>JAXGFM010000015.1:10002500-20002500 GCA_039880935.1 Streptanthus diversifolius | reverse complement strand
CAACTAAACCCGTGAACTCAGATACTCTTGTGGTATGGTAGCGAGACCCAATCTTCATCTGAGATGGATGATCCATCTCCTTTCCATCGTTTTTTTTAATATAATTCTTGGATTTGGAATTATGAAATCTATGAAAATGTTCTATTTTTCTTAGAAAATTATATGTAATATGTTCGAAGATATAGATAAAAAAAATTTAAAAATATAATTCGTGGATTTATTTAATGAAAAGATGTATATATCACTCTTTTAAGTTGTCTACTGTATTTCCTTTTTTTGTCTTTTATTTTCGATAAATTTTTTGTTGGCGATTGTTTTATATTTCTATTGACTACTGTTTTCCTTCTCAATTCTGTTGACTTATTTATCGTTCATATAATCAAAAAATTCTTTTTTGTATAAGTAAGATTTGATAGTTCAACATTTATAAATATTAGGAGTTTTTGTTCTACTGTATATAATTAATTACTACAAGCAAAAATACAAGAGAAATTACCAACCATCAGTTCCATTTTTGTATATATATGTATATCTCGCGTGCCATGTATCTATGAACATATATCCATATCCTATAATCAAATAATAAAAATATAATCTTACAGTATGTATGTATGCATTTTCATCGCTTTTTGTTGAAATAATCAATTTATTAACCAATACAATAATATTTACAAAATTTTGCGCAATTTTACAATGATCAGGCCAAAGCCATATATACAATCTTAAAGCTAGAGCAACAAAGTAAAAATTAAATTCAAACAAAACATGTCGAGTAATTTTCATCGCATTGCCCATAAGTGAGGTTTGTCACATACGCCAAGTTAATGGTGAAAACTGGATTATGCCTATTTGTGGTATTGAATGCGATTTTTGTTTATTGATTTCTTATAATATATTGAACACGTATATGATAAAATGTACTGTTTGATAAATTTGATATATAAGATTCATAAAACAACATTGTTTTTTTTGTTAAAGCTTCATCCAAACTACTAACTTATTCGAGTTAGATGTCTTAATCATGCCTAAAAATGTTAATACTACTTTAATGCATGGCTATTTTTGTTCACAGGTTTGCAATTTTTTTTATAAAAAAAACCATATTAATTTGATAATTATTTTAAAAATATAATATAAATTATTATTTTTCGCCAACAAAAAAAGATGAACGATATTGAAGGAGCAAAAAGGGATAGAATTAATATGAAATAGTATATTATCCAACCTAACTAAAAAATATGTAACACATTCTGACAAATATACATATTTTAGTCTGTATATATATTGTGTTACTAATAGTTAATACGCATAAAATGACCGTTGGATATTACGATATTACATATTTTAATCAACGTTGCACGTCTGACGTATCGCAAAGCTAACGTTCTTAGGTATACAATTATTGGAAGAAAATATTGTATATTTAAGTGTATAGGGACTGAAGACAAAATCGTGCACCAATATTCATGTCACTTGCTTCGTTAACTTGAAAATGTAACGACGATTCTTTAATTTTCTGCTTCCGAGGTTATGCCAATAATTCAGAGATGTATAACTCAAATATAAAAATAATAATATAAACTCAAAACTTAAAATGCCCTTACAATAGCTGATCGGGCACATTCAAGATATGGTAAGTGTCCCTCCCATGGATCACAGAGCCACATTATTGTACACCAAATCCCTTTTGCTTTTTTTTTTTTTTCTTTCTTTGCCATATTTGCCAGCAAATCTTATATTAATTTATTTATCGCGTGCGTTTATATTTCATATTACGTATCATTTAATATGTAAAGTTTGTATGATTATGTTCCTATAAATTCGTTTAATTATAAAGCTAGTAAACTCATTTCAAAACCCCTTTGTGACAGATCTCTCGCTGTTTAGAAATATCGATTGTCATTTATCGAAATGTCATTTTCTTGTTTTTTTTTCCAATTGTTCTCCCACTTTCTTATTTAAAAGAAAAATTATTTACATTTGATTATGTTCACAAAAAATTTACGTAAATACTATTGGATATATTAGTTTTGATAAAATTCTACTTAGTAAATTAAACTAGATTTTATTTTTGTGTTAGTTACAATAATAAATATTTTAAATATTTGAATTACAAAACAACGCAGTTAATTTTCTTATTTTATTAATTTAACCATTTAATAACGTTTCTAACAATTAATTTTTAAAAAGTGAATTTGTCCATTTCTAAAATACCTTGACATTAATGGATTCACCAAACAGCTTGTAAATATAAAACAGAAGTTCACGAGTATTCTTGAATTTTGAGCCACTTCTAATAAATGGGCTGGTTATAACATTATCTGTTTTAAGTTTGGGCCGAGTAATGGGCCTGCTTAAAATCCATTGACAAGTAGCTTCACATTCATCATTTAAAGTTTGCTGGAGATAACAGATCAGTAACAAGTAATAACTAGTAAACCAAGGCTAAATCCGAATCAAACTATAATTACGAGGTGGCTTCTTTAATTTCTCTTAATCTTTAGACTGCTCATAACAGTGGTTATAGCGAAACAGAATCAGAGTGCAATATCCAAATCCTACTGACCACCATGACCACGATGCTTACCATAGTGTTGACAACAGTGATTGTAGCGATTATCGCAATTCTTGCCCCGAGTAGCCAAATCGGTTACGGCATCTTTGCACCGCCTAACATCGCCGGCTCGCGTGACGTTTTCCCGTCGGCGAAGGTGGTTAACCTCACCGGAGCGTCTGGTCCGGAGAGTGTAGCTTTCGATCCAGCAGGGGAAGGTCCGTACGTTGGTGTCTCCGACGGTCGGGTCCTGAAATGGCGCGGGGAATCGATTGGGTGGACAGATTTCGCTTACACAGCAGCTAATAGGTATATTAATATACATCCCCACGTTTTCAAAGAACATATAACCATTTCGATCGAGTGATTATGAATTTCGAAATCTGAGGTTTCTCATTTTCCTCTCTTGAGAATTTGGTTGACTGCTCTGGTTTCCGATGGTGGAATGATTAATCAATTGCTCATGGTCTGTCAAAAATTGTGCAGAATTTCTTAGATTTTATCATAGTCAACTTAGCTTCAGGATTCAGTGAGCTTTTAGCAACTTAGTTTACTAGTACGCGAGCTTTTATCATGTCTTGTGGTAGCCTCAGAGGTTGCTTGTATCAGTATCTTGAATCTAAACATCACAAACCTCGGATTCTTGGAGAATGAATGTAAACCAGTTTAGTATTTCGTGCAATTCATTATGTGACATGTATATAGATTTTTCAGCATTTCTTTCTTCTTTTTACTCATGTTTTACCACTTTTTTGAGCACGGTTTAGGCAGATGTGCATTCGCCCGTTTGCACCAGAGTTGGAGCATGTGTGTGGAAGGCCATTAGGATTGCGTTTCGATAAGAAAACCGGTGATCTTTACATCGCGGATGCCTACTTTGGCCTTCTTATTGTTGGTCCTGGTGGTGGTTTAGCCAAACCCTTGGTTACAGAAGCTGAGGGGCAACCGTTTCGTTTCACTAATGATCTGGACATTGATGAGCAGGACGATGTGATTTACTTCACAGATACCAGCACCAGATTCCAGAGAAGGTAACACGTATAGAAACACCCTAAATTCTCATCTTTCTTATCGTTGCCTTGTCTTTTCATAAAAAGAAGGATGCACTTGTTTCAATAAAAGCGAAAACTTTTTTCCCATGTGTACAAAACTATGAACTTTCTTACTCTGATGCTTGAATTTAACTCCAAACCGTTGTCGTGTTCAGGCAATTTTTGGCTGCTGTTTTGAACGTCGATAAGACAGGAAGGTTAATCAAGTATGACAGATCAAGCAAGAAAGTGACGGTTTTAGTTGAAGGCCTTGCATTTGCCAACGGCGTCGCACTAAGCAAAGACCGGTCTTTTGTATTGGTAGCGGAAACAACCACTTGCAAGATCTTAAGGTTTTGGCTCTCTGGTCCAAACGCAGGAACCCAAGACGTGTTTGCTCAGCTTCCGGGTTTCCCGGACAACATCAGAAGAAACTCAGATGGAGAATTCTGGGTCGCTGTACACTCAAAGAAAGGTCTTTTCGCGAAACTCTCACTCACTCAGACTTGGTTCAGAGATTTGGTGCTGAGACTTCCAATCAGTGGCCCGCGTCTGCACTCGCTGTTCACTGGAGGAAGACCTCATGCAACAGCCTTGAAGCTGAGTGAATCAGGAGAGGTTTTGGAGGTGCTTGAGGATAAAGGAGGAAAGAGATTGAGGTTTATAAGTGAAGTGGAGGAGAAAGATGGTAAGCTTTATATTGGTTCTGTTCTTATGCCTTTTCTTGGTGTTTATGATTTGTAGTTTTCTACATTGTTAAGACTTAGTTGTCTTTGCATCGTTATAATTTTAAATACATGTGGATCACATTTTCACAACTATACCTATGTGATAAACTATGTGTATGTGCTCATTAACTCTTTTTTTATGACGTCCTGTTTGTATTCAAAGTTAGTGTCGGTAGTGTTTCCTATATATATATTAGACTTCAAGTACTCTGTAATAATTTAATATATAAATACTCAGTCGTATCTTACCAAGGGTTGACAGCACTGACGACACATCATTTCTTATGAAAAAAAATATTAAAAATCCTTGTTTTCCAGTTTCGGTATAGAAAAACTAGATCCAAATCACCCAATTCGTCACCACAACTAAAAAAGAGAGAAGTTTATAAAGGTAAATTTTGTAACTGGTGTGGTGACACTGTCACCGTGACAGTAAGAAAAACGAGTCACTGGTCCCACCGTCGAGTTTGGTATTACCGAGACTAGTGGCCAAAAATTGTATGGGTGAAAGATCAATAAAATTTTGTGGAAAAAAGAAGCAGTAAAAAATATAACATCGTTAATTTGTATACACAAAAAAATCTTCCTTTTGTTGCGTTTTTTATTGAAGATAATTTTTTTTTTCTTTTTGATTAAAGAGAATACTGATATCTACGTGTTCAACGTGTAACGTGTTATGTGTCCGAAATCCTTGAAAATGAATCTGTAGATCTATTTAATAGAGTACTTACGTTCACTATCATCATTCACACACATTTTCTCCTGAGAGACCGAGAGATGCCGATTAGCCAGAGAGTTCTGAAGCAGGTCGCAGCCGCTCCGGTTATCTTAGCCATCGTTTGCTATTTCTTCTGGTCATCAATCATCGCGCCTGACCACCTAAAGGGCACGAAAGACGTCCTCCAAGTGGCTAAGATCATTCCTCTCCCCGGCGATGGACCAGAGAGCTTAGAATTCGATTCACAAGGTGAAGGCCCTTACGTTGGCGTCACTGACGGTCGCATCCTCAAATGGCGCGGCGAAGAGCTCGGCTGGGTCGATTTCGCCTACACTTCTCCTCACAGGTTCAGTCCTAACAAAAAAATTGCCAACGTTCCTCTCCTTTGATTGTTCCCTGTGTAGTCGTCCAATGGATTTTCATTGACCTTCTCAATGAATCTGATCTGTTTTTTTTTTGGTGAGTGAAGAGATAACTGCTCGAGGCATAAAGTAGTTCCAAGTTGTGGGAGACCATTGGGACTTAGCTTCCATAGGAAAACAGGAGATTTGTACATTTGTGATGGTTACTTTGGGGTCATGAAGGTCGGACCAGAGGGAGGCTTGGCCGAGTTAGTTGTTGATGAAGCCGAAGGTCGCAAAGTTATGTTTGCTAACCAAATGGATATTGACGAAGAGGAAGACGTCTTCTATTTCAATGATAGCAGCGATAAATACCACTTCGAGTAATTAAAATTACACCTTCGTTATTACGGTCTTAATATTTTCTCTGGTTGGTAACATTAGCAAATCGTGGAAAACGAAAAATATAAATAAAATTAATAATAATAATCTTTAGAATAGATTAATAGAATGGGCAACCATAAATGTGATTTTTAACAGATATATTTACTAGTGGTGAATCTGGTGATCATCTGTAAAACATTTGAGTCATTCGCCTAATTCGTCATTAACTCGTAGATTACGAATCATATCTTATATCAAACACACATATGTCTTTGTAACCAGCTTGTGTATGTGTGTTGTTTGTTATGCTGGACAGGCAAGTATTCTACGTGTATATGTCCGGGGATAAGACGGGAAGAGTAATTAGATACGATATGAAGAAGAAAGAGGCCACAGTTATAATGGACAAACTTCATTTACCTAATGGTTTAGCTCTAAGCAAAAATGGGTCGTTTGTACTCACCTGCGAAAGCGGTACAGATACTATCCATAGAATATGGGTCAAAGGTCCTAAAGCCGGGACCAACGAGATTTTCGCAAAGATCCCGGGTCCTATGGACAATATCCGGCGCACGCCTACGGGGGACTTTTGGGTCGCATTGCATTCCAAAGACAGTTTGTTCACTCGTGTGTTTCTGAGTCACTCTTGGGTCGGAAAGTTTTTCATTAAGGCGCTGAAGGTGGAGACTGTGATTCATCTCATCAATGGAGGGAAACCTCATGGAATTGTCGTGAAACTCTCTGGAGAGACCGGAGAGATTCTCGAGATACTTGAGGACACTGAAGGGAAGACGGTGAAGTATGTTAGTGAAGCTTATGAGAGAGAAGATGGCAAGTTATGGATCGGGTCTGTGTATTGGCCGGCCGTTTGGGTGCTTGATAAATCTGTTTACGATCGCAAATGAATTACCAAACGCAAAAAAGTAATGGTTTTTTTTTTTAACTTGTTAGAAGACATGTATCTTCTTGTTGTTGTGTGAGTGGACTTTGATTCTACGAAATTTTGGTTCAGTTGAGTACTTTAATGTAGTTTTGTGGGATTTCATATATATTGTTGATCATGTGGTTTAAACGAAAATGGTGTTGTGTCCGGCATGACTAGATCTTCGAGAAGTTTTGACTAAGTATTATAAACTCCGACGACAAGGGGGACAAGAGTCCCAATAATTACTCTTGTCTTGATAACATTGGCTAGTTCTCACGAGGCACGAGTTAGTATATTTTACTCGAGTTGGTATATTTGATTTGATTTATTATATTTGTTAACCAATATTCTAATAATTAATTTGTTCAACTTTTTTAATATTACGTTTTACGATCATTTATGATTTACATCTAGTTTGGGTTATTTCTAGGTTAATTTTTCCTTTTTGCTAGCGTCCTATAAGGACTACTCTACTTGAACTGGTTTGATTCACCTGCCAACGCTGAACCTGTGACACGCCAGGCCAGACCAAACTCGGTTGACATTGGCTAAAGCGTAATTCGTATTTTAGAAATTTTACGTGATTAGTTAAATATTACTTAATTAAGAATAAATCTTACTAATCAGAAAACAATACAAATAAAAGAAATATCTGTCTAATTAACTTTTTCATAAGATGTGCATCTCTCTCTCTCTCTATATGTATATAAAAGAACAAAACAAATTATAAATAACAATGAAAAAGGGCATACGTCTATTAGTAAACACGTAGTGGAGAAGATTCTTTATTACTTTAATGTGATTTGTGTCGGTAAAAGATGTGCGAGTGTCCGGTGATGTGATCATTTGATCGAGAGGGAGCACCAGCCCTTTCCCCTTTCTCAGCTTGATTTATTTGCATGATTTGTTCTCAAAATAATATAGTCACTATGAAATTAAAGTATTCTGACTAATCATACGTGTAGATCAAGATATGTTACTTTGTCTTCTTCTATCACATTTAGTTACGTATGACATTTGATATGAGAGAATATTTATAAGCATATCATTATATAAGTAGTTTTTTTTTTCAAAAAATTCTATATAAAACAAACAACTCTTAAATAAAATCTTTGTTTGAAAATATCCACTCAATAGAAAAATTATTAGAATATGATGGAATGATAGATAAAACCAGACGTTTAAATAGTTGGTGGACATTCAAAGAAAATAATTAACTATTTTTTTTTTGCTTTACATCTATTACATTGAGAATCATAATTTATTACTCGTACTTCAGATTCTTAATAATTGATATACATTCAGAAAGCATTTACCAAATAAACATTTCATTTAAAGCATTTAAAGCGGATATTATAAACTTTTTTACTATCCTCATCAAAATAAAACCATTTTTTGTGAAATGTCAATAATTTCTTTCTAGATTTCCAAGACAACTTACCACAGTGGCATATTCCTATCTTTAGTGATTGGATCGATTAAATCATTGACTATAAAAGATGTAGGATAATTATTGAATTTGCAACATACTGATCTCTCGAGCTAAAGATTGGAATCCAGAGATCATTCTATGTTGAGATAGATGAACATGTTTTTACTCTTTTGATTAGTTTTTTAAAATTAAAGATCTAACTGATATAATATTTTTTTCATCCGTAAAATAGCGAGTAAACTCAAATTAGATCCATAAGATCCGAATTTCAGAAATATGAAATTTTAAAAATCTTAATGACAATGGGAAATTCATTAATCACCATAACTGTTTTGCCAACAAAACTGTGTGGAAGTCATCAATTGATCGAAACCGAAACAGTCTCTTCCTTATGGCGACACAATTCTGTCATGATATCCAATGAATCCCTCATGATATCTAGCATCTGTGAGTTTTTTATCACTATATTAGGTAGCCAAAAATAAGACATTACATTCGTAGGTAACACATTCAAAACCGACTTAATCAAAACCTCTTTACATCCTTTGAAAGTAACTTAAAGTTTAGTCTTTCACCTTATTGAGTATTTTATCATTTATAAATCCAAAAATGGAGTTTTTGACCCTTCCAAGCTTTCTAGAATAGTTAAATATGTTCCCATTCCGTCGATGTTGGTGATGCCTAGTATATTCTTCATCTCCTTTCTTATCACATAATCTACCTTATGATTGAATTGTAATGAGGATTTTGCGAAATGAAAATATTGTCCAGAAACTACCTCATAATATTTTAGAATGTGGAGTATAACTTGATGTTCTTTTTTGGCATGATATAAAAAATTGTCATCCGCAGAAATAAAATATAAAATAAAATAAATCGATTTTACAATTCTTAAACTTGTTAATTGTTTTTCATGTTCTGGTTTTTTTTATATTTGCCATTTTCGTGTAAAGAATAAAAAGATATGGAGATAAGTGATTTTTTTGTCTAACTCTCCTTTTTAGAATAGTACATCTGCCTAATTATCCATGTATCAGTATTTTTATTTTACTGATGTTATGTATTTTATTATTAAGATGATTTATGTTGATGGAAATTCCATTTTTTTAAAAGATTTTGAAAAACCATTTAATCAGATCATAAGTTTTACTCATGTTAAAGTTTGTTGAATTAAACATATTTTGGCATATTTTGTTTGTCTTTAACACATAAATATCTCATTAATATTATTATATTCCACGTTACAAAGATTTATCGATGTCAATTCCATCGTGGGACTAATTGTCTTTGGTATGAGACAATCACATGCTTTCTTTTCGCAAAACAAATCGCAAATAAAGTGGTTTTAGGTGCGCTCGATTGGTATTATAATAATTAAGAGATTTAAAAAAAATAGGACAAAATAAAAGCTAAAATAACAAATAAATAGATGTATATTTATATTTCAGTGGTAGTACGTACTGAAAGAGCTGGCTTTTGTTTTCCACCCAATTGATTAAAATAAAAACAGTACCCAAAAAGTTTAATCCATTATTCCATCTTTATTATAACATGCTTTGGTTTATGCATACTCATTGTTTCTAAGGATACTTTTGGGCAACTTGCTCTCTTTTTTTTGGTTTTGCAAAAGCTATGTTTTATCTTCCCTTTATATTTTCTTTTTTTTTGCATTTTATACATAAATTATTACTTAAGAGTTGATCACGGTGTTAGTGTCTATATATCTGGGATTTAATTTTGCAAAATAATATAATTACATATATAAAGTTTCTCTAATTTTTTTTTGGGAATATTATACGTAAATTTTTATATTACAAAAATATATTATGTCAGGAGATCATAACTGAAAATACGTGGATTTGTATATTACAAAAAAAAAGTTATGTCAATAACTATTCACAATATTGCATATAGTTAAATTCGATTTGTTCATTCTAGATAATAGATAACCAGATAAGATCATATTCAAGATACACCAAACACATTTTTCTTGCCATACGATAGGACTTGTGTCTGACGTAACAAAAGAAATAATACTCGTGGCTATGTCAGAATTGGACACATTTATCACTTATGTGGTCGAAAATGAATTCAAGTGACAATGAAATTAACACTTTATGTGGGGTATTAAAATTTGGTCGCGTTAACGGATGTATATACATAATACATTATTTGATTATGACCCTTGGATAAGCACACGAAAGATTGTGTCCGGAAGGTAGTCGAATTTGCTTCCTACTCATTTATTTGCCTTGGCGTATTTACTTATTAGTTTTTACTCACTTTTCTCCCAACAAAACAGTTTATACAACACCAATATGAAGTAATTTATCCATAAAATAAAAATACTCTATGAAACAATAAATTGAGAATACGAAAATGTAGTGTTTTTATAATATATATGGATGTTTACTGTTATTTTTTTTACTGACCACGAAAATAAAGTTCAAATATATTCGACCTTTTTAGTGATAATTGATAGCAAATGAAAGGTTGCGCGAAAAACTGCAAATGTATGTAACAATCTTTTTCATCAACGTTTCAATAACTACAACTTTAGTACAGAAATGGAAGTTTCAGTCCTAAAACTAAAATCGTCGCTTTCCTTTATTCCACACATGGATATCATTCACAGTATTCATATTAGACAGTTGGCACTTGGACAGAAAAGACAATACGTGTAGGTCTTTGCATCCACCAACAAAGAAATATCTACACTCTTCTAATTTTCTTCATTTTCTTCTGATATTATATAACTATTGTCACATTGATCAGTTAAGCTAAGAACAGCTAGTGTTTACACACGTCTCTTCAACCAACGTAACATATTTTTCTCCGGTGAAATAAATGCCGATTAGTCAGAAAGTTCCGACTTGGGCCGCCGTTCCGGCTGTTTTTGCCGTCTTTGCGGTAATTTCGTATCAGATCATAATTGTGCCGGACAACTTGAACGGCACCAAAAATGTATTATCGATGGCTAAGACCATACCACTTCCTGTTGATGGACCAGAGAGCATTGAGTGGGATCCACAAGGAGAAGGTCCTTATGCTGCTGTCGTCGACGGCCGTATTCTCAAGTGGCGCGGCGATGATCTTGGTTGGGTCGAATTCGCATACACATCTCCTCACAGGTTTTAATTTTTGTTACTATTACAACGTTTATTAATTAGAACACACCAACACATGCATAACTTAAGTAACCAAATATTTTGTAGGAGATTAAAACAATTTGTTTAATTATTTATTGTATTTTTAGGAGTAATAGGATGACTTTGGATCTGTTGTCTGAATTTTACGGTGATTCGGACGAGTTTTTTAATTATATTTTAGGGTTCGATCTAATATTCAGTTGTGCAAACATTCGTTTGGATCTGTCCCAGTGTATTTCTGTAGTTTATAATTTTTTTTTCCTTTTTGTGGTTGACAAGAAAAGTAAATTAGCAAATCATTAAAGAAAAACATCTGGAAGTAGATCCAAACTCGATCGAAAGGCTGTAGATTTGGGACACGCAATTCTTTACTGCATCGTGTTGGAGCCTTTTCAGATTTTTTTTTCTTTCGAAAAGAAAATATCAAATATATGTTTTCATCCTTGTTGTACGTAGAGGGAACTGTTCAAGGCATAGAGTAGTGCCTACATGTGGAAGGCCACTAGGTCTTAGTTTCGAGAAGAAAACAGGAGATTTGTACATCTGTGATGGTTACCTTGGGGTCATGAAGGTTGGGCCAGAGGGAGGCTTGGCTGAGTTGGTAGTGGACCAGGCCGAAGGCCGCAAAGTAATGTTTGCGAACCAGATGGATATTGATGAGGAGGAAGATGTCTTGTATTTCAATGACAGTAGTGACAAGTATCATTTCAGGTATGTTTCAGGCTTCACCTAACTTACATATGCACTTATGATCCACCCTTTTGCGAATTAAGGTTTCCATTGTTTTAATGTGTTTTTCTTTTCAAATGAAACACAAATTTTAGCATTAAATATATGCTTTATAAAGTAATAATTACCAAATAAATGGGGAGAAGCTGTATGGTGTTTCCGGTTACATTTTACATAAAGTAAACATTAAATCTTAATGTATAAATGCTAACGCAAAAATTAGCGTTTGAAACACTCTTAATTTAAATCTAAGGCGTTTTTTTTTCTTTTTTAGAAAAAGGGTATCTAACGCGATTTTTTGTCCGTCAGGGATGTATTTTACGTGGCTGTCAACGGCGAGCGGTCGGGAAGAGTGATCAGATACAATAAGAAGACGAAAGAGGCCAAAGTTGTCATGGACAATCTCCGTTGTAACAACGGTTTGGCTCTAAACAAAGATAGGTCCTTTTTAATCTCATGTGAGTCTGGCACGGGCCTTGTCCATCGATATTGGATTAAAGGTCCTAAAGCCGGGACCCGTGATATCTTCGCCAAAGTTCCGGGTTATCCTGACAACATCCGTTTGACACCCACGGGAGATTTTTGGCTTGGCATACATTGTAAGAAAAATTTAATAGGAAGATTGATGGTGAATAATCAGTGGTTAGGGAAGTTGGTTGAGAAGACAGTGAAGTTAGAATTATTGATTGGGTTCATGAACGGATTTAAGCCGCAGGGGGTCGCCGTGAAAATCTCCGGGGAGACAGGGGAGATACTTGAGATACTTGAGGACAAAGACGGCAAGACAATGCAGTATGTGAGTGAGGCTTATGAGAGAGATGATGGAAAGCTATGGTTCGGGTCAGTTTTTACGCCTGCCGTATGGGTCCTTGACCGCAAGTGAGTAGTCCCGTTTGTTGTACGTAGTCATGTCTTTTATAGCATTAATAAATGTCTATTCTGTTTTTTGGAATCGACATATGTTACAAAATCGACATAGAAGGTCCTTCTATCTACTGTTTTGTTTTTTTTCCTTTCGATAAAAATAACACAAACTGAAATTGTTTTAAAGGTTCTGGTGAGTTTGGCATGTTTAGTTTACTTTTGAAATTATGGTATTCCTTGTTACGACGATTTTTTGTTGAAAAAAGGTACCAATAAATTCAAAACAACCAGAATAATAGCATTAAAAACAACATGTTTGGTGAGTGGTGATCTTGAACTATTGCAGTAACTTGTATACATGCAAATCGCTCTCGTGATCTTGAAACTCAATGGCGGGATTCTCTTGGATGTTCCACGAATGGTTTTTCTTTCCTCTCTGAAAACTTTGCGACTTCATCCTATAAGACACTCAAGTGAATAATCTTTTCGACGGCTTCTATATAACATCCCAATTCTTGAAGATCTTTTGGTGCATTTACGCGATGATGGCAACATGAAAAGTTAACTCTTGTCTCCCCATCTTTGCAGAGTTTATCTTGGCAACTGTAACTATTGTCAACTGTTCCTGAATGTACGTTGTCGAGTTTACAACATCTCAACTGGTTGAAATACACAGGAACACCAAGAGAGAGAGAGAGATCTTGCAGTTTATAACTTGAAAAATGCACTTCATGTAAGGCTACAACAATCAAGTCTTTTGAAAAGGATGTTCCAAAATTTGAGATGATAAAGGAGTTGGCTTTTCACTCTAGAGCTTCAACAACATGCCAACTATTGTTTGATTGATTATTTGATCATTAGAATTTGACTTGTTCTTCAATTCTTCTATGTGCTCGGACTTGTATGGTTTGTTTTGTTTCTATATTATACTTAGTTAACGTTTGGAATAATATATACAGTCTGTAGAGGGCGGTAATATGGAGTTTCCGAGAGAAGTTTACAAGGAAATAGGGAAGTATATTTGAGAGGTTTGTTCGCGTCTCACATAATTATGCGTTTAAGTTCCCTTTTCTAAGATATACTTAACGTGTTTTAGTTCATAACTAAAAAGAGTCTTCCTTTCACTTCAATATATTTTGTTTGGTGAATTCTGACAAAAAGTTCAAAAACTTAAAACTCGGTAATAGATTGAACAATGTGCACAAACAGAAACTTAAAGTGGTTCCACCATTACAACAGTAGAGAGAAAGACGAAGGGACCTTCTTGCTAATATTTTATATTATATTCCAATTTGTTGATAACGCCTCGCAGATTCTTGAGATACAGTAGGCTGCGCTCAGAGGATACCCTGAAACTGAAGAAACCAATAAACCAGAAACCTCGCTCAGATTATATGTTTTCATCATTCAAAATTCTCTTTTTTCTTTCTACAAAGAATGATGAGTGAACGAAGAAGACTTACTGGCCACAAAATCATCGATATAGTCACAGTCTATTTTCCCGTGTGACATCGCACCGAGCTGAAATGATAAGGCAAAACAACAAGGCACAGGTTCGTATAAGATTTGGTTATATGGAAATTGAAAGCTTCACTATCACTAAGAAAATGAATTTGTTTGTGCAAAAGTGAAGAGAATATTTGGAGATCACTAACCACAAAAACAGTGTCGGTATCATTACAGACAGTAGCTAGGTGCTTCTGCATGTTGACCAGCTTTTCAGAGCTATACGAGAAGCCTGATGAAAGAAAAAACAATTCTTTCTTTTAACTCATCCTAATGCGATATAAAATAACGGATTTGGGAGGACACTATAGGCTTTTCTTTTACCTATTTTTCTACAGTTAGGCGGTAGATACTTTGTAACAGGGTTCTTGATCACCCGTATAAGTTTCTCACGGCTCCCAACTGCAGTAATGCTAAGCTTTTGTAGCAATTGCACTGCAAAAACCAACAATGTTGGATTAAGAAACAAGAGCAACCTGAGAGGTTGAAAGTAACAAAATATCTCACTGGAGAACTCACACATGATCCCAGCGAACCGCTTGAAAGTTCTTGGTATACGAACATGTGGCTTAACTTCAATAAGAACACCTAGTTCTGTTCTAACATATACCGCTTTCAACCTCCCAGCCTTATTGACCGGGCTATCAAGAATCATTAGAAGAGCCTGAAGAGAGAAAGACCACTCAAGATGAGTCACAATTTGTTATAACATATAACTTGAAAAATTCTAAAATTCCGACCTGATGAGTGATGTCTGGCCGGTAATGAGCAGGATCTCTGTTATTCTTTCTCAAGAAATTAGCATGATCATCAGAGTTTAGTAGCTGGTAAGTCTGCAAAGAAAAAATAAACATAAAATTAGCACAAAAGAGGCTAAGAAACTACATATGTTCACAACGAACAAACCCATGGATTTGAGATAATGCAAACATTCTTGCAAATTACCTTTCCAACTTTGGCAACTTCAAGAGAGGCCCTCTCAAGCACAAAAATAACGCCGGGATTTTCCTTCTTATTATCAGAGAGGACAATAGGTATTCCCACATCATTATCATCTGCTGCTTCCTCACTTATTTCCTTCTCTTCATCATTTTCCACTGCTTTTGAGATGCTTTCTCTTTTCGCCTTCTTCACACTTACTTCTGCTTTCTGTTTTTGCTCAAACTTTGGTTGCTCCTCTTCTTCATCTTCTTCCTTATCGTACCTCTCTTGTCTCTCCTTTCTCTTGTTCACTTTAATCCCATACGGCCTCACCATCTTGCTTCAAAATCTATGCTAATCCAACACAACTTAAGTAAATCACAAGACCGCAGAGCAAAGATTCAGATGCTAAAGGGGTAATCTTTTCTCAGAAAATACAAACATAAAACAGGAATATAATACATTTATGATGAATTCATCCAGCAAGTAATCAAATTCCTTCAGGGTTATCGCTTCAAAACTACAGCGAAAACAATGCAAACAATCACAGTCTCATACAGCTTAAATTTGAAATTGAACCCGAAAATACCGAACCCTTTGATGAAGAATATCTAGATTAAGAGCGAGAGGGAGAGAAGAAACTATTGCTTACTCCGATAAGCTTGAGCTTGCAAAGAAATTTCAAGTGAGCAGGCGACTGATTCGGAGCGATTCTATAGATAAACCCTAATTTAAAAGGTCAAAAGGGTTTTCCTTTTTTTGTTTCAGACATAATACATAGAGTTGTCTAAAAGACCCAAAAGGCCCATTAAGGATTTTAGGGTTTCAATAGGCCCAATAACCAAAAACCTAAAATTATGGTCGTCGTCGACTTTCGTTCTACCGGAGCACGACCGCCTTAAGGGCTTAACATGTATTAATCAAGAGATCAACAAGTGGTGGTTTCCATTTTTAGTTTTCCTTTAATTGTGGGTTTTCTCTGCAACTCGCCGTCAAGGGTTGGAAGCAAAGCGTAGAGGATTATAGTGGCCTTTTCGTTGTAACCGTGTTTGAATATGGCGTCTTATGGCGATAGACTGAAGTCGACCTCCATTAATGGAGTTAAGTTATACCATGTTTCATCTGCCCCCAATGTTGCGACTTGGCTTAATCCTAAGAAGCAACGAGCTCTCCGCAAAAACCCCCGTAAGTATTTTTCATAGTGCTCGGAATCGTTAATTCTCTGCTCAAAGTCTTCATTTTTTTTTGGTTATCTGGGGGTGCGAGTGTAGCTTTAGGTTTCTTCTTGGGATTTAGATTCTTCTCTTAACTGCAGCTCAATGATATTCAGTGTTCATAGTTAGATTCCTTTTTGTTGATGAAATATTTACACGAGCTTGTTTTGTGGCTATTTTCTGTTAAGATTATATGCAAAGAGTGGAGCTAATTCAGGATTTGAAGTTTGATACTGCCACTACTAGAATCAAAGCAACTCCAGATGGGGAGTATCTGATTGCTTCAGGTGCGTTTTCATCTTTTTTTTTTCTTGGTGAATTTGTAAGCTGGACGCTATTAACAAGAAATTGAAAAAAGTCTTCTCGTGTGCGTTTTCACTAATTCGTAATTGAATCAGGCATATATCCACCACAGGTCAAAGTTTATGAGCTAAGGCAGCTTGCTTTGAAGTTTGAGAGACATTTGGTTTCGGAAATAGTTGATTTCGAGGTAACTTTACTGCTTGAGTCGTGTCTAAGCCTTTCTTGTTTCTGGTTCAATAACGTGTATGTTGGCTCTATAGATATTGGATGATGACTACTCAAAGCTTGCCTTCTTATGTGCTGATCGTTCTATTAATCTCCACGCTAAATACGGGAAACACCACAGTTTACGAATTCCAAGGTATTTTAGCTTTGTTGGTCTGTGAGATATGTTTTGTGAATTTTGATGTGGCATTGGTCTAAAAGCTCACATTTATTTTGTAGGATGGGGAGAGACATGACATATGATAGCTGGTCTTGTGATCTGCTCTGCGCTGCTTCTTCACCAGATCTATATAGAATCAATTTGGAGCAGGTATATATCGATGAATATGATGTTTTAGTCTGTATGGCCATTTGATGTTCCCCATGTTAATTATTTGTGAGATATGCCTTCTCTCCTTAGGGAAGATTTCTCTCTCCTCTCGGCACTCAATCCCCAGCGCTAAATGTTGTTTCTCGAAGGTTTGTATGTCCACTGGTATTTTCCTAAATTCGTCATTATTTGAACTGCACTTTTCAGATTTCAGTTGAACTGCAATGTATTAAATTACTGTTGTTTACGTTTGAGCACTATATTTTTTTGTCATCTAGCAATCTCCATGGATTGGTTGCTTGTGGTGGTGAGGATGGTGCTGTTGAATGTTTCGATATGAGAATGAAATCATCTGCTGCTAGAATCAATGCGGTTACACATGGTGGTGATGCTGCTGCGGTAATTCTTGTAACATATGCTCCATTGAGATAGACTTTTGTAGCTTAGACGTGATTTGGCAGAAATTCCACCAATCTTTCTGATCGTATGCTTTTATTATTGGCTGATAGGAGGTTACTGCGATAGAGTTTGATGACAGTGAAGGTCTTCAAGTTGCTGTAGGGAGTAGTGCGGGAAAGGTTTGATTCTTATTTCATTTTTTTTATCTGTACGGTTTTGGAAAACATTATGTCAATTTAGCTATATAGCTATATTTTGTTGATTTTGCTGTTCTATATCTGCAGGTATTCATATACGACTTGCGAACTTCAGCTCCCATACATGTGAAGGATCACATGTAAGTATTCCTAACTCAAAATCCATCACATATGCTATAACTTTAGTGTTTGTCTCCTCGGTGTTCATTGTCTTTTCTGCACAACTTGCAGGTATGAGAGCCCAATTTTGAGTATTAAGTGGCAACGGACTCTTAATACTCAACAACCTAAGTTGATTACTACTGACAAGCACATTGTTAGAATATGGGATCCGAATACGGTAAGCTTCTCTCGGTTTCTTGCACTCATGGATTGTGGTATTAAAACACAACGAATTTTGGCTTAGATACAGCTTTTGATAACCCCCACTTTTTATTTTATTTCAGGGAGAAGGTATGACCAGCATCGAACCGACTGGAGGAGGAATAAACGACATTTGTGTTTTCCGTGGAAGTGGACTTATGCTTCTGGCTTTAGACTCTAGCCTAATCCCATCTTACTTTATACCTGAACTTGGTCCTGCCCCCAAATGGTGTTCTCCTCTTGAAAACATGACGGTATTTATCTGACTCAAAATATTTCCCAATATTTCCATCGTTCAAATGGGGTGACCATTGTTGCTTAACACTTTTTTGTTAAATCTTGTTCTCAGGAAGAGATGGAGGAAACTGCACAGACAACTATCTACGATAATTACAAATTCGTGACGAAGGAAGATCTGGAGAAATTGCAGCTGACTCATTTGATTGGCACAGATCTTTTAAAAGCTCAAATGCATGGGTATTTTATGAATCACAATCTGTACAAAAAGGTGAGTCGTTGAATTTTTCATACACTTTATAACTTCAGAGTAACCTCCAAGATGTTTCTTCCTTGTAACTTCATTTTCTTTACAGGCTTTGGCAGTGGCTGAACCTTTTGCGTATGATAATTACTTAGAACGCAAGAAGCAAGAGAAACTAGAAGCGGAACGTAGCCAGAGAATAACAGTGAGTTTTTCTAATCTAAGCAGCATCTGCAGATTCATCATTTTTTCGTATGTTGGCTACTTACTTACATCTCCGTGTGTCTTGTGTTTCCTGCAGAAGAAGAGAAGGTTGCCAAAGGTTAACCGTGATCTCGCAGCCACCATCCACAACGAGGAGGATGCAGAAGAGGAAAAGAAAAGTGTCGAGGATGAGGAAGCCGCAAAGAAAGTGTCGAAGAAGAAGAAACCCGGACTTAGTGGCGAGAATTTCAAAGATGGTCGGTTTGATGTGCTGTTCCAAAATCCGGTATTACCAATAATCCTTTTGAGGCTTTTGTCTGTTTCTTTTTGTTGCTCTATTCCACATCGTATTGAGAATCTCTTTGTGGCTTTCAGGACTTCCAAATCGATCCGGAATCATATGAATATGGTGTCCTGCACCCTGTTGCTTCTTCAAAGAAGCAACCTTCTTTGTTAGATGAACACTTTGAAGCTGTAACAGATGACGACGAGAACAGCGATTCTGATGCATCACAAGCTTCAGACGAAGAAGACGATGGGGGCCCAAGCAAGAAATCAAAAACTCCAAAGTTAGTGCCTTTTGAGTACATTCCAGGATTTAGACATCACACTATATGTTTCTGATTTTTCCTGATGTGGAAGATGTGGTGTCAGGTTGTTTGAAGTGAAAGACGAGCGGCATGCTGAAGCTTTCCACAACCGTAGATCACTGGCTAAAGAAGACAGTCTTCCAATGGGCGAGCGTGTTAAGGCTATAGAGAACCGGCGTGGCAACTTTGGGGCCTCGAAAGGTGTTAAATTCGGTCCTGGAGGATCCCGGGAGATGTCTTTTAACGCTAGAAACTCATCCAAATACAAAGAAGATAAAGAAGATAGAGACGATGATGAGGATGGAGACGGGCAAAGAAACAAGAGGAGAGGAGTTCAGTCTCTTGGACTGAAACAGGATATTGTTAGGGGCGGTTTCAGAGGTAGAGGAGGTGGCGGTTTCCGGGGTAGAGGAGGAAGTGGCAGTTTCCGGGGTAGAGGAGGAAGTGGCGGTGGTCGTTCCCGAGGAAGAGGTGGACGTGGTGGGGGGCGTGGTGGCGGGAGAAGAGGCCGCCAATGATAAACTTTGCAGAGGATATTTTATATTAGTTTGAAATGTGAGTCACTTAAAGAGAATTTTGGAAACTTCTTTGATTCATATATACAATTTTGGAATATTTTGACTTGAAATGTATTAGTCTGATATCTGAACCAGAGCAACATAATTTTCTTACTTGTCTAACACAAGTTGTGTTAAAGGTAATGATTGGATAGAGATGACATCAAGTTGACCCTAGATCGATAGTGCCTTTACATGATAGATCACCGACCGTTGTTAATTGAATTAAAACTAACGAGCCTAACATTTATTTAGTATATTAATCAAATGAAATGCTTTCTTTTTGGGTCAACGAAAATAAATAAAATGCTTATGTATATGCTTACAACATGAAATTGCTTATGTATATGCTTACAACATGAAATTGCTTACGTAAATGCTTACAACATTGGAATTGTTTGCCCGAAGCTTCTTCCACCTGATTTCCACGAGACTCCAACAATTTCTTGATGCCGAGTCATCTTTCAATATGTGAACTATAATTCTTTAATCCAAATATTTCTCTTTATAGTATAGCACTTCAGAAACACTTATAATATAGTTTGTTAAGTTTAATTAAACAGCAGAGATTTATTTGTTTATTTAATCCTATTATCCGATATATATATATATATATATATATATCTCGCTGGACAATTATATTTCCACTTATAGTTCAGGGCAATCTCAACTAAAACAGCTTCAACATAAAACAGAATCTTAGAACTTGTCTTTGATCAAACAAAAATGTGTGCATTAGTCCCTCCACTGTTCCCAAACTTTGGGTGGCCTTCGACGGGAGAGTACGAGAGTTACTACCTCGCCGGAGAGAACCTCAACAACTGCACCTTTCTTGATTTTCCGGTACCGGAGACTTATGGAGTGGATCATCATCAGGATATTCAGGACAGTTTGGGGGTCTCTGTTTCGTCCGAGGGGAATGGGATCGACAATAATCCTGTCGTGATCAAGAAGCTTAATCACAATGCTAGTGAGCGTAACCGTCGCAAGAAGATCAACTCTTTGTTCTCATCTCTCCGTTCATGTCTTCCAGCTTCCGATCAAGCGGTAAGTAGCTATGCCAATATATCCTCTAATCAGTTTCACCTCAAAACCGATTAGCAATAAATAGTCTGCTCATTCGATTAGGGTAAATTACATTATTTTGATGTGATATTTCTAATACGCTTGTTTATGCGCCTATATCATATAGAAGAAGAACATTGAATTAATCCATTTATTCTTTACTTTCTTGCAGAAGAAGCTAAGTATTCCTCAGACGGTTTTGCGGAGCTTGAAGTACATTCCCAAGCTGCAAGAGGAAGTGAAGAAGCTAATACAAAAGAAGGAAGAACTCTTGGTGCGAGTATCGGGTCAAAGAGACATTGAACATTCCGTTAAGCCGCAACCAAAGGCGGTTGCGCGTTATGTCTCGACCATTTCTGCGACTAGGCTTGGAGACAACGAAGTGATGGTCCAAATCTCATCGTCCAAGATTCATAATTTTTCGATAGCTAATGTATTAAGTGGGTTAGAAGAAGATGGGTTTATTGTTGTGGATGTTTCATCTCCAAGGTCTCATGGCGAAAGGCTCTTCTACTCTCTGAATCTTCAAATAGGAAATATAGATAATTACAAACTGAAGTGCGAAGAGCTAAGCCAGATAATGTTGTACTTGTATGAGGAATGTGGAAACTCGTTTTGATGATAATTTGTTCTTGTTTCTTTTAGTTTTGTCGTCCGTTTCTCTCTCTCTTGAACATCTAACATGCTTGACCAAGGCGCTATAGTCGAGTTGTTTCGTTTTTTTTTTGGTCGAAGTCAATGATCGATTATTACATGCTATTTGACTATTGACTGATTACTATGAAATTCATGTTACCGCTGAAAACTGTAATTTTTGTCTACACTTCGTCTTACGAATAATACCAAGAATTAATATAAGTATTTTTTTTGGGTGCCAACCTTTTGTCCTCTACTCTTTGTTTCTGTTTTTATTTTGTTATTTATATACAATTAACAGTTAGTTTTGTCTTGGTGTATATAAAATGACAAAGACAAAAAGTGGGTGTTTTTTCTTACAACTTATTGTGGGCAAAATTATAATAATAAAATTCTATTATATACTAAATTTTGGGCTCTATCCGGTGCAGGTGACATGACATTTAAAGAGTTTATGATAAGAGAGAAGACATCCATTGATCTTGGAGTTTATATATATGAATTACTCATTAGCCAGACAGCAAAACTATAAGAAAACATATAATAAATTTTTTAACCAGAAAAGTAACACTCTCATCTTCAAGAGAAAATAAAAACGACCAACCATATGTATTCGAGGAGCGTCTGCAGTGTTTCCTCATGTTTCCTACAAAATTCAAAGCAAAAGTCTACTTTAAAATATTTCGAAGCTTTCAAAGATTTTGAGAATTTTCTGTCATGCTTTTAATTAAATAGGCAACCAAATTCTTGAAATTTGCATCAAAGAGTACAACTTCAACAATCTTTTTGAGAATTTTGTTGTCTTGCTTCGAAATAGACATCATACTCCCCGTAGGCTTCATGATTTTTTCCCCATATTTTTCAGTCACATTATCCAGTTATGCCTGTGCAGAATACAATTTGTCTAAAATATTCTTTTAGACAAACTGTATTCTGCACAGGCACGTTATTTGTTTTAGATAATTTCACTTTAGATAATTTGTCTAAATATTTGTTTTAGATAATTTCAAATTTAACACGTTATGTAAAAATTATGGGATAATAGTAAAGAGAACACCGACAATATACACGACGAAAGTTATAGCCTAGACTGATGATGTGGTGACAAGGGCACATAATTAGAAAGGTATCCAGAAAAAAATAGAAAAAAAAAACTCAAGAGTTTTGGTTTTGATCAGAATAAATCTTTAGATTTTTTTTCCTTAGTTTGGTTTAACAAAAAAGTCAAAAAAAAATTATTGGTTTTATTTATGAGTAATTGCATTAAATTAAGAAAAACAATTACGTAAATGGTAAATTATATTTTTCTCCAATAGATCAAAAATGGTTTTCGAACATTTTGGACGATTTTTTCTTCTCATTTTAACTATTATTACTGAACGGATGATTTTTTCTATAACATGCCATTTTAAACGTAAATGACAAGTATATTACATTACAATTTTATTTTTTTCAGAAATGACTTTTCCTCCCAGCATACTACTTTTTATCTAGACATAGACTTAACCAAATAGATTTCTAGTTCTATTACTATTATTTTTGGGCTTCTATATAATTATGTAGCAAGTCAATTGCTATATTTTTCACCAAAGCCGATATCTTATTACTATATTTTAAAAAGCAACTCTAGTAATTACTGTCATTTACCTACGTATTTATTTCTTTACTTTTTTAAAAAATTATTTATTTCTTGGCATTTATAACATTTATTCTTCATTTATTTGGCGTAGATAAAAATGTATATGAGATCAAATAAGAATATAAATTTACAGGATGACAACTGTAGCTTCCGGAGTATTATATTAGTCTATTGTGGATCACGATAAGAATCTATGAAACTTCGTTGATTCAAATTTACAATTTTTGAATATTTTTGACCGAGAAAATGGCCAAAAAAACCATAAACTTACCAAAATAAGTCAAAAAAACCTCCAACTTTCAGTTGAGCCATTTAAACCTTTAATTTTTTGAAAATGACCAATTTAAATATGAATTTAAGTTGACCACACTATTTTAGCCATCAAAAAGTCAACCGTTAAAAATGGTTAACGGCCGTTAAAATTGAAACGACGTCGTTTTATTAATTTAGTTTTTTTGGTGTAATCAAGATAAATATATGTTTAAATTGGGCATTCATAAAAAAATTATGATTTAAATGGCGTAACTGAAACTTGGTGGTTTTTTTGGCCAAACAAATTATGATTCAAAAATCCATGGTTTGAGGTCGTTTGGGATCTCGTTCGGATTTGAGGTTCCGTTCGGAGTCCTGTTCGGATTCAGTTTGGGTCTCAGACCAAAAAACAACAATCTAAGGTCGATTCTAAACCAAACTTAAATGTATGTTTAAATTACCAAATTTAAGTATTTTGGTTCGGAATCGAATCCGAACCGAATCCAAATAGTATTTCGATCCAAAATCAGACTTAAATTGTTACCAAAATCATGCCCGAAAATTCGAAAAACCCGAACCGAATCCGAACGGGACCCCGAACGCCCACCCATACCAAAAGACCTCATACTAAATAAACGAAATTGATATTTATCATGAATTTTTTAGGGAAAAAAAACTATGAACACTTAGGCCGTGATTTTTTTTGTTTGAGATCTCATACACATGAATTTGTTTTGAGATCTATTCTGAACCAATCGACGATATTATATATTTGCATTTATTTGGTGTCGTTAAGTTGATTACTGGGGTCAATAAAATTGTTTTAACCAAATGAACCGGGTTCAATATATTGGTTTTGTCTAAATAAATGCAAATTTATAATATCGTCGATTAGGTCAGAATAGATCTCAAAAACAAATTCATGTGTATGAGGTCTCAGACCGTTGTTTATAAACATACATTTAAGTTTGGTTTAGAATCGACCTCATACCGTTGTTTTTTTTCTAAGACCCGAACTGAAAGTACAAAAAACCCGAACGGAACTCCGAACGGAACCCCAAATCCGAACGGGACCCCAAACGACCTCAAACCATGGATTTTTGAATCATAATTTTTTTGGCCAAAAAAACCACGAACTTTCCAAAAGAAGCCAAAAAATCACCAAGTTTCAGTTTACGCCATTTAAATCATATTTTTTTTATAAATTTCAAATTTAAACATATATTTATCTTGATTACACCAAAAAAACTAAATTAATAAAACGACGTCGTTTCAATTTTAACGGCCGTTAACCATTTTTAACGGTTGACTTTTTTGATGGCTAAAATGGTGTGGTCAACTTAAATTCATGATTAAATTGGCCATTTTCAAAAAAATTAAAGGTTTAAATGGCTCAATTGAAAATTGGAGGTTTTTTTAGCTTATTTTGGTAAATTCAAGGTTTTTTTTGGCCGTTCACATTTTTGACCCGTTTTTGAAAGCATAACTAAACTAGAACATATTTTATTTTCCACAGGCATCAAGTTGACCTCAGTATTTATAAAGAATGGCTTTGTATTAAATAACGATGCTGCATTTTATTTAGATAAAGATATTAAAATTGAAATGCTTATCTATAGGCTTACACCATGAAGATGCTTATGTATAGGCTTACCACAACCAAATGTTTGGGAGGAGGAGAAGCCCAAATCATCTTCCACCTGATTACCACACGCCTCCAACAATTTCTTAATGCTGACTCATCTTTCAGAATGTAAATAATAATCTTATTATCGTTTTAATATTCTTCTTCAGTTCCTATACAATATCTCCAATGATGACTGGACCTAGTGCATGCGTGGAACATAAGCTCTTGAACGTGCCAACCTGTGCCCTACAGAGACATACATATTTTTCTTTATAGTAAATGTAAGTATAATATATAATTATATAGTCTCAACGAATCAAATTAAAACTTTATTATAAAGTTTGTTATTGATATTTAACAACAGAATTTATTTCTTAATTCCTTTATCCGCTATATAATAGGGAGACATTAATATTCCAGCCAAAACAGCTTCAGAGAAAGCATAAGCTATAAACTTGTCCCTAATTAAGCAAACAAAATGTGTGCATTAGTCCCTCCATTGTTCCCAAACTTCGGTAGGCCGTTGACGGGAGAGTACAAGAGCTACTACGGTGCCGGGACAACCTCATTAACGGCACAATTTTTTATTTTCCGGAACCGGAGACTTTTGGAGTGGTTCATCATCAGAACAGCTTAGGGGTTTCTGTTTCGTCGGAAGGAATTGGAATAGACAACAATCCGGTCGTGATCAAGAAGCTTAATCATAATGCAAGCGAGCGTGACCGTCGCAAGAAGATCAAATTGTTCTCATCTCTTCGTTCATGTCTTCCAGCCTCAGATCAATCGGTAAGTAGCTACTCTGATAAGTCATATGTCTCTATATTATTTAGAGGAAGAATATTGAATTAACTCTTGTTCTTTGCTTTCTTGCAGAAGAAGCTAAGTATTCCTCAGACGGTTTCGCGGAGCTTGAAATACATACCGGAGCTGCAAGAGGAAGTGAAGAAGCTAATACAAAAGAAGGAAGAACTCTTGCAGCGAGTATCGGGTCAAAGAGACATTGAAAATTACGTTAAGCCGCAACCAAAGGCGGTTGCGCATTATGTCTCGTCCGTGTCTGCGACTAGACTTGGAGACTATGAAATGATGGTCCAAACCTCATCGTCCAAGAATCCTAATTTCTCGATATCTAATGTGTTAAGTGGGTTAGAAGAAGATGGTTTTCTTCTTGTGGATGTTTCATCGTCACTCATGGAGAAAGGTTTTCTACACTTTGCATCTTCAAGTGGACTATACTGATAATTACAAGCTGAATTGCACAGAGTTTAGTCAGAGGATGTTGTACTTGTATGAGGAATATGGGAACTCATATTAGAGGATAATTTGTTCTTGTTTCTTTTAGTTATGTCGTCCTTTTCACTTGAAAATCTAACATTCTTGACCAAAGCTTTGTAGTCGAGTTGTTTCGGTTTTTTTGGTGGAAGTCAATGATCGATTACTACATCCTATTGACTGTTTATGTTGGAAACCAATGTTCAACTCTCTTCTTTTGTATGATATTGTTCATTCTAGGTCTATATGTCAAAGTCTGTATGCATTTGTTTTTGTGCTTTTTTCCAAAAGTTTCTTCTTAATCAAAGTTGGATATTATTTAGATATCCAAACAATTTACTATGTAAATCATATTACAGCAATATTTTTTTAATTTATCTTTTGTCTACACTCACTTGGATTTAACATAACTGGTACAAATCTAAATATTAATAATTTTTGGCTGGCAAAACCTTTTGTTACGGGGCGTAGGTCTCCTGCTACTCGTTGTTTATTTATATTTTGTTATAATTTATAGTTAATACTTAATAGCAAGTTGTGTTTTGATGTATTATAAATTAAGTTGAGGAAAGACAAAAAGAGGGTATCTTTATAACATATACTAATATCATCAACAAAAAGAGTTTTTAATGATTTTCATATAAGTACTAAATTTTGGGCTCTAATTCTGCAAGTGAGCAAGTTGCATTTATTAATAAGTAGATGGTCCTGACATTTAAAGAGTTAACAAAGAATCATTAGATTAAATGAAAACTTGAGAAGCCATGGTTATCCATTGATCTTGGATATAATATATAAGTATTTAAAGAGTTACCAAATATTTTTTTAAGAAAATATAAAAATACAAAACAAAACATAAATTAATATAATAATCATCATCTATTATCTCTATTTTGTGCCAGTCAATCCAGGGTTAAATAGTCTATTTTATATATGTTTTGTTAGTTTGTTAAAATATGAAAAACATGTGTTATATTCTTAACGAAACAAGCAAAATCAGTTATTCACCAAATTGATCCTACAAACAAATTATATATAAAAAAGGGAAAAAAAAAATAGTGGCTGCAAGGAAGCATAGCTCATTACCTAACCCATTATCTCTTGGCGCACAAGAAAACCCGAGAAGGCCAGAAACAGAGGAGACTTGTTTCAATTGTCCTCAGTAAAGACCTTGAAGATGAAATCACGGAAACGTCTTGAGTACAACCTCGGATCAACGGCTGAGATTGAAGTAGGATCGTATTGGATGCTCTTGTAAGCGTGTTCGAGTTTCTTGCTGATGTCGTAATCTTGAAGAATGTCTATGATTCCAAAGATCATGACAACCTCGTAATACTCTCCTGTTGGTTCCCCAACGAGCTGGAACTCACAGTCGCTCCTTCTCATTGTCCTCTCTGCTCGAGCCGGCATGTTTCCTCCAAGTCTAATACTAGCCCATCTACAACAATTAACCGATTTCTTGGACTCGGAAATCGAGAAAAATTCTTTTTCTAAGTATGAGTTCAACTTTTGTTGTGTTTTACGTACCTTGTGGGATCAGATAGAAGCTGATCCACGTCTGCTCTGGAGAGACGAGGAGCTGTTTCATCTTCATATTCACCTGCAGTTAAGAAATAAACATATTTGGGTTGATTGATTCTAATGGAGAGAAAATGATATTCGGTCTTTTAGGAATGCGAACCAATAGGCGTGCGAGCTCCAGAAGGAATCAGCTCTCCAGCCACTGATGCTTCCCTAAAATGAATCCCAACTAGAAGACTGTAATCCATGATTCTTTCCTGTTCTAGAAACTCACAGTCTTTATCGACTTGCCTGAAAAAAACAACAATGGTCATAATAAGTAACGGTTAAGGAAACTGGTCAACGAAAATAAATGGGTTGATGGTCTTCTGACCTGATGAATTCTTGGTACCAAGCTTTTTGTAGTCTGAAAATGAAATTTAGATCAAGATCTTTCAAGATGGTGTTTGAATTGATTTCTGATTCAGGTTTATCAGTTGTACGACCCAGAGAAGATCCTTTCAAATCAAAGCGTCTGTGGATGGAGTACTCAGAACAAAATAGATTTCCCATAATAACGAACCGTACCTGCATTTTTGTTTTGCAGAAAAGAGATTAATTCAATCAAAATCCAAGCCACACCTTTTTCATATTATAGTTAGCATTGTTCTCACTTCTTACCTTCTTTTGGATTGGTCCAGTCAATTTCACACAGTGGAGACCGTAGAATTTTATCACTAAAGTGTTCTCAAATGCTCGAACATGGTTGTAATATGCTGCAAGCATTCTCAGAAGCACCTGCATCATATAATTCAAGAAAGCAGTTTATATATGTAGGAACCACACACTCTTCATCTAGTAACTTTAAGAAGAAGTAAAACACTCACTTTAGTTTCAGACTTCTTCATTGTCTTTATCATATAACGATCATCGTTTGTTAGGTAGAAAAAGCTTCCACTTTTACCAGGGGATGATAGCTCCCGAAGAGCATCATTACCACAGATCGATAACATGTAATCAGCTGGATCTACCTTGAATAGCTTCCTCAAGCTCCTGGAGATATCATAACAGAGTGTAAGAATAAGGTCCAATGAAAAAATAAGTAAGAGCCAAGTGCTATTGTATCTCACCTAAAAACTAATGGACAATAGTCTTTCCATTTGAATTCAGTAGATTGATGAGGAGGTGTGTATTTGGTTCCTTCTGGTGGAAATCTTGTCCATACCTTCTCCTTTGGATCAAATGCTGAATGCTTAAGATCAAGAGACACAACCGGAGCTTGTTTTCCAACAGCATGTCTGCTTAAGCAAAATCACTAAGCATCAACAGAGTTTCAACTTATATGTCTGAGGAGGAAAAGTGAGATATTTACCTGATTCCAAGTTGTAGATTTAGCATAAGCTCGTAATTCCGGTGGCCTCTTGATATTGTCTCCCCTTGCTTCCTTCCTGCTCTTGGCAATCTCATAGGCACCGGGCTAGGTCTCAAGCTCTGAATGAACCCTTCGGCCTCAAGTCTCATCATTTCAGCATCCAAATCTCTCCTTGTGGTGGAATCAATATCAGCAGCGCCTTCACCGCTTTCGCTTCCCCACATATTCATCTTCTCAAAAGCTCTATCTACACCAACACTTACCCTCCCATCAACAGACATCCTCCTCGGCATCTCGACACGCTTGGAAGAGTTCCAAACAGAGAGCTTCTTCTGTGAAGGCAACACAGGAACCCTCTCTCCGCTGCATATGTTGTATTCACTCAGATTGTTGAACACGTCTTTAGGATCCCAATCAAGATTCCCTTCGTTTCCCGAGGGATAATAAGTACCGTTCATTTCTTCAGGATCTGTGGACCAATGACCAACGTAGACACTCCCATCGTCCCACTTGAAAGTCCCATTTCCACTAGGGAAACCGTCATCCCAAAACCCGTCGTATCTACTACCATCCGTCCACACAAAAATACCTTTGCCACAAATCATACCGTTCTTCCATTCCCCAATGTAATAACTCCCATCTCTCCAACGATACTTTCCTTGAGCTTCTTGAAAACCCCTCCTCCATTCACCATCATATACATCTCCGTTTGCGAAACTCTTGATCCCATGTCCATGTTTCAGGTTCATCACCCACTGACCTCTATAAGTATCTCCACTAGGACCTGTGTAAGTGCCAATCCCATCCATGTATCCGCTTTTGAATTCGCCTTCATACGTGGCACCAGAAGGCCAACCAAACTTTCCTTTCCCCATAGTCTTCCCGTTGTACCACTCACCAATGTACATGCAACCATCTGTCCATAGATACTTACCGTGCCCGTGGGGAAAACTATCATACCATTGCCCTGTGTAATAATCCCCATTAGGAAGTATTCTCTCTGCATGGTACAATTCCCCTGTGCTGCTTATGTTAGTGCTGCTCTCATCATCATTCTCCTCGGTCGTTGTAGTATCACCATCTGTTTGTGGAGCTACCGATATCGTCCCAAAAATGCTGTTTGCCCGTTTCTTCGCTTGTTGGGTCTTTCTCACCGTCACCTCCCAAGCTTTTAGAACACAGCTTTGTTCCTTACTCATTTTGTTTTTTTTCTAGATACCTATATATATATATATCCTAGAACAAAACCTAAGAAAAGACTCTCTTTTCTTATCTATCCAACAAATCCTATAGATGTATACATACACAAAAGAAGATCATGAACTCTGTGCCCGCGGAAAAAAAGAATAAAATGTTAACCTAAAACCATTCAATAAGAAGCAGCATGAAGAAAACCTACAATGTTTTTTTTTTCGGAGTGAATGCTTGTCTGAATGACAATGACTTCCTGTCTCCATTGTCATTAAATCATATGAAAAAGAAAAAAATCATTTTTGTCTTTGAGATTGCAACATTTTCGGAGTGAATGCTTGTCTGAACGATCATCCAAACCTAACAAAGAACCAGAGAGAGAGATAAAACGAATTAATGGCTAAAAGAGTTAAAGGGATTAAAACAAAATATCTCTCCGAAATTTCATCTTTTCTTGTTAATCCCTCTTTTAACTAATTATGTCATTCAAAAAAAAAAAAACAAACCGTTCATTTCCTCAAACCACTGAAAGCCTTCAGATTTAGAGAAACAAGCAAGACCCCTTTTCTTTCTATTCTTAGCATTTCCGAGTTTTGCTCTCATAAACAGACATACATTTTAAAAAAAAATTAAAATTAAAATGAAGAAATAACTGATCAATTTAGCTAAACTGATGATGTCTCCAATGTGAGAGCTATTATTGGAAACAAAGATAACTGAAACTCCAACTCATTGAAGCATTCTTTTCCAACTGCGTAAGCTCATTGCTTAAAGTGTTCCACAACTTGTACTTCTACAGACCCCGTTAACCTATTTCCAGAACTTCTTCTCACAAAGATAGGGTGATTTATCTAAAACACGTCACACGACTAAAGAGGGATACAATCTGGAACTCAAGGCTTGAAAAAAAAAAAAAAGTATAATCTTTTCTTGGCGAGGAAGAAGACACGATGGTTAACAGTCTTTGTAACGGCGGCTATGGGGGAGATTCGACTGCGGAAGAAGACAAAATCGCCGGAAATCTGAAGATGAAGAGTTCATACTCCCTGAAACCGAAAAGTATCATTTCTCTTGCTTTAGCCTTTAAAATGTGTATTGTCATAATATTGAATATCAACTTTTTATTCCTCATGCTCTTTTTTTTTTTTTTTTTTTACAAAATAGCAAAACAATGCTAATCAAATCTGTCAAGTCTTCCTTTTGAAACAAAGCACATTAGTAAAAAGATAAGATGCCACATAGGAGGAAAAAAGACAAAAATGCCACATGAAACTAAAAGACAAAATTGAACTAATAAAAGTTCGAGTTCCACATTAAAAATGGAAAGGAATAACAAATGGTTTATACAAGTGCAAAAGCACCTTCACCTCACAAGCTAGCTTTTGGAGTAGGCTAGTCATGGTGGAAAGAAGCGATCTAACTAAACATAGTAGGCTAACCCGAATAACTGGAATGAGCGGTCTGAAACGAGCATAGGACGATGAGGATGTCGGTAAGGACCGCCTAGAGTATAAATTGCTTGGAGTGCACCGAAAGAGCATCATGCTTATGTTAATGGTGAGTGAGAAAACAGAACACTTTCTTTCCCTATTAAGTGAATTTTAATTTCTTGGTGATAATTAATGACTTGACAGATTGAGAATGAAGGAGTGGCGAATGTAGATGAGAATATCGAAAAGACTGATGCAGTCATGGTGGCTAGAGGCGATTTGGGATTGGAAATGCCGACCTGGAAGATTATTACAGCTCATAAAAAGATGATCGAAAAGACTAATGCACTCGGGAAACCAATCGTCACAGCGATACAGATGCTTGAGTCGACGTCTCCTCGTCCGACTAGAGCCGAAACCACCGACATCACCAATGCTGTACTCGATGGCACCGATTGCGTCTCTGCAAAAGAGGCGGAGGATTCCATCGATTACAAAGCTGTGCAGAAGAAAATTAAAAAAGCTGTTCCGAAACCGGTATCCCACTTCGAGAGCACAGCCGCTTCCGCCGTTTTGATATTCATTGGCATGATAAGTTCGAAGACGATCATCGTCGTAACCAAGAGTCGATACTCGGCGGAGCTTGTGGCGAAGTACAGGCCGATCGTTCTTATTCTATGGGTGGTTAACCCGGTGTCCCCTGAATCGGCGGCTCATGTGGCGAGTCGTCTGATGGTTTACCGTTGGATCATTCCGGTGAACGTGGAGGGAGCTTCGTGATCGACGGAGGAGATGATTAGATTCGGGGTCGAAGTCGCAAAGAAAGAGGAAATCTGTAATGCTGGAGATGTAGTTGTGGCGTGTCGCCTGACCCTGATGAGTGATTAGGCGCTTTTCTGAGACGATGGACAATTTTTTAAATTCATGGGCTATTCTATATTTTGGGCTTATATGCTAAAGTCCATGGGCCCAATTTCGATTCGAAAATAAAAATTAATCAACGCTGGAAAAATATTTTCCTCACCGGATACCAAATTGTTGGACCTGGTGAATATTTTTCTACCGTATCCAATTACTCTCTCTCTCTCTCTCTCTCTCTCTCTCTCTCTCTCTCTCTCTCTCTCTCTCTCTCTCTCTCTAGCCTCTACTTCATTTCTATTGGTCTGTCATCGTTCCGAAATCGATAATCTTTTTTTATCTCATGACACAAAGCCAAAGACTAGAGAGAGAGAAGGAAAAACCTTATCTTTTACTGTCGGAACTGACTCACACACCATACTAACTCAAAACAAATGTCTCTAGCGTCAATTCTATGCTAAATTCACAAGCCGCTAAGAGCCAATCATAATCTCGATTCCATTTTTTCTTCAACGGTCCTTAATTCTTCGATATTTTCATCTAATCCCCAATCATAAAAAAGCTTGCTTTTATTTTCTTTCTGAGAAAATTTTTGTTTCTCATCGTTGGAAGCCAAAATGGGTCGAATCGGTATAGTGGTTTCTGATCTGGTATTGTCGTTCATGTGGATATGGGCAGGAGTTCTGGTCAACATTTTAGTCCATGGAGTTCTCGGATTTAGCCGGAAGGATACGACCGGCGAGATTGTCCGTTATCTATTCTCCGTCATCTCCATGTTCGTCTTCGCTTTCCTTCAGAAACTCACCAAAGGCGGACTTTACAATCCTTTGACCGCTTTGGCTTCTGGAGTCACCGGTGGCTTCGCCAGTTTCATCTTCACCGTCGTGGTTCGAATCCCCGCCGAGGTTTGATCTCGTTGACTTTTTTCAGATGGATTAAAATTCTCTGGATTTTGATAACTCATGATGATCCTTGATTCCTTATTAATACTTCAAAAGTCAAATTACAGAGAAAAATAGAGAATTTTGGTGATGAATCTACCATCTATGGATGATATTTTTGTTCTGTTATTTATTTCAGGTGATAGGATCAATCCTTGCTGTTAAACATATCATTCATATATTCCCTGAGATTGGGAAAGGACCAAAACTAAACGTAGCAATCCATCACGGTGCTTTAACAGAAGGAATACTAACATTTTTCATAGTAATGCTCTCAATGGGACTAGCAAGAAAAATCCCTGGAAGTTTCTTCATGAAGACTTGGATTGGTAGTCTTGCTAAGTTAACTCTTCATGTTCTTGGAGCTGATTTGACCGGTGGATGCATGAATCCAGCAGCCGTATGTACCCCCCCCCCCCACACACACACACACAAGAAAAAGAGTTGTGATTGTCATTTCAGCACAAACCATTGTTTGTTTCTAACCTTTTTGTCTGATTGTTTGCTTTGTGTGAAATCTTACAGGTTATGGGATGGGCTTATGCACGCGGTGAACACATAACAAAAGAGCATTTACTTGTGTATTGGCTTGGACCTGTGAAGGCTACCTTGCTCGCTGTTTGGTTCTTCAATGTTGTTCTTAAGCCTCTGACCGAAGAACAAGAGAAACCTAAGGCTAAATCTGAATGAGGAATGAGGTCAGCTCTCACATTTAATCCTCTTGTGGATAATTCTCCTCTACAAAAAAGGATGAGATTGTTTCCGCTATTATCAGGGGATTGTTTCTTAGATTTCGTAATGTATTTTATTATGTAGCAGACTCAATTGTATCAATCAGTTCAATAAAATCTGAATGTTGGTTTATCCAGTGTGCAGTGTGATTGATAGATGCAGTAAAAGTATTTAGTTTATTGCAAAAAAGAAAACGATGTTTCTCAATTTCGATCATTCAATTACAAGAAATCAGGAACCAACTGTAAACTCAAGACCTGACATTGCAGCTACTAATAGACAAGATTAGGCTCAAACTCAGCGAAATCAACAGAGCCAGACTCAACAGGAGGCATGAGATAAGCAGCCAAGATCTCAGAGACTAAAGCAGCAATGTGAGGAATCCGCTTAAGGTTCTTGATGAAGGAAGGATCATCGGTTTGTCCTACAGCCATCAGCTTCTCATTGATCACAACCATTCTATCCAGTTTCCTCTTGAACTCAGGGTTCTCAACATCCAGCACCGCAGGGAATATTCTTGCCGTGGTTCGGTTTGTCTGAAACAGAATTTCAACATTTTCAGAAAAAGGGCATAACACACAGCTTACTATTAATCTTCTGGTTTCAAGTTCCTTACCTCGATGATGACGTGCATATCGAACTCCTTTGTGTTTAACCCGATACCCTCGTAAAAATCAGTTCTTTGACAATCGTTGAGGTACATTGTCACATAAACCTGAAAAATCAATTTTCTTACCGGTTAGGCCAATGTCTTAAACACATTTGGAAGTAGAGAATTAAGAGAGTTAAAGTTTACTCACCGAGAGGCAGAAGAAACGAGACCAGAGCTTGGCTTGCCAGTCATTGAGGAACTGAGGCTGTGCTTTCATCAAAGCAGAGAAGAAATCTCCGTGACGGTTCTCGTCTTGGCACCAGTTCTCAAAGTACTTGAAGATTGGATAACATTGGTACTCAGGGTTTTGCTTGAGGTGTCTGTAGATTGTGATGTATCTCCAGTACCCGATTTTCTCGGATAAGTAAGTCGCGTAGAAGATGAATTTGGGTTTGAAGAAAGTGTATTTCCTTGCCTTTGTCAAGAAACCCAAGTCAAGAGCCAAGTTGAAATCAGACAAACCCTTGTTCAAGAACCTGCAAGAAAAGTTTGTCATCAGATTACCAATTCAAGAACAAACAGTCAGATAAAAAATCTCAAAAAGAGAGGTTCTTTGTTGGGAGATCTTACCCGGCATGTCTTGCTTCATCTCTAGACATAAGAGAGAAGATCTCAGCCACAACAGGGTTTGTTTTCTGCAATGCCATCAGATCAAAAGTTAAAAGATCAAACTCGTAAAATGATCCAATGAAACAACATTCAAGTCTCATCTGTTCTTAACTTCCACCTAGAGAGTATAGCTTCAAGCAGCATAATGCAGACAAGAAACACTAAACCAACAACTCTTGAAAACACAGAATTGAAACTAGAAGCTACTTACTAGTTCAAAACAGTCAAAATTAGAATTAGTAACATTCTACATATTACAAGAAAATAGCATGTATATATGAACTCAATCTCAAAAAGATACCTTGAGTCTTCTGCCAAGCTCCTTGTAGAGAAGGAAACCAGAGAATTCGGCAGTACAGGACCGCTCGAGGAACTCTACGAAAATCTGTCGGAGAGGTCCCTGCAATTTGTCGGCGGCTTCTTTGAACTCCTTGTTCCTCACGAAATGTGTCTGATTGTAATCGGTCTTAAACTCTTGAAGCAGAGCAATGAATTCTTCCTCGTTAAGGTTCTTGTTGATCTCCGTGTTGAAAAGCTGTTCCATCTCCTCGAAATCCGTCGTGTAGAACCTCGGAGTCAGAAGCGACTCCTGAATCTCTTTCTTCGTCCCCTTCTTGGATTTCGCGGTTGCGGTGGCCGGAGGCGGCGGCGAGGAGGTAGCTGACATTCTGATCACGGTGGAGAAACGTCGGCCGGATAGGTATTTGCTTGGGTTGGCGAGCTTTGGGGATGCTAATTTGGAGATTGGCTTCACTAACGCCATTTCAGTGGCCATTGATTGAAGTTGCAGAAGCAATAGTGAGTGAGAGAGAGAGCAAGGAGCTAGAGGGAAGATGAGGCTGTGAGTAATTTTATAATCGAAAAATCTCATCCAGTGAAAATCTGAGCTCTGATGTGCGCGCTTGACACGTGGCGAAATGTTGTTGGTTACTCTTGATTGCAATGTCTTCTTGATAATATCACTGGTTTTTTTGTGATTTTGTAATTTAACAACACAGACACAACTCGGAAACAAACTAACAAAAAATATGTGATAGATGAATAGAAAACGAAAATTAATCAATATATAAGAGAAAATAATTCCGAAATACAATTGTATACATTACAATTCGTGGTCCAAATCTTTTTAATAACACAAATATGTAATGCTGGTTATATCCAGATGAGTCATTCTGGTAAAATATAAATACAACTAAAATGGAACAAAAAAAAAAAAAGTCTAATATGCCTCAAACTCACAAAACCTACAATGTTTCTTATTTCTCTGGAAACTTTTTCCCCACAATTATATGAAACATAGTAAAAAGAATGACAAAGAACAATCTCCACTTCTCCAGCTTCAAGCCCTTCTCTAGCAAGTTAACAAAAAGAGTCCCGAAAGGATAGTGTTAGGGCTGAGAAAAATGGTTTCTTGTAAAGAAAGCAACAAGCTTTAGCAGCACAGAAACAGAGAGGTAAATGCTTAATTTGTTACCTCTATTTACGAAGCATAGGTGAAGTAGATTGAGGAGAGCTTGCTCCATCTTCAGATCCTGCGTTTTTATTCATACCTTTGTCGGTACTCCAATTTCGTTCATACCCTTCAACTTTTTCTTCATCATCAGTGGAGACCCGAACGCGTTTCCCTGCATTTCCATCATCATCACTTGAAGATCCTCTTGATTCTTGTCCATTTCTCTCATCCTTGTTAACATCATTCTCATTGGTAAAAAAAGGATCAAAGGGAGGGATGATTCCCTCATTATGATGATGATGATGATCCTTAGCCTTCAAGTCATCTTCCTCACAATCATCCTCAAGGTCTTCATAGTTTAGATTCCGGAGAATCTCAGGGAGTGAGTAACTTTTTCCACTCTCATCAACAATCCGTCCTCCTCCCATTTCAATATCGATCTTCTCTTTGGGGCTAACTAGACTTTCACCCAGATTTGATGTAGGAGTTTCAACCATCATATAGTCTTCTTCCTTCACAAATGATCTAAACTTGTTCATAGATGGAGGAATCTTAGATAGAAATATTTCCCATATGTTCCCCAAAACACCCCTGTTGTATGGATTCTCCTTCTTATCATATCGGTAACGAAAATTCTCATAAGTAGTCTGCAAAAACAGATACACCATTAAACACACAAAAAGAGAAAGAGAAAACACGAAAGAGTGGAATAAAGGATGAACCTTTCTAATCACCTGATTAGTGCAGATGAGATAGGAATGAAATATTGTGAGTCCACCGACAAACCAAACGGTGATGAAGCAATAAACTATGAGAATATCCGATAGAACATCTTTGGATATAGCTTTCCAGATGCTAATACTCTCATCCATATGTCTTTGAAATATGTTCAACCAAGAAAACACAAACACATATATGCACAGAGTTGTTGATGTTGATATGAACATAAAGAAGAAGCGGTAATTTCGCTGCAAAAGAGTCGGAAAATTTTCAGAACACAGATCCTACATCGTCCTCGAGAAATATAGAAGCAAATGCATTTACTAACTTACCACTCCAATGCACTGGCCAACCCAAGGGCAATGATGATCGAATCTCTGGACACAGTTGTTGCAGATGGAACAATGAGAAGCTCGAGGTGGACGGTAAAGCAAACAAGTATCACAGAATTTGACTTTTACGGTATGGCCATTGACGGTTACATCTTTGACCCTTGGTAACCTTATATTTGGGGTTCTACCGCTAACCCATTCCATCGATGGAGTAGTTGAATCCGGTGCATCATCTGATTCCGGAGGCCTTAAACTTCTTGGCACAATCCCGGGATCTCTACCAGATGTCATGAAGAGGAAAAATATGTCCTGAAAGAAAACTATTGAAACTTTAGTTTCAGAAGACACTTTCTACAGTGAAGTCATCTACAGAGTTGGAAAGAAGAAGATATACCAAAAGGGTGAGTATCCAAGACACAGAGAGAATTGGAATACAGAGGTTTGGATTCTTGGTACGAGGATCAGCCATTTTCAAGTACATTTTTACAAAGAACATCACAGCGGGACCAAGGATCAAGATGGTTGATAGGTATAGAGATGATGCATCTGGACCAAAGATTAACCTCCCGCCACAAAGAAATTTCTGGAAAAAAAGAAAAGAAAAACTAAAGTCAATATCAAATCCAAAAAGCATGAGTCTTGACTCAAGATACTAACAAATGAAACTAGCCAAAGAATGAATACGAGAGGTTTTAATGATGCCAGAGAATGATCTAAAATCAACAGTTAAATAGAATCTACGGAAGGTGGGAATTAGAGACAATAAATCTTGATTTTTGCTCGTTTTTATCTAATTGCCAAAGTGGCAAAATCAAGAATCTGAGATTCAATGACTTGGACTCAAAGCAATCCAGTTGAATCAGATGGAAGTGCGATTTGATGCCCAAAACTTGTGTGATTAATCTTCTTTGGACAAGAAATGGGTAAGATTAAACGTGAAACGAAAGAAGAAAAAAAAAAAAAAGGTGAAATTTTTCAGAACTTACATTGCTTCCCCTCCAAACTTGATAGAGCCTCTTGAGTTTGGTCTCATTCCAAGCCATAGCTAAAGGGGAGAAAATACGAAGAACAGACACCAATGTGAATAAAATTCGAAGAACCCAGAATCAGAAAACCATCGGAGAATCTATGGACAAAACTGTCAGAGATGGTATCAAATCAGGAAAACCCGAGAAACGAACAAATTTCTTCTTTACCCCGAAGAAAGATTCACAATTTCAAACACCCGAATTTGATTGTAGCTCGAGAGGGAGAGAGACAGGAAAATTGAAGCTGTCCTCTCCACTCGAAATCACAAGAAATTCTTTCAGATGTTTGCAAATTGCGATCCCTTTTTCTCTTCTCTTTCCTTTGTCTTTTTTATTTTATTTTTGGTTAAAACAATAAAAAAATATTTTCTATTCGCTTCTCATTGCCGAATAATTAGATGAAGCTCATGAGTTAATGCGGACATGTTTGTAAATTAGGAGAAGTGGATTATGCGAATAGGATGTTTGTAAAGAGGAATAAGTTTCTTGTTTAATCTTAGATTTATTAATTAAATATTATTTAATTGTTTATTTCATGGTCGGCCAACAATATCTAAATATAATAAATTAATGATGCAACAATGAGCTGTGAAAAGCAAGTCAAATCATCCCTCAATTAAACGTGCTTCACACATAGATTTTCTTCCCATCCATCCTTTGTGTTTTTCTTCTTCTCTCTTCTCTTTATTAATTTCCTTTTATAATGCTTAGCCTTTGCAAAATAAAGTTAGTTGTTCTATCAATGCTTTCAAAAGAATGTATCTTATTATATACGAGTCTACATCTAAACACTTTTCAACATTCACAGCAAAGAAGAAAAAAAGGAAGTCAAATTTGATTAAAAATCACACAAAATAAGATGATGATGATAATGACTAGTGAGATCTTAGTTAATACAGCTTTGGCATGATTAGTAAAGTACGTTGAGTCTTACACAAATTTGTCTTCTTTTCTGGTAAACCTTTAACGTAAGACCCAAGACTCTAAGAAAAAAAAGGATGGAGGAGACGATGAAATACACAAAAGTGAATTACCCACGCAAGGAACCACTATATACCACTAATTCTCCTAACTCCTGTTCTGTATGTGAAAAGGTTTATAAAAGTCATTTCGACGACAGAGAGAGAGGTACATGGCTTTCAATTACAGAAGTAAGACATTACACCTGTTTGGTCTGTTCTTTGCCCTATCTTGATCCCACATCCACGCTTGAGTTTCTCCTTAATTTCGCTGGTCGCGTAAACCGAGCCAATCGATTCAGCGCCTTCCTGTACACATCTTTTTGACAGTTGCGTCACTGTTGTTACCGTACTCCAGCTTCTGAAGGCGCAAATTGAGGCTATTATGATCAGGCTTGCCACTGCTCATTTCCGTGTCTCAGAGAACCAAAGACTCTGACTATCTCGGAGGCAATGGATCCGACCTCCACATCGTCTTCAGGCAATGAGAAACGATTTTTCAGGCAAGACTTACCAAGGCGATGCACTGACCTACCCATGGACAGTGATGATCAAATCTTTGGACACAGTTGTTGCAGATTGAGCAGTGAAAGGCGCGAGGAGGACGGTAAAGCTGACAGGTATCGCAGAATTTAACCTTGACGGTGAAGCCATTCACCAGTATATCTTTTGTTCGAGGCAATTTCGCATTTCCTACTTTGTCACTGACCCATTCCAAGGATTGGGTAATAACCTCACGAGATTCTGCCACAGGAGCTTCTTTGTTCCTCGGGATAATCCCAGGATCTCTCGTGGATGTCATGTAGAGAAATGAGAAATCTTGCATAGAAAGGAAGAAGTAAGAGATGCGGTAATTTGACTCTCTAAGTATGACTTGGCTTACAAAGTAAGTGCTTTATACCAAGATTGTGAGAAGAATTGCACCCACCATAACCAGAGAATGGAATAAAGGGTGGCGATCTCTGACCAAATAAGCCATCCTGATGCAGAAAGTGATAGCTGGCCCTCCTATCATGCAGGTGGTCAAAAGAAGCGAAGATGCGTCTGGACCAAACTCTAGTCTTCCCCCGCAGCAAAATTTCTGAACACAGAACAATAGAGGTACTGCACTTCAGACCAGCCGGGCCAGACTTGATAGATCCTTTCTCGTTGATGATTCTGAGATGACATGGCGTTTTCTCGTCGGTGAATGAAACAGACAGATTGTTCTTCGCTTTTCCAATCTCAGAATCCGTGTTCTTGCTCTCGCCTGCCGCCGATTGTTCGGGTTCGTTTCCTCCGATCCTTTCCTTCCTTCCTTCTTCTGATAATGGTTTCTGTTCGAGAGATCTGATCTGTTTCTCTCTCTCCCTCCACAGATTTGTCCTCCGCCATTGGAAGTTCCTCAACACCAACATCATTCTCTGGAACAACCATAACATAGCTCTCCCGCAGAAGTGAGAAAGCCACGTGTCATAAGTCAACCTTAACATAGCTATTCTAATCGAATCGAATTATGCTAAACATAACCAACTCGAAAAGAAAACAAAAACATCGGTTCGGTTTATAATTTCTGTAATAAAATTTTGAAGCAACAGTGTTCAAAACTAAACGGGACTGACAACAATAAATAGCAAAATTCTAATCTAAACCGAAGTACAAACCGGATTGATCCGGATCAAATCCAATCCGTTCGTTAAGAAGACGCAAAGAGAAGGGGAAGAAAGCTTATCCAGAAACTAAACTTCAAATGAAGGTCTGAAGGCGAAATTCTTCCATTCGCAAGAAGATGGCTCTTCTCTGCTTCAATTCTCTCACTCCTCTCTCTTCTCTCTCTTCTTCCTCTTCTTCAAGGCTTCAACTTTCGTCTTTCGCTTCACCAGGTACGCATTTTCACTTGTTTCTCTAGTCATATGACGTCTTGCTTTCGCTTCGTCTTTCCCCGGAATCATATTAAGAGAATCTCCATTACAGACCCAAGAAACCAAATTCGAGTTCCTGGGATACTTCATTTTCTTAGTTATTGAAACAAAAAAGCGATTTTGTTTTCTAAGGCAGTCGGGTTTTCAAGCTGAAGAGATGGGATTAGAATTTCATTGGATCATTTCATCGTACACTTTGAGATTTGATGCTTCTTTGATTTTAGCTGTGAATGTTCTGATCTTTTAGTTTCTTCCTTGTATGGATTTCAGTTTTCAGCCTTAAACCCAACACCGTCGAGTCAAAGAACAGAGTCTCACTCAGTGCTTACAACTTGAGCACTAGCCATGGAAGAGCAGCAATTGTGAAGGCAGCTGCTTCTGGCGTGGACGGAGCTGAGCCCGAGAGCAATGAGGAACCACCTAAGACTGTTGTTGCTGCTGTTCCAGTGGACAAACTACCATTGGAATCAAAAGAAGCTAAAGAGAAGCTACTGCTGGAACTGAGGATGAAGATGAAGCTGGCCAAGAAGATTAGGCTACGGAGGAAACGTCTACTTCGTAAGCGTAAGATGAGAAAGAAGGGTCGATGGCCACCTTCCAAGATGAAGAAGCTCAAGAATGTTTAGAGATGATGACTCTTTGCTGTCTTTTTTATTCAACTTTTTTTGTAATGTTGTCTGTAAACTTTCCGGAACCATTTAATGCCTTTTGAAATTCAACCATTGTTTTTGGATTAATCTCAAGCTGAGAGTTCTTTAAAAGGATTCATTACAAAGAGTGATCAGTCTAGAGATATAACCATTACAAAGAGTGAGCAGTTTATAGATAGAAGCAAAAAGAGTTTGGAGCTTGCACTGAACCATTTGGTTATTAAGGAAGAAAATGTGAGCGGAAGATGAGAGGATAGGTGCAACAGAATCCGGTGCTCCAACACTGCAACAAAGTTTATTTGGAAGACTGATTGATAAAACCGATTTTATCTATCCAAATACTTTGCATGCAAGAGACTTTAATTAAGGGTATGGCTTACCACGGAAAGGAGTGGACCTTGCTTGAACTTGTCATGGAACGAAAAGGAGAGAGCTTTCGGGTTTTCTCCGGGTCCTCTGATGAAACCACTATAGAGATAAAAGCTTAGATTTTTCTTTGGATTTAGACAATGTAAAGATACACAAAAGAAGGTCAACACTGATGAATGGATAATAATTGTATAGATTACTTACACAAGTGATGCTGATACAATAGGCGTACTTCGTGTGTCGTAGATTGCAATTAATCCTTTGTAATTGTCATCACCTCCTTTGAATGAAACAGCCAATCGCTCCCCAGATGCATCCCACGCTATCTTATTGATTCCCTCGCTGGTTGGTCAGTTATAAAAACCACAAAATGAGAAAACAATCAAAGAAACGCATCTCTGCGGATGTAGTTTAACAGCAAGCAAAACATGTACCCGCCAGTCAAAGAAGCTATCTCTGGTAATTCAACTGGTAAAAGATGAGCATCTGAAAGTATACCAAAAACAGGAGGATCAGGATGTTAACTCAAGTATTTCTAGTAGCATGCGCAAAACTTCAAAATGCATGCATACCCAAAGATGGTGGCTTGGATGAGAAATGAACAGAACCCAGTGTTGACGATTTTGAAAATGATATCAAAATGAAACGTCCTTCAGGATCCCATAGGGCTCCCTGTCCAGAGAAGTATTAGTCAGTATCATAGTTTAGTCCTTCTAAGAGAAAATGAAACACAGTTGTAATCATACATCAAAAAACATATTCTATGCTTAGTAAATCCAATGCATACAATACTTGCGACATTGATCTCATGCAACAAAACCGCTTCTAAATATAATCTATTCCATATCGCACTATCCTATGTATTGATCCATAATAGAGTTTACCGTGACAGAACCAGATCCAGTAGACAAAGACCATGGCTCCGATGTCCATGTGTTTGTTTCCCAAAGGCAAAATGTCCCATCACTGTAATAAGAAAGAAAACATCTTGTTAGCAACACATCAAACATGAAACTAATTTCGACATCTGTAAATAAGAAAGAGACTCGATGTCTTACAATCTTGCTGCAAAGAAGTAATCCCCTGTAGGTGACCACTTAAGCATCGATATCCCACCTAGTCCCCGTCGAATAGGTGTCCCTGCCCCTGCAAGATGTATTATAGATCACAGTCAGAAAAGAAAAAAGAAAAAAACTCAATCCAATTAAGCCAGATGCATTTTCTCATCTCAGACCAAGATATAGAGTATTATACAAGAGCAAGACAATAAATTCTATCTCATCAACGATTTATACGTGATTGAATGATACTTCCAGACCGAACTAATTTTCAGCTATGTGGAGGTGAAGCAATAAGAAAGTGTCATAAATGTTCCTTCTATTACCTTGAGAAACATCCCATATCGTGAAAGATGAGCTGTCATATGAAGCTGATGCCAAGTATGTGAAAATATGTCAAGGGATAACAAAATGGACAAAGTTAGTAGAAAACCATAATGAAGCAAAGCAAAAAATAATATAGCAGAAAACATTTTCAGGATATCTTCCACAGGGGCTCCATGAGAGAGCACTGATTTGCTCATCATTTTGACACCGGAGAAAGTCCACCAAGATCCAGCGAGCTCCAGAACCTCGAGAGAGACTTCCCCTCAATGAAGAACCACCAGCTCTAACCAATGCCATGTTACTTGGATAGGAAGCAGTCCACATGCATATCCCTCCCCTGTTTCAGTGGAGCAGTTTTACTTGGTCATCTATGAAACTAGCTAATGGTGGAAAGTGGATAGTATTCAGGAAAGGCCATCAATACACACCTACAGGCTATGGAGAGGGATTTCCCTCCATTTGGCCTCCACTCAAGGGCTTTAACACTTCTCTGGGAATCACTTGTCAGTAAGCACGGTTGTTTCTCATCTGCTCAAAAGGAGAATATCAAAATGCATGCACACGATTTCCAAAACATGTGCAGTAGAAGCAGGAATAGAAATAAAAGAAAAAACAGACCTTTGTCCTCATAGTCACGAATTGTTACTTGATTTGCACCAGATATAAAGGCAATAATATGCTTCCCTTGATGCCAACTCACTCCTTGAAGATCAATCTCTGACATAAGATTTACCTAGAAAAATTGTTGTATATAAAAGAAAAGTTGACTGACACCAACAGCTACACAAATGCCAATTCGAAATTGCTGAGAAGACAAAGTAGATGAAAATCGTATTTCATTCCCCTATATACGAAAAGATAAACTACTGTAATTATCCATCACAAAAGGCTTACAAACAACGTATTTCATTCCCCTATATACGAAAAGATAAACTACTGTAATTATCCATCACAAAAGGCTACAACCTTCTCCAGGCCACCAGAAGAACCAACATATAGAAATCAACAGGTTGTTAATGCATGATCCTTTGGTCAAGTTCTTACATCGATGGGTTGTAAAATCTGTTTAAGGGCGTCTGCAACCTTCGTTTGTAGTGTCGCCACAAGTCCTTTTCTCTCAACATTTCCCTTATCTCTACTCTCCTGCCCTTCGTTTTCCTGAAGAAAGTCAGGTACAGAGTCGAACGAAACAGGGCTAAACACCATTCCCTGTGATCAAATCAACCCCCAATCCGGAAAACATGTAAATTTGAAACCTTTTTGGCTACTTACGAGTATGGTTTCAGGCTATATGAAATTCGAAAAGGAACCAGGACGCAAACTTACGAGAATTTTTCCATAAGTCTCCTGAGGTCGATCATCAGACAAGTTTTGAGCCGTGACTGCATTCCGTAAATCCCAGTTAAGAAACGAAAAAGCTCAGAAATTCGAAATCCCAAAATTCCAAAGTAGAGTCCAGAAGATGGGTAGATACTGAGAAGTGAGAAGGATAAAGCTCTGCTTACTCAAGTCTCTGTTGATCTCGCAGACGGTGACGGAACCGGGATGAGGAAAAGATGCCATTGTCTCTTTCTCTTGTTTTGTAGAATCCGCACTCCGTCCGAATCAAAAACAGTGACCTCGAAATTTGCAGGTGTTACTTATATGTTGAATCGCAATGTTCGAATAGACTTGAAATCACAGATACGTGCGGATTATATCGGGGAACGGCGACGGATTCTCGCCGGAGAAACGGAGGGAGGAATATTGAAGAGAGAGATTTGATTAGGGGTTTTGATTTTGAACACAATTTCTCGCTTCGGCTGTTCGATTATAAAATTAATTAAATAGTGCTGTTTAAAAACAAAACCATGTATTTGCATAATTGCATTCCCGTTGTAGAAAAATTAAACAGTAGCGATGTATTTCTCTTGAAAAAAAAACTTAATTACACCACAGAGACCTTACAAAAATATTTACGAAATAATTAAGATATTTTTGATAACGGAACAAAAATAAAAGAATCTATTACACATTTTCTCCACTTAGAGGTAATACAAACCAAAAATAATATTGAAGAAGAGATTGTGAAGCAAACAAATCTTTCAATGAGAGAGAAAGCAAATAAATCTTGAAAGTATTAAATCAAAATAATTTTTTTTCTAACCACATTTTATGTTTATCTAACACGAAAATCCCTAAAACTAAAACAAAAAAAAGGTAAACCCTTACTCTGGTAATAAGACACAATAATTAAAATGAATTAAAATAAGAAGAAATGGCAAAACACCTAAACACAATGCACATTTTGGAAAGCTCAGAATGATCTCATTTATGAAGGGATAGATCTTTAGAAACTATTTGTCGAGCCCTGTTGAATGCTGAGGAGTGGCAGAAAGTCCAAAGACTATTCAAAAGGCCTCCACTGGTTCCGATCAGATACCCCAGCAAGAAACAACTACCGCCCTATGTATGCATCATCCTACATCAAAGAAAAGATGGGTACCGCCTCCATCAGGTATGATCTCTTGTAATGTAGATGTCTCATAGATTGAAAACTTAGAAGTTAGCGGAATATGCTGAATTATTAGAGCTTCCAATTGATCAGTTAGGCTTATAGGAGCAAAAACTTTCCCTAGATTGCCATCATCCTTACATGCCGAAGCGGCTGTTCTAGCATGGGTAACCAACTGCCTAGCTAACAGGAAGTACACAGGAAATAATTTTCAAACTGATTGTGAAGTTTTGTTCAAAGCATTCAAAGAACCAGAAAAATGTCATTTTCTAAATGGATACTACATTCAAGAAAATTTAAGGAACAATCCTTCCTTTTGTCTTCAATTGGTGAACAGGACAGCAAATTCAGCAGCAGGCAGCTAAGAAATGTCCTCCTTATTTTGCTGTCATAGACAATAGAGTCCCACCTTGGTTAATCCCAAATGTTGAAAAGAATTCAAATGTATGAATATTTTAAGTGATTTTAATCGAATTGGAGTTAAAAAAAAAAAAAAAAAGACACCGAAACACAAGGTAAGGTAAGACTTGGGACATAAAGCTTTTTGCATCTCACAAGACGCAAACGCGGTTACTTGGAATCATACACCAAGTGTTCCTAACACGCGCAGACATTTTACGCCTATATATATCGCACATTATAATTATTACACAACCAAATGATCATATTGAAAGCAAAAAAAAAGAAGAGATTTTAAGACAAAACGTATAAGGCTCCGAAAAATATTTAAGACAATGCTTGATTGGATACATGGAAACTCTCGATTACCACTCGCTTTATCTGTACGTTGATATCTACTTCTTTGCTCAATGTTCTTCAACACGCCGTTTAGTTTTTCAATCTTCTAATATGTATTTTCTTCTGTTGATTAAGATTGTGCAACTTTTGGTAGATATGGATTGCCAAGGATGTGAAAAGAAAGTTCGAAGAGCCATTCCAAACTCGATGGTAAGGGAAACAAACTAATAAAATACAAATATTATCATTTTTGGTCCCAATTTTTAATGCAAATCTTGTGACATTGTATATTTGAGATTATTGATCATGACTAACGGTGTAATAATAAATCAATATGCGTAGGAGTGGATTCGGTAGAGATAGACGTGGATCGACAAAAGGTGACGGTCACAGGGTACGTTGGTCGGGAAGAGGTTCTTAAAATGGTGAAACGAACGGGACGAACAGCAGAGTTCTGGCCATTTCCTTATAACGGATATTATGGTGACTATTACACGTATCCCACTCAATACTTGGAACAATCGAAAATGCATCAGTTTGAAAAGTAAAAGGGTGTAAATAGAATTAAACAGTAAAAGAGGTTTAGCTACTGCACCTCGAGAAGAAGTTTGGGCTACTTGGCCTCTAGTGGCTTTCGGAAACTAATAATATTAACCTATGTAGACTAGGTATTTGTAGTAGGAAGACAAAGGATTTCATACTGTGGTAAGATTGTGTGCTGAGATGAAATTGTAATATGTATGTTTACTACTGGTATTTCTTGATTGATTATGCTCATTTTATCGATTATAAGGTCCACGCAGAATCTGTGTTTCTTAGGAGGGTTTCTTGATCTAAGTGTTACAACTCGATCACAAATGAGATGAGAAACAGAGGTTAGCTATATGCAAATTTCAGAAAATTTTGTAGCTGCTTCACAAGTGTTATACATGCTAGCAAGAAAATCAACTGATGAAGATAAAAAAAAAAGGATCACTTTGTAGATGATGTGTGCATATTCTCTCTGGTTTGTTTACTTCTACTACTGGTGATAATCTGACTCTTAAGCTTTGTAATTTTTCAGAAATCATTTGAGGAAGCAATATTTGATTCATCACAAAAGCAAAGCCACGCGAAAATGAAGGTGGTATAACCAAAGGAAGTTCCAAAGGTATGCTTACTCTCTAAGCACTTGCTTGATAAGGTTTCTTTATATCATATCCGATAACACACACAAAATAATGATTTATGTTGTACTCATTCATTAGTTTAGAAGTCCAAAGACCGACCCACATGAGATGATAGATAAGTGTCTGAATCTGATTCAGACAAAGTAGATGATGTTTCCCTCGTAAACCCCTTCTCAGGTGCAACCAACGACCACCTATATTTGTCGTGTCGCCGTAGCATTAGTCTTTGTTTCTGATTATATTATATCATCGCTTGGTCAATCCATGGTCCCTCCTTATATTTATTGCTGATTTAGTAGTAGTCTCTTCCACCGTCCACAAGTAACCAAATTTTGAATTGTTCCTAAAAAGATTCTCATACAAAATTCATTGTGCATAGATCCAAAAAATGATAACTTCATCCAAATCTAGTGTTCTTATTGGTAAAACGTGTCAGAATTTTTAAGTCAGTGTTGTTTAAAGTTTACGTTGTGTTACTAATGGGTAAGTTTAATCTCAACAGGACATCGGTGTCGTGTAATTTACGAGTCAAGAGTTCAACGCAAGTGACGTTTTACTGTCAAAACTAATAACACGACTGATGATGATCACTGCTTCCTCTTTTGTGGCATTGACGTTGACTTAGCTTTAAAACTGACCAGGCCCAAGGTGGTAATGAAAAATAAATTGAAACTTTGAACAACTTCAGATTGCTTTCGACTTTTCTCATTCTTTGTAGATAAATTAATTAATTATACATCAAGAATTAAAATAATCTATTTTATTTAACTTTTGTTTTATCTGATCAACCAAACCCATTACGAAAGTATATTTAACATTTCTACTTACGATGTAATCTTTTTGACTTGGGTTCTAGCACTATCGTTTACTTTGACAAGCTCTCATGGGTGTAGTTGTTGGAACTTGGAAGATAATCTTATCTTTTGTATAAACTGTTTTTGTTGTTACACTAAGCTTTATTTTGTCAGTATCAGTTTCTGGGGTAATAATATATGGGATTAAATCAAAGAAAATTATATGGATTCGTATTAATGGAGACATATTTTGTGGTGGTGGTAACGTATATAATTGTCTTATGTGTGATATTGACAACATATGTCCTTGAGTAACTCTATATACGTACATACATATTGATCTTTAAAGATACATGATAGGGGAGAAGTAGTAACTCCAAATTTAAACTCTTTGACGTAAATTTATATCTTAGAATCCAAGTTTCATCACTAAGGATGCTACAGAAGTTTCCATTATTCGTCAAATGTAACGAAGAAGAGACTGCATAGCCACAAAAGCTCAGGACGACAAGAAGATATTCATAATCGAAAAAAAAAGAGAGATACAAGAGGATCTAAAGGAAGAGTTAAAAAGGGATTACATCTACAAACACTAATTAAAACTCCGATTCGATCACATAACTTTCCACGATTCAAGTGTCGGGAAGCTCGGGTAACTATCCAATTCCACGGCGGATCCACCACCACCATCCGCCTTCACCGTCGTCGCAGCACTGGACTGATGAAACGAACTCACAAACGCTGAAATAGTGCCTAAATCGGTGGCCATGTTCTCCTGGTTATGTTTCGACAAAAACGAAGACGTATCAAGCGTCGGAACCGCCGAGGATCGATCAAAAGTGCCGGACGGTGGTACTTTGCTAGCGAGCCTATGCGGCTCCGGCTTCACAATCGGAGAGAATATGCCGTGGGAAGCACCAATGAATTTCGCGCCGGTGACTTGCTGAACCATCTGCCGGAAATTAGCCGCATCTGCCGTTATAAACGTAGTCTGAGATTTCTTTGTAGAAACTCGGGATCGGCGCTTTGCTGGTTTACCTCCGGGTTGACCAGGGCAACGCTTCCGCTTCGCACCACCACCAATTCCACCACCGACGATTTCCGGATCTGAGGCGAAGGAGACATTAGAGAGAGTTTGAGGAGGAGAAAGATCGGAGACGTTGGAGGAACGTAAGTAAGCTGAAGGAGAAAGAGGACCGGCGTGAAGAGATTCGGTGGCTGTAGATGTAGAGATGGATCTATGAAGAGCTTTAGCGAGTACATCACTATCGTGAGAGAAAGGATCTGGAAGTAACCACGAGTCGATGTTGAAGCTTTGGCGGAATGACCAAGGCTCAACGCTCGCTAATCCATCCAACGACGCCATGATTTTTTAACCACCGTGAAATATGAAATCGAAGACGGAAGAAAAAAGCCAATCGGGAAAGAAAAAAAAGTAGAGAATCTCTCTCAGTGGATCATTCTTGTTTGTTTAGGAGTGGAGAAGAAGTTAGAGAGTGAACGAATGAAGGAGAAATGGAGGCAGAGGAGAGATGATAAATAGGACGGCGAAGAGAGAGAGTAGAGAGAGAAGGTGGAAACCGCGTGGTGAGGAGAGAGAGAGAGAGAGTAAGACACGCGTCAGCAGAGTTGTACGGAAGTCTGACTCAGCTCTGTTTCGTCTGCGGTCTTATTAATTAACCCCATGAGTCCATGACCTAACTTATCCTGTATTAATTAACCATAATGACGTCGCTAATCTCTTCTTAACGTTGTTCACAACCCAAAAAAACCCTTTCTACTTAAAATGTGGAATTTGAAAAAAAAAAATTATATTTACTGTATAGCAATCTGATTTTGTTAAGTACTATTCCTAAACATTTTTAGTAATTTCTGAATTTTTTATGTAATATAGTTTGGTTTCTTCTACTAAATAACATTTATAACTGCACTATTTATTTCCATTAACTCCACTTAACACACATGTTACTGGTTTATAAATCTGTTAATATATGTAGAATATAAGTAAATGCAGGTAGGCCTCTGTGACCAATACTAGTAGAATATATGTAGCTAGCTCCTAGTCTTTTTTTTTTAATGTGTCATTATATATATTTATATATATGGATACATATGTATTTGATTTCAATTATATAAAACGGCTCTATTTTTGTAAAACTTCAAATTCATGGTCAGTGAGAGGCATCGTATATAATTTTTTTTGTTTCTATAATAGTGGGACAATATACACTTATATAATTTTTTTTGTCTGTCTAAATCCATAACAATGAAACAAACATATATATTGTAAATTGCAAGGAAGAACATTAAAGGAACGATAGCTGATAATAAATCCAACCATCCATAGTTTGACCGATTCAACAACTATACTACGTGATCATTTTCTTGTAGATATTGATTTACATATCACTAGTTTGACCTATTAAAAGATTTTTTTTTTGTCATTTCCTTCATTTTAAATTGTAAACTTTCCTTTTGTCAATGGGTAAATAAAAGCTAGTCAATGTTTATTTTATATATTGGTAATGCTGACAATACCAAATCCTTCGTTATAAAAGAAAATGACAACACCAAACAGACACATCGGTTATAATGTGTATATATATATTGACTATCACTATTATTTAAAGCCTAAAGTTGTAGCTTTTCTCGATCCCGAACAATCTAAGTTATTATATAGCTGGTACTTAATTGGACAAGGTCACAAATATATGGACTTTTACTTCAGCAGTAACTGACATTACTCTTAATTTATACATGTTTTATATTTGACTGTCATCAAAACAATATTGGCATACATATTAAGTCGGATAGTTATGTCTGTTTTAAAATATAAAATGTGAGATATCGATTCTTAGAACATCCACATTAGGTAGTTTCTTAACAAAATCTCTCAACTAAAACTTATATTAATATTTAATTTTATTAATTGTAAACACAAAAATAGTATTAATATTTTATTAATAGGTATCTCAAAAATTCGAGAGACTCATACCAAATTATCTCAGCTGAGAGATTTTGATGTGGATCTCTCAAGTTTTTTAGATATCCATCAATAAAATATTAATGGTAATTTTTGTTTAACCTTAAAAGATTAGATACTAATATAATTTTGAATTGAGATACTCACTTAAGAGATTAATTCCTCCCCAAAATAAACTATATATATATTGTTTTTGTGCTGAATTATGTTTCTTGAATCAGTCATTGATTTGGGATCAAGTATATTCTGAATATATATATATATATATAAAAGGATTGGGTTTTATAATTAACATAGTGAATGCTATTTGATACCATGTGAAAGTTTATAAACTTTTAAATGAGAAACACATATAACAATGATAAATTGCTTTTAAAAGTTTCTTATACACGCATGCACTAGATTGGAAATCTATTTCTTAATAAGTATATGTAACTGAAACTAACAAGTGTGCGAAAAGCGACACACTTGTAAGTATAGTTTGCATAATATGTAATCAAATTATAAACGAAACTGTAACGTGGGAATCGTAAGTGACTTGCATGAATCATGCATGGGCAATCTCAAAATTATTATTCACCACGTCATCAACTTCTTTTTGTTTTTCTTTTTTTTTTTTAATGCCAAACGCGCTTTCACTTAACCCAATGTCTTTTCTTTCTCACTTCACTTACATTGTCCCCCTCCGACCCATTATTATTTTTCTCTTTTTCTTTTCATTATCATTCATTTGCACATGTCTTTGTTTTTTCTTTTTTTTTTTTAAATTACCCATCAAATAGTATTTCCTTTTCTTTTTGTTTAATAATTATCTTTACTTTTATGTATAAAATAGTCAGAAATATTGCATGTATATATGTTAATATGTAGGTCTAGTCTTCTAACTAGAATAGATCGGACTGAGTTCTGCTGACCTCTTAATATCTGTCAAATTCGTTGAAATAGAAGCTGTCACCTAACGGATGATAAAACAGTTTAATCTAACATCAAGTTTCCGTATAAAAAGCTGTGACAACTCTACTAGTCTTGTCTAATAATTAAGGACAATCGTTTTTTTCTTCGGATAACGATTAAACTGTTTTAAAAAGCTGTAACAACTCTACTTAATCTTCTTGGATGGGTTTACTTTTACAAGTGTTTGTGAATTTGGTTTTGTTGTTGTGTATGGAGTTCGATTTGGGGAATTTCTTTTCCGGTAGTTGCTTCTCCAGCCTAGTTTTTTTTTTCATGTTGTGATTCATTCTTTTTTATTTAAATACAAAAATTTTGTTAAAAAAACAAGTTTCTGTATATATCTGAAACCTTTAGTAAAACAAATAAAAAGGTTTCCGTATTTTCTTAATGCAACTTATCAGCTTGTTGTTTTCACCTATGAATTGTTTAGCACACAGATTAAAGCATATAAAAAGTCGTGATTTTCAATATTGTCCCTTATAGCTTGTCGAATGCCTCTTTCAACGCAAGTTCCTAATATTATCAAACGCAGAATCTTGGTCTTCTGATGTCAAATAAAAAATAATATACTACGTCATGTGTTTTCGATCGGATATATCAATAAATTCATTTATATTTCGTCTGAAAACGTAATTATGTTAATGAAACTCAAATTTTTGAATATCTGAAAACGTTTATGCTAGTGAAGTTAAAATCTCATTTTCTTTTCTTTTAATCAATTTTTTTCCATATTGTTTTTTTTTTCCTTACTACGTGAATATCTCAAATCTCAATTGAAATGAATTCACGACATATGTTATTTTAATGAACTATACATGGTACCAGTACCACTTGTAGTTTTTTCGGTACTTGTTGTTGCTTCTTCCTTTTAATTGGTTAAGCAGTAATTATTAGTTCATTGTGCCCACAAAAATTAATATTTTAACGAGGGGCTAATATATTGCGTGACCCATATATATATATAGAGGACGAATCTGATTGCGTGAAGAAAGCTAACTTGAACTGGTTACTTAAAATTCAATTCATCCGATAAAATAAATTAAAAGAAAAGAAAATTTAATTCCGAATAAAAAAACAAACGATTAATTTTGTGTTTATGATGTAAAGAGAAGAAGTGGACCATAAGAACAAAAAAACAGATGGACCAATCTTTTACATAGCTCTCCTCAATGTGCCTTTGATTTTAGTGGTCAATTATTGGAGTCATCAAGTTTGGATGGCGTCGGCATTATTCTTTCAACATGTTTAATTAAGGTTTAGTATCATTTATGTACAGAAAATAAATAATTGATAAATAGTTTACATAGATACATACAGAGTTTAAAGGTATTCCACACTCAATAGGTGAACAGTAAGAATGATATTTTGATTTACCTAAGAAAATGATATTTGTAAAACTAATATAAACAATAACGAGTCAACACACAATATTTTGGATAGTCGTCATATTAGTTGTACGCCAGTTATATAGTCCCGATCATCGACAAATTACCATTGTATAATAGTATGATAGTGTTATTAGTTTATTATGGTCTTTATATATTCGAATTCGTAGCATATATCAGATCGAGGAGTGAGGCGACTCACGTGCGTTCAATAGGTCCCAAGTTCAGACCTAAAAAAATTATATTTTTCGTTTTAAGCATGAAACTATATATTCAAAAAGTATGGTGTAAAGATTTGGAAGTCAATCCATGAAACTGCGTCAATGAAATTTGAAACTATATTTTCTTTTTGTTAGATTTTTTTTTTAAATCTTTTTTTGGTTAAAGAACTTTTTATATCCTCTTAGTACAGATTTAATTAAATTTGCAATCTGAAAGACTGAAACGTGCCTTTAAAAAAAAACAAAATGATATATTTTTTTTAAAAATATAGTGTTCTTAAAAAAAAATCAAGGGAATCGGTTAAACCACATGTTAGAATTTCTATACAAAGTAATGTGTTGAGATTTAATAACAATTAGCTGATCAATTGAGTAAAAATTATCATCTCAGTGTTATTTAATACTAATTTAAATTTCATATAAAATACTACATTTAGATTAAGAAAAAAAACTCTTAGTTGATTTATATTTTAATACACCATCCAGAAAGATATATACTCACAACAAAACCATCACAAAATAATGACCCAGTACATGCATTACAGTAAATATTGATTTCATTTGCTTTTTGAGCTAGGTTCTCATAATACCTAGAGGATTAGTAATTTTGATCTTTAATTAGATAACTTAGAGAAATATAAACATTAAACTACAAACATATTTGTTAAGCTTGTTGTATTTGCCACTTTAAAAAATATTGATCAGAAAGTTTAATAAACTAAAAAGAATAGTAAAATACTGAATAGGTGTTTTAAAACTTGAGAAACTCATTTAACAGTTTCTTCGTATTTTGAGATATTCATTTAATATTTTATATTTTTTGAGTTAAATAAATTTTGAAATACTCTTTTAGAATTTTGCAATGAACATGCTTTTATATTTTCATTGTAATATAAGTTAAAGACTCTGAAGTGGTAGGAAAAAAAAAAAAAAAAACCGATGAAACATGGATAATTTTCCTACGTAATGAAATCTCTTCTTATTTCGTACCATTAATTGGCTTGCAAATTATTATCAAAAATAAATAAAGAAGAAAGTCTTTCTGATTAGTTATTAGAAAAAATGCAGTAAGAACAAAGTCAAGAGACGCCAGCGATGGCGTCACCATTTAAAAACGATGTAATCATGACGGAATTATGACGAGACGCGTCTGATTATAAATTTTAATATTATTACAAGTATATTCTAATTAAATAATTAAAAGTGATAAAAATCTAAAAAATGAAAAGTAAAGTAATGTTTTTTTGTATAAAAAAGAGGGGCACATGAGAATGTTGACTTGAAAAAAAGCGGTCGTGTCTCAAATGCATTGAGCCCCTTCTTCAGGATTGCGGGTAATGCGAGTGGTTGATCCGAACCTAAGAGCATCTGTAACGCAGACATTTACTAAATTTTAATTTCAATTATAAAACAATAAATAAATGATAAAATAAAAGTTTTTCCTTAAAATCCGGTGAAACAACATCTCTATCCACATAATTTATTATTAATTAATTAATTAAAAATTCCTAAGAATATCAAAGATAAAGATGCTTTGATTAATTAATTTAAAATAAAGATTAATTAACAATTTTTGTGTGTGTTTCTATCTAAATATAGGTATATATATTTTATTTACAAAATATAACAGTAGTGTGTTATGGAAATTATGTGGTATCACCTCTAAAATTCAGAATACAGTTCAATCCATTAAAAATATTAAAACTATTAAACTATATTGATAAAAAAAAAAAAACAGTAGCGTGTTTAGCCAATCTACTAACTCGGATCCAAATCTGGTGTATTTTTTTTTTCTTTCTAATTTCGTTAAATGACCTACATATATGTCTTCGTCTTCTTCTCTTTATATCGAGCTATGTAAGTTTAATTTGCGTCATCATAGTTTTTTTTTCATATCAATATTTTTTGTATTTTTACCCTAATATAACAGATCTAAAGTTGAAAAAAAACAGATCTAAAAGAATATTAGATTTCGAATCCAAAATCATAAAAGTATTTTACAGTTTCCAGTTATTTTCTCAAAAGATGAAAACGTCACGATTAATGGATATGTATTTCTTCATCATTTCCCAAGACACTGCCCACTCTTGTTGCCCAAGCTTCCCTCGCCTTTAAATAATTAAGATTCCCTTTTTCTCTTATGTTTTTTTTTTTAAAGATCTAATTTTAAGAATTATTATATAGTTACTGATCCATGCCAGACCATGGTCAAATTATGAATATTAATATAGTCTATCGGTAATTGTTCCTTCAAAGCATTTTTTTTTTTAGAACAATGGATTATTGTTTCATGTCTTTGAAAATTTAGATTTATTTTTAAACCAAGTCATAAAATACGCAAAAGATATTGCAAGCTTTGAAAGTTTCTAGGTATTTATTAGTCAGAATTCGCATAAGTTCTGTTTACTGAAGAATTAGATTGTTGCTAATTAGTATCACCGAATCGTTCAGTTATAAATTGGTGTTTTTAAGAGACATTAGCACCATGGTTGCCATTTTCTTTATCAATCTTATCAACTTTTTTTAACATTAGTAACAAAAAAAAGCTTTTCAACTTTTGTAAATTCTGACTAAAATATCTATTTTAAAAGTTATTAGAAATTAAAATTAAAATAAAGCATAATGAATGATTGTCAATATATATAAAAATATATATGTATTTTAAACGCATTTTCCCCTACCATTTATCTGAGGAAAATTTCAATTAGATTTTCTTGCCCCAAAAAAAAAACTTCTTTAACAGATTCAACCCTGATTCCACTAAAATTGATTTTGTTGAATTTATTGTCTACTTATGGACGCCTAGATAGATATGATATATAGGAACACTTGATTTGAACATCCTTCACATGTATAGGCCTAATAAAACCTGGACACAATTGTTAAGAATAGACTCTTCACGGAAACTGAATCTGCTTCTCGTTTTTGTCTCAAGGTCAAGGTTGGATTGTGCCAGGAAGAAGAATTAAGCTTGTTTCATGTTAATCACCAGACCAATCTGACAAAGGTTTGAGTCGCTGCAATAGAGGTTGCTATGCGAGAATTAAGAAGCATTATCTTGGTTTTCGATTATAATCTTTATATCTAGTTAAACACCAAAACATGAATGTACAAATGCTGAGAAGACTTTACACCAAGTCTACACACTTTGTTTAGGATTCAATTTCAAAAACCTTGACATGGCAAAGATCTCCTCCTGTATCATCTGCAAACTTAATCTTCCTTTTCTTCTGAACAATATTTTCAATAGCTGGAGAATCTTCTCTGACCATACCCTGTGTAAAAGGAGGGAATGCAGAAAAGTTAGCACTGAAGGAAGACAAATATTTCAGGTAAATTTTCGTGTGTTGTGAGTGTAAGGAGTGTAAAAACAAACCATGAGTTTGCAAAACCGATTACAATCACGTTCGATCATCGAAAGCCATTTCTTGCTAATCACTTCAGTTTTTTCTGCGTTTCCAATCAAAGTTTTCACCTGATAAGAGACATCCAGTAATAATAAAGATTATTTTGAGAAAAGAAAGTTAAACTAGACACTGAAAACCAAAAATTCATTTGCTTTTATAGACAAAAGTACCTCATCCAAGTTACACTCAGACATGATGGAGGGGTTGCTTTCAGCTAGGAGACATCTCTTTGTGATTTGTGTCATCGATTTGAGCTCTTTTGTGAGCTTAGCTGCAACATATTGGAAATCACGCATTTGCCCTTGAGAGAAGGCAATAGCTTTCTGTGTACATCCTTGTAACGAGGTGCGTCCAGTGCTAAAAGGCTGTGGTTTTTCTGCTTGAGTATCTCGACGGGGAAACTTGTGTGTGGCTCTTTGATACTGCGCTTGCCGAGTATTATTGTTCGCTTTTCGAATAGCTTGCTTTGGATTTGGAATGACTTCCACTCGGTCGATGCTGTCCAGCCCATGAACCTTAAGGATCCTATGTGAGTTTTGGCCACTGAAGTAGAGTTTCCCTTTGAATTCTGGATTTTAGGTTTTGTAAAAGTAGATAAGAATCTAAAGAGTCAATGTAAAACATATTAAATAAAGACATTAAAGATTTTGTCATTACTTACTTTTACACCTCTCCTCAGGTGAATCCGGATGCTCCATTGCCTTGCGAAGTTTTGCTTGCGAGGTAGGAGATAAAGCCTGAAAACCAAATGTATCTAGTGAGGAACTGCTTTAAGATATATTGTAGTTTTCTCAAATTACACACAGGACAAACCTTTCTCCCTGAGAGTAGTTTTTCAGGTTGAGAATGTAGCTCTTGTTGCTGGATACTGTAAGTCTCTTCGGCTGCTTTAACCTCATCAGGTGGTGCCTGAAAGAGTTGTGATGAATTGTGGCTTCCTGCTTCATTTACATTCCCTGAGGATGAAGATTGTTGTAATCTTTCTTGCAGATGATCTTCTAATGAAATTGTGTGGTCATCAGGAACTAAATGCAGATTAGCTAGAAAATCACAACAGCTGCTTAGCTGGAGAATATCAGTTGCTTCAGGAAGCTCATCCTTAGAAATGTCTTCGTTTTCCCACACAAGCTCGGTGTTTTCTACTCCAAGATCCATGGTGAGCGAACCTGATATATCAGTAGCAAGCATTTCTGGAGCTGCAATGTTCACATTCTCCAAACCAGTTATGGTCATGTCTAAGTTAGGCTTTGAATCAGTGCTTTCTTCATCCTCTTTATCTTCTTCGCACCCAGAGCTTGTGTTAGAAGAAATGAGGCTCTTGACACAACCAATGTTCTCAAATTCTGAAATTTGTGGAACCTCCAACTCAGCCTCCTCTCTAGACACACTACCGCACAAAACATTATCCTGATTCTCAAGAGCACGATTATCAACAAGACAGCATCGAGCTTTCCTTGCATCGATTTTGTCTTCTGATGCATCTTCAAAAGCTTCGTCCACTTGTATTGTTGTAATGGGCTCTTCAATGGCTACCATTCCATGAGAACTTGGCTCTGGACTACAATACAGAGCCAGTCTTGCGTCCGAGGGCAAATCATGCATAATCTCTTCCACCAACTCCATATTTGTAGTAGAAGAGCCAGAATCTACTAAAGGATCAGCGGGAATAACATCCATGGCTTCAGGAACCGAATAGCTATCATCCCAAGAAGCCTCAGGCTTTTGACATCACAGAACACAGGCAAATCAACTTTTTTTGCAGATGGAGAGAAAGTGGAGCCGCACTTTGTTTTACGCTCTTGCTTATTTCTTCTCTTGGAGAATTTCGTATTCCAACTGCTAAGAGGCTCCTCAAGATCACATCCTTCATCTTCAGTTTGATACTCCAGATTCATGTCCATAGTCATAGGGCAAAATACAAGTTCACCCCAAGAAGCCTCGGGCTTGACATCACAGAACACAGGCAAATCAACTTTCTTTGCAGATGGAGAGGAAGTAGAACCACACTTTGTTTTACACTCTTGCTTCTTCTTTCTCCTCTTGGAGAATTTCGTACTCCAACTGCTAAGAGGCTCCTCCACATCACATCCTTCATCTTCAGTTTGAAGAGTAGAGTACTCTTGTTTAACTTTCACTTCCCAGGCGATCTCAGTATCTTCGCGGTTTGGAAGTTTCCTTTTCTTTTCTCTGCATTGTTTCCTAATCTTCTCCAGTGTCATGTTAAAATCTACTGGATCAGTTTTGGTATTGATCTCAGCACCAAACATACACGAGCCTTGTGTCATCTCACAATCATTGTCCAAATCCCTGACTACTCTTGGGATCGACTCATCATCTTCAGTAATTACCCGATTGTATACATCAACCAACTGTCTAAATTTGAGCTTTGATTTCCTTCTTGCAACCACATTCACCACGATTTTGATCGATCCGTCTTTAATGGCCCGGATAGAATGCAACTGGGAATGCAAATGGGTGCGACTTCTTAACTCCACCATTGTAACTTAACAGATAATCACTTCCTAGCTACTTATTAAGCTCGAAAAACACGAAATCCACGACCAAATCGAGCTCCTGAATGGGAACAAACAAAGGAATTGTCGGTAAGGATACTGCCAACAAACAATAAGCTAAGTGAATATATGATTACTGTGGTAATCAATAATTTCCAGAATCCTAAATTTCATCAAGCTAGGCAGATAAACGAACATCAACTAGCTTACTAACACAAGTAGTGAACAAAAAATTAAAAGAACAGTGTTCGGTCTGATTATTACAAAACGCTACAGTAGCCAAATCTGAGTTCGAGGATGTTGATTCGTTTAATGATTCAACAATTAACTAAACACTTGAAGTCGAAACTCATTTCATGAAAAATCAATTGCAGAAATATGACCAATTCGTTTAGGGGTTGAACGATAAATCTAATTTTTAAGTCATAAAGGAAAATGCAATTAGAAATTAAATTCACAAATAAGCAAGCGAAAACCCTAATTCGCTACAGCGATCTCTTAGCTGCATCAATTCGAGAAAGAAAAAAAGCAGATCCGGGTAAACTAGATGAATGCATGAAAGAGAAATCGAATCTAGATCCGAGAAATGAACATGAATTTACCGAAGGAAATGACGGCAGAATACTGGGCTTCGAACTTGTCACTTGTCTATCTAGGGTTTACCCGTAAGCGAGAGAGAGAAGAGAAAGGGAGAGAAAGTAATTTAAAACAAGACGAAAGAAGAAGAGAGGGAAAATTGCAGCTCTGGGTATGAAGGAGAGAGAGAGAGAGAGAGAGAGAGAGAGAGAGACTACTTTATGAGCCGTGAAGGCTCGCGGCAAATACTTGGCGGGAAGTTATACGTTATTCTTGTTCCCTCTTAATATTTTTAAAACCTTTTGCATCTTTTCGTAAATGGGCCCTCAAATTTAAAGTGGGCCTATATTTTTAAATGGTCAGGGGTAAATGTGTCACTTTATAGAGATAAGATCTGAGGTTCATATTAGCAGCATAGCGGCGTAGATAAGGAGAATCAGCTTCTTTCAGGAGAAACCAAATAAATTTCGAAACCCTAAGACTCCAAAGACTCTCTTCTCGTCGACCGTAAAGCCGCAGATTTCCGCCATGACAAAGAAGAGAAAGCTCGAGGCACCATCTAGCGAGGCTTCTGAACCGTCTCTGAAGCAGAAGCAGACGGAAGAGCAGATTGAAATTAATAATCAGGTTAAGCAAGCAGGCGGCGATGAAGAAGTTGAATACGAGGAAGTAGAGGAAGAGCACGAAGAGGAAGTCGAAGATGATGACGAAGAAGACGATGAGGATGACGCCAGAGGTGAGAATCGGACAGCGGGTGATCGTACGGAGGCGGCGACGTCTGGATCTAGGAATCAAGAAGATGGAAATGCCCATGACGACGAGCCGATTCAGGATCTGTTGGAACCATTTTCTAAGGAACAGCTGCTAGATCTTCTCAAAGTAGCGGCGGAGAAGCATCTTGATGTAGCGAACCGAATCCGGGAAGTGGCTAATGAAGATCCTGTTCATCGGAAGATTTTCGTTCACGGTCTTGGATGGGACACCAAAACCGAGACGCTAATTGAAGCTTTTAAGCAGTACGGAGAGATCGAAGACTGCAAGGCCGTTTTTGATAAGGTCTCAGGGAAATCTAAAGGCTATGGGTTTATTCTGTATAAGTCTAGGTCAGGTGCTCGCAACGCACTGAAGCAGCCTCAAAAGAAGATCGGAAGCCGTATGACGGCATGCCAGTTGGCTTCTAAAGGACCCGTCTTTGGCGGAAACCCTGTCGCTGCAGCTGCCTCGGCGGCTCCTGCTCAGCATTCGAACGCGGAGCACACGCAGAAGAAGATTTATGTCAGTAATGTTGGAGCAGAGCTCGATCCCCAGAAATTGCTGGCCTTTTTCTCAAGGTTCGGAGAGATTGAAGAAGGTCCATTGGGCCTTGATAAGTTTACTGGGAGACCTAAAGGCTTCTGCCTTTTTGTCTATAAGTCGGCTGAAAGCGCTAAGAGGGCTTTAGAGGAGCCACACAAGACCTTCGAGGGCCACGTCTTGCATTGCCAGAAAGCGATAGATGGTCCCAAACCGGGCAAGCCGCAACAATTTAACAGTCACAATCACAACAACCCCCGTTTCCAAAGGAATGATAACAACGGTTACGGTGCGCCTGGTGGTCATGGACATCTCATGGCTGGTAACCAAGCCGGGATGGGTGCTCCAGCGCAAGCGCTAAACCCAGCCATTGGACAGGCCTTGACAGCTTTGTTAGCATCGCAGGGAGCTGGTTTGGCATTTAACCCAGCAATTGGTCAGGCTTTGTTTGGTTCACTGGGGACAGCTGCAGGAGTAAACCCAGGGACTCCTGGAATGCCAACTGGTTATGGTACTCAAGCGATGGCACCTGGGACAATTCCTGGGTACGGTGCACAACCTGGATTGCAAGGTGGCTATCAGACTCAGCAACCTGGTCAGGGCGGTACCGGCAGAGGGCAACATGGTGTCGGCCAATACTCTCCTTACATGGGCCACTAGATGTATCATGTATCCACTCAGGTAGAGCAATGAATATCGTCTCTTCACTTGTTTCATTTAACTTTCCTCATTATATACTGTACATGGAACTGACTTCTAAAGACAAGAACTTTCTGTGTCTTAACCCACACGGTTTGCCTCCTGTCGGTTTTGTTTTGCATCGGAGTTTCGGGGTGGTTGTTGTCACATGACAAAAAGACGTTGCGTTACTTTTGCAATTCCTATGTTACAGCTTGTTACACTGTTTTCTGAAGGGTTTTCTGTTTTGCACCGACTGAGATTGTGAAAAACCTTTTCTTATTTTCTTAAATTAATTGTGCAGATATCCGAAATCAGTGTTTTAATATTGGCCTGGTGATTCTTCTGAAGTTTATAAGGAGCCGATGCAAATGAAGTCTTTATGAAATGTTTAGTCTTTGGTCGCTCATAAGGCCAGACTCGTAAAACCTTTTAAGGAGTTTTAGTTTTCATCTACTTGTTTTGTTTTTCACCAACTACTCTATTTATGCTATTCCGAAAAACTTTGTACTATTTTTAGAGTTAATGTCCCTATTTTCCAGTTTTCTGAAACATCCCCATACAACTTTTATTTGTAAAACTAGAAAACGCAACTGTGCTCCTTGTGGATTCTTGCTTATCAAATTCAAGTTTTTCCAAATTTTATAAATAGTTTTATTCGACCTCTCTGCTTCACGGTTTCATGGATTTTTTCTGCCTGCAGTACATCAATCTCGAATAGTTTATAATATGTTTTAAGTTATTTTGATTGACCTAGCAGTATATCACTCTCGAATATTTTGTAATATGTTTTGGGTTCTTAGGGATGACACGGGTATGGTCAGGTGGTTCAGAGCCAAGTTATCCCTCTCTCCTGTCCAGTTTGGGAGCTGAAGCTGCTACATGGGCAATGACTGTCTTAGATAGTCTCTTCGACGAGGTCTGGGTCGGGAGTGATTCCAAGGTCTTGATAAAAGCTCTGACCACATGGCCAAGACTACAAAGCGTCACGAAAGAGATTTGGGAGAACTATGAAACCTCATTTTAGATTTTGTGGAAGACAAGCGAATGAATATTACTGCTGATCTTACTGACAAAACAGCCTCCTCTTTCCCTATTTCTTTGCATTATTAGATTGTTGTATCCCATCTTGGTCCATTGATTGAAAGGAAATAAATTGTCTGTTCTCAGCTTTTACGCAGCTGAGAAATTGTATATACCTCAAAATCTGTCTTCAGAGGCAATTTTAAAAAACACTTTGAAAAGGTCAAACTTTTGAGATGTGTTTTTCTGACTACATGTGAAGATGTTGGTTTCTTGCAATTACGTCTTTGATATCCGGAATGTGCATCCAGTTCGAGGTTAAATAATCAAAATTTAGGACATAATTTTAGATTACGGAAGGACGAATCGAACCTTGCAATATCTCTTCATGCACTCCCCCCCAAAGGAAACTTAAAAGCCGAATTGATTGAAATATTGCCGAGCACATGTAGTGTTTATTCCTACTTACCAGGGAATAAACTCGATATACACCTTCATTAAAGTAATCACTAATCACAAATATTAATATAAAATTTATCTTTCGTATTTGATCGAAAGTTTTAGAGACCATCGTTTTTTATTTGCCGGTACTTAAAAAACGAAAAAGAAATGCATTGAAAATTCCCCAGGCGGCTTGGGGGGTTTGCCACAGTATCGGAGTGTCACTTTGTCAATCAAAAGGTTTCTCTCTCTTCTCCTTTTTCTCTCCTGCGCGAAACAAAAGAGAAAATAGGAAAGAGAGAGAGTGTCTCACACACACAGAGTTTAGGTTTGCTTTGTAAATCTCTCTCTCTCTCTCTCTGCACTTATCATAATATCGTTTCTCTTTTCTCTCTCACACCCACCACTTCGAGAAAGAAAAACCCATATCTCCGTTGTTCAGATCTGATCCTTTTTAAGCTCCAATTCGTTTACCCTTTTCCAAAGGTTGTTGCTTTCTTTTGCTTAGCTTTTATTTTATCCCCCTTCTTCGCAAGTCTCTTCCTCGCAAGCGTTTCTGTATCGCCGCTAGACAAACCTTCTTTTGCGATCTCCATGTTTAGTATCTGCATTTAATAGCTCCGATGCTGCATGCGATTCCCAAGACCCTTTTAGATTGCTACAACGCGGTGATTTATTGTTCTTCTTCTCGGCCACTTCCTTCCGATTTGATATCTGGGTTTTACTGTTTCTCTGCTGCATGTTTCGCGAGTCGACCTTAGGAAAAAGGGTTACTTTCGCCTCGGATTTTGGCTCGATTGATGAATTCTTCGTGGTGTAGCCATTTATCAAATTGAGCATTTGCTGTCCAGATTAGGGTTTCTGATTTGTGGCTCAGGATTGTTCATCTATCTGTGTTGGTTTTTTTATTCGCTACAAAGCTTATGGATTCTCAGAGGGGTATTGTTGAAGAACCTAAATCTCAGTCCTTGAATAGGCAAGGCTCTCTCTATAGCTTAACACTCGATGAGGTCCAAAACCACTTGGGGAGTTCTGGTAAAGCACTGGGAAGTATGAATTTGGACGAGCTACTCAAGAGTGTCTGTTCTGTTGAAGCTAATCAGCCACCGTCAATGGCTGTCAATGGTGCAGCAGCAACTCAGGAGGGTCTCTCTCGTCAGGGAAGTTTGACTTTGCCACGGGATCTCAGCAAAAAGACTGTTGATGAGGTCTGGAAAGACATTCAGCAGAACAAGAATGGAGGTAGTGCTCATGAGAGGAGAGATAAGCAGCCTACACTTGGCGAAATGACGCTTGAGGACTTGTTGTTGAAAGCAGGAGTAGTGACTGAGACAATTCCTTGTTCGAACCATGACGGTCCTGGTGGAGGTGGTGGTGGTGGTAGTGCTGGTTCAGTTGCGGGTATAGGGCAAAACATAACTCAGGTTGGCCCATGGGTTCAGTATCATCAGCTTCCATCAATGCCACAGCCTCAATCATTCATGCCATATCCGGTTTCAGACATGCAAGCAATGGTGTCTCAGTCTTCTCTGATGGGTGGTTTGTCAGATACACAAACTCCAGGAAGGAAGAGGATAGCTTCAGGAGAAGTTGTGGAGAAGACTGTAGAGAGGAGGCAGAAGAGAATGATAAAGAACAGAGAGTCTGCAGCTCGTTCGCGAGCTAGGAAACAGGTGACAACAACTTTATGTTATTGCAAATGCGTTGTTGATATTAGTCCTTTTTTTGTCTTTTTTATTTGGTGTCTGACATTGGGTGTTAATGAGCAGGCTTACACTCATGAGCTAGAGATCAAAGTTTCACGGTTAGAAGAAGAAAACGAAAGACTCAGGAGGCAAAAGGTGATTTTTTGCAGCCCTGGTCCTTTTGGTTATATATTCATTGATTGTGATTTGCATTAAAATTAAGGGAGTAGTCATTAGTAGTGAGAACTGTCATGTATTAAGTTTTGGATTCGAATTAGAGGGAATGGTAGATGATAGAGATGTAGTAAAGTATGGAATTGGGCACAAGCATAGTAGACAATAGATTATAGGAATAAACAATGAGCTAGAGAAAGGATATATAGGCTTAGACATAACCTCTGAAAGGTTATGTCTATATTGTTTCTTTGTATTTTGTAAGGGTCGTTTTGCTCATTAGACCTCTGAAAGGTTAAGTTTTGTTTAATTAATTTTGCAGGAGGTAGAGAAGATCCTCCCAAGTGCACCACCGCCTGATCCCAAGCGGCAGCTCAGGCGAACAAGCTCAGCTCCTTTCTGATCTCAAAACTCTTTTCTTTTCCCATCGGTTTGCTTATAAAAAAAAAAAAGAGGAAAACATCTTTGTTTCTTTGTACATTCCGTAGACTTTCTTGACTTGGAGCAATTCTGGTAACTTTATTTTAAAAACATTATGAGTTACTATAGTAGCAACAGCATTCGCTTTCTGGTGTATCAAATGTAGAGGTTTGAACAGGAGAAGAAAAATTGAGTTAGAAAATTTGAATACAACAATACTTTATAGACAGTCTGTAAAATGGATCACACAGAAAGGAAAACTGTTTGAATTTGCTAAGCCTTCTACTTATCGGCAAAATGTAGACATTATCTTCAAATTCATCGTAAGAACTTGTGTGCTATATGTTGTGCAATAGCCAAGCTTGAAGTTAAACCAGGCGATTCGATGCCAAAGATATTCACAAGACCTGGAACTCCATGAGTCTCCTCTCCCTACATCAACAACACATAAGAAGAGACTTGAGAAAACATATGCTTTCATAACAAAAACCAAAGATGCCTTACTGAACAATGTTAGTGTTTAATGTCTGATGCTTTTTGAGAACAAACGACAACCTCTATGACAAAATCTGCGGGAGGCTGTTTTGGTCCGGAAAGCTTGGGACGGATGCCTGAATAACCGGATTCCAACGATCCATCTTTGAGACCCGGATAGTACTTTCTGATCTCTGGGTAGAATTTCTCCGCTCGTTGTGGGTTTACTCGATAATCAAATCTGGATTCAAACAGCATGAAGATCTTGAGTAACTTCAAAAGGGACAATAGAGAAAGGAGAATATCTCAGAACAGATGCAAGTATTACTTGTTGAGGAAGCTTGATTTTTCGTCTGTGCATTCAATCCATTCAACATCGGGACCAAACTTCACAAGTCCGTTCAAATCAACAGTGACATGGACACCGAGACCTCCTTCCTCAGGTATAGGATACACAAGTTTATTGAAAGGCGGAGACTTTGTACCCGATAGCGTAAAGTAGCATCCACGAGCATAGTGAGACAACGGAATGAATCGATGATCTAAGCCATGGAATCTCTTTGCTAGAGCTTGAGCACCTAACCCCGCAGAGTTAACAATGAGGTTAGGGATTAGCTCAAGCTGTGCTACTGCCTCACATCGAGATTCAAATGATCCGGTTTCAGCAACAAACAAATGCATCTTCTCTTCTTCAACACGACCGCTTAGTACCACTGTATTGTATGAGAAAGTTGCGTGACTGTTTTCTGCTTGTCCCTGTAGTTATCCCTGTACATCATGAAATCAAAACTCTTTCCTACTCCAAAATCCCGAAGATCCTATTAGAACGGAGAGAAGATTATATATTACCACTAACGATAGCATGAAGGAATGTGTATCCAGAATGCCAGATTCAGGAGATAGCAATGCTTTAACACATCGAAGCTGCGGCTCCATTCTCATTGCTTCAAAACCTTCCAACATCCTTAGACCAGGGACTCCACTCTGAGTTCCAAGATGCATCAATAGATCTAACTTCGGTATCTCAGAGGATCCTGTGGCAACGATAAGCTTACCAATCTTCCTGTGAGGGATATCATGTTCACAGCAATATCTATACAGCAATTCCCTTCCTCTTACACATAACTTGGCCTATCAAATTCAAATATAAGATACTTAAATCGTATTTTTTCCTTCTCTCACCGATTTTGATTCGACCCTCAAGAGAAAGATTGTACCTTTAGCGAGTTTGGAGGATAATAGATTCCGGCGTGGACGACCTCGCTGTTTCGGGAACTAGTCACGGTGCCAAACGATGAGGCGGCGTCGAGGATCAGCACATACCTTCCGCGGAGACTGAGCTCACGCGCCACCGCTAAACCCACGACTCCGGCACCGATCACGACGGCGTCGACTCTCTCTTTAGCTATCGTTTCCGCTCCACCGCTCAATCCTCTCGCTATTCTTCTTACGTTGCTACTTGCGTCCCCATTGACCAACTTCCAGGTTGGTTTAAGGTTCCCCATTGACAATCTCGTCCATTTTCTACCCAGACAAGCAAGCATCTTCTTCTTCTTCTTCTTCTTCTATATAAATCAAAGATGACGTAAAATTATCGTAGTCTCCTGCTAAAACGTGCTCAGGACCAAATATAGACGGGGCAGCAAAAATGTTGATGGGCCTTTGACTTCTCCTTTTGATATTATGGGCTTTGCATTCCAGGCGATATTTGTCTGAAACTCAAGTAAACGACGCCGTTTCCGTTTAGCGCTGAGGCACTTCTTCTTCCTCTCAAGTTTCATTTTATGCTTTTCTCCTTCACCAATGACCATGGCCAGCTGGTACCATTTTTCTCGTTTCTGTCTGCTGTCTTTATCGTTTTTGAGTTTCTGTTCCTTTAATCAGTGGGCTGTCGAAGGGATTGATTTTGGGCTTGGTTTTAGAGTAATGGGCGTGGAGAAACTTAGGAAATTGGGCGAAATTAGTATATTCTTGAGTTGTCTATAAGGTATTTGATGATGGAAATGCCTAGCTGAATTAGAAGTATTTGATGACACCTTCTGATATGTTGAGCCTGTATTGTTCATGAATCGTTTCTCGGGTTTCTTGTTCTTTCTCCTTCTATGGTTTTAACCTTATTTTAGCGGGTTTATTAATGGAATGCCAATTACTTTAACTGTAAAGCTCTTTGTTTATCAGCTTGTAGTTGAAACCAGACGCATTGGTTCTTTTCTTAACAAAAAATAACTTTTGATGTTTTATTGGATGTGAAATTGATATGCTCAAACTTTGTGGTGTAGGAAGTAGCTACGTCTGGATCAGAAGACCAAGATTTCTTCTAGCTGTTTCATGGGATTTGCCATCACCGTGGCATTACCTAACTGTGGAAGTAAGTTCTTGCCAAACAGGAGTTTCAGAGACAAAGGTGCTTTCTCTCTTGCCATTTGCTTGGAGTTTTATTCTCTTTGCCATTTCCTTCATCCTGCACAGCCTCTGTTGGTCAGACACCAAAGGCAAGTTTTTTACTTTGGAAGGCTTTTCATATAATGATCTGCTGGAGATACAACGAGGATTTTGATAATGGAGCTCATCTCATTCATTCTTAGAAACCCTCATCCCAGACAAAACATGAATATCTATCTCTTAAGAGACCATAACCAGCCACTAATCCATTGTTATATCAGAGTAAACTATATCTGAGCCATGATTTGTTACTTTAGTGTACTAAGGAGTAGTAAGGTCCCTAAGTTTTCAAGCTATTGCTAGTATCAAATTCCTGTGGAAGCGTCCCCTTTTGCACACTTCGGCTTGTCGATTCTCGTGTCTTAAAGAAAACCTTATGCTGAGTCCATCTTTCCATATCCAATCAAGTATGTCTTTTGCATTTTGCAGGAGAATGTCATGGACAACAATCAGGAGCTTGGTTGGTGGGGGCAGATTCGATCCACCATCCGGTTCTATAAGTAAGAAAAGCTCCAGACGTCCACGACTAATCAAAGCCATACAAGATCTCAGAACTAAGCTTCTGGTGAAAATTCAGGAGATAAAGAAAGATCTCCCCATGAAACTGCTCTTTCTCTTGGTGGGATTCTACTCTGCAACTGCTTTCTCTACGTTTATAGGACAAACAGGAGACTGGGATGTCCTGTCTGCTGCATTGGCTGTCATTGTAGTTGAATGCATCGGGGCTTTAATGTACAGAGCATCCATTCCTTTAATCAACAAGATGCGGAGCATAATCGCCATGTTTAACTATTGGAAGACCGGACTCGCCCTTGGACTGTTCCTAGACTCATTCAAGTATGAAGTTAGACACAACAATCATCAGTTTTGCGCAAATCTTTAAGCTTCTTGTGATGATTCCAATGAATGAAAACTCTTGGCTGCGTTACAGGTTTTAGTTCAGACCCTAGAAGCGACAACACAACGAAAATTGGCTCAAGAATGGACATTGGCCAACAAAATTTGGCAAGCTGTGTCCCTTTTATGCCTGAAACCAATACATGAAGGTTGTGGAGACTTAAATGTCGTTGACGACAAAACTCAGGTCTCAACTTTTCAAATCGCTAACTACAAGACATGGGACCAAACCTTCCTATCTACTTAAAAGCAATTCACCAGCAATGCTCGAATCTTTTCTGTACAGCCTTGTATTTATTTTTGACAAGAAACACTATTGCATCATTGCAGATGTATACGTTTAAAATAGCATTGATTCTCTGAAATATCTTCCTCCCACTTCTCTTTTTTGAAGAACTTTTTAAAAGTTCACAAAGTTATGATTTTAAGCGCCTCCAATTTTTCACTAGGAAACTCTCATCAAATTCAGACTCTCCTCTGTGCACACACGACAAGTATCAAACCAACCCTTCAGGCTAATCGAAGAAGAAAACAGTGGAAACTCGGCTGACGTCGTATGGATGAGTAAGGAGGCTATTTCTTAAGTCCCACATCGGTAAGCTAGAGAAGCGTTGGTCATAAGCTTAGCACTATAAAAGAGAAGCCGAGCCTAACTTGCAAATCATACCTTTCTCGGCCTTTTGGCTAAGATCAAGTGTAGTATCTGTTCTTATCAGTTTAATATCTGATATCTGGGTCATCGGCCCAGACGATATTAACTCTATTTTTTAAGGGAGGAAGCCCATTAAGATAGCTTGCTATCCGGGCTTTCGCGAGTCGCCCATGCGTTGCACTACTGCACGGGCCTGGCTCAACCCGCCAAATAATAAGTTTAATTGTTTCTCATAATTAGATTCGAATTATCTGAAATTGATATTGGGTAAATCTAAATTAATAACACTCATCACGCAAGTGATCTGAGGCGAACTAGATAAAAGAAGAACAGAGGAAGATTCGAACATGGCGAACCCTAGGAGGATAGTGATTGAGAACCAGAGATTGTCACCTTTGATCAATCTACTGAAGAAGCCTCAAGCGTTTCCTCTGCTTCTCTCCTTTTTCCTTTTCCTCACATGGATCACCCTCAGGGTACAGCACTCTCCTCACCTCTCTTCGCATTCTTCCCATCCGAAATCGGCAGTAAAGAGTCATCATTCGGATTCGGAAATCCTCGAAGACGACGATAAGGTTAATCTGGTCAGGTTCGATTCGGCGTCTCTTTCTCCTGTCCGAAAAGACGACCGTGGATGGTTGCTTGATCCCGTAATCCTTGCTCGTGATTCTCGTCTCAGCGGTTCGTCTCTCGTACGCGTCCACTTATCGATTCCGCTTCGGTTTTCTTCCAATTGTTGTTATTCAGAAAGTTGCTCAACAGCAATTCGTTTAGTGTTTTTGTAGTATATTGAAACTGAGAAAATCTTTAGCTTGATTATCATATCCAGTTTCCGTGAAACATAAGGGAAATGGGCGTTCTCAATACCTTCATATGGTAATTGTACTGAGGGAAAAGAAGCATGGATGATGTAATTTTAGAAGCAATGTATAGGTTGATGAAGATGCTGGGTTAGTTTTAGCTTTCACCATGCCATATTAAGTGACTGGAGAGTTTATACATAGGAATAGGTAACAGAGCATTGAGCCAATCTACTCTATTGTTGTCTACGAAGATTCTATGGCTTTTGCTCACTCTGTGAATGATAATCTTCGGAGTGACTGCCTAATCTTGAAGTTAGATTTATTGTGTAATCCAAGGTTTCTCTTTTCTCGTTGCTGGAGATTCTCATTCCTGGTTTTCACGCAGGTGGAGCAGCCTCGTGTGTTTCCATTCATGTTGGTGAAATCCGGCCTGGTGGATTGAGGGGAAACCACAGACACCATACCTGTAATGAAACGTTCGTCATATGGGGAGCCAAGACAAAATTCAGGGTAAGTCTTATCAACCATCTCATTGATCGAGCATAATGGGAGAAGTATAGCCTGTTGAAACATCTGGTAGGAAGGAATATTTGTTTTTGTTTATCTAAGTATGCAGTCCTTCATTGAATGGTGAAGTGACATGTCTTGGTAAAGAAGATAGTTGAGAGTTCTTGCATCATGCCATACCGACTTAACTAACTGTGTGTAACATAACGTTGGTCTTTTAGTAATATAAGTAGAGGATTGAACAGATGCAAGAGCAAGCTGGTGGTTTGAGGTTGTGGGAGTGTTTGGGATCTCTAGAACAAACCCTTCTTTGATGTGGGTTCGCTTAATTGGTCTTTGATTCTGCACTATATCTGTTTTCTTTGAGAAAAAAGGAGATAATCACTTCTAATCTATCATAAAGATGTGACCATTGGACTATTATCATCAGTCAATTGATCAGTAATCACTGAACCACCAATAATCGTATTAAAATGAAAAAAAAAAACGAATTACTATTTTTAGATGTTCACTGATGTGGTAAATGGGCTCGTCTTACTTTGTATAATCCTGTGACTGTTGCGCCTTGGTTTTCCATTTCCTTACTGCTCTCGGTTATGGTGAACCAAATCATCAATCTGACAATGTTTATGGTTACATCAATATGAATCCGTGCAGCTGGAGAACCACAAGGTCGAAAAAGGTTACGCTGAAGTGTTAATTAGAGAGGCTGAAGTAGCTGTAGCGGTTAGTCCGAGTGGCACGGCGCATGCTCTAGTAAATGTTGATCCTGTGCGTTCTACTTTCTTCATTGGCTGCCAAGACAGTAATACGCAGAACAGCTCAACTAGCGACTACAAAGTATGGAAAGATCTGTAATCCAAAAGTTGTTTAGTTTAGTTTTCTCCTCTTCATCCGGATTGTCATTGGCTTTTCTCATTCACTTCTTCCTATGTAAGCTCTGGTTTCTTTCTTTCGAGCTCGTATTTGTATAGAGTAGGATTTGTTTCTTTTGTCAGTCAACCATATTGTTACTGTGATTATAACCTTCCAATGTTTAGGTTCATTGATATGCATCATGATACCACATAACTTCCAGATTTTATTACAGGTCTGGATTATAAAATTTATTTGATCTGTGCGACTCAATTTGTATGTAAGTTGCTTCTTTCTTCGAAGTCTAACTCACAATGTAAGTATTTCTGGAGAAACCTTGTTGCTTAGCATTGTAGTCTTTTTCAATCAAAATAAATATTTATTTTTATGATCTATGACCATAATCTTTATGTATTTTTATTTTTAAGATATATAGAAGCTATGTTTGTCAAACAAAAAAGATACAGAAACTATAATTATAATACTGATTACGTTCATTTGAGGTAATCTATGTTGTAGCCTAGGTATCAACTACCGATTAAAACATAAATTGTTATCTTCAAATATGCAAATTGATATAAAATGTCTCAAACAAGTGCGCCATATAATTAATAACTTAGTCATATAAAAAAGATCTAACTCCAATAGAATGGATTAAAAAAGGCTTTAAAAGTGTTCTCTGTCCAGCTTGCACAATGAAACTTAAAGAACACTCATAATCATGTCCTTTTGTTTCCCATTGAGCGTTGCGCTAAACTCCTAATGCCTTTTTTTATTAGGGTTCTAAAATTTTTTTATGGAGTTTTTTATCATCTGAATTTGAATCTAATTCATCGGAATCCGATCAGGAACATTCTTTGTTCCAAAATAATTGCTTTCACTGTTCCAAAATGTTTCAAATTTTTGTTTGAATATTAGAAATATTGTAAAATTAATTAAATGGAAGTAAAGAATCTTAATTTGGAAGCTTAGGCTACTATATAATACCAATATGTCACCAAAAATTGTATTTCAAAAGTCTGATTTATGTTTACATTAGAGTTGGTAGAAAATAAACTTAGTAGATGGTAACAAAACAAAAATAAAATAAAAAAAACTTAGAAAACCACTAAAAAGAACTATGGAAGAAAAAAAAAAGTCATTATAATGTCTATAGCTAATGATATACCGCAACTGTAAAAGCATTAGTTTTTCAGTATTTGACATGTGACAATGGACCAACCTTAAAGTAAATCAACGTAAAATAAAAGTGAAAAGAAAAAAATAATAAAAAAAAATTACAAAAAAGGTATAATGTTTTAATTACCGTTGAAGTGAATAAAAATACAATATCGAGTAAATGAAAATTTAAGGTTTATTAGCTAAGAGAGAAAAGAAAACGTCAGAAAAACAAAAGCCAGTGAGTGAGGAGTATGAAGAAGAGTAAACGAGAGAACTTGCTTTCTCCTTCATCTTCATGGCGGGAAAATCATAATCCTCCTCCGAGAAATTCAAACTCCTCCGCTGTATCCTCCGGTTGCCTCCCCGGATTCTTCAACCTCTTCCTCTCCACCTTCAACTTCTCCTCCAACCGCCGCAAATCTATCACTTTGGGATCTAAAAAACAAGAACAGAGAACCGTCGTCTACGCTTCTCCTCCGGAAGAAACATCAAACGGAGACAGCGGAGGAATCGTCGAGCCGCCGCTTCCACGCAACGAAGGAGTGGAGGGAGATGCGGCGAGGGTGAGTCTTGTCGGAGCATTAGAGAAATGCGATCGGGACTTAGAGGAGCTCCGGAGAACCATCGACGTCATCAAAACTACGTACCTTCTTCACAAGAAACTTGAGGTTTCACCGCCGACGGCGCGTGATAACTTCAAATTCTCTAGCACCGGTGAGTTTCTCGGTTCCCATCTTATCAAATCTAAATTTAACGTCTCTCAAGTAATATTAAATATTATTAGATATTAATCACAAGATAAACCTCAACTTTTCAAATGTGGGATATACTTAACCTAGTTAGTAATTTAGCATAAACGTTTTATGGATCAACCCTTGGATTAATTCATTGGACATCAAATGTTAATCCAACAAAAAAAAAATGTGATTGCACACAATATTAGGTAAATGTTTTGAGATATATTATTGGTCAAAGCCACTAATTTATAAACGTTCATAAAAAATAATTAGTAAGAGTGTAAAGTAAAGCAGAACACCGAATGAAGAAAGAATGGGAAAGGGCAAAGAGTTTTGTCTCTTTGGTGGTGGTGAAATCATAAGTATGTCCAATAGTGGAAGACAGTCTCATCATTTTTTTATTATTTAAAAAATAAATATAGAGGGAAACAAATGTAATTGCTCTAACAATTTCATGCATGCGTGGAATGTGTTATTTGATTTGAGGTCACATTTGTCATTGGTTGAGTTCACTTCAAAGTTGTTGGCAATTGGCATTGAGGATAATGTTCAAATTGATATTAAGTGAAAAAAAAAAGTAGTGGAATAATTAATAGTGTGGTTTAGTCTTGATCTAATCTAACATCATTTATGTCTAATTGAAGTGCAAAAGAGAGTAAAGAAAGAGTGAGTATAAAGAGGCATGTTAGACAAATGATGAAAGAAGAAACAGCTTTTATGGGCCTTCATTTATTTCTTTATTCATGAAGCTCACTTTTACTTTCGCATTTTTTTTGGGCCCCCACCCATTATTTAATTTATTCCTGATTCTGACAATGGTACCAAATCAAGAATATCACTTTTTAAGCAAAATGATTCTGCATAGCATAGAATTGATATACCTATTTTTTTCTAAAAATACACAAAAATACCACCCGTAGAACATTAATTCGATTTTCTCTACAGCTTATCATATAGTTTGTGGTATTTAAAAAAAACAATTAAAAATAACAAAAACAAAAGGGGTGATTTTAAGAATGTCTTTTTAAAAAAAAATTATGGATGAAATCTAACTTTGTAATATTGGTATATACGCATGGTCTTATTTTGATAATCCAGATATATAAAAATGATTGTTTTTTTATATATATAACAATAGATTATTTATAAAACAATAAGAATTTTTCTATATTTGACAACGACAAGGATAAAATGGATGATATATATACTAAACCCAACCTGTCGTATTTTATTTGCTTAACAGTGGCAGGAGATGTCGTCGTGGGGACGCTAACGAATAAGAACACGAAGACGACATTACATGAAACAGACACAGACACAACAATGTTGTCGATGAGGATGAACGACCACGAGTATAAAGACAACATAACCTACAAAGTCAACCACATTAATCTAATCACTAGACCCGACCATTACGCCATACACGAAGTCATTTCCAAGAGAGCAACGATAGAGACATGTAACACGGCGCCAATTATGGTGCGGAAGGTAAGACAGACCTTGATGGAGAGCGTTAATCAGGTTTGTGATGACGTGGCATCTGGTCAACGAAGAGAGTTCGCTAAGATCGGTTTGGCCCTTCATGACCACATCTGTCGGGATTTGATCGCAGAGACCGTTCATGAGCTCTCCTACTTCTCCGACTACGATGACGGCGAGTTTCATAAGTCGGCGGTGGATTCTGCTGATAGTTACGGCAGAGGAAGTGGACGTCAACACATCCGACGTGGCAGCACCAACTCACTCCCGCTCGACGCGTGTCGAAGAAGATTAGTGTTTTGATGAGATCGATCTCCTAAGTTCTTTGTATGTCATAGCGACGACAGTTTTCACCTATTACACGTGTTGGAGCACTTATTTTATTATTTTGTTGAATTTAATAATCTAAGACATACATTTCAATATGGTGCAAATGGTTCGGTTTAATGATAAAAACTAGTTTAGTATCTCGTGAGATTTCACTAGCATGTGTTCATTCAAAACAATTTCACAGGTTTCCTTAGAAAAGGAAGTGAAAACTAACAAAATTTGAAACGAAAGATTTGTTTTATATATAAAAAGGTTTCATCTATTGTTTTGCCAACTCATATACGTAAATGACTATTCTGTAAATGTAAACCTCTTTGGCTAAATGTAAACCTTTGATTATAACCATATATATTCATCTTTAATCATATTAGGAAATTGAATAGATGAATCGAACATATGGTTATCTCTAAATGCAAATATTTTGAAATGGAATTATAATTCATAACATTTACTGGTGAGAGTGAGCTAAAAAAAAAAATTAATAAATAAAAATATGGTAATAATTGGACAAAATACAAAACAGAGCCAATCAAAAATAGACATTTGGACGTTATGCTGAGGTGACAGTCACGTTCCGCGTACAGACCGCGTGAACGTGTGATCCGTTTATAGTCCACTCTGGCGGTTTCGAAGAAAATCATTATTAATGGCATGGCAATAGCGTAATTTGTAGTAAAAAAGCGAGGGTGTAATTGAGATTTCAGTATCCGGTACGGGTTAATAAAACGATACGAGTCCCGGGTCGGAGTAAAAGTCGTTAATAGCTGGTATCCGATAAAGAAGGATTCTCTCTCGTTTTATCGCTGACGCTTTTCTAATTTCTCTTCTTCTGCTTCCTCTCTCGATTCTCGATTTGAGAGAAAACAAAAAAAAAAAGGACTCTACAGGTTAACGAGAAGAATATAAACAATGGCGGATCAGCTTACCGACGATCAGATCTCTGAGTTCAAGGAAGCCTTCAGCTTATTCGACAAGGATGGTGACGGTACGTTTTTCTTCTTTCCTCTACACCTTCAAATGTTGAAGAATGCATAGGATTTTCCTATTGTGTATACATGTAATTATCTGGCTAAGACTGCTTTGATTTCTGGTTGACTCTTTGGTTATTGATATTATATCGATGTTACGGATCTCCGATTCGTGATCTCTAGACTCGTCCTTTAGTTTCTCGTTCGGTTTCTAGGATCAAATGAAGTTTGAGTGTGCTAGGAACTTGGCGATTTGCAGATTTTTTTTTTTTTTTATCTATTTTGTCCTTCGGGATTGCTCGTTCTTCAGATTTTGTTAGGAGTATCCTTAATTCTCCAACGGAAGTTCGTTTATCTCAGAGCTTAGATTGGCCCTTCGTATGGATTTCCCAGAAACGCTGTTAAAATGAAAAAGATAGAGAGATCTAGATGCTTGTGGTCTGCTTTGAGTTTAGTCGATTGAATTGTTCTATTCAAGCTTTATACAGCGACATTGATGTTTCGTTTTCAGAAAAATGGAAACCCTAATTTTTTGGAGTAGTGAATGATGGACAATCCTTTTGATTGCTTGCAGGTTGCATTACCACCAAGGAGCTGGGAACTGTGATGCGTTCACTTGGACAGAATCCAACCGAAGCAGAGCTTCAAGACATGATCAACGAAGTGGATGCTGATGGTAACGGCACCATTGATTTCCCAGAGTTCTTGAACCTCATGGCCCGTAAGATGAAGGACACCGACTCCGAGGAAGAGCTTAAGGAAGCATTCCGGGTTTTTGACAAGGACCAGAACGGTTTCATCTCTGCCGCGGAGCTCCGCCATGTGATGACAAACCTCGGCGAGAAGCTCACAGACGAAGAAGTCGATGAGATGATCAAGGAAGCTGATGTTGATGGTGATGGCCAGATTAACTATGAGGAGTTTGTCAAGGTCATGATGGCAAAGTGATGCGGTTTTGGAACCCCTAAAAAAAAACCGAACTTGGTTTGCCTCTCTTACTAATACTCTTGTGTAATTCTTATATTACTATCATGTTCTAAAAATTTTATTCATGGGACTCTGGTCTGTTTTCTGGTTGTTTAAGACGCAAATGTTATCCCTTTTATGCTCTATTTTGCGTCCTGAACATTTCAAGACTTTTGCTATTTGTTTGTTTTTTCTTGCTCTTTGTAAGTTGTAACTTTGTCTAGTTTCGTGGTTTCTTATTAATGGTCTCTAGTAAAGCATTGTATCATGGTTTTGTTAAATGCAATATTAGATCTTATTAACGTGTGTTTGCTTGAGGAGAACAAATGTTTTTTATTTTCTTAAACCTATCGTCGTTGGGCTTTATTAAGTGAAACAAATGGCTTTAAGCCCATTATGAGTAAAATGGAACGATATTGTGATAATTAAGGATCTCCTAACCGCGGTATCTTTGACAAGGTTAGATTGTAGATTTTTCAGACATACACGATCCAGATAAGAATGGTGTTATATGTTTCAAGTATAAGGCTGCATTTTTCTTACACGTTGTGCTGAGTAGGCTCCATCCATGATTACAGTTCCTGACTCATAATCAATCTTGGCATCAAGCTTTGATGGATTTAGATGGATTAACTCATGAACGTTGAAGTACTTGTAAGAAGGTGCGATAATTACAAGCTTCCAATTTTTATAGTCAATTTTTGTAAGGAATAGAATTAATAGAATTTATCTCGAGCTCACGGAGGTGACAATGAATCAGATGAAGCGCGGTTCTTATCTACGGTCCAATGTCTTCCTTCCATAAAAAATGCATTTAATTTGAAATAAAGGCTTTCTAGAACATGAGGTCGATGTGCAAATAATGACTTGTCAATAAATTGTTCGAACCTTGTGTGATCACGAACGTCGTGGCACCCTTGTCCAAAGAGATTTCCATTGGTCTTTATGGAGTTGATTACCCTGAGTACTTTGTACTTATACCCTAACTTTACTAAGCTTCTTGTTTACATTTTATTATCTGTTGGTTTAGTTTTTCACCGGGCTATTGCTGGCACATAAACTTTATTGTTTATCTTTGAGAAATTGTTATTGTTTAAGAATGTGATCTCTGGTTTTCTTTAACTTGATGGATGTTTCTATTATTAATTGTACTGTCAATCATATTGGATATTGAAGAAAGAGATGTATAGATAGTTGAAGTGTTTTCTGTTAGTTTATGTTGGATGCGCCAATATAATGACATATGGTGAAATAAAGTTGCTATTAAAGCTTCATTGTCAGGTCATCTCAGTTTTGACTTTTGACACATATTAGGTGGGATTGCAGTTGTAATTGGCATGTATTGACTATGTGGTTGTCAACGAAGAAATGCACCAAGTGTCTATTGTCCATAGCATTTGTTTGGCCAGATTATGCGTTCAATTTTCAAGCATCTACTGATGCTGTTGCTGCTCACAACACCACAAATTCAAGTCCAAGATGGAATACTAAGCTTGAGCCATGCTGGTGGTTTTATTGGACATTGTATTGTGGCTCGTTCTGGTTGGTTCAGATCATTCTTGACTTCCTTTATTGTTCATTTCTGAGTTCATTACCAGCAAATAACTCTTGAGTTCAATTTCAAGCAGCTCCAACACACATGGAGTTCACAAGTAGATGGGTGCTACAAGTTCAAGATGGAATTTTCATCTAAGGAGAGTATTAAAGAGTATAGAGATGGTTTACATATTTAGTTAAATGTTGGTTTAGCTACTATACATATTCCGTTATCTAGTGCTATATAGAGACTTTTATTCTAAGCTTTCTTTTGTATATGTTTATATTTGAATGAAATTTTATTCCAAAATACTGAAATTTAATGCATCCCTAAAGCAATCTGAGTAGGTCTACTTTGTTGGTTCAATATTACTGTATATCCTTCTTTGTGTATTTGACTTTTGAGTATTTGGGCTGGAAAAAAAACTGAATTTTAAAGGATATTTTAATTTATTCGCAAAGTTAATAGGATAAATTGTGTATATACAAAATTAATTAATTATTAACTTACTTGTCAATAAATTCTCTCGTGTTAGGTGTGTGATGCTTTTTCGTCTCTTTATTTGTGAAAGGGTGTATTTGTTTTTTGAGACCTTGTTTCAATTCACATTTGAATAAAATTTTGGACGGTTAAAAAAGAAAAAAAAAAAAGAAAAAGAAAATGTTGAGTAAGAGCGTATTTCAAAAATTGAGAAAACAAAAAAAACTGTTTGGTAGAAAATAATAGAAATTTGGCTTAACTTTTAATATTTAACATACATTTTCAATATGAAAACCTTAAAAATAATTTTTTTATAAAGGTTGAAAGCAGTGCTGGCTCAGAGTCCAAACAACCAAAGTTTAAATTTAAGACATCACAAATTTTTTTTTTATATAGGTATCAAAAGAAAATAAAATTCTTTAAAAAAAATATTTTTAGAATATTAAAGATATAAAAACAAATTTGGCGACAAAATTTTGGAAATATTCAAATGATTCGCAGTTGCATATGCTCGAGTTAAAGTATGTTTTCTTTCTTTATCGACAAACGTTTAAAATGTTAAAAAGCAGTAGAAAACGGTATTGGTTATCGATCAAACGCATGCAACGTTTGCAGGAGAACCAATGATACTTATATTCGAAATTTTTAATAATGAAAATTATTATTCTCGACGACACTATACAATATACAGAATATAAATATCCTCTCTCTCTATCCAATCTCGTTTATGTATAAAATAAATATAATCTTCCTTGTAGGACAAAACCCACCGAAAGCTCCAAACCCAACAAAGAAGAAGGCGGCGGAGAAGCAAACAACGACAACAACAAAATGCAGCCAGAGATTTCAGATCAAATATTCTATTCTTTCCTCACCGGAGGATTCTGTGCCTCGTCGACCACCACCACCACAAGGTCGTCGTTTTACCCTTTTGCCATTGAAGACACAATTTCTCAAGACAAAGCTCTTGCTGCTCTGAGGAACCACAAAGAAGCTGAGCGAAGGAGAAGAGAAAGAATCAACTCCCATCTTAACAAGCTTCGAAACTTACTCTCTTGTAACTCCAAGGTACAAAGTTTCCAAGCATGATTCTTTACTACACTACTTTATATTATTTTTCACTTACTGAAAGTTTGATAGAGACTATATATAATCTACTAGTTCAAATGGAAGCCATAAAAGCATTTTAACAACAAAAAAACATGATTTAAAATTAATTTCTACACTTGTATCTCTTTTACTCATACTATAAAGTTTGTATACTTAGTTTAAAAGAGGAACTTAAAATGTGGATTCGAGTTTTGGATGTATGAGTTTTTGTTTTTGTGTATACAATTAAACCTGTGATTCCAAATGACAAAATAAATGTTTGTATTTATGTAGTTAGTTAAGTGCTTAATTAATCATGCTTGGCTAATTTATTAGTACGCAATGTGACTACTTTCTACTATCTTTAGGATTTTATTTATTGATAAGAAAGTTGGAACGTTGAAAATTTAGAATTATATCATTTATAGAAAATGAACCATTTTACAAGTTAACATCAGTCCAATATAATATTCTCGAATAAATAAAAAAAGCTGCAAGTACTGGATATTCGAATATCTAGAAAATTGATGAAAAAAATAAAAAGCTTTCAAGCCCTTCTTTCTTTCTTTCTCTGAAGCTGATGAATCATTTTGTCGGAAAAGTTCTCAAACTTTATTTTTATTTTCGTTTGAAACAATTAAAACATGGAAGACAAAGTTTCTCGAACCAAGTGTTTATAAAGATCCAGACTTTTCTCTTTCTTGTGTTTATATTATTCTTGACAGATAGACAAAGCTACACTACTAGCAAAAGTGGTTCAACGAGTCAATGAACTGAAACAACAATCCCTAGAAATCTCCAACGAAACGTTACCGTCGGAGAAAGACGAAATCAGTGTACTCAACTTCGAAGACTGTTCCAACGACGACGGTCGGATAATCTTCAAGGTATATTTCTGCTGCGAGGACAGGCCAGATCTCTTGCAAGATCTCGTGGAGACACTCAAATCTCTTCAGATGGAAACTCTGTATGCCTATATGACGACAGTCGGTGGTCGGACAAGAAAGGATCTCGTTCTTGTCGCCGACAAAGAGCAGCACAGTGTCGAGTCGGTGAAATTTTTACAGAACGCACTCAAGTCGTTGCTCGAACGGTCAAGCCAGTCGGTGATGATGGGACGTGGTGGTGGGGGAGAAAGGTCCAAACGTCGTCGTCCTCAAGATCACATCTTAATGGTGTGATTTTGATGAGACTTGAGCACTATATAATATTATAATCTTATAATTAATATAAGGTTCTTTTATTGTAGTTATAATTACCGAACCCTTTCGTGTTTTTTTTCTTTTTTCCACAAAAAATAAAAAACTTTATATGGTTTTGCTTATGAGTGGTTGTGTTAATTATGAGTGTAAACATATATATATATATATATAGACATAGGGAGAACTAAGTGTGTTCTTTCTCTTTTCTTTTTAAAGAAATATAAAAAATAGACGTTATTATGTAATATTACTAATATAAATTTTCAGGGGTAAAATAGTTGACGAGGTTTTAATTAATTCGTGGGATTATTTATAGAGGCGGAAGAATATCTAAAAAGGAGACTTCAAAAACATTATATATATATATATATTTATGTAAACCTAAGTAGCATAAAATGGCGTATATAAAGAGAACGTACGATGCAAGTCAGAGAAAAGAAGGTGTTTGTAGAATCTTTAATGCAAGAATATATGGAACAAAGTGTTTTTAGTTTCAAAGCTTAGCTCATGTCATCTTGTCCCCCCCCCAAAGATCTCTTCCTTTCTGAGTTTTTTTCTGTACCTTCACTCTTTTTTTTTTGTTTTATGTTGATAAAAAATTATATTTTTTTTTTGGGAGCACATGAAAAAAGCAGGTTGAATGAGGTACGAAGAAACTAGGGAATCTTTTTTTTTTCTCAAATGTCATTGTACATATTTTCACATACCTAAATATGAAAATTTATATTACAGCAAAAATGAATACTATAATGGATAGAGACTTAGAGAGAAGAAGGCGCTTGAAAAAAAAAGAAGAAGAAGAAGACAAAAATAAAGAATTGATGGCCCATCCTTCAATGCGACAAAAAGCATTTCTATTTTCTCTTACAATATAGTATTATAATATAGTACTGTGTGGCTGTATTTTCTTAATATAAATATTTATAAACACATTATAATGTATGGGTGCATTTTCTTAACTTACGTCTGCTTAATTTATTTATCCCAATACCACAGTGCTTTAACTTTTTATCTATGCTGACATCGGATGATTTTGAAGTATTGGTCCGTATTTTTATTTTCTTACAATTGAATACCTTATGAAGATTATATTATAAATTTTACTCTTTATCACTAAATGAGGCAGGAATGCATATATGCTTCAACTATCGATAGACATATATTGTAATTCAAATTCTTATATAACATCGCTTTTGCAGGGGAAGTAATAGAAGAGAAAATATGGTCCAGTTTTTGGTGTTGAGCACAGGAGCAATTATCAAGTTTGGCTTTTTGCAAAACTTGATAATTAAATTCCATCGAAAAAATAATATAACGAGTACAATTTGTATTTGTACATATGCTTTGGGAATATATAGCTTTATGCAAAAAAAAAAAAAAAAAAAACAGATCATTAACAACACACCAAACTGTTGTCGAATTAGTGTCTCAGGACTCTCTTACTGTGAACATGCGAGTAGGTTTTGGGCTTACAGTGCTTCTTAAATTAAATGGATTTAGCCCAATTTGAATTGAAGATAAGATTGCGATATGGTGATACGTTTATTTTACAAGCCACTCACTACTCGAAGCTTCGAACTATACTTAAGAGTTATAATGGTCTACAGGCTACAGCCAGATAACGGTTGCATTGAGTTGAAATTTGAAAGGATTATAGTTTGGGCTTATAGTAAGTAAATGGGCTTAGCCCACTTTGGTCTGGAGATAAGATTTTTCATGACAATACTCGAACTATAGCTAGAGTAGAATCTACAGCGAAAAACGAGATCAGCATATCCTATGTTTTACATATTTAGTCTTAATACATGAGTTGAGATTTTGAGAGGAATGTTTAAGAGATGATTTCTTATAGTTAAAGAAGTTGAAGACATGTTTAGATCTTAATTAGATTGTTTAAGCAATCAAAGATCAATAGGGGAAAAGAGAATAAGCTTTGAGTTGAAGGCCCATCAATGTTAAAGGCGAAATTAATTGCTTTATATAAAGAAGTGGAGGAGAGAAACTGATGAAGGTATCAAGGAATAAGAATTATTTACTTTTCTTACCTTTTATCCCCTTTAATTCGGTAATCTTCAAATTTTTGCTACCAATATTAATTCTCACTCAAAAAGCCAAACGGAAATAATTAAATGTTTTTTTGTGTTTTTTTCTTTTTGGTGTTTCCAACTTTCCATATCATTCACAATTCATGGTATTTTTTTTTTTAAAAAAAAGGTTTTCATATTCTTACAAATTACGAGCTACCACATACGGATGCAGTATGTTAAAAAACTCCCAAAAATGTGTATCCACAATCTATAAATGATTGTAATATTTACTAAGAAATTTTTTTGAAACACTTAAATGTTTTGATAGAAATAATTTAGGTTCGCAAAGCAATACAAATTGGTGTGTTTTGCAAAAAATTGACGTGCATGTGTTTGAGTATATAGATAAACATTGATTAGTATATAAAACAGATATTTTAAATACACAAATAAACATAACTATCATAATATTCTAACATATACAATAAAAAAACATTAGTTAGCACTCATAAAAATGTTCTGGAAGTGGTAAGAAAGTTGCGATCATTTTATCAAAGTCTTTTTAATTCCTGTGCAAAGAATCAATCAGATTAATTATTGTTAATGATGATGATTAGATTGGAATATGTAGTTTTTTCTTGTCGTCAAGGAATATTTGTATATACTTTATAAAAGAAAAAGAAAGAATCTGTGACAATATTATTCCATTATACTATATATTCTAGTAACTGTATAACACAATAGCGGACAGAAATAAAAAAAAGGGGGAAAAGAATCTGAAGATCCAATCATATAGTATAAAGAAATTTTAATTCGTTGCTTTTATATTGCATGAGGAATTGCAAAACTAACATCATAAGTTACAATATATATATTTATAAGTTTGAAATATTAGTTTTTTTTACTGTTTCAATGCATATGTGTTTATACTCTGGCGAGAAATATTTATTTTAATGATCAATCATGAGTCGGAGAACGAATACTAATATCTCCAACGACCAACGTGCATGTGATTTCTAGCCATCTTCTTCTCGTATTTTTTCCGTATCTTTTATTATTCGTCATACCAAATTAGGTTATTATTAGTATTATTTATGTTTATTTAGACTAATTCAATGATTACTACGTTTCTTAAATTAAATACTCAGTAGTCAATCTTTCAAAAATTCAACCAAAGTTAGTTTGCGTAAGGTGCCTAGTTAATTACCACCGTCTCATCTTGTAAACAGATACATTCAAGGACACATATTTTCAAAAAAATTAATATTTGAACATATATACTCTCTCTTTTTTTTGTTTGTTAAAGGAAACATAAACGTATACTCTCTTAAGAAAGAAAACTAATGATAATTAAAAAGAACACTAATCAATTTTCTTTAAGCTATTCATAGACACTGCATTAAAGGGACAACGTATAGAATATATGGCCTTATAATGGAAAGAAATCATTTCTGCACTCTATATTTATCGGTAATACAAAAACTACGTAAGCTCATAGTACTGATCAACACAATCTAATAAAGATAATTTTATAACTCAGTGAGTGTGTTCATTAATACATAAAATCAAATTAAAAAGACGCTACAATACATACAAAAAGATGATGATATATAAGATTATCCAAAAGCATAAATTGACAAGATAGAAGCTCGATCCTCAAAACTAAATTTAAATTTCTGATTACCAAATGAAGATTTGAGAAAATAGAAATGGGAGAAAGAGATGATGAACAATTAGGTAAGAGAAAGAGGGGCAAAACACAAATACCCTTAAAGTTAGTGGAACCCAACAAACAAGCAAAGTCTCAATACTTGTAAAGTTTTACACAATCACATAACATAAAGCAATAATAACAAATTCCACACCAACTTCATATTTTATTATATCAGTTCATCATGTTCATGATATGGGGAGGGGGGAGAAGAATTTAAGATTAATAAACCAATGGATGGAACATCGGGTTTTGTTTTAAATGAGGACAGGCTGGTTTGGTTAAAGGTAGGATCCAAAAACTAGCAAACCTCACTTCCATTAATGGAAAAAAGGAAAATGAGGAATATGGCTTTTTCTTAGCAACTAAAAAATGATCCCATTCTAATGAAATTAGATGTTTTGATTCTTTTTCTATCATTTGATTCTTGGTGCTCCATCTTTTTTTTTTTTCCTTTTTTACCCCTTCTCTTCTCTCTCTCTACCTTTATTCTTAGCGCCTTTTACTTTTTTTTTTTTCCTTCTCATTGGAGTGGAATTTAGCTTTCTTCCTTCCTTTCTTCTTCTTCCTCCCATATCTATCTTCTCTTTCACTCTTCGTGATCTGTGTTCGGTTATCTTCCTCTATTCCTTTGTTCTCGCATTTTCTCTCGATTCTGGAAAGTCGATTACTTTTCCTTTTCCTTTTCTGATTTCTGGGATTACGTTTCTTCACTCTTTTCCCGGGGAAAATTTCGTATCATTTCCCGGAAGTTCTCCCCTTTTCGTTATTTTAATATCTGGGTTTCTTCCCACGGCGGTTGTTTTCCGTTTCTATGCATTAGTTATCAAATTGATTCTATCAAATCTTCTTCGACATTTTGTTGTTGTTATTGTGACAAAGCATCCTACTTGTTTCCTCTGCTTCCGTTATCATCGAATTGCTCGTAAATTTTGATCTCCATTGATGGGGCTCTGTCATGGAAAACCTATCGAACACCAATCGAAGAAGAGCCTCCCAATCTCCAACGAAACCGATGAGGAGGCACCTAAGAACTCTTCGCAGCCGGTGAAATCATCAGGGTTTCCGTTTTATAGCCCTAGCCCATTACATAGCCTCTTCAAAACCTCACCTGCCGTATCATCCTCGAGCGTGAGCTCCACGCCACTTCGCATCTTCAAGCGACCTTTCCCACCTCCATCACCCGCCAAGCACATACGCGCTCTCCTCGCGCGTCGTCATGGTTCCATCAAACCCAACGAAGCTTCGATCCCAGAAGGCAGCGAGTGCGAGGTTGGCCTCGACAAGAAATTCGGATTCTCCAAGCAGTTTGCTTCATACTACGAGATTGACGGTGAGGTGGGTCGAGGTCATTTTGGGTATACTTGCTCTGCTAAGGGGAAGAAAGGTAGCTTGAAAGGTCAAGATGTGGCTGTCAAAGTTATTCCCAAATCGAAGGTTCGTTATGACTTTTAAGTTATCTGCATATATCCGCTGTAGAAGTTCAATGCTGTCAATTGTTATCTGTTGGTTTGATTTAAACTTTGCGAGACTGGGAATTGTGATGTTATCGTTTACTTTGTCAAAACTTGAGTAAAACAGAGTTTATTTAGTGATGTTTGATAAACCAATTGTCTCCCTGAGCTCCTTTCTGGATTTACTGCTTGATCTGGATATAACTATGATTAAATGTTTCTGTTCTCTTATATTGTGGATCCTATGTCGGTAGATGACTACGGCAATTGCAATTGAGGATGTTAGAAGAGAAGTGAAGATATTGCGGGCTTTGACTGGTCACAAGAACCTAGTCCAGTTCTATGATGCCTTTGAAGACGATGAAAATGTTTACATTGTCATGGAGTAAGTAAAAACGTTGCTTCATAGATTTCCTGTTAACAAGCTTTTGCAGAATCATCTTACAATTGAATGTTTGAGATAAAAGTAATTAATTTTTTTTTCTTCTCTTTTGTGGTCAGGTTATGTAAAGGAGGTGAACTCTTGGACAAAATACTTCAAAGGTAACTGCTACATCGTACATGCTTCTGTCTTGTCTCTATTATATCGTGTTTTGACTGGTTGAGTTTTCTTCGTTTGGGCTCATTAGGGGAGGCAAATACCCAGAAGAAGATGCTAAAAAAGTAATGGTTCAGATTCTCAGTGTAGTAGCGTACTGTCATCTTCAAGGCGTGGTTCACCGTGACCTCAAACCCGAGGTAATAGAACCTAACCTTCACCGTGTTGTTTTTAGTTTCCAGATTGTTTTCTCATCCTTAATGTTTCTTTCTCTTTGCTCGTTTTTTCGTTTTGCAGAATTTTCTCTTCACTACAAAGGACGAGACTTCTCCTCTGAAAGCCATTGATTTTGGTCTCTCCGACTATGTCAGACCAGGTAAGAGACTTTTAAAGGTTTCTCCTTTTGAAGCTTATCACAACGCTAGAAGTAAAATTTGACATTTTTACCCTTTCTGCAGATGAGAGGCTGAATGACATTGTAGGTAGTGCTTATTACGTGGCCCCTGAAGTCCTACACCGTACGTATGGAACTGAGGCAGATATGTGGAGTATTGGAGTGATTGCTTATATACTTCTCTGTGGTAGCCGACCCTTTTGGGCTCGTTCTGAATCTGGAATCTTCCGAGCTGTTCTTAAAGCAGAACCCAATTTCGAAGAAGCTCCTTGGCCATCTCTTTCACCTGACGCTGTAGATTTCGTTAAACGTTTGCTGAACAAAGATTACCGTAGGAGACTAACTGCTGCACAGGCTTTGTGTAAGTCCTTATAACCAATGGGATTCTTCTAATTTTGATAATATTTATCATATCATTCCGATTTTTAATGTATATTGAATGATTTGTCTGACATCTCAGGCCATCCGTGGCTGGCTGGTTCACATGAATTAAAGATACCATCTGATATGATCATTTACAAGCTCGTAAAAGCATACATTATGTCGTCTTCTTTGAGGAAATCGGCTTTATCGGTGAGTTGTTTTCTTCAGCCGTTAGGTTGAACCTCAGGTCTAATAGATGGGAAGTCCATAACGGTTTTTTCTTTCACGTTTACAGGCTCTTGCCAAAACGTTAACTGTACCGCAGCTGACTTATCTGCGGGAGCAATTTAATCTGTTGGGACCGAGCAAAAACGGATATATCTCGATGCAGAACTACAAAACAGTGAGTTTAGATTTCATTCAAACGTCTCTTCTTCATTCTGGTGTCTTTCTGTTTTCTAATAGTGTCATTACATATTGCAGGCGATCCTGAAGAGCTCGACAGAGGCGACAAAGGATTCAAGAGTCTTGGATTTTGTGCACATGGTAAGGCAATAAGAACTATGTTATATTGACTATGTTTAGTGGGTTAAGATGGTAATTAATTTCTTGTTCAATTGCAGATTAGTTGTCTTCAGTACAAGAAACTAGACTTCGAAGAGTTTTGCGCTTCAGCTTTAAGTGTTTATCAGCTAGAAGCAATGGAAACTTGGGAACAACACGCACGCCGTGCATATGAGTTGTTTGAGAAGGATGGAAACAGAGTCATCATGATCGAGGAACTTGCATCGGTATAAACTTTTATACCCTTTTTCATCCATGTAGAAATGTGAAATTATCCCTGTCTGCTGTGATTTTTGATGTGTTTTTTGCAAATGTGTTTTGTTGACAGGAACTCGGTCTCGGTCCATCAGTCCCAGTTCAGGTTGTTCTTCAGGATTGGATAAGACATTCTGATGGCAAGCTAAGTTTCTTGGGTTTTGTCAGACTCTTACACGGCGTGTCCTCTCGGACATTACAGAAAGCGTAGAGAAGCTTCTTACCTTCACTCACACATCTATTTCTCCTTGGGTCTAAAAGGGCCTACCTCTAGGACAGGAACCATACACCAAGTCTAAAGATTATGACCTATAAGGTAACTCGAGAGGAACTCGTGATCAAATCAACTGTTGCAGAGCTACCTCGTTTGTCAGATGAAGTTGCAGCAGAAGAGATGTAGCTCTGGTTCGAACTGTTTTTTTTTGCTGATGTTTCATGGTAGTCTTTTTTCTCTTTGTTTCGGTAAAGATCGAGTCTTTTTGATTCAAGAATGGTGTTAATGAGATTAAAGGGGTTGTACATAAGAAGAAACATATCCAATTCCCCATTAAAGTGGTCTCTTTCTTCTTCCTTGTTCATTTGTAATAAGAACACAAAAACACACCTCAATTCTTACCTTAACAAAAGTATCACTCTACTTGTTACCATTAATTACATTGGTCTATCAGAAATTTGGAACTATCTTTATTATTGATGATCTTCGATGAACAATAGATCTTAGTTTATCAGCTGAACCGAGTTTATTGCCGAAACCGAATTGTTCTTATTTAAGTTCGGTTGGTTTGGTTTGATTAACCGGTTTGCTCAGGCGTTGTTGTGCGGCAAACTTTACGTGTCGAGCTTGAGGCAAGAGCATTATTTGAGCCATCTCTTATTTTTCTTCTTCTTTCTTCGCCTTGTTCACTCTTGAACACTTTAATGGCGACAATGAGCAAATCTCAGAGGACCAAACCCACTCCTGGATCTCAGCGTCTTGTTCTGTTATGTGTAGTTGTTTTCGCATTCCTCCTTCTGTTCTCTTCGGTGATCTCTATCGGAAAATTGGGTTTGCCGTATCAGCAAACTCTAATCGATTATCTTGCGACATATCCTCGCGGTAAGAGACAGCATACGATTTCGGAAAAGTACTTGTATTGGGGAAACAGAATCGATTGTCCTGGGAAAAACTGTGAGACCTGTGCAGGCTTGGGTCACCAGGAATCTAGCCTGAGGTGTGCACTTGAAGAAGCCATGTTTCTTAACAGGTAATTGATTAGTCCTGTCTGGTTTTTTTCCCTAGAAAAAAATGGGATAATTGTCTGGAAATTTCAACTCTTTTTGGGTTTGAAATTGCAATTTCGTGAGCTGATCACTAAAGCTGTTACATTGTCAAATTCTGGATTTTTTTACTAGAGTTCTAATGTGCTGAATTCAATGAGATTGCTTTATAGGAACTTTTCATTTTTATTCTTTTGCAGGACATTTGTAATGCCTTCTGGAATGTGCATCAATCCAATACATAATAAAAAAGGTATACTCAATCGATCTGATAACAAAACTACTGAGGAAGGGTGAGTTCTGTAATCAGCTTGACTTGTTTGTTTCTAGAAATATTCGTTTACTTAGGTGTCTGTCTCTTAACGCAAGGGTCACATTTGGAATTTTTTCTTAGTTGGGTAGGGAGCTCTTGTGCAATGGACTCCTTATACGACATTGACCTCATATCTGAGAAGATACCTGTGATATTGGACGACTCCAAAACATGGCATGTTGTTCTATCCACAAGTATGAAGTTGGAAGAAAGAGGGATTGCGCATGTTTATGGAGTCAGTCGCCGTAGGCTAACAGAGAGTCACTACTCAAATCTCTTGATCATTAACCGAACTGCAAGTCCTCTTGCATGGTAATCACTTCCTTTTGTTCGTTTCGACTGGGGTTTTTACTTTTTAGGGAATTGCATCTCTGAGATCAGATCATGATCAAGCTGATGAAATAGTGTATAACTTAACTTGGGAACTCGGTTTCACAATCTGTCAATTCTAGTATTCTCCTCTAAGCTGTTTATAGTCCCCCTTTTAACTCCTTTGAGATTGTTGATAATTTGGGTGTAGGTTCGTTGAGTGCAAAGACAGAGGCAATCGTAGCACCGTCATGCTTCCTTATTCATTTCTCCCTAATATGGCAGCTGCGAAATTGAGAAACGCCGCAGAAAAGGTATAATGGATTATGCTTCCTTAAACCAATATACAAGATATAAAAATGGTGGCTTTTTCTGACAGATCTCTTGCAAACTAAGCTTAGTGGGCATCTTGACTGAAGTCTTTAAGCTTGAATAAGTATTGTTGGTGTATTTATAGATAAAAGCACAACTCGGTGATTATGATGCTATCCACGTTCGCCGAGGGGACAAACTGAAAACCAGAAAAGACAGGTTCGGAGTTGAAAGGATTCAGTTTCCTCATCTAGACAGAGATACGCGACCGGAGTTTATCCTTCACAGGATAGAGAAACGGATCCCACCAGGGAGGACACTTTTTATTGGTTCTAATGAGAGAACACCAGGATTTTTCTCTCCTCTCGCTGTCAGGTAAATTACTCTATCAGCTCTTATAAAGTTTTCTTCGACTCAGTTTTTGAATGTTTCGGTTATGAATTAAGGTGTGCAAGCTTATACGTAGAAGTAGATGCAATTGTGAAATGTTGTTGGATTTGCCTATACTGCAGGTACAAACTGGCTTACTCATCAAATTTTAGCAAGATTTTGGATCCTATAATCAAAAATAATTACCAGTTATTCATGGTGGAGAGACTGGTGATGATGGGAGCCAAAACATACTTCAAAACATTTAAAGAGTACGAAACAGATCTCACCTTAACTGATGATCCCAAAAAGAACAAGAATTGGGAAATACCAGTGTACACCATGGATGAAAGAAAAAAATCAGCAACCTAAAGTTTGTGCCTTCACAAGGTCTCACTGCAGTTTTAACTGATTCGAAACTTAGTCTTATCACTTCCCACTATATTGGATTCAAAAGCAATTAGAGTATGTATAAGAAGCAGAGCATAGTTATTGAGGTTTTTTTTTGGTTGTTGGTAAGTTGGTATTTTTTGGTTCCCAGGCGGCGGTTCTTGTATAACTGTGTTCTCTAAAAACAGAATAGATGTAATAAGATCTGTAACGTTTTCGAAGTTTCAAATAGATAAACTTCTCAGTGTTTCTCTTAACCCGCAAATCTGTGCTACATAACCTATGCAACTCATCCTAAACTACAAATGGAAAGAGAGAAAGTTGGTAAGGTATTTAGTCCGATCATATACGGTGAGAAATGTTGGCTCCAAGGTTGGGCCAACAGCAGCAAAGGAATTCTCCTTCGGAATCTGGAACAATGTTGCTGATATCTTCCCATTCAGAGAAAAACTCTCTTTGAACTAGTGAGATTGTGCTTCAAGAAGGATGTTTGTGGCGGCGTTGACATCATTTCTGGCGTGCACGAGCGCCTGTCTTGCTGCGTTTCTATCAAAACCCATTGATACCAATGTAGCTACGGCTTCTTCAGATGGCTCTACACTTGACGCCATTGATGCCGGCTGAGATCTCTGTAAACGAAAAGGAGTTTCAGATGACACTAACAGTTTGCCTAAAAAATAGATGTTACTGAGAAAAGGAAGGAGTCTTGCCTCTGCTCGACGACCTGGGTTGGGTGATATAGTCCCAACGATGTTCCTGCTTGGTGGTGGAGGAGAAGAGCTACTGAAGGACGGCAAAGAAAGCCGGGAAAAGAACGAAGCAACAAACTCGGGGAACTGTGATGTGTTCAGACATATAGAATAAATGTTACTCGACTGGCACTGGAGAACTATTTCAAAGAAGCCAACGACTTGACAGAGAGATAAATAATTATGTGTTTGTTTCTACAAGGAGATTAGAAAGGTAAAACCTTGGCCTTTCGGATGCCGAGGATGTTCAAACGATACAGGGAACCCGCAATTATGCCGCAAACTCCAGGAAAGATGGATCTCTTCCAAGAAGATAGTAGAAGCTACAAAATGAAAACCGAAAAAATTATAATCTAAGACTAAGGACACAACAAGAATCATACAGTGACACCTATAGTGTTGTTTACCTGGAATCCTGCAAGATATATGAATGACTTATCGGAGAAGTTGACACCAAATACACGAAACCTTGTTGAAACTGGAATGTCCAAGTAGAAGGGTATAAACGAAGCAAATATCAGGCCGTATGGTCCAGAGGTCAGTAAATTTGCTGTGGTATCTGTAAAAAGAGCAGATAGTTACCATAATAAATAGATATAAGGTACAACATATTCCTTAGTTACGTTAAGTTTTACAAAATGTATAATATCCAAAGCAGAAGCGCATAGAACAAAAACCATGAACCGAAACACAATCTAAATAATGAACCAGGAGAATATCCAGTAAATGATCTTCATGAGAATTAGAGCGAAGAAATAAAACGGATGGATATTAAAACCAATCAAGATCATCACAGTGTCTTAATCTAATAATAATTCATACGCTCTCATACAGAGCACCACGATCCTTCCTTGTGCATTTTTCCCTCCATACTTTTTGTAGAAATGATAACGAAACTAATATAAGCGAACCAACAGTCACAATCCTTATAGTAACTTGCATTGTTGCAAATCCTAACTAATAAAGAGGCAGACTTAGGCTGTCTTGAAATAGAATGATGGGTACCTTTAAGCAGTGATAACAAAATGACCTCTAGTAGAAGAGATAAAGTCCCTGAGAACAAGATAAACACCTGCAGCAGGAACACTATCTGATTAACCTTTCGTAAGCAAAAGAAAACAGTGAAATTTAGAAAACCTTAAAGGAATTATCCCCAATTAACCTTTCTAGTTGTCAATTTGTCACGCGGGCAAGAAACAGAAAAGGCATGCAAATATAAATCTACAAAAAAATAGAGTCTAGCAACAAGTTTCACTAACCGAGTACTTATTGGAGCCAATCTGTCTCTCAAACACTCGAAAGTAGTATAGCAAATACAATCCGAACATCAATTCTGGTGTGGAGGAGAACGCAAACGTCGAGATGATTAGCTTCCATATTCGAAACTTCTCAAAAATATCCTGCAAGGAGTTTTAAAGAAGCTTATAAAGACACATTGTACTTTGAGACAGCGGAGAAACACAGTTGCATCGTAAACCGGAAAGCTAGAATCAAACATTTTAAGACGCCAGATCAGTGGCATAGACAAGCAGATGATTAGATGCAAGCTATCGAACTACTTCAAAACTTGACGGTCGAACATTTAGAGTCTTAACCTGCTTAAGCAAATACTTTCTTATGCAGCATCACACAGCTGACTAAAATCAAAGTAGATGCCCATAAATGATGGCAGGTTTCCAAGAACAAAACCTTTTTCGGTTCAATAAAGCAAACCAAGATTATAGAGATGAATGCTTACAAGCTACAGTGGCTAAAGCCCACAGTAAACAAAGGATAGTCCAATTTTGAAGCCAAATGAAAATCATTTCTAGTGCCAATGTTTGGTATATTCTCAAAACAGTAAGGCGATACCACATTAAGTATCGAAAAGACTAGAGTTCTCGAATATCAAAAGCGAACAAATTTGACCGATCGGATCCTAGTTCACCCAGAAAATTACAAAGTAAATCCATGAAAAGCCAAAATCTAAAATCGGGTAAGAAATTCACAGTACAACACACCAAATGCGAATACCTGGTAAGACAAACCGAGCTTGGAAGAACGGCCCTGGATCCCGAAGAACACAGTGAAAAGAGCGCTCGTGATGACGAAGGCTTTCGTTACCGGAGCATTATCTGCAAAGTTCAATTATTCAGAAATCGAAAGAGAATCAGGAAGCAGCACGAGTGTGGGAATCCCAGAGAAGAAACTGATCAAGGGAAGGAGGACGATGGCTACGATACATACGGAAACCGGAGGGACCGCCGTTCATCTTCGCTGGGTGAAGAGGAGGCGGCTAAGCAACAATCGGTGAGCAAATTCGTCACGAGTCAATCTCGATTCCCAGATCGAGGCAACAACAACCTGTTGATCTTCTCAGAAACTCGATTCAATATTTCGAATTCAAACGTCAAATCAGAAATTAGATCATTATTTCAATTGCGCCTTATAGTTCTCAAATGAACAGTCAATTCGACAGAATAAAAAGAAAATTATCAAGAGAAATGAGAATGGTCCAGAAGGTTTCCCATGCGACTCTGGCCGGTTGCTATAAATTCATTTAAAACACAATTTTAATTGCAAAAAAATATTATTCTATTACAAAAACTCCAATTTGTTGTGTTATGAACTTTTTATTTATATCTAACTGATCGAGGTTGATAATTGAAAATTTAAAATGTTGGATATTTTAAGAATATTATTTCCACGGTTTCTACAGCTAATTGTTTTTTAGTTGGACACAAAAATTGTTTGCAGAATATTAGAGCTAGAAATTTAATTGTTCAAATATTTTTAAAATTTAATTGAACAAATCGAATGTCTTGTAAATTTAATTGTTGGGATATATTGTAACACCAACTCACGACTCTCAAGTTACGTAACAAAGGTTCATCTCAACTCAAGTTTACTTGAGAGCTTTCACCGAACAAACCTGACTTTATCTATAAAAAGAATTCATATCAAGCTGCTTTGAAACTTGAGTCTGAACATTTAATGGTATAATTTGGAAAATTAATAGCGATAAACTTCATTGATCTAAACTTCTTTACAACAATTGGATCTTCTCTACATAGGTCGGAATCAAAATCAAACTCAAACTCAAGTGGTCTCAAAGCATTGTTCATTAAACGTACACACATGGAGTTGATCGTTATTAAGGGCTTTGACATGAGTATTTGAGTAGTAATAGTGTACAAAAAGGAGTTGCCACAAGAGTCCTTAGATAGAGAAGGAGACAGGAGGTTCAAAGACCTAACCCTACCGTGCGTCCATCTCTCCTCCTTAATCCTGCTGTGTACTGCTTCTCCAGATCCTTCTGCAACTCGTTCTGCTTCTCGACTAGGACTTCGTTCGGGTTCTGCTCTTGGTTTACTAAACTCCCTTTCACACCCTGCAATGATGCACCAACGCAACCTCAGACTCTGAAAATGTGTTAGTATTACTTTATACACAACTAATTCTATGCAAATTTTTTTTTTAACATGAGACGCTGCAAAATTCTGGAATCATTCCCTATATTACGATGATGATCATTAGTGATATAGAAAACATTCAATGGATGGGGATAAGATTCAATGGATGGGGATAAGATATACCATAAGTTTGTTGAACTTTTCTTGTCGTTCCCGGTCACCAATTAGTGCACTATCCCAACGATGAGCAGGCTGGTAAGCAAAAGAATACAATTAAAAAAAGTGTTTCTCATTATAGGTAGATTTACATATCCAAGAGTCATCAGGATATGTAAACCTCTTCTGTAGCCGTGCTTTTCTTCTTTCCCCACAGTAACTTCTTCTTTTGATCTGTTGTCAGGTAACCCGTTCCAACAAGGTTTTTATTCACTGGATTCAACAAGGGATTACAGTTAGGTAAGAACTAAGCAAAAGCAGACGCGACTAGACTTTCGTGTAATCATTTTCAATAGGAACAGTACATTTCAAAATTAAGCGCGAGTCCAATCAAATATTTCAGATGGCAAAATCTTATGTATATAAAAACAGAGAGAAATCATACAATAATGAGGCCAAATAGATAAACTAAAAAAGGAGTTTTAGAATAATATCATAACAACATACCAAGTTCAGCAGCCTGCATAGCTGCAACTTTTGCAGCATCGACATCACCAGAACCTTCAGCTTCCTTCGAAAGAGACTGCAGTGACAAACCCTGATTCCCAGCACCGAGGGCTATATTTAACATTGATGCCTGTTTCTCTTCTGCTGCAGCACTATAACTTAGAGCATGGAGCTATAAAACACAACGAAAGTACTTGAAAACAAGAGAAACGAAAAAGACTTACCGTTAGTATTGCTATGGGTAAACTTCTCTGAAACGAACCCCTTCAGTTTCTTGGAATAAGTATCTCGATTCTCAGTTGCAAAATTTCCATCAGAACGGTCTCTTGGGGATTTGAAATGAAGATCCTTCTCCTTGTTAACATCATGTTCTTTCTCATCACGGGATTGGCCACCAAAAGTCCAGCGAGAGCCTCTTTTCACATAATCCTTCTCTTTATCCTCCAGCCTGGAGTCTGCCTGTCTCCTAGCAGATATCGCTCTATCAGATGACAAATCTTCACCTTTCTCGTTACTATTGTTTCTATGTCCAGAGTTGCTATACTTATCACGGGAATGTCTGTCTGAATCATTTCTTGACCAGCTATGTTCAGTCTCTACCCTTCTATGGTCAAAATGATGGCCACCCCTTGAATCACGGCTCGATCGAGGTGCATCCCTCTCATGTCTGTTGTACTCATCGTGCTTAGGTCTGTAGTTATCATCCCTAGAGTGCCTATCATCTCTATGTGAATCAATACCTCCTCTACCGTAGCGACTGCGATCAGATTCCCGCCTATCGTATTTCCTCGCATGAACTGGCTCAGAAACTTTTCTAACATCTCCCCTAGTATGCTTTGGATTAGGGCTCTGATTACGTTCAGGACTTCCTACAAAACAGGAATCAAGAGTTCTAAACTTAGCTATGGATAGGACGGAAAGAGGACAAGAAATCGAAACGCCACGCTCTTTAGTGACTCCAGACATTAAGAAACACGAATACCTAAGCGTCGTTCATAGTAAAATCATCATAGGGAGTGCTATAACCAATCAGATACGCTAACGTAAACCGCTACTGGGAGTTTTTGGGGTGTAAACTAACCATCAGATGAAGATGACCCATCGCCAGCTAAAGCTCGGCGGCCATACTTTCTGCCAGACCCGTCGTTGGAAGGCTTTCGAAAAGCGGCCGAGGAATCACCACCATCATGCGTCGGTGAGTTCAGTTTGGTGTCCATGGAGCTTTGAGACCTTAACAAAAATGATTCGATTCCAAAAATTAACGCAAGCAAATGTCCTAATCGTATCAAGTGTGCAAGATAGGTAACTGTTAATCATTTCAGCTATGATATAAGGAGCATGAGTGAACCCAGAATCGCGAAAGGAAGTTCGCTCACCGTCGCGAAATTCTACCCCTCGTCGAGTTTCAGAGAGGAAGAATTTTCTCCAGCAAGATTACAAGATTTAAGAGATCGAATCGAAAAACGAAGAAGATAGGCTGAACAAAGGATTCGGGATAATTTGACAATCTTCAGTTTAACAGTCTAATAATTCTCCTCTGTATCTTTATGGAATATCTCTTCATTTTCCTGGAAAAAGAAAAGTTTTAGGGTTCGAGGTGAGGAAGATATTTGCTCTCTCGATGCTTACAAATCCGATGAGGCGGTGAGGCTCAATGGACCAATAAAAGCCCATGCTTTTGCTTTTTGGTCCGATGGGCTGACTTCTCGAGACGAAAGTATGGTTATCCAATAACAACGAATTTTGTTTACGATGCAGTTTGAGAATGTTGTATCCTTAACAATAGAGAAGGTTAAACATAAATTTGATTGATTATGTTTGAATTGAAAATATAAAAACAATTAAAATGATTAAATGATCTTCTCTATTTTTCCTAACTAGAAAACAAAACATTTTTTGTTCAGAGGATGATGGTACCACGTCATATCAGTTTTATTCTATAATTTTTTTCCATTCGTTTTAATAAAGAACAATATTTTAATTTTAAATCATGCAACGATATTGATATTATGAAACTGGTGTAGTAATCAACTTAGGGTACATTTACTATAAAACTCTAATGTTGACTCTTTGATAGGCTTTCGATACTCGACACTTGCATGGGCCCGACATGATAACTCTTTCAGCAATGAATTCCCAGCTACCTTAACATTTGTCCATTGTCATTGACAAATAACTATGAGCTAACACACAATTGTGAATTTAATTTTTTGTTGGACCATGTTATTTAATTATAATAAAACTAAATTTCAGTGAGTTTATGCAAAAAAATATCTCAATATTCTTATATGTAAAATTGGATATATTTTATTTTGGTAACATGTGTAAGTATAAATTTGAGGGATGGAGATAACAATCGACATTTTTATAATTAAATAATAATGTCAAACTTCTTTTTATTTTTTTTGGGCTATTATTATAGACATATTCGTAAAACCTAGCCCTTCAACAGCTCTAAATTACGTTATAATCATCCCGGAGATATATATGGTTGCGAAAATAATACTACTATAATACTAGTACTGTACAATGTTGATTTTTAATCTATAAAAATAGTACTACTGTAATTAATAAATTGTCAGGAAAACTGAAAATTGGGTCTACGTACACGTGACTTGACTTTCTTTTGAAGATCTATAAAAGATGCATATCATATCCTCTTGAAGCCGACTAATAAGCTTTTGATAACTTTTTTTTTTCCCTTTTTAATCACAAATCAAATTTTATCGACTTTCTAAAATTAAATCGCTTTGTTTTCTCTTATTAACTAGATATGCACCGTAGTTAAATAAAGGCTAAACACTCATGTTATGGAGAAGTAGAGGACCCCATAGTACTTAAAGACCTGTACTTTTGATTAGGTCAGATTGAACAGAGTGATGGTGAGACCACACTGCTGCTACCTGCGTTCTTCCCACTTGCCCACATGGACTCCTCACCTCCCCCTTCATTTTCTAATTCTTATTCTTAAAACATTGTTATCGGTGAGATACTTCCTTAACATATACTTTCATATTCTTATTTAGAGTTTCTAATCAGAAAATACAAGCAGAAATTTCATTTTAAGCTAGCAAGTTGCAAGTAATACTTGGAAACATATATTTAACCTTTTTTCTAAATGTAACATAAGTCGAATACAAACACTTGTTTTCTATTACATGGAATGTAAGAATTAGTTATCTAAAAAAAGTTTGTGCTTTTGTTTCATTTTAAATTTACAACTTGAATTATGATGGTGAGTTTTCTAAAACATATGATTGAGGTTTATTTGCAAAAACTGATCCTGGTGTTTTTAGCAAAAAAAAAAAAAAAAAAAAAATCCTGGTGACAAATCGTAGTTAAGAGGAATATGAAATCACGTCTTAATTCAAAATTAAGTAGTCTCTGTGGAGAAGATCTATATTTAATGTTACGTGAGAAGCAATCAATGCATATTTTAAACAACCACCTATAAAACAAAACCTAGAGATATATGTGTAGTACGAAAATTTATATTTGTGTAAAAATGAAAAGAAAATGAATGTCGTCTCCTATTCTCGAATCTGTTAGACTTTTGAAGGGCAAACGAATCTGTACAAAAATGAAAAAATTTATCCAATCACGGATGCGATGCTTTTTTTTTTTTTTTCCAGCAAATATCAAATTTTCCATTTTAATGACTGGTTACGTGACGTCATCTCGTATGGTATACGATGATGTCATAAAAGACGTCATATTTTATGTGAATCCGGAATTCACGTGGAGGAGCTTCAACGTGATAGCTCCATGAGCCGCCTCCCTTCGCGCCTTGCTCACCACTCAACGTTCCTTTTTTATTTCTCATCACGCGACTACGTGGGATACACGCTTCATTACCAAAGTGTAGATATTTCGAGTGCTTCCACCTATCCGAAGGAATGTGAGGTACACGCGCCGTCATTCTTTTCGTCTGTTTCCTTTCCTCCTCTTGTTTCGTTCCTCCTTCCCAGTAATTTCCACTCTCCTTCCAAAAAGCAAAAAGAAAACAAAAATAATCGAAAAAAAAATGTTATATATACATATGATGATGATGCCAGATATTAATTAAAAGATATAAACAAAAGATACAAACTCATTTGGATTCTCTTACCGGATAACAAAATGGAGTCATCGTCATCATCGACGTTTCTTACCACCACAAGCTTAGACCAGAGAAAACCATCTCTAATTTCGAGAAAACCACCAAAGCAAAAGAAGAAGACGGCTTCAAAGAACAAACCCATCAAAGTGCGTTACATATCGAACCCCATGAGAGTCGAAACTTGTGCGTCCAAGTTTAGAGACCTCGTACAAGAGCTCACCGGCCAAGACGCCGTCGATCTTCAACCGGAGCCCATCTTTTCCCCTTCCACTGTCTCCGACCATAACCCTTCTCCACCGCCGCCGGAGAATCTTGCGCCACGTGATCTTCATCAGGAGCCGTTCGATGATCGGGTGACTGACTACTATGAGACGTTGGATGGGGAAGAGATGTTTTTGCCGCAGATGTCGGCAGGTTTTTCTGGGTTTTTCTCGAATGGGTTTTACAATGTGAATGACTTTGGAAGAATCGATTCTATGTGAAAATCTTCTGAGTATTTATAAAATTAGTAAAGTAAGTCATACATATATTTAACAAGAACAAAAGGGATACATGGATATATTAATTACTAAGGTTTGTGATGTGAACTATAAGAGTTAAGTCATTTGTAAAAAGTTATGAATGGATCTTTTGATTTATTGTTTTATTAATTTCTTTTGATATTTTTGTTGTACATCAAAACTTATGCATGAACTAATCAAGTATAGTTTTTTATTTTATTATGAAAGTACTCCATGTTAAAAATTAAGAACATAACCCTCCATTTATTTATAAATTCTAGAAATCCACTAAATCAGTCGAGTACAATCTCACACTCTCACATCCATTGCTAATACACAGCTCCTTCACCAATCAATTGTTTCCCATACATTCATGCCCTGAAGACATATAAACACTAAGGGAGTGATTTGTTTAGCCGCAATCGTTTATAGACGATATTATTTAGTTAGCCAATGATAAAAAGGTTCGTACTATGTATTGGCTTATTTTAGCGTTACAAAACGTTTTAAACTACAGGATATATTTTTAGTGTTTGTGGTATGTGAAGCTGCAGTGGAGTATCTTTTTATATAGTTGTATCATTATTGAAATAATAATACTATTAATGATAGTTTAAAATGCTACATATTTCTCGAATCGTATTTTAAATACTCAACAAACATTTTTAGTTATAAATACTAGGAATAATTTGGTTTTTTATTTCATTACATAAAATATCTAATTTTACATCCAAAAACTTACATACAACACTCTAACATTCTCTCAACACATTTGCGTCCGTTCTTATGCGTTTGATGATCAGACATTTCATTCCAAAAGTTTATTTTAAATGGTTTATGTAAATTGTTCATCTCAATATTGTTCTTTTTAATTTTCAAATATTAATTTAGATGAATCATCTACATGATTTGTTCGTTTATTTAGTTGTTGTACATCTCTATCTTCATCTAGATGAGTTTAATAAGAGAAAAACTAAAATATCTGTATTTTAATCTAATCATATATTTAATATTAATCATATGCATATTAATTTTAATTATTGATCTAAAATATATTTACAACTAAATAAATTTTAAATTATAATTTGGACATTGAAAATTTATTTTTGATCATATAAATATATAAATTAAGGTTCAAATTCGTATTCAAATTCAGGTTCTAACCAATATAAAATTTTATAAATTTTAAAGAACAAGATATATTATTTCAACAAAATTTCATCGATTTTAATATAACCATATTTTTTAATCTTAACCATACTAATAGTTTATGATTATGATGTGAAAATACAATTGTGACCAAAAACATGATTTTGCAAATCCAACAAAAATGAGATTTTATAGATTTACAGAAAATGAGATTAGAAGAATGTGATTTTGTAATTTTAGCAAAAAAAAGAAATAATTTTGGCAAAAATATATGATTTTGCGGTATTAGCAGAGAAATATTTTTATGGTTTTTACGGAAAATATGGTTTTACAGTTGGGAAGGGATAGAATGTGATTTTAGTTTTGGAGAAAATGTGATTTTGCGGTTTTGTTTAGAAAATGTGATTTTACAATTTGACAATGATTTTATGATTTTGGCAAAAAAATGTGATTTTGCGATTTTGGAGTGACATAATTTGCGGTTTTAAAAATAAAATATGATTTTTTAGTTTTAGTGGAGAAATATAATAAAAAGGTTTTGCCACAAATATGTGATTTTAAGATTTTGGCGAGAAATATAATTTTATGATTTTGACAAAAATATGATTTTAAAATTTAGTGAATATGTTATTTTACGATTTTATTAGAAAAAGTGATTATATATTTTTTATAAGAGAATTGTAAAGTAATATTTATGTAATATTAGTTTTCTCACTTAAGTTTTCTCGCCCATTTATCACATTCCGCATTCACCAGCTCCTGTCTTTTCCAAATCATTTCTTATGTCAAAACTCTACAGATTAAAAATAATCATTTTATAAACCACAAAGAATTTTGAGGAAAAAAAATGAACAAAGGACCTTTACTAGCTGGATCTGTGGAATCATCAAGAACTTTAACTATCATTCGATCCAACGGCCAAGATAGCCTGCAGGCTGCCCCTATTGATAACTGACACACCTGTGACACCAAGAACATGTCTCCTTCATTAGAAGTGTATATGTATATTAATATAATAAACTTTGGTTACAAAAAAAAACTAATGAAAAAGTTACCTCTTTTTCATTGTACATTGGGATCTGAATAAGAACCATTGGGTAGTTTGTGTTGGCTAGCTCAAGATCATCATCGTTTATAGCTTCTCATTTGTGTACTTTCTCAGGTGTTCTTCTCAGTAATTTCACAATCACTACAACTATGCTCATATAAACTCTTTCTATGAACAACAAAAATAACATCACCAGACATATTGTCACTAAGAATTTCAAGATTGGTATAAAGACAAAGATTCTTGTCTCCTTCCAAATGTATAAAGTTTCTCCAATAATGCCACTTCTAACAAAAAAAAATATTTTGTGATATTGCCAAAAAAAATATAATTTACTGTCTCGGAAAAATATAATTTTTACAAAAAATATGATTATTCATTTTTATAAGAAAATTATAGTATTATTTATGTCATATTAGTTTTCTAACTTGAATTTTAAATTTAAATGCTTTAATTGATTATATTCGTTATTTTACAATTTCAACTGAATTATCTCCCGTCAAATGATACAAGAACACGTATGATGTAAAACGTGGTCAATAGGCAGATAAATAATAAATACAGAGCTTTCTTTTTGTCTTCGTATTTTCCTTACATCTTGTGTCTTCTTGACAACTATGAGATCTTCCTGCTATTTATATAATCGATTCTCACACAAAGACCCTTCCAAATTAAAAGCTTCAGCTTTTTTATATTTGTTTGTTACTAAAAATGGCTATCACTAATCTCACAGCCACAAGCAATGCCGTCAGATTCTTCTCCTCCTTCTTCGGCAAACCAAACCACGTCTTGGCTCGTCGATTGTCACAGACGACTCATAGAGTCCAAACTTCTTGTTGTTATCGTGAGATGCCGTTGAAAGCTGTGAAACCGGTGACAGAAATAAAAAGTGACAGTGACGGAATTGGAATCGTCCGTTTCTTGAGATGCAAGAGCTATTTCGTTACAGGTGCAACAGGGTTTCTTGGCAAAGGTTAATAAAAGAACTTATAAACTGAAAACATAGACTTTCTTCTTGTCCAAGTAAACTGATTTTTTGGCTTGGAAAATTATTTGTTGCAGTGTTGATTGAGAAATTGTTGAGGGCAAGTCCTGAGATTGGGAAGATTTTTATTCTGATGAAATCCAAGGATCAAGAATCAGCCAACAAAAGACTCTATGACGAGGTTCTTGTTAAACATTTCCATTCTCAACTTCTTTGGTTTTCTTTCTTTCTGTTTTTTTTTTTCTTTACATTTTGTATCGCTTTTGTGCTGCTCAGATCATCAGCTCGGATCTGTTCAAGCTTCTGAAGCAAATGCACGGGAGCTCTTATGAAGCTTTCATGAAGAGCAAGTTGATTCCAGTGATTGGAGACATTGCAGAGGAGAATCTCGGGATCGATTCTGAAACAGCAGACAAGATTAGTGAGGAGATTGATGTCATTATAAGCAGTGCTGGACGTACAACATTTGACGACAGGTGTTTCCCATGTTACTTCTTGCTCTGATAGCTTTTCTTTATTTATTATTACTTTCAAACTAACTGTATTAATGAGCAAACGGAAACAGATACGACGCTGCCCTAAGTGTCAATGCTCTTGGACCTGATAGGCTCTTACGCTTCGGAAAGGAATGCAAGAAACTGAAACTTTACCTCCATGTTTCAACTGGTATGAGATTTTTCTTTTTCTTTGGGCGTTGACTATTTTAGATTAAGGAGAAGTTTCGGAAACTGATTTCCTATTTTGTTATATAGCTTTTGTGACTGGTACGACAGAGGGAACAGTACTAGAGGTTCCTCTCTGCAGTGGAGAAAACATAACTTCTGACTTGAAAATCGAAACCGAAGTAAAACTAGCTTCAGAAGCTGTAAGAAAGTTCCATGGCAGTGAAAAATCAATGAAACTGAAAGAACTTGGTTATGAAAGGTGAGAAGCAAAGAGAAATTACTTTCTGTATCTATACCAAAATCTGAAAATTTCTGTTTGATCTTATGATGAGAAAACAGAGCTCAAAGCTATGGATGGGAAAATGCTTACACATTCACAAAAGCCATGGGTGAGTCTTTAATTCACAGCAAGCGAGGAGATTTTCCCGTAGTGATTATAAGGCCTAGTGTTATAGAAAGCTCCTTCAAGGAGCCTTTCCCTGGCTGGCTCCAAGGAATAAGGTTAATGATTTTCATTCTCAAAGACAAAAGCACTTACTAGATTAGTTTTGTCTTCTAATTGACATTTTATTTGGTTTTTTTATCACAAAAAAAAAAAAAAAACAGGATGAGTGCTCCATTAATTTTAGGCAATGTAAAAGACCAGATTCCTGACTTGTTGGGAGATTATCAATCTTCTTGTGATGTTATACCTGTTGATATGGTTGTGAACGCGATAATAGCAGCCATGGCAAAGCACGGATGTGGTGTCTCAGAGCTGAAAGTTTACAATGTTACTTCTTCTTCTCATGCGAATCCCCTGCGGCTTGGCGAGTTGATGGAGTTCTCTCATCAATATCTGTGTGATTCTTCATTGACAGAAACAGTGATGGACTTAGAGTTTGAGCTTATGAAATTCCATAGTTCCTTAGAGGACTTCACCTCCTCCGTAACCAACACAATAGCAAAACAAGAAGGAGAAAGTAACACCGGAAAAGGAGAGTCACATACCTCATTGAGCATGAAGGGAAAGAGAAAGCTAAAGTATTTTGTGTCCCTAGCAAGAACATATCAGCCTTACACCTTCTTTCAAGCTCGGTAAATAACATTATTTGGACTTGGTTTGATTTATGAAGCTAGAAAATGATATCAGATTGCTAAACCTATTGTAAATATATTTCAGGTTTGACGACACCAATACAAGGAGTCTGATACAGGAGTTGTCGATGGAAGAGAGAAAGATGTTTGAGTTTGATAGCAGTTGCATTGACTGGGAGCATTACTTTATCAACATTCATCTTCCAGGTCTCAAATGGGAACTCTTTCGTCAAAGATCCAGTTAAAGAGAGTGGTTTAAGAGGCAAATTTCAGTTCAAGTACTTGTGTTTCATTAAGTGTGTCACCTATCTTTATGAATTTTCAAGTTAATCAATCAACATTCAACTCCAGGATGTGAATCACCTAAAATCCATTCGAACCAAAAGGTGATAGATATATTTGGGTTTTACATTTTAAGTTCCTGACCTGAATAAATAATATATCCTTGTACAATTATAATGGTTAGTCTAGTGTCGCTAAAGAAGGTAACCACCCAACATAATAAGATTTGGGCTTGGGCTCATTCAGTCAAACGAAAAGGGCTCGGTTGGTAATGACCCAAACCCAAGTTACTGCAGTTAAACCCTAAGTTGGAGAAATTGAAGGTTTTGCTTTTGGCTCTCTTCCCTCTATCCCCGGCGACAATCAACGGCGGTGTCTCTCTCTCGCTGTTGATAAATTTTGCTTCTCTTCTTTTTTTTGTTCCAACTCTGGACGAGTTTTCCAAAAAATTCGGTGTGGGTAGACAAAAGCTATAGATGCCTTCGAAGAAGAAGCAGTCGAGGACGCCATCACGGCTATCCAATTCGGAACCGCCTGCGTCGCCAAGAACTCCGGCGTCTTCAACAACGAGTCGAGATACTGATTATATCAACGAAGAGGAACTCAGGCGTGGTATTGAAGAAGCTTCCGCTGCGTTTCCTTGTCTTATCGGAAAATCTGCTATCATCGGAAGAGTAGCCGATGTTGCGGCCGACTCTATCAGAGGCTCTAAGATTTGGCTATCGGAAACTTCAATGGTCGCTGCTTCCCTCATACCTGGTTCCACTGTATCGGTAAATTGAAGCTTTTCTGCTCTTGAGCTGCTCATATCAAATTAACACTCGATGTTGCAATTCTTGATTCCTTTTTAGTTGCGGAAACCAAATTTCAATGATAGGTATCACTGGCTTGCCCAGAAATTCGATTTTCGAACAGCTTCCCGCTCAGCTCGATAAAAGCTGAATATGGAGTTGAATGCGAGAGTAGCATTGCTGATGAACCAGGGAATTATTTTGTTCTTGCCACCGTTTTCCCTTCTTCAAAGGTCTCAAGAATCTCTCTTTTGTAGTTCTGATCTTTTCCCTGTTTGGAATTTCTTCAGTGAACATTGAATTTAACCTAACCTCTTGTATTTTTGCAGGTTTTGAAAGATGCTGTTCGTATTTCAATGAATCTTCGCTATGGGCTTGGTTGCCCTTTTTCAGGCCGAACTGTTTTTGTTTATCCTGTTCGTAGACCTTCTTCTTTAAGTGATCAATTCAACGAGAATGGTGGATCTCACGAAAATGATGTCAACGATCTTTCTCTGCTTGCCTGCAAAGAGTTGTGTCTGGAGTTGACTCCCTTTAGGAATATGTCACTAGAAGAAAATGGCTTTTTTTCTAAAGACAAGCTTTCGCTTGAAAGTTCTCACGAGCAAAACGGAAACGGGAATTCAACCCGTAAGACACCGTCAAACTTGCAAAAGCTTAGCTCTCCGGCTTCATCAATCATAGGAGACCCTGTTTTGAGTACTAAGCAGCAGTTTTCATCTGGAAGTTTGATTGATCTACGAGAGATCTTGAGCAATGAAAGTTCGAAGAAACTTTTGCAGATTTCTGCAGCGTCGTGGTTATACCCTTGTAGCCTGCTATATGGGAATTTTGTTGCTGTACCAATTCTCTCGGAAACATGTATTTTCTGTGTCAAGAGGGCTGGCAAAAAGACGTCTGATACCTCCAATAGAAATCATGCTTTTAGGATAAACCGGGAAACAAAAGTATACCTCCATCATACACTATCTGAAATTAGAGAGAGAAGATCTGTGCAAGGTCTGCAGTTTGATGACGACGATGGAGGAGAAAACGTGGGATTTGAAATCTCAAAGTTAGGTGGTCTTTCTAAAGAATATGCAATTTTAAGGGACATTATCGTTTCCTCGTCCGCAAAAAAATCCTTATCAAGGTATGTATTCAAGTTATTTGATCAATTTAACTTTTATCTCACCAGTCACATATTTTAGGCGACTCTGTATATAGCCAAATCTCTGCTCTTCTTGAAATACACAAAAATGCTTGTAAAAAAAAAACTTTTTATATGGTCCACCGAAGTTTTCCTGTCGTGCTCGTTTATCTGTTTGTTGAACTCTCTGGGAATGTTGAGAATATTGTCTAGCCAGTAAAATGAGTGTTTATACCCTTTAGACGACTCTGTATGTAGCCAAATCTCTGCTGGTTTGTATGTTTTGCTAGTTATAAGGACATCGTTATGTATCAAGGTTTACTGGTTCCGTCCATCTGATTGTTTGTATTTGTGGATTACTTTTAATATAATCATGTGTTTATAACTGCCATGATCATTTTAGTCTTGGTTTGCGACCTGCAAAGGGAGTGCTTATTCACGGACCTCCAGGCACAGGAAAGACATCTTTGGCTCGGTCCTTCGCCCATGATTCTAGTGTCAAATTTTTCACTGTGAATGGAGCTGAGATTATAAGGCAGTATGAGGGCGAAAGCGAGAAAGCTCTAGAAGAGGTTTTCAGATCTGCTAGCAATGCTGCACCTGCCGTGGTTAGAGTTTTGCACCTTCCTCTTTATTAGATACCCGAGATTATTGAGATCATTTGATGATCACTTGTTACCCCAACAATTGATATATTATCTTACCAATTTAGTTGCTTGAGATGTGAGTAATTTTGTTTCTTGTAAAGGTGTTCATTGACGACTTGGATGCCATTGCCCCCGCACGGGATGAAGGAGGCGAAGTGTTGTCTCAGAGGATGGTAGCTACATTACTGAATGTAATGGATGGAATAAGTAGGAGTGATGGCGTCGTTGTAATTGCTGCAACCAATAAGCCTAATAGCATTGAGCCCGCCCTAAGACGACCGGGAAGACTTGACAGGGAAATTGAAATTGGTAAGACGGACACCTTGTTGAAAATGGACCATCCTTGATATAGCTTTGATTGTTACTCCTTTATACTTGTTCAAGTATTTGCTTATTGATATATGATGTAGGTGTGCCATCTTCTGCACAACGGTGCGATATACTTCGGACAATTCTCAGTGGGATGCGGCATTCACTTGCAGACACACAGCTTGAACAGCTTGCTATGACAACCCATGGTTTTGTAGGTGCAGATCTAGCTGCTCTGTGTTGTGAGGCAGCCTTTGTCTGTTTAAGGCAGCATCTTAAGCAGAGAAGTTCGTCTAGCAATTTGCCTCTTGAAGAAACACCTATTAGTTCCGAGTCCTCGAAATATATGACAGATGTATCATCTGATAGTTCGGATTCTGCATCGTCATGTATCTCAGTTTCACCCACGACCTCAGGGGCTCGGCATTCATTTAGTTTAAATGGGACAGTCTCCCTAGTAGAAGATAGTTTTCAAAACAGTGGCAACTCTTGTTCTGGACAGATGCTTAGCAAAGAAGGAGAACATACCTTGAGTGTAGGATTTGAAGATTTTGAAAAAGCGAAGATCAAAATCAGACCTAGTGCCATGCGAGAGGTATTGCCATTTTATTTTATCTCCTAGGATATTAGCCTGATTTTATGATTAGCTATTTCTAACTCATTATTGATTCTCTCATTCTGACTCACCTTCTCTCGTTTTCTGATATAATTAAGAAGATCTTCTCTTCTGTTTCCTCATGTCATATATAAAATTGCATCGATCAGAACACCAAGAGCATTGTTATGGTGCAAAATCAGTTTCACACAATTGGCTCTCTTCTTATGCTACTTCCTCAGATATTCTCTTGTTTGAATAGGAAATGTAAAATTTTCAGTGTCGAATTGTTTTGATGATCAAAGATTCAAAGCACTGGTTGAGCTTTTATTAGAGACGTTCCACTGCTAAACCAAAGTTTTGGTCTATCTCAGTCTAATTCTGGTTTATGTGAACCCACAGGTGATCTTAGAGGTTCCTAAAGTTAACTGGGAAGATGTTGGTGGCCAAAAGGAGGTGAAAAATCAGCTAATGGAAGCAGTAGAATGGCCTCAAAAACATCAGGACGCATTCGAGAGAATAGGGACAAGGCCACCTAGTGGGATACTGATGTTTGGTCCTCCTGGATGTAGCAAGACCCTTATGGCACGTGCAGTAGCTTCTGAAGCCGGGCTGAATTTCCTTGCTGTCAAAGGTCCCGAACTATTCAGCAAATGGGTTGGTGAATCCGAGAAGGCTGTGAGGTCCCTTTTTGCAAAGGCAAGAGCAAATGCCCCATCGATTATCTTTTTCGATGAGATAGATAGTCTTGCCTCCATTAGAGGGAAAGAGAATGATGGGGTTTCAGTTTCAGACAGAGTTATGAGCCAACTTCTTGTGGACCTCGATGGTTAGTAACAACGACCTTTCGGATTGATATCTTGATGCAGTTCTCATATTGTTGGATATTGTCAATCGTACTTTGTGGAAAAGGCAAATTGGTTTAGCTAAAGAGTCTAAAGCTGAAATTCTGATTGTTTTATTTTCAAACTCAGGTTTGCATCAAAGAGTTGGTGTCACAGTTATTGCTGCTACGAATCGGCCTGACAAGATCGATTCTGCTCTTCTAAGACCTGGTAAAATTCTTTCTCTCATTGATTCTTTCGATTTTCACAAAAAAGTTTCAACGTTCGTTTGGTGACATTGAATATGTTATATAATGTTGCAGGACGCTTTGACCGCTTGCTATATGTGGGACCTCCTAATGAAGCTGATCGTGAAGCAATACTCAAAATTCATCTGCGAAAAATCCCTTGCAGCTCTGATATTTGTCTAAAAGAGCTCGCTTCTATTACCAAAGGATACACAGGAGCTGACATATCATTGATATGCAGAGAAGCAGCTATTGCCGCACTCGAGGTTAGCTTCTTCTTTTTTTTTTTCACCAGTTCATATTTTTCAGCGGAAAGTCTCATATTAATGGCGGTGTCACACATTGTTTAATCAATCAGGAGAGTCTTGAAGCAGAAGATATAAGCATGCGGCATTTAAAAGCCGCGATCAGCCAAGTAGAACCAACAGATATTCAATCTTACAAAGCACTGTCTGAAAAATTCGAGAGACTTGTCCACACAGATCCACAAAGAGACAACGAGGTTGAACAACCAGTAAACAAAAGTCAAACACCGTCATTTTCTCTATGGTAAGCAATCTCTATCTAATCTGTTCAGTATATTTGCAGTTAGAAAGTTTCTCATCTCGACGGGATTCGCGTTATTGGGTGCATTTTTTTAAGCTAATTGCGATGAATTTTCTGAGAATTTTAGAAAACCCCACATTTAATTGTGTAAACGAGTTCATCTTGCAACCCCATTAACATTCACAGGTTGTCCAATATCATATTTTTACGGATAGTTTCCCATTTGGCCTCTTATCTACTTTCGATACTCGTATTCCTGCGACAGTTTTCACAAACACTGATGTTGTTACTTTCCAGGACGCCATTGAAATCGATTGTGATGTTCCTTCGCCGCCAAATTGGTTCGTAAACGAGACTCGGCAGTTCTTCTCTTGCTTGGAAACAGTTGGACGCATTGTCGTAGCTGTAACATTTTGTCTATTTAAATCATATACATTTTTTTTGTTAACGATCATCGTATACAAAACATATGATATATGTAGATTTCGAAGACTGATTCGTATCTCGTGCAATGAAACCCCTAAAAGACAGCTCTTGTAGCCACCACCATGGACATGTAACAATCGATTCCACTGACGCAGTTCCAATACGATTTGACCCACAAAACTAATAGTTCATTAATAATCGTAGGGGAAAAAAAGATTATCTTCTTCCTTCTGACATTACATTTCAAAAAATTCCATTACAGCAATCCTAGGTTTTATAAAAAAAGCTGGTAAACATAAAGATTGACTGAGGGCTTAAACCCTAACGTTAAGTGCCTAGCGGTTCTGCATGTAGTCAAAGCTCAAGGGTTGCTGACAGAATTGTGCCTGGAGAAACAAGTTACAGGAGCTTTCAGACAACTACATATTACGCCACTCTACCTTGGAGACGCGAGCTTTCATTTTACACAATATCAAAGAGAATTGAGGAAGGCAGAACAATCAAATGTTATTTACCTGAAGAGAGGCATTTCTGAACTGCTCATACGAATGAGCATACATCATAGGCCACTGCATATACATAGCATCCGTTGAAGGCTGGTGTAAAACTGTGGTGCCATAAGGACTCATGGTAGCGCTTGCAGGTGGTCCAAAGTTGAGAGAAGCAGAAGTATTTGGGATATGGTTATATCCGGAAAATCCCATTTCGTAGTATGGTGGTTGAATGTTGAAGGAAGGTAGATGGAAATTCTGATAAACCGGAAGGCTCCTAATGTACCTGCATTCACACATAAAGCTTATCAAGTATCAACCATCACGCATGAACCTGAATGTTTCTCTTTGCTAGTCTAGTAATGGTTTTGCCAGCAAGCCAACAGATGCTTAAAATACCTTTCGTAACTGCGGTCATAATCAGGGTCAAAACGATCTTTCTCTCTGTCTCTAAGAATTGCAACACGAGATGTTGGACCGGTTTCCCTGAGGCTTAAGGTCTTCTCGATCTCAACGTAAGCATTCTTAGATGCTTGATTGTCATCTCTGCCAAGATCTGTATTCCTCCCATAGACCTGAGTTTCAGATGAAGATTCATCACCACTGAAGCCCGTGAAACCATTAAATATGCGCGCTCGAGCCCTGTCATAATCTTCTTTCCTCTCTTCGACACTCCTAAGAGGACCACGCTTCTTTTCCAGTTCACCAGCGTCATATCCAGATCCTTTAGAAGGTCGAGTCTTGATGGAAACTTTCATATGCTCAAATTTACCATTTTCTGATTGTTTAGCCGCCGGGATATCAGACAACCTAACAGCAAGAACTCTGCTCTCCGCTGTTTTTGTCACAAGGATTATGTTTTCATGGCCATCCACACCACTGTCTTGAACCGCTGTAGCTAGCCCGTAGTGGTTAGCAACACGATGAGCGGCAAGGCGAAGATACGAAGTAGGAAAATGCTGGAACTCGAACTGCTGCTGTTCATGGCTCTGTAAGAACCTTTGAACATCAAGTTCCATCCGCAAAACTGACATGACAAGAAAAAAAATGCTTAGATACAGTAGCAGTAGCAAAACCAGCAGAACTAGATACAACACAAAAGCCAAGCTACTACCAGCAAAACGAGATATAACTCAAACATGTTTCAGAGTTTAAGATCTTAAAATCAGTATATTAAGTAAGCATGTACAGTACAAGAGAAATGGGCACCTCCATAACCGCAAATCTAAGAAGAGACCCAATTCATGAATCGGAAAATCAATTCCAAGAAGTAGCGACATATAAATCCCCCAAATTGACCGAAGTATACCAGGATTTAAGCTAAATTCAGATAAACAGCTGAGCAAAAAATCCGAACTTTCTTATGCTGGAGACAATAATCGGCTCTATTTTTAGCACCTTAGGGTTTATGACATGAATCAGAGAAGGAAAAGAAAAATGAAAGCTAACTCGTCAGACGATGCCGAGGATTCTGCAAAGCCTCGACCAGAAAAGGATCCACCGTAAATCCATTCTCTCCCATAACCACACCACCGTTTACAGCAGCGATTTCCGGCGGCGGCGTTGCGAAAGCTGGGTCCATGAGAAAAAAAGGGATGGATGCTTCCAGAAACTTCTGGAATCCTTCCTCTAGCCGGAACGTTTACCTTAGCTTCTCTTTCTTACCCTTTGTTTCGTTTCTCTCGCAGCAAAAGAGAAGAAGAAAGTCAAGAGGAAGAGGAGAATCGAAATCGGAGCATTGAGGACGGCGAGACAGAGATATGATGAAATACCTTAAGATGCAAAATCTTATCTCTCTCTCTCGAAAAGGCAAAGCAAACGAGAGGGAAAGGAAACTTTATATTTCTCTTCTTTTTTTAATTCTTTTTTTTTCCTTTTCAATAAAAATAAATATCTCATTGTACATGATTTTTTTTCTATACATATATACTTATAATTTCCAAGAATTATACACATATATAATTTTTTCTATAACAAAAGAAAATCATGGAAAAAAATATCAGTCAATTTATACTAAAATCATTGTAAATCACTTGATTTTACATAAATTTAAAAATCAGCACGTTTATATGAATATAAAACAATATATTCGTCCTAATGACATCAAAAGGGTGACAATAAATCGATTTAAAGTGTATTTTGGATGTTAAAAGTGGTACAGTCTATGTTTTCATCAGATAAGATTACAAAAATATACCCTAAAACTTTGGATATATACATTCTATCTATAGTCTAAATAATAAGTTTTTTTGTCTTGTGCCAAAAAAGAGTCTTTTTCGAATTGATTCTCCGTGTGATATTTGAACTAAATGAAATTAGGCCAAATCAAACTAAACATGATGGTAGAAAAAAAAGCTGAATAAATAAATGTCCTAGCTTTATCGCGTCAATCATAATATGTTATTCCAAATATACAGTTGATATGATAACTTTATTTAATAATTCCAAAATATTGAAATTTATAGATTTAAAATTTAATATAATTTAGAACATTTTTCAGGTACTCTTTAGTTACATACATATATTACTCTTGACAGATCACTTTGTTCACTCGTTTAATAAGGTTCATAGACCGATTAGTGTAACGTTTAAGATATATCGTCGTTTTATTTAGGCTATGAGTTACATTTTGGGTTGCTTATTGACAGAGGCGGATCTAACATTGTGGCACCCATTAAAGTTTATAATTAGTAGACTAAAATATCATATTTGGTTATGTTGCACCCACTACTTCCAATAGACATTGGTTCGAGGTCTCCTTTCTTATTTTTCATTGTTTAGTAACTTTAGTTTTAGTTTCTTATTTGCTGCAAATAATACAATTAGTCATGGTTTCGTGGAGAGTAATTCACGCCCACATGTCACTTTGCTTCCTTATTCGTAGGAACTTGTGGTTCCAGTTTTCTTATACATCGTGAAAAGCCAAAACCCAAAAGCAAAGAAAATTTGAAGTAACTTGTGTTCTTGTTCCAAGGATTGGAATGGAAGCGTTTATGGGTACGAGAGTCTACTGCTATTTAGACTATGTAGAAGACGTAAAGCTTTTGTAAAAGTGTTTTAAACAAGAATCTTATAACTTTAGGATTTTTGTAACAAAGCTAGTTTTGGTCCTAGTTGGGATATTATCCTTATCTTATTGGTTGACCTTTTTTTTGACAAGCTTTCTATTTTCAGTTTTCTGTGATCTGATATTATATCCATTCCCTGCTTAATTTACTCTTCTGATGAGTGAGCAATGGCTGTTCTAGTTTTAAAGTTTTTTGGTTTGTAAATTGTTAACTTGACAAGTAAGCCACTTCATGATCCATAGGTTAGAACCACACTAGGTTGGCAAAGAGAAAGATAAGTAAATAAAAATAAAAATTTGATATGGAGATAAAGATACACATGCATGGATCTTGTACGTACGTGTATCGTACATGTCGCGGTATTTGATATTAAAGATGCTTATTCTCTGCTTACAATGTACGTTGTTTTACTTGCAATCTGGCACCCCACTTGGAGAAATAACCAGAAGAAGCTTAGACTAGCTAGGTGAAGGCGAACGAAGATGCAGCTCATCGTATTGCCACACTTCATTCGAATCGGCTTTACAATGATATGCTAAAGATTTTGCAATAGATATGTCTAAAGTTCAGGGTTTAGCAATAGCTCTATCCGCATATATATGAATCTTCTTTGGGATAGAAAAACAAAATATTCATTTACCATTAATCAGTAAACACACATCAAATTTTATAATCATTCAATGAATTTCATCTCAAGGATTTATTTCCAAATAAAATTATTTTCACATCCCAATCGAATGTATGCAGATTCATAGTATTTACCTAATTTATTTTTTTTAAAAATAATTAGTATGAATATTTAAAATAGTAGCTGTGACGCTAAAAAAAGCAATCGAAATAATGATGCCAGAAGAGAGGAGACATGCGTGACGTCAAAGAGACTCCAAAACGACACACATTTGGAATAAGTCTATATCAATAAAAAAAATAAAGAACAGATCAGATCAGATCCAAAGATATATATAAAAAAGGAAAGCCGTTAAAAAGCATATAAACCCTGCATCACTCCAACTTAGTGCAGTCAACGTGCTACAATATGGATACTAAATCACCCCACGCGCATTTTTGTGGCGCGTTTAGTACTCTTTCCTTTATATGCACTAATCTGATAAAGGAGATTGAATTCCACGCTCTGATGTGGGAGTAGAAGGCGAGCAACAACCTCTGGCTCTTTAAAACCTCCGTCGTCGTTCTTCCCGTTGTTTCAACGGCATAACCCCTACTTTTTTTTTTTTGCTCTCTTCTTCTTCTTCCCCAATTAGTAACCCTAAAACCTTAAACGTTCAAACAATGGCGGAACCAGTTTTGGAGGAGAATCCCACGCCTGACACTGATCCTCCTAGCTTCTCTTCTGAATTCGATTCCATCGCCATCTTTCCTCCTCCATTTGTTGACAGTTTCTACAATTCTAGCTCCGAGCAGGCTCTTCTTGGGAACTCGATCTCCGATCTTAGTTTTTCGATTGACGTTGACTTTGAGTTGACTTTCGACACTGTCGACGACCTGTACTTTCCTTCTGAGAACGAGTCGTTCTTCATTCCTGTTGATGCTACGAACCGTGAGATGTCTGGTGATTTTACGTCGCTGTTTGGAGGAACCTCAGGCGATTGTGGTGATGATATGAATACGAATAGCGTATTATCTACTTCAGGCTGCTGCAATCGAGAATCGCCTATGGATTCTGATTGCTCCGGTACTGCGCAGAGCTTGAGTTTATCGACTCAGGGATCGGCGGATTGCGCTACTGATGTCTCGGAAGCTACGGTTGCGTCGTCGACGTCCTCTGAATCAGGAAAAGTGGTGGTCGATCAGAATTTTACGGTGGAGGAGGAAGCTACTACGTATAAGACATCCATGACGAAGAGGAAAAAAGAAATTGGAGAAGATACGAGAGAGGAATCGAGGAACAATAAGTACAGGAGGTTGGATGAAGATGGTGCTGCATGTGTTGTCACAAGTGGTGATGAAGAAGATGAGGAGAAGAAGAACGCGAGATTGATTAGAAACCGTGAAAGTGCTCAGCTTTCAAGACAGAGGAAGAAACATTACGTAGAGGAGCTTGAAGATAAAGTTAACAATCTGCAATCCATAATAACGGATTTGAACAGTAAGGTCTCTTATTTTATGGCTGAGAACGCCACTTTGAAGCAGAGGGTGGGTCCCGGAAAGGGCATGTGTTGGCCACGTCAACAACCGCCGCCACCGTCTGGAATGTATCCACTGATGGTTCCAGTGCCTTATCCATGGATGCCGTTTCCAGCTTATATGGTCAAACCGCAAGGTTCTCAATTAGTGCCTTTGCTTCCTATTCCTCGGTTAAAACCACAACAATCCGTGGCTAAGGTGAAGAAGTCAGAAGCTAAGACCAAGAAGGTTGCTAGTGTTAGTGTTCTTGGTCTTCTGCTTTGTTTATTTTTGTTTGGTGCATTGGCTCCGATTGTGAACGTTAGCTATGGAGGAATTAGCGGTGTTTTTCGTGGCGAGTATGATCAGCTTAGAGAAAGAGTTTTAGATGTGTCAGTTAATAGTAGTAGTAGAGCACAGTGTGGGAGAGGTTCTGATCAAGGAGTGGGAAGAAACGTATCTGCAACAGAGAAATCTCTACCTCTTGGAAATGGTAGTGAACTACTAGTGGCATCGCTATTTGTTCCAAGGAATGAAAAGCTTGTGAAGCTCGATGGAAATTTGATTATTCATTCTATTTCGGCGAACGAGAAAGATATGGCTTCTGAAACGAAGAATGAAGGGAAAAGCGGTATAGCAACTATTAAAGGTCTTGCTCCTGCACTGCGTTTATCTGACTCCACAAGGACCGGGGATATGTCTAAGCACCCCAATAGCGAAAAGCGGAAAGCCCTGTCATCTTCTGGTTCTGATGATTCGAAAGACAAACTCAACTCAACAAGAGCCAATGGTGAAATGCAGCAATGGTTTCGTCAAGGTGTTGCAGGTAATCAAAGGTTTCTGTTGTTTCTGATTCTACCCTTGATGTGATAGTGTTTTTGCTTCGATTCTTTACAATCTTTATCTGGCAGAAGCTAGCCACTTGAAGAGCAGTCTTTTAGTTAGAATAGTAAGTTAGGTTGTTTGCATTTGCATTTGCATAGTAAGATAACACCCATATTTGTTAAACGTATCCACGACTAGGGCCAATGTTCAGTTCGGGAATGTGCATGGAGGTGTTTCAGTTTGATGTCTCCTCAACCTCTGGAGCCATTATTCCTGCTTCTCCGGGTTCTCAACAACCTAAGAACACGACTGATACACACAAGGGAAAGAATAACAGAAGACTTCTTCGTGGTGGTCTTCCGGTATCCGGTTTTAATCTAACTAAATATCAAAACAGCAGTAGCAAAGAGAACTTCGCCGGAAGCAAGCCATTCCCATCAATGGTTGTATCTGTGCTTATTGATCCCAGAGAAGAAGACAGTGATGGAGACATCGATGGTATGACGGGAGGTACAAAATTACTCTCCCGAGTTTTCATAGTCGTTCTTGTTGACGGTGTAAAGTATGTAACCTACTCCTGCGTTCTTCCACGACCAGAAGTCCCTCATCTTATGACCACTTGACTTGCTCTGTATATAAAAACCACAAGAAGAAGTATTCACATAATGACGTTCTTAGTCAAAATCTGAGTAGTATCCTTAGTTTTGCTACTTAGTTTTATACGCAGTTTGTAATGTTGTATCAAGATATAGGATCCCAAGCCAGTGACTGTTTTTTATTTTTTTATAACCCGAGAAAGTTACACCATCAGGTCTATTCAGTGTCTCATGTTTGAACGATTAGAGTGGAGACATGAGGATGAAGGTTAATCCAAGTCAACTCGAATTTACAGCTGAAAAGAATCCGAGTTAAATTGTACTACACACAAACCGTTGCTCTTTAATTTCTTAGAGTCCAGAGTCATAACAATAACTCCGATTTAAAGTTAAAAAGAATCAAGAATGGCCTGGAGAGTCTTCTGTGAGCTCTGCCATTGCTTCTCAGTAGCACTCACCACGAACAGAACCACCGTGTTTCCCTTTGCTGTCGCTTTTGCAAGGTTATGACTTCCCGTGAGCGCAAATGGCGTCTCCAACACATACTTATAGTACTGTCAGAATAACACAAGAAGACATTAACAAAAAAAAAATATTAGAAACTTTCCTCAATGATTGATTAGTCAAGAGAAACAACCACTTGTAGGATCAATTCATCACTATTACCGTCTGATCTCCAATCTTTTCAGTGGAAGTCTTCAAAAGTTCATCAGAATCATAAGAGTTTCCGGTGACAAAGGGACCAAGAGAAGCAATCACTTTCTCGGGCTCACCGATATCTTCAATAGTTGCATTTGGCTTGTTGGTTAAGCGAATCAAAGGAGATGCGACTACTTGAACCTTGCCTTGCTTCTCGTTCTCAAACTTCACTTCGATCCATGGCTCTGCGCATTTCGGTTGGCAGTAATTACCTGACAAAATGTTGGCTATTCGCAGCTGTTTCCAATTCGGCGGTAGAACAGACTGATACGGCTGCACATTTCCTGCAACCAGACTAGATTTCAAAGATCATTAATTTAAAAGTTAACAAAAACCAATCCATCCTCAGAATAGAACCAAGCTGAAATTTTTCAAACGGTAAAATTGTGAATAAACTATAAGCATTTCTTGATGAATGTCACAAGTTAACTAAAATATTAATAATCATAAAAAATTAATTAAATTAATGAGTAATGCAGATCACGAAGAAGGAGAATCGGATTAGGCATCACCTGCGCGGAGAGCAGGAGTATCAGAAGGTTTGGCTTTGAAGAGGACGAAGGTACGGTCAGACGGGGAAGGTGGTAAGTACGATCCAACTTCCACCTCACGCGCCTCAGAGATCGGACCTTCCTTCAAATTCAGAATCGCCGCCGCCGATTTCAGCAGTAACTCTCTCCTTCTTGGTTGTTGTTGTTGTTGTGAGGATGCAACAATTACGCTAGCTCTTGTTCTAACTGAAGCTGGGAATATAAAAGAGGCCTGGAAGATGTTCGATGTCGGGATCAGAGACGCGGTCGCCATTTTTTTTGTCCGAATTTGTTATTGAGTGATTGAAAATTTCCGGTTTTGTTAATATCACATTTGGATACGGCAATTTCTATTGCATTATTCATTAGCGAAAATTTGAAAAATACCCTCTAACCCTATGCTTGGATCAATGTAATAAAAAAGATTGCAACTTCTTTGTCAAATTAGATCCTAAAGCTAAAAGCTTTCTACTTAGACTATTGAATCATGTATGTACAGAGAGAGAGACTGAGCAAGAGGCCATAGTAAAGACTTGATCTATAAAAAAAAGCTTTTGTTAATTAGGAAAAAACTGAAAAAAATTGATTAATAAAATGGGTCATAGGACATAAGAAAGAAAAAAAAAATTAGGGGTTGAGCAGAAACAAGCAAATTAAGGGAATAATAGTAAAGCTAAATGGTGATGACGTGAGTGGGAGGTCAGGACCTACTAGTGCAGTAGTTCTTATAGATAATCAGTTAAATTCCTTGAGCCTCTTCTTGAGCATATCCATGGATTTCTTCTTAGCTGTCAGCTTTGTGTTTCTGTTTGAGAGGCTTCCGAATATCCCGTCTGGAGAATCCTTAAACTTGTCGCAGATCGTAGCCACTTTCTTGTAATCCAAAGTATTGTAGTTCCTCTCTCTGATCACCGGATTCATGAAGTTCTCGGGTTGGCTACTCGACAACAAGTTTATCAGCTGCCTAGCTTCAACCAGATAGCTTCTAAAACTTCCTTCTTTGTAGATCTCATTTAACCCGCTCGAGTGATATCTCTCATCAGCAAAGTTTTCTATCACTCTCAGGTCATGGTTAACAGCCGAGACTGCATTAGCATTGAATCTCTTGATGCTATCACTGAGGAATGTAGAGACGATGGAGTTCGAGATATGCTCGAGAGCCCCAACTCCAACTTTGTATAAAGCATCCGTTGGGAGTATCTGTTGTGCAGTTGACATAACAGTCTCGAGGTATATAACCACCTCGTTTATGTACTCGTGCGGGCCTTGTGGCATTTCCTCTGAAGTCCAGTTAACGTTTTCTGTAAGCTTCATGAACTCGTCCAACTTGGTGTTTACCACATTCAACAAAGCAAGATAGGCTGCGTCTCTTGATGTTTTGAGGACAACCTTTGCAGCTAAACTAGCTTGAGGCTTTTCAACTGATCGGCTTGGGATGCCACAAAGTTGAGCTGCATGCCGGAGAAAATAGTCACTAGCCTTTTCGAGGAAAGATATGTTTGCTGCAATCTGCATAGCTTGAGATACCCCAATCGCATTGTTGCTAATCGTCTCGAGGATAACTTCGTTCAATACATCGATCAAGATTTTGTCAAGGTACTTCCTCAGAACATTGAAAAAGTTAGTATTCACCCCATAGGACAAGTAGTCAACAGATCCTTTTATGTATGATCTGATGATACGGCAAACATCAGGCACCATAGAAGAGAAGGGCGCAATGTATGTGAAAGCCGGCATGATGTCTGAGGTCTGAAGATTAAACGACAAGACATTGTTTTCGTAGTCAGCTTCTTTCTTGATTACCATCTGCTGATAAGTGTCATCTGAAATAGCAGTCACGATTTGCTTTCGACACTCATCAAGAAGAAGCTCGTGGTATTTATCTCGGCTTTTGTCAAGGGCGTCAAGAACTGGACCCACTTCATAACCGTACTGTCTAAGGGTTGCGGCAAGGAGAGTTACATAATCTTTCACCAAAAGCAGATGAGTAGGCGAATCCATTCTGGCAAACTGGTTCTCCAGTACCGTTACAATTTTGGCAATTGCTGTTTCCCACATTGTTTCAACTTGATCAGCCAATAAGAAATCTCCAGCTGTCCTAATCACCCGATCCTCCACGATGAAATATCCTGCAATCTGAGCTAGAAAAGTTTGGTATGATTCCACAAATGGCTGTCCATAAGAGATCTCCAGATCTGAATCGAGCTGTAGTTGCCGATTACTATAGTAATAGTCACGGAAACGTTCTGGGACTCCAAGAATAGTGTGGATGTGATATGCTCGATACAGAGGTGTCAGATCAAACTTCAAAACAGAATCTTGTTCTAAGTCTTCAACATCTAAAGTGTATGCCAATTCGCCCAATCCACCTGTGTTTTGTTCTTCTGCTTTCCTCTGACGTTCCAGCATTTCTTCTTCCCTCTGGCGAGCTGAAGCGATGAGACCAATAGCTGTCTGTCCAATATTTTTTGAGGAACTCCTAATGTGAGCAAGCCATTCTGTAAATTGGCTGCACACTTTTTTCTCAATGTGTGACTTGATCACTGGGATTCTCCTCTCTATTACCAACTTTAGAACATTAAGTGGGATAAGCTTCAGGTAGTTCCTCTCGATCAGATCCATGGTTTTCAGGGCGTGGTAAAACTGGCCTTCAGAGACGTAACTGTTACATTTAACACACAGCTCCAGTGCTTGAACGCAGATCTTTGACATTTTAATGGCTTCAGTTACATTTTTCTTAACTGCATAAGACTCGAGAAGCTCTTCCAGCTTTACCAATAAGGCACTACCAACCTCTTGCAACCGGAAATTGTCACTTGCAAGATCACTCTTAAGCTCTTCAGCATCAACTAGCACACCACGGAGCTCATCAACTGCTACAATGAATTCTTCGTAGTGAGTCTTGCAAAGATCCTCAATTTCAGCTTCCTTCTTCCTCGCCACATTTTTCAACTGATGAACGAGAGGTTCAGGCCTCCCCATCTCAAACGCATGCCTTACAAGAGGACCCACATCATCCCCGTTTCCAATCAGTGTTGCAAGAACTAAATCCTCCCCTGTATCTCCATTTTCTGTAACAATCCTTCTTTTTGGTTTGGCCTCCATCAATCTGTCAGAATGAAGGTAAAAAAACAAGAAGAAAAGGTTAAGGATAAACCACTCAATCAAATGCAACACGCAAAGAGTGACGCCTTGAATGATGATGGCATGATGCTATAATATTGTCTTCAAGGCTGTTTGATGTAGTAACTACTCAAGAAGAATGTAAGGGTATGAACAACTAGGATTCAGATAATACATGGAAGATACACTAAATCAAGAGTGCATACACCATTTTAATAGCATTTAGCAACAGAATCAATCAGGATTTCATCAAACAAATAGCAGTAACTGAGACCATCTCCCAGAACCCAATTTTTGACAAGCATAACAATCAATCAAGGAGAGTTTTATAGCCTATCAGCCAAACAAGGAAGGGAAGCTATCAGCCAAAACAGGGAAAAAATCATCTGCAGTATAGAATTGATCGAAATCGTTATTCTTTGTAGATTTCGAGAGCCATAAGAGGAAATAATTACAGGAAAAACATAGAATCAGAGACCTAAGGCAAAACAACATGGAAAGTTCTGAACGAATGCATACAATTTTCTCAACTCTGATAACAGATCAACAATGACAGGAAAATAGGACCCATAAACAAACAACCCTGAACGAATCTTAGAACCTCATCGCGTTGAAAATTCTGCATCGCCAGATCAAAGTTCAATAGAGGAAATGAAGAACGAAACCCATTAAGTAGAACAAGGAAAAAAAAGTAATATGACGATTAAGCGTGATCCTTAACGCATACAAACGGTAAGCATCTAAAAACAACAACATAATCGAGAGAAAATGCGAGAAAACGAACAGGCTGCGAGCTTCAATCTAGAGGGAATATAAATACAATTACCATTTGTAAAAATTTGACTGCGACAAAGTGATCGAACGAAGAATACCAGGATTTGAAGGAGATAGATACCTGATTTGCTTCGGTCCTCAGTATTTACTATTAAAGCCAGGGGATTTAATCTAGGGTTCAGTCACAGGAGATAATGTAGAAGACGAAAGGTACGAAGAAGAAAGAGAAATCCAAATCCGCCGGCGGAAATCAACCGACGGTGATCACCGGTCAGGAAGACACATATACCCGTGAGCCGCGACGGAATGAGAATCGGTATGAGTACTGTGTGTAAGATCGCTGATTTGAAGAGAGATCATTTAATGGTACTAATGGTTAATTGGAAAGAAAAAAGCCCCTTTTCGATTTTTCTTTATTACCGAGTTTCTATTTTCGACTGTTATTTTTCTTACAACACACAATACAATGTATAGTTTTCTGATACAACTGTAAATTCATCTTAGCGTAAAATAAAAAAATATTTGTTCTTTTCCCTTGATATAATTATGACTTTAGAAAAATAGTAGAGAGAATTGAGCAAACTAAAGAAAGAATTGTTTAAGGAAAAGAAACTTTCTTATCAGGTCAATATATAACAAATACAAATTTCATTTTACCCTTTGAACCAAGCCATCTTTCTTATTCCATGTACAAGTACTCTGATGATCATGGATTAATTAGTCCCCATAGGAAAAGCAAAGTTAATCACCATTGGTTTTTCAAGTGGCATGGTCCTCTGTTTCGGATATTAAAAATCAGCATGGATATTGATTGCCACAAGTTCCAAGATCGTGAGTTTGTGTGAAGAGTAAATGAACATTATTAAACTGTCACGAGAAGGGTCAACCGAAGTTGTTAACTTGACCGACAAGTTAACTCAGGTTCTTTTGTGTACCGTCACAAACAAACCACCTTTGATTCTAAGTGTCACAGACAAGAGAATCTCAGGACGCTCCTTGTTCCCCGGAACCTCAACAACAAACCTATCCAGCACCGCAGCAACTATGGATTTCATCTGAATATAAGCCATCTCTTTACCTAAACACATCCTTGGTCCTGCGTGAAACACAGGAAACTTATAAGGATTCTCACCTCTAAACCCACCACTTGTTTCATCAATCCACCTCCCTGGATCAAACCGATCACAATCTTTCCCCCAAATACTCTCCATCCTCCCCATCGCGTATGCGTTATAGCTTATTCCCCAAGCTTTCCCTACAAATGTCCCATCAGGCAATATATTGTCCTCAACACAACTCATTGTGTCCACTGGCACAGGAGGATATAACCTTAGAGATTCGGTAATCGCTGCGTGTAGATAGTTCATCAGTTTAAGATCCTCAAACGCGTAAACTTCCCCGATTTGCTTCCCTGTTCTGACTCTGATGGATTTTAGCTCCTGGATGATTTTGTTTTCTACCTCTGGATGCTTAGAGAGTAACCAGAAGAACCAGCTTAAAGCAGAGGATGTTGTGTCTCGTCCCGCGAGGATGAAACTAATTACAATGTCACGGAGTAACTCCGGCGAATTCATCTCCTCGATGTTGATAAATCTTGAAAGCAAATCCTCGTTCTTGTTACTTGATATTGCTTGATCAATCCTGTGACGGACGATATCGTCTGCGAATTTATGGACGGTCACGATTGATTCTCTCAGAAGTCTCTCTGATCCGATGTCAAGCTTCCTTTTGATCTTCCATGAATAAGATATCACGGACTGAAACCGTTGCGAGCTGATCGTCGCCGCCGTCTCGAAGGCCCGCATGAACTCTACACCGGCGGCTCCGTCGTCGCCGAGGCAAGCGGAATCGACGTTGAAGGCTAATTTGCAGATGTTATCGAACGCGAATCGCTCCAATATGTCTTGAAGGTCAAACGATTTTCCGGCGATCGCGGCATCTACTAACACCGGAACAAGCCTGGATCGGTGAAAATATAAGCATCTGAGACTGAAATTGAAAGTGAAATTGATTAACTGAAATATACATACCTGGTGTTGATTTCGACGGTGACGTTGGTCATAACGAAGTCACGGAGTGACCTAGTACTGAATTCGTAGCTCGCCGTCTTCCTCTGTTTCCACCACATATCGCCATCGGAGTTGAAAATCCCGCGGCCGAGAAAATCCTCAAGAAGTGATATGAACCGCTCTCCTTTAGGGAAACTATCGAATTTCGTCTTGAGAATGTACTCGACGTTCGCTGGGTTCGCCGTCATGACGAACTGTAGCTTCCCTGGTCGCCGGAAAACCGCCGTCTGGGTCGGGCATCGGGACAGTGTCTCTACCGTCCAATCGAGGAACCGGTGACGGTTTTTCACCAATCCAGGTAGGCTTCCGACGATAGGGTACGACTTGAAACCGATATATGAAGAAGATTGCCTTGGGAAGACGAAGAAGATGAAGATAGGGAGTAAGAGGAGGAAGATGATAATGATGAAAAGCTCCATTTTGTTTGTCTTCTTTGCAGCTGCCTTTTTCACTTCTTTTTACAACAAGTGTTTAGTTTGAATTGAAACACAACTCATTTAAAGTTATTTTCGGGCTTTTTCAAGGCCCAAAATAGCCGGTTTATTGGGTTCAATTCGATCCAAACCCCTATGGCTAACATTTAAGTCCATGTTCTTTAGTCACGGGTCAAATCGTTGCCCCCAACCAAATTTTACTGTAAAATACGGACATTATTGATAGAGGAAAAGATTGCCCAAATAATTAGACATTTTCTTTTCAACATTATTGGACACTTAAAAGAGTCATAGATGTTTATGCCTATTCTCAGATATTTATGTTTTTGCATGGATTCTTTGACCAAAACACCTTTTTTTGTGCCTTTTCCATTGATCATCTGCAGTAGTAAAGAATTTGATGTTACAGCCACGAAATGGACAAATTGGTTTTCATTATACATTTATATGAAGAATGGAGATTTTTGCTTTTGAAGTGTTTTCTTAACACACGCATGCATCTTTCTACTCGATAATCTCAAAACCTTTTACGTTACATGTCAATATCTCAATACATCCATTATATATTTTCATTAAATTCGTAGATAATTCCAACATTAGAACTGAAGTTGACAATCCATATCTCACAACTCGATTGTTAATATTTTTTTTTTAAAAATTGATCTATCGAGTTTTAGACTTGATTTCTTTAATTTCTTAAAAAAATAATCTAATGGTGCCGTAAATGTTTATAGACCACTAGACATATATATATATTTTCTCAAGATCTCAATTAAAATCAAATATAAATGTATTGGGAATGAGATGTTATGATATACTATAACTTGTTATGGGCATAAACAAATATCAAAGATCCAACATATCTTCGATCCCTTTTCATCTAAAAGGATAATATTATATTATAAAAAGATGGAGAAAAAGCTTGAGAACATACACCATTTTCTATAATTTTGGTAATGTGTTTGCTAGCGAAACGCTACACATTTAAAAATTCAAAGCAATAGAGCAACTACGACGAGAAAAGTAGGATGCGTAGTTGCTTTGATTGAAAAAAACTAAAATAGATATGATAACTTTTGATGACATAAATGCTTATGAATATGTTATCTATGATTAAATTAACGTGCATTGTATTTGTATGTATCAGTCAAACTTCACTATTTGTAAAAGCAATTCTCTTTCTGAACACTTTTGAGAAAAAAATAATATACTTGTTTCCTTTTACTTTTCTTTTAGTGAAAACAATTTTTTATATTAATTTAAAGTTATAATCTCGTGTTTTAGCTTAATCTTTGACCATCATTTCATCAACAGTTCGGGTTACGATATTTTGAACAGTTTCCTAAACAAATTATTTGGTATTTTTAATATACAAGATCGATAGCTTTTTTATTGGTTTAATTATTACCGAATACCCAACAAAAAAAGGAACTAAATTTATTCAGATTGTACGTTTAAGTTGATTTCATTTCCGTTTGAATGTTCATAAAACAAACTAACATAAATCTAAATGGAAAAAAGTAGAATAGGTAAACGGAACAAATAGTAAATTTTACAATCAAAATGATATTTCTTAGAATTGACAGAAAAATCTCAAGTTGAATCATATTTAAAACGATTCATGTTCTTAAAAGAAATGATATATTCAGTTTTCGGCGACAATTGATCGCTTAAAATTCCAGCGACAATTACGACTCATTTCGGCGACTCCTTTTAACTGTTGAGGTTACACTTTTGATATCTCATGATCATCTTCATCCGCATAGTCCAGAAAATAAAACGAAACATATGTAGTGTAACTCTGTAAATATGTAATATGAGCTTCCAAATATGTAACGTGAACGTGCAACATTGTGAACCTTTTCTTGAATCATCTCTACGGTTGTTGATATATATCTTAGAGCCGAGAGCTGTGCACATGTATTTTGGTATCTCTTAATCTAGTCAGAAAATTAGATTATCCATATGTTTAATATTGGAGTTGAACAATGGGTATAATTAGTATTTTCTTTATTCATATATATATATCAAAATTAGGTAACATAATTAGTATTATGCTTTTTTTACGCTGGCAAGTTCCGTATCGAGATAGATAGCCGTTTACACGATCGAGCAAAAGTTCGTATCTGTATTCTGAACCAATAAAAATAGAGAAACAAATTCACAAAGCTATAACAATATGCAGAAGCAATAGAAGCTTATTTCGCTTTTACAAGTTCCATAGTTTCTTGCGTTTTCTGTTCATTTACGTACTCCATGTGCTTTGGCCGGTGGAATCTAAACTTTACTTTTAGTTTAATTTGTTTTTCCGACATATCTTTTGTAAGACTTTGTCTCGTCAAATTTAAAAAACTCTTGACACGTGAGAATCGTGTTAACAGAAATGATATATTCTTTAAAATTGTATATAAAATAGAGACTGACACAGGGTAGATAAGGAAAACAAATTCATAAAACTATAAGAATAGAACAATCCATGTTTCGGTTCAATTTTGGTTTGATATTTTTACCCGTTTTATATTTTAAATATATACAAATCATCATAAATTAATAGCGAATTTAGCTTTTTTCGATAGTTAACTATAGTTGTGGATTTTTGGTGTAAGTTATAGGTCAGTGTTCTATTAAACTCAATATATATTTCTATCTTTTTATTTTATTTTTGAGATATACATGTAGAATTGAAAACAAACAGCTTTAATTGTCAATCAAGCATTTAGAATTATGTGACGAGTCTGATAAAATTTAAATAATTTTAGTGATTTATGAATTTAAGAAAGTTGTGATGATTTTTTATTAATCCTTAGAATATCACATAAAGGCTGAAAATATTGAGATAAATTTAAAAGGCTAAATATGCGTTGATAAAATTAAAAGGCTGGAAAGCCAATGATGACGTATATGTAAAAAAAATGAAATATATTTGATGAAGCCTGAAGGAGATAAAGTGAGCTTACTCCATCTAAATTAAGGAAATGTAATTCTCCAAAAAAACAATTGTGATATTGAATATCAACTTTGATTGGTAACACTTGTGTTTGCGTTTTTGCGGAATGAGAATTGGTAATATTCAGTTGCGGAATAAGAATTGCGGAATAATATTCTCCAAAAATTTTTTTTGTATTTTTTTCGACCAAAACGCAAATTTACGTTTTTGCGTTTTTTTTTAATTCTGCAATTTTTTTTGATTGATATTAACGTGGTAGGAAATTGGAGTATATACATTTTTAAAATGTTAGAAGTTATACTGTATACTTTAATTTGAAAAAATATTATGAATTATGGAAAAGAATCGGTTGTAAATGTGTTAATATTTCAACGACGAAGTCACTAAATAAGATTGTCGGTCCGTGGGTAGAGATAAATTAAAAATGCTGGAATATATATGATTAGATGCCCATTTGGATGTGTTTGCCTCTTCGTTTCCATTTCACTTGGTATCCAAAAACGCATCCACATTTCTCATCCCACTTTATCCTTCTCGTCTAGCAATATATATATATATATATATTTTCTAACCAATTCTACTATATCAATTTTAGAATTGAATCTTTATATAACCAATTTACTCCTATTTTATATGATATTCATATATGCATATATTTAGTAGTAGCATTAAAATAGTGTTAATCCAACTCTAACACTCAGAAGATCTTTTGGATATTTTTTTGGGTTTCAAATTTAATATATATCCCTCCTCCTCTTTCACTTTCTTGTAAATATTAAATTTCTATTGTGGATACTTAATTTATCTTTTTTTTTGAACTAAGTGGCTATTTAATTTCTTTATGTTCCAAGTTCGTCTGGTATATCCACAAATTATATATATAATATGAATGATTCACTCTTTCATGGAATTGATTTGGAGAGATGAGTTTGGCAAAAATCTTCCCCAACTTTCTAAAGTATCCAAAACTCTCACTTAAAGTGATATTATTATGAATGCATATTCTAGAGAAGGTAATGGATCATGCCCAACTTGCTTTTTTTTTTTTTTTTTAAACATTGAAGCGGTAGCAACATAACGAAGCACCCCGATTTTTTAAAAAAAGAAAAAACATATCACAACAAATTAATTAATTACTGAGATGTGCAGATCCTTTATTCAATATATCTAACTAATTATAATATCTTTGATTGTAAAATGTTTCTTTTTCTTAACATCTTGTGTTCTACACTTTCGATATTAATGCGAGCCATGCAGATTAATATCTATACATGCGTATTATTATATGTGAACATAGATCCATTATCAGTTAATTAGCATATGAAATTTCAGTGTGTTTGTGTTAATTGCATCAGCATTCACGGGGCGACTTCAATTATCACGTCTCTATGGATATGGTTAATGCCCCCACAAAACAAAACCACTCACTTCAAAGCATTTTGCAACATCACAGATATTATTTCATCTACGGGACCCACAGACAACGTAAGCTTTGGGTCCCACTCTGCTTCTACTGCCACTTGTGTCTTTTCTTTCCCTTAAATCCTAACGTCAGATTAATAATTATAATCTGATATTGGAGGGGATTGTGTATTTACTGATCATTACGTATGCACTTCTGTTTCCATTTTCATCGGTTTATTTTAGATTTTTGGTTAAAAAAAAAATGTATAATCTTAGATGTTAAATTGTTATAAATATGCACTTGGATTTAAGATGACTTTTAGTTTATTGCTTTCATTTTTATTTCGTCCTGATGAGAATAGCTTGGTGCAATACCCCCGAAAAAAGTAATTGAAGATAATTCTAATGGAATCGAAAACAGAAAAATAAAACAATTAATTAATTATCAGAAAAGAAACAAAAGGGCATTCGAACTCATCCGAAGATGATGATGCTCTATAAATACAAAGAACCTCCCACCACTTTGTTCGTAGGAAGAGCACAAGCCAACCCCCCACAAGTGGTGTCTCACCTCTATCCCTAGAGATATATATGGGGTTAAAGATGTCGGAATCAGCCAAGCCCTACTTTGCAATGGTATGCCTCCAATTCGGATACGCTGGCATGAACCTCGTGACCAAAGTTGTGCTCGACCGCGGCATGAGCCATTACGTCCTTGTGGCTTATCGTAATGCATTTGCCACGGCCGCTATCGCACCTTTCGCCCTTCTCTTGGAGAGGTAACATATTAGATATACTGAAATGTACAAAGACGATTCTCATCGGACACAAAATTCGATTCTCACGGGATATAAGCATTTAAATAAAACTGAAAAAAGTAATTGTTACTTTGATGTTCTAGGAAAGTGAGGCCGACGATGACGTTCCCAATATTCATGCAAATATTTGTACTATCTCTTCTTGGGTTAGTCTTCTTTGATTTGAATAATTTTTCAGAACTTCGCTTGACATGTATTTGCATATTTTTTATATTACTATATAATTTTTTTTTTTGGGATAAATTCTTTTAAACAGGCCTGTGATCGATCAGAACCTATATTACGCTGGTCTTAAACTCACTTCACCGACTTTTGCCGGCGCCGTCACCAACATCGTGCCTGCTTTGACCTTTATCATTTCCATAATTTGCAGGTATTTAAAATTTAAAGCATAACTTTAAAATTAAGTATACATAATGGCAGGTAACTACAATTAGTTAATTCATACAATATGGTACTTTGATAATGATGTATAATTTAAATGTTTTGGTGATATGAAAAAAGGATGGAGGTGGTGGAGATGAGAAAAGTAAGATTCCAAGCAAAAGTGGTGGGGACATTAGTGATAGTGGTTGGAGCCATGTTGACGATTTTGTTCAAAAGTCCTTTAATCATCTTTCTCCAGTCTCACCTCATCGGCGAGGACTACCTCAAGGCCACCGTCTTCCTCCTCATCGCTTCGTTTTCTTGGGCGTCCTTTTTCGTTCTTCAGGTACTTAATTAAATTATCGATATGGCACACTTAAGTCGAGAAATTGTCTAATTTTTTTTTTTGTTTACAAAAAGAATGATTAAATACAAGTTTCATTTGCACAAAGTTTAATTAACATTTTGTTCTAACGAGTTAGGAACATGTATTCTTTATTACTTTAGGCGGCTACGTTGAAGAGATACTCATCTCACCTTTCATTATCGACGATGGTGTGCTTCATGGGAACGTTACAGTCCACAGCCCTAACGTTTGTGATGGAACCAAACCTTTCTACATGGAACATTGGCTTTGACATGAACCTTTTAGCCTCTGCTTACGCGGTTCGTCCTTCCTCATGGTTACATATATAAATATGTGTAATATATCGAATTACAATACTTAATAATGTGATTTGTGAATATATGTACTTTTATAGGGTATAATGTCGTCGAGCATAGCGTACTACGTTCAAGGGATGATGACGAAGCAAAAAAGCGCTGTCTTTGTCACTTCCTTTAACCCTCTTATTGTCATAATCGTATCCATCATTGGCTTCCTTATCCTCGGCCAGATATTATACCTTGGCGGGTAAGCAACCAATGGATTTGACTAATTATGTCACATAGCTCCATCCTGATATTGTGTCTAAACTACTACTATTTTTTTTTATTATCCAACTCTGAATTATTAGGGTTCTTGGAATGGTGATATTACTGGTGGGAACTTGTGCGGTTCTGTGGGGAAAGGAAGGGGATGAAGAAGAGAACAGTGAGGAGAAGTTTCTAGAAGTTGTCAAATGTTGTAAAGGCTGCGGAAACAATAGTCTTTCGATGCCAAGAATTGATGAGGAAGTAGATGTTGAAATGCAATCTACGGGGAAAGCTAAAGATGGTGGTGGGTTTGTTGTAGTCTCGTGAGTAGAAAAGTGTTCACGACCTTAATTAGATGTTTTAAGTCTTTTTTTTCTTTTGTTAGATAGAGGAGCAACTTTTTCTTTGTTCTATATCTGCTCCAACCCTTTACTTTTAGGTTTTGTTGATTAATCTTAATTACGTAGTAGGGCAATTATGATTAAATAAATGTTTCAGATCTCTTAGACCAATCAGATTAATAACCATATTAGACAACTATAGGCCATTAAACGTGTTACTATCGAGGTGATCAGAGTTTGTGATGGAAAGGATTCTATATATACTAAAGGTGATGCGTTTTTGCAATTAATTGCAAATAAAACGTTTAGTAAATACAAGTAAACGCCTCGTTAATCACAATGCATAAGAAACATACTTTTCATTAAAAAAGACTGTTACAACAATTTTTCCTACATATACTTACCGGTTTAAAAAGAAAAAGAAAAAGACCAAGCAATTGAAGTATTGTACAATTCACATCATGGCCTTCAAACCAACTACCGTCACCAAAACCATGGTTGCAGCCTTATTCACAATTTTGAAGGTGCTCAAAAACAAGACCTTATTGAGAAAGCCACACAAGTATGGTATCTTTGTGTCCCGGTTTAAGTTTTATCTTGGATATCTATTATGTTATTAATAAAAATGCATAGGAATATTACAATCCGAGTTTGTGCAACCTAAGCCTAGATTCTTCTGATAAAATTTCTCATCTAAGATTGCCTAAGATCAAATTGTGTTAAAGCGAGTAAAGACGAAACACAAGAATTAACGAGTTCGGGGCAAACCGCCGCCTACTTCTCACCGTAGTTATACATCAGAGTTATTATACTAGTAGACTTTGTGTTATCTAAAAAAATAATTATATAAAAAACTATTTTGAAACTTATATCTTACAGTTATCAATATTTTATTTAATTATATGACTTTTGAAGATTATATAAATAAATGCCCTGTTTTTTGTATTGCCTTAGGTTATAATTTTTACATGTTTTATATTATTTTATAATATTAATATATGATTATGAAGAATAATATAAAGAAAGACCCCTTTTTGATCATAAGATCGGCTGTGCCCATAGGCCATGGCTGAGCCAAGAGGATCTCTCTATAGTATAGCTCAATTATTGCAACAGTATAATGTAGAAATCATGTAAAAAAATCTCTTTTGGTTGTCCTGAATTCAGTATTTTACTAGCTTTCAACAAGAAATTACATAGAAACTTTAGTTCAAATAGTTCAAACATCTCAGTTACATTAATAATTTTCTTGTAGATATTTGTGGTATTTTATCTTTCAGCAAAATCAGAAAAAAAAAAGATACTTAACAATTAGTTTGGACTGGACGGCCTTAATTAGTTTGCTCGTCTCATTTTCGTTTGCTTTCTAATGCTATCAAACCAATGATTTAAAGCCTACATTCTTCCATTTCCCCCAGTTGCTTTCTATGTATAAACACCTGAATCTTAAACCTTCCGACATTTGAAACTCTTTGGTTTGTTCTTTCACCTTCTAGTTTTTTTAATAACTGGGTCCTCAGAATTTGCAGGAAGATCCAAATCTTGGCTTTGGTCCCTTACTTTTTGAGCTCTCAAGCACTTCTGGCAAAAGCATCTGGAAAATCTGCAGGAACGTCTCCCATTCATCAGTACTCATGTCTCCGAAAGAAACACCTTCTGTGTCATCATGATTGACACAGACCGGGTGGCTCTTGCTCCTCACGATACTCCTATCTTTCATGTCTTCTTCTCTGTTAATGTCGTTGTTTGCATGTGTACTAATCCAAGAACGCATCATCAGAGCAGATAGATTGGCAGAGAAGGATGGAGCTCTTGGAAACAAAGGCAGTTTAGACACCTGAATGTTCTCTTTTGTAAACTCTTTGCACTGTATATTTTCAAATTCTTCGTCGAAGTTAAAAATACAACACTCTATCTCCGCTTCTACTTCATCCCATTCACTACTATAATCATCATCACCTTCTTCTTCTTCATCACTTCCACCAACCACGCTTGCTTTTGCTTTGGTGCAGAGAATCTCCAACAGACTGGAACTCTCTTCCCCTCTGCAGATGTTCCGAGTCATCTTCTCGCCTATCTCCGCAAGACACAGCCCTGAAGCAGCTGCTTGTTTCAAGAATATAGTGCAGACAACGAGGACTCGTACGGAAGATTCCTGTATAGAGCATAGCTCGGTTCTTAAAAGCTCTGCGTCTTTGAAAGGGTCAAGATTTGATATATACTGAATCTCTGTGTCGGTGAATGGAACCGAGGCTTGAGGCCAGTTAAGCCATTCGAAAAAAGGATCGTCGAGGCATTCAGGTAGGCAAAGACCGTGATCTTTAGGCACGAGCTCTGCAGCTCCAACTCAATTATAACAATTCTCATCCTGGTCATGTATCTTCTTCACTAACATGTTTCCAGCATGTCTGTCGAGGTTCAGGACTCTCACATCAAGGATCCCAATCCTGTGTACCGAACCAACCGTGAAGCTTCCTGGTCCAAGCTCTCCTGCATCAAAATCATGACCCACAAATCGTTGCAAAGAAGCAACTTTATAGGCGGCATCACTGTCACTGACATGGAACGGTACATGTAAGATTCTGACCAATGCGGTTGGCGGAACGCTGGAAAAGCCCTTGGTGGTCTAAAAGGTAAGCAGCCAATTCGCGGATTCCGGATTCACCAACGCGGATTGACCGTTTCAGGCCGGGTTGCCCGAGCATCAAACCTCCAGATCCTTTAGGATTGTTGAAAGCTAAGGGCTCTTCATCAACTGGCTTTGCAACAGCGACGCTCTGACCTTTTCCGGTTTGCAAAAGATAAGCACCTCCTAAGCCACTTGGTAAAATCAGAGGCTGAGCTCCTGAAACCATAGCTATGGTCACTTCAGCTACAAAGGCGCGTATTGTGGGGACTCTTCGACCACCGAGAATCTCAATTTGCGGAGCAGCAGCAGATTTGACACCGCCTTCTTTATTCGTGGATGATATGGAGAAGCATGAAGTGGAAACGCTTCGGTGGTTCAATGAATTGTGAAGCGGTGACTTTGGTTGGTTTCATGTTGAAATCGAGAAAGTTGAAGTCGAGGTTGGTTAAAGATTGGAGTCTGCATCTTTGTGAAGATCGGCTAAACTGTGTGGACCGTTCGATTAGTGGATCGTGAGCCAAGGCCATACAGTTCAAGCCAAACTTTCTTTGGTAGTGTTTCTCAGATTAATTGTGGCTTTCTTGGATTAATTTTGTCAATCATTAAAATGTATAATTCGTTTAAATCTACAAATCATTTCTTTGAATGGCTTAATTAATCCACAGTACCTGCAAATTCTTTTCTATTAACATAAGAAAAATGTTCTTGGAATATATATGCAATGCGAATACTTGACCTTATAATCCCTTGCTCCTCCAATTATATATCGCCGCAAGTTTCTGCAGATTCGAAGCAATTATTCTCGTAAACTAACACAATTAGAGAAGCCCTAAGAATCAAGAACAATTGCTTGAAGAACAAGTCATCATCAATTCTTGAAAAAATCTTTGATAATTCGAGATTTAAATGAAGAAGAAATGTATGCCTACCCTGGAACAGGTGAAGAAAGATGGGGGAGCGTCAGAGAACCGACACTGTCACCGGAAAAAAAAAAAATCTGGGAACGAAAATGAAAATGATATTTTTTTTAAAATTTAGTTTTTTTTTAATTTCTATTTCTTTCATCCTCTTTCCTCCAAATTTGTTAGGTGCTACAAAATGTTAGTTAGTTATCTACGTTTCTGATTTTGCCGCTTTTGTAGAAGAGAAAAACGAAAATGATATTTGCCAAAAATAGACATAAAACTCTGTTTCTTTAGTTTGCTTTTTAAGTAGCCATGTAAGAGTAGTTTTTTAGCAGAATCCAAGCTCTGTAGACGTTAATGGATGCTCTAAAAAAAGAATCCTTACAAGCTACGACGAACATTGTCTCAAACGGAAACTAGAGATTTTATTATAGGACAAGAACAAGAAATACACAAATCTTATCTCAGAGATTGGCTTTGACAATCCGGAAACTGCAAATATACGCACGAGTTGGCTCAGATCATCTCAGAGATTATCAAACAAGTGAATTCGTGTATTGTCAAATACACACGGAAGACAAAAAAATAACCATTTTTTTGAATTTAACTTTTCCTCAGTTTTCTAGCAACCTGCGCGTATTAGTTTTTTTATTTATTTACTTATTTATCTTCTTCATCTAGTAACAAAAATAATACCGAGATCATCATCATCTAATGATGTGAAAAAAAACAGACGAATCAAAATTACTTTATATACAAAAGCAGATATCTTATATATAAGTTTTTCTTTTCTTTGATGGATGTTAGGTGCAAGACACATTTTTGTGTTGCAAACCTCAACATCTCTTTGACAAAAACTCTCTTCATTTTCCATACATACATTTTTTTTTGGTCTTGTGTTCCTTTATACAATTGACTTGATGTTGTAACCGGAGGAGTTCTACTTTTGCGAACTGCTGTTTCTTTTTACAGCTTGAACGTTAAAAGCAGTTTATTCCGGCGCTTTTTTTTCTTTTCTTTTTTTTTTTGGTTTTACAGACAGATGATTACAACGGCTACTATTACAAGTAGCTTCGATGATGCCCTTTTGAAGGTTGAACCGATGGTCGCCGAAGCTGTTTAGATTTCAGTTTTGTGATGAGTAAACCAACAAATCCATGGATGCAGAGATGTTAAGAACAGAAAGAAAGACTTACATGGAGTGGGAGAAGGTGCGGGAGTTTTTTCACCGGTTGGTCTTGATTCAGGGGAGATTCTTGCCGGGGGTGGGATATGAGCAAATACGATGTGAGGAAGTGGACTAGATACTGGAATAGCATGATGACTTGGCCGGGTAGGGTTTGGTGCTGGTACGTGTTGCTGAGACGGGTGTGGTGCAGGCGTTGGTGTTGCAGTGTGATGGTTCAGAGCATTGTTTCCTTTTGGTCTCCTGTGCTCGTAAGGGCAAGGAGGGTTTTTCGGAGGTAAAGATGAGTGCTTGGTTGGCGCTGATGCAGGAGCAAAGCTCTTGGTTGCAGGTGTGAAGCTCTTAGTTGGAGGTGAAGGTTCTGGAGCAAGTTCATGATGGTGGTGATAATGACGGTGGTGTTGGTGGGTTTCAGGTTGAGGTGAAGGGGAAGGGGGTAACCATTTGACGGGTGAATGTGGCAAGATTGAGGAAAGACGGACTTGCTTAACCTTACCAAATACGGTGTGGTTTAGGCCGAGGTTTTTCGAATGGGAGCTAGTGATAGTTTGAGCAAGCTGCTTCAACCTTGACGAGGTTCCGAATGTGAGCAGAACAGAAGAATGAACTATAGTAGGAGGCGCCACCGTTGAGCCTCTGGAATTCGACAAGGTTATGTACAAGTTCTGCAATTCAACAAGAGAGAATTTCAAGATTCCGAATCATTAGCAATATACTTATTCTTGTGAATTAGAATTGTCCTACCTCATAGGGAGCCAGATTTATACCCTTCTTCAGCTGACTAGTGAGTTCCTCGAAGTTAGATTGAATTTGGTAAATGGAAAAGTTTAATGTGAAGTTGAAGAGAATCTGCGCTTTCTGCAAGGGGAATATAGGGTGGGGAGGGATCACAGTGATTCCTCCTGGGAACTTTAGCACCTCAAAAAAGAAGGGTTGCCCAAACAGGGATTCAGTCAAGCGGAAAGACAGCTGCTTTTGTACCAGAGATGCAAAAGCTGCCTTGATCAGACTCTCAATTTCGGCAGGTATCTTAGTATTCTTCTTCTCCGGGTCGATTGCAAAAACAACCATTGTTCTGTTCAGATTGCCCCAGCGTTCAAGCGCTATTACGACAACCTGGCTCAAGAAAAGAAGCAGAAGTTACAGAATGATCAACATTGTATTCAATAAAAATCCATGAAAGTGAGATAAGGAATGGAAGATTAGTTACTTTGGTCATGGGAAAGCTTATTTCATCGGTGATATCATTCTCAAGCTGCACCAAATTGTCTTCCAAGAACGAAACTGGTTTTTCAACATCAAAACTCGCCACTATTCTGTGATCTGCAAAAGAAACAAACACCAAAAAGCGACATAGTTGCTCTATCATGAAAATCAGAGACATATCATGACCATATTATAAAAGAAATTGCAGGGAGAAAGTTACATAATACAAAATAAAACAGTCCTAAGTTACCCAAGCAAATGAAAGCACCTAGATTAGGATTTGAAACCAAAAATCAAACTCACTAGGCCAAATGTGCTTGCACAGCTAGGTGACACTAAACTATGCACCGACTAGCTCTACGTTCTTAATTGATTCCACCAACCAACCAGCTTTGATAATAGATTGTATAGTAACAAAAAGAAAACAAAGAGAACGATTTTGGTGAACTTTAACATAAATGGAAACAAATCATTGCGTTTCATGAAACATTTGGAAACAAATACTGAGAAAACAGTAAAGCATTTTTTTAGCCCAGCCAAGCTTAAAACAACATTCTGAAACATTTATAGAAACCCACCTTTTAGGCAGTGTCGATTACAATACTAAATATGGTGATCATGGTGTAACCTTATCAGACAGTCTGGGACTTAAAAAACACAATCCTTATAGACTACTGAATCAACAACAAGGTTTACATATAATTTTTCAACATAAATTCATATAAAACCAATAAAGAAAACGCCTAAAAAAGCCATTTTTAAGTCCAAAGTCAATGGAAAATATACATTTCCTACATCATCTGCTAAAAAATTGAAGTAAAATCTATTAAAAAATAAAGGGTTTATTCAGAGACGAGCTTTGTCCTATTATAGAAAAGATTCCAGCTTTCTGACAGCTCATTCTCATTCATGCGAAATATTGAATCGTTTCTGCATACATTCCCATGTGAAAATCCCGACGAATCAGGAAACCCTAGATCAAGATCTAGATCTTAGTTTAGAAGATGGAGAGAAAAGGCGATTTTACCTTTAAACCTTGGATCGAGATCTAGATTCCCACGATCTGATAATCCGAGGAATGGAGGCAACAAAAACAAGGCGGACAGAAAGACAGCAGCAGTGAAAGCAAGAATCAAAACGCATCTGAGACTAAAGCATCTAGAGATCCGAGCACAGAAACAACCGGAGCATCTATTTCGTTCGTTATTCCTGGCCGTATCGGCTCCGTCGTCCCTTGGGAGATTCTGCTCCTCATCGCTATTCTTCCCCATAACAAACACAGATTCATTAACGGAAAGAGAAAAACTCAAAAGCTCCTCCGATCGGCTCCGGATTCTGCCGCACCCATCAAAAGGCCGGCTTCTTCCCCTTGCAGAAAACCAAATAACTTGGGAAATTTGAGAAGGAAGATGTTCAAAAAGCAAGCAACAAAGCGGTTCCTGTCGACTGAAACAAAAATGTAGGGCTCAGGGAGACGAAGGAAGAAAGAAAAAGGAGTGAAGTAGCTTTCTCTGCAAATGACAATATGAGCAGTCTCTTTTATCTTTTTGCTATTTCCTTTTAACATTTTAAAACATTTGTTTAGTAATTTATGTACAGAGCAGTTGTACTAGTGAATGTGAGCTCGTGTCAGTTTCAAATTCGAAATTTCATGCTTTTTCCTTTTTTTATTATTATTTTATAAGTATTGTTTAAGGGTATAAAATTCGAAATTCGAATGGGTATCTTGAGTTTTGTGAATTGTATATTAGCTTTATAGTTGTCAGGAAATTATACAATTACAATGCTATGTTTCTCTAAAAAAACACTGCAAACTAGCATGTTAATCAACTAATTGAATGTTTTTTTGTTGTTGTTGTTGTTGTTTACAAGTCTCACACATCAAACTTATTCACTTGAATTCAAATTAAAACGCGTTATATATCACTATTTGAATGTTTGAGAAGGTGAAAAGTAGAAACAAATATGAAAAGTAGGATATAAAAATTAAGATGTAGAAAAATAGAAATTAAGAGAAAGATAATTTATGATTATGGGAAAGTGTGTAGAACTGGAAGTAAACTTGTTCAGAAGAAGTAGTTGTGAAACTTCGATCACGGAAGAAACAAAAATCTTTAAAAAAAAAATTAGGTCAAAGACTTTTGTCACTTTCCCTCTACGGCAGAAATCTTGTGGGTCTTTTTAAAGCTTCTTCTTCGTCGGTGACATTAATTTTGTTTTACGACATTTGTCATATTTTCTAAACATATATATATATTGTGATTTTTTTTTTAAAAAAAAATTGCCTTATAAAATTTTGTGGAACATACATAGCTGAACATTAAAATCAGAAAATACTTTTATGTCGAAGAAAAAGAAGAAAGTATCGGAATCTACTATTTTTGGGTTAGCATATTTGGGCTAGCTCATCGTAGTTCTCAAGGTACTGAAATAGCTAGCAGCTTTGGCTTACGAAATGTATAAGTAAAACAAACGTAAGAATGAATTCGTGAAAAAAAAAGATAATCCAAAACAACTGAAAAATAATAATAATAATAATAATAATAATAATAATAATAATAATAATAATAATAAAAGAAATAGATCAAAGTTTGGTTGGCGCCAGCCGAAATATAAATTCATTTATACAATAAAACATAAAATTATTCAGTAACATGCTAACATGTGTGATATAAAATCCATTAATAAAATACAAAGTTGATAAGCAGAAAATCTACAGTAAACAAGGAACAAAGTATCATCACTACCGTATAAGGTTAACACTGATACTATCCAGCAACAAACAAGAGCTACACAATCAACCTGAAAAACTACTCTCAGGGAGAAACAGGTTTGTCTTCTCTATAATATACCTTAACACATTACATCATAAAGCAGTTTCTCAATAGATACATTTTGGTTTTGAACAAAACGTTATAGAGAGAGAGAGAGAGAAGATCACATCTTTGCGGTAGTAAGAGAGAACATCACATTAGAGAGAAAAACAGAGGAATACGAATCGCTGCAATCTATAAAGTATAAAACACTGGCTAATCCTACTAGAAAACCCTAAAAACTGGAGATTATGATCGAAAAGGTTACAAGAAGCCGATGGGGAAACTCGACTGAAGAAACATCATCACAAGTATTTGAACAGAGGTACTGGCGGGAGGATTTGTGTCTTGATCTTTATTGTCCGCCATTAGAGAGAGAGAATCAGTGGAACAAAGGATTCGTGAGAGATGACGTTTTTGTAGTTTTGAGAAAAACGCTAAACTTCGAACAATCTCCGGCGCAAGAATCTGTCGCGCGGAAGCGAGTTTTTATACTTGTTACGGGCCCTTGAGTCCCAAGAATTAACTTTGTTTTTTTTTTTGGTCAACAAAAAAGAGAATTAACTAAAATTGTGAGAATAATGATACATTCATCACACATAGGTTCTAACCCAATATTACACTATATTAAAGAGATATTCAAAATATTAATCTAAATTGGTGAAAAAAAAAACTTTTTAATGTAGTGGTAGTCGACCCACAATTTGCTAGTGAACGATAGTATCAAAATCATTTTTTTTTTTTTTTCTAATTTTGGTCAACGGTATCAAAATCATACAAAACATGAAACAAATATACAAGAGTTTCAAATTAATTTAGTGGAATCGGTATAATTTTATCATTACCGTTTGGGTTAGTCCAAGCCTGATTTCACTAGAACTATTAAAAAATAAAACGTACGTAACAACACAATTTTGATGCCACCGCATGGTTTATATACGATATATAGCTGTTTTTATAAAGAAACATACATTCATCTATAAAATAAACATAATCTAGTAAAATATATTTCGCATCAAAACAACCTGACGTTACCATTGAACGAACGCAATTTGGTTATCTTAGTAATAAATTTATTAGTGATAGAACAAAAAAAATATTATTAATGAGATCGGGATTCCAATATGGGCAATTCTTCTTCTAAGGTTCTCGTACATCAGCTTTTGCTTACGAAATGTTAAGTAAAACAAACCTAAAATAATAAGTTTGTAAGAAGAAAATCCAGCGCAACCGAAGAATGATATAATACTAATAAAAAAAAAAAGAAACAGACCGAAGTTTGGTTCATACATTCATCTATAAAAGAAGCATAAATTATTTTAATAAAAATTCAGTAACATGCTAACATTTGTGATATAAATCCATTAAATAAAACCCAAAGTTGATAAACCGTAAACAACAGAAACATAAGATCTACAGTTAACAATGAACAAAGAAAGTGAAAGAGAGCAGAACAAGACAAAGCGGAGACACAAAATACAAAGACCAAAGTGAGATATAGGGCTTAACAAAGAGTTAAGGTTTTAGATTTACCCTTTAATAATCAAAAGGCCATCCACTATAACCCATATGGGATTGTTGTTGATGATGTTGCTGGTGATGATGATTATATTGGCCTTCTTCTGCAGTGGCTGTGTTGTTAGTGTCTCTGCGGTTCTGTGTCGAGCTTGAGCTAGACGAGCGGAATGGCCATAGATTCGAGAAAAGGTTCCTTCTTCTGTTGTTTTCTCTTCCGTTGGTGCTTCTGTTCTGATCGCTCTGTGTGCTTGAAGACGATCCTCTTGATGGTAACTCTTTACGACAGACTGGGCATGTGTTATGCTGAACAAGCCACGGGACGATGCAGTCAGAATGATAGATATGGTTACACGGCATCTGTTTTGCTTCTGATTTCAGTTCGAATTCGTCTTTGCAAACCGGGCAGTGAGAGCCTGATGACTTTAGATACTTTTGTGTGATTTTGATAGTTGGCAATGCATCAATTGATGATCTTGGTGCAGGTGGTGGACCTCGGTGGTGAGTGCCCGTAGAGACCTGTTCAATCAATTCTTCAAGACCAGGTCCGAAAAAGTAGTCTCCGGCATTGGTGTTGCCACGAGTGATACCAATTCCAGGTGACCCGTTGAGTAAGGCTTCAATTGAATTATTATCTCCAGCAGCCAATCTAAAGGGTGCTTGGCCACCAAAGATTAAAAAAGGAGATATACTTGAAAAGCTTTCAGAACCTCCAGAGCCAATTCTTCCACTGATTTCTCGGTCATAGCTTCTTTCAGCTAAGCGGCTTCTCATAAAAGCTGAGAAAGCTTCCATGAGATCAAATGTTGGATCACTTTCAACATCCCTGTGAGCAAGCATATCAAAGGGGCTATTTGGTGCTACATCGATTTCCTCAACAAATCCTCCTCCACAACAGGGACAGAGAGAATCTCGACCTCGAAGCCAAACACCACGTTGACATCTGTGACACCAGTGAGTGTTTCGACCACTAGACATCCTACAGCTCGTCACAATCTCTTTCCGCTGAGAAACAAAACCAGAGAAATAAAAGTCCCTGTGCTTGAAACTTAGGAGGCTTTTAGCTGCTTCAGTCAGGTGCTAGTTATTAGCCTGCAAAATCCAGTAGGAGAGCTGGTCACCAACTCCTGCTAACTTGGTGCTAAGTTGGTAAACAAAAGAGGTTTTGGCTATACCCCTACTTTCCAAACTTATCTCAGCTTAGTGCATGCTACAAGATCCAAATGTAATTACAGGTCATAATTTAGCAAACAAACCAAACTTTAGAACACCTGTTTCACCAAAACAAGAAATACTCAAACTTTTACTTCTGGGTTAGAACAATATATCTAACTCATATTACATCCCTACAACATTCGAATCTAATATGCGATCTGTCTATACAAACTGTATCTCAATCACAAATAGTTGACACCCCTATAGTCTAGCTGCTGATTAACAGAAAAAAATTATTTAAAAGGATCGTTAATTGCTCCATTTACAGTAATTAAGCCAACCCAATGAAAATGTGACCAACTAATGAGTATGATCGATGAGGATGAAGACGGAACCTACATGATTCAACTACTTTCGAGCTAGAACATCTAAATGAGCCATACCGCGAGTACTACTCCCGCAATGTAGAAATTACAATGCAAGCTATCTATAGCAATCAACACATCATTCATACGGATAATCAAGAAAAATAAGATGAATCAAAAACCAGATCACGGTAAATGCTTCAGGAAACACGAGACACGAAATCTACAAATCCAATCCAAAAAACAGAGCAAAAAGTACAAAAGTATCCCAAGCAAAATCGTAAGGCATCTTATGGGAACATTGATCAAATCAGATCCAATGATCCAAATGCAACAAGAAAATAAAATCCGGCGACAAAAAAAAAAAAAAAAGGAAAAATTATGAAGATTCGCGCACCGTTACTTGGTTAAGAAAACCAATTCAATCAGTTACATACCTCACATAGATCCAATGGAAGACGAGAAGCCCTAGAGAAGCTGTGGTGAGATTGGATTTTTGGAGGAAGAAGACGAAAAAGAGAGCGAACCTGGAAGAATCTCTCCGTCACACTCTATTGAGTATTGACTGTGAAAAAAAAAAATTATAAGAAAGAAAAAAAAACCTTAACCTTGGTGTAAAAAAATAAAGAAAGGCTTGTCTGTGTATGTTCTGTAAGACTGTAACTACACGTGCCACGTGTCTTGTTACCCTTAGCTTTCTCTGTAACTACAGTACTGCCACTCGGACAGTCGCCTGCTTTTTGTCACGCTTTCTTTGCTTCTGGCGGAAGATTACTTAATATACCCACGACAGAACTCGTTTCTTTATTTATTTTTATCTCAAAGATTTCTATAAACTGAACAAAAAGAATCGAATCAAAAATGTGTTCCGATGCTCGTTACAGATGGAATTCAATGTTGTTGAACATATTAAAAACAAAATGGAAACTTGGGATGAAAATTGAAAACTGAGAAGAAATAAATTAAAGTCTGTGCTAGAATTTAGAATTCATCTTCTTCCCGCCGGAAAACTGATGTACCCTTTTACGAATATAGCTCCTAAGCTTCTCCAGAATCCTCCTCTCACTTACACGCAACACAAGCGAATGATACAATCTCCTGTCTCTCGGAAGAAGACAAGTCTTGAGCCTAACAATGTCATCTTCCAAAAAACTCGATGATCCATATAAACTCTCTCTGTTATCATCCATCTAATAAACCTTCCTAAATCATGGCCGTGCCTTGGACTGTTGGGCCTTTTTAGCCAAGTTTTAATTACACTTCGAGGTCATATTTGTTTAATTTTAATATAGTTGGTTAGTTTTATTCAAAATCTAGAAAGCGAGAGTGATAGTGAGAATGCTAAAAGGCTGCAACAGCATGAACAAGCTTCGTAAGATACATTCTCATGTCATCATCAATGGTCTCCAACACCATCCTTCAATCTTCGACAATCTCCTCCACTTCTGCGCCGTCTCCGTCACCGGTTCTTTGTCTTACGCTCTGCTCCTCTTCGAACATTTCGATTCTGATCCATCAACGACGGCTTGGAACTATCTTCTCCGTGGCTTCTCCGTATCAACCACTCATCTCTCTTCGCTTCTCTTCTATAATCGAATGCTACTCTCCTCCTTTTCACGCCCCGATATCTACACTTTCAGTTTTCGAGAGCCTCCACTCGAATCCCAAATGTCTGGAGCTTCACGGTTCGATCATCCGGTCTGGTTTTCCTGCCAACGCGATTGTTTCCACCAGTCTTGTTCGGTGTTATTCTGCTACGGGAAACATCGACATTGCATCCAAAATGTACGACGAAATGCCTGTCAGAGACTTGGTCTCTTGGAACGCCATGATCTCTTGCCTTTCTCATGCTGGTTTACACCATCAAGCTTTGAGTATGCACAAGAGGATGGAAAATGAAGGCGTATGCATCGACGCTTACACGCTCGTTGCTCTGTTATCATCTTGTGCTCACGTCAGCGCTTTGAATATGGGCGTTATGCTGCACAGGACAGCCTGTGACACTGACTGTGAGAGCAGTGTTTACGTGAGCAATGCTCTTATCGATATGTATGCAAAATGTGGTAGCCTTGAAAATGCTGTTAGTGTCTTCAATGGGATGCACAAGAGAGATGTGTCAACCTGGAACTCAATGATTATTGGGTATGGGGTTCACGGCCATGGCGTCGAGGCCATCGCATTCTTCAGAAAGATGGTGGCTTCTGGGGTTAGACCCAATGCCATCACATTCCTCGGATTGTTGTTAGGTTGTAGTCATCAAGGTCTAGTTAGAGAAGGACTTGAGCATTTCCAAATGATGAGTTCGCAGTTTTATCTGAGCCCCCACATGAAACACTATGGGTGCATGGTGGATCTCTATGGACGAGCAGGTCATCTCGATAAGGCGCTCGAGATGATACACGTGTCTTCCTGCCACGAAGACCCTGTATTGTGGAGAACCCTGCTTGGCTCTTGCAAAATCCACAGGAATTTGGAACTAGGAGAAGTAGCTATGAAGCAATTGGTGCAGCTCAAGGCTTTCAATGCAGGGGATTACGTGCTTATGACTTCAATATATTCTGCAGCGAATGATGCTCAAGGTTTTGCTGGCATGAGAAAGCTAATAAGAAGCCTTGATTTACGCACAATCCCAGGCCGGATTTGGATTGAGATTGGTGATCAAGTTCACAAATTTGTCGTTGATGACAAAATACATCCCGAGTCTGCACAAATTTACACAGAACTTCAGGAAGTAATCCGTCGCGCCATTCTAGCTGGTTACAAACCGGAGGACTCGACAATAACTGGTCCAGCTCTCTCTGATCGGTGCTTAGGATCTGCATTTCACAGTGAAAAATTGGCTATAGCTTATGGATTGATGAGAAGTCCTGCTGGAACAACTCTCCGGATCACAAAGAATCTTAGAGTTTGCAGAGATTGTCATTCGTTTACAAGATCTGTGTCAAAAGCATTCAGTCGGGAAATTATTGTTAGAGATAGAGTTCGGTTTCATCACTTTGCAGGTGGTCTTTGTTCTTGCAACGACTACTGGTGACAACACTCTTCTCTAGATCAGCCTAACAAGGTTTGACATTCTCTTCCTAATGTTGAGAATCAACAACCGCAACCGCAGTTTTTTCCAACTCCAACCCTGCTGGCTTCACACCAACCGCAGCCTCTTGGTATCATGACTATCACCAGCCCCAGTTTTGGCCAGCCAAACTGGATTCAATAGTTTGTTCTTTCCAATGTAATAACAAATTTCTGTAAATGTTTTTAAGACATCAAATAATATGAGAAACCCGTAGTAGGAGTACCAGAAGTAAATAGTTACAATCACAATTTTTTAACAGTACATAGTGTTATCACCAAATTTTATGTTTCTCATAAGATGCGTATCTCAAATTTGATATTACAAGCTAGAAACTGGGCCAAACCAAACAAACTTAGAACTTAACATTATCCTCTACCCAAACTCAATGTAACGATCACCTCTACTTTGTCGTCACTTTTGTCAAGATCACCAACAATAACTTTTCATCGATGCGGGAATTCATTCTCGAGAAGCTTGTCCTCATCGGACATGCACTATAGGATGGCATCACCTTTGTCATATTTGTATTCCCTCAGCCAAAGGACATGATATGAAGAGTTGAGTTAGAGATGGACCTTAAAAAGCAAGAGTTGCTTTTGACGAATCTTGTTTAAATCAAAAGATACTATAACATTCGTCATGCATGTATATAAATATTATCGTTTTCAAGCTCTTTCAGTCAAACTTTGTGGGGGTTTTTTTTATCAATTTTTATTGATAGTATCGTTTCTATTAAACATTTCTATACATAATTTTAACATCGCTTTACTCTCTTGGTATTTTTGTTTAGTAAGTGATCTGATTAAATGAGGTTTTTTGCAATAGTTTGTATTTGTTCTGTTTTCAGTTTTGCAATAGTTTTGAGCATCACAACCGCTTGGAACCGGACAGTTATCAGATTGGCTAATGTAGATTGGCTACAGAACCGATCTGGATTACTACATTGGGAAAAACCCAGATGGCGTAAAATCGGATTGGCTAATGTATGAATACTCAAGACAAGTCATATGGCGAAAAAAGCAAAAGGGTATGTGTGTTTAATAGGGTTTGGAAGTTATCAAGATTGTGGAGTCCTGAATGTGTATTCTTGTGTTTGTGGATAATGCTCTGTGCAAGATTCATATGACGCCAAGGGGAACTAAGAGAAAAGCAGAGGAAGAAGAAAATCAGAAGAGAAAGAAGAAAGCAGAAGGCGTTGAAGAATCAAAAGAGGAGGTTGAGCAGCTGATCAACTCTCTTCAGATCCCAGACAATGGTGATTCCTTTTTTACTGGCTTCATTGATTCATACCAACTAGATATAGAAAGAGAGTCCAGCAATAACTGTTGTTTGAAGAAATCGTCAGAGAAGAACTGAAGAAAATTACACACTTATCTGATCTCATTTCATCTGTCTCTGGAGATCTGCTCAGAACTTTTTTTTCTTTTTGGTGAGCGTTTCTTTCAAACTCTCCATCAAGCTTTTTGTATAATAAAGCTTTATTTATGGGTTTTGTTATCAGTTAGGTTACTATGTAGTAGAAAAAGTAGAGAGAATACTTCTTAGTTTCTATAATTGCTCTGTGTTACCTTCATCACACTGTTCTCCAATACCAAGAGATATATTGCTTTTCATGCCTTAATAAACTTGATATTACACATTTCTAGAAGCATGATAAAATTTTCCAAGATGATAGGCATTTTCTCTAAGTCGTGACTCGTGAGAAAACCATCAGCTTTCACTGTCTGTTCAGCCATTAATTCAGTAGCAAACCATATACTAGAGCTCCATAAACACAAATGTAAGTTATATACCGGTTCGCACATTCTTACCGAATAACGATAACCGGATACAGAATGCTTAAAAATAATTACAACCGTGACGAACCGGAGTTTTATCAATTACGATTTACAAGAACCGGGTTTATTTGAAAAGGAAGGACAATTTTTCTTTAGCAAAACCCTAAACAAAGCGAGCAAAGTTACAGAGAGCGATAGCGTCGTCTTCTTCTTCGTCTTCGGAACCGAGAGAAACAGTCGCCGACGTCACTAACTCCTCCTTCTTATTACGGTATGTTTCCTGATTGTCTTCAGAAACGAAGACAAAGGAGAGATTTTGGTTAAGATTGCTATTGTTTCGTCATGATTTCTCTCCAGTTTCCTTCTACGTCGAGTCTCTTAAAATCTCTGATTTGGTTTAAATCAAACCAAACCCCATCGGGTCTGCTTGTTGCGCTTCTAATGGAATTTGGTGTATGGGTTTTTTAATTGATTCGCAAAGACATTCGTTTGCATCTGCAGAAAACGATTAGAGAGTCAAGCAATTATAATCTGCTGTTTTCGTTGTCTAGGGTTTAATGTCATTTTCATCTGCAATCTACGAATGGAAAGTCCACACATTTATGCACTTGTTGGTTGTAGCCCTTTGATTTCAGTTTAGTTGTACAGCCGTTTGATTAACTTGAAGATCAGATAAATTTCAGATTTTTTCACTCTTCTGTTTAAAGTTTGCTTCTTTAAGTAATGGTTTTGTACTCGTTTCTGAAGCTGCTGAAGACGATGCAGAGTGAGGAATCTCCCGAGCTTGCGAATGGAATATCCGAGGAGGGGACTAAGGAAAAAGTAAAGAGTCAGAAGGCGGATAGAAAGAAAAATAAGTTGAAAGAGAGATTGCTAAAGGAAGCCACTAAGGCTGACAATCGAGGAGTTTGCTACTTGAGTCGCATCCCACCACACATGGATCACGTTAGACTTCGACAGATTCTCTCTCAGTTTGGTGAAATTGGAAGGATTTATCTTGCACCTGAAGGTGAGGTTTAATGTCAAAAACATCTTGCTCGTATCAATTTTTGCTTCTGTATTTTAAAATTAGCTGATGCATTCATCGATTTCTATTCAGATCCTGAAGCACAAGTGCACCGCAAGAAGGCTGGTGGATTTCGTGGGCAACTGTTTTCTGAAGGGTATGTTCAACGATACAGTTTCCCTCTAGTTAATGGATTTTTATCCTTGTGTGCTTTCAATATTGTCAAGCTGATTGTAAATTTTCTACTTTTGGTATCCATATAAAACTTCAAAACATTTATCCACAGTGATCATCTGGATTCTTCTTATACTGTTTACAAAATCGTTCATAAGTTCATTAACTGTAGGTGGGTGGAGTTTGCTAAGAAAAGCATAGCTAAGAGGGTCGCGGATATGCTAAATGGAGAACAAATCGGTATTCCTAATGACAGTATTCATAGTCAATTGGTGAAATCTAAGCGGCTCTAATGATTATTATGTGTTTTCTGTTTTCTTTCCTCAGGGGGGAAAAAGAAGTCGACAATATACTATGATATTTGGAACATCAAGTACTTGACCAAATTCAAATGGGATGATCTTACAGAAGAAATCGGTACTGTTAACTGCCCAATTTCTCTGCTTAACATAACGTCCTTGACCATTTACGTTGATATGATCTCTAATCTATAAAGGGTTGCTTTTTTGCAGCATACAAAAGTGCAATACGGGAACAGAAACTAAATATGGTTCTTTCTGCTGCTAAGAGAGAGAAAGACTTTTATCTATCTAAAGTAGAGAAGTCGCGTGCCATGACTGAGATAGATGAACGAATGAAGAAGGTGCTCACTCTTTCTAATATTTTAAATTCAAAAATACTCTCTTTCCCATCTCGGTGGATGACTGCTTGTCTGAAAGCTATGTAGATTTGTGGTCTCTTCGTAAACTCTTCTGTTTGGAGGAAGTGTATTGTTCTTTTTTCCTTTTACGCTCTGGATATCTCACTAGTCTAACTTGATTGATGTTTGGTTTGTATTGTTCTCTGTTTTTGCGGTGGGCAGAAGCGAAAGATTCAGGAAGAATCGGGCAGCAATGCTGAAGCAGTACCAGTCTTCCCGCCTAGGGTGATTCGTCAGTTTAGACAGAAGAAATCAGTTAAAAATGAGACATCTCAGAGCAAACCTGGGCTCTCCACAGATGTCCTAGCATCGGTCAGTACTTTCTTTTTATCCTATTTCTTGAAAGAACAATGATGTCTTTGTTTTGTACTTATGGTTTTGTATATCTTCTTCCCATAATTCAGGTATTCGGCGGGTCTTAAAAGATTAAGAAGAGGCAAGTGAAGATACTGTGGTTTGATCAAAGCTTGACGATATATGTATGAATGGCATTTACCTGTAGTTTCTCCATGTCAAATGTCAACAGAGAAAACCCTCACATACACTTCTATCATTTTGTACTAAGAAAATAATTAAACAAATTTTGATACTTTTGTTTTCTTTCTCTTAGCAATCTTATGGTACTGCAAATTGCAGGCCTCCACTCGGGGGATATCTCAAAGTAAAATAAAGATATGTACCAACAAATTAATTGATTAAACCAAAGCAGTCCACGAAAAACAATAATTTTTCAAGCTCACAGATACGTTACCTTTCCACCACAACATAAAAAAAACACATGAATACAATACGGATATCTTGTAAAAGAAAATATCACGACCGCACCATATTAACTTTTGTGAATAACGCAAGAGACTGTAACAATCTTGAATAAAACCACAACGGCCTCATATTTAATTTATGTGAACAACGGAAGAGACTATGCGACATCTGTATATTATTAGTCATCGAGACGACTAGAAGAACGCAAGGGCTTTTGGAGATGAAGTTGCGTAGTAGCTGCACCTTGGCTGGTGGCCGATGAACGGTGAAGCCTGCAGCGGAATGAGCCTTCATGCTTTGTCGGAGCACAGATGCATGTCTTCCCCAACTGGTTGCTGTTACCGAACAGACCAAGCGAGTCCGTGGACCACGACTTCTTCATTGACAACACTGTCTTGTTATTGCTGTCGTCTTCGTATTTCATCACACGGCTAAACGGATTCTTGGTATTGAACGACTCTCTGCTGCTACTGCCGGTCAAGCTTTTCCTCGGTTTGGCCTCCGCCATGAATCAGATCGTTAACTTGGAAGGGATCTAAGATGAGAGATATGATTCTTGTGCGATGACTTGATCTCAGATGGAAAGAAACAAATCTTGCAGGCAGCGAGAAGGTCTACAATAGACATAGAAATAGCAAAGACGTGACCGCTACCAAGTGTTTATATAATAAATAATATGTGCAGATGCTCATTAATACGTAATGAAATGTTTACAAGGTCAATTCATGCGTCTCTGGTATTCCTCAAAGATGGCTCTCTGGTTTTTCAACAGATTCAAGCTTTTTTACCATTGAAATGTTTTACAAAATCAACAATAAAAAAAAGGATTCCAGAAAAACAAACAGTCAAATATTCTCTTCATACCATAGAACAAGGTTTAGCATAACAGTCATAAAAGGTCATGTCCCAAGATTTTTATTTGTAAAGACAGAAGAAGACACTAGCAAACTCTGACGGCTCCTCTTATAATCAGGACAACAATCACTAGTAAATGAGATCCTTTTAGCCAGGAGGCCAGTTCATTTGGCGTCCTCCAATGAGGTGAACATGAATGTGATACACCGATTGACCTGTAAAACCCACAAGAACGTGAGAAGCATCAATAATGTTGTCCCTTTGTCTTATCTGAATATGCTAATGCAAGAAGCTATATATTAATACATACAGCCTTGAGGACCATCATTAATCACAACTCTGAAACCTTCATCTAAGCCTTCTTGTTTTGCTACAAGCTTGGCAGTGTAGAGAAGGCGACCCAAGATGTCGATGTGCCTCTCCTCAGCCTGCAGTAGCATAACAACACGTTATTAGCTTGTGTTTGTTAACGAGCCGTCCAACGATTCTCATACTTTTAGCTTCTGTCTGGATATTTTTTGAGGGTTCAACTTTGAGAGGTGTGAGTGAAGCAGGTACCTTTGAGAGGCCAGTTAAGCCATCCTTCACTTTTGGAATGAGGAGGATGTGAATAGGACCCTGGGGCGTTATGTCCCTAAAAGCTAAGACCTGCATAATCATGCAAAATGATTTGAGAAAACATGCCAGGAACAGTGATAATGAATTATGTACCGAACTACTGAAATTTTGTACAGCGGTGAATCTAATAAGAGACTAATCATGGTTGTTAAAGCTGATAGATTAATCCAAAAACAAATTTGACAAAACGACGTAAAATCCAAAGACTATACAGGCAATCTCTATCACTGATCCTTGCTAACCCCTAAGGCTGCAGTAGGAGTGAAATAAACAATAGCTGGGAGATTTTCTGAACCATATAACAGTCAAGAAGAGACCACCTTTTACTTGCAATGCATAGCATAGAAATACTTATGTCCCGTTTACACAGTTCTTTGAATGGCTACTTCATAGTATCACTAGATGTAGATATTCCAGATGCAATAGAAGATAAAGTATATAGAAGAGGTGACCGAATTTGATGTACCTTGTCATCTTCATAAACCACGGTGGATGGAATTTCTTTACTGATGATCTTGTCAAATCTGCATGTTCCAACATGAACAAAATAAATGTTTAACATCAATTCAGCACAACAAGACAAATTCAAGTCTTCCAAGAAAGATGATAGTAGCTCCTCAAGTAGAAGAAAACGAAATCTCGAAAAAGCAGAGCGAATCTCTATCTCTATGACTTGTGCAACAGTTTCACTCATCTATGTACAAAACGACAATTAGTCTACTCCATCATTTACAACAGCTAATAGAAAGTGTTCGGTCGGAATTACTAACTTCACAACTACATCACAGAGTACAGCCAAAACTTACATAGCTTTCCCTGAAGACTATTACTTTTGTTCATAGGTAGAAATAGCAATTTTTCCATCGAAGCAAAGCAATTCCAACGGTAAAGTCGAAGAACAGCAACGCTTATAGATATATACCCAAATATAAACTCAAAGTTTCGAATTTTTCTCTATAATTCCATCCCAAACAACCGCAGTTTTAATCTACGATCTACGACTCAGTCTAAGATACGTGGAATCAAACAAATCGACCAGAAGAAGAAGGAATGAAAAACAGAAGAGAAAAAGAAGATCGAAACAGAGGAAGAATAAAAGGCTTACATGGTCGGAGAATCGGAAGGAGTGACGGCTAGAGCAGCCTCTTTCTCGGAAGCCATGACGGCGGAGACGGGTGAGAAATGAGAAGAGAAATCGCAACTAAGTGGCTCATAAACCCTAAATTTCTTTACAGCATCAGTCAACTGTGCAACCACTTCATCCCGCCAATCTGTTTCTTTCAACCAATGATATCCTGCCACGTCAGATACACACACACACACAACTCTTTGTCTGTAACTCGTTTTTGATAATTGGATATCTTTTAACTACATTAAGTCTTAACACTGTAAGCATTATTTCAATCTGCCTTCAGAAGCATAGTTTCTAATTTGCCCAAACCAAACTAGTTTCACTTGCAAAGCACGACTCAAACTTAATAGAGGAGATTAAAAAGAAACCGAAAAACTAAATAGTCTTCTTATAGAATAAATAAAAGCCAACAAAACAATAACAATGAAGTGAAGAAAAAAAAAAGTGATGGCGAGTAGGTTTTGGTAAGAACTCATGGGATTCCATGGACCCAATACATAATGCTTAATGCTTATAGCTAATTATAGTCATAGATGACAACACATTATTAAGGCACAAAAATATAATTATTATCTAACAATTAAGTAAGATAGATAATGCATCTTTCATTATAGTACTCTCTTGCAAAAAAAGTAAAAGTGAGATTATGATGTCTGAACCGTCTATTCATGTTAACGTGACCTGAATATCACATGTTCTGCTTTGCCTTTTTGAGACTTTAGTGAAAATAGAATAATTTATTGATTCTAGATATCGTCCAGTTGTTCTGCTTTTGTTTTTGTCTAAACATGATCATATGCAGTGATGAGTTATCGAATTGATAAACCCATGGACCACGAAATAGAACCTACATAATTGTTTAAGTCATTAAATCGTATTACCAAACGACATAGGCATTTTTTAACAAAATTATTACCATAGAAGCGATTACCATGCGGCCATGCCATTAACAGTTGATGTGAATGGACTAAAGCTAAATTTTAATAACTGGTTTAACTTTAAAATATTAGGATAGAGAAGTTAGGATGGAGACATAAGAAAAATTAATGTAATTCGAAAACGATTTTGACTTGCATTTAGATTAGTTATGCAAGTCGTGAAGTTAACGGCGTCTCTTTAGTGGGAAACTAATTGAGTTTTGACCTTTCAACTAATACATTTCGTAGTACTCATGACTACACGCCAAACGTTAGAAAGTGTTCTCACCACTCTCCAAAATGTTTGCAATAATGTTTGTAACTCTTTTTACCGATTTTATAATAATATTTTTAATTTCGGATGTGCTTTTCCTATAGATTAGGCTAGAGATTGAGATCTAATTAAATATGTAAAAATATTGGAATGCTATCTCATAAAAAAAGGTTTGTAAATTTGGACTCAACATATATCTTTTTTTTTTAACTTCCATATATGAGACGATATTAATACATAAAATCTACTAAACTAAACTCAAACGAACCCAAAAACATAGTCTACTAAATATACCTCTGTACTCACACCAACTTGGATTTGGAAGCTCTGGCTTGTTTAGATTCTTTGCTTAAGATGCAAAAAGAAATAAACAGAGCGATTAATAATAATGGTGGTTAGAGAATCATAATTAGATCGAAACCAAAGCAACTAGTAGAAAACACAAAATCAATCATGTGAAGAAAAAGAGAAAAAAAGTTTGAAAAAAAAAAAAACAAAGGAAAATCCATGGAGCCAGGGATCGGGCCCCACCGTAACGAATCACACTCGCGCCAACGCGTACGGTTCAGTCGCTATGTAACAGCGCGTCGTCCAACAAAACAAAGACCAGACCGGGACACTGTCAACAAATAATTGTTTCTTCTTTTTTGCACTCTTTGGGTTTTTAACGATGATGGCGTGAAAGAGAAAGAGAGAACACGCAGTTTTGGCGAGGAGAGAGAGAGACAGAGAGAGAGAGAGAGAGAGAGAGAGAGAGAGAGAGACTGAGTGAGAGAGAGACTGAGAGAGAGAGAGAGAGAGTGAGAGAAAGAGAAAGAAGATTCAGAGGAACAAAAGTGTCTCTTTTTTCTTCTCTGCATTTCCATTTATCCTGTCGTCTTTGACGCTTTTGTAAAAGCTAAAAAAGAGAAAAGATGCCCAACGACGAAGACTAGAGAGAGAGAGAGAGAGAGAGAGAGAGAGGCCCAATTCACTTTATCCTTCTTCTTCTTCTTCCTCTTTTTCTATCTATCTTCCTAAGATTCTCTGCTTCTGGGTCTTGAGGATATTATCCGTAAGTTTGTTTTTTTTGTTGATTCTACTTGCATTTCTCCTGAGTTTTGTCGTATCGTGTTTCATGATGTATGTTTTGTTGCAGGAGTAAAAAAATCTGCACTTTTAATTTATTTATTATATTCTTTCTAGCTTCCACTTGACTTTGATGCTCTGATTCATTCTCAACTAGTGTAAACATGGTCAATTGTATAATGCATTTTTCTTGTTATGTTTTGATCCTTTTCCTATGAACCTAAAGCTAACTTTTCTTACAATCCATATCAGTAAAATAAATTATAGTTTTGTCTAATCGTCAAACATTTGATCCGTGATCATGGAGGTTACATTCAGTACATTTTCTGTTTTATACAGTAGTCTCGTGAAAAGAGAATGTTCTTAAATTGAATGATTTAATGATTCTTTTATTCTCAGTTGTCCTTTGAGAGTGATTTGCTCTTTGATTTTTCTGTTGCTAAAACAGATACAAATCCTGAAAAAATGACGAAAGTGTGTCCTGAAATCGAAGAAAGGACATTACCAGAACCAGTGCTTACAGTATCAGCAGATGTGAGCTTTGCTTCTAATCATTTTCCAACATACAAATTAGGACCTGATAATCAGATAGTTGAGGAACCAAGGGAAGATGAAAAAGGTCCATCAGTGAAAGAAACGGTCGAGAAAGAGAGCGCGATGTTGTCTGATCAGCACAAGCGGCTTTCAGTGCGCGACCTCGCTAGTAAATTTGACAAGAATTTGGCTGCAGCTGTTAGTTTGGCTGATGAGGTTTCTACAATGCTCTCTATTCTGATTTCACATAACATTTCTCTCTCTTTTTTGCTGACATTCATGTAATATTTAGGCAAAATTAAGAGAGGTGGCTTCTTTAGAGGGACATGTTATGTTGAAGAAGCTAAGGGATGCTTTAGAATACATGAGAGGACGCACGGACGGGCAAAACAAGGAAGATGTGGAAAAAGCTATCTCAATGGTTAAGATTTGTTTAATCAATTGTTACTTTTTAAATTCATAATCTCTTGTTCATATCAATTTTGCTTGATGATCCTGAAACTAACGGTTTGTGTGACTTGGACCAAACTGTGATGGCTGTGAATAGGTTGAAGCTCTAGCTGTCAAGTTAACTCAGAATGAAGGTGAACTAATTCAAGAAAAGTTTGAAGTGAAGAAACTGGGAAACTTCCTCAAGCAGGTCTTGGCTCAATGCATACATTTTTGCTTTTCTCCATATTAAATACCTCTGCTAGTCTGATTAATGTTACTCTCATGATGTCAGGCTTCAGAAGATGCAAAGAAACTGGTAAACCAGGAAAAGTCATTTGCTTGTGCTGAGATCGAAAGTGCGAGAGCCGTAGTGCTTAAACTTGGAGCGGCGTTTGAAGAACAGGAGCGGAGTTCTGAAGCTTCTAAAGCTCAGGGACCGGTCAGTATAATATATTCTGGCTTCATAGTTTGATTGTTTCTTTCGTATGATGTTCTGATATAGTAACGGTTACAACTTTCTAACCAAACTATGTTTTCATTACAAAGGATGTAGAGAAATTGGTTGAGGAGGTTCAGGAGGCTAGACAGATCAAACGGATGCATCACCCAACAAAGGTGCTACATCGTTTTCATAGCACGCTTTAACCCTACCAGTTTGAAAACGCTACATAATTGATTGGTTACGCTAAAATTTCTAAACTGTATGTGTTATATAAGACTGTGTTGTACTGCAGGTGATGGGCATGCAACACGAGCTTCATGGTTTAAGAAATCGAATCCAAGAGAAGTATATAAATTCTATTAAAGTTCATCAAGAGGTATGCTATTTTTGTGCATTGCTGCAGCATTTAGTTTCAGGACATATGGGCAGTTAATTTGGATGTTGCTCACGTCTTTGTTCTTCTTGCCTTTGACAATAACCGTCAAACATCTAAAGATAGCAATAATCAAGAGAGCCGAGGAATCCAAGTCCTGTCCATTTGTTCTTGAAGGCACACATAGTCTCGGCTCTTGCTTAAGAATCCGTTCTTCCTCAGAAAATGCCCCAGACAATACTATAGATATTTCCAACTGCTCAATCCAGTGGTACCGTGCAGCATGTGAAACTAGCCGAAGGGAAGCTATATCTGGTATTTGGACCTAACTGTTTGCTTTATCATATGGTATTTAGTAAATAAAGTCTAGCTTTGACCAGTTCATATCTTGCTCATAGATGCAAACCAAGTAGTATATGCTCCAGAACCATTTGATGTTGGGAGAATCTTACAGGCAGACATTCTTTCAAATGGACATAAAGTCACCGTTACAACCGCTGGTCCAATTAATCCTGGTTGGTATTACAAAAACTATAGACGTTTTTTAATATTTCTAAGTGGACAAAAGTGAATGTTTGGCTTATTCAATTGCAGATTCTGGCTTGCAACCCCGCATAGAATCGCTGATGCGGAAATCTAACAGTGAATTCAACGTATGTTACAACTTTCTGCTGATTTTCTTGGGAAAGAATTGCATTGAGTTTATATTCCAATAAGCTGAACATTCCAAACTCTTCTTCAGGTGGTGATATCACAGATGAATGGACAAGACTATGCATCCAGATCTCATGTCTTTACCGTTGGAAAGACGAGGATAAAGCTGTCTCGAGGATGGATCACAAAGGCTAGAGAAATATATTCAACATCCATGCAGGTATTGAGAGACTCTTTCTTCTTTCTACAGACATCTCTTTGACATTCAAAGAAAATTTCTTATATGGTTTTTTTTTGGGTATATTTATTATTCAGCTCTGTGGAGTTAGAGGCAATCTGAAGGTTCCTGCCAAGGCATTGTTCTGGCAACCAAGAAAGAGTCTAAGTTTCATACTAACCTTTGAATCAGAACAAGAACGTAACGCAGCCATAGTCCTTGCTCGAAAATACGCTTTCGATTGCAATGTAAGCAACACTAACCGAAATGTGAAATCTTTCTGTTAAAATGCTATTCTCGGGCTCTGGTAACCACTGTGGTTTTTGCACTTTATACAGTTTTAAAAATACAGGGTTTACATAATAGGCTTGCTTAAATCTGCAGGTTACACTGCTTGGGCCAGATGATTAAACAAATGGTGAACATGATATTGTCATTAACCAACCACCTGATTTTTTTCCCACCGGATTTTGTTGTTCTGTGTGTTGTTTGTTTGTTCTTTTCACACTGTGGTTCAAAGAAGGAAGGTGCAAGTTTGGCTTCTCACTGATCATCAAATGTTGCTGCATAGAGTTTTATTATAGGCAGCAGATTTCCTTTTTTTTTGTGTCCTTCTTTTGCCAGATCATCAGTTTATTTTGGTTGCCATTTCTAATTTGTTTTGGTTTGTTTGCTTGATTTCTATATATTTCTGATTTAGGACGCAAAATTGTTAATCAGCTTATGAGTGTGAGATCAGAAATCCAGATTTGTTTTGTAACTATTACACTATTACAAGCTTATGAGAAATTCCCCAATTCCATTTCCAATATGTGTAAATAAGTATACTGTACATTTTAATAGTTATGAAAAAGAAGTCGATAACTTTTACTAGAGAAGTTGATCAAATACAGGGTTGAGTGGTGGCATGATCCAGATATTCGCATATGGATCAACTTTTTCCACTTCAAAGAAATCATTCTCTCTTCATCGACCTTATACCATATGCAAGTCCTCTTGAATCCATGGAACACAGAGAGACACAAACAGTTCCTTATTCTACTTGGCTGTTTCTGCTCGGCTCTCGATTCAGAAGACGAAGCGCTTGCGTAGATCGTCAAGCCTTCCTCTCAGTCCATTCACAGCTTGTAGGGTCAAATTTAAGCACTGTTGGGTTCATGTGGTTGTACATGAGTAACCAACCTTCTTTGGAGTGACATACCCGAAAACCGGATAACTCAGGAAACTCAAGAATGTACGGTTTTCTGCATTGATTGGTCATAAAGTTCACATGATTTCGAAAAGTAGATAAGCCAAGGAGATCTATCTCGAACTCGAACAGAAAGACAAGCTTCGTGTCATGTTTTACAGACAGTTGAAGCACGGATGTTGTCTTTTAATGGAGACGGGAAACTACAAGTTGTAAGAGATCATAAGGAAGGTCTAAGAAAGTTTGGTCCTTTTCATTTCCCATCCTACTCTTCTTGTTCGACCCGTAAAAGTAAAATTTCAAGTCTCAAAATCTCAAGTCCCTATAAAAAGAACTTTAGATTTATCCAAAAAAAAAGAAAAGGCCAATTTAAAACGACTGAAGGGTGAAGAGGCTAATATGAAAACTCACTATCCAAGCTTGCACCTTTTTTTTCTGGAAGCCATGGTGAAATTGGTTTGAGGTTTTGTTACTTTTTGGCGAAGTCCTAACTGGAAACGCACAAGATACCGGAGAAGATTCTCCTGGCCGTTAGATTGGGATCGACGGGTGATCTCTGATCGTTCTCTAGGTCTCTCTGCCTTTCAATCTCAGTTTACACAAAGTCAAAAAGGTTCTGTTTAGTCCGGTTCCAAAGTCAATTTAAAAATATTAAATACTGTTTCAAAAATTTTAAACGGATTCAAACAAGTAGACTTCTCTTACAAAGAACATACTGCAAGTTGTAAATCACTGAGCCTCAAAATTGGAAAACAAGATCGGCTGGAACGATGTCGTTTCAAAGTCATGTCATTTGTCTATTTAGATGATAGATATATATCCAACCAATTTTTCAGCAGAACAAGAAAAAAAAACTAAGAGAGAGAGAGAGTGAGGGAGAGCAAAAATGGAGGCTTTGGTTTGCCGGAAATTGGGAGATCCGACGGCGACGGAGACAGGGAGTCCAAAATCTCCGGTGGAGGTGAGAAAGAACTTCCCGATCCCGCCTTTGACCTCCGATACGGCGGTGAGAGTCAAGGTTACCGCTACGAGCTTGAACTACGCGAATTATCTTCAGATTCTCGGGAAGTACCAGGAGAAACCTGCGTTACCTTTCATCCCTGGCTCTGATTACTCCGGAATCGTCGACGCGATCGGTCCAGCCGTCACTAAATTCCGCGTCGGAGATCGTGTGTGCTCCTTCGCCAATCTCGGTTCCTTCGCTCAGTTCATCGTCGCCGATCAGTCTCGCCTGTTCGTTACAAAAATCTCCCTCTCTATATTTTGCTTTGCATCTCTTTACTGTGAATGATGATTGTGGTTGATGTTCTTTCAGGTTCCTTGTGCCAGAAAGATGCGACATGGTCGCTGCAGCTGCATTTCCTGTTGCGTTTGGGACTTCTCATGTAGCACTTGTCCATAGAGCTCGTTTAACATCTGGTCAGGTATGATTCAGTTTCTTGCTTGATGCCGATTCTGAGTTTGTAAAGGTTGAGAAACTCCATGGACTTTGATGCAGGTCTTAATGGTTCTAGGTGCTGCTGGTGGCGTTGGCCTTGCAGCTGTTCAAATTGGAAAGATTTGTGGAGCCATTGTCATTGCAGTTGCTAGGTACATGCTGGTTCAGAGGTTTCCATGGACATTTGATTCTTGGTTTGGGTTTATATTCGATTTTGAATCTTTTGCTTTTTGCTAGAGGAACTGAGAAGATTCAGCTGTTGAAGTCAATGGGAGTGGATCATGTTGTTGATTTAGGCAGTGAAAATGTTATTTCAAGCGTCAAAGAGTTCATCAAGACAAGAAAGCTTAAAGGAGTTGATATTCTATATGATCCTGTAGGAGGGAAACTCACCAAGGAGTCCATGAAAGTTCTGAATTGGGGAGCTCAGATTCTGGTGATTGGTTTCGCAAGCGGTGAAGTACCTCTCATCCCTGCTAATATAGCCCTTGTTAAGGTAAATTAAATTATTGTCGAGTAGCGAGAGAGAGAGAGAGAGAGAAGAAGCTTTTTCACATGAGAGAATCAAATGTTCTCAGTTGTACACGATTTGGTGCAGAACTGGACGGTGCATGGTCTTTACTGGGGCAGCTACAGAATCCACCAACCCAATGTCCTTGAAGATTCCATCAAAGAGTTACTGTCATGGCTTGCAAGAGGATTGATCACCATTCACATCTCTCATACCTATATCCTCTCCCAGGTAAAAACTTTTAATTCATCTTCATGAAACCAAAACCAAAACTCAAACACATGTAATTACAGGCCAATCTCGCATTCGGCGCCATCAAAGACAGGAAGGCAATCGGAAAAGTGATGATTGCTCTCGATCACAAGACAAGTCTGTCTTCAAAACTATAGAGACCCTCTGTAACTCAGAAGTAAACCGATTCTGTTTCTAGAAAAATAAGGTTATTTATTATTGTAACTGTCCGTTCAATATTTGGCATATCCCTTTGTCATAATGTAATTTACCACATTCTGTTTAAAAATTAAGTAATTGTGATCGAATCGAATGTATGGCAGTTTGGGTTCTCTAGAAATTAGTTACGAGTATATTGGTAATGTACATTGTCCCAATCAAGAATACAGTTCCTTGAATAAGTAAAGCTTGGAAGAATTAAATCTTATACAATTTCACCAAATCTTATATACAGACAAAGCCAGTGGGTTATGTACGTAGAACTTGAACCGAGCACACGTTCTGACTATCTTAGGATCTCCGGCTTCAGAAAGCGGACATATTCAAGCTGAGTCATCTCTCCTCCGTTCAATGGATCGAAATTGCACCTGTAGAAACTGTACGACCGATCAATCAGATGCGTGGTTGTTGGTTATCTTATGGTAATGATATTCTGACTTGTGTAATGGAAACGCATATGACTAATTCTGGATGATGATGCTAATATATGTAGAGAGATTTGGAAAGGCTTATTACCTTCCATCCATGCCGATAATCGCAATTGTGTTGTTAGCGCCAAATGCTGCAAAGAATTGGGTGACTTCTGGTACATGAAATTGAGCAAATGACCATTCCGAGCTGAAATATCTTGGCAGAACTCCTGCAGCGTTGTCCAAAGACGTTAGTTACAAGACAGAAGCATGTGTTGATCCGAGCTACAAGATTTCATTTAGATTCTTCTCATGAATCAAAAAAATTGTTTCTTAGAAGCTTCACAAATTTACTGTCTCGATATAATTTAGCGGCTTGCCCTTTCTCTTTATTAAATTCTCTTCACGGTAACAGTCATTTTTTTCAGATGTCTCCTAGTTTCTACATTTACCTCTCAGAAATGACAATGACGAACCGGGGTTGACACCACTGGCTGGAGATACAAGGGCCTGTATGGAGTTTGAAGACGTCTCTTGTTCAGTGGAGTGTGAGTCCTCCCCAGAAACCCTCACTCTAAGAGAGAAAATGTGAACAGTCCCCTTGTCGCTTGATACTGCAAGCCACTGCACATTTGGTGAAAGAGCAATGCTATAGATATTTGCTCTGTCCATTCCTCTCCGGACCTGTAACAAAGCAGCGATAGATTTCATAAAGCAGACTAATCAATCAGCAATGAGCATACAAAACTGGCATATAATCTGCACAAGATTCTGTCTAACCAATTTAATTCCTGTTACTAACAGGTACCAAAGTCTTTTCTATATGAATCATGACAGATATGTTTGCTCAACCAAAGCCTACAAAAACGTGACATACACAGCACATGGTTCATTGATGATTGTTAAGAAGTGTTAAAGCAGTAGTTCATAAGTTACTAGACCTCTTGCAGACGAGTTCCGTCCATTGTGTTGAAAATTCTAATCAGAGTTCCCTTTGTACTGGCAGTTGCAAGAAGCAATCCATCCAGTGTCATGGTCATGCACGCGATGTTGGAATCATGAGCATTGATGATTTGTACCATGTTAAGCCCAAAATGTTCAACTCGGACCTCTCCTCGACGAACACCTGGACAGGCCAGCACAGATGTATTCGTATGATGAGAGAGGCAACATAATCCCCTTGGATTTGCCAGATTTTCAATCTGATGAAGAAGTCTTAGGTCCATAAAATTGTAGACATATATCTTGTGCTCAAGAACAACAACAATCCGATCCCTTCTTAACTTCACTGCACGAATCTCTGATCTATAAGAAAATTCACTGATGCAGCTGCTCTGATGATCATCCCAAATCAATACTTTATTTGAAGGGTACTGAGAGTTAGGTCCACCACCAACAAGTGCCAAGATATTACTCCGGAAAAGCATCTCTACAATTTTAAACCCCCCATCTTTCAGCTCTCTCCTGAAAGTTTCCTGGAAAGGTTCACAGCTATATATCCGAAAACCATGGCTCGTCCCACAAGAAAAACAGCTGTAATCCTGATTCCAAGAAACAGAAACCAACTCTGCCTCGTCACTGTCACCAAAATCTGGTTCTGGATACCCAAAGGTACCTGAAGTGCCAGTACTCCGTGATTGATAGACTCCTGGTTGGAGGATTCCTCGTGAGTTCGAAACAGTTGAAGTCATTGTTACTTAATCGTTCCAAGCTGAAATCAAAAACCAGAAAAACAAAAGTGAAGATTAATCCCACTTCAGAAGACACTCTGTCCAGAAGATCCAAACAATGCAGCGGAAAGACAACATTGTAAGAGTTGAGTCATGCCAAACCCTTTTCATATAGCTGATTAATGAGACATCAATCAAACCCAAAATCAAAGCGGAGACGATACAAACACTGACCACTTCATAATCCTAATGGAGCAAAGACTAATGCAATGTCTTATAGAAACTTAAGCTAATATCCAACGCAAATTGCCAACAGATGAACACGATTTCTTCAATCAGATATGAATAGTGGCGATAACAGGTCATGGCCACAATTCGTCAACGCCAATGTGTCGGAAAATCACTTTATAAAAAAAAAGCTCCAAAAGGAAACCATGTAAGAAACCACGTTCCACCATGATCGAACCTCAGTCTAGCTGAAAACCCTAGCTGTTCATAAAAACATTATGATCATCAAACAAACAAACCCCTTGGACAATTCATACTCCTAATTCCTAAATCATATAAGCAAAGTTCCAATTTCGTGTATAATTCAACAATCCCGTATAGAAACTACGAAAACCGCCACCATTTGAGATTCCGATCAAACTATAAGAACTAAAGAAGAAAAGAAAACGAAAATAGACCGGAAAATCCTACAAAGGTCGTCGATTCGAACACAAAACCAATGCGAGAATGAACAAAATCCTCACCGATCTGAAACGAAAGATAGGGCCAAGAACGAAAACGCGATCAACAATGTATAAAGGCTGCTTCAATGACGAACAATCTCTATCTCTTCAATTACTTGGCAATGGGAAGGTTCCTCTATATACTTAACCTGTAGAATATTTATCTTCGTAGAAAAGTTTCGATATTTTTTATTTATTTTAAAGGTTGGATATATCTTAGTCAACTGTCGTCATACATAACTAACCTTTTTTTTTAATACAAGTAAAGAATCGTTATTGTGAGATTCACATTTTTATTTATTAAACAATTATCTTAATGGGTTCAATCCAATACATCTCGGGCCTGGTGTAACGCCCCTGACCCATGGCCCCTCACGCTCTCTCGCGTTTTGTGGGCCCATCCTCGTTCGACCTCTGGTGCTGGAAAGGCTCGAAAGACTTGGTTTACTGTCCCTGCAATCATTATTTGACCGTTCCCCGTATTTTGTCCTCACTCACACGGTATCAGGATTGACCAGCTTTCACCAGCTTCCCGATAGGTCACCTCCTTTGATTGCTCCGGCTCAAGCACGCTTAATTCTGGAGTTCTCTCCGAATATACAACCGAAAAGGTAAGTGCACTTTGTGACATAGGTAGCCAAATCAATTCTTTTTAAGCCTTTCTTACCTAATCTACTACAAATCCGGGTATTACACCTGGCCCGTATCTTTTTTAATTCGGTCCTCATCGAATAAGCAGCACTTTCGCAGCTCCGGCGACGGAAAATAGAGCTATGGATTTTCCTAATTATTCATTCTTAAGCGTCGTCAAACAAAACAAGAATTATACAGATTTTTTTTGGGTCAAAAACGTAGATAAGATGGTGAAAACCCTCTGATTTCAAAGCAGTTCACAGACTTGTTCAGTTGCATTACACTCGAGTCAATCCGGTCACAGTTATTGGTGATGAAGAAGAGTGCAGAGTTGGTGGTGGTTTAATCTCTGAGTGAAGAGATCCTGTGGTAAAAGCAATGGCAGGAGCCAAAGAGTTTGATAATCTTGACAGAACTGAAGAGGAAGAAGACGCAGAAAGAGAACTTCAAGAAGCTGAAAGGAAGCAACGTGAAGAAATCGAGAAGCTCGAAAAAGAGAGCTCTTAGTCGTTTCTTTCATACTACTCGCACACAAACTTTAACATCGTCAGTGGATATAAAACATTACCGTCCATCTGTTCAAAACCCCTAACTTTCAAACTTTTGCAGAATAAATATCAGAGTATATTACTGTTTTTAAGTTTGTGTCTTATGTAAACCGGTTTTGGCTTGAGGGAGGATATTAAAATTTGTCCTTCCGGTTAGTAATGGTTTAAGCACAAAAGAAACCAATTGAAAATCCAAAGAGTCAAGGTTGTCTCATGTCTGTATCATATCTATGTTGTCTTTGACCGATTTCTATTTACAAAATTAGCAATCAGTTATTATGGTTCATCAAAACCACCACCTGCATCGTGAAGAAGATATAGTTTTCCATCGAAGAACACAAAACAAAACAAAAAAAGTCTTCATTGCTTTTGTCGAATGTTCTTGTGATACGACTCCCACATTACTCTTCTTTTTCTTCCTTTCAATCTTCCACAGAAAATTGTGACCTTCTATCTTTTGCCTTTATGGTGAAGCTATTCTGAATACCAAGGACACAAATCATTAGAAGCTGGAAGGAAATTAGAGGTTAATCCTTTCCCAAAATCTCATCTTCTGTCATACCTAGATCCGATCAAAGGGCACAAATTCACCTTTCCTATGAGATGGTGCATTTGAAGTTCTTCCCTTTTTTTCTTACAATTGTCGTGACAATTTATGAAAGAAAGGTTTTCATTTTCGTTTGGTTTGATCAAATATTGATTCAGGGAGTGATTGTTGAGTCAATGTGAAGCAAATCTGGATTTGGTTGCGTATAGAGTTGATGGGAAATCGTTGTGTTAGAACTCCTTGTTTTACAAAGGTAATAATACATAAAAGCCTTCTTTTTCTTCCGTTTTCTGATAATCTATGCCCACAAATCCTCGAATATGCGCAACATCTTGTAGTCGAATCTTGTAGATTCAATGTTTCATTAGCCATAGCTTCGGAGATAAGATGAAGAATCTATGTTAAGAAACCATTAACATAAAACTCCATATATGTGTTTACAGTTGTGGTCATGTATATGCTGCCGCAGCAACAACAACAACAACAACAACGCTCAAGCACGAAGCCAACACGGGTCCAAAGGAAATGTCCATCCGGTAACCAGAATCGAGAAATGGGAAGAAAAGATCACAGAAGCTAACAACAATGGCAAGCTTGTAAGCTTTCTTCTTCAAAAATTTTCCTCTTTCTCTTTGATTCTTCCTCTTTTTTTTTTTTTTGATCGGAGTATCTAACTTAATCATTCAATCAATCAAACAGCTTGTCGTGTATTTCAGCGCGCCGTGGTGTTTACCTTGTAAGAAGATAGAACCAGTATTCAGAGAACTTGCTTCTAAATACCCTTCAATGATATTTGTAACCATTGATGTCGAAGAACTCGCTGTGAGTAAACTGAAAACTTGTGTTTTTGAGAAGATTGATTGATCTGTTGAGATGAAGTTCTAGGATTTGAGATTAAATTTGCTGAAAACAAAAACAGGAGTTTAGTGATGAATGGAATGTGGAAGCTACACCAACTATAGTGTTCCTTAAAGATGGGAGACAAGTGGATAAGCTTGTTGGTGCTGAAACTTCACAGCTTCAGAAGAAAACAGCTGCAGCTGCAGATCTCTTACTCAGAAAACCATAAACACTAAACAGAGTTATGCTTCTTCCATTGTCTGTCAGAAATTGTTCAGAGCAAAAGTTACTTGCGGATGAAGTAAGTGTCATGAGACTATTTTTGTTACTTTGGGATTTTTTATCCTCATATATTTAATTTGGTAATATTTATGATTTTTTTAACTGTTGTCTCAGAATAAACATGGAGATGGAGAAGAGTTTGGATGAAGGTTATATAGCAGCCAAGGCTCTAATTATTCTTTAGATGTATCTGCTTCTCGTAATCAAGTTTCATCTTGTGCATATTTGTTGAAAGTCTTTTTTTTTTTACTTTTACACACGAATTTTTTCTAATTTACTGTCTTATTCTATTTGAAATCCTGAACAAAGTGTCAAACACGGCCTAAGTTTTTTCCATAGAAACTTGTTGGTAATGCTACTAGTCACATAAAAGTTAGAAAGGTTTAACGTATTATTCAGTCTGAAAATGGATTGGTCAATAACACTTTGCTTCACGTTTAATTATTTCTTATTTTAATATTAAGAATAAACCATGACGCCAAGTGCTTCGTTCTTTTTTATAATAAAGAAAAATACAATCTATTTTAATAGAAAAGAAAAACAAACGAATCTAGAGACAATAAAGGGCTGTTTCTTGGCGATCTCCAAAGTTGACTTTTCAAATCCAAATCCAAATCTGTACCTCAACTTTGTCTCAGATCAATGCAACTCTCAGACTTTAATTTTCCAGAAGAAAAGAAAATAAAATAGGAAAAAAGAAATTAATAAACAAGTAAATGAATATGTACAAGTCTGTTAAACCATCATCACCTTGACCATTATACAAATTGATTTTTATATGAATATATTTATATATTTGTTATTGTAGTTCATGTGCCTGATCTGGTTCATATTATAATATCGCCTTGCTTGCTTGAAAGATCACCAACAAAGGCTTTGTACCCTGAAGAAAAAAAAAGATCATTCACCAAAGATGAGTCAATCATCAAAAACCATGATGAAGAAGAAAAAACAAAGCAGATCCCAATCTTCTACCGAGAAAAATCCCAAGAAAACTCTTGAACCATCCCCAGATTCTTCACCTTCACCTAGGCTCCTCTCCGTTTTCCGTTCTAAGGTGACTTCTCTCTCTTTTATTCTCTCTCTGCGATCTTCGGTTCTTCCTCTTACCGGTTCTTGGGTTCAGGATTTGAGCTGTTGTGCTTGGTTTTTTGTAGTTGGCAAGCGGTAAAGACTTGAAGCATATGTTTAGAGGCATGAGGAGTAAAACCGCGCCCGGATTGTCTTCTCAGTCTAGAATCGTGAGATGTCCCAAGTGCCACAAGCTTCTCCAAGAACCTATTGATGCGACTATTTACAAATGCAGTGGATGCGACTCGATTCTCCAAGGTACAATAGCCTTCTTTTAAGTCCCCCCTAACCACTCATGTTTACAAGTAAACTTCCTTGTGCTTAGTGTCCTCTGTTTCTTGTGCTCTTTCTGTGAATGCAGCAAAACGTTGGGAACTGGAAAGCAATGATAACTCTATTCCAGAAGCTCTCCTTTCTAATAAAAACCGTAGTTTAAGTACAGAGGTAGAGTCTGCAGAAGGTGGTAGTAAAACTCCAATGAGGAATACTCACCGGGAGTACAACTCGAGGGCATCCCCTTCTGTTGAAAGGGGTTATCATTCAGAAACTGTTTACAAGCATGAAACATCAGATATCCGCAGAGAATGGATGAGAAGGGCTGATGAGTTCAGTGTGACTGGTGATTCTGATGCGTTTGCTTCAGCAAGAAGCTCTCCATATAACTCACGCAGCAATGCCTCGGAGTGGACACAACATGAGCGGAGATATGAAGAGTCGCCTCGGGTTCCTTTCTATCCAGCTAGTCCTTCCCCTTCTTCTGCATATGAATATGGCTACAGTAATCCTTTTCACGGGTCTCAAGTTTCTGCATCCGAGCAGTCTTATTATAATCATCAACCAAACCATTTCAAACAATACGGAAGAGAAGGCTGGTTTCAAGAATCTTCTGGTGCTTCACCGATTCGTTTCCGAGGTGAGACATCTGATGGAAATTACAATCACTGGTCTTCTCAGTCTCAGCTGCATGATCCTCAGTATCATAATCTCTACGAATCCAGTAGCTCTGTAACCCCGCATCGCTCTGTGTACACTGAGCGTAGTTATCAAGCATCTACAGCGCCACTTCGTTCAACATACTCTGAGTATTCCAAGAGTGAGACAAGTAGTGAGAAGAGTTCTCAGAGGGACAAAAAGAAGTATGTCAGAAAGGTGAAGCGCTATGTTCTTCCTTCAGCCGGCGGAGCGCCTTTTGCAACTTGTTCCTACTGCTTGGAACTTCTGCAGCTTCCCCAGGTGTTTCTCCACGGAAAACATAAGAGATATCAAGTGAGATGTGGCAGTTGTTCCGGCGTACTTAAGTTCTCTGTTCGAGAGAAAGATACTGTCCTCGATTCACCTAGTTTTGCTGATGAGACTGTTACTAATCATCAGGATTCAACTTCAGAAGGTCATGAAGAGATTTATCCGGATAACAGTCATCTGTCCAGTTCAAACAACGGCTCTGGTAATAGAATCTGCAAAAACACCGATGCTGTTATCTTGAGTCGGAATCTGGAGACATTTGAAGATAAGGGGAGTAAAGAAGACATAAGGAGCATATCAAGCAAATTTTCAGATTCGGGATTAGAGGCGTTGCAGCCTCAGTGGAAGCCTTCGCTGAACCACAAGTTAAGGGAAGAAAAACAACCTGCATCAGGTGAGCCTATTATAGATATTTCAAGGATTCATCTAGAGCAATCTGAGGAAGCTCATTCAGAGACTTCCACCGAGATGGATGATAACAATTTTGAAAGAGACGGTTGCGATTTAGAGCCTGGATATGAGAGGAATGAAATTCTTAAGCCAGAAGAAATGTTTAGTGATATATCAGGTGAGTCCTTCGAGGTTCCAGTTTACAAGAACGAAAGAATGAGTGATTCAAGCATAGAAGCAGAGATTGTTGCAGATAGACCGGTATATTATAGTGTGGAACCACTAAACAAGAACAAATACATCAGTGAAACACGCGTAGTGTCTGAGAACACCAGAGACATTCAAGAGTTTGATTGGCAGGAGACTCAAGAAAATGAAGAACATGGAGGTGAACGTAAATGGGAAGACATCATGGAAGACAAGCCTGGGTTGCTTTTGGAAAAATCTCGGTACATTGGAGATTCTATCTGTGACAGCAGCTCAAGCAATGGTGAAATATTTGAGGATACAGAGGTCAAGGAAGATACAAAGCACATAGCAAACACAGTTTTGGTGAACGAGAACCAGAGTTTTGTAGGAATTCCTGACCAATCAGGTAAAGCTACAGTCACAACATCCAGGATCCATGAGGAGCAGTCCAAGTATAAGTATGAGAACTTAAACGAGAGACAAGAGTTGGATAAGACCATTAGTGACAGAGTCAGGTATGAGTTACAGGAGTCTAGATACGAGACAAGTGAAGCTCTTGAGTCTGGCAAGCTGAGCGTAGATGCATCTGTTGTGTCTCTCAAGAAGGCGGGTGAAATATTAAAAACAAGCATAGAAGGCGACACAGGTGAAGAGAGATCGGTATCTCATCAAATGGATTCTCCAAACGAGAATGTAGAAAACTCCTATGAAAGACTCGATTATTCAGGTGAAAGAACATGGGCAGAGACTATGGATGATAGAGCAGGGTTACATTTGGAGGAATATGAAAGCAACTATGAGAATTACAGCAAACCATCTGTATGGACTTCAGAAGGAGCTCCGACATTTCATATGCATGAGTATGAGCTAGGGACGATACTTGAACCAGAAGAGGATGCTGATGGAAGATCAGAATCGAGTTCAAGGGGTTCCTTCAGTGACCATGAAAGTTCAGAAAAGAGTGCTATATTCCAGAAGTCTCAAGATGCTAAACCAGATCAGTCCCAGTATGAGATATCAAGCGAAAGACAAGAGTTGAGTAACACCGTTTTTGATATAGTATGGCCTGAGATACAGGAGTATAGATACGAGACAAATGAAACGTTTGAGCCAGACAAGATGGTCGGAGTAGGATCTGTTGTTTCCCTTGAGAAGGCGAGTGAAACAATCATAAGCGAAACAGACCAAGAGCGGTCGGTATCTCATCAAATGGCGCCTCAAAACGAGAATGTGGAAATTTCCTACCGAACAGTAGAACCAGTTTATTTGGAAGGAAGCGGATATGCTAGTGAAATAACGTGGGCAGAGACAAGGGGAGATGGAGCCGGGTTGCAGTTGAAGAAATATCAGAACAATCCACATGAATGGACTTCAGAAAGAGCTCCAACATTTCGTCTGCATGAGTACGAACTAGGGAGAATGCCTGAACCTGAGGAGGGTGCGAATGGAAGATCAATATCCAGTTCAACGGATTTCTTCAATGACCATGAAAGTTCAAAAGAGAGAACTGGGGCTCATGAGGAGGAGCCTTGGCTGGTGGATGAGAACAAAATCGAAAAACTACAAGTTGGTCTAATGGTGGAAGATGGACCATCGTTGCACGTGGAGAAGTGCGGAAATGATTCAACGAAATTGGAAGAGACATTTGAAAGGACAGAAAGAGCTCCAACATTTCGTCTGCATGAGTCTGAGCTAGGGACAATGCTTGAACCAAACAAGGATGATGATGGAAGACCAGAATCTCTTTCAGTGGGTTCCTTCAACGACCATGGAATTTCAAAAGAAAGAGAAATGGATCATGAGGAGCCCATGCTGGTGAATAATAGCAGAAATGAATCGCAACAAGTAGGCGAAGTGGCAAATGATACAGTAGCACTGCACTTGGAGGAGTACGAAAATGAATCAATGAAAGTGGATGAGACATTTGAGTGGACTTCAGGGAGAGCTTTAACATTTCGTCTCCGTGAGTATGAGCTAGGGACAATGCTTGAACCAGACAAAGATGCCGATGGACAATCAGACCGTGAAACTTCACAAGAAAGAGCTGTCATTCACGAGGATGAGCCTTGGCTTGTTGATGATTTTGAAACCAAAGCGCTTAAAGCAGGCGTAATGGCGGAAGACGGGTCATCGCTGCACTTGGAGACGTGCCAAAATGAAAAAAAGGTATTGGACAAGACACTTGAACCAAGGGATGATATCTTCAGGCTCAGTCTTGATGACACACTTGAGCAAGAGCAGATGACGTGTCATTTGGAGATGTCTCAAGGTAAGCAAGTGAATCTAAGGCAGACCTTTAAACAAAGTGACACTGAAGAACATATGCCAGCATCTGGTTCAATGATATCTTCAGAAGGCCATAAATCTCCAAGTGAAATGGCAGAAGTAGATAGTGTAGATAGTAAAGCTGAAGAGGAGATATTGGGAGACCATTTTCAGAAAGAGCCCTCTGAGATAGTGGGTTTGCGTCATGCGTTATATCAAACGCAAACTTCACCTCTACGGTCACCTCTCAGTTCACCAATTCATACTCCCATTGGTTCCCCACTGCATATCCTGATGCGTTCTCCGATTGCTTCACCAATGCATTCCCACATAGTTTCACCACTGCGTTCTCCCATCAACTCATCTGGATCACGCTCTGACGTATAGTTCTTTGGCAAGAAAGCTTGATGACAAGGAAACAGATAAGCGTTCCACCAAGCTTGCTCAGTCTTTCCCCCATACTTCAAGACTTTACCTGCGATGCAAAACGGTGTGTACATTGTTTCATTTTTTTTTGTAAGTGACTGGATTACACGTAAGGCTTTCTACGGGTGCATTAAAGGGCTGTGCTCTTCATTTACTTAAACATGATACAGGATTACAGGTTGCATCTGAAGAAAGTAGGGACAGAGATATCAGTAAGGCCAAAGTTAGTCTCTTCTGTTTGAGCCGTTAGAGAGAAGAATCAAGTAAATTTTGTTAATGAAACTTGAATCATACCACGTTTGATGCACATGCTCTTATAAATATAGCAAGAAATAAAGCTAATGATTATTCTACTTTTATTATCTTCAAAGAAAAGGAAAACAGCACAACTCTCCTCTATTCAAAACCCTGGATTCTATAAACAACATATATAATTTGAGATGCGTTTTCGGGTTTTACAATGCCTAGAGTAAGCCAGAGAAGAACCAGTAATTATTCACAGCTGACAAATGCAAGAAACTCAGGAACGGACAAAACCCTCCTTCCTCTGTTTTTCTTAAATCTCGTGACTTGTTAGTCTTTACTTGTCCTCTACTTCTGGTTTCTCGAAGAATGTCTTCCTTATCCAATCAAATGAGCTGTGTCCATAAAGACCAACATGTCAGAAATTCTAAGAGGACCCCGAGTTTAAGGACTGACCATTTCAAACACATTGTGATTCCCAGTTATTCAATGTAATGCTTATTAACTTCCTTGATTTCATAATTTTACAGGAATGATATTGCAACAAAAAAAAAGTTTTCATTTTTTTTAATACTCACAAAGATATGCGTCTCATTGATATGTTCATAATCCATCCAAAAGACTCATTGCGACATCATCATACTACATGCTATATATAGTACATCTAGACCACTGAACAACGTGCCGTTTAAACAGTAACTTTCAGATGTAAACAATGTTTTGAAACCCGACCCACATAGTGAACCGGATTACTTTCCCGGTCATCGGATCACGAAGACCATTACCACTTTCTCACCGGATTCTCATACAAAAAAAAACAAATATTTGAATGGAATCCCTATTTGAATAAAACCCCAAGAGTCTCCTCAAGAACAAATCAAATATAACTCTAGTCTCATGTATTCTGCAATTTGCGCAAACATTAATCAAAAAAAAAAAAAAACAAGCAATATCATAATTACGATCGTCTAAACACACATAAGTAACCCAATATACATCATTCTTGAATTAGACCTAGACACGTTCCATATTCACGGGGTGCACGAGGTCAACTAATACTCGTTTGTAGGGTATAAGGTTTGAATCAAACAAAAATCAAAAATCCATTGTGTTACCCGCTTCTGTACAAGTCTTCTAAACATTATACTTCAAAATAGTTCAATATTCCCTGATTACAAGTCTACTTTTCCTTGAACATAAGTCTAGTTTGGGAGTATCTTCAACTTTCCCTAATTGCAATAGTGCCTAAATTATAAGTTTAGTTTCCTTTGAATACATGCAAGTCTACTTTGAGAGAGTATGAGAGTATTTTCAACTTTTACCTAATTACAATAATGAGAACGTACTTGTTAAAATAACCAAATTACGTGACCTCACATGGGTTTATGATCGTGTCTCAAAATGTTGAGCTAATAAAATATATATTTTCTTCTTTTAATTTTCTATTTTCTTCTTGTCGAGAGTTTGGAACCTGAACTATTTTTGATATTTGATAAGCTTTTCGACGAAACTGAAAGTGCAATTCCGTTGTTTCCTTTGGGTTTCATAAGGAACTTACAAATATTTATTTTTGGTTTTATGTGACGAATTTAATAATTTTTGTATGATTACAAGTTTGAAAAATGAAAACGATCGAACTTTAATGGTTGGTAAAAAATGTTTTTGAAAGAATTCAAAGTAGTTCAAAATTTCGTCATAAGTCATGTTTTTTTTATAAAAAAAAAAAAGAATAATAATAATATTCAAGTTTATTAAAAGATTTTCAACTTGAAAAATAGTTAGAAAAATAGTTATACTATTTGTGTTTTCCTCTTATTGTATGATAAATTTGTATGGTATATTTTGATTCTTCTTAGTTTTTTGTCATTTTTTTATAATTGGCTAGTAATCAACTAGACCTGCTAGAACTGTTCGGGGGCGATTCTCGGTTAGTTTCAAACATTTGCAGGTCAAACGAATCCAATTATTGCAGGTAAAAATAATTGAAATTCGTTTCCTAAAACTATTTACAAGTAATCAATTATACTTTTAATTGTTGTGTCTAGTATTTTCCATTAAAATTCATTTTTGAGTCTTTTTCTCACTTTTTTATCCTGTTCCCTGAACAAAAATTGATTCTTTTTCCAACGGGAACTTTCTCATTGTAGATATGATATATGAAGCTTCCCTCTATCTTTCCTTATTTATATTTCCCTTTTGATCGCACCATCAACTTATTTGTTTTTTTTTAAAAAAATAATAATAATGTTTGCGTTTGTACCAATTATAGGTCCCAGAATACGATACCCACTCACCCTTCTTTGTCATAATTCTATTTTACACATCACAATCAACTGTACATATTTCATTCACGCTAACGCACCGTTCTAAGAATATGTAATTCTTGAACCGGACTAAACCAAATGATTACTTTTAATCACTCATTCACTCTGATCGCATAAATTTATAATTCCACATTTGTTAACACACAGCTGCAGCGGCTTCTAACCTTATCACTAAGTTGCAACTTCTCCGATCTCCGATCGCAATTTAAGCTCTCCATCAAATATATCAGCTATTTTTAGAGTATAGTCAATTGATCGAATAATAATATCAGAACCCTAAATCAAATAGTACGTGTAATATGAATTAATTATGACATAATTACTCGTAAGTATATAGTACAACCTCCAACATGTAGAAACAATGTCTTATTAGCTAGTGGGAGGGGGTGTTGTCTTGTAGTGATTGATCCATCGCCATATCTATCTATATATAGCTCCCTTATTAAATTGTCTTTTGGGTACATATATCTACACATAATAGTTGCTTACATACAACTTTGATGACTTATATTTCATTATACTATGATCCATTAATTGAAGACTTAAGACAAATATGCATATATCTATATTTCAAAATAATTTAAGATGCGATTCTGAAATAATAAAAATGTAACATGTTGACAATTAAAATTAAAGTGGAACATACTCAAATGTAACATGCTGGAACTTAACTTGACGTTGTCGTGGTTAATATCAGTGTCCATTAATAAAACCTTGAAACTCTATGCATGTCTCAAAATGATTTAAGAAAATGTTTTCAGAGGATAAACATGCATTGGAAAAAAGGATATTTAAAAGATATGATAAATATGGGAATATCTATATATTGAAGTGTCGTTTAGAATTATTGAATATTTTCTCAAGGCAATTAGAAAATTTGTTGCAGAAGAGAAAAGTGGACAAAACTGTAGAGTATAAATACAAGAGAATGAGTTTTTTTCTTAAGTATTAGTTGAAATATTTAATATGAAACGAGAGTTTGTTCTTGTTCGCAATAGCAGGGACGAGTTTGCTCGATGGAACATGCGTTACCATGGTGGAACATGTTTTGTTCTTAGTTCTTAGGTTATGTTCATAGATTAAGAACTAGGCAATATAATAACGACAATGATTAATATCAATAATATAGCTATGGGCTGGATCTACTTCAATTAGTGGCTAATTCAGTTTTTATCTTTATTTTTGCAGTCCAGAAAGAAAGAAAGATAGTAGTGGCGGGTTAAATGATTTTTTTATACTAAACAAATATCTAAGAAAACAAATTTGTTCAGAATAATTAAATCGTCTAGTGTCTCTTTTCTAGAATTATGGCTAAATAATATGATTGACTTCATGTTTTAATTGCATAATTATGATTTTTGTAATGTAATTGTAATTTTTGAGGTAAAATTCAAAATTTTACTGCAGAATCAGAAAATCTTGATTATGCCACAAAAAAATAAGATAGATTATACAACGAATACCATTTTGGTAATTTTAAAACTATATTCTAACTCTAAACTCAAAAATAGAAGTACTCTAAAACGTATATAGTTTCAACGAGCATGACTTGACAACTATCGTTTATTTTAAACGATTGGAAGTAACAACATATGTTTATTTAGTAACATTTGTTTTAAAAAATTAAGAGCATACTTTCTTGTGCCATACTATTTACGTTTATAATTTGTTACTTGTTAAGTTGTCATGCCGAGGCGATAGATTACTGTATAGTTTAAATCGAACAAACACAAAAAAAAAAAAAATGTTACAAACGGCAAGCTCTAATTTTGCAAGTGACAACTCCTAAACGCAAATAATTTCGTGTAGCGAGATAGAAGTAAACATTAACCGTTGCGTATGTGACGTTCTTTTGTGACCTATGCATTCCTAATGCAATAAAAAGAAGAAGCAAATTGATATTTTTTAAAAATTATAATTTTTTTAGAAATCAAATAATGCAAATAGAATGTACTGTTTCAAAATAAGAAAGACCACCTTCCAAAAAAAAAAATAGATAGGTTGAGATGGTCGTATCAGACATCCAGATTTTTAAAAATATTTGAATTTAGATCTAGAATCCATTATATTTTTAAAATTATTTCAATAAGAATATTTAAAATTCAAATATTTTTAGAAAATCAGATATGGACTAACTATCTAAATTCGATCTGATCTGGAATAAAATTTTAAAATCAAAATTATTATATTTTCTACACATCAAAAAGTGGTAAAATGATACTATAAATTTGTTTGATTTCTAGTTTTTACCAAAATTAAAAATTTAATAGTTGTCAATTTTGTGTTTTTTACCTAAAATTTTGAAAATCATTGATAAAGAAATTTTTATCAGTTAAACATTGAAAAGTCTTTGAAAATATATTTGCCAACTAAATGGATTTATATGTTAAAATTATTTAGACTTTCAAAATACCTATTAGACCATATTAAAATTGAATTTATTTTCAATTTAAATAAATACTATGTAATATATCTTTGATCTAGATATTCATTTTTAAAAAATTTATTGTCCATAGTTTTAATATCTGAATCTAGATTTTAGATATTTCAGATATCCAAATTTTTGTAATATATCAAACTGAATAACATGAAAATTTTAGATTTTGGATAATTTACCACCTATATGGGTCACCTCTCTAGAGTTTATCAATCGATAGTTAGCAATTCGTTGACGGAGAATACTATCGAATTAACTAATAATAAAAAGAAAGCTAATATTCAGATAAGATTTAAGTACAGACTTAAAAGTACATTTTTAATCGTTATTTGATCTTTATTGTTTATTCCCTTGTCAACACCTCTTCTCCCATTGACTATTTCTCCCATCATCCCCTTGAAAAACAGTATTATAACCTTTTCAATTATTCCGGTGACTCTAATTAACAATATTATTAATAAATAAATAGCTACTTCAATGGATCCTTTCTATTGGTTGATGTACGTCAGAGACCAATTCTCATTTAATAAGAGTTATATTTAGACAATTAATGCATTGTGAATTATTTAAATTAGAGAAAATACAATGCAGGCCTAATGAATTTAAGAATTAACAAAAAAAAAAATATTAATGTAATTTTTTTTGGTCAACATATTCTAATGGTTTTAATATCTTCAATAATATGCGGGATGCTGGATTCAACCCCAGACCTAATGAAATGAATGCAGGGATAACTATCATTATACTACATGATTCATATCTATTATAGTAACTTAGAATATGTAAAGTTTAAATAATGAATTTGCCAACTATTTTGTGGTACTTAGAGAACCCACTTTTTGAATTAATGAATAAAAGTTGAGACACAACAACTACACTTACGAGCATTTATAACAAATCTCATTTATGAATCTGCGCAGAAATCTGGACAGGAGTTATTGGCTTCTGGGGATGTACTATATGGAGTATCTAATTATCTATCCCCCAAAATGACTAAAACTAAAATCCTTACCTAAATTTGTCATTTTATACAATAATTTGTCCTTTTCTAAAACATATTTTTTATATTATTACATAATTTTAGGCATTAGTCAATAGTTACTATTAGTAGTTAATTTGTATTCTGATTTGGTTGATCAATGATCATATGTTTTGTAGTTAAATCAGTGTACTAAAAGACCTCACAAAGATGTAGAAATCATGTGGCATAATGGTAGTCACATCTGCATTCATTACACCAGGTCTGGGGTTCGAACCCAGCACCCCACATGTTATTTGGGATATTAAAGCCATTAAGCTATGTTGACAAAAAAAAAAAAAAAAGACCTCACAAAGATAAAATCTCAATTTCATAAATTTTAAAGTTAAAAAGAATTACATTAAAATTTGGCGGAAAAATATACTAATTTTACATTTTTTATGTCCACAAATTGAACTATTATATGAACTCAAGAGTTGAAATTTTTTTGAAGATAAAATTGATGGATTTACCTAGGATGTGTAGTTGTTGAAACCAATCAGGATATATAATTGACAATACAAAAAAACTTATATAGAATGGAATCAAGAAAACAAGAAAAAAAAATCAGGCACACAATTTTTATCAACTAAAACTTTGACGAATAGAAATTATATAATAACGGAAATATGAACCTGTCTGAACAAATTAGTTTATAATAATGGCAAAATCACAAAGAAACAAAAACATATGAAAACCCATAAAATCCCCTTTTAAAACTTTTAGTACTATCGAACTTGCATAACAACTTGTTGTCAAGTGACTTTAAAAATATTTGTGGGTTAAAAAAGGAATAAAACTATTAAAATTTGTATAGAAATATTGTGACCGGAGGTATAGTACAGTGTAAATAAGAAAAAGGAAATTTCATATTTACATAATTATAATAGAATAGCTTTGAAGATTGTACAAAAGAATTTTGTAGATGATAGGATAGACTATAAGAATTATCTACAGTTTTAATTTTATTTATAAACTTTCAAATTATTACTCATGTTCTATATTAATTTTTTAAAATATAGTAAAAATTTGTTGTGCATACTCTATTTATTACAGTTTTATTTTTAAAAATATAGGAAAAAAATTATGACTACAAAATTTTTAATATATTTTTCTGTTTATTTTTAACAAGTATAACACATAATAAATACGTCTATGATCTAAATTATAGAATATAGTTATAGCTATAATCCAACCAATCATTCATTTGATGATTTGCATTATTTGTCCAGTTAAAAAAATCTACATTAAATAGTATTTATCTCAATTTCAAAATTTTACTCTATATTTAATGTGTTAAATCATCCCATTTATAATACAAGTAAACATAACTCATATGCCTGCGTAACTGTAAAATTGATAAACGTCTATAAATTATAAACTTGTTCAACTATTTTGTTATCATAACTACCAATCAAATTAATTTATGTTATTCATATATATAATGAACTATCACCAATCTTTTAAAAGTTGGTTAACGGAGAGCGAGGGGCCACAAGACCAACTAGGCATCTCTAAGCGAAGAGAACTTGTCTGATGATGCATTGATAGCGAGGGACCAGTGAATCTACTACCACTTGCACCTTTTGAAATATTTTTTATGATATTACGACAAAAAGTTAAATAGATGAGGAAAAAAAATCGTAGTATGCCTTTTCCAGAAATTAGCATATGTTCTTATAATAAGATTTTATTATGCCTAACTGGATCAAGGGAGATTAGAACCAATTAGTCGCAGTCTATTTGCTAGTTCAAATAGATATCTAAACAAAAGTTTACGATCACTTATTCCCAAATGAAATAATTAAGGGAAGAGTGACGTCATCAGGCCGTCACTGGAGCCAACGTCACGACGCTTCCCTAAGCAAATGAAAAAGGATAAGTTCATCGCACCTCTTGTCTTTGTCCACCTCTCTCTCTTCCTTCTCATTTCCTCACATCTTCCTCTCTCTCCACAAAAATCAAAGAAACCCAACAAAAGCAAAAAAGATCTCATCATTACAAGTCTCTTCTTCCCTCCATTATATTTACATTCACACTTCTCTTCCTTGTAATAATCATATAACCCACACTAAGAGAGGAAAATAAAATATAAAAAAACCCACAAAAAACTCCCTCAGTTTCACCAATATGGATATTTCTAGTAATAGCAAAGCAAAAACGCTAGAAGCTAAGGACCAACTCATTCAAGGCCTCGAGTTGACCACTAAGCTTCACCAACTCCTCTCTCAACACTGGTCGGGTCTGGGTCCAGCGGAGGATCTCGTGGCTAAAATCTTGGAGAATTTCAAGAACGCAATCTCTGCTCTTGATTCCTTTGAACCCATCTCCTCCTCCTCTCTCGTCACCGCCGTCGAAGGCTCTCAAAATGCTTCCTGCGACAACGACGGCAAGCTTGAGGATTCCGGCGATAGTCGGAAAAGATTGGGACCCGTTAAGGGTAAAAGAGGATGCTACAAGAGAAAGTAAGTTTTACCTTCTCTCGCTTACTTTTTTTCCGACTTTAAAATTCACAAACGCAAAAGTTTGAATCCAAGAGTTAATCATCACACGGTTGTGGTATTAGTAAAACCAAAGTTATAAGCTCGTGTCTCCTTTTTACTTAGTTACCATAACGATAAAGAATATTATATAAACCTTTGTGATTCTGTTTTGTTTATGTTGATCATACAATATAAATCAACCGATTTGGATTCATATTAACAATGAAGGCGATCATTTAGGATATAGTGTTTTGGTCCACAAACAAACAAGACATTTAGTTTAGTTGCAAGACTGATAATTACATTAAAAAGCCAAATGTTTTTACTTATACTTTTATAACATTGTGAGCAGGAAGAGATCGGAGACGTGGACTGTAGAGTCGACCGTACTTGAGGACGCATTTTCGTGGAGGAAATATGGACAAAAAGAGATTCTTAATGCCAAATTCCCAAGGTTATTTTAGGGATTTTTAGCCATATATTCATCCCCATATAAAGAGACGTGTGTATGTATAGAAATTCATATATGACATGTTGCTGGGGCATTATTATACATGGATCGCATTTATATCTACCATCTATGTTGTCTCAATTTAATAAGTTGTGGAATAGACATTTGGTCTAAATTTATCTTTCTTTCATTAATGTTTTGCAGAAGTTACTTTAGGTGCACACACAAATACACTCAAGGGTGCAAGGCAACAAAGCAAGTGCAGAAGCTAGAGCTAGAACCCAGGATGTTCAACATCACATACATCGGAAACCACACGTGCAACACCAACGAAGTAACACCCAAATTCAAGCCTTGTCTTCATCATGATGAGATCATCTTGGATTCTGAAGAGTTCAAGAGTCCTAGTTTGACTCCCTCGATGAAGGAAGATGAAGATAATCATCATCTTGGTGCGTCCACGGAGAGTGATTTGCAATTGGTGTGGCCAGAAATGTTGGTGTTTGAAGAGGAACAACATCATTATCATCATCATGAGGCTATTAGTGCATCTATCCATGGTTTAGATTCCACAGATCTTTGGAGCTGGCAGGGATTTCCCGGTTCCGCGTCAGTGAGCAGCTCTCTTACTTGGAACCATGTTTGAATCTAACTTGATTTTACATAATGGAACATCTATATTTTGTCATGTTCTCTATAGAATTAATCATCAGGCTTGTAGAAAGGAACATATATAGTGTCCTCTTCTTAAATGAGTGTCTATATTGTAGAATATTGTAATAGTACTCTTGTTGTATTAAGTATATATCTCTCCCCTTATATTCTCATCTCTTAAATTAATTTCTCCTACTCCCAATCCTTCTCGCTGGACTAGAGTATCGTTCATATTATTTAGATATACCCGAGTGTACTCACTAGAGAGATTTTACTCGCTACCAATCTACGAATGTTACCCTCTAATTAGTGCATCAATAAAAACATTTGATCGTTATGATAAGTACGTATACAGATGTCTATGTAAATAATCATGTAGCTTTACGTATATAGATGTATAGCTTCACTGCTTGAGTTAGGATGTTTGATTGCTAAAGAGAACCAGTAAACAGAGGAAATGCATATATAACTCAATTATGTTAAGATGGGACAAAGAGGAAAGAAAATGAGGAGCTATTTTTGGGCTTAAAGATTAGTATTGAATGAATGTATCTTTTCTTTTTTTTGGTTCAAAAAGGAGATTCTTAATTTTTATAATACTAAGGAAAAAAGAAAGTAATGCCATCTTAATCGCGTATTTAACTGGGATATCGAAATGTTTCTTTTAAGTTTTAAAAAGCCATCCATGCATATGCGTGAGAAAGGGACTATTTGGTAAAGCGGTAAAGTTGAGACAGAAAGAGAATTCAAAAGGGTTGTATCCTGTTTGGTAACGACTTGATATGATAGTCCAACTCTTATCCGCACATGTGAATCAGATTGGGAAAAATCAGAGAGAGAGAGAGAGGTTGGTTTCGAGGTCATTATCGACTGATATGACTCAATTTATGAAGGAAACAGAGAAAAAAAGTTTCTCTGTTACAAAGAAGAAACAGAGAGGACGGTTATCAAATTGATTCAAAGAAAGATAAGTTTAACAGAGATATGCTTGGATAGGATCTGCTTTCTTCACTCTCCACTAACATTCCTTGAACTTGAGAACAATATTGATATAGCAGCCATATGCGTATGGCTAACCCTTCTTCTGTGCAGTCTAGCTTCCAGGCTCACCTCTCTCTCTCCCTCTCTTTTTTTTTACCAGTTACAAATTTTCTGTTTGGTTTACTTTTTGATTTTAAACTCAGATCATATCTGTTATTACTTCGTTGAATTCTAGACGTTTCTTGTGGTCTAAGATTCCTCACATTCTGACCAAAAAACATTTATAATTCATAAAATTTATTAACTCAGAAATATCCTTATTGGGTTTTTTTCCCCACAAATCTATAAAGAACAGGAAGTGTATTTGAGATGACCAAGACGATCTTTGTCATTGTTTAGGAACACAATCTTTAAAATTTTATTCTATGAGAGCAGAGATCTTCAGCTTCTACAGTTTAAGAGATGACCCTTGAGTTTCTCTACATCTGATAGTTTTAATGGCTTCTGCATAAACATCTGAGCCCCGCTGGCTAAACATCTGCATAGAGATCATCAAGAAAATAACATAATAATTCACCACCGAATGAATCAAAAACAGAAGAAGCAATATGTCTCATCATGAGACATAATAAGTTTACTTGTTGATGCGAGTAGGAATGTTCTCTGATGACAATATCACAACAGGTACTTTCTTTAGATTCGACGATTCCTGCTGTCAATAACCAAAAAAACCATAGAAACCAAAAACATAATTTGTTAGTCTCTGAATCTTTTCAAGAAGACTCTTGTTTCATAATAAGAATTTTGTTTAACACCTTTACTATCTTGAGAAGCTCAAAACCTGTCATCCCTGGCATACAGTAATCAGTGATGATAAGATTCACCTTCATAACCTATTAAAAAAAAACCAAAATTGTAACAAAAGTCATTGGATTTACACAATTGGATCCTCTTCAAAACAATGAAAATGTTGTTCTCTGAGGATTAAATAACTTGAAGATTAAGCTTACATTGTTGGTAGTTAATGAATCAGTCTGTTGTGAATCTCCCAAGCCTAAGTACTCCAATGCTCTAAGCCCATTTTCTGCTGTTGTCACTGCTAAAAAAAAAAAAAAAAATTCAATTATCACATTCCGGAGGTAATGTTGGTTCTTGAAATTTAAAAGGAATCGACAAAAAAAGATTAGAGATATGAGTGAAATAATTTGCCTTTGCAAGAAGAGATCTTGAGGATTCTCTCTACGAGTTTACGGTCAATTAAATTGTCATCTACTGCTAAAACATGAAGCTCTTCCTCCATTGAAAATTTACTTTATATGAAGTGAAGCAACTGAGAAAGGAAAAAGATCTGCAAAAGAAGGAAGAAAAGAGAAGAGTAAGACATTAGTACAAACACCTTGTAGGAAGTGCTTTTAATCTTCAAACCTAAAGAAAACAGAGAAACGTACAGATGAAGAAGAAAGAGACAATTGACAAATCGAAAAGACTTGAGTACGAATGTGTGAAGAATATATAATATTGTAAGTCTATGTTTTGAATTTATATATGGACATATAGGATAACGAAATATCAAGAGCTGATTTGATATGATTTTATATTGCTTATATTTTAAGAAACAAGTTGTGTTTTTGTTTCGGTATTGATTCTCTGGAAACTGGTAAGAAACTTGGTGTTTGTGTCAGTGACAGTGCTTTCGGGATCTTGTACGACGATAACGAAAATCTAAATATTAATTTTTATTTTCCATTTCTATGGTTTTTCTAATCGTGGAAATAATGAAAGATGCAAATATCTAATCATTTTTTTTTATTATTTCTTTCAAAATGGATCACAAATCTGAATCAGAATCTCGGATACGACGTCCCCACGATTCTTTTTTTTTTTTTGAATTTTAAAATTGGATTATATAATTATCTTCGATTTTAGTTGTCCATGAAAAACCTCAGATTTTAATTCATGATCTTTGACCGATATGTTACTTGCATTGCCTTCGAAGTTGTGAGTTGCATTTCTAAATCCAACTTTTTCAGTCATTTTATATTGAAAAAATGATACTCAAATACCCCATCATAAGCATGAACTTAAGTTATTTATAGTCATGATTATTTTTTTTCTGTTCTTTTCAGTTTTTGAAGTATTTTAACAACTAGTTTTATTATACATAGATTAATTACATCCTATATAAGATCATAATTTGCAGACACCCATTGTAATATTTTGGTAAACCTATTGCTCTTATTTTCCTCTTTTCTCAAACATTATCTATTAGTTAAAACGATAAAATAGACTACACAAGCCAGACATTTGAACCGAAGTGATCATAACCAAGACATTGTTTCACAAATCTGTTGAGACACGTAACATACAGATTGGTTTCTACTTTCTTCACCATAATCTATCCATTATTAATGAGGCCCTTATGTAACCTTTCACATAGCTTTTGTCATTTGCTAAACCTTATTTCATTTGCTATGGGGCTTTAATAATCAGCCGAGCCCATTAGTATCATCTCCTAGTTTGGACCAATTTTGTATCGAAACTATTTGCCAACCACCATGGAATTTGGAAAGTGCAGAACGAATTCATTTTCTATCTTTTAATGGCTGGTCCTAAGTACCAATACTGTTATGACAGGTGAAGTTTCGAGTAAGAAAATAAATGTGGAAATAAATACCATAAAACGAACAAAGAGTAAATAATATAGATTAGAAAATGTAAGAATAGTAATTGTGAATTCTCTACGTCCGGCTCACACTGCCCAAAAAATTCCTTCAAAGCTCTTGAAATTGACCCTAAACTTTAAATTTTTTTTTAAAAATAGCCTCCTTGTTAATATGTAAAATAATCATACAAGTAGTAAATTCTAAAATCTCCATGATGGGTTGTTTTCTCTCCATGGGGAAAAGAGTTCCCTTTTGTTTAATTGATATTTTTATTGTCAAAACGAATATAAAATTAAAATTAAAATGTCTTGACGCAGACCGAATCTCACACGAGAGAAGAGAATAATTATATTGTTTTTTATCAACTACTATTCTATTATTTGTTTTTTTAACTGTTTTATTTTGTGGCAATATGTGTTTGACACTTAGTTATTCAACCGCATTTCTATCTGTAAAAGTTCATATAATGGATGATTCCTTGCACAAACAGAAGATCCCAATTTCACATCTGTTGCTCCTCCAAGTCAACCAAAAATCCTTAGGTTTATGATCCAAATTAAATTAAAAAAGCATGATTTAGTTTTATCTACCGTTTACATTGTACAATTACAAGGACGTTGCAAATATATAAATGATATAGTATGGTTATGATTATCAATGTAATACCTAACAAGAGATTTCTAACACCACAAAATAGCTTGTTTCCAGGTCACCATCCGCACCAACTTACTATAATGTTCTTTCTTCGAAAACAAAAATGAAAATTGAAACTTAAAAAAGAAAAAAAAGAAAATCTATTGTGACCACTCTCTTTCTGCGTATTACCCAAAATGCCTACATTCCAATTTTTTTTTCCATTTTATGTGAAAGATTATTTTAGCTAATTGAATCCAACCAAAAAGGCCAGAGCATGTTAAACCCATTAAATACCATTTTGGAAGGATAATTTCGTAACTTCTGTTTGGTTCCTTTCTTTATGTATTGGCCAATCATTTATTCATTTTCCCACTTCTAGACCGAAGAAAAATAGTAGTATAAAAAGGCTACAGAAATTACTCAGGAAAATGAAAATTCCACGTGGCTGCCAAGTCATATATATAAATCCAACAGTATTTATCCACGTGACGTTTACGAGTTAATGAATGCACCCACCTTCCTCGGGCCCCACGTCCTTCTCATTGGGACCCACTCTCTTCTTTCCAGCCCGTTGATAAAGGCAGCTTTTAATTACTCAGCCTTCCCTTTCTCTTTCACTGTGCTTTCCTTTTTGTTTATTGCTTCTTTTTCTCTCCGCAAATTCACTCTCTTTAAAGCTACAAAACGTACAAGCAGAAGCTCGTGTTTCACTCCCTTTTTCTTCGGTGCATTTTCGTCTGAGCTACATTATTCTTCATCGGAAAGCTTCCCGGAGATAATTTTTGACCAGGTAAATAATTCCTCACTGAGCTTTTCTCATTCCCAGATCGCAACTTTCCACTAGCTCGTTTTCTTCTTCTACAATCGTTTTAAGAACCCAAAATTGCTGATTTAAATCAACATTAGTCCTTGTTAACTTCAGACCACATGCTCGAGTGTTCAGAATTTATATGAATTTGAGGTCAATTAAGTTACTTCGTACTTCAGATATTTTTTCATTTCCCTGGTTTTTCTTCTTGTTTTTGTTCTTTCTCCTCCGTGGTTCGATAATGTAGCCGTTGTGACGGATTTTTGTTCTCTTCTTGTGCTCAATCTCACACTAGAAAGCAAACAAAAAGTTTTTTTTTTTCAGCTGTATGGTTATTTCTTCTTTCGTTCATCAATTTTTTTTCTTTCTAATTTCAGCTGTGATTACCCAAAAATGGAGTTATTCCGCAACTAAAATCTGTACAACGGATAAGTGGGGCGTATGAAGATGTTTAAAGCTCTGTTTATTTCACTCTTGTTGGTGTCGGTGGTGGCTTCTCTAGCTCCGGTAAGATCTCTAGACCCACCGTTAAACGACGACGTCTTGGGTCTCATTGTATTCAAGGCTGACTTGCGAGATCCGGAGCAAAAGCTCGCTTCTTGGAACGAAGATGACTACAGTCCCTGTAGATGGAATGGAGTCAAATGCCATCCGCGAACGAATCGAGTCACTGAGCTAACCCTAGATGGGTTCTCTCTGTCTGGTCGAATTGGCCGTGGATTACTCCAGCTTCAGTCTCTTCACAAGCTAACTTTGTCCAACAACAATCTCACTGGAATCATCAACCCTAATTTGCTGCTGAGCCTGGTTAACCTTAAAGTTGTCGATTTGAGCAGCAATGGGCTGTCTGGTTCGATTCCTGATGGGTTTTTCCGGCAATGTGGGTCATTAAGAGCTTTTTCTCTGGCGAAGAACAAGCTAACGGGGAAGATACCGGTTAGTATAAGCTCGTGTTCGTCTCTTGCTTCTTTGAACTTGTCTTCGAATCGTTTTTCTGGTTCTATGCCTTTGGGGATTTGGTCTTTGAACACTCTTAGATCGCTTGATTTGTCGAGGAATGAGCTAGAGGGAGAGTTTCCGAAAAAGATAGTTAGATTGAACAACCTGCGAGCGCTTGACTTGAGTAGAAACCGGTTATCTGGTCCTATTCCTAGCGAAATTGGGAGCTGTACGCTGCTGAAGACTATTGATCTTAGTGAAAATTCTCTGTCAGGGAACTTACCAGATACATTTCAGCAGCTCAGTTTGTGTTATCATCTCAACTTGGGAAATAACTTGCTAGAAGGCGAAGTTCCAAAGTGGATAGGAGAAATGAGGAGTCTTGAGACTTTGGATCTTTCCATGAATAAGTTCTCAGGGCAGGTTCCAAACTCCGTAGGCAACCTTCTTGCACTAAAAGTTTTGAACTTTTCTTGGAACGGGCTTATTGGTAGCTTGCCTGACTCTACAGCCAACTGTATCAACCTCTTGGCCTTAGATTTTAGTGGGAATTTACTGACTGGTGAGCTTCCCGTTTGGATATTTCAAGATGGTTCTTATGAAATTTCTGCATTGAAGAAAGATAACTCCACTGGAGGTATCAAGAAGATTCAGGTGTTGGATTTCTCAAGCAATTCCTTCTTTGGTGAGATTGGAGCTGGTCTAGGAGATCTTAGAGACTTGCAGGGTTTGAATCTGTCAAGAAACTCTCTGACTGGGCCTATCCCCAATACCATTGGGGACCTGAAGCATTTGAGCGTACTAGATTTGAGTCACAATCATCTTAACGGAACGGTTCCTCGAGAAACCTGTGGAGCTGTTTCTTTGGAAGAGTTGAGACTTGAAAACAACATGTTAGAGGGAAATATCCCATCTTCCATCAAGAACTGCAGTTCCCTTCAGTCTTTGTAAGTCTCCTTTGCTTTAATTTGTCCAATGAAGACTCTTTCTTAACCCTGGTCTGTTTCATGTTTCTTTTCTACAGAATCCTGTCACATAACAAGTTGCTAGGCTCAATTCCACCAGAAATGGCAAGACTTACAAACCTCCAAGAAGTGGACTTATCGTTCAATACGCTGACCGGAACGCTTCCTAAACAGTTGGCTAATCTCGGTTATCTTCATACCTTCAACATATCTCATAACCAGCTCACTGGCGAACTACCTGCAGGTGGAATCTTCAATGGTATATCCCCCTATTCAGTATCTGGAAACCCGGGAATTTGCGGTGCTATTGTCAGCAAGTCATGTCCCGCTGTCTCTCCTAAACCGATTGTCTTGAATCCTAATGCAACTTTCGATCCTTATTCTGGTGAAGTAGTGCCTCCTGGTGCTGGTCACAAAAGAATACTCCTTAGTATATCTTCCTTAATAGCCATTAGTGCTGCTGCAGCCATTGTGGTTGGTGTAATAGCCATCACAGTCCTGAATCTGAGAGTGCGTGCAACAACAGTTTCAAGATCAGCTGTACCCCTCACTTTCTCGGGCGGAGATGACTTCAGTCGATCTCCTACAACTGATAGCAACTCTGGGAAGCTCGTGATGTTCTCTGGTGAACCTGATTTCAGCACGGGAACGCATGCTCTGCTTAACAAAGACTGTGAGCTCGGTCGAGGCGGGTTTGGAGCAGTGTACAGAACAGTTATCAGAGATGGATATCCTGTGGCTATCAAGAAGCTCACTGTCTCGAGCCTTGTCAAGTCTCAGGAAGAATTCGAGAGAGAGGTCAAGAAACTTGGGAAACTCAGGCACGCGAATCTGGTTAAACTCGAAGGTTATTACTGGACAACATCTCTTCAGCTTCTTATCTATGAGTTCCTCTCTGGGGGGAGTTTATACAAACACTTACACGAAGCACCAGGAGGTAGTAATTCACTCTCTTGGAATGATCGATTTAATGTAATCCTCGGTACAGCGAAATGCTTAGCCTATTTGCATCAATCAAACATCATCCACTACAACATTAAATCGAGCAACGTGCTGCTAGACAGCTCTGGTGAGCCTAAAGTGGGAGATTACGGGTTAGCGAGGCTGTTACCGATGCTAGACAGGTACGTGCTGAGCAGCAAGATACAGAGTGCTTTGGGATACATGGCTCCAGAGTTCGCCTGCAGGACAGTGAAGATAACAGAGAAATGCGATGTTTATGGATTTGGAGTCTTGGTTCTTGAAGTGGTTACAGGTAAGAAGCCTGTGGAGTATATGGAAGATGATGTTGTGGTTCTGTGTGATATGGTGAGAGAGGCTCTGGAAGATGGAAGAGCAGAGGAATGTATCGATCCGAGGCTGCAAGGGAAGTTTCCGGTAGAAGAAGCGGTTGCAGTAATTAAGCTAGGGCTTATTTGCACTTCTCAAGTTCCATCAAGTAGACCACATATGGGAGAAGCTGTTAACATATTGAGAATGATCAGATGCCCTTCAGGAAGCTCAGATGAGTTGGGTTCGAGTTGAAAAATACTAAAAGCTAACATGTTTTTTCACTAGTAAGTTCCGGCGAAGAGGAATCCGGTTTGTTCATTTGGGTTTTTTAAGAGAGATGATCCATGTTTGTGTTGTCTGTTATTTTTGATAATCTGTTCTATGTTTTTATTATGCCTCTTAGTGTCATATCAATGTTTTGTAGTTTCTTATGTTTATTGTTGTTATAACATTTTAGGGTTATCATCGGATTTGTCTTCACCGGGTTCCATATTTTGGAACTCTTATGATAGAATCTTAAATTATTAAGAAGGAAAAAACATTTGTAGTCTTTCATTTCTAATTTCATCAACCTTTTATTACCAGTCAGATAAAGCGGAGACTTCATGTGAGATAAGCAAAAAAAACTAAGGGTTTGTGAATTAGGGTTATAAAGAAAAAGAAAAAGCAAAGATCAAGAAAATGTGGCTAGAGTTGGTGTGAAATGCTTGTCTGAATTTTGATTAAATTAGTAATAGGAAGCTTCTTTGTTGTAACCATGTGCATGGGACTCTGCGAAAACTCGTCAATTCAATGAGTCTGAATGTCTGATTTTTTATTGGATTATGGAAATCGAGGAAACGTCTCAAGAAGTGCTATAGTATTAATAAAAACACTATTTAATTTGGCTTTTCAGCGTGATAATAGATTTACATTTTAACAGAAGAACCCTAGTTTCAATGGCCAAGAAAAGAGGAATTGAGGCGTGCCTTTGTCTGAACCAGACCACGTTTTTTCTTTCTCGGAGTTCGGAAAAAAAGAAATTCATGAAATCGAAGTAGTATAAATTTATCATAAGAATAGAAGACAGCGATGTGCTACATTTACGTTGTCCGAAGCAAAATCCGAGCCTCGGTAATCTGCAATTTTTAGAAAAAAATCTGTCCGTAAGTATAAAATTCAACTATAGCATTAAATTGGAATGGTATCTAACGTTTTTGACTTTCTAAGCCAATATTTAACCTTTTTTTATTTAAACTGACACATGAAACTTATTTAGTTAGAATCTAGGTTAAGATTAGGAGACATCTTCCCTTTTTTGTTCTTATACAAGTAAGTTTATGTATCCGATAAGTTTATTTGTTTTACTCTATGTTTTTAACATTTTTTGGGGACCATTCAAGTATTCAACTACGAAGACATGTATACAATTTCGATAAGATTTTGGACATGTTTTTTGCTGCGTAATTTTATGATTGAAACGTATCATTAAGAAGAGTCACTTATCAGTATCACGCTTTAACATTAAAGATAATAAATGTAGCCCAAACGAATGAAGGCCTCAATACGATACGATCTGTATATATGGGCCTATAATATAAATCCATTATCCAAATACCCACGTTAAAGTAGGGGTCCCACACTTGGCAAGTCTTTTACTTTGCACGAGCAGAAACCTAGCTCTCTACTTTCAAAGCGTCTCGGAACTTGCTGACCCCCTAATCCAGCAGTGTTGAAAATCGGTTGATGAAGCAATAGAAACTGATGTGGAAAGTAAGAAACCAGGTACTATTGGCTTTAAAACTTTATCGAGTCACTATCATCACCTTTTGGGTACAGTATAAACAGTAGATATAAGTTTACTGATAAAATGTAATGTCATCTATGCGGCCATTCTCATACAGTGAGATGGAATGAACTTGGTCTGATGGGATGTCCCTGCAGTGATACAAAGGCTTCTTCCTCACCAGTAGTGTCAGGACCGATGTGGCTTGGACCGCTCCATGATGCATCGTATGTGACTGAAATGCAGGAATTGGCTAAGGAATGGGGATGGGTGAGTGAAGGCACGTTCACAGATTTGGAGAAGCTTCTCAGCATAATGATCGAAGAGAGTGATCCAAGACTGCCTCCCGGATACACTAAAATGGATGAGGTCCTTAACCAAAGTGCACTTACATTGATAAGAAACTTGCATTCCGTCTACGTTACATGAGAATAATTTGTTATGTTGTGATCAGAAGATGGCGAGCCGTGCGAAGATGAACTCACCTTCGTTGAAGAAGATGATGAGTACACTTGTCAAGGTAAAATAGTAACTGCATTCCCCTCGGTTTTGATCTTTGAAGAAACGAACGCAAACATATAAATCTAAAACGATGTGTGCTTCTTGCAGGAATACGCTGTTAGCAGATCTCATATTATATCCAATGCTCTCAAAACAGATTGCCCCATGACACACTTTATAAGGATTGCTAAGTATGAATGCATAGTTGATTTTTATTTGTTGTTTTTTTTGTAAATTAGTTCAATGTAGCAATTTAGTAATCACACCAGTTTATATACAGAAGAAATTCATATAAACCTTGGCTACATACTGATCCGTAAGAATTTAAGCATAACTTACAGATTACTGAATATCAAATAGAGAGGAAATGCCAATGTCAAAATAAACTGATAAAATAGTCTCAAAGCATTCAAAGCTCCACATGAAAAAAAAAATTAATCATTGACCAAATGTAGAAAACATCTTCAAAAATTTCAGACAACACAGAGACTGAAACTAAAATATAAAGAGTTTTGGATTGGCAGCTTCTTGCAGTCTTTAGGCACGAGGAGCAGCAGGAGCACCACCAGCAGGGCGAGCTGCCTGACCAGGTTGTCCAGGCTTGGGAGCATCCTCCTGAATATTTATCATTTTCGAAACCGTTCAGTTGAATAAAAAAGGTCAAGAAACAGCTTGAAGCAACTACAGCAATAAGATAGTGAAGAACTCACGTTCTAATCAACTTATCAAGAAGCAGCGGTTACTAGTAAGAATTCTACATCAAACCAATTTTGCTTTCTAGCCATAATGAAAAACTATAACAGAAACATCCGTATCTAAGACTGATTAATCGTATTGAGAGGTTACCTTGCGTCTGGCAAAACGGGGCGGTGGGGTACGAACCCTACGGTTGGTGCGGGATCGGACTCTCACAACGTGAGAGTGGATAGCACATGAAACACAGTATTGCATCTTTGCGTACAACTTTGGCAGAGTGTAACCTATGAATCCAAACAAATACAATACATATCGACGACAATCTACAATACACAGTTTCAAATGCGTAAAACATAAATTAAAATCAACAATACCATCGTATACACTGGCTTCTTGAACATCTCTGATGGCAGCCTGTTCGACGATGTTCCTGACGATGAATCTCTTAATCGCCTTATCCTATCACAGAGGAATCGATAATCAGATCAAACTTAGTTCGAATACATCTACAACTTTTCAGACAAATCTAGAAAACGAATTGGAACAGGAGATCGAACCAACCTTGGGACAGCATTTGCCGCAGTTGGAACACCTAATGGGGTTCACATGACCACGGTTGTGCTTGTTCCTGCCACCGTTCCTGCGCTTGAAAGTCTACAAAAACAACCACGGATTCAATACAAAATCTTGCTTTCAAATCTCCAAAACATCTGCAAGCTTTGATACTATGTTCTGAAGACTTGCCATGTTGCAGCAAAGAGGCTCAAGGCTACTGCGTCTCTTCTCGTCTTCGTTGCGGCGACAGGGTAACAATTAATTAAACCTAAAATCGATTTTAATATATGAAGACATTCTTGCTGTTTTAGGGTTTTATTTGGGTCGGCTTACTGGGCCTTAAACTAATAAATTTATAAACTTGTGATAGTTCTTTTAATTTCCTCTAATGGGCTTAAACTGAATATGTAGGAAGGAGGTGATAAGCCACCGCACAATCCTCCTTTGTCTTGGGCGCTCATTTCGGATCCTTGGAGGGATTGATGCAAAATTTGAACGCTGAAGGAGCTGCTGTGCAGGGATCTTTATGGGTGGTAATTGTTTTGTTAAATTACTCCAACAACACTAAATTGAAATCTATTTTATATATAGATGAATTGGTTTGAAAGGGTAGTATGTAAAAGACATAATTGAGCTCTCTACTTCAATTTTGATACATCTGTTTGTTAAGATTTTGTTTGATTAATTGAATTGTTTTGTACTCTTTTGGTGAATAATTCATATTGCATAATGTTTGTGCTACCTTTGTTTTAGTGGTTTGGATTGGACAAAGAGCTAAAGAGACTTGTCGTTGAGACCACAGCTAATACAAGTTAATTATTTAGTAAAAATAAAACTATCACAAGAATTTCAAAAAGAAAATAGAAAAGAACTGATAAAGAGAAAAAAAAATGTAGGATCCATTGGTGACTAAAGGATCACACTTATTAGTTCCTCTATCCACAGGTACTCAAATATCTTATATAACTCTTTGATATAGAGTAATATTATACGTTATTGGTTTTAGCTAGCAACGAGTTACATAATTAATATCAAGTGTTGATCAATTGGTGTGGGTTATGTAGTACAAGAATGCAAGAACGGATTACTTGAAGAACATATAGACTGTGATCAACTGGAAATATGCCGCGGACATATTGGAGAAGCACAATGGAGATTTAAACGACTTTTAGGGGAACATAACATATGTATTAAAGAAAACAAATATTGAATTACAAATCGAAAAAACCATAAACTCCAACCAAAAGGAATTGTCATTCCCATTGATGGCATTATTTATCCATGTTCTCCATTTTATTAGGAAAATATTGGATGGTCGAATATCGTCTAGAGCAAAACCAACTACTTTGATATTATGTGGGAGTAACTAATCCATTATATAAGTTGGAAAAAAACTGTTAGAATGTTCATAACTCTTAGATTTATAACTTAAACAAGGATAAATTATATATGTAAATATTTGTAATGTTCACAGTTTTATTACTTTTATCAATAATTATATATGTGTATATTTAAAAGATGATTTATAATAAGTTCTAAAAAGATTATGACGAAATTAGGTGTTTAAAATCCAACTACATAGGAATGATCAAATATAGCATTGCTAATGTATCCCATAGCTTTTTAGAAAAAAAAAATTATATACTTTTTTAGGTTTCAAAAATCAATACTAAAAATATCAACTTGTAAACCAAGAATAAATAAACATTAAAATAAATTATTAACAAGAATAAATAGCTCGCCAAAAGTTTAGATTGACTAATAACAAAATATATTGACTGTAAACATAAATAACGTCCCAAAAAATAATTGACTGAATATTAAAATTAATAACGCGCCAAATTTTGAAATTACTAAAGATCAAATTATTTGACTTTAAACATATAACTTCTTAATTTTGGGTCAACATATAATTCAATTTGATACAGTATATAATATAAGTAAAGTCAAACCTCACTTAAATTACTTACCAATCAAATTTTCTAATATATACATGTACTTAAAGAAGTAATCTTCACAATCTTCCAGTTTTACAATAAAAAAATAAAACCCTAATTTTGTAACTTCGACATGTCTGATTCGTGGATTTTAGACGAGACTCCATTACCAAAACTCGGCTGCCTTGGCCAAGGTAACTATGGCTATGTCTCCCTGGTTCAAGCCCCCGATGGACTACTCATGGCTAAGAAAACATCTCTCCGCAAATACTCAGAGGATCTCGATAAAGAATTAAGGATCTTGCACCACTTCTACTCAATCAAGTTCAACACTGTAAGACCCACAAGCCCTATCGTTTTCTACGAAACTATGCCAGTCAACGTCAAAGTCTGTTCCATTCACATGGAACTCGCACCACATGGTTCACTCAAAGACATGATAACCAAAGCCGGTGGACGATTACCGGAGAACGTCATCAGTTATTGCATTCTCCAGGTTCTTGAAGGGCTCAGTGATCTTCACCGAGACGGTTATGTCCATTGCGATCTCAAGCCAGAGAATATACTTATCTTCCCGAGCTATGCTCATGGAGAGCTTTGTAATCTCAAACTTGCTGATTTCGGTTTAGCTAAGGAGCCGAATGGGCCTAATCCAGTGAATGGGTCTTTGTTCGAGGGAAATCCGGAGTATTTGGCTCCCGAGGCAGTCGGGCCACGTGGAATAATTTCCTCGGCGGTTGATATTTGGTCTTTAGGTGTTATGGTAATTGAGATGTTGGGGGTTACTATAAGAGGAGGAAGAGGTGATTACGTGTCGGGGACTCTATCGCCGATGACTTGGGATTTTGTGAGGAGATGCAGAGTGCAGAATCCGGCGGCTAGAGCCACCGCGGAGGAGCTAATGAGTCATCCTTTTGTTAGACAAAGTCTTGGGGTTCCACCGCTTGAGCTGCTTCCAGTTCCTTCTTGCTTAAGTAATGGAGTGGTTGAAGGAAGGTTTTTTTAGAAGATAAATGTGGGAATATGATGAAAAGGGCCGTGAAATTGACGGTGGAGATTAGCCGGAAAATAATGATTTTGATTTTCGTCGGTGTCACTTTTTATTGTTTTTATGCATGTCGCACTTTGTTTCTCATTTGTTTAATGATACAAATAATGTATTAATTTAATAAATAATGAAGTGCGTTTTGTTACAACAGACGTTTCTGTTATTCCTTTTTTTCAATCTAGTATGTAGAAATTATGGATCTCAATTCACATATTTTTATTTATTAATTACGTAATCAAAATCTAACGTCGATTTATAACCTTGACCCATTTTTTCTTAAAAATATAGTTTTCTTCAATTTCTTCACCCTTTTTTGTATTCGGTTTTTCTTTTAGCTAGTTAGCGTTTTCTTCAATTTGATGTACTGTATATATAACCTTCACCCATATTTTCTTAAAAATATACTTTTCTTCATTTAAAATTTATTAATTTATGTCTGTTACATCAATTAATATTTGATTACGTTCCAAATAAAAATTTAACAAAACTTATAACAAAATGCAAATTTCTAAGACTTAAAAAATACATTCCAAAATTTCAAACATGACAAACTTTAAGCATCATTTTAAGTTGATTGGAAAATAGAAATTTGCTAAATTTGTTTAGGTGGACATTTTAGCTTGAGAGAAAACTCTAGCTCACATAATGTAAATATGATTTACATGAAAGACATAAAATGGATATGATTGTTCAAGACTTAAAATAGATAAATTAAACGCTAAAAACATAACTAAACACTTGAAAGCATAATGAAAGACATAAACCATTAGTAATTACCTAAAATATATATATGGTTGTTCAAGATTATAGAGAGTAGAAGGCGAAACTAAAGAAGCATAATATGCCACCAATCAAAAACTCCCATTGATGATCCTCAGCGAACACAAACACAGGATGAAGGTAAGATGAACTCGATAACCGTCAAACCCTAACGATCCAGCGTGAAGGCTACTCTTGGCAAGAAACGAGGGAAAAATACGTTGCCAAACGTAAGGGAAAGCATGGCAATGTTAACCAGAATCGAGATTATGTGCGGTTTTGTGAAACTTCCCCTTTCTTTGCCATCGACGACCGAATTTCATCTCCAATCCGATAGCACACAGGTAAGTAACACCGAAATGGTTGTTGCATTGGCTTAGTCTCATAAGATTTTTCGAAGCTTGCTCATACGAGATTTGATAAATTAGAGGAAACATAGAAGTATAATTGTTTCTCTATTTATTCATTAGCCCATAAGTTTATGTATACAAGATTATAACTTGAGTAACAAGTTCTTTAAAAATCTGATAATAGGAAATCTATCTATTAAGCAATAAGAAAATTTATACAAATGTTATTTTTTTTTTTCAATTCAATTCATAATATCTGAGATATTTTCTGTCTTTTAATCTAAACAGTTATATAATTTTAATCTTCACCATCTACTTTGGAAGTTCTTTTGTATAAATAAGAGCGGAATCAAAATCCATCAGTTTTATAAATGTAATCATCCATCGATAAAACAAGCATTACTCCTTTTATTCTCTCTATAACTTGTTTATCTCTCTAATATATAATCACAGTTTATATTTTTGTGAAGCTTATTTAGCTATTTAACACGAGGTAAAAGGGTCTAAGCTAGGCCAAAGATGACGTCTGTGACAAAAAGCTTGCTTCTTAGAATGAAGATGATTACAGCCCTTATAGCTGGAACGAGTCAAATTCCAATCTCGAAGGAATCTAGTCACTGAGCTAATCCTAGATGGCTTCTTTATCTCTGATCGAATTGGTTGTGGGCTATTCAAACTCCAGTTTCTTCACAAGCTATCTCTGTCTAACAACAATCTCAGTCGAATCATCATCCCTAAATTGATCTTAGTGAAAATTCTCCAAAGTGGGTTGGAGAAATATTGAGTCTTGAGACTTTGGATCTTTGCAATGAATAAGTGTCCTAGACTCTGAAAGTTCTCAACTTTTCTAGGAATGTGTTAATCTTAGTTTGCTCGACTCGACGTGCAACTGTGTCGACCTCTTTGGCCTTAGATGTTAGTGGGAATTCACTGACTGGAAAGCTTACCATTTGGATATTTCAAGATAGTTATGCGTCGTAGAATGGTAACTCCGCCTGGAGGTATCAGGAATTGCACTTCTCTTTGATCTTTGTAAGCCTCGTTTGCTTTAAATTTTTATTCATATAAAGATTCTAGGTTTACCCATTACAAGATTTATGTCGTTCTTAACCGTGTTTTGTTTCATGTTTCTTTTTACATGATCTTGTCACATAAAAAGTATATAGGGAGCAGAAATCGAATCAGAAAACTTGAAAACCTCCAAGAAGTGGACCTCTCATTAGTGACCTGACCGGTACACTTCCCAAACAGTTGGTTATCTTCACACGTTCAAGGCTTCAACATATCTCATCAGGTAATAACAACTGTTTTAGACAAAAAGGATTATAAATAGCAAATAGAGCTGAAAAGGAATGTGCTTTAGGACAAAAGGGCTTACTGAAAAAAATAAAATTGCGGTAGCCGGTAGGTTCGTAGAGAGTTTCTAGTGTATTTTTTGTCTTTTTGTTTCTCAAGATCCCAATAAACATGATTTTTCTTTTGGTATGTAAATGAATTTCGATTTTTATGAGATACATAAAATTGTAAGAAAAAAAGTTAGCTACAAAAAAGAAGAAAACAGAAATAATCACTTTCATATATATGATTTGAGAAATAGATCATCTAGAGAAGAGTCTGGTGAAGAAATTTCCAGAAGATTTGGAGGGATTTTGAAGACAGGAGACATGAACATATCTCCCTAACTTGTCCACTTGTCTTGCCTCACCCTTTGTGTCCTTTTTGCATATCTTACATGTTTTGTCCACCCATCCTTCCTCCACATATTCTCCATCCACTATAACATTTATATAAACCACAAATTATAATTATTTCAAATATTCATAACAAATAAAATCATCTTCATTTTCCCAAATTAATTAGTTCTCTAGAGTTTACCTTCAACGTAGGATTTAAAAAAGTCCTTGTATGTTCCTCCGATTTTTCTTCTTAATGCCCCATACTGCACCAATGCGAACATATCAAACATAATTTTGATTAAAGGATCGGTATGGTTAGTTGTGTGACTTTTGTTTAGTAGAACTTTGGATTTATTTCGAATAATAATTAATATTATACCAAAAACTTGGAAAGTGGTGTGGTTAATTAAGAAGACCGACCTGTTCTTTGCTCATCTTGCCACCGGATTTGGTGGCTTCACGGGCCTCGTAGAGAAGTTCGGCGTCTTTCTCCGACCGAACCTGTGCGAAATCCAACGCATCCGTTAGTCTAGTGAATAACGACGTCTCCTCTTCCTTCTTCTTCTCCTCATCTTTCTCTTGCTTCGCCGACACGACGACCCATCTAGGGTTCCGGCTTATTCTCGCCGAGGTTCTTGAGATAGGGACTTTGGTCGTGGAGATGAACCCACCGTTGTGTTGAAGAGGCAGTGCTCTGAGACCCATCTTTTGCTCTTCGCTCTAATTCCAAGTAAAGGAAATTGCAAATGTTGGTACATTATATAGTAAACATACATGTGGTGTGTATGTAGTGTGGGGTTTAAATGGATAAGGGGCCACAAATGATAATATGGCTGTGATTAATGTGGTTACGTGGGAGTTTACTGATCTGGTTATTTATGAGGCGTCGAGTTTTATTTTCCTGTGTTTTTATGTAAATAGTATATATGAGATTTTCCTTATTAACAAAATAATAAGGTCAACTGAAATTAATAAATAATATTTTTTCCTTATTACAGTTAAAAAAATTAAAAGATATGAAATTATAAATTTAAAATTTTGATTAATCTTTCTTAAGCAATTCTCCTCAATAGTCTCAAAACATGTTTTTGTCAAAAAAAAATATATATAAATAACTTTTAGTAAACAGAGAATTTTTTTATAATTAACGAATAATAAACTTAATAGAAAATGAATATTTATTTAAAATATTAGAAAATATTTTTTAAAAATAAAATAAAAATAATAATTTTTTGGAACAATTTTTTATCAAATTTTTGTTTCAAAAGTTTATTTTTCATATTTTTTATCAAGCTCTTCCTAAACTTTAGTAAAAACATTATAAATTTATTTTTAAGAAAATTTTCCTAAGTTTTAGCAAATTTTCTAAATTTATTCTAAAGAACATTTTTTACATTTTGAAACATTTTATAAATTTTTATTATACCATTTTGAACATCTTTAAAATATACTATTATGAACATTTAAACTATTTATTTTTTTAAAAAATGTTTAGTAAAGTTTTTTTTAACGTTTATGAGCCATTTTTTAAAAAAAAATATATATAAACCATTCCTAAAAATTAAAATATATTTCATAAATGTTTAAGAACTCTTTTTAATGTTTGTTAACTATTTTATGTATGTTGAAACTAAATTTAAATGTTTACGAAAGTCTAAATTTTTTTTGAAAATTCATAATTTATTCTTAAAAATTAATGAATCTATTCTAAATATTTAGAAACATGTTTTTACATTAATTATTATTTAATTTTAGTAAACCATTTTAACGTAATCATCTTTCTAAGCTTAAAAATTTTGATGTTTGTTAAAATTATTTTTTAATATTTAATAAAATTTTACTAAGTTCTATGGATCATTTTCTGAAATGTTGTATTCCTTTTAAAAAAGTAAGTAAATCCTACTTATAGATTTTTTGTTAAAAGAACAAAAACTTTCACTTTTTCCGATATTTCAATATTGGTTTATTTATTAAATATGTATATATTAATATTTATTTAGAAGCTATATAAAAAAACAATCTTTACAATCCAAAATAATGATGTGATTTCTTAGGATTATGTTTGTTCACAAATATAGATTTTGTATTCTCCTAGAATATTTTTTTTTCTTTCTTATTTCCAGAATCAGACGTGGAAGACAAAAAAAATATAAATAATTAAATTGATTATCTCAGGTTAGAATAGAATCTGTAATTCCTAATTTATAGCATAGAAACATTCAAATTAGATAGTTGAAAAACAATCAATAGAAATTGAGATTTCTAATTGTTTATATTGATATATCTGCAAAAATAGTTACAATTCAACAAAGTTATTGTTACCGATTGACTACAAATTAAGAACATAATGGACGAATCTATACTGTAAAAATTAAAACTAATGCGAGCTTTTCTCGCCACAAGAGAGAAACTCTAAAATCTTAACCCGAGCAACGGTCCGTCCAAACTGCACAAAACCATCGCACCGACCGGTCTCTCGGTCTAGGTCAACGAGTGTTGACTTTAACCTCTTCCTTTCCTTCTCCATCCCTCCCATGGCTACGGCCACAGACGACCGTTTCTTAACGGCGAATTCCGCCGTTACTCTGATAGATCTCTCCACAGCCTCCAACCTACTCACGAGTCCACTAATCTTCTCGATTTCCTTGAGAGCCACCATCGTTGCTCTCTCCATCGAAGTCATCGCCGTCTTTTCTCGTTTCAGAGTTTCCGTCGATTTTCTCCATCTCGAAGCCGCGAACGTAGTTAATGCTTCAATCGGAACAGATCCGAAGATTCCAGCGACGATTTTGCACAGGGACACTAGAGCAATCACTGGAGCGGTTATCGCCGCCGCAACGATCGCTCTTCGTCCTCGTACGCGTCTCAGCTTTTTGTCGATTTCCTTCATCGTCGACTCTAGTTTAACAATCATCTTGGCTAGATCTTGATGACAGTTCTGAAGTTTCCTGAGAAAATCCCCGGAGAAAATATTATCACAGTCGCAGTCTCCGTCGATGTCACTGGAATTAATATTCCACAAGTCGTTGAAATTACTCAGATCCCGGAGGGTTTTCCTGAAACTAGCTTCTAGTAATAATCCGCCATAACCGATTGTCTCCTCCTGGAAATCACGCAATGCCTCGTCGATTAAGGAGCACTCGTCGTGTTGGGTTCTCTCTAAACACTTTCTCAGAGACTCACAGAGCTCGGTGACTCCTCTGCTTGTGGTGAAATAATCGTTGAGAAGATAAAGCAACTCCGGATCTCCACGGAGGTCCAGCTGATGGCACTCCATGAAAATCTTCAAGACATCGTCGTCCATGTTGTCCAAACAGTCGCTGAGTTTGCTTAGGTTTTCTTCCGACCGAGATCTCAGCATCGTCGACGAGGAGCTGGAGGGTCGTGAAAGGAACATCATCCAAGGATAAACTGTGGAGATTCGTTGACGGAGACCATGACTCGAAAAGTGGGGGCGAATTTTTATCCCCATTTTCTTAGAAAAACACAAAGATCACTTAACGATTTAGAGAAGAATAAAAGTAAAAAACAATTCACACTCGAATAACAGAGAAGAGAATGTTTTTTTTTTCTAAATGAGAAGAAGATGATTACAGAAAATATGTTGCGACAATCGTATTCAGGTAGGTTGTGATATATAGATATACTTAATTTCCTTTTTTCCCTTCCTTCCATTTCCATTTTTTTTCCTTTTTCGTAAGTGTTTCCATTTTCTTAGTCAAGTACAGCTGTAAATGATACAACGGTCATTTCCGTATTAATTATTAGATGATACAAATGTCATTTTTGTATCTCTATAATGTTAATTAAAAGTACATTTACAACGGTCATTTCGGTCAGCTCCAGAATTGTCCAAGACCAAGAATCTGATAACACTTCTGGTTGCAGATCCACTTGGGGTTCAAGGAAGGAAAATTCAAGCCAATGGAGAAGATAATTGTCAACCGGTATTATTTATGTGCCGCAGATTTATCGAACTCTTAGAAATAAGCAGAAAACACACAAACTTGAGGACTCAAATTTGTGATGACAGGTGTTCAAAGCCTGCAAGTATTACAGCATCATGGGATATGATCGGTCTTGAATCTACCATTACCGTCTCGGTACGAGATTTGTGACAGCACAAAGATGTAACCGACAATGCGTCTGTCTCTTTTGAAGCTCAAGTAGACGCACACGACTGTCACATGTACGTTCTCACTCCCCGGGCGGTATTACGCACTTAAGTACAGTCCTTTGTTGTAGGCATAAGCGCTGGTTGTACAAAACCTAGAATGTGTGCTTTTGATGTCTGCGCAGCACCGGTAAAGTTTTGAAAATTTTGTTAATGCCTCTTTAATGTCCATTAAAAAAAAAATTTGTGATGTCCTAAACCCAGCTTTAGTTGCTTAGATCCTGGGCCGGTCTTGAGTCTGCGAAAACGAAAATTGGAGAGATGGCGTACAAAAGATTAATAAGAATCTTAAGAAAGTTAATATCAGGCAAATCAATTTTTCTCAGTAACTTGTAATCTATACATACCACTAGTGTATGTCTTGTCCTACAAACAATGAAGAAGAGATCTCTCACGAAACATTAGTCAACAAAAAGTAATAAAGTGACTGATGGCTATTTTGAATCCTAAATAGAGTTTGTCCATGTGGTTAAAGAGACAACCCAGTTATCCTGAAGGTATACCAAGAGACCAACCAAAGATTCTGTCACAATCACTAGAGTCAAGAACAGTTCAATGTTTGGCAGGTTTTGCTCTCTTCTTCCTTGCAATTTTCCATTTCCAGTGTGCTTGAAGATATAGAATCTCCATGGCTTTCTGGTGGGGAAGACTGGCAAATGTCACTAATCTCGAAATTCCCTGATCTTAAAGATTTCAATACATGCTGATCTGGGTTAGTAGAAGTCTCTGATTCTACACATTCGTCTCCGTTGATACTGGCACAAGAAGTAGACACTTCACCAGAAATATTGCAGAAACTACTGGCTCCATCATCATCTATTGCCTCAGTGGAAGCTTCTATATGTTGAGTCGATGAGTTCCCAGTACCGGAATCTCTGAACCTGTCAGAGTATAACTGTTGAATCTGCAATAACCAGTGAGCAAGGAATTTAAAAGCTTGCAGCAACAAGTTAAATTCTAAGCCAATAATTCAGAAGCGAGAAATCGCATACCATGTCAGGAATATAAGTTCCTGTTCCCTTCGTCTTTCCAATGTTTTGACAGCCATTAGTTAAAGAGTGCAGAGGCAAAGGCTGCATTGAGGTTGATCCATTCAGACCTCTAAGATAAAACTCGTTCTTTCGGTTACTCACAAGGCGACCGACATCCGAAGCACTTGCGTCCCTAACTTGAGAAGCGACTGGGATATAGCTATCTTGAAATTTTCCAGTTAAGCTATACCCGTGATACATTTGCCCATACAAAAGTCTTCCAAAGTAACCTTCAAAGTCTCCACTGAGTTCAGATAGTTCTGACCTTCCAGTACCAAACGCTGTAACGGGATCATTAACATCTTGTCTTTGTCCCTTACCATTCCTCTCCAAAGAATTGCCAAAGAATTTCTCCAGTCTCCATCCCATAGTTTCACCAGGTAGTGAAAGAACATCTCTGAGCTTTCGACCTCCCAGTGTAAAAGCATGTCTTATTCGTTGGAAATTTCCTAACAAAATGTTTTTTTTTTAAAATGAACACTTTTAAACTGGTACAATGGTTATGGACCTTTATCAATAAAGTACCTTTTGTAACACTTTTTCCGAGGTTGTTGCTGTGTTTAAGAGGATCGACTATGTTGAGATGTTTGATAGGAAACTCAAGACCATTTGTTTCAACAGCTTTGGTTGGAGCAGAATATAGTTCTACACAGTCTCTTAGAAACTTCTCGTCAAGCAATAACTCATGCCCAATTTCTGAAGAAGCTGGAAAGAGAGAGAGAGAGAGAGCATCAACCCAAAACGTCAAATAAAGGGGAGAAAAATGGCCCGAAAAGGTGTTTGCGATTTTTGACATCATCCTTACCCATAAGTTCTGGAAGGCCAGATACTGGCACAGGACCATTGACACTGATGCAGTAGTTACTCCAATCAAATGAACCATAGTAGTCCAAAAATTTATACATAACCTGTTGAAGAGTATGACTTTAATCTCATATTTTGCATATATCACTTATTGTAGACGATGCCAAAGCTCCAGAGAAATTAAAGTGATTACCGCTAAAGGGCCGGATAATGATGAATGAAATAGGTTAATGATGTACAAGACTAGTACTGCCAATGCATATGTTGAAATCAATCCAGTGTTAGCACCAAGAATTCGGCTCTCGTAATAGCACCAAGCTTTAATTAAGATGATGCTACGCTTGAAAAGATGACCTCTACCAAATAGTTGGTCAACCTGAGAATACATCAAACCAGAGATTAAAACAATAATTAAGAATCAAAGCTGAGTAATGATATGTTTAGTAGACTTCTAGAGCCTACTCTCGAATAGCTGATGGTACCTGTTCCAGAAAACATAAAGCACAGAGACCCGCCATTTGATTAAAGGAGATATCAACAGCAATGTTCCTGATGTTGCATTTTATGACCTTGACCTACAATCCAGAAGGGCAAGAGCAGCAAACTGTCATGAGAAAACATTAGAAGCAGTCTTGAAAGTACAAAGCCGAAACCAAAAGGAAACAAACCTGTGCAGGGATAAATTGAACATCTGTTACATGGAACTCAGATTCCCCTTCTTCACTTTTAAGCGTATCGTACAATTTTTCAAAGAATTTATCCTCCATATTTTGCTTAGTTAGGACCGTCAGATCAATATCTCCGTCTGGGAGATAGGTTTTTAGTGGCACCGAACCAAATGAAAATACCTGTAGATACAAGTTGCCATTTGAAAATTAACAAACATAAAGCATAACAAGCAAGAGTACTGGGGGTTTCTAACCTCAATTCCATCATGACTCTTGATTAGAGTCCGTACGTAATCAATGATCTCATTCCTACTTCTATCTGAAACAATGGCAGGTTGGATAGTGCTTAGTATCTCATGAGCTCTCTCTTCTGCAATCATCCAAGACTCCTCATCTATTGGCAGTGAATCCGCTTTAAGTTGTGCTGTTGTTAGCGACAATGAGCATGATGAAGAAGACGAAGATGATGAAACTGACAATCTTTCTTGAATATCACCCATGTGAGCATAACTTCAGACTAAAACATCAGATGGGTAATACATGAATCCTCAACCCAGAGTTCCACTTGTATGAGTGTGACATCTACAAAGAAGTTTTTATTAAAAAAAGAGTTGACTTTATTGGAATCACATTAGACAACGAAAAGGATACTAAAGCAAAAGAAATGACGGCAAGTTACAAGATGGTTGTCTAATTACTTAAGCTTCCAAATTGGATCGCAACAGATTAGAGAAAATGGAGAAGATCAATTTAGTGATTAGTACCAACAAGAAGCTACATCTGATTTCTCCAACAACCACATCTGGATGATTTAAAAGAGGCCGATCAAGAGAGTGAGTGAAATACATTGTAAGCAAAGAGAAGAATAATCGAAACAGAGCATGTCAATATAGCTTGTCAAAGCCAAATCGAACACTGGAATGATCTATTAATCAAAAAGAAATTGGCTAAGACATGATACTTCCGTTGCATGATGATTAATTCTACGGCAAAATAAGCTCAGAATTCTCAATCCTGTCTTCCAAAGTCAACATTTTTTTGGTCGTCCACATCGTTTAACGCATCAATTTTATACAAAATTGAGGTTTAAGTATTGAAAGTGTACCTGCGGATTTAGTCCATTTGTCCTGAGATTCTTTGGGCTAATCTGCGAATATTCAATTGGGTTTAATTCCTGGAACAAATAAAAAATCGAAAAAAAAAAAATCAAACGTTGGAACTAATCCACATGACATTTTACATGATAAAAATACGGCATTTTGGAAAATCTCAAGTTTTGGTCTTGTATCATCTTTCAGCTTAACAAAAGGACCACGACGATAGCTCAAGACATAAGACAGGACCCTTATAAAAGAGATTCACGGCAATTATTTATTCTTACAATTGGAAACAACAACACAGATCATCAGAAACAAACCAATTCTAAGAAAGACGATTTCGACGCAAATTACGTTTCTATTCATCGGAACGCTAAAGAGTAATTCACCTCGAGATAAATTTTCCAGCGTTTGGCTTTTTAGATCTTATGGATAGACACAAACATACACGTTACACCAACTTTCAAACCAAAACAAAGAATCTTATATGGAAAAATATAAAATTCAGATAAAACAATATGAATAAGTAAATGTATCGGAAACCAATTGCTTTTTTTTCTGTATCAAAAGAAGAGAAGAGAAACCGAAACGATAATTAAAAATACTGCAAGAGATTTATAAACCACAGAAGATTGGCGAATAAATATATAAAGAAATTATGGAAGGTTCATAAAAGTGGAGACCTAAAACAATCTGCCATTTGTGTGTCATGATAAAAAAATTAACTTCACCTGCTCCTCAAAATAATCTTCAACCCAAAAAAAAAGAGATTTTTTTTAATCTTCTTCTCTCCTCTTCTTCTTCATCATTGTCGTAGACTCCAAGTATGTTGCATCTTCATGGTCAATGCTCAAGACAAAACGTCTGTGATTCAACAAAACCCTAATTTCTCCAAGTCCATAACCCAAAGACATAACTCAATATCCATGGAAGGGAAAAAGCGTATCGTAATCTTAGGTGGTATCGAGTGTAGAAGATCATACGCGTAAAAGGTGGGACCTACTAATCATAAGCTTAATGACGTGGCTTAACACATGGGTGCTAATACGAGGTTCATCTCTTCCGTACACGTGGATTTATATCGGACGGGACTAATTTATTAGATTAAGAAGACAAACAAAATACAAATTCCCTCTGGATTAAGCAAACAGTCAGATTTCATTTCCCGCTATGTTAACTCTCTCTCCTAAATCCCTATCCTCTTCTTCTTTCCCTCTGCACAAATCGCAAAATCCTAGACGTAAATCCCCAAATTCAGGTCGATTCCAGAGCTGTAAATGGAGATCTAATCCCATTTTCGTGAAATCCGAGGTTCAGATTGAGAGAGATCTCGAATTCGAGACGGGTGAGACGTTTTTCCGTCATGAAAGCGCCAGAGGTCGTGACCTCGGCGTGCTCTCGGCTTCGCTCTACAAGAGATCCAATGTAAGCTTACGGGTACTCGACGCCATGTGCGGATGTGGAATCAGGTCACTTCGTTATCTTGTGGAGGCGGACGCCGATTTGGTGGTGGCCAACGACGCCAACGATGCTAATCGGAGGATAATCACTGACAATTTGAGTAAAGTAGAGAGAGGCACAGGAGATGAGAGGAGATGGGTCGTGACGTATATGTTGGCTAACAAAGCGATGATTGAGCGATATATGGTTGCGGATTTCTTCGATTTGATTGACATCGATTCGTTTGGGAGCTACTGGGCTTTTCTGAGGGATGCGTTTAATGCATTGAGATTGGGTGGTTTGCTTTACCTGACTTCAACAGATGGTTACTCTTCTGGTGGTCACAGGCCTTATAAGTGAGTTTACAATATATATTTTTAAAGTTTGATGCTTTACATTTCTGGATGTAATCGGCTTTATGGAACATTTTTGGAAACATTCTGTGGTTTAGGAACTAAGGAGGTTGAAACATTTCTTGGTTTACTTTGATGCAGTTCATTAGCAGCCTATGGAGCATTTATTCGGCCAATGCCATTTGGGAAAGAGATTGGGCTGCGGATGCTTATAGGCGGGGCAGTGAGAGAGGCTGCTCTGCTTGGTTATCATGTTACGCCTCTTTTCTCATAATATTCGTATCACGGACCTGTATTTAGAGTCTTGCTTCGGGTTCACCGTGGGATTCTTCACGAGGACAGGTTATCTCTACGTTTTGAATCTGACTAAAAGGACTCGAGTTTTTATTATGTTGCGTCTCTAATTGGTGGAGTTGTCTGCTTTCTTAACTGCAGGAACTATGGTTTTGTCACTTTCTGTCATCTATGCGGCCATTCTCATACAATGAGATGGGATGGACTTGGTCTGATGGGATGTCCCTGCAGTGATACAAAGGCTTCTTCCTCACCAGTAGTGTCAGGACCGATGTGGCTTGGACCGCTCCATGATGCATCGTATGTGACTGAAATGCAGGAATTGGCTAAGGAAGGGGGATGGGTGAGTGAAGGCACGTTCACAGATTTGGAGAAGCTTCTCAGCATAATGATCGAAGAGAGCGATCCAAGACTGCCTCCCGGATACACCAAAATGGATGAGGTCTATAACCAAAGTGCACTTACATTGATAAGAAACTTGCATTCCGTCTACGTTACATGAGAATAATTTGTTATGTTGTGATCAGATGGCGAGCCGTGCGAAGATGAACTCACCTTCGTTGAAGAAGATGATGAGTACACTTGTCAAGGTAAAATAGTAACTGCATTCCCCTCGGTTTTGATCTTTGAAGAAACGAACGCAAACATATAAATCTAAAACGATGTGTGCTTCTTGCAGGAGGGATACGCTGTTAGCAGATCTCATATTATATCCAATGCTCTCAAAACAGATTGCCCCATGTCACATTTTATAAGGATTGCCAAGGATGAAATGCATAGTTGATTTTTATCTGTTGCAAATTTGTTCAATGTAGCAATTTAGTAATTGCGCCTTTTCAAACACATGAGAAATGCATCTCAACCTTGACTCCATTACATACTAAAGAATTTAAGCACAACTTACAGATTACTGAATATGTTGTCTGTTATTCATAATTTATCATGAAAAAGGGGTATCGAGTAGAACATGTCAAATAGAGAGGAAATGCCAATGTCGAAATAAACTGATGAAATAGTCTCAAAGCATTCAAAGCTCCACATTAAAAAAAAAAAAATTAATCATTAACCAAATGTAGAAAACATCTTCAAAAATTTCAGACAACACAGAGACTGAAACTAGAATATAAAGAGTTTTGGAGTGCCAGCTTCTTGCAGTCTTTAGGCACGAGGAGCAGCAGGAGCACCACCAGCAGGGCGAGCTGCCTGACCAGGTTGTCCAGGCTTGGGAGCATCCTCCTGAATATTTATCATTTTCGAAACCGTTCAGTTGAATAAAAAAGGTCAAGAACAGCTTGAAGCAACTACAGCAATAAGATAGTGAAGAACTCACGAACTAATCAACTTATCAAGAAGCAGCGGTTACTAGTAAGAATTCTACATCAAACCAAAACATCTGTATCTAAGACTGATTAATCGTATTGAGAGGTTACCTTGCGTCTGGCAAAACGGGGCGGTGGGGTACGAACCCTACGGTTGGTGCGGGATCGGACTCTCACAACGTGAGAGTGGATAGCACATGAAACACAGTATTGCATCTTTGCGTACAGCTTTGGCAGAGTGTAACCTATGAATCCAAACAAATACAATACATATCGACGACAATCTACAATACACAGTTTCAAATGCGTAAAACATAAATTAAAATCAACAATACCATCGTATACACTGGCTTCTTGAACATCTCTGATGGCAGCCTGTTCGACGATGTTCCTGACGATGAATCTCTTAATCGCCTTATCCTATCACATAGGAATGGATAATCAGATCACGCTTAGTTCGAGTACATCTACAACTTTTCAGACAAATCTAGAAAACGAATTGGAACAGGAGATCGAACCAACCTTGGGACAGCATTTGCCGCAGTTGGAACACCTAATGGGGTTCACATGACCACGGTTGTGCTTGTTCCTGCCACCGTTCCTGCGCTTGAAAGTCTACAAAAACAACTACGGATTCAATACAAAATCTTGCTTTCAAATCTCCAAAACATCTGCAAGCTTTGATACTATGTTCTGAAGACTTGCCATGTTGCAGCAAAGAGTTTCAAGCCTACTGCGTCTCTTCTCGTCTTCGTTGCGGCGACAGGGTAAGAATGAGTTAAACCTAAAATCGATCTTTTTATATGTACATTCTTGCCGTTTTAGGGTTTTATTAGGGTGAGCTTACTGAAATTTATGGGCCTTAATAGTAAGCCCAGGCCTGACTCAAATTTAATTTAAGAAATGTAAACAATTAAAAAAAGTTTTTTAAAGTAAATATTTTTTAAATAACCTGATTAATGATTTAAAATCAAATTTCATATCTTTTATAATATTTGAAACATCAAATTTTGATATCCTCTATAAAAATCTTACATCATGGATTTCAAAATATTTTTGTTTGACTTAAATTTTGGTTTTTTCTTTTTGTTTTTTTCACAGTATATATATATATATATATATATATATGAAAATCATCATTTTAAAACTAAAACGATATTACATTAAATTTTATTTGACAAATATTTAAGTAACATTTTTGAAAGATGAAGAGCGATGACATGTAAAACAAATTGGAGACCAAAATTATGGTTTTAAACATTTTCCGACTGCATGTTTTTTTTCTAAAGCAAAACAATAACTTATGTACAATAAATAGAACTAAAAAATGTAATTATTGAATGTAAAAATAGTGACTAACATATTCTTAAATTTAATAAATACCAATCATTAATGTTTTCTGTAATTTAATTTGTATATTCTAATATGCAAATAAATTATCAAAATTATGTGGTATAATGGTGATCATCTTTAAAATTTATGACACATGTTTGGGTTCGAATTCAGTATCTCGTAATGTTAAAAGTAGATACTAAAACTATTAAGCTAAATTAGAAAAAAAATATATATGAAAATAAATTATTAAAATTAATGTATTTTGTAAACCCATTTAAACTTAAACTTAATAAATATTGATAAAAGAGAAAATAATTATTTTTTATAACGACATAAATATTTGACTATGAAGTAATCAACCAAATTGGGTGGCTGTGCTAATGTGGTTCAGAATAGGAAGAATTTTTTGCATGTCGCTCAGCAGACAAAAGATAATTGTTTTTAGGGATTTTTTTTATCAAGGTCAACATGAAGTGGTTTCTTTCACAAATCCGTTTCTTTAACTTCTACAGTTTTTTTGGTTATTAATTTAAATATAAAAAAAGATTATATAATAATTATCTGGTATTTTAGCTAAATATTTGACATTATATATTAACTTATGTTTATTTGTTGCCCTCAGTGGAACTACTTTTTGGATCCTCCCCTCTATGAAACAAAGAGTAATATCGATATTACATTATATTAATTAATAGCCAGAAAAAAGTGACTTGCCTTTTGACACACCTTCAGAGAAGTAATTAATGCCGCATTTTCTATTGCGGGATGAACGAAACATAGATGGAGAATACTCTAATACATTTGATGCTTATGCTTAATACTACTAACCCCATATATATATATATATCGATATAGGATTAGTATACCAGCCCCATGCACTTATCTGAGAACTATCCGCTGATCAAAACTTTAATCCGATTTCATTGTATTATAATCCGAATAAGAACTTAATTAATATTATCTTTATACCGAACCACGCCTAGAGATCTCGTGATCTTCGCCTTCTCCGCATGGTTTAGCCGCCTTAAATTACATTTACCTGCATTTTTATGATTTGTGTATATATAACTTTGGATCAGAAATCAGAATCCTGTATTAGGAGTTCCATGTCTATAAGAAAATAAAAGAATGATATCAGAATGCTTTGCATATGGTACCATGGCTTAGGGAGAGTCGAACCGTCAAGGCAGATGTACGGCGGTTTACAATGGATCGATCGGCTGATTTATTGACTAATGAATATAAGGAGAACTTCGTTTTTTTCCATTTATCTCTATGGACAATACATCCTATCGTTTTTATAAGCAGAGCAGAAGGTATAATAACATTAATATAAATAAAAAAATTGATAGAGAAGCTACAGCTTTTGAAAAATAAACTAATATATACGAGAAAGACGTTGTCTTTTGGATTATTGACACCAAACGAGCAAAGCAACCTAATTTTTAAAGTACGAACATACCGTCGGATCATCGACACGGCGAAAAGTTAGCCCACGTGTTTAACGTTTGAACATTTTAGCATGAGACAATGATTTTGCTAACCCACGCCGCTCTTAATTTCTCACTTTCATTTTAATTATCTATTTAGTGCCCTTTTGGATTTCGTTTTCTGTGACTCCTCGCCTCCACTCTCTAGCCAATACGAAGAAAAACGACGATATCTGTATCTTGTAAACACTAAGACACGTGGCGTTTTATTATTAGAGATGTTAAGATTGCCTTTAAAAGTCTTGTCCATGTCATCATTCTGAATCTTGTATCCACGTCAGCTCCAAACTCGTGTACAGAGAATGTTTTTTTTTCTATCTGCAGTACAATCTGAATGTTACAGTTTCCTATTTTAAGAATCGAGAATCTTTATTGAGTCAAAATAAGTAAAAGATATAAAAAGTACAAACTTTTTAAGTCTCAGAACAAAAAGTATTCAAAAAGATAACATAGTTGAGTTATTCATTACGGATCACCTAATCACTAAGACAGTTGATCTAACCCTTTAAAATACATTGATTAAAGCTCATAAAATAATGAAACTGCTCACCACTTAAATCATAGTATGAGCTACCGATGCCCTTCACTAACTCCCATAATTAATTATCATTACAAAAAGCTTTAGTTTTTCATAATATTTTTTTCTATTGGCCACATTTTGAGTCAAACGACACATTTCACTCTAATCATGATGGTTTGTTTACAAAAGAAGCAAACAACACCCATCAATGATCAAACCAATTAAAATCAAGAAAAAGAAAACAAAAAACGAACCAAAATGGGCAAACACAGGTTTTCAAAGTTTTGCTTACTCTGTCTGTTCTGGAACCGTGCTGTGTATAAATCTAAACTTTCGCCTCGGAGTGACCAACTGTTTCTCATCGATGGTAGAGACTTGTTTCCGGTTTAGGACACTGCCGATTGAAACATTACGTTTTAGCACTGGCTTAAGGAGATCAATCAGCGGCTCGTACTGGTTCACATGGCTCAAGAAGGAGCGTCGAGGAAAGTTATCACCTTTCATCGGACGCTTTGCTCTAATAGCTTTCTCATCTTTCCAGGACTCAATGTTCCACTGGCGAAACGCATCTTCTGCTTCAAGTTGCTTCACATTAGCGATTTCTACTCGGTTTAACGCAGTTTCTAAGGCTTGTTGACTTTGTTTAACTTCTTCATTAGCTTCCTCAAGCTTCCTCAAAATCTCAGTGGATAAGTCTTCTTTCATCTGTGCTTCAAGTGTTAAAAGAGACCTTGGTGGCTCCGGGAAGCAAAAATCGTCTTGGTTTTTCCCGCTGGACAATATGGTCATTTCAGCAATCGCAAGTGCTTCCGCTGCTCTAGCAGCTTCTTCCATTTTTCTTGCAGCAATCAATCTCATTTCTGCAGTTTTCAGAAAGGTGTTGCTCTGTCTATGGAAAGCTGTATCATTGGTTTCAACAATCATCTTAACTTGTTCAGAATGCGGGTTCACAGTATATATACATAAACATGAAGTTTCAGAGATGTGAGTAGATAACATTTGAGGCTAATCTTAGAGGCAGAGCAAACAATACAAGACGACCTTGAAGCTCTCACGCATTTTGTATCATTCATTATGATAGATCACTACAGAAATTCTGAAATTTCCACTTAGTTTCAGTATAAAACCTCTAGAATATGGAAGGAATATAATTTTTGATAATCGTCACCGAATCGAATCAGCTATCCATTACGAGCTTACATAAAAGATAATGAACATACACTACAAATTGTCAATGACATAGCACTTACAAATGCATTGCAGAAGAAGAATTGGAAACAGAACTCACGTAATTGTCACCGAGTTTGAAGGGAACCCAAGACCCACGTAATCCTCCTCTCCTTGTACTCGCCGGAATTGGCTCCGCCGCAAGGTTGTGAAGCCTAGTCTCCGCCATTTTCCGTCTACCAATTGGTTTACCCAATTCAAAGGGAAAGAGAATAAAAGAGAAACCCATCAACAGAGAAGCAGACATGATAAAGAATGAACAAGTGATTCGCTATCATTGTGTTTTTTGTCGTTAACGACTCGAAAGAGGATTAGTCAATGGGGTGTACGTGGCTTATATTCATTGGTTTCTGGCTCTTTATTATAATCAACCGTACATTGTCTCTCTTTCACTCTACTTGGAAATTGTATAATTTAATAAACTCCAATTTTGGGCCGTTGATTACGGAGCTGCCGAGTTTCGTGAATTACATCTTTCGTATCGCGAATTTAGGTCGTTATTATATACAAATAAAAAAAAAATTGAAAACTTTATATGTAACCGCACAAAATACAGTAACACTAATTAAATAATTATGGACATATTGTTGTGGACATTTCATTATATAACATTTTAAAAAGTTGTGGCCATATTTCTCTATCGAATTAAAGCAAAGTCTGAGTAGAAGGAGAATGGACCACGTACCAAAAATATCAAAACCTTCATTAAATTATACGGTATCAACCGTCTTCGTCTCCTTAACGGTCCAAATTCACCAGCACTTAAGACAGTAATCATCAACCTCTTCTTTCTATCTGTCACGTTTCTATTTCTTTTTCCGCATACGTATCTTCCAACCAAATTAGAACCGACAAAAAAGATTATCGTTGGTACTTACCAGTTATCACTGAACACTTGTCTTTTTATTTATACGCTGAAGTCATACTATATAATTATGTTCATATTTTCATTTTAACAAAAATAAAGGAGATAGACTTCAAATTAATCTAATTAAATAGATATTTGTTGACAAAAAAGAAGAAGATATTTTCATCATTATATATTTTTTTAAATGATACTTATTCTGAATACGGTGAATACTATCTTTAGTCAGTTATGTATGATAAAGATCATATTCACGTTATGAATTAGTTTTAGTTTGCAGAAAATAGTTAAAAGCCCACGTAACTACCAGTAAAACTTGAAATCATAAGACAACATGAGTTGAAACAAACTTTTTACTATAAATTACGATTGGACAGATCGGTCTCTCTGCATACATCAGTTCCAGAAAAAGGAACTTTTAACTCTTGTTTTTCTTTTGTTTATTAAAAGGTTATTCAATTAAAATGCAAAAATGTAAAAGACTACAAGTTATGACATTTCGGTCATACAGTTTTGAAAAGAAAAGCGGAGAAAAAAAAATATTAGCATCTATTTTTGAATACAAATTAGCATAATAAACAACAAAAAAAATTATTATTCAAAAAATATAATAAAAAAGAATGATAAAGTGAGAGACAGGAACTAGATTACTAGATACACTAGCTGATTAGGCCTCGTCCGCCTCGCCCTCGCTCGACACTCTTCAACACTGGTATGCATTTGTTGTATACATTCAATCATACATATAATCAACACGCATGCACCATCCAATAACTAATTTATCAATAGATTTCAAAAAGAAAATCTAATATCCTTAGATGCACCCATGTACTTTGGATGTATAACATATTGCGACAATTAAATAGTTCCATATTGCGACAATTAAGGTTATTAAATAGGTGTGAAGTCTTCATGTCTTCTATAGCTCAAAACTGTAGATTAGCTAGTCCAATAATTATTCCCTTAACAATAAGAACACCAAAAATAAACGTTAATAGAGGGAATTCTATATAAGGTAACATATTTAATATGAATGTTAAAACTCTAAGCAATGCAACAAGCTTTGAAATTTATCTGTATGAGTCTATTACCAACAATGTGATCCTCACGGCTCTCTCATAATTAATGAAAAGCATTAAGTGATGCATAAACATCCAACAGTAAGATAGCCACCTTTCATTTATTATCTAACCATTTCTGGCCTCTGTGTTAATTGCGAAATATTTTATACATGTAATATGCTCATCCATATGATTTTTTTTTCCTATAGAAAAATCCAAAAAAATGATTTAAAAGAAAAAAAACAGGATAAATATCCATACTTGTAACCATGCAAAGAAGTCTCTTCTAAAAGTAATACTGGTAACCTTTGAATCTTGCACTTCGACAAAAACCCGACTCAAACACACATAAGAGATTAAAACGTAAATAGAGAGATTGTATTACAAAAAAATGTCAGGAAGATTAAGATATGACGTGGAGTACTCTGCAATCGATGAGGAGCAAGAAGAAGATGACGAAGAGAGATCCTCCTACTATGGCGGAGCCACCGTACCATTCGTATGGGAGTCAAGGCCAGGCACACCCAAACACAATCACTTTCCCGACTGCTCTTTTGCTCCGCCGCTCACGCCGCCTCCATCGTATTACTCGTCATCGGGGATTTTGTCGACGCCCAAGAGACAAAACAAGGTAAGAACCAAACTAACTAGAATCTTGTCGATGTCTATGTTCCATGATCTCAGGAAGAAAATTAACAATAGCAAGAAGACGACCAACTATGTCTCTGGGTCATCGTTTTCTTGGTCGTCTACGTCTTCTTCACCTTCCTTTTCCTCCTCGCCGCCACATTCTTTGCGAAAACCAGTGAGTCGTGGTAAGAAATTACCGGTTCTGTACGCTAGTTACAAAGAGCATGAGCTTACGTCGTCGCCGACCTCGACTCTGTGTTACTCCAATGGTGGAAGAAAAGGGTTTAGCTCTTCAATGGGTAGTATGAAGAAAGTTTTGTTCTCTGTTCCTAGACATGGATCCAGTGGTAAAGCTCTCACCAACGGTGACATATACATAGATTGATTATGTGAATTTAATGCGTTCTTGATTCGTTATATAAGCTGCTTTGCCTCATCGAACATAACGCGGGTTATAATGCTTTGATGTGTGAATGTAATTGTATGATGTATATCTCTATATAGTTTGTCTGTCTCAATCGTGGTATAAAGCTTATGTTGTAAACTGGCTTTTTGTCATTTCATATCTATCTAGAACCAAGAAAGTTCTCCCAAACGAAGTCAATACAAACTGATAGATCTTTTGTATACACAAAGGTTGGCATGTCATGTGTGTTAAGGGATCAGTGAACTATTTCCTGTGAGAAGAAGCCTTAGCTATACAGTGATAGGAACGAACGGGTTATGGTGTGTCAATGAAATCCTTAAGATAGTTATCACTTCCTACTTAGTCTAAGTCGCTACTAGATACCTCTTCTTCTGGCAACTCAAATGCATCGACTTCTGCAAAGTAAGCTTTCTGCTGCGCAATATAATCATGAGAAACTCCATTAGCCACATTATCTTCCTCATGCTTTAACCTTCGCTGCCTCTGTAATGTAACCATAGATACAGAATTAGATTTGGAGAACACTTGGCAGACTCTTCAAATAGATACAAGTTGCACGTCTCTCATTAAAAAGCAAGAGCAGAGTAATCTCATGAGAATATTATAAATCCACCTTTTATATAAAGAGAAATACATGCAACTGAAAGACTAGACATCCATCTTCGAACTATGTGTAGCACTGGTTTTCATATGTGATGGAAGATAATGTTGACTAATCAAAATTGAAACATAGGATACACTGATATACAATTTGCTAGAGCCAAACAACCGGTATACCTAAGTAATGACTATTTTTTCACAGAAATATGAGAGCAACACAGAACTATTACACTTCTGATAGGTATAGATAGCTAGAGCGTTACTGAATTCACCTTTTTGGGAGCCACTTTTGAGGGCTTTGGTTTATTTTCATCTGCTTGATGTCTTTTCTTCCTGTGAAACAATTCAAAAGGACTTACTAAAACAAAGAAACGCTTGAATTTATCACAGGCCACAAAAGCTAAACAAATTTGATTAGCATGATAGGTTCAACACTAATACCAGTTATATCATCTAGATTCTTAACAGAACAAACCACAAGACAGCATCAACATGTACTATGTTCTACCCTAATTCCACATGTCCATAGCTACAATTAGTCATACCAGATTTATTTTCCCAAAACTCAACAATCATATATCACTGAATGAGTTTCATACCCAGGGCTTGACATCAAGTCAAGACGAAGGCGAGCCACTGCACTAGAGGAAGATGCGTCTTTATTCCTTTTTTTCCCAGAAGCCTTCCTTCCAACCGTGTAAAGCGAGTAAAGCTCAGCAATCTCCTTGTCACCAACGCCTAAGCATAAGACAGTTCTTAAACATCAGGCCTAAGGTAGACACAGAATCAATTAAGCAAAATCACCAATTGAATCGAAAATCTCGATAACAGCTTCCGATCCAGTTAATATTGGTGCCATTTTGAAATCTTAAGGAATATATTGATGACTCAACTAGTTTTCTTAGCAGGAAACGTGACAAAGCAAGTATGAATCTAACGATTCTTCCCTTTAATTCCGTTAAAAACACATATATCAAGTATCACGAATCCAATAAACTAAACCCTAGAGTTGCGCACAAATTCAATTCAACTGAAGTCCCTCAGAAAATGGAATTTCGATATACTAGAACCAAACCCGTTGCAGGTAAAAAAAATACCCTCATCAGAGCGCGAGTTTCGGGGACGAGAAGGCGCAGATGTCGGGAAATCCAGATCGGCAGACATACGGCGAGTTACGGGTCTAACGCGCGTGTCAACAGACCGGGAAGCGCTTCCGGCACCAGCGTCTGATTTATCAAAATCTTTGGGTTTTGAGGGACGAGAAGGCGTAGGAGCCGGAAAACCCAGATCGGCGAACATACGGCGAGTTACGGGCCTAACTCTCGTGGAAAGAGGCTTGGAAGCGCTTCCGGCACCAGCCTTTGAGTTATTGACATCTTCGATTTTCTCCTTGAGCGAAGTCTGATCTACTAACCGCTTAAGAGAAGAAGTGAGACTCGGATTCGCGAATTTGACGACGGTAGCGGAGGAAGAAGATGTCTGTTGGGAAGTTCTGGATACGGTGTTGGTGCAATCTCCGAGGGGTTTTCTCTGTAATCTTCCTACAACGGGCCGATGAGCTTCCATATCTCTCCGGCGAGTCGGAATCTTCGGATTCACCTGAGGTTTTGGGGTAGAAGATGCCAATTGGCGGGAACATAAGAAGACGGAAACTGGGAAGTAGAAGAGTTCCGAAGAAATCTCGCGAGCTGGATGAAAAATTAATTGGGTGAATTTGAAAGCCCAGATCGCTAAATATTATTATTAGTGGGCCTATATTGTACTGATCATGTGTAAGGATGTTACAAATTATTTGGGCCTGGCCATAGATAAATTATTCACGCTTTTTGAATAGAAAGAACAATAAATAAACGCAAATTAAGGGTTTAGATAAATTGTCAAATAGCGAAATATAAGAAACATTTGAGTTTAATGCAAAGATTCGTAAGATAATCACAAAACAATTAAATTTGGTTTTAGTTAATTAGCTACATTCCGTTTTCTTTTTCCGTTAAATAATTTGAAACGTCAAAAAATATATAACAAAATTACTTTTCTAAAATAAAATATTTTTATTAGTACTTTAAATTGTAAAAAATAATAGTAGTAGTTTTCTCTAAAATTTATAACACATGTTTAGAGTTATAATCTATTACCCCGCTATATTTGAGAGAATATTAAAACTATTAAACTAAGTTAACAAAAAATAATAAAATCATATTTTAAAACGTGATATTTCATAAAATCACAAATGTTATAATTAACAGAATATATCATACTCGCTTACTTTGTTATGATTTACATGAAGCTGAAGATGATATTCATATTCGATGGATGAAAGCCTCACGGATTCCTTCTGTTTAAGTAGTGGTGTTGTAATAAAAAGCTGACCTGATTTGATCGTTTAAACAATTTCACTGAATTTGTTTTTGTAAAACCACTTTTTGTTGATAAATAAATTTCACATTTCCACAAAAAAATAATGCAAAAAAGTTCAAAAAAAAAAAATATCTCATGTCCATTCAAGTTAATAAAACATCTACAAAATAGAACGATTAAGTCTGTAGCATATTAACTGTTACCATTCGAAACCTACATATATAATAAAAAAAAAAACTGTAAGCTATTCGGGTGTCACACTACATAAGTTATACTTAATTAGTCTATTTTACTTTAGATTAATATCATATGTTATATGTTTTTATTCTACATGATATTCTTTAGAAAGAAAATTTAGTATAAAAAATGATTTTGACTAAATATAGTAGCTAATAAAATAAATAAGTAGACTTAGAATGACCCAATAGAAAAATGTAAATAACTAAGTTAAGAAAATAGAATAAAAAAAAAACACAAGGAACTACAAATAGGCAAGTGTAGTACAACAAGACCACATAATGAATGCTTAATTGGCTTGTACTTCTTATACTTTTGGTTAGTGGAATTAAAAGTTGGTAGTCTTTTTTCCACGTCAGGTATAACTAACATTCCTAAACTTTTTTATTATTTCTATTGGAATTAATATCGTTAATGCACTAACTTTTAATGCTCTCGTTTCCTTTACGCAAACTCCATCTCCTCCCAATCTTTGCTTTTTTTTTTTGCGTTGCTATAAATAACCAAGAACACACCATATTACTTCTCATTCTATAAACAAACATCTCATTTCTCATTTTTATCACCGATCTCAAAGCTTTTCGGTTTCATTTCATCTACTTCTAGCCATGTCTCAGGTACTTTTGGCTTTTATAATTTATCTTTCCTTTCGTTTTGGGTTTACGTCTGGTTATTGACCACTAAACGATGATTTCAAGCAATATTTTCGTGTTCGTTGCCAAAAGGTGTCATCAATCTTTTGATATATGGAATTGGCCGTCTAATTCAACCCATTTATATGGACGATTAGTATTTTGAAACTAATCTTAAAATTGGTCGTCTAGGCACCATCTGTATTTGAAACGTTCGAATGTCCGTTTAAGGTCTTTTAAGCTTGAAACGTAAAGTTAATTGTTAATGTATTACTAATAAATACAGACCGTTGTCCTCAAAGTTGGTATGTCTTGCCAAGGCTGCGTTGGTGCTGTCAATAGAGTCCTCGGCAAAATGGAAGGTATTTTTCTCTATTTTTTTTTTTTTTTTTCATGTGTACTTTATATTAATCATCTTATATATTGTGCACACATGTGTACTTTATATTAAACCGTCTATAATTCATAAACCAATTTCAGGCGTTGAGTCATTTGACATTGATATAAAGGAACAAAAGGTGACAGTGAAAGGTAAAGTTGAGCCTGAGGCAGTTTTTCAAACAGTTTCGAAGACTGGGAAGAAGACTTCTTACTGGCCCGTGGAGGCTGAAGCTGAGCCTAAAGCCGAGGTTGAGCCTAAGGCCGAGACTGAGACTAAGACTGAGAGTAAGGTTGATACTGAGGTACTTGATGCTAAGGTCGATGCTAAGGCTGATGTCGAACCGAAACTCGCTGAAGCCGAAACTAAGCCATCACAAGTTTAAGTACTAAAGATGACAATGAGGCTTCCAATGGTCCATATTTGCAATGCGTCTTATTATCTTTCGTTTCTGTGTTGTTGTAAGAACTAAGAACTGTATCCGATATTTAAACAAGATGTTGGACCCATGTCGTCCCGACTTTCTTTAAATTAAAAAATGTTTTAACTAACTGTAGACAGCGGAAATCTTAATTATGGACTTAATTCATTCAAGCATCCGTCTGAATATATATATATGTGAAAAAATGGACCATAAGCGAAATTGTAAGAAGAGCTGGTCTTAAGAATTTTGGGACAAAGCAAAAGTTATTTTGTCGCCTATAAACATTTTTTTAAAGTTGGATGTGGTTAAGGAGGGATGAATGGATTTGAAGTGGAACACCCTTCCCCTTTGTATTGATATTATTGTACAAGCCCAAAAGCAACTACATTATAATGGATTCTTTTGTTCCATACGTGGATCTGCAACTACATAATATTATGTGGCCATGAGCTAAATCGTAGATACTATACACATATTATTTTCTATTAATAATAAATAATAGATATACTGTTTTAGTGTCGTCGATGGGTTATCAAATTCGCATACTGTATATTATTAGTACAAATAAAAATAAATATGTGTAGATATTCGATCATGTGAAGAGTAACCCAAGTTTTCTTTTGGGTGCAAATTCTTTCATAGTTCTCTATTCTCAAAATTCTAATCTAATATATTCTTCACAGTGTGCTAATACTCGCATTGAATTAAATTGATGTTTTGGCAAAAAAAAAAAAAAAAAACAAGTGATCTTGAAGCTATAGATATACGTGTATTTGCTGTTAAATAGATGGATGAGCGACGTGCTTATACCACACATATTAGCTGTTGAATAGTTGGAACGTCTTTTTCTTTTTCCCAACTTTTAAGTCTTTTAGCTTTTGAAGCTATCATATCCCAAATCTTTTACATGTTTATTTACTCTCTAATAAATTATTCATTGATCAATTTTATTAATTACATACGAAGCATATCCAACATACAAATGAGATGCTAGAATAGTCTCATCATCCATAATAATTATTTAATTAAGGTTTCAACTACAATTGCCTCCAAAAGATTCCGTCATCGCCGACGAAGAATATAATCATTTCATTTTGGTTGGTTTTTTTATGCTCAACAACTCTTTGCGGAAATAATCATGTATAGAGTTGATTATTAACGAATATGTATAAAAATGTAAAAATATTTGTAAGAACGTAGCCATCTCTAACCAACTCTGGAACAATAATTTAATCAACAACTTGAGTTCGAAGCAAGAAACTGCTCCTCCATTAATCTTCCTCTATTGATCATCTTCATATTCTCAAGTTTCCTCCAAAAATATTGAGAAATAGAAATATAGAGAAGAGGAAACTACAAATTAAGCAAACTATATGGATTGCTCAATTTGCACCACAATGCCATCGATTTTAAGGCCACCGAGGAACACGATATGTGGATCATGCTACGAAGGGGCTAGAACCACTATCGCGCTGCTCAAGAAGCTTGAGGGCTCGAAAGAAGATCATGTCAAGCCTACCGATAAGTCCAACGTCAACAACTCCTCTCTTTCTTCTTCTCCTTTGTTTTCTTGCGAGGTAAGCTATATATATGTGTGTGTGTTCCAAATTCCAACTTAGGTCTTTTAAAAGATGTCAAAGTTTTATGTATCAACAAACATTAATTGATCGATTTTCTTTGAATTTTAATTAATTATATTCCAGCCGCAACCATTAGAGAAGGTGATCGAATGGATGAAAAACATGAAAGAAACCCAAGAGGAGCAGAAGAAGAGAATAGTCTTCTTGAGCAGCTTTGTTTCGGGATTCAAAGAAAAGCTTCATGCTGATATTCTTCTAAAACCCGGCGATGACGGACATCCGATTCCTGCACATAGAGCTTTGTTGGTAAATTCAATGATCTCTACTCAATATATATATGGTATGCATTTTTTTTTGGGAGTAGTGTTTCTTTTTTTACGTTTATATGTTATAATAGTGTGTTATCCATTTGCATCAAACCATAATTTATAATTTTATATGGCTTTAATAGAAACTTATTAACGTTTTATGTGGTTGTTGTCTTTAAAATATATACAAAAAAACAAAATTATTATCTATAAAAGAAAAAAAAAAGAAGAAGAGATTTTGAACATGGAAACACAAATAATGCAACTGTTCAAGTTTGTTTTTCAATCGAGGCTTACATTTATATTTTTTGTGCTTTCGATCTATATAGGCTTCAAAATCCGAGATCTTCAAGAATATTCTAGATTCAGACGAATGCAAAACCGCTCCAAAATACGCCATAACTTTCCAAGAACTAAACTCAGAGGAACTTCAAGCTCTCTTGGAGTTTCTGTACACGGGCACATTGGCTTCAGACAAGTTGGAGAAACATGTATATCCCTTGTTTGTTGCAGCCGATAAGTACATGATTCATTACTTGAAAGAGTTTTGTGAGCAACATATGCTTAGTTCCTTGGAAATCTCTAGCGTTCTTGACGTTCTTGATGTCTCGGATCTTGGTTCGAGCAAGACGCTGAAGGAAGCTGCTCTAGGGTTCGTGGTGCGGAACATGGACGACATCGTTTTCTCGGATAAGTACGAAGCTTTTTCTCACAAAAATCAGCATTTATGCGTTCAAATTACTAGAACGTTCTTGATGGAAACGAGAAGCTAGAGACGTGATTAAATTATTGAGAGATCAATAATATTTTAGTGTAATTACGCTTTTGTATGTTTTGTTGTTTATAGCTAGCTGTTCTTATTAATCCTCCAAGCTCCAGACCAATTTGCTCTTCGATTTAAATGGCTTTTACTACTCGCCGTCGATGTACACATCCACGTTCATATTTCTTTTTCTTTTTGGCAGCAAGTTAAAACCGATGCCAAAAGAAGCCCACTGTAGTTAAAAAAAGAAGCCTATATAGTAATCCATAATTGATCCCAATTGAACCAAGGGTAGAGGAGACAGAGCCCAATTGTGGCCCATTCTAGGGAGTAGATAGATAGAGCCGAATTGACTTCTATTCTATTTCTTGAGACATTCCTAGTTAGTTTAGATTTGTCTGTCCCATAACTAACCGTCTCTCTTTATATATGTATATGGTGTGATCTATTCGAGTGTCTTACGTCATATTGCCTAACTAGATTTGATCCCTTTTTTTTATGTCATCTCTCATTCTTTTGCTTGTTCGCATTAAGAAACCATAGCTATGGCCGATCAGCAAAGGAAAATGAATATTTTCCACGATGGTCTAGTGAAGTTCTTTAAAGAAGAATGGCACCTCGATGTACGCTGTTTAGCTGGCAATGATGATCAAAAAGCTCCTATCCCTGCCCATAAGATTATTTTGGTATGTAACTTTCAATTCTTTAGTGTTTTGCTCAAAAACTTTCCCAACTATCAAAAACGTCTCCCAAAATTTATGGCTAATTGATTGAATGATATATTACAGGGATCACGATCAAACTATCTCAAAGATATTTGTGATGATGATGATGATGGGGAGCCGATCATTCTCTACGAAAGGAACCATGAAGCGATAGTGATTCATGTTTAAGATCGCAGAGAGTGATCATCAAATTAATGTGGGAACTATTCTTGATGATGAGGATGATATTTTAGATGTCGTAACCACAAAAAAAAATGTTAATTTTATTCACAATTAGTTCAGTTATATTTGAAGAAACGAAAGAAAAATGTCCTTCTGAGTTCGGAATGTTTATACAATTAATTTTTCACAAACTACTGATGAATATAATTAATAAAATAAATTCACTTGAGAGATTTAATTAATGAGAGACATAGAATTGATTTTTTTCTTAATTATGTCTAACTAAGATCCATTTTTAGGTCAAAACAAATGTATAAATATATATAGAGAGATCATCATGAATTATGCTTGATCTGTCTTTAACATTTTGGATCATAGCTACCACTCCAGGTCCTGACTGCTACTGAAACTGCCTGTTTCACTGCTTCAGCATCCATGCTTTTACCATCATCATTCTGGGATTTATTCAGATTAGGTAATGTTTGATATCTATAAATCGTTAGTGATAATTACAACGAATGGACTAATATATAATGATGACGAGGGAGATCAGTGTCTTTACATTTGATGATCCAATAGCATGCATGCTAAATGAGTCCGTACATGAAACCCTAGCTTCAACAACGTCAAGTCCAAGATCTTCAAAGGCTTCAAGAACACAAACCAACATACCTTCCTCGTTCTTCTCTGACGTTACCTTTATCAGGAATCCCTTCTCTAGGGTTTCCACTGTAACCTATGGTCAGTACAAAACCCCAAAATCAATTGAAGCTTCTTAATGTAAAAGACCCTAAGGGTACATATATGTTTATATACCTTGGGTTCGGTGGGATCACAGAAATATTGCTCAGACGTGGTCTCATTGTTGAATTTTTCGACTTTCTGCTTAAGCTTTTTGATATATTTTGATGCATCGACTATGATCGATGTTTCGCTCTCCTGCAAAATGTGTGACATCAATGGTATGGTTGAAATTAGATTTCCAAGAAAATTTCGCATTTCAATTATCATATTTAATTGTGCTCTTTTACGTATCTTGTAATACGTATATGTTCATTATGGTTAGGAACGAATCAAGAAACTATCAACTGAAGATAGACAAACTAAAGAAAAAAAATAGAAAACCAAAACACTAATTAATTAGTCAAAATATAATTTTAATCATTGTAAAAAGGTATATGACATACAATGAAAAGGACTAAAGTTTGATCTGTAATGAAAGTAAGACCCAAGTAAGAGAGATAGAGATCACGGCTACATTGGTGTGTGTGTGTGTATAATTCTGAATATGCTTAATGTAATATTAATGATTTATGGTACATATATAAATAGTACGACTGAATTGGTTTATGAATATAGAAGAGAACGAATCATATCAAAATAAGAAACAAAGTTAAAAAAGAGAGTGGTGGAATCTAATTACAGCATGTGAGTTAGTGATTGAACGAAGCAACTGAAACTTCTCACGCAGAGAGGAATCTCTCTTGTATTCCCGCGAAACCATTCTTCAATATGCTTTAGCTTCTTCTTCTTCTCCTCCTCTTCCGTTTATGTTATATATATAGAGTAAGAAAGAGGAATTAGAGATCTGAGTTTCTTCAATGTTTATAGGATCATATCTCGTCTCTCACATGTCTGCCTTATAGTCTGATAATCTCTTCATCGCTACAAAATGTGATATATACGGACAAATCCGTTTGGCATCTCGTGAATTCCTTGATTGCCTCTATATCTAGTTACACGTTATTCCATATAATATTTTATATATATATATTATATCATATATAATAATATATACAATACTTACGTGAGAATACTTGCGAAGTGAATATGTAAAGAAATTAATAGTTTTTTTTTCCTATGCACGTGTGAGGGTAAAATTCGATGTAATGATCTTGTACATGTATATCTAGAAACAATTATTGATAAACTTTGTTGAACTAAATGGCAGAGAACATAAAGTAAAGATAGGAATACACTCAGTCAACATGACCTTCAAGATCTAACACAGTTTTTTTTCCCTCTACAAGAAAAGAAAACCATCTCGCATACATTAAATTTAAGAGTCCCCATTAAGATTAATTTGGTTAAAAGCATCTCCGATATTAAAAATAATAATTAAGACCTATTATTGAGAGCAGACCTAGCTCTTAGAGTCTTTACGTGGATATATTAACCTATAAATTGCAATTTAAGGAAAAATATATTACAATTTATATGCCTTCAAATGATATCTAACTAATATATATATATATATAATTCTATTTTATTTTCTTCATTGTTTCTAACAGAATAATCTACAATTAATGAATTCTCTCTTTCTTTTTTCTAACTAGTGATAAGCAAGTGGAAACCATTAACTATTAACTATTTCATTCCGTTGTAGCATATATACACATGAATTTCATAACTAAATAATGATTCATCCATCACGTTTAGGACACAACTTCCAATTGTGAACCGCAAAAATTCAAGTACATCTTCAGGATATTCCATCTATCAAATTTTCTTTTTTGAACAAAAATTCCATCTATCATCAATCGGTCCAATGTTAGTGACACTGATTCGTATGCTCATAATCTACATTTATCGTCCTTGTCTCGTCTTAATTGGTCTTGACCAACTCTCTTGAAAGCCTAATATACATTTGTGCGTGAGTATATAAGGCTTCCAGAAATGAAGAGAGGGCAAAAGTAAAAAAACGAAGAAGAAAACCATGAGCACGTAATGAAGCAAAAAAAAACAAACTGTAAAATCTTTATTCATTAATATATATATAAAATATTGGAACATCGAAAGAAGTGAAAGAAGAGGATAAAAGCAAACAGAAGAATGTTAGTTGTGAATTTGGAATGCCTCCAAACACTCCTCACGGGGATGTTTATGAGTTCCCTCATCACTCTTCACTATCCAGCATCTGATTGGTTTGTATATATCCAGCATCATTCTTCACTTCACTGCCATCTTCAAAAAGCATTCAAAATTGTTCATGAGGCATATGCGTATGCATGTTAACGCATATATGTCATAAGAAATGTGATGAGTGGAAAATATGGAATTGTCTATTAATTATTCCACAAGGACATATATAAAAGTACCCATCAATTCACATGTGTGCCGGTTAATCATCATCACAAAATAACACTCTACAGAAGAGACAAGCCTTTCTTCTCACGTATAGCCTTATAGATATCCTACTATTTCTCATATTCTTCTATTTTTACAGTTCCTCTTTAATTATTTTTAAATTAAAAACGATAGATATTTAGGATTTTAATTGCTCGGATTTGCCAAAGAAATGGCACTCACGTGACTTTCACTTCGGGAAGTACATTCATATTCACATGCACAGTTTGACAATATTAAAAAAAACAAAATCCGATTAATCTCTAAAGCTGAGAAATAAATGGTTTCGTTGCCCGTATATAGAGAGCATAGTAGAGAGAAAGGGACGTGAGCGAGAGAGTTTGGACATCAAAAGTTCATATGCAAAGGAGATTTTGTTTACAAGAAAACATATTTGTACTAACTGCTGTGTAATAATCGTGTCTTACTTTGGCTTACATAGAAATGGGGTTGTGTCCACACACTTTTGTAAATATAAGAACGAAATAACACCTTACAGGGAAAAATGTCCACCACAGTATTTGAAAGTGATAAAATTGCATAGTACTGTAGTTACTGCAAGTGTTAAAATTATCAGTTCCCTTTCCTTAACATGATATCATAGAGTATTTTTCTAAAATTTTAAGCATGACCGATTTATGTATTTAGAAACCGATAGTATCAAAACAGATAATCACGTCACCGTCCTTTAAAAGTTTCCATTACCAGTCAAATAGTTTTCTAAATAATTTCCTTAAATATTTGTAGTAAGAAAAACACAAATCTGACACGTGAGGTTGATACAAGTGTGGACTTTGGTTAATCGTAGAGAGTAAATAAAAAGAGAGGAGTGGTCGAGAGGACAAAGCATGATCGGTATAATGTCACAGTTGTTTTATTTTTTGTTGAAGAATTTCAAATGATTTTTTAAAAAAGGTCATGTTGAATAACAGTCAGTTTTTTTAGAAATTGCTTGAAATCACACATTTTTTATAAAATTAAATAAATACTGAAAATATCAGAATTATAGCCAAAGTAGATACATGCTGCAACCAGAGTTTAGAAGATATATGATAATGGTTTGCCAATTTATACATTTGAATTCAAATGGCATCAGCTTGTTATAATCATTTTACACAAACAACCAAGTTGGCTTAGAAACGAATTTAATAATTTACGAAAACTACTAAGGTAAGGGACTAATATACTATTTTTCCTTTTCTTCTTGTTTAATTAAATAGAAAAACATAAATATATATATAACATATGTCCTTTCTTTTTTTTTTTCCCCCGTATATGTTATCTGTAATATATATATATATATATAAATGTAACAAGGTCTCGTGTTTGTGACAGCTAGATTTCCTTTGTCTGCTTTCCATATGTATTGTATCCCTTGTCCGAATCAAATATCATTTCATGACACCTAAATGCTGATATTTCTAATTTTATGATTTTAGCAAAAACTGAAAATCCATCATTTTGCATAAAGCTACTAGTCTAACACCACGTCCACGTGAGAAGAGATCATTAGATGGCTTCCAGGGAAACGGTTCGTGTTATACTTAATCAACTTCGGTAATTAATTTCCATTAATTTTAACTTATATTCTAATCTTGACTATGTTACGGAGTCATTCAACTCAATTTAATAGTAATCTTGACTAAAAATAATGTAGTTAGGAATTATAATACGAAATTCTTTTATGATTTACGGATTTAATCCACATATAATTCCTATTGTCATTTATCCATCTCTCTCTCTCTCTCTCTCTCTCTCTCTCTCTCTCTCTCTCTCTCGTCACATATGTGTTTCAGAAGATAACTCAGTAGTTATAAACTCCAAGATGTGAATTTGCATGGACTTTAAATGAAAATTTAGAAAGAACCGAAAGGACAAAATAAACATTGAAAATATATCTTAACAAATAACAAGAATGTACAAAAAACAACACCCATTCCATATACCCCACTCTCTTCTTCTAAGTGACAAAAATTATCTTAGAGAATTAGGTCACGGGGGCGGCTTTAGGCTGTATCAAACATCACTCTTTTGTTTTTTTTCAAGTAATTTTTTTTTTGACAAAGTATGTATATACATATTATAGAACTGAAGAAAATATCTGATTAGCTTTTGTAGTTTTGGGTATATTACATTGTTTGAGTGTTCTAAGAAATCATGATCCTTGAAGGAGTAACCATTATGAAAGAATATGAAAAAATCATGTGATTCAACATATATCTCATGTTCGAAAGGAAACCCTTGTTTTACAATATATATCCCCCCCCCAAAAAAAAAATAACAATAAAAAAACACTTGTTTACAAAAGAATCAAGTTATCGATAGAGAAAGGTTTGATAAAAAAAAAAAAAAGATAGATAGAGATAAACAGACTACAGGCCCATAAAAGTCTTAACTTGAAAGCACAAAAAGCCCATTAAAATAAATATATTTCCGACTCTCTCGGAAATAACTTCATAGAGAGCAACACATGGTGTAAGAAGAACACGAGGAGGATTTCAAGCTTTGATAAGTCATGCGAATTCTTGCTGCTCGCGTAGCTAACGTATTTTCCGAAATTCTTCATCTTAAATTTTCCTCTTTTCAAACTTTTCTGTGCCTTTTTGTTTTCCGTCAATGGTTTAACGGGTCGTCACCACCGATTCGTCTAAATCTGAAGTAAAATTTGCAGCATTTTTGCAGAGGAAGAAATGCGTATTCTAGATCTCGAAATTTCTCCTCGTTGACCAAAAAAGGTGCCTCCTTTTTTTTCTCCTCTGTCTTCTTTCTCAATCACATCTAATCTGCTTCCACTACGTATAGTAATATCTGAAGATATCGTCTCGTGGGCTTAAATTTATCCCAGATTAAGATCAGAGTCAAGTCTTCTGATTTGAAAATCTGATGAGCTTTGGGTTCAGTAGTAGTACTATATGAAGTTCATTCTTACTGCACAGTAGTGAGAGTCTCGATTTCGATCCGGATTATCACATTTGCTTGTAATTTTACTTCAAAATGGTTACTTGGTTTGATCAATTAGTACTTTGGTAATCTACTCTTAGTTACAGTGGTGAAAGAAAGAGCCATAAGAGTAGAGGAAGGCGAGTTTGCTGATGTTCTTGACTTTGCTTCCATTTTCTAGATGACCTTACATTGGAGGAAGAAGCTGAGAGGAAAATAGGCTGGTTGCTGAAAGTTTTCTTTGCTGGGACGGCGACGTATGTCGGATACCAGTTTTTCCCTTATATGGGTATGTGAATCTCTAGTTCAAAATCAGCTTTTACATTTTTTTTCATTGCATAGATTTGTTATATACTTTACTAACGAGCTTTTAATTGTCACTTGCTTGTTTTAGGTGATACTTTAATTCAGCAATCAGTCTCGCTTTTACATGTGAAGGATCCCTTGTTTAAGAGAATAGGAGCTTCTAGGCTTTCCCGTTTCGCTATTGATGGTAAAACCTCGGGATAACTCAAATGACTCTGATGGATTGCTGAAGAGAAAAGAATGAATTGGTTTAATACTTATCTGGTCTCACTATTGAACTTGTTACTAGCTGATGTGTTGTAATGATTTGGTTTGGTTTATAAAAGATGAAAGGAGAATGAAGGTTGTAGAGTTGGGTGGGGCACAGGAGCTTCTACATATGTTGGGGAGTGCGAAAGATGACAAGACAAGGAAAGAAGCTCTAAAGGCTCTTGCTGCTCTCTCTAAGTCAGGCAAGTCTTCTTTCAACACTTTCTTTTGCGATACTTCATCTGCATAGGGTTCATTGAACATGAGGATCTCAGGATGGTTCATTCTTTTAATCTTCTTGAGTATGCTTAAAGCCAAATACATCTGGGCTTTTAACTCTCTTTTTGCTGCAGATGAAGCTGCCAACTTCCTGGGATCTAACGGAGCACTCTCTATCGTCAAATCGACTCCAGATTCCTTGGAAGATTCAGACATTTCAACTTACAAGTCAAACATACTCAAGAAGCTAAATGATAAAGACCTCGCTGTTTCTTCCAACTGAGATAGTCTAGTCAGAAAAGGGTAGGTCAAGAATCATGTGTAGGTATCTCTATCATCCTAAGCTTTTGAAGAACTTTATCGTTTTGATTTTACCTCCATTCCAAGTTAGATCTCTTGAATTTGTTCCAGAAGAAAGGAATAGTCTGATTCAGATCGTTGGAGCTTCTATTCTCAATACTGAATACTGTCTGATTCCAATGTTCTCTGTTCAACTGAATATTGGTCTACGAAAATAAGTAATATAAGGAATCATTTTCAAAGAATTGTAACATTTTTTCTTTCTCTGATTTAAGTTGCAAAAAACTATTGCACTTCCTACAGCTTTTACATTGCAATTTCTGACGAACCTATTTCACAAAGATATAATAAATATAAATTTTACAGATTTTTTGAAGTGATCATAAAGGGGGACTGCTAGCAAAACTTTTGTTCAACAATCAGTTTGCTGTGAGACTGTATAAATTCATTGAAATGGCGATGATGCTAGTGGCAACAGCAAGAACTAGCATTATCGTAGCTGCGATCTTCTCCCTTGATGTCGATACACCATGGACATTTCTGCCATTTCGAAATGAGAAAACACCTGACTTAAAGATTTGCAGGTAAGTTGAAGCAACTGATAAAGTATAGTAAAGAAAACAAAGCTTCTGTTACCTTAAAACAATGGCGGCTGGAAATATGAATGCTATGGAAACTGTGGTGGTTGATCCCAAGAACTGAAAGAAGTACCAAATGTCTGGCACCGCGATTGCAGAGAAGAAACAGCAAATGAGTAGAGCCAAAGTGAGTCCGATAAATCTTATTGAGTCTTTTGCCAGTGACGGCTTCATTGGGAACATGAGCTCGTCGAGGTTTGCTCTCAATGAGAAGTTCATGAGAGGAAACACGAGCATGAGGTGAAGCGCGTAGCTGAGTCTGACAATGTCATTGAGAAGAGAACCAATGGAAGAACCAGAACTCTGGTCAAAATTAACTAGAATATCAGACATCGTTGCATCTCCAAACAAGAGATACCCAAAGAGTCCAGTGGCGAAGTAGATTGCAGCGCACAAGATGACAGAGATCTTAGTTGCTGGAATCACTTTTAACGGATCTTTGAGCTCGAATCCAATAGGATGAACTGCACAAGTTTCATCACAACAACCAAATTCAGAAACATGACAAAAAAAAAAACAGAGAAAACAGAGCAACATAACCAATTTGGTGTAAGAGATGGAATCTTGCCATTGAAATGAAAAGTGAAGGCTGTTACTATAACAGGGGAAGCTGTGAAGAGATTCCAGAACGATCCTCCATTGTTCAACTCTGGAAAAAGTCTCGGATTCTTCGTTTGCCCTTTTATCAGCGCGGAAATCGCCAGCACCGAGCTTATGACCACAAAAAGCACCGCAAGCAGAAACGATACAGCCGAACTAAATGCCAGTCTTTCTGCATAACCCATTTACAGAAAATCATCAAAAATCTCATAAATACATTTCTTAGTTTCTAAGAACACAAAGAATGTATACGAACATAGAAACTTACCCACACGTCTGCACAAGACCAATGGAAGCAAGACGAAGCAGTAGATGAACAACAAAGCGAAGATCCTCGTGTTCCACCAGTGAGAACCAAACCATTCTTGCAAAACTCCAAGATGAATAGATCCTCCATTTTCATTACCGGAGAGCACATCTCCTGAGAAGAAAACACAAATCCAAACTCAGCAATCTGTTCGTAGTTCAAATGGTAACAGTAACCTCTACACTGGGTCTGAATCCAATTACTTTACCTATGATGATCGAGAATATAACCATACATCCAAAAGTGGCAACCATTGTAGCAATCTGTACAGCGACGGATCCTGTTTTCCCGAACGACTCTTTCATAACTCCGGCATATGTGGTCGATTCTCCGGCGAGAGTTGATTTCATAAGAAAACCAACAGAAATTGTGGAAAGCCAAGCTATGATCGTGATAATCAAAAGCGCTGGGATAATTCCGAGAACCTTAAACGCCGCAGGCATCGACATTATTCCGGCTCCGATTATACTCGTAGAGACGTTGAAAATGACGCCGGAGGTAGATCCATGTTTATCAGACGACGGTTCTTGATTCGGCAAGAGAGGAGTTTTGATCTGAGGAGACATTTTTCTACCGCCGGAGTAACTCAAAAATATGCCAGCGGGAAGAAGAAGTTTTCTCCTTTATTTTGATTGTACACGAGGAAACGGCTTCATATAGCCACACGGTTAAACTATTAAAGTACATAAATACCCTTATTGCGCACATTTGCTTTCACTGGTTGGGGGTAAAATTGGGATTATGATATTTGATCATGTCAGACCTGACAGGCTGGTCTAATCACATCACTGAGAATCTTTCGTCACGCACTTATAAACCTATAAACAATACAAACAATTTTTTATTGTTCTTTTACAAAAAAAATAGGAAAATATAAATAATAATATTATGTCCAGCATCCACTTGGATATTTTCCGGAACAAGAACAATGAAACATTCATTTTCATTACAAAAGAGAGTGTATCTAGACGGAAAAGTGGCCAAAAAGTGTTCTCGTCTCATATTTTTTTCTTTTTTAAACACAGTCTCATTTCATATTCTCATCTATTTAAATTTATAAATTGAATACAAGCTCCCAAAAGTCATTTTGAAAAGGATATAGTAGTATTAGTATAGAGACATATACTTCAATCAAACTTTAGCGCGGCACCAAATTGTCCACGTGTGGAAATTAACTTGAGAGCAGACGTTTTGAGACTTTTCATCAAGAAAACGAAATGGCAGCGATTGAAGAATCGAATACGTGTATATATAAGTACTTTCATAATCACTTCTCTTATACCCACATGAATCAATCTCACAAGAATGACACCAACTATCAAGTTACATTATAGAATTTCTTTCTAAGTATGGTCATTGTTACTTAGTCAATATCTAAGTCCAACTTTTATTTATCTATTTTGTCTATAAACAGGATACAGTGTGTCTGATTCATTAAGTGAAAAAGTATACAAGAACGTTTTATATATTTCCAACTCAAATAACCAGATTAATGTAGGAATCATGTGGCATAATGGTAATCACCTCTGTATTCATTACATCAGGTTTGGGAGTCGAACCTAGCACCCAAAGAATATTAAAACCATTAGGCTATGTTGACAAAAAAAATAAAAATAAATAACCAGATTAGTATGATCATTTTAGCATTTAAGGTTGTTTATGGATATTTCCAGTTTCTTGAACCAAATACAATGTCTTCTGTTCATATACAAAATCCAAAATGCTGTTAATTTATCCTTGAGCTAACAACGTTATTAGCCATTATTAGAAACAAAACGAATTGATAACTAAATTGATACGGTAGAAATTCTGGAAAGAAATCAAGAAGGAAGTCATAAACCATACATATATTTATATACTTGGTTGAATTCTTAATAACCTAGCTAACCTATTTATGCTTGACTAGGCCAATCTTCAACATTTTGAATTTGGAAAAGAGTTTCAGATTTTATTTTTATTTGAATTGTAAGAGTTTAAGACTTCCCTTTTGCAAGTTCTACCTCTAGAGCTGTAACCCCTTTGGAAAGAAATGTTTAGAATCGAATTGGCATTCCTTTCATTTTTGCTTAAGCCAATATAAAAAGGGACTTAATTTAAAAATTTGATTTAGGAAATAACGCGTCTACTAATTGGGCTTTTCAAAAACAAAGCCCATGTTTAGCCCACCTATATCGGTTGAAAAATCTTTTGCTGTCTGATATTTCGCTCCCGATCGATTGATTCTCTCATTGCAGCAAAAATCCGTCGAAGCAAATTCTCTCGAAAAAGAAAGGGAAAAACAATCGAAGAGCAATCGGACGCTGGGAAGGTTAAGGAAGCAATACCATCGGAGGTGGAACGGAGTTAATTTCAAGTCAGAGTTAGGGAAACAAAAATGGGGGATCATCTGGTGAGAGCGGAGGAATTTGAGAAGAAAGCTGAGAAGAAGCTCAATGGATGGGGAATATTCGGATCTAAGTATGAGGATGCTGCCGATCTGCTCGAAAAAGCTGCTAATTCCTATAAGCTTGCCAAATCATGTAATTTCTTTTTTTAAGCCGACCTTTTTGTTTGCTTCGTGTGCTTGATTTTCGTTTCATCTGATCGATCATGGACTTTTCTGGGTTCTGAGAGATAAATATGATTGAGAAGTTTGATCTTAGGTTATGAATTACGGTGATCCATCCATGGTCATGTCACAGGTAGAGTTAGTCATTGGGTTTAGGCCTATTTAATCTGTAAGAGATTATTGTATAACTTGCAGGAGGCACTGAGTGGAAACAGTACCCGTTTGGGTTCTGTTTGATTGATTTTTAATATTTTTTTGTTCAATTTTCCAACAGTGTATCCTGAAAATGTGTTCAATATATGATTGTTCAGGGGATCAAGCCGGAAAGGCTTATCTTAAACTTGCCGACTGTCACTTGAAGGTAAGTTCTTTGCCTACAAACATGATTATGGACGAATGTATTGAAAATTTATGTATATGATAACATATATGTGCATCTGCAGTCGGACAGCAAACATGATGCTGCTAACGCCTATGCCGAAGCTGCTAAATGCTACAAGAAAGTTAACACAAATGGTATGTAGAGGTCACTGGAAATTTTGTTTGTATCATATATAACCAAAAGCTATTCTTTTGTAAATTGACATGTCAGTAATATAGGAGTGATTATCAACTCTTTGTTTTCTTTTCGCTATGCATGTGTATCGTGTCCTAATATAACCATGATCTTCTATGCAGAGGCTGCATCTTGTCTAGAGCGAGCAGTGAATATATTTTGCGAGATAGGAAGGCTGAACATGGCTGCCAGATACTACAAGGTATACCATGTGTCTCTTTTGAGCATGATAGAATATTACACTCTTTTAAGTACAGACATTGAGTCAATAGTTTTATTTGGTCATTTTTAAGTACTCCCTTCATTAATCCTGTTTCCTTTATCCATGCTGGATCCAGTGGATGTGTGTTTTTATATAGTAATATTGGTGCGGATTTTTTTCTGTAATTGGTTTGTACTAATAGTTAGATTTATGGTTTTGTTCTTCTGACAGGAAATTGGTGAGTATTATGAATCGGACCAGAAGATCGACCAGGCTATTGCTTACTTTGAAAAGGCAGCTGAATTCTTTCAAAATGAAGAAGTGACCACTTCTGCAAACCAGTGCAATCTGAAGGTCGCACAATATGCTGCGCAGTTGGAGCAGTAAGATTTTCTGAACCTGACTTAAAAATTTGATGACCAATCCATAGAATCGACATTGTTTGTATTCATGATGTTCACTATGCAGGGGCAGTAATGATAGTTTTTTATTTACTTTGGTTTGGATGGATTGATTGATAAGGGCTTGGCGTATCTTTGATAGATATGAGAAGGCAATCAAGATTTATGAAGATATAGCACGCCATTCACTCGACAATAACTTGCTTAAGTATGGAGTTAAGGGCCATCTTCTCAATGCTGGCATGTGCCACCTATGCAAAGCTGATGTTGTTTCCATCACGAATGCGCTGGAGAAATATCAGGTTCTTCTTCTTCTAACAGAAAGCACCCTTAACATGAGCATTCTCGTGTGGTCTTTATAGAAACTGTGACATGATTTCTAACTTCTACGTTTCTGCAGGATCTGGATCCAACTTTTTCAGGAACACGAGAATGCAAATTCTTATCGGTAAGGCTTAAAACTGAGTTTTGTAGTGATTATGGGAGTATAGCTTACATAAAGTATGCTAAATCAAGTGTTTGAGTCCCATGGATAGGACCTTGCTGCTGCTATCGATGAAGAAGACATCGCAAAGTTCACAGACGTTGTCAAGGAATTTGATAGCATGACCCCGCTGGTACGAACCATAAGTCGCATACAACAACTTTGAATAATATTTGTCTTTTCAACCTTTTGTCTGATCTTTATCATGAAATTGGTATTGTTGTAGGATTCATGGAAGACAACTATGTTGTTGAGGGTGAAGGAGAAGCTGAAGGCAAAGGAGCTTGAGGAGGATGATCTTACCTAAACATATCTATCTACCCGGAGCTTTGCTTATTAATTATTGCTGGTGTGTATCATCATTTGTGTTGGTGTTACTTCATGTTCGACTCTTCGTTGATTTTATTGTTTCTGGTTATGAGTTTCTAAGGTTTCTTATAAGGTTTGGTCAAAATTGTTTTTTTTTTTATATCAACGACTACATTTCCTGTCTCTCATTACTTCCTCAATGGGAACTTCTGAAATATTTGGTGTTTTGGTTCGATTATTAGTTTGATTTGTTGTACGTCTAAATAAGAGTGTTTTCTTTCAACTTTTAGTGTTTTTATGAAAAATTCAAACATGAATGGAAATAATGGAGCTCTTGTTATCTGTTTTGACGCAAACAATGAAATATGAATACATATACAGAGCGATAAATTGTGAAGGAAACCAAACTTAAGTTATGAGGACAAGAAAGGTACTCTAACACCAATTCTCATTGTCATCGACCATAACAAGCAAAGCAATGATAAACGCATAATCCACCTCTGGATTTACGCTCACTCTAAAATTATATTTCCCTTTGCAGAAACTTCCCCTTGTAAACTTATGCGTCACCTGCAAAAACATCCCCACAATAACAAAAAGATTTCAATATTTCACCAATGTGTAAAAAAGATTCAAAAGTATATTAATAGAGAAATGTATCTTTAACTTTTTTTACCCCTACCCCGGCGATGAGAGTATCCGATTTGAAGACTTTGAATGAGATATTCGAGTATCCACCTGAAGCATGAAAATCACAAGTATTTTTCTTCTTGACATTATTGTTCTCTGCCAAGAAAACATCCACAGATGTTTTCAATGACACCGCTAGAGATTGCTGTACCGTGAATAGCAAGTCTTCTCTCTCTTTGCTCTCTCCTCCATGCACTTCCCATTTGTTCTTCAACGTCATTCCCTGTACACGCACACACACGCACACATACTCAATCTCAAGAAAGAGTCATCTTCGTTTTTGTTGTGTCAATGAAGATTTTAAAGATTGAATATTTTTGTAAACCTTTTGGCGCATTGTGAGGATTGTGAAACCAGCTGGATCACGCATAACCCTTTTACGGTTAAATCCCCAAGCTTGTCCATCAATTTGCAGGAGGAGATTTCCGCTTGGATCAAACACTTGGTAATGATCTTTTGAGAAACTCTGAACTTTCCTCTTCACCATTAGATCCATTGGATATGGATTACAGAATTGATCGCTCACTACGCTTATCGCAGGATCTCCTACTTGCCATTCTTTTTTCTTATTCTTTGGCATTGATTTTATTTTGAATAAACTCAAGAAGAAGAAGATTGCAAAAGATTACGAAAAGGCTCTTGCTTTAGAGCCCTTATTAATCCTCTCCTTATGAACAATTATAAAAAAACTGTTTTCACACTTTTTTAGCACTATATCAACTAGAAAACAAATTTGCAACTTTGCAGGATTGTTTTTTTTTTCACTTTCTTTGGTTATGAAATCAGAGTTTTATTCTCAACCCCAGATTGTTAAACCCAAAAATAAACTATTTGCTTAAATTTAGAAACAAATCAACTAAGCAAGCTGCTATTTCCAGGTTCAAAGAGAGATTCTCCATTGCCAATAACTTATCAATACATAAAACATTTACAGAGTGCTTTTACAGTTACAGAAACATATCACAGGTTTTACAAATCAGAATAATTATTACCGAACAATAATGTTATTTTTGTTATCCAACTAGACATAGGATAGAAGGTCTCTGTAACATCACGGACCCAAGAATTGGAAAAAATCCTAACTTGCAAAAGAAGCAACGTCGCTTTATTAGTGTATCCCCTAAGTAAGCGGGACGAGGGTTCACATTATCAGTTTCCTCCACGTTTGTTTTTTCTCCACTCCCATGGCTTCTCTGGATTTGGAGATGCCCACAAGCCAATACGCTTCTGCTTAGCTTCATTTTCCCACTGATCTCGAACACCAAAAATCTGTTAAACATAGAAAGACTAATACAAAGAAACTAAAGAGACTTAATGTTTACAAAATCTTGCCTTTGCAAGCTCTGCGCGCTTGTCATAGGCTACGTAATGCCAGGCAAGACCTTTCTTTAACATTACTTCCTGTACAAATTTCCCATTGCAGTATATATCTCCTACACATCTTCCATAAAGATCCTCTGCATAGACTAACACCTTCAAGCTTTTCCCTTCAACCATCTTAAGTAGCTCATCATGCGCCTCCGTTCCAAACGGCATTTTACTTTCCGGTGCATCAATTCCCCTGTTTTCTTTTTCATTCTCAAGTTTTTCTTAAAACTCCAAGATAGCATTGACTCAAGAGATTTAAGATGAGAGTGTTTTACCTCAGTCTAATCCTGAACTTTCGAGCAAGCACTTCCTTATTTTGAAAATTTATCATCCTAAGCACAAGGTAAAAAAAGGGTCAGAAGAAATTATGAATTTCAAAGCTGGATTTGATTTGACTCTATGATGAAAAACATAAACCTGTAACCAGAAGCTATGATCTTCTTGTGAAGTGCATCTGCTTCTGTGTAATTCTTCTTCTCACGGGCTTTAGCCATTTTAACCGCTGCAAGACTCACTTCCTTAGGAATAGTAGATGACACAATCGGATCTGTATTACTAACATACACAGTAACGGTATCTCCATCTGCCACAGATTTTTGATCCACCTTATTTCAATTAGGACATTTCTCTATCAGCAACATTATCATCATAAACTTTAACCTTTTTTTTAAGAATTAATAAGTTTTCTTACCGGAAGCGTTTGAAGCTCAAACCGAACTCCTTCAGGTACAGACACAGGAGATTCATTGGAGACCTCATCGAGCTTATGAGGCGAAGGGAGTTTATAGAAAGACAAAAGTCCCTGACAATGTTGTTAACAAATCAATCAAACCAGTTTCAATAATCTTTCCAAAATGTTTAGTAATTTTGCAACTTGAAACATTATGAATACCTCAACATCAGCTCTTTTGTGCCCCTTTAGAGTCGCGGTTACAAGCCTTACGGCTTCCGCAGCGGTCTGAGGCCGAGGCTTAGCTTGCTTCCATGCCTCAAGTATTTTTCCGTACCTTATAACATGTTTTGGAATATTAATGCAAATTGAAATCTGAAAAGATTCCAAAGCTTAAGGCAATAAGAAAGAAAGACTTTAGGATGATCTTGTGTTTTGTTCCTTTACCAGTTTGCTTGAGCCTTTTTAGAAGACACAACGTAACTTCCAAGCCCTTCAGGAACCTAAAATAAATTTATTTATTTTATTATGATCAATTTCTTAAGAATCTGGAAAAGAATATTTTAAAATTATGAATAATCTCTTGGTATTGATTCTGCTTAGGATACAAATACAATTACACAATTCACTTAGAGGTAAGTTTTAAAACAGCTACAAGAGACCAAATCGATGACTAGTAAGCTGATCAAAAGAAATTTAGGAGAAAGCAATGAAGAGAGACCTGAGAAGTGGTCTCGAAGCTAAAGAGATCACGAGAAAGTGCTGAAACGCCGGAGGTAGAGGCGGAGACACCGTGAGGCTTATCGTCCGTCGTGAGGCTGCAGCATTTCCGGTAGAGTAACCTAATCGCGTTACCCATTTCTTCGATTCGATTTCCGGAAACAGAAACAAAAGAAAAGAAAGAGTTTTGATCTTTCTTCCTTTCTGGTACGAAAAGTCTTTGATCGTTATATTGAACAGAGAGATTGTTTACTTAACAAGCGAAATGGTACGTGGCAGTTTTCTATTGGATAAGAAACTAAATGTAATGCATCTTTATTGTATTACTAGCTCAAAAGAAAGAGGGTATTATTGGATATAACAATTTATTGGAATTGAATATATTTTAGATTCAAATTGAAATTCATTGTTATTTAACTGTGCATTTAATGAAATTGAATTAAAATCTAGTGTTATTAATTAAGCATTTGTTGGACAGAATTCAAAATTAATTAAAATATTTTATTATTCAATATCTATTAAATTTTATTATATTTCAATTATAATAGATTTTAATGTACTTTTTATACAAAACAAAAGTAAAACAAATACTAGAATTTTTAGCTGTATTTTGAAATCTTTCATATATATATATATATATATTTTTATTTCTTAACTATAAAAAATTTACTATTAACATTATCAATTCACCCCTAAATCTACAACAAATAACAAAATAAAAGACAAAATGGAAGAATTGATATAGTCAACTAAAACTGAAAATTTGAACCGAACCGAACTAAATTTTTTGGTTTTTCGGTTTATTGATTCACTTTACAATAATATCAATAATTTACAATGTTCTACAGATACATAACAATATTGGTTCACTTTACAATATTAATTTATCTAACTTTTTCTATTTAATTTTTCAAAGTCTATTTGCAAAATTTTAGATTATGCTAGTTGGGATTTTTTGTTACAATAACTAATTCTTTTGCACATTAATTCGCTTATTGAAGATTCGAAATCAACTTAACTGTACCCACAAATTGTGGGATAAACATAAACTATAATCGATGTTAACAAAATTATATTTGAGCTAATTTACTAAAAAATATAGTGTAGCACAGTCAACTCTTGGACATGGCTACATTTATTGAAGCCGGTGAATGATTGCTCTGTTTGCTCATTAATATCATGTGCATGGCTCTTACTACATAAAGAACATGAATGTTTGTGATACAATCAAAATGTTGCTTAATCATGTTTAGATGTAATCAACACGTAAATTGGTGCTTAAACCATTCTTAAAGACCTCTCGATCTTAACACCAACTACCATTAATTAAAATTAAAAAAAGCGTTCATAAGAATTTATGTACCAACCAAAACGCTTAAACGTCAAATATCGTTTATTTGGTATTAAGTTGATCTTGGACATACAAGACAAAGAGTTAAATTTAGGGAAATAACATCGAAATATACCCAAATGGCAATATGGATATAAGACCAAATAAGCAATAAGGAAAAAATGTTGGTATCTCTTAATAGTTAATATAATGGTATCTGCCACATAATTAAGAGACTGCGAGAGAGATAATTGTCTCTTCATAAGTTCACTTGGTACAACTTGAAAGTCAAGCAACGAGTGGAATTTAATTAGGATCATTTGGTGGATTTGTCCGTATTTTATTTATAGTTTATCAAAAAAAAAATCTGATTATCCTGTTTAATCACATTAAACTAGAACCATCGAAAATCCTCTGTCAACATTTTTATTGGGGTTTTTTTTATCGATGACATCAACCATAAATTATTATATTCCTTGAATTAAATAAACATATTTTTAATCTCTTTTTCTTTTCTGCTATAATAATTAAAGATTTGATTGTGGAATTCTATTTTATAATTATCTTAATAATTCTCGTGAATACATAGTTAAAAATTAAATTAGCTAATTCTTCATTTCTTTGATTTTTTTTTTAAAATTTAGAAATTGCTTTCAGCTTCTATCTATGCAAAAAATAATTATATAATCAATTTATGTTGAATATTCTAAATTTTTCTTTACTTATTTAGCATTTACTAACTATAAGGAAAGGATTATAATTTATTTATTGTAACATTGATGATCTTTCATTTTTTTTTTTTTTGTTAATTTAGAGAAATTGCTTTGGACCATGCAAAAATTAAAATCTATGTTGACTAAGTATCGAGTAGTATAGTGGGATAATTCTTGAATGCAAGATTTAGGTAGCCACACTTTGAAATAAAAGTCATATTTTTCTGCCTCCGTGAACCACCATCTCCGGGAAGCCGCTACCTAGAGCCCTGTGGCAGACGTATACGATCGATTCCAAGATTCATTCGAGCATGCCAACTTCCCGACAAGGTCTCTGTCGCTGCCCCTTCGAATTAATAAATTCTCAGCTTTATGTATATGATCTAAACTTTGATTAAAATATGTGGAGAAGAACTTGGTTTTGACTCGTTGGAGAGTACTTTACAGATGGATGGAGTCCTATTGGGGCAGTCAGAAGCTGTTTGCAGATTCATTTGTTAATTTCAAAGCTGTTTTAGATGTTTGCAGATCTATTTGTATGATTTCTGAAACGATGTTAAATCTTGTATGGACTATAGTTAGACGTTGTAATTATAATTGTAAAATGAAACCATTACAGTATTGTTTTACGAAACCTTCAAATAAGACGATGATCAAACCGAGCGGTTACGTCGGTTTTGTTCGTAACTAGAAAACCAATCGGTTTTTGGCAAAATAAATAAACCCTAATTCTAATTGATATCTCTTTCGAAGGCTACACTATCTTCTTCACATCTTCCATTTTGTTTCTCCCTTCGTTCATCTCCATCGTCTCAATTGAGGTAATTTCTTTCTTCTCCATCTTGCATTACAAAATATTTGTTCGAGTTTGGTGTGGGTCGAGTCGATTCGACTCTTTGGTGGTACGAATTGTGGAGTCGGTGTCTGTGACACGACGTGTATGAGTTGTTCAGATCTGAACTTAGGTCAGATTATATGTTCGTGGATTAGATCGAATTGTCTTGGCACTTATATGTAATATAGCTGTATCTTTCCTCTGGTTATGGTGCCTTCAGTCACTGCTCATCTTGCTTACTTTTTGGTGTATCAGGTTCTTGTTCCTGCACATTAAGCTCCCCCGCTAAAGAAAATGACGTCTCGTTTTTTCGCTCAGGTATCCTTCATCAGACCATAGTCTTTTAACTCCCCTGTTTGCTTAAGTTTCGTAATGGATTTTTTGCTATGTTCCTTCAGGGTGGTAGTGATAGCGAAGATGAGAGTGATTTCGAGGAAGAGATCCAGGAGGTTCCGAATAAGGACATCAGTAACCGTTACATTGAAGGTGGCAGTGACGATGATGATGATACGGATACTAAACGTGTCATTAAGCCAGCGAAAGATAAGCGTTTTGAGGAGATGACTCACACCGTGGAGCAGATGAAGAATGCTATGAAAATCAATGATTGGGTCAGCCTGCAAGAAAACTTTGATAAAGTCAACAAACAGCTTGAGAAAGTTATGAGGATTACAGAGGCTGTCAAGGCTCCGACATTGTATATCAAAACCCTTGTGATGTTGGAGGATTTCTTGAATGAATCTCTTGCTAATAAGGAAGCAAAGAAGAAGATGAGCACTAGCAACTCCAAGGCGTTGAACTCAATGAAACAGAAATTGAAGAAGAATAATAAGCTGTACGAAGAAGATATCAATAAGTACAGGGAGGCCCCAGAAGTTGAGGATGAGAACGAACCAGAAGATGAGGATGAAGACGATGAGGAAGAGGAGGATGAGTTTGAGGACGATGTTAACAGAGAGGATGAGTCTGAAGTGGAGGTGGAGGAAGCTGCTGATAATCGCTGGGAGATGATGCTAAACAAGAAAGATAAGCAAATGGAGAAGCTGCGTAGTAAAGATCCTAAAGAGATCACTTGGGATTGGGTCAACCAGAAGTTCAAAGAAATTGTGGCTGCTCGTGGTAGGAAGGGGACTGCTCGATTTGAGCTTGTTGATCAGCTCACACACTTGACAAAGATTGCCAAGACTCCTGCGCAGAAGCTCGAAATCTTGTTTAGCGTTATCTCAGCACAGTTTGATGTGAATCCAGGTCTCAGCGGACACATGCCTATCAATATCTGGAAGAAATGCGTGCTGAACATGCTCACCATACTGGACATTCTTGTCAAGTACAATAATATTGTTGTGGACGACACGATTGAACCTGATGAGAATGAAACTTCAAAGCCAGAAGATTATGATGGAACTATTCGGGTGTGGGGAAATTTGGTTGCATTCATAGAGAGGATTGACACTGAGTTTTTCAAGAGTTTGCAGAGCATTGATCCTCACACCCGTGAGTATGTTGAGAGACTGAGGGATGAGCCCATGTTCTTGGCCCTTGCTCAGAACATCCAGGATTATTTGGAGCGGATGGGTGATTACAAGTCTGCTGCAAAGGTAGCCTTGAGACGAGTTGAATCAATATATTACAAGCCCCAAGAAGTTTATGATGCTATGAGGAAATTGGCTGAGTTGGTTGAAGAAGATGAAGAAGCTGAGGATGCCGAAGAGGAAAGTGGACCTCCTTCTTCATTCATTGTTGTTCCAGAGGTTGTTCCCCGTAAGCCTACCTTCCCAGAGAGGGGCCGAGCAATGATGGATCTTCTTGTGTCCCTTATCTACAGAAATGGAGATGAGCGGACCAAAGCCCGTGCAATGCTATGTGATATCTATCACCATGCTTTAATGGACAACTTTGGGACTGCTAGAGACTTGTTGCTGATGAGTCATCTCCAAGACAACATTCAGCACATGGATATTTCTACACAGATTCTCTTTAACAGGACCATGGCACAGCTTGGTCTTTGTGCCTTCCGGGTTGGAATGATCACTGAGTCCCACAGCTGCCTCTCCGAGCTGTACTCTGGTCAAAGAGTGAGGGAGTTGCTTGCCCAAGGTGTCTCGCAAAGTCGATATCATGAGAAGACACCAGAACAGGTAATTACTCGTTTTCTGTTTCTAGATCTACTATACAGATAGAAGGTGAAAAATAATTTGTTTGATCCTATAGTTCCTAACTAAAAACACGATTGCAAACACTGTAAGTTTGACTAATCAGATTGAGTATGAATCAACTATTCAAATATTGAGCTTATAAAACCTATTATATTCTGTTGCATTGAGGGTTTGTTTCCTTTTCATACAATCTGTTTTCTCTGTTTCATGTTGTTTCATTCAGTATACTTATATGTGATATAAAAAACTCTTGATTTAACAGGAAAGGATGGAGAGGAGAAGACAAATGCCATACCACATGCACATAAACCTCGAGCTCTTGGAGGCTGTTCATCTCATTGGTGCCATGCTACTTGAAGTCCCAAACATGGCAGCAAACTCGCTTGAAGCCAGACGCAGAGTGATTAGCAAGAATTTCCGTCGCCTGCTTGAGATCAGTGAGAGGCAAGCGTTCACTGCACCGCCTGAGAATGTACGCGACCACGTCATGGCAGCCACCAGAGCCCTGACCAAAGGGGATTTCCAAATGGCGTTTGACGTTTTGAACTCTCTTGATGTTTGGAGACTGCTCAAGAACCGGGAAAGCATCCTCGATATGGTGAAAGCTAGGATCAAAGAAGAGGCTCTAAGGACTTGTCTATTCACATACTCGAGCTCCTATGAGTCCCTAAGCCTTGATCAGCTGGCTAAGATGTTTGATGTCTCTGAAGTACTGGTTCACAGCATTGTAAGCAAGATGATGATCAATGAAGAGCTTCATGCAAGCTGGGACCAGCCAACACAATGCATTGTCTTCCATGAAGTGCAACACAGCAGATTACAATCATTTGCTTTTCAGTTGACCGAGAAACTCTCGGTTTTGGCAGAAAGTAATGAAAGGGCAATGGAATCTAGAACCGGTGGAGGTGGTCTTGATTTGAGTTCAAGGAGAAGGGACAACAATCAGGACTATGCAGGAGCAGCATCTGGTGGTGGGAAATGGCAGGACAACATGAATTATGGACAAGGAAGACAAGGTAACAGATCTGGATATGGAGGAAGATCATCTGGACAGAATGGTCAGCCTAGAGACTGGTCGGGCCAGAACCGAGGAGGATATGCAGGAAGAGCTGGCTCAGGAAACAGAGGTGGTATGCAAATGGATGGCTCAAGCCGTATGGTGAGTCTTAACAGAGGTGTTCGCACTTAAAGAGGATTAGGAGAAATCTGCAGACAGTATTGACCTTGAGCTCTTTTAAGACCTTTTTGTTATGTTTTCTGTTCGGTCGAAATTTTGAATCTTTTTTAATAAGTTGCTTCAGAACTTTAAATTACTTGAATTCTCTGCAACTGGTTAAAGGTAATGTAGAGAAGATCTTTTTCAGAGTGGATGGTGAGTTTTGTTTGCCAAATTTGTGGATTTCTTGGTCTAGACTACGCACTGATGTTTTGAACTTGTGAATGCATTCTGATTGAACTTAAACTTGTGATGGTTTTCGAACACGGATCTGGGCTCTTGACTTTCTCATTTCTCAATGATACTCTTTGGCTCAAGAATCATTTTGAAGGTATGCATCTCTCTGTCCACTGCATCGAGAAATGTAAAACTCCGGGTAGATCTACTCGAACTTCGTCCTATGACACGCTTTTTATTAAAAGCTCAAACAAAACACACTATGATGTGGCTCTTAGTATGAGAAGTCCCATGTTGTGCATCATTCAAATAGACTCTGACTGTTGTTCAATATTGTTTCCTGGTAAATCAAATCAAAAGCTCACAGTATTTCTTCTATTCAATCTCCGTTTAAGACTAGCAACAATACATCAATACAATACAACAACATCATAACATCTGGCTCCAACAAAGAACTAAGAAATCACACACCTATCCATAGAAGAAAGAGGAACGTTTTTAGTACAATACTACAATACTATATATAAGAGAAACTATGTGCATTTCAACATTGTCCGTAGTACCTATTTCAACCTACTATGTGCTTCGGATAAAAACCTGAATGCATCTTTCATGCAGGGACGGTCAGACTGGTTACTTGTTATGCAGAGAAGTGCTACCTCAACAACTCTTTTAACTTCTCCTTGTTCAAAACCACTCGAACTCACTTCGTTTTCTGCGTATACTTCTCGTAGAAGAACATCCTTTGGCTTGTTATGTATCAATTTGCCGGCATTCCTCAGCTTACCATTTGTTAAGATTTCCAAAGCAAGCTCTCCAAAGTTGTAAATGTCTTTTTGCTGCTCCCCTCTTATTACATCGTTCATCTGATCTGCTTTAGAAAGTTCAATGTCAGGAGTAATAACAATATGCTTGTGCTAAGAAATTTTTTCTGGTTCTTGTTATATATCATCATGGTTAGTACCTGTGTTTGCAGTTGAAAAGACAAAGTCTTGGTTCAAATGTAGCATGTATTTGAACCCAAATTCACCCAAGCAAGGTTCTATGTTATCGTCTTCGAATAAAACATTAGTCGACTTCACATCTCCATGTGGAATTGCAGGGTAACATTCATGGTGAAGGAAGCAAAGTCCCTTTGCAACTCCATTGATGATCCTCTTCTTAGTAGCCCAATCTCTCTTCTTTGTCCTCATCTTGTCAGCAAGAGTCCCGGTGTGCAGGTTATTATCATACAATACATAGACAAGATGATTGTTGTAACAAAAACCGAGCAATCTGACCAGGTTCACGTGTCTTGCATTTCCCATCTGCGTTAAAACTTTCAACATAGCACCCTTCTTCTTGCCTTGCAGTTTGACTTTCCTCACTGTGACTGTGATTCCTGTTGGCAGGACTGTTTTGCACACCGAGGCTGATACTTGGGGAACTGCTTCAGTAGGTTCGGGTGAACCGAAGCTCCTCAAAACGTCATCTGCTGTGAAATGAGGGAGTCCCGCGAAAGACACCATCTTCCATTGGCCTTGACTTCTTTGACGAACATAGTACAATCCCAAAGTTCCAACGACTATTAGTACAAACGAGACTAGACAAGCTACCATAACAGACACAAGCTTCCTAGAGCTGTAAGCTGCACATGATTTCAGAGGAAATCCACACAGGTTTGCATTCCCCTCATATGCATGTTTCCCCATTGATCGAAACACTTTGTCAGATGGGATGGAACCAATCAAGTTGTTGTCTGACAAATCCAAGACTGTCAGACGTGGAAGCTTTGCCAATGTCTCAGGAATCCCACCTGTCATGATATTTCCAGCTAAATCCATCTTGTGAAGAGAGCGGCAAGCGGAAACAGTTGGTGTTAAAAGTCCTGATATATTGTTATTACTCAGCTCAATAACAGTAATGGATTTGCAGGATTCAAATTCAGGGAGAGGTCCGGAGATACTGCAGGACGAGGCAGAGAAGTTGTGAAGACGCGGGACAGACCAAATCTCCGGTGGAAGTTTGCCTCCTAGCTCAGGGTTATTGGAGATATTGAAATAGTCAAGTTTTGTAGCTTTGGATATATCTTGAGGAATGCCTCCTGTGAGTTTGTTTCCAGAGAGGTCTATGTATGAGATATCAGGAAGCTGGCTAAAGCTAAAAGGGATCACACCTGAGAACGAGTTATCTTCAAGCCGGATACGATAAAGTGTGGAACAATTGGAGAGAGATGGAGATAAAGTTCCAGTGAAATTATTGGAGAAAAGCATGAGCTTGTAAAGAACACCTCTTGAGCAAATACCTCGTGGGATCTCACCTTGGAAACTGTTGGTTGAGACGTCGACCCATCTTAGCTTTGAGTTAGTCCCCAAGCTTTTTGGAAGTGACCCAGAGAAGTAATTGTTCCATATGAAGAGAGTATCCAAAGAAGGAAGCTGAGCAATTCCTTCAGGGAGAGTCCCACTCATTTCATTGTACATAAGACTCAACAGCCTGAGATTCTTCAAACCTGCAAAGCTCTCTAGTATGGGTCCGGAGATATGGTTGTCCGAGAGGTCTAAGTTAACAAGAGAAGTGATTTGTCTAAGCTCCCATAGGATATCCCCAGAGATATGGTTCCTAAAAAGGAACATATACTCAAGCTTTGTCAGATTTCTAAAATGCTTTGGTAAGAAACCAGAGAGATTGGCTCCGGCAATGTCGAGGTACTTGAGCTCACTCATGAAACCGAGTTGCCAAGGGATCACTCCTTGGTACGAGTTGTATCCAATCTCCATGTGAGTCACAGTTTTCAGATTCCCAAGCTCTTGTGGTATGTGGCCACTAAGTAAATTCCCTCCGAGATAAGAACCTCGAGATTCTTGAAGAACCATATTGACTCGGAATCGACACAGTAAAGTAACTCCCAGCGAGATTCAGTACCTTGAGATTCTCTAACCGAGGGAGATCGATCGGCAACAAACCGGAGAAGCTATTGCTCAAGGCATCGAGGAGGATCAGATTCTTGAGGGCAGAGACACCGTCTGGGAAACGACCGGAAAAGTTGTTTTGGCTTACGTCAAGGCTTCTGAGACTGGTGATGTTGAAGATTTCTGCCGGAAACTCGCCGGAAAACGAGTTGTCGCTGATGTTGAGTTCGAGGAGGTCGGTGAAGACAGAGAAATGCTTGCCTGGGAAATTTCCCGCGAGGTTGTTGGAAGAGAGGTCGAGGGAGATAACGGAAGTGGAGTTATGGTTGCATCGGACACCGGACCACGAACAGCATGCGAGTATTTTGCTGTCGGAAATTCCGGGAGTGATGATGAAACAGTCTTTTAAGCTGTTGAAATCGTCGGTGACTTGAGATTTTAAGCTGAGAAGGGACTCTGTTTGAGGGTCAGCTGCTTCTGCTACTGCCATGAAAGTGAAGAAGAGGAAGAGATGGAAGTAAACACAGATTTTACGCTTAGACTCCATTAGAGTTGGAAGAAGAGAGAGAGAGAGAGAGAGGGGAAACGAAAGCGAAAAAGAAACAAAGATCACAAAAATAAAGAATCTGACAGTGGAAGAGAGGCGAAAAGAAAGAAATTTATGGGGAAGTGTGTTGCTCTTTAGTGAAAAGCTGGGCTCATTGATTGGTCAAAAGGTGAATATGTTTATTTATTACTTTCTTTCTTCCTTGATTGAAAAAAATAGAGAGGCTAAAATGGTTTCTCTTGTGAAAGATGAGAGAGGTCTTTTTAAAAGAAAAGTTTTAATCTCACATTTAAATTAATTTACACCACAAATGCAAGCAAACACTAAGTAAGCACTGCGATTTCATGGACATGGCTGTATATAGCAAAGCCGGAGAATGATTCAGTCTTTGATCTGCACTTTCAATGTCCTTGATTGTTACAAGTACAAGGATAAAAGAATTTGTGTCATACAATCAAAACGAGAGTATTTGTCTGTAAGACAGCCACGAAGTGGGTTTACAAACCCCAGTCCCAATGGGCTAACAAGCTGCAAACAAAGCCCAGTCCCACAACACTACCAAGAGCTGCAAACAGATGACCACAGAACAGCACAAACATCTAGTTAAAATGTCAAAAAAAAAGGAACAAAGTAAAGGCAAACGAGTACATAAATGAATTCCAAAAGCAGTATTTACGGTTCCATTTTGGGAAGGAATTGCTGAGTTTTGCTTCAGATAATTTCTTTCCTCTTGCCATTTTTTCTTTTCCAATTTTCCCCTCAATTTACACTATATCTGCACTGCACTGCACTGCACAGACAAGTTTCCTGAAATTTTGGCGCTCTCTGTATCAGTAACCACCGTAGGCCTCGTTGACAAAACCTTCAACTCCAGAAAGAAACAGCGTACAAGATCCTAATAAAGCAGCCGACTCATATATAGTGAATTTTGAACCACTACTTATGGCCAGCTGAGATATCATCTCCTACTCTGCTCAAAAGTATTTTTCAACTACAGATTCTCTTACAGTCATGGTGGATCAGCAGGACTAACGTGAGTGTAAGAAAAAAAAAACTATATTGGAACCATCGCTATCTCCCAGAATCATGATACAAACATAAAACTTAAAAATTCTGAAATTATGTTCATTTAAACAATCTAAAGCTTTTCGAAAAACAACTAAAAAATTGATAACTAGTGGGGTAGCCTCACCAGTATCACTGATTATCGAGCTTATCAATACTGTCCTCTTCAGTAGCATTGGGCTCCACCGTAGATTCTTCCAAAGCCTCCGGAATTTCCTTGGAGGCCGGGATGCTTTTCTGAGTTTGCAGACCCGTTGAGCGGGCAAGATCAATCCATTGCTGCAAACATTTTTATGTAAAGATAGGATCAAGATAATAGAATTTCCGAAAACAATCAAACGAAGAGGTCATGTAACCCTGACCTGCGTTCCAAAATATGAGTTAAGTGTCCTGACAACAAATGAAATCATATTCACAAGTAGAGGTTGAGAAGAAAGCTCATCAGATATGCGATGCTCTATTAATCCAGCAATTATCTGCATTTAAAGACACGTTGATGTTAGAGGCATAAATCAAATCATAATCTCCTTCATCAACGCTCTTCCTCAGCTAAGATGAAGAACAATCACAGTCAAGCAGCATGGATCATCATACCTGGTAACGAAGATTTGCAGATGTTCCCAGAAAACCTCCATAAACCATTGCCGTCTTCAGAAGAGGAGATCTCTTTGGTTTCTGAGAAGCAACCAACTCTGGTTTAATGAATTTCCGAACTACATTCAATGCATTTGAAGCTCCCACAGCTGCGAAACTGGAAACGACTCCAACACCAGCAAGCTTTAAGCCACCAACAATAACTGAAGCAACTCTAAGATTCAAATTCCACTCTCTTCCAGCAAGACTTTTTTGAAATGCATTATCAGGTATGGATCCTAGGAGGCCTCTCAGGGCGTCTATGCTGTCTGGTCCACTGGTCTCATCAGCATATGAAATAAAAGACAAAGTTGGTGCAGGAAGCCAAACTGTGAAAAAATCAACAACTGATCCTCTCACTGTATCAGTTATAACATAGTCGAGTTCTTCGAAGAAATTCTCTTTTCGCTTCTTGTATTGTGCTAGAAGTGTGGTTGTTATTGATATAGCCTCTTCGATAGCTAACCTATTCAGGAATTTCGGATCTGCCAACAACCTTTCTCGGAAACCCTGTATCACATATTCAAAGTGAATCATCACAACTAAAATTCCGCTTAACTGTTCAAACATATCACTAACTCTTAAGAGATAGAAATAGGACACGTAATGTCGATGGAATGATATGTAAGCTCTACAATATTATAGAGCACAAAACATATATACTCTATGCAAAAAATTGACAAAAGAGATATCATCTAGAATAGATTACCTGGAACCGCTGAGAAAGCTCAGAAATAAGAGGATACTGCTCCAAATCAAACAAATTCTGCAGAACCTCGGGTGACACCAAACCAAGGTCCAATCCATTTTGAATATCCTGGAAGCATGAAAAACATTCCATCATTATGAACGTATGACATACAAGCTGGAGTCAAAGTTTAGCTCAAAAGAGAAAAGAATTGAACTGCTTGATTAAAAAGTTGATAAGAAAATGTCAGATAGAGGGCGCAGGTCGTCAATGTCATGAAAGCAACCACATGAAATCTACCTGAGGAAGAGCATCTCGCCTCCTTCCAGCTGCATTCATTACTCGAGCGATCTCTGCTCTGTCAAAGCAGTTTCTACTGCAAGGTCTGGCTGCAGAATACCACAAGAAATCAGCAACTGGACTTTCGCCTTCTCTTCGCAGGTACTGTCTTTCAGGGTCAAGTAATACAACGACTTGGTTTTTCTTTGGAAACTTCCTTGAGATCCTTGCTGGCAACCCTGTTCCTCTTGAACCATACTCAACATGACTTGCCCCTGTCACCACTAATAGTAGACCAGTCCCACCTCCATCTGCTACTGCTTGTAAAATAACTTGTGACATTGTATGGTCTTCCACAACTCTTGCTTGTGCCGACAAATAGGAGCTTGGTCCAAACGGAACAATCTGTGTTGGGAGGCTCATATCGAACGTCGATCTACGTGAAAATGAAGAAAATCCTGAGATGAACCCAGAACCAGCAGGGGGAGTGTATAATTTTCGCTCAGACTTTGAAAGACCGCGGATACCCTCTGCTTGGACAGTTCTTAAAACCTACATCAGATTAAGTAGAATGCTGTCAACTCTCATCAGATTCCAAATGCAATATTTTGATGCAGCTTGAACATGTGCATACTTAGTTGAAAAATGGTCAAAGCAGACTCATGCCATATCAAGATGTAATCAGTCCCACAAACTTCAGTCACAGAGAGATCAATAGTAATAAAAAAAGAGCATTGCGTTGCATCTAAATACCAGTACAGAACCAAGTGACTAAAATGAAATCAAGCAGCATAATCAAAGGGATCAAGAGATAAACCCTGGACTAAAATGATCAGCCAAACCACACAGTTAACTATACCCAAAATCAAATTGTGATCTGTGTTAAGACTTTAAGACTCTACCTTGAGAGGAGTGCCGCAAGCAATTAGTCTAACCGCGTTATCACGACAATAAGTTAAAAGGGCCTCATATTCTTGCCAGCGTTGAGCTGGCCAATCTGTCACATACGACTTCAATGTCTCTCCTTCCATCCTGCCACCAAAAGTATCAAAGGTGATTCTTTTCAGCGCCGAAAACACTAAACAATATTCACGATCACGAAACTTCAGCTGCAATCTAAATCTTGAATCCAGATGCAATCAACTTGTCCTCTCGTTTTTCAAAATAAACATCATAGAATAGTAAAAAAGGATAACTGAAACCAGCAACGCACGCATAGTCTCGTGTACATTGAGTATAGAAGATACGATGAAAACTACACCAAAGCAGAAAATAGAATAGTGGCAACAAACCTCTTATCAATGTATTGATTTAGTTGTTCCTGCAAATCAAGAGGGAATGCTTCCAAAGCCACAGAGATTTGACGCTCGCTCTCGACGCATCTCTTCCTCAAGTTTCTAACGATTTCGAGTTCAAGTTCCTTGTCGTCTTTGGTAGGCACCTGCTCCGCCTCGCCGAGGTACACAACCCTTGCATTCATTAGCCTCTCCCACACCTTCTTCTTATCTTTGCCCATAGCCATCGGCTCACCGATCGCCGTCGCGTCATAGATTCTCGAGGTTATAGTCTCTTCCTTGTAAACGGATGTAGGCGGCGGTGGAGTAGTAACGACCGGAGGAGCTGCTGATTCCGTAGGCGAAGTAACAGAGGCGGAAGAGCTCTCCTCGGAAGCTAAAGAGACAGACTGCTTTAGAAACAAGGAAGCAGCGGAGAGGAATGGTGGCGCGACGAGAATAGCACGGCGAGAGAAGGCGATTCGAGATGGAGGATCGGAATCAGAAATAGCATCGATGGATAGAGAATTATTCTTCCTAGTGAGCTTGATCGGAAGATGAAGGCCATGAAAATGGCGGCGGCGCGGACGGGAGGAGGAGGAGAGGCACGGGCAGTGAAGCGACGGTTGAGAAGTAAAGAGATCATTCATGGTGAGTTTCATTCTCAGAGAAGAGAACTCCGTTTGTACACGTCACCTAACGCCATACATCTCGCTCAAGCGATAGAATTAATTTTTATTTGTTTCACCGCCAAAGCCTGAACATTCGTCATTTTTGTTCTGAATTTTCGAGTCATTTTTTTGTGAAACGCTTGTCGGATACTTGGGGAAGATAAGATAGATAGCCACGTCATTTTTCTCATTTATCTAAAAAATCGATATTTTTGTGTAGAAAATAGAAAATTCATATTTAGGCCGTGAATGTTTTTAGTTTTTGAAACAGTTTTTGTTTTCATTGTCAAAAATCAATTTCTATCCAATCAAGATTTTTGATAAATAGATTTTTTATAATTTTAAGGAAACTACATTTTTTAAAACTACCCATTTCTAAACAAAAACCAAAACCCATGTTTGCTAGTTTTATGTCTTTTATAATTTTTTTATTACAAGTAATATTATTTAATATATCAATATAATAAAAACTAAATAAAAGAGAGAAAATTAAAAAATAATAACAACTCTGAATTATTAAAGAATTAATAAAAAAATATTTAGCATCCAAAATCTAATAAAAATTTAGAAAAATATTTAATAATAATAATTAAAAATTATCTGGAAAATAATATAAATCTTTTTATTTATAGTTTTTAATATTATTTATAAAATTTTGTGATTTTTTATTTCAATAGTATTTATTTTCTTAAGAAATTGAATTTATAAAATAATTGAAAAATAAATAAATGTATAGATAAAACCAAAAACTAAATTAAATCAACAATCAAGTTTTAGAAAAACCAAATTCTACAGCAAAATAAAATAAAAAAAAACTAAAAATTTAAAAACCAAAATCTAAAAACTATAAACCAAAAAACAAAACTAAAAGCCATGCAAACAATCAGAGCTTTAGGAACCAAAATCCGATAACACAAAAGGAAGTGTTGTTGAGTCCTGAGTGACAAAACAATATAGCTACGTCCATGTTCAGTAATCAACCGATTACATTCACCATAAAAGAAAGATAGGAGTAGATGAATAATGGTGTCTCTGGATGAAGATATTAATCTGCTATGAAATTGGGCAGAAGAAACCAATCATCATCACTTGATGTTGATATCATGGAATGATGGCAAGACCGCAACCAGAGGCTCCCCATAACCTACGGAGTCTGTTTGCACAGGAGACATGAGGAGTTTATACCATAAGTGGAATGGGATCAATTCTCAAATGTGAAACGATTTTGAATACAAGCTGTTTTTTTACCTCCATCATCTGAAAGAAGCTTGAGAACTTCCCCAGCTACATCTGACTGTTCCATAAACAGTAAGTTCGATGAGTCCAGTTTGATACTTTCATTGAAGAGATGGATACATTAGTTCAAGCTATTACCGTCACTGGAACTTCTGTTCCCAACTGATGTACGTATCCAATCACTTGGCCTTCCTTTATTGCATCACCCTGCAAGAAATCATTTGCTAAGAATGGAAAAATCTTTGATCTTATTTGCATTTCTATATTGGGCGTGGACAATGAATTTCGAGTCGATTACCTCTTTACAGCTAGGAGGTTGTTTCTTTCCTTTTACAGTTCTGCTTCTCTGAAACTTGCCCACCTTTTGGCAAGAGAAGAAACAAGATCAGATCAAACAAGACAAGATGAAGATAAAAGAATATGAAACCAATTACTTAATTAGGAGGTGGATCTCTCATACTGAGGGAGATGTGACTAAAACATAATTGTTAGATCCAGATGCCTCCAAAGCAGCCAACTTTGATGATTTCCGATATGATGCATTCACGAATGGAGACACTTTTTCAGAGACAGGTTTTGCTTTAGACGGGCTAGGAGCACCAGAAACCGATTTATTCATCGGTTCAGAAGGGATTGGAGGCGCTACGGATGGAGAAATATCAGCCACAGGAATGGGGTTTGGGGCCTGTCCAATCTTCCGCTTTAGGTTCATCTCGAAATCTCCAACCTGTAGTGAAAGAAAGCATCACAAGATTGTAATCGTTAGAACCTACGATTGCAGTATCAGCCACAAGTCAAATAAGCGATAATAGCTCCATATCTGCTGATTGGAAATAACATGCACTGGTCATCTAAGTAGCGTTAAAGAAAGGTTTTTTAGTAACTATGAAGTTAAACACTAATGCCTTCAGAGAGACTTGCCTTAAGTTTGAGCACTGCAACCTCAGTCTCATCACACATCTCGTGAACTAGTGCCTGCAACATTTGAAAATAAACATAAAATTCATCTAACAACATATCAACAACAGTCCATACATAATGTAGAAAAAAAAAGAGTAGAATTGCCTGAAGTTATGCATCCAAAATCCTGACGATCTCGAAAGTACATAATAAAAGGATACTGTCAAATGAGCTCCTAGCGACGTATATAGCTAAAGAACCTAACATCTAAATCCAAAGAAAGCAAAGAACAAACCTCCACTTCTTTCGGGAAAGTTGTCCGTCGAACAGTATTCTTCCCATTTGAGACACTAGCATCAGATAAATCTACCAAAGTCAAAGAAAGAAAATAACATGTTCCAGTATTAACATCACTGTATATTATGGCTCCAAGATGAAGAAGAATAATGGTGAAAGATAAACTCACCATCACTTTTGGTTGTTGTCGAAGATTTAGAGGCCTCTGCACGTAACACAAGTGTGTACTTGCTGTTGCTGTTGAACAATCCCCACCGTGGCACACAAGAATTACCAGAGGAAGACCAGTTTCCAGAAAGCGAGTTAAGCTTACTCTCTGAATTTATGGCGGAACCGAAAGTCTCTGTAAAATGGAGAGAGAAAAAGCATTGGTAAGAGTCTAAAGCCACCTTCCAAATGTAACAAAACACCTAAAGACATACCAATGGAAACATGTCGGGGCTAGACGAGAAACGAATCTGATAAAATTAGACAGAGAAGATTTGAAATCGAAACTTAATTACGTCACTGATTACAAGTACGAACCAGAGAGATCGGATCTATCAAACACGAAAACCTAAGATAGTAACTGTATCACTGAAGCTCTAAGAAGCAAATGGGTTAATACATTTCTCTCACGTTTCTCCATTTCTAATTCTTCCACAAGCTCGAAACCAAAAGGAAAAAAAAAATGAAACAAAGAAACACAAATCGGCACAGAGAGAGAGAGAGTGAGACTCACGATGGAGAGATCCGAGAGCAGCAGAAGACTCCATTGGAGGAACAAGGCTCGAGCTAGAAGAGGAGAAAGGGATTTCGGTTGAATGAAGGCGAAAAATGGGGTTAGTTAAAGCTAAGATCGGTTGAAATAGATGACGGTTGCCCAATTTTTTTAATTTTTTAGCGGCTTTCTTTGGTAACTCCGTCCGCCGCAGCTACCGTACGGTCCTCTCACTATTCATGCTAACATGCGCCATAATAATAAGCCTACTTTAGTTGTGAATTTTTTGTATAGTAATTATAATTATTTTGCTTACGTTAATAATCTTAAGCACCTTCAAGCTTTTAGTTTTATATAGCCTGTGGCTCGTGCCTTAACAAACAATACTAATTCGTGTGAAGGTAGACAAGATTAAGGACCTCGTGAGTATAAAAACTAAACCTAAATCTTATAACATTCCAAAATTTGTAGAGAATGGATTCAAACTGCTAAGATCTCTGTAAGATATAATGACTCTTTTACACAAGACTCATCTCATTCATTCCTAATGATTTCTTGATAATAGATGTTACCAAAAACAAAATGACAAAAAAAGAAATAGTTCCAACGGGTGGTTTTCATTCTTCTCTCTTCCCTAAAATGTCTTTTTAGTCTTCGTCCATCAAGCATGCTTCAGGCAGTCTAAAGCTTAGGCAAAACATAGCCTGCAACGTACAAAAAGTTCCAGCTCAGGAGCTACACATTATATATTCTACAAAATTCATTCATAAAGAGAAATAGAACACGACAATGGGGATCTTACCTTGTTTGGAGCAACATCTCTGACCTTGTGGAAGACCGGGTCTTCTATGTGGAACTTCAAAGCAGTTTCAGCTTCCTTAATTGTATTACAAAAGATGTTCTTTAGATTGAGTGGCATGCAGAAAAATGCTACCAGATCTTTGGTAGGAAGATGAAATAATGAAGAAAACACAATTAGAGTCGATGGCTAATTCTTACTGCTATAATAGAATCTGTGGTTTCACTTGCACGAATGAAACAGTAGCAATGAATTAAAGGAAGAGGTCCTTTCCAATACTTCCGTTGAATGACATTACTGAAAGAATCTGCAAAAAAGAATTACAGAGCCAATATGCATTAGCAATATGATAAGAATAAAACGTGATTTCCTTTATTACTTAACTAGAATCTAAGAACATATCACACCAAAAAAAAAACAAATAATACTAAAAAAAGCCTTAATGCATAATGCATCTCCTGTTTATAGTGATTCTAGTCCTAATTAACTTGCTGATGTCGCATGTGGTTGATAGACTCTCTATCACATAACTAAAACAGCATCGGCATGTAACAATCAACATGTAATCATTTGTGCACTGAATCAAGATCGCTATTTTATGGATTGCAGTTTCTTACGTAAATTTATTGAAAGTATACAGAAGACTATAGTCCCAAATTTTGAACAAAAAAACTAGCATCACTGGTAGCATACCGAGAAACTGCAAGGCAGAAGCTGGAAGGTTCATAATAACATGGTCGATATGTTCCCATGGCTTTGCAATTGGAAGCAACGTTTGTTTTAACCTCTTATTTGCGTTTCCTTCTATAGTCTTGCAGTCTTTCTCTACCCCATTATCTGAATATATTTAACAGCTCAATGATGATTCCAAAAGCACTATTAACTGTTAGAATGTCTTGGAGAAACCTTCTGAGACATTTCTTACCTTTCTCTGAAATACCAGATGGCTTCTTATTTGCACCAAGAGGCTCATTTATACTTGCATTGGAAACACGTATTTCCTCTCTGCTAATTTCAGCGCTCGCATCTTCTACATTAGTTTAACCAACCGTTAAAATTATCCTATTCTCACCAAATGTTCCAACTATTATGTCAAAAACTGATTTTAAATCAAAGAACTACCTCCTTGACTCGCGACTGCTTCCTTTGTTTTGTCATCAGCAACTGATTGCAAATTACCCTCACAATCTGAGACCGTCATTAACTGAGAAATGAATTTTCGAGCATCCATATTGTGCACACAAATCAACTCATCAACCTTATTGAACTTTGCATTGATCTTCAAATACCGAACACTGTCTGGGTTTAAATCATTTGCATAAACAAAGCATCCTTTTTGTGCAGCTGGAATAGCAAAAGGTCCAATACCAGCAAACATATCACACACGGTTTCTCCAGGTTTAAACAGAGATGAAAGGCGCATGTGCTCATGCTCCAATCGTGAGTTCCAATAAACAAGGCTGTAGTCCAGCTTAAATCTTGCCCTATATTGCTTAACTTCTGTTTCCATCCCATTTTCTCCAGCTAAGACTTCAAACTTTGGCACTCGAAACTCATTAGAGATGGTACCGACTTTATTAACAATTGTCTTGATCCTTGGATAATTTTTCTACGAGTATGAAAGATCAACTAGAACATCAGATGTCTTTGCTGTCATGATACAGAAATATCAAAATACTGCTGTCATGAGAGAAACTTCAAAAACTTACATCATAGATAACCTTTGCTATAACGTCTTTGAACGGAAGGAGCTCGTCATGTAGATTTAAGTGGGCAATATGACCTGCACTTAATAACAAAGAGATGTTGGTTCTCATAAGAGAGGCAATCTTCATGATGCTTGGAAACTTAGCAAGAACATGTACCCATAATCTCTATATTTGCAGACCAGAGAGAGATAACAAATGCACAAAAAACTGCTAGCTCATGCAAACAGAAATTTAATACTTAACTATTGTTTCAAAAGATGAAGGTATATCCACTCCATCTGGCAGAATCTGCTTCAATATGTGATCTGCGAGGAAAGACCAATATCAGAAGGTTTTATCTCATCTAACAGGATAAGGACCTAAATAAACAAGTACTAAGGTTAACAGAACCAAGAAACACTTAGACTATTAATCAATAGCCTATGAGTTGGATTCCTCACATCCTGAGTAATAACCAGAACAATAGGGTTATTAAAGTTCATGGTACCACAAACCAATTGGAGAGGAAAACGAACTAACAATAGTTACAAGAAAATGGTGACCGACTTTTCTCGAACACATGTATATAATATTTAAATACGCTTTAGATTAAAGAGCTCAAGAGAAGATTCTTTCAAACAGAACATAAAAGGTAGGTTGCAGAAAAAAATAGCTCTTCCAAACGTCCTGATAACTCCAAAATACAAACGCATGGGACGAAAATCCTAATGAACTTGTTGCCTTACCTACACTCCAATAGGAATACCCAAGGGTAACCGAATGAGGAACTACTTCAACTTCACTTAGTTTCTTAAGCTGGTTTAGTTTTTCATCGGGTATATCTGATAAATCTGTCCTATAACAAAAAAAAAGGCTTGGTTAATACGAATAATCCCGCCACTTCCACCATATTCTAAACACATTCCCAGATCAAGAATATTACCAGCATTTTTAACACTTTCGGACAATATTACCAAACGAGTCTTTTCACAACCAGGATCTTCAGTGATGGGCTTAATTCGTGGCATGTTGAGCATGTATCTACAAGTTATTAAACCAAAAAACTTCCTTTTCATCAATAAGAACAGAAATTACATTAAAAGACAATTCACTTTCTTAAGCTCATTCAATCAAATGGTTCCTACAAAATTAATTCAACGAGTTCCAATTATATATCTAATTATGCAATAAATGCTTTCTGCACTTTCTCACTGAGCTCATTACTCTTGAATCCGAAGTTTGGAGATAAAGAGTAAAATGAGATCAACCTTAGCGCAAAGGTCAAATATTTAAGAAGTGCTAAAGCTGAAAAAACGTACCCATTGAGTATCCGAGTTGCGCTTTTACAGAGTTCACGGGGAATCCTTAGAGCCCACAGTTTGAGATTGACATCAAACTTGCTTTCATCAAACATGCTGTTAACGGTCTCGGTTCACTATGTTCGAGTATCAAGAAGACTAGGCAAAAAGAAGAAGAAGATGAAGATGAAGAAATCGGCGGAAGAAAAGAACGAACTGCCACACCGGACGTGGGTTAGCAAAGCCGAGAAGGTGAGTCGTGGCTCTCTCAGTCTTTTTAGGGTTTGATTAAAAAATAATAAAGTTGATCCAGGAAAAAAAAAAACAAAATCTCCAAAAAAAGCAAAAGGAGGTGTCGAACCCGTGACTTGAAGGTATTGGGCCGGCGCAACCTTTATGGATCAGGCCCTAAAATATCTTTCACGGAGCTCTGATCCAGCAATTGCAAGTTGCAAACTTACAACTCTTGTCTTTCGGTCAATCTTAAGATTGAATCTTCTCGGCCAAATCAGCCGCACCTAAACTCACGCGCCACCGCCATGGCCAGTCCACCGACGCTCCCAGTCACCAATCAGCAAGCTGCTCAGTCTCAGCCGCCAATCAACAATCCTGCCTTCCGTACCTTCTTCTCACGCCTCTCCACCTCGATCCGCGATGGCTTGTCACAGCGCCGCCCATGGACGGAGCTCGTCGATCGGAGTTCCATGGCGCGACCTGAATCCCTCAGCGATGCTTTGTCCCGGATCAGGAAGAATCTCGCCTACTTCAAGGTTAACTATGTGGCCATCGTGTCCCTCGTGCTCGCCTTTTCGCTTTTCTCCCATCCTCTCTCCCTTCTTGTACTCGTCGGTCTCCTAGGCGGGTGGATGTTCCTCTACCTCTTCCGTCCATCAGATCAGCCACTGGTGGTCTTCGGCCGCACATTCTCTGACCGAGAGACCCTGCTTGCTCTTGCCCTGTCAACAATCGTCGTCGTGTTTATGACGAGCGTTGGATCCCTCTTAACCTCCGCGCTGATGATTGGCATCGCGATTGTTTGCTTACACGGTGCGTTTGTGGTTCCGGATGATCTGTTCATGGACGATCAAGAGCCTGCCAACGCCGGATTACTCTCCTTCCTTGGTGGTTCTGCTACATCGGCTGCTTCAGCTGTCACAGGGAGAGTTTAACGGTTGAAAGAGCTAGATTCGATTCAGATCTCGAAGTAAAACATGATCCATTTGCTGGATCGTTTATTCATAGTAGCTTTTAAATGGATCATAGCGTGTTGACAATTGTTGTTTCATCTTCTAATTTTGGGATTTGTGTTATGATGTCAAGCACATGAAATCATCTTTAGCGTTGATTATGATTTGGAGTGAGAATCTTTCATGTTTTGTGGTTTTTTTTTTTTTTTTTTAACAACAACCAATACTTTCATTAGAGATATGATCAAGAGATTAATCCGATACATGGTTGTTGCCATTTACAGTTGGCACTAGCCAACGAGTCAACATGTTATCAATAGTAGCAAAATAAGGAAAACACTTGTTTAGCAATTGCATCCGTAGCTTGCCTTGAGATCAATTTCAAGGTGAATGATGGGTTATGAGCTAAAACGCATCTTATATCTGAAAGGTAATTCTCTAAAGCTGGCCAATTATGTGGGTTCTTGACTGCTAAAAACAGATTTGTGCAATCCATCTCAAAGGATATATTCTTGTAGCCCATATTAGACAGATCGTTTTTTTCTTTTCTCAAGTTGATCAAACAGCTATCGTGTGTCCAGATAGCGATTGAGCAAATACTGGTTTTGATAGTCTTGCTTTTATCTCAATACACAAGAAGTACCATCATCGTCCACATGATTGAAACAAAGAGATTAGGTGAATATTAGCTAAGAGGAAGAACTCACAAGGAAGAAGAAAATGTTGTGGTAAATGATTGTTACATAGAACATCTTAAGGGATCCGGTTTTCAGACATAACCAGACTTTTTTTTTTTTTTTAATCACATGGCTTAAACTTAACCCCTGTATGCAATCATTTACTACACTCTGTTTTACTCTTATTTGTGTTACTTCATATAGTTTGATACTAAAAACAAAATTCGTGAATGTATGTGTAGACGGTGGTATCCAAGTGAGTCTTTATGGGTTTTCACTTTCCCGTTATATCCAAAGTTTAATGTCATATTTCTTTGTGATGCAGAGAATATCCAAATATGGTGTGGTTTATTCTTCAGGAATTCATGTTGCTTTTGACAATTTTTTTTTGCTGTTTTTGGATGATTTATTATACAAAAACAATTCATGAAAAAAATATCTATCACGTCATTACTATAAATCCTCCATCGCATAAAATCTTAGACTAGACAAGACAAACAGAAACCATAATATGGAATTAAGTGTTAAAACTTGGCGATATCAGCAATTAAAAAAAAAATTTAACCTCAGGTTTGGTGGTTCAGTTAGAATGAAATTGTTAGTTGGTTTGTTGCTGACAAATTTAACCTCAGGTTTGGGGTAAATTAATGGTTTGTGTACCAGAAACATGTGATTTGACTATATAACATTTGACAGATTTTGGCGACAGTTTTCACAAAGCTTGACATAAAGTTTCCATTTAAGACCATCTTGTTTCTATCTTCCTAAAATTTTGTTGAGACAAACAAATCTTGTGATGGCATTTACAAAAATTTTGGCATACCATATGATATGAGTATAACGTAATATTTATTTCTTGCGACAAGTTCAAAAACTACATATCTAACAGTACACGTGAACCAATCAGCAACTGTCTAGAAGTAAAGATAGATCAACGTCAATATATTCATTAACCTCGTACGGCACAACCCTTGTCTTCTTTTTCTATTGTAAAATATTTCGCCTTTCAATTTTAAAGTTGTGTGTCTTCTTCTTAACTATATAAACTTTACATTATTACTTTCCCTTGACACAGTTGGGCTTAGCAGATTAGTGATCCATATTTCGTGGGACCCACAAATATAGCCGTTAGTAGGAGAAGTGAAGGAGCGGTTTGTTGTCCATAGGCAAGCTCCGGCGCATTAACCGAAGCTGGTCTGCAAATTACTTTGAACTCTTACTCACATTTGGAATTATTATTGCCTAACATAAACTCACACACGAATAATGAAGAGCGATGAGATTCTTTTTCAGAAAATTACAAAAAGTATAATATGAATACTCATGATAAAATGAAAGATATATTTTTTGATTTTTTTAAAAAATAATTATCAATCTTTGTGAGAACAATCATTTGTGTATTGTGACTAATGAATTTAGTAATTTTAAGTCATATAACTAAAATAATCTTATTAGATCTTTATAACATTTACATTCATTGAAAACTAGTTTAAATGTCCAAGTGTAGTAGGAATATATTTTACTCACACGGTTAAACAAAATGGCATGAGATAGATCGACCCAACGGAAAAAACAAAGTGTTCAAACACACAATTAACTAAGAAAACGAATAAAATAAATGAAACTAGCCGTTGGAGCTCATTTTAGTATTAGGCAAGACAGAGAGCTTCTGCTCCACCCCCAACCTCTTATTACCATCACCTGATCTTTGTCTCCTCTTTTTCTCTCACTAGAAGATAAAAAGAACACAAAGATTCTTTCTCTCTCTAAGATGGTCACGTGCTGTGTTCTTTTCCAACGAAACCCATCTCTCACTTTACAAAACTCTTTCAAATCCAAAATCATTCCCTGTTCCATCCTCCTCAAAACTTCTAATTAATTAGGAATCTCATTTAATCTTCTTCTCTTCTCTCTCTCTTCATCTTCCATGGAGTTTCTTACCAAAATTCAATCTTTTTTCTTTTTCACCCCTCTGGATTTGATCAATACCACCATTGATCAGCCTAGGGCTTCATTTCGAAGCCGCTTTCTCCTTCACCTAATTGCATTCCTCCTCTTCTTCGTCTCTTCCGGCTCCAGCCAAGCCTGGGACGGTGTAGTGATCACACAAGCTGATTACCAAGGTCTTCAAGCGATTAAGCAAGAGTTTATTGACCCAAGAGGATTCTTGAGAAGCTGGAACGGTTCTGGGTTCAGTGCTTGCTCTGGAGGTTGGGCTGGAATCAAATGTGCTCAAGGTCAAGTTATAGTGATTCAGCTTCCATGGAAGAGCCTTGGAGGTAGAATCTCTGAGAAAATCGGACAGCTTCAAGCTCTTCGTAAGCTTAGTCTTCATGACAACAACCTCGGAGGCTCGATTCCAATGTCTTTAGGACTCATTCCTAATCTCAGAGGAGTTCAGCTTTTCAACAATCGTCTCACCGGCTCGATCCCTGCTTCTCTCGGAATATCTCGTTTTCTTCAAACGCTTGATCTCAGCAATAACTTGCTTTCTGAAGTTATTCCACCGAGTCTTGCTGATTCTACTAAGCTTCTTAGGCTTAATCTCAGCTTCAATTCACTCTCTGGTCAAATCCCAGTTAGTCTCACTCGTTCTTCTTCTCTTCAGTTTCTTTCCCTTGACCATAACAACTTCTCTGGTCCAGTCTTAGACACTTGGGGTAATAACACTTCTCCTAGTCTCCGTGTCTTGTCTCTTGATCACAACACTCTCTCTGGTCCATTTCCATTTTCATTCTGCAAATTGACGCAGCTACAAGACTTTTCCTTCAGTCATAACAAGATTAGTGGAACCCTACCTTCCGAGTTAAGCAAACTTACTAAGCTTAGAACAATGGATATTAGCAGTAACAGTGTTAGTGGCCAGATCCCTGAATCTCTAGGGAACATTTCTTCTCTTACACATCTGGATTTGTCTCAAAACAAACTCACCGGAGAGATTCCACTTTCGATTACGGATCTGAAAAGCCTTACCTTCTTCAATGTCTCTTATAACAACTTATCTGGGCCTGTTCCTCCTCTCTTATCCCAAAAGTTCAAATCCACCTCTTTTGTCGGAAACCTACAGCTTTGTGGATACAGCGTTTCGACGCCTTGTCCTACGCTAAACCCTCCTTCACCGACTCCTCGGAAATCATCCCGCAGGAATCTGAGTACCAAAGATATCATGCTCATTGCATCTGGAGCACTCCTAATAGTTCTGCTTATCCTTGTATTTGTTCTCCTCTGTTGCTTGCTGAGGAAGAAACCAGACAAATCCAAACCTAAGGGCGGAGAGGCTGGACCCGGAGCTGCAGCTGCGAAGACCGAGAAAGGAGGGGAAGCTGGAGGTGAAACCGGAGGGAAGCTTGTTCACTTTGATGGACCAATGGCGTTTACAGCAGATGATCTTCTGTGTGCAACAGCAGAGATTATGGGAAAAAGCACATATGGAACAGTTTACAAAGCTACACTTGAAGATGGAAGTCAAGTTGCAGTGAAGAGACTGAGAGAAAAAATCACCAAAAGCCAGAAAGAGTTCGAGAACGAGATTAATGTATTGGGACGAATCCGGCATCCGAACCTCCTTGCGCTTAGAGCTTATTACTTAGGCCCCAAGGGAGAGAAGCTTGTCGTCTTCGATTATATGTCTAGGGGCAGTCTTGCCACATTCCTTCATGGTGAGTTTGATACTTATGCTGAAAAAGGTAACGCTTTTTTGGGAAATTTTACTTATTTATAACTTACGTTTTAATGTTTTCAAATTGCAGCAAGGGGACCAGATGTTCATATCAATTGGCCTACGAGGATGAGCTTAATAAAAGGAATGGCTCGTGGTTTGTTCTACCTTCATACGCACGCAAATCTCATCCATGGAAACCTAACATCAAGCAATGTACTTTTGGATGAGAACATCAACGCGAAGATCTCAGATTACGGACTTTCAAGGCTCATGACAACAACAGCAGGATCAAGCGTGATTGCGACAGCTGGTGCATTAGGTTACAGAGCACCTGAGCTCTCTAAGTTGAAGAAAGCCAACACCAAAACCGATGTGTATAGCCTCGGTGTGATCATATTGGAGCTTTTGACTGGGAAGTCTCCGAGTGAGGCCTTGAACGGGGTGGATTTGCCTCAATGGGTTGCTACTGCGGTTAAAGAAGAGTGGACTAATGAGGTTTTCGATTTGGAGCTGTTAAATGATGTGAACACGATGGGTGATGAGATACTGAATACACTGAAACTGGCTTTGCATTGTGTTGATCCTACACCATCAACAAGACCTGAAGCTCAACAAGTTATGACACAACTCGAAGAGATTAGACCGGAAGAGACGGTAGCAACAACATCTGAACCGTTGATTGATCTCCCTGAAGCTTCTGCTTCCACAAGTCGATAGAAAAGAGAGGAGAATTTTGGTAGTTGGGGAATGTTGCAGAGTAGTCGTAGATTTTTTTTTTTTTTTTGCAATTCTTTGATTCTTCAAGTAGTTAATCTTGTTTTCTTTCATTTATGTGTTGAAACCATTTTCATCATCACTTTGTGTCGTAAATACTGTAAACTGGTTATGTTTATCTTTTATCAAACAGAGTTCTCTGTTTTCTCAAGCTTGAGTGAAAAAACTGAGGTGCTATAAGACAAGAGACTCACCACCTATGGTATAATTTTAGTTAAGATTCAAATAGGCACACAATAACCCAATTGAAAAAGAGAGAAGACTTGATAATATATAGCCTAATTGCCAAATCATTCACACATACAAAGTTGGCAGAGAAGCTTGATCATAAAACTTAGGAAGCACAAGGTGCTTAGATTCTACAATTGTAATCTTAATTCACTTGGTGTTATCAGTAAGTACTACCGACTATTGTGCTTCAAATATGCCTCATAGCATCATCATATCTTAAAAGTAGTTTGATCACTTTTTTTTCTGTTCTTTCAAATATTCCTTTTCCTAACTAGAATTAATTGATGATTAATATTGCAACTGCATTTTTTGCTTATTTAATTGATTCCAACTCTTGATTTAGTAAAACGAACTCTATCTGAGCTTCTTAATATCAAACTTATCGATTAATGTCATTTAACAAGTTTTTGAATGACCTCGTTATGTGTTTATGTTCTAACAAGTTTTTTCAGATCGGACCGGTAATATCAACGTCTCGTATTGGTAATCCAATTCAATTTTTTTTTTTAGAACTCGGACACACATTCCGTTTTAACCGGTTAAGACCGATTAATTAGGTGTCAAATTTCCTATACCCTCCGTTTTGATTAGAACGTGTGAAACACTAGGTCTGTGCATATTAGTATTTGGTCAGGTTTAGATCCGATATTTTAGGTATCAAATTTTTTTATTCTTAAATTAAATATCCATTTAGATATTTTTAAAGTTTGGTTCGAGGTTAATTCTTTTATATATTTACTAAAACAATTGAAATAGATCTGATATTAATTTGCGAAGTAATAAAAATACGCGAATGTATCGAAATATTGGTAGCTACTTTTGAAATTCATGATATAGGTATGGGGTTCGAACCCAATATCTGTTATGAGTGATATTAAAGCCACTATATTGACAAAAAAATAAAAATAAAATACACGAATGTATTCGAAATACTAAAATTATCTGAACCAAATACAATTATATACACATTAGATACTTCAAATACTAAAACTATATGAAGTTATTAGGCAATAAGAGATAGGTTTGTATAGATGTGTAGAATTGATAATTGGTTTATAAATAAATGAATATTTTAAATACTATTCTAACCTTCAACTATTAATTAAACCGAATCATTATTCAAAGTTACTTAGTCATAAGATTTAATTGGATATTTCACAAAATTGTATTCGAATTAAACTGGTTTTCTTGGTTTGGTACCAGTTCTATTCTTCAGTTTCAATTCTTGTGCCTAGGTGAGATTGAAACTCATCCACAAAAATATACTCTCTTTTTAAAAGATAAATTTTTAAAAATCTTTTATCTTTTAAAAATAAAAATTTTAATTTTTTTATTGGAAACACAAACAAATTGTAATTAGTCCATATATGATAAGTGAAATAACATAATAGAAATAAACCATAAATATGACAACCAGGTATCTATATTATATTATAAAATTACAAAGATTTTGAACATTCAACATTTATAGAAAAAGTAAGTTGAATTTAAATATTAAGAAAATTAATCCTATACATTTTTGTAATCAATTTACATTTAATTTTATCATAATAACATTCTACATTTGTTTTGAGTATGTCCCTTTTTATCACCAAGAAAATTCGTCTTTTGCTTCGTCTTTCTTTTGACAGAAAAAGCCGAAAAAGGAAAATGAGAAACGTCAAAAACAAGAGTGGGCCAATTTTAGCGTAAATATCAATTCAAAATACAAAACATCTTCCAGCAAAGCAACTGTACCACAAGCCTGCCACGCGCCTGCGTCCATCTCTCAATCGTGTCCATCCATGTGTCATCAATCCACAGCCTCATCATCCATATAACCTCACTTTATATTCTCTCCTCCGCCTCCAGTCTTCTTCCAAAAACCCTTTTCTTCTCCCATTTCGCTGCAGAGAGATAAAATCTGAGACGAGAAAAACAAAAAAATGCTTCTCAAATCCGTTTCTGCGTTCTCTCTCATGAATGTTAATGGAGTGAAGAAGGACATCTCTCCTTTGTTCTCCTCTGATTTCTCTGTGAGTCTTCCTGTTTCTTCGGGAAAATCGGGAAACCTCTCCTTCTCTGTTCGTGCCTCCAAGGCTTCCACCACCCAAACGCTAAGCGGCGTTGTTTTCGAACCGTTTAAGGAGGTGAAGAAGGAACTCGATCTCGTCCCTTCGGGTTCCCAGCTTTCGCTTGCTCGACATAAGTACTCCCCCGAGTGCGAAGCCGCCGTGAATGAGCAGATCAAGTAAGTTTTTCGTGTTCGATTGTAAAGATGTGATGTTGTGAATATGTCGATTGACTAGATATTTGGGTATTTCGATGAATCTGAGTTTTGTTAATGGTTTTTTTGCCGCAGTGTGGAATACAACGTGTCTTATGTGTATCACGCGTTGTATGCTTATTTCGATCGTGATAACGTTGCTCTGAAAGGTCTTGCCAAGTGAGTTTTTTTTTTTCTGGAAACGTTGAGATATTACTTGCTAAAATTCGTTCTGGGTTTTGATTAATCAGTTGTTTGATGTCTTGTTATCAGGTTTTTCAAGGACTCGAGTGTGGAAGAACGAGACCACGCTGAGATGTTGATGGAGTATCAGGTCCTCGTCCAATGGTTTCATATTGTTTCATTCGTAAGCCCTAATTCATTTGAGCTTCGTTTCTCTTTTGTTTCCGTGGTCTACAGAACAAACGTGGTGGGAGGGTTAAGCTACAGCCCATGGTGATGCCTCAGTCGGAGTTTGATCACGCTGAGAAAGGAGATGCTCTGTATGGTAAGCTCTTTCTCATTTCTCAGATTGTGGATGTGGGTTTTCATCAGCAAGGGACGTAATGATAAAGCGCCCTTTGTGGAATATGTATATTTGCAAAATCATATAAATGTTTTTTTGTTTGTTGCAGCCATGGAGCTAGCTCTATCATTGGAGAAGCTAGTCAATGAAAAGCTCCTAAACTTGCACAGCGTAAGACCATTACTCCTTTTAAATCCAATTCTTTTTTATGGCATTCAAGTCATTATGAGTCTAATGTATAAAGAAATACTCTCTTAATACAACGTGCATTTGAATAATGTGAACAACAGGTGGCTTCGAAGAACGATGATGTCCAGTTGGCAGATTTCATTGAGAGCTCGTTTTTGAACGAACAGGTAAACAAAAGACCACGTTCTCTGTTAGTGGCAAAGATATGATGATCTAAAGCCTGTCAAAAGGGAATCTAATGAAGTTAAAATAACATCACTTTCGCAGGTTGAAGCAATTAAGAAGATCTCGGAATATGTCTCTCAACTCAGAAGACTCGGCAAAGGACATGGTAACCATTTGTTTTTTTTTTTTTTTTCAATTTAAAAATAATATTAAAACATACCTCACTTCGTCCACTTCATGTCTCACATTTTGTTTGTGTGTAGGAACATGGCATTTCGATCAGGAGCTTATGGAAACTGCTGCTGCTTAATTTATATTGGTTCAAGTCTCTCATAAAATGCTGCTGCTTAATCTATTTTGGTTGTAATCTCTTAAACTAGTTTTGTTTACACCGGCTGATTCACAAACCTTTGAGTCGATTAATTAATTTCATCATTTAGGAAATATCTTACTCTCAACGCTATATTTGGTTGGTCTATGACTCGTATAGAATAGTTGAAAAGTATATATGAATGATTTCAAAATACAGTGGTGCTAAGTGCCAACTTAGCTCATCAATACATCCATAGACTTCACCAAAGCATATCATAAGCGTGTGCAGTGTAAGATCATTTCTCCTCAGAATCCAATACTTGTTTATGGCATTCAAGTCATAATTTAGTCCCTTTTATACAAATACCACTTGAATAATATGATCAATAGGTGGCTCCCAAGAAGGACGATGTCCCATTGGTACATTTTATTGAGAGCATGTTTTCTGAAGGAACAGGTGAACAAAGGATAGATCACGTTCTATCTATATGTTTGTGGCACAGATATGGGGTTCTCGATGATCTAAAGCTGTCATAAAGCGAATCATTAATGAACTTAAAATATAGCAATTAAGAAAATCTTAGAATATGTTTCTCAACTTAGAAGACTCGGCAAAGGAGGACATGGTAATCATTTTTTTTCTCATTATAAAATAACAAAAAGAACACATACCTCGATTCGTCCACTTCGCGCCTCTAACTTTGTTTATGTGTTCAGCAACACGGCATTTCTTATGTTTATTATAGTTTAAATGCTATTAATTGAGATTAATAAAAAAAATTTTGAAACTTACAATTATTATAATCATTATGATAAAATGCGATTAATTAAGGCTATTTTTGTTATTTAATTATCTGAAAAATGCATCTGAAAAGGTTCAATAAAGAAAATAAAAGTGAAATATCTCAAGACTACAAATTAATGAAGGTTTTAAGCATCTTATAGATACAAAAGTTCAAAAAATAAAGGAAACAAAAAGAAAACAAAAGCGGCTACTTGTACCTACATATATAACCCATGCTGAATCTTGTGGATTAAACACAAGATTATAATGCATTTCTATGTTTCCTTTGACCATTCATAATCAAGTTGTTTGTTTTCCGATGTTCCAATTCCTTCATATGGATTCTCTATCCAATCCACCGTTAGGATATTGCATATGTTCAGTTCTCATATTCAGACCCTCATTAGCTCTACCGAAGCCACCAATGGTGCTATGAGTGGCATCACTTTCTCTGACAAGTAAAGGAGACATCTCTGTTTTTCATGTGTGTGTCTTAGACAATAAAAACATTTCTTGCGTATCCTTTCATATTCCAACTCCACAATAGCAACATGGCCGATAGGGAGATTCAGCCTTTTCAATGTCCCTCACAGGTTTTTTATAAGACAATGGCATCAGCAACTGCTCTTTATTAATATTACCCAGACAGGAGCTTTTTGAATATGTTGTATTGATGTTTGGTCTCTTGTTTTTGTGATCTTGTTTGTTTTGATTTAACAGATATAATTTCTTCAATTAATTACAAAATATATTAGGACATAAGTCCTAGCTCTTATGAAATTAACAAAGATGAGCGCACAACTTTGAATATAGGAAAAGGATACAAGATTCTGCAAATCATCATTTGCACACACAAAACAACAGAGTTTAAGAGAAGAAAAGATACTTTTGAGTATGAAGGTGATCCCATCATCCAGATTGTCCAGTTTCTTCTGACCATAAGCCATGATTGACATCTCACCAGAATAACCATTTTTGCGGAAAACTGATCTGAGAGTCTCAAGATAAGAGCAATTAATCACGTCCCAGAAGACGCTTATTGTACTCTTTGCGACGGACAACGCATAGACAAATTACGAAACGAAACAATTCATTACATCTGCTACTTTAGATTATTTCCCTATCTCACATTACGTCATAGCAAGTAATAAAATGACATGTGTCACATTTATATATATTTATTGCCAGTCTTGTTTTCTATCTTTAGCTCTTAACACATAAACACAATCAATATCTTCTCTCAAGATCGATCAGAGTCTCTCTCTCTCTCTCTGTTGTGTGGAAGCGTGGAAGAAAGAATGACGATGAACATCTTCAAAAGTCGGAAATTCTCAGCCCTCTGTGTTCTCTCAATCTTGCTCGTATCAGTCACGATCCTTCTCTTAACCAATGACACCATCGATCTCTTCCCTTACTTGTCTCTCTCTTATCTCCGTCGATCTTCTCTCTCCGACATCCCCACTTTGATGCCAACCTCGAGTCCCACCATTAATAACTCTTCATCGCCTCGGGAATCTCCGGTTACTCAGACCCGAGTCGACGATGATCCGATTGATCAAGGTTTGGAAATGGATTGGCTTAAAGACAACAAATGGAACGTGAGTTTGAAGGTGGATTGGACGAGATGTGAGAGTCCAGATTACATGCCATGTTTGGATAACATAAAAGTCATCAAGAAACTCAAGTCGAAGAGGCACATGGAACACAGAGAGAGACATTGTCCCGTGCCTGCACCTAAATGTCTCGTTCCTTTACCAAAACGCTACAAGGTTCCTCTTCCTTGGCCTCAGAGCAGGGACATGGTGAGAGACTCGTTTCTATTTCTTCGGTAAGATCTTTTCTTGAAGATTTGAGATTGGTTTCTCTTGGTTCTAGCAAAAATGAAAAAAAAAAGGATCAGGTTTCTTGGTTCTTGTTTTGTTGATCAGATTAGATTAGATTAGTACCTCTGCGATTGTTCTGCTTTCTAAATTCTTGTTTGTGCAGATTTGGTATGATAACGTTCCTCACCCGAAGCTTGTAGATTACAAGAAAGATCAGAATTGGGTTCGTAAATCCGGACCTTTCTTTGTCTTCCCTGGAGGCGGAACTCAATTCAAAGACGGTGTTATTCACTACATCAACTTCATACAAAAGGTGTACAAATTATACATAAACTAACACTTATTTGTGTCCTCTTTTCTTAAATTTATGGTTTTTGTTTTTACAGACGTTACCTGTTCTTGAATGGGGAAAGAAAGTAAGAGTGGTTCTTGATGTTGGTTGTGGTGTGGCTAGCTTTGGTGGGACTTTACTAGATAAAAATGTGATCACAATGTCGTTTGCTCCCAAAGACGAACACGAAGCTCAGATTCAATTCGCATTAGAACGAGGAATCCCCGCTACTCTAGCTGTTATTGGAACTCAAAAGCTTCCTTTTCCTGATAATGCTTACGATGTTATCCATTGCGCAAGATGCAGAGTCCATTGGCACGGATACGGTTTGTTAAGACTGATTAGATTTATGATTCTGTGTATTCAGGAAGTTTCATGCTAAATACTGTCATGAAAATGTGTTGTTGCAGGTGGTAAACCTCTTTTGGAACTTAACCGGATTTTAAGGCCTGGAGGGTTTTTTGTTTGGTCAGCTACACCAGTTTATCAACACGATGAACGGCACCGTAATGTTTGGAAAAGTTAGTATATATTGTTTTTATCTTCTCCTGGTTATGTTAAACATAAGATATTTAACAAATGGTTTTCTTCTTGTAGCAATGGAGTCTTTGACTACATCAATGTGTTGGAAAGTTGTGGCTAGAACTCGATTTACAAAAGTTGGGTTCGTGATTTACCAGAAACCAAACTCAGATTCTTGCTATGAGACCCGTAAGGACAATGATCCGCCTCTTTGCAACGAAGAAGAAACAAAGAAAAACAGTTCATGGTAAACTACATCTTACCCTTTTTCTCATTTCAACAAAAACAGTTTTTTGATGTCTCTTAACCGATACTGGTTTTTTCGAATCATAGGTACACTCCTCTGCTTAGCTGTCTACCGAAAGTACCGGTAGGTCTAACCGAGAGATGGCCTTCCCGTTGGCCTGAAAGGTTAACCGATAAGCCGGTTAGTCTCGTAATAGAACAGAGCGGTGAAGAGAGTTTCAGAGAAGACACAAGACTCTGGTCTGGAATCGTGTCAGATATCTACTTAAACGGTTTAGCTATAAACTGGACCAGGATTCACAATGTGATGGACATGAATGCTGGTTATGGAGGGTGAGACAATTCTTCAATTTAGTTAGTTCAGATAAAGATTCTTTCTATTTCTTACCTTTTCTTCTTAATTTTTGGTTTCAGATTTGCAGCTGCTCTTATAAACAGACCTCTATGGGTGATGAATGTGATTCCTGTGGAAGGTGAAGATACGCTATCGATGATTTTCGATAGAGGTTTGATTGGGATATACCATGATTGGTGTGAGTCTTTCAACACATACCCAAGATCATATGATCTCTTGCACTCTAGTTTCCTTCTCACCAATCTTTCTCAAAGGTAAAATCTTATGATTCTTGGACTCGACTGCAAGCTTGTGTTTTGAATCTATAGCAAAACTACATGCTGTTTTTGATTTTCTCAGGTGTGATTTGTTGGAGGTGGTAGTGGAAATAGACAGAATAGTTAGGCCAGGAGGATATCTTGTGGTGCAAGACACCGTTGAAATGCTAAAGAAGCTTAACCCTATTCTTTTATCTCTCCGATGGTCAACGAATGTGTACAAAGGCAAAATTCTTGTTGGCTTCAAGTCTTCGTGGCGTCCGTAAACACAAAATTTGTAACAAGGATTTAAGGAACTATGATTAGAGATGTTCAATGGTTTTTTTTTTTTTTGGTTCGGATTTTTTATTAATTTTTCGTTATGTGATTTAGAAACCACTATAGGGAGTCAAATTGACTCGAAACTATTTTGATAATGTTTTAAATATAAGGTTTAAAATAATTGTAAATTGAAACTAAATTTTCCTTTCTCTTCCATTTCATTCATTAGTTTTTGTTGTTGTTTCTTAGATAGAAAATCTGAATATTAAAAAAGAAAAAAAACAATGCTAAACTCGAGTTTTCTCTTGTTAAAAAAAAAAAATCGAGTTTACTCGGACGGTAGTTTTGATAGTGGGCCTGAATCATATTATGGGCTTTTCCGATGAGCCTATTACGGATATGAAGAAAAAATAGAAGGACAAAAACGAGAAAACACATAAATCTCTGTCTCAATCTGTCAAAGGTTCTGGTAAAACCCTAGCTCCCAAATCCTTAATCCGTTGAGCCGTTATATAAGTGTTCGCTCGCATCATCGAGTCTAAAATCTAGAGATTTGTTTGAGAACACGATTTTCATCTGCAAAAGGTACCTCCTTTCGCTGAACCCAGTTCATATTCTTGATTTTCTTTACTTCAATATGATCCGATGGTTTTTCTACTTCTTTAATTTGCGTTGTTATTGCGCTAAAAAGCACATATCGAAGGCTTGCAGATAACGTATAATTAAAACGCCTGCGAGCTCAATATTTGTGCGAAATCTTTAACCAACCATTGAGATTTAATAAATCTCTGTGTTATAAGAACCTTTCTTTTCTTATTGACAATTCTGATGGGTGGGACATTTCTTTCTCGGTTTTATAATTTTAATAACTGATCTGTTCTGACTAATCGAATCGCTAGTCCTTTGCATTGAATCAGACAATAGTAGAACTTAGTGATGATTCCACAAGTTTTGTTCTTTGAACAGTTTGGGACATTTGGTTGATGGATCTTTTCTGGATAAAGCATTATGTATAGAACTAATGATTGAGATTGGTCTTAGATTTACTGAATTTCAGATCCATGGCTTAGTTTCATCCCTTGAGTTGCTTAATCATAACTTTGTTAGTGGCAGGATTTGGAAAGTCAGTGAAGAAATCTGAGGAAAATGTCAAACCCGAAGGTCTTCTTTGACATCTTGATTGGTAAAATGAAGGCAGGACGTGTTGTGATGGAGCTATTTGCAGATGTGACACCGAGAACAGCGGATAATTTTCGTGCTCTGTGCACAGGGGAGAAGGGAGTTGGGAAAGCAGGGAAGGCATTACACTACAAAGGCTCAGCCTTTCACCGTATAATCCCAGGATTCATGTGCCAAGGTGGAGATTTCACCCGTGGGAATGGAACCGGTGGAGAATCGATATACGGGACTAAGTTTCAGGATGAGAACTTCAAGTTGAAGCACACTGGTCCAGGGATTTTGTCTATGGCTAATTCAGGTCCCAACACGAATGGTTCTCAGTTCTTCATCTGCACAGAGAAGACGTCGTGGCTCGATGGGAAACACGTGGTGTTTGGGAAAGTTGTGGATGGGTACAGTGTGGTGAAGGCAATGGAGAATGTTGGATCTGACATGGGAACGACCTCTGAACCAGTTGTGATTGAAAATTGTGGTGAGCTCAAGAACGAAAGTTAAGAAACCTCATACACGTTGGGTTGATCTTGATAGGTGCTGGTCATTGAAGTTGTGAAGGCGAGGCAACATCAGAAATCGTTCAGATCAATCTAAACTTGTGATGCAAAACACGACTTAGGTTTTGAGAATAAATATCATATGAACCTTAAGAATTGATTGATCCTTCTAAGTTGTTCTTTTTATTTAATTTGTAAACTCCGTGTAAAAGAGTAGGATGGATAACAATGATGGTAAAACTCCTATATCGATACGGTGATGGTTACAAAGTCATAGGGGTTGATCCTTTGAGGGTCATCGATGAATCAACGTTTCTCAGGCCTTAATGGACTAATCCCCAAGCCACAAGCATCATGAAACACATGCATAAAACCAAATAAACAAATGGTCCAAATTTGTTACTTAAGATAAATGATTATCTGAGAGATATAATTTGCGGGTATACGGGGCAGAAGATTCTTCGAGAGTGGGATCTTTCCCAAGAAAAGAGAAGAAGAAACATGAGAATTTTAAATATTCTAAAAAATTCTTGTTAGTTGGGGACTGGTGCTCCCATGAAAGATTACACAATCCTCTTTATCGTCCAAATAAAGGAAACTCTGAAGACCTAATCACAAGTGTATATGTATCACATGTTTCATAAATATATATTGCTAGTGGATTTTCTCTTAAGTTATTTTTTAAGGCAAAATTTTTAAATTTAAACAGAAAAAGTTATGTTATTTTGGTGGTGGGAATTATATTCTATAATGATGATTATTTTTGAAATTCATTGTAGATGTTTGGGTTGAAATCCAACATCCATCTAGTAATCTATTTGAGATATTAAAACTAATAAATTAAGTTAAAAAAACAAGAGTGTTTATTAATGTTGTTAATCATTAATTCTCTTTAAAACAAAGACTAATATCGTTGTAATATGACGACTAGAAAATGACCTTAGGTTGCTGATTTTTTTGTTTTTTGGTTACTAAAGTTTACTACGTACGTATGGCATTTTTTGGGTATGTAATATCTTTATATATAATGATTCTTAGAATTTCGTTCGTTTTACAATGTATATATAACATGCATGTAAGGTTCTGAAGTAACCGCATATCACTTATCCCATGTAACAATTAATATATATATATATATAGAAGAATATTTGTTAAAAGAATTTGATGCAATCTTTGCATCGTAATTTTTAATTTATACTTCTTAATTAGACTTATAGTAAATGAAACAACTCACATGCAACTAATGACAATTTTATATTAAAAAAAAAACAACTAATGAAAATATAATAGGAAAGGTGTATACCAAAAACCAAAACGTTTGAAAGTTTAAAACATGAAAGGGATGGAGTAACATCGACCATATAATACTATATCAATAAAACAAAATCTAACGTCGAAATTTATTTATTGGAATCATGTGGTATAATGATAGTCACTTCTAAAATTCATGACACATGTCTAGGGTTCAAACATAACACCCCTCAATATTATGAAGGATATTAAAACCATTAAGATATGTTGAAAAAAAAAAAACGTGAAAATTTATTTACCATTAAAAAAAATTATTTACCAAGCAGTTCTAACACGTAACATAGTGGTATGGTATATATGGACCAAATTAATGGTGCTAGAAATAAAAAAATGTTTAGAAATTAGAAGAAGCCAAAACCACCATCCAATAAGAATTTTTCCGTAACCTTAATGACATACACATCACCATTATATAAAGCGCATGAAATCTAGTCTTTTGTATGCCCCAGAAGATAAAAGTACGTAGAATGGTATAATTTTTGGAAGCGGTAAAATTTAGAGTATATATAATTTTTTTGCTAATATATGATCTTACACCATAATGGATTTGCATATATTCCAATTGCTTCGTTTTATTAGCGTCGCAGTTTTCATCTTCCACGGCTCGTGTTATTTCGATAAAGGTACGATTATTACTTTATTCGCTAACCATTTCAATTTATGAATTTTTAGGTTATTTTTAGTATATACTTATTCCAATTTTTTAATGAAATTTTGTTGTTGTGAAGCTGGTCATTATAGTTTTTTTGAAATATGCAACATCAGCACCAAAGTTATCTAACTTCGACTACATACTCATTGGAGGAGGAACAGCTGGATGTGCTCTAGCCGCAACGCTCTCCCAAAAGATCACCGTTTTAATTCTCAGATCGCGGTGGGTTTTGTTTGAAGATTAAGAAGATCGATCATATATAGAAAAATTAAAGAAAATCCAAAATAATATCTAGAAAATAATATCTAAAAATAGAAAATTCAGTATTATTTCTAATATATTATTTCTATATTAATTTAGTAAATTAGGATTATTAAACCACTATATAAATTTATAAACTTGTGCAGATTATATCAATTTATTAGGTCTCCTTACGACAACCGGACGGCCATAGACATCGGAAACTTCTTAAACACATTCTTGAACATAACACCAAACTCATGGTCGCAGCTTTTCATATCCGAAGACGGCGTTTTCAACTCACGCGCACGCGTGCTCGGAGGAGGAACGGTGCTAAACGCTGGATTCTACTCACGTGCGGAAGATGATTACGTAGCGGAATCCGGTTGGGAGAGAGAAGAGGTCGAAGCGGCTTACGAGTGGGTTGAGAATAAATTGGTGTTCAAACCACAGGTTAAGGGATGGCAAACGGCGTTTATAGATGGCCTTTTGGAGGCTGGAGTGATTCCGTTCAATGGTTTCACGTGCGAACATATCTATGGGACTAAAATTGGCGGTACGATATTTAATCCGGATGGGACATACGGCAGCGAATCTATTGGAGTATGCTGATCCGAATATGATTACTGTCTACTTGCACGCTTCTGTTCATAAGATCCTCTTCACCACCACAGGTAATTTGATTGAGAGTTACTAAAGGTCTTTTTTTAGTTTTTTCATTATAAGAAAGTTAAGATTGCACCAAGTGGATCTTGGACTAGCTAGTCGTGAGTTTCCATCCCGTTTGGAAGAGAAACAAATGTTTTGTGTGCTTCTTTCTGCTTCTTAGTTCGATTCCTATTTGGGAGAGATATTAAATGTTTTTCGATGTGAAAACGTATGTATTTTGGTCAACAACTCCTTGACTAACCTTATTAAAGAATGTTTATCGAAGAAAGACACGGTATACTCTTAGAGCATTTCCATTAAAAATTTTAAAGGGTTTCCTAAGAAATTTCTTAGCATTAAAATAATGTAAAAAAATTGTATATTTAATAATCACCTCTTAAAGTTTTTCTTTTAAAACTGGTTTTTAATAGTTTCTTGCCATGGTTAATTTATAAAATTTTAATAGTCTTAAGATTGAAGAGTATATGCTAATAACATATTTTGTGATAACATAACTAAAACAAACTTAAGATTCAAATTAGAAACTTTTTGTTTTGTTCTAAATCTTTATTTTTCAATCATGAATTTATTGTGATCATTTTGGTCGTTGTCATCCAGTCATTCGTCGTTGATTCACCATACTCATTATTTTCATTAGCTGTTTTTTTTCTTTTTTTTTTTGCAATATTCTTCCTATGCTTCGGACAAGATTTTATTATAGGCAAATGGGGTGATCTTCCGGGATGCGAATGGAGTGTTCCACACGGCAAAACTAGCAGCACAGAACGCATTGAATGAGGTGATCTTATCAGCGGGTGCCATCGCAAGCCCGCAGCTATTGATGTTGAGTGGTGTTGGACCAGCGGCCCATCTTGCATACCACGAGGTGGATCCGATCATCCTAGATCACCCCATGGTGGGACAAGGAATGGGTGATAACCCGATGAACCCTGTCTTCATCCCTTCTCCTGAACCGGTAGAAGTGTCTCTTGTCCAAGTCGCTGGGATCCCTGGTGCGGCCCTGGTTGTTTTTAAAACCAAAGGATCGACTTGAAGGTAGGTTGATTGATGATTAAGGAGGTTACTAACACTCCTTTGTGGCCGCGGATGTTAGGTTGAATGGAAGGAGGCTACTAGCTCTCCTTGTAGGCGGTTTGATAGGTATGAGGATTGATGTTGGCGGATTGGTGAGGGATTAATTGGAGGCTACTAGCTCTCCAATTGATGTGAATGGCGATGGTTTTTAATCCCACTAGCACAGGATCACCCTGCAAAGAGCTATGGAATATCACAGTAGATTACTCTACTCTTTAGTGATCAAGGGTCAATGTTCTTAGGCTGAACAAAGAAAGCAAGAAGCAAAATAACTTTGAAATAGTTTATAAAATTCGATGTGTCTGTTTACAATGGGGAAGTGAAGCCTTTTTATAGGCAGATAATCCTATCTAAATTAATCTACAGAATAATATCATAACTACTTTATTCCTATCTAAATAATATCCTAACTAACTAATCTAATCCTAAAAGAATATATCAGAATAATATATCTAATCTATTATATCCTAACTAACTTATCTAATCCTAACAAGATTATACCAGAATGATATATCTTATCTAATCTACTCTAACTAACTCTCTGGTTTAATTTTAATGACTAATTATAAACCAAAACACATTAAACCAACAGGCTGGTTTATTTTTAATCTTATTTTTCTACTTGGACCACGTCCATACCCATCCATAAGAGCCCATGGTGGTCGATCCTTCAGCTTTATGGGCCAATATGGGCCCTGCTCAACTCTCATCTTGTTGGGCTTATCCTTGAGTAGGCCCAGCTCGTCCTTGGTGTCTTCATGGGCCTTTTGAGCCTTATCTCTTGTATGTGGATGAGCTAAGACGTTTCTTAGATCATCAAAAACAAGTATAGCCTCTTGAACTTGCTCGGGTGGTCGAACTAGCTCTCTATGGTCCAACAGAAGGAAAATTCGACCATCTTTTGATTCAATATGAACCAATTGAGTTTTGGCACTACCAGAATCTCCATAATATCTAGCTAGTTGAGAAAAATAGTCTTGGTTGCTTGATTCATGGTTTATCTTCAAAAACTTAAAATTAAGGTTGATCGAGATCGCACCAATCCATCATTTTGGTAGCTACATCGAAGGTTTGAGTGGGTTAAGTTTATCTATTAGTTTGACGTATAGCTTCTTCGATGGTGTTATAAATCTTCTCAATGAGGTATGATCAATTAATATACCTCATCAATTACCGTTTAGATTATACCATAATCAATTTATATATATAATTTAATGTAAACATTATACAATTTTGTATGATGTTTTATGCAGATAAAACTTCCAACCAAAACCCTTTCAAAGTTTTTCCAATCTTTGGATCTTCGATTTAACGTGACAACACAAGCAGGTGGGGTAATTCAGAAAGTGAATGGACCGGTCTCGAGAGGTCAGTTGGAGCTGCGGAACACAAATCCAGATGATAACCCTTCAGTGACATTTAACTACTACCAAGAACCGGAGGATTTGAATAACTGTGTTGAAGGACTTAGTGCTATAATTAAAGTGTTAAATTCGAAGGGATACTCCAAGTACAAGTACCCTGGAGTGACCGGGCGTGGATTGCTGGATCTCATTCTTGCCCTTCCCATCAATCTGAGGCCAAGGCACATACACTCATTGTTCGATCTGAAGCAGTATTGTAAAGATACCGTGATGACTATTTATCAATACCATGGAGGTTGTCAAGTTGGAAAAGTGGTCGACAATGATTACAAAGTATTAGGTATTGATGCTTTGAGGGTCATCGATGCATCCACGTTTCTCAAGACCCCGGGGACTAATCCTCAAGCCACGATCATGATGCTTGGAAGGTAAACACTTGTGCATAAACCAATTGATTCACACATGTTATTAAATATAACTTATAATTCTTGGAGAGGTAAATGTGTAGGTATATGGGACAGAAGATTCTTCGAGAGAGGGCAGATTTTCTGGAAAGTACTAAAGAAGAAGCATAAGAGTTTAAATATGCTCAAAAGTCTTGTCATTGGGGATTGTTGCATTTTCCGTTGTACATGATGTAATTTATATATAAACAGAATTTAAAATTATAAGATGTAATGTTATTCTGTCCAGGAACACGAGTGAATATTATGTTATTAATCATTAACTTCCTAAATATGACTAGGAAAATGACCTAATGTTGCGGATTACTTTATTTTCATTAAGTATACTTTGGAGTATATAGGTAGGGAGGGGGGTACAATCTGGTTATGTGTGATCTTAGAAATCTAAAAAAATTTAGAATTATTTTAAAATTTATACAGAACATGTAATAAGGTTTTGAAAGAACCGGATATCAAAATTTAGCATATACGATTTGACGTAAGAAAAACAATGTAACATGTGTGTACGCTAACATATTGTAATTGCAACTTTAAGATTTTATATTTTTCTAAAGAATCATTCACTGTTTCATGATCTTTGTAACAATTTTTATATGGTCCGAAAAATGTATTATATGTCAAATAATATGCATATACGTTGGTTTTGGATCTTAGATCATTCAGAGCTCCCATATGCATGGTTTGTAGCACTTAATAGACAAAAAGTAATTAATGCATCGCCTTTACAATTAAAACTTTTAACGCACTCACTATGAAAGTTTATGTATTATGCCGCAACATTGTCAATTTCTTTAAGCAAAAAATTCACATGAAAGTGAACATGCGCTCTTGCTTTAAAGAAATAGACAAAACAAATTTTAATAATAAGTATAGAGGTAAAAAGGAATCACGAATTAGGTCAACGTGTAAACGCAAAGACCGCATAATTACGTAATGATGAAGTTAGATTACGCTACGCCAGGACATAGCGGTGCATTTGCAAAACATAATAATCGCATTATGATTTGGTCTCTCTTCATCCAATCAAACCCTTTCAGATTACGGCGAAACCGTTAAGTCAACCGTATATACTATTATCTTAAAATTCATACCAAAAACTATGGTTTTATTTATCTAATCTTTTACTTTTCATATACTCTTTTAGTACAAGTAGATGGACGTCATATTTTATCAAACTAATTGACATAAGAACTAAATGAATGAAAAAAAAGAACTAAATTTTATTTGAGAAATTGAATTGAAAAAAGATATATTAATTGGTTCATGTTAAGCTATAAACTCCAAGAAAAAAAAATGAACATTTTACCAACAAAAAAAAAAAAAAAATCCAAGAAAACAACAGCAAGCGATATATATATATATAAAACATAAGAATCATAGATAGATAGATAGATACTTGTGTGGACAATTATTATTTTATTTTGTTTGTTTGTAATTTATTTAACTTGGATAAATATCAGAAAACGTGGGCGGTTTTGATAACAATAATGGAACACTTCTGTACAGTATATTGTGTATTAGAAAATCTGAAAATATTAGAGAATAATAATTAAAAAAAAAAAAACTGGGTATTCCCATTACATCCATGACTAAGAAGCACATGGGCAAAGAAGCTGGATTGAAAACGAAGAAAGTAACAGCGAAGCAAAAACCTCCACGTTGAATTAGTCAGAAACTCCTCCTCCTCCACGTACTATTACTACATTTTTATTAATCCTTAACACAATCATTCGACGGTGGTGGCTTTGGCCTCTTCTTTCTTTTGAAACCTTTTAGCTCTGTCATCTTTAAGGTCCATTGATTTTTTACAGCGATAAATGTTGATGTTTGAACAAAAAAAGTATATAAGTATTTTTTTTTTTTGTCAAAGTTATTGCTTACTGTACTCTGCATCATTTAATTTTATTATCGGCCAAACCACGAGGACACGCGCTTTTAAAAATAATTTAACTTTTGTAAGTTGACAAGTCATATTGCTGCTCTCACAAATCGTTTCCTCAGCCATGCGAACTCATACTCAAAGCTCTCTTTCTCTCTCTCTCTCTCTCTATTCGTCTTCTAGCTAGCTTTTGATTTTTCACATTTTCAGGTCTTTCTCTTCTTCTAATTTGTGATACAGATTCAGATCGAGTTCGATTTTCTCAGTTGTCGTCTTCTCGTTTTTTGTTTTTTTTTTGTCTCACGATGAGTAAGAAGTGGAAATTCGTTCGATTAAGGTTCCAAAAGCGTATTCTCATAGTATTTCTGGTGATTTTGAGCTTCGATTCTTGCTATTCGTTGGAAAATGAAGGTATAGCGGTTTTCGTTTTCTTTATTTATTTTTATTTTTTTGCCTTTTCGGCTGCCAATAAATACAAGCAAGTTGTTGATAATTTTGTTTTTCTCGCCTTTCAGGTGTGAATTTTCAGGAATTCAAAGAGACAGCGACGAAAGATGTATGGCCTCATAGAGATGCAGCGGATTTGTAAGTAGCAGCTTTTCGATTTTTCTTTGATTGCTTTAGTTTGAACGCAACTCGCTTGTTTTAGTATCTTCTTGGTGTTTGTTTGAATAAAACCTCTTCTTGATTTTCAGATTTATAATTTGCATTTGATGCCTGCGAGGTCTTTTTGTGTCTTCACTTCTGCTAATTCGCTTTCTGAGTTGAAAATGAATTCTGGTTTAGCATCAACATCAAATGTAGTTGGTTTGGTAGATCTACGACATTAACACCATACCTTTTAGATTATTTGAGTTAACTAATACTCTTCTTTCAGAATGGTAAATCTAACACTTATGTAGAAAGAAAGTTGTTGTTAGTGGTTACACAACATGAAGACAGCCGCTCTCTTTTGTGCATTTGTATTCTAAGACTTGCTACACATTCATCGACACAATCATTTTGCTATTTCCTCTGTCTTATTCTCAACTTCATTTGACCTTGTTCTTTTTTGTTTTAGGAAAGCTGTTAGTTTTCACAGGAAATTACTTGGCCATTTCCGTAACCCCTATACCCATTTGAATTCGTACAAAGACCGACCTCTGGCAAGTGTTACACTACCGTCATCTTCGGTTCCTTCTCCGAGACCTAATACCAGTAAATCCTCAACATCGCCTCCACCACGAAAAAGTCCACCTCCCCAACATGTTTTTGCTCCACCTCCTTTTGTGCCCGTTTCAAATTTTCCTACTCTAAGAAGAAGTTCTTCAAGCAGCATGGTTCCTATTGTGGCTGGCTGCATAGCCGGTGCTGTGTTTCTTCTTCTTTTAGCTATTGGTGTCTTCTTTTTCAAAAGTAAGGCTGGGAAATCTGTGAATCCTTGGAGTACAGGTCTTAGCGGACAACTACAGAAAGTGTTCATAACTGGTAATTTTTTTCTTACTCGCTTGATACATTATGTAAAGTGGCATTTTGTTTGTTCCGGATTATTGAAGTTAACCTTGTTGTTCAGAATGTGGGGGAAACCGACATGCTTGCCTTTTTTAAACTCACCATATTGTTTTGTTTTGAACACTAATGTTGTCTGATTGTCTACTCAGGTGTCCCAAAACTCAAAAGATCTGAGATTGAAGCTGCCTGTGAAGATTTCAGTAATGTCATTGGGTCTTGTCCCATTGGTACATTGTTCAAAGGGACACTATCGAGTGGGGTGGAGATAGCTGTGGCTTCTGTTGCTACTGCTTCTGCCAAAGAATGGACAAATAACATAGAAATGCAGTTCAGAAAGAAGGTATTCGCGGTTACCACTTCCCTTCTATTTTTATAAAGGGTTTTGATTGCCATCGTCTTATCGTTTTATGTTGATTTCAGATCGAAATGTTATCCAAGATAAACCACAAGAATTTTGTCAACCTTCTTGGTTACTGTGAAGAGGATGAACCTTTCACTAGGATCTTGGTCTTTGAATATGCATCAAACGGATCGGTCTTTGAACACTTACACTGTAAGCAAAAAAACTCTTTAGTCACATGAGTCATTACACTTGAAGTTGTCTCGTTTTCTTTATTGATTTTAAATGGGCAACGCTATTACTTTTTTTTGCAGATAAAGAATCAGAACATTTGGACTGGGTAATGCGGTTAAGAATAGCAATGGGTGTAGCATATTGCCTTGACCATATGCACGGGCTCAAGCCACCTATAGTCCATAGCAATCTTCTCTCCACATCAGTTCACCTGACAGAGGATTACGCAGTAAAAATTGCGGATTTCAATTTTGGTTACCTAAAAGGCCCATCCGAGACAGAAACGAGCACTAATGCACTCATAGACACGCACATCTCAGTCACAACCAAAGAAGACAATGTTCACAGCTTCGGTTTGCTGTTGTTCGAATTGATGACCGGAAAACTCCCAGAGTCGGTTAAAAAAGGCGACTCGGTAGATACCGGATTGGTTGATTTCTTGAGAGGAAAGACTCTAAGGGAGATGGTGGATCCGACACTGGAATGTTTTGATGAGAAGATTGAGAATATAGGCGAAGTGATCAAAAGCTGTGTAAGGGCAGACCCAAAACAGAGACCGACAATGAAGGAAGTCACAGGGAGGTTACGAGAGATCACAGGATTGTCACCTGATGATGCTATTCCGAAACTTTCACCTCTTTGGTGGGCAGAGCTGGAAGTGCTGTCCACTGCGTGAAGAGTACTACTCTGCTTCATCACGAAACTGTAGGTATTATGAATATGAAGTTTGTGTGAGGTTTTTGAGTCTCTTTGGAGCTCGTTACTTCTCTTTAGGCCACTTCATTCTATATATATATATATAAAAAAAAATCTATGCTAGTTTATATAATGACTCCAAAATTCTGGTAAAAGAATTTGAGATGACGGTATTAGTACTTGTGGTATGCTTAATGTTTATGGTGGTTATTGTGTTTGTAATTAGTTATTATTAAATTCTTTTAAATGTTTAATCAATCAGGTTCCGAAGTAACATAGAGAAAACCGATCGAAGGATATATCACAAGGTTTGGTTTGCTCAATCAAAGAATTTAGTTGAGGATGATGCTACAGTTGATACAAGATTTGGGTGGTTATACCAGACAATCGAATTCAATGATTCAATTAATAATCTCCGAAATTTCAACCCTGATTTTAACACTCATAATCTACGTCTGATATCAAACATTCGATACTTCGTAGCTAATAATCAAACATATTAAATGTTGTATGTTAAATATGTTACCCAAAAAACAAAAACAAAAAAAAAATGTTGGAGTCGACATGAACATGGCCCATCGGTGTAATCCAAAACGATGCGATTGTGGACCGTCAGATTAGAGATTGCATCACACGACAATCACACAATAAAATCCTTCGCTGCTGGTTGGATTTATTTTTGCAAACACTAAATAAATTATAAAAAAAAAAAAAAAAACAGAAAAAACGAAGCAAAATCGTAGATTGAGAGCTTTGGGAGGAGGGTATATGCTTGGAGTATCTCTCCTTATCCCTCCTCCGGGTCTTCTTCAAAACCCCCACTCCTCCTCCTTCTTCTCCCCTCCTGTAACCTCCTCTCGCCATGGCTAATCCTCAAGCTTCTCCGATTCTCCATAACCATAACCATCTCTCCTTCTTCCGCTTCCGAACTACATCTTCTCGTCCTTCCTTCAGCTCTCTGCATTTCAGGAAGCCTCTGCTCTTTCTCCCTTCTTCTTCTTCTTCTTCTTCTTCGTTTTCTTCTTCATTTCCCTCGCAATTACTGCGGAGCGAGCAGCAATGTAATCACCAGGTGAGACGCGTGTCCACCGTGCCTGTGGAGTACTCGACACCGACTCCTCCAGAATCCGACGATTTCTTATCGGAAATCGATCGGCTTAAGGCTCTCCTATCGAAACTAGACGTTTCCAAGGACCTACGGAGGAAGGAAGCGGTCATCGACGCTGATTCCAGAGTTCGCCGATTCTTCAGCGAGAATCGTGGCGGTTTATCTAGTGTTTTATGTTCGGTTGGTTTGAATTCGAAAGAGATGTTTCTCGTCAAGTGTGTGATCGCGGCGGGGCAAGAACACGCGCTCTGTGTGGGTTTCGAGGAAGCATATGAAGAAGAAAAAGAAGAGGAGTATACAGTGAGAAGCTCGGTGAAGAACGCGCTTTACGCGTTGGTGGAGATGATAGAGCGATTCGATGTGAACAGTAGCGTCTATAAAGGTAGAAGAGAGACGGGTACAGACGCAGAGGGCGTTGCTCACTTTAGAAAGTTTTTGACGTTTCTGGGAGAAATTGAACAGTTCTACGACTGCATTGGAGGAATCATCGGGTACCAATTCTTAAATTCCTTTATTACAGAATCTGATGAACCCATATGAGGAGAAAAATGCCAACTCTCTCTTATATATATTTACTGCTGAGACATGCATGGTTGTTTCTCAGATATCAGGTAATGGTTCTCGAGCTTCTTCACCAATCGACTAAGCGGCATAATACGAACAGGTCACATCTTGCTGAAGAATCTTTGGGTTGCCAGTACTTAGAAATGCACACGCCTAGCGGTATTGACCTCACTCAAGAGAAAGAGTATGCCTCCCAGGCTGCACTTTGGGGAATTGAGGTTAGTATTGTTCGATTGCTTTCAGTGTTAACTGAATTTAATGTTTTTCCTTTCTGGATTATAAGTTGTTATACATATTAGGGATTGCCAGACCTAGGTGAAATATATCCCCTAGGAGGTGCAGCAGACAGATTAGGTTTGGTTGATCCAGAAACAGGAGAATGTCTTCCTGCAGCAATGCTTACTCATTGTGGACGGACTTTGTTGGAGGGACTTATTAGAGACCTTCAGGTACATGTTCACTAATTACTTGAGTGACTATTGGTAGGTAGGTTTGTTCGTATTTGAGTAAATGAAAGGAAAAAAGAATCAGCATTTGAGGTACGAACAACTGTATTTGTTCATGTGAGTTAGTAATGTTATTTGGTTATCCTTTTTCTTTTTGTAATTTATAGGCCAGAGAATTCCTTTACTTCAAACTTTATGGAAAGCAATGTGTCACACCTGTTGCCATTATGACAAGTGCTGCAAAAAAGAACCATGAGCATGTTAGTTCGCTTTGTAAAAGGCTCAAATGGTTTGGAAGAGGTGAATCAAATTTCCAACTCTTTGAACAGGTATAGGAAATATATACTTTCTTTTGATTTGTATTAGCAACAACTGTATATTGAGTATACTCACGGTCAAAAAATGGCTTTTGATCGTTAGCCTCTCGTCCCAGCTGTCAGTACTGAAGATGGTCAATGGATAGTATCAAAGCCCTTCATGCCAGTTAGTAAACCTGGTGGTCATGGTGTGATTTGGAAATTGGCTTATGACAAAGGTGTCTTTAGATGGTTTAATGACCATGGAAGAAAAGGAGCAACCGTTCGGCAAGTTAGGTTAGTCACTTGTACATTGTGTTTTTGTTCATAAAAATAAAATCAGAACTACCTGGAATTCTGGATTTAGTGTTGATAATTGTGATATTGCAGTAATGTTGTCGCTGCCACAGATGTGACTCTCTTGGCCCTGGCTGGGATTGGTTTACGGTATAAGAAGGTAGGCTTGCATTGTATGTTTAGCATCCACATATTGAACAAAGATTCAAAAGATTAATTATATCACTTTTTGGAGACCAAAAGGATGAGCATCTGGTGTTGATTGCAAATAGTCCCATGTTCGCTGGGCTTGAAGAAGATTTCTATATCACGTAGTAGAGTTTCTTGAGCGTATATGATGGATAAGTTCCTATAGTAGTTTGAGCTATGCTTTCCAAACTTGCTTACTAGTTGTCATAGGCCTCAAACTTTGTTTGTCAGTTTTTTTTGGCAGTTAACTATCTACTATGATCTGACTATGCTTTCCAAACTTGCTTACTAGTTGTGAACACATATTAACTATGTGTCATCACCGCTCTACCATTTTAAGAAAGAAAAAGTGAAATGATATCTTTTTGAGCGTGGAAACAATTGATCACAAACCTTGATATATGGTGAATCTTAATGTGACAGAAACTTGGGTTTGCTTCCTGTAAAAGGAATGCTGGAGCAACCGAAGGAATTAATGTATTGATGGAGAAGAAGAATCTTGATGGGAAGTGGGAGTATGGTATATCATGCATTGAGTACACAGAATTTGATAAATTCGGAATCTCCAACAGATCACTAACTTCAAATGGGTATGAGGTTTCTGTCATTGAGTTTGTTCATGCTTAAAAGTGCATATATCCGAGAACCAATTAATAGTATTTCTGTTCTAGCTGAAAAGAAAAATGAGTGTAATTATCTACTCCTTTGTTGGCTGGCTTTAGTTTTAGGTGTTCTTTCTTATTCTCTGGTTAAATATAGTGCTATTTATAATGTGAACCTTCAGTTCTCATTATTTATTTTTTGCATCTGAAGTTTGCAGGCTGATTTCCCTGCCAATACAAACATTCTATATGTAGACTTACGTTCTGCCGAATCAATTGGGTCGAGCAGTAATGTAAAATGTTTGCCAAATATGGTTCTCAATACAAAGAAGCGAATTGAGTACATTGATCAGTACGGAGACTATCACAGGTTTGTATTTCTGAACACTTATGCTGACTGATCTTCTGTGTTCCCTTTTTATAGTCATCATTTTCACGTCGTATTTGCTTCTAAATAGAAGCCTCGGTCAACTCTAGACTGCTGTGTAGCAAAAATGGAATCATTCCTATACATCTTGACTCCTAACACTTTTTCCTATATGTCAATTACTTTAAAATGTATACTTCACATACACTTTAGGAGTTTTTCTAACATCGTTGTATTTTCCTTTCTCGGCAGCGTTATGGGTGGTAGATTGGAGTGCACGATGCAAAACATAGCAGACAATTTCTCAAATAAATTTCCATCTAGATGCCAGGGCAGCCTCGAAGGTAGAGTTATTTGAATAAATAAGTTGCAAAGTTATATGTAACTAGGTGTTACTTACTCTCTTAATATAATCTTACCAGACAAACTGGATACATATATTGTGTACAACGAACGGAGAAGGGTCACTTCATCAGCTAAGAAGAAGAAACCACACGCAAGTGCAGCATTACACCAGGTTATCTTTCTCTAACCTCTTGCTTATCCTTTCTGTCTTGTTCTCTTGTCTCATTGCATTAATCTCTCTATTCAGCGTAATTTTCAACCTTATTTTTTTCCTTACAGACTCCAGATGGTGCATTGTTGGATATACTCCGGAATGCATATGACCTCCTTACAGAATGTGATATTAAGATTCCCATGGTTAGTAAATACATACATCTCTTTTATTATATTTTGGAGCCATGAAGATTTTTTACATGTCTGTGTGAATCTTTATCAATAACAAATTCAGATTGAGAGTTAATAGTTTCATTTTACTTCTCAAGGTTGAACCAAATGATAAATATGTGGATTACCCACCGCCGTATCTCATCCTTCTGCATCCTGCTCTCGGTCCTCTTTGGGAAGTTTCAAGACAGAAAGTCTGTTCTTGACACTAGAAAATACCCTCTGCTTTTGTTTTATGCTTAAGAAAAACTAGTAAATGCTTTGCTCTAACGATCTTATTTGATCATTGTTACAGTTCAAGGGAGGGTCAATTTCTAGTTGCTCAGAACTGCAACTAGAGATTGCAGAGTTCTCATGGAACAATGTTGAGGTTCTCAGTGTTTAATTCTCTGCCAACTAGATTTGGCATAGCTTTCATCGTTTTGAGTTTCTTAAATACTAAATCAGCTTATGTGGCATAGGTTGATGGTAGCCTGATCATCAATGCTGAAAATGCCATGGGTTCAACAACAATTAGCGAAAATGGTGAACCAATATTACAATACGGACTAAGGTTAGAGCAGTTACTTATAATATTCTTGTACTTAAATATCTCTTTAAAGTATACATGTCTATTATTGGTTTACATATTTGTATTCACAAGGAACTTTTTATTTTTGTTTTTTGGTAGATGTGGCAAGTGCAAACTGCATAACGTCAAGGTAGTGAACCGAGGAATCGATTGGAACAGTAAATCAAATGTTTACTGGAGAAACGATGTGAACAGGCTTGAGACTTGTAAAATCATATTGCACGGAAATGCAGAAATCGAAGCCAGCAATGTAACTATAGAGGTAAAGTGACGTGAAAGTTGAAAAAATCTTTGTGCAAAACAGAGAGATTAGAGTGTCTACTTTAAATGAAGTGATGGTATACTCTCTTCGTGGATGATGCAGGGAAACCACATTTTTGAAGTACCTGATGGCCACAGAATGAAGATCACACGAGGAAGAAATCCAGGTCAGTGAATTCTATTGTAAAAAAGAAGCAATGATAGATAAGCAATCAGGCGAAATTGACACTAGTATTGATTGATTTGCACTAATTGGTGTTAGATGTAGGTTTAAACATCCACTTGGAAGCAATAAAAGAAGAGGTAATGGAAACAGGAAGCTGGTATTGGAACTACCAACTCAATGGATCTCACATTGATCTTGAACAAGCACAGGTTTCACATAACTAAATCCATCCAATCAATAATTGGGAGCTAAGTCTCCCAAAGTAGAAAGTCTCATGTAATAACAGCACATATGCTGCAAAAAAAAAAAAAAAAAAGTAGATAGTGTCCTTGCTGTAAATGTTGCTCCCACTTGTAAATTAAACAAAATCGTTTCACCATTCTATATCTCATGTGTTGTCTCTTAACCGTTGAGTGTAAAGCTTGAGAAATGTAAAACTGAAGAAGATATGTCCATGTGCCAAAAATGCTGTATTATCTTTGTTCCATGATATCTCCCTGAACCATTGTTTGATCATTCACATTTGGTCTCATAAAAATCACGCAAAGCGTTTCCCATTCTCAATCCTCTCACAGACATCTCTTTCAAAACCAACTTGGCTTCCTTAAACCTCTTCCTCTTTATAAGCTTACTAGCCAAACTTCCCAAATTCTCTTCATCCAATCTCTTATCTTTTCCGGCGTACGCCATCACGAACTCCACACCCTGCGCATAATAGCCATTCTCCACCATCTCCCCTATAACGTGCGCATGAGTGGCGTACAGTACCGGTAACCCTTCTTCCTCCATCCTCCTCAAAATCGCCATCGCCGCCTCCACTTTCCCCGACTTGCACGCGCCTAACACAAGCGCGTCGTAAGTACGCGTGTCTGCCGACATCCCTTCCTCCTCCATCTTCCTCAACACCTCGCTCGCCTTCGCCACGTCACCGTCGTAGCAGTGCGAAGTCAAAAAGTAGTTGTATGACGTCACGTCCACGGGAACCACGTGAGATCTCATCATTTCCACCACGCGCCAAGCTTCTTCGATCCTGTTCTTCTTCGTGAGCGTGTTCAGGATCGGATGGAATGTGCATGACGAGAGACCGGATCTCCCGATTGCCATATCGCCGATCAGGACCAGTGCGTCGTCGATGCGTCCGAGTTTGCAGAGACGAGCGATGAGGGTTTCGTAGGCGTGTTTCTGCGTGTAACCGGCGTCGGTCTGAGGCAAAATGCGGCGGAGATCTTCGAGCGAGGAGGAGTAAGAAGCGGTGTTGGTTACGAATTTGAAAGTTGCGGTGGTGTTGAAACAAGCGTTTACGACGCGGCTGTTTAGGAGACGGCGTACGGCTTCGAAATCGCCGGAGCTTCCTGCTTCGTAGATGAGGTCATCGAACTCAGTGGTAGTACGGCGACGAGGAGGAGCAATTGGATTGGTATTTACGGTGGAGATCGAACGTCCGGAGATGGATTGAAGGAGAAATCGCGAATGGGTTGCTTCTTTACCGTATCGTCGGAGAAGAGACATCGTCGAATTTAAAGCGCCGGAGATTATTAGTAAAAATGAGAGTTTGATCTTGCGTAGGGTTTTAGTGGAACATTAAGGAAGAAAGTCTAGATAGATGTGTTAAAAAAAATTAAAAAGAAAGAGTCTAGATAGATACCGTGCGTGATGAGAGTAGATGGACCTATGATGAGAGTATATGGGCCTATAAGGCCCATAATAATATAACAGGCCAATATTAAAAGCTTATATGTTATATTGGTATCCTTCCTTTTCTCTAGGGTTTCTAGAATGTATACTTGTTTTGTCTTGTCACGCACACAATATAATCGTCGATTTGGGTATCGTGAAAAAGAAGTCATGAGAGCTCAAGTGATTGTCTAGTAAGATTTTCTTTTCATTTTTTTATTTGATTGTTTCCCTATTTTGGCTAGAATTTTCAGAAAGTTTTTGAGTAGTCTGGCTTGATTTTTCAGCATGTTTCTTCCATTTTTCCCACGTGAACAATAACCTAATTAGTTTATTTTTATTTTTCTGAAAGTTTCTTCTTCCTTACAATGAATAATTATTAGCGTATGAGAAGGTAGGAAAGAAAGAGACGAAATGTGAGACAACGAGACAAGTAGAGAAAACTAATATACAAACTTTTGTTTTTCCCTCCATTTTGTGTTTCGTTTGTTTCAGGTTGTTCTCTGGTGTTTCATGGAAAAAACTTGAATTTGACATCTTCGTGTCAATTTTTGTGAACTTATATATATTTTTGTCGACAATAATCAAATACTTAATATCTACATTAAAAAATTAAAATTATAGTTTTTAAGCACATGTATCACTTCATTTAGCTGCTTATGTTTAGATTGATTCTCTTATGTTTAGCTTGAAATGATGTATAATTTTTTAAGCACAAAAAGATCTTTGTTTTGTAGTTAGGATGTTATATTTATACATATGCATGCATGTTTATTTGGATATTATAATCTAATTGCTTAGAGCTAATAAAATTTTGAAATTCCACACTCTAATTAGCAACGTTGCTTTTGATGAAGAATGATATTTTCTTAGACATAGAGTTTTTGTCTTACTTTTTCACTTTTGCAAATTGTAAAATTGAATAACCCATTCACCGTAGGATATGTCTTAGAGATGAACAACAAACACACCACGGGACATGTACTCTTCTCCTTCTTCATTTCAACTACAACTCTCACTGTCTGTTTGATGGTTTTCGAACTCTGGAAACTTGTCCAAGATCTTATCTTTAGTTTTCATTGAAGTGAATGGCACCGAGTTTCCAGACAACATAAGTAGTAGCAAACATCACCGTGCTTATGAACACAAAGGAAAAAGCAATGACGAGTATATCTGCGCTTCCCGGAAGATCAAAGGTAAGGCCTTTCTTTGGCATACCTCTCTTCCTATCATCAAGCATGTTGGTTGGTGCTTCGGGTAGACCCGGTTTCCTATTTGATTTCTTATCACTTTCTTTTAGCACCTCAAGAATTTGGCTCCCCATTTTGGGTTTTGATGGTTTCGGTGTTGCTTCTGTGTATCGGCTAAGTACACGAGCTGCTCTTAGTCTTTCTCTTGCTGTCAACGGTGCTCTTTTTGCAGAACCGTTACTGCCTGATTCAACGGGTTCACTTGCTGCTTGATTTGAATCCGAAGAGGGAGGAGGATCGACCGATGTTGTTGTGATGGAATTGTCATTCGTCTCGAAACAAGATATAACCAATCTTCTTTTGCTGACAGTAACAAACTTGTTGAACCGTTTAGAGACATGTGGAACAAGAAAGGCCAAGGCTTTAACGCTGTAGCTTGAGTTGAGAATCTTACAACAGGATTGGATCTGTTATGAAGCTTCAAAGAGAGATTTTTTTTTGTTAATTTCAGCAAAACAAGCAAAAGCTCATATGAAACTATGAAAGCATTAAGCTTTCTGCATCCAAGAAATACAGAAAGCATCGGTTTTCAAATTCTGTAGACCAATCAAGGAGATAATAAATTGTGGAAATGCACCGAATTAAACCCAGTTTCATGAATCTTCAGGGAAACGAGAAAGCTTTCGATTTTTCAGGACCAAATGAATTTCATCCCAATTAAAGCGGCTCAGGAGAAATTATATACAGTCGAATAAGAAGAAAAATCTTATGATCATCAAAGAAGAAAGCAAATACTTACCGGAGAACTGAAGCCGGCGTTTAGAGCGACGGCCATTGCGAATAGATGAACGTATTTTTAAGAGCGATGCATTTGGAAGAAGACGAAGAGGGAAAAAAAGGTTTGCGTGTTTGTGGCAGTGAAGCTAAGCAGAGAATCCAAGATTAAGTTCTCCTCTTCCACTCGCTTTTTAGAGAGCGTGAAAACCACGGGTTAGCCTCTTGTAGAAGAGAAAATTGCAAAACACAACCGCAACAATATTACTCCATTTAAACAAATGTTGAGGCCCTTTTTTGGGTCAATTTTGAAGTCTTTTTTTTTTGTTATAATAGTAAGCTTACATAGAACTTTTGTGAACCAAGAGTCATTACAAGAGAATGATAAGCTGAAAGATCAGAATCAAAACCCAACAGGATTGATCCAAACTTACGGAGCCAAAACTATGAGCCAAAATCAATCACCAAACATACATCAAACAGATGTTTTAAAGAGTAAAAAACATTTCATTATCAAATAGTAACTGAAGCCAAAAAGGGCTACCTATTACAACATATGATTGCGCAAATCTGGGCTGCAATGAGAAAAACATTTTGGTCAATTTTAAAGTCTTACATCAAAGTTTATTTATTTTAGTTTTGTAAAAAAAATATTTTCAACAAATAAAAAATATTGTATAACATTAGATACATCAAAAACTAAGGATTCATACTATATTTTTCCAAAATCAAAATTAAAAACCCATTTATCCCGAATTAAAAATTTAAAACTTATATCTTCATGAAATAATAGTTGGAAACTTTATAACCCTCAAACCAATTTTGATTTATTGTTTATTAAATAACCATTAATCATCTTAAAAGTCTGATGTTCTGATTATGTCATTAATATTGAAATCTCAACATTAAAACTGACTGTACATGTCTCATTGATTATTTTAATGAAATAAACAAACACTTTTACTAAAATCAAATTTCTCAATCTCTTTCTCTTTCTCGAGGGAGATTTCTCTTGGTTTCTGCTAATATAGTTGTCTCTTCTGTGTTTGTGTTGTGAGATCAAAAGTGTTCTTCAATGGCGACATTTTCTGATGGACTATTTGACGACATGAACGTGTTGGGAGTGATCGGATATGTATTAGAGCAAACTAGATTCATCTTCCTCGTCCCAATTCTGAACCTGCTGGTGAATCTTTGTCAAGCCATCTCCTTGTTGCTGTTCATAGGTGCAGCTTATATGGCTTTAGTTGTAGCAATGTAGCCATTGTCAAATTACGTGGAGGAACACCAGAGAAAGTTCTCAGATGGGAATCTTTTAAGAGCGATGACATCGAGCTAGCTCCTTCCAGCAACCATCCAATGGTTCTCATCCAAATCCCAATCTACAACGAAAAAGAGGTGACTTAGCTTCAAACGAAAACAGAGCACTCTGTTTCAGAAAGCAGAGATTTATGTTTAAAAGCAGAGCACTCTGTTTCACTACTGATATTTTATTGACAGGTATGCCAACTCTCTATAGGAGCGGTTTGCAAGCTATCATGGCCATTGTATCGGATGATTGTTCTAGTTCTAGATGACTCAACTGATCCACACAGTAAGGTCCTTTCGGTAAACCCGTTTGAATCTCCATTGATCTTTGTTGCAACCTCAGCTATTACAACATATATAACAAAGGGACTTTTTGAAAGAAAATAGGGACTGGTTAGATTAGAGTGTAAGAAGTGGGCGAGCGAAGGTATAAACATAAAGTCTGAGGTTAGAGACAGTCGAAACGGTTACAAAGCAGGAGCTCTCACTGCAGGAAAGAAGCACAGTTAGAGGGATGCGAGTTTGTTGTCATTTTCGATGCAGATTATCAGTCTGAACCTGAGTTTCTTGAACGTTCTGTTCCTTTCCTTGTCTAAAACTCTGAGATAGCTCTTGTACAGGCCGGCTGGAAATACGGTTAGATCTTTCTTCTTCACTTCCGAATGAGCTAAAGACCCGTTTTTACACGATTTGTTCAATTGATTTTGCTTGTTTGTGCGTGACAGTGAATGCTTACGAGTGTTGTATGACAAGAATACAAGAGATGTCTCTTAACTACCATTTCGCGGTGGAGCAGAAGTTTGGATCTTCCATACATGGGTTCTTTGGATTCAATGGTGGAGCATCAACATCCATGCTCTTGTGTGTTTTGTATTATCTGATCCTAATTTGAGTCGTTATAAAGGAACATCGTTGACTTCAGGTACTGCTGGTGTGTGGAGAATTTCAGCTTTAAATGAGGCCGGTGGATGGCAGGACCGCACGATCGTCGAGGACATGGATTTGGCTGTTAGGGCTTATTTAAACGGCTGGAAGTTTGTGTTTGTCGACAACATTAAGGTTTAAAAATCAAGAAACTTTCCAAATGTAAGACCAGTGACTCAACTTGTACTGTAAATGACCTGGAAAAAACTTGGGTTTCAGGTGTACAACGAGCTATCAAGCTCATTTAGAGCATATCGGTATCAGCAACATCGTTGGTCTTGTGGTCCAGCGAACCTATTCAAGAAAATGGCTATGAAGATCATCAAGAAGGAGGTGTGTAGATCATATAAATCCCCAAATATAATATCTTTGGAACACAATCTTTATTGTTCTTTTTCTTCCATGTTTAATACAGAACGTGTCTTTATGGAAGAAGGCGTATTTGATATACAACTTCTTCTTTGTGAGGAAGATTGTAGTACACATTCGTCTTCTACTGTCTGATCTTGCCTGCTACCGTTATATTCCCGGAAATCGAAGTCCGTAAATGGACAACTATCTACATTCCAGCAACCATCACGATCCTTAACGCTATTGCAACACCAAAATCATTCTACCTCATACTGTATTGGATCTTATTCGAGAACGTAATGGCGATGCATAGGAGTAAAGGAACTCTCATTGGATTGCTAAAGACTAGTCGAGTTAATGAATGGGTTGTTAGGAGAGAGTAGTACTCTCAGGCCAAGCCTCATTCCTCATAATAGCTTCCCTGAAAGGTTTGAACTTTTTTTTTTTCCCAAAGATTTTATTTTATTGCACGACATGTTGTAAGAACAATGATGTGATTATAATGTGGTTGAATTTGCGCAGACTCCGATGGCGAGAGATAACAGTTGGGATGTATCTATTCATCTGTGGATACGCAAAAAAAATATAAACGGAAAGATTAGATGTCGAATTCAGTATTGAAGTTGCTGTAAAATTTGTTCAAAAATTGTAATAAAACAAATATTCACAGTTTTGGAGTCTAATTTCTTTTCTCGTATGGTCTGTAAAGTTTAGTCTTGGTTGGATATTTCCATATGTGAAAATGTTTCATATTATCAGTTTAAAATTGTTAAGGTATCTTTATAGTTGCTTGAGTAGTACCTTATCAAGAATGTAAGTTGTAGTTTTTAGTGTCTTTCCCTTTAGACAAATCATATTCCTTAATATGTTTTTATATTTTTAAGAGTGCTATTGCGTTTTTTAGAACACACCATTCATTATGAGAGATCTATGCATAAATGTACTAGGGAACAATTCCATACTCCTTTAAATGGTCCTAGATGATGTTCACATGAACGAACCATCATGTTGACCATAATATTCATCAGTACCATATGATCTGACCAAATATATTTTTCACTCGAGTTGGTTATCAATTTCAACCTTAAACTTTTTGAAATTAAGTTTTGAGTTATCTTTTTTAGGTTGGTTTAGTTTGGCTGATTTAGGTTAATAAATATTAGACCAAATTCATCCAAATAAAATGTATATTACTTTCTTAAGTTTTGTATTGAGTTTTTATTATTTGGATTATAAATAGTTTGGCAAAAATAAAATAAATCTAATTATTTAAATTGTTTGGATTTTGGAGACGATTCAATTATCAGATTATTATAAAACAAAATGACAATAACACCTTAAATAAATTTTTATGTCGATTTCATTTTATGTCGTCTCTGGTGGACGTAAGAGGCACCTTTATAATGTGAATTTTTTTTTTCAAAATCGGTTTGTGCTACTAACATTTTTTTCTTTCTTAAAAGCATATTAAAATCTGTAAATGGTCAAGGAAAAATGGTTTTACTTACGACTTGCGAACTTTTTGTCACTACTATTATTTGTTTTTGGTCGAATTCAAAACCTTATTATATCAAACAAAAATGCAAGAAATGTATACATATTGACCTTTTATATTTATTTTTCCCGTGAACAGAATATCGACCGCATAAGATACAGTCGATGTGGGCAAGTTTTACCCAATTAATTGACAAAAACAAAAACATTTGGCATCCTTTGCTTTCCACCTCACTATAAAGTTCAAGAGTACAAGAACAGTTAAAAGCCCCTTCCATTTTCATCCTAATAGACACTCTATTAACCATAAGTAAAAAAAAAACATTTCAAAATTACAATTCAAGAAAAATTATGAACATTATGACATCGAAATAATAAAATTTCGAGGCACCCGATCGATGGAGCAAAGAGGGGAAAAAAAGAGATATTTCAAACTCTTTTTTTTTGTATCTTTAGTCACGAACGGGAAATAATACGTGTGTAAAGGAACTCGTTCCACGTGTCAGGCAAACCGGGAAGACACCAATGGATACAATCGGCATAAGTGTTGGGATCAGCTTGTTGCTCCGGCGTCAGCATTTTGCCTTGTCGGATTGTGTGAACCGAAGTGTGAGCATCTTTCCGGTATTCAGAGAGTCTCGTAATATTGAGAAAGTAAACCGGAACTTTAAGAGAATGCGTGACGTTTTCCGCTACTGAAAACAGCCTGTAGTCTGTTCCTACGCTGAACGGCATTGACATGTTTAGGATCGGTGTCGTCTCCAAAGCACACTTTATCCCATCTGGATTCTCCCAGTCCAAGCTCCTAAGATATAAACAACAGTAAAAATTAGGTAAACTTTCCTAACTAGATTTAATCTATTCGTAAAGATCAACACAAGAGAAACGTATTATATGTGGTGGTTATATGTGGGCTATTCAAAGGACAAAGACTTGTTATCTTCTTTTCTGGTAGTTGCTTGGTTTTCAAGTTACGGTACGTCCACAGGTTAATAACATTCTCTCTTCTTCTTTCTTATAATAGTTTATTTCTATAATCGCTTAATGGCCACGTATTATTTTATAATAGTTTCTTGAAAATTATGAAATGGTTCCACTATCAAACATGTAGACTGAGAGTGACCTCTCAAGATGTGAGTAATTTCAGAATGCAAGCAAGGCATCACTAGTTAAGATCAGTTGATTAAGCAACTAAGCAAGACATGATTTATCTTAATCAAAAGTTTAAACGGGAGTTAAGGGATTAATTACTTGATGTGGAGAGGAGACATGCTGGCGAAGAAAACAGTGGTACGTAGAGGATCAATATTTTGTTCCACCCAATCTCCCCATGTCCTTAATACTCTCTGGTACGCTACTGGCCGTTGGATCTCTTCGTACTCATTGTCACCTTTATCGAACGATCCTCGTCTGTTTTTCATCAGTTACACAATCTCTTTGTAAATTACATACACATATGACATATCGATATAGTCAATAATGTAGTAGCACTTACAGGACTTTCATGGCGAATGTGTTCATCCACCAGATGTAGGTGTTGAAGACAAGAAAGTCAACGTCTTTCCAGTTGACTCCATGCTTTTCTATGGACTCAGGCATTATTATACGGTTGAGTATACTATGCATATTTGGATCATCTGAATTTGATTCCACCAAAAATGGTGCCCAATAAAACTCAACCGTCGCATTATAATCCTTTTTTTCCAAAACAAACAAAACAAAAAAAAAAATCAAATATTGATTACTTGCTAAATTCCAAACTTAACTACTCTCATAATCAGCAACTCCACCAAATACATTATACTATAATAAACTAATTTAAGGAAGATATATTAATCAATTACCTCGATTCTAAAGATGGAGAGAGAACCGGTTTTGTTCAAGCTCTTTCGGCCGGGAGGAACCACTGATTGAACCAAGCAAACCATCGATTCCCATTGATTCCGGTTAAGCGAATCCCCAACAAACATCATTCTCTTGTTTCTCAGTTTCTCCAGCAGCAATTTCGCTTTGAACCTTCACCGAATCAAACAAAACTCAAACAAATTAGATTAACCAAAACTAAATCATCACAAAAATCGATGAAAAAACAGAGCTTTTTGGTTTACTTTGGTAAAGAACAATCTCTGGGTTGCCATCTCCAATTCTGATATAGAGAATCTTTTCTTCCATTTCTCATGCAAGTCACTTGCGCCGTTAAGAACTCACACTGATCTTCTTTATACAACGGATGCGTCTCGTTATCGAAAACCCATTCGCCGGTGAACAAATCGCACTCCTCCGGCGGCAATTCCACGTCATCTCCGTCGTCTTCTTCCTCCGTCACAGCAAACAGCTCAATCTTCTTCCCTTCCTCCTGAATTGGCTCTGCTTCTCTCACTGATTCTTGATCTGGGTCTGGGTTTTTGACCGATTCCTGAATTGGGTCTGCGTTTCCCGTGGAATCGTGAGCTGGTTCTGAGTTCTTGATCGATTCTTGAATTGGTAGTGCCGTAACCTCTGTGATTGGTTTAGCCTCCTCTTGGCTCTCTTGGACGTCGCTAAGTTTTGAGCTGGAGAAAGGAAACTCGGCGATGGATTTGACGTCTTCGTTGTACATGAAAATCCCGAAGAGGAAAACAGAGAAGACGACGACGAAGATCGAGAGATTACTATTCTTCCTCTGTTTCATTGTCACTCCTGTTTCGAACAATGGAAATTTTCTTCTCCAGGGTTGCATCTGATCTAATAAGAAAGAGTAGAAGAAAAACGAAATGAAAAAAAAACTCTTCGAGGCTCTCTAAAATGTCAGTATGTTTGTGACAGAGGGAGAAAGATCGATGGAAATATAAGAGCAACGAGTAAAGGATTAGATAATAACTAAATAACATTTGAAAGAGAAAAAAAATCGAAATTGTTATTTTTAACGTTAATTAGTTTTGTGATTAATAGTTTGGTCAGGTGGGTTTATCTTGAACTGGTTTTCAAAGGTTTTCAGGTGAAGAATATATATATTTAAAAAAAGAAAGAACTAAGTTGCTCAATGACATAAAAATGTAATCTAATTCGCTTAACTAATCTATTTGGAAGTTGTTGTTTTAGCAAAGTAGAGTTTGGAGAGAAGAGTGGTTTCAAAGATTCCAAAGATTGTCTCTATCCTCACCTAAAGAAAGGGACTATAGAAACAACATTGTAGAAGCACCATCTTATTAGTTACATTTATATTTCAGCACTTTTAGAAGCATATTTCATTTCGTTTTCAATGTTCACATTATTTCCTACTTGTATACCACCAAAGTTTATGTTCTATCCATTTATATTTTCGGATCATAGATTATAATGACTTTTTTAAGTATATGTTTGTTTCCTAAAAATAGCTTTCTATTCAAAATTAGGATCAAAAGTGAACCTTTTTTTTTTTGTCTCATGTGCCAGTTTAAGCATGTTTCAGCCTCATTCACGTATTCAAAATAAGTTTTTAGAAAAAGTAACTAAAACAAAATTTGATTATGGGTTGATGTATAAGCATGGTAAATATTTTTTAGTCTACAATATCACTGTTGAAGATTCAAATCGGGATTCTCTAGGTATATTCGGAATGTTTATGCCAGTTTTGCTAACGTCACTCGACGTATATGCAGTATCTCATATAATCTCTTTCTTTTTTTGTCAACCTCATATTTTCTCTTTATTGTTCAGATTTAATTCTTATTATTGTTTTCGTGATAAGCAATTTTTTATTTCTATTTTTCCTGATAAAGGGAATTTACAAACAATGTTTTATTTGTCTTTTCGATCTGTTTTTCCTGACCGTAACATTACTGGTGTCTTTATAAAAATATGCATATGAAAGCAATCGGTGTCTTGCGTTTAAATACACACTAACAGTGTTAAAACTTGTAAGAGCAACTCGTAATAATATATTTAAATATTTAATGTTAAAACACTATTTATATTTAGGGGTGAATAAATTATCTAAAATATCTAATCTGATCTGTTATCTGCTCCAATTCGATTCAAAAATCTGGATATTCGGAATGTTTGGATCCGGATTTGGGTTATTTTTTATACTATTACAGATACCCAATCCAATCCATTATATTTTTATATGATTCATAATTTTTCTATATTTTTATTTTACCATAAATTATAAATTTATAATTTTTTTAACTAGTGGTATTATTTAGTGATTTGTGTAATTTTAGCTTTCTAGTTTTTTCAGCTTAACGAAAGCTAAATTTCAAATTAAAAAAATTATTTGTATATAATATTTTATTTTAATTTTAGAAAGTTATAATCTTTTTCAGTTTTAATTTTTTTATTATGTTTGAATATTTAAAAATAATATATTTTGAAATATTTTAGATTTTTTGTTATTATAAAATTATGTAATAAAATTTTTATATACTTATTAAATTACAAATTGTATATTTTTCTAATCTTCACTTTTTAAGACTAAATTAGCACCAACCTATTCTTTCGTTTTTGACAACAAAAAAAAAAAAAAAAAAAATACTCTTTCGTTTTCTGTAACAATCATGTTGAGGTGAAGCATTCGTGTTTGTTAAGAGAAAAATAAACATATATGTTCCAATTGCAAAAGTAAAAGGAAACTAGAAAGGACAGGTAAGAAACTCGAAATAAGATATATGAAGCTTTCTATTTGAGAAAAGTAAAGGCTAAGGAATCTCCTCATAACACACACATTATATATACAGACCAACCATTACCGATCCATTTGATTTTACATCATCATCTTCTACATATTTATAACATTTATTTATTATCTTGGCATATATTTGTATACTTTATCACGACTCCATTTGGCTTTAGTTGTTAGTTCAATATTTAGAATCATTTTGCTTTGAACCAAAGCCAAAGGAATCCAACCCTAACCTTTTGTATTTTTGTTTGTGTGAGTCATACATGTCTCTTCTATTTCGATGAAAAATTTTCTTTTAAGTTCACCACGTGCGTATGAAGTGTTTTGAGGCACATGTTCGTCCTATAATATCCGTGAGAATTTCTTATCAAATCTTTTACTATTTTGATGAAAATTTTAAAGTTAGTCTTTATTAACTTTCACCATTTTAGGCATCCGTTAATTTGGTCTGGCCTGATATTTAAAAGGCTAATCAGTTGGCATTATGCTATTATAGTATTAGTTGAAGACTTGAAGTAGATTAACTTCCCTGCTCAAAAACTAAATGCCCAAAAAAAAAAAACTTTTAATGATCGGATATATATAATGTCTGGAAAATATATTTCGAAATTTATAAACGTAATATAGACTCTAATTCCCCAAACATCTATTACATTCGTGGCTGGTTTTCTTACATCATCGAAAAGGCGTCTTCTCGAATCATTTTTCGTGTTCTTGGTTCTCCACCACCTAGAAAATATACGAACAATTAATCTTCACTTTTGTTTTGTTTATTTCACTCACACTACCAGAAAATTTGCTTTAGTAGTTTGTTTTATTCGGATGAGTGACTCACTATTTACACGCTTTATAATATGTCAATTTTGAAAATTGTGAGAAAGAAGGCGACTAACGAAAATTGTGAGAGAGAAGACGACTAACCAATCTGAACGATAGACCACATGTTGATCAAAGTAGTGTTTTAGACAAGGGAGATACATGTTAAAATGATTAATAGTTTATTACAGTTATGAAAATACTAAAAGCAAACTTCAACCACTGTGAGAGGATAAATCAGTTCATTTTTATTATCAAAAGCTACAAAACAAAATTAAATTAATACAACATGGGTTATATAGATAAATTATCTTATTTTAACTTTTATTAATCTTAAATTATATATAAAAAATTATAAATTCGATTATGAAAATATTAACAAAGTTCATTCAATATATAAGTATATACGTTATTTTGTAAAAAAAAAATAATATATTTTAGATTAATATAAAACAGATTAAATTACATAGCATAATTTCTGTAACGATTTTTTTTATTAAAACTAAAATATTATAAAATTATATCTGTAACCCTGCGTTAGTATCTAGTCTTTCTATTAATTGTGCACGTTACTTGTCGTAACATTGGAATTTGGTTGCCTATTGGTCTTGAAGTTTCGGTCATACTAGTTTGAAGTGCCCAAAACAAAAGAAAAATTATAAGTAATGTCTTTTATTATTGCTTGAGCATTTCATAGTTTGAAATTACAAGAAAAATGAAAAAAAAAACGAATATAAAGACTAAAAAGCTATTAAACTATTAATCCAATTAAGTTCTCTCTTTTCTTGTCGTAGTGACTACAAATCATATACTAACACAAACAACTAAAGAAAGTTACAAAAATTAAAGAATTAAATTGCACAGATGGCCCAAAACCCAAAATATAAAAGCATCCACGTTTGTGTATGTTTACGCCACCGTCTGTTCCTTCTCTCTGTACATTTGCTCAGCCCACGACATTATCCGAACCCTCTCATTCATCCCAAAGCCTCTCTCCGACACCACACTATCTTTTACCAAAGAGTTAACCCACGAAACATCTGGCTCGTTCCTGTAATCTCTAGCTGCATTGTTATTGTTTCCATGGATTCCAAAGGAAACACTTCTTCTCATCTTATTCAGCTCATCTCCTTGCATTCCCCATTCCAGCTTCCTACTCGGCGATCCCCAATCCGAGAGATTCGATGGGGATGCTACTTGAGCAACGGGTTTGAAACTTAGGCTGCGTTTCGCAAATGCAGATGATCTCGCATTCATCACTGCAGCTGCCACAGCCGCTGAAGAGTCGAACCCGTGGTGAGGAGGCGGTTGCCTTACCGGGGAAGACGGATAATGCTGGTTCATGTTTTGGCCCATCTGAGAGTTCCTACTTGGAGAGGAAACATAAGACCCGAAAGTCTCTTCGACATTGTTAAAACCGCGGAGTCTCAATTCCATCTCCATATCGATATCCATATCTCTAGCACTCAATGTCGACTTCAATCTGCTTCCACCATTGAGCTGCAGAGTAGGTGGAGTTAGAGTATTAACTCTGTTCTGCCATGACCCCCCCATTTCTTGGAGACGAACCAACACTATTAGCCATCGGAGAGACAGGAGGAGTCGAAACTCCTGGAGAATACGCAAGTGGAGACAAACCAGGCATCATCTCCAAGCTGTTAAACGGAGATTGAGCCACGGCAGAGCCAGTTGAAGCATTGACGGGTCTCATCTCTTCGCGTTTATGCGCAAAGAAACAGACTTTCCTTGCACAACCCGTCTCATCTTTACAAAGCCGCGTTTTATACTGCGCCGGGTGAAGCCAGGACTCGAAAACACCGTGAGCGTACTCGCAAGAATCTGCTTTCGGGCATGACCCTTTACGGAACTCAGGACAAGGGACGCAAGTGTAAGGATACTTCCTCGGATCTCTCCTCCTCGCGTTCTCTCCAGGATGAACAAAGGCACATTCAGTCCAGTCGTGTGAATAAGCTCTCGAACACGGCTTAACCTTAAAGCTATACATCCTAAACTCATCACTTCCATAGACACCTTCATTTATATCCGGTAATATCCCAGTAGCCCTCAATATTATGAGGGATATTAAAGCCACTAGGCTATGTTGACAAAAAAAAAAAAAAAACTAAAAAGCTATTAAACTATTAATCCAATTAAGTTCTCTCTTTTCTTGTCGTAGTGACTACAAATCATATACTAACACAAACAACTAAAGAAAGTTACAAAAATTAAAGAATTAAATTGCACAGATGGCCCAAAACCCAAAATATAAAAGCATCCACGTTTGTGTATGTTTACGCCACCGTCTGTTCCTTCTCTCTGTACATTTGCTCAGCCCACGACATTATCCGAACCCTCTCATTCATCCCAAAGCCTCTCTCCGACACCACACTATCTTTTACCAAAGAGTTAACCCACGAAACATCTGGCTCGTTCCTGTAATCTCTAGCTGCATTGTTATTGTTTCCATGGATTCCAAAGGAAACACTTCTTCTCATCTTATTCAGCTCATCTCCTTGCATTCCCCATTCCAGCTTCCCACTCGGCGATCCCCAATCCGAGAGATTCGATGGGGATGCTACTTGAGCAACGGGTTTGAAACTTAGGCTGCGTTTCGCAAATGCAGATGATCTCGCATTCATCACTGCAGCTGCCACAGCCGCTGAAGAGTCGAACCCGTGGTGAGGAGGCGGTTGCCTTACCGGGGAAGACGGATAATGCTGGTTCATGTTTTGGCCCATCTGAGAGTTCCTACTTGGAGAGGAAACATAAGACCCGAAAGTCTCTTCGACATTGTTAAAACCGCGGAGTCTCAATTCCATCTCCATATCGATATCCATATCTCTAGCACTCAATGTCGACTTCAATCTGCTTCCACCATTGAGCTGCAGAGTAGGTGGAGTTAGAGTATTAACTCTGTTCTGCCATGACCCCCCATTTCTTGGAGACGAACCAACACTATTAGCCATCGGAGAGACAGGAGGAGTCGAAACTCCTGGAGAATACGCAAGTGGAGACAAACCAGGCATCATCTCCAAGCTGTTAAACGGAGATTGAGCCACGGCAGAGCCAGTTGAAGCATTGACGGGTCTCATCTCTTCGCGTTTATGCGCAAAGAAACAGACTTTCCTTGCACAACCCGTCTCATCTTTACAAAGCCGCGTTTTATACTGCGCCGGGTGAAGCCAGGACTCGAAAACACCGTGAGCGTACTCGCAAGAATCTGCTTTCGGGCATGACCCTTTACGGAACTCAGGACAAGGGACGCAAGTGTAAGGATACTTCCTCGGATCTCTCCTCCTCGCGTTCTCTCCAGGATGAACAAAGGCACATTCAGTCCAGTCGTGTGAATAAGCTCTCGAACACGGCTTAACCTTAAAGCTATACATCCTAAACTCATCACTTCCATAGACACCTTCATTTATATCCGGTAAAGACGCATCAGCTGGATACTTAGACACTATCTTGATCTCTTCTTCGACCGCATCATTGATCAATCCACCACCAACAAGAACACCGCCTCCTCTCAGCAACAACTCAACCGCTTTCCTCCTCGGAGTAGCCACGAATCTCGAAACCCGAACGAACAGATCCAAAGGTTGATTCCCACTAGCGTCAACAGAGTTAGCCGAAGCAGAAGCATCAAGCAAAGTGTTGATGACTTCAATCATATTCACAGAACATCCAGCAACAGCACAGTGAAGCGCAGTGACTCTCTCTTCACCGCAAGCTCTGTTCACATCGGATTTTCCAATGGAGATGATGAAATTCAAAACCTTTTTGCTTCCGTACATAGCAGCAACCATTAGTGGCGTCCTCTCTTCAAGACCCATCTTATTCAATCGGACCCGTCTGCAATACCAGAGCCCTGGCTCGTCAAAATCGAGCCGTTTCTCTTCGATCTCTCTCTGGAACGAATGAAGATCATCACAGGCGGCGAATTCGAGGAGACCCATTGTTTCTTCTTTCTTTAATTCGGTTTCAGCAAGGGTTTTCGAAGAGCAGAGATTGCTCTTTAAACCACTGCACATTATATCCTGTGGATTCAAAAAAAGTTGATTGATTTATGAGAAACTGATAAGAGAGAATAAATCGCCGCAATAGAAACTAATTTTAAAAGCTCTCTTTCTTGTAACTTTTTTCCATTTTCTAAGATTCTTAAGCAGAGTTTAGAGGGTATAATAAAGTAGAGTACTTTCAACGAAGACAAGCCAACGACTGTTTCTACTCGAATACTTTTTTCTCAACCGTTGAAAATTTCCAAGCAAAAGTGATTTTTCAGCAAAGAAAAAGCAAGAAATATAGAGATTCCAGTTCAAGAAACTAAAAACTAACCAAGCCGAAGTCATGGAGTTTCTAGAAAAAGCAAAAGTTGCAAACTGAAAAAACTACAAAGAAGAATGAAGAAAAAGGCACAAACCTAGAATGGAGTGGGAAAGAAATGAAGAGAAGAAAGTTGGAAGAAGCTTAAGGGGAATTTGAGAATTAGGTGATGAATGAAGAAACAAGTGGAGAAATGGGGTTTTTAAGAAGAATGGGGGTTGAGAGAGACGAAAGGCTTTTCTTGAAAGGAGAGAGGCTATTTTCTTTATTTATTTCATTATGTTATATACTTTCTCCTGAATATATATAATTTGTTTTCGTCCTCGTCATATAAATTGTTTAGGTCGAAATTGTCAAAAAAAAAAAAACGAAACCAAACTTTCAAAGGTGAGGAGGATGTTCTGCTGAGTGTTCTACTCAAATTATCGACAAGGAAGAAATCACCTAATCATATAATTACTCTCTTCTTTTTGGGAGTTAGGGAATGTTAAAGAGGGCCCACCACTCAAAAATATGACAGACTAAACCGGTAACCCTTCAACATGCGTGTGCGAGTCCCACCACAGACACAAACAGACGCTTTTAAAAGCAAGCACGTGTGAGAAAACACTCTTACCAGTTGAGCTTTCCCGAGCCATGTCCAAACGAATTGAAGCAGAGAGATTATGTTAGGCCTTTTAATTAATTTTCTACAATCAAATTTTTTGTATCCAATAATTTGATTTTGTTATACGTAATCAAAGGAGGAGCACATGAGGGATACGCGCTGAGAGAGCGCGTGTAAGAGATAGGAAAGAGAGTCAAGTCAAGAACGCGTTCTTCTAATTCTGCGTTCCCCTTTGGATGGGCGACAAAATTGTCTTCACTTTGTCAATTTGTTATCCCTTTCTTTATCTGCCCACTACTCAAATTAATTCCTTCCCAAAGTTGTCCATCTTCTTTATATTTTATACAATATTATTGATCACACATACAAAACATGATTCTTTTTTTATTATTCTGTTGTTTCTTTAAGCGATCATGACTTTTGTGGGAGTCATATTATCATGTCCACAAGTGGGTGAAGAGTCAAAACTTATAAAAATTGACTTCCAATTATTGGCGTTCGTATCTCACATATTTTCCAAAACTTTTTTCGCTAGGTCAGATTTTTGGAATATAAATAGTATGTCGGATGTGTCATTATTAGAATCAGTCCGATATCATACAAATAGTATGTCGAAGATGACATATTTTCCATTATGGTAATCATCTTTTTTTTTTTCTTGATTATATCAACACGACTAGTTTGTTTATTTGTCGCTGCGACTGCGACAAGCAACTATAACCAGCGACTGTTCGTTTGTTGGTCGCAGAACTTGTAACTAGTGTTTTAAAAGATGTTTTAGTTATTGGTTTTTTCTACGACCTACAACCAACGACTGACGATTAACAAAAGAACAACACTGCAACTGCGACCTGCGACTATCAAACGAACATTATAACAGTTATAGATCACAGTCACTAGTTACAGTCGTAGGTCACAGCGATTAGTAAATAAACAGAGCCGATGTCAATTTTTTATGAAAATATTTTCTGACAAATGGGTCATGGTCTTACGGAAACTAAGGATCCTTAAACACTAACTAAAAGGGGTAGGAAATATTATTTCTATGATCACAAAGGCCACTTTTGTTGGACCTTGCACAAGTTCGTGTATCCCTTACTAATCCAAAATGTTTTTCTATCTTTGGTTTTCTCATCTCACTTGGGTTTTTACAAATGGTCCCTATTAGAAAAGACTAAATTGAATAAAATACATCATTAGTACGATATCAACAACCAAAAATTATGGATTGATGATATATTAATAGATCGTTTTGGTTTTAACTATGTAAGGACGATGAGCTCAAATATAAAAAGCAGCGGAAACTCGTGGCCGATCTTGAGTTTATCTGAAGCCTATATATATTGGACTAACACATCAGACTTAAGACCAGAGCCGACTTGGTAACACTCATTACTTTAGGTAAATTGAAATCTTACTTTGAAAATGCAATATGTATTTTTATATAAAGAAGTTTTCGAGTACCCTTCGTCGGAGTTATGTGACACAATTGTGGTTATTTATGAAATTCATGATACATGTCAAAAATTCGAACCTAGTATTCTGCAATGTTAAACAAGATATTAAAAACAGTAGACTATATTGATAAAAAAATGATATTCGTTATATTTTTAAATAATTAATTTTTTAAGTTTTGTTCTTATTCCAAAAAAATGATTTTTAAATATAATTAATGCATTTATATTTAACGTGAAAAAATCTAAAAATCAATTATTTAGGATAATATTACATTATTGTGCTAACCAAATAGTCTCGGATCTATGAGATGTTTTCTATGCTCAATTTGTTTCGCTCCGTTACGACTGACTGGGGATTTGAATCACATAAGATAGTGAGCCGACTAAATTTTGTACACCGATTCCTACATTAGGCCTTATTTTAGGAATAATGGAAACTAGTTTCTAACTGCTACTTCGGCCCAATGTACCCAAAGACCAATATATATAATAGGCCATTTTGTTTTTGATGATCCAAATGTTGTAGCCGCAATTCATTTAAATTCATTGTTCGACTTATTAGTCTTGAGTATTTGAGGAAATAAGCCTTTTTAAAGCGATAGTCACATAACATTTTATGAATACTAACCCAGTGACAACACAGACGTATATTGATTTTCAAGAGAATTTTCAAAAGAAAATTAGATTTAAAGTTTAGTATAGAAAAAGCCCGGTTTTATTAAAAAAAAAAAACTTAAATTTCAGCAATTGGCTGTCCACATTGTTTTCTACACTTAAACCCTGGCCACACATACGTAGCAGTGCTTGGCCATTGGAGCCCTTAGGAAGCCCTTAAGACAGCTCCATTAGTAAATGATAAAGATAAGAGTCTATTCTTATTTATAAATTTTAAGAAACAGATAAAAACAGTTTCTTACACTTGTTACTCTACAAGTGATTCAACTTTTTAATAAATATTCTGATTTAATTAAATAGTTAACTTTTATTAAAATATTGATTTATTTTGGTTTAAAACCCCAGTTAAATCTCTTAAGGGATAGATCAATGTCCCCTACTTTGTTTATAGTTTATTTGTAACTCTGTAGCAAAAAAAAAAACTTGTGTAATTATTGACAGAAAAATACTTTAAACCCAATACATAAATATATTTTATTTAGGTTTCATGTTATTGTGTTAAGTCTTCTTACGCACATCGTCAAAAGATATATTTTATTATATTATAAATAATGATCATATTATTTATGATGGAATTATATTTTATGCAGCGCTTAAAAATATAGCAAGTAGTCCTCCAATTTTTACAGCACAGTTTTATATATATTCCAAAAATCCATAATAGACGATTTTATTTGTACCACATATTTTAACTATTAATATTAGTTCAACGCTTAAAATAGAAAATTCAGATAAAGAAAGACGAATTTAGAAAAGAGATTGAACAATTTATCAGTGTAGCACTACGAGCCTAACTATCTTTTATTTTGTTTGAAATATGAAAATGTATATATGTATATAGTTCAAAATAAATAAAAAATAAAAAATTGGAGACAGATCATTAATTAAAAAACACAAGATAAAAATCTACATCATATTAATGATAAACGTTTTTATTCAATATCACTGAATTTTTAATGCATAACACATAATATGAAATTCATCATTTTAAAATTCATGATAGTAGTTGACCAAAAAAAAAATTTAATGATAGTAATGGTAATAAAAAGAAATAAAAATTATGACAGTTTGTCATGTTCGTTTTAGACTTTTGAGATATGTATACAAAAGAGAGATGAAAAAAAAAAAAAAAAAAAAATAGGCAGACGTAATGCAATGAGCTAGGAAATTAGAACCCACTTGTCTTATATTATATTTTTTCGGTCATTGAATCCTGACCTGTTGTGGAAATTGACTCAGAAACCACTAAGATATGAAGATGACGATATGCTTCTCAGCTTTTACAGCACGTGCAAAACTAGTCCCCTAATGAAGTTAATAACTTTTAAGTTTATCTCGAAGTTGCGTATACAACTTGTACTATTCCAAAGCTATTTTTGTCTTTTTCGTTCTTTATGATTGGCTTCCTCAATATGGATCTTAAATATGATTTTATCCGGAAGAAAAACTGTACATTCGCGGCTTATTTATGTCGGATTAATATAATACAGTATATATATAGAAGAATTTTAACAACTACTGATGACCTGATCCAAAGCTGCTCGAGTCTCGAACCGGTACGATAAATTTCAATTGTTTCAAACGTCAATGCCTATGTTTAGGGTTTAATTACGTTGATAATTAACAAAGAAAAGTTGGTTAAGATGTTTAAAATATGTGATTAGTTAAGGGAAAAAAATATAGAAGAAAAAAAATGCAAATTAACAAATTCTATATGACCTGAAACATCTTCGGTATAATGAAAAAACAATGAATCAGAAAACTATATCAACATCTATTTCTTGACATGTTATATATGTACCTCTTTTTAACCTATAATTTGTTGTTATATTTTCTATATAATTTTGTTTTTGCTATATATATATATATTTTTTGTTTTGAAATAATCCATTTGGTACTAGCTCTTCATTTAATGCTGAGCAAAAAATACAAGACAAATGCGCAAAACAGAAGGATCTCAGAGTTGTTAACGGAGTTCAGTTTTTCCTAATGTCCGAATATCAATCCTCTTGATCCACAGTTCACCCAAATTAACGCATAAATTACACACAGTCCTCCTAGTTCACTGTTCTATTAGACATGATCTTCACGAGCAAACAGTCATGAACTAAATTCTATATAAACTTAAGACTTCAACCAATTAAACTTCTTATAAATTTTATGACGACGCCACATACATATGAAAGGGTGTCAGACATTTCCTGGCTCCCTTAAAACCAAATGCCCCTTACATCTCCAATTTCAAATAACATGAGGATAGAGATGTAGAAACTATAATTTTGTGGTTTAAAATTAAAATTAAAATATTTTATAGGTTTGGCTATTGTTTTTTTTTTCAAAATTTACAAAATAGAATCAGAGCTTTAATACTTCTCTACAAAAAAGCATATATATTTTTAATAATAGAGAATACGGTTTATTTCATGAAATTTATAGAAAAATTATGTATATAGGTATCACATGTATGTCATATTATAATATGTAGGGATTGTTAAACAAACAGAAATTATAGTTGGTTTTGGTCTAGATAGATATGAGAACTCTGTTTTGTAAAAGAAATGGATTTTTTTTTCTTCTAAAGTATCGTAGAAAATGAGGATTTTGAAGAAGAAACCCAAATAATAAGGGTTGTAGTTTCTCTTTGATAATTGGTGAAAACACACAAAACAAGTTATACTACTCTTGAGGAAAACCATTTTTTGTTTTCTAAAATCTTGGATGGACAATAAAATAGATTTTTCAAAAGCTATAACAAAAAATTACTCTAAAATCTACAAACATTGATGATGTATATAGTACTCAAAAAAAAAAAAAATTGATGATATAAAATATAGAAAAAAAGATTTATAGAATAGATCCAGTATCCACATAAGGTTACAAGTCGATATCGCATGGCTATTGAAGGCTGATTATCCTATCACAAGCGGCCAATCACAAGGCGACTTCTTAGTAATCAGTGAGACGTGTCTTATATCTATTGGCGACCTATGAACAATCTATCTCCTTTATCTTTGGTGCTTCCATTTGTTTAGCTGTCTATCATGTCAACGACCAATTCTCCGACAGGGTAAATAAATTTCTCATGATTTTATGTTGATCTCACTATGAGTCTCAAGTTTATCCACACAACAAAAATTACAACTTACGACCATCATCCATTCAGATTGATATAACCAAGTAACTCTTTATAAATAAATAAAATAAAAGAAAGAAATAGAACCATTACTGCATATGCAAAACACCAACTCAAAAGACTACGTACAGTTTAGTCATATTAATTACGGTTAAGAATTAGCGATCCATAGCACTATTACTCTTGGTCGTCAACGAGGCAAAGGCCTTAGGGAGGCTTCACAAAATTATGAGAAATAATTTTTTGTTCATTTTATAACGTTTATTAATAAGCGTAACTTATCAAGTAATTAGAGAAGTCAAAAGCAAATATGCAAAATTATTTTTTTATATAAACGTAACTTATCATGTAATTAGAGAAGTCAAAAGGAAATGTACGAAATTATTTTTGTTGTTTATATAAAAACACTTTTTTGTTAGATATTAAAATTGATTATTCATGACATCTAAATATTTTCTTTTTTAAACTCAACATGTAGATTTTTATTTGTATATCGAGGATCAAAAAAATATATATATACAGGAATATATTTAATTTAGTTTTGTCAATTTCATATGTTTTTTGAATTTTTTAACTGTCAAATTTTTTAATCAATATTTGTAAAGTTAATTTGTTTTATAAAAAAGTTTAAAAGAAAAAAAAAGTAATTTCATGTGGAATCCAATTATATACGGAGAAGCAAATTTGTCGAAGATAAATATATTAAATAATTCTGTTTGAAATGATTAATAATAATTAAATTTATTAATAAATTAATATAATTTTGATGTCTATGTATACTATTTAATAATTAGTGTATAATATTTGTTAATTTAGTCTAACAATTTTAAAATTCTGCATAGTGCTGAGTTCGAACTTCAAACATAATATATATATATGATAATTTTTAAAAATAACCATTAATATATCACATAATTTCCATAATTAATATAATGTTTTAGTGTTAAGAATAATTTCAAAGTAAGTGCCCAAATTTTTTTTTAAAGTACGTAAACGGCTGAAAATATATCTAATAAAAAATATCTCCCATTTGTCAATATGACAAAACACTCGACATCAGCCACATAATTAATTTTTGCATATGAATATAATATGTAATTTTATTATTTATATAGCTTATTTTTTAAATTATTATTTATATTGGTCAAATTAGCTACTTGTTAGAATCAAATGTTTTTGTCATGTTTTCTGGTTAATAATTTTATATTTGTATCATCTTGGCACATGCCGACATCGCGATGGGTAGTGCTGCATATAAATGATACAAATAAATCTTGAATTTAATCAAGCCGTGCAGAATTTGGTTACGGCGCCGAAATGCATACGCATCCAATTTCTAAATGACGTTAACCATTTTCTAGTTTTTTTTCATTTTAAAAAAATTATAACCAATTTTCGATATGTGTAACATCTCCCACAAAAAAAAAAATGGTGTTTATACATTAGAAACAAATCAGATATAGACACCATTGCTAGCTAAGCTAAACTGGAGATTCTTATACATCTAGAAATTGATATCAAAAGAATATCATCAATTGAATCTAACTCTCACCAAATTAATGATCGAACTATCATCTTAGGACAAGTTCCTTCAAGTGTCAAGAGAGAATGGAATATTCTGTTTATCTCATTGATATGGAATCAGCATTAATATTGTTACATCGAATGCCCTAGATACATATCTAGATTTAAGGAATATCAACATATTACAATGATCATATAATATTTACATATAAGTTTCCAGGATTTTCTTCCAAGTAAGAGCATGAAGATTATGAGTGTCTAACTTGTGACGTAAATACGCAAATTATTGTGAGTTTAATGTTTTTTGTAAAAATGTTTGCTGGATATATGAGCTGTATTTAGATTATGAACTCCCATCAATGAATCTTTATTATCTCTTAATTCGCACATGTTAGCCTAATCTTCATAGTTCTCTCCCTTCAATTGAATCGTATTTATCACGTTTTCCGGTCCATCTAATAGATGACTGTAGAACAGTAATTGAGTCATCGTTATCACATTTGTGCTACTTTTTGCGAGCTCTTTTTTCATGTTTATTTTTTCTGTTACTATCATTTTTTTTACAACTTTTTTTTTTTTTGTTCTTATTTTTCATTTTTGTTCTGAAATTTCTATAATTTGTACTCTGATACTATGTGAAAAATGGGATATTGTCTTTCACATTCTCAATTGATATGGAATTGGTATATATACATTATTGAAAACTCATATGTAGTACAGCTATTATATATTATGAATTTATGATAGATTAATATTCCTTAAATTTAGATTTATATCGAGATCATTCGATGTAATATATATATACGAATTCAATGAGAAAGACAAAACATTTCATTCTCTCTTTGACATAGAGCTTCATGAAATTCTCGGACATTTCATAGAGTTCCTTTTTTTATTCTATATCTTCCAAGTTTATTCTTAGAAAAGCTTGTGTTCTAGCGGATAATTAGCTAAATAATCATGAGACTTGTCGCTTTAAACCATCTCGAGAACGATATACAAATTAGAAGAAATATTCTAAGATTTTATTTATCTAGTCTGATATATAAACATGTAAAATTCAGTAAATGTCCCTCGACAATTGGCATCGACATTTATAATAACATTGGCCTCATCTAGACACTTTTTTTTTTCTGTGTTGTAAATTGATAGGTTGCTAAGCATATATCCTTAGATCTCCCCATTTTGTCGTTAATTCAATGTTATGCATGTGTCTAAGCATTGACTTGTTGAGATTAAATTGAAAACCGGCACTTCAATTTTAATAGCTAATCTTTCGATTTAAAAACCCAATGCTTTGCTTTGGTCCTAATAAAGTAAAAAAATAGGTTATATGAATTGGAATATATTACATCGCGAAGATGTTATGAAATTCTTAGTAGCTAGTAACGATGGCAAGAGCCTCGCCTCAATCATCACCTGTATTATGGTTTGAGCATACAAATGCAGCTTTGCACTATCCGAGATAAATTTTTACTCCATCAATCTCTAGCTTCGTCAAGTAGGGTGTATTTACTTTTTCAACCGTTTAAAAAAATTGAATAGGATGAGTTTTCAACTGTTGTACTAATATTATAATTGGTTAATTCCACATATTAATTTATAAGTTAATTGAAAAAATCATTAATTATGCGTGCCTCTAGCTTGCTTTTTTTTTTTTGTTCTGTCTATATATAGCTTTCATAATACTCATATTGTTTCATCCTCAGCCTCCTCCTTCATCTCCTTGAGCCCTTTAAAAAATAAATAAAGCCATGAACATATTTCAAGACTGGCCTGAGCTTATAGTCCGTGTCCAATCCTTATCCGAAAGCAACCTCCAAGCCATACCAAACCGCTACGTCAAGCCTCTGTCTCAACGTCCAAACTTACCCTCTCAAAACCACCACAACAAACACAACCCTCGCACCGCCGCCATCCCCATCATTGACTTAGGTGGTTTATACACAAACGACATAACTCTACAGGCCAAAACGCTTGACGAGATCTCGAAAGCTTGTAGAGAATGGGGATTCTTTCAAGTTGTGAACCATGGGATGTGTCATCAGCTCATGGACCGAGCTAAAGAAACATGGAGAGAGTTCTTTCATCTTCCCATGGAGCTTAAGAACATTCATGCTAATTCGCCAAAAACTTACGAGGGATATGGAAGCCGACTTGGCGTAGAGAAAGGTGCTATTCTTGATTGGAGCGACTACTATTATCTTCATTATCACCCTTTGTCTTTGAAGGATTACACCAAGTGGCCATCTTTGCCTCTTCATTGCCGGTATATTTTATTACAAAACTTCTTCTTCCTTAGATATTTGAAAGGCTTTTATTCAAGTTTGATAAGCTTCTCCTTTTGTTAAATAAAAATTTTTAGTCCTACATAAATAATTCTAATTACTTCGAGCTCCATCAAACCTAAGATTTTTTTTTTATATATATATGATCAATTATCTTCTTCTTTTTTTACGTCTGATATATTCTCTTTGTTATATAAAATAATTTTCTTATTAAAAAAACCGAAATTTTTCAGTGGATCATTATAATTCACGACGTGTACATGTTAAAATTTTATTCAAATTAATCAAATGATAATAAAATTTTAGCCACAATTTTGATTCTTCTTGTTATCGAATTATGTAGAGAAATATTGGAGGATTATTGCAAGGAAATGGTGAAATTGTGTGAGAACTTGATGAAGATATTATCGAGAAACTTGGGGTTACAAGAGGATAGACTTCAAAATGCATTTGGTGGTAAAGAAGAAGCAGGAGGATGCTTAAGGGTTAATTACTACCCAAAATGCCCTCAGCCGGAGTTGACTCTCGGCCTCTCTCCGCACTCCGATCCCGGAGGATTGACCATTCTCTTGCCGGACGAACATGTCGCCGGTCTTCAGGTCCGTGGATCCGACGATGCTTGGATCACAATCGAACCAGCTCCTCATGCTCTCATCGTTAACATTGGTGACCAAATTCAGGTGAGTATTTTATTGGATTCAGTTTTAATTACTTTTTCTATATAACCGGATGTTTTGAACCGAAATTCGGACAAAAAGATCGGATAATTTTGTTGTTTAACTTTTCATACTATCCAATTAATAATTATGATCGTTTTCGGAAGATTCGAGCCTTCTTTTTTATTACTATCTATCTCGGTTTTTTCACTATTAGACTGAAATTATCATTGTTAAGTGGAGGAACAAAAGAAAAGTAATTACCACGTGGAGGGGACTTGATTTTCGTCTTCTTTTTTTTTTTCCTTCGAGTTGTTAGTTTTGATAAAGCACGTGCATGCATCTTTCTACTTCTTCTTCTTCTTCTTCTCTTTTTCAAATTTGTTTTTTTCATAAAGTTAAATGGTAACATAAAGTTGATGGGATTTGTGAAGCCACGTCGACATGTCTATTTTTCCTCTGTTAAAGGAAAAAAAAGAAAAAGTCCAAAAACAGGAAAAAACAATTTCAACGACGAGCTCACTAATATTCGCATGTTACAAACGTGCTAAAATCAGAACCGCGTACTAAATAGTTAGTTAATTCTCTCAGTAACACTAACGCACAGATGATAATGATCGTTGGTCTTTAACAAACAATAAATAAACATACTTTTCATTGCTCTGTACCATATCAAAATTTTCAAAATTAAAAATTCATTTTCTCAAATATATACTTGTGGTTATGGATAGTTATAAATGGGTAATAAAATAAGATATATTACAAATTAGAAAGGAAAATTCATTTTAAATTAGTATATATTTATAATAATAACTTTTTAAAATATGAATATTTGAAGATTATAATTACAAAATATTTAAAAGAATATTTTTTAATTCACAGTTATTAACCACCTATTATAATTTAATATTTGTAAGATTTTAAACTATAATTTTCTTGATATATATATGACATTAATCTCCAAAAATACATGTACTAATTAAATTTTTTATAATTAAACATAAAGATATGTATATCTATATTGCATTTTGATTTTTTCATTATAATTATGTTAAAATAATTATTTTTACATTATATGTTATAATATTATAATTTTCTTTATTTTATAATTACATAATATGTTTATATTGATTTATTGTTTAATTATTATTATATACATTAATCAACTAATCAAAAATATTATGTATTCATTTCTAACATCGGCACTAATTATATAAATTATTTAATAATTTTTCAATTCGTAATCACCTTACCGGCTTCAAAAACTTCTGTACCCATAACCACTACATTTAAACTAATATGGCCGTAAATCAAACAATAATATTTCTCCTTTTTTTTCTCGTTTTAGGTAATTTTACAACGTCTGTATAATAGCTTCTTTTTTGAAAACCGTGAAAGTTTCTTTGACCCATAGTCTCTTTCTATTGTAATTTCTCCACCCCAGAAAAGTATTGAATACGAAACACAATAGAACTACTCCCTTCGATTTGTTAACTTAGTAACCAAAGACGACCAGAAAAGAAAAACTTGAAGATAAACCATATCTCATAATCGTTTGTATCAATGTCATTATCATGTCATTTTGTTCAAGCTCAATAAAATTGCATGGTGTTGATCTAAAAAAAGAACATATATTCAACGACAACAAAACGTAATATTTTTTTTTAGGATAGCCACGCCATCGTGAGGTCATTATGGAGGGTGTATTTTCAATATCTCGCATTATTTGAATTGATAGAATTATGAACATACTTTGAACATTTTCTTACTGGTTAGATGCTAAGCAATTCAGTATACAAAAGCATAGAGCACAGAGTGATCGTGAGCCCTGCAAAGGAGAGGTTGTCATTGGCATTCTTCTACAACCCAAAGGGAAATGTTCCGATCGAGCCACTGAAGGAGCTAGTGACCGCAGATTCACCAGCTCTGTACACCTCCACGACCTACGATCAATACCGTCAATTCATTCGTACGCAGGGTCCACGTAGCAAATCTCATATCGACGAACTTAGATCCCCTCGATAGTGGAACGTGCTTATACAAAATTTATATAATGATTAAATGTTTTCTCTCCCTTTTTTTTGTCTATATGAAGCATGCTTGTTCCTTTTTTTGTTAATTAAATAATGAACTATTTCTTGTGATGTTATGTGATGATGTTTACGTTATATTAAATAATGAACTTTGTTTTTTTCTATTAATAGTGAACTAAGTTTCTTATTTATAAATTAAATAATGATTATGTTATTTTTTAACCAAAAAAATTATGAGGCTAATCTGTTCCGGTCGGAAACGAAAATAAGCTATTTTAGAGTCTTTCTGTCTCTATTCCAGTTCTGTAACGTAGTACGCCGGTTAAGCTATCGAATCCGGAAAAAATGATGTATATGAAATTTGCTTTATAGAATATAAGAAAAAGCTACGAATTTAATATATATTTTTTCCTTTCATCAAAGATGAGGTATTATATAGATCAACCGTTAACATATACATATAGATTCAGACTGGATATTGAAGCCAATCGAGAACTATTATTTTCTAAAAAGACAGTCAGAGAAGGCAACAAACCTCTATTAGCAAACTGATCGCTAACTTACTTACAATTCGAACGATCTACCATATATAAAAGACACCGAGCAAAACTCTAATGCAAATTTGTAAAAGTTTAAAGTGATAGTGTAAAGTATCGTTTGGATATATATAGATTTACAATCCGTAAGAAACGTTGTTTATGTATTTATAAGATCATCACTTCTCGATAGTCCGTATGATAAAGAGAATATATTGCAAAATCAAAGGCATGTGCTTCAGATTCAAGAGAAGAAATCATATATCTGACAGAGATTGTCTTCCATTCTAGTAGAATTTTTGATGATCTAACCCTGTTATATTTGTTGAATTAATTCAAGTATAACTTTACATTTGAAAAAGTAAAAACAGAATTAAAAAAAAAAAAAAAGGAAAAATGATCGTGGCCTTTCACAGTTTAGACACGCAAAACACGTACGTCGCAGTCAATAAATAGATAAAAATGTCTTTTGACCTCATGTAAATGCAGCCCACCCATTATAACCCCGTTTTAAATTTTACGTACCAATAATAAATATATAGAATTCAAAAATCAAAATTGAAAACCAAAAACACCTCTCAAAACAATCAAGACCTAGGCCTTTTTTTGTTTTATTATCCTCTTTTATTAAAATCGTAGTATTTGATTGATGATTACGTTATCATTGGTTACGTGGTCTTCTTCTAATATATTAATTAATTGTAGTTTACAAAGTGGTTTTATTGGAAGTATAAACTACGACAAGATTTTTGTCGGTTGCATGCTAATTTGTGTGTAAATACTAAATAATCCACACAAAGCGATTAGAAAAAAAATAGATAATGTAAGCGGTAAAAAAACCAAATTTTTTTACTGTACTTATATATTTTATGGCTATCACTTACCGAGTTACCGTTGCAAATCATACTACTTCTATTTTACCGTTGAATTTGTTTTTAGCCGCTCTCCGGAAACTTGATATAATTGACCAGATTCATGTAAGGGAAACAGAAAGGTAGACATATCATTAAACCTTAAAATGTTCAAACACACGCTACAAAATTGATGATCATCTTCTTCTTTGAAATGACACTTCAAAAATATGCACTTTCATCATCATTTGAAATAATAATGATAATTGCATTTTGCCAAGGTTTTGATAATCTCTAACTTAATTTCAATTCGTTCATCAATATCTATTGGCTTGCAATAGAAATCTTCAACCACCTGATTAAAATTGGTGGAGAATTTTTGTGTAGGACGAATAAAGGATTTTGTTTATTTTTGAAGATAAAGGGTTTACAAATCAGAAGCAGGAGAAATTAAAGCCCATTAGCTTAGTAGCCCAATAACACATTTTGTAAAGACCAAACGAAGTCTAATAAAATTTGGTTTGATCCGGTACAAACTGTAATTTTGCGGTTGCTTCTTCTTTGCAGATACCTCAGATGCTATCAGCTATGGTTTCCAGATGGAAAGCTTCGTCTTAGCCGCATCGGTCAGGTGAGCTGCAACATCTAAGACGCAAGCTTTGGATTAGGGTTCATCAGTTTAAGGAAATGTTATTCAATTAATGATTCTCAAGGAACGGAAGGAGAAGGAGAAGTTGTGGTTGTGGAGTGTTTCAACACGCTCAAGGATCATGAAAAAGCTACTACTTCATCACTCACACGAAGATGCTCGTAACTATTGTATGTTTTTGCTCAAAAGAGTTTGAAAAGGAGCTTGACTGTTTCAGTTTTTTCTTTTGGAAAAATATACAATTGGCAATATATAATGAATGTGTAATATAAGCTTCAGAGATAAGACAAACATGTCCTCTTCTATCTCACAAGATCATTGTCGATTTGGGATTAGAGAGAGCGACTGAACATTATAAGTTGCAATCATGTGCTCGTGTGTGTGTGTCGGCGTGGGTCTCTACTTCATAGAAGCAATGAATGGATCAAATTAAATTCAGCAAATACGATAGAATTGATCAAACTTGACGGGTTGAAACCCTTTAAAAGATTAATGCCAAATGATTTGTCGATAAATCAAAGATCTCAACTTGGTTCAGTCTTGTGTCCCCTGAATTGAGCCAAAAATCGAAATTTTGAAATGGTTTGTAAGCAAAATGGGATAGGGAGTTGAAACGAATTTAAATAAAACAAAACCCGAATAAAGTCAGGCTAAGAAAGATGTGTAGTAAATTGACGAAAATAAATCATATAATGAACAATTGAAAGAAGCGTCTTCGTGTAAGTTTATAAATCTGTATTTTTCCTATTGGCTGTATTTTTCTATTAATTCCCATTCTCATTTTGTTGCGCGTGGTTTCACGTCTCTTCTTCTAATTGGTGTTTTTTTTTGTTTTAATTTTTTATGCTATTTTTACTAATTTGATGGATGAAAATGTTTCAAACAATATAAAATAGTAAGTGGATTTGAGTGACCTTTGAAACTTCGAGGAGCTGATAAAATTGTCAATATAAAAACCGTATGAATGCAGAGCTGAACCTGAGATTATCAGGACATCATTCAAAAAAAGATATTCATAATCTTTTATAATTTAAAAAAAAAATCTACAAAAAATCAAATAAAAAACAAAAAGAATTATTTTAATTTTAATTTATTTAATTTTATATAATATTATGTTTTACTCACTTATAATTTACATTATATTTTAATTATTATATTTTTTTATGTTTTGTCATATTTAACATATATAAGAGCATATATTTTTATAAATTGATATATATTTTTTATATAAAAAATTGGAATTGTTGTATAAAATAAAACTCATTAAAATATTTTATAACATTTAGTTCAAATCAGATTTGAATAGTTAGTTATGTTCAGATTTTAGAATATTTACTATATTTTATAAATAATCTAATTTTATTGTATATCATATTGCTAACAATACACATTTTAAAAAAATTTATCCATCTAGTTAGATATTGATCTGGTTAGATCAATATGATAATAATTTGTTAACAAAATAATAAAAATATATATTTGATTTATTTGATCCGATAATCGATTAGTATGCAATTGGATTTTGATTTTAAAATGATTGTTTGGAAGTGTTAACTAAATTATTTTAAAATTCGTTATCAAAAATATATTAATAAATGTTTGAATCCGGATGATAATGGTGTTTATTTATTATTCTTCAACGGAATCGTATATAAACTTATCTTAATTGTCTTATTTTGATGGCAAAAAATTATTGAACAAAAATTATAATTCCAAGACGCCCAAGTGGGCGCGTGGATCGAATCATTAAATGTCTTTTTCAAAGGACTTGATCGAACCATCACCATAGGCATCTCTCTCTCTCTCTCTAATTAAATTAAAAGTTAATTAAGAAAACAAAAAGGAAAGGAAGAAGAAGAAGAAAGGAGAAACCCAAAACCTTTGTTTGCTTCCTTTCTTCTTCAGTTTTTTTTGTCTCACCACCTTTTACAGATTCCAACGTCGATCGAGTTTCCACCGTCCGCGTCAATTGGCTCCACCGATTCATGGCCGAGTTGACTCAGGCCGATGTTGTTTACTCGCCTCGGTCTCTTCAAGTGTGGAAGACTTTGGTGAACTGGCTCGCGTTTTTTTATCAGATCTTCCTTCAGATCCTTCGTGCCGTCGGTTACCATCCCCTTCTCTCTTCCTCTGCTAAAGCCGCCGCCGATGGTTTTAAACCCTTACCGGCCATCGAATTGCTCGATAGGTCGGCGGAATCTCCCACCACCGTGGAAATCGCCTCCTCCACGACCTCTTCCTGCGAAGGCGAACGCAGCCGCTTCCAGAGACTCAAGGTGTGCTTTGAATTTTCGTTTTCTTTTTCTTCTTCATATCGATTTGTCAAAGCCTTCTACAGTTAGTTTGATTTTGACAATTTATGCTTGAAGAAATTTGATATGTGGAATTCAGAATCTGTGAACTTTGATCTAGTAAACTAGTATATGTTAATGGAACTACTTTTTTGAATTTTCTCTGTGGAATTCAGAATCTGTGGATAATATGATCATCAATCACGTTGAAAGCTTATTATGAACTGGTGTATCCTGTGGCAAAGTAAATTGAATCTCACTAACCTGACTGAGTCTGAGTGTCAGCAATATCTTCTTCTAGGTTTATGTTCTCTTTGACGGAAGCCAATTCAAGAAAGTCTGATAAGCGTGCGTAGTAGTTATTCGTAGGGTTAAAAGAGTAGTCTGAGAACTGAAGATATGTTTGCAGGTAGTTCTCGACTTGGATGAGACGTTAGTCTGTGCATATGAGACTTCTAGTCTACCTGCTGCTTTACGCAATCAAGCCATTGACGCCGGACTAAAGTGGTTCGAGCTGGAGTGCTTGTCATCAGACAAGGTTTTCTTCCAACAACATGTCCTCAAGTTTTTAGTGAAATTTCTGTTGCTTTGCTGTTTTATCGACATATGTCCCTCTTGTGTCTTGAAGGAACGTGATGGTAAACCTAAGATCAATTATGTCACGGTGTTTGAGCGTCCAGGATTGCACGAGTTCTTAGAGCAACTTAGCCAATTTGCAGATCTTGTTCTGTTTACCGCTGGTCTTGAAGGTCGCTTGATTCACTTCTCAGTTATATTCTCTGTTCTCAAATGCATACTCAAATATGTAATCCTGACAGTTGAACATTCATGTTTCTCGCCTGCAGGATATGCGAGACCGCTTGTGGACAGAATAGATACCAGGAAAGTACTTAGCAACCGACTTTATCGACCTTCAACAGTCAGCACGTAAGTTATACTGAATTGGGGGTGCTCTGTTTAATACTTTCAAAAACCGGTTTGTGGAAGGTTATTGAGATTTTGTTCATTGTGCGGGTTCCTAATCAGGCAATACCGAGATCACGTGAAAGACCTGTTCAGCACATCAAAGAACATGACTAGGACTGTGATTGTTGACAACAATCCTTTCAGCTTTTTGTTGCAACCATCAAATGGGATTCCATGTATTGCTTTTTCTGCCGGGCAGCCAAATGATACTCAGGTCTATATTAATTATATTACTCTTCTCTCATATATTTTTAACCCTTAAGACCATTATTACTCTTGAAACTAATCAAAAGTTTCAAAACTTGAAGCTTTTGGACGTTATTCTTCCACTTCTGAAGCAACTTTCAGAGGAAGAAGATGTAAGACCGACACTTTATGATCGGTTCCGCATGCCTGAATGGTTTGAGAAGCAAGGCATACCACCCTCGTGCTGGAATCCTTAACCTGTTAAGCAGAAATTAATGGTGAAAACCGAAATATTATTTCAGAACTCTTTGGTCCGCATGCACAAAAAAGCAAAGGACTTGTTTGGTACAGTAGTTTCAGCTATGAAAAACGGGAGGAGAAGGAAGGCACATACATAAACTACCATTCGTATTGGTTTGATTTCATGTAATTCTCTAGCTTTCTCTGTAATTTTGTTAATGATCAAAGCATTATTCTTTCTCTTTTGGGTTAGTTCGGTTTGGATATGCCGATTTACGGTTTATACCGAAGTAGAAACTGGGTATGGTATGAGAAAATACAAAAAAAAACGTTGGCTCCCTTGAGGTGGTTTTGAAGAGCATATGCAATCAATAAACTAAAAAAAGTTTCACTAATTTGAGTGATCGGGATTCATGCATTTCACATTTGATAGATATAAAAACTCAATTATTATTTTTTCTAGAATTTGTATAATTCATATTATTTTTCATGAATCAAAGAGTTGTCATTATGTTACTACGTTACTTGAAATTCTTTGGCCAATACTGCTTTATTATGTTTACAAGAATATCTTAATTCACAAATGATAATCTATTATTAGTCAAGTTTTACCCAAAAGAATCTATTATTGTCAATCACTTATGAACGTATCTGTTTCCAAATTGACATTCCTAACTATTTCAAATGGATAATCCGATCCGTGTGATTCCACGACGATTCAATCCACAAACCCCAATCTAAGAAAATGGCATACTATATTTATATAGAATGTGGCTCTTATGTATGATGAAAACACTAAAATTTTTAACAGGGTCCAGCAAAAAAGTATTTGCCTTAGATTAAAATACTGAATTGAGTTGAAAGTAATCTCGAGGTCCAAAAAAAAGCATCTAAGAAAGATTGTCAATGTTCGTAATCTTAGCTAAGAGACATTATCCCTCACTCAGTATCCTTAAAATATAAATATATATATATAGTGAACACATTTTTACAGGTCGAAAGAGAACGCGACTTACATTACAAGACCTGTCATGTTTCTCTTTTCTTATAATTAAATGTAATTTGCAACTAATCTTTAAATCTACGGTCGGCCTTCTCATGTTTGTTGTTAAATTAGTGGATCCTTCTGAGCTGTGTGTTTAGACTTCTAAGGCATCTTCACATCTTAAATTTAGCCCTAACTACTCCCATATGAAATTTACTCCTTTTCTTTTTCTTATCTGCTAACTACTTTCAGTATAATTATTTGAGTTTTCGCTTGAAACCAACATCAATGGAAGACGCGTGATGGTAGTTCGTTAACAGCATTGAGAGATTACATATATTAATGTGAGGTTAAAAAGGATGTTTCATTTAATTTTTTTTCTTTGTTTAAGAAATGAATTTCATTTAGTTTAATTATTAGTAATTCACAGGTTCGAATTTTATTTTAATCTCGAATTATTTTGTTCGAGCGCCTAATCAACATTTGAAGACTAGTCTTGCATGTTTTTTTTTATAATAAGAATACATAACTCAGCGTTTGAACTCATTCATATGACTTTGCTTTTATATAATTATTATATATGATAAAAGGGACGTGGGACGTGATCATTGTCATGAACAACAATATAAATGGTTTGACAATTTTGAACACATTTATAAAACACATAGATATATTAGAGGACGTGAAGTTCATGCAAGTACGTGGGTATTCGTAGATTTCTTACCCATACTTTTGAATAGACTTTATATGATAACCACCTGTATTTAGACACACATGATGAATTGAAATTATACACAAAATAAATAAACATCAAAACAAAGGAGCAGATATTATAAAGGTGAGGGGATACAAGTCAAAACTAATTTTATTACTGATGAGTATGAAGATAAAATCATTACACAAACAATAAGAAAAACGAAGATATAAAATGATAATATCTAATCAAATTTGATCATTATTCCGAAAACATTTCCATATTTATTTAAAGTTTTTTTTTATAGTTTTGTCAAGTTTCACTGCATCTACATTTAACTACCCTAATTAAATTAATTAATTACTTTGAACCGGTTAACTGCAATAGTATTCAGTAGAAGGGTTTTTGGTCAAATATGGGCAGCCATTGAATAAGTTATCCCTTTATATATATATATATTTCTGTCTTATTATCATCTCTATCATTTTCTTTCAGTTTCGAACTCTTCTTCAGTCAAATTTCTTTCTTTTCACAAATTTAATCTTTCTATAATTTTCTTTCTTTCTTTCTTTCGTCAGTCAATTTATTTTCCAACATTATAGTAATAATGTTTCCATTGATATCGTAATTAATTTCCATAATATTGTGTAAAGGTAAAAATAGGATTTACGGTAATAAAAGTTTCCATTGATATGAACATATTTAATTTCATAAGATTTTCTTGATTATTAAATTGACCCAAAGATTTTTTTTTTTTGTAAGAAAATTATCCATAGTTTTTGAATGAGGAAGGCGGTGAAAAAAAAAAAAATCAATAAAATAATGAATTCCTTACTGTAGTATGCATATTTGACTCAAAATAAAAACTGAGAAGCTCAACAAACAGAAATTGACAGTTTAATTAAATTGAAATTAGCAGGAAAGAAATGAGTTCCACAATTCACCATTTTGGAAATATGGACCTTATAGTTTGGATCATATTTACTCTTTACATGGGAAATTATATTATTCACATTTAAGTTTTATCATATGAGCGGGAATTGTTGCATGACTAATATAAATCTAGCATATTATATATAACGTAGTAGTTGTTGCATTTAAATATTGAAACGGTCGAAACAATTCAGTTCAAATTTCTTTTGACAATCATCAAATAAAATCGGTCATTAATAGTAGCAAAGATAAGTCGTTGATTAAAAATTAATTACCAAAAACACTCGTGTTATATTCATAAAAAAGTCCTGAATTTCCTTTTAAAATCTAACAATAATTATGAATTGATTAAAAAAAAAAAGAAAAAGAAACATGACTCAACATATTTAAAACGCATTTCGTAAGCAATACTAATATGTAATTACTGTTTTGTCTCTTAAGTCTTAAAAACGCATTTATTCGTCGTCGTCTTCTTCTTCTCTCTCGCTTTGGCAGAGTCTTTGACTCCTCAAGATGAACCAGTCCGACTTAGCGACGAAGACGCCGGTCAATTTCAACCTCTTTATATGAAGAGGTCTATCTTTTCAACCGTGGCGTTTTCCGTCACCGTCTTCGTCTTCTTCCTCCCGATTCTTGCCACCGCCTTAGGTTCAGGCTCAACTTACGCCGTCGTCTATGGCTCCGACACCGTCTGCGCCTTGATTTCCGGCCAGTCCACACAGAGTATCCTCTGTTACGATATGCGCCTCCGTACCACCGTCACTATAAATCCAGGCGTCTCCTTCTCCTCCATCGCCGCCGGTGAAAATTTCCTCTGCGGCATACGCTCCGGTGGTTACAGCCTTCTCTGCTGGGACAACATCGGAAGCTACACTTTCAACCCTAAGCGAATCTACCAGAATGACACCGTTTTGCTCGAGAATCTCTCCGTCGGCGACAGCCAAATCTGCGCCACCGTTAACGGCACAAATGCCTTAAAATGCTGGAGAAGTGATCAATCAATGCCTCCGAACGAGGGATTTCTGTCAATTTCATCCGGCGTTGGTTTCTCCTGCGGCGTCTCGGTTCGAAACAACCGAATGCTTTTCTGGGGAAGAGATCCGATGAAATCAACTCGGATCCAAACCGGATTCGGAAACACGACGATGATAAGCATATCTGCAGGAGAATCACACGCTTGCGGATTAAACTCTACTGGGAGTTTGATTTGCATCGGAAACAACGAATCTGGGCAGCTCAATGTTCCATCGAATCAACCTTCCCTTTACTCAGAGCTCTCTCTCGGATCGAACTTCACTTGCGCGACGCGAAATTCAAACAATTCTGTAATTTGCTGGGGAGGAGGAGCAGAGAGATTCAACAATGTCACGGAAGGGATCTCCTTCGAGTCAATTTCATCCGGGCCGGGTCTAATTTGCGGGTTAATCTCCGGTAATCTCTCCGTCATGTGTTGGAACCCTTCCAATTTCTCAAGAATCTTTCTCCCTTTCCAAGATATTTTACCAGGTCCCTGCGTCGATTCATCTCTTTGCTCTTGCGGTGTGTTTCCACAATCCGATAAGCTCTGTTCAGGCTCTGGTTCGATCTGCAGCAAATGCACAATCCCAATGTCGGTGAGTCCTCCGAGCCAATTTCCTCCTCCTCCACCACCGTCACAGTCAACTTTATCTCCTCCGTCGAAAGCCTTAACCAGAGGATTATTAGCGTTTGCGATCGTTGGATCTATAGGAGCATTCGCAGGGATTTGCAGTGTGGTTTACTGTTTATGGACTGGAGCTTGCTTGGGGAAGAAGAAAGTTCATAACTCAGTCCAACCGACGATAACTCGCGGCGGTTCAAATAGCAGGTCAAATAGCTCGCCGCCTTCTCGGTCCATGACCATAAGACGTCAAGGGTCGAGAATGCTTTCGATGAGAAGACAGAGAAGCGGAACATCGTCGATGAAACACCCGGATAAGGCCGAAGAATTCTCCTTCGCCGAGCTCGCTTCCGCCACCGGAAACTTCTCCTTAGAGAACAAAATCGGTTCCGGAAGCTTCGGTGTTGTTTACAAAGGCAAACTCAGCGACGGGAGAGAAGTGGCGATCAAACGCGGCGAAGTAAACGCGAAAATGAAGAAGTATCAGGAGAAAGAAACCGCGTTTGATTCGGAAATCGCGTTTCTATCGAGGCTTCACCATAAGCACTTGGTGAGACTCGTTGGGTACTGCGAAGAAAGAGAAGAGAGACTTCTGGTCTACGATTACATGAAGAATGGTGCGCTTTACGATCATCTTCACGACAAGGAGAACGTCGAAAAACACAGCAGTTTGATCAATTCGTGGAAAATGCGGATAAAAATCGCGTTAGACGCGGCTAGAGGAATCGAGTATCTACATAATTATGCGGTTCCACCGATTATTCACAGAGATATCAAGTCATCTAACATCTTGCTCGACTCGAATTGGGTGGCTAGGGTTTCGGATTTCGGGTTATCGTTAATGGGTCCAGAATTGGGGAAAGATCATCAACACCGTCCGATGAAAGCTGCTGGAACGGTGGGATACATCGATCCAGAATATTACAGTCTGAATGTTTTAACTGACAAGAGCGATGTGTACGGACTAGGAGTGGTGTTGTTGGAACTATTGACCGGAAAAAGAGCGATTTTTAAGAACGGTGGTGATGTCGAAGAAGGGTGTGTTCCGGTGCATTTGGTGGATTATTCTGTGCCGGCGATTACGGTTGGTGAGCTGGGTCGGATTTTGGATCCTAGAGTTGGATCGCCGGAGTTAGGGGAAGGAGATGCGGTGGAGCTGGTGGCTTATACGGCGATGCATTGTGTGAATGTGGAAGGGAGAAATCGGCCGACGATGACTGACATTGTCGGAAATTTGGAGAGAGCATTGGATTTGTGTGGAGATAGTCATGGGAGCATCTCTAGTGGCATTTGCTCTATTGTCTCCGATTGAGAGAGATTAAAACCAAGATTTGACTATTTTTACATATAATTTTTTTTGGAGGCTTTTATTTTTCTTCTCATAAAAGTTTTGGCTTTTTTTTTTCTTTTTTTGTAAATAATGTTTAGGGATAGGTGCTTAGGAGGATTCACATATTCAATATTCAATATTCAATATTCAATATTCAATATTCAATATTCAATATTCGTGGTCTAAGCCTTAAAGTTGGGAAACGTATAATTTGGACAGCGGAGAGCGTTCTTTTTGGACCATTTGGTCAAACTCGTGTGTGTGTGTTTGATACTTATTAATCCCGCATGGTAGGGAGATGGATAATGGCTTTGGCGTGGAATTATATAGAATGTATTCTACTCTCTTCTTCTTCTTCTTCTTCTTTTTTTTTTTTTGTGTGTGGTTATAATTCGATCTTAAAATTCGTTTTGGATGCAACCAAAGACACAAACGAATCCAGATCTATTCCAATATATTAGCGGTCAACAAACTTTCACTTTTGTGAAAACAATTCTAAATTATAAGTAAAAATGCATAGGTAGATCGTAGATTAGTTGATGTGTTTGTTAAATGATTGATACAATAAAAAGAAAGAAATTAATGTAGCTCAACTATTTTGTATGGGCCTATTTGCTGGTAAACAGAGACAGCAAATAATACATTAAGGTTCGAAAATACTTCATGCATCGCCAATAATTCTGCCAATTTTATTGCTACAAAACCACCGATCAATTAAATTAAAGTGGGGTTTCAGGTAAAGCTTCCGTAGTTTCTAATATTCCAAAAAAAAAAAAAAAATTGAAACTTCTAAACAATGAACTAACTATTAAATAATAAATATACATATACATGAACTATCCCTTGCGGTATTAAATCACATAGAAGATATAATTTTAGAAATGTGGCGGCTAAATCATGGGCGGTGAGGATGGCCAACAAATAAATGACTTCTTGTATATATATTTGTTTTCCACTCTATTTTTTGGTGTATCAGGATTAGATAACATACATTTACATAAAACAGTGGATTTAAAAATAATATAATTAAGTTCATATTTTAGGACTTTGATATGTAAGTTGCTACTCTCATAATTCTGGAATAATAAGAATAATGCAAAGTTAAAAAACAAAATAAAATAAAATGACTTCCCTAATATAATATTTAGTTATACAATTGAAAAATATTCAATAAATTAATAATTTTTTTCCAATCTCGAAATATTGTTATAATCCAATTAATAATTTTTTTTATAAATTAATATATCATCAAATGAATAAAATTTATAATTTCGATATTATATAAATTTATAAAATAAACTTTACTGGTTTGACTTGACCAGTTGTCAAACCAGAAAGAGGTGTGAACACCGTTTTTTACTTCCATCTTGTGGAAACTTTTTGCTGCATCTCTATACTCTTAACAATTTCGGCCACATCCAAGATCTTGCGTTCGTTTCTCGCACAGACCATAAATTCTCTTGTCGCAAGAGAGACGTTTGAATCCATTTCACCCAGAACGAAGGAGTGGACGAGACTATCTTCCAAATCAGTTTCAAACAGCAGACTACATTCACTTCAGTGAGAGGCCTGATTCCCAAACCACATTCCCACTTTGGTCGACAAACATCTTGCCACGAGATTTTTGCTTTCGGCGAGTTCAAAACCGGGCCCGACCAGAGGAACGCAGAGCACAAGCTTTCAACTTCCTTAAGACACTCTTGCGGAAGCCTAAAAGCAGAGAGACAAAAGTTTGTGGTACTCACAATCACTGACTGTATGAGTTGAAATCTCCCCGCCATTGATAGCAAGCGAGCTGTCCAAGAACAAATCCTTTTCTTTATCTGATCCAGTAGAGGTTTGTAACCAGTTTAGCTCATTCGTTTGTTGAGCAAAGGGAGTCCAAGATAACGCACCGGAGATCGCCGGTTTCAAACGAAAATCTCTTCTCCATCTCTTGTCGTGTGGTATCATGAAACACAGCATAATAAATGGTTGACTTTTCCATACTTATCTTCAGGCCTGAGATCATTCCAAAATAATCAAAAACCTCAATAATACTCGCAAGTGATCTAACCTTTCCATCAGTGAAAACCATAATCATCCGCAAAGCTTAGGTGGGTAAGCCCCTTGCCGCAACCCTCTTTCACTTCTGAAGTATCCAGCAAGCTCACCATTTACTTGCACTGCAAGTATTGTTGTGTTGATGCCTTTCGGGAGAAATCTTTCACAAAAAAGGATTGAATTGCAGTGATAAACTTGATTTACGAAAGAGGAGTTTAGTTTTGCACTTAAAATGGAAAGCAATGTTAAGCAAAGGAGTTCCACAAAGTCATCCTAAAACACACGATAACACTCGAACCATTTAATGTAAAGCATGGTATAGTTTTAAGGCAGGAATAACAAGTGCAGCGAACGAAGTCCGTTTTGAAGGTTGCTCTTTCTCTAGCCCATATAACTGAGCGGTGCAATTATACTGTGATCTGCGATGGGCAATGGAATTATTAAATATTCATATATAATAAACTAGTAATAGAAAGTCTAATGTGGAATCAAATTAGAGAGAAAATAATTTTTTTGTTCACTCACACTCACAGCTCAAGACTACAAAACCAATACGGAACAATCTCACTATAACCAAACCCCACAAGAAGCTTCACTGATCTACACTTCACCCCATCCTGGTTACGCAAAGGAACAGCACGTATTCCTTGCCTCAGTTCCTAAACCGGTAAGCATGTTTGGCCCTTTAAAATCATCTTTCTCCGACATGTCATACTCATGTACATCTATACGCAAAAGAGCAAGCTTTGGAACCGTTAATGGGAACTCAAAAACCTCGTCCCAAGCTGGTATCCAATTATCTTATAACGTTTTTATTTTCCTCATTGCCGTATCTGCTGGGACTCCAGCGATCCCGACCTGAGATTATTGTGAACATTTCATCAGGTGCAGCCTCGAAACTAAAACTTTTAAGGTTGCAGATTTGTATACCCTTGTACAGAATTCCGATGGAGAATATCGATCGAAGTGTGTGTGAGGAAAGTCGTAGTACCATCCTTCTCCCATGTGTATAGTTACCTAAAAAGATATATTTAATCTTTGTTCTGTGGTTAGACATTCTAATCTTTATTTTCAAATACATGAATCTTTCTGAATCAAGATAGAGATTACATAATTTGGTTGTGCATTTTATTTACAGCATTTTCCGTGCTTGTAATTTGCGGATCATTCTTCTTTCTCTCCCCTGGATCCTTATCCCACAAATGTGATAATGGACAACATTCATATGTGTCTAACTTTGAAACTATTTATATACGGGGTCATGTTGAAAGCATTTTATAATTTGAGGGCATATTTTATAATATTTCGGGCTACTCTGTAAATCTCATTGACTCATTTCCCAAATTCTAACACCATGGAGCTATTTTGTTCGAAGATAATCGTTGAGAGATCTGGGTAATATTAACAAGCACGAACACTGTTTGATTTGATCCCGAGAAATCGAACGAAGACGTAGTAATGGCGATTACGGCGACTAGATTGGTCTCGCTCACTCTCTTGTGGATAGTCGTCCTCTTCGTCACACTTGCTCTCATACAGGTTCAATTTGATCCTTATTCCTCATTTTCTGGTAGTTTCTCGATCTGGGTCGGCGACATTACTTACGTTTGTGGCTTCAATTTTGAAAATTTTTCTTGTCAGATTAAGTTGACTGATGTTGCGGATCCTACGATCAATGAGAAGATTGCTGATCAGGTGAGCAACTGAGCTCATAGCATTTTTGGTTTGATCAGACTTTGTAATTAGGGTCTCTGACCTTTGTAAATACCTGAGATTTTCAGGTAGGAGAGGATTTAGAAAGAGTTACGCACAAAGTTTACTTTGACATTCAGATCAATGGTTCACCAGCAGGTTTAAAAGTTTCCTCCTTTTTATATTTAGTTTGGAATTTGAACCAAAAAGTTTGATTGTAATGTGTGACATTTGAACCAGAGATAGCTATTTGTTGTTAGTGATGCAAATAGTTTGTGTAAGGATGCTTCCTGTTCAGGATTTGGCTCAGTTGCTTAAACACATTAGTGTATGATGGTTTTTGTGATTCAAAAACTTTTAAGTCTTTGAATTACCGATTGTCTCTAAGCGGTAATGTAACTTTTTTTCTTGAAGCTCCGAACTCTTTATACAGCTCATGCAAATAGAGTAAACTTTTGCATATATTTGTCTTCATGTATAGGGCGGATTCTCATCGGGCTTTTCGGGAAGATAGTTCCTAAAACTGCTGGTACAGTTTTAAGTTTAAGTGTTGGAAAAATCTTCACATTGTCTCTCTTTCTTTCTTGCTTGCTTGCTGTTGAGGCATTTTCCTGAACCAATCCATGATTTTCATTCTTTGCAGAGAACTTTCGAGCACTTTGCACGGGTAGCCAAGTAACCTTTGTTTCCCCTCTTTAACACTCATGGTCTTTAAGTTTTTTGAGCCATGCCTATTTGGAGACAAGAGACTCTTTGGGGTTTGATGTTTATTTGGTGCAGGAGAAAAAGGAGTTGGGAACATGGGGAAACCTCTTTATTTCAAAGGGAGCAGCTTCCATAGGATCATTCCTAGCTTCATGATTCAGGGTGGAGATTTTACAAGAGGTGATGGGCGAGGTGGCGAATCGATCTATGGCGATAAATTTGCAGATGAGAACTTCAAACTCAAACACACTGGGCCAGGTACGCCTCTAAGGCCAGTAAACACTCATACATAATTAAAAGAAAAAGGCTAACGGGGTTGAGTCTGCAAATGGATTTTCAGGAGTTTTATCAATGGCAAACTCGGGACCAGATTCCAACGGTTCACAGTTCTTCATCACAACGGTCGCCACGAGTTGGTAAGTAGGCGTGATGGTTTATTTGCCTGGTCTCTGGAATCTGTAATTTTGGTTGCGATTCTGTTTTCAATATTATGTGATTATGAGATCTTTAAGCGTTTCTTGTGTTTTGGCGAAAAGGTTGGACGGACATCACGTTGTGTTTGGGAAGGTATTGTCTGGGATGGAAGTAGTGCGCAAGATCGAGTCGCAGGGACAAGACAGTGGAGAGCCCAAAGGAAAAGTTATCATTTTGGACAGTGGAGAAGTTTCTTTGTAATATTTCTTCCAGTTTAAGAAACTTAAAGATCGAACCATATATATACGTTTTTCATCGTTACAAAACCCACCAAAAGTTAATTTCATTACTTGAGACATAATTTTAGTTGCTTAATTCTTCTACCAATTCTCAATTTTAGGTTTTTGGTATAAAAAAATTAGGTTTTAATTTGGTTTAAGTTTTTTAAGTTCAGAAATATTCGACTAATATAAAATTTAGGTTCATAAAAATTGTTAAATGCATAAAACTATTCAACAAAGATCAGGAGTGCTTTTAAACTCTCACATCCTATCAATCAGCACAACAGTGAGCAATAACTCAGCACATTGAGCATCTTGTATTCCATTTCCGGTCAGATTTTACAATCGGTTATTCTTTTTGTTTTCCGTGAAGCAACTAAACCATATTAGCATAACATACTTTCATTTGTACCTTAATAAAAGATCTAAGTCATCGTTATTTCCGAGAATCATCAAGCATAATCTGTAGTTATTCATTAAAAAAATAAATTTAGACTAAAAACTATCAAACCAGGCTATCGCGTCGGGTACCAAAGAAAAACCATAAGTTAAGGTCGAAGAATGTACATTTTAAAAGAATTCTGAGAAAGTAAAGGAAAAAGCTTAAGCATCATCTGAATGATGTAACTATTAAATTTGCTGATAAACCAAGTCGTTGCTATCATGTGGCCCCACAATCTTGTACCTGTTGCAAACAAAAACAAAAAATAAATATCAAACATTTGGGATTAAACCTCAAAAAGTTGTGAAATTTATGTTTAGGTTATATCTTGGTAATGTAATTTGCTTGATTAAAAAAAGAAAGAAAAAGATCAAGAAAGGGCTCGCACAGTTCAAGAACAGATTTTCCTTCCTTGTACTTTTGGCTTACTTCATTGGCAGTCACCTGGAAACATAAAACACAAAACCAAGTTTAACTACTCCAGAATCGAATCTAACATAGATATAATATTATGTCTACCAACTAAACTAAATAAAGTTTTGTCTTACGTATTTCCAGCCAACGTTTGATCCACAACCAACACAGAAGATGTCAGTTACGGTATGAAGTCCCGTTATCATCATTCTGTCTTCTTTATTTCCAATTGAAATGTTTACACTAAAAGATCAACAACAACAATAAAAAGTAATTAGGAGTATTAAGAACAAACTAATTCATAGCTTAAAGTTGATTACAAGTAATCAGAAAACTTACACTTTATTGAAGAGATAAGCTTGTCCATACCTGCATTTAAAAGACTGCACAAACACAAAGTCAGTAGTATAGTATAGTCTACGTATTATATGTTATTGCTTTTTAATAGTTATGCAATACTCTGAACAATGGGGGTGAGAATGAATCATATGGTCTAAAAGGAATCACAATGAAAATTCGAAGAAAACTGATAACTACAATCAGATTAATGACAAAAGAAATACCAAATTTAATTTTTGAGTATCAACGGGAAAAAAAAAGAAACATGGGGGATGAAAAGATCAAACCTTGGAGAGGATGTCTTGTTGTTTAGTAAGATGGGTCTTACAGTGTCTGCAACAATAGACTTGCCCTTCCAGTTCCACGATGAAAACCCTTCCCATCTTGATTAAAACGATTTAAGAAATCTCTCTTTTTGTAACCCCAAAATGGATCTTTTGATTTTATGAAGGTGAAAGGAGGAAATCGAGGGGAAAATTGATAAAGACTTTTTGAGTAGTTTTCGGTAGCGTATAAAAACTGTTGACATGATGACTCGGTCTAATTGGATTTGGAAGTTGTGTGTTTTGCAAGAAACGTCGATAAGAAAAAATAATATATATATATATATATATATATTGGGTTTAAACAGAAAGCGGAGAGACGACACTCCAAAACTGGAGGAAACCGTAAGAGAAGATTTGGCGACTCAACTAAAACTCTAGGAAAATGGATTTTATTTCAAAAGTATCTATCATTAGTGGGTGGATTTTAGGCATTTGAAAAAGGTTTGGCTCGGATTATAGTAATCTAGTTAACAAATGCAGTACGATTTCATAACCTTGATCTAATCATGATTTTGGTTTACCTAGAAGTTGTGGTTTTTTTGTAAGTATATTTTCTTAAATAAAGATCAGATAGATTTTTTAGCAAATGAGGTCATGTTCAAACCACATTGGAATTCAAAACTGTATTATACATTATCCACTTAAAAAAAAAAAAAATTAGTTGCGTTGGAAACTTTCCATCAACATAGTTTGATAAATAGCATGTATCTGAACAAAATAGACTATTTTAAGTTTATGGAGTAAGAAACACACAGAAAAACACAGTTTCACAACCAAGATTTTGAATTATTGTATCATATAGACATTAATTAGTAACAGTTGCTTAATCGCAAAATGATGAAAAAATAATTTAAAATCTGTAAAATAAAAAATTTGCAGAATAGATTTTTTTTTTATGATTAAATAAATTTGCTGAATAGCAAATATAAATTATCTTAAATTAATAAACCATTTTAAAAAGAAAAAACTACAAGGTTCATATTTGCAAAGGTCCATAAGCACATATGCAAACTTACAAAACATGTAGATACTTGTTTTTAAAATATTTCTGCTAGAATATAAAAGACAAGAGAGAAGTGGAAGAAAGATGCCTTCGGCTTCTTATCTCATTGATGAAAATATGGTTTATACAAACAAAACAAAAAGACAAAAGTGTAACGATGGTTTATACTGAATTCTTTTTTTTTTTTCATGTGTGTCTTACCTAATTTAAAATCTATAATATAGTAACAACTGCCAATTCATTGGAGTTGTCTTTTGTAATCTCACATGGAAAATCATAGTGTTATATTAAGCCCCATTCGTTACATGTTCTTCCCTCCTTTACAGATTATCCTTTGGACCTTTCTGAAACCAAAAAAAAAAACACAATTAAAAAACATTATCAAAACAAATATTCTCAAATTGGTCACATCCACTATGTATGACTCACACAAATCCGAAAACGATAGTAATTAAAGCAACTTTAGTCTTAAATAATCAAGCAATTAGTATATGCAACTTGGTGGTCAGCATAATATAGAAATCATAATATAAATTTTAAAAACGATGAGGTGGATTTTGTTACCTAAAAAAACTTGAAAGGAGACGCCAAAACCCAGAAGATGTTGCATTTGGTACGTATATTCATATAAATCTACAGCTGTATTGTAATTATGTATATGTTACAAGTGTGGATTGTCTTCTAACATTAGCTACTTGAGTCTCTCTTGTACGTGGATCTTCTGGTATCTCGGAAACACATTTTTACAAGCTGAAACCTGTAATAAGATTATCACATACACCAAAATAAAAACCTTAATTTTATGAGTCACAGTTCATTAAAAAAATAAATGAGGCAAGTCTTAGATGTTAGTTAATAATTTTTTTTGTTACAAAAATTAAGAAGATTAGTAAAGCAGCCCATGATTATTATTCATCCCACACTCGGAAACATCCATTTCACTCTTCATTTAGAAAAATCTGATTTATTCTTTTGAGGCCCCTATAAGCAAAATCCTACTTATTCGTCACTATCTAATTAGGTTTGAATTCAATTGTTTTTAAAAATAAAAAGGTGTTAATCGAAATACTATATATATATATATATGGACTGAAAAATCAAACCTTTTATATTGACTAGTCATTTTCCAACCTATAAACTACATACAAACTTCAAGAGCCCTTTAGTGCCCAAAAATATGTAAATTAATTCAAATGGTTGACTATATATAATATCCAGAGTCACATGCTATTGCTGACCGAGTCTTTTTGTATCAGTGGTAGAAGAATCTTAGATATTAAAAAAACAAAACAAAAACAAATTAACAAAAGATTAGAAAATTAAGCAATTTGATACGGCCTCTTTTCAATTTTTAATTCTACTAATGTTTCACATAATGGTTCTGTAACGGCTAAAAGTTAATTTTAAATCCTTATATTTTTTTAAAAAAGAAAAAAAATGAACAGTTAAGAAACTTACGGATTCGATGTCGATTTTGAAGACGAGGAGCTTTCTTCTCTCTCTACAGCTTGTTCGATATGCCACAACGATATGACTGATGGCTAAGACCGATGAACAGACAAAGAGAGCCACTTCCTCTGTTCGGAAATTTCCTCCTCCTACGCCGCCGTCTCCGATCACTGGCTCGCCAAACACAATCGCTGCCTTAAAAGATACGTAGATCAGTGACGAAATCGAGCAGATCATCGTTATTGTCAGATATGGACCCCTTGATAATTTTGGTCCGTCACAGAGCCCGTAAACGCCTGTTATTAACAACATAACAAAAAAAAATTCGATCTTTTATGATTTACCAATTAAAATTCTGAGAAAATTTTGATTTTGTTTCTTGGTACGCTAACAAAAAAAACCTATATTCTTCTAAAATTGACATCAAGGCACCAGCTAATCTCCAGAGTTGATTTTTTTTTTTTTCTATAAAAATACGAACTTTAAGAACAGAGCTACGTATTTACACAGTTCTAGTCACTTAGAAGTTTGCGTAATTAGAGTAACAGAACAAAAAGAAAGGTTTTCAGAGAGAAGCTTGTGGGCTACTTACAGAGTATAATGGCAGATCTAATGATGGAGATGAGAGGAATATCGATGAGGGAGTATCGGAAATCATAGTCGCTGAGATGAGAAGAAACCGTCGCCGGAAAACTAGACGGAGAAAGGTGTAGGAGAGAGGAACAGGAGGAGGAGAGGATGGCGGAGGGGAGGACGGCGTCTGCGACGGCGAGGAAGATTGGAGCAGAGAAGAGGATGAAAGAGAGGAGCATAGTGAAGAGAACGAAGATCGTCTTGATTCCTCTCCAGAGAGAAGATGAATACCTTCTCGTTTTGCTAATTTCTTCTTTGCTAATCAGACCCATCTTTTGATTTTCTTCTAAGGGTTTTTGGTTATTTACAGAGGATGCAAGTCTGATTTGTTCTGGAGAAAGAGGTTTTTGCAGAGTCTTTTTGAGGGGTTTTAAAATGGTCGATTTCGAAGAAAACAAAATTTTTTTGACGATGCTGTGACGATAATGCTGATGTGTAAATTGTATAAATACTGTTTTTGACGTTTTTTCCAAGGAAATTTTATTCTAGTACATGATTTGGTGCGTAATAGGAATTAATCGACCAGAACTTTATATACCATTTACTCTACTCTGCATATATATACATTAATCAAACTGGGAACTGTGTATAAAGAACAATGGTATTTACTTTCTTTTTTTTGTTCTTTTTTTTAAAAAAGATGGCCATATCATTGATTGGAAAAATAAATCGTAATTATAAGATTTTGTTATTTCTAGACATTCTCTATGAAAATGAAAGAGGGCAAAACAAAGCTGATCTGGAGGAACCGAACGATTTCAGCCAAGTAAGCACTGATCAAATATATGCCGCTAATGTTTCTCTTATAATTTGTTAGAAAAAAATATATTTAAGTTTAGTATCATTTAGTTCTATACAAATTAATCTATACTTATTTTTTATATACATTTGACTATTAATTGTATAACCTTTTGAAATTATACATGTCAATATGTCATTGATGTTAGAAACTCTAGATCGAAAAATGAAAAAAAAAAAACTTGATTACTTCAAGAGACTGCACTAACCACAAACACATGGTAAAATATGGTTTTTCGTAATTAATCGTGCATGCAAGAAAGAGTTTGATATGTATGTTTTTTTATAGAAAAGAAAATAAAAATATAAGTTCAATAAAAATTTGAAATTATTAAACGACTGATTTGTAATTTGAAGCTGCGGGAGTTGACTAGTGATTTGTAATTTGAAAGAAGCTTCTTACCTATTAACTCACAAGAGGCATGCTAATTTGAAAGAAGCTTCTTATCTATGAACTCACAAGAGGCATGTCTATTGGTCTTTATGGATACGTATTAATAAAAACATGAAATCTTTTTTATTGAAATATTGTAAATTATTTAGCTGCCATTATGGCGATATATATTGAATTATTTTTTTTTAAAAAAATTTCATAAATTTTTTGTCGACTATTCGGGATTTTGACTATACGATATTCCTTTTTTTTTTTTTGTGATATTAGGTTTAATAATTTGAATTCGTCTTATGAAATCTTTTTATTTTATGTTTTGTGTAAAATCCCCTAAAAGAAAACTACATATTTCGACAAACCCATATGGTGATTCAAAGTAAACGACCGGTAAGTCGTCAAAGGTTCAAATTTAATTTTATTTTGTCAACATCAGATTCATTTTTTGATGAGAAAAAACAAAATGCCCAAAAAAAAACTGAAATACTGAGAGTAATCTCATGGTAAAAGAAAAGTCGGAGAGAGAAGAAAAGGTTGAGCCATGTGTAAGCCATCGGAGGGCAAGCGCGGCCTAACGATCTGTCCACATCAGCATCGTGTCTCCTTGAGCATCGTTTACGTTGTAGGAAGAAACCTTTGTCCATTCCAGCAAATCTTTTTCTTTTTTCTTGAATAATTCATTTTCTGTATATTTTTATATAATGATATATATATTTTGTTCGTATTTCATTCGTCCACTTGGACAAGTATTTGGAACAATTATCATTTAGCGTTTATGTCTGGCCATTTGGCGAAATCTTAGGACAACCTTTTTGGTCATTAACATACAACTATAAAACTACAAAGTAAAAAGCTTTCAATATTTCGAAAACATTTAGGATTTGCTTATGGCTTAACCACGTATTTCATTTTATAATATAGTTCTTTCTTTCTTTCCTAAACGATTTCCTATTGAAAGCAGAAGAAAACAGAAGCCCAGCATAGGCCCAGGTAAAATATTACAAGAGAGAAACCCATTAATTAGGAACCAGATCGGACCAAATTGTAGAGAGTCAACCAGGTATGTAACCAGATAGCTTTCAAACCAGATCATAGAGATATTAGTCTCTTCGTAAGCCAGATGATTCTAACCTTTCAGACAATCATAGTTAATTGATACATGGTTACCATTACCATTACCATCACATTATAAATAATTTGTTGACCAATAAAAAAACCTACAAGAACATATTATCCGGTTACTATATCAAATCTCCATTTAAAAATATGTAAAAATATGAATGCATGTTGATAAAAAGTATTAGTTAGCTTAAAGTTGGAAAACGATACTTGAAAATAAGCATAAGAATATTAGTTAAACCAACATCTCCCGCTGGAAGTAGAAGAAACATTCACCAAATGAAATGCCTTAGAGAAAAGAACAACAAAACACCATGTGCCATGTACTCTTCTTCTTCTTCTTCTTCTTCTTTGTCTTGTTCACGTCCTTCTCTAGAGGCTCATCTTCATCCTCCTTCTTACAGGCATACATACCATGTGCAACTCCTACTTGACAAACCAAAAGCACATGGGATCTTTACTCGCAGTGCATGTTCTCTAGTCTTGAGATGCGTGATGAAAATTTCAAAGCTTTGGCCAGAAAGATCGCATAGTGTGCAACGCTAAGTAGCATATCGCATAGTGTGCAACACCAACACCATATTCGTTGGAAAGTTTTTTTTATTATATAAAATCTCATTAATTTTTTTGGTTGGAAAATTTTTTTTATCTCATAAATTTTTTCGTTGAAATATTTTGTTTCTAATTTAAAATTTTTTGAATTACTATTCCACATAAATAAGCTCAACAAAAAAAAACATGATAATAATGCTAAACTTAATATAAAACTTTTGGTTAAAAAAAAATCATTTAAAACGAAAAAATAAAAAGAATTATCCTAAATTTGATCTGAATGTTCGGTTTTACGGTTTTTAACTAAACCAAACATAAACCGAAAATTTAATAAAAATGATAATCAAACAGATTTCAAACTTAAATCATTGCCAAACCAAATCACTTATTTCGGTTTTAAGTTTTTTTTCCCCACCCATCCACTTCATTCCTCCCTGCTGTATCCGTTTTAGAAAATTTTCTCCGGCGACTATGAACCACGTCGTCTTCGTTTCAGCTGCCGTCTTCCTCCTCATCTCCGTCGCATATCTTCCTCTGCTCAACGAATTATGTAATTGCTGCGTTAAAAAACAGATTTTTATGGGACATTTTGACTTGATTATGAAAATCGTCGACTCGATTATTGTTCGCAGATTGGTCAACTCTGACATCTCTTATACCACCGGTTAGGATCGTGGCGGATTTGTTAGTGAGAAATGGAACAATCTTCACCAGCGATACTTCTTTACCGTTTGCTGATTCCATGGCGATTCGTAATGGCAGGATTCTCGAAGTCGGAAGCTTATCCATTCTCAAGGTTCACTCTTGTTTTTTTTTCTTTCCTTTTATTGGACTCTTATATCTAGGGGATGCTCAAATATTGATGTTCTGCTACGCATAAGATAGCTCTATGGAGATGGGATCCGTACTGTATTAAGATCATGCAGAAAAACCAAGACAGTGTGTAGAAGGATACTTCAGTGTTCAGTGTGATTGATGCTGTATTAGTAGTGTTCAATCGGTTGATAAATTTGTCTGCTGCTTTTATAATACTTTACTAGCATGAATCTGGAAGTTTGATAGATGTCATTCTCATGTAATTCATAATTCGATGAAAGACAGGATTTTATAGGAGATGGAACTATGGAGGTGAATCTGGAGGGGAAGGTTGTAGTGCCTGGACTTATTGATTCACATGTTCATTTGATTTCTGGGGGACTGCAGGTGATAACGCAAACTTATAGATACTGCTAAATTTACCTGAGTGTAGAAATCGTATGCCATTGTTGATCAGGTTTAGACAAAACAGTTTACTCTCGTTGAACTTTTCCTTTTGCTTGAGGAGCAGATGGCCCAAGTTGGACTTCGAGGAGTGAGTCAAAAAGACGAGTTTTGCAAAATGGTGAAAGACGCGGTGCAGAGTAATTTCGTTGATCTTATTGTAATGGTTGCATCCCAAGTATAACCGGGAATAATATATTGTAGTTACATTCATTTCCTTATGTTTGTCTGTTTTATCAGTAGTGGGAGAGTGTCTTATTCATTATCCTGATTTTATGTGATACAACGAAAATATTCAGATGCAAAAGAAGGCTCATGGATTCTTGGTGGTGGATGGAACAATGATTTCTGGGGAGGAGAATTGCCCTCTGCATCATGGATTGATGAAATCTCCCCTCATAATCCTGTAACAGAAGAAATCTGCTGACATCTTGTGTTTCTCAAGAGTTAACATCATCGCCTTATTTACTTTCTTTTCTTCCGTCATGTAGGTTTGGTTGATTAGGATGGATGGTCATATGGCTTTGGCGAATTCCCTCACGCTTAAGACTGCTGGTGTTACGGGTTTAACGGAAGATCCAATTGGTGGAACGATAATGAGGTTGCCTAGTGGCGGTAATGCTTATGTCAAGCGCAATGTTTATTGATATAGCACTTATCCTGCTTCACACACTTTGAATTGTAGAGAAGCTTTCTATGTTGTGGTTTGTATACTAAAATCAGCTGGCATTTGCTTTTATGAATGACTACATGAAGAGCCTACAGGTCTTTTGATCGATGCTGCTATGGAGCTTGTCTCTTCCTTCGTGCAAGAAGTCTCAGTGGATGAACGTAGGGAAGCACTTCTTAGAGCTAGCAAGTATGCTTTGACTAGAGGCGTGACAACTGTTATTGATCTTGGAAGATACTATCCTGGCACTACAGATGAGCTCTCCTGGAAAGACTTTCAAGGTGCAGTACATCGTTTTTTTCAACTTTGTGTGGAATGACTTGTCAATATTCATACTTGCATGCTGCTAGAATAGACTTTTTTTTGTCCAAAATCATTCCTTTTTATGGTACAGATGTCTATCTATGGGCTGATTCAACGAAGAAGATGATGATACGGACTTGCTTGTTTTTCCCGATCACGACATGGTCACGTTTATTGGTATGATTTTACTTCTGAAGCTACTCTTGTTTTCTTCTCTTCTGGAGTAATAAATAGAATGAGTATTTGTACAAACAGTCTTCTGCTTCTTTAGCAAGCTTCAACATCCTCTTTTTCTCATCTTTCGTTATGATATGCATCTCGTATACCAGTAAAACTTCGGCAATCCCTGGATTTTCAAATTCTCTCTCGATGTTTATTATCTGGTGCTATGATGGCTATTAAAATTCTCAATTCTGTTTTCATCGGGCTTGCAGAACTGTTATAGTGCCTTTTCTGCATTTCCTTGAGAGTCTACTTGTCCTCATCTTCGTTGACTTCATACTTCTAGGATCTTAAGCTTCAGAAGGGACCTGTACTGAGTGAATGGTTGTACCTCGGTGGCGTCAAAGCATTTATTGATGGCTCTCTAGGTTCTAACAGTGCACTTTTCTACGAGGTGAAGATTACTATATTTTCATCTGCTATACATTCATTGAAAATATTATTCATATTATTGAATACACATTATAGTACTTCATAATAAAATCCCACGGTTTGTTCTTTCTGCAGGAATATCTTGACACACCTAACAATAGCGGGTTAGAAGTGATGGATCCTGAGAAACTTTCCAACCTCACAATGGCAGCAGACAAATCAGGGCTTCAGGTGTTCCATTGTTAACTTCTGTCCGTTGCTTATTCATCGTATTAGTCAAATCAAGTTGCATTCAACAACTCATATAAAGCTGCTTATTTTCTTGTTTTGTCAATTAAGGTTGCTATCCATGCTATAGGAGACAAAGCAAATGACATGATTCTTGACATGTACGAATCCGTTGCTGCAGCCAATGGAGAACGGGATAGAAGATTTAGGGTGAAGATTGATCTTTATTTCTTTTTTTCTCTGAGCTATATGTTTGCTCGTTCGCTTCATCTATCATTACTCAATATCTCTGAGGTACTGCTTACAGATTGAGCATGCGCAACATTTGGCACCAGGATCTTCCGGCCGGTTTGGTCAACATCACATTGTAGCCTCAGTGCAGGTTAGTCACTTCCCACCCAGCATCGGGGCATTTGGACTTCAGACTTATATGCTTGATCTAACATCGTGAACAGCCAGATCATTTGCTTGATGATGCTGATACTGCTCCTAAGAAGCTCGGCTTTGATAGAGCTCAAAAGGAGTCTTATCTATTTCAGTCTCTCTTAAATGGCAATGCACTTGTGGCATTTGGTTCAGACTGGCCTGTACGTTTCAGATAACCTCCATCTATAATTTGGAACATACATGTTTTCAAACTAAGAATTGAAGCTTACTTCGTTCCTCTTTGCTTCAGGTGGCAGACATCAACCCGTTGCACAGTATCAGAACAGCGGTTAAACGGATACCTCCCAAGTGGGATCACGCTTGGATTCCATCTGAATGCATCTCTTTTACTGATGCGTTGACTGCGTAATAAGCCTATTCTTTAGCCTTTTTCACATAATCAAATGCATTTTCTCAATCAGTGATCTTCGTCATATGCAAATCGCAGGCACACGATATCAGCGGCACGAGCAGCATTTCTTGATCATCACTTGGGGTCTTTATCTCCAGGGAAGCTTGCGGATTTCGTAATAATTTCAACAAATTCGTGGGACGAGTTCTCAAAAGACGGTTCTGCTTCGGTTTTGGCAACGTATGTAGGAGGAAAGCAAGTGCATCCATGAAATGATGAAATCTCTATATTATAAACAAGGTTTGTGAACTAAGTATCTGACAAGATCTCTGTTTCTCTATGATGCCTTGTGAATATAAGTATGGATGTAACGAATAAATAGAGTTTGGTAATAGTTTTGTTGCTTCTCATATAACCCAATAGAAAAAAGTAAATTATCCCGTTTATGGAAAAATAAACATGCTTTCAGTTTTTTCTAAGCAGTAACTCCAATGGGAACATTCTTGAGTCTTGATGTTCCGTAAAGGGTTTCTTCGAAGCGGATGATCTCGTTCTTTGAGCCATACGCAACTTGGGTTCTATCGTCGAGGTTGACGATGGTCTTGTCGAGCACAGACTTGTATCCATCACTGCTGAATCCACCAGCATTCTCAATGAGCAGGCCAAGAGGAGCCACTTCGAACAACAGCCTCAACTTTGCCTTAGCTGTAGGAGAAGTCACGTTCGTGAAGATTCCTTTCTCCTTCACAATAATCTGCATGCCACAAAAACCAAATAAGTGTTTTACGTCAAGTTTCATTCAGAAGTAGAAATCTGGTTTAAATTGCCAGAGAGGAACGAACCTGGTTAACGTCAGGAACCATTCCTCCTGTGTATCGCAGTGTGTACTTCTCTTTCACGTAGTAATCAATTAGCTGATATTCACAGTGAAATTAATGTAGAAGAAGAAAAGCATTCAGAGACTTGTAGATTGGGGATTAGATTCAAGCATAAAGTCAGATTGATCAAAAGCAAGAACCTTGTTGTATTCGGAATTGTCGAATGTGGCTCTCAAGTTTCCTGGTGAGAACATTTTCCCTTCATTGATCTCTGTTGTCTCCTTAACATGCTGCCATTTCCCTGAGAAACATTTTGAACTTAGTCTAAAGCTACCAAAGAGTGAATCTTTGTAAACCTTGATTGGACCAAATCAGAGGATTACCTTCATCAAGAAGCAAGAACTCATGAGTTCCTGGAAATCCTTTAACAGCCAAAACATAAGTGGTTCGTGGACCATAGATCCCCATGGCTGCAGCCACTTGATCTCCTCCCGTGACTCCGGTTAACTTATCTCCAGGCCAAACACCAAATATGGTTCCTACAGTGAAATTTGTATCCACAATGCTCGATCCATCCAATGGATCAAATGCCACACTAAACCCACCTGTCCCAAAACAATTTCATCTAATTTTATTAAACATTTCTGCGGAATCTATGAAAAAGAAATGTAAGTTAATTTCATATTAATGACCTTCCACTGGACCTCCCATGTCTTGAAGCTCAGGTACTTCTTCAGAGCACGCGTACTTACACACATGCGAGTATTGCAAAGCCTATAAAAACAGATATATACAAATCAAAACCTAATGATCCTTTTCCAAAACAAACCTTATGAAGGAAGTTACTGAAAATGTAATGAAACCTCAAAGAGAAGCTTATCGGCGAGCATATCGACAGCGAGTTGTTCATCGCCAAAGGAATTAACACAAGCTGTTCCACCACAAGAAGCTGTCCTAACTTTGAAAGCTATTGTCCTCAACGCTTCTCCCATACACATCAGCAAAGTTCTCAATCCCTTGTCAGGCGTTGCTTGTGTCAAAAACTCTTCCTATACACTCAAAAGTAACAAACTTTCACTCAATAATTGAATCATTAAGATGGAATTTGAATAAAAAAGTTGAGTCGTTTTGTTACTCTAGACTTACCAAGCTTTGACCAATTTCACATTTGGTCACAGTTGAAGCACCATTGTTCTTAGCCTTCGTGGCTTTCAATTGCGATCTTGGTGCTAGTCGTAGTGAATCTCCGAAAATTGAGCTCGACTTCAGACGCTGCTGCTATCAAAATTTTAAGTACCCTTTTACAATTAGGAACACATTCGTTATATTGAATCAATCAAAACAAGCTTTCACACTCACTAGCAGTGAACGGATTCTCCTCTGTACACACACGTGTGCGCGTTGTGTGTGTGAAGTCAAAGTCATGTGCATAATAATAGAGGATACTACTAACCTTGAAGCTGGATGACGCGGACAAGGAAGAAGGAGGAGAAACCAATGTAGATGATCGTTGAGAAGAGACGCTTGGGAGGAGGATCCCACGTGAGTAGCACGCGACGCTGGTCTCCATTGCTAATATTTTCTGAAGAAGAAGAAGAAGAAGAAGCAGAGCTCTCTATAGAGGATAATGGTGGAGACAAAATCAAACCCAAGTGGGAAGATAAAGGATGTTTAACGCTGGGAGTGCCACGTGGCAGTTTGAGAAGATATGCTTACGGCTTTGGTGATGGACAATTGGGCAAAGAGAGAGTGAGGCAAAAAGGATGTGTTGAGGCTTGGATTTGCCTATCATTCATTTATTGTGTGGTTATGGTCCTTTTTCATCATTTTGAGATTATATTATCTTCCAATACAAACGAGATGAATTCGGTAAGGTCCAATTACGCGCTCGATTTCGGTTCACTTTTTAACTCTTATTTTTTTTTAAAATTTTTTTAGTGGTTTTTAATATTACTTTTAACTCTGCCGCGTGTTACATACATATATCATGAATTTTATAGGTGGCTAACACATAATTCCGATTAACATTTACTTAAAAGTAATATATATATATATATTTTTTTTTAATGTGAAAATAAGTTTATAAAAATGTTTAAATTTTTATCAGAGCCATTGTTCGATCGTGGGACCTGTGGGTTATGGGCCCACTCTGATTTGTTTATTTAGTTTTTAAAAAAAATTATTGTAGAAATGTTATTAAAGAAACATTTGATGATTCTTATGTCTATTTTAGACGACCTTTACATATATTTTTTTTTAGCGACTGAACTTTTGTAAAAATGTACATATGTTGCGGATTTTATCAACTCTGTTTCAAAGATAACCTTAAAGAAGAAATTCAAACTAAGGTTTGGGAACACAAAACAGAGAATAAAAAAATTGGTATGATATCTGACCTATGGGCTTAGCTTCCAAACAGACCAGATATTGTAAGAAGAAACCGAATAAACTATAGGTCAACTTGTCCTGAACCGGATTGGTCTATGGACTTTTAGCCCATGATAATAACATTCATACACATTCACCATGTTTTCCTCTACCAAATTCAATCACAAATATCATAATCTGCGGCTTTGTATTTACAGCATTTGACCTATTCATAAGTATGTTAAATTGACAAAAACTTAATATGACTGAATATAACAAAAAGAAAACACAAACGTTTGCGTATGACGTACCCTGTATACAATGGTATTATGCTATTACATAATACAAATCTATAGCTAAATAAGAGTTTGTTTCTAAACTAGCGAACGAATTGACACTAGTAATTCAGATAATTAGATTTTGGATGCCTTGCGATATTTAAATTTTTTTCTCTTTTCAAATTACCAATGATTTTGGTTTGATTTTGACTATAATTCAGCTTCAGGGTCAGACTAATATTGAGTTTTTAAGGTTTATCGCAAATCTAAGTACCTAGATGACTTAGACCACTTTACAGTTGGTCAGTTGAATTAATACAAAGTAACATATTCATAACTTCAATTTGTGAAAAGAAATTAAACAAATTTTGAATATGTTTAAAAAGCGCTTTTGAAAAAAAAACTAACCAAACATGACTGAAACAAAACAGAGGAGTGGTGGAAACAAAAACAAAAAGTAAGTTTTCAAGCTCTCTTCTTTAGAAAACAAAACGTCAAACAAAAAAATTGGAATTTTCCAAACTTATTTTTTTATTGCATGCCTAGTGTTGTGACTATCTATGAGGATACCCAATAGGTATAGCAATGAATATATATATATATATATACAATGTGTTACATTTGAGGCAAAAGAGCCATACTGAGTCCAAGGGATTCAATTCCACATTGGTCCATATGAGTAAATCATGAAGTTTTTTTTTCTTCTCTGTACACTTTAGAGCAAGAACACGTTTTTTGGGGTAAGTATATCGAAGAAGCAAAAAGGCAGAAGTACAAACTTACAATTTCAAGCCAAGATCTCAAAACATCGTTGCTCTGTCAAATGATCAATCTCAGGGTTAGAAAAAGTATACACACAATTGCCTCAATATCTTCTATAGTTTCAATGTGTAAGACCAAACTGAAATTCCCTGAACTAATCCAAATACTCTCTCCAAAATCTGGAAAAGGTTTCATTTGTTGTTCATATCGATATTAATATTCAAACATTTTCATTACACAACAAACAATTAGCCTCTAGTTTCTGCAAAACATAGCAATAAGCTATCTGAACCAAAGAACAAAAAAAAAAAGCATCAGCGAACCAAAGATAGTATGTACCTCTCGTCTACATCAACAGATAAAGCATCCCCACCTCCACAAAGAATCCAATCAAAATCTCCTTGAATCTTCTGGCTTTGCCTCCTCCATCCGAGAACTCAAAGCTATACTTGCTAGTCATGTTGTAATGCAGAAGTCCCCAGTTCCTGATCCCTTGCTTAGCGTCTTTCTCAACAAGCTCAAAGATGTAAACCTCTGAGACACCTTTTTTCCTCAACGGTGTTCCAGATCCGCATCTCAGGTGAGCTAATAAAGCTTTCAAGAACATTTCGCTGTACACCAATGTCGCATCAACTTCACCAGCATCGATTCCCGAGCTAGGCCAGCCAGTTTCCGCCACAACTAACGGAAGATTCTCGTGTCCCATGACGGCCATGGAGCTAATCACAGCGTCGACCATCATATCGAATAGATTACGGTATCTCACTCCGGTTGTGAGATCGTCTCTGAAATTGAAAGAGAATTCTTCAAAAAGAGCAAATCCTAATGGGATTGAGAAGATGGACCGATACATGTTGTAGGGGAAGAGATTGATCAGGAAAGATGAGTTAGTTCTTTCGAGGAATTGCAAAATCGGCCTGATTATCACTTCTCCAGTAGGTTGTTGAAACTGCGCGGACGAAGGAGGGAAAACCGTGGGGACGATGTTGAAGAAAGAGAAAGTCGTGGACACCGAGATCTTGTAGATTCTCAGATCTGTGAGAGATAGATGAACGTTCTGCATCGCTCGGAGGAGGAAAGGCGAAACATCCGGCGAGTATGAAATCGCGTCGTTACCGACGGAGTGATTGAGATCTTGGTACGAGGGTAGAAGGGAAGCACATGGCGATAGACCCAACGCATCGCGAGCGAACGATTGGAAGCGAGGAGTGGAACCAGAGGATTGGGAACGGAGAGGAAGAGAGAGACGTTGGTATAGGCGAAGGCGCGAATCATCGCCGGATTGGAGTCGAGAAGCCTCACCGCCGGAATCTTCATGGAAACAACTTTAGCGGCGATTCTATCCGGCGAAATCAGGACGGAACCGGAGATAGAGCCTGGGGTCGAGTAGGTGACTCCGATCGTCGTGGCGGAGGTGATCGGCAGGATAACGACGGCGGTTTAACGAGATAAGGAGGAGGAGATAAAACGCGATAGAGTTCATTTTCTTAACTCGCTTACTTTCTTGGAAGAGAGAGAGAAAGAGAAATCGTTAAACTGAGAGAATGGGCGGGAGGATTCTGTTAAGAGGAGTCAGAGATTTTGTGTGCTACAGTCTATATTTGATACTGTAGACTTACTCGTAACCCCAGACGTTGACGGGAGTAAACGTGTCCTGTAGGTAGATGTTTGACCAAGAGTCACACGGAGTTTACAGTACAATTAGAACCCTCTAACTTATTCAGCAGCTCTATATTAGCACAGGGAACCACACAGTTGCGTTCTTTAATGACAATGGCTTTCTACATAAGCACAGGGAACCACACAATTGCGTTCTTTAATGATAGTACGGAGCGAGACATACTGAAATTGAAGTTTCCAAAAGGTAAGTCTCAGATATTTTTATAGATACCAAATCATGACAACAAACAAAGACTTTAGGAGACATCAATGGCAACAAAGAACATCAAAGGATAGATCACACACTCTCACACACAAAGACAGAAAAAGCAAACTGAAACAGTTTGGCATTAATTTCAATTTAGACTAGAGAGGAGAGAATTATTGAATTTAAGATTTAGGAATCGTGGCCGCTGGTGTACCAGCAGCTACTGCGGCGGCTGCAGAGCGTTTGATGGAAGCGGATTTGATTAAGTGATTGTAGCTTCCCTTTTCTTTGAAAAGCTGAGCGAAATGGTGCTTGCAGTACAAAATTCCTTCAAGAGCTGCGTAGTTTGAAGGCGAAATTGGGCAGCCTCCATGTGTGCACTTGAAGCAGGACTTGTGATATGTCTGGCTCTCCACTGTTACCTGCAGTATTCAGAAGATGTTTGTGATCAAATAGCTTTCAAACATCCCGGAAAGAATTTTCATATTAAGTCAAGATGTCAATATTTCACCAAGATAGAAAATTATGGTCTACTCAGGTGGCGCTAAGAGAACCAAGCACACGCCATAGCAGTGAGAATCTGTTTATGAGTCTCCTTTTATAGCACAAACTCAAGCAACAAGAATCGATATTTCCAGGGTCTATGCATCTGTTCAAAACATTATGTTCCTTGCAAGTTCTAGTAGTTAAGCGGAATTTGTACTTAATCTTAACATGAAAGCATAGGATTATCCTTGCAATCAAACCATGTTTTACTGTAATGTATCCCAACATAATGCATAGAGAATAGAAAGGTGAATCTAAGGTTATGTTAATGGAAATGGAAGAGTAAATAGAGATATCAAGATTAGATGAAATATTAACCTTTTCGATAGGATACACAGTTTTACTGCAAGTGGCGCATTTTTCTTGTGTGCCCGAGAACATACCGGCAACTCGGCTAGGCGTCCTTGTCTGAGAACAAACGAAGAAGGCGATATAAGAGAAAATTTCAATCTGAGCAATGTATCTAAAGAGCTTCTGTTAAAACCAGATAAAGAAACATTTACCAGCTCCGGACTTGATTTCTCAGCCGTTTTTTCAGCTGTGCGGAAAGAAAATTTCCAAGACAAATTATTAAGATATCCACAAGAAGGGCACGCGAGAAAGTAGTTCGAAAGCAGCGATAAGACTACATACGTGACTGAAAGTTCTTGTTGAAGCTTCCCGACTCCTTGAAGAGCTGCTCAAAATGAGGCTTACAGTACAACACACCTTCCATTGATGAATATCTGCTCAGCTGTAAAACCCAATAACAAGACATTCACTTTATCAGGATCTGCTTGTTGGTACAGTAGGCATTTTCAATTTGCAACTGTGACAAACCGGGACACAACAATACATCATTTAAGCAAGAACATGGATCATCTGTAAACTAATTGTTGCAGCCAAAAGAAGCAACAAAAAGATGAAAGTGACATACCTGAAGCCTGCTTTTGCAGTGAGTGCATTTGAAGCAAGACTTGTGATAACTTACTCCATCAGCTGAGAGAAGCTCCACAGGGTACACCGTCTTCTCGCAAGCCTTGCATTTTTGTTGAGTTCCTGTGAAAGACATTTTTCAAGCCTTTGCCTTGACTTTCTTCACCTTCTTCTTCTCCTTAAAATTTCAAAATCCAGAAACAATGAGGTAACATAAAAAGAAACCCCATTGAGTAAATCCGTAATTTCCCAGATAGATACTTTAAATGTTCAAAATCAATCGATCCCTTGATCGTTGAAACAAGGTTGTATCAAACGAAGGTTAAGTAATCAAATCAGAAGGACCCAAATTTCAAGAAAAATTGTAATCGGAGAAATATAATCGATCTCCATCGAATGAGATCGTAAACCTCAAGAAAAATTGTTACAGATGATGCATCTATTACCTCTCTTTGAGATGATACCGTACAAGATCTGATCCTCCACGGACGAAACTGCAAAATATACACAAAAGAAGAACGCCGAATAAAGCCGAGGAAGATTGAGAGAAGTAGAAGGCAAAAAGTCAACTTAGTAGAGAAGAGAGCTGTTACGTAAACTTTCGTCGATTAACGAAAATGGAGGATCTGTGTGACGATCAAAGCGATGATGAAGGAGAAGAAGAAGATGATGATGAAGCAAAGGAATAGAATAAAAATGGGAGATTGGGTTAAATCTCCCTTTTATGTTTTCTTTTTGCTGGAGGAGACAGTGGGGGTTCCACTTTGGCTTGTCCTATCTCATACTACTTTTTTTTTTTTTTGTAACAGCAAAAATAATTGAAGACTGTAGTTTACAAATAAAAATAACATCAAATTTGTGTTCTTATCTTACTGTATTTTTACCAATAAAGGGATTTAATTATCTGTTGATAACTTTATTCTCCTGGAATATGTTCCATTTTCTAACAACTCCAAGTTAGGTAAAATGAAAATTACAATTTTTTTTACAAATAAAAATATCTAACTAACACATCCATTGTTGTCCACAAATATAATAATCTTATACTCTTGTTATAGATTCCTGCAATGTCGTTTTCCAAAAAAAAAATTTAATACGCTCGACCGTTACAGAGAAAATAGAATTGTTTATTGAAAAACTTCGGAAGACAAATAGATATGCGACGACTTGTAAGCGTCTGTTGCAAAAGAATGTTTTATTTTTGCAAGTCATATACCATAATCAGTTGCATATAACTGCAACAACGAGTCTAAACTATATATCTATTCTAAATATCATAAAAAGGTTTGACATTTTACCAACTTTGACCAATTTCATTTCTTCAACAATTTTGATATTCATAGAGAGGATATCAATGGAATAGTAGTAGAGAAAACAAATTGAGAACTCATTTCGACCATTTTGTTTTGCTGGAATTCCATAAATATTAATGTTTTACTTCGTCTAGAGATAAACAAAACTGACAGAGTCTAGGACAAAAAGTGAATAAAGGATAAACTATAGCTTCTGAGAAATGATAATGGGTGCTTCCTTCTGATAGTTGTGAAATGAAATCCAGTTCTTGAATCTACCCACCTGCATCAGGAAATCGAATCTTGATACATGTTGACTCAGAGAACATATAAAACAAGTCCTGGAATAATACATTACAAGGATGAGACAAAGGGCTCTGAACTACACTATCCAACCTTTCAATATATAACTACTGGTTAACATGATTAGGCCAAAAAGGCTAATCTAATCTAATCTCTTAGGGTAATGGATCAGTGCAGAAGGTATACTTCTGAGTTATAGTGATAATTAAGTCTAAGGAATGAGACGTAAATGTGGATTAAACTACAAAGATGGGTGTATATTATTTACCTCTCATATGTTGCTTGGGTACATGAACACTCTAACTCTAGCTCCCTGCGAGTAACATAACAGAACACAAATGATGAGACACATAACTAGGCATTTAAAAAAACATCAAATTAACAAAGATATGTTCCAAGGAAATGAAGTCACCATTGACTTTGGTGGTAGGTTTGAAGTGAACTTGGCACGGACAACACCACTGTTACCATGAGGCCTAGTGACTTTTCCCCAAATGCAACGGTAGTGGGAACCGTTCTTCTTTGTCTTTGCCTTGTAGATGTAAGCCATGCGCTTTCCCTTGTACCAAGCAACCTCCTCTGTAGTGTTCACACCTTCAATCTGGATGAGAGAAGTGTTGGGGTATTGGTTCGACTTCGACCTGAAAATTTACTTACTAGTTAGTAATCAAGCTTAAAATTCTCTTTACATTACCAATCAAGACGGTCAAACAACTGCTTATAAATTGGTCTGCAAGCAACATACTATAGCTCAAAATGTATCATTTGAATTTTGAAGTACACTAAATCAGAAGCAAAAGACGCAATCTTTCACACGGACTTGAAAATACGCGAGCAGCAAGACTATGATACACACATAAAGACATTACATGAGCAGTTATGTAACTACATAACCACAAACTGGAGATGTAATGATTATGAACATATCTTTTAAGAAAACGCATAATAGACAACAGATTTCTAGAGAATTAGAAAACAATTAGATATTTAATGAAGAACACACTTGCACATTTCTATTGTGATCTTTGTTAATATCCATATACAATAGATAAACATCCGAATTAACTCATAAATATTGGAACTTTATCACTACAATCTCCTACGACAAACGCAAATCGGATTCCGAAAACCTAAGAAAACAAACTGCAAGACGTAAATTAAAAGTACCTCTTGTAACCGAGGACTGTTCCTCGAACATACAATCTGCAAACAGCAAATACAAAGAGTTCGTCAGACGAATAAACCACTTGAAAATTTGAACCGGAGATTCAGCGAGAAGTCTGATCATATTCGAAACGCTAATTACCTAACTCTCTCTCCTTGGCGTCCCTTCATTTTCAATCCTGATACTGTCTTCTTCCTCTTTGCCTCTTTTATGCCGGCGAGCGAAGTCAGAGAAGAACCCTAGCTTTCGATATTAGGTCAAACCATTTATATATGGATTCATAAATAAGCGCAGTACGAAGCTCCATTGGGCCTATAATTAGCTATCTCTGACTTTGGCCCATATTGTAATAAAGCTTAGCCCAAATATGACTATTTTTATGACAGTTTTGAACTTGAGTCGTAATTCCATAAGGGAATAACCAAATAAAAACACGGCCTTGCGAAAAAATTACTGTTTAATTTTCATCTAGAGTAACAATGTAATTAACCAGATTAGGAACCATATAACACAAATTTTCTTCTTTTCTAATTTCATCATTTCAAATTAACAGAATTCAAGCTGCAAGAACAAAAGTTACTTTGCTAATTAAACCGAATTATCAGATTAAATCAAAATGAACGGTTTAGAAATCTTTTGCGTTTGTAAGGGGAACTACAAGTAACAATAAAAAGTATTAATTATTTTTTCTTTTTGTTACAAAAGATTACAACATAAACAAAAGTAACAAAAGTAGAAGTCTTTCAAACATCAGCAAAAACATGGAAGTTCTTGGAGTCAACAGAGATGAGTCTAACAGCAGCAATAGCAGCAGCAATAGACATTAACCCAAAGAAGCAAACATTAAGCCAATGCCATAGCTTTTGAACAGGACTAAGCTTATTGTTCATAGCTACAAGATACATGTGATTTGCTAATATAAATGTGAGAGGGAATGTGCTTATCGCTCCGGTGAGGCTCATGAAATCTCCAAGAAACGGCAAAAGCGCAGAGAGAAGAGTGCTCACCGCGATGTAGCTTCCTCGTGCTACTGTTCTAAACAACAGATTCTTCAATGCCAATGGACTTCCTTTGATTCCATACTTTGTATCCATGAACTCATAAGTCGGACTTGCAAAAATCTACAAAAGGAAACATAGTATTGTTTTGGTCTTGATTCCATACTTTGTATCCATAAACTCATAACTCGGTTGAGGAAGAGAGACTTACGTGTAAAGAAATAACGGATTGAAGAAAAGCAGAAATGTTAGCGAGAGCTTTAACCCAGAGAGGTCCACTGACACTGTTTAACAGATAAGTCGACGTCGAGGACCCGTAAGCCCAATAACCGATGAATGTAACCGTATACATCGGCAATACACCAGCAGTGAATTGAAAATACAGAGCCTTCATCATGTTTTTAACCACCGGTTGCTTCACTGTGGCCTAATCATTGCACAAAGATAAGTGCCAAGAACAGATAAAAGATTAGAGGCATGAATAGATGCATTTTTATCGATGAGACTGACCTGTATTTCCGGGAGCATTCCAGTGTTAAATGCGAAAACTAGATTTGCTGCTGCTCCGGTTATGGTAAAGATTTTATCTATTGATGATCCTTGTATGTTGTAATCTCTTGAAGGTTTGTTTACTCCTACACAAAACAAAAGTTCAGTTGGTTTATATGGAATCATTTTGAGGTTTGTAGCATCAAGTAAGTTACCATCTTTGACTGATAGAACTACTGCAACAACAATGTAGATCAAGCTGAGGATTGTTGATACTCCTAGCCAGATTCCAAGAGCTGATAAATGAGGAATACCGATAGCAAAAATTGCACAGACAACACCAGCGATGGCTATGAAGTGAGGCAGTTTCATGACACTGTCATCTCTAAAAAGTACATAAACAGCCTGCAGACAATGCAAAAACAGAACAATGACACCTGTCGGATTTATGATGGAAACTAACTTGAAAATTTTCGCAACAAATCGGATTGTTGTTTTGTCTTACCTTTAAGGCGGAACCAGCAAGTATGATGTAGCCACAATTAATCATGAAAAGATTGACATATTGCAATCCCCATGTAACACGGTACATTTTTTTACCTGATGAATAAAACAAATACATCTCTTGTAAACCGAACCAAACTAACAGAGTAAATGCGAGAGAAAGATGAGGTTTTTACCGTAGACGAAGCCTGCGAGATCTCTATAACGAATGTGTCTTTTTCCACCAAACTCATGAAGCTTGGCGATAAGAGAGTTTGCGTAAAGAGAGATTCCGGTAGCAAGAATGAGACCAACCACACCACCAATCCAGCCCAAAGGAACCATGACTGTCCCAGAATATCCCAACACATAGGCGCTGTTTATACCGGTTGTCAAAACAAATGCTACCTGAAACCATGAATCTGTACAATTTCTCAACAGTTAAAGCTTACACACATATACTCATTTTCAATGCCAATTGTAATCTTAGAGGAAATATTACGCAAAAGAAAACAGGGTCTAATTAACAAACTTGGCTATTTAGTAGTCAAAAAAATTGGAGGGAAGAGTGAAACTTATCAAGAAACTTGATTTCCATCTCAAATCACCAAAAGACAGCATTTTTGCCACAAGAGGGCACCATTAAAATTATCAAAGCCAGCATTTTATATAATAGGGTGTCGCCAAAATCATCAAAGACATCATTTTTTCAACAAGTGGGCATCATCAGAATCATCAAAGACACCATTTTCACAATAGGGCGCCGCCAAAATCATCGAAGACAACAAATTTTCGAAAGCAGTCATAATTTTTTGTTGCATGATGTTTCAATTTTCAGCAGCTGATATATAGATATTACACTTGCTATGTATAACATCAGTGACATGTGTGTAAAATTAAGTGACAAAGTTTCAGTTAATCTGACAAAAGAGACAAATAGTTGATCTACTCTTTGAGTTTTTTGTTTTGTTTTATGTTTTCTCACGAAAAGAGTGTACTTAAAAAGGAGGATCAATCCCCAATTGAGTATACAGTCAGGCTTTCTAAAGCCAAAACAAAACTTTTTTCTTTCAAAAAGCTAAAGATCACGCAATAAACGACAAGTTGATTCAGCATAACAACCAAACAGAGGAAAACAAAAAAAAGGACAAATTTTTTAATAAAATGAAAATTCCAACGAGAAAAGAAATGATAAGAAGTCCGAACCGCTGCTAATCTGATGGGCAGTCTCAGGGATTTCGAGATCGAACTGTTCCACTGCAACGACTTTACGGTTCCTAGCCTCACTCGTATCCATGACTCGGACAAGAATCAGTTTAATTCTTGTCCCTTTGCCTCCAAAAACCCTACACTTTCTTCTCCAGTTCCAGTTATAATTTATGTCTACCTCCTCAGATCTCGAGAAATATGTTGCTCACTCTAAAAAAGACAGCTTTTTTTATCTCCTAGCTAGAACAAGATTCGTAAGAGATAAGTTTATTCCATAGAAAAAAAGTGTGAAATGGATTCGATGAGAATGAAAAGATGGATTCTGTTTTCCATGTGTTTACTATTTTCCGGTCAAATTTAATTGATATGTCAGAAAGATGGTTACGTCTCTATGTGTGTCTGAATTATTTTTGGCACGAGATCCTATAAAATGGGCAACGAAGATTTTTCAGTGTATTTTATACGAAGAGAATACTTTTTTTTCCTATCTCTCTATCTCTAATAGAAAATAAAAATATCAAAGATCTCATGGTTTATTTTTGGAAAGTCAATAATCTGTTATGTCTTGATATGAATGGGTTATGAAAATAGCAACACCGTTTCTTCATTTTGTTACGATGTTAGTACTTAAGCTCTTTTTTTTTCTTCCAACTCGTTAAGAATTTTTAAATGACCAGTGTAATTATAAACTCATTAAGAGAACTTGAAAGGGTCAAAGAATAGTAGGTGAGTCACAAAACGTAATTATTCGAGTTATTTTTGACTAACGATATTGGCATTATATTCCTTTGACTTCGCATGACATTATCTTTATAAAGTTAAAATGTTCTCTCTTTTTTATTTAGCAAATAGATTCGTACATATCTGACTCGACTCTAGCCATATCTTCTATTTGTTGGCATAATCCGAAGCTTATTCCAAGTGCAACCCTCCACTAAGTCAACGCAAAATGAAGGTGCAGTTTAAGGCTTAATTAAAATACTAAAACAAGTTTCAAATATTATGACAGCTGATAACTCAACAATCAGCTACACACAATCCTCTTAAAAACGTGTAATTCCTCATTTTTTTTTTAAATAAATATAATGGTTCGTATAGAAAATATGAACCAGCTCTACTATCAAATTGTTGATTTAGTTCAAATTTCTTTCCGAATATATCAACAATCATCTATCTATTTCAGTTTTTAATAATGCTAAGTTGAGAATAAAATGGAAAGTCTAAAAAACGAATTTTAAAATCAAATCCACCCTTTACGTAACCTACGTGGCTTCACTTTATTGGGGGTGGGGGGGATCAACACTCATGCAACACTTTATTACATTTTTTCAACATTATGTTTATGATGGAATATATTCAGTCATGACTTTGGACTTTGGTTTTCATCGACTTGGTAAGTCTTCTCAAAATAAATATAGATATCTTATCGCGTTCACATGCATTCAACTTTCATTATTGACAAGATCAAGATTATAGTATTACGTGGGTTTTCACTTTTCACTTTTCACTATACAGTATATTAGGTCACTTGAGTGAATGTAATGTAGACCAATACAAAAACATTATATTTATGGAACCAACAAATTTATATGTATATTTAAAGAAATTCAAATAATTTGTTTTTTTTCACCTGTGATTATCTCCACTTACTCGGCACGATCCTTGGCTCTCTATGTCGCAAAAAAAGTTCCCATGGGACCTGCAAAGTAAGAGTAGCCAAAATCTCCCTATCTCTGACATGTTTGTCCGTAACTCCATGGAATGCGATATCGCAAAAGTCCAACAGATAGTTCCGAAATATGCTGATACAATTCTAAGCATAAAACCAAGTAAAACATAGGCACTTGATAAACGCATCTGGTTGAAGAATGAAAACATGATATTATGCTGCGATAGAGGAAAGTGCATCAGAAGAAGTAAAAATGGTAGAGACTGAGATAAATTAAATGGATATCTGATATCTGGGCAATGCCAACGGCCCCTAAGGTACAAATGTTCATCTGGAAAGCAGCAAACGAAGTATTGGCCGTTGATCAAAGATTAGTTTTCAAACAAATCCTTTTAAATCTGACGTGTATTAGATGCCTTAGCACCGTGGATATATTGCATGGTATCTTTGAACAGCAAAGAACAACAAGATTTTTTAATGGACGAGAGTTTACAGTGGAGAAAACGATTCTTTAAGCAAAATCTCAAGCTCAATCTTGAAGACCAAAAAAAGTAGTATTGTTTTTGACTTGTAAATTAAAAGAAAAAGTTGGAAATAAGTTTTATATCAGAGCCAGGTTCCGATCCCACCACGCTTCCGCTGCGCCACTCTGATTTATTTGCCAAAATTGTCAATTAATATATATGACTTATACAACTTATACTTGTATTTTGGAAGATCGAGTTACATACTTTCTTGTCTTTTCAATTATTTTCTATATTTATATTTATATAACTCTTTTTTTTTTAGTTTTAATGTATTACAATGAGAATACTTATGCATGTATATCTAAACCAATATGATATTGCTCAAGAATAATTATGATTTTACTGATTAGTGTGAGTGATTAAGATGGGAAGAAAACATTTCACTCTAAGATCAATTCAGGGAGTTGGTGTGTTAAAGGTATCTTAAGGTACCAATGGAAACAATGTTGGTTCAAATGGCTAAAGAAGACATGGTTGCTGAAGATAAGTTTGACAAACCGATGTTTATTGATCACTAACTTCTATTATCTAGCTTTTCTCCCCGAAGCAGAGGATAGTCTGATGAAATTCAATCAAGGAGAATGAGAGAGCTTGGCTCACTTCAACTTCAGTGCTGGCAGAATAAAAGGAGCAATTCCTCAAAAAGGGTAAATATAAGTTACTTAAAGTCTCACATTTGGTGAATGATTGCATCTATGTTTCGCAGTATTACCGATCGTACCATAATAATCTTTTCATGTTTACGTTTTAACCACTTCTAGACATAAGCATTTGGTAATGTTCAATATGTTTTTATATCAATATAAAAATTACATAAAAATGGAAAGAAAAAAAAACAAATTATAAACGTAAAAGCAATAAAGCATTAAACAATTTTTTTCTTTGAAGAAAAGTTATATATACATACATTTGACATTGATCGAGATCTTACATCTAATAGAAGGTTGACCCACGGTGAAAACAAAATAAGTGGCTTAAATCTTTTTAAAAGGGATCACCGGAGAAAAGAAAGCTTGATCAATGAATATCATTATCGATTAATTACTTTACACTAAAAAGTTAGCATTTTCCAATAAAAGGAAGACAAATCATTGTATTGGAAGTCACTTTACACTTTCACAAACCATCGAATAATTATAATAGATTTTATACCAATGGACATATTTTCATTTAAAATACAGCGGGTTTAGCCTTATAAATTACGCTAACATAATCATATTATTTTTCTTTTCTCTATTTAATTGCAATCTAGTTATTTTTCTGTTCCAAGTTATATTAAACTACTCTTACAATAAAATGTTGGAACAATATATTAATAAGTATGTAGACTTATAATATATATTTAAAATGTGAATGATAATTTGTTTAGAGGGAAGTCAAAGATTTTTTGTAAGTTACAAATTTTGGTATTAAAAACCAAAATAAATTTGTCCATTAAATCTACTTGACCACCAAGATATTTCTCTCCTATAAATATTAAGCTACCTAGAAGGAAAAAATCATCAATTCATTCTAAAGCAAGAAAACACGATTAGACATATTTTAGATATTATTTTAGAAGTTTCCAAGTGTTGAAGCTCTCTTGAAATATCTTCTTGGTTGTTGGTGTTAGGTGCTAGTAGCTAAGGAATTCACAAGGATTAACAGGTTCCTACTTTATCCTTTTTTTACTTCTCTTTTTTAAAAGTAGATATTTGTTCTTGAGTATATATTAGATAACTAGCTCGTAGAATCAAACATGAATAAAACAAGTTTGTCTTAATATTTGATTGTATCCTGTGATTCAAAGAATGCATGAAAACCGTCTCATTGCAGGCATTTTATTAAGTTAAGGAAAGGGATCATCCCGCCTCCAAATTTTGTTTTTTATTCTTATGATTCTAAAAACAAAATTTTGTTTAAGATTTTATAGTTTATATTTGTTATTAAGTCATATTATTATTATTTATTATTAAATTATTAATATTAAAATGTTTTTCAAAAAATCATGCATTGTTAATATTGAATATAATAACCATGATCGTAAAGATTAATATGTAAAATATGAAACTATAATTTTTTGGTCAAAAAATAAAATTAAATATTATTAAATTTTATGTTCTTGCTAATAATTATATTAGTCATTCTTCAATTTATTAATAATTATGTTGATCATTCTTTAATTTATTATTCATCGTCAATATGAAAGGTGATTTATCTGATCGTCATTTCTTAAAAACTAAAAAAAAATCTATGATATATTCGATTTTTCCCCCTTTTAAAAACAAATCTCTAATCAGACATTTTTTCTCGAAAGGATAACCAGAAAAAGGAAGCACGGCAATTACTAAACTAATTACCCAATTACATTGGATTTCACCCATTTTCACATTTAATTATAGTTAATGTTAATACGCTGAATTAATTATTTTTCCAAACTTAATTTCGATACAAATGGTGTAAAGACAAAATGGATCCGAATACCTCTAGTGAGAAAACTAACTTACGGGACCCAAGCACTTCTTGATCTAGGATTTCGAACTAGTAAGTTTAATTAAAATTAATTTTGAATTAATACTATATACTTTTCAATATTTGTTCAGAGGTAAAACAAGAACACCCTTTTGACCAAAAAGAAAAGAACACCATAAAAAAATATTGACGGTATGTATTTTGAAGATAACAACAACAAAAAATCTTAGTTTAATACAAAACAAAAATTTATAAGCAAATCAATGTGTAGGAGAAAAAAAGAGGCTATTGTATTCTTGCCTTCTTGGCATGTATCCGAAATCTCTGAAACTTACTTGTAGGAACAAAGTTTAACTACTGGTCGTAAATGACTGGATCGACCCACCGAAGAATCTCCCGGCGGTGAACCCTCCGGTAGTGAAACCCTTTGACCAAAATGGAAGCTACCAAAGAATGAATCCAATGAGATCGCATGATCCGGAAAACGAAGCAAATCTCTTTTTTTTCATCTTTCAATTGAGAAAAAAAAAATTATTATCGGGAACAATTCAGGATCAATGCGATCCCTTTGGATCCTTTCTCTAGTTGCTGTGAAGAACTCTCTCTCTCTCTCTCTCTCTCTAAGTGGGAGCAATGGTGTTTTTCTCGAAGGCCATTGATATAAAAGATGGCCATGTTCCTCTTCTTGTTAAATAAATAGATAAAATACGTTTTTTCTCTTTTTAATTTCCACCTTTATTATTACTATTTCAACTTTGAAGGTTCCTTTATATTTGACCTGAAGGAGTAAAACATACGTCTACAGTTTAGACGAATTCTTGTGGCCCTAATTAAGGCCCTTAATTATCCCATGATTTATACTATTTTATACCGTTATTATTATTATTAGTATCTTTCACCGTTTTATGAACATACACGTATCAATTTACAACATCATTTTATGGGCTTCATTATCTGATTTCCTTAAAAAATTTGGAAAGTCTAGCCACTACCACCAAACATGAAGCTTATACAATTTAACACAAATCCAGATAGTAGACGACGTAGTATTAAGAGCATGATTGTTTAACCATGCTAGTAAATGGTAATTCAAGACAGACAACATTCAATCTTATTGTTTCTGACGGCAACTTTCCATTTTCTTATAATTTTTATTTTTTTACATATATGAAAATCTAGACAAGAACATAGGCAAAAAAACCCAACAGGTATCGTCTAAATTATCACATTATTAACGAAACTACACCCGTAGACCTGATATCACATATCATTTTTTCTATTCAATAAATTATATATTCACATAAAAAAACATAATATAAAAAAACATTCGTTTTGAATAAGATATGAGTTTGTCATAAAAGATTATTTATGCCACAACATTGCCATAGTTAATTTGTCTCCAAACTTTTGCCATCTCAACCAAATATTTTCAATTAATATATATTATCGTATAGTTTTTAAACCATAAAACTATAAAATTACATTTTGATATAAACGAAATGGTTTGTAATCTATATATAATGTTTGCAATCAAAGATAATTGATGACCGAATCAGATAAACATTCAGATCACAGGTCAATATGGTTCGACCGGATTTGACCGGATTCGTTTGATTGTATTTTCAAAAATAATGGTATGATTAAGTAACTGTTCTTATATACATATATATATACTTTTGACATACAAATACATAATATAGCTTCCAAAAATCCAATAATCAATTTTTTTTAAAAAAAAAAAACCTTTCAATAATCATTTTGTCAATCAAATAAAAAAGACGCTAAAGTTTTTTCATTGATACCATTTGATACATATATGTAGTGGTTTAATTAACGGTGAAATTAATTTTGTGGGTCACATAAGCTACAACAGCTCGTGCGCATCCATCTAACAATTTTGAATTATGTATATAAATGAATACATACTCTGTTTTGTTACCATTACAATGAAACCGCATTAAGATAAATTAAAATATGGAGATCATATAGATATGTGCATGCTAACCACGAAATCACCACATTATGTATTAAAATTGTGAAAATAAGAGCACAGCTGATTGTGTTTTCAACAAAATTTAAGATTGTGGAAAACGAAAGATTCATCTAATATTTAGTGAATTTTTACATTTTGCAGTGAAAAACATAACAACACTTCACTTATCATGCGGATTATTTTCTACTATAAATTTAAATACCAAATACTCTTCTACTAAGTCGAAGAAGAAGATTTTATTCAATTCATTTGTATCATATTGTATTTTATTCAATTGCATTCACAATTTACACGACATTGTGTTCTTAGAATTGGAAATATATGATAAAACTTAGTGTAAATATTATCTCCGATACATAAATCAATTGCTATGGTACAAAACTAAGAGATATTTACCATTTAGAATCTAAAGCCAAACACATGCAATTCAGTTAGAAATATTTTAAATTTTATGGATAAATTTAATAAAAAATTACTTTCACCACTAAAAATAGAAAAAAGTAAATAATAAACTTGAAAATTATAAGAGAGAATATGCTTAAATGAAATTTGATTGATTAGATATAGAAACTTTAAATTGTGCGAATTTTTTAGAGCATCCAGTTAAATTAAAATTCACTTCTAATACACTGATAAGTTCATTTAGTTCATGTGGGCTTATGTCTTTTGTAGTACAGTTTTATTGAAAAAATAATTTATGCAAATTTTCATAAATTTATTAAGATGAATTTGAAGAAGTAAAAACCAAAGATTTATAAAGAGTATATAATTTTAGTAAATTTCAAAAAAAATATAAAATAGTGATGTGAATGCATATGCTATTGGATATTAATAAATTATTTTTTTAATATCATTCGTATTTAAGATCAGACATATAGAAAATAATTGAATTTTCTGGTTGTTTTCAAATTGTTATGGTAATTGACTAATTATTATTCCGTATGTGTTTTTAATATGAGTATAAATTTAAATTTAAATAATATTTTCTCACTTTTCAAAAATGATGTTAATATTGTGGTGTAGTATTTTTAAAAATATTATAGAGAAAATAGAAATACTTGAGTTCAAAAATTTTAATAGCCTTTTCCCAAATAAACCAACAAACTATCCCATCTTAGATATTCCCCACAAGTTGGGTGGCACTATTAATTTTATTTTTGTCGTATATTATCTTTTTATTTGTTCTTAGCTTATTCGAAAGTTTTTTTTTTTGTTGTTGTTGGTGTGGTCCATCCCATGTTCCCCTTCGCTTTTGGCACCAAACATTTCCTATATAGACTCTTCAAATAATTGTTTTAAGTTATTAGAATTAATAATAGAACCGATGTTTCATTATATTTTTCATTATTCCCGAGCAAAATGTGAGGAATAGTTCCAAGGATAAATCAATTTCTTCTAAATTGCCCTTATACATAGGCACATATGCAATCATAGGATCAGATTCAAGTCAAAGATATGGTCATATGATTGACACTTAATAAAGAAATATTAAATTAATGGATCCTATGCTTCTCCATCGCCTTACACAGATCCCATATATATATATATATATATGTATAATTATTCATAATACCATCAAAGATGCTCATTAAGCATTTCAATAATTAAGTTAACTCATAGACATCACATGTTTTACATATTTTCCTTCAAAAATATCACATGCGGAAGTAACACATACATTATTTTCTAAAAATAACAATTTGGCGGATCAGTAACCAAAAGGCTATGGATATGTATTATTGGCGGATGTAATACATCCATGATGTTATGTGTTTCCAAATGAATCAATCCAGAGAGTGGTTTACTGTAACTATCATAGATAATAATTTCTTAAATGTTTTAATATATTTCAAAATCCAAAATGTGAGCAATCTTTAAACATGTCATCACTGCTTGGCTTGGCCAGGAGAAGAAAAAGGAGATAAAAAGAGCATGAGCATGTGGCCTACTGTGTTTCCCTATAGTGGATTAATTATTTTTTTAAAAATACTATAAAATTAGAAAAAACTATTAAAAATATGTATATATATATAGAGGTGGGAAAACAAAGAATCTACAATAAATCAGTGCACATGGAGAGTCTATTCTACATAAGGGAGGTATTCAATTTCATACCAGACAAGGATAATCTTTGGCTTTCCCATCTGTTCGAACATGACTCGAGTTACATCATATATGTGCGTATAACTTTGTACTATAGTAAGAATAAAAAAATTAAAGTGCTTGGCAAATATTGTCTTTAAATTAATCAGACACTATTTATTAAAGAGACGTGAAAGTTGGAACAAAATGATAATTTAAAAATTATAAGTATGATTGTCAGTCTTCTCAATCACATGATTTGTGTTTGTGCTTTCGTGACTACTAATTACTTTTTACTTTGGCAGGTAAAAGATATTCATTTAATCAGTAATTTATTTTCAGCACATCCACTATTATAAATGATTAATGAACCTTCAAGGCATAGACGAAACCAAAGGGCCTAAAACATTGTTTACAGATAATTAAATTAGTACTTCCTTATCATTAGGCCTAATCATCATCACGCCAACCCATATGGGTTAGAGAAAGAAAAAAACTTGTAAAGCATTTGGTCATAGCGTGTACCTGAAATCAATCATTAGGATTCAATAAATTGTTAGATTTTATAAACTGCATAATATGCATATCAATACATCGATCTATATATTTGAGATCGTGTTTTTGCATACATACGAAAAGAAAATTTTAATACAATATTAGCTGGTGTTAATATTCAAGTTTCGCAAGGAAAATGTATAATTGGAATGAGATCTAGACTCTTTTTTTTTTGCATCAATCTTTTTGTTAGGCAACCAAATTTTATGATTATTATACGAGTGGAATCCATCCTAAACGAATAGGCTTATATATATATGTATCATTTTTGTTCTTTGATTTATTTTTAAAAAATTATATGTATATATATATACATGTCTAGAAGTTGTAAGGTTCTTACTTCAAAAATATTAAATTGTAGTTAAAAACTTAAACACATATCTACAACCTAACAACTGATGAAGCGACAAAATTTGGTGGCAAAACAAGATGTTAGTGACTTTTCGTTTAACAATAATTCTTAACACTAAGATTTATCAAGGCCGGTGCAATATGCCCTAATCGAGATTATTAATTGTATCTTTTTAATTTGTTACTTAAACTCATTAACGATACTTTTTAATCATTAATATTACTTAACCGTTCAACAATATATATTTTATTTTACAATACATAGTATTATGAAAAATGAAATGATCCTTTGGAGATATGATTTTCTAGAGAATGTAAAAAAAAATGGGTCTCGTAATATAAGGAAAAAAAGGTTTAGAATGGTTTATCAATTGTGACAGAAAAATACCGTGTCCATCAATTTTGTTGTAAACGGATATACAATAGCCAATAGGCCACAGCTTGAAGGTTTTAAACTTGACATAACTAAACTATTATAACCAAATATTTTGGCCCTAAGCCATTGCTTACCTTGCTTACGCTATAGGCCAGCACTGGCTTTTCTATTGTAAAATTAATTTTTGTTACGGAATTATGAAATTTTGAAACGAAAGTTTTATTCTAAACTCTTGTGTTTCTCGTATTAAAGATCATAAAATGTATATTTCAATTTGGAAATGATTTCTTTAGTAATTTAAAATCTAAAATGTTTGATCAGAGATATGCAAGATACATGATCTATTGGAATTGATTATCAATATGCGTAGGACGGTACGAGTGGAAATACAACTAATGCGGATACACATAGCCAATATGTACAAATATTTCAAAAAAAGTAATGATTGGTTGTCAGAAAAGAGTGAGATCACAAACAGAAATTGAACAAGCAACTGCAATAAAGCGTATGATCCTTAAACCACTGCTTTCTTTCATTTGGAAAAAAAAATCCGTTTAATATGTATGATGCATTTACGAATATCATATCATATAAAGTGTATGTATTTGGAGACGCACGTATGGATGTAGAACATCATATGGTAGGGTAAAATGGGGATGCATGGTTGTAGTTGTAGATGGATGAAATTATGAAAGTGAGATATACAAATAAGACAGCAAAACAAAAGTGGGTCACTTAGAAAAGATCCCAACGTAGAGAACATAATATTAGATGTCTCTTCTTTGTTGGACACCAACCCCAGTTCCGCACACCTCTTTGTCGTTCTTTCCATTTCCTTATTTCGTACTCACCAAGTCACAACTCATTATTTTTTTTAATATATTTCAACTTTAGTATATACATAGGTATATTGATGTTTATAAGCTTGAATTTGTTTGTTGGCTAACAAACTTTGATTCTTCGAATTTCGTTAATTTTTGCTAACTCCTTATATACCCAAAACAAAGATTTGTAATGGCTGAAACCGAGTAAGCTCGGTTTTCTATTGATCCACAACTTCGACCAGCATGCTGATTACTATGATACATAATCAAATTTGGTACCTTTTATTCTTTGATAGACCACGTACCTCCAGCTCCATAGATAATTTTATTTTTCTATATGAAATTTAAATAAAAATAAAAATGAGCAGTGAGCACATCCATGTTGAAGAGTTTTGAGTGGATAAACGAAATAAGGACAATTTGAATAAGAAGGCACCAACTCTTATGGACCTACTTGCTTTGCATCAATACTTCCACGTTTCAATTCTCAACTCGTGTTATAATTTACAAGTATATTGCTTCACTCCACACCACACGTCAATTAGAGTTATCTTTATATTAGTTTGGTCAGACAAATTAGGGAATTATATCCAAATGTGATTTAATAAATTGAATAACAATAATTAACTAAATTTCTAAATGGGAACATCAACGAAACTTGAATCATGCATTACGGAACTAATAAAGATTAATACATGTAGTACATGGTAATTTGAGTATTAATGACCAATATCCTCGAACAGTTTATCAGCAAAGATAGTTATATAGTTGACATGGAGCTACGTATATATGTACCTAAATGTGTGTTTGTTATAAATAAATTAGGGAAACATTTGCTATATATACTAATGCAAACGAAAATTTGTTGAATACGTAGTGTTTTCGGTCGACTATAACCTTTTCGTCAATAAAATTATCCTTTTGATATATAATATTGCATTTGTTTTGACATTTACGTTGACACTTCGTCAAGCTCTTGCAGAAGTAACTTGTTTTTTTTTCAAAATGATATATCGGGTAAACATTTACTCTTCTTTTTCAAAATGATTTGAACCTAAACGCAAGTGTCAAGAGTTGATAAGAAGGTATTAAAAGCACATGGCAACATTAACATAGTGTCCAGTAAAAAGAAGACAATGTCGCTGTCTTCCCCAATTCGGTTGTCCTAATTTTAGGGCAAGAGTATGCATGACTCGACGCTCGTGTCGTTTTCCATTCTGTCTAATTTCAAACCATTGACTTGTATGTTACGTAACTTTCCCAATAAACCCATAATTTAATTAGGTTTACTAAGAAATGGGATAAATGAAAAAAAAAATGTTGTTAAGCAAAAGAGTATATCTAGATCATCATACAATATAATTTATTAAATTTTATTAAATCGTTTTAATAGTTTACGATACTTAAAAACTATGATTAAGAAAAAGTCCCGAAAAAATAAAGCATAAATTTCCACACCGTCGATGTCGCTTTTGTCGTCACTGTGACTGCGTCGATTAGACGTCTCCATCACACGTCGCGTTCATTTTCTTGTGCTAAACCACGAGGTACGACTGACTTACATGTAGCAAATTAGGTGTGCGTGGTTTGGAATTTGATTATATTTAAGGATTTTTAATTTCAGATGAAAAAATAAGAGATAGAGGCATAGATGCAGTAATTAAGAGTGGAGATCTGAAGAGTGACTAGTAATCATTATTTATACGGATTTAGGACTGTATTTATTTATTTATTTTATATAAAAAGAATAAAAGAACACTAACATACAGAGTGACTACCTCTTTTTTTTTTTTGTTGTTGCTAAACGACATAAAGAGTTACTTGCTTTAAATAGAAATTTGTCTGTAAACAGAAAATAAAAATATAAAGAGTTGCAACAAATGATTTAGTTTTCTTGAAATTATATATATATATATATATATATATATAATTTTGTTGGCAACAAACACAACTTTGGATTTCATTAATCGAAAATGTTTCCTAAATCCGTGGTTAACATATGAACACAAGAGAGCAAAATAATGTATTTCCGAGCTTTTGCAGCTAGAAATGTAGCCGAACATTGGTACTTGAATCCTCTCAAGTTGATGTAACTCTGAGGATAATTCAATAAGAAACAAACACAAAAGAAAAGCAATTCAATAGAGGCATAAGACCTCTGGAAACAAAAAGATACGGTTGAGTTTCACTCTCCCCCGCGTCGATTAACGCATAGGCGATCCATCCATATAATCATCCATCTTAGATCTTACAACCAGATAAGTTTAAACTAATATCGCAGCAAGCAAAGCCCAAAACGGCATAGCTGGGCCTTAGTTCGATTTACCTTATTTTAAGATGGGCCTTAATGAGGTATACGTTCGAGGTTGAAAATCGATATACTACAATATTTTTAAATTAGTATTTCGATAAATTAATAAGTTATATAAATTAATAATATTTTTAATTTTTAATTTATGTAAAAATTTATATAATTTAATAAAATAATAATTTTGTTTTTAAAATTCTATGTAGGTCTCATTAATATCATAAATTAATAATTATAAAGCTTATATATATATAATTAATTTATATTATATAAAAGAAAATTTAGTCAAATATGATTTTAGCAATATTTTTTTTTGTAAATTTGCATTATTATTGGAGTTTGTATCTAATATTTTTGTTGTTGTTATCTTCTTGTATTACTCCTAAAAACTGTAAAAGATTTTAAACGTAATAATTATTTTTTATGTATAACTTGTTCCAAAATATGTAAATTAAAAAATAAGAAATTTTAGATAAACAAAATATAAATTATTTTAAAAAGTTTTTTTTTCAAAAAAAAAAGAAATTATATAAATTAATAAAAAATAATTAATAAATTAATAAAAAAGAATTTAATAAATTAATATCTTTTAATTAATAATTTTTTTACAGTTTTAACATCATTAATTTATAAAATTGTAATTAGTTTGTATTAATCCGAAAATCCAACCAGGATGACTCCGTCCTTGAAACATTTGTTTTTGAAGTAACCTTAGCTCAGCTTCTCGTAATACGTTTTTTTCAACTTTCAAGCTCCATCAAATTCTTGTTTAACAGCATTTCAGAGCACTTTCTATAGCAAGATCATCTAGTAAGAAAAGGGTAAAATGGTAATATAAGAAGAGACCGCCTCCTGGCGAGAAGACGAGAGTCTCCTTAAATAATATAACTTCCCACTAAGCGTTTTGCAGTTAGGAAAGCAGGTACAAACCCAAACCCCAAATCAAATTTCTTTTTCTTTTTCTTTCAAATTTTAATTCATTTTCCGGTAAAAAAAAAAAAATGGAAGGAGAAACTTATCAATCGGAACCGTTACCTTTACCATCTGCCGATTCCGATGAAGTAACCAGCGCCGCGATTGAAGCGGAACTCGCAGAGTTAGCTGCCGGAGACTCAAGCGTCGGTGGTGATGGTGGTTGCGACGGAGGGATCAAGAACAAAGTGAAAGGACCTTGGTCCACGGAGGAGGACGCCGTGCTTACGAAGATTGTGAGCAAGTTAGGTCCCAGGAATTGGAGTCTGATCGCTCTTGGAATCCCTGGCCGGTCTGGCAAATCTTGTCGATTGCGTTGGTGTAATCAGCTTGATCCTTGTCTCAAGCGAAAACCTTTCTCCGGTTAGTGAACACCCTTCGATTTCTTCGTAACATCTATTATCAGATTCCTGCTTTTTTAGGTTTCCAGAGGAATTTGGTTTGCTTTTTTTTTTTTTTCTTCTTCTCGATATGTTCCTACTGATTTCATCCAAACCCTTGATGATGTCTTCTTTAAGGTGTTTTTCTACTGGGTTTTTGGCAATCTCTGTGATCTAATGTGTAATTCTGATTCCAATGAGGTTGATAAGTGAATGAGATTGTTTTGTGAAATTTTAGCTATAAATCTTTAAAATTCTCTTTTTTTTTTGCTCTTAGCTATTTACTGAACAAATTTCATTGTTACATGAAGCATAGAAAAGTTGTATTTGAAGTTGATTCTTTTCATATCTTCGTGTTTGATCTGGCTGCAGATGAGGAAGATCGTATGATAATTTCTGCTCACGCGATTCACGGAAACAAATGGGCCGTGATAAAGAAAATGTTACCAGGAAGAACTGATAACGCTATTAAGAACCACTGGAACTCAACGCTTAGACGTAAATACGCAGATCTATGGAACAATAGTCAGTGCATGGCTAATCAAGTTACTACCGCTTACATCAAGAACGAAAATGTCGACGGAATATCTGATCCATTTATCAAACAACATTTGCCTCAAGGAGAGATCATTTCACCACCAGAGCCTCCACAAATTAATGATGTTATAATGGCTGATGTAGCCAATGAGCCTCAAGAACAAGCTCCTATAGAGAGTAGCACTCCGATAGACAGTAACGTGATTCGCCCAGTGGCTCGTGTTGGCGCGTTCAGGGTATATAACCCAACCAGCCAGAGAAATGAATACAGGGATCACAATGTAGTTCCCTGTGAGGGACCGTTGATTCAAGCGGCTAAACCTGATTCATTGGCCGGTAAATTTTTACAATCTCTTTGCGGCGAACCTAACATACCTTCGAAATGTGGTCACGGTTGCTCTACTTATCCAGCTGAATCCAAGTTATCCGGTAAGTCTGTATTGGGGCCGGAGTTTGTGGATTACGAAGAGCCTTGTGCAGTTTTCAACCAAGAACTGATATCTATAGCAACTGATTTGAACAACATTGCGTGGATAAAGAGTGGACTTGACAGTACCATTGTCAGAGAAGCAGAACAGAGTTCGAAGATCGATAATTTCAATTTCGAGTTTTCTGGAATGATGCCGAGACAAGATTTCTTCTTTGCAAGAAGCTGAAACTTAGAAGAAGGGAATTTTAGATTCATCTTCCCCTTTTTTGATTCTTTGCGCGTTGACGCTCATAGATGGTTGCTCTTCATGTCGATAAGTACCAGACTTGTCGAGGGTTTTTTTTCTGACATTTTGATTCGGATTTTATGGAAGAGAGATTAAAACAGAGTCTGTGATGATTATGCTAACATTTTGATCAAATGCATGTCTCTTATACGTATATAAAAGAATTTCCAAATCATAGATATGGCCATTGATTATTTACTTTTTTTCAAAAAAAATGAGGGAAATCTCAATCTTAACTAGACAAATGCACTCACATGCATTTCTTCCAGTATTTTCTGTAACAATTATTTTTGGTCTTTTTTTCTTTTCTAATTTCTTAGTCTGAGCAATGAAGTTCTGAAATTGAGTTTGTGAAGTTTAATAGTTGAGTGGTTAAGCTTGATTGGGCTAAAACGTAAGCAATTGGGCTTAGGCCCATGGAATGTCTTGACGTTGGCTCAGAGGCTTTGGTCTGCGGTTGAAAAGCTTGTTACTCTGTTTTCAAACAGACTCGGAACGTAATACGAGAAGTGACAAATACAAGAGGGAGCTTGAATTCGATTTTATTTTCTTCGTTTTACTTTTCTTTAAAGCGTTTCTTTGTGTACTTAAATTATCAACTTCTAGTGTGTTACAACTAGTTTCCGATTGAATTATGTAAGAGAATTTTCGCTGAAACGTACGCAAGTTCACATTCCGTGACTTGGAGATCTTGTAAACAACTCTTGTGCCAATCTTTACAATTTCTTATTCTAATCGGTTCGAGAGGGATCTAGTGATAGATTTTATGACAAGAAAACAAAATTTTACTATAAAATTGAACTAGTGAGAGAGGGAACATGTAGAATTACATAAACGAGATAAAAAAGGAAAAAGGCTTGCTAGCCATTCTTACATAATGTTACATACAAGCACTTTTCTCCTAAATTTTTCACATATTTACAAAACAGAATATGAAGATCAATTTACAATTGAAAAATATGTTTTGAAACGTCTTCATCTTTTATCCCTCAAATTCCCCAAAATCTTCAATTGCTGTGACTTTAGAGGACTTGAGTTTCCACGAAGCTGTGCTAACCTTCAATGGAATCATCATAGGACTACTATATTCTCCGAAGTTAAACCCACTTTCTTCATTTTCCTTGGTACACAAGTCACCTGGAGGCAAGAAGAAATCCGAAGACAAACCCTTCACATTAAAACCCACTTCTTCAATCTCCCAACTCTCTTCCATTGTCGTTTTTGAATGACTCTCTAAGCTCTCATCAAGCCTCAATAACGATACACGTGTCCTTCCTCTGTGAGCGATCTGAATCCCATCAACGCTCTTATAATCTTGGATCATTGTATCAGAGGTGGTTTCCCATAAGACAACATCTGCTTCTTCAGGACCAGTCTTGATCCGTACGAGATATGTATCCTCTAGTTGGACCAAAAGTCCTGATCTTTGACTAAAACAACCCCACACGGTATGCTTCACCGTCTCCATACCGCTTTTGCTTCTTGATCTAAGCCCTGAAGGCTGCGTTTCAAGCTTAAGCACGAAGCATTCTTCGTCGTTAACTGCTTTCTCGCCCACGCAAACCGATCCAGCAAACAAATTAGCTGTGTTTTTTGGATCAAGCCCTTGAAGGAACCTTCTAAGTGGCGCAGAAGGTTCATTAGAAGCATGAGAATGTTCGAGCCAAGGACTTTGCTTCCAAGCCATGTTACCATCACAACCAGCACTGACTTTACAACCGGAAACTACAAGCTCTAAGCTCCATTGAGTCGAACCTTTCTTCCATAACACGAAACCACCCATCTCTCCTCCGTTTCCGTTGTTGACATTTCTGATCCTCACCATCTTCTTCTTCCTCTTTCCAATTAGGGTTTTCGCTGCACAGAACTCGGTGACTCCCATTTTAACTTTTCCCATCGCATACATACTCTCTACTCCAGCCAATGCGGTCTCTCCTCCAGCTGCTGCAGTGTATTGCTTTACTATGTACTTCGCCATGGCTGCTTCCTATTATTACCCAAAAACAGAGCAAAAGTAATGTGAGAAAACTTGTCGAACAAGTTAATACTAATTTATGCATTTACATATATGAGAATACTTTGCAAAGAAAACTTATTTCAAAAAAAAAAAAAAATTCCAATTTTATAGAAAATACTTTTGCAAACCCTCAAACGCAACCAAATTATCCCGTTTGTTTTGGCATTTGTATTCTCCGTGTGTATTTATATATAATTAAGCATATATATATATATATGTTTTTCTTTTTTTTAGCTACCCAAGAAGTTTAGTTTACAATATCAATTTGACTTTTAACAAAAATCTTATTATATTCAGAAACACAAAAGCAACAAACAAAAAGGTCTAAATAATTTTTTTTCTTTACAAAAATCGGTTTTAAATTTACTTACGATAGATTGGTTTTTTATGAGTTTGGAGATGGGATGATCAAGAGCGTCGTGATCGGAGGAGACATAAAGAGGGATCGATGGAGCTCCAACGATTCCAAGAAGCATCTGAATCTGAGCGTCGCGGCCGCCGAAAAGAGTGGCGAGGCTGCTATTGTTATCCGGCGGTGACCGGAGCAAACTAGACTTGACACTTTGCCAAGTGCCGGTCTTGTTGTTCTCTGAACAAAACAACTCCTCCGGCATCGGAACTTCCAACACCGTCTCTAAACCGTCTTGTCTGTCGAAATTAGGACAAAGCGTTCTCATTTTTCGCTATTCTATAGAAATAATCGAGGGAAAAGGGATTGCCGGAGAGTTAACGATAATCGAATATTTCTCGCTCTTTGGTTAAGAATACCTTATGGAGATGAAAGGGTTCAATATATTATGAGAGATTGAATGGCATAAGCTAATGGGTTGGCTATTTATATAATATATGACAATATAGTAGAGAACTAGAGATGACCAACCGACCGAAGCCGATCTGATACTATTTGTGTATTGTCGTGTTCGCACGCTTCATGTCTCCCTTTGCTCTCTATCTAATAACAATTTAATTAATATAAATCTCTTTACCAAAAAATAAGTAATATAAACTTCCACTAAAAGAAAGATAATTTTTTTTTTTTTTTGTCGTCGAGGAATAAATACATTTGAGCTTTGTCCTTTCCGCTTAACAATATATTCTTTAATTAAAAAAGGTTAAAAGTTATATTAGGCTTTTAATTGGTAAAAGAGGATCTTGTAGCTTTGTCCTTTGGTGCACATCAATGTAATGTGTCAATTTGTTTTATTAATAGTCGTGCTCGAGATGTAAACGCAGATTGAAAGGTTAAAAATTAGTCTTATTATAAAATCATTATTCAACGGTTGTTTTACTTTTAGTTGATAAATAATTAATTCGACTGATTAAACTAACGCCTGAAATAACCTCTTTTTTTTTCCCCCCCTCATGTAGTTTTGAATTTTGTAACAATTATTTAAATAGCGCTTGTCTTTGCTACAATATTATTGACAATGTCACATAGCAATGCGGTCTGAGTCTCACATCTAACCTGACTATTAGGAACAACACTAAGTTGCTCTAATGATTTATTAGTCGTAATTGTTTTTAGTGCTTTGATTTTGTTTTTGATGTTTGGTATCTCGCCGAAAAAACTAATCTTATATGATTTTATTAATCACAAAAAGTCAATGTGAAATCTTATTCTTTTTTTTTATTAATTGCTTAGCTTAAACCGGCTCATAATATATATCTTTGTTAAAAAGGAACTATAACTTTACTTTCATATTAATCTTTTTTTCTTTTTGAAGATGGAAACCAGGAAAGGTTGATTTGGCTAAGATCGTGCGTCTCCTTTTATCATTTTCTTATTTTGACTTCTAAGTGCAATGTTTTCTCATTCTGTATTGCATAAGGTTCAATGAATAACGGTATTGTATCTATATATATATATTAATTAACGGATGAATTAAGCAAAAAATCTATAAAATAATAATTTTATGGTTCATACTTTGGACAATTTTACTATTAGTATAAAAATGTAACCTTTTTAGTATGATTGTTATTTTAGAAATGTAAATGATAAAATAATGTGCCTACATTTAAATTATAGCCATAGTACGTAGTAAAGAAGTTTAAGAAATTTTCGTTACGTTGTAAAATCTGTTGGACCAAAATGTTATTAAGCACATTGGGCTTGAAACATGTTGATAATGTGAATATGAAATGGGTTTAAAAATTAGACCCATTAGAGAATAAGTGGAACTTAAGAAAGTCTCACATTGCTTAGAAGGAACTTTTTACACTTGCATATATATGGAACAAAGTCACTAAGTGTCAAAGTGGTTTATGGGGAGAACCAAAGTATCCACACGCGCGCACCACCACCACCACCGCCGCTCGCTCGTGCTCTGGGCTCTGGGCTTTGGGCTTTGGGCTTTGGGCTTTGGGCTTTGGGCTTTGGGCTTTGGGCTTTGGGCTTTGGGCTTTGGGCTTTGGGAATGTCTCGTCGTCGAGGAGTCTTATTTTTTTGGCGACTGAAAATGAGATCGACCGATCCTTACTGGAACGATCGATCCATCCTCACGAACATTTCCAGGATCGATCGTTCCTCTTCTGGATCGATCGATCGCGTGCTACGGATGGTTTCTTGCGTGAGTTTCTGGGATCGACCGATCTAAACCAGATCGATCGATCTCATTTTACGTGAAATTCCAGGATCGACCGGTACATTCCGGATCGACCGATCGCCTACAGGATCGATCGATCTGATTTTTGGATCGATCGATCGGGTTCAAAATCTCATCGTAATCCGCGAATATTCCAGTCAAAACGGTTATAACCGCTTGCGGAATTTTCGGGATTTCGTTGAAAGTCGAGATTTTATCTCGAAACCCCCCCTAATCACTTCTTCCCTATAAATAGAGAGTTAAAGCAATCATTCTGGGCATCCCCGAGTATCCGGAATATCCTGAGAATTCTTGAAATCTCTAGAACCCTAAAACTCTTCGCTTTCTCTAAATTCACAGAAAAAGGTTCATCTCTCTCTCATATTCGTTTCTATCTTTCAGAAACGATTCTTGCTCTTGAGTATATCGTAGATACTGTGTTCGCAGATTCCGAATTCGAGTGTTGCGAATCGGTCTATAAAAGGTTGTATCCTGGGATTCAAAAGGCGTATTAAAACCGTCACACTACGGGCGCTTTATTGAGTTAAGGAAAGAGACATCTCGCCTCCTTTCTGGATTTCATAAAAAATCGTTTTACAAATCGTGTTTTTACAAATTGATTTCTCCTTATATCACAAATTATCAAATCGTATTTTCTTATCCGGTTTTATAGCTCCTACAGTCTTAACTTAATAAATCCGCTTCTAGCAAATAGCTACAATCGGATTTAAGAAAAACGATTTTCATTTTTATTAAATCAATTTGTAATCGTTTCTGCGAACGCTGAAAAGCGAGATTGCAAAACGAATATTATACGATTTTGAATCGTTTCTGTAGACGCTCAAAAGGCGAGTTTGCAAAACGATATCGAACGTGATTTAAAGGATCAATCGATCTTGTGATGTCTCCGCGAACGCTACACAGCGAGATTGCGATTCGTTTGACTGGTTTAAACAAAACGTTTAAATCAAGTTTCTGACTATCGTTTCTTTTGTGAAACAGATGGCAACTAACGCGAACACTCTCAACAAAAGTGAGATTGCAATGATGGAGACGACTCAAGTCACTCCGAAAATGGCACTGGATACCAGTGGACTCCTTCCTGAAAAATTTGATGGGAATGGATTTAAGAATTGACAACAGAAGATGGTCTTTTATTTGACATCTCTGAATTTGAACAAATTCCTCACGGAGGATAAGCCAATCACTCCTGATGGAGATCTGGATGTGCGTACGCTATCCAGTATTGATGCATGGAAGCATTCAGACTTTCTGTGCAGAGGATGGATCCTTAGTCGTCTGGTAGACAACTTATACTCTGTCTACAACAATGACAAGGAATATCCCACAGCCAAGCATCTATGGATTGCTTTGGAAAGAAAGTACAAGTCTGAAAATGCTGGTTTTCAGAGATATGCTGTGGCAAAGCTTCTTGACTTTCAAATGGTGGATTCAAAACCCATCATGGATCAAGTTGAACAGTTGCAGTTGATCAACATCGAGATTGCATCAGAAGGTATGATCCTTCCTACATTCGTAGTTGACTGCACCATTGAAAAGCTTCCACCAAGCTGGGTAGATTTCAAAAACTACCTTAAGCACAAGCGAAAGCAGATGTCTCTGGAATCGCTGATCTCTAGGCTTCACAATGAAGCTGTGATTCGCCTCTCTAAGAATGAGGAAAAAGGGTATCAAGCATACCTAGCCGAACAATTTAAGGCAAAAGGCAAAGGCAAAACAGAGGAAAAGACTAGCAAGTTCAAGAACTTCAAGTCCTCTGGCTCCACGAGCTTCAAGAAACAATTTTCTGGTGAAAAGAAGTATCGTGGAAAGTGTCATCATTGTGGAAAGATGGGTCATAAGGCAGATGTTTGTCGCAGTAAGCCTAAACAAAAGCGACATCATCATGCAAACCTGACAGAGGAAGATCTCTGCTGTGTTATCATTGATCAGGTCAACACCATTGAGGGAAATCCTCTAGATTGGTGGTACGACACAGGTGCTACGACCCACATATGCTTTGATAAGGACATGTTTAACACTTATCAAATATGCAACAATGATGAACAAGTGCTGATGGGCAACACCCAAACATCCAAGGTTGCAGGACGTGGTAAAGTAATCCTGAAGCTGACTTCAGGACATCAAATTACTCTCACCAACGTGAAGCATGTTCCAGACATGAAGAAGAATTTGATCTCTGGCACTCTCCTCAGCAAGGCTGGATTCTGCGCCAACTTTCATTCTGATAAGTTAATACTTAAGAAAAATGGGGTGTATTTGGGAAAGGGCTTTGTTAAGAATGGACTGATCAAAATGAATGTATTGACAGTCGTTCCAAAAGTTGTAACAAACAATTCTATTAATAACAATGCTCCAGTTGCTTATTTGGTCGAGTCTTTTGATATTTGGCATGAACGGTTAGGACATGTGAATTACAAATCGTTAAACCGATTAATGAATTCAAACCTAATACCAAAATGCAAACAAAGTAAATACAAATGTGAAGTTTGCGTATAAGCAAAACTTACAAAACGACCATCACCACAAGTCCAGAGAAATACTGAACCTCTAGGATTAATCCACATTGATTTGTGCGATTTAAAATACTTACCTACAAGAGGTGGTAAGAAGTATTTTGTGACCTTCATCGATGACTGCACAAAATACTGCTATATTTACTTGTTACAGAGCAAAAATGAAGCTCTAGATAAATTCAAGGAATATAAGCTAGAGGTTGAAAATCAACTCGAAAGAACTATTAAAATAGTTCGGAGTGATAGAGGTGGAGAATATGAAGGACAGTTTGATGCATTTTGCAGAGAAAATGGAATCATTCATCAAACAACTGCTCCTTACTCACCTGAATCCAATGGAGTTGCGGAACGAAAAAACCGAACTCTAAAGGAAATGATGAATGCCATGATGCAAGAATCAGGCGTAACCCAGAACATGTGGGGGGAAGCTCTTATGACTTCTAATTATATTCTTAATAAGATTCCTAACAAAGTGACGGGAAAAACACCATATGAATTATGGAAAGGAACGGTTCCCTCATACAAATACCTGAAAGTGTGGGGGTGCTTAGCAAAAGTTGCAGTACCGCTTCCTAAAAAGGTCACAGTTGGACCAAAAACGGTTGATTGTATATTTATTGGATATGCACACAACAGTAGTGCTTATCGGTTTCTGGTTCACAAATCAGATATACCGGATATCCATGTAAATACAATAATGGAATCGCGAAATGCGTACTTCTTTGAAAATATTTTTCCTTGTAAGGATAAATTAACCCCTAAGCGGAATAGGGAAAAAAGAAACGCAAGCGAAGCAAGCACTCCTGATGGAGAAGTTGTTGAAATTGAACCCAGGCGTAGTAAACGGGCTCGGAAGGAAAAAACCTTTGGTGACGATTTTCTAATGATCTTACTCACTGAAAACGAACCAAAGACCTTCGCTGAAGCAATGTCTACGCCAGACGCACCTTATTAGAAGGAAGCCGTCAAAAGTGAGTTCGATTCCATTATGCAAAACCATACGTTTTACATAACCGATTTACCGGAAGTGTTCAAAGCTCTCGGTTGTAAATGGATTATTAAAACCAAATTAAAAACAGATGGCGCAATTGATAAATACAAGGCTAGACTTGTAGTTCAAGGTTTCCGCCAAAAAGAAGGTTTAGACTTCTTTGATACATATTCTCCAGTGTCGAGAATAACTTCTATTAGAAATCTCGTAAGCATTGCAGCATTACGAAATCTGGAAATTCACCAGATGGATGTAAAAACTGCATTTCTAAACGGAGATTTAGAAGAAGAGATATATGTGAAACAACCCGAAGGGTATGTTGTACCAGGACAAGAACATAAAGTATGTCGACTGGTGAAATCGCTGTATGGACTGAAACAAGCTCCAAAACAATGGCATGAAAAATTTGACAGCGTAATGATGTCCAATGGATTCAGCATAAATGAAAGCGATAAGTGCATTTATTCGAAGACTACGAAAAATGCTTATGTCATGCTATGTTTATATGTAGATGATATGCTTATCCTAGGCAGCAACAACGATATCATCAATCAGACTAAAACCATGTTGCATGGACAGTTTGATATGAAAGATTTGGGGTTGGCTGATGTGATTCTAGGGATTAAAATCACTAGACATCCTGGCGGATACATATTATCCCAAGAACATTATGCTGAAAAGGTACTTGATAGATTTAAAGACTATTCAAGTGGAACCGCGCAAACTCCTGTAGATACTACTCTTCATCTGACGAAAAATTCAGGTGAACCTGTATCACAGAATGAATATGCTCGAGTGATCGGAAGTCTAATGTACTTGACAAATTGTACAAGACCAGATCTAGCACACTCAGTGAATGTACTAAGTAGGTACACGAGCAATCCAGGACACACCCATTGGAAAGCTATAACCAGAGTATTAAATTACGTAAGGTTTACCAAAAATTATGGGTTGCACTATGGTTCCGAACCTGCAGTTTTGGAAGGATACAGTGATGCCAACTGGATATCCGACTCCAAAAACTCAAAATCAACAAGTGGTTATATATTTACACTTGGAGGTGCTGCGGTATCCTGGAAATCTTGCAAACAAACGCTTCTGGCTAGATCAACAATGGAATCAGAATTCATTGCATTAGACAAAGCCGCAGAAGAAGCCGAGCATCTTCGCAATTTCTTGGAAGATATACCGATGTGGGAAAAACCAGTGTCATCAATACGCATACACTGTGATAACCAATCGGCTATAGCTCGTGCAAACAATAATTTATACAATGGCAAGTCACGTCATATACGTAGACGACATAAGACCATTAGACAACTGATCTCAAGTGGTGTAATCTCACTCGATTACATAAAATCAGCTGATAATATTGCAGATCCTTTCACAAAAGGTCTGACACGAGATCAAGTTTTAAAATCATCAAGAAGAATGGGTTTAAAGCCTATGAACTAAAGATGAGATTTGATGGTAACCCCACCTACATGTTTTGATAGGTTCAAAGGGACAACTAAGTCAAATTAAATCTAAATAAACACTGTGAAACATTTGTTTCTACCCAGTTCCTAAAGATGACAACAGTGTTATCTGCATTTAAAGGTTAAGCATTGGCTTTTAATGAATTCATATATTCTAACCCAATGAAGTGAAGCAGATCATTTCTTTCGGGAAAAAGAATACAAATATGAAAGATCACCTTGTGAGTGTGAAATGGGGCCGTTTCTAGGAGAATAAATGAAAGGCTGTATTCTCCAAGTTCACTCATGAAAAACCAGGCTGTTCATGGCCAAAACGAACACAACAAGAGAACAAAAAGTTCTACGAGAAATATAACCGCGTTATATCTGTTGTCTCGGTTTACACTAGAAATCCGGGTGGTTCAAGACATCATGTTCACCCCCTGGCCTTGTAAACCCGACAGGTATCAACTATGATTGGTTCAATGCTGAAAAATGCAACCAAATCAGATACGGTTATCTTTCGTTTATACTCAAGAAAGTCTTTCTTTTAGCTTTCTCGATCCTAAAGAGTCTTTCAAAGTCACCCTCAGTTTAGAGTCATTTCTATTCATGTGGGGGATTGTTGGACCAAAATGTTATTAAGCACATTGGGCTTGAAACATGTTGATAATGTGAATATGAAATGGGCTTAAAAATTAGACCCATTAGGAAATAAGTGGAACTTAAGAAAGTCCCACATTGCTTAGAAGGAACTTTTTCCACTTGCATATATATGGAACAAAGTCACTAAGTGTCAAAGTGGTTTATGGGGAGAACCAAAGGATCCACACGCGCGCACCACCACCGCCGCCGCCGCTCGCTCGTGCTCGTGCTCGTGCTCGTGCTCGTGCTTTGGGCTTTGGGCTTTGGGCTTTGGGCTTTGGGCTTTGGGCTTTGGGCTTTGGGCTTTGGGCTTTGGGCTTTGGGCTTTGGGCTTTGGGCTTTGGGCTTTGGGCTTTGGGCTTTGGGCTTTGGGCTTTGGGCTTTGGGCTTTGGGCTTTGGGCTTTGGGCTTTGGGCTTTGGGCTTTGGGAATGTCTCGTCGTCGAGGAGTCCTATTTTTTTGGCGACTGAAAATGAGATCGACCGATCCTTACTGGAACGATCGATCCATCCTCACGAACATTTCCAGGATCGATCGTTCCTCTTCTGGATCGATCGATCGCGTGCTACGGATGGTTTCTTGCGTGAGTTTCTGGGATCGACCGATCTAAACCAGATCGATCGATCTCATTTTACGTGAAATTCCAGGATCGACCGGTACATTCCGGATCGACCGATCGCCTACAGGATCGATCGATCTGATTTTTGGATCGATCGATCGGGTTCAAAATCTCATCGTAATCCGCGAATATTCCAGTCAAAACGGTTATAACCGCTTGCGGAATTTTCGGGATTTCGTTGAAAGTCGAGATTTTATCTCGAAACCCCCCCTAATCACTTCTTCCCTATAAATAGAGAGTTAAAGCAATCATTCTGGGCATCCCCGAGTATCCGGAATATCCTGAGAATTCTTGAAATCTCTAGAACCCTAAAACTCTTCGCTTTCTCTAAATTCACAGAAAAAAGGTTCATCTCTCTCTCATATTCGTTTCTATCTTTCAGAAACGATTCTTGCTCTTGAGTATATCGTAGATACTGTGTTCGCAGATTCCGAATTCGAGTGTTGCGAATCGGTCTATAAAAGGTTGTATCCTGGGATTCAAAAGACGTATTAAAACCGTCACACTACGGGCGCTTTATTGAGTTAAGAAAAGAGACATCTCGCCTCCTTTCTGGATTTCATAAAAAATCGTTTTACAAATCGTGTTTTTACAAATTGATTTCTCCTTATATCACAAATTATCAAATCGTATTTTCTTATCCGATTTTATAGCTCCTACAAAATCTTGCTTTTAAGTAACCGATCATGAAGAAACAATAACGTAAAAACAAAAACAAAACGAACGATAATGTGATGCGAAGTATCCTGATATTTTATAACTCGGCAAATTGTATTCCCTAAGAGATGTGATCATCTTAAGGAGATACATGAGATGAGGGACGTGACTTCTAAGTCGTATATGACGAGATTAATTATTAAATGTATATATATATATATATACATAATTTCATATTATTAATTATTTGTAGAATTAACCTAAAAAAAGTATTTGCAGAAAAACGACGAGAAATGGATAATGAAGAGCCGAACGTGGCTGACGGTGTAGCATCAGACCGACTATTAATATTTCCCTTTAATTTTGATTTGCTTGCCGTTTCGGTTACATCAACAAATTTTATTCTAATTTATAACGAATATATAAAGGCATGTGACTATTAGTTGCATTCATCATGCACCAATTGAATTCAATCTATATTATACGATCGTAACAATAGTTTTGATTTTTTCCACAAGAGCAATGCATAGTATACTATGTATTGCATTATTAGTGAATAATAATGACATGCACGCTGTTGGCAATCTTTTTGCAGATATGCAATTTGTCTGCATAAATCATTAGTAGAATAAAAATATCACTTCTTGATACCAGAACAATCCAGACAAATATTGAAAATCCAAACCAAAATCTATAATGATGATATCTTAAAGATTCTACAGGTAAGGTTGTTACGATATAGTTCAATGTCTAAAAGTTAAACATATGGGACTTCATTATTATATATGTTGAAATAGTTATTGTTTTGGGAAAAAAAATTCCGGTCAAAGACTCTAGGAAAGTGGTATATATTTATGTTGCAAGAGAATGAATATTTTAATAGCGATTAGCAAATTAGGAGAAGTAAGAGAGAAAGTGAGAGAGATCATGTACTATAGCCAATATAGACTTAGTTACTGAGCTATGACTTATATGTTAATACTAAACTTTGTATAAAGTATAAACTTTTAGACATTGAACTATATATGTTAATACTAAACTTTGTATAACTTATATTCTCATTCAAGATAATACATATGGATTACAAAAATCTATCATTCCAATCAAAATACTAAATTAAGTAAGGAAGAGAGATTTGCCAAATCCAATTGTTTTTTTTTTCTTCTAGTTCGGATATCAAAAGCTTGAGCATTCGTGGTCGTACTTTCTCCCTATTAATGTGCTAGTCGGTTTCAAAGTATTTGGTTCTCTTTTAAGAAGCTAACTATATATTGCCGATGTCTAATGTAGATGTGCTATCACAATTTCATAATAGTTTAGAGCCATAGTTCTGGAAATAAACTAGCAAACCACAAAATTTCACAGATCGAAAAGCAGATAGATCCTAAAACTTAGGTATATGGAGAAACCAAAGAATGATATTTGAGTGTCAAAACATGATCATATTGTATATGAATATGTAAACTCCCCTATTGTCCACGTAAAATTGATCGAATTTGGTTTTTGTTGTTGTTGTTGTATCAGTGCTGCCGTATAGTTCAAGTTTAAATTTGGAATAGAAATTTTCCAACGGTGCCTTTAATATAGTGAATGACTTGAAAATTTCTTTAAAATGAGGTGTGTGTCGTGTGGGTCAAGAAGACCACCAACAAAGCTTATGAACACCATTAAGTACAGTAAATTTAGGTTATGTGACAGGAAAATATACCAGCTTACGAACTATATATATGTATATAATTTTTGATGGGACAGCAAGTCACCTTATATTATCCTTAGAAATCTCCACTTCAAGTCAGGTTCAATAAGAACCGAATAAGATATTAACAGAATGCGATAACATATTTGCTAAAGTTAACAAGCGTAGATCTCTAGACCAGAAAGTAAGAACCAAATGTTTGTCTTGGAGTTTATACTTTATACCATTATAAAATATTTTAAAGAAGCAAATCTCTTCCAAAACGAACAAAGATATTAAACTCGAGAAACATAGTGATGACGTATTTTTTTGATGGGTTTTTTGTCCAAATTAATAATTAATAGATACATAAATTACACGAGAATGCAACAGTAATCAAAAAAAATATTGAAAATGAAAAAATAAAAAATGAAAAAAAATATGGTGGAAATCAATCAAAGAACGACCGATAAAATAATGGTCAGGATTGAGATAAGAAAATCATAGAAAGAAGAAAATGGTTCCGACCATTGCGTCACGAGCGCAGGAATTGACGTGTACCCATAGGCCATTATCGCCCATAACAAGGTTTGCCTTCTTCCGCACGTGTGGGTTTTGTCTTTCTCTCACGTGTTTGTTCGGCGCCGAATTAGCTTTCGTATAAATCAGAAATCTCCAATATTTTTGTTTAATTATCAAATAAAAAAAAATATTAAAAAAATATCAAATTAGCACTGGAAAATAGATACGTACATGATCGAAATATATAATCTCCGATAATATACATCCAATATGGAGTACAAAATTAGAAATCTCCCGACTTTCTACTAACTAATTATCTCACAACATTCTTTTGTCAAGCCTCCAATTGTATGTTTCGGTTATGTTTGAAAATTTGTAGAAACTATTCAATTAATTTAAAATTTAGTTCAGTTTTATTTTACTTTTTCTTTTTCAAAACGGACATTGCTGAAATGTTACTATTTTTCAAAAAAAAATTAAAACCTAACAACTCAATATCAATCAAATATGCACTCCGCTCCTGATTAAATCAGTTGGAGGATTGATTTTCGAAGAAACTTTAGAATCTCAATTTCAGCTACATTTGATTTTATCAGATTCTGTCTAGAAAGATAAATCCGGATAAATTTGGTTTAACATTTAAATCAATTTTGGTTTCTGTTTACTTTGATTATTTTCCGCATCCTATATATAATGGTCCAACTATCCATATTCTTTTACATAGTTCATAAGGATGAACAGTCATATAAAACCAAACAACCAACATTACTATTTTAAGAATACACACAACATCCAAAAGTTTGTTTGATAAGTTCTTTTACAACATTGCTCCTTTATAAAAAAATATTAACTTGCAAAAGCATATGAATCAAAAGACAACATGACTCGCAAGTTTTTCTAAGTACTTGGAAGAAGACCCATCTTTACTTAAGCAAACATTGGCTCTCTCTTTCCACTTCAAGCAACTTTCTCTCATTCCATCTCCTTCCTCTAATATTTTCCTTCTTACTACCTTCTCAATCTCCTTCCTATCCAACTTACTTCTCTCTAACATCATCCCAACTTGCCATACATCAACAATGTACCTCGCGTTCACACGCTGGTCTGTGAAACACGGCGTACATATCATTGGAACACCTTCACATATGCTCTCTAGTGTTGAGTTCCATCCACAATGCGTCCAAAACGCTCCAACCGCAGGATGCGCTAATACCTCTAACTGATTCACCCATTTCACAATTCTTCCCTTATGACCTACGTCTTCTACAAACCCATAAGGCAATGACTCGAGCCATTCGGTCCCTCGAACCATCCTTGGCCTAACCACCCACAAGAACGGCCGTTCACTGTTTCTTAGACCCCAAGCAATCTCGAGAAACTCTTTCTCCTCTATATCTGCAAGGCTTCCAAAACTCACATAGACCACAGTCTGCGGGTCTTGCTTGTCGAGCCAATCAGTTGTTACATGGTCTTCTTTGTTTTTTGTGGTCGGTAGAATATTTTCTCTATGTTTGTGAAACGGTCCAATAGGAAAGATGGGAACTTGAAACTCGCTGCTAAAATCCATGAGTGAGATTCTTTCAAGATCTTCAAATGTGTTCCATATGATTCCTGAAGAAGACTTGGCTCCTTCCACCATTTTCTTAACTACCCGGTATAGTTCCTCTGGCTCATTCGTCTCCATTACCGGAAGGTCCTTCACTCTCAAAGGTGGAAGCTCTTTCACCGGCTCATCCAATCTAGAATCTTTAGCCAAACAAATGTATAACTATTTAGCTTTGGATTGTTTGCTTTCATCAGTTTTTGCGTTTACATGTTATATAGTAGGGCGCTCTATCAAAATGAATATTCTGTCTTTATTACTTCATTTTATGAAAAATATAATATAAAAAGATATCTAGTTTTATGAAAAAAAATAAAAATTTCACTTGTAAAGCGCAAATCCAAATAGAAAAACTGCGTTTGAAGAAACTTGCAGCTATAATATAAACTTTCCATGGATTATGAATTCATGATACTACAATTTCAATTTATTATATAATAAAATACTACCCATATATTAAACCCTCTATATATTATTAAATTTAAAGACAGAAAGCTTTCACTAACTAATATTTGTTTTGTGATGATTACATTTACCTATATTATAAATAAAGTAATGGATACTTTAAGATGATAAACAATTATTGATATATAATTGCGAGCATATGGCGGGGGTCATTATCTAGCTACTTATCTTTCATCTATAATCAATCTCTAGGCTCTAGCCAACCAATCAAACAAACAAAAATAAAATTGTTTAGAAAAAATGAACCAATGGAATTAATAACTTTCGTTAGATAAATAAATTGAATAAAAAAAACTTTCGTAAGATAAATAAATTGAATAAAAAAAGGAAGTGTAAGTTTTTATTTACCTTGTATAGGGAGGTAATTCTTATCTCTAAGAAGAGGGTAAGCCGTAAAAGCACAAAAAGACGCCGCACCACTTGTGCTCAACACCATCCTGCGAATCCCAACCGCTTCGGCTGCAACTTCCGTGTTTGTCCCCCAGACAGTATCAGAGACCAAGCAACACGCCGTCTCTCCTCCGCCTACTTCTGCAGCCAGAGACTCACGAAACGGCTCCGCGTAACTTTGTCTCAGCTGACGAATGAAGGCGACGAGGTCCATACCTGAAGCATCTGGTTTTGATAGAGGGTCTTCTTCTTCTCCTTCATGGTGGTGATGGATGCTTCGGAAAGTGAAGTTTGGGTAGTGAGAAGGATCGGGGAAGTTGAAAGTGGTGTGAAGGATCGTGACGGAGAAGCCACGGTGGTGGAATATTCTGGCGAGTTGGATCATCGGATTGAAGTGTCCTGGAAACGGTAAAGGGAACATGATTATTCTCCTTTCTTTTCTCTCTTCCATTTTTTCTCGTTTAACTTATTATTATTTTTTTTTTTTGTTCTTGGAGACTCTTGAGGGCATTTTTGTTTTGTTGTTGGTGTGGTTTTAAACTTCTAGTAAGCCGCCGAGATCCACTTGGGCAAGTTGCTGTCCTAACTTCGTAGTCTACTCGGACACGACCTCGAACTTTCGATAGTAGGATTAGAGGGGCCAGTGGACCCCGACAATATATATAAATAATAGAGATAACATAGCTATAGATATTGGTTCGTTTATAATGTTGAATTTAAACTTTAGAATCTCTTTTATTTAGTTTAGGACAAGATTCAGTTTAGAAAGATTATATGATTCAGTTTAGAAATAGTATTTGAATATTATTATATTTCAGAAAAATTATATGATTCAGTTTTAGAATTATATTTGTTTGAGTTTTATATAAATATTTGAATAATATTTGGATGTTTTAAGTTTTTTATCCTTTCTCTAGAAATAATATTTGTTTGAACCAAATGGGATTATATGATTCAGTTTAGAAAATTGGTAAAATACTGAACGTTACAGGGTTTAGGGGAAAAAAGAAAGAAATGTTGATATATGGGTTCGTTCATTAAATGGACCATCCAACTTATGTGGGGATGGTAGTTGGTGATAGGTTGAAAGCATTTATTAAAAACTGCTACTTTTATTCTATTCTATCTACTTTTTTGTCACTGGAAACTTGTTATTTTCCTTTCCTGAATTCACATACAATATGTATACATATGAGTTCCTTTTGTATGCTAATAAAAAAAATATATATATCTAAAACATTACAAGACTACTTAATCTAGATAGTTAATGCTTGTCTTTATTGTACATACACATACAAAGAAAATAAAATGATTTGGACGTAAAAGTAAGTAGATCATGTGAAACGGCAACGCGGCATCTACTGCATTTTATATGTTATTCTCAAGTACTTAATTAGTTCTTTGATTACGATACGTTTAAAAGTATGAAGAGACGTTCAAGAAACGTAAATAAAAGCTAGAGAAAGGAGATGGTCGGACGTATACCTTGCAAATGGAGATGAAATCGTGATCGAAGGTGCGGTCACCGAGGCCAAGATCGGGTGATTGGTGGGCGATCTCCTTGAAGATGGCTAACCTCTTAAAATCTCCAACAACGGCGCGAGATGGATGGAGATGTATACCGTGGAAGAACGGCGCGAGAGATGAGATCGATGTCGCCGATTTTAATGCCGGCGAAGGAGATGTAGATGAACGATCATATAAAACTCAAAACAAATATTATTTCAAGAGAAAGGATAAAAAACTTAAACATCCAAAAGTTTGATGAGTGCTTAAAAACATTGTTCCTCCGTAAATTCTCTAGCTTGTAAAAGCATATGAATCAAAAGATAAGACATGGCTCACAAGTTTGTCTAAATAGTTGGACGAAGACCCATTTTTACCTAAGCAGTCATCACCCTTCTCTTTTAAGGCTAAGCACCTATCTCTCATTCCATCTCCTTTATTATCAATCATTGAACTTCTTACTATCTGCTCAATCTCTCCCTTATCCATCATATTTCTCTCTAACATCTTCCCGACTCGCCATACGTCAACAATGTACCTCGCGTTCACACGCTGGTCCGTGAAACACGGCGTACATATCATTGGAACACCTTCACATATGCTCTCTAGCGTCGAGTTCCATCCACAATGCGTCCAAAACATGCCAACCGCAGGATGCGCCAAAACCTCTAATTGATTTGCCCATTTCACAATTTTTCCCTTATGTCCAATGTTTTCCATAAACCCACAAGGCAATGACTCGACCCACTCGGTCCCTCGGACCAAACCCGGCCTAACCACCCACAAGAACGGCTGTTTGCTGTTTCTTAAACCCCAAGCAATCTCGAGAAACTCCTTCTCTTCTATAGCTGCCAGGCTTCCAAAACTCGCATAGACCACTGACTTCAGATCTTGCTTGTCGAGCCAATTGGTTGTTTCATAATCGTCGTTGATCTTTTTATTCGGCGGAAGATCGTCGCTATGTTTGTGAAATGGTCCGATTGGGAAAAAGGGAACTTGGAAGTTTCCGCTCAAATCTATGAGTTGGAGTCTTTCAAGATCTTCGAATGTGTTCCATATGACTCCAGATGAAGACTTGGCTCCTTCCACCATGTCGTTAATTATTCGGTATAGTTCCTCAGGGTCGTTCGTTTCTATTACCGGAAGATCCTTCACTTTCAGTGGTGGAAGCTCTATAACAGGATCATCAAGTCTAGAGTCTGGATAATAATATAGATAATAAAATTTTAATACTGGTATAAATGTAAGAAAGATAATTTTAGATTCTATGACCCAAGAACATGTTCAAGCATAAAATTATTACAGCAATGATACATCGTTTAGTAAAAATTGCTTTTTATAAAATTAGGAAACTTTAAAAAATTTAAGGATAAATTTATTTCTAAATATACATTTTATAACCATTTCTAATAATAGTGAAATTAATTTATTTTTCTTAAATTTAAATATCTGTGAATATTTATATATCTACAATTTCTACTTAATCGGGTTTTACATCAATTATGTACTCTGTATTTGCCTCTAACTAGTTTTGGTTGATTTGACTCAATGAGAAAGAAAAATGTGAAAATCTAGATTGGGAGTTATGATACAATATTTTCTTATAAAAAAACTGAAACTGAAAGATAATTGTATTTACCCTTAATTATTTCATTTTTTATTACCAACCACACATTAAATTTAAAATAAACTCATAGATTTATTGCTCAATCTGGAGATGAAGTGTTTACCATTTTTCATTGTCTTCAACTATAGATCTTTATTCATCAAAATTTCTCTATTATCAATTCCTCGTATATTTCATTTGTATTTCTCATCATTCCTATTTTCATATTGTTCTTTTGGTGGTGATCAATCAAAAGCTTTTAGATTGGAACTATGGGGTTAAATATTTTCCCTACTATTAAAATAAATTGAAATTGATAGATAAAAGGGTATTTAGTATTTACCTTGTATAGGGAAGTAACCCTTATCTCTAAGGAGAGGGAAAGCGGCAAAAGCACAAAACGACGCCGCGCCACCTGTCCTCAACACCATTCTACGAACTCCAACCTCTTCGGCCGCATCCTCCGTGTTCCTCCCCCATATAGCGTCGGAGACCAAACAACACACCGTCTCTCCTCCACCTACTTCTGCCGCAAGAGACTCACGAAACGGTTCGGCGTACTTTTGTTTCAGCAGACGAATGAGTGAGATGAGGTCCATACCCGAAGTTTCTGACTGAGAAAGAGGGTCTTCTTCTTCTCCTTCGTTGTTGTGAGAGATGGTTTTAAAAGTGAAGTGTGGGTGTCGAGAAGGATCGGGGAAGTTATAGGAGGTGTGGAGAATCGTGACGGAGAAGCCACGGTGGTGGAATATTCCGGCGAGCTGGATCATTGGGTTGAAGTGTCCCGGAAACGGTAAAGGAAACATGATTATTGTCCTCCCATTTCTCTCTTCCATTTTTTTTGTGTAGATTTTCAGGATGTATTTGATTTGTTGTTGTGTACAGTCTCACTACAATCGGAGACTAATATACAAAACACAAGTAAAATAAAATCATAACTATTTATATTAGTTTATCATTTGTTTGTGTAATAAATTGGAATTGAACTGTTTGTATGGCTATTAGTAATATAGTATGACAAAAGCCGGCAACGGTAACGCATGATAGTTAAACTCTCCTTTTTGGAATTTTATAAAATTGCTTAAGGGTCCTTTCTGACATGCGTAAATTAATGCATGTCACTGTCCTTCTTTATTTTTAAAACTAATTAGTTAGGTAAGACCGGAAAAGTTTTTATAATGTTCGATAAACATCATTTGAGATGTCATAGGTAACTAAACTCCCTAAAAAACAAAACTAAATAAAAAAAAAAAAATTATAACAATGTGACTATAAACAAAATGTCTTTCTAATGACGCTCACTTGGTGGTCGATTCCCAGTTACATAGAGCAACTTCTGCTTGATAACCAAAATGCACATCCAGTGGAAAAATATAACATGGGGTCAAACATAACTATAAGTGAGAAAGGGAGATTACTTGTGGCAAAAGGTTGTTGGCTCAAATGAAACCTATAGTTAGACAATGACAAATGTGTTGATTGATACAACAAGTCATTTTGGCTACGATGCTTACTTCATGTTAATGTTCTTTACTCTTGTGATGCGTGATGAAACTTGCAAGCATCTTCTTCACGTTGCTTACCGCATCTGTTTCAGAAAACAAAAGGCTTGAGAATCTATGAAATCTTGTCTTAGTAAAGGCAGCCAGTTGAATCTTAACCCTTTAAAAAAAAAATCCATTACTTGTACTATAGTTAATAGAAAATACATAAGGATCAGAAGAGAGACGATATCAAGAGCGATTCCGGTTGAAGAGACGGCTCGCAGAACGTGATCAAGGGCGTCTGTTAGTTTGCCAGTAGCAGTGACCAGAGTAACCTAAACTCTTCAACGCCCGTTTTATACTCGGAGCGATCCGATGAGCATAACAACCGTTTGTGAAAGTCCAAAGCTCGATTCAGCTCGCAAATGCACCTAATCGAAGTTCCCTAATAACCTTAAACGACTGAATCGAATAGAATGAGCAGAAAAAAGTAAAGACACACAAAATGTAATCCAGCTCAGCTCCAAATCGGAAATCTAAGTCTAGCCGGACGATCTCCAAAAATCCACTAGACTTGTGGTGAACAAAGTGTCTTTCATTGCATCTGTGGAAAAACAAAACAAAACAAACTAGTTCAGAAACAACAACTTTGCTGGTTTTTTCAACACTGTGAGAGAGAGAAAGGACAAACAAACACCTATCAGTAAGCTTTTTCAGAGCCACTCTTTAGGAGTGAACATGGTTGAAGGTTGTTTAGGCAGAGTAATGTATGCATGGATATACCAGAGGGATGTTTTCTTTACTCATTAGTGGACATTGATATTCCTTCAAAGTAACATAATAAGGTGCCATGTTTAATATTCATGACATGGCATCATATATATATTCTTAGAGTCTTAGTTGTTAATGGGGACCCAAACAAAACAAAAAAGAGGAGATACGCAAAATGAACCCAAAAATTATATAATTGCATAAGAAATGTGAAATCAGTAATCATGAGATAAGGAGATTGATTATGGCTTTTGCTTTACGCACACCGTCATCGTCTTAGATACGTTATAACCTTGCGAAAGAAGAAGCTCCCAAACCATGTTATATTCTCAATTATAGGTCCATCTATATGCATCTTATAATCATGAAAAAAACCATTATTTGCATTTATTCTAATTGAAAAATGGCATTTTACATTAATTGAAAACTTTTGTTAATAGTGAAGAAGCTAATGAATAGGCTAAAAGATCTATGGTTGTTCTAAACGAACCAACAACAAAAATGCAACGTATCAATATTCTCATAATATGTCGTATATGTGATCTATAATATATACAGACATTATCTTATATTCAGTGTAAATTCCCCAACTCGCATAAGGTAACATATGTTCCATTTAATTCAATGTATTTCCTTTGCCCACTGTTTCACGTCTAAGAGCATTTGCATCTCTGATACTCCAGAAGTATCATAAATTAAAAAATAAATAAATAAAAAAAAAAAAAATGAAAAAGTAACTACTGTTAGCATGAAACGTCTCATAAATAAGTTAATATTGAGACGTATCAACAGCTTTTCCTTCTAAATTTTATTATCTTCTCTCATCATTTAACTTTTCTAATATAATAATAATAAAATATTATTTATGAAACTTTCATTGTTTTAACGATGATGATGACGGTCTCAGCATAACCATCCTTACTTTCTCAGAATAGTTTTTTATTCTCTTCTCTTTTTTTTTTTTCTTTATTAAAATTAAGCTGCAATATTTCTTTCAAACAAATATATATCTCAAACCTTTCTCATACACAACTCTTTTTAAAATGGATCATTTTTTACTCCACTTTTCTTGATTCTTTACCGGTCTTGAGAAATGAAGAAGAGATAAGCTTTAAAATGTAAAAAAAAAAATGCCATAAACCTTCATCGTCGTAAGGGAAATTTTAGAGAAATACTTCCAGATACAGTTTCCATTACCACTATGATTCACTAGAACTTCATTTATTCTAACATACCAACAAAACAAAAAAATTACAGATAGTTTATTGCAACCCCATAGATTCCAAAAAGAGCAGAAAACACCCGAAAGTACAACTCATCCTCTATGTTGTTGCACTGCAACTACAACTACAAAGACATAACATTAACCCAAAGAAGAGCAGCTGAATATTCCTCCCAAGGCCACCAAAAAATAGTTGTCATTATAAACTAATTTTGTTATTCTTCTAATCAAAATATAAATTAAGCAATAACTAATAAATCCCAATTCACCTCAACCCCACACAATTATTCTCTACTATAACCAACCATCACAATCTCAACTATAAATTTAACCCACTAATTACGACCATTTCTGTTTTCTTCGATGTCTTTCTTCCTTCGGACAGCCACCAGTTACTACAGATTTGTTAATCGAGTTTGGGAATCGAGAGTTGGAATGCTCGAATTAGTACCGTTATCGAGCTTGCTGCGTCCTGTAGAAAGACCAGCTTGCGAACGTGATTGACACCGACCAGAGAATTTTTCAGTTTTAGGATGTTGCGAGTGTACAACCTTTCTCGGCAACTTATAACATCCACCTCCTGAAATCCAGTTTTTTTGTTTGGTCCAGTTTAGCTTCTAGAATCGATAAAATGATCAAAATTTCTCAAATTTCCAAGGAACCCAAGACTTAAATCTATGGAAGATTGGTTAAAGTTACCTGATTTCTTCCGGGAAACGGAAGGGTTTGGGTATTTCCGGGGGAGGAAAACGCCGGTACCAGCAGACGGTTGTTTAGCGGCAGCTGGGGCGGCGAAAACGCCTCTAACGCGATAATGATACGCGATCAATGCGGGTTGCAGCTGCCACTGCCAGTAGTAATAGTAGTAGTCACTAAACGCCGCGTTTTGAGGAAAGGGGATGAAGGAATTACGATTAGGGTTTAGGCATCTACTGGGTTTTGCATCAAAATTTCCAATTTTGATCTTGGCGACTTCTCCAGCTGCAGCAGATATAACATTCAAAGAGTCTTCTTCACTACACGAAAATTCCGGCGGTGAAGGCACTTGCGAAAACAGACCGTTGGGACTTTTGATTCCAGAGGTTGTCAATCTTCCGAGTCCACTCAGAGTTGACTCAGGCGAATTCGCAGGTTTCACCTGAAGAAAGATTAAAGAGTCAGTAAAACTGTGAATGTTTAGTTTCCACTAGGAGATAACATTTGAAAAGAGAGAAGCTTTTACCAAAACCTCAGCCTTGTCGGTGACGAAGGAAGGAGGCGAAGAGAGGCGCTGAGACGAGAGGGCGAGTCGGCGAATCAACCCGGCAAGAAAGTCATCTTCGTCATCGCTTGTTTCATCTTCCGTCTCCGTTGAGTCTACTGGAGAGGTGAAAGCGGAGGAAAATGTCAGGGAGTCGAACTCGTAAGGGAACTCGTTCGGGAAGCCGAGTTGACTCAAGGTTGATGCGGAGACAATGGCTTTCTCCGTATGTTGTTCGACGAACGCGTGACAAGGCGGATGGAGGTCAGAGGAAGCGGCGGCGACTGGCGGCGCGAACATAACGTCAGTAAGTAAAGAGAGGGAGAGGTATTGTCTCTCGATTTGTGTATTAGAAGAGGCCAGAGGGTTCGCTCTTTATTAAAGGTTTCAGGAGGGTTTCAACGAGACAGCTAAAAAAGCATTGTAATATTATATTTATTTCATTATTTTATTAATGAAAACCCAAAATGGTTTGACCAACAAAAATATAAACTCAAATGAGAAAACGAGAAATCACAGGTGTAGTGGTCACACTATATGGGATTTCCCACCAAAATCCAGCCGCTGCTTCGTTGTCTCATGTCTGTAACGTACAAAACACTAAATAGGAATTAGAGGAGGGAAATCTGGTTTACAGTTTTTATTTATTAGTTTCATTGGTTTGATGTAGTTTCGGTTCGATACGACTTTGGTTTGGTAAATAAGTTTTTTTTTAATTTAGTTTAATAATTTTAATATTTCATTTTAGGGATGTTTGTTATCACGATAATCTTCTGGAGCTTTTGTTGATGTTTCCACAGCCTCGGAGAAATTTGTATATTATGAATGGTATTATTTTATTTATGATGGGAACATTTATTTATTTATTTTTTATTTAACAATAATAGTATTGTAATCTTAAAATTTAAAATGCATGAGTTAACCAGTTGGGAGGGTCGGACTTAACGTACACCATCTCTGTTTGTAGTGTTCGTGCACTCTTTGCTAGGTTGTCTGCTCGTGTGATCGTCGTCCTTGGGGCTGAACATAATCCTCATGATGTTTAACTGTCTTGCGCATCTGCTAATCTCGTCCAAGTGGATCGCGAAGGCTGGCCATTCCTCTGGAGATGACACCATTTGCACGACATCTCGACAATCAGTGATAAAAACTACTTCTCTTCTCTGATATATGTGCATACACTCAATGGCCCAGATAACTGCTTCTAGTTCGGCATGGAGTGGGGATTGGCTCGGTCGTATATTTCTCGCTCCTATCAAAATATATTTCATTCCATTCTTCGTGCACACCCATCATTGACATGAAAATTTATCGTTCTCCTTCCAAGATCCATTCACTTGATATATCCACATCCCGGGTTGAATAGTCTCAATACAAGGAGCTGGAAGAATGTTGTTATTTGTGCTTGGTTCCTGAGATTTTTCCCATATTTTGCCTTTTGATTCCGCAAGCATAAGAATGTCGGGAGGCTTCCGCGTTACATTCCTGTATATTTTGTCATTCCTACTTTTCCACAAATACCATATTATCCATGGAAAATAACATTTATTAAATTAGATATAGTATTAATAGTAATCTTTTTTTTCTTACAAATATTGTCCCAAGGAAAACAATAAGGATCTGATCCACTTCGACTCATACGACACATAGCATGGTGTTTTTGGTCTCTTCCCACCTCCCAAATACATTCTCTACAGACTGGAATCTCTCCAAATAGATTATCGTCTCTTGATACTTTAAATATACCAAAATAGTGAGATCCGCCTCCGTACCACGTAAAATGGCACCTAAATTTCGTAGTTTTCCAAAAGTTCACATGAAATCTGAAACCCCAAGTTTGATTCCAAGGGATACGTTGCATCCCCAAATCATCCTCACTAGATCTGCAATGTACATTCAGAATTTGCCTGTTCTTTACAGTGTTGTGGATTACAACATGTTTTGGTGCTAGAGGTAACAAGTCGTCACCGCCCGATCCTGGTGCTTCAGCCACAGCGTTTGAGACATCTAACGCTGATGCAAAAATAATAAGTGTAAAAAATGAGATCATAAGCATCAATATGCAATGAAGCTTATTAGAAAAAGCCATTGTTATGTCAATTATGTGGAGTGGATTGTTAGATAAGTGCATATTGGTTCCCTATTTATAGATGTTAACAAAAATGTAAATATATATTTGAAGAGGTGACTAAATATTTATGTAACGTTGAATGCATATATTTAGTATGTGGATTCATATATTTGTACATTGACGTGTAAATATTGGTTGTTTTTCCTTTGATGCTACAAATTTTCTTATTGTTAAAACGTGAATTATATAATTTTTTGGTAAGAAAATATAATTCTGATTATATGTTATGATTTTTAATTTTGGAAATAAATTAATTTATTTTGGTTTTGACTAAATTTTTTTGACATTTTTATAAATATTTTAGATTGTAAAGCCTTAATTATTTTGTAAGTTTTTTTGTACACTAAGTATAATATTTTTAATATTTTTAGATATTATATTCGATTTCAAAAAAAATATATGATAAATTATAAAAATAACGATCATTATATTACATAATTCTCACAATTATTTTGTAGGTTTAGAAAACAAATTTTCTTACATAAAAAACAAATGATAATGTAACACGTACTTCAGTTATTTGTGGTAAATATTTATATATTGTGTAATCGGTATATAAGTAAGACTTGCGTAGATTTGTATATGTATAGAGAGAAAGTAGCTAAAAAAAAAGAAAGCAGCAACGAGCTCCAAAGAAACTTAAAAACACAATATTCATTTCAATATTCATGTAAAAGTAATAACACCAAAACAGATCTTTCAAGTAATCGTAAACGGATTTACATAGAAAATATATATACGATTAAACTGGTTGACGGTTAAAGGACATCCATAATCGCTTTGACTTTCTGTAACCCCGTCCAACAAACAAAATTACTCCCATCTTGACGCATGAAGTCGATAGTACAAGGTATACAAGCAATACATTGAAACGTGATGCTCGCAGCCTCTCAAAGAGTTCTATAGTGATAATGACCACTAGCGAGTTACGTGGTGTAACATTAACAAGTTTTGTCCAAATTTACTGAATTTCAAATCTTTATTAATTTTCACACTTTATGAAATCATTTAAACCAATAGATGCCATAGTAATAACAATAATATATGTTTTCTTTTATTAAAAGACTATTCATCGTCCCATCCAAAACAGTATTTAGTATATCCATCGCGATTTATACGACACATAGGGGTTTTCTCGTCTCTTGACTCTTTACCCACTTCCCAAATGCATTCTTTACAGACTGGAGTCTTTCCCGATGGAGTGTCGTCTCTTGATACTTTAAATATATCAAAATAGTGAGATCCTCCTCCGTACCACGAAAAATGGCAACGAAACCTCGTATTTTTCCAAATATTAACATGAAATCTGAAACCCCATGACTTATCCCAAGGGATACGTTGCATCCCCAAATCATCTTCACTAGATTTGCAGTGTACATTCAGAACTTCCCCGTTCTCTACAGTGTTGTGGATTACGACATGCTTCCCTGCTAGAGGTAACAAGCCGTCATCGCCCGCTCCTGGTGCTGGTGCTGGTGCTGGTGCTTCCGCCACAGCGTTTGAGACATCTAACGCTGATGAACAAATAATAAGAGTAAAATATAAGATCATAAACATCAATATGCAATGAAGCTTGTTAGAAAAAGCCATCGTTGTGTAAATTATGTGGAGTGGATTGTTAGATTAGTGCATATTGATTCCCTATTTATATGTTAATATATTTGAAGAGGTGACTAAATATTTAGGTAACGTTGAAATGCATGTATTTAGTATGTGGATTATTATATTTTTATTCGACCTGTAAGTTTTTATTTTTTTCCTTTTAATGCTACAAATTTTCTGGTAGAAAATATAACTCGGAGTACGTTTTCTACGTTTTGATTTATACTTTTCGAAAGAAATTAATTTGTTTTGGTCTTGATGACTAAAGACTTTTGACCTTTTTATAAATAATAAAGATTTTAAAGCCTTTTTTTGTTTTGATTATCTTGACTGGTTGTTAGTCACAACAGAAATACCAGCTAAATTTATCATCTTCCATACAAGCCCAATTGAAATTGTTATGGTAAATAGAATTGGACTCTCTTGATTGAGGAATTTGGTTCCAAAGCGAGATAACCTATTGGATCCTAGGACGAAACGAGCAAATTTGTTCAACATTTTCCAATATCAGAGGTATTTAGAGGCGAATCAGCAATTACATTCTTCCGTCGAGGAGTAAAATAAACAGAGATAGAACCAAAAGGAACACACAAAAACATCGGATATCATGGAGAATTGCTCTGTGAAGTAATACAAACTCTTTATCGACAAAACATTATACAACCATTTGCAATGAGCAAATGTGGTGGCTTATTGGAGAAAACCATAGTTTTGGAAATTATGTGGAATGGTTAGATAGAATTTAAAGGGAATGGCATATATGAGAGGGATGGTGATGATAAATTTTATTTTGTCGAAAAGTTTGGCTACTATAGAGTGAATCCAAATCAAAGTTATGCAACAAAGAATTTTTAATGGAAACATTCCTAAAAGTAACTAATAAATCTAAACAAATGAAAATGGTGGTTAAGTTTTGGACTTGAGACTGTGGGAAGATCACGAAACCCTTTTTGTCCGAAATATGACGTGGCAGGATATAACGGCTACTTTGAAGACGCAAGAATAAAAATATATTTTCAAAATTTATAAATTCGCTGAGAGACGTTAAGATTAGCATGTGACCTTTTGCAAAATTCAAAAAATTTAAGACAGAACAAAAAAACAACACAAACAATCGGAATAATCACTCGAATTCATGGACCACAACAACAACTACTACTTCTCTTCTTCTTCTTTGTAAACTCTCCTTCCTTATTTTCTGGGTATCTAAAAAAAGTCGATTTTGTTTAGCGAAATGGAGAATAGTTGTATTGGGTTTGAAGGATCTAGACGATATGGTGAGAGCAAACGAATCGTTGGTTTAATTGACTCAGTGACCGATTCTACGACCGATTCGAACCTTAGCAGCTCAAGTTTCAGTGCTGGATCGAGCTCCGGGAAGTCTTCTGTGGCTGAGAGATCTCTGTCTTCGCCGTCATCTCCTCCGACGAAATCGCAGCTCCTTGGATGGCCTTTAGGGCAAGGCTCATGGAGGAAGAGTTCAGGGAAAATGAAGAAGAAAACTCCTCCGAAAATCGACAATTTCGGGTTTAAGAGAATCGGAACAGAAACTTCAGGTTTGTGAAATCAATCTCTCTGTTTTCCAAAAACGCAAAAGCGAACGAAATTTGACATTTGTGTGTGTGTCTGTGTGTTGTGTAGAAGTTGAGTTGTTGAAGGAGAGAATGGCGAAATTGCTGCTTGGTGAAGACATGTCAGGTTCTGGTGAAGGAGTTTGTCCTGCTTTGGCCATCTCAAACGCCATTACCAATCTCTATGGTACTTTGAAAAAGTTCCATACTTAAGCTGATATTTATACTTAATTTATGATTCTGAGATTCACTTTAATTTGACGAAAGCTGCAATTCTGGGGCAACAATGGAGGCTAGAGCCATTGCCTAGTGAGAAAAAAAACATGTGGAGAAGAGAAATCGAAGTTCTTCTTTCTGTTAGTGATCACATCGTTGAATTGGTACCTTCCTTTCAGAACTTCCCCAATGGAAGCAAGATTGAGGTATTGAATACAATTTCAAATCTATAACATTAGTGAGAATAAGACCATGTAGATTGTGGATATAAGTCACTGAGTAATTGTGTTCTGTTTAATTCATGATTTGGTGGGTTAAGGTGATGAATTGCAGACCAAGATCAGATCTCTTTACTTGTCTTCCCGCTCTTCGGAAGCTAGACAATATGCTCGTTGTAAGAAACCTGAATCTTCCTTGTTTTTCTTACATGACGTTTTCAAATACCTAATGTGAGTGCTTAAAATAGTTCTCTTTTTTTCATTCTTATGAAACAGGATATATTAGATAGTTTTGGAGAAACAGAGTTCTGGTACGTTGATCAAGGGATTGTTGCTGTGGAATCTGCAAGGTCTAACTCTTTCCGTGAAGATGGAGATAAATGGTGGCTTCCGTTGCCACGTGTGCCATCCGATGGACTTACCGAGCAATTCAGGAAGAAGTTAGATCACACTCGCGATTTCACTAACCAAATCTTGAAAGCATGTATGTCAATTAACAGCATTGCTTTAGCTGAAATGGAAGTTCCACAATCATACCTTGAAGGCCTTCCAAAGGTATAATCTCATAGCCAAGTTTTGAGTTGTTTGATCAAATGTCTTTTACCTAAAACTCTTTTATTTGCAGAACGGGAGATCATGCCTTGGCAATTTTCTTTATAGAAATATTACATCAGATAGCTTCTCAGCAGATCACTTGCTCGAATCAATAGATCTTTCATCTGAGCACGCGGTTGTAGAAATGGCGAACCGAGTAGAAGCATCAATGTACATTTGGAGGCGAAGAGCTCACTCGAGGCATCAGATTTCTCAGTATCGATCCACAGGTGCGAGAACCACTTGGGGGATGATAGTGAAGGAGATGATGATGAATCAGAACGATGGTGACAGAAGAGAGATATTTGCGGGAAGAGCTGAAAGCTTATTGATCCGCCTCAAGCAACGTTTCCCGGGACTTAGACAAACAGCTTTGGACGCAAGCAAGATCCAATTCAACAAGGTTTCATTCATTAACTTTTCACCTCATACTTAAACTTTACAAAATCGAGTTTTAAACCTTAAAAGTATAAAACTTTTTGCAGGATGTGGGAAAGTCTATACTTGAGAGCTACTCAAGGGTATTAGAGAGTTTAGCGTATAGCATTTGCGTACGCATAGAGGAAGTGTTGTACATGGATGACATCAGCAAAGAAGATTATGGTGACTCTTGTTCAGACAAGTTGAGATTGTTGTCTAAAGTAGAAGCAGTGGGTGGCTCAGGCTCTTTAAGGAAGAGACTTTCGGCTCCATCGTTGTTCTCTGTGTCATTCTCAGGCACATCAACTCCGTACAGAACGCCATCATTCTCTGCATCGACTCCAAGTTATTCACCAATGCCATTGATAAGCCCCATTAGTGGAGGAAGAGAGAGAGCTCCGTTTCTCTCTCGGAGGAATATTAGAGAACGTTGTGGGTTTGGTCCAAAGAAAGCATTGGCTAATTATCTCCGAGGTTGAAATTGAAGATTAAGCGTATTTGATTCTTTTGTTGTCTGATGTTTCTATATATAAAAGCAATTCGCTTGTCTGTCTGTATCACAATTTTTTTGATCTACATGCAGTAAGTTGTTGTCCTGGTCTGATTTTCTAATCCACTCTCCAGCTTCTCCTGTTGAACGATGCATGATTTCATTAAATTCAGGATGTATCTAGAAAAGAAAGTTTTATTTGATTCTTCGAACTCGCTGTTCTAACTTTAGATCATGGCTCTGTTGGAGAGGGAAGCATAACCACACTTGGAGTAATATAAAAAATCAAGAAGATAGATAAGCTAAATCCATATTCTCTCTGCTCCTATAGTTCGAAACTTGGACCAAAATACCATTTATTTCATTCCTGGTTGACATTACATTTTGAGTTATCTTTAATGTTATATTTGTAAGGTGTACACAGTCCTTTGTAGAATATTTAGCCATTTACTTCCACGTGACGTAACCATCGGATGCTACTCTTTTAATCAATTCTGGATTTGTCACAATTATTAATATTATTATTGAGACTAGGAGTAATGTTGGGATCCACCCAAAGGCAGAAACCCTCCATAAATAGGCGTATGCCACATAGCGTGGATAACACACGGTATTCTTTAGTAAAAGGCGAAAGAATAGTTCGCTTTGTGTTCACCACATGGCTGCGTGAGCAGTATTTAAGAGACGGAGCCTCTATTTATATAAACATTTCTACTACCAAACTCTCTCTTCTCTCCGATGTGGGACTCTCAAAAGCCCATTACCAATTTTCTTTATTGACAAACGGCCCGTTACTATTTTTATTTCGTATTTCTTTCTTTAATAAACAATTTTTAATTAAAATCATAATGTATGTGTACACACTAATAATCAGAGAGAAGAATGGATTGAATATTCACTAAATCAACGGTACCTAAATTAAAAATATAAAAACTATCAATATATCAAAACATTTCATTGAGATAACATATAGAGTAGCTTAGCAACAAAATCAATAACATTATATCCATTGCAAAAAATTTCACCAACAAAGTCTTGTTTCGTTGATGATATGGGCCATTAACTAGGACTGTACAAGTTAATTTCGTATCATCTACTAACTCACTTGATTTAACCAAAAAATACATAAAGAATTCTACATTTTTGTATATTATCGATGCCCGCTTTATGGTTTACAGTTTTGCCTTTCACCAAAAATAGACCTACAAATCTAGAGCATAAAAGTGTTATAGCTGTGAGGAAAGATCCATGAAGTAAAGCTTGAGTGTCTCGTAGGTCATGAAGCAGATCCCAACACCAGGTACCACTTTATAGTACTCCGGAAGAATTCCTCTGTACAGACCTCTCACTCCTTCTGTCTTAACAATACGCTTTAGTGTCCCCAACAAACCTGTCTTGTACACAACCGCTCTCCCGCCCACTCCTTCTAGCTGCTTCCTTCTTCTCACCAGATCCAATGGGAACGTAGCTGCGGGTTTTATTTCAACATAACGAGTTATAGGACATTTTAACACAATGCATCAATTCTATGAAGGTTCTAATGCTTATGAATGCAAACATGAGACAAAGTTTCATTAGGATAAACACCAAAACCAGCCGTGAACAATAAGACCCGAGGTGAGGTTAGTTGGGAAACAAAACTCATTTAACGTCAAAAGATAGTTAAATCAAATGGAATGATTTTGGTAACCATAGTTTGAGTTTGATTAAGCAAATGCGAGACTAAATGAGAAGCATGCCTAAAGAAGTACACTCCTCACATTAAAATCACTACAATGCTTGAAGGGTTCTAGATTAGATCATGCATGGTTGATCATATCAATTTGCTAGAGACAGAAGCATGCAGATGAGAAGGAGAGAACAGATTTTCATTATGTGGCCACGGTGGAAGTTAAAATCACCTTAGCCAGTATTCACAAATGCATTACCATGTCCCAGAGAATTCTTAGTTGAGACTATTGATGCGATGAAACTGATGCTACTGCTAATATAATCAGCATTTAAGAGAAAGGTACAGAGAGAAAAAGTACAACCAAACAGTAATTCCCAGAGCAAGCAAAAAACAAAAAACAAAGAAGTAACTCACCTGTTGAAGATGCAATGCCTGAAAGACTTCCACAAGCTAGACTGACCATGACAGGAGAATCATGGGGCCTTGAGAAAAAAAAGAAAAACAAACAAATAATATTAGGAGATATAGTTAAACTGCAGAACTGTAAATATCGAGATGGACTTATTACCTATTGGACATCCAATAAGATCTCAAAGATTCATACGCAGAAAAGCTAATGGCGATACTAGGCCCAACACCCTATATAAAAAAGATGAAACCTTAGTCAGGAGAAAACGAAAGTGGAAGGATACAACATTTATGATGTGCATCTTTTTTTGTGGAAAATACCACAAGCGTTGTTCCGAGTCCCTTGTAGAGGCCCAAGATACCTTCGTCGGTGCTGATAGTGCGCAAAGTATGCCAAATACCCGTGTAGTAGATTACTTTTGTCTGCCATCCATACAATGATAAATGTCAATAACCAGCTAATGCAACAATGCATCATTAATGAAATCAACATGTGAACATAGAATACAAGGTTTAACAATGATCAAATCAAAAACTATGTTTGGAAAAAACCTCCAACCTGAGCAGCAAGGCGAGTTCTAACAAGATCAAGTGGATAAGTAGCAGAAGCAGCTGTGATTCCAGCCATACCACCGGCTACAAAATGTACAAAAAGGTTTGAGCTTATACTCTCCCTGTGATTTTCCATTCCAGTAACCATATACAAGAACTGAAAACAACGAAAGATGGAATCAGAAATAGGATAAATGTGGAGGAAAATGGCCACTAGGACCAAACTTGTAGATAAATTCTCAGACCTTCTTGTAGTGTTCATACGTGTAGAAATTGACAGAAGAATATGGAAGCCGGTGAGCAATTGTAACAAGATTCCCTTTCCAAAAAGCCTTGAATCCTTCTTCATTCAATATCCGTGAAGCCTCGTGCAATATGCTCGGCTTTCTTAGAGCTGCAGCATTTGTGTGCATGCCTTGCACCTAATTACAACAGAGTGTATAGTCAAGAAGCTGTCCACAAAATCTCTACGCATTTCGAGCTAGAAAACTGCAGCTAATGAAGATTTAGGGATCATGATATCTAAACTTTACAACAACAACCCTCAATTACTGCATAATAATCAAACAATAATAACTTCTTTCTCTTCCTACAAAGCTCAATTTGTGGACCGAACACACTAAATCAGATTCATATCAAACTTCTCGCTTGGAACATCATTAGAATTACAAAGCACCAAATTGCAATTGAAATTTCTTGATTGATCTTTACTTCAATAACCCAACACTTGGGTTCTGTGAACTAAAATGAAATCTCGAATTTTTTCGTTCTCTCTCCGATGAAAACGAACCTGGAAGAGAATGGTGAGGCGAGAGAGAGGGGCAGTGCAAGTCTTGCTAAAAGCGCCGGCGATTCCTCCGGCCAAGAGCTGCGACGCCGATTCGATATGTGATCTCTGATCCTGCGTTAGACGATGAGACGATGCTTTGTTCCCGACGACGCCATGACCTGAGCTCACCCCAACCCTAGCTTCCGTCTGCATCACCATTTGCCACTCAATTCCCGGTCCACTCTACTCAATTCCCGGTCCACTCTCCTATCCAAAGTCTCAATCTCGCCCGGGGAAGACTATCCCAACAATACCCACTTGCACAAAAATCTCGAATTTCGTGGAAAAGTATCTCCGAACGATCTTCGTTTCTCGTTTTTTGCTTGAAAGTTCGACTATCTCTTTATGTGTGCCTCTCGTCTTTTAATTCGGTTCCTTTCTCTGCTTCAAGACTTTGTACGCTTGTTTCCAACGCCACACCAACACGGCAGTACTAAATGCTGGAAACGACAGCGTTTCATTGCAACGAGCGGTTTAACGCCACGTTTTTTTTAATGGTTTTTATTTTTGTCTGATTTTCTTTTCTTTTCATTGTTATGTAATGATTTACAGTAATTTACATCAAATCTCTTGAAGAACTTAATGATCAATTTTGAAATTTATTATATATATTTAAGTTTGGATCCAACATATAATATTAAAAAATTATTAAATTAAATTGATCAACAAAAATCTTTGCCATTTATAAATCTTTGTTGGTGGCACGAATTCGGAAAGGTTGTACTTTGTGAGAAGATATCATTACCCCCAACTAGCACGTGTTTTTTGTTTATAAAAACATGTCGAAATATCTTTCTTTCTTTTTTTTGCTTTAATCATGTCGAGAAAATTACATACAGAGACATGATTTTGTGTCTTCTTTTGTTTGGTTTCTCCTGTTTTTGATTTTGCTCAATTTGTGGTTATGAGTATTTCTTCTAAACATAACATAGATGATAAATTCAAACTAGTTAAAATCATGTCATCCTTATTATACAAATCAAGTTGAAACAGAAAAGGTTTCCACATTCATTTCCTAATTAATCTCAAGATATCACCGACCAAATGTAATGAACCAGTCACCAACACGTAACACCAAAAATAACAAGAAAATCCCAATTAGATCACTTTGTCACCTGAAAACAAAATGCATTCTAAACTACTTTTTTTGTTTTTACCTGAAAACGTACTTGTTTACTCCGGCGAGCTCTATCCCGGAGCCAGTCAACGTCCAAAGAAAGTGACGAGAAGACGAAGCTCTTCTCTTCTTTTTTTGCCTTTGGAATCACTTCCTAAATTAGATTTTGCTTCACCTCGAGCCAAACTCTCCCAAAGCTTCTGAAGACTAGACTGCCACATAGTCGAATCAGCACGTATGTCAACGTTTGACCAAGATCCCACTCACTGATACGTTTTGCACAAAAACAGCTTTCTTGAATTCAACTCCTACACCATTTTTAGACATCTTAAATGAGATTTTTGTAAAAGCCTATTTAGATTCTCAGGTAATCTCATAACAAAAACACACCTTGATCAATGCATTTAATCGTGGAAGAAGCAAACTCGGATCACGAACAGACATACAACTGAACAAGAGTATCTGCATATGTGTATACCAACACTATTAGATCAAACTTTTTCAAGTTTTTTTTTTAGACTTAAGACAGCAAAATTTAAAAACTTTACCTGCTCTGATCTTTTCTGGTTTTGTTTGATATGTTGTGAAAACCAAGTAGCTCACGCTTCCATGCTTTCAGGACTATGAGCTCCATCAAGGTAAAACAAAATCTCCTCAGGTAGTTCTGCATCAGGCACGATCATAGCTCGTCCCATCAAATAAGCATTTGACAATCCAGAGATTAATTTTTAGGGTAAACCGCTCTGTTTTCAAGTAAAACAACAGATATTCACAACTCATAATGTTTTCATTGTGTCAACTTACTGTCTGATTCAAACCATTCTTGTCCTCAATAGCAATCTTCTGAAGAAATGTAGAGCACAAGGCAACAGCAAGACCAGCGTTTAGATATTGATGTTCGCCTCGTAGCCCGAGTCTTTCACTCGAGTCCAATGGTTCCAACACCTGAAGATTCACCTGCAACAGGTACTAATTCATAACATTATATATCATCTCAACATCTATCTAATGATTTGGTTGTTTTTGGTAGCCTTACCTCCAATTTTGAAGCTTTCTCATTAAGTACACGCATTGCTTCATTAGGTTGAGGCACTGTGAAAGCAGGAACTCCATTCTGTAACAGAGACAAATAATTAATAATGAAACTGAAACTCTGAAAAAACGCAGAAACTTATTGTAGGACCTTGAAGATACCAGCTTTCTCTGCAGCGATTTCAGCAAGCGTGTGTCCTGGATAAAACCGAGTGACTAAGAAAAACGCTTTGGATCCATTTTTTCGAGCAATGGCACGAAAAAGACTAACCAAGTATCTCCATATGATCATAACCAAGAGAAGAAATACCACAGACGACAGGCTTCCGAATCTATATTAACATATGCTTTGTTAGAGACAAAACCTAATAAACAAAATCTTAATCTGACATAGAAAATAGTCGCTTTTCCTACAACGTTAGTCGCATCGAATTTCCCACCTAAGCCAACCTCCAGTATAACAACATCTACCTGCGTGTAACATCAATAACATTATATGGCTACATTACATGAGTTTTATCTACTAAGAGATTTGTCAGAGAACCTGTTCTATTGCGAAAATCTTGAAAGCTAACAATGCAAAAAAGCAGAAGTAAGTAGGCATTGGAATCTCGTTGCTGGTTTTCTCCTGCGCTTTAATTTGGAAATGTATAGCAAAATGAGAGACATACAAAACACGAAAAGTCTTTACAAGAATGTTCTGTTCTAAAAGCCCACCTTGAGCTTATTGAAGCAACACCAGAAGTAGTCCACAAACTTCTCCAGGCTTATCTCAATGCTGAAGCAAGCAATTGTTTTCTGAACACTTTCTTGGATAAAATTGTTGTCATCTGTTTGTTTCCAAAAGCTCAACCGTTCAGACGAAATCTCTCTCGGACATCGATTAAGTGAGGAGATGTGAAGAGACCAGTTCGAAGACTGTAATTGCGAAGAATAGATTCTGAAAATGTGCATGTTGATCCCTTCAAAAGATATACAAAATTTTAAATCTTCATTGTATAATATCAGGTGTAGTCATGATGAGCCTTTCAAAGTCTGTACATTTCCTTTAGTTCCGGCCACATGAATAATTTTCAATTGTGAGACTTCGTCTTGGAGCTCAAGAACCTAAGAGATTCATGAGACCATAAAAAGCTCATAACTTTTGATATGACACATTAAAAGTGAAGTGATTTTGAAACCTGGAGATAATTGAAGAGCAAACGGAACCGGTGAGATTGGTTGTTATTAACAAAATGGATGCGTTTTGTGATCAAAGACGACAATTCATCCAATGTGTTCCTGTAAAAAACTGACAATTCACCTTCATCTTTTTCTTTTTCCGGAAACGGATGAAATCATACAAAGTAAGAAAAGCTCACATTCAAGCGAACTCTATACAAAATTAAAAATCAGAACAAACGGACGATTTGCCAATTGCCATTGAACGAATCCAAAAGAAACTCAACTTTGAAATTTGGGATATGTGTCTGTAATCGTGGAGGAAAAGAGAAAGAAATGAGTTTTTGGGATTGGAAATGAAAGGTCTCAACTTTCAATTCAATCTTTAAACTATCTAAAGCGAAAAAGGTGTTAACTTTATATGTACATACACTGAAATGCAGAAATTGGATATGTACCGAACAAAACCGTTCATTCCTCAATGGTTTCTTTTCCACTACATTATGAACCAAACGTGCACCCCAATTGAACGATAGCTTGCATATTTGCATTTTTAAGATAATTCTTTATGGATCTCAAAAAACTAATTCTTGCAACAGTACAGAGATATTCAGAGCCTACAAAGACCATAAAAGATATGAAAATTTCTGACATTGACACGGGATGTTGTTGTGTGTCATCCAAACAAAGCAAAATTTAAACATAGGTATCGATCAAAGACTTCCTCATCTCGTCGACAATAGAGCTGGGTTGGGCCTCCCTTAGCTTGAAGATGCTGTCTATAACAGAGAGCTCTGTTGCGGTTGTGTCTGAACCGCAGAAAGCAGTCCAATCATTGACGGTCATTCCCGCAGCTATAACTTCACTACCACGGTTCACAGTTCCTGCAACGAGAGGGACTTGAAGTAGTGTCGAGAGTTCGTCCAAGTCTTCGACAGAGGTGTGAGGATGGACCTATTTGATTAAATAAAGACATTTGTCAATATAAATTTTTAGTGAGAGACCAATGCTAATTTCCATCAATTTTCGAAGGGATGCTATGTTTTATATTCTCTTACAATTCCACCTCTGTTGGACAAGGCACAGTAACTCCCCACAAGAATGTTGCCTGCAATTGTCTGACGGAAAACTTCAACACCAAGAACATCGGCTATTATTTCCTCAGTTTCCTGTCAATGCAGAAAACCAATACAAGAATCAAACATCAAATCACACGGCATAAGTACAGAAACTCCATTTACATGCCAAAATATTAAATGATCCGAAACACATGCAGTAATAGTACGAGAGCATATGATCTTTTTTTTTGAAAAGCATATGTTGACAGAAAACTCATGGTGATTCCAAAGGTTATAGATTACATTAACCCTGCGAACTTTTGTAGCTCAGCTAGTCGTTCATCATTTCTTGACAGTCAATTGGGAACCAGCAGATATGTTTTGCCAAGCAGTTTCATAAGAGAAATTAAGCAGGACATATTTACCTTGTCAAGATCGGTGTGAGCAAGAGCAACATGGTCATTGCAGGCAATGCAATTTCCAAGAGCAGACAGACGCTCCTCGATTCGCTGGACCACAACTTGATCAGGTAGACTATTCCTCAAGTGTTGAAGCTCTGTCAGAATAGAAACCATAAGTACAATCCGGGAGATGCAACAAAACTACAGACCACATATTCCGTTGTCAAAAGAATAAAAGACTTTTGTCCATAATACTAACATTACAGATTCCTCAATACAATAAATTGAAGCGAACAATCATCTCCACTAAAAGCTTATTCAGTTATCAGAAGTCCACTCATAAACTAAATTTAAACATGGATAGTCAGTACAAATGGTTCTGACAACTTGCATAAAAATATTCAGCAAAAATGCTACTCTCTCTATATATATGTCAACTGTGTCATGCTTTGTTTGGAATTTCAAAAGCAGTTCTTAATTGTGCTAAGAAACAGACTGGTGTAAAAATTGTCAACAAGATTTACCTTGGTCAGTAGTTGTATGAGGCACAAGAAGCCCATTCTTGTTTCCTATATATAGAGAAAGACCCATCTTAAGTTCGCAATTGGAAAATATCAAGAAGATTAGAAAAGTTAGAAATTCGAAAGGTGTTGAGAAAGCTAACCAGCGCATAGACGCCCAATAATCCGTGTTCCTCCAATAGAGGTCTTCACAATAGGGATAACATCAGCTAACTCCGACTCAAAAGCACTGGAAAGCATCAAACATAAACACCAGAAGTTTAAAAATTGAAGCTATAGAAGAAGCAAAACTGAAAGTTGAAAGAGGTGTCCAAGAAAAACAAAAGATACCTGTAGAAGTTCTCAGAGCCTCCTATAGCGACTAAGCAATAGGCATTAGTGAGTTTTGAAAAGACACCAACTTCACAGTTGTTCTCAAACTGAAGACCTGCATATTACCCACAAACCCATTAAAGCCACTTAGAAAGAAACCCCCAAGATTAGTATAAGTAAGGCTCTGCAAAAAACTTACGAGTCGCCATCGAGTGGAGAAAGCTACGAACTTTGCTAACGTACACCTGCGTGAACAAGGCAATTGTGAAATCTTATCATCAAGAAGAAGAGGAAAAAGAAACGGGATGTTACGACTGCAACAAAACCCGACGAAATTAACGTCACAGAGATCAGCTTAACGCAACGATTCCAAAACTAGGTTTCCATAAACCAAAAAAACGGTTTCCAACACAGTAAATTTCGATTTGCAATCCCCTGACTACTCTTGGTAAAGATTCTTACAACAGAACAGGAACAAATTAGGTTTACAGATCGAAGAAGCTTACTTGGGAGGTATGAATCGAGCGAGAGAGAGAGGAAGCGGCGAAGAAGAAAGAAAATAGAGTTGAGTTTTTATGAAGAAGGCAAGGGTTGTCTTTATAGCCGGCCCTGGACAATACGAAGTAGCCCTGGGCATTCGTGTCTCGGTTCCAGGATCGATTTCTTTCGTTCAGGATTTTTTGAACATAAAAAATTTTATTTGGCAAATGATTTCTGTTTTTATAACGAAAAAAATTGAGATAACGAGACATAAATTATGATATACAATATAAAAATATGAAACGGATGAAAAAAAACATAAATCATGTCCTTTTTTTATTGTTTACTAGTGTTCAAAATTGAGTTTTATCTAACATTTTTTCACATTTATAAATTTTTCCAATGACATCAATCTTCTCAAACTTATATTATTTTTATTGGCGGTTCATATGCATATTTCATATTGATAATTTGGTATCTCTGAAAAAATAAAAACTATAAATTTTTTATAAACATGGACTAAATATCACCAACGAAAAGATTAAATTAGAGAGAAGTCTATGAAATCAAACTTACCAGCCAACAAACACTCAATTGTTCATGTTTCACATGATATGTGGCTGTGCTAGGTGGATGGTTTCCGGAAATAACAAGATATATTCATATAACATGGATGAATATGTAGCAAAACTAGGATAACAAAAAAAAATTATTTGGAGCATGCAACATTCGATATGCAATCTTTCTTCACTATATACAGAGTTTGAGTCACTTATTGGACAATAGAGTGTATGGTCAAAGTCCGGCAACCATATGTTATCTTTGCAATAAACTGTTTGGAGGTTGTCAGACTGGTGGCAATACCGACTGGTGGTATCACCGGAACAATGGACATCATTCTCAGTCCACTTGAACGAATTCCAGAGTTGTAAAGTTATGTTCCAAAACATCATCCTTATCCACATACCACATACATAAACTACAAGGACAACACAAAATAATATGTTGTGTAAGGATGTTATTATCACCAATGGTTTATATCAACTCATCACCATTGACTTGGCTAAAACATCTTCTTCTTATTAATATTTAATTAAATTATATTATCGCTAAAAAAAGTATATCAAATAAGTATTTATAAAATTTTAGATCGGATTGGATTTCAACGGATTCTGAACTATTTAGATTGTTATTTTAGAATGCATGTACATAATCTATAAAATACGATATTTTTCAGAATTTTAAGTTTTTAATTTTTTTTCAACCTAAACCTAAAAATGAACATAAAACTGATAAAATAAACTGAAAAGGCAAGAAATAGAGGCAGTTTGTTGGTTCATTGTTATTTTCACCCAAATAGTCCATATAAATGTTTCATTTAAATGCATCAAATTTATGAACGTTCTACTGTTTATGAATGCAAACATGAGAAAAAGTTTCATTAGGATAAATACCAAAACCATATTGGAGATTCTATCAGGCATAGTTTTAGTCAAGTAAACTTTAGGTCTTATATTTTAACTATTATTTGCGGGCATTTTGCTAAATTGTTGTATACTTTTGTGGTTATTATTTGTTATGTCAGCTTATGCCATGAAAATCTTTGGAAACCAGTTTTAAAAGAAAATAAAAAGTGTACAAGTTAGTCTAAGCCCATTGACAAAACAGGTATAAGCCCATCATTGCCGAGGAAAGAGAGTAGCTAAGCCCACGTCTATTCGATAATTTATAGAAATTGACAAACTTCTCGAGACCATATACAATTCAAATATATAATGCGCAATTTCTACGTCTCCATTCAGTGTTGTTGAATGCTTGATTGCTTGGTCTGACATAGCACGAGTGATAGGTCCATTTTTTTTCTTCTATAGTAGTTCCCTTGTCTTAGGCTAAATCTGTATTTATTCCCGTGAAAGATATATATATATATACAACAAAATAAAAACACAAGAAAGAGATTTTATATATGCTGTCCTTCGATAAATATCTCGTCTTTTATTTTCATTACTAGCTTTTTTCCTGATTTTTGTAGATATAGAATTCATCTTATTTGTTTATAATTTATACTTTATAGTAGCTAATTATAACATATTTTCTTAAAGTACCACAAATAAATAAAACTGATGGTCATGAATATATTTTTATACATAGTTCATAGAAATAGTTGCAACAGACGCTGCCACAAACATTTTTTCCAAGAAAAGAATAGAATAATTTCGTCAATTGTAGGAGGACCTTCGTCGATCAGTATCCCAATCTGTCTATATTAACTTTTTTTTTTCTTTCTTGTCGACATGTCTCGATTAAACTTTGAAGCGTTAATGCATATATTTGTTTGTAATTAGAAACACAGTGATAATGATTCTTTAGATTTTTCTTCTTCTATATGCGTATTGTTACCAGGCATACTGAAAAGGTAAAAAAAAAAAAAAAAAAAAAGAAGACTATTTCCACTTAAAATACATTCAATACATGTATATGTAGTTGAATTTGCTAAAATTTCAACTAACCTGTTAAAAACTTTTTTTTTAAATACCTTTTAGAACGATCAAACGTTTTTCTTATAGAATTGTTCGAGCCAGTCAGATCTTAAATATTTATATACATATATATATATATATATAACAAAATAAAAGGTGCATATCAAATCGTTATTGTTTCTCTTCACATATTTGGTGATTATGGCTAATGGTTTGGAAACGATAGTGTGTTCATGCAGATATTCAGGATTTTACATTTGAATTAAAGCATCAGCATCCCGTAATATTCAGTGAGTTTCTAAAAATAGTAATATTTTTAATGAATTATATTTAATTTTATTAATTTTTAAAATATTATATTATTAGTTACTATTAAACTAATAATACTATTAGTGATTATTCACTGTAGAACAGTGTTGAAAGTGTAAATGGTAACTATTTTGTTTACTGCATCACATCGGAGTAAAAATTTGAAAATATCTAAGCGTCGACGATTTTTCTCGGTTGGTGCTAAGAACAAAAAAAAAAAAGATAGGATGGAATGTAACTTCTTGTTTGCTTGTATAGTTTGTATTATAGTCTCCGAACGTGATGGACTCGACTTTTCCGAATTTGGAACTAAAGCTCGTCGTGAGACTTCTTTATTTTTATAATTATATACAATCATTTTAATATTTGGGAAATTAAACTGCACCAATGAAATTTCTCTTCTTTCTAAAATAGTATAAATACCATCCTATGGACATCTACAAGCCTACAACTTGTGTTTCCCGTGAATTATCAACCATATAGTGTATTTTTCTATTATATTGCCATATACTAAAAATTAACCGTGAACACCTTACAAGATGAAGTTGTCAGATATACGATGATGTCGGCCATTTGAATAAACATAAATTGAACAGTTGTTTTAATGGAAGGCGACATTAATTGACCCCACGAAAGAACATCTACTATAATGTTAAAAATTCACAAATCATCTATACATAATAATCGTTTGTTTTCTATTGGTTATATATCTCTCGTGCGTCGGCCGAATTATTTTGCATGATCCAAAGAAAAAACTTATGTGCCAGACTACGACACAACGATCTTCGAACTCTGTTTGTGGTTAACGAATCTGATCCAATATTCAGCGTATATATAGAAACACGTACACATGCAAATCTTTTTCTTTTTCTTTTTTTTTCAATTGGAGACACACACATGCAGACCTTTTATTATTTTTTCAGTTACAAATATGTAAAATAGAGTGAAAATGCAACCACTACGTCATGCACGTGACATGTAAGCATTTTATTTCCTGTTTTGGTAATAAATCTTGTGTCCACGGTTTTTTCTTTTTAATTTCGTCAAACACATACCGACGTCAATTCATCACCAAGATTATAATTAAGTTGTGTAGCAGGTAAAGGTTGTTTTAATAACCGGTTTAACTTCAGTAAAATGCGATTATATAGATGTGGTAAGAGATTACGGTTTAATATAAAAACTCCGACTTATAAAATATCATTAACGTGACTTAAATACTGCAGTTGTAGAAAATTAGAAATAATTTGTAAAATTAAAAAATTAAAAGAATCTCAGAAAGAGAAAAAAGTAGCATGTTTTGTTTATACAGTTTTGCTATCTAAAACTTTTAAACAGCATAGGGGCCCTCATCACAATAAACGTTATTATCGTTTATTTTTTTCGCATATTCTTGCCATTTGGTGGCAAAAAAAATGAATTGTAGCAAAAGAAGATTAAAAAAGAAGGTCACTATTTATAATGGAAAAGTATGTCTATATTTGTAAGCATTTACTGCCGTGTGAAATTGTTTATTTGAAGCGTAAGCTAACCGGATGTTAAAAAGGTGATGGAGATTGGACAAATGTTGGAGCTTGAAAATGAAAGACGTACGTATTGATAGTTGACAAGAGATTGGACCATTGTCACATATATTTATAGACTATACCGTTTGCCTCAGCTTCCAATGCCATCAAATTTGAGCTACAATTATGGACAAATAGCTTTTTATGTGTTTAAGGTATTTCTTTTTTCAAATGGAAAAATTAACAAAATCATTTCAAGTTTGGACTTAAACGATGCTAAAGAAATGTTGTGGCGCCGCGTATGAATTATGAATTTTAGTTGTTTCATGACATATTGTTCTCGCTTTGTGTTGTTCACGTTCACGATGTTTTCTCAGCCGTCCAAATTTTTAAATTACCTAAAATATCCCCACCAGTCGAGAGCTGATCCACTGCGCCACACCCTAACTCTTTTACTCTGCACGAACACCACGTCATCAATCAGGATCTAGATGTGGGAACCCTCACTCACGTGGCGCCATGTGGTTGAGAACTTAGTTAAAAACCATGAATTACGCATACCTTCATTGTTTTAATATAACATTTTAGAAACCATAATTTCAGAAAAAGACAAAAGAAATATTAAATTATTATATTTTTACAATATGACAACAGAAGTTTCTGAAAAGTATCATTTTTACAAATAAAAATTATCAATTTTAATAAGTACATTTCGACATAATTACAAGAAAATTTTATAAATTAAACATATTGAAATAATAATATTTTATTAGTTTATAATTAATTTATTAAAATATTCTAAAAATATCATTAAAAAGTTTTTTATTGATAAATTTATTAGAAAACATAATTTAATCAATGTTAAAACAATTTACAAAAAAAAAGCTAAAAACTATTAAAAATAAAAAAATATATTATAATACTAAATATTTTTTCCTGCATAACATCATTTATTATAAATAGAAAGAGTATATAGTATTTATTATTTCATAATATTATATATTATATATATTTTTTTTATTTTATCGATTTCTATTGCATTTTAAACCGGCTATAAAGTTAAAATCGTAAAAAAAAAACATTAAAAGAACTTGACACAAATTGTGATCACATTTGAGAGTGACATTAATTTAGTTTCTCTTAAAATAAATAAAGCTTAGAATTAAGAGACTGATTGGAAAGTGGCTGTAGGAGGTATAGATTACTATTTTATTTTACAGTTTAATTGTCAATCGATCATTCTCTAATTTTAAAAGTCAATTTACAGCCATTTTTTTATAAAAAAAAATGAATTATACTGACTCTAAAATCTATTTTTACAGCTTAAAATTTAGTGCTTTGAGGTAATTTTATAGCAATAACATCTAAAGCCACAACAAAAACCTCTACAGACCAAATTCTAAAGCAAAAAACTTAAAAATACAACTTCAACCAATCAAATTTACGGCAAAATGTTTCTCAAATCATAAAAAATTGTGTCACATAGCACTACTTCGGAAATTAATGATCTTTGTTTTATTAATGAGTAATTGAACAAATTCCACGGTGGTTAGGGATCATTTGCTAACGACAACCCACAACAAACTAATCATGCATACGATTTGTAATTCTATTGGAAGACGAATTTTTTTTCTAAAATGTATTTGTATATATATATTTTTTCCAGTTAATATATTAGTATATGAAGTTAAACTTAATTCGTAAATGTATAAAACTTCGGAAGTTTGCCTTAAGTTGTGAATATATAAAAATGGGTCTAAAAATCAATTAAAAAAACTTGGGTATTATTACTTAATTTGTGAGAAAGCATAAGGGTTTGTTTTACTATTTTCACACTTTCGTTTACGCTCTTTAAAAACCCATTTGCTCCTTCCCACTTGATCTCCTCACCGGATTATCCCATTCCAATTCTCGCATCCTCGTCGTGGTGGTGACTGAGTCCGACCGAGTTGATTCGTTCTCTCTGGTTTTGATAGGCAACTATGGAGGAGATCGATCGTTCCCGCGCTTTCGCCAAGGATGTTAAGCGTATCGTTGTCAAGGTTCCAATTCTCTCTCTCTTTTGATCAGTTGTCTTCAAAACTTTCCGGGTTTGACTTTTAGCGTGTTTGGTCCAATATTCTTGAAGTCTTTTTTTTGGTTTATGTCAATTGGTAGTGTGTTCTTCTCAATACTTCTCAATGATTGCTTCTTTAGTTGTAGCTGTTTGGCGGCGGAGAAATCTGGGGAAATGTGGAAAAAATTAACAATTTTTTTTTTTTTTTCAAAAATTGAAACTTTTCATGAATCTGCGAAATTTTCTCCCTTAATTAGACTTTCTTTTTATCACACATGCATCTTTCAGCGGTTTCTTGTTATCTCATTCTCCGAGTTTGACTGTTTACAGGTTGGGACTGCAGTTGTTACTGGGAAAGGTGGAAGATTGGCTCTTGGGCGCTTAGGGGCAATCTGCGAGCAGGTATTTAACAAAACATTAATATACGTTCTTGATTAAACTCTGTTCTGAAAACAGAAAAAGGGTTTTTGAAGGACTTTTTGTGTATTCTCTCTCTAATGCCAGCTTGCGGAATTAAACTCGGATGGATTTGAGGTCATTTTGGTGTCATCTGGTGCGGTTGGTCTTGGTCGTCAAAGGCTTCGATACAGACAATTAGTCAACAGCAGGTTTTGTGATGGAAGCATGCCATTAGTTTGCTTCCTTTGTTCCCCTAAACAGCTCTAATTGTGTTTTAGGGGCATTGTGAATAACTGTTATATTTGTTGTTTTGTTCTGTTATTAATCTTCTTATTCTCTATGAATTCCAGCTTCGCAGACCTTCAGAAGCCACAAACTGAACTTGATGGAAAGGCTTGTGCTGGTGTTGGACAGAGCAGCCTCATGGCTTACTATGAGACTATGTTTGACCAGGTGATGTGACTTTCTTTTTCTTTTTTTTCTTGATTATTGGCAAGCATTTCAAATACTGACGGGTTGTTTCCTCGTCTTTTTTTTCGGGTAGTTGGATGTGACGGTGGCTCAAATGCTGGTGACTGATAGCAGTTTTAGAGATAAGGATTTCAGGAAGCAACTTAGTGAAACGGTCAAAGCCATGCTGAAGATGAGGGTTATTCCCGTTTTCAACGAGAATGATGCTATAAGCACTCGAAAAGCCCCTTATACGGTTTGTTGATTGCCTCTCTTTTGGGTTTATTTCAACTTAAAAGTTCTACTAAGCGTTACTAATTGACTACATGAATAAAACTTAAATTGAGTAATTTCCTAGATTCTTCTAAATCTTTTTAACCTACAGCTTCACCGCACTCTTAACCTATGCAGGATTCTACTGGTATATTTTGGGATAATGACAGCTTAGCTGCTCTACTGTCACTGGAGCTGAAAGCTGATCTTTTGATTCTTCTAAGTGATGTTGAGGGTCTTTATACTGGTCCTCCAAGCGATCCTAATTCCAAGTTAATCCACACATACATTAAAGAAAAGCACCAGGAAGAGATCACGTTTGGAGAAAAGTCCAAATTAGGACGAGGGGGTATGACTGCAAAAGTTAAAGCTGCTGTTAGTGCAGCTTATGGTGGCATTCCTGTTATCATAACCAGGTAAAGGCCCTTCGGTACTCATAAATCTGTAAATATACTGCATAGCTAAACGCTTGTAAATAAATGGAATATAAAGAATAAGAGTTGCTGTAAGTTAAAATGTGCAGCTCTGTTAAAGTTCTTTACTTGATCACATTTTTTTTTCTTATCGTGCTCGCATTTAGCATCAGCTTGTTCCTCTGAATATCTGAATCTAGAAGGGACTGATCAATAAGCTAGCACTTAATGTTGGATGGAAGAGTGATACTTTTCTTGCTCTCTTTTTTTTTTTTTTTTTTGAAGTGGCTTTGCAGCTGAGAATATACCTAAAGTTCTTAGTGGACTGCGTGTTGGTACTCTGTTCCACCAAGATGCTCATTTGTGGACTCCGGTCGTAGATACTACTTCCTGTGACATGGCAGTTGCTGCAAGGGAGAGTTCTAGAAAGCTTCAGGTAATGTTAGGGATTTGATGCAAGTGTACCTAAATTGTTAATCCAGAGATTGTTCTCGTTTTGCAAGTGTAATTAATTTGTTTGCAATTTGCTTAACAGGCTTTGTCTTCAGAAGATAGGAAAAACATTCTACTCGATATTGCCAACGCCCTTGAAGCAAATGAGAAACTAATTAAAGCTGAGAATGATTTAGATGTTGCTGCAGCACGAGAAGCTGGATATGAAGAGTCGTTGGTAGCTCGCTTAGTTATGAAGCCTGGGAAGGTAAGACAGTATTCACTGTGTGATTAAATCCATTGCACCAATTATATTTTTCTTCCTATGGCCTATTTATTTCTACTATTACGTTGTTTGTTTTTGTGCTTGATAGATCTTAAGCCTTGCAGCTTCCATTCGCCAGCTAGCTGAAATGGAAGATCCAATTGGCCGTGTTTTAACAAAAACTGAGGTAATCTGAGGACGATACTCGTCATGTATCATCCATTCTCAAACTAGGATTCAAATACAGGGCATGCATTTTCTGATATGGTGGAAACTTCCTCCTATCAACATGCAAAATTTTTCAAATTCAAATAGTTCTTGACAATTTCTTGTGTAACAGATTGCAGATGGTCTTACTTTAGAAAAGACGTCATCACCATTAGGTGTTCTTCTGATTGTTTTTGAGTCTCGGCCTGATGCACTTGTTCAGGTATGTCACTGGACATTGTCTTTTATGGTCTTAAATGTGAGTTCCGATCGCCGAACACCTTGCACTATCAATGAATCAAATAGATAGCTTCACTTGCAATCCGGAGTGGAAATGGTCTTCTGCTGAAGGGTGGAAAAGAGGCTCGTCGATCAAATGCTATCTTACACAAGGTACATCGACCTTGTATGGAGTAAACTCCAATGTAGTCATCATCTTGGTTCCCAAAATATGTGTGGCTAATTTGTGAAATCATGGAAAAACTATAGGTGATCACTGATGCAATTCCGAAGACTGTTGGAGGTAAACTCATAGGACTTGTGACTTCGAGAGAGGAGATTCCTGATCTGCTCAAGGTATAGATATATATGAATGGCAGATCACCAGAAGTAATTAACTCCTTTTACTTAAACTGGCACCCACCATTTGCATTTATGCTACAGCTTGATGATGTTATTGATCTTGTGATCCCAAGAGGCAGCAACAAGCTTGTTTCTCAGATAAAAAACTCAACGAAAATTCCAGTGCTAGGGCATGCTGGTACGTTAAGAAGATCAGTTCCATTAAGTTCATATGTTGGATTGGCCTAGAGAGAACACGGCTTACCCTTTTGGTGTTTGCAGATGGTATATGTCATGTATATGTTGACAAATCTTGTAAACTGGACATGGCAAAGCGCGTAATTTCAGATGCAAAGTTAGACTATCCAGCAGCCTGTAACGCAATGGTTAGAGACTCTTACCTTTTTCAGTAATGTTCACTTATTCATATAGTAATTTTGTTTACGGTTCACTTAGTACTTCTTGTCTCACCTCGTCTTCTATTTTTATCTTTTCCTAACAGGAAACCCTTCTTGTACATAAGGATCTAGAGAAGAATGGTGTGCTCAACGAGCTTATATATGCTCTGCAAGCCAATGGTAAGAATAGTGGTTTGGGAATACGTCATAAAATGGGTGTGTTTTATTGGATCTATCAAAATCATGTGTTTCAATCTGGATGTTTCATATACGTTCAACTGTTTTTTGTTTGTCTTTAATCATTAACTATGAGTTATAAAAACCATAATACTAAAAATAAGATAAGATTCAGTTTGTTGGCCAGCTTCATTAGAGACATTTGTTTTAACTTTGAAGTGTACGCATCAAATTGTAGGTGTCACTTTGTATGGTGGGCCAAGAGCAAGTGGTAAACTGAACATTCCGGAAACACAATCATTTCATCACGAGTACAGTTCCAAGGCCTGCACCGTTGAAATTGTAGAAGACGTACATGGTGCTATAGATCATATTCACCAACATGGGAGGTAAAATTATTGCTGAATCCAAGTTATAACATCACAAAGTCTACACAGGGCCTACCTCTCTGTACTCTGTATTCTTTGCATGTGGTGGAAAATAAGTGTGGTCACTTACTTTTTGTCTTGTCTTGCCTTGTGAGAGCAGTGCACACACTGATTGCATAGTGACCGAAGATAGTGAAGTCGCAGAGATATTCCTCCGCCAAGTGGATAGGTAATAATAGCTCATGTTCTAAAGCATTCTGTGGTGTTGAATTGTACAGTCCATAGAATGTTTGAGGTTGAATATATTGGAAACTAAGCTCTTAACATTTGACAGTGCTGCTGTTTTCCACAATGCAAGCACAAGATTCTGTGATGGTTTTAGATTTGGACTTGGTGCTGAGGTACGACAGAGAGAGACATTTAATATCAAATGTATAAACGAAATGAAAAGAAACGTGTGAATGAATTAATGAATGAATGAATGAATGAATGGTTTGTTTTCATGTATAGGTGGGAATAAGCACAAGCAGAATCCATGCCCGTGGTCCAGTTGGAGTCGAAGGATTATTGACAACTAGATGGTACTATTGAATTTCTTTTGTCTTTCCTCGGTTCATTGATTTGTTAAAACTTCGAATACTTGTGGTGGTGAATGGCAGGATAATGAGAGGAAAAGGACAAGTTGTGGATGGAGACAATGGAGTCGCTTACACCCATAAGGAACTTCCTGTCTTAAAAAGGACAGGCGCAGTGGAGAACGGGTTTTAGTTCCCTGCTAATGTCATATTATGCAGTATTTTACTTATATGATTGAAGTTTTTTTTGTTTAATTAGGATTTAGTATTGTTCCTTGTGGATTTGCACCTACATAAGAAGATCCTCTACCTTGGTGGTTTTGATAATAGTAAAGTGCTTCTCTTCATGTCAAAAACTCATTATAAGCCACACAATCTTTAATTTCACATTTCATTTTATCATTCTCCATGCAAACGAGGATTAGAATGATTCAAATTCGAATTTCACATTCAAAACCCAATGCGAACTAAGATGTCATTACAACAAAAACCTGCAACCATAAAATTACTCTTCTTAGTGTGTCTTCAATCTTCATTCATTCTTGGATGAAGTTTTTGACTTTATTCAACCATAGCAAGTACTCTCTGCTATCTTTCTTCATCATGTACTCATACATGAAATCCGTCGTGCTTGGTTTTATTCCTCTGGTCTCAAGAAACTTGTGGAACGACTTTCGCATATTCTCATCCAACTCTCTGCAAAGTCAAAAAAAAAAAAGAAAGAACATTTGAAGTTTATTGGTCATCATAGTAAAAACAGTTTTGAGGATAAATGTTGCTGCTTACTGAAAATCAGGCCCATCATTTGCCAATTGTTCATCAGAAGAATTCTCTGGATTGTTCACAGACAAACCATCAATGACAATCTCATCGGGGAAAGCAGTGCAGCTAAACTCTAGGCTGAGTCCACTCTTCTTGGTGACAGTGACAACAAGTGGAATGCTTGTTTGATTCGCTGTCTCGTTACGAACATCACCATCTTCATTGTTATCCATATCATCTTCATAGTCATCCATGGAAAGACCAGGCATGCTAACTTCTACTCTAATCTGCTCTCCATTGTACTCTCTAGTCAATGTTACAGTCCGATGTCCAGGATTATCTTCGATTTTGAAAGGAAAGTCACCAGATTTATGAAACCAATGCTTTGATCAAAATTTCGAAACTTTATCGAACCTACTCAAACAATTTTGAACAAAATGTATAAAATTAAGGCAAACGAATCTTATGGGTTCTATTTTTCAGAAATCAAACAAAAACCCAACAGTTCTCTTCTAATCAAATCTCTCGACTGTTTTCCAGTAAGCTAAAACGGAAAATGGAAAACAGGGGTTTATTACCACATCGTGATCATCGGCTTCGAAAGCATCGTTGATTTCGGAGTCAATCACTTGGAGAAGCGTCTCATCGGACTTTAACCGCTCATTAGTAGCCGTGGAATAAAGAAAGCCACGAGATACGAAAGGATCAAGCAGAGAAGAGGGCTTGGAAACAAGGGACGACGACGGAGACGGCCTGAACTCGAGCCACACGACCACACACGGAAGCCAAACTAGAAGCTGACCTGCGGATGGACCAAGCGAAAACCATGGCGGTTTACAAGAACTTGGATTCTCTTCCGGGTTTTTGGCTTTGGCCACTTTCCTTTAGGGTTTAATAGTGCAGAATCGTTTGCTCGACATTGTTTATCTATCTTTTGCTCGACATTGTTTATCTGTCTTTTTACCTGCTCTATCTGCGGTATGATAGTGCAGAATCGTCAAAAGCGTATGACTACTTTGACGCAGCCCGAATCTCTGTCGGAATCCAATGTGATAAACGTACGATGTTCAATGTTATGTTACAAGACATGGTTACCTGGGCGGTCTGAAATAATTTCGATGCAGAAGTAAAATAATTTGTTGGTAATTTCAAAAGACATCCAAGACGAAGAGACGGACTTCATCACTCTTCTTGATTCTTACGTGTGAAAGAGATTACAATGTTTTCTTGGTAGTGCCTGGTTATGAGGCGGGAAGCTCACAAGGTGTGAAACGTGAAAGTGAAACTGATGCTGGTTCCCGTATGAAACGTCAAAAGAAAACGGATGCTAAGTCCTAGCTTCAATATTTCTTCGTTTGCCAAATCCATCGCTTGATCCGCTCCAAACACTGCCTTTGACCTTAACGTTGTTTTAACTTAGAACTAATTTGTGTATTCATGAGCTTCATGCTGTTTTAAGTGTAATCTTTTTGAATATGTTGTATTGATGTTTGGTCTCTTGTTTTTGTGATCTTGTTTGTTTTGATTTAACAGATATAATTTCTTCAATTAGTTACAAAATATATTAGGACATAAGTCTTAGCTCTTATGAAATTAACAAGCATTAGAACGAGCGAACAACTTTGAAAATAGGTAAAGGATACAAGAGTCTGCAAATCATCATTTGCACACACAAAACGACAGAGTTTAAGAGAAGAAAGATGAGATATTAATGTGCTCTCTCATACACAAAACCAAAGTCTTTTGATAGAAAACAAAGAGATAAACATTACTGTCGAGATATTAGTTCAGTAATCTTCAAGATTTTTATTAGATAATCTAGGAGTTTTAACCATTAGACCAACTCATCGTTAGTAAATTATTATTATTATTACAATCTTATATAAAGAAATTTTAAATTTGGAAATCCATTTAAGATTATAATACAGTTGTTAGTTGTTATATTGTTATATATGGTTTTGCAACAAATATTTCTCTTCACATTCTTTTACTGGCACTTGAACAATTTGGGCTGCTTAAGAACCTGACTTATGTGTATATATTTAGTTTTTTTCACGACGTTGATATGACAACTTATGAATTTTTAAATTCATTCAGCCGTTGTTAGTTAATATTTTTAATATACTTATATTTCGTGTTTTTATAATGTGGTAGGAAAATACATGACACAAATTCTACTGGAAATATAATATATCGTTTTTCCAAAGTTCTACCTTTCCTCATGGAAAGAATCTGAACTGAAGCATTGTTTTCCAGGCAAATGCATGGTCGTGGGTTAAAATTACAATCTATTTCTATAACAAAAAGTTATATTTATTTAAGATCTATGTAAATATTGGAAGATATCTAGAGGATAATTAGATTGAATATATTTATGTAAATATTTATATATAATATGTAATGTAGAAGATATGATTTGATTTTTAAAACTATAACAGTTATTTAATTTATATGTAAATATTTAGAAGATATGTTTTCTTTTTATGTGATTTTTGGCAAATCCAAATGAGTCTTTGCACTATATAACAATAGAAAATGTGTTATTTAAGAAAATTATAAGACAATTTTTAATGCTAATGGACAAGAGTGATTTTAAAATAATTTGTAAGAGTTTAGTCTTTTAATTATTATGGAATAGTTATTTTTCTATATGAACATTTAACTGATCAAATAGAGCTTATGTAATATTATTAATTTTTATATCATACTATTTTCTTTATAACATTTAATGTATGAAATGTATTTTTTATCATATAAATATGTAATCTATTATCTTCAAGTTCTGTATTATTATTGTGTTAAATATTAATAAATTTATGCAAAGATACATAGTATGTAGGTTTACTTAAAGGATTATTTTTAAAAATATATGTAATATTTTTATTTTTTGTGTTTGTTAAAATTTTCACCATATTTTTATTTGTCAATTTGGCATAATAGCTTTACTATTCCGTTTAACTTTGCAAAATAATGAGTTCGAACTCTAGAAAAATGTGATAAAATTCAGAAATGATCATCATTTCCCACAAATTTTCAATTGATAATTTTTAATACTTTAATAACAACTATATAAACTGTCATTTACCTAATTATGATTTTTTTTTCATTTTGCCAGATTCATTCAATCCACTTATTTATTAATTTTTATAAATTTGCTTCTTCTTCTTTTTTTTCTATGATTAGCAGGTTATGAACCAAAACCCCTATATCCTCCATTCCATAACTAGAGCATGTTATTTATAAATTTGTTTATTTTTCCCTTCATTGTAGACAGTTAAACTCAAAAAAAAAAAAAAATAATAGTGGCAAAGACAAACTTGCTTAAGTGCAACCATACTTCTGAATCTCATGGTTTTCACATCTTTTGCTCGGCCAGATCCAATTCTTTATTCACAGGTTTTAATTTTATGTTGGAGATTTTAAATAGATTGGGAACGTGATTTAACCTACCAGTTAGATCATTTACACATCTATATTTTTATTGCATGATAAAACTACAGTTTTTAATAGAGAAGTTATGTTACCCAATTATGTATTTTTATTATTTCTCCTATTATTTTTAAATACAGAATCATACCAGTATATTTTAATATGTACTAAGAGAGCAGCCATGATAGTTGTTTTTTAAAATCATGTTGTTTTACATTGTATTTTTTTCTTTGCTTTAAAATATTTGATAGCTGATTTAAATAAATAAAACTAAGAAATACACAACAAATAGTGTTATGCTACACGGAATTTCATATTTTAATAAAATTATAACGAAACAATATTATTCTGGTATTTTATATTCTGATATGGTAGAAAGTATCATTGAAGTATTAATAAGTGAGATTTAATTATTTAAAACAATAAACCAATATTTTACAGCCTAATCAATCTTTTAAACTGCTTTTTGGTGTAATATATATTCTATAAAATCCACATTGAAATATTAGAAAAGAAAAAAATAAACATGGGTGTTGAGATTTAGATAAAAATAATTTATTGAAAGAAAAATAAAAGAATTGTGTCTCAGTTAACAAAACTGAACACAAGTAAGTCTTCATAACAATATACTTTAAGACTAGTAAAGAAATCGAAAGTAAAGATATGGCAAATATATGCATTTGCATTCCGCATATTGGTTATAAAATTACTAATTTAAATTTCATTTATGAAATGTTTTTATAAAGGGATTGGAAATGAAGGACAAATCTGAAACAGGTGAGTGTATGATAAATGGTTTGTTGTCTGCTCAAGTCGATTACGATGGTCCAATCGACATTACGCCAAGTCATAATTCATGGAGTCCACCACGGCAGTTATATTAGATTGATACTCATCCGACCCAGCCAAATAATTGAAATCAATTTTGCTTTTAATCTTATAATGTGCCCAGTTATGTGATAAATCACACTTAATGAAAATCATGAATTTGATTATTATTTTTGGACAGCATCATGATAATAATTTCTTGAAAAGATGAGTGAGAAAAAGCTTGTTATACTTTGAAGGCAATTACACTAACGTTTAACCAGCTTAGAGAAGATTTTATTTTATTTTCTTTCCATAAGGCAGTACAATACCATTTCACTCATCTGACCCTTGTTGTAACTGCTTCCATAACATTGATATACTAAACTCCTGATTTACATGTTTCTTTATTACTCAACAGCATTTATCGTAGCATAGCATAAAGTAGTTTCAAAACATTATGCAATAGCTAATTTGGTATATTTCTTCAGTTTGGAGTTGATGGCTTGTCTTGGTAAAGCTTTGGATTGTGAGTTGAAATCCAAAGGAAAGCTCCCATAGCAAAGTCTCGCTTGTGAGCCAAGTCTCCATAAGTAGACAAACCGTAATCTGCTAAAACCCTGTCAAGCTTCCACTCTGGCATGTCTTGGTAATCTTCTTTAGAGTATCTCGGGTAGTGTAGTGGCATCCGAAACACACTTACTTCATCTTTCGTACGATTTCTGATATCCATTCTTTATGTTTACTTCTGATGTACCAATTAATATGCATGTGTTACGTTTATGTTCTTCCGAGGACTGTAATTATATAAAGATGTTGGAAGTGATGGTTTACACACTTAACGTGTGAGTTTCTGTCACACGAATTGGTTTGTTTACCTTCTTCACTACAATTGCTAAACGCCTGAACATGTGGATGGACACATTACTATTGGATTACTGGGAGGAGTCTGATCACTCGCACGTACGGAACGAGTTATAAGTGTGAACAAAACTAAGATTCTCAATACATATATACATTCTTTCCAGATTCAATTTTTTTGTTTTGTTTTGTTTTTGTAACAACAAGAACAAAACAAACTTGTTGAATGATAAATTCTTTCATTAATTCTCTTATTGAGATATCTTTTGTAACTTTGATTAGCTAGGTTTTCTCTCTTGAATGATAAATTAGAGTTGATGACGCAAGAAAAACTGTTCCATTTATAATTTTATATCTGTAAATAACATTGTAATGAAACTTTGAATGAGCATGACAGATCCTCACTAAATCATGCGCTTGAAATTTGAATGAATGGAGATTATTGCCTTGAGCTGTGTATGTGGCTTCGGAAATGTTGAGGAAAGCTAATCATCATTGTGTTGAACTAGCGGCAGATTATCAAAAAAGATATTTATATATACGAAAACAAACATGGATTCATATAAGCTTTGGGTTTGATAAATCATTTAATTATGCAAAAAGATGACAATCTGCATTTAAGATAAGGCTACGAAGGATAATTAACAATCTCTCTTGCTTGACTTGTGCAGTTAGTTTCTGCACTTTGTTTTGTTATTGTATATTCTTTGTTGCTCTGTGGAAGTGTGGCCAAGGGAGCACAGATGATGAACTAAGTCCCACATGTGTATCCTCTTTGTTGGGAATCCGGATAGAAGGAGTGGCTGCAGGTCTATGGCACACAGTCTGCGTATCATCAGATGGTGATGTGTATTCGTTTGGTGGAAACCAATTTGGCCAGTTAGGTACTGGTTATGATCAAGCTGAGGTACAACTATATTGTTTTTCTTACTCTAGTAATTCTAGTTCTGATTGATTGTGAAGAAGGCCCTTCATTAAACTTGAAAGCCATTTGAATCTTTCAGACTCTTCCAAAACTATTGGAGGCTCCAAATTTGGAAAACGTGAATGTAAAAACCATCTCTTGCGGCGCTCGTCACACCGCTGTAATCGCAGGTAATCCAATTATAACCAAACTCACTTTTAATGGAAAGAGATTGAACATAAATTTAAAAACTGCATTGTCTATTTGCATATTGCAGATGAAGGGAAAGTATTCTGCTGGGGATGGAACAAATATGGTCAGGTAAAAATTCAGACCATATCGAGTTTCTGAAATCGCAAACTGTTACTATTTCTGATTTGGTTCCATTTAGTATTATGTACATTTGTTACTAATGAAACACAGTCTGGTTGTGTCTGAAACAGTTGGGTCGAGGAGATGTGATTGATCGGAATGCACCTTCAGAGGTTAGAATCAAAGGTTGTTTCCCCAAAAACATTGCGTGTGTTTGGTGACATACTCTCCTTCTAGGCAAGTCCTCTCTCTGAGTGTCACACAAACAAAACACATATCCCAATTTTGTTAGGGTTTAGAGCAGAGTTCAGATTCCATTTTTACTTTTATTACATATAGACATAATATTGTACATACATGAGCAGCATTTTATATACAGTATAAGACTGAGTTACTCAGCTTTAATTTGTTTCTTTTAACTTATAAAAAAGGAGCGGAACTGAAAACATTAGTTTAGTTTCAAGTGAAGTTCCTTTGTTCTATACTTCTGCTAATAAAAAAAAGTTTTCATTTGTTATCTCCATACATAAAGAAAGATTGGTATGTATTATTTAGTTCAACATAAATTCTGTTGGAATGTGAAATAAGCTCGCGCGCGAGTTTTACGAAATCCGTTATTTTTCCTTTTCCATGCAATATTTGGGATAAACATAAAATAATGAAATGAAAAAAATGATATATGATCATAAAATCTGTTAAATAATTTATTTATTTTCTTTAAAAGAATGGAAAAACACGTATAACCTATAGTAATAGTCTTTCCAAAATAGGTTCCCTTAATTCCCCAATGGCATCGCTTTCGTGAATTACTCTTACCTTCATCTATCCTAACAATACAAAAAGAAAAGGAAAACGATAAATCAGATTCGTACATGTCGATACTTGGGGAAGGATGTTTACATTTGCGATGAAATTCATTGTACTGGAGTTGTGTTGCCGACCAAAGAGATCAAAATCGAACATGAAAATGAAATGAGACCAGATATAGTGATCTGATAGAGAGTAAGATCAGTTGGTGAATTAATTTGTTCGCCTGTTATTTGTACTTTTATCAAGACTAATTCCTGTTCAATAAATCCAAACAGTTCAAGTATAGATTAAACGAATTCAAAGTTCAAAATATATGCTTAAATGACGAAAACATATAACATAGTATAAATTAAATATTATATAATAAAAAAAAATAATCATTTTAAAATGCAAGATTTATATAAAATAAATGACACCATATTATCAATTCTATAATATTTTTAAAAATGACAAGTTTTGACAATAATCCTAAAATCAATCATAGAAAACAACAAATGATTTTCTTTGGGTTTTATTTCTATCTCCGATCATGCCAATATGGTTTGGGTATTTCGGTTATTCACTCTATAGCCGCCGGTTTAGACGATTGGGTTCTTTATCAAACGAAACCAAAGCCAATAACCGAATATATGTTACACGATCGGGTGGATTGGTCTCGGCCCTCTCGGCAAACAAAATAGCTTCTCCTCAGAGCGAAACACGATTAAGGTTTGGCGCCCGACAGGTGTTTGACGAATTGTCTGAAACACTTTAAACCCTTTCTTCCCCGATCTGAACGAGTTCTGAGCTCATCGTTTTCTTAATTTTTTGTTTCCTGAAATTAGTATCGCTCAATTTGGAATTTCGTGAAATCAGATCATTCGATTCGAATCTGTGATTAATTTGGTTTGATCTGAATGTGAAAATGTATATGTCAGATATCTGATGATGGGAATCAGCAAAACAGAAATCAATTTGAGGAGATTGCTTTCCGCTGCACCTAATCAGCAAAATCAATCGAAGCTAATGCATGTACGTCTTTTTGATCTTCATGCTCTATGTTTCGTTTTTGTGCTTATAACCTTCAAAGCTAATGATGTTGATGTATGAAACGTGTGTAGTATGTTGCTACTCTGAGGGAACAATTAGAACAACTCTCGGAAGAGAAGACCCCTGAAGGTCTTCCCAGGTTATACTTACTTACTCTCTCTGGAAATGATTCAGCATTGCGATTAAAATCTTTCACAGATTAGTGAGTTGATAATCAAGTTTTTGTTCACAAGATTTATTGGAATTAGAGATATATATCTCTTTCTAGGATCAAGGGTTAGAGATTCGAATTGAATTGCTTGGTGTTATACTAGTTTCCAACTACATGTTTCGGGGAAAGATTAAAGTTTTACGAAATTGGCAAAATTGGGGTGTGGCTATTTGATTCGCTTGGTTTCTCATTACGAAAATGCGCTGATCCTCTTCTCTTTTGACATCTTTTCCAGAGTTACAAAGGCTAAGGTGAATGAGTACTATGAGAAAATTGAAGCTATTGCTTCAAGAATAGCTGCTCAAGTGGTAAGTCACCTGAACTAGAAAGAAACTGTTTCAAGTGGTAACATATTTGTTCACGAGAACTAGAAATATTGAAGCTGTTGCTTCTAAAATAGCTGCTCAAGTGGTAAGCCAACTGAACTGAGAAGAGACTCTTCTTTCACGATCCTAGAGCTAAGAAATTAGTCATTGCATATTATAAGAGTCTAGCTAATATGATGCTTTCCTATTTACTTCCCTAATATCTTTACTAGATGCATCTGGTCTGAGGAATTGTTTAAAGTTTCTTTCTTTCTTCCTTCCCTTCTCATGGATTTAGTTTCAGGAATACGCATTTTGATTTGTTCTGTCATCTCTGGGTAAATCCATTTATAGTCACAAGAATTTGAAGCTTTACTTGTGTAACTATTGGTAATTTTTTCTTTTTTTAAAAAAAAATTCAGCCTGACACAGAGGTATCTGATGAAGCTTTTCCAAAGGATTCTACCAGCGGAAGCTCTCCAAAACTAGAAGACAATACACGTAGCCCTACTTCTCCACAGCTGAGAAGAAGAATCGTGTAAGTGGAATACTTGATTCTCATGCTTCTCAACTTGTAAATTTTTTTTATTTTTCTTACCAGCTTCCTTGATTGAAGTTTAGGTCTACAAGCTCCAAGGAGCAAAACTATGATGCTGTTGATGCTGGTCCATCAAAGCCAATAAAATTAGACACTGCAGCTCAGGAACACATTGATAAGCACAGGTATACTAGGAACACATCTGATTATGTGCATTCTATGATAAAAACAGAACTTTTAGAGCGATGAATAAAGCTGGTAAACTTAAGTTAAATATTTCGATTTCATGCCACATTGGTGATTCTTTGATGACAGAAAACTTCAAGATGATCTCACTGATGAAATGGTGGTACTTGCGAGACAACTCAAGGAGAGTAGTCTAATGATAAGCCAATCTGTGCAAAATACAGAGAAGGTTAGATGCTAACTTTGTCCTTACAAAACTTTCCATTGTTATTACTATTATCATCAACCGTGGTATAAGAGAAAGAATATATTGGTTCATATATTGGTTTTTACTGGCTTCACTGGTCTAAATATTTATGTTGTTGTTACTGTGGAATTCATCAACTAAAGATACTCGACTCTACGGAGGAGGCCATTGAGCAGAGCTTAGCGAGCACGGGACACGTAAATGTTAGGGCGTCAAAGATATATTCAGAGAGTTCTAAGACAAGTTGCTTCCAGTGGCTCTTGATCTTGGCCATGACCTGTGTGTTCATAATGGTTGTTCTGTTGATCCGTGTCACATAGAGCATATGGTTCAAAGTTGTAAACCAAATTATTGAGATTTAAAGAACATTTTCCTCTCTTCATTAATGACCCTGAAAATGACTAAGATTCATATTATATTACATAAAATGACATCGGATATTAATAAATTTGTTAGGATTTCTAATAGTAATAGTGAAAAATAATACCATACAAATTAAACTTGTTTTAAAACAATATATTACCCTTTCCGAACAATGTAAAACATTATTTCTCATTTTAAAAAAAAGTTGTTGGTTTTAGTTTTATTATTTTGACATAACAAATAAAAAAATAAACAATTAAAAATACTAAGTCCTACAAAATTTATATTACAAGTAAATATCTACAATACAACTTACTACAGATATAATCAATACACTAATTTGTATGATACAAAATTATCATAAACCATAGTAGAAATTTGTTTTTGAGCATTATATATCAATTTATCCGTATTCGGTTAGTATGAAATAGGTGAGATTATAAAAGTGTTGAAAAGATCATTACAACTTTAAAATTAAATATATTAAAAAACATACCATTGGATTTTTGTAGATACCAAATTCGCAAAATTCATTACTTGGTATTAATTCTTGTTAGTCTCTCATGAACCTAACTTGGTTAAAAGCATATCTTTACTTAAAAAGATATTTCATTTATTGATTCATCCTTTTGAATTCTTATTACTTAAGGATTAATTTTCAATGATATGCGAATATAAAAATGCAAAAACATTTTTTGTATATTACATTAAAAATGTGAAATATACCAAAACACATATCGTGCCAACTTCCAAGACAAGAACAATCTAAAGTGAAAAGGCTTGATCATAACAAAAAAACATGGAAACGTTTCGTTTTCTAATCATCACTCGCAAAAGGCCTTTTTAGTAAACGTTTTTAAGTCTCCATTCCTGGTGAATCCAGAAAAACCAGTTCTTGTCCCTCCTCAGTCCTCACAACCTTTTTCTTTCCTGATGTGCATAGCAGATCAATGAAACTCCATGTTATTCTCGCCTAAGTTACTGGATCCTGTCGCATCCTCATCTCTATCCGTCTGTTGATTGTAATCCAGATAGTTTCTAAATACTTTTATCATTTGCTCATGATCCTTAAATAGAGTATATATAAACATCTATGCTTTCACCTTCTTTCATCTTGCCACTGTCGTAAATAGAGTTTTTAGCCTTTTATTGCAAACTTTCAAGTTATAACTAGTGGTTCTTAACTTTGGTTTTACCCTACTTCAACTATAATCAAACGAGATAATAATTTATATATTAATGTTCTACCCAAATTTTGTTAACAAAATGGGCACATACATTGCTATAAGACTGTGAATAATGTGATTGAAATTGAAAGAACACCGCAACAATTCAGACAGAACAAATAAAGGATAGAGCGTCTAAAGTGTGAACAGCCTAATTATAACAATAAAACCTGGTTATTTAAAGTTTCTCATAATGGCATTGATGATGAAATCATATTTTACGATACCATAGAACTTGTAATCTAAAACTTTCTACCATGCATAGAATGTCCTTTTTATCTGCACCAATTACTCTAGAACGGTGACAAAACAATATAGAGGTGGCTAATATAAATTTAATTGTATTGATTGATATAATGTAGTGGCCATTGGGGCCGGTGGTGGCCTCCTTTTATTCACTTCATTAAAGAAGTGAGACCAAATTCATTATTTTTAGTATTACTAAATAAATTATTGGATATGGTCGTATGTGTAGTCAAACCAAAATATTCAAGGAATTATAATTCCAATTTCTCAAGCGGGAAATAAAAATTTCATAATAAATCGTCGTCATCCTTCCTCAAATTCAATGTCTCTAAATCCTTTAGCATTTACATTTTTTCTGGTAACTGGTTTATCCTTTTGCATTTAGTACAGATAGTCAAATGATAGACAGCCTCTCTTGCATTCTATTCAAACTGTACCTAAATTTAATATACTTAAACCACATAATTTTATTAATATATATATATATATTAGACCTTACTTGAATGTTGCATCGGTCGATATATTACACACATTTGGACTTTGTAATAGTCTTTCATAATTAACATTATGTTTTTATTAAAACATCCACCAACAGTTTTTTTGTCGTCAACAAAGCATCTACCAAATAACCTCGTAAGATATAACAACAAAATTTAAAATATTTCTAAGGTCAAACGTACTTCAGATTCTGCTAGTCTGGTTTTATTATAAAATTTATAAAGTTATACAATAGATACATATTTTGCTATATACTCAAACGTTACAACGTCTATATATATATATAGAGCTGTGCTTAGGATTTTTAATGTCATAGACCAAAAGAGAAAAAATTTTAATTAATTTTTTATGATAAAATAATATAAAAATAGTTTTTAAAAAGTCTTAATAAAAGTATACAAAAAATTATTATTATTTGATGTTATTTTATAATTAAAAAAAACAAATTCTAACATACAAAAACTAGTCTTTTATATACATAATTTTATTTAAGAATGGTAAACTATGTTCTAATGAAAAACATAATAGAAAATAACACACAAAAAAGAAACATATAAAAAAGAAGAAAAAATGAATTAGCATCGTACAGAAAAGATAAATGTTGATAAAATACATAAGTACGAAAACTGGGATGTTATTACAATTAATCTAAACTGTAATTATAAATACTAAATGACGAGAATATTACTAATGATTACATAAACGAAGATTTTTAATTTCTTTGAATAGGTCTTATACATATAAGTCAACTCTAAACATATAAAATAGACATGACTGAAACTTAGTTCTAAAATTCGAGGTTCTAGCTATGAAACTATAAACTTTTTGTAAAAAAATAAAACTATAAACAAGGAACTAATTTAGCAAGCTTTTTCTGGCAAGTTTATATATGTATGGTTTTAAGTAACTTTTGTAGCTTAACTTTTATCAAAGTGTTTGCCTTTTAAATTGAAAAAGAAAATAAATTGAAAATTCGACAACATTTTAGATTTAGATTCCAGCTCAAGTCAACTTTTTTTTTCTCCTTTTCTACAGCTGATTTTTCACCATCAAACCAGAAAACTTGTTACCAAATATGGATTTAAAAATTGACAATTGAGGTCAGGGTAATATAGTAATTATAGTAAGGGTCCACAAAAGTGAGCAATCCAGGGCTAGTGTGAGATAGATAGAGGAGAGAAGAGAAGAGACAAGGCGTGTCTAGAGAAGCTCGCTCAAACTTTTGCACGAACACCTAAAAGTTCAATGGTCCAAAAGGACGGCTCTGGTCGAGAGATAGAGAGGGAGAGAGAGAACCGCTTCAGAGAGCGTAATCACGAAAGATCAAATCACAATTCATCATCCACCACAATTCCTTATCGTACGCCACTCTACCATAAGTCTTCTTAACGTACGCACTCGCCAATATTTTCTAAAGTACGAAATAGAAAGAGACGGTAAGAGAGTTCTTATAACTTTCAAGTACAAAGCTTTGCCCCCTGATACAAATCTTTAGGTCTCTCTCTGTCTTTCTCTTTTGGGTACGGAAATTTCACAATTTTCTTTTTTCTCTTCTCCTTTAATTTAACCCTTTTTTCATTAGCTACCATCAGAGAAGAAAAGAAAAAAAAATCAGAAAACGACTTCTTTTTAATTAATCACATAAAGTCCGATTTTTTATTCGATTGGAAAATAAAGTTAAGATTTTTTTATGTTTGGGGTTTTTGGGTTTTCCTTATTTGATATTTGCTGATAGATTTTAGGGATTTTTTTTTCCTTTTGCATTTTCTTGCTGTTCTAGATCTGATTATTTTCTTTGTCGTTTTTATTCAGGTATATGATAGAAAACAAATGATGTCCCATGTCTTCTGTGTCTGCTTCATGCAACATGTTGGTTTGGATTTGGTTACAAAAGTTGCGATCTAAACTTTAGGATAAGGTTTTCGGATTTTCTCTTCCCCTTTGTAATAGTTTCTTGTCGGTGAGCCGCAACAAAGAAAAAAGAAGGTTTTGTTTTCACTGGAGAAAAGAAAAAGTTTATCAATGGCGAATCCTTGGTGGGTAGGGAACGTTGCGATTGGAGGGGTTGAGAGTCCAGTGACGTCATCAGCTCCGTCTTTGCATCACAGAAGCAATAACCCGACTATGACACGGTCGGATCCGAGATTGGACCATGACTTCACCAACAACAGTGGAAGCCCTAACACTCAGACTCAAAATAGCCAAGAGGAACAGAATAGTCGAGACGAGCTACCCGCCGTCGAACCCGGATCTGGATCCAGGTCTACGGGTCGACGTCCGAGAGGCAGGCCTCCTGGTTCCAAGAACAAACCGAAGAGCCCAGTGGTTGTCACCAAAGAAAGTCCCAACTCGCTGCAAAGCCATGTCCTCGAGATCGCCACGGGCGCTGACGTGGGGGAAAGCCTAAACGCCTTTGCTCGTAGACGCGGCAGAGGCGTTTCTGTTCTAAGCGGTAGCGGTTTGGTCACTAATGTCACTCTGCGTCAGCCTGCTGCATCTGGAGGAGTTGTGAGTCTTCGTGGTCAGTTTGAGATCTTGTCTATGTGCGGTGCTTTTCTTCCGACTTCTGGTTCTCCGGCTGCAGCCGCTGGTTTAACCATTTACTTAGCTGGAGCTCAGGGTCAAGTCGTGGGAGGTGGAGTTGCTGGACCGCTTATTGCCTCTGGACCGGTTATTGTAATCGCTGCTACGTTTTGCAATGCTACTTACGAGAGGTTACCGGTTGAAGACGAGCAACAACAAGAGCAGCAGCAACCGCAACTAGAAGAAGCGAAGAAGGAAAAGGAGAATGATGATAACGAGAGTGGCAATGATGGAAACGAAGGGTCGATGCAGGCGCCGCAGATGTATAATATGCCTCCTAATTTTATGCCAAATGGTCACCAAATGGCTCAACACGACGTGTTTTGGGGTGCTCCTCCGCCTCGTGCTCCTCCTTCATATTGATAATTAGATATGCGGTGGTTGCACGTGTTCTTTAAGCTGGGATGATTACGTTTCCATCTGTTGAAATCATTTAGGGTGGTTAGGCTTTTGTTTATTAAGCTCTTAAAGTTTTCTATTTTGTGCGGGTAATCGGATGACATTTAGCTAGTGTTTGTTTGTTTGTTTTGTGGCGGTGATTACTGGTTTTTCTGACTGATTATTTTGATCGCGGATAGCTTTTTATGAATGTTAACTGATCGTAGAATTGCCTTTGAGCTTTGATGTTTTTCTTCTTTCTTTAAAAACCTGAGAATATCTGAAAGAGAAATGGTGTGTGGCTTCGACATTGGAAGTAATTATGACTATCATTCATTTCTTAATGTTGGTAAGTGTGATTCTTATAATCTTTATCGTTCGTTAAGCCCTTTTAATAGTTAGAAGCATAGTTCAAATCATTTCATAGATCTTTGCTCTTCAAACTCTTAGCATAGTTCGAATCATTTTATACATCTTTGCTCTTCAAAATCTTGTTGAGGATGATTAGTTTAGTTGGGTGGTTCGCTCTATTGCTTTGTTCTTCTTGAGCTTGTGATGCGGTAAGGAGTTATCAAGGGAGGGGTTTGGTTTACAAGTAGATATCGATGATTATATGTGGCGGTTAAAAGAGTTCATATAAGCTTCATTTTGAATCTTTAAGCATACAAAATCGAATTCTAGCTTTGCGGCGGTTAATGGTAGTGAGTTTTTATGTCCTTAAAGACTGAAGAGATACTTTATTATTACATGTGTTGTTTACTCTTCCAGTGAGACGTGTTTGGTGTACTTGACAAATGTGATTTCTTTGATGTTACTGTTTGGTTTTTGTCCCAAGGTTTTATGGTCAAAAAGAGTGGATTTAATAAATAAATTGGCATTTTTCCTTTTTTGGATATGTTACATAGTCTTTGGTCTTACATATTCCTTTTATGTAACACTTGCACTATACGCAAAGTACGGAAGATTTGGTCCCATCATAATTTTGTATTTCAACGGTTGGGTTACAAAATTTTAACCTTTTAGCTGCTTGGATTACTTTTTTCTTTTTCTTTTTCATAGCGATGTAAACAATATTTGTGAACAAATTGTTGCCACGAATTAGAATTGATTGTTTATTTGTGTTTGTGATCGCTTGTACATATTAAAGTATTTTGTTACCCCATTATCACGCAAATGTGAAATACATGAAAATAAATTACTATACGTTTTTGTATTTTTATAACTTTTAAAATAAATTCATTAAAGAACTAAAATAATAAAATATTGTGTTTCAAATAATTACAATAATTTAATAACGCTAGACATTATAAATAATCTCGCTCATATAAAGAGTGAATCAGTGATACCAAACGAATATCATCTCAAATCGCGAAACATGAACACGTCTAAGATTGAATTTCACTTGTCGATCACAAACTTTGTAAATATTAAGGTCCAGTGTAACTAACTTGTTGATTTAATCAAAACAATCAAAAAATGAGCCAATCTTAATCGGTACAATTCTCCACCACGATATTTCTTTTCCGGACAACCGTTAATTTTACATTTTCCCGTTTGAAAATAAGATAACTCTATATATACTTAAACCTCGATAAATAAATATTCGATAAATAAATAATCTTAATAAATGAATAATTTTTTCTGGTTCTGAGTTGGACTAATGGACTAAATGAATAATTTCGCTAAATATATTAATAAATATTTTTTTTTAAATCTTTAAAAACCCTATATAAATATAAATGAATAATCATCACATTTTATTAGGTTAATATATATATATATTAAAAATATTTTTTGTTCAATTAACAATGTTCGTAAAATAAGTCATTTTTTTACAAAAAAATAAATCTATAGTTTTTTGTTTTTTTTCCACCATAATTAATCTCATCCAAAAAAATTTATATCACAAACAAAACTTTACGAATATCTTATTCGTATTATAAAAAGTAGTTTCATAAGGTGATAACTATTTGATATAATTTTTTTGATGACACATTTGGTGTGACACTATTATTATCTGGTTTTGGATCGATCTCATAATTTAGTAAAGACTCAATAACTTTATCGTCACAATTTCATAACGACATTATTTTCGTTACTTCTTTTTTAGGTGATATAATTCATCACCAATACTTATATTTATATATGTTACATTGAATTTTAAGAACTACAAGACTTTTTTTTCATAATTCTACATTAATCTAGAAAATTTCATTTTTGTAGTTTTAGAAAATTTCATTTTTCTAATTTTAGAAAACTTTCCTTTTTTATTTTTTTCAAATTTTTAGATATGAAAAAATACTATTTAAATGAATAAAAATTTATTTATCAATAAATAATTATTTATTTATCGATAAATAAATAATTTCGCTAAACGAATATTTTTTACTGGTCCCAAAAATATTTTTTTATAAAAGTTTAACTGTATTATCTTTCACAAATTGTAAATTTCACGTTTTCTCATTTTTAGCATTTTTTAATTAGATATTATTATTTTTTATTTGATTAAGTATTTCTATTATTCCATCATTTATCTAACATAATTATTGCTAAATCGTTTTTTATTTTCTTTAACTTCTAACGTCTCTTTTTTTTTGTCCGCTCTTTTCTTTTCAACAACCATTTATTTTTTTTTGTTTTGGACGACTTTAACTTTTATTCCGATAATTTCTCCAGACTTATCCCATTTTTGCTTTTAATAGCTTTATTATCTGATTTATTGACTTTTTGTTGCCTATCCAAGAATATTTTCGTATTTCAACGTTTCTGAATTTTTCTTTTTTCACTCTGCATGCATTTCGATGTCAAGTGGATCGTTTACACCATTCTATATAAAAACCTGTGTCGTAATACTTTAGCATATTTAATTTGATGAATTCTATCGAATGGTTAAAAGTATATAAAGTTGTTTTTCTTGGTATCAGTTTAGTTAGTGCCTTTGCCCAAGACATTGTCACTGGTGTCGAAGCCATGTTACTGAATAAGTGTACAAGCTGTATACTTTGGAGTTACTCCAATGTGTGCGTATAATTAGTTTTACTTCTTTTGCATTTGAATATCTCTCTCACATAGATACTGTCATCAGTTATTACAAATTAAAGGACTAACCGAGGAATTTATATATGTAATTGTAATAACATCAGTGGTGAATGGTGATTTGTGGATTTTTGTTTATTTTTCCAATCACTCTTTAATGTTTACTTTTGGGTTTCCCTCTCTAAAATTTTGATTTGGCTAGTTAGAGATAAATTTGGAGACACTACATGAAAAAGACTTATAGATCGACGGAAAATAATTGTATTCATATCATTTTAAGAAAAGTACTTATATAATATTTGTTTCACATATAAAAATATTAAAAATTATTAAATTGTAAGTGCAAATGAACGTAGACGAATTGTTTTTGTGTGTTTACGTTGGCGTTTAAATTTGCATGCAATTAATGATAAAAACAATGTTTTTTAACAATCAGAACTATACGTAAAGGACCCTACACATAATGGTTATGGACCAACATATAAATTTTCAAACAGTAACCTCAAAATTAAAGAGAAGAACAGTAACATATAGTGCCAAAGATATCATTTATACCATAAATGACCAATTTAAAAATCATGAGACATCGACCCCCTATATCCACGATCAATACCGACGATCTCGACTGATATTAACAACATCGATATATTAAATAGTACTAACCTCGTATAATCGCAGTTAAAGTTTTGTTAAATCTTCTGTTTAATACTGATGGAATCTGTCTAGAAATAATCACATGTTCCTGAATCACCAACATCATTCTCAGCATCACATGCTTTCATAATCTTCACTATCAATTCTTCCTCTTCCCTAATAGATCATATGTTAGAACTATAACCGAATAGCTCCCAACCATATATAATTCTCTTCACTTCTCTCCCAAGGAAACAATATACGTAGAATACAAAACTTTTAAAAAACATTGTTGATGGAGACCTTTGTCTTCGTTTGGCTACTCCTCATCTGCTTCACACACTTGGCTTCATCTATAACTCAAGACTTCTCTTTCGTTGGCTTCAAAGTAGCCTCTTCAAATCTAATCTTGTCAGGAGTTGCAGAGATCGCCGACACTGGAGCTATCAGGCTCACAACAGACACAACTCGCGTGATTGGTCACGCCTTCTACTCCTTACCAATCCGGTTCAAGCCAGCCGGTCAAAACCGAGCTCTGTCTTTCTCCACCTCTTTCGTAATCGTCATGGTTCCAGAGTATGTAACGCTTGGAGGCCACGGACTTGCCTTCGCCATCACTCCAACTCCAGATCTCCAAGGTTCTCTTCCTAGCCAGTACTTAGGCCTTCTGAATTCGAGTCGAGCAAACTTCTCGAGCCACTTCTTCGCTGTGGAATTTGATACCGTCAGGGATTTGGAGTTTGAGGATATCAATGATAACCATGTCGGAATCGATATAAACAGTCTGGAATCAAGTACTTCGACTCCAGCTGGCTATTTTCTCGTTAATTCAACCAAAAAAGAGCTTTTCCTCGACGGTGGTAGAGTGATTCAAGCATGGATTGATTACGATTCAAACAAGAAAAGGTTAGATGTTAAGCTTTCTCCATTCTCCGAGAAACCAAAGTTGTCTCTTCTCTCTTACGATGTAGATCTGTCATCTGTTTTTGGAGATGAAATGTATGTTGGATTCTCTGCTTCGACCGGATTGCTAGCTAGTTCTCATTACATCTTAGGTTGGAACTTTAACATGAGTGGAGAAGCTTTGTCTCTGTCTTTGCCATCTCTCCCTCGGATTCCCCATACAATAAAGAAGAAGAGCCCCGGCTTGATCCTCGGAGTATCTGTCTCGTGTTCCCTTTTGATCATCGCGGTTCTTGTCGTTGCAGTGATGTTTGGTATAAAAAAGGCGAAAGATGAAGACAGAGTTGAAGAATGGGAGCACGATTTTGGTCCGCATAGATTCTCTTATAGAGAGCTGAAGAAAGCTACGAATGGTTTTGGGGACAAGGAGCTTCTCGGGTCTGGCGGATTTGGGAAAGTATACAAAGGAAAGCTTCCAGAATCAGACGAATTTGTAGCCGTCAAGAGAATCGCTCACGAGTCAAGACAGGGTGTACGAGAATTCATGTCTGAGGTCTCGAGCATTGGTCACCTCCGGCATAGGAATCTTGTTCAGTTGCTCGGATGGTGTCGAAGGCGAGAGGATTTGCTTCTGGTCTATGATTACATGCCTAATGGAAGCTTAGACATGTACTTGTTCGACGAAAACCCTAAAGTTATCTTGACTTGGAATCAAAGATTCAAAATTATCAAAGGGGTTGCTTCCGGTTTACTCTACTTACATGAAGGATGGGAACAAACGGTTATTCACCGCGATATTAAAGCCGCAAACGTTTTGTTAGACAGTGAAATGAACGGACGGGTGGGAGATTTCGGTCTAGCTAAGTTATATGAGCACGGATCAAACCCGGGAACTACAAGAGTGGTTGGTACATTTGGGTACTTAGCACCAGAACTCACAAAATCCGGAAAGTTAACAACAAGCACAGATGTTTACGCGTTTGGGGCGCTTTTATTGGAAGTAGCTTGCGGGAGAAGACCGATCGAAACAAATGCGTTACCGGAAGAGCTTGTAATGGTTGATTGGGTTTGGTCAAGGTGGCAAAGCGGAGACATTCGAGATGTTGTGGACAGGAGATTAAACGGTGAGTTTGATGAAGAGGAAGTGGTTATGGTTATCAAATTAGGGCTTCTCTGTTCGAACAATTCTCCCGAGGTTCGACCTACAATGAGACAAGTGGTTATGTATCTCGAAAAGCAGTTTCCGTCGCCGGAAGTTGTTCCTGCGCCGGATTTTTTAGATGCAAATGATAGTATGTGTCTTGATGAAGGAAGCGGTAATGCTGGCGAGTTTGAGGATTTTGTGGATACAGCTAGGTTTTATAGTGGACCGAATGAGACTACTACTTCGTCTATATTCTCATTCGCCGGTAAAACTAAAAATGATGGTAGGTGACGAATTTGGTTTCGTGTTCTTTAACCGCATTTTTATTGGTAACGTTTGATGTAAAATATTTCACCATGAAAATTAAAAGTAAGCTGTATGCGCCAAAAAGTAAATTATTTTCATTATGTGATGGTTTTCAGTTAACTTGTTTGAGCTGTTGCTTAACAGCTTAAGGTTTTGAGTTGGCCGAGTCTTGAAGAACCCATTTCATCTTCAGCAACATCTATGGCTAATTATTACAAAAAATGTTATTTATATAAAGGATGCATGAACTCATAAGAAATCAATATTGAAGAGATAGAGAATAAATCAACAAGATGTTTTCATCATCACATTTTGCCTTTCAATAATTTCCCCTCTTGCCTTCTCCAGAGTATTTCCTACAAACCAAAACACACATCTTCCCTCTCACTACCCAAAACATCCATAACTCTTCTTCAACAATATTCCTCCAACAAACGTCGTCTCTCTTCTTCTCCATCCGTTACGATTCATTTCACACACTATGTCACACTCACCGTCTCTCTCACTGCCGGTTCTCCCCCGCAGACCATCAAGATGGTTCTTGACACCGGAAGCGAGCTCTCATGGCTCCACTGCAAATAATCCTCAACCCCAAACTTCATTTTCGACCGTGCGAAATCCTCTTCTTACACTGCTCTACCATGTTCTTTACCCGTTTGCACAACCCAAACCAAAACTTTACCGTTCTATATAATGTTTACTTACTAATTTAAATCTCATATATTAGCCATTGTATATAATGTTTCTTGTTTTTTTACTAGGTAAATAGTTCTATTTTTATTTTATTTTATTTCATTATGAGCTTTTAATACATTTATGCGATAATTTCAATTAGATTAGGCATTTTGTTTAACTTCTCATCCAAATATATAACTTTGTTGACTAACTGTTTGGCAAGTAGATCAAAACTAACATATTTTGGTGGTTGATTACCACTTGATCTTTCTGACATTATGAGTGGACGTCCGATTTCACATTTGTTTTACATTGGTTGTGCAATATGCAATCGATGATCCGAAACAAAAAAAATGTAGACAATGAAAAAAGACAATTGAACGTAAATGCAATTAATTTTTCGTTGTGATTAATCTGTGACTGTAAACGTAACTTTGTACTAAAATATTTAAGTTGTGCTTTAACAAAAAAAGTATATATATATATATATATATGTTGTGATAAATTTGCAAAAGGATATTCGATCATTTACTCCCTAGCAAATTAGAAAATGTAGTTCTGTAACATTGGTTGATTCCCAAATTTAGTCTTCATTTCTGTTGTTATTTTGTGTGATCACTAATGGAAGCTCTCTGTTTGCCTCCTCCAATCAAATCTTGAGTATATATATATCCCTAAAAATTTTACACAAATTTATGAACAGTCGCAGACGACGTGACATGACACGAGTGAAAAAGAGTTGGAGCCAAAAAAAGAAAGAGAAGTGGTAAGACAAACGGCGACGTTTAAGGTAGTCTATCACTTGACCATATCAATGGTGGATGAAGACAAAAACTATATTGTCAGGGTCGGGACAAAAATTAAATAGCGAGCGATAACTCGTCCCGAGTCGACTAGCTCCGACGGCGATTCCGTGACTCCGTTGTCCCCCGGCGATGTCATTAACAGAGTAAATCTGATTCTGTAGATTATCCACCTCCAGGAGGTGAATTTCTCCTCCGATCTCTCGTTCTATTCATTTCCGTCAATTATATAATCGAAGAACCCTCTCGTTTTACCCAAAATCAGTTTCTTGGATTTTGTGAAAGACTCGCGTTCGCATTTAGTTATGGGTTTTCGAATTGATTTGATGGAACCAACTATATTCGATGTCTGCTGCATTTGTATTTGCATGGTGAATACAATAACTGTTTGAGCAAATTTCTTTGCAGGCTCTAGTGCATTTGGAAGAAAAAAAAAGATGAGCTTCGTTTTCCGGGGAAGTAGAGGAGATTTAGAAAGTGGATTCTCGGGATTTATACCCGAGAGACGAGCTATGGTATGCTTCCTCTTGATAATTTTTCAAACACAGGAGACATAAACATTGCATTACAGTGGTTTTTGTTAGAATTGGTACTTATGGAAAGTGTCTTTTGGTATCGCCAAATACTACAGCGTGTTCATGGAGCTCGACCAGTTAACTCTAATTCTCTCGCTTTTCTGGTTACCGGTAATTTATATTCCCCTTCTTCTACTTCTTTCTGCATTCCTTTTCTTAATCTGCAGTTTTGATTAATTAGTTGCTTGGTTTGAGTATTACAGTTCTTTTGCTGTTTATGATTCTCAATTCGCATCAGATGCCTCCTAATTTCCTGGTATGTCATATACATGAAAAGTAGATTTTCTTAGTTAGTTAGTTAGTTAGTCATGTTTAGGGTATGAGTTTAAAGTTCCACAAATTTGTAGCTGTGGCTTGTCCTTGGGGTGTTTTTGATGGCAACGACCCTTAGAATGTATGCGACTTGTCAACAACTTCAAGCTCAGGCTCAGGCTCATGCTGGAGCAGCTAGTGGTCTCTTCAGCCACTCTGAATTGAGGTTGCATGTGCCTCCCTCCATTGCTCTTGCAACGAGAGGGCGTCTTCAAGGACTTAGGCTCCAACTGGCTCTTCTTGATCGGGAGTTTGATGACTTAGGTCAGTTATAATCCGGTTCTTGGTAAAGTTTAGGATGCGATATGTCATTAGCATCAGTTTCTCCTTTTTTTCTTTTCCAGTTTATTAGTTGCTCTTTTATAATTGATTTCTGAGGGAAATGTTGTTCTGCTGCAGATTATGAAACTCTAAGAGCACTTGATTCTGATAATGTCCCCATAAATTCTATGAGTGAGGAAGAGATAAATGCACTTCCAGTACACAAGTACAAGGTGTTGGATCCTGAAAAGTGAGTCAATCTTGTACCACTTTTCTCTCTTTGAGCCGTTTATCTAATTGTTATCAAAAGTAGGAAGTTTGAAAAATAGGGAAAATAGTATGTTGGGATGCTGTACCATACTAACTCTAATAGGCCTTAACTTCCATAACTAGCTCGTTTGCTCTTTCAACTTTCTCAGTTTGATGTTTACCCTAGAGGTTTGAGAAACAAAATCTGTATAGATGAAAAAATTTCTGGTTTATTCCGCTATCATGTCCAGCGAATTACTAAGATTGGTTTTTCAATAGTTTCTTCCACATTCAGGTGTTCCATCGTTCATATCACTTCTTGATTAATCGTTCGGCACGAATTCTACAATGGGAGCTCTTATGTCAGTTTCCTCAGTTTTTATTGGCTCAAGGCCCTTAATTTTTTGTAGTAATGGTGTTCGGATTGTGTTGGTTTTTGTTGACAGTGGTTGCTCTTTGACAAAGCAGGCATCAACCTCATCCTCACCTGAGGTATTACATTTTCTCAAAATAGAAGATATACAAGAATCGCATTGAAAGTTGGTCTTTACTCCAAAATTTTTCTGCTAAGTGGCTGACATAATCTTAATTTTTCTATGTGTTTTCCTCTTGTTCGACGCAGAATAAGCAAGATTCTGTCAGTGTGAGTAAAAAAGGAACAGAAGACGAGCTCACGTGTAGTGTTTGCCTCGAACAAGTTGCCGTAGGGGACGTTGTTCGCACCCTACCTTGCTTGCATCAGGTTTCCATATTTACTCTTGTCTAAAACGAAATTCTTCTAATGCATTTTATAGTCTCTCACGACTCGTGTATATGTCTGTTTGCTCAGTTTCATGCAGGCTGCATCGATCCATGGCTTAGACAGCAAGGAACATGTCCTGTCTGTAAAATCAGAGCTCATTCAGGATGGCAAGAACCAGACGAGATGGATGATGATGATGCCTCCGACATGGTTTGAAAGTTTGGGTTTCGTACACTTGTTATGTTATTTATTAAATGTGTGTATCGAAATCAGCAAGATTTTAGACCCAAAACAAATCATGTAATGGTCATTATGATAATTGATGAGGCCATGTAACAGTTTGATTAGATTCAAGCTAAAACCATGAAATCGTATAATCTTAAAGAATTTACAAATTTGGTCTCTTGCTTTCTGACTTATTTAGATTTGCCTTTGCCTTTTCCTTTGCCTTGACCCTTCTTAGCATCTAGCTTAGCTTGAATCCTAGCAGCTGCAGCAGCCTTTGCTTCTTCTCTTTTTTTCTTATCATCCTCTTTAGCAGCCGCAGCGATCTCTCTCTGCTTCTTCAGATCTCTGCAACCATAAAACCATAATCATAAGCAAAATAGTTTTATATATATGCATTGTGAAGAGTAAATCAAAAGTTCGTGAGGTCCACATGGTGTTGTAATGCTTACTCTAGTCTGGCTCTGTCCTCAGAAACACTTCCAACACTAGCACCTTTCCTCGGTCTACAAGCAACCAATTCCACTTCGAAAATCAAAGTTGCACTGCAATTACCAAACATGTCAATAACAAAAATTAAACCTTGCACTCAAAAAAAAAATCTCACTGTCCATGACCGAGATGCAAGAAGTGAGGGACATAACATACTCAGGTGGGATGTCAGGAGGAGATCCTCCACTTCCGTAAGCATATTCTGGCTTACATGTGATGTTTGCAACTTCTCCAACCTGAAATAAAGATTCCCAAACAGTTGTCTATATATATAGCTGAAAAGCTCAGATTCAAAGAGTAAATGAAAGAGTGAAACTACAGAACCTTCATGGTCTTAAGTGCAATGTCCCATGACCGGATAACACTGCCTGATCCTAACTCAAAGGAGAAAACCAGATTGTCTTCGCGTGTAGTGTCAAAGACCTTTCCGTCTTCAGCCAGTATACCCTCATAGTGAACTAAGAAAATCAAACAGAGTTATGGTCCTAATCAACGTATATGATTGGCATTAGAGAAAGAAACAGTAAGAATAATTGAAAGTTCATATTTTTTGCCCCTCTCATTCATTTACGGACAAAGAAACTGATGAACGTAAAGCTCAATTCCAACATACCATCGACGACAGGAAAATCATCAGAAGGTGCAATAGCATCAGGTTTGGCTCTCCTTACAATCTCTTTTAAGACGCCACCATCTCCACTCAAGTCAATCGCATCCCCCATAGCTTCAAAGCTTCAACGAAACCTACTTCACGGGAAAAAAAATTACTTACTACATTACTGTATTCAAAAATCTCACAAGAATATGTACGAATATGAACTTATACATGACTGTATTCAAAAAGACTACACAAATCCAAATCAATCACATCGACTAAATAGAATCTTTTCAGATTGAAATTATCAATTCTCTTAGCTCACCAACAACAACACCAGGAAGAAGTTGCTCAATCAAAACTAATATTCTTCTTCTTAGCACAAAAACTGTAGAAAGTGAGCAAATGGATAGTTCCGCAGATACATACAAACATGGAATTATTTCAAAATTAACCAAGTGAATCGATTTTCAGAGATGAATTTGATGAACTTATCATCTAACCAGAAGAAAAGGAGAATTAGCTTAGATTGAATGGAAGAAGCACAACACTCTTGCGGACGGTTATCGAACTCACCAGATTCCAGGAAAGATGAATAGTCTCCGATACGATACGAAAACGGAAGAAGCGACTGAGAAGCGGCGAAACTATAACCGGAAAGAGATCGCCGTAGAGATCGGTGGCCATAAACTGTCCAAAATGGAGTCTCGAAATTTCCTGAGAATCGGTTCTTCTCTAATCCTCCGATGCTTTGACGTCACGTGTTGATCTCTGGGGCGCATGACTTATTCATATTTGGTGGCCCATTAGGCCCAAGTTTTCAAGAAGTCTATCTACTACGAGACACGCAAGCCCATGCAGTTGTAAAAATAGGTGATGACGTAGCGTTTTGATACAACTACACTTTTCTTTTGTTTTTAGACGGAAAACGACTCAGATTCCCATAAAATATAGGATATCGTATCAGATGCAGTCTATTTTTTAACTTTTGTTTCTCTATCCACCAATATATATTTAAAGATCTATATGTCCATAATATGAAAGTTACAGACTTATTTACCCATGAAAACAAAATTTTAGACTTAATTTTCCACAAACTTGGTTAATGACACGGTTTAAAATTTTGTAACCCGGATTATAAAAATGGTTAAACATAAAACCGTAATTAAACCAACTAAACCATTTTAATCTAGAATTTAACAATTCTCCTGGTTCAATTAGAAAAAAATGATTACAAAAATAAAATCCCAATTTAAAAACTCTAATATATTTAAACATAAAAAACACTAAACCTATTAACAAACACAATCTTTCTTCTTCATGTTTTTATTTTTATTCATCATCTAATGTAATCACTCCCAAAAGAAAACTCCATCAATTCGGTTTCTCTTTCTCTTTCTTCCTTCCTCCTCTACTGAAATTATAAAATCTCTCTTTTTCTTTTTTTTGTGTCTCTCGCGATTCATCTCAATACTTTGATTCTCTCTTAGAAACATTCACCATCTTCCTCCGCTGCCGCCGCCGCAGCCGATACGTTCTCCAATTCCTTAACGTTAGATCCTCTCATGCCACCAGAGTTTCTATTTCCTTGGACTGGGCTTTAGATATCGAAGGCGATAGCGAGATCGAGAGAAATTAGAAATGGAGATAATGACATGAGCTTCTCCGGAGATGGAAGCTCTTCTTCCCTGCTCTTCTTGAAACACGGCTCTTGGTTTCCTGTTCTCATGTCGACGAGGTCCTTCCCTTGTAGCCATGGAAGAAGAAGAAGAAGACGCCGCCGTGGGACCTGATTGATTACCAATCGGCGATTCGGTATTACCCATTGACGAAGTGCAGAGACCGGAAGTGTAGGAAGAAGGGATGATGGTGGACCTGAGCTTGGGTAATAGAAGGAGACGGGTGGTTGTGAAACCAACGCTGAGAAAACGTTTCGCCGCCGTTTGGTACATTACCGCCGGAGTGAGGGATTAAGTTTTTTGGCATATTGATCAGATCTTTCCACGAGATGTGATGAAGAACAAATCAAATTGGATTTTTTATTTATATTTAATTTAATTAATAATATTTGCTTAAACCATGAAATCAATATGAAAATTATTTTGGTTTACAAAACTGTATTTGATTTTGAATCAAAACCGAATTTATTTGGTACATCATCGTGTTTGGTGTCAAAACCAAACAATATCAAGAAAATCCAACATGATGAGAAATTAAAACGAAATGAATCAATTTGGGTGCAATTAGATTTTTAAATATATATTGATGGATAGAGAGACATAAGTTAAAAAATGAACTGCATATGATACAATGTCTCATATTTCGTGGGGATCTAGATCGTTTTCCCTCTTTAGGCTAAATATTCACTCACATTTTCACTTTTTAAATTGAGAAAAAAATATAATTGTAAATTTATACTCCCCAATAATTACGAGCAAACTAAAGCACAAAATATTCCACAAAAGTGAAAACAACAGTGAAAGTCAAAAAATATTGTCTAATAAATCGGTTACAACAATCCAAATCAAGCATGCTAATGAACAATCAACATTTTATAATCATATTTAGCAAATATCCTTTTGATTTGTAGGGATCTGATAAAGTACTATAAATTTCAAACAAATCGTTGCATCAGTAACCAAACTATTATCATTTGTCTCTTTATAATGGAATTCATGAGATATACTTATTATATTTGTTTCCACTACTCTTATATTTTAGAAATTGTTTCCACTACTTTTATATTTTAGAAAATAAAGTGTTATTAATTCAATGTTGATATAATAGAACAATCAAATCGGGCCCATTTTAAGATATATGGTTAAGCAAAGGCAGCCAATTTTCTATTTCGAAAATTCTAGGCATAATCCGTAAATTCGTAGATATATCTGATCATAACTACATGAAAAAAACATAATATATCGAACTCTTTAGTTTCATGGTTTAATGTCGAGGTGATATAACAGTTTTTAGTTCGTAACTATGGAAAGGTATACGTATATCGGTATATGTAAATACGAATTATTAGTAGATTGAGCTAACAGAAATTAAAAATAAAATCTAATGATGCTCCAAATTTCATATCTTGTTATCGTTGTCCTAATTCTTCCTTAACTAGATTTCGTAGATCAAACTTTATTGATACTAAACTTACCTGAATAACACAATTTTTAAGAGATTACGTACATAAGCTGATGTGAGTAGGTCGAATAAATTTTTGCTAAGCCCTTTACCAAAAGAAAAAGTAAAAAAAAAAATGTCTGCACGATCATTGATGGTCAAACGTGAAAGTTTTATAAACTACTTATTTAATATAACTTTATTTTTTACCACAAAGTGTAAAAGTAAAGCAGTAGTTACATTAACAAAACTCGACGATTAAATAAAACACGAAAATATCCAGCAAGAGAAACAAAACGAGAAAGAATCCAACGCGCAAACACACGTATTTACCTACAATCTTTTTGCTTTGAATATTAACTTTATCAGTTTATCCATTGTATTGTAAAGAATGTATCATCCAAATAGAAATGAGAATAAGATCGACAATAATATATAACACCAGTAATTTATATTAAAAAAAAAATTAACATGCTATGATTTATGGTTCTAAGAAAAATGGATTTAGGTCTGGAATCTTTTGTTTTAAAAGAAATTAATTTAACATGTTATGGTGTATGGTGCTAAAGATTATTGATCTAGATGTGGAACCTGTTGTTACAAAAAAAAAAAAACATTAATCATTGACAGGTTCCGAATCGTGTCCTAACTCTCAAGTGGGAAGTCCAATATTGGGAAAGAAATCATTGAATGCGGTATATTGGCCTTTGTACTTTGTAGTATAAATATATATAAATTTTAGCTTTATGGAAACAGAAGAGAGCCTTTAGATACATTTAAGTTGATGAAAATTATATAACATATACTTTCAAAATACATCACTTCTTCTGCAGTAGTGACTTTCTTTCTTAAGAGACTCGATCTTTCTAGCCTCATCTCTGTTTAATTAATTCCCTCGGCCTAATTAAGCATTACAATAAAAGATTCTTATTTACTTGAGATTATAATTACAATTTCTATTGTTCAAGAGCATACACTAAAATTGATGAACAAAAGCAAAACACAAACATAAGAATATAAACTACAACTAAAAGAGTACGTAGAAACCAGACAGGAGAATCCTTTATGTACATTTATATCTCTATCTACTTCAAGAAATCAAAACAGAGGCAAGAAGATTTGAATTAAGAGTGGTCCGAGTAATTCTTATTATTATCAGTCCAGCAAAGAAGCATGATGACGCATCTCCTTATGATGTAAAAGCGAGCTCTTTGTTCTCTCACCAGTCTCCCACACTTCCTTGTGAAACCATGTCTCCCTTGTTTCTTCTGTCTCAACGAGCTCGTTACTCTCGACGCGCCTCCATCGTCTCCGAAGATTTCCTTTTTGGACGATAGTTTCCATCTCTCTCTCAGCTGAAACTGCGGCGAGTTTGCTGATGATCGAGTCATTTAACTGAAGATTCAGATATTTCTGATCTGGTCTCGGAAGATTCTCTTGTTGGATTTCGGAATATGTTCTCTTTAAGCTGGGAGATTCAGAAAATATAAAGAGAGAGTAGAAGAGTTTAGGAGGAGTCAGGAGATTTTAGGGTATACTTCCTCATTTATAATGGTGTTACAAATAAATATCGTTTTAATAACAAAAACGGCTTGAAGAGAAAAAAAAAAAAATCTCCTTTTTCCTTTTACTCTACTCAATAGATCTTCAATTTATGAATATTACAAAAATTCTACACTACTTTAGTTAACGATTTGAATGTACGATATCGTATTTTAGTCTTTCTTACCAAGAACCAATAAATCGCTTTCTTTTATATATCACTTCATAATCCATATACTTAAGTGTTTTTTGTTAATCTAAGACAAATGAATGAACGACAATGTACTCTTAATTAGTCTCTTACAATAGACAAAAAAAATCTAAGTATCTTATGGAATACGGTGTATGGTTCAAAGCTCAACTAAGACAATGACAAATATATAAAATGGAAAAGAAGTGTTAAATTTGAAAAATGGGTACAGAAGTCATGAGGAAATAGGAAAAGCATCAGCGGAAAGAGAGATTTTGATGCATCAAAGCGAATCTAACTCAATGACCTTTTGTAACTGTTTGTTGCTTTCTCAGTACAATTATATTATTCCCACCACAACAGTTATATTTATTCACTTAAAAAAAAAAAAAAATCATCCCAATACCGATTTTTAAAGTAAATTGTGTGTCTTTATTTCTTCATGTTTATTTTGCTAATACGATCCTTGTTGTCTTTCCCTCTACGACTTGCTTATGGGAGTTAAAACAAAAAAAAAATTAACACTCCAAAACTATACTGAATAAATATTTTAGAAGTGGGGAAGTATATATTTTTAATTTAAATTTTAATTCAGTAGAATTTACCCAAATTAATAATTAAATTTATATTTTTGGAGAGTCTACTGATAACTTTTGAGTTCAAAATTCATAACATCTAGATCAATTAGATTCAGTCAAAATTCTTCATATAAATACTAGAAAATGAAGCAATATTCTTGTAATTAATATACAAAAAGTCTCTATCGCTTTAATTATAGAGTCGCATTAAAAATAAAAACAAATTCATATCTAACAAAATCCATCTTAGTCAAATGCCAAATCTTGTTCTAATCATTGTGATTATGATCACAATCACGAATAACAGTAATCCGAAAATCTTATTATATACTTTTTTAGCCATTATGTATGAGACTACTCTGCATGCATATGTATGTATATGACTCTCTATTTCATCGGGTCACTATACTAACCTATGATTGGATGCAATTCATACAAGTATTTTCTTCTTCCCAATTTATAGTTTACTCCTTTGTTATGCAGTTATTCTTGCCTTATTACGAGAAAGTTAGACGAAAACTAAATGAGATACCTTATGCGAATAATTAACAAACAATATATATATATATAAAAAAAAAACTGATTCCAGAATAGGTTATGAATTTTCGGCTCTGAAGTTCTTAGCTATAACTATCAGAAGAAAATTATATAAAATGTTACCTATGCATTTTATATCAGGAAAGATGTTCGAAATTATATCAAAATATATTTTGATTAGCAAAAGTGTAAAGTTTCTTGAGACCGAGCGAGGGTTAGGAAGGAAGCAAGTGTACATACATTTGAAACTCATTTCTGAGGCCCAAACTTAAAGATCAGAAGTTTAAAAAAGGCCTTAACTTCCCTAACTTATGTTAATTGAGAGATGCACAAACAAAGGACTAACCATCCAATAAAACCAACAAATTACCAAATTCGTAAGAGTTTTGAAGTTTTTCTTTTCCTCCAGACAATAACATCATCATTCAAATTAGAAAATATAAACATCTTACAAATGACCTATATACAATTGACAAGCATACCGGACAGGAACGAACGACAACAAACGATGGTTGCCAGCTCTGTCACAATTTACTCGCATTATACGACATCACGATATATAGACAGTTTAACCTACAATTGCATGCCTAAACTTCAAAAACCTTACATCCATAATAATGTGAAAAAACTTAAATTCTCTGTTAAAATTAAGATATGATGGAGAAACGACTAAAGATTGGTCAACTACTACACACAAATGTGTTCCCAAGCAAAGCTATAAGTTATAGTCCATCTGAATTTAGTTTTTATATATTTTCTTAAGTTCCCAGTATAACATTACATAAATTATAAGGCTTCCTAGCCCCAATTGCTCCATTGATTGTTTCATACATCATTACTAACCTCAATTGTTTGGTTATTGAAAAAGGAATCCATGACTAAGATCTTTGTCATATTTCATGTACATATGTTAGAGAGAGAAAAAAGGCTATCATCAGTGTTTTGAAGTCTCCAACTCGTATATGGTTAATGAGATCAAATTAGAGAAGCCTCATGTGAACAAGCATATGAATATAAACAATATATACAATATATTGATAATCCGAAAGTAAGGATCTTGCATATATAAAGATCCAATGGACACGAAAAACAAGGAGGGCTAGGTTTCACATGAAGATGAGTCCTTTGATTAACCAATAGACAAAGAGAAGGTACATAACCAAATGTAACAGAACAAAAAAAACAACAGATATATGCGTCCTCCATACATTATGTCATATTCTACCAAACCCTTTTACTCATTGTTTTATATGCAAAACCCATATCAAATCTACAGATTCTTTAGATATCGCAGCTATAAAATGACAAAAAGGAGCTACAAAATGACTATGTATACTTTGTCCATAATAAGAAAACCCTAAAACCTTTTAGAATTTTTTCATAGTAAATACAATGTGCAGCAAAAAGTGTAACAAGACTATATCAGTACGGATTCAATTAGTCAATTGAAAAACCAAATATATACATATTAATACCATTCATCATCATTTCATAAAAAAAAACAAACCAAATATATGTGTGCTTAATCAGATATATATCTATGCATACCTGTGCAATAGGATTCGCCACAAGTCATCATATTGGACAGATCTAAACATATGTTGATCTGGATTTCTGGTAAAATAATCGTTTGAGTATAACATCATATGAAAACAAAAAACAAAAAAAAAGCCATTTAATTGCCGCTGCAGCATCATCAAGATTCTCAAACCAAAGAAGATAGGCTCAGAGGAGAACCCATCAAAGAATATGATTTCTGAATCTTGAAGATGATGCAATAGCAAAAAATGACTGCCACTACTTCAAAATCTGAAGTCGTCATCACAAAAACCTTATAAGTAATCTAGTAAAGACTAAAGAAAAACCAAGATCTGAAGAAGTATAAGAGATTTTGGGTGGAGATAGTAGGAAAGGGTAAAGAGTTTAAATAGAAGAAAGAGAAAGAAAATCTACGGTCGAGATTTTCTTGACATATTAGAGATTTAGAGGATAGAGATTAGGAAACAGTTATACATCATAATCGGAGATACCAAATATACCAAAGCTCATTAACCTTCACTGTGCCCATAATTAATTAAAAAGGCAAATCTGAGGGATAAAAAAGGAAAGAAATTGAAGAAACTAAATTAATGGAGCAAGTGTTAAAACAAAAGAGAGAGATGCGTTGCGTAGTCCACAAGCAATAAGTTTTGTGGATCGATGGAATTGACACATTTGACAGCTCTTTCATCTGCTCTTTCGTCACCATTTAGGGTTTAGGGTTTTCCTCAGACGTTTCCTTTCTTTTGGTCCCTCCTCTTACCATTTCTGATTCTCTCTCTCTCTCTCTCTCTCTCTCTCTCTCTCTCTCTTTTATTCAAATTAAAAAAATACTGCTATTTTGAAAACCTTTTCGGCTTTTTTCACATTTTAATGTTTTATTATGCCTTTTTCGTTTTTCTTAACAAAAAAAATGACAATCTTTTTTGTATTATTAAAACAAATTAGTTTAATGTTGTTTGTCATGATTTTTTTATTGCAATACTTATTTTCAGCATGTTTGGAGTCTCCAAAAACAAAATTGAAACCTCTACTAAAATAAAATAAAAGTTCTAGAGTTTTATATACCATATCCGATTTCGAAATAAGACTAATCTCTTTGACTATATGTATCCATTCGATGACAAAATACAGTACAAAATATTCATCCAATTAAATTTGTGTCATCTGATACCAATATTTTTTTCAAAAATGTAAAAGAAAATATCATACGTATATATAAACCCTACAAATCTGTAACAGAACTCTAGCAGATTGTAATTTCTTAAAAATATTTCTAATTAATGTTTTATAATCAGAGAGTCATTTAACTCCCCTGAGTTGTTCTCTTATGTCCAGCAATAGCTAGTTCTTCTACTACTATTATTTCATCCAATGTCTCATCTAATAGTAATAGTAAATGCTCTCTTTAAGCTCGTAGGTTCTAGCTACTTGCTACTATCTTTGGAAGATCTCAAACACGTCTCTTTTTTCATTTTTAGTATTTATTCAAAAATAGAATTGAAGTATTTTAGGGGTATTTCAGATTCTAATTTCAAATCAACAACACATACAATTTTTGGTTTGACCAGACTTCTTTTAAAAACGAATCGATTTCGTTGGATCGTATGATGCCTTGCAATTAGGCTTACTGTTGTGCTAAAAGCTTGCAAGGACCTATTATTTCGGCGTCTCACTTGTAAAACTAATCCTCCCTTATTAATATATTGGAACTTGCTCATTTAGGAGAATTGTATTGCAAAAGTATTTAGCAATTTATCTAATTGAGTTTAGCTTATTCGGTTAAAGCCATATTATATTGTTTAGCACTATCGAATACGAGTTCGAATTTACTGCTATGCTTGAAAAGTATGATTATACGCTTCTTTAATCTGCTACAAATATTATAAGATGCTGATCAGGTATCTTTTTTATTATTTTTGGCAGCTTGCTGATCTTATATCAATAAAGATTATGGTCATAAAGAAAAGTATTGCCAAGTTACATTTTACGGAATTTTGTGGACCGCCCTAGACTAACCAACTTATCATTAGTTGAGAAACAGTTCAAATAACTTCTCACACATGTGATGGCATAATGTTTGGTGTCGTCGTATTCTGAGCTAGGGACCTCGTGGTTCAATCTCTCTAATGATGATACCAAAAAAACCCATAACAAGACAAATCTTTAGTTGCCTTATCTTCATTGTTGATGAGTTTATGAGATTAATTATTTTTTCACTGAAAAGTAGTACACATGGGTTCCTGAGATATGGACTCGTCTTGGAGTTTCGGTTATTGCAATGAAATAAACTCCAGATTATTTCTTGTCAATACTAAAATTTTTTAGTGTCAGATAAATGTTGGAGAGAAACGAGGATTGCTATGGCACAAAACCCTAGTCCTGCCCGTATGCAAACAAAAACTATAATTTCGTAGAACTTATAATTGCATATGCCAAATGGTACGGAGTCATGAAGTGGAGCCAAAGAGCCTATATAATCCTCCTCCTCGTACGGGAACCTTTTTATTTTTATTTTTTATTTTTTAGTCACATCCATCTCTTCATATTATTTTATGTATTGTGTAATATGTACAACTATACGTTCGTATTATTTTCTGTAACTAATACTTAGGGTAGTCAGTGAAAAAAACAAACTAATACTTAGGGTAGTCTCAAACTATTTGAAAATTTTATGCAACAAATCTTAAATATTTTTGATATGTTAACTTTACAAAGAGAAAAAAAAATAATAATATAAATCTTAATGTACATACATATTCATAAGAAAACTTTGATTTATATACAAACTCATAATTTATTTATTGAATCACGCCCTTATCGAATAATATATCATTTGTTCTTGCCAAAAATCGGTTTTGGTTGCAAACTTGCAATATATATATATACATGCGGACCGCTAATGTCCCCGCATAGCCTTATGTATCTTAGTTTTTTTTGTTTAAAATTTGAAATATATAAAGAGATAGGAGCCTATATAAGTGATGAGAGCAGAGTAGAGGATAACCCACATAACCATAATCAATTTCATGGGTGAAAATGGCTTTTGCCCATGTAAAAGCAGAATTTGGAATATATATATATATATATGTTGCCGACAAATATAGATGAGATGTTCGTATATATGAGATTGATGTATAAGCTCGTCTCTAAAATACGAATACGAAGTGGGTCATATCACATTAATTGCGTCCAACCCATCCGAAAAAGAAGAAAAAAAAGAACGATTGGTTGTCGAAATTATTGAATGTAAGATGGTACTTCGTAGGGTTTGTGTAGCCCTTAAATTTCGCTGACAATTTACAGAAAAAAAAAGAGAGAAAGTGAGAGTTATAAACATGATGACTCTGAATATATATATTAGTCTATTCTTATTAGCTTTCTTCATTTGGAAAACCCTTTAGGGCTCTCTTACCCTCTGCTTCTGTCTCCTCGTATACCTTTTTGCTCCTCCTCTCCAACTCCTTCTGCCAACTGCTTTAAATTTCATCAATTAATTACATGATAAGAATGACATATTATGTCCATTTTTGTAGTTTTTTTTTTCAATTACCATACCGTCATCTTTTTAAGAAAGTGGAAAATATAATTAAAGTACTGTATATTAATTGTCTTAGGAGTTTTGAAATCTAAAAGAAGTAGAAATATAATATGATATATTATTAGAAACCAATATGAACCACATTATTTATCTTTTTATTTTATTTACATCGTTGCTTGTTTTAATCATTGTATACCATATTTTCATCTCCACCTTTGCTAGGGTTCTTTTTTACATGTCTTCTTCTTAATTGTGTTTGTTAGGAATTTTCTTTTTACCGCTAAGATCCTCTATATAAACTGTTGGGAGGATTTATGGTTTATAGATCGATGACCAATATGTTGAATTAACTGGAACATCGTTAATTAGTCCTTTCGTGAGAATTGAAGAATCGTTGCCTTATATATTGTTAATTACCTTTCATAATAAAAACAATGCCTATTGACATTGAATAATCAATTATTCACACTGCTTAAGAGATAATACATCAAAATTCTTCATGTGAACACAGAAGCCAACATTTTTTATTTATTTAATAAGTTATAAACATTTTGGATCATCATCCCTTTACAACAAGAACTTTATAATAATTCTGGCACATTCAAAACAAGGGTCTCATTCTTTTCTGTTACTTTACTATTTGCAGGGAGATTTGTAGAAGTGGTTCTAATTGTACAATGTATACATTCAATTTCTTTTGAATCCAATATCACACAGTAGTAGAACTTAGTGATGTTTCAAACAATCTTCTCTTCTTAATTTCATTTCTGAATCTCAATAGCAAGATGTGTATCTGCAACATTTATCTGTATATTGAGAGACACAATTCAATGGAGGTAGAGTTAACCATATATTACACGATTTTATATATTACTATGTGATGAATAACAGAAAACAAAAACTGTATCCACAACCACAAAACACTTCTCTTTGTATATAAAACCAAGTAAAATAAGTACATGTTATTCTAATAAATAAATGTTGTATCAAAATTTATGATTGGACTTATTTAAATATTATCTGAATAAGGCGCCTCGTACTCGTAAGATTTCTGAGGAGTTAATGTACGAAGATTCCATTCTTCCTCTAATTCGATCCTATTCAAAAAAAAAAAATGATAACATCAAAATGTCTTAGCAAAATGAAAAAACAAGAGTAAAATAAAAGAAACCAATACGACGTGGATCTTAACTCGTCGAGAGACAGGAAACCCATTGTGCTTTAAATTTGCAGAAGAATCTCGTCAGACTGTGTTATTTTAATTTTTTTAATAAAAAATCATCCTCTGAAGTAACGTACTTATATCATGATAATTATTCTATATATACAGTGAAAAGTAATCTTAAAGCATATCAAAATCCTAAATAAGTTCTTAAATAATATTATAATCGACGATGTGACACCAACCTCTCGCCACAATAGAAATACGATTTTTTCAGCTACATACCACAAAATATCAATATTAATGACACCATTTTTTTGTATCTGCTTAGGTCGTTCGATTTTTTTTTTTTTTTTTTGGTCAATTATACCATGTTATTAGAGATAGAAACCGCTATTAGAAATCCAAGCCGGTGAAAAAGACACATATTCTTGAAATCGAATTTGTCACGTCCAATTCAAGGACAACATGTGACAAAGAATCCCACTTTTTACTCGGTATGAGTAGACAGACAACAATTGTTTTCGAGAATTACGCTGAAGCATCGATGGAGATTCCAGCAGCTGCTTAAGTATCATCTACACAAAATCTATAAATGATACAAATAAACGTCAAAAGAGAATGTCATCCCACCACACAATCTCGCTTATAAAAAAAGAAGAGTAAACCAAGTCAGAGCAACATGTAAAATACATTTTTGCTCCAGCCCAAGGTAAAAAACTTTTCACCAACTCTAATACATTATTAGTTAATCAATGTGTAACTTTGATATTAAAACTTCAAAAAAAAAAAAAATCTCTTTTTTTTCTCGAGTGGCTTTGATATTACTTTTATGTGCACTTATTTTAGATGTACTCGAAGTGGCAGGCGAAGATCAGTCTCTGGATGAAACACTTTTTTTTATCTCTAATAAATAGATACCTACTTTCTGCTCAACTGCTATTTTATCTGAAAATAAATATTTTAAATTTACGCAAAAAAATACCTACAAAAATAACGTACGTAAATTTATATCATGTTTGGTTATTTAATTATTTTACTAGCCAAAAAATCTATTCTACAAATTAAAGAACGGGAAATTACAAAAGTTGAAAACAAAAATTGAAAACATATAATACTATGATTGCAAAATCAATCAAAATTAAACTTTGGCACTTAGATTATTTTATTATACTTTTGTGTAGTTTCCAAGTTTTGTTGGGAAAACCTATTATTCAAACACATGAATTAAATAAAGATCTCTATGGAACAAGCTTTTTTATTCGTTACGTGCTAAAAAATGGATCATCGTTTGATATTACTTGGTTTCTCTTCCTAATTGACCTATATTCAGAAAATTTACAGCAAATTTTTTGGAAAGGAGAAGCAAAACTTTGTATTCACATGTTTCTTTCCTTGAAGAGACCGGCCAATAAGAGTCTCAAAATCTCACAGTACTCGTCTTATACACATTTAAATGATCCGACACCGACATATATAATTACTTTACTACATTAGACGATAAGAAAAACATTGCTTGTCAACATTTCTTCCTTTTTCTTTTCCTTCACCAAGTTCTTCAAGAACAAACGAATAATCTCTGAACTATTTATAATTTTAATCTGATTAAACTCATTGCATAATTTTTTTTTATCTTCCGAAAATAATTAATGAAAGTCCAAAAGCTATACGACAGAAAAAATGGTTTACAAAATTTGAGAAATTCCAACTGCTACGGTTTCTCCTGCCCTACAAAAATTGCAGCAAAAGACAAAATCATCAGAAGTTTAGAGTAATAAAAGATTACTGTTGAGTTGCAATACCACAAACTGTATTATAATTATTCCCACACTTACCTCACTTCTTCTCTTTTGTTCCAAGAGCTTTGTCTATGATGCTTTGATAGTATTGAGTATAAGGAGCAGTCTTATCTCGCTTCTCAAGCTGAAGAAACGTTTCTACCGATTGTTGATCGTTTGGAGAGAAAGCCGCTTCATCTCTCTTCATTTGCACAAACTCGATATTCAACTCCAGCTAAAAAAAACAAAACATAACCATTTCTCTAAACAAGAATGATTTCAAGCCAAGATTCTTGATACATTCCTCAAAAGTAGTTGGTTGGTTTGGTTGCTTAGAGTTACCTGCTCGATAAAGCGTTTCACCACACGCTTCAACCCTTCCATAGTGCTTCTCTCGTTAAATTTCTTCAGTCTCATAATGGGAATAGTAGCAAGCTCCGGAAATGATATGTGGAAGCTCCATTGAGCAAAGTGGACAGCTAGCAGCTCAATCACAGAAAAGATACACCGTTCTTGGAAATTTTGGGACTTTTCCAATTCTTAGGCAGCTGCAAAACAAAGAATCGACTAGTTTACCCAGGGATGATATAAATTGAAAATCTACTATGCAAAACTGCTACTCCAGAGCCTATCAGTGCTAGATTTCGAACCTTTACGGTTGAGACAGCTTCAAGCTTCTTTGCTTGCTTTTCACCGTCATTTGTGGTTTTATATTCCAACATATCCATTACCAAAGATGCTATCGGAATGAATATACTGCTTGCATGAGAGAGATGATTAAGCCATTGAATACATTTAACCCTTAGGAGCAGGTACCGTGGTCCAATAAATAGTGTAGCAACTCCATTTACAACCTGAATTAAAGTATAAAGCAATGGCTGGAGATCACAATCCTGAACATTGGTGGCGATAAAACTCACCCAGAGATCAACACAATTAGTGTAGTACCCGCTATGTATCTTCTCGACAGCATCCTGCTTACAAAATTGAAAGAAGCTAAGAAGACAAATAAGGAAACTTAAAGTAGAAGAAAGAACATACACGGACTAAGAAGCACCTTATTCTTTGTTGTGAGAGCCATCTTCAGTAACTTAGCAAGTTGTGTAATAGAAACAGAGGCCTTGGTATAAGACTTTTGCATATCTTGAGAGCACAGCTCAACAAGAGAATCTCTAAGGAATGGCAGATGTTGTTCTGAATTTTCCTTTGGAATATCGCAGTCGTGTAGAAAGGCTTTGTACATGTTGATTAAGCAGGTGTCAATGCATTCCGAGTTAAAAACCATACCGATGTCTTTTAAGATTAAAAAAGCCAGCTGCGATAGAGTCTCTTCACCATTTACCCACAGATCAACAGAAATCTGCACCAATTTACACAATAAAAGCATGACTTGCTTGAGAATATAAAGGGACATCATATCTAACACGAAAAAAAGCCAATTAGAGGAAAGTACCTAAAGCTTTTACTCAAGCCTACTAAATAAAGGGTGTATACAAAGAATTGTCAATGCATCACTCTAAGTACTAGTGATATTTTAACGCCCAAGAGATTAGACAAAATTATCAGCTAATGAGTCTAGTCCAACATATGCAACTTGGCTTGTAAGAAAAACAGAGAATATATAGAGCGTACCTTGATCAATTTTTTCAGCAAATCTGGAAATGCGGCAAAAAAACACTATAGAAACTCTAAGTTGGGTAAGCGCAAAGACTGTTATTTCAAAATCTGCAGCCTCCTTGACAAGATGCATGGTACTTCTGAAGAAAGATTTGATCAGTGGTTTTAAACTATCCCATTTTGGGTTGTTCTTCAACTTCAAAATCTTCTGCTTGTTACTGGAGCCTGATATTCCCAGAATACTCCTGAAAATGTGATCAGCTTTCTGGAGCACAAAAATCATGACATTGGCGAATGTCTCGCTGTCTTCTAAGTCATAGTATATATCGGGTCTAGTAATTCCTAATGGCTCGTGTCCATAATGACATGCAGCTCGATACCAATTTAAAAAACTGATTAATGCTTGAACAGACTGTTCCTCATCGACTAGGTCACAGCAAGAGCTTAAAACAGATCCAGAGAGTACTTTACGCTTCATTGTATCTGAACCAGTTTCATCTACCACCTGCATTTGATGATCGAAAGCTTTACTTTTACTTTGCTGAATAAACAAGAAGAGCATGTTAACAAAACCTAACATAATACAGCAACTACTACCATTGCATAAACAGTTTAATAGTACAAGTAACTGCAACCTTTTCATTCAATCTAGAAAGCTTCCTCCTCTGTTTTTTAAGTTCTGTGCTCTGCAGCGACATCTCATTATCACTGATTTTACCTGGAAATTTGTCTACTGTAAAGGAAGAAATTGAAGGAAATATCATGAAAACAAACAATATAGGGTAAAGCCATTACTTTCTGTTCCCTTTACAACTGCATTTGTCAGGTCACAGTCCTGAACGCAAGAAAATATAGTGAATACTTGGTACTATCACAGAAAAACTTCAACAAACGTCAAATTAAAAAATACCTCAGCCAGATATCCATCACTATCTGAATCACCACCGTCGAGAGCTACACCTTCATCCTTGTCGAACACTGCATCGATGACGATATCCTGAGGATTTTCTTCAAGACATCTGAAAACATATAGGCGAAACTGATGTAACGCAAAGGTATAATTTCAGTGAGCAGCTGTTTAGGATTGTACTTTTACCTCGTCAGTTACAAGATATAACATAGATCCTAAATTGAAAAACTTTCAAAACTGTTGCAACACCATTTACTCTCCAATACCATAAACACTACAAGAGTTCAATTCACTTCCGTTACATGCGATAAAAATTCTGCTGAACTGAATCATAACTTTGGTTTTATGATTCAAATAATAGATTTGAAATGTATTCATCATCAGAATTTTGTATTTTAGATTGGAACTATGAAAAATAGATAAAATTCTTTATTTTAAAACTTGATATTTTTAAACTTAAAATAATAATTTGTAGAATTGGTGCACGAGAAAAGTAACTAACCTTTTAATTTTTTTTGTATCACTCTGACACTTACACTCTATGATAGACATCGATTAGTTCAAGATCCAAAGAAAACATCGATTAACTCTTCAAGTTAGATGGATAGGTTTAAACAATTTTGGTTATAATGTTTAATTTATAAACCTAAGGTTCCTTTATCAATCATTCTAAATGATTTCATTCGTTGCTTCATTTATGTTGACAATTAACAACAATATATACGTACTTATTAATTGAACTTTGTGTTATTCGTTGTAATTTCATTAACTATTTAAACGCATATTACTCCAATTTTGAATCACAGACACAAATAATTTGTTTTCAAAGTAATCAATTTATGTCGTGGCAATACTTATATCAGTCATTACTTGTGTAAAAAAAGATATAATAGTTAAAGCATCATACATCGTAATATGTATATATGCCCTCACGATTTTATCAATAATCTGATATGATTGGAAGGGACTAAACCATATAGGAATACACATCGCTTTTCTGCTTGGGTCAAGGCTGCCGCCTACTATTTGAGTCATAGCCTATCTACTTGATTATGTCCATTCCTCTTGAACATTCGAAGCTTTTTGGAACCATTCTTTAGAAAATTTAAGGACTCTCTCCTGAGAGCCTCATGACAAATCATGTAAATCATATAGAAAATTTTGAAGCCCAAAAAATAGCCCATTTAAGGGTTGTGAAATCTTTTTACCCAAATGTTAGCTGAGTTTTGGTTGCTAATCCTGATGGATTTACCAATTAATTATAATTAACCCTCGCTTTAGATGGACATGTTAAAGACTAGCTTATTATGTTTACTTTTAATCAAATGTTCCTTTAATATATCAATCATTTTGTATGATTACATCTGTTGCTTCATTCGTAGTTCACAAATCACAATTAACAATCTATATGTACTCCTATTTTACGTCTAGGTAATTAATGAACGTGTAACCTGTTTGTGTTATTTGATGTAAATTCATTAATTATTTAAATGCTTATTATTTCATTTTCAATCACAGACATAATTTGTTCTCCAAACAAAAAGGTTCTTACGTAGGTTTCCCGAAGTCAAAACGATAGTCAATAGCATTCTAGTCATAAAATGTATCATGTTTAATGTAAATCGTCAAAGACTCGAAGGTTCCTTTAAAAACACACTTTGTAAAAGGTGGATCGACGATGCTATTTTATACGTATAACGTAAACAGAAAACTATAGTATACAGAGACATATAGGTTGATATATCGAGTTATCGGGTTCGAGTTCATGTTCAATCAAACATCACTAGATCGCAACGTGATTTCATTGCCAGATGGTAATATACGGGTTCGTACGGTATGCCGTACATGCCCTGTCCTTTCGATCAGTGTGTCAGATATGTTTTTCGTACTCTATATTTGTTATTTGATTGGCATTAGTGTAACTTCCATACACTGTGACGACATTTAAAGCACACAGACCTGCTTAACAATGTCAAGTTGTTTGATCCGGAATCATTGATCAAATTATTTTAGATCGAAACATATATAAATAAGATAGATCGGAATATAAATCAATCGAGTTTTTTTTCCTTTTTGATAAAATAGTCGAATTGTTACACAATGATTTTATTTGTTATAATATTATTCAGTTTTTGTTTTGGGAATGAAATTTGAGAATTGTCATCTATATTCCTAACAATTAAAGGAGTAATTATACCAACAGAAATACATAAAAGAGTAAGATTTGCTGTATTGGATCGAAAATAAATGAAAAGACTTGTGAAATTATCGTGAGAGGAGAGGTAGATAATAAATTCACATGCAAGTGGGTATGTGTTCTCATGATAAAGCTACTCCTTGTTCTCTAAGCGTTCATGTGCATTTTAGACATATATACACGTAACGAATTCCAAAGTAATACACTATTTTTCGTTTATATATGTAAAATGGTTATTTTCTTAGTTAACGTTGTATATTTTTTTTTATTTATCTAAACAAAACATGACTTATGGAATACAATAATCTCACAATATCATATCTACCCAAAAAAAAGAAGAAGGAAATCTACATCCACGAGAATCTATAAACTTTGATTAATTAACATAACACGTGTGCATGTATGTATATACTTGCTGTCGTGGATGACGTGGCAGCTACAACGAAGATCTGGTTGGTGCATAGATATGCCTTGTCATCACCAAATGTCCTTAATGCTCTTCCACCGTCACCGCCCCTAACTGTTTTCCTCTTTTCTTCTTTATTTTCATCTCATGCTTCACTCACTTGTATTTTTCCAACTATTTGTTTTCTTATTATGAAAGGTATTTATTGAATTACACTGTAATTATTATTTTTTATCATTGGTGGTAAACATATATATATGAGATTCCTAATTAATATGTTAACTAAAAATAAATGATAATGAGCTTCATTAAACTTGACATCATACAATGTGTTGTTGACTTTGCTTTTTTTAGTGTACATATAATAATTTCAAAGTTATACGAAAATTATACATGAAAAAAAAAATATATATATATATATATATATCAACTCGGCGATGATTGAATAATATTTATATTTGCCACACTTTTCAAATTAATAACATTGATAACTTAGGTACGTACGCCGTAAGCGGTACGTCTGCATAACTAAGAACTTGTATATAAATAAAGTTCTTTTCTAGGTTGAATTTTACAAAATTAAAAAATTATTTTAATGAAAATAATATCATATTGTCAACGTATTAACACTGAAAATGAGATTTTGGCTAGTCGTAGACACATCATTCTGTTATATCTTATGATTCACAATTTATCAATCTTTTAAAAAAGAAAAATTTCGATATATATATAATGCACAATATAGAAATACAGTTAGAGAACATAATTTTTTCCTTTCTTAAATATTTTGCAAACTTTTATATCACTTAAAATGTTTTCTCTATTATAATTTCACTATTTCATCATTCTACTATTCACTTAGCATAACAATCATCGTTATTACTTTCAAAACGTACTAACTATTTGCTAGTTTATATCACATGAGTGACTTATTTATGAATATATTAGCAGTAGATCTTTCGTATACTTACTTCGTTGGACATTTGGCATTTTTTTATTTTTAATTTGGAGTTTATCTCACATTATATTATGTATAGATCCCTAAATTATCAGGATAAAAGACTCCCCATGATATCATATTTACTTCAATCAGAAACGGTTACAAACCTATCTTTCACCATATGTTGTAAGCTAATTATCTAAATATTTTTGTCTAGAAAATACTAAACTCGACCACTAATATATTTTTCTCTAACTTTGGAGTTTCGCTCCAGGTATATAAATAGCGATCTTCACAAGTGATATTTCTACCATCATCAAGTCTCTCAGCTCTTTAGTTCTACAATCTTCTTATTCCAGCTCCTTCGTTTGAATCACATATTATCATTCATAAAATATCTATGAAAATGGCAATCAATCCATCTATTTTCTTAACCATATTACCTCTCTTTCTCCTCTTGAGCCCCACCAACGCTGGGTTCCCAGGCGTCTACCTTGGCGGCTCTTGGCAAACCGCTCACGCCACTTTCTACGGTGGCGGCGACGCTTCCGGAACCATGGGTCAGTACATTCTCTTCAAACACTTATTTTTCAAAAAACCACACTTCATTAATCGTCATAACCAACTCTCTCAAAACAGAACACTCTGTTTTTCTCTTATATTAAGTTTTAATATTCTCTTTTAGGTGGCGCATGCGGTTACGGGAATTTATACAGTCAAGGATATGGCACGAACACGGCGGCTCTGAGCACTGCACTTTTCAACAGTGGATTAACCTGCGGCGCTTGCTTTGAAATCAAATGTGTCAATGATCCTAAATGGTGTCACTCAGGCAGTCCTTCCGTCTTCGTAACCGCAACCAACTTTTGTCCTCCGAACTTAGCCCAACCTAGCGACAATGGTGGCTGGTGCAACCCGCCACGTGCTCACTTTGACCTAGCCATGCCAGTTTTCCTCAAGATCGCTGAGTATCGCGCCGGCATTGTCCCCATCTCTTACCGCAGGTATATATATATACTTCACATCTTCACTTGGAAGTGTTAAAGTCCAAGATTCGGATCTGGACTAATCGATATTGTTCAAGGTTCTCAGTTTTAAAACTTAGTATAAAAGGTTTTTCGTCAAAATATATGCATAAAAACTAAAACAAATCTCTAATCGTACTCAAGGTTACTTTGGTTTAATTTTCCATATTGAACATCTAAATAATGTAATGATTCAAATTAGTAAGCTTGAGAAATGTGGGATATTATAGGGTGGCATGTAGGAAGAGCGGAGGGATAAGGTTCACGATCAACGGTCATCGTTACTTCAACTTGGTGCTGATCACGAACGTGGCTGGAGCAGGAGACATCTCGAGGACGAGCGTGAAAGGATCAAAAACAGGATGGATGGGTTTGACGAGAAACTGGGGACAGAACTGGCAGTCTAATGCTGTTCTCGTTGGTCAGTCACTTTCCTTCCGTGTCACAGCCAGTGACCGTAGAACCTCTACGTCATGGAACATCGTACCTTCGAACTGGCAGTTTGGACAAACCTTTGTCGGAAAGAATTTCAGGGTCTAATGTGAATTTGGGAATCTCGAAACATTCAAGTGGTAAAGACGAAGAAGCTCGTCTATCAAATTTGAAATCTATGACTTTGTATTTTCTTTTATCTTTATTTTTAATGTGATCTGAAGTGGCTGTTGGAAAAAAATGTGAACAGCCCGCAGCTCTTAAATTATAAGTTTGCTTGTAATGTCGAATTTCATTATACTATAATTTTATCATTTACTTCCATATAGTACTAATTAAACTTCTTCTGTTTAAATAAACCTGTTGAACAGAATAGCTAATTTCATGGTTGAGCCGTCTTCTTCAACCAGCTGATCAGCAAAGTAGAGTTTTGTTTTTATATGTCACTACTATGTGAATGTAATATGTTACCAAACCCTTTTTTATAACTTTTTTTGTTTTGATACATATTTTGTAAAATTTTAATAATAAATACAATGAGATCTGGAGTAACTAAAACTCATACGAAGTTGGAGACTCCTCACAAACCATGATACAATACATGTTAAAGTAATTTTATGAACTTATAAAATAGCATAATGATATTGTTGACACTATAGGTAAGACCTGAAAAATAGAATCGGACAATTTATATAGAAGACGAAACTAATCAAATTGGCTATGCTTCCATCCACCAAACTCTTCTCCTTCCATTCCCCTTTCTTGCTGAAAAATTCCCAATAAGTAAAGAGTTTCCATAAGAAGGTTACTAAATTTAGTTATGAAAAAAGTAAATAAAGAAAAAGAAAGAGAAGGTACCATAACAGAGTAAGAAACTCCAATGAAAATCTCACCGACAAAGGAGAGATCGGAGTCAACGACGTTGTACTTGGTCGGTCTTAGCTCCGCCGTTCCTTTCTCCACTCCCATTTCCAACAGCTCTTTCACATAAACCCTGTTTATTCATTTTTATTAATACATATTATTGTTTTTTTTTTAATTTCAATCAAGCAAAATTAATGTGTATATACATAATACTTACGTAGCTTCGCCGAGAAAATCGTCGGTGGAGAAAGTATCATGGTCCATGACTTTGACGATGAGTTTGTAGTCGGCGCCGGAGCCAGGAAACTCTGCTCTCCATTTCAGTTTATTATTCCATGTCGGATTTCTACCTCCATCTTTTCCATTAAAATAACACAAATATCAATCAAATCTTTAGTAAATTTATTCTGTAAAAAAGGGAATTATGAATGTCTATGGGATCATTATATCAGAAATGTTTAGTAAACATTGCTATGTGAGTTATAATAAATAAATTTAATAGGAAGTTTGGTATATTGATAATTCGTTAAAATGAGGTTTGGCCAGACAATTTCACACTAACTAGATTGACTAATTCTAAAAGAAAGCTCTAAACACCAATTGTTAAACCATACAAGAAAAGAAACTTACAAGTTACCACTAAATGTTTAAATATAAATAGTATAAATAATAAAATAATTTTGAGATGAACAAATTTTGATGAATACAGAATACCCACGAAACAATTTATAAACCAAATTTTGAAGATTAACTAATGACTTTTGATTTTATTGAGTTATGTTTTAACACGTGTTACATCATATACTTATAGTTGAGTCATTTTTGTAAGTTATAATTTAAACAACATGCATTATCATAACGTAAAACCATAATGTAATGTTATTATGAATGCATTTTTGTAAGTTATGATTTTCGTATAGTAAATTTTTTATTAAAAAAAGGGGAATAATAAAAATAAAATATAATGGAGAACTAGTCTGGCGAATGGAAAGAAAAAGAAAAAGAAAAAAGTCAAACTAAAAGGGCGAATAAAGCTGAATGAGATTTGGAGAGAATGAAATTAGTAAGTGAATTACCTCTATCAACGCTGCTTTTGCGGGTTTGTCCTTTGTATTGGATCTCAACATAAGGATCTATCTTACCTAAAAAATTATAATAAAAAAAAAAAATTAAGAGAGGGTTTTACAATTCAAAAGGGTAACAAATCAGAGAGAAGAGAGAAAATTAGTAATTACCAAGAAAATCTGAGCGTTTGAGACCTTTGCCACTGATCAGGTTAACCTCGAGGATTCCCACAGCCATGTCTATCTCCGGAGAGCTTTTTTTTTGTGGTAATTTTGCGTCGTGGTTCCACAAGACTTGGACCAAACCAAACCAAAGAGCAAAACCCAAGTCATTTGCTCTGGTCAAACAAACCAAATGATCATATTACCCCTACCGGTTTGACGTGTGACGACGATTGGCTCCTTGAAAATTCCTACGGACCAACCAAAGAGTACGAGAAAAAACCAAAGTCATGGACTTTTTTGTCCAAAATAGACCCAAGAAACATGATAATGTCATATATGGCTTCTGCTTCTAGATCGGTTTCTTTTTATTTAATTATTTTCTTCTGAGGAATTCTCTGAAATTTGCGGAGGCTGCTTAAATAATAAAAAATCGTTGTCGACCTTGACTTCATCAGTTGGAGAATTCATAGGAATGAAGACTTAGGTAGTTGAGAACGTTTCTTAATACAAAAAGCTTAACCAAACTTTTCATACAAATAACTTTTTTAAACCCCAACAAATTGAGAACGATCTCAAGTATCACCACATCACAAGAAGAATATCTTTAACAAGCTAGAGTACGAAGTTCTCGACGACACAGAGACCACTAGTAGAAAAGATAAAAACCCAATGAGTTGCACACAGTATTGAGAAAAAAAGGCTTTTTTTTCAACGTGAGTTTCATCTTGGAGACGCCTCTACAGATCTGGATCCCGATGGCGACCTTGAAACCGCTCTTCCACCACGACGCCTTTCCTCTGGTTCATAGTCCGGTTTTCTGAAAAAAAGCAAACCAGTGTCCAAACACGAAAAGCAGACACAATCAAATCAATCCCCAGGCGCAATAAGAAATTCAGACACAACGATGTCTCACTTACTCTCTAATCTCATTGTCTCCTTTTCTGTCCCGGTCTGCAGCAGCACCACCACCATCATATCCAGGGGAATAGGACCTGCGACTGTATTTTCCATCTTCTTCTCCACGAGGAGGACCTCTTGGTGGTGATCGTGGACGTTCCTCTTGTCTTCTCCTTGGAGATGCTGAATAGTCAGCTCCTCTTCGTCTTGGTGCGGGAGAATAAGACCTGTAATATCGTTATGTTAATCATACTTGTTGACTTGACAATGACGAAAGGATGGGTGATGAAGCATGTTACCTTGAGCGGTGTCTGCTTCTAGAATCTGACGGACGACGTGGAGAGTGTGATCGAGAAATTGATCGTGAACGAGAACGTCCTGAGAACAAACAATCATAGACAAACTCAAGCTATGCATATTAAAAAGCGTCACAATCTAGCCGTGTTCATGTATCTTCAACTTCTGCTGTTAAATCACATAACAAGTGCATAATCAAAGAGAAAAGCACTAACCATGAGAACGACCTCTAGAGCCTGAAGGTTCCCTGAAAAGTTGAAACAAATCATTATGATTATATTTCATTATCAACTTCTTTGTATAAACAATTAACTTACAAGCATTACTGATGAAGAGCCATTTGATTGATAATTCTTTGCTTTGGCAATCAAAACATGGAAACTTACCTACTACGTGTCCTAGTCTTCACACGCATCTCTTCAGGCCTTTTCCTAGACTCGGAAGCAACAACCACAGTTATCTCTCTGCCAGCAAATATTCTCCTGTTCATGCTTCTTTGAGCCTCCCCAGCATCATATGCATCAACAAACTCCACAAAAGCAAACCCCCGCGGTTCCCTGCATGATTCATTGGAAGTTTATCGTTCCAGGTGGTCGATGGTTGATAGCAGAAGCACATAACACCAGAACAAAGCTAGATTTACCAGATATTACCCTATGCTCAACCACTAAACTGTATACCTTTCTCAAATACCTCAGCTTCTGAGAACTTCTATGAAAAGCAGAGCTCTACTTACTCAATTGCTGGTCATTTCTTAACACTTCAAGCACAGTAACTCGTAAAGACGCAAGAGAAATCTTGTAAAATTAAGTACCACTTGATCCCAAAGTTAAGTTATCTTCATGTCACCTTCGCCAATAAACTTCTATAGGTTGAGTAATATATTGTATAGCTTCATAAGGAACATGCTTCAATTATTAGTGCTTCCATAGAACATTCTTCACTACTTGACCCTTAATATCCTTTCGGATCAATAAGCTAAGCATTATTTTCACGAGGGCTTCATCAAATGTGGGGCTTGGTCTTGTTTTAACTTCAAGCCAACATACCCCCTGGGGAAATTAGTCCAACATTTAAATTACTAAGGAAAAAGCAATCCGAAAACAGAAAGCTTTGAAAAATCTAGACCTCAACCAAAAGGGTCTCTTCTCACCTCGAGAACTTAACTCGATCAATAAGAGTGAGGAGAGAAACAAATTGAAATAATTTAATCGCAGCGCCAAAATAAACTCGTATGTCATCTGCATTGAAGCTCAGTTAGCGCACACCTTGACATATGAACACTCTTTTTTCATTATAACATTGTTGATCATTCAAAATTAAAATGGCTTAAATCGTACAACACAAAGCAAATTCCACGGATAAGAAAATCACTAGGGAAGAATCATATACTAATCAGCACATAACTAGTCTATCTATAAAGATTAAGAAATCTAATTCAGACTCGTTATCATTTTCATCACAAAATCAGTAATTTCAGGTAACACGAAAAAGATCAGGACAAAGAGACGACAAGGCTCACCCTGAGTGATAGTCTCTCGGGATATAGACATCCCTCACAGGTCCAAACCTCTCAAATGGCACACGAAGCTCTTCTGGTCTACAAAATCGAAACAAAGAAAACAACAAAATCAATAAATATCAAAAGATAACTGAAACTCTAGCCTTAAAGCAGAGAAAGAACATACCTGCAATCGAGAGGAATGTTTCGAACCAAAAGACTTCCATGGCTAGATCCCTTACGTCCACCACCATATCCACGTCGCGGAGGAGGAGGGCTTCTGTCTCGACCACCATATCCTCTCCTCGGAGGACTGTAATAAGGCGGACTGTATCTCCTCATCACTAGATAAACCTATGTACAACAAACGATTTCAACGCGAGATCAAGAAAAGCATGATTCTTGGAAGAACAGTAAGAAATTAGGGTTTAAGATTGGATTATTTATGGAATTTCAGGAGGGGATTCGGTAATTTACCTGCGACGGAGCACTTGGTAGCTTGAGAGTAGCAGAGAAGATAGTCAAAAGAAAACTGAAGACAGATCTGAAGTGAACCCTAAGCTCTTCTGTTTCGATCGAGAGGGAGAGGGAGAGGGAGAGGGAGAGGGAGTAGGCGAATTATATTAATTGGAGAGTTGGCCCATCTTTAAAGTGGGCTTGGGCTTATACAGTATTGCGATTTTTCCTTAAATAGTATTTTCCGAATTGCATTTTAATTTTGAAATAAATTTTATTTTGACAAAAGAAAAAAAACATTTTAATTATTTCCTTAATGGTTTTTTGTTGTTAAAATTTTATATTTTATTTTTCATGAAATTATGTGTAATCATTGAAAAAAACATGGAAAAAGAATAACTTTATTTTTTGTCAATGAATCATTAGACCATTTTAAAAATATTTTGCGGGAGATAGAATCCAGTTCTGATTGAAAAAATTATAGTGATTACTCAAAATATTCCCTTTAAAGAATCTATAAGCAGAATTTGATTCAATGAGGAGTTTTGGAAAAAAGATATTGTGAGGCATCTTCTTTCAAAACATGCCATGTAGCCGCGAAGAGTTTGTTTCGTGAAAGCAAAGGGAGCTAAACCTGAATAATCTTGTGGATAGTTGGATAAGCGTTGCCAATGGTTAATTAAATACGATGATGAATCCTCTCATATGTACAAGTTTCTTCTTTTCTTAAGAAAATAAATTATGCTCGTAAAATTTTAGCTTGGATACTTTTTTTGTAAGCACATATCCAATGTGAAACTTATATTGCTTTTTCAGTTTTTGGTGTCTTATTTCATCTTCTAAAATCTTTTTGACGAAGTGGTCAATTTACTAGTATTCAATCTATTTGTGATGAGATAAATTGAAAATGATCTTAAAAACATGTGTACTGCTAAACTAACTAAAGAAAAACAATGCATTGAAAAGAAAAAACAATCTTTACACTTTATGTGAAGGCTAATTAACGAGGCAAATTTTTTTTAATCTTGTTATGGGGTTCAGACCAAAATTAAATATTGTTCTTAATCAGAACCAGGATGCAACTATTTTATTTGAATTGCTAAATTCAAATGAAATGTTAGAAGAGAATGGAATATGTTATATCAAATAGACAAAAAATAAACTCGAAATAAGCATTTCAGGAGCAAAACTATTACGAGTGTCACAAAATCACTTCACGCAATATTACACCACACGAGGAGACACCACACTAACTATCTCTATCTACCTACTACAAACCAACGGTTTTTTCGTTTAAACCCGTTTTCTGGTACTTGTCTTCGGTTTTCATTCACGCAAGCCTTTTGGTATCCTTACCCGGGTCAACTTTGGCCGGTTTAACCATGCTTTCCTGCAGTTGTATCAAGGCTCGGACCACTTGGTCCATGGTCGGGCGTGACTTGGGTTCGGACGAGATGCACTGCACAGCAATGCTTGCCATTCTCACTGCCTCTTCGGGTTTGTACTGTGAGTTAAGACGAGTGTCCACAATAAGTAGAACCTTTCGCCTGCTTGTGAGGTACGGTCGAGCCCAGTCCACAAGGTTTTGCTCCTTGGCCGGGCGGTTATGGTCCAATGCTCGCCTTCCAGAGAGTATTTCTAGAAGCACAACACCAAAACTGTATACGTCGCTTTTGGCATTTAAGTGACCTGTAAATATAGAAAGATAAGAGGATGAAACAAGAGTTACGCATGTAACTCTAACCGAATAAATGTCGTAGTTGCTACTCTTGAAATTTCACATTAAAACCAGTGTTTCATTATCCAACCATTGATTGCATCATATCTTAGTAACAGTTCGTATATGAGAATTGTAGAACTTACCTGTCGACACATACTCAGGAGCGGCATACCCAAATGTACCCATGACCCTTGTACTAACATAGCTTGTTTCTCCCATTGGACCGTCCCTCGCTAACCCAAAATCTGAAAGTTTTCCATTGAAGTCCTGTTGTCATAAAAATACAACCAAGTCAGTATCTTTTTAAGTCCATGATTAAGACAACAATGAGACTTGAACGATTTTTGAAAGAGCATATACCGAGTCGAGCAAGATGTTCGAGGCCTTGATGTCTCGGTATATGACTTTGACAGGGTCGCTATGAAGAAATGCGAGCCCTTTAGCTGCATCAAGCGCAACCTTAACCCGTAAGATCCAAGAGAGCGGCTTACACTGCACACCTTCTGCTTCAAAACCATCCAAACATAAGAACAAACAATCTCCTAAGAGTTTAAATAAAATATTGATTTATGACTCACTTGTGAACAGATGATCCTCAAGACTACCATTATGCATAAACTCGTACACAAGAAGCCTCTGTTCATCTTCCAAGCAATAACCAATCAGTTTAACTAAATTGGGGTGACTTAACTGCCCCAAGTAGTTGATCTCTGTCTGGATTTACAACAAAAACACAACAGATCAGATTCAGATCAGAACCAAACACTGGAAGTTTGAGATTGGAAACAAAATAAGAACAATGTTGTGTGTACCAGCCATTCTCGGTGACCTTGAAAACCATCAGGATTAAGCCGCTTGACAGCAATTACAAGACCGGTGCTCGATTTAGTTGGAGCGAGAGATGTCTCATCGATCCAACCTCTGTAGACAGAACCAAAACCGCCTTCTCCGACAACAGAGTCCGATCTGAAGTTTCTGGTTGCAAGTTTGAGATCGTTGAAGCTGAAGCTCTTAACGTTCGCCTTGCTAAGTATCTCTCCTTCTCTCTTATGAGTCGCCGATGATGATGATTGACAACTCGAGAGGTGAAGGTCGTAGAGACCACTGCTCTTATCTGCAGAAACACAAAAAGTGTTGACCAAAGTCAAAATTGAGGACAATGAAAAAGGGGGAAACTTTTTACTTAGATCGTGAAGATTCTCGCAATTTCATTCCTTTTCTTTAAACCCATCATCAATAAACATATAAAAGACCGAATTGGAAGACAGACACATGAAAGATCTCAAATTTTCAAGGGAAAATGTACAAAATAGGAGATTAAGAAGCAGATGGAGAGAACGCACTGTTGACACGAGAACTGAGACAAGAACCCATTAGTAGAGAATGGAAGCAAACGAAGAACAGGAATCTAAGGAAGAAGTTTGTTTTGCCCTTTCTGACAATATATTGCTTTCTTAAGTTGTTAGCAGATTATTCTGTCAGATATTAAGCAACATGGGAAGGGAAATTATAAACAGTGAAGAAGAACAATTAAAGCTGAACATTCAGTATGAGAGAGAGAGAGAGGGAGAGAGAGGGAGAGAGAGAGAGAGAGAGAGGGAGAGAGAGAGAGGCTGAGAGGGAAGAAAATGGGTGCTGATGAGGTACGAGAGGCAACCAAAGAACTAAGTAGAAGAAGAAATGTCTTTTTCTGTATGTGATAAAGTCCAAAAAAATAAACTGAGACAAAAGTGTTCTTTGACTCCCATGGCACAATTTTTGGGGTTCTAAAATTGGTTTTCCCTTCAATGTTTAAAATAGCTAAATATAGCTTCTTAATGTACAAAGATCACTACAGTAATGATATATTGGGGTTGGATTTTTTTTTTTTTTGGGTCGGAAATGTTAGATATTCATGTCATAGGTATTTTCCATTTATATGCTTTGGGTGTTGAATGATGAGATATATTCGGATTTAGTATTTGTCTGACAGAAACGCTTGCAAAAGCAAGCTTCGACTTTGTCGATTTCGATAATTTTTGTACAAGTAGTTACGAAAGTAAGATTTGTAAGAAAATATCTAATTCTGTATATTATACAAGTAGGTCGGAAAAAGTATGATTTGTAAGAAAATATACTCTCTCTCTTTTTTTGGTTTTCTGGTTAGAAAATACACGTATTCATAATGTAATCAACTAATTTTCTAAAAAATATAATGTAACTAACCAGTATATAAATCAAAGTTTACACAAGTAGATTAAGAAAAGCAAGACTTGCAAGAAGGTATATACTTATGTTTGAAAAAATTAACCAATAAATATATTTAGTATCATGGGACAGAAGGTTAATATATTTAAAGTGGTGAATAAAAAAACTGAGTGAGGTTAAAAGTTAAAATGTCACCAACAAAAGAAAGAAACATCAAACTGAAAAAGCCTGCTGTGTAAGTTAGCTTGTGTACATAAAAAAACTTAAAATCTTGTTTTTTTTTTTACCTTTAAAATCACAAACCTATGGTTCATAAAATATTTTTATTTTATTAGTTATAATGATTTTTATAAAATATTTTTAGTTATATTGTGATAGTATTTTTTTATAAAAATTCAGAAAAAAAAATATAATTCGAATTTTGGCGGTGGAAGTGGATTAGTAAAACACATTATATGCGTTTGTCGAAAAACACAGAGAATAAGTTATCAGAAAAAGGTTATGAATTCGAATTTTCATATAAAAGAATGGAAGTTTATAATATAAGCTCGCATTGGTTGGAAAACAAAACGCCCAAACGACGTCCTCGCTTAGTGAAGCATATACATTGTGTTTTGTCCCATTCTAATATTTATAAATCTCTAATTATTTCATCGTCAAACTAACAATTTTAAAAATAAAAAACCCATGGTTCATCGATTAGGTGAATCCCAAAATACCCCATCACGGAAAGATCGACGACTTCGTCAAACCTTCCTTTCTACGGTCATAATTGTTTGCTTGTTACGCAAATAAGCAAAGTCAACTAAAGAATATGAAAGTACTAAACAAAAAAAATTTCAATCCATTTCATTCTTTTAAAAAATACATATCAGGAAAAGTGAAACACTGCGGAAAATTAAATATATCATTATTAATGAGCATCACTAAAAATGTGGGTTGACTTGGGATATAAAACGTAATCACGCTTGTGTGCTGAGTCACATATTGGGTTTATAAGTCGTTGTGTTATTGGCATTAGTTGAATTTTCGTGATCATGTCAAAGTCCATATTCATTTTTATTACATTGAATTCAGTATTTTAATGATAAGGTCTTGAACAATTTTGACATTCGAAGATTTTCTTTTGGACTTATTCGCCTATAATACATCACCTCGTTAGTGTTGGACCAAAATGTTATTAAGCACATTGGGCTTGAAACATGTTGATAATGTGAATATGAAATGGGCTTAAAAATTAGACCCATTAGGGAATAAGTGGAACTTAAGAAAGTCCCACATTGCTTAGAAGGAACTTTTTCCACTTACATATATATGGAACAAAGTCACTAAGTGTCAAAGTGGTTTATGGGGAGAACCAAAGGATCCACACGCGCGCACCACCACCACCACCACCGCCGCTCGCTCGTGCTCGTGCTCGTGCTCGTGCTCGTGCTCTGTGCTCTGTGCTCTGTGCTCTGTGCTCTGTGCTCTGGGCTCTGGGCTTTGGGCTTTGGGCTTTGGGCTTTGGGCTTTGGGCTTTGGGCTTTGGGCTTTGGGCTTTGGGAATGTCTCGTAATCCGCGAATATTCCAGTCAAAACGGTTATAACCGCTTGCGGAATTTTCGGGATTTCGTTGAAAGTCGAGATTTTATCTCGAAACCCCCCTAATCACTTCTTCCCTATAAATAGAGAGCTAAAGCAATCATTCTGGGCATCCCAGAGAATCCCCGAGTATCCTGAATATCCTGAGAATTCTTGAAATCTCTAGAACCCTAAAAACTCTTTGCTTTCTCTAAATTCACAGAAAAAGGTTCATCTCTCTCTCATATTCGTTTCTATCTTTCAGAAACGATTCTTGCTCTTGAGTATATCGTAGATACTGTGTTCGCAGATTCCGAATTCGAGTGTTGCGAATCGGTCTATAAAAGGTTGTATCCTGGGATTCAAAAGGCGTATTAAAACCGTCACACTACGGGCGCTTTATTGAGTTAAGGAAAGAGACATCTCGCCTCCTTTCTGGATTTCATAAAAATCGTTTTATAAATCGTGTTTTTACAAATTGATTTCTCCTTATATCACAAATTATCAAATCGTATTTTCTTATCCGGTTTTATAGCTCCTACAGTCTTAACTCAATAAATCCGCTTCTAGCAAATAGCTACAATCGGATTTAAGAAAAACGATTTTCATTTTTATTAAATCAATTTGTAATCGTTTCTGCGAACGCTGAAAAGCGAGATTGCAAAACGAATATTATACGATTTTGAATCGTTTTTGCAGACGCTCAAAAGGCGAGTTTGCAAAACGATATCTAACGATTTTAGATTAGATCGATCGATCGTGATTTAAAGGATCAATCGATCTTGTGACGTCTCCGCGAACGCTACACAGCGAGATTGCGATTCGTTTGACTGGTTTAAACAAAACGTTTAAATCAAGTTTCTGACTATCGTTTCTTTTGTGAAACAGATGGCAACTAACGCGAACACTCTCAACAAAAGTGAGATTGCAATGATGGAGACGACTCAAGTCACTCCGAAAATGGCACTGGATACCAGTGGACTCCTTCCTGAAAAATTTGATGGGAATGGATTTAAGAATTGGCAACAGAAGATGGTCTTTTATTTGACATCTCTGAATTTGAACAAATTCCTCACGGAGGATAAGCCAATCACTCCTGATGGAGACCTGGATGTGCGTACGCTATCCAGTATTGATGCATGGAAGCATTCAGACTTTCTGTGCAGAGGATGAATCCTTAGTCGTCTGGTAGACAACTTATACTCTGTCTACAACAATGACAAGGAATATCCCACAGCCAAGCATCTATGGATTGCTTTGGAAAGAAAGTACAAGTCTGAAAATGCTGGTTTTCAGAGATATGCTGTGGCAAAGCTTCTTGACTTTCAAATGGTGGATTCAAAACCCATCATGGATCAAGTTGAACAGTTGCTGTTGATCAACGTCGAGATTGCATCAGAAGGTATGATTCTTCCTGAACAATTCGTCGTTGACTGCACCATTGAAAAGCTTCCACCAAGCTGGGTAGATTTCAAAAACTACCTTAAACACAAGCGAAAGCAGATGTCTCTGGAATCGCTGATCTCTAGGCTTCACAATGAAGCTGTGATTCGCCTCTCTAAGAATGAGGAAAAAGGGTATCAAGCATACCTAGCCGAACAATTTAAGGCAAAAGGCAAAGGCAAAACAGAGGAAAAGACTAGCAAGTTCAAGAACTTCAAGTCCTCTGGCTCCACAAGCTTCAAGAAGCAAACTTCTTATGAGAAGAAGTATCGTGGAAAGTGTCATCATTGTGGCAAGATGGGTCACAAGGCAGATGTTTGTCGCAGTAAGCCTAAACAAAAGCGACATCATCATGCAAACCTGACAGAGGAAGATCTCTGCTGTGTTATCATTGACCAAGTCAACACCATTGAGGGAAATCCTCTAGATTGGTGGTACGACACAGGTGCTACGACCCACATATGCTTTGATAAGGACATGTTCAACACTTATCAAATATGCAACAATGATGAACAAGTGCTGATGGGCAACACCCAAACATCCAAGGTTGCAGGACGTGGTAAAGTAATTCTGAAGCTGACTTCAGGACATCAGATTACTCTCACCAACGTGAAGCATGTTCCAGACATGAGGAAGAATTTGATCTCTGGCACTCTCCTCAGCAAGGCTGGATTCTGCGCCAACTTTCATTCTGATAAGTTGGTACTTAAGAAAAATGGGGTGTATTTGGGAAAGGGCTTTGTTAAGAATGGACTGATCAAAATGAATGTATTGACAGTCGTTCCAAAAGTTGTAACAAACAATTCTATTAATAACAATGCTCCAGTTGCTTATTTGGTCGAGTCTTTTGATATTTGGCATGAACGGTTAGGACATGTGAATTATAAATCATTAAACCGATTAATGAATTCAAACCTAATACCAAAATGCAAACAAAGTAAAGACAAATGTGAAGTTTGCGTACAAGCGAAACTTACAAAACGACCATCACCACAAGTCCAGAGAAATACTGAACCTCTAGGATTAATCCACACAGATTTGTGCGATTTAAAGTACTTACCCACAAGAGGTGGTAAGAAGTATTTTGTGACATTCATTGATGACTGCACAAAATATTGCTATATTTACTTGTTACAGAGCAAAAATGAGGCTCTTGATAAATTCAAGGAATATAAGCTAGAGGTTGAAAATCAACTCGAAAGAACTATTAAAATAGTTCGGAGTGATAGAGGTGGAGAATATGAAGGACAGTTTGATGCATTCTGCAGAGAAAATGGAATCATTCATCAAACAACTGCTCCTTACTCACCTGAATCCAATGGAGTTGCGGAAAGAAAAAACCGAACTCTAAAGGAAATGATGAATGCCATGATGCAAGAATCAGGCGTAACCCAGAACATGTGGGGGGAAGCTCTTATGACTTCTAATTATATTCTTAATAAGATTCCTAACAAAGTGACGGGAAAAACACCATATGAATTATGGAAAGGAACGGTTCCCTCATACAAATACTTGAAAGTGTGGGGGTGCTTAGCAAAAGTTGCAGTACCGCTTCCTAAAAAGGTCACAGTTGGACCAAAAACGGTTGATTGTATATTTATTGGATATGCACACAACAGTAGTGCTTATCGGTTTCTGGTTCACAAATCAGATATACCGGATATCCATGTAAATACAATAATGGAATCGCGAAATGCGTACTTCTTTGAAAATATTTTTCCTTGTAAGGATAAATTAACCCCTAAGCGGAATAGGGAAGAAAGAAACGCAAGCGAAGCAAGCATTCCTGATGGAGAAGTTGCTGAAATTGAACCCAGGCGTAGCAAACGGGCTCGGAAGGAAAAAACCTTTGGTGACGATTTTCTAATGATCTTACTCACTGAAAACGAACCAAAGACCTTCGCTGAAGCAATGTCTACGCCAGACGCACCTTATTGGAAGGAAGCCGTCAAAAGTGAGTTCGATTCCATTATGCAAAACCATACGTTTTACATAACCGATTTACCGGAAGGGTTCAAAGCTCTCGGTTGTAAATGGATTTTTAAAACCAAATTAAAAACCGATGGCGCAATTGATAAATACAAGGCAAGACTTGTAGTTCAAGGTTTCCGCCAAAAAGAAGGTTTAGACTTCTTTGATACATATTCTCCAGTGTCGAGAATAACTTCTATTAGAAATCTCGTAAGCATTGCAGCATTACGAAATCTGGAAATTCACCAGATGGATGTAAAAACTGCATTTCTAAACGGAGATTTAGAAGAAGAGATATATATGAAACAACCCGAAGGGTATGTTGTACCAGGACAAGAACATAAAGTATGTCGACTGGTGAAATCGCTGTATGGACTGAAACAAGCTCCAAAACAATGGCATGAAAAATTTGACAGCGTAATGATGTCCAATGGATTCAGCATAAATGAAAGCGATAAGTGCATTTATTCGAAGACTACGAAAAATGCTTATGTCATGCTATGTTTATATGTAGATGATATGCTTATCCTAGGCAGCAACAACGATATCATCAATCAGACTAAAACCATGTTGCATGGACAGTTTGATATGAAAGATTTGGGGTTGGCTGATGTGATTCTAGGGATTAAAATCACTAGACATCCTGGAGGATACATATTATCCCAAGAACATTATGCTGAAAAGGTACTTGATAGATTTAAAGACTATTCAAGTGGAACCGCACAAACTCCTGTAGATACTACTCTTCATCTGACGAAAAATTCAGGTGAACCTGTATCACAGAATGAATATGCTCGAGTGATCGGAAGTCTAATGTACTTGACAAATTGTACAAGACCAGATCTAGCACACTCAGTGAATGTACTAAGTAGGTACACGAGCAATCCAGGACACACCCATTGGAAAGCTATAACCAGAGTATTAAATTACATAAGGTTTACCAAAAATTATGGGTTGCACTATGGTTCTGAACCTGCAGTTTTGGAAGGATACAGTGATGCCAACTGGATATCCGACTCCAAAAACTCAAAATCAACAAGTGGTTATATATTTACACTTGGAGGTGCTGCGGTATCCTGGAAATCTTGCAAACAAACGCTTCTGGCTAGATCAACAATGGAATCAGAATTCATTGCATTAGACAAAGCCGCAGAAGAAGCCGAGCATCTTCGCAATTTCTTGGAAGATATACCGATGTGGGAAAAACCAGTGTCATCAATACGCATACACTGTGATAACCAATCGGCTATAGCTCGTGCAAACAATAAGTTATACAATGGCAAGTCACGTCATATACGTAGACGACATAAGACCATTAGACAACTGATCTCAAGTGGTGTAATCTCACTCGATTACATAAAATCAGCTGATAATATTGCAGATCCTTTCACAAAAGGTCTGACACGAGATCAAGTTTTGAAATCATCAAGAGGAATGGGTTTAAAGCCTATGAACTAAAGATGAGATTTGATGGTAACCCCACCTACATGTTTTGATAGGTTCAAAGGGACAACTAAGTCAAATTAAATCTAAATAAACACTGTGAAACTTTTGTTTCTACCCAGTTCCTATAGATGACAACAGTGTTTTTTCTGCATTTATATAGGTTAAGCATTGGCTTTTAATGAATTCATATATTCTAACCCAATGAAGTGAAGCAGATCACTTCGGGAAAAAGAATACAAATATGAAAGATCACCTTGTGAGTGTGAAATGGGGCCGTTTCTAGGAGAATAAATGAAAGGCTGTATTCTCCAAGTTCACTCATGAAAAACCAGGCTGTTCATGGCCAAAACGAACACAACAAGAGAACAAAATGTTCTACGAGAAATATAACCGCGTTATATCTGTTGTCTCGGTTTACACTAGAAATCCGGGTGGTTCAAGACATCATGTTCACCCCCTGGCCTTGTAAACCCGACAGGTATCAACTATGATTGGTTCAATGCTGAAAAATGCAACCAAATCAGATACGGTTATCTTTCGTTTATACTCAAGAAAGTCTTTCTTTTAGCTTTCTCGATCCTAAAGAGTCTTTCAAAGTCACCCTCAGTTTAGAGTCATTTCTATTCATGTGGGGGATTGTTGGACCAAAATGTTATTAAGCACATTGGGCTTGAAACATGTTGATAATGTGAATATGAAATGGGCTTAAAAATTAGACCCATTAGGGAATAAGTGGAACTTAAGAAAGTCCCACATTGCTTAGAAGGAACTTTTTCCACTTACATATATATGGAACAAAGTCACTAAGTGTCAAAGTGGTTTATGGGGAGAACCAAAGGATCCACACGCGCGCACCACCACCACCACCGCCGCTCGCTCGTGCTCGTGCTCGTGCTCGTGCTCGTGCTCTGTGCTCTGTGCTCTGTGCTCTGTGCTCTGTGCTCTGGGCTTTGGGCTTTGGGCTTTGGGCTTTGGGCTTTGGGCTTTGGGCTTTGGGCTTTGGGCTTTGGGCTTTGGGAATGTCTCGTCGTAGATACTGTGTTCGCAGATTCCGAATTCGAGTGTTGCGAATCGGTCTATAAAAGGTTGTATCCTGGGATTCAAAAGGCGTATTAAAACCGTCACACTACGGGCGCTTTATTGAGTTAAGGAAAGAGACATCTCGCCTCCTTTCTGGATTTCATAAAAATCGTTTTATAAATCGTGTTTTTACAAATTGATTTCTCCTTATATCACAAATTATCAAATCGTATTTTCTTATCCGGTTTTATAGCTCCTACAGTTAGTTCCACTAAGCCGTTTCACTTATTACTTCATTAGCTATTATTATCAATTATTAAGTGAATACCTGCGCATATGCGTGGATTTTTCCCTCAGATTCGTATTTTTTTCACTTTTGTTTCTATGTTTTTTTTTAATATAATTTTATATTTTTAACATTCTTTTCTAATGTTTCTAATAATTCGCAGTAGATAACATTTACTAGCATATATATATTTTTTCAGTTGCTATAAATTATATATATTTATTTTGATTATTAAATCTTTCTTGTGTTTCTTATGATTTTTTTTATCATATTTGAAAATATTTACTTGTTACTCATACTCTTTTTATTTATTCAAATATCAGTATTACAATTATTTTAACTTATTTGATATTCTACTTTTAATTTTGTTAATTGTCCACATATATTTCATTGATTTCATTTTTATTTTTATGTTGTTAAATTGACAGCTTATACGGCGAAACACTGTGAGTTTCATCATTCAAAAAGGAGTGTACATTTTAAAGTGGGTGACACCATTATTCGAGTGGTCAAATATAACAAAATAATAGTGGAAGTGTAACAAATGACATATCAGGTCTACTTGATGACAGTAAACGGTAAAAGCTAGTTTTAATGACAAGATTTAAAGGTACGAGATGACTATACATGAAGATTAGAGATAGCAGTACTTAGTAAAAAGTAGTTTGACCACCTTTTTGTACCGTTGTTGTATTACCGCCGCAATGAATTTACACACAGAACAGTACAACGTTACCAATTATGACATTTATTATAAAAAAACGGTATATAGGATCATAGTAATAGGCCGGCGTTGATCGGGTATTAATGATACAAATAATTTATAATAAGAAAGGCTATAATTTGGCCTAAATCAATTGTAATGGGCTTGCCCCAGAAACACTGCCTAGGATGTGCTAAATGTTTTTATTTTTTATTTTTTCCTCTTATTTAAATAGCAAACCCTTTACAATAATAAAATAAAAACCAGGACGTTAATAATTAGGTCTGGTAATTTTTAACTGGAACCAAAAAATTGAACCAAATCGAACCAAATGAAGAGATACCAATCGGAATCAAATAATTATAAATATATGATACCACACGGAATCAAATAATTATAAATATATGAATAGTTCATATATATATATATTTATGTACAAATCCAAACCCAATCAAACCAAAATAAAATCAAAATCGGATGGTCACCCATATATTCAAACTATTTTTTTTTTTTGTCAAAGCTTTTAATATCTTTTTAACTCTATGGTGTGTTAGGTTCAGACAGTGTTAGGTTCAGACATTGTGCCACATAATTAAGACATATTCAAATTATATTCAAATTATAATTTATATACATAAAACATTAATATATTTACTTTTAAAATAACAAAAATATTTTTAATCTTACTACCCAAACCAAACCAACTAAAAACTAAAAAAAACAAACCCAAACTAACCCAAATTTCATAAATACCCAAAATATATCTATACATCCCAAATACCCAAAACCTAAACAAACCGAACAAACCAGGACCTATTAAGAACACCGAACACAAGTTCACTCATGAAGATTAAAAAAAAGGCATAGAGATTTGCAAGCTGACAGCTAAATAAATCGGCGAAGGCAATGATGATTGTTACTTACTCAGAAACAACATACAACAGAAGATTAAAAAGTAACATAATACCGTATCAATTTATTCATGTTTATCAGAGTTGAGACTGAAGAAAAAAAAGGATTCGAGATTGCTTAGTGAACCCATTAGGCGCTTATCTTCACCTCCGCAGCCTTAATGATGTCGATAAACTCAGGCTGCAAAAAAAATAAAATACATTAGATAATGGTTTTGTTTGAGACAAACGAAGACATTATTTTTTACGAGGCAAATCACAATATATGTACCTTTAGAGAAGCACCACCGACCAAAAAACCATCAACATCGGCCTGACCACCTAGCTCCTTGCAGTTACCACCATTGACGGATCCTGATAGTTTATTTGCATAATCAAGCTAAGTATAGAAGAAATTTTGTGGGAGCATTTAGTTAAAATCAAAGTACTGTCATGTCATACGATATGCTAATATTGTTTACCTCCATAAATGATGCGGGTTGTAGCAGCGACATCAGCGCTCACATTCTTTGCAAGCCATTTCCTCAGCTCATCATGTACCTGTGTTCATAAACGAGAAAGAATATTGGTTTTCATATCAAGTAATGATGCCTCACTTCTCACACGCACAGAGATTAACTTACTTCCTGCGCTTGGGCTGGGCTAGCGACCTTTCCGGTTCCAATTGCCCACACTGGTTCATAGGCTATGACAACATTTGACCAGTTCGACACTCGATCTGCCATTACCAACAAAAGGAAGTTCTATGTAAGAAAAATGGCCAACAAAACACTTCTTTGAAGTTTGGAGATAAACACTAACAGATAAGATAAAGTCATTATGTACGGCCTTACTAAAGCAGCTATGCACTTAGAGCGAGTAAAAACGATAACTAATATCACAATAACAAGCCACCAGTGCCAAAGAGAACTAACTAAAATAGTAAAAAAGAGAGTGTGTTTGACAATATACATACCAGCAATAGCTTTAGTTTGGGCAGCCACAACATCCATGGTCGACCCAGCCTCTCGCTGCTCAAGAGTCTCACCAACACAAGCAATCACTTTCAAACCTTGAGCAAGTGCATAGGCAACCTTGTCTCCAACAAACTACAAATGTAGGATAGACGTTAAACATCAAAATCATAGCACTGCAATCCAAATGGTAGAGTCATGAAAGGTCACCAACCTCGTTTGATTCATTGAGGAGTGCCCTCCTTTCAGAGTGACCAAGGATAACCCATGGGATGTCCAAGTTCACAAGCATCTCCGCACTGCACACACAAGTTACAGAAGGCATAAGAGGCAGGATATAATATGAAACAAGACAAAGAAGGCAAACAAAACGAAGAAATTTATTATTTTTTAACACAATCAGATACAACTTCAAAAACCAAATATATTTACTGCATAAAACTAAGTAATAAAAAACAGTTTGAAGTAGACATCAGTGGTTAGAGAATCTCACCTCACTTCACCAGTGAAGGCACCTCCTTTCTTCACCCAGCAATTTTGTGCCGCAACATGGAAGTCAGACCTCAATGTGCTCTTAACCAGAGGAAGAAACACATATGGAGGGCTAACCACAACCTCTACATTTGTAGAATTTCCAGTACGTTATTACCAATACCATGGATAGTTATTGCTATAAACATTACAGCATATGTGCATAAGAAATTTAGATGAATAGAAAAATTTGATTAACAACAAATACTTGATATCTATCATCCTTTCAGAAAGAAACAAATATTTGATCTACCCTCAGCTTCACTACATAGCCAACGATACATTATTGTTTGTATTCCCAAATCCATGTGAGAAATACGTTTAATCCGAACAAAAGCAGTTCAGAAACTCTTCTAATTAGTTATTAGCCTGTCCTGTTCAAACATTTTCAAGATCGAGATTTCTAGCCACATTTACATCCCTACGATTTCATAGACATTCAAAAACAAAAAAACCATATTTCTATAAAAGTATTTGAGATGCTGCACATACCTACGACTTCCTCTGACGGTACTTTAGCTTCGTTAAGAGTGTTCACAATCTTCTTCACCTCCTCGGCAGTTCCGTTCTACATTGATTAAAACAAACAGAACATAACATAAGCATCTTTCTCTCAAGATCATGAGTGTGATTCAAATCTTAGAAACCACAACAAAAATCAATCCCAACGTGTTTAAAATACTTTATCCAACAACATCCATGCCCAGATTCCATCAAAGCTTGAGAAAGAGATCAATTTTTGAAGATTTGTAATCAAACTTGAAAAAAAAAAGAGATATCCGGCATCGAATCGACAAATCTCAATCATAGGAATGAGATCACATACATCTAATCAGAACATGGATCTGAAATTCAAAGTCAATCGAGGCAAACAATGAAAAAAAAACCTTAAAAACGATCTTCAAATTCCGATTTTCCGATCTACTTCACTTGATCGGCGAGGAAACAAACAGATCAACGACGAGCGATCATAAGCGAGAAACTAAAAAGGTACAAAAAATAAGATTAGGGCGCAGAAGATCGCTTACGCATTTCCAGTTGCCTCCAACAAAGAACTTTCTGGCCATCTTCTCAAGTTTCAAACGATGATCACGAGAAACGCTTAGGAGTCACAGAAACGACGATGGAGAGCTAAAAGCAACAAAGATAGATCGAAAGTGTTCAGTGGCCGTTGTCTCTCGCAGGGGTCACAATTATATAAATAAAAATATACTCTCTATATTTGAGTTAGAAAATGACGATCATGTCTAGGTATAGAAGAATATTCTCCGAGAAAACTAAGGAAATAAGAGGGTATAAAAGTCAATTATGACGGAGGATGAAATATTGTGGCCGTGTAGCCCAAGGTCTGGTCGGGTGGGGAAAGAACGGCGTCGAGAGTGGTAGTATAATAAAGTTTTAGCCCACTAAAACACATCAAAAAAATAAATTAGGCCCATTAACAATTTTTTTTTCAGATTCTTACATTTATTTTGTTTTTTTTCAAATTCCATAAAACAATATTTTTTGGTCTTTTTTTTTTTTGTAACGCAACTTCAATTTTATTGGGTTGAAACTGTATGGTTTACATGTAAGTATGGAACAATGAACTGAAGAACACAGAAATCTGATATCACATATATACAATTGTAGAGAACAAAATACATATGTATCTTCTCCAATGATTAGCTTCATGACAATTTGCTAGTATCCTTTGATCCATACATGTTGCATGGCCATTACAAGTGTTTGTAATTCCGCTTCTAAGACCAATCCACACACCCTCCCGACATTTTTATCTTGCTTCGAAATTGAATTCTTGAGGATCCCGAATTATCCATGCCATACGAGAGTAACGTCTTGTTTGAAATGACAATCATAGTTGCATTTGATCTAATCGTGTTTTGGACTGACTATTTGGTGTAAGAATTATTTGTCATTTCATTAGCTTCTGAAAGTATGAAATCCACTATTTTGCTTAGCTTTCTACCATATGCATTTGTTTTTTTTGTTTTTAATTGCTTCATCGGTTGTGGATCTTTTTGATTGAGACCATCGTTAACGCATACACCGGTTTTAAAGATTTACAACAACCTGAAATCTGAACTTCGATATACATGATGAAAAATACCAAAATTTTATTCATACATAAGAATATTTACTAGCCACCTAAATCAAGAAACTCTTGGAAGATTATAAAAGAAAAAGACAGCAGAGCTTTTAAGAGAGAAAGAGAAAAAAAGTTTTAATGTAATTTCGTTAATTTACAATTGCCAGTATTTCAACTTTATGTTGTAAACAAAAAAAATTAAGGTTTATTGGATCAGACGTATCTAGCATAATTAGTACGAATCTGTCAGATCAAATTGTACAGAAGGGATCAGACGAATTTGACAATACGAATCTTTAAATTTAACATATCAAACGGAATTAAAAATTACATTAACTATATACAAATTATAAATAGTATAACATATTAATAATTTTTAATGATTTCAAATGTAAATTTAAATTATAAAATATATTTAAATTTAGAAAATAATAATTAATAATTATACCAAATAAATTTTCTATTTTAAATTAGAAACAATTCTTATCATTAAGTAAGATATGTCCTTTTGTATTTTCAGTCTTTTTCAACAAATAAAATATGCAATGTTCATATTTTTTTAAATTTTCCTTAAAAATGTTACTATTCACATATTTTAGTGAACTATCCTCTTTAAAGGGTGCTTTATTTAGACTGTTTTATTAGTTTTAATAACGAACAAACAAAAAAAAAACTGCTCTGCTTTTTGAAAGTGCGACACTTCAACAGTTCGACCGCAATTTTGTAAAATAATCATGAATTGAAATAAAGACAGTTCATTTACCTCACATGCATGAACTATCAAATATCCACTCTTCATTTACTCTCTAAAAATTGACAAAAACAAAAAGATTAAAATATATTATTCAAATAAATGGTTGAAATATATAGTTGAAGTTGTCAAAAAAAAAAAAAAATATATATATATATATATATATAGTTGAAAACTGTAACGAGGCGACTACAAGTCATCTAAATAAAGCTAAAATATATATATATATATATATATATATAGACGGTTGATAATCTCATGTTTGTCTAATTGTGTTTTTTGCAAAAAAAGTTAAATAAATTAATAGCCACTTAGCTAATTTAATAAACGTTCAGGTCATTTTGTGAAGTTGTCTTTTTTTTTATATATAAGATGTCACGTTGTTTGTATAGTCAGTGTAATTTATGTCATCGACAAATGACAATGACAATAAACTGTTATCTAATAGTAGCGGAGAAGGAGACATGAAAGGATCTTCTTTTCTAAAGAAAGCACAACAAATGGCTAAGATCAAAAAACAAAAAACAAAAAACAAAAAAACAAAAAGGGTTAAGAATCAGCTTCCTCAACATCTTCATACTTCGAACTTCGAATCTATTTGACTTTGGTCGGTAGTGTTCAAACTCCTACGATTCCATCCTAAACACGTGTCCATATGACCCTATCAGAAACCGTGTCGGTCTATCTTATTTTTTTCCATCTGGAATTATATTAATCACCCTAATCAATAACTATAGTTTCTTTTTAAAAAAGCATATCCAAGAAAACCAAAAATCGGTATGTAGTAAAATTAATCCAATAATATAATTTTTGAGACTAACAAAAAACACAGGCTTAATTTTTGGATTAAAGTTGGATAATTTGAGTATTAACAACACGCATAAACAGTCATAACAAAAGCAAAAAAAAAAGACACCAAAAGATGACTGTCTTAAAAAAACTATATTTAGCCAAATTAACTAAAAAATTTCACGGTCATAACAAAATCCACTTTTTCAATTATTTACAACGGCCTAAATTTAAGCCGACGCACATGAAAAGACAAAAAAATAAATTTTGTTTTCCTTTCTAAAAATCCAGCTGTTCGTCACTAAAAATATACATATACACTTATACCACACGTATAAGCCTATACAAACGGTCATATCTATTTATCTATTAATTTCTATTATATATAGTTTCTCTATAAGCATTATCTCTCTCTCGTCATAATTAAATACCTCAAACGATTCACGGGTTCTTGAATCGTTTGATTTTCTCATTTTCCGAAACTAGCAAAAATGGCCAAAGCGCCACCGTCAATTTCTCTCCTCCTCCTCTCCGTTGCCGTATTTCTCGCCCTCCCGGCTGCGATCTCTGCCATCGGCGTCAACTACGGTACTCTTGGAAACCTCCCACCGCCGACTCAGGTGGCGAATTTCATCAAGACTCAGACTTCGATCGATAGCGTCAAAATCTTCGATGTGAATCCCGATATCCTCCGTGCTTTCGCCGGTACAGGAATATCCGTCGTCGTCACCGTCCCTAACGGTGATATTCCGGCGTTAGCTAACGGAAGACAAGCTCGTCGGTGGGTGTCGGCAAATATTTTGCCGTTTCATCCTCAGACGAAGATCAAGTATATCTCTGTCGGAAATGAGATTCTGCTTACCGGAGATAATAACATGATCTCGAATCTTCTACCGGCGATGAAGAATCTTAACAATGCTTTGGTTCGTGCTGGTGTCAGAGATGTTAAGGTCAGCTTTCTCTCCTTTTTTTTTTCCTAATCTCCAGATTTTTCTGTTTTTAATAAATAAATAAATTAAAATATATTTCGGTGTCATAATCATACTAATTTCAGATCTTATTATGTCTAATTTGGTAAACTTATTTTTGAAATGATGATCTTTGTATAAAACTTTGAAGATCTCTGCTTTGAATTTTGATATTGCAATTTGCAAGTAACAAAGTATTTTTTTCGTTGACGTAACTTTATCTTATTTTTCTTTTTTATTTAAAATGCGTTATTATTAGTTAGTAAATCGATGATTGGTGTGAAAAAATGCATTTTGTTTTTTTGTTTTCTTTCTTTTTTAACCGAATCAGGGCATTGATTGCGGATAAAAAGTTGGAACAACGTGAAAAATGGAAAAAAAGCTGGTTAATGGTATTTCAAAACTTTTAGATTTGTAATCTCCTTTTTTTTTTTTAACTCTGGTAACTGAAATTAAATTCAAAGTATCAAGATTTGGAGAGTTGGCGAATGAAAATTATTCAAGGTCCGACGATGTAGACTATCCCACGTGCTGTCTCACCGTCCAAGGTCGTCTTTACATTAGGACCCTTGTGAATTATAGATTGATGACAAAAAGCGAAATAAGTCGTAATGTGGCTGCCATGCTTTTCATAGTTTCATTTCATCACAAATATATATACTTGCTCCTAGAAAAATCAGATAAAATACCAATTTCATAGGAAATTTACACCAACATAATTATCATTTGTAACTTGTTAAATAATAATTAATTTTAATATCCTTTCTTGCAATTTGGTTCCAGGTCACAACCGCACATTCACTTAACATCATAGCCTATGACCTGAACGGTGCACCAAGCAGCGGTCGATTCAGACCTGGCTGGGACAAAGGCATATTGGCTCCAATCCTAGCTTACCATCGCCGGACCAAGTCTCCTTTCATGGTTAACCCTTACCCTTACTTCGGTTTCGACCCCAAAAACGTGAATTTCGCCATTTTCCGTTCACCGTACAAGGCTGTCCGTGACCCGTTCACCCGCAAAATCTACACAAACATGTATGATGCTCTCATGGACTCGACTTACTCAGCCATGAAAGCTCTTGGCTACAGTGATGTTAACATCGTCGTTGGTGAGACTGGCTGGCCGTCTGCCTGCGACGCACCTTGGTGCTCCCCTGAAAACGCGGCTTGGTTCAACCTCAACATAATCAAACGTGCACAAGGCCAAGGAACACCTCTCATGCCTAATAGACGGTTCGAGACTTACATTTTCGGTCTGTTCAACGAAGAAGGCAAGCCTGGCCCAACCGCAGAGCGGAACTGGGGGCTTTTCCGATCAGATTTCTCCCCTGTTTACGACGTTGGCCTCCTCAGAAACGGACAAGGTGGTGGTGGCGGCCGTCCAGCACCAGCGTTGCCCGCGCCTAGTACTGCTGGTGGTAAATGGTGTGTAGCCAAGACGGGAGCCACTGATGCGCAGTTGCAAGGGAATATTGACTGGGTGTGTAGTCAGGGAGGCGTTGATTGTAAACCGATCCAAGCCGGCGGTTCGTGCTTTAACCCGAGCAGCTTGAGGACGCACGCGTCGTTTGTGATGAATGCTTATTTCCAGAAAAACGGTCGTAATGACGGGTCATGTAATTTCAGCGGAACCGGTGTCGTCGTAGGGAACAATCCAAGCAATGGTGCTTGTCAGTACTAAGTGACTCGTCTTAAGAGACTTGTCTTATGTAGCATTTGTTTGGAAATACCTAACATAATGGTTCTGAGGAACTTTTCATGGGTTGGAGAGATCATCAGCTTTGTATTTAATTTCGGTATTCTTCTAATTTTAAGGTTTCTTTATTTGTCAGTTCCTTTTATTAGAATAAATAAAGGGGAACTTTACAATGAGAGTCCCTGGTTTGACCTTTTGGTATGACTAGTGATACATAACAAGACAGTACAAAGGATCGGCTACTCTCTTGGAGTTTTAACGTCCACATTAGTTGTATACTGTGTCTCGGAACCACTTATTCTTTGAGCGTAGTCACTCTTCCAGAATTTGACGCTAGAACATAAGAAAGCATAGCTTCCCTGACGTTCATCAACACTTGGCATTGATATTGACATTGCTAAAATAGAATTATTAACATTTTGTTGGCCATATATATATATAAAACATTTTTGTTGGTCAAATATATAAATAATATATGAAATGCATTAATGAGTTTTGATCTCATTCAAATCATATTTGACTAGTCTTGATGTAAAAATAAACAAATAGTGAAACTTGGTTTGGATAACTAGACCACATAATATCGACACCTACCAAAATGGCAAATACGACGAGATTAAAATGATAATAGAGATCAAAGAAATTACACAAACAGTCTGATCTTATTAATACCAATCTTCCACCCAAAAAAAAAGCAAAGATATTAATAACAATCCCTCATGAAAATTCATTAGGGAACCAAAAATAAATAATCAGAATTACATTTTTTATATTTATAAATAAAAAAGAGTAAAATAAAAAAGAAGACAAGAAGAGGGACACTCCAATTTTTACTTAGTGAGCCATGGCAAAAGGAGGGCAAGAAGTGTAATTAATAGCTTTCTGGTGGGGCATTACGAGCATTGCGGTGTGATCCATGAAATCTTTCAAAGCCACCACCGCCTGTAAAATTACCTTTAAGTCCTCCGCCGCCGCAAATCCTTCGTTTCCGGCGTTCCTCACGGCGTAGACGTAAAACGTGATGCATCCTTTCCTGAATTTAAACCTCGCCATCTCCCAGTTCTTTAACTTTCTAATCATCTTCTTGTTCACATCACCGAGCGGAATCTCCGGCGGCCAGATTCCTCCCTCCGCCGCCGAAACCGCCGTCTTCATCGCCTCCGATTCGAACACGAAAACCACTACTTTAGATTTCCTCGTTCCTAGCCCGAGGGTTAGTGTGTGCCAAGCTTGATGAGCTAAGATGGTGAAGTTCGTCGGCAAATACGCTGCCGTGGAAAGAAGCGGCGGAGATGATGAAGAAGGGAGGGAGAGGAGTTTTAAGAGCTCGAGTGTTCTTGCTCGCCGGATTGTGAAAGATTTGACGATTATCTGGCCGCCGAACTTGAGACCTTTGACGTCGGAGGAAGGTTTGAAGGAGATGTCCGGCGAGGATTTGCTATCTTTCTTCTTCTTCTTCTTGATTTTATTCTCTTTCTCTTCCATGGCCGTTGCTCTTTTTCTTTCTTTCTTTCTTCTCTCTCTCTCTTTAGTTCTTGTTTTGTGATGAGAAGTTGGTAACTTTGGTTGGTGCTTTTGATTGACCACCCTCTCTCTTTTTCTTTCTTTCCTTCTTTTTAATCTTTAGTTTTATGAATGTTGTTGTTTCTTGATTTTGTAATATTATTATTTCAAGGTGTCACGAGGACAGTTTCCGAGTCTGTTTAATCAGAAAGTTTGTTTAGACATCAGATACAATAAATGCGATTTCTACAGTTTTTCATGTCTCCACAATTTTATGTTCTTTTTTTTTTGTTCCCATAATGCATGCATGATCGGGCTCAGCTTACACTGATCTAGTTTAATTGAACTGGTGAGTAAAGTTATATGAGCTATATTTTCTTATGAACAAGACCTAATAGTTATATATTACTATACAAAGCAAAACAAAAAATCGAAGAGATGAACATTTGCGATCTACAGTTGTTTAAGACTATAGGCTACCTCTACAAACAACTGTCTCTTTATGGTAAGTGTCTGCAAAACCGAGAGTGTTTACTAGTAGAAAACAATATGAAATAAAATCAATATAGCAAAAGTATTTCCAGTTGAAGTAACAATATTATAAACATTTTGATATCATTCCCGATAGTAGCATCAGTTTATATATTGCCGACACTATTTTCTTGAATTTATAGCTCATCCCCAACATTTGTCATCTTTTAAAATTAAACGAATACAATCAGATATATCAATGATGTTCTGTAAATAAATATGCAAATAAGATCAAATTTTATATTAAGAGAACTTTGTTACCGGAACATGATTCCTACTAGCATTCCCCAAAAACCATAGATTTCTTCCATGTCATAAAAAATGTTGTTTTAGGATCAATTTTTTTTGTTTAAAAACAATAAATTTTAGAATCTCAATATACTTTTCTAATAATAACTATATAATTTTACATAATCAAAGTTAATAAAATTTTAAAAATATAACAAAGAGTATACTAGAATATTGAACATATTTCTATTCATACACAAAATGTCAGAACGACATTTACATTAATTAAAAAGGAGAAGAGAGAGAGAGTTTTAATTATTACAATATAGTTTTTATTTATCGTATTCTGAACATTAATTTTTGAAAATATAATTAAAACGAACGAATGATCTAGTGGTATACTAATAATATATATATATATATATATTCTATATTAGCTAAGTTAATTTCATTAATTCTTAACTAAATCGAAAATTTTCATAGTATTCATAAGCTATTATTTTAGATTATTTTCCATTCATACTTGTAATGGATTAGTTAATTTTATAAAATAAAACCCAGCATATTAATGCTTGTCAATCTCAAATAACATAATGCTTTGTATAAACGTAGTACAAAACAACGAAGTGGTTTTAGTTGTATTTTAAAAATTGCGCCTATTAATATTGCCATTTGATATAAGTATATATATATATGTTTCTTTTCAAAGAAGGTTTTGTGTTAGTGGATTGGTTAAATACTTAAACAAACTTAGGTGAAGTCTCGATCCCATCCTTGTATGATACCAAAAACATTAATTACATGCAAGACTTGTCAAGAACCCCCTCCCCCTTTAATGTTTCATCAAATTATTGGCTTGCACCGTCAAGGAAAATTTATCTTAAACGTTACTTAAAATATGTTTCAATTGTAATCAACCGTCGTGAGTAGTAACTAGTTTGGAACAACATAGTGACAAGTTTGCAGCATTTTGTTTTTTTTTCTTACGATACTGCAATGATATTTATCATTATGTGATAATTCTGTGTAAATTATATGACAGGAAGAAACTACCGCAAGATTGGATCTCTTAGTTTAATTTGTTTCAAGAAAACATTGAAAAAGGAATAAAGATTTGATGGTGAAGCTGGTAATGATGGTACCAAATGTCTCACACATGACAGGTATATGAGTGCATCCATTAAAAGCATATTCTTGGCAGCAGCAATTAGAGTGGCTCCACAAATTTGCTTCTTTTTTTTTTTTAAAGTGATGCATTATCAAAAAGGTGTCCTCGATTAATTATTTTACATTTTTTATACTATAAAGTATATGATATTAGTATATTTCATGTCACACATATCATCATATGATATTTGAGTGTATGTGTATGTTGTAGATCTTTGATGTAATACGTAACAAAATACGACTTTATTTTGTTAAGTGGGTGGAGCAAGTTATGGTGGAGGAGGTTGAAGACGTTAACAAATCTACTAACGTCTAGGCTTGTGAGATCCCACTCTGAATTTTTTTTTTGTGTTCTTCGAATAAGTTGAGAAAATTGGTTCAAAATGGTTTGTGATTAATATTGAACATCCAAAGGCTTAAGAATTTTTTTGTATGACAAAACCAAAAGATGTATCAGAGAAGAAAAATGAAGGGGAAAATAAAAAATTCTATGAAAATGAGATGTGTATTGACCTGCAACACAAGACAGGCTCAAATATTAATGGGACAAAAAAAGAACACAAAGAAACAGAGGATTTTGTCAGTGTTGTTTATCACTTTGCATCACCCAACGTTCTTATTTAAAGTTTTCTCATCTTTTCAGTCTGAGAAGTCATTCAAAAAGCAAGAGCTTTTTTTTTTTTAATTGATGGGTTCCTTTCCGATGGCTTTCTGGACGAGCTCGGCTTGCTCTTTGACATGAAAAGTGTAGAAACCGGTGGCAGTAGCAGCAGAAGGTCCACGACCAACGTACTTAATGTCTTCCATATCTCCTCTGCCTAAGCTTCTCATTGCTGTCCATAGCCTCGGAGATATGTAGCTAAATGCTCCCATGTTCATTGCCTCTTCTTGGCACCACACTATCTCCGCATCTTTTTCAAATCAAAGCAAAAACAAATTGAAACCACGACATGTCAGGAAAAAAAGAAACACGATACCAAACTGTTGTAGACCAAACTAAACTGAAATCCTTACTTGGATATCTCTTGAGCTCACGCTGAACGAGATCGTATGGGAAAGGACAAAGCTGTTCCACTCTACAAATAGCAACATCGTTCGCGCCAACCTGCTTCCTCTCGTCATCAAGCTCGTAATAAACCTGCAAATATGCGAAATTGAGAATGATTCTACTGTCTTTGCCATCTTGGGCCAGCAAGACTCATCATATAAAATGAATAAAGCTTGCATACCTTTCCAGAGCAAAGTACCAATCTTCTGATGCCTTCTTCAAGATCAGAGTGATCGTTCTGATCCTTGATCAATCGCTTAAATCTAGTTCCTTGCTTGTCAAAACCTGGGTGGCCTTGGACATCATCAAACTCTGAGAGATTTGATTTGCAGTCTTTGTGACGGAGTAAGTTCTTTGGTGCCATTACAATCAGAGGCTTACGGAAGTCTCTGTGTATCTGCATCGTGCGTGACATTGAGACATTGTTAAATGGAAACAATACAAAGTAACAACACTTTGAAACAGGTGACAACGATAACCAGAAAATAGATCTTACCTGTCGACGTAGAACATGGAAATAGTTGGCAGGAGTGGTGGCATTGACAATCTGCCAATTACATTCTTGGATTTGCTTTCGCATTGTTGGTTCCATGTCTGGAATGACATAGGGATTGTCGTCACTCATCTGTCACAGAAGATTAAAAGCATTAATTAGAGTCAGGAAAGATAATGGAGAGTTAAGATACAAATGAAATCGCATTTTCACCAATTCAACACCGTAAGCCCGTAAGATGAAATAACGTCTAGAACGGAGTTTACCTGAAGGTAACGTTCCAACCTCGCACTTGAATGTTCAGGGCCCTGACCATCATAACCATGGGGAAGCAGCACAACAAGCCCGGTTTGACGCAGCCACTTGGCTTCTCCACTGCTGATGAACTGATCAAATATAACCTGAGCTCCATTGGCAAAGTCTCCAAACTGAGCTTCCCATAGTACCAACGAGTTTGGGCTTTCCATCGAGTAACCCAATTCGAATCCAAGGACGCCAAATTCTGAAAGAGAACTGTATACAACAAAGCAAATCTTCTTTGTAAATCATTTACAAGAAGAATGCTGATTTGCAAGGAACAAACAAAGGCGATCCCGTTTTGGAGAAATGAAAAAATATAGTTGGCCGTAGATATTTAGTCAATCTCCGTTATACACAAAGAGAACAACAGACTGAAGTCAGATTAATCTGAGCTAACCACTTTCTTGTCAAAACAAGCTAGGACAACAATTATCTTTTGGTGAAAATGATGGATATAAAATTAGTACCTGTTGCTGACAGTGAACATCTCAGGATCCTGATTCATGATGAGATGATCTAGAGGACAATACTCTTCTCCAGTTTCCTGGTCATGAAGGACAGAATGACGATGACTAAATGTTCCTCGTTCGACATCCTGACCACTCAAGCGGACATGGTTGCCTTCCACAACTAAGGTAGCAAAAGCAAGAGCTTCTGCGAGTGCCCAGTCAATTCCTTCTCCTGTTTCGATCATTTGAGCACGTTGTTCATAAACTTTCTTCACCGCTCTGTGAGGCTTGAAGTTTTCTGGAAGTGATGAAATTGCCTTGCCAACAGTCTTAAGTATCTCTGGTTTGACGCTGCAAAAGAGTGTACAATTTGAGGGACAATAGAACAAGAGGAAAAAAGAGAACTAAAGAACAGAAAAGGACAAATCCTACTTACCCAGTGTTTCTAACACGTGAGATCTGCTCAGGAGACTTAAATCCAGCCCAATTGGTTGAAAGCCAATCTCGTTTCTTAGGTAGATAATCTTTACTAGCAACAAATTCTTCATTGAGGATGGTGTTAACCTTTTCCTGTATCCGGTCGATATCCTGTTGTGATATTTCACCGCACTCCAAGAGCTTCTTGTGGTAGATTTGAAGCGTTGAGGGGTGATTTTTGATAACCTGACAAATAGAAAAGCGAGAAGGGATTGAAAGAATTAGGAAACTGAACTAAGTAATAGTTCCATAGAGGTTCTTTTTGGGTTACATATAAGAAAACAATCTCACGAACCTTGTACATTTTTGGCTGAGTGAAAGATGGTTCATCTATCTCGTTATGTCCGAACCTACGGTAGCAAACCAAATCAACGACAACATCAGAATGAAAAGTCTGACGCCACTCAGCAGCAAGCTCGCAGGCATGAACAACAGCTTCAACATCATCCCCATTAACATGGAAGATGGGAGCACTCAAAGCCTTTGCAACATCAGTACAATACTGGGAAGATCTCCCAGCCCTTGGATCCGTTGTGAAAGCCACTTGATTGTTCACCACAATATGTATGGTACCACCAGTGGTGTAGTTTGGAAGAGCACTAAGATGAAGAGTTTCGTAAACTACTCCTTGTCCAGCAAAGCTACCATCTCCATGAATCAAAATGCCCAAATTCTTGGTCCTATCTAAATCCTTGGAGTAGTACTGTTTTGCTCTGGTTTTGCCAACAACAACCGAATCTGCAGCTTCCAAGTGACTTGGATTTGCAACCAATGAGAGATGGATTTTCTTCCCACCTCTTGTAGGTCGATCATAAGAGGTTCCCAAGTGATATTTGACATCACCAGTTCCAGTGTAACCAACTTCATCTACAGGCCTAATACCACCGCTGAACTCGCTAAAGATTTGACGGAGTGGCTTCCGAACAACATTACCCAGAACATTCAATCTTCCTCTGTGAGACATTCCAATAACAATGCTCTCTACTCCGAGATCAGCTGCCCTGTCAAACATCTCCTTCATGCCAGGAATCAACGATTCTCCACCTTCAAGACCAAATCTCTTAGCTGTTGTCCACTTGGTAGCTAGGAAATTTTCAAACTGAGTACTCCATGCAAGCCGGTCGAGAATCACCTCACGGCGCTCCCTATTGTACCGCCAAGGAGTTGGTGTTTCTATCTTTTCTCTCAACCAGTTACATTTGTCCCGATCTGCAATGTGCATATACTCGAACCCAATATTCCCACAGTAGGCCTGTTCGAGCCTTGTCAATATGGAACGGAGGGTCTGCACCGGTCGGTTCTCAGACATGAATCCTGACATCTGCCATACTCCCAAGAAGAACTCTCTGTCAAGATCAGCCTCTGTGAATCCATAAAGAGCCAAGTCCAGATCCTCAGGGATCTCTCGCTGCTCCAAACTTAAAGGATCCAACTTTGCTTTCATGTGACCATTCACCTGATAAGCCCTTACAAGTAACAAGAGACGCATACTCTCCTGGATGGTCTGCCCAGAGATGCCAGGAGACGTTGCAGCCTGACCGACAAAGTTCCTAAAGAAATTATCCCAAGACTCATCTACACTGTTGGGATCAGCTTCCCAAGCCCTCTGCAGCTCCTCGAGATAAACACTGCTCGTCCCATCTAAGAAGCTATCAGTTAGCTTAGAGAGAGGTACAGGTCGAGGAACTGGAGCACTCTGAGCCTTTGCTCTGTAAACAGTGGAGTGAAAGCAACGATTTTGGGAAGGAAGAGAACGTGTCCTTGTAGCATATGAACCACCCTGATTCAGAATCCTTCTTACAGCAAGCTTTGTCACACTCGAACCAGCTCGAAACCAGACCATTTCAGCAGATAAAAAAACCAAGCTTTTAACTTTTTAATACCTAATAACACTTTACCAATCGCCGTTCTCCACTGAAAAGAAACAAGCAAAAACACGTTAATGACGGTCCATGGAAAGTATACTGAAATGAGGAATCAGACAGATCTTTTAATTGTTTTCTAACAATCTCTCGAATCATATTCTCAGGCACCGTATAAAAAAAATCGACAAATCAGGATGACCTAAGATTAGATTCAATAATCTAAAGACAAAGTATCGAAGTCTCACACAATCCAGGATCAAAACAGTGGAAAAATCTAAGAATAAGATGAGGAAAAATGGGTTTAGAGACAGCAGAACGATAGATCTGTTGTTCGATTAAGGAAAAAAAAAGTGGGACGACTAAGAAGGCTTCATGTTCTCCGATTAAGAAGAAGCGAAATCGAAAGGCGAGAGTACCTGGAGGCGAACGGAAGAGAAGACCGGAGGAAAAGTAAGAGGAAGGAGGAAGGAGGAAGGAGGAAGGGTTAGTTTTCTTCCCCTTTTCTATAGAATAATAATAATAATAATGATAACGCCATTATTGTGATGGAATATGGTTCTATTTATTATTTGCTTTTATGGTCAAATATGAATATTTTTAGGTTAATGTGTTTAAAGAAATGAGTCGTTATTTGATTTTTCTGTATACGAAATGTTAAACAAATACCATAAACTGAAAAACCTTCATAAGGTTATTTCTGCTAAAATGGATTTTTAAAGTCACAATCTACATTTGTTTTTTTAATATTTATTTGATAAATAAATGGATCGACTTTGGAGGGAGGTGGCTAGGAGATGCAAATATGGCCCCCACTCGTGTGAAACGCCGTTCCAAAAACGGTCTTTTTGTCCAAACTCCAGTTTTCTCGGCACATACACGTAAACGTGTTAGAATTTTATTTGATGGACTGATTTTCTTTTATAACTAAACAATATGTTCCATTGGTCATGGATCGTATGAAATAGCGTAAGAAATAGCAACACCACTAAAAGCAGTACAAAACAATGGTAAGAAATTATTATATGATACTAAAAATTAGAAATATATCTCCTCCGTATTATCATATTTTTATCGTCAAACATAATGGTTATAGAAGCAGTTCATATTGTACTACGACGAGACAATGTTACTCATAAAAAAACTAAACATATGTCTTTGAGCTTGACGCATGTATTTATTCTTCATCTGTTTACCCCTCGACCCTCGTTTCTCTTTTGACCGCGGACCCTCGTTTTTCCTCGTAAAAAACATAAGTGGTTTTAGTATTTTACAGTTAGTTAATAGGGATCACAACTATTGTCTGTAGGTCAAAATCAAATATTGGGTACCGATTATTCAAACTACCCATTTTCTATCCGAGTAATACCGAATTCGTAAAAATATTCCTAATTTCTCATATTTATGTTTATTATATTTTACATAACTATATATAACTCTACATGAAAATGTTTCATAAAAAGCAATACATACATATATGTATATATATGATATAGTCTTGTTCAATTCCAAAATATAATTTATATTAAGTTGACAAAATTTATTTGCCAGTTTTTGTATCGATTTGATATATGAATCTTTCAACTTTAGAGTAGTTATTTTTTAAAAAATGTATTTTGTAAACCTGTTCTGCATAGATTTAGACATTGATTGGTTGAGCATTTTGAAAAATTATATAATTATTTTTTTAATAATATAATAAAATTCTGTTTATATTAAAATATAAAATTATATATTAAAAATTCAATATTTTAATATATATAAATAAATATATTATATATATATTATATATTAATCAATTAAAATGAGTACATAACCAATGCATACAACTTTTGTAACATAATGTTTTTGCTGCATACTACTACTGTTATATTATCAATTAAGTCCTTATTTAAATGCTAGGTTGTTCTACTATCTATAATTTCAACATAAGTAAACTTTCGATCAATTTTTAAAAAAATTTAAAAGACTGAATCATAATGTAAACATATTTTTTTATTTAAACCATGACATATGAAAAATAGATTATTAATCACAATAAATATTTTTTTTTTGGAAATGTAAGTCTGTTTTTAAAAAATTAAACCATGACATATGAAAAAAACAAAACCTAAGATGGTTTTGAGTGTTTTTATTTTGACATAAAAAACTAATACTTGTGGATTGTGGTGCCGAGAAATATATGATGTAATTTTATTTGTTGATAAAAATGATTGATGTAACGCTAAAAATGATTAATGTAAAAACAAATTATCCATAAAGAATCGAAAAATTAAAGAGCCGGTTTACAGTTGAGCGGTTTACATTTTGCTTTAGTATACACAAATAACTCTTGACATTAACTCAATTGAACCGGTTTTGTTTTACGCCTCGCCTACCGATAAAAACGGAATGATGACCTAAAACGCGCTCCAAATTGCCAGTCCTCTTCCATATCCTTCCTCTGTTTCTCCGGCGAAGCTTTTCATCAATGGCGGTGAGGCTGAACTCTTCGCTTCATAACGCACTCTTTTTGTTAAGCCCCTTTAATACTTCCCTCAGTACGAAGTCATTGACTTTTAGAAACAGCTTCAGATTCTCCAAAAAGCTCGCTTCTTCCCAATCTTCCGCGAGGAGAGCCCTCTATTGTACTTCCAGCCTCGGAAGTCATGAAAATGACGTCGATGGAGCCGAGACATTTGTCCTCACCACTCCTCTTTATTACGTAAATGCCCCTCCCCACATGGGTAGTGCTTACACCACTATCGCCGCCGATTCAATTGCCCGTTTCCAGGTGTGTTTGTCATTCAGTCTCTGACCTCTCTCTATCTGTAGGGCTCTTGAAAAGTTTCAATTTTTTTCCACAAATCATGGCTGTTTTGTGATTAATATATATGATGGTTCTTGTTTGTATAGAGGCTGCTTGGCAAGAAGGTTATCTTTATCACAGGAACAGATGAGCATGGTGAGAAGATAGCTAGCTCAGCAGCTACTAATGGACGCAATCCTGCTGAGCATTGTGATCTCATTTCTCAATCTTATAGAACTCTTTGGAAAGAACTCGATATAGCTTATGACAAGTTCATCAGAACCACTGATCCTAAGCATGAAGCAATCGTAAAAGAGTTCTACGCTCGAGTTTTCGCAAACGGTGATATATACAGAGCTGATTATGAAGGACTTTACTGTGTTAACTGCGAGGAATATAAGGTTTGTTTTTTTGGATGAGGAGAAAGGTTATTACTTTCTAGTCTGTGGCACAAGTTTATAGGTTTGGTTTGTTTTCGAAATCTGCAGGATGAGAAAGAGCTGCTTGAAAACAATAGTTGCCCTGTCCATCAAATGCCATGTGTTGCAAGGAAGGAAGATAACTACTTCTTTGCTCTATCGAAATATCAGAAACCACTCGAAGAAATTTTGTCCCAGAATCCTGTTTTTGTGCAGCCTTCATACCGTCTAAACGAGGTCAGTCTTTGAGTTCTCTTCCTTTGTAGCATTCAATTAGTCCTTATGGACCTTTGGTGATACATATTATTCAGTAGCACAAGAATTTGATGTTAGGGAGTCTAGCTCATTCTGTTTTAATCCTTTCTAATAGGCTCTTTTATAGGTGCAAAGTTGGATAAAGAGTGGCTTAAGGGATTTTTCCATTTCTCGAGCACTAGTTGATTGGGGAATTCCTGTTCCTGATGACGATAAGCAAACCATATATGTTTGGTTTGACGCTCTATTGGGGTAAATTTCTTCTCTTTTCCTTGGAAAATTATATATGGTTAGTGCTTAATTGTTCATCATGTTTTCACACACTGATGTAATGTTATTTTCTCTTTTGGGTAATTCTTTTCATATAAAGAAAGATTGTTTCTACTAGTTTACTAAGCATTAAAGTACAGGTTTTTGTATCAAACTGTGAGCTTGAACTCTAATCTCATTTCTTTCATCTTTCATTACAGTTACATATCAGCTCTAACTGAGGACGATGAGCAACAAAATCTAGACACTGCCGTTTCATTAGGCTGGCCTGCTTCATTGCATTTGATCGGGAAGGTATAGCTTATACTCATTACCAACTCTAGTGATATTAAACGGATTCACCTTCAATATTTGCTTATAACTGATTACTTGTGGAGGTCTTGGAGATTTTCTGGAAACAATAACAAGCCCATGGTCATTAAATGTAATTGTTGGTTTGTTGTATTTTTTGGGTTCAGTAAAATGAAACGAAATAGAATATAGTTAAATGATTAGGAGGATAACTGCTTGTTTCTAGCCGATATCTTTTCTGGATGGCGGCAAGAAGTACATTTTTCTTGTCCACTCATATACCATTTTTTCTGCAGGATATTCTACGATTTCACGCCGTCTATTGGCCTGCTATGCTAATGTCTGCTGGTCTGAACCTTCCAAAGATGGTGTTTGGCCATGGATTTCTAACAAGGGTACTTAACCAAAAACTCTTTGATGCTGCATATTCCCCTGATTGATGTTAGATCAAAGAGTTGTTGTTCTTGCCAACTTCTTTTAGTCATATTTACATATGAGGGATATTGGATACATCATTCTCTGATATCATTGCTTCTATGGTTGATCAAATTACAGGATGGAATGAAGATGGGAAAATCGTTGGGGAATACTGTAGAACCTTTTGAGTTGGTTCAGAAATTTGGGCCAGACGCTGTTAGGTACTTCTTCATCCGGGAGGTGGAATTCGGAAACGATGGGGACTATTCAGAAGATCGCTTTATTAAAATTGTCAATGCACATCTCGCCAACACGATAGGTTTCTTAACTCTACTAAAACTGACTCTTTCAGTCTCGCTTAGCCTTTTGGTTATATAGTACGGAACTGATTTCTAAAAATGTTTATTGTATTTCTCTTCAGGAAATCTCCTTAACCGTACTCTTGGCCTTCTTAAGAAGAACTGTCAGTCCACTTTAGTCGTAGATTCGACTATGGCAGCCGAAGGAATTCCTTTGAAAGACACAGTGGTGAAGCTGGTAAAGTTCCAATGGCAATATCTTCTCTCTCTCTCTCTCTCTCTCTATGCAGCTTTCTTTTCTCTAATTGCTTCATTAGATCAAATCCTTCATCTAATATTGCACCGTTTTGTTTATAAAGGTTGAAAAAGCTCGGAGAAACTATGAAAGCCTGTCACTATCATCGGCGTGTGAGGCTGTGTTAGAGATTGGAAATGCTGGAAATTCCTACATGGATCAAAGAGCACCGTGGATGCTTTTCAAACAAGGTGGTGTCTCAGCAGAAGGTGCAGCCAAGGTCTGATCTCCTTTCCCTAATGACTCTTCTTTATACAGAACAAAGGATATGTTATTGGTTAGAGGATCAAGTTAGTGACTGGTTTTCTGCCAATAATGACAGGATCTGGTGGTTATACTGGAAGTAATGAGAATCATAGCGGTTGCGTTATCTCCCATTGCGCCTTGCTTAAGCCTGAGGATATATTCTCAGCTTGGCTATTCACTTGATCAATTCAAGAGCATAACCTGGGTAAGAAACGACCTCCGTCACCTGATTTTCTTTACTGCTCGTTCCATTTCGCAGAACTTGTGATTTTGCTTTGATTGTAACGGTTCTCTGGTTTTTAGAACGACACCAAGTGGGGAGGGCTTAAGGGCGGACAAGTAATGGCGCAAGCGATTCCTGTTTTTGCAAGGATCGAGCTGAATGCAGAAACAGATGAAGAGGAGAAGAAGGCTAAGGATAGTAAAAAAAAGGCAAAAGCTAAGCTCATAGTACAGCAACCTCAGACTGTAGCCGAAGCTTAGTCCATTCCACAAAATCGTGATTAACTGAATCTCTTAAATTCTCTGCTTCTTCAGCTTCATCCATTTACGAATACTGTAAATTATTTGGTTTTGTTTATAAAACTTGAAAGTTCTTCATAGTTCAACAAATAATTTTTTTTACTGAGTCTTATATTTGGTAAGAAAGCTCAAGAATGTAGCAGAAGCTTAAGATCTCTCAAGAATGTAGCCGAAGCTTAACATATCAATGCTTCTTCAACAGAACTACGTATGTTGAGACTTGATAGTTCTGATCAAACAACATTTTTAAATCTTCTTTTTCTGAATGATTTTTCATATATATGGTAAAGTTTTAACACATCCTCGACTCCATAAAAAATGTAACAAACGATTCTCTTTCCTTTTAATGAATCACACTAAAGGTGAAAACGAGAGCCTGTGATGAGGAAACAAGCGACTCGAAAACCTGAGAAGCAAGAAGAGAAGGCGAGGAATAGAAAAGCAGCAAAGCCTAAGCCAACGGCTACATCTGATTGCAAGCAGAAGGCTTTGTTGGCCGTACACGTGTCACCTCCCCTCATCGTTCTAGCTAGTGCTGCTGCAGCCGATCCTGCCGATAGCAACAGGTAAGAGAACACCTGCCGATAGCAATCTGAAGTTATTACACACTGTAATTGCAAATGATTATTTTTGCTCAGTTTCAACTTCATGTCTTGTCTCTTTAGTTTTATATATATATAAAAAGCAATCATTGATTGGGTTTAGGGTTAATTATAAATATAAAGTTAACAATAAAATAATGAACTCAATTAGAAAATTGTAAGCAATCATTGAAACATGTTTCCTTTATTGACATGTATGAAAATCTTAGCTTAAAGAAGGGATTTTAATTAATCACCTGGTCATGTCCAAAATCGAACCATACTTGAAACGCTTCAGGCCATAAGGTGGTTTCTCTGGAGAATTCCCAAACGCAAGTTCCCATTTCGAACACCGAATAGAACGCCACGATCGCGTTTGCCACGAACACGAATCTGTAACAGAAAAAACCCACCCTGGTTCTGATAGCAGTTACCGAATTCCAAATTCGCTTCTGATCTTTTTGAAATTGAGCAGCGAAGAAAGGAGAATCGAACCTGAAAGCGTCGAAATCGTACCAGTGAGGTGAACCCGAGCCGCGGGAATTGGTGAGCATGAAGACGGCGGAGGCGAGTGAGAAGGAGAAAGAGGCGAGGCGGAGGAGGAGGATCAGGGAATTGAAGCGACGGAGCTTTTGAGCTGCCACGGTGGAGTGGAAGTGAGTGCGGTCCCGCGAGGACGGAGATTCGCCGTTAGGGAAGGCATGCGGCGAGCGCATGGCGGAGGAGAAGATCAGAGGAGATGAGTTGTGGTTAACTGTGATGAAGAAGAAGAAGTGAGACGCAGACTCATGAGAAGTGCGGCGGTTTTAAAATGCTTTGGTTGGAGTCACGAGGCATTAGGGAGAGAGAGAGAGAGATAAGAGAGAAGAATGAGAGGGAAAGTGATGCAAAAAGAGAGAGAGAGAGAGAGAGAGAGAACCAATGTCGCTTTCTTGATTTTCTGGTTTTATGTTCGTGGTTCGGTTTGTTGCAATGGCCATACCGGTGTTTTGTGATGACGAAAAAAGGAAGATGCTGTAATTGATTTTGGTAATTTTGTGGAATTGTAGAATGGTGGAAAAAGGAAAACAAAAAAAAACAAAATATGTGAAATGGAATGGTGAAATGAAAAATATAAAATTTTGATCAAACTGAAAATTTGTGAAATGACTTTTTTTTTTTTGGTTTGGTCATCGAACTTAAAGAATGGGATGATCGTTTTTACCTCTTATTAATCAAAGTTTAGGATAAGTAAACAAGTCGGTTTGGTTGTTATATTTAGAATTCATATAATTATATATATTATTAGAATCAACCAAATGTGTAATAATCATAACACAATAGTGATCACCAAATTTAAACACAACATTCCACGATATTAATAAAAATATTAAATTATTATATTAAATTGACAAATCAATTTAAGGCTTTATATATAGTTCCTCTTATAAATATATAAACCACTTTTTTAAAAAAAAAAATCTAATAAAAAATGGTAAACGTTGTAACGGTCCCAAATCATTGATGCAAATGAGCTTCTTTTTGTTCATGTAGTGGTCAGAGCGATTCGACCAAACGGGTTGAGATCGAGACACTGCAATTTGGAAGATATTTGAAACCAAGTTTTCACATTATACTATACATTTGTGACGAATCATTAAAGAAAGCAATATTTGTTTCATTATTTTCAACGAATGGTTTAGGTACACAAAAGTTAATAAATCCAAATCTTTTTGTCTCCTTTTAAATGTTTTGTAACACAGAAACTGTTTCGAGTAATTAATGCCGGAGTCGTTAAAGAAAGTTTGAAAATGACGTTCAAGACATTCCTCCCACGCTCCTTTTGTCTCAACGGTCTGGATCCGCGGTTTGGTGGACCTTGCGGTTGTGGATTTAACCTCTATCCTTTTAATGAAATATTTCGAAGAAAACATCGTAAATTGAATAGTTTGGAGAAGATGGAGTAGATCAATTATATTAAATAATAAAAAACTTAGAAATAATGTGGTATAATATTTTAAAATTCATTACATCTGTTTGGAATTTGAATCCAACATACTATAATATTAAATGGATATTAAAACCACTAAATTAAGTTGACAAAAAAAACTCTAACATATGATATTTAGTGTAAGGACATTGAGCTGAAATTAATAAATCATGTAACTGAATATGAAGAAGTTGATGATAACCATACTTAAATGAAGTGCAGAAGAAACACTTCTCTTCATTTACACACTTCATATGATAAAAATGTTTCATTTCCTCATCGTATGACTAAATCCTCTTTTCTTCTACACTATAAATCTTTTTTCGATGCTCGTACGTATGAGCATGCGGGCTAGACCACAATCTTGACAGACGTCAAATGCTTCGAGTTAGAGTTTTTGTTTTCTCTGACCGCAGCTACATTAATGGAAATCGTTACACTACAATTTTGGTTGAACAGTTTTGAAACAATATAAAAACGATGTGTTGTTCACGGCTAGTATTTGATTTTGGTCAAATTTGGTTAACCAACGTATAATGCATTTACTAGAGAAATGTGAAGAATTACAAGGATTTTTTTTTCAAACTTAAAAATTATGGCATTTGACAGTTAAAACAGAATTACGTTCGTTAAAATAAACATACTGATTGCTGACTTGACAAATATTTTGTAACCGATAACCAGAATATATAATATGGTATATTCGAGGGTTAAAATATCAGATTAAAACAAAATTAAAAAGACATAAAAACGAATCCATTAAGAGCGTAAAAGTATAATCCTAAAAGGTAGAGTGGATTTGATTCCACCGCAATATTCCAAACCTTAAAGGCAACCTCAAAACCAAAAAAGAAAGAAAAACATCTGCTGCTTGCTTCTTCTTACGCTCTCTCTTAGCTTAAAATCGAAATTTCTACAACATAGAAAACGCACGAGAGATGTTCATAGCATCTCTTGCGATCTTCGAACACAGCGACTCACTTTCTTCCTAAACTCTGCTCTGTTGTCTCTCCATTCTTTTGCAGCTTCCACATTCGCCGGTGACTCGTCATTGGGACCCGAGAGCATCGATATGATACTCAATACAATGCTTTCTACCTGCATCATACACAACCCATTAGCTCTCAATCAGATGTTCTAATAAAGAGAGAGCTCAAAACATTGAATGAGGAGGTTTAGAACAAAGACATCAGAAACAAGTCCACTTTCAAATGTGTATCCACTCGAGCACTCTTAGTATGAAGTTCAATCTAATGTCCCACGCCATTCTACTGCGTATTCCCAATTCCCAACTTCTAAATTCCCTAATACTTGAAAGCAAGTGGCACAAATGCAGTATATAATCTAAAAAATCAAACAAAACTAGTCTCTTTCTGTGACCTTTTCAGACACAAGGGACAGCTACGCAGTATTCGAAGAAGGCCACCAAGTTATATAGCAGACCAGATAAATTCAAACCCGTAAATTACTTAACCCTGCTAAAACAAATTGCCGCTAAATTGGTCAAAGAAAATGAAATGATTCGCTTACCGTATGGACAGGGGTCCAACGTTCTGAGGCAAGCTCATATCCATTAGGATCGTCACCAGGAGGATGAAGAATCGATATGCAAACTTTCCCATCAGAATAAACTGCAGTTCAAAGGTTATAAACCATCAGAAGACTGAATCTAAAAGCTCGAGAATGAAAAGAGTTATTTTTCAGAATCAGCACTCACCATTAGGATGCCACATCTCCGAGGTGAACTTAACAGTTGGTGGACCATTAGGATAATCCTCTGGAAACGTCATGATTGCATTGAAAAAACCCCCTTCACTGCAATCAGAGAACAAAGTTTCAACGCTTTGGAATTTGGTACCATAACAATTCATCAAATCTAAGCTCACATCCATACGAACAGACGAGGAAAACGAGTTACTTAATCTCAATCAAACATAACATAAGTGGAAACAGAGATTAGCACAATAGAACCGATCAAATACCGCAAGATAATGAATCAGCTAAGGCAATGCAAAACAAAGATTACTGTTACAATGGAATCAATCAAATACTGCAAGATAATGACGTAGCTAAGCAAATGCAATACAAAGATTTATGCCATAAACTACAGTTTGATCTAAAGAAACATCCAAATCAATGCACAATTTTAGACATACAAAATTCCGTAAACAATAAAGAATCAAATAGAAATACACAATTATCTAAACAGGCTTACATCGAGAGTCTAATATGCTCGATGCTGAATCAAGAAGCTAAGAATTTGAACAGAAAAAAGAAGAAGTGAGAAACAAGAGAAGATAGAAAAACTCACTACAAAGTATCAGGCGGACCCATAATCGAGACGCTCCACTGGAAAACGTTAGTCTCATCAACGAGCCCAGCAGAGAAACCATCAACCGGGTTCTTGCACAGATCTGAAAGAAACCAACAAAAGTAAAATCAACAAAATTGGCTAAACCCAAATGCGAAATTCAGCTCAGTACTCGATACCCAATCGCGAAGTCAAACCAATCAATCAAAACGCGAGAGAAATTTCAAAATCAGAAGAAAAAACACCCAGATCGACAAGGAAAAGCGAAACAAGAAAAACCCTAGACGAATCGAACAAAGAAAGAGACCTTTAAGCTGCTTCTGCAGAAGAAGGCTTGCTTGGTTCTTTGCCATCGCAAGCCACCGGCGAGGGAGAGAGAGAACTAGATTCGGGGAGGAAGATGAGGGAGCGAAGGATTTTGTTTGATGATGATATAGATGGTAGAGAAACCGTCTAGAATTACTAATTTTAGGGTTTTTTCACGATAAATAAAACAAAAACAGCGGTTTATTTATATTTTTCCAGAAAATTATCGTTTTCTAAATGAAATTTAAATGGAAAATGTTGTGAAAGGAAAATCTTGTCAATGAAAAAGTTTTAAAAAAAGAGGAAAATCTCCAATAACGATTAGATTAGATTAGAGATGCCCAATTATTATTAAGAAATTGTACTTTTCTATGTATTCTCGGTAATAATACTAAGATAATATTTTTGTTGGAGGTTTGAATTAGTTTGATATGACAGAACAATTTATAGAACCATAACATTAGAAGATATCGATTAAAGTTAAACAGTAATCCTAAGTGGTTGTGGGGCTGAAAATTTTGAGACCAATAGAAATTTTTTCATTTTCTCGAAATACATTTGAGTTTTTTTATATAAAAAGTTTAAGTGAAAGCAGAAAATTATGATTATATAGCAATCGGTTGTTACGTTCCTTTTAGATTGTAAACAAACATGATTTCCAATACATTCCAGTCATTAGGAAAACATTTATTTGAATAATTAAAGAGATTTTGATTTTTCTTTTTAAACAAGTATAAAAACATAGAAAAAGAGAAGATTAGTTTGAAGCAATATTAGATTTTAACATTCAAATTATTTCAAATTTCTTTGTTTAGATTACATATAGGAGGCAAAAACATGAGTGTCCAACTTTATAATTATTTTCTATATGTAATACTAAGACATCATATATATTTTGTAGAGTTTTGAATAGTTTGGTAATTATGGCCATAAGATTAGAAGAATAGAACGTTCCAAAAGTGTGTTTCTAAGTGTTTTTTTTTGGAAAAATTTTGCTGAAAATTTCGAGATCAAGCGGTGATTCAAATATGTGATATAAAGTCTTACAGAATAAAGGTAATTATCATGATCTGTTGATTATTTTCATTCCTTCCAGATTGCATACATGTCAACAGACTAACTAATTGTGTGTTTATGAATTTGAAAATCAATTCTAAAACAATATTATTAAATTTTAAATACTACCTTTGTACATAGATAAAAAGAGCTCCAATCAAAAGAGGATGAGAATGAAAACATTGGATATCATTGGCTAGTTATATCATAGCAAATAACCAACAACCATATATTAAACTATGAAATCAACTGAAAGAAGACACATATAAAAAAGTATTTAACTATAAGTTGCTGGAAGAGACAATCATACTTATAAATGCATTGATAACACAAAAGTTCACTGGTATCCTAGTGAAACCATGTGAAAATGACTATATAAACATCCAAATGAAGTCACAATCTAATAAATTTTTAGGATCATTCGGAATGAGAGATACTTTTAAATATCTAAAAAAATGTTTGAAAATGAATTAAAAAACGCAAATGCTTAAGAAAAAAGAATAAAAAATATTTACGTGTGAGAAAGTGAAAAAATTTGGATGTAGCTTAAGTGAATGTTGATGTTTTTGAAGTGATTTTCTTTTTAAGTGAGAATTATGCACAAAATATGTATATAAAATAATAATATAAATTATAAAATTAAAAATAAAAATATTAAATCATATAATTAAATAAAAATAAATAAATACAAAAGTTTTCAAATTAAATTTATTTTGAAAATAATTATTAGGGGCATTCTCAAAAATTGTACACTTGTTTGAAAAATCTGAACTAAATCTGGATATCATAATTCTTATTAAATATATGGATCTTAGTTTTAAAATTGGATACATTGATCATATCGAATATGAAATTATATTTTGAATCCTGAATATTTAATTTTATCTGTTCCTATACTATTTTTATTTTTTTATATTTAGAATTAATAAATATTTTTTATAGAAATCAAAATCATATATTATAATTAGGTAACATGGCATATGTCGTCCATGCTTATATAAAGCTTATGAAATTGAAACTGAAACAAAATAATTAAATAACTAAACTTGTGATCAGGGATATGAAATGAGATAGGATTATTAAAATGTTTTATGTCTTATATTTTGTTGATGTTTCATTACCAAAAAGAATAATTTTTCTTTATAGAAGACATATAAATCAAATAATTCAACTGTATTTACTATACATAAAGTTATTTAGAAGAGTTAGATAACATAATATATTATAAATGTTATTTGTGATGGACATTTATTGGATTTATAACAAATATAATACATAGGATGAGATTTTGATTACTTTTTGTACAATATTTTCATTTGTATAAAATTTATTATAAATGTTACATTGTATTGTATGATCTTCTCAATCGATAAGCAAATTGAACTGAAATTGTGAAAATCATCTACAAATTTTATTAAATGATTGTTTAACTGGGGTGATATATTTTGTAAATAATTTATTATCTTTTTTAAAAAATGTACACGCAAATATTTTTTTGATAAAAGATATAAAAAATTTTGTTTAATAAAAATAAGATATATAACTTTTTTTTGCTAATACAATGTTAATACTTTTTTTTTGCTAATACAATGTTAAACCAGAAATGTCCTTCTGGCCTAAAGCTGCATTTGTATAGAGAACGAGATTTGAACATATGCTTCTCTTTTTCCTTTTATATTTATTTTTATTTTTGTCGCATTTGTTAATTTTGTACTTCAATTATCTGGTATATTTCCTAAATATTTATCCCATGTTCTGTCTCATGTTTGCATATATTGGAATGAGTGTATGCTTCTTTATTTCTTTAACTCTAATGCTATTGGAAAAGAGAGTGATATGATTTTGGGAAAGAAACACTTTATTTGAGGGCATTGGTTATTGCAAAAGCAGATCCAAAAGGCTCAGATTCCACAATTCCTTGGAGATTGCCACTCATTATGCTACCACTCATTCTCAATTACGTTTAATTTAATTAATCAAAACAAACAAAACCGAAACCGTGAAATAGTATACATAATTTTACATATAATTATGTTATTATTCCGTCGGCCCGGTTCCATACTGTCTCCATTCAAAATTTGAACTTGTTTCATTATGTTCATAAAACCTATATTGATTTTTTCATATATTCAAACAAATAAGGATTGATTTTGTAATCTTTAATGTAAATGTTAATTAGTGGATCTTTTCATCTTTTTACCTTATGGCCTCACTATCTAACGAGTTTATTTCTGTTCGTAAAACTCGCAATATTTCATATTACCACAAATCTATATAAATATTTTTTTTTTGTATCCACTTGTAAGGTGTTAATTTAGTATCATTTTTAAAAAATCACATAGTATATATATGGGTTTATGGAAATATATTTAAGAAAATCTTTGAAGTTGCCCCAAATTCAACGACTAGTGCATTGCTATTTATGTCGAATCCGAATAGCAGTTTCGACAAGATGAAATAGAGAGAATCTGGAAAATAGTGAAAAGAAAATTGAATATGATATTCTCTCTCTCTTTCTCTCTCTAAGAATATGTTGTATAAGTGTGTATATGGATGTATGTATCTATATATGTCCGTGCTTTTGACTCATAGATCTTCGTGATGGTCTTTTGTTAGTTTTGTCCCTTGCGACAAAAAATCCCAGAATTTCTTATAACTGAAATTTGCATTGTTTTTAGCTCGTTTTATTGCTTTTTTTTTCATTTGTTTACATATTACACTTCTTTCTTTATTCGTCATCTTCTTCTATATGATATACTTCTTTGGTCCAACTTATATCCTCATATCAATATTGATATTATTGGAACAGTCTTCTCTCAATTAGCATATCTGTATGCTACATAATTTATTTATTTTGGTCATGAAATTCAACTCACTTAAGTTTAACACACACAAACATATATATATATACATATTACATGCTATGTACATCTCATAAACTGAGAATTCCATAGATTATTCAATGAACACACACAAAAAAAATTTCCATTATCAATTCCTTAATTCGTACATAACCCACACCTATATATAGCCAATAAAACCGATTATGATAAAACATGAATATCACAAGAAGCCTACCAATTAACATACTCACACTTTGAAACATCTTCTAAAAGATCAAAGAGATAATTTTATAACCATACCTTTCCATTGATCCCCAAAATTAGCCTTTGGATCATATATATATTAGCTTCATGGTTTGATCTCTCCTCAGTAATATATAACTCCCATGAAAAGCGATCCATGAACAACCCAACCAACAAAAGAATCATCAAGAACAGAGCTGAGTACTTAGAATGAGAGATGGCCTGTTGAGTTGTTGGAGGTGAAACCGGTCCAAGAACTATTAATGTTACTATTACCTTCCCATGATGTGTATTCATCGTTCCCCGCGGAATTAATGTTAATATTTCCCAAAAAGTTTCTAGATATATTATTGACTCCGTTCTCCGGATCCTGATCATTCTCTTCCGCCTTCACATTTCTCGGTTGTGCGGCCCGATCTCCGCTTGAAGCCATATCCATCGAGGGTTTAGACCTTAGCTGATTAGAATAATCACTACTCTCTTGTTGAGGATTAGCTTGGTTAACACCTTCATTGCCTTCTAGTAATGGATACAACACATTTGAAGATTGCTCCAACCCTGTAGTGTTGATCAAGAAAGGGAATTGCTGAGATTGTTGCAATGAAGATATTCTCCATGGATCCAATATCCCACCACTAGAGCTCATCCCACTCATCGTGTTGCTTATCTGAATTCCGCCGAAATCCAATCCAATATTGCTCGAATTGTAGTCTCCAAGGCTTTGGTAAGGAGGCAATATGGGCAAGTTGGAAGTAAACCCCGGGATTTGGCCGTAGCTAAGAAACTTGCTAGGGTTTGAGTAACTTGGGTTAGAAGAAAGCGACGAACTAGTATTATTGTTATCAGCCGAAACCACCGTAGATTTCGATCTTCCACCGCCGTTGGATTTGCTTCTCTTGTTCCTCCGAAAGCCTCCTCCAACAGGAACATTCCTAAGTGCACCTCCACGTGTCCAATAACGGCGACAAGTCTTGCAGAAATGGCGAGGCTGAGTAAGGTTGTAGTTATTGAAGTAACAAAACTTAGTATTGGTGGAGTCACACCTAGGGCACTTTAGAGCTGCTTCAGGCAATGGGATTTTTGCGATCCGAGCACGTTCCACCATTGAATTCACCCTGGCTTGGCTCGAGCCAGCCTGAGAAACCGTCGGTGATGAAAACTGTGGTAAATTGAAATTAGGGTTCTGGTCAGATGTGACACGGTCTAGGTGTTGTGTGTTTCCTTGCTGCATATTAACATAATACTTAGTTTTGAAGGAATGTGATGAAGCAACAACGCTTTTTAAAGAAACGATTTGAGCTTCAAACATTCATCGTAGACAAAAGAAAATACATAGAGTAAATGTGCAGATTTATAATATCTTTTCAACAAAGCTGCAGAAAGAAGATTGATTATTAACTCAAACTAAAGTCGTAGTAACTTTTATATTTTATTTTTGTTTAATCCAATGGCTGAAAGAAAAAAAAAAGTAAACAGAGAGAAAATTCATCCTATAAGAGAATCAATTGCAAAAAAAAGTAAAGAAGTGCGTCTTGAAATTTTTTTAAAAACGGGCAAATAAATCATCATTATATATTTCATGGTATATTCGAGAAGATAAGAAAAAATGGGGTTTATCAACTAAGGAATATATCTAAGTATATACGGGCCTCCACAAGGAAGAAGAAGAAGACAAGCAAGCTAGCAATTTTGTGAAAGCAAAAACTCTTTATATATATATATATATGATCGAACTTGAAGCAGTATAGAGACGGATCAAGAACATATAGTATCATAGATTGATTACCTGCTGCCAGTTGGGTGAATCGAACTGATTAACTGGAAGAGAAGAGAATACCATCTTTGAAATTAGCTTTAGATGCTTTCCTTTTAAGTACAGTTTGCAGATACGGTGGAAATTCACATCACATAAGAAAGATTGATCCAGAGAGAGAGAGAGAGAGAGAGAGAGAGAGAGAGAGAAGGGAGGAGCTGAATGAGATAAAAAGAAGAGAATGAAGTTTCCTTATTTAATTTATTGTGTTCCTATATCTATTCTCTCTTTTTTTTTTCCTTTCAATGTTCATCATTCTCTTTAGGCTCTTTGTTTCTTTTTGTTTTCATCAAAAACCTTCTTATTTATTGCTAACCTTTATGGAAAGTGTCGATTAGAACAAGTTTTACTTTGCTTATTTTTCCAAGTCAATAATCTATTACGTCATTTTTCTTGTTTCTATCTCTATATATTTGATCAAATATGAATTGTTTCATACATATTAGATTAGGGTAGTAAATTATTCTTTTTCAATATGTTTAAATCTTTTACTGTATGAACATAATATTTGTGCATGGTATTATATTAAATTGTATGGGTGTACATATTTTTTTTTTCAAGAACATACATCATGTAGGTTTAAGTTCGAATAGTGACACAAAAATATATATATTTTCAACAAGATGTGTTATACAGATTTATATTTGAATGGTGACACATAAACGGCAGTAATTACATTAGTCAACAATTAAGTATATAACTCATTCTTTTTATTTCAAAAATATGGTACTGTTGCATAATAGATAATGAAAAGTGTTTTGTGTTACAAAACAGATAATATGCTACTGTCATTTATATATCCATACATATTAAAACGATTGTATGTGTTTGTTATAAAGACTAATATCTAAAAATATACATTTGAATTTTTTTCAATATTAGATTTATTAATGTTATTATTTTTTCCTAAAGTGTTTACAAGATCATTAGCATAGAACTTTATATATCATTTCTTAAAATCACATTTATTAACGTTTACTATAACGTGTTATTGTAAAAATATAAACTATTCAGAATAATTTATAATTAATATATTAACTACATAATCATTTGTAAATTTTGTTTTACCTTATTCTTATCATTAAGAAAATGATGATGTAGTCAATTTCGCTTAAAAACATATAGTGTTAAAAGTCCATAGACATCTCAAATATCTTTATGTTGGGACCTTTAAATTAGATGAATTTACAGTGAATAGTTAAGAATATGTATTTTAATTTAGAGATAGATATCCCTATGCAATTGATCACATCACTTCACTACAACATTTGGTTGAAGAAAAAATTTATATCATACATATATTGTATTGTGTACATTCCTTTTCAATCAATGAGCAAAAGACAAGTGAAATCTAAGTTGGTAGTCTGGTAGATAATTCACTTCTCTTGTCCGATGCGATCCCAATTCCTATAAGTGTACATTTTTATATATTTTCTTAGGAAGAAAGAAAATTATACTATTTCATCAGAAATGATATATTTTAGATTAACATATTGTAAAATAAATTTATTTTATGAGAAAACGATAAGGACAGAGAGTTTTCTTAGCATGTAAGCTTTTTTTTTTTTGGGCATACGTTTGCAGTGGTGCCCGAAAAGAGATGTGAAGAGCGAGAGTGGCCATGCAGAGAGAGAAACCCTAGATACCTCCCTTCATTTTTATATTAAAAAGGTAAAAAAAACAACGAGGGAGGCGAATAATTAGATTAATTAAAAAATCAAAAAAAAGATTTTGAATTACTAAAGAAACAAATAAAGGTGAATTGGTAGTGGGGTGGTCTTTGGTGGAGTTGTCACAATCGAGTGTACCTTTGTTTTCCTCAGGTAGGACCCAACTTTCGTTTTTCATAGTATTATATAGTTATTATTCTTAACATTATTGTCATAGTGGTTTTTGTCATATAAATATAAAATCCTCTGCATTGAGAGTTTTAGATTCCGAATATGTAATTTAAGAATTGTTGATTGTCGATTTCAGTAATAGATAGTTGTTAGATGTGAAACTCGAATATTCTCGATATTAATAAAATAAAACTCAAAATTTATAAGAAGAAAAGCAATTTATCTTGGCGATGAAGTGCTGAGTATAATTGAAAAAATATTTTAAACAGTTAAAAGTAATTTGTAAATTTCTTTTTAAAAATTTTATTTGAATTTTTTATTTAATAAATAAACTTCTCTATTTATAACTGGTTTTTTCCTCTTTTTCCAAAAGGTATAGATCAAAGTTAGACTGTCGTTTATCTCTCTATTCATATAAATCACAGTGGAAATTATCGTATTAATCTTCCTTCATTTCTAGAAAATGTAGATTGGAGATAGATAGTATCGTGGCTATTTTTTCATGTAAATCGATGTGTCATTTTTATTGAAGTCGTAGGTCATACGACCAGGTTGCGATGGGTGTTCTTTCTAAAAAATAGGCCAAATGGACCTTTTACCTTTGTTAAACGGATCGATCTGAATTTGGTTGGGACTAACTAAAAAATACTTAGCCTATATCCAAAAGAATGATGTAGGATTCTTTAAGGAAATGTTATGAATCTTTGTAATTTCCTTAGATCGCTAGTACTAATAGAGGAGAATATTTGAAAGAGAATTTTTTAGAATTTGTGATCCAGTTACGTGCTTTATTTTATTTTTTGTCGAGAACATACTTTTACATCGTATATTTAAAATTTAGTTATTAATAAAAAATCAAATATATAAAGCAAAATAAATGTGATGTGTTGGTGTTGCTAAGAAAATGATACACAATTAAGTTTAATGTCACTTTTTATCTTTAAATATTCAAGTAGTTGTTTGAATATTAATGATATATGTAGTAATTGTTCTATAATATTCTTTGAAAGAAAGTATTTCATATAAGACAATAATATCCTACTAAAAAAAACTTTTATATATTGTAACTATATAATCCATATGTTATGGAACCAAATTTATGTCTCTAATTAAGAACTATATAAAAATGATAAGAAAATATAATTAAAATGTGAAAATTAGGAACACAAAATTAAAACCAGGAAGCATAAGCCAGCAAATCAAATCATGATGATTCGACAGGGATGTTTCTTTTTTATATATATCTTGAAACTTGTATGTGAGCCATGTACACGCAAATATAGCCTACCGGCAAAATTATTCAATATATATATATATAGTATAGACTGAAAAGAAAGAAAAAAAAGAGTTGGAATAATATAATTATCAGTCTATATTATTTGATAATATATGTTTACAGATGTGAGGGGTACGTAAGATTAGGAAAGACGGACATGTTGTAGGAAGGTGTCCCAGTCCGCGTTTTCTAAAAGAAAAGAAAGATTTGTGGTTCAAATTTGATACCATACCTTTTTAAATGGACCATACTTATATAATTCAGCATCAAGAAATATCTTATAATAATATTTATATATTTATCAATATATAATTAACAAAAAGCTAATTAATGAGAAAATGTACAATAGTTGTATAAATTTCGTAAATTACGTAGTAGAAGGGGTGGCTTTATTTAATCCGCATTATGCAAAGTTCTTCAACTCAAAGAACACAAATATTAGTATCTTTGTTACTTAGCAGGACGAAAACTTTCAGATTGTCGTGCTCATGAGTTTTCCACCGACAAGAGGCTTTGATGAAGCATATATATTAAGCTACATTTAGAAATTCGCAATTAAAAACGATTTTCAATGAAAAAATTATCATTGTTTCTTACCCGTCGATCTCTAATAGATTTGAACATTTCGAAGGAATATCAATTCAATCAAGAAGCAAGTCTTTCCCATTTCTCTTTGATCCGACATCTTAGATTAGACTATAATACCAAGCAAATTCAGCAAAACTCGAGAAAAGAACCATCCATTAATATTATTTTTTTTTGTTCCGTATCAAGTAAAAAATGATCAAACCAAGACCATAAGAAGACCCTCCAATTAATTTATATTACTTGGAAAGTTGGATGAACTTGAAGACAGAACGAAAGAATATAATGCTCAAAGGGTAATATGATTGGAATTTTTTTAGTAATATGTGTTTCTGGTTATGTATGTATATGTATTTGCCATCCTATCATTAAAGTCATGTAGTAAATTTATCTCAGATTTTTGGATTTGATCCGTGTTTCTGTGGAACTGAAAATAAATTAAACCTTTATAAAAATATTGATAATATTTATTAATTGTGTCAGCTTGCGTAGTAACTTGTGCAGCAGTTGTAATTGCCTTCTTCGCAGATGCTTTTTTTAGGTTAATGGTTAATATTATTCTAAGAAATAATGTTATGTTTAGAGGGGTCATTAAATTTGGTGTTACGAAAATTGAATGACTTTGTTCAGAAAACAAAGGATACAGTTAATTAGTTAACAGTTTGTAGTCAATATGTTGCGTTTCGATGTAGCTAGACCAGAGAGATAATGGGGTGTCTTCATCTATTTGAAGCTGTTGAACGTATACGGAAGAAGCTTCTTAATTAGCTCGAATCATACTTCTGTGAAAAACAACTGTTGGACCAGATACGTAGTCTTGAAATCTAAGCTTGCGTTTCGTTCTTTAGATGAGAGTTCGAAACAGTTTATTAATTAATCTTGATATAAAAACAGTATGAAAAAGTTGATATAGATCTCAAATCTATTATAGTTTTTTTTTGTATTATAGTTTTTTTGTATTAAAAATCTATTATAGTTTTTTTTTATATTTTTTTTTAAAGGAGCGATCTCTTTTATTTTCTATAGAAATCTATATTATTTAGAAGAAGATCGTCTTTATAGAAATGTGCATGTGTCTATTTTACTAATAACTAATTTTCATGCAACTAAAAAGGATCTTCTCTTATCTGTAGTGTACATCTCATGAGCCCATATCCATGGTAATAAAGCAACACCTTATTTGCAGCTTTTTCTGCATCCATATTCCATGCACATCTACACATAAAAATATATTATTAACTATGTCCTCATATAATTTGATCTTAGTTTCCAAGATTTTCTTAAGTGGGAAAATTGATATAGCATCAGATGGAAATCGTTGTCACGTGCCATTCTTCAGTAGAAGATTCCTAGATTCCAACAAGAACATGCGCATTTCCATTTTTTAAGAGAAAAAGCTGCATTTTTTTATTTTTATTTCTGTTTAACTGGCTGCAATATTTGATATATATACCATAACCGAAAAGATACCATAATCTATTTAACTGGCACAAAGATTTCTAATTATATACTGCTTTAAGTTTATTGTGGTAGACCGAGTGTTGCCATGTGTACACCTATGTTTAAAGTTAGACTTGTAGAGTAGAGTAAGATATATTAATGATCAAGTTATGGTAGATTGGACAAAGTCTACATTGGAAAATAAAGTTTTTTAAAAAAAGATGCTATACCTATTGCTCATTTAAAATCAGTCTTGCTTTGTTAAGAGAGACTCTTTATATATGTATATTTAGTGATATTTGATTCATTGACATCATTGTATACATTATGCAGTTTGATTACATGTTGTCGTCTTCGTATATTTGTAAATAGAGAGTTTTGCAAACCGGAAACTTGAAAAGTTATAAATTTTTGTAGGATTTTGTCTAAATGTATAAATTTAAACGAGATTCATCAATCAAAAAATTTAATTTACGCTACCTCGTCTATTAACACGATGTATCTTGATTCATAGGTCAAAAACTGACTACATTTTCCCACTTCCAACTAACAACAATCCCTCACCATTACAATTTAATGTTTTTTTTGTTAACATTGACTACTTAGCCTACTTTGAAGGTCCACTATACTACATTCAACCAATCTGTTGCCATTGCCATAAATTTTCTTGTTAATTCCACATATTGTTTAGGCTAGAAAATGGAGCTGTGTACCAATCACTAATTAAGTACATTACGACACCAATAAGGCAACAGCAACATAGGATAATGCCTCTTTATATCTTGTTGTGATGTTAAGCCACCAAAGCTTTTTTTTTCTAAGTCACAGCTAACTTGAAATAAGTTATAACTAGATTAATTATATTGTTTGTAAACATGTGTAATTAGTATAATTTAATAATTATATGTAATAACATTTCAATAAAATTATATTAATGTCATTTTTAGTACTCCATGATTAAAGTTATTTCTAAAATAATAAATCTAAATCTAAATCATTTGGCAGGCGTTATCGGGTTGTATGGCAGTGACACATAATTTGAAAGCATAGAGGATTAACTGCGACATTCATTGTGTTAGGTGTGTAACAGTGGAAGAGACCATAAATCATGTCTTGTTTAAGTGCCCTCCAGCACTATAAACATAGGCTTTATCTAATATTTCCTATAATCCAGACATTTTTCCGGCGAGATCGATATTCACAAATATAGAATACTTATTAACAAAGCGGTCTGCCATGGACTCAGAAGAATATTTTTCATGGATTATATAATTTTTGTGGAAAAGTAGAAATGAGAAATTTTTTAAAAATAGGGATAAAGATCCTAGAGAATTATTAAGACAAGCAGAAACAGAAGAAAAACTGTGGTACGAAGCCCAATTAGATGACAATAGTACACATATCACAGAAACTCACAGAATGTATACACGGGTTTTGGTGACATGCAACTGCAACATGATATGTGGTATTGTCAGCTGAACGGATCATAAAAAGAATTTGATAATTTTTTTGGGTCAAGGTTGGTTCTGCAAAAAGAATGGAGTACAAAAAAAATTATTTGGAGCACGGAATGTCATCCCATGTTTGTCACCTCTCCATGTTTAAATGGAGATGTTTATTTGGGCTATGAAATGTATCTTTCAATATCACATGATTCAAATTGTTTTTGCAATAAATTGAAGATGATGAATGCCCCGGAGGACTGACCAGCATTTGCAATTCATATAGAGGAGTATCTACACTGCAAATACCTCTTTTAAGAGATTCATACCATAGTCATACCAAGAAAACAAAACATCACGGCCGATAAACTCGCCTGTGGAACCCGGATGCATGCAACAGTAATATAACATATTAGTTTGAAATTTCTAGTTTGGATAGATAAATCTCGTTAATTTATTTTTTCGTTAACAAAAAAATAAAAAAATAATACTAGTATAAATTGGAAAACGTACAATTTTCAGGAAAACTCCGAAGACTTGTGATGGAACAAAGTTAAGGTAAGGACGGTAGCAACTTGAATGTGTCCAAAATTCTGAAGTTGGGAGATAGTTTAGTTAGTTCTCCTACTCCCAACTACACAACTTGAATGCCCAATCTCTTCTTCTTCTTCCTCTCTATTTAATTTTCCTTCTCTCTCTCTCATTTTCCTCATCTGGGTCTTCCTCGTTTTCTCCGCTTAAGCCATGAAAGTCACCGTCGTCTCCCGCAGCGGCAGAGAAGTTCTCAAGGGTCCCCTCGACCTCCCCGATTCGGTACTTTCTCCTTGATCGATCTGCTTCCTCTCTCTGTTTCTTTGTTTTGATTAGTGGGTTTTAGTTTCTTCATGCAATTGAGGGTTTGTATTACTCGATTTCGCGTTGGAGAAATGTAGCGAAGAAGATTTGATATATCTTCCAAGTTGATTGCTTTCTAATTTTACGGTTGTCGATTCTTCCTACTTTTCGTGTGTTTTGTTCTCCGCAGGCGACTGTTGCTGATCTGCAGGAAGCGTTTCATAAGCGAGGTAAAAGTTTCGAAAGTCTTCATTTTTTACCAGAAATTTGACTTTTAGAATGTTGAAATTTTATCTAATCTGATTTAACAAATTAAGGTAGTGTTAGTTTCATGTAAAGATGTACATGCAGTAGTTGATCTTTAATGTGTTAAGTTCTCCTTCAGAATTTGATGCTTATGGGTTATATAACCAAGATCTGAGGGAAGCTTATGGATTATTTATATTTGATAATGTTCTATGCTGATGAGTATTATTTTAGCTTGTAAACCCAGTTTGGGGGTATTGATTACTCATTACAAGTTACAACCTTTTCTCATTAATGAATCTGTCCCTTAGGCTCAAATGCGTTCACGTTAGATTGATCCTAAATTAACACTTTGGTATAACTTCGATGACGTTAAAAGTATATATTAACACGATCTGAAAATCTTCTTACTACAATGTGTACTCAGTGTCTCTCTTGTGATTTGACCATGTATTATCTCTTTCCTACAAAGTGAATCTTCAAAACTTTCTCTGGTCATACTTTTGTATTAAGCTGAGAGCTTGAAGCCTTTTTCTTCTCTTATTGGATAGATTATACTAATGCATCTCCTTCTATTGAGAAAGTTTCTCCTTCTTGATCAATGGGTATTAAATGGTGAGATTTGGGTTTGATGTTTTGTAACAGCTAAGAAGTTTTACCCGTCTAGGCAAAGACTGACTCTTCCCATGGCTCCTGGATCGAAGGACAAACCTGTTGTCCTCAGCAGCAAGAAATCACTCAAAGAGTACTGTGATGGAAACACCGAGTCCTTAACTGTAGTCTTCAAAGACTTGGGGGCACAAGTTTCCTACCGCACGCTCTTCTTCTTCGAGTATCTCGGCCCACTCTTAATCTACCCGGTCTTTTACTACTTCCCTGTTTACAAATTCCTTGGCTATGGAGAAGACCGTGTGATCCATCCGGTCCAGACGTACGCTATGTACTACTGGTGCTTTCACTACTTCAAACGGATCATGGAAACGTTTTTCGTCCATCGGTTCAGCCATGCAACTTCTCCAATCGCGAATGTGTTCAGGAACTGTACTTACTACTGGAGCTTTGGTGCTTACATTGCTTATTACGTCAACCATCCCTTGTACACACCAGTCAGTGACCTTCAGATGAAGATTGGTTTCGGGATTGGTTTGGTTTGCCAAGTCGCAAACTTTTACTGTCACATTCTGCTGAAGAATCTTAGAGACCCCAATGGGTCTGGAGGCTACCAGATTCCACGCGGTTTCCTCTTCAACATTGTTACATGTGCCAATTACACGACCGAGATTTACCAATGGCTAGGATTCAATATCGCTACTCAGACCATTGCAGGATACGTTTTCCTTACTGTTGCAGCTCTTATCATGACTAATTGGGCTCTTGCAAAGCACAGTCGTCTGAGAAAGGTAACAAAAGCTTTTTTAGAGCCTATACGATTTTTCCGGAACTGAGAAAGCTCTCAAAATGTTGGCTTGATTTTGTGGTTCTTATTGTGGATTTTTGATGTTTTGGTATTGCAGATCTTTGATGGAAAAGATGGGAAACCAAAGTATCCAAGAAGATGGGTGATATTGCCTCCATTCCTTTAGAAGACCCACCTGTTATGACTCTCAGTTAACGCTCTCAATAAGTTTGAAAAAGAGATTTGAAAGATCTTTGGTTTTCTCTGTAATGGTTATTACTTTGTTTTGAATGTAAGTTAGAGATTTAGAAATTTGTTTCTTTAATCGTTTCGCACGCAAATCAATTCCTCCATTGTATTGCATAGTAAGTCAATCACAAACATTATTGAAATAACATAAATCTATTTAAAAAATAATGTCTGCTTTAACGGGCGATCTTGGAAATGGACTAAAAACATCGTCATTCCAATTAATCGTATTAGATGTCACAGTATACATAAGAGATCAACTATTTTATAAACATATAAACCAACTATAACCATTTAGTTTTCACGGTATACATAAGATAACATTAACAAAATCAACCAATGCTTGTAGTTTATTGGTTTTCATCGTCACGAGGTTTGTGTATTAGAATGTGTGTGCAAGGTGAGAAAATACAAATATCTCTGTAAAATACATATTTTTAGCAAGTCTTATAAAAGGATACGCGAATATTTCAATAAATTAAAACGGAAAAATGTTATATGCTAAACAAATTACCAGAAGAAAACAGAAGCAAATGAAGCTTTTACACAAAGATCAAGCCGACGAATTTTCCCCCCACAACTGGTTAGAGAGTTCATCTCTCAAGACCGATGAAGTCTCATCGACAAGCTTGCAGCTTCGTTGCCTATAATTCATGTCATGTTGGTGAGACAAAAGACTGTCATCCAAAGTTTGATCATCCACATCAATAAGAATGTTGTGCAGCAAGCAACAGACAAAGATTATTCTTGGTAACCGGTTTCTGTCGGGCATCCACATTACCCCATTTATGATCCTCCACTTATCTTTAAGCCTCGACAATGCCATTTGCGCGGGTTTTCTAGTCTCTGAGTGTCTTTTGTTGAACTCGGTTTGAGGAAGCGACATGGGTTTGCCTTGGTATGGAGTGAGAAGCCATGGAAGAAGAGGAAACCCTGAATCACCTACAATGTACTCTCTTAGCTCTGTTCTTTCTGAGAGCTGAATCTTTTCCCCATTCAGTCTCTTCCCTTTCTCAACAAGTTTGAAGAATCCTGAGTTCTTGAGGACAACGTCATCGCTTAAACTTCCAGGCCAACCAGCGATTACGTCGAGGAATCTCATGTCCGGGTCCACTACGGCCTGCAATACCATGCTGAAGTTCTTCTCTCCGTCCAACCAAACTTTGTTCGACGGTTCCACAGCGGGAAGGTTCATGACGATATGCGTAATGTCGATTGCGCCACAGCAGTTGGGAAGTCCTGAGATTTTCTCATACTTTGATTTTATTTCGTCGAATTTAGAAGGCCATGAGAGATGGTGCAGCGCTCTCTCTTCCATTGATTCAACAAATCGCCAAGTGATCTGGGAAACAGTTGACTGATTCATCCCAAAGGACTCTCCAATGACTGAGAGAGATTCACCAGAGCCAAGCCTCCTAAGAGCCACTGCAACACGGTCGTTGAGAGTTAATGGTTTTCCGTTTGAATCGCTGAAATTTGCAGGCCTTGCTGTGAAATCATCTTTCACGAGAGAGCAAATGTAGTCAAATGTCTTCCTTGATACTTTGAAAACTGACTCAAATGTCTTTGGATCCGTCGAGCCCGAAAATGGACCTAAAAGGGAAACCAAAAAGCATGAGTCTCATAGTAACAAGGATCAACAATGTCAAGCTTGTTCCTCTTTAAAACGATAACATATCTTTATTGTAATATAGTCGATGCCCTGACTAAGCTTATGAAATAGAAATATGCATATCCATATCACTTTATAGGACATACAACATTGGACTAGCTTCCTTAAATCCAACATTCCTAAAACTAAAAGAAGAATGCAAAATCCGAAGAGCTAATCTGCACCCTATCAATTGGTTATCATCGACCTACAAGCGTATTTACATAAGGAGAGACAATGGGAAAATTGCACAAACCTATCATCAGTAATATCACTCACAAAGGCATCGAATTATCTAGCAGAACTCTTACAAGGTGAGTTACATCAGAAAGTGAGAATTTTAAACAAAACATCTTCCCGGATGGTTACAGAAACACAAGTTCTATTCAGAGTCTGCTAGTCCCAAAGTCTTAAGATTTCATAACAGGGGATATCATATAATCCAAAGCAGTAAGCAAGAAACAACAAACTCAAAGTTGCTTGATTTAGCAGAATCAATTTTAACCTCTCTTCTATAAGCCACGAAGTGGCTCTAAACTCAGCCTTAAAGCCCTAAGGACAAACTCAATCTCCACTAAAAATCCTTTCCTCGGATTGTATAGCTCTCACTTAAGTTAGCCACCACATTCGAGAAGAGAAGTTACAAACCAAGAGTCAATCAATAGATCGAAATCACAAAAGTTCCATACTCGAAATAAACAAAGTAATATTGAGGAAAATCTCTCGTCTACATTACTAATTTCACACTAGGTGTTATACATTTCTCAAAAACTAATTTTTACGATTACTCTCCAAAAATTTCTTATCTTGAAAAACCCAAATGACATGAATCAAATTGGTAAACAAGTTCCATGTAATCAATAAATAAACGACGAATCAATATAACGAAAGCTGCATTCGTAATCCGAAACCGATAATGATGAGATTCGGACAAGTGCTTAAACGATGCGAATGCACAACGAAGAAGAAGGAGATTTACAATAAGCCGTACCAGAAATACGGCGAGAGAATCCATCCCACCAATCCGACGGCTGATCGATGTGAAGAGTAGCAGTAGCGGCGGCGGCGGCGGCAGAAGCAGAGAGCAAGACGTCCCGATCAACCTTCTTCTCCGCTGATCTCTTCTTCTTCTTGATCGCTTTGATAGGTCCCATTAAATTCAAAAAACGAAACTTTTCAATAGAAGAAATTCGGAAACTGTCAAGAGTAGTAAAGATTTGTGTGTTTTTCGGTTTCGTGCTTTAAGCATGCAACGAAGAGAGAGAGAGAGATTCAAAGTACAAAGATGAGAGATTTTGGGTTAATTAAAGCTAGTAATAACGTGGGTGTATCCATTGGTTTATTACTACTATTATATACTCTCTTTTTTTGTGGTTGCCACTTGTTTTGTAAATAGGGTTGAAAATTAAAAGCCTTGGACCGAACTTATAAAATAAATCTATAGAATACAAAGAAGGTATATTTTATCTTGGGTTAAAATTAAAGAAAGTAAAAGTATGTACATTGATCATCTAATTAAAAATAAATAAAAAATAAAAGTTAAGAAACTTTTGATTTAAGAAACTCTTTCAAAATACTCTTTCATATGTGTCATAATATCATTGGTTCAATATTTAACTAACAATAAAATTAATAAAATTATATAAAAGTTATTAAAATATTACTATTTTTAGAGATTCAGTATCATTAATGCTAATGCTAGTAATTTCAGTGATGCTAATGCTAGTAACTTTAGAGATTAAGAAGCTTCATCTTGTCTCCAATGTGAACAAAATGACATAGATTACTCACCAAACCTAACCACAGATAACTACACATATTTAGTTGCGAAAGTATATTTATTTTATCCAAATACTCCACTCTTAATAAAAAGAAATCTTGATTGAAGGATGATAAACAGAAATATTATTTTGTAAAACAGAAACATAGTGTGAAAAAGCTACCATAAATTTATGAAAAGAGCAACATTTGGGTTGGACTATAATAAAACAATCCAGAATATACCTTATAAATCTTTCTAACAGAGGACCAAAACTCCACTCTCCTACCAAGTGGCCCAAGTCCTTACATCTTCCTAATGTAAAATTTTAAAACATTTTGTTACAATGTTTAAGCTGTCTTTGTAGAGCTTGTGGGTTGACCTTTATTTTTGCTGCTTCTTAGGACATGCTGAAGAAAGATGACCCTTTACTCCACACTCGTGACATATTCTCCTTTTGATCTTACCAATGCTAACCGCCGACGCTAAGCTTCCGTCATTAGTTCCATTTGTGGCAGCAACGGATATCGGATCAGCAACACATGTCTCATCCATGTAAGAACCGCCATTGTTGTCAGTATCTCCTGATTTCTTCTGAAGATTATAGCTTGTTACCTGAATCGGCCATGCCTCAACAGTCTGGTGATCCCCCTTTGAGTTTGTGTGATCAGTGTTTTGAAGCTTCTTGGGACAAGCTGTTGAAAGATGACCCTTTTCTCCACATTCATAACAGACCCTCCTTTTGATCTTGCCAATGCTAACCGCAGATGCTAAACTTTCACTATGAGCTTCATTTGTAGCAGTGTATGTTTCATTCATGTAAGAACCACCATTGTTCTTTTGAAGATCATAGCTTAGCATAGCGGGTCTTGCGTTAACAGTCTCTTGATCCAAATTTGCGTTTGCCTGGTCACGAGCATCTTCAAGCTTATTGGGACAAGCTGTTGAAAGATGACCCTTTTCTCCGCACTCGTAACAGACCCTCCTTTTGATCTTGCCAATGCTAACCGCAGATGCTAAGCTTCCACTATGAGATTCATTTGTCGCAGTGTATGTTTCATTCATGTAGGAACCACCACTGTTCTTTTGAAGATCATATCTTAGCATAGCCGGTCTTGCGTTAACAGTCTCTTGATTCAGATTTGCGTTTGCCTGATCACGAGCATCTTGAAGCTTCTTGGGACAGGCTGTGGAAAGATGACCCTTTTCTCCACATTCATAACAGACCCTCCTTTTGATCTTACCGCTACTCACCATGGTTGCAAAGTAGTTCCCGTTATTAACTTCATCAGGCACAGCTAAAGCCGGTAGTGGATCAGCAGCAGCATCAGTCTCTTCCATGTTGTACGAATCAAAATTGTCTATTTTACCAGGTGTAGGATTAGTACTATTATCCACTGCTGGTCTCTCTTTAAGAGCACAACAAATCTTGACAGGTCTTCCGCAGATAACCTGCTGATCCAGCTTAAGCGCCATGGTGACAGACACACTATCTTTGAAATCCACATGCGCGTACCCTTTAAACTCCATTGTTTCTTTGTTCTTGCCCAACCGCACTGAGTTTATTACGCAGCCAGAGAAGAGTTTTCGTATGTCACGCTCTGTTGTGTCCCAGGCTAAATTCCCAATGTATACCCTGTTATAACCGTCCACCATTTCTGGAACGAAGCCAGAAGATGTTCTTATTCTGGGAATGGAAGGGGTGGTTTTCACGTATTGCTGGATTGTCAAATATCGATCACCCCTAGCAGCAACGTTAAAACAATTACTCAGCACAATATCAATTGTGAACACGAAAGTCCTAAATATTTCGGTTACGACTTTAGATTACTTACATTGCAGCTCTATCAGAAGCCAAAGCACGATTAGCGCCATCTTCAGCCTGTAATAAAAAAGATAACAAAAATGATATTAATACAGCTACAGTCTAATACATAGTCCATCTAACCAATGTTTTATCTTTTGAAAGCTCGTCTGCTAATATGACAGTATTTAAGAGAAGCCTTGATGATTTCTCTGTAACTCAAATGACCCTAAACCCCAAACAAAAGAGACTTGTGTTCTTGAATACAAATACTGCAAGGATATCAATGTCCTACAAAGTTCAACATGACTTCAAAGTAACATAACGCAAGAGAATCAGCAACGTTCCATCGAAAATTACTTCGAAGGTGATGAAAGCAATCCCACTGAATGCCCCATCTTCAGGACGCATCTTGCAGTCAACTTTTGTGATGGCCCCACAGCTTCTGAAGTAGCTGCGAATCTCATCCTCTGTACTCTGATAAGGAATACCCCCAACATATAACTTCTTAGGAACAATCCCATCTTCTTCTCTACTGAAACAAACATTGAAGAAGACAAAATTAATTTACATAACTGAAACATAAAACACAACATCAGAGCTTAAATGAAGTCCATCAAACAAAATTACCACTCTGTATCAACTTGAATCTCTTCTGCCTTAACCTTCTCTGCTACATTATCTTCGTCAGCCTTCTTTGGAGTTTTGTTTGCCTTTCTTTTCTTCTTCTTCTGCTTCTTCTTCTTATTCTTATTCTTCTTCTGGGATTCCTCCCATTTCTTACTGCCTTCATTTCCTTCTCTTTCTTCACCTAATTCGCCTTCCACAGTATCATCTCTCTTCCTCTTCTTTCCATTCTTTTTATCAGTTTTCTCAAGGTCGCCCTCCACTTCCTTGTCTCGGATTCCTTCATTGGGTTCGTCTTCTCTTGTGCAGGTATCGCTGTTTCTTCGTTTGTCTCTCTTTGACAATCTGGGTTTGTGGCTGGCTGAATCAAGGAGCTCTTTCAAAGATTGAGATTGCAAGTTCGAGATGGATTGTGGATTGGTTTCGGCTAACGCGACCGATAGAGATTCAACCAAATCTTGTCGAATCTTCTGCTTCAGCTTCTTGTTCGACAGCACCATTTTCACTTCACTGATTCATTAAAGTGAAACAAAATCTCCAGAGAGTCACCAGACCGCGATAAACCCTAATGGATGATTTTAATGCGACCTAGATATGGGCTCTGTTGGGCTTTAAATTTATGGTGGCCTATTTGGAGTACTGATCCAAAAAGTTCTATGAAGTATTTTTTAAGCACCTTCTTCTCTTTTATTAGTAAATATCTTGACAATTTCAATTTGAAACTCATATTTCTGTTTTTCACAAGTTATTATTTATTTTTGTAATTTTTATTTGTGGATAGATAAAAATTCAGATGTATCTTTACAAATGTGAACTTATCCATACCCCAATTGGACACTGTCCCAATCCTGATCAATGTGCGTTCTTCTTTTGTTAATTGTTTTCTAATTTGATTCATGAATGTGTAAGATATTCTATAACAAATTCATAACATCAAACAATTGCTAAAATTTTTGACATATCTTTTTTTTTAAGGTTTCTGTGAACTAATTATTGTGTTTAAAGTTTTTGTTGAATTTTTTTTTCATCATTATTTAACATTTTTAAAAGGCCCACGAAGTTTCAAAGTGGATAAACTGAAGAAGAACCAAATCCATAACCTCTACCACATATCCAAGAAAACAAAACAGAAGACTATCAATCTCCACTCTTTCTCCGCACTGTCTTCAATGGCTTCTCTGAAGCTTTCACCTTCATCGCCAGTCTCTATCCCTAAGGTTCTCTACTCTTTCGTGCTTCTTCTTCAAATTGCCAATCTATGTCTATCAATAACCTTAGGGTCTGTCATTACAGAGCAGCGGATATATTGGTGTTCCTTGTTGTAAGAGAGGAGTTTCATTTCTTGTTCGGGCTGAGAAATCTCCGTCTTCCTCTTCTGATCTTCAGTGTCTGTGTTCTTTTTTCTATTTTACTTTTCCAATTTTCGATTTTGTTCTTCCCATAAATCCAATTACGGGAGATAAAAATCCATGCTTCCTTTTGGAACCTTGGACCTTTCTATGGGTCGCCAGATTATGATTCGATACCATTCATCAGATCTTGCTGCTCTCAGAAAATCTTTATGTTCCTTTGATTGAATGTAATTGAAGAAAAGAAATACCATTTACATTGTTTTGTATTTTTATTTTGTTCCCAGATAAATGTCAGAGGCGTCTGGTGGTAACATTAGGTGTTGTTGCTCCTTGGATCTCATTGCTTAGTAAAGCTCCAGCATCATGTAAGTAGTGTCTGGTTTCTAATCCTATCTTAGTTTCCAGATATTGCGTTGACATCTCTTAGCTAAATTATTGCTGATATTCTAAGGGGATTGATATGGCTCAGTTGCTGCAGAAAGCAAAACAGGATTCCTCGCTGTCTCCGACAATAAGGATGCATATTCGTTTCTCTATCCCTTTGGTTGGCAGGTACTCATTGATCTTCTGTCCTCTTTTGTCTGATCAATGACATTTGCAAAGACTAACCAACAATGTCTCTCCTTGTTGTATTGTCAGGAAGTTGTGATTGAAGGTCAAGACAAGGTATACAAAGATGTGATTGAGCCGTTAGAAAGCGTCAGTGTGAATTTGATCCCGACAAGCAAACAGACTATCAAAGAGTTCGGTCCTCCTAAGCAGGTATATGTTCATTTGAATTGTTGGAATGTATAATATTATTTTTTCTCGAATGGAGTAATTATTGAACCTGGTGTGGTCACAGATCGCTGAGACATTGATAAAGAAAGTTTTAGCACCTCCAAATCAGAAGACAACTCTTATCAATGCATCAGAGGTCTTCTCACTTTATCTACTTTTTTGAGTATACATTGAATGGAGGCTATAAAAGAGAGTGGTTTTGATTGTTTGAGTTGTTGCAGCACGAAGTCGATGGGAAGACTTATTATCAGTTTGAGTTCACTGCTCAGGCTAGAAACTACACCCGCCATGCGTTGGGTACAATCACGGTTTTTAATGGTATCATCCCCATGAAATTCACAATGATATCTGATTTTTCTCAGTCTGAAAATCACTTAAAATATTCGACTTTTTTAATATTCAATGGTAAAAAGATGGTGACTTTTTTTGCTGTGCAGGAAAATTCTACACATTGACGACGGGGGCGAATGAAAGGAGGTGGGAGAAGATGAAAGATAGGCTTCACACGGTGGTAGACTCCTTCAAGATCACTGTTTGAAAAATATGAAGTTTGGTTTGGTCACTTGTTTTGAAAAGCCAATTTCTTGTATTTTTTGTTCATTCTTCTTCTTTCTTTCCCTTAACAATATTCTTCTCCTGTAAGAGAGATTCAATACTCTGACTTGCCTCTTACCTCTCTTTCTTCTTCTTCGTCCTCTTAACCTAACTTCATTTTCACAACATATTGTTTTTGTCCATTTGATCTCCTTTCATAATTACGGTTTTGTAGCTTTGGCTATTGACCAAACTAGAATCTTTAATTTGTGATGTTACAGCTATGAAAAAGGCAGAAAACGAAACAGACCAAATGCTCTGTCAAGAATTGGGAACCAGAAAAAAGGTTTTTCCACATTTGTCTCCAATTATATATCTGATCGTCCGAGAGGAGGAATGATATTCTCACTTTGGATTTTTCAATACTCAATAGGACTTTAATATGACAACGCTTTTTACTTAGACTTGTTGTGTTCTGTGTTATCTCTTTCAAATATTGTATAAGATCTTGTTTACTGCTAATAGGAAATATATAAAATTGAGTATAAATTATTACAAATTGAATTTTTTAACAACTTAAAGAAAAATAGAGTTAATGTTACAAAAAAAGAGTTGAATAGTTGATAACCAGCTCATCAGAAGGGTAGAACATATTTAGATATCAGGAATTTTCAAATATCTGGAAAATCCATGTTTTAACTATATAGATTATAATCTGTAACTTTATTTTGTATATCCATATTAAATTACAATATCTGTGGGTATTCTGATAAAAATATATATTCAAATTTTTAAAAACTTGTATTTATATAATATTTTATTTAAAATATAATATTATAAAATTATTTTTTATTAATATAATTTTTAATATACTATTATTTATATATAAAATATAAAAAATTATTATATTTAAAGAATTCAAATCCGAATTTCTGATTTTAGAAATCATGATATCCAAATCTAAATCCATAATTTTATTATGGGGATTTTTTCGAGCAGATCCTAGACCAAATGGGATTCAGAATCGTGGATAATAATTTCACCCTTACCAGATAATATCTAAAATATTAGCAGTCGCCGTGACCGTTAGCAGCAGTAGGTGACGCACAGTATTATTCTCTCTCTATCCTACCGTTTTGTTCTTCTCTGAGCAAAAAAAAAAACACATGACAAAACACTGCAAGAGCAACACAAAGATCAAAACCTCGCCAAAATTATTGAAAAAATAAACAAAATAAAAATATATAAAAAAGGCGAAAACAATTTTCTTCCCACGCTTCTGCTACGATTCTTGTTTATCTCTGCAAACTTAGCAGATCCGCTAATTTTTGAAGAAGAAAAAAAAGAAGGAGAAATCCCTAGAAATCTAGGGTTTTTATCAGAGGAGTTTGGCTGCTTCTTCTTACTCTCCCAAGATGATGATCTCTAGGGGTTTGTTCGGATGGTCTCCGCCTCATATGCAGCCATTAACCCCGGTCTCTGAAGTCTCCGAGCCTCCCGAGTCACCATCTCCGTATCCCGACCCAAGCGAGACCGGCGGTACGGCCACGGCGGCTCAGGCCGAGGCTGACGAGGAGATGGAGGAGCCCGATGAGGTCGAGCCACCTCCCGCCGCTGTTCCTTTCTCTCAGCTCTTCGCTTGCGCCGACCGCTTCGATTGGGTGCTTATGATCGTCGGCTCCCTAGCTGCTGCTGCACACGGTACTGCGCTTATTGTCTACTTGCACTACTTCGCAAAGATCGTTGAGGTCCTTGCTCTCTCCAATCACTCGGGTCAACTGAGATCTGAAGATCAGTTTGACAGACTCGTCCAGGTTAGTTGAAGCTTATGCTGAGTTTTTGGAAACTCGTAATTGCCCTCGGAAGGGTATTGGAGGTTAAAATGTGCTGTAGATTGCTGGATTATAAGGTTGAGTTAGCTGGAAGAGAGTGTTTTGAAGAGTTTAAAACTTCATTTCTTGATTCAATGCATTGATACGAACAAGCCATCTCTTACTTAAGGGCTATACTTTCTTAATTTCTGAATTACGTGTTCCTCTAAGTTACTTGTGCTCATTGTGCAGCTTTCGTTGACTATTGTTTACATCGCGGGGGGTGTTTTCATTTCTGGTTGGATTGGTAAGTCGAGTTTTACTAAACATACATATTGAATCTAATTGTATGAATCTTTTTCCACAAATGCAATGATGATGTTAACTAAATGTTCCTTATTTATAGAGGTTTCTTGCTGGATACTGACTGGAGAGAGGCAGACTGCTGTGATCAGATCCAAGTATGTCCAAGTACTATTGAATCAGGATATGAGTTTCTTTGATACATATGGTAACAATGGGGATATTGTGAGCCAAGTGCTGAGCGATGTCTTGCTCATTCAGTCAGCTTTAAGCGAAAAAGTATGTCCAGCTCTAACATGTTTGACTCTTTATTCTCACTGTGAGTAATACTTCTTTGCTATTTCTCTAATCTTCTTTCGTGATGCTGGACTTTGCAGGTAGGAAATTATATTCATAACATGGCTACGTTTATCAGTGGACTTGTTATTGGATTTGTGAACTGCTGGGAAATTGCACTCATTACACTAGCCACTGGTCCTCTCATCGTTGCTGCAGGAGGTATATCAAATATATTTCTCCACAGACTTGCTGAGAACATACAAGATGCATATGCTGAAGCAGCTGGCATTGCTGAACAGGTATTAAGATTGCTAGGTTTACTGGGAAATTATGGAATTAGCATCAAGATTTTTCTCTTCACCGCAATTCAAAACTTGATGTTTGTTGGTGGCAGTTTGATCGCTGAACTCTTAAACATTGAAAAACTGGAAGCTAAAAACTAAAAAACTTGAAATAAATCAATCTTCTTATAGACATATGTGGCTTGTTGGCGTTCAACTTTCGTTTCCTGCATATTTAACTTATAGTTATGCTTACGGAGTTCAAGATCTTTTCTTGGTTTTTGCTCTTATTTAATCAATCTTCTTGTGGTAGGTTCAGAAAATGGTAGACAGAATCGAAGAGGGTTAGTTAGAATTATACTTAGGCACGAATATCTAGATTACTTCACTAGATTCAATGAGGTTTAGTGCAATCAACAATCAGTTAATTTTCTGCCACTTTCATTTCAAAATATAGACCAAGAGATAGCCTTGTTTTTGTTGAGCTAGGAGGCACGTTTAATTCTGAACATGTATGAATTGGATATTGCGTCACTGGGAATGCGTAGTAGTAATTTACAGATCCCACTTTCTAGTGATCCCTCAAAGTTTCACTGCCCCGGTTAAAGTTTGGGGTGAATATTCTAACTCTTAGAACGATTTATCTCAAATGTGCAGGCGATCTCTTACATTAGGACTTTATATGCCTTTACAAATGAAACTCTTGCAAAATATTCATATGCAACCTCCCTTCAAGCAACACTGAGATACGGTATATTGATTAGTCTTGTGCAAGGCCTTGGACTTGGATTCACTTATGGGCTTGCTATATGCTCGTGTGCGCTGCAACTTTGGATTGGACGATTCTTTGTTACCAATGGAAGAGCAAATGGTGGAGAAATCATAGCAGCTCTTTTTGCTGTTATTCTAAGTGGCCTGTAAGCATTATTCTACTGATGTTGTCTTTATCTCATAATATATATAACTTGTCTTGACTACGCAAATTCTGTTGGGTAGGGGTTTGAATCAAGCTGCTACGAACTTCTACTCGTTTGATCAAGGAAGGATTGCTGCGTATAGACTGTTTGAGATGATAACTCGGTCATCCTCTGTGGCTAATCAAGAGGGAGCTGTGCTGGCTTCTGTTCAAGGAAATATTGAGTTCCGGAATGTGTATTTCAGCTATTTGTCACGACCTGAAATTCCTATCTTGAGTGGATTTTACCTAACTGTTCCTGCTAAAAAAGCAGTTGCACTTGTTGGTAGAAATGGTTCTGGAAAAAGCAGCATCATTCCTCTAATGGAACGGTTTTATGATCCGACATTAGGTACTATAGCTTGTGATTTAAGATGCACCACTCACCTGTGCATGGAGACAATCATGAGCTGACGACATTTTGTGGTTTTTACTTATGCAGGAGAAGTTCTTCTTGATGGAGAAAATATTAAAAATCTAAAACTGGAGTGGCTGAGAAGCCAAATAGGCCTGGTTACACAGGAGCCTGCTCTGCTAAGCTTGAGCATAAGAGAGAATATTGCATATGGTCGTGATGCTACTCGTGATCAGATAGAGGAGGCAGCTAAAATTGCGCATGCACACACGTTTATCAGCTCACTTGAAAAAGGATATGAAACTCAGGTAGATATATTTTTTTGAAAAGTTTGTTATGAAATCCTTTTTTGTCAGTTGGTATTCGACCTTGAAGTGGGAAATGCCTTGTTTTACTTGTAGGTAGGGAGAGCCGGTTTAGCAATGACAGAGGAGCAGAAAATAAAACTATCGATCGCTAGAGCTGTGCTTTTGAATCCAACAATTCTTCTGCTTGATGAAGTAACTGGAGGACTAGACTTCGAAGCTGAAAGAATTGTTCAGGAAGCTCTTGATCTTCTGATGTTGGGACGGTCAACCATAATAATAGCCCGACGGCTAAGTTTGATAAAAAATGCTGACTATATTGCCGTGATGGAGGAGGGTCAGCTCGTTGAAATGGGTACACACGATGAATTGATAAATCTTGGTGGGCTGTATGCTGAGCTTCTGAAGTGTGAAGAATCAACAAAGCTTCCGAGAAGGTATGATAGCTTAGAACATAACCACTTGGTCGTGTGTTGAAAGTTCTACTGGCAGAATATATGTTTGGGCATATGTTTTCTGCTGTTATGATCTCTTGAGGGTGTATTTTTTGTTGATAATATTTGTTTAAGGAACTTGTATGTTCATCCAGGATGCCAGTTAGGAACTACAATGAGTCTGCAGTGTTTCAGGTTGAGAGGGACTCTTCAGCTGGCTGTGACGTCCAAGAGCCATCATCACCCAAAATGATCAAGTCTCCATCCCTTCAAAGAGGTAATGGCGTCTTCCGTCCCCAGGATCTGTGTTTTAATACTGAAGAATCACCTAATGATCATAGCCCTGCTGCACCTGAGACAATGGGGGTAAATGGCTTGCCTCTGGACGATGCTGATAAAGAGCCAACTATGAAAAGGCAAGATAGTTTCGAGATGAGGTTACCAGAACTTCCTAAAATTGACGTCCACTGTCCACAGCAGAAATCAAACGGCTCTGATCCAGAGTCCCCTGTTTCACCCCTTTTGACATCAGATCCTAAAAACGAGCGTTCCCATTCTCAGACGTTTAGCCGTCCTCTTAGTTCTTCTGATGACACTAAAGCAAATGGTAAGGATACTCAACACAAGGAGTCACCTTCGTTTTGGAGGTTGGCACAGCTTAGTTTCCCAGAGTGGCTGTATGCTCTATTAGGGAGTGTTGGTGCTGCTGTCTTTGGTTCTTTCAATCCTCTTCTGGCTTATGTCATTGCGTTGGTAGTCACGGCGTATTATAAGAGCAAAGGAGGCCACCTGCACGAGGAGGTTGACAAATGGTGTTTGATCATTGCCTGCATGGGGATAGTGACAGTTGTTGCCAATTTCTTGCAGCATTTCTACTTTGGTATAATGGGGGAGAAAATGACGGAGAGAGTTCGGAGGATGATGTTCTCAGGTACTGGAAAATTTTATTGATTATAATTAACTTCACCACATTTTAACTACTTTTACTTGCCTCACATCATTAATTTCCCTGATGTTACAGCAATACTGCGTAACGAAATTGGATGGTTCGATGATGAAGAGAACAGTCCAGATACGTTATCCATGCGTTTAGCAAATGATGCTACTTTTGTCCGAGCTGCCTTCAGCAACAGGCTTTCGATATTTATTCAAGATAGTTTTGCTGTTATTGTTGCTCTTCTTATTGGATTGCTGCTTGGTTGGCGTTTGGCCCTTGTTGCATTGGCAACTCTGCCAATACTCACTCTTTCTGCCATTGCTCAGGTTTGCATCGTTTCTTCTAGAAGATTGCTTGAAATTTATTTTCTTATTTTATATTTTTAGTAAATTTGCGTTCATTATCCCCTCTTTCACATGTTTTCTGATTTTGTAATACTTTTCCAGTTCAAATGGCGATTTAGCATGTGCTTCGTTGTTTTTTGCCATTTCATTCTCATGCACATATCTCAGAAATGTTTGTTTATTCAGCTGACACTGCATATTAATTACCCTCAAAACGAATTTGCAGAAATTGTGGCTTGCTGGATTCTCAAAAGGCATCCAGGAGATGCATAGAAAGGCATCGTTAGTCCTCGAGGATGCTGTAAGAAACATCTACACTGTTGTTGCTTTTTGTGCTGGTAACAAGGTGATGGAACTCTATAGGATGCAACTCCAGCAGATACTCAGACAGAGCTTTTATCATGGGATGGCTATTGGTTTTGCGTTTGGTTTCTCACAGTTTCTTCTGTTCGCCTGCAACGCGCTCCTCCTATGGTGCACTGCTCTTTCTGTTAACCGCGGGTATATGACGTTATCCACAGCTATAACGGAATACATGGTTTTCTCTTTTGCTACATTTGCCCTTGTCGAGCCATTTGGATTAGCACCTTATATTCTCAAGCGTCGTAAGTCTCTCATATCAGTATTTGAAATCATAGATCGAGTCCCTACGATTGAACCAGATGATAACTCTGCTCTCAAACCGCCTAATGTCTATGGAAGCATTGAATTGAAAAACATTGACTTCTGCTACCCAACTCGACCCGAAGTGTTAGTGTTGAGCAACTTCAGTCTCAAAGTCAGTGGGGGACAAACGGTAGCTGTGGTTGGCGTCTCAGGTTCTGGGAAAAGCACAATAATCTCACTGATAGAGAGATACTACGACCCAGCTGCTGGTCAAGTCCTACTGGATGGACGTGACTTAAAGTTATATAATTTGAGATGGTTGAGAAGTCATATGGGTCTGGTTCAGCAAGAACCCATAATCTTTTCCACGACAATCAGAGAGAATATCATATATGCAAGGCATAATGCGAGCGAAGCTGAGATGAAGGAAGCAGCAAGAATAGCAAATGCTCACCATTTCATCAGCAGCTTACCTCACGGTTACGACACACATGTCGGGATGAGAGGTGTAGAACTTACCCCAGGACAGAAACAGAGAATAGCAATAGCACGGGTAGTGCTGAAGAATGCTCCCATCATCTTAATAGATGAAGCAAGCTCGTCTATCGAATCTGAATCGAGTCGGGTTGTGCAGGAGGCTCTTGACACATTGATAATGGGGAATAAAACGACGATTCTGATAGCGCATAGAGTGGCTATGATGAGACATGTGGATAACATTGTGGTTCTCAATGGAGGGAGAATAGTAGAGGAAGGTACACATGATTCTTTAGCAGCAAAGAATGGATTGTATGTCCGTTTGATGCAACCACATTTCGGTAAAGGTCTACGCCAACATCGGCTGATATAGAATTTTGCGACTCCCGTCAATGATAGAAATGATGATGGCATCTCTCGTCAACGATTCTCTGAAGAGACATGAAATGCTCAAGAAAAACTATACAACCACGGTTAGTTCTGTAGCACATAGGGCTTGTAGGTGTAGATTTCCACGGTGTTGAAGCTGCTTATTCTTTCTTCTTTTTTTTGGAGACGAAGTATCAGATTAGGTCATGGTCATTTGCTTCGTTCTCCAAGGTATATTGATGTTTATTCAATCCGATTTTTCGGAGGCTGTTTTTTTTGTTTCGTCTTTCACCGTATTTGTATATGCCGGATTGTTTTCGGAAAACAATGTATGTAAAGAACATGTGTAAATGTATTCACCTATTATTATTGCACAACACACAAGATTTGATGATCAAAGAGAAGAAAAAATGGGCAGACCCGGTAATGTAGCTCCGGAATCGACAATGTATGTATTCCCGGAGACATATCGAGACGAGTCGTGAATGAGATAGCGAACGAGCGAGGTAAGCCCCGGATCCACGGTCTGTTGCACCTTTAACGGGATAGTCCGCTCGGTCACGTTCTTCAGCCACTCTTTTTGCATAAGACCTTGCGTGATCTCTGACTTAAGAAGCCCCGGTGCGATCGAGTTCACTCTGATATTGTACACACCCAACTCGATAGCCATCATCCTTGTCATGGTGTCAACACCGCCTTTGGAACAAGCATACGCGACCCCACCGGGCAACATACCGCGGTGGAGCCCGGCGATGGACGAGACGTTTATCACCGAGCCGCCTCGTTTAGCGTCCCGCATTAAAATGCAGACGTATTTGGATACTAACCAAGGTCCGGTTAAGTTGGTTCTGAAGACTCTGTCCCACTCGTCTTCAGACAAATCCAAACTCGACTTGACATTGCCTCTGATTCCGGCATTGTTGATCAACACGTCTATCTTTCCAAACATTTCCCAAGCTTCTTTAACCGCTTTTTGGATGGTGGCTGCGTCTGATGAAACGTCTAGCTCAAGCGGTGCGGCTAGTTGGAGTCCATTTGAACCAAAGCTGTTGATTTCAGAGCAGAGAGATTCGAGACGATCTACACGGCGAGCTGCTGCGATAATCTTACAGCCAGATTTGCCCAAATCAAGACAGATCTCTCGTCCTATACCAGAAGAAGCTCCTGTCACAAGAATCACTTTGTCTTTAAGCTCACACCATGGCTCCAGTTGTTTTAACACGTGCTTCTCTCCCATTGAAGGACACAAGATAAAAATCAAGTATGTTTTTGGATTAATAAGACAAAAACATATGAATGACAAATTCCATGGAGTTATATGATGAAAAAGATAACTGTAACACAAAACAAATATGTCAAGATAAGAGATCTTGTCATCAACGTGGACGTGTTACTCAAAACCTTATCTGATATACTTTGCATAAAAAAGGAAAGTGAAGGGAATAATTGTACACGATAGAGAAGAAATCTCTCACCGTTGCTAGATGATTGCTCTATTGATTGAATATAGATAGAGAAGTTTAGCTGTCACGCTTTTTCCAATTAAAGCTACGACATCCGGATTTAGTATATTACAATAATACAGAAAGTCCAATTGGATTTTAAGTTGGTTAAATTATTGGTACGATTTAACCGATATCAAACAAGCCGCCACAGAAATTGGAAGATGAGAAAATTATAACGCACCCAGATATACCAAAACATATTTTCGAATCCAAAGATAAAACACAACAAAGAGATTATAGTATCTTTCTAGCAAAACTGAGACTATGGAAGACAAAAACAATAAGTCTGTTTTAACTCCAAAATTAAAATGGCAGAGCTCCAATGATAGATTAGATGATCCCGATTTTGTTAGCCACATCCAAAGCATCATAATCAGGAGTTAATCTCACGTACGCCTTCTTCGTTCCATCGGGCCTGCAACAAAGCATTTCATTCATCATCCTTGTTTATATAATAAACCCATCTCTCTAAGTTACCGATAGTAAAAGTTTTGCTTTCAAGTGTGTGTGTACCTAATGAGGGTATTCACTTTCTTGGTCTGAATGTCATACATCTTCTTGACAGCATCTTTGATTTTCTTCTTGTCAGCACGGATGTCGACAATGAAGACCAAGGTGTTGTTGTCTTCGATCTTCTTCATTGCGGACTCGGTGGTGAGTGGGTACTTGAGGATTCCGTAATGGTCCAACTTGTTCCTTGGAGTTGCACTGATGCGTGGGTACTTGGGGTCCCTAGCCTTTGTCAATGTCTTCGGCCTGTGGAATGTCACTTTTGTCCTGATCTTCTTCGCCTTCTTCTTAATAGCTTGGCCTGATTTCACCGCTTTCGCAGCTTTCAAGGCCTTGGCCTTAGGGTCAGCCTTCTTAGTGACATCAACTGAAAAAGACAAAAGAGAAATGGAGAGTTAGAGCCCTTGGACATTTCTTGTAGGAAACTCAAAGTTATACATGTTTACAATTCAAATGCAATTTCAAAAATCAAGCCATAAAGCTGATCTGCGATTCACAAAGACAAGGAATGCAAGCGAAACTCATTTAACTGCAAATTATAAACGAATTTATAACCATTGTTAGCCACTTCTGCTAGTTACAGGACATATTCAAGAATATCTACAGTAAACACGACGCATTAAACGCTCAATGTCGGATTCAAGTCAGATGCAGTTTTGACAAAAATAGGCTCAAAAACAATTATAGAGTCAAGGTTTGTTCCTTTGCAAATCAATGTAAAACAAGCTCATGAGAAGATGAAAATGTCCAATACATTGAATCACATGAAAGATACGATCATCGGCAAGAATCTAGTTGAATTATACAACTCAGGATACTGTTTAGGGAAAAGATAGTAGTAACGTTTTTGATGAAGACTATTACACAATAAACTCTCAACAAAGCAATTACAGGCAAGAGAGATTAATAGCCTAATATAAGACGATGTGGATCCTATGGAATAACCATAATGAAAGCAGATAAGGTATCAATGGAAGAGCCGTACCTTTAGCTGGAGCCATTACTCAAAGTGAGATCCTTTCCACAAAGACTGCTAAACCACAGAGAAGTAAATCAGTTAGAAAGTAATCAACTCGAGAAAGATTGACAGGAAAATAAAATCATCTCCACAAACACTTGAAGACATTAATCAAAACCCAGAAAACAAAGAAAGCTATTCAAGTTGAGAAGAAGGCAAAAGGGAGATCGAGAGAAGGACGAACCTGAGCGGCGAAACGAAAACCCTCGATCAGTTTTGAGGTTTTATTTATTGTAGCGGAGCGAAAATAAAAACATCCCTAGATCGTTGACATATGGGCCCTGGCTAAATTATTGGGCTTTCTTCTATCAAATTGTTATAAGCCCATAGGTCAATATACAAATCAGTCTGGTAGTAAGGGTTTAATTTATCAGAGGGTGTATAATTAATGTAACTCTTGAATGTAAATAATTTACGATTTATCTTGCATTATACTACCCACATTCGACAATTCAATTATTAAACTATTCATCAATCAAATCCTATGTATGATATATACATTATGAGAATGGGTATGCAAAGTTACATCTATACTACTTTGTATGAGAATGGGTATACATTCTGTTTGGTTTTACTGTTTTAGAGAGAAAAAGCGAAACTTGCCAAAATTGGATGAGAAAATTAGAAAATGAACGGTTTAAACTGTAATTAACTAACTCTTCTATAACGGAATTCAAAACCTACTTTAGTACGTTACTTGGACAACGTAAAGGAGGTTTACCAACTGGTGATAGCAAAAGAAAAATCTATCGTGCTGAGTATATGTAAACATTGAAGGAAGTCCATTATATCTAAAACCCTCTTAGAGCCCTAACCTTACAATTTCATCTGATAATATGCTAATAACCAACTGTACAAGAGAGCTGTTTTCCCCACATCAACTTCCATAACCAGAAAGAGAGAGAGAGAGCCCTGCATCAGAGGCAAAACAAAAGAACAATGTGGTTTTGTGAGGATTTGGTAATACGGCCATCCTAGCTTATTAGTGTTTCGTTCAAACCATACTCAAATCAAATCAATGTTCCGATAGCGCAAAACTAAAGATCGAAAATGGGTTTTATTGGAAAAGAAAGACAAGTAATACGGTTTTGAAGAACTTCTCACCTGACCTGAATACTCTAACTGAAAATGGAACAGTGTTTAGTGGAAGGAATCTATGAAAGGAAACGGAAAAAGAAGAAAAGTAAATGTGTAGAACTTGCGGGCGGGTGCTATAGCGCACTCAGCAGTGCAAGAAACTCAGTCTGATCCTCAGCTTCCCTAATTATCTGTGAACAAATGGAGAAGCAACTTATCAATTAGTAGTTACACACAATTAAAGGAACATAACAATATGAGAACCACAATAAACAAGTTGGCACCACGAAAGCATTAGAGAATAAACCACAACACTATGAAAACAGTAAGCAAAATAAACTTCTTGAAATCATAGAGATTCGACTTCTCTGGGCATAATCTAGCATATAATGCCCCAACAACAATAATCTATGAACGAAGAAAAAGTTTTGATAGCCCCAGTAATGAAAATCCTGAGATTGTAATTTCCTGTTTCAAATTTATAATGGTTGGATAAGACGTGACCAATAAAAAGAGCACCAGGAAAGATTAAAAACTAGTGAAAGAACCAGAGCAGCCCAAAATTCCAGCTATTACCTTAATAGTGGTATCTTTTGGCAAGTCCATCTGAGACAAAATGCCTTCACCAATCTGTACCCAATCAAGATTCTCCAGAGTCTCTACCGTTTTGTTACTATCTAACAGAGAACAGTTGTTATGAAAAGAGAATAACTTTCCTATCCAAATGTACAAAATCCTACTACCGGCTTCTCCTACATCATCACTTGGCAACGGAATTGCTATAACAGATTCTGAATCTAAGCAAGCTCTGCTCAGTTCTGTAATCATCTCCATACTTGGCCACCGACATGCTAAAGGCTGACCCAAGTCGCCACTTCCTGATTCATGTTTATCAGATTTATTGCAACTGATTAAGGATATCATTTCCTTCTGTGGTAAATCAGAATCTACAATTCTTCCAGAAGGTATTGTCCCCTCGCAATCACTCAATGGATTAAGATCACCTTTTCTAACACCCTCCAAGTTGAAGACAATGTCATTACTATTTTCCGGATGTAAAATTAAAGCAGTTGTGCCTTTGTCAGAATCAGCTAAACCTGGCAGCTTCAGAGACCTTTTTTGACTGCCTCTACGCTCTGCAAGAGAAGGCGAAACCTTTCTACTTGGTGACGGTTCAATGTAAGGCTGGGGAAATTTATTTTCTTTAGGAGAAGTTTGGGAAGGAAGAAGAGATAGGCTGGAAAACTTGGGCAATGTCAACAGTGGTGGAATAGAAGATGGTCTCAAGGACGAGCGCCCAGAAGTTTGTGAGAAATTCTTTAGGCTATTACTTGAATTTGATGGGCATACAGAATAAGGAGAAAGAAAAGGAGGCGAAACAGACGATGATGAAGAAGTTGTTGATGAAGGTGAGCCTGATGCATGCACGATCATCATTGAATCAGAATAGACCCTTGAAAGTGGCGTTTTGGAGACAGAACGAAAACCCCTCTCAAACCTTGATGCAAATTTGCATTTCAGTGAACTCCAACTGTTTTCCCTTGCAGGAAGATGAGTCTCATGTTCGTTGTTGGATGACGCTAGAGTTGGCACAAAGCCTCCCTCAATTGCTTTCTGGAAAATCTCAAAATCCAGATTATATGCGTCGACCTTCCTGTCACCTGGTTGAGTTTTAACAACAGAGTCCCCAATCATAGGCAAAATGCTTGCAAAAGCGTCCCAGTAATAAGTAGGCTCCTCGCCTTCTCTGACCACCATTATAGGTGCTTCGACTTTCTCATATCGAGCAATCTGACAGACAGCAGCCTTTGCATCTCTTTCCATGATGGTTTCGCATTGCCTACCAACCCAAATGTAAATTGCAGAAGGTAACTGTAAGATGAATGCACCTCTTGAATCCAGAGAAGACGGGCATGGATCATTCAACAGTTTTGGAACAAGATGCAAAGGATCATAAGGGGAGTGCGGAGACATTTTGTACATTCTAAGTAAGGAAGTAGGGCTAAGCGGGAACGCATGAACTCGCTTTTGGCACTGTAACAATTGGCAAGCAAAGCCCATGTTAGGATCAGCAATACCTCTAGCAGACTTCACATACTGAAATGCATCATCGAAACTCTGCCCTTCTCTCCACATCAGATATGCTATTACCAAGGAGGTCGAGCGTGAAACCCCTTGACAACAGTGAACAAAGATCCTTCCACTTTGCTCCCTAACATCTTCGAAATAGTCAAACACATCGTAAAGAATACTAGTTATATCCTCTGATGGACTATCCTGTAACCACAATGACCGGTAACAAAAGTCAGACTTGAAATATTCCGGACAGATAAAACCAACGCAGTTCAGGATATGTGTGATTCCATTATTTTTCAGTATGTTCTTCTCTTTTGCCACAGCATCTCCGCCCACATATATATGATCAGCGACCTTTGAGCATTCTTTATCAAAGTAAGCAATCTTCTCCCTTTTAGCTAAACCAGAGCTCTTATCTGGGACCCGCTGCTGCGTTGATGATAAATCGAGCTTCAACCTCTCCCCGGTTTTGTTCCCGCTAGGTGTTGGTGGATGAGGCCACTCACCTACGTCATCCGAGCCCGCCTTAGGCCACTCATCTAAGCTCCTTCTTGAAATAGACAGAGGCTGCAATGGCGGCAAACAAGCTCTAGCCTTGCTGTTATGATGTGACCGAGGTGTTAAAGGAGCAGCTGGGCATCGTCGACTCGGCCCAGAACTATTAGCACACGGAATGGTCACATGTTGCTCCTCACTCTCAGGAACTTGTGATGCAGTACGTGAAGCAGACCAAGACGCAGACCGCCAAAACATTCTCTTAGAACCAGGAGGAGCTTCCTCATTCCCCATCGCATCCTCTCTTCCCACCATCCAATCTTTATCTCCGATTACACACGCAAAGACTTCACTTTTGTCCCCGAAAATCCAACAAAACTGCTAATTTTTCCTCACCACATCTACTGTAATCCAATTTTTTTGTAAAAGATCATTGCTTCTTCCATAGACTCTTTAGTTCAGTGATGGCTTAAATCCACATCTGATCTAACGATAACCATCAAGCTCTCAGTCTATATCGACTAAAACCCTAAAACATACCAAATTAGGGATTCGAAGCAGGAAGCGAGAAGAACCCAGTATCAGATCAAACACGACATAGCCAAACTGTAGGAGAAGAAAACACAAATGAACATCAAAATTAACGAATTTTAGCGAGAAAGAGCTAACAACAACAAAGAGTGTGACCATATGATTTCAAGCGACGAAATGTTTCCGTAAAAAAAAAAAAATCAATAGAATAAGCAAATTCAATTAGACCTCGAGACAATAGAACCTTAAGAAGGAGACATACTCGAAACAGAAATCGAGAATCTGATAAGATGATAAACGAAAAAGGGTTTGAGCAATTATCCAGAGTTTTCTTCGGACGGTATTAATATGGGAGAGAGAAAGAGAGATTTGGAACTTACCGAGTGAGGAAGATTGAAGAGAGCCGTCAAAGTTAGATCCTTTACTTTCCTTCCGTAGAGAGAGAGAGAGAGAGAGAGAGAGAGAGAGAGAGAGAGAGATTGGGGCAAAGCGCAGGGAAGAAGATGAACACAAAAGGAAAGATGGGAAGTGGGAGGAAGCAGTAACTTTTATTAAAATTCGTTTTTTCGATTTTTATTTTATTAAATAACGTAATGATTAATTTAATTTAACTATTTTCTCCTGATTAGCTGCACGAAATTGAATTCTTATAGAAACGCGTTGAAACTTTGAAACCAATTTGTCAGCATCTCATTTATTGCTTGTCAAAGATTTAAATTTAATTTTCTCACGCTTTTAGCTTCTACATTTAATTTTTGACAGAAAGTAATTAATTACCATGGAATTTTATACATATAATCAAATTATTTAAGTTTTTAAAATTTAGATCTGAGTTTTTTTATCGTAACGTTGAAGAAACGATAACAGAACTGATTCATATAGAATTTTGCTACAAATTTATTTACAGTACTAAATCTTCATGAACTGCAAGAAGCAAAAAAAATAACTTGATAAATTCATTTGGTGGACATTTTTAATAACTTTTTCCACCTGATAATTGACAGTAATGATTGTTGTTTCATTTATTCTTTATTTTTGTCTTGTTTGTAATATCTATTTGTTTTCAATTGGAGAACCAAAATAGAAACTTTTCTCATCAAAAGAAATAATTTTACGCATAATCATTTGTTTTTTTGTAGCTACTACGCAGCTTTAAATTTTACATGTAACCATATTTAATACACGTTCGAGATGATTGTGTAATCTATCATGTTTAAAACGATAAGCTATTGTCGTGTGAATGCAATAAAAAAAAAATTGTGGTTGTATGTGGCATTGACCTTAATTATTCGATCTCTATTATTACAATTTTCTGACGTTAAAATTGGTGTATGAGCAAATATGAACACTAGCTAACTATAAAATAATTAATTAATCTAAAGTTCGATCCAATCGCTTTTACGTTAAGTAGTAAAGTTAATCATTTTATATATCAGTCTATAATCTCTATCGCTTTAATCTATAGTTACTTTTTTAGTTATGCAACTTTATCCAAATATTTTTTTTTACCGCTTTTAGTGTCAATTGTTACTTCCTTCATTTCAGTTTCAATTATCATACGGTTACTTTTTTAATTATCTAGTCTAATATGGTTATGTGCCTGATTAATCCTATTGTTTATCTCCTAGACAATCTGTACGTCAACTAAGAAAAAAATTGAAATATTTTAATTGAACTTCAAAATTCTGTTGGCTTTTTCGTTAGTTTTAACTAAAAATAAATGTATGTAAAATTACATTAAAATTCTATAATATAATATTTGAAACATACATACTAACTAAAACTGAAAATGAAAATGCAACTGAGACGTTTCTAAAATGCAAATTAATAATAATAATATTTTATTATTATTTGAAAAAATTAATGCAACTTTATGGTTTTTCTACACAAAGCTGTGGAGCTTTTCTTTCTTACTTTGCAAGAACCCAGCTTTAGTCACGTTATATTTACTTGCCATTCTCGCTAAAGTGTACACAAAAAATTTATCGTTATTACTTTTTCAGTTCATGACCATTGACCAACACTTGCTATTGGTTGTTTTTTAGTGAATTGAACCATGATTATACCAAAACTGAACCAGATTGCAAAGTATCGTTCGTTGATAAAAAAAAGTACTATAAGTAATGTTAATCTTTTGAAAAATGTTAGATATATCATGAATAACATGCACTCTTTGTCCTTGTTTTATCTACGTTTTAAGATACTACTGTTTTTTTTTAATACTTTTTAATTTTAAGTTTTTTTTAACACTGCATATGATCACATCATTTATTGAACTTGTATATCTCACATAAAAATCTTGCTGTATAACGTATACTATACACAAGTAAAAGAAACAACTAGCAAAACTCCATCGCACATAAACTTATAACAAACATTTACTAAAACAAAATTTTCTTACATTTTCATGATTATTTGCAAAATAATATGTCTCGTTACAGTATCTAGTTATATTTAATCATTCTACTGCTTCTGAAATTTCATCATTCTACTATTTATAAGCGTACTAAACATCACCATATTTAAACCATTCGCTTATGAAAAAAGAAAATAAAAACAAACCTTGTTCAAAAATACAAATTAAACATTAAATTTCTAAATTTAGAACTCTCTCTATAAACTCTTACGTTACTTATACCGATAATACACCAATCCATGAACCACGCAGACACTCACAACCCTACGCAATCAACGACTTTAAACTATTGTAAAGCGAATTAGTAAAACTTCATGAAATTGTTTGTTAGAAAAGATATATAGGAGTAGAACTAGTCAAAACCAGATCATTATAATGTGATATATAATATACAACGTTGGATTTTCTTGAGAATTCAAGAACGCAGTCGCTATAGATGATGTTCTATGGTCAATAATTGTAACCTACACGTCGACGTCAGTGCAATAGATATCTCTTTTTTCTCCACACTGATATAGATGTCTCTACAGAACTCATCTAGTATACTAAGATGAGGCCTGAACTATATAGCTTGTTGTGCTATTATTATTTAACCAAAAACATATGTAATACCTAATTCATGTGGACTTGACTGAGTTCGTATTTGATCTCATATCTACGTTTATCTAATAAAATAAAACGTTTGATTTCATACGGAACTATTAATATTTGAATGTTTTAAGCTTTTTTAAAAAATAAAAATAAAAAGACGTAAATGCATTAGAACACAATACTTTAAAATTGTAAATCTGCTTACGTAAATATACAACTTTTAAACAAACAAAACCTATAAACATCGATATACATCAAAGTTGTAGCTATGTTTAAACATCATTACAGGTTCAATAGGTCCATGTTGTTTTGCTAGTTCATATCTAAACATTTTTATTTGTCCAGACAAATGTTACAATTGTGTGGTATGTTTTCGGCACTTTTTTTATTTTTCTGTTGTAAAACAAAGTCTTGTGCTCTATGGTAATTAACAGTGTGGTAAGTGCAACTCTTGAGTTAGATCGAAAAGTTCAGATGTTCTCATGATTGATTATTGTTGCAAGAAAAACAAAACCCATCTTTGATTTGGGTAATCGAGAAGAAGACAGTTAAAAAACAAAGCAAATGCAACAACCAATTTCCAGACAAGAGACATTACATATAGTACAATTATTACAATGAGAACATAAGATTTGGATCACTGAGCATAGCACGAGCCAGGTCCAGAGGGCGGTCTTCGTGCGTACCAGTTATCGACTGGAGCCGCTGGAACCCCGCGGTTATTCAGTAGACATCTGAAGTAGTGCAAACGCGGCAATGCAGTTAACGTTATGTTTCCCTTTGACACAGCCTCTCTAGTGCTCCACATCCGTTCTGTTCCATCAAAGATTCAGGAAAAGCAAAGTAGAGGTGAGCATTTCAACAAAACTGAACCAAATCCGAACTGAAATGTGTTAGAATGTTTGTTAGAATGTAAGACCAATAAGTTTTCCTGGCTAAAGATCTTTTAGAGTTTACCTGCAGCCGCTGCAGCTCGAGGCCAAATTGTCTGAAGTACAACGGATGTATCAGCTGTTTCACCCCACATGCAAACTTCTCCTCCAATCACAAGCTTCTGGAGAGAAGGATCCTCGATTCCATTTAGAGGCTCGGTGTTGTAAACCTGGTCCCACGGGACATCTAGATGGTCGAGGTACCAATATCCTTGGTTACTGAAAATGCATCTGAATCCTTTTGCTACAGCTTTTTGACATATATCAGACACTAGCCTGCAACGAGATTAGAGAGCAGTTTTGACATATATGATACCAACGAAAAACGAGGACTCGTGTTCTTTTAACATGGTATTGTATAATCTTTACCAGTTTTGCACCACGGTCCGGGGATCAAGATCTTTTCCAAAGGAACTGAAGGTTTCTTCCCTGGAGAGTCATTCATAGTCACCAAATTACTCTATTTATCAGATTTCTTTTAGTTTGGAGAAGCAGAGAACTTGACACATAATGCAACTTAATCTACAAACTTTTTGCTATCTTTGTCAAAGATTGTACCAGTTGACGGGTGTCCAGTTTTTCGATATTGCTATCTGTTGCGCTCGGAGTACAAAGTATTTATATGCGTCCTTAGTCGTGAAGTTGCGACCCTGAAGCCTGCAGTTGAGAATGATGAACATTATATATCAAGCAAAAAGATAAAGTGAAATGTTATTTTTTTTTCGGTTTTTTCCCAATTGCAAAAAGCGTAGTAAAAATAAAGTTAAAAGAGTCTCTTATAATGAATGATTTAACAAGACGAGAGTAACATGTAAAGAAGAGTCATGACTATACCATTCCTTGATATGAGTTGTATTTTTCCAGCAATCTGCCAAAACATGCAACCAGTAGTCTTTAAAAGAAGAGACTGACTTAAGTATAAAACAAATAACCAAATGAAACAGAGACAGAGACTTCAGGTTTTTAAACAAACCAACCTGTATTAACTTCATCACCACCCAAGTGGAGAAACTCAAATGTGAATATCTTTCTCATATCTGTTACAAACCGAGATGCGAGAGAAACATATGAGAATCAAAACAGGACATACAGATATATGTACATAGTCACATCATAATACACAAACTAAGATGCAAGACATGATATGATGCTAGAAGGATCAAGATTTCTTAATAACTTTTTTTCCGTTACAAGATTAATACTATCTGCATTAGAAAACTAGAAAAGGAGCTAACTAGTTGAAGTAGACCTGCCAAAATGCCAGAAATCACATCGAACGTAAAGTCTTTAGTAACGTCAAGGGGCTCTCTGCAAGACAGAGAGGGCCAAAGATCAGGGTATCCAATTCCCCTGCATTGAAAAGCAAACTATACTTTCAAAGAGTGACGATGAAGATAATATTAACTCAAATTCTCAAACCTACACACCATAACTTATTCCTAAAGCATTAGGAGTATAGTAATACAAAGAACTTCCACATTTCTGTTCCAAATCTAATAAGCTTAAGAATTAAGATCCTATGCTACTGGGATTTTACAATATCGGCTGGAAAATAAGAACCTGTGTATAACTAATAACAGTGTGACATTAAGAGAGAGGAACATGGTTAGAATTTTTATCTGTACCATGATTCCGCATGGCCAGGGACATCTAATTCAGCCATGACGTTAATACCTGCAATAAAATATCTCAACCATTAGAAGTATATGACCAAAACAAAAATCAGTAACAAAAAAGAATCCGTTTAAAATCATTCTCAGCTTAAAACTATTAGGAGTTGCTTGACATAACAGTCATGTTAGGCTCCAGAGTTAGTCAAGAAAGTACCTCTCATTTTGGCAAACCTTCACAGTGGAGATCACAAAAGCGGGAAAAAATAAAACAGAGAACATTAGTAAGTAGAGAGAATAGTTGATGTATACATTCACTCAAAGGATACAAATTATACATGGAGGACTTGGAATAAGTAAGCAAATTCTTGAACATACAAAACTTCGAGCCATTACCTGACAATCTCAGAGGCATCCTCAACTGTATAACGTTCCCATCTCGAATAAGCTCCTTTCCACAGATTAGGATATGTAGGAGTTTCAAAAGGAAATGATTCCTCGTCTACAATGTGCCAATGCAAGACGTTCTACCTCACATGACCGCCCATCAGAAAAAAAGAAGGGAAGAAATTATAATATCGAATAAATCAATCTTGAAAGAAAGTTTGAACATCTTGTAGCCACGAACAAACAAGCATGGTTTCTTACAAGTTTAGCGAATGACATAGATTCAATTATCTGCTTAATTACATCAACTGGTAAATAATGTCTTGATGTATCTGCAAACGGAACAAGTAGCAAGTGAATAACCAGCACATGATTGCATTCTCTTTCCGTGCGATGGAAATGAACAATAGAGAGACAGATATATGGACTGTTGTTACCTATTAGCAGACCACGGTACTGGAATCTAGGTTTATCTTGAATAAACCAGGGTGCTTTATATATTTGCACAGATTTGGTTAAATAATCAAAAGCGCACAACTGGCTAAATGTCTGCAACATTTTAAGAAAAGTTACATACAATTAGCAAAGAATCCATGACATTAAACAAGTAACAAACTTGGAAATTCGAGCAAACAATTGAAGGTTCACGAATCAAAACATACAAATACATATAGGAAGAGGAAGAAGTAGCAGTGTACAAACAAGCACAAATAAAGCTATTAAGCAAGCAAATGAAAAGAAATATTTAGTAGACATATAAGATCAGTATAGAGTATGATCAAGATGGAGTCACTCATCTCTAACATATCACATTCACCCGATTTAAAGCAAAGTGAAAATAGAATAAGGGTAACAAATGGCTCAACCGCAAAAAAAAAAAACACACTAAATCATCTGCAAAGAAGAAGCTGACTTTCATCAATACCACATAGTCAAATGTAGCATTAATATTACTCAATACTTACACACCTCCAATCCTCTAAGAGCACCATAAACGGTATTAGCCTGAAACACACAAGCAAAAAAAAAAAAAAGAGAAATAAGAAGAAAATCAAAAGTCCAATATGTGAATGCAAAAACCAGTGCATGAAATTCAAAACCTCAATCGTGGCAGCTCCTACAATCGATTGATCATTCTTCTTCGACACCATCAATGTATAACTCTCATCCACACCCAATTGAAGCTGAAATTTGAACAGAAAACAAACTAAATTTTAACCAATCTAACTTTCATAGTATGTGACCATCATAAAAAATTGGACTCATCAAAAAAGATTTTGTTTTTATTTCACCTCCTCAGAATCCGAGTGAACAGTGATCTTCAGAGAAGTGATATCATAATCAACCATTCTCAGAAATCTAACTCTCGCCAAGAGAGAAGAAGCTCTACCGAAAGCGTGCTTGAAGATTATCCCCATATACCTGTCGAATGCAGCTTTAACAATCGGCGATCCGCCGCCATTTCCAGCAACGATTAGAGAAAGGGCGGGATCCATCGAGAGGGTTTCGTCTCCGGAGGAAAATTCCGCCGGCAACGGCCATATATAAGGAGGAGAATCTTGGTTATCAGTCACCGGCGACGGCGATGAAAGAGACGAAGTGATGATGGATAAAGAGAGGAGTATCAAAAGGGTATGAAGAAGAAGATTCGGTGCCATTTCTGAAAGAGTTTTAGTCAACGACTCGCAGACATTCACTCAGATGATAATACTGATTTGGTTTGGTTTCTTTTAATGTTTCGATTTTATTACAAGAACCTCGAAGTCATCATCATGTTTCGGTTAGTTCGGTGGAAGCATGTTAACTCTAAAGGTTACTTTTTAGTCTTTTTTTCTACAATGTCATTTTCTACAACGTATATGAACTCTTTCTTATATTCTTTACTTTGTTGCCATCATTTTATATATAAAAGAGGACAACTAATGGAATTTACTTGACCAAAAAAAACTAATGGAATCTAACGAAAAAAACCAACAACTTTGGTCCAATCCGTTTTTAAAACCCTCAAAAGTATTTTTCTGTTTAAGAAATTTGAATTTCGTCATTTAATGAATAGAACTTTTGGTTTACAAAAACTTAAAAACTTTACCATTGAACATACTACATTTTCTTAGGATGTCCTGTTATCATGCATATCTCCTAGAGACTATGAACTGCTTAGTTTTTGAATAACTAACAAAACATGGATACACTTGAAGTTCTTGCATTTTCTTTTTATCCGAATTGAAAATGAAAAACATATTTGGCCATTTTTAAGATTCTATGTTTTGTTGTTGAAGGAACTCAAGATCCTTCATTTGCATTTGAATAGCTTCTTTAGGCAGCCGTTTCGGCTCGGACATGAGATTCTCTTCTTCTCCTCCTTGAGCAACCCTCATCGCCTTCTCTTTGATGATTCTCTCTATCTCAGACTTCTCAACCGATGGGAAAACCGCGGTTAGCATCACTTGAAGAAGCTTCTCATCTTCCTCATCGATAACTCCCCTCCTGAAGCAACAAGCATAAATACCTTCAAGAGCCTTTTCGACTCTTAATTCCATCGGGATTGTTGGCGCTGCAACGTTCAACTTTACCCTTCTCTGCATTACCAAAAAAATTATCAACCTTTCTTAAGCAAATTACATAAGACTCTTAAGAGATGTGCCATGGGGGCATGAATGGCTTTTCAATGGACCCAATACCCGATCTTGACTTCTAAGACCTACGTTTGCTCTTAAGACTCGACTCTTAAATGAAGAAAACCAATTTGCTTGAGCGATGTAGACAGAACACGGATCAGAAACAAAATTTAACCTGTCTAGCTTCAGTCATCAAAGCAATGAAGTTCTGTTCTTCGAACTCGAGATCATTTGAAATGCTAACCCTCGTAACACCTTCAAGGATCTCTTCAGATTTCAGAAGCCCTGCACCTACTGCAGCAACCCAACAGCAAAGAAGCACATACAAAGGTTCTCCTGCCTACCAAACAAAGCAGCAAGCCACTTAGAAACTGATCACACATTAACACCCAACAAAAGGCAGTTACTTTATGTACACAACAGTTCAACCATAAATTATCTGAACAAAATCAACAGAAATCCTAAAACATTTGCTTGATTAGTGTAAAATCACAAAGAATCCAAAATTCCAACATATCCATATGTTTAACTGTTGATTGTTCCGCCGACTATATGATCAAACTCTAATTGATGGACACTTGTAGTCGTTTATACTATTGAATTTTCTCAATCTATGCTCAATTTTTGTAATAGGAAGTGAAGCGAGAAAAGATTTGGAGCTAATCGATTGACAAAGAAGAGGAATCACCTTGCCTCTTCGTTGTTGGAACTCGTAGAAAGCCCTCGAGTCACTAGGGGTGCATTTATTCCCGACTCGTTTCCTAAACTCGGCAAAATCGACGAGATCTCTTCCGACGCCGCCTTCGTCGCTGAGGATCCTGGCGAGGAGTCCGATAACAGGGAGCGAACCAATGACTGTGTTGGCGAAGCTGGAGAAAGAGTTGGGTTTCTCTATGTAAGCTCGGATTGACAAGGCGATTCCTCCTCCGCCACCGCGTTTGAGGCGAGAGGAAGCAGGGGACGTGGCGGGAATGCGGAGGTGGAGATGGAAGAAGGAAGGGGAGATTTGGTGGAAGGAAGTGGAGATGTGGGTGACAACCACCATGTCTGTGAAAATGGAAGCTCTTTTAAGGTGATGATGTATAATCTCTACCTCATCTTTATATACGTTATCTTCTTCTCCACATGAAGTTCTCTTCAAACAAAACAAAATTATTATTTTTAAAGTTCTTTACTAGTTATGAATTAAATAACTATAATTAACAATATTCAAATTATTCATTTATGTAAACTAGTCAGTAATTATGTATATATGCATTTTTTTGTAGAAACCTGATGTTTGTGAATATCAATGTGGAAAACTAAACGGGTTACGTTAATTATTTTTTGGTGAATTAGAAAGTTTAGAGGTCATGGAAATTTTGGTGGATTAAACATTTGGAACCATATCTAATCAACTTTTTATTTAATAAAATACATTATGCTGAATTGAATTTGGATGGTGAGAGATACTAGTATTGGTTTCCAAATTTTAAATTAGTTTGTATTTCAGCAATATTTAAACAACAAAACGGTTGACAAAAAAAAAAACAACAAAACGAAATTTTTGAACTTACTGAAATGTCCTTGAACACTAATTACTTATTTATAATTAAGCCCCTACGAACCCAAACAAAGGGGGGGAAAATGTTACTTTGAGTATAATACTCATATTGGGCTTCTTTATAAAGCATATGACCATTACGTAAAGCCCACATTTTGATAGTGTTATACAGAGAAGTAGAGAAATATACAGAAGTATATAAAATAGGGATAAAACAGGACTGTTCGTTAATACTTTTACATTCTGAGATTTGGAGTTCGAATCTCGTATGATTTATTATCATTTATGTAGATCAATAAATACAAGTTTTCATATAATTTTTAGTATGGTACAAAGAAAACCGTCAATATAAATTTGTTTATTGTAAAATGGTTGATATAATAATTCTTTATAGTAAAAACATAAATCAGTGTTTAAAACAATGTTTAAGACTATGGACAGTAAATTATTTTAGTCAACCAAGGCATTGAAAATTTTAAATAAACAAATAAATATTAATTATTAAAACCCCTCGCCAGCAAACATCTCAACACCTTACACGAAGTGTTAAATTCTTTTAGGCACACAGCGTAGTCCAATAACTTAAAAAAAAAAAGAGAGAGTAAAACTGATTAAAACCCACTAATAGGTCCAGTTTTGAAAAACAAAACTCATCAACTCACGGAGACTTTGAGATGAACTAAGCAGCTGTATCTCCTGAAAAACCTAACATGAATTTTCTTCTCCAAATCTCCGGCGACAGAAACCATGATGAAGCAGTCGTCCCACCATCAATGCCTTTTCCAAATTAATACTCTAACTAATACTAATGCCTCTTCACTATCTTCCACTGCTTCATGCTCATTATATGAACTCGATGCAGAGGCTCAGATACGACTCATGCCTTACTCCCTCACCACAACTCCTAACAGGCCAATGGCTACGAAAGGCTCAAAGTCGTCGTTCGAATCCCATCACACATGTTCTATCGCTGGGAGGTCCGGAAGTGGAAATCTATAAAACATGGACTCATTTAGATTATGCACTAATTTCACTTTTCACATGTTTATCTTATATTTTCAATATAATTTAGTTTCTGAAAATAGCTTAGAAATAAGTTATAATGGCCATAGAAACTAATATCAACAGGGTAAATATGCGGTGTAGTTCTAATAACAAACTGATTTTAATATAGTCTGAAATACAAATTATATAATAACTTACAACTCATAAAAAAATATATGTGGAAAATCCTGGGCGTAGCCTGGAGTAAGCCCTAGTGATGATATTGACATTGATGACTGTAATCAGTTGTTGTTGTCGATAACTATTATTTAGTCATAATATTTAACAGTCAGAGATTTATATAGCTTACAATATATATATACATACTTGAGATTTTTTTTTATAGGCAAATAAAAAAAAAACAAAAAGATAGCAGTTGACGAAAGTAGTAATTAAGAGATTTTGAATATAAGAGATAGCATAGAAAGAAACAACTTGTTTTCTGTTCCATTTTTTCATTCTGTTATTTGTATATTTTAACCAAACTTAAGCGTATATTTTAATCATATATTTAGTATTTGCTATTTTGAAGAAAAAAAAAAAATTCATTCAAACGGTTGAGACAAACTAGTCGAACCGAATCTTTCTCTTTTTTTACTCGTGATTTAATTGGTACAACCGAATAGCTCAGATGTGTTAGAATAAATATTTAAAAGGAGATACCTTAGAATAATTGAATACATAAGTCTCTATAATATCATACGTCTTTCACTTGTTTTGGCTCAAAGGAAAAATACAACAAACTTATTCCGTTTTGCTGAGGCGGCATGCTCTCATTGGATAAATAGAATTCCATCACATCGTACACTTTAAACAAAAGAATAAAAAAAAAAAAATTGAAATTGCAACTGGCTTAGAGGGAAGAAAAATCAAGTGGGTGGGTGTGGTCAATAGAATCTCCACATGTCTGCGAAAAATTTGGGTTTGCTTTTTAAGAGCTTTTGGTTTGAAAATTGAGTTAAGGCAATAATGGACTCCACTGCACCACCTTTATCTCTTTTTGCAACTGTTGTCTATTTATGCTGTCTCGTCTTCATTGATAATTCATTTTTTTTATATGACTTAAACAGTATTTAATCAGAAACCGTACCAAATTTACATTCTCGAGAACAGTCGAACGATAGAGATTCAAAATGGGTTAGACAAGTCAATAATTCTTGATGGCTTCTCAATTTGGACAAATATGATCCAAAACATGGAATATAATCTTGAATATAGTAGCAAGAGAATAATAACCAAATTTCACACCTTATTACGTCCATAAATTTTAAGAGATATAGAAGAAAAAATGAATTCATAAGACTCGTGAGCTTCTACGACCACTAGAGATGCCGAACACAACCACGAAAGAAGTTAAAGTGGTTATGATTTGCTTTCGTTATTTAATATAAAAGTTAAATATAGAAATACCATTTTTATTCAATTCACAAAGTATTAGGAGTGCTTTTTAGAAGTAAAACTCGCTATAAATCCGATTCTGTCATAGCCCAAAAGAACAGGGTGAAGCTAATGTTTTCGGGTTTGGAAAAAAGTTCGGCTATATCTAATTGAATTTTTAGTTGGTGACTAAACAAAAAAAAAATAATTATATTGATTTTTTTTTGTTTCTCTCGCTTTTTTGTTTGTTTGTTCAACAATCAAAGACTTGTGATATTATTTTTCTTACCAGGTTCAAGCTAACCCTAACTAATTAGCTCTTTATAAAGAAAAAAATCACTCATACTGATTCAAATTAAAATGATATAATTATGATGGTAAGAGTCGGATAAGGAAGTATCTAAAGTAAAATGAATATGTGGATGAGGGAGAATATGCGTCTTGTTTGTTATCTTGTTGACGAGAAGGAATGAGAGAGAAAGAGATGAATAGGGTTTGAATTTGATTCGAGAGAATAGTTGCTGTTTCAGGACTTAAGTTGAGAGGTCCACATGATGAGGAACGTATAGTTTAATTAAATGTCTGAATTTGATGGATCCTTCCGAAACCTTGGATTTCGACAAAACACCCACCAATGTGTTTGTCTGTGGCTTCTTTACGTAACCTGTGCAGATTCTCTCTCTCTCTCTCTCTCTCTCTCTCTCTCTCTTGCATGTTCATTTGCGCCACGTCACTCATCTGGTTCTGCCATTTGCGATTATTGATCACAATGTAGATTGTTATACGTGACATGTCAACTGCCCATTGGTTTCGAATCAAAAACTTTAATCTCCCGCGTCCCCCTTACCTAACCAAGAAACTATTGATCAATTTGCTTTTTTTTTTCTCTCCTAATTTGTTTTTTTCTGTTTCCATCATCGTAACGGACACTACACATGTCATGTACTCTTGATAGTCTATACTATAGCCCAATGGATAAGTTTCTGAATAGTACTTATAAGAGATCGATATATATATATATATATATATATATATATATTAAAGTAAGTGGAATAGTATATATATATATATATATAGATATTAGGTCAAAACGCTAACTAATCCACAAAAGATGTAGAAAGCTGAATATTACTGTTGTCACTTAAGATATCTATATTAGTTAAGAGAGATGTTGATGATTTTTTTTTTTATATAGTGGAATATGTTCCTTGACTTTAGACGCACATAGTGAATGTTCTTATACTTGAAAAGACCACTACGCCACACACCATTGGTGAGATCGATAATATTTTTTCGGTGTTATTTATAATAAAAAAAAATGAAAGATATAGAGCAGAAAACGAGCTTAAATTATAGTTCAAAACGATATTTGATTGATATCAGATGTGATCTTTTCCGCTAATCTGTACCAATGATATTATCCATGAGATGGAGCATACTTTTGTTCTTGTAAGAATTTTTAGTCTATAGGTAATACATGTTGATGTGGTTTACGAGTTTGGAGGATCATACATCATTGTTATATGGATTCAGTATTTTCTGTTTTAAATCGATCTTGCCATTAATGTGTGTACTCACACATTTCTATGTAACATGTCATTGTCAGGTAAATATTCGTTGGTTCTTTTATGATTCAAAAGACGACATATGTTTATTAATTATGGTATTATCTCTTAGTTACAACTAATATTAACATAGTACATGGATATGTGAACAAGTTAATTTCTCTATGTAAATAAGTTCATGTCTCTTTTGCCATAACTAAAGAATAAACAATTTTATTACGATATACTTCAATATATATATATATATATAATTAGAATTAACTAAATAATAAACAATATATATACAGTATAATCCGTATAAATGAATACATCGATATTATTAGAATTTTAGCTTAGATTTTAATTTTTCATCTAATTAATTTTTGATAAATTAATATCTAGTTAAATTAATAAAATATTATAATCTCATCATTATTAATTTTTAAAAAAATTTCTGTATCGTGTATATATATATCTTCATAGTTATATTTAGGCATATTTCCTTATTAAGCTGTACAATTATGAGATGCTATGTCTAGTCTATATAAAGACTTGTTAACCATAATTAACAAAAGACTACTTTACATACTTTCTAAGATTTCTTATTAATATGGTATCGGAAGAACATTAACCCTATTTTTGATAAATGCATATATCTATTTATTGTTTATTTTCATGGAAGCATTTTGAAAATAAATAATCAATAAATTTAACACCATATGTATCAACTTAATACACGTGTCTCTGTTCACCGATTTTTGATTCCTCTAGTTATCAAATCGAAAGTCGAATGCACATCTATATAGTCACCGTAGCAATGCATTATAAATCTCACAACAGTGTTTTTTTCTTGGTGGAAGCTTTAAGAAAAGTATTAAGACTTAAGTTTAAAATTTTTATATATATATATATATATATATATATATTTTTGTCAATTTATCTTATTGACTTTATTATCCTTTAAAAATGTTAGATTCGAATTCTAAATATGTGTCATAAATCTCAAATATAGTCATCCATATGATTCCTACTCACTTACTATTTTTTGTTTGTTTTTCTATTGATGGTTAATTACTCTTGCACAAGTCATTATTGATTATCACTACTCTAATTCCATTCCTCCTTTAATGCAATCATGCTTTTAGAGTAGATACGACCTCTATAAAGTGCATTTTAATATAAAATTAACGAGTAACAACGAAAAAAATATAGATTTCTAGAAAATTAGGGAAATTAGAATATGATTAAGTGTTTTTTTTTTGCAAAGAATAGTAGAAATAGCGGGCCATGGATCACGTGGGATGGAAATGAAAAAAAACGAAGGGAGAAGAGAGAAAGAGTGATTTTACAAATCTCCTCTAATCCTTTCTCAGCCAATTATGATCAATCTCCCACGTGGGGCTTCTGGCCCATGCATGCACATCATCTTTCAACTCTTCACTCTTTTGTCTTCTTCTTTTTTTATGGGTGATCTTCTTCTATATATGAGTGTCTTTATCTCCACAAGTGGCTTTTGGAGAAGGCTCTCTTTTGAGTTGTAGTGTTAAATTCTAGGGTTTCTGTTACCAATGGGTGATTCTTCTTCTGCTTCTTACATTCACATGGTAATATGTTTATATCATTCAAGAACTCCATATGTACTCTACTTCGTAGATTTTATGAGTGATGCTATTTATGTTTAATTAATTATACCTCAATATCTTTGGATAATGTGTTTATTTATGTATAGGTGCAGCACATGATAGAGAAATGCTTGATCTTTCACATGAGCAAAGAAGAGTGTGTGGAAGCTCTCTCTAAGCATGCAAACATCACTCCTGTCATCACCTCTACTGGTTCTCTCTCTCTCTCTCTCTCTCTCTCTCTCTCTCTCTCTATTTTCTCTCTCCTCTTTTATTACTCTTATATCTTCTCATCATAATCATTAGACAGATACACCACATATACAAATATACTCTCTAAGCGGATAATATCTGTATATATATATAAAATATGGACATATGCCACATATCCACATATGTAATTATAACACCATGTAGAATTTGATCTTGCGATATATACGTACTACAGAAACCCTTGTTACAGTTTGTATTCATATTATAAGTGCTCATGCATAATCTAAGTTTAGCATGGGAAATATATACATATCTTGGATGTTTTGTATTCATATTATAAGTGCTCATGCATAATCTAACGATTAGTAAGAGACTGCCTTTAACATAGAAGCTACAATTTAATTATATACAAAATTAAAGTAACTATATCGTACTTATAACCTATATATATATATATATATTCGGATCGATGTTGTGCAATTTTTAAAATTATTTTCCCATTATAAATTGAAAAACAAAATTACAGTTTGGAAGGAGCTGGAGAAAGAGAACAGGGAATTCTTTAAGGCGTATGAGGAGAGGCAAAACAAACAAGAGAAAATGTCGGAGGAAGAGACAAACCACATGATCCAGAAGATAATCTCGGATTCATCTAAAGACTCCGACGACTGATCGCGATGTTCGTTAGATCTTAAGAACCTTATATAGTTTATATATGTATATCAATCTCATGAAAACGAGTTATATATCCCTGACGCATGCATGTTTATATGTATTATCATATTTCTTCTATATTCGCATTGGTCCAACAAGAAAGGCAAAAAAGGAGTGATGACGCTACCTTTGGTACGTTATACGTAGGTGGTCCACGTTGCTTTTGTATAATTAATGATGATAAGAAACGGACGCTCATACATCGATCGATCGTGTGGCGTTTTAGTTATATGAATGTATCATGTATATGTATATGTCCAAATGAATTGTGTATTTGATGGTCTTGGTCCTTCAAAATCATTAGCATTCTTGAAAAGTAACTATCATCTTTGTTTCCATATCCTTACAAGTTTTCCTTGCTCTGTTCTAAGTCAAGTCGATAGCCTAGTCGCCTAGACAACCAAAACCATTTGAACCTTTTTGATATAGCCGAATCGATTATAAATTGATCAACAGACGATCAACGATTTTGAGTCTAAACGAGTAAATATATATATATATATACTCTAAACAGTGGGGAAAATATTTTCAATTTTCATATTAAGATAAGAACAATAATACGAAAAACATTTATCCGATTAATTTCCAGTTCCCCTAAATTACATTAACAAGGTCCATGGAGTTCTCGTGACTATGTGGATTTGTAAAAGACATTAGATAATCTTGTTTTAGTTTCTTAAACTTGAGCTGTAAGCTATTGAGATTTAAATCGGATGATATAATCTAAAAAGTGTTTCAACAAGCCTTTTTGTGTATTTAGACATAAAATTTGATTAAAAGATTTTCATTTAACCATTCTTTTACATTAGGCGTTCACAACACAACAAAGGCCACACATGAAACTAGTAAACAAGAACATACAGATAAAACAAAGAAACGTTGTCGATAAGAGGCATTACTCTTCAAGCTTTGTAGTATGTAAGATAAATGCTGAAGTGGAGAATGGTATCACGACCATCAGTGACATGTTGGTTTTCCTGGTTCTGCAGAGTCTCCACGACAGCGTACCCTTTAGCATGCTCGAATTTCCCAGTCCCACCAACAACAGCGATATGCGAGGCGTGAGAAGCGGTTCGGTGGACCCCAAAGAAGCTGATAGCATCATCGAGTGTGTCATTATGATCATGCTCTCCGTGGAACAAGACGGTCAAGGAAAGGGTCTGGCTAGTTCCGTCCAAAGAACTAGCTAGATAAAACCCTTGTGCTCTGCCAATAATCGCCGAGCCCAGCTCATGGCCCTCAGTGAGCTCATCATCGACCACGGTGATGGAGCCAAACATGAGCTGCTGGAGGGCAGCTACGGGAGGGAGTTGACCTGCGGTTACAAAAGGAAGGTTGTTGGAGCTGAGGGTTCCTTGGGAATTACCGTTAGTGTTTTGGATGACGGTGTTGGCTTGAGAGCCACTTAGTCCTGTGAGGAGTGGAGCCGTGTTTGGGTTGATTATATTGTTAATGTTGTTTGCGTTCACAAGTGGTACAGCGTTATCTACTGGAAAAATGTTGTTGCTGGATTTAGAGAATGGTATTCCGTTCACCTCCGTTTGTGCTACTATCCCAGTGACCACACGTGCTGACGGGTGTGATCCGCCTAGCACGTCATGCATAAAGAACTCTAGGACTGGTACGTGTCCGCTCGTGGCTGGTCCTGGGAGGGGAATTGGTATTGGAGATTGTGTTGATGTTGGAGTTGTTGTTGCGGCTGGTGAATTATTATCCACCTCTTCCGGTATAGCGGGGATTTGGTTGCCGGGTACTAATTGCGGCTGAGTTTCGACCTCATCGAGAAGTCTAGCGGAGTAAACATTTGCGGCTATCAAGACGAATGTCAAGATCGTTAGGCTTAGAGCTTTAGCCATTGTTCTTCTTTGTTTTGGTTTTGGGTTATTGTTTTGTTTGTATTTATTTTCTATGGTCTAAATAATGGGTTTGTTTATATAGGAACCTTGGAAGATCATGGGGTCGATGATGGAGTGAAGTTGTTGATGTCGTGATTTCTTAATTATCGTTGCTTTAGTTGAGGAATGGCTTTTATAACTAAACCTCTAGCTAGTTTCATTAAGTTATAATCAAATAATAATTTGCTACTTACTCCTCTATTTTTTATTCCATAACCATTTTTGTGCTCCTCCAAGTTATCTTCACTTTCTTCCCCAACTGTGATTTCTATATGGGCTAAGAAAATATGTTTGGGCCGGTTTTGTTCCGGAAAATGGGCCCATTCATGAATCTCCGCCGTTTGTAGCGCTGAACAGCACTCCCTTGGTCGAGCTACGAGCTATGGCGGTAGCAGTTATATGAGCTCAGCTAGGGTTTAATCAGTTGCTTCATCGTCATAATCTTCTAGAATCGATAAACCCTCAGTTTCGTCTTCGACATCCTTGTTTATTCAATTCTCCTTTCCCAGAAAAAGCAATCCTGAAACCCTTGTTACAGTTTCCCCTCTTGTCTAAACCCTAGCCGTTCCTTCTGCTGTAAGGCTTACTTGCTTCGAAGATGTATCTGTACAGCCTTACTCTGCAGCAGGCAACCGGAATCATCTGCGCAATCAACGGAAACTTCTCCGGCGGGAAGACACAGGAGATTGCGGTTGCTCGCGGCAAGATTCTCGATCTTCTCCGCCCGGACGAGAACGGTAAGATCCAGACGATTCACTCTGTGGAAGTATTCGGTGCTATAAGATCCCTAGCTCAGTTTAGGTTGACTGGTGCGCAGAAGGACTATATCGTGGTTGGCTCAGATTCGGGTAGGATTGTTATACTCGAGTACAACAAGGAGAAGAATGTGTTCGATAAAGTCCATCAGGAGACTTTTGGGAAGTCAGGTTGCCGAAGAATTGTGCCAGGCCAGTACTTGGCTGTTGATCCTAAAGGTCGAGCAGTAATGGTAGGAGCATGCGAGAAACAGAAGCTGGTGTACGTATTGAACAGAGATACTGCTGCTAGGTTAACCATTTCTTCTCCCTTGGAGGCTCACAAGTCTCATACCATTTGCTATTCTCTCTGCGGTGTGGACTGTGGGTTCGATAATCCGATCTTTGCAGCTATTGAGCTTGATTACTCCGAGGCAGATCAGGACCCAACTGGCCAGGCCGCTAGTGAGGCTCAGAAGCATTTGACTTTCTATGAGCTCGATTTGGGGCTCAACCACGTCTCTAGAAAATGGTCAGAACCGGTTGACAATGGTGCTAATATGCTTGTTACTGTTCCTGGAGGAGCTGATGGGCCTAGCGGAGTTTTGGTTTGCGCTGAAAATTTTGTAATTTATAAGAATCAGGGTCATCCGGATGTGAGAGCCGTGATTCCTAGACGAGCTGATTTGCCTGCTGAAAGAGGGGTCTTGGTAGTGTCTGCTGCCATGCACAAGCAGAAAACCAAGTTCTTCTTTCTTCTCCAGACCGAGTATGGCGATGTTTTCAAGGTTACTTTGGATCATGATGGCGATCATGTATCCGAGTTGAAGATCAAATATTTTGACACAATTCCTGTCGCTGCATCCATATGTGTGTTGAAGCTGGGATTTCTTTTCTCTGCCTCAGAATTTGGAAACCATGGTTTGTATCAGTTTCAGGCGATAGGGGAGGATCCCGATGTGGAGTCTTCATCCTCTAACCTGATGGAGACAGAAGAGGGTTTTCAGCCTGTCTTTTTTCAGCCGAGACGACTTAAGAACCTTGTTAGGATTGACCAAGTCGAGAGTCTGATGCCGCTCATGGACATGAAAATCCTAAACCTTTTTGAGGAAGAAACCCCTCAAATCTTTTCTCTCTGTGGGCGGGGTCCACGATCCTCTCTAAGGATACTGAGACCTGGTTTGGCGATCAGCGAGATGGCCGTCTCTCAGCTTCCGGGTCAGCCAAGTGCGGTGTGGACGGTGAAGAAGAATGTGAGTGATGAGTTTGATGCGTATATCGTTGTCTCTTTTACCAATGCTACTCTGGTTCTTTCTATTGGTGAAACAGTTGAAGAAGTTAATGACAGTGGGTTTCTTGATACTACCCCTTCCCTGGCCGTCTCTCTGATCGGTGATGATTCGCTCATGCAAGTCCATCCCAATGGTATCCGCCACATAAGAGAAGATGGACGCATTAATGAATGGAGAACTCCTGGCAAGAGGTCAATTGTTAAAGTTGGGTATAATCGGCTTCAAGTGGTGATTGCGTTGAGTGGGGGAGAGCTAATATATTTTGAGGCAGATATGACTGGTCAGCTGATGGAGGTGGAGAAACATGAAATGTCTGGAGATGTGGCCTGCCTGGACATTGCGCCTGTTCCTGAAGGAAGACAAAGATCTCGCTTTCTTGCTGTGGGATCTTATGATAATACTGTGCGCATTTTATCTCTGGACCCCGATGACTGTCTGCAGATTCTCAGCGTGCAGAGTGTCTCTTCCGCTCCAGAGTCTCTGCTGTTCCTGGAAGTTCAAGCATCAATTGGTGGGGATGATGGTGCTGATCACCCGGCAAGTCTTTTCCTTAACTCTGGTCTGCAGAACGGTGTTCTTTTCAGAACAGTGGTTGATATGGTGACTGGACAGCTTTCTGATTCTCGTTCTCGGTTCTTGGGGCTGAAGCCACCCAAGTTGTTCTCCATTGCTGTGAGAGGTCGGTCTGCGATGCTGTGTTTGTCTAGTCGACCTTGGCTTGGTTATATTCATCGGGGACACTTCCACTTGACGCCTCTCTCTTACGAGACTTTGGAATTTGCTGCCCATTTTTCGTCTGATCAGTGTGCTGAAGGTGTTGTCTCTGTTGCCGGGGATGCTCTCAGAATATTCATGTTTGATCGTCTTGGGGAAACGTTCAACGAAACCGTGGTTCCTCTGAGGTACACGCCTAGAAAGTTTGTTGTCCAGCCCAAGCGGAAGTTGTTGGTTATCATCGAGAGTGACCAGGGAGCATTCACCGCAGAAGAGCGTGAAGCGGCAAGAAAGGAATGCTTCGAGGCCGGTGGAGCGGGAGAAAATGGTAATGGCAGTGCAGACCAGATGGAGAATGGCGCTGATGATGAGGATAAGGAAGACCCGCTCTGTGATGAGCAGTATGGTTATCCGAAAGCAGAGTCAGAAAAGTGGGTTTCTTGCATCAGAGTTGTTGACCCTAAGACAGCTGCGACAACTTGTCTACTGGAACTTCAGGACAACGAGGCTGCTTACAGTGTCTGCACGGTGAATTTCCATGATAAAGAGTATGGTACTTTGCTGGCTGTTGGCACGGTCAAAGGGATGCAGTTCTGGCCCAAAAAGAATCTAGTGGCGGGGTTCATACATATTTATAGGTTTGTGGAGGAAGGGAGATCTCTTGAGCTTCTTCATAAGACGCAAGTAGAAGGTGTTCCTCTTGCACTATGCCAGTTCCAGGGAAGACTGCTGGCAGGAATCGGACCTGTCCTCAGATTGTATGATTTGGGGAAAAAGAGACTGCTTAGGAAATGTGAAAACAAGCTCTTTCCAAACACCATTATATCTATCCAAACATACCGTGACCGTATTTACGTTGGTGACATTCAGGAGGTGAGAGCTCGCTCCCTTTCCCATATTTGGTTATTGAAGTAGTATACTTACTAATGTTGTTGACTAAACTATAAGCGCCTTGTTGTTGTTGTTGTTGTTGTTGTGGGCTGTAGTCATTCCATTACTGCAAGTACAGGCGCGATGAGAATCAGTTATACATATTTGCGGATGACTGCGTGCCGAGATGGCTGACAGCATCGCACCATGTGGATTTCGACACCATGGCAGGTGCAGATAAGTTTGGGAATGTCTACTTTGTGCGGTTGCCACAGGATGTGTCAGAGGAAATAGAAGAAGACCCGACAGGGGGGAAGATCAAGTGGGAGCAAGGAAAGCTGAATGGAGCACCAAACAAAGTGGACGAGATAGTGCAGTTCCATGTCGGGGACGTTGTGACCTGCTTGCAGAAAGCTTCGATGATCCCGGGTGGATCGGAATCCATCATGTATGGAACAGTGATGGGTAGCATTGGAGCATTGCATGCATTCACATCCCGTGATGATGTCGATTTCTTCTCTCATCTCGAGATGCATATGAGGCAGGAGTATCCTCCTCTCTGTGGGAGGGACCACATGGCTTACAGATCTGCTTATTTTCCGGTCAAGGTGCGTCGTATAAACCCAATTTTCTCCTTTTTCATCATATCATATCAGAGATAGATCTAATATTAAACAGGATGTAATATTAAACAGGATGTAATAGATGGAGATTTGTGTGAGCAGTTTCCGACACTTCCAATAGATTTGCAGAGGAAAATAGCAGACGAATTGGATAGAACACCTGCAGAGATTCTCAAGAAGCTTGAAGACGCTAGGAACAAGATCATTTAATCAGACTCTTCTCTCTTCTATTTTTTTTTTCTAATTTAGTTCGATGTTTATATAATTGGAAATTTTCCTCTTAAATGTTTTGTTTTAATTATTAAGCTTGCATCTTCTTTTAGCTTATTGCTATTATAAACTTTTTTTATTGTTAAATTTCTTTTTTTTTTTCGTTCTAATTTGTTTCTTTTCTTTCAAATCCAACCAAACTGAAAAACCATTGGCAACCATATTGAACAACAAACGGTAATTTGGCTGTTGATAGAAAATCAAAATCTTTATATAAATTCACATTTTTATTAATTTGTAAATATATATAGATTTTTATTAATCAAAATATTTAGCACCATTGTCAACCGGTTCTGACCATTTTCTAGAGACGTGGTTGAGCCCCAGATCGAGCTCATAGAAAGTCAAATGCTTCTGAGCCTCACTAGCGGCCTGGCCAGTTGGGTCCTGATCTGCCTCGGAGTAATCAAGCTCAATAGCTGCAAAGATCGGGTTATCGAACCCACAGTCCACACCGCAGAGAGAATAGCAAATGGTATGAGACTTGTGAGCCTCCAAGGGAGAAGAAATGGTTAACCTAGCAGCAGTATCTCTGTTCAATACGTACACCAGCTTCTGTTTCTCGCATGCTCCTACCATTACTGCTCGACCTTTAGGATCAACAGCCAAGTACTGGCCTGGCACAATTCTTCGGCAACCTGACTTCCCAAAAGTCTCCTGATGGACTTTATCGAACACATTCTTCTCCTTGTTGTACTCGAGTATAACAATCCTACCCGAATCTGAGCCAACCACGATATAGTCCTTCTGCGCACCAGTCAACCTAAACTGAGCTAGGGATCTTATAGCACCGAATACTTCCACAGAGTGAATCGTCTGGATCTTACCGTTCTCGTCCGGGCGGAGAAGATCGAGAATCTTGCCGCGAGCAACCGCAATCTCCTGTGTCTTCCCGCCGGAGAAGTTCCCGTTGATTGCGCAGATGATTCCGGTTGCCTGCTGCAGAGTAAGACTGTACAGATACATCTTCGAAGCAAGTAAGCCTTACAGCAGCAGGAACGGCTAGGGTTTAGGACAAGTGGGAAAACTGTAACAAGGGTTTCAGGATTGCTTTTTTCTGGGAAAGGAGAATAACTGAGGGCTTTCCATTTTAGGTGAACTTGGCCATTTGCAGATTCTAACGATGAAGCAATTGAATAAACCCTTAAGCTCAGCTAACTATTACCGCCATCAGGAGAGTGGTGTTCCCAACGACAGAGATTCAGTGATGGGCCCAATTGCATATATATTATAACTCATTGGGATTATATTTGCAAAACCCATAGTGGGCCGACGGTTTTAAATGGGCTAAACCCAAAGCCGACACGATACTTTAATTAACAGAATAAAAATTATTTTTGCGTATCCGACAATCCGATCAGATATCGAACAGATAATATCTGAATCGATACCGAACTGATTATATTTTGGTTTTTTATATATCTGATATCGATAATGACCTATCCAAAATCTATTGGATAATCCGCTAATCCAAATATATAAATATATATGAATTTTAGAGTTTTTTTACGGATTTTGGTTGTTTATATTTAGTCGAACCGATTTAATTTTTTTTTCATTTCGGGTACAATATTCTTTTTTAATACAATTTTTAATTATCAGATATAACCGATCCGATACCAAACCGAACCGATCCGATACCGAAAATATCAAATCGATACCGAAACGATAATGTTTCGGTCCTTTATTAGATACAAAACTGTTAAATCCAAAATATTTGATACCGTTAAAGACCGATCCAAATCCGAACCGATGATCTGAATTCTCACCCCTAATTTTTCCTATCTTAAATCAACATGTTGTCCATTCCAATGTTGTGACTCTCGATTAGTTTAACACTTTAAACATTATGGTTGGGGGTGGTAGTAAATATCTGCATTTAAAAATAATTATAAAAAGTATTTTATATTGTTTTATCTCATTCTAAATTGCTCAAAAAATGTTTAAATGCTTGCGATTACAAGTGAGTAATTAAAAAAAATTACTTAAAATAAAGACTTATTTAAAAATTTAAAAATTAAGATTTAAATATAATGAGATGAGAGTAAAAGTATGTGGGAATGAGATGAGATGATAGTAAAAGTCTGTGGAAATAGCTAATGAGATGAGATGATAGTAACAGTCTTCTTCTTATATCTGCAAAAAAATGAAAAAACCGTTAAACCTCCAAGAGGATGAAAGTTTCTCTTCCGAAGAGTTTTTGATACCAGAGTCTGACATCTATTAACTGACATCTATTAATTATTACACACATATTATTTTCTTTTCATAATTTTTTTTTATTAAATATATTCAAATAATAATTTTTACATTTTATCATAATAATATGATTTTGATGTTTTTCTAATTATTTAATATGTTTATATTGGTAATTAATTATGTTAATCGTTACTATATTAGCTAATTAACCAATTATAAATGTTCTGCGAAAATACTTATTTTCAATGGTTACAAATGGTATGAATAGTTTAACACTTAAAACAGCAACCATCTGCTTCAATAAATTTCTACATCCCCATCCACATTTGCTGCGTTTAAACCAGTCAAATCCTAATACAATATTTGATATCATCCATTTTATTTTTTCTTCTTTACTAAAACCTAGTTACATTATATGAGTAAAAATCAGATTTGAGATTTTGCTTCATTAATTGTTGTTATTAGGCTTCACATGAAGAGTAGTGATTCTTGTCTCCATCCATTGAACAATGTCATTGAACACAATCTCTGATTTCTCCAGAGGCTCCCCGAAAAGAAGGCTATGCCACATTTCAGGATACAACTTCAAAGTCTTGTCATTGGACGAAGCCACCTCATAAAGCTGTTTGCTACCTCCTTTATCCGTTACTTTGTCATCTTCTCCATGCAATACTATGAACGGCATTGTCACCTATCTCACACGCATTTATCCCCAAATCAAATGACTTACATATAGTTAAGATATTAATTCTATTTTCGAGTTTGTTTCTGTTTACTCTTTAATCTTTGTCCAAATGAAACTTCAGTTAATTGTATAATAGACCAATTGTAAATATAAACACAAAAGGAAGGAGAAACTCCGTTGCCTTTGTGTTTACACTTACCAAAATATTCGTGTGAAAGACTGAATTTGTTTTTATTTTTTGTTTTACTTTATAAAAAATGTAAAATTTGTATTAAAAATAACTCCACATATAAAGACGACCTGGAAAACGTATAAAGTAGCGTTTGGAACAATCGTAACATAAGTATGATTATATAAATTACCTCGTGCAACAGATTCTCTAGATGTACGCTTACTCTATAAAGCTCGCTCATCGTCTTCAGACGAGGCCTCCCATGATAGCAATTTGGATTCTCTCTTATCTGTTTTGTGTGTTGTTTTTTTTTTTTGTAAAGTCAGTGAATAGCGTATTTAGTGCGAAGAAACTATGGATTTTCCAGATCCATAATCGGTTACCAAAAACAAGATTCGTATTGTATAGTGAAAAGGAATGTAGAGTACGTACCTCTTGTCTCTTTTGAGGCAGTTTAATTGCGAGATTGATGATATCAGGTGCCGAAAGGAACGATCTCCATGATGGGATCAGATTTGTGACCAAATTCATCATAGATACAACCATTTTTGGTGGTCTCATCTCTTCAGCAATCTGTCACTCATCATATTTGTACATTAGACATGATTATGATTCTTAAATTATATGAATAGTAATGATATGTTTGAATCTGTTCACCTTACACATAGGAGCAATAAGGATTCCTCCATCCCAAAACTCAGGTTTCTTGCGGTGCAAGAGAAGAACTACGGCTCCTCCCATTGACTCTCCCATCGAAAACTTCTTCTTCTTTGTGTTCTCTCCCATTTCTGCCGTGTACAACAAACAAATCACGTGAGTTACAACCCTAATTTCAATATTATTTGTTCTAAAGAAACTTTTGGATATATGTATAAATCAATATCTCCAATATTCCTTTTTTTTTTAATTACCACATAAATATATATATATTTACTATATATTTGCAATGAAACTTCAAATAATCTGAGACGATTCTGCAAATCATACTCATTAACCATTCAAGCCGTTCAAGTGTATTCATCGCGTATCATACTCATTAGCCATCCAAGCCATCAATGCTCATATCTAATATTAAGACATTTGAAGAGTGTCAACATGTAATCATGAGGTCAAGAAAGAAGAGACGGACCAGATATCTTGGAGAAATGTGAAGAGACATCATCAACGAGAAGATCGAAGTTATCAATGTAGGCAGAGAGGCCGCCTGATCTTCCGTGCCCTTCATACTCAATTCCGTACACAGCAAATCCTTCTTTTGCAAACTTAGATGCAACACCTGCAACGTAAATTTCACATTTCACCTCTTTAATTTGTTCCTCATTCTTTTCAATGGATGCATATGTATATAGATAGATTACCTTTAAAGGTGGTGCTGCAATCAATTGCGTAGCCATGGCAAAAGAAAATGAGAGCTCTTGGTTCTTGATTTACTGGAAACCATTTGCAAGTTAGGAGTTGCACTCCTCGTGAATTCTCTACGAATTCCTAAATCAATTAAGAACTCATGATCATTGACTTGTTCATTCGATGTATTATAATTAAAACAACTAACTAATCTTCAAATCGAGTAATGAAAGTTACCTCGCTGTATCCGACTTGTCCATCAATATGAGCCTGTAGATGATAAAAGTCAAATCACATATATAAATCTAATTTGGAAGTCATAGAAAAATAATATAACTAACCATATTTGATCCCAGAAAATGTCACGAGAGAGGAGCAATAAAACATTACAGAATATATGGTTAGGTTGGTGTTTCTTATGGAAGAAGAAATGTTTAGAAAAGGGTTGAATCAAACAATAGTCATGTCCTTTTTCTTCGCTCGCAAGAACCATTACTAATATTTTAGGGGTGGCCTAAATTTAGCAATTTCACAACACCAAAAAGTAAGTACTAATTACGGAATAAGTTTTCTTTTTTTTCTTAAACGTCATTTTAGTGAAGTTGTAACTTCACAATAATAATGCACAATTAAGTCTTCTAACGAGAAAGTTGGTTACTTTTCTTTGTCCAAGATTCTAGTTTCTCACGTAGAATTATTCATCTTGGGGCTTCCATACAAATGAACAGACGAGAGGGAGCAGTGCACTTTTGAAAGAACTTTTTTTGGATATTTGGCCAGAGATCAAGATGCTGAACAATCGGCTGGGAGGGGATTCAAATTCCAGTCCCATAACACCTTTGACTTTCAAAATTTTATTTGAGGGGCTGAAATAAAAACCAATAAACAAAAAAAATATTAAACAAATAACCAGGCATTTAAAACTAATATTACTTTAGGGGTAACCTAAATTTAGCAATTTCACAACATCTAAAATAAGTACTAATCACGGAATAAGTTTTCTTTTTTTTCTTAAACGTTATTTTGGTGGAGCTGTAACTTCATAATAATAATGCAAAATTAATATTTGATAGGATAGGATTTTTTTTTAAAAAAAATTCCTTTATTGTATTAATGGTTTTCTTTAATGTTTCAAATCCTGTCTTATTGTATTCAGTATTTGCTAAAATTATTCAAAATCCAATATTATTGGATAAGTTGTTTATAAAAATTCTTTAAAAAAATTTGTTACTAGAAAAAATAGATTTCTTTGAAAAATATATCAAAAGAATTTGTAATGATTGGAGTGATCTATATAGTTAAAAATTAGTTGATAAAAATACCACCTCACATAATGAATTTGAGAAATTTCTGAAATATATGCTTTTTTGGTTGATTGTCATATTCTCTTTCTCATATAGATTTAAATTGGAACATGAGAAGATAGAGAAATTTACCTTTATTAATTCCATCTTAAAAGAAGGAAAATTTGTTTTTCCCATCATTTTATGGTGCTTTGTTTTGTTTATTCATGGCAATATCATCTTAAATATCTGATCCATGTTTAAAAAAAAAAGTCTGAGTCAGCTGTGAGTTTAATCATGTAAACGCAAAAACCTAGAAGATCTATTACAAAACTAGACACATTCAATTTTGAAAATCTCAAATTTTGATCACGAAAAAGAGATAAATGGATTGGTAAAAGGAACAATTATATATATAATTCGTATATAAATGACTAAATGTGTTACTATTATTAGAAAAGCTTCCAAATGTAGATACATTAGACTAGATCGATATGTTGTTTTATGATATATAATTTTTAATTTTCTTACAAATCCTTTTTATCTTATAATTTCTTTTATTTTCTTCTCAAATGCCATGAAATTTCTACCAATCACTTGATAGAATTCTGTAAAATTTGTTTGATTCATTTTACATATTTAAATCCGTTAAAATCTTCTTAAGATCTGAATGTATCCAAATAGATTCAATCAATAATCTAATATGTCTTTTTTAACATGGAAATCTTTTCAAATCCACTAATATCCATTATTAAATTTATCAATAAATTTATAAGAATGAATAACATCGGATTTTATTTAGTATTTAAAATTATTTAATAAATAACATTGATTTTGATAAGTATTTTAAAATCACTCAAATAATATAAAATTTTGCTTGAATTTTTACATCCATTAAAGTTCAATAGCTAATAACCTCATGAATGTCACAACATAAATACGATTTTTTTTTAGATTTCAAGCCAAATTTAAGGTGATGTTCCATATCTCACTTTTTCTAACTTAGGATTTTTATTTAAAGTTTTCTTCATTTTTCTATCGATGTTTAATTCAAGCATTAGTTATTTTTACGGGATATATTTAACTACGGCCTACGAGTTAGTATTGGATCACACATGCATAGTAGATTGGGCGGATCATCTTGGGTTAATAGAGAAGCAAACAAAATTTATGACTATTCTTGAGATGTTGAATTTTCATTTATAAACTTCAGTGTTTGTATAGTTACTTTCAATTTAATGCTTCAAAATTACGCCAAATAAATACAAGATTTTGGGTTTAGCATTACAGTTAAACCTCGATAAATGAATGTTCGATAAATGAATAACCTCGACAAATGAATAAATTTTTCCGTTCTCAACTTGGGGTAATGGACTAAATAGATAATTTTGCTAAATGCATTAATGAATAATTTTTTTGAAATCTTTAAAAACTCTATATAAATATAAATGAATAATTATCACATTTCATTAGATATATATATATATATATACATCTATTAAAAAGAAATTCAATCAACAATGTTAGTACAATTATTCATTTTTTACAATAAAAATATTCTATAGTATTTTAATTTTTTTCATCAAAATTCATCTCATATTTGATTCTTCTATCGCAAAGAAAACTTTAAAAATATATTGCTTGTATTGTAAATAATAGTTTCATAAGGTGATTAGAAACCATCAATTTTTTTAAAAAAAAAACTCTTTTAAAATTAAACAACTATTTATGATCTCTCTATCACTTTCTTAGGTGATATAATTCATCACCAAAACTTATATTTATATAGGTTACATTGAATCTTAAGAACTAGAAAATTTATTTTTCTTTATACATTAATATAGAAAACTTCCTTTTATAGTTTTAGAAAACTTCATTTTTATAATTTTAAAACTTTCTTTTTCTAATTTTCAGTTTTCAAGCTTATATATTTGAAAAAAATACTATCTAAATGAATAAAAATTCATTTATCGATAAATAAATAATCTCGCTAAGCGAATATTTTTTATTGATCCCAAAAATATTCATTTTTAGAGGTTTGAAACATTGAATTGGAAAATTTCTGACATTTTTGTTATAAATCTTATAACACACACCATTATTTGACTCTATTGTTAAAACATTGAATGAATATATTTCTTGTGAAAATGAATATATAATTGGGTCAATACAGATTAGCACATAGCAAAAATAAATAAATACATAAATTGCACCGTTTGGCTGCACAACAATTTGCTGCGGATCAAGTTTCTCGGGCTTTATAAATATGATTTATTTTTTTGTTTGTCGCAACGGATTTTTACGTCAGCGCCACTGTATACTAAACTGTATTAATAATCAACAAAACAATCCAATTTTCAAATGGATTAGTTCGTTTAATCTGATGCAAACCTTTTGATTTTCCAAGTCCAAAATGGCTTTCAAATTTAAAGAGAAGCTCTATCGTTTAACCATCCAATGATATCACCAAACACAATCTCCAAATTCTGAGGAGATTCTCCGTATAAAAGCCCATGCCACATCTTCGGGTATAACTTGAAAGTCTTGTCCGAGCTGGCAGATATCTCGTATAGTAGCTTGCTTACTTCTTTGTCCGTAACTTTATCATCTTCTCCGTGAAGGACAATAAATGGCATCGATACCTGTTTACATTTAACGTTCAATGTTTATCCATAATTTTGTTGGATAAAAACAAATTTTTGAGATATCAAGAAGATAGGCACGGTCTATTTTCACACACTAGAAACTATTCGATTTAAATACATATAAACTTTAGATCTCTATTTAAATCCACAGTTCATAAAGTTTAATGTTTCAATCTACACAATTGAAAATTTTAAACCTATTTAGACACAAAAATGAAATTTAATATCTCAGAGAACATAACTAGATGCTTTAAAATAAACCTAATTTAATTAAACCGTTACTTAAACCATAAACAATGAATTTAGTACACAAACCATAATTAAACCCGATAACAATCCGAATTGACAATCCACACCTGATTGATTAAAGAGATGGATCCTCATAATCTTCGAAGAAAAACTCAGAGAAATCAATTTCATTCTGAAATTCATACAATTGTAAATAAAATATCCTAGAAATCACAAAATCTCAATATCTTAAAAATATCTCGAAATCAGATGGATTTGACGCTTGTAATTCATATAGATGAAAAAAGAAAGAAGAAGATGAACTGAAATCGGGTTTTGGATAGGTGTAATTGGGTCTTTTAGTAAGTTTGGTTTAATCTATTATTAGTTCACATTGATTTCGATATGGTTAACTAAGAAAACCGCTTTAAATCGGGATTGTGTGTAAATAAGTTTAAAACTTTCAGTTGTGTGTGTGTTGAAGTATTGAACTTTTTAAAATGTGGATTTGAATAGAGATCCAAAATTTGAGTGTATTTGAAAGGAAAAGTTTCTAGTGTGTGCCCAGAAGATAGATATATAAATAAAAGAAGGAAAAAAAAGTGAAAAAACCTGATGAAGATTTTTCTCAAGATCCAAGCTAGTCATTAAGAGTTGATGAGCAGTTTTCAAGCGAGGCCGGCCCTTGTAGCAATACTCGTTTTCCCTAACCTTTATATAACAAACAAAAAAAGTAATTTAGACAATATTAAAACGTCTAAATTTGTGTTACATAAAAGGATAATGATCAAAACGTTACCTGTTTTCTTACGTGGGATTCTTTAAATGCGACGTCAATAATATCGTTATTAGGAACTATCTTCCAAGTTGGAATAAACCGAGTTAGCTTTGTGAGAAATTTGATCACCACAGGATGTGGCTTTATCTCTTCTGCTAGCTGCACGCAAATAAAATAAAATAAAATAAAGAAGAAGAAGAAGAAGAAGAAAGTCATCGTTATGTTTCTTCTTTAGACGTGTTTATAAGTTGGATATTTGTTATATAACTGTATAGGTCTTTTGTTAAACTCTTAATATGTTGATTCTTGTAGAAAAAGCCGGCAAGTGATTCACAAACATTTTTATTGCTACTAAACCAAAGAACTCTATCTTAATTCTATGAAATATGCATAATATTATATGAACAAAAACTCTTATCTTAATTCTTAAACTTTAAAAGTCGTTGACAAAAACAAAAACAAAAACAAAAACAAAAAGTTTTAGAGTAAAGACGATTAAAGGAGGAATGATGAACTATAATAACCAACAAAAGATATGAAGGACACGTGATGAAGCATACCTTACACATCGGAGCGACTAAAACGGCACCGTCCCAAAAATTAGGCTTCTTTCTCTCTAATAGTAAAACGACTGCTCCTCCCATAGATTCTCCCATTAGAAATCTCATCTTCCCTTTATTCTCTTCCTTCTCTTCACATTCACAATTTCCAAAACATATAATAAAAAAAAATTACCATATAGGAGAATAATAAGAGAAATTATCTAAGAGAGAAAATATATGAAATTACCACAAATTGAAGAGTAATGAGAAGAGACGTCATGAACAAGAAGATCAAAGTTTTTGATGTAACCATTTAATCCACCGGATTTACCGTGACCTTCATAGTCCATTGCGTAGACCGCAAAACCCGCATTTGCCAACCTTATTGCCGTGCCTGATTAATCATAGAGTTAATTAACATATGAATTTGTAATGTAATTAATTTCCTGTGAATATTAATGATGATAAATCATAACCTAACTGTTCATGGTGATGCTTGATTCCATTGCGTAGCCGTGGCATAAAAAGATCAAAGCCTTTGGTTCTTGCTGGTTCTCTGGTTTCCATGAACACGTGAAGAGCTCTATCCCTCGTGAATTCAACACATAATCCTAACAACAAAAACACAAAATTGCAAATATTAGTTAATGGACTAACGTTATATAATCCATAATTAATATTGGTTTTACAAATAGAGAATGCATGATAAAAAGAGATAAATTCATAATTGAAAAGAGAGAGGGAGAGAGATAAGACAAACCTCTCCGTACTTAACCATGATGTTCCTTTTGTTTTTGTTTTTGTTTTTTGGGTAAGAAGGTAAACTGGATTTTGTTCTGTTTATAGAAGACGAGAGTCACGGTATAAGTTTGTTAACAAAAAAAAAATAATAAGATAAGAGGAGGCGATGACGATGAGAGAATGAGAGGAAATTTAGATTGAGACTAATTAGGAAAAGCCATTTAATGCTGCGTTTAGATTTTGGAGACTAATTAATGATGACGTGCGTATCTCTATCTCCGCATTGTTTCTAGGTTTAATTAACTAACTTTAGAGAAAATAATACGATTTTGACCTCCATTTGAACTCAAGAAATATGGAAACTTGAAAGACACGAAGATCGATAATCAATCGTAAATCAAATTCAAAACGAAATCAACTTAGATCCAACTGAGTATGAAAATCACTAAAAAAAAAAATCTATAAAATTACTGATATACATAAATATCTTAAATTTAATAAATCTTATTAGCCGACAAAAAAAAATCTTACTTTTATCAATAAAGATATTATTATATTGAAGTTTATCTCAATTTTTAAGAAACTGTGTGTAATTATTTCTTTTTATAATCAAAACAGTTTAGAAACTAGAAACATTTAAGTACCATCTATATATGTTAGTAAGATAAACAGAAATGTTATTTTTAGAATTTTAATAAAAGTTTAGATCTAGAATTCGAAAATAAAATCTAAAACTCGAAAATAAAATCTTATATTTTTAGAATTTTAATTAATATAAAATTATGTGACATATATTATAATCTAACCAAGTGACATGTTACAATCTGATTGATTATGTAAACGTCACGTGGTGGTGAATCAAGATGTAATATATTATTATTCAAAATCTCAAATCCACCAAATTAAGTAAAATGTTAAGTCTTTCAATGCCAGAATCCATTGAGGCTTACGGTTTCACATCAAGACTAAATTGCGCAGAATGAAATATTATGTACTCCACTGAAGTTTATGTTTGCTTTCCTTTTTCGAAGAGATTACCAAAGAACTCTTTGAAGATTTTTCCTCTTGGGTAATATCCGTTTTATATTTTAATCCCAAATTGTCGTTGTTGAATATTCTAGCGGGGTTAGTGGGTGATTTTCGTTATGTGACAAGAAGATTTTGCACCCTAACATTCTCATACAGTGAGGACAATTGACGTAATATATGTCTCCCTGCGATTAACTTGATGTTTGTGGGTGCGTAATGTTTTATTGTCTAGTCAAAGATGTTGACGATAATTCTCATGTCATTTCAAATAGAGACTGCATTGCATAGAATGATATATTACACTTACTCCATGAGGTTTAGGGTTTACATTCTTCCTTCGAAGAAGTTATGAAGGAACTCCTTGAGGATTCCAATTAAAGTGTATGACGTTTCTTCCACAGAATGTAATCCTTGCTCTTTATTATTAAAATTTTTTGTTTCTTGATCAGTAAATAAAATTGACAAAGATCATTCTGATTTTAAAATATCTATAAAAACGTTTATTATTGGTCTTTTACCACGAACCGCATGTTCCTGAAAGAAAGAGTGTTGATGCTTACTTTTTGTGTATTACTTCTTAAAAAAAAAAAATCGAAATGGTGGATCGTGTCACAATAATACATCGCACACATTGTAGAACTAGTTACATTTATTTTGTCATGAAAAACTAGCTACATTGAAGTTAGATGTATCTATGTAAAATATAGTAAGTCAAAATAGCCATTTTGGATTCTTTTTCTTTTTTTTTTTTTTTTTTGGAAAACTTAATATATTTCCTTCTACAACTTTGACTTTATTATCATTGTCTCACTCTGATGTCTGACCTGCGCTTAAGGTTGACCGCTCTACAACAATCCCCTCTCCAAATTATTTTCACACTTCGATATAATTCATTTTTGATTCGTTAGAACTCCCAAACCTACACAATCTTCCTTTGTAAAATGTGTACGAAAGCATAGAACATTACCAATTTCTAATCTGAACCTAGCAAATCACTTTTGTAGCTCAATTTTCATAACAAGAAAATTGTTGTCAGATTTTACCAAAATCGTGATTTTGTAAGAAAACGTAGAATAGGTTATAATGCTCTTGTAATGATTTCGCCAACTCATATACACATCGTTGAAATCAAATTGGTTGGAATGTGCAAACACAGTTGACTTTGGTAAGTAAATCTCGATTATGTTCTTTACGGAAACTTATATATGGCTGGAAAATGCCAGTGACTCGGGTATATATTTGTATCACAATTTGTCGAGTGCGTATATTTGACTTTTAGTTCAAACCTCATCAATATACATAACATAACATGCGAATGTTTTAATATATAATAGATATGCAAAATACATGGATTGGTCAAGTTGGTATACATAATTAGTACAAATCTTTAAGTGATCGTATATATTTTGGTCAAACGAAAGGTTAATAGTTTCATAAATACGATGATAATTATTCGTGAATACTTTAACATAGATACGAAGTCCTAGCGAACGATCTGCTAATCGCACACATCTTAATTCTTACAACGGTTACTTACTAAGTTGCTATATATAAGATAATTAACATTTTTTGTTTCTGTCAAAACTTAGGAAAAGAAAATTTCGTACTCGGTTTTGTTAAGCTAATAGATAGACCAAACAAAATCAACAACTACTATGAACAAAATAAAGTTATATATGTATAAAAAAGATGGTAGTAAACAACAAATTTCAAAAACTTACTTATAGTTAAAAATGATTTTATATTCAAATAGTCCTTATTAGGATGAAATGAATGGTATTACGTGAATTGAGTGCTTTTGAACAATATTATAACATTGTCTTAACGGAATTGGTTAAATTAGCGTATTTAACTTGTAAATACTTGCATTCTTTTGAATATCCAAAACGTTGCCATATCTTTGAAAGGAATGTACAAATTCAATTCAGAGGCAATGTTTTACGAAAACTACAGTTTTCAACATTCAAAGGTCGTTAGATTACTAAGATTATTAATGTTATTAGATAAAAGATGTTACTAATGAAACTGACGTACTAACAACTTCATATCATTTGATGTAAAATCAATTTTAAGATTATAACATTATATATGGGTGCTAGAACATATAATATATCAACTTGAAGCTAATAAGCCAAATGTGAATCTTTGAATAATAATTTAATATCATAATTGACTTTTGTCACCATTTGTTATATTTTAGTTTGAGTTTAATCCTAGAAATTGAGATTAGGAAAACAATTTTTATTAGACAAGCTAGACAAAAGTATAGAAAGCTATACACGGATAAGGGAATTACAACCCACTATAACTGAAAAATAACGATAACTGTTATGTTAACCACATTTCGTAAGGCAACGTTACCAATTTATAATAATACCATTGATGAAAAGTGATTACCCTAATAACAATATTTTATCAACAGAAATGCAGATGTTGACCGCAAAAAAAAAATGCACATGTTGACATAAACAAAAATCAAATGCAGACAGACACGCGTTTATAGTAGGGAATGTTAAATATCTAAATCTAAAATCTCGGACTTTCTTATTCAATTTTCTAGGTACTATATCAGATTGAGTAAAATTTGTATACGATATAAAATTGGAACATGGGATATAATTAGTTATCAAAGACCAATGATGCACAAAAGTCGATTGAAAAAATAAAAATAAAATAAATAAATAAAAATTACATTATTAATTATTAGCTGACAGGATGAAATAGTCAAATACTTCTAGACGTGTTAAGCAAAACCTTGTCGTCACTTACTGTAATAATTTAAAGTATATAAAAAATTAAGGCTTATACATCCAAGTCAATGGTTTTTTGTTGGTCTGGGTCTGTATTCACAGGTAAGCACATTGTCAACTCAAGACCAATCTCTCTATATAATTGTTTAAAACCATCTTCATCATAAAATAGAAAGAGTAGAAGCCAAGTTAACACCATCAAAAAATTCACGAAGAAGAGAACAGAGAGCTTTCTTCTTCAATGGCGAAAAAGGCGAAATTTGCTTTCTTTTCCACCTCATCTCCTAAGTCTCTTCCTTCTTCTCCTTCATCATTCACTTCTTTCCCAGCTTCCCCTCTGCACCAGATCTTTACTCAGTCTACGATGGAGGAAGCCGTGGAGAGAGCGGAATCCGTGATCAGAAAATGGGATCCGAACACGCCTTCCTTCACCAAGATTGTTTCTCTGTTCAATCATAGCAGAAAAGAGGCCAAAGAGTTTATCAGATGCGTCCGTGATTTGCGCAAAGCGATGCACTTTCTTGTCTCCCAAGACTCTCAATCCCCCAAGCTTGCTATTGCGCAGACCCTGATGCAGATCGCCATGACGAGGCTTGAAAAAGAGTTTTTCCAGATATTATCTTCAAACAGAGACAAGCTTGATCCTGAATCAGTTTCCGGTCAATCCTCAATCTCCAGCAATTCCGAATTTGAAGATATTATGCAGTCTGATGATGACGATGAAGATGACAATGAGATGAAGAAAGCTAGTGAATCCATCACACAGGTTGAGAAAGCTTCAGCTGTGGTGATGTCTGACTTAAAGGCGATAGCAGAGACTATGATCAGTTGCGGATATGGTAAAGAGTGCGTAAAGATTTACAAGCGGATCAGAAAATCGATAGTAGATGAAGGGCTGAGCTTGCTCGGGATTGAAATCTACAAAGGCTCCAGATTTCACAGAGTGGACTGGGTCACGCTCGAGCATATGATCAAGAACTGGATCAAAGCTGCAAAAATTGGCGTTGTCACACTCTTCCGTGGAGAGAAACTTCTCTGCGATCATGTCTTTTCTGCTTCCAATTCAATGAGAGAGTCATGCTTTTACGAGATTGCAAACGAAGCAGCCACTAACCTTTTTAAGTTCCCTGAATTTGTTGCCAAAGAGAAGAAATCGCATGAGAGGATCTTCTCGCTAATGGATCTCCAGGCTGCGATATCGGATCTCTGGCAGGATATAGAGATAATATTCCACTTCGATTCAGTAGCCGGTGTGAAATCTCAGGCGCTCACATCGCTGCAAAAACTAAAGGTTTCAATCCACAGTGCTCTCACTGATTTTGAATTAACCATTCAGAAGGATTCGACGAAGGCTCTTACACCTGGAGGAGGGATTCATAAGCTGAACCGATCAACAATGAGTTTCATCTCTTCCCTCTCGAAATACAGCTGTGTCTTGTCTGAAATCCTTGCAGACCATCCGCTCCCGAGAAACCTCCGCTTGCTAGAATCTTATGTCAGAACTCCAGTCTTAGAAGATGATGAGCACAATCACGCACTCTCGGTCCATTTTGCTTGGCTCATCCTAATCTTGCTATGCAAACTAGACACCAAGGCAGAGCATTACAAGGATGTTTCACTATCCTACCTCTTCCTTGCAAACAACCTTCACTTCGTCATTGAAACAGTTCGTTCAACTCACCTGAGGGATCTCCTTGGAGAAGATTGGCTCGCTAAGCATGACGATAAACTAAACGCTTACGCTGCAAATTATGAGATAGCAGCATGGTCCAATGTATTCATGTCTTTGCCAGAGGAACCCACAGACCTATCACCAGAGGAGGCCAAAATATATTTTAGAAGGTTTCACACGGCATTTGAGGAAGCATATATGAAACAATCATCACGAGTTGTACCAGATGCGAAACTTAGGGACAAATTGAAGGTTTCGATAGCAAAGAAACTTGCACCCGAATACAGAGTGTTTTACAAGAAGTACTTACCAATGCTCGGCCAAGAGAGAAACATCGAGATCCTAGTGAGGTTCAAGCCAGATAATCTGGAGAATTACATATCTGATCTCTTCCACGGAACACCAATACTTGCCTCATCTTCGTCTTCTTCATCTGCGTCTTCTTCATCCTGGATGTCGCTTGGTTGTGTTTCAGGCTGAGACTCGTTTAACTGTTACAGTTCTGGCTGAATATTCCGTTCTACATATTGAGTTTGCATTGTGTGTGTACAATAGAAAATGAGGATAAAAAAACAACATTGTTACATTATTTGAAAAATATTTGATTGAGTTTCTCATCTTCTGAATCTAAGAAAGAACAAGAAACTTATTAAACGATTTTTAAAAATAAGACGAGTAGTCTCTCATAAAACATGCTAAATAATCTGGTAATGAATTTGATCCAGGGAATATACAGACAAGAAACCAATTACTTAACCTTTCAGAAGAAAATGCATTAAAAACCTCACAGAACATATTGTTAAACATAATGTGCTGAAGAACAACAGCATTGTTCAGTCCGCGAATAACTAGAAAAGAAAGGAAATAGGATAAGCAACAAAACAGTCGGATTGCAACTACTACTTAGGAACTCCATGATCTGAAGGACGGGATAAAGATTGCCAACCGGTACAAATTTTGATGATTTGCTTGAGAGTTTCCGATGGAGGCTCCACGGTCCATGTCGGGTAATGCTCGCTTGGATGGAACACACATTCTTCGCCGGCCCCTGTCAACAAGGAAGCTTGAGCTCCGTTCAAGAACAAGTCATTTTCAGATCGAACCAACCCAGCACTTACTTCTTCCTTGTCAGCAGCCTACAAATATATGTACACATGATGAAGATAATGGTGGTGAAGAACACAGTTTTCTCTTATGCGAGGAGAAGACGAAGCAAGTGAAAAGAGAGAACCAACCTTCTCTGGGTAGTATTCAAAAGTTTTCTTCTTCACTCCTGCTTCGTATATATTGCATTGAGAAAATACCTGATTTCAGAAACAAAATTATCCTCAGCTGAGATTTGAAGAAAGAAAATTTTATGGCCTAAAGCTATTGGCTTTCTAGACAAAGCCCATCTCTTGTGTACTCAGACAGCTATGAAAGAGTTTTACCTGCGCTTCTACGCTAGCACAGACAGCATATAGTCCCCAGTTTCTTGTGTAATTGTTGTATAAATGAACTTTTCCAAACCTGAGACGAGGTTGCCTCTGCCTGGTTCCATCAAAGAAACAATGGTGAATGGTTACTCGGATGCATCTATCATCAACATGAGAAGGATCTGCTCCAATCAGCATCGTCTTGTCATGTTGTGCAAAATAACATCTGTAAACCAGAGGCAACAAAGAAAGCAAAATTAAGCACCAGACATGAGCATAACATAACGTTAGCTTGAACAATAAAAAAAAATCATCTGCCTCACCTAGAAACGGTGATATCCGTGCTTTGTCTGGTAATATCGATAAGACCATCATCGTAATCGCGCAGGCTACAACGATCAATCCATATGTGTCTGGACTTTGGCTTAATCTGAATGCCATCAACATCGTGGCCTCTACCACCTTCAAACTCCAAATTACAAATGATAATATGTTCACATTCCTTCAGTCTTATTCCTTTCCCTGTGATCTTGATTCGCTGTCCACGTCCATCAATCGTCTTGTAAGACGATACACTCAAGTATGAATTGAGATTTATAGTTCCAGAAACCGCAAAAACAATCCATAATGGCTCTTTCCTCCGACCTCCTTCACGAAGAGATCCAGGTCCATCATCTAAAATCACACATAACCATCTAAAGATCTTCGAAAACAACAGCACGAAATGATTCGGTGTCTCAAATCAATAAACAAATGCAAGAAGCAAAATCAGCACGGAGAAATCAATTCGAAAGCGAAATTAAGCTCGAGTTGCACACAGATTTCGTGTAAATAAGATTTCTTGTATGATCTTTGGTAAAGCATCGGCATAGCCATTTTTATACATAAATTCGTAGATACATTCAACGAATACATCACCTGCAAGAGAAGTGACAACATAGAGATCGCCGTGGAGACCACCGACAGAAAATCGGCCGAAACCCTCGGCACGGCCAGCTAAAGCTCTAAGGCTGCAATCGACATCGGCGTATGGTAGCGTGGTCATCGTTCGTCCTTATGCGTCGTCGTCTCGTGTGTCTCTGTTATTCATCGAGTTTTCTCTATCAGGCGAGAAAGGCACAAACAGCAAATGTAAATCATCTAGATTGGTGATTCGGTTCGATGTACCGAAGGTCGTGGAAACCGGTTCGGACCGTGTTGACTAGTATTTGGTTCATCAAATTTTTATTTACTAAAAATACCATTTTTTTTACTCCACTTGAATTGTGCTATCCATTTTTCTTTAGTAATCTCTCATGTATTATTTTCGTCTTTTTTACAATTTGTGTAACTAAAATTGATTTAGAGTGGATTAAATCAGAGAAATATCATTAAAAAAAAAAAAAACGAAAAACCAACATTCTTTTGTACCAGCATTTTAATAAGGACACCCTTCTTTGAAAATATATTAGTGATATCAAAACGGCCGGTTTTATTTCGAGTTTAACCAAAAAGGAATTCATGTAAAACATCAACAACTGAAGACGAGTTTCAAACATTTTTATCTCAAAATCATACAATACTTTTGGTTAAAAATAGTAACTGAAAACAACTTTGCAAGACTAGAAAAGCTCAAAATCATACAAAGATAAAGAACATGTTAAATCTTTGAAAAGCAATTGACTTTGAGAAGTAGAAGCTCATTAACTATGTTAATCGAAGGTTATTATTGACTAATTAGCGTTATAACTAATATAGTTTAGTCAATGCAAAATCGAGGATTTGAACGGTGGAAACGAAACATTTAAGGATTTAAATTAGAGGTAATACGGTTTAAAAATTAATTATTAACATATTTTTTAGATTAACGACAGAGACTAGGGTTTTCGCCGAAGGGTTCAACAAATCATAGAGATGAACAGATTTCTTGGTAAAATGTTTTTCACAAAACCACCAAAGATAAAAAGAAAACACCCAAACTTAAGCCAAAGTGAATTGGACCAAATGCATAATTGCATACAGTAAAAATCAAATATGAGGAGGCTATATAGCAAGTTTACGTCTTTGGCCCTAGAATCAATACTACTGTTCCACCATACATATATTCAAACTTACTGGTTACTGACTTACTTGTACAGCAAGGTATTACTCAATGAGTAAGTAGAATTGCTTGTGGATTACGTTTGCTTGTGGCTTCTTTTCTAGGATCTTGTTTTACTTTGCCTTGCTGTTTGGGAGCAAATATAAGATGACTTGAGGTAGTAGTCCACACAAACAAGTGTGTGCGTTATTACATATCTATGTGAAGCTTTGAACTTTTTTAAATTAGCTTCGCGAAAGGTGGTTGTATAGTAGTAACATTTATAATCGATTTATGTCTATGTATTTTTCTGTAATGTTGAAAAAGAAATGTACTTTTATATAAAATCCAAATTGGTATAATTACTTAAATACACAAATAAATTTCAAGCATTTCAGCACATAGTTTAATTGGGGTTAGTTCGTGTAAATATATATATATATATATATATATATATATATATATATATATATATATATATATTAGACATGCAAATAGCCAAAATGTAGAAGGTTATTTGCAACATAATCTCAACTCTGAAGTAAGTGAAGTTTTCACTAGCGCTTTCACAAATTTCATGTTATTTATATGATACCACAATATTATAAAGAATATCAATTATAAACAAGTTTGATAAAGTACACTACACAGTTACGAAATGGCCACCACACAATTTTGATAACATTGGCTCTACAAATGGCTATAATATTGGGATCAAAGATCCATAAGCTTTCGTTAGATTAAAAATAAGTTTTTAGTAATAGTAATTTGGATGTATATTTATACCAAACCGAATCTAATTAGAATTAAAATGCGTCGAATCAATATATTTTTAACCATTAGTTTTATCTTAGAAAAAAAAAGACTAAAATCAGGATTAGTGCAAACAAACCAAACCAAACGGAATAAACTTACATTCTATTAAAATATGATACTCTTAGCTATATATCATAATACATTAATTAAATTAGATAAATATAATCCTAATTAAATAGTTAGTTTATATAGATTTTTTTTTTTTGTTTTGGGATTTAAAAATCTAATGCTTAGCAGTCGTCTTCACAACAGATTATTTGGATAAGATGGTGACATCTCCTAAAAATGGCCTGCTTTCACAAACTATTTAGAAGAATTCAAAAAATGCATAACCCATTTCAGCAATATAAAAATATTTCGCAAAACTATAATCGTTAAAAATGCATATCAATACCCACCCTCTAGTTACAAGATACCGTTTAACTAATACTACTGATGTTGATAAAAGAAACTACACTTAATCAAACGAAACAGGAGATTTTTGAAAAGTAAAAACTATTTAGTTTTATAAAGCCCATAAAAATAAATTGGATAGCCTTTAAATGACTCAAAAAGATTTTCCGCAACCACCAACAAATGAATCTTCCAATCAATTGTTAACGGGACAAAAGCGTGAACGTCCACGTGCTCACCCATCCAACACTCGTAATCGTAACTATTGCTACCTACCTCCTCCTCCCTCTTCTCTTATTATAACCAAACAAAAAAAAAAACACAAACATCATTATTATTCTCATCATCAAAACCTAACTCCAAACTCAAACCATGTCTTCTTCAACCTGTCCGTCACCGTTACCTTCCGTCCCGAAACTCCAAGTAGATTCCGTTACTTTTCCACCGTCCGTCAATTCACCGGCTTCCTCCAATCCCCTCTTCCTCGGTGGCGCAGGTTGGCAAACGCTGTTTTGTTCCTCATCTGTTCTTGCCTTACCTTCTTCGATTTTGTTGACTCTTTGATTTTTATTTGTTGTTGCTAACTTACGCAGGTGTGCGAGGTTTGGATATCCAAGGAAAATTTGTTATTTTCACCGTCATCGGAGTTTACCTAGATGCTGTCGCCGTGCCGTCACTTTCCGCTAAGTGGAAAGGCAAAACGACCGAGGAGTTAACGGAATCCGTCCCTTTCTTCCGTGAAATCGTCACAGGTGCTTTCCTTATACCACTTACCTTAAGACACGTCATGCCAAGTTTTTTAAAGTCAAAAGGGATTCTAATTTGTTTTGACCGTCATTAAAAATATTACCTGTTTGTTTATTTTTTAAAAAATTTATGATTATTTTGCTCTTTATTAGGTTCGTTTGAGAAATTTATCAAAGTAACGATGAAACTGCCGTTAACGGGACAGCAATATTCGGAGAAAGTAACGGAGAATTGTGTGGCGATTTGGAAATCGTTAGGGATTTACACAGACTCTGAGGCTAAAGCTGTGGAGAGATTTTTGGAAGTCTTCAAGGACCAAACTTTTCCTCCTGGTGCTTCCATCCTCTTCGCTCTCTCTCCTAACGGCTCTCTCACGGTACTTAGTGCCTTGACAACGTTTTCATTTACATGTTATATATATATACAATACGAAGTTTTTGTCCATATAAAACCATAGCTGTCGAGTATAAAATTGGAATGTGCGATGCTCTGCTTGCGTGTTAACCTCTTGGAAGTATAATCTTTTTTTGAAATATGAAAATTTTATAAGAAGTTTGTTTGTTTGTTTACATATAAACGCTAATGTAGAAATGGCGTTTGAAACATGTGTATATAAGTAAGAAGAAATTGACGTCGTAGTACACAAAGTGATAGCTTTGAAAGCTTTATGACATTTCTTTGTTATGAATTAAATGTTTGCAGGTTGCGTTTTCTAAAGACGATAACATTCCTGAAACTGGAAAAGCGGTGATAGAGAATAAGTTGTTGGCAGAGGCAGTTCTTGAATCGATCATTGGAAAGAACGGTGTGTCTCCTGGGGCTAGGTTGAGTCTTGCCGAGAGATTAGCTCAGCTGATGAAGAAGAACAACAAGGTCGAAGAAGATGCAACAAGGACTGATCAAGAGGAAGCTACTGATCTTACTCTTGGGGATACATTGGCCAAAGAGAACTGATTGTATCGGAGTTTTTTCTTGTTTTTTTTAGGGCTTTATGTTTCTTTATCTAATCCCGTTGTTTAGTTCCTTCCCTCGCATGTTATAATTTGCTTCTATTCGTAATAGTAATTAAATCATCTCACCGTATATGATCAAACCAATCAAAACTGTGTAATCAATCGATCTTGATTCTAGTGATTACGACGAGAAAAACCGGTTATACATCTGACCCGTTTAAATAAAATCCACTTAGCTTTTTTTTTTATGGTCAAAAGAACAATTATAGTATTGTTGTGATGAGCTAGACATGTTGTGTTTTGAGATAATGCATGATTTAAACTTGATTTCAAGATTTGAATCTGGTCTTAATTTGGCATATATACGGAGCCGCTGGTTGGTCACGAAGGTTAGCCAAAATACATATATGGATCTTCAATCCCGAAAAGTCGATTTGATCCGGTTTGAATTGAATTGAAGCAAAATAACTGATTAAATGGACTTTTTATATACATCCAAAAATCTGAGTTTGAACCGAAGCATAGAAGAAATATTGATTTGTAACATGCGAAATTGCTTAAGCAGCTGTACTCTAAGGTGGTATATTAAACCTTATATTTAATACTTAAAACGCTCCAAAAAATAGTGTATTGAAGATACAATAGGCTAAAAAGATCCAATATATCAGAAATAATAATAATACGATCGAATTAATAGTCATACAGAGATAATATCATTAACTTATCCATTACCAAATATATTATATACCATAGAAAACTAAATCAAAGGAAAAATAGAAATCATGAGAAATAATGAATATATCAATCATATCAAACAATGAACTTAATTTAACATTGTAGATGTTTATCAACCTTTTAATTTTTATACAAATTTTTGAAACTTTCTCAAATTTATAAAAACTTTTATATTATGTAAACATTAATATATTGACTCTGTAAAAATACTTTTCATTTTCCTCATTTGATATTTCCATTTTCTTACACTTAACCTTTAATAATGATAAATCTAATTTAATTGTAGTAACCCAAAAACTGAGAAAACGGCCAAAATCAATCCGTATTTTTTAGGATACGCTTTTCATATCTCAATTTTGATACCATGCGTTTTTAACATAAATTATTCTTTTTTCAAATTTTAAATCTGAACAATATGTGATTTGGCTAATTCATACATCTCCGTTAACGTCGTTATTAAATCATTTTATCTTGATGATTCATCCGCTTACGTGTACAAAACAACATCGTTTTGGACGATTTTATTGAATTTTAGATTAATAAACCGATCTGATTTTCAATAGAGAAAAAAATAATTTAGGATTGGTTTGAATTTTGACAGCCGACAAAAATTCCTGCAAACACAGAATATTGCAACTATAGCATATCACTAATAGGGATACAGAACCACAATTAGCTGAAGCCAGGAGATTTGTTTCCTTACTTATATTAGATTTTTCTTAAAAGCTGAAAGTAGAGAAAGACAAACATAAACCTGTGAAGGGGGAGGAGCAGAAGAAGTAGAAAACGGTGTTTCAAGTTTCTTCTCTTTACTCGTTTTTTTCTTCTCACAGCTAGCCATTATCACACTCACTAATTTATAAATAACCAGTGAGAGCAACTTACAAGACTAATTCAGCTAATTAACGACGAGATCTATTTAATGCATATATCCCACGTTAGGGATTTCGTTTCAAATTTCTCCTAATGATCGTTGACCAATATAGTTCCTTACCATCACAAACTAGTCTCTTTCTCAATCAACCTGGTGTGTAGGTAACAATGTCGAAGCTGATAAACATGACAATACAAAACCTAAACAACTTTAAATTATTTTTTCCCCTATTGAAAACATGATCAGTTTACTAACTCAAAACTCAATAAAATCATCCAAAACGATGTCATTTTATACACGTAGACGGATGAATCAGCAAGATAAAAATGTTTAATAACGACGTTAAGAGAGATATATGAATTAGCCAAATCTCATATTGTTCAGGTTTGAAATTTTTTTTTTAAAAAAGAAAAGTTCATGTTAAAAAACGCATGATATAAAAATTGAGGTATGAAAAAACATATTCTAAAAATACGAGTTGATTTTAGCCCTTTTCTCATATATTAATAATATATTAATAGATTAAGTAATTTCTCAACTGAAAAGTCTAGCAGATATGTGAAGCATAAAAGTGAAGCAATGTTAAATTTGATCTGACTAGCCTCTTTAAAAAGATTTTGTGTCAGATTTTAGATTCATGCATATTGCCATTAACAAAAAACTTGAAAGGTAAATAGAAAAATCCGAGTAAGAAAGCGTTAGTTTCACATATTAAAGAAAATAAAATTATGTAATATGGTTTTCCTCAAAATAACATGTTACATAAAAAGAAATTATGTGTCTCGTAATAATAAAAGACATGAAATCATGAATAAAACTGTCCAAAATATATATTTATAATTATATTTTCATAAAAAATAACATATGTCTATAAAAATTCATATATCCAACAATTGGATAACTTTACGCATCATTAATATATAAATGATATGAATAAAAAAATTCAAAACTTATTTAAAATCACTCCTTTTTCAAAAAGTGAGCAATTATTTTTTACCAACAATAAAAAAACAAACTTAAATGATTTTGAAATCCATAAAAATCATATAGTTGTATTGTTGACCAAAAAAAAACTAATTCCTAACCTTTCTGCCAAAAAGAAAAATTAATTGCTATTTTCTTGATTATCATCATTTTCATTGTTATTTAAAGCAAAAACTATAAATTTGTGTTGATGTTTGTGAGTTGTACCATCAGTTTTGGAGGATACTCTTAACTACATTTCCAAAACAATATTTTTATAAGTCACGAGGTTATCATGTTCAGGCTGCGCTTAATTGCAATGGTGGGTCTGATTTGAATGCTAACGCCAAATTGCATCGTCTTCCAACCAAGCGTTATCACTAATATACAGTACGCACGTGCTTCACGATTTTGATGTCGACTTTCAAGAGGAAGTCAATATTATTTTTTATTTTTTAGCGTACTGAAATATAACATATATTTTAGTTAGCTCTGTCAATAAAAAAATAATATAAAATAAAAATTCTTAAAAAATTAAAATATTAATATTTTATAAGTTTGTCAATTGGAAAGTGACATATGATAAAATACAGTATTTTAATGTTTTTAATTAAGAACCAGTTCTTAAATTTTTTAATTCTTTATTATTTTAATTCTATAAACTATACTAAAAAACTTTTAAGATCCCCGTTAGTAAAGCTATTAGATTAAATTAACAAAAGAAATCCCCATTAAAAATGATCTTAGATCCTTTTGTCACAAACTCACTATTCACAGAAGTGAGATTCACAATGAAAAATTTAAAGTCATTTACAAAAAAGAAGAAACTTCAGAGATTATATTATCATTTTAAGTGCCGGAGTGTTCATCATCTTCTTCGAAATTCGATTTTAAAACGGATATGAAATTGAAAAGCACAAAAAAACCTTATTCTACATTTTTTCTCCTTTATTATTCCAAGGTGAACCACTCATACCATACCCGAAGAAGTGGAGTGTACCAGATTTTATATCGTAGAGTCCTTGCGAGCCACAAATTGTTAGCTACTATCGTCGTGGGCCAATCATTCTTCACACCAACTATAGCTCTGCATTTATTATGTTTCCTTTTGAAAATTGAGAGACAAAACTATAAAAACAGACGTTCAAAAACAAAAAGTAGTTAAACACACAGATTAATTAGAGCATATTGGTTTTAAAAGATATATTTGAAGAATTTCTTAACATTAAAAAAAATTCAGAAACTTAAATTTTTTTTAAAAAAACTAGTTTCTTAAATTTTATTAATAAAATATTGATAAGAAATTTGAAATAGGTTTCTCATTAGAGGTAGTCTTAATAGCCTAACCAATACACAATTATTTCATGTCCCTATGATCCATACAAATTTTTTTACTTTTCATAGTTTCCTTTTTTAAGATAGAAGTAAACCCTAAACACATAATATAATAACTAACCTTCCTTGATTACATTTGTTATAAAACACTATAAATGATACATGAATAATATATAAAAGCTATAAAGTATAACTAATTCAACATATTAAATACCAAATATTTTTAATATATATTTTGAATTTTTAAGTAGATCTTTTAACAATTATATTACTTAATGTAGTGTGGAACTAACAACAAAAGTATGCACTTTTTTATAAAAAAATATGGATTTTATCCTCAAGTTTTGATCTTTAAAAAGTTATTACTTTTAAAAATTTCAGTTTTTTTAAAACTAACATTTAATTCAAAGAATCTCATCATGTTTATCACGTTTGAATCTTCTTTAATTCTCAACAATCTTAACATTCGTAGTCGCAGTTTTGTTTATCACGTTTGAAATAAACTGCAAAGAAATGACCTGCACCGGTAACAATATTAACAACCATGCAACCGAACAACCACAACAACCCGATATTTGGTATCAAGAGAATCAGACCAAGTATGTAACTCGTTTAGACGGGATAAAACTCATCAACTCTGGTGAATTTTCACCAATCGATAATAAGAACATATCAAAACTCATGCATGTATTTCTTACAATAGAGTAACCAAACTTTAAGTGTTTATGTATGCATATATGATAGGTGAAAGTGATAATTCAATAAATTAGAAAAAGACAAAGGTATGGAGAATGTTCATGCGGCGCCTAATCTACTGCTTCCGGTTTTGTACACTAAATATGATTAGAGATACGAGAAGGTCTTCTCGATTAGTTGATAAATGCAAACCAAAAAAAGTTGGTGGGAAAGCATTTGAGTACTCTGAATAGGATCGTTCAACGGTCTGTCATCAGATCAATATACGAATCCGAGCCATGTAAACTCTATACATACCTTTTTCATCAATAGAAAAAGGGTTCATATATTTTTACTTGTTTTATAATCTCGATTTCTCTCATTATTTTTAAACACAACCTTTCCTTTTTTTCCAAAATTTCAAATATCATTTTTCGATCATTTCTAATCAAGTTTTTAGTCCCAAACATCTTTTGACCAACAATTCTATTTCTAAACTTTTATTTTCTTTGTAGGAATTATATGGCATAATGGTAGTCACATCTGCATTCATTACACAAGGTCTAGTGTTCGAATCTAGCACCCCGCATGTTATTGGGGATATTAAAGCCACTAGACTATGTTGACAAAAAAAAAAACTTTTTTTTTTATTATAAAATTTACTAACCAAAAGTCCAAATATGAATATACCTTCTTTCAACCTAGTTGCGCTATTAAAATATTTAAAATTTTCTATTTTTTTTTCTTCATTATTGGTATATTATATTTTATCTTTCATTATTGGAATATTTTATTTTATTTTTTCAACTATTTTCTAATTCAAAAAATATGAATGTTGGAGAACCATAAAAAAAAGATCCTACCATTATATTATTTTTACTCTAACGTTACTATTTATTTTATAACATATTTGTCTCATTTAAACAAGAAATCTTCTAAACAAACGATATAACACTTGCTTGTTTATGTTTAGATGTACTAAAATTTGATTAGTTACGTTTTGCAATCCACATAATTCGTCAATTATTATTCTGTGATATTATATTCCATTACTTATCCGTAATCACCGATCTTTTTCTGGCATGTATATGTTCTCCTTGCTGTAAAGAAGAAATTTCCTTGGTTTTCTATTTGTACGTGGTAGAGTTTCTTACTAATTAAAGAGACGTGTTTCTTATTTCTCCTTTATTTTATTTAATTTTAATTATAAAAATTTAAATAAAAATAATAAATGAGTTTTATATTCCTTTTAAATAGAGAGAGAGAGAGTGCTGTTAGTGTTCACCAAAAAAAAAAACTTAACTACAGATATTTTGTAGCTCCCGGAGAGAAGATAACTGAAACTTTAACAAGTAAGTTCATCATTTCATAAGTTTAGTAAATATACCAGTTCTTTTTATTGTTCATGATCTTAATAATAATTTAATAGACTAAGATATCAATCTTGTCCCACCGTTATAAAATCTATCCCATATTATATGTATGTTTTTATTCATGTGTTCTTTATGTATAATTATTTGTAAATTTATAGAATTTTTTAAGTTTGATTTTTTTTTTTTATAGAATACCGAATTAATTCAGATTTCGTATATCTTCATTTCTTTATGAAAAGATATTTATGGTTTTCTCAGGGTTCATGGTACAGTGATACTTCACTAGTTCACTGTTAGCTTCATCTCCAAGAATTCGCTGTTAACTGCCGTAAAAGAAAATCTTCGCCGTGAAGATGCCACGTGTTTCGGCGGAAACTCAAGAAATCTCTCTTGACGGCGGCAACAAATCACCGACGCTCGGTGAACTGCTGAAAGATTTAGAAGACGGTGACCGGAAGAAAAACTCCAGCGAAGATGCTTCGATTCATCACATATTGGATCTCACTTCCTCTGAAATAAGACCTGTGCCGTTTCTCCTGGCCTTCAACAATCTCAGTTATGAAGTCGAACATCGCCGGCGGTTTGATTTCTCGTCGCTGCTCTCCTGGGGAAAGCCCGCTTCGGTGAAAACTCTACTCGACAATGTTTCCGGCGAGGCTTGCGACGGAGATATTGTAGCCGTTCTCGGTGCAAGCGGAGCCGGGAAATCCACGTTGATCGACGCACTGGCAGGACGAGTGAATAGCTTGAGAGGCTCCGTAACTCTAAACGGAGAGAAGGTTTTGCAATCTCGATTGTTGAAAGTGATATCGGCGTATGTGATGCAAGACGATCTTCTGTTTCCGATGCTCACCGTCAAAGAAACCCTAATGTTCGCTTCCGAGTTTCGTCTCCCAAGAAGCTTGTCCAAACCGAAGAAAATGGAGCGTGTTCAAGCCCTCATCGACCAACTGGGGCTCAGAAACGCGGCGGATACAATAATAGGAGACGAAGGACACCGTGGTGTCTCCGGGGGAGAGCGGCGGCGAGTGTCAATCGGAATCGACATTATCCACGATCCGATCGTCTTGTTCCTCGACGAACCTACTTCGGGGTTAGATTCCACCAACGCGTTTATGGTGGTGCAGGTTCTTAAACGAATTGCTCAGAGTGGCAGCATCGTAATTATGTCGATACATCAACCTAGCACTCGAATCATAGATTTGCTTGATCGTCTTATCATCTTATCTCGTGGCAAGAATGTTTTCAGTGGATCTCCGGCTAGTCTTCCTCATTTCTTCTCCGATTTCGGACATCCAGTTCCGGAGAAAGAGAACATCACCGAGTTCGCACTTGATCTAATTCGACAACTCCAAGATTCCACCGAAGGAACCAAAGAGTTAGTAGAATTCAACGAAAAGTGGCAACAGAACCAATCAGCTCGAGCCACGCCAATGACCACTCCGTACGAAGCCTTATCTCTAAAACAATCCATCACTGCAAGTGTTTCTAGAGGCAAACTAGTCTCAGGCTCGACCAGTACCAATCCCATTTCCATGGAATCAGTATCGTACGCAAACCCGCCATTGGTCGAGATATATATCTTAGCCAAACGGTACATAAAAAACTGGATCCGGACACCCGAGCTCATAGTAACACGGATCGCCACTGTCATGGTGACTGGTCTTCTCTTGGCTACTATATATTGGAGGCTTGACAACACTCCAAGAGGTTCGCAAGAGAGAATTGCTTTCTTTGCATTCGGCATGTCCACAATGTTCTACGTTTGTGCAGACAACATCCCTGTTTTTATCCAAGAACGATACATTTTCTTGAGAGAGATAACGCACAACGCATACAGAACATCTTCATATGTTATCTCTCACTCTCTCGTGTCTCTGCCTCAGCTACTCGGTCTCTCCATTGCGTTTGCTGCAACCACGTTCTGGACAGTTGGTTTGAGCGGCGGATTAGAAAGCTTCTTCTATTACTGCTTCATAATCTACGCAGGCTTTTGGTCTGGATCCTCTTTCGTTACCTTCATATCCGGTCTTATTCCAAATGTCATGATAAGTTTCATGGTCACTATTGCCTATCTTTCCTACTGTCTACTGATGGGTGGATTCTACATCAACCGGGATCGGATACCGATCTACTGGATATGGTTTCATTACATTTCATTGTTGAAGTATCCCTACGAAGCTGTCTTGATCAACGAGTTTGATGACCCATCTCGCTGTTTTGTTAGAGGAGTACAAGTATTCGATGGTACGCTTTTGGCGAAAGTGCCCGATGTGATGAAGGTTAAGCTCCTCGATACATTGAGTAATTCTTTAGAAACGAAGATAACGGAGTCCACATGCTTGAGAACAGGGCCTGACTTACTTTTGCAGCAAGGTATTTCTCAATTGAGCAAATGGGATTGCTTGTGGATTACCTTAGCTTGGGGTCTCTTTTTTAGGATCTTGTTTTACTTCTCCTTGCTGTTTGGAAGCAAGAATAAGAGGACGTGAAGGAAGTCCACAACACACAAATCATACTTCTATTGGCCTCACTGCATCTCTAGCTATACCCTTACGATAAATATTTAAGTGAAGCTTGAAACTTCTAAGTCTTGTCGTTGTTGTAGTTTCTGTAATCAAATTGTAACATTTATAATTGTTTAAATTGTTGATTTGATATTAAATTATTAAAATATTAGAAAAAAATGATATCAGATAATTAAATTAAGTTATTTAAAATACTTTTTCTAATTATTTGATCAACAGATTAACTCTTAATAAAATTAAATGAATCTGCTATCGATAACTACTTAACTCATTATACTCAAATGGATTGTATCAAAATCCAACGTAATTAACAAATGGACCGGATTGAATCTACATATTTAGCACAAAATCCAGTAACAGATAATAGGTTCGGACTACAGTTTACCCATTTGAACGTACTTAGATATAATCAAGATATATTTTTTTTTTTTGATAAGTAAACCGATAGAATTAGAATGAAGGAATATAGTCACCGACCGACATATAATGAATTTCAAATCAGTTTCTTGGATATGAATTTTTTTTTTCTAAAGATGTTAAGATTATATATTCCCTTCAAATTATGTACACCCTAACTGGAACTTACATATGAGCTGGCAAAAAAAAAAAGACTCCATAAGATGGATATTGTTGTAAGAACCCTTCCAAAAGAGATGGTATGAATCCAAAATATACATGAAAAAAACTTGGATTAGCATTGCTCGTAACGGTATATATTATATATATAATGTCAGCAACTTAAGCTAACACACCCTTTAGCAAAGGTAGTGAACTACCAAAGAACCTATATATACACTCATCGCTCAATCTCTCTTATCCTCAAAGTTTTGATTGGGCTCTATGCTAAAAATTTGTTTTTTTGGGCATTAATCTCTCTTTTTATCTATTTATCATAATAGATTTAATATTCATTTTTATATCGTACGATATAATTTGAATTTTATATATTTGTGATGAATTTTAAAAGTAGCCACCAACCATTGTATAATATGATTTTCAAATTTATTAATCTGTTTTATTATTAAAAAAATATAAAATATTGTTAAAAAAATTTTTTTTGCTAAACATGTAATTAATAAATTTCCAACTTGTTTACAAGGAAGACAATGTTGTGTTTTTACCAATAGTACTACCAACTTTTTATATAAATGATTGCCCCCTCAAATAAATAAATATTCTGAAAACTAGAAGCACGTGGTTAATGTGCTTATAGTCAAGGCCGATTCTGGTGGTCATATATATGAAATACGCCGTGAAGAAAAGGCAACACAGAGAGGGTCAAAAATATTAAATTATGTGTTTCTTAATGTTAGTTCGACATCGGTAAAATGGATAAGCATGTGACGTAAGAGGACAAAGCCATAAGAAAACAGGAACTGTTTGTGTCTACACAACACACAAAATGCAAAATACATTTTGAAGAGACTCCTTTTAATAAGTCACGAAACCTCTTATAATTTCGGCGGGTATATATAAAGTATCTAATTCACATAGAATCTACAACTACACAACGAAGCTCCATAAACTTCTCAACTTTCTTTCACAAGTTTTTTAGTTAAAAACAAAAAGCCCCAGGTCACTTTAATTTATACAAAAATGTGTTAACGAGTTCCGATTATTAGGTTTTTTTAACTGTCATAAATTCCGGTGCCTTAACCAAATGTATCATTCCGTTTTGTGATTGTCACAACCACAATGATCTTCTAAAAAAACACGTCATTAGGTAAATTAAATTTCTATATTTTTCTATTTCTTGTGTGCGTTAACCCCGAATTCTCAAATAGTTAAATTATGGAAAATAAAGTTTTTTTTGTGTGTGGCAATAGCTATAAATTAATTAAAACAGTTAGATGCAAAGTAGAACTTAATTTTAATTTTTTGTATCAATATTTACTATATGCGAGTTTTTCAAATGGCAAATCATAATCAACATTTACTATATGCATGATTAATCTTCCTAAAATATAAAATACGATTAACACCTGAAATGGAAAATATAATCAAACTTACCTTTTTAATCTTTATTGAGATGTATTTTCCTCATGCTCTAGCTGAGTACAGACAAGAACACGTACAGCTCCTTGTGTTAATCTTCTGGCGAAATGCTGCAACAAGACGCCGTGATCAGTGTTGATTCACCTGAGACACGGCCCATACCGTTCGTTTTCGCCTTCAATGACCTCACATATAACGTCACACTTCAGCGGCGTTTTGGTCTTCGTTACCGACGTAGCCCTGCTCAAGTAAAGACTCTGCTCAACGGTATCACTGGGGAGACTAACGATGGAGAGATCTTAGCCATTCTTGGAGCAAGCGGAGCTGGAAAATCAACGCTTATCGATGCATTGGCGGGACGGATCTCAGAAGGCAGCTTGAAAGGCACGGTAACTCTAAACGGCGAAGCTTTGCAATCTCGTGTGTTGAAAGTTATATCGGCCTATGTGATGCAAGACGATCTCCTTTTCCCTATGCTCACCGTCGAAGAAACTCTAATGTTCGCTGCCGAGTTTCGCCTTCCACGAAGCCTATCCAAATCTAAGAAGAGAGACAGAGTTGAAACGCTAATCGACCAATTAGGGCTCAGAATTGTTAAAAACACTGTGATCGGAGACGAAGGCCATCGTGGCGTCTCAGGCGGAGAGAGGAGGCGTGTATCGATTGGGACCGACATCATTCACGACCCCATCGTGTTGTTCCTCGACGAACCAACTTCAGGACTAGACTCAACCTGTGCCTTCATGGTGGTACAAGTCTTGAAAAGGATTGCGCGTAGTGGCAGCATCGTAATTATGTCAATCCATCAGCCTAGTGGTCGAATTATGGAGTTACTTGATCGGATCCTCGTCTTATCTTCTGGCCAAAGTGTGTTTATTGATTCTCCGGCTACTCTCCCCTTGTTCTTCTCAGAATTTGGTCGTCCCATACCAGATAAAGAGAACAATGCGGAATTCACACTTGACCTAATTAAAGAGCTTGAAGGATTCTCTGAAGGAGTTAAAAGGTTAGTCGAATTCAACCGAAATTGGCAACAGAAGAAGCTGAGAGTTAGCCAAGAACCTCACCATAACTCATCATCCGTGAGAGACATCAATGCAAGCATTACTAGAGGCAAGCTTGTCTCAACTTCATACGTAAATCCATGGTGGGTCGAGACCCTTATCTTAGCTAAACGATACATGATAAACTGGACCCGTACGCCTGAGCTTATCGGAACACGGGTTTTCATAGTCATGATGACCGGTTTTCTCTTAGCGACGGTTTACTGGAAAGTAGACGACTCCCCTAGAGGCGTCCAAGAGAGGTTAAGCTTCTTCTCATTCGCAATGGCCACGATGTTTTACAGTTGTGCGGATGGACTTCCCGCTTTTATCCAAGAAAGATACATTTTCATGAGAGAAACTGCGCACAACGCTTACCGAAGATCCTCCTATGTTATATCTCACTCTCTCGTGACTCTGCCTCATCTCTTCGCACTTTCCGTTGGATTTGCAGCCACGACGTTCTGGTTCGTTGGTCTAAATGGCGGTCTCGCGGGTTTCATTTACTATCTTCTGATAATCTTCGCGTCTTTCTGGTCCGGATGCTCTTTTGTTACATTTGTCTCCGGTGTGATTCCAAACGTGATGATGAGTTACATGGTCACGTTTGGATATCTCTCTTACTGTCTTCTCTTCAGCGGATTCTACATCAACCGAGATCGGATCCATAGTTACTGGATATGGATTCATTACATTTCTCTACTAAAGTATCCTTTCGAAGCTGTTCTGCACAACGAGTTCGACGATCCCTCCAGTTGTTTCATGAGAGGAAACCAAGTTTTTGATAATACGTTAATGGAAGGAGTGCCCGAAACTACAAAGGCGAAGCTTCTAGAGACAATGAGCAGTTATTTAGGGATTGAGTTAACGGAATCAACGTGTTTTAGGACGGGCTCTGAGCTGCTTAAACAACAAGGAATTGAGCAATTGGATAAATGGGGTTGTTTGTGGGTCACGCTAGCTTGGGGATTCTTTTTTAGGATCTTGTTTTATTTTTCCTTGTCACTTGGAAGCAAGAATAAGAGGGCGTGATCGAACGTCATTTTAGCATAAGTTATATTGTGGAAGCAAGCAGTTTTCTTGAATCTTGAAATATTAAAGACATATATCGTCTACATTTCTGTGTGTGCTATAATGATAATATGATAGTCTAGTAGCCTAGCCTTCATCATGTACTGCTCTTTGTTTCCCCAAGTTCAACCCTTAGTTGTTATATTCTATTCCCCTTTCAAGAAACAAAAGCAAAAACAAATCAATAGCTCGGAATAGAATTCAAAGTAGCCAACTTTTTTAAAAGCTGCATGAGATGAAACCAGTCTTGTACCATTTGCTTGTGGCGGCAAGGAAGGCTATAGCAGGTAGAAGTTAGTCACCTAGACCCTAAAAGTCAACACAAAAATGTAACACAAATAAAAAAAATTGTTTTACAATATGAATGGTTCTCATGACTTCTGTAATTAGTCTCGCATGCATAAGCTACAAAACTTTTCAACTACAGTTTTGTTCTCCTCTAATTTGCTTGTTTCGCCCAAGACATTACTTAATTTGATTCTTACTATCTTTTTGGTGGGAAAAACTTTCATCGTATATTTCATAGTAAAAACACGTATATATATAAGTCCAAATTACAATATCATAAATATACCTTCGTCCTACTCGCCATACCACAATATATTTCAAAGCAACAAAAAAGATTTACACCTTTTAGTAACCATTCCATTTAATGCGAATTATATTCATTTCGTTGTATTATCGGGAAATCGTGTTTGTATTCCATTAATTTTATTTGACGTCATTTTGTCTTCCATTAAATATGTGCACAATGGTGACAATTACTATCAGAAAAATATGATTTGAAATAGCAAGGTGATGCGAGATAGAGCAGTGCCATTAATTTTGGCATTACGGCGCTTTCATTTCTCGAACAAATCGTTCGTCTTATGTGAATTGTGAACAATACAACTGTAACTCCAAACGATACTATCCTTTATTTCTAACGAGGAAAAAACAAAACTAAGTAATATATACATACTTTCCAAATTATATTGAGTTTGGTAAAAAAGGTTCCAAATTTTTTGAGAAACACATGCCACTAAACAGTGAAATTTTCAGAATTGGCGCAGAATTCATGCCAAACTCCAATCTTCGCAATGAGTGTACCCTAGCTATCTACACTAAGCCGATAAAGATAATTTTATTTTTAATAGACTAAAAGTAACTATGAAATATATATCTACAAACTTCCCAACTCGAACAAAAATAAAATAACCAGAATCAAATTTTATTTTAGCAGTTCAAAATGTAAAGTAAATGCCTACATATACTACCACATCTAAATTTCCAAATCGAATATTATTACATTACATACATCATTTTATTGTATTTTGCAGAGTTTTTTTTACACACTTTTGTTTCGCTACCAACATTTGAAGAGTCGATTAAGAAAGAAAAAAAAAATTAATAAGCAATTTTTGACCAAGCATTAATGGGAAACGCAAAGAAAGTTCTCATCTCATTCCTATACCTCGGTTAGATTAACACGCTTCACCTAATTCTTCATTCAATAACACACCTAGTCGCCACGTGTCCACCATATCATATTTGGTATTATGATTTCTAGATTTATAGGTCATCCTCGTCCCATTACACCTCCCACCTTAATAACTAAAATTGAATTAAATACGAAAAATCCAAAACGCATTTCCATCCAAACGCCAAAAATAGATATTATAGTCAACAACACAAACCTAACAAATTTCCCATGATGCAACTCATTATACAAGTCATAGACCCTTCGTGTTCACACACTTAAGGACTATATAGACACTAGAGAAAAGAGAGAGATACAGAAATAAGCTAGCAAAATAGAGAACGAAGAGCAAAACACTTTGATTATCATGCAAAGATTGTGATCAACGAGCTGCTAGATTTTGTAAAACTACAAATCTTTTTCTCACTTATACTCTCACTTCTTCTACATGTCTCGCATTGTAGCAGAAGATCATGCCGTTGACCATGCGTCGCCGTATCATTCCATGGAGATTAGTTCTTCGTTGACTTTGGGTCAACTTCTCAAGAACGTTAGCGACGTTAGAAAGGTAGAAGTGGGAGACGAGACTCCTGTTCACGAATCCTTTGACCGAGACGGTTCACTAGGTGATGAAGATTATGATCTTATGCGTCCTGTTCCGTTCGTTCTATCTTTCAACAACCTCACTTACAACGTCTCTGTTCGCCGCAAGCTTGAGTTTCACGACTTGACGTCACGGAGGAGGCTATCTTTCTCCAAGACCAAGACCCTTCTTGACAATATCTCCGGCGAGACTCGCGACGGAGAGATTCTTGCCGTTCTTGGAGCTAGCGGGTCAGGTAAATCCACTTTGATCGACGCTTTGGCAAATCGGATCGTTAAAGGAAGCTTGAAAGGCAATGTAACGCTCAACGGAGAGGCTCTTCAATCTCGGACGCTGAAGGTTATATCGGCATATGTAATGCAAGACGATCTTCTCTTCCCGATGCTTACGGTAGAAGAAACCCTAATGTTCGCAGCTGAGTTTCGGTTACCAAGAAGCTTGCCTAAATCCAAAAAGAAGCTCCGAGTTGAAGCCCTAATCGACCAGTTAGGGATCAGGAACGCGGCTAAAACAATCATCGGAGATGAAGGACACCGTGGAATCTCCGGTGGAGAGAGACGGCGAGTTTCAATTGGAATCGATATCATCCATGATCCGATTGTTCTCTTCCTCGACGAACCGACTTCTGGTTTGGATTCCACAAGCGCCTTCATGGTGGTTAAAGTGTTGAAGAGGATCGCAGAGAGTGGCAGTATCGTAATAATGTCTATACATCAGCCGAGCCACAGAGTTCTCGGTTTGCTTGACCGTCTCATCTTCTTGTCACGTGGCCACACCGTCTTCAGTGGATCTCCGGCGAGCCTGCCGAGCTTCTTCGCCGGATTCGGTAATCCGATTCCGGAAAACGAGAATCAAACGGAGTTCGCACTGGATCTCATCAGAGAGCTCGAAGGATCAGCTGGAGGAACAAGAGGATTAGTGGAATTCAACAAGAAATGGCAAGAGATGAAAAAACAGAGCAATCCTCTACAAATCCTAACACCGCCGGCTTCTCCGTACCCAAATCTAACCCTCAAAGAAGCGATCTCCGCCAGCATAAGCAGAGGGAAACTAGTATCCGGTGGCGGCGCTGGATCCTCCGCCATAAACCACGGTGGCGGAACCACAACCTTAGCCGTTCCTGCATTCGCGAATCCGTTATGGATAGAGATCAAAACTCTCTCCAAACGCTCCATCCTCAACTCCCGCCGGCAACCGGAGCTATTCGGAATCCGATTAGCCTCTGTCATCGTCACCGGATTCATCCTAGCCACCGTCTTCTGGCGATTGGACAATTCCCCAAAGGGCGTTCAAGAGCGGCTAGGTTTCTTCGCATTCGCCATGTCAACAATGTTCTACACTTGCGCCGAAGCTCTCCCCGTCTTCCTCCAGGAACGTTACATCTTCATGAGAGAAACCGCTTACAATGCTTACCGGAGATCCTCGTACGTCCTCTCTCACGCCATCGTCTCCTTACCTTCGCTCGTCTTCCTCTCTATAGCTTTCGCAGCGACTACGTTTTGGGCTGTTGGTATCGAAGGAGGCCCAATGGGCTTTCTATTCTATTGCCTAATCATCTTAGCCTCTTTCTGGTCCGGAAGCTCCTTTGTGACTTTCTTATCCGGCGTCGTTCCACACGTGATGTTGGGTTACACGATTGTCGTAGCAATTTTAGCTTACTTCTTGCTTTTCAGTGGCTTCTTCATCAACAGAGATCGAATCCCTCAGTACTGGATCTGGTTTCATTACCTTTCTCTGGTTAAGTATCCGTATGAGGCAGTTCTTCAGAACGAGTTCTCGGATCCTACAGAGTGTTTTGTGAGAGGTGTTCAGATTTTCGATAACACGCCTTTGTGGCAATTGACTTATGGGATGAAACTGAAGCTTTTGGATTCTGTGAGCCGATCTATTGGGATGAGGATAACGAGTTCAACATGTCTTACGACCGGTGCTGATATTCTGAAACAGCAAGGAGTGACGGAGCTTAGCAAATGGAATTGCTTGCTTATCACGGTAGGTTTTGGATTCTTGTTTAGGATTTTGTTTTACTTGTGTTTGTTGCTTGGGAGCAAGAACAAGAGGACTTGAAATTGAGACGGCTAATGATACTTGAACCAAAAACATACATTGCAGTTTTTTGTTACTGTAATTTGTTAAATAATCGTACGTGTCTTTGAATTGTATTCTTTTTAACATGTTATTAATTTTGTCATCATAATAAATATCATTCTTAAAGATTTTGAATTACCTTTTTATGCTTATTTTTTTTTTCGTTAATTACTACACTTTCTTATGCCCTTTTGAGTACATATGTATATCTTGCAAGATGTATTTTTTAGTTACTCAGACTTTTATGTTTGGTTGAAGAAAGAATGTTTTGTATGTTGGATAACTTGTTGCTAGACAGTGGGATATCGTGCGAGGGAAACTTCAAAAGGCATATATCCGGTATTGCTTTTAGTATAGTTCTGCATCTTTCTTCTGTTTACTTTAAGATACAAGTTCTGAAAATATAACAGATTTCGTTCTGAGCGATTAAGTGATAAGAGTGAAACTATAAATCTCTTGTATCAAATCTTATCTCCGATCCAAATACAAAGCGATGAACTAATCGATCATCACAGTATCTCTCTCACGAACTCAAGCACGCAGGCTTGCCTCACAGAATCCACAAATTGCATAAAGAATGAAGAATGAGTGAACGACACACAACTCTGCTTTATACTAAAGCTTCCTTATTAACAGCAAAGCCTCTCGCTGATTCCAGGTCTTTGGCTGATCCTTCTTTAACTCTCACGTGCCACTTCTCTGTCTTCTTCCTCTGCCTCAGCTGAACCAACTCTGTTTTTGGACTTAATTTTGTTTTTGTTTGTAAACAACTCTGTTGTTGGATGTTTTTCTTACTATAGTTATTATTCGTTCTACTGTTTGTGCACATCTAATTGGTACTCCTTGATTTATACAAGAGCGATGAAAAGTTGGAGTGTCCGATCCGGTTTATGGCAGGTCGGTGATGTCGATTTCATTCGCTACCAAAGGCTGTCTCTTGGTGTGATGGTTTGTTTTATAGCAATGTGTCTTCCTTGTAATGCCAAATACACTAACGTACCGTTCATAATCGACTTCTGAACAGGGCGTTGTTTGCCTCAAAAGTAATCCATGCAGGGGACTGTATTTTGAAAGTCCCTTCCTTTTGGTGATGAAATGTAAGTATTGTTGGGGTTCCTGATTGTTCTTCTTAAAAGGCCTAGAAGCAATTGTTTGTTTACAATGTATGAAACCATTAGAAAGGCACACCATATAGTGGTTAAACTTTTTGTTTTGTGTGTGTTTGGCCTCCTAATGGAAAAGTTGTATTTGCATGTGTAGATTCGTTTTTCTCATCCTAGAGAGTAAGAGTTCTATAATTAATTTTGGGTGATTCTTAGGCATTTAAGCAATATCTATCTTCAAATGTGATTGAACGCCCAGCTCTGGAAAATTTCATGTATGCCTATGCTTTAGGTGAGAAAATTACTCTACATTTACTCTATATTGGGCGCTGATTCTGTTTCTGGTTTTGAGAAAACTTCAAAATGTTCTGACCATCTAACAGATTCGGTTTGTAGACTTCATGAACGATGATGGACATCGTTTTGAGTGATGAAGACAACCAACTATCAGAGGTCTACTTGCTATTCCCAGTCACCTCCATGTCTTATTTGATACATTAGCAGAATCTTAAGTTAAAATATCGACCTAGTAAGCTGCATGGTTCTTGATTTCGCTTACTCTTGACTCTATAAAGGCTTGCAAAACAGATTGAAACAAACAAGTACATGATTTTAAGTTTTCAACTTTGCAGGTTACTGCAGATCGTAACTACAGTCCTGGTGACGAGGTAGGATTCTGATAACAAGATGAAAGTAGAATAGCAGAAGAAAAACATCCATGCTGACTAGAAAATTGTTATAAGACTGAAATAAGGAAATAACTTAATATACAAAAGAAAGAACTGTTTCTACAAAAAGATGCGAATTTTATTTGTAAATGCATATTTACATTGACTAGCAACGAAGGAAGAAAGTTAGAAATTCATTTCCTTTGGTCTCAATACTCACCTTGGTTGTCATCAATTCATAATGCAACCAAAGTGAGGACTATGAGCAACTGGGTTCATGATATATATGCCTTAACTAAGTCCGTGTAGTTGCAGACAAAACCTGTCCTTGGACATGTAACTTGACCTCCGTTCTTGTCCGCCATTTCCTTGAGAGCCTGCAAAATACATTACCCATCAATGCAAAGCAAAAATAAGTAACCCAACTTAAAAATCTTTGAACTATTATGATAGACTAAAGTCAATGATCTAGATCAGTGACAACAGATTCCAAAACGAGAGAAAGAACAGAACCAACAGAAAATCAGAAGTTGTACAAGAACATAATCAAACCTTGGTGCTGTAGACGTAGCCATTGGGCAACACCTGTGGTGGGTTCTCTGTGTCCATTAGCTCCTTAGAAATATAGCAAACAAGCTTGGAATGGTGCTGCTTGGAGTACGGTAAAGGCAAAGCTAACTTCCGGAAGCTCTCTTGTGAGAGCGGGTCCTCCTTGGTACAACCTTCTTCAAAACCATATCTGAGCCATGTCAAGGTACAAACGCAAAACACAATACGATTCGCATTATGGTATCATTATGAAATGTTACTTTCTTCCCCTTTTATTTCAGATGTAGAAAATAGACGTTAAAAAAAATCAGATTTGAAATACAGTTAGATGGATACGGAGTTTTCAGTGCAGACAAGCCTGCTTGTAAGTAGATGTTCAGTAGCGGCTCCATTGTCATGCCATATAACTTGAAAAATTCTTGTTTAAATTGATGAACTAAAACATCCCACTGCTGTAGTTCAAATAAAACCTGAAAATAGCAATGTCAGTTGATTAGCCTAAGCAATGCATTTAACAACCGATTCAGAATCAAATCAAGAGGTTGAAGTAACACCATTTATTCAGCCATTAATAGAGACCAATTATTCAGCCGTTACGTTCTGGTTATAAGCCTCATCGTATATGCTAGTTGATTAGCTTAAGCAACAATCAATTCACATTCAACAAGAGTTGGAAGTCACACCATTTATTCAGCCATACCGTGACAAAAAAATATATTGAAGGATCAATGAAGCAAGCTGGTGTAAAAAGAGAAATTGAAATCTCTAGGCAGGTTTTTGGTCCATTTTTAACGGAAATCAATCATTCAGTAATTCCATACAGAAAAGATACAAGTTGAAGCGCCAATTCATCATTGAAAAGCCAAAGAAGAAAAATTTCACCTTATATTTTGTGCATTCTGTAGTACTTTTAAAAGCCAAAGTGGCCAGAACATGCTGCAATTCGTTCATATGGGTTGCTCCCCATGGTGCCAGATGCTTTCGAGCATAAAGGATTGCTTGATTGTAGCTGTCAGCCCGTACCAACTCGATGAATTCTTGCAGCCTTAGTTGAAACTCAAATTTGCTCTGTCATGAAAAGAACCCAAATATAATTAGCAGTGACGACAACTTCTCTTTTTTTTCGTGATACGAAGAGAAGAGTAGAAAGCAATATTCTGAACGCATTCATGAGACGCAGACATATGCCCTTATAACCATAACGTATATTGCCTCTAGCAATCATGTGGATTTGGTAATTAGCTGGTATCTCTTGTAAATCTTAACAATGAAAACCACATACCTTTGACTTTTTCAACCGTGTTTTATTATCAGCACACCATGCCAGTGCAGAAGCTACCTCCCTATGTTTAAGGGCGTCAATCACCTTCTTAGCTTCTCGAAATATATCAATGTCAACAAGGTCCTGAAAAGATGAGACGTTTATTATTGGCATTTCATAGAGATGCAGTACAAACCAATAAATCATTTTCACTGCTTAAAAAAGGAACAGACACAAATATATACAGAAGCAGTTCAAACGTCATATCGTTTTCACTACTACATTAATCGTTGCTGGAGACATAGAAATATAGCATGATCAAGCTCCAAGGAATTATAAGCGGTTAGAAATCTCCAGGAAAATGTTATATAATCAGTGTCAAGAAAGAGAGAGAGAAAGACCAAAATATTGCTGCTTTCTGAAAGTTTTGAAGCAGTCTCGAAATATGACATCCGCAGCATGTAGTCCACAAGGATCCGTTTCAGTTTTGTATTGTTCCATTCAGTAATATTTTCCACATCTGCTGAATCCAAATGATCGATGCGAGCACGGCATCTCTGAGCCTGCAAAGTCTCCACATTGTTCCCTTCTTCCAGCTGAATGACAAGACAAATAAGCATGTTAGCTAATGTCATAATTTGGACGAAGATGCAAATGCTCTGGGTTAAACCCAACGTAAAATTTTCTCTCTTCTGGGTCCTGAAATCCTCTGCAATAACTTAGAACGTATCGTCTAATTATCTTAGTGACTTAAGTGTAGGAGGTCTCTTCATTTGAAACAACTCGATTTCAGTAGACTACATTGCATGCCCTCGATCTGAATGTATATCCACTCAAATTCAACAACCATCGAGATTCATAACTGTAGTGGTAATCTTCTGTAGTAACTAAATTGCCAAAGAAAATGTTATCTTCTTGGTATATCAAACGAGATCCAAGGTTATAGTGGTGATCGTTCAATTATCGTGTTCTTAATCCAGATAAGTGGGATCATTTGACAAAATCGGAAACTTTAAACCGCTTTTAATTAGGCATAATCTACCAAACCAAACAGATGTAGTTTCATCTATTTAATTCACGACACCGATCAATAAGAGAGAGAGGGAGAGAGAGAGAGAGAGAGACAAAACCTTTCGTTTGAGGCCTTGCAATCGAGAAACAAGGCTAGTAAGACGCGAAACGGTGACGTCTTTGGACCAATTGTTATCAGCCAAATCTCCGACGCTGGACACAACCGAGGAGACCTCTTTCTCCAGACAACGGTGATTGGCACGGATCGTCTTCTTGTAATGCTCGAATGGTACACGGAGGAGCTGGTGCTCAAGCTTGAGCGATTCCGTCAATTGACTCAATCTCGACGACGGGACGGGAGGCGGCGGAGTGATCGTAGGAGCGGATTCCGTCATCACGGCGTCGGCGTTTCCGTTAGTTATGGGATCGATTTCCATGGCGAGAAAATGGTAAACAAAGGAAGTTGCAGAAACTACGCAAAAAATTGTTTAGATTTTGCCTTTATGGTAATCCTCTAATGATACATATGTGAGAAGATAATCAGAGAAGAAATATATTACTCGGTAAATTTAAAACGGCGTCGTTGGCTTGTGGCACTCTGTACAGCCCGTAGTCAAAAACGACACCAAAATATGCGCCAGATACATCAAACCGTCCGGTCTGATCCACCCCTAAACCGAAAGTGTGTTGTTGGTTATTGCGAGTAGTTCCGATACGGAAGCGAACATTTTGTTCTTTAACTAGGTTTTAAATTATTGAAAATCTGAGTATACATTCCCTTAACTAAGAAATCATTTTAATGGTATAACAAACAAATTATTGTAATTCTATTTATATTCAATTGAAAGCCTAACAACAAATAATCCAAAAAAATCAAGAAACCCAATTTTCCGGACAAATTTTGATAATTAGTCTGTCATTTCTGTGAATTATGTTTTATAATGGATTGTGAATAGTTGGACTTGTGTCTTTTGTCATGGTTAATGCTAAATTTAGTATGACCAACTACATTACCAAGTCTTACATCATTGTGACATGGACTGTGTTTGTAAAATCAATTCTCAAATAACGCACAGAATAGAATCACGAATGAACCAAACATAAATTCAATAATGCATTTCAATTACTGTGAACAGGACAACGAAGTAACTATTAGGCTTTGAATGGAAGGCTGTAAAGAATGGACACACAAAAAGAAATGAATCACAAGTAAATCTCTATTCAACTTGTTTTAATTAAAATTACAGTTATATATTAAATATATTATAAATAAAATTTTAAACTGTATGTGGTTCAATTGAAGAAGAACTATGAGAAACACTAGTGGATCAATAAAACGTGAGTGAATAGTAGTTCTTCTAGTTCCACTTTTCACAATATTTTACTTTTCTTTATTTAAAAATGTTAATTGATTAATGACAATAAATGATTTAGCTTTTCTTAATTAACATGTATAATATATTTTTCTTCTATATAATATAATAAAATTTATAATACTATTACCATTTATAATGATATTAATTAAAAATAACATATTTGTATATGAATAAACGACATAAAAAATATAAATAATGAATATAAGTATAATATTAAGTAAATAAATTTTTTATAATAATGATAAAGAATTTTTACGTACCGATGGTCATTTTTAAGTAAAGACACATAAGATTGTTGATTTACTTAAGATGTTGATTTACGTACCGATGGTCATTTTAAAGCTCATTTTTAAATAGAAATTCATCACAGTGGATTATCTTATTTTCTATCATAATAGCGATTTAGCACATGATGTGTGATGTGGCCACATTGTTGATATTACCCCGTGTACAAAATCATGTAGTTTTATAAAATATATATAGAAATTAGAATTATGCAATATTTCATGTCATATATTTGTTTTGAAATAACAAACTACTTTTTTTTATTGTCAATTCAATTGGTCTACACCACATACGTGTAAAATAATATAACTCATTATTTTGAACTATGGTCACTTGAAAAAGGAATAAAAAACTACAAGTATAACGAGAAACAATTTTTATCATTTTTGGTTTTTTTTACATGTAAGTAATAAGTTTTACCAAATGATATATGAACCACAAAAACGATACAACATCTTTTACCGTTATATTTTTATATAATCTGTTTTAAAGATTATCAACAACAAAAAAAACAATGTTGGATTCGAACCTCAAATCTGTATAATGAATATAGAAGTGATTACCATTATGCCACATAATTTTTAATATTATTATTTTTTTAGATCAATAATTTTTATTATTATCTTTTATTCCTTCTAATTAATATATATATATGCTTAAAAATCATTTATAGGTAGACTTTATATCACCACTCCAACCTATAAACATTCTCCTTGTAATTAAAGAAAAATATAACAAAAATAATGAGCCACGCTCCTCTCCATGGCTTTATCCGCGCAAGAAAATATTTCAAAAATTGCCATAAATGCCCTCCATTGATTCTCTTTTTTACATTTCTCTCCATCGAGCCGTTTCGTTTTTCTCTTTCGATTCTTCTTCCTCGTCAAACGTCTCTCTCTCTCTCTCTCTCTCTCTCTCTCACTCCTTCGTTAACTTCTAAAGATTCTCCGTTTAGATAAAATCGACGTATCCGTTTCTTCTCCGTTCGAATTTTCGGGTTATCCATTTCAGATTTCGAAAATCGCTGTTTATGGTAAGTACATAAATCCTGAAGATCTTCTCTTTTGAATTTTTGAAAAAATTGAAAATTTTTGAGTGATTCTTTGGTTTTCTTTAATAAAGCAGTTTGCATCGGCAAAAATGTTGTCGCGGCTCAGGTTTTTTTTTCTTTCAATTTTCCGACTAGTAGAAGAGAGTAGAGAGTAGAGTTAGGTTTTCAATTGTTCAGGCGATTGTTTGTTTGGTTGGCGACAAAATCGAAGAAATCGATTTAGATTAGTCAAGAGAGAGTTTTTAAAATAATTTCTACTTCTTTGACTAATCTCGCCGAACATTTCTTCATCAATTTCTCCGCAACTAGTATTCAGGTTCGATTCGTGCCGTGCTTGTTTACATTTCGATCCGTTTCTAGGGTAACTCTCGATCAGTCACTGTCTCTGGGGTTTCTGGCAGCTTTGAAGATGTTAAGGTTATTTTGGTCTTTTAATTAGGCCTGACTCGATGTTTACTTTGATCAAGTTCTAGTTTCTGAATCTCTGAGTAGTAGTAATACTTGATCATCTATGTAAATTCTTTGTAAGATTCGTTTGGAACACTCTTTTTGGTGTTTCACATCCCTTGAAGGAAACACTTTGCTGCAAAATGTGATTTTTGATTTGGTTTAGTATGTTTTAATTCCAGCTGCAGTTGTGTTAGCATCTTCTTCTGATTGGAGAAACATCAATGAAGAAGCTCTTCTTTTTTAGATCGTCGTCTGGTAATGGAGCTGATAAACAGGTCCACTGCGAAAATGTAGCAGCTGATAGTAAGATGAAAACCCATGCTAGTAGTCAAATTGAACAAGATTTCAATAGTCCCAAGTCACAGGGTGAAGTTTCTGGTGGTCCAACTCTTAGACGAAGCCTTTCATTGTCCTCGGCAGGTTTCCATTTAGATAGGTTTGGAGAAACTTCGACAAATGAGCCAACTAACGCTTCTACAAGCCAGGATAGGCGGCGGAATCATTCATCTCGGTATGCTTTTGGCCTTCCTATAAGATTGTTTAATTAACAGTTCTCATTGTTTTGGTGATGTTTATAATACTTTTTGCTTTCTTGGTTCGATATTTTGATTAAACCACTGACGAACAATGTAACAAAAACTATGTGCCAGATGCTTTACTCCAGAAAGACAAGTTAGCGAGAGGCAGTTTGAAGCAGACAAGTTCCAACTTGATTCATCTGGGAGTTCGTCAACTTGTTCTAGTAATGTCTCTAGTAAAGTTCTGGACCGTTATATTGATGGAGAAGAGCATTTTGAACAGTGCAAGCAAAAGAGTAGTTCTTCACGCAGTGATATCTCTGGCAGCATAAACCGAAGGAGGCTTCCACCCCGAGTCCAGTGTACGGTCCCTACATCACCATCAGACAATTTCAATGACAAAAGAAAGTCCCACTCATTTAGAGAAGCTAAAGGAACTCGCCTTCATTACTCTTCTACTGATTGTGTGGAAAATGGATCGAGGCATGGATCTCCTCGTTCGCTTGCAAGAAATGTGATTGAAAGACTCTCTAAGACTCATGACAAGTCAAAGGGGTCAAATCATGAACCCATCACTATTCAAGATGTCTACGGTGGATCCCTTGATAAAACTTTCGACTCAAGCTCAGAAGTCGCAGCCAATGTTTCATTGGCTGAACATTATGAACCTATGAACGAATATTATGTGCATGGCTATGGAAAGCACCAGAATAACCTTATACATGGTAAGAACATGTATAGGTGTATGGAAGAGGATATTGACTCAGAGCTGGAAATGAAGATTAAAGAAGCTGAGAAGAGAGTGAAATTGTTCTCTGAAGAATTGGAGCAGCAGAGATGCCTTACTGACTGTGACTTTGATGTTTCATCTTTGGTTGGAGCGATTAGAAAACTCGAAGATCAGAGGCTCAACTTGGCATTTGAGAATGCAAATCTTTTGCGCTCCCAAATGGTTGAGAGGGCTTCTGCCAGGGAAGACATGAGACTGGTGAAGTCAGATTGGGACTTGCATATACAGAGAATAGAAAAAGAGAGGAGCGAGTTGCAGGCTGGATTGGAGAAAGAGCTTGATAGAAGGTCAGGTGAGTGGACTTCAAAGCTCGAAAAATTTCAGCTTGAAGAGAGGAAGCTGCGAGAGCGTGTCAGAGAGCTTGCTGAGCAAAATGTCTCACTTCAGAGAGAACTATCGGCTTTGCACGAAAATGAGACAGAGAACAAAGACATGGTAACACATTTGGAGAGAAGAGTTGCAGAGCTGACCACGACAGCAGATGAACTGCATGATGAGAACTCTTATCTTAAGCAAAATCTCTCCCAGTTACAAGAGAGTTACGCAGGTGCTACAGAAGATCTTAATTTTTTAAGAAGAAACTTCGAAGAGAAGGATCAAGAATGCAAGGAGTTGCACAAATCTGTGGCAAAGTTTCTGAGAACCTGCAAAGAACAAGGGAAGACGATTGAGGGTCTTCGAGATGGGGTTTCCGAGGAGAGTAAAAAGCAACCGTCAGAAACATGGGACCAGTTGGTGAAAAAATTGCACGTGGAGCAAATAAGGTTAACAGGGATCGAGCTTTCACTTAGAAGGGAAGTCGAATCAATGAAGCTCGAAACTGACTCTCTTCGCCAGGAGAATATCTGTCTGCTGAATCGATTGAAAGGAAATGGCGACGAAATAGACATTACAACTCTTAAGCTTGAGAATGAGTTGAAGATGCGTATCTGCTACTTGCAAGACCAAGGACTACCAATGTTAAATGAGAGCAACCACCTGTGTTACAAGCTACTGAAGTTCATCAAAGGGAAATTAACTCAGTTTACTGAAACCTCTCAGGATACAGGTTCATTGAAGGACGGATTAAGTGAGCAGTTTATGATTGAATCTGAAATGAAAGTCCATGGAATAAGGCGTGGAACTGAAAACCTGAAGAGGAGTTTGCAAACAGTAACCAGTGTGGTGGCTTCAAATTCAGAATCATCTTGCTCCAGTACTGGTAGGCCTAAGGAGCAAAGAAACCAATCAGTTGAAGTGAGTCTCTAATGCATTCTCATTTATGTCTTGCTTTGGTTTAACCGTATATGCGGCTAACGTTTAGCCCAATCTCATGTAGGAAACCCTGCGAGCCGAACTGAGAGCTGAGACCTTAATCACAAGTTTATTACGGGAGAAACTGTATTCCAAGGAACAAGAAATTGATCAGCTGCAAGCAGAAGTAGCAGCAGCAGTACGAGGCAATGAGATTCTGAGATGTGAGGTCCAAAGCACTTTAGACAACCTATCAGTTAAGACTCACGAATTAAAAGACCTCAAGCTTCAGGTATATTAATAACAACCCATCCTATGTCTGTTTTTTGTGACTCCTGGTATAAAGAAACTATTCCAGCTATGTGTATAACTACTTTACTTTGATCGTTTTGACACTAGATGTTGAAGAAAGAAGAAAACATAAACCGGCTTGAGATAAGTCTCCAGGAAGCCGCGAAAGACATAACGAGCTTGAAAACAGTATTACCCAAAGTGTCTGATGAAAGAGACCAAATATGGAGGGAGTTGAGACAATACTGTGAGAAGAACATGTTGTTGAATTCAGAGAACGAGACGTTGAGAGGGACGATAGATAAATTGGAGGAGAAAGTTTTAGAGAAAGAAGGAGAGATCACAATACTACAAGACACAATCGGAAGCAAGCATCTCAACATCCTCTCAAGTCCTGATTTCTTGGTATAATAGTCTTTTCTGTTTCATACTTTTCAAAGTTACGGAATTTGGTTTCTTTCACACCTTTATCATCATTTTCGATGATTGGTCATTCTTCGGGGCTTATAGATATGATTTTTTTTTTTTTATTTTCCTTTTTTGGACTTCTTGTCTCAAAGTTGGCTTCTCTAGTTTCTGAATTTGTACTTAAAAGGGCTTATAAACTTAGGGGTGAAGTTTATGAAAAAGAAAGTTTGTCAAATTTTTTTGATCTAAACAAGAGACGCAACAATTTAGTTAAAAACAAAACATGCATTTAATACCCTTTTATGTAAAACTTCAAGCAACAAATTGGATAAGATTAGTGACCAGATTCTAGAGAATATTATCGAAAGTAAAGAAGTGGAATTTAAAAAGTTGGTACTATTAGAAATATAAAAAGTCAAAAAAAAAAAAACCATAAACACGACGGCCGCAAATATCGCTTATTTTCTCTCTCCAGAAATCAAATCCAACGTTTCTTTCTTCAAACGCGTCTTCTTCTTCTCTATATTAACCCTTTTCCCCTCTATTCACCATTTTTTTTTGTATAACGAATCTTGGCTATTATTTTCTCTTGCCTCATTGATTCAAATCGAATGATGGATTTTTATTCTACGCCAAGTTTGTGAAAGATAAAAAAAGGAACCCTATTCTTTCACCTATCCTCGATTTTTCATCAGGTATCGAATGTTTTCTTCTTTAATCTTTGTCAAGTTAACAGATACTCGTTGATCAGATTCATGGGTTATGGTTGAAATCTCTAAATTCCTATTTGGATGATTTTATAAGTTGGAAATTTTGCGACTTTATTATCCCTTTATCTGAATCTTAGTTTACTAATGTTTTTTTTTTATTATAATTGACTGCAGATTAATGTTGTATACATTTGTGAATGCGTGTTTGAATTCTGAATCCTGGGTCTCTGTAGTTGCAATTGCCGAGAAGATTGGGTCTAATAATATCGTTATAAGCACTGATTTGATGAACGATTTGATAGCTGGTTCTTTTGGTTAGAGAGAGATATAATATAGATTAACATGTGAATTATGGTATCTACAACATTTAGGAGAATTGTGTCCCCTTGTTGGAGACCTTTTGGTTTTGGAGAAGGTTCGATTCCAGGTAGTGATGATGCTAATGGCCGCCTCGATGGTCTCTTGTGGTACAAAGATTCTGGGAAGCACATCACCGGAGAGTTTTCAATGGCAGTGGTTCAAGCAAACGCCCTTCTTGAAGACCATAGCCAGTTAGAATCCGGTCCTATTAGTTTGCATGATCCTGGACCCGAAGCGACTTTTGTTGGTGTTTACGATGGTCATGGAGGTCCCGAGGCAGCTCGGTTTGTAAACGAGAGACTCTTTTATAACATGAAAAGGTGCACATCAGAGCAACGAGGGGTCTCCCCTGATGCAATCACCAGAGCGTTTGTAGCAACAGAGGAGGAGTTTCTCGGTTTAGTGCAGGAGCAATGGAAGACCAAGCCACAGATTGCTTCTGTGGGAGCTTGTTGTTTGGTGGGTATTATTTGTAACGGATTGTTGTATGTTGCAAACGCAGGTGATTCTCGTGTCGTGTTAGGAAGAGTCGAGAGTCCGTTTAAAGAGATGAAAGCTGTTCAACTATCGTCAGAGCATAATGCTAGTATTGAATCCGTGAGAGAGGAGTTACGTTTGTTGCATCCTAATGATCCGAATATTGTCGTCTTGAAGCATAAGGTTTGGCGTGTGAAAGGGATTATACAGGTTTCGAGATCAATTGGTGACGCGTACCTAAAGAGAGCTGAGTTTAACGAAGAACCGTTGTTGCCTAAGTTTAGAGTTTCGGAACGTTTTGAGAAGCCGATTATGAGAGCTGAGCCGACGATAACAGTTCATAAGGTTCACCCTGAAGATCAGTTCCTTATATTTGCATCTGATGGTTTATGGGAGCATCTAAGCAACCAGGAAGCAGTTGATATCGTCAATTCTTGTCCACGCAATGTAAGAAGTTCACATCACTCGTCATTGAATCTATTTTGCTGTCAAGATTTGTTTTTTATGCGTAGGGGTATAAGGAACCTTGTTGCATTTTGTGGTCTCTTTAGGCTGTGGCTCGGAAGTTAGTGAAAGCTGCATTGCAAGTAGCAGCAAAGAAGAGAGAGATGAGATATTCGGATTTGGAGAAGATAGAACGTGGCATCAGGAGGCACTTTCACGACGATATCACCGTGATCGTTGTTTTTCTCCACTCTGCAAATTTTGGGATTCGAGCTCCGGTCTCTGTCAGAGGAGGTGGTGACCTTTCAGGCAATGCCTTTTTATAGTCTCCTTTTTTTAACTAAATAAAAAACGAAAATCTCATTTATTCTTTTTCCTTTTACCGAATCAGATATTTGATTTGTTTGCTTATTTCTTTACAAATGTTTTTCTTTTATCATTTGGTTTGTTCAGAATTTCAGATTGTCTGATACTTGTTTAAAATTATTTTTTGAACTCAAATTGTAAATTCTTTTTCCGTTTTGCCAAATTTAACTATTTTCAGTAATTCAAAAAGTGAAAGTGAAAACAAAACTTTTAAAATGTGGCAAAAAGAAAGAAAAAAATCAAAACTTGTGGCAGAAGTGGAAATCTTTTTTTCCGGGAAAATCCTAATCGGAGCTGAGAAAACGAACGGAAGAACGGTGAGTACGAGTGTCGGAGTGATAGTTAGCGTGTGCTCATATTCATCGCTTGCGTTATCGTCGAGGGATTTTTCTTTCCCTTCCTCCTCGTCATCTCTCTACATTGGTCGGAAAATTCTCCGATCAAGATCCGATATTGACCTGAAGTGGCGGTGTAATTCCAATGGAATACGCAGAACCAAGCTAGTATTGGCTGTTATAAAGTCAAGGTAACCAAATATGTGTTTCGTTCTCTGAGAGGCGTTGAAAAAATAAAATTTAGATTCGATTGTGAGTGAGCTTCGAATTTTGAGGTTTGTGCTGGACTTGTCTCTGGTTATTTTGCAGTCGTCGAGTTCCGGAGCTTGATTCCTCTTCGGAACTACTTCAAGTGTTTGATGGATCGACAAGGTTTGGATCTTTAAGTTGCTTTTGTCTCATTTCTGTGAAAAAAAAGATAGGTTGTTTGATGAACATTTTTGGTTTCTGCTATTTGAAAGGTTGTACATATCTTACACTTGCCCGTTTGCTCAGCGTGCGTGGATTGCTCGGAATTACAAGGTTGCATTTGATTATCTTATCGTTGTTTCGATGTAGATACGAAACTAGTTCGATCTTGATCATTCTTTTGTTGTGCAGGGTTTGCAAGACAAGATAGAACTTGTACCAATTGATCTCAAGAACAGGCCTGCGTGGTATAAGGAGAAAGTGTACACGGCTAACAAGGTGAAAACTTTTCTATTTTGGCTTCATGATCTGATGAGTGATTAAATCCAAACTCCATAGGAGCTATATAGTGTCTTGTTCTCTGTTTTCATCTTAGGTGCCTGCTTTGGAGCACAATAACCGAGTAATAGGAGAGAGCCTTGACCTGATTAAGTACATTGACATCAATTTTGAAGGGCCTTTACTTACACCCGATGTGAGTTATCGATGAGTCCTTTGTTTTGTTGAGTTCAATTTTACACATAAAGTGAACCTATCGTTAGAAGAGAAAGACGTCGATGAAATGACAACAGGACTTAGAGAAGCAAGCATTAGCTGAGGAGTTACTCTCCTACACCGACTCTTTTTCCAAGGCCGTGAGATCCACGCTCACAGGCGTCGACAATGATGCAGTAGGTGATTAGAAGATGAAGATATTTCTTTCTTTTGTGGTTGCAGAAACATAATATTCTATGCGTATCATGAACGTTGTCTTGTATTTCTTCAGATGCTGCATTCAATTACATCGAGCAGGCTCTTTCCAAATTTGAAGAAGGGTCTTTCTTCCTTGGGCAATTTAGTTTGGTATTGTCGATTACCTTCTTCAGTTTCTTTAACTCATATCAGCTCATTGAGTCTAAATATGGTGAATCATCATATATACAGGTTGATGTTGCATAATTCATAGAGAGATTTCAGCTCATCTTAAAGGATGTAATGAATGTCGATATCACAGCTGGTCGCCCTACCCTCGCCCTTTGGATTCAGGTTACTCCATTTTTCGATTTTTGTATCTTTCTTTCATCTGAAGAGTGAAGACCAAATCTTCCCCATACACACCTACTAATCTCTTGGTTCTTCGCCTTTTTGTGCAGGAGATGAACAAGATCGAAGCTTACACCGAAACACGACAAGATCCACAAGAGCTAGTTGAAAGATATAAGAAACGAGCCCAAGCAGAAGCACGTCCCTAAGCAGATGCGATATTGTAACCAAAGATTTATTTTATATATAATTAATATTGTATCGGGAAAGTATTGAAAAAGCATCTACATGACACAAGCAACAACTGTTTTTCATTATCTAAGAGTTCATAAGACCAAGTTTCCAACTAGAATGACACTGCTCCTGCTTGCTTTCTCCCTACATTGCCCATAAGTTCGTGCATGCTGCTTCAATAAAATCCAGTGCGCAGCGAGCGAAGAGCAACGTGATTCAGAGATATTATACAAAACCAAACCAAGCTGAGTACGATCCCAATGCCCAAAGTTGAAAACAGAACTAAAGCATCATAAGAGTCTTATAGTGCTTGCCCAGCTAATTTCGTTTTCTATCCAAAGAGAGAGAAAGAAATTGGTCAGCTTTCTTCAAGAAGAAGAGAGGTAAATGTCGCTGGGCAAGTCTTCCATTCTATGTATATACTGAATGCAAAAGCCAGAAAAAGAAAATTTGTTGCTACTTCTTTTTTAGCAGTACTCTCCCTATCTTTCTCATGTAAACAACTAAAGACCATATAGAAAGCCCTGCGGATACATAGAGCAACCCAATACCCGACGGTAATAGCCTCTCAAAACTGCTATCCCGGCTTGCAAGAAGTATGGTTAGCGCTATCATCTGTGTTGCAGTTTTCCACTTTCCCAAGCTATTTACAGCAACAGCCTAAGAACATTATCAATGCCATTTATATGAGTAAGTAACAGAAAGAGCTCTCAGAGAAAGAATGCATATGAATACGATCACTTTTACCTCCGAAAGCTTGCCGTTTTGAGATGCAGCCCATTCTCTTACTGCTGACATAGTAATCTAGAGTGAAAAGTATTACCGAATAGTTTAGAACGAAGAGCTGATAAGAGCAACTTACTTAAATGATACTTAAGAATACAGTTAACTTTCTATATATTACCTCTCTACCAATGATGGCAATTGATGGTACTGTCACTAACCATGGAACTGGTCCTAAGACAATGGCGTCCATAGGTTTAGTGCACAGTAAAATCAATGTTGCTGCTACCATAAGCTGCATACCCATATCATAAATCAAAAGGATAAATCTTTCATTTCAACTACAACAACAAGACATAACAAATGAAGAAAAGATATCAGCAGAGGTAGCTAAAGGAAGAGGTTCTCTCACCTTATCTGCCACAGGATCTAAAAAAGCACCAAATGCAGAACCTAATCTCATCTGAAATGCAGAACATCTCACCGTCAATCTGACGATTTCCAGTGTGGTAAGAAGAAACCACAGAAATACATGAAAGGGTAAAAAAAATGAAGTACCTTCCGTGCAATATATCCGTCAAGCCAGTCTGTAATGGCTGCTGCAATAAAAATACTTGTCGTGGCAGTTCTCCCCCACCAGCAATCAACGTAAAAGGCTACATTAAAAAACAAAGGGATGAACATAATTGATGCTGTATACAATAAGGAATGCATCATCAGAAGATCAAATTCAGATTACAAATCAAACATATACCAAAAGTTTAAGAATTTCGGGAAGGCGGTAATACTCATAGCAACAAGCTCTATTCAAAACTCTAATTTCAAAACATACAGAACAGAAGAAGGAGAGAATCCGTGTTCAATGTCGAATTCAAGCAGAACAAAAACATCTGATCTGAAAAACGGATTATACAGATGATCACAATTAGCTCCTCGTTTAGATCTGTTGATTAAATCCTATCACACAATGACTCCACCAGAATTCAGACTCGAAAAAAGTCATTATCGGGAACCAAAAAAACCAACGTACTCGCGACGAGAATCGGAACGGCAGCTACACGACCAAGGGTTAATACGTTGGGCAATGTAAGCACTTTAGAAGATAGCTGTGGCGGTAGTGGCAATGGCGACGAATGGCGATTACGGAGCAAAGAATCTTCGCCACCACAGCTATTCTGATCCACCGTCACGGCGTCTTCTTCACCCATATCCGTCAAAATACCTGATCTGTAAATTCGACGATCCAGCTTTATCCGATAATTGAGAGGAGAAGAGAAGCAACGTAAGGGCGGTGGCGACACCTCCCCTGAATCCGGAACCCTAAGCCTTTATGGAACGCACAACGGCCAATAATAATGCAGCTTGGAAATATGCTAACGTGCGCCAAATAGCGAGCTGGGGACGTAACGTGCGCCTTAAATTAACGTCGATCGACGATTTTTATTGAAGTAATTTGGGCCTTGTGCTATATGTCAACTTCGAGTTGCAATCTCATTTGGTGTTTATTATTATGTGACTGTGACAAGACATGACGTTGTTTATATGAAAATGATTTATGTTTACGCTAGTTTCTCATGATACCTTTTCAATAATAATCAACTATTACTTAACTTACTTTTGGACCATATTAAATCTATCTTATAAAAAATCAGTAAATCCCAACTAATTCCAGTTAGAAAAAATCGAATTTGACATTGAACAAAAAAATTGAATTTGGCATTGCTAATGTCAACTTTGCAATCTGCCCTCAGTGTAATAATTTGTTTTATGATATGTGTGACATGATGTTATTTAGATTAAAATGTTAATGCATCGTTTGTGCAACGAGATATAACCAAGACCACGAATGCTCAACAACTTCTTCATTTTTTTTATATTTGGTAGTCAAAATAAAATTTAATATATATCATTATAAGATTTGAGAAATAGACTTATCAGGTTATCAAATGTATCATCAACGCTGTCATGTAAAGCTTATAATTTTCCTTAAATTTTATCATTTATGCATGACGTGACATTGTTTATATGACTATGATTCATGTTTGCTCTAGTTTCTCATAATACAATTTTTATTATAATCAAGAGTTTTGGACCTGATAAAATCCCTATTCTAAAAAACAAAATTTTTTTAAATTCCGATTAATTCAAATTAGAGAAAATTGAAACAATTAGAACACCTAAAATGATAATCATTTTCATTTATCCTATTTTATTATTATTTTAAGTGATAATCATTTGCACCTAAAATGAGAGTATATATGCATATGATGGTTACAAATAGGAGCAATGACCTATCAGATAGAGTATATAAAACTTGAGAAACACATAAATTTGAAACGTGAAATTCGATTTTATCCCAAAAACTTTATTTAAGCTTTGAAAGAGCATGATCAATGACCAGTACTGATAAACCAACGCATATGAATGCCAAAATTGAAGGGTTTATAATTAGTTCACTAATAAATGTACAAATGTCTCAAGCGTGAAGAAGAGGAATAAGAAGAATAGAAGAAGAAGAAGAAGAAGAAGAAGAAGAAGAAGAAGAAGAAGAAGAAGAAGAAGAAGAAGAAGAAGAAGAAGAAGAAGAAGAAGAAGAAGAAGAAGAAGAAGAAGAAGAAGAAGAAGAAGAAGAAGAAGAAGAAGAAGAAGAAGAAGAAGAAGAAGAAGAAGAAGAAGAAGAAGAAGAAGAAGAAGAAGAAGAAGAAGAAGAAGAAGAAGAAGAAGAAGAAGAAGAAGAAGAAGAAGAAGAAGAAGAAGAAGAAGAAGAAGAAGAAGAAGAAGAAGAAGAAGAAGAAGAAGAAGAAGAAGAAGAAGAAGAAGAAGAAGAAGAAGAAGAAGAAGAAGAAGAAGAAGAAGAAGAAGAAGAAGAAGAAGAAGAAGAAGAAGAAGAAGAAGAAGAAGAAGAAGAAGAAGAAGAAGAAGAAGAAGAAGAAGAAGAAGAAGAAGAAGAAGAAGAAGAAGAAGAAGAAGAAGAAGAAGAAGAAGAAGAAGAAGAAGAAGAAGAAGAAGAAGAAGAAGAAGAAGAAGAAGAAGAAGAAGAAGAAGAAGAAGAAGAAGAAGAAGAAGAAGAAGAAGAAGAAGAAGAAGAAGAAGAAGAAGAAGAAGAAGAAGAAGAAGAAGAAGAAGAAGAAGAAGAAGAAGAAGAAGAAGAAGAAGAAGAAGAAGAAGAAGAAGAAGAAGAAGAAGAAGAAGAAGAAGAAGAAGAAGAAGAAGAAGAAGAAGAAGAAGAAGAAGAAGAAGAAGACTCGTATAATTGAGTTGAAGGGTTTATAATTTGAACTAATAAATGTACAAATGTCTCTTTCTTATAGAATGGGTGTGTTTATCGCATGTGTGTAATAGACTGTTGATTGTATAAAACTTTTGTTTGTATCATTTTCGAGCTGAGTTGTTGGTTGTAACAGTCAAGAGCGAAAGATAAAAAGAAAGACGAAGACGATTTTGTACAAGAAGCTCGAGTTTAGCTCTCTCTCTCACATTGAAAGAGAATGTGAACATCTTGTGTGTGTCTTGTTTTTCTTTTCTTTTGTTTTTGTTCTTGTTTGATTTCAATGCTACTTCATTCTTCAATTCTATTTATAGAGAATTTAGTTCAAAAAGCATATAAATATCAAAATCCTAACTACACACAACTTGTAAATTAACCTTTATCAAATTTAAACATAAAAGACCGTTTGATATTAACCAGTTCGTAGTCAAAATAAGAAATAGATTGGAATATATGATATTGATATATATATATATATATTTTTTTGTTCATTGGATTAAACGTAACGTAACATGTGAAGTGCATATGCATTGCTTAAATGATGGATTTATACAAATCTAAGACAAAGCTTTAATTTATTTATTGACCAGATTTTGTTTACAATTTTGCTATACCAATCAAGTAAAACAAATATTTGTCTTCGGAAACTCCAACAACCGTATAGATATATGCTTGTCTATCTTCTTCAAATACAATAAATAATCAGACACATTATATTACAGCCATATCAAAAAATTGACGTTATATCTGAAAACACATCAAAATTTAATATTATTCACAAATCAATATATAGAAAAATAGAAATCAAAAACTTTAACCAATAGCTGTGTGTTATTGCAAATTACAATTTTTTAGAAAAAAAACTACTTGATAATATATATGTATTTTAGATGTGTTTCAATTTTAGTTACTAAAATTAAAAGTTCAAAAGAGACGTGTTATTATTAGTAATATATCTTTTTTCTTACATATAATTTTTTTTTTAAAAACATTGACATATAGACGTTTTGGGACAGTGTGTCGACGCAGTCAAAAATCTGACGTGTAAATGTAATAACCTCGTCGACAATCTCGCCGTCTCCATGTCTCTCTCCTTTCTCTCTCTCTCTCTACTGCAAACTTCCTTCTCCTTCTTCAACTTCAACTTCAACTTCAGTCGCGTAACGATGATCAACTAGCCTGGATCTTCTTCCTCGTTAACGAATGAGGATCGCCGCCGCCGCTTCTAAGCGTCTCAATCCACTCGTCGCCTTCGAGCACAAGAGGTTTCGCCGTTTCTTTCCCCTTTATTTCTGCTTCTCTTCCTTGTTTATTTTGTTCTTGTTAGATATTTATGAACTTGCGCTCTCTCTCTTTAGCTTTTCGCTAGACTCGCTGAGCGAAATGTTGTATCTTCGATTCCCAGAGTTTTAACTTTTCTTAATTTGGCTTCTTTTTTTTTTTTTGCTTAATTTGCATTTTTTTTAGCAATCGATCTGGGTTTTGATTTTCATTTATCTTGATTTCAAGTATGATCCTAGTGATTCGAAATCGATTTTTGTGACTATTGCTCTCAATGTGGCCAATCCGAGTGGTCTTAGATAAATATAAGGAACTGGACTTTAACTAAAACTGTTCAATTGCCTGACAAATTTGTATCAACGGGTATAAAAATCTGGGAAACATGGAGATTTCGTCTAAGTTATAGATGGGCTTTTTTAATATATCAGTATTAGTTTGGGAATTCATATGGCCATTTTGTCAACAGGGATGCGTATGGATTTCCCGTGAGACCTCAACATGTGCAGAGATACAGAGAATATGCTGATATTTACAAGGTTTTATCTCCATGGCCCTGTTTGTTTATCTGTGATCAGGGACCATCGACTGCACTGTTATGATGTTACAGTCGCTAGTTTTGGTTGCAGTCACAGTCGCAGGTTTATTCATTTAACAGTCGCTGGTTTTTAGTTTTTGATCGCAGTCGCAAAAATTTAGTCGCAAAAAAAAACTCTTGACTTAAAATTTATCAATCACTGGTTGTTGCGACCAGTAGTCGCAGTAAAAGAACAAGGCCCATATCTCCCATTTGCTACTCACGATTCTCATTTACTTGATTTACTGGAACAGCTTGAGTTTCCTTTAATTTGGTTGTGACCGTGCTAGAATGCTCATTTCAATTAGAATCATTTTTATAGGGGAAACCTTTGTGAAAGATATCAAACTGGACTAACCTAGAACTACACACCTTAGATACCAAATGCTTGTAATAAGTTCGTTTTGGTTCTTGGAATGGTAGAAGCAGTTCCTATTATTGTTTTCCTAAACTTGGAATGTCATTCTTTGCTTGCAAGCAGGAAGAGGAAGAAGAAAGGTCGGACAGGTGGAGCAATTTCTTGGAAGATCATGCAGAATCGACTGAGCCACCTGCAAACGAATCCTCTGAAGATAGTCATGCACAGTCTAGTGAAAGTGAGAAAGAAAAAAAAGATCTTCGTTTGGACAAGTTAGGTTCTGATGTAACTCCTGATAATGCAAGTGAAGAAGAAGGTTGCCCTGATGCAGAGAAGAATGTTCACAGAGTGCAATTATGGACTGAGATCAGGCCATCTCTGCGATCAATTGAAGAATTGATGAGTATCCGTGTCAAGAAGAAGGTGGATTTATCAAAAGGCAAGCACGATCCGAAGGTGAAATCTTCACCCTCATTTGATGATGCCAAATCTTCCAAGGGAGCATCTGAGAATGATTCTGAAGACGAGTTCTACGATGTTGAGAGGTCGGATGTTCAGGATGGTTCTTCTTCAGATGGTACAAGTGTCTCTGGCATCCCTGTTGCTGCTGATGCAACTTTCTCAGTGTCTACATGTCCCTGGAAGGAAGAACTTGAAGTTCTTATTCGAGGTGGTGTACCTATGGCTCTGAGGGGGGAGGTAATAAATCTTGTCATATCCACATTTGCTGCCTTCTCTTTCAATTTGATATCATGCTCTGGCTCCATCTATAGTTCGTTAGCCTTAGCTCTTGTTCAATCATAATCGTTACATATATCTACAACATTTCAGCTATGGCAAGCATTTGCGGGTGTGAGGAAACGACGCAGCAAAGATTATTACCAAAACCTTCTTGCTGCAGATAGTTCTGGAAACAGCATAAATCAGGACGATACGCAGGATGTTGATGATAAAGTTTCAAATACAGACTCCCCTGCTGTTGTGGAAAAATGGAAAGGACAGATAGAAAAGGTACTCTAAAATTTATTCAGCATTGACCCTCTCTATCTAGTAGTGCAGTGTTAGCTTATGCTGAAATTGATTAGACTTTTACGCCGTTGCTTATATCAAATACAGGACTTGCCTCGGACATTTCCTGGTCATCCTGCCTTAGATGATGATGGTAGAAATGCTCTGCGGCGTTTGCTTACTGCTTATGCTAGGCATAATCCTTCTGTTGGATACTGTCAGGTATTGCTTATTAACCAGCATTATGATTCTTTATTTTAGTAATGAGACATGGTATACTAAGATCAATATCTAGTTAATATCTTGTGTCAATACACCACCTGCAGGCTATGAATTTCTTTGCTGCACTTTTATTGCTTTTGATGCCCGAAGAGAATGCTTTTTGGTATGTTCACAAACTTGATGAATCTATCATCTCCAACTCCTAATATTGTTTCTCTGTGAAAATCGAATTCCGTGGCTCTGTGTTTAGTTGGCTATCTATCGCTTTCACTTCTTCCGGTTGAACACTATCTGTTCTTAGGCCATTCTTTATGTTATCTATTTCCTAAAACGATGTTGTTTAATTAATCTCTTACTTCATTCTTAACCTTGTTTTATGTGAATAAACAAACTCCCCGGCTCTAATTTTTATATCTATCACTTCCATAACTGTTGTTAGGCTTTGTTATATCGTCTCTTTTTTTTTTTTTCTAAACCGATGCCCTGCTAACTAAATACTTACGATTTTTAGGGCACTGACAGGAATCATTGATGACTACTTCAGTGGTTATTATTCAGAAGAAATGATTGAGTCCCAGGTGATCTTTTGAGTTGCCTGACTATACATTTGCACAAATTTTGGGGTAGACTGGTAGTAGCATCATGATAATATGTAATATTACGTCCACCAAAGTTCTGTTAGTTAATGTTACTGTATCTTCTATTCTTATTGCAGGTTGATCAACTAGTTCTGGAGGAGTTGGTTCGAGAGAGATTTCCAAAATTGGGTTAGTACCTTCACCGATACCTTGTTTCATCTTACGAAGCGTTCACAGTTAGTACTAATGCTCTGCATTTTATAAATGTCTACAGTTCATCATCTGGATTATCTTGGAGTGCAAGTAGCTTGGGTTACAGGACCTTGGTTTCTTTCCATCTTCATGAATATGCTTCCATGGGAAAGTGGTCAGGTTTTAAACATTGGAATTAAAGCTGTGTTGTGTGAAATTGGGAACTAAGTAACTAACAATCTGCGTGCGATGGAGTCTGTTTATATTTGATCATCTTTCTCTTTGAAATTTGGGACTGAGAACCCATTTTCTTTCTAAATGTTCGTCTACTTGATTACAGTTCTCAGAGTCTGGGATGTGCTTCTTTTTGAAGGAAATCGTGTTATGCTTTTTAGAACGGCACTCGCATTGATGGAACTATATGGTATTTTGATTGAAAGTTGTAGAATTTCGATTTTAGTGATATCTTTTATGGACCTCCTAAATACAGCAGGGTCATCAACAAGACTGATCTAACTTATGCTTTAATTCACCTCAGGTCCTGCATTAGTTACAACGAAGGATGCTGGAGATGCTGTTACTTTGCTACAATCATTGACTGGATCAACATTTGATAGTAGCCAGCTCGTTTTAACTGCTTGCATGGGTTACCAAAATGTACATGAAATAAGATTGCAGGAATTGCGAAACAAGCATAGGCCAGCGGTAATAGCTGCACTTGAGGAAAGATCAAAGGGGCTTCAAGCTTTTAGGGATTCTAAGGGCCTTGCCTCCAAATTATATAGTTTTAAGCATGACCCAAAATCTGTTTTAGTGGATTCTAGCAAAGTCTCGTTGACAAATGGGAGTTTGTCTCGATCTGAGTCAGGATCAAGTAATGCAGATGAAGTGTTAGTTAGCCTGACTGGGGACGGGGAGGTAGATTCTGTTCAAGATCTTCAAGCGCAGGTAATAGTTTTCGTCCTTTCTGTTAGCTTGGAGATGTTCCCTTTAGTACACTTGAAATCTAGATGATTATATCTGGCAAAAAGGTTGGGTAGATCACTTGATACCTACAGTCATGGATCCCCTTTTGAAAGTTGATTGACAACTTTTCCAGGTTCTGTGGTTGAAGGCTGAAGTCTGCAAGTTGCTTGAAGAGAAAAGATCAGCTCTACTTAGGTTAGTTTCTTTGCTAATATATAAATCGACACTAATCGGTAGAATTTTTTCTTTTATCTCTCCTTATTGTTCCTCAATATGTAATGTCTCTCAATATTTCTATTTTATGGTAGAGCTGAAGAGTTGGAGATGGCTCTCATGGAGATTGTCAAGCAAGACAACCGCCGTCAATTGAGTGCCAAGGTATTCCCATTTGACAGTTCATTTCCAAAACTAAGCATATGAGCTCGCGTTTTGTTACTTGTCTCTTTATCCATCTTCGCATTTTGTTACTTGTCTCTTTATCCATCTTCTGAATACGAACACTAGTTTCTTCGTCACTTGTGAAACCATCTTTGCTTTCCTTTCTCTTTCTTCTTCTCCTGCTGGTTGCTCGTACCTCATCTCTATGCTGATCTAATTCAAAGGTTCATCTGTGTTAAGTTAGTTTTGAGACAAGTCTTAAGATGTCCAATTCTGCTTGTTATGAATGTGAACATCAGGTGGAGGAGTTAGAACAAGAGCTGGCCGAAGTTCAGAGGCTCCTCTCTGATAAGGAGGAACAAGAAGGTGCAATGCTGCAGGTTTGCATTTGCATGATCAATTTGTTTTTCTGATTTTTTTTATCGCTGATACAAATGCTGATTAGTTGATACTTATGAAGGTCTTAATGCGGGTGGAACAAGAACAAAAGGTAACAGAAGATGCACGAAGATTTGCTGAGCAAGATGCAGCAGCGCAGAGATATGCTGTTCAAGTCTTGCAGGTAAAAAAATTTCGCGCTGGCTCTTACTAACACAAAGTGGCTAGGCTATTCAGTTTTAAAAGCTTTTACTGTCTCTGGCTATAGTTGTGAGTTGTGATACGCCTCTCATGGAGTAGAGTTACACATTAGTGTAGGAAAGTAATCTCTGTATATCCTGTATTAACCCTTGTCTGTATGATTACTGTCTGCATGTTTCAAATGTTACTCTATTTCATCGTCCTTTTTTTCTTTTGTCTCTTCCTGTTATTATTTTAAATATACAAAAATTAACTTGGTCTAGGAAAAATATGAGGAAGCTGTTGCTGCACTCGCTGAAATGGAGAAGAGAGCGGTGATGGCAGAGTCCATGCTTGAAGCGACTTTGCAGTATCAATCTGGCCAACTCAAAGCGCAACCTTCACCACGGTGTGTTCTTTTTTACCTGAGACAAATAGATTGTGTACACAACCATAATCATTCGATGCTTTATGACTTATGAACCTAGTGTATTCTAAATCGGTATACACACACACATATATATATATATATAGGCAAGGGAACCAAGATTCGTGTACGAAAAACATCAATGATCAATTACCGGAACCTCCTCAAAGCAGGATCAGTTTGCTAGCACGGCCATTTGGACTAGGGTGGCGCGACAAGAACAAGGTTAGTCTTCTTCTTACACCAAAACATTGTCTTCAAAGCCAAATAGGTTTTTCTATTAATGCACCATCATAATAAAGTCAATTACCTGCGACTGCAGAACACAATACCTGAAAAAACTGCGGAGCATGTTAATGACGAGAAGCCATCAGCAGAAGGAAAAGAAACTAACTCTGAACCAAAAGACGTTAAGCTCCAAGACACTTCCTAGGGTTATAATAAGCCTTTGAAGCTCTTCTTCCACTAAATCTTCAAATCTTAGTAGGTAAATTGTCCTACGTGTAGCCATAATAGCGTCTCAGTTACCTTTTATTACTCTCGGATTGAAGTTTTGGACATAACTTTTTAAATAATATTCATTTTGTTGTTGGTTTGCTGATTTTGAGGAGGTGAGATACAAAGCATGAATGGTGTATATAGTAAATTGATGTGCAAACTAGTACTCGGTTCCCAAGATACCACGAATATATAATTTATGAAGGTGGTTTTCTCTTTGATCAAATGGTTGACCTTTTGTGTTCCATTATATTCTATGAACCTTCAAAAACGTTTGTGGGACACTGATACGAACCAGTTTATATTTTATAAAACTAGAACGTTATTACAGCATGTTTTCAGAAAACAGCAATCTCTTGGTTTCTAACCTCGCAAAATGTATGTCAATTAAAGAAAAATAAAAAGATACGAACCAATTTCATTATAAACCCAAATTGTTGAAAAACTGAAAGGGTAACAAAATTGGATTAAAATTTGGGAAACAAAGAGGTCCTATCTTCTCTCACACAAACTTGAATCACAATTCGCATGGTCCTAATAAGAACAAATGTTGGTTGGTAAAAACACAAACATGATCTAATGATAAGTTACACCTTCACCATTTATAACCTCTCCAATGCGATACACAACATAGTCTCCATTCTTGGCTTCTCCAAGTATTCTCAAAGCCGCCTCTGGGCTAACCACCATCACCATCCCTATTCCCAGGTTAAACGTCCTTCGCATCTCACTGTCTTCTATTCTTCCGGACTTTAATAACCCCAAAAAAAAAAAAATCAAAACATTTCAAGAACATACATCGTTAAGAGTTATCTTGAATGACTGATGTTCTCTAAAACTCAATCCATTACCTGTTGGATCCACTTGAACAATGGTGGAAGTTCCCAAGCATCGGTGTGAATAACAGCACCCAAACCGTCAGGGAAGACACGGGGAATGTTGTCGGTGAAACCTCCACCTGTTATATGAGCTATCCCTTTAACTCCTCCTCTGCTGATTATGTCAAGTACCTGTAGAGAGAAAGAGATAGTCATGGAAACTGGTAACAAATGTGATCAACTTTTTGCTAACGGAGAAAAGAAAACCAACCTGCTTCACATAAATGACAGTGGGTGCCATTAAAGCTTCACCAAGAGTAGTAGTTGATCCACCTGGAAGCTCATCTTTAAGCGAAAGACCGCTTCGAGCCACGACCCTGCAAACAATTGTGGTCTTTTAGTTTGCCATTAGCCAATAAACTACATTCTTCCTAATGCCATATTATACACTAATAACTTACTTTCTTACTAAAGAAAAACCATTGGAATGAACGCCGCTAGATGGGAGGCCAATCAGGACATCTCCAGCGACTATGTTTTTCCCGTTTATAACAGAAGTTTTCTTCACTATGCCAACTGCGAACCCACTGAGATCGTATTCTCCCTCTGCGTAAAAGTCAGGCATCTCTGCAGTCTAAGAACAAATCAATCGAAACAAAATTATGGAAACGGATGCATAAACTACTTTGCCAAAAGTTAGGAATTGGGTTTAACTGTAAAACGTACCTCTCCTCCTAAGAGAGCACAGTCTGATTGCCCACAACCATCAACAATCCCTTTAATGACCTGGAAACAAAAGCATAACGTTCTACATATATATCAAGTCCTAAAGCAAAAGATCAAAGGGGAAAGAGATGAAGCAAGGATACCTTCTCTGCAAGGTCCACATCGAGACGGCTAGTAGCAAAGTAATCTAGGAAAAACAGAGGCTTTGCACCAGAAGTAACAATATCATTCACACTCATAGCAACCTGCAACAAGAACAAAACGTTGAATTGTGAGTGGAAGATAAATAAAAGGTCACAAAAGACGGATTATTGTTACCAAGTCGATTCCAATGGTGTCATGAATTCCAGTCTCAAAGGCCAACTTAAGTTTAGTCCCAACACCATCCGTACCAGCTACGAGAAAAGACTCACCTGCTCATAAACAAAGCCAAATCAAGGAAATTTAGTAAAAAAACCAAAACTTTCAACATTCTCAAGGTGAAATTTTGCAGTTTTTTTTATATTTACCTAATGGAAAGAGACCACCGAATCCGCCGATTCCAGGAGCCATCTTCGCGATTCGTCTAACGAGCTCAGTACCAGCATCGATATCAACACCGGATTCCTTGTAATTGAGACTCTTGGTGTCGTCATCTTTGTCATCTTTCTTCGACATCGATAAAACACTTGTTGTTCTCGTCTTCTGAGGAAAGCTGACGGAGAGAGGTTTCGGAGATGATGAAATGGAGGAGAAACGGTATCGATTGATGGAACCGGAGTAGAAGGCAGTGTCATGAGATGAGAAGCAGCAAGAAGAAGAAGAAGACTGCAAAATCTGAGCTTCCATGGCTTAAACAGTAACAATACAACAAGAGTATAGTAATAATTAACACAGGTAGAGCTAACACGTATAAAAAGTAACAGAGGGCGACAATTTGCGACTATGTTTCGGCTGAAGGTTAGAGAGAGAGAGAGAGAGAGAGAGAGAGAGAGAGAGAGAGAGAGAGAGAGAGAGAGAGAGAGAGAGAGAGAGAGAGCGAGAGACTGAGATTGAGGCGTCGCCGGGAAGGGACTGGGCAGAGAGTTTGGGTCTGAGCGAGAGAGAAGACTGAGAGAGGAAGCCAAAAAATAAATTAAACTAAAAGGTTTTAAAACCCTAATAACAGACCCGTTACTTGTTTTTTCTTTTTTTTTAAACGATAAATACCTGAACCTGAAGGAGCAAACAAATACTTTATTTTATCATTCACTAGATAAAAATAAAAATAAAAATAAAAGTAAAACTTGTAAGAGGTAAAAAAAGAAAAATAAATAAAAGGAATAATAATATATTTAATAAATTAGGGAAATAAATAAAAAGCTGTCTTACGAACTACTTTTTCAATGCCTATGATTTTTAAAAAAATTAAGGTTATGAGTTATGACATTAAAAATGAGGTCCATATTCAAATAATACATGGCTTAATTATAGTTGGATCCACCATTTTCATAGTTTTTCTAGTGAATAACAACAGTGGCTATAGAAGAAACCTTTGGAGGGTTATTGCTATGCTACGAAAGAAGATGGAATATCATTTCTTTCTTTTTTGAGGCTTAAAAAAAAAAACTCTTTAACATTGAGACATTTTAATGCTCTTGGAAGGCAGATAGCATTTGCTATATAATCTTACTTACAATCGTTTCTCACACAACTTCTTTTGCAAGACAAACAAAAAGCTAAAGAAACCCCAGTTGCACACATTTAAAAGCATAAATGTAGAAACACAGAGTCACAGACACACACACACACATATCAGATATCATGACGTAGTAATTCACATCAAAAACCTTATCAATCTTTCCTTTCTTCTTTACTTGTTCCATCTCTCACATTCCTAAACCACAAGCCAAACCAATATAACAAATTATCACAACTTGTTTTTCAGCTCAATCTTGGATTCAGTCCAAACTTGCCAGGTACAGGATTATATAAGAAGAGCCTTTGGAGCTTTTACCTCCAGGATGATGTTAGGTTCCGAGTTTTCCTATCGAGTTGCAGATTTTCCAGCGCATCTGAAGCTCTCATTACCTCTTCCGTCGCATCTTCACTGTCGTATCTCCAACTGTGTTCGTCTTTTCTGTACCCAGAGGTAGGGCCTCCTCTTCGGTCTGAACAATCTTTTTGAAATATTTGGTATCAAATATCATGTAGCAGAGATATTGCAACAAGAAATTCAGGAAAATAGATAGAGAGATGATGACTCACCCGATGCTTGAGATGCAGAAATCGACCTGCCCATTAATTTAAAGACAAGTAAATCAAGCATGTCAGACTCAGAAGCAACATGAAAGAGTAAAGATCTTTGCTTTGGCATAACATGGTGTTGAAGATATGTGTACCTTCGTTGAGGAGGTAAGCTATCAGAAGCAGATGATCTGCGAGGAGGATTTCTAGACTCAAGGCTTGATGACGACTCAGTTTCTGACTCTCTCCTTGAATTACCACCCATGCCCTGTATTATGTTTCAGAAGAAAAATTCAAACAAAAATAAAAGGCTGATCACTAAGCCTGAGGAGATTACAGCAAGACAAATGACAATGGTTTTACGATGAAAGGATGGGATGATCTTTGGATGTATCACCAAACTTGTCTTTCAAATCTCTAAACAATTCTAATCTCGAACTAAGACATTCTATTTACTTGTTGAAAGTGTGAGGCATTAAGTAATAAGTACAAAGTAACAAGATTTTCTGTAAGTTGGTGTTTGTAAACCCTGAATGTAACCAACCAACATGCACTGGTCATCTTCACTTACAGGACAAAACACTAGAGCCCAATATCACGTGCGACAGGTTGACTACTGTAATTTGTTTGAAGTATCGTTGTAAGCTTGTAAACAGAGAGCAGAAGTTACAGATAGTAAAATTCAATTTTCCTCTGTACTGGAGACATCTTCACAGGGTAAAAAGAAAGAAATACCTCGAACTTGATGAATCCTTCAAGAACATCCAAAAGGAGCGGTCCGCTATCTCCATTTCTGTTGAGCTCATAGCCATTGTTGCTACTAAAGTCGCGTAACTCAGACCTCCAAGAATCTTTTGGCTTTGCATAGGTTTTCAGAAGGAATGCAGATCACCAGATAAGCGAGAAAAGGTCATCTACTATCCTCTAAATGAAATAAAAATAATAATTCAAAGAAAAGGAATTCAGTTGATTACCAGATTACATTCAGGTTGATAAACTTTGAGTGTGTGATTTAGTTGCGCCCAGTCTAAGTATTCACATATCAACGCAGATAGCAACCTGCCTGAATTTCAACATTTTAAAAGTGATCAAGATGACCTACTCAACTGGACATAACCCTCAGTGTTCATATTTCGTGAACATTGAAGCAAGCAAAGTTTCAGTCTTGATGCGATATCACCCGACAAAATAGCGGACACACATTTTGAACAAGCCAATAGTTAATTAAGTATCGAGAAAGTATGGCAGGTCAATGAATCAAAAGCAAAATTTCCAAACTAAGACATGCCATTTAGATCCAAACGAGAAAAAGATCTGAAGGGTGAAAATGAAGAGAGAGATATAGCCAAAAATTGTGTAAGACCTGAAGGAAGAGCATGAAGCTGCCTTGCACGATCATTGCAGCTTCCCAACAAAGCTGGAGGCAGCCCTTCATTGTTCTCAATCACTCTATCCTCTTCTTCGATTGCTTCAAACACACTCGCACGGAGCTCAGCCTGCAGCGCAACCAAACTATATCAGCTAATATATAAACACGCGAACCTCCCCTTTCAAATTCAAGACCAATGTAAAAGATTCAGACTACACTTGTTCAACTTTAAGGAAATTGATAAACAAACAGAGGTAATTTATAACATACGACGCAATTTGGATTCAACATGACATTATCGATGATAAAGATTACAATTTTTCAACAGACTCAAATGCTAAGTGCGACGCAACATTGAGAATTCACATGAATTTTGTCGGGTTTCCAGATGCGTAAGTAAATGGTCAGACATTCGATCTTTTAGCCAAGGATCTGGAGACAGGAACCCTAGAGAAGTTGTTTGTTTTACTCAAGAGACGAGCTAAAAGGCTGAAACGAGTAATGTATGTATCGCAGGAAGTAGAGGAATCGCAAGAGAAAAGAAAAAGTTACCCGGATCTTAGCAAGAACACCTTTCTTCTCTAGGGTTCGAGTGACCAAGGTCTTGAGATCCATCATCTCTCTAGTGTAATCGTCCATTGTTCCACCACCAATTCAAAGTCAAACAGATTCCTGCAGGTGCAATCGGGTTTTGGTCACCGGAGAATTTTGACAATGCCGTCCGGAGAGAGGCCTCGCTGCGTAACCAGAGCGTCCCCTTGGGTACTTTAGTTTAAACGAAGAAAGGGACAAGACGTTGAAATATATCCAAAATACTTAAAACTCAAAAATGGTAAAGTTGATTCTTTTGAATTTGAATCCAAAAGCAGATAAAAACAGGAAGAAAGAAAGTGAATAACATTGCATTTACTTCTTTTATGCAACACATTGTTTTGCTCATTTGATTATTCTTTGTGAATTGTTCTCTTCCCAAAACAAACCATAAACACAATCAAGCTTTTTCCTTTTTCATTTGATCTGCGATTCTATCCAACTAATACGAGCCTTAGGTTTACCTCAAAGAGGATGTCAAGTTCAAGAAAATAGGGGGATGATGACTCACCCGATCATTGAGAAGCAGAACCCGGCCTGCCCATTAATCAAACATCAAACAAATCAGAGCAAGTCTGACTCAGATAGGCAACATGAAAAGAGTAATGATCTTTTATTTGGCATAACATGGTGTTAAGAGGTATATGTGTACCTTCGTAGAGGAGGTAAGCTATCAGAAGCAGATGATCTGCAAGGATGATTTCTAGACACTCAAGGCTTGTTGAAGACTCAGTTTCTGACTCTCTCTCTCTCTCTCTCCTTGAATTACCACACATGGTCTTTCTCATGCTCTGTAAACAAAACAAAACTGAAAACGCATACATACAGATGACTATTGTAGCTTAGTAGTATAGTAAGTCACTTTGAGGTTCTATTGACTATCTCGATGAAACCAAATACAGGTAAGTATGTTGATATTTTCAGAGTGCTATTGCACTTTAGAATAGTTCAGTGCATCGTGAAAAATATACACAAGTTGTAGCTATAGCTATAACGCCTCTTTTCTTTTGGGTTTTATGTTGTAGTACTTTATATATCAAATTCTACAAAGACATCTTATACCACTCAAAAGAGATCAGACACATCAATAGTGGATAATTGACACATGATCTGGTCGATGAGTTTGCTGAATTCATTTGTCCGTTAATGTTTTAAATTTTGCTCAAATGCTATCATGGGGCAGTGTCACTCTGTTATAATTGTCAAGTCCAAATTGAGCTAAATGATTTGGATTTGGAGCTGGATCACTATCCAATGATAAAGTAGTGATAGACGAATTGTATTCTACTATATATCGTTGATCTCTTTATAGGCCAACAACAAATACAATTTCTTCAACATATGAATCATCCTAATGGACAAAAAAAAAAAAAAACATGTGCAAGTAAATAGTTAGTTAACAATAAAGCGAGTAGAAATCAAATTCAACGAACACGGTTCGACTTATGTGTGTCACTCCATAGCAGAAACCACATAAATGGAATACTAACACGAACCAGACTCTTACAGAAATGGTTGAGAGAGCATATGTTTATTGAAGAGGGGTATTCTAGTCAATTCACTGGATAAAACATGTGGACTTAGTTTTTTTTTTCTTTTTTTTGGGTCATAATAATTAGATTTTGGATTTCTGAAACGAGGAAGAGCAGCCACCACGTCGACCGAAACTGTGCCCACGTCATTATATAAAAATATAATATGCGTCAAACATTAAACCGGAAAACGTTAAAACCAAAATTCATTATTTTAGAGATTGACAAGAAAAAGAAAAAGAAAACACATTAATTATCATGATCAAAGAATATGGTTGAATATTGAATCCCCAATTATTTAACGTTATAACGCGCTTCATGCGTTTCCACTCGTTTCTCTATCGCCTTTTTAAAGATCTATCTTTATTATATCAACAAACCCACATATTTATTATTAATCTGATCAATCGCTTCTCACTCCCATACATTCTTAAATTTTTGAAAATTAATTCACCCAAATATTGGATATTGTCACTAAACTACACATATATATATATATGGTTTTGTTATAGTTAGAGTTATGTATAGGTGATTAATAATATGCAATAGTAACAAGTTCATGGGGGTGTAAAAAACAAGTTAGAGCCGTGAAAAACAATTTACGTTTTGGTATGAGTTTAAACTTTGAAGTGTAGATGACTTCAAAATAGATAATGATCATGGTGAATTGGAAATGATAAAGGTAATCAAGTCTATTGTGCATTGCAAGTTACTTACTATATAAAGAATGTAAGAAAAAAAAGGTTACTTTACGGTTTTACTTAATCGAGAATGAATAGGGTTGCAATATTTAGTCTTACCAAATAAGGAAAGGGCAGATTCCTTAAAAATGTAGCTTTTATTGCAAATCTAGAAATATTGAACGGCTGAGATTTGTAAAAGCAGATTTATCATGATCAAATCTATCAACATTATTGAAATAAGAGATATGGTGAGTGGTTGAATATGTGACAATTGACGTAACTCCACTGTCCCTCTGTCTCCATTAAGGTTTCTCTCTCTTACTCACAAATACATATAAAGAAATTAGTAGTTGGCATATTGGACCCATCCATGATTTGGGCCCCAACGTGTAAACATCACTCCTTCTCTCTTATTCTTTATTTCATTGACTATACACATTTATCATTTCTTTTTCAAGTATAGTTTATGTTGTGGTGTAGATTATCTTCCTCTTCCTCCCAATTATTTAGAATTCAAAGACCCATCTCATCACATTAAAGTAAGGAAAATAATAGTTTAGTTTTTTATTTTATTTTTTAAAATGTCATGTCTCATAATAACTCAAAGTTCAGCTCTGTTTATTTTTGATTAAATTTAATATTTGTTGAAATAATGTAGTATAATAGTGATTTTCTAAATTTATGATATATGTATAGATTAAAACTCAATATTTTTCAATGTTAAAAAGGATATTAAAGATATTACTCTAAGTTGATAAAATAAATTTAATAATCTTTTTTATTCAAGCCAAGTGGTTTTCGTGACGTGATTTTCAACCCTAGCAAGAGTTTATATTGAAGAAGAGAAAGCACAACAAATAGTTATAGTTTCTTGAAATAAAAGCTAAAATCTTTTGATATATATATAACAAGAAATATATCGTTCTGTCTAATTTAATTGATATGTTCTTTTTTTCTTCCATAGATCGGTAGTTTCAGTGGAAAAGGGTCGTCCTTGGCGAATAGAGAAAGAATTGTCCTGATTCTTTAAATGACGACGCCTAAGAGAAACAAGATCACATGTGTATTTATATTAGGACATCAATATCCTTGGTACTAATAAAATATCATAACTAATATTTCTTAAGTATCCTTTTATTGAGAAGTATCACATAATTTTTTTTTTCTTTTCTTTTTTATTGTTTTGATGAGACTATCACCTAAAATTTCAGAAATACATATGGTTTTACACGTTGTAGATATATCCGACGACGACGAGATCCAAGAAAAACCCAAAGTACAAAAAAAAAAATTTCCTGACCGTTAGATTTTTGTCATATCTTTGACACGTTGGAATCACACGAGGGACCTATTGATAATTGCTGTCACTAAATGCCAAAATGAAAACGAATTAGAAAGAAAAAATATTACGTCTAATTATATTACTGACTTTAATATATACGATCGAACGGTGATGGTAGGTCGGTAGATAAAGCAGACTAGAAGGATGTGGACGTGTTAATGCCCCAAATTCATCGCTGCATGTTCTTCAAAGTTTTGTGTTATAAACGTATTCATGGGGAACAAAAACTCATTGATGATCATTTGTTGCAATTATTCCATTCGCTCATTAGCGATTTATAAATATATGCATCCTAATAGACGGCATGGAATATTGTCAGGTTTAGGATTTATCAAAGTTGATACTTTATATAATCATCATATTCACATATCTTATTCTTATTAAAATTAAGAGTTAAAGGACTTTGTATGCATTTCCTTTTGTGGTTTTAAACTAATATTTACTATGAATCGGATAATTCCTAATATTGCTAGTAGGATGTTGAAAATTTCAGATATTGACTTTTTATTACTTTTATAATTGACGGGACTATTTCATTTTCTATTATTATTTTTTTTGTCGACAAATAGGTGTTTAATAACGTACACTTGGCAATTAAAAAGAATTTATAATCGTATAAACCATCATACACTCGAGCATGGATTAACAATATCTTCGGCAATGGAAACTATAATGCTCGAAAGATTCAGAAAAACATAGAAACAACTCTTCAACAATGAACCAATCACAATATAATAATACATTCTTTAAGGTTTGACTTTTGATTTTATTGATACTAAAACATCATTAAAAATAAGTTTCATAAAACTCTGTACTTGTTGATGAATTGATCAAAACTCAAAAGATATACATTAATAAGATAATCAAGTAAGCAAAAAATAGTTTTCTACATATGATGTATATACTTCACTACAAGAAAATATATTAATTTACGACGAAATTTTTGACGGAAATAAATTCGTCAGAAATTTCTGAAAGATTTTTAACGGATTTTTGACAGTCAAAATTCTATCGGAAATTTATGAGGGATTTCTGACGGAAATTTAATTTTTAACTTTTTAAAATTTTTATTTTAAATACCGTCTAAAATCCCTCATAAATTTTCGAGAGATTTCCAACAAAATTAATTTTGTTGAATTTTTTTTATTACCGTTAGAAATCCCTCAGATATTTCCGAAAGATTTCCAATAGATTTTAAAATTAAAATAGTATCCCCATGTTTTTACGCCTCTCTAATTTTAACTTCCTAGGTTACCTATATGATGGACTTTTATAGTTATGATTTTAACTAGATCGAGTTCATTAAATGGAAAAAGTAAAAAAAATTACATCATAGTACTAAGTTAATAGCAAAGGCGTCGAATTTACAACATTAAAGGGTAAAAAAAGAACTCATCGTACAGGCTCTCTACGGCTCTCATATTTTAATTGACAAAAAAGAAAAATAATATATATTCGATACATCGGCAAGGCAAGTACATTTCTATTAATAAAAGAAAAGAAACTTTAAAAGGCAAATAAAGGGCAAGTGTATCCAATGCAACCTTCACAGTGAACACGTCCCACGTTCTTTTTCTTCCCTTTTTGAGAACCCTCTCTCTCTCTCTTCTCTCTGTCTCACCGGAAAAAGAAAAACCAAAGAGATAGAGATACAATACGACGTCGTTAGAACGCGATCATGTTGGATCTCAGCCTTGGAATCTTCTCTAACTATGAAGATGATCAAGATCGTAAAGTACCATTAATCTTAACCGCCGGTGAAAAAGAATCTAACCTCTACTCCTCCTCCTCCTCTTCCTCATCGAAAGATCATTCTGCCGCCAGCAAAGCTTTCATCACCTTCGCAATTCTCAAACGCGACGATGATGTCGTTCCTCCTCCTCCTCCTTCTAAAGAAACAGGATATCTTTTCCCGGTGGCCGATGCTCGCCGGAATATTGAACTCTCCGTAGACGACAGTCACTGGTTGAATCTGTCTTCGTTAGAGAGGAATAAACAGCAAATGGTGAAGAAGAGCAGAAGAGGACCAAGGTCACGAAGCTCCCAGTATCGTGGCGTCACTTTTTACCGTCGCACCGGTCGTTGGGAATCTCATATTTGGTATAACCAAAATAAAATTATTACTTTACTGTTTCTTTAATAATTAATAGTATTCAGGTCTTGCTATATTAATCTCTAATTTTAGCTTTTGGACTTGCTGATTTGTAGGGATTGTGGAAAGCAAGTTTATTTGGGTAAGTCTGTATGATCAAACTTTTTAATCATTGGGTCGTCTTAATTACGTGTGTGTGTGTGTGTGTGTCTTTATATAGGCATAAACGATGAATTTCTAACTATCATATTTTTGTGATAATTTTTTATATTTTGTCTGACAACATCTGTTAACAAGTAAATGCTAAAAAAAAAAGTATTTGTTCTTTCAAACGTCAACTACCTTTAAAAAGTTAAAAGAATACCCATAATTTTATGTAAAAGACAAAACATATATAGTAACACTATTACAGCTCGATGTTCGTTACTTCTATCTTACACGTTTTTATTGAACACAATTTGTTGAAATGTATCCGTTTTTAACCTAATGTTTTGTTTTAACAGGCGGGTTTGATACTGCCTACGCAGCAGCAAGGTAAAAGAAATTTCGATATACATACGTTGACAATAAACATATATATATATAATATTATTTGTGACAACATTCGTCGTCCCTTGTAGTATGTCTTAATAATGTCAACATAAACACATTATTGTTCGGTGAAAACATTAAAGAAATAATATTAATAAATGAATATGTATATATATATATATATCTACCAGAGCGTACGACCGAGCTGCTATCAAATTCCGTGGTCTCGACGCAGATATCAACTTCGTCGTGGAGGATTACAGACAAGACATCGATAAGGTTAAACATTTAATGTTGTATATATTATAGATAATCGTGATAAGTACGTACGTCCCTTGAAATAATTATGGATCCTTAAATTGTCAATTACATATAGATGAAGAATTTAAATAAAGTGGAGTTCGTGCAAACACTTAGGCGAGAGAGTGCGAGTTTCGGGAGAGGAAGTTCCAAATACAAAGGATTGACTCTTCAAAAATGCAATCAATTAAAAACTCATCATGATCAGATTCATCTCTTCCAAAACAGGTACTGTATACTCTTATCTAATCTCATGTTAAAAACATTGAGTACTTTCATATTTTTTTTGTTACGCACGTGTAATCTTATCTTACATTTGGAAATTCTTAATTAACAAGTTTAGAACTGCAATAGTTTTCTGATTATATGTGTTAGTTGAGTTTTACTATTTACGATATACATCGTGGAAAACACTTTTCACTCGGCGGATGGAATATGAATGGAAGCTTAATATTCCCCAATCACTTATCTTCTGTTCATCCATAATTTATGATCATATCAAACCATATTAAACGAAAGAAATATGATATGGTTTGATAATTAATATGATCATTTTTTAATTAAATAGTTTGATATGATCATAAATTATGTTGAATATAATAAAGTTTATATTTTAAAAATATTTTATATTAAGAAAACCATTAATTTAATAATGATAACAATATATCTTTATTAAAAACTTAGTTCACACTAAACAAAGCAGGTAGAAAACACAGTATACGAATCTTTCTACTCAATTTTGATTTTTATAATTGAATCGTACCATATTTAATAGAGTATGAAGGGTGTTATTTTTCACAAAGTTTTTGTTATTCCCGTACAGTCATTTTTGTTTCGATTTTGTTTATGAGCAAACTTTTTATTCTGAGAAAATGGAGGCAATATAAATTCATTTTAGTCGCTTTTGTTTACGAGTTTGAAACTTATCTTATCAGGGACGATGTTTCCTTTAATTTAGTATAGCTTTTATGTTTCGTCGTATAAGCTTCAGACATTAACACCATCATACATTAACATAAGATAATGAAACTAAAGAGTTAATATTACTATGTTGTAAATATTATGAGATTTATACCTTTGTGAAATGTTCACAGGGGATGGGATGCAGCTGCAATCAAATACAATGAGTTGGGAAAGGGAGATGGAGTCATGAAGTTTGGTGCCCATATTAAAGGTAATTGATAAATTTTGGGTCATAATGTTTACATATATATATATATTGTAAGGTTGATTGATGAACTTAACTGAAATTTCCAATATTATATAACACTGACTACAAACTTCACAATTACTTTTGATTAGATCAAGCAAACCCTAGCCAGCTAACCTTTTTGGCCTTTCTCTATAAGCAACTTAGTAAATAATAAAGATCTTCATCGATTTTATGTATTTGTTTTTATTTTTTTCTTTTCAGGACATGCTCACAACGATCTTGAACTAAGTCTTGGTATTTCATCATCATCGGAAAATATAAAGTTGACAACAAGCGACTATTATAAAGGTACCAACCGATCCACGATGGGTTTGTTAAGTAAGCCGTCATCGATCTATTTACCGGTGACGACCATGAAACCTTTGAAAACAGTTGCAGCATCATCAGGATTCCCTTTTATTACCATGACCACTTCCTCTTCCTCAATGTCTACATGTTTTGATCCATAGGATCGATCTACAATCTTTTTAACTCATACATATATATATATATATTTTGTTGTATATCGACCATAAATTTGATTCTTTCCTTAATGAGTGAGAAATATTGAAAGTATTTGTTCTAACTTCAACTCGATTATGTGCCAAACTTCTTTATCACGAAGATGTGACTAAAATAATGGGTTATAAGAAAACTTATGAAATCGTAAGGAGTGGTTTAATGTTTTTCACAAGTACAGTTCTATCTATTATCTTGCAACAAAATTAACGTTCTAATTTCCCTCATTTTCTCATAAAAAGAAAACCATCTTGGACATAGTTTTTTTTTTGTCAATTTAGCTAATGGTTTTAATATTTTATTTAACATTGAAAAGTGTTGGATTCGAACTCTAAACATGTATCATAAATTTCAAAAATAGTCACTATTATACCACATGATTGTATATCTTTCTTTAGTTTCATATTATTTTTCTTGGATTAAATGTTAAAAACATTGTAGATTTTAAATGATATCTCAAATTACTAGTCGATATTTGTGTGAATTGACCGGTTTAAGACTGATCCCGTCTCAACTTAAAACAATGCTTTTTAAGTCCTCAAAAGTCAGAAATTGAAGTACAAAAAGAAAGAAATATGTAGATTTTTTTTTGTTAAATTAATATGAGAATTATGACCAACGTATTCATCGTTTACTTGAATAATTGAACTCCTTACAATATTTTCTATTGTCAATTTTTTTTAATCTTTACTCTTTCAGAGCTTTCCGTTTCCAAATTATTTAATTTTCAGTGGTTATTTATATTTATTTCTGTGCATCATATATATTTCGTCAATTCATATATATATATATACCAATAATAATGTTTACTGTACTGTAGGGTTCTTATTCTTAATTAACACTAGATTTTTACTTGCGTTTTTCTTTTTATCAAATATTTAAAATATAGATGAAAATAATATGTTATAAATAATATTTTCTAAATTTATTATGTTTGTAAGGGTTTAGATATTTTTTTTTAAAAAATCATGAATAAAAGCAAAAACCTTATTTTGAGATGTGAAACATATTTTTCGTTTGGGTGCGTGAAGATGATTTTAATTTAAACTGTAAAAATAATCTACTGATCTAATTAATATGTTTTAATTGGTATTGTAAAGCGTGATTTTAATTTTAAAATAATTTATAATATATTACTAATAAAAAAATTAGTATAAAAGTTATGTGATGTAAATTGAATATATATTATCTTAATTTAAAATATTTTATATTCTTTAGAAATAACATATGACATATAATTTAATTTTATTTTTAATATTTTTATAATTGAATAAATATAATTATATTAAATTTGAAATAGGATAATCCGTCTATTTAAATTTTCTCACATTGATTTAAATTTTTGTGACATTCTTAGTTTAAATAAAATAACATATCTTAATAACATGATTCACATTACTCAAAATATATTTTAATATTATTATGATCGAAATAGGATAATTTGTTTCTCATTAAATTATAAACGTAAAAACATCAACTATTGATCCACCATATAATCAACTAATATATTTTTTACTAGTTTTAATACTTTATTTTTCAATTTAAAACTGTATTAATATGTTTTTAAAAATATTTTAACTTTGGAAATCCTAAATTTAAATTAATTAAAAAAATATTTATTTTATTTTATACTTTTAAAAGAACAAAGTATATTAAAAATATATAAATTTCTATTATTTTGCATATAATAAATTAAATCTGATTATATATAATTTATTGAAATAATTAGTCTATTAAGTTATTTAATTATATTTATCATTTGGTTTAATATTTATGGAACCTATATATAAAATATCATAATTTTTAAATTTAAAATTGAATTAAATTAATTTTTAATATTTTAGTAATACTTACGAATTTAATTAGTTATATTTAAGTTAAAAGTTAAAAAGATATTATAAAATTTTGTTATAGTAAAACAATATATTTATATTTATAATTAAAATAAAAATATTATGAGTAAATTAGTTAAAAAATAACTTAACATTGTTATTCTTAATGAAAATTTTATAATATAAAAAAGTGAATAGAATAGAATGTTAATAGAAAGTTAAATCTATATGATTATTCTGTTTTAGTATATTAGATTTTTTCCGTACTTTAATATTAAATCCAGAAAACAAAAGATAATATGTTTGTTCAGAGATTTTTTTTTCAAGGCTTACATGAAAGGATAAGATTTTTTTCAGAAGATTATTCTGGTTAGAAATTAGTCTCTACTTATTATCTTTACATAAAGTGTATAAAGTATCCCTCTTTTATGAACGACATCCCTAATAAAACCATGAGAAATGAAAAGTGCACACCTTGACCAATAAGTCAATGATGTGGCTACAAAGTTCCTACACCAATAGATTGAGTTTCTCCGTATTTCCCTCTCACGAGAATATCATATGTAACACCATCGGGTACGAGACCCTTGTCAAGCATCTCATCATGAAGTCTAAAAGCCTCGTCGAGATTTCCTTCTTTAAAATGTCTTACAATCACCATGTTGTAGATAAAAACATTTGGAGTCACATCATTTTTCTTCATCTCCTCAAACATCTTAACCACTTCCACAAACTGTCCCATCTTGCTAAGACCGTTTACAATTACCGAATACATGATTTCATCAGCTACAATACCCACTGCCTGACTCTCTGTGTACAAATCAGAGGCGAGGAACAAATTTCCTTCTTTGAACAATCCATCGACAAGAGTTGTATACGTACGCAGATCACATCTTAGACCGTCTTTCAACATTTTCTTGTACAAATCAACCGCTGCTTCCATGTTTCCCAGACTACAGAATCCAAAAATCAAGCTGTTGTAAACAGTTTGGTTTGGTTTCAATCCTTCTTTAAGGAGTTCAGAGAACAGAGCACATGCACTTTTCATGTTACCCTTTTTGCAGAACCCATCGATAAGAGCACCGTAAGCTGGAATATCATGTTTGAGACCTTTGTTCTTCATTTCGTTCCTCAATTCCAGCGCTTGATCCATTCTGCTATTTTTGCATAACCCATCCATCATGCAGGTATAAGTTACTACGTTTGGTGAAATACCATTGTCACGCATCTCTCTGTAAGCTGCAACCGCAGAATCCATTTTACTCTCTTTGATAAATCCATCTATGATACTATTGTAACTCATGCAACTATTGCAAACCCGCTTTTCTCTCATCAGATTTTCCAACAAATCTCTTGCTTTGGATGTCTGACCAGCTTTGCATAAACCATTGATAACCGTATGGTATACGACCTCATTGACTTCAATATTGGAAGAATTCATTTGACCGATGACTTCCCAAGCGTTCTGAAAATCATGATTCTTGAAACATCCATCGATCAAAGTGGAATACGTGTAGTCGTTAGGCTTTATATCCTTTTCCAGCATTTCTGAAAAAACAGTAAGAGCCAAGTCCATCTTTTTCTTTCTGCATAGGGCAAGCATCACGTTATTGTAAGAAACTACATTAGGTTCAAGACCTCTACTTTCCATCTTCCTCAATAAGTTTTTGGCCTCATCTATCTTACCTTGCTTGCATAACCAGGATAACATAGTGTTACATATGAAGATGTTTGCAAGACCGGTTTCAAAATACTCTTCAAAGAGTTTCAAACCCTCTTCGGGTCTTTGACCTTTCAAACACCCTTGAATTATCGAGCGGACTTGAAAACCCGACGGAGCAATACCTAAAGCTTCCATTTTCTTGTAAAACTCAAGCACGTTTTCCATGTCCCCGTTCTTACTAAACCACTCTATCAGAACCGAAAACGTTACATGGTTTGGAGACGGGCCTTCTTTTTCCATCTTATGATACATTTCCAAAGCACTACCCAAGTCACTGTCCTTGCAATGTCCCTTGATCAGACTCGTTGCTGCAATTACATTCATGGGTATCCCATCACTCACCATCTCATCCTTCAATCTAATTGCCTCCTCCATGTTATCTTGCTTCACTAAAGCCACTATCACAGAAGTATATGTTTCCTGCGAGACGCACAACTTCTTCTCCTTCATCTCTCTCAACAAACCAAAAACCATACCCAAATTGAGGGTCTGGCAGCAAGCCTGAACAGTAAGACTATAAAGCAAGCCATCAGGTTCTACTCCTCTCTTGATAGCTTTACTAAAAATCTCCAAAGCTTCCCCAGGATTTCCTTCTCTCAAGCTGGCTCGCATTAATAAATGCGTAGTGGCTTTATCACCAGCAAGACCAGTGGCAACCATCTTACTATACAGTTCCTTAGCTTCATTTATCGAACTCCGTCGAACTAAAGCACTTAATGTGTTGTTCACATAGCGGACAAATGGAACTAAACCTAGTTCTATCATTAGATTGATGCAATCCACCGCATAATCCATTCGCCTCTGTTTGGAATAAGCATTCAACAAGTAATTAAAAGGTAGTGGCTTGACTTTAAACCCAAATGATTTCGCCGATTCCACCAAATTACTGACCAATACGCTCGGCATTGCCATTGGATTGCTCGAAGAAACATACCGTACGAGCAAATCGCTTGCGTGCCCATCGGTCTCAGGTGTACCAACTAGAATATGAATGAGTACCCAGAAGGCGTCACCATCTTCAAAACTTTCACGCCATGGTCTAGCCCAATTGTAGAACCGAAGAGCGGATTCTGGGTTGTTCCTGCGCTCCAGAAGCACGTCGATTACATGCGCTTCGTCCTTCTGTTCCGGATTAGCAGTCAAAATATTCATTTCGGAGATAACTAGATTTTCGTAAGACGCGGATCCGTTAACAAGTAGTCTCTGCTCTTGACTTGGACTCTCAGATTCTTTGGGAAATCGAGACTGTGAACAAAAGGTTTTATTGTATATAAGAAAACGAAGAAAAAACGGTGCAGTAATTTTTCTGAAAGGCACTAAAGACCTCATTTTTTATCTTCTGTTCTCTCAGCTATATTGAGCAGAGGAAGATGATCGGAAAAGAAGAACGTAATCTCTCGGAGGTCAAAGAAAAGGCTTAAAGCCTTAAACCCTAATTTTGTTCCCCGAAACACACAACGAAGCATGACGACGTCGTTTTGGGCTTTTTCTAATTTATTGAAGGGATATAATCTCATATGCCTTTGTGGCCTCCAAAACAATCTATCTACCATTCTTCTAATTTTACTACCACTCTCTATTTTCCTTCTCCGTTTTACCATTCTGTTATTATTATCTTAGAGGGCTTACTAGATTAGAGGTCTGAAAAGATTTCATTTTGTTGAAATTTTTTTATTAAATTTAGCAATTACATAAATACTTTAAAATTAGAGGCTCTGAAATCTATCGTATTGAATGAAAGTGAAAGAATTTGTGGAGAAGAGTTAGCGGTAACGGTTCTTGTTACTGGTAATGTGGAGAAGTTGAATAGGTTAGATGATGAAAATTTTGATCAGGAGAGAAATGCTTGCGGATTTTCTCGATGTGTGGTTGCATATTGGTGGATTACTCTTTAGGTGTTATATATATGCATATATAAAACCACACAATATAAATATTATCAAAGTGATCGATACTAAAGTCAAACCCATGTGTTAATATGTTATAATCACTATATAAAAATACAATTCCCAGTCATAATAATAATAATAACACTTCCTCGGTTGCATTACGCACGTCTGGCCTTTGTTTGCATGACCTTTCCACGTTTTGCTAGTCAACGGTGACTCACATTGGATACGTGTCACTCGCTCATTTGATATCTCTTTTCGTTACCAAGTCATCGTCACGTGAGTGGTTTACACTCGAGAAACTATTTGGCAATAAATTTAAAGATATACTATAAAAAACCCGAAACCCCCCTCTCTGCTTCAGTAGTTTTCAGCTCTCTCATTCGGGTCTAAGAAAATTCTTCGTGATCCCACCGTACATCAATGGCGTCGTCCACAAGCATCTCGCTCCTTCTCTTCGTCTCTTTCCTTCTTCTCGTTAGCTTGAGCGCAGAGAATGCGGCAAGTGGTTCAGATCTCGACGAGGAACTGGCTTTCCTCGCCGCGGAGGAGTCCAAGGAACAAAGCCATGTCGGTTCGTACCACGATCAGTACCGGGACTTCGAGAATTATGAGGATCTCGAGCAGGGAGGAGAGTTCCATCACGGCGAGCACGGTGGCGGCAGGTACGAGGAGGAGGAGCCGTTACCAACCGTCGACGAGAAAGACGTGGCGGTCCTGACCAAGGAAAATTTCACTGAGTTCGTCGGGAACAATAGCTTCGCGATGGTGGAATTCTATGCTCCGTGGTGCGGCGCTTGCCAGGCTCTGGCGCCGGAGTACGCCGCGGCGGCGACCGAGTTAAAGGGCGTTGCGGCGCTCGCGAAGATCGACGCGACGGAGGAAGGGGATTTGGCTCAGAAGTATGAGATTCAGGGATTCCCCACCGTTTTCTTGTTTGTCGACGGAGAAATAAGCAAGACGTATGAAGGAGAAAGGACCAAGTAAGTGTTGGATTTATTATGTCTTATGCTCTCATTTCTGGTTAATTGTTAGGAATTTTGAGTTAGATTTTGCCAACTGATAGGATAGGATGAATAGTTTCAGATATAATCATCAGGTTTAGTTTGGTATTAGTTATGTAATGCGAGTCAGTTCACTGGACATGTAAGAGAGTTAGCATGGATCTTCAGAGATTCTATGTCTGTGATTTGACAAGAGAGAGAGAAAGATGACTCTGAAGAAAGTCAATCATGAATCTGGGAAGAAGGTCAATTATGAAATTGGTGCAATAGATAGAAAACATGTAATCTTGGATTTATTCTTTCTGATTTGGTTTCTCAGCTGTTAGTTTTCGATTCTTCAGTGCGATTCACCTTTACTGGATTAAAAATATGCTTAATTTTTCAGGGATGGAATTGTGACTTGGCTGAAGAAGAAGGCCAGTCCGAGCATCCACAACATCACTACAAAAGAGGAGGCTGAGCGTGTTTTATCTGCTGAAACTAAAGTTGTTCTTGGTTTTCTCAACTCCTTAGTGGTATGTAATTTTCAAAATCCATGGTGTTTTATCTGCTTTCCTTCTTGGATTTCTCAGAGTTATAAAACATATCCTCAACCAAAATGGTTACCCTGAAAAAACCAGAAAGAAAAAGAAACGGCGATGTCCCTTGGTGTGTAGGAGGTGAAAGATACCCTTGCAATATAAGTTACAGTTTGCATACGGGATCCTTTCGTCTAGTGCATTTTTACTTTGTGTGCCCTGGAGTTTTAGGATGCAGCATTCACAAGTGTGAATCTTTTTCGCTTTTAATATCCTATTCTGACATCTTTTTCACCATTTTCTCTTGCTCAGGGGTCAGAGAGTGCGGAGCTTGCGGCTGCATCGAGACTGGAAGACGATCTCAGTTTCTACCAAACTACTAGCCCTGATATTGCAAAGCTATTTGAAATAGAAACCGAAGTCAAGCGTCCTGCCGTAGTTTTGCTGAAAAAGGAGGAAGAGAAACTCGCCCGTTTTGGTATAAGACCCACCAACCCTCAAAACATGTACTTCTTTTTTTCGCTGCTTTGATTTCCTCTATCTGTCTCTTACTCACTGTCCTTCTTTTGATAGATGGCAATTTCACTAAGGCAGCTATAGCAGAGTTTGTGTCAGCCAACAAAGTTCCGTTGGTCATCAACTTCACCAGGGAAGGCGCATCACTGATTTTCGAAAACTCAGTGAAAAACCAAGTAAAGACCATTCTGTCTTTTTGAATATTTTCCCCATGTTGATTGCTACGAACTAAGGAGAATGACTTTCATTTCTTAAACCTTGACAGCTCATTCTTTTCGCTAAGGCAAATGAATCAGAGAAGCACCTTCCCACTCTAAGGGAGGTGGCAAAGTCATTCAAGGGAAAGGTAATTTTTTTTTATCTTTTTTTTTCTGTGCTCACTTTCTGGAACAATTTTAGAGAACAAACGAAAACGCTTGGAGGAATTATTATATACCAAAAGTAGAAGGTGGATGGATGATGACTATAGTTATTGATGAGTTGGAAGGGCGATCGTCTCTATTTGTGTGCAGTTTGTCTTTGTTTATGTGCAAATGGACAATGAGGATTACGGAGAAGCAGTTTCTGGATTCTTTGGTGTTACCGGCACTGCCCCCAAGGTAAATTTAGTTGATGTGAAGTATCTGTGTATGGGTTTTGTTTTTGTTAACAAACCCAATTTTGCATTTGCGTATGCAGGTTCTTGTATACACTGGAAATGAAGATATGAGGAAGTTCATTCTGGACGGTGAATTGACCGTAGACAACATCAAGGTGAACTCTACTTCTTCTTTTTTTTTTTGTGAAATTTTATGGTTTCATTATTTGGTGAATTATCTTAAAACAACGACTTTTTTAATTAATTTTTACTTTTATAACAGACACTTGCGGAAGATTTCTTAGCAGACAAACTGAAGCCTTTCTACAAGTCAGATCCAGTACCTGAAAACGTAAGCCAAACACAACTGACATGCCACATCATACTGATTTTAACTAGCTTCTGAATCGAACGCAGAATGACGGTGACGTTAAGATCATTGTGGGAAACAATTTTGATGAGATTGTTCTTGACGAGTCAAAGGATGTTCTTCTCGAGGTAATAATCACATTGAAACGTTAAGAGTCTTATTTACACATCTTAGTGTTGTATACCTAATGCGTGAGTTCTTTCACAGATATATGCTCCTTGGTGTGGCTACTGCCAATCGTTTGAGCCGATTTACAACAAGCTTGGCAAGTATCTGAAGGGCATCGACTCGCTAGTTGTAGCCAAAATGGATGGTACCACCAATGAGCATCCTAGAGCGAAGGTAATTAAAAACAGCCAAAATTTTGGCAAAGCTTTTGGTGATTCAAGACTGGATTTTTTTTTTTTTTTTTTTTTTGCTTTTGTCTAATTCTCTTTATGTTCAGGCTGATGGGTTCCCAACAATCCTGTTCTTCCCTGGTGGAAACAAGAGCTTCGATCCGGTTAGCAAAGATTATTCATTACATTAAACATTGTTTTATAACTTGCAAGTGTTCACTTGAATAACTGAATTTGATATAACTGTTGCTCGTCTTTAAAAAAAAAAAAAAAAACAGATCACTGTGGATGTTGACCGTACAGTAGTGGAACTGTACAAATTCCTGAAGAAGCACGCATCAGTCCCATTTAAACTTGCGAAACCGGCGACACCTGAACCGGCCATTTCGACCAAGAAAGCTGATGAAAAGATTGAGGATGATGGTCCCAAGGATGAATTGTGATGATGCTTGCAAGGAACAGAATGTGTAAACCGGCTTATAGATGATGACTTCTATAAATGATAGAAAATGTTTTGTTTTTATTATATTATATTGTTGGTTTATGTTGTATGTTATGAAATGAATAATTAAAAGAAGAATTTTGGTTTCTCAAGTCAAGATGAATGTGAGCTGTTTGGCTCGAGTACAACAAAATAATCTAACTGATAATCGACGACTTTCTTTTCCTATCAATCATAGATGAAAACGCTTGTTCATACAAAATTTTAAATCAAACTTTTTTTTTTTGTCTGAATTCGGGTTGTCTGATTTAGACAGCGGAGCTCCGTCGATGGTCAAGAGCATGTCAGATTGGCCACTACTGATCTCTGTACGTAAGTTAAATTATATCCATAGCTAGAATCATCAGCATCGAATGATCAACATATATACGCAAGTATCCAAACTTAGAATATATATATATATATATATATATTTGGTTAGGAAAATTCATGAAGCCATGTTAGTAGCAACATATTGAAGACATGTTAGCCACAAATTTTTTGATATGACTATTTTTCTTTTTATTTTTCATATATATAAGTTTGATCATAGCTGCATATGCAATTACCGTTATGGCTATTCTGAGCTTTGTCATGTCATATGACATGTCAGCCTCACTAATTTGATATGAATTTTTTCAGGAGAAGCACAAGTAGCAAAATCACATGTTTCATTAATTGCTGGAATTCATTAGTAGATTTTAAGAATTTGGACTTGAACTTCTTTTCAAAAATACGAGACAATGTCGATTTGAATAAAGAGAATTTTCGATATTTTGTTAACTTAGAAACTGAAGAATAAGAAGCAAATATCGGTTATATTTATACAGCTTTCTATTGATAAGATCGAATCAAAGAACCGTCCAAAAGAGATCAATACCAACAACACTAATCCTAATCTCTTCAAAACTAAATAGCAAATAACGATGATAAAAAACATAAAACACAACGGTTAAAGCCCAACAACACTAAGCCCACTGATGTATGGATTCTACGCTACATCATCAACAATCCAATCCAATGACACGTCAGTGATTTTTTTTAAAGATCAAAAATATAATTCGTATCATTATTAAAATAAATATTTAGTGTAATGAAATATACAAATGGAAATTTTAAAAAGGGCACAAATTTATAGAAACTATATTCATAGAAAGTAGTTTAGTTTATAATTCTCGTCCAAAATTTTTAACAATAAAAACTAAGATAAGTATAATATTTGACCTTTTTCAAGTAGAAATTTTTTTTATATTTTATCTATTTTCATAGAAATTTTGTTTTGAAAACTCATCTTATTGCACACCGCATCAACTTTTTAAAAATTAATACACGCTGATATAATTTTTTAAATGTATGTACTATGATATATCAACACAAACAAAATAAATCCATTACGCTAATAACAATAAATTTCATAAGTTTTTTTTGTCAAACTTGCGGTTAAATTATGTTAATAACGTTCGATAATTATCTACTTCTTCGCATTATGACATGCATAAACCACTAATTGTGAATGTTGTTTAGTGAAAAGATGCCAAACAAGCAAGGACTTATAAGCACGTTTAGTTTTAATATTTATGTCATGTGTATCTTTGTGAATTTTGGAGTACATAAAAATACATGTTTTTAGTAGTCAATCTAGTGATGGCCATAAGTCATATTGCATAGTTTCTGCAGATTTGGATATCTACATTTACTTTTGTAGCATCCAATATAGGTTATATGGAACAGATTAATAGGTTTGATTAGGGGTGAGATTCTTAACGGAACCAATTTTACCGAAACCGAACCAAACCAAAATTTTCGGTTTTCGGTTTATATTTAGTTATAAAGTCGGTTCAGTTCGGCAGATTTTTAATAACCAATCGGTTATTTGTTCGGTTCGGTTCAGTTTGGCCGAACTGATCGATTAACAGATTTATTTATTTATTATTATTATTTAATTAAATTGAACCGTTTAAACCAAACTTGAACTAGATTTACTTAAATTGAACCGAGTTTACTTAAATTGAACCGATTTACATAAATTGAGATGAATTTACTTAAATTGAATCGGTTTTTCGGTTCAATTCGATAAAAATCTAATAACCAAAAAAACTGAAATTTAAACCGAATCGAGCTAAAATTAATTTCAGATAAATATTTTAAAACAATCATTTAACCGAAAACCGGAAAACCGACCCGATTCGAGAACACTATAGCAAATAAATATGACATAGCAAATAAATATTTTAAAAAATTCCATATTTAAAAGGAAAAAAAAAAGGTTAGAGAACACGATAGAACTTTGACTTGTCATATTTTACACCATTATATATATATCTAATATATTATTGAAAAGTTCTATAAATTATTTCCCAAAGTCCCTCCACACACGTTTCTGATGAATTAGTTTTGACAAAAATAAATACGAGACATCTCTTTTCCGTAAAGGTCAAAATATGTATATACAATTATTTTTTTATTAGCATTTAATTTATCTTGACTGCATTTCATCTATGAAAGAAGGGGAAAAAGACATTTAATATTAACGTTAAGCGTTGCATTAGGAGGTCTACATTAATCTTTATCATAGCGTTACATTTATGTAAAAAATAAGAAAGACAGAGACATAGTAAGATTAGGTGATACTTGCAATTGCAAGTACCTTTCTTTTCCAAATTGAAGTAACGTCTCAAGTTTTAAAATTATTAGGTGCTCTACATTCTTTTTTTTTTTCTTTTTCCAATCTATGATTTCATTGGCAAACTAAACAGAAACAATTGATTATTGCCTTTTTAAGTCCTATATGAAAAGCAATTAGCATATATAGGTAAATATAACATTAAACCCAAAACTTAGTATTATTAGAGTAAGCAGTAGATTTTCATATCAAATATAGGAATTTGTGCATTAAATCTACCATTGTTGCTAGCATATCAGCATTTATTGGAAAACAACTACTATATAATTATTTTAAAGTATAGAAATAAAATCTCTGTAAAAGTGAATGCAACTTCAAGGCTCTCAATGGCAAAAATTGTACTAGCACTTATCTGTGTATAGAACAGAGGAAATAATAACTTTTAATCATAAATATTTATTGCTCGTTCATTGATGTTTATTAATCCGCGTTTTGTCCTTTCTCTTCAATCTGGGTTTGGTGGGGGGGTTTTAAGTAAAGCGTGCGATACAAAAACAGACATCCTCTGTAACTCCTGTGTTCTTGCTCTATTCTTCTTCTTCATCTCTCTCTCTCTCTCTCACTTCTTAATCTTTTGGTGTATATATCAATGTTTCATTTGTTCAGCATAAAAGTAAAAGATTCACCCTTTTACGACTGATTCATATATATTCTTTTTCTTTTCTTCGCAAAAGACGAGCTCGTGTTGAACAAGAGAAAAAATAAAGAAGAAAATTTGAAGATTCTGCGCATAAGAAGAGAAAGACGAAACCTTTTCTTTCATCTTCTATCTCCTGGTGATTTCTCGTTTTGAATTTGAGAAGACGAGTTACTTGGTTTGACCAAACACGACTGGTTTGATCTGAATCTCTTGTGTTCATAAGGTAGACAAAAAGAATTAGGGGTGATTTGTTTTCAGGGTGTTAGTTGGGTCAAATACTGGATTTGATTCTCTCAATCATCATGCAAAGAGTACGCAATAAACCGATTAAACTCAGCGGAGGAACTACGACGGCGTCCGTTAAGCATTTGATCAAACAGAGAGGCGGTGGTGTTGGCGGGGAAGAAGGAGAAAGTGGCGGAGATACGGCGGCGATGGAGGTTTCCAAGTCGCCTAATGATCACAGCCTCCTGACGGATATGCAGGAACCGAGCATCGATACCGACAAACTCAGCTACGAGATTTTCTCGATCCTCGAGAGCAAATTTCTTTTCGGGTACGACGACAACGACGAAGACCCCAAAATCACGGCTCCCAGAAATTTCGACCCGAAATCCGAACCCGAACCCGTGAATTCGGCGGCTGCTCCTGGATCGATTAAGAACCAGAGAGGGAAAATTTGTATCCTGAGCATCGATGGAGGAGGCATGAGAGGGATTATACCGGGAAAGGCGTTGGCTTATCTAGAACACGCTCTAAAATCGAAATCGGGCGACCCGAATGCCCGTATCGCCGATTACTTCGACGTAGCGGCCGGGTCAGGTGTAGGCGGTATTTTTACGGCGATGCTATTCGGGTCGAGAGACGGCAACCGTCCGATTTTCGGAGCAGAGGACACGTGGCAGTTCCTAACGAAAAACGCAAAGGGTCTTTACGGGTCGTCATCATCTTCTTCTTCGCTCATGAAACGGGTCATGAGAACCGGGTCGTCGGGTTGTCCCGGGACGACGAAGCTAAAGAGAGTGATGAAAGAGTCTTTTTCGGAGCTAACCTTAAAGGACACGCTCAAACCGGTGCTCATACCTTGCTACGACCTTAAAAGCTCGGCTCCGTTTCTGTTCTCACGCGCCGACGCGCTCGAGACGGATGGCTACGACTTTCGTCTCTGGGAGGTTTGTAGAGCGACATGGGCTGAGCCAGGGGTGTTCGAGCCGGTGGAGATGAAATCGGTCGATGGAACGACCAAGTGTGTGGCGATCGGTGGAGGATTAGCCATGAGCAATCCAACGGCGGCTGCGATCACGCACGTGTTGCACAACAAGCAGGAGTTTCCGTTCGTGCGTGGAGTCGAGGATCTGCTTGTGTTGTCTCTTGGTATGGGTCAGTTGCTTGATGTGAGCTATGAGTATGACCGTATTATCAAGTGGACGGCTAAGCATTGGGCTCGCCCCGCCGCTCTCATTTCAAACGACGGTGCTGCCGACACCGTCGATCAAGCTGTGGCCATGGCTTTTGGTCACTGTCGCAGCAGTAACTACGTTCGGATTCAGGTATGAAAGAAATGGTCAGTTGGTTGGTTTTTGATACACATACTTGTGATCTAATTGACTTGTTGGATTTAACAAAATTAGAGTCCTTTGGTTATATGAGTTCAATTCCAAATCCTAGTTTTATGGTTTATGTTGGATCATGGTACTTGTCAAAAAAAAAAAAAAAAAAATGAAATCATAAAAGTTTGAAAATGTACTTGTAGATTCTTCACAAGCTATCTATAGAGTGAATTAATGTAGGTTTATGTAGATACTAAGTGATGGGTATTGTTGCAGGCGAATGGGTCGAGCTTAGGACAATGCAAGCCAAACATAGACACAGACCCGAGTGGGAGCAATGTGAATATGCTGGTTAGAGTAGCGGAGGAAATGCTAAAGCAAAAGAATGTAGAATCGGTTTTGTTTGGAGGTAAAAGAATCGATGAGCAGAGCAATTTCGAGAAGCTTGACTGGTTAGCCGGGGAACTAGTTCTTGAGCATCAGAGGAGAAATTGCAGAATTGCTCCGACCGTAGCGTTCAAGCAATCCGTTCATAGGACAGATCAGAAGACAAGGGACAAGGATATCGGTGTGACCGCAAGAGAACGATGAACAAGAAATAATCTGTTGTTGTTATCTCTTGGATAATTTAGAGATTTTTTTCTTTCTTCTTCTTCTCAGGTTATGATTTGTTGTATAGATTTGAGTTTGTTGTGTTTGAGTTACGAGACATGAGGAGAAAAGGAGAAACATCCATCATATTGCAAATTTGTTTTCATCATGATTTCTTCTTTGACAATTTCACTCTTCTCGAGGTAAGTTATTAAACCACTTTAACCAACCAAATGAATCAAAAAATTGTGTTAAGTTTTATTTGCTTTGTTTCTGAACGTTAGCATTCGAAATTATTGAGTAATATAATCGTGGTATGAAATGACAGAATAAATTACAAAAAAAAAACAATTTAACTAAATAGAACATTTCTTATATGTCGTACAGAATGGTAGAATAAACTGATTAAAAAACCTGCAAAATTTATTAATCAAATTATCTAATCATTTATATGTGGAAGTCATCCAATAAAACACTCTTGGAGCTCGAGACACGACAGTATTAATGACAATAAACATAAAAAAGCAAAAAAAACAAAGGGTCACAAACTTTGTATCATTAATACTTCAATAGTAGCTTCTACTATTAAATTTTGTCGGATTGTCTTTAATGTGTAAAAGCTACGTGTAAACACCAGAAAATCTAGTTAGTTAATTGATTTTATTTCATTTTGGAATTGGGGAGCCTCTACTGAATAGTACTAGAACGTATGAAGATAATTCGTTATGCTATGTGATCAAATCATTGGAGGGATTCAAAAACTCATTATCATGATTTTTTTTTTAATTTAAATTTGGTTAGGAATTGAAACATTTTATAAATTCCAAAAAGAAAACAAATGTTGTCGTTTGGCTCTTGCGCGTGTGCGTGCGTCGAGGGAGGGAAGGTGCGAGAACGTCATATATCTGTGAGTAACCACGTCTTTGATTGTCGGTTCGGTTTCATCCACCGACACTCGATACAATTTTTTCATTTGTTTACGTGATGTCATTTTTCATAGGGACAATTATTCGATGGTTTGTCTATGCTCGCAACTATAGTTTCAGTTTAGAATAGAGTTTGGGTTCGAGTTCGGGTTATTTTAGTTTTAAAAAAACATAACAAAGTCAAACCAAAATCATTATGGTTTTGATTTAGATTCGGTTTTTTGGCTTAGTTTGATTATAAAACTATACTTACTTTTTATTTTGTATCTTTTGTTCAACATAGATTGTTATATTGAGTTCGGTTTGGTTAACCGTTTGTTAACTAAAACATTAAAAGCTTGGAAACAAATGTTTTTTTGGTTGGTTTGGTGTAGCTAGAAGATTTGATTTGGTTAGATTGGTTAAGCGGATGTTAAGGTCAAATGATTTTCCTTTTCTTTTTTTTTTTTTTTTTTTTGCAAACAAAACGTTTTTGGCCCTTTGGTCTATACTTTCTTGGCATTTGAGAGAAGAATAAGTTAGTTTAGTCTCTTTCATATATATACGGTTAGTTGAGCTAGATGATTTTTTTTTTTTTTTTGGGGTTAAATTGTGAAATTGATCCCTTACATTTTAGTTGCCATAATATATAAGGTATGTTTGACAAATGATTAACTTGTCCAAAATATGCGAATGAAAATCTGACTATTAATTAACATATATAATTGCCTTCAAGCCGAAAATACTAACCGTGTTTTAGATTGTGAAAACGGTTTAACATGTTTTTATAGATGCATATTAACAAAAGTTAAATATGTTGAATATATCTAGTTCAAACTAGATAATGCTATACGTATGTAAAGTTAGGCATTAAACCATGAAAAAAAAAGGAGACACTAGCTAGTTCTACTTTGTCACAAAATGGTTAAGCTTTTTGTCTACTTAGTTATACTAATCGCATCGAAAGAACGCCGAAAGGTAAACTTTTTAAAAACAAAGTGGGTTTTGAGAAGATAAAGAGAGGTTAGTAGAGAAGAAGACAAAGAAGAAGAAGAAGAAGATCTTGTTAGTGGGATACTCTTGTCCAGCACCGGACAGGCATCATGGGACCCATTCTCACGTCTTATTCCACATCAATCAACATTGTCCAAATATGGTAACCTGACTTGGTCAATTTCTTAACCTTTTTTGTAAATTCTCTTTTCTTTTTCAGTTATCTATTTGATAGACATAAAAGAATTGGAATGAAAAAAGTGTAAGCAATTTCACGCCCACAACCTAAAAGACGTTGCCTTTTTTTTAATCCTAATTAGCAAAGTAAGTAGCGAAAATATTTGTAAGATTATCTACATAATTTAGGAATCAACACTTATACCTAATCTGTGTTTGCAGAAATGATCGTACTTCAAAGCTTTATTTGGGAATACAACCTCAAACATCATTGGTTTATACAGAGATAATATTAAGATTTAATGTGGAGTGACGTGATTAGAAATTGTATAATTTGTGTTATCTTCTTGTTGATTTAGCATGTCACATGAACATAACTAACTGAAACGTTTAGATAATTAGCGTGCCACATTCCATAGGTAATGTGCTACACAATTATGAGATGTAACCCGATTATGTATATACTTAGATCGATGCGTAGAATTCGTATAACTTTTATGCATTATAATCGTTTCTCTCTTGACAAAAGAAAAAAAAATGCTCTGTGCTTTCTTAAAAGTTCATAAGATATATGCTTTCTTAGGAGCTCATTGGGGGAAGTAAGGACTCCATGTAATCTCATTTTGAACAAGATTGAAATAGTAAATATTTTTTGAAGCTTTTAATTTTTGAAAGTTTTAGATCAAACTTAGTTTGGTTTTTGAAATTGAAACTAAAATTTTAATTTATTTTCATCTAAAATAATTATTACTTTCCTTTTTTTTAGAATTTTTTTAGATTTTTCTGATTTTGGGGGATATTTTAAATGTTTTTTCACAATTTTTTAATTAAAAAATAATATTTTATCATTACAAAAAATATATTATCACTTTATTAAATGGAAAATGTAATATAAATAAAGTTTCAAAAACTAATACACTAAAATGGAAAAAATAATTAGTTGGGATAACAGAAAATCTGGGTTCTAAAAAGCATATCAAGATTTAGTTGAGGTATTTTTATGAAAGTTTCAAAAACAGAAACCAAAACATGATTTTTCCTTTTCTCAGTGCTACAGCTTAAACGAGCCGACATTTTCTCAGTTACTGGGCCTAGCTTGACAATGGTCATCCACCAATTCTTTTTGTCTACCATACACATGAACACAACAGATTCAGTTCAAACCAGTCGTTATTGGTCAAACCAAATAACTAGTCTTCTCAAATTCACCATGGGAAAGAAGAGAGACAAAAAGGGTTTCGTCTTTCTCTTCTTTTGCAATATGGGCTGGAAGTGGGCAATATGTAATTTGGACTTATTTTAAATGAAATATGGGCTGAACCGGGCTTGGATTGAATGGACTAGGGGAGCCTCTACAACATCCCATTTACAATATTTTTGAATTCTTTAGTTTCCATCCATCGAACCAGTTGTGCATGCTCGTATGTCATACGCGACGAGATTCAGACCTATAGCTCGGAAGCTCTAAGCTTTACACAAACCAGCATATCCCAAAAAAGAACTTTCGAATTTTAGCTAATTTTCTTTAGCATGAGAAATTTCATTTTGATCTCCACCATTCAGACCATTGTTTACTATAAGACGATGGTCGCACAAAAACGCCCAATATTCAGAACTCCAACTTCACTCCTAAAACCTGAAAATGAAACCAAGAGAGTGAAGAGGAATTTCCTTTAGAAAAGTTAAGACCCATCTACGACGATTCTTGGGTAACCACTGCAGACACCATTGAGTTAATCCCACACATGTCATGCCCACGACACAGCTTGTAGTACCCATTCTCTCCCCACTTCTTTCCCCATGAGTTCTTGATGATCCAATACGGTTTATTACTAAGCCGTAAGATCGAAAACCCTTTCGACCCGTACCCAACAAGAAGTACCCCGTGGTTAATCTTTTTCTTGCTGCATATTAGCGGACACGACACTCCTCCTATATATGTCTGCATGAACACCGCATTCAATCCCACTGCGTTGTAAACAAAAACAGTAAAGCATTAGAAATTCTGCTCCATTCACACAAAAAGTAATGGTTTTTAACGAACATGCTAGCTAAACCACCTGCTAAAGGACCGTGTTGTACTAAATGTGCTGTGATTTGGTCCTCGTCCAATGGTATATTCGTGAAGTTCACTACTTTAACTGCAACCTTTTTTGGATCGAACCTGCAATGGCCTCGTTTGCCAGTATAAGGATATGATTTTTCCTCTTCTAAACCTCCTGCCTCCTTCAAATACGTGTACGCATTTGTCATGAGTCCCCCACCACATCCACTGTCGCATGCTTTCTTGTCCGTTGGATCGCACTGTACTCATAGCATATATATATCAAAGAAATTTTTAGAGTTTTCAAACAAATTAGTACCAGACAAATATTCTAATTAGGTACGTTCAAAAATAACTAAATGAACGTAGTAACACAGACCGTTTTATCACAATCCACAAGTTGTTGTTCGCTAAGACTGACAAGCTCCCCGGTGGAGACAAAATGGGCTCCTTCAACTGCTCCCGTTGTGCTAAAAGCCCAGCACGATCCACATGCACCCTTCACATCCATATTAAAACATGCTCGTTAAAGTTGATATAACATACACACACACACTGATATTTCTGTATGAAAGTATTGACTTACTGGTAAGTATATTTATAAATCCCTCTAATATCAATTACGTATTCATACTCTTATAAGCTAGTCACTAATTACTATTATGCACTTCAATTACATAATAAAACAGAGAATACAAACTCAAAGTTACCTACTTTCCTCTGGTTATGTTTTTGGCTGTAAAAAAAAATGAAGAAGAAAATCTTATTCTTGCTCCGTTCCTATGAAAGATGTATCCTAAGCCTTGAAGCAAATCACATACACCCATTCGGTTTCTCTATTATAAATGCGTTTTAACTATTATAATCATATATAATATAAATCTCAGAGATGATTTTGACAAATCGATAAACTTGATGAGACTATGAGTCTATTACATTCGCTATCATAAATTAAGATGCTTCTTTATGACATAATCTAATAACTAAATTACATATCCAATTACAAACAAAACAGATAAACCATTTATCTGCATATGTTTTTGGTTGAAAGAAATCAACAAAACAAAAAAATTCCTCGGTTGCAATCAAAGATGTAATTCTAGACATTTAGACAAACCATATACATATATATATATATATATGTTAAAGATGGATAGAAGAACATACTTGATTCTTGACCTCAGTAACTGCACCTTTCTCCCTCCAGTCAAAATCTTTGGGCAATCCCTTAACGTCTACCATGGGTGTCTCAGCTCCAACCGCACCACCATGGCCGCGGTCGACATCAGCTACTCCAGTGTACATCCTCTGGAACTCCTCTTCCGTTAAGTCAGAGAAATGCGTAACTCCGTGGACGGCGGTTGGGTCCATCATCTGGTGCTCTGCCGCCTTGAGGACGTTTTGAGCAAATATCCCGAGGCGGTGGACGTACTCCTCCCTCGTGGAGTAGCTCTTGCCGTAGTCCGACATGAAAACCCGGAACTTGTTCTCCGTGTGTGTCCCGAGGAGACTGGGAAGTCGACCGTCTGTGACTTGGCGTATGGTGAGGTCCTCTAAGGAAACTGCCACGTGACAGAAGATGAAGGTTGTGCATGTTATAACCAGTGCTAATGTTTTAGCCACCATGATCGCTGTATATCGATGGGTCTTGTTATGAGGCGGCCTTGATTAACCCCTTAAAGAGAGTCGATGGCTTTGTGTGTATATAAAAAGGAGAGGGATGTTATAAGAGTTTGACGTAGCTCAAGTGTTGGAGTTACACGCATATAGGAGACACGTGGGATGTTTGCATGTAGACTTACACAATGAATCTGCATGACACGTTGCTCTCTTTGGTCTCTTATAATCATCTTCTTTTGGTACCGGCATTGCATATTGTTCTATTGTATATGTAGACAAAATTTATCCGGTTTACCTTTATACAGATCACATTACGCGCGCGTTGTTGCTGGAAGCTTAGAGCACCTCCATGGAGGATTTAAGAAGGGTTTTTTAAAAAAGTTTTAATAGTAAAAAATGAAAAGTATGAGAGAGAGTGCTAAAAATTTAGAAACGGTTTCTTATATAAGATATTTAAGAATCTGTTAAGAAACTCACTTTTTATATATGTCAGCTTATTAATGGGTTATATTTTTAATAAATATTTTAATTTAATTAAATTGTTAAATGTTATTAAAATATTAGATTTTATTTAAGATAAGAACTCTCCAACAGTCTCCAACCGATGGAGATGCTCTTAGCTTTATAGATATCTCACCTAAAAACAAAATCGTACAAATAAACGATATTTGTTGCAAAAGAAAAAAACATATTTATAATCAATTTTTAAATAACGATGGTTTCTTTATTTTCATTAACATTTATTAGTTTTGTTTATTTAAATGAGAAGTGTGAATTTCTGTTATTTGCAGAATTCAATCAGATTTTAAACTTTTGTACCTATCAAAAACAGTTTTATGTAGAAATCAAGGAACCCGATAATTTATTATGGCACCGAAATAATATGTTGAATCCAAAGCTGATGAGTTTGAGGGAACATGGAACATCGAGAATCGAATGGAGTAACTAGTATCAAATGAGAATTCTGCAGTAAGTGTTACTCTTTTTGGGAATCTAGATCTGTGAAACTCAATTAAAATTTATAAATCAATTTATCAAAGTGTTTGATCACACAACAAATTGGGTCACAGGAAATTATTTGTGTTTGACTAAAAATATATTAGTACTAATTTTTTGGTGCAAACTAATTTTAGTACTAAAATGCGTTTTATTTTGTATTATGCGGTATGAGAAAGTGATTTTGACAATCATACAATTACTGAAATCACAATATATATTCACCTATTATTGGAAAAAGGCAACTATGATGTACTTCCGAATTTTAGTATGCAAAGTTAAGAGAAATTTTCGGCTTTTATTTTCCTTTTTTAAATAGTTATTTTATTATAATTTGATTTTTTTAGTCATCAAATATTTTATAATGATACTATTAATCTACCAAAAATAAAATAAAACTAAATAATTTTTAAATAATATTAGAAAATAGAAAAATAAAAAATGTCATTAATTTAAAAGAAATAAAAGAATAATTTAAAAACTCAGAATGATTTACCGAAGCATGGTTAAAAATACATTTCCGCAAATTTGATCTCCTCCTTCATCCTCGACATCATTTTCTCTCGGTTTCTGGTTTTGCCTGAACAGTCTTCCACAATCCGGTGTCGGCCTAATGCTTCTCCATCTCCGATCTCTGATTTCTCCTTTCATCGCTTCAGAGGTAAAACATTTCTTCGACCTCATTTTCAGTTCTTGGTGAAAGATAAAAGAACAAAAAACAATCTCTTTTCATCTCACGACGAATCTTTTTGTTTTCTTTTGGGTTTTGATTAATCAATCTCACAAAAAAATTTCATTTTTCAATCAATAGTCCGAAAATGTTCAACAAAATCATGAAACTGGGTCAGAAGAAATTCAACAAATCGGATCAACATCACCCAGATAACAACTCCGGCGGCAACAACGTCGTTCGCGGCAGCCGCACCACAACCACCGCCGCGTCTTCGGCGTCAAATGGCGAATCTCAGACGGCGGCTCCGTCACCTTCGCAGACACCAAATCACCCAATGTTCACATCAACACCGACCCTCGAAGTACTTCCATTGTTGAAAGACGTTTCTTCATCAGATCGGCCTCTTCTCTTCATGAAAAAGGCTCACATGTGTTCTTGCCATTGCGATTTCTCCGATACTTTGATAATGCCACGCGAGAAAGAGATCAAGAGGCAGACGCTACTCGAATTGGTCGATTTCCTTCACTCCTCCTCAGGTAAAGTCAATGAGACGATGCAGAGCGAGCTCATAAGAATGGTTTCCGCTAACATTTTCCGGTGTCTCCCACCGGCACACCATGAGAACACCGGAGCTTGTCCTGAAGGGAATGATCCTGAAGAGGAAGAGCCTTATCTTGAGCCATGGTGGCCTCATTTGCAGCTAGTCTACGAGCTTCTCTTGCGGTACGTAGTGTCTTCAGAAATCGAGCCCAAGACTGCTAAAAAATTCATCAATCATACCTTTGTGTCGAGATTACTCGATCTGTTTGACTCTGAGGATCCTAGGGAGAGGGAATACTTGAAAACTGTTCTTCACAGGATCTATGGGAAGTTCATATTTCACCGCCCGTTTATCAGGTGCTCCATTTACAACATTTTCTACAAGTTCTTGTATGAGACTGAGAGGTGCATTGGAATCGGAGAGTTGTTGGAGATTTTAGGAAGTGTGATCAATGGATTTACAGTACCAATGAGAGAGGAGCATAGATTGTATCTTGTGAAAGCCATTTTGCCACTACACAAGTCTAAAGGTATCTCGATGTACCACCAGCAGTTGGCGTATTGCGTGACGCAGTTTGTGGAGAAAGATTACAAATTGGCTGATACCGTGATCCGTGGGTTGTTAAAGTACTGGCCGCTTACGAATTGTCAGAAGGAAGTTCTGTTCTTGGGAGAGTTGGAAGAGGTCTTGGATGCTACAGAGCCTTCAGAGTTTCAGCAATGTGTTGTTCCTCTGTTTACACAGATTGGGAAATGTCTTAATAGCGCACACTTCCAGGTTCGTTTCTCAACCTCGTATGTTTTTCTTTTTTAATTGAAACAGGTAAAACGAGTCTTTGATAGTGATGTTGTTATGGAGTGTAAATGTTGATAGAGAGATGTGAGGAATGCAGGTGGCAGAGAGAGCTCTTTTCTTGTGGAACAACGAACATATCGTAGGCCTTATTGCTCAGAACAAAGACGTGATTTTCCCGATAATATTTGAAGCATTGGAGAGGAACATGAAAGGACATTGGAACCAAGCGGTGCACGGTCTCTCTGAGAATGTTAGAAGAATGTTTATGGAGATGGACACTGAGCTCTTTGAAGAATGCGAGAAACAACATCCAGAGAACGAAGCTAAGGCTTGCGAGTTGTTGGAACAAAGAGAAATGACATGGAAGAGACTTGAAGAAGCTGCTTCGTTAGCTGCAAACTAAAATCCCATTTTGATGATGGCTTTTAGCTATCTTCTTCCTTTTCAAGAGTAATGTTTTTAGAAACTCTAATAATTTATTTATTTGTTTGTTCTTTTCTTTTTGGTCTCTTGTATATGGCGACTGGGAATATGAATCCACATGTCGCCGACCAGATCATGTCATAGATGATAAATTTAGAGCTGTTCATTGCAGCTTCCGCAAAACTTGGTAGCAATTAACTCAGTGTGTTACAAGCATAGACTGCACAGTCGATGTTGCATTATGTTTATTTAACTTCTCTTAAATGAAATTTGAGAGTGAAACCCAAGATATCTTAAAAGATTTCAGCCATTTTTCAACACAATACACAATTTTTTAAAATGGACAAGAAACTAATAAAGCATTTATTATCACACAACACTTTCTTTAACTTAAATGTGGTAAAAGAGAAAAGCGTATAAGATAGATAGAAAAATGTTAGAACTTGATGAACCATTCCAATTGATTTAACGAGACAAACTTTGGGATTGACGTTGCCTGTCACATTCCCATTTTGGTTTTGTAATGTTGTGAACCCAAAAAAAAAAAAGTTGAAAAAAATAATGGAGAGACACTTTACACCAAAAACCAATAAATTGAACGGTCCAAATCCTATGAGTTATACTTGCGGTCTACGACAATAATAGAGTTGATGATGACAAAACACAAATCATTAACAAAGAAAACAATAATGTTAAACGCGACCGAGGCGGTGCATTGCTTCCGAATATCATCCCGAAGAAATTGCTGTCATCGCTGCTGCTGCTGCTTCCTCTTGTCGTACCGCCCATAGCACTCGTTTCTCCATCGCCTCCTCCACCTCCGTCGCCTCCATACCCAGAATAAGAATCACCACTCTGACCTTGATCATCCCTGCTCCCCCCAAGAAATCATTTCATTAGAAGAGGTTATGCGTAATAAAATCGACAATATTATGCTAAATCCAAACATACAAAAAAAAAAAGTCAAAAGGATACGTGATTAAAAAATGGATAATGGTCCATTAGAAAAAGGAATAATCTTTTCTACGTATGGATCCCATCACTCTTAACTACATTTTCTCCATCATTATTACATCATTACTCCTAAAAATTTATTGACTTTTTTCGTCTCAACTGACTGACTAGGGATATATAAAAAATGTAGATGCATCATACAATTATCTCAATTAAAAATTTAAATTATGACAGACATTTCGAACGAGTATAGTCTAAAAATAAATAATTTTTCTTTTAAGAAAATGGCAAGAGGGGTTTAATTCAGACACTAGTCAAGTTGGTCGGTTCCCTAGACAAACCGATCACGTGCGTCGTCTACTTGATTTCTGGAATACTGCCAAATTCTAAAGGCCTGAATGATATTCTCAGTGAGCTACTTCTTTTTTTCCAAAACCAATGAGTTTTTATAATTAATTCAATTTCTTTAGATTTTCAACAAACCACATATAGTCTTCTCTCTATTTATGGAATAATTGAACATAATAATGTAGTTTAGAATCTCAAAAAGAAAGGATCAGTTTTTTATCCTATTTTTAGTAGACTTACTTTTCCAAAATATCACAAATAAACTCGACCTACAAAAAATATCTAGAACCATGATTATTAATAATATACGTAAACTAATCTCCAAAATAAAGAACTAACTAAACACACAACACAACAACAACAAATAGTAAAAAAATATGGTTCTTTGTTCATTGATTTGACGACGTTAGTCACGCGCTCTCACAGCTAATTTTAGTTAACATTAAACATGCAATGAGTGATCACGTATCAACTTTAAAATGTTTTGTATGTTGTAGTATTTTTTAATGGCCACGAATAGAAAATCATTACTATAAAAAGGGTAAAAGTGGAAAAAGAACCTGGGACCGCCAAAAACGCCGGCGTTTCGAGTGAGCTGGTCTACGAGAGCCGCAGCTTTAGGCTCCACACTCGACGCTTTAGAGTACATTGAGCTCACTCCTTCACCAGACGCCACAAAGAAAGCTCCGTTCTCCATCAGATCTCCTTCCGTTCTCCAATTCCAATTCGCCCACTCACCATCGTCTTTCGAATCCACTCGCTTCGTCACCTGCTTCAACAAAACTCTCTCACAATCAGCAATCTGTGTGGTTCACGCGCCGCCGTGGCGCCTGGTGTTAAAAAAAGGGTTATGAAGAATAAAAGTGTGTGGACAGAGATAAGCAGCAACAAGCAACCCACATGGCTGTCATGCACTATACATACCATCATTGTCTCACACTCTTCCTAGACCCAAATCTTATAAAAATAAAAGATTCTTTTACTGTGTATATTTTTCATTACATACAGAATTTAACATTGTAGTGTATGATATTTCCAGATATTTTTTTCGCCCTAACAAAAGATTAACAACTGTCCATGTGAAAGATGAACTGGATTCGTAAGACCATCCTTACACAACATCTTTATTAGCCAAAATCGACGAATGAAAGCTCCTCATTGGTCAATTACTCAACAGAAAAGTTAACTCGTAAGTCGTCACTCAATATGGTAAAAAAGCCTAAAATCTCTCCACAAAGCTAACTAAAACCCTAAAAAGTTCCGAAATAGTTTAGCAAAAGCTACTTAAAATAAGCAGAAAAGGGAAGATTTTTCGATATGGGTAATTCAAAAAACATGTAAAAAACAAAATGAAAAAGATAATAAATTTTACCTCTTTGGCGCTGGGATCAGAAGGAGCAGAGTAACGATTCCCTTGGCTGTTAATGGTGGGATCACCACTACCACCAATAGCATACATCTTCCAGGAAGTAAAATCGTTGTTCACAACATGAATATATCCTCTCCGACACCTCGGCATCCTCTGAACAAGCCCTTGTCCGAAATGGTTAAATGCAATCGTCACCTGCATCCCCGTGTCCTGCGCGTAAGTATCGTCGTGACCCAAAAGCATCACCTCGTTGTGATGGGTGAAGTAATTGTTCGATATTGTAATCGCCGTGGAACCCATCACCGCATCGATAAGCCCGTCGGTACAATGGCTCATGGAGCAATGGTCAACCCAGATCTTCTGAGATCCGAAAATGGAGATCCCGTCACCGTCGGATCTGCCTCGTTTCCCGGCTTTCGTAGGCGTAGCAGCTACGACGGCTCCTCCAGAAGGTTTACAGTCGTAGATGTGAATGTTGTGGATGATGACGTGTTGCACGTATTGAATAGTTAAGCAGCCGTTCCCGGTGATGTGCACGGCGGATCCGCGCCCGTCTAGAGTTTTGTAGCTGTTGATAATGAGCTCTTCTTTCAACCTGATGAACATGTTTGAGGAGAAGACGATCCAGAGTGGCTCTTCTTGGATTACGGCGTAACGGAGTGTTCCTTGAGTTGGGTTTGCTGGATTGTTGTCGGAGGAGTCTGTTACGACGTAGATCCGGCCGTTTTTGCCTCCGAGTGTGCCGCGACCGAAGCCAATTGAGCAGTCGGCGAGTCTCTGGCGGTTGGATGACCAGTCGGAGGAGTCACATCGCCAGCAATCGTCGATTGGGTTTCCGGTACGGCAACTGGATGATGATGAGCTGAGTTCTCTTCGTGAGAGGGATGCATTGATTTTACTGTGAGAATGGAGGAAGAAGAGATTATGAGATTTTGTATTTTGGTGATTTTTTCCGGGAAAGAGGTGGAATAAAAGAGTGGACATTTTACCTTAAGACATGGAGCGCAACAGAATCAGGGGAAGGATGTTGGTGAGGGAGAGTGAGATTTAAGGATTTAGTGGCTTCGAGAAGTGCGGAGAAGAGGCAGAGCAGGTAAATGGTGTTGGAGAAGTGAGGAAGAAGCATCGTTAATGGCGGATTGTGACTTGAATTTGACGGTGAGGTTGGAAAATTTTCTATTTCGCCGGACGGAAGCAGAGCATTGGTCTGGAAGTTGTAGGTAGTAAAGTGAGTGTCAGAAGAAGAATGTTGGTTGAGAAATGCGAGGAAATAGAAGCAGAGATGGATTTGGGATCCACATGGGAGAGAGCTTTGAAGAAGAAAGAAGAAAGAAGATGAAGAAGATGAAGAAGCTGTCCTCTCTCTCTCTCTCTCTCTCTCTGCTGGGAAACAAGACTATACTATTGTTTTGGCACGGAGGTTTAGATTTTGGGTCTCGTGTTAGTAAGCAAGCTTATAGTATGATTGGGCCTGATGTCAAAAAGAAACATTTATATTTGGGCCTAGAGTCACAGTTCTTATTTTTAATGAACCAGATAAATTATCTCATTTCACCGTAAAATCTTCGCTAGCGAGCTGACACATTATTAGTTAATTCACCGCCACACTGTTTTAATAATTTTTTTACATAATAAATTTGTAATGCTGTAAAATGAAAAAGAGAGTTTTACATGAAAGCTCGGCCCATAATCAGAACCATGCCCACCAAAGATTTATATAATTTAGGATGGTTAAACCATTCGCTAACCCAAAATTAAATGAAAGCCGAACGGTTTCATTAGTAGTTGGTGTAGCACTAACGAGGAGGAAGCTTAGTAGTTTCGATGCTCAGTGATTCCTATATCTTCTGATAAACCAACTTCTTCATCTTCCTTTATCGATTCCAAGCTCAGACAACTAGTCTATTCAGATTGAAATGGGTGTACAGTGTCAACAAATGTTTCTCAGTGGTCCGGCCACTTCCGGTTTATCTTCTCATTCTTGTTCAAACACTCATCACCTAAGGTTTCGTCACGTTCCTCTTTGTGTCTTTGATTTCGTTTGTTAGTAATTCGTTTGCTTAGTGTCGGAGTTGTGAGTCCTTGATTAAACCTGCACAAAAGAAAGAGAAAGAGAAAAGAGAGAAGAAGAAAAAGCTGAGAAGAAGCAAAGGTGTGTTGTGCCTAGAGTCTAAGTGTAGTTGTTAAGAGTTGTTCTAGTCTAAATATGAATAGTGTGGCTTGTGTTAGAGAGTTTATGTTCTTGAAGAATGGTCTAAAGCATGGATGCAAATACATGTAGTATGTAGACAAACTACTATATGTATGTGTGTTAAAGTGTAAAAGTATCCAAGTGATCCAAATTATCAATGTAGACAATTAAAGTAAAAGTGTTATTTGTTTTTTCTCTAAACAAACGAACCAAAACAGAGACAGAGAAAACGAGTAAAACAGAGAGGAAGTGAAGTGTGATAGAGAGAGTTGGAACAAACCTGAGAGTGTTCCAACAAAGTAAGAATCACAACAATTAGTCTTAAAGATGTCTTCTTATGTTTTTTATTTATTTGGTCGGAAAGAGGAAGACAGAATCTATCTTTCGTCGACAGTAATACACATGAGAACCAGAAGTGAGAGATATTGCTTGCGGTTTACATCTTGAAACATGTTTTTCATGCAACAATGTGAATCGGATGTTCCAAAATTTGTGATGATAAAGGAGTTGCACTTTCTTCTAGAGCTTTGGCAACATGCCAACTCATGTTTGATTGAGTATTTGATTATTAAAATAGGGCTTATTCTTCAATTATTGTGTGTGCACGGACTCGTATGGTTTGTCTTCAACTCTGAAAACTTGTTTCCTACAACAAACTTTCTTTTCTATATGTTGTCCACTGAAAGAAAAGAAAAAACGCATTATTATGTTGTTTAGGACTAAGTTATTTGATCAGTTTTTAAAGGTTAAGGGTATCCCAAGTAATAGCAATTTTCTAAAATCTGAAACCATTCATAATCTTAAAAATCTGAACCGGACCAAATAACTAATTCTGACATGCACTAGTGGCTAAGTTCTGTTTGGTAACTGGGTTTATTCTATTCTTCCTCCCACTGTTTGTCTGTGGCTCATAAATCACTTACCACTTACAATTTCCCAAATTCCAAATCTCAAAATCTCCTGTAAAAATGGCTCTCCGATCTGTCAAAACGCCGACCTTGATTACTCCCGCCGGCGTCGTCTCCTCCTCAATTGTCAACAAGCCTCAGTCTTTCAGATTCGCCTCTAAGCCGACGGCAGCACTCACCGTCCACAACCGCCATCAACCGATCTACGACATCCGTTCGAATCTCAAACTCAAACCAGCTTCTTCCGCCGCAAAATTCCGGTGCTCAGCGTCGGCGCTTACGCCGCAACTTAAAGATACGCTGGAAAAGCTGGTGAATTCGGAGAAAGTTGTACTGTTCATGAAAGGAACGAGAGATTTCCCGATGTGCGGATTCTCAAACACGGTGGTGCAGATCCTGAAGAATCTGAACGTGCCTTTCGAAGATGTGAACATCCTGGAGAACGAGATGCTGAGGCAAGGATTAAAAGAGTACTCGAATTGGCCGACTTTTCCTCAGCTTTACATCGGCGGTGAGTTCTTCGGTGGTTGTGATATCACTCTTGAGGCGTTTCAGAGTGGAGAATTGCAGGAAGTTGTGGAAAGAGCTATTTGTTCTTGAAGCTGATCAATACCTTTATTGGTTTGATTGTCGATTCCTGGATTTGTTTTTTTGTTTTTTGTACTGATGAAACTGATCTATCTATGTCCTGAACGAATGTCTTCTTGATGTCTCAGAGTTTATGGCTCGTAACATCAGAGACATATTGTATGATGGTACTTGCTATAGAACAATTGTACTACTGTGTGCCTGAAAATCTATACATTTATAATCTCGAGTCTCCTTATGGATTGATTCTTTGTTTTTCATTTGTTTGCTCTGCACTTTTGTGCTGTTGAGATGTTCATGTACAAAGATCAATCTTTGAAGATTCCAGTATCTTCCTGAGTATTAGACTTTGTCTCTAGAGAGTCATGGGTTGCTCATTCGTGAAGATGGGTCTGAATGAGAAACTAAGTTTAAGAGATTTAGTATCTAAGGATTCTGACCAAATTCACTAGTATGATATATCTGAAAGTTTCCTGCAAAGCTGCTGGTGTGTGCTTCTCTGGAAACAAAGCTCCGGATCAATGAAAAAACGCAGGCTTGATCTTCACAATCACTCTACTTTAGTGCAGGGCCTTGAGCATTGTCCTAGTTTCTGAACAGCTCAAAAGTTGGATCTCTAGCTACAAACATAAAATTAATAGAAGGCTGATTTATCAAAACCGATTTAACATAATTCAATCTAATCTCTTTCAAAATCCTCCATGATGTTGCCTTCATTGGATTTTTCAAAAGGTTATACACTACTGAATTTGGACTCCATTTTAAAAACTGTGTGGTTCGGAAAGATATTTTAAAACCAGTTGGTGAATACTAACTAGTAAGGGAAGACCACAAAATTTGACTCGATTTCTGGTGATAATTTGTGTACGTTTTTTTTATTTATTGGCGGTCTAAATTTTATATCTTTGCCTCTGGATAAATGGCAAAAAAGGTAATTACGTAGATTCGATCTTTATCTGAACCACACTTAGCAGATAGAGATATCTAGGAGAGAAGACATGATATAGAGAATACACGTGGCCCAATGAAATAGCCACGCGGGCTCTCTCTAGCCAATTGAAATCTGATTTTAGATTCGCATCCTACAAAACCTTTACTTATACGATCACTCTTTCACACTGACACATCCGAACACCTCTCGTTCACATCTTTCTTCTTTGGTAAACAGAAAGGGAGAGAAAGAGAGAAAGAGAGAGATCAGAGAAAACAATGGCGTCGAACTCGCTCATGAGCTGCGGCATCGCCGCCGTCTATCCTTCGCTTCTTTCTTCTTCAAAGTCTAAATTCGTCTCCGCCGGAGTTCCGCTCCCCAACGCCGGAAACGTCGGCCGTATCAGAATGGCCGCTCACTGGATGCCCGGAGAGCCACGACCAGCTTACCTCGACGGTTCTGCTCCTGGGTACGCAAATCACATCTCTCAACTCTGCTTCTTGCCCAAATTTGAAACCGGACTATTAGTCTTTTACAATCGTTGTCGATGTTGCTCAGTTTGTTAGATATGTATTATAAAGAATTGAAATCACTTTTGATGAACAATAGGGTTCTGATTGTTACATTGGAGGCTGTTTTAAAGCTTCAGTTTTTAAGTTATCGCATGATTCACATATCAGAAATTTGTCTCCTTTTACTCTGTTTCTTGCATATTATGAAACCCCTTAGATGTGTGTCTAGAAAGGGAAATGATTGAAACCCTTTTTGATGACATAAATGTACTAATTTTAAGCTTGGAGGCTGTTTGAAAACTTCAAATTTTGAGCTATTGGTTACAAAAATGTGCAGTGACTTTGGGTTTGACCCACTTGGACTTGGAGAGGTCCCAGAGAACCTTGAGAGGTACAAAGAATCAGAGCTCATCCACTGTAGATGGGCTATGCTCGCTGTTGTAAGTTTCAACATTTACTTCAACATCCAATCTCTTAGTCTTTTATGAAGTTGTGATGTAATGGAAAAATGATGTATGATTTGGTGTGAAATGTAGCCAGGGATTTTGGTACCAGAGGCTTTGGGATACGGAAACTGGGTTAAGGCTCAAGAATGGGCAGCAGTACCTGGAGGACAAGCCACTTACTTGGGGAACCCTGTCCCGTGGGGTACTTTGCCCACAATCTTGGCTATAGAGTTCTTAGCTATTGCATTTGTGGAGCACCAGAGGAGTATGGAGAAAGACCCTGAGAAAAAGAAGTACCCGGGAGGCGCATTTGACCCTCTTGGATACTCCAAAGACCCAAAGAAGTTCGAGGAGTTGAAAGTTAAGGAGATCAAGAACGGTAAACAAACATACACATCTTACATTTCTTGATCATTTTTACTAATATGTATAATGTAATGACTAATGTTTATGTGTGTTTTGGTGGATATGTCAGGGCGGCTTGCGTTGTTGGCATTTGTAGGCTTCTGTGTGCAACAATCGGCCTACCCAGGCACAGGACCATTGGAGAACCTGGCTACTCACTTGGCTGATCCATGGCACAAAAACATTGGCGATATTGTTATCCCGTTCAACTAGTGACTGTAAAAAAAGATAGTAATATATCCTATGAGCTTTATGTGTATCAAAACTCTGTAATGAAAGACAGATTGTGAAACCTGTATTTTGTCTCTGTGATCGATTGCTCGTGTGAGCTTGAATTCTATGTGATTAACACCTTTTGAATCGGTTTACGAAACCAAATGAAGTTAACTTGTAATATCCGATTCCTGATGCTTCTTTGAAACAAAATTTACATCATTTAGATTGCAATGAAAGGAACATTGATGATCTCTTCAATTTTCCATCTTTGAATGAATATTTTCACCGTAAATACCATTAAGGATGCAAAAGAAGTACTGCAATTAAAAATCTTTCTTTCGGTTGCTTGATAGATGGATATTTGTTAATGAATCTGAACGCAATGTGAAAAAGAATTTTTTTTTTTTTATCTGTTGCAATGAGTTTTGGTGTTGGATATGATTTGTAGAGAAATGTTGTTATAGTGATTTTTCTTAAAAAATTGGTATTCTTGTTTATTGAATTTTTTCTAAGGTTTTCCACAAGCTGATTGATGAAAATGTCAATGAGGTAAACTAAACCAACCCCTTCTTGTAGCAGTTCTCAAGATTTTTTTTTTTTGAATTTGGTTTTTAATCGATTTAATGTTTGTTTCCTAGCAGCTTGTGTGAAAACCTTTGATGTTTTTGTATGCGGTGTTGAATTTGGTATAATCGCGTTTATTTCATAAAGGAATGATCTTTCGATTGACTAAAAAATGGAGCATTTTACTGCAAATTGTCTGTACACCGAAAACAAACCTCTTGAGCTTTCAAAATTGGTCATAGAAGAGGAAAGCTCAGTTAATAAGAACAGCGAAAGCACTCTTACACTTGTGAATCATGGTACATTTCCACACTTCAGCATAAGAAAATGATAGCTTCTTATCAATTTTTGTTATAAAAATCCAGTCTTTTCGAATATTGCTCATGTAGCATAGCAACCTTACCTCTGTTTTTTTTTTTTGTCGGAGTGAACCCAAGAGATTCTAACTTGTTGGTTCTGTAATTTGAGTTTTTTTTGTTCATGAGCACTATCTATAAGCATCATTCTTGATCGCAGGTGCAAAGGTGTGGCAAGATCTTGAATCTCTTGTAGTTGGTCCACTACATATGAGGATCTTCTCTCAACTCATGAACCTTTCTCAGAGTCGATTCCTTTACCCGTAAGCTTAGTCTTATCTCATTTTCTACCGAGTTATAAAAGATGCTGCTAAAATCATTCTCAATACCTGAATTTCTTTCCATCTGATCTTTATGCAGGAGATGGTGGACTTCTTGGTTGATATTTGGTACGACGAAGTCCTGTACGATTAGAAGAATCTAACAATGCCACGGACTAGACGGACAAAGAACAAAGAAAGAGAGACTCAGTTAAGGTGTGAAGTTAAAATCATTAGGAGTTGTGAAAACATCTACATAAATGATGAATATCTATTTGTGACCACTCACAATACTCCCTTTGTAACACTTCTATGATTGTTAATGAGAACAAACAACGATAACAAAACGGATACCAAATAAGTCTTATTACTTTAATGCAAAATACAACATCAATGGGGAGACTTGAGTTTGATCATGTACTCCATGTTTCTTAACATCAATCATACATAGGAGAACTGGACATATGAAATTTCAAATTTCAAACCAAAGGAGTATTCACTACAGATTCGTTGCACAAATGATCAAGAGCATATCGAAACATCAGGAAAGCTGTTCACAAAAATTAGCAACGAAGTCCCACATCCAACGGAGACAGTATACAACATCAAATAAATGATCACATCACATATTCTCCTAACATATCTTTTGTAATAATCTTAGCTTCTCTCCTTGATTATCGCCATCCCAATCACAAAGTCAATCTAATGACATTCTCAAAGACTCAGCTAAGAATCAGTACCAGTCGCCAGTTATGTTTATGTACATGTCTTTTCTGTTACTTCTTGTTCAGCTTGAGAAGTGAGGGTTTGATTTGAGTATCTTCTTTGCTAAGCTGCGAATGTCATCTCTACTCGACTCCGCTGATATTCTTACGATCTCTGTCACGCTTCCCGTTCTTTTGAAATCATTTACGTTTTCCTCTGGCATCGAATAAGAGGAGATATGCATATTAGTCATATGTCTCAACCACACAAACTTTTGATAAAAGAACTGTTTAGGTCGTTGAAAGAGCGGGGCATGCTCTAGAGAGAGAAAGATATTTGAAATCAGCTTTACTCAACCCAACATAGGCTTACCATTTTGAGCTAAATGGCAAAGCGCAAGCTCAATGTGACGTTGTGTAGATGCGGAATTAATATGCGAGTTTGAAGTCAACCATTCAAGAGCACCCTCTTCCAGAAGAAGAGAACGGCCTTTTCGACGCCCTGCATGTATAAGATCCCTCAGGGTATATTAGCAAAATTGACTTGGATATGCATCTTCAGGTATATTTGTACTACAAACCTTGCATAATTTCTCGAGTTTCACACTTTGCAAAATTTGCCATCCCTCTTGCCACTTGAGCAATGATATCTATGTTTCCCGACTGCGCCATCGTGAGTAGTCCCTTGATGCCTTCCTCTTCTTTCAGGAGCTTAAGAAACCTCTCTGTCCGTACAAAACACAGCAAAATATAAGAGTTAAATACGTATCCCAACACAAAACTTCTTCAATTATATTTGCTTTTGCATATGCTTTACAGTAAAGACATGCATTGGTGCAGATGAATAGATGCGTTTGAAAATGTCTGATACTGGGAAGTCACTGGAACCAAAATTCTAAGTCTTGTGCTCACCGTTTCCGCATAAATTGGCAAGTGCACCAGCTACCATTCTTAGAGTCTGTGGATCATCTGTTTTAGTCACCATCTTTGCTAGCAGTTGAGCACCTCCTTTATTCATTATTAGATCTTGACTCTTCTCTGCGTTTAGTAATTCATGGAACGGAAAGAAACCATATTATTGAAACAAGTAATCTAAAGCATATATAACTTATAAGCCTAAATGGTACTGAAAAAAACTTGATTTCGTTCATGCAGACAAATTATAAGAAGCATAGCCATTAAGGGAAGGCTACACCTGAATAAACAAATGTATTGCTTTTTTGACAAAAAGCATCGGTATCCTAGGATGTAGCATGTGCTAAAATTCTAATAAGCCATTGTTCTAACTGGCATCACTTATTGATATGCTTCCATGGTCTAACTCGCAAATTTACATTCTAACTTTAATAACTTGACAGAAGAAGAAAAGCCATGGCATCAAGAACCGTCTAATGCAACTTACAGATTCAACATTCAAGCAAGCAAGCATTGTAAATAAATGACACAACCAAATGGGACCACTTTTAAGTCTAAATCGGCCCTGCTTCTTAGTAGTAAGTTTAGCTGGTTTATGAACAACAATATCATAAAAGTACTTGAACCACCAATAGAAGTGCTTACCGTTCATTGCCAAATTAGCTATTGCACCAGAAGCCACTCTAAGAATTGTTGAATTTTGAGATGACTGAACAAGCATAAGCAAAGCTTCGACACCCCCTTCCTCTACAATCTTTACCTGATTAGATTCTAAAAAACATACACACAGAGAATGCAAGTCAGTTAGGTACCATGGAACATGATATATAGAGATGAAACCAGTATTTCAAAAATTGAGAATCCACTTGTAATAGTAGAGGGGAATAAAAATTTGAGGCTAATGACACAGGCTGATATACAGAGAGATGAAATCACAGACCTTCAGCGGCAAGATTAGCCACCACTTTTACAGCTTGGATTTGAACTTCTAGGTCGTCAGACTTAATCAGGTGTAATATCTTCTGAACTCCAACTGAAATCGAAGTAGAAAAGAAGATGTCAATTGGAAATTGGATTAACCCACAATGAAATCAAGCTAAATTCATGAGAAAGAATTATGCCTTCTTCACAAAGTCTTGCCATGGTAGCTCTCTGACCAGATAGAGACTTTTTTAACCCTTGTGATCTCTGTGAGCCTGTTAGAGCTCCAGATTCTGATGGTCCTTTTGGAATATCTTCCTTCATACGTTTCTCCTGTGAGATGAAATGGACTTAGCAAGACCATGAAGTACAACTACATGTGAAAAAGGTGAAACAAGCTCATTGTAAATTCACCTCAACAACAATTTCACTTTCCCTTAGATTCTTCTTTAGTTTGAAAAGCTCACTCTCCATTTGCTTTCTCTGCTTTTCTTCCAAAAGGAGCCTTTCCTTCATATCCCGAACTTCTTCACCAAGTTTTTCCTATGTAAAACAAATGTTGCGTATATTCATCAGCGGAAATTAACAGTTGGATTTTTTGAATATAACCAAATCTGAACAAGTAAGCAGACGTTTAAGGGTCACACCTTTTGGTGGAGCAGATCATCATAGTCTAATTTCACTGTCTGGAGTTCATCTACTGTCGATTCATACATTTGTGAAAGTTCTTCTAATTTTATCTTGAGTTCGTTTGTCTCTTCATTTTCCTGGATCCAAAATCAAGAGAAAAACAATTGGAGACAGAAAGTTCTGCAAGAGCTGAAGCACAAGAGACAATTAAAAAATAAAGGTAACAAACTCATAAGATTTTGAAAAGATAAAAAGAGAAGAAACATAGAAGAAACATAAAGCTGAAAGTATCATGCGTATTAAAATCCAGCTTCAAAGATCAGGAATAAGCCTATAACCTGTGATAAAACTTGGCGATCGCTTATAATCCTTTTCATCTGTCTAAGTTGCTCTTCTGCAGAGTTAGACCGAGCATGTTCATCTTCCAATTTCTTCTGCAGCTCCGCGATTTTAGATTCATACGTGTAAGTGGCTTCTGCGAGTTCCCTTTGATATTGATAGTTGCCCATCTCTTGCTCCTATCAACCAAAAAAAGTACTATTTAGTTTAAACAGAAAACTAATGCATTCAAGTAATAAAAAGGTTTCGTATTAACTAACATGAATAGACTTCTGCTGATTACTCAAAACATTTTTCATTTCGTTCAATTGGTGCTCAGCGTTTGTTGACCGGGCTTGTTCAACCTCAACCCGCTGAACCAAATCCGCAATTTTTTTCTCATATACTTGACTGGCATCTGCAAGTTTTTCCTTATATGCTGAATTTTCCAGCTGTTGCTGCTACTAACAATTAAAAGAACACTGTCAGAGCCAATCAAACTATACATACACAACCATAAAAAGGACACTGCTCAAAATATATTTTATATTGATGCCAGGCCTTTAAAGAAAAGAACCAAGAACTTCTGTGAGTAGTTAAATAAATATCAAATGAAAAGAGAGAGGTATTCAACTAAGAGAACTATTTACAATATTATGAGAGAAAGTGTACCTTGGTATTTTTCAAGTTCATTTCCAATTGTATGGCTTTGTCACGCATTAGATCACACTGATCTTTCTGCATTTTCAAATCCTTCAGTAGTTCTTTCATACGGAGCTCCAAGCGGGCATTTTCCTTCTCCAGGAACTGCAAGTCATATTCACCCCTCAAAATATAAGCACCAGATAATAGTAAATTAGGCATCACATCAAGAAACTAGACAATAGTTTAATATCAAACACTGTAGGTAAACGAAAGAGAAGACGATCATTAGAAGAGACAATTACCTTGGACCTAGTAACCGCGTTCTTTTCTGCTTCAGCGAAAGTGCTTTCACATTCTCTCAACCTTTTCTCCAGCTCATGTTTCTCACTATTTCTGACTTTGTTTTGTCTTTCAACTTCTGCAGTAAGATGGTCCACCTGAGTCTCAAGCTTTCGACACAAACTTTCATAATCGAATTCTTCTTTAAGCTTTATCATGTTTACTATTTTCATTGCCTGTAAAATCAATACATAACCAACAAGGCATTACTACAATAGTTCTCTGAAAGAAATAAGACTGTTAAATATCAGAAGATTGTGTCTTTCTCAGTTTATGATTTTGCTAGACCCTGTATATAAGAAATTCTGCAAAAATACATAAAAGCTATGTAACAAGAATCATGGATCAACAGATATGAAAACTGACCCTTTGTCCGAACATTATTGTGCTAGTTGTTTCTGCATGATACCGTGCAGACGGCCCAATTGTTATTATAAGTGAAGTCCTTGCAGAACCTATTTGTTCAGAGCCAAAAAACAAATTCCAAAGTTTATGTAACACGCACAAGCGTAACTAAGAAAGTATGAAAAATGTATATGAAAAATAGAAGTGAGCCATGCTTATGAGTTCTATACGTACTTAGACATGTTTGTATTTTTTTAAATGGCTCAAGAAAAGTCTGGTAAACTAACCTCCAAAAGAATCACGGAGAAGCCTTGTTAGCTTAGAATCTCTAGTCGGTATATGAGAACTGCCTTCAGCTAATGCATTTATGCATTTTCCCAAGGATGTGAGTGAAAGATTAATGAATTTCGCCTCTTCAATCAAGTGGCCATCAGTGCCTTCAAAAAAAAAAACAGGATATAACTCAATCATAAAATACTTGATATAACAGGAATAGTAATATCAACAGTGAAGGAGTTCAAACCAGATTTATTTATTCTTTCTGAGCCAGCAAGATCCACAATTAGAAGTTTGCTCTTTCTAACTCTTGGAATGCCTTTATCTCCCAAAGATTCAGGTTTTGGCGATTTAGTTCCTGTTTCAGCCTTTTCATTCATAGCCCGCCTAACGTACACCTGCATAGAAGATACATTTCACTAATCGGTAGGTACAAATAAAATTGGATTTTGTTGATAAATGAGAAACCACATAAGACCAATAAGGAATCACACACCGTAAGAATTGCATGACTACGTGAGGATTCTGTATTCATCTTTGTATTCGCTGCATGGCGGTTTGTCTCGCCGACTTGCAAAACTTGCAGGAAATGGTCTAAATCTTGAACGTTAACCACTGTCGCGCCTGGTACTGATACTTCCCCAGTCTTCCCATCCTCATTGATTGAAATGTTGTTTTTTTCAGGTGCAAGAAGATCTTGTATAGTTTCCATATAAAGCTGTGATTTTAAGAAGAGAAATTTAGATGTTAGGCATGGATCTTATATAAGAAGGTCTCGAACCATTTCAAAATTCACACAAGGTTTCCGTCTGATGTCTCTGAATGTTGAAACAAGATGACCAGATTCTAAGCATTGAAGTGAAACTCTACAAATATACAAATTCTATTTCGAGATATATGAAAAAGAGACAGAAGCAGAAGATGTGTACTGTCACACCTGCAAATAAGAGATCTCCACTGAAACAGAAGAAGCAGAAGACGCGCTCGCAAGTATATCCTCTAGAGCTCTAACCATGATACCACGCTCAGCTGCATCATCTTTACCAATTTTTCCTACCGTGTAAGTTTTACCGGTGCCAGTTTGACCGTAAGCCATAATTGTGCCATTGTATCCATTCAGAACACCCTGCAGATTCAATGCAGTACAGAATATCGGTGTTAAAAAAAAAAAATTATCCTCAAAATTCTACATCAAAAATTTTTGTAACCTCGACGACAGGTTTCGCTACTCCTTCATAGACACGTTTCTGAGAAGCTGTGTCTGTAAAGACTTCGTCAAATCTATAGGACTCAGAACTCCAGTTGTTTTTCCTCAACTTAAGCCGCTTTATCTGCACAGAACCAAAAAAAAACACTTTCAAAGGAAGGATCTAAAATGCTTTCGATATCAATTTTTGCTCTCATGTACTTGGGAGAGAAAGAGAAGCCATGGTTAGTTAGCATCTATCAACTCACTTCTGGTTGTAACTCAACAAGATCAGCAAAGTCAGCATCCGATTTAAGCTCCTCTCCGTTTCGAGGTCGAACTCTTACAGAAACTCTCACCCTCCCAGGATCTGTAGAGTAGTATAACTTCAAGATCAGAGTTCCAATTCACCACACTTATAACTAAAAGTTGACAACTTTTTATTTTCTTGATGCATCATGATCAATCATCTATGTGCAACTTCCAATTGTCAAGTCAATTTTGTGCAGCATTTTGTCAATTTATCTAATTTCAATTTCAGATAAATTCAAAAACGACTATCCCAAAAAATCCATCAATTCGAATAATAAAAATAAAAATCCCCAAATCGATTATAACATTGCCCTAGAGTGAGAGTCAAATCCGTTAAAGCAAATGAAAAAAATAACCCACTATTCATATGTAAAATCGTAAGGATATACGACGAAGAGAGATGGAGAGAAAGAAAAAAAGGGAGAGACCATTATCGTCGTCGAAGTCTTTAGACTGAGATCGGCGGACGGGAGTGCCGGAGCGGCGGGTAGAAGGAGAAGAGGCGGAGACGGAGGAGACGGAGGGGGACGGTCGATCTTTAGGGCGAGAAGAGTGGTTTGTCGGAGCGACGATAGAGGTCCTAGCGGGTAAATTCAAGGAAGAAGAAGTGAGAGAAGCGGGATTGCTAGGAGGCAAGTGCTGCTGAATCCGCTCCGCCGCGTGTTTCGCTGACGATCTGACGGCGGATGAATTCGAAGAAGAAGTCATAATAGTTAGCTCGTCACGATGATCGAAAGGGGCAGAGCTAGAACAGGAGTGAGAGAGAGAGAGAGAGAAAGAGAGGAGATTGATTCAAACAATGTGAATTTGAAAATTTCGTGGACAAAGTGGGAAGAGATGAAGAGAGGAGAGGGAGGCACGACGACTGTGAATGAAACTGAGTTCCCGCGTTCGTGCCTTCGTGGATTAGTGGGTGACGTTAGGACGCACTTTGTGTATTCATCCCAAATTTCGGTTTGGTTTCGGTTCAATTTATTCGGTTTTTCAGAATTGTTTAGTTTAATAAACTTAATTCGATATGGTATAGATCGGTTTGGCACGATTCGGTTTTTCGAATGTGTAATCAAATTTGTGAATGCATAGCAAAATGATTAGGATTCAAAAATATGTTAGTGAAGCTTTCAAGACTGAAACAACATTGGTAATTTACTATTTAAAATATTTTCAATAATAATGGACTTTATCATATATTTTAAAATCATAATTTAATAATAGTGGATTTCAAATGATTCTTTTAAAAAATTATGTTTAAAAAACAAGAGATTTGTTATAAATACACCTCAAAATAATATTTGGAAACGAGTTTCTTTGATGACACATTAATAATCGTTGTCTTGTGACCATATGTATTATACTGCGGTGGTACATGGAAGTACATTAATCCATGAAACTTTTGCTCCAATTGACATTTGATTAATATCGTCACTAAATTACTAACCGAATTCAAATCCGTTATAATAATAAATGTTGTTAAGAAAATAATAATTGACACCCAGAATAAGACAAAGCCCAGCTGATAAGCCCATTTCCACATATGAGGCCCATTTTATGTTTAACTATCGTCTCCACCGTGCTCGTCCTTTGAGGTGGACTAACGTCGCGGTCGCACGGTGAAGGAAATACATAGAAAGCTCGAGCAGGTCGATCATTCTGATCGTTTTCAATGGCGCAGATCCCTAACTTGGATAATGCTCCTCTCAATCTCAAATCCATTAGGTGAGTCGATTGTCAATACGTAAGAGTTGAAATTGATCGTTTCTCGTTTTCTTCTCATATGTTGCTCAATTATAATTAAGGGAGAAGTCTCAGAGGGAGCTCGTAAACTTGCTTAAAGACGTAAGTCTCGTTACTCTTTTACATTAATTCTGGGAAGTTCCAGTTTTCTTGCCGAAAATAATCAATTTCAGTTTTTTTTTTGTTTGGGAGGAAAAGTATGAAATTTCCGACCAAACAAACTTCTATTGAGAATGTGAAACAAAGATCACTGCTTTGGTCTCAATTTACTTTGAATACCTCGCTTTCCGACGAAATTATTGAAACGAAATCGCATGACCAAAAATCATGAGGATGAATGAATTTTGGAGATGATATACCAATTCTCAAGACTTTCTTTGTCTCTCTCTCTTTGGCGCCTTTGATTTCAGATTCGTGGAACTAAGTGTCTGGTTATTGATCCAAAGCTCAGCGGTTCCATCTCATTGATAATCCAGACATCTGCACTGAAGGTAATTCCAGGTTTCCTGACTTATTTCGTTTTTATGGAATGAATAGCTTTGAGGACGTTTGTAGACCTGAAACGCCAAGTCCTCAGCCTTGAAGATCGGTTTCCCTATTTAGCAAAGGAAGATATGATAGATTTTTTTTTCTTCTTCTAATGATTAAATTTGGTTTCAGCATTAGAGGTGATCTGATTTTTTTTTTTGGTTTTTTTTTATGCTTAACAGGAACTTGGTTTGGAATTACGACATCTTTCTGCAGAACCAGTTCAGACTGAATGCACGAAAGTGGTTTATCTTGTTCGCTCTCAACTCAGTTTTATGAAATACATAGCTTCTCACATTCAGAATGATATTGCAAAAGCGATCCAGAGAGACTACTACGTTTACTTTGTTCCTCGTAGGTCAGTTGCATGTGAGAAGGTACTTGGTTATTGCCATCCTCGAAGACTATTCGTGATTCAGTTTGCTTGTTTTACCACCTCTTGAATATGGGGTGATGTATGTTAATATTTTATTATTTCAGATTCTTGAGCAGGAAAAAGTTCACAACCTGGTTACCGTGAAGGAGTTTCCCCTGTATATGGTTCCTTTAGATGAGGATGTGATATCATTTGAGCTTGAGCTCTCTGAAAAAGTCTGTACAACTCTCATATGTCCAGTTTGTATTTATTACTTAATGTACCCTTTCCTTGGGGCCTTAAGTTCACATCTTTCTTATGATAGGATTGCCTTGTGGATGGTGATGTTAGCTCACTTTGGCATGTCGCAAAAGCCATACATGAGCTCGAGGTTTGAATCTTTCCTTATTCTTTACGTTATGATCCACACAGTTCTATCTCATGGCTGACTATTTTCATAGTTTTCTTTCGGAGTTATATCGAAAATAAGGGCAAAGGGAAAAGGATCAGTTCGTGTTGCAGATATCCTTAACCGAATGCAAGTGGAGGAACCAGTCAATTCGAATGATGTAAAATTTGCCTGCAACGCTTTGAGTGCTATAATATTTAGTGACTTCGCTATCTTATATTGTTGCAAATGCGTTTGTTTCCTTTTTTCCTTATTCTAAATGATGCAAGTTCTGTTCCAGGTGGGAAGGCCTGAAGTAGATACACTCATTCTGTTGGATAGAGAGGTATAATTATCATGTGCTTCCTGATATTCTTGAACACAAAGATGTCCTTCAGGACTTGAATTTTAGGGAGTTAATTCTGATGAACCTTTGTACTTTAATGTTTCAGGTTGACATGGTTACACCAATGTGTACCCAATTAACTTATGAAGGACTGTTAAACGAGGTAATGCCACAAAATTTGGATTTAAATTAGCTTGACTAGTTTTTTCCTGGCAGGGAGTTTACTATTTACGTTCTGAGGGAGGGATACTGTCTTCGTGTAGTTTTACTAGTAATTTGAGTTATATTGAGTGTTTTCGCTTTCTCTCCTCATTACAAAGTCTTATACACAGGCTTGGTCATTATCCTACTGAGTTTATGTACTTTTCTGGAATAATTGGAAGGTCAAACAGTGGTATAGAACTTTCTGGTTTCATTGGTTGCAATGATAACCAACAACCACACAATTTGGATTTAAATTAAGCTGGTCGATTGGTTTTTCTGTGAGCTGACTCAACCCTTATTTAAAGTTTATGCATATCAATAATGGAGCTGTCGAGGTCGACTCATCTGTGATGGGTTCTCAGCAGGAGGGGACAAAGATGAAGGTTCCCCTTAATTCAAGGTTAGTTTCTTGCATCATATATGCAGATTCCGTCAACCGTATGAAACATTTTTCAATTGCACTGCTATATGATTTCTGTTTTTGATGCATGGAATAGAAATTGTGATTTTGTTGAATTAGATAAGCACACAGTTTTGCTACTATTCATGTGTATTAATTGATTATGCACACAAAAGCGCTCTGTAAACTGGTAGCTAGATTGAACTTTCCAAGCTACATGTTGTGTGTCTATCTATGTCTTTCATAAATGCTTAAGTACTTGGAAATGCTGACCTAAACGTAAATCTGTTTAAACTTATTTCCTGAATGTTTAAATTTACAGTGATAAATTGTTCAAGGAGACAAGGGATCTCAACTTTGAAGTCGTTGTGCAGGTTGACCTTTGTCCTTTTGTCTTTCATTTTTTGTGACATGGGATTCTTTTTACTCATCTTCCAGAGGCAGTATGATTGCAGGTTCTACGGCAGAAGGCAACAACCATGAAGGAGGACTATACTGAAATTAATTCTGTACGTTTGTGGTTCTCTTCCTTTAGGTAGTCTTTTTCACGGTAGAGGTTATGGTACATACATATTTGTGTTCAAATCCATCGATCAGGAATGTTCTTTGGCACACAAATAGTTACCAAATTAATATAGACCATGTTAAGCCTGAGGAACTATGAGCCTATCCATACATTTTCCACTTTAATTATTAGTCGGACCGATATTTTAATGGGGTATGGTAATATAATGCACAGACCCAGACAGTTTCTGAGCTAAAGGACTTCGTCAAGAAGCTTAACTCATTACCAGAGATGACAGTAAGTATTGCCTTGTTTTCTTTAAGTTCCATTTCTTTTATCTCGCAGATGGTTCAGAACACGATTAGTTTCATTTTAACTTAATTTGTAATGATTTATTTATTTCTTTCCCAGAGGCACATACATCTTGCTCAGCACCTGACAACCTTCACGTCCAAGCAGTCATTTCTTTCGCAGCTTGATATGGAACAGACACTTGTCGAGGCAGAAAGTTATGACATGTAAGTTTCTTCTTATGGAAATTGTATTTAATATTTCCATTCAAGAGTATTTCATGATTCCTTCTGTTACAACTTACAAGTGATGAGAAAAGCATTTTACGTTGATGGCATAATGGTTAAGTCTGTTATATGATTTATTATTACTAAGTCTAGTTTGTTAATACAGATGCTTTGAGTACATAGAAGAAATGATCAATAAACAGGAGCCTCTCACTAAGGTCCTGCGTCTATTGGTCCTATTTTCTGTTACAAACTCAGGGTTACCGAAAAAGCAATTTGATTATATAAGGCAAGTTAAGCTACCCTCAGTCATTCTATATTATATATTTAAGTTTTCTGTTTCTTTTTTTAATCATATCTTGTCTTCGTGCCTCAACTTCCAGAACGGAGCTACTCCACAGTTATGGGTTTGAGCATGTGGTCACATTGAAAAACTTGGAAAAAGCAGGATTGTTGAAGAAACAGGTTTAATTATTCTTGGCTTCTCTGTCGAATAACAATTTTCTTGTATTCTGAGGTTACGTTAGTCTGATATTCTAAGGGCTTGTTATAACATTCGTTTGGTTTCTACAGGAGTTTAAAAGCAACTGGCAGACAGTTAAACGTACACTGAAACTTATAGTTGAAGACACAGATACGTCAAGGTAATTATTCCTTTTAGTCATGTTGTCTCCTACTGAATACATGATGACATGATTTTTGTTTATGGGATTATGCTTATGAAGTGAGTCCAGATGTCTAGTCCAGAAAATATACAAACTTACTCTTGAATAAAATTTATACAACCTGGAAGCTCTTTTTCAACTACAATATTTGAAAATACGTCTCATTATCGGTAATGCATGATCCAATTACAGCACTGGCTGAATTTTATTTTCGAATGTATCTCTGGTAATTTCTAAAGCCGGGCTTGAAAGCTCTTTCTTTGACTTTTTGTTGATTTATGAGGACTCTCCTATTTTCTCGACTTGCAATCTGTTTCCTCCTTGTTTGTCTAAGGTATTGTATTTTGTGCATTTATGGTTTGATGTCATCACATTTTCATATGTTGCATTTGGGCTTCCATTTCATGTTGTAATGGTATCTACCTACATTAACCTGATTTGCTAGGCCTTGTATCAACTTTTTCTAATCAGAAAAATATAATTAGAGCTTATTTGAATTGTAAGAAATATTATTCTTGTTGCAGGCCCGATGATATCGCTTATGTCTATTCTGGATATGCTCCTCTTAGCATTCGTCTTATCCAACAAGCTATTCATTCCGGATGGTTAGTATGTTCTTGCATTCTTCTAGACCATAAATTTTCCCTAGGTAGCCTGTGTTTTTAACACTTTGCCTTTTCTAAAGAGGATTTGAAAAGCACTAAGTGAAGGGACAGATAAAAACTCAGCAATAAATCATATATGAATGTTGAAAGAGTGCTGTGTTTATTATTGAAGAATTCATATACCTTACAGGCGTCCAATAGAAGACATTTTGAAGCTGTTGCCAGGACCGCATCTGGAAACTAAAAGAGTCAGTAGACTTTTATCCAACTAGAGAGAAAAAAATGCATCCAGTTTTGTTATGCTATTTGTGTTCTTTTTTTTACTATTTTTTCGATTGCAATTATATTATTTACCATTTCTATGCAGAGTGGATTCCCAAGTAGTTCATCAGTTGATTCATTGCATGGAGCTTCAAATGGGTAAGTTTATTATTAACAATTAGTTTGCTACCGCAAAAGTAGTTTCTACAAAAGGATAAAACATTGAACTATCCTAATATGTTAAGACATCATTACAGGGTAGCTGAAGGAAGACGCTCAATTGTTCTTGTTGTCTTCATTGGAGGCGTAACATTTGCTGAAATCTCTGCTCTAAGGTTTCTGGCCTCTAAGGTAATATGCAAACTTGAAGAGTTTATTATCAAATACTCTTTTTTTCGTTCGCTTACTTTTGCTGAATCCTTTTTCAATCGCTTATTTTCAGGAAGGAATGGCTTATGATTTGATTGTTGCTACAACAAAGATCGTCAATGGCGCAGCATTGATAGAAACATTCATGGAAAAACTAGGCTGATCCGTAAAAGAGCGTTATCTTTTCTCTTGGGTGTGCTCGTGTGTGTTCATTTATTTTTTGTATGTCTTTGTTTGTCTTCTTCTGGATCCTTTTTGCTTGCCGAGTGAATTGTATTCGAATGTTGTAGTATATTTTTCTTTTGTGGTGAGATACAGCGTGATCTTTTTATATACGAAGTCATTAATATTCTATATTTTTGATGCATTTCACTTCAACTTCTGCAAATGAAATTTGGCTCTACTTCTTCCAAATTTAAAGTGAACGAAACACAACTCAATAATGGTGACTATTGTTTCTTTGCGTTAGCATTTTCATTTCAATGTTGATCAGCATGCAACAATGAGGAGAGTATTATCTTACACTATATAATAATTTATCAAATACTAATTAGGTTTTATTGTATACACAAACCTGAGTAGAAAATTACACAGCACAACAACATTACATAAGATTATTTAGTCACTCAATCAAAAGTTTCCTATACATATATAATCTACACTGAAACAAATAAGATTTCACAAGAGCGAGGCTTTCATGGAATAGTAGAAACTACAACACCTTCAACTTGCTGAATGAGCTCCAACAAGCTCCCAGCTTTCCTCTTTGCTCTATCAGTTCCATTCTCAGTAAGTTCCTTCAGGGCAACATCTGCACCAACCTCTCTTGCTACATTCAACCTCTCCATATTCCCAATGCATAGATGCCAAAGTATTGCTGCAGCGTTTTCCCGGTTCCTCGGTGACCCTGTCCTAATAATCTCAACCAAAACCGGTATCGATTCTGCTTCAGCTATCGCTGCTTTCCCTTCTTGGTTTGTCGAAAGAATTGCCAGAATCGCCAAAGCCTCATCCACCATTCCTCCACCTGCATCTTTCAGTAACCTTGTCAGAGGATCGACGATACCGCCTTTGACTGCCCTCGATTTATTCCCTTGATATATGCATAGATTGAAGATCGCTGTTGCTGCGTCTTTTTTGCCTCTTCGGGTTCCTTCCTTAAGCAAGCTTATAAGGGCTTGGATAGCTCCAGCAGCACCTATTGCCACTTTGTTTTCATCTATAACAGATAAACTGAAAAGGGTGGCAGCTGCGTTCTCTCTAGCCTCCATGCTTCCGTTTTTTAGCACTTCTACTATATCTGTTATGGCTCCTGCATCAACAATGGCTCCTTTGTTACCTTCATTTATGGAAAGATTCAGAAGCGCCGTCACAGAATGTTCTTGGGTCCGAGGATCCGGTGAGGATAGAAGCTCTACAAGGAGCGGTATGGCTCCAGCTTCAGCAATACAAACTCTGTTATCCGCGTTTCTCTTGGCTAGTAACCGTAGTTCTCCAGCTGCAGCTCTTTGTTGTTCTGTAGTACCATTGGCCAATTTCTCTAACAAGGCAAGGACAAATGCTCGATCACAATCTGAAGAACTGCTTCCTCCTGGTCTTGTGGTTCTGTAGCTCCCTTGATTTTGCGGAAGCTCAATACCGTTGCTCTCACACCACAGAGCAATGAGACTCTTTAACACGTAATTAGGGGTTAATCCATGATGCAAGAGTGTCTCCTGAGATTTCGGACAGGTTTTATGACCAGCATCGAGCCACTTCTGGATGGATGATCTTTCATATGTCTACAAGGTCGAGAAAAACCAGCTAAATCAACAAATACACAAATGCAATTAATTAAACTCACTACAATGCACACGGAACTTCCAAAAGCAGACCTGTCCAGTGGAGACGATAACAGGATCTTTCATCAGTTCAAGTGATATCGGACACCGAAAATACTCTGGTATAACAGGAGAACGATGTCTCGTAATGATTTTGTTGCAGGTGGATGTATCGGGTTCCGAACTTTCCATTGTTGCACAGTCGACCAGCTTTTTAAGAAGCGAGGACATCCTCTGGAAACAGTCATCGGGATCCCCGTCATATGAAAGAAAATATTCGTGAATTGCGTGTGATTCTTTCTTCAGCTCATCAATGGTGCTGAGTTGGAGCTCTTGTGACAGTCTTTTGAGGATTAAAGGGTCAGGATCCATCACTTTCTCTGCCATGGATAGATCATGGCTAAGCTGCAGATCATACTCCTCCCGTCTTTCTTTTGCTCTCTTGAACTGAAAATGCAGAAGTTGTACCTACATATTCAGTGAGCCATATCATTAGAATTCAGATTTAATAAACAGAAGAAAAACCTTCCAGATTTAAAAAAGTATTATTTGCAAATTATTGACTTCAAACAAAAAAAAAACGAATGCCTTGAGTACCTGTTCTCTGACCTCCTCGGATACTTCGAACTTATCATAAGGAATCTGACTTAACGCTGCTTCTATCTCCACTGTCACGTCGTGGAACTTCTGCACAAAAGAACCCCTATGGAAAATCTGCCAGCAGAGAGCACACAAACAAAACATGAAAATAGTCAACTCTTGTTGTTGTTGTTGTTTAAGTCTCAAATTCTTGATCTCAAGTCACGCACAAAGAAAACAATACACAGATCATAATTCTTTGATATAACTCATCTACCACCAAAACACTATGACATAGATTTGTAGAACATAAAAGCAAATCAGAGGAAATGCTTGCGAATCTGACATCATGATGGCCATTAACAAAAACATTATGACTCTCAGCCATAAACTTCCACATATAGTCCAGAAATGTAATAGCTTTTGACCTTTCTCCTGTAGTGGCAGACTCAATTCGATCTACGGGTCATCCCAAAACCCGAAAAATTCTGGATATTGACAAAGATTTACAGCAAACCCCTAAATACCAAATATCTTAAACCCTAAGAAAACAAGAAAAAATGTGCTCACTTTACCAGCTACCAACGATAATCATTAAGAAGAAAAAAAACGCAGTAATTAGTAACCTGAAAAAGTTTGCTTCCTCCATTGACCGACCGAAAAAGCTCTAGGCTTGAATCAAGAGCAATTCTCATAATCTCAAACCCTATGATTTGTTCTTCCTTCAATTCAACTCTGATGTCTATCAATTCCTCGAAGAAAGGGCTGAGAAGCGTGATCCTACGGACGAGATCGCCTTGGATCCTCCCAAGGAAACCTTTAGAATTCAAAAACCCAGAAATTTGCTTGACGGAGTCAACGAGTCGACTCATCAGCTCCTCATGGGAACAATTCGTTGATCCCATCTTTAAAATTTGCTGCCCGAGAGAGCTCCAAAGGATTGTTTTGAGGAACGAAGAAGAAGAAGAAGAAGAAGAAGAAGAAGAGAAAGGTTAAAGAGAGCAAAAATGCGAAGGAGCCATTAAGCCTTAATAAACAACAACAATTATCGCATAGTCCTTTGCGGAATTAGTATCTCTTCTTACCAACGCGACAATAAACAACACCTAAGTCCTCTCTGTCTGAAAAGCCACATTTTGTCCATTTTTGAACCATTCATATTTTTTCTTTTGGTTCTCTTCTGTTTAAACATCAATTGTTTGTTTGCTTCTAATTTTCGGTTTAGTTTGTATTTTTTCATATAAACTCAGAATTTGTTTACCAAAGTTGGTGTTAGTGTCAATGCCGGGTCTTCAAGATTCAATTTTGGATTTCGAAATATACGTGTGTGAGTTGTGGATGAACAAAACAAAAAGACATTTTAAACATTTTAAACATAATTTATTTGTTTAACATTTTACAAAAAACAATGTTTTATTTTCTTATTGGTAATTTTAAAAAACAAAAGTCAAAACCTGTAGTCACGAGCTACATAGTTATAAATGAAAGCACATGACAAATTCCGAGGATAAAGAATCATGTGAGGAGAGTCTCAGTAGACAAAAGACTAGTCTTGTTTGAAATGGTCACAAATTATTTCTTAGTTAGATTCGATTTGTAGAGTAGCTGCAACGTTGTCTCCCTCTCCCTCTGATCTCTCACAGCTGTATATTATGATGAAACCCAATGAATATGTAACATCATTGCTTAATTTGACTTGGCTTTCCACTTTCCAGGATTCATATACTCCCCAATCTCATATCTTGACATTATACAAAACAATCCAACAGATAGAGAGAAATGCCGTTTAAATATCACATGAAAGTATGAAAAGATTCTTGTAGTCCAGGAAAGGGTTTTTGCTTTTCACTGAAGATGATCCAACCCTCCAATCATGACGGAAGCGAAGGACGAGGTAGCCTCTTTCCAATTTCCTATTCAGACAAAATGCACACAATCCAACAAGTTAAACCAAATCTGCTTCAAATTCAATCCTGAAACTATTATTCTTATCCTACTCGTTTTCCACAATTCTATGAATCTTTAACGTAGCTAGAAAAAAGAACAAAATCAGCAACCAAAGATCTCACGGCCTATCACTTTTTTTTTTCATTCTCCAAATCTAAAGTAATGAAAGAAAACGGATCACAAGAGCTCAGCGAAGCAGATAACAAGACAAATTGGTCATAAATCCTGAGGCTATAAAGAAATGCACACCTCAAACAGTTGATTTATGTTATCTGCTGTCTTGGCTGACGTCTCAATAAAGAACATGCCGTTCTTCTCTGCAAGCTCCATACCATCCTGTTAAAGAATTGAGAATGTGATACGCGCTAAAGAAGCAAGGGCAGTGCAAGTGACAACAAAATGTTCTATGGAAACTAGTCGAAGAAGTTTATGCAAAAACTCACCTCGGTTAATACTTCTCTTTTTTCATGTAGATCAGCTTTGTTACCAACCAAAGCCATAACAATATCTGGGCTTCCATGTTTTTGTAGTTCCTGTTAGATTTAAAGGGCAGGGGTAAAAAACAGCACTAGATGATATTGAGGCAGTGGGCAATAAGTTGTTCAACAATAACATTCCCGTAACCTAGTATTCTATATGTCAGTTTGCGTAACAAAACTGGGTTATGTTTGGATACTTTGTTTCCTATGATGATAATATAGTCAAGTGACCTGCAATCCTTTATGACAGCCACTTTTTTGGATCAAGTATGATCATGCCTCTTCTAATTACAACAAGATAGCTGCCACGTTGGAAGGGTGAGAGAAGAAATTTCTTAAACTATCAGAACATCATGGGAGTTTTGTTACTTTTGCACTATACACAGTTCTATACAATCTAGACTGGTATTATAATTGTCTACCCTTCTATGATTATATACGAGTTTCTGCAATTCAATGTTTCAGTCATTTAATTATATGGGTCCAGGAAATCAAATCGTTGTATACTCTGCTACGGTTATATAGGACTTTCTGCAAGTCAACTTTATCCCCAAAACATTTAGGAGATGGAAATCCTTTGAGCCACTTGAAAGCATACCTTAACCCAATACTGAGCTTTCTTAAATGATTCAGGGCTTGTTATATCATACACAATAACAGCGACTCCAGCTCCACGGTAGTATAGTGGCGCAAGAGCAGAATACCTAAAAAAACGAGTGAATACATATTAAGCTTTAACGAGCATGAAAGGCGTTGATTTAATTAACTAAGCAACACAAATCTACATGGAGGGTTTAACACCTCTCCTGTCCTGCTGTATCCCATATTTCAAACTTCACTGTGGTAGAGTCTTGCAAGGCTATTGTTTGGGACAAGAACGAGGCTCCAACAGTTACCTGAGACATAAGTAATAGTTTTGAGATTCAATGGCTCATAAGAAGACTCTAATAGCCACATATGATATCAGAGCACAGTGTTCTAAAGAAAAGAGTCATATGGTAAAAAAAACGATTAGATAATAACGTTTTACTTACCTTAGATGTTGCGTCAAACTGACCACGGACAAACCGAAGGACAATACAGCTTTTACCCACACCAGAATCTCCTAATAGAACTAACTGCAATGAAGTAAATCCAAAAGTTAGCGGTCTGCCTTGCGCAAAGTTGAGACCAACTATACTACACAAGCAAATGAGCAACACGAAGATGAGTGAAAGCAAAGAAGTCCTTTCGTTCCAGTAGCATAAGAGTTTCAAACACAGCTCCAAAAGATAGTACAATACAGTTCTTCGCTTGTACTTAGCGACGGAGAGAAGAAAGTTGAGAGTTTACCACCCATCACTAACAAATCTAACCTAAAATTATGTTTTCAGAGAAGTGAACAATCAAATATAAAAGCAAGACCATAGATCATTAAAACTAAAAGCATGAACTTTCTTAGCTATTAAAATCCACTTAGCTTTTTTTACAAGTTTTTCTTTGCGTTGATAAATCTCAGTAATCAGTCTTACCAACAAAGCGGTCTCAACACCAACATTTTTAAACAAGAGCAAAAACAAAACACAAAATCGCACCTTGACGCGTAGATTTTTAGCGTCTGCTGGAGCTGCATTCTCTGAACTGTTAAGTCCGTTTAACGCTCCAGAGTTCCTATCTGAAACACAAAACACATCATCTTCATTACTCAGTAAACCGATTTGGTTTCTCCAATTCTTCACACCGAAACCCTAAATAACGCAAATGATCATCATAATCCCCAATTTCGTGAAGCTTTCTAATTCAACCCTGAAGATTTCTCCTTTTCCAAAATTGGTCTAAAGGGTCTGACGAATATGTTCTTCTCTCTTATAATCGAACACCGAGAATAAATTTAGACAAAATAGAGATAGAAAGAAAAATAAAAACTTGCCTGGAAGAGAAGCAGCACATCCCATTGCTTATCCCTAAATAGAGAACTGATGAGATAATCGAGCTGAGAGATCGTATTCAAGTTTTGGGCGTTGATGGCAACGAGTCGAAGAAGAACGAGGAGGATCGTCTAAATTATATTCGGTGATTTTATCGTCCTTTGACTTTGCCAACGATTATCGAGTTTTATTTTAAAGGCTCTTACTTTTTTTTTTTTTTTAACACAAATACTGTTTTCATTAATGATAATGAAACCTATAAATAGGCTATTACAACCTTGATAAAGGCTAATACAACCTTAAGAAAGGCTAACAACAACCTTAAAAAAGGCTAATACAACCTCGAAAGGCTAAAACAACCTAAAAATAGACTCATACAGCGCAAGAGTCATGACCCAAGGGCACAAATCAATCAACTGAGATACAATTCAGTGACTTTCCTAGGAATTAAAGCCATCTAAACTTTCCAATAGAAGAGTTTAGACTTGACCTAGCTAACTCAATTACACGCCTAGAGAACAGATAAAAAAGCGACCCTCCTAAAGCAATGGTCGGATTCACTAATTATCCAATTACTTCTAGCCATTCTATTGCTAGTAATAAAATCATCAAGATAATCCAAGAGAGACAACTGAATACTTCTCCAGCCCTTGTCCTCGTCAGAGCTGAATCCGTATTAGTGCTCCAGTCGAAAACCTCGATGTGGGATGGTACATGAACCCGCACAGCACAGTCTCCCTCGACACCGGAGGTGGAACTTGCCAAGCGTCCGGAATCGACAAGTAGAGGCAATCACAAGTGTGGGACCTTCCGTGTTGAAGTCTCGTCCTCAAAAACTCCAATACACATCAAGTCCCGTACTGAAAAGCCTCTAAGCCGCTGAAAAGGCTCTTACTTTATTTATGAAGCCGTAACCAATTTCAATTTCTACAAAGTTAAAACATAATTGCATATATTTCTGGAAAAAAAAAATATAAAGAAAATTTGCTATATGAAAATAGGGATATAAAGTTGTCAAAAGAAATAGATTGGTGAAAATAGTTTGGAGACTATTGCAGGATTTTATTTTGGTGAAGTTTCTTTATCAAATAACAAAAAGTTATATGTTTCTTGGGATTTTCTCATTTTTGGGACATCATTTCATCGATCTTTATACCACTTAAATATCAGAAATAAAATAGTTGAAGCTAGGACAAGATATTCATTAAGTTTGAGTAAGAAGAATACTAACTGAGTGATAATGTTGATTTATAGTTTGAATGCACCAATTACACATGATAAAGGACATTTTGTAATTAGGCAAGTCTTCGTGTGGCGGTGATTGGGTTTTTGTGTGACCATACGCGTACACTGTAATTGTGAGAAAATGGAAAATGTGTCTCTTATAAAACCATCCTAAAACCATCTATATTCGCAAAGAAAACGCTTAAATGAAACGAAATCACAATAAACCGAGTTTGATTAGTTTTCTAAACAATAATTTCACATACAATTTCACTTTTCTTTTTAACTTTCATTATAATAATCTATGCAACAGTACTACTGCTTAAATAGTATATACACACTATCATACAAATACAATAAATTAAGGAATACATACGTGGGTTATTCAAGAAATAAACCCAAACATAGAGAGTTAAAACAAATAGGTGAAATATACAAATTCATTGAGATGCATAGGACCATCATTACTTTATGGCTTAGGAATGGCTTTATCTGTTGTAGTTGTTGAACAAAGTGTTGAACCTAAAGTGTGGTTGTTAATGTAGCGGCTAGGAGCAGAGTTGAAGCGAAATCCCTTTGGTAGACAGTCATTCATCGTTCCACCGTGAAATGTGCCTCGTTCGCTTGTGTAAATTGTATTCAAGCTCGTGTGGCCCGGCTTATTGGACTCCCTTAAGGGTCTCGATGCACTGACAAAGGTCGTTTGGGGTGAACAAGATAAAAGAAATATATAGAGCAACAGGATGAAGGAGATGTAACTCGGCATTTATGTGTGTGTGTTAAGATATAAAGTCGCTCTGTAATGCTTTGTGTTCGTAGAGCTTCAAGGGGAAGATATATTTATATATAGGTCTATGTGTGTGTGTGTTTGCTGTGGTATTTGTATTGACCAAGATACGTATGTGTATCCTTGCGTGAATAGAACAACTCACATATAACACTTTTTTTGATAATGCTCGTGCTTCTTATAACTCCAAATCTTCTCCAAACTTTGATTTTCCAAGTCAAAGTTCTACGTCGTTATTCAACATATTTTTCAACCTATTCGATTTTTATGAAAACTACTCCACTAAATGTTGGCAAAAATATTTTTAAATATAAAAATAAAAATCTGAACTTAAAATATCTTCTTCAGTAAGATATTCACTTTTAGTATTTTACTTATTAAAAAATAATATTTTAATATACATTTATTAAATTATAAAATAATAATAATTTGACAGGTGTATTGTACAGAATGAGAACCGATTCTTAATGTATTTAAATACTAGTTTTCTTTCATACTTCTATTTTTTAATATTTAATAGTAAGAGTTTATTTAAAAAACCATCCATGGAGATGGTCTTAGTTATGGTTTTGTGTGCAATAATACATAAAAAATTTGGTTGTTTAGAAAGAAGAATAAATATCAAAAGTTTTTCTTAGATTAAACTAGTTTGCTTTGTAGAGATATATGTAAGTATTTTGGATTATTTAATGGTTAATAAATCATATAATTTCATATTTTATTATATTATTGTGTAATAATAAATATATGATACTATTAAAACAGAGAGGATATTACTGAAAGAAATTATATATGTCCCGACGTGGATAATGAAACGAGAAATCAAGAAATGGGAAGTGGGAAAATCTAATTGTACACCTAATTCGATCCTAAAGGCCGATCTGAAGTTTGAACGCGAAGAAAAAGTCGACACGTGTTACATCATGCTATTACAACTACGTAATCTGAGATCTAACCATGAAACCAATCAAAGAACACCATGTGGATGCTGATGACACGTCACAGTTCAAATCTCATGTTTAATGTCGGTCCGTTTACCTATTAGATGAGTGAGTTGTCCCTTACTGCCACTTGTCCCAATGCCTTAGTTATAAGCTTTATCCACAACCATGATATTCAAGTGAGTATCAAAAGAATAAAATAAAAATAAATTTAATAATAATTTATTATTTGAGATTCATTTAATTGATTCTGTAAAATTGACAGTTCAATGGTGAGATGCAATGTCTTTTTTTTGAGTCTCTTCCATGTAACTATCACTGGAATCTTCCGAATCCGAAGATAAAATGAGTTATTCATCTTTTTCTTTATTTTTTACAGTAGTCGACACACCCACAATGAGTTTAGAGCTATGTTTGTGACGAAATCCCAAAAATTAGGGATTTTGAATGAAATCACAAAAACAATAAACTGAAAAGATACAAAACTAAGTTTTGATATATATGAGAGCACACAATTGAACGAAAACAAAAGGGAAGAGTAAGATGATACGGTAGTAGAGACGTCTCTACCCTCTCAAAACATAGAGACGTCTCTTAGTGATTTTAATTATTTTTATTTATTTTTAATATTATTAAATTTGATGATATGTTAAGAGTTTTAGCGCTGTAGATGGTCTTACATCGTATGCTTTTGAGATATTTTGCTCGAGAAAAAATCCTAAAGATCTATTTAAATTTTGCATTTAAATGATTGTAACTTCTTAGCCTTACATCAAATTTTCAATGGTTGAGTATACTGGTAAAAAAATATCATCGTAAAAGTTAAAAACGGTGTAATCAAATCTATAGTCTTTAAAACTTGGAAACAGAAGAGTTTCCATGGTATTGATTGAATGTATTTGTGAATATACTATAATTGTATGTGGCGTAGGAAATGTTGTTGAGCCCAATTTTCCTAGAGGGAATTTCATTCATTATTCTCTAATAATATATATGTTTGAACAAATCTTTTTAGCTAGACTAAGGTCTATATTAGTAAAACAAAGATAGAGAAAGAAAAACGAAAAATGTAAAGAAAAAGTGGACGAGACGGTCTCATAAACCTCACCCCATTGAGACGTTTCTTATGAAAATCTTAACTATTTCAATTTTTTATATTTTTATATTTTCTTTTTAATAAAAAGAAACTCTTTCGGTCTCTACGATGCTGACGTACTTATGCGACCCGTTAAGTCTTATATTATTTACATCTCTAAGCTTTACTTACGAATAATCATCAGACACTACAATATCAATATACAACTTCATAATAATAATAAGAAATTATAGTGATGGGAGTTTTATCTTATCATCTATTACACAGATAAACATGAACCATCATAAATCATCAATATATGCATAATGCACAAGTGTGAAATAATCCCAAACACGTGCTGAATCTACATGGAAAATAATTGAAAATAAGTATAAGAAGTGAGAAAGCATGTGATGTGAGGATTGAAGATTTGATATAGCTGGCATGGAAGCGGCGAATAAAAAGAGATTAAATGTGGGCATGTTCGTTTTTTGTATTTGATAAACATATATGTACATGTTCTTGAGTTCTGGCTTCCATATCCAGCTGAATCATTGCCGTTCTAACACTAAGAAAATTCCAAATTATCATTAAACAGATCCACACACCATGTGGACGTGGTTCTACATCTTGCCAGTACGGTTTTCTCATAATTTCTTTTGATGTTATTAGAATACAAATATCTAAATCTTATATATATATAAATAAATACTAATTTAGTGTTCTTTCATTAGAATAGCATGAAGTAACATAAGAAAAACATACAAACTCAACTATGCAAATGGGGTCGACTTAAATCTTTGTCGCTAAAATTCAACTCTTAATTCAATAAGAAGTAGTGACACCTATAAGAATTTTTTTTTATATAAAGATATACACACTAATTAATAGTACAATTGTATAAATCTGAAAAAGAAATAAATTCTTAGTATAGGGTATCTCTAGTGACAAAAAGACATAAATTTTATTTTAAAAAAGAATAGCGTTAGTTAAATTTATTACCATACACTTGTATTTACAAGATGTAGTAAATTTAGTTAAATAAAAAAAGTTGTGCTCACAAGAAAATATTTTATTAAAATAATTATAGTTTTATCTGCATTTAGGAAAACAAATTTAAGGGATTATGAATTTATAAAAAAAGAAATTTATGATATATATCACTTTATTTAACTATTCTTGATAACATATAAGTTTTTTTGGAGGAAACTTTGGTAAATTTATGTATTACCACTTCTGAATTTTTATATACAGAATAAAAATGAAAATTCAGTGTTTTATATTATCATATGTACAGGTTATAATGAAAATGTTTAAATACATATAAAAATCTCAACTGTTCTAAGATAATCCAGTGAGTTATAACTCCAAAGGATAATGTGTCGATTATTATACTATAGTTACAACCTTAACTTAACCATAGTTAACTTGATATATATGAATGACACATATTAACGGCTTTTTACCGGTTTTCGTTTGCCCTTTCACTTACTTTCTGAATCAAATATTTGTCTTTTGTAATTTTAAAGATTCCACTCAAAATCTAAATAGCTTTTATCGGATAAGGGTTTGTGAGAGAATGAATCATTCATCTTCTGACCAAAGCATCTACCTTGAGAGCGAGGAAGAAGAGGACGAGAGAAAGAACTTGTCCGAACAAGAAGATAATGGAGCTTTCTCTGATTCTTCTGATGCTTACAATCAGAACCAACATCAGTCTAAAGATAGCTCAAACTCAACGGCATGGCCAAAGAGTTACAAGTATATAATTATATATATATATATATCATCATGATTCTCAAATTTTCAACATTTTGATTTGGATACTGGCCATTTTATGTTACTCTGTTATAATGTTTTAGGCAATCGATTGATCTGTATGGAAGTCTACCATCTCCCAGTCCGGGTTTTCTGGGTAATTCTTCATTGTCAAGATTCGGGAGCTCTTTCATGTCCTTAACAAGAAGACATACTCCAGAATCATTACCTGCTGTTACAAAACCTCTACTAGTAGATGAGGAAGCAGCAAAGCGTAAACGTAGCTCTCATACTCTGCTTCCTACGAAAGCCTCATCCATGGTGTCTCATGAAATGACAATCTCCAATGATAGCTCATTCGGACAAGCTGTTCTTAATGGTGAGTTTCATCAAAACTTCTTGGTAATGTTAATGGTGACATTCGCGGTTCTTTCAGTTACCATTTGCACGTTTTGATCGCTCCCCAAAAAAGGAAATATTATTCAAAATTGGACCACACCTATAAGATTCGATGAAGGAGGAATATTAGTTTGCTTTGTCCACGTTTATTTTTAAACACTTTAACATACAAAAACGTTTGAATGGTAAACAAAAAAGTGGTATTGACACAAGTCGGACTAATATGTATCCATGTGCAGGAGTGAATGTTCTATGTGGGGTTGGAATATTGTCAACACCATATGCTGTGAAAGAAGGAGGATGGTTGGGACTTGTCATTCTCTTTGCATTTGGCATTCTTTGCTTTTACACTGGGTTGCTTTTGCGTTACTGCCTCGATAGCCACCCCGACCTCAAGACCTATCCCGATCTTGGCCATGCCGCTTTTGGTACCACCGGCCGCATCCTCGTCTCCGTAAGTACAACATTTTTATCGATGAATAATACTAACAAACTCATCATCGATACATTTGAAAATTTGGGGTTTATTGGATATCAATTGTGTCACATTTTTATAATTATTTTCCTCTTTTGATTGCAGATAATACTCTATTTGGAGCTATATGTAAGTACAATTTGCAGTTCCTCCAATAGTTTACTTAATATTATATTAATAAAGACAAAACACAAATTCTTACGAAAGATAAGTACTTAAAATGGATCTCAAGTCATAACAAGGGACCACATGTGGAGTAGTACAACACCTTTGCTCAGGGTCCATAGTGTTTCGGCCTCTCTTGTTTCATACTTGGATAATTGGATTATTTGGTTTTAAGTATATTATGTTGTTGAAAATCATCAACACCACATATACTGAAATATTATTGCATATAGGACAAATTTTTTTGTAAAATTGCCTTTAGATTGAATTATGAATGTTCTTTTGATATGATATAGTTACAGACTTGATATGTTTCTATGTTCTCTTTATGCAGGCTATGAGTGTTGAATACATAATTTTGGAAAGTGACAATCTTTCATCATTATTTCCAAATGCTGCTTTGAGTATTGGAGGGTTTCATTTAGATGCGCCTCATCTATTTGCTCTGCTTACAACCATCGCTGTTCTCCCCACCGTTTGGCTTCGAGATCTCAGTATATTAAGTTACATTTCAGGTATAAACATCTAAAGTTGATTCTTTAGATTCTTCAAGACTCATCTCAGATCCGTAACATTTTAAGTGACCATTCGGTTTTTAGTTTGGTTCGGTTCAATTGTTTCAACTTTAACATATTTATACCAAATTATAACTAAATTTTGATTTGATTCAGTTTGAAAATCTTGGTTTAATTCGGTTTTTGGTTCAAAGCTATTAGTAAATTTATTTTAGTTAACATTGTAGATGTAGTATAACAAAATCTATCTTTGGTTGTATAATTTAGTTAAGAAAATATAAAAGTTTGATGAGTTTTGGTTTAATGAGTGTTGGTTCGGTACAAAAAAAAACAAAATATGGTATGGTCGGTTTTGGTTATGAAAAATCATACCAATAATGTTGCAGCTGGAGGGGTGATTGCATCAGTTGTAGTGGTTTTGTGCTTGTTCTGGATTGGGTTGGTTGACGAAGTTGGGATACACAGCAAAGGAACTCCTCTGAACTTAGCAACATTACCGGTCTCTGTAGGACTCTATGGTTATTGTTACTCAGGACATGGTGTTTTCCCAAATATTTATACTTCAATGGCTAAACCCTCTCAATTCCCTGCGGTTCTCTTGACATGGTTAAATCTTTTTTAAGACATTACAATTATTTGGTAACTCTATAATTTTTTTTTTTTTTTTTTTTTAATAAAATATTTTGATGATTTTTTTTTTGCAGTTTTGGAATTTGTACTTTGATGTATGCGGGTGTTGCTGTTATGGGATATACCATGTTTGGAGAATCAACAGAATCACAGTTTACTCTCAATATGCCTCAAGATTTGGTTGCATCTAAGATTGCTTTGTGGACTACAGTAAGTTTTTTTTTTTCATATTTCCTCTGCTTATCGTTCATTTTGTAATATGACAAATATATTTTTTTTTTAAAAAAAAAATTGATTAAATAACACAAGACCATAAAATTTGTTTATTTGTTGACGTTTCTTTAAACCTTTTTGCAGGTAGTTAGTCCATTTACCAAATATCCTTTTCCAAGAAAAAAATTAAGAATTCTTTTTACTTATTTATGTAATTTCCACAAATTTATTCACATATATATATTTTCATCTATGGAAACTGAAAAATAGTGTGGCCTTAATAGAAAGAAAGCACATATGCTTTGACATTATCTCCGGTGGCAATGAGTCTTGAGGAGTTGATACCATCAAACCGTGGCGAGTCACGTTTCTATGCAATCGCCATTAGAAGCGCATTGGCCTTCTCTACTCTGCTCGTTGGTCTTGCCATTCCCTACTTCGGTAAGTACAGTCGAAAAAACGTGTTACTATTTTTGCAATTATATAAAAAATTTCTCAAAATTTTTGCAGGCCTTGTCATGTCATTGATTGGATCATTCTTGACAATGCTCATTGTAAGTTACATTTAGTTTCTAGTTATGCGAGCAAATTCATATATAGTTTGCATTTTTATATGAATGTTGTGCTTATGGACACAGACGTTGATACTACCGCCCGCTTGTTTCTTGAGCATCTCAAGGACAAAAGTAACCCCTACGCAGGTAAGCCTTGCTCACTTCAGACAACCGAACCGGAAAAACTCAAATCGATACTGAAGAAAAAATTTAGCCAAACTGAAAAGAAAAAAAAAATTATATTCGATACTAATTTGGTATAGATCTCTCTAAACCGGAAAAAAAGCTGAAAAATAACCAAAGGTCCACCTTTAATCTCTAATGTCTTTTGGTAGCTAAAATGCATATCCTCTTTTCGTGTGTTTGTAGGTGGCGATCTGTATCTTAATTATCACAGTAGGAGCAGTATGTTCAGCTATTGGCACCTATTCAGCCCTTTCAAAGATCATTGAGAAGTTGAACACCTAAAATTCATCATTATCTTTACCAAAAATATATAACATTTATTTTACCAATTTTCTTTAAGTTGATTGAGAATATATAATGTAAGGACTGAGATTGTTTGATTTTATCATTATTTACAACGATTGTATGTTTTTTAAGATGTTCAAAACCTCTCTGAGTCTCTGTTTCTGTTTTGAAAACTAGGAGCCAATATACTATGTATATTATACATATTTTTGGCATTTACTTCTGACTTCTGAGCATTATTAAGGGTGTTTGTATCCGAAAAAGAGAATAACCTTAAATATCATACTTATTAAACCGCATGACTTCATATATGTATGGTTGTATCAAAAGAAACTTCCGTAGATTATCATATTGCAAAGTAAACAAGCATAGGCCTATGCTAACTAATTAATGCACTTCATTTAAGATTATTGAATTGTATTCAAGATTATTGACAAGAAATGCGCAGGATAAACAACTCAGCAGGCAAATCTACTTCAGATATTAAAACTTGCGTCCGCTTGCTTCTTCAGATGAGATTAAGGGAAGTTTGGCTTGTTATTTATGCTTCTTCCAATAAGCTTCTCCAGAACCAAGTTGTCTTTGCATAACCGAACAGGGACTTTCAAGGTCGTGGAGGATGTGCCAGAATGATGTTGTACTCCATTGATTGCACCTGGGGAAGAGCCTTAGAGATGTCTCCATCGCCGGAGATGATCATTACATTAGCTGGAGCTGGATTATCCTTTTCCCACGACATAATACTTTTCACAATACGTTAGCTACAATTCTCAAACCAAGACCAATGTGACAATCGTAGGATAACAAGAATGGGTTTAGAGGATGTGTTTCAACGTCATTCTCCGATTCTAATTCGGTTGCACTTGTATAAATATCTCACATATAATTCCGTTAACCAAACTCTTTTACTTTGTTTTTGTGCACACAATAGAAACATGCTGGCCAAATCCTAAACCTCTGACCATCATGATTTGCTTAAAAATCAAAGTATAATGTGTTCACTAAATATTGTTTCAAAAATAAATATAAAAGTACAGGAAGTATTTTAATTTCTCGGCAGGGTTCAAGTCCTAGTAGTGGTTAACTTATATTAGCAAAAGCAACGGAGAGCTTCTTCCTCTATTCATTGGACATCTTTACTCCAGCTAAATCTTCAACTGTAAGGCTAAGAGTATCCATGGATCCTTTCTTGAATTCTTCCCCGCGAGCAGCGAGAAACTCCTCCACGCTTCCCGGTTCTCCAAACCAACCACGACGGTCTGCAATCAAATGTAGATTATCACAACCTTCACATCGTACCACCACAACGCCCTTCTCGTATGATTCTCGGCTCGCCATCTTCATAGATCTCGTCTCACAGACCTTGCAAGTAAACACCATCATGAAGTCATGCCTTGGGTTTATTTTCAGCTGAGACTTGTATTTCACAATCAGTTCCTCAGAGGCCGTCGCAGGGGAGTGGGAGGGAGCTTTTGCAAGTTCAGTAGCAGAGTTTGACGAGTTGCAGCAGCCATTGGTTACTGAAGCTTTACTAGCCTCACGGGCTACACAAAACTGCCTCGGAAATATTCCCCCATATGCATTATCTCTGTTGAAGAGCGACTTTGATTTCGAGAGCTTATCTGCTAAGAATATATTCAAAAATGAAAACTGTGAAAGACCCATCAAAATGTTTGATGATAAATCACACGCAGCTAATAATAGGCACTCTCCTGGGATATTGTTTGCACCAATAATTGATCTTATATCTCAAACTCATTATGAAAACAGCATAGCTGTAAATATTGGTGAACGAGCTTCCGAAGATGCAAGAGAGGGCGGTGACAGTTCACAAATTGAGTGCTTGCATAAGAGCTGAAGTCAAGAGAAGAATGACCAGACAGAGATGCAAACAATGTTTAGATTACAGATGAAAGTCTTGAAAAACTAAATTAATCCATGTTTTAACACATCTCTTGGCCAGGACAAAATGATAACAGACTCAAAAATTTAATCAGTGTCTTGCTATTGTTTCAATGCCTGAAAATGTTCCAGGACAGAGAACTTAAATGCGCATCCATAACTTCAGTTTCGTTGGCCTTCTCTAACTAAAAAAACAACAAAGACAAAGCAAAGAAGGCGATGCTAGATGTTAAAAATGTGACAACGAGTCCCATCATCATTAATGTCCTGAAGCCGAAGGCCTAAGAAGGCTCCCAAAAACAACCCAACAGTAAAATCTCCCTTATTTATACAGCTCTTTCTAATGTAAAATCAAAACATCAAACCTCGGCACACTATCTCTTCTACACACATCTCTGCTCATCATTTTGACAGATTACCATGATCATTCGGTTCACAGAGCGATAGTATTAACTCCATAGGAAGTACAAATTACAATTATTCATGTTTCTCATCTAAATTCACCAATTATGTTTGGCCAACAACGATATGGCAAGTACAAATTACAGCTTCTGCAATCCTACGCAGCAATTTTTGATGGACAATCGAGCTTGGAAAACTCTAAAGCCCGAATTTTTAAATTATGTCATGCTCTAATTTTCACAAGGAAAGAAAACGAAAAATCTTTTTTGTTTGCACATCAACAACTATTACTCCTTTACGATTATCGCGGCTAATCGAGTAGGAAGATTGGAAAGATAACGCAAGTTGAGAAGAAAATGATGATACCTTGGAACAAAGAGATTCGAGGTTGTTGGTTAGTGAGGTAGAGAGATAAAGCGCGTCTCAAATTAAGAAACCTAGCGGCCATTGACGCGACCTTGTTGTTCTTCGGCGACAAGTTGAGAAAGAAAAAACTAAAATTTCATGTGAAATATTAAAGAGAAGGTTTTCGTTGTCGTCGAGTAAAAAAAAACCCAGAAACCCCACTTTGGTGTATCTTCCTACTTGGGCTCCATCGGACCAAACATGTTGCGGTTCGAAGCAATGAGCTACAGGCCCACAAGTCAACAAGGCCCAAAAGCTAACATTCTCACTTGATCCCTATAGCTCTATCCTAGGCCATTAACTAGACCATTATGCAAAAGGAACCCGAAGACCCATATCGACTTTGACAGTCATAACTCAGAGCCGTCCCTAAAAGTCTACAACTTACAGTTCATAGTTCAATTAACCATTTGTTTGCTCCATACTTCCATTACTTTTACTAAAACGCCTTATTTCAACATGCCACAAGCAATGTACATTCATTACAACAAGTATCCTAGATTCAACACCACATGTTACCAATAGACGCTATGACTTAAACATGCAAGATTAAAACATGCTTAAACCAAAAACACAAATAACATCCTTCGTATATATGAAAACGTTGTTTCTATAAAAGCGAAAAGAAAAAAGATAAGCTGACATTCTTAATAAAAATCGAAGGAAGATATTTGAGTTTGGAAAAAAAAAAAAAAAGAGAGAGAGAAAGAACGAGTGTATTATGGGATGACTCAATGAGTGAGTTTGGAAAAGGTTGGTAAATTACGAAACACTCTAACTTAAATTGGCATCAAAGATGGATTTGCACAAAAGCTCGTCTGTGAAGTGTTTGTGAAGAAAATATATTGGTTGTTACTCTATCACTCACCTCCATTTAATTTACATTATTGCTTATATCATAACTACCACTGATTTAAACGCAACACTAACTTCACCATAAAACCTTTAAGAAAAAAAAACCTTAACCATTCATAATATCATGTTCCATCTACATGTATTTAGCTTGTTAGCAAGAAAAGGCCATGTATTTAGCTTTGTATAATCAGATGTAGTTTCAAAGATCGAGAAACAATCTAATAATTAACAATTTATAACATTGGATTTTAACAAAAAATAAATAAAAATAAACCTTTAGCTAAACAAATCAACTACAAAAAGAATCCTCACAATAAAAATACAAAGAATTGAAAGAAATAAAAGAAGGAGAGGAAGATTTAATGTAAAACTCAAGACCTAACTTTCTCTAATGTCTTCAAAATCTTCTGTTCTTCCCCATCTTACTCCTCATCTGTTTCAAGAGTTTTGCCCATTCACACTACAAATACAAAATACAAACACAATCAATTCTCATTCAACTTTTGATCCCACACAATTGATTGCTCCTCTTCATTCATCTCTTAACTAAAGCTAATACTTTTCTGCTCACTGACTCTTTCCTACTCCTCGCAACTCTAATCACTTCAACGCTTGGAAGCTGAATCATCTTTTTCGGGTTTTAGACTACGCCAATGTAGGCATTGTTCGGAATCAGATCTTGCAGATCATTCTCTTCGTTTGTGTAGCTTCCATCGTTGCATCTCTTGTTTCTCATTTCAGCCACCTTCTTGTGTGAGTTTGAGTGAAGAGCTGGAGTAAATGTTGGGCTAGCAGCTGGACGGTACTCCGGGAAAAGCCTTCCCGATTTGTAACGCACACCGCACGCGTTGCAAAGTGTCTTTGGGCCCATAGGCCCGAGCCTCCACTGTGGAGTCTTGGTGACCTCACAATGCATACATTTCCTAACCGGATTTTGCTCTGAAGAATACGAATCAACGTTGTTGTTTCCATTGGTTTCAAGATCAATCCCCGACGAAGAAGAGGAAGAAGTAACCTTAGGGTACTTCTTTTTCTTCTTCTTAGTGATCATCTTGCTGTGGTCAGAGAGAAACTGCTTTGGTATTCTAATGATGAGGCGCGAATCCGCCCCGCAAACATTTTCTTTAACTCTATCTTTCTCCTGGACCGGTGGACGAGGGCGCTTTGTGCGTGGACGACCGTGCTTTCCAGGGAGGGCTAGTGAGGTTGTGTTGGTCGTTTGAGACGATGAGGAACTGCTTTCGAGTACCGACACTGGACTTGAGCTCCTGAATTGGCTATGAGAAGACGATGAATACGTGTTTGTGGAAAACGAATCTTCCTTCTTCTCAACCAATGATTCCTCTACAAAGCTTGGTGGCCTTTCCACCTTAACAATATCTTCGAACTGTAATTTCCCACGAACAAAAATATTAATATTTGTTAGACACATTATGTACGCAAAAACATTAAGCGCAATAAAAAAGAAAACTTATTTCAAGTTTTTTTTTTTTTTTTTTGGTGATTGGTACAATCATGTGAATTCACGTAACAAAGATAAAGAAGAGTGCGTATGTTAGCCGGATTAATAAAATAAACATAGTATATGTTAGACAAATAATAACTTTGATTTAGGCGTAGGTTAGATTAAAACAGACCGGAACATAGAGCTCGGGTGATGAGTCAGAGTTTGTGTTGGAAGAGAAGAGAGGATCAGAAGCAGCGGGCCACGTGTCGTGATGAGTGGTCCAGATGTTAGGGAAAGAGTCGGAGTCTCCGATGGCGAAACCGACATCGAAATCACCACCGGGAAAATCTATGAGATCGTCCATGTTGTCAAAGAAGTTACCACAATCAAGATCCTCCGGGAAGCTTTGTCCAATCATCTTCTTTTTACAATTTAGCTGGAGAGAAAAACAAATTGATAATTAAAAGATAAAACAATGAGAGATGGGGGGTAATAAATTGATTGATATATATAGAAGAAAATGACAAGAGAGTTGAAGAGAAGAAGTTTCTCAAAAGTTTTTACAAAATCAAATTTTTGAAAATGAACATGCTTTAGCCCACCTTTTTTTTTATTTTGGGTTACAGAAATAATGAAGACCATTTTAATAAAAAAATTCAATTTTAATAGACCCAATGGCTCTAAAACTCAAAAAAGTCACATTTAATTAAACATTCTTGATTATCTATCTTTGTAGAATTGATGTATGAAACACAAAAACAAAAAAAAAAAACAAATTTCTGAGTTACCAAAACAGAGTGGTAACAGAAAAGAAAACAGAGAATTGCACCACCGACACCTCATTAACTCTGCAAAAGCCCCAATAAAGAACACCACAGATTCTTAAAATTCCATTTCAAATCCAAGAACTTCCAAGAAAAGCAAAACCAAAATCAAGAATGGTAGTGTGAAACAGAGTCAGAGAGGGAATTAGAACCTCTGTTTGTAGTGCTGAGCAGATCGTATGAGAGAGAGAAAGAGAATCAAAATTGAGAATATAAGAAGAGAGACAGAGGGAGAGAGAACAATAAAGATTGCTTAGAAAGGAAAAAAAAGGAGTTAGGAGTGGGGAGAAGTGAAGAGTGATTGATTGTTAAAATGGGTGAGTAATGGAGAGCAATAGCTTCTCTTATTATTATAAAGACTTAGCTGTGACAAACACTTCTTCTTCTTCTCTCTCTCTCTCTCTCTTCATGTGTTTGATGCTAGCTGTATTTTACCATTCCTTACCCTGTCTTCATGTGGAAGTCTCTTTCCTTTCTTTCTCTCTCTAAACTATTTCATAAAATTTAAGAAATTAAAATATCTTAATCTCATGTGGGTTCCATTTCTCATTGAGACTTTACCAAATATGATTTCTTCACAAATCTTGCTTAGCTGTACAAAAGTTGTGTTTTGGTTTTAAAGCAATGGTTTAAGTAAACACTTATTCAAGGAACCCAACAATGGTTTTTAAATTTAAAGTTACACCTTCTCCTCATTCTTTTTAGACAAAAAAATGTTATTCAACAAAGGTTATTTATTTGTTGTAACACAAGATAAAATACACGATCATGTTGTCATATAAGCAATTTAAGTTATAATTAGAACATTTATAAAGTGAATATGGACTTTTTTTTATTTTTAGATGAAAAAAATAAAATTCTAAAATTATAACGCGGCATAATTTTAGTCATGGTATATACATATTACATACATAAGAAAAGTCAATGAGATAATGGGAAGGTGAAATGGCACGAAGGCATTATACGACGTTTACGCGTACATATGTAATTCCAATTTTATATTCAAATAATTATTTTTTTATTATTTTCTTTCTGCAAAATTTTCTTCCTGCAAAATTTTCTTCCCATTGTTTATGCCACAAACTACGTGTTGCAAAGTAAAAGTAGAGACTTTTTCTAAATACCGTCTTACATTTTTTTTTGTTTATTTTAGGTGGGGATTCAAACTACATATAAGTCTAAACTTTATTTCTTTCTTTTTATGAATAACAAAAAAAATATAGCATCTACGTTTTTCTTTTTATCAAAGTGATTACCGTCATGTGTTTTTGTAGCTGTAAAATGTACGTAACATTTTGACATCTAAAAACTTTCTTCATTTTGCTACCATATTTACAATCCATTTTTTTTTTAATAAATTCTTCAAATGTTTCCTAATTTAATTAACTTTTTTTTTGTCAACTTAACGGTTTTAATATTTTTTTTAACATTATGAGGTACTGAATTTGAACCTCAAAATCTATCACGAATTTCAGAAGTACGAATTTCAGAAGTGACCACCATTATTCACATAATTCCAATTTTAATTTAATTAACTGCATACCAATTGAAAAATTAACAAATTTTAACTGAAAACCTTTTACCTTTTTCATTAGTTAGTTAGTTAAAAAGGCAGGCAATATATATATGCCATTAAGTAAATTCTATAAATGAAGAGTTGGTCATTATCTTTAATTTTTTTATTAATTTATTTTAATGGTTTTAATATTTTTTTTAATTTTGTATGATATTGAATTTGAAGACATATATGCTAAATTTCAAAAATAATTATCATTATACCACATGATTCCTACATCTTGTTAATTTATTTTAAAAATTAATTAAATGATAATAAAAAATCTAATCATTTTCATCAGGTAGATATAATCATAAGAATTTTTTTCTAAGTTTCTAGTCTTACTGAACAATGGTGATAATAAATTATATAAATGAACGGGTAAACTTAATAGGTTAATTAGCAAAACATAACTTAATATAATGACTAGTTTGTGGAGAACACTGTACGCAGTCACCAAAAAATCGAAGACACAATGAATCCAAAGCCAAAGAACTCCACATTCTTAGACATATATATATCCAAAGAGATTTTCTTTGAGATTATCGTCTATATCACCATTCTCTTAAGCTAACTTCAACCATACTCTTAGTTTCGTTACTTCAAGCACACTCTTTCCTAAAGAAATAAATAAAAATATCTTAAAAAACAACATGATCTACCAATTTCATTTAATGCTGATTTTCTAAGTCTCTACTTTTCCACTTTCTTTCTTTTATTTGTATCTTTTTTTATTTATTTAAGTTTTCATTTTGCAGTAACTAACTTGGACTTCACTCCATACACGATCACTTTCTTCTGAAAGACTTCTCTCCATTACTCTGAAAATGACAAAACCTATATCATGAAGGTGTTTATATATGTAATTATATTTATATAAAGACATGTACTATGTATATTATATATCTCGCATCTCGTCAATGGTTGTATATTGAGATCACTTCATGCATTATAGCAAAATATTATAATTATATTTATTCAAATTCATGCATATTATGCTATTGAAAATATTGAACCTCAGCCTATGGTCGGGACCAAAATGTTCGTATAACTTCCGGCACAAAAAGAAAGAGCTTTCTCCTATGTATGTCGATCATTAATCTTAAATTGATTAAGACATCTCAACGAAATATTGATTAAAACGAGTAGAATTGTTTTCAAAACGCTACTTTCTCTAACCAAATAAATTTTGGTTCCAATAAAATAACTCAAATCTGGTAAGACTTGTGCATTATACCTGAATATCTATATCATATATAAAATAGAAATAATTGTAATCCAAATTTACTGTAAAATTTAGCCTAGTTATTTGCTTTGTATTGGAAAAAGGCTAAACTCCTCAAAAGATTTCTTTCTGTGATCTCAATAAGTACATGACTAAATAAAGTTACACTTAGATGTGTGCATATCATCAATTATAAAATATAATAAATAAATAAAATTGCCACCTCTATCACAAGAGAGTAATAATACATATCCGTGACACATGATCAACATAATGTATAGTAATAACGTATATTATACGATAATGAGTGAGACCGTATGCGTATCTAGTCGGTGGAGGATTAGCAATTAGCATGTGCACAGAGAAGAGGTGAAGGCGCGGGTGACTTGCGAGCAAGTAAGAGCCCATGTTTTCGTTAGGACCCACATTTGTCCTAAAATACGTGAGATTACGATTGAGATTGGCCCCACGTACATTTTTTACGATTATAAAAAACAGATTAATAAAAGGGAAACAAAGAAGATTAACAAATAATCTCGATCAACAAATCACGTGGTTTGGCCTTGGGATCGGTTCTCTAATCCTGACAAATGAATATTTCTTAACTCAAACGAATAGGAACCAGACACGTGTCCAACAATCTCCACGTTAGATCATGTGACGATGTGGGTCCTAGTAGTGTGCGAAACTCTACTTAGACTATAGTTGTTCGGGGAAGAAGGACTCACTCAAGCGTACGAATCTCTTGCTCCAACTCCAACAAGTCCTAGGATCAACGAATCAATTCAATTATTCACTATACTCTATGATCACCCACATGCACTGCCTTTTTTTTTTTTGGAATACTCAATTTTTTATCCGATTTTTTATTGTTTATATTTTTAAACTGATGTGATTCGGACAATTTATGAAATTTTGTTATAAAGCAGTTTGTCAGCCATTCTTCACATGCTATTTGAACTAAAGACACCAAAAGTATTTATATATTTATTTTTCTTCGATACAAATACTGTCATTTAAAGAAAAAATAGTAGTTGGGCTAGCTAGCGACCTTCTACTTGGGTTTTATACTAGCATACATAAAAAATGAAAATATAAGAGTTTGCCACGGACTTTTAGTTTAGTTTTTAAGTTTATGAAAATCATACTCCGATCCATAAAAAGATATATTTGGCGGATTAACCGTTATTTGTGGTTTGAACTATATTCAAGAAAATTGTGTTATAGATTAGTAAATATATACAATTTGAAGTAAAAATGTTTGTAAAATTAACCCCGCCGATGCCATTTGTCGAATATTCAAACATTTAGTATTTGTTTCGAATGTGATAATTAATAAATAACTCATAAATTGTTTGACCAGCTATCTATATCCCGAGAATACTTGAAGATCTAATATGTTTTGAGATTTCTGAGAGTGCACTATACAAACATATTGACATATGGAATTACTTGTACCGGTTACAAAACTATTTGAATGCTACATGATGTGATGTCGTTTATACTCTTTTGCCACATAGTTTCAAATATTGACAGAATATCTGTCATCTATCTTCCATATGTATTTTATTACAATTTGAAAGGTTGAGAGCACGTTTGAAAATGACATGTTTCAGAAATTTTAATAAATTCGATAACCAATCAGTTAGGAACCTATGAACCAACCCCGACGTGAAAGAAACTTTGACAAGGAATCTGTGATCTACGGAGTACTGATATTTCTATCGTTCATATATTCTAATTTACTTAATATGTGTTTAGTCGAGTTTCAAATTTTTTAGTACTTCTAGAGGCGTGCATTAGCTTATTCATTTTATTTTAGGTTATTTAAGTTTTGAAGTTTTTAGGTTTTAAACCCATTCAGGATGACATTTTATATTCGTGTTCAGATCGGTTATTTGGAAGAAATATAAAATTAGTTAATTAATTTTAAGTAATATTGTTATTTTTAGTATATTAAGATATATTTTATATATTTAACTATTTTTTTTTTTGAATTTTGCTTAGTTTGGATATTTTTAATATTTTATTTAACATCATAAATAAATTTCATACATACGTAATAAATTTCAAAAGTTGTGCCAATATTTTTATTTCGGTTTGAATAATTCAATATAAAAATTTATGTTCCTATTTAAATCATTTGAATTTAGGTTAATTAGAAATTTTGATTTGGTTATGGTTTAGGAGCTTGCAAAGTTTGGTTCGGTTTTGGAACCCAACCCGATCCAGTCTTGAGTCATGTTTCTATGATAAATCACGTTCAAAACAGAGAAATAATGATAAAGAAAAAAGAGATTAAACTTAACATGGACTCTTTGATTAATGTAGGTACTGGATCAAAACAGCAAACCAATAGTATTAGTAACACATAACAGGATAGATACACAAACTCGGACTCACCTCTAAGAAAAAAACTATCATCAAATTAAAACATTTTTTTTCACTATACGTATGTTTTATTATTTATTCTTCTTTATCTCACTATTATCTCGTTTTTATATATAGATACCGCATGACCGCATCCATAACGTTGATTGATTAATTAATATTTTATATATTTTAAAGCATGAGATATTATAGTAAAATATTCTCTAGCATATTTTCAAAGCCGCTAAACACAATTCTATCTTTTGATTCTTTCGGACACCAATTATATATTCACTCTGTTCAACGTCAAGGTATTCTCTTTGCTGTGTTTTCTACATGTAATTAATTTGTTTACCTCTTATTTGTATGCTTAGTGATTCCATACCAAATTTAGGGTTTAATCTCTCGAAACTATAATTTTTTGTTAACTATACATGCAATATTTTCGAAGTAACTTGTAAGTATGTTAAATGTTGTGTTGTTCGTCATTTTTTCTAAAGTATAAATGGGCTACATTAAATATGTTTATTGTAAATGATAGATCGTCATATGTAATATGTTAAAACAAATTTCCACTAGATACGATGAAATGATGATTGACATATGGAAAATATTACACGATGAAATTTAGTCAAAAGTTTATATACTTTTAAAGAAAATAAATTGGAAAAAGAACAATGGTACGTTTGAAGTGGAAAAGAAAAAGTAAATAAATATAAGGTAAAAACTAAAAAAACAAAACTGAAGAATAGTTAGAGAGGTGTCGGTGCCGACAGATGAACCGGAGGAATCTGTGACCCACACCGTTGATATTCATTAGTCACACTCACTCCACATATGTAGTCCATAATTTCATTTATAGAAGTTTTTTTTTCTAATTATATACTTATCAAATTAGAGAAACAAAAGAATTTATAACTCCACTTTTTACGTTAAAACTTATGGTTCAAATGAATCCACAATCCTTGAAATATTTTAAACAGTTTTTTCTGTAAGTAATAAATGTAAACGTTAAGCGCAAACGAAAAAACGAAACAATTTTATTTTTAAAACTGGTAATGTTTTAAATTTCAATAATGTGATTTTGCGTTTGACACATCTAATTAGATCTTGTGAGCCTTAGTAGAGTTTTCTTATAAGCCTTAGTAGAGATCAACTCTAAATATATTATTGTTTAGTGCATACAGGACCATATATCTATAATCTTTGTTCTGTGATTGTATGCAAATCAGTAAGGGTTTAGATCTTGTGACAGAAGAAAAAGCTGTTGATTGTTGCGCAAGCAACTCTTTCCTGTGATTTTTTCATATTGCAAAACATTGAACTGAAGCGCTATTGTGGGATTTCATTATTTCAACAAGTTTCTTTATTCAATGTTGGATCACATAACTAGATCCTTTCTGTACCTTACTTTGAGTGTAAAAACGAGTTGACTTAACAAAGAACGGTAAAAGAAACACAGTAAAACACACAGCTTTTACAAAGTAACAAAAATCGATATATCCCTTACTCCTGCATTATCGTTTGTTCTTCGAGATGTCTCATCTTTTTATTACAGATTTTGAAACATCGAGATAATTGAGCCGACATGTCCCTAGTAGCAGTTGTGATAGTTACCGTGCTGTAGCATAATCCGTGTTAAAACATCGAAATTATCATTAACTATTTATATGATCCATAACATAAATCTTACAATAAAAAAACTTAGAACATGATTAGTTTCCTTTACCCGTATCAAAAAAGCCATTTCTATAACCAAGTTGTAAGATACCCAAGAACACGATTGGTTACACCTCTAGCAACAGTTGAAGACCCAACATCAATGTCAAGCTGAGAAAGAAACACGGCTCAAAACATTATGATTCTTGCGGCGGGTGTAACGAACTTCAAATGCCACTCTGTTTTACAATCCATGAACCTTTGGAGATGTGAGGGATGAGTTTAAAGTGCGAGTTGCGATAAGCGTCATCACCATTCACAAAACCCTGCTTTTCTGATGGAGTTTTCAGACTATAGTTTATAGCCGAACAGGGGACCTGATTCACACACATTTGCTTTTAATTAGTTTCTCTTAACTACGAAAAACGTCAATGACTAATTAGAATGATAGAAGCTTATCTCAAGATTACTTGTTTGCTGATACAAGTTGACGGAGGCCCGCCGATGCAGTCTCTACGGTCTTTGACAGCCGTAAAGATTACTTGAAATTAATTGGGCTTCCAAACTATAATTAATAGTGTTTGAAGTGAAAGAAAGAACAAAAAAAGCAAAGAAAAAAAGATGAAAATGATAAAAACAAAATAGAAGAATACAGTTTCTCTAGTTTTTTTTTTTTTTTACCTTAACATGTATGATTCAAATGAAAATCTGTTAAAATTTAAAAAATATGATTTTGATTTTGCGTTTGACAAATCGAGACCTTAGTAGAGATCATTATCGTTTAGTGCATACAGAACCACTTATCTATTGTATTTTCTCTGTGATGTATTCAACTCAGTAAGGTTTTAAAGTTTCTTGTCATAGAGAAAGAGGGTTGATTATTGCGCAAGTAACTCTTTCGTCTAAATTTCATTTTGCAAAAACATTGAACTGAAGCGCTATTGTAGAATTTAAGTCTTATCAACAAGTTATTTATTCGATGTGGGATCAGATAACACAGAGAACCAAAATAGATCCTTTTATATATCTTAGTTTGAGTGTAAAAACAAGAGTTGACTTGATAAAGAATGGTTAAAGAAACACTCAGCTTAAGAAGCAAAAATCGAACTATCTTCTGGTCCTGTATAATTGTTTGTTCTTCGGGATGTCTCATCTTTCTTTTACAGATTTTGAAACATCGAGATAATTGAGCCGACAAGTCCCTAGTAGCAGTTCTGGTAGTTCCTCTGCTGTATTTGCCTGCAAAACCCGTGTTAAAACATCGAAAAAGTTCTCATTATTTATATGATCCATATATAGCAATAAAATCTTACAATTCAAAAAAACTTAGAACATGATTAGTTTTTTTTGCTTTACCTGTATCAAAAAAGCCATTTCTATAACCAAATTGTTAAGATACCCAAGGACAAGATTGGTTACACCTCTTGCAACAGTTGAAGACCCAACATCAATGTCAAGCTGAGAAAGAAATAAAGCTCAAAAACATTATGATTGTTGTTATCAGATAACATATAAGAATGATTTTGATTATGTCTTACCTCCAAGTAATTCTTTCCGCGGATGTAACGAACTTCAAGTGCCTGACCCACCAAGCAAGCCTTCTTGCCAACACTCTGTTTTACAATCCATGAACCTTTGGAGATGTGAGGGATGAGTTTAAAGCGTGAATTGCGATAAGCGTCATCACCATTCACAAAACTCTGTAACAAAGGATGCTCTTCTAATGGAGTTTTCAGCATATAGTACAATGCTAGACTGTACATAGCTGAACCGGGGACCTGATTTATATATACATTTTCATATTGATTAGTGTCTCTTAACCATGAATAAAATCAATGATTCTTTAGAATAACAGAAGTTATCTCAAACTGTACCTGCATGTTTACAATGAAGAAAAACTCCGGACCGCCTTTGGCTGCGAATTCCTGAACTAGACCGCCTAGTCGTCCACCAAGATCATCTTCTCGCTTATCAGAACTTATCCAGTCTGCTCCAATCATTTGCATCATTGTGCCTTTTGCCTTTACCTATTTGTTTTGAGTGGTACCAGCATCATTATCATACGTGTTGAATTGCATTTAGTTAAATTTCAAGAAGAATACTAACACAATTTTGCATACAGAAATAGATTACCTTTTGTTGGTCTTTTAGATAATTGTCTCCACGAATCAAGAATGTCGATGGATCCGCGATAGCCCAACTACATGGCAGAGTAAGATTTGGGTCTTTTTGAAGAGTGGCTCCATAGAAGAATGTGCTCTTTTCATCCATACTGACCTCTTGTAAATCCATATAGCCTTTCTTACTAATGGCTAGATCTTGAAGTTTCTTGACAATACCAGCTGGTGATGGTATCTTGAGCTGAAACAAGCACACAACTTTAAACTTTACTTTGATCCACAAGCAAACAGCAAGAGAGAGCCATTAGGTTAAGCAGAAATTTACCTGAGAGTGTCCTTGTGAAAAGGGAGAGTTATCAATTAAGCTATCAAACTCGGAGGCCTCGTTGGGCTCAGGAACGTCGAAAAATTCATCAGAAGCATCATTTAAGTCCATCAAACTGTTGCGTGCTGAAGAAGGTTTCTCCATTTCCTCAGCCTTCACAAGCTCTAGATCAATCCTTTTGGCTTCTGTTTTAAGGGGTCTAGTGTTGATCTTAGACAAGCAGGATTTGGTTACCATGAACTCCCCTGAGACGAACTCAGTGAAGCCGTGTCCTTGTTTCGCTTTGAACATTTCGCGCATTGCCGCAAGTCTCTCAACCAGACGGATGGTTATGGATCTTGCGGAAGACGGTCTCATGTATAAGTTCCAGCTTCTCCAGTCAATAGCTACCATATGCTTTACTAATGATTGTTTCCCTTTGCTTACCGGAGTCACAACGTAACCACCACCTACGTCCCAAATGCAAACTCATCAAAAAAAAACAAAGGATTATGAAGTCAAATTCTATTTATAACACGGCCCGCTCAAGATGATATCTTTTTGCTGTTCCTTCCCTAATCGAGTCTCATTATTGGATTGACAACATACCAAACTCGGATCAACTTGTGCTTACTAAAGAATTTCGATTTCACAATCACTTGCAAATAAGTTGATTGCTTACTGTCCTCTAATTTCAATATTAGATCCCTTCTAACTTTCCATATGGAACTCCAACGAAAAACCAAACTAGAGTGTGTAGTAAGAAACTTTACTTTTGACACAAGCGCGAACGTATCCCCTCTTTGGTGGGCACTTCTTGTGATAGATAGAGTGGCAAAGTATCACTGTGATATTCAAGGTTAAGAAGGTTATAAATCCAGAAATTCAACAGATCGAAAAGCTCAAGAAATATTATAAAGAATTGATCTAACCATAGGTTCCATCTTCTTCCCTTCTCCAGTAGCGTCGAAGCAAGAAGTCTCTTCGATTCATTCCCCATGGCAACCAATCACTGTATAACTGGATGTTGATTATATCTGTGTGTCCATCAAGATGCTCCACCACGCTGCCTTTGTAGAAACAAAAGTCCCATCTACAAGAAAGTCATGTAATTCCTAAGTAAAAAAAACCACATTAATCTCTAAAACTATAGAAAGTCGAGTTTTCTTGCCACTTAAGGCATGCATGTATAGTGGCTAATATGGAAGATCAAGACTCGATCTAATAGGACAATTTCAACTACTAGACCACTAGGGTTGGTTCACCTCACAGATCGAAGTTCTAGAGCTTACTCTGAACGTAAAGGACCGAGAGACATCAACGTATTGAAAATATCTTCTGAAGTACCATCAATGACTCCAACTGCCATTATTGCAGGGTGATCATCCCAATGCTGCAACAGGTTTCAGCAAAATAATCTAAAATGAAGAAAATAATATTCACAAATGTAGTAAATGTACAGATTAACATTACCCTTCCGCGTGAGTCCCAGTCTTTAGCTTCTTTAAAAAGGCGTAAACCTGAAAACTCAAAAACTCTGTAAGACCAGCTAATTTTCACAAAGAAAATTTTAATTTCTTACCATTTTGGCATCCGAAAATTTTCCATGGAGAAGGAGCAATGACATCAGGTGCTATTGTTTCAACATTTACAGATGAGTAATTTGTCCAATCCACTGAATTTTTGCGGCGTGTCCTCCTTGATACATCAAGCTTCACAAGTCCTTTCTCAGCATGAGATACAAATTCGCAATCCGGAAAAGGAAACTTCTGAAAACATAAAATCCACTGTATGTGAGTCTCAAATCTTACTATGTATAGAAAATGTAACAACTTTTTCAAACCTTTTGTGAAGCATCTTGTAATGATCTGATCCATTTGGCTGCTTCTTCAGGACTACTTGCTCCCAGCTGTTCAAAGTGTCATAAAAATAAAAACTTATTGATATTAATACAAAACATGAAATCTGAGATGTGAAGATAAAAACCTTCCAAACAAACCTTTAATTGATCCAAATGGTTCGAGGTGTTGTAAAGCGTAAATATGAAAAGGATCTGAAACAAACACATGAACCCAAAAGAAAAACAATAAACCTCTGTACATAAATTGAGTAATATATGCTCATTAGTACTCAAAGTTGGTACCTTTCTATGGAAACTCTCTCTTCCATTGTCAGTAACCCGAATACAACAGTCTAGAGATGCTCTTCTATCAGGTTCCTATACAGAAAACAAAACAATTAAGAACAAAAAAAGTTCACCGGTTTTTTTATTTATTAAATGGCTCATCCGTTTAATTATTCCCAATTACTTCTTCATGTCAATACTTAAGAACATAACAGATAAACAAAATGTCATGAGGAAATGGAAAAGACAAACCTCATTGTGATCGGATGGTACAGATTTAAAGCTTGTAAGGTTGTTGTCGTGAAGAACAAAATATCGTTTACGGGAAAATTGAAGGCCAAACCGGTTATGTCGGATCGTATAAAGCCAACCTTCCATTCTTCCATCGGTTTGAGGCATTTCCATTTCTCTACAAAACCCTTTTATTAGTTATGAAGTTCATAATACGATACAAATTCAATATTGCAAAATTCATTAGGAATGTTTGATTTACCACTTGAAAATGATTGCTTCTTCGAATATATATTCGATATCACAAAATGTCTTGTGTCTCAAATGTGTAACTTGAATCGATTCTCTGATTCCGCCTTAGCGAAATAGAGAATCGAAGATCAATTGGAAAAGAAGTTTTGTTTATTTATTTTTGTTTTTCTCTCAATCAAGAGAGAAAAACAAACATAAATGTTGTTACGTTCTTTTGTCCTTTTTATTTTGTTAATTGCTGTTACGTTTCGTTTTGGTTTAAACTTTTTTTAACTTCGCTGGTTAAAAATTGCTTGCTATTTGTGAGAGGCTAAATGATTGGCGCTTCTGAGCTCTGGTTTAAATTCTATAATTAGTTTTTTTGTTTTGTTTTTTTATTTAATTCTCTCCTCTACACTTTTATTGTTTACAGAGAGAAGTATTTAAATCGTATGGTGAATGACTGACCAATGAGTAGATCCAAGAAGTGACCAACACATTCCACAACTAAAACTGAGACCAAGAAAAAAAAAACAAGAATTCGTTGTTACGTACTCAAACACAAATTCAGTTCGTTACAAAAAAATAACGGGCCTTACCCTTAAATTGGGTCTTACCCATATACTTACCCATATATTGGGCCTAACCCATCAGTTTGTTTCATACGGCCTAACATTTCTTTGACTATGTATTGACAAGAACAAAAAAAAAAGAAATCTCAAATATTTGAGGTCGAAAAACCAAAATTAGAAACCGTAACAAAGGTTAATCGTTGTACTGCCTTCTAATCTCAAAGACTATATGAATCTTCTTCCCCTTTGACATTATAATTACCAATCTTAAACGACAAAACAATGTAATAATATATTTTTAAAAACACAATCTCAACTTTAATCTATAATCTTTTGGCAAGCCAACAAAATGATGTCAATTGTTGTAAAAGTAATAATATTATTTGGTTTTTAATTTTATATCATCAGAAACATGGAAGAAAAAGAAAAAAAAAAACAGCTTTTAGTTTACTAACTCCACACAACAAAACAATAGAGATACCTGCAAAACCCAACTTGGGACCCCCGCCATTACTTAACACTTACTGTTTCCTCTTTTTCCCTTTTTTTTCCTCTTCCGTTGTCTTAAAATCTCTCTCTCCTCTCTTTGTGTAAGCAAAGAACCGATCTTTAGATAATTTGGGTAACTCTTCTTTATTTCCCTGTAAGCTTGAATGATCGCCTTGTTCCTGCTCGAATTCGCTTTCTTTCAGCCCTCCAGAATCTGTTGAATCTTGGGTATTCTCCAACTTACATTTTCTTTCTTAATGGTACTCTCTGTACGAAGAAAGTTACTTCTTTTCTTGTTTTTTCGAATCCGGCATTGGCTTTGTAATAAGCTGCTTGGGTTTTTGTAATTTTTTTCTTCTGGGTTTTACTGTTCGTGTGATGTGATGGGTTTCACACTTCGTTGAATTATCTTGTTGTTGAGATTCTTCTTAAGTATCGATTCGAAATTTTATCAGATTCAGAGGAATAAGTCCCCTTGTGTGTGTCTGTGTGTTAAAAGTTTTTTCTTTATTTCTACATATTTTCCACTTTAGACTGGAAAATAGCTTAAAATTAGGTAAAAGGAAATTACAAAGCAGAAACATCTGTTGAGAATGTCAAGTTTCTGTTTAAATTTAGTTCCTTTACTTCAGTTTCCACAAGAGGTGACTAAATCTAGTCAAGTCTGTCTTTCAGACAAATGGGTCAAAGTCAATGCTTTAATATGTTGTTCCTACAGAAAAATTATGTTCAAGATACAGTTTCTCTTCTTTTTCATATAAAACACGCTATGCCTGAAGACTAACCCATAGCTATCAAGGAACTAACATTTTTTCAAAGTCATGAGGTCTATTGTGTTAGTCAGTTTAAACTTTCATTTCTGAAAGATTAGAATGTTCCACAAGTTGATATGTGTGTTTGTTTTTTTGTATTCTTCAGCTTTATAGTTGAATGGATCTTGTGCCTGTTCGATGTCTTCTTAACAGCATATCTCGTTATCTTCATCTGGTCGCGTGCCAGACCATAAGATATAATCCCATCCAAACATGTATTGGAAATGTGGTTCATTTGTTGAAGCTCTTGAAACCGTTTCTCGATGATGTTGTTGATTGCAAAATACCTCCAGATTACTGCTTAAATAGCGCGTGCGAAGACCTAGATTCCGTTATTAACCAGGCTCGGGAGTTCTTAGAGGACTGGTCCCCAAAGTTGAGCAAGCTGTTTGGTGTAAGTTGATGAATAAGCTCTCATTTCAGTTTTTTTCTCTGCATCATTCAATGAATTATTGTGTGTGCAGGTGTTTCACTGCGAGCTTTTGTTGGAAAAGGTCCAGACTTGTTCGCTGGAGATTAGTCGCATACTTATTCAGTTATCACAGTCAAGTCCCGTTACTTCAAGCGTACAAGGTGTTGAGGTAAACTACGATTACTTCATATTGTACCTCTCTGCGTCTAATTTCAGCAACCTGTATCAATCTATGGGAACAATTTTCAGCGGTGTATGCAGGATATTGAATGTTTTAAGCAAGAGAGGACATTGGCCGAACATATGAAGAATGCTTTACGGAATCAGAAAGATGATATTGTGCCTTTGGATACTGATCATCTGGACAGCATTATTCAGATGATAGGATTGATATCAAACCAGGATTTCTTAAAGGAAAGCATTGCTGTGGAGAAGGAGAGGATAAGATCCCAGAGCAGCAAGTCGAAAGAAAAAATGGCACAAATGGACCAAATGGTAGACCTCGTCTCTTGCATCCGTGAACACATGCTTAAAACCGAGTTTCTTGAAGTGGCTAAAGGTATCTCAATACCCCCGTATTTCCGGTGTCCTTTGTCAACAGAACTCATGCTGGATCCGGTAATAGTAGCTTCAGGACAGACATTTGACAGAACATCGATTAAGAAATGGTTTGATAATGGGTTAGCTGTTTGTCCCAGGACGAGACAAGTGCTGACTCATCAAGAACTCATTCCCAATTACACGGTTAAGGCTATGATTGCGAGTTGGTTGGAGGCAAACAGTATCAACCTTGCTACTAACTCTGGTCATCAGTGTGATGGTGGCGAAGTTTCATCCATGGCTAACAACATGGGTTCTCATGACTTCAACCGCACCGAGAGTTTTCGTTTTTCTTTACGGAGCAGCAGTTTTACCTCAAGATCATCTCTTGAAACTGGAAATGGGTTTGAGAAACTGAAGATCAACGTGCCTGCCAGTTTATGCGGAGAATCTCAAAGCAAGGATCTTGAGATCTTCGAACTTTCTTCTCCGGGGCAGTCTTATACTCACAGCAGGAGTGAGTCAGTTTGCAGTGTTGTCTCGTCTGTTGATTACATTCCTTCGGTGACAAATGAGACACAAAGTATTCCAGAGAACCACCAAAGCTATAGTGAGTTGTCTCCCAAGAAAATCTCAGAAAGTTCAAGCAACGTTAATCATGCGTGTAGTGCATCGAATACTCATGAGTGTTCTATACAGAATTTGGATGATTCAGGAACAGTGACGACTTCATATACCATAAAATTGGTAGAAGATCTTAAAAACGGATCTAACAAAGTGAAGATTGCTGCTGCAGCTGAGATACGTCATCTCACCATTAACAACGTTAAAAATCGTGTTCATATCGGGCGTTGCGGTGCTATCATTCCACTGCTGTCACTTATATACTCAGAAGAAAAGCTAACTCAAGAACACGCAGTCACGGCTCTTCTGAATCTTTCGATTAGTGAAGTAAACAAAGCCATGATTGCGGAAGCCGGGGCGATAGAACCGCTTGTTTACGTTTTGAACACAGGAAATGACAGAGCCAAAGAGAATTCAGCAGCAACGTTGTTCAGTTTGACTGTTCTTCAAGTTAACAGGGAACGAATAGGGCAGTCTAACGCAGCGATACAGGCTCTGGTAAATCTTCTTGGAAAGGGAACATTTAGAGGAAAGAAAGATGCTGCTTCTGCTTTGTTCAATCTCTCGATAACTCATGAGAACAAGGCTCGTATCGTGCAAGCTAAGGCGGTTAAGTATCTTGTGGAGCTGTTAGATCCAGATTTAGAGATGGTTGATAAAGCAGTTGCTCTTCTTGCAAATCTTTCTGCAGTTGGAGAAGGGCGTCAAGCAATCGTTAGGGAAGGTGGGATTCCGTTGCTTGTTGAGACCGTTGATTCAGGATCTCAGAGAGGGAAAGAGAATGCAGCTTCTGTACTGCTTCAGTTGTGTATGAACAGTCCCAAGTTTTGCACTTTGGTCTTGCAAGAAGGCGCAATACCTCCACTTGTTGCCTTGTCTCAGTCTGGTACACAGAGAGGAAAAGAGAAGGTACAGAGTAAAGACTAAAACACACCAAGTCCGGTCGAGTGTTGTTTTTGGAATATCGATCGAGATATCTGAATACTGTTGTTCTTTGCAGGCACAGCAACTTCTCAGCCACTTCCGAAACCAGCGAGATGCAAGGATGAAGAAAGGTAGATCATGATCATGAAGAGACGGAGCTTCATTTTACATTCCCCTCGGGAGATTTATTTTGTTAAGCTAGTAGAAATTCTTTTCTTTTTCTTTCTTTTTGCCAGGAACATAGCTGGAGAATAGTGTCTTCCCTTCTCTTTCCTTTTTGTGTTGGGTTCTTGTTATGTGATGAGTCTGGTAATGCTGGTGTGTCGTGGTTATATATATGTGCAACTTGTGAGATTCGAGTATATAGGAAATGAAGTTTTTACTACATAACACATTTGCATTACACCATGGAAACTATAAAACTTCAAAACCATAACTCTAAACCCATTTTATTCATCATATTTATGTTACTTTCCTCCAATTCCTTTGCTTGTTTCTTTACAGACAAAACTAGAGATTCCTCCCAAACTGCTCGTACATAAGCATTGGATTGATGTCAAAATTTGTTCTTTACCTTGGCTTTGGTTGTGAAGCAAAAGAGAGCAAGGGCTGAATGAGTCTATGATGTGATGGACTAACCAGAAACATGGCCTGTGACCGACGCAACATCTCAGCCATTGATGGAGTCTGATAAGCTTGGACAAAGCTCGAACCGTCCCTTGAATGTCCCCTCGCTGTTGCTCTTTGCCATGAGTGTGAGCTAAGTCCAGAAAGAATATAAGCTCTTCCCAGTACCTCGTATACGTGACTACTCCTCATTCTATCTTGCATTTCCTTCAGCTTCGCATCCAAAGCAACACAAAATCTATCACGGGATTTTCCTGCAACCGTCTCTGCCAAAACCAGTCTAAAATTCTGAATCGCTGTAACGGCTGCCTCTACTCCTCTGCTAAAGTTCTTGCTTGGGCCATAGCTTCTGCAGCTAAGAATCTGTTTCTTTGCCTGTCCACTTCAACGGGAACAACTTCTTCTTCACCAACATTTTCTGGTCTTCGAATCTGAAACACGCGACTCTCAAGCCTCGTAATTTCCTTCGTCAAAGGATCCACGTAGACACATCTGAGCTTCAACAATGCTGTATGTCCATCTTTCTCGGTAGGGATGTTGATGGAGACCAAGAAATCCCTCTCTTCATCGGCATAAAGATCACCAAGATCAACCAATCCTGAGTGGCCATCACCAGTTACAAGGCTAGAGTAACTCCCAGCTTTTATGGAGCCAAGTCGAACATTTGGGCACACACCTTCAATTTCTACTCGTAGCTCCTGCACTGCAACGCTTAAAAGTCCACCGATGCACTGTGCAAGAGCATCCTGGATCACAGACTCACTCTCAATGAAAGAGAAGGTTCCACCGGAGAATTCAGAGACCGAGTGCATCACTGAAGCATCATGATCTGATCCAAAACCAAAAGAGTGAACAGGGATCTGAGGAAGCATCACCCTGTAACTTGGATCATCAGGATGGTTCGTGGTATACGTATCTCGCCCGTCAGACAAAATGATAACGCTCGCAACGGAATTTTTGTCTCTTCTATCTTTCATAACCTTAGCGCATTTTCTAAGACCTTCAACAATATTGGTCCCACCATTTGCAACCAGTGAGTTAACAGCTTGAAGGGCTTGCTGTCTTCCAGCATCAGACATTCGAGTTAAAGGGAAGAGACGATGCGCTGTTGAAGAGAAAGCAATGACTGAGAGCCTATCACTGGACCTACGGTTTTGAATCACAAAACTCATTGCTCGTTTCAGAAGCGCAAGCTTAGTTCCTCCATACTACCACTTATGTCTAGCACTGTAACTAAATCAATAGGCGCTCGGTGATATTGAGAAAACTGGTTACCATTAACCGCGGAAGCAGCCCTGAGATGCACTAATACATCAAAATTCTCACAAGACTTGGACTGCGGTACAGCAGAAACCTCTGGATACATTTTCATGTCCATCATTGGCACAGAATAACGATTCTCCTTCTCCAAAGCATCACTTTCACCAGCAAAAATGAGCTGCTTTTATAACCTTTCATCATCATCAAACATAGCTGGCTCGGGATGCCCTTGGTTTATAGCTTGATGAGAAGGAGGTAAGCGGCGGACAAGGCCAATGGCTGCATCGCTACTGGACCGATCAAAGGGAACAGTGGAAAACCTAGAAACAGTGGAAATCAAAGGAAATGCAAACAGTGAAGAAGAATTTCAGGGAGAGGTTTGAAGAATGAAAGAGTGTAAGTGGAGAAAATTATTATGAGGATCAATGGAAGTGTTGTTGGTGGTGGTGACGTCCATGATGAGAGAGAGAGAGAGAGAGAGAGAGTATTATTGACTTTTTGAGACTTGCGACTATATATTGACCTTTGGGTTTGAGTCTTGTAAAAAGGATTTAATAAAATAAACTAAAAGCGACGACAAAGACTAAAGGTAACACAAATAAAGATAATGCGTCTGCTTTGTCCATTATTGCAAACACTAATCGATGCGAAAAAAAGAAAAATTCTTTTTTAAAAATCTTTTGTTTTGCCATTCTTCCTAACTTGTTTCAATTTGTTTCTTCTACACTAGTAGAATCAGTTTTTCGATAGATAAAAAAAAAAGTAGGTTAAAGAAAGAAAGTGGTTAATCAATTTAAATAATTCATTAGTGGGTATTGTCTCGACACCCATTACCTTTGTTAGTTTTCTTTTTCTTTTTCTTGCAAGAAACATATTTAATCTTACATATAGAAAAGGCTAAACTTTTGAAAGGAATGGACTTCCTCGAATCTTTTTGACATTTTACGTTTATCTTGTTCCTTTATCTAGAATCTTGTAATTTTATGGATAATAATAGCATTAAAAACCTTAATTTTGTAGTTATTTGGAAAAGTAATGTTTTTGGAGGAAAAACAACCGTGAATTCTTGGATAAACAACAAAAATCTTTGGAAAACATTTTTAGATATGGATAAAAAGAAATTGCTAGGGTCCCTAATTGGTATCTATGTTATGTATTTATAGGATTCGAATATCTATCTTCTCAGAGGTTATAAAAATATTTATGTATAGCAATATTGAACTCTCTAATAGTATATGAATGATTGATATTATCTTTTGGCCATGAAAAAAGCTAGCTAGTCGTTGTATTGAAAAGAAATAAAGAGAGAGTGAAGGATAGGATCCCCTTTAGGCTTTAAAGCCTTTCTTTAAAGTGTTCAGCAACTTTATTGGACTAAAGTCAACTTCAAAAGTTGCATCCTGTCTTTTATATATTATTAGACCTATACACTTTGACCGAACCGAACCAATCGAACCCCTTGGGTTCTCATACTAACCAGTAAGTAACCACCATGCTTCCATTTAACACTCTCTTGTTGATGGACAACACCGCTTAAAACTGTATTTCAGACTAAATTTAGCTTAAATTCGATGGCTTTAAATTAGATTTAGTCTCATTGCACCACATAAGTCTTTTAAAAAACTTCTATTTCATTAATTTTCTTCGAGTTAAGATATTTGGATTTTAAGAAAAAATAAAAAAGAGAAATTGCTAGGTCATATTTTTGTGTAAATAACCAAATGATAGTGGTTCAATGGTTAAAAGTTTATTCTTGATTCTTCTTTGGCAGCGTCTGAGCCTCCCAAATGCGATTTCAATGATCATTTGTAGATGTTTTCAGTGAAAATTTTTTTGGACTTCTACTAATCTGGAAGAATTAGTCTAGAAATATATATATATATGTTTAACAACTAAAATTCTCTAAATCTAACCTTAATTTTCATCAAAAACAAACAATTTTATTGAAATGATTGGCTTACCTGTTAAGGCGAGTCAGGCTCTTAATGGGTTTGAGTAGAATACTGTTGGGTCTAAACAATAATAAAGTTTGGGCCGAACGAGCTAAATTCGACGTCTCATCCACCACGACACAATTTTTTTAAAAATGAAGTCCATAATATGGTGAGCTATTTTGCGGCATAAAGCACCAGTTTACTGAGTTAGCCCATGACTGGACCTGTTGATTAATGTCATGTCCAAACTCATGGCAGTGCATCACTTGGTGATGCTAATTTTATAAGTATTCGGGCCGATTGTATCAAGAAAAAGGCAAAAGAGTGAAAAGAGACATAAGAAGGGTGTAGTGATCACGTTAAGACTTACCTGTCCACCAATCTGTCACTCTCTATTTTACACAATTTCTTTATTGTTATTATTCCTCTTTTTTATACAATTCAATTCACTCTCCTTCTCTCTCGCTTTCTCTCTCTCTTTATCTCGTCTCTCTCTGGGCTCTCTCTCTCTCAAAACACACACACACGATCCAATGACGATGAGCAACAACGTGAACGGATGTTTTGGAGATACGAAGCTTACCAAAGTGTTCGTAGGAGGATTGGCATGGGACACTCACAAAGAAGCAATGCATGATCATTTCATCAAGTATGGTGATATCTTGGAGGCAGTCATCATCTCCGACAAACTCACTCGCCGTTCTAAAGGATACGGCTTCGTATGTTCCTCTTCTCTCTCCTTTTTTTTTCTTTTCTTCTTACTTTATCTCACTTTTATCTTCTTTCTTTTTCCATTTTTCTTTTTTGTTTGTTTGTAGGTGACTTTCAAAGATGCGGAAGCCGCGAAGAGGGCTTGCGAAGACTCGACTCCGATCATCAATGGTCGCCGTGCCAACTGCAATCTTGCCTCCCTCGGTGGCCGCCTTCGTAGATCCCCCACTATGGCCTCTCCTCAACAAGGTTCATCTAAATTTTTTTTTATATGTAACTTTCTTTTGTTTAATTTATGGAGGATCACAGCCAAAATTCAAACTAATCCTCATAACATGTGGAAGAGTCGGGTACTCTTGTCATTTATGACATCTAGATTGATCAATGATCGAAATTGCAGTAAAAAATACATTACTTAATTATATACACGTAAAACATTTAACAAAAAGGAAAAAGTTACATACTCATATATACATTGGTTATAACGTCATATAGGAATTTTCCTATGCGGGAAAATGTAGTATGGTGGATGTGTATGATCCATAATGCTAAGATTGTCATTTGCAATTTTGGAATAGAAAACAAATCAAATCATTAGTTACTGATTTGGCAGAAAACCATGCTTTTCTATTTACTTTAAGATATATCACAATGTCAAAAAAAAAAAAGTTTGATCTAGGCATGCCCTTCCAAGGATTGAATCTTGATATGAATGGAATAGGAACAACATATATGATGCCATTTAAACTTTTTAGAAACCTTCTAATGTTTCAAAATTGATCTTAACTTTTACTATCAATATGATGTTTTGAGATGTGAAGGATCAAAGAATGAGAGTAGGGCCACGTCAGGACATGTGGGGAATAATCAAGCTCAATGGTACTACCCTGCGGGATTCACACACCAGCAACATCAACTTCAACAACAACACCATCATCAAGCCGTTCCATTTTATGGGTAAACTATTTTTCTACGGTCTAAGATTTTCTTCAAAATGTACTTAAATTAATAAGATATTTGATTAGTTTGGTTTTGATGTTAAATTAAAGGCACCCTTCCTCCTACGTCGCCCCGAACATGACCTTCAATCAAGTAAGCCTTATGATTTCTAAATAAAGTTGATATGCTTGAACTATGATTTTACACACTTATGAAATATATTTGTTTGTGATGTTATTTAATGAACAGAAAGTTGGATACATTGGAGGAACCTATATGAACGGATACTACGCACAACCGCAACCTCAATCTCTGCCGCAACCGCAATATTACCATCAACATCACATGTATGGTGGAGGACGTGTAATGGTTGGGGCAAGCCCGATGATGCCTCTCTACACTGTCTATCCTTATCATCAATCTCAGGCCATCGGTTTTCCTCAACCTTCTTTAACGAAACCCATTTCCACTCATCCCAAATCAGGTTTTTTTTTTTGTCATTTTATCGTAAACCTTATAATAAAAGCTAGTTTACTAAAAAAAATATCCAAAACAAGCTAACTATTAGTACTATTGCAATTGTCATTTCAAAACGTATTTGAACTAACATGTAATCGCTTATATGATTTAATGACATGCTTTTAATAAAAAAATTATGGTTTCATTACGATCTTAATTAATTTAATGATTAAAATTGTAGAAACTTAGTATTTTGGACAAAGTACAAAAACTCATTAGATTTGAGTTTTGTAGTAAGTATTTTTTTGGTCTCAGAAGAACTATTTACTATTACTAATCTCAAATATTCATATGGTTAAACGAATGGTACAATTGAGAGAAATGATTCTTTATTTAACATATGGTTAGTTTTTAGTCTAATATGTGAGCAACACATGTAGGTTCGTGATTTGTATTAGTGTGATCAATATATGATTATCAATGAATTAAAACCGCATAATACATTTTACTGGCAAAAAAAAGTATTGTAACACGTGTCTTACATATATAATGTTTCCATTCTTATCCACCTAACATTTGTCTACCCATCTTTTACTATATTTGCACAAAATAAATCTGATGAGACATACACACACATACATACACAAGTTGGTCACGTTATTTGAATATGTCAGTCATGGCCTCATGTGCCCATGATGTGGTATCACATGGATCCACCATCCTCAGCTAGCTAGGCTCTGCTTTGCCACGTGATGCCTTGTTGTAGCACGTGTCTCTGTAATAATTTAGCTGGATCCTGGTGCTTATGAATTCATAAATAACAAAAGGTCCCTTACATGCAAGATCTTCGTGTCGGAAAACAGATTAAACTGATTTTATACAGATTTGCTCTTGACTGTTGGATAGGTACAGTTGAAGGAGGAGATAGCACAATGAAGAAGGCCATAAGTTGATACGCTACAACAAGCTGTTGATAAAACGATTCAGCCCAAGATTATTCATTTTCTACATCTCACCATGTTTTTTTTACGATAGAGACAAATCAATTATTTAAAATTAAATTCCTATAAATTTAATAATTTTTTCTTTAAAAGTAGCTAATAGAGTTTCTTCTAAAATAATTCATGTCACTCTAAAGGCCCCGTATGTCTTCTCTTGTTATTCTGTTCAATAAAGATAGCTAATAAAGTTTACAATCGAAGTAATACTTAAAGAGTATCTTACTAATCGGATTGGACAAAACTTAGTAAAGCATACAGAACGAGGTTTTTCTTTAACCTTCAAAACACTGAGTAACAGGCTCTTTTAGTAACTTTCGAAAGTTTGATTTTAAAAGTGAAAACAATAAGGGCTTAAAAATAATTTGGAAAAAGTGGAGGCATTATCCCGAAAAAAAAAAAAAACTATGACGCGGATGGATCAAGGTCTCTTCTCTCTCTCCCTCTCCGGAAATCGCTTTTTCCTCTTCTCACACTCGTCTCTGTAACTGAGACCCAAAGGCCTCACCTTGTTTCTTTTCTCCAATCCTCACAAGGTCTCAAAAGGTACTCCCGTCGATTTTCAGCTTTCTCTTTGTTGATTTCACATATGGTGTTCTTGAAATCTGCAACTTTGCCCCGATTTCTGTTCCAAGTTTCGTCTTTTTTTTTATATAAGATACATCTACATATTGAGTGTTTAAGCTGCAACTAGATGGAGGAACAGAGAGAAGAAAGTGAGTCCGTTGGTGATTGCAGAGTGCCCTTGGAGGAAACTGGTAAGGGACTAGGGTTAGCTTCTAAAATAAAAACCCTAGATGGTGAAGTTGATGTTCCGCAGAAGGAGCCCTATATCGAAGATGCCAACACTGTAGAGGTTTCGGATTCAGGTGTTTGTGATGTTAGTGGGACTGATGGAAACCCAAATGATGGAGGTTCGGTTTCTGTTGAGAAACAAGTGAGAGTCGACGTTGGAAGTGTTACTAAGGATATGGTTGAGAAGAAAGTTAGCTCTGATGATCTTGAAAAGACTGATGCCTTCACAGAGCCTGAAACCGAGAGAAATCAATTAGAGTGTAACGGAGATGCTGGAGCTGTTGAGGTGAAGCCGGTGAATGATGAAAGTCATAAAAGTGCAGGAGAAGAGGAATCTGTTATCTGTGGTGGGAATGAGGTGACTGATGAGAAGGCAAACTGTGAAGTTGAAGATAGTGGTGGGGATGATTCTGATGCCACTACCTCTGATGCCGAACAAAAAGTTCAAACTGAGAAGTCCCAACAAAGTTCAGTCGATGGTGAGACGCCTTCTGTTTCAGAAGACAAAGCTGACCAAAAGAAAGATTCAGCAAATAAAAGTGATGAGGATAATTCCAAAATGGATGTATATAGCAAACAGGTGAATGAAGAGAATGTTGGTCTTAATGAACAGGGAAATCCGGGATCTGAGACCAAAGATGATAAGCATTCCGAATCTGCACAAGTTCCAGAGGAGACTACCCAATTAAGCAAAGGGGAAGCGAACGAAGGAAATCCAGCAACTGTCTCGGAAGTTAGCTCTGCTGGTGAAATAAGTCGTGAAGAAAAAACAACCAATGTTAACCAAACAGAAGTAAACGGAGAAGCCATGGAAATCGATTATACTGCAGAGGAGCCGGTGGAAAAGAATGTTTTGGATCATGCTGGTAATGAATCTGCTGGTGCAAGTATGGTACCGACCCAAGATGTTCCAATAGCTGAAGCTGACGGGAATGATTCCAATGTAGTAAAGGAAATGGAAGTTGATGAACTGAACGAAAATGTTGATATGGCAACAGATCTTAGCGGAACAATCCAATCTGCTGATTGTTCAGCAAACCCAAAGAGTCTTTCGGAAGATGCTGCTACAGGTGAAGTTGAACCATTGGATCATAATGCTCTTTTTGATCCAAGTTCTGATATTACCAACTTTATTGATTTCAGTGGTGTATCATGTTGGTCAGGAAATATACAAGACCTTAAAACCGAAACGAATATATCTTTAAAAGAGGATAAGAAAGCTATCGACTTGGCAGAGGAAGTTGCCACCGTGGATGGTAAAGAGACCCTTAAGTCTGTTGACGCAACAGTAAATGCTGAATCCCATGATAATATAAGCTTAAGTGCTGAAGAACACCAAGAAGAGAAGGGTCATGAATGCTTAGATAAGAAACCAGTAGATCAACAAGATGCAATGAGAGAGGAAGATGACAGTGCTAATGAAACTCCAAGTATTGAACCAAACCAAAAGGAAGATACAGAAATGGAAGAAAATCCAAACAATTCTGATTATGCTGATGATGGAACCGATTCTGATACTAAAACCAATGGTGTGAAACGAAAGGCTGATGCTCTGAGTGAGGATTCACTAGGTGAAGGTAGGAAGACTGTTTCATTGGCAAAAGTGTCTTTTGCCCAAAGGTCGTCCTTTAAGATAGGTGCATGTATAGCCAGAGCTGCTACTCAGATTGCAGGATCTCCTTCAGTTTTGAAGGGTAGTAACTTTGGTGATGAAACTCTTTCTGTTGAGAGTTTTGTATCCCAGCTTCACTGTGCAGCAACAGACCCTGATAAAGAGAACGTTGTATCTGAAATTGCTGCTGGATTTTTCGTAGACTTTCGAAACTCATCGGCTCCACAGCAATTTACTCTAGAAAAGGTAAGCAGTAAAAGAGGTAGACCATCCATTTCTACTGCAGGAGGAACCGAAGCATTTGAGTTTGAGGAAATGGGCGATACATACTGGACTGACAGGGTGAGCCATTACAATGGTGGTGAAGAGCAAACGCCACCTACTGAGAAAGAAAACTATCAAGTTGTGCCAGTTGAGTTGAAACCTGCTCAGGTTAAAAAGACTCGTCGACCATACAGAAGACGACAGTCTCAGATCAGTATTCCTCTTCCGTCAGACTCTGATAAACCGGCGAATATTGATGAGAATGCACCGGGTGAGCTTATAATGAACTTTTCTGAAACGGATACAATACCTCCTGAGAAGAGCCTGAGTAAAATGTTCAGGCGTTTTGGACCAATAAGGGAGTCACAGACTGAAGTTGATAAGGAGAATAACCGGGCTAGAGTAGTCTATAGGAAGAGTGCTGATGCCGAGGTTGCTTACAACAGCGCAGGAAGGTTCAACATCTTTGGGACGAAGGCCGTGAATTACGAGCTCAGCTTCACAATTACCGAAACATTCAAAGTTCATCCTTATGTTGTGTCTTTATGCGAGGAGGAAGCAGCACACTGTGTTCCATCCTAGACGTAGTTGTGCTTCAGGCGTGGTTTAGGTAAATCTGCTTCTTTTGTACTCCTTTTTATGTTTTCGTTCATGCTGAATACTTAAAGTATAAAGCCTACTTACTGTGAAAGCTGATGTGTAGTTTCTCTGAATGCATTGGTTTTTTTTCTTTTTTATTTATTTTATTGTGCTAGTGGTAAGTTAATAAAAAGGTGTGGACATATGCATGGTAGCCTGGTAGATTCATCTAGGAAGTTAAGACCCATTATACACCACAACAAAATGATGATGCCCTGTTTTTGCTGGTTGTGTTCTTCTTAAAAGAGTGTATATGGAAGTCTTCTATGGTATCTAAATTCATTTTGGATTCAAACAGAATGGTTGATCTTGTGTTTCGGGTGAAAACAATGGGCAGGCATCAAGAGAAGTAAACAGTGAAGTGGCTCAATGGACTGGAGGCTTGTTACCATTCGGGTAGAGATTTAGGCTGTGTAATAGTAGAAAACATGTAATTTGTAGAGATCTTGAGTATCTGTTATTGTCGAGGCTAGAGAGATAGTCCCCACATCTGATTTGCTGTTGCTAAACCAAGTGATGTTAGGACAGTGCTGGTGTTGGTTACTAAGCGGATTGAATTTGGGGAAGCAAATTTAGATGATTCGACGAAGTTTAGCTCTTGTCAAATTTATGTTCAATATTTGGGTAACTTCACACCTGATTGTTTTCACCAGAAGACTTCTCTCATAGTGCTTGTAATACTATCTTTGTTTACCCCCACTGCTTTATAATACTTATCTTTGTTTCGTTAGCAGCTTCTATTAAGAGACTTCATGCAAAGAGTTTTAAAAAACTTGCTTCAATACAAATTCTTTATAAATGTCAGTCATATATTGGAGATAGGTTGTCTGTTACATGGCCATCTCTATCACTCGACTCTTGCTGAGAATTGAACCTCTGGATCTTGATGAGACCTATTATGACCTCTGTGAAAGTAGTGAATGTAGCCATAGTACACACGCAAAAATTCCAGCAACCATTGAAGACTTTATAGAGAAATTCTTGGACCAAGACTGGAAAAAGAATCAAATCAAGTAGATGGTCCATATGTTTCTTGAGCCTTAGGTTATTGCCGACCCTATCTAATAATTACATTTTCTTCGCCGCTGCTTTCCATTATCTTCCACAACACACAAGCCAACCATGCCCCAAGGCAATCAACGATATTCAAATTGGATGAAAAGAGGTGAAAACTTGGTAACCATCCCAAATGATGTCATTTATCGAGATATTTCTCTGGAGAGGCAAGCCGATTTTCATACAAAGTTCTTTGGAGAGGCAAGCCGGTACATCCCCGTACGATCATTCTTGGAGTGAAGGGATATGCATCAATGGGGTTTTATATTACTTAGTTGAGAACGTTAGGGATCTGATGTCATAATTTGCTTTGATGTTAGGTCTGAGGAATTCAAGTTTCTTGACGCAGAGTGCTTCTGTGATTGGTCCCCGGAATTGGTAAACTATAAGGGTAAGTTAGGTGGGATTACTTGGGGGCATGCTAACGTTGGGATTAAGTGGGCCGGGTATGCTGTTAATACCATTGAGTTGCGTATGTGGGTTTCTAGAGAATGTCGAGAAACAAGAATGGTCAGAAAATGTCTATACTTTTTGGGAGGATAATATCTTTAACACCACAATCTTTGTGTGTCGTTAAAGTGACCGCTAAGGGTGATTTTTTGTCGATGAACTATACATCCAAACCGTTTTATGTCTTTTCAATCCCGAAAGGAACACTTTCCAAACTGTGAAATCCGAGGTTTTGGAGCTAACCTTGAAGCCGAGAGTCATGGTAGCGTTTAATGCCTTTCTAGACCATATAGAGGATCTTAATGTTAACGATGCAAAGCAACTCAGGCATCTCTTCTCCATCCTTGAAGAACAAGGCGCAGCCTATATGGAGAGAAGACGCCGCTAAGAGATATGAGAGATAGAGACGATCATTGGAGTGATAAAGAGTATAAGGGAAGGAGAAAAAAGAGAGGTTATGAGACAAGGGACAGGTGAAAGCAATGGGCATGCCACTTGTTGTGCTTCATCTATGCGTTTATATATGTTCTTTAGTTATAGACGTTAAGAGTTCTATATATGCGAATCAAATCTAGCTTTGGTTATGTAATGAATACATACAAAACTCTTTGCAGAGACGTACATATGTACCTTTTTTTAATAATTTTTATTTTTTCTTAGTTCCACCTCTCTTCAGTTCTAATTAATAATGGTAACGACTAATGAATAACAAAACAGCGATTGTAGAGTCTATATAGTGATGTTTGTACAAAAAGAAAAGACTTTGATTAGTGCCGGTGTAAGAGTAACTCCGATGAAAACCATGACTTAGTAGGAGAAAACACAAAATGGCTTTGGTAGGAGGTTTCTTGGCTGCAAAGAAGATTCTTGGTGGCTCTGTAGCAGGAACGAGAAAAAAACACTTCAGTAGCAAAAAGGTTTCTTGTAATGTACGTTGGATATAACCAGAAGAAGAAGCAGAGATACACTGTGCCAGTCTTTCACTAACCAGAAGAAGAAGCAGAGATAATAGCTTTTAAGATGCTAGCTAGGAAGTTGTTCGATCAAAAAAAAGATGATAACTAAAGTTTTTTCCTTTGAACATACTTGGGTCTTAATCAGTTGATCGGTACAGGCTCCTTGAGGAGCTTATTCATGGATTCAAGAGAACCCTGTAAAATACTATGAGACTATGATATGACATTATTGTCGAACCCTGCATCAGCTACTACTTCTGTGGTTGTGACCATCCGCTACTCACGGAAGTATTGTCAACACATTGTGACTAAGCTTCCTATCTTTGGAAGATATAGGCTTGCTCTAATTGATAGGCTTGGCCAATTAAAGCCATACTCTCTCTTAACAAATATAGCACTTGTGATAATTTATCACGTGCTAAGTTTTGAGGCTGTGCTAAGAGAATAATGCAATTTCATATCATCCTAAAAGACAAAAGAACTGACTTGCAGCGAGTCTTTTTGTGATGTCTCGTGTGATTACCATCATATTTGTTGGTTTACGATGCTGGTCCTATGCCCACATCAGAATCTCCTCTAAAATCGTATTAATTCTCGCTTGTTTATCTCCTGAAAGAACATACATCAACGACGGATGCAAGATACAGATGTACAAGTAAAAAAGCCAAAATTCCAAAATTGCACAAACAAATTCTTTTTTTCCAAACCTAACACATCAAGTTAAAAAAAAAATAACAAAATTTACTATTTTTAAAATACCTGTTTATCCTAAATGAGTTACAAACAAAATTAAAGAATTGTGTTTGAGTTTCTCCTTTTCAATTCAGGGTTTAATTATAGGGAAAGTTTTTGATGTGTTTTTAGTCATTTTGATATTAAAATTGAAACTTGGTGCTGGAACAAAAAGCTTTTCTTACTATTTTGTAGAATTGCCTTTGTTTTTAAAAAAAAAAAAAAAAAAATTCAAGGTTTTATTTAGAACAAAAAAAAAGAAGAAAATTTGCAACGTGGACAGATCAGTACGGTCGATTAAATGGATCAAAGACCTACATCTCCGATGCTCTCTAAGTAATATTTATTTTTTGGGTATTATCTACGAATCTATTTTCCGACGAAGAACAGTATGGTGTCTCACGACTGATGATAACACGCTCGACTGACGAATTCCGTGTGCCTTCCACTTTACCACTCAGATCTTCTTCTATCTCTTCTTCTCCACACTCGTCTCTGAAACTGAGACCCAAATCCCTCACCTCGTTTCTTTTCTCCATTTCTTGCAAGATCTTAAGAGGTAATTTTTCCGTCGATTTCAGCTTTTCCCGTTGTTAATTTCACTTCTGAGTGTCTTCGAAATCTGCATCCTTTCATGCTTTTTGTGAATACCCTTTTCCCCGATTTTTCGGTTTCCAAGTTTCGGCTTTCTTTATATTAAAATTCATTGATGTATTGAGTAATTTTGAGCTGCAACCAGATAATTCCAATGGAGGTACAGAGGGAGGAAAGTGAGTTTCTTGGTGATTTCAGAGAGCCCGTGGAGGAAGCTGGTAAGGGATTAGGTTTCTCTTCCGAAACTGAAACCCTAGTTGCTGAGGATGCCACTACGGTAGAGGTTTCGGATTCAGGTGTTGGCGATATTAGCGCTCCCGATGAACACCCAAATGATATTGATGGCTATACGGATAATTCTGTTTCTGATGAGAAACATGTGAAAGATGATGTTGCAAGTGCTGAGGAGAGCGGTGCGGTTGAGACTAAGGATAAGGTTGAGAAGACAGTGAGCTCTGATGATGTTGAAAAGACTGATGCTTTCACAGAGCCTGAAACTAAGAAAAATCAAATGGAGTTTGCCGGAGATGCTGGAACTGTTGAGGTGAAGCCGGGAAATGGTGAAAGTCATGAAAGTGGAGGAGAAGAGGAGACTTTAATCTCTGCTCGGAATAAAGTAACTGATGAGAAGGTATACTGTGAAGTTGAAGATAGCGGTGGTGATGATTCTGATGCCACCACCTCTGATATCGAACAAAATGTTCGAACTGAGAAGTCCCAGCAAAGTTCAGTCGATGGTGAGACGTTTTCTGTTGCAGAAGATAAAGCTGACCAAGAGAAGGAATCAGCTAATGAAAGAGATGAGGATAATAACAAAATGGATGTTGATAGCAAACAAGCGAATGAAGAGAACATTGGTCTTCATGAACAGAGAAATATGGGATCTGAGACCAAAGATGCTAAGCATTCAGAATTCGTACAAGTTCCAGAGGAGTCTACCCAATTAAGAAAAGAGGAAACAAACGAAGAAATCCCAGGAACTGTTTCGGAAGTTAGCTCTGCTCCTGAATTACGTCGTGAAGAAGAAAAAACCTATGTTAATCAAATAGAAGAAAACGGAGAAGCCATGGAAATCGATTATGCGGCAGATGAGCCGGTGGAAAATGATGTTTTGGATAATGCTGGCAATGAATCTGCTGGTGCATGTAAGTTTCAAACCCAAGATGTTCCAATAGCCGAAGCTGACAGGAATGATTCCAATGTAGTAAAGGAAATGGATATTGATGAACGTAAAGATAATGCTGATATGGCAAGTGATCTTGCCGGTACAATTGATTCTGCTGATTCAGCAAACCCAAACAGTTCCACTGAAGATGCTGCTCCAGGTGAAGTTGAACCGTTGGATCATAATGCTCTTTTTGATCCAAGGTCTGATATTACCAACTTTATTGATTTCAGTGGTGTATCATCTTGGTCAGGAAATATACAAGACCTTAAAACTGAAACCGGGAATGTATCTTTGAAAGATGATAAGAAAGCTACTGACATGGCAGAGGAAGTTGCCACGGAGGATTGCAACGAGGCCCTTAAATCTGTTGGTGCTACAGTAAACGCTGAGTCCCGTGATAAACTAAGCTCAAGTGCTGAAGGTGTTGAAAATGAATCCAATGAAGCCCGTATTGCTACAGATTGTCCAAAAGAGGTTTCTGATGCAATTTTGGGATCTGAAAAAAACCAAAAAGATAAGGATCATCAATCCTTAGAACAGACAACAGTAGATCAACAAGATACAAGGAAGGAGGAAGATGACACTACTCATGAAGCTTCAAGTATCGATCCAAACCGAAAGGAAGATACATTAATGGAAGAAAATCCCGACAACTCTGATTATGCTGATGTTGGAACCGATTCTGATATTAAAACCAATGGTGTGAAACGAAAGGCTGATGTCCTGAGTGAGGATTCCTTAGGTGAAGGTAGGAAGACTGTTTCCTTGGCAAAGGTGTCTTTTGCCCAAAGACCGTCCTTTAAGATCGGTGCATGCATAGCCAGAGCTGCTAGTCAGATGGCAGGATCTCCTTCAGTTCTGAAGGGTAGTAACTTTGGTGATGAAACTCTTTCTGTTGAGAGTTTTGTATCCCAGCTTCACTCTGCAGCAACAGACCCTGTAAAAGAGAACGTTGTATCTGAAATTGCTGCTGGTTTTTTCTTAGATTTCCGAAACTCATCGGCTTCGCAGCAGTGTATTCCAGAAAAGGTAAGCAGTAAAAGAGGCAGACCATCCAATTCGAGTGCAGGAGGAACCGAAGCATTTGAGTTTGAGGAAATGGGTGACACATACTGGACTGACAGGGTGATCCATAACGGTGGTGAAGAGCAAACGCCACCTACTGAAAAAGCAAACTATCAAGTTGTGCCAGTTGAGCTGAAACCTGATCAGGTTAAAAGGACTCGTCGACCATACAGAAGACGACAGTCTCAGATCAGTAATCCTCTTCCTTCAGCTTCAGACAAACCGGCGGACTTTGATGAGAATGCACCAGCTGAGCTTATAATGAAGTTTTCTGAAACTGATACAATACCTCCTGAGAAGAGCCTGAGTAAAATGTTTAGGCATTTTGGACCAATAAGGGATTCACAGACTGAGGTTGACAAGGAGAAAAACCGGGCTAGAGTAGTTTTCAGGAAGGGTGCTGATGCCCAGGTAGCTTACAATAGCGCAGGAAGGTTCAACATCTTTGGGACGAAGGCTGTGAATTACGAGCTCAGCTTTACTATTACTGAAACATTCAAAGTTCAGCCTTACGTTGTGTCTTTAGGCGAGGAGGAAGCAGTGCTATCTGTTCCATCTTAGCTGTAGTTTAGATTCAGGTAAATATGCTTCATCGCCTTCCTTGTGTTTTAACTTGTTTTGTATCGCTTCCGATATTGTCGTTCATCCTCGAATGCTTACTTAATATAGCCCACTGGTTTGAAGGTTGATGTGTTGCTAATAGCAAAGGGGTATACATTTTCACATTTGAAGAGTTTAGACCTAGAAGAATTAGATATATGCATAGTGCCTGGTAGATTCAAGCTAGGAAGTTGAAGACCCATTAACACATACATGACGGCAAAGTGATGTAATCATGTCTTTGCATGTTGTATTTCCTCCAAAGGATTCGAAATTGAGTTTGGATTCAAACAGGGTTGTTGATTTTGTGTTTCAGGTGAAAAAGGCATCAAGAGAAGTAAACGATGAAGTGGCTCAATGGAATTTGGAGGCTCTTGCTTGTGTTTTAGTTACCTTTTAGGTAGAGTATTTTAGGCTGTGTAGTAGTTTGTGAGAATAATATGTATTTCTAGAGATCAGAGTTCTTGGTTATGTGTAATTGTCGAGGCTAGAGAGTCGGTCAATCTTCGTCTTATTTTCTTGGTGACAAAACATTTGATTTGCTGTTGATGTAAGAATTGTCTTGTTCAAGTAAATTGGAGCATTTAATCTGGATTAATTTTACAGGAGTTTAATCCGGTTCAACCGATTCAAGCCGTATTCAAATTGTATTGAGAAAAAACGATTTGAAAACCGAATTGAGGAGACATCAGTTGGATACCATTTCATATCTCTTTGTTTGTCTAAAAACAAACTTATTTTTTTTTATTTAACTGAAAGTCAGATTTTCTATTATTTCTGGAATCTGAACTCAAACCAAAACCGAATTAAACCTAACCGAATGTTTGTTTTTCAACTCGGTTTTTCATATCTTATAAACCGAAATCCACAGTATTCACGGTGATAACAGTAGAGTACGTCTTTCGTCTTCCTCTCTCTCTCGAGAAGACTTTAACGTTAACGGCGTTAGGTTTACTATTACAGATACATACACCGGAGGTAATCCAAAACATTTCGACCAATTTTTTCAAAAAGGTTCCAATTTCACGTTCCTTCCTCTTCCCTCCCACTTCATTTTTTGGATTGTTTTTTTTATAATTTATTAGTAGATCTGAGGTATTTGTGATTTAAACCCAGATTTTAAAAGAATAGGATCTAGTCAAACTTCTTCATATATAGCTATTTCGGATTTTTTAGTTTAGGAATTTTAGGGAATTTGACCATTACTTTTTAGAGGGTCGTTTTTATTTTGATTAATTTGTAATTGACTTGATATAATTACTTGAATTAAGTTTAGACTAATATCTAGATGATTAATTCTAAAAAAATTGAAATTGTTTTTTAATGAAGTTTATAATGGTATTGTATTTCAATATTATTTTAATGAAAATTGATATTTATGTTAAAAAAAATAAATAAAAAATAAAAAAAACTTTAAAAACCGGAGGGAATGCGTCAATTCTCCTTCCTCTCGTCCCCGAAGCGAAACTCTCCCTCTCCCCAAAAACCTAGCAATTTGTTTTCAGATATGTTGCCTCTCTGGTGGCAGGTGTTCCTTGCCGGCGTCGGAGAGGGTTCCCTTTCTCTTTTTTTTTTGAACTTTTTCCTTTTCTTTAACAATGGTGGTAGAATTCTCTGATGGTCTTTACGGTGGTTTTACTCACGGATGGTGGTGGCAGCGCTTTTGGTGGTCTCGTCTGGGTGATGTTGTCGGTAATTCTGCATAGATGAAGCTCTTGGAAAGATAATATTCAAATATGATGAAGACAAGATTTTGTGTTCATAACTGTTTCTTTTCTATTTTTAGGTGTTCCGCTGCGGCAATCTCAGGAGTTTCGATAATGACTTTCAGATTTGTTGGAGAGTCTCTGACGAGGATTTCTTACGATATTTCGATGATTTACTATTAGTTATGTGGTTGTGCGTTTTAGCGAATCCAGATCCGAAAAGGACAGGATGTGATCAAACTTCTCCATACATAACCGTTGCGAGTTCTTGAATCTAGAGATTTCATGGAATTTGACCATTGCTTTCTGGAGGATCATTTTTATTTCGGTTGGTTGTATTTAGCGTTATAGAATTATTTAGATCAAGTTTAGACTGATGTCTAGATGGTTAATTGCCAGAAAATTTAGACTATTCCTTAATAAAATCTAACTTTAGTCATTATGACTGTAATTTTGACATTTGAATTTCAATATAACGAAAGATAGTATTTGTGTTAAAAAAAAACCTAGTCCATTCACACCACTACGAGCTCGTAACCGCGAACATCGATATACATATCGCTACGCCGCTGGGTTTCGATGTTTACTACATCGCTGAGACATTAACCATCGAGCGTGGTGAGTATGTGTCTAATCCTGTTTCCGATTTATGTTTGTAAACGAAATCTTCGGTTGATAATTTTGAGTTGTGAGGATAAATTTATGATTTTGAGCCGAATGGATATAGGAAAATAGAGAAAGTTTGCAGATTTTGCCTTATATTTACTGATCTAATTTTGTGGAACTAGTTTGAGTAGGTAAGATCAAACGAACATCATCTTTTGGAAATGGCGAAAGTTGTTGCTCCTGGTGCTTTTGGTAGTTCTCTTCAATTAAATGGAGGGTCCAAAGCTGCACCAAAAGCTAAGAGGAAGACGCCCGCTGAACTAAGAGAAAGTTTTGTTTCTTTATCGAGTTGCAAGTTATCTTCTTAAGATTGTTTGCTCAGATACTAATCCATTCTCACAACACAGGGAGAACAATTGAAGCGGACTGGTTTTGTGGATCAAGTGAAAGAATCTTTTGATGCATTGCGCCCTTGCAAAAGGTATAAAAATAATTACGCCTTCAAGTTATTACTCATATTTTGTTTGTCTTACTAAATTATCTTGGGTGTAGTACTGAGAGGAATAATGGGCTTAAGAAGCAAGAACATTTGAAGAATCCAAAATACATAGAGATGCGTATGGATGAACTATATCCTGTCAAAAAGGCTCTGCCTTGGATGCCATCTGGCAAAGAAAACTCTAAGGTTTACGACCTCTCTGATTCTTGATTCATTTAGTTTTGTAAAAAAACTTACGTAAAAGACGCTTTATAGTTTAATACATATCTTTTTGTTTTATTAACTTATTTGTCTTTACCACAGGAAAATGGTGCGAAAGATCAATCCAGCAACCTATTCAATGTTTCTTTACTCTCAAATGTTGTTGCCATCAAAAGACAACAACTTACTCGGTAAAATGCCTCAGGCAATATCTGTTTGGAGTAATCTGACTTGATGCGCTTTAACTTAAGTTAATGCTTTAATGCCTTAGCAGTGAGGACAATAATGCTTCTACTGAAGTTTCTAATGATACTAACACCCAAGCTCGTCAAACAAATGAGAGATGCAGCCAGAGCATATTTCGCAGTGTCACAGAACTTTCAACAAGGGATGAAGAGTTATCCTGCTTGCCAGATGTTGATATGGTATGTTTCACTTGGTATTCTTTGATGATTTCAGATGGTTAGTATATATGGTCTTGGTAAAACTGATATCGTCTTTCAACAGACCAAAGCACTGAAAGGACTTGCCACTTGTGTACCAGTGCCGGTTCATCCTGGTGACAAGTGTGAGAAATCTGATACTGCTTCATTAAGTGGAAATTTCGTATCTGAGTTCCATGTTCCTGGGCGAATGATTCCTTTGGACCTTTCCATGAAGACTTATGCTCGACTTGTTTCCTCTTCTCCAGTAAATTGGTGAGTTGAGCTATTTTCAATATTCTGTACAGTATGTAGTAAGGGCAGAAATATATTTTGGTTATTCCGAACATAATTTTTAGTTGAATCTGAGTGATTCTTCCTTGACATCTTATACTAGTTATCACATACCACTTAATGATGATTCTAAATTTTGTTTTGTTATGAGACTGAAGTATTCCTTTTGTTTTCACTTTTTCGTATCATATCATGTTGAACTAGTGTTTTTTTATTTTGCCTCCGAAGTTTGATTCAGTCTGTTATTTAATGTTGTTCTAGGTTACATAGGTCAATCATGGGTACCACCTACAATGGTATGCCACAGCTAAAGTCACTGTCGTGTAATGTGGTAAATCAAGATAACAGTTGTGGTTCTGGATCACCTGGGGTTTCCCAGGTGTTAAATTCCATGTCGCTACACTCATGGGTTTATCCTCAGTCCACCTTGCCACCTTTTATCATCTCAGCACTGATAACATCTGGACCAGACAGAGGTTTGTTAATCAGATTCAAGGGCTATGCCTTCTTATTGGTCATCTTCCTTCTAAATTCTTTAAAGAGATCTTCATTTTGCTGTATTAGGTGAAGTTGATTTCCTTCAAAAGCGACAATTTGCATGGGAAGATGCTTTTCGAAGTGTATATTTTATGTTTCGGAAGAATCTCTGCAAAATATTTTATGGTAATCCCATCGTATATATGCCTGATTTGGATATGATATTTTTTGCGGGTATAACACTAGTTTAATGAAGATAACGTCAATGGCACTGGAAACCTGTAGTGCTTAAATTTATTTTGCAGAGATAGAGAACCTTCTATGCTTTGTTTTCCATTTGCACTTTTCTGTCTTGGCAAAGAGGCATCAAAGTCACGTACACCTTTAGTGTTATTAAAATGTGAACTTTCATGCACAGCTTCTTTCTCATGTTCCATCTCTCTTACTGTAAATGATATGTATGCCATACTCATGAATGAAACTAAATTTAGTTGTGCTTTATTCGTATTGTAGTTTGTACTTCACAGTTTGTGGCAATGTTCACCGGAAGCTGGGAGTTAGGGAGTGTGAAACGCTCATGCAATGCCTATATCACTCAGTCAACTAGAAGATTGAGAGCCACGCTTAAAGACCTTGTAAGATATGCTCCCTGGGTATTGTTAAGCCTTTTGCTTTATTTAGCTTTATGCAGGTTGTTTGTTCGTTGAGGCTTTCAGACCAGGCTGCAGCGTCCTCATCTGTTACGTATTTTTTGTTTAAGTTTTATCTGAACAATTTTTTGATTGCTTCTTCGAGATGACTTTAGTGAAATATAAGTAAAATTTTGCGAAAAATAGCACAATAACTAGTCAGGGTGCTGCTTTTACTAGGAATTGTATTGTCGTTTACACATCTTTGCTTCGTTTTTCTTAAATTTTGGGAAGCCATGTGCTGATTTGGTCTGTGAGGCTAATCTTAAGCGTATTGTACCTTGCAGCGTTTATAAGTTATTTTGTCGGTTCACAATTGGTAGAACTTGAAAACATGTTGTCGGATGTTCTTCCACTGCTCTGCGGTCTCCAGTCCTTAGTTGAACAGTTTTGTTCCATATCAGTGGGATATAAGGAATTTGGTTTAAGCCATAATTTGGTACTGTTGTGATTTTTCTGTAAGCTCATTTGAAATTCCTTAAACATTTTAGGTTCTTACGTCAAGGTAAAAGTATAGTATTCTTAACACAGATCAAGAGAGAAGTATTAGATTATTCATTTGTCTTTTTCTTATCTGTTATGCAAACCTTGTGCAGTCATCAGTACTTTACTAACATGATCTGCATATGTTTTTCACAGGACATATGCTACTCTATGCCTCTTTGCAAAACTAAAATGGATGAAACCACTGTTGAAGATCTTGCTGAACTCTCAGAGATAGAGAATCATAACCTTGGCCAGGTTTGTGCACCTTCAGTCACCTGTTTAGGAACTATATCTATCTTTTTATGTGAATATGCCACTGTTATAAACAATGTGACGCTCATACAATTGTAAATGGGAGAGTATTGGCGTATCTTTCTGACGCTTCCTGGTAATGGATGCAGACTCGTCGTTTGCGTTCCGTCTCAAACATAGATAATACTCCAGAATCTTTCTTGGCTTTTAACGGTAATGAGAGCGTACATGGAGTGTATGATCTTCTGTTAAATTATAGGTGCGTAGAAACATTTTTTGGAGAAGTTACATATCGGGCACATCGAAATCCTATTAACTAATTTACTTGATGTATAATAACCAATTGTTTCTCAATCATGCATAGGTCTTCTTTGGGATTTCTTCTCACCGCAGATGTTCCTGTGTTGTATTCACCTGTGCCATTTCAGAATGCTGCAGTGTCTTCTCCTGAGGTATATTTTTTTACATTTGCGCTTTGCTCTGGAATCTGAGTTCTCTTGACATTTTGAGAATACTTGTTCTTTGATCTCCAGATCAAATGCGCGGAGATGGTAAAAACAGATCATACAAGTTGCTTCATGGTCGAGATTAAGGGCGAGTATCTCCCGCCATGGATTATTAGCAATATTTGTGCAAACGTGGGTGCTAGTGGGCAAAACTTTGAAGCCAGGTTTGTTGATGCAAAATCTCTTCTCATCCCTTCTCTTCCAAACCAAAAACTGAAGTCTTTGGTAGGAAATGCTAACGTTCTGTGAGTTGAATTTAGCTTTGTGACCGAGCCAACCTCAATTAGCTTAAACATGGGTCTACCACAAATCCCTGAGAAAATCGAGCCTGAGTCTCCAGTCTGCGAAGGCACAGGAGAAACAGATGATGATGCGTCTGGCATTCCCGGAGCAGTGATCTGCCCTCACCTTCGATCAGGCCATCTAAAGAGCTTGAAGTATTGCAACAACTCTTACACTGTTTCGCTGTCTACTTCGTCAGATATTTTGATTTGAATTCTCTCTTTCCAGGTTTTCATGGTTATATTTATGACCCCATAATCAAATTATCAACCCAATGGTTATTTTTCTTTGCATTTTAGCTGGACATATTCTGAAACATATTTGATGCAACGTATAAGAAACCAGCCGTTTAGTTTAATTGTTGATTACATTCATGCAGAATAGAAAGACTTTTTTTGTGAAGACTTGCGTTATGATATTGCCTTGAGGAGATGTAAGATCCAAAAATGAGAGGAAAAGAATCAACTTTGGATTGATATATTCAAACCAGAATCTGAATCATCCGTACATGTTTTTGATTGGATGACTTGCATAAAGAGAAATGTACACTCAATTTGCACTAACTATGCCATGAGAGAGAAGGAATGGATGTCTAGACATGTGAACTTGTTAGACAACTCCATCTCCTAGTTCGAGATCCCTCGCCTAGAATCATAAGCATCCCCATATTATTTGCTGATAAATCGTACACATACCTGCATTGCAATTTTGTAATTGAATTCATCAGAAAGCAGTAAAACCAGAATGTGAACCAAAAAAGCAAGTGTTTTTACTCGTTAATCTAACTTACTTGTTTCGCTTGGCTTTCCTTCTCCAAGAAGCGAAAGACACAATCCACTGAAACACAAGAATGAAGAGAGCAAAATTCAGGCTTACGCATAGTTTCCGATAGCAATATGCAACATGTGAGAGCTTATATAGGAGAGATTATGATTGTTTTACCTTGAAGACCATTACTACAGAGAATGCTTTGAAAGATGGCATTTTGCTGACCAGGTCTCGCCTGTTTGTTGCGACAGTTTCCTTTGATAAATGCTGTGCTATTTCTTTCAGCAACACCAGCTGAGCTCTGTCTGTCCGCATCGATACAATGATCTGTCTCAGTGATTCCCTGTCAGCCTCAAGTGCTTGAAGCCTTGTGTAAAGCTTCTCGACATCTGGCTCGTTAACTCCTTTCTGAGTCATGACCGGTTCTTGGTATCTCGGAGAATTCCAATGATCACCGTTCAACTTTCCCTTGCTCATCTTACTAGGCTCGTCGTCAATCTTAATTTCAGAAACTCCCACATGAATTGAGTCGATAGTATAAACTCTGTCGCTACTACTAGACATAGGAGAGTCTGCGGAAAATATCCCCTTTACTTCATTTGCAGTTCCTAAAGGCGAATTTGGATCATAATATGGCCATCTTGGAGACTGACCAACTATCACTTTTTCTACAACCTCTTCATTCCCATCTGGTCCACTCGGGTTCTCATCCACACTACATTTCAAAGAAGTGTATTCGCATGGGTAGACATCGATACCGACCGTGCTAGAGTCTCTGCCAAATCCAAGTATCTGATCATGCATCTCTGCTTCGGTTAGCCCATAGCTCAACAGAGTATGCTTGTAAGCTTCTACCTCATAAGACAAGGCCTCGATAGCCTGCTCTTTCTCATACAACAAATCTTCCAAAGCCGAAAGCTTTTCTTGGTCATGCGTCATTTTCTCTTCAGCAACCGCTTTGAATTGCCGAGCTTCCATCTGTATCTCAGCCTTTTCTCTCTGCAACCTCAATATCATGGACATTGTCTCGTTAGCTGCTGATGCAGCAGCGTTTCTCTCTTCTTCAAGCTCCAAGTGGAGCTCTTTCACTGTCTTCCATTGGCTAGAAAGATCCTCAACTAAAGCAGCACACTCATTCTCAACTAGTAACTTTGCGTTTGAAGATGAATCAGAAGAGCCTCGTAACAACATGATGTTCCCTTCTTTGAATTCGTTGAGCTTTCTTTTCACCGTTCTAGTCCAAGGATCTGAAGAACATGCCCCAAGGGAATAATCACAACCAAATTCACAGCATTTCACAACATCTCTTGAAGAAACCCTCAAATCAGAATCCATGAAATCTAATCTCAGATGCTAATATATATAGACAGACTAAGTAAGATCCCAAAAACCCTAGCTTTTCAATCTAATAAAAGCAGGAACCTTTGTTTCATTCTCCAATTCAATTGCGGAAACAATTACAACAATGAGCAAAAAGACCCAAAAAACAACATTACCGTTAACAGATTGCGAGAAAGTATCCGCATAGCCAAAAAGAGAAGATAAGTGATGATTCTCAAAACCAGAAGAAGGTATATTTTCAAGAAAAAATACTCAAGAATAGAATAATATTATATATAATCTTCTCAACACGAAACTTAAGATGGGTATAGCTACCTATTCTCAAAATCTCTCCTTCCGGGGAAAAAAAGAAAGAAGAAATTTTCCTTCTGTTTCCCGGGAAAAAATAGAGAGGAAAATGTTTGAAACGGCGGGATTTTCAGGAGGGAGAGAAGATGGAAAATCCAATAAGAAAAAAGAAAGAGAATTTTGGAGGATAAGGAAGTTTATGCTTTTATCTTTGTCTGTGATTCTCCATCTTCCTCATCTATCTCCCTCCTTTATCGGAGCGCGTTTCATAGTTCTTGGGGTATGTGCCCCGCAGAGAAGAGTAATATCATGAATAAATTTTGGCCCTTTTGGGGGGGAAAATAGCCAAAATATAAATGAAAAAATGTTCGTAACTATAAATGTCAGTTAATGCAATATTTTGGGGGAATAGATCCGAAAGTTCATACGTAGATTTATATGGGCATAGTTAGTTAGAACGTAGAATCATACCTTAAAAAGATTTGATTCACGATCAGATTGAAAAATGTTTACCAATTGTACTTGATTTATTGCTGGCGCAACTTCTCAGTTAGATGGTCTTCTTGTAGATGCCTTGAAGCTGGTAATAATACTAATGGGAAGATTCTCAAGTAGTTTAAAACGTTCATGCTTTATTCGTCGAGAAAAAACTTTTAGTCTCTGGTATTCGTTTTTGTGATCAGGTCATGTAGCCTTGACAGTGGAAGAGACATTAAGTCTCAGAAGAACATTGTAAGTAGACTCCGTCTTTGCGTCTTCTTTTTGTTGCTGTAATATTGTTAACCTCCAAAAGGGTGTCTTTATGAATGATGTATGCTTTGAATAGAATGCAGATACGGAGACTAAGTAGAGTTGATTCTGATTTTTCCAGTTTTCTTCATCATGACGGGATACCGTCTATAGACATGTACTATGGAGTAGGTGAAGCAGAACTTGATTCCTTAACAGTCCAAAATGTGATGATGTATTAATGAAAGTGATGCCAAATAATGTATTTTGTTTATCCCGTGAGTTTTTCAGATTATCCTGTCGATCACACCGCTTTTGACTCCTATGACTGGATGATCCGCAATGCCGATCCATTGTTTCAACGTCATGTTGCCAGTAAAGCTTTTTGTTTTTTTCCCTTCTTTCTCTAGTTTTCATGGCTGCTATGGAGAGGATTTAACTCTCTTGTATGCATTCTATATATCTCAGTGGCTGGAATTTGGGGACTTTTAGGAATTATCTAGGCTGATGAGCCAGTCATACCGTTCAATTACATCTCTTGTGCAGAACAATTGCAAGTATGTTTTCTTCTACTCACTCCCTTTATAAACAAGATAGAAACGAATACTTAGTTTATATATGTTTTGGTGTTACGGTTCAAGCACATAAAGATACATTGAGCAAGCTCTTAAAAAGGAAAGTCTCTATTGATCCCTTAAGCATGGCGATACAAGAGTTCTCATTAGTTGCTAAAGAAGCCGCAGATGAAGCAAAGGTTTTCTTAAGGAGTATTGCTGATTGATGTGTATAACTTTTACTTTTTCTCTTCTTCATCACACCTTTTCATAAGTTGGTGATTGATTTTGCAGAAGTTAAAAGAACAAGCATACAGCACAAACGATGTTGCAGCAGCTGCCAAGAGAAGAGAGCTAAATGACAGGATGATGCTTTCAGAAAGAGGGTTTTTGGATTCAGAAGGGATCAAAGGGTTCAAGCATCTTGTAAGTAAATTAGAAACCTCATTTTGGATTTTTTCATTCAGATTTCACCATTTTTTTCAAAACTCATGTGACTTTGTGTTTGTGTGTATGTATAGGTGTATGGAACGGCGGCTGAACCAGAGAGCAAGCTAGGCTTTTTCCCGGGAATAGCAGATGCGATTGCAACGAACTCATCAGTCGTTTGTATATATATTGTCTGACTGTAGATTATAGAAGTATAAACTCGTATCTTATAATGTAACCAAAATAACTGTTTCGTATTCAACACATTCAAGACTAATAGAATCTTAAAATAACTGTGGTATATAGTTTGGATCAGCTTATAAGTAATTTTTTAAAAAGGTTGATGATAATTGAAACTAAGAGTATGAGAAAAAAAAAAATCATTTATTTTTCAGGAGACGGTGGAAATGCCCTGTGAAGTTGCTTCCTCAAGTTTTGCACGTACCGTTTCGGCGGTCGACATTTTATTGATGCTGCAGAAACCAAAAGACATACAGCAAATGTTAAAGCCTGAAGAAGAGAAAAACTATTACTAATACCAAAGCAAGAATGTTTTGTTATGGTGAACTTAGGGCCACAATCAAGAAAATCATAAATCATTTTTGGTCGAACATCCAATGGTAGTAACTCACCGAACAAGAAACTCCCCAGAAGATGCTTTTGTTTGGGAGATCCAATCCGGAACCAATTGCAACATCAACCTTAATTGTTCCTCCACTTCCTCTGAGAGAAGACAAAACAAGAAAGAAACTGTGAGCCTGTCAAGGAAGAAGAACTAGGTAAACTGTAAAACATTCGATAGAAACTGTCCCTACTTCTATCGGTTATATCGATTTGGCATGCAATCATCTTGTGAAGAAGCTCCTCCTTCGTGATCAACGTTCGCTTTGTTGAGTGAAACCATTTATGAACCAAACTAACAAGCTTAGGCAAATTTTGCTTCTCGGATTCAGCCTTTGGTTTCTCTATCATCTGCAAGAAGCACACACAACACAGTAGTAAGCAATGATGCTGTTTCAACACAGTTTGCAACTGAAACAGTGTGCAAGCAAAATGGTTGCTCGTAAAAGCATCGCTTACTAAGTGCAGAAGACTATCTTCATCGTAGGAAGCATCACCAGCTTCATCAACCGATTCATCATCAGATTTGTTACTGATGTCATTTTTCACAATTCCATCTTCCTCGAGAGTGTCGAAATTCAGACACCTAGTGCGAGAAGGGCGCCTTTCCAGACCATCTGTTGATCTAACAGAGACGTTATCATCATCTGGAGTCATCGTAATACACCTTCTAGATGGCTGCAATGTCGGTGTAGCACTCATGAGCCTGATTGGTGTTGATAGATCCTTGGAGGGAGTGGAAAATTTTTTGGCTGGGGTTCCAACTATTTGTGACTCTATATGTGACAACAAGCATTGCTCAGTACCATCCGACAAAGTCGAATCTGGAATTACTTTGTTCACTTTATCTTCTTCTTGCTCTATTTCCTCCTCCATTTCAACATCAAACCCATCATTTTCAAGTTTAGATGCTCCCACGTCTACTGTTATTGTGCCTGAATAGCTATCGGAATTGAACGGTTCAGGAAGCAGTTCTTTCGGAATTTCGTCCTATAATACAGAATAACAAAAAAAAAAATGAAGAATGAATCAGATATAGCACCAGTCTCCTGAAAGCTACAACCAAATAAGAATAGATCAGAAAGCCTAATATGTACCTTAGGATGAGCTTTGTAAAAATCTACAAGCTTTGAGTGGAATACCTTCCTAAGTTGCATGTATTTAGTTCCGCAACTTGTATCTTCAAGTACAGTTGCATAGGTGTTTAAGTTAATGTGGATACTGGGTTTCATACAACTAGTGCCTTGATCACACTTTAAAACTCTCTTTACTTCAATGGCTTCCGGATAAATATGCTTCATCTGAGCCAAATGATCATACGAGAAGATCCTGTAGATTCAGCCATTGACCAAACAACATTAAACAAATACAACCAAACAACACACATATACAGGTAGAAAATCAAGCAATATGGTACATAATGAGATTGGTTCATAATAACAATTAGATTAATCAAATGCATCAATAGTCAATCCCCAAATCCCTCATGTTTCACCAAGATCAGTTAAATTTTTTTCTTGAAACCAAACAAAAGAAGAAGCTAGTAAGTAAATAGCTATACCGATTAGTGAGATACTCAATCTTGGGACATATATTGGCAAATGACGTCAAAGAACCCTTTAGTTTGAGCAACCTAATTGCAGTATCCAACCCATTGAAGAATTCATTCAAAATCTCGAACCTGAAATTGCCAATAATCCATCAAAACTGGAAAACCAGAGTCCGAATTGAGACCAGTGTTATGAACAAATCAATCAATTAATCTAACCTTTCGGGCAATTTCACAACTATTTCAGGTGTTTGCGGCGAGGTTAAGATCTGTCTCTTAACCGGTTTGTTCTGAATGTTTCGATCTATGGAGCCGTAGGGCTTATCCTCCGGGAATGAGATAGCGATTTCGCTGTCACGAGATCTGGTGGGAAGAATCGCCGTCTTGACAGGGGTCTTGGTAGAAAAAAGTGATTCGGGGTTCGAAGAATCAGACGCCAAAGCCGGCTTCTTTGAAACGTTTTCGAGCGAGTTCATGTCGGAGAGATAGATATGGACCTGAGGAGTTAAGAGAGAGAGAGAGAGAGAGAGAGAGAGAGAAAAAAAAATGGTGTTTGGGGGTGAGAGAGGGAGCGTAACGGCTAGTATATATTAGGGTTTGACGGAAGAAGAAGGCAAAATATGTGGGCCCAGATATGCCACGTCACTCGTTCTAAACGTTGGTTCCCGCTATTTTCCTTTTTTTATATTGAGCCATTAGCCAATATCTATCACATGATATTTGTGGCAACACAGTTTTTTTTTTTTTTGTATTTGGACATAATAATTCTTCGTACTTTTTAACTAATAAACTCGCTTAACCAAGATGTTAGATAAATAAATAAAATTTGCTTAACCAATAATCAATTCATTAGTGATCATGGACTTCAAAGTCTGTTTTGATCACTTAAAGACATTTTACTCGATAGATTTGAGTAAATATGAATGATTTTACTTATGCAATAAAAATATAAAATAAAGAGTCTATAGCCTATAATACTGATTTATTGTATTGGTTATTTTTGTTAAATTCTAGTTTACTCCATCACTACAAGGGAGATATGTATAAATATACATAACCATAATAATTTTTTTTGTTGAATTATTTTTTCAGCTGCCATGCAAATGTTTAGTTTTAGATCATCGACATTATCATAAAAAAAAATGTGTCTATTAAACATCCACATATTTGTAGAAATTGATATTTTCCTGTAAGCATCGGGATGGATTTATTCTCTCATATTTTAAGAATTTTAAAAGCAAAGAAGACTAATAAATCGAATCAATTTCAAAAAGAATTTCTGTATTACAGATTCAGCGACAGCTAAAAATTAGTCTTCTCCTCCAAATTCGGCATTAATTTGGGATCAATTACCATACGGAAAATAACAGCTTATGTGTCCGAATATTTGTTTTCTTTTACGAATATTCTAAAATATTGCCTAAAACGAGGTTTTTGACCGTGAGTCTGATGAAAAACTCGAACAGACAGTAAGAATTAACTGCAAAACAAACTATTTTAACTGAAAAACAGAACCCATATTATATGCTAAAAGAAGTAAAAAAAAAAAAGCTGGATGAGAAATAAATGCGAAAAAGGAGGAGTCAAATAGAAAGGGACGACGTCGTTGTCAGAAGAATATACCACATATAAGCAAAGAATATGTCAAAGCAAAAACAGTAAATGATCATGTATAAAGTAGCTGTTCGCGACGCTCTTCTATTTCATTTCTCACAACCCATTCTTCTTCTCTCTCTCTCTCTCTCTCTCACAGGTTCTTGAAAAAAACATCAAATACTCTTCTCCCTTCTTTCTCTAAGACAATCCTACGAGTGTCTGTCTGCTAGAAGCAAAAAAAAAATATACTCTTTCTGTAAGTTTCTCCTTCATTAGTTATGTGTTTTTGTGAATCTATGCTACTTTTTTATATATGTTGTTTGGATGAGAAATGAGAATCAAGCAAGACTGGTTATTGTTTTCTTTTTGTTCCTATCTGTCTTCTCAATCTCTGTTTTGTCTTGTAATGTTTTGTTGGCTAACGAAATTACAAAAAAAAAAAAAAAAAAAAAATGTACGTAATGTTTTGCAAAAATAAAATAAAAATTAATCTAAATCAAGACGAGAGGAGGTTTCCAAATATATTTTTTGGTATACAAGGTATGAAATCAACTTGTCGTTGAACTGGTTAGTCTTGTTACGAGGATAACATGGAATGATCAAATCTTTTGTCGGTGTGTCTCAGCGTCACTATTTTACATCGTGTCCCCTTTTTTCAGTTCTACACGTTACGAGTCAACCTTTATAATTTATGAATTTGAAATGGCTATAGTTCACCCGTTATAAAACTCAATATTAAGAGATGAACCTAAGCTATACTGAATGTATTTTCTTACTATTAACACAGAGGAAAAGAGAAAGAGAGCAATGGCAGGAGATCAACTAAACGTGCTAAACGCACTCGACGTCGCGAAAACGCAATGGTACCATTTCACCGCGATTATCATAGCCGGAATGGGATTCTTCACCGATGCTTACGACCTTTTCTGTATCTCCCTCGTCACTAAGCTTCTTGGTCGCATTTACTACCACGTGGACGGCGCAGAGAAGCCCGGAACGCTGCCTCCTAACGTCTCAGCCGCGGTTAACGGAGTTGCGTTTTGTGGTACACTTGCGGGCCAGCTTTTCTTCGGCTGGCTCGGTGACAAACTCGGGAGGAAAAAAGTTTACGGCATGACTCTCATGGTCATGGTCATTTGCTCAGTCGCTTCAGGTCTCTCCTTTGGGAGCACCCCAAAAACGGTGATGACCACGCTCTGTTTCTTCCGGTTCTGGCTCGGTTTTGGCATCGGCGGTGATTATCCGTTATCCGCCACGATTATGTCTGAATACGCCAATAAAAAGACCCGCGGCGCGTTTATAGCCGCGGTTTTCGCGATGCAAGGATTCGGAATCTTGGCAGGGGGGATTTTTGCGATCATCGTATCTGCGGCTTTTGAGGCTAGGTTTCCGGCTCCGGCCTATCAAGTGGATGCCTTGGCATCTACGATTCCTCAGGCGGATTACGTGTGGCGGATAATTCTGATGGTCGGTGCTTTGCCTGCCGCGATGACGTATTACTCGAGGTCGAAGATGCCCGAGACTGCACGGTACACGGCTCTTGTGGCCAAGGACGCAAAGCTAGCGGCTTCGAACATGTCTAAGGTTTTGCAAGTGGAGATCGAAGCAGAGCATCAGAAAGTAGAAGAGATCGCCAGAGATAAGTCCAAATCCTTTGGCTTGTTCTCTAAAGAATTTATGAAACGCCATGGCCTTCACTTGCTCGGAACCGCAAGCACATGGTTCTTACTCGACATTGCCTTCTACAGTCAGAACCTTTTCCAGAAAGATATTTTCAGCGCCATCGGATGGATCCCTAAGGCTCAGACTATGAACGCAGTTCAAGAGGTTTTCAAGATCGCACGTGCACAAACCCTAATCGCCTTGTGCAGCACGGTACCTGGTTACTGGTTCACAGTCGCATTCATTGACGTCATTGGTAGATTTGCGATACAAATGATGGGTTTCTTCTTCATGACCGTCTTTATGTTCGCTCTCGCCATTCCTTACGACCATTGGACTCACAAGGAAAATAGAATCGGATTCGTGGTGATGTATTCCTTAACATTCTTCTTCGCAAACTTTGGACCCAATGCCACAACTTTTGTGGTGCCCGCTGAGATCTTCCCGGCTAGGTTTAGATCAACCTGCCATGGAATTTCTGCGGCTTCTGGAAAATTAGGAGCAATGGTCGGTGCGTTTGGATTCTTGTACTTGGCACAAAGTCCTGACAAGACCAAGACAGAACATGGATATCCTCCGGGGATTGGTGTCAAGAACTCACTCATTGTTTTGGGTGTGGTTAATCTTTTGGGGATGGTCTTTACATTGTTGGTTCCTGAATCTAGAGGCAAGTCTCTCGAAGAAATGTCTGGTGAGAACGAAAACTATGATGAAAGCAGCAACAACAACAAAAACAGCACGGTATCAACTGCGTAGAGATTCCAAATGACTTTGCGTTATTTATTATTTATATCTCCAGATTTCTTTTCACTAGTATCTCAAGTTGTTATTTATGTCACATTTTTCTATTGATCATTAAATGCAATAGGATCTTATTCTTTTACACATCTGTTTCGGTTTGGTTTCATTGTGATAAATAAAAATGGAGAGATTGGAAAGCTATAATGATGAAATTGTGTTTTTCGGTGTTCATTGTAACCACTGAACTAAAGAAGAAATGTTAGATTCAAATATCAAACAGTAACACTAAGCAAAATGGTGAATACAGTGATTGTCATTAGTTAGGAATGAATTGATAGAAAGCTATCCATAAAGTATAATGCGATTAGAGTTGTAGTTGAAATTGAAAGAGGGAATGACGTAATAGCAATTGGTCCGCTGCTCATTGTTACAAGACAGCTCTGTCTCTTGTGTTCTTGAGACAAAATGTTGATTGTTGTGTTCAGTATATATTGATTAGGTGAATCTTCTTGCAAATGATTGGAACAGGGCAAAACTTAACGCTCTTTATAAATGGGGCAAAACCAAAACTGCATTCTGTTTGTTTCTTCAACCATTTTGTGTTCTCTGCAACCACAGTAGGAGATCATTCATGGTGCTATGTGCAGTGACCCTAGGAAACATGATGTTTCAGGTAGCTTTTGAAGGCATCAATGGAAGGAAGAGTAGAAAAGAGTGAAGATAATTAAGGTATGAGAATTTTTCTTATACTCTATACGTATCTTTTGAGTATTTATGATAAAGAGAGTACAATACATGGGAGTAGTACTAGACACAATACAATTCACTGGCTGTGAACATCACCGACATACACGAATAATCTGGATCTGGGATAATGTAAAAAGAATAAACTTATGCGTATAACTCTGACATAGAGGCAGCTTCGTGTTCAGAGACCAGCTGAAACTAAACCATGCAATGTTACAATTCCAATCAAGATGTTGTCTTCAGTGACCACAGGTAGAAACTGTACAGGCGATGGTGGTGACTCCATTTTCTTCATAGCTTCAACAGCCATTGTTTCCGGTCCAATTGTCCTCGGCTTCCTGTTTTCATAACAATAAGTTCAAAATAAGATCTCAGCATACATCAGTGTCTATAGGATCTAAAGCAGAGTTTTTTATTGTTGTTGCCATTTTCTCACCTGTTGCACATTTCTCCGACACTGAGTTTGAAGATTGCTTCTCCACTTGCCTTGAGAGTCCGGCGAAGATCTCCATCCGTGAATGTACCGATCAAGCAATGACGTTCATCAACCACAAGCAAGCACCCACATCCTTTGCTGGTTAGCTCAACTAATTGATCCATTATCAAGTCTCCTTCTTTACAAACCGGAAGCTCTTCTTTCTTCTTCATAACATCTTTTACCTGCGAAATTTACCAATGTATATCAACCCTACTGGTTCTTAAGCTTATTATGTAGCCAAATCAGACTACAGAAAAGGATTCTAAGAACATCATGTGTGACCAGACCTTGAAAATTAAGCTCTTGCCGATCCTACCGGCGGGATGATTAGCTGCATACTCCTCCTTAGAGATATTTCTAGCCGCCATGAGTGCAACGGCGATGGTATCACCGAACACCATCTGGATCGCCGTAGACGTTACCGGAGCAAGATTAAACGGACATAACTCCCTCTGGAGCGGCAAATGCACATTCATATCGCAAACTCCGGAGAGTGGGTTCCCGAAAACGGAGGTAAGAGAAATCAGGAAAGCGCCTTTAGCCTTAGCGCAGGGGACAAGACGGAGAAGCTCTTCGGTGGCGCCCGATTTGCTGAAGAGAACGAGAACGTCTCGGGATGAGAGAGCGCCAATGTCGCCGTGAAGCGCATCAAGAGGGGAGAGGAAAGATGAGCGGAAGCTGAGGGAGACGAGCGTCTGAGAAACCTTGTTGGCGACGAAGGCGGATTTACCGACACCGGTGAAGAAAACGGTTCCGGCGGAAGAGAGGAGAATGCGTGCGAAATCTAGGGTTTGGGAGAGGTCGAGATGCTTGAAAAAGTAATTGAGAAGATCTTGTTGAGATGTGAAGAGGTTGAGGAGATTATCTCGGGAGATCTCTTGATGATGTTCATTGCCATTTTTAAAGGATTCGTGATTCACAGATGAGAAATCGAGATGTGGCGGTGACAGAGATCCCATTGTTGATCTGAGAGAGATCGCTTGGAAGAATTTTTTTTTTTTTGCTTTGTGGAGAGATCTAAAAAAATCAGAGTGTGCATTAATGGAGACGGGGGTAAATCGGTAAATTAAACACTGCATTTGCATTTTCGTGGTGATTAAGTGATGAGCCATGAGGAGCGTTGGTGACTGGATTATTAGAGGTAAATTTAGCGTTTACAATATGATTATTTTAATCATTAATTTTCAAAAAGAAATTAAAATTTGGTTCCTTTTTTTTTCCTAGTTTGACTTCGGTTCATATTTATAGTACTAAAGGATTGAATAAAAACAATATATACATCTAAACTTTTAAATATTTTCTTTTTGGCGAAAATACGAGTACAAAAGTCCATCATGACTCGTGAGCAAAAAAAATTTTTTCACAAAAGTGAGACTAACCACTTATACAAGATTTGTTCCAACCCAAGAATATCTCCTTTATCGTATGGTCGAGAGTGTCGAGACATAGACAAAACTTAACTCCAGATGGTTTGCCTAAAACCACAAGAAGTCAAGCGATTACATAGTAAAGTTGGGGTACGAATTAGCAAAGAAAACCAAGCTTGCTCTTTCGATTCAGAAAGTTCTTGAACCAAACATTACGTACCTACGCATGTCATGTGGCAAACGCTTTCATGGTGTGTAGCTACATCTCAACTTGACTTACTAGCATCTGGGAACAGACAAAACCTGTCCAACATTCGGTATGATACAAGAAAAATATTTTAAAAAAAAAAATTGTCCTCTGGCACTACAAGTTTGGACCATTTCTGAATTTTTGAAAAATAAGTAAAATTTTAGTCATATCCTTTCGACCTGCTAAATATAACTGATAATTTCTGTGGATTGCCTCTCTTTTCGATCAAAACTTAACTACTTATGTAATCTTCGAGAATATTTTAAAATACCTTAGTTTGATTCATTTCCCAGTTGTAATGTTTGTACCAACTCTTTTGCAAAAAGAGCATGAACAATATGAGACTACTTACTTTTTGTATGTAAGTCAGATAAATCTATAATGGTTTAACTTTCCGGAGAAATCACCAAGTCTAATAAACTTGATTTAACGTATGAAATCAGTTGAATGCTCACGCGTGAAATTTTGATGGGAGATTGAACATTATCATGCTACAAGCAATATCTTGATAGGCATGCAAGTGCACATATACACACGAGAGAATTTCTACACAGAGGAGATACGGTTTTAATCTAAACTAAGGTTGCCATTAGTTGGTTAATTAGTCGATCTATGGCTAAATTAAAGTTAAACAAAAGATGGATATTTGCTAATTTACCAAATGCTTTATATGGGTGGAAATCCTATGGATATGGTTTTTGCTGCAGTATTGATTTTGTACGTGTTTAAAGAATGAAAGGACAACATAAAACCTTTTTATTTCGTGTAATTCGTATATCAAAAAGGAATAAGAGAAAGGTAAGCAAAATGGTGAAAAGTGTAAATGTAATTTTTATAGCTATTTTGATGGTTTCTTTACGTTAAATTTGACATTTAATATACGTTATAAATATATACATATATATCTTACCAATACATGTGAATCTTTATAAAAAAATTATTTGTGGTTTATTGAAACACAATTAAGACTAAATAAACATCTTAAATCAAAATTTTAATATTTCTTACTATATCGAATTTTACTCTATCAAATATACTTAGTGCAAGCTAAAAAATAGAAACTAAAAAGTGATTCATTTTACAAAATGATACATGTAAATATTCAAATACTTGTTGACAAAAAAAATATATATATATTCAAATACTTCTGGTTATATGGATATTGTGTTGATTAAAACGCAAATGTAAGAAGATATACAAACGATTTGATGATATTCATATATGCTAGGATGATGTTGATTATACGTTTACGATTTTGCTTAACACGGAGATCATCAGGAGAATGGCCAAGCCAACATCATTTACACGTTTACTATTCTGCTTAATTTGTCTTCTTATTTTTTTACTTTTGAGTTTAATCATTATTATATATGATCGATTTGTTTCAATAATATAAGAAAGAGGTTACTTCAGCTGATTTTCACAATACACATGAAACTCTTTTATCTACAGAATATTGGATCAATTGGATAGTCATTTGTACGGTGAGGTTAAGCCAAGTATTAACAATCTAAAGTCAGATGCTGGACACAAATCTCCACTAGACCAAATCACAGGTAATGTGTTCTGATAAGAAAACCATAACATTTTTTTAACCTGTATAGAATCTCTAGATGAAAATCTAATAAACAACATGTGCTAGATAGAATTATTGGTACATAAACAAAGTTTTCGAACATAGTGTGGCAAGTGAGAGAAGTAAGAGTGTAGTAAACGAGAGAAGTCACATAAGTGTTATTGTGTCAGGCCTTCTCTTCAATCATATCACCCTTTCAAACAATATCTTCTACAAATCTACTGAATCTTGGGTGGTCTTTGATAATCTCCGTTATGATCAAAAGAACTGAGAAACTAATAGTCACTGGTTTTAATCCTCCTCCTTGAGAATGGGATGTTAACACACGGAAACAGAGATAGTTTCCATCTCCATCATCGAGTGAGTAACTGGACATCAACCCAGCAATCTCATCTGCACAAAACATCATCAAAATTCTAGTTACAGCTTTAGAAAAAAACAACAAAACAGATATGAGATGCCAAATGGGTAGAGAAGAGAAATAGATTCCACGATATCTATGGCCTTAAAGATACACACACACCAATAGAGGCAAACACACAAATCCAATAAAAGAAAAAAAAAACCACCAAGGACATACAAGTTCTCCACAAACAGTGATCTTTTCGTTTATATTAATTTTCTCAACTCTGAATTGAATCGAAGTACGATCTATAATGGACAGCTTCTCTTTGGTCAAACGAAGTGAACATAAGAGTCCTCATGTTCAGACACATGGTTGGTTCGGCTCAAGAGGTCCCCATGATACATTCTTAATAAGTCAAAAAGACCAAACCATTAGAAGAATCTCTAAAACATGTAAGGCAATCTTATAGATAGTTGCGTTTGAGGTAAACCTAAGAATCCTACCATACTGAGGATTATACAATAAAGATCATAAGTTTGCTAAAACGTGAGCAGAGAGCGATTAACATACCATCCGGAGGTGCCAGGTCGGTTCCCGCTCGATCTTGGTGGACCCAAATATTCTGGACCGGATTGAATCCTCTCATACCCACCCGATTTGGGTCGCCTGGTCTGTCCATACCCGAAATAGCCCTGCCGCGGTTGTTGCTGATTTTGATGGTGGGGCTGTTCCTGGTGAGGCAATCTCTGACTAGGATCCTTAACTCGAGAAGAGTCGAGCCCAGGTTTCTCGTCTTTCCGGACAAACCCTGGCCTAAGATGCGGCGGGACGAAGCGGTCAGGCTTCGGGGACGTAGACATCGGAGTCGGAGCAGCTACGTTTGTCTCAGATTCCGAGGTCCGAGCTGGAAACGAAAGCGAGGAACCAGGTCCGGTATGACCTAAGGGACGGAGAGAGATCTGATTCGGATCTGGAGCAGAGGTTGCTTGATCCGGAGTCTTCGGAGCTGGAGAGAGCGGGGGAGGCGTAGTGGCGGTTGTGGTGGTGGAAGCGGCGGAAGATTTAAGGGGCTTCGGGGAAGGTTTGGTGAGGACGAGCATACGGCCATTGGAACGAGCAACGGAGGAGTAAGAAGCAGGGGAAGTAGAAGAAGGATCTTTTTGAAGGATGTGGTTGTAGTTATTGGAGCTGTATTTATTGTTGGCTCTTGCCATTCAATCTGCCCTTGTGCTGCTTCTTCTCTGTAGCTAAAGTTTCTCTTTTTAGATTTTGGGCAAGAAGGAGAAATGATTCTGTTTTCTGTTTTTTTCTTTTTGTCTACCTCCTCCGCTTGTTTTTTTTTTTTTTTTTTAAAAATCAAAATTTAGATCATGATTGCCAAGTGATGTCATTCAGTTAAGTCACATGACACGTATCCATCTTGTTTTCTGTTATTTTCGTTACTTTATTCTGCTCTAACTAAGCCCTCCAAACGTCTACCATTTCTTCACACAGGACAATATCAACTTCATTCATATCAGACATACTAAGCTAGAAACATTCAATAGCAATGTATCATACTTTCCATTATCTATAATACATCAACCAATTTAATAAACTAAGCTAGAAGCTTCTATGCCGCATGAAACCCCATATAAATCACCATACTACTGCTACATACCTTCGAACATTGCGGGAGACGGTGTTAAAAAAACCCAGCAATTTAAACACCATTCAGTACTTACTATATATATATATATATACAAAGTTAGGGTTTATAAAGCTTACCTAAACCCTAAAACCCCTAGGTGGGGTTGTTGAACCAATCACGATTCTTGGTAGTTCCTAAGGTCAAAGGACATCGTACTCGAGCAACTGTAGCAAATGAATCATGAACGATTCTCATATATCAGCCAAAATTTTGGTGGTACCCATGGAAAAACAGATAAAAGTAAAAAAGAGTTTATGTGGGAATCATCACCTCTTCTCGACGTCTCTGTAAACTCCAACCAGAGCTTCGGCCTTGTCATAGAAGTTGTCCTTGAGAGATATTACAATGCTTTGGAAGCCATTCCCATCCTCTGCATCCTGATTGACACGTGTGGCTTGGCAGGATTTGCTACGAATAAACTGAGCAACTTTTGCAACGTTTAAATTATCGAGCGCAGCATCCACTTCATCCAGTATGAAAAAAGGCGAAGGCCTATAGCTGATAAGATGGAAAGGAAAACAGTACCAGCAACTTCATCAAAACCTCAGAACAACTGTCTATGGTACCATGACTATTTTTAAGTTTTAGAAAAATAAAAACTTCACATGGCAACAACCAAGACCAGTCTGCTACTCCAACATCAAAGACTTTAACTAAATATTAGAGTTAAGCCAAGAGTAATTGGGGATACCTATGGATGGAGAAGAGCAATGCCAAGGCCGCAACTGTTTTCTCTCCTCCAGAGAGCTGTTCCATGTCACGGAAACGCTTGGTTGGGGGCATTGTAGTATACTTTATACCATGTAGAAACGGATCATCCTCATTCTCTAGGTTTAGATAGGCAGTCCCACCCAGTGGATGTGTATTACTCTTGGTTAGCTGCTTGTAGATCTTGTCAATAATGCTAGAAATGTGGTTAAAAGCTTCCATAAATAGCTCATACCTGCACAACAGTTTGTAGTCAGCAGCGACAACTCTAACCGAAAATATGAATCTCATTTAAAAAAATTGAGGTGCACTTGTGTGTGCATTCTATCCAAACAGTAACTCTATCAGGTAATTTCCACAGAACTAGAATCTTCAGACTTTTACTTGTCCAGTTTTGGTTCCACCATAAAGTCGATGCTATTTGGTAGCAATATTCTTCAAAGCTCTAAAGATCATTTCATAAGATAACTTTCGACTTACCTCTTCTGCTTAACAATATTGTATGCATCCGCTACTTGTTTCTCCTCTTTCCTGGCAGATTCAAACTCTTGGCTAACTTGTTTTTCTTTCTCTTGTATAGCCTCATACTGGTCAAGTGCTCTCAAGTTTGGGGCCGTTCTTTCAATCTCTGATGTTTTAGATTCTATTTTCTGCCTGAATTCCACATCCATTTTCTCACGAGAAGATGGTCTCCGTTCTTGGAGATAAGCTCTATCTAACTCACTAAAGTCAAACTGTGGCCCATCTGAGTCATCTTCCTCCGCAGCATCTGATAAAACAGGAAGGGTGATACGTTCGAGCTCACACTTCTCAGTTATTTCCTGTTTTTGCGACATCAGCTGCTCAATTTGCGTTTCCTGATAGCAAAAGGAAGCTTTAGTTGACCTATACTCAGATATACCAATTCTTTGGGAAGTGATTTGTTAAGTCTCCATTGTACCTTAGAATGTATCTGACGATTGAGTTTGGTTATGCTTGTTGTCGCTTGAGAAGCCTGCTTTTTCCAATCCAGTATTTCCTTTTCATACTCCTCTGATTTTTGTTTGCACTCTGCAAGCAAAAGTATTAGATATTCACACCTCTATGAAAGAAGAAACTACTGCAGATTTGTGCTAGACAAAGAACGTTAGACAGGTATGGTGATAAACAAAGTATATGGTCGTGTAACTTATGCTCATACCAGCAAAGGCAAAGAGGATAACAGAGGAAGAGAATCTACGGTACTGAATCTTCACATCAACCATTTGTCAGCCACTAGCATTCTATCTTAATATGATCGCTTTCTTTTAAGATGTAGTGTAACCATACAATTAATGCACGAGGTCGAGCAGATCATGTAAATCCCAAAATTTGTTCAAACCCAAGTCAGAGCAATCTACAAATATCAAGGATCATGTAATGAAACAATCAATTGGTTGAAGGGTGACTAAAGATCCATACAATTAGACAATTCCCACGAAAGAATAAGAAAATTCCATATTTCAATACAAACTCCAGTAACATGGCTCCAACATAAGGTCATCAATATTGACGAAGCAAACTCGTATACGGACAATGTACTTTTACTAAATCATGTTAATGTCTGCTAAGAATGAAATCATCAAATTGACAACTCATAATGGCACCGATAATTGAAAAAAAGCATAGAACTGAGGCCATCAGATATATGTAGAGATAGAATCAAAATACCTCCCATTTCCTTCTTCCAATTGTTAATTTCATTAGCAGCTTTTTCTGTTAACTCCTTAAGTTCAGACTTCCTCTTCTGTATTCTTTCCAAATCAGCTTCCAAAGAACTGATAGAAGATTCTAGCTTTCGAATTCGTGACCCCACATCTCGGTTTTGCTCATATTCCACCCTGAAATTAAAAAGTTATTTTAATGGACCAAGAAAAGTTGCTTTCGTTTACTCTTATTGTACAACTTGAGCTCCATTCAATAGAAAACAGTATGTCAACTCAGCCAACCAGTAAGCGTATTGCAGAGTTTGACCACTTAAAAAATGTTTATTTTTTACCAGATACGAAAAAATCAGCTGAAAAGTTGACTTCAGAGTCGGAGATATAACTTAGCACAGAAATGGGCAGCCGAAATCAATAGAGATTAAAACTGTATATGAGAAGTTCGAATAAATCTTATATGTAACCAGAAAAACAGAGCATAAGAGACATACTGGTATTTTAACTTAGCAAGCTGGTTACTCAGATTCAGCCTTTCTTCAGCCACTTCTTGAGCCTCCTTGAGCTGTTTTTCTTCATATTCACGTATGTTAGCAACACCAACAGACTGGCTAAAATCCTTATAGATACGGTCCACAATCTCATTGATTCTTTTCTCCAGCTTCCTGATTTCTGTATTCCTCTTATCAACCTCAGCTCTTGACTACAATACCAACGGCATTCAGTCATGTTATTGTCATCGGTTTTTAACTTTACCATATATCAGAAAAAGATATTAAATTACCTTAGAAAGTTCAAGGTTTATGCGTCTACTTTCTTCAGTAATATTCCGCTTCTCTTGCTCAAGATGTGGAAGTTTGTCTTTGATGCTTTTCTGTAAAATAAATCCACTAATTAGTAATTCCTGAACAGTGCACAGTGAAGTAAATTATAATAGTATGCATCTTGGAAAGATACATTTGGTAGTTACCTTCTCAATTTCCGCATACTGAATCTTTTTTTCAAGTCCACTTATTTTACCCGATATTTCGGACTCCTTTATCTGCATATCTCGAATAGATCCAATCTTTTCCAATTCGAGTTCATATTCTTCTTTCTTTTTCATCAGTCCTGCACAACCGAAATGTTGACTCTAAGACATATTGAACATAAAGATACTTTAAACCAGCTGGTGATAACCCAACCTTCAATTTTCTTGTCATCCCATTTGTTAGACTTTGCTTCCATTCCACCACTGGTACCACCAGTCATTGTTCCCGCCTTTGTGAGTAATATGCCATCAACAGTAACAACTGGAAATAATAGAAATCAGGATAGTGGAAAGCAAAGAAAACTTCAGTGCAAGCAAATGAGTACATTACACCTAAACAAGGAAACAGGAACATACCTTTAAATCTCTCTCCAGTCCAGCTGAGAACCTTGGCTTCTTCAAGTTCGTCACAGACAAGGGTATTTCCAACAGCAAAGAGGACCGCCTTCTCCAATTCAGGATCGAACGTGGACTGGTTAAGGTCCAAAAACATAAAATGGAAATCTGCTCATAATAAATTTCCTACGTTTGTCGATCCTTGGTTTAATACATTAAAAAAAATCTCAAGCTACTCACAACTATGCACGCAATGAAGCCAAAGGATGATAAATTATTAATACAGGCAAACTTAAGTATGCCAACGTCAAATCATTCACTTATTTGCAAAGGATATTGGATAACATCGAACGCCAGCTTTGCTGTGCCGCCCAAATTTCTCAATCTTTCAAGCACTGGCTTGACACGTACTGACTGAAGAGGAATAAATGTCATAGGAGGAAGCCTTTGCTCTTTCAAGTACTGTAAATAACAAATAAACTCATTTTATCCCATACATAGAGTAGTGGTACAAAATGCTCTTCAACATGTACTTTGTATTAGAAGCAAGGTATAAAAAGATCCGGAAAGTTAAGTTGAAGCCAAGTAACACAGAATGGGGCTCAATTCTTAATATTATGGAATGAAACCTGCATGAAGATGATTACATCATACATGTTACATACCCCTTTATAGAACATCTCCCCTACTTGGTAAATAATATGAATTGATCATTATTTAAGAGGTGGTAGAGTTTAAAGCATCATTAATTTGGCATAGGCAGTGTAGTATTATGGTAAAGAATATCTTACTCAAAAATTAATGAAACTGTACTTGTCAGCGGAGAAGAGAAGGAAACTATGAAAAAACATTCACAGCTTGCATGGGAATAGAACAACAGCTCAAGCATAATAGAAGTACCTTGATGCAGTCCTTTCCTGTGTTTTCATCTTCTACAACTACTGCATCCATAAATCTACCCATAGCAACAGTAACTGCAAGGTTGTACTTCTTCCGATTTGGTCGACAAAGGTCAGTCATCCGACCATGAACTCCTTGAAATAGACGCTTGAGAGACTCAACAGCCTGTGTTAGCCTACTATCTCTCTCATTTTCATATCTTTCAGCCGTTAGATCACTTAACTGGTCTTCTACTTCTGTGATTCTAGTCTTCAATTTCTCAGATGCATTCCTGCGCATCGTAGAAGTGGGTTAAAAACTATCAGATTAAAATAAAAAAGACCGAGTATCAGGGGATGAAGAATGCATTCCGCCTAGCACAAGAAGGGGTTTTTAGTCAAAATAGGAATTTAAAAAAAAAACTGATAAATGAATTACTAATATCTCTCAAGCCATATTTCAAAAGATGAAGCAACTGTAAAAGAAATCTCAAAGGAGATTATTACACAAACTTTCAGAAATGTGTATTAAAGGATATCATAACATAGTACGTAAACTATCCGATACTAGACAATCTAGTGAGTAGAGGACACATACTAACCTGGCATCTCGATGCTTTTCTTGCAGTGCTCGTAACTGCTTTTTCAGACTAGTTGTTTCATTCTTATATTCCGAAGAAGAATCTTCGATCTCTTTTAGCCTGGATTTCAATCGCTCTATTTGTTCATCAAGATCATTCTCCCTATTTATAAGTTGCTGGTAATTTTCTTCCAGATTTCTCAATGCTTCGAGATCAGCATGATATTGCCTATCTAGAACCTCTTTCTCATCTCTTAGCTTGATCGTTTTCATCCCAGCTTCTTCTTTTCTGAGATTGATAGACATGAAGGAAAATCGATAAGAAAACAAAGCAGTTAATTAGGATTCAAAAGGGTGGAAGATTATGCATGTGGATGGTGAATCAAGAAGAATATTACAAAAATCACAAGGACAACACCGATAATAGCCTCTAAACAACCAAAATATATGTCATTCTGTCAAACAAAACGCTTAACAATTTGTTTGCTTAGACCATTCTTCAAAGCAGAGAAAAGTACTTATCTAACTGCGTACCCAACAATTCTTTCATTAAACTTAAAAGAATAGAATGTGAAGCAACAAGTAAACCCATGTAGTATTCATGTCACCACAAAAACTCAAGCGAGAAGATCAAATAGGAAAAATAGAGAGTGCAATTTGGTGAATAATGATAACATCAGGACAGTTGGGAAATGGCAATGCTCCTGACTAAAAGAGCGAAAAAAATCCTTATTTCTTTCAAACTCACATTCGAAAATAGTCTTGCAGTTGACTGTCAAGCATTGGGAGTTTCCCGCTGCTATCTTGTCTTCTCTCGTTTAATTCGTCCATTTTCTCATTCAGATCCTTAATGCTCTTCTGCATCTCTTCAATTTCTTTGGAATGCTTCCCTTTTTCTTTTTTCCTCTTATCCACCTCCTTTCGATTGCTCTCGATTTTTGATTTTATGCGAGCTATCTCCTCCTTCAGTCTCAGAAGCTCAGGTTGCTGTTGACAGGCAAAGTAAATAAATAAGTTACTCTAGTGGAAAAAATAACCTGTTTATTATAGACTTCCAAGGTATACTCACGTATCTTCCAAGTTTTGAGCTTCTCTCGGCAATCTTCTTTTCACGTTGAGCAATTTCTTTCAAATACTTTGCTTGTTCTACCTTTCTCTTACCAGCTTCATGTTCAAACTTCTCCAGCTTTCCCATGACATCTTTACGATTGCTCTTTTCAACATCAACATCTTCATTTGCCTTCTCGATATCATTTTCAATGTTATATAACTGCCATAGGAAGTGTTGTCTCTTCAGAGCTTTCTGCAAGGCATGACGACATATTAAAAAGAGGGCAAGAAGTATAGTTTCACAAACTAAATAAATACACACTACTCCACTAGAGAAACAACAGCAAATTCACATAATTACCAATTCGTCTTGCAGCTTCAGATGCTTCTCAGCTTCTTCCTTTTGTGCTTTCTTCAGCTTCTTCTCGGCCCCAATCGTTTTCTTCTTCTGATATATAAGAGCTGCTTTTTCTTCAGCACTGGCCTTCTTTTCTTCTAATTCTTCATACTCTTTCTTAAGCTCATCGGAGCCAGAAATCTGCTCGAGAAGTCCAGTGAGTTCTTTTGAATTCTTGGAAGCAACCGATTCAACATCACCCTACAATTAGAGTTGAAAAGTCTTTTGTCAGAACCAAGCCACAAGACAAGAAATTGACATCAAACCACATGAATTCATCCATAGAAACAAAACAAAACAAGCAAAAACAAACTACGTAAAATAGAAAAACGAATCAAATGTTAAATTCTCAAAATCAGGACGAAACAACCAACCTGAAACACCAAGAAATTGCGAGCTTTAACCAGTATGCCAAGAGATCGCAGCTTTCCATTGTAGTCTTCCCAATTCACAACCCTATTGTCGATGCGGTACTCACTACCACCAGCGCTGGTAATCGTACGAGTAAAATGGAGCTCCAACCCATCGTCCAGGAGATACACGAGGCGAACAAACGCTTTCCGACCTCTCTGTTCCTTCTCTCGATCATCAAAGGCGTAAATGAGATCCTTAAGCTGAGAACCACGAAGTTGACCGGTGCGAACTCCGAGCACGAAGCTAATTGCGTCCATCAGGTTGGATTTGCCAGCACCGTTGGGACCAATAATCGCCGTGAAATCCTTGAACGGGCCTACTAACTGGTGACCCTTGTAAGACTTGAAATTCTCCATCTCAAGCTGCAGGATCCTCCCCGGTGGGGTTTGTATGGAAGGCATGATTGGAGGTCTCGTTTGTTCGGAGAGAGCAGAAGAGAATGAAATTGGTCAATTAGGGTTTCTTCAAGGTTGGGTATCTTCACGGGTGAAATTGGCGGGAATCGCAAATTTTTAGAGGCTAAAATCTCTCAAAGGGATTTCAGAAATCCATTTTTCCCCTAACTCCGGAAGTCGAAGCCGAGCGGAGATGACAGTGAGTTTTGTGATCTATGGGTGAGAGCGTAAATGTTGAACGGTTTTTCTTTTTTTTTCAACATATCCTATCTTAGTGAATTTGCTTGTTTCGAACCCCAAATTAATGTGGTTTAACCTCTGTCATTTAATTAATTAATTAATGCGGTTTATAACTGTTGCAAATACGTGAATAAACCGTTTTTTTAACAAAGAAAAAAATTATATATTATTGTTCACCTTGTTAAATATTGGTATATTATATCAAGTACATTTGCTAAAATAATGCGCTATATTTTGACTAAAACTTTTGTTGTACTCTTTTAGTATATGCTAATAACAACATCTACATTATTGATAATTCAAAAATATTATATAATTAAAAGAAAATAAAAAATAAAAATTATTTGGAAATTTTAGAGTTTGTCTCAAAACTATTTGTCATGTGCCTTAATATTACTGATTCAATAATTTATTTAATAATATAATTTTTAAAATAATAAAATTAAATAAAAATTATTAAAATATTACTTATTAGACATTCAAAGAGTATCAAGGATCTAAACAGTTTGTGGATAAAACTTATTTGATACTATAAAAATATCATCTAATTAAAACAAAAAAAAAATATAAACTTTTGGTTAAAATCATCTCATTATAAATAGATTTTAGAGACATCTAAAAAAACTTTTTAAAGACTCAAATGGTATCACTAATGTTAATACTCTAATGCTATTAATCCATTAAGCAACTTGTTTAGTCCTATAAATAAGCTCCATTTATTTTGTTGATCAATAAATTTGAAATTTCAACAAAACAAAATAATAAAAAAAAACCTAACTCCATTTATTTTGTTGATCAATAAATTTGAAATATCAACAAAACAAAATAATAGATAAAACCTAGTCCATTATCATTTACCAAAGGAACTCTAAATTGCATAAAAGTTAGACTGCGAGAGTGATAGATCACGAATCTGATTTAAAATCTGATGGAGTGTGAGACTTGTAAACAGATAAGAAAAGAACAAATAAAACTGCTTCTCTCAGTTTGGTAGACACTTACGACCACAAAACACACATGTTCTATACATGTTGTTGTATATAAACAATTAAATATCATAAATACCAGAAGCCACAAGTAGAATTGTCGAAAAAAGCATACGCACGAAAAAAAAAAGAGGAGAGACAGAGAAGAAGAAACGCGAAGATGGCTTCGACTCCGAAGTTTACTACTACAATTTCATCTTCTCCATCTCTTCAAATCCTCTGCAGTAAACTCCCAATCGCAATTCATCGACCATCTTCTTCATCATCATCTAGCTTTCGTTCGCTCCCTAAAACCTTATCTTATTTCTTGTCTCTCCGTCCCCGTGTCGCCTTAGTGTCAAACCACCGGTATTATCCCTCTCGCCGGTTTTCTGTTCTTGCCCAGAACGATAACGGAGCAGAATCGGAGCGCCACTACGATTTTGATCTCTTCACTATCGGCGCCGGAAGCGGCGGCGTCCGTGCCTCTCGCTTTGCTACGAGCTTCGGAGCATCCGCCGCCGTTTGCGAGCTTCCTTTTTCCACTATCTCTTCCGAGACAGCCGGAGGCGTCGGAGGAACGTAAGTTTTATTACCTCTTGGCTTAATTACATTTGAAAGCTCACATTTGGCAGATTGAATATTGACTGTGTAGAGAAATCTCATTCTAAGCTGTTTAAGATCTAAAAGTCATTCTTATTTTTCTTTTTCTAAACGAATGAGTGAATTCATTTTGGTATATTTTACAGGTGTGTACTCAGAGGATGTGTCCCAAAGAAGTTACTTGTGTATGCATCCAAATACACTCACGAGTTTGAAGACAGTCACGGATTTGGTTGGAAGTATGATACTGAGCCTTCTCATGATTGGAGTACATTGATTGCCAACAAGAACGCTGAGTTGCAGCGCCTGACTGGTATTTATAAGAATATACTGAACAATGCTAATGTCAAGTTGATTGAAGGTCGTGGAAAGGTAGGCTGAATCGCGGAGTTTATATAGTCATTTGTTCAGATTTTCATGTATGTTCAGCTATACTTTTTATGTTCGATATGCGCTAAACGAATCCATGTCACATGCTTCTATGTATTCTTGGTAGAATATGGATTTTGAGCTTGAGTTTATATTTGTATGCAGGTTATAGATCCACACACTGTTGATGTAGATGGGAAAATTTATACTTCGAGAAATATTCTGATTGCAGTTGGTGGACGTCCCTTCATTCCTGACATTCCAGGAAGAGAGTTTGCCATAGATTCAGATGCCGCACTTGATTTGCCTTCCAAGCCCAAGAGAATTGCAATCGTTGGTGGTGGCTACATAGCCCTGGAGTTTGCGGGCATCTTTAATGGTCTTACCAGTGAAGTTCATGTATTTATAAGGCAAAAGAAGGTGCTGAGGGGATTTGACGAAGACGTGAGTAACTTCAGAATGTTTTTGGCTGCTTCGTTTATCCTTTTGGTTTTTTTCTCATTTTAATTATTATTCTTGTTCATAGGTTAGGGATTTTGTTGGAGAGCAGATGTCTTTAAGAGGCATTGAGTTCCACACAGAGGAATCCCCTGAAGCCATCATCAAATCTGGAGATGGCTCCTTTTCTCTGAAGACCAGCAAGGGAACTATTGATGGGTTTTCACATGTTATGTTTGCAACTGGTCGCAAGCCCAATACAAAGGTATAATGTGATTTTTACTGTAACGATGTTTATAAAATTGAAAACTGTTAGCAAAGTTCATTGCTTTTATAAGTTTTCTAAGATAAACTAAACATTGCAGCCCCTTGTTTATGACTTAAACATGTAAGCTGTTACAATGATCGTAGAATATACTTGATCATTGATGTAATGTTGGCTGTTATAACAGAACTTAGGATTGGAAAATGTTGGCGTTAAACTGGCGAAAAATGGAGCAATAGAGGTATGATCTAATAGTTACCTATATTTGGTCTCCTGCTATATCTGTTGTTGCATTGTTGAAAATATCTATTGTTGCATTGTTGAAAGTTCTCTTTTTATGCCTGGTTATTTAATGTGTATTTGTGCTCCACGTTGCCATTTTCCTTGGTAAGGTTGATGAATATTCACGGACATCAGTCCCTTCGATCTGGGCTGTTGGTGATGTCACTGACCGGATCAATTTGACTCCAGTCGCCTTGATGGAGGGAGTTGCATTGGCTAAAACTTTATTTCAAAATGAACCAACAAAGCCTGATTATAGGTAACATGACAGTCTTGACCAGTGTTAACTTTGATAGTTAGACCTTTTGAGTTTCTAGTGATCAGTGAAAATTCTCTCTGTTTAGTTGTATGTGCTACTTCTTTTAAGATCAAGAACATTTTATAACTGTAAACTGTAGCCTCTCTGATGGCTTTTATCCTTTTTGTGTTCTCTATTCAACTAGAGCTGTTCCCTGCGCTGTTTTCTCTCAACCACCTATTGGAACAGTTGGTCTAACTGAAGAGCAGGTACGTAGGATAATTTGTTGAAAATATGGTTTATCGTCTATGTGACTGCTTATAAATGTTAAGAGACGTGTTTGCAGGCCATAGAACAATATGGGGACGTTGATGTTTTCACATCAAATTTTAAGCCATTGAAGGCTACGCTTTCAGGGCTTCCAGACCGGGTGTTTATGAAACTCATTGTCTGTGCAAACACCAATAAAGTTCTCGGTGTTCACATGTGTGGAGAGGATTCACCAGAAATAATCCAGGTTTCACAATCAACATGATTCATCTTCTCTGAAAAATAAACACGGAAAACATATATATGATTAAAGATGATTTTTCAATTTGGCAGGGTTTTGGGGTTGCAGTAAAAGCTGGCCTAACTAAGGCCGACTTTGACGCTACAGTGGGTGTTCACCCCACAGCGGCTGAGGAGTTTGTCACTATGAGGACTCCAACCAGGAAAATCCGCAAAGACTCCTCGGAGGTTTGTTTCTGAACCAAAAAAGAAAGCTTTTCCATGTAATGTATTCTCATTGTTTTGCAACATGGATAAAAGATGTGTATTCCCTATTTCATTTCAGGGAAAGGTAAGTCCTGAGGCTAAAACAGCTGCAGGGGTTTAGAGAAGGTTGCAAAAAGATTGGATTTACGCCATTGGAGCTTCCTGACAAGGTCTCACCAATTTCCTCAGTATTCTTATAAACCTAAAAAAGACATGCAATGCATTAGCTCATACCATACTTAGGGTGTCAATTAGGGGAAAGCTATTTTTCTACCCACCTCGAAGCAAATATGGTTAGAGCCGATTTCTTTGTGCCTAAATATAGTCCTGTCGAGTCGAGTTGGGCAAAAACAAACTTCAATATTTTTCCAAATACATATTTTTTTTTGTGCCAGCTCTAAACTGCTTTAGACCAACTTGCTTGAGCCATGCTGGTCCAGTTGATACCCTTTTTGCATGCCATATCAATAGTCGAAGATAGCAGACTCGCACTAGAATCATATGTAATTTTTGTATGATATTATTCGACGTACATATTTGCAGGAGAACATTATCCATGAAGAAGTTTTTTTGGGTAGAGAGTGATTGAGTTTTATAGACAACGTTTTTACTTATGTCGCATGGAGATGTCATAACCATCGTCCAGTACTGTTTGATCGTTTAACCTACACGGCCAAATTCTCAGGAGAGGTTATAACTATTCGGAAAGTGATTTTGACAAGAGCTCTAAAACTGAAGGTTTCAATTCTTTGTTCCATCCTAGTGGTGGCTGTATAGATAATATAAGGCTCTCCCAAATTCTCATTATCCTGGTTGAGTAAAATAAACTATTTCATATGTCGAGAGTTGATTGAGTTTTAGACTTTAAGCCAACGTTTTTTAGTGGACCGTCCTGTAATACTGTTGATCGGTTAGCTCACACGACCAAAGTCCTAGGAGAGTTCATAACTATTTTGGTAAGTGATTTTGGTAAGAACCGAAGATTTCAGTCTCTCCCAATATCTCACTACCCTAGTTGAATAAATACACGATTTCAAGCATTGATTATTTAAGATTTATTTTATCATTTTTTTGTCAATTTAATCTAGTGACTTTTAATATTTCATTAATTTTGCGAAATGTTGGATTCAAATTTTAGATCTGTGTTATGAATTTTAGATGTGGTCACCATTGTGCCACATGATTTCGATAATTTTCATCATTTTTTTTAAATTGATTATATATTATCCTCATTATATTATTTATTTTATAACTAATTGTTATGTAGAAATACAAATAAACTGCAGTTTCTTTATACAGACACAATTTTATCACAAACTTGAAGTTAAACGTATTTTGCACAAAATAAGTTTATTAAAAGATTAATACGTTATTACACCTATTTTTAACTGAAAATCACTATTAAAAGTACTAAAATCTACCAGGAATGACTAGTATGTTAATATTTATTTTCTTTCGAATAATACAGTTAACAATTTGTACGTGAATGAGATTTTTACCATGTAAAAAAAAATGTCTATGAAATAATGCAATCTGAGAATATTTATTGGCTTATTGCGACACGATTAAAAATTATTCTTGTTTTGCTTTTACTAAAAGACTTGCTGGTTTTTAAGGAGAATCTTTTCCTTACAAAAAATATACTAATAATATATTAGTCAACAATTTGGCGCAAGTAATTACAATGGATCCAATCCAACGTCTAGAAAAGAACATCAAGTCACGTGCCGTATCAGCAAACGCAAGGGCAAATAAGTAATTTAACTACTAGCCCTCACGCTCCCTTTTTGCTAGCTGAGCGGCTACGCTCTTTTTTTTTTTTAATTTGGATAATTTGCGCGAAAACACCATTTCATCTCCCGCCGCACCTTCCCTCCTCCTTTTTTCCATTTATTTTTCATCTCTCCCTCCGAATCTCCTCTACTCACACCAAATCTCCATTTCGTTTTTCTCTCTCTCAATCTCACGATGCAGCCTCAGCCGCATGTTCCTCCGGCCACCGCGAACGCCGCGATCTCAGCCGCGCTTAAATCTCAGCGAGTCAGAAAAAACCGCGGAAGTTACAGTTGCGGCCGATGTGGTCAACCTAAGAAAGGCCATGTCTGCCATCTGCCTCCTCTTGATGTACCTAGCACTCCGATTGCTTCAGAGCCGGTGAGCTCTATCTCCGCCGCCGCATCTTCTACCCGTTCTACTGTCGTATCTTTATCATCCGCGCCGCTGCGTCAGTCTTTCACTCACCTACGCCGCGCCTTATCTTTCGATGACGTCGATGCACGTAATTCTCTGGTTGAGCCCGATCTGGATGCAGCATCGACGGATCTGGATCTGAATTTGGATACGGATATTGTTCAGCCGGGGAGGTTTCATGCAGTAGGTCTATCGGAGGTGTTTAAGCGGCTGCCTCCGTCTGGTTTACTGATGGCGGCTAGAGTTTGCAAAGGATGGAGAGAGACCGCGAGGAAGATGTGGAAAGCGGCGGAGGAGCTTCGGATTAGGGTTCCGGAGAGAGCTCAGATTGGATACGTTGGATCCTTATTGCAAAAGTGTCCTCGACTTATTAGACTGTCACTTAAAATCGAGAGGTGATTCTTCGATCGTAGAACCTACTAGATCTGGGACTATTATTGATTTCACCGTATTAATTTGAAAATGAATTAAGGAGCTCTTAATAGTTACCGATAATCGAGAAACAGAAGTATTAATTGTCTTCTGTTTGTTCGACCAATTGCAATTTATTGTAAGATACATGTTTCTGATTTAATTTTCCGTTCTGATTGTTATCCGCAGTGATTTTGACGCGACAACTCTGGCCTGCATTGCTTTCTCTTGCCCCTGTCTGGAGGTTTTGGAGATTTCAACCTCAGGTGCTGCTGTAAATAGGATTTCTGGGTAAATAATCTTAACACTTTTTGGTGACATGAAGTGATATAAACCTGAGTTTCTCACAATAAGAAACAATGGCGATCGAGTTTATAACTGTTTTGCTATGAGAGACTTAGGTCACTTGATCTTTATGCTGCAATGGGAAATGGACATTATGGGTTCACGCTATAGATGTAGAGACTTTTGGCTCTGTTTGCTATAATTTCATCTGTACGAAGCAGTCAGATCGCATGTGATGCATCATAGTTTTGCCTCTGAGGAGATTTATGGTTTTGATCTATTTAAAACATTTGTTTGCTCCTCTGGATCTTTCTTTAATTGTCCTATTTTGGTGTATGTATAGGGACGAGTTGGGTCGCTTTGTTTCTAATAAACGTGGACTTATAAGCCTTAAGATGGAAGGATGTTCCAACTTGGGAGGATTTTCACTCTCTTCATCAAGCCTCTCTACTCTCTGGCTCGCGGATCTTCATTCTCTCTCGAAGATGGTAATTGAAATACCCCTTGTCCCAAGTTTGGGAAGATGATTCGTATATCTAAACCACAATTATGTTTTGTTCTATATTTGTCAGATCTTCAACTGTCCAAATCTGATAGAAATATCACTTGAGTTTTCTCGCCAAGAAGATGATTCAACTGATCTTGTAACAATGGTTGATGGTTTGGGAAGGACTTGCGCTAGATTGCAGAACATTCACATAGCCTCTCTGAAGCTTTCACATACTGTTGTACTTGCTCTTACTGCTGTAAATTTCAGGTTTGCTCAACTTCTCTGTTTCCAGTCTTGGTTTTGTTTGTAATATCATTCTTGTGCACATTTATGAGATTCCACCATTCTCTGGGACCTTTAGTCCAGTTTCCCATCGAGAAAACAGTAGTTCTTATGAATTGATGTCAGTTTCTTTTTTGTCCAGGGATTTGAGAATGCTCTCGCTAGTTCTTGGAATAGATATCACTGATGCATCTGTTGCTGCCATTTCCTCAAGTTACACAAACCTTGAACTGCTTGATCTGAGTGGGTATGTTTTGTTCTTGCTCAGGAAATCCTATATATATATATATATATATATATATATATATATATATAGTAATTCAGTGTGTTTCTTCACATAAAGAGTGTATGTTGAGACATGATTTTTTTGTTTGTTGGTTATAGTTCCAGCATTACTGATACTGGCCTCGGGATGATCTGCGATGTCTTACCTGATACACTCTCAAAATTACTCGTTGCTCTTTGTCCCAACATTACATCAAGTAAACTCCTGATTTTTGGTTTGCATATGCAATGTATAATTCGTAAATTATGTATTTATTCCCTGGTTTCTCATTTCTTATACAATGAATATTCTTGCAGGTGGCATTCAGTTTGCTACTGGTCAACTGCCTCTTCTTGAGCTGATGGATTGTGGCATAACAGTGTCTGATCCCAATTCAGATAATCCGACCTTTGAAGAGAGTTCGACTCCACATAAAACATCAGGCTACAATCAGAAGATGTTTATTAAACATAAACGGCTGAAGAAACTCAGTTTGTGGGGATGCTCCCGTTTGGACGTGAGATTCGTCATCAATGCTTTCGAAAAGAGTTCTCTCTAACGCCCATCTTCTCATAATTTTGATCTTTTGATGCAGGCTTTGTTCCTAAACTGCCCAGAGCTCCAGGACTTGAATTTGAACTTATGCAGCAATTTGCAACCTGATAGTTTGGTGCTCCAGTGTCCAAAGTTGCAATTTGTGTATGCATCAGGATGTCAACACCTATTAACAGGAGCTATCCGAAAACAGGTAACTTCTTGGACAATAACGTGTATACGGTTTGGTTTTAGTTTTATACACTAATAATAAAGAACCATTTGCCATTCAATCTGATAAAGTTTTTGTTCGCTTTTCGGATTGGATTTTTTCGGATATAGGTAAAAAAAAACCTTTGAAAAGTATATAAATAATTATTGAACTAATATTATATGATTACATCTTTTTAATCATATATGAAAAAAATATGTAAAAAGTAATAAATTTCAATTTGGTTTGGTTACAATAAATCAAATCTTGTTTACTTTTTGTTTCAAATTTTTTGGATTTTAGAATCATAAAATTAGTAGAATTATGGATCGCTTATGGTTTAAAAATTTTGGCTAGGATTCTATTTGGTTTGGTTTGGTTAGATTTCGTTTGTATGTCTACTCCTATACATGCGTTCTTTTATAATATAGTCTCTCAAAGTCACTTCCAGACCAAAGCCTTAAAAAGCCTCTTCTTATACTTGTTGGATAGGTTTATGAGAACTTTGCGGCTGGTGACAACCATATGCCACGGAAACGCTTGGCTGATTCGTCGAAAAGGATTCAGGCTCAACCTTCGTTATACCAAGAGGTAAAAATTTTATGATTATTATTATTTAATAGATATATTTTTGTTAGAAAGTAAGTATGAAATATATATATGTAACTGAGAGTTTGCTGTTTGCAGACAAGAGAAGATGAGAATTATCCAGTAAAGAGAAGGAAGGTTGAGAGAGAAGTGTGTACCATTATACATTAATAATGCTCTCTATTAATAATATTCCCTTGGGCTCGTCACGTTTTTTTCTTCTACCAGCTCTATTTTACTGTACATCTGATTATGTTGGATTACGTCTGTTGTCGTTTTTCACTTATGAACTTTTTAATCTTTGTTTTCCAATTAGCTTGAATAAATTGTATGATTAACATTCTTCATTGGATTTTGATTATTAATATATAGTAAGAGAATTTTTTTTCTTTTTTTTTTAGGCGGCATAGATGTTCTTCGTTTTCAAGATTTAGTATTCGTTTTGTATAATATTTTGTGTGGTACATTGAAAACCTTTGGATAAATTAGTCCGTTCTGCACTATTAACAAGTTTTCAACTAATTGTGAATGTACATTTTTTTGTAAATAGGCTTTGTAAAATTTCTACTAAGTTGCATTCATTTGGATTTAATTTGATAATAAGCTATGTTCTTTTTAACCTACTTAATTTATGAGATCTCTAGTCATCTATAATATAATTTTATAAAGATGTAGCTTAGTTGAATAAATGGACATGGCACATTCTTTACATTTATCATTTTTTTTTTTTTTGCATTTAAAATAACTATTTCTCTCAAGTCACCTCCAATTTATAGTCACATAGACAACAAAATTTACTACTAATGAGAACATTATTTTGAACGGCTATGCAGTGGACAAAACTTCATGAAAAGAAGATTGAGGTTGTCATCTTTCGCGCTCTGAGAGAAGCTTTGAGTGGTAATCCGATCGAAGCTTTAGTTTTAAGCTTTAGTTTTAAGCTTTGATGTTTTCAGGTTGAATGGAGGAAAATAATTATAGTGATTTTTGATATTTGAAAATATAGATTGCATTTTTAATTATTACTATTATTTGTGGATTTTATAAAATATCCTTTTAAAGTGTTTTATATAAAAAAATAATGCATTTGATAAATTTATACAATTTATAAAATATCTTCTTTCTTTTTTATTGTCGATAACTTATAAAAATATTTTGGGAGGTGACTGGTGAGAAATGGTTATTTTAAATGAAAAAAATGTAAAAAAAATGTGACATGCTCATTTATTCGACCACGCCACATTTTTATAAAGTTATATAATACATGATTAGAGATCTAATAAAAATTATTTTACATTAAAAAGAACATAGTTTATTATCAAATTAAATCCAAATAAATGCAACTTAGTTGAAATTTTACAAAGCCTATCTACAATAAAAATGTACACACACAATTAGTTGAAAACTAGTTAATAGTGCACTTTATCTCGATGACTCGATCAGCACTATTAACAAATTTTTGTAGTATTATGACTTGAAGAAATGCTTATGTTGAGAAAAATGGCAAAACTTTGACCCAATTAAAAATCTTACATATTTTTTAGTTTATATGCTTGTATTCAATAATTATAATTCTTCTTAAACTACAACAGACTTGATTAAGTTATCCAACAATTAATTTAAAAAAGAAAAGAAAAAACAAAATTTCGTATAAAACCAAAAAAAAAAAGTAGATTGGTAATAGAACCCAGAAATGGAAGAGCAAAGTCACCAAGTCAAAAAAGTAGCTCCAAAGGTAACGTGACGTCGCCTGAACACTCGTGGCTGGTAGATTTCACCTACCTCTTCCATATCCCAACGTGGAATAGCTGCGACTGCGTTTATCTTATATAATACAAATACTCTCTTCCTCCCAAACCCATTTTCCAGTTTCCATAACTTTTTACAATGGCGATTGCTTTCAAATCCGGCGTCTGCTTCCTCCAATCCGCAAAACCCCAATTCGGAATCCGCCATTCTTCTCCGGATTCTTCGCTTTCTTTCAAGAGATTCACTCCCGTGGCTGCCCTCTCCACCTCTTCTCCTACCCTCGGTCTCGCTGATACATTCACGGAGCTCAAAAAACAAGGCAAAGTAAGATAATTTTCCGTCTTTTTTCAACTATCGGGCTACTTGCAGTCTTACATTCGTTTATCGTCGTTAGTTAAGTAGCATTGAGCTGATTATGTCTGAAATCTCAATCCTATTGATACAATCTACAATAGATTTGGGAAACATTGGTTTATTGACTTAGTCGATTCTATGTGTGTGAAGGTAGCATTCATACCGTACATCACAGCTGGTGATCCAGATCTCTCTACTACTGCAGAAGCATTGAAAGTTCTTGACGCTTGTGGGTCTGACATAATCGAATTGGGTGTTCCTTACTCTGACCCTTTAGCTGATGGACCTGTTATTCAGGTTCAACAAACCAACAATCAAAAATGCAATCTTTATATTATTGTTCTATAGTTTTCTGTTTGTTTGACTATTTTGCGCTTCCTCATCTATTCATTTAGGCTGCGGCGACAAGGTCTTTGGAGAAGGGGACAACCCTTGATAACATCCTTGACATGTTAGATAAGGTGAGTTTATTTTCTGAAGTAATGATGTGTTTGTGTCCCTTGTCAAATATCATCCAAACTTCCTTGTATGTATTCTTATTGTTGGACTTGGTGCAGGTTGTTCCACAGCTGTCTTGTCCAGTTTCGCTGTTCACGTATTACAACCCAATTCTTAAACGTGGGTTGGGGAAGTTCATGGCCAGTATCAGAGATGTCGGTGTACAGGGGCTTGTGGTTCCAGATGTTCCTCTTGAGGAAACTGAGATGCTGCGAAAAGAAGCCCTTAACAATAGCATTGAACTGGTAAACATGTGCTTTGAAGGATGCATATTTTGAATATCAAGATTCTCAGTCTTGTCAATAGCAGCATATCACAAGAAATAAGTGAAAATTTCAATTGTGTCTATATATTTTAGATTCAATCTTATTTAGTTTCTTCTTCTACTCGAATTGGTTTTTCTTAGCTGAGCTCCTTATCTTAAGTCTGTGTAAAGATTGTACCTGATAGAAATAGTAGAAGCATTGTTTAGCAGAGGCACTGTAACTGTACATGTTTTTTGCTGGATCTGCCTCTTTCTATTTTGACGTTCGATTTTCCTTTATCTTCGCCTTTTAGTAACATAATTTTGATCCAATGTTTTGTAATCAAGGTCCTACTGACTACACCAACCACACCAACAGAGCGAATGAAGCGAATTGTTGAAGCATCAGAGGGATTTATTTACCTTGTAAGATTCACTCTCCATGTATTTTTCTCGTTGCAGATGTTCACTGTTTTCTTTTGTTTTTTTTCTTCTGATGAATAAATTGTATTTGAAAATGTATTGGCCTTGCTATTGGGGTTTGACAGGTGAGTTCAATCGGAGTGACCGGTGCACGAGCATCTGTAAGCGGAAAGGTTCAGTCGCTCTTGAAGGATATCAAAGAGGTCTAATAACAACATCTGTTAATGTTTCGTCATTATCTTAAAAGGATGTGGAAATGCTCAAATTATTTGGTCGTTTTTAATTCAATGCAGGCAACAGACAAGCCAGTGGCGGTCGGTTTTGGAATATCAAAGCCTGAGCATGTGAAACAGGTCCTAAACCTTAAAAATGCTTCCTAAGGCCTCTTGTGTTGTATTCTTGTTAGTTATTTGATGACTGGTTTTTTATTGTGGTAACAGATAGCTGGATGGGGAGCTGATGGAGTGATTGTAGGCAGTGCAATGGTGAAGCTTTTGGGAGATGCTAAGTCGCCAACTGAAGGGCTTAAAGAGCTTGAGAGTCTCACAAAGTCTCTCAAATCTGCTCTTCTTTGAAAGACAAAAAACATTTGCAGAAAGCATCATTGATTGTGTTTTTTTTTTCTTTTTCTTTTCACTAATTACCAGCAATGTGTGAAAATGATGTTCCAAACTTTTGAGACATTTCAAGTATGATCAAACCAGTTGATCATATGATATTAATATGATTGAACTTTGGTGAAATTAGTAAATTACAGTGGCTCAAGCTACAATCCGGTTGCTGCTTTTTCCACAAATTCAAAGCAGTTGATTGCCTGCAAAAGTACTCAGAGCAATTTCCATTTTGGTCCCTCTCTTTTATTCAATTAGGTTCCAAAATTGATTTGATGAAATCATGAAATAATGGTTTCATTCCAAATTTCTAATGCGGTTTGGGTTTTTCTTAAAAGTTATGTTTTTTTATATACTATATGATGTTAGTTGATTTATATTGTCTTGTATTTATAAAGGGACACAAAAGATTTCATAATAGCTAGAAAATATGAATCTTTTTGTAAAGGTGACATAAATATGTTAAAATTCAGATTTTTTTTAACCAGCAAATTTGGTCAGGTTAACCGGTAACCTGATGAAACAAAAAAAAAAGTCAAAATCTGGGGGTCCCATTTGAATGAATGAGAATATGAAGTTTTGACAATTAAAAAAAAAAAAGATTTTTTAGGTTTCAGTTTCCTAAATTCAAATACAAAATCACAAATGTATCCCGCGATAGATTATTATTAAATTTCCAGTCCAGTGTCGATTATCTGAAAAATCAAAGAGATGAGAGGCGGAGCCACCGGGAAGAGAAAAGCGACGGTGGGTTTCGGCGGAGCGCCGCCGCCACCACCACCTTCGGTAGAGCATCAGCGTCATCTCTTCAACTCAAGGGACTCCGACGCCAGTTTCGCCAGCAGCCGTCCTTCGTCGATCGGTTTAGGCCGAGCCTCCGATGTATACTCCGACAGATCTCACCAATCCTCTACTGTTCGTTCCATCAACGCCTTCCTCGCTTCTCATAATTTCTCGATTTCACTTCGCGCTCACCCTGTTCCTCCTGTCAAAGATATCTCCGAAACCCTAAAATTCTTGCTCTCCACCGTCGATTTCCACTGCGATACACCCAAATGGGACGAGGATGTCGTCTTCTTCCTCAAATTGCTCAATTGTCCACTCAAGCTCACTAAATCTAGCCTCCGTGCTCCGAATTCGCCTCACAATTGGCCCAATGTTCTCGCTGTTGTTAACTGGTTGGTTCAGTACGCTCGTTTCCGCCAATATATATCATCCAATCCCGCCTCCGTCCCCGACGCTAACTCCATGCGTTCCTTCGGGATCCAAAGCTACCGCCACTTCATTCGCGGCGAAGATGATTTGGTTAACGATCTAGATTCCGATTTCTTGGGTAAATTGGAAGCGGAGAAGACTAGCATCGCTGAAACGATCTCTGGTTGTGAGAAGATTTCCGGCGAATTGGAGGCCAAACTTGATGCACTGAGGAAAGGTCCGTCGAAGAAAGAGGCTCTAGAGAAAGTTAAAGCCGATCTGGAGAAAGACGTAAATAAGTTCCGCACAATGGTTGTGGAACGCACCGAGAGGACTCGAGGGATGGAGAAAGTCGTGGAGGAGAAAGAAAAAGAAGTAATAGCCAAAGAAGAAGAGAGACAACGAATCTCAGAAGAGAACAAGGAGCTGAAGAAGAGTGTGGAGCTTCAAAGTTTCAACGTGAGAGATGTAGAGAGGATGAAAAGAGAATTACAAGCCGTGGAAAGAGATGTTTCAGAGGCTGAGGTAGCTAGAGATGGTTGGGAGCAGAAAGCTTGGGAACTCAATTCCCAAATTAGCAATCAGTTTCATCAGATTCAGACACTTGCCATTGATTGTAACCAAGCTCTCAGGAGATCGAAGCTCGATATTCAGTTCGCTGTAAAGGAGAGAGGTGAGTTACCTGAAGAGGTGATGGGTGTGGACTATAAATCTGTGGTGAAGCCAGCTCTGTGTTCGTTATCTGACGGGATCAAAGAAGGGTCGACGAAGAAGGTGGAGGAACTGGTCACATTACAACACCAGGCATCTGAAATGGTTTCGAAGATCGAATCAAGAAAGAGTTTTCTCAGGTCAATTCAGTTGCAGATCAATGAAGTGGAAGAAAAGATGAAGCTAGTGAAGAAGGAAACTCAGGACTTGGCTACAAAATGTGACTTGGAGGCGAAAACAATGGCAGAGAATGTGAAAACAGAGGCTATGAATCTGGAGGTTGTGGAGAAAGAAGCCGCAGAGATGTTGAAAGCTTCAGAGCTTAGATTGCAAGAAGCAGTGAAGCAGAGTGAAGAGGAGGTCCAAGCTCTTGCTGCACAACTCTTTGCACTTATCGATTCGATATCGAAACATAAAGAGTATATGGATTCGAAGATCTTAGAGGTGAAAACTGGTGTTGCTAATACTGCCAATGCTGTTTCAGAGGTTTATAAAGCAAACCTCAAGAGGCACATTGGTAGTAAATAGCTAATGAGACATTGACTGAGCCAAGAGATTGTTGAAGCTTTGAGTAATTTGTATATTTATGGTGAAAAAATGATGTTACTTGTGTTTGAAATAGTCCTAGTAGCAATCACATGTTATGTATCTTTTGTTATAATCCTCGTCCATTTGTTGGAAAAATCTATATTATAAACCCTCAAGAATTTTATTAGGGGGAAGAAGCCGAATCATTGTTCACATGAAGCATCCTAATTAGTATATTTGAGGATTTTTATAAGAAGAAAAAGTTAATAAAAGCTTCCAATTAAACGCAGTAACGTGATAGGCGTGCTAATTAATAATGGCGGCTCCACGTAAGACAAGACAGAGATAGAGGAAGACAAAAAAAAAAACAAAAAAAAAAAGTTAAGGAGAGAGACAGAGAGAAAGGAATCTGAAGGCGATTGGGTTAGCGATGCATATCGTCTTCTCTGTCGATGATTTGACCGACTCGTTTTGGCCAGCTACCGCTCCTCTGCCGTCACCGGAATCGGTACCGGCACCGGCACAGAACATGGCGGACGGGATGACTCGCAGTCAATCGGAATGGGCCTTCCAGAGGCTTCTGAAGGAGATGTCCGGTTCCGATGAAACCAACGCAATCGATCGGTCACCTCCACCGGTTCAGTCTGAGCAGTCTCTTTCGACCGTTGATGAAACCGCCGATGTTGTCGAGATACAGAAGCCACCGCAGAATCACCGCCTTCCGGCGGATGATCAAGGGAATCGGAATCGGAATCGTGCTCGGTCGTCTGATCCAGCTGACGTCGATCCTAATCAGTACCATGCCATTCTTAAAAGCAAGCTCGATCTTGCCTGCGCTGCCGTTGCGCGTCGTGTACGTCTTTAAATCCATCCCTTGTTTGTGTTCAGATGAAGGGATTGAGGAGAACATTTTTATCTTAAACAGAAAATTTATGAAACAGAATGAAAAATTAGGTTTGTTGTTGATTGATTTGATTTTACGCAGGTGGGAACTGTGAAGCCGGAAAATTTGAGTGCCTTAGCTGGCAATCAAAAGCAATCTCTTCCGGTGGGATCTCAAGCTCAAGGTTATCATTATAGATTTGCTTGGTTTTGGCTTTTGGTTCTTGGCCTTCTCTGTATCTATCTCTTCAAAGCAAACATTTCACGAGATTTGTTTGTCAATTTGAATAGAAAATGGTGACTTCGTTGATTAACTGCTAACCCTTCCAAGTATATAACTCAGACTTTGAGCGTATGTGACGATCTAAGCATTTAGTGTACGCATGTTTTGGCTATTTCAGATTCCGTGTGATCTAATAAGTATGAGTTTAGATGAGAATCATCCTTTTGCCACTCCATATTTGCTAGTGCATTCTACTGAATCTCTAGATACTTTACATTCCATTCGGTTTATACTCTTGGATGAAATGTTCTTCGGATTGTAAGTAATAGGGTTACTTTGACTACTCTAGGCACCCTTGTGGCACAAACCTCACCCGGTGCTTCATCTGTTAGATTTGTTCCTTCAAAAAGCATTCAAAAGAAACCAGATGTTCCAGCCAGGCAAACTACCAGTGTTTCATCACGAGATGATTCTGATGACGATGATCTTGATGGAGACACAGAAACAGCAGATAATGGAGATCCTACTGATGTGAAGCGTGCTAGGAGGTATCTTAGAATCTTTCTGATGTTCATTCTGATTCTCGAAGTTGATATATATATAGAGATACTTTTCACTTGAGAAATCTTTTCGGGGAAAGGTTTTTCGATGGGAGTTTCTACTCTCTTTAATGAGAAAGAAAGAATTGAGTCTTAGAAGGGGGATGCTTTAGTTAGTTTTATGTTGTTCTTAGAAAAAATCTTTTTGTACATCCCAAAGTCGGATAATGATCACTAAGACCAAAGCAAGAGTCTATTTATAAATTTCTTCTTAAGGTTTTCCTGATTCGGTATTTGGTAATTGGTCAGGATGCTCTCAAACCGAGAATCAGCTAGGCGCTCCAGGAGAAGAAAGCAAGAACAAATGAATGAATTTGATACAAAGGTTCTTGTCTTTTTAATTGTTTCTCGATTTCTTTCTTGCCATTCAGTAGTCTTATTTATGGGAAAAGCTTTTACATTTCGTAGGTTGGCCAATTAAGAGTTGAGCATTCAACTTTACTTAGTCGTCTTAGTGACATGAATCATAAGTATGATGCAGCTGCTGTCGACAACAGAATTCTAAGAGCTGATATCGAAACTTTGAGAACAAAGGTAATATATATCCTTCTTGTGACTCCATGAGTGGTTAAGATTAGACAACACCCAAGATTATGATCCTATCTAATTAAGTAACTAAGTTTATTGCATTGATATAAAAAAATCCTTGTGCAGGTTAAGATGGCAGAAGAAACTGTGAAAAGAGTAACAGGAGTGAACCCTTTGCATTGGGCAAGACCAAACATGGGCATACCATTGAACAACACACCGAGCGATTCCTCTAGAATCCCGCCAAGTACTACTGGTGCCGGTTTGGTACCAAATCAGAGAGTAGAGAGAGCGAATTTCTTGACCGAACAGGTGAACCGTGAAGGCATGCAGAATCAATTTGCTACTGATTCGAATCTGTATGAAACCCTGCCCCATTGGAATCACAAGCATTAACCACAAGATTGAGTCATTGGTTTCGCGATTTTTGAAATAACTCTTTTATCTCGCTATATTTATATATATATATAGTGCGACGTTGTTATTGTAAGGGTACTGTAACCCATTTATATATGCTTGGAAATAATTGGAAGAATGTTAATTTTAACCACTTGATTTTTGGTAGTCAAAACCTAAGTTTTTAACGCAGCCGACGTTGACAATGTCAACACAAAAACAGAGTTGTACACATGTGGAGCAGGGTAAACAAAAGAAAAACACTCATTTATATGTAATCAATTGTAAAGGCATCGACGTTTGAAACTGTTAAAGGTTAGATATCTCAACAATGGTCATACACAACAAATTCAATTTTTCTGTGTGTACTAGAATTAGCGTGAGCCGGTAGAGTATAAACAGCATAGGACTGTTGCTTTTGGTTTAAGCTCAGGTTTGTTTTGGAATTTGGCCATTACTTGTTGCCCATAATAACCTGAGAATTCAAGGAAATTTAAGGATAACAGTGGCAGAGGGCAACAAGTTACCTAACCAGGACAAATGTGGTATCATATAGAGAACGAGAAAGTGGACATTTAGGATATAAAAGAAAAAAACCAAATGATTATGAGAAACTTGGCCTGGGTGGTCACAAGACTTGTTCAACCATACTAAAAAGGGTATAAACTATATTACTACTCCTAAACATATTCGTATGCAAATATACATCACGCACGTTCCACGATCACGTCGACCTAATAAATAATATAATATACTTGTTTTTGAGATAAATATCTCAGTCCCAACGAGAGTCTTAGAACTGAAACAGTAACAAAATTAGCATAATATCACTTTACCATCTTCTATTGAGATTTAGCACCAGACTGGAGAGCTGCTTGTACTTTGCTATGGAAGTGTGTTTCCAACCTTTCAAGAAAAAAAAAAAATTAAATTCACTTTTACATTAACCGAATAAGAATTGAGGAAATGAAAGGGAGGAACAAAAGAAAAAAAGAAGTCTATACCTGGTTGCACATTTGTAATAAATGGTATCCGGGGAGTTGTATGTTCTACAATTGTTAAACATCCGTCTCGCATCAGCTACAAACATGTCAAGCGTCACGTAGTACTGTTCTGACTCTACTCTCTTAGCAATTGTCCTCAGATCTGTGTTCATACCATTTTGGTTAACCAAAGTTATTTTTTACTTAAAAGAGCAGTTACTATATTGCCAACAGAACAATCGATAGGTCGTTCTCCTACTTTACAAATTTGTTCATCCTAGATAAAGCAGCATCTCTTGACTAAGTTGCATTCATTCTTAAGCAATTAGTTTTATCCGTAGACTATAATGCTTCAAGGAATAGTAAAAGGACAACAAAACGATGTATGACATGATAATTCAGTGTTTAACCAGGAAGGCAATTTTGCAAGGAAACTCAATACCGAACTTCATTCTTACCAATGGGATCTTTAATGATGTCATAGTAATCAGGGACATCGAGAGAATCAACTGGCTCTTTAAAAGGCCAAGCATCAGCATGGTCTTGCATTGTCTGTTGCAATTACTTCAGCTTGTCAAACTATTGGAATGTAACTGCAATAACATATTATGTAATATGATACAATGACAAAGCATTGAAGGGAACAAAACTTATCACAACCTTCAAAAGCACGCGCATAAGTGCGTTCAACTGCTTTTGCTTTGTTACACTATCTGCAGAACCATTGAATAATTTGTAACGCGTGTGCCCCCACTGATCTGGGGTCCAACCCGCGTCCCCTGTAATAGTTTTCCATAATTCCTATATTAGCACATTATTGAACTAGAATTACACAACACGAAGAAATGTATTACGGATTAAAACCTTTGCATTTTTTAACGCCAATTTAGGAATGCTCTTACTATATTATCCCTGAGAAGCAAATTCAAGGGAGATAAATCTATATTCTTAAAGCCAAATCAAGTATTACAAATCAACCCGAAATTCATAGCTAACCAATGCGCATGCATATCAACTTGATCAGATGGAGCCACTAGCACAAGCTTACATTTCAGATGACTAGAACATGTTAATGGAAGAACATTCAATTTTTTAAAACAAACTGCAGTAACACCATGGGGTAGAATCATTACTTACTTAAGCCAGGAATATCCTCAACTTTGATCTTTTTAGGGCTTCCAGCTTCTTTCTGCAGAAATGATCACATTTATTATACTATTGGAAACATGGGGGTTTTGCTGTGACATGCACAATAGTCACAAAAGACACGCAACCATTGATGTTTACCTTTTGAAATTCAACTACTCGATACACATTCTGACAGTTCGATAACTCTCTTATCCTTTCATCAATTGCCTGGCATTATCAATAGTACAACGGGGATCAGAATCTGATGGACTTGAGGGTCCAATCACCAAAGCCTTCATAATTTAATAAGATAGTAGTGCTTGTAACCATTGTTTAATGGTGTTTTTACGCTGTGTAGTGTTTTTTTTAAAGTGGTGTGTAGTTCAGCTTGGCTCTAGGGCTCATAGGGGAAACAGGAATTTTCACTGACTAAGAGAGCATATACTGAGTCGAGCCCACAGTTTGTATTTCTTCTGTTCCAAAATCTTACAATATCATCATATACTGTAGGACTTGAAGGCTAAATAAAATAATTCATCAGAGGTGAAGGTATATTCAATGGCTTACTTTTCTTTGCTGGCGAATCATGCTTGACAAATCTGTATATGGAAGCTTTGGATCAATTTTGCATTCCATAAGGAGGCCACCATCATATTCTTTAATGAACCTAGGAAAACACCAAGCTTTTTATTTGCAAGAGTGGTTTAAAGATGTAGAAAAGAATGTAAGGCCAAATATTGGAAGATTTTCGGCACGTGATAGGGAATCTCTCTGATATAATGATCAGCTAGGAAATATAATGAATTTATTCTAAGGTTTCTGATCTAACTGAGACCATAAATATTCCAGTCAGACATCAATCATATAAAGCACAGAAGTTGAGTACGGTAGTGAGCAGTTTGAACTTAAAAGATACATCGTTTACATACCCATGCCATACATCTTTCTCCAAGTAAATCTCTTTAGTAAAACCCTGCACAAGAAAAAAGACATAACAGATTAACTTAGTGAGCAATTATAAAAAGGCGAAATTTACAGAACTTTAGTACACCAGAAAGTAGAATAGATAGCAAAGAGTGGAAACAGAATTCTTTGAAGAGATACATTGAGTTAAATTCAGACGAGATACAAATGAAAATAAATGTCTATCTAGAGCAGATTAAAACTGAGATGAAGTAAGACAAAAGATTTAGAAGTTGTTCTAACAAAAGGAACATTTTGGAACTACAAACCCAAAATCATCACGATTATGCACACAAAAATAAAGCATGCAAATAGTGCTTAGAGATTCTTGGGTATCATTCAAGGACTCGAACGAGAGTGTATACAGAGCCGCTCAAAACTCCGGATGAGCTAACAATAAAACTAAACAACCGAAAAAATTTAGAAATTGAATAAGAATTGAATAAGAGCAGAGCCAAATATTGCAGAGAATATGAAATAGACCAACCTGCTTGACAAAATAACCAACAGCATTGTTGTCAGCATAAGTAAGAAAATGCGTCAATCCATCAACATCGCGTGCATGTTGCTTCAAGTGGTTCATCAATCTGGTACCGTAACCTTTTACTTGTTCATCTGCAGTGATTGCACAAAATGCTATTTCTCCAAACCTCTGACTGTCCCAGGACAACAATGAAGTTAATAAGAATGTCAAGATTGTGATCACGCTAATTATGACATCATATATCTTATTTTTTGATCAGCAATACACATTATATAGCTTTAGAAGATTTTATTGGAAAAGCAATCTATGCTCGATAATAATAAGATACTAAGTCAATATACTACTGCTTTCAGTCTTGAGCAAGGAGCGTTTAATATATATAGTTTAAGGAATATCTTAACTAATAGAATATCATTGTTGTAAGAATGTTGGGAATAGTTACGCGAAGTTGACCTTACCTGTGATATGGACGATACGTGATACCACCTACGACTAGATTTCTTCTTAGGACCATAACAGACTTATGTTTCCTGGGTAAACAACATAAGTTGCAGATATCAGAATGCTTACAACAAGGAATACCTCTTGCAAGACGTCAAACGCTTATTAAGTATCGTAGAACTAGAGAAAAAGAAGTTATAGTGTTAAAAAAATGAAAGAGTCTTTGGATGAAAATTAAGTAGAGAAGCATGTTCATCATATGTTTCAGATAGTGAACTTGGACAAACTACATGATTACTCAACTTTTAAGTTAAACAATCGGCACCACTAATTTGTAACAATTGCACCACAAAAACTGACACGCTCTTACAATCAAGAAAAGTTACGAACGAGGAGAAGTGCCAACTATCGTATCCAATCCAAAAGAAAATTCATGTTTCACATGAGTCTAGCATGTTTTTACCTATCCATCAGAAGGCGAACAATGTACTCCTTGGGCATATTAGGCAACTGTCTTGCAAATATGTTCTTCAACCCAACCAAGCTAGAAAAAAGTTCAACAAATTATTCAGACAATTCCTCTGTATAGATTGATTAGAATGTAAAATTCTGTGACAGGTAGCGATTGGGAGAAGGAAATACCACATCATATGCTCATCAACGCAATCATTTGAGTAACAGACAAATTTGAGCCGACCAGCTTGTTCCTAAAGAAAGATATCGCCATGACCTTAACTACAGAAAACATGTTCATGTACTGTAAAGGAAAGGATCCAGTGATACCTACCTCTCTCTTCAAAGTCTCTTCTCTCGCAATGTAAGCCCCGCTGGTCTGTAAATTCTCTGTCAATATCTTAGCAGACTCATCCTTGGGCACCAGCCCCGAGATTGAGCTCACTCCAGCTGTTCCACTTACACCAGTCCCGACCACAGATGGTCTACCATCCTTTCCGCCGTCAGAGCTCTCAAGCTTCACCGTTGAGATCTCCGTCTTAATCTTAGTGCTGCGAATCGAACCGTTGACTCCTGAGCTGGAATCGAGTCGAGCGGCGGTGAAAGTGCGGATGGAAGAGTCCTGGTCCGGTTCGGGAGCAAATTCGTCCTCGTCATCGTCCACAACGGCATCCTCTGATTCCTCAGGGTCTGAGTCAGTATCAGCTCCGCGCGCGGAGATACTCTCGAGGTCATCGTTAGAGGTCAAGGCGCCGTCGCGAGTATCGGCGGAGAAGGAGGAAGGAGGGAAAGAAGTAGAAGGAGGGGCATGATCCTCAGAAGCGGCCGCATTAGCTGCAGTTGTGGCGGCGAGCTTGCGTTTGTGGAGAGAAGAAGTGACGGAGGCGGAGGCGGAAGCGGAATGAGAAGGAGAGGGAGTCTGAGAGCTGCGAGAACGATTAGCCGCGTTGAGGTGTGAAGAGTGAGAGTCCATTGAAGCGAGCAAGCGGTATAGTGAAGGTAATTAAGCAAATTGTGTTGGTAGCAAAGGAAATCGACAACTAGGGTTTCTTTATTCCTCGTATATTTCCTCGAATTGTTTTTGCTATAATAAGCACTCATTTATATTAAATATAAAGATGTGGTTTTGGTTTATCGTGTAACCATACGTAGACAGCTCGGTTGGCTATAAACCGTTGCAATTTTGCCACAATTTGGATTCTTTGATTATTATTCGTTTGCATTTTTTTTTAATTTAATTTAATGATTTTAATATCATTTTTAATATTATTGAATTTAAACTCTAAACAAAATTTATAAAAATAATCACCATCATACAATTTCTATTTTATAAAGTAAATGCCAGAAAACATAAATCTATCTTATTTTGGCTATCAATTTGGTGGGTGTCTTAGAGTAGTATGCATGTTGTTAATTTTAAACGAGTTAGTGGCATATATCATCAGTGATGTGATGCTATCATAACAACAAATTTAATATGTTTGGAATCTATCACTTAAATATAATTATATTTATGTAACAGATTTTGCTATTTTCTTGGAAAGGATAATATATTGAAATATAAAAAATACTGCACATAAGCCATGGAAAAAGATAAGAGGGTATTGAAAGTGTTGCAAACTCTTTTACAAAAAGAAAATAATAATAATGTCATGGAAAAAGATACATTTATTATTTGTCGATGAATTCTCTTAACATCACCTAGATGTTAAATCGAGATTCTAGACAGGTAAAACCACAACTTGAGATTATAATACAACAGAGAGACCAAGTACAGTTGACAATGCATACAAAAAGGCAGGCAGATCGGAAGTTTCTGCGGCTGTGACCAGCTTGTCGTCGGTCACACACCCCTCTGATTCCACGAGCTGACCACCAGCAACCTTCACTGCCACCTTTGTCCCATAACCACTTGCACATCTCTTCTTCTGCAAAATTATAGTTTGACATAATGATGGAAACATAATGAGTTGCGACCAATATGAAATTGGCGAAATTGAAATTTGTGCTATAAAGAAACTGTTGCCATATGTACGATTGAATCAAGAAGTAGATTGGTCGGAAATCCAAAGGTTTGATTTTGGTTCGGTTTAAGAGAAACCAAAACAAAATAAAAAAAAAGTTGTAATTCGGTTAATTTTTATTCAATTAATTTGGTTTTTATAAGTTAAAACTTTAAAGTATAAATAATCATTAATCAATATTGTAGTATTGTAGTATGATTACGTCTATAGTCTTACTTTAGCAATCTTCAACAAAATAACGCCATAATAATCTTGTCACAAGTCATAACCATAACTTTGCATTTCATGGAGATAGTATAAAATTTCAAACTTTTATTAAATATTAAGTGCAAAAACTATAGTAATCTCTAATATCAACGATTTTTTGTTACCTTAAGAGCGCCGGTAGCGGCAAGTAGCCAATTTCCCATTCCAATGGCAGCAACAAACTTGCCCTTCTCAACGAACTTCTTTACTAATCCGACGGCCTTGTCGTTCATCACTAAGAGCTCCGGCGATCTTCCTCCGGGAACCACAATGCAGTCGTAATCATCCACAGAGACATCATCCCACGCAACGGTCACATAGAAGTTGTGACCGAACTTCTCCGTAGGAAGTTGTCGTCCGTCCTCTAGGTCATGGACGATAGTAGCGCATTTATCACCTTTCTTCTTGTTTGGTGTCACTGCGTCCACTTTACATCCCAGAGCTTGAAACGCTTTAAACGGTACGTTGATATTGTAATCTTCAACACAGTCCTAATATATGTATAAAGAAAATATAAATTAGAAGAGCATGTATTCAATGTTGCTTAAGGGCTGTAGTTATAAATAGACATTCGGGGTTTATTTGGTTTGGGATTTTCAGTTTATTTTATTGTTACCTATGATATTTTGTTTGGTTTAGGTTTGGATTGATTTTAGAGAAAACTAAATACATGAATAAATTAATAAAATTCTTCTTTTTAATCAATATGTTTCCTTTTCTTTTTCTTTGGAGTTAAAGTTTTAAATAGTTACTTATATGTGTTTGATTTAATTAGTGGATAATATAATTTTTGAAATTAGACATTATTGTTGTAAAATGTCTTTAATAGAGTCGTATGATAAAGAAGAAGCTTACCCCAATCAAGAAAAGCAAAGAAGGCTGAGTCTCCTTGGAGCAAGAAATCTTGAAGCCAATTGATTCTAACAAAACCCTGAGAGTGTTGCCAAGCGTTGGCCACCCCAAAGTGGAAATAAAATTCCCGTCTGTGAGACAATCAGTGATGTCGAAAATGGTTTGGACTTCGTCTTGTTGCCACCACGCGCCGCCCGAGAGCTCGATCAACGGCTTCATACTTTCGAACGCTGTGCACTTCATTCCACCGGCGAGTAAACCCGCCGCTGCGAGCAGCAGCTGGCTGTGACAGCTCGTGAGGACAAGTTTCTTAAGCTCTGCGAATCGAGCCACCATGCTAACGCATTTCTCGTCGGTGCTCAAAAGTTCCGTGAAACGTCCACCGGGAACGATGATGGCGTCGTATTGCTCAGGGATGACGTCATCGAAGTTTGCGTTTAGTGTTAGATGATCGACCACCAACTCTGAATATAACTGTAATAAGATAGAAAATATGTCATTGTTTTTTCGGAAATTAAGAAATAGGCTTCATTTAGAGTAAGATCACCCTACCTTTATCGCATTTATATAAACTTTTTTATAAGAACAAATTATTCATTTGTGTGTATTTAGTGAAAATTTGGATAATAATTCCAAATACATGAATTACCACTACTATATTTTGCAGAGCCGTGCAGAAGCCATTAAAAGAAATATGCTTTCATTCACAAAATATGTTTTACATTAATAAATGTCATTAGCGAAACCAAATAAGAAAATCAGCAAACTGAATAATAATTCTAAGATACAATGTTGTTCTTTTCGTTTCTACAAAATCATTGACCAAATTTTTAAACTAATATTTCTTACAAATTTCTTTTTGATTGATAAAATAGCTAAATCACTCAATTTTTTATGTAACATAATACATAATCATAAGATTTAATCAGTTGTGAAAAATGTTCTTTTCAGGAAATAAAATTGAATTTATCATTGATATTTCTTTTTGTTATCCCTAAATTTCTTAATCAAGCAAAGAATGGCAGAATCCAAATGAAGCGAAAGTGAAAGATTAGAGAAATATGCCTCGAGGCCGAGGAGATCGTGAGCCGCCATGACGCACTTATCGCCAGTTTTGCGACCAGGAGAAACGCAGTGGACGCTAACGCCAAACGCCTGGAGGACGTAGAGAGGTGCTATGGTCTCATAGGCTTCCATGAACTCTCCGCATAACATCAAAACCGACTTCTGAGCCATAGATCCCATTATGATCTTTTACGAAAAAGCACACATACAATGGTCAACACATACGCAACTAACTTTATATATAAGTTCGAATAATGATATTGTATTCCTTTTTTAATCCAAGAAAGCAGAGATAACGATATATAGTACATGTAAGTGGAAACGTGGCTCCATTTGGAGCAATTATTATTCATTCATGTATCACACGATGACCCATAATTGATTATGAAGTAAATTTTTGTTACGGATTATTTTAGGACATGATGTTAAAAATAGGTTTAACTGTATCATCAATAAATAGATAACATATTATAGTCACTGAAATATTTTATAAATTTGTAATGATATAATTATATTGGAATTCGCAATATTTTTTTTTTGTAATAACGCATTAAAAAGTCAGATAATTACAAAAAAACAACTAAATTAATATATCAAAAATTCCAACGAAAATATTCAAAATATAACTCATATTCGTTTAATACTTAAAATGGATCATATATAGAATATATATATATATATATATGACATGTTGAGATTTGGTAATAAATGTTAATGACATGATCAGATGTAATTGTTTAAAATAATTAGGGACCTTGCGGATATTCTTGTAGAGACCATTTATTATTATTTTGTAGGGAAATAATGAATAAAAACAGCAAATTAGCTGGATTTGAATTTGGAACCAGCGAAGTTTAAAATCTGAGGCCTTAAATGGTGGCAGTATATAATTACAGTGCAACAAAATTATATTTACTTTTTAGGTCAAGAAATAAATCGGCTTTCTCAGTCCAATGCAATCATTTTCAGCTGAAGTGAGTTTAAATACACATGTGATAATTGCAGCATCCTTCACCTACCTGGCTACCTCACCTACTTGCCATCTTCCTTTGCATAACCTGTAAACCACATAAATTAACATAACATGGGAAAAAGCCAAACTAAAAAGACAGGCAGAATGAACCAATTCTACTTTCTGTTGCTTCAGCATCAGCACAAGAACAATCGACTTTTCTTTTGTTATGAAATAAGAAATTTATCTTTTAACTTTCAATATATAATTATGGCAACTCTTTTGACCAAGTGGTTATTCAAAGGTTGATTGATGTTTTCTATACTAGGATATCTAGGATTGGAATAAATGAGATTACGATTTATTATCATTTAGGGTAGTGCAAATAGAACCGGTTAACATGAATGAAACAGTGAAATTGTTCGTTATAGAATTGTCGATGTAAAAGCATTTCCAATGATGAGGATACATATAATTTTTTAAAAAAATTAAATATTAATATTTTTAATATAAATAAGCTATGTATTTAAATTTTTTTTAAAAAAAAAGAAATTGGTCATTCAGAAAGTGACATGTGTTTCTGAAATTTCTTACAAGGTTCTTATAGTTTCTTGTTTGATAAATCCACTTTTAGAAACTCACTTTATCTTTCTCCTATTTTTTCTTTATTTTCATTCTTTTAATAGGTGAGATATCCATTTAAAAACCAACGATATATAGAAGTTAGCAAATAATTCTTATAATTTATAATAAAATAATAATAAATTAATGTTTAAAATATCAATATATGTTCGTTCGAGGACATCCCATAAAAAAAGACCCGTTATTATATAAGCTGCCATAGAATTAAAAGCATATCTAATGAATAAAGAAAATTACACATTATGTAAAGGGCAGAGTGCAGTCTTGAAACTAACTCTGTCTTAACCACACGAAATTTTTAAATTTTTTATGTTTGATATTTATTTTATTTTTAGATTATATACATTTGCAGATATGGAAGTTTGAGATATGTTAATATTTTTATTTTTGGTATAAGTGTATGATATAGTTTATTAAAATTTATTCCGTTATAAGGATGAACGATATTTTGTTAGTTTATTTTTGATTTTGATGTTTTCTGTATGAAAATATATTTATGTTATTCAAAATTTATGATGATATTATGTTATTTGGTGTGTTCAAAGTTCTAGTATAGATGATGACATTATATTATTTGTTTTAGTTTTGTATTTATAATATAATTATAAAATATGATTATTGATTTAATAAATATATTTATATTTTACTTTGTATAGAAAATTATTTTAGCTTAAATGAATACAACCTCATTATAGTAAAATTTAAAACTTTGATAACTATACAATGGCATATATTGCAATAAATACGTAGGAAGAAAGATAGTTTTAAAATGGTTCCGTATTTTAATAGATAAAATTAAAAATTATATATGTATATATATGTACACATAGGTAACAAAACTATAGCCACTTTTATGTTATGTCATACATTATTGATATACTTTACAACAGTGTTTTAAAAACCAGATCGGACGGCCGGTCGAACTATTCGATCGGCGGGTTGTACGGTTTGGTTCATCCCAGAAAACCACTATCAGATAAACCTTTAAAAACCCATATAAAAATTGACAACTGAATCGAACTGGAGAACTATATATCAAAATCTGGTCTTTGACTTGTAATTTTTCCATCAACATTTCTTTCAGTGTTTTTTTTTGTCGTTAAAATGTCCTTTTAATCGATTGTTTATATATATTACGATCGATTCTGATGCACGAAATGAAGAAACAAAGAAAATGAAAAAAAAATGTTTTTACAGAAACAGATGGATTTGAGAGAAAAATAAGTTGAAGGAGATATAAAGAAAAAAGATAAGAATTTTGGGAAAAAAAAGAAAGAGATGAGATGGACGGCGGTAATTTTGGAGAAGAAAGAAAAATGTAGTAAAATGTTTAATATAGGATTTTATTCAGTATAATGTTTTGTTGATAATCAATGCCGATTTACCATTCGTCGTTCACTCAACGGTAATTTGTGACGCTTATAAGCCGTCGTCGCAGCCTTGGTCATTTAACTTTTTCATAGCTTTGCTGCACTTTCAAGACTTGGCTATATATAGAATCTGGTTATATGTATGATTGCAAGAATGGTTTAAGAAACTATTACAACGTTCGATCTTGGAAAGATGGTTAGTTTATGTGATAGTCATAGATTACTGTTTGCAAAATCCTTTTAAATCATATGGAATTCTCTCAGTGAGGATGTTAAATTTGTTCAATGATGTTATATATGTTAGTTTTGTAGATGTTTATTTATATACTTTGCTTGACATTGAAGAAACCAAGGAATCCAAAAGAGGAGATTGATAGAAAACAAATACTAGTTGGAATCGAAAACAATAAAACTGGAATTATGAGAAATGATAGTCCTAGTTAAGTTAAAACAAGAAAGAGTTATCTTTTTGTAATGGGATTTATTTGATTAAGAAATACAGTTGGACTAGAAATCTTGCAAAAGAAATGTGATGTGTACTTGGGTTTAGGAAATTTAATATCTAAATTTGTATTAATATATACGTTAAGCTCGTGACTCTCAAGAAGAGACATACCGCGATTGCATAGTTGTCGTTATGGTTGTAGTGGAGTTGATCGTGGTGTTGTTCTTGTTCGCATGGTCGTTGGAACTTGACGGTGATTGCCGGATGTGCATGTGTTGTAGAGGAATATTGTTCTTGTGGTGTTAGCTCGTCGACGTTAAATAGTTTTTGTTTTTTCCTTGGAGTTTATGTAATGTAATATAACACAATGATGCATTAATAAAAGATCAACGTATCTCTACAAGGTACAAGTTCGACAGCTTGACGTCGAAGTCGAAGTTAAGAAGCCCAGACACAACTTACTGAATGGACAGAGAAAATCAATTTAGTTTTATCGAGAAAAATGAATGTTTTTTTTGGAGTCAAATTGAAGATTTATTGTTAATTTTCCGTCTCTAGACTTGTCGCATATATAATCATGTTTCCGAACAAGACTACCATATAATTTAAATAATCCATGCAATTTAGGTATGCAGTCTATATACAAAATTCATGGTAAGAGGATTACATAGTTATTCAAAGATACCATGTCAAGAATACGCAATACATAATCGCAAATTGCAAAGGACTACATTGGATCGAAAGCAATCTTTCCAAATATTAAATAAAAGAAAATACATGAAATGATATGAAATATCGTAAACGACATTCCCAAAAAAATAAAATTGATTAAGCAATCTTTCCAAATATTAAATAAAAGAAAATACATGAAATGATATGAAATATCGTAAACGACATTCCCAAAAAAATAAAATTGATTGCAGACAAGTTATATCAAGGTTAAAATACACATGGAATCAAGGAAAACTCGGTAGTTTATTTAAGAATCATATTTATTGATACTCAGTAATATGAAGGTGGTGGTGAAGATTTGTATTCAACTTTTGGAGAAGGAGAATAATAAGATGGTGGTGGTGGAGAAGTGTAGATATATGGTGGTGGGGGAGACTTGTAGTCTACCTTAGGAGATGGTGAATAGTATGTTGGTGGTGGTGGAGAGTTGTAGACATATGGTGGTGGAGGAGACTTGTAGTCTACCTTAGGAGATGGTGAATAGTATGTTGGTGGTGGTGGAGAGCTGTAGACATATGGTGGTGGAGGAGACTTGTATTCAATCTTCGGTGATGGAGAGTAGTAGGGTGGTGGTGGGGAACTGTAGACATACGGTGGTGGAGGAGACTTGTAGACTACCTTAGGAGATGGTGAGTAGTATGATGGTGGTGGTGGAGAACTGTAGACATACGGTGGTGGAGAAGACTTGTATTCAACCTTAGGAGATGGTGAATAGTATGGTGGTGGTGGTGGAGAACTGTAGACATACGGTGGTGGAGGAGACTTGTATTCAACCTTGGGGGATGGTGAGTAGTATGGTGGTGGTGGTGGAGAACTGTAGACATATGGTGGTGGAGGAGACTTGTACTCAACTTTAGGGGAAGGTGAGTAGTATGGGGGTGGTGGAGAGCTGTAAACATATGGTGGTGGAGACGACTTGTAGTACACCTTAGGAGAAGGTGAGTAATATGGTGGTGGTGGAGAGCTGTAAACATATGGTGGTGGAGGAGATTTGTAGCTTATCTTAGGGGACGGTGAGTAGTATGGTGGTGGTGGAGAACTGTAGACATACGGTGGTGGCGGAGACTTATAGTAAACCTTAGGGGAAGGTGAATAGTATGGTGGTGGTGGAGAACTGTAAACATACGGTGGTGGAGGGGATTTGTAGTATACTTTAGGAGATGGAGAGTAGTATGGTGGTGGTGGAGAACTGTAGACATATGGTGGTGGAGGAGATTTGTATACAATCTTTGGAGATGGAGCATAACATGGAGGAGGTGGTGGACAAACGCATACATGTGGGTGTGGTGGCGATTTGTATTGAACTTTAGGGGAAGGTGAGTAGTATGATGGTGGTGGAGAGTTGTAGACATATGGTGGGGGAAGAGACTTGTAGTGTACCTTAGGTGAAGGTGAGTAATATGGTGGTGGTGGAGAACTGTAAACATACGGTGGTGGAGGAGACTTGTAGTGTACCTTAGGAGAAGGTGAATAGTATGGTGGTGGAGGTGAACTGTAGACATATGGTGGTGGAGAAGATTTGTACACAACTTTAGGAGATGGTGAGTAGTATGGTGGTGGTGGAGGAGAACTGTAAATATACGGTGGTGGAGGAGACTTGTAGTCGACCTTTGGTGATGGGGAATAGTATGGTGGTGGTGGTGGAGAACTGTAGACATACGGTGGTGGAGGAGACTTGTATTCGACCTTTGGCGATGGGGAATAGTATGGCGGTGGTGGGGAACTGTAGACGTATGGTGGAGGAGGCGACTTGTATTCAATCTTTGGAGATGGTGAGTAGTATGGTGGTGGTGGAGGTGAACTGTATATATATGATGGTGGAGGAGACTTGTATTCGACCTTTGATGATGGGGAATAGTATGGTGGTGGTGGAGAACTGTAGACATATGGTGGAGGAGGAAACTTGTACTCAACCTTAGGAGATGGTGAGTAATATGGTGGTGGTGGTGGGGAACTGTAAACATATGGTGGTGGAGGAGACTTGTATTCAACCTTAGGAGATGGAGAGTAATATGGTGGTGGTGGTGGGGAACTATAAACATATGGTGGTGGAGGAGACTTGTAGTCTACCTTTGGTGATGGGGAATAGTATGGTGGCGGTGGGGAACTGTAGACATATGGTGGAGGAGGAGATTTGTATTCAACCTTAGGAGATGGTGAGTAATATGGTGGTGGTGGTGGGGAACTGTAAACATATGGTGGTGGAGGAGACTTGTAATCAACCTTAGGAGATGGATAGTAATATGGTGGTGGTGGTGGGGAACTATAAATATATGGTGGTGGAGGAGACTTGTAGTCTACCTTTGGTGATGGGGAATAGTATGGTGGCGGTGGGGAACTGTAGACATATGGTGGAGGAGGAGATTTGTATTCAACCTTAGGAGATGGTGAGTAATATGGTGGTGGTGGTGGGGAACTGTAAACATATGGTGGTGGAGGAGACTTGTAATCAACCTTAGGAGATTGAGAGTAATATGGTGGTGGTGGTGGGGAACTATAAACATATGGTGGTGGAGGAGACTTGTAGTCTACCTTTGGTGATGGGGAATAGTATGGTGGCGGTGGGGAACTGTAGACATATGGTGGAGGAGGAGATTTGTATTCAACCTTAGGAGATGGTGAGTAATATGGTGGTGGTGGGGAACTGTAAACATATGGTGGTGGAGGAGACTTGTACTCAACCTTAGGAGATGGAGAGTAATATGGTGGTGGTGGTGGGGAACTATAAACATATGGTGGTGGAGGAGACTTGTAGTCTACCTTTGGTGATGGGGAATAGTATGGTGGCGGTGGGGAACTGTAGACATATGGTGGAGGAGGAGATTTGTATTCAACTTTAGGAGATGGTGAGTAATATGGTGGTGGTGGTGGGGAACTGTAAACATATGGTGGTGGAGGAGACTTGTAGTCTACCTTTGGTGATGGGGAATAGTATGGTGGCGGTGGGGAACTGTAGACATATGGTGGAGGAGGAGATTTGTATTCAACTTTAGGAGATGGTGAGTAATATGGTGGTGGTGGTGGGGAACTGTAAACATATGGTGGTGGAGGAGACTTGTAATCAACCTTAGGAGATGGGGAGTAATATGGTGGTGGTGGTGGGGAATTATAAACATATGGTGGTGGAGGAGACTTGTATTCTACATATGGTGGTGGAGGAGACTTGTAGTCTACCTTTGGTGATGGAGAGTAGTAAGAAAGTGGTGGTGGAGAACTGTAAACATATGGTGGTGGTGGAGACTTGTACTCAACTTTAGGTGATGGTGAATAGTATGGTGGTGGTGGTGGAGAACTGTAGACATATGGTGGTGGTGGAGACTTGTACTCTACCTTTGGAGAATGTGGATAATATGGAGGTGGTGGAGGAGAACTGTAAACATATGGTGGTGGAGGAGACTTTTCGTCCACCTTTGGCGATGGAGAATAGTATAGTGGTGGTGATGGAGAATTATAGACATACGGTAATGGAGGAGTGTTGTATTCTACCTTTGGCGATGGTGAATATGACGGAAGAGGTGGTAAGCTATATGTGAGTGGTTCATACGCAGCAACCATTGTTGTCATGATGATAACGCCTATAGCGTAAATGAGATGGGCTGAAGACCCCATCCTAGGAGAAGATCTCATTGTGGTTTGCCTTTTCTCTCAGAATGCCTAATTACGTTGGTTAGTTTTTCTTGTTTTGGTTTGTGTTGTAAGAATTGAGGTGATGGGTTTATATAGTAAAGATTTACTCTACATCCAGTTCTTTAATTTCTTTTCCCAGTTTTGGACTTCATCCAACTAAATCGTGGAGGCATGTCTATACAATTCTAATATGAGACGTGCAGGAACGTTTAGAGAATGTCAACGAGTCATTCCATTTTTTAATGACAAATTCAAAAAGAATTTTGTACATCGTGGATGTATCGTTCGGTTCATTGAGCTAGTTTGTTTATCTTTTAATTTTGTGATATTCGACTCACTTAACTCTCGTATATTATGATTGTTTTTTCTTATAGAAATAAATAATATTTTACAAATCTTCTTACATGTAACTAATAAAAATATTTGTTTTGTTACCTTTTTGTACATTTTGTTCGTCATTTCAGTATATATAAACCCCTAAAGCATTTGTAGTTCTTTATATATTTGCATAAACGGGACATATTAAACCGAAATCCAATATGATTATCAGAACCTGCTACTGTTTTTTTCCTTGGTCGTTGTTTCTCTGTTTCAATATTATATTATCCTTCTAACCAACAAAAAATCATTTTCATCAAATTTTCTTTGAAATTTGTTTTTCATAAAAAATGTACGTGTTTTATTTTTCAGAATGAAGGGAAATACCATGTATGATTTTAATCTAAATACTTATTGTGATTGTAAATGCATGTGGTCGAGCAAATATTTAAAATACTGCTGACAAAATATCTAAAATATATAAAATAAAACTTTCAGATGAAATCAACTGATGTTTTACTTACAATAAAAAAATATTTTTGCTTTAAATTTCTCTTTTAAAAAGATTTTAAATTTTTTGACAAAAAAAATTATAATTTTCAGATGTTTAGAAGAGCAGTATTTACTATTTTCCAAAATTTGAATTTGCTTTGCTTTTTACACCCTTGCATAAATTGGCTTCATTATCTAGTACAGTACAATTTTGTAATAGATATTAAGATCAATAGGCAAATCATTTGATTAAAAATGATATAAGATTTATTAAATTTGTTTTTTATCGAATAATTATCTTACTTTGTAATAGTTTTTTCAGTGTAGAACAATATTAAAAATAATTGTAGTATTTAATCTGTGTAAAGTACTCATTAAGCACTTCACTACGGAAAAATACACTTCCATTGATTTAGTCCAAAACAATATATTTAGAAAATTTTCTCTTTAATATATCAGAGATCTATATATCTTTTGAAATTATCTAATCATTTAACTATTTTTCATTTTTATTTTATTTTTAAATGAGTTAATTTAGAAATTACCACTTTTGTGATAAATTTTCAGAAGTACCATATTTGCTGTTCATTTTTAAATATATTATTTTTTGTGTTCATAGGGTTAATTTATAAAAATTCAAATTTCTAAACATTTATTGAGAAAATTACAAAAATATTTTATAAGGTTTTATGAGGAATATTATAAAAATGTTTATAAAGTCTTATAAAATTTAACAGTGTGGTTATGAAAACGGAAAAATGTTATAAAAGTTCATAAACTACTTTATAAATTAGAAAAAGTGTATAAATATTCATAAGCCAGTCTCTAAAAAGAATATTTTTGAAAGAACTCTTTTCTTAATAAATTTTCTGAAAAGTGGTATCTTCAATGTAGTATTTTTCAAAATTTTATTTCCAAAGATTATAAATTTTGAAATGTCTAGACTAGCAAAACAGAAGTCTTTACCTTTTTTGGGTAAAGATTTTAATTTAAATTAGAAAATGGATATATTAATTGTTCCTTATTGAGGCCTTACAAATACAAAAGAACAAAAAGATCAAGAAAGAAACAGAACTGGAGAATTGGTCGAGAGACTAGTACATCATATGGGAAGTAGGTAGAAAGTAGACATAATCAAGTAAGATGCTGTTACGGAACCAGGTTTGCAGCAGGTCCGAAGCCAGTTAGCCAGGTTTGGCCGTACGTGTGCTACGGTAAGAAGAAGCATTGTTCCTGATAATAAAATATGAACCACATTTTGTCTTGAACTAGTGTGGATCATTTTGTTTATCTCATTCCAAATCTCGTAGATAGTTGAGCGCCATACATAACTATAGAGTATATCCTATCCATTAAGTATATCTTATCCGTTAATAATAACTGGGTAGTCTCAATTTTTCTCTGTTTTTGATAGTGGCAACTGTGATAACCAAAGGATCGTACCGTCCCAATCATGCGGTGGAGGGAGCATCATCATTCTTCCTCTGCCAGTTGACCAGACTTCAAGGGAGAAAGGATAGTTAAAGAAGAGGTGTGATCATGAGACTCATGTGACCGGTTGCATGGGAGACCTAGTGGGTTTGAGAGTAAATAGTCATGTTTTTGCCAAATTATGTAGCTCCACGCATAAAGTCTTTACCATTTTACAATCCTTGAATTAACTTTTCACTCGCAAACATAACGGGTTTATACAGGACAATTTTACAGTATAATTTAAAATGGTTAAAGAAAAACATTATCATCAACACATCAATCATACAAAACCAATAACAATTCAGAATTGTGCACGTCCAACAAATTGAGTCACCCAAGGAAGTAAAAAAATAAGTAAACTAGTACAATTAACAAAATGATGCATCTATAATAAGTGACGCACATTTGTTTGTTTATTTTGGATATTTGACGCATTTCATTCTTATAAATTATGAATTTGTGATTGCTATTTCTTATAGAACTATCAATATTTTACTAACTGTATACATTTAACTAACTGATAATCTTTTACTTTTCATTTTATACATATTTATGAATTTGCGAGGTTCATAACAATCCCAATTTTCTTACAATGTAAGATATGTAATGATGGTCAAACGCATGTGTATCAAATGAAATGCGAAACCTGGGCTGCAAGCTGGTTAATTATCATCAATCATACAAACCCAATGATAATTCATTATTAAGTGTGTTGAATATCTTTAAAAAAAAATGTAAGAGACCTACAAGAAAAATTAAATGCGTAGAAAAAAGGATAAAATAAACACAGTTGCTCAATGAACAAAATATTGCATCCATGATGTACAAAAATCAGTCTTGAACTTGTCATTAAAAAATGGAAAGTGGCTCGTTAACGTTCTCCAAACGTTTTCTGCACGTCTCATATTATAATCGTGTAGACATGACTCCACGATATAGTAGGAAGGAGTCCAAAACAGGGAAAAAGAAATAGTAGAGCTGGATTTAGAGACAAACTTTGCTATATAAACTCACGACCACATTTCTTAAAACACAAACCAAAACAAAAACAACAAACCAACCTAACTAGGCGTTGGTTGAGAAAAAGGCAAATCACAATGAGATCTTCTTCAAGGATGAGGCTTTCAGCCCATCTCATTTACGCTCTAGGCCTTATCATCATGGCAAAAATGGTTGTTGCGTATGAACCACTCACATATAGCTTGCCACCACTCCCATCATATTCACCATCTCCAAAAGTAATATATAATACTCCTCCACTACCGTATGTGTACAATTCTCCATCATCACCACCATACTATTCTCCATCGCCAAAGATCGACTACAAATCTCCTCCACTACCATATGTATACAGTTCTCCTCCACCACCACTATATTACTCGCCTTCTCCAAAGGTTGAGTACAAATCTCCTCCTCCATCATATGTCTACAAATCTCCACCACCACCACCATACTACTCACCATCTCCTAAGAGTGAGTATAAGTCTCCACCACCACCATATGTTTACAGTTCACCACCACCTCCTTATTACTCTCCATCACCAAAGGTAGACTACAAATCTCCTCCACCATCATATGTTTACAGTTACCCACCACCACCACCATACTACTCACCATCCCCTAAAGTTGAGTATAAATCTCATCCACCAGCTTATGTTTACAACTCTCCACCACCACCATACTACTCACCATCACCAAAGGTAGAATATAAGTCTCCTCCACCACCATATGTCTATAGTTCTCCACCACCACCATACTACTCACCATCACCAAAGGTAGACTACAAGTCTCCTCCACCACCGTATGTCTACAACTCTCCACCACCACCACCATACTACTCACCATCACCAAAGGTAGAATACAAGTCTCCTCCACCACCATATGTCTATAGTTCTCCACCACCACCAAACTACTCACCATCCCCTAAAGTTGAATACAAGTCTCCACCACCACCATATGTTTACAGTTCTCCTCCACCACCACCATACTACTCTCCATCTCCTAAAGTAGCCTACAAGTCTCCTCCACCACCATATGTCTACAGTTCCCCACCACCACCATACTACTCACCATCTCCCAAGGTTGAGTACAAGTCTCCTCCACCACCGTATGTCTACAACTCTCCACCACCACCACCATACTACTCACCATCACCAAAGGTAGAATACAAGTCTCCTCCACCACCATATGTCTACAGTTCTCCACCACCACCGTACTACTCACCATCACCGAAGGTGGACTACAAATCTCCTCCACCACCATATGTCTACAATTCCCCACCACCACCATACTACTCTCCATCTCCAAAGGTAGTCTACAAGTCTCCTCCACCACCATATGTCTACAGTTCCCCACCACCACCATACTACTCTCCATCTCCTAAGGTAGTCTACAAGTATCCTCCACCACTATATGTCTACAGTTCTCCACCACCACCCTACTATTCTCCATCACCAAAGGTAGACTACAAATCTCCACCGCCACCATATGTCTACAGTTCTCCACCACCATCATACTACTCACCATCTCCTAAGGTTGAGTACAAGTCTCCTCCACCACCGTATGTCTACAACTCTCCACCACCACCACCATACTACTCACCATCACCAAAGGTAGAATACAAGTCTCCACCACCACCATATGTCTACAGTTCCCCACCACCACCATATTACTCACCATCTCCTAAGGTTGAGTATAAGTCTCCTCCACCACCGTATGTCTACAACTCTCCACCACCACCACCATACTACTCACCATCACCAAAGGTAGACTACAAGTCTCCTCCACCACCGTATGTCTACAACTCTCCACCACCACCATCATACTACTCACCATCACCAAAGATAGAATACAAGTCTCCTCCACCACCATATGTCTACAGTTCTCCACCACCACCGTACTACTCACCATCCCCTAAAGTTGAATACAAGTCTCCACAACCACCATATGTTTACAGTTCTCCTCCACCACCACCATACTACTCTCCATCTCCTAAAGTAGTCTACAAGTCTCCTCCACCACCATATGTCTACAGTTCCCCACCACCACCATACTACTCACCATCTCCCAAGGTTGAGTACAAGTCTCCTCCACCATCATATGTCTACCACTCTCCACCACCACCACCATACTACTCACCATCACCAAAGGTAGAATACAAGTCTCCTCCACCACCATATGTCTACAGTTCCCCACCACCACCATACTACTCACCATCACCGAAGGTAGACTACAAATCTCCTCCACCACCATATGTCTACAGTTCCCCACCACCACCGTACAATTCACCATCACCGAAGGTAGACTACAAATCTCCTCCACCACCATATGTCTACAGTTCCCCACCACCACCATACTACTCTCCATCTCCTAAGGTAGTCTACAAATCTCATCCACCACCATATGTCTACAGTTCTCCACCACCACCCTACTACTCTCCATCACCGAAGGTTGATTACAAATCTCCTCCACCACCATATGTGTACAGTTTCTTACCACCAGTATACTATTCTCCATCTCCTAAGGTAGAATACAAGTCTCCAGCACTACCATATGTCTACAAATCTCCACCACCACCATATTATTCACCATCCCCTAAGATCGACTATAAATCTCCTCCACCACCTTCCTATTACTGAAAACCAGTACATTGCGAATCTTAAATAAGCAACGAGTTTTATTTGATTTCATATTTCTTTTTTTTCTTGATACAACATGTATGCAATGAGTTTCAATTTTCTTGGGAATGTGGATTAATAATTTGGGTACAATACCTTCATATGGCTTCATGTGTATTCTATTATTTAATTTGTGCAAAGATTGTTTGCGGTAATCCTTTGCAAATTGCGATTACGTATTGCGTATTCTTGACATGATAGCTTTGAATCTATGTATTCCTCTTAACATGAATTTTGTATATGGATTGCGTACCCAAATTGGCATGGATTATTTAAATTCTGTTGTAGTCTTGTTCGGAAACATGATTATGCCACAAAGTCTAGCTTATCTCGTCGAACCGCTTCCCTCAAATTTAAGGGGGGTGCATTTCATACCATTGTGCCACTTTGCTACTGAACACATATTGATCGGCCTCTGTGGCCAAATATGTACTCTTCTTCTTCGTCTTGTTCACGTCCTCTTTTAGATTGCTCAGTTAGTCCTCTTTGTAAGCTTTAAAAAGGGTTGAACAAACAGGAATTTAGAGAAGACGAATATTCAAAGATACATTTTTCATTTCTTAAACTTTGGTGTATCTAAGGTTATGAATAAGAGATAAGTTTTGAATCAATTTAATTGTTTGAATGTGTGTAAACACTGGTGATTAAATTGGCTTACTTGACAGAAGCAAACCACAAGAGCATGCATATCCCTAACAACCCAATTAACATTTCCTGATTTAGTAAAGGCAACATTTGCCCAAAAGAGACGCCTACGAGTTCAAATTAACTCATGTACACCTGAAGATGTCCAATAAAAGGCAACAGTAATAAAGGAACTAAGAAAAGGAAGAGCAGTCCAAGACTAAACAAACACAAACACGGTAAGCTACTAACTAGCACATCTCATAACCCTAGTGCCTAAGAAACAAATCACTCCTTGATGGTTTTATTAATGAGAGACTTGTGGATGTGAGGGATCACACCTCCTCCGGCAATGGTTCCTTTGATAAGCGTGTCAAGCTCTTCATCTCCTCTGATTGCCAACTGCAAATGCCTTGGAGTTATCCTCTTCACTTTCAGATCTTTGCTTGCGTTTCCAGCTAACTCAAGAACTTCTGCAGTCAGGTACTCTAGAATTGAAGCCGTGTAAACAGCAGCAGTGGCACCAACTCTTCCATGTGCTGAAACTCTGGTCTTGAGTTGCCTATGAATACGACCCACCGGAAACTGAAATAAGAAAACAAGCAGCATCCAAGTGAAATATTATACAATTAGAATGCAAAGGGAGCCTCCACGTTATAAGACCGATCTTTCAATTTGTATGGCTATGCACAACATTAAATATCGTAACAGAGCAGTAATAGGTGACAAGGAAAGCAGAACATGCATGGTAAGAAACAAGTCTACACACTGATTTATATACCTTTCCTTGATGGGTTTTTATGAGACAGACAAAGTAAACTAAACAAAGTTGAACATCCTTCATCTGCTAAGAGCTTCATTCGTCTAGTTGTTCTAGACTTATCACAGCCTTATATGTCATTATCATCACAAGGGCACTTCCATAAATTCAACAATATCAACATCTACTAACAGGAAGAAAGTCAAAAGATGAGAGCAAACGAAAAGGCTTTGAATTTAGAATTAGTGTCCTTTGACAGTTCACAACAAAGAGTTTCATTAAAATTGTATAACCTGGATCTAATCCTAATCGAAACTTACAAGAGCTCACGAGTACAAAAAGTAAACTTCAGATTAATGGAGTCTCTGGGCCTTTTAAGACAAAAGCTAGACAATTTTAAGTAAGGCATGGCAAAGGAATCATTTTTACTTTCGGATCACAAGAGAAAAGATATCTAATATCTCTGCAAGATAATTACAACGGAATAACATAACTCTTCTCGACTCTAAATAACTGTTGGACAACGGAATAACAACGGAATTACCTGAATACCGGCACGAGCAGAACGAGAAATGGGTTTCTTCTTGTCTTTGTCCTTGTTAGCAGCCATCGTCTTTGCAGCTACGAGCCCTTTCCCTCCCTTGCCTGCCATGTTCGCTCACAACTGGTGTTGCCCACTTCTAGATCCTACATTGCATAGTCAAGTATAAACAAGAAAACCCTCAGAAAAACCAGATCTATTGAGAAACTCATGAAAAATCTTAAAGAAGATTACACCAAACAACACAAGATCTGAAGGGTTTGGTCGATAAACATAGAGTCATAAACAAACCCCAATTCCTGGAGAGAGAAGAGAAAAGTACCTGAGACGACGAGAAAGGCGAAGAATCGAAATCTGGGTGGGTTGAATGGGATGGGAGTTTTAAAAAATTGCAAGTTTGGTGGGAATTTTTAAATATTTTAAAAATCTTGGGGGGAACCGTATTAGACTTGGCGGTTTAAAATTTTGCTTTAAAAATATTTCCCATATTTTGCCATTATACCCTCCATTTTTGGAAAACTTTTTAGAGGCTTCCATTGTTTATATAAATATGAATAATAGAAAATTAAGGTTCCGATTGATAATATAAGTTGAGTTGTAGTTGATGTTATAATTAAATGTAACTTGTAGTAAAAATTATGTGGCAAAAATTTGACTTTACTATAGAAATATGAGTTATCATTGTCATAATAAATTATTTGGAACTTTCCTACTTTATAATTTGTAGTATGTGTTATTGAAAATAAACTAAATTTTAAATTACTAATAATGGTGATTTTTTATCAGATATTTAGTAATAAAAAGAGATTATAAACTAATACGAACTTACATACAAGAAATTCAAAAAAAAACTTAAGTAGAAAATATTGACCAAGTAAAATATCATTCAAAACTTACATAATTATTTATTAAACCATATATATATTGCTTTATTAAGAGAATTATACGAGAGCATATATATTGCTGACAGTTTTAGAAGAAGAAACAAAATACATATCAATAACAATCAATAACATATTCTGAGTCCAATAGCCTCTAGTGATTTTTCCGTCTTAGATAAGCTTAGATTATGATTTGTGTTTGATTTGTTTTTTAGGCAATACAGTTCGTAATTAGACTATATGAATTCATTAATTAAATGTTTTGACTTAACCATCTATGTTCATAGTTGTATTTTTAGATGAGTCGAATGATTGAATGTAGTTGTATTTTAGTGTGAATTCAATTAAACCATTTATGTTCAAAGTTGTATTTTAAGGTGATAAATACTTTAAAAATGATAATTTAGTAAAATAGGTAAGTTGAACTTGTTATTTATTTTTAAAGATAATGTTGACGCTTTTGAATATTATTATTATAAAATGGATAGAAATCACATTGTGGATGATGGTTCTAGTTAGATTTCACCATATGCATACACAATTCAAAACTAAAAATTTAATCTATCAAAAGAGAAATTGTTGAACCCTTTAAGAAGAGTAATTTTTGAAGGAGATTTCATTTTGATCGATTTTGTTGATCTTTCAACATTCTTATATAAAAGGAAAACATTTCACATGTATTTCTACCAAACGCTTTTTTAAAAAAACTAGCTCTCTAATAACAACGAGTTAGACTAATAATAAGCTGTTTCAATTACATTGTAAAAAGAAAAAAAAAGACTAAAAATAAGCTACTGCATAAATCATTATTTTTTAAAAAAATTAGTTTTTTTTTGACATATATTGATAAAAATGCATGAGAAGATTTTCTCTCATATAATAATGTTAACAAGATCGACCAAAACAAAATCTCTTTCAAAGATTATTCTTTTTCTCTATAACTTTAGCAATTTCTCTTTTGCTGAATCAAAATTTTATATTTCAATTTCGTATGCATAAGATGATATCTAACTAGATGATTTACATCCTTTCTCATAATAATAATATTTAAAATGTTAAAAGTTTAACGTGTTAATGAATTAGGAAAATTGACTAATATGTTAATTTGACTCTAAAATCAAATCTGGAAATTTTACTAATATGTTAATGAATTTTGAAGATATCTTTTACAATTTCTTTGACTACTATGAGGCCACACATTAAATATTATTTGATATTTTTTATTTTGTTCCAACAAATACTAGATAATGTTTTTTCCGTTCTCTTCTTTGAAACTTTTTTAGATTATGAAGACCAATCTATTTTGAAAGCAAAATCGACGTTTCCTTTAAGAGACAATTCTAGTTTGACTTTGACGCAACATCAACAACCAGCAAACTAAAACACTAAACAGATTAGTTTTATGGATTTCTGTAGAAAAGAGTAAATAGAGGCTATTAAAGCAAGAGAGGATTATGAGACAACTAAATTAAAGGAACCTTTGTTGTTTATTATGCTCTAATGAAACACACTCATGAAAAAAAATGAAACACATCTTGTCCTATCTTCCCAACAAAACATAATAATACACTCGGATATCAGGATATGTAACATAAGGAAAACGAATATGGTGTCATGCCATTAAGGCATATATGTCTATATGATGAAAACACACAATGTCTAAAATAAAATTTGTCCAAAACTTTTAAAGTCTGTTATGAATATAAAAGGAGTTTCAGTTTTACCTTTAGAAGCCAACAACAAAACTTCACTCATCAACCTCTGCTCTGATTTCTCTTTGGAGATCTTCTTTGTACTCTTCAAATGTGCCTTCGAAGAAAGACACTGTTCCGTCTTCTACAACCCAAATTTGACTCTTCTCCTCATCCTCACAGACACGTGATATGAGTCTCGAGTCGTGACTCACTAGCACAACTCCTCCACTGAACTCCTCTAGTGCATCTGCCAACGCATCTATACTCTGCATGTCTAAGTGATTCGTAGGCTCGTCAAGAAGCAAAATGTGTGGCTTCGACATTGAGATTGAGGTGAACACAACCCTAGCTTTTTGTCCACCAGACAGTTTCGCAATTGGAGTTAAGTGATTGTGACTTGGTAGCCCAAACTTGCCTAGCTTCGCACGCACCGCCTCTTGTTTGCTAAATCCCTCTTGGTCAGGATGAAGGCGGAGAAGATACTGAACCGGTGTTTCACCCATTGTTAACAAGTCAACAAAGTGCTGAGAATATCTGCCAATCCTCAGTTTTTGGCTTCTTCTCACTTCACCCTCGGTTGGAACTAAATCTCCCGCAAGAAGATTCAAAAGAGTAGATTTTCCAGCTCCGTTAGGCCCAACTATAGCGACCCGTGTGCCCATATCGATACCTACATCAACATCTGAGAGCCTGAAATCTGGCCTGTTGGGATAGCAGAAGCTAACCTCAATCAACTGCAGAAGAGGAGGAGTGAGCTCGGTTGGTTCTGGAAAATGGAACTCCACGCTATAATCTCTCCACTTTCTGGGAGCTTCCGGTGCTGGGCCCTCCTCATCCACCGCCTTACCCTTTGCCTTACTCTTGGATGCTTCTTTCGCCGCAGCAAACTTGGCCCTGTCCTTTACCTTCTCCTGTTGAGCACGGTTTCCAGTTCTCTTAGCTGCTTTAACCTGTTTCTCGTAAATCTCAAACTTTTTGTTCATCTCCTTGCGCCGCTGATCATATCCAGTTTCGAATCCATCGAAATTACCACGATAGAAGTGGAGATTCTGGTCATGCAAATGTATTATATCCGTGCAGACAGTGTTGAGGAAGTCCCGGTCATGTGAAACAACAACCAACGTCTTCTTCCAGCGACACAAATACTCCTCTAACCAGAGAACAGCTCTCAGGTCGAGATGGTTGGTGGGTTCATCTAACAACAAAAGAGTAGGTTGCACAAACAGAGCTCTAGCTAATGATATTCGCATCCTCCAGCCACCACTGAATGACTTAGTTGGACGCACTTGCATATCTTTTGTGAAACCTAACCCCGCAAGAATTTTGGACGCCTGTGCTTCAGCAGCATCTGACCCCAAGATCTGTAGCCTGTCATACAATTCAGCAAGCTTTTCTCCAGAATCATCATCCTCGTCGTCACCGTTTTCTCCGTCAGCTCCAGAAGAGGAATTCTGCAGAGCTGCAGCTTCTTCCCGTAGCTTGACCAACTCTTCATTGGCAGAAACAACTGCTTGCAAAGCACTCTTATCATCACCGACCACCTCTTGCTCAACAAGAAGAACATCAATATTCTTCGGAACTGGAATCTTCCTCCATGCTAAAAGCTTTAACAGTGTAGACTTCCCCATTCCATTCGGCCCGACTAATCCATACCTTTTTCCATGTGAGATCTTGACAGATGCGTTCTTCAAAAGTTCTTTACCTCGAGCAGCGACAGAAAAAGACTCAATGGTTATATCTTTAACATTCGCATCGGCGGTGTCTTCTCCTTCTAGAACCGAAGTCTTGCTTCCAATAACAACCGTGAATGCATCATGGTCGTCTTTCAAGGCCTCCCTCTTTGCAAGCTCTGCAGCCTGGAGAAGTGCTCTTTCTTTCATCTCTCGCTTCTTTTGTTCTTTATCGGTCACAGAGATATCAAGATGCCTTTGTTCGCTCTTCTGCTTTCTCCTTGCTTCTGCCTGTCTCTCTTCTTCATCAGAAGGGCCATCATCTTCTTCGTCAGAAGGAGGAAGATCTATGTCATCAGTATAGGAGGAAGATTTCTTTGGAACAGTCTTAGCTCTGGATGATGAACCTTTCTTGGGTTTATCATCTTTCTGATCCATGCCTGCAAGCATCGCTGTGACTGATAGTTTCTCCTTTTTCGGTTCTTTAGAAGAATCTTTTCCACTTGGCTTCCCTTTCGAGGGAGCACCACTCTCGTCTGACTTCTTCTTACCCATTAAAACTTCTGTAGTATCTGACATAAGACATCAATAAAAAAGCCGATGTAATAAAAATCATGTAAAAAGTGCCTCTTTTTTTTCCTAGGTCCATAATTTCCTAGCTGATTCTAAAGTCGTGCGACTGAACATAGCCCCCAAATTAGGGTTTCTACTTCATCCAGATCGAAAGGATTCAACTACCTAAATAATCAAGAGAAAATTTTGGATTCCAAATCTCTCAAAGATTATATGTATTCCGACAAAATTTAGATAAAGTTTATCAATCTTTACTTAATATACTTTGAGATTGGAGACAAACCTGAGAGATGCGAAAGCAGAAGTGGATTAAGATTGAATATGTAAAAAACTTTGCTCCGTAGGAATAACTGATGGAGAGGTTGAGGGAGTTTTGAGAGAGACAACGCGGCGCAAAAGAAATAAAGATTTGTTGCTGTAAGAAGAAGAATTACAATCAAGGTACAAATGAAGAGATTGGGTTTTCGTAATAACCCTTTTCTAACTTTTAAAGCAATTCGGCCCAAAGTCACAAACAACAATCCTTTTATAATTTAACCGAACCGAACCGAACCGACATACTCACGGTCAAAATCTGGATTCCTTCGGTTTAAATCCGAGTTGACAAAAAGAAAAACAAAAAAAAATCGAGTTATTCGGTTTAATAATAGTAGTTACCAAATTAAATCCGACGTACTATTACAATATTCTGATACTGTTTCGGTTTAATATTTTAATCAAACATACTTTTTACTAAAATATGTGTTGTCTTATTTGGCATTTTCTCTCATATGGTCCATCTAAATACTTTATCAAAATGGTCCATCTAAATATTGTTCGTTTTAATTTTTGGATGTCTTTTTAAGAATATTTCAAAAACATGATTTTACGATTTGATGAGAATATAATAATAAAATTTTGAAGGAAAAAAAAATGATTTTTAAAAATGTAACTTTTGATGGACCATTTTAATCTTCTAACTTTTGAGATATAAAATCTGCATCCAAACTCTACTTCATTTTAGCATTTTAAGTATCCAAACTTTTGAGATGCAATTGATTTTGCATCGAAATGTAATATATATTGCGAATTCTAAAATGTTCAAACGGATAACATTTGCGTATGTACATCCAGAAGCTGTATATAAACGAACAGAGCAAAATCATTTTCAAATATATTTCAACATTTTGTCATTGCATCTCCCCATTGGATCATTTTGGCTCATTCTAACAAACAGATAATCACCATATCATTAGAGTAAACTTAAAACCCCTCTGGATTAGGATGCAATATCTGAAGCTGCATTGGTCAAACTATGACGTTTTCTCTTTCTTGAACTCAGTGGCATGGAAGTTACAAGGAGTTTATTCTTTCCAATAAAACAGTTTTGATGACATTATCTTATCTCTGGAAAGCAGAGATAGATGCCTAAAATACAATTAAATAAAGAAGCTTTCTTCGGGAAGGAGCCATTGACTTGCTTGGCGTGGGGTGCAAGAGTAATCAATTGTGATAGGTTGCTTCATACAAGCTACATGATTTTTCTCTTCATATAAGAACATAAAAAGTGCAATGCTTTTAAAATATAGTATTTAAGAGGAACTATGGAAATTCTTGAATTCAGTGGCATGGAAGCTTCTACTCTGCTCAGCGACGTCAACAAAAGATCCAACTATGTTGGTGTTGTAGGCAACTATCATGAAAAGGGTTTAGGGGAACTTTACCTCGACAAGGTGTCACCCTACGCAGACTCAGTGTTGCGCATGTCAGTTTCAAAAGCTGAGAAGCGACTAAAAAAGCTCGAGAGAGATTACCAACACACCTATAAGAATTACATAGAAACCCGAGTAAGCATCTAATATTAAAAGAATAGTGATTACTTGTTTTTATCAGTTATACAACAAGATAATGAACTTTTTGGGCAGTCAAACAGGTATAGGTTCTACATTAAAGGAAAACATTCTAATTATCGCAGTCGCCAAGCTGGAAAATGTATCAACTACTACAAGAGTCTTCAAGAGCAACTGCAGAATAATCTTGAAAATCTGGATAAAGCAGAAGCAACGCAAAGAAGAACGGAAAAGCCTGATCACGTAAGTCCGCTCAACCAATCAATATCATTTTGTTTTTACATTGTACAAACAAGATTAGTAGGAATACGAATAGAGAAGAATCAGCATCTGCCTTAAATGATCAAAAATAAGTTTCTTCTGTTATTTGTGCACCATACCGGTTTAGTGCAAGCAATTCTCAATGATGCATGGTTGTAAAAGCTTGGCCCAAGAAAAGAGGATACTACACCAGGTAGGAGAAAGACAACAACACCTGGATAACAATGATCTGGGTGAAGAAAGAAACTGGGAGGTGCTACTTGTGTTACTTTAATAGTCTTATTTTGTATCATAAGATTGGCCTTTACACTTACTTTACCATTTTAAAAATCAGTATCATTTCAGCTATTATCAAAGTATAATTGCAAAAAGTAGCAGCAGCAAAGTAATACATGATCTGCTAAGGAGATTTAAAGACACAGAGAAGTTGAGGGATAAAGCTATTGCCAATGGTGAACTTGTTTACAAGACAACAAGTCAGGACAGTTTGACAATTTTTATAAAAGTAATCAAAATCAAGAACCTTTCCCCATTTTTACTCTAAGAATTTTGTGTATTTCTTCTTGAAATTCAATACTAATCAACGAAATGATCTTCGTTTCCAACAGCTTATAACAAATGTAATAAAAAACTTGAAAAAGAAAGAGGGACAGAGACGATGATTGATAATGGTTACGAGGAAAAGATGAGGCATGTAGAGAAAAAATGTGAATGGATTTGCGGGAAGTGGGATGAAGAAAAGAAGTATATCGTCAGGTTGAAGAAAATACATAAAGATGGGTTGTATTAAGCTATTAATATGTCTTGCTAGCATTGCAGAGATGATAAACTTCTGTACAAATAGCTCCTCTTTTTTTATGAATATGTATGTTTCCTGTGCTATTTTGTTTGTTCCGCTTTATTCATCTGGACAATAATAACCCCGAGATTTTCGTGTTTGGATCATCTTTACATGTTGTATATGTAATGATATATAGTTAAGCCTAAAGTGGAAAAGGTGTTTTTTATTATGTCGTACCTGGCATTATGACAAATTTAGCACACTACTCTGTTTTGGTCAAGAGTAAAGGCTTAACTTATACAACAAAAACCTATTCTATAAAAACTAAACTTGTCCAGGATTCTTTTATATAGATGATAAACCTATTCTATATAGATGATAAATTGTTACAAATCGAAACAAGATTGTGCAAATATGTCATCATAGACAAGAGTAAAGGCTTAACTTATACAACAAAAATCTCATTTTTTGGTTGGAGCAGCAAACTCGGATTCAGCAAAAGAAGTTCGATGTGACTTCAATGTAAATCAGCTCCGACTGTTTGCAACGGATAGGGAGGAAAGTCAAGCCAGTAAAAAAATATCACAATTTAGTCGCAAGTTTCCTAGGGACCTTTTCCCTTGCAAATTTATGTTGCAAATACCATGTTTTCATGTAGTGGAAAAGTCTCTAGTTTGTTGAATTCTTCAGATCCACTGATCTTCATGAGTGAGAAACAAGACTTAGATTTGGGCTTTGGTGGAGATTAATGGCTAGAAATCTTGTTGTCTTGAAGTTGGACCTTTCTTTGGATCTTCTTGATGATCTTATGGTCCGGTCTAATCTTGAAGCTTTATTGCTTTGGTAGATTGCTACTCGTAGGCCTTTCGACACTTAAAGTATTCTTCATGGTCTTCTCTTATACTTGGAGTTGCACCGGATGCTTCAGTGATCACTTTTAGCTTGTTAACAGCATGTGCATTGGTGATTATGTGAGAGTATCATCTAATTAAAAATAAATAAATAATAAAAGTTAAAAATATTTTGGTTAAGAAAATCTTAAGAGACTTTAGAAACTGTCTCAAGAGATTTTTTGTCACATGTCATAGTATTATTGGTTTAATATTTAACTAATAATATAATATTTTTAAAATTAATAAAATTAAACATAATTCATTAAAATATTACTATTTTTAGAAACTCACTGAATATCATGGATACTGATGCTCTAAAGTCGATTTGAGTTGGTTGGGTTCATTTGTTTTGGTCTAGCTGGTTGAGAACTTTTCTTATGCTTTTTTTTTTATGTTGAATAATTCTTGCTTTCTACCGTATCATGGCTCCCTCAAATGTGATAGGCACATCACCTTTTGGATTTTGATGTTAGAAAATATTGCGGTTTTGCTCTTTTGAAAAATCTAAGATTTAGAATTTTCTTAACAGAGATATTTAAAGCTAATATATATACTTTTCAAATAAAAATTCAGTTGATTTTATATGAAAATAAAAGGATTTTAATTTTATTTGACTAATATCATATGTTTAGTCAGCAGTATTAAAGTTTTTGCTAAACCACATGCATTTACACAATCACAAAAAGTATTTAGATTAAAATTATACATGGCAATTTTCCCTTCATTTTGAAATATCAAACACGTATATTGTTTTGTAAAAAACAAAATTTCAAAGAAATTTGGTCAAATGATTTTTTTTTGTTTGTTAAAAAGATGTTATACTATTAAAACAGAGAAACAATAACGACCAAGAAAAAAAAGGAGCAGTTTATGATCATCATTTTGGGGTTTGGATTCGAAGATCGCATTTATGTTCATATATATTGAAAGGGAGTTGACAAAAAAAAAGTATTTATATATATACTGAAAGGGCGAACAACATGTAAAATAAGATAACCAAACAAATATTTATATTAGTTGCATGTATAAATTGGTAAAATATTAGTACATATATTTCATAACAATATATGAGAATTACGTCAGTGAAATATCAGAAAATAAAAATATCACAAATAAAATATAAAAAGTGACCCAAAAAATAAAAAAAAAAAAATACACTAGCTCAATGAACCAAATGACATGCATCCATGATATACATATTTTTTCTTGAACTTGTCATTAAAAATGGGAAGTGGCTCGTTGACGTTCTCTAAACGTTCCTGCACGTCTCATATTAGAATCGTGTAGACATGCCTCCACGATTTAGTTGGATGGAGTCCACAACAGGGAAAAGAAATTGTAAAGCTGGATGAAGAGAAACGCTTGACTATATAAACCTATAACCCCATTTCTTACAATACAAACCAAAACAAGAAAATTAACCAACGTAGTCAGGCGTTGGTAGAGAAAAGCAAAATAACAATGAGATCTTCCTCTAAGATGGGGCCTTCAACCCATCTCATATACGCTATAGGCGTTATCATCATGGCAACAACGGTTGCTGCATATGAACCACTCACGTATAGCTTGCCACCACTCCCGTCGTACTCACCATCTCCGAAGGTAGAATACAACACTCCTCCACTACCTTATGTCGATAATTCTCCATCACCAAAGGTAGACTACAAGTCTCCTCCACCACCATATGTCTACAATTCTCCACCACCACCGTACTATTCACCATCGCCAAAGGTAGACTACAAATCTCCTCCAACACCATATGTCTACAGTTCTCCACCACCACCACCATACTACTCACCATCCCCTAAGGTAGACTACAAGTCTCCTCCACCACCATATGTCTACAGTTCCCCACCACCACCGTACTACTCACCATCGCCAAAGGTAGACTACAAATCTCCTCCACCACCATATGTCTACAGTTCTCCACCACCACCACCATACTACTCACCATCCCCTAAGGTAGACTACAAGTCTCCTCCACCACCATATGTCTACAGTTCCCCACCACCACCGTACTACTCACCATCGCCAAAGGTAGACTACAAATCTCCTCCACCACCATATGTCTACAGTTCTCCACCACCACCACCATACTACTCACCATTCCCTAAGGTAGACTACAAGTCTCCTCCACCACCATATGTCTACAGTTCTCCACCACCACCGTATTACTCACCATCGCCAAAGGTAGACTACAAATCTCCTCCACCACCATATGTCTACAGTTCTCCACCACCACCACCATACTACTCACCATCCCCTAAGGTAGACTACAAGTCTCCTCCACCACCATACGTCTATAGTTCCCCACCACCACCGTACTACTCACCATCGCCAAAGGTAGACTACAAATCTCCTCCACCACCATATGTCTACAGTTCTCCACCACCACCACCATACTACTCACTATCCCCTAAGGTTGAATACAAGTCTCCTCCACCACCGTATGTCTACAGTTCTCCACCACCACCCTACTACTCTCCATCACCGAAGGTAAACTACAAATCTCCCCCACCACCATATGTCTACAGTTCTCCACCACCTCCATACTACTCACCATCTCCTAAGGTTGAGTATAAGTCTCCACCACCATCATATGTCTACAGTTCTCCACCACCACCTCTTTACTACTCCCCATCACCAAAGGTAGATTACAAATCTCCTCCACCACCATATGTTTACAGTTCACCACCACCTCCTTACTATTCTCCATCACCAAAGGTAGACTACAAATCTCCTCCACCACCATATATTTACAGTTCTCCACCACCACCACCATACTACTCACCATCTCCTAAGGTTGAATATAAGTCTTCTCCTCCACCACCGTATGTCTACAGCTCTCCACCACCACCACCATACTATTCACCATCACCGAAGGTAGACTACAAGTCTCCTCCACCACCATATGTCTACAATTCTCCACCACCACCATACTACTCACCATCTCCTAAGGTTGAATATAAGTCTCCTCCTCCACCACCGTATGTCTACAGCTCTCCACCACCACCACCATACTATTCACCATCACCGAAGGTAGACTACAAGTCTCCTCCATCACCATATGTCTACAGTTCTCCACCACCACCATACTACTCTCCATCTCCTAAGGTAGTCTACAAGTCTTATCCACCACCATATGTATACAGTTCCCCACCACCGCCCTACTATTCTCCATCACCGAAGGTAGACTACAAATCACCTCCACCACCATATGTCTACAGTTCCCCACCACCACCATACTACTCACCTTCCCCAAAGGTGTACTATAAGCCGCCTCCACCACCGTATGTTTACAGTTCTCCACCACCTCCATACTACTCACCTTCCCCTAAAGTTGAGTACAAGTCTCCTCCAGCACCGTATGTTTACAGTTCTCCACCACCACCACCATACTACTCACCATCTCCTAAGGTTGAATACAAGTCTCCTCCACCACCGTATGTCTACAGCTCTCCACCACCACCACCATACTACTCACCATCACCAAAGGTAGACTACAAATCTCCTCCACCACCATATGTCTATAGTTCCCCACCACCACCGTACTACTCACCATCCCCAAAGGTAGAATACAAATCTCCTCCACCACCATATGTCTACAGTTCCCCACCACCACCATACTACTCTCCTTCTCCTAAGGTAGTCTATAAGTCTCCTCCACCACCATATGTCTACAGTTCCCCACCACCACCCTACTACTCTCCATCACCGAAGGTTGACTACAAATCTCTTCCACCACCATATGTCTACAGTTCTCCACCTCCACCATACTACTCTCCATCTCCTAAGGTATACTACAAGTCTCCACCACCACCATATGTCTACAGCTCTCCACCACCACCATATTACTCACCGTCCCCCAAGGTTTTATACAAATCTCCTCCTCCACCATATGTCTACAGTTCTCCTCCACCACCATACTATTCACCATCTCCTAAAGTATACTACAAATCTTCTCCACCACCGTATGTTTACAGTTCTCCACCACCACCATACCACTCACCTTCCCCTAAAGTTCTATACAAATCGCCACCACACCCACATGTATGCGTTTGTCCACCACCTCCTCCATGCTATGCACCTTCACCGAAGACAGTATACATATCTCCTCCACCACCATATGTCTATAATTCGCCACCTCCACTATATTACTATCCATCCCCTAAAATATACTACAAGTCTCCTCCACCACCATATGTTTACAGTTCTCCACCACCACCATATTACTCACCTTCTCCAAAGGTTGAGTACAAGTCTCCTCCACCACCATATGTCTACAGTAGTCCACCCCCACCACCATACTACTCATCATCTCCTAAGGTAGACTACAAGTCTCCTCCACCATCATATGTCTACAGTTCTCCTCCACCGCCATTTTATTACTCTCCTTCTCCAAAAGTTGAATACAAATCTCCACCATCGCCTTCATATTACTGAAAACCAATAAATGTGAGTCTTCAATAAATTACCGAGTTTTATTTGATTTGATATTTTTTTCTGGATACAACATGTATGCAATCAATTTCAATTTTATGGGAATGTGGATTAATAATTTGGGTACAATACCTTATATGCTTTTATGTGTTTTTTTTAATTTAATTTGTGCAAAGAATGCTTGCGGTTTATTTGTAGTCCTTTGCATATTACGATTATGAATTCGTTTTCTTGACATTGTTGCTTTTATAATAACTATGTAAGCCACTTAACATGAGTGTTTTATATGAATTGCATACCTAAACCGCATGGGTTACTAAAATTCTATTTTAGTCTAGTTTGGAAACATGATTATGCGACAATGTCTAGCGCTAGAAAATTAACAATAATTTAACAATAATTTTCAATTTTACCCCAGAAAAAACATTGACCCTGACGTTTCAGTATACACAATAAAACTATATGTATTTTCTCTTTCCTTTCAGGAAGTAACGTCGTAGGCTCTTGGCGTCGAGCCCCCATAATTTGTAAATGTAAAGAGACGGTCGATCTTTTAGTAATTCATTTAAAGTTTTCACGATATCAAAAGACTGGATTCAGATGGGAAAACAACATATATTAGTTTTGATTTTTGTTATAGTAAACGTGTGAATTGAATAAGGCCAACATATCTGACTATGTATCTTGAAGAAACAAAATTGCTGGAAATTATAACAAAATTTTGAGCTGTATATTAACTTAGCATGTTCAGTTTGAGTCGTACTATACAAACTTGCATTTGTGTGATTTTAAGTGATGTGACCACGAATACACATTAATGTTCTCTACCTTATGTTTTCTATATTCTAAGTCAAATATTTAATCTTTCTAGATGGATCTTTAGTAAAATTTTAAAAAATTAAGGAAAATACATGACAGCTTTTCAAAATTAATTTTGAAAATAAATTAAAATAAAATAAAATTTGTTGAATTAGAAAGAATAAAATGGAGAGAAAAAATGTAAAAACTTTAGAGGACATATGACAATTTTTTAAAATTAATTTTGAGAAAAATCTTAAAACATTATATAAAATAGTTTATTATTTTATTTTTATTAAAAATCTCAAATGAATAACGGAAAAGATAAATCTCTTTCATGTCTTATATTAAAATTAATGCACATTTTATTAGATAATATCAACATTTTGGATCAAAAATGATGGGCTACGTCTCAAGTTAAAACAATCAAATTTAGAATATTAAATAAATATAATTTATTAAACAAATATAATGATATTTCAGAAAAAAAACATAACATAATAAAAATTAAAGCATGAAGAATAAAAGAACAAGAAAAAATAATAAAAATATAAAAATAATAGAGGACATGTGCAGGTTCTAGAACTTTTTTTCTACAAAAAACCTTTAATTATATATATATATATATATATATATCTGATTTGCTATTATACATATATAATCCAAAAGTGACCTATAAAATAAATGTAAAAGAAAAGTATAAAATAAATAAAAACTAGCTCAATGAATAAAATGATGAAACCATGATGTACAAATTCTCTCTTAAACTTGTCATTAGAAAATGGAAAGTGGCTCGTTGACATTCTCTAAACGTTCCAGCACGTCTCATACTAACAAAATGATGTATCGTGTAAACATGCCTCCACAATTTAGTTAGATGTAGAGAAAAGCTTGGCTATATAAACCTATGATCCCATTTCTTACAACACAAACCAAAACAAGAAAAACTAACCAACGTAGTTAAGTGTTGGTAGAGATAATCAAAATAACAATGAGATCTTCTAAGATGGGGCCTACAGCCCATCTCATTTACGCTATAGGCGTTATCATCATGGCAACAATGGTTGCTGCGTATGAACCATTCACGTATAGCTCGCCACCATTCCCGTCATATTCACCATCTTCGAAGGTAGAATACAATACTCCTCCACTACCTTATGTTTATAATTCTCCACCACCATCACTATATTATTCTCAATCACCAAAGATCGACTACAAGTCTTCTCCACCATCGTATGTTCACAATTCTTCACCACCACCATATTACTCACTTTCTCCAAAGGTTGAGTACAAGTCTCCTCCCCAACCATATGTCTATAGTTCTCCACCACCACCATTATACTACTCACCATCTCCTAAGGTTGAGTACAAGACTCCACCACCACCATATGTTTACAGTTCTCCACCACCACCATATTACTCACCTTCTTCAAAGGTTGAGTACAAGTCTCCTCTCCTACCATATGTCTACAGTTCACCATCACCACCACCATACTACTCACCATCTTCTAAGGTTGAGTACAAGACTCCACTACCATCATATGTTTACAGTTCTTCACCACCACCATATTACTCACATTCTCCAAAGGTTGATTACAAGTCTTCTCCCCCACCATATGTCTACAGTTCTCCGTCACGACCACCATACTACTCACCATCTCCTAAGGTTGAGTACAAGTCTCCTCCACCACCATATGTTTACAGTTCTCCACCACCACCTCCTTACTATTCTCCATCACCAAAGATATACTACAAATCTCCTCCACCACCATATGTTTACAGTTCTCCACCACCACCACCATACTACTCACCATCTCCTAAAGTTGAATACAAGTCTCCTCCACCACTATATGTCTACAGCTCTCCACCACCACCACCACCATACTACTCACCATCACCGAAGGTAGAGTACAAGTCTCCTCCTCCACCACTGTATGTCTGCAGTTCCCCACCACCACCCTACTCACCATCTCCTAAAATATAGAAAAATATGGTCACGTCATTCTGATCTGATTTATGAAATTGCCAATCATAAGGCTACTTTGCAACCAAGAAAAATCTGAACTTATTCAATGAATACAATCGGCGATGAAACCTACCAAAATATGGTTGTAAGGAGCTGAGGCCAAGACTGGACAAAAATATCTGGATCTGTAGATCTTAGTAAAAAAATGGTACCAAAAAACGAATCCATAAGCGATAAAATACATGAATAAATTTTACATTTTTATATTTATAAAATTGAATCCAAGTTTGAACCAAACCAAAAATTAAACTGGTATCTGAAATATATGAAATATAATTATATTTTAAAAATATTAATTATATTTATGTTTAAAATAACTTAAATATTCAAAATAATAATTATAATTTAGAACTTATTAATTATTTTAAAACTAAAATAATAAAAAATTGAAATATTCGAAATTATTTATTTATAGTTTTCAAAATTTAACCAAAATTTATTCAAATTTAACCATTTTTATATATTTTTTTGAAACCCAAACCTTGATAGAACCGAACCGAATCCAATCTGAATATGAAAAATACTCGAATAGATTCTTTATTCTTAAACTTGAATATCCAAATAATCATCCGAACCAAATCATAACAGATACCCAAACGACTAGACCTAGTTTATATAGAGTTTTTAGGCCAATCAACAGTTGATCTAGTTTAAAGACAAGCTCACAATATAAACCAAGCATCACTTCATCAAATTTATGAGTGAAAATATGCATAAAACTGCAAAGATAATCATACTGTGAAACAAAAACAAAGTTACAACATGAACAGAACATGGTAATTTATTTCCAGAAAAATAAACACAAACTTGATATTTTGTATTACCTATTGATACATACTGTAATATTTCGACTCCATCCTAATATTTTCATTTGCTGCTCTACAATTTATATTTCTATCAGTAGCTTCATAATCCAATTAGTTTTATGTCCTAAAACAATTATTTTAATTTTTATATCAGCGACTCAAATTCCAATACACTGCAAAGTTGAAACCTAACCAAAATATGATCAAAATAGAATAGTATACTAAACAACAAATTATCGCAAGACAATGTTTCTAAAATTCCAACTAACAATTCAAATAACATCCTCTTTTATCAACTTAAGGAACCTCCACCTAATCCAAGCATTTAGATAAATTAAGTTTTCTTAAAAAAAAATTCCTTGCTTAGTATGAAAACCTACAATTTAACAAAATTTTTAATAATAGGACTTGAATATTAGCCGAAAAGACTGATCTGATAATGCACAAACACAGACTAAATCCGAATTGAGTCTACAAAAGCATAATTTGCCAGTAAATATCGAACACAGACATAAATCACACCTAATATAAGCAATTAGATAAAAAATAACCAAAAAAGGATAAAAAGAAAGAAGTATTAGCTTAGTTCTCTGTAGGTCTAAGAAGAGATGAGAGCCTCAAAACCCTAAGAAGAAATTTTTTTCTCTCCCATTGAATTTATCACTAAAATGTGGAGAGTAGAGTATTGACAGCTACTTGGCACACGAAAGCTCGCTGCCGGCAGATGTCTTACCTTACCGCCTCACGTTTTTGTTTCTGGTTTTTTGGAAAGAAAAACAAATGTCAAAATGTGTGTCTTTTCTTTTAGCTAAATGCCTTTAGCTAGATATATATTGGACCAAATTTGATTCATAAAAAAATTGGATTAAATTATTTAGATTTTAGATTGGGGATTTTCCTATTAATTTACTAACTAAATTTTTTTTTAGTAAAACAGATAATATATTTGTTTAGCGCTTTTCCAAATTTGTGGGATGAGAAAATATTGTTATAAACATGCTCCTTAACTAGAATATACTAAATCTTAAACTTTATCATTACACTAACACAATCAGGTAATGGAAAAACATGTTTACCTCGATTAGATTTACTCAATGAAAGTGCTCTGGGAATCAATGTGCATATAAATTAGCTCGGTACGTAATTCATGCACAATGATATATGTATAATATTTGGCCAATTCTAATAGGATGATATTAAAATAAAATAAAAATAATTAAAAAAAAAAAAACGGCAAAAATAAATAAATAGAGTCGAGCGAGTGAAAGTCAAAATGAGAGGTGGTGAGCTGTAGTCGAATCGAGTCATATAGTAGTATTTGCTATGACTCTCTCTCAGCCACATCTTTAGATACGCCTTCTCGTCTGACGTGGCATCGCATTCTCTCTCCGCCACTCGTTCGACACGTGACATTTCTTAATTGGGCCCCACTCTTCCCCGAAACTATTTCTTTTCCACTGTAACTACTTCCTTTTCTTTCTCCGAAAACAAACATGAAGGATTCTGAATCAAGGTTTTTGAAAGCTTCCTTTTTTTTCGGTTTAATTTTAATTTGTTTATAGCTTTATCCGTTTTTTACTCTTGACAGTTACGTTAAGCGACTTGTTAACCTTATTGTTTTTTTTCTTCTTCTTTTTTTTGGGTTTTTTTCGTGGTGGAGTCGGCGATGTGTGGAGCAATCAGGGAGCGTGATTTGGGGTCTGTGATTCGATTCTGTTTCTCGAGTCATGTTTGATTGGGACGACGAAGAGGTAAATGTCAATCTGTTCTGTACATCGAATTCTTTGTGGAATCACTATAATTCTGAGTATGAGTAACGATCGGTTTTAGAATCACTCTTGAGGAGATGATTCTGCATTTTTCTGGCTGAATGAATTTCTCACATTTATTATTCTTCGTTAATCATTATCCGAATTTCTGTGTATTCGTACGCAAGCTCTCTGTCTTGTATTCATAAAGTCGACCCTAGTTCTCTGTATTGATCTCTAATTTGCTAGTGAATAAACAGATATATGTAACTTGTAAATACCCTGGATTCATTTTATTACATTCCATGGTTCTGTAGCTTTAAATTCACAACTCACAAGGAAGAACGAGGTTTAGGCTTTGACTGCATTAAGAAAGATAGAACTTGAATTTTAGAAGTTAGGGAAGCAGCCTCTAAGTTCATGCTTCACATAAACAAATAAAGATGTGTGCTTGTCTCGAGGTAGTTTGGATTTAGAGTATGATTGTTGAGTGCCAGAATAGGATAAGCAGAGAGTCCGGTGAAGTGTTCAATTCTGGTATTTATTTGGAGAGCTTGGCAAGAATTTTTCTATAGGGAAATAGGCTATGAGAAGGGACTAATGATTTGGAAGATGGCTATGGTAGCTTTTATTTTTTACACTTCCTGGCTTTTTTCCTTGACACAGTCGTTCACCCTTGTTATCTAGTTTATAGTCAAATATCATTTTTCAGTGATCAATCAGTTTTATCTTGTGGGAAGTGTGCCTATCTCGTGCTTCATAAGCTTCCCTAGCATCTTGTTCTTATGCATTTTAATTTCCTTCAGATTTGGGCGCATGTAGATGTCAATACTTGCTTGTGCCTGATCCTTATTTTGTTTTTTGGTCTTAACCTATTTTTCAGCTTACTAATATGATATGGGGTGATGACATTGACGGTGAGACAGGCGACCATATTGTGCCATTTAAATTAAGAAGTGAACAACTTAAGAGGAAGGAACGGAATGAAGAATCTAAGACGGTTAAGCCAACTGAGCAGAAGATAACTGGGACTAAAAACGACCTCCACGATAGTAATTTGGGGAGCAGTTCAGCCTATAATGTTGGTGAAGGGATTCCTCAGCCAGATGTCTGTATGAGCTCATGGCTTGAGTCATCGTTATCTAATGCCCGAGAAGCTGGTCCAGATTCGAGTGCGACTGAACTTTCTAAATGCTTAGATGAGCCAGCCAGATATAATTCAACGAGAGGTGGTGCGTTTCTTGAAACAGTGCTGTTTTGCTTGGGTACGTTCTTTCAAATCTAATCATGTTAAAGTTGTGTGCTCACCCTGTTTTTACCAGAGAAATCGTCTGAACTTGGGAAAGGCCCTGATATTTTTCATAGCACTGACGAGAGGAAAGAGCAAGGTGATTTTGATGAGTACGGCTGGGCTAACATTGGTAGCTTTGATGATCTTTATCGAATGTTCAGGTAAAGCTTGTTCTCATTCTGACTGAGCTGTGCGGTAACTTTTCAATGACGTATCCCTTACGTTCCATCTTCCAACTTTCCCTCACACTTAAATGATCTTCATCTTACTCTCTTTATTGAAAACTAGTAACCTTTTAATTCTGGTTTTAGTAACTTTATCCCTGAATATTTACAGCTAATATATTCAATGAGGAAACTTATTAATGTGTTGTATCCTGACTTAAAATGAATTGTTTAATGTGTTGTATCCTGACTTAATTCTGTCTCGACAAACATCGCAGATAGTTTTGGACTTTAAGATATCAGATTTGAATAGGGTGAAAAATCCTTTTGAAGAAAACTGACAAGATATCACGTTTGAAGGAATTAGGTGGAATCTATGACATAAGTACTAGCTTTTTATCTCATTTGTGCAGATTATTCGAAAATTTGTGAAGTTGCTTCATTTGTAGAATACTGACTTGTAGCAGCGCTTCATTTTTTTCCCCCGTGTTTTGATCATTTCCCTTTTAGTGAGCTATTTATTTTCTCAGCATCAAAGAAAATTACTAAACCTCAAATTACTACTAATGGTTAGTTCACGCACATCGGTCTCTATCTAACACAATATTCTCACAAGTGATGATTTTGCAGTAATGATGTCCCTATATTTGGCGATGGTAGTCTCAGCGGTGCGGATGAGTTATGGTCTTCTTCTAAAGATGTATCCAATAGTCCATCAAACCCATTATCATCAATTTTGGACTCTCAAGATCTTGGATTGGATACTAGAACTGAGTTTGAGCAACAAGAGAACCAGCAATTTCCATTGACTGGAAAAGCCAAACAGTATCATGAGCATAAGGGTCAAACCTCAGTTGAGGACCAGGTACTATTCACAGCAGACTGCTGCACATGTCTCATACGTTTATGATAAAGTGAATGAAAGAAAGTGTGTTGCATAGTTTCTGTCAATGCGGATCGGTAGCATTATTTAGTCTTCAAATTCTGATGTCTTATTTGTTTCATTTCCTTTTTCTGTCCAGCCATATCAACAACATAATATGATGAAGTTTTCAAAATTTTCTGGGACTTCTGAGGCAGGAGCATTTCAAGATCCATACGGTCCGATGACACTGTCCAGGAATTCACCTAGAAAATTTGTAAATCGGTTGGTACCGTCACGATCCTCTTTGATGGCTGTTAATCAGCAGAGTGAGTCTCAAGGGTCTGGGACACCACACCATCCACATATGCCAAACCACTACATGGCTACTTCTGGTTTTGGTAATCATACAAATCCATATTCTACTGTGCCTGTAATTTCTGCCGTCCAATGTCCTGATGTTAAGAATCAGCTGATTCATCCTTCCTACAATCCTGCTACTACAATCTCTGTAAACATGGTAACAGATGCCTCTGCACGACCTTCAACAATGACGCCACACGAAAAATTAGAAAAACTTAGGCGCAGACAGCAAATGCAGGCAATGCTTGCCATTCAGAGACAACAACAGCAATTTCGTCATCAGATTCCTGTAGTAGATCAATCCAGTACTCAGAACTGTTGTCAAGATAATCCACTCCAGCTTTTCGATAGAACTAATCTTCAAGGGCTAACTGCAATGCCTTCCTTTGATCCTAATTCATCTTTGGAACTAGATGATTCTGGCAACTTTGCTGCTGCTGTTGATAATTCATCAGAATTCTCGGTTCTTTATCGGCTTCAGGATGTTGTAGCAAAGGTACTCAGATGGTTGGTTGGTTTGTTATGTTATAAAAAGACGAAGCCTTAATCTAAGGTACTTTGTAGGTAACCTTTATGTTGGGAGTAACTAATACTCCTTATTGACCTGCAGTTGGATATGGGAACAAGGACTTGTATACGGGATAGCTTATTCCGGTTGGCTGATAGCGCAGGTCAGAGACATCACACTAGTGATACAGCCCACAGTAATAGGACTAGCCAGGATGACCAGCAAGTTATTCCTAAAGAAAAATCCAGATATAGGTAAGCAAAATTATGCAGTTTAATCGATATAATATATATATAAATGCTTCGTATTTAGATCATGTAAACTACACACATACAGTTTTGTGAATGTGGGATAACCTTTTATATACTACCAAGTTCATATCTCAGAGAAAACTAAGATTGATGGAGTGTGAGATAGGAGGTCCTGCACGCGGAAGAAGTGATTTATCCGTATTAGCATACGTCCCTTGTTCTGAATGAATCAATTTACGCAGAAAGGACCATCTGGATGCTGCAAGCATATGCATTAACATTCTTTTATGTGCTGTCATAATTCTTTGTTAGGTGATTGCGTTTTAGATAAACTTCATCATCAAAATCAGTATGTGGTTTAAATAGCTAGCTCTTGGTTTTTGTTCTTACAGATATGCCGGGATGCTAGACACAGAAACTGTGACCAATCCTACAGACAGAACTGTTGCTCATTTGCTCTTTCATAGGCCTCTTGATATGTTGCCGGCAAAGCATATGGAAGGATCAGAATCACCCGCTTCTTCGAAGATGGGAACTGAAGAAAAAGGGAATTTTCCTAAAGGCAGCACACGAGAGAGTCCCATAAATAAGCAGAATTCAAGAGAGGAAGATATACCTGCAGGTTCACTTGCTTTAGGGAATGCACCTAACTCTGGATCTAGTAGTACTGTTTGTGAGAGGCTTGTTGAAGCGTCCCAAGGAAACGAAAGAAAGTTGTGAAATTTAGAAGGGTAAACTATTCCACACTATTTATTGCGTCACATGCCATTTATATACATTGATAGAGTTCATATATTTATTTATTGGTTACGAATTCTCAGGTGCTGCTTTTGTCATCAATCAGTTTAGGTTGCCGTGTTAGAGAGGAGCTTGATGAATTCAGCAGAGTAGACAACATCTCTGTGCATCTCTTGGAACAATCTCCTCTTTTCTCCTTTCATGTGAAGCTCTTATTATTGTAATTAGATTTTTTTTTTTCTATACTTGTCAAGAACCTCTTTAAATTACACGTACCTCCATGAGAACTACATGTTGGAAAACTCCTGTTAGTTTGCTCTAAGTTTTTCTTCCTTCGAAACCAAATTCAAGCTCTTACACAATTGAAACTAAAGTACTATGGTCTTAAGAAACAGTCTATTTTCATCAGAAGTAAAAATGACTCAAACTGCAATGAAATTGCCTGTTCTTCAGACGATGCATCGGTATGTGACGAAAGACCCAACAGGCTCATCACTGTATTTAATCTTCACTACCTGTCTCTTCTTTAACCCGTAGTATCTCACGAAACTGTCCTTCTCCTGCAAAAAGGGAAGCTGAAAACGAAAACAAAAACATCCATTAAAATATTAAAAGGTGAGAAGTTAAGCGCAGAACTGAACCAAACCTGTTTGTCCTCAAGCCCATGCTCACTCAGCAACTTTTCTTTCTCCTCTTTGGTTAAAATCTCAATCTTTGGCTGTCCAGTGTGCTTTGTGATGTTGACCAACAAATCTCCTATCTGCTGACACAGATAAAAGTTTAAACAGGGAAGTGTTCCGTTAAGTATGAAACAAGTATCTCCATCGCATTACTCTCTTGAGAATGTTATTTCATGTGACCGTATGATTGTTAAGTCAGGTATCAGTTTCATGATCCATCTAAGAGGATCCAAACCCTGGTAATTCACACTTATATCTAGAATATTTCATCCTTTAGCAAAACGGAAACGGCTTACCGAGAAAGTTTCAACAGTACAAGGAAAGGTTGTCAGTTCTTTCTGAACGAAGTGGTTCATTTTGCTCTGTAAAATGAGAATCAGCCTATGCAACCCTACAATACTGGAAATCTGACTGTGAATATCACTGACTGATTTCACAGTTATTGGTTCAGACCCCATGAACACAACAAGTATCTGCATAAAAACCATTTCAATTTCAAAAGCGAGATAAGCTTGACGGAAAACAGGTAAAGCATGAGAAAAATGTTTGTTGACATTTATCATCTCAACTAGCTGTTCAAACAAAATGACACACATATGCTCCAACTCTTTCCCATTATAAAGTTTTATCAATCTGCCATTGGATACAAACACAAGACACACCTCTAAATTCAGCAGAACAAGACGTCACGGAAACCACAAATCAATGGAAAGAAAAAGAAACCCAACTCCAATTTTCCATACTTCCATGCACTAATAATAACAAGTCAAAGAAAGTATTAATCTCTGATCAACCCCTATACTTATCACTAGTCTGATCCTCAGACGTTTAAAGTGCCCTGGAACCAAAAATTCGAAACGTTTTGCAACTTTCTTCTGTTTAAAGGCAAACCCAAACCAAATGTAAAACCCTAAATCGAAAAAAGTCGACGCCTTTCTCCAATTTTCCTGAGTTTGAAGGCAAACCCAAACCAAAAGTAAACCCAGACTCGAAAGTTAATGCCTATTTCATGTTTTCATTTGTTTCCATCCCAAAATGTAACACCCAAATCGAAAATAGAGGTAAAAAAAAAGCTAATACCTTTTTCCTGGGATTTGAGCGGAGAGGCACGCAGATACGGAGGCGTTCAAGGTCTGGCTTCTCACCAAAATTAGAACGAAACTCTGAGAGAGAGGGAGAGAGTTCGGCCTCGGAAACTTGGTAGCCTCTGTCACAGAGCATCTCAAGCGCTGTCGTGCGAGCCAAGTAAAACCTCTTGCTCTCTACTCCACCGTTGTCCTCCGTCTTCGCAATGCACTGGCTGTGGGTCCCATCGTCAAACGTTGACACACCATTTTCAGAGCACCATTCTACAGCCATTTCCTCCTCCATTATTCCCTCAGCTTCCTTTCGCCGATTGAGTTTTGCAGAGAAAAAAAAAAGGTTTATGAAATTTCTCTTGTCACAAGAGTTTCCTTTAGCCGTTTCAACTTCTTTCTAATTTTTTATTGGGCTGATTGGAGAAATCTGGACAGTCCACTGCATAAAACAACCAACGGTGAGGATGCTTTGGTCGCTGTCGTAAAATAAGGTGGATTCAATATTATATTAATTAACTAAGATTAAAGGTCCAACCGAGATTTATTCCGAAGAAGCATATTAAAATGTCGATGTGACGTCAGAGGATTATATTGAGTCGGCTGATATTAACGACGGCGAGGACGTTAGGGTTCATGCTTCCATGGAGATTCCTACGATCTCAAAGCTTGACAACGGGAGGCATCCCGAGGGAGTTGCCGAACCGAGGATGAAGAAGAGAATGAAACCTGAATTTCTCACATCTCTTAACAATCTGGATGATGGTTGCCTCATGCACATCCTCAGCTTCCTATCTCCAATTCCAGGTAAATTTGGTTTCTTTTACGCATTTCTTTACTGGTTTTACTGATACTCTTATGTTTCTCTGCTCAATTTTTCTCTTGATGGATTCATTGTTGATGGTTGTTGGTAATATCTCTCCCATTTAGACCTCAATTATAGTTTCATCGATTCAATTTCGGTTCTATAACTCAAAAATTGACTTCTAGACTCAAATTTGCAACTTTTAGACTCCCCAGATTCCTATTCAAATCACAATTGGTTTCTATTCATGTACAACTCTCTCCCAATTTCTATAATGAATTTATCTGTTCCTCTAGGCTTGGTGTGATTTGATATCTAATACAAGCTTTGTATCAGTGTAATATTACTCGCAAGACAGCTTTTTGTATTGAATTTGTATGTTTTTATCTGTATTGTGTTATGTGGAAGCTTGGAAGATTTCATTTTTTGTTTATATTAGACTTGACTTTCTTGATTGACTTCGCATTTTTGTTGCGCATTACAGTCTATTTCAGTGCTTTTTGTGTATCTCGTCTGAGTTTGCAGATAGGTATAACACAGCGCTCGTTTGCCACAGATGGCGATATCTGGCGTGTCACCCTCGCTTGTGGCTGCGCGTTGACCGTTTTGTGAAAGATTTATCCCAGCCTGGAGTTTTCCACAACATTGAGTCAGCCGTATCTGCAGCGAGGTTTGTGATATTATCTTTTATGATGTACCCTTCTTTGGTAGTAGTAGAAGAGTCCTTAAATTACCTGACAACATTGTCACCTCTAGACCCGGCGATACCATTTTGATAGGAGCTGGTGGGAATCATCTCGTTTCTAATATTCAGATTAAAAAGCCTCTTTGCCTGGTATGTCTGTCACATATTTAGTCTAACTGCTTGATATTGCATTTCCATGATATACGTTTTCTGTTTCAAAAGCTTTCTCTAGGAGTACCAATTTGAATATGTCTATTCAGACGTTCCTTCCATGCACAAGAAATCTTTTATGTTTTACATCTTCAATAGAATCGCAAAAAGTAATTAATTAGTTTATCTAAGTAAAGAATATAATCCAATATCTGTAAAGTAAATGTTTAATATCCAAAAAAACATGTGATCGAATAGCCACCTATCTACTATGATGAGAGGATGGAGATCCATTCCATGCGGTAGCTCTTGGTATCGAAGATTAATACACATCGGATCCAAAAGAGAAAAATGCCACATTTTAGGTACAAAATAAAATTGAAAGACAGCTTATACTGCCACACTATTACTTTCAGTCTCACTACTGAAAAGTGGAAACTATGCATGAGCTCTTTGTGGGTTTGTAAATTATTTTCAGTGTTTCTTCTCCAGTTAACATGAATAATAATAAATGTTTATAAAGAATTAAAAACGTGATAACTAAAATTCAGTTTGACTTCAAAGTCTGACAAGATTTTGGGATTCATTTGTGTCTCCATCCACTGATTATGGGATTCTCCGCCGCTTGCGTCTTAATAATCCTATTTTCTCATATTGGGCAACACGTGGAAAGTTGGTAAGCTGTAATGAAAAGCTATTGAAAGTATGACATGACATAGGTGAATAGATGGAGTTGCAGAATATGGATAATAGTGTTATTTAATCATAACTTTACTGATGCACGCACCTTATCGATGTCCTCTCTAGTTGCAGTTAAGTGGAAGACTCTATGTCATGAGGCTGAAATAGTATTTAACCTTCTTTGCTGAGGAATGGTTGGTATGATGCTAATGCATAAGTACCAATGTTCAACGAATCGATAGTATTTCAGTTTGGTATCATCTTTGCTTTGTTCAGATTGGTGGAGGCGAGATTCCTGATGAAACCACCCTCGTCTGTTCTCGAGGTTCAGACAGGTTTGGAGCTCATATTCCTTTTTAAGTCATTTTTTCAGTCTGCAGTTTTTTCTTTTGATCCTTTATGGGAGATTTAGCGTCCTAGAAGTTGCTGCTTAACGCATTTTTCATTGCGGCTTATATGACATCCTGTTGGACCTGTTATATGTCGCGATGCTAGTGTTTCTTTATTCATTGCAAAGAAAATTCTTTGGTATACGGCTTTTTGTTGTTGGGTTTCTTGTGCAGTGCCCTGGAATTGCTATCAACCTGCAAGCTTGCGAATTTAACAGTGAAAGCCGAGCTTGGTTGCTGCTTGCTTCATAGGAGTGGAAGGCTAACCATTGATGGATGTGTGCTTCAATGTGAAACAAACCCTTTGGATCATCTCTCATGCCCAATCGTGAGCACTGCTGGAGATGAAGAAGATATCTTGAGCCATGTGGAAGTGAAGGAAACTGTTGTTGAAAAGATTAAAGGCAACAGTGTGAGCGTTTTGCAGACAAGGATCGAGGGAGGTGCGAAGGCTGTTTCCACAAGCGGAGATTTGGTTCTGCAGCGTGTTCGAGTCATGTATTCCAAGGCTTACCTCTATTTCTGGTTTGATGTAGATCATGAGTGAAAGTGATCTTTGTTTTTTTAGATTAATACACCTTTTCTTCAACCTGTAACGTTTGTAATCTGTGGGATGGTGGTCAATTGGTCATCATCCGCATCATCTTCCTTTGTACTTTATCTTTATATTTTCTTAACAGATCTCTTGGTCTGTGTGTATGATTATGTTAATAATAAAGTCCTTTTTAGGGCGAAGTCAGTTTGAATTGGATTTTAGTTATTTTTGATCGGTGTATCTTTTTGAGGTAAACATTTTTATGTGGAAGTGGAGCATGGGATTCAAAAAAGAAAGTTCTTAAACTTTTTCAAATGTCTATGAGACTATGAGTTATCTTATTCTAAAAATAACAAATTTTTGTTAACACAATAAATATATTTTTATTTCACTGCTATAAAGAAAAACTATTGGAAATATTTTTAAAAATATAATTAAATATTTTAAACTATTGAGATTCCAATCTTTTGCCAATTTGTAAAGTACTAAGTACAATTAAAATTTAGATATATTATAAGAAAGTTCAGTTGTAGAAAATTATTACAAGAGAAATAATTTTATGCGGTGAAATTTCTAAAAAAATGAAATTAAAGTATAAATGATGTGAAACCCAAAATAAAACAAAACCTAAAGTATTAAAAGCCCACACACTCTGTAGTGAGCAGTCATTGCTGAGTCCCTCAGAGCAAACGAATCCAATACCGAAGCCGAAAGAATGTCAGCCATGGAGTCACTGATTCTTCAGCTCCACGAAATCGGCGCCGTAAAGTTCGGCAATTTCAAGCTCAAATCCGGAATCTACTCTCCCGTTTACATCGACCTCCGTCTCATCGTCTCTTATCCTTCCCTCCTAACGCAGATCTCCCAGACGCTCATCTCTTCTCTTCCACCTTCCGCTTCCTTCGACGTTGTATGTGGCGTCCCTTACACTGCCCTCCCCATCGCCACCGTCGTCTCTGTCTCCAATGGCATCCCCATGCTCATGCGCCGTAAGGAGATCAAAGACTACGGCACTTCCAAAGCCATCGAAGGAATCTTCGAGAAGGATCAAACCTGCCTCATCATCGAAGATCTGGTGACCAGTGGTGCATCTGTCCTCGAGACGGCGGCGCCTCTTCGTGCCGTTGGTCTCAAGGTTAGCGACGCGGTGGTTCTCATCGACAGGCAGCAAGGTGGCAGGGAGAATCTGGCGGAAAACGGGATTAAACTCCATTCAATGATTATGTTGACGGATATGGTTAGGGTTTTGAAGGAGAAGGGGAAAATCGAAGAGGAGGTGGAAGCGAATTTGCTCAAGTTTCTGGAGGAGAACCGTAGGGTTAGTGTTCCCAGTGTGGAGAAACCAAAGCCCAAGCCTAGGGTTTTAGGGTTTAAGGAAAGGTCGGAGATATCCAAGAATCCGATGGGGAAGAAGCTATTTGAGATTATGGTGAAGAAAGAAACCAATCTCTGCTTAGCCGCCGATGTTGGAACTGCTGCCGAATTGCTCGACATCGCCGACAAGGTAAAGAATCATTAGTCTTTTTGACTCTTTTATTCCTGGAGAATCGGTTTCCTTAGACTTTGTATCAAAATTTGAAGAATTTCATATGATTTATATGTTAGTGATCTTTTTTTCTAAATGTTTGTGTTCATGAAGGTGGGACCAGAGATATGTCTATTAAAGACTCATGTTGATATTCTGCCTGATTTCACCTCTGACTTTGGCTCTAAACTCCGTGCGGTAATATTCTTACATCTTTGCAAATCTGTTTTTCACCAGATTAATTGATAGAGTGCAATCTCTAGGATAGAAACATGAATCTTATTGAAGAAGTCTTTTAAATTTCCACCCTTCATATAATGGATTACCATTTGGCTGTTCTTGATCAGCCGGCTTGCGAGATTTAAACCCTTTTACGATTCTTATTGATCCATTGTTATGGTTACTTCAGATCGCAGACAAGCACAAATTTCTCATATTTGAGGATCGCAAGTTTGCAGACATTGGTAACACCGTCACAATGCAGTATGAAGGGTAAGTTTTATACGTTTGCTCACTTATTGTCCTTCATTGATGTCATTTCAAGTTGTCATAAAATTTCTCTGTTGTGGTTTGTTTGCAGAGGCGTCTTTAAAATATTAGAATGGGCTGATATCATAAACGCTCACATAATATCGGGGCCAGGAATCGTGGATGGGCTGAAGTTGAAGGTATATTTGTATTTATCTTTTCTGGATCATCTTTTGTTTTTACTAACATGTTGGGGGCATTCTGCGATTTCTATGACTTCAGGGTTTGCCTCGTGGTAAGGGTCTGCTTTTGCTAGCTGAGATGAGCTCTGCTGGTAACCTTGCTACAGGAGACTACACTGCAGCAGCAGTGAAAATAGCAGAGGCTCATTCAGATTTCGTGATGGGATTCATCTCGGTTAATCCGGCGTCTTGGAAATACGGATATGTGTGTCCGTCTATGATTCATGCAACGCCTGGTGTTCAAATGGTGAAAGGTGGTGATGCACTTGGTCAACAGTATAACACTCCACACTCTGTGAGTCTCTCCCCCAAACCATTACATTCATAGTTAGTATCTGAGGCGGTATGTCTGGAAATATAAAGTCGGTTGTTCTTTTTTTTCTTGTTTCAGGTGATTACTGAGAGGGGAAGTGATATTATAATCGTGGGACGGGGAATCATAAAGGCAGAAAACCCAGCAGAGACGGCTCATGAGTATCGCCTTGAAGGCTGGAAAGCATACTTAGAGAAATGCTCTCAGTAGGTGGTTGATTTTGTGTTGTGATGTTATAAGTTTGTGGTTGATTTATGTGAGGTTTAAGACTCATGTCTCACTGATTTATCACTTGATCCAAATCTCAATAATAATAAAAGTGAAGCGTGGAGAGCTATTCTCATATGGTTATGTATTTGCATTGTGTGAGATCACATTCTCCGATTCTCTCACATTGTGGATACACGTGGTCTGTCTGATTTGCTAAAGAGGCGAGCGTGTTTTTTTTCTGCTGAGGTGACGAGAGAGATTTTGCCATTGGGTTCAGGTTATGATATTTTGGATATTTTGGTTCTTAAGTTTAAGATTTATTTGGGTATTTTTAAAATTTGATTTGGATTTAGTTTGGTTTTGATTCGGTTTAGTTATTGTTTGATTCTAGTATTATAATATTCATATATATATATGAAATACATAAATTATTTAAGTTTAACATATTATAGTTCGGATATTTTGGATATCTATTCGGCTTTTTGTTTGGATATTTGGGTATTAGATTGAAGATCCATTCAAATATTTTTTAATTTCGAATTCAGTTCAAAATATATTGGTTGGGTTCGATCTTTGGTTCTGAATATGTTGCCCAACACTGATATTTTCGTCCTAATAGTATATTTTAAAAAATATTTTAAAAAACCATAAAAGCTTCTCAATATCTTCCTCTGATTTTTCTTTCTTTTCTTTTTTTTTGGCTGAGGTCGACAAGAGATAAACAGAAAGATGAAATTTATATACGAATTAAAAAGAATATTTAAAGCCTCTAAATTGCTTCATCGTGATCGATTAGAATCTACCGATGGCTGTTTCCGGAGATTCCGATCACAAACTCTGTGGTTTTCTCTGTACTGTTGTTTCCGTCGATTCGCCTGCTATTCCGCATGAACTATCATTGGGCTCCTCTTGTTTCCTCTCCAATGATGGTTCCTCCACCGGTTTCAAATCCGATAATGGCTTGATCTTATCCCTCATCAATTCTAGCTTTAATCCCAAATCCCTAATTCCGGTAATCGGCGCCGCCGAAGGAGATCAGGATGTTGAGAATGGTGGAACTATGGAAGACTGTGGATTGGAGGGTACACCGAAACGCCGTAAATGCGTTGAGAGAGAGAGTTCAAGAAAATCTCAGAAATCGAAAAGACGAGCTTCCTCCGGAAACAAAAGCTCTCAGCCGGAGAAGAGCAACGGACGGGGAAGGAAGACGGTGAGGAGTCTAGGCATGGTGAATGGAAGCATAAGTGTAGTGCAGCAACTTCACGCTTTGGTTGCCAATAAATGTTTGAAGATCATATGTCGAGTGGTGAAGGCTGATAAGGGTGAGAATGGAGAAGAAAGAGCTGTGGTGTTAGTGGATGTTTTTCTACCTGTTGCATTGTGGTCGGGATGGCAGTTTCCTAAATGTCAGGCTACTGCTACTGCGTTGTTTAAGCACCTGAGGTAATTCTTTTGGAACTTAGTCCCCCTTTGTAGCTTAGGACAGTTCCTTAGCTGAAATTGTATAGGTTTAGGGCGAATAAGTGCTGATGCTTAAACATATTGTGTGTGTGATTCTGATGTGTGCCTCACGTGTCTTTGCTATTGAAATCTAAGCTATGTTGATCTAGGGTTTACGTTTTGCATAAGCTATGCTGTTTCTTGTTCCTTGTTGCCGATCAACTTGCGACATCATCTAGTCTGATATCTATAGATACTTCCCCTATCTGTCTTCTCTTTATGTTTGGGCAAAGTTTTGAGACGATCTCAATTGGACTAAAAATTTAGTTTCTTTGACTTATTTTTATCTCCTACATATTTTTATATATCACCGTGAGAATATATGTGGAGGATAAAGTATTATTTTTCCTTTTCCTTATGTATCCCTTTTGGAACGCATCTGATGCTATTATGAATGCGAACGTCTTTTGTGAATGAGTGTGAAAAGATACTTCTCTCGCATTTTTTAATGTATTCCAGATTTCTGCAGCTGTGACTGGGGACTGCGAAGCTCAATCCTTAGCGGGGAAAGTATTTGGGAAGAGGTCAATGGAAGAATAAAGGCCATCTGGGATCTATCAGACTGCCATGTGTTTGATTGCAAATTTCACTGTAATGCCTCAGATTCTCCAGGAAGAAGATTATTTAAAATACATGAAATCTTTCAGAGCTTGCCCAGTCCAGGAAATAATGGTGTCTTTGATTCTTCTAGAGTAATACCATCCACTGACTCTTGTGTATCTGGCATTTGGGATCTCGCAGATGACGTTTTGATTAGCATTCTGATGAAACTTAACCCGAAAGATCTTGTCAGCGTTGCAGGAGTCTGCCGTCTCTTAAGATCATTGGCCTTTCTAATTGTTCCATGCATGAATCTAAAACTATTTCCTCATCAGCAGGCAGCAGTTGTTTGGATGTTGGAGCGTGAGAGGAAAGCTGAGGTTTTCTCACATCCGCTTTACTTGGAATTCAATACTGAGGATGGGTTCATTTTTTATATAAATGTTGTGTCTGGTGATATAACCACTGAGGCAGCCCCCATGGTCAAGGATTTTCGTGGGGGAATGTTCTGCGACGAACCAGGTTTAGGTAAGACGATAACAGCATTGTCACTTATTCTAAAGACGCAGGGAACAATGGCTGATCCGCCTGAGGGACTTCCTGTAATTTGGTGTACACATAAAAGTGACAAAAAATGCGGTTATTATGAGTACACGAGTGACCAGATCACTTCTAACGGCATGTTTACTGTAAAGAGGTTTCTAAGTCCTAGTAGCTTTCGAGGCCAGCTTTCTTTTGAAGCCTTTCGTCCGTTGTTGGAGTCGAAATCTTTGCCACTTAAGCAAGCTAGGCTGATGGATTCAGATGGTCAAACTTATGAGTCTGAGAACTCAAACTTTGGAAACGAGTTTGAAACTCCCATCTGTGCTTTCCTGGATTTAGAAGCTGAATGTAGAAAGAGCCTGGGTAATGTCAGAAAAAATCTCTTGCATGCATATAATGGCGCATCTGAGCTCTCTGAAGCAATGGAAGCTAAAAGAAATGGTAGTTGGAAGAAGTGTGGTAGGATAACTGGTTGTAAGAGAAAGGGTCCTACTGATTCGGATGTGGAAAGCGATATTTGGGTACAGTGTGATGCTTGCTCAAAGTGGCGGAGAATAGTAGACGAAGGTTTATCTGTTGCTGGTTCTGCATGGTTTTGTAGCAACAATGGTGACCCTGCATATCAGAGTTGTAAGGATCCTGAAGAATCATGGGATAGGTCTCAACCAATAAATTACTTGCAAGGGTTTTATACTAAGGGAGCTTCTGGTGAAGAAAATGAAAATATCTCTTTCTTCACCAGTGTCCTTAGGAAACACAAGTCTTCACTAAATTCATACGTAAAGAAAGCCTTAATCTGGCTTGCTAAGCGCTCTCTTGAGCAGCTCTCACAGATGGAAACAGTTGGCTTACCAGGTCCACAAATAAATGTCTGTGGATTCCAGAGATTATTTCACGCATTTGGTCTAACTAGTAGAGTTGAAAAGGGTGTCACTAGATGGTATTATCCAAAGCTTCTTGAGAACTTAGTATTTGATTCCCCTGCCCTCAAGGTTGCTCTCTGTCAGCCGCTGGATGCATTTAGATTGTATTTGTCAAAAGCAACTCTAATTGTCGTGCCTGCGAATCTAGTTGGTCACTGGAAAACACAAATCGATAAACATGTCAGCCCTGGTCAGCTACGTATCCTCGTTTGGACTGACAATAAGAAGCTTTCTCCGCACAGCCTGGCTTGGGACTATGATGTTGTGATCACAACTTTTAGTCGCTTAAGTGCTGAATGGAATCCTCGGAAGAAAAGCCCCTTGATCCAAGTGCATTGGCTAAGGGTCATGCTAGATGAAGGACACACTCTTGGTTCTAGTCTCAGTTTGACAAATAAATTTCAGATGGCTGTTTCTCTGACAGCTTGTAGTCGTTGGTTACTGACAGGAACACCAACCCCGAACACGCCAAATAGCCAGCTTTCGCATCTCCAATCTCTTTTAAAGTTTCTTCACGAGGAAGTATATGGCGAAAATCTAAAGTTTTGGGAAGTTGGCATCCTTAGACCATTTGAAGCAGAAATGGAGGAGGGTCGTTCTCGTTTACTTCAGCTGCTTCAGAGATGCATGATATGTTCTAGAAAGAAAGATCTGCGGATGATTCCTCCGTGTATCAAGAAGTTGACATACCTTAATTTCGTTCCAGGGCATGCAAGAAGCTACAATGAACTAGTGGAGACAGTTAGGCGTAATATTTTATTAGCTGATTGGAATGACCCGTCTCATGTCGAAAGTCTGCTTAACTCTAAACAGTGGAAATTTCGAAGCACTACGATAAATAATGTCAGACTATCTTGCTGTGTGGCTGGGCATATTAAAATGACTGACGCTGGTCATGATATTAAAGAGACAATGGATGCTTTAGCTGAAAATGGTCTGGACCTTTCGACCGAGGAGTATTCTTCTATTCAAAATTGCCTTATTAGTGGCTGTAACTGTAAAAGGTATGTCTTAAATCGAATATTGTCATTAGTTAAGGACATTTGACACAAGTATCTGACTTTGCTTTTGTTCCTCAATCTTATAAAAGATGTGGGGAATGGTGCCGACTTCCTGTAATCACTCCATGTAGACACCTACTATGCCTGGATTGCGTTGCTCTTGATAGCGAAAGGTGTACTTTTCCTGGTTGTGGATACTTATATGAGATGCAAACTCTGTTGGCTCGACCAGAAAATCCAAACCCAAAATGGCCTGTGCCAAAGGATCTTATTGAGTTACAGCCTTCATATAATCAGGTAGATATGGGTATAAATAAACCATCTTATAAGCTAAGGATTTTATCCTAGAGGATAATACATAAATGCTTTCTCTTTGTTATTCAGGATAACTGGAATCCTGACTGGCAATCTACGTCTAGCAGTAAAGTCAGTTATCTCGTGGACAGGCTGAAGAAGTTACATGAGGGTGATCATAAAAGCCTTTTGTCTTTCAACAAGAGTAACTATGACAACCTTGAAGAGAATCCCCCTGGTACCTCGAAAGCCTGTTTGGAGCAAGAACTCCATGAACAAAATTTTGGATCTCAGATGGTACTTGTTGATAAAGTTTTGATTTTCTCTCAATTTCTTGAGCATATTCACGTGATTGAACAACAGGTATGAATTACCGTTTATTTTGTTAGGTCATTTATTCTTTCAATTGTGTTTGAAAAGCTTTGATATCATGCTTCTGTAGTTGGGAATTGCTGGCATCAAGTTTGCTGGAATGTACAGTCCAATGCCTTCGTCTAATAAGGTACTTGTCTGTTTATGCTTGTCTTTTTTCTTTTGTCTTCTTTCCGCTGACGGATAACCACTTTCCATTTGAACTTTTCAGATGAAAAATCTAGCCATGTTCCAGAACGATGCTGATTGCATGGCACTTTTGATGGACGGAAGTGCTGCGCTAGGTCTTGATTTGAGCTTTGTAACACATGTGTTCCTGATGGAACCAATCTGGGATAAAAGGTATTCATTCAGCAAACACAGGCGAGATATCAGTAACAATATTTAAAATTTGATGGTCTTCTTTCTTTCATTTCATAATTCCTCAAAGCTATAAATTTGAATTTTTTTAGTTTCTTGAGTTAATCATTCGGCCTTTCTATATATTTTCTCTCGTATGGAAAAAAAACTACTAGAGAAATTGGGTGGTTAATATGGTTCTTGACTGCACCGCCATTTATACAATTCAGTGTCTATAGTCAATGATACTTCTATTTTCTATGGTGTTGCTGACTCCTACATATGTTTGAATAAATGAGCAGCATGGAAGAGCAGGTTATCAGTCGTGCTCATCGGATGGGCGCAAAACGCCCTATTTATGTAGAAACCTTAACCATGCGTGGCACGATTGAAGAGCAAATGATGAGATTCCTAGAGGTACTGTTGCTTTTTTTTCTCTCTGCTGTGTAATTCTTTAGTCATCAGACCAAAAAAGCTTTGGATATATGTGCATCTGGCGAAGGTCTGAGTATGAATATAGGATATTATGAATGTGTCATCCTGTTTCTATCACTGGACCACTGTGTACTGTTTTAAGCAGGACGCTGAAAAGAGTGATAGATTATTGAGTGGGGAGTACATGAAAGTGGAGCAGGAGACAACACGAAGCAGGCGCACGCTACACGATTTGGCAGAAAGCAATTACTTGTCTCATCTTAGCTTTGTCCGATCAGATGGCAACTCATAATAACATCATCTGTAGGTTATCATAGCTTCAAAATGGGATTTGCAGCTTTGCTTCTTGGAGGTCTTAAATATCACCATTTTGATTATGGTAGATTTGATACAAACACTTAAAGAGAAATAAAGTTTTGTTTTTGGTAAACACAGCAATCAATTGTTACACATTTGAGTTTGGATATAAACTAAGATAAACATAACTAGGCCGATATGGAACCGTCCCAAAATATAAAGAGGTTACTAATCATTTCAATAACAATTTGATCAAGCTGCTCTTTCTCCTTCAACATCATCTTTGTCTTGCAATTACTAATAAACTAGTGGTCTGTGCCCTGTAATACCTTGCTTTGGCTACCAAATGAAAAACAATTCTTAGAACATTGTCTTGATTTATAGAGTTCTAGTCAAATCGTGATATACAAAGAATAGTCTCATTTCTACTTCTATTGTGTGCTCTTTTTGGCAGCAAAGTACATAAGTAATACATTAACAGCCTGTTTTTTCTTTTTTCTCTTAAACCAGTCAAGACAGCAGATTACCAGCTGAATTTGAAATATCCGACTATTGCTATCCATGGGACTCGGGGAAGCAAAATGTTCTTGCTGTACAAGTCTTTAGATGGAGTGATGGTTCATACCTTGAAGACCAAGATCATTGGTGGTTGTCTGGTCTTCATCGAGATGTGCTTTTGTCTCATTAACCAGACTGTATGTGAAATTTATTCATTATGGGCATTGATGCATAATCGGCTAACTTCTATTATGCAGGTCTTCATTGCGGACTACTTCTTTAAAGTCCAAATTGGCAGATGACTTTTCATACGCAGACATCCAGGTAGCCTATTCCATAGAATTTGCTTCTTATGATACAATCCACTTCATGTGCTTTAAATCTGCCTAGAAATATTTTCGTTCTGATGTAAGTTATATAGTTCATGTAGATTTACTAACTCCTATGTTCCTCTGTAATTTATGTTTGTGCACAGCCAAGTGTTTATATCCTCGTTATAACCTTAAAAGATAAATCTGGGAAACTCCTCGATTCTGAGTCAAGCATTGTTGGCGTTCGCCAAGTATCAAAGTCCTTCAAACAGCTTCTTGTTAATGGGCATCCAGTCATGAGCACCATCCACGTGTTGGGAAGACGAATATAGAGTCCTGCATGGTCAAGGTAACATGGTTTTTTCTTCTCTTGTCCAGCTTCGCTTCTTCCCTTCCATTGTTTATTTTAGTGATACCACTATATAACTTGTGTACTCTATTACCGCATCTGATTTATCCCTAATATCAATGCTGTGCGAAACAGTCATTACCCTCAACATCCCCGCTGGTATGAATTATGTGATTTGTTCTGCATGTACATGATCGATGAAGCCAATATAGAGACACATGGTTTTGATCTCTCTGGGCATCTGAAGCACCCTACAAAAGAGCCAAGCTGGGCAGCTGCTATGTTGGAGCTTGAATATGACAACGTCTCCCTCTGTATCTATGTCGGTAACCTCTCTTGCTTGATCCTTCATTTCGTCAACCTTCTTTGTAACACATTGGTTTTTTTTAATAGGGATCACAATAAAATCTATAGACGTTTTTTTTGAGATATTTCAGATATCGTGCACACTTGAACTGCAGCAACCATTTCTGTATTTGATCTAAAACATCCTTCAAACTAGCTTGAATACCATCTAACTTTTCACCCAGAATTTGTTGATTTTTCTCTGAAGCATCCAACCATCTCTCTGTTTGAGTAGTAGTCATGTCGCTAGGCACTCGTCCGTGGACCAGTTGATAGAGTCAAGAATCACAAAAGCCTAAAACAACGCTTAGAAGCTTTTTTTCCGGTGGAAAAGAGAACTGATATTCATCCAATGCTCTCTCTAGCGTGGATGAGTCTTACAAACGAGATCTAAGGAAATAGTTAAGAAATCAAAATTCTAAATATTTTCCAAAAATCAAGAATTATAAATTCTAGTTTAAAAAAGGAACATAAATCATCTGTTTCATTTTTCTAAATACTTGACCATGTTACATTTCTCAAATCGCATTGATTTTCTTCTGTTTGCATTGGAATCATGTATCTGTGTTGCTTAAGAGGTCAAGCATTGTTATCAACCAATCAAGGTTTCATTGACGGATGGCACGATGAAGGTACAACATATTATACTCCACCTCAGTTGGCTTTAGTGTTAATCATAATTGTTTCTGACAATAATTGCCAAGCTATTAAATCCTACTCGTTCACTTGAAGCTGGTCATGTCTTGTCTTCAACGCAGATTCCTTTACCGTCAAAGAGACAGATAATACCGCAGGTACTTCCCAGTCATATTTCTTTTAGAAAGATCTCTGTTCATTCGCTAGAAAATATGAAGTCATGAAAATTGTAAGTGACCTCCTCTTCTAGGCGATAAAAAAGACAGACGCTATTATCACTTGTGAAACTCTTGGAGATTTCGTTAAGATCAATCAGCAAGATTCATGGGAGCTAGTGATAAATGTCCGAAAAGGTGCCATTGAAGGCTGGAAGGTAATTTTTTCAGTTTTGTATCTTGATTGGGAAGCTCCTAAACTATTTCTTAAATGCACAAAATTGTAGGGAAGAAGTCTTATATACTTCATGCAAATAGGTTCCCCAAGTGAATGATACTGTTGCGGTCTGAAGTTTAATATAACGGTTATAACCAGTTTCCTGATTTATTCAGACGCATATGGGGTTTGATGAGAACATAGTTGTAGCACAAAAAGAACTAGACAATGAAAAAGAAACCTAACTAGCCAGGCAAGCGAAAGAACAAAAAAAGCACAAAGCGTAAACTAAACAATGAATCTATTAAATGTTGAAGATCTTTTCTTGGTTGATGTTTTTATGGAAGTTATACACTTCTTTTTGCTTCAGTAAGACGTTTTGGTTTTGAAGATATTTCATCAAAATGACAGGTGCATGGAGTTCTGCTCATGAGCGAAGCTATACTGCCATGCTTTTGGCGAGCACCGACAGACAATGATAAAGGTGGAGGTGATTCTAGTTATTTTTCGAGGTGGAAAGCAGCACATATGGATAATGTTGAGTTCCTTGTTGAAAGCTGTTTAGTAAAGAGCATTACTGATAAAGCCGTAGAGATAGAGTTCATTTACCTTGGTTCTTCAGCTCCTGAGTCTTCGAAATCAGATCCCTTATTCAAAGTCAATGTGATATATGATCTATGGTTCTGGGCAATTGGTATGTAGTACCAAACTCTGATCTTCCACCGCTACCACGCGTAGGGATAGAATTTCACATCGAGAAAACACTGGACCGTGTAGAATGTTATGGAAGAGGTCCATTTGTGTGTTACCCAGACCGGAAATCAGCAGCCCATGTGGCGATATATGAACACAACGTTGGAGACATGCATGTCCCTTATATTGTTCCAGGAGAATGTGGAGGTAGAACAGATGTTAGGTGGGTGACGTTCAGAAACAAGGATGGTGTAGGAATATATGGTAGCTCTTCCCCAATGCAGATGAATGCTAGTTTCTATACAACTGGTGAGCTTCATCAAGCAACTCATGAAGAGGATCTTATTAAAGGACAAAACATCGAGGTAGTAATCTTTTCCTTTTCCTCATTCTCATGATCCTCTTGATCAGCTTTTTTAATTCAAGAACGGAAATTCATCGCTAACTTTGAGTGAGATGACTTTATCAACCACATGAGCATCAGTTGGCTTCGATTGTTTGTTTGTGTTTGCATTTGGTTAGCTTTGTGGCTTGTCATTTCAGTGGTGTTTTATTGTGTAGGTGCATCTGGACCATAAACACATGGGGATTGGGGGAGATGACAGCTGGACCCCGTGTGTTCACGATAAGTATCTGATTCCACCCGAACCATATTCTTTCTCTCTCTCAGGTTGTGTCCCATGACTGCAGCGACTTCGGTCTTGGACATCTACAAGAATCAACTTCCCTGCTAGAATCTTTTCTTGCATATGAGTTGAAAGCTATACTAGACTTGAGAGTGAAAAACCTAATAATAAAATAACTCTTCATTACTATGGTGTTGATCACAACAAAGCATTTATCAATACACCAAACACAAAATTGATGAATGATAAACCAAGAAGCGCAAAGAACGTTCAATTAAGTCCAAAATAAAAGAAATTACATTAACTTACGATGTTTTCATTATTCTAGAGAACATTCATGCATGCATCATAATACAAAAATTCATATAAAATAAAGCACTAAGTATTTAAGTTATGCTTACGTCCAGTTTCATGCGTGACATGAGCAAAGAACGAAGCGATCTCGCGCCTAAAATCATCGACGGATCCAGTCCTACCAAAACAAGAATATGAGTCTAATATTTTTATTAATATTTTTAATCCTACCAATATTTTTAATACTAATATTAAGTTCCCATATTAAAAGCAAATCTTGGACCGGTCTTGCAAATTGTGTGTCCATTCTTCAAGATAAAGGAAAATTCAAGCGGAAGTCACGAAGAACCATCAATAGAACCGAATTAGTCTAATCTCAAACCGGAGTATTGAATTCACATGACTATTAATCGTAGTTATCATCATATAATATATACTAATCATTTGTTCAGGTGCAAATTTATGTTTAACGAAGTTATAGGTAGGAAGAAATCCCAACGTACTCTACAAAGCTTAACATATTATAAATCTACCAAATAATATCAAACTTTCTTCAGTCTCGAGAATATTTACATATCACATTCAACTCTAAGAAACAAACAACATTGGAAATACTTTACACAACATAATTTAATAATGAGAATGAATAATTGATGGACAGCACTATAACTATAGAGTGGAGAAAGAAGCCAATGTGAGATATAACCCACCACATGGTGATGACTTCATGAGTATTGCGTAGTTTGATACATTCCATATTAAGCAACAAAACATAATGCATTGATGTGGGTCTTGCTCTTGCACTAGCCCTTCCTCGCATGATACCTGTGACCTTCCTCAATGAGTAAAAATATCAAACTCATTTTCTCGGATCTTTTAATCAAGAATGCTCACAAATTCCTATTTATTTGGATAACTCCTAAGAATCGTTTTCTAACCAAATAAATGAATATCTATCAAATGTGTACTACTTATTTTGTGAGTATCTTTTACCATTAGACCGATTACCTAGACGTCTGGTTTGATTAAGCATTTGGATTAATATTCGTTAAATGAATCCAAATAAGCCATTAAGGGATTAGAGTTAGTTTGGGCGCATATATAATATTCTCTTTGGTTCTTTCCGGTTTCTATCTGAAAAGTAGTAAAAACGAAGTCTTTTAAATAACTTTTGGATGCTTTCAAATATTCTAAACGGTTAAATCTATACTGTAATGTTTAGACTATTATCATTTATACTCCACGCAAAAGTTCAAAACATTTACATATTACCACAAAATATTTTTCGTGTACATATCAAAAATCATTTTTAAGAATGTTACACAACAAAAACATGCTTAATTTTAGAGTTTTTTTATCATTTGTTTGGGAAAATATAAAAATATATTTTGTCTATAAGTAATTAAATTATTATTATTTATGTCTTTTCAAATGCACTACTAATTTTTAGATATTATGTAGAAAAATCAATTGGTATTAAAGTATTAATACATAACACAAATTAATAATACACAAATTAACAAACTACAAATTACAACTCCTTGCGTAATGAATTTTGTGGAGGGAGTGCAAAGAATGTCGATCAAGCAGAGAAAGCCAATATTAGAGTGGACCCAAAAACAGATAGAAAAAAAAAATGAGATGGGATACAGTCTGTTTTCTCAAATATAAATATAAACACTCTTCATTTTTATAATCTTATTACTTTCTACACACTCGTCATCAGTCACTATATAAGCACACACTCACAAACACTAAAACCCACTGAGATCAAAATAAGATCTAAAAAAATGAGAACCCAACTCCTCTTTCTATTCATCTCTCTCTTAGTCTTGAAATCTGAATCACTAAACTGCTATGAAAATAATGCACAAGGCCATCCCTCAGATCTAAGAGTGTTCCATATTAGCAGTCCTTGCTCTCCATTTAAACAACCAAACAGTGTCTCATGGGAAAGCACACTTCTTCAAGACAAGGCTCGTCTCCAGTACTTGTCAAGCCTTGCTGTTGCTAAGAACTCTACGGTCCCAATCGCCTCGGGACGTGCCATCGTTCAGAGCCCGACTTACATCGTGAGGGCTAACATTGGGACACCGGCTCAGCCTATGCTCGTGGCTCTTGACACTAGCAATGACGCTGCTTGGGTTCCTTGTTCTGGCTGTGTTGGCTGTGCTTCCTCTGTTCTCTTTGACCCTTCCAAGTCAAACTCTTCGCGCACTCTTCAATGCGAAGCTCCTCAGTGTAAACAGGTAAATAGTTATTATATATTACCCTTGGAATAGATTAGTTATACTGTATATGTCGTTTCTTTATGGACGTAAAAAATGAATTTCTTATACCGAATAAACCAAATATTAAATTAAAAACTTGATATTAAACACATAGATATTCAAAATGCATTTAGTTTTGAAACGAACCAAAAAGGCCTCGGTTCTTAATTTCTTATTTGGATTACCAAAAAATAACATTCTTGACCATAACTTGTTCGGTTTGTGAGCCAAAAAATGTAAATTTAATCAGTTTCCCAACACATCAAGATTCGAAACTTTGAGACTCACTTCTTATTCGGATTTAGTTTTGACAAAACAAGAAAACTAAAACCGAACTGAAGGACTACTCATTTTGGACTCTAGTGTTGATTATACACACAAAGATGTGAACTTCATTTTGGCGGGAACAACATCGAGAAGTCTAAGCTAGTCACGGGTTTTATGTACCATTCATACACAAAAACGAGTCTAGTCACGGGAAATTTTTTTATACAGTATTAGATTCGTTAACTTTATAAACAATACCAACAAGTAGGGCACATTTTACTGTTTGGTCTATATTATTTGTCGTTACGCTGGTTAGTGTTTGCTTACTATATAGAAGAACTTCACTTACAAACACATCGTTATTACCGCATTTTAATAATGCATCAATAACCAGATCCAAGATGGATAAAACAATTCTTTATTTGTTAAGTACGAATAATTATTTTGCAGGCTCCGAACCCAACGTGCACCGTAGGCAAATCATGTGGTTTCAATATGACTTACGGTGGATCAACCATCACAGCATCTCTGACACAGGACACACTAACATTAGCTGATGACGTCATCCCAAATTACACCTTTGGATGCATCAACCAAGCCACCGGAACATCGTTGCCAGCACAAGGACTCATGGGTTTAGGTCGTGGTCCATTGTCTTTAATCTCACAGACACAAAATCTTTATATGTCCACATTCTCGTATTGCTTGCCCAATAGTAAGTCCAGCAGTTTCTCGGGATCGTTAAGATTGGGCCCTAACTTTCAACCAATACGGATCAAGACAACTCCTTTGTTAAAGAACCCAAGGAGGTCCTCGCTTTACTATGTTAATTTGGTTGGGATTCGTGTCGGGAATAAAATTGTTGACATCCCTACAAATGCACTCGCCTTTGATCCGGCTACCGGCGCCGGCACCATCTTTGACTCCGGTATTGACTTCTCAACCCTCCGTTTTTTTTCTTATTTTGCTTAAACTTGAATATAACTCAAAGTTAAACCGAAAATGAAGTTAGTTAAACCATTTAAAATACCTTATAATTTTATTAGATTTTCCGAAAAAGCAAACTAAAATCAAATGACTCAAAAAAAAATTTATAAGACAATTCAAAATTAATTTTCGTTTTGAATGCCGTAACCATTAACCCAAATCAAATAACTAAAAAGAAAAACAAATTAAACACTCAAAAACAAAAAATGATTACCGAAAATTACTCTCCTTACATTCTCACTCGGACAACGAGTTTTACTAATTGTTGTTAAACAAAAAAACACTTTCAATGTACGTACGCAGGGACGGTCTTCACGAGACTAGTCGGACCAGCTTACCTTGCCGTAAGAAACGAGTTCAGGAGACGGGTCAAGAACGCAAACGCAACATCACTTGGAGGTTTCGACACTTGCTACTCCGGCTCCGTCGTGTTCCCATCTGTCACCTTTATGTTTGCGGGAATGAACGTGACTCTGCCTCCGGACAATCTTCTTATCCACAGCTCCTCCGGTAGCACTAGCTGCCTCGCCATGGCCGCAGCTCCGAACAACGTAAACTCCGTCCTTAACGTCATCGCTAGTATGCAGCAGCAGAACCACCGTGTCCTCATCGACCTTCCCAATTCCAGGCTCGGCATTTCCCGTGAAACATGCACCTAATTAAATATGTGCGCGATTGTGTTTTAGTTTTTGTGTTGATTTCGTAATATCTCTCTATCGGGTTTTAAACTTTTGAATTTGGAACAATATAAATTAAAGATTTTTGTGTGTTTGATTGTCATGTCAATCTACAGTACGATTTCTCTTGCTACATTCTCTGTTACAAATGTTGCCATTGAGTGATATAAAATGCAGCCTCTTCTACATCATGCGAAGACAAGGAGACTAGTTATTCACCATAGAGAACTAGCTATACATCTAACCAATTATCTAGAGATTAGAAAAGCATTTTACATTTTGATTGTACATTAAATCAGTATAAGTTCTCGAAACTTTTCCTCATATATAGATGCAGAGACGACCCCATGTTCTGAATATTGGAAGATAATGTATAATGAAGCATGAAGGATTCTGAATCAAGGTTCTTGTATCTATTAGATTACTAACTAAATAAAAAATATATATAAAAGCCGATATCATATATTTTGTGTGTTTATATTTCCCTTGAACACTAATCCGATAATGCTAAAATAAATAAAAATTAGCTGAAAATGGCACCTAAAATATATATATATATATGTGTGTGTGGCTTGATGAAGCATGAATTGAAGGATTGTAAATCAAGGTGTTTGAAGGGTTGAGGTTCTTCCGTTTCATTTATTTTTACTGGTTTTTAGTTATTTATGAGGATTACGTAAATCGACTTGTTAATTTGATTAAATATGATATGATGGTTTTCTAATCGATTTGTGTATATTCTATTTTTCTCGTGTTTTATACTCCATCACAACATTGTTTGTATTCTTGTAGTAGTTTCTGTTTTTGAAACGTCTCACATAACCGTGATTAGATATGGTCACTTTAAACAATCCAACTTAAACCAATCTAATTTAATTAAATAAAATCCAACTTAATGTAGATATGATTTATTCCTAAAAGTTATTTAGAGCTAATAGTATATATTAATTTGGGGTTAGATTACGTAGATTTATTTTCGATAACTTTAAAACTCAAATAAAAACCAAAATATGACATTAATTAAATTATTGAATTTTTGTCTCGTATTTTAAAATATCAAAAATAATATTTTGTTTTACTTTTAGCTTTTATTAATTTATTTTATTTACTAACTCTGACATCTAAATTTTACTTTAAATGTTATTGTGTTTTTATTTTATAAACTACAATAACTATACCCTCTCTAAAACTCAAAAAATCAAATAAATTAGTTTAATTTTGAATCCAATCAAAAGCCTGAAATACTAATCTAAATTTGTTTAGATGAATTTCATCTAACATTTTTAACATGAATAAGCCAAATCAAATCAAAACTCAAAAAACTAATTCAAAACTTAATTTGGTTATCAAATAAGCGAATCCATTTCAAAACTCAAACAATTAAAAAATGCAGTTTATTTCTGTCAAATGATATATAATCCAACAAATTTTAACCTAATCTAAAACCAGACAAGCTTGACCCAAATTTTCTGTGGATTTATTAAGTCAATATTTTAAATAACTCAAACCATAGTCAAAAATCTATAGCCTCTTCTACATTATGCGAAGACAAGAGGACGAGTTACTCTACATAGACAACTAGCTATATTTCTAACCAATTATCTATAAATTAGAAAAGCATGAAACATTCTGTGTAACAAACAATCAGTATAATTTCTCGAATATTGAAAGATAATGTATGATGCATGAAGGATTTTATAAATGAATATAAATGTATGATGAATGAAAAAATATAAATTATTTTTTTTTTGTGTTTTGATTGTCAAGTTAATCTACCGTAATATTTCTCTTGCTATTCTTTGTTACAAGTGTTGCCATTGAGTGCTACAGCTGCAGCCTTTTCTACATCTTGCGAATACTAATGTAGATAATGTATGATGAAGCATGAAGGATTTTTATAAAATTTATATAATTGTATGTTGAAGCATGAAAGATTTTTTATAAGGCATGATGAAGCATGAAACAATAAAAAAATAAAGATTGTTGTGTTTTGATTATTATGTCAATCCACCGTAAAGATTGCTCTTGCTATTCTCTGTTACAAGTGTTGCCTTAATTTCTGACACAAATGAAAGTAAAATGTGCTCCTCAATGATGCAAGTGACTAATGAGGTGGTCAGAGATGGACATGAAAACACAAGACAAAAAGATTTCAGTTCAACTTTCATATAGTGGTGTAAAATTCAGTCATAGTTTATGAGTTAGGCTGGTCCACTGGTAATTATTGCTTTATATAAGTTTATATCTTCATTAAAAAACCTGGATATATGTAAATATATAATATTCTTATAGAAAATAAAACTTAAACACACATGTTTGAAGCTCTCAACCATTTTTATAAAAAGTACCTTAAGCAATATTCACACGCGTAATTTCTATTGAAAGTTATTAGGACATCATCAATGATTAAGATGAATGTTAGATATGAATTATGCGTAATTTCTAAATAAATTTAGAGTTTTAAATTTTTATCAAAATATTGAATAAAAATACCGGTTTTAATTTGGATTCGATCTATAGCAAATCAAACCGAATTCCAAATAGATTTGAAACATAGCCGATTGGTTTTTCTACTCACAGACTACACTTTCTATTTCTTAGTTAGGTTCATTCGGTATAGCTCAGTGCAGAGTTAATGTTCCATCCCATCCTTAGTTAAACCTTGTTCTATACCAAAATATACCAAATATATTTTTGAAAAATATGCTAATCTTGCAAGTTAATACTTGTCTCTTCGTCCAATAAATTGCTAACGGTGTTGGTTCAACAAACAAGTTAAGACATATGGTATAATGACAAAGCAAGTTATACACTTTCAAGTTATATAAGTAGAACAACGAATATAGGATATTTCAGCAAAACATGAGAAGAAAAAGAGTGGAAAATTGAAAGGGTGAGAGAACGACACGAGTAAACCCCACTACCATTTGGTCCATTACCATCTCTCTCTCTCTCTCTTTCTTTTCATAAATGGTTTAGCGGTTTGGCTTGATATCAACGCTAACAGCCAGACTGACTCCACCATACACCCAAAAGAAAAAGCATACAAAAGGAAACATTTTATTGCTAGATGAATAAATAAAAGCATAAAATATATGTAAGAAGATTTCGTAATCAATCATTATTATCAACACTGTTGAAGAAAAAGTAAATTCAACACTTTATAATTTCTTTTGTTGGTTATAGAAAATTTTACGTATTTGAAGTTGACAAATAAAAAGAAAGTGAAACCTCATTTCAATTGTTTGCCCACTTTCTCACAGTTCTCTTTATTCTTTCCAACATTATTGTGGCGGATTGTTCCACTAATTTTTGTGAAGCAAATTGTAACGCAATTGTTATTTTTATGAACCCAAAAAAGATAAAGGAAAACGCCAAAAAAAAGACAACTTTCAAGATTTGCCAAACAAAAAAATAATACTCATACTAATTCATTTAATGATATAACGATTTAAATATTAAACTTTCTAAATTTGCCACATTGTCATATACAGTTAAAGAATAAATCATCAGGGTGTAATGCATTTGGAATCTTATGCAAATTAGGGTTGAGCAAAAAATAATAGGATTCCAAGAACTAAACCAAACCCAACCTGAAAAAAATAGTTACAAATCGAATTTAGAATTGACAAATAACCGAATGGGTTCTGAACTCTTATATCCGAAAAATCGAATCAGAATCGAGAACCGAATAAATACCCGAAATATCTAAAATATAATTATATTTTCAAATATATTAATTAAATTTAGGTTTATAATAATTTAAATATCCAAATTATAATAATAAATTTAAATTTATTATTTATTTTAAGATTAAAATAATTAAAATATTAAAAAAATTGAAATATTTAAAAATTTTAAGTTATATTTATCAAAATTTAAACAATTTTTTTTGTCGGAATCATGTGGCAATGGTGGCCACCTCTGAAATTCATGACACATGTCTAAGGTTCGAACCCAACACCCTTCAGTATTATGAGAGATATTAAAAGCCACTAGGTTATGTCGACAAAAAAAAATTAAAACAATTTTTATTTAAATTATTAATTTTTATTTTTTAAATATAATATGAATATTCGGACCCGACCCAAATTTAAGTAAACCGAACTGAACCCGAACCAAAAATAAAAAAAATACCCGAACGGTTTCTGTTCTCTAAATCCTAAAAACCAAAAAACCGAATTATTCAAACCAAAACTGAACAGATATCCCAACGGCCATGTCTAATGCAAACTATAAAATGAAATTTAGAGGAAAAAACAAAGAATTTTCCACACAGAAAAATAAAACCTTAATTTTCTTTAGCTGTAAGTCACGACCATTGAAGAAGCGAGAAACGCGTGTACCCAACCTCATTGGTCAGTTTTAGACAGACATCAGCGAATTCCGACAGTCTCATTATGACTCACTTTGTTAAACTCCATTTACTTCCATTTTCCTCAAAAAGTTTCCATTTTTTCATTAAAAATTACTAAAAACTTGTCTCTCTCTCTCTCTCTCTATCTCCTTTAATCATATACTCTCTCGAGTGCTGTCTCTGTTTTACTCTGCCTGAGGATACATGGAAGACGGAGATTCTAACCAAGAAAATCCCCAATCTCTCCACAAAAACCACGACGATTCCTCCCCTAAGAAGCCATCTGCTTCGTCCGTCGTCGTAGACAGGTTAAAACGCGATGAATGGAGCGAAGGAGCTGTTTCGAGTCTACTCGAGGCCTACGAGACGAAATGGGTACTCAGGAACAGAGCCAAGCTCAAGGGTCAAGACTGGGAAGACGTGGCTAGACACGTCTCCTCACGCGCCAGCCACACCAAGTCTCCCAAGACTCAGACGCAGTGCAAGAACAAGATCGAGTCCATGAAGAAACGGTACCGTTCCGAGTCAGCCACTCCTGATGGCTCCTCTTGGCCTCTTTACCATCGCCTCGATCATCTTCTCCGCGGAAATGCTCCCGCCTCGGTGCAGCCTCAGCCTCAGCCTCAGCCTCAGGCTGTTCTGCCTCTCAATTGTTCTGCTCCTTTGCTCCTACTCGAGCCACCGTCGCCGGCGGTGACTTATCCACCGCAGCCACCTCCTGCTGCTCAGATTTCTCACGGATCCAACGGCGTCGGCAGGATTCCTAAGGTCTTGTCAACGGGAGAATTAACAAATTTTGTTTTCCCAATTGTTAAGATTTTCTGATGAAATTTTGGTGCAGGAAGATGGATTCAAGACGAAATTGTCGGATCACAAACCGGACAAAGCGACGGAGATGGATACATCAAGTAGTACGCCGGTGATTTGCAGAGATAGAGCGAAGGTGAGGCCGAAGAAAGCAAGGAGAAGATACAAGGAAGAGAAGGAGGAGATCGCCGGAAGCATACGGTGGTTAGCGGAGGTGGTGATGAGATCAGAGAGAGCGAGAATGGAGACAATGAAAGAGATAGAGAGGATGAGAGCTGAAGCAGAGGTGAAGAGAGGAGAGATGGATTTGAAACGAACGGAGATAATGGCCAACACTCAGCTAGAGATTGCTAGACTCTTTGCAGTTGCAGCTTCTGGACACAAAGGTATTTGATTCTTCACTAAGGATCGGAAGAAATTGACAAGTTTTACTTATCGAGAAGAAAACTTGTGTGCACATAAAAATTTGGTTTACCAAAATGTTGGTCAAAATGCCTCTGAGAGAGATGGTTAGGCCTACAAATGTATGGTTAATAATAAATATGAACAATCTAGTTAGTTAATAGAGATTGTACTCTGTCAAAACTGCAAATGCCATTACTATCTCGGATTGATTTACATGTGACAGTCTAATTGCATAGTGGGTCACGCACGTACGTAAACTTTAATGGTGGACACATTGTTCTTTGATGGTGCAGAGAGTGGTCATGGCTGTTGGCCTAAGAATTTTTGTAAACGAACAAACCGATTCCAAATAATTGATTATAGTGTGTATAACCGAACCAAACCAATTGTGAAATATGAATGGAAATATCTGTACAAGTCAGAACCGGTACTAAAATTTATTGAACCAAACCAACTGTTAATGTATGGTTACCGTTGGATTCGATTCACTGAAACTAATGAACCGGATTAGTAACTAATAATTTTTTTGATTCGGTAATATTTCGCTGAGGGAGGATCCTTCGTTGGTGCTCTCTATGAATCGTCGTAATCGCGGATGTTCTTCTTCTGCCGATGCTTGAGTCGTCAAACCTCTGATAATCCAAAAAATATCACGAGGTGACAAAGGGACCGAGAGAAGCAATTACTTTCTCAAGCTCATTTGATATCTTCGTTAGTTGTGTTTGGTTTGTTGGTTAAGTGAATCAAAGGAGATGCAACTATTTCAACCTTCTCTTACTTCTCGTTCTCAAACATGACTTCGATCCATGACTCTGCGCATTTTTGCATCTGTCTCCAATTAGGTGGTACTACAAGCTCTAGAATCTTAATGATAATAACATCACTTTTTTTTTAGCTTAATAGTTTTAATATAACATTGTGAAATGCTGAATTCGAATTTCATACATTTTACATTTGATGAATTTCAACAGTAACCAACATTGTGTTACATAATTCTAACTAATAGTCACACATAAATTGATTATGTTCTTTAATAACAACAAAAAAGCTTTTGATTATATTTCATTTTCACATGCATAGGTATATTGTCTACTGATATAAACCAAATTTATTTGTTTGAATCATTTATTAACAAATGTCCGACCGAATCATCATAAATCCAAAATTAATGTTTTCTTTAAATGGGTACAAGTTTCCTTTAGGCTTATTAACCAAAACACCTATTTTTGTCGGAAAAAAAAAATCAAAACACAGATCCTTCCTTGAACGATAATAATATATATTTTGACTGAGAAAACAAAAAAAAACTCACAGAAACAAGAAACAAAAAGCGATAATTGATAGCAGAGGGGGCCTCTAAAGGACATCTGCATCTTAATCTCAATCCAATCCAGGTTTATCCATATCTCTCTCTCTCGTGAGCTACTTTCTGAATCGCTATCTGAAGTTTCACTTTCCAAGATTGTTGTCAATTGAATTTATAGCTCCTATGTTCGAATTTTTTTTCAGTTGTTGTTAGGGATTTAGTTTAGCGAGAAGCTGTGTCAGCTAAAAGAATCGATTTTCATAAGCAGTTTTATTGATTTTGAATTGCAATCTTTCATTTTGAATTGTAGGGTTTGTTTTGTATCTTTCACGAATGACGACTTCCGTTTGCCCTTTCTTGAAAGCTGCTCGTCCCGACGATGCTTCTGCTCGAAAACAAGGCGACATGACTGCTTCTGTTTGCCCTTTCTCTAAAGCTGCTCGTTCTGACGACGCCTCTGCTCGAAAACAAGACGAAACGACGGCTTCTGCTTGCCCTTTCTCTAAAACTGATGCCGCTGCTCGAAAACTAGGCGAATTTGCGAGCAAAGGATGTCCCGAAAACGAAGGAAGATTGAATAGGGAAGGCGCTACTGATTCTGCAACGGTGCCTGCCAAGTGTCCCTTTGGTTATGATTCCCAAACGTTCAAGCTTGGGCCTTTTAGCTGTATGCTATGTCAAGCACTTCTGTATGAGAGCAGTAGATGTGTGCCTTGTACACATGTCTTCTGCAAGTAAGCCCTAGTTGCTCATCATCGCCTTAGTGTTAATATTTTCTCCTTTTTATTCTGTTTTTGGTTCATGATTGATGGTTATTGGGTCTACTTTCATTAAACGTTAGTGTGTTCTTGAATGCAGAGTGTGCTTATCACGGTTTAAGGATTGCCCTCTATGCGGTGCTGACATCAAAAGTATTGAAGCTGATGAAAACCTTCAAAAGATGGTTGATCAGTTTATTGAAGGCCATGCTAGAATCAAGAGATCTGTTGTGAATAGCACAGATAAAGAAGCGGTCGAAAATGATAACAAAAAAGTAATTTACGCTGATGTTTCCATGGAAAGAGGTTCTTTCTTGGTGCAACAAGCTATGAGGGTGAGTTCTATCTCTAGATTTTTGCTAACCTAACTGGTGGAATTATTCTTCTTTCAGCCAGTTCCGTTTAATATGAATCTCCTGCTGTTGAGTTCTCGTTATCGACCTTGTTCTTATTCAACTTGCATGCGCAGGCATTTCAAGCCCATAATTATGAAAGTGCTAAATCAAGGTTGGCAATGTGTACCGAGGACATTCGAGATCAACTAAGGAGGGATGGGAATACACCAGAATTGTGTTCACAGCTTGGTGCAGTCCTTGGTATGCTCGGCGACTGTAGGTATGCTCATTGTCTCCTTTTCCTTTTCCTGTTCGGCGGCAGTATGTCACACTTAGGTTCTTACGCAGCACATTGCATTGTAGATAATAAAATCTTTCTGGTTTAAATGACATAGGCTTCTGGTTTTCTAGACGAACTCTGTTTACACCAATCAATGGTTGGATATGTTTTCATGCCTTCAACTTTTGCTGTGTCCTCTTATTATTTGCATGCATTTATCTATGTGGCTCAATCAGCGCGTTCAGAATAAAGATAAAGAAAAATCTACAGTGCATGCCTGGTTCTGAAAACCTCCGTTATACATAATTTTTCTCCTCCTAAGCAACGTTATTTTGACCGAAATGTTTAATTTTCTGTTTGGTGTGTTGAACCTTTCTTTTTTGGGCACTTGAGTTCGATGGTTAACTTAAGTTGTCGTGTTGCTGCAGCCGAGCAATGGGAGACACGAGTTCTGCAGTCAATCATTTCGAAGAGAGTATTGAATTCCTTATGAAACTGCCGATGGATGATTTGGAGGTTTTTTTATATTATTTTTTATTTGCAAATTGTTACCTTTTTATAACAGTTATTGCTAAATTTGCAGATTACACATACACTTTCTGTCTCGCTCAATAAAATAGGAGATCTTAAATATTATGACGAAGACCTACAAGATGCAAGGTCGTATTACTGTCGTGCTTTAAATGTTAGACGCGATGCAATGAAGCATCACCCAAATGCTCCTTCACAAGTAAGTATGCCTTCATGCTATTTCAGTTTTGCTCTTTCTTGTTTTGCCCAGTATTTTGTTAATCCTAGCATGTTATTTTTAATGATTAGCTAACCACTGTCACTAAATATTTTACAATTTCCGATCAAATGACCCTTTAGAATCAAGGTTAATCTTAATTCCTTTGAAACTGGCAAGGAAAAGAAGAATTGAACTGGCTATTCTTAGTTTCCGTACCCATTTCAAGGTCTGGCAGAAAGAAATCTCGTGTTAGTTAAGTTATTATAACATGTGTGAAGGCTTATTTGTAGATCATAAGCTCTGTTTCTTGTGGCGTTTGTAGATCATAAACTATAGATTTACGTGCATTTCAATACTTTTTCTGTGTTGGTTGGAAATCCTCTCTTTCATTTTTGTATTGTTACTTGATATCTTGTCTGGAGAAGTTGGAACTGAAAGATAGTAAGAAAGGTCTCTCCTGAAGTAGCAGCATGCTTTATGTGTATTAGGTCTAATACGCAAAATAGTACTCTCTACAAGAATTTGCTATCGTAGAGTCATATTTGCATTAAGAACTCTTATAATCTGGGATGATCTGATGTATTAACAATGTGCATCTTTCCCAAGTCTAGAAAACGCATTTTTTCTACTCTGAATATTAACCTGTGATAATTCTGTCTCTTAGTCTAGTACAGGGAGATAGTAACTACCCTAGGAGTCTGTAGTTGACTGTAGCTACATTGACATGTCAGCAACAGACATTGAGTCGGGTAGCTAATAGCTGACTGATTAAAAGGGAGCTAGGCAGAATGTGTTGAGAATCTTGATATGTTTTTGATTCTAGGTTTAGAGTTAAAAATCTTTAGTCAATAAAAGTATCATTAATGGATAAATAAGTGTTCAATGAATGTCTCGTCGATAAAAGCTTTGTTGGTGAATAACTGAACATTTACCAAGTTTGGTGGTTATTTCTTCATTTCCGTAGATTCTGGATGTGGCAGTTTCATTAGCCAAAGTTGCAGATATAGACAGGAGTCTACAAAATGAAGATGCAGCCACAGATGGTTTCAAGGAAGGCATGAAATTGCTGGAAACTTTGAAACTAGACTCTGAAGATTCTGCTCTCGAGCAACGAGTAAGATTTTTTGCACTACTTCCTTTCTTTGGCTTCTCAAAATTTACTGAATGTCAGTGTAACTTTATCTGACAATGTAATTTTAACAATGACCGCAGCGTCTCTCTGTGCTGGATTTTCTGAAGAAGCAAGTAGAGAAGCATGAACAGTCTGCAGAAACTGCCCTCTGAACTGACGCAGGCTTATGTAAGTATATATATAGACTGTATACTAAGCACTTCTCTGTCGCATTTTGCTGGAATAAAGGGACGAGAAAGCAAAAATGTTGTGTTTGCGCTAAAGGATTAAAGAAACAGAGTGCTCTGTATCTTGTGATGGTTTCAAAATTGTATACACTCTATGAACTTATGAAGAAGGGATGATGATTTGTATACACTCTATGAACTTATGAAGAATCTGTTTATAAGAATGTAAGAGTTATCGAAGAATCTGAGTGGTTGTTACTTCTTGGTTGATTAAATATATTAAGTGGCTACCGTTGTGAATTGCTTTCTGTTTCTTTTCAATGTAAAATGAAAGACCAAACAGAGATTTGTGGCATCTTTGTTTTGATATATAAGGACGTCTACGTTGACCGACCATGAATGAAATCTTGATCCCCTCAACTCCAAAATTAATCCTTTGGCTTCATCGTTTTGTGATACTTGGCGATTATGCCAAAAGTCAAAAAGAGGAGTAAAGAGAAAGTGCTATGTGCTGTTCTTTTTTAAGGAAATTAAACTCCAAACTATAGCCAGCTAGAAAATCAAATCTATTCAAAGTGCAAAAAGATAGTAAAGAATTACATACTGATAATAATAATCAAAACGCTATCGTTCACGGTTCCATTTTCTTAAACGTGTTATCTTCTTCTCTCGGACGACGGAGACGAGACAAATAAAGATTAGGGTTTCACTTTTTTTAGATTTGTTCCTCAAGTCGTCGAGCCAGTGGATTGCCGCCTCCTCGTCCTCCTCAAAGTCAGTTCCTTTCTTGTTGGGCGTTTCTCTATTTTGGGACATTAGGGATCTATGTGTTCTTCTCTATACATTGATTTTGTAATCATCAACTTTGTGAGAGTCGAATTGTTGGTGCTTCAGAGTTTAACGAGGAAGTATTGATTCTTTTCTTTCAGTAGATATTAAATTTCAATGGGATTCTACTTGTATCCTGTAATGGCGGACTAAATCAACTCCGAACAGTGGTTCGTCACTTGCTTAATTACTCTTTCGATCTTTTTCCCAAATTTAAAATTTCCAAATCCTGACGGTTGTTGTTTCAGTTTTGTGACATGGTTACTTTTGCTAGGCTGTTGAACCTCACTATAGTTGTTCAGGAGCTTGACAAAACATCTTTCTGGGCTCATCCAAGGTATTATATCTGTTGATATGCTTATACTTTCCTATTAATCATCATTTAATTGTCTAGTTTCTGCAATTGATAATTGTTTAATCAGGTCTTGTGTGCTGTCACCAACTCTTAGACCCCTCTTACATGAATCTTTTCTGAGAGAAGAGAAGGTCGAACATGGGGGCTCTTGCTCAGGTAGTTCCGTGGATACCCGAAGACGACCTGCTGCTAAAGAACGCCATAGAGGTGAACTCTCGTTTCCTTGAGTTCTGTTTCCCTTCTTTATTACTGGAAACTGATGATCTTTTAATGTCCCTGATGTTGGATTGAGCTACGATCTCAACAGAGTGTTGGACTGAGTTTGTCTGAATGCATGCATGTTTGCAAAGCTGTATCAAATTGCTTAGACGAAGTAGTTGGAAACATTAGTGGTTATTAGTTTTGACTGTCAAGTTGTTTCTGGGGGTTTCTTCTATCTAATTGCTTGTACCTACGTTTGATTTTCGTACTCCTTCATTTATTTATTCTTTTTATTTTTGTGTCTTGAGATAACTTCAGTTTTGGGATAGAAGGTAGGAGGAGATATCACGAAATAATAGAATTTTCATGTCACTTGTTTGATCCAGTTAAAATCTTATTCAGTGTTATGCCGTCTAGTGTGAAATAATATGGCGAAATAGATTGGGAAAATAATATACACTATCCTGATTAGGCAAGCTAGAATTGTTGCTCTAGAAAAAGTTGTACTAGTAAGTTAGCAACATAACTATTTGTTGTTAGGGGAATAGCGGAAGATGTATTCTTTCTTTTACACCAGAAAAAAGACTTTCAATAATTTTTCATGAAGTTATTTGGTTACTGTTCAGAGCTACTTTATTAGGATATAAAAAATGATAGGAAAATATATTTTACGGTCTTTTTTCCTGGTTTTGAGAGAAGCATTTTACAAATGGCTCACCACATAACAAATAATTATTCCTTTTCTCTTACATATAATTTATATATCAAGCTAGGCTAGCTAAAAAATTTGTCTACTAATGTGGTGCTTCTGGAGGTATTGCGTTATTTCTCCACCTAGCTTGTTTAGCAATGAAGTGAATTGATCTCCTTAATTGTTTTGCAGGCTGGTGCATCTTTGGAATCGCTTGCTAAAGGCGCTGTGCAGTTTTCTAGACGATTTTCTATCAGAGAACTGCAAGATCGATGGCATGCACTCCTATATGATCCAGTAATTTCTGCAGAGGCAGCTTTTCGGATGGCTGAGCTTGAACGTACTAACCCTAATTTTCCTTCAAAGTTTGCTAGAACTGGATCAAAAGAAAATAAAAATTCTTCTAGGAAGAGGAAGGCTGAACAGCTCAGAAGTACTTATCATTCCTTGCGGAAGAAATTTCGCACTGAGTCATTCCATTCCTTGGATCTAGGATTTCTCGTTCCACCAAATGACAGCCATTTTATGGATAATGGTGATGCAACACATCTTGGTCTTGAAGACTCTCACATGGACATTATCCACAATGCGTTCCCAGATATCTTGGCTGACGGCGGTTGCGTGACTAATCATGTTGTGTCAGAAGATAATTTAAAGGGAAACATCTACTTAGGAGGAAATCTCACTTTCAGTGAACATGCAAGTCCGTCCAAATGTGATGCGGTTCATCAAGATTCCAAGCAGAAACTAGAGATCTCTGCTCATGAGCCGAAAACCACCATGGCTAGCACTGATTGTTTCCTGGCACAGCTTTCAACTTCTCTTTTTGAAGACGAGGAAACGTTCATGGAAGTAGATGGCAAAGAAGTTGACAAGTCGTATTATGATGGTCTAAGCTCATTGTTGGTGAACCCGACAAATGATACAAATAGCAGGGCTTTGCCTATTACCACCGGACAAGATCCTTCCAGCGCACAAGCCCATCCAGTTGATGCACCTCTGGATAGCCATGTGATGCCTGAGCTATATGGTACAAGTGCAGTGAGGTCATTGGACAAACCTGTGTCTGACTCAGCTGCTCTGGATCCTCATCCTGAGATTGTTGGTGGTGTTATCTGCTGTGTATTAAACCTAGAGGATCCTGATATTCCGTGTAATGATGACATATTTCTGTCCAACAACTGCCATCCAATGTCAGTTTCTTCGTTAGCCCGGCGGAACTTTAAAGATACAAATAATCCCATAACTTCATGTGTTAGAGATCTCTCTGCCACGAGGGAAAGAAGTGAAGGACACACACAGAAGAAGATACCAGGACGTTTGCAAGTGTTTTCTCAAGGAAAGCCAGAGATAGGTCAACCAAGTCAAGGTACCAAATTCAGGGCATTTGCAAGTCCTGAGTCACATAATACTGTTGCTCCTGCTAGTTCTACTCGTTCTGCACAGGCATGCTCAAACACTCTGCTTTCTGATGGTGCTGGTGCAAAAGATGGAAACAAAGAGACGGGTGGTGGAAAACTCATCATCGGATTTGATGGACATGGAAGCTACACCGAGAAGGATTGTGGAAACAATACAGAGGAAAAATGTGAAATACCTATAAATGAAGTGCTACAAGCAAAAGATGCTGATGTTGGCTTGATAGAGATTCCAGACCCCGAGCTGGAGATCACTCAAACAGAAGCAGGTGAGCATGCTTTTGAGAGTGACGAGGACTTGCCGTATTATTCTGACATTGAGGCTATGGTAATTCTCGACTTTCATCCTTATTCGTGATGCTTTATTGCTCCATGATACATTTACTCCTAATCAATGACGCTCTTATGATTTCAGATTCTTGACATGGACTTGGATCCTGATGACCAAGATAATTTTGATCTCGAAGGTAACTGAGCATCCCTACTCACTCAGCAGAACTCTTTTTTCTTTACTCTATCTACTTTTTTGGGGTTTAAAAAAGCTTTTAGTATGTGAGTTAAGAATTTATTTCCGCATTTGGCCCGTGCAAGTTATTACATGCCAATCATTTTCTAGGAATTAGTAGTGAAAATGTAGGGAGCCTTCTCTGTCGGTGATTTAAGAGACCTTATAGAAGTTCTGAGGTCTATTTGTAATTCCTTACACGTTTTGACCTGCAGTCTCCAAGTATCAGAGCCAAGACATGAAAAGAACAATTATAAGACTTGAACAGGCTGCTTATTCATATATGCAAAGAGCCATTGCTTCCCGTGGTGCATTCGCTGTTTTATATGGTAGATATTCAAAACACTACATCAAGAAACCTGAGGTATTATGATCCTATTCATTTTGGCAGCGTTTTAAGTAATGTCGTTGTATGATTTAAGCTTCTTAAGAATTCTTGTATCACTTGTTATATCTCGTCTTTTCTTTTTCTGGGCACAGGTTTTGGTGGGTAGATCAACAGAAGATCTCGCGGTGGACATTGATCTGGGAAGAGAAAAGCGGGGCAGCAAAATATCTCGACGCCAGGTTGGTCAATAGTAGATGCTTCCGTTTTATTTAAAAAGTCTTAGGTTGTATGATGAGAAAAAACCCCAGAATTTGTGACAACATTGTGTTTTTGATTGTTGAATGCAGGCAATCATACGGTTGGGTGATGACGGGTTGTTTCATATGAAAAACCTGGGGAAGTATTCAATCTCAGTAAATGAGAAGGAAGTAGATCCAGGACAGAGTTTAATCCTCAAATCTGATTGTCTGCTTGAGGTTTGATCCTGGATACATCATATGATATTGCATTAAATAATAACCACACTCGTATGTCCTTTAATTAATAAACTTGATTGTTAAGCAGATACGGGGAATGCCTTTTATATTCGAGACAAACCAAAGTCGCATGAAAGAGTACTTGAAGAGAACAGGGAAAGGGAATTGAGACCAGAACGAGAATGAGTGTTCTTCGTGTATTCGCATCTGAAGAAGTTGAATGATGTCTCTCTTGTGGTCTTGTGTAATGTTACCTTAGCCACAGGAACATGTTCTGTAGATCTCTAATTACAATTTTAGTTCCGCAACATGCATAGTTGACCCAGTGTTTAAACCTTTTAACCTTCAAATGAAAATAGGTAAACTCTCTTTTTTTTCCACGAGAACTATCACATATCACCAGATGTGTTGTAAACTAAAACCTCGTGCTATATATTCCCAAAAGCAAAGTTAAAGGCATTAAGTTATTCAAATTAAAAGTTTGAAACTTACATACTCACTTATGTTGGTTTCAAGCTTTTAATCTGAGTAACTTAATGGGACATTTGACAAGCACTGAATATTGGATTCGCGTTTCTAAGTTTTGTTATGTACGATGGATAGTATCCGAGTGTACCAAAGGTCGGTTTTGGACCAAAGCACTGACTTTTCCTCTAATTACCTTAATCCCTTTTTTATAATATATCCTTGGTTCATATTGTTTCATATATCTTTACTTAAAAGGCAAATCTGGAAAACTATTGTAATCATTTAGGAAACAAATATAAGATTCCGAATTAAATGCAACTCCTATCAAATCCAAATAAAGAATTCCCTAAATCAACAAACAAAAGTACACTCTTGGCTTTAAACCAACAAAATAAAAACTTGGTTCGAACCTAAACCTTAGTTTACTTTATGGTAAGGGCAAAAGGCCAACCAAATCCTACCTGCACAGATTTGACGTTTACAAACGTCGTTAAGTATGTCATCGTGTAAAAAAAACAACGTCGGAACCAACGGAGCCCCGTGAATAAATAAACGGAAAGCAAACGAAACCCGTTTATAGCTTTAGTCCCCTCTTCCACCTATAGACAATTGATTTAAGCAGTGTCTTGTAATTAACCATCATATATGTCCATTCCACTTATCAAAAAGGAAAGTTTCTTCACTTAGTTTTCATCAACTTCTGAACTTACCTTTCATGTATTCGGCAATACCTTCTATTTTTAGTAATCCAAGTGGGTCCTTTGCTTTTTTAACTCTCTCTTTCTCTCTTTTCTCTTGCATTTCTTTCTTCTTCTTATTATAATCTCTTTGTCCTCTCCGCCAAATCTCTTCAACAAAATACAAAAAGATAATTAGAAACTAAAAATAAATAAGAATTATGGCGAGAGGGAAGATCCAGATCAAGAGAATAGAGAACCAGACCAACCGACAAGTGACGTATTCGAAGAGAAGAAATGGTTTGTTCAAGAAAGCTCACGAGCTCACGGTTTTGTGTGATGCTAGGGTTTCGATTATCATGTTCTCTAGCTCCAACAAACTTCATGAGTTTATCAGCCCTAACACCACGTAGATTATCTCTCTTAAACACCACTCTAATATTACAATTTTAATTGCTTTTCTTTTCTTCTAATTAAAGATCTTTTTGTGTGTGGTCTTCCTGGGTTATAGAACGAAGGAGATCATAGATCTGTACCAAACAGTATCTGATGTTGATGTTTGGAGCGCTCACTATGAGGTTTTTTCTTCTTAGATCCTTATTATTGTTCTTGATATGTGTTTTTTATATTCTGGTTTGGTGTAATTGGTGATTTGTTGTTGTAGAGAATGCAAGAAACAAAGAGGAAACTGTTGGAGACAAATAGAAATCTCCGGACTCAGATTAAGTATTGTTTCATTTCTTCTCTCATATCTTTCTTTAAACTGATACAATCAAAATTACGAGATCATAAATTTTTGTTATTAATTGTAGACAGAGGCTAGGTGAGTGTTTGGACGAGCTTGATATTCAGGAGCTGCGTAATCTTGAGGACGAAATGGATAACACTTTCAAAGTCGTTCGCGAGCGCAAGGTATTATCATATTTGCCTATATCTAGGGTTTTAATTAACATATTCTTTTCATTTTCTAATTTCATTCGTTTTGAGTTTAATTATAGTCAGAAGACTTTTGTTGCATTAGTTTAGTATTGCTAGAAAGGCAAAAATTTAGTTTACTATTAGATAAAATATGTGAGCATAATTTTATTAATCGATAATATATGTATATATATATATATAATGTTAATTTTACAGGTTAAAACCCTTGCGAATCAAATCGAGACCACCAAGAAAAAGGTCACATCTTCTTCTATATTCACTCACTTTTACATTTTATTATATTATTAGTCTCAATAATTTCGTGTGATCTGAAATTATCCACTTGCTAAAATTGTTGATATCACTTTTTTTCCTAGGAAACCATATAATTAAAAACCATGCCATTATTTGGGCATCCAAAATTTTCAAACATAACTTGATGATCCATTTCTTCTATAATTAGTGTCTTTTGATAAGGAGATTAGTAGCTCTTTTTAATCAAGTATCTTCAGCATCTTGTTTTTGGAAACTGTCGGATTATAGTTAAGCTAATAGATAAAAGAAAAAACCAAGCAAGCGTATCTTATAGTGATGTCATAAAAGCTAAATGAAAGTAATTAAGGTGGATTAGACAGTTAAAAGTCTTAATCATTTCAGTCTCTTCATAATTTCTCTTGTGGTTTACTCAATTGCAGAACAAAAGCCAAGAAGACATACAAAAGAAACTCATACATGAGCTGGTACTGTCTCTTGTTTCCCTCTTTTTTGTTTTCCTTACAATTTTTTATAGGTACAATACATGCATGGAACCAATTAACAAATGTGTGGAGATCAAGTCACTCTTATATATTCTCTTAGTGAATGAGATCAAATATCAAACATGTCATATCACTTGGAGTTAACAATGTTGGATGTGGAATATGGCTTTTAATTCTCAATAACTTATAACTTCTTTCATGAAACAGGAACTGAGAGCAGAAGATCCTCATTATGGACTAGTAGACAATGGAGGAGACTACGATTCGGTTCTTGGATATCAAATCGAAGGGTCACGTGCTTACGCGCTTCGTTTCCATCAGAACCACCACCACCATTACCCCAACCATGCCCTTCATGCAGCATCTGCCTCTGACATCATTACCTTCCACCTTCTTGAATAATTAAGAGTTTGAAGGTTGCTGGTGATATCATTATCTATCTAATTAATAAATACTTAGAAACATAAGGGTGGTTCTACTAAAACCTTAAACTGTCATGTTTCTTAATTATGTAATTCTTAAAACCTTAAGAACTATAGACTGTGTGATCAATAGCTTGCTGCTTTAACTTATTGTGGATTGAATGTTTTCAAGACTATGTATGTAATTATATTGACGACTTCCAACTTATGCTTCGTTACTCCGTTTTAATCCCTATATTGTCGTAGGAGTAATGCGTACCGATCGATGATCTCGGCTTGGCCAAGAATGAGGGAGGAACGACCACATAGCCGCCTGCTGCTTCTTACAGATCCAGCTGATCTTTCATGTGGTTGCTTATTACAACTTGTAAACCGTAATATTAACGGATTACGAATATAAAGATTAAATGCAGTCGGTAATAACAATTTGTAGCAATAAAGTGTGGTCGTCGTTCTAGCGATGTGGTTCAAAACGTAGATTTGATTAATTAGCTCAAAATTGGCGTTATGTAAATGGCTTAGCCTTCAAGAGCTGATTGTCATCCTAATTAGATCATCTGCAAAACGCGGATGCCAGTTGTTACTTATTGTGTATTTTTCTACGTATGAGCTCTCATACTTAAGGATTAGATACCATTTACTCATTTATTTTGTATATTTTTTCACACTTTGCAGTTTAATAACGCTAAAAGAAAATGTATTCAAGGTCTAATGGAACAGAAACAAAACGCAAATTTTCAAGTTGTTCTGTTTAACCCAACAAAAAAATATTTTCAAATATTGAGCCTAATGACAACGTTCGCGGACACCAAGTTTGGATGATAACAAAGCTCTTTTTTTTTTTTTTTAATAAAATAGCAAAGCTGTGTTTATTAGAAGATTCTACAAACCAAAAAGAAATGGGACTTTTGTTCCCGCTCTCTCGAATTTACTTAACCCGATTTAAAGCATTGCTTCATTTCGGGTCTAAAGAGAGTGAGCTCGAACCCTGAAAGAGATCTAGCCTTTGAATTCTTCTCTTCGTCTTTGAAACTTTCTCTTCGTATGAATGCCTCAAGATTTAACCTCCTTTTTGTATTTTAAAAATGTGCAAACTCTATAAAACAGTTAATGCCTTAATGACATCATTTTGTAGCTTGGATATTCAATCTGTCAACACTTGTACCTCTGTTTCCATTTTATGGTTCATTTACTTTTTAAGTTTTTGCCTTTATCTACACTTCAAAGCAAAGAACATAAGAAAAGAAGAGGGGAAAAAGAGGCCAAGACACTGATTGTTCAAAACCAACGAGTAAGCCCTGAAATAAAATACAAACCCTAGCGGAACTCAGCAAGAAAAGAAGAAGAAGAAGACGAAGCAAAATAAATAGAAAATTCAACCTAGAAGGCAAAGCTCTCCCTCAGACAGAATAGTTACAAGAAACAGAGGTTGTTGTTGTTGTTGATGAAGCAGAGTCAGTAGAAAAGCAAGACGAGGGAGAAGACGACGAAGTTGGGCTTTCTCTTCCCACCACAACAACATCGCAACAATCCAGATTTCCCAAGCTCAAGCAATCGTTCTTCCCTTCCTCGAACATGAAGTCGATGTTATCCTCAAATCCCATCTCGTTGAAAAGCTCTGGATACTCGATGTGATTCTCATTCGAAAGATTTTGATCTGTCAAAAACGGAGCAAACCCTGAATCCATCATGCAGAAGTTCCAAGCCAGCTCATTGCTGTCTGAAGAACGATCCATTCCCATAATGGCTGAAGAATCTATGCAGCAAGTGACGACCACCTCTTCTTCTTTGTATCCAAGCTCTGCTTCTTGTTGCTCTGTTTTCTCTTCTTTTGCTTCTTGATGTTCTTCTTCCACACACTGTTTCACTTCTTCTGTAGGTTCTTCTTTCGATTCTCTCGTTTCGATTTCTTGTTTTGCCTCAGCAAGAACAGCTTCTTGATGATTGGCTTGGTTCACAGGGAACGGGAAAACGCCTTTTTTCTTTAGCCGGTCGATGTAATTACTAATGTCAAAATTGGTAACCGCGTTCGCACCTCTATATTCAATCGCCGCCATATCATACGCCGCCGCAGCTTCCTCCTGCGTATCTGCGACCAATAAATTACAAGTTTGTTAGCAAAAAATGCTTCAAAATTAATACAATGCAACTCAATTTCATTAAAGCAGAGTCAGAGTTTTGAAGTAACAGTTTCACAAATTCACATGCTAACAACTACTAACCAGATAAGCCCCGACATGTATTAAAGAAATGTTTTTTTTGGTTTTTGTCATTTCTTTTAAAATTTATGATACCTAATAAAGACAAAAAAAAACCTAAGGAATTGAGTGACGTGTTTGTGGGGACAACTAGGGTTACACTATCTGTGTGATGCGTATAGAGCTGAGGCGTGTACGAGACCATTTCTCCTCCACTCCGCCGCTCTAAACACTAAGGAGTCCAAATTTTTTGCTAATTAATTGCAATAATAATAATAATAATAATAATACACGAACGTACGATTACTAATTATCTAACAATAAATAAGACACCCACATAGTGTCAACTCTAAGCTCTAGTAACTCTCGCTGTTAAGTATCAAGTTTGGTACCTTTGTAATTTCCATAATAATCTAAACCATTTTCTTTAAAGTAGAAGTTAGTAGATAATAATATTCTTTATCTTTTGAAAATACAAAAAAAAAAAGACCAGATTTTGTTCGGAGGACAAGATGAAAGATACGGTAGGGAAAGATCAAAAATGCACGTGAGGGCTCGTGACTCCTACTGAGAACAGTCTCAATTCTTAAAACCATTTTAATAAACCACCAAAAAAAAAAAAAAGAGAGAACCAGATCGACCTCGGGTTTGGTCCTAAGCTTCTGAACTATTTTGTCCTTTTTTATGGAGTGAGAGTGTTAGCACGTGACTTACGCGCCTTTACACTTGTAACATTACATTATTCTATACATTTATCGCATCTACTAATTTCATTTTTTTGTAATTATGCTCCTGGCTCCCTTCTCTACTTTTCCTTTTATTTTAATTTATATAAGAATACTATGTGTCCTTTTCTTATAGAACACTGTCTAAATTTTTGTAAAAATGAATCCGAATTACTCCAAAAAATAAAAAATTGGAAAAACTAAAATAAATCTTCAAATTTATCAAAAATGTGTAATTTGAGATAACTTTAAAGATGTTATAGATCCCTTAATTAATCTAAGGATCCGATCAAAACGATAAAAAAAAATGGTAGTATCACTTTTCAGTAAAGAGTAGGTAATATTTCTTGTGCAGAGTTCTCAATTTTTGTATTCAGAGTATTGGATCAACAAAAAATGCAGAATTTAAAAAGGTAATTTATGCAAGGATCAGATTATTAAAAAAATGAAGGAAGAAAAAGTTTATTTGATTAAAGATAAAAATCAATTAGGGTGAAGTGAGGGGACATGATGTCAAAGCTCTCGTCTCACGTGACTGTGCGTATAATTTTCAAAGCTCATCACTGCCTCTACATTATGTTATTATAATTGACTAACCAAAGTAATAAATATTTGCTTAAATCAGACTAAAATAGAAAGACACTCTTATAAAAAGCTAGTTCAAACATTATCACACTCTATTTCTAATTCAAAGACCAGACATTTTTTCTTAAAGGATCCGTTATGCCCGGTATTTTTAAAAAATTATTTCATTAAGCTAACGATTTTTAACAAATGTTTTTTTTTTTATTTAAACTAAAAATATTTAATCTAAGAGTAATATTTTATTTTTTTTTAAAAAGGATAAAGTAGGTACATACTATAGGTGCCGAGGTACAAGTACTTGTTTCCAAACACTCTTCCGATCCGAGCTTCCCATCTTCCGTTATGGTGATGCCTGTTTCACATTGTATTTACTCTTTTTTTTTTTAGTATGAGAACCATTTTAGTTTCTGGTTTTTTTCCAGAATATAAAAAAGTAAGAAAAAAATGTTGAATGCATAAAACAAGCATTTGTGAAAATCGAGAGAGAATATTCTAAAAGCTAATCTTCAGTAAAAAATAAAGTCCAGCTTTTTAATTTATTTTTTTTCTTCCTAAAAACTCATATTTCCTATTTTGTTTCTCTTAGTCATCATATTAATACTCTTTTTAAAAAAAATGCGGAAAAGGAAAAATTAATTTCTCATTTTGGTGTAAATTTCGCAAATCAAAAAAATAGTAAAAAAAAAAACAAAAAGGGATAGAAAAAAAGGAACCTAGCGACGCCGCGAAATTTAGAGACGCCTCTAGAGAAACCACTGCTCTGGCGGCGGAGAGAAGCCAAATACTCTTCCTTTGTGACTCTCTGCATTTCTTCAAATTCCTTTGTGTACGTCTCAAACTGTGCAAATTTTATCAATTTTTTTATTAACACCAAACTCGATTCCAAAAACACAAACATGCATCGATTAATCTTTTATCTTATGGATCATAAAGTTTCTTTACCGGAAAATTCAAGATGGTGTCGGGTCCCCAGTACTTGAGAGCAGCTAGATCGTATGTATGTGCTGCTGCTTCTTCGCTGTCATATGCTCCTGCAATTACGCATGAGAGTAGTTGAGATTCGTTCATCCTCTTGACCATGTCCATTCTCTTTTTTTTCTTTTTTTTTTAAAAAAAATCAAATTGATCTAATTTCGGCAGATTTTCTGGTATCAAAGAATTAGAAATTTACCCAGATAAACTGTCGTGTAGAAGAACAATGCGCAGAGTACGGCAGTGACGAAGTAGTTGAGATCAAACAACACAACAAAAAATGAAACGAATCAGCTCAACAAAAAAAAAAATCAGATCTTTATTACAAAATCCAGATGGGTTTTTGTAAAATTAAGAACCTTGTTTGCCTTTCTTGTTCTGAATCGAATTCCAAGAGCTTTTGTCCCATAGATGAGCCTCGAATCTCCCAGTCCATCTATGTCTGTAAAATCACAAATTAAAACATGCAATCGAAATGCAGTTTAGAAAGAAAAAAAAAAACCCAAATCCAATCTAATTCGAAAACAATCAATCATTTAAATTTTCAAAAACAAAAAAAAAGAAACCTAGTGACTCCTCTGTAGATAGAGCTGCGTCGAGTAGAAGCAGGACTGGTTGGGTTCTGTGGTTTAACATCAGAAGGAGGAGAAGATTTCTTAACCTTTTTGGCTCGTTTAGGCCTCGGAGTCTCTAATTGGGTTGGAAGGACACAAGCAGAAGAAGAAGAAGAAGAAGTAGAAGAAGAGACAGAGGAAGAAGAAGAAGAAGTGGTTAAGAGTCTCTTCATTAAACTCTGAGAAAATGAGCAAACAGAGAAAAGAGAAGAATTTTATTTTATTTTGGAGATTTTGTTGAGTGTATTGTGTTGGGGGAAATGGTTTACCAAAAGGAGGAAACGAGAAAGTGGAAGTTTAAATAAAACCCTCAGGAGAAAAAGGGCTTTTGGGTTAATTAACAAAGAGTTCAAACAAAATATTTGTAAGACCGAACACTTGGCCTTCTGTTGCAGCCATGCTACCAATAGCTTTACTCTCCATGCTGTCCTTATTTTCTGTATTTTGATTTTTTTGTACGTTTTTTTCCCTATATTATCTTTTTTTGTACGTTTTATGTTTGGCAATTATTGAATATTTTTTATATTTAGTTTTGGGGAAAAGAATTTGGAATGCAATGTATCTTAAATTTTGTTTCATTGAAACTCTGTTTTTGAAACTGTTGAATCTATGAGAGCTAGATGTGTTGGTTTTAGAAAAGGAAATTTTAAGAAAAAAAGAAATTTTATTGTCATTTATATGAAAGTTGAATAGTGTTTTCCATTTCAAATTTTAAATTCTGTATTTCTAAAAATGTATGAAATTTACCTATTAATTATAACTTTTGTCAACCCAATGCCTATCGTCTAACATATATAATTAGAGCAAATATAGTTAACTCCATCCAATGCCTATCGTTTAACACGTCTAAGTGGAAAAATTATAAATTTCATTGGTAAATATATGTGCTATATAGTGTAGTGAATTATGATATAATATTATGATTTGTAAATAGCAAAGGTTAATTTTTAAATTGCCTAGATTATATTCTTATTAGTGTAAAAAAAATTCTATGAATATTTTGACAGACATGTATTTCTGAAATTAATACTTATAAATATAATTATAGTAAAACAAACTAGCAAGTAAAGAAAAAATAAATAAGTTCTAAACGGTTAATTATCAAACCATTTAATTTTAAAATTTTAAAATAATTGTCACGGTCTATAAATTTATAACGGCTAAATTTTGTATAGACGGTTATCTAAACTATTTTTAAAATATAATTATAGTAAAAATCTATAATAACAAATAAAAATAAATAAATTTTGTCATTATTAATCTAATAATGTAACATATATTTATAGAAATTCAGATTTATCTACAACTATCTAAATTTACTAAATTAAGAAATGGTATAATTTTAATTTTTACGAAATAATTATCATGGTCTATAAATTTTTAACGGGTAAAATTTATTTAGACGGTCACTTGAAACCATTTTTAAAACATGCATTACATATAAATTATATATATATATGTACATATATATATTTGTAGTGAATTAATTATCTGTGATTATTTTGTTTTAATGAATTTCTGTTGTATGCAAAACTGAAGATAAATTAGAACTTAGTTGTTTTTTTCGCAGATTTTTTTTGGTTCATTTTGTTAATTATTTTAATTAACTGAAGATAAATAATTTTAATTGCTACGAAAATTTAATGGACTACTACAAAAGAACAGAGATTTTCTGGAATATCAAGAATCATCCAAACGATCAGGGAGACAAAAGGCCAAGAATTGCTCTGATCGAAATGGTTGAAACAATTGTCATATTCTTAGAGCACAAGAATTACATTTGTACATGAATTATGTGGATACTTAATTATATCACATGTAGGGGATGTCAACTAGGCTCCAAAGACCGCAGGTTGGACATAAACTTCTATTTCAAATACATTAGCTAGCAAATTGAATACATTATAAATCAATACATTTCTTAAACAACAATCATATCTTGCTATCATATAAGCTAATATAAATAAACTAAGGAAGAAACATGGCTAGTAATTTGACACATTTTGAGATAGATAAAAGAAACGAAACATATAATATCGTAAGAGACGTGACAATTTTGACGCAAAACAAAGGCGGCTACCAAGCTTGGCTGGTTAAGATGTCAATAATATGATCAAATCATCAAACCAAAACCAAATACTATTTATTACACATGGTTAGAAACAAATTCCAATAACTAGGGATGATCACTGCCACCTTCTGACCATTTTTTCTTCTTTTTAATAAAAAGATATCATGTACTTTCCAGAACATCAGTTTAAATGTTTGCTACTCCGGACTTAAATTGATAAGACACGGACTGTCTCGTCTCTTCCACTTCACTTCACTGTGTCTTTCCAGTTTCCTCCTCTCTAATCGTCGAACTGATAAAAGGTATGATCTTTGTTTCTTCTTCTCCCACTCGTGACTCGTCCGAAATAGATTTTGTGGGATAAACTTTGTCGGAAACATGCTCTTTCATTTGAAATCTACGTTTAAGTTTTCTTGTTTCATATGATTTTATTTTCAGAGATGTCTTACGTTCCTCCACATAAACGACATGAAAATGTTGCACTCAGAGCATCCTCTATTCCGCCATCTCGTCTTACAAAACTCAATAATACAAAGATAATCTACGCAAACGATTTCATTTCCAGATGGTTTCTCGTTGGTTCAGAGGACAACAACAACTTCCAACTTGTGCCCGTTTCTTCAGAATGGAGGAGAGGTTCAGAAGAAAAACCGTTGGTAATCTTAGCGAAGAGCGATTCCGGAAAACTGGAAACACCATGGCTGTGGGTAACAGAGAAGGCGGAGGATGATCTTATGTTGGGATTTGGTAGGGCAAGGAAGACGCTTCTACGTAATGGGTCAGAGGATGTCAATCTCAGATTGATCGCTCGACTTGGGAAAGTTGTATTTAACGGGTAAAGAATTAGACTATTCCTCAATTTTCTTACACACACACACACACAGTCTATTGTATTGTGCGGATTAGTAAAAGCTGATAAGCCTTGTGTTAGTCTAGTGGAGGAGTATTGTAATTACATTAGGTGGACTGTAGCTCTTTTGACAGTTTGGAAACTGTAGTTGAGTCGGTTAGCTAGAGAGCTAACAAGTTAAAATGAAGTTTATTAGGCAGAAGTTGTTATGGGTTCTTGCTTGGGCTATGATCTTGGTTTGGGCATTTCTAGTTAATCAAAGTCTTTTATATGGTGTATTTCTTTGGTGAATTAAGATATTGAGTTTAATCGAACATGCAATTTTCAGGTTTAACATTCAAACACTGTATTCTATCGTGCAGATCAGCTAATTCATCAGAAAATTTAAGAGATGGTACCTTAACTAAAAGGGCATTGGAAAAACTGAAGAAATCATTTCATACAAACGTCCCAAAGTCTTTTGTCGAAGACATTTGGTATGGAGTTGTACCTAAGATGGGATTTTGTGTTGCAGGGACCAAGGAGTTGTATCACGTGAAGGTGGTGTCTTTTTTCTTTTCTTATAAGATTCATAAATTTGTCTGCAGCTTTCATTTGAAAGTTTTGAGGTTTGGTTAATGGTTTTTTTAGGTATTAGACAACACTCGTCCTGATGTAACCATCTCCTGTAAATGTATGGTGGACCAACAACAGAAACGACTCAATTTCTACAAGGCAATTCGTTTTTTCCTCTTAGCTTTTCCCACATTTTCAAACATGCAATTAGAAGCTGTGTCATGTTTCTTCTTCAGGCTGAGTTTAGTGCTCTGAAGCACTTAAATCTCGATGTATCATGCCTTGATCAAGATCTTGACATGAGGTTGACAATTGACTCAAAAAAGACATTAACCAATCTCTCAGTGAGTAAATTTTGTCTATTCCATATGTAGTAGTGTCCAAGAAATGAGTTGAAGAATATTATATAGTTGATATATATTTAAAATGTGAAACATTGTCCTTTGATCGTATCCAGGAGAACCAAATCAAGAACCTTAAAGAACTGACAGATTCAGCAGTGATAGATCCAAATGTGAAAGGTGGGTTAAAGTGGTCGCTTGGGAAATCTTCATGTGCTGATCGTTTTAGCGTTTGCAGCGTTTGGCATACCGTCACAACTACATACAGAAATCCAAATTTGAGGCTTCAAGTCCGAGAGGCTGATCGATTTGATTTCAGAACTGGAATTGGAGGAAACTCAAGGGAAGTATATCTCAAACTAGAAGCCTTGAGCAAACTACTAAAGGTAACATTTTTTTTCTTTTTAAAGGCATGGTGCTTCTTGAATTGTATAGTTATGGTCAATTAAGTGACAAGAGTTTTGTTTTACTATAACAGGAGGAAAATGTGGAGAGAAAATGTGTCTCAGACATGCTAAAAGATTGTCTGAAAGCAGTGTGGGATTGCTTTTTGAAGACACAAGTGTAGTCACTGTGTTTTTGGTGTGTTCGCCAGTTTGTGTCACTGTACTCCAAACTTTGCTGCTTTTACAGATTTTGTATCATCCAAATTTGTGGCAGTATCCATCCATCGATCTTTTTGGATTAGAATTTGATATATGATATTACTGTTTAGATTTTCAACTTTTTTTTTGTTTTGGATTTTCAACCAATCACATTAAACCAAATCACTCTTTATCAATTAACTATACACAAGGTATATATTTTAATTAGAGTATTGTAGTTCTAATTAGCTATTAAATTTTTAAATTTTTTATAAGATTAAAGTGAAATTAGTGAATTTTTTTGATAAAATATTTCATTAATATTAAAGTTACAGCTAGACATTACTAATTCTGTTTATTTTCAGTCTCATATTCTCATGTTTTAAATTTGGATTTTTTAATGAACCAACTAATAACGGTGTATTTGATGTAAACCCAAAAATTCGAAACAGTATAACATGAAAGTAAACCGAACATAGCTGCGGTTTAGGAACCCTACGACGGAAAAAATTGCAAATCTGTAATATCTAAACCGAAATGAGCCAGAATAAATATGGTTTAAACCAACAAAAACCAAGAACCGGGATCGATAAACCGGAAAACAATAAAACCAAACGATATTTTACGTGGTTTTTTTATTGTTTTGTCATAAAAAGTGTTGGATTAATCAGAGCATTAAGTAATGTCATAACGTCCCCGGCTAAAAAAGAATAGTCTCTGGTAAATGATAATAAAGCTCATCTCTTTGCATTCCATAGAATTTGAGCCGAATCCTTCATCACCAAGCCAAGTCTGAAGGTAGTCTCTCTCTCTCGCTCAGTTTTGTGCTTCAGTTGCTAAACATGTTTGATTCTCGCTCAATTTCTTCTTCTCCTATCGTCGATTGCTTTGTCTCTCTCTCTCTCTCTCTCTCTCTCTCTCTCTCTCTCTCTCTCTCTATGCTTTCCTCCTGGAACTAAATTAGCCCCGATCTTTAATTTGCGTCTCTTTTTTACATAATCTGAGAACCAGATCAAGTTTTCCGGTTCCGATCAGTGGTATTCTTCTCGATTATCTACACGATCAGTAACTAGCCTCCCCGATTTAGCGATTTACTGTTCATCATCTGGTGTTTTATAGGGTTCTGTTTGCTTTCATGTAGTGATCTATAATTGACCTGCTCAGTTCTTTGTTTTTTTTTTTCCATATTTACTGGATTATTTTCCATATATGTTTACGTATCTATTTGGTAATGCATTCCAGATCTGTTTGTAGATTTTTTGACTTCTTCTCTAGAGGCTTCAACAGTTCAGAAATGAGTCAGAAGGGTTTGATATACAGCTTCGTTGCGAAAGGAACCGTTGTTCTAGCGGAGCATACTCCTTATTCAGGAAACTTTAGCACCATTGCTGTTCAATGTCTGCAGAAGCTTCCCACGAATAGCAGCAAGTATACTTACTCTTGCGATGGTCACACTTTCAATTTCCTTGTTGACAATGGTTTTGGTGAGATTTATCAGTCTTTTTTTATATTTGATGCTTGTTAGTTAGTTGAAGCTTTTTTTTTTTTAACTTCTGGTTTGATGATGCCTTTGATTGTGTGTATATGTAGTGTATCTTGTGGTTGCTGATGAATCCACTGGAAGAAGTGTTCCTTTTGTGTTCCTTGAACGGGTTAAGGAAGACTTCAAGAAGCGGTATGAGGCGAGTATAAAGAACGATGAGCCACACCCTCTCGCAGATGATGACGAAGATGATGATTTGTTTGGAGATCGGTTTAGCATCGCATACAATCTTGACAGGGAGTTCGGGTCTGTCTGTACCCATAACTATCTGATATCAGTCATTTTTGCGTTGCGATTGTATGCTTAGTCTTATTCTTCTTCTTTTTTCTTGTCTAACAGGCCTATACTTAAGGAGCATATGCAGTATTGTATGAGCCATCCAGAAGAGATGAGCAAACTTTCAAAGTTAAAGGCCCAAATAACTGAGGTCAAGGGAATCATGATGGACAACATTGAGAAGGTATGCTTCTGTAGTTTATAGGAATATGCAAACAAGCTGAGACATTTTTTTATAGTAGCACACCATTCATGTACCTTTTGAATTTATTTGTTGTGATAGCAGTTTTATCTGAAAGATATAGCACAAGATTTTTTCAACGAAAAAAACATACTGTATAAAAGGATAGTAAACTACTCATAACTTCTGGAAGAGCAATATGATACCAAATAACTGGATTCTTTTTTCATGCTAGTTCTGCTGATAAATTGTTTTTCTTACAACCATTCTTTCATTAATCTATATCAGATAAGTTATGTTGTGTGCTGATTACTGTGTTATACCTCCAGACGCGTGTCCACGCTTAAATTTGTGACATATAGTGCTGGAATATCCAAGTCTGTTAGAAATTAAGAAGTTGCATGCAGCTCAATAAGTCTTGGACTGCTCTTTTGTCTTTTGACCAGCTTGATTTTGTGTACTAGGAAAAATGGTATTGTGTGAATGTTCTCTTTTGAATGCATGTCTTTTAGTTCATTAATATTAGCAATGAGTTATGTAATCTGGATAGGAATTTACCTGGCAATTCTAAAAGATATGCTAAAGGGCATCATTATAGCAGGAACTCCCCTGCTTCTCATTACAGGAAGTAATTGTGCTATAGTGATGATTCAAGTCATGATATAATCATCTGTCGCTTTTGCACTTTGGATTATGTTTGAATTTGCTTTAAGTTTGAGGTCCAATACGTTGTAAAGAGAGTATCTGCAAGTAATTATCAACAAAATTCAGTTTGTTTTTGTTGGAAAAGGTTAGGCAAACTGGAATTAGAGCAGTTAGAGTAAAGAAATTATGAGAATTTATCATTGTATCTCCGGCAATAGGTTTGTCCTTTTTAATGATTGTTTGTGGTGAAATTGTTGATGCAAACAGGTTCTGGACAGAGGAGAGAAGATCGAACTTCTGGTTGACAAAACCGAAAACCTGCAGTTCCAGGCGGATAGCTTCCAGATACAAGGGAGGAAACTTAGAAGGAAGATGTGGATACAGAGCCTGCAGATGAAGCTGATGGTTGGAGGTGCTGTTTTGTCCTTTATTCTCATCGTTTGGGGTGCTGCTTGTGGAGGTTTTAAATGCTCGTCATGATGTTTGGTTTCGTTTGTATTTGTTTGATCATCACTATAAAAGGCATGCTCATGTTTGTACATGTTGGAACTTATAAGCTTATCTATTAGTATACAACACAATACTATTTTTAGCTGACTTGTTTATAAAGCGGATATGGAATCAATTTCATAAAGAAATATTATTATCCCCACATACGTATCTCTATTATATATATATATATATATATTGGTATCGTTTTTATCATGATTGTGGGTGGTCAAAATTTAGAACCAAACAATTTTAAAAATCAAATTAAATACTATAAGCCATTTTTTTAATTAATTACGAAGATCTCCTTTATCCATTATAAAAATGTAATTTTGGGAGAAAATACGAAAAAAATTAATATCTCCTAAGCTTTGGGCGTTTGATAATGGTGTGACACCTTTTTCTTCACAACAAACGCGCCCTTCTCTTCTCACTTTATTTTCTTGCAACTCACTCCTTTTCATCGTCGTCTCTCTCTCTCGTTTTCTGCTTCTTCCAATTCCGTTCAAACCACGAAAATGGGAAGCTGCTTCTCCAGTTCTACTAAATCCACGGCTGAGATCGCTCCGTTTGACATCGTCGTCAAACCTCCTGCCGTTGTAGCCTCTTCTGCCGCAGCTTCAACTCGCGTTTCAGCCCAGCGACTCCGAATCTCTCCGGCGGCGGAAACGACGGCGACGGCTAGCTCCGCCGTTACAGTGAGATTTTCCGGACCGCCGAACAGTCTGGTGACTTCTTATCTCCGCTTCGCTCTCCTTCACAAGAAAGTTAATCTACGTTTCGTTCCTTCGGAAGACCAAAAGCCGACGATCCAGGTCGGATTGGAGACGGTGTCAGGATCTCAGGAGGTTCTGCTCCGTTACATCGAGGACAAGTTCCCGGAGCCGCGGCTGATGATTTGGAAGTTTAATCTAGAAGGTTTCGACGAGGCGACTCCATTAATAGTGAGGACGATTTGGCTTCAGCACAGGAGCATGTTGTGGCACATCGAGAGGATGTTGAGATGGTCGGAGGATCTGGCGGCGCGTGGAGGTAGAAGAGCCGTGGATCCGTCAGTGGGGACACCGAAGATGGAGATTAGGAAATTCGCGAAGAGCTATACACAGTTGCAAGAGCTGATGGTTGAACACGCTCAAATGGAAGAGAGAATCCTTTTCCCTGTTCTCGAATCTGTTGATCGAGGTAAAGATTTTAGGGCTTGAGTTTTCTTATTCACTTGGAGTTGATTTCACTGTCAAATGTTAAGATTCATATCTCCAAATTCTGAAATTTTTGCAGGGATGTGCACAAGTGCAAACGAAGAACATGGGAGAGAATTACCAATGATGAATGGGATCAAAGAAGACATCAAATCGATTGGGGTATTGGACTCTGGAATCTGTTCAGAGGAACTCATTAGTCTTGCTTCTCGTTTCAAATCATTGCAGGTAAAAGAACGATAACAAATCTTCACTTTTTTTTTTTTGGTCTTCTTGTAATGAAATGAACCACCTTGTCAACACTTACGAGGTGGTGGTGGTGTTGTTGTTGTTTAAACAGATGATGTGTAAAGCACATTTTGAAGAGGAAGAGAAAGATTTACTTCCCATGGTGGTAGCTGCAGAAATGGGGAAAGAGAAGCAAAAGAAGTTGATGAATCAAAGCTTGGAAGTTATGAGAGGGACTCATTCTAATGTGTTTGATTTCCTCCTTCAAGGTCTCACTCCTCAAGAAGCTATGCAGTATCTTGACTTGCTCATGAAATTTGGTGATCCAAATCTTATATCATCTTTTATCTGCCAAGAAGACATTGTTGACTAATATTTGCTTCTTGCTCACTCTGTGAAAACTGCTGTTGTGTTTAGTGAAGTGAATATTGTGTAAATAGAGTCAGATTTTCGATCAGGCTGCTTTGTTTTTCTTATTCTTATAGGTACAAACAAAAAAGGTTACGACTCATAAGAGGGGAAGTGATCACTACGCATTTTATCATTCAACAACGTTAATTCGATACTGGAACTGATTGATTCAAGAAAACAAGGTTTTGATTCAGGTCTGTTTAGAGAGATTTGGTGTCGGTTACTCAAAGAGTAATGCTTTTTCTTTTTAACCTGTCTTACGTCTCAAGACTTGAACACCGACAAAACAAGGTAACAGAAAAAGTAGAAGAAGAAAAAAACATAAGGTAACTATAAAAAGCTGAAACACCAGAGGAAAAGCTATGTTAAAATGCGTATTTACACGATTCAGAATCACTACAAAAAAAAAAAAAACTACTTTGGCGGCAAACATTAGACCGGTCGTATTGCCAAAACGAACGACTCCATGTCTCCTCCATCCTCCAATCTCTTTCTCGTTTTCTCCTTTTATAAGTTAAACTAATCTCTTCTCTATGATGAATCTAAAGGATTGATGACAACAAATGGAATAGAAGATGGAAGGAAAAAGAGAGAGTGGATGTAACCTTTCATCTGTTACGTCAAAATTGTTGGCTTTCCTGAATCGAGCTGAATAAATATGTACACACATTCCTGGTTTTGGCTTTTACCCGTTTAGTTTAGCTAAGAACTGACTAAGATTGTACTCTTCTGTGTACTGTGATTGATCCCACAGTTCCTCTAAATTACCCAGAATTGCTTTGAGTCCTTTTCCAGTTCCAGCAATCTGGTCATTATCCTCTGATCCCTTCTTCGTAGACGCATTACCCTACAACAAAGACCCGATTATTGAGGATACCAAATCTGCTTCTTCAGCTAGAGACTTGCAATCAAAATAAATTAATACCTTTTTCGAAGTTTCAGCTGAAGCAAATAAGTCAAGCAACTGATCAGTGTTCATTGTCTTCATACTAGCATTCTCAGCATTGATCACCGTATTGGCAACCGACACTTTGAATCGTTGGAGACTCATTACTTTTTCTTCAAGTGTGCCACGCATTATGAGACGGTGCACATTTACAACTCTCTTCTGTCCCAACCTATGCGCTCTATCCATCGCCTGCCACATTTTTTGTTCACCTCTAAATTAGCAAACCCCACTATAATCATAATGATCCATTCAATTGTCTCACTGATATTTTCCAAGTCTCTCAAATAGAAAATGGAAGAGATGTAAAACTCTTCCTCCTTGCTTACAAACAGAAATTCAAAACCATTCTACCTGATGATCACGCATAGGATTCCAATCATGCTCCATAAATACAAGTGTGTCAGCAGAGGTCAGGTTCAACCCAAGTCCACCAACTGAATGAGGAAAAAGAAGGTGTTTCAGTTATAACTTGGTCACAATATCTACTCTAGATAGCAGAAGATCTACGTGCAAGTGGAAAAGCATACCTACCATGTGTTGTCAGGAGCAGAACATCAATAGTGGGATCTGAATTGAAAGCCTTCACAATCTCAAACCTTTTCTCCGGTACAACTGAACCATCCAGTCGCATATATGTGACGCTGCTTTCAAGAATAAGGCATAAACAGATAAGCAACATATTGAAGAAGCCAGTTTTAAGGATATGTGAATTAAGATAGGAACATGGGAATCACAACAAACAAGTTACGCACACAAATCACCATAAAGGAAAAAAGGCTCATCATTTTAAGACATTTAAGTGAGAAATTAGGAGACAACTTAATCAATACAGAGTCCAATAAACTAGATTCGTTATATAACAAGAAGAGTGAATTTTACAAGCTGCACTCGCCTTTTCATGTGGGCTTGAAACAAGTCCTTTTCAATGATGTCCAGCAAAGCCTGCAGGAATTAACATGGTTAAATCTTGGACAATCTTGTAAGGAAACAAACATAGCGGGAAAAAAATGGAAGAAAGTAGAGATGCAAAATTAATCGATATGTAATTACTTTGTGCTGTGCAAATATCAGAACTCTGTGTTGGCCTACACTAAGAGTGCCATCTGAACTAGACGCATCAGAACCTATTCCACATTCTTCTAAAATCTCCTGAAGAGCAACAAGCTTTGGAGAGTGTTGAACTTTATGAAGTTCAGTAATAATGTCTGAACATCCATTTATCATTGCTGACAAATCAGAAGCCACCGGCTCTGTAACCTTTTCGCCAAGAACAAGAAGCGGATGACTGCAGAGTTTAAGCAGGTACTGCAGTGCCTGGAAAAGTAAAACCCAAACATAAATCAGGTCTCGCCATACTGTAAATGCTATAGGTGAGAGTAGATATAAATATTTCCTTCAATGCAGGAAACAACATTATACCTGGAAAACGTGTGTGGATGCTTTTGTTGGCGCAACATCCACATGGCCTGAATCTGCTGATCCATCAACTTTTATGATACTCGATATTTCTTGCTTAGCATGTGAACCAGAAAATTGCTCATAAAGCTTTAACTGGACAGGACTAAGGTCACAGTATCTGTCCTGAATTATTTTTTCTGGCAAATCAGAGAGGACTTCCTCTTTTGTACGCCGCAATAAGAATGGCATAACCTACGTGATACAAAGATGTTATCAGGAATGATGTTACCATGATGGTACCATAGAGTTCTCAAAAAATGCAACAACGGAAACAAAAAAAAAATAATAGCCGCGAAAGATGAACTCCAGAAACAGGCATTACCTGCTTATGGAGTGCTTCCATCGCAAGTACACCCGCTTCAGCATCCTTAGCGGAGCATTTAAGATCTCTAGCTGCCAGCAACGGTTTTCCATAAGATGCTTGAAACTGCCCAATAAAGAAACACATTTCTCGTTTATAACAACAGAGATTATCCCAAAGTGACCCAGAAAATTCGTAATCTGTAATAACATAAAAGCAGGGAATATGAATAAGCGCTTACCTGTCTCTCTGTCCCAAGAAATCCAGGCATCAAAAAGTCAAAAAGGGACCACAACTCCATGATATTATTCTGCAAAAAGGATATAATATCACTCAGAATATAAAAGCACATGTATTAAACTTTCTGGGAAGTCAAGCACTCGTATGTAACCTGAATTGGCGTTCCACTAAGGATAAGCCGGTGCTGGGCCTTCAATTGTTTCACTGCAGAAGTAATTTTAGATTTCGCATTCTTGATAATGTGGCCCTCATCCAGAATACAATAGTTCCATGAGAACTGTGTCAGGTAATCAGCATCCTTGCGGACCACATCATAAGATGTGATAATGACATTGTGGTTGTTGAACTGTTCACGGAGAGAAACGCGGTCTTGAGCAGAGCCAACATACTGCAATACGCTTAGCAGAGAAAGGTCGATATACTTCTCAATTTCAAACGCCCAGTGGCCAACTAGTGTTGAAGGGCAAACAATTATAGATGGAAAAACGTCTGGTTCATCTGGTGAACAACGACGCTCTGCTGCATCAGATGCCACAATTGCAGATGCTTGAAGCGTCTTACCAAGCCCCATATCATCGCAGAGAATTCCATGAAGCTTAAAACGTTTCAAGAATCCTAACCAATTGATTCCTTCTTGTTGATACCTGAAATCAGAAAACTGATAAATATTCGAGAATAAACATTATAAAAAGCAATACAGTTCCTTCTCAATACAATTCAACAATTTAAAAAATAATATACGTTATCGAATACGTATAATCCTATCAATCAACGACCAGCCTAAGCACAAAACCTTTTTTCCTGAGGTCTACCCTGCTTAACCCAACAATAGGTGCAATGTCCTATCATTGCTCACAAACCAAACCCTCAATTTTGTATAGATGCAACTGAGAAAACCACGGCAAAAAAGGGAAAGAAGGCCAGTGAAACGACCAAACCATATAAAAGCACGGATAATGACACAGAGAAACGCACAACAGAGAAACAGCTTTCATATAATCTAAACTACGAAACTTACCTTCTCAATGTAACTTTTAACTCAGTGCAAAGCTTGTAATCATCTATATGGGAGTTGTCAAGTAGCTGCTCCAAAAATTTGGCGTCCTCTTCATTGCTGGATAGATCTTTGCTTAACTCTACAGGAGGGGGAACCCCACGTGCTAACGGAAGCATAGGTACAAGGGCAGCAAAGCTACGTGTCACGCTCTGCCTGACTGAACTGTCAACATCGCTCATGCATCTCAGGAGAGGAACAACCAATAAAGGAGAAAATGGAACCAGTTCTACACCCAGCCCTTGAACAAGCAAACCAATAAGCATTCCTGCGCCTTGTCTGGCATTGATGCATGTCAAATCTCCCAACATCGGAATAGCATTTTCCATTACTGCTGCCATGACATTTATTGTCATTGATTTAGCCATTGTCATAACACATCTAGAAGCAGCCAATCTAACAGCCACATGGGAATGGCGAACGCATTTGAAAATACAAGGCAGGAGATTCAGTAGTCTAGGTTTCAGTGTCTCTTCCAACACTGGTGCTATTGAACGTACCACCTATGAAACAGATAAAATACAAGACATCAAGTTACGGCTCTGCATATTCAATAACAAGTTTCACTGTTTTAATCTAAGGGAGGTATGATGGCCATTCCCTAAAACTAAACGTTTAAATAACTCAAGCAAACATCACCTACTGGCGCAAGAAAATGAAAAATCAGATATGCAAAACACTTTAGTGTGTGTACCTGGATGTTGTTTATCAAGACCTGTGGATCAGAGATAGATTCTATTTTGAGGTCAAAATTCTGTTGATCAGCAGGAATCCCAGGAACAAGAACCTCAGTGAGGCACTCCCACAATTTTGGGAGCTTGTCAAACAAGGAACCACCAAATTTCACGCTTAAATGCTTCAATGCAAGTTCAGCTCCTCTCCTGGTGATGAAACCCTCAACTTTAGACCTGTCTTCGCCACCAGCCAACACACTTTTTGCCTTTTGTTTTCCTGCGTTACTTCGCGAGGACAGTAAGTCCAGATCATCAACGGTATCTATAGAGCTAATGATACTCGCTTGAGGTGTTTCGCTAGGATCCATGCACGTCAAACTACAAATATTCTTGATTAACTTGTCATTGGGGCTAGGCTTCCGATCTACGCAGTAAGCAATAAGTTCTGCAAGTGCCTCAGCAGCTTTCTGTTGTAGTATTTGTTCCTGGAAACAGCAGAGTCAGTGTTCAGTTCAGCGTACATGAAAACAAACATTTAATTTCAATTGCTACCTGCTCTCTTTTAATCGAAGCCATCAGCGGCAAGATTATTGGATTTAGTCTAGCGGGAAATTCTGACATCCAAACAACTGCAGCAGCGATCAGGGAGGTGACTGTGATATGAAGATTACTCTGCATGAAACAAGTCCAGAAAAAGGAATAAGAAGGTTCAGCCTCGAAAAACGGAAATGCTGATTTACATGACATATGATAATCTAGCAGACCAAAGATATACAATAGCACATGAAAAATATCAAAATATATTCCAATGTACCTGGACACATTTTAAATAGCCAGCAGTACTTAATAGCTGTTGCCTAGATGACTCCACATCTTCAAAAACTTGCTTTTCTAAGGATTCATTTCCCGCACTGTCTTTATTCCACAAAGCTAGTGTTGATGCAAATTCAATTGTCTCATCAGTACTCAAGCTCTCCACATTGAATTTAATCGTTGATAACAATTTATCATAACTATGGCAGGTTTCAACTGTATGTAACAACTGAGAAGCTTCATTCCTCATTTTAGTGTATGTTCTTGAGAGCTCAGCATAAGGAAGAAGTATGTCTTTAGTGGGGAAAGCAGGGTCTGAGCAAGCTAACAAATCTAGCATCCATTTTTTAAGAGGACTAGGAAAACCAGGCAAACTTCCACTTCCTTCAGAAGGGACCTTGCATTTAATTTCTCTGAACCAAGAGATAAGCACAATGGACGCAACCTGCAAAGCCAGCGGTTTAGTCGAAAACATGCAAGAGAAAGAGAGTGAGAGAGAGAGAGCATACCTGGCGCTGAACACCGGACAAAGAAGTAAGAGTACTACTCAGTGAATCAACCACAACCTGCATTGCACCATCGCTCAACCGGGATGCAAGGATACCTAATGCAGATGCTGTAACTACCCGGGTGCGAGTCACTGACATCTCCATATCAGAGCCAACGATAATTTTAGTGGACCTGGCAGAAGAATCTTCATGTTTTTCGAGGGAAGCAGAACTCCTTGCATAATCAAAGCCCAGAATGCTGGATGCTTCATTCTCAAGTTGGACAGCTTTCATCTTAGCAGCAGCTTTGAAATGACTCTTACGAGGGGGAGCTACTGGCCAAAACATTTTTGTAGCATCCAATGTTGAGCCATAAGGAGTAGCTGCGAGTTCTATCCACGAAGCCATGTATGATTTTGCAGCTTCTTCTAAATCTTCCACTGGGCACTGAATAAGAAGAGAAATACTAGATCTGGACCCAAATACGAAAAAATAAGGCGTTCCTAAACACTTAAACCGCAAAACAACAAAAAAGTATAAATTACACGTTTTCAAGTGACTGCACTAAATGACCCAAATTCGTTTGCAATCGGCAACATGATTCTCACATCCGCCATGTACCTTTCTGCCATTATGTACGTCAGCTATGGGTATACTGTAGAAAGCACAAAGATATCCAGCTACTAAGATGCAAACACATTCTACCTGTGACTTAATGTCAAAAAATTTACATATGCAACACCACATATATCACCAAGCAAATTGGAAACCTACTCTATAAATTTTATGTTTAATGCAAACCAAGAACGACAATATTTATTTCAAAGGGTGTGGAAAAAAGAAAAAAAAAAAGCATAGAAAAAAAAATTAGGTGTGTACTGAAAGGAAACCAACACTCCAGTACTAGATACCTGAACCAAAAGCCTCCACACTCTTTCCGAACACTCCAGAATCTCCTCAGTTGATTCAAGCAAAAGATTCTGAAAGACGATTCTCAGGGTGTCCCCTAAAATAGAAGATGGCCAGAAAGAACTTTTGGACTGCTCAGAAATATTTTTTCTGCATCCAGCTTCAAGTAGTCGCTCCTGCCAGGGAAAATTTCGGAACCAGTGGTCAGCATATGAAAGGAACATAAAGGAAAACTGTACTCTGAAGTAATTAAAAGGGATTATATCTGTTAAATGGATTTGCATCTGTTAAATTTAATAAGCCAAAGAAACTCAAGGCACAAGATACATGTAAATCATGCAAGTGGCAACAAACATAGGCAGCAAGCACGGAGAGAGATTTTATTGTAGAACAAACAGAAGAAACCTACCAGAGTTCGAATAGCAGAAAATCGAACTGATGTGATGTCGTGTCTCGTAAATGGCCACAACCTAGGGGCTAAACCTGATAATGCATAAGGGCTTTCCTTGACATCTCTTTTTTCTCTAATACTCTCGACATGAACCATTTCATTGAGATCAATATTTTGTCCCTCCCCCACTGATAATTCCTCATGCATCACCAGTGTCATGTCATCTTGAGAATAGATCTCTGCCAGGAGGTTCATAACACTGCAAGAAATATTATACTGGTTCAACACTGATCTTGTGCAGAAATCTCCCAATACCAAGAAAGAAGGATTTCAATCATATATAATTAGCAAAAATGAGAGCATGTAATTTTATCTCTTGCTAACCTGCTGGTAGATGGACTTAAGTCATCCAACTCAAGCAAGATATCCCACAGTAACATGACAATGGAAAGTAATGTATGTCCTCTCAAAGAAACAATAGCGGCTGCTGCAGGTATAAGAGCATCAGCGGCAACCGCTCGCACATCGTCATCAGAATCCTCCAACCCTGATTTACAAGCCGGAAGAATATGGCCAAGCAAATCTTGAAGCATTTCCTGCAAAAAAAATAATAATCAGGGGCAATAAAAGCTAACACTGGACATGTATATTTACAAACAAAGAACAGTTCAAGAAGTCAAGTGAGCTACACCTTAGAAAATTAAAAAAAAAAGCTATCCATATCATGATAGAAAAAAAAAAAAAAGTCCTCCGGACATTGAAAACGGCAAAACAAGACTGTATACATGTCCTTTTTCAGTTTTCCAAAACATGTGTTAACTAAATAAAATTAGCTCCCAAGTGCCGGAGTTTTACCTGTCGCACAGCAACCAAGTACTTGATGCCCAAAAGACTTCCATGACGAATTTCCCATTCAGGCCGGCGCTACATAAATATAAATGATGAAGATTACGAAACAGTTTATAATTTATGGAGACCGGAACAAGTTTCTTAGTTTTGAATGAGTTAAAAAAAAGTGATTATACACCTACCTGCATCTGAAGCAAGATATTTAATGTCTCATAAATCAACGAGGGACTCATGTATTTGAAAGTAGCACCAAGTGCTTGGGCACAAGCTTCCCGTACAGGAGCAACTACCTGATCAGAAATATAATCCCCAAAACTGCAACAGAGGGAAAGATAACGACCAACTTAGAAATGCTTAACCAAATCTCAGCTTGAATAGGAAGGTTAATAAATAATCGTGCTACCATAGATGCTTCGAAGCAGAAACAACTAAAACTGGAAAAGAAAATCTATGATAAATTACCGAAGTCTTACCGGTCAAGTGAAAGTACACATAAGAAACGGATGGTGCAATCCTGAAGAAATTCAAAATTTTTGATCCAAGAATGCCTAGCTTGTTTAACCAAATCCAACACTTCAATATTTTCTTCCTGATGCTTATTAGGTAGAACGGGTTCCTCAATAAAACTCTTATCTTCAAATTGATTGCTAACCTTTGCCACATGATTTCTATCAGACTGACATGATGAGCCATCAACAGAAGATTCAGGTTCCACTTTCGTAGAACTAGAGTCAATTTGACCATTGACCTTCACTGGTGGCAGTAAAAACTCAACATCTTCATCTTTAACATTAATGTCAGAGTCACTCCCCCTAACTTCCAAAACTGTGTTATCAATAAATGATTTTGATGGATCCTCAATCTTACGTCTTTTCCGAAGTGGCTCCAGCTCATTTACTAAAAACTGCATATTCAAGTCGATTTCTTTCTCTCGTGTTACTTTATTCAAGACTTCTTTCAACTCAACCCCATTATCTAAGCTAAACTCAGTTGTTGATACTCCAGCAGAACCACCATGAAGCATTAATATTTCTCTCAGAGCCATTACACTGCCATGGCGTATCTCCCATGCTGAACATATTATCAGATAATAAGTCAAATTTACTCGAATTCAATAAGTGAAAGATAAAGTAAAATGCATATGGCACAAGTACATGAACCTTACCAGGGTCAAACATGTCAAGAATAAGTTGCTCAACGAAACTGTGGAAAGGCCATCTTCCATCCGCATCAGGCTCGATATCATCTTCGTTACCAATGTTTGCCTAAGAATTTTCCAGTAGCATATACAGAAGAAACAAGACAGTATGAAAAATGGTCTGTTCAAGAAGTGCCTAAAATTCTAATAAGGAAAATTCCTCACGCATCTTAACGTTTATTGCTAAAACAAAGTATGACAACTGCGATCCTATTTTCAAGTAAAGTTTGTGACTATGTGTAGTGGACTATACATTTGTTAGAGATTAGACACCAAAGAGAATTGAATCCTAGGATAGGATATCAACGAACTACTGAGACTTCAAGTTGGTTGTATGTTCAATAATAATGTTCCACCACTCAAATTATACAAGTTGGTTATCCGTCATTACAACTATGCATTATATAAATACCTTGTTAGAGTCCAATGAGTCAGTCAAAGTTCTCTCTGAGGTTGAGGCATGAGACGATGACATCTCAACATCTGCTCCTTCGCAGTTACCTTTAGCTTGATCTTTTGAGCTTATTTTTGCTTTACGTTTCATTAGATTTAATTCCCTTGCGCTCGGCCTCCTAGGAGTGACACGGGGAACCATTCTTGAAACAAATTGTTGAATGTGGTGTGGAGAATAATTTGCGTATAATCTGTTTCCAACCCCATTCACATGAACATTGGACTTCTGCTCAATAAGATCCTCATCTCCAATCATTTCATTGACATCCATAAACTGCTCGCACATGTCCAAACCTGTTCCATATATTGTCAGAAGTCTGTTCAGATGCATCAATCAAGTAAAACAAAAGATATTTAGTGCATAAGAGTCAACTTTACTTAGAATGAGAACAATCAATAGTAGTCATATAATAATAAACTTAAAGAACGGGTTTAAGTTGGTTTTCAAAAGATATATATACTAGCCTAGTAAATCAGAATTCATGAAATTGGATAATTCATAACACTTTCCCCATGGTTATTGATTAATAGAAAAGAGGAAAATCGCAAGGAATTACTGACCTAGACGTCGTCGGAGATTCTTTTTCTGACGAGCCACTCGGTCCCTTGGATTCTTGGAATTGTCATTCAAAATGTCGTACTCCTGCAACAGAATGAGTTTCTCCATAAACAGCTAATAATTTGGCTATATCTGAATTTATGTTTGTTTGTACCAAAGGAACTGCGACATATCTCAAGACAAAAAAAAACAGAAATGTGTGAGGAAAATAAAAAAAGGTAAGCGATCATGTCGCATCAAGTGATTGCGGTGAAAAAGCACTAAGGTTAGATACAAACAGAGCAACAGAACTTCTTAAGGTCAAATAATGACATTTTTAAAAAATCCCACAGAGTGCAGCTGACAAAGGATACTTTGGTGAATAAAACGTACAATTCAATCATGCTAAGGATGTGATCCTCAATCAAAAAAAAAAAAAAAAGAGAATAGCGACTATTCAACATGTTTTCTTGCGATGCCGAGAGAATTTAACTCAACCTAATACACTTTTAAAAATCTAACCAGATTGCCGTCAAACTTTACGTTATTCCGGTGGCTTACTTATTCCGAACAATTTATGACTGACAGAAATGTAATTTCCACAAAGATCATTTCCTAGGCCTAAAGACAAGACATCAGTGAAACAATTACAACCACAGATAAATCAGCTGCAATTATACAGACTGACCTAGACAAGTAAATAATAGCAGATGATAAAATTACCTGTCCACCAGATGCCAACAAAGCGCCAAACTCTAAAACCTTATTCATCTCGAAGCTGTTAGCACATGCCAAAAGTTAGAGACATCAAAAGACATCGGGCAACCTTAACATGACGAAGACATCATTTGACATATTTTTTTGGGTAACAGATCTATTTATAACCTTCTGAAAGGAGCATTTGCTAGAAGTTTGGACTGTAGATTGCACGAAGCCACCACTTCATCTACATTACCAGAAAACCCGCCCTCACCCAACTTTGTTGCCAAAGAGTTTAAGAGTTCACTCAATGAAGTATGCTTGACATTCAGAACAATGGCACCAATAGCATGAGCAGCAGCAACCCTCGTATCCCATTTTTTACTACGGAGGTAATGCAAAACCTAATTCACGGGAAAATAGAGTTAAGACAACGGAACAAATAGGAAAATTCAACGTAAAGAACAACTTGGCAGTTAAAAAAGATGTAAAACTAAATTATAATGCTAAGACGGAATATTATGAGTTATATGATACCTAAAATGCAGAAGAAACAAGGTCCCAGAAAAAAAAAATCTAGCCTGAGTAGAAATATTATTTAATGCATTAGACCAGATGTCCAAACAACGCTTGAGCTTCAATCTAATAATTGAAACTCGAGTACGAGTTAAATCCTGAAGCTAATTGATAGGAATGTGATCACCCTACTCAAGATTCCATTTTGAAAGCCCATTAGATTCTTTATCTAATGCTTCGACATTCTTTAGGAGCAGTATGGGTAGACAAATTATCTGCTGGGTATGCTCAAACAATGCTGACAACAGCCTAATAAAGATGTATCGTAACCAGGTGTCAATCATTAGAAGGCGCTCCTAGGAATCATAGTTGTGTATATAGCACTATGCAACAACTATCTCCAGCCGTGCAGGGACATGTGATATATTGGACAACGTAAGAACAGGTCGAACCGGGGATGAAAAATTTATTCCCTAAACTAAATGGAGATTTATAATGCAGGATATGACATTTCTTAGCTCTGGATGTCTCAACTCATCTGGATCAATGAGTCTACTGGGCACATTGGGCAGAATAGTAGGTCTAGACAAAAATACTACTTCCAAATAGAAGGGCATAACTAATATCAATTTCCACAGCCACTGTCATTGGTATCTCAGTTATTTTCCTAAGAGTATAACAATCAACCAAAGCCCTATATCTCTGTAAACAGATGCCCTAACCATACAAAAGTAAACCCAAGAACGAAATCGTATCCCTAGAACGCCCATTAACTGGAGAAAATTCAAGAAAACGGAACAGCCAAGACTATACCTTTCTCAAAAGAGAGCTCAAGTCCTGAGGATGAGACTTTGCAATATCTCCGATCTGCCTGGCTGCAGTAAGCCGAGTAGTTTGTGTTGAACCAGCTAAGAAGAAAATATAATTAAGGAGGACATGTACCGTCTTCGACGAATAGGATACGAAGGCAATAAACGAGAAAGACATTATCCAAACGAAGAAACGCAACAAGAAAAAAGGAGGCAGACTCATATGTAGTACTGTTAATAAATCAAGGATACTGTCCAACAATGTAAGGAGACGATTGAGTCGCGAAGATTGTTGCTGTGCCATGATGGCCACAGTGAAGACGTCGACGACAACAACAAGAGTGGACCTCCTCTTGGCTTCACTTCCACATCCAAGCTCATCCCATCACTATGCGAAAACTAACCCTACAGCACACACTACAGATAATCAACCACCAAAATCCGGAATCGAAAATCGAATCAGAAATTCGGAAATAGAATATCGAAAAACTTCGTTTCAAAAGCTTTTTTTTAGTAATTCGATTTGCTCGGGATAGCCGTTTCTCATCTTCATCCCCGAGATTTTCTAGGGAAAAATCGAGAAAGAAAGGAATATAATGTCATAAGGGAAGGATAAAATTAGGGTTTTGGTTACCTGGTTAGGCTGCGAGGTTCTCAAGAGCAGAGAATGCTTGTGCTGATATATAATGATGCTTCCTTCTTCTTCCTCCTCGTCTTTTCTTTTAGCCTCCGAACAAAAAATTGCAAAAAAAAAAAAAAAAAATAGTAATTAAAAAACAAATCGGGACGAAAAAAACAAAATAACAACAAATGGAGAAAACCCGTTTTTTTTTCTTTCGCTGGGAATAAAACCGTTCTTCTCGTAACTATGACAAAAATTAATGAATTAAAAATTAATGAATTAAAAATTAATGAATTAAAAATTATAAAAAGGGCTAACTAGAACACGAGTAAACCAACCAATTTTGATAAAGATGTTTTCTTTGGGATTGAATATTCGATGAATGAACATCTACAGTTATGAAAGACAAGCTTTCTTACGTAATAGAAATATGGTTTTCAAAACAAAATGTAAATATATAAAATATAAATAATTCCACTAACCATATTATCCTTTTGGTTAATGTTGACACTCTTTCTTGCCTTAGATTGTCTTTATCAATGTAATCAAACTCACTATTTTTGCAAACCAAAATGGTGGTAACTTAGCGGTAATACAAAGGGATTATTTTTTTTGTGTGTTCGGGTTTAAACCTTATTTGGTACAGAATTTTATTTTTTATATCGAAATTTTCAAAAACTGATTCCAAATACCATAGAAGAATATGAACCGAAAATTATGATCTATCTTTTTTTAAAAAAAAAAAGGGAAAAGGAAAAGCCTCCCTCACAGAAAACCAATTTTTTAAAAATTAATGTTTATCTCTATCTCTACATAGCTCTTTGTTAACTTTGAGAGAATGTGGTAAATATATTATGTCATTTTACCCATAAAAAAAGCAAATTCTTAAATTTATTGATTTTAATTTTTAATTATGTGTTTACCATCGAATATATAAATAATTTTTTAAAAAAATTAGAGAGCATATTATATTTTGATCAATTAATAGGTTTTTTTCTTTCATACTATCTGTTAACCAGAGCTGTATACGTTTAAACAATTCAATATTTAATTAGCCAAATATTTAGTCGATACGTATTTGAAGGTTGAACATTGGAAAGAGGTGATATAAGCATTGTTATGTAGGAACAAATGGAAACACGATAAAATGTTTGCTAGATTAATAAATTAATATTATATAGGAAATTTTGCTAAAATAAAGACATGAGAGAGAATATAAGTTGTTATTTTATTAAATTTGATTGAATTATTATAATCTAATGTTAATATAATTTTATTTCATAAAATCTTCAAACTATCAACATCAATATTTTTACACTAACGTCATGAATGATGAACCGAAGTAATTATTTTTTCATATTTTTCTTTTTTTAATATTTCCCCAATATTTTTTATGGCATCTTTCAATAAATTAGGTGCCAATATATTTAAGAAAACAAGAAAAAGTCGATGATGTGACATAAACAAATGAAAATTGATTGCATGACTGAAATAGATTTGCTTTTATGCCAACGTACATCTTGAAGCCATGATATAATTATTCCTTTAAAAAGATAAAAAAAAACGCTTGGAACTACGCTTTTTTGTTGTTACATTTGTAGCTATGGTAGTAGCACGTTTCATCATTGCGTCATGTGCTTCTTGAAGTGACGCAACCGTACCGCAGTTAATGAAGTAACTTCTCAATCAGAAGATTGTGAAAATCTCATTTAATTTACATATCATTGAATCACGTTCTATACATTCATCGTAGATTGTACTTTCATTCAATTATTTTTGTTTTTGTTATGCCAATCAATAACTTTCGGACTTTAATTCCCTTTAAGTCTTTTCGTAGCGAAAAATTAAATCATATTAATTTTTTTCTAGATAATTGATCGAAGACGCAAGCTTATAAAACTCCTTATTTTTATAGAAGTTCTTCTGATACTTTTGTGTATTCATGTAGAGTAGATTAGAAGCATCTTCTAATTTCAGTAACTAAAATTTTGTTATAAATTAAGTAAAATACTTGTTTGCAATGATAGATAATAGTGTGAGAAAATTTTGCTGGTCTAGCTAGATGTCTGATAAGGGTAACTGAACTGCAGGGATACATATGGTGTACTTGTTAGCAATTCGCACAAAACTATTGCAATGGCATGAATAAACTACAAATGACAACCCAAATATATATATAATTCATGCGTCCGAGAAGCTTTACGAAGGTTTAACTTGGGGACCAAGCAGCTTTAGTAAAGATGTTAACTTTGGATACTGAGATATCTCCAAGAGGTGGTTAACTTTTGAGGACAAGTATTTGCAGAATTTGAACTCGCTGTTTGTAAGATTGTTTCTTCGTTTTGCTTCTTAGAAAATACTTCAATTATATAATGCTATTTCAAGTATAAAGGAGAAGGTAAGTCCTTAGAAGTTGGTAAAAGTTTGTTTCCATGCTCTAGTGTTTTGCTTTCTTTGGTTGTATTCAAAGGGGAAAAAGAACTGTTTAACAAGAGTCTTATTGTATTGAAGGGTAAACCTTGATTCCATGTCCTTTAAGATTTTCAAATGACTTGATTCAAGCATATGTCTAATTTACTAATTACTAATTACTAATTACGACCACTTTCCGTAATTAACGCCTTTTTCAATTTATCATTTTTATTTTTATAGTTGTTTATAGTATTTATTTACTTCTCCAAGCTCACACTGCTCAGTCAGTTTCCTCCAAATGGCTACCTTAAACACTCGAGTCTTCTTCTTTTCTCTGTGTCTCATACTTAGCAATAAAGCATCATCCTATGTTGCATTGAATCAGAAGCGGGTACGTAGAAGCGGAAACATTAAGAAACGTAAAAGCGAATTTTTAAAAATATATAGGAAGCAGGTACGTAATAGAAATGTATATATATAGGGAAAACGGCCAAAAAAACCATGAACTTACCAAAATAAGCCAAAAAAACCTCCAACTTTCAATTAAGCCATTTAAACCTTTAATTTTTTGAAAATGGCCAATTTAAACATGAATTTAAGTTGACCACACCATTTTAGCCATCAAAAAAATTAACCGTTAAAAATGGTTAACGGCCGTTAAAATTGAAACGACGTCGTTTTATTAATTTAGTTTTTTTGGTGTAATCAAGATAAATATATGTTTAAATTGGACATTTATAAAAAAATTATGATTTAAATGGCTTAAACTGAAACTTGGTGATTTTTTTGGCTTCTTTTGGAAAGTTCGTGGTTTTTTGGCCAAAAAAATTATAATTCAAAAATCCATGGTTTGAGGTCGTTTGGGGTCCCGTTCGGATTTGGGGTTCCGTTCGGGTTTTTTGTACTTTCAGTTCGGGTCTTAGAAAAAAAACAACGGTATGAGGTCGATTCTAAACCAAACTTAAATGTATGTTTATAAACAACGGTTTGAGACCTCATACACATGAATTTGTTTTTGAGATCTATTCTGACCTAATCGACGATATTATAAATTTGCATTTATTTGGACAAAACTAATATATTGAACCCGGTTCATTTGGTTAAAACAATTTTATTGACCCCAGTAATCAACTTAACCCGGTTCATTTGGTTAAAACACGGCCTAAGTGTTTATAGTTTTTTTTTCCTAAAAAATTCATGATAAATATCAATTTCGTTTATTTAGTATGAGGTCTTTTGGTATGGGTGGGCGTTCGGTGTCCCGTTCGGATTCGGTTCGGGTTTTTCGAATTTTCGGGCATGATTTTGGTAACACAATTTAAGTCTGATTTTGGATCGAAATACTATTTGGATTCGGTTCGGATTCGATTCCGAACCAAAGTACTTAAATTTGGTAATTTAAACATACATTTAAGTTTGGTTTAGAATCGACCTTAGATTGTTGTTTTTTGGTATGAGACCCAAACCGAATCCGAACATGACTCCGAACGGAACCCCAAATCGGAACGGGACCCCAAACGACCTCAAATCATGGATTTTTGAATCATAATTTTTTTGGCCAAAAAAATCACGAACTTTCCAAAAGAAGCCAAAAAAATCACCAAGTTTCAGTTTACGCCATTTAAATCATAATTTTTTTTATAGATGTCCAATTTAAACATATATTTATCTTGATTACACCAAAAAAACTAAATTAATAAAACGACGTCGTTTCAATTATAACGGCCGTTAACCATTTTTAACGGTTGACTTTTTTGATGGCTAAAATGGTGTGGTCAACTTAAATTCATGTTTAAATTGGCTATTTTCAAAAAATTAAAGGTTTAAATGGCTCAATTGAAAGTTGGAGGTTTTTTTGCTTATTTTGGTAAGTTCATGGTTTTTTTGACCGTTTTCCCTATATATATATATATATAATACCATAATAAAATTATATTAAAAATATAAAATATTATTATTATAGAGATTGTCGGATTCTATGTGAATCATTTCCATAATTGTACAGATAAATTTACAGTATATTTTTATTTTAATAATTAAGTTTTGTGTTGTTTTCATCTTCATATTTGCATAGGAGAATAACTGATTCCTTTTACCAAAATTGTTTCATTTTGTAAATGATTTTAAATTCAAATATTCAATGCTATATTTATTAATTACTTTGTATCATTTTTTTAATTTTATTATTATTATTACATTTTTTTTCAATTTATTTACATAGAACGTGCGACACATTGATAAAAGAAAATGCGAGAATAAGTTCACTTAGTAATTTGGCGATCTTTACGACAACAATATCGTCGAATTTTAATTTTTTTTGTAAATTATCAAACTATAATTTTGGAATCACTATTCCAAAATGATTCTAAAACGATTCCGAGACGATTCCGAGCGATTTCGAAACGATTCCGAGATGATTCCAAATGCTTCATTTTTGGAATCGCGATTCCGAAATGATTCTAAGCGATTCCGAGCGATTCCGTTTCTGATTCCGCTTCCGAAGCGGGAAACGTATCATCATCGGAGATTCCATGCTTCCTAGGCATCATCGCAGCTTGATGAGCTGTGGCTAGTCGGCGACGACGATGACGATCCACTCAACGCGTTGCAGACAAGGCGCGAAAGAAGAGAGGAGAAGTGCGATTACTCAGTGGGTAAATGGAGCTACGACGAAACGTATCCGCTCTATGACTCAAACTGTCCATACCTAAGCTCTGCGCTAAGTTGCCAGAGAAATGGAAGGCCCGACTCTTATTACCAGAAATGGAGATGGATCCCTAAGTCATGTTTACTTTCAAGGCACACAACCACACTCCTACTGTCTATTCTTACTTCTTTTTAACCAGATTTTCTCTTTAAATTTCGTTACATAAGCTAATTCGGTTAGGATTATATTGGCTCCAAATGGTAATTGCATGAGGACTAGATGGTATAAAGATGATTAGAAAATAGATTGAAATTATATGAATGTTTTCGTTCCGTTCATTGATCTGCAATGTAGTAGACTAGTGGGATATTTTATTATGGAACTAGTTAATTTTCAATTTTTTTTTCTAAAGGAGTGTGTGGAATTTGTTTCATGACTTTTACTTTAGATACTCAGCCAATTTTCTTTTCTTCTAAAGCGGCAACTAATTTAAAATACACTTTTACATGTGTTTAAAATTTTGAAAATTAGCTGAATAAAATATTGATTAATATAATATTTTCTTATTTATTTTAACTCAAAAAATATTTACGTTAATTAATGTACTTTCCGCGTATATATCTATCTGAAAAATTAAGATATTATAATATAGTGATTTACTTTTCAGTTTAATCTAAGAACAATGTTTTAACCCCCACAATTTGCAACTATTATTCTTACCAAAGTAACCTCTCTTTAATTGACGGGGTTTAGGTTTGACGCACTGAAATTTCTGGGGAAAATGAGGCAAAAAAGAAAAATGAGGAACCAGTAGGAATCTCTTGTCTGCTTAGTACAGTCTGTGCTTTCCACTTATCGTAAGAAGCTCACTTACAATGGTCCTACAATGTCTTTCTATTCTCTCGTAATAATTATTCCTCCTTTTGAACATAAATCTCCTTTGGATCACATATTCATAATTGGTTAGTAAAAAGCTAACTATCATAAGTTTGGTTACCTGCAGGATTTTGAGACATCAACTGAGTTCTGTTGGGCTCCTCTGCTTGTGAAACTCAAGAAAGGAAATGACGACAGATAAAGATTGTTACATTTGGACTCAATCGAAGACAATGCTAGATACTGAGGAGGTGTTGATGTTCTTGTATTCGATTCTGCTCACTGGTGGACACACTCTCAGAAACGGAGTTCGTAAGCCATCAACAAAACCTTTATCCGTTTTGGTTTAGAAGCAAATGATTAGTATATAACTGTTAAAGTTTTGACAATGACTAGATTAATCATGTGTCTTATATATTACTTTAGGGTGTCTCTTATTTCAGATGTGAAATTTCTAACAATAAAACACGTGCGTTATCGATGCTTTAGGTGGGGCTATTACCAAGATGGGAACAAGCTTTTCAAAAATATGGACCCAATGGTTGCTTATGAGAGTGGACTTACCACATGGGCTAAATGGGTCGAGATTAATCTTGATCTATCCAAAACCAAAGTCATTTTCCGCACGAGCTCACCGAGGTCTACTTCTCTTCCTAATCTCATAACATTGATTACATGAAAGCAAAGGTGATCATGTACATATTGTCTTTGGCAGAGAGAGTAGTCAAAAGTGCTACAACCAGAGACATCCTTTACCTTTTTCTATCGAATCACACGTTCCTCAACACTCAAAGAGTGTTGAAAAAAGTGATAATGAGAATGAAATATAGAGTGTATTTGCATGATATCACAACAATGTCGGCGTACAGGAGAGACGGGCATCCTTCGGTGTTCAAGAGAGCAATGCGCGAGGAAGAGAGCAAGCACCATCATATTGCGGGACCTTTATCAGATTGTAGTCACTGGTGCTTGCCTGGTGTCCCAGATATTTGGAATGAGATGCTTTCTTCAATTATCTTAACCAAAGTTGCATGAGTTATCTAGTTTTATGCATGGTGTTACTTTGTATGAGTTATGAGTCTGTTTCAAGAACGGAGGTCAGTGTTATATATTTCATCAAAGACATATATATCCTTTCCCAACTAGCAACCCAATAATCAAAGACATGACAACTCAAGGCCTTTAAGCATTTGATGATAACAAGTGCTTGAACTTTGGCAAAAACCCTTTATATGTGTCGTCCACTGCTCCCTATCTCCTTTTTTTTTTTCCTCAAACTTTGTAGGTTAAGTTTTGGTGTCATCACCAAAAAAAACTATAAACCATTTGCATTTTTTATTGCGAGTAAAACTATATATTATATGATACGAGAAGGAGAGTAAAGTAAAGTAACGAAGATATCTTGTTGGTTATAATGAAACAAATATTTGAATACAAAAATATTTTATATTTTGTCCGAATTCCGTTAACGAGTCACTTTTGTTTCTCCGTCTCTTTATTTCCTTTGGAGTTTAATCACTTGAAAGCTCTGCAGATCTCTCTGGGCACCGAAGATCACCTCTATACGCTTGGAGGAGAAGCTTCGCGTGTTACTTTCTTATGGCGGCGGAGAAATGGGTGTACATGGTGACAGCGCAAACGCCGACGAACATCGCGGTGATTAAGTATTGGGGAAAGAGAGATGAGGTCCGGATTCTCCCCGTCAACGACAGCATTAGCATCACTCTTGATCCCGATCACCTCTGCACCGTCACCACCGTCGCCGTCAGTCCCGCTTTCGATCGGGATCGAATGTGGCTCAATGGCAAGGTATTTGGCTTCGTTTTCCAGTTATCGAATTCAAGGATAGTCACCACAATGCTTAAACATGGGATCTAGATTTGGATTAAGTTTGAAGGATGCTCACTAATGGGAGGCTCCAATGTTGTTGTTTGTTTAGGAGATCTCTCTCTCTGGAAGTAGGTACCAAAACTGTTTGAGGGAAATTCGAGGACGTGGTTGTGATGTTGAAGACAAGGAGAAAGGCATCAAGATAGAGAAGAAAGATTGGGAGAAAATGCATCTTCATATTGCTTCTCATAACAATTTCCCTACTGCTGCTGGCTTAGCATCTTCAGCAGCTGGATTTGCTTGTCTAGGTATTCTGCATTTCCTCTATGTTTCCTCCTGTGGTTTCATTGAATCAATATATGATATTTAAACTCTTTCTTTGCCGTTTGATATTGAGTAAATCTTTATCATATGGATGCTTAAGGTTCAATTTAAGGTCAGAATATATGAAGATGTGATTTTCTTTTTCTTTTTGAATGAAGGAACTAAATTATTACTCATAGATTCTCCAGTGTAATTTATAGCTTGTTATTTTCCATAATGTATCCATAAATATAAACTCTTTGTCTTTCCGTGACACTCAAATTATCTACAGTTCTCTAGGTTGATCATGAGTTTCATCATGCTCGTTGTTTTTACTAAGCTGCTCTTTTCCTACAGTTTTTTCTCTTGCAAAGTTGATGAATGTTGATGAAGATTCAAGCCATCTTTCTGCGATAGCCAGGTACATATGTAGTGGACTTTCTTGCCTTGTCATTCGTTTTTATACGGATGCTATCTTGATTCTGTTTTGCAATTATCTTTATTTATGCCTAAGTTGTAATAGTAAACGTTCTTCATGTTGGTTTATTGTTGAATGATATGTATTCTGACATTCCTCTAGAAATTAAGTCGTACTCGTATACACGGTTTAATTTTCATTCTCTCATGTAGGCAGGGTTCAGGAAGTGCTTGCCGTAGTTTATTTGGTGGATTTGTCAAATGGACAATGGGAAGCAAAGAAGATGGAAGTGACAGCGTTGCAGTTCAGCTCGCAGATGAGAAGCATTGGGATGATCTTGTTATCATCATTGCTGTGGTAAGAATCTTATAAATCTTTCATCAAGTAACTTTTAGACTTGGTCGTAGAGTTATTCCAATTCTCCCATCTTCCAGATCATGCGGTTTACAAATCTCTCCGTATGTTACAATTTCACTCTTCATACGATTTGAATGAATGAGCTATATGAATAAGTATTGACTAGGGATCGATCTCGAGTGCTTTATTTGAACGAATAAATATTAGCAGATTATGGATTCATACAGCCAAACTCTTTTATTGCAGGAATAAGACATGCTCGAACTATATGTATGAAGTCTGTGACAATTCAGTTGCTGCTAATCATAGCCTGTAACAGCTTCTTTGTTAATATGTTTTTGTAACTCGTTTAGCTTATGCTACACCCAGGTGAGTTCACGGCAGAAGGAAACGAGCAGCACCTCTGGAATGCGTGAAAGTGTTGAGACGAGTTTGCTTTTACAGCACAGAGCAAAAGTACGTTCTCTTCTTGATGTTTGATGAAAGTCTGTAATCCGTATCAACTATTAAACCTCATGTTCTGTTTTTTATTTCTCTGTAGGAAGTTGTGCCAAAACGGATTGTGAAAATGGAGGACGCAATAAAAAACCGAGATTTTGCATCGTTTACCCAATTGAGCTGCGCAGACAGTAATCAGTTTCATGCTGTTTGTTTAGATACATCTCCACCCATATTTTACATGAATGACACCTCCCACGGGTATTTTCCCATTTTGACATTTATATGCTGCTTCTTCTTAATTTAGCTATATCAAACCCTTTTTTCTTTTAATATCAAACGGTTAACTGTTTCCTCAGGATAATTAGCTTAGTTGAAAAGTGGAACCGTTCTGAAGGTACTCCAAAGGTAAAGTCCTACCAAGCTGTCTTGCTGGACCTTTTGACCATTTGTTAGTTCCATTATTTGTACTGGAGTAGATTTATTTCCAAGCATTAAGATGTGAGATAGATCAGACCACCTTTATCTCAAATCTCATTGCAAAAAAAATATGTAAACAACAAATAACTCGAAAATTGATATCTGGACAGGTTGCTTACACATTTGATGCTGGCCCAAATGCTGTACTGATTGCACGCAACAGAAAGGTAGCAGTTCAATTGCTCCAGGGGCTTCTCTATTATTTTCCTCCCAAGTCTGACACTGATATGAAGAGGTGAGAGATAGAACTGTGTATGTCATATACAGCGGTATTGTATGAGTTTGAAATAGGACTAAAAAGGCTATTTGTAATTATTTTGGTTTTTGATGTTTACCAGTTACGTAGTTGGCGATAATTCGATTCTAAAGGAGGCAGGACTAGATGGAGCAAACAGTGTAGAGAATCTGCAACCTCCACCTGAAATTAAAGACAACATTGGATATCAGGATCAAAAAGGAGAAGTCAGTTATTTTATCTGCACTAAACCTGGAAGAGGTCCCGTCGTGCTTCCTGACCAAACTCAGGCTCTTCTCGATCCAGAAACCGGCCTTCCCAAGTGAGCATTTCCTCTGCTTCAATCTAATGTTATGATTAGCAGCATCCTTTAAGTGCAAGTTTAAGAAACGATATTTGTGGCAGAATAAGTGTAAGCTTCGTTGTTATCTACTGCTAGCTTTTCTTATGTCCAATAAAAACAAAATTTCATTGTTTTCCTTTTACCAGAGTAAATCTTTTTATTACACTGAAACATTATACCAAAAAATGCAAAAATTCATACATTATACAGATATTCATACATGGAGGTGTGGAAAAATTATCCAATTTTTTTTTTCTTGAGTCTAAATAATGTCACATTTGAACCCAAAAGAAAAAACAAAGAATGAATTAAATTTTAAGATGCTTGTGGAATAGGCAATAGTTCCTTCAAGATAGTTTCTGCCATCCCATCAGCATGTGGAAACAAATGACCAGCGCCAGGAATCTCATGATACTTTATCCAACTTAGTTTCTGAGCAACGATCCTTTGTAGCTGTATCGGGACAAGCCGATCATCATCCCCTTGCCACAAGTGCACCGAACCTTCAGCTTTTGGGAACGGATTCTCGATCTTCATCGGGTCAAAACCCCATTTCCCAAATCCGACAATCAAGTCGCGGTCTAATGATTCGTGTGGCCCTTGTTGCGTTGTTTGGTTCTTGTAAGCCATCCTTGCAGCGAGTTTGGGCAGTAAAGTCATATCTTGAGGAGAGAATATTGTAGGGCTTGATTGCATCACAGCTGATTTTGGGAATAGCTTTTGATTGTTCCACCAATAGAGTAGCCACGGTGTGTTATGAGTAAGGAGCGCCGCAAACCTTTCGGTTTTAGATTGCTTGTTCCATAGTTCCCAAGTCAAACTATCCGGGAAGCTGGGCCACCATGAGTTGACTACAGGACAAAGCAATGTGGCTCCAGCGAGCCTGTGAGGAATGTACTTGAGAACACCCCAAACGGCTTGGCCTCCCATTGAGAATCCAACCACGTAAAATTTGGAACCAAGTTGTAATTGGTCAGCGAGTTGTTCAACGTCATGAGCTAAAGTCTTTTCATTGCGACTGTAATGAGGATCGCTCTCTCCATAACCAGGTCGATCATATGATACCACGTAGATGCCGTTTTTCTCAAGAAACCCCTGAAAGAAACAAAAACAATGCAAATTACTCTAACAAAAGATTCTAAAAGTTGTATTTGGCGTTTAACAAAGAAAAACACAAAAGGCATAGAAAACAGAAAGCTAATAAAAAAAAAGCAAACGTAAACAAACAATGGAGTCCTGAAGCGAGAGATAAATATAGCAAGAGAGAAGAGATTGAATCATTACAGAACTGCTGGCGATAACAGCATCGCGCCTGAATGTGGCGAAAGCATGGATAAAGATAATCTTGAAGGTGGCATTTTGTCTACTAGCTCCATGTTCTTCGTAGGCTAAATGGCGGCCATCGCTGAGCCGTATCCTCGGCGCGGTGATAGGCGGTCCACCGGGCGTGCCGCATCTCTTAGAAGGTGGAGGTGTAAAGGAAACAATAGCCCATGCCACTAATGCAATCAACACTATTGTAACGGCTCCTCCCACTAACCCTGTCAAATTTTATAAAAAAAAAAAAGAATCACTTAATCACATTTTCTTCTTTCTCTTTTGCAAACTTACTTTCATTACAACTAATTAATTAAACACTCACATCTCTTCATCCTGATAAACCTTGATTAAGGTTGTCTGACTTCTCAAAAGCACTACCAATTGGTATGTATAATTTTGAAAGTGTTCATCTTGGATATATAGAGTCGGTTAAACTTTAATCGACAGAAGAGAATCTTACATTTCCATCTCACGTATCGAGCAAATATAACAACGTGAATAACGGTGGATTCGTTGAAAGATTTTTTTTTTTTTTTTTTAGGCATTGATCCAGAAATAAGCGAACCCAACCATTACAACAATTGTTCACACAAATGTATTATCCACTATTTTTTAGGCATTGAGCCAATGACTGATTAATATATTTTATATTCAGAAAACAAGCTGGAGTTTAAACTTATTTTTCTAATTGTGGGGGCCTCTACTAAAAATGTAGAAAATCTTATACCCAAAAATAAAGTATTTTTCATATAATAAAATAAAGCAAATGCAAAAGTAGTTTTCTTTTCCTTATATTAATTTTTTTAATTTACTTTAATGATTTTAATATCATTTTAAATATTGTAGGGTGTTAAATTTGTATAATAAATTTTAGAGATGACCACCATTTCAGACCAACCATTTTGTGAGTGATCCGACTTTTATATTAATTTTTTAAAATAACACCATCTTATTAACCATTAAAAAATTAGTTTTACAAAATAATATTATTTTTTTTCGAAGAAACTTTTCTACCTTCATCACGTTTTGGTGGAATACTGTTGGTGACGTTCAAGTTTTGAGTAATACTTCCGGAAAAAAATTGTACGTTTTCATTTAAGTATTTGTGCTGTAAATCCATTCAAACTTTCAGTAAAAAAAAAACTTGGAACACCACCCAACATTTATTACATTTGTATTTGAACCGATCAGCTCTAATACAAAGTACCATGTGTTCAAGTTGTCTTTTCATCAACAATTCAACATAGACTAGAAAGCAAAATCAAAATCACTTTCACAGTTAAAAGTAAAAAATACACAAAAGAATTCCATTTCCACTTTACACAAACAAAAAGCTCTCTCTCTCTCAAGTTTCAACAGTCAAATATTGTCAGACATATCACGAAACCTCGCAAGTGCTTTCTTATGGAGAAGAGTTCTGTAGGTATCACCAGGCTGAGCCTCAAACTCAGCATCAAGTTTCTTCTGGTGACTCCCAAGTCCTGCTCTCCTATCCACTCCTTGCGCTTGCACCGGTTCTTTCATTCCACTCCCGTCTCTCCCTAAACCCTGCACTTACCAACCAACCATCACCACTCTTCTTCTCTACCATAACCATATTAACGTTAATGATGGAAACAAAGTAATGGTTTTTTTTTAAAGTTCACCGATCCTTCGTGCCAACCCATGTTCCTCAACATTCTGTTTCCCACGTTACTTTCGTCTATTGCTTTCTCTTCTGTAATTACATCGAAACTACTGACTTCGGTCGGGGTAATTCCACGTCCACCCACACCAGGAGGAAAAGGTGTTGGATCCGATGCACCTTTTCCCAACCTCATAATATCCTCACCTTTATAAACACACATTTTCCAAATTATGTTATTATAATACAACTCCACGTTTCTGTTTTTTTGTTCTTAGAAAAACTCTACTCAGAGTGAGAGAAGTCAAGGACGCTTACTTGAATCAATAACATCATTTCCGCTCGGAGCTGATGAACCGTATAAGCTTCTTCTTTCTGCAGCACGGTCCCGGTAAGATGCCTGAAGCTGTTCTCTGTGAGTAGGCACTGCAGTCGGTGTTTCAGAGAACCTTCTTCTCCCACTCCCAGAAACCGAAACTGGAACCGAAGGCGAAGGAGCAGAAGTCAAAACTGGAGGCACTTGTACATTAGCTGAAGAAGAAGCTCCTCCAAAAGAACCTCTCATCACCCCCATCAAAGGTCCTCGTACGGTACTGCTACTCGAGCTTTCTGTAGTGGGAGTTGTTGTTAGTGCAGTAACTCCATGATTGGAGGTAGTTCTCTCCTTTGCAATCATTGCATCAGATTTCAGCCTGCCCTTGGATTGTCCAGCGGAGAAAGACGACCTTGCTTCAGCCATAACTGTAGGTGGATTGTCGCTGGGTGAGGGACGTTGTGTTTGTGTTTCAGTGCTCCGTTGCTTCCACATTGTTAAAACGTTACTCATCTTTTTCTTGCTAGCCAGTATGCTACTCTTCGACGCAAGTTTTATCTCCTTCGCTCTTTCTTTTTCTCTCTTCTCTGATGCAATTGCTGCTGCCGCAGCCGCCTGAACCGCATCTGGTAAGGAGATAGCCTTCTCCACATTGGGGTTAGTAGCCGCAGAGATAATAACTTTTTGTTGACTGGATTTCTCCGTCTTGGCAGACTCTGGTTGTTTTTCAGTTAATTTACTCTCATTGTTCTGATCAGGACAAGGAACATATTGTTGCGTTTGAGGGTCATACGAGTACCAAAGCCCACTACTGCTGTCATAATAAAGACCTGCATATTTAGAAGCATATGATTAATAATAATATATTACCCTCTTATTACACCACCAAAACCAAGTTTCCACCACCATCAGACAAACCTAGTCTAGACAGATTATTCATTACCAAAAAACATTAAAACAGTTGATCATTAAGCTCTATCAGAAGAGAATTGTTTTCAAGGCACATAGATAAGAAGGCCTAACTCTTCAATAATTTAAAATCGAAAGAGTGACAAACATCCATCGGACGTCCTACCGCAAGCATAATCAACTATATCAGATAATACTTGCTTCATACCGGCAGCCATACTTTAAAGTCTACTTAAGACATAAAGTGAGTATCTCCAAGTTACTATTTTCGTGCATTCAAAGTTAAGAGCTACAGGATATCCTGTAAACTTGTGTTGCAAACCAAAAGCTACCCTGTTTTATTTTAGGTGAAGACTTACTTGCAACTATCTTGTAAAAGAATACACCCAACAGATAAAGACATATAAGGAAGTGCAAACCTGAATTTCCATCGTAGTAATATCCAGAAGCAGCATCATAGTAATAACCAGATGCTTCATCCCACACATAGCCGGATTGTGGAGCAAAAGCCTCTTTCTGGCCTTCAATTCCCCCAACGACCTGGGCCTGCCCTCCAGTTTGTTTCTCATCAGGATTGTATTCCTTTGGAGCCCATCCAACACCGTCATACTAATAAAGACAATAAGGAATGGCCATACACAGAGAGTAGAAGAATCAAAAGCATGACAATCTTCAAAAAAAATTAAGCTACTGAAAAAATTAATCCACGAATTAAATGAAACCCAGCCTCATTAGAAATAAATTTATGTCCAAACAATGTATTAACAATCAGGCAGAAATTATGCCTTTCTTTTGGCTCATAAAATATAATTGCGTCTTCTTCTGGTACACGAGTGACAAACTCCAGTGAAAACTACAAGTCCGGAATACCTAAGGATGTTTCGACAGAAGGCTCTGATTTTCCTTACGTTCAGAATCTATGACCAACAAACTACGAGTACCACAATAAGAATCTCAAGAGACGTATAAGCTTACTGACACATATAAACAAGAGACTGTGAATGGAAGAGCAGTGCACCCCACGTCACTGATGAACCGTTTATTATTTTAACGATTGTACACTGGCTTGTTCAGGCAAGGCTGAAAATGGTTGTAGGTGGAAGTGTCTTTAAACACTATCAAAGTCAGTCCCAAGTGCATACTCCTCTTTAGATATTATGGCAGTCTAATTAGACCGTTGAGTACTCAATGGTCAAATTATTGCTACTTCTCATAACCATCGGACTGATTTCATTCCCCATTCAACTTGAGGCCAAGGAAAATTACTAGACACAGACTAGGTTGGCTTTGTTTCATTACATAACCATTATGTTAGAAGATCAAATTTAACTAGTGCTCAACGTGTGACCGACCAATACAAACTAGGGAAACTGGATGAAAACAATCTTCAAGTACCTGTTGAGAAAATGCTGCTGCTTCAATTGCGGCAGCAGCGAGGTTGCTGGAGTGAGAGGATGCTGATATACCAGCTCCAGAACCATGAACGCTCTTCGCATAAGCAACTCTCAGGATTTTACCATTCTTTTCAAGAGTTATTCCGTTTGTTGCTTCAAGTGCCTTGGTAGCATCCTCAACCTACACGAACATAATCATATTTTTCTGTTTCAAGTTCGTAGGTGAATTAAAAAAAAAATAGTCAACTACCTACATAAACTGGGGAAAATAGATATTTGAATATATTAAAGCAGTTATACTACAAAATCTGGTCACCGTTTATATATGAAACTGGCTAGATAATCTGCGACCATGGATATAATCTACTACAAGAACGTTCAAAGGTCCATGCAAAAAAGTGGTTGTAAATTATAAAAATCAAACGACAAAAAGATACTATTGAGCGTGCCTATCTCCAAACATTGCAAAAACTACCCACAGAACTAGCAGATTACGATTACTATAGAGTCTGTTCTTGACTCCTAGACATATAAAGAAAAACAAAATCACTCTTCAAGCTCGCAAACAAAAACAGGTGCTACTAATCATCTAGACTGGGTTTTTAGTTTCTATACCACCTAATAACTCTCTAATCAAAAGGTACACTTGCAATCAAATTCATCAGCAAGAGGAAAAGGAAGAAGCAGAGAGCATTTGAGGAGCAAAACACCGGAGCTAGTAAGTGCAACAACCAACTTGGCTTGGAGACCTTACCGAAAAGAAATGTACAAATCCAAATCCTCGTGGAACATGAGTGAATTTGTCTCTCACAAGACGAAGATCCTACACAACGATGTTAAGAGAAACACCAGGTCAATTGATGTAAAAGTACATATCCTATAAAAAAAATAAAAGAATCCGAAAGGGTTTTGTCTACCTTGATAGGAGCATGTTTGGAAAATTCATACCGAAGCATTCCCTCATCAGCATCTTCATCCAACCCATGTACAACTAAGACATAAGTTGGACCTGAAAAAGAAGATAACGACTTCGTTTCTTAGGCATAAATGGAATGTACAGAAGTGGAAAAACTATAACCTAAACACTTTCAACTATTTTCTGACCCAACAGGAAAACATCTTAAAGAAAATGCTGATCAGAACCTGACTCCGAACTTTGTTTTCCTGCTGTTGAGTTTGATAAACCTACATCAGCTGAAGGAGAATCCTTGGTCTTGGGTTCATTACACTGTGTAAAAAGAAAGAGATCATAGAGCTTTATGCAATGCCCATATATTGTTTCTGTCATATTATAACTGCACCTAAGATATTTTACTGTTCTACCACTAATTAAGACAGACAGCTACATGACAAAGAAGGGCTACAGTCTACAGAATACAATTGACCACCACAAGATTGAACTATTAATTAACACTTACCAGAGTTCAAACAAGTAGAAGGAAGATAAAGCAGAAAGTTATACGTTCTCTTTTTGACTTTTGATTTATGAACGCTTTATCTACGGCCAACCAAACTAAATGCAAAATATATATTCTTAGCAGAGGTATGCGCATCAACGTGTCTACATAAAGATAACATGATCATTTACCATTGACATATGTATGTCACCCTAGTCCCAAACATTAAGAGTCAATTGAGAATACACGTATGTCAGCAAAAGGAACTGAAAACAATATTTTAGGAACACAAAACAGATTTATCCTGAGGGTTTTTATCAGTTCTATCTTTGGTGGCATTGTCATCACCAAGTCATGACAACCACAAGGAGCAGCTCTATTAAATATATATAACTTTATGGGTTTATACTCTAGCACTCATTATGAAATTTACAGAACTTACTTCCCAACAGTGAACCAACCTGAAAGCAAGCGGTTCGCCGCGCAAAATTGATACAGCCACAGATTGTACACATCCAATCTGTGGGAAGTATCATGCTTCTATTTCCACCATAGCTGCGCCTAGAAGCATTTTCCTGCCTACGGGGCACACCAACCCTAGGTTTGCTGCTCAACACACCACAATTCAGTTAACGAATGCTATACAACTAAATTGTGAGTATGATTAAAAAGATCAAGGAACTTTGATTTGAATGTAACGAATCAATGATTCATCCACGCATTCCAGACATAATATCGAAATCAAGTCAACTAATACGAAAAAGACCTGTAATTGAAAATTAGTTTCCTTCCATCCACAACTATACCATCATGCTCAATTCTGTCCATCATGGCGCATGCGGCATCCTGCACAAAAAAACGTACATAATTGCACTCACTGGGTTAAATAAAACACAAGAAAGGGCTTCAAGGAACTAACAACTTAGTTAAAAGTAATTACCACCGTGGGGAAATCAATAAATGCAAATCCACGAGAAACCCCAGAATTTTGCTCCCGAATCACACGGACGTGTTGCAGAGGACCCCATTCAGCCTAGTCATGAATATGGGAACAATGAAGTCATGCAAGATGTTCAACCTGAGGATATACAAATTCGGAAAATGAAGAAAAGATTACCAGAAGCTGGTAAAGATCTTCTTCTGTTGATTTTGTTGAGAGACCCTTCACAACAACAGTGGCGGATGGGGTCTAGCAGAAACCATAAAAATATAGGAAAGGATTTTTTAGATGTCTTCGTAACAAAATAATGTAAACAAGGAGTGGGAGAATATTTATACAGCAGAAAAATGATCCTGGTCATATCTATCTTCATAGTCTCTTCGCCTCTCACTTTCATGCCAGTGATCTCCCTCGTAGTTGTCCTCCCGGTAACTACGCTCATGGCTCCGACCTCTAGGAGATCTTGATCTAGAGAACTTATCACGTCCAGCAGATCGAGATCGAGATTTCTCATATCTCTTATGTGGACTCACATCTCTTTCACGGCTGAAACATCTCTTGTCCCATTCTCTATCACGTGAGTCCCATTCTCTATCCTGCGAGTCCCGGCTCTTTCGATTGCCATCTCTCACACTGCCCCTTTCATAATCAGAATCATAACTCCGGCGAGCATAATCATAATCTTTTTCACGGCTATCATCTCTGTTATGATGGTAGTTTCTAGATCTATAGCTATAATCACTGCAAGAATAGTCATCACGGCCATCATATCTTGAGGACCTTTCCTGTCCCTGATCACGGTAGTACCCATTACGACTCCCAACTTCAGTGTCGTGATAATAATCACCAGCATAGTTTGTATCGGTGTACGGTTTTTCCAGCCTACAAAGTTCACGAGGATAATTTTCCTCATAGTTTCGCTTTCTAGATTGAGGCAAAGGACCCAGAGTATCATGTTCAGGTGGATAATTGTAGACATCATCCCGCAACAACCTTTTTTCGGGATATCCCTCATCATATGATACGCCAAACCTGTAAGAGAAATGTAGAATAGGAGATACAGAAAAGATAAAGAAATTGAACTCTCATAACTACGTGGACACAAGTATCCAAACCAAATTAAGTACATGAAATGCAAATTAATGATAGTAGTTAACATTCACATACGTGGTTGATTCACCAATGAGACCTAAGAGTTTTACAACTAGCACTCACCGATTAGTTGGATCATGCTGAGTACCATAACCCCCCGAAGCCTGTGAATTGAATAGAATAAGCTATGTCAGCAACAAACATCATGACTGATACTACTTAGCCAAATCCAGTCCACATCCTCAATTTCCACGTCTCTCACTCCACGGATGAGGGGCCGTAAAAATTGACATTCATAACATCCCTAAAAATTTCTTGTTTAGCATCCCATATATGTAAGGAGAAAACCGCAATTACACTGTTATTATCCCGTTCTTGCTGACGACCAAATCGACCAGGATCCATTTCCGGCCAGTGCACCGAGCAAATCTTTGATGGACAGGATACTTTAAAACTTAATGTTCAAAGCCCGTTCCTGAAATACACGCATAAACAGACAGGTATCCCTTAAGAAAAACAAGAATGCCCAAGACTGATCACAATCCCCTATCGAAATTGGAAGCCCAAGAACTATTCTAAAGTGAACAGCACCTTCCAGAATTCGCATAAAACGAGAATCAAAGGCAACATTATCAGTAACGATTCTAAAGGATCTTCATATCCTCGAAACAGATTACTACAATAGTTCCATGGAAAATTAAGACTCACGCTAAAGGATCTTCATATCCTCGAAATTTTTTATAATCATCTGGTCTACATAAATGGAATTTAGTAAAAATGAAAATACCACGCTAAATCCCGATGAACGGAGAGCAGCACCACGACGACGACGCCTGACCAAAGACACCAGTGAATGACGATGGCGATGAGCTGTGATAACAGCGGAACAAAGACTTCGGATAAGAAAATCGATAGAAAGAGAGAGCGCAAATAAGGGAGCCGAGAGACAAGCCTAAAACCGGTGATAAAGCAGATACGCAGCGACGAGAGAACTTGGTAGCCGTAAAAAAAAGGAACTCTAAAGAGAAGAAGTAGAGAATCGCAAAAGCAACCAAAGCAATCGATCGATTTCGAGAGACGAATTCGAGCTTGGACTTTGCCAAATCGAACTTAATCAAATTAGGGTTTCGTTGTTCTTGATGATTAAAGATGAGAGTTTATTTATATAACTCCCCAAACATCTCATTTTTTAGGCATTTAAAATAAAATAAAAATAATTGTTTTATTTGTTAAACAAGTTTTGCTATTAACAAATTTAAAAATGAAGAAATTTGGTAATTGACATAAAGAAGCAATTGGCCCAAATATCAATAGTGTGAATCCGAAATTAGCAAAGTACTTGTAACATCTTTCTTTTTCATGCTTAATTCAACAACATTCAACTTCACTGTATGCGTTTTTTTGTCACTACCAACTTCTTCTGATCCTCCAAGATTCAACTTCGATGTACATTCCACCAAATACAGAGTGCAAGTGGAACGAAACAAATGACTTGAGAATACTCTCTTTTCAATACATAAACAAAAAGTGAACCCCAGGTAAATTCTATTTATGGGCATTGTTTGTGTGAAAAAAGAAGAGAGAAAACTAAAAATCTAAGAACGAGGAGTCCAAGCTGAAGCAGTGAGTAACGAGAGGTCTTTCCATCCAAGCTTAAGCGTACCATTATCATCAACCAAAGTATAACCATCCGATGGAAACATTCCCAATAGAAGCGTCGCTTGCGTCGCTGCGTTTCCGGCTAAAGATATCCCTTTGAATCCACATTGCTGCATCTTCTCCCTCCAGCTCTCAAACTTCACTTCACCGCTCCTCGACGGTCCTCCAACCGCCAAAACATTCCTAATCTCCTTGGACAGGAGCTGCTGCTCCACGACATGCCTTTCTTCGCTCTCTTCACCGTAGCTCGCTCCTAACGAATCAAACAGCGCCGAGTAGTAATGTATCGCCTCCACGAATCTTCCTAAGAAGGAACCAGCATGGCTCAAGTCTTGTTCCACTACTGTCACCACTTTAGGAGCTAATCTGTTCATTCCAAATTATGAACAAAAAAACCACTTTTTTAAAACATCTCTCTCTTCAAAACTCTGAACATTTTTATAGTTAAAGAATGACATAAGGTAGTTTTTGTTTACCTTTGGAGTAACCAGAGAGTGTGTGTATCAGAGCCAGTAACATCATAAAGAGAATGTTGAAGCCAGTGAACAGCAACAGCTTCTCTTTTCCTCACATTGAGTCTCTCAGCGTCCAAGTTTCCAACTTTTTCAGCTAAAGGGCAGAATTCGAAAGGTAGGCCAAGCTTATCCGCGAAATCCGAAAGACGTTTTCCAGTAGCCTGAAGAGCTTCCATGGAGGTACCAAGTCCCGTGAGACGCACGTGAGGAGGTCCTCCAGGTCTAGAAGCGAGGATGTGGAATAAACCAGGCCATTGAAGTCCCTGCATGATGTCCAGGTCGATGATATGTACACAATCTTCTTTCTCAAACGCTTCTTGTATCGCTTGATTAGCTGTAAAGTGTGAGAATTTCACTAAAGGGCTTATTCCATTAAACACTTGAAACGCGGAGACCATCTTCAAGCTGTGCGTTTGAGGCATCCACCGTGAAGGCAACGCCGCGTAAATCCCGAGACACGAGTTAAGTAATCTGGCAGACATAGCTTCCGAGAAGTAAGCAGCGACTCTCTGCGCCGAAGTTCCGTAAGGAGTGGAGAGCTGAGAAATCTCGAGAAGAAGCTTGTTTGCTTCTTCGAGATTATCCGCAGAGACCGCTTCAGCACACTGTAACAGCAATGTGAGAAGATGCAAACCTTCTTCATCTTGCTTCTGTCTCTTCATCTCTTCTTTTCTCTCTCTCAACGCCTCCGCCGTGTTTGCTACGGTCGTCTCCGTGCTAGTCACTGTCTCAGGCGGTGGTGCATCGGTGGAAGAATTGTCCCTTTCTTGCTGCTGAGTCGGAGGAGGAGGAGGAGGCTTAGGCTGTTGCTGTTGTTGTTGTTGTTGCTGCTGCTGCGTTACAGGAGGAGAAGGATTGTTGGAGATCTGATAATAGAGAGGTTGAGTGATGGAGTCGAAAGTTTGAGGAGGAGAAGGGTCGGAGGAGGAAGAAGGATCGAGAAGCATGAGAGATCGGAGTCTGTACTCGAGAAGAGCGCCGAGATTTGGGTTACAAGGGAAGATGATGTCTCTAACGTTTTGGATAAGTTGAGGGATGGAGACTGAAGTTGAGGAGTGGATTAAGTCTCTGATAATGGCGTCGACCCAAACTGTAGGTGAAGCAGAAGAAGACGAAGAGTCTTGTTCCATTGGCTGTACGGACATCGCCGTTCGGCGGTCGGAAGGGAAAACGGGAAGACCGGAGAAGCCACAGACGGAGAGCGGTGGGTTTGGCTGAGTGGTTGAGTCGGCCGCCGCCGTAATAGGTGGTGGTAGAGAAGTCATGATGTAGTTGGAGTCAAGGAGGTGAGAGACACGGCGAGGAGGACGATGGTTGTTGTAGTCAGGATTATTTAAGGAAGAAGATGATGACATCTCGGAAGCTAATCTCTTTCTCACCATAACTGAAGGAGGAGGAGCAGTACGGTTGCTGCTGCTACTACCAGAAGAAGTGGTTCTAACGGGACTATGAGGCTGACCACCGTTGAAATCGCCGGAATCCGCCATGGAGATTGAAGGGTTCATCGTGAGATTGCATGGTTATAAATAGAGGAAAAAAGGGGCGAAATCCGAAAATCCAAACAGAGAAGGGTGTTTTGAAGCTAACAAGCCTCTCTCTCTCTCTCTCTATGGGGATACTTAATTAAACTTTGATCTTCTTCTTCTTCTTCTTCTTCACGATCTCCGATGATAAGGAGAAAAACAAATTTAACAGTTGAAGGAGTGTATTTGGAAGGGAGTGTGTTGGAGATGGATGATTCCCGAAGAAAGTGGTGGCCTTTGTGGTGGAAGAGGACACGGAGAGCCTGGCCGTATCTAACTCGTCTTCCTCCTTTCGAATTATTGTGAATGTCGCTTCATACATTTAATGGCTCTCTCTCTCTCTCTCTCTCTCTCTCTGGTTTGATTAATTAATTTGCATAAACATAATATAAATGGGAAGAGATTAGGTGGGAGATCGGAGATGTTCGTCGTTGCGTGTTTGACATCTTCCTTTTGCCGATCCATCTTGTTTCTTCCTCCACCTCTCCCTGTCTCTAAATAACAACAACAAGATACCATTTTTATTGGTATATAATAATAATTTAGCTCATTTTCCGTGGAACCGGTGCAGTCTCGTATAATATAATCTTTTACTAATAATAGACAAAATGACATATATTTTGATTGTTAGTGTTCGACCTCCTCTTTGGGTCCCCACAACCATCATTTCCAACGTTCGGACCATGTTGGGACCCTATGACTCGCCGTAGATGAGATTAGTTCTAAACCGGACGGACTATAGCTTAGTAGATAGTTAGTTCATCATTCAATATGTTATTTGTGAGCTATACGAAAAAAAGGGAAAGTAGATAGAAAATTTAAGGTTTTAAGATTGTAAAATGATAACCCATTTTTTACAATTTATCCGAGTAATTAAACTGATTTAAAATAAGAGTTTAGGGTTTAACAAATGTTTAAGTGTAAAAATGCTTCAAAATTGAGTACAAAACTCGTTTATATAAATTTATGAATTTTTTCATCGTGTAAAAGAAAACGGATATTAATTTGGTCTCCATTGTGAGATTGTATTTGGATAGCCAAGTTGCTAGTAGTTTGTAGTAAAAATGAGCCAAGTAAATAAGTCCGTTTTATTAGAAAGGTAAAAGGTAAGACAGTAAATACAAAGGCGAAAGAAGTAAAGAGATGCACATGTTTTGAAGAGTCCATTACACCAACTGTCAAACCCCAGTTCCCTATAAAATCTGAAACTAGTGTTTGACATTTTGCTTTCATCTGCATCCTCACCTTTACCCTTTTATCCTTTTTTAACAATTTTAAAATTATCTTATTTTTTATTACCAAGTTTTGGACCTGTTTGACTGACAATTTTTAGACTTTCTACGTCAAACACTAGCCTCTTATAATAATAGCATGGCTTGGCCTGCATTGCAGTGAACCCTAGACAAAACCATTTACGCTTTTTACGATCAGTTTTTCCCCTTTTCACTTATATTTTATTTTATTAACTTCTACACAACACAAACACACGGCTCAATATGAAACTTCTCACCGTGAAAAGCTGAGTGTCTTTCTCCAAGTTCATATTCGAATTGACTATAGTGCCCTTCACAGTGGCCCTTTTATATTAACTTTTAGAGTCTAGACAACCGTGTATATTCGTTTATAACAATTCTTCTGCAAAATCCATAGAGCTAACTCCAACCTCGACGCTTGAAATAACACAAAATTTAGTGCTTTATTTTTTTTTTCATCTTTAATTACAACATCAAATTTTATATTAACAAAAATGAATATTATATTATTAAACTTATAATTTTTTATTTTAATAATTTTGATAAATATTAATTATTCGTAATTAATAATTATAATTTAAATATAAAATTGAAATCGATAATTTTAAAATATTAAAATATAATTAAAAACTAGTTCAGTGTTGTCAAAAAAATTATAACTAATAAATTTGGATTACATATATTTAACTAATGTATTTTAAAGTTTAATATGAGCTTTCTGGTTCTTAATATGCTTGTATTAAACTAATTTTTTTTGAAATTGAATATTATATTATCCGTCGTCTCAACTTTAATTATAAAGATTTAAGTTACATCAACCTTACATTCATATTTTATAATCATATTATATATTATGATGCAAAAATATATTATATCATATAATACTTTTTATTTAAAAATATACTCTCTGCCTACAATTGTAATTCTTGATATTTGCTCTTTGTGGTAGTTGTTTGATAACATCAATTTCGATTTTAGTTTGTGTTTAATCTTTGTCTTTACAGAGTTGCAAAACCTCTTTGATAGTGATGTATTAATTTTATATAACAAATTAAAATATTTCTGTCAATCAATTTTTTTTTTTTAAATGGCAAGATATACATAAACGAATCAAATCAACTTTCTTATATCCAACCAAACTTTCTTATATTTAAGACAAAAAAATAGAGAATCTAGAGTTACAAGAGCTTAAGAATATCAACAACCAAACTTTCTTATACAATATCCAACTTTCTGATATTGTCACAATATTTCTTTAACTTTCTTATACAATATCCAACTTTCTGATATTGTCACAATATTTCTTTAACCTTCTTATACAATATCCAACTTTCTGATATTGTCAGAATATTTCTTTAAATAGTAACTGAAACACACAATGCTAATATACGTATGGCCCATTATTCGTACATTACATAGCGCAAAAGGACTTATAATCTCAAGTCCCAGACCAAACGCAAATATTGAGTTGCAGCATTGCGGGAGAGTTACCGTTATTTGGGCCCATTAAAGCCCATGAGAAGGATTCCGATAAAGACAGTCTATCCCTTATCCTTTCCACTCCTCCAATCTTTCTCTTTGTTGCAGAGAATCACACTGCTGTAATGGCAATTCCAATGGCAATGGCCACACCTACAGATTCCGTGAGCAGAGTTTGGAGCATGTCTTCTCTCAAATCAGCTCTTCCCTCCGTCGCAATCTGCCGGTTGCCTTCCTCGTCTTCTCGCCGTCCGGTAACTCTTCGCCTCCCCGTCTCTACTCCTTCACCGCTCCTCCCATCTTTCTCCGGTCTCTCTCCGGTTAATCCTCTCATCTCAACCGGGCTTCCAGGTAATTTCCTCTTTTAACAGAGACAAAACCGCTTCAATTTTTGGCTCCGTTGAATCTCCAAAAATCGTAAGGGTTTTCGAATGCAGATTGGAAAAGCTTCGAGAATGGGTTCAAAATTGTTGATGGTGGTGGTCGGGTATACGCCATGAGACACGGGAGAAGAGTCCCGAAGCTCAACAGACCACCGGACCAGCGGAAAGCGCTTTTGCGTGGACTCACAACGCAGCTGTTGAAGCATGGCCGAATCAAGACAACTCGAGCAAGAGCCAGTGCGATGAGGAAGTTTGTGGATAAGATGATTACTCTAGCGAAGGATGGTTCTCTGCACAAGCGAAGGCAAGCTCTGGGATTCATATACGAGAAGCAGATCGTTCACGCCTTGTTCGCAGAGGTTCCAGATAGATACGGCGAGAGAAATGGAGGTTACACGAGAATCATCAGAACTCTTCCAAGGCGAGGTGATAATGCTCCTATGGCGTACATTGAGCTTGTTTAAGAGGTTCAATACCTTTCCCTTAAATTTAATTGCACAATTGCTAGACTTTTGCTTTGTAATCTCGAACCAGTTGTTTATGCAGATATGAGATCATTTTCGTTTTGTTTATTTGTTCACCAAACTGGTTCCTTACGTTTTGTGGTTAAGAATTTGTAAGAGATGCTCTATAACTCATATCTTAGGTTTTTGGTTTCTTCTTTACCTCAAAATTTTGTAAGTGGAGTTGAAAGAAGGATAGAATAGGAAAGAAAAGGACAACATTGAAGAAAAAAATACAGTCTTTATACCTATATCTTTACCAGAAGACAACGACAATTCACAGCTTAGATTCTCATTTCACATTCTTGATTCTGCACTGTAAATATTTCTTGAAGATGCCTAACAATTTGACTTTCCCTGGGATCGTTGACTTTGTTTCCAACACAATCTTTCCGCACAGTATATCTTACATGATGCCACTTTGGATCCCACAATTGCCGTTGTTTATGGCTTTAGTGCCAAGATTAAGGCAATGAAACGGTGACGGTACCTGAAACTATGCAGCAGGTGCAACGGTTTTGTTTACGCTTAAGCTTTGTCATAACAAATTATTGAATACTAGTGTGGATGTGTTTTTGTATATTTGCAGGAGCTTGAATTGAAGCCACATAAAATCTGCGCTTTGAATGCAATTTCAACTGCTAACTAATTCCTTACAATCTGCCTCTATTTATGACAGTAACTAGAGTCGGATTTTGATTATCCATTAGACTTTTTCTTGTATAAAAAGGTTGAAGAAAAACTAGCCATCTGTTACGTTGACACGTTGATTTGTATCGACTAAATTAATTTGAGATCTGAAGAGATTTGAAAATGAAATAAAAAAAAAGGGATTTTGTTCATTCTAAACAAAATAATAGTACATAGAAAAGATTTAAAAAAAAAACAAGAAGAGCAGTGTAGTAAATCTATAAAACTAAGGTTGAGATTCCTTCTAGTGAAAGAAGATGATCACACCTTAGTTGAATACTTACAATGTTGACTCGTAATGTTGCGAGTCGAAACAGAGATGTTGATATCACAGGAAGAAGACGATTGGACTTTAATCTTGAAGATGTTGAGAACGCTTACTTTCCCGGCGACTTTCACGAAAGCGTTGACCGGAATGGAGCCAGACATGACGTCACTGTAAAGCTGCGAGTCGGTGAGTAATCGATCCGCCATTAGAGTCAGCGTTAGGTTCATAGGCAGCGTTTCCTGCGGCCCGATTCGACTCGCCGGGAGTGGCGCTTCGCCGACCAATTGCCCTCCGTAATTAAGTAGCGCCGAAGACGAAGCGAAGCTGAATCCGACGCGGTTGGGGTTTTCCAAGGAGACATCAACGTGGAGCGTTAGGTTTAGGATAACCTTGAGATTCAGAACGTCGACGGAAGCTAGAAGCCGACCTACGGCGACGGAATCGACGGTGGTAATTGGGGGTTTGGGTTTGAAAAGAGTAAGGCCTAAGACGAAGAGAAGTATAAAGATAAGAAGGAGAATGAGGAGAGTAACGCAGATACAGATTTTGCGGTTGCGGTTGCGTTTCATTCCTTTTCTACCGCCGCCATTAGCAGACTGCGTTTCTATGGAAGCGTTTGACGTGGGGGCTTGTGGTGCTAACATGGCTACTGCTGGCTTCTCCTTCTTACTCTTTGATAAACTGCTCATACTCTTTCTCTCAATGCTTTTCTTCTCTCAATGCTTTTCTTTTTGGTTTTTCAAGTCAAATAAATAAACATTTTTTTTTCTTTTTCATTTGAGTAAAAGGTATTGTTTGTTTTCTATATTAAAATGTATTTCGACATTTTTCTATTACTATTTAAATCATTTTTTTTACTTATCTTCCGATTTCATTGATAAGCTGCTCATACTCTTTCTCTCTACGCCTTCTTCTCCTTTTCTTTTCTTTTCTTCCTTTTCTTTTTCGTTTTTCTCAATTTTAACGACGTAAGTCGAAATAAACACCTTTTATTTTTCTCTTTCATTTGAGTAAAAGGTATTGTTTGTTTTCTATATTAAAATGTATTTCACCATTTGTTTATTATTATTTTAATAATTTCTTTTACTTATGGCATTGATCTGAAATTTTCTGATTTTTTTTTTTTAATTAAGATAATTGGGATGGACGAAATAAATAAAATGTGGTAAATATCAGAATACAATATTGGTTATTGGTTGAGCAGCGTGCAAACCCATTGATTAAATTTAATTACTTGAAAACGTGTACTATCAATTTTAATTATTTTTTTATAATGCATTAATTGAGTTTTTCCAACTGGAACTGGACGAATAGAGATGATGAAATAATTACGTGAGGTTGGGTGTAGAAATAAAAAACAATCACTAATCACATGGCTTTTGTATGAGATCCGTCGCTTTTGCTAATTTCGTGTGGTAGTTTACAAATGTTCAATCAATATAATTGACCATCTTTGTCTGGGCCCATTCCTTAATTTACAGGGGACGACTTTTGGGTTCTGGCCCGTTAAACCAAGCTTCTCGCTTAGGATCAGGCCTGTCCCACTCTCCATTTATTCTACACATCTACTCACCTAAAAAAAATGTATTGAATTACTCTTCTCGAGGTTTCTTTCCTCAGATTTTCAAAAAAAAAAAAAAAATAGACATATGCAAGAGGAAGGTTATGCGAAACGATCAGTGGATTGCCAACACAGTATTGATAGGGGTTTGATCTGTAATGGGATTATATCTGGAAAACTCAAAATTAAAGATTTTTGAAATAATATTAATACGGAAATATTGGTATTATGTTGTCAATGTTTCAAGATTATTGTCGGATACATCAAGTTTTGTTATGCGGTGAACAAATTAGAGCTTCAGTCAACATATATGTTGGCCATGCACATATTTTGTATTAGGGTAAAATGGAATACGAATACAAAAATGAAAAATAATAATGAATAATTTTTTTTTTGTCAAATTCACTTTTTTGTTATTTCAACTTTAATATATGCTTATGTAATATTTTGCTATACAAAATTTTGTATGTTAATCGTGGTTTTGATTTGTTATCAATAAAATTGTTGGACGAAAAAAAGAAAAAAAAAGAAACTAGACCATTCATTTTTAATTTTCATTTCGAAATATGGTTTGCGAGTCAAGACTTGCTATCTTGCTTGTAAAGTTGTAAGGTTTTATCGGGCCATAGCCCATAAAAGCTATTTAACCCATCAAGCTTCCTAATTCTCTATACGCCCCTTTTTAATAGTTTAATGTTATTAACGTTAACATTGTTTCTTTTTATGGATGTGTGCAAAAAAGAGTCTTCAAAACAATTTGGCTCGTCTCTCGCCGCCGAGGGAAACTCTCCCCAGCTTTTTTTTTTCTTTCAGATTTGTTGCTTTTATGATGGCTGGTGTTTCTTGTTGATGTGGGAGATGGTTTTTTTAAAACTTTTTTTAAGTGATGGTAGTGAAGTTTTTCGGTGGTTTTTCTGGCGGTTCTATCAATGGATGGTGGTGGCGCTCTCACTGATGAAGCCGTCTCGTTTGGGTGATAATGTCGGTAGTTCTGCATAGATATGACTTTTGGAATGATCATATTCGAACTTGGATTTGATGAGGACAAGATTTTTTGTTCATATTTTTTTCTTTCTTATCCCTCGATATACCGCTGCGATATTTCATGTGCTTCGTTAGTGATTTTCGGATTTATTGGAAAATCTTTGGATTTCTTACAACATCTCGATGATTTATTATTAGATATATGATAATTGTGTTTTAGCGAATCCATATTCGCAGAGGATATAGTCTGGTCAAGCTTCTCCATATGTAACCACTTTGAATTTTTAAATTTATGGATTTCAGTAAATCTGACCATGGCTTTTTAGATGATCATTTTTATTTCAGTTGATTTGAAATTAGTATGATAGAGTTATTTGAATCAAGTTTATTTTTTTTAACACCAAAAACTTACTTTCATTAATTGATAGAAGCTTCAGATGATTCCAGGAAATCATCTTGTACATAAGGTTCCAGCCAATATGGAATTCGATTGTCTATTGTTGCAAAGTACCTAGTGCATGTTCTAGCTACCTTAGCTAATGCATCTGCAACTCTATTCTTCTTCCTAGGAATGACATACAATTTAAAAGAAGGATTTTTCTGGAAAATCAAAACTAAGTCTATACCGATGTATTTATAGTTTATTTCCAGAAAATTTAGATTATTACTTAGTGAAATCTAATTTTAGTTTTATGAATGTAATTTTGACTTTAGATTTAGATGACAGTATTTGTGTAAAAAAAAAAAAGGATGTGTGCAAAATGATTCGGATTGGTTCGGCTGTTTCGTACTCGAAAATGGGATTTTGAAGGAAAGAGCTTTGAGACATTGAATCAGCCGTCCCAATCTGAATCTGCAGACTCTTACGTCACTGGGTATGTAATAGTAGCCGTCACTTCTCGTCTTCCTCTGGAGATCTCGACTTTCGCTTCTTCTTCTTCTTCTTCTACTACCATTAGGATTCCCTCTCAACTGCGCCGCCTCTTCCCTCTTCTTCCTCATCGTCAGGGTTTCCAAAAATCGGAAACCTTTTCTAAATATTGGGCTCAAAAGGTGGAAGTTAGATGGAAGGAAGAAGGATTACAGCTAGCCCTAGACCTTGCGGTGGAAGAAGAGTTGTGGCTAAAAAGAGGTCTCGACCCGATGGGTTCGTCAACAGCGTCAAAAAGCTTCAACGAAGAGAAATCTCCTCTCGTAAAGATCGAGCTTTCTCCATTAGCACCGCCCAGGAGAGGTTCTGCAACATGCGTCTCGTGGTAAGTCTTCTGATTTCTCTATCTTTTGATTTGCCCTACTTTTTATGATTTAGAGAATCTCTCTTTCAAACCCTCGAAATTGCTTTCTGGTGCTGCTTGTTATTTACTCAAATTTCTTATACTGCGTAGCTTTGCAAATTATACGAACTTGTTCCAGTACTATTTTAAGCTCTTCTCGCTAAACTGATTTTACTTTTCAGGAGCAATATGATACTCACGATCCTAAGGGACATTGTTTAGTTGCATTACCATTTTTGATGAAAAGAACTAAAGTTATCGAGATAGTTGCTGCAAGGGATATAGTCTTTGCGCTTGCTCATTCTGGTGTCTGCGCAGCTTTCAGTAGAGGTACTTTGCGATAACTTGACTGCTTAAATCTTTCAGCTTTGTGCCTCTGTGACTAAGACGCTTTACATTTCGGATTCTTAAATGAATTGCAGAGACGAATAGAAGAATATGCTTTTTAAATGTAAGTCCAGATGAAGTTATTCGGAGCTTGTTCTACAACAAGAACAACGATTCCCTCATCACTGTTTCTGTTTATGCTTCAGACAATTTCAGCTCTTTGAAATGCAGATCCACTAGAATTGAGTATGTTGTCTCCCATAGCGGTTCACGTCTAGCGTCTATCTTTTTGGCTTATGCAAAATAATGAGTCTTTCTGGTTATTTTCAACTATTAGGTATATTCTGAGAGGTCAGCCAGATGCAGGGTTTGCCCTTTTTGAGTCTGAATCATTAAAATGGCCTGGTTTTGTAGAGTTTGATGATGTCAACGGAAAGGTGCTTACGTATTCTGCGCAGGACAGGTTATTTTCTGGTCTTCACTAACCAAAATTTGTGACTACAAGTTTCTTCCTCTGAGCCCAATAGCTGTCTCTGCAGTGTGTACAAGGTTTTTGATCTGAAAAACTACACTATGCTATATTCGATATCAGATAAACATGTCCAAGAAATTAAAATCAGGTAACTTTTTCTCCATTTGTTTTAGCCCTTTTTGTGTTTCTTGTTTTCAAATACCGAGCAAGTTACTTTTTCTGACTGTTCTGTCCACTTAATCGGATTGAAAGACTTTTGACTTAGTTATGTGTACCTTTAGCTCCTGAGTCTTTTCCTGCAACAGTCCAGGGATAATGTTATTGATCTTCAAGAGAGCTACAAGTCACGTTCCTTTGAAGATTCTGTCGATAGAAGATGGCACAGTTCTCAAGTCCTTCAATCATTTGCTTCACCGTAACAAGAAAGTTGATTTCATTGAACAATTCAATGAGAAACTTCTTGTTAAGCAAGAGAATGAGAATCTCCAAATTCTTGACGTAAGTTAGTTTTTTATGGGATTCAAATCAATCCCTTAGTGTCTGTTATACATGTCTTTTACAAAGTTTGTTTTCTGATTTGTAAACACAGGTCAGAAACGCTGAACTAATGGAAGTTAGTAGAGCTGAGTTCATGACACCGTCTGCGTTCATATTTCTTTATGAGAACCAGCTGTTTCTAACATTCAGGAACCGGAACGTATCTGTGTGGAATTTTCGTGGAGAGCTCGTGACTTCCTTTGAGGATCATCTTCTATGGCATCCGGACTGTAACACAAACAATATATACATAACAAGTGATCAAGATCTGATCATCTCGTATTGCAAAGCTGATACAGAAGATCAGTGGATAGAAGGAAATGGTAAATACAATAAGTTCATCTTAATACACATAACCCTTTAAACTAACAAGTCTCACGGATTAATTTATTAATGATGCAGCGGGATCAATCAATATCAGCAATATATTGACTGGGAAATGCTTAGCTAAGATAACACCAAACAGTGGACCTCCAAAAGAAGATGAGAGCAGTAGTAGTAGTTTGGGGACGAACTCAAAGCAAAGAAGAAACGCGGTGGCTGAAGCTTTGGAAGACATAACCGCTCTATTCTATGACGAAGAACGCAATGAGATATACACAGGAAACAGACACGGCCTTGTCCATGTGTGGTCTAATTGATTTCACATCACACCATCATCGTTAGCTACTTCTACTACTTGTAATGTATTATTTGGCTTCCTTCAATTGTGTAGCGATCAATCTCTTTAACTTAGTGTGTTTGAAGCAGCTTGTTGTGAAACTACTTTGGGCATGTGTTTGTGAGTTAGAATGCCAATTGTGTACACTAATATCATTGTACTTATCATTTGGGTTTCCCAAAAAATTCTATTAGCGACCTTTATTTCACTTCAATGAAACTCTACATCTTTGGGAGCTCTCTTTCTACGCTTATGGTCATGTTGACACCTTGAGAAAGTTGAGCATCAAGTTTTGTAGGATTACAAAAATAAATAAGCAAACTTTTGGGAATCTTTCCTTTGTTGCCAAACCATTGTGTTTTACATTCAATTGAGAAAACAAGCTTTACCAGTTTTATTTTTTTTGCAAAGACTGCAAATCTATAATCCAAACATGAGACACTGATGTGTAGGAAAGCAACAAGATTCAGCAATTAACATCTCAACTCGAAGATCAGTCATATTCTTGAAATGAAGGGAAGCTTCAGAACTGAGACTTGTCAAGAGTGTCAAAATATGGGTGATCAAGTGCTGTTTTTGCTGCAATTCTTTCAGCAGGATTGTACTTAAGCATTTTCTGCATTTGTATAAAACATAGAAGCTCAATCAGATGAAACAATAAGAGATCTAACAAAGAGTCTCAGCTAAGGAAAAAAGAGGAAGCAGAAGCAATTTCGCAACAATATTCATATGCTATGGTCATGAGACAGTTAATTACCGTGAGAAGATCAACTCCTTGAGGCGAAAGAGATGGAACAGCACGTGCTAAGTCTTGCGGCTCCCACTTTGGGTAGACATGCCAGTCACGCAGAGAGGAAGCACCCGGCCATTGCTGCTCAGTTGGTGTTCCTAGCAATCTACATGAACCAAGAAAACCATTTGTAAGATACTAATCTCTATACAAAAATGCTGATGATACAATACTGAATCCAAAAATAACTTGAATTCAGCAAAAACATTCAAGAGTGAATCAGCAAAAACTGGACCACAAAGGGTCTATTGGTTTCAATTAGTAGCTAGCTATATCATACACTGATGCATAGAAATTATCAATACGGCAAACAATTTGGAGAAAACCAGAAGAACCAATGGAAGGTAAAATTCAAAGGAGATGCAAAAATACTTGAAGATGTGAAGCAATTGCTGAAACTCAGAATCACCAGGGAAAAGAGCTTGCATCCTGACCATCTCGGCTGTTAAACATCATTTGATAGGAAACAACATAAACACAAAATCACAGCCCAGAGAGATGAATTCGAAAGGCAGCAAAACATCATTGAAACTAACCGAATATGCAACCAACAGACCAAATGTCAACAGCAGTTGAATAATGAGTGGAGCCAAGAAGAACTTCAGGAGCTCTATACCAGAGAGTGACGATCTCGTGCGTATAGGACTTGAGAGGTACAGTGAAAGTACGACCAAGACCAAGATCGGCGATTTTAAGGAGTTCTTTATCTTTCACGAGAAGAAGATTCTGTGGTTTCAGATCACGGTGAAGCACACCGTGGCTGTGACAGTGTGCGACTCCTTTACAGAGCTGAAACATGAGTTTCTGGATCAGAGAAGGTTCAAGTGGCTTAGGGTTAGCACCTTTCCTATACGAATCGATGAATTTCTTGAGATCGGTATCAAGATACTCGAAAACGAGATAAAGATTCGATTTGGAGGACTGAGATTTGGACGGAGATTTAAGAACGTGCTCGACGCAGAGCAATCGAACAATATAGAGCGACGTCGATAACATCTGGAGAAGCGAAATCTCACGGAGTGCGGTAGGTGGAATACCTTCTTCGTCAATCTCGAGTCTGGTTTTCTTCAGAGCCACGAGCTTCCCAGTGCTTTTCTCCACCGCCTTGTAAACTTTCCCGTAGGTTCCTTCGCCGACCTTCTCTAGCTTCTCGTACTTGTCCATTACTGTTTCCTGTGAAAAACTCTTCCTAATCCAACTATCGACGCTTATCAATTTCGATCTCATTATTGTGAGAGGCGCTCCTTTCGCGGAGATGCTTCCACGTCACATTATTTTCCCGCTCCTTCTCAATTTTGAATTCTTCACTCGCTTCACACGTGACAAATGACATTACTTCGTGTATTTTTATTTTATTTTTATTTTTTTACGTAATAATGGAAACTAATGTTTTTCATGTTTTGACATATATTAGAAATCTCTCGAACAAGTTGGTGGAAGTTGTCTTTTCCACCCAGCTTTGAATCTTGTCAATAGCATTTTTATGACAGAAGCAAGTAATGTAATATTAGGAATATGCAAATTGTTACCTTTGACACTTCTATAGTCATCTAATTTTATCTTAGTTGAATAATATATCTGAATGAATCTGGCGTAAAATTTAGCACTTTGGTTAGAAAAAAAAATATTAAGAGATATAACGAAGAAAATTGCAATTAACTTTCAAAATGTACATATTGATAGCTAATTACTATTCTCCACCATCAATTTCTTTTGGATCTTCATCATTTTCATTATGAGCATCATTATCTTTCTTGTCACATACATCAGCCACAACAACCTCCATCTCCTTCTTTACTCTCTCTAGCTCCTTGTCTCTTCCAATTTATCTTGCAATATTATCACCTGAAAATTATCATATCATCATAAGCTTTGTCTCTTCAAAGTCTCATTTCCAACTAAACCAAGAAAAAAACTAAGGGAATTAAAAGACAAGACAAGGATCAACACCGTTTCGTTTGATCTCTCAACATCACAAGTTAAAACTTCCATGTGTGTGAACAGCCCTGCATTCCACAAAAGCTCTCAATCCAAATTCCATCTGTACAAATCTTTGCTAACCCTAATATCAACATATGGCTTACCTTCAAATTGTTTTCTAAGTTCCGCGTTTTGAGACTTCTGCATTGTAAGCTTCATTGCTAGTTCATGAATCTATCATCCCACAGGATACATAGGAAACCATCAATTTTCTCACCCTTTCCAGAGAATCATTTCTTCTATAATCCAAAATTCCAGAATGAAGACTTAGAACAGAACAAGCTATACCTTTCCTTCAGCAGCTTGGTGTCCAATCTCCTCGTTTTCCTCTTGCAGGGTTTTGCACTTTTCCATAAGCATCCTGCCCTTTAAGCCCAGAGGGGTAAAAGTAACTGCTGTAATAGTATCCTGGAGTTCCTTGATCTTCTTGTCTTTTTCCTCAACTAGATTCTGTCGTAAAACATAAACAAGAAAAATGAGGTCAAATTTCATGGACTAATCATCCTTCATTGTAACAAACAGAAAATAGAAAAATTAAAAAAGTTGTTTGTTTTCATCTGCAGCTGTATCTGCAGCTTAAGAGAAAACAAATTGAAATTTTACCATGAGACAATAATCTCCAAATGAAGACAGTGTCAGCTAAGTATCTAAGAAGTCATCTTCCAGGACTTTTATCTATGGAATTAATATTACGACCAATACATTTATATCACAGCTAGAAACGAGTAGGTGCAGACCTTCAGACGTGAAAATTCTTCATGGATTGCTGGATCCAGTAACAACCTCCTCGCCTACAAAGTTCAGCCAAAAATAATTCAATTACACTGCTATCTAAATTATTAAGAGCTGCTAGAGATTAATGTAATTCGAAAATAGTCGATCCTTATATTTCAGAACTTATGTAGAGGAAAAGGTTTACAAGAAATATCACTAATCATCGTATCCAGACTAGGAGAAAGTTTCCCTCTACATAAATTAAAGGTTGAGGATGGCAAGAAATATCACTAATCACTAATCACAGGAACACTATGACATATAAAAAGTGGAAGATTATGCTCCAAAAATGCAAATTTCCTCGACAACTAACTTTCATGATTGGTTTTGTTGGCATAATTGTATAACTTCAGAATGAAAACATTTGGAAGAACTGTACCTGCATTGACGCCGGTTTGAGTTGAGATTTCAAATCGCGAACAGCTGACTAGAAATACAAATCAAAGAGTATGTTTAGCGACATTCATTCTACATAGTGGTCAAGAAAACATGTGGTAGGCAATGCGTTCCTTGAGAATTACCTTTAGTTCTGCCATTTCTTGTTCCCGTTTAGCATATTGTACAATGCATGAAGCTTCTTTTCTCTTTGCGATTTCTAACTGAAAGAGAAATTAACCATAAAACCCTGTTTGAAAAATAAAGACCTTCACATTGATACAAAAACAACTAATTACACAATGCCTACCTGTTCTTTCAAAGATCTCTCAGAAGACTTTAGGTTCTGGATGTAGTCGTTCAAAAATCTAGGTTCTGAAAGAAATATTACCGAACCAAAATCATTTTGGATTGTCAAGGATTAGCATATATTCAAATGTACTAACCAAACATTGCTTGGAGAAACTGACCAGGAGATTTTCCGGTCGGTACAAAGGACTCGTTCTGAAAAGCTGATTTCCACTTATTAATCTCTGTTTTCGCTGACTCAAGCTCATTCTGACGAAAGACGAGTAATAGTCAGATTCATAAAGATTCTACAGTGAAAGCAATATATAATAGAATCAAACAGATTAAAGAACACTACTTGACATGAAGCAAGCTCATCTTTACAATTCTGAAGACTGCGAGAGAGAGAGAGGAAAAGAAGATTAGAATTATACATCAAACTGAACACTCTTCTCTGCTTTTTGTCTACCAAATTTGGGGACATCAAACCCGTAAGCTTAACACTCAAAAACATGAAACAAAAGGGAATGGATAAAAAAAAACCTCTCACGGAGTGACAAAATCATCCCAGTTGCAACACCAGGGGCAGCTTCCTCCGCTTTCGTACGACCCTGGATGAAGATTAACAGCAAATTTCTGATAAACCAAACTATAGTGTTGGGATATGAGACCGAGAGAAAGAAAAGGAGGATCAAATCAAGTAATAACAAGAGAAAGTGATGCCAGCAACATCACGAGGCAGTACATACATTCAGACGGAGCAAATGCGGGAATCTCATATTGATCAAGCAGGTGAGCCAAAACTGAAGTACGAAATATTTAGAATCCAAAACTTTCAATGCTGTTATGATTACAAAAGGTACACCTTTTTCGATCCAAAGATATCATCTCCATCGTCTTCAAGATCACCGAAGCCTCTTTTACTACCTGAAACATACGGATGAAAACTGAGGAAAAAATTCCACTCCAATCGACCATAAAATTGATATGTCAGGAATCGATATGTGCGGGACCTGAAGCTCTGGTGGCATTGGTAGCGGAAAAATCACCGCCAAAATCGTCGTCTTGTAAGGAAAACTCCATTTTAGCAACCCCAACAAAACCTGAGATCTATGTGGGGGATTTGTCGATGGTGTAGTTACGGAGAGGCCGCAGCGGAGTGTGACGAGAGCGACGGCGGTTTGAGAATTTTAGGGTTGAGCTTTTTTTTTGGGGGGGGGGGGGGGGGGGAAGAAGAGAATTGGGTCAAGCCGGTTCGTCTGGATACGCTTATGTTCTACATGTGCAATTCTTTCTTTGTGTGATTATATTGTACAATTAATTACACAAAATTACTTGAATATTATCGAATGTTCAATTTAATTGCATGAGGAAATACCTGTGTGATCAATCATATAATTTTAACTTTATTAAATAATTATATGATGATTTTTTTTGTAAATTTAGCATAATAACTTTAATATTTTTTTTAGCATGAATGCTGAATTTATGTGATAAATTTTAGAATTGGTCAACAATTATGTCATATAAAAAATTATATTTTTTAATAATTTTATTTTTAGCTAAAACATATTACATTTTTATAACAGAATAAAAGATAGATTGTGGAGGAAAAAAATAAAGAAATTGTGATTACTGACAGAAGCTTAGAAAAAAAGAAACAACTACACTCTTAATTAATCTGAAAATAAATACAAAAATTAGGAATACCAATGATGTGATTACCAGAAAAACCATTTGAAATGATTCCAACAGAGAACTTTCAGACGACAGATTTCCAAATTCGAAATAGATAGATTCTTAAATATCTAATAACCAAGTTTGAGGAGGCTTGGGGTGATGAAAACCAAGTTAAAGATGTTTTCTACAAGGCTCATATGATTGTTGGGAAAATTGGGGTATCCACACAACATGTTAATTAGCATAATTACTTTATTTAGTTAATATTAACAACTATTGGTACTTATTAGCTTGTTGTTAATTGGCTTTTGAGCAGGAAATGAGATGTGAATCGGATCAAGTGTCTGAAGATGGTAACAAAGATCTCTTGCACCAAACAGAGATTGGGAGAATACAAGAAAGGCGTCAACCATCTGATGAAGAACACAGACAAAGTAAGAAACAAAATACAAGTGAAGATGAGGCATATTAGAGAAAAGTATGCATTACCTCTTGCAATTTCAACAAAGTTTGTATTTGTTAAAAGTTGAATCACCGTCGGTATTTTGATAATTTAATAAGGGTTTTAAAATAAATTATATATTAAACCATTTGAACATATTATTAAGCATATATATATATTTGACAAAAAAAACAAATATATATATATATATATTTAAACTTACCAATGAACTATGGGAAAAGAATATTCTAATTGGCCAACCATCTACGTGTATATAATACATGTTACAACCCTCTAATATTTTAAATTAAATTTTATAGAACTAGAATTTCCACACTTCAGTATCTGAAACAAATATGAGATGTAGATGCAACGCCAATATATGAGTAAGGATGCTTTTATCTTAATTATATTGGAAGAATCAATGAATTAATTGTAGACTAGAAGAAGTCAATTACTATGATCCCTGTCAAATAATCAAATATGAGTGATCCAAATTTTTAAAATAAATATGGATCTATCAAGTGATTATATTGCATTGATTAGTTTAATTTATTTATATAATTCAGTTAGATCTGACAGCAAATTATATTTATTCTATTATAATATTGGACCTCGCAACAACCTTTCATATTAACGTTAATGTCTTTATTACTTCATCGAGGAAACCTATAACACAAAGTTTTAATAATGTTTTCAGTTGGTCTTGGTTTAAGATTGATCAAATAGTTGGTTTGTTGATGAGCCATGGTTCGAATCAGCTGTTTAGAATAGAACAAGTCTGTTTACAAACGGATCATGTTTGTTGCTCTGAATCTTAAAGTCGATATCTCGAATGTGAGAAGACCAGATCAAGCGATACTATGTTCATGTTTGTTGCTTTTTAGTAAACAATTGACATGAAGCTCCATGTACTATAAACTAACTTGAATGTTCTATCTATCGAAACAAGCGTTGAATGATGCCAATAGACCATTAACAAGTTCGTGATTTTGAAATGTATCAACTGATTTTAATCATTAATTCAAACAATTGATTAAAGATTGCTTACAATGACTAAACCATGTGAACCCATATTCCTAGAAGCAATACTAAAATAATGCTCTGAATCTCAGTCTCTATTAAGTCAGCGGCTATGTGATTTATGCTTACAAGATAATCCAATCTCTAAACAATTACTTTTTGATAGACTTCGGGATGATTCGATGACTTTCGAACATGTATCTGTTTATATATTCGAGGATTATAGATATAAATACTTAAACGGAAAACCAACAAAAATGTGGAAGCGTGAAGTAAGACTCTTAAGGATAAATCTTTTCTAACCCTAAAAAGGGATAAGACTTTTAACGGATAAACTTTAATTTCACCAGTTAATCGATAAATTTTAACAAAATAAATCTATGATATTTTTATCAAAATAAATTTATCAATAGTCAGAAATTGAAAGACTCCCACTAATCCAAAACTCATTTATCATTTTATTATTAACATCAAAATATTATTAAATGAACCTGATAAAGTTTCTAGTTACATTTTTTATTTTTATCCTTTTTGTTCCTTTTGGATATTTATAGTAGAATTAAAAAAATAACAGCTAATCATTTGGGGATGAAAGAGTTCAAGTCATCAACTAAGTCGAGATACTGCCAAATCATCATTAAATAACAAGATCCCAATTTTATTTCTTTAAACCTTTTTCCCTTTTTCTTTTTTGACATCATAATAAGATCCAGCTTGTCGATTCACATGCATCCTTTTTTTTATTATTCCTTAAATAAATCTCTAGATCAAGTACTAAACCAAATCAAAACCCATTATCTTTTATTCTGTCAATACCACTATACCTAGTTTCAGAATGATCAACTATAACCCTTTCTTTTCTTCTGCTATTTTGAATTCATTATGACCCTAAAACAATGTTTTCTATCTAGGGAGTAGTGATTTAATTAAACCGTGTGAAACTAACTCAAATTAACAAAAAGAAAACCGAATGATTGTAATTTTGTCAGGAATTAATAATTTAGACAATAGATATCTACACTTTAATAAATACTTCCTCCGGTTTTTTTTTTAATTATCGTTTTAGAATGACAGATAATTAAGAACAAGAAAAAAGTTCTAAAACGACAATTAAATAAAAACAGAAAGAATACTAGAATTCAAGGTTTTTTCACAATAATTATTAAAGTTATTAGCTATAGACCAAAAAAAATCAACTTCTTATATTTTCCTTATTTTTTCTGACTAATCATAGTTTAAATAAAAAATATATAACTAAAATAGTATTTTAACTGCAAAATATTTCAAATTTATGATATTTTGGTGGTTAACTCGTAGTTTACTAAAAGTATCACACACTATGAAAAACAAAATAAAATAGTTTGGCTATCACATATTTTTTTTAAATGATGATAATAAAATAAATATATAGAAAATATATAATGTAATATGAACACAATTAAAAAAGAAAAATCAAAATTTTCTTTCTGTATTTTTTTCTATACCAAAGTTATGTTCACACTAGTTGCTTTCTTGTTTTTAATGGAGAGGTCAACTAAACTGCACAAAAGCCTTGCGGCTATAACTGAAAATTAACAAAACATCGGGGACGAAACTACAAACTTCAGAAGAAAAGTGAAGAACGCTCCTTTCTATCTTCTTGAATATAAATACAGCTGGATAGTGGAAACAGAGCGCTTCAACTTTTCAAGCTCACACTCATTAATACTTTCGTACTCCCACAAGTGCCGTGTAATCATTCTCTTCTCGCTTACGCTTTCCAAAAATTATCTTCTCGTCTGCAATCTCCGCCGCTGATTCCGCCATCGGCACCGTCACCGTCGACTTCTGTCTCGGACAAAGGTCTGTTCTTTTTGTTAGTTTTTAAATTTGGTTTTAAGTTGTTCCGTTCATTGTTTTTGTTTAGACGAATAAAGTCTTATTATATATCTCACCCTTAAGCTCAGTTGGGTATTTCGCTTTTATCCATAAACTTGAATTTCAGAGCATGATTATATACTTGATTCATCTGCATATTCGTTTGCTTGTTCATTCATTTCTTAAAATTTAATACATGTATCAACCATTCATTGCATATTCGTTTACTTCTTCATTATTTCTTTAAATTTTAATACAGGTATCAACCAATTGTAGTAATAGTTTGTTTCATAAAGCAAATGTCTAAGGTACTTGAAATTTTGAAGGTTTTGTTCGTACCCAAAGTATTGAGCTTTAAATTGGGTTTCTTCTTTTCTTTGTGTGGTGTTTGTTTTTCCACAATTATTGATGAAAAAGCTCTCTTTTTTAGGAATATGGAAGAAAAGGATGTGTATACGGAAGATGGAACTGTCGATATTCACAAAAATCCTGCAAATAAGAAGAAAACCGGAAACTGGAAAGCTTGCCGCTTCATTCTCGGTAACAATCCTAACCTTTGTTTTCCCCCAATATCTTTTGCTTTATGGGTGTTTAAATTGATCATTGATGTTTGTGTGTTTGTTATATTGTTCTTTAGGAAATGAGTGCTGTGAAAGATTGGCCTACTATGGAATGGGCACTAACCTTGTGAATTATCTCGAGAGTCGTCTGAATCAAGGCAACGCTACTGCTGCAAATAACGTGACGAATTGGTCTGGTACATGTTATATAACTCCTTTGATTGGAGCCTTTGTAGCTGATGCTTATCTTGGACGATATTGGACTATCGCAACCTTTGTTTTCATCTATGTCTCTGTGAGTTTTACTTACCCTGCTAATTGATTATCTAGGTTCTTGAAATCGGTAGATTACAATGTCTACTTTTGGTGGAACTAATAAGTTTGTTTTGTCTCTCTTGCAGGGTATGACTCTTTTGACATTATCAGCTTCTGTTCCGGGACTTAAACCAGGTAACTGCAACGGAGATACTTGTCACCCGAATTCTGGTCAGTCGGCTGTTTTCTTTGTTGCGCTTTATATGATCGCGCTTGGAACAGGCGGTATTAAGCCGTGTGTTTCGTCCTTTGGAGCGGATCAGTTTGATGAGAATGACGAAGCCGAGAAGCTAAAGAAAAGCTCTTTCTTCAACTGGTTTTACTTCTCCATTAACGTTGGAGCTCTTGTTGCTGCGACTGTTCTTGTCTGGATACAAATGAACGTAGGTTGGGGATGGGGTTTTGGTGTTCCGACAGTGGCGATGGTCATTGCGGTTATGTTTTTCTTCTTGGGTAGCCGTTTTTACAGGCTTCAGAAACCTGGAGGGAGTCCACTCACACGGATATTTCAGGTTATAGTTGCGGCTTTCAGGAAGGTGAGTGTTAAGGTTCCAGAGGACAAGTCTCTGCTCTTCGAAACTGAAGATGATGAGAGTAATATCACAGGTAGCCGGAAGCTCGTGCACACAGACAACTTAAAGTAAGATACAAAAAGTTTTCATTTTTGTCCAATTTAACAAAATAAAAGTTACCTGGATTTGTTTTGTTTTCACAAGAAAGTTGAAATCTTTGTGGTTATTAATCAATGTTTTGAACATCTCAGGTTCTTCGATAAGGCAGCGGTTGAGAGTCAATCCGATAGCATCAAAGACGGTGAGGTGAATCCGTGGAGACTCTGCTCGGTAACACAAGTCGAAGAGCTCAAGTCCGTAATCACTCTTCTTCCAGTTTGGGCCTCGGGAATAGTCTTCGCCACAGTGTACAGCCAAATGAACACAATGTTCGTCTTACAAGGAAACACAATGGACCAACACATGGGCAAAAACTTTGAAATCCCATCAGCTTCGCTCTCGCTCTTCGACACAGTCAGCGTACTCTTCTGGACTCCTGTCTACGATCAGTTCATTATCCCGTTCGCAAGAAAGTTCACACGCCATGAACGAGGCTTCACTCAGCTTCAGCGTATGGGAATCGGTCTGGTGATCTCAATCTTTGCCATGATCACTGCAGGGATCTTAGAGGTCGTTAGGCTCGATTACGTCAAAACTCACAATGCATATGACCAGAAAAAGATACCCATGTCGATTTTCTGGCAGATCCCGCAGTATTTACTGGTTGGGTGTGCAGAAGTTTTCACCTTTATAGGCCAGATTGAGTTTTTCTATGATCAGGCTCCTGATGCCATGAGAAGTCTCTGCTCAGCTTTGTCGTTGACCACGGTTGCGCTCGGGAACTACTTAAGCACGGTTCTTGTGACGGTTGTGATGAGAATCACGAAGAAGAACGGGAAACCGGGTTGGATACCGGATAACTGTAGAACCTTATAAAACCGGATTTTAGAAAAATCAATTTGCAATACAATTTATTTCTTAAAATTGAAATAAAGTATTAAACTCATATATATATATATAGACATGTACATATAAACATTAACATTGCCATTATGTGGGTGTAACTTATTTTCAACAAATAATAATGGCATATACATAAATTAATAATATTAAATTCTATAATTAAATCTAACATTTGACCATCATAAAAGCTAACAATAATTAATTAATTATATGGCCAAAAATTATCTCATGAACATGTTTATAGATTTAATATTTTCAAGACATGATTTCAAGACAATCATTTTGATAACTTAATAAGAATATGAACAAAATTCGGTTTTGAATCATAAAAACAAAAGCAAAAAAAAAAATATTTGGAGGCGGGATGATCCCTTTCCTTAACTCAATAAAATGCCCGCAATGAGACGGTTTACATGCATTCTTTGAATCCCAGGATACAACCAAATATTAAGACAAACATGCTTCATTCATGTTTGAATCTACGAGCTAATTATCTACTATATACTCAAGAACACAAATTTACTTCCGAAAGAGAGAAGTAAAAGAGGGAGAAAGTTAGAACCTGTTAAACCTTGTGAATTCCTTAGCTACTACCACTTAACACCAACAACCAAGAAGATATTTCAAGAGAGCTTCAACACTTAAGAAACTTCTCAAAGAATATCTAAAATGTGTCTAAGGTGTTTTCTTGCTTTTTTTTAGAATGAATGGATGATTTTTCCTTTCTATGTAGCTTGCTATTTATAGGAAAAGAATAGCTTGGTGGTCAAGTAGATTTAATGGCCAAATTTATTTGGTTTTTAATACCAAAATTTGTAAGTTACAAAAAATCTTTGACCTCCCCTAAGGAAATTCTCATTCACATTTAACTATATATTATAAGTCCACATGCTTATTAATATATTGTTCCAACAATAACTTGAACCGAGGCCATCTCGATTACTTTTTCTATTTGCTGGCAACTCTCAGTTTCCTCAACTTCTTAGTGTACCTCTGGATTTCCAAACGCTACACATACAAGAAAGCTATAGGTCGAGCACATTGATGAAAGAAACTGCCTTCCAAGAGATTTGGTCTTGAGATTCTTCACAAGGTTACAGTGTTGGTTTAGATTTGGTTTAGATTTGGTTTCATCCTTCTAAGTATTTGCTTGTCATTTGTAAATGTAGATATACGTGGTTTAGTTGTTGATGATTTGGGTTCGGTTTTCTGATTGTATTTTTTTCTGTTTCCTGAATAATACTACTACTTGTCTGTAAAATGTTTATTTGATTAAAAAAAAAAGTTGGACAATGAAGTTGAATAGTTGGAAACTACTCTATAAGTTTTGTCTCTTTCAAAGTGTATTCCCCACTTTGCTTTGCACAATTTATGACAATAAAACACAAGTAACAAACAGACTAGTTGAAGTCAATTGTTTTAACACGTGGCACACACACTATTATGCCATTCGAATTTTTATTTAAACAACGTGAAGAGCCCCAGATTTGCATTAAAAATGGTTTCCTTTAATTAAATCTGTGTTTATTTATTTTTCTATGTTTGCTAATTGGATAGTGTAAACATTGAAGGCATATAAATACACAAGTTGAATCCAAGAAAACAAAAATATAGAAATTGAATTAGTATGTAGTTAATGGGATAAATAATTGGAGACATATTTTTGTTTGTTAGTATTTAGAACTACATTCGCAAGGACCAAGGTGTTTATTTTCAAAAATAATCAATTTCATTAAAATAAAAAACAATTATATTATAATATTATTTTTTGGGTTTTTGTTTATTAATTCTCTTTTTTTTTGTTAAAATTGTTGATAGCAATGTTTCTTAGATGAAAAATGGTTAAATAAAAAAAATTATGCAATTTAAAATGTCACCAACCAAAAATCGCGATTAATTTTTTTTGTTAATGTTTATTAATATTTTATGTGGTGTAATTTTGAAAATGAAGGTAAAAATGTATCTCTTCGAAAAGTGATGTAGTTTTTTTTTTGATAAATTGAAGTTATTTTATGTAAAAATGTAAAAGTAAAATTGAAATTTATGGATGTCCAATGATGTGGAAATAAATTAATATATAAAAAGATAATGAAAGGGTAAATGTTCTGTTTCCAACCTCCGATCTCCCGTTGCTTCCTCTTTCTTCTTCTCACGCTTCCTAATTTCTTGAAGGCAAAGACTTCAGCATCGCTTCAATATATCTATATCGTCACGGAATCAGAGGAGTTTAGGATTTTTTTTAGATCTTGATCGGCGATGGAGCGAACGAGCAACGGAGGAATGTTGTACCACGAGGTGCAGGAAGCAAATCTGTGCGCCGTACACTGCGTCAACACGGTGCTGCAGGGACCTTTCTTCTCCGAATTTGATTTGGCTGCCGTTGCCTCCGATCTCGACGGGAAGGAGCGTCAGGTCATGCTCGAAGGCGCCGCCACAGGAAACTTTGCCGCCGGCGATTTCTTCTCTGAGGAGTCCCACAATGTTTCCCTCGGCGGCGATTTCAGTATCCAGGTACAATTGCGATTTCTTGAGTGCGTGGTTTTTGTTTCTTTTTCAGTTATGTGGATATGAATATCCTTGACTTCGCCTCAAGATTCAGAAATTGTGATTCCCGTTTCTTATTAAGTTTAGACGAAATTAGGGTTTCGATTTCGTGGTGAATTTGGTTGCTGGATTAATAAACTGAAGTGGAAACCTTTGATTGCGTATCTGCGATCTTGAAGATTAGTGTGCCAATTAAAGGTTTGGAACTTCTATAGTTAAGTGATACAGATCGAATCAAGACGATTACAAAAGTAATGAATTGAGATTAGTAATGGTGAATTCTCGGACTTTACTGGGTTAAGCTCGACTTTTCGAAGCCTAGCTTCTTTATTCTGAGACATGGAGGAATTTTAGAGGGATTCTTTTTATCTGGGGACTCATGATTTCGGAGACTTTAGCTGTTTGTATCTTTTACTCACTTCAGGTTTGATCATGATTGTCTCGTATAAGAAGTATCATCTATAGTTCTTGGATAGCTTTAAAACTAGTTGCTTGATTAGGACTATTCTGTGACACAAGTCAGTTTTGTGTGTTAAGATTTAAGTGTAGAAAAAGCAAACCAATTATTGCCCTGGATGGCGATTTACATATCATTTTAAACATGTTTAATAGAAGCAATGTTTGTGGGTTTATGTGATCTGTATAACATCTAAATCTTGCGAAATTAGCGGGAAGTACATCTAGTCCTGCATAATCTTTTCACTGAGAAAGCTTCTATTTGATTGACAGGTCTTGCAAAAGGCTTTGGAAGTGTGGGATTTACAAGTTATTCCGCTCAATTGTCCCGATGCAGAGCCTGCGCAGATAGACCCCGAGCTTGAAAACGCTTTCATCTGCCACTTGCATGACCATTGGATTTGCATAAGGAAAGTGAACGGCGAATGGTATAACTTTGACAGCCTCCTCGCTGCACCGCAACACCTATCAAAATTCTACCTTTCTGCGTTTCTCGACTCTCTAAAAGGCTCGGGATGGAGCATCTTCATAGTGAAAGGAAACTTCCCTCAGGAATATCCCATGTCGTCTTCTTCTGAAGCTTCCAACGGTTTCGGTCAGTGGCTTTCTCCTGAAGACGCAGAGCAAATATTAAAGAAAACGAGCTCGGTGCAGAATTCTTCTGCCATCGAAAACAGGACTAGTGACAATGTCGATCAACAAAGACCATATCAGGCATTGTCGCGTGAGGAAGTGCGGGCTTTTTCAGAGATGGAAGATGATGACTTGAAGGCAGCGATTGCAGCGAGTTTGCTAGATGCTTCTGCGGCTGGTGCCAATCTTGGAGCTGTTGGGACTTCTCAAAGGGAAACTGAGAAACAAAAGTAGCAGAGAAAATAGAGAACAAGGCTTTTTATTGATGTGGGTGAAGGAACATTTAGTTGTTGTTTTTTCGTTTTTGATTTTGTTATCAAAAAGTTTACATACAGAACACAAAAGCTTACATCGACAGTAACCAGAGAATAAACGGTTTGTGAAATGGTGTTTTGTTTGATTCCTTTTTGGTAAATCAAACCATCTTTACTTCTGATAATCGTAAAGTGAGACCCAAACACCAAGCCACACTCCAGACCTAGCGTTAGCTAATCCAAGCCTCTTGCCTCCTCGTTAGGGCTCGAACCACAAACAAGAATTCTCAGTCTCAAATTCCTCGCCTAAACGGTGCTCATTGATGTCTACAACGCGATCGTGATTACTCCAGACGATGCCGCAGGTTACATTGGCCGTGCCTTGTACAGAATCCGAGTTGGAACCCTGCTGCTGATCTTTCTCCGCAAACGGGTTCTTCTTCGGACAAGTTGTTCAACATAGAGAGGACAGTATATGAGATTCTGGGAGGTGGTATTGGTAAGTGACCTACCTCTCTCTCACCTCTATACCCTTTTTTTTCTCTTTATGATAATAGCGTCATGGATGGTGTTTGAGAGTTTTACTCACCATCTTCATTCTTCTTTCAAGTGTTCTTCTCCTTTGGCTCTCTCTCTTCTTTTCATCTGCATGACTGCATCCATTCTCCTTAAATACTGAAATGATAAATGTTTCAAATATTTTAATTTAATATGAAAAGTAAAATAAAATAAATACTTCATCTTCTCATCATAAAACTTTGCTTCTGTTGTTTTAAATTTAGTATTGCTAGTTTCTTCTTGTATTTATATGTTTAGTTGGGTTTTTTTGGTCAACATTTGTAGTTAATCATTTAATTGAGTTGACAAAAATAAAATAAATAGATTACTAACTTTGATAATATGACTATTTTATTTGAGTTTTTCGACATACGAATGAAATAATTTAATCCGTCTAGTCCCCATCTAAATATTACATTTTTAAAAAAACACGGACTAGAATGGAAAACACTTTTAGGCTGGAAGGTGATAATACATCGAGAGGCCAACAAACACTTTCTTTTTCCTTAACAGAGCTTAGCATAGCTTTGAATTATTATTCATTTCTTTATATGTTCAAAGTTGATGGCTTTGATGATGATGATGGTGCTGACCCAACTTTAGTCTCATCACCTTTTTTTTTTTTTTTTTACTCTCTCTTCTTCTGATTCATCTGGTTCTTTTGAAATTTCATCTGCACATGATGATCTGTTTCTGACATTCCGAGCGAATTACATATCTGGGATCTGAGAAAATCTGAATACCAAGTTGGAATCGTGCTGCTGATCTTTCTCCTCAAATGGGTTCTTCTTCGGAAAAGTTGTTCAACAGAGAAAGGAGTGTACATGAGATTCTGGGAGGTGGCATCGGTAAGTGAATTCATTATCATTACCAAATCCATTATAGAAACTAAGTGATCTCTTGCTTGTGTAACTTTTCTTTTTCTTATGAAATGAATCTGCAGTTTCAGATGTGATGCTGTGGAGGAAGAAGAATGTGAGTGTTGGTATAGTCACAGTAACAATAGGATCATGGATGGTTTTTGAGACATTTGCTTATACAATCCTCACTCTTCTTTCAAGTGTTCTTCTCCTCTTGCTCTCTATTCTCTTCCTCTGGTCCAAATCTGCATCCATCCTCAACAGGTAAAACACACAAGTCTCTGACAAGAGATCCTGTGTTTCCCATCTTATTTCTGATTCAGTTTCCTTGGTTCCAGGCCATCACCACCATTGCCGGAGTTTCATATAACTGAAGCGATGGCGGAAGAAGCTTCCAAGTTGTTACGTATCCATCTGAATAAACTGTTTCAAGTCTCGCATGACATTGCAATGGGAAGAGACTCAGAGTTGTTTATCAAAGTAGCTGTCTCTCTGTTTCTCATCTCATTCATCGGAAGCCTCATGGATTTTCAAACACTTTGCCACACAGGTAAGTAAAAACATCTCTCACAGACTTGAACTGGTTTAAGCTGGAGACTTATTCGACTGTGGTTGTTCTTGGGTATTTTTAGCAGGGGTTTTGGTTGTTATGACAGTTCCAGCTTTCTATGAGAGATATGAGGATTACATAGATGGGTCTCTGGTGTTCATCTACAACAAAGCTAAAGAGCTTTACCTTAGATTCCAGATATGGGCTTATCCGGAAAATAAGAAACTGAGCTGAGACTTGTCTCTTTGCCTCCACTTCTCTCTTCTTCAGAAGTTAATTTTTTTTTTTTTTTCTTTTTCTCGCTTTTGTGGAAAGAAGGGAAGAAAATGTATGTTTTTGATAATTGATTGAATGGTACAGCCAAAATATGACCAACCCATATAAATTTATTTCACAGTTTTGCTTGAAAACGACTCTCTATTCCAAAAACAATATTAGATGAAGTTCTAGACAATTCTAGTCCTCTCTCGACCACCGTAATTAAGAAGAAAACAGTGGTGCTTTGCTTCTCTCTGCTTATAACTTTGTCTCTCAGTTTTTCTTGGGCGATTCTAGTTCCCGGACATACTTCTTTGCCTGGATCCAAGTATTAAGAACGGAGATTATAAAATGAGAAAGAAGGTCTTGCGTGATTGATTCGACACTGTAAAAGTTGCAGTAGTCATTACCTGTTCGAGGGTCAAAAACATGATGACGTTCCATGACCCAAGGCGTCCAAAGTTGGGGATGAAACCTTTGTAAAATGCCATAGGACCCTGGAGAATAAATCTCAGAGTTACTGGGCTATATTTTAGAGCAAGATTTCTAGAGGGGACACAGAAGCAGAGTTGCTTACGTCGCTCTTCAGTGTTTTGACGAAGCAGTCAATAGTGTTTTTGTAAGCAGAATCTCCCATCATTCTTGACTTAACCTGCCACACAACAAGATTCAAGGAAAAGAATCAGGAAATGTAATGAACAAACTCAAGGTTTAATGTCATGTGTAGATACCATACCACGTCAACAGGGGAACCAATGCAGACAGCAAAGAATCCTGCTCCCAGTCCAGATAGAATATGTGTGACAACGTTATCCGTGAAACCCGGAATCTTCAAGATTGTCTGAAAGAGAAAAAAGACAAGAAAAAAGGAATGTTGGTTAAAGTATCAGCATCCTTTAGTTAGACAAGAGAAGCAGGATATAGTTTGTTACATACCTGTTTTACTTGATCGTAACTCGCTAATTCAGCAGCATTGATGATTGCGTTTCTTGCTACGTTAGGTCCAAGACCAGTCCAAAGAGCTCGGACTCCTTCCTGTCAGAGTCAGATCAAATACATATGAAGCAGAGTTTTAAACAACTTATGGATAAACTCAATATCCGTGGTGATCTAACTACCTGTCTCACAATAGTTGAATACGCATTCAACGCTCCAGTATACCGTTTTGGCACACCTGCAGCTAGTTTCCCTTCAGCCTGAAGTCTAACTTTCACAAGATCAGTGGGATTCGCTACCATGATACCCAGCGCGCCTGAGAGTTAGACAACAACAACCCAGTTAAATGATAGAATGGAAAAAAAAACATATATCCTGAGTTTCTTCTAAGCCGGTCTACCGCTATACTCACCTGTTGTCAAGCCAGCAAGGATTTTCTTGCTCAATGGAACATCACCTACATGGTCTTTCCCAACGTACAAGTTTTTGACCTGATGAAAACAGATTGGTTAAGCTTTTGAGTAGTAACTACGACAGGCGCTGAATTAGCATGTTTACTAGAGAAAGAAAGAAGTAGATCTGAAACCCACCGGCTCATACATTCCGATCCTTAGACCTCCAAACAGACATTGACGATGCAATCCCGGTACAACACCTTTCCATAGTGAACGAAGCCCTTCTTCCCTTGCTATGGTACCAACAGTTCCCAACAATCCCCGATATTTAGGAAGTGTAACATCTCCAGCTATAGCAGACTTTTGGAGCTGAAGCCTAACTTTCGCAGTGTCCAACGGAATCGTGCACACCTGGTCCAGAGTTTAATTGCATACGAAATGTCAGAAACAGATGATGCAACACAGAATTATCTGAGGAAGCAGAACAGCTAAACAGTGGAGAACATTTGTTCTTAAAAAACCATCACACAGTTTGCGTTGCGAAATAAATACGATGCTAAAATCGATTCCATCATGAAAGTTTCATATTCCCTTCCGTGTTAACCGTATAACTCGAGATAAAATATCCTCCTTCCGATTGTAGAAATCGAATCAATTCCATCGAAACTAAACATGAGCACATAATCTGGAGAAATGGAATATAGAATCTAATAACACGATGCTCTAGCTATAGGACGACACACGAAGATCAACCTGATAGGACTTCAAGAATTTTCCATTTTCGCGACAATCGAAGCATATTCAGCGATATGAAAAAAGGAGTTAAAAAAGACATGGAAAGTCCAGGGAATTCGGAAATTACCTCGCCGACGCAGGCAGCGAAGGCACTGCAGCCGAAAGTTTTGGCCAATGAAAGGTCCGATTTGCTATCAGCTACCATCTTCGATTCGGCAAAAAGCGAATCCCAGAAAGAGAAGAGAAAGAGAGAGAGAGAGAGAGAGAGAGAGAGAGAGAGAGAGAGAGAGAGAGAGAGAGGAGGAAGTTAGGTTTTCGAAATGAAACACAGAGAGAAAGAGAGGAATCTCGAGAACGTGACGACGATTACGGCTACGCAACTTGGCGTAGAGACTCGAGAGTCTCAGTAAGTAAAGACTACGAAAAAAGGTAAAGGTAATGGGCCCAACTTATAGCAGCGCTTATATACACTTTGTATATGTGTCACTACTTTTGATATCGTCCATTAATAAGATTTACTTATATTCGTTGTGATTTGATTTGACTTTATAAAGTCAAACTAATGCTCAAACCACGCCTCGCTAATCACTCTTAGTTATCCCGACATTTTAACATTACATTTTAACATTGCATAATCATTTTTTTCTTTTCCACCTCATTATTTAACAATCTTATTATTTAACAATCTTATTAGTTAAGATATGAGGAACCTGGTTGAAATAGGAGCAATATCGTTTACACCTCAGAGTTGTACCCATTCCCTGTATAATTAAAAAATGCAAAATAAAAAAGAAAAACCTAAAATAATTGAAATGATTAGAACAATGACATAAAAAAATATATAAGCATAAAATCTGAGAACACAAAAGAGATTCGGCGCCTCAGCTTTGCCAAATTTCACGGTGACGGTAGCTATAGAGAAGAAGAAAGTCACAACATGGCCACGTAGCCCCCAAAGCCAATCATCCCTCTCTCTCTCTCTCTCTTGGATTTTCTGATATTGAATTCCCTTTGACCGGCGGCGATATGTCTGTCGCCGGATCGATCAACCCCTTACCAGCTGCATCCGTCCCAGCCGGATCGTGTGGGCGATTCTCTGGACGTACTCTTCGAACGACCGTCGAATTCCTCTGATTTCTGCAGTACAGTGAATTTAGCCACCGCTAATAGCGTCGGCGTATCGACGGATTTGGACGGCGGAGATACGAACAGCCAAGGCGGTCCGTGTTCCTCCTCATTTTCGGAGGGTTCTTCGTCTACTGGATCTCACTACCACCACGATCACTATCACCAAAACCACACAGCGTTTCGGTACCTTCCCTTCCGTATACTCCGATTTCCGTTTTCCCAAGGCGGCGGTGGTGGTGGATCGGCGGGTGTGATGGGGCAACGGTTTAGATCTGGGAAAAACGTGGGGCGTCGGATCTTGGGTCTTCTCATGGCTCTCGTTGTCGCGTCCGTGTTCCTCAGGGTCTACCTCATAGGTGGTATACGCGTGGTTGACCATGCGCGATTGAACGAGTTTGTCGTCGTTAGAACGCTTCGTGACGATCGGTCAATGGCGCAACGCGAAGTGGCGGAAAACCAAGCTTCGTCTCAGCCAATGCGCGTTCTCGAAAAGCTTCCCGTGAGTTGTGTCCTTTCTCTTTTCTCTTTGTATTTAACATTTAGGGATTTTCTATTCCTTTATCGAAGAAACAAAGCCAATCTTTGTGTTAGTACGCAAATCTACAGTTGTTTTCTTAATTAGGTTTGTGCTTAAGATCAAACTCAATCCTGTTTTTGTGTTTGTGCCTGCTGAATTTACCTTTTTTCTGCTTGTTTCCCGAGAAAATCGAAGCTGCTCAACCCTTCAAGGGTTTCTGATCAAAACTTAAGATGAAATGAGCGGAGACAAAATCTTTCCTTTTGACTTCATTTCCGAGGATCTTGTTATGGAATTCATGTTTGGCTGTTGTTTTTAACGGATTCCGGAAATTTAATGTTTGGCTGTTGCTTCTACAGATCCCGGAAATTTGGCAGAAACCTGAAAACGGGAAGTATCGTCAATGTGTGGCTCGTCCTAAGAACCAGACGAGTATATTGCTATCTTGCATTTCTTAGTTCTTCTTCAGGCGCATTTACAGTTTTGAATGCTCAAGATATTGTTTTCCTGGAATGAGGAACTGATATATGTCTTTGCCTAGGACTGCGCCGAAAAACCAACGGGTATCTTCTAGTACACGCAAATGGAGGATTGAATCAGATGAGAACCGGGGTGAGTTCTTACTTCCACAGTTTTTTAGAAGGTTTAGATCTCATGATTCTCCGCAGTGAACTGCTTTGATTTACCTTTCTTTGTTGGTTTGGCCAAATGCAGATATGTGACATGGTTGCCGTTGCCAAGATTATGAATGCAACTCTTGTTCTTCCTCTTCTCGACCACGAATCTTTTTGGACTGACCCGAGGTCTCGTCCTTATATCTTGCCACTCTTATTGACCTCATGCCACAAGATATTTTTTGAAAATAAGTGGAGTAATAAATGTTATTTTTATGCAGCACGTTCAAAGATATTTTCGACTGGAGAAACTTCATGAATGTACTGAAACACGATGTTGACATTGTGGAGTATTTGCCTCCTCAGTATGCCGACATGAAGCCACTTCTCAAGGCCCCTGTTTCTTGGTCAAAGGTGTGCGTTCATATTAGTGAAGTTTTTCTTGGTTGTCATTCTGTGTTCTTCAATCACTGCTCCTATATGCATGTAAGAGTCTTCCACCATGAGAAGTAAATTCTCAAATTCATAATTGAAATGCAGGCTAGTTACTACAGAAGCGAAATGCTGCCACTGTTGAAACGTCAGAAGGTGTTAAAGTTCACGCTTACCGACTCACGGCTTGCTAACAATGGCTTGCCACCATCGATCCAGCGACTGAGATGTCGTGCTAATTACAAGGCACTGATGTACACCAAGGAGATCGAGGACCTCGGAAAGGTATTGGTTAACCGTTTACGAAACAACAGTGAGCCGTATATCGCTCTGCATTTGAGGTAAATTCAACATTTCTTTTCGTCAGCAAGGGTATTCATTTGGATCTTGGTTTTGAGTCGAATGAGTTTTGGATTTGCAGATACGAGAAGGACATGCTTGCCTTTACAGGTTGCAGCCACAATCTTACAGCTGAGGAAGCCGAAGATCTGAGAATCATGAGGTACAGTGTCAAACATTGGAAGGAGAAAGAGATTGATAGCAGAGAGAGACGGATTCAAGGCGGATGTCCTATGTCTCCGCGAGAAGCAGCCATATTTCTAAAGACAATGGGATATCCGTCCTCCACTATTATATATATAGTTGCTGGTGAAATCTATGGAAGCAAGAGTATGGATGCTTTCCGTGCAGAGTACCCAAACGTCTTCTCTCATTCAACTCTTGCCACTGAAGAAGAGTTAGAGCCTTTCAATTTATACCAGAACCGGCTTGCTGCGTTGGACTACATTGTGGCCGTTGAAAGCGATGTTTTTGTGTATACATATGATGGAAATATGGCTAAGGCGGTACAAGGGCACAGAAGGTTTGAAGGGTTTAGGAAGTCGATAAATCCAGACAGGTATGTGATAACATGGACTAAAACTTTTCGTTTTGCGATAATATGTAGTTCCTTTCACTAGTTTTTTTGCTGATTTGTTCTGTGTGATTATTTCAGGTTGAATTTTGTTAGACTGATAGATCATTTTGATGAGGGTGTCATATCTTGGGAAGAGTTTGCTTCCGAGGTTAAGCGACTAAACAGAGACAGGATTGGAGCGGCATATGCGAGGCTGCCTGCTGCACTTCCCAGGCTAGAGGAGAATTTCTATGCGAACCCACAACCCGATTGCATCTGTAACAAGTCTCATTCTGAGCAGCTGTGGAAAAAACCAAGTTTAAGAACTGAGTCAAAGACATGGAAGAAGAGTGCTTTAAGATAGCGTTGATACAGTAAACACTGCAGTGGATTAGGACACAAAACAACCTGCACGAGTTTATAGCGTTTTTGTACAATATAGGAAAAAAGGTAACCCGAGTTCAGCTCAGACAGCTTGTAGAATCGATTTTCCTTACAGAAGGAGCATCAAGAATTTGGATCAGCTAGAGCATTTTTGTGACTCTGCACGGGGAGCTGAGCAGAACAAAACAGAGATTTCATTGGGACACATCTGCTCACCATCCTCTCACATCGTTTTTTTATCAGTGAACTCAAAAATTGATTGTACATTGGGTTACAGTTTTGAATCAGTATACATCTTACATTGTTGAAAAACATTTAGTAGAAGCTCAGTTCTTGACCACTCTAACTACCACGTTGATGGAACATAAACCTGCTCTGTCAAAGCTCAGTTCTTGACCATTCTAATTACCACATTGATGGCACATAAACCTGCTCTTTCAAATTCTGTGTCGCGCTTTCAGTAGGGAAACCTCTAACTGCGCCAATTGTCCACTGCGATATGATCCCAGCAGCGACTGCAAACCGGAGCTGTCGCTCCAACACGTCCTGGTCCTCAAACATCTCAGGGCAAGTTGTTAGCTTCCTCATTATGCCTGCAACAACAGCATCACCAGAACCTGTTCTATCACAGGTGAAAGGAGTTATAAGCACATCTTCTGTTCCAACCACAACACCATCAAAAGAAGGAGTATAGTAATGAAGCCGAAGTGTTCCATCAGTCACAACCAATAGCTTCAGCTCGTCGTGCCACAATGGCTTGATTTCCTTTTGTGTGTAATGGTAATAGTCTCTCCGGTTCTTTGTCTGCTCAAAATCCTCAGCAAAGTATTGTGGTGTGTAATTTCTTCTCCTCTCGTAGTACTCTTCATCAAGTAGAAACTCAAGCTCTTGCTGTGAAACTTCTATGATGTTTGCTTCATTCCATGCTTTCTTGATCAACTTCCTAGTCTCATTGCGTGATCTCCATAGAGGTAATGGAAGATTCAAGTCAAAGAAAATAAGCCCTCCAAATTTTTTGGACCATTGTATTGCTTTAAAAAGAGTTGATTGCATTGTAGGTGACGTTAACACTTCTGAATTAAAATGGAAAATCCTTGCCTGCATTGTAAGCAGAAGCAAACAAAAAGCTTAAAAGCCAAACTGTTCCTCATAAACCCTAAATTGAAAAATGTTACCTCTTTCAGCACAGCTAAATTCAGTTCTGAAGCAAGAAGTGAGTCCTCAGGTGGCTCTTTCACAGTCTCCGCCTCCATTTTCCCGCCCTCGAACTTGATCTTGACGCGAGTGCAAGCAGTACTTGAATTCTCATCGAATTTCACAGCTCTCGTCTGAACTCTCTCCTTATTCATCATCAAAACCAGCTCTTCCCCGAAATCATCTTCACCGACTTTCCCCATGAACGCCGCTCTCCCGCCTAACCGAACATGCGAGATCGCCACGTTCGACGGCGGACCTCCCGGAGCGCGCCCAAACTCCGGCGGATCCCACTGCAGCATCTTCCACTGCGAGTACATGTCAGGATGCATCGGATTATCGTGGACTCGCACCACCGGAACGAATTCCTTCTGCACCGCTCCGAAACAGCACACGAGAGGCGGATCGTCATATGGAAAATCGATCCCATCGTCGTAATCCACTAACGCCGGATCCGAATCAGGATTCGTCTCTGTCGTACCGTTTTCGGTATTTTCATTCTCAGTAACCGTCAAGGTTTGCTTCTTCTTCCTCCCTTTGCGACTGGGTTTAGCGGTTTCCGCTGCTGCTCCGTTTGTGATGACGCCATTAATTGAAGCTTTGGGAGATAGGAACTGCCTTGATGTTGGTGAATTATGATATCTGCGAATGTGAGCTACTATCTCTCTACGATTTATGATCGAATGTGAAGCATCAAAATGGTGAAGGTGAGGAAAGAGAAGAAGTGAAGCCATGGGGTTTTTACTTCGATGCCCAGGGTTTATCCAAATCTTCCTCTTTGAAAAAAATCATATCCGGTCCTGACCCGACTTCTAACTGAACCGGGTCAATACTTTAAAAACCCGAACCGTGTTTTTACTCGGGGACAAAGAAACTATTCAGGCTTTATAAGAAGAAGACAAAATAAAACCTTCACTCGGTTCCGGCAACAAAACGTCACAGACGATTCGATTATCTCCTTCACACGCCGTCCTCATCGTCGATTTCTTCCCTTCGGTAAGTGTCGCTTTCTAGATTTCACTACTTTGCTAGATTTGGCGTTAATGGAAATCGATCGTTCAGTTTGGGTGCTTCTATAACCAACTTGGATCCTCGATTACAGTTTCGATCTCACGTTTAGATTAGTAGTGTACAGTTTATAGTTCCTGCGGGATTCGTTACATCAATGTGATTGGACGTAACTTTGGTTTTGCTTTTATTTGAGTCTAAGGATCCGTTTTCGATTTCATGATGTTGTGATTGATTTAAGTGTACTATTTCTTGAAACAACTCCATAAGAAAACCTCATTTAGTTTTTCTTGATGTTTATCTAGTTTGGTGCTATTTTTCCATGAAACATATTTCTGTTACTCATGCTATTCTATGTCCTGAGAATGGTTGCTAATTTGCTATACATCATGCTTAGCTTATGGCTCTTTTCAATGTTGTCTCGGTGACTCCTGCAATTTTATAACGTCCAGATACCATTCCTGGGTAGCTACTATTGTAAGTCAGGAGCAATCCTTTATAGGCACCAGATAACTAGAAAACTAAATCACTCCGGTGGCTTATACCTTCATATCATTGCTTAGAATCGACATGTTGTACTGATATCGTCATGGTTTTCTTCCATAGTCGCTTAGATCCATCATGATACAGAGAGAAGAATGAAAATTTGTACTTGCACTTAGTGTCCATTCATAGAGTTCTAAGCCCAGTTACTTCAAAGTAATGGGTAGTTGAAAATAAGCCAACTTTTTGCTCCACTCTTTTCTCTGATTCTGATTATTTTCAACTCTATGCATCACAGAGGACGATGGCCTTTTGGACATTAATAAAAGGTCTGCTGCTCTTTGCAAATGCATTTGCAATCCTAAATGAAGATCGATTCCTGGCTCCAAGAGGATGGACACTTGAAAAACTCCACCAAACCGGTAGAAGAAACTCACCCAAAGGCCAACTCATCGGTCTACTTTATGCCTGCCAGTACATGAGACTGCCCCTCTTGCTCATTAACGTAGTAGTCATTGGCATGAAGATTATCGCCGGTTGAAGATTTGAAGTAGATGAAGATAAACTAAACTGTGTCTAAAATGATCGTTATTAAATATCTAATGTAGGAGGTTGAATTTGTTTTTCTCATATACCACAAACGAGTATCCCATCTACTCAACTTTGGTATGGATTCTATAACATTCTTCTAAAATTTTACATGCTGAAACAAACTAAACATGCCAAAGAGAAACAATGTTGCAAGCTTACAGATGAAAGAAAACAAGGGGGCAAAAGTAGCCAATGAAGAATCTCGTGGATATTACTAGTTACCATTACACACCAAAGAAATCTACTTGATTACATAAGAGATTACATATCCTAAAACACAAAAAAAATCGCCAAACTTGACTTCACTTGTTTTCTTTTTGCGCATCAGCTTTACTCATCACAGCTTCCATTTTCTCCATCTTCTCGTACTCAAACTCCTTTTTCTTGATCCCACATTCCTCCTGCATGGCCATCACAAGATTGTTCCTTTTGAAAGCTGCCCATATATGCATCAAGGCGAAGAACACAAGTACTGTAGATCCAAAGGTCATGACGAAGCAAGTTACAATCTCCCACACCCTCGCTCTTCTCCTCCTCTTCGCTTGGAACACAAGTACTGTAGATCCAAGCGTACAACGACGACTTCTCCTTACTCTTCTCCAATTTAGCAATCGTGAAATTGCGGATTGTCTCAGAAACCGTAGTACCATCGACAATCACCGCGACATTCGAATCTCCAGGTTCGGAGAAGTTTTCAGAAGTGTCGAACTTAACTTGGACAAGAGAGTGATCAAATGTTTCGTTAACAGGAAAGACGACAAATCCAAGTCTCCCACCACGATTAGGAGAAATGGAGAAAGCGATAAAAGTAGAAAATCCAGCGGGATACTCGGATTTAGTCTCGACGAACTCAATGGGTTTCTTATAGACTACTCGCCCACCACCGTGACTCACTGAGTCATTCAGCTGGATCGAAGATCCGCCGTCGACGAACTTTGCGTCGCCGTACAGAGCAATGCCGTCCGCATTTTTACCGAAAGTAGTGAAGGAGAACGATGATTTAGCTTCCGAAGTCGAGATTTTGTAGAAGAGCCAGGAGTAGAACGAGGAGTGACCTGGAGAGAAAGAAGCTCGCCATTAAAGGAACAAGCTTTAGAATTTGATTGATTTAGGGTTTGAAATGGGAGATGAGATCTCCTGATGTAAAGAGTAAAGTATGGAGGGGGCAGAGAAGGATGGAGTGAAGCACTTAGGACAATGTGAAAGCGTTAAAGGTAGCGACTTTTGTCTCCTCGTTTCTGTTAAAACTTCTGAGTTTTTGCTTTCTTTGTTGTCACCGTCGTAAACCCCAAAAATGCTTCATCTTTCTTCTTTATTTTATTTCCTTTTGCCACCGTGGTAAATCCCAAAACTGAAAGATTATTTTCTTCTTATGCGTTTTGTTTCGTTCGTAGGTTCTCAAGAGTTATTTTACTCTTGAAGATATTTTGAAAGATTACGTATCCCTAAGGGAGCAGAAAGTGGCGTTGGATCAAGAGAGAGTGATATTGGACAAGGAGAAAATTAGGGTTCAAAATCTGTTTCAGGGAATGCAGAATGTGATGAACACTTACAACGCCAGCTTGACACCTCCCGACTTCTCAACAGAAAAACTACAACATCTCTTCTTCAGGTTTTCATAGTTTGTCTTTTGGCATTTTACTGCTTTATTTGCATTTGGCTGTTCTAAATTGGAATGACTGAAAAGATTAGCTGGGTTTGCATCTAGATAGTGCCACGATTTACATTATTGATTGAAGCGCTTCTAGCTGTTTTCTGTTTATTACAACTTTGCTGTTGTGTACTGAGATGAAACACACTTAGGCACAGAATTTGTCACATCGGAAAACTTGTTTGCAAGCCATTTTGTTGTAAACAATACATATCAGTTTGAATTTATGTAACTTATCTGGCTGATGCATCTGGCTTTACACATCTGGAACTAAACATGTCTCCTTATTCTTTTCAGGTTGCACACAGTACAACACACCAAATGTTATGTCAGTGTCTTTGTTGGGTAACAAAAGAGTAGATTTTGGGAAATTTTCTACTCCTTTGACCAGTCGTCAGCCTATAACCGGAAAACGAAAGGGTCATCAAAATTCTATAGGAACTTCTCCGGTAGCTAGGAAAGCGCGGATTACTACCGCACCAGACAACTAAACAGCAAAAGGTATGTGTGTATGCCTGCCTACATGTTTGATTAATCTGGTTGAATCTCTAGTACCCTTCAAGTTATTTTGTGTCTTCTTTTCTTGGATCAGAGACTAATAAGATCCCACAAGGTGATAAAGCAGCTGACAGTTTCTCATTAAAAACTCCACCTGAAACACTACCATTGGCCAAAAACTCATCAGGTAATGAGTTAATGACTGGTGACGGGTCAAGCGTGGCTGATTCATCGCTTCCTACTAATTCGACATGCCTTAGGACACCACAAAAAAATGCTTCCCCTAGGAGTGATAAATCCAACAGTCCCCAGAAAGAAGTTATTCCTACAAACTGCACGATTGTTACAAATGAGAGATTCACAATTAGCCCTCTCAAGCATATTACTTCTAATACAATGGAAAGGACTCATCTTATTTCTTCTTCACCGGTAAGGTCTAACCTTAAGATGTCAAATAAGAGAGACCATGTGAGAGGAAGACTCAACTATGATGACACTGATACAGATATGTCTTTGAGGCAGCACCTGCCACTGCAGATTTGGCTTCAACTTCTCCTTCTGCTGAGACGAAGTTGATTTATCTGACATTGATTTTTCTATCTTGGCTGAAGATTTCTCATTCTCAGAGCTTCTAGTTGATTTTGATATTGATTGTGAAGGAAGGACCCCCAATGCATCTATTGAAACTGTTTGAGGGTATGTGCTTTGTTATATATGATCAGTTTCTGTAAATGGCTATTTTCTCTTGCTGTCTGCTCATAAAGCTATTCTAAATTACAGGTCATCTCCTGAATCAGAAAATGGGAATCTAGAGGCTGACCAGGCCATGTGAGAATATACATCAACTGTGACTGAAGTGATTCAAGCGAACGACATGATCAGTCAAGGTTGGTATCTTCTGGTCTGCACCTGATTTTTCTATATACATTTGCTATTTTCACTCATTCGTGATGCTTCCTTTGCAGGAGATGATGCTGAGACTGCTGCAAATTCCTCTGCTTTTGCCTAACTATGGTGCTAACTTTTGAAATGATCTGCGGAATGTAAAAATGCTATCCCCCATGGTCGATACTAATTAACTAGTACTACGATTCGTATAAACTTAACTTGATTTTGGCTCTATAGTAAAACAGCTAATTTCTCTCTATTGACATCGACAACAAAATATAACTTTCATCATTTATGCATCTATTGGGAATTTGAGATGTGCCATGTAGTCAGAAAATGGCTTACAATAGAAATTAAATGGCTTATGTTTGGTACATGACTCAAGCCAAGTACTTCTCCAGCTTCTCCACTTCTTCTTTGCTTCCAATGTAAAGTGGAACCCTCTGATGTATCTATCAGGTATCCCAAAGAAAGATGTTACTCTGATGACACCAAACTTTGGATAAAAACTTACGAATTCTAAGAGTTGTTTTGGTTGAATTCTTTTAATAAACCAAACATGAAATGTGTTTTAAATTACCTCGGTCGGTTGGATATCTAGTACTCTCTGGTGTCCGTCTGATCCTTTCCCTCCGGCTTGTTCGACGATGAAACTCATCGGTGCACACTCATACAAAAGCCTAAGCTTTCCGTTTTTGCTCTTGGCGTCACGAGGGTACCCGTAAATCCCACCGTACAACAAAGTCCTGTGAAAATCTCCGACCAAACTTCCAATGTACCTTGCCGAGTAAGGCTTCCCACTTGGACCAGGGTCCTTGAGATCATCAATGTACTTCTTCAGATTCTCATCCCACATCTGGTAGTTCCCTTCGTTGAAAGAGTAAATTTTCCCGGCTTTTGGGATCTCAATGTTCTCTTGCGTAAGGACGAACTCGCCATACATTGGGTCGAGGGTGAAGGCGAAAACGCCTTTGCCTAATGTAAGAACGAAGATGACTGAGCTCGAGTACATACAGTATCCGGCTGCTAACAAGTTGTTCCCTGGCTGACACACGTTTACTATACACCTTTCTTCTGCTGACCCAAGCTGCAAACAACACATAACAAAGGTCAACCTTATTTTTCTACATTGTGTACCATTTGGGAGTGGCCATATAAACCAAGCGAACCAGACCGAATCAGATTCGAACCAGACCGAATCAGATTCGAACCAAACTGCTAAAACCAAAACCAAACCAAAATGTGTCTAAACCCCGACTGGTTTTCTTATTTGTAAACTAGTAAAACCAAAACCTTCGGAACTGATTTTAGTGTAACCAAATCTAACTGAACTGAATAATGGGAAGTTTAATATCAAAATAAATGATTCATTATCAATATATATTTTTCATTCTAAAACCGAACGAAATTCAGACCAAAATCTAAACAAAATTGCATCGAAATAAACCAAATTACAAATTGGTTTTGATCAGTTTAAAATTTTATTTTCGTAAAACGGAAAACTTAAAATGGGGAAGGTGAAAGGAAGAGTAGTTATTTACAGCGGAGATATCGTCGGAGTCGTCGGCGAGACACTCGTCATTGGGGCTGTAGATACCGAAGATGGAACCGGTGGAGACGGCTGCGTCAATGTTGGAGGAACCGTCAAGAGGGTCGAACACGACAACGTAGTTGCCGGAGTAACTTTCCTCCACCGCCACTGGCACGTCCTCTTCCTCCGACGCTATGATTCCAGTTCTTCCACTTGATCTCAAACAGTTCGAAAACACCTGCACCATATTCAATCTTTTTATGATGTCATATTCCATCCAACCATTTCCATCATGTGTAGCTATGGTTTAGTATTTTGTAGATTGAAATTATGTTTGTCTAGCTTAGCAAGTTTACATACTAATTAAATATCATAATTGCAGTTCATGGGAGTCACATATAAAGGAGTAAATTAACTAACTATGTTGAATAAAGTTACAATGGATGTGACTGGTAACATTGCTAGATCATTCTACCATTACGAGGTTCTACAATTTATTAATCAGAGCCTAAAATGATTTTGGAGACTAGAACATGAAGTGTTTCCACTAGTTAGTTTTTACATGTATGTATATATATATATGTATTGATAAAATAGAGAAACATGTGAATATGGTTTTTTTGGGGTGGTGAAGGAAGGATTATGCATTTAAAACGTTTTGATTCCAAAAGTCATTGCTTTAAAGAATATCCAAACAAGTATATGAAAGAATATTTGACCTCATTGGAGACGACGTCAAGCTTCTTCTGATCCTCTCCCTGAATGTTAACTGCGCCTTGAACGCCGGTCAGATTAGATATTCCGGCGCGCTGGACTAGCGAAGCGATCTGCTTACATGCCATCGCTATGCTCGACATCACTATTGTTAGCTCCGTATCTATCTCCCCTTTCATCTCCTGTCTCAGCAACCAGCTCGTCAGCGTCTGAAGCTCATACCCACTCTTCTTCCTCGCAGCCGGTTTAGTCTCCGCCGCCACCGCCATACACCTCACTTCACCAGCATGATGATTTTTCCAAGCTGCTGCTCGTTTCCCGCCGGAGAACAGAGATCTCGATAAAAGGATTCGCGGCTGGGATGAGACCGCCACTTGACGAGAGCTTGAGAGAAGGAGATGAGACGAAGTCGTCGTAGCGGCGGTTGCTGCCATTTTTTGTGTATGTATGTTTTGAAAATGTGTTGGAGCTTTGGGCTGTGGAAAAGGTTGTGAAAGAGAGAAGATCGGATTGTGAGGTGGACGAAGGATTCGATTCAAGCTTTCAGTTTAAGAAAGTGGGTCTCACTTATCTTAACGGACCATTTCAGATGACACGTGGCACTGCTCTTACGGACCTAAACAAATGTGAATATGATAAGCATATCAGGCCGATTTTATTTGTCAAGGATTGGTTAAGATAAACCATAGGAAAGAAAGTCTTTATTATTGTCATTTATTTTATTTTTAATCAGATTATTTTGTGTTATCGTATAATTGGAGGGGAATAAATTATCTGCCCACGAATATATGCGCGTTCTCAATATCGGCTTCCTGTGAAAAGATGTTTTCTGGAGACAGTCACCTTCGCCAGAGAATACACTTGCCGGACTTCCGCGGTGGAGGTGGAAGGGATTATAAACCACGCGCGTGGGGGGAGCAAGCAGTGTGTAGCGACTTGTGGTGTTGATCGGCAAAACTGTAGGGATCTCATCGGACGCAATGATGGAGGCACGATTCGCCACTAAGCTCTGCTCGCCGGCTTTGCTTGAACTATTACCAAAATATTCGTGATCTCTTTTCCAGTCTCGCCGCCGGTGAAGGTACGATCTTGAGCTTCTTTTTTTTTTTAAAGTCTTTCATGCATTGACATTTTTCTTGGTGTATATATACTGCATACGTGGATTTAGGTATATTCCTCGAATGGGTTCCATTTTGCTTACACAGTTCTATTTGCACGTGCATGCATGAAACGCACTTTCATATTTTATGGTGTTTGTTAAGGAATTTCTGTTGAATCTTGACGTTATGCTTCACTCACCTTAAGTTTATTCAAATAATAGTGATTTCTCTATTGCATCTTACTTATTATTTTACTTTTGTAATGTCGAAATTAATGATGTAAATGTAACTTATATTTAATATATGAAACATGGTAATCATTTCTAAGAGTTTGAAATTATGAAGCTTCATAGAAACACAAAAGTTGGAAAAACGTGATAGAACCAGAAATGTAGTCGGGCCTGGGTGGGCCAGACGTATATCATATTAAGTTAGGGCCTTATTAAATTTAGTCAATTATGCAATTTAGTATTGTCCAGAGTATTTATAAGAGGTTCTTCTCCTGTAAACGATTATCAAATTTTTCTTCTCTTTCTAAAATTCTTCGGCTGAGATGCGGCGGCTGGTGCCATTTTTTCTGCTTTAGTGTTTGTAAAACTTGGGAGATTGTGGCAATGGAGAAGGTTGTGTGTTTTGGAGGTGTAGAGATAATCGGAACGTGAGGTGGACCAAGGACTCGATTCTAGGCCCAACTTATTTTATTGGATTTGACACGTGGCTCTGCTCGTAAGAACTTATATGATAAGCAATAATTAAAAATATTCAGAGATAATGGAAGAATTCCATATAATTAAAAATAAATAAAAATTTAAAGTTAAGAAACTTTTTAATAAAAACGTAAACTTTAGAGATTATCTCAAAAGATTTTCTGTCACATGTCATAATATTATTGGTTAAATATTTAATTAATAATATAATATTTTTAAAAATAATAAAATTAAACAAAAAATATTATTATTTTTATAGACTTAAAAATATCACTGGAATTGATTAATGCAATTTGAAAAAAAAGGAATATATGACCGTCTCAAAGATGAAATATATTTGTTATACGATGAGGTGTGATGCTGCATCAAAACAATAGTATTTGTTTATGCTAGAAGTTGACAACCACTTAGTGGGAGGTTTAAAAACACATAATGTTTATAGGACGATTTCTGACATTTCAAAGTTTCTAATTCAATGGAGAAACAATACCACATATATAACCTGAGAGGAAATATTGTACATGTAGCAAGTTAGCAAGGTAGATGACAAAACTCTACATATCTTTATTGCAATAGTCTTTAAACATGGTTTTACGTATACAAGATATATAAGTACTTTTTTCAAGCATTTTCTCAACAAAAAAAAAAATTATTATGGTTTTTTACATCAAAATACGTTTTTAATGTTTTGAATACATTATTTTACCTCAAAAAAAAAAATAGAATATTTGATTCTATAAATTCTACCGATATTATTTTTGAACGAATTAACGCGTTGATTCAAATATAGACGTGAACATATGTACGCTTCGTTTCCAAGAAAGCCACTCTCCGAAAAGTCTTGTAATGAAAAAGATAATTCAACTGAATCTTTTACAATAGTTTATGTTTTTGATTATGTTGCTGAAACATTAAAAATGCCAATTAACAAAATTTAGCATTAAAAATGTTTATATAATATCCTGTAGCGAATTTGAAGAATCCGAGCAAAGGTCTAGAATCTAGAGACCAAAACGACGAAGCTATGAATAGTAAAAAGTAAAAACAATACGGGATTTGTTAGTATGAAAAAACACAAATATTTAAAAGCGCATACTTACATAACGATATTAGTTTCATTTAAACTATCTAAATATTAATTTAAACTATTTGAATATCGACAAAATACCTAGTTCAATCAGTAACATCAAGTAAATATATCTAAATATATGGCAACTCAACAATACGTAAATCATTTTTGGTATCCAAAATTTGGTTTGTATAGGATTAGCCAAGTCTAAGTTTATGATGTTTTGATCATTTCCCAATATTACTACATACATATAATATAATTATAGAGACATCGTCTATACATGAACTCGTAAGGGATCAAATAATTCGAAGTTTTAAAGTGAAAAAAATGACCAAGCACATAACGTAAGACATATAAATTTGCAACTACTATGTAAAATATCATATTTACTGTTGACAAAAAACAATCTGTGTTGTATAGTTAAACCATATATAGAGAATGTTATGGAGAAAAATAAATAAATAGTAAATACAAATCATTCATCAAAACATCCTCTAAATATATATATATATATACTCACAAACCCCACAGCATCCTTCAATATTCGCCTTCTCTTCCTATATTACTCTTTCCCTTAACATCAAACTTTAACCCCTAAAAATCAATAAAGGAGAAAGAGAAGAAGAGAGAACAAAAGAAAACAGAAGCAATGTCTTGTTCTTCTCTCAAATTGCCAATCTTTCTCATTCTCGTATCTCTTCTCCATGCCGCTTTAGGTACGTACACACATATCTATTGTACATAAATCTCCAAATCGTTAGAACCCAAGATCATGATCAAGATCAATAAGATCTTCTCCATTGTTAATACATGATCAATTCCAAAAAAAAAAGAAAAAAATTCTCAAAAATTTAACTTTTGGTTAACAAGTTCTCAGTTTTTACAGCATAGGAAGAACCATAGGACCGATTACAGGACCGATTTACGATAAACCATAGGAAAATATAGTCCTTTATGCGAACATTTGATTTTTCTTGATCAGTTTATGTTTTGTCTTTCCTATAATTGTAGGGGAAGAAATCATTTGCGAGAATCTGCCCACAAATATGTGCGCGTTCTCGATATCGGCTTCTGGGAAAAGATGTTTATTGGAGACATCTAACGTCGCCGGAGAATACACTTGCCGGACTTCCGCGGTGGAGGTTGAAGGATTTGTAAACCACGTGGAGAGCGATGAGTGTGTAGCCGCTTGTGGGGTTGATCGGAAAACCGTAGGGATCTCGTCGGACGCAATGATGGAGGCAGGATTCGCCGCTAAGCTTTGCTCTCCGGCTTGTTTGGATTATTGCCCTAATATTCTTGATCTTTATTTCAATCTCGCCGCCGGTGAAGGTACGACTTGAGTTTTTTTTTTTGAGAGTCTTTCATGCGTAGTTACGTACGTTCACATTTTTGTGGGTGTGTGTACATATATAAATCATATAAATTGCATACGTACCCGTATTCTGATTAAAGATTTAGATGTTAAGGTTCTTGCGTTATAGTAAAACTTAAATTAATGTATGTCCACAAAAATAAATAGGTAGAAATAATTAGAGGTGTTTCCTAGCTAAAAAAGGCATACTTGCCATTAATTCCATTACCTTTACGTAATTGAGGTTTCTTTGCAAAAACATTTATTGAGAATATGTCGGTAGATTCCTTGGGTCGAGTCATTTTTTTCTTACACGTGCATGCATGAAATTCACGTTCATATTTTCCGGTGTTTCTTATCGTCAAAGCAAGGAATTTCGGTAGGAGCTTGAATGTTATGTTTCACTAACCTTAATTATTATTTGAATAATAATGATCCTATGGTTACGTACTTACGTTAGTACTGTACATAAAATCAGTGATGTAAAGTGTAAACTTGACGTAAAGTACCAATTGACTACATGCAGGTGCGTTTTTACCTGATCTCTGTGATGCTCAACGGACAAATCCCCACCGTTCGATGTTGGAAACGCTCAGTTCCGGCGCAGCTCCTGGGCCTGTTTCCGGGACTGCTCCAGGCCATGTCTCCGACGCCTCATCCTTTGCTCTAGCTCCAGCTGCTATGTAAAAATAATGTCACGTGTGTCATGATTTATGTTTAATAATTTAATTAATGATCCATAAGAGATCATATCTTACATTTATATGATTTGATGCTACCTCATCAAAGTTGATTCATATAAAATAAGAGGATACAGAGTGAGTTTGACTTTTGGTTCTGTTTCTTAAAATTTCCCTATATAATAACACTTATTGTAATACCATTTCTTGTCTCTTTCTTGTTCGATGTATATGCTATTGTGCAGCATTGCCGAATGCCATAAATGGTTTCATGCGCTACCACCATACACATGCATGGAGATGTAGCGAATTGATCGATCCAAATGCATTACCAAAGCTTGATTCAGAATCGATCAAACATATAAATTCGGTTCACTTTATATCATTGATCCAAACTTTTGTATCTAATATATGATCCATTGTTTATAGTATTTGCTCAAATGAAAAACTTTCAAGTTTCCTTTCGTTAAAATTTCAACGGAAAATGTAACATCGAGTGTGACATACACAATTGCTCGGACGGCGATAAAATGGGTGTAAAGCAAATCTTAAAATGAAAAAGTTCCATATATACTGTTGTTTTATTATTATTATTTTTTTGCCGCTTTTCTACATAAAAATTGTACTCTGGATATCAAATCTAGAATCTTTTGATATAATTATATCAGATTTGACTAAAGGGTTTATTGTGAAATGTATTTCAAAAATATAAGGTAAAACAAAGCTATTCCCTGATCATAGAATTTGGGCCGTTGGATCTAGTCTTATAATTCACATACGTCGCAAGAAAAAACAAGTACAAATCAAATGCTTAAGAGAGGAAAGATCCCTCAATTTGACAGACAGACAGACGCATAGAAGCTTATTTTCTTTTCTTGACTTATTTTATGGAGACAAAGATCTTTATTCATTCTTGGACAGTATCGCTTCTTCATAGTACAATATAATGTCAAACATCGATTTAGAACAAGGAAGAATTGGAGATCGACGGCTACCGTTCACCGACTGTGAATATGTCGTTTCATGCTTCATCTCGAATACGTACAAATATACGACAACGACAACTATTCGAGGAGTGTGTCTTTGGTGAGTGACGAGTCAGAGAAGATAGTCTGTATGACCGTACGGTCAGGGTTTGATTGAGTTGGGATGTTCGTGTAAAGATGATTGGCATCGACAATGTGCTGAGACTTGGTTCAAACTCAAATTAAACGAGTATGTTCTTTCCTGCTATCATCTCTTTGATTCATGTTTATTAATTTTTCCTCTTTCATTACCACTTATTAATAACTGTTGAAGAAACAAATCTAATCAATCGTGCTATTATTATTTTTATTACGTAATTGATTTTTTTTTTTTGGTTATGGTGTCTAGTTGTGTTCAGTTCCGGTTAAAATTCGAGTTATCGTTTTCTGTTCTGTTTTAAACATGATTATTGACTTAAATCAAATTTAGTATTGTATATGGATCTGTTTCTTATTGTTTTGGTTTTTAAATTTGAACAGATAAATATATCTTTACTAAAACAAAAATTGTCTCGGCTCAGAATTTTTTACTTGTTTTGGTTTTTCGAATTTGGAAAAATCAATAAAACCATTCTAATTGATAATCTGACAAAGCCTGAAAAATAAATCTCTCAGAAAAAGATTTTCCCATGAGAAAAACCAGAAATCACAATCATCATCATCATCATCATCATCATCATCATCATCATCATCATCATCATCATCATCATCATCATCATCATCATCATCATCATCATCATCATCATCATCATCATCATCATCATCATCATCATCATCATCATCATCATCATCATCATCATCATCATCATCATCATCATCATCATCATCATCATCATCATCATCATCATCATCATCATCATCATCATCATCATCATCATCATCATCATCATCATCATCATCATCATCATCATCATCATCATCATCATCATCATCATCATCATCATCATAGTTCATAATAAATACAAAGAAGAAGAAGGCATTAAAAGTATATGCATATATAGATACACACACGTGTATGAAGAGACAGAGAGAGTCAGAGAGGGAACAAAATAAGCTATACAAAGCTCTTTTTAAAACACTTTATCAGCGCCTATTAGTCTTTTTAGCTTCCAATGTAGTCCCGTCCTTAAGAGCTTGTTGGGCATCGGTTTCCATGCCGAGCTTGAACAAGCAAGCCGCTTGCAGATACAAAGCGGTTGGCCATTCTGGAGACACAACTTGTGCCTGCAATGCATCGGTCAGAGCCTCTTGTGCATTCTCGTTCATCAGATATGACAGACAGCGCCGTGCATGAACAGTTGGTGACACCATTGTTCCTCCATCTATGAACTATACCATCAAACACACATTACAAACCACCATTTTCAGTTTCAGTGACTGAAAGGAAAACAAAATAGAAAATTATTGGGTATTTGCATTTGTAGATGTTACCTGAGTGTAGCAATCCACTGCGGTTGTATAATCTTTGGAACGGAAAGCTACGTCGCCTTGCTTCTTTGAATTGAGAGATTCTTGCATCTGATTGGTCCACATCTGAAACGAGAGCTGCGGAAGAAGATACGTATAAAATGATTAAATGATATACATAAAAAGTCCCTTATTCAGAGCATCGGAAAGGCTAAGGTGTGAGCAGACCTCGTTGGCAATTCCTTCATCATCCTTGTATCCGATCTTATTAAGTATTTCATGTATAGCCGTAAGATCTACTCTTAAGCATGCGTCACCAAAGGGCGTCAATAAAAGCGGCTGCTCTTCCTCGGCCTCAGTTTCATGGGGTATACTCATAAGATCATATGAAGGTACCTCAGATTCCTTCTGGAGTGTGGCGAGTGAAGTGACGAGAGATTTCACATTTGGCCTTTCTCGAGCTTCATACTGCAGACAACGTGTGACTAACCGTACTAGCTCAGTTCCATCTTCGTTTGAAAAATGACCCTCTAGAGCAGAATCCATTAACATTGCACAGTTCTTTCCCTTGATCAGGTCAAGCGCCTGTATAACAAGCAAGGTTAAATAGCAACTGAAAGATAATATAAAGCAGGAAAAACATGATGAACTATCTAAACCAGCAACGTCATTGCGATCTTAGTAAGAACTATCGAGCAGTATACAATGAGACAGGTCCTACATTACATCTAACCTTTTATATATTATATTAGGAGAGAACTTACATGGCTTGGTGGGATATGTTTACCGCTCATGAGATCAAGCAAAACAGTTCCAAAACTGAACACTACACTCTCTGGTGTCACTCTACCTGACACAACGTAGAAAATACATGGATTCATGAATGGATTTAGCATTGGGAAGTTTTTGGTCCTGAAACATATTGGGAGCTAAGAAGATATATATAAACATGAAGAAGACAGGGTCTTACCCGTTCGTAGATACTCTGGAGGAGTAAACGCCAAGTTTGTGCTATAACTCTTCCCATCTCGGCTATTTTTCATGAGTCCAAAGCAAGACAACCTCGGGTTCCCATCCTGTAAACCAAAAAGGATAAAAGAAAAGACTATTTTTTTTTAACAATGATAGAATTACAAATCAGTCAGAAGGATAAGCAAAGAATGAATCAAATATTCACCTTGTCAAACAAAACCCTGTAAGCATTGAGATCATGATACAAAGCTCTCCCTTTATTACTACAGTATTCTAATGCTTGCGCTAAACACAAAGCAACTCTTAATCTCATCGCCCATTTCATGGGATGATTCTCCCCTGAAACAACAAAAAGAATAATCATCATTCGAACTACGCAAAAACCTATTGAACAAACACTACATTATGAGTGTCTTGTCTCTCACAAGCAGAAGTTGTGATGATTGGAATCAGAAATTGAATAGCCATAAGAGGAGTAAGTAAAGAAAGTAACCCACAGTGGAAAAGATGCTTTGCAAGAGTTTCGTGAGGCATAAACTCGGCAACGAGTAATCTCTCTTCGCCTTCGTAGCAGCATCCTATCAGATTCGCCAATCGCTCACTCCTCAAGCTCCCAACAGATTTCGCTTCATCCTAATGAAAAAAATAACATTTTTCCGATTGCGACCCAAACTTTCAAATCGAATTCAATTCAGGTGAGGGAATGAAGATCCGAATGGAAAGGAGAAGTACCAGGAACTGTCGGTGATCGGCCCATGCGAGGCGGTTAAAGCGTTTGACGGCGATCAAGCGGCCATCATCAAGCCTCCCTCTGTAAACAATGTTAGGAGCTTTCTCTCCGTGTTCCGATACAATGTTCTCTGAGGAGAAACCGCCGGTCGCAGATTTTAGCTGCTCCAATCGGAATTCCTTGAAATTCGGCCACAATTTCTTCTCATGTTTCCCTCCATTTTCTTTATTAAAAATGAAAAATGAAAAATTCAGAAAACCCTTAAAACATGAAACACGAAAAGCGAAGCAGAAATTAAGGAAGAGAGAAGCAGACCGAGATCTGGAGATTCGAGGACTGAAGCGGAGTTGAAGTTAGAATGGAACAAACAAAAAGAGAACTTAGAGCAGCGAGCTCCCATTTGATGAGGCGATGAATCAGGTGATCGGATTTCGGAAGAGAAATCAAACTATACAACAGTTGTCATTGTTCAGAAAATTGGAAAGTTCAAGTGAAAATGTCGATTTTCGAAAGAGATTCGTCTTCGCCGATAAGAAAAGTTTCTGCCTTTCTTCTTCTTCAGACTTCCCTCAACAAAAGGAGATTGTTTTCGTTTATTCTCTTTAATATTTAAATTTCTTTTATCCGAAGTTGTTTTTGCCACAAAACTTTCCGCTCCCTTTTAAATATCCTTTTAAAATTCCTCTTTTTTTTTCTGAAAGACAAAATGTTTTTTTTATTTTTCATTGAATTATAAGCAGAATAAAAAATGGAGGAAAATTGTAGTCATGATATTATGTGGTTCACACGATATATATAGTTTTGTGAAGGCTATATATATATATGCCGACATAAAAATGAAAATTTATGAAAGTATTAAAAAGCAGAAACACTTTTTACATGTTGAAAGTTGAAACCGCGTGAACTTTCATCATTATTACACCATTTGTTGGCGAATTAATCTATTTTTTCCGCTGACTTTTGAAGTATAATGCTTTTTATATTCACACTTGTAATAATAGTACTATTACAAATCTTTAATTACAGATATTTCAAATACCCAAAACCCGCCTCAAAATTCACTAAACAAAAGATTTTTCTTATTTTTAAAACTAATAAACATATATTGAATGTCAACAAAGTGTCTATAAAAAGCGTATTTTAAGTTTGTTTAGCGAAAATTTACGGATCTAACTAAAAACACTATCGAGCTAATGGTTGACTTAACTTGTTTCTCTTCTCTTCAAAGTGAGTCAAAAGTCAAAACACTAAAAAAAATTACAATCTTCAAATAAGTGAGACTTTGGAACATAATGGCATAGAAAAGATACTTGCCATGACGATTATAAGAGTGTCGTTAGAAACTTTCGAAGATTTGTATGGAAACCCAAAAAAAGAAATAACAAAGGAAACGACACACTTTTTAAAATCTAGAAGGTGGTACATCCACCATCCTTTCTTGGTATAAATATATATTCAACAAATTAATAAAGACATTATCTGCTGATTGGAGAATCTTATATCCATCATAATTCTGATTATGGAAAATTGATCAAAATTTGGAGATGTACGATGAAGCATCATATCCTAGAGAAGTCTAAGTAATGAGTTACGGAAGGACTAAGGATACAATCTTAATTATAAGAAAGAAGTAAATTAGTATGAAAATGCAATGTTCGGCGATGTATCGGTGCTTACGTTCAGGACGTATATATATTTGTAATGCATCAAGATATAAAATCTCATTAAAAATATTACCTTATGAAAAATCTGAGTTTTCATCTACATGATCTAAAGTATATATAGAGTCAATATGTTAGGGCTTGTTATTGAATGTTTGTGGCCGTTAAATCACTTCTGCGTTACACTTCTCATTTCTCAAGTTCGAGATTGGTCGTTATTGCATGGTTGGTGACTGGATTGTGTTTCTTTTTTTTTCATCTTTTGTAATATTTTCTTCTGTTCTATTTTAAATTTAAGGATAAAGAATTAGCTAGATGCCCATTTTTCTGATATGTAGCCATCCTTGTCCAAAGACAAACGTATAAAATGTGTTTCCCAGATCACAACTGATAATATTACTCATAAAAAGTGACTTTTTCTTTATAACGATACAAGGGTCCTCCAATATAAGATAGATACTGCAAAAAAAAAAACATAAATAAATAAAAACAAAATTGAAATCAACAACTTCGTTAAACAAACCATATCCAGACAGTTGCTATAATGATAATGTTTCTTTCTTTCTGCATTTAAATTAATGATTATACTACCCATATATGGTACCACATAGGACCCTCAAACACAACAAACATTATGATAAGAAGTCGACAAAACAAAATATATAGTAACATAAAAAAAAAGATTTTCCAGCGAAAAAATGAAAGAAATGGCATCATGAATTCATGATCATGAAAAATGAAATTGGTCGCTAGTGTAACGAGATGAAAGAATGATCATAATCATATGTCAAAAAGAGAAAAAAAAACATTTATCATTATCATTTCATTCATACCAACAATAAGTATATCTAATTAACTATCTTTATAGCATTTTTGCTGATTCCAATCGAATATTAGCTATTCATCAAAACGCCAATAATCTTCAGAGTGTGACATCGAATCCTAAGAAACAATATTTAAACCACAAAAAAAAAAAAGACAACATTACTTTATCAAATATTTTCATTCAAGTAGTGGGTCCAAAATATGAGATTCGATTGGTAGGGTATTTTATGATCCAATAGTTCTCGTCTGATGCCTCAAAGAAGTATTAATGTATTTCATAACCTTTTCAATTAATCTTATACAAAAACAAATCTGACATGCTGTGTTTACATCAATTAGCGATCTGTTTAAGTTATGGCATCCATATATAAAGATGGTTAAGACTCGTATGTATATATTCTACATTAGACTCGTATATGTATTCTACAATATATTTAGGGATGAACACACTTTGAGCACCGAAAATGTGAAAGGGAAAGAAAAGAGACAGAGAGTTTTTGGTGACAAAGTTGTGTCCTGAGAAGATGTCAACATGTGAGCACACATGGGATGTGCGTTTGACCACATTCCTTACCGACACATGCCACGTTCCCTCTTCCCAGCGTTCATTTTCTTGTTTTCCATATTTCACCCCATATGTTTCGGTTTGTTAAACTTCACCCCCCCCCCCCCCATTATATTAATCTCCAAGTCTTATGAGAATACATTTTCTTGAATGGTTATAACTTACTTAACTGTAAACTAAATTTTAGATGTGTAAGATCGTTTAAGGCTACTCGAATAAAGCGAATGATTGGTAAAATAATATATATAACAAATAAAATAAAAATTAATACAAAAAGTTGTCATAGTCTCAAAAGATATAAAACTTTTGGAGACATACATATTAAATTTTTGTGTGCTTACTTTGGCTATTTATGAAAATGCTGTGCAATCTTGTGTTTTTCTTTACTGTTGGTAAATGACAAATTAATCTAAATTGAAGTTTTAAGAAACAGTTTAAACATCATGTTCAAGAGGACTTGATTGATTATGAACACTGGACACACGCAAAGAATGAAAAAGGCCGTTAATTAATATGTATAAGAGATTGTTTCGTGTTACCCTAAAAGCACCAGACAAACATCAAAGTACTTGAGAAGCAAGAAATGGAAATGTACAAGCTGCTACTGTTTTTTACCCTCTTTTCTGGATCTATATTCATACAATCAAATTTACCAAAATCAACGACCCGGAAACTAAGCACGAGCTGGGATCTCATGCGCCATTGTAGCGTTATCGGTGTGACCTCCATTGCTGTCTTCATAAATCTTGCCACTCACTTGAGCCCTCGGTCTCTGAAAAAACAAAAGAAAATTGTATACATTAAGATCAATTTATCGAGTTTTCAATCAGATTTGTCACTGAAAACTATTTCAGAATGCGTACCCAGTCTGCAGGATCAACACCGTTCCCGTTCAAGAGTTTGTGATTCTCTTCTTTGGTTCTGTCTTTCGAGCTCACAGGGAGTAACACCGTTGTCCGATCAGGCAATTCTGTTTTGAAAACAAATTCATATGAGAATCTAGGGTCTCTGCAAGTAAAATCTGAATTCAAGATCACAGACCTGGTAATTTCTTGTCAAGGAAGAACACAACCAAGTTCACGGTATACCACGCAACGACAACATCGACTGTGTAATGTTTACGGGACGCGATAATCAAGAGGCTTTGCAAGATAGCTATGACCCAACCTAACAGCTTTATGAACCTAAAAGAGAGACATTTGTAAGCTAATAAAGAGATGAGATGACTTTCCGGCTATTGTTTAAGGCGTTTTATGACATTTCTTAAGTAACTTTATACCTTTTAGAACCGTATTTCTGGTAAGTGAGGACAAAAACTAGTGTGAATATCATATGAGATGAGAAAATTAAATCTCCACATCCGTATATCACCCCACGAGGAACTGACAAGATCAGCGTATTATCACAGAAGAACGAGAAGAAGTGTACGTGTACATCAGAATACGTTTTGAAGGAAAGGAAAAATGTTAAAACTTACAGTTAATCAAGAGCACCTCAATAACGCTATGAGGCCGTGGCAACCTGGCAAGCTCAGAACCCTGTAAGTAACACAAGAGACTCACCAGAATAAACACATGAATATGGATGTACGCCACTTGTGTAGAGCTTTATCCAGTTTTACCTCTCGACAGTGATAGTTAGGGCCAGGAAGCTGAGTCGAATAGAACGTCATTACTCGGAGAAACTGACAAGCCTGTTAATGGAAAGAATTTACAACAAAATTTATTACGAGTAAGCCTTGAATTCATTTACGTAGCGAAGGGCAAGGGGTACTTACAACTAAGAAGGCGAGAACCCTGCACCATATCAACACAGTGTATATCTTCTTGCTTTTCAAGATGAATGGATGGAAAGTCCACTGCAATTTTTAAGGCGAAACAAACCATTCATATAACGGCACAACTACATATTAAATATCCTAGAATCTGAGGAAACTCACCAGTAAAAACGAAACAAACACACAAGTGAACACAGTTTCACTTATGTAGCTTTTATCTTGACCAAGCTCCTAAACAATCGAAAAACACAGAGATCTTTTATGTGACATCTATTCTGACAGATAATGGATGAACCAACCAGCTGAAATATTCGAGACAAACCGGAAGAACAAAAAAGCCGAGATCTTGAAGCGTCGGTCCTGGGCGATGAATATAATGAACTCCCCTAGCAGCCAAACCATGAATATACTGCACATAACAGATGCATTCATAAAGTGTCAAAACTAACAAAAATTCAAGACTTAACTAAACCAAAGCAACCAAGAGACATAAAGCCATAAAAGGTAAGGGCAATTTCTAGTCTTGTGCTTGAATTCCTTCCAAAGCCTAAAGTTACTATAGGTATAACAAACATGATCATAACCTTTTACCGTATCCTACGTTTTCAGTTTCAGACTTGAGCAAAAAGATTCCGAAAATAAAGATTACTCAAAATCGGGTTCAAGCAAAAGGGTAATAATCATTCAACACTAAGAGCAAAAAGGTGCCGACTTCAAATCACAAGACGAGTTATTGGATCCAATTTACTAAGCTCTAGTATTCAATTACAGACTGAAGTTATGAGAAAGCTGAATATAAAAAAAAAATATATGAAAACCTGACAGAGAAGACCAGCAAGAAGGTATTTCCAGTTCTCAGCGAGAAGACCAATCTCCGTAGTTACTTCCGAACAAACTCGCTTCCATAGCTATAAAAAAATGAGCCAATTACCAAATCAGCTAATTACCCAAATAATTGCAGAATTCAGAAACCGAAAAGCAAAATTTAAACGAAGAACCTTAGAAGCTTCGCGGCGAATGTAAAGCGTCATTATCTTCTTCTTTGATTGATATTATTCCACTTCCATACTACTTCATACCCCAATAGTTCGCTCAACAAAATTCAAACTGTCACCACCTAATTTAAAATTTATCTGTGGAACCGAGCTTTTCACCGGAAAGAGGTCGTAGATCCTCCGCAGCGAAGCGGTAGTTAACGTCGCTTTGACACAACGATCGATCGAAGATCAGAAGAAAAGGTTGAAACGAGAACGAAGGTGACACCAAAAGGAAGAAGAAAAGCCAAGAGATCAGAAGACGAATAAGAAGAATCGAAGCTTTTTAAAAGTAGAAAAGGAATTTCCTTTAGGAGGATCTGAGACAACGATGATCAACAAAGCCCTAAAACAATTTCTCCGTTGCTCTGAGATCAGCGTTTTGCGAAAAACATTCAAGCATCGTTTTGGGTGTAAGATAAAACGCGAGATCAGCACGGAGAAAACGGTTGAAAGCATTAGTATTTTTTTTTGAAAAAATGGCGACTTTTATCATCATTTTTTTATATATTTAAATTAAATAAAAGAAACAAACACTAATTAGTTTTAAGATGCAATGCAAGAGGATCAACTGCAAAGTCTACCCATCTGTGAGCAACTACTTTCACACAAATTGAACCAAACATATTACCATCTTAGAATAAAATCTTATTTGAATATATAATCCATTAGTTTTATATTTTCTGAGTATTAGAGTACTGATAGCCCGTTTGATAGGAGAAGTGAGTACGGTAAGCTCTATCATGTAAATCTAGCGCTGACAAACTGGAAAATCAAAACACCTAATAGAGCAACACCGAGCTGGATTCCTATCTGAAGCATCACATTCTTCAGAATCGGCCAGCCTTTCTCCGACCATTTCTTCTTCCTTTCGGTGCTCACAGTCGTCGTTCTTTCTTCTTCCAGTGTTTCATCATCATCATTATCTTTTGTCTCATCTACTTCTTCTATAGTTTTAGACTCCGCTCTTATTTCTGAACCGACTTCAGTTATCTCCCCCGGTTTCTTGTCGAATAATCCTTTGAACTGTTTTCTAGCTTTTCTCTCCGCTTCCTGTGAGGTCCAGATAGATGAGATTCTTGAACAATGCAGATAATCTTGTATTGAAATCACCAAAACATGTCCAATTCATTAATAGCCTTTTGAACTCAAATACTGACCTGTTCCTTTTCCTTCAGTTTCAAAAGTGCGGCTGTCGCATCAGCTTCTGATGATTTATCCACTTTGATCATCTAAACACATCCACAAAACCATGTAAGTAAACAAAACTCCATCTCCAAGGATTGGATTATATACAAGCAGTTTTAGCATAATATACCATATTGAAGTCATTTCTAGCGTCTTCATACTCTCCACCTGCCATGTAAGCCATTCCGCGGCGGTAGAGACCCTTCGCATGTCCTGGCTTTGCTTCAAGGACCTGTTTGGAATATTTAGTGCACAAAAGGTCTCAGAAACCTGGACTTCTGAGATTCAAGAACAAGCCTTAAGAGATTTTGCTTATTCATTCTTACCTTATTGCATGTCTCTACAGACTTCCTCCACTCTCCCAATTTAAGCAAGCAAGCCGCAACATTCAGATGTAACATATTCTTCAAATATCAGCAGAGCAAGGATACAAGAGTTAGTTAATATTTTTTACTATTATCAAATCTATACATATCTATAATTGCAAGCGTAACGAGACGATAAACTCACCCTTGCGTCACCAAATATTTTTCCTTCCTCATCATCTTGTGGGTTTACATGATTAAATTCCCTGAGCACCTGGTTTTTGTTTCACCGCTTAGACACAAGGAAGTAAATGCAAATACTGGATTTACAGATACTGACAAAGGGAGGAAACTGGATTTGCTACTTTTTCTTGGATTCTATTACCTTTTCGTACTTTGCTTTTGCGAGCTCAAATTTTCCTTCTTTGAACAGCCTGTTACCCTGAAGTTCAAAGTATAACCAAAAACAAAGAAGAGCTACACCTTAGAAGATTTCGTGTGGCCTAAGTCAAGATTAGCTAAAACAAACTCTGTTGTGGTACATTTTACGAGTATAGGTCAAATATATATAATAGCAGAACATTTGTTGCATACCGTGCTTCTGATATCTTCTGCCTCATTCATGATGCTCTGGAAGTTCAAACCAGTCCAATCCTGAGACAAGAAACTCTAGACTCGTAAGTAAAGGAAGCTGTCTACAATTACTATGGTAAACATCACCACTAGACCAACTTACTCTTGGCGTTTCGAAACCAAGGAGTTCAATTTCCCACTGAACATGTGCAGCTTCAGGAACGCCAGGCGGCCTATCAAGAGAGAAAACAATTAAAATGCGTTTCCTTCTCCACTACAAGTTTATACGATATCATGTTCAATGTGATTTACACAGTTACGAGTATGACCTTGGAAATTTGTCATATGCATAATCAGGGGGACATGTAACAAGAGCAATCTCCTCAGGTAGCATCAAACGAGTACACATCTCAAATCCCTCAGGCACCTGCCCATACGACAATAAAATCTTAAGCTTAATTAACTCCACCAGGAATTTCTATAAACGTCTGAGTAACTGACCAGTCCTTCTCCTGAACTGAACTCCAACGGCTGATCATTATTTTCAATCCTACTATCATAGAAGACAGTCTTCTCTTCATTGAGAAGCATGCCCTTGTAGTGAACGCTTAACCGACTGTCTTGGAGAGGACAATCCATTGGAAATTCTCCTAATAAGTTGATGAAACGTTGCAGATCAGAATAGTCTAGTGGATAAAACTAAATATTCAGAAAACAAGAGCTTGGAATCTAGCAGATGCCCCAGCAAGATGTATAAGAGTTAAACCCACATCATGTTGAAACAGAGAAACCGTTAAAAAGTAAGTGTGAAACATACCTCTTCCATCTTGAATTCGACGTTTTATGAGACGTCCATCTCCAAGCATGTCTCGCACCTTCAAAGTGAGAACTTGAATGTCAATCACTCAGCCTCCCAATTCTTAAATGCGCAAAAGACTACATAAGAAAACAGAATTATACAAGTTTCGTCTTTCTTATACCTGAATGAAATGCACCAGTTCAACCTCAAAATGAACTTCCTCAACGTCTTGAGCTATATGCATCAAAGGAGATTCAGTCAGATACTGCTTGCGAACATATATCACTGCCTTCTCCTTCCGAGCCATTGTTCCAATTCCGAGTTCAAGACCTTTCGGCACCTACCTAATTGACCAGCAATTGTCAGCAATTATAGTATTCCACCAGACCTGATGTGCATGGACAAAGAGTAAAAAACTAAAGATGCCCCATGAACTTAACAATCACCTCAGATTTTCCAAACGTGAAGAAATAAGGTTCTTCTTTGTGAGATAAGATCACTTGTCCATCACCTGATTTACCCGATATCCTAATAAATACCACAAAAATGCATTAAATTTTCAATCAATGTTTCTGTCCACAAGGGAAAACAAGGTTAAAGGCATTTTCGACCCAAAATGCAGGAATTATCAAACACTAATTAAATTACCTGGCTTTCACTTCATAGGGTTCTCTAGGAGATTCCCAGCCATCACCTTCACTTAGAATCTTTCATATAAAAGGAAAGCAGTACGTGAGCCATCAGGGAGAGCAAGAAATATTTTGATCATACCATTCTAACTCTGCTTATTCTTCCTTACACTACCCTTGCCCAAGCCACCAAAGAAATATATCATCTCCGGCCCAATTAATTTGTCTACAAATATGGAAATTCAGGTCCTACCTTCTTGACGACCCCCAGGTCATCACTTGCAATCTGAAAAATTAACGCAACGCAAGGGAAACGAATACTTAAGTCAGAACATATGAAATGCAAGTTTTCAGAGTCTTTTGACTAACTAACGCACTGTTATCTTAGCTGTTGATGAGATCTTGCCTTGGCTTTAGCAAAATCCAGCAATTCAATCTCAAAATGAAGCTCAACATCTTTCGGAAAATTGCCTGGAGCTGAGACTGGACAATCTTTCTCTGCATAGTGCATTTCAGGTTTCATCTTGAACTGAAACAAAAAAAAGACAAAAAAGAAGAAGATAAAGACTTCATAAGCCTTGAAGTAAACAAACTAAATCCTGTACAGAAACCAAACTATGAATCCGAGCAAAGAGACAGCTTTGTAATATACAATATTGACAAAGCACTCGAATAAAAGTTTATCTTCGAGGCGAGAAGACGTGAGCTGATTTAGTACACACAATTCCAGGGACAACAACAGATCTCTAAAAGTTTTGAATTACCATAGCTATTTCACCCTTATGCATTGTGGGAATTCCTTCGAGCAATCCAAGGATCATTTTACTCTTTCCCAAGACATCTCTTATCGGTACACCTCTCCCTGATGGAATATCAAACCATTCATCGATGAGTCCCTAACAAAAAGCTCAAAGTAACTCCCTATTGCAAATATTCCACTGAGAAAAGTTCCTCAGCCTCACCTCCACATTCTGATCTCGTTGATTCCACTACTACACCATCCAGTGTCCTTACAGTGCAGTGATAAATAACCTGAGAAAAGAAAAGACACATGAGCATCAAAACTGACCGCTCTTTAGTCTCTCTCTCTCGATAACCAGATCTTTCAAATTAGTACCTGATCACCATCGACGGGGATTGACTCGCCTCCTCCAGATCTCACCACTGCTTTCAACAAGCTCCCAGGAACAATGTTCTTCCTCCTATTCCAAAAACAACAGATACATCAAATTAATAAACCCCCACCTAAAATCGAATAAATCAGCAGAGATTTTCCAAAAGGAAATAGAGCCACATGAACCTCTTGTCGTCTTCCGTTTCCGATTTCTTCTTCTTGGGCAAGTGATTCTGCTTCGTCGCATCCATCGCCGATCAAATCCGGAGTTTCGCGTCGACTTCGAATTAGGATCTACAATTTGAAATCGAAACCTGAAGCAGAAACCAAGGCTGAGTTTTTGTCTCTCTTAATACTGGGTAGTTGAACAACTGTGTTAAATTGTGGCAAATGAAAATTAGCTTTTTTATAAATATTTTTTTTTATCTGAGAAATCAACCTTTTTCTATAGAAAAATAAAAAGGTTTTCGAAGCTCAAAAGTCTCGCCTTCTACCATATCTGCTCACAAAAATTAAGAGAAATGGCTTCTCTAATGGCGATTCGGACCCAGAAGATTATAACAGTAAGTTCTCTCCTTCAGGTAAGTTCTTCTTTCCCCCGCTTATCCTCTCAATTCGCCTCCAGCTACTGCTCCGGTAGCAAAACCTTTACCCTAAACTCAATTTCAAAAAAAAACCTGAGCACATCCGCCGCCGCCACGAGTGGTTACTACCAGCCTCAACCTCATACGCCGTCCCAACGGCCATATGCACCTTTGGGCTTCGATAGTCAGACGAACACTGATCAAAGAGTGCCGCAAAACCAAGGCTATAACCCTAATCAATGGAATCCCCAGAATCCTCAACACGGTGGATACAGACCTCAACCCGGTGGGCAGGTTCCTCAACGCGGTGGAGCTTTTAACACTCAAGTCAATTATCAGAATCATGGTCAGCATCAGAATAATGGTCAGCGAGTCCCTAAGAGCCAGTCTTACACGCAGCAACCCAGAACCCCAAACCAAACCCATATTCAGATAGTCCCTACGGTTGAAGAGGTAGTGCACTTGTGCAAGCTCAGGAGATACAAAGATGCCATCGAACTGCTTGATAAGGGAGCTATGCCTGATGGAGAATGTTTCTCTCTGCTGTTTGAGTCTTGTGCGAATCTGAAATCACTTGAGCATTCCAAGAAGGTACACGATCATTTCCTTCGGTCTAAGTTTAGAAGTGATCCGAAACTGAACAATACGGTGATCAGTATGTTTGGGGAGTGTAGGAGTGTCACTGATGCTAAGAGAGTGTTTGATCACATGGCCGATAAGAATATGGATTCTTGGCATTTAATGATGCGTGTGTACTGTGATAACGGAGTGGGAGATGATGCGTTGCATTTGTTCGAGGAGATGACGAAACATGGATTGAAACCAAACGAGGAAACCTTCCTTACCGTTTTCCTCGCTTGTGCTACTGTGGGTGGAATAAAAGAAGCGTTTTTGCATTTCGATTCCATGCAGAGCGAGCATGGGATTAGTCCAAGGACAGAGCATTACTTGGGTCTTTTAGATGTTCTTGGCAAATGTGGACATTTTGTTGAAGCTGAGCAGTACATCCGCGACCTTCCATTCGAACCCACAGCTGATTTCTGGGAAGCCATGAGGAACTATGGTCAGCTGCATGGAGATATCGATTTAGCGGATTACGCAGAGGAACTGATGGTTGATCTTGACCCTTCAAAGGCTGTGATCAACGAAATCCCCACCCCTCCACCCAAAACATTCAAGGACATAAGCATGCTTGCTAGTAAGAGTAGGATCCTTGAGTTTCGGAATCTGGCTTATTACAAGGATGAAGCCAAGGAGATGGCTGCGAAGAAGGGAGCGGTTTATGTTCCGGACACAAAGTGTGTTCTGCATGACATCGACGAAGAGGCCAAAGAGCAGGCACTACTCTACCATAGTGAGAGGTTAGCGATTGCTTATGGTATCATAAGCACACCACCTCGGAAATCCCTCACAATCATCAAGAATCTCCGTGTGTGTAATGACTGTCACAACTTTATCAAGATTATGTCCAAAATCATTGGTAGGGAGTTGATTGTGAGAGACAACAAACGTTTCCATCACTTCAGAGACGGTAAGTGTTCTTGTGGCGATTACTGGTAGAACTCAGGTTCTTGAGTGGCGACTTCCGTGGCTTCGCAATTAAGTACTCCAGAACTCTGCTTGCACTTGGGAATGAAATTTGTACGCTGTAACAAATTTCCTCTGCTTTAGACGCTTTTAAATGAGGTGTTAAGCTTGTGTTTCCACCATAATAACTCTTGAATAAGTTATTGCTTCTTTGTTCTATTTCTGGAAAGAGAAAACACACACTAAAAAGTATAGTAGTGTACCAAATGCTTCTCGGCTTTACCTTGTCACTTGTAGAGAAACTAAAATTGACCGGTCATGATGGAATTTTATAAATTAAGTTTTTAAAGCTTTTTAGTTTTTACCACACATCTAAAAATAAAGAAATGCTTTCTAACATGCTTCTTCGAAAATTGTTGTTTGTTTGTTTGTTTATATGGATAAACTTACAATTTTATGGACCTAAAACTTCTTCATCAGATTGAAAATCTGGCAAATCCGAGGGGATTATGTTGCCTCTCTCATCATATGAATACATCTGTGCTGGCTTGTCCAGGTGTTCGTAGAGGAGAGGTCCGGGTTGAACATTTTGGGCTTAACAAGGTACAAATCATTAATGCTCATGATTCCAATATCGCGTGCATGACCATGACACTGGATAGATTGCTTCTTGAAACTGCTAATACAAAGGGAACTCTGATTAGAAATTTTCAACACAATGGACGGAACTCGTCTGCAAGAGGTCTAGTATTAGTTCACTTTACTTAAACAATTATCAGTCTAGCATGTGCTGTGTATGTCACATTTTTGTAGGCATTGGTTGAGCAAAACATATCTGTCATGATTCATACAGAAAAGACTTTTGTACCTCATACCTGTTAGTAACATTAAAGAATTAGTTGGATAGAATCTTATGCAGCATATGGCAGTTTTGTATGCTCATTACTGATTGGTTTGTCTGCTTTATGAAATCTAATGATGCATTGTTAGAGGTCCGAAGAGAAGGATCTTTGTAGCACGCATTCATAAAAATCATTGAACTTAATAGAACTGTGTCGCTTAGACGCCTTGGAAAATTCATGCGTTACTAGGAAATTATTGTTTTTCCATTTCATATCTCTTCTCAAAACCGGAAAAGTCAGGAGTCAATTTCATATATGTAGCTGTAAGCCTAGATCAACACATGCTTCTGTCTTGCACTTAACATCTTCATACAAAGTTGCAGGAGTTCTGCCAAGATATTTCAGCTCGGAATGGTCATTTGCTCAGTTCCATGTACCAGAAGTCACCCAATTCTCTAAATAGTACTCGCGTCATCAACCACAATTAGTCAGTCATATGTGTTTCCATTACACAAGTCAGAATATCATTACCAAAAGAATAACCAACAACAACGCATCATATGTATCGGTCTTACAGTTTCTACAGGTGCAATTCGACCCAGTGAACGGAGGAGAGATGACTCGGCTTGAATACGTCCGCTTTCTGAAGCCGGAGATCCTAAGATATTCAGAACGTGTGCTCGGTTCAAGTTCTAGTACATAACCACTGGCTCTGTATATAAGATTTGGTGAAACTGCATAAGACTTGATTCTTCCAAGCTTTATTTGATTATGTGGCTACATAGAGTCTATAGTTTTGAAGACAGAGTAATCTTGTGGTCGAGGCAATCATCACTTTCCCGATTGCTTTCCTGTCTTTCATAGCCCCGAATGCAAGATTGGCCTGTAATTCAAACGATAAATGTTTTAAGTACATGTCTTTGAGTGTTGATATTGTGAAGATATAATGAGTTTTACCTGGGAGAGGCTATAGGTATGAGAGATGTGAATGGTGATCAATCCTCTGGTAAGCCATGACAGTAACTCTGATGGAATCTTCAAAGACATTGGGTTGGTGGATTCTGTAGCTTCCCCAGTAAAGACTATGCACCGTCAAGTTCTGGACCAAATTGTGTTACAACTTAACTTAGAACATTTGATTCTCTCAAGTGAAAGAGCTGAATTTGTTTAGCCGGGTTTTGAGACTTCCCAATATCTTTAGCTTTGGCAGCTCCTGCTTGTTTCAAAACCGGCACAAGCTCTGCGTTTCCGATCTTTTCAGCTATATCAAAGTGCAAGTATCACGGGCCTTGTTCATAGCACTGAGGTCTATTCCATCAAATTATGACTTTAGATTTTCTTCATCATTCTACATTTATCACATTACAGGAACAGATTGTTTCTCATTTTTCTGCAGACAAAAAAATCTAAGTCAGAACTAACTTAATAAAGCGTATAAGATTAAGATAAGCATACAAAACTTTTGATCGTGGAGGAAACATTGTTAGCCTCATCCATGTGGCAGACATTGCACTTATCAAAATCTTTCCAGTCAACAAGCACAGGTCGGTAAACAGTAGGATGATCTTGATAATTTCCCGGAACCATATTTCCGCTGAGAATTGGTCTGGAATGTAATAGCCCTTGCCAGTTAGGTCAAGGCTTATCATAGAGCATCAAGTGGGAAAGAACAAAATTTAACTAAGAAGCTTAAGTGCATAGAGCATCAAGGCTTGTCGAATTCTCTCTCTGCCGCTGCTTGATATGGAGCTTTTTCAGCATCAGCCTAATTATAAAAATCCAAACATAAATAAATAAAAAAATTATAAAACAATTTAGTAAGAAAATGAATCAACACAATACAATGACAGAAAAAATATCTTTATTGGAGATATAATTTCTCACATACTCGTCAAATTCTCTCTCTCCTCTGACTAGATAAAAAGTTTTGTCAGCATGAGTCATTGATCACCACATGTCTTCAACAGCTACAGTAGCCTAATTATAGATCTTGTTTAAAAGAACGGTTTACTTTTTTACTTACAGCTCTTAGAGAAGTAGGCGTTGTCGGGAGAATAAGCTACTCAAGTCAGGGCCTATAAAAACTGGGCCTTTTTAGTTCAATTTTTTTCATATTAAACTTTTTTATTAATGTTTATATGTAACTAAAATTTGTAAAACAATTTAGTAACAGTAATATTTATAGAAATTTTAGCACTGTTTATGGACTATTTATTAACAAATATATTGATTAAGTATGTAATTAAATAATTATTATTTTTCAAGTACAACTTCATTGGACAAGATTTTAGTCAAATTATGTTTCAGAAAAATTAAAAGTTTAAACAATGAGTCTTCTCTAGTTTTTTCAAGTGTATTTAATTCTTCTTATATGTAACTAGTATACTCTTACCATTATCTATTAACATTATTATTGTTGTTGTAGTATATGTAAATTATCAATTTTAATTTGTATATACAAACTAGAAAAATAAAAAAGAATTATGAATTTCTAATAAATAATTATTTAAGGTTTATTTAATTAGTTATTCATGATAAAATATATTAATATGTTTGATACATTTAATTTGATGAAGCTATCTTTATAAACTGCCAATGAAGTTACATTATTTTATGAAGTTTTAATGTGAGTTTTTTATATAATTATTATAAATAATAATAGATAATATACAAAAAAAGCATATTTTTAGATTTGCACATAAATGTTGTCAAAAAACTATTCATAAATGTATTTATCCTTTAAATATCACAAAATATAAATCAATAACAAAAAAATGGGAGAAATGTGGATTGAAGAGACTTACAAAGAGTAGATGCAAAGACAATGTTTCTTATCTTTTTATGGAACTTGTGTTTTCTTTCAAGAGTTTGTTGAGCTCTCAGCATTTTCATACATTGTTTTTTTGCCGGAATTAATGTTTTTACAGAGAAAAAAACAAAAGATTTTACATTACAAAAATATTGTTTTACATCATTTATTTTAAATATGTATTAATTATAAATGATTCTCACAAATTTGTTTTACTTAAATAAATGATTAGGAAAGTAATGATACAAATAATTTGTATCATTGTATTTAAAACGGATGTAAAAGTATCAAATATTTACATTAATTATTGTAACTGATGTTAATATTTATAATTAGAAAAAAATGGTGTTAACTTTTATTTCACTCTATTTAAATGACGCTAGTATTAATATCACTAAAACAATCTATTGCAATTATTTATATCAATTATAAATAACTCATGTTAAATTATTTCTAATATTTGTATTAAATTATTTATTAGAACTAATTGATAACAAAATTGGTATTGCTTTCTATTAATTATTTTAAAATAATATAATTAAAAAGTTAAAAATGTTACCCATAACAAATCATCAAAAGTTTCAAATATGTCAACTAAAAAATAAGAAAAAGATCTTAATTATAGATCCTTTGTTTTAGTTGTCCTAATAAACTAAAGACTCAGGAAATATTCTATAAACTCTTCAGGTATTTATAAAAAAATAACTTTTTCACCACATCTCTAATTTTCTTACATAAATAGTACAAAAAATGAAATTCAACAATTAATCATAAATAGTTACATTAGTTTACTAATTTAAGTCACTAATTCAATAGTTATATATATGTCGATTACTTTATCAGTATTTATTTAATTTAATTGTATTAGTAATATATGTTTTAACTAATACAAATTAATATAAATAACAATAGTATTATCTAACTGATGTAAAGCTATCAAATAATTACATTAGTTTTCATACCCAAAAAAATAAATTACATCAGTTTAAACATTTAAAACTAAATGACATAATTAATTTTGATGTATTTAGTTACAAATTTATTATCATTAATTTTTTTACTGATGTAAAATTTGAATCATGTTTTAAGTGATGTTGACAAAAAATTCATATACATCGATTATTTAATTGATGTGAATACATATTTTTCTATCAATTTTGTTTAAAAGATGTCAAAGAATAAAGATTTGTGTCAATTTTAAAAAATAATGTCAAAATAATAAATAATAGCATCATTTTCATAATAAAGGTAAATTCATATATTTTTTATTATTTACTAAAAAGTAATTTAAAATATTATCATTTAGTTTTGTGATACTATTTAAGTGATCTAATACTACTTTTTTGGTAATTGTTAGGGTTTATCAAATATTCCAATATTAATATCAACTCAAGAATGTAAATAGCCTTTCTAATTAGAGTAAGTAAATCTTGAACTACTTGTATACCAAGAGAGGGAGAGTTCCCGTAACGACAAACAAATGTTACAAGATGAAGATGTTCGGTATTGTCTCTATCTGTGAAAACGAAATGTTATAAAAGGCTAATGGGTTCTCTCTGTATTGAGGTTTTAGGAGGGTTTTAATGAGCATTTTTCATTTTTTAAACGAGAACTCAGAATATGATGAGAATGACCAGACATTATATTATTATCATGTGGTTAAATATGGCTTTTTAACTCTTGAACGCGGAGATTTAGCACTATATATATTATAATGTTTTGTAGACTTGCTGTTTTATTGAATATAAATTTGAACACATGTATTTTTGGTAGGATGCATAATCTGTATAGATATCAACCTAACTGTAGATATGAACTTAACTGAATTAAAGATTCGAACTAAATCAAAATAGAGTTTGATTAGAATATAAAAAAATGTATATATATATATACACGTATGTTATTAAAGGTATATATACGTGTTTAAATATCATTTTACATTATGGCAAAGTTGGATTTATTATTATTTATTAAAGTAGATGGAAAATTTTTGATAAAAATGACAAATAAAGGTTTATACATATAGCAACCAAATTTAATCTAGTCCACAAGAATATTTCTCGCTCTTACAACAGTCAACACAATCTTATTAAATAGAGAAAGAAAAGAGATTGGCCTAGGTTAATGGGGCAGCTTACGTCGACAACTATAAAAAAAAAATCACATTTTTATCCATAATTCAGATACAATTTTAGATTATAAAGAGAAAAGAAGGTGAGGAAATGAAAGTGATCATATCATAAAGGACTGATATGATGAGAACGTAGGGAGTTCGAGCTCCGGCGGCAAAGGCATAGCGGCGGTGGTTGGTGTCGGTCCAAAGCTAGGCCGTTCCGTCGCTCGGAAGTTCGCACATGAAGGCTACACCATCGCCATTCTCGCCCGCGATCTTGGTTTGAGTCCTTTCTCTCTCTTTTACTTATTTTTTTTTGGTTGTTTTTTATCCATTTCTCCTTACCTAGACACCCTCATAAACTAGCAGAACTTCCATTTATTTGCCTTTTTTAAAATCTGCCCACGGAATTTTCCTTCTCTATTTATTATATCCAAAGAAGATAAAGAAATTGCGGCATTTTTTTCTTTTAGAATGTTTTTTCTTATTAGATTTTACAAATATTTTAAATATTTATGTAAAGGGTTGACAAAAACGAGAAAGTTGACCAAAAACAAATTATGTAAAGAGATAATTTTATATTGTTGTAAGGTCTTTAATTCAATTGATTTAATTTGTATAAATTTGGTACTAAAAGGTTATTCCCGGGATGATGGAGAAAGGGAAAGGAACTATACTCTTCACCGGTTGCTCGGCGTCATTGAATGGCGTTGCTGGTTTCTCCGAGCTCTGTAATTCTCTTCAGAATATTTTAATATTTGTAAAAAGCAAATATCCACAAAAATAAAGAATAGAATAGAAGATGAAATTAGAACCACAATATCAGTGTAGAAAGGTGTTTTTAACTTTTTATACCTTCCACAAACGGCATTGTTCTGATCCAAACCGACAAGATTCTACCTCAATAAAAAAAAAGATGTTTTTTGTTTGTCTTTATCGAACTTTACCAGAAAAAAATGTTTAATTGATTCGAGATTCACCGTACATTTTTGTGGTTCCATTTCTTCTTCCCTTCATTTTATCCCTTATTTTATTTGAAAATGAAGCCATTTCTTGAATGTTTAGCCTTTGTTTTCATTGTTCTATATACTCGGAATACATGGTCAAAGATGAAAAACGAAAAACTTTTGTTAGCGTCCCCACACCACACTATTGACAGTTTCACACTAAGAATTTGAAGATCTAAAGAAACAAATTAATAGCATCGGATACGATAAAATCTCCCGAAAATGTACTTTCAGAGAAACAAACATCCCATCGAGGGGAATGGTCGCAGAGCAATCTTTCAACGTTGGAGACGGAGAAGGGGAAAGCTCGGGAGTGATGGGAATGAATCCTGATGTATTGGCTCAAACATATTGGAGCCTTCATGTTCAAGACCATAGAGCTTGGACTCAAGAACTCGATATCCGACCATCAAACACAAGATTCTAGTAGTTACAATATGATTTGATTCTTCAGGTTTCTCATTCAGTGTTCTTTTAGTCTTATGGTATGTGGTACGTATGTGTGATTCCTTGATATGTATGTATATTCTTTTGCATTTGTAATGTACACTAAGTATGATAAAGTGTTGGTCTATGATTGGTGTGAATGATCTATCTTTCTCATAACATAACTTTTGTTTTTTTGTTTGCTTGACTTTAGGGATGATGTTTGTTTTGTCGGGTAAGGTTTGATCTTTTCTTGTGGCGTTTAAGTTTAAAAGGGTACAAATGACTTCGTGTTTAAATTTAGGACACAAGAACGGATCCGACATGTCATGTGAATGGACATAAGATCTCATTGATTACAAATAAAAAAGGGACACCCCTAAAGGTAAATAGAAGCAATCGTCCTTTAAGTGTTGTCACGTCCAAGGACTTCTCGGGGTCCATTTTTTAACAGGAGAGTAAAACGTTGAATGATAATCATCAAGAGAATATTAATAGTCTTGAAACATTTATTTTACCTTCTTAGAATAATAATAATAAAAAAAGAGTAATGATATGTTTTGATCAACAACAGACTGAGAGTTCTTTGATTACACATGAATTGAGCTAGCATCGTGTTCTTGTATTGTTTGAAAGAACGAAACTAGGCCATATAACAGTAGATTAAATATTTATACATCGAATTCAATATAATAGTTGCTTCTGTATCCTTTATTTTGTTTTATTTCATTATTTTATTAGTTCGTAATTCGTGCTCGACATTGAACCCAAAATGCTTTGAATAACAAAATATAAAATTCAAATGGGTTTAAATACTGAACAGGCATGACAAGTCTTAATGGGCTTAAATGCTGAACAGGCTTCTAGTTGTATTAGTTAAATTACATGTAATATGAAAGATATAAATTCCCTAATCATACATAATCTATTTTGTTTGCTTCAGCAGTTCTGCCAAACGCGCGGATAATATTTTCTATATTTTTATATTTATTTTAACTATCTCTATTATTTTACTTTTTTGTAAATTTTTATTTATTATTTTATTTTTAATGATTCTAACTACCAATATTATATTGCCTTTTAGCAATCTTCACTTACTAATAGATTCTACTATCACCTTATGATAGGTCATCCACAATACCTGTCATTCATTATTTTCCTTTTTTCAGCAATTTATTTTTTTCAACAGCCGACCATGTCTTGTAACTGTTTCTTCATTTTTGCCTTGCAGATGTTCTCAATTATCAAGATAGCTAATATGTTATAGTTTTGTAGTATGAAGATTTTACCATATAGCATTAAAAAATTTGTCTTGATTATCAATTTTTCTTACGTTTTCATTTGATTATACATATATGTACTTGTTTATATATTATACTATTTTTATTAATCCAAATCTCAATATTATAATAAATTTTTATATATTTTGATTTACCATTTTTGTTTGTTTTTATATATTTACTGGTTCCATTTTCCAATTTTTTTAAAAAATTATATTTTCTGTTTTTCTTTACATTTTTGTCATATCCTTCTCTCTATTTTTATAATTAATTAGCTTTTTGATTATTTATCGAATATATATTTTTTGTTTTATAGTTTTATAATTTATTATTGTTTCTTCTTTAATTATTTATGTTTTTCTGAAATTCATATTCTCATTTTTAGTTTTACGTTTATTTTTTTATTAAAATTCAGTTATTTTTGTTAGTTTCATTAAGCCATACAAAAAATATGAAAAATACATTATTTTATAATCAATTTTAAATTTTATATTTTTAATAATTATCACGTGTCTCATTCTTTTGCGCTGGCGTATCAAGTATTGGAGAGTGTCATTCTCCTTTCATATAGTAGATGTGAATACAAAAACCAGTTACACCTATACTTTTTTAATACACCTATACTTTTTTAATACACCCATACTTTGTCCTAACAAGGTTAGTTGTTGTGAGCTCAATCTTCAACGATGATATGTTGTTACCCAACAAGAAACTATACCGGATGATATAAAGATAATCGGTGCATGGACACCTCAATTTAATTTTGGATAAGAAAACTTTTGATCTGAAATTTGTATGACACGAACGAAAATTTGGTGCTGAGTTGGTGGTTGTTAGTTGAGCATATATGTTGGACTGTTGAAAATTTCTACATGTGAGAACCGAACCCAAGTTACTCAATTATTTTTTTTTTTCTGTAAGCAATTCAAATCCAATACAAAACCGACTAAAGAAAGTCCACAAGAAACAGATACAGTAGTTGCAAATATGTCAACTTGTTTTATAAATTGGTCTGCAAGAGTAGTATTATTGCATTGATTGTTTCCAGATTTTAAAATAGATTTTGCTTTTTGCTTTTCAGAAAATCACTTTTTTAGCCATTTAAGTTTTTGGTTAAATACTTTTCCAATAATTTAGGAAAATTAGTTTTTCAAAATTTTTATAATTTCTTAAAGAGAAACCAAAAACCACTTTTGATAGGTTTTTCACAAAATTATCTTTTAATTTTTTTTTGCTTTTTTTGCAAATACAACTATTTTATTCAGGTTTTAACAATTATTATTTATATATATAAGAATAAGTTTCTTTAATAAAATAGAATATTTAAAATAATAGCTACTCTATTTTATTATGGATCAATACAAATATTTTTTTAACATCTGAAATCTAATATAAAAATAACTTATATTAACAAAACAATTATCAATAAAATTAAATTATTTGTTCAAAAATTAATTATTTCAAAAACCCGTGTACATCTTTTTAGTGATATTCTTTTGGTAATATTTATGAAACCTTTTAGTTATTATTTCAGTAGTTTTAAGTTATTTAAAAAACCTTATTTAGAAAACAATTAAAAAGATAAATAAATATGCATAAAAAAAAATCAAAAACAAAATCAAATCAACAATGAAGCTTTAGAAAAACTAAAATCTACAGAAAAAACAAAAACTAAAAATCTAAAAACCAAAAACTAAAAACCCCTCAAACAATCATGTTCTGTATAGTGACAGAAGAGAGAAGAATGAAGAAATATATAATAAATAAATACAATTCGAAGGTATTATATTATTTTGGAATCTAGTTAATCCATTGTCTTGCAACCTAATAGGGCCAAAACATACTATTGTATTCTCCATTGTCTCCATTATAATCAACCATATACATATACATTTTGTCTTCAGTACAAGATAATCTTAAAATATACTATCAAACATCGTAATTATCATTAAAACACTAACCACTGATTTGTTTATACTATCAAACATTTTTTTATCACATTTTTATTGTGCTTATATATTCGTTAATTTTCCCTTTTTCCGTGGTTTCGAAGTAGAAGAAGAATACAAATAAAATACTTCAGAGACTAAACATGCATGTATTGGATGGAGCGTTATTTTTCTTCAAGAGAATCATAATTTTGTATTGTATTGTTTTTATTGTGATATCTGGAAAAAGATGCAAGTAGCATAAATGCAGAGTCATGTGAAGATGCAAGTGAATTTCATTAACTCTATCCAAACAATTACAATAAATTTAAGAACGCAACGAATCGCATGGAGCAGTCAAAGTACAGAACACCAGCATCCAACATGGGGGTCCCATCTCCCGCAGAACAAAGACAAACAAAAAAATTGGTTTCCAAATCTAATATGAAACCGGACGTCGGATTTGGTCGAACCGGCTTAACTCGAACAGGTGGAGTGGCTTAGACTATATGAAGGGTTTGCATATTTGCTGGTTTAGTGTTTAGTGTGGATTATGTGATTTCAAGATTAGGGTATTGGAATGGAGACTAGAGCAAGATTAGCTGTTAGTTGGTTAAATCTGGTTCAGCTGTGAAGGAAGAGTGAGAGAAGGTTACGATAGGTTATAGTATGCTTCTAATCCATTTTACGTTTAAAGTTTTGGGTGGCTCTGTTCTTGTGCTGATAATATGCTATTACAAATATTGAAATACTACATCATATAATATTTTTTGTTCCTTAAAGAATACATCATATTGTTGGGAAGAAAACTCAGACGGTTTGTACATTTTAGTATATTGGGACTTCTTGAAAAATCAAAGTCATAATGTTACGCGTTCTACATCAAAACTTGTCTTCACACAACCAACAAAATGCCAAAATAAATTATGGTTGAAAACATGAAGTAAAGCCAAGAGAAAGTATTTTATAATGAAGGCTGAGAAAAGAAACAAACCGTTTTGAAGTTCAGATTGTACTATAACACTCCAAATTAAAGCTTAAGCAAACAATATTACGGTTGAGAAAGAAAGAAAAAAAACAATAATACTAATTAAACATAAGACATGATTGTAATTTAAAAACTAAACATAAGACACGATGATTTCGTACTTGTCATTAAAAAAGAAAAAGAACATCATCGAGAAAACCAAGACAACTAAAAACAGCTGCCATTACTAAAATTTCGATATTAGAGAAATTGTCAATAATTAATCTGACGACAAAGCCTAAGAAGACCAGCATTTCAGCATTTAATCAAATCCAGTTCCCAAACTGTTCGTGCGCTCCTGGATATATTAAATGAACTAGTCTGAATAAATCAGCTTCAATTACAATAATATTCAATGATATGAGTACTATTATTAAAGGAGCTAATTACAAGACTCGTTAGGCGAATATAACCACAAGAAAAAAGTTAAGTTTTTTGGACATCATAGAATCGCCTCTCCTTTTTTCTTGTATTTATCCGTTGTTACTGTTGTGTCAGTGTTGGTCTCTCAAGTGGTAAGTTCTTTAATACGTACATATATTTATTCATGCAATTATAATAGTTAATTTACCACGTCATACAAATTAATTTTTGCAAGGCATGATTAAGATGGTTTACATCAGCTTAAAACAGCTTGTGTCTACCTTTATATACCTAATCATTTGCGAGTGTTTCTGATCTTATCCACAGTATTAAGATGTTATGATTCAGCATGCAAAGATTTTAAAATGATGCAACTAATATTGGCAAACAAAATTATTAACAATCTTAAAGATTTGTAAAACTAATACTTCGTCCATTGCTTAAGAGAGGAATGGGAATTCTTAAAGCAACAGCCCGGTGACAGACTGTAATGTAATTTCCCAGGGACAACCAAAAACAAACAACAACAACAACAACAACAAAAAGTCATCTCCTTTCTCAATGCTCTTCTTTCTTCCTCTATTAGTCATCAATGGTGGTTAAACGATCCAAAACCTCGTCTTGTCCACATCTTCATCACTCTTTTCTCCTTTTCCTTTATTTTCTTCTTCCGCTAGCTATATAAACCCTAATATGGCTACTATTTCACTACCCTGTCATCAAATCTAATCTTATTCCTCCTTTTACTTTCAAAAGTTACGGAATCCCAAATCGGTCAGTAAGCCCAGTCCGAAGGTAAACGTGGCTCGCTCACTGCATGCTCCACTTTCATCTGGCTCGAGAATCCGCCATTGTTACTCCTCTGTCTCCACGACGCGTCTGTTAATTACCCAAAAAAAAAAAAACAAAAAAAAAATTAACCAAATGGTTATAAAAATGACTATTTAATTCAATTTAAGAAGGGCTAATTATCGGTTGTTTGGGGATTTGTTATACCTTTGAGACTAGCCGAAGACCGCACCACTGGCTGGTGGACCATAGATTCGTCTAGGTTAAGGACCTGCGCCACTCTAGCCGGAACCAAAACATTCGCAAGAGCTAAACCCAAAGAGTAACAACATTTCTCATTACAAAACAATGTTGGAAACCAAATAAGTTTGAACAGTTATAAATTGATATCGTATGAACTTACTGGGCTTCTCCCGAGTCTCGGCGGTTGCAGGGGAAGTATGGTTAATGCGACGAGGCAAGAAGACGCCGGTTCCGGTTGATCCACGTTTTCCGGTGCGGTCTCCGAGAAAAACAGGACGCATGCTCGAACCATCGCGCCTCTGGAGCTGATTAGACCATGCAGATGGCGACAAATCCACAGGACCAACAATTTTGTCGTTATTAACCCTTACTCCTCTGTTCTGCTGCACCAATTGGCGATGTTGTTTCATCAACTGTTGCTGCTTTAGCTGCTGAAACTGCAGCAAGACGACAAACGAAACAAAAATCAGCACCAATATTATCCAAACTCAAGAAAATCAAATGTCGAATCGCTATTAGAGAGTTGTCATTGATTACTTGGATAGCTTGTAGCTTCTGGTATTCGAGAGATTGGCGACGGTAGTAGCCAGAGCTGTCGTTAGGGCTTTTGGCGGCGGCGAGGGGATGCTTTCTGGGAAGATCGAGAAGTCCTCCGCCACTATTGTTGTTGTAACCGTTGATATTCATCATCGCCAGTTCCTCCGCCGCGGCGCAGTACAGATCCCATGCCGTCGCCTGAGAAGAAACTCGCTTCTGGCAGTTCTGATTCCAGCAACCACGACAGGTTCCGGCCCCACAGAGAGTCGATTGAGGCGAACGAGTCGTACCCCACGCCTGAATAAACACCATAAGCAACAGTTAGAGTTTAAAAAACACCCAAAAATCCTAAATCGAAGGAAAGCAGAGAGAAGTTTGATCATAGGTCGAAATTACCTTACTGTCGTTCCCGGCCGTAAAAGCGTTGTTGCCGCAATACCCGCCGGAGAAATCATCCTCCAGAGTTGACTGAACCATTTTACTGGTCAACCCGGCTAGGAAAATCTCCTCGTCACTGATTGGCTTCACGGTAGAGCCAAAACACGAGTCTAACCCAAATCCATGAGTCGGCTCGTACGGGAACAAACACTTGTTGGACTTTTTGTTCTCCTTCTCCACGAGAAAATCATCGTCAGTGAGAAATTCCGGCGGAAGCCAGAACTCAGCGTCGTGGATTAAGCAAGTAGGTTCCATGGCTTTTTGTAGTGATCTTTTTTCAAGTATCGAGGAGGTGGTTCTTTAATAGCGGAGGTTACTGCTTCGTTAAGTTTCAATAATGAGTTTGAGAAACTCAAAGGGACCCAGTTTCAGGCGAAAATGAAAAAAAAAAGGAAAGAAAAAGGCTTTAGAAGAGGAGGGAAAGAGAATGAGAGGTATTTGTAGGCGAAGGAAGGAAGGAAGAAGAAGATGCAGTTAGTAATGGTAGTGGTGGGGGAGAGGTTTCGTTTCCACGCGCCTGCTGTTTCACGCGATTATGATACAGCGTACAGGGAGAGTGAGTGTGGGCCTACTACTGGGCTACTACGGGGGGTAATGGCAAGTAAGTTAGTGGGACATACTCTCGGAATCTCTGTGAAGTGGGTTGACTAGCACGTGATAGGGTTAACACCGTAATTGTAATTGGCACGTGCCTTGTTTGAGTTTACTGAATTACCCTCTACAACTTGGGGTCCCAGATTCATGATGATTTTTATCCCTTTTGTGTTACAAAAGACATTGAATGTGAAAGCGTGTATTATACGTTTTTGATTCGAGTATAGCTATTGTACCGATGTATTTTTTTCCATTTAAGGCACCCACACAAGTCGCGTCTCTTATTTGTGTACTTTGAACATTTTCGCGTTTTCACTGATGATATAAAAAATGCGTTACAACAAAAAAGTTGATATAATAATTGATTGATTATTATTAGCATACAAAAGATATGGTGTCACACCACACCACACCACTTACAAGCGCGCTTATTTAGGTTTGATGGTTACTTTCTCGATGCAAATGACAGTATTACCCTTTCGGAGTTAAAAATTTCCGTTGGGTTTTCTATAACGGTGCGAAACCAGATAGAACCAAAACAGATTGATTCTCTCAACTGCACTGCACCAAGATATGACGTGGCAAACACACGTGTCTTTGTCTAAGTGACATTTGGCCCCATCTCATGTCCACTTGGCCAAACGGGGATCGGGATATCACTCTTCGCGTACAAGTTATTCCACCCCAGTTTCCACTACTTTATTCATTTTTAATTACAATTTTAATGACCTAAATGATAAAAGGTTTCTTCTAAAACAAAATTTCGTAAAAAAATATAAAGGCGATTATGTAAATCAAAAGTTTAGTCGACTAGAAAACCCATGGATAAACATGAGATGTCACTGACAAAAATAAAAGAACATCTCACAAGGTTGACAATTATAGGAAAATGTTCTCATATTTATCTACTTGAATGGTATATGTGTCTTTAAATCATGTCTACACTCCAGTTTCCGTACGAAAATCAATTATTCAAATCACTTTATTGTATTTTGTACTCTGTACCTTTTAAAAAATAATATATATATGCATGCATGTCTCATTAATACGCATTATGAAATTGTTAAGGAAATATATACACACACAATAGACATTTTCCTTTACATAGCCTTACGTTATATAGTCCAAATACAGTACTTACAATTTTGCATATTGTTTCATTACCTAAAAGGTTTCTTCTTCTTTTTATGTAACGGTTTATTTGCTAACCAGAGAATGAATGTTACTATGATTGGCCTCCTACAAACTTTCCGTAAATCAAAGAACACATTTCCGTAAATGAAAAATAAAGTGAAGCAGAAAGAGAGTTTTTGATCTTAATTTTACCCTAAATATAAACAATCTCTCTTTCGTCTTACTTATTTGACTTATCATGATAAAAACAAACCATTGATTATTATTTTGAGGAAAAAATCATATATTATAATAGAACATGCTTTCAATTAGTGTGAAAGACTCGCACTCCATTATCGTTGGTTAGCCTAAAATCAGAAAAAGGCTCTTAAACTTGGTTTATTGATACGACTAAATCATTTTTCGTCCCTTTAATTTAAAAACATACAATATACACCGCTATATATGACCCAAAATACATATATATATATATAATTGTGGATGGATCTTTATTCCCGGCCCAGAATACGTGCATTACATGCTTTCCTGTCTTTGTCTGTTAATATATTAATTAAAGTTGAGGAGGCCGTCGATCCCAAATAAAGAAATTAAAAGACACACATATTAACCTAATATTATATTCTAATACGTGCTGTAAAACGGGATTTGTAATTTAGAAAAATGAATTTATTAATATTTGAAAATATATATTATATACTATTTTGTAATAAATATTAGATAGACAGGAATATAATGTTTGAAATAATTTTGTGGTATTTAATATTTAAATAATAGTTATTAAAAATTATGTGATTTAATTTTTTTATAAACAATTTAATTATTAAATATTTTATTAAATATTTTATAACATTGATATATTTTTAAAAAATAAAATAAGTTAGTCCAATATCAATAATAGATATATGGTTTATAATTGTATTTGTAATAAAAAAAATTATATGAATAAATTTTATATTTATAAATATGTAAATGGGTTAATTCATCTATTTAACTAAGTTTTCAATAAAATAAAATGTTTATATATTTTAACCAAATAATTTCTAACTGTAATTATTAAATTCAAATATATTTTTAAATGAGTAATACAATTATTTTTATTTTTATGAAATAATCTACAAAAATCAACTATAACAATATCAATTTACTTTATAGTATTTTAATTTCTTACAAATTATATTATCAGATTTAACTATAAAATTTAATTAAACCGAATAAAACTGTAAAATTTGACAAAAAAACTGTATATATTCATAATTTTAATTTATTAACTCTAATACATTTTATGATCAAATGTATATATATTTATTGAATTTATTTAATAAAGTTTTTTTGTAAAGTGGATTTAATATCTTTTTAACATAGTGCTGAGTTCGAACTCTAGAGATGTTTCATAAATTTCAGAAATGACTACAATTATATCACATGATTCTGACTATCTAATCAAGTCATATTTCTTTTTTTGTGATTTTTATCATTTATATTTATTTAAAATTCTTAAATCATAATATATGCATATATATACATTTATCATTATATAGATATTGTAGTTATCTATTCTTATATAAATAAAATGAAAATATTGAGAAGATACAATAATTAAAAATGATTGATGATAAATAAGTTAAAATATTTTTAGTATGATCATATGTGATTAGATATATGATATTTAATTATACTTTAATTTTAAAAATATATATTTAAATTAAATTATTCATAATAAAATAATTAAAATATCTTTAATCTATGACAATATATTCAATAATAAAATATAAAATCAATATTAATTTTTAGGAATGAATATATTTTAATAATATAGATAGATTGATTCAATAAAGCTAATTCACCAGTCCTGGTTGATTGTCTTCCTTACCAGAAAACATCAAATAATGATCCACAATACTATTATTAATGGTTATTGACATCTTGTTTGTCTTTAATTCTGAGTCGTGTGTTGATAATTGTTGTAAAATGATGTCATCATTTTTTAACGGGTTCTTTTTACTCAATTGCTATTCCTCTTAATCTTTAATACACTCATTCGAATTAACTTTCTGGATACTTGGATCAGTTTATCTAGGTCAACTTTTTTTTTGCAATCATATTATGTTTTCATGGAATTTTATTTCTATTTTGATATAGTAATCTACAAAACAGGTATCAATAATTAATTAGTTCTAGTTGAAAACTTATGAACACACAACAAAAAACATTTGACGAATGTAAGTCATTTAGCTAATTACCTTCTGAAAAGGCGGACATCTAAAAGACAAAACCTCGTAATTGTTTCTTAAAACATATTTTAGTTGCCATCAGTAAGTAAACTTAGATCTTTTATGATTAAAGAAAAAAAAAACATTACTTTCCTTTAGAACATGAGAACACTTCTTCATACAGGTAATGAAAACATTCGAATTTTAATTCATAAATACATAAAACAGCATCGCGAAAAAGAATATACATAGGATTTGATGTTATTTGACATCAGAAATGAACATGCATCACATGAACTCCACGAGAAAGTCTGAAATGGACACAAATCTTGACTATATATTCTGACCATTTTTTTTTTCTTTTTATTATTGCTTCTTGTTATCTTGTTTTTTCTGGGTGGATGGTGGAGTCCACTTTGAATTCGGTGACAATAACAATATCACGACGACAAATCAAATAATAATACATCCTTTTAACGACATATATAGTATTTTGGGGTGGTGACTTAAGCTTGTATGTTTCCATAATTTCCTCTCCTTTGCTTTGGTTTCATTTTTTTTATATACCTTTTTGTTTGTTTCGGAAAATAAAAATATAATTAGACCTTCTATTCCCAACCATATGACCATATGGGACCTTCTCTTGTTTCCTCGTATATTTAACTATTTCTTTATAGTTGTGACTTAAAAACATATTTGGTTGATCCACTAAAATGCTTAGAACCTGCAAATATGCAAATCCTTACTCTCTAATTATATACATAAGCCTGTCTATACATTAGGACCTTAGGTAGTGTCCGTATTGTATTTTCCTAGATACTAAAAAATATTTGACCTTTCTGTTATTTTTGGTAAAAAAGTTATGGTTAATTTAGTGAGGGCTTTGTGAATCCTAAACAAAATAACATAATCTATGTGAGAATATCATCTATTATTTGACCGACCAGTTGGCGAGCCATATGTTATGTTATTTGTTAACCTAGCCCTACATATATATATATATATTGTTTTGGAAATTAATATGTGAAGTTTTTCTTGAAGGAATTAAACTAATATAAAAATATGTTTAGTGTAAAAAGATGAATGGTGACAATTAGAACATGTTCATCATAGCTATTGTAGAACTTTTCTATACGATGAAGTAGCTTACATTGCAAGCAAAAACATGCGATGATCTATCACTACACACTCTAAAGTTCTGTGTTTTAAAAGTTTTGAGAAGCTAGGACTTGGTCCTGTGTGCTTGCATGTGAAGAGTGGAGCCTACGCACGTGACAGTAACATGTGCGATCCAACTAATCTAAATCTAATTCGTCGCAATTAAAGCAGCAAATATATATCTCCTTCACTTTCTGTCTTTCCTTCATGTCTTGAGTTTACAAACTCATCTTAGCGTGTTTTGCGCGAAAATCCATAATCAAAACCATCGATGGGAGTTCGTACCGTACATATATTCGGTTTAGCTGTCTGATTGAATTTGTGGTCAAATTTATATTATTCCTTTTGTCGATTTCGAATATAGTATTAGTCACTAATGCAAAACTGTAGTGTTATTATTATTCATTTATTTTATCAAGTTCAATTGCAGATGGATTCGCGGGTGATTTCGAATTTCTAAATTTTTTTAACTTCTTACAAATTATTTGGATTTTGGTATTCATCTTTTCGGGCCATAACATGCATGGTAACTCTTTTAACGGAATTTTTCAGTAGTATTTTATATAACTCAAAATGTTTCTAAGAATGTCAAATAATGCTAACTTATTTTCATCGAGTCGTCTATTGGTATATTTAATTTCATTAAAACCCGCTTTTACGGTTTAAACTGATATACTAATCAAGACTCCATATCTTCTATATGTGGATCTCAATCCACAGATTATGACTAATTTCGTTTATCCACCTTACAAAGACTTGAGTCTTCCAACACTTTGAGTAGATTATCTCATTTGTAAGATAATTTTAGAGCACATCTGCTTACCCTCACCCAGTTACTTATCAATGTGTTGGGAACACATTCACATTAATCAATTTAAAACAAATTATAACTGTAATTTCTGTGTATGTTTCATTAGAATACCCAATAAAGGCCCATGTAAAAGAAGCAATATACTTTAGCCCAAATGTACTTCAAGGAAATCATTTAATTAGCCCCATAAAAAATACGATTAGGACTAGGCAGCATGATTTTACAATGTATGAGCTGGTTGGGTCTAAAAGATGACTGCAACTTCAACTGTACTAATCCTTCATCCCAAGAAATCCACATAAATACATAAATAGCTTCAGATTCGAACTTTGATTTCCAAATTTTCATCTTAGAAATAGATTTTATCATTTTTGGTCTACAGACTCTAATATTCAAAATCTTTGAAAAATACAGAAACAGTTAACGTATTTCTGTTGGTAATCATATTTAAAACATGATTAGCTGAATCAAAACCTGAGTTAGAAAGACAGATGATTTGAGTGGGTGGCTAATCTCATATTTATTACGCTTTACTTCTTCTTAAAGCGTAGTTGCTTGGATACTCACCCTTGTATTTATATTATGTATTGGTATAAGAATCCATGTAATCAATTAGAAAACGTAGAGACGCACCATGAGATGAACACTGAATCATTTCTACTAGTGGCTATCTATATGATTAGTTCACATTGAAGGTGTTGGAGTCATGAATGATGATGTGGATCAGGAGATGCTGAGCTGGACAAAATCGACTCTAAACTCAGGATTACATAAGTAGTATCAAGGAGATATAGCATCAAGTGAGAGATGAAGCTATCTATACCTTGGCTAGGTACTAGGGTTGTGACATGTTTACACGTAGACTCATGCATTGTGAGCAAAAATTTAAGCAAATGCGATTTCGATATTATCTAGTATATATAGAAATCATGAGACTGAGTGCTTCTGCAATTCCAAGTGTAAACAAGATCAAGGTGATCTGGAATCATGAGAACTAGCTAGAGAATATAGTTTGAAGTTAGAATGTGAGGTGTCTTGGATTTGTATAATCCTGATCAGGTAATACTTGTAAATGTACCTAAAGATTTCGTAACACTGAAAATGTCGGATCTTATAGTATAGATAAGCACAAGCTCGTAATGTTCATTAACGGACTACAACTTTACCACTATAAAACTTTTCACCACACTGATACTTTCAAGCTCGTTTGTATTTACATTCCTAGCTTTAACAATTTAATCATTACAATATAAAAATGCAAAAACAATAGTGGTTTTATCGTCTTTGTTTTGTTTCTGGATAAGTAGTAATTTAGTATAGATTTCGGACCCAAAGAAGATCTTTTACTGGTGGTGCAGACGTGCGTTTTATTTAGGATTTGTTTCACGAGAAAGGAATCATAAAATTTCATTGAAAAATGTGATACAGACTACAGTGTTAGACAAGTATTAATTTTGGAAAAATGGATAAAAAAAAAATCTACGTTCATGACCCTTTTGTGTTTACCACTCATTCCAACGGTAAAACAAATTATTAGATGAATAAATAAAGTTATCACCAGATATGTTAATTCAATATTGAAGTCATTTTATTAATATAATGAGATACATATCTTCTTCATCCTCTCAAAATCTGAAAGAAAAACTCGTCTCAAGATAGATCAAGAAAACCAAGAAAGATGCCGAAAGACAGGAAGATCGGAATCGCGATGGATTTCTCGGAGAGCAGCAAGAACGCACTGAGGTGGGCGATCGAGAACTTAGCCGATAAAGGAGACACACTTTACATCATCCACACGTTACCAAACTCTGAAGATGAATCTCGTAACTCCCTCTGGCTCAAATCCGGTTCTCGTAAGTCTCTTTTGTTCTCTTTAGTCCTCCGGTTTTTATAATTTTTTTGCTATTGAAATGTCGGTTTAATTCGTTATTAATTTGGTGCTACAGCTCTCATACCATTGGTGGAGTTTAGAGAACCGGAGGTCATGGAGAAATACGGTGTCAAAATCGATATCCCAGTTCTTGACATGCTCGACACTGGTTCAAGGCAGAAAGAGGTTTATCTTTTAATATTTATATATTTCTTGATCACAAGCAAAATATATTTATTTCGTTACCTATATTAATAAGTGGTTAATAGGTGCATGTAGTGACTGGGGAGATGCAAGAGAGAAGGTGGTTGATGCAGTTAAAGATCTCAAGCTTGATTCTATTGTCATGGGAAGCAGAGGACTCAGTGCCCTCCGAAGGTTTTGCTTTTCTTACTTTATTCAGTCCAATTTATGCGATCTGAAATCTTTTTGTCATTATTAATTGCTAAGTGTGAGATGGAACTTATTTCTAAAAGTGTAATTGCCCAAACAGGATAATAATGGGAAGTGTGAGCAGCTTTGTCATTCAACAAGCGCCTTGTCCTATCACCGTTGTCAAGGATAACGACGATTCTCACTACATAAAGCTGACTTTTTATCTCCTATCTTTTACCAAAACAATCATCGCCGTTTCATAATTTGGGTGTAAATTTGATTTAGGATTTTATATTTAATATTAAGATATGAAAATTTTGAACTAATGTAAAAAGATATTATTGGAGTAAAAAACTATGTGACAAAGCCGAATCACAAATTCAAATTCTCATATATATTTAAACTTATATAATCATACTAATTATTAATTTCGAAGTGAACTTAAAAATTATTTATAGAAATATTTTATAATTTTAATTTGTAAAATTTAAATTCATTAAAATAAATACTAATGAATATTAAATTAGATGGTATAAATAAAAACAGAAAACATGATTTAAGTTCGCGTGATTATATAACTATTTGATTAGAAAATCATTTATTTACTTTTGTGTTTTTTAGAATATTTATATATAACAACTGCAGTGCTACCACAATTTCATAAAGTTAAAACAAGTTCGCGTGACAGAAATCACATGTATAGGTCGGTGCCATTTCATTATTGACTATTAAACCAAATATTTTGAAAAATTCTACAGAAAGAAATAGTAATTGTTTTTAATTCTTGAAAGGATATTTACAAGATAACGACCAGAAAAATGATATTCACGAAGTTCTCTTTTTCTTTAAATATATGAGTTGATATGTAGACGTTTCGTTAAAGGTATAGTAGATTTTAGTTTGCCACCATGGTGAGAGTTATTTTGTAGAGATTTGGGAAAGAAGCTGGGCTGAGGATACTGGGCCAGAAGGGTATTGGGCCAAATTCTTGTTAATGGGCTAGCTTAATGCTTAATAAACATGCTCTAGTTAATAACATAAACATATGCAAAACTTTGACAAAGGAGTCAGTGCCGTAGAGCATCTCATTGGGGGTTCATATGGATCTCTCACAAATAAAAAATATTATTTTATTATAGGTATTTCAAATATTGAGGAAGTTGAGATACTCACTTACAAAAACAATAACTTTTTTTTTTCTTTATTTGTGATCAATGAAAGTGCTTTTTGGTTTGTATCATTTTATAGCATACTTAAGTAACATAACATATACTGTACAAGGGTTTTTCTTAACTGAAATATATGCTAAAAGAAGAGATCAAAGATTGGTGATCCGTCCAGTTCATGTTAACCAGTAATAAAAAAAGTAAGAATCAATTTTTTTTTATATAAAAAAAATCGTTATAATGTACAATTAACACCAATTCAAAAGCTACAAAGTCGGTGATGACACAACTCCCACAAATCCACCATCCGATATGATAATTCTAAATAAGAAATAAAATAAGCAGTAAGAGGTTTGTTCAGTGATCTCTCAGACATCAACACGTGGAAACTTCTGTTGTTGGTAAGAACACTACCTGCTTCTCACTCAAGTGCTTACTCCACTACCTTCAGTGCCTTGAACCGAATACATAATTTCCGCTTTAAATATTGACACATTCAAGAATCAAATTGAAACACACAAACAAGAATAGACAAAAAACACAGAATCTGATTAGTGATTATTATTTCAAATCTCCGCGATTACTCACTTTCTTCCCCTACATGAACAAAATGGCATCTTCTATGAAATTTCTCTGCGTTCTTGGCCTTATTCTCCTTATCGGAGCCGTCGTAAACGGAGCAGGAGAGTGCGGTAGATCTTCGCCGGACAATGAGGCGATGAAGCTGGCTCCATGTGTAGGAGCGGCTCAGAACGCTGACGCCGCCGTGCCGGGAGGTTGTTGTGCTCAGATTAAAAGATACACTGAGAATCCTAAATGTCTTTGCGCCGTTCTACTCTCCGACACGGCTAAAGCCTCAGGCGTGCAGCCGGAGGTTGCCCTTACTATCCCCAAGCGCTGCAATTTCGCTAACCGCCCCGTCGGTTACAAGTGTGGACGTAAGTATTAACATATAAGTGTGGTTTTATGTTATATATATGTATATTATGCGTTATATTCAAAGATAGCATAATTTAAAATGTTTCATGCAGTAACTAGAACAGACGTGACGTACCAAAACTATATTTTTGTAGTAGCTTTATTGGTAGATTCCGTTGTATTAATAATTGTTAACATAACCTATATAAGGTCCAAACAAATCGAATTTTACTTTTTCGGTAATTCTAGTCCCAGATATCGAATTATAAGGATAAAAAAAATCTATCGAATTAAAATGATCAATACAGTGACCAAAATAAAATAGTTGTTGCAGAACCAAATATGTTGCCAAATTAGGGAAAGCCAAACCAAAGAATATGAAATTTTCTTTTATTGGGTTCATAAACTTTCTAACCTTGTATACCGGAATTTGCAGCCATTAATTAAAACATAAATAATCGTGAAGTGTCGATAATATTAACAACTACACTACTAATATTATATGTTTTGTGTTTGTGTTCCTTATAGCATACACACTTCCGTGAAGTGTCGAGGAAAAGAAGGATGAAGGAGATTCATGGGCTTTACGAGAGAGCTTTGGAGTTCACTACTACACCCCAAAAGCCTTACAACATTATCCCCATGTATCGTATGTCATATGAATAATGATAATGTTTTATGTATATCAGTATGATTAATAACTATATCAATAATATATGAAATGATTTCACTATATGTTATATGAATAATGAAAGAGAGTATCAACCACAATACCACATCATACTAACCGTTCAAAACTGCATCGTTTTGGCACAAATAAAGCCCTAAATCGAGGCTTTAAGACATGTATTATCAATATAATCTTATAAAAGAAGCAAAGTAGTAGAAGCAACTAGATGATGCAACCAATTCAGACGCTAACCCAACGGAATTCAGAAGCAAAATAAGCCAAAACTTTATTTATTTTTATATATATATCAAAAGTTATAAACACAATCAGCTGTGGAACATAAACGAAAGAAAGAAATTACGGACAAAAAGCAAAACAAAATACATCCTATTGTCTGTAAGACTCAAAGACACACAAAGATGAAGTTATTATTATGACCACATTTTCTTCTGTTTCTTTGAAGATGGCTTTAATTTTGACTACATATAATCTGAACCAAAACCGCGGGGAAAATGCTCAAGATCAGGATGAATCTCCCCTGGCCTCCTTGGAGGTTGCCTATCAATATAAATATAAACAAGCGTCGGATAACAGATTTTGATTGTGGAGTTTATTTATTCAGTATAAAAAAAAAGACTAATTACCTTCCGAATCGGCCTGGCTCAAAACCTGGGCCGATAGGATCATAACGAGCACCAGGAGGTGGAACACCCCTGTCAAAACCAAAAGAATCCATGGTTAATTTGTCAGTAACAATTGAGAGTTTTTCTTGTGTTCAACTTACATGAGCTGTGTAAAAGAACAGGTGCAAGAAAGAGAGAGATTTTACGGTTGTGGTGATCCCATGAAGTCAGGTTGATCACCAAATCGGGGGAACATGCGACGATCATCTGGTCCTACAAGCATGCTTCCATCGCCAAAACCACCTCTGACCGGATAAATTCCAGCAGGTGGGCCAGGGATAAGATCGCTGTAACCTGGGCCGGGTATAGGCGGAACTACCACCCTAACAAGTAAAACCAATAAGCGATAAGATTTCGTTTTCTAATATGTTTTGAGAAAACTTTCATGACACAATGAACTAAAGTAAGCAGTAGAAGTGGTCGATATATTACCCTGAGGGGTGAATCTGAGGGCCTAATGGAACAGGCCTTCGAACGTAATATTCAGGCTCAGGCTCTTCGTTTCTCTCCGAACTGCAAGCAACGAATGATAAAGATGGAGGTCTTAGAATACACTTCAACAATTACAAATCATATATCATTCTGGTCCAACTACTAACAAAATGCCTCCAAGAAATGAAGTTTCACGATGAGAACTATATGAACCAAGGCAAAACCTTGTTCATAATAATCGAGATAGAAAAATTAGTAGACTCTGCACGTTATTCCAGTGTGTTTAAAACATAGGCGAAACGATTCTATGAATGAGCAACTCAAGTCACATCCATCCGAACAAATTTATGTTTACTGTAACACGAAAACTTAATTCATATGTTTGTTCCTAGCCATCTAAGAACATCTTATGAGCAATAAAATTCTTTGTAATTAAGGGAGAATACCTGGACTGGCCCCTAGAAGTAACAGGTTTAAGTCCTTCATCAAGCTTGTACAGAATCTCATTCTGCAAATCAGTGACTAATTTGTCCAAATTCTTGAACTGTGCATCGTAATCACCCTCCTCTCTGGACTCAGCAGCATAATTTCCAACGCTGCAAAAAAACACACAAAAGAATCTCAGTACATTAAGCTTGCGCAAAAAGAAATCATCATACAGCACAAACAAACAGATAAGAGAGACGATTACATACTCTATCTCGAGATGAGCAGGTTCTGTTCCACCCTCAGCTATGGCATCGACAAGAAGTTTATCATCTATCGCCAAACACTTAACCAGAATTTTCTTCGATCCTTTCTTCGGATTCACATAGACAAACGCGTACTCGTCGAATTCGTTCCACCCATCGATCCCAACCTCGCCTAAATTCCAAAATCGAGCACATCAGAATCCTAAACCCTAGAAATATCGGAAGACAACAAAAAAAACCTAAAACGAAACAAATACTAACCTTGAGTAGGAGAGGAAGCCAGAGCGTCTTCAGCGAACGCAGGCCGTCCGATTGCAACGAGTCTGAAACCGGAGGCGACGAAAGAAGCGTGAACTACGAACGCGACCTTGTCGCGATTGTTGCGAAAAAGTGGCCGAGACGATCTGATCACAAGCATTACCATTTGCGAATTCGCCATCGATTCTGTCTGCAGAGACTTCGGGAAGTTCGAGTGTATTTTCCTTAAGCAAATTCTCGAGAATTCGATTTGGGAAGGAAAATAACCAAAATGATATACTTGTTTGAAGCAGAGGACTCGTCTGTCAAATATATATATTTTATATTAAGCATACCGTCAATATAGAGATATTGGGCCTATCTCGAAACAAGTTCGGGCTCGTCTAAATAAGAAGAAAAGGCCTGAAATCTCAAATATTAAACTAAATCTAAAAAGTTAAGGAAATAAAAAATTGCACCAGCCGGGAATCGAACCCGGGTCTGTACCGTGGCAGGGTACTATTCTACCACTAGACCACTGGTGCTTATTGATTGTTTTTGCTATATTTGTTTAAAGAAACATAAAGTAACTATCTGACTTTGGCCCGCGGATACTAGCACTTTTCTTTTTTCGTAAAGGACTTGGATAAAGGTTCATTTGGAATTCTAACATTTTGATATATATATCCTTAAGAATTATTTATATTAAGGGATGAAAAATATTGTTTATCAAAATTCGTACTTATCGACGTATACGTTTACATTGTTAATACCATTGCATTATTCATTAGGAAAAGTGCATTAAGGTTTTAGTTTAGTAACTCATTCAAAAGTGGGTCGAGTGCTCGACCTGCTCCGTTTGATTTCTACTATATTTGTTTTCGTCTGTCCATAACGCAAGACAGCTTAGTGGAAGAAGTTTAGTAGTCTTTTCAATCAAATATCATGTGAAATCTGATCTCTCCCCCTCTCTCTCTATCTCCCAAACATCATTTTCAAACAAGAATAAAAGCGAAGACTTTTAATCACAATCGGGTAAGAAGAGCAGAATCTCTAAGGTAAATTATAAATTCCAAAAAGAAAAAAAAAATCAAGCACGATCATCATGTGCTATTTATTCTTCGCTTGTACAAAACGGTATCGATTCTTGATAGAGACCTTAACAAGGCTTCTTGTGAAAGCATGCATGCAGTATATGTATTTGGAGTTTCCCTCCGCCGAGTAATCTTATTGGTGGTCCTATCGCTAGAGCATAATCACGTTTGTTGTTATGTGGTGGTGATAAAAAAAGAACATGAATTTCAGATGGTTTTATTTTTCAACACCCACAAATTGATAAGTTAGCTTACGATGCCAAATTTAATTCTTGCTAACCACTCATGATTGATTATTCCCACCTATTTACGTCGTCATTTGTATGAACTGTGATGAACAAGAAAAATAGGAGATGCGATTATTTGTTTACGAGTAAGACTCACCCAAAACGAACCATTGAGTAATTAATTCACTTGTTCGGTTCTATCATATTTTGTAGACACTATTTATGAACATATATTACAAAAAATATATATAGCTTGTTAGACGATATCTTCTCTGAGTGTTTTTAAACCTCGATTCAACCGTGACTAAAAGAAGGGTATTACAAAAAAATATATATATATATATATTTGTTCAATGTTTTTATATTTTCTTTTGATTTCATTGAAAATGAAATATTATACTATAATTAGAATATAAATTTGTACACAACATATATTCCTTTTTTTTAATTTAAGATTAAAGATATCAATATAACAATCCACGATCTGACTCGTATAACGTAGTACCAAAATCATCTGATTCAGATTCAATTTTAAAAACCTTGCTGTCTCCATTTAATTTTGTTTTTGTTTAAGTTGGAATTGCTTATAGTCGTAGATAAGGAGAATTAGTCAATGGTGGTAGCAGCACTATGGGAAAAGGTAATCCACTTTCCTCAACTACAGCCTCAGATTTAGTTCATCATACATGATAAGAGTTGACTCTTAATCCAAACACTAATTGTTTTTTTTTTTTTAATTACTATTGGAATTCTCAATTAAATATTCAAGATTTAGGAATGGTGTATTTGGTTTTGGTAGCAAATCCACTACGGATTCATAACTTTTCTCCTGGCAATGATCACCAATAAGCTAGCCACAGCCACTTAAAACTCAATAATTAAAACTTGAATTGGTCTTATTCCTCCCTAACCACATAGATATATGAGAAGTTACTTTCTTCTAGAAAAGAAGGCTATATGGATCACTGTACAAGTAGAGGATAATGATCGTATAATGTCATTAATTTGGATGGTGGTTACAATATTAAACATATTGACCACCCTTAGTAGTAATTAACATGTGATTATTACTGTTAATTATAGTTGGAGTTATATGATTATGCTTAAGTGTGTCTCTTCCTTCATTTTTCCCCTTTCTCGTGAGTGATTATAGACTTATAGTAGTACTAGAGTACAATATTGATCGTGTAACATATGGTGGTAGTGGTTAACAACGCTATTATCAATTAAAAAATCATTTTCAATTTGTGGGGGCAGAATGTTTGTTATTGCTGAATTTTAGGTATGATCTTAAGAAGATACGTAAGGGAAATCAGAAATGACGATACATCTATCGGTAATCTTACCTATTTTTGGGTTATATTTACCATAATTAAGTATTTTTCTTTCTACTTCTCAAACAAGGAAGATTGTTTTTGAAAGAAAAAAAAAAAAGCTTAAATGAAAATATCGTAATTTACCAAATGTAGGTAATAATAATGGTCGTTGTTGTCCTTCCAATGAAATTACACTTCAGAGACTATGAATTCTAACCTTGTTTAGGAAGAACTTCGACCACGACAAGGAGATGTTTGAAATTTGGTTTAGAACTCTTCAATTAATCAAATAAAAAGTAGTTGTTTTATTGAATTGACATTAACTTTAGAAGTTCTCCAAGAGTTTGTAGATATTAGGGATCAGATCCTAGAGGGCTAACAAGAGGCTTTATCCAGAATCTTATGGACCAAAATTTTTAGTACTTTGGAATCATTTGAGTGAGAATTTTTGTGCAAGGCATTAATAATGTGTTGGTGATTTTCAGTCGACTCTAAAAAAACCTTTGGTCTTGGTGGTAGCCAAGAGGGAGATGTCTTTAAATAGACACAGCGAGAGAATCTTTACACTATATGCATCACACCCATATGATATGAAATTTTCTTAGGATCTATTATATTCTTTTAAATATTTGCACAACGACAAATGCATGCTAAGTTTTTTTTTTTTTGAGTTAGGACTGTTGATTTATCTTTGATTTCATTTTTGGTTGGAGCAGAGCGAGGCCAAACAACCAAAATTTGGATCTAGGGCAGTACAAACTTTTTTTTTATAGGCATCAAAAGGATATCAAAATTTTTTTAAAAAAATATTTATAAAATATTAAAAGCATAAAAATAAATTTGGTATAGGGCATAAAAAATTATTGGATCGGTGTTAGGTTGGAGTGCAAATATATTTTCAGCTTTTTTAGCTCAAGTTGTTGAATAAGAATCAAATTTCGTCATCAGATCTTAATAATTTTTGTAATTCATATAGAAACCTTCGATCAAATTTGAGGTTTCTTATATCTCTTTTCTTTTTCATTTGGTAAATATATTGAATTCTAGTTCTTTTGAACTTCGGAGCTAATGGAAATTTCAACTTCATTTATGTGACACCCTAGGTCCACAAAGCCACACAAGTTATTATCTGAAAGTGACCGATTTGAAAAAAGATGACTACCACATTACACCGAGATTTGTACTTATCTGAGCGTAATCAATACTTCACTATCATTTACTTCCCTGTATTTTGTATAAACTTTATACTAAAAGCTAAAGCTATATGGTCGTAAAATGGAAAGTCGGGTGAAATTAAATGTTAGCTATTTATAAACATATTTATTTATTGATGAACGGGAACAGTAGCTAAGTTCTTGCGTGTCTTCTATTTGCCAACTTAACGTGTCTTTTTGTGATAAATTCCTTTGAAAGAATCTTGAAGCACTAAACAAGAAGAGTCAACATAGCGAATGTTATCAATTATAAAGAGAACCAACCTTGCTTCTCCACAAACATCTCACTCATCAACAATCCTCGCTCTCTCTCACTCTCTCAATCATTATCACACGCAATTATGGAGCACAACAAGATTGATACAGAGCTTCAAGATTCATACGATGATCAACAAAAATGGGTTCTTGACTCTTCTCTCAATAGTAGAGGAGAGATTCCGGTTCGAGCTAGAACCGGAGCTTGGAGAGCTGCACTCTTCATCATTGGTATGTATATAAAACTTTGTAAAAAGAATCTTGGTATTATATCATTACATTATAATCTTATGGTTTGATATATGTGTACAGCAATCGAGTTCAGTGAGAGGCTAAGTTACTTTGGGATCGCTACGAGCTTAGTGGTCTACTTAACGACCATTCTTCACCAAGATCTTAAGATGGCTGTAAGAAATGCAAACTACTGGTCTGGTGTCACTACTTTGATGCCTCTTCTTGGAGGCTTCGTCGCCGATGCTTATCTCGGCCGTTATGCAACTGTCCTACTTGCAACCATCATCTACCTAATGGTAATAACTTCTACTCGGAAAATTGATGTACTATGTTCAATATTTTAAAAAGAAACCTGATTTAATGCTTATTTTATATACATTTTCTTAAGCTATTTTGTTGTGGGCCTTTTGTAGTAGCACCTCTTCCTATATACTCTCAAAACCGATTCAATAATACTCCAAAATGTAAGGAGTGTTGAACATTATTTTAAATCAAAACTGTCTCTTAGAAAATGTGCTACTGATGCATTTAAAATGTTTTTGGGATCCTTATTTCATGTAAATCTGGTAACACATCAAAATATTTCTGATATATTTGCACGAAATTTAATTTTGAACGCCCACGTTCTAAATATATACCTTATTTGTATTATTTATTTTGAGATCAGTCAAAGCTTGATGGTTTGTTTCTCTTGTTTTCCTATCTTTGTTGATTTTTTTTATTTTATTTCAATGTACAGGGTTTGATTCTGTTAACAATGTCTTGGTTTATACCGGGATTGAAAGCTTGTCATGAAGAAGTGTGTGTTGCGCCAAGGAAAGCCCACGAAATAGCCTTCTTCATTGCAATCTACTTGATCTCCATAGGCACTGGAGGTCATAAGCCATCCCTTGAGAGCTTTGGAGCTGACCAATTCGAAGATGACCATCCTGAAGAACGAAAGATGAAAATGTCTTACTTCAACTGGTGGAGCGCAGGACTTTGCGCTGGTGTTTTAACCGCGGTGACTGCAATCGTCTATATAGAAGACCGTATTGGTTGGGGTGTGGCTGGTATCATACTCACCGTAGTCATGGCTACATCGCTTTTGATCTTCCTTATGGGTAAACCGTTCTATCGTTATCGAGCACCTTCCGGTAGCCCGTTGACACCGATGTTGCAAGTCTTTGTTGCTGCCATTTCCAAAAGACATCTTCCTTGTCCCAATGATCCTTCTCTTCTTCATGAGTTGTCTAGAGAAGAATATACTAAAGGACGGTTTCTTTCCAGCACAAACAATCTTATGTAAGTGCATTGCAAGTTACAACTAGAGATATATGTGTTCTATTCCGGTTTAGGTTCGGTTTGGTCATTAAATAAAAATAGTAAACAAAGTAAATTCTAATCTATTAATATTCGGATAGATTTGTTACATATTCTATTTGAATACGATTTTTTTTCTTTTAAATACACAATCTAGTTTAACAAAATATGTATATACTATATAAATGATCGTTTTTTTTTTGTTTTATTGAATCCTTTTGGATTTAGTTTTGGTTTTAACTTTGGTTTTGTTTTTATTTATCAGTTTCATTGGTTTGTCCCCGATTAAACACTTAATTTCCAACTAAAACCCATTTCAGGTTTCTTTTGCATCCATACATGGAACTAATTTCTATACGGTTTGCAGATTTCTAGACAAAGCAGCGATTATCGAAAACCGAGGAAGCGAGAATGCAATGGCTGAGAAGGAGAGTCCATGGAAACTCGCAACGGTAACAAAAGTAGAAGAACTGAAGCTACTCATCAACATGATTCCAATCTGGTTCTTTACATTAGCCTTTGGCATATGCGCCACTCAAAGCACAACATTTTTCATCAAACAAGCCATTATCATGGACCGACACATCAGCCACAGCTTCATTGTTCCTCCATCTTCCATGTTCTCCCTCGTTGCTCTCTCTATGATCATCTCCGTAATAGTCTACGAGAAACTCCTCGTGCTTCTTTGGAGACGTGTCACGGGAAAGGAACGAGGTATTAGCATTCTACAAAGAATCGGAACCGGTATGGTTTTCTCCTTAATCACCATGGTCATTGCTGCTCTAGTTGAGCGAAAAAGATTGGATTATACTAAGCAACATCACATGACCATGAGTGCTCTATGGTTAGCTCCTCAATTCATAGTTATAGGCATAGCGGACGCTTTTACCCTTGTGGGTCTTCAAGAGTATTTCTACGACCAAGTCCCTGATTCAATGAGAAGTTTAGGCATAGCGTTTTACCTTAGTGTGATTGGAGCGGCTAGCTTTGTCAACAATCTTTTAATGACGGTTAGTGATCGGCTAGCCGAAGAAATCTCTGGGAAGAGCTGGTTCGGGAAAGATCTTAATAGCAGCCGCTTGGACCGCTTTTACTGGACGCTAGCCGCTTTGACCGCTGCAAATATATGCTTCTTTGTGATTGTAGCCAGAAGATATACTTACAAGAGTGTGCAATCACGTCTGGCTGTTGCTGACGGTGGCGATGACGTCGAGAAAGCCTCGGTGGGCAATACATCAAAGTATACGTAACATCGCTATAGGTTTGGTCATATGATCACCATTATATGTTCTTTTTGGTTGTTTTTTTTGTATGTTTGTTAAGTGTTTTCGTACTCTTATTTATTTAGTGTGGCTTTAGATCGGTACGTAATAAACTAAATAATGTTATCGACTTGTCGAAATGTGGACATAAAAACAAAACCAAACCACTCTAAATTAATCCAAAAACCTTAATACCCTGGCGGAGAAACTATACGTATCCAGCGAGCGATGCTAGGAACACCCTGGTTAACGGCGAACGCAATGTAATACCCTGGCGGAGAAACGGCGCCTTTAAGTAAAGCCGTGCACTGAATCCTATAACGTCCTTCTCCGTCAGGTATTGACGGCCCAACGGTCAACTTCACTAGTCGTTGACCTTTAGAGAACGAGTGTGTCGCAAAAGGCGCGCTTCCCCAATTTGATCTCAATCGTCTCCACAACAGGCAACGGCACCGTGACAAACACGTCCAAGACCTCTTCGTAAAGTTCTATTTGTTTTGACTAGTATATTGTTACGAATCGTAAGAAATTTATGGCTTAATAACAGCCACATCAATCCTAATTTTAGAGAAAATAAATTGAATTTATAACACTCACAGGTATGGACAAACTCAGACAATCCAGCAAAAATAAATCCTAAAAAAAAAAATATAAATTGTTACTACAAAATAACATAGATCGAAAATTCAACCATTTTCTTTATATAAAAAAAGAATTCAACTATTTTTTTTTTCAGCAATCAAGTTTTTCGATATGTGAACGCAAATTAATGATGTATCAAAGCATCTTTATTATCTCCAACTCAAAATCATAAAATCCCTCCGTTATCAACTCCGATATAAGAGCATCTTTATCATCAACTAGACATTTCATTTCACCAACAACCATATATTATAAACAAGTAACAACAACTTTAAAGATATGGTGAGTTACTATCTTACATTTTATGACATCGACGAAAAGCATTAAATATGTTAACTAAGCAATCACTAAATTTTATTAACTTCCATAATATTTAGAAGTGTTTTTCGAAATCAAAAATCTCAATCCAAATGCTTCATGAAGATTAAATGTTGAAGTGGTGATCGGAAATCTCAAAAGAACGCAAATACCAAATTAGCGCAAAATCACCAGCTACACAAGAAGAAACCAATGATTTTTCGTTTCACTTTGTAAAAAACTCACAACATTTCGTGAACAACTTAGTTATAAGTTTATATGGAAAATAGTACAAGATACATATATACCCAACCTTATATTAAATTTTAGAGAAAAAAACTTTTAAAAATATTTCATCAAAAATCATAATCTTTCAAACAATAAAGTAGCTATTTTAGAGCCAATACGAATAAAAAACTACATATATATAAAATTAAAATAAATAACAATACGTGCAAAGCATGGATCATACACAAGTACAAGATAAGTGAGAGAAACGTTTGAGATAAATAAGAGACTCAAATAACATATGTTATATATCTAATTATTTAAATAATTTATAATACAATAAAATATAACTAAGTAACTAAAATAAATATTGTTTTTTTTGTAAGAAACTTTTGCAGTCTCTCACCAATAAGAGGTTCTTAACTTCTATAAACTATAACCTCTCTAATAAGTTGAACTTAAACCTATTTGATGAAACCAACTCACTGTTCAATCATTTTTTCATTATTCGACCCGATAATTATTTCACTTAAAAAAACTCCAAAAATGAAAGTTAAAAGTAAAAACATAACTCAAAAAGAGAAAAGAACAAACGCGAGGCTGGTGGTTCACATTCGAATTTTAAGCCTACGACGCCGTTTTACAATCGTCTGAGCAAAAAAAAAAAAAAACTTACAAAAATACAAATATCTGTCATGTGTGTGTGCGTCACCTTTCTTATTACCAATAAACCCTTTCTCCCTTCACAAACACAGGTTTAAGGGTTTATCTCTAGGGTTTTTTTCTCCACGTCGGTTTCTCCAAAATCTCAATCGCAAATAAAAAAAAAAAACAATTTCGCTTTTAATTGATGCGACTTCGGCTTCCAATTCCGCTGATCCAGATACAAAGCAATCTTGGAAATTACTATGGAAGCTCGAGTCGGTGTAGTAGTGGAAGGAGGACAGAGGGCTCTGAATACGGCCACCGCCTCCGCCGTGCATAACAGCGTCGTAGACCCCGGAAACAGGAAACTGTTACAGCAACAACCGCAGATGCAGACTCAAAGCTGCCATCAACATCACCAAAGTAATAAACAGTCGCTGAATCAGAAGCAGGGTGGCTCCATTTCGCATCTCATCGCCGGAGGAATTTCTGGCGCATTCGCTAAGACGTGCACTGCTCCTCTCGCTCGCCTCACCATCTTGTTCCAGGTATCTTTCTTTCTTTTCGGATCATCAAGTTTCCGTTTCCTTTACGGGTCAATGTGAAATTTATAGAAATTTGAGGCATTTTCAATTTTGCTGCTTGGTATGCTTGTGGCGGAGATAACAAATTCAAGCAAACTTATAAGCGTAAAACAGGAATAACCTTTGAGATCGTTCCAGAGAATTGATTTTTGCTCGTTTACATTAGGGAAAGTTGTAAGGATCCTTTTTATGAAATAAAGCTGGCGAATTCATCAAGTTTTGAGTTGAAGTTTTAGCTTAATTTGAAGACTTTATCATACCAACAAACATGAATAATGCGTGAGCGGTGAGGAATCGCATGACAACCTTTTTTCTGTTGCCAGATACAAGGCATGCAGTCGGAAACTGCAATTTTGACCAGTCCAAGTATTTGGCGTGAAGCTTCCCGTATTATCAACGAGGAAGGTTTTAGAGCTTTCTGGAAAGGAAACCTGGTTACTGTAGCTCACCGGCTTCCCTATTCTGCAGTAAACTTCTACGCATATGAAGAATACAATACTGTGAGTTGCATTCACTTCTCTTTTTAGAGTGTGGTATGTACTAGTTCATACTGATCTGTCACTCAGCCTCACCGTGCTTCTTTCTTTTTGCAGCTTTTGTACTCAAATCCAGTCTTGAAGAGGTATAAAGGGAATGCAAGTTTGGACGTTTTAGTGCATTTTGTAAGTGGTGGCTTGGCTGGAATGACAGCTGCTTCAGCTACTTACCCTCTCGATCTTGTAAGGACACGGCTTTCTGCACAGGTAATTGTGTTTTTTTTAATAAGATAAAGTTGATGTATATACATATTATTTTAGGCTTTCCTTGACCTAAGCAGTGTTCCTTGTCTTCCCGAGGCCTGAATACATTATATTTGATCTTCTGCAGAGAAGCTCAATCTATTATCAGGGTGTTGGGCATGCTTTCCGTACCATTTGCAGAGAAGAGGGATTTTGGGGTCTATATAAAGGACTTGGTGCTACTTTGTTGGTACGCCTTTTTTGCTTCCCCTTGTTAATGATCTTTGTTGATTGTTAACTCCTTCTTGGCAGTGTTAAAATAGTTGTTATAGGTAGCCATTTAGCCAATACCTCCCACTATGATTTTCCCTAGGCTGCTACGGTAGATGGGAGTCTCTTAGATGATCTAAGTGTCTAATTAATGGTCTAAGCGGCTGATCTGGTAATTTTAGGCACCTTATTAATGGACGTACATGCACTACGCATTCTTGTTGCATGTAAGCTGTTCAGTTAAGAATATAGAGATGATTCATTTGATGCATTTTATGCTCATGGTCAAATTGCGGAAGATGTTGAAATGAGTGTGAGACTGTTGCTTACAGAACACTTTAAGAAACAACCAAGAAGGATGATCTATCTGAGGCTAGAGAATTTAATGAATCTAACTTTTAAGTCGGATGATGATGAAATTGAGGTTGTTAATTTTGGTATGGATAAATGACACATTACAGTAAAGAAAGAACTAGAATTAGGTAACTAATGTTATTCCAGCAATTAGGATATAATATTAATTGATGTAGCTGTGTGTTGTACGTGTTGGGTATTGCAGGGTGTCGGTCCAAGCCTTGCCATCAGCTTCTCAGCATATAACTCTCTGAAAACATCATGGCTGTCTCATAGGTAAAAGGCCTCTTTGATTTGGGATTTGACTTCCAATATTACCTAGTGAGTTTGTTTGTTAAATCTTAACTCATCCCGTCGTAATATTTTCTTCTTCAAACCCTTTTCAGGCCTAATGATTCAGAACTTATGGTTAGTCTTAGCTGTGGCAGTCTCTCCGGAATTGCTTCCTCGACAGGTTTGTTATGAATAAAACATGGGGCTTTTTGGTCTATGCATTACATGAAAGTTTGTTAGATTATACCAATCTAACTTTTGTAGTGACATTCCCGGTGGACCTGGTGAGAAGAAGAATGCAGTTGGAAGGAGCTGGTGGGCGAGCGCGAGTGTATAAAACGGGACTCTTTGGAACATTCAAACATATATTTAAGACAGAAGGCATGAGAGGGCTATACAGAGGAATCTTACCAGAATACTACAAAGTGGCTCCTGGTGTTGGCATTGCCTTCATGGCATATGAGAAATTGAAGAAACTCTTATCGTCTGTCCCCAATTAATAGTCTTATATACTTTAGTGTAAGCTGCTTTATAGAGTTAGGAGAAGAAGAAACAGATAATCTTTGCTAGTAGTTTTTTACCTTCCAGTGTATAGTAGTTGCAGTTTTAGGTGTTAAGATTTACAATTTCTTCCTCCTCCATTAGCATCTCTCGAGATAGCAATTTTGCCTCGTTCTAGGGCTCTTCCATTAATTCAAGCTCCATACTCTTTTGTATCTCTTTTCTTACTCTTAGTTTATGGATCCTTAATATATGCATCTTCAGAGACTTTTGGAAATACATGAGAAAGGAATAAGAATAAAGTTTTAAAATAAAGGATGCTGCGTTTGAAACCATATGCAGAACGTCTATTCTCACTAATAATGTCCGTTTAAAGAAATAATGTGGAGAAATGTCAGTCATAAAAAACCAATTGGCAGCATTTTACGCAAAATTAAGAAACAAACTCTCACATTATACAAGATTTAAAATAGAACCAATAGCTTAGCTTATAGTTCAATTATAATTGAAACAATTGATGAGCGTCACAACAAAGAGAATGTTACAAGCCCCTCTAGATTTAACATCCAAAAGAATTAAGATATGGTATTTTCTTTTTCGCTGTACAAACAAATGGTTACTTTTACAGACACTGAACCAACAAACACGAGAAACATTTGGGATTTGTTTGTTCCCCACTCCTAAGGTTTCTGACGATCTGAAGTTCTTTTATGTGTTTGAAGATGTTTTAATCTGCTAACGAGGGCATCAATATATGTTCTGATTCGATACCTTAGCGAGTTCGTGAGCGTTAAAGGTGGATTCAGAATCAGCGTTTGCGCCTCCACTAGAAGAAAGACTAGCAAGCGCACCGCTTTTGAGTAGAGGGTTCCTGCGTTCTCTGCCTCTCCCATCACCACCTCATCTACCTGCAAAAGTCGAATTCTCAAGTCTCAATTCCAAAAACCGAAATTTTGAACCGTGAGTGTAATATGATTAACAAACAATAATAACCAGATTGGTTTTCAGTTTGGGATTTGATCATAAGGGGCAACATAAACTTACTCCTCCACGTATGCCAAGAGTAAGAGCTGCTTGGAATATTATTTCCATTGCATCCGGCATCTTTGTATTGCCTACAATCATGTTATCTGTAGTTTAACATTCCGAAAAAACCGAAAAAAAAAAAAGAAACAAGAGATTTGACTCGGTAGTTTTGTTACTCCAACAAAATGCATACCAGATTCAACAAACTTGGCGAGTTCTTCAGCACGCTCAACCTCCTGGACAAACTCTCTCTGAATCTGAGACAGTATCTTCTCTGATCCTTCGTGGCTGATATTTCTTCTTACTCTATTAATGTCTTGCCCCAGGCTTCCTTCTACACCCGAGACTGCCTGAGTATGACAGATGTGCAGTGCTTGACTCCAAATTGCAAGAATCACCAGTTGGATCGAAAAAGCTTCTAATTGTTTACCTGATTCAATCTATGAAAAAGAAGCATGAAAAGCAAAGGCTCAGAAACTCGCGTTGGCAAGCTTTTGTGCGCAATTTTATATAACTTTATTTGAAGTTGCTTACCCTTTCAAGAACCAATTCTGTAATCGTTGCTGCACACTTTTGCAAAGACCGGATTCTTGTCAAGCTGTGAGTTGATGGCTGTTCAAAAGCATCTACAAGGTCCAGAGACCCATGGGAAGTACCCGGGAGAGAATTCTGACTCTCCAAGCTTTCAAACCGACCAATGTTTCTGCCAGTGGCACCAGCTATTGGCATAGGTGCCGTTAAACTAGTTACGTTTCTTTTAATGAACTCCACAGGAGGAGAATGTGATTTGAATGGGAAATTAAAAGGTTTCGGAGAACCAGATGAAGATGATGGTATATCGACTGGTGGTCCAGATATCAGAACATAATCTTGATCCATTGAGTCTGGCGTATCCCCTACTGTAGAACCGATGAATATTAGACACTAAGAGAGAAAAAATTTCAAAAATATTTGCTGCTTTCTAGTGGTAAGCAAATGGTAGAAATGTAGTTACCTCTTCCTTGAGTACTAAATGATCTGGAATCAGGCAAGCTTGACGGTTTGTATTGGTTTCTATCTAATAATCTATGGCTTTCAAACTTGAAGTTATTGGTTTCTGCTCTGTGACTAACTCTACTATATCTGGAATTAAGTTCCATGTTTTTCAAAGGACTAGATGCTGCCTCCCTTCTCTCACCTCTGGTCTCAACACTAAATCCATAAGATGATTTCATAGGAGAAGCATGTTTGATATATGAAGGGCTTCCCTCAGGTCCACTAGAATCATCATCTAAAAAGAACGGCAAACAGTCTTCATGAGAAATCTCTTGCATGTTTCTTGAGGGACTGCTTCCGGATGAATGAAAACCATCCATCGTTCTTGAACTTGATCTACTACTGCAACATAAAATCATAATCATTACAACAGTTTTAACCACAAATGATAGAAGAAAATAGCTAATCCCTGCATCAACCTTGGTAAATCATTTGATTGTCTGTCTGAAAGAAAAGGGTGATGAAAGAACTCTTCAAACGTCAAACGCTCCACTGTAACACAGAAGGTTCCCAAAAAAAAAAACAGTTAAACACAAATTGATAAGGACCATCAAAAATCTTACAGTGTAGCTAACACAGACTTAAGAGATGCAGAGAGAATAATTGTGGTCTGATTTGCCAATTCTATCAACTTGTTCATTCTTTAGAATTTGATGGGCTTGTCTATGCTAATAGAATCGGGGTTTTGTTCACACAAATGTTTACCTGGATTACGCCGCAGCAATTTCTGACATAGATCTTTACAGTCAGTACTCAAATCTATACAGTCTACTGGAAAATGCAATTCAGTTGATCTCATAATGTTCTGTAACAACTGTGGAAATCAGATGGAGGACATGTTAGCCAATGATGCATTCACCGAACACAAATATATTTGTATTTTTAGGAATTCATGACACTTGTTGGTATACAAAACCTGAACTTGGCTGTTTCCTGTAAAAGGGGTTCTGCCTGTCACAAGTTGAAATAATATAGCACCAACACTCCAGAGATCTGCCTGTGTATCAAGGGAGATCTTAAGCAGGATATAGTATAAGACAGGTCTAGGTGGCTTCTAGAGAAAAAAGTGGCACCTTTGCATCATACTTTTGAAGCTGCATAATCTCTGGGGCCATATACAGTGGGGAACCACATAAAGTTTCTGCCAAACCCCTAGGCTGCAACGATCTGAGCGAAGTGTGATGTTAAGTGCAAATTACAAAATCGAAGTGTGTAATAGGCACATTCAAAAGAAATGCAATTACCTAAGCCTAGATAGTATATATACATGAAAAGCAGAACGAGACAATATAAGACCAACTCTGATCATCACATAACACTCACTTATTTTTGCAAACAAAGGAGCTGATGAGAATACCTTGCAAATCCAAAATCAGCAATCTTCAGAGCTGCATCATTATCATCTGTGGATAGAAGAAGATTCTGTTTCAAGAACGAAAGAACCTTAGCAATTGAATTTCAATTTACACAAAATCTCTATCTCTCTGCTAAAAACTCTCGGAAAGAATGGAAAGCATATCCTGTGAGAACGAATAAAACGTGTTTTAGTGGAACCTAACAGATCACCCTTCTACGGCATCCGTTCAACCTTCCAATTGATTAATCTTCTAAGAAGGAATTCTCACGTTTTGTCATGATCTACCTGACACGAGAAGATCATTTCTGAGTATGAGAACCAGACATACCTGAGGCTTTAAATCTCGGTGAATGATATTATTGTCACGAAGAACTTGCAAACCAGCAGCTATAACATCGAAAATTCATTTAAGAATGAGAATGCAATTTTATCGATTAAAACAAAACAGAGAATAAGGAAGAATTCTTCTGCAGAATTTACCTAACTGCTGCATGAAATGCTTAGCAGTAACATCAGGGATTTTTCCATGACGCTGAATAAACATAGACAGATCACCCCCTTTGCAGTACTCCAACACCAGATTAATTTTCCCGGGAGCCTATATCAAATAACAGAAATTATCATCTAGCAATTAGACCCATACACACTCTAAGCATTTACCATTTCCAATACTAAGTTCAAAAGAATGCTAAGCATCTGAATTCAACAAGAGCCATTCGCACTCTCGCAATTAGACCCACTCGCACTCTAAGCATTTACAATTTCCAATACATACTATCATAAGCCTATACTCTAAACTCAACACACGCCAAGCTCAATTCCCATTTTTTGGTTGTATTTTTCACAGAGCTAAGACATTTTAGAGTTCCACCAAATGGAAAAAAATTAGAAACAATAGAACCTTCAATATTTAGATGTTTCATCTGGCAATGGGGCTTATACGAGCTACAACATTCCATATCCTGACTGTTCTAGTTCTATTTTACCAGGACAACCAAAGAGAACACGAGATAATCAAAAACATCGGAGATAGCCTCATTCCACATCTAAGACTCATAGGAATCGAGTTTCTCTAGCTAGAAACTAAGCGCATAGGACAACGGAAAATCCGGCAACAAAAGATACCTCGATCATGTCAATAAAGCGGATGATGTTGGGATGACTGATCTTCCTCAAGATGAAAATCTCCGACATGAGACTCTCTTGCAACTTCTTATTAAGCCTAGCCATGGTGATCTCCTTGATAGCAACCACGGTGCCATGGACAAGATGCTTCCCTTCCCAAACCACCGAAAAAGAACCCGACCCGATTTGTCGACCCACCGCGTAATCGCCTATAACCCGCCCGCTTCTCCCCGACGCCGCCGCCACCGACTGAGCCATTTTTCCTCAGAGGAAACGGCGCCTAGAAAATCTAGAGGATCCTACGGAGGAAAAAAAAAGCAACTACGGAGATCCGAAATTGAGCTGATTTAAAAAGTTGCAGAGATTGAATCTTCTTTGGAATTTAAAAACCCGCTTTGAGTTTGGAAAAAAAGATTCAATTGGGCGTATTCATCAGATAAATGAAAGAGAGAAGGTTTAGTTTGAATTGAATGTAAGTTTTTATTTTATTACTATATAACAATAACAAGAGAATCAACTTGTAATGAAATGACGACGCTTCTGGTTATACGATAAAGATTATCTCTACTAATTTTATATGATTATTTTCTTTAATTACGTATTAGTGGTGTGCGATTACTAATGTTATACTGCAGGGCAACTCATCATCACTACACCAATCATGTCATGTTAATAGTAACCATAACACGATAAAAATATACATCATTAACAAATTAAAAACTCCGTTATATTCCTCAGTTATCCTTCCTAGGAAATTAAAATAATTTCATTTTCACCTAGAAGATTGTTATTTCTTGATCATGTAATCATTTTACAAGTTCGATGTCCGTTATACATCTAATTGATGTATTGCTACGTTTGGATTAAAGTGTCGGTTTTATAAACTGTCAGGAAAAAAAAAAATTGTCGTTAGAAAGATGAAGTGTAAAAGCTATAAAATGAAGTGTGAAGATGGGATTACGTGTATATTGAAATATAATTAAATAATAAAATGGCGTAAGCAGTATACAAGAATTTTTTTCTAGGGGCCTAAGCTACTATAGCGTGCCGTTGTAAAAAGCCCACTAGTTTTTTTTTTTTCTGCTAAATATTTTCAGCCATTGATTTCTTTCGAAAATTCTTACGTTTTAGTTTTAAAATTGGGAAATAAAATACTCATTAATTGCCTAAAGGTCTTAGATTCGAATCTGGGACATGGCATTTTGCAAACTTCACACGTGAATCTGACCTATCTACGAATTGGTCATTTGTTTGTACCTGTTACATGTTGAGTTCGTGTACATATGATCAAGTTACAACACATGTTCGTAGAGAGGATTCTAAATCTTTTTTTATTCTTTCTTGAAAAGTAGAATATTCAAAACTTTTGAATTGGATTCCAACTTTCCAAGTGTATATGTACCCGAATATATGACTATTTTTTTTTTTTTGTCAATATAACCTAATGACTTTAATATCCCCAATAACATACGGGGTATTGGGTTCGAACCCCAGACCTGGTGTAATGAATGCAGAGATGACTACCATTATGCCACATGATTCCTACAATATCTGACTATTTGATGAAGTTATTTCAATAGATTTTTTTTGTGGAACCATGTATGAAATTCTCTTCTCTTCGTAGATTGGGCTATACATTTTTTTTCCCTTATGGCCTTACTTTTTTATTTTTTTAAGCCCAACAGAGGTTGATAAATGATGTTATAAAGTTTTTTTTAAAAAATATAAATGATTTCTCTCTCAACTCTCAAGTCTCAATCATGTTGATCTTCGAGTCCCTCTTCTCTCTCGATATATATAAACCCTTCCACATCTTTCTCTCTGTGCATATCTACGGATGTTCCTTCTTTTTTTTGGCAAATTAAAAAGAAATTTCCAAGAATTTTGGGTCTAGCGATGTGATAATGATAAGGAGAGGAATTATATATGAAAAATGGAGCAATTCTTGAAGTTGGCACAATCATTTGCATTTGTTTGGGGATTCATCTTGCTGGTGGCTCTCGTGTGTTGCTGCATCAGCACCAAACCTGATCGAGAAAACGATGACGATGCTAGCTGTGCCGGCTGCGACGGAGGACATACTGCCTTTTAGTCTAGGTTTTAATCATCTTCTGTTTCTTTCATTTACATTTGTTCTTTTAATCCTCTGGTTTTTAAGGTGTTTTGGTAGAATTTTGCACACACATCACCATGGGTTTTTTTCATAATACTTTAGTTGCGCATAACCTTATTGTAAGTAATTTACAAAAAAAAAATTAATTTAATACATAGGTCATTAGTATTTCTTTATATTTGCGTTTTTATGTTATACTGATTATGAAACTATAATACGGAAATGCAAGCGAGAAGGTAAACGCAAAGAAACAATCGTAGCCAAGCATAATATTGTTTTGACTTGCAATTTTTGTTAATGAACTTCAGCAAGTAATGAACCGGTTTTTAAGGCTACGCATTGATTTTGGTAGTCGATATACTTGGTATTGCTTTTGGTTTTGAGTCAAGTTCAAGTAATTTTGTAAAGATGTTTTCGCATTTTGTTTCTCCAAAAATTTGCTTTGTTCTTTTATTGTATCTTTCTTTTAGTTGTTGCTTTTTCTTCCTGAATCTTGATGTAAAAATAAAAAACACGGAACCTTGTTCATATGTTATTTATGGATGTAAACTAAAGACCCTTCTTTTATAAGTTACAGTTTTGTGTTTCCTTTTTTGGCTATAGTTTTTTGTGTTTCGTTTTCTGGTTGTAATTTTGCAGTTAAGAGTTACTCTTTTTTTGAATATTGTATTTTTCCTTTGTTATCTGTTTGAGTTAATTTATAATCTGTTACATTTATCGTAATATGTTTGTCTGTGTTCATTTGTATTTATGTTAAAATACCATTTTACAATATAACTATTAATTTAATTCTGTTTTTAATGATACAATTGTGTTGTTTTGTCACGTAGACTTAGTTGCTTTCTTGGACTTTGGTTTCAATATTAGTTAACATGGATTGTTATTTGATTTGATTCTGATCTTTATAATTTTTTTTTTTTTTTTTTTGAATTTTTGGGTTTGACTTGTATTTATCATTTGGTACATATATTGGTGTTGTATTCGTGTGTTTGCTTTGCGGTATGGGTATGATTTGATTTTTGGTATTTTGTTATGTTGTTAATTTTTTTGGTTTTTGTGTACTATTCGTTTAGTATTGTAGCTCCCTTTATGAAAATCATATGTATGAAACAATCTTTTTTTTATATGAATCGTTGTCAATATTAGTGTTTTAGATGGGATTTTGCATGATTAAATAATGTAGGTGATATTAGTAAAATTGATTTTATATTCTCTCACTTGTTTATTACAAAATTTGAACCACAGAGATGTTTCTGAAAATGGAGTAGGTTTCTGTGTGTTAATGGACCGAATTGTATAGTAAATATGGTGGACAAATGTAAATTTTTAGAAGAGTAGATGTGTTCATCTGGCCTAAAACGGAATAGGTTTGAAGTAATGATTTTTTTTTTATTATAAAACATCGAAAGCCCAGCTTGTGTTTTACTATATAGTGTAACTTGTTAATTTAACTTTATATTTATTATAAATTTTTTACATTCTTTAAATCATAAAGATATTCTAATATTTTAGTATAATAATTCTAAATAAATATTTGATTGTAAATTTAACTAAATATATTTATATATTATTTTTTGCAGTATTTTTTGAATAGTTTATATCTGAAATATTTTTTTGTTTAATATACTATGATTTTTATATTCATTAACTTAGTTTGTTTGTATTTTTAATTTATATTCAATAAAATAAGTATTATATAAATAAACATGAATTAAACGATCTTTTAATTATAAATAAATATTAAAAATTTTGGTTTTGATGATGTGTAAAGATGAAAAGTAATTAAAGGTGATGATGTGGACACTCTAAAAAAAAAGAAAAGAGAGTAATTATAAATATGATTTTTAATGTATATATAGTCCATGCAAAATTACACTAAGTGAAAAAAATGCACAATTCACATATAGGAAAAAAAAAAGTGTGGCAACGAAACCGAGAGAGAGAGAGAGAGAGGGAATTAGGCAAAAAATTACAAAGGAGAAGCCGTATAGACCATACAATACACAAACACTATATCTCCATCCTTCGCTCTCTCTTCGCATCAATGGCGTCCTTCAATTCATTCTCAATTCCCAAACAGGTCTCGATCCTTGTTGTTTCTTGTATATGTATGTATACGCGCGCGTCCACTCTCGAGCTGATTTTTTTTTTCTTTCTTCGAATTTCGGATGATAGATTGTTGGTTCTTCTTCTTCGTCATCTTCATCTGCTTCTCGACCACGTTTCTTGCTGCGATCGAGTATGGCTTCCACCAATAGTATGCTGGTAAAATCTTTCTTCTTCTCTTTCCTTTAGTTACATTCTCTCTTCATTTGAAAGTTTGAAACTTAAAAAATATGACTGCGAATTTTCTTTTGGATCAGGTCTTCGTACCTCCGCATCCTTTGATTAAACACTGGCTATCTATGTTCCCCATTTTCGGTGAGTACTCTCAATCAACAAAGAATCACTCGAGATTTTGATTATGGACCCATTGTTCTTTCAGCTGGCTTTAAGTGGCTGGAAATGAAATTTCTGTTTACTCCTTGTTTAATTTCGATTTTAGAGACTGTGTGTTCTCTAATTGAGCTAGATGATTAACAATTTTTTGAGCAACTTCGCATAGATTGATGTTCTTAGTAAATGTGACATCTTGGTTACTTGATGCTTCAGTTAGAATTCCGGTGAATACTTTGGTCGCATCGAGGTGGTCGTTCCTATCCTCAATCAAAGAGGAAAGCAGATTTTACCACAGAGATCCTCTAAAAGCATGTGGATGTGCATCTGCAACTCCTTGCACTGTAGAAAATGTGTATGTAGAGCTCAAAGATCCAAAGGTATGAAAAATTCAATGCAGATGGAACACTTTTTAGACGCTCGTTCCTTCGTTGTGATTTTCAGTATTACTTTCTTCAGGATAATATCTGCGTGGGTTTCGTTCGAGAACAAATGTCTTCTGCAGATAAAGCCCATTTATCTCGTAGCATGTTGCTATACAATTTACTAGGGAAGAACCTTTTGGCACTAGAGGAAACTTTTGTCGCCTCGGACTCGTTAAGAATGGAAAGAGATATTATGTTGCAAATGGGGAAGTTGGGGGCTGCTGAGTTATTCAAGACCTGTCTATCTAGGTCCCGAGGTTCGTCAACCATTTCATGCTTACCTGACACAGGAACCGAGTTGGTGGATAGTACAAAAGAACAGCAAACGTTTGTGCCTTCAAGAAGGAAATTGAGAAAGAAAGCAAGAAGGTCGAGTTTGATTACTGGAAATGGTGATCAGGGTTCTACCACAATCAGTTCAAGAACCACATGGGACGGTATTGATGTTCCTAGAGTGAGAAGACCATCAAAATATAGAAAGAAAAGAGAGAGGATATCTAGAAACGAGGCTGAGATGTCAACTGGAGTCAAGGTTCAGTGTGAAATCTTTCTTTAACTGTTCGTTATCTTTCTTCACTTTTTAGTTAACAAGAAATTCTTATGACACTCTCATGTGGCTTTTGAAGATAGTGGCGGACATGGAGAGGATCAGAACGAAATTGGAAGAGGAAAGTGGTAAGGTAGCGAGTATGAGTTGTTGGGCTGAAGCAGCAGGGATGAACGAGAAACTTCTGATGCAAAATCTACATTTCGGTTGGTACTGTAGAGATGAACTATTGAAAAGCACCCGGTCTTTGGTACTCTACCTCGCAAGAAATTACCGTGGACTTGGGATCGCCCACGAAGATTTAATTCAGGTTCCTCTTTTCTCCTTTTAAATTGTTTTATGAGTCTGGCAAAAGTCCAATCTTTGTAGCTTAAGTTTATGATTACGGAAATAACATACAGGAAGCTCCTGGCTTGGTTTCATGAAATTGCTTGGTAGGCTATTGCTAGGTTACGTAAATGATGAAACTTTCAAAAGTGTGATTTTAGGTCCTTTATTTCTAATGTTCTTGCTTGTGGGTTTCAGGCAGGGAATGTGGGAGTGTTACAAGGAGCAGAGAGGTTTGATCACACAAGGGGTTACAAGTTTTCGACATATGTGCAGTATTGGATAAGAAAATCGATGTCCACGATGGTGTCACGGCATGCTAGAGGCGTCCATATTCCTGTTTGTGCATTTAGATTTGCAACCGTTTATTTCTAGCTACCTAAATTTTGCTTCATTTCCAACAAAGCTAATGGACCTCACTTGTTTTCTTTTACCGTTGTTGTTTCTTTTGCAGTCGTCAACAATCCGAACTATGAGTCAGATACAAAAGGCTCGTAAGACCTTGAAAACGAGCCACGGGATAAAATATCCGGCTGATGAAGAGATTTCGAAGCTAACAGGCTACTCGTTGAAGAAGATTCGAGCAGCCAACCAATGCCTAAAAGTGGTTGGCTCAATCGACAAGAAAGTCGGGGATTGCTTTACTTCAAAGTTCCTGGTATGTCATTCTGAACCAAAATGCGCAGAAACTATTGATATTTAGCAATTCATGTGTCAGTTCAATTTTTGGATTATAGTACCTCTGTCGAACAAGGACCAAGATTTTTCACTTTCCATTTGAAAATTTTCGGTCTAGTGAAATGTATTTTCCGATTACACTAAGTTCGGATATAAAATTACATTTACCGTCTGGTTTATTAAGTTTGGTTTGGTTTAGATTTAGGTTATTTTTTTGTTCGGTTTGAGACTCGACGTTTTTTTTTTTCCGTGCATGCAGGAATTTACACCGGACACGACGATGGAGAGTCCTGAGGAGGCTGTGATGAGGCAGAGCGCAAGGAGAGAAGTTTATGATCTTCTAGAAGGACTAGAGCCAAGAGAGAAGCAAGTGATGGTTCTACGTTATGGAATTCAAGACTACAGGCCCAAGTCTCTTGAAGAGATTGGGAAGCTTCTTAGGGTTAGCAAAGAATGGATTCGGAAGATCGAACGGAGAGCTATGGCTAAACTCAGGGAACAACCCAAAGCCGACAACCTCATACATTATTTGAATCAATGAAAAGATAGATTATTGGAACCAATGGCTTATATGTCTTGTGATCTGTAATAACAGTGGAGTCTCTCAAGTGTAAAGTTATGTACATTTTATATCATAGAGAAAGTAGAGATTTTATCCAAAGTGGAAATATATTAAACATTGAGACAAGTGGTTACACATCTTGGGTTTTATCCTGTTAAAGACATTTATTTCAAATTGAATATTATATCTGAAGTGAAGTCCTAAACACTTACATAAGCTTCAACTCCACTTGGTCGAGAAATGTGTAAAGAAAAAATCAAAATACAAACTAATTGATCAAAATATTAAAAAGAAAATAGATAAAAATACATCCTAATGTTGGACCGTAGTAGTTGTTGGGTACAGTAGAGACGGCCGGTTTATCTTCTCGCCCTATCGTCTTTTCTATATTCTTTACCACATTGGGGAATATCGTCGAGAATGGCCTACTCGATTAGTAACCCGTTCCGGTGTTACTCTGATACGCTGCGTTTTGTTTCCCGACAACAATGCGGCCGCCTAAACCCTAATCCTTCCTCTCTCCTGTCCTTTAATTCCTCCCCCATTCTTGGACAGGTCACGAGTATATATATGTATTTGTCTGAAAACATTTTCCGAGTGAATTTCTTTTTGGGTATTCATACTGTTTTGATTTCGAATTTCGGATTTTCTAGACTTTCGGTGCTTCTTCTTCGCCTGTTTCCCGGCGGAATATTCTGGTTAGATCAAAAATGGCGGCGTCGGAGGGCTCGATCAACGGCAGCAATCGGATGCTGGTGAAACTCTCTGATTGCTTATATATTTTTGAGTTTTTTTTTTTTTTTTCTTTGAAAGTGAAATATCTGAATTGATTCTGGTTTCAGGTGTTCGTGCCACCGCATCCTTTGATCAAACACTGGATCTCTGTTCTGCGAAATGAGCAAACTCCTTGTCCTATTTTCAGTGAGTAGATAAGATTTTGATGAGTATTTGTGCGAAGTAACCACTGTGTGTTCTTTAATCTCTGCTATAGATTGTTCACTCAATTTTGATGAGTATATTTAGCTCCTTAGATTGTGTTATCTGTTAAATTGCGTAAAAAGATGAGTTTTTCAGGGACAGGTTTTCATTTTTCCCACTATAATGTTGCTCTATAAATCTTGAGTTTTTAGCATTTTTTGTGATTAGGAAATGCAATAGCTGAACTAGGGAGACTATTGATGTATGAAGCATCCCGAGAGTGGCTGGTGCGTAAACGTTTTAGACAAAGTTTCACTTTTCTTCTTTTTTTATTGAATTCGTTCTCTCCTGTTCTTGCTTATTGTCTTTTGATTTTTCTCAATGTGGTCAAGCCAACCGTTGTTGGAGAAATAATGTCTCCAATGGGTGCTGCTTCTGTTGAATTCATTGACCCTAGAGAGCCGATAGCGGTTCGTCTATCCCCAGAACTCTTACCCCTTTTCTAATACTTTCTTCTCAATCCAAAAATTAGACATTTCTTATTCTTTATTTTTTTGTCTCTGTGTAGGTTGTTCCGATATTGAGAGCTGGTCTTGCTCTTGCGGAACACGCATCCGCAGTTTTGCCTGCGAATAAAATTTATCATTTAGGTAAGTAATCTAACTTTTCCATTCTTGCTCGAAGATAAGATGTCAAAGTAATCTAACTTTTTTATCTATAACTTATGATGTCCCCATGATTATCCTTTGTACTAGGAATTAGTCGGGATGAGAAAACACTTTTGCCTTCGGTGTATCTTAACAAGTAAGAACTACTCCGCAGCATTATGCAGTTACTACTGAAGAAGTGTTTACAGTAACAAATTTGATATATCTTCTATAGGTTGCCCGACGAATTTCCAAAGAATTCGAGAGTATTTTTGGTGGACCCAATGCTTGCGACAGGTAAGGAAGTCTTGTCGTTTTTGCATTGTAACAAGTTTTATTCACTTTAGCACCACCATAGTAGAATAAGTCTATTTAGGGTTTGATGTGTCTCAAACGTACACAATATATGACAACACATGATATGGTAATACATAATGTTTTATAACTAGAAGCGTTGGTTTAGTTTCAACTTGGTTTTCTCTATGCTTCAAAACACGGCTTTATTTGTTCCATTTGTTTTTTAAGGCGGTACCATAGTTGCGGCAATGGACCTATTGAAGGAACGGGCTTTGTCTGTTCAGCAAATCAAAGTGGTAAGTACATATATAGGAGACAGCTTTTCTCAAAAATCTTGGCTTCAGAATATCATTAGTTGTATCTCTTGCTTTTTGAACGATGTATCTCCCTGATTACAGATTTCTGCGGTTGCTGCACCTCCTGCACTGTCGAAGCTTAATGAGAAATTCCCCGGGTATCAAGACCAAAAAGACCAACTCTTAACTTCTTTGACATTATGCCCGGTTTACTAAACTGTTTGCAACATTTCAGGCTTCATGTATATACTGGAATTATCGATCCTGAAGTCAATGCAAAGGGGTAAGTCAGGCCGGCTTTTATGCTCATTACAGCGATTGTTCCCATACTTGCAATTTTGATGTCGTTAATGCATTTATTATGAATTAGGTTCATTATCCCTGGGCTTGGAGACGCTGGAGACCGCAGTTTCGGGACATAAACCAGTTTATGATTTGGTTAGACTTTTGATGAAGTGATTCTTATTTGAGTTCTTTTAAATTTTATTAGTTACAATCATTCAGGTTTATTGAGATCTTTATGATAAGAGAGTCACATGGAGAATATTGTTACGAAACAACGAAGAAACTTGTAAACACCAGTTTCGCTTCGCCGAGTGCAGTATGATTCGTATGTTTGTCACTTGGTCTGCTAGTAGTGAAACAACTTTTTTTTTTGCACATGGAGCTACTATCTCCTGTAAAAATTGTGCGGGAAAACCTAAAAACTTCGTATAGATAAATCAAACATTTTAATTGGTCGATTACTAAATTATATTTGCAGATGGAGCTACTAGTTTCTTTCATTTATATGTTCCATGTTCTATAACAAATTAACTCCAACATGATTACTGTACCTTCATTTCAAACTAATGAAAGTTCATTAGATGTTTCAAAAAAAAAAAAATTCTAGTTTTACAATTGGCTTTCTGGGATGTGGAGACTCTGTTATCCGGTTTAGTTTGGGATTTTAGTTCGATTTGAAGATTTAATAATTGAACTGGAACCGTAATTTTTCTGGTTTGGTACGATTTAAATTTTTACGTTGTCATTCAAATTCAGTCCAGTTTTATCGCTAAAAGTAACCTAAGAACTAAGAAACCGAAACTATTTTGTATTCAATCCAATTAAACCAATCTTAGTTTTGGCTTAGTCACAAATACATGTCGGTTTAAATTCTGGTAGTTCGGTTTCATTTTTATATACCCTCTCAAATTGGTTCGGTTCTTAGAACATTGCTTATCAGTTCAAAACATGAAGGGTATAGTAGTCTTTAACATCCCCTGTGATATACGCAAGCCCTAAGAGCTCGCGACTAGAAATAACATAATTTTGCTTTTTAACCTCTTTTTCCATCGCCGCCGAACTGCTCTCCTCTCAGATTCTTCTTCCTCTCAGGTGAGAAATTTTCTTCCAGTGACTTCGATGCTGTTTATCATTCTTCATTTTGCTGTTAAACGCTCAGAATCATTGGAATATTGATTTCAGAAGATTTTTTATATATATATCTCTGTGCAACATGCGTTTCGTGTAGAATTCTCTGTTGATTTTCGTTGAATGTTATCAATTATTCTTGATGATCGCTTGAGATTACTCTGCACTTCAGTGTTCATCTGTTTCTATGCTGGCGAATCTTTCTCTCTTCAAAAACGAAATTCTATTGCTCATCAGACATTTTTATATTGATTTTTCTTCAACTGATGGATCAGATCGATTTTTCAAGCTAAAATCATGCAAAACGAAGAAGGAGTTGTCACTGAGCTATACATTCCAAGAAAATGGTATATCAGATTTGTTTTCTTCTGTACATTTTGTCGTCTGTTTTGATGAATCTTAAGATGATTATCTTAATTAAGAAGCTGATTCTCTCATTTGCTAAGCTGATTTTTTGTTGTTGTCTGGTTGTAATTTTGCAGCTCGGCCACAAACAGATTGATCACCTCAAAGGATCATGCTTCTGTTCAGCTTAACATTGGTCATCTTGATGCCGATGGTATCTACACTGGTCAATTCACCACATTTGCTCTCTGCGGATTTGTCCGAGCTCAGGTTTGTCATAACTCTCCACTAATTTACTTCAAATTACTTTGCAGTCATCTCAAATCTCGAATTGTTCTTTCACAATTGTTTAATTGTGACGTTTTGATTAAATGAAACAAAAATTGCAGGGAGACGCAGACAGTGGCGTGGACAGGCTCTGGCAGAAGAAGAAAGTCGAGACCAAACAACAGTGAGAAGAGAGAGAGAGAATCTAAGCTGCTGCCTCTTTGTTATTTGGGGGATGTTTTTTTGAATTTTGTCTAGATGCGAACTCGTATTTTTGCTTTTCTGATTTATGAATGATAATTATTAAGTTATGGTGCCAATGGAATCAGATTCGACAGTTCAACTATCTTCTGCTTCCCTATACAATAAAGCTGCTGCACTAGGCCTAGAAATTGGCAACATGACCATGAGAAATTTGATATTAAATTGTGTTACATGTTATTGCCATCGATCAATCAGAAAAAAACGTGGGAAATAGTTTTTGAATTTCAACAAAAGAAGTATATTTGAATCATATCTCGCCATCCCAAAGCTCTTCAAGTGTCTTATAAGGACTCAACGTCTCATGAACAAACGATGTACCTTGGACTAACCTAGCCTGCACAGTGAAGTATCAAACAATGATGATGTTTAAGACATTTCATAGATTCGGAATTTGCAGAGATGGGGTTTAGTTTACTTGCCTGTTCTATCTCAGAAAACTTGTAACACACACATCTTCTGGAATTGACCATCCCATTACATCGAAATTCTCCATCGATACGCATGATGTTCTCTGGTTTAAAGTCAACAGTGCCAGTGCATCTTTAGAAAAGATACAAACGAAACCCACCTGAATTATAAGCAAACCATAACTAGAGTTTCAAATCCAGAGATCCAATTATTTCACTAAGCACGGTTCAGGCAAGATTTTGAAGATATGAACACACCTTCAAAACCGTTATAATATAAAAACATTAGCATTTGTTCATAGGAGTCGTTGCATACGAGATACAGATTCTAAGCTAGTATTACAGTGATTGATCTCTTGCTTAATTAAACCCTTTTAATCACGATTAATTAATTTAATAGAAATACAAAAAGTTACCAAAAAAAATAAAACCTCAAAATATATTTGTCCGCCACGTCGGACGCTACCTCTGAGTCCACTCGCTCACGAACTTAAAAGCAAGCAAAGAAAAAGTGGAAATGTCAAAGAAGAAAGACAAAGAAGCGTATAATCGAATCTAGAGCAATTTCGGAAACTCCTATTAGTAGGTGTCAGTCATCTTCTAGAGTTCTTAGCTATGGAGTTCTTCTGCATTTGCTATTCCCCGCCAAAATTACTCCTGAAGCAAATCTAGCTATAAATTGCGAAAACTAGGGTTTCTTGGCGACTCCTCGATTTTGTTCCTCTTTCCTCGCTGATTTATTGGAATTTCTGGATTGTGAAGACAAAATCGACCCTTTTTTACATTGAGATGAAGAAGATTTTCGGAGGTCCAGGAACTGTGTGTGGCCTGTTACTTAGAATCGGACAATGTGCTTCTGCTGCGGCATCCATCGGCGTTATGGTCTCTGCGACGGAGTTCTCTCGTCGCACTGCTTTTTGGTATGATTTTCGCTTCTTTAGTGTTCGTTATGTTCGCGTAGATGTTGGATTTCATTTGGGTATTAGTTGAGATTTTGGAGGATTTGGTCAATGGATTTCTCTGCAATTTTGGTGTAAATCATCTGTGAAAAGAAAGAAATTTGACCTCTCTAGGAAACGATGTTTTGATTTTGGTTGGTTTCAGCTACCTGATCGCTTCAATGGGTCTTCAATTGCTTTGGAGCTTTGGGCTCGCATGTCTTGATGTTTATGCTCTGAGGAGCAAGAAAGATCTCCAGAACCCAATCTTGGTTAGCTTATTCGTCGTTGGTGATTGGGTATGCAACCACATTTGATGTTTTCTTTCGTAACTCAATGTTCCGCTTCAGCTGTAATGATATATTTTGGACTCGAATCGTTTCAATAAGATTGAATTGTTTTGTTGTTGGAACGTTCTTTTACAGGTGACTGCAATGTTATCTCTTGCAGCTGCGTGTTCATCAGCAGGAGTTGTAGTCTTATATGCCAAAGATCTCAAGTATTGCGATATGCGTGACCGATTTTCATGTCTTAGGTATGAAGTAGCTGTAGCGCTTTCTTTCGTCACTTGGGTTCAAATCGCCGTTTCTTCTCATGTCACATTTTGGATCTTAGCCTCGGTTTAGTTTCTTGAAAATTGTCGAGAATATGTTGTAGCTTTGATGACACAATACATTTTGCTTCAAATTAAATCCATCAATGTTTCTTAAGCTTAATCACTTACAAGTATTTATCTGTCTTCACTCACAACACCTTTTTGTACCGTCTCGTGACCGATCATGAGGCGGCGCCGCTACGGCAATGGATTGTATGATCCGCCGCTGTATATGTGCTCGTACAAAGTTCCGCCGGGGACGAATTCGTAAACCAGAATCGGCATATCAAATTCAATGCAGCTTCGAGGAGCTTCACCAGATTATTGTGGCTTGATATCTACTGATACACGGTTCGAACCCGGGTGGAATGAGGACAAAACGTTGGCCCGGCGGCTCAATTGTTTTGATCGGATTGGTTAATCCATTAAATATTCAGCCACAATGAATTGGTTGCGGATTCGATATGGAAAAATCATGAGAAAAGTTTAGACGACTTTTTCAAATATCATACTTTTTCATAGTTAGCAAATTTATTTGTGAAAATAATTTCTACGCAATTGAATGATTATCCTTTGCTGTAGGCTGTAGCAAAGGGACAAAACTCCTGCGACGTGACATGGGTTCCGAGGAATATATTTCTTTATATCTGTCTTGTCAGTAGCCAGCTGGCCAAACTCAGATAAAACGTTCGACTGTAACTCATATTCGAGCAGTCAAAATAAAATTGTTTAAATGAAAAATTGAAATTATAAATTGCGGAACACACTATAAATTAACGACGGATCTTAGAAAACACTTGTCCACTACGTCAAACCTACTACAAGTATCTCTTTCAAAAGACGGATAACCCGAAAGTGTATGTATTGAGGAACTGGTGATTGGTTTGGGAAATCTCAAGTGGGTGAGTCAGCTAGTAGTAATGTATGCCACCATCCACACGCCACTTTTCTCAGTCTGCAGCCATCGAACCGTACTTGTGTAGGAATGTTCCGGTCAATCGTGTCCCCTAGACCCAGCTGTTGAGTAACAAGAGGGATGCAAAAATGAGATGCTGTATAGTAATAGTTAGACATAACCACTTGGCAAAGCAAACCGAATAACTAATAAAACAGGAACAACATCGTACCTGTCCGTATTTGTTCCATCCCCAGCATATCAACTGACCATCATCTGCAGAAACAAAAAAAATATTGCAGGGCGAATAAGCTAAACAGAGAATACATTAGGTACCGCCTTCACAGATATAACCGTGAACTAAACTTAAAGGGAGCATCAGGCATATATTATAGAACGCAAGGTGTTTCACGAACATATGTCTCTAAAAGGAAGGAGAAAACTTTTTCTCCCTTGGAAGAGAGACCACAAATTAAAACTGAAACAATTCAAAAGGAGACCTGAAGACAATGTGCAGAATCTCACAAGCTAGGGCTCTTTAGTTTCTTCACGTTAAAACAACTGAAAACAAATGCCAAGTTGCTAGGGCTCAGTTCTGTTCGTAGAGGTCCCTTTCTGCCCTTAATATTCGAAAAACCATACCTGCCAATACCGCACTATGTCGCGCTCCACAGCTAACTGCTATTGCATGCTTGTTCTCCAAGTTCTGGCCATCCAGCAACCTCGGTGTGGTCTATATCAGAAGAAAAATTATAAAATACTTGAGTATACCGGATGTTTCAGTTAATGATTTCACAAAATTTTCGGACTTTTTCAACACGGTAATTTTGTATTACAAGACATGTACCTCAGCATGATCAGTGCCAGTTCCCAGTTGCCCAAATTGGTTTCCCCCGAAGGCGAACACTTTACCATCACTAGAGATGCAAATAGTATGCCACAATCCAGCTGCCACGCTTTCCATCCGAACATTCTGCACTTCTGACACAGCCATGGGCCTTAACTGATCATTTGTGTTTCCGTGGCCACACTAAATGCCAAGAAAAATTGTCGGGTTAGCATGAGCAAATGGAGAAGCTAAACAGAACGCATTTGAATTCATCGCTCCATCAGTCACCAGACAAAGATTAGTGAAGTAAAATATTTACCTGTCCATAGAGTCCCCAACCAAAAGTTATTAACCCTCCAGTATCTGCAACTAGGAAGGACGAGCAATCAAGATCAAACCATCATAATATTTACCAACTTGAGGAATACATATATTGCAAGATAGCTTTTACTTCATGCCAAGCTAGTTGAATCAACTGCGCAGAGGAATAACTCTGAAGTCACAACAGACCTGTAATTGCCGCACTGTGACGCCCTCCACATGCAATCTCCTTTATATACTGACCAGGAACTCTTGAAACTTGAGTGGACGTGGTTGCTGGCCCTTGATGTAGTATGAAAGATATTTCTTTTCCAGAGCCAGGTGATTCAAGGAAAGGTATCAGATGAGGAGACGACACCATTTTAATTCGGGAACCCAATCCTAACTGCCCTTCGCCTCCATATCCCCAACCCCAGACCTGTCCTATATCTGAAACTTCCGCAGAAACATGACACATAAGATGCAATCATCCTCAATGAATCTTCAGGCTTCGCATAATCTACAAACTAGATGCTGCGACTACAAGGAAGCCGCTACTCAGGTTTGTAAAGAAGTCGTTTATTCAACTTCACCTGACAATGCCAGAGTATGCCGACCACCAGTAGCAACACTGGTGATCCTCACTCCAAGGCCAATACTAACAAGCGAAGGAGTTGTAGCAAAGTAGTCCTCTCCAAATGCAAGACCTTCCGTTTCATCTTTGGCGGTTGAAACCCGTCTCCGCTTCACCGGTTCCTCTCCAACCTTACGATTCTCATTCTGTAAGGTCATACCGCTGGATGCATTTGTACCTTGTGACACTACTGGACTCACTATCACAATTGAGAGAACATACCATATCGGTGAATGATAAATAAACAAAGGAGTTAAACTAATGATATCCCAACCGATCTCACCTTGCTCACTCGAGCCACTCTGCTGCTTTCTACCAAGGTCCTTTGATGGAATACACTCCTTCCAACCCCAAGTAAACGCTTCACCAGCCTCTATACACACAAACACACACGTCTTCAGAACAAAAGACAGAGTTACAAGTATCATTAATCATTCTTCAAGTTTCAATTGACCAATCCAAAATATTCCACCTTGGCACAGGCACATTAACCATAGACCATTGAGAAAACATTCGTCTCCGCGTCAAAGCCACAAAAATAGGAGTTCAATTACCTGTTACAACCGCACAATGTGCCCATCCTGCAGAAGCCTGTATGACTGGAGCCTCAGTGGGAAGAGGAAACGGCTCTGGAGTTTCCTTAACCAATTATATCAAAGGAAGACAACAATAGAATCAATTTCGTAAGAAAAAAAGTGTGAAAGAAGAAACAAAAATTCCATCATCTTTAATGAACTTTACCCCATGCTTTCCAGAAGCCACATAGCTCTGTCCTTCATCATCAGACCCCCAGGTTATAAGCTTCCCATTCTCTAAAATCCAGCAACATTAGAAACAAAAGAAAAACAAGTAAAACTCATATCGATATTTTGATTCATATGAAGGAGAGAAAATTTCCGAATTCAGTAGATCGAAAACCCAGCTGTTAATCCAACCTGAAATAGCCATAGCGAATCCACAACCGCCGCCACATACGTCTTTCCACGAATCTCCGCCGTCAACAGCCGCCGGTAACCGCACGGGAACAGGAGAGAGAATTAGGGATTTCTCCGGCGCGGCTCCTGGTAGGTAGCCGGACATGTAAACCACAGCCGCCTTATTTTCCCCAATCGAGACTGGTCCTCCGTTGTTCCCATTCATGGCAGAGATTCTCCCAAAACCACAATCACCACAAAACACACACGCAAATCAAAAGCACCCCAAGCAAAACAATATCGAGCAGCAAAAAAATCCAAAGGCCTAGCAAAACAAGCTAGTCTCTTTCGGTGATCTGCGTTTCACTTTCTCGACAAAACCTGCGTTTTTACGTTCTTAATAACAGAGAAGACGACCAGCAGAGAAAAACTGATCAACGGAAGGAGAAACGAGTTGACCCAGTGAGAAAAATGAAGGTTGAGAATCAAATTGGGGTGTTTAGGGAGTGCCACATCAGATCCCACGTCATGTGAAATACACGTGGCATGATCTAGGCCGCACTTTCTTATGTATAAACAAAATATCGAGATGTTTCCGGAAGAAAAGACTACCGTCGAAATTGGAACTCATTTTCTAAGGGATTGACACGTGGAAGGGAAATGACCTTCAGTTAAGGAGAGTGAATAATTTTTTTAAAAATATTGTATAACATGGGAATATTCCTATGTTTATATATAGATGGTTCTATATGAATCCTAAATAACAATTATCCCCACAAACTAACAGTTTCGTCTCTTAGTGCACCATGATGCAAGGTTCCAATCACGTACACCACCTCCCAACCTTCCACTCAAGTGCATGTTCCAAACGGGCTCAATGTATGTTATCACTGGTTTTGAAGTTACAAAAAGCAACGACCGTCTCCATTCGCTTTACCCCGACCACATCTTTGGTTCTAGCTAGTTGAAGTCTCATTCTGCAAAATATATATATATATCTGATAGAGCAATAAGAAAATATTTTTTCTTAAACAATCAAGAAAATCTTACTAGAAAGCCATAGTAGATGATAAACCAATACTAGTAGTCATACCACAGTGATGCAGCTGCAAACACAAACTGAAAGAAACGACGTGCAAGTCCAAGCAAGGTTCAAGGCATGATAGCGACTGCTGCAGCTGAAACCCAAAGTAGAGTTTGCAGATTATCTTCTTCTGTAGCTGGACAACGATCGTCCACCATATGAACAGAAGATGCATATAGTTTACATTCACTTCCATGTTGCAGAAAATAACTTACTATTGAATTAAATGACATTGTTAACTCGTTAAAAATTAGAGAGATACGTGGGGAACTAAGGTTGTCAACCTTCGTTTTTAGTTAATATAAAATAGTTCATTTTGAGCAAAATAACAACGATGAAATTTCATAATTAGTTATTAGCGAGCTAACTAACACTAACAAGGAGAAACTAATTTGTTCTGAGTGACTAGAACAAGGGAAAGTTCTATACTAATAGATGATGATAAACAAAGTATAAATAAGAAATAGACAACAAATTGTCGCAATAAAGAGTAAATAATAAGATAAAATAACAAAATTTCAGCAAAATTTTTTTGAAAAATGAAATTAGAAAACATAAAAATTGTAGCTAGGTTTGATTTTAAGACATTAAAACTCAAAGCCAAAAATATTTCTAAATTTCGATGTAGGATTCTAATATGTCATTTCAAAATGATGATTTTTACTGATCAATCTCAAAGAAATCTCATTTTAGAACCGAAAAAATCATATTTAGATCAAGAAACTTGCTAGGTTCTGATAATATGTTAATTGCTATGGATTATTAACTCAAATTCAATTGATAATTATCCATGCTATGCAAATTTTTTTTTTCATATTTGCTTAGTATTTTGTATTTGTGTTTCATAAGTTTTTTTTAAAAATGCTTAAACCTTAATTAATTATCATCTACATACGCATCCGTGGCAAATAAATCATTGTGATAACAAATTAATGAAAAACGCATAAAAATCAGATACCGTACATGAATGTTAGAGTTTTAGTGTAATCTTAACAAATCAATAAGTAATCAAACGAAACATAACAAATACTAACTATTCACATAATTACATATATATTTGGCGTTTAAACTATTCACATAATTACCTACTTGGTGATTTCTTATAAGGATCTAATCCTAGACGAAGCTCAAGATCTATCACTTCTGCACTTTGGGACAAAGATTTTTGAAATATTCTCATTTTCTTCTCTTCTGCATCTTCTAAACAGTCTCCATTTGTATTTTTGTCTTCTTTTGTTGTTGGACTGACCGTATCAAAGAAGAAAGGTAATTTAATCAGATCTTGCTCGAACCAATTTCTCGAAGTGGTGCAAACGGAGTCTTCACGATCATCTTCTTTTAGGTTAGCTTGTCGCAGCTTTGCCCTTTCTTTTCTGTGGATGTTCATGTGCCCTCCTAAAGCTTGTGCGTTAGAGAAACCTCTCTCGCAAAAACTGCATATGTATGGTCTTGCTTGTCCAGACCATGAATATGATCGACGATCCAAGTATTTTCTATTCATTGTTGTATATGATCGAAAGAGTATATAAACAAATCGAATGTAAAGTGAGTGTTTTAATTTGTGAAGAGATGTAAATTTGATTATCAAATCACAAGGTGATGTTTGATCAACGGTTAAATATACATTGTGATCATTGTTATTTAAAAGTCAGAGCCGACTTTTTCTTGCTTAGCCGACCAAATGTATAGATAGCTTAACTATGTGATGATTGGCTATTTTATTGGTTTTGCGTTTACAATTGTAGATTTTGTATAAAATACTAACATATCTAGCCGACAATAATCACTGTAATATTTATAAATATATAGGACAATGTTTTTTTTTTTAATTTGCTTTGTAGCTAAATGATAATTTGTATTAGTGTTGTAGTTGTAATTATAATTCGAGTTCAAATTCAGTAATATATGCGTGTGACATGTATATGGATTATCTTATTTACTAGAAACACTTACAATTAAAATTGATTAAAATGACCCTCAATGTGACTATTATAATAAATGAAAAATGTAAATGTCAACAAATGAGTGATGTCTAAATAAACAATGTCTTCCGAGCACACTTGTATACTACACACGTATGAGCGAACGGTCGACGAAATATATGTTATACAATTTTCTTTAATCAGTATCATTAATTAGAGACATACAGTATTTGAAAGTCAATTACAAAATTATAGTTTAATGAGTTTCTCATTATGACTTTCATATAATTATAAGCCGACAACATAGATCTCGTATACGTTAAATGATGACGACACTTGCTTAGTTAACTTGTTAACTTAAACATTATTGCTAACTTTTTAAGTGTTTAATGAGGAAGAAGTATTATAATCGTATGTCGTATAGTTTCCTTGAGCAAGAAACTATAGAACAATTCTGCATTAGTGTCGTGGACTTATCCAACAATTAATTGACTTAGACAAACAATACAATCTCCTTAAGCTTATTTTAAACCTATATGTAGAACGTGTCAAGGATTATGGTTTCTAAGAAGAATTCTAATTTGAACATTTCTTTTACCGATGTTGGAGTTTCACGTGTCATTTATCTGCAAAAAAAAAAAAATAAATAATTGTTAGACGTTTTAAGCATACTTTCCAAAATATTATTTATGACCGATACGGCAATACCATAAAAAAAAATCAGAATATATAACTTCGAGATATAAAGGACTTCATTATAAGTTTTTCACCAAAAATCGTTTGCGATATATAATACGATCACTACTATACAATAAGGTTTTGCGGAATACAGACTTAATTTGAGATATAAAACGTTAATTATGAAATTTTCACCGATACCATAAAATAGATTATCGCTTACGGCAAAGATAAACTCATGACAGTACGCACACTAGCTTACGAAACTTTGTATTAACAAACTTTTGATTTAAAACTTTAATGTGTTCTTTAAAAAAAAAGTTTAGTGTGTTACGTTACTCATTATTAGTCATATGTATGGGCTTTAGGTTATCTATTAACAAATAAACTTTGGGCCTGGCCAGGGCAGAAATTTATCGTAAGAAGTTATTATTTTTCTTATTAGTTTGTATTCCTATGCTATATCATTGTGGCCTTGTGTATGGCACAAGCATAACAATTTATTCCAAAGAGGTTCATGATAAGTCAAAATCATTTTATGAATGCATTTTTGCATCATGCAATTAGTAACCTCTAAGACTCTAAGAAACCAACATATGGTTGTGAATACGACATAAAAACAAAGATAACGCCTATAGATAGATATAATCTACCTACCTTGTAGTTAAAAGGTTGCTATATATAGATTTAAACCAAAACTTAGTTCGAGTTTGTATATTTGTTGTTTCGATTCATTGGATGTAAATATCAACAATGTTAAGAATGCCATCTGGCAAGCTCCATACAACGAAGACTTTTACGAGTTTCACCAAAAACAAAATCACGAGACTAGACAATTCTTCATTTGAATGATGAAGAACGACGTAACATGTTTTAGATAAGCCTATATATCCGCCTTGATCATAATATTTTTTATGGCTCCTTTATAGTATTATATTTTGGTAGATTTACACATGTATAAAACCTAGGCTTAACATTTGCGTACATATTAATTTTACAGTTTTACCATTCATGTTTTTTACTGGTTATATATCTAATAGACTAATATTGTCATCATTTTTGTATAAAATTGGAAATTAGTTTTCACTTTTATTGTATTTCCGTTCTGGTTTTCTTGTGGTCTCAAAGATAGGTAACGACTTAAGAACTTTTGAATCAGCACTATAATATTTTTGACCAATTGCCATTCTAAATTCTTTTTTTTTTCTCTGTCCACTAATTGTATTTTTCGATTTTTTTTTTCTTTTTCGCATTTGCTCTTTTTATATACTTCCAAGCCTACCATAATAATAAGTTTAGTGTCTGGATGGATAAACTTGAAAGTCTAAACAAACTTCAAAAAAGGATCATATATATGTATTTCACTTACACACCCAAAAAAAAATTAACGGTCAAGATTGAATTGAGAAGCTTCCTTCCAAAAAAATAGAGTGGACAAGTTTTGACCACCTGTCCATTTGAAAGTCGTTGTTCAATCTCTCCCCTCATCACTTGCTTTTCTCACAAGTCATATTTGTCCTACACTCCACGAGTTTTACGTCACTAAAGTAGTCATATTTATCTTTTTTTATATAAATATGTTAAACTTACAATTTCACTTTTTAGAATATACTGTTTAATTGTATACAAATTCATATTTTCGAATTTAAATGCTAATGAATTGAAAAAAAAAAAAATTGTATCTTCGTTAATTTGTACATCATTTCCATTCGAAGTGAACGTGGAGTAATCGACAAAAAATATTTTGTGTCAATGCATTCGTATGTCCGCAATTTTGCTTGCGAAAAGATATGATACTTGTATTAATTTAGTGTTGGTCAAACATAATTGATTAATACCAAACAAAATAAACTACGTTTGGCGAAGAATCAACAATATTTTATTTTGATGTACATGTAATGGATAAGTCCACGTTTTTCATAAATGTCGCATGAAATCTTACACATCCCTATGAGAGATGTCAGAAGAATATTTTGTTATTGCATCACGGAAGTATCTTTTCTTTTGTGGTATTTTACTTAAATAAGTAATATATTTGCATACCAGTTTCAATTTGTATTTGACCCTCAAATCATTTCATAATATATATCTAAGATTTCCAATATATTTAAAATTTTAAAATCAGAATATATATATATATATATATTTATTTTTTCAAGATTCTAAATTTGAATTCCAACATATGTGATAAATTTTTGCCATATTATTTCCACTAAAATACAAAATCAAAATATATTAGCCTAGGAATACTGTAAATGTCGATCACTCATTTCTGATTCCGATGAACGAACATAAGTTACATTAATACGAATATAATTCAAAGTAAATCTCAGCCTTTCCTTATTTATTTTGTCTTCAATCCCAGCCTTTCAAGTTAAATCTGGTCTGATATATTTTTCATTGTCCACACACTATTTTAATTTTTGGAAATGTCGAAAGAATAATACTTCCGTCGACATCTAGAAAGAGAATCTTCGTAATATTTAAATTTAAAATTTATATATAGTATTAATTATATATTGGTCAAGGAGAGAGATGGTTTGGAAATTCTGGAGACCAAAACCAAATAAAACTGAAAGAACCCAATTTTCAGAGAAGAACGTTTTTAAGAAATCCATTCTCTTATTTATTTTCCATTTACATTACTCATCCAACTTTTTAAGTTTGAATGTTCTCAGAAATTGTTTACTTTATTATGAGCAGAACCAATATATGTTTAAAATAATTAAATTAAGAAAGTGCACTTTTATATACAATAAAACTAAATTTTCTTATAGTCCTTTATACTGTTTTCTTTCAAAATTATAGTATTATAAATCATTAACTGTCTCAGCAACTAACAGAAAAAAAAGGGTACCAAATCATAAATTTGAATATATGGTCTTATATGTTGAGAAGATTATCACCCAAAGATTGGATTGATTAGTTTTTAACGAAAATAAGAAGAAGAACCAAACTAAAAAAAAAAAAGTTTATCAACATCTCACTGATTGACCATTTGACTATTAGAAAGAAGTCTACAAATAATTGCAGCCACATGCAGATAAACTGTGTACTAGTCAAAATCAAATAATAAATAAGTAATCATAGTATGAAATATTTAAATATCTATTTAATCGAAGCTTTATTGTTCTTGATCAATACTTCACCAAATATTTTTTCAATCACGGGCTTGTCCTAAAAGAAACCCTTATTATATCTTCGATTTCTCTTCATCTTTCTTCTATTGTTGTTAAACACATCGTCTCCAAAACTAAACCGGAAATAACCGGAAGCCATGTTCATCAAGCTCGCCTTTTTCTTATTTTTCTGTCAAACTCTGAGATCTTCCTCTCAAATTCTCAACTTCACCTACAATGGCTTCCATCCTCCGACAGATATCTCACTCCAAGGCATCGCCACAGTCACACCCAACGGTCTCTTAAAGCTAACCAACACCTCGGTACAGAAAACCGGTCACGCCTTTTACACCGAACGGATTCGGTTCAAAGATTCACCAAACGGCAGCGTTTCTTCCTTCTCCACAAGCTTCGTCTTCGCGATACATTCCCATATTCCAACGCTAAGCGGCCATGGAATCGCCTTCGTCGTAGCTCCAACGCTCGGTCTTCCTTCTGCCCTTCCCAGCCAATACATCGGTCTCTTCAACATCTTGAACAACGGCAACGCAACAAATCACGTCTTCGCCGTCGAATTCGATACGATCCAGAGCAGCGAGTTCGGAGATCCAAATGATAATCACGTCGGAATCGACATTAATGGTTTGAGATCGGTGAAGTACTCGACTGCTGGATACTGGGATGAGAAAGATGAGTTTCGAAATCTGAGCTTGATTAGTCGCAAACTGATGCAAGTTTGGGTCGATTACGACAGTCTTAGTAATCGAATCGATGTCACGATGGCTCCGTTTGATTCCAATAAACCCAGGAAGCCGCTTGTTTCGTATGTGACAGATCTTTCTTCAATTCTTCTGCAAGATATGTATGTAGGTTTCGCTTCTGCGACTGGTTCCGTTATCTCGGAGCATTTCGTAGCCGGATGGAGTTTCCGGGTAAACGGCGAAACTCCGATGCTTACGTTATCGAAGCTCCCGAAGCTTCCTCGATTCGAGCCCAAACGAATCTCCGACTTCTACAAAATCGGTATGCCTTTGATTTCCCTCTTTCTGATCTTCTCCTTGATCTTCCTCGCTTTCTACGTCGTGAGGAGGAAGAAGAAGTTCGAGGAAGAGCTCGACGACTGGGAAACAGAGTTCGGGAAGAACCGATTCAGGTTCAAGGAGCTCTACCACGCGACCAAAGGGTTTAAGGAGAAGGATCTTCTCGGATCCGGTGGATTCGGGAGGGTTTACAGAGGGATTCTACCGACGACGAAGCTCGAAGTCGCCGTGAAGAGAGTCTCACACGATTCAAAACAAGGTATGAAAGAGTTCGTGGCGGAGATTGTGAGTATCGGCCGGATGAGTCACCGGAATTTAGTTCCTCTCTTGGGTTATTGTCGCCGGAGAGGAGAGCTTCTTCTTGTCTACGATTACATGCCCAACGGAAGCTTAGACAAGTATCTGTACAACAATCCAGAGACAACCTTAGATTGGAGACAGAGATCTAAGATCATCAAAGGAGTTGCTTCCGGATTGTTCTATCTCCATGAGGAATGGGAACAAGTTGTGATTCACCGTGACGTCAAAGCCAGCAATGTTCTGTTAGACGCTGATTTCAACGGTAGACTCGGTGATTTCGGTTTGGCCCGGTTGTATGATCACGGGTCGGATCCTCAGACCACTCACGTTGTTGGTACGTTGGGTTACTTAGCACCTGAACATTCCCGGACCGGACGGGCCACGACCGCAACCGATGTCTACGCATTTGGTGCGTTTCTTCTGGAAGTTGTTTCCGGAAGACGACCCATCGAGCTCCATAGCGAAAGCGATGAGACGTTCTTGCTTGTGGAATGGGTTTTCGGATTGTGGCTCAGAGGAAACATAATGGAAGCAAAAGATCCGAATCTTGGGTCCGAGGGTTACGATCTTGAAGAGGTTGAAATGGTTTTAAAACTCGGCCTGTTGTGTTCACACTCGGACCCTCGGGCTAGACCCAGTATGAGGCAGGTGCTACAATATCTAAGAGGAGATTTGGCGTTGCCCGAATTAACGCCGTTGGATTTATCGCCGGGAAATGGGATGAATTTGGGAGGGCGGGATGGTTTTAGCGGTATTGCGATGTCGTACTCTTCCTCCGTGTTTAATGGATTTACCGGCGGGTCTTCGGTCGCTGATTCTCTACTCTCTGGTGGGAGGTGATCGATGTTCCAACTTAGCAACGTTTGATGCCTCTTTGCTTTATTTATTTATATTTTACGAGTACGGATCATGTATATACAATTTTGCCTTTGTATGGAGATAATATATTTTCTTACAAGAATTTTATCAAATATAAGATCATGATTGCAATTGTTGTTTGACTTTGAAGAACAGTCCCACAGGCAATACTCTGATTGTTGACTTACCACACAATAATGGAACACTATAACGGAGAATGGATAAAACATTCGAAGTTTGTACTCAAAACACCATTTTTTTCCTTTGTGATCGGATCAGACGCCATGGTAATGAGATCACCTTGCAGGACCAAGAAGAAGTGGAACCGGTGGTTCACTCGTTTCATCATGTCGTCTTGCAGCCCAGGCCCTTAATGGAGGTTCAAAGCGGTCCCTAATCACATCAGGAGCCATCTCGTCATCACACGGGAGGTAAACTAGCCCTCTCTCTCTTAGATGGGATGGCTCATTATAACACACGGTCCAAAGGATATCAACTAGCTCTCTTTCTTCTCTAGCTGCACAAAGATCTTCGTCCGACATCGCAATGATTCTTCTTGTTCTCTCCTCAAGAAGCTGTCTTAGATTTACATCCGCTCTGTCGAGATTTCTCTCAGATTCTTCACGGGCAAGCGCTAGGAGACCACGAAGGGCGAATTCCCGGACTTCAAGGTCTTGGTTGGATGCTAGGTGGATCATTATGCGAGGGAATCCAAGATGTCTAACGATTCTACAGTCTGAGTTGCATTCTTGGAGAAGATAGTGAATCAAGTTCAACGCTTTTCTGAACCAGAATAGAATATATATATATCAAGGACTTTAGAACCCTCCTCCTATCTAAAGCATATTCTTGTGAAGTTTACCTTTGAAATCTAACGGTCCCTGAGACCAGGGCGTCTCGCAAGCCAGCGTAACCATTTGCTAGACGGAAAGCTGTAACTCCTTGTTGGTTGTGACGGATAAGAGCTGCAACAAAACACTGTCAAACGTCGGGTCCTCAAGCAAACTTGGCTAGAAGCCTAGAAATAGTAACTCTTACAAGATATAGCACCGAGCGCCTTGGTCCGGACTCTAATGTCAGGATCAGAAATAAAGTTGGTTATTAAGGGCTCGAAGCCATTTGCATCCATAACAAGCTGCTGGCTACGAGGATTGTTTTGGACAACCGTGGTCAAAACATCGGCTGCCTTCGCTCGAATCTTCGCAGTGGAGTTCTTAAGATAGCTAAGGAGAGGGACCAAACCTCCAATGGAATGAAGATCTGAACATTAATGATCCAAATATGTCACCAAACAAGCTTAAAAAAATATAACAAAAACCAAAAATGGTTTATGTAAGAGATCAAACCATTGGCCAAATCAATCGACTCGACGTGTTCCTGCAACTCATCCAACATTCCTGTCCAAACAAAAGTACAGAGTTATTCAATTCGATCAGACCGGTTCTTTTGAATAACGAAATAATCGCCATTGAAACAAAGTAAAAGAACCTTCAAGATCTTCAGATGTAATTCCTTGAGACTCCAAGAGTTGTTCAGGCATTTTCATGATTTGAGATATCTGTTTCATACGCGAAATTGAATCGATTGTATGTCCTTGCATTGCTTCCATGAACCATTGTCGATCTTCCTCACTAAAAAAACACAATTTTAAACAAAGTAATCATAAGCAAGCAACATACGAAAGGTTTGATCAGAGATAACAAGCTTTGAACAAAACTAAGAGAGTAAGATCCGATCAAGAAAACGTCAGAGATAGTTCTATGTAATTACAGTGAAAAAAAAAGAGACTGAGAAAAGCTCAGGGACCTCAAACGGCGAGAAGGGGAAGCTCCATCGGAATGGGAGAGGCTCCATTTGAGCAATCCGTCCCAATTGGGTCCATGGTTCGCCATTTACGCTTCTTCAAAGAAAACTGTAGAAGATCGAGAGCTAAAGAGATTGTTAATTTATTACACGAACGGGGAGATATTTTAGTGTGCCCGTAAAGTATATGTCTGGATAGACAAAACACGTGGCAAAGTTGCACACATAAACTAACCACTTTATCGGTTAAGGAGAATAAGTGAGAGGGACCCACCATGTGTAAAGTCAAAAACAACATCTGAATCTATTGGATCGCGGGTCCAAACCATCCAAAAATGTATGGCCCAAATGAAGAGACGAGCCACGAGATTAGCCAAGAGACTAATCTAAAAGACATTACTAGACGTTAAATCAGCTTTTGCAGATGGTGTAATGTTTAATTGATTAAGTAGTGGTTAAATCAAAGTTAAATCTTAGGAATACTCTTCATTTTATGGTTTTTATTCACGGTTATGTACAAGTACGTAGTTTATTAGCAAACCTAAATCTAAAGATGGTAATAACCCGACATTAAATTCACCGGTTCTAAATTTGACCGACATTACATAATTAAGACTTTTACCCACACTATGATTGCCAAATTTGCCACGATACAACATATATAGATAAAAATGCTTTATCTAGCTATTTTTATAAATTAAGTTAGCTGCTTGTCTATTAGCTTCCCCTATTGACATTATCTGAAGCTAAAATCGTTAGAAAGCAGATAGCCTTAAGATATCCTGAACATAGGCTGTTGTAACAAGATTGCACCAGACCTCTTTACTCATTATCCTTGTTGCTACAATTTCTTGGAGTGACTCATAGATGAGTTTTGAATCACCACAAAGTCTACTGGATTCGATCACCTTTATTTAGAAAGACTGATAATGTATGTCTCTTTTGAATCATCATTTTTTATATTTTCTCTATTTGATAGTCTCTATTTATAGTAACAACAGATTCTAAAATTGAAATAACCCAATAGACCGAAAGGCGGAATGAAGCTGAAAACGATTAATATAAAATATATATTATATATCTACATGTTACGGGTGATAAATCACAACCTTACATGCGTTTAATAATCTATATGACTTAGAATCTACTACACCATCTCACTATATAATCAATAACCATTCCGGGTTATAAAATGTTCCCAAATCACTTTTGGTGGAGTAACTGTAATATATATCCCTATTATCTACCGCTAGGGATGTTAAAAGTACGCAAAAGGGCAATCATATGTGTGCCAAATAAATTAAAAAAAAAAACTTAAATCATTCTAAATAGAATCTAAAACCGGCTCATATATCAAAACTATTTCCTACAAAAAGAGGAGCGTTTATTGAGTTTCTATTCATGGTCAGACCAGAAACCGTGAGCGACTAAGACCCTATCAAGAAGCTCTTGGGGCACAGGTTCACCTCTCCTTTGCCTTGCTGATATCTTTGCCGTGTGAACCAGCGTTTTCCATTTATCCTGTTTTAGATTACACATATAGTATTACAGAAGCTTATGTTAGATAAACAGTAAAAATCTGGTTATAAATGTACGTAGCCTTTTATTTTTAAAAGGTATGTACCTTGAGGTCAACGTAAGTTCGATGATTTGCATGGTCAAATGCATGAGACTTAACGTCTCGCCACCTGAAAAACATCAATATACAAGGTACAAAAGTCAATATTTAACATACCCAAAATTACAATTTAAAACAATGATATGAAAACATATAACCTGGAAAATTTAGAACTTGAAAATTAATTAATTACCTTCCGGTGCCGAGCCTTTCTACGGCCTGAACCAATGCTTCTACTTCTGAGACAGTGAAAGGCCGTCTGATTCTCCTTTGAACCATCTCTGGCTGCGAGGGCGGTTTCATGCGAACCGGAACCACAGATTTAGCTGCCCTCGTTTTACTGTTCTCTATGGACCCCGGAACCCTAATTTTGTATATAAAGTTGACTATCATGATATATCTGACCCCATCTTAAGTTACTCAAAACAAAATTTTAGAAATGCTTATTCATATATATAATATACATTTTTATTAGAGTATTGGTTTAAACAAACAAAAAAAACTTATTTTTGGTTTTAATTGTGTACCTAAGTCGCGTTTTTGGAGAAACAGCCGTTAACGTTGTTTCTGATATCCGCGGTTCTAGCGTGAATCCCAAAGAGCTGAGCTTGTGGTTGTTGTCATCATCATCACGAGGGATCCCAATCTGAAGAAGCGTTTTGGAGTCATCAACGATGGTTTTACCTCGAAGACGTACTCCAATATTTAGACCATCCTTAAGAATCTGAGTTACCGCCTTCAGTACCGCTACTTTCAGTGACCCGACCGTGGCTGATTCGGGAATGTCCACCAATAGCTCCGAGATTTTCAAGGACTTGATACCAAATTTGACTGAAAAATACGACAAGACCGAATCTTATTGTAAATTTACAATTGTTCATATAGATGTTGACCTCAATAAGATATGATCCATACCGGTATACGGGGCATCATGGGATTCATCAGGCCGACGATTTTGGTAAAACAACTTTCTTTTCTTCAAGGGATACATATTCTGTGATTCTTGGCCACCTCGCTCTTTCGTGGAACACATCTTTCTTTTCCCGTCTACATAAATCCAAAGAAACAATAAAATTCAAATCTTTTATGTAAGAAAAAGCTTGCCGTACAAGTATCAAGCTAGCGAGTGACTTGATCATACCGATATTGGAGTTTTCTTCTTGTGTGATTGGAGAGCGAGAAATGGAAGGACCAAGAGCTAACCAGTCCTTAGACAATAACACCTGAGAAGGTTTCTCCCGGCAAGGTTGAGGTTTAACCTCAACTTCCATTGTCTCCAAAAAGTTACTGACGACGAAATCGTCCTTTGTCTCCTTTGTTTCATAGGCCTTGCGATCACCTGAGAAATTTTCGGCCACTTGGGCTAAAACCTCAAACTCGGATATATGTTTGTTCATCAATTTTTTCCTGCGTCCCTGGAAAAAATGGCGTGATCGAGTGAGCCAATCGTATGTAACTTGTGGAAGAAGAAGAAATCTTGTTGGGTATATATACGCACTCTGGGTGATCTATAAGCCCTAGGAACCACGGGAATTTGGTAAGCATCGAAACCACAGTCCAACATGTTCGTGATACACTCGTAACAACAAAATAGCTTACGTTAAGCCTGAACCTGCGCAGTTTTCATTAATCATGTGTATACAAAAATGAGATCGTAGAACACAAAACGCTGATGAAGAAAATTACACCCGGAAAAATGAAACATTGGATCTAATCACGTAGAATACACAACCTTGTAAGTCACTTTCGTTTCCTCGATTGATTTTGTGCGAGAAGGAAAAGTGAGACTTATGTTAGAATTTGGTTGTGGAAAATAAAATATATAGAAAGATGTGAGCCGCAAAAAAACCGCCTTTAAAGTTGGGTTTGTGTCTGAACAAAAACCCCATGAAACCACAAAAATTCTTTACAAAATAAATTCCAAAGTTTCAGAAAATTATAAACTCAATTTTGACAACATTTGTCAATATCTAATTAGTCTGAAATTTCTGTAAATTTAAAACGTTTTCTGAGTTTTTTATTTTTCCTTAAAGACGTGTTTTTATATTTGTGGGGCTAAAACTAACCAACAGTTTTTTTAGCTTTAGCCCTAAAACCCTCCTCCGAACACTTTGGACCAGTTCTTTCGTTCCGGGTTAGGTGATCCACTACTTCTTTAACATCATTCGTGGTTTTGACACGTGGATGAGTCTCCTTGAATTTTGGATAAATCTCATATCAATCACTAATTTTTTCTTGTTGTGGATCTGGTCTCTCTTTTTGGGTTTTGGATAATTTTTACGTAACACAAATGGAGTATTGTTTGAATCGAAAACATGTTAGGATATAACCTGGCAATCACTTTTAGATGAACGTGTTGAAAATATTAAAGATGAAAAAGGGCAAACTGAATGGTGGATGTATAATAATAATATGGTAATTTAAGACGAATGTAATAATTTTTAAAAAGTAATAAGGTTTAAATTATATGTGAAATCAATATTGGAAATTTTATATACTGTTTTTATTTTTTGAAAGCTTATTAACTATAACACATAACTGACTCGTCTAATATGGTGAATGGACAGCTTGATAATTTTGTCTTCGAAAACTATGGTAAATCTGAGAACTCTTAATGTCGTCGGTTTTCTATGTTTATATTTATGTTTGATTTTTTCCATCTTCTCCTCTCTTGTGATGATGACGTCGTGACTCGTTGAAAAGTTCGTCTTAAATTGATTTTTTTTTTAAAAAATATCGTTATGATATTAGTATATAATAAGAGCTAATTCTCCTAGCTAGATTAATGGATTTGTTATCAAATTATTGATGGAAATTGATTTGATCCCGGAGAAGGTATTATTCAGGGAACTACAAACGACGACTAGTCAACATTAAGTTGTAATATATTGAAAATAAAATATTAGAGTAATATAGCTTGATCCAAATATGACTAAGTTTTAGTAAGGAAATAAAAAAAAAATATTTTGATAGATGGAACTTGTCTGGGAAGAAAAAAATGGAACATAGCTTAATAAGTTCCATATCCTTCAAGAAAATCTCTGAAAATGCAAGAACCCCAATGTAGATAAGCAGGGGTTGGGGTCGTTTTGTATTGTTGGCTGGTTGTGTTATATGATTCTTACAAAGCAATGTTACTTAAGTTTTGTCAGTCCAATGCCGGAGGCTAAGTTAAAATTCTGGTAGGCCAAGTTTTTCTCTCAGTTTGGGTTCACCCTTGAAATTAGTCTAAGAGTTTAAGTCTGTTGTGTGTTGGATATGTTCTAGTCAAAGTCCAATGCTGGTATGGATTATTCAAGCTTATAATAATAATAATTTTAAAAATCTATCTTAGAGAGGACTAAATTTTGGAATATTTCATAATTTATGAGGAAAAATCAACAAAATTTACAACTTGATTTTCGTGTATCAAAAGTAATTCTGTTGATTGATAATTTAGTCATATAAGAAAAAATCAGAATTTTGGCAAAAAAAAAGTATGTAATATTATAGCTTACGCGTCACACTGTATTTGAACGCTTGATCATCAATTTTTTCATCAAAATATCATTTAAACCTTTTTGGAATTGGCAAATTCCATACACACCACCACCGGTCAAAAAAGAAATATAAAATATAAGAGCAAAAGACACAAACTTGATGTCAGAAACAAAAAAAAAACAAACAGAAGGGCTAACCCATTTTTATTAAATGTGTAGTTTATATCAGTTCCTTTCCTTATCTCCAAATTTAAACTGAATATCTAAATTCAATATTCCTACATAAATACGATTTCTTGAGTTACCTAAACCGGAAACATACACGAACGAACCGTGTGATGTCTTATGGAAAGTTGTTTTACTGGTAGGATTAGGAACCGTGTGATGTAATATTTGGTGAAGACCGTTGACTTAACTCTTTCCTTTTCTTATTTTCAGACACAATCTGCAAAGATAATTTCCTTTTTTATTTCTGTAGAGAACTTGCTTGTAAGCTCCGAAGTCCAAACTGATATAAACCCCATAGAGAGAGAGAGAGAGAGAGAGAGAGAGAGAGAGACAAGAAAAACGAAAACCTAATTTCTTTCCATACTCATCTCGAATTTTGTTCAAAGTTTCGATTTTTTTAATTGCTTCAATGGGTGAGAAGGATTCAGAGACGGCTCCGATTTGGGGGAAAACCCAACAGAGAGAGAGCAACATACACCCAATGGATTTAGAATCGTCTTCTCTATCTGCGCAACATCGATCGCAGAATCGAAGTCGAAGTTCTTATGAAGAACGAGGAAGAGGAGTTAAGGAGTTTCGGAGTTGGTTCTCTTGGCTCATACCGTGTTTCGTGATCGCTAACGTTGTCGTGTTCGTAATCACCATGTATGTCAACAATTGTCCGAAGAAATCTGGAGATTGTTTCGCCGATTTCTTGGGTCGGTTCTCTTTTCAGAGCACAAGGGAGAATCCTCTTCTGGGCCCTTCATCTCTCACGTAAGCTTCTACGTCTATGGTTCCTTTTTGCTCTCTGTACCGATTCAATCCTCGAAATTTCTTAGGAATCCAAGAAAAATCGGATCTTTCTTAAGAATTTAAGTAGCTTATTGCTTTTAGTGTGAGTCAACGATGTAAAAGATGTCATGTATGTTATGTTGAATTGTAGAATCATTTGGAGTATAATAGGAGTAGAGTACAGAGAAACTCCGTTTATTTCTCCTCATCTTTTAAAATTACAAATCGTCCTGATGTCGAAATTGTTGAGATTGATTTTGGTTACTTTTTTCTTTATTGCAAACAGGTTACGAACAATGGGTGGATTAGATGTAAAAAAAGTGGTTCAAGGAGATGAAGGATGGCGTCTACTTTCTTGCAATTGGTTACATGGAGGAGTTGTTCACTTGCTGGTGAACATGTTGACTCTTTTATTCATCGGTATGCGTATGGAACGTGAATTCGGTTTTAGTAAGTACTCTCTCTGCCTCTCTAGATCGATTTGTTTTATCTTGTGAAGACACTCTTTTGATGATAATGTGTGTATAACCTATGTTTTGATTTTATTTATGTTTCTCAGTACGGATTGGATTGCTTTATCTGATATCGGGCTTTGGAGGAAGCATATTGTCAGCTCTTTTCCTCCGCTCAAACATCTCTGTTGGAGCATCTGGTGCAGTGTTTGGTTTGCTTGGAGGAATGCTCTCTGAGATCTTTATCAATTGGACAATCTATTCTAACAAGGTACTGATACTTCAAAAACCCTTTTTTTCTTAATATGGTCTAAAGATTGGAACATTGATGTTGTTTGCCAATGCTTTGTCTAGGTTGTGACGATCATAACTCTTGTACTGATTGTGGCGGTAAACTTGGGACTCGGTGTGCTCCCGGGAGTAGATAACTTTGCTCATATTGGAGGTTTTGCTACCGGTTTTCTTCTTGGATTCGTGCTCTTAATTCGTCCCCATTACGGATGGATCAACCAAAGAAACGCACCTGCAGCTAAACCGCACAAGTACAAGATATATCAAGCCATACTATGGACCGTATCTCTTCTCCTCTTGCTCGGTTGGTAAGTGTTACATTGTTAACTATAAACCAGTCTGTTTTGTTTATCCTATAGTAAAGATCATATAAACTCTCATTGAAGCCTGCGGATTGCGTAATTGATCTTGTTTCTTCCAACAACACAAGAAAAAATAACACAAAACATGTTTCTTTCCTTGCCAGGTTCATTGCCGGTTTGATCTCTCTCTTCAACAATGTCGATGGAAACAAACATTGCTCATGGTGTCATTATCTTTCATGTGTTCCAACTTCTAAATGGAGCTGTAACCGAGAACCAGCCTCTTGCACGGTAAGAATCTTTGTAGCCATTTTCATTCTTCGGTTTCTCCAGCCTCAGATCGATCCTCCTTTCAGGGTCTCTAATCAACATTTCTTTGTGTGCAGACGACTCAGTTAGGCAACCAATTGAGCATAACTTGTTTGAGGAACGGGAAGTCGGGATCATACATTTTGGCAAATCCCTCGGATTCACGGATTAATAGCTTATGCGTTCAGCTTTGCCGTTGATTTACTGGTTTTAGAATACACATTCACACTCCATTGTATCTTCGTCGTCTCAAATTCTTTCTTGCTTATTTTGTGTATATTGTTTAGGAGCCTTTGTTGAATAAATAATACAATGTTATTCTGAATCATATTTGAGTTTTGTTCATATTTTTTTAGTAAATTTTCAAATGGTCGTGCTTAGAACTTTAGAAGAAATTACATTATATAAAAAAACTCAAGTTATAAGACCAACCAACTCAGTTTTCATTCTCTTTGAATCCTACGTTATTTTTGTGCCACAGGCTGATCTTGTCACCCATAGGTGTTTATGTTCTTTTCAAATGGAAAAAGGAAAGGAAAGAGGGAAAAAAAAAAGTACACAACCAGACCGCCGTCTGTGGGGATCGAACCCACGGCCACGGGATTAAAAGTCACGCGCTCTACCACTGAGCTAAGACGGCTTCGATGTTACTGTTGTATTTGAACTTATAAAATAGTAATGTGATGCTGCTGTTTTACATCGCTATATTATAACCTATTAAATTACAGTTTCGTTAACAACAGAATTAATCGTTTTATTAATTTTCTTCAGTGGCAAGTGAGAGTTTTTTTTAATGGTTTTAATTCCCTCAAGATTAAAAGAATGATTTATATTTTAAAGATTTAAAACAAAACATTTCTATTTTAAATATAGTAATCCTTTAATGTTAGCTCTCTTCACTAATACTTCCATATCCTATAGTTTTAAACTTGTTACGAAGGTCAATTTCCATCTCATAAGACTAGTCTATTATTCTGAACATATTTTTTTTTCAAAGGAAAAGATTTCTCTTGAATTGACTGATAATGTAATGTCACATTAAAAAGAAAAATTATATCCAACATAGAACTAAAACAAATAATTTAAAACCAACTAGATGTGGTTTTTTCATATTTTTTCATCATAGAGACAGTTACAACTTTAGGATATATCGTCATCTAACTTTATTTCGTCTTAAGTTGTATTACTATAAACTACAAATTATTTCAAGTTTTGTTTCCTCATATCTTTAATTGGTTTCAGATAAACATTGTCGCTTATTAATCAATAACATGGAGGATGGAGATGCTTCTTTAAGCATCCACATAAGAATTTTCAATTGCATTTTATCAACGGACAATTTTATTATCTTTCTATCATGTTTCATTAAACTTTTGGTAGTAGATCTTAGAGGATTGATTTTGATTTAGGTCTTCTAGGATTAGAAACTGTCTCTTCTTAAAAGCAGTTTATTAGGGCTAACATGCATGTCAACTAATAATATATCTTAGTATAATTTTTTTATCTTGTTAATAAGAAGCTAAGTAGTTTATCGCGTTATTTGGTAAGTTCAGTCAAGTCTTTTATAGCACTTTGTACAACATAATCACTTAATAATTTCATTCATAAATGTACCATTTCCATTCATTCAGGTGACGTTACAATACCTGTCATTTTACTTATATAAGGCACAATACTATTGTGACATTTTCATTAGACATATTTTGTCAACTTTCATAGACATATTAAGAAATTAAGAAATAAATTATGGTTCTGTAAAATTCATGATTTGGAAAGTCAAATCCAGTTTTTCAATTCTGATTTATTTTGATTTAAATATATATAAATAAAATGAAAATTGAATGTCTTTTGGATACAGTTTTGATTTGATTCGGTTAAAATTTGGCTTTTAAATTATTTATTTTGATTCTTATTTTACAGTATTTTTTTATAAAAATAATAATATCAAGATTATAATATTTTATTAATTTATGAATTATTAATTTAGAGAATTTTAAAAATATTTTGTTGTTTAAAATAATGTTGGTTTATATATTGATTAAATTCTGGGATTTGGTTTTTGTCTTTTTGTGTTTATTAATACAATGAGTGTTAGATTATTTGGTGTTTTTGTTATATTGGAAAATATATTTCAGAATATAGATGCTATTTTAAAATATAATTTGATAAAATAATACCACATGTCTTGAAATAATTTAAAAAATTAGTGATAGACTTCATTCTGAAACAAACAATACAGTATTTTAGTTATATTTATATAAATTTATAGACATTAATTATTAATTTATAATATCAATAAGATCGTAAATTTACAAAAAAAATATTGTTTTATTAAACAGACTAGTCTAATTTAAAATTGGAAATATTTATTAATTTATAATATTATTAATTTATCAATTATTAATTTAAAGAATTTATACTGTAGTTGTCATAAATAAACCAAATAAATTTAGTTTTTCTTCGGTTGGGTTTTCGAATCCGTTTGTCCTTACGATTTCGGTTTGTTTCGAATTAGTTAAACCGGACTGGGCAGTCTATAAGAATTGTGGTGACCAGTCCTTCTGAATCAAAGAAAGCGTCTCCTTAGTGGACCATTTACTTTTGACTCTTTTGAGTAAAGTGACGATCGAACTACAAAACACCTTTGCTTTCTCTTAAAACTACATCATTTGCCACTGAATCACACCGGTAAACCAACCAGTCCGGCGACTGTGACCGGCATTTTGATTTTCTATTTCCCTCCCGAGGAATTTGGCAATTTCGTGAAATTTTTTCTCATTCGCAATGTTGCACGAGCTTCTTCTAGCTCTCCTAGGTTTCACCGGAGATCTTATCGTCGACGAGCGGGAGCAACGGAAAACTCTAGGCCTCGATTCCACTCTCTCTGATGAATGTACCTTCAAACTCGCTCCCGACATCTCCTTTATTGAACCCTGCGAAAGGTAGTATCTGCTTGCGCTTTCTCTCTTTTCTGTGTGCTTCATGATCTGCAATTATGCTGATTTTGATTTCTTGTCATTATGATGCGCTCCTTGTAGGGACCTGATCGAGAGGTTGATCAAGCTAGGGTTCTACTATAGGGAGCTTGACCGGTTCGCAAAAAATTCCAGGAATTTGAGCTGGATTAGGTCCGTAACCAGCGCGCATCCGTTGGAACGGGCCGATGAATTGTCGAAGCAGTGTAGCGAGAAGAAACCTAGCGTATACCGCAGAGCCATCGCTAATGGAATTGGGGAGATTCTTTCGGTCTACAGGTCAGCGGTTCTTCACATTGAGCAGAAGCTATTGGCGGAGACTACGCCTATTCTAGCTACGGTTACTCAGGGACTCAATAAGGTACGTTCCCATCTCCATTACCAACACATTCATCACTAAATGATTGAGCTTAGGATTACCATATGAGTGAAGCCAATGCCATTATATCTGTCTTTGTTTTCTTTCTAGTTTTTAGTTATTTTCCCGCCCCTATACGAGGTTGTTGTCGAGATTGAGCGTGATGATATTCGCGGAGGGCAGCTTCTGAATGTATTGAACAAAAGGTGTCATTGTGGTGTGCCTGAACTGAGGGCTTGTCTCCAAAGGTATTCTCTGGCTTTGTTCCCAATGGTTACGGTAAACTGAAATCATCTTTAATCCAGTAACACCACTTGTAGAAGTGTTTGTATCATGCTTATTCCCATATCCATTTTTAGGCTCCTTTGGCACGGACATCAGGTCATGTATAATCAGCTTGCGGCTTGGATGGTCTATGGGATTCTCCAGGATCCTCATGAAGAATTTTTCATTAAGAGGTAACTGTTAAGTTACGTTGTTTTGTCTTTTTCTTAAAAAAATTCGTTGAGTGCCATCTCGTTTTGGTTAATATCGCCATTAGTGGTCCTCATAATATATCAGCTTCTGTATTCTTGAGCTGATATGTTATGGCTTTCCGTCGCCTGTAGCTGCACACTTTGGTTTCTGTTTGTTCTTCTCCAAAGAATGTACAATTCCATTCTTATTTACTTGTAGGCAGGAAGATGGGGATTTTGTTCATCGCTCATCTCAGGAGGAAATATCTGAAAAGTTGGCTCGTACCTCAGTTCATGAGACATCTTTAACGGATTGGCACTCTGGATTTCACATTGCTTTGGTATTCTCCATGCCAATTTATTTTTTCATTTAGGTACCAGTACTTTATTTTTATTGATGTTTCTGTGCTTATATTGCAGGATATGTTACCTGATCATATTCCTATGCGTCTTGGTGAATCAGTTCTTTTTGCGGGGAAAGCCATACGGATTTTGCGAAACCCCAGTCCTGATTTCCAGTTCCAGAAGGACAAGAGTTTTCAGCAAACAATGCGTGGCTCCCAGAGAATTCGTGGATTTATGCATAGTGATTTCCCTGAGAAGAAAACTGAGTTAGATGCGGATCTTACAGGGGAAGAGTTGCTTCCGCAATCTGAGGCAGACAAAATCGAAGCTATGCTCAAAGATTTGAAGGTACTGGTTGGGAGACTGTCTCATGTCACATTATCTTTTTGCTAGAAAGTGTATTAATATTATTACAGGGTTGATTCTGGCTTCAGTCATGGAACACCTTTATCATCCTGTTCATGCATAGAAATAGTATTTGCCTTTCTCTGAGTATCACGTTAGACCTATATGTGTAGGAATCATCTGAGTTTCACAAGAGATCATTTGAGTGCACTGTTGATTCTGTTCGAGCAATAGCAGCCAGTCATCTTTGGCAGGTTCTCACTGGACAACATTTAATTTTAATCATTTGGAATTCTTTTTTTTTTTGTGACATTACCTTCCTTTCTACAGCTTGTCGTTGTACGTGCTGATCTCAATGGTCATCTCAAAGCTCTAAAAGATTATTTTCTCTTAGAAAAAGGAGATTTCTTTCAGGTAAGCGTCACAAAATATCTGTTGGCACTCTTAAATAGAATATAAGGGTTATTTATGTCTTTACTGTTTGTTCATGTCCTCGTTTCTTGCATTAGCCTCAGCCATTGCCTGTAGACATATAACCTCATATCTCCTAGACTTTCTAAATTCAGTGCTTTCTGGAGGAGAGTCGCCAATTGATGCGTTTGCCGCCTCGCCAGTCAACTGGAGAAGCTGATCTTATGGTACCATTTCAGTTGGTAAGTGGTTACAACATACAAGAGTTTTCATGATAAAAAGTTATGGTCAGGTCAAATTGTTTTTATAACGCTCTCTTTTGGGAACGCATAGGCTGCAACAAAAACCATTGGGGAGGAAGATAAGTATTTCTCTAGGGTATCCCTACGGTCAGTAATACATCAAATTCTAATATAATAATCTTATATTCCATGGATTTTTTTCCAGTCTTTAAGCTAAGTGGGATTCACACATTAATAGATACTTCTCCCGACTGTTCCATAATTCGGCTTTTTTAACTGCTACTCTCATCAGGATGCCTTCATTTGGAGTCACAGTCAGATCTTCTCAAGCCGACCTGGCGAGATCTAAAGTCTCTCTTACCGGGAAGGTGAATCTTACATCAGACACCTCTGTGGATGGCTGGGACGCTATTGCTCTTGAGTATTCTGTTGATTGGCCCATGCAACTGTTCTTCACTCAAGAAGTACTTTCTAAGTAAGAGTCCTTAGGCATTGCTTATATCCTCTTTTTCTTCTAATTTTCCGCACTTCAAAGTTCTTGCATTGATTTAGTTGGCTGTTTGTTGAAACTTGAAATGCTTTGTCTGAGAGTTATAGACTTGTGCTTAGGTATCTTAAAGTGTTCCAGTACTTGATACGGCTGAAGAGAACTCAGATGGAATTGGAGAAATCATGGGCTTCTGTAATGCATCAAGATCACATGGATTTTGCTCAACATCGAAAAGATGCTACAAATGGATCAATATCTCAGCAAAGACGACAAGGAATACGACCCATGTGGCGAGTGAGAGAGCACATGGCCTTTCTGATAAGGAATCTTCAGTTTTACATTCAGGTAAAGAAACTGACGATGTCTCGTAAGCAATTCAAAGTTGGTTTCAAGGCAGTTTGAAAAAAGAAAAAACCGTCTAAGGTTGATACTCTCTTTGTTAAGGTTGACGTGATAGAATCTCAATGGAAGGTGTTGCAAACTCACATCCACGATTCTCAAGACTTCACTGAACTCGTTGGCTTCCATCAAGAGTAAGCTACCGTTACCGTTCGGGTTTAAATAAAATTTGGTTCGGTTTCTTTGCTACCCCTACTACTTATCTACAGTACTATTCAAATGCAGGTATCTCTCTGCTCTTATCTCCCAATCTTTCCTTGACATTGGTGCAGTCTCTAGAATACTCGACAGCATCATGAAACTCTGTCTTCAGTTCTGCTGGAACATTGAGAGTCATGAAAGCAATCCAAACACTTCGGAACTTGAAAACATAGCAGAGGTGCATTATCGTTTCGCATTCCAATAAACTATAACACCCAGTGCTCTGTTTCATTAGTTTTTTTTCTTGCGGTTTTTAAGGAATTCAACAAGAAGTCGAATTCCTTGTACACCATACTGAGAAGCAGCAAGCTTGCCGGGAGCCAGCGAGCCCCGTTCTTGAGACGTTTTCTTTTACGCCTAAATTTCAATTCCTTCTACGAGGTAGTGATTTATTTCTAAACAGTAAGATTTTAAGTTTTTCTTTCTGGTTCATACAACTCGACTCTGTTTCCCGGTAACAGGCGACTACAAGGGGATTGTTGAATGTTGTCCGACAACGCCCAGCTCTTCCATTGTAAATGTCCGACAGTTCTAGTTGGCGAATCTCGTTTAGTTTTTTTCAGACATGGGCTTGAGGTTTTGCAGCAGCTACGACACGTGGATATAGATCGGTCTGATCTTCAAATCAGGATCACATGACGCCATCAAAGGGAATATGTATCATATGTGGACATAGTTTGTGTGCTCACACGCCTTTGTTTTGAAACTGCCAGTTGTGTTTCCTTAGAGCTTAAGAGATGTGATACATATGTAAATTATGCAGGGGACGACTTTAGGTCTGTTTCGTTTATTATTTGAATACTTGATGATGTGAGTTGTATAATTTTCAATTATAAAAAGGTTTTATATTAAATAATATTCATAATATGAGTATAACATCAAGCTGTAGTATAGTCTACAGCCCATGTACCAAATGGGCGTACCAAAGGAACTGATAATAATAATAATATTAAAGCCGTTAAAAACAATAGAGCCGTAGCAATAAGCAGAAACATCGTGTCTTGATTGATGAAAACATTTTAATTGATTAGTAGAGTTATGAGTTATTTATATATAAATTATATATAAATTATATTTAATATATTTACTTATATATACTATATATATTTTAATAGTTTTTATATTTTATTGGAGAAAAATAATTTTTCATATTTATTTTTTTTAAAAAAAAAAATTATAAAAAAATTAATGATAAATATTAGTTTTAAAAATAAATTTAATTGTTTAGAGACTTGAAAAATCAATATTCTACCAAAAGTTATATAGAATATTGAGAAAAGAGCATTTACAAAATATTTGCAGCTTCTAAATGTTTTTCTAAAAACTCAGCAAGTCAAGGCCTAAATAAAGTGATGTATGAACAAATTAATAGAATTTGTCTTATTTGGGTCGAATTTTTATTTTGATTTCGTTCCCATCTTTTTTTATTTGGGAATTTAATTAATTTGTTATTGTAATAAATGCGTTAAAAACTAAAAAGCATTACAGAAAAATCAACTATTGTATAATTAGTACTTTCCAATACCCTGAAAATTTCGGAAAATTAGGTGTTGTTATTAACTCATAGAGTTGTATTATGCAACAAAAGAAGGTAAAGGATAAAAAAGGGACGAGACAACATTTTTAACCATACTACAAAGAGATACTGTAAGTTCTTTTAAAATGTCTTAGGCAAGAATCTGAAAATATTGAAGAACAGCAAAGAGCAACAGAGAGCGAAGATAAAACCCAGTAAGGATAAACTGGAAAACCCCCCAGGGCTTCTCCGGAAGCAGACGTAACTTCAAACTCAAAAGCATTTCCGGTGAACAATCGACGGGCCTGACTCATCATATTCCGCCTTTGCGATCCACATCTGTAAATATTAACGGAAGACCGATCAGTCAGTCAGAAATTACTGGAATTGATGGAATGAAATTGATTGGCTTAATTACCTGCTGGAAGGTACTGAGGGAAGCCAAGATGGATCCTCCAATCCAGACAGAGTATTTCCTCTCGGGTGGTGCAACGACTTTGATCTTCATGCTGCTCGGTGCCAAAGCAGTGATCTCTTTGCTCATTCTGTCAGCAATTCCAGGGAACATAGTTGTTCCACCACTGAGCACGATGTTACCATACAAGTCCTTTCTGATGTCGACATCACACTTCATTATGGAGTTATAGGTGGTTTCATGGATACCGGCATTCTCCATTCCGATCATAGATGGCTGATAAAGAACCTCTGGGCAACGGAACCGCTCAGATCCAATGGTGATCACTTGCCCATCGGGTAACTCATAGTTCTTCTCTACAGCAGAGCTGGTTTTAGCCGTCTCAAGCTCCTGTTCGTAGTCCAGAGCAATGTAGCAGAGCTTCTCTTTTATGTCTCTGACAATTTCACGCTCAGCTGTAGTGGTGAAAGAGTAACCACGCTCAGTGAGGATCTTCATCAGAGCATCTGTGAGGTCACGACCTGCAAGATCGAGACGTAGGATGGCATGCGGAAGCGCGTAACCCTCATAGATAGGGACTGTGTGGCTCACACCATCTCCAGAGTCAAGCACAATACCTACAACATAAATCAACAATTTTTAGGACATGGTCTTGAATCTACAGAATAAAATTGTCAAAAAAGCCCATTAAATTCTGGACTTACCAGTAGTACGACCACTCGCGTAAAGTGACAGGACAGCTTGAATGGCTACATACATGGCCGGAGCATTGAAAGTTTCAAACATGATTTGAGTCATCTTCTCACGATTAGCCTTTGGGTTGAGAGGTGCTTCAGTGAGTAGAATCGGATGCTCCTCGGGAGCAACACGGAGCTCATTGTAGAAAGTATGATGCCAGATTTTCTCCATGTCATCCCAATTGTTGACAATACCGTGCTCAATTGGGTATTTGAGAGTTAGAATACCACGCTTGGACTGAGCTTCATCACCAACGTAGGCATCCTTCTGTCCCATCCCCACCATTACTCCAGTGTGACGAGGACGGCCCACAATACTTGGAAACACAGCCCTCGGTGCATCATCCCCAGCAAAACCAGCCTAAGTCAACACAGAACATAAAACCACCTTAGAGATGGGATTAACTACATTGTTCATAGGATCAATAAAGTTGGAATCGGAAACAGAGTGATCCATAAAGATTCAGTTTTAGATACACCAACAAGTTTCAACTCAGTGATATGTTGGAAAATGCAAGGCAGAAGCTTAACAGACGAAAGATTTAAGATTGAAAAACAAAAAAATTGATTCTTAAATTTAGGATTACCTTAACCATTCCAGTTCCATTGTCGCAGACAAGGGGTTGAATGTCCTCACCGTCAGCCATTTTCTACTTTCTGCATTAAAAAAAAAGAAACACAAAACCAATTTGGCATAAACAAGAATAATTAAAACGCAAAGCAATCAATGTTTCTTTTCATATATGCTAAAGAATATATCTAAGCAATAACATTTCTAATAAACAAATCAATTTTCAATGAGTCTAAGAAAAAATAATAATATCCGAGAAAGACATAATCAAGACCTCAAAGGAATTTGACAAATATTCCAGATCCTGCAGAAACACGTTATCAATTCGATTTTATAATATTAAACAACATCAACCAGAGAAACACAGTTGAAAAAATAATACTATCACACTTGCGCTCGGAAAATTGCCTGATCTTTGAAAAAAAAGCAAGCGATTAATAAACCACAAAAAAAAAAAAAAATAAACAGATCAAATATAAAGAAAATGGGATATTTACTTTCACTCGATTAAGCCAAAAATAAAATGGCGAAACCCCAGATCCAGAAAACAAATTCAAAATAGAGAAAATCAAAGTGACAATTGTCAATAGTAATGAAACAGTGAAATATCGAAATCCGGATTTATGAAATACAAAATCGTAAAATTTTACCGGAAACGGAAGAAAAAGGAGATGAAAACCTTGATCGGGGCAGGAGGAATCTCCGAGAAACAATCGATCAAAAACAAGAGGGAACACAAAAATGAATGGCAAGTAAATACAAAACGAGTCAAAGGCTTCGTACTCGGCTCACCTCTTTTTCCGGTTCAATTCCTTACCAAAAGACGTTTTTGCCCCCTCTTTTAAAAACGATGATAGTCATTTTTTTTTTTTTTTTGTCAACATAGTCTAGTGGCTTTAATGTCCCGCTTAATACTGCGGGGTGCTGGATTCGAACTCCAGAACTGTGTCATGAATTTCAGAGGTGGTCACCATTGTGCTACATGATTCCGACAACGATGATAGTCATTTTAATTTTGAAAAATTCCATAAAAATTTCCTAACTTTATTTCTATAACTATTTAATATCTTAACTTTTTGGATGAACCTCCTAGTATGAACCATATGCTCAGTTTAAAACAGTTCGTTAATGATAACTGACGGTAATGTAAACGGTGTTAATCGGCTGCTAATTATCTATTTTCTTTCTAACCATGGTTTAACTATAGTTAAAATAAAAATAAGGGAAGAGGATTTCTCTACGACGTGTTTTCGAAATCACGAGTCACAAGGACTTCTAGATGACGCAAACAAAAGACATAAAGCTCATGAATTTTTATAACACCGTTCACATTTTTCATATACGATGTAAATTAGACATACCATTCATATTTAAAAGTTAAATCTAGACAAAAAAAATAGTAAAGATATATAGTTAGAAATCCAAAAATTTGGGATATTAAATGGAGAATAAAAGTTTAAAATCTTTCTCGAAATTTATAGCGGATTTTTACGGTTTAATAGCTGGCTTGCTGACCGAATTAGTTATACAGTTTTAAGTCTAAAACTAAGCCCAAAGCCCATCAAAGGCCCAAATCTTCTTGGGAAAGGGTTAGGGTTTTTCTTTAGTCTCCGTATATATAGAAAAAGTTTTCCGTTATCGTCTTTCTTTCGGAGGAAACCTCGATCCAAAGACAAAAAGGTTTCTCTTCTGATTTCAGTTCTCTTTTATCTCTTGAATTTTTTGTTTCACCGAAATCTTCTCCTCGTGATGGTTACGAAAATGTGTTTTAGTTCATCGATTTTGTAACTATTTTGTATAGAAATCTCTTTTTGATCTGTTGTTGGTTGGGAAATTTTGCAGACGATGACAACTCCGCAAGTTAAGACCGGTTTGTTCGTTGGGTTGAACAAGGGACATGTTGTCACCAGACGCGAATTGGCTCCTCGTCCTCGTTCTCGCAAAGGAGTATGTTTCTATGAGCTTTTATTCTTTGGATTCATTTTAAGTAGTTTCTACTAGATTTGTTCAGACAGTGCGTGGAACATAGTTTCTGATTCTGTGTGGGTCTGATTCTGTTGACATATTTCTCATGTGCTCAGAAAACGAGCAAGAGGACACTCTTTATCAGATCCTTGATAAGGGAAGTTGCAGGTTTTGCTCCCTACGAGAAGAGAATCACCGAGCTTCTAAAGGTTGGTAAAGACAAACGTGCTCTTAAGGTAGCCAAGCGAAAGTTGGGTACCCACAAGAGAGCCAAGAGGAAGAGAGAGGAGATGTCTAGTGTTCTCCGCAAGATAAGGTAAATTCCTGAATCCCATTACACGATTGTGCATTTGCTCTTCTTGATGTCTCTTGCTGAGGAATTATTGCCTAACTTGTTGTATAGCCTAGATGCTTGTGTTTAAGTATCATCAACTGAAATTTTCATTACGAGCAGCTAAAGCATAGACAAAGGAAACAAGGATATCGTTGATTTTGTGCTTCTTAATTTAAAAAAAAAACTATTTTTTTGTTATAATTATGTAGGTCTGGTGGTGGTGGTGTAACTGAGAAGAAGAAGTGAGCATCACACATCAGAAACAGAAGCTACTCTTATTATGTGTTTTTAGTGTTTGGGATTTAAAGAGAATTTTGTCCATGACTGGTGATTATGCGTTGAAACTTATGTCCACAAGTTATCATTTATCTTCTATAATCTCTGAGTTCATTGAAATACTGAAAATCCGTTTTCGTTGTTTTTAACTAATTTATATTTAACTTGACCAACTAATTTAGCTATTATTTGGGTCTGATTGGTTAATTGGTTTAAATGCATTAGGTGGTTTTTGAGCAAAATCATGTGTATATATTATATTAGTAAAAATGATCATCTTAATAAAGAAATAGTTATTTTGGGAGATTAATATTTAGTTTAAAATTTTTTACTCTGCTAAATTTTAATATAATAGTAATAAAAAATTATAAAAAACTTTTTGGTTTTAAAAATATTATATTTAAATTATAATAAGTTATTGAATATTAATTAAATATTAAATTATTCGGAATATTTAAATTTATACTTTTATATTATTATATATAATATATATTAACTGAAATGTTTGTCTTAAAAGTTTTAAATAATAAGTTTTTATTTTAAAAGTTTTAAAAGTGATATAAAATGATAACAACATTTATGTAACTATTATTAAATGCTGGTTGTAAAAAAACTATTATTAAATGTTGAAAACAGCGTTTGTGAATGATAGCAAAAAACTTAATTCCATAAATATATAATGCTTGAAAAAGTATCAGTAGAAAATTTTTTTTAAAAAAATACCATAGAAAAAAGTAAAAAAGAACAGCAATCCACTAATTATTAGAATCATGACATGTGGCAGAACCATTTTAAATCATTTAAAAAACTAATTTATATTAGATGTAATGTGGAATTTTGCAAAAATGGATGATTGTAGTTTTAAACATTATTAAACGATTTATATAACTACTATAACAATAAAAATAGAGATATGTGTATTTATGAATATTTATGATTGTATTATGATGGTTATAAACTTGTGTACACTCTTGAGTCAGAGCCGGACTCTATATAGATTTGGCAGTTGATACGATGATTTCAGTTTTAGATTTTGTAAAAGAAAAAGGTTAGTTATTAGAGATTTACGATCTTTGTTAAATGATGGGAAAATATGCATATTTTTTTCCAGAATTTGAATCCGTGCGACGACTCTTTAACGTCTAGTTCTTTTTCGCTTATGTGCCAAACAAAAAAAATTATCAAATGCAAAATAAAAATGTTATGATAAGCCTTTTGGGACAAAAATTTTCTATAAGCCTGTTAGCCCAATGGAAATAAGTCATAAATAAAATGTTACGATAAGCCTGTTTTTACTATTGCAATATATGATTATTATAATGAAATTTTGTTCATACTCTTATCAATTCATTTTGGTTGAGAAACCAACTAGATAAATACCTACATTCAACGTTTTATAGGAGAAAATATAGAAAAAAAATGGTTAGGATAAAATTCTCGGATTTTTTAAAATAAAAGAAACGGTAAACATAAAACCAAAGTTAGAATATGTGATTTAATCAAACCTAAAACATAGATCAATAAAATAAAACTGAATGTATTCTAACTCAAATAAAACATAGATTACAAGCTAAAATACGTCATTAAACTATATTTATAACATAGAGTAATATTGTAGATAGAATACATAATCTAACTATATCTAGAATATTGAGCAAATATTAAAATAGAACAAGCCGTATTCTATCAATTTATACAACATATACTATAAAGTAGATTATATTTTATAAATTAGGTGTGACAAAGAAAAACACCCAAACTGTGTATTATTCTCAAAATTTTATCTAAAATATATTTTCTAGCTTAGTTAGAACATAAATTAATTTTTTCACATTTTAAATATATAAAATAATTATTATCTATTTTCTAAATTTTAAATAAGGAAAATATAGTCATAATTAGATAAAAATATAAACAGTATAAAATTTCAATTACATTTTAAATATAACATAATTACTCAATTCTAAAAAGGCTTCTCCGTCTCCGTTTGTCTCTTCCAGATATAAATATATAATATTTGTCATAATCATATGATAGGTGACTAATTCTAAAAGTCATATACGTGTTTGAAATTCAAATCTAACATTTTACAATGTTAAAAGAGATATTAAAACTACTAAACTAAATTGAAAAAAAAAATATATATATATATATATATATATCAACTTTCTTATTAAACTAAATCCAAATTATAATTGTCACGTGACTCATGTTAATAAAAAATATAATAATTATTATTTCAGTCTCGTTATGCGTTTTGGGGAAGCTGTGCCAGGAACCTCTCACGTGCCAAACACACGTACCAACTTAAGCGAGTATCTTACACATTTATTAGGAAGAAGAGGAAAACGGAAAAAAAAAAATAAAAAACGCATCAATTTCTCAGCAAAGTCTGCGTTCTGAATCAGATCTGCTTAGGTCAGATTGATCGGTGTTCGGAGCTCCGAGAAATATGGCGGCGGCGAGACAATTACGCACTCTCCAATCTCATCCGGAAAACAAAGTATGCGTCGATTGCGCTCAGAAGAATCCGCAATGGGCGTCAGTTTCTTACGGAATCTTCATGTGCTTGGAGTGCTCCGGGAAGCACCGAGGATTAGGCGTCCACATCTCCTTCGTCAGATCCGTCACCATGGATTCATGGTCGGAGATCCAGATCAAGAAGATGGAAGTAGGAGGCAACGAGCGGCTCAACAACTTCCTCGCGCAATACGGAATCCCTAAGGAGACAGATATCACTCCCAAGTACAATTCCAACGCTGCCTCCGTGTATCGTGACAGGATCCAGGCTTTAGCCGAAGGTAGGCCATGGAGGGATCCGCCAGTCGTCAAGGAAGCGATAAGCGGCGGAGGAGGGAGAGGTGTCGGGATGAATAAGAAGCCTCCGTTAGCTCAGGGTGGTTACGGAATTAACAACGGAGGATGGGATAGTTGGGATAACGAAGATTCTTACAGATCTTCAACCGATATGAGACGGAATCAATCAGCAAATGATTTTAGGGGATCGGGAATTCGTTCCGGCGGCGGAGGAGGTGCACCGGTGAAGTCGAAGTCATCGGAGGATATATACACGCGATCGCAGCTTGAGGCTTCTGCTGCGGGGAAGGAGAGTTTTTTCGCGAGGAGAATGGCGGAGAATGAGTCTAAGCCTGAGGGACTTCCTCCATCGCAAGGAGGCAAGTATGTAGGGTTCGGATCAAGCTCAGCTCCAGCACCGAGAAACAATCAACAGGATGACGTTTTCTCCGTCGTGTCTCAGGTGATTTGGATGCATTTTTAATTCATTTTTATTAATAGGATGATGATATGTATTGGATTTTCACGTGATGATTCATTCTTAAAAAAATGGTAGGGTTTTGGAAGATTGTCTCTGGTTGCAGCATCTGCAGCTCAGTCAGCTGCAAGTGTTGTTCAAACAGGAACCAAGGAGTTCACATCCAAGGTACTTTTTAACACTTTTATTCTGCTTGATTTCATAGGCTGCAATCCATAAACTCTGAACGGCTACATTTGATTTGGGTCTACATGGTGTTCATGTTAACTATATGTAGTCTGCTTGTCTAGTTATCTAAATTGGTATCTATGTGGATTCACATAAAGTTGCTGTTTAGCTTAATCTCTCATCTGGGCGCCGGTTATCCCATTTTCGACATTGTCATATGATAGATCTAATGTCCTATCTTCTGTATAGAGCACAATTCTTGGATGTTCTCTGTACATTTCGTGTTTACTATAATATTGCTAACAATAGAGTTTTGGTGAAGGTAATTCAAATCAGATAAAAGAAACCTTTTTTTTTGCAGGTGAAGGAAGGTGGGTATGATCACAAGGTGAGTGAAACTGTAAATGTAGTAGCGAATAAGACAACAGAGATTGGACAGAGAACATGGGGGATCATGAAAGGAGTAATGGCAATTGCGACACAGAAGGTCGGAGAGTACACTAAAGAAGGAACAACAAGCTGGAACCAGCATAATGAAAGTGAGAGCAATGGTTACTACCAGAACTATGGAAATGGGAATAAAGCAGCAAATTCATCTGTTGGAAGAGCGTCACAGTCATCGTCAAGTGGTCATTACAACAATTCTCAGAAGTCAAATTCTTGGGACGATTGGGGAGAGAATGAAAGTAAGAAGCAGCAAGTAGTAGCTCCAAAGGTGTCATCAGCTTCTAATGATGATGATGGTTGGACCGGTTGGGATGATCATGATCCCAAAGATGATGGGTTTGATGGTTATTACCAAAGTGCCGGCGACAAGAAATCTGTTGAACACAACGGGAAATCAGACACCGCTTGGACTGGTGGAGGTTTTCTCTAAAGGTAAGCAAGCTTTTAGCACAGGTCTGTGTTTTTCTTCATAAGTTGGCAGTTTCTTGGTAATTTTTTTTTTTTTTTTTGTAAGGAGTTACGTATTTGTATAAGATCCATAGCCGACTATTTTTGCTAAAGATTCTCAGATAGTCTTTCACAATTTTAATTTATTTTCAACTGTAAACAACAATTAATTCTTCTTTTTTCCCCCAAAATTGTCTTTTCTTGTTCGTAGCTTGATTACGTAAATTAACAGTTGATTAATTTGTTTGCAAGCAAGAATAACAGAAACAATGAAAGCAAGAAAATTACTGTTTTTGACGTGGAGAATATATCCTCTAGTTCTTGTGAATGCGGAAGTAATAATTTATACTGATAGGACTGAGCTACTTCGTTGAACAAATGTTACACTAATTAGTTAATGTGAGAAAGCATCCAGAAGTTTTTTAGTGGAGAAGATAGTAGAATCATTATTTACGAAGGATCCACAAACAAAATTATGATTTTAAACGGGCCTTGATTGATTATTCTAAACAGGCCTTCATTGATTATTTTAAACGGGCCTTGACTGATTATGTTAAACCGATGCTAAGATACAAGCCTACAAGCACCGACCCACTTGTATTTTGGCAGACATAAAGAGTACTGATAATTTGTTTACAAAAAGACGACACATTCACATTTCATTTTCTTGAAACCAACTATTCATTTTCGTCTACTAAGCAAAATAGAATTTCAATTTTTCAAATAACTATTTCATTAATCATATAATTTAACAATGGTCAGAACCCACTATCACTTATCCATTAAACTCTGTTAAAAATTGACTAAACGTAGATTCTCCATTATCATTTAAACATATTATTAATAAAAAATTATCCGTTACTAAGTCATATATTATAAAAATAAAAAATAATATTCATAAAATTGTATAAATATTCATAAAATTAGGTAATTTAATAATAACAAGGTGTCGGTGCTCTGAAGAAAAAAAAAGAAACAAATATTGTGCTTCGTCATCTTCTTCATCTCTTCTGGTTCGTTGCCGCGTTGCACGTTCTCTCTCTCCCTCTCTATTTTCCCTCTTATCTCACTTCCAAAACCCTAACCCTAATTCGTTGCCCTTGGTTCCTCTTTATCTCTCCCTGATTTGTTTCGAAATCGATTTTTCAATCGTTTTCTGCAGACCTTAGATCCATTTGATTTCTTTTCCCTAAGTTCTTCCGTAATGTCGATTCTGGTCGAGCTTAGGGTTTCCACGCCGTTCTGTTCTTACGATCAGATTGATGTGAATATTTGATTAACCCGTATACAGATGTGAATCAGAGTTACTAAATCCATACATTCAAGCTTGTTCTCTTCTCCATTCGATTTTTCGGTTTCAGCAAGGAAATAAATATTTCAAGCCTTACCAGTCTCAGTCACAGTACAAGGTTCTGTTTTCTTGAATGCCATCGTGTGAATTTGAGCATGTTTGAATGGGAGAATAAACAGTTTTCGTGGAGATTCCAATACAAGGAGACATGGCTGAAGAGAATCTATCAACGAAGAATGAATTGAAGAGAGACCGTTTGTGTATTGAACAAGATGATATACAAGGAGAGCTTTATTCAAACAAGAAACAAGCGAAAGAAGCTTCTAACGATGACATTAGGTCGGAAATATCAAACCTAGTCGCGTCTCCGGTGGATAATACTTCCAGTTTCCGCGATATCACTAGTCATGCGGCTAAATCGAGTTCAGGTGATCGCGTTGGGTCTTGTTCTGGCAGTGATTCTGGTTCCGATGAGACTATTAGCGATGGGAAACACAGTGAATACGGCGCATCGCTAACAGATGGCTCTCCATCGAGTGATGCGGTAACGTCAAGTTTCGTAATGGAGATTCCGAAGCATCTTAGCACAACCGGGATAACGAAAATCAAGTTTAAGCTTAGTAAACCAAAGGAGGAGGCTTTCTGTGATTTGCCGATGATCCAGGAGCATACGTGGGAGGGTGCTTCTTCAAATGTAGCTTCAACAACTTTAGGTGTGAAAATGTCGAAGAAGATAGTTAGCGACTTCCTATCTAATGTGAAGAAGCTGTTGTTGACGGGTATTCTTGATGGTGCTCGGGTGAAGTACATTTCAAACTCACCTGTGGTAAGTTTGTTTTCATTGTGTTTTATCGTGATATGGGTTTGGATATCCTCATTTTGTAAGTCATATCTGTTCTTATGTTGCTTTTAATGGTCATTAGAGAGAGCTCGACGGGATGATCCACTCGGGTGGGTATTTGTGTGGCTGTACTGCGTGAAATTTCACGAAAGTAAGTTTGCTCTTTGCGATTCTTTATATTGTTTTCTTATGTGGCTTTACTGCGTGCAATATTTCAATCTTTTATAACTATATCATACTTTGTTTTGTGGGAAGGTTCTAGGTGCCTATGAGTTCGAGAAGCATGCGGGTAGAAAAACGAAGCACCCTAATAATCACTTATTTTTGGAGAATGGAAGGTCAGTTTATAACGTAATTCAAGAGCTGAGGACTGTTCCTGTTGGTGTTCTTGAGGAGGTGATAAGGAAATTAGCGGGTTCTGCTCTGAGTGAGGAGGGCTTTCAGGCTTGGAAAGGTATCTAAGTCTCTTGGTGGATTTAATCTGCATTGTTTTCTCAGAAAGTTCCTAGCATTTTATAAGTGCATTCAAGGGAATTTCCTGGGTCGTCTTTTACTGTTTGGAGAGTTGTGTTTTATCCCACCCTCAAAGGTATGATTGACTACATCGCTGACTTACTGTTCTGTTCTTCAGAAAGTCTCCAGCAGGATAAAAACATGGCTGAAGATGATTGGAATCATACCATGGAGAATTCGTTTCAATCCATTGTCAGGTACTTTGACCTCCTACTTTTGTTATTACTTGTTCTGGAATCTGTCACAGATTTGTTGTATTTGGTTCCTTTTTTTATCTAGCTGTTCATTTTAATAAGAGGGTTAACATGGTTAAAGTTACTGTTATGAAAGTTGCAGTTATCCTGGTTCTGGTCGATTTCTTGATGAGATTCAAATCCGTACTCCATGTTTCCCAGAGACCAATTATTTTAGAAAGAAAGTGTGTACAAATGTCACACTAGACGAACAAAAGCCAAAAGCAAAGAAGTACGTTCCTCGCTTAGGCATCTAAGTTGCAGTTATCCTGCTGTTGTATTTGCTTAATGAAAATAGGACATTTACTTGGTTGTTGATCCTGTAGGCTTACCTCTCATATGTTTGGTTCGGGTTACCAGAAGAAAGTTTTTGAAGGCGGCAATACTAAGAGGTTTGTATTGTGTTTTTGAATCTCATTATTTTCCTGCCGCTGTTCACACTCATTCTTAGATGCAATCCCTCGGTGATGACAAAATTGCAATCATATGTTTATAGGGACAATTATTTACACCGTTTGCTGTTTTTGCCAAATGCGTTACCAGATGGGACTGAATTGGCTTACTATATGAAAGGAAAGGTCTGTTATCGTAGGCTTAATGAATTATTCTGTTTATTCGTAGTGAAAATATAGGCTTGGTTGGCTTTGCTAACACTTGCTTTTCTTACAGAATCTACTGCAGGGTTACAAGCAAGGAAGTGGTATAGTATGTAGCTGCTGCGACAGAGTGGTAAAATGCTGGATGCTGTGACTATGTAAATTGGCCTTTATACTCATTTTTTCCCCCAAGTATAATAATACATATTTTATCGTGTTTCTTAACAACAGATCAGCCCTTCACAATTTGAATCGCATGCTGGAATGTCTATTAGGCGACAACCGTGAGTTATCTAGTTACAATGTGTTTTTGCACTAATGTTATAAGACTTATATGAAGTTTTTGATTCTCTAGTTATCGTCATATCTGCATATCTTCCGGAGTGTCATTGCATGACATAGCCCTGTCATTGGCAGATGCCCATGTCATTACAACTGGTGACAATGATGACATGTGTTCTATTTGTGGCGACGGTGGAGATTTGCTACTCTGTGCTGGATGTCCTCAAGCATTTCATACAGGTGGGCTTGCTCGTTCGTTCTACTGTTGGGAATATACACCTTTGTTTTAATAAGAACTTTTGAGCACAGCAAGTACGTCAAGTTTGGTCTAAAACGATTCTCAATAGTTACTACTATGCTTCTTTTGTGGCACAATCTTTAATGATGTTTGAATCGAATGATGAAAGAGGACTAAAAATGGTGTTTGTGTTTTCTGCAGTTGCAGAAGTACCAGAGAGAAGTGCAACTTACAATCTTCAAGGGAACATCGATGCTGGAGAAGAAAGTGCCGAGATTTTCGGAATCAACTTCACTCATATGATATCATCTCTCTTGGAAGATCTTTTTAAAGCTTCATCTGGATTTTTGGGTATATGGGATCCTTTACCTTTGTTTTTGTTCTTTTCTCGCTCCTTTGAAATCCAGTTCTTGATTTCTTTTTGCAGAAGGGTCATTTCTTGTGTACCTCTGTTATTTTTTTGTACAAATTCTACTCAAAGACATTAGAAATTAGGGTTGACACAGGAGACCTAGTGAAATGTTTTGTAAAGGAAAGAATTTAAATAAAAGATAAAACAAATATATAATCAAGTCAAAAGAATATACTAATATATGTTGTTCGTTTCTTTGCTGGGCTAGCTAAGTAAGTTGCCAGTCGTGGTTCACTATACGGTGACGTTCCACTGCATTTTCCTCGAACAAGTGAACCCCAAGTGTCTCGATAACATAGGGTTTATGTTCGAAATCCCAAGTCCAAATATAGAGTACATGTTCTAAATCCTAAATCTCGTCAAAAATATGGAGTAAGTACATTACAAGGATTAAGTTTAATTAACTATGACTTTTGTTTTTTTCACCAAATATAAAAATAAAATAACTATGATTCTCTTTTTGTTTTACCCAAAAGCGCAATATAGGAATGTGTGATGTAGATTTCGTTTGTTTATAGTTCTTTGTGATTTGAATTAGATAAGAATTAGGCCTTGATTGGTAGTTCGATTTGTTGGTTTGTTTATAGTTCTATATTTATATCAGTGATATATATATATATATATATATATATTAATAATTTTCATACTTTTTGGTAAAAATATTTTTTTTTAAAAAAAATTAATTGTATTTATTAATTTACATAAATATAATTTTCGTAAAAAAAACGATAAATCTTAGTTTTAAAAGTATAATTTTATACTTTAATATAAACACAGTTTTATTGAACTCAAGAAAAGGTTTCACACCAAAGGTTTTTATTTATATGTAAACAAGAGGGAAAGTGAGAGAGGAGACAGAGTAAGCTAGACGCAAGTGCCTTGGTCATGCCACACACAATTCAAGAAGATGCGGCTACAATAGGCATTTGTGAGGCCCATCCAAACTTATCACGACTCTGTTTGCTGCGAGAAGAAGAAGATTTCTTGTCTTTGCTCCCACGGGATGAAGATGAACTGCTGCTTCCCTTCTGTCCCTTCTTTCCATTCTTCTTCAAGCTGTCTCTGCTCTTTGATTTCTGCTGTTGCTTTTTCTTGTTCCTCGTGTGAGAAACAAGGGAGGGTGGAGGATCATACACATCTTCAGCCCATGACACACTCAGCTTCTCGAGGGACTTGCCATGCTTCTCTCGGCTGCCTTTAATGGCTGGGATGAAGGTAACCGCACTCATCTGTTGTTGGATTACAAGAAACACAAGTCAGAAGCAGCCGACATAAACAGGGAAACCCAGATAAAGCATTAGACTACTATATACTTTCACAAACTGAAAGTTAAATTGATTATATCCAACCACTGATAGATATATCACACATTCAAAGTCCAAAATAACCGTACTCTTTCCCGTGTATGAAATATTGAATTTCCGGATAGTTAAGTCAACCATATGTTCTATGGATCGACGACTAAGACTACACTGTTTTGGTTCTAAAAGTTGCAACAACTACCAAAAGATGTGGAAAGTGACGATCACAAGCCTAAAGATAATGGTATTCTATGGGATTTTTCAGATCATTAATCATATACCCTTGCTTCAGCCAGGGTTGGCTTCTATACTAACTCTTCCGCATTCTTGCGCATCGAACACTAAAGCCTAAAGGGATGTTCTAGATGTTTGCAAGTAATACGAGCACAAGCCTAGCTGTGGAAAATTTTGAAGTTTCAACGATATGATGTTACAACGTATGCAAAAGCGGGGTAAGAACAACGACAATAGGACAGAACCAATAACTGTTAAAAAACGACCAATGTCGTTAGTAGCATAGGGTAACTTACACTCTCAGAGAACATGTCCTGAAATGCGGTGGCAAGGTTTTTGTCTTCTCCTTCATCATCCGAAGGCTTGAGAGGTAAAGGCTCTGGGATGGGTGTGCTGATGTCTTTGGACTCTTCATTCACATTTTGGTGTATATTACCACTATCATCCCCATCAGACTCTTGAGCATCTTCAGATCCAATACAAGAGATATGACTCGAGCCATTAGAGCATTTATTGGGACTCGAAGCAGAGCTGCTTGTAAGGTGGGACTCTGCATCTTTGTAATCCAACCTACCCCAGTCAGAGCTCATATCCAAATGTAGCAGCAGTAACTGCGACGAACAAAATTCAAAGTATTGTCAGTAAAAGATCTTTAGAACATACACCAGAAACAAGAAGGCACATTGATTAGCCTAATCTACAAGACTAGAAACCTAAAAAGAGCCACGAATTAGACGATTTTGAACAACACTTTAGCCAAGAAAGATTCATACACACACATAAATACCTCGTAAGTCGCAGATCAAGCACCCGAAACGTCAAAAACAACGGAAGATCGATCACTGGCAAAATGTCCTAACACAGACGAAGGCGGAGAGGGCAAAAAAAGAGAGTAAAAGATCTAAAAGATCGAAGAGAAAAAAACGAGAAATGAAAGAAGGAGCGAAACTTCAACTAAGATTACCACGCCAATCACTCTTTTCTAGAGGTTTCAAACGATTGGAACATAAACCAGAATGATAAAAAGTCAACGAAGGAAGCAAAGAAAGAAGTAGCTCAAAGGTCAACCGCATTATATCTATGCTCTTCGAAACCCTAGAACCGAAGAGCTACCGGAAAAAAAAAGAAGCCAAATCCAATCCAACAGAATTGCAGAGATCTCAGAGCTATCTAGGAATCAGTGGGAACGACGTTTTAGACAATCAATCAGAGGTACAGAAACATTAGAGTCGGATCATCGAAACTAGAATCAGATCGACGATATGCTAAAGCAGATTACGCGAAACCCAGCAAGACAGAGAAAGCTAATCTGGGAAGACGACGGATAGAAGAATAATGCGGATTAAACGAAATTTTATAGCAAAAGAAAGGTCAACAATATCAAAAAGGCGAAAGACGTGGCCGCCTTATTAGAGACGAATCACAATGGTACACGTGTACACTAATTCATGGGCCGAGAGAAGTTATCAAAGGCCCAGTAGCATGGTGTGATGTGTGTTTGTTTACCAATCTTATCTGACAACCTTAAACATCGAAATAGCGACATCGTCAACAAAATTACTAACACGATTAGAAAATCACGGCTTACCGGATTCTTTAGAAAGAAGCATTCGTCAATTCTACCTAATCAATTATCTGATTTATCATAGCCTCTGCAAATTATGATTTATGAAGAATATAGCAACAAATCTAAAAATTGCTGCTTTCAATCTTGTCCAATTTGTATTTAATCTTATATCTCTTCCTTCTCCTAATCGAGGGTGAAGGATCCTACAATGACACGCTCAGTTTCTCGACTGACTTCAATGGCTGGACAAATTTTGTAGTGTATTATTTCCTCAAAAGGGCAGGTTCTGTTTTGTTGCAAACAATAACCGGAACCAGTGGGATGGTCAAAGAACCAGACGAAGACAAGACAGAAAGAAAAATATGGAAGAACAGATCCTGGGATATTAAAACGTAGTTAAAGATCTTGTAGTTAAAGGATAGTAGGTTTTAACAATCTCTTTGATGAACAAAGAAACCAGAAAAGAAGAATGCCCTGATTGTTTTGAAGAATTGATGCTCAAGTATACTTGTGGAAACAAAATTAGGGCTTAAATTCCCAAAAAACAGAAAAACAAAGACGATCGATATTCATTAACACGAAAACCTGTTCATTAAAACATCTCGCTAGTCGAAGACAATTCCAAACAATCGATTTTTCCGAGAACGAGACACCAAAGATCTAGATAGAAAATCCATTAAACCTAAACATTCAAACCAGAATTAAAAGAGAGAAGAAGAAAGAAAAAACCCTAAGTGCTTGTAAATTTGGTAACCGCCTTAGTGCCTTCAGAAACAGCGTGCTTCGCGAGCTCTCCGGGCAATACAAGCCTAACCGCCGTCTGGATTTCCCGTGACGTAATTGTCGGCTTCTTGTTGTACCTAGCGAGCTTTGAAGATTCCTGTGCGAGTTTCTCGAAGATGTCGTTGATGAAACTGTTCATGATCCCCATCGCTTTCCCGGAGATTCCGATATCCGGATGAACCTGCTTCAGAACCTTGAAGATGTAGATCTTGTATGTCTCGACGCTCTTCTTCGATTTCTTCTTCTTCTTCTCGCTTCCGCCTTCCTTCGAGATCTTCTTCTCCGCCTTTGGCCTCTTCTCTGCCGGCGCTTTCTCTGCTGGCTTCTTCTCAGCCGGTTTCTTCTCTGCCGCTTTAGGAGCCATTTATGACTTTAGCGATTAGAAAATAATAATAAAACTGAGATTGAGAGGGTAAAATGTTTAATGGAAAATTCGTTTGTGAAAAATAATCGAGGACGAGATTTTGTTATATAGAACCTTGAGCTGGCTCTTATTGGTTATCTATGCTTCACTCGGATTGATGACTTGTCGTGAATCGGAAAACTTTAACCTGAACGGTCAGGATTTTTCATAGTTCTATACCTTCTTTTTCGTAGTCCAGCTCATGGGCTTTAATCTGTTAAGTATTCTGATGGACTATATATATTAAGACTCATGACCTGGCCGGGCCCTTTCATGTCGTTATTAAATCTGATATTATCATCTTAAATTTTTATTTAATCCTCTAAGTTTTATAATTTTGATATTAATTTTAATATTTATTTAAGAACTTGTGTATATTTTAAAATTTCTACAATATAGCTTGCTTTTTTGGTAATTTACTCGTACAACCCTTTTAAAAATTTATTTCAAATAACTTTATATACAAAGTTTTTATAAATCATTTAGTTTTAAATAACATTGAATTTTAATAGAATATTTGAAATCTTAATCGAATAACAACAAACTTTCAAATCTTAGTTATGATTTACAAATAAACATTTAATAACACTGGATCTAAAATCATTAATTGAATAATACTGGACTATAAAACTCCCTAATAACATTTTATTTGGGAGTGTTTACTATCTTCTCTTTCATGTCAAATTCACATTTTCAACGGAAAACTAAAGTTCCTTTACAGCTGCAGAAGTATTTGGAAATGAGTGATTTATCAAGACGAGCATAAAATAAACAAACAAGGGAAAAGTTCAAAGCTTTTGGGTTCAATGACCATAGTCCTGTAATCTTTGCTCTGTTCATCAACATGTATTGTAAATTTGGATCAGAAACAACGTCAGGTGATTTTTTTTAAAGAAAACTGGTTCACCCATGGGTTTACTGGTTTAAATAGAACGCAACAGAACCCGTAAATCCACCAACGCGTTATGTTTTGTTGTTTTGAGTTGTTCACACATCTGAAATCTTCGCGAGCAATGTGACCTCTAACTGCCAAACCGCTGAACTTAGGCCCTGCCAATTCACATGAACCATGTAAATGCAGTGATTGGTTCGATCTTTGCGATATCTAAATACAAAACAATCAAGGTACAGTTGAGATCTAAAGTGAAACAAAATAATATGGTTATGAACTGCATATGAGAAGCAAGACTAAGATCTAGCACTACAAATACTATAGAGTATATTATCACACCGCAAGTCTAACGATAGGAATGTAATATATCTGGACATCTATGGACATCATATGAAGATTCATACATATCTAAGGTTCTTGGACATAGTACTCAAGAAATTATAAATCAGCAATGTGTTTTCTTGGCAAGAGATACCACTGACAACTATAGTGAACTGTATAAGAAAGAAAGCAATAGACCAAATCTCACTATTCAAATTGTGAACTAATTTGCGTGTCGAAAGCAGCAGTGAAGCGGGGCAAAAGTACAACAATTAATAAAAGGCAACCTTTACAAGAACATAATGACATTGCAATAAACAAGACCAGACATTGAATTTTAACATGCATTTTGATTATAGTTGGGAAGCAACCATCCACAGAGCAGGAAAGGAAAAAGCGATTTAAAACAGGCAATGTGAAGAAAACTTGCATAATTAATAATATGGAATGAGCATAATTAATTGATCATATATGACGACCGTGCGTCATGCCCATATTCGAATCACAAATGCAACGTCCATAACCAAACATTGGGCTACCCTGTAAGTACATTCACGAGACAGCATGTGCACTGTTGGAAATGATCAAACACTATCAGGACATGACCAATTTTTTTTTTTTTTCTATCAGAAAGCTACAGGCTTTGACCATGACCCCTCGAGTGAATTTGATTTCAGAAACAGCATTAATGGCAGGTAGCTAGCCGAGCTTGTATCCGTCTTATTACCAAACTAACAAGAACAATCATCCCAAACAAATGAGCCATTGTTAACTCATCCTCTACACATGACCCAAAACTTTGATTAGGCAAACTTTTAATCAATGAAAACCAAATCATCCCAAAAGCATGAAACACGGTGCCATTTCTCACTAAACTCGGAGTTTGTACCTGACCCAAAACTTCGATTCACCAAATACTTTATTGCACTCTCAATAAGAAGCTTACGAATCGTAACAAATTCCCAGCATAAAAGACTACATCCAAAGATTTCTACAGAATTCACAGGAAGTGACATAACACAGTATGATCAAAACTGAACGGCAATTATAAAAAACCAACCTTGAGGGACCGATGTTGACGTTCCTGTGAAGAACCCTGCCACGAGCAGCATCTCCGCCATCGATCAGCTCTCTCAGACCCAAATTCTCCAACTCCTCCTCTTTCGGTTCCTTCTTCTCCTTAACTACACCGCGACTTGGTAGCTTCACCGGCAACCTCTCGAAGTAATTCCCGTAGATATACTCTGGCGTGTAGCCATTCTCTTCGTCGAAAAGCATGATATGTCCGTGCCACTCCCAGACACGATAATCCGATTCCTCGTCCTCATGGAACCCAACGCAGATGTGGTGTTCGTTGACCGTCACGGCCTGCCCTGAATTCGGCTTAAGAGAATCGCTTCGACCCGAGACGATGACACGGATTAGCTCTTTCTCCAGCCTGGCTTCTTCTCGATCGAGATTTTTCTGACCATCTACGTCATCATCGCCGTCGCTGTCGTCGGATTTGAAGAGGAGGTCATCTAGGGATTGAGAGAGAAAATGGGAATTAGGGGGACGAATTTGGAGGCGTCCAAGTAGTGTTTGGATTAGGAGGTTGTCCGTATTGCTGTTTCCATTGAAGGAGCTCATGGTTAATCACGTATCGATCTTCTTTCTCCTCTTCCTCCTTTTTTCGTCGTCGTTCTCGTCTTCTACCCTATGGAGAGGCCACTCGGGTTTTAGGGATAGGAAAGGGTTTTTGATAACGAAGACTGTTATTAAAAGGTCAGTTTTAGATGTAAACGTGGGTAAGCCGGTAATTTTGGGGAAATGTAAGGCTCAAATGGTAATTTCGACTCGTAGGCATCAAATTTCAAGTTTCGTAAATGGAATTTTCCCCTTTTTTTAGTATTTGTAATTCTGTGAAATCCAAAATAATCAAATAAAGTATTCTGTTGTTGTTGTTTTTTTTCTTCTAATATTCTTCTTAATACTTAAGGGTGCTAGGTTCAAATCTTAGACTTATATAATAAATTTCAGAGATGACCACCATTTTACCATATGATTCTGACAAGTATTATATTAATTAGAATGTTAATTAGAAGTATATAGAAATATAATATTTTACTCATTTAAAAAAGATTATGGTAATGAATGACGTTAATTTGGTGATGGTAAAAAAATTATGTAAAAAACTAATTTTTAAACCATAAATTTTAAATAAAACTTTCTTAGAAGTATTTTAATGTCGTTGTTGAAAAAAAAAATCTTAGACTTTAGATAAACATACTGTAACGTATAAAAAATGACACTAACAACAGACTTTTTGAGTAGAATAGAATTAAGTGGAATAAAAAAATCAATTTCCTCTAATTCATTCCTCCAGTTCCTCTTGCAATTCCTTTGCAGAAAATTTATAGTTGCAGGTTTTTCACTGGAATTAATCAAATTGTTTTTATACACTTGTCAATTAAAATGGTAAAAAATGCTTAATTACACAAACTTTTACTCAAATTAATATGGTAAAATTTTAGAAAAATGTTTAATTCCACCCAATATTGTTCTTCTAAACATACAACCATTTGGACCCATAGATTTAATAAATGAAAATTTTCAACAATTTATCAATATGGGAAAATGACAAAAAAAAAAAAGACTGACGAACAAACAAAATACCAACGTTCTTAGTTTCTTTGACTTTTTTTTTCGGCATCATCTACCGGATTCAACAAACTAAGGACATACACAAATATATCCTTTGAGAACCCTAACATATATGTAAGTATTTATACTGGTGTATACACTTCACATCTGTCAAGAAAACAAATGTAAAAATGCAGTTGTAAACTTTCTTTATTGCTTGGGTGGTGAAAGAAATCACCGTCTCAAGGTCTCCATGACGTAATCCGCATAGAGATCCCTACATGTCACAAAACAATAATTATCCAATTTGATTATTCCCGTTAGTTATTCTATGATAAAGATTACATTGACCTGTTAGTCCACATACTATATATGAAATATATAACTAAGTCAGTTTCACAAAAGGCTTACATAGAATGCTGAACTGCTTCATAGGCTGCGGTAGCGGGAAGGAAGTCGTTAACAGCTACTTCCTTGTTCTCGTTTTTCTTATCTGTGAGAAGAATCCAAGAATATGAGTCTCATCATATACGCCAGGTGTCATGGGCAATACGGTTTACGGTTTAGTTTTGATTCACCCCTAATCTCATATCATCCCTAGACAAACAAAGGTTGAAAGAAGATGAAGAAAGAACACTCACAGTCTTCAAAGAAACGACGAATCTCAGCCAGACGATGAGGTGGAAGCTCCTTGATGTCATTGTAATGACGATACTCTGGATCGTCAGCGCAGACAGCAATGATCTTGTCGTCTTTCTCACCCTTTCAAAGCATTAAGAGCGTCTAGTTTCAATATCTTTTAGTTTTATAAGAACATAGATGACACACTGACACTCAAGGGTGTTAATTTTTTAAAACCTGATCGATCATTGGCATAAGACCAATAGCTTTGGCCCGAAGAAAGCATCCTGGGATCACCGGTTCCTGTAGAACAGATACAATATGATTTACATGGCATGTGTTCTGTTGGTCCAACAAGAGAGACTGAGAAGAAGCTCGTTGATGCTCTTACGAATAGAAGCTATAAAGCTGCTTTTCTAATTTATTTTCACCAGACCAAAGAGAACTGATTAGTGAGACACCTTTATAAGCCTAGCTTGAACTAAATGCTCTCTAAAAGACTCAATAACATCTCTAATCTTCTACATATAAGTCCTAGGCTAGATACAGTAGGGCCTATATCTAAAAGTTGAGCTGCCTGAACTTCTTCAAAGCTTATCAGATGCACAGATGAAACAATAAACATTATGTGATGAATTATACAACTTCTCAACATTTCATTGCAAAATAAAAGAAAAAAAGATTACCTGCATGATGACAAGAACATCAATAGGGTCATTGTCCTCACAAAGGGTACGCGAAATGAACCCATAGTTGTGTGGGTACACGACAGATGAGTAAAGAATACGGTCGACCTGAAAAGAATATGTAATGTTTTAAACCATGGTGCCGTCATTCATAGTGAAAGGGACAGCAAAGTAAGCTATTGCAATGAAGTTAATACCTTGATGAGACCCGTAGTTTTGTCGAGTTCATACTTCACCTTGCTCCCTTTTCCTATCTCAACTACCTGCAATGATACCCCCATAGGCTTTGTTAATGATTCCCAAAGAAATATCTCAACGATTAAATTCATAAACGGGTTTGCTAATCAGGAAATAGACATCATTTAATATCATACAGCAGACTCAATCCAGATCTCAAGATAAACAGATATATAATTTCTGTAGAAGCAGTCAACAAGCGCAACGTCTCCAAATACCCACAATGCCAGTTTTAATTTGTGACAATCTAAGAAAAACATATCAATCCTTAGAGCTTTTGTTGCCTAATAATCAAGAACGTCAGCAAAATACTTACACAGTTGAAGATTACTGGAGCTTCAGGTCCTATAAAACAAAGCAAACAAGAAGTAAAATGTAAAGAGTTAATAGTAGAAGCGAAGTATTCATTTTAAAACCTGAAAAAAAAAAAAAGGAATCGTTACGTTATAGCTTACCTATCTCAAGATCATGCCATGGGTGTGCAGCAACTGATCTCTGAGTCATGGACGAAAGTATCCTCTCATTAAGAGGAGGAAGTGAAGCCTGTTTCTCAGCATAATTTTTGGTGGCAATCTCAATCGGTGGCGCCATATCTGCAAACAATGCACATATCAAACAGAAAACCATAAAGACATGCATCTGTGAAACAACAACATACGAAAAAAGCATCTGTCCAACACGAACTTTGAGATCAATCTTTACAAATGTAATAGTCCAACAAAAATCCAATTCCCCTAAAACCGGAATACTAAAACCATATGTTCATGAATTATATACCAAAGATCTACACGTCACCAGAACTGAATACAAAACGCAATTCTTGACACAGAGACACACAAGATACAAAACCTTTATAAAGAAAGTTACAGGAACGTCCAAGAAACGCATACATTTTGTTTGGCAGCAGTTCATGGATCCTTAAATGTATCTACCGACAAATCCGTTCCCAGACTTTCCATGGCTCTCTCTCTCTCTCCCGAATCATATTTACAAAATCGGCAATCGACTAGTGAAAAAACGAGCATTCATTTTCCTTTATGGAGTTTCACTATCTAGAAGAGAAAACAACAAAGAAGTGAATCTATGGAAAGTTCGAAACCCAACTCAGATCTACAGGTCACAAATTCCTCATGGGGAAGAATAAATATTCAATAATCTACAAAAATTTATCGCTCATGGATTATGCAAGCAGATTAAGACACCCAAACCGTAGAAGTCCGGTGAGAGGGAAGAAAACAAATCCGATTAAAAACCATTTCGGAATCCGTACCTGAGCGAATCGACAAATTTCCCGAGCAAAAAAAGTGTCAAACGAAGAAGAAAACACAGGCAAATATCTCAGAAGAACAGACCGAAGAAGCACCGATGCAGAGAGAGAGAGAGAGAGAGAGAGAGAGACAAAGAGAGTAGAGGAAAGCTAAAGGAGAATGTAGCTGTAGCTATACGCGTTCCCGCTCTCTCTCTATGCTTCTCTGCTATTTGAAGCCTCCGTTTTCGATTATAAAGGAATATAATAAATCCGAGGAAAACTAATAAAAAGCTTTATTTTGGAAATTAAATCGATAATATGTCCTGACCAGAAAGTGGATACGTGTTAATATGTTATTGGCGGATCGAGAGAGAGATATAGACGGAATTCCTAACGGCCGTGGAAGAGTCGACGTTAAGTCTCCGTTAACTACTGTTGAGGAGCGAGGAAGAGAGCAAGATTGGGTGTTGGCGAATGCACCGAGAGTTAGTGTTCGTGTTTATGACATGCAATTTATATGTCGGTGGATTACAAACGGCAATTAAAAGAAAAGGATATATAATCATCTTTCAAGTGAATATTCGTTGTCCTTAGATAATAGTTTTGGTAACAATGTTATTAGGACAAGAAGTATTATTAGAAATCTCTTTATGATTACTGTTCTAAATCAAAGTTAGTCCCACTAATGTACACGTGCGTTCCAAAAACTATTGGATAAGCGCGTAAACTGGAGTTAAAAGAAATAAACAATCACATTCCGCGTAATAATTGCAATCTACATTCAAACACAGATATGGGAATATATGATTTAACTTTCTTTCATTTTTTGTTATCTCTAGGAAGATATATTGATTAAAGTTAGCTTTCCTTTAATGTCAATGGAAACACACTTCGTATCCATTTATAAAAGGGAACTGGAATCGAAAAGACGAAATTCTTATTGGCTGTGAGAATCCGCAGGGGATGATCGTTGGGTGGGGTTGAGTAACGAATGCTCCACCCATGCAGTAGATATAGATGCTACGTAGGATCATTGTAAGAATATTCCTATCTACGCTTTTATTCTTGGGATGATTTATTTCCTTTACACCCCAAGACATTAAAAAAAAGTTTAATACTAATTTGTCAATAGTCACCCTTTGTGTCGCCTTGGAGTTATTTGGAGGATTCTCCTAGTTCGATTTTTTTTTTTTTTTTTTTTAATTTACAAGTGAATGGATCGGATCGAAAACAACTTTTAAGAGCTTAATCGTTAGTACTTTTTGAGACGAGAAACGGAAATATATATTGGTTTTTCTTGTAAATGGATTTAGATACATTATTACATGATTTGAATACAAATGATGTGTATATACTTATATGATTTTGTGAGATCAATAAGAATTACATATTCACATGCTTTGTTGTTTAATTTATATACTTTGGTGGCATTAGAGTGTCGTTATCTGGCTTGTTAATTACTAAGTACGTCAGGGTCTTCAAACTTTTGGACAGTGAATAGTACTACCGAACCCATCAAAGTAGCAGCGATGAAAAATTTGCACCACCGGTCACATCACAACGTTATCATATGGTTAAGTTCAAACTGAAACGCAAGTGTTGTTATGAACACTCGACAAACTGATTGAAATGCTAAGTTTAAAATGCTCTCAATCGTACTTATGCTGCTGTGATGCAAAATCTAAGTTAATAGACATCAAAATCTCGTAAACACAAGTTGAATCGTATTGATTCAACATACATTCATATGAACAAACGAAAAAAACAAAATTTCCGTCAATTTTGTTGGGGTTGGATCAGTAAAAGTTAAACTAAACCCTTATTTCCATGTATGTTCACCGGCCCAAGGCCTGTTATTCAAAATCTTTTAAGCGGCAGCGTATTGATATTATCACAATTTAACCAAACCGATACCGAAACCGAAAACCGAAGACCACGCGCCCGGCCAATACAGATCTCCATCGAGATCAAGCTCCAACGGTCCAGATCCATTCCCTCTCCTTCTCCTTCTTCTCTCAAAAGAGAACAATTATTCTGAATCTTCGAAAAGCCGATCGGGAGGAAAAAGAATTCAACGGCCGACGGTTACTCTCTATCTCCGTTCTGAAGATTCATATTCCCGAAGCAGATCTGGTTCCTCTCATTTCCGATTTCAGTTTCTCTCCCTTTCGCTCAGTTTCTAGTATCTATGTAACGTTGATTGCTTTGCATACCAGTTATTTGGTTCTCGGCGATAACTTGATTTTATTCACGCGATGGCTGCTCCTCCTGCTAGAGCCCGGGCTGATTACGATTACCTCATAAAGCTTCTGCTGATCGGAGACAGCGGTAGGTTTCTTCATTCAGATCGTCATACTGCATTTTTTCGGCGAGTTACCTGCATTTTATTCCAATTGATTTCTTTTCGTTTTTTTTCGATTTTCGCGATTTTTTCCTGTTTGGTACGATTTACTTGTGTTTGAAGGATCGAGGCATTAGGGATTTGAGTTTTTCGATCTCACATTTACGAATTAGGCCTGATGGGATTTAGTAACACCTCCTACCCAGTCAATCAGATTTGAATTTCATCAGCTTAGAATTTTGATCTCTGATAGAGAATTGAGAGACCATTTTACGCTCTTGTGAGCATTTGATTCATCTTACAACTTTTCCTAGTTTGTAACTATGCTGGAAAAACTCAAAACGAATCGCAACAGTGATGTAATGAACTCTCGTGGATGTCTTGGGGACAAATGGTTTAGAATATAGTCTTAACCCACACTCCTTTCCTCGAGCCAAGTTGGTCGTATATTTCTTGTGTTGATTGCTATGGCTGTTTCACTATGTTACATTTTATAGATCATTCAGAAGTTTATGCTTTATCTAACTTTTTCTTCCTCTATCTCTTCCTTTCATGTACACATTTGATGGATTTACCAGGTGTGGGTAAGAGTTGCCTCCTCTTACGTTTCTCAGATGGCTCATTTACCACCAGTTTCATTACAACTATTGGGTATGATCTCTTCATTATACGAACACACATGGTCTTCTGTGTAGTTGTCTGCTCCCACTCAAGTTGATTTTTTTGTGTGTGTTTGACAGCATTGATTTCAAGATACGGACTATTGAGCTGGATGGGAAGAGAATTAAGCTGCAAATCTGGGATACTGCTGGACAGGAGCGATTTCGGACTATCACAACTGGTTTCTCTTCGATTTGCTTTAGAATATACTCTTTGTTTTTCGATTCCTCTTACTGTTATATACGAATTCTTTTTCCTTTCTCGCTATGGTGGGAACCTGGAATTCTCACCTAAGTGGTTTCTTCTTATTGCAGCATACTACCGTGGCGCCATGGGCATCTTGCTTGTGTATGATGTCACCGATGAATCATCTTTCAACAGTAAGTACTCTCTTTACTTTCAACTTACAGTTAATTAGTTCAATTCTAGCCTCTATGCCTGATGCAAGTTTATACTCTTCCATCTGTTTAGCATTGTTATTTTCTAATCAAATTAATTTGTTCTTTTCTATCCTTGGTTTTCTACGATTCCAGATATCAGGAATTGGATCCGTAACATTGAGCAGCACGCTTCTGATAATGTCAACAAGATTCTAGTGGGGAACAAGGCTGATATGGATGAAAGCAAACGAGTCTCTCTCTTTTACCCTTCCCATGTATCTTCCTGCTTAATTATTATATAATTGTTTTTAGCTAACACTAGTGTATTTTGTTTTTCCAGGCTGTGCCAAAATCGAAGGGCCAAGCTCTTGCAGATGAATACGGAATCAAGTTTTTCGAGACTGTAAGTTGGTGGCTCTAGGTTTTGTTACGTGTACGGTCTAACACATTTCGTTTGGTTAACGTTGATGAGTTGATTTTGCAGAGTGCCAAGACTAACCTAAACGTTGAGGAAGTTTTCTTTTCAATTGCTAAAGACATTAAGCAAAGACTTGCAGATACCGATGCAAGGGCTGAGGTTCGTTGATCTTTAGAATTTATTTTCTGACATCATCATCATGCATTGCAATTAGGTTAAGTAGAGGTATAGAGTAATAAGTTTGGAGCTCTAGTAATCATATGATAAGTCCAGTACTGATTTATTTATTTTTTTGTCAACAAGTCCAGTATTGATTAAATTAAACATTTTACTGTGTGTATCAGGCGGTTTTAACATTGTCGATTTTTTATTTATTTATCATGGTTTGTAGCCACAAACAATCAAAATCAACCAATCCGACCAAGGAGCAGGGACATCTCAAGCTACTCAGAAGTCAGCATGTTGTGGTTCGTAAAAAAAGGGTCCACGACGCCATCGAAGGAGAGAATCTGGCTACTGAAGAGACCTTTGGAAAGAAAAGAGAGGAAAATCTTCTATATGCGATGGTGTTTTCTACGTATTCTTTGAAATTCTCTGTTTCTCCTAACGGTATAGTCATATTTCTGGTATGGATTCCCTGACATCAGATTTGACTTTATCAGATTATCCCACTCACACGTCAACCATCTTTTTTCTATTTGATCATACTGTGAAACTGGTACGACTTTTATTATCATCTATCCACTGTTACGGTTTCATTTGTAAAATACTCCAAGTCTTTAACCCAATCAAAAATAAACTGAAGTCTGTTTATTGTGAATGAGTCATAATTTTCAAAATGGAAACTAGTTTGACATTATTTCGCATTCGACGTGTTCCGGTTACACGTTTTGCATTCGAAACGTTTATCGTTGATTTTGCTTCCGATAGACTGGCTTACAACATCGATTTGCTTGACCACAAAATTCCGTGATGGAATCTTCGTAATCCGACCGGTCTCTCTTCATGTTTTTATCGGTTGATTATATCTCGAGAAGATGAAAGAGCAAGATAGAACGTATAATATAGGTTTTGGTTAGTTTACCTAGAAAATATGAGAAGAAAAAGCACCTGACAATTGTGTTGAGAATCTTAAATTTATGAAGATTTAGGGAGTATTTTATAAGGAAAATAAAGAACGTTTCAGAGATTTTGACTTTTTTGTATTAGGCCCAACAAAATTAAATAAATTAAGCAGCATTACTGGTTTGACTAAGGACAACATGTTAAAGATATATCTTTTTTGTTAAACATAACGAAAAAGTCTCTTGCATTTGCGTCCAAAATATAATCAACTAAAACAAATTTAAAATCGGTAGTAATTAGCTGCACATTGTTTATTATGTTGTTGGCTTCTAAATAAGTAAAGTACACGTGATTTTTTGTTGACCCTGTATCGAAATGAACACGATAGTGAGAGGAACACCGGTGAGTTTCAAGCTGCCACACTAGTCTATATCTGATCTATATAACCAGTGGATTTTGAGAAAACAATACATGTCTTATATATGGACAGGGATATTTGGATCCAGAGTACTTCATGGCTCAACAATTGACGGTAAAGAGCGATGTCTACAGCTTCGGAGTAGTGTTGCTTGAGCTCTTGACTGGAATGCACCCATTCTTTGAGAGTACTTTTTGACTGAGCTCCCACGCAAACATGATATTAGATCTCCGCATGATTATTATTTCCTGAGTAAACCAACACTTTTCTCAAGACGTTTTCCTTACAATGTGATGCAGGTGAGGATAGCAAATGAATGTGGAACGGTTCTGTCAGAGGCGGATAGTCGGATGGGGCAATATTCGCCAGATAAAGTGACAAAGTTGGCGGAATTGGCGTTATGGTGTTGTGAGGATAGACCAGAGATGAGACCACCGATGTCAAAAGTGGTGAAGACTCTCGAAAGTATTTGCCAATCTGTGCCAGAAACCGATATATTCTCAGAAACAACAACATTACTCTACACCAAAACATCGTCGTCATCATCATCTCATGTACCCTCGCCTTTGTCTTTACTTCCTGGAAGTGACTTGGACAGTGGCTTTTTCTAATCTGTGAAACCTCCTTGATAATTTTTTTTTTTTATTTTCTTGTGAGATAGGCTAATTGATGTTAGTGCACGAACCAATGAGACTAACGAGAGTTGTGTTATATACAAGTAGGAGATATAATGGTCTAAAACTGTTCTGTTGTGCTGATTCCTAAAAAGTTAATATATATGTAGACATGGAAACTTCGTATTATAATCCAGATTTTTATTGGGTAGAAATCAAATTCTTGATTCATGTATGCATTTTCCCTCTTTCGAAGGGTTGTGATTCTTTGGATGTTATTTAGTTATACATTCTTTCAAGTTCTAAATCCATGTCTTTTTATGCAACCCAAGGCCTTTGACAATGTATCTGGTCGTCTGCATATACAAGTTACCATAAGTGTGTAGAGAATGATATTACGAGAAAAAGGATTTAGATTAAACGCAATTATCAATAGGTTTGGAATTTTACTCTGAAAACAATACAAGTACATAAACAATTTTCATGAATCAGTTCCATGAAGCGCAATCTAGTTGGGGCAGGGAAGAGCTTAGCACGTTTAGATTAGAACACACAGGCCCCAAACGAATAACAATGGTGAGAGAGAAGTCATTGACCATGAACGACCCTTAGAGCAGGGCTGATCCGTAGAAGACAGCTTCCGCAGGACCCGTCATGTAGATATGGTTGTCTTCCTGCTTCCATTCTATCTCCAAAGGTCCGCCCGGTAGATCCACCGTGCATTTCTGTTCCACCATGACCGACACAAAAAATATATGAAGTGCTTTAAGTCAACGTGTATATATACGACCTCGTGGAGCTAATCTCAACTCATGACAATCTTTAGTGTAAACATTTGTGTCTCGTGGTATAAATGCTATCCAAATTTGTTTTTCTCTAGCACACAGCATTTGTTTCCTTAAACTATCATGATTTATAAATATCTGATGACTAGAGCTGCAAAATGATCCAGTTTTTAGTTCTGATGTTCCAAACTTACCCTGTCGGCTCGACCTTCAAGGACTGCTGCAACAACCAGAGCGCAAGCTCCAGTTCCACAGGCTAAAGTTGCTCCTGCAGTTTTAAGTATGCTTCAGCATATAAGAATACAGAGAGTGCCGATAATCGACTAAAAAAATAATTTCCACAAATTGGGGTAATTAGCTGACCTGCTCCACGCTCCCAGACACGCATTTTTAAATGAGAACGTGATAAGACTTCCACAAATTCTGCAGATAAAACGCAAAGAATTGTAAGACAACTTAAGAGATATAAGTCCAAGATATGATATAGAAATATTGCTGTATCTGTTGACGGAAATTTGGATAGATGTTCTAATGAATCTCCACTAACCTGTGTTAGTTCGAGCTGGAAACATTTCATGATGCTCAAACTTTGGACCAATCTCTGGCAAGTTCAAATCATCAACTTTCAGTTTCTGGTTGACACAAAGGAAAATTACAGATAATGAGAAACTCCATACGTTGATAAAAAATAGAATTTGAATTCTAGCAACGCAAACACGCACCGGTCCACCCTTTGTACCAAATGTGACACAATGAGGATTGCCCATACTAACACACGTCACATTCCAGCTTACTCCATCAACAACTAGTTCGGCCTGTATAACAGGTTCACCTTTGTTTCCTGGCAACTTCGTGGGCACATCTTGTGCTTTAAGAATCGGTATGCCCATGTCAACCTTAACCTGTACACATATCAGTCACAATGCCGTAAAAAACTTGCAAACAACGATAAACAAAAGATAAATATCCAAGCTTTACCTTACCCATCAATCATCATGAGTACGACTAAAACTAATTCGAGACATCAATCCAAATGGGTTACCTGACCGTCATCTTGAATTTCTGGAACAATCAGGCCAGCTCCGGTATGTATTGTAAAACTAACAAAACAAAATAAAAAGACATCAGAGATTATATAGCAATCATGACTAAATTTCGGAACTCTCTCAACTGATATTTCTCAATACAGATAAAGATACCTATTTTTTCCCTGCAATTTCTCAAGCTCAGCAATGAACCTGGCAAAGCATCTAACTCCATTGCCACACATCTACAAGAACAACAAAATCAAAAGCCAATGACTTCAAGCGCAACAACAACTCACTCAAAACATATCAACCGGCACTACTATTGAAAAGTTCACCTCTGGTTCACTTCCATCTGAATTGAATATCCTCATGGTGTAATCGGTACCATTGACTCCTGGCATTGCAAAAATCACTCCATCGGCACCAACACCGAAGTTCCGATCGCACAGCTTCGCCGCCTGCTCTTGAGTAATCTTAGGTTCAGATGAGTCTCTGTTATCCACCTAATTAACACCATTGAACGAAGGAGAAAAATTCTTAAGCTTTTTGAAATCATGTATTAGAATTGGATACATTTCGTCAATTCCTTAACGATTGAGATTTCAACGGAAACAAAGTTACCAAAATGAAGTCATTGCCGAGCCCATGATACTTAACAAAATGAAGAACTCCTCCGGTTTCTCTCTTGTCGAGAAAACTCGCCGGCGAGATTTTTTCGGCAGTGACGGCATCCATTGAGGCTGCACACACTCGAAGCCTAGAGCTCCCAACGCAATATTTTCTCTCGAAGCAACCGAACGAAAGAGAAGAGACGGAACTTAGCTTCCTGGAAAAGGCATTCGACAGTCGGCGAGATTGCGGCGCGACGGAGACAGTGCTAGCGGCGGCTATCTCCATGGCTGCGTCTCTCAGATTTTTGCTTTGTTCGAACTCTCCTCCATAATTGGGAGAGTTTGAAGAAAACATCGTGTTGGTTTTATGTTTTACTGACTAAACTCCGCGTTGTTTTTTCTTGGACATGATAAAATTCGTATCGTTTTTAGACGATAGATATTTAATGAAAAGGCCTTTAATAGAAAGCCCATTAAACACTTCGAAAGCCTCTCTCTCTCCCCTTCGCCGTCTGCTTCCTCTGGTTCGCTCTCCTCCTTCTGTTTTCTCTCTCTATCATTATTCATTTCAGACTCTTTCGCTGTCAAACATTTTCTCCTGAATTTGTTTTTTTCTCCAATTACGATTGAGTGAAAGATAGCATTCCGTATCTCCGATCTGAGTTCCGTGATTTAATTTTCGGCAGTATCCAATTCTCGTTTACATTCAATCTGTGAGAAAGACTTACGGTTAGCTTCTTAGCTGCATTACTTTATGCTTTTATTTTCTGTTACTTTTCCCACCCTTTTTAGTTATCTATCGAAATAGATCCCCCAATTGAAGATTATTAGGGTTCTCGATTTTCAGAATCTTATCCTAATTCGATTCGAGTTCATCCTTAAATATCACTTTCCTTATGTTCATCATACCTGGGTTTTTTATTTCAGCTCCGAATTTGCATTTATAACCCTTTATGCAAAGCAGTGTGCATCGTGGGAAAGCTAGCTCGATCGCGATGATCTTGGAAACTCAGAGGAATGTTGAATTCCCACATAGGAACGTCGATAAGCGTCCGAGGAAACGGCCGCGATTGGCTTGGGATGCTGCGCCTCTTCTTCCTCCCCCTCCACCCACGGTAACGAATTGTCCACATATATACCAAAAAGCTATTCTTTTGTAGTTTCTCATATCCCAGCATCTTTTTGAAATTCGATTTTTTACTCATTATCTGTGTTAACTACTAAAAATTTCGATTTTTTTTTTTTGTGTGCTTAAGCTAAGTAGATGATGTTGCTATTCGAATTTTCAGCTGTTTTTTTTGTTTTTCTCTTTTCAGGTATTTCATCCTCCGTTGTACTATGGTCCGGAGTTTGCGAGTGGAGTAGTTCCCAATTTTGTTTACCCAAACATGTTTTATAATGGCCTTCCTCGTCAGGGCTCTCCTCCCTGGAGACCAGATGATAAAGACGGCCATTATGTCTTTGTGGTTGGAGATACTCTGACTCCACGATGTGAGTCTTATGTTACAGAGTCTTACGACATCTTATCTGTTTAACCGACTCTATCATGGAGGTTAACTACGTTACATTAACATGCCTGTTCTGTTTTGCGTGCAGATCAAATTCTCAGCAAAATGGGTGAAGGTTAGTTACCTCTTTGCTTATAATGTTTATATAATCCTTGTGATTAGTGTATTCTGATTGTTTTTCTATTCAATATGCATGCTCAATGTCAGGAATTTCGTGTATTAAAATATGAAAATTAGTAATTTCATCTTCAATTGGATTGTATTCTTGCAGGTACATTTGGACAAGTATTGGAATGTTTTGATAATAAAAACAAAGAAGCTGTGGCGATTAAAGTTATACGGTCTGTAAACAAGTATCGTGAAGCTGCCATGATAGAAATTGACGTGTTGCAAAGGCTTACAAGGCATGATGTTGGTGGTTCTCGGTAAGAATATATCTTTCCTTTTACTAATTCTTGGTTAGTGTTAAATTTATTGCATTTGGTATAAGCTCTTCCATTCCTTGCAGTTGTGTGCAAATACGGAATTGGTTTGACTATCGTAATCATATTTGTATTGTAAGTTCTGTTACCTTTATTTGATAAGTGGGGGAAAATCATGCCCGAGTATTCTGAGTTAAAAGAACTTGCGGATGGGTTTAAATGGTTTCAACAGGTATTTGAGAAGCTTGGACCAAGCTTATATGATTTTCTCCGCAAAAACAGCTACCGTTCATTTCCTATTGACCTTGTTCGGGAGCTTGGCAGACAACTTTTGGAGTCTGTAGCATGTGTGTGGACTATTCTTGACCCATTCTTCTATATAGTAGTCCATTAGTGCCATGAATCATTTTACTTCCTGAAACGTTTTGATACAAGACTTAGGCATTAATATTTATTATTTAATGTTTCTCTTTTGATACTGCTATTTCCATGGAATCCAAATTGCTCTACAGTATTTCTGGAATACATTTGTTTACTAGTGTACTCAGACTTTGCTTATTATATTCTGACAGATATGCACGATTTACGGCTGATTCACACAGATTTGAAGCCGGAGAACATTCTTCTGGTATCGTCTGAATATATCAAAATACCTGATTATAAGGTGGGCAATCAATCATCTCCAAGCTGGACTCATTTAGGTTCATGGCTTATATATTATGCACTCATGAAGGAACTTGTGTAACTCAAGTTGGTTGACTTTTTACCTTTGTGGTCATGATAATCTAGTTTCTATCACGACCCTCGAAAGATGGGTCATACTTCAAGAATCTGCCAAAGTCAAGTGCCATCAAGCTCATTGATTTTGGAAGTACAACGTTTGAACATCAAGACCATAACTATATTGTATCCACAAGGCATTACCGCGCACCAGAAGTTATCCTAGGTAAACTTTTTTAATTATGACACATCTGTGTAGATAATATTTTATTGGTATAAGTTACGGTGTTTAATATTTTGGAACTTTATCGCAGGGCTTGGATGGAACTATCCATGTGATCTGTGGAGTATTGGTTGCATACTTGTTGAACTTTGTTCGGTGAGTAAGTTTCTGTTTACATGCTTTTGTTAACACCAGGATGCATCTCACCATTGTCTCAATAAACATTTTCCTCTAAATAAAACTTGCAGGGAGAAGCACTCTTCCAAACGCATGAAAACTTGGAACATTTGGCCATGATGGAAAGGGTCCTAGGACCATTACCACCTCATATGGTGCTCAGAGCCGAGTAAGAACAACATGTTCATCCTATTAGCAACATCAGATACCAGCGGAAATAAAATAGAACTTTTAATTTCTTATATCAAAATCAAAACGGTTCTTGCAGCCGGCGCTCTGAGAAATACTTCAGGCGAGGTGCAAAGTTAGATTGGCCTGAAGGTGCGACATCAAGAGACAGCTTAAAAGCAGTATGGAAACTTCCGCGGTTACCGGTAAATAATCTCTCAAGGATCAAAATTAAATAACTTTTAATTTGACATTCACTTATATATGATACTGAACTTAGGGACTCCATTTTTTTTTGAATTTTGCAGAACCTGATCATGCAACATGTGGATCACTCGGCAGGCGATCTGATAGATCTACTACAAGGGCTGCTTCGATATGTTCCAACGGAGAGACTCAAGGCAAGAGAAGCACTGAACCATCCCTTCTTCACAAGAAACCGGGAACAGAGTATTCCCTTTAACCCAAACCCTCATCCATTTTTATATAACCACAAGAACTAATAAAAAGAAACAAGCAGATAAATGTTTGGATAAAATCTGCAGTTTCTGGTTTCCTTCATTTTGCCTGGGTTTTTTGTAGCCTCTGATATATCTTCATGTATAGAAATGAAAGAAAGAGAAAGGCTTGTACCTTATTTCCTTTGTCTGTTGTTGTTTTTGTTTCTTGGGTTCGTTTTCTGACCACGACCAAAGGTCGATGCCCCGTGGCGGTTTAAAAGAGTTTTTACAGTTACGTACACCTCAAAGTCAAGGTGACAATGTGTCATATTGCAAAGTGTGCTTCTTCATGATATTTGATGATTGAATTTGACAGAAGGATACAAGCTGCTGTACAAAAAGAGATCCAAACTCTTATTTGATTTTGGATCCGGTAAAAATAAAACGCAGCGTGAGACAGAGGCCCATTAAAGATAGGAAACGGCGTCGTATTTGGATGAAGCAAAAGCAAACGAGTAGTGGAATATTCGGTATCGGAGAATCTTCTTCTTCCTTAGCTCTCTTTACTGAATAGGGTTTTGAAGGTTTATCTCTTTCCACAATCATGGAGTCTCTGGGAAGATTACAGCTCCATCAACAGCCATTCCATCTTTCCTTCACTCACACCTCTTCATCCTTCCCTAAACACCCAACATCTTCCCGCTTGAGACCCTTAATCCGATCAAATTCTTCTTTCAAATGCGCTTCAATCAGAGTTTCGTCCTCAAAACTTGAAGACTCTATCGTCCATCTCCGAAAATCCACAGCTTTCCGTCTCTTCAAATCCACATGCATCACTCTCACAACCGCCGCAGCGCTGCTCTTCGTCAATCTCCAGCTCAAATCGCCGGCGACTGCAGCTCCCGTCGCGCCTTCGCCGTCAGTGGAAAGCAACGTACACGTTACCTTGGAAGAAGAAGAGAGAGCGCTTGAAGAGCATTTGGCTACTCACCCTCCTGACGTCGACTCTCTTCGTTCCTTGATGGAGGTAAAGATTAGATCTCGAAAGCTTACAGAAGCGATAGAAGTAGTCGATCGTCTGATAAAATTGGAACCTGAGGAATCAGAATGGCCAGTTCTGAAAGCCAACATCTTTACATACAGTGGAGATCTTGATTCAGCCAAAACCGGATTTGAAGAGATTCTGGCTAAAGATCCGCTTCGCGTGGAAGCTTATCACGGCTTGCTTATGGCTTATTCCGATGCAGGTCTTGATTTGAAAGAGGTGGAGAGTAGAATTGAGGAAGCAATGTTGAGATGCAAAAAGGAGAATAATCACAACGATTTTCGAGATTTGAAGCTCCTGGTGGCGCAAATTCGGGTGATTGAAGGGAAGCATAGTGAAGCATTGAAGCTTTATCAAGAGCTTGTTAAAGAGGAACCAAGAGATTTCAGGCCTTATCTCTGTCAAGGAGTTATATACACATTGCTAAAGAAGCAAGATAAGGCAGAGGAACAGTTTGACAAGTTTCGAAAACTTGTACCCGAGAACCATCCTTACAGAGAGTATTTCATGGATAATATGATTGCAACAAAGCTTTTCTCAGAGAAGACGCAGCGAGAGATGGCTGGAACAGAGACTTGAATGGGAGATTATAATGTTTTAGCATATCGTATTGAGATGAAGAATGCTTAGTTGACTTTGATGATATGCAGGCTTTTCTTAGATGTCTGTTTAGTTGGCTTTATATAAAGATCATAAATTTGGTTTCAATTGATGATGGATTTGAATCACAATCTCCTGTGCACATGCTTTAGATGCTTAGGTACATCGTGTTCATTAGGTCGAAAAGAAACACTTGGAATTGGCAAAGTAATTGCTTGACTAATGGCACACACGCATGATCCATGAAACAAAATTAGTCACTCATTTTATCTACAACGCTCATATATTCCAGTTGAGTGGAGAAGAGAAGCTGGGATGATGTCGAAACCCTAGACATAGATTCTAGCTCTTTCTTCTTTCTATCTTTATGATTGCGGGTTGATTCTAAAGAGAATCCAGCTCTCTTTAAACACTTAAGAGTTGGCAAAGATGTAACTTATGAATTATTTCTCTTCGTTTCTTCCTTCGTATCCTTTCCACTCAAAGATCTGGAGATGGGTTGACCCACATCCGGGAACAGAACTCGGTTGGTTCCATGAAAGTGGCAACTCCTCCACAAGTTGAATGAATGTCTGTGAAGCAACCACAAGGGATAATATAGTAAGAAACATGTGTTTTTGCTTTTATTAATCCATCAAAACTGCATGAATGAAAGATGCCATCCGTGTTGAAGATACCATACCTTGACGAAACTGCTTCTTTTGGCTCTGCATCACGCAAGGTAAATTGAATACTTTCCTGATAATAAGCTTTTGCTTGAATTTCCTTACATTTTGTATGGTATTATTCAGCCTCAACAAGGTGTTGATCTCTAAATTTGAGTAATGCGTGTGATCAGATTCTTATTGTGCATTTTTTTTGTTATTGTAAACCTCTGAAATTATATGCAGATGGGGAAGATCCAGGGATACAATCAACCGAGTAGTACTACAAAGAAAGATACAGTCTTTACTCGGACTAATGTGTACGAGGCCTTTGTCTACCACATCAGGTACCATTCTAATTATTTCTTCTTATCTTAGCAAAAAAAAAAAATGTCGTCTTCAACTTCAGTTTATATACCTTCCCTCTGACATGCTTGGCACGCCTGGATTTTTCTTGGTTGACCTTATTAGCTAGGATTAATTTGGCTTATCGTGTAGATACTTGTGCTAATAGAAGTGAGGTCAGCGCAACTAGAGCTGCTCCTGATGTTACTGACTCTAAGGATATTAGTGAGACGAAGTGCAAGTGTTGTTAGATATTTCCAAAAGAGCCATTTGCATACACCGTCTTATTCATAGGGGTCACTTGAATGTTTCATCACATCATCCAGCGCAGCAGGTATATATTATAGTTCCAATATTTTCTTGATCAAGTCATGTTGCGATACTAGAGTGGGTTGGATTATTTTCCTGGTATAATTCTCTTGATCAAGTCATTACTCTGCAAATCGACTTTTTATGTTTTTAGTCTGGACAATCTTTACTTTGGTTATTTCAGGTTCCACCGATGGTTCTGTTTGATCCTAACCTTCTTGTTCCTGAAGTGTTTTCCTAGCCGCATCGTGCATGGTCAGAGTCAATTATTCGTATATGTTCTTCGGTTTAGTTTTTCACCGGAGAGATACTCATTTGCATATATGTATTGTTTAGGTTCCAAGACCACGAGAATACACCGGAGGAAACTTGGAACATGGACTTTGCAGGTGGTACTAATATGGGTCTCGCTAAAGCCATTACAAGCAGCGTTCTCTCTTCTGGTAGACGCTATTATAAATTATCTCTGCTTACTATTACAAGGCGAGGCGAAACCTAACATAGGCATTCTTCTTCTTTTTTGGATTGCAGGACGCATAGAGTTTCAGAAAAAAGCTATTCTCCACCATAAAATTAGGAGGGAGGCAATGAATGGATGCAAAACGGGATTCACGTAGGGAGTGGAAAGAAGTACATAGACTCTCATTAAATTCAAGCACAAGCAATGTTCTAGAAGCTTCATTCCTCTGTTTCTTTAATTTCAACAAGGTCTCTCTGATAGAATCTAAGGATTCATAAAATCTTTGACTATGTTTGTATACAGTTTAGAGTATCTTGAGTAATCCCACATTGATTGTAACTGCTTTGGCTTTAAATGTCTGGTGTACGCATTGTATAGATCAAGGGAATAATACTTTTTCATTCATTACACAACCAAAACACAACTCATAATGAAGCATCGAATAGCCAAGTTGTGATTGACAATCATAAGTATGATAGTGATCTCTTTCTTCCTCAATGAAGTTTTCGTAACTGGACCACACACTTTTGACAATCACAAACAATGATCTTCTTCTTCTGATGTAGTTCAAGTTTATAAATGCTATGTTCAATCACCCATGTTCTTGCTTCATCTTTTTGCCTCGGTAAGGTCCCCACAATCCCATCAATCGATAGGGAAATTAGTCAAATGGTTGGTTCGTTCGGTTAACCATAAACCGAACAGACAGTAGATTCTATTGGAGTATGATTGTTTTCATGGTCCCAACCTCAGTAGATTTTTACAATAGCCTTATCTTTCTCTTTCTCTCTTTCTTAATGTAAACTAACACATTCTTTGATTCCGATTCACAGTTTATTGGAAACCCAGCTTACGTGTCCGTCTGATGCAAGTAGGACCAATCTCTGTCGTTTTGCTCTCATTATTCACAACTTTATCAATTAACGCACCTAACACTCAATCTTCGCATTATTGTACTATCTTGTGCTACTCAAGTTCCGAGATGATATATGAGAACATAAGATTTAGATTTTTGTAGCAATTTTTATTTATTTTGAAGTTTAACAAGTTAGTTTAATTCAAGAGTGATCAAACCGAAACTAAACCAAACAAATTTTGGTTATTTTATTTATGTCTAGTTTGCATCTAGAGATTTTTACAAAATAAAATCTTAAGAGAATTCATCGAATTACGTGTTTCTATATCATTTTAGTATTTTTATTCAGTTATTATAATATATTTCATAGCTTTAATATATATATATATATATAAATTTGTGTTTCTAAAAAAAATACATTAATGAAAGATGAATTTTTTTTTTTGATCATTATCTATCAAATAAATTAGAGAAATATACGTATTTAATTGCTTAATACTCTGATCTTAGTGATTTTTGTTATAAAATGTCTAATTATTAATGCGTACTGTATGAGTAAAGTAAGACGTTGTTGGCCGCTGATCATAGGCTATATGGATAGTTATGTCGCATTTGGAAATATATAAACTTTTAACTTTATTATTATTATTATTATTTTTTTTTTTGAAAAGTTTGGGTCAATAGAATCGTTGTCACCTAGAAGCCAAACAAAATGCGTAATATTTGACCTACTCTTCCTTGTGTCGTATAGACTCCGATTCCTCTCCTCGTCAATCCCCTATTATTCAAATGACTAACTCGATCGTTGTTACAATTAAACAGCAGAGATTATTTATAAGAACTATGGCAAATTATTTATCCTTACACCAAGTGGTTATAGATTGAGTTAAGAGTGGTGGAGGATATGTGTCAATGGGTCGATGTCAGGATTGCCTTTCGAGTTAACTCTTGTAAAACGCTTTAAATGGAAATAAGATCCGACTTTATACTTAACTTTGAAGATTTTCTTTCGACACATGATCTATATACTTCGGCTATCCTAAAAACAAAAAAAAAAAACTCTTATATATATGAAGAAAAAAAAAATGGATTGTTAGAGGATGGACTAAGATTAGAGAGTTGGGTGTGAAAGAGTGTTCAAGCTGAACAAGTAATTAATCACATTGTCGTCTTCCTCTTCTCGGCTTTTTCTTCAACTTTTTTTTCACAAAGGTTTGGTTCACTTCCACTCTCAAAACTAATTTAATACTTCTTTTTAGTAAACCGGCATTATGTTTATGGTACTTGTTTTTCTTTATATGAGACTACAACGAATGACTAATTACTTATAGCATAATGAATTCTCAGAAAACTTGGTTCTACAATATACATGCATCTAATGTAATAACCCTTAATTTCTACACGACCATTTGATTAATTAATGGCAATTCATTTGTAGTGAATTTATATTAAAAAAAAGTATACTGTGATTAACATATCTATTCACGTTTTCATTGTTTAGATACAAATTAACAGCATGTTGTATCATCTGTTTACTTGGTTTATATTGTGATATAGTTAAAAACATATATTAATGATAAAATGTTTTGACATGCACGGAAAATTTAATTTTTATTTTCAAGAATATTTTCTCAAAACGTTCAGATATAATATATATTAAATCATTTATTGGTTGAAACTCCAAAAAAGTTTAGTATTGACAATCTATTCTATCATTTATTGGTTGCTTCTTGTCGGATTCGTCTCTTTCTTTTTTTTTTTTTGTAAGCTTGATATACTCTAGCAAACGCCATTATTACTGCAACATCATTATTGATTCTCATTGACATGGAAACCACGATCGCAATTGGCAAATACATCGTAAATGTCACTTCATCGTTGTAATTAACTAACTGCTCATCACACCAGAACGTTGGATCAAAATATAGAGATATTAGATGGAGATGGAGTGTGATTGATTGTAGTGAAAATCCTCATAACAGTTTCTAACCATCAGGTAAGGAGCATCGATATTGAAATTGCACTATTCACCATTCCATCGTATGAAAAAAAAAAAAAAATTTGGAATAAAGCGATTAGGAAATCACAAATTTAAAGTGTATAATGCAAAAGATTTTCTTTAGTGAATTAATATATTATCATTTCACATATGTTGCTAATTTAGTCCCATGCCTTGAACTTGATATGTGTGAAGATTTTTACATAATAGTTACACACAATAAAATCTAACAATATTGTGAGTGTTCGAAAATAATATATTATTTTTGTCCTGTTTTTTTCATGGAGAATGACGTTTGACATTATTAAGTAAAGAAAAATTCTGTGAACATGGACAAGACTGAAATAAAATAATTTTTTAATATATACAGTAAACGTAATTGAAAAATACTAAAATTTTTATTTTATGTGAATCTCATCAAAACTCAAATTCCATGTAATATTTCTTTCGATTTTTATAGAATTATTTATTAGTTTTGATTATCAAAAAAAAATTATGAGTTTTGTTCAGATGTTTTCTTATACAATATTTCAAATTACGTCCATAATTATTATGATAAAACGCATAAACGTTATTATAGTTTTTACGAGCAGCGACTATATAGCACATAGGTGAAGGAATCTGCTTTATTTATTTATTTTCTTGACTTTTGTTACCGTTTTTTTTTTTGTTTTTCGGGTATTTTTTCTAAGCCTGGAAACTTTTGTTATAATCAAATATTACAAGTTACATGATAAGAGATGGTTATTTAGTGATACTTTTTATTGACTTGCGAGTACTAGTTACGAACAAGAATCTTACTAGCTTTTCCCATGCAGCTGAGCTGTACTACTTACACTCTAAACATTGGTTTTTGTCAACAATGTTTTGCTAAACACATGTCCATTCATTTACTTAATCAAATGCAAGCTGCTAATCGGAATAATTTATGTATGTCGGATCCTAAACTTTTTTTTCTAATCTTAAACTTCATATCTCTTACGAATATATTGACGACCTTATTGTAGAGTATTAGATATGCACATTTTTCATGAAGAGTACCTTTTCTTTTCTTTATTTAACAAAAAAATAATACTACCACTTCTTCGAATTTTGGGAACACATAGACAGTATAATCATTTCCTGTAGCTTTGGAAGCATTCCAAATTTAACGTTTAGTTTTGTCCCCATAAGTCTATTATAACAAATTTCAAGAAATTGAATTCCAAAAAAAAAAAGAGAAAAACATAATTACATTTTTTTTCATTGATTGTAAAAAAAAACAATTATAAACGTTATAATTGTGTGTGTAGGCTAGGCATATAGGTGATCTATCATATATGGATACATCAACGTCTAAAAAACCCATAAATCAAGGGCGATATATGAAAAATAAATCAAAATTTAAAGATTCATTTGCTTTTAAATTTGTTCTTTTCCGTCCGGTTATATGAATATATATATTTTCATACTTTACAAATTTATGTTCTTCACTAAGAGATGAACAGAAAGAGTATTATTGTCAATGCTAGATCTTCAATAGAAAATGCAATCAATGCAGGCATAGTGAATGTTACTAGTACTAATAAACAAAAAAAAAATTGAATTTTAATCAAAAACAAGTTCTTGATAAATCACCAATACGATAGTAGTTCAAGTCATAATCTAAGGTAAATTTAATACGAAGTAAGTTAACGCTTAATGGTTTGTTTTGAGGGAAACTGTTTCATAGTCATTAAACCTATTTTTGAGTAACAGAGTAATTACCTTGAAAGGCGAAGGCTGTAATAATTTCTATCGTTCTCTAGATAGTCATATTTGGTGAGCTCAAGAACTAATCCTTAATTAGGACTTTCAAACTAATTATCTGTCACTGTTAAATACATTTTTAAAAAATTCTGCGAACATTGATTTAAGAAGATAAAGGAACATTTAGTTGAATAGATTTCAATTCTGCCTAACCTAATCTTTTGGAAGAAGACTTCTAGATACAGGAGAGTAATATAAACATTAAATATTTTATCCTTGATTTAAGTAGGAATCAAATTTTAACCAAACTACATAAGTTTGAAACATTTTATGCTCTTTTTATTAGGGCACAGCGACAATATGCAATATACAAATTCACATGTTATAGAAAATCAAACTCGATCTTTTGAATCAAAGAGTGAAAACATCTTAACTAGTTTTCAAACTTAAAAAAAAAAAAAGAAAGAATTAATCCGGTTGAATAAACAAATCATCGATGCAATTCATGAGTCTAATTAATAAGTGAGTGCTTACCATATTATTTTCACTCTAAATGCATGGAGTTTAGTTAATCTTGCTAATCGATAAATGTGGTAGATACTCTTTCAAATATGAATACTCTCGCCCAACAAGAGTGTCTCGCCAACAAAGAGTTACACTTTTATCCACGTTGATATGACTTAAACCAAATTAGCCTTCTTCCTTTTTCGTACGTTTCTTTTTCACAAAGTGGACAACTAACTTATCATGCAATCAATATTTTTTTTTTAAAATGATGTAAACCGATTCACCTAAACAAATTATATTTTCAGCACCTAACCAAAGTAAAATATCAAAGATTGAGGACGTAAACAAACACATAACTTGAGTATTAGTATTAATTTGGTTAAATTCTCCCACAATTTGTTGATTGTTTTTAACTTTTATTACGTTAAGAAAAAAATTATAAAAGAGAAAAAGACAAGTGGCAGCAATTCACGGATGCACAGAACTCAGTAAGTATAGTACCAAACACGCACCATTCACACTTCCCCTCTTTTTTTTTTTTTCTTTTTTTTTTAAAAAAACTTATATTTTTTTTTTAAAATCTTTTTATATTTTTTTTTATCATTTTTAACAATTTGAACTTTCAAATAACTCGGAAAGCCTCCTCTTTTCTCCGGCGTCCTTCTTCTTCTTCTTCTTCTTCTTCTTCCTCCTCCTCTCTTTCTTTCTCTAATCCTTTGATTTCTTCAGAGATTTCTTCGATCTCCCTGTAATCCTATAGAATCGCTTGCATTTTCCTTTCTTCTTACTCTGTTTCTTCCAACCACAGAGAATATTTCTTCAAATACCCGATCTAGATTCATCATCTCTTCCTGTTTCTTCCCTACAAGCTCCGTGAAATGTTTTCCCCGCTAAAATTTCCCTCCGATTTCGAGTGAGTGATAGATGAACAAATTTCCACTCCCCGAGCCGAGTTCCCGAGATCGATTAGCTTCGAAATTGCACAGTTTTCGCCAAGGTTACAGTTTCTCCTCTCTCTCTCTCTCTCTCTCTCTTTCCGTTTTCCCTTTTCTGTTTTTGTTGTTGACGAGAAAACGCAAGAAAATGAAAAATAAAACGCAAGGTTACAGTACTCGAATTCGTCTAGCTAAATTTATTTCGTCAATTTTATAAAAAAGTTAGTAAAGCTTCTGAGATTTTGTTGCTGAGCAACCAAACATAGCATCTACTTGATTTTTTTTTTTTTTGTTTCCTTCTTCGGGCTGTTCGAGAATCTCATATCAGTGCCCTAATTGGTTACTACTACTGCTAATTTTTTCTTTATTAATCTGGAGATAAAAACAAAATACATGCTACTTTGTTTCTTGTAGAAAACTACAGTTAAAGCAGTGGGTAGAGAAGATGAGATAGCTGCTTTTATGATAAAGTTAAAGCAAATAATTTTTAAAAAAAAATTTGGGAAAGGTTTGTTGGGTAGTGTCATGATTTGGTTTGTTTGTTTAAATTAATTTTTTTCAACAGTGGTTATGATGTTAATTTACATGTAATGAGTGCCCTTAACCTCCTACTTTATTATGTTTTTATGTTCTTCCCCCACATTTTATGCTACAAATTACTCTTTGTCTCCCAAATTTTGATTTTTTTTAGTTTCTTCCGTTGTAAAGTCGATTGCTTTATCAATTGAGAACACCCTCAAAAGTCATCTTCTTCTCATTAGTGGACTCTTTTTTTTTTTTCAGGAAAGAAACAGAGTCAGAAACTCAAGTCTCCAAGGTCATCTTCTGAGTTTATTTCTTGCCACTGCGAAGCTCTAAGTGAAAACAAGGTATGGGTACTCTTTAAGATATTTAAGCATTGAGAGGAAAATGTTATGGGTCCAGTTGCTGTTTATAAATGACTTCTTGCTCATATTGTAGTTGCATCAAGATTTTGCTCATCAAATCACTGGATTACCGATGAAAAGTTTGTTAGCACAAGAAATGTCAAAGCAGAAAGAATCTAAAAAGAGATCACCAAGCATTATAGCGAGATTGATGGGTCTCGATGTCTTGCCGCCTCAGAGTTCTTCTCATAGGCAACACAAGTCTGAGGAGAATCAGCAAGGTAGGAGTGGTGAAGGCAGTTCTTATGATGGTTATAAATCTCTAAGAAGGAGCTCAAAGGGTGAGCAAAAGTTTAAAGATGTTTTCGAAGTTTTGGATGCAAAGAAGGCAGCGAGCAATAGAAACTTATATCATCAAGGGATGGTGAATGCTGCTAATCTCACCCAGGCAGAGATGGCTTTTATAAGGCAGAAGTTCATGGAAGCTAAGCGGTTATCAACTGATGAGAAACTTCGTCATTCTAAAGAGTTTAATGATGCGCTTGAGGCTCTAGACTCTAACAAAGACCTCCTACTGAAGTTTCTTCAGCAACCAGATTCATTATTCACTAAACATCTGCATGATCTTCAAAGCACACCTCACAAGCCACATTACGGTCAAGCGCCATCTCAGAAGTCTCCAAACAGCCAGAGGCATGTGGATAGTTTGAAAACTCAGAAAGTTGATAGGGACTTGTTACGGACGAGTCATAGGTCGCCTCACCGGCACGGTGGTTGTGGTGGTTGTCCTAACCATTCTCATACTAGACATATTTCTTATGACACACTTGATTTACCAAATGAGGAGCTGGGAAAGAGAAGTGAGTTTCAGCCAACCAAGATTGTTGTTCTTAAACCTAACCTTGGTGAGCCACGATATGCTGGTAGAGCTTTTGCATCACCAAGCTCTTCTTCCGATGAGTTCAGAGCAGATCGTAGGCTTCCGTGCACCAGCAATCATGGCAGGCAGAAAAGTAATGAAGATATCCGCCTCTCAAGACAGAGTTCTAGAGATTCCGGAGAATTTTCCAAAATAATGTCTAGGCAAAGGAAGGCAAGCTGTGTTAATGGTAGTAGTGCCATGAGCTTTGAGACTTCAAGATTTAGAGGATATGCAGGTGATGAAAGCTCATCAGGGAGTGATTCTGCAAGTGAGTCAGAGCTAGTGCCAGTAACTTCAAGAACAAGAACCGCCTTTAACCGTAAGAACTACCAGCGATATTTGCCTTCCAATTCAACAACATCATCTGTGACCAGGGAAGCCAAGAGGAGATTGTCAGAGAGATGGATGCTGACACACAAGTATGAGCAAGATATAGAAATTAGTAGAAGCGGCACATTAGCTGAAATGCTTGCAACTTCAGATAGGGAAGCAAGACCAGCAAATTTTAATGGACTCATTTTCGAAGAGGGGATTAGTAAAAGAGTTGAGAGAAATGTTCAGTGGTCTGAATTGCCAGAACCAGTTGGAATCAGCAGTAGGGATGGTTGGAAAGGATCACCTTCAAGAAGTTTTTCAAAATCCAAAACCATCATGAACCAGGAAAGCACCTATGGTTACACGATAGTGCTTCCGAAGGAGTTGATCAATCGAGATGGATTACTGAAGGGAAGTTCTTCTCATCACGGGGAGTCCCAGTCTTTCTTGTCAAGCAAATCTTCTAGACCTGGTAGTAATAAATCTCATTCATCATACAATAGTTCGCCAGAGGTCAACATCAGCCCAAGTTTAACCAAATTCCTTTATATGAAAGATGGGATTCATCAAAAAGAGAAGCTCTTTCCTTCTAAAGCACGTTGCAGTTTTTCAGTAGATGCAAATTCAGACAGTGAGGATAGTTCGGCTTCTGATGATATGAAGACGGCAATGTCTTCTGAAGCTCCAGATTTGTCGACTGTCACCTCGTTAACTGACCCTGTAAGTAAGCATTATGTTTCAATATCATGGGGGGTCAATGCTCTAGAGCATCAGTTTACATTTCAATCGCTAAACAAGAATATAAATGCTTTTATGATACATATCTTAATGGTTTACTGATGTTCTAGGATATCTCAAGGATGCCAACTGAGGATGTAAATCATTCTTCGGTTCCTGAACCACAGTCTCGTGAAAACTCAAAGGAAGGAGATCAACCAAGTCCGGTTTCAGTTCTAGAAGCTTCTTTCGATGATGATGTTTCATCGAGTTCTGAATGCTTTGAGAGTGTTAGCGCCGATCTCCAAGGTAGTTAGTCAGTGCTTGTTGGTCCATCGACTCTTTCATACGTTAGTATATTTCTTTATCTTTATGTAACCATCAATTGACGATAGTGCTAGTCTAATTCATTGCTTTGGTAGAACAAAGATCTGCGGGGAAATATGAATTGACGTGTTAACCATTATCTCTATGATCCAGGACTCAGGATGCAACTACAGCTCCTCAAACTAGAGTCAGCTGCTTACAATGAAGGTGACATGCTCGTTTCAAGTGATGAAGACACAGATCAGGAGGAGTCATCAACAATAACTAACGAGAGTTTGATCAGCCAGGAGGTCAGAGAAGAAGACTGGAAGTCACTATACTTAGTTGACCTCCTAGCCAATACCAGGTTCAGTGACTCAGACCTCACCACTGTCATGGAAACACCTGTAGATCCATCCTTGTTTGAGGATCTTGAGAAGAAGTACGCCAGCATGAAAACCTCAACCCGGTTAGAAAGAAAGTTCCTTTTTGATCAGTTCAGCAGAGAACTTATGCAAATATTAAAGCAGTTTTCGGATCCACACCCTTGGGTTAAACCCACAAGGGTCTGCCCGAAATGGGATTCAAACATGATACAAGAGACTCTGCGCGATTTGGTGACAAGAAAACACGATAAACCAAGCAAAAATGATGTGGAGGAGGAGTTGCTGTGGCTGAGCTTGGAAGATGACATTGAAATCGTAGGTAGAGAGATTGAGGAAATGCTGACAGATGAACTCATAGCAGAGCTTGTAGTAGATGAAATTTTCTAGAAAGTTAAATAATATTATCTATTACATACTTTTGAAGAAGAAGAAAAACAGGAAAAAGCAATGTATAATGACAGTTTCATCATATGAAGTGATGAGTAAAGAAGCATGTGTCCCTGAACAAAAAGCACCAATCATCATCTGAAAGTTTTGGGTCTTTCCTAATGAACATTGAAGCTGGATTAGGGAAAGTCTTAACCTTTTACCATTGATCTGATTCAAACAAATGAGAGAAAAGACAATACAACTACACAAAAAGTGTTGTGTGTTTTTTTAGTTTGCCGGATTTGCCATTGGGACTGGTGATTGAGGTAGAGCAGGTGGAGTCCAGAATTGGGCATTTTTGACCTTGGAGAGGCAACCCAATACTTCCAAGGGAGTGATGTCTCCAGTCACAGTAACCTTCTTTGAAGCAAAATCTATACTGAAGGATGTCACACCTAATATTACCAAAAAAACCATTATAATTACCCACTCACAATGTGCATAGACATGTTCCAAAAGGATGAGCATTTCCCAATTTCACAATCTCATTACACTTCTGATTCTTTCAAGTTTCATGCTTCAGCTAAATAAATAAATAAGTAAATATGAATGAAACCTTCTACTGAGATTTTACAAAAAAAAAAAAACCAAATATCTCGAAAACAAGCTCAAACACAAATTGAATGAATTAAATCCCTCTGCCATAAACCAAATTGGTCCAAACAAACTCAACTTTTGTATAAAACCGGCTGGTTCGTATATACTAACCGATTTGTAGTATGTCCTCCTCAGTAGGTCCAAATCTTAGGGTACCCAAAAACTTCAGGATTGGTTATAGACTATAACTTATAGTGGCGGATACTCACATTGCGTAAGGATAATGGAATTTTTTTATATATTTTATATACCCGTATCAAAGTCAAGATATCCTTTTAATTATTGACAATATTTTTGTAACTATTATTCAAATTAAATATATAATATGTTCAGGATAATATAAATATTATATTAAAAATCAGGATAATTTGTAGAAATTTTAACCAATAAAAATAAATATGGAAATATTCTGTAAAATAATCAGATTGGATGCCCGAAATGTTTGGATAGAGTACAGGAGTGATAATACATTAACCATATTGCTAACGGGTCGGGTAAATCCGACCCGTGCCCCACCTTAAGTTACTTCTTTACACAAAAACTGTAAACCAAAAATGTGTTTTGGCAACACATGCTGATATACACTTGCGAGCTGGAACTTCTACTTAAAAGACAAGATTCTCTAGTATGTTGTATACTTGTTGATGTTGATAAGAAACTAGCAGAAAGTTATACTGTAAAAATAGAGGCGTAAGAAGTGAAAAAAAGAAGATTTACCTTGCATTCTTGATAGATGTTTCTTCACTTTGCCTTCACAGCCTCTGCAGTGGCAGTGAAGAGACACTCTAAGAACAACCACCTGCAGTCCAAAAAACACACAACACATTCACCCTCCAACCTCTCTTTATTTACATTCATGCAACTCATGTACGGCTAAAGGACAACTTTACTTTACTTGCCTGGTCTGGACCAGAAGAACTCTTCTTCTTCTCTTCTACGGCACCGGAGCCTCTTCTTGCCCCAGAAGCTTCACCCTCCTCTGTTCTTACCGTATCCTCCTTACCCGTCGAACCAGATAAAGTAACCGATTCGGATCCCAGAAGATACCTAGTAGAACCAGGAGGGGTTTTGGTAACTTCACACGCGGGTCCTGCAACACAGCCAAAACTCTTCCTCGCTAAGCTAATATTGTCACTGCTAATTAGCTTCAACAACGACCCTGAATTGCTCTTCCTTCCTTTATCCACCTGAATCATCTTCCCGTTACCGGAAGGGGAGGGGGAGGAGGGTATACTCGTCATTTTCGAAAGCTGCCGGTACGGAGCAATGTAGTCGTCGCCGGAAGAGCATGGTGCCGTAAAAGATTTCCGACCATCTTTGATAATGGGATTATGACGGTCGATGGCTCGAGCTGCGACGCTCCGTTCGTCGTGGTTAACCGTAGCCGTCGATGCTTGCGATGCACAAAACATATTGCCTTTCATGTTTTTTTTTTTTTTTGGTTTGTGGGATAGAAACTTTGCAGAAACAAAGCTCATTATTATATACAAACAATCACATATACGTTATATATCTGTTGATAATTGCGTCAGTGTGTCACATGAGTGTGTAAAGTGTAAGGTCAGAGTAACAGAGAGTTGAGTAGAAACGCTCTTGTATCGTCCACATAAAACCACATTAGAAGTTGAAATGTCACTATTGACTATTTATGTACTACATTACATTTATTCCACCTTGGATATATTCAAATGTTTGCGTATTCAATTCGACCGATCAGTCTTTGTTCAGAAGTGGAAAAGAATTTAGAATATGGTATAAAGGAAAGATTTTAAATACAAGTTTTTTATTTTATTTTAACTAGTTAGAAAGAGAATGAATAAAGGAAATTATAAAGCGATTTGATTCCGTAGATCTCAAGTTGTGACAGACTGAATCAGTAATCACTCTGTTGCACAAATACCCAAAATGAAAACATAAATGCTTACTGCTACTTTTTGTAGCTCAATCAGCTTCCATTTGCAGTTAAATCTTTATACATATGCAATATATATAAATGCCTCGATTAATTCAAAAACTAATCTACGCATTTGCACTTCTATGTAAAGTTTTCTTTATTTCATATTTTGGAAGTATGAAACAAATTTTTATAATAATTTATTTTTTATAAATTTAAATGCAAGCACGAAAAAAAGAATAGAAAGCTTTAAAATTACTAAATGTTACTGAAAAATATAAATAAATACAAACAAACACCGAGACATAATTTATACAAGAAGGGTCCATCGGATGTCTTTTAAAAACATTCCAAAAACCTAATGTTTTGTATGGACCGAGAGAGTATACCAATGCATATCTATACAGATAAAATGTGAACGGGAACAAAGCCAAAACGCTAATCTTTGTATGAACCGAGAAAAAAATTAATCTATTTTTCCACTAAAATTGGGCCCACTGGGCACTGGTGACTTGGCCCAATAGCAAAGTCCATTTAAGACAACAAAATATAATAAGTAGTAATTCGTGACTTGGTGAAAGAACAGAAAAAAAAAAAACAAAGAAACAAGAAAAAGAAGAGGAGAAGAAAAAGAATCAAAAAGATTTTAGCAGAGCTCTTGCAAAAGAGACTATACATATTTCAATCATTTGCCAAGAAGAAGAATATCTTTGTGTGACTCACTTATAGACCTTTGCCTTCGTCTTCGTTCAAGATTCGGTTACGGAAGTCACTGACCATACGAGGGAGACCCTCTCGCAGAGAGATCTTTGGTTCCCAGTTCAGAAGTTCCTTTGCCTTGCTTATGTCTGGTTTCCTCTTGTGAGGATCATCCGCTGTGTTCGGTCTGAACTCTATGGTCGCACTCGGGTCAATCACTTCCTTAACCACCTGCACACACACAAGTTCCCATTTCATACACAGAATTGAGTGTTTCTTGTTCATTATGATCCCAAACCGAGTTCAAAAGAACATTTCTTCAAATCTTGATGCAAACCGAAACCTTTCGGGTTCTACTTCGGACCTACTTTTCACAAAACCGCCAAATAAGGAATTGAACCCAACCAAAAAAACAGATTGACCAGGAATAATTTTCCCATTTGGATTTCATTTTTTCTTTTCTTGGCGGAAGATAAAGGAAGACAGTAAAAGTAAAGCAAACCTCTGCAAGCTCAAGCATTGTGAATTCTCCTGGGTTACCAAGATTGAAAGGTCCAACGTGATCGTTTTCCATTAACGCTACAAGCCCCTCTACCTAAAACGAGATGTCTTGTTATATATCAAGGCAATATATTCTTTTACACTGCTTGGAGAAACCAATCATACAACAGAATGGGCAGAAACAGAGGTTGTTTACTTACCAAGTCAGAAACATATTGAAAGCTTCGAGTTTGTTTTCCATCACCATAAACAGTCATTGGGTGTTTGCGGATGGTCTGCATAGATATAAAACATCGTCCTGTGAGAGGGTTTTTAAAGGCTTTAAAGATAAGCAGTTGTTGAAGGTGGATGAAAGAGCTAAACCTGGGCAACGAAGTTACTAACAACACGCCCATCATCGAGGCACATTCGGGGTCCGTACGTGTTGAAAATACGAGCAATTCTAACCTGAAATTTTGAAAAAGTAGTTACACACCACTCATATATCATTGATGTGGGCAAACAGCCATCAGTTCTAAACATTCCAATACTCAAAATTCTCCTATCAACAAAAATAAGAAACAGCATCATCAAATGTAACACATCTAAACAGCATGGGGATGATTTCGACACTAACTGAAACAAAACGCCACGTGTTAATGATTATGAGTTGCAAATCGTATAAATTTCTCCATTTACTGTGCTAAAAGCTTGCGTGCATACAATCTATGGGATAAATATCATAATTTACCTCCACACCAGCACCTCGGTGATAATCCATGGCCAGTGTTTCTGCAGTACGCTTTCCTTCATCATAGCAACTCCTCTCACCTTTAACAAGATATCAGCAATCAGTGATCAATCTTTCGTTTATTTATACATCTCAAAAACTCAAGAGCAAATACAGAATTTTCCAACTCACCGATTGGGTTCACGTTTCCCCAATACGTCTCCTTCTGTGGATGTTCAAGAGGATCTCCATAGACTTCACTTGTGCTGGTGAGCAGAAACCTTGCCCCAACTCTCTTTGCAAGACCCAACATATTGAGAGTTCCCATTACATTTGTCTTGTGAAACCATCGTCAAGGATCAGCCAATGGAAGCATTTCATCACGAATGATCACAATAATTGTAAGAGAATCTAATTATATCCCCGGCAAAAAAAAACTACCACTTAGATGAAAGCAATTTATCAGAAAAAAATACTTTTTTAAGTATAAGCTGGATGCTAAGAACGGTGATCATAATGTTGCCTAAATAAAAAAGGTTGATTTGGAATCAGAACTAGCATTTAAGAAGCAAATTATGATTTTGAGGCAGCATTTATGATGCGGAATATATATAGAAGTAATGAAAAGGATATGATAGTCTTCACTGGATTATACTTGTAATGAACAGGTGACGCTGGGCAAGCTAAATGGTAAATCTGATCCACCTCGAGGAGGATTGGCTCAACCACATCATGTCGAATGAGCTCAAACCTAGGATTCGTGAACAGATGAACCAAATTCTCCTTCCTGCCCGTGAAGAAGTTATCAATCACGATCACTTCATCTCCCCTCCCGATAAGCTTATCGACGAGATGGCTACCGACGAATCCAGCTCCACCGGTAACCACGATCCTTAGTCTCCGCCGTCCAATACCGACGGGAACCCGACCGGTTTTACCTCCACCGGAATTAAAACTCATCCTGGAAGGCGAGTAATTATTATCGACGACGTTGTTGGAAACAGATCTGGTGATGAGCGAAGTGGACTCGACGGCGCCTAAACGTGAGAGAGAAGGCTGGAGGATGAAAAAGGTTGATCCGATCAAGATCCCGACGAGGATGAAGAGGAGTCTCTGTTCACGGAAGAGATAATGGAGCGATCTGGGAAGAGATCTGGGATGCTTTAAGGCCTTGGGAGAGTAAGGACTGGATTGGCTCATGGGAATCGTTTCCTCGTCACGCTTCGAGCTCATTTGCTTGTGAAGCTGCTTCATTGTCTCTGAATAGAGCTTCGTCGTCGCCGGTAAAATGAGATCTCTCAGAATTTGCCGGGAAAAAGGTTTGGATCAGGACAGCGATGGGGTAATTACACGGCGATTACTTGATGCGCCATTAAGCAATTGTTCGCTCTCTTTTCTTTTCTTTTAAGTTACTATAATAATCAAAACGTGATTAAGTTATTCCGTTACTTAATGACAAAAAAACAAAACAAAAATAAGCATTTTTGTTTGGACAAAAGATATTGTATATAAATATAATTTGTTTTTTTTTTTTGGGTATATGGGATTAACGTGATTTGTGTTTGATTAAATATATAGTTGATCATAAAGCATAATTAAAACATTAGGCAAAGTCGAAAACACTCCTCGAGGCTTTAATGTAGGCTTCACTGCTGGATGGCCCAACAGAGGCCTATTACATCTCATTTGGGTGAATCGGATATTTCCGGTTACCCGTAAAACTCATGCAGGAAGGGTGTTTAGATAAGTTGATTATTAATTAGGCAACTACTCTTTAACTTGTTTTAAGGTATTGTTTAACATCCCATGAAGCAAAACTGATGTTCAGCTTCGATTAACGTACAATATTTAAACGTTCATGTAAATGACATTTCAGATGTACCCAATTTAGAATATTAAAATACATATACTAGATGATATGTAGCTATCATGCTTCTACAATACAATAACACAAACATGGAGGCTACAAATATTTTCCCAACTATTACAGTCTTTACATTCGAATTTATTCTTCATCCTCCTAAGTCCTAACACTCAAATTATTTCCAATATTAATTTTCCAATATTAAGTATCTTTTCTATTGTAATTTGTTTGGATGATTATTTAAGTTATAATTTTTATATTGGGAAATTTAGCAAAAATATCATCTACTAAGCAGAAAATCCAAAAGAAAATAGTCTTACTAAACTAATCAGCTTTATTTCAGAATTTTCTTAACTGAATTCTCTAATTAAAAACACTGCTTTAAGTGTACATTCCATAAAATATGTCTTTCATTTGTTCAAATTGATAGAGACAAGCCTGATATAAATCAAGATGATGGATAATACTAAATATAGTTTTCAATTAAACTGGTGAGATTTCTTGTAAGAATGGGTTAATGAAAGTAAAATAATATAGAAAAAAACGGATATAACAGCCACACCAAACTTCCATATGCCAAATCATATCTAACTCATCACGTTAGACTTTATATTACAGATTTTTGTTGGGTTTTCGTGTGTAGCTCTACAACATAAAACTAGAAGCTGAACGTGTCTCCACGTTTCGATGCCATAAATTTCCCATTCATCCCATTTTTATTTCGCCAATCATCCTAAAAAATCCATATGACTTACCCTTTTTTGTTTCGTTTTAAATCTTTAATAACACATGATTAATCAAATACTTGGAAATTTACATGCCATTAGCTTCATTACGCATGATAGCATACGGCATGCCTTTCTTTGATCTAGTATCGTCCCATGCGAAAATCATAATTAAGAACGTATATTTTGATTAACCAATTGCAAAAGTTTTAATCAACACCGGTACAATAAATGTTAAAAAAACCAAACCTTCCTCTTAATTAGTCAAATATTGTCCACACCAAAAAAAATAATGTCTTTCGAGCCTGTGAATGAATATAGAAAACTCGTGACTAAAACCAAAAATAAATAAAACTCGTGACATACAATAGATAAATAAATTTCAAGGGGGCAGAAAAATGTTACTATCGTCTTTACTGTTAAGTGTTAGCAAAATATTCCTTGCAAATCTTACACTTAAGAATTTACCCGTTTTTTCTTATTACAGTTCCATAAAATCAGGATAATTCAATACTGATGAAATAAACACGTAAAATCACTTAACATGATTTTTTCACAGAGTACCTTAAGCCCCAAGAAGGAGACGTCTGCATATATGCATGAAAAACTGTGAATGGATTTGCCCAACTCCTCACCTACTCTTAACTTCAATTATATACATACACCTATATAAGCAAAAGCTGTGTATGTAATATATCAAAAGCTACAAACCCAAATTAACTCAAAGTTAGATATTTAGAGATCACCAAACAAATTGACAAGTTTCTATCTCATCATTCTTCCATCCAAACATTCTATAAAGCCTCATTTCTATCAACCTATTTTGTGGGTAAAAACTTTACACACATTACCTGATAGGCCAAAAGGTTTAACCAGACAATAATTCACGCCATGTCTGGTTTTCTCGGCAAATTATCTCCGGCCAGACGGGTTGTTAACGGCGATGACCTTCCTCTGTTTTACAATGACCAGAAGCCAATGGATCTTCATCGATGTCAGAGAAACACACCGAAAGTGTCTGTCACACTTGCAGAGCTTCTCATGAGTGTGGAAGATGAGCAGAATGACCAGAGTCGGTCTTTGGATGTCGCGGTTGCCTCCAATTTCTGGTCCTCGGTTCCGTCTTATTCCGTGCCGTCTTCTTCTCCGTTTGTTCTTTCTTTCAAAGACTTGACTTACAGCGTGAAGATCCAGAAGAAGTTTAAGCCGCTTCCCTGTTGCGGGAATTCGTCTTTTGATGGTTATGACATGGAGATGGATACTAAGGTGCTCCTCAATGGTATCTCAGGTGAAGCCCGGGAAGGAGAGATGATGGCTGTTCTTGGAGCAAGCGGGTCAGGGAAATCAACGCTTATCGACGCATTAGCCAACCGGATAGCAAAAGAGAGCCTACGCGGTGCTATTACTTTAAACGGGGAAGTTCTTGAATCCAGCCTGCATAAAGTCATATCGGCTTATGTGATGCAAGACGATCTTCTCTTCCCGATGCTCACCGTGGAAGAAACTTTGATGTTTTCCGCCGAGTTCAGGCTTCCAAGCTCCCTCTCTAAGAAGAAGAAGAAAGCACGTGTTCAAGCTCTGATTGACCAGCTCGGTCTGAGGAGCGCAGCCAATACCGTGATTGGTGATGAAGGACACAGAGGTGTTTCAGGAGGAGAAAGGAGACGGGTCTCAATTGGAATCGATATAATCCATGACCCAATTATCCTCTTTCTCGATGAACCAACCTCAGGCCTCGACTCTACCAGTGCCTACATGGTTGTCAAAGTGCTCCAGAGAGTCGCACAGAGTGGCAGCATAGTAATCATGTCGATCCATCAGCCGAGTTACAGAATCTTGGGCTTGCTTGATAGGTTAATCTTCCTGTCCAGGGGAAACACAGTTTACAGCGGCTCCCCAACACATATCCCTCGTTTCTTCTCAGAATACGGTCACCCAATTCCCGAAAACGAGAACAAGACAGAGTTCGCACTCGATCTTATCCGCGAGCTGGAAGATTCGCCAGAAGGAACAAAAACACTAGTCGAGTTCAACAAGCAATGGAGGGCAAAGCAAACCTTAAGCGAGAGTAGAAGAAACACCAATGTGTCTCTTAAAGACGCAATCAACGCAAGTATCTCGAGGGGGAAACTAGTCTCCGGAGCAACAAACCTAAAATCCTCATTTCAAACTTTTGCAAACCCATTCTGGACTGAAATGCTTGTCATTGGCAAAAGATCTATGCTAAACTCAAGAAGACAACCGGAGCTTTTCGGCATCCGCCTAGGAGCTGTTCTTATCACCGGAATCATTCTAGCCACAATTTTCTGGAAACTAGACAATTCCCCAAGAGGTATACAAGAACGATTAGGGTTCTTCGCATTCGCCATGTCCACAACATTCTATACCTGTGCAGAAGCAATACCAGTCTTTCTACAAGAACGCTACATATTCATGAGAGAAACCGCTTACAACGCTTACAGGCGATCATCCTACGTCCTTGCTCACACTATAATCTCAATCCCTGCTCTTGTAATCTTATCCGCTAGCTTCGCCGCCACAACTTTCTGGGCCGTTGGTCTCGCCGGAGGTTCCGAGGGATTCTTCTTCTTCTTCTTGACGATCCTCGCAGCGTTTTGGGCAGGAAGCTCCTTCGTAACGTTCCTATCCGGCCTCGTATCACACGTGATGATCGGATTCACGGTGGTTGTAGCGATCCTCGCTTATTTCCTCCTCTTCTCCGGATTCTTCATCTCCAGAGATCGAATCCCTCTCTACTGGATCTGGTTCCACTACCTCTCACTCGTGAAATACCCTTACGAAGGTGTCCTGCAGAACGAGTTCGAAGATCCGACGAAATGCTTCGTCAGAGGGATGCAGATGTTCGACAATTCGCCGCTGGGACAAGTTCCAGCCGCCGTGAAAATCAGCCTCCTGAAGAGCATGAGCGGCGTTCTGGGGATCAACGTGACGGCGGAGACGTGCGTGACGACGGGAATCGACATCCTGAAGCAGCAAGGGATCACAGAGATCAGCAAATGGAATTGTTTGTGGATCACTGTCGCTTGGGGATTCTTCTTTAGGGTTCTCTTCTACTTCACACTCTTGATCGGAAGCAAGAACAAGCGGCGCTGATTTACAATCTAACTTCTGTAAATTTTATTTTATTGAAAAAAAAGACAAAAAGAGTTTAAACAGTAAAGTAACAAGAAGGTTTGTCTTTATTTTTCGAAACATTTGACTATTTGTAAATTTCTTGTTCTAGATTAATTCACTAAAAGATGTTTTTATGATTTCTTTAGTATATTCACGATTCTAATACTCCAGAATATGAAAGAGGGACACTACTTCACAAAAAAAGATGAGGAATTGGTTTGATATTTTGATTTCACAAAGTAGAAAGGTAAATTTTGATTTAGAGTGATAAATAATAGAAACTACTAGAGGAGAAGGTCATCAACTAAAAGACCTGAATGTGACGTTGAAGATCACAGAAAGTCTTCTTGTTGTAAATGTTACCTTCACCATCTTCATATTCTTCTTCAAGTTCCGGCATCCATATGCTCACTCTTTGCCTCTTCATTATTCTCTTTCACAATTCTTCTGCTTCAACAGCTTCGAAGCTGTTTATGTTTGGGATTCCCAGGAGACGCATTCCGCGTTGGTGTTGCGGTTCTTTAAAATGTAACTCGAAAACCCTTCTTCCCTTATAGCTTCTGTTCCCACATATCTCGCATTTAAACGATGTCCCTTGACCAATCTCTCCATGCGAAACGTCGGTTCTGTCTTTAGTAGTTCTTCCACAACCAACCGCTCCAATCTTTCAACCTCCTCGTGATTGGAACAAGTTTGCTCGAGGAGAGTCGATGACATCATCTCTGTCTTCTACACTTTTTGGCTTCTCACACGATCTTCTTCTCCTTAAATAGGCCTAAATCGAATCAATTTCCTTTTCGTTTTATTATTAATCTTTACCTTTTTTTGGTTAGCGACTAATCTTATCTTGCTGAAAAAGGGAAAGTATCCTTATTAATGGGCTTAAGAAATGTAACGTGAGGCCTAATATTTCTATTTAGTGTATACTGTTTTTTTTCTCTATCGGTAACATCGACGTTTATCTCGCGGTTAAATGTAAACCGTTGATTAAAACGACTACAATGAATCGCTACCGTTGAATCTCGTCGGTTTCCACATTTATAAGATAAGGGGTTAAGACTTCTTGCGTAGTATTGTCCGCGGTTCACTTTCTTCGTTTCGAAATTATTAGGGTTACTGCGATTTCGCACTCTCCTTCCCTGTCTCCATCTCCAGGTATGAAGAGTCTGTGTAATTGGATCGTTGGGTGATTTATTGTTATTCGCTCTCTTTAATTATGGGTTTCAATCGCTTTCGTGATGGTTCGCTTTAAATGTTTTTCATCGATTTCTTTTTCTCGATTTGATTAGAGATATATATATGCGCCTGATAGATTACGCTAAAAAAAATTGCAGCTTGATAATGCCTCGCTTTGATGATCGATATGGAAACACTCGCCTGTACGTTGGCCGCTTGTCATCTAGAACTCGTACCAGAGACCTTGAGCGTCTTTTCAGCAGATACGGAAGGTAATTTGTTGAATTTATTCGCCTTGATTGACCTATCTTGCTTTTTGAATCCGAAATTATTGGTCTTGGGGGAGATAAGTGTTTGAGTTTTATTTTCTTTGGTATGAATCCGGAATGATTCTTCTTGGGGAGATGTGTACACAAAGTTGACACCAGAATCCAATGAAGGCTAATTTACTTCTTTGTCTTGCCACTTATAACATTGCATTTATGTGGGGAAAATATGGATCTAGGTTTAGTGCTTTTTTTTCTTTAACTTGAATGATGTTGTTGAAGGTTTCTGGGGGTTTTGCCTAACCTGGAGATGTTTGATGAGTGTGTGGACTTGGTGTAATTGCTGGAAATTCTCGCCTGGTGTATAGAGGGTGCATCGGCAATGTTGTTTGTAGATTTATTGCATGTTTACTTGGCCTCAAATCTCAAAATGGTGTTTGGTGTTTGGAAGTTCCTTAAGTAATGATGGCCTTGATTTTCTGGCTACACTTTCCGCAGAGTACGAGATGTTGATATGAAGCGCGATTATGCCTTTGTTGTAAGTTTAATAAAACCTATTACCTTTATCTGAGGGTTTGATTTTCCATATTAGTCATACTCGTACACATTTCTATATCGTGCATCTATCTTCGGCCCTCCTCACATTTTGAGAACAGGAATTTAGCGATCCTCGTGATGCTGATGACGCAAGATATTACTTAGATGGACGAGACTTCGATGGAAGTCGCATCACTGTGGAGGCGTCCAGAGGGGTTAGTTTTTGTTTTTGTTTTTATATTACTAGTTCCTCCACTGGTTCGATGTAAGTTACTAATGATGTCCTGCAAAAATCATATTTATGACAGGCACCTCGTGGTTCTCGGGATAATGGTAGTAGAGGTCCACCTCCTGGTTCTGGTCGCTGTTTTAACTGCGGTGTTGATGGTCATTGGGCTCGAGATTGCACAGCAGGAGACTGGAAGAACAAATGTTACCGCTGTGGTGAAAGAGGACACATTGAGAGAAACTGCAAAAACAGTCCTAGTCCAAAGAAGGCTAGGTACTTATTTTAAATCCTTTTTTTTGAACAGTTCCTTTAAGCTTCTTCTGATATCCATTTGATTTGTAATAATCCAGGCATGGTGGAAGCTACTCCAGGTCACCAGTTAAATCCCGCTCCCCTCGCCGCAGAAGAAGCCTAAGCCGTAGTCGTAGTTACAGTCGTGGTCGTAGCTACAGGTTAGTAGGAAATTTGGATTTTTGAAAACTTGTGCTAGTTTGAGCCTTTAAACCATGCACTAGATAATTATTCTGATGTTTGCAATGCTTTTTTTAATGAGCTATAGGTCTTTTCTTATTAACTGATGCACTTTTGTTTCATCAGCCGTTCACGTTCGCCAGTGAGAAGAGAGAGAAGCGTGGAGGATAGGTCACTCAGTCCTAAGGCAATGGAGCGATCCGTATCTCCCAGAGGCAAAGACCAAAGCCTGAGTCCAGACCGAAGAGTCATAAATGCAAGCCCAAAACGTGAGAAACAAGATGAATCGGACTATGAAGGTAGCCCAAAAGAGAATGGTAATGGCAAGAACTCTGTGAGTCCCATTGTGGGAGGTGAAGAAAGTCCTGGTGGACTTGATGTTCAAGATAGGAGTCCCATTGATGATGAGTCTGAGCTTAACCGTTCTTCCCCTAAAGGTAGCGAGTCACCTTGATGCCTCAACAGGTTAAAGCTCAATGCACCCTTGTGTATCAATGGATGATGTTGTTCCTTCCTTGAGTTGCTTTATTTGTCTTCAGACAGCTTTCAAACTGTGTTATCTTCCATAAATTTGTTTAGCAAGATATTTATTACAATTCTCGTTTGTAGACTCTTGTAAGAATAAAGCGTCGACTATTTTTGCTTGTCTTTTATATTCAGTTTTTTTTTCCGGTTAAAATGGCTCATGACAAATTTAATAAAATATCTCTTATTCTCTAAAAATGTCAAAAAGATTATTGACATAAGCGGTAGCCTAGTTCTTTTAGCTTCTTTAATTGCCAAACATTTTCGACAAAAGGAAAAAGGGTATTGACTTGTCTATGGATGAAGCAAATGTTTGTATCTTTTTGTGTTGAACACTGCGATTTCCTTTTTCTCCTCTCTATTTCAGACCAAAACAAAATGTTTCTGAGATCAAGGAGCTGTGTATGTACATAAGTGGTGACACTGAGTTACAGTAACTCGATGTCTAGGCCACACTGACCTTTAGCTTCATAGGGTATCTTCAAGGCCAAGTTCGTCCTCAATTTCGTCACCATCTTCGAACAGCTTGAGAAACCGGGCCTGCTCTTGTTGCCGCTTCTTCTTTCGCCAATACTTATAACCTACCACAAGACCCACCGCAACTACACCTAACACAAGTACTATAATCAGTACCACGATCGCAGGATGCATTCCACGCGTTTCTTCTTCCTTCTCAGTGCCAGAATCTTTATTCGAACCTGCAAAAAAGAAAAAAAAACGCGGATATGATATCCCCAAATCACATTATCCCAAGAACATAATTCAACTATGAAGCTAGAACGAACAGAGAGACGCATGAGTAGTTTTGCACTAGTTGGAGGAAATAGTATTTCATGCAGTAAATGATCCTAAAGCTCAAGATGCGTTGCGTGTTAACTCACCAGCTCCGACTTGTGAGCATCCATGGCATAGAAAAGTAGCATTGAATTCTTTCTCCTTGGCGTGTGTGTATCTACCCTCAGCTGTGAAATCAGAAGGACAAAGCTCCCATTCGTCAAATGTATCATATTTAAGGGTGTCTTCCTCATAGATTCCACATCTCTTGCATTTTGTTCCGTTAAGTTCGGTTAGTGGCTGAAAATATCAAAAACAAAACAGAACATATATCTCAAAGACAGTGATGATAATGAAAATAACCCCCAAATAAGGCAAACTATTATAAATCTAATCTGCCGTCAACTATTTCGATCTAGTCGCCCTTAATAAAGCAACAGTTCAGTATGACTATCTGAATCCTAAGGACATCAGATAATAGCTAAGAAGAAGGGCTAAAGCGTCTCTTTTGTCACTGGTTTAAGATCAAACAAAACCTTAAAGACATGGAAAAAAATTCAACACCATAATCAAAACTAAAATCAGCAAGAAACCAGCTATATCACGATTGAACTACAATTCCAAAAAAAAAGAAAGAACCTGCCAAGATTCTTCGCCTTTGAAAGAATAAGACACATTCGTTTTCTTCACATCAGGAAACACCATCTTGTTCTCTCCTTTGCATTGGAAATAGACTATAGGCTTAGTCGAGAACCACTCGTGCGTCTTGAAAATCCGAATCGAATCTAGTGTAACTTCTTGTGTTAGTATTGTTCCTGTGAACAATCACAATACAATTATCACATATTAAAAGACGAGCACCCTTGCCCAATTTCAGTAGGCGAAAATTCGAAACTCATCATCATCGAAACACAGTGTAAAAGATAAAAGGAAGAGATCAGATTAAGATCTTACAAAAGGTGAGACTATTTTTTTACCTGGGAACGACGCGAGGAAGATGAAACATAATACGAAACCTCGAAAATCCCAAGAAGCCAACGGAACTCGGATTGACATCACGAATCCTTATCCGATCAACCCGATCAATGTATAAGAAAGAGGATGTGTAGTTAGATTTTCGCTTGACGGGAGAAGCTTTAAGGATGCACAACACGCACCGTTCTCACTCTGATGGATCTCGGCGAGCTTTTTGGCTATGGCGTTCGAGAAAAGCCTTCGCATAGCAAGTTAGGAACAGACCGAGCCTCTTGCGTTGACCGGCTTCGGTTTACTGATTCTTATATTAATGTGGACTTCGGACATAATAATTAATATTAAATAGACATGTCAAATGGAATTTCGAAAATTAATAATTAACCAACGATCATATGAGTAATATTGAAGCAAAAGTAGGATACCAATTTTTTACCTAAATTGTATAAATATAATGATTAAAATTTCCATAAATATATGAAATATATATTTTCGTAGACAAATATAAAATATTCCAATAATAAGAATTTTGATTTGTTGTTTTTTGTTTTCTTGGAAATGATATACAACAACAAAAACAAGTTATATGTTTATTTTGACAAAAAAAAGAGAAACTGTATTTATTTATTCTAAAAGGATGAAGAAAATTAGGACGATAATCATCTTCTTTGGAAGTTGAGTTTCCCCACAAAGAAAGCAAACATAGAAGCTAAGACAATAGGAAAAGCGATCTGAACAACCGCAGTAACCGCTAAACGGTCATGATGGAATCCAAAATAGTCATCTAAGAATCTTGAAGCCGTCGTGGATTCTCCAAAGACATTGATCACTTTATCAATATCTCCGTACTGAGACGCGAAAAACCCGTTGAGTGTCCAAGACGTTGGTGTTATATAATATAACCAAATCCACCACTTTGGAACTTGCTGCAACATTTCAAACACCAACATCAAACCTTTTTTCTTCTATAGTTAAAGATTCTTATATGGTTTTAAAGATAAAAGGATCTTACCGTTGCAGGAATCAAAAACCCGGAAAAGAGGTTAAAATTAACAAAGAAGATCGATTGAAGAATGGAGGCAACCATGAAGTTTGGTGTGATGGAGATGAGGAACATAGCGAGGTAGTTGTAAGTGAGAAGAGAGGTGAACGTAGAGTAGACTGCCCAAAAGACTTTGTATGTCGAAGGATAGAAACCAATCATTGGATATGTTATGATCACAAACTCGGCAGCTTGTATGAACAAATAAGGTATCTCAGTCACAACTTGAGATAACGCATAAGCAGTCGCTGAGTACATCCCTGCAAATCTTTCACGGTACATAACATTTCGCTCTGTTTCGAAATACTGAAGAGCTGATGCACAATTGTTTATCCCTATGAAGAGTACAGCCCCGTAGATCGCTCCAACTACAGTGAACAAACTCTGTTGAGTATCTCTGCAACAAGATAAACCATAGATATGAATCTTACTAGATATGAGTTAGAAGCGGTAATAACTTACTAGATATGGAATCTTACATGACACATTCGAATGTTTTAAAGAGATTAAAGTAAAACTAGATCCAGTTTCATAGTCGCTTACAGTTTCTGGCCTTGGTTCCAAAAGAGTGCGCCGAAGATCAAAGAAGAGATTAATGTGTGAATGAGACGCATTAGGTTATAAGAAGGACTCCTCCAGTAAGACAAATTCATCTTCCATAGAATAGATTTGAATTGTCCATACCAACTCTGTGCAAAAGTTCTTTTAAATTGTAAATCACTTGATCCTGAATCTGGTTGGCTCAACTGTTTCACAACCTCTGAATTGCTCCTATAACAATCACTCATGTTTGTCACTAAACAAAAACTTTTAGAACAAAATGGTTTATTATGCGTAGATTTGAAAGATTTACTCACTTGAAAAGAGAGGATTCTTGGTAGATTTTGGAGAAATCGACGCCAAGTTCAACTTCTGCAGATTGTGAACTAACATCAAGCATCCATGTTGCTGGATTGTGGTTGTCTCTTATTTTAGGAGTTCCAGGAACACTCTGTTTTTTAAACCAACAACAGCGCAAATAAAAAAAAAAGGTTTTAAATCTATTCAGTAACAAAAAAAATCACAGATTATAAAGAAAACTTACCTCAAAATACTCGATAATATGACATGAATTTTGGCCTAATGGTCCTGTGTAGATCATACGACCACCACTTTTAAGAAGGACCAACTGATAAGATAAAAGGTTTTGGGGGTCAATTATGAAACAATTGTAGTTTTATGAGACGATTTTGCAATTAATTACCTCGTCGAAAGCTTCGAAAATGTCGATACTAGGCTGATGAATAGTGCAGACGATGGTTCGTCCAGTGTCAGCGACGTTCTTCACAGCTCTCATAACAATGGCGGCTGCTCTTGCGTCCAGCCCCGTCGTGGGCTCGTCCATGAAGATGATCGACGGATTCGCCACCAGCTCCACCGCAATCGTCAGTCGTTTCCTCTGCTCCGTCGATAATCCGCTCACTCCCGTAACTCCCACCAATGCATCCTTGATCTCATCTAATTCGATCGTCTCCAGCACTTGTTTCACAAATTCCTGTACATATTTCCGCGATTTGAGTTTGGTGTCTTTTTTTTTTTTTTAGTTTCTTCTGTGTATGGAAGACAAACTGGCTTACGATTTTGGTTGCGGACTCGATCTCAGGAGCTAGACGGAGCCAAGCGGAGTAAATCACCGATTCTTCGACGGTGATGTTTGGTGAGTGAATATCTGTTTGCTCGCAGTAGCCTGAGATTCTCGCGAATGTTTCTTGGACTTTAGGGAAACCGCTGATTCGGATGTCGCCTTCGATGTATCCGCTGGTTTTTCTTCCGGCTAGAACGTCGAGGAGGGTTGTTTTTCCGGCTCCACTCACGCCCATCAATGCCGTTAGAATTCCGGGACGGAAAGCTCCGGTGATATCTGAGAGAAGTTGCAGCTTCTTGTGAGCATATCCTTGGTCTCTCATCTCCTGTGACCACCATTTAAACATCAAAGTTATAAGCAAGAATCAAAATCATGTGATTTGGTTTGTAGTTTTGGTTATGATTATTTTACCACTGGAGTGTCAACGAAATAGTTCAACTCTTGAAATGTTACAGTGAGAGGCTTGAAAGGTAAGACCATCTTGCCTGTGGTCAGGAGAAAGTATTAGTGCACGCAAAAATGGTGAATAAGAGAAGTGGGAAGACAGACAATATGATTTTCACCTGGATTCTCATCGTCTTCTGTCTTTACAGGGGAATCTGTGGCCTTTTTCTCGATCGAAGAGAAGTCTGTTGTATCTTCTGTTCCTTGCATCTCAGAGAGTTTTTCTTGCGAGATCATGGCTCGAGATGATGTGGGTGCTGTCATTTTGGTACATGATGTTTGAGTATGTAGCGGTCGTGTTTCAAAGAACATGCATTAATGTTGTAGAAGATGAACTTACATTTCAAGAAAGTCAGCGCCAGAGTGAAAATGGTGTTGAAGAGCACAGTGAAACCCACCAAGGCACATAATGATACCCAATACATATAACCATCGTAGTTCAGTCCACGGCTTTCGAGTATGGTTCTCCCTAAGGTAAGATTAGTAGTGGGTTGCATCTACAAATGTAACCAGAACAAACTGATTAGTATTGAAGAGCATATCAAGGAAAGAAGAAGTCTCTGTGATTAGGAGAGGATAAAAGTAAGACACTTACCTGATTCCACCTTGGAGCAAGAAACTCATTTACCGACAGCCCAATCTCACCGTAACTCAAAGGATTTACCCAGAAACCCCACTTGAGCCACGCGGGCATAGAAGCTGCATCAAACACAAAACCTTAGAGTCATGCGTAAATGGTACAACTTTTGAGGCAAGATTTGGCAGAGGATTGTGGAAAAATCTTACTTGGTGGAATGACGAAACCGGCAAAGACAAATGTGATTAATATACCAAAACTGCCAGCTGTGATGGAAGCAACTACTGTCTGGAAGATGGCAGCTAGACACCGAAACATGGATATCGAGGTGAAGTGAACAAGAAACAGTAGAATGAACTGCCGGAAGAACCTGGAACATTAAAATTCATCATGTTATACTTGTATGAACATTCCATGACTTGAATGTGAACCATTTTTCTAGGGTTTAAAGCTCCAAGCAACAGAGTAGAAAGCTCACCTAGAGGCTTCAGGGGTGTATCCAATGACATAGTATGTGAGGCCGGTCCAAACGAAAGATTCAAATAACGAGAGAGGGACCTTTAACACTGTTGCAGGGATTGCATAAGCCCATGCTGGATAGAAACACAACTGCTTCTGTTTGTAAAACACGGCTAAGCGTTGAGACGTCATAGACAACTCAGGGAACCCGTCAACAAGAAGAATAATGATGGCAAAAAAGAGGGCACTCATGTACGAATTTCCATGAAGGATATCAATACCCATCCGTGTTCGGATAAACACAGTCATAGTGATAAACGCGGCCATAACAAGCTGCGCACATAAAGCTAGAACGATCAGGAATACTATTAACATCGAAAGAAGACAAAAGGAGAGAATGAAACTTCATATTGTACCTGACCTGTCTTGAAAATATAGACGAAATAGTTTCTCTTCATGAGAAGAAACTCTCTTGATATGCATGCTATGAACATCTCCCAGTTCGGAAGAGAGTACACGCTGAAGGAAAGAGCATCCTTATGGCTTTTTGATCTATCATATGGCTTAGACAGAGCGTCCTCAGTCTTTCTCCCGATACTAAAATCCTGGAATTTCTTCGACAACATTTCTACCGAGACAAACCTATAAGGTAAATCCTCGTGCCGCCAGTATTGTGCTTGGTCCTTTCTGGATATAACCTTTGAAGCAGAACAAGAGAGGATCAACAACTCATGAATACAGAAACAAATAAAAGGAATCAAACTGTGGCTTTTACCTCCTGGAGAAAGTCTGCAACTCCTTTCCTTTCAGGGCATTGGAATCCACAATCCTCAAAGAAGTTCAGGACCTCACCGCGTGGACCATGATACACGATTTTTCCCTTGGCCATCAGCATAACGTCATCAAAGAGGTCAAAGGATTCTGGAGCAGGCTGAAGGAGCGAAACAACAACGGTAGCGTTTGATATGTGAGCCAGCTGCTGGAGAGATTTAACAATCTGAAAAGCCGTGGAACTGTCTAATCCGTTTGTTATTTCATCCATAAACAGTGCCTTTGTTGGACCAACGATCATCTCGGCTGAAAAAATAAAGAGGTTCAAGTACTGCTTTAGAAAACAAAAAAAAAAAACATGTCAGCAAAAATGACAGTTTGCAAGTTCCGAGCTATGAACGAACCTGTGGTAAGACGCTTCTTTTGTCCCCCTGATATCCCTCTCCTCATCACATCTCCAATCAGTGTTTCTGCGCAAATGTCGAGTCCGAGAATCTGCAATATGCAACAGGAGGCATAAAAACCAAACAAGAAGGGCCAGATTTTAGCCAAGCTATCAAAGAGACTATACCTTCAAGATGTAATCTGTTTGTAGACTTCTTTCAAGTCCTTCGACAGATATTGCCTACAGGAAAACAAATACGAGCTTAAAGGTTAGTTTCAACATACACTCCAGGGATAAGAGAGCGTTAGAGGAATGTACTTTCATGTAAGCATCCACTTCTGTGTCAGGAATGATTCCTGCTTCCTTTTCTCTTTTACTAACTTCCATCATAATATCTGTTTCCGCAGGAAAAGAAAAAATCATGATACATTTTTCCTAATACACTCCGGGGAGACATTGATTGGTTCATGAAATCTACCTGTTCGGCTTCCGACACCCTGACAACGAGCTGAGAAGTCAATTGTCTCCCTCACTGTCATCTCAGCAATGTGCAGATCATATTGGCTTATGTACGCCGAGGTTTTCTGAGGAACAAACTCGTCCAGTCTGTGCCCATTGTAGGAGATTTCACCTGAACACTGTGGAAACAGAAAAGAAAAAAACAAAAGAAAAGGTACACACTGAATACACCTGCAGCAAAGAAAATTCTCCCCAAAGGAAATTATTGGAAAAAACACTAAAATATCTGCTTTCATCATTTGAACCTTCAGATTGTTTTCTAAATTTCCTGATAAGGCCTTTAACAGAGTCGTTTTTCCACATCCAGGAGGGCCAAGCAACAGTGTTAACCTGCAACAGCAAGAAGATTACTAACACACTTGGATGGCATAAAGCTTTGATAATAAAGTTGTGAGAAGACAACTACTAACCTTCCCGGTTTTATAATGCCATTAAGATCATTTAGAATCTTTATCTTGGCTTCGTGTGTTTTTGCACCAGTGAGCTTCACCAGTTCCTGGAGAAAAGAAATCCAATAAAATTTCAACTCAGAGGCTTTAAAGCAATCACAGAATCAAGACATTAATAGCTTTGTGAGTTTGCAGAAGTTGTTTGTGTATATACTCACAGACAAAACGCGCTTAGCAGTGTTCCACAGTGTTGGAAGTGCCTTCCCTTCAACAATCTCGCACTCAGCCTCTACTTTCAAACTCTCGTACCTTACTTCTATGGTCGGTAACTCCATCCCGACTCTGCACAACAAAGGTTTAAGCTCAAAGGTTCAAATTTTCGAGAAACCGAAAGGGTTTTTGGAGATATTAACTTACCTGTCTATTCGTCTCCTGATTTTCTTAAGCAACTTGAGATTATCATTCTCAATGTGTTTGATGAGTTTCTCAATCATCAGATGACGTTCCATGGCTCCAAGCTTTGTGACATCAACGACTCTTTTTCCATTATCGGTCATGGACTCATCGCCATCATCAAGGAGAGTTGATCTAATGCGTTTGATGGTTGGCAATCTCTCGATCTCAGCCCATTGCAGAGCATACTCTGCATTATTATCATTACCATCACAATCATGATCAGGTTCATATCTTGAAGAGCCGCTTCTGAAACTCGAAGTGTGCCTCCGGAACGATGATCTGATGCTTTTTCCAATCTCTGCAAGCTCCACTCTCAACGACTCAATCTCGTCTGCTCCAACCATATTAGCCATGGCTGTGGCTTAATGAGTTTGAGCTCTCTGTTATCAGAAATTCAAGGTTTAATTAAGAGATAAGCATAATGCTTTGACTTATATACATTTATGGATTGTTCAAACTGACACATTTCAATGATGTAAGTGAATACATCAGCTTTTGATCTGAATTCCTGAAATTATATGCGACTTTCAACGTCTTTGTATGTAATAAATTAAAATAAAACACATGCTATCAACTATTAAAAACGAAGTTTTAGAAGAGAAAGATTAGTTATATAGTGAAAAACGCTTTGATACTCAAAGTTGTCGCTGAAAGCTGTAAGATGATGGATTGAGTATCAATTTTTTATACATTATGTCTCGGAAATGGTTCTGGGCCATGTCTTCATGCCGTTCTCATTCTTAAATTATGTTGTGATTTAATGATTAATGTTCATGATATAGATTCCTTCTAAGAAAATCTTATGTATATGTATATTACGTAAATGTAATACATATGTTTATATTGGACATTTTCTACCAAAAGCTGCAGCATGAAACCCGCTAATTTTACTACAAGATGAATAAGGAACAACTGTTGATAAAAAAAATATATATGAATAAGGAAGAACTTGGAAATTATTAGAGTTGACTTCAATAGAACCCCTCAGATCTAGCTTCCTAGTCTTTTTCCTCCCAAACTTTTAGATCCATTACAAAACACCCAAAATTTCTAAATTCCATTTCTAAACCACCTAAACTTTTTTTCTAACTAGTTCCGCTATGAAATCAAATTTGCAGAATTGCGTTTAACTAACAAACTTCTGTGTTTTAAGAATTACGTTATCCAACATCTGATCCGTAAAAAAAAAAAAAACCCGAACGAACAAACTCAGATTATAAAATTTTAATAAAAAGGCTAATTAAGGAAATCGAAGAAGGAGGTGAAGACAATGGTTCTTCCTTGATACACAAGAAAGGGAAACTGCAGGAGTCAAAGATTCATGAGCAACAACAAAGAGAAATAAAAACATTAGGAGTCTTTTGGATAAATCTGCAAAGACTCATCGATAGTTTTTACAAAGTGAATATGAAGTCAATGGTAGAAGCAATTCTGGAAAATAAAAGACCAAAGAAAAAACTGATCAGATCAAACTCAAAGTGATCATATAATGAAAAAACAAATTCGTTGAAACTGAAAAATTTATTACCATTCTGATCAAATTTTTGGATCATCAACCGTACGTGACTCGCCTAATCAACTTAGCATCCTCTGTAAATTTTTGCAAGATTATTGCGATTACTTCTTTACGATAGTATTATTTTAGTTTTTTTTTTTACGGAAAATTAGTTACTTAATTAACAAATTCATGTTTTTGCCACATAACACAAGTTTCACTTACCGGTCTTGTAAGACTAACGGTATCATATAAACCAGTGCTACCAAGCTGATTTTTGATGATTCCTTCAGCAACAAATAGTGTATTTCTTTTCAAAAAAATACAACAAGTTTTTAGAAAATACAATAAATTCCAAAAAGACCACATCACTAAATAAGAATCAACTAATATTCTTTATTTGTTGTATACATTCTTAGCAACGAATGCAGTAAGAAATGTTATTTATATGCATATAAAATCATTTAAGTCAAAACAAAAAAAAAAGGACAAAAGAGGATGAAAGCAATGACATAATAAGATGTCGAAAGAAAAGTTGGTGACAAAATCAAAGTAATAATATACTATGAATAAGCATGACACATACAGCTATAATCCTCCTTCTTTGCCAATTTGTCAATATTGAAATGTTTATCTCTTGGGAATCACTATCTTTTAAGATTAAACTTAACGATTGGAGACTTTGGAGTAAATCGTACGCATAAAAGATCGTGAGCATTATTATAATCGGATGTCACGTCGACGAAAGACAGATAATTATGTTGGTTAACTTCTAGGGAAAATGCAAATTTGTTTATAAAGGTTTCATAAAGTCGCGGCGGGCAGTATTCACTATATCAGAGGCATGAATCATTAATTATTTGTCTTAAAAACACCTAAGATGCTATTGTTTTGGCTAATTATTGAAATAATGCTGCATGGGGTTTTATCATTTGAATCATGTAACTTCGTGCATGTTCTTTTTCTTAATCCATCTTAGAATGACTTGCAAACTAGAAAAATATTTCAAGAAAAATATTCCTTTTATAACCAACACATACCGTAGAGGTTGAGTCCCACGACTAAGGTGTCTACTGAAATGTAGTTTCCAATCAATTATATTAATATTATCTTTTAGATCGCAATTTAACAACTGTCTACCACTTTTGATAGAATATCTGTGAATATATAACTTTTATAATATTTTCATATTTTCATAGATTAGTTGCTTACTTGCTTATATGTAGAGAATCCTAGCTAAGAGCATATTGCTCCTAAACAAACGACAACCAAAACACAAGTTTTTACTTACACTTCTTGTACAATCAATTTTTCTTTTTCTTTTAGTCGATTGTGTTTGTGATTGTTCCAAAAGAAATAAAACAAAAAAATACGGTAGAGCTAAGACAGTTATTTTATATTAAAATAAACAATGAATGATTGCTTGTTTACGTTACAATAAACTTCTTTCTTGCAAAAAGTTGTTCTTCTTCAATACGACACATTTCTATTCTATTATGAACAGACCGGGCTGGTTATTACTTATTATACGGTTTAACGGGTTTGGGAAATATCTGGCTAGGACCGGACATTTCCAGCTTTTAACCCCTAACCGGCACTAACTCCTTTCAAAAGAAAGAAGATGAAGGGAAAGAAAAGTTGAGCCTACCAGTGTTGTGACTTGCGAGTTACATTCTTGTGGCTTAATGGGTAAAGAAGATGAGATCTCTTTTGATTTTGGGCCTAATGCTACAACATACTCAACTCTGTTTCTGGTTCTATGTGATGCACGTAAAATTGAAAGAATATGGTGGCAGGAGATAACTCAAATCTGGCTTCCTTAAACAAAGCACTAATAGAAGCTTCGATGAAAATTTTGTGCAAGGCTTAAGCCTCCTACATCGATCTATTGAGTCTTTTTTTTTGGTTAGAAAGGCTCGTTGAGAGATTAGGGGTAATTAGTGCTTTGTTTAACATTAACATAAACCTCAAAAAGACAATTTTTCAAGAGGGGTTACTTAAACACTAATGGACAAGTTGAGATCCATACTGGAACATCAGTGTACAGTCTCTAGTTGCATTTTCCTTTGGCTTTTAGTTACCTCTTATCTTCTCACTAGACCCTACTCTCTGATTCCTTCTCTCAATCTCCACTGTCCATCCAAATTGAACGGACAAGATCTTATCACACATACCATTCACTTCATTTAAAAGTTCCTCTAGTGTATTAACATAAAATAAAATTTAGTATATGTATATATATGGATGATAAACATATATATATTCAGTTCATTAGCAACACAAAATTTCTGCCGTAAAAAAAAATTTACACACAAATTTATATTATTTTATTTTAAAAAATATATTTAAATACGAAAAATTTATCCTAAATATACATATTAGTACTTCAGATTTTTTTTTCTCAATAGTAATAGACCAAAATAAAAGAGCATTTACATTTTCAAACAATAATTTTGGAAAATTACTTTTTGTTAAATACAATATTTTTCTTTTTACAAAAATTTATACTGTTATTAATCAGATTAATATGTAAAATACAGATTTTCGAGGAAAACAAAATATCCCAAGTGGGAGATATTTCAAACGGATAGACTTTTTTTTTAACGGAAAAGAAAAGAAAAGAAAAGAAAAGGAGAGAGAGTTTGATAATGGGAATAAATATCAAAGAGTCGTCTCCTTATCTCCACTCTCAAATCTCTCGCAGAACCCTTAAACCTTATCCTCTTCACAGCACAGCATAGCGAGAGAGCTTTAGCCTCCGAGAAAATCTCAAAAGCTAAAGCTAAAGCCATGTCTGCCTCTGCTTCTTCCGTTTCTCTTTCTTCATTCAATCCTAAATCCCTTCCTCTCTGCGTTTCCAGGTCCGCCTCCGTCTTGCCTCCTTCACTCTCCTTCAAACTTCACTCCCACCATCTCGTCTCTATCTTCGCTTCCTCCGCCGTCAAATGCTCCTCCCCCGCCGAGTTCCCGTCTCGGTTTGTCAGGAACGTTGCTGTATCCTCGGATTTCGAGGTGGAGGAAGACGACATGTTCGCAGACGATGATTCGCCGCCGCAGGAGCGCAGCTCCTTCTCTGCTGACCTCAAACTCTTCGTCGGTAACCTTGCCTTCAATGTCGATAGCGCTCAGCTCGCTCAGCTGTTCGAGAGCGCCGGAAATGTTGAGATGGTTGAGGTAAGATAATTATTCTCTATTGCCTAATTCTCTTTTCTCAATTGCTGCTTAACAATTTTGCTGTTGAAATTGAGATTGCTTCTTGAAATGGGTTTGGAGCAATGCTGTGTGGTTTATGTTCTATGTAGGACTGAGAATATTGATATTTGACTAGTATTCATTTTGTGATGAAATGGTTTGGATTTGTAGGTAATCTATGACAAAGTAACTGGCCGAAGCAGAGGTTTCGGATTTGTGACAATGTCCACTGCAGCGGAAGTTGAGGCAGCAGCTCAACAGTTCAATGGCTATGTAAGGAGATTAATCCTCTTCTTTACTCTATCTTTGCTTGTTGATATAAGGTTTTTTTAGGATTTCTTGTTTATCGAATTCTTGTTCTTGACTTGTGTGTAATGTTATTCGTGTCTTAGCTTCTTCTTTTTTCGCTTGTTTTATTATAAAATGCTGTTTATCCTTTCTTTGGTTTTTGGAGACTTCATGGTATATGCTGTTTTATATTCCACTGATAAGATGCATCTGCTTCTTCTATACTGAAAGCTGTCAAACTTTTAGGGTCGTTCTTTGTTTCTCGATTGGGAATCTAAGTTGCTGGGATAATTGTTGAACATTTGTTTCGTGCTCCTTGTTGATATCTTGCAAGCTGATCTTTTAGATTTTGTACATTGTGTCTGTTTTCGTTAATTCTGTTGAAAATGAACATTGCAGGAATTTGAAGGTAGACCCTTGAGGGTTAATGCTGGCCCTCCTCCCCCTAAGAGGGAGGAATCCTTCTCCAGAGGACCAAGAAGTGGTGGTTACGGTTCAGAACGTTCCAGTTACGGTTCTGAACGTTCCGGTTACGGGTCTCAACGTTCAGGACGTTCTGGTTACGGTTCTGAGCGTTCCAGCTACGGTTCAGGGTCAGGTTCAGGTTCATCAGACCGTGTTTATGTGGGCAACCTTTCCTGGGGTGTGGATGACATGGCTCTAGAGAGCTTGTTTAGCGAGCAAGGAAAGGTTGTAGAGGCTAGAGTCATTTACGACAGGGACACTGGTCGATCCAAGGGTTTTGGATTTGTGACACTCGGCTCTCCTCAAGAGGTCACAAAAGCCATCAATTCTTTGAATGGTGCAGTAAGTATTTATCTATTTAACTTCTCTTCGCATCATAAAATTCTTTGATCAGTACTACTTATTATAGTGCGAGCAAACACTCTCTGATACACATTTGTTTGGGCTTTTGTAAAAGGATTTGGATGGAAGACAAATTAGAGTCTCGGAAGCTGAGGCTAGGCCACCAAGGCGTCAATTTTGAGCGACCATGCCACTTCATGTCGCAGATTCTGGAGGTGTTGCGCATCTTTACTGACGACAAAGCTATTTATGTTTGGGTTTTGGGCTTTGTTTCTTTACTTCAACTTTAATTCGTTTTGGGCTTTAAATGTTTTTGCGTTTATCTTTGCAGACTAGGGTTTTGGACTTTGTTTATTTTTTTTTTATTTTTACTTCTTTCTTCCTTATGTTGGTGCATGCTCGTTAACTTGCTTGCTGTCCAATATGTGGACCGTTCAAGAGTTTACCGTTTGAATCCCAAAACAGAAGTTTTTGCTTTACTAAAATTTACTCTGTCATAGATCAAAGCCGACTAATCTTGTCAGTGTTCATCAAAACGAATAACGTCTCATTTGTCATTCTTTTTAAAGTTTTCATAATTCTCCAAAAGTCCAAAAAAAAAACTACTATTGAACGATGTAATTTCAGCAGATATTAGACAAACTAAGACGTGATGAAGGATCAATTATCATAGGTATTGATTAATCCGAGAATACCAATGCATAGGCTTTGAGCATGAAGGTTGTAAAGGAATCATTTGTTTTTTTTTTTTAAAGAACGATTAGATTTAAGCATGCGATTGATTGCTTCATTCAAAGAGGAAGGAGGACAAAGACGTTGTTATGTTTGCTAGACTGCTTAACTTTACGAACAGATAAGTGGTGGTAACAAAACTTTGCTACCACTTAACCAACTTAATCTAACCAAACCAAACCGGTCAAACCAAGTATAATAACAGAAGGTTGAATCACCAATTATCCTATTATTGATTAATCCAAAAGCCGAGCCATGCGGATGTCACGTGACGAAGGGTATCTTCGACGTACATTAGTCTTAAACAGCAAAACGAAAAAAAGTTAAGAACAAATGGGACATAGCAATAACCGAAAGCAAGAGAAGGAACAATGAAGTGAATTAATGGAAGATTATGTCTCAAAATAAAGAACACAAAATTATATAAAATGTCACTTTGCTCTTTCTCCATCATACTTCCACCACTCTTCCTGCCTACAAGTTAGGCCTTTTCTTCCTTTTTTTTTTTTTTTCTTTAACTCGTTTCCCTTCTGTCTTCATATATCAATTCCACAAACTTATATAATGAACATACATTTGTAATATACACGTATGTTATAGAGATAATATAGTTTATTAAAGATGTGTAATCTTAATTAATATATAGAGGCAATCAAGGCTAAGTCCAGTTTGATCTCTATAACAAAAATGATCTATGTGTAATATATATATATATATATATATACTAAAAAATAATGACATAATCCATGTCCAAGTGCGGAGATTTATGTGCTACCAACTTTTGAGATATTTGAATTAAAGGTATGATTATGAAAATATGTTATAATCACAAATTTGTCTTCATTATTGTGTCTCAGGAACTTCGGGAATAAATAACATATGATAAATTAAGCTCGAGCAAAGAGTCACTAGAACTTTATTGATTGCTTTCTCGGTTACATTATGTTTGTTCTTTTTATTGGCTATTTACACTTATCTTAACTAATCCCAAATATAATGCAATAATATTCTCTTTGTAATGAAATTTTCGTGGTTTAAAGTGCTATATCACAACTTATTCGTTTTGAGTTTCGGTTTAAAAATATTCAGAATTTTCATCATGGGATGGGAGATAGATTAACGCAGTATTGTTGGAGTTTTTGTACGAATTATTCATGTATATATATATATATATCTAAAATTAATTTACCATAATGACTGGTGTAAATGCAAATATGGGCACTAGTTTGCAATTGATATGGTCGTCATTTCGCCCTTTCATTAACATCAAATTAAATATAATTTGTTGGAAATAATATTTTTTAACCAAAGAAATCAAATAAAGTAACAATTTTTGTCTGAAAGAAATAGAAAGCAAGGAACCTTTTTACTGCTCTCCTGCTTCATCTGTATTCGGCGCCAAACGCACTTTATCTACACCCATCCATATTTTTTTAACTTAAATCATATGTATAAGCTTGTGTTATATTGTGAGAGCACTATTTTTACAACAAATTACCCATGTTATATATACATTTATTGTTAACAAAACTTAATTAAAGATAACTTTCCTTATACAATTAAACCGAAAGTAAATGAATTTTTTCTTTCGATTCTCCACAACCATTTGAGATATATATACAACAAATACTATAGTATGTTTTATACATCAAGAGTGAGCTAATTATGTCTTTTTTATAATTTTATCATATTTATGGTTGCTTATATTACTCCAAGGGAGTATAATACGTTTGAAAGTGAGAAACCCAAGGGGAATGTAGGGGTGCAATAAGAAAACAAAACAAAAGAGTTAAATGCGCATGCAAATACAAATACACATTGGTTTCAAGAAGTAATTATTTGTTTATAATCTCTAAACCCACAACATATAAACCTAATTAATAGTCTTGCACTGAGAGTTTTTGGGATTGCCATGTCTTTAAATTAATATTCTCACGCTTATACTAACTATAAATTAACTATAAGAGTATGGGGGTTACTGTCCCTGGAAGAAAACAATTTAGCTAGCTTACTGACTATAAAGTTCCATACTAAATATAGGTTAAGATAATTTAATAACTTGATAACATGTGGAGCGTACTATTTCATAATCAAAATCTTCGGTATACTGTTCAAATTCACTCTATATACTTGTGCAGTGTTCATCTCACAAAGATCGATCGAGGGTAACAAATTATAATTTATATGCGTAAAAATTTTAAATGCGAATCAGTTTCTATAGAAAGATGCCTATACGTAAATGAATTTCTCAATGAAAAAGAAGTAGATGTTGCGGAAATATAAACGAGCTTATGTGAACGTCGTTTGTTGTTTGCACCTGACGCATGTAAACGATGTCAAATATGGATTTAATGTTTTTATTTTATCATGAATTTCAACAACCTTGCACAAATTCTATTTTACAATTCATTGCATCGTAACCTAATACATTATCTCTACCCAACAGTGTCGTCTCTCTCTCTCTCTCTGTTGTAACTTTAATGTGTAACACATTAATTTCCTTTAAAATATTGTTTCTTAGCTAGGGAATTCCAACATAAAAATTATCATTTGGTTTCATCCTTATATAATATACGATCATTGTATTGGATTATTATTATTATTATATATATGCATGCTCTTTTTGTAGCTATATGTGGATAAATTTTAAATATAAAATATATAACAAGTTAGATATCCATTATCCACATGTGCAGGGATATGGGTAAAGGTGAGGGAGCTTGTAATATATAAAAAAAATATCATAAGAAGAAGAAAAAAGTAGTGAAAGGTGTAAATAAATAAATATATGTTTGTTATGCTTAAAACAAGATAGAATAAGGAGGTTGACTACATAGGGAGGGAGAATGAGACGACATTGATAGATAAAAACCATAACTCGATTCACTTTGTGTTTCGTAATTCAATCATCAATGGCACATTGCTCCATAACCCAGACATCATCATCTCTAATTATGCATATTGTATATGTATGCATATGTTACATGTCGTGTATCGATCTCTTGCTTTACTCATAACTAGTTTCATCACACTTTCATTTAAATATTACAGAGTAAATTAAACTATGTTTGGACCCATCTTACATGTCCAGATATATGTTGACAATGAAAATTTGATTTTTTTTTTCCTTGTCGAAAATAATCTTTTTGTTTTGTTTCTTGTAAAAAGGAATCAAAAAGTGAAGTGGCTTTATATGTAAATCCGTTTATTTTTAATCTAAAGATGTTTTCTTTGTCACTTCCCATTATTTGTTCGCACGACAAAATTTAAAGATCAATATGAAAAAAATATACAAAGAAAGCAAGGAATATTTCCTTTTCAAGTATGTGGTTTTTAATTGAAATAATCATATTATTTAATATATACATATGGCGTTCAAATAAATTGATGATAAATGAGTTTGATCCTTAACGGTTGAAATTGAGTTTAAAAAAAAAATATCCGAACGTAAACTAATATGATGTATATATGTTTTGGCATGTAAAAAAAAAACAGTTTATAGAAAGAAAAAAAAGAGAAACTAAAAGTCTCTCTAAAGAGATTTATATTAACGGAATATTGATTCTATGGGGAAGCTAATTAAATTCAGAAAATAAAAATAAATTGAAAAATAAGAAAAAAAAAAATAACGAGAAACACAAGGAAGTGGTCCACGCGTGCCAACATGAACTGTATGTGCGGGTGATTGCGACGCGCGTGCTTAATTCTCTCACGTGTGAAAATCCCGACAATAAAAGAAAAAAAAAATCCTTAATAAAATTATTGAAAATTTTCTAAGATTACATCAAATAAATAAACCAATTAATAAATAAGCATGACGAGAAAACGCACTCTGTATATATAATAACAACCCCAAACCCGAAAGCATTAGTGGGCAAAGAAACACCAAAAAATCTTGAAGTTTTGAGTTTTAACTTCATATATTTCTAAATGCTTCTTCTTTGACACTTGTACGGTCTGTACCTCTTGTTTATGTTCTTTAGGAAGCACACAAGTGAGCTTATTTAACAAACCCAAAACTTTTATTTTCTGTTTTCTTTGGGGGCAAAAAGATTAGACTTTTCTTAGCTTGAGTTCTCATCGTAATCAATGGAGGTCATCACTGAAACCATGCAAAAGTCAAAGTTTGGAAGAATCTGTGTGTTCTGTGGAAGCAGCCAGGGCAAGAAGAGTAGTTACCAAGATGCTGCTGTGGATCTAGGCAACGAATTGGTATTACATACATATCTCTATTTTTTTGTTTAGTTATTACAGCTTTTATACTCTGTTCTTTTCTAGTTTTGACTGTTTATGTTCACCAGATGTTTGTGAATATGTTTGCTCGTCCTCTTATATTTGCAAACGCAGAGCATTTCCTCTGTTTTCTTCTATTTCAAACACTTCCATGTGATATAACTTACAAGTGATAAAACCCTAATAAGTATTGTTGATATGTGAAACTTATGCTTCTTTGATAACTTAAAAAGGTTAAATTTCAGGTTTTTCTTTTTCTTCAGTTTATCATATTCATCTTCTATGATTGGAGCCCACAAATATCGCATGGGAATGTTTGTGATAGTACAAATAGAGTATCTTTGGTTTTGATTTCCTCCTCTTAGCTCATTTATCAATCTATCAGTAATGAGAAAAAATTGACTAAGTTTACTCTGTTTTGTTTGCTTTTGCAGGTTTCAAGGAACATTGATCTAGTCTATGGAGGTGGAAGCATAGGTCTGATGGGTTTGGTTTCACAAGCTGTTCATGATGGTGGTCGTCATGTTATTGGGTAACTCTTCATCTAATCACTTAATTAGAGATTTAAGGATACAGTTAAGATTTAAAAATACTAATAAGTCTCTTTTTTCTCATCTTTGTTGACATTTTACGACAGAGTTATTCCCAAGACACTCATGCCTAGAGAGGTATTCTTGCTATAAGCTCTGAGAAAAAATAGCTTGAACTTTTTTAGTTTGCTTATTGATTCCTCTTTGTTAACTATTTTTTACAAATCCCTAAATCAAACCCTTTTCATATTAAACAGTAGTTTTCTATGGTTGCCTTAACGTAAAAAAGTAAGATGGAGAGCTTAATAACTAAGTCTTGTAAGGAAATTTAAAATAAGCCAATTTGCTTACATTGCCATCATTGCTTCTGGTCATAGAACAGTCTAAAGCTGCTTTTGTTTCCTTCTTTTAATTTTATTTAAAGTTTCAAGATTAGTAGTTAAGTGGGTTTCTCTTTTTGGCAGTTGACCGGTGAAACAGTAGGAGAAGTAAGAGCAGTTGCAGATATGCATCAAAGAAAAGCAGAGATGGCTAGACACTCCGATGCTTTTATTGCCTTACCAGGTTAGTATTGAAGTGTTAAAATATTTCTTCAATCTTGAAACTGTTCAAAGTCACATCAGTTTTTATCTTCGTCTTCTCTCTGTAAATGTCTCTTACAAGTTCAGTTCTCCGACCAAGTAATGATTAGGTAAGATAGAACTGGTCGAAGTCTAGTGACAGCCTTGTTTAAGAATCTAATAAGCATCTGTTAGGCTTTGTAACTTCTTATTTGGGGAAACCAATTAAAAAAGAATAATAATTGTGATTAAAAAAGAGCACCGAAAAGCGTTTTGACTAGTTTTGCCAAAGAAGAGGGAAAAAGAAACATTGGTAAAAACATGTTTTCTTGGTCAAACTCAAGCTGTATAGTGTGAAAGCTATTCTTCTAAGTTTAAAATCTAAAATGTATATTGGCTTCTTTTGTTATGATTTTGGGTTTTTATATGGAATTTTGTTATGAATAATGAATAAAGATGCTTTGACCCATCCACATCTCGCACTGAAAATTAGACCAATCTCTTCTCATTGCTCTGTTTCTTTGTTATTTGCCTTTACTTGGGAGGTACTTCTCTGTATGGCTAGTGTGTAGTGTTACTGTGAGAAAAGTTTTAATTTTTATTACCTGTTTCATGTAACAAGACAAAACCTGAAACAGTCGTAGAGATAAAGCATGTTTTTCCTATATAGGAAGGTCTTGTTCTTCAATAAGACCCTGCTTTTGTGATCACGTCCATATGTGAACAGAGTCAGAGGGCAGTTTCTGCAGATGAAGCATAATTTGTTGACTTGACCATATTATAATAAAAAATAATAATGATATAGATTATAATCTCTTTCTGGTTTTGAAATTGCAGGTGGATATGGAACACTTGAAGAACTGTTGGAGGTCATAACATGGGCTCAACTTGGGATACATGACAAACCGGTAAAGACCCTTCCACTATGATCCTCATAAAGATTCAAACTTTGGTGGATAATTTCAAACCTAGAGTCATTAAAAGCTAATTTTATCATTGTTTTGCTGCAGGTGGGGTTGCTTAATGTTGATGGATACTACAACTCTTTGCTCTCCTTCATTGATAAAGCTGTTGAAGAAGGATTCATCAGTCCAAACGCACGCCAGATCATAATCTCTGCACCTACCGCTAAGGAGCTTGTAAAGAAGCTTGAGGTAACTTGCTAATTGGCAATTTGATGGATCCAAAAGAAAGAAACTGGTTTCTGAATTTCTTCAAATTGAAAAACATATAAACTTGTTATTGTTCTGTTTGCAGGAATATTCGCCTTGCCATGAAAGTGTTGCGTCTAAGCTTTGCTGGGAGATCGAGCGCATTGGCTACTCCTCGGAAGACTGATAATTAATCAGGATCTATAAAAACATATAACTATAATTATTGAATGTCGGGAGATTTCAAGATAGATCTTACTTAAGGAAGGAAACAGATTTTTAAGATCTTAGAAACTTTTGATTAGGAGGTTAAACAAAAATTTCCACCGAGGGGAAAAATCTTTTGTGTAAATTGCTATATTTCTTTAACTCTGAAATGTTTATGTTTCTAAGAAATCATTTTCCTCTGTAACTCGACCAAGGAAGTTAAATGCTTTTGGCTTTTTAATCTCTTATAATTAATGTAAGTCTTTATCTGCAAACAAAAAGAAACAAAATTTGACCTTCATATTAAAAGATAATCAATTTTTGTTGTCTATACAACATCTGAGTAAACTAAACTCACACAAGCAGTTTCAGTCACATGGTTAAAAGACTAAGATTCATAGTAATGACTTACTCTAGTCTCTATGCTCTGTGCCCATATACAATCAAAACAATTTGGTTAGAGATTAGATTGATTCTTCTTCTTCGTCAGTTTCTCCACGATCATAATCTGAATAACTGGATGAGTTCTCAGTCTCTAGAGTCTTAAGCTTCCGGATTGCATCTTGCACATCAAAGAAAAGAGCATCTTTAACTGCTCTCACCGAATCCTTCTTCTGATTATCAATAGGTCTTATGTTCTCTTTCCCGACCAGCCGATATGACTCGGCTTTTCTTTTAGCTTCCCTCATATGCAGATGATCAATGTACTTGTCATGCAATGCCTTATTTTTTACCTGTTTCAGCACCGGAGGGCTAACGAGCTCTGTTTGATCTTTACTTGAGCCAGGCATTGGACTTTCAAGGATTTTCGGAAGACTTTGCCCTTTCTCTGTTGGAGTTGTGAGAAAGTTGCTTGTGGCGCCAGGCTCAAGAACTGAGAAGAGATCAAATCCAAGACCTTGATCCATATGATTTTGCTTCTCCATTAGTTGCCTGATCGCTTTCTTTGAGAGATTGCCTCTTCGTTGTCGTATCTTAGTCTTTGGTGATTTGGGTTTCAGTAGTTTGCTAGCAGAGAGCGAAAACTGCGGAATAAGTGATAAGTTAGTCTTCCTGGATCTTGATCGCGGCTGAGGTTGACGAGGAGTGATGAGATCTGAGTTCACTCGATCGAAACATTCCTGCGCAGATTTTTCAGGTACCATCTTAGAAACCTTTTTCCAGAAATTAGGACTTGGTTTCACAGTCAAATAAGCTCCCTGTAAAGCTAACTCCAGCTCCTCTGTCCATCCTCTAGCATTCTTTGTCTCCAATCCTTCTTCTTCCTTTTCTGTTGTCTTCCCTTCATCAGCTTTTGGGGCACCATTTTCTTCCTCTTTTTTCTTTGTAATTCTCATCCTTTTCCCCTCACTAAGATGGACACTGACTTCTTCTTCTTCTTCTTCTTCATCATCATCATCACAATCTCTAAACATCTGCTTAGTCTTTGGACAAAGACGACTTCTACTTGTGTCCCTAGACCTGACACCATCTCCTCGACATTTTTCTTTCTCAGATGAAACTGATTTCGTACATCTATTAAAAACACTGTTAACTGATTTTCTCCCACTGGAAGAAGGCTGACGATCCACAGATCCTCCTCCACTCGAGAATCTAGGAGACCGTCTCAGAGTAAAAGAGCACGAAACATTGGTCGATTTCACGGGAGAGGATGGGGTAGATGCAGGCTTCGTAGAACTAGACCGAGAAGGCTTCTCTTTGCAGGCATCGGAAAATCCCCTATTCGAAATCCTAAGAGACCGCCTCGGCGAAGGAAACCCATCCATCGAACTGTTTGATCCCGGAGATTTCTTCAAACCACCAGATGAGTATGTCAATCTCTTGGATGATATTTGTGGTCCGAGTTCCCGACGGAATTTCCTCGGTGGTTCCGAGCCAAAGCCCAGATCTTTCTCGGGTTTCACTTGGCCATCTCGATTTTGCAGAGAGATAAGCCTCGCCGAGTGGCGAAGAACCGATGTAGCGGGTTGCGGCAAGACGACGGGAGATTTCCTTGTCGACATTTCCTAGAAAGAGAATTAGGAGTTATTGTCAGATTTATTGGAGCATTGTAAATCACTCAACCACGGGAATGCTCTGTCGCTGCCTAAATAAATATATTTCCAACAAACTCTCCAATATAATTCCACATGGAATTAATCAACACTTCAAGCATTCTGGGCCAAGCCCATATCTATTTGGGTTGGGCCGATCCATAAGAAGGATTAATTCGTAATCTATATCGGTAAATATAAGCCCTAGGTTTCGACCTCTTATTCCTCTCTTTCAAAAACCCTGAAATCTCATTTGCCTGCGCCTCCCACCGACAAGAGCGAAACCCACAACCATGCCGCCGAAGTTGGACCCGAGCCAGATCGTTGATGTGTACGTCCGTGTAACCGGAGGAGAAGTCGGAGCCGCCAGTTCTCTGGCTCCGAAGATCGGTCCTCTCGGTCTCGCCCCAAAGAAGATCGGAGAAGACATCGCCAAAGAGACTGCCAAAGAGTGGAAAGGACTTCGTGTCACCGTGAAGCTGACGGTTCAGAATCGTCAGGCTAAGGTCACGGTGGTTCCATCTGCCGCTGCTCTTGTCATCAAGGCCTTGAAGGAGCCGGAGAGAGACCGTAAGAAGGTGAAGAACATCAAGCACAATGGAAACATTTCCTTCGATGATGTCATTGAAATTGCTAGGATTATGAGGCCTAGATCGATCGCGAAGGAGCTGAGCGGGACCGTGAGGGAGATTCTAGGGACATGCGTCTCCGTTGGATGCACCGTTGATGGAAAAGACCCGAAGGATCTTCAGCAGGAGATTCAAGAGGGTGAGATCGATATTCCTGAGAACTAAAGAACAAATGAAAAGATTTGATGGGAATTGAAATACTGTTGTCTTTTCTTCTTTCATCCTCTTTTTTTCTTTCTTTGGATTGAGATCTTATCTTTAGTTTCCATGTTGTTTCACTTAGAATGACTCAGTTTTGGATTATTGTTGCGTTATGTTATCTCTGTTTAAGAACCCTAATGGTTCATCAATCGCAATTTAATGTCTGGCTTTTTGGCATTCTGGAATCTCTCTTTGTTTGATGATGAGAATCTGAGATTGCATTGGTCTTCTATGCCATCGCTTTCTGAAGGTTGGGAACTTTGATCTGTTTGGATTGTGCTTCTTTCTTGATTATTGTTTTTTGCTTATTGATGGTATAACCATGGACATTTCACGCTGTTTGATTTGATTTCTAGACTGCTTCATGTTCACTGCATAGTATAATGTTAGGGTTCATTGCATAATCATCCCAAACTATATTCTTTATCAATTTATATCATCATCTTCGAATCTTTTTGTGAGCCTCTCTTTGCATCCTGCTTTCTTATAATTCTTCCCTCTTCATCTTGAATATCATTAGGGTTTATGTTAGTTTGCTTCCAATTACATCGTGACTATGTCAATGCTAAGTGAAGCTTTTGCATGAATTGTCTTTAATGGAGTTGATAACATGGTCATTTGATTTCGTGGATAGAGTTTTTGGCTGAATTTATACGGTGTCACTGTTTTTGAAGAATTCTAAATACGATTCTTCTGTCAGCAAAAAACAGAACATTCTTCTGAGTTATTGTCTATTTGTTAGAGAAACATTTTACTGAAATTGAGTCTCTGTTATGTGATGTTTATAAAGTCTTGAGCTCCTCCATATTGTTCTTGTTTTGTATATTAGTATCCACTGGCGCAAATGTAGATTAATCATAATCTCTCAAAAGTCAGATTCAATCGTCTAAAACATTTCAAGTCGAGAAGGCGAGAACCAGAGTAGGGTTTAGGTCTTCAAGACTTTTGAAACAAAAGATAAAAACTGGAAAATCTAAGCTGCATAGTTAGAAGAAAAGGATTTTTTTGAAGATAACCGAAAGATTTAACTGGCAAAATGTTACAATTTGGTTGTTTTCTCATTTGTTCAATCTTACTAGAAGTCTTCGAGCTCGGGAAGTGATTTGTTGCTTGAAGCAATGTCTTGTAATAATATACTTTGCTCTTTAAGTAAAACACCCTTGATCATTTAGTATATATAAAAACTAAGTAATGAGAATATTTTAAATAGAGCTAATTGGTCTCCAATAAAATCATCTCTTGAGATCACGTGACACGTTTCTTACCCTGGCACCCATGCCGAGCTAGAAACCCTAACTGTGTGAGCGGAGTTAGATTGTGCATTGTTGGGAACTTTTGCAGCTGGTAGAAGAAAATCATTTGGATTGGCTAGCTTTTTATCTGAAGCTAAAGGAGATTCTAACTTTGCGATCTTCACTTTTTGATTTTACTAATTATTTATTTCTACGTTTTAATAATATATATGCGTGAGTCGATTGTTTTGTCAAAGGAACACGATGCATAAAGTTGTCTATTTTTCCATGTAAACAACTCGGTGTTAGAGAGGTCTTTCCTTGAGGTTAGGCTATTTGATTTCCACCAATCTTTTGCATTTGAAGTATAAAGAAAACTTCTTGCCATGCTTTATGTCTTATTCTAATAAAAAATGCCATTTCTATAAAAAAAAAAAATGAAATTCAGAAACAAAATAAAGACAAAATAGGACAAGACGTAACTCAACAAAAAAAAAAAACATTGTAGGTGAGAGATCACTGTACCCAAAAAAGGGACATCTCTGAACTTGACAGGCCGTAAAATTTGACATTTGAGGAACCAATCACGAATCAAACGTTTGGCTCTTGTAAACGAAATAGTAAATAGTAATTAATAGTTCGTATATATCTTATCTTCAAATCATGCGTTAAAGATGATGTTTTAATAATTATAAACATTAATATTTTAAAGGTCTATTATACTTTCAATCTAAAATATTTATAATTTGTCTGAATTATGTGGTACATTTTGTCATTTCTGCAATTTATGACACATGTTTGAGATTCAAATTCAGCACTCCATAATATTAAAAGAGATATTAAAATTTACTAGGCTATGCTGACAAACAAATAAAATAAATATTTTTTAGTTTAAATATATAATAAATACGGTAAAAGTGTAGATTTAGAAAGAAACATAGATTCAAATTTAATCGCCATCCAGTTTTTAATACTAATAATTTTAGAGGTGGGCGTTCGGGGTCTCCTTCGGATCCGGTTCGGGTTTTCGGGTTTTCGGGGTGAGAAGTCTAAGTCCCATTCAGATATTTTCTAATTCGGTTTGGATTTGGTTCGGTTCTCATCGGGTTCGGTTCGGTTCTGGTAACATACTTTGAGTCTCATTTTGTATCCAAATATCATTCGGGTTCGGTTCTAACTTTGATTATTTAACTTTTTCTTTAGGATTTTTTATCTATCCATAATTTATAACTTAAAATCTTTAAATATATATTTTTTTAATGTTTTGATTATTTTAATCTTTAAATAACTGATAATTCCAAATTTATAATTATAAATTTGAATATTTGAATTATTATAAACTTAAATATAATTATATTTAGAAATAATAATTGTAGTTCATATATTTTGGGTACTCATTTGGTTTTCGGTTTGGGTTAGGTTCTTTGATTATAAAAGTTTAAGATCCATTCGGGTATTCTATCAATTTCGGATTTGATTTGGTTATAATTTTTTGGTTCAAATTCGGTTCGAATTTTCGGGTTCAGGTATTTTGCCCAACCCTAAATAATTTGGTGATTTATCAATTATCAATGATGACTTTATATCAACCTTTTTCTTAATTAGGAATATCTTTACTGAATTTTCATAGATAATCGGACACTGCAATATAAAAATTTGATCTATATCATGTAACTATGTACTCAAAATAACTATTATATGTATGCAGATTACATTACTAATTTTGAAGACAGATAAATTGAGATGTGTTTGTCGATCTTGTTATACATATAGCTGTACATTCTAGCTAGTATCATTTGAGTGACTAATGGACAAAAATGAAGACAACGTTATCTATAAATTATATTTACGTCGAGTTGTCTATAGGACATTTAGATAAGGTCAATGCTGGGTTTCTATGAATACAAAGTATAAGTTGATAAAAGAAATAAGCAAAAAAAGGTGTAAATATATTAATACATTTACTATTAATTAATAACATTGATTGATTGATATCTTCTGTGAATAATCTAATTGGTAAGTAGTGTTGAATTAAATTGAAGATGATTTTATCATACAAAAGATGACTTGTTCAAGCTTATATCTATTTCCTTTTTTTTTAGCCACTCAAACTTTTATTTTTTCTTGAGTTGAATCTCTTATTTATATCAGTCACACGACAAAACCAAAATTAGAGACTTTCACATTTTCTTTATTTGAAGAGAAAATAAAACATGGCTGACGTGGAATATACGTCTAACAATAGCCGACCATAAACGATAAGGATGTCGCCACGTGGCGAAAAAAAAATAACCAAGAAACTGCATCTTCTGTCTTTTGTATTTTCGTCACTTTTCTCTTTTTTTTTTTCAATCAGTTTTCTTTTTCAGTCTGTTGTCAGCAATTTGCAATTTCGCAAAGAGATTGGAATTTAACGTAAATGATTAGTGGGACCGCATAACGTGGCGATATGTAAGTGGTTGAGCAAACCGAGTTGGATATCATCCGAATGGACGGAGATGATACGTTTGTCGGAGCTAGCGACGGGTCGGTTTCAGGCGTGCCGCCCCTCCACGTGTCACCAAAGTCACATGGTTTTGACCTCAGGGGAATCTGGACCCCACCCATTTAAATGGATTCGTTGAGGCTTTTATATATATAATACCATGATTTTGTATCCTAATCCAAGGATTCACCTCATATGAAATTAGAAATTATCTTACCATTAGAATAACTGACATGCTTAGTTGAAATTAACATGCTTCGTCGCAATTAAATTAAAAGAAAGTTCTGGAATTCTATTATGTGTCTTTGCTTTTTACAAGAATGAACTGCTGGATCAATAAAAATGTCGATGTTATAATTCTAAAATGCATTTGGCTTATAAAAATGTGAAAAGTGACAGGCTATGGCATCATTTATATATATATATATATATTTTTTTTAAAAAGGAGAGAGAAAAAGCATCATATAGTATATAATTGGGGTCGGTCGAAATGAAAATGACATTTAGGTGATGGGGCGGCGAGGCTAAGTTAAAGTAAACATAAACCTCCTTTATCTACCAGAAAATAATAATTAGAGAGTTTCAAAATTTAAAATTGACTTAAAAACGACTAAAATATTTCAAAAGTTGTGGTTCTAAGTTCTGTCTTATGAAATCATAAACTAACTGATCTCATACTATAATTTATTTATGTATCTACAGATGCATCTTCAATAGATTTGAATCAACATTTTCCTGTCACGGACCTGGTCCAAAGTATTGTAAACTGCTATAACGTAAAAACTTGATTATTTTCTTTCGTTAATTCAGATGTTCAATGATGGTAAAAATGGAAATAGCTAGGGTTCTTGACTTTACGTATTACTAGTAACTACTATATCAAGCAATTATTAATCAGCAGGACAACTAGCTTGTAATTATTTTGTGAAAGTTAGTAAGCTCATAATCACTCATTTTAGTGTTTGAAAAAAGGAAAATTTAATTCCATTACAATAACATATATAATATTATAATTCAAAAAAGAAAAAAGTTGAAGTATACATGCAAAATAACGAGAGGAGCTCTCACTATAAAAACAGAGCACATGTTCCTCTCACTAACCACACAACAGAGAAGCAATTTTGTTGGAAAGGAAAAAACAAAGAAATTAGGTATGGCGAAGGACGTGGAAGCCGTTTCCGGAGAAGGGTTTCAGACAAGAGACTATCAAGATCCGCCGCCGGCGCCTCTGTTTGATCCGGAGGAGCTGACGAAGTGGTCTTTTTACAGAGCAGTCATAGCTGAGTTCGTAGCTACTCTCCTCTTCTTATACATCACTGTTTTAACAGTCATCGGTTATAAGGTTCAGACCGATAGTACTGCCGGCGGCGTTGACTGCGGCGGAGTTGGAATCCTCGGTATCGCTTGGGCTTTCGGTGGCATGATCTTCATCCTTGTCTACTGCACTGCCGGTATCTCTGGTACGAATCTTCTTTAATCTTAAGTTATTTTTGAGTTTTAGAAGAAAAAGTTGATAAGTAAAACTGAAATCACTATGAATCTATTTGCTATGTTTTTAGTTTTAGTTTGGGTTTGAATTTTAATCAAACATATTCTTACTTTCCAAAAAGAAAAAAAAAAAGCTTAATCAGGACTGAAACCGGTTAGTTAATTACCAGGCGTGCCTTAAATTCCTGAACAGAATCACATTTTGAACTTTGTCTGTTTCCTTAGGTGGTCACATAAACCCGGCAGTGACATTTGGGCTATTATTGGCCCGTAAAGTGTCGTTGGTTAGAGCCATATTATACATGGTGGCTCAGTGTTTGGGTGCGATTTGTGGAGTTGGATTGGTCAAAGCCTTCCAAAGCTCTTACTACGTCCGTTACGGCGGTGGAGCCAACTCTCTAGCCGACGGATACAGCACAGGTACAGGCCTCGCCGCAGAGATCATTGGTACTTTCGTTCTCGTCTACACTGTCTTCTCCGCCACTGACCCTAAACGCAGTGCTAGAGACTCCCACGTTCCAGTGAGTCACATATTAAATGTTATCAAGTCGAACCAACTGGTTAAGAGATATGTTTCAATCGTACTAATATATAATTAATTGGAATGTAAATGAATGAAAGGTGTTGGCGCCACTTCCGATAGGATTTGCGGTGTTCATGGTACACTTGGCTACCATTCCCATCACCGGAACTGGAATTAACCCGGCAAGGAGTTTCGGAGCAGCCGTCATCTTCAACGAGAGCAAGCCATGGGATGACCACGTACGACCTCGATCATTCTTTTTCCCTCATTATGTTTTAACTAAACCATATTAACTCTTTACTAGGGAAATAATAATAATAATAATTAAGTATTTCTAAGCAACTAACTTTGATTCAATGATGAATAAAAAAAAATATGAACAGTGGATATTTTGGTTGGGACCATTCATTGGAGCTGCGATTGCTGCAGTCTACCACCAATTCGTTCTGAGGGCTTCAGGTTCCAAGTCTCTCGGATCTTTCAGAAGTGCTGCCAACGTCTAATAAACTCTCTCATCCACAAACACATTCTGAAATAATAATAATAATAAAGATGATCACTTCAAATATAGTTGTTGTCTTTTCAATATGTACAAATTATCCAAATCAAAAATCTCAGTTTGTGTTTCTTATCAATGTTCTCTACTTGCTCTTTTGTGCATTTATCAATCGGTGTAATTGCCAATGCCAAAGCTTATCGAGTGGTAAAAAACAATGAGGTTATTATTGCGTTTGCGTTGATGTTTTATGTTTTTCATGCATAAACCCCACATTCTTTGGTAAATTTAAAATGTAAATGAACAAGATGTTTCATGGACTGATCAAGATAACGAAAGAGGAAAAACAAGTAAATAGCAAAAAATAGTTTTCAAAACTGATTCTTTTGGCAAAACTTTATGGAATTGCTAATTATATTATACAAACAGTCTAGCACTTATCTTTGAATACCTCCAACTGTTTGTAAATATCATGTAAATATCTGATTTTACTAATCCAAATTAAGGAGGAAATTAATAAACAGTCGTTAATATTATTGTGCTATTTGAAGTTTGGACACGCGTAAAAAAATATATAAAAAATCGTAATAAATAAATAGTAAGTGGGGGGCGAGAATCTCTCCACTTGGGTTTGAGTTTATGTTAGCATTTTAAGTGATGGGAACATGTAGTTTGCAGTTGGTAAGTCGTTACTTCTGAATTTTTCAATATCATTTTACCGTTAGAGTTCAATCTCTGTACGGTAAATTACTTATTGGTATGAATGTAGTATAACCACTATAATAAACCTTAACAAAAAAAAATAGCTAAGTAGAGAATAAAATAATATATCATCTATGATCATTGATCATTAATCTGATTCTGACCGTTTCCCGATCATCATCATTACACTGATTCTCTAGAATCCTGAGTCTCGATTTTTGCAATTCCAAATTTCCATTCTTTGGCTAATTGGAATCATGGGCAATATAAGCGGTGGAAGCCGCCGAGACCATCCGTCGCCGCCGTACCCAAACCCTAATCCTCCTCCGTTGCACTATTATCAGTACCAAGGCTATTATCCGCCGATTCCGTCGTCTTCATACCACAATCAAGGTGCTAGGGTTCCCTTTGGCACGATGGCTTCTCCGTTTCCTTACGTTGAGCACCAGGAGGCCGTGACTATAAAGAATGACGTCAATTTGAACAAGAAGACCTTGAGGTTTGAGCCTGATGAAGAAAACCCTGGCAAGTTCTTGCTCTCTTTCACCTTCGACGCCAATGTTTCTGGAAGGTAAATGATTTCCGGTGGTGATCTCTCATGACTCTTTATCATATATTTTCTAGAGTTGTAGATTTCTGTAGTGGACTTGTGGATGACGAAGAAACGTATTTTGGTTACTTCAGTGGTGATTCATAGCTTGTACTTAATGGTTTGTTTTTGATCAACAGCATCACTGTGATGTTCTTTGCGAAAGAAGGCAAAGAGTGTAACCTGATTGCAACAAAGGAGAATCTGTTTCCATCAACAATAGTTAGTTTTCCAAAAGGTCTGGGACAGAAATTCAAGCAACCTTGTGGAACAGGGATCGACTTTCCGGCTATATCAGAGACAGAGTTGGTTGAGGCAAATGAGACCAATGTGTATCATGTGGCAGTTAAGGCAGAGGGATCATCATCAGAAGATGATCTTGAATCTATAACGCCTAACCCTCAGATAACTCTTGCGGTTTTGGAGGAAAACAAGGGTGAGTACAAGGCGAGAGTCGTGAAGCAGATCCTGTGGGTGAATGGGAAAAAGTATGTTCTTCAGGAGATTTATGGTATTGGTAATGGTGTTGATGGTAATGGAGAAGATGGGAATGAGGCTGGAAAAGAATGTGTGATCTGCTTAACAGAGCCACGAGACACCACTGTTCTCCCTTGCAGGCACATGGTAAGTATGTAAACATCTTTGGGAAAACAAATATGGTTAGAACAATGTAGACCATAGACCTACGTCTGTTTATATCTACTTGAGCTTATTCTTGGAGAGATTTGAGAAAAAAACAACTTTTTTTTTGTCCTTATTGATTGCTAACTTTCATTTGTTTTTTTTGTGGTGTTTTTCTTAGTGTATGTGTAGCGGTTGTGCAAAGATTTTGAGGTTTCAGACAAACCTCTGTCCCATCTGTAGACAACCGGTGGATAGGCTTCTGGAGATAACGGTCAACACCAACGGCTCGAGTAACTGAGCTTTGCCACGTTGCTCTTCCCCTGTTTGTACAGAGTCAGCTTCCGAATGTTCTTGCTTGTGGTAGATATGCAGTCGTTGAAACTCGAGTTACTAACTACATTATGCCAAATGACACTTTAATTCCAATTTTTCCTTCAATCCTTCTAAGTGTTTGGTATTTCATCAAGCTATTTTTGGTACTGTATGAAGAGTTCAGGTCTTGCTATTAGTTGAATAAAGAGAATATTAAAACCAGTAGAAACACAACATAGCAACTTCATTGAAAAGCACATACACAAAGTTCATCATGGCGACTGCTTATTTAGGTAGAACCGTAGAAGCGCCCAGTCGCTGGAGCAAACTTCTGCGGCTTTGCTCTATACATGAGCAAAGATTGTAGCAACATAGAAAAACAACACAACATAACTTATCAAATAACATAGTTTCAGTTTTTTTAGCTTCATTTAGCTGAGCTCTTAGTCTTCCCACCATTGATGAACAAAGACGCCGCTGTTTCTGAGGCTCTTTATGATACTGGGGCAGTCACCGTACCCTGTGCAGTGAAGAAACAGTTCATCAACTGAGCAGATCGCACCTGTCTTTATCAGCTCTGAGAGAAACTTCAGCTCGGCGTCGCTTGTGTTCATCTTCAGAACCACGAAATCAGCAAAGCTTGCTGTTTCCTTGAACCATGCTAGAAAATCAAAGCTGTCATCTTCTACAAAGGGTTCTTCTTGTTCTTCAGGACTAGCTATTGTTGATTTTGTTGCTGCGAGTCCTGGATGATAGATGAAGGTTACACCAGGACTTTTGACATAAGAAGTCAAGATAGATGTGTTGTGATGCACAAAATAGCTATTAAAAGCTTTCTTGTCGATTGGGTATGACGGGAAGAACCAATTCGATCTCGCTGTCAGATGAACCGCTGCTCCGATATCAATATAAACCAGCCTCTTCCTAGAAGAGAGATCAATGAACTCAGGCAAGTAATGAATCCGTCTCTCAAAATCCGAACGTTTTTCCTCGAGAAGAGGCTCCAATAATCCAATGTACGGTCGGCTATTAAGCACAGATGAGCAATCAGCCGGAAGGTGATGATGAGTTTGATCCAAACGGAAACTATCTTCTCCATTTCTCCTGAATACAACCAAAACCTGTTCACCCAAGGAAGCAACATGAACAACACTCGAATTCTTCAGTAGTGAAGAAACAGGCGAAACCGATCTGACCAACCCGTTCGAGTCAGACCCACTAGCAGTACCCACAAGCATAGCTCCTATTCCACCGGGCATAAGGATACGCTCGATTTCATAAACAAGTGAAGCAGGAACAGAAACTGTCTCAAGATCCATAGAGAAGACGAAACCGAAAGAAGCATCTTCATACTGTAGCTCACTTGTGAACTTCCTGTGCTTGAAAGTGAAAACAGGTGGCATGTAAGCCACGCGAGCATCAGAGATCCCTTGTAGGTTCATCGCAAGAACAGCTGAAACCGATCTCCGGCCAATACAGAGAGCTTTCGTATCGTTACTTAGCAAATTCATACCTTTAAGCTCTCTGACGACTTCAGTAGTCAAATTGATGTTTTCCTTATATTTCTCCGATTCCAGATAGTTCCAAACTGGTTTGAGGAATCTATTGGACAGTAATCCGTTGCCTGAGAAGAGGAACGGACCCAGAAACGCGAAATTCACGGCGCAATCATCGAGCTTACTCGGGTGGTGACCCAGGAAAGCTCCGTCGAGATTTCGCAAGATAGATACAACAGAGAAAGCGCAGACGATCACGAGTGCGCGTAAGATCACACGCCGCCGGAAAGAGCTAGGCATCAATTTCAGCTTCAGCAGCTTAAGGCCCATGACGAGGATCCCAAAAGTAACAAAGTTTTCTTTTACTCGGAAGAGAGATTCAATGGAAGTAGAATGATTTCAAGAGAGATTTTAAAAAGCCAAATTTGGGAGGAACAAGGAAGGAATTTAGCGAGTGCAAAACCTGGAGGAGGTATGGTTTCCACCCACGAGGAGAACTATCGTATTTTGTAACCCTAACCAGACCCTTCTCGGAGCACGTCTTAGCATCAGCACAACCCACTTCAGATCCATATTCGTTTAACCAATCGAGCGAACCATGCGAATTCCTCGAGATCTGACTACATAGTACGGTACGATCTCTTTTCTCAGCCAAAATGAAATGGGGTTTTCTCTGTCGCAAGAAATTTCTGAGCCAATTTGGGAATTAGGGTTCAGAAAGCTAAAGGCTGGAATCTGAAGAGACGTGGAGATAGAAGGACGAGAGATCTGTGATACCAATGCAAGAGTGAAGTAATAAAGTGACAACTGCGAAGAGACGAGGAAGAAAGAGAGAGAGAGAGAGAGAAGAGAGATGATAACGTCACCATGCCACGTGGTTTGTTGTGAAGCCTTTCGATGTGTAATCGAAAGTTTGATATGATACTATACGTGAAAGTGTTTCACAACTCCCAATGGAATGATAATTTTATATTCAGATTACGTCGAAACAGCATAATTAAAATATTTATTAACGAGTAAAAATAGAGATTTATTAGCAATAATATAGAATAAATGGTGTAGACATTTTTTTTATATAAAAAGGTAGGTTATCTTAAACATGAAAAATGTTGTTAGACTAAAAGCTTAAGAAAATATGTTGCGAAGAGTACTATTCTTCCATTAATCTAGGGTTTATTCTTCTCTAATTATTTTTATAAATAGAAAAACATAAAAGTAGAGGTTTCAATATGAATAAACCAATTCGGTCCGGAACCTAATCCGGTTGGACCAATCATTGTATACAGTTTTCACAATTTATGTCCTAATAACAATTTAATAGTAAGTATTCATTAAAAAAGAATGGCTTATGGTTCGGAGAGTGAATCAAATTCCACCGACACTTAACGTTATACGATTCTATCAATTGTAGTGATAATTATTGCAAAGAAAATCTCTTAGCTTGTTTTATGTGCCAGCTGTCTTGAATCTTTAGTGGTACCTAGACATCAACAAAGTTGGAGAGACAAGAACAAAACCCATATCTCACTTAGGGATGTAATATTGCAACTAATTCGCGAGTGATCCTTATATAACCACACATATGTGGAGAAATAAGGTTTTGACACACCGTTACACATCTATACATAGTTACTGACACTTCGAGTGTTGAGACAAAATATTGGATGATGTCTTAAGGTAATTATCAAATAAGTACGAGTATCATTTATGTTGTCACGTCATGTTTAAAAGTATGATCAAGATAGAAGTGGTGATAAGGAAAGAGACAAAGCAATGAATATTCCAAAAATCGGTAGGTGAGTGAGTCATCCCTCGATTTATCTCTTGTCGGTCGTGTCATGCTTCTCTTTTTTTCTTTCCAACGTCTGTTGTTAATGGTGGACTCCAATACCGTTTACTCGAATTGTTGAATTAATCTCGTGTTAAGCTAGGAGAAGTACAAATCAAACATATTTATAGGTTCTATATCATAAAGGGAATTTTAAAAGGAACTATGAATTGGTAAATAATTTATAAACTAAAAAAAAAAAGACTTCATAAACTAATAATTTACAGAAATAACAAAGGCGATGGAATGTAACTTTTCGGATCTTCACTCATGAAACAAATATGCAGGACCATTATTTCTGAGAAACCAAATAAGTAAATAGATAAGGCATCGTTCAGATTCTACAAACTGCATGAAAATAAAGAGCACCAAAGTTGCATTATTGGCTGATGAAAGTCTTCTGGGCATAAACCCTAAAAACCAAAACACGTTTTTTTTCCTTCTTATAATTACATCAGAAAATTCTCTTTCGTCTCACCCATCTTCCTCTTCTCTATTGCCCACAATTTTGTCAGCCTCCAATATACAGTCAGGTTTCAGGTTTTGATATTTTTTTCAAAATAAAATAAAAAACGAAACACAGCAGAAAATTTTATTCACAGGGCTTTTCTTTACGGTTTCCTTTTCCATTTTAGATGGAGAAAACAGACTAAATAATAGCACCTGATTTTCAGACAGCATGATCTGTCATTGTTTTAAACTAGAACCAACGATCTTACTGCTCAGTGAGGCTTTGTTGTCTTTGGGGAAGCTTGTGCTCGAGAGAGCAATTGTAGGATTTGCTTCTGAGCTGTTGGATTGGGTTTCTGAGACACTCGGCCGTGTCCAGATCTTTATATGGCCTTCTCGACAGGCCGTTACGACTGATTCTTGTGTGAACATCAAGCCGGAGAGGGGCTCAGTGTGAACACGGTGAGCTATGACCGGCGAGAGCTTTGGAACATCATGCTTGCAAGGAGCAGGTTGAAGATTTCCCATTGGTATGACATTGTCCCAGTGAGCCGATTGGCTTCCCGTACTGTAAGTAGGAGATCCTCCTGGAGGTCGCCTAAGGGGAACCACGATCTCGTCCATTTCAAGGTCCCAGAGAAGTAGCTGTGTGTCCTGCGGATTCAGCAGAGGAAAGCAGCACAGTGTGTGAGGCTAAAGACTTGGAGATCATAAATTTATAGGAGAATAAAGAGACTAAAATCGAAGGAGGCTATGGTTTACTATGGCAAATTAAGTTGGAAACTGAGACTTTCAGGTTACAGATTTGTTTAAACGATCTCATCATACAACGAAACAATTCACTTTCTACAAATTTCTACCTAGCAGACCAATGAATCCTTAGCTGTGATCTGGAAATGTTACATGAACAATGCTGAATCATTCCATGATCAATACCAATGAAGAAACATTTCTAAGAATTATCCCCGATTTTTTTATCACACTCTGTCGTCCTTACCCTAGAATAATTCAAGTATTAACACCGTACAAATGATAAAGCTGGCCAAAGCAATTTAGAAAATCTAAGCGCAACTCCCATAAATACAGCTTCTTTCAGGTCTTCGCTAAAACCAAAGGAGCATGAAAAAATACCTGACCAACTGATCCAAACCGGTACATGATATGCTCTCCTGACCCATCAGTATTTGGTGACGACCAATAGGAATCAAACGCTACTCCACTTACCTGAGGGCAGGCATTCCAACACGAGTCAACTGAAAAGTCTTTTTTTTAATAAATAAATCACCGTACTAAACTCAAAAACCTTACCCACGAATTATGTCCCTCACCCCACGCCACGACCTTCCGATCATCCATACTCCACACTTGAACCAAGTCATCTTCACCTCCCGTCAAAATGTACTTTCCATCCATACTGTTAATATAATCACGTTGTCAATGGCCAGTATCATTATGAGCTAATATTCTCACAACAATGGCATCTACTTTAGACAAATTTTGTATATTTGACGACGAAGAAAATTTGCCAAAGAAATTATATCCAGTCACCTCCAAGAACAGCACAGCAGAGCACCGTAATAACTTTTTCCACCAAATACCAGCTTCTGGGTTGAGAAGTCAAAAATGCGAAGATAACCTGTAAATGGTAAGAAAAAGTAAATGATTAATTAAGAAACACATAGAAAGAATAAGAACTCACGAACGAATAGAGACGTCTTACCATCTCTTCCAACAGTCGCCAAGTGTGACCCGTCATTTGAGAATGCAATGCTGTTGACTGAACCTTGACAAATATGCCATCTCGCAACAGGATTACTCTGCATGAATACTCACGGGAATGAACAATGGCACTTACAAATATACTCAGGGATCGAAAAGAAAGTCTTAATACCTCATTTTTATAATACAATGTTAAGAGAAGTAGCAACTGATGATCCTATCAGAGGATAGGTATGTACCATGCACTCAGCACCTATATAAGGATCTAAGGAAATGGATGCTAACTCAAGTACCTTGCTATATTTTGCTTTGTCAACTGAAAACTGTGTAGGATCTCTTATAGCAGGAAATGTTGAATCCGTGGCACCATCTTTGTTCTATAAGTTAAATAAATCAGGATCGAGAATTAGACAAGATCAGGCAAATAAAAGTAAAACTTTAAAAAGCAGATTTCTGATATATGAGCTTGCCTTCTCATACACGTACAAATTGCCGTCGGCATGAGCAACGACAAATGCTCCATCACCTCCAGGCACCCAATCAATACTAGTACAACGGCTGAGACAAAGCAACAAAATTAATATCATTTTAGATAGAAAGTGATACCAAAATAGAATATAGTTGGAAAGGACTTTTGGCAATTCATGTTTCAACTCAACCAACTAAAACTATTATCCTCAGAGACTACATCCTGTCCTGTAGTATTTTGACTAATCTACTGTCAAGAGTTTCCCAGAGCATACATCCGTAACAACGACAAAAAATGAATTATCTAAACTTGTTTCATTGTTGATTTTTGTTTCATCTTAACGAACTAAAAATGTTCTCCCAACCAACTTAAACCGTTCTCCTCTGAGACTACATCTTCTCTGTAATAATTTGACTAATCTACTGTTACTGAGAATTGCGTAGAGCATACAATGATTACAACAACAGAAAAAATGCCTAAGCTTGCCTCATTGAGAAAACACTAGCAGAAGTACAAACAAAAAACACAAACAGACCCTTCCACAAAACAAATATGATCTGGCTGAATCGATTCTTCAGATGTCACTACGAATATAGCACGTTAGAGAGGTGGCAGCAAAAAAAATTACACGCAAAAAAATAACTCTTGCCTGTTATTCACAGAACCGTCCTTGTTATAATGCAGTGCTCCAACTAGCTTCTTCGAGATGTCCTGTAACTGCTGTCTCAGTGACACAGTGTACACTACAATAACAAACCACAACTATAAATCCACAAGACAAGGAATCTAGATCATAGGTTAAAAAAAGCGAGCTCAAACTTCAACTTACCATCCCCAGAATTCAGCCCAATAAGTAAATCATGTCCATCCTTAGCATCGGGATCAAAAGCATGGCACATAGGGTTTGAATTACTGAAATGGATAGACTTTACTGGATCCTACATAAAAAAAATTTCCTAATCCATTACATCAGAAATACCAGAACTTTACAGTTAAATGTTTGAAAGAAAAAAAACGATCAGCAGTAATTACCTTGTCTTGTGAGTTCAAGTCACAGATAAAAATAGCATCACCCACATTGAAGACCAAGTAAGTTCCTTTCCCATCGAAGTTCGTATTTGTCATCGATGTGCTTGAATTAGAAGCAGCAAAGGAGCCACTAATCCTTGAACTTGTACTCACACTTTTTCCCCCTCCATTACCTCCGACAAAACTAAGCGCACGGTTTCCATTTCCAGTGCCTAGCAATCTTGCTGTTGCTGAACGGAATCCGCTACTGGCACTGTAACCCGACGAAGTACCAGTTGGAGTCGAAGGAGCAGCTCTTTCCTTAAGCTGAGCTAGAGTTACCTGACAACGAAAATTACCCAATTCGCCCATTGGATACCACTTTTATTGACACGCATAAGGAAATTCTCATTTGCTAAAATCGAAAGGAAAGCAATGCTAGTGAAACCGATTGATCAACTAACAACCTTAAGCATTGAAACTCAAATTTCAGTAGCAAAAGTTTCATGAAGATGCTAATTCTCTTAAATTTCCGATTGGAGTAACTACAAACCACAACCCAAACGCATTCCAATCAGGGAAACGAATCAAAGTATCAATACCAAAATCCCTAAACAAAATCTGCACCTGAGTAACCGTTTTGCCATGAGCGTAGTGAAGGAGGCTAGATGAATGCGTCTTCTCGTAGTGGAGTTTGTACTTCCCTTCCGGCGTCTTGAAATAAGTCTTAATCCCCGGCGACTGAGGATTCGCAGCCGGTGACGACGATGAAGATGGCGCCGATATCATTCCATTAGAAGTGTTCATCATGTTGCTTGCTCTTCTTCTCCTCTAATCGTCTACCCAATAGCATCTGATCAAAAAATTCCACGACCCTCTAGGGTTTTTTCTCTCACCCAAATCGAAACCCAGAAAAATTTCCCCTTTTCTTCTCTGCTCTCTTCTTCGATTTAAATCACTAAAGTCTCGTCGAGATAAAAAAAATAATCAAACTTCTCTTCTGAGGTCTCCAATGGCTACCGAATCAAAGGGGTTATTATGATGCAACTGCTTGTCTTTCTCTCTCTCGTTTCGTTGCTTATTGCTCACAACTTATTATCAAAGCTTTGACTCTTAAAGCGATTAAAAGTCATGGTAACAAACGGTCAAGATCTCGTAAGAGAGCGTTCAACGTTGGAGATAGTTGATCCGATGGGTCGGGTTTGGTTATTCGATTTCGGGTTTCCAAAGAATCTAGATACGGCATAATCACACAGATTACGCGTGCTGACGTCATAGACCAACTCAGGCCCAGTTTAAGCCCTTTTACCAATCAACCGATGAAATTAAGGCCTTTTAGATTCGGATGGTCAATCACTCAGCGTGAGGCTTGTGTTTAAAATTTAGAATTAGCTATAATTTTTCTTTCTAAAATATTTTTTTAACTTTCCAACATGTATTTTCTGAAGGTATAATAATTTTATGTGTTTATAAAAAAATCAATATTTTAAGAATATGTTCAGTTGATCGGAATCATGTAGCATAATAGTAGTCACCTCTAAAATTCATGATATAAGTATGAGATTCGAATCTAGTATCCCTCGTTATTATGAGAGATATTAAAATCACTATATTATGTTGATAAAAAAATATGATCAGTTGAAATCTAAAGTTGTATTTGCCTAAAACGTTGTTTGATGCTGCAATATTATGATATAATTTAGATCTCTTTAGATATTTCGAATGTTAATATGTAAATCTAAGCAAATAACTTGTAATCGTCCACTCTAATTTTTTTTTGCCTTTGTTAGAACGTGGAAAAAAGACAATTTTTTCATCACTTTCGCATTTTCTGTGTAGAAAAACTTCAGACAAAAAAGATATAGCCGTTGGGAAAAAACACGTGGCGTTATATGTCAATCCACTTGTCTGTTTCATTCGTTGTCTCTTTGGATTCTCTTGTTCCCATATTATTATTCCTTTGTCTCTTCCTCTCCTTTAGTTTACTCCAAGCAAAGTATTGCCCCAATACACAACCCGTGACCTTCATCAATCCTCTCTCTCTCTCTCTCCTCATCTATGAGAATTAATCTTTCTTCTTTTTCTTCAATGGCCCTTCTCTGAAATATTTTGTCAACGGATAATGTCGCTTCCTCCAACATTCTTCCTCTTGGTCATTTGGACCTTGCTTTCCTTCTTCTTCTTCCAAATCAACGGAGCTACGACTGACTTCGATTTCTCCACGCTCGCCATCAGCAACTTGAAGCTTCTTGGCGACGCTCGTCTGAGCAATGGAATCGTTAGCCTCACTCCTGACCTCTCCGTTCCTAACTCCGGTGCCGGGAAAGTCTTATACGCGAACCCCGTCAGATTCCGGCAACCCGGAACTCATTCTCCGGCGAGTTTCTCCACCTTTTTCTCCTTCTCCATCACCAATGTCAACCCTTCTTCCATTGGCGGTGGTCTCGCCTTCGTTCTCACGCCGGACGGAAACACAATCGGCGCCGCCGGAGGCTCGCTGGGTCTCACCGGTCCCGCCGGTTCCAAATTCGTCGCCGTCGAGTTCGACACGTTGATGGATGTCGATTTCAAGGACATTAACAGCAATCATGTCGGATTCGACGTGAATGGCGTCATTTCATCTGTTTCCGGCGATCTCGGCACCGTAGACATCGATCTTAAGAGCGGCAATACTGTCAATTCGTGGATCGAGTACGACGGAACGAGTCGGGTCTTCAACGTATCGGTCTCTTACTCGAATCTGAAACCCAAATCTCCGATTTTGTCCTTCCCTCTCGATCTAGATCGATACGTGAACGATTTCATGTTCGTCGGATTCTCCGGGTCTACTCAGGGAAGTACAGAGATCCACAGCATCGAGTGGTGGAGCTTTAAGTCTTCATTCGGGTCGGAGTCCGGGTCTGGATCCGGACCCTCTCCTCCGACTGCTAATTTAGTGAACCCCAAAGCTAATTCGGTGAATTCTCCGCCGCCGCTAGCTTCACAACCGTCTCCTTCCGCGATTCCGATAAGTTCCCAATCGAAAACTTCGTTTTCTTCATCATCTTGCCACAAACACCTGTGCAAAGAGAATCTGGGAGCAATCGCCGGAGTAGTAACCGCCGGAGCTTTCTTCTTAGCTCTTTTCGCCGGCGGTTTATTCTGGGTTTACTCTAGAAAGTTCAAACGCGTCGAGAGATGTGATTCGTTCGCGTCGGATATAATCAAAGCCCCGAAAGAGTTCAGCTACAAGGAACTCAAAGTTGGCACGAAGAGCTTCAACGATAATCGAATCATCGGACACGGCGCCTTCGGGATTGTATACAGAGGTGTATTACCTGAAACCGGAGACATCGTCGCCGTGAAACGGTGTAGCCACAGCTCACAGGACAAGAAGAACGAGTTCATGTCGGAATTATCCATAATTGGAAGCCTCAGGCACAGAAACCTAGTCCGATTACAAGGATGGTGTCACGAGAGAGGCGAGATTCTGTTAGTTTATGATCTAATGCCAAACAGTTCGCTCGATAAAGCCTTGTTTGAGTCACGATTTCCGTTGCCGTGGGATCACCGGAAAAAGATCTTGCTCGGAGTTGCATCTGCTCTTGCTTATCTTCACAGAGAATGCGAGAATCAGGTGATACACAGAGACGTGAAAAGCAGTAACATAATGCTAGACGAGAATTTCAACGCCAAGCTCGGAGATTTTGGATTAGCAAGACAAATCAAACACGATAAATCGCCGGAAGCGACTGTCGCCGCCGGGACAATGGGATATTTAGCGCCGGAGTATCTATTGACGGGTCGTGCTACGGAGAAGACAGACGTTTTCAGCTACGGAGCGGTGGTTCTGGAAGTGGTTACCGGAAGACGACCAATCGAGAAGGACTTAAATGTACAGAGACAAAACGTTGGGTCAAATCCGAATTTAGTTGAATGGGTGTGGGGTTTGTATAAAGAAGGGAAAGTTTCGGCAGCGGCTGATTCAAGGCTTGAAGGTAAGTTTGATGAAGGAGAGATGTGGCGGGTAATGGTTCTGGGCCTAGCCTGTTCTCATCCGGACCCAGCTGCTCGGCCCACTATGAGGTCAGTGGTACAAATGCTGATTGGTGAGGCTGATGTACCGGTCGTGCCTAAGTCAAGACCAACCATGAGTTTTAGCACTTCACATTTGTTGCTGAGTTTGCAAGATACTCTCTCTGATTGCAATACCTTGGCGTTAAATTCTAGCCGATCGTCGACCTGGTCGGTACCAGAACATAATGTTATGATTAGAGGCGACGATGACCATTTGGTATAGATCGAGAGATGCATTTTGTTGTGTTTTGATTATTTGATTCGATTTTGATTTGTATTGTAATATTCAATTCATTTTTTTTTTCCTATTTATGTAAGGCAAGTACACGGAATCGGTTTGTTTAGGAGCCACTAAACCATTCAAGCGATTAGCCGGAATTTTGATCTAAAATCAATTCAACAAACTCTGAAACAAAGTCCAAATAATTGATGATAATACCAAATAAATGATCATAATACCAAATAAATGTAAATATGGTTGAAATTAAAAACCTATGCGAAATTTTATTGACTTTGAAACCGAAACCATTCAAAAACTGGTTCATTCGAACATAAGTTTTATTTTGAGTACTATTATTAGTAAACTGAAACCGGATTAAACAATTATAGTTACATAGAGTTATTAGGGGTCTAATTTTGCATAACAAAAGTTACGAGTTGAATTTGGAAATACCTGAAAAGTAAGGGGTCCAAATAAGAGTTTTCGGATGACTGGAAGTGGCTATGTAGTGGATAAAACACGTGTAATTACATACTTATCTGCGTGTGTTTGTGTCTTAATCTCTTCGAAAACAGATCTTCGTTTTCTTCAGATCATTCTTCTTCTCCCTCCTCTACCATTCTTACGTTGTTGGAGCTGATCTCAGAGATTTCAGATCGTATTCATGGACGGCGAAGATTTTGCTGGAAAGGTATCGTAAATCGTCCCTATACTTGCAGCTTCTGTAGGATTTAACGGCTCCTTTTCTGCGATCCTAGCAATTATATTTCTTAGGGTTGTTGTCGTGATTTGTTCTTTTGGAATTTAGACTCTTTTGTTAATGATCTGAGGAAACATGCGATATATTCTAATTTTGAGAAAAAAAATTTGCGATCTGAATCAGCTGTGGGGTTTCATGCATTGCAGGACAACTGTCTGGAAAACAAATTCTTGTCATTGTAAATTTTGTTGAGAAAAATATTTTCTTGAAAAGGGATTTCTTTTGCTGTATTTGATTTGCGTCGCAGGATCGATGACTAGATATGCTATTTGAGTTATTGCAGTTATACATAACGATATGTATCAATTTTGAAGTCTGGCTTTCCCTGAATTATGCACAAAGATTAATGTATCTTAGGTCTTGTATATACTGTTGTGTGGCTTATCTTAGTACATATCCGATTTTGAACTCTGAAAGTCGTTGGAGAATGATATTTTAACTTAATGGGAAACCAAGCTCTTCTCATCTGAAACATTATTGATAATGTGATGGTTTAAAAACGATCGCATTCCTGTTGCATGCACGTTTTGCTTGGAATATGCCCGGTCCTAGTGATCTTGTTCATTTTTGTGATCAGCACTTGATTTCCCCTTGTCCCGTATCCTTGTTTCTATGTTCGGTATGATTTATATGCACTCATTGGTCCGACATTTCATAGGCGGCTGCTGAAGCCAAAGGATTGAACCCGGGACTAATCGTGCTGCTTGTTATCGGAGGTCCGCTTGTTGTGTTCCTGATTGCCAACTGCGTGCTCTATGTGTATGCTCAGAAGAACCTACCTCCAAAGAAGAAGAAGCCAGTTTCCAAAAAGAAGCTCAAGCGCGAGAAGCTGAAGCAAGGAGTCCCTGTGCCCGGAGAATAAAACCCACCTTAGCTTCACTTATGCCTTGTCTAAAGATGGATAAAGGTTTATAATCGCTTATCAAATTTCACCCTTTGTGGGTTTTTTTTTTTGTTCTCATTTTTCTTCCTTTACTTGTGTCATGAGGATTGTCTTGAGTTGTGTATGATTTCACTTGGAGGGTAAGTAGAAAACACCCTTTTGCTTGGGTAGACTTTTTTGGTCTGTTTATTGCAGCTGTAGAGTCTCTCTCATCCTCTTTGCAACAATTTCTCATCTTATATATGTTATTGAAGTAATATCCAACAATTTCTCATTCTAAGGTTGTTGTAGTGATCTTCCCTTTAATAAAACATCAACATTTGAAAGAAAAAAACATATCTAACTCAACTATGGTTAGTTATAAATAGGACGCACAGGTAAGAAATGACATAAAACATTGAAATGAGAATGGCTGAATGGTCATTTGCATTTGATTTGTTGCGACGCTTAAAAACTGGAGCTATGGATGGCTTTGGCCGTAATCGACGATGGGATAAACTGGAGTCTTTTCTTGTGTTGCAGATACACTCATCTACCATCTCCAACCAGACGTTATGCAGGACTGTATATATGTCGTCCCTCTCTGGATGAAGAACGTCTTCAGCAAAGAATATATACATTTTATCCTTAACTTCAATCCAGCTCTGTCCCGGAACTTTTTTAACAACACGTTTTTTCATCGAGCTCCTCATCAACGCCGCATCTTCCCAATTTCCAGAAGAAGCATGTACGCTACAGAGCACTACATGGGCTGTAGAGTTGAAAAGATCGAACTTCAGAATGTTTTCAGCAGACTTTTGGGCGAGATCAACGTTTCCTTTGGTTTTACATGCAGAGAGTAGAGTCTTCCACACGACTGCATCAGGTTCCAACTTCATTTCATCGATGAATTTCTCAGCTTTATCTAAATGTCCAGCACGAGCTAGCAAGTCAACTATGCAAGAGCAATGCTCTTTTGTTGGTGAAATCCCGTACTCAGTTTGCATGATTGCATATAGCTTCAAGCCTTCTTCCACCAGCCCGACATGACTACATGCTGTAAGAACACCCACAAACGTTACATGGTTTGGTTCTATGCCTGAACTTTTCATTCCCTTGAACAATATGAGAGCTTCCTCTCGCAATCCAGACTGTGCATATCCAACTATCAAACTGCTGCACGAAACTACATCTTTGTTATCCATTGAATCAAAGATCCTTCTCGCTTGCTCCAGTGACCCACACTTGGCATACATATCAATCAACCCATTTGTTATAAATTGTTCAAGCACCAACCCGGTTTTTAGATTATAGCAATGCACTTGACTTCCCAGTTTCAGAGATGCAATTTCCACACAAGCTGATCACATTCAGAGACAAGCATCTGCTTAAACAATCTAAACACCTCTGCTGGCTGTTCATGTTGCAAACATGCTGTCAGAATAGCAATCCAAGAAACAGAATCTGCGTTGTCCCTGAAGTCTTCAAACATCTTAAAACAACAGTACAAGTCCGAGCAGCAGCTGTACATGGTCAGCAGAGAGTTGCAAACTGATAGGTCTGTTAAAAAACCATACTTAACGATGAAAGAGTGAATTTGCATGCCTTGACACACAGCCATTTCGTTTGTCTGACCACAGAGCAAAGAAGGCAAGGAGATAGCATCAGGAACAAAACCATAGTTCATCATCTGAGAGAAAAACGATACAGCCTCATCAGCGTAGCCATTATTCGCAAGTCCAGCAATGATCACATTCCATGATGCTGAATCAGGCCTTTCTATCTGATAAAACACTCTTCTTGCAGATCTCAGAAAACCGCATCTAGCATACATGTCACAGAGCGAGCAGCCTGAAATTGCGTCTCCAGAGAAGCCAGACTTAATGCATAACCCATGTATTTGGCTTCCATAATCTGGTCGAAGGAGACTGCTACAAGCTTTTAAAGAACTACCAAATATATATTCATTTGGCTGGAAAACACCACAACACAGCATATCTTTTAAGTGGCTCAGAGCCTCAAACTCATACCCAAGTTGCGAGAACCCTGCGATGATCGAACCCCATGAAATCACATCCTTCATTGGGATACCATAAAAGACTTTGCTGCCATCTGAAATTTGATCGAAGCTAACATACATAGAAATCAGAGCATTTTGAGCAATAAGATGAGAATTGGGTTCCAACTTAATGACTTGAGCATGCAATTGCTTCCCTAACCCAAAAATCACCAGTACTAGCGCAAGCTTTGATGACGCTTCCAAATGAAAACTGGTCAGGAACTAAATCTGCCTGAAGCATTTTCAAGTACAGTTTGATTGCCTCAGCTTCCTGACCATTCTGTGAGTAGCCAGTAATCACAGATGTGTAAGAGACTAAATTCCTCTGAGGCATAAAATCAAATACTTCTCTACCATCCCTCAGCGAGCCACATTTCCCATACATGCTTAGAATGTGGTTGTTAAGAATAGTATCATGCTTGCAGTCGGATTTCAAAATTTGATCATGTATCTTTCTACCTTGTGCTAGATACCTCGAAGAAGAGCAAGCACAAATTAGAGAAACATAAGTCTTTAACCTTATGTTGAAGCTTGAGTTCTTCTGTGCAAAATCAAACGCTTCCAGTGCTTCTCTGTAAATTTTCTGTTTACAGAGGGAATTGATGTGATCATTCATCGACTCTTCAGTCCTGATGGTTGATAACACACTTAATCCTGCCGGTACCTGACTGTTGCTGAAGGCAGATCTAGCTCCCAATCTTAACATTTTTTCCATTTCAATCAAGTTCTTTTAATCCTACCAAACAACTCCTTGCGAAAGGAATATGAGTGGTTCAGCCTGAAAGACATGTCATTCAGAGAAGCATCCAAGAAACTAAACAAAGGATTCACTAATGCACCCTTCGTCGATGATGGAAGAATCCACACCTGAATTTTCATTTGAAACTCTTATATAACCGTACAGGAAGTCAACCATCCTCCCAAACTGGCTATCTGGACAAGATCCTGTTTCATAGAAGACCCACACAATAAAAAAACACTCATGAGATATAAACATCGTACAAGTTCTCTGAAAACAAACTAAATCATGAGGACATTTTCAAGCAAACCATGATGCCTAAACAACAGAGTAGTGCAGTTGGTTCATTTTTTGTTGTTGAAAATGTTAGATTATATCAAACCATAAACTTCAAAAAATCCAAAACTTGCATAAACCACTACGAATAAACCAATAGATAAAAATTAAATATTAGTCATGACTAACCAATTTTCTGTTCGAGCAAGAATAACAAGATATGCTAAGGCACAAGGGCATTCGATGAGGTACCAGTGTCGACGAGTAAATATTGCAGACATTTTATCGAGCAGGTGGTGTACAATGTCAGAAACACAGAAGCAAAGTTACGAGCTTTGATCCTTTCAATCAGCATGAGCAAAGCGTTACCAGTGTGCAGTCGAAACTAGAAAAATACAGAAAACGAAGCCATGTAATCTTCCCAAAGTTCAAAATCAAAGACAATACACAAAATCTACAAAAGATGATAGATTCTGTTTCTTTTCAAAACTGTAAAGACAGTGGTTCAAATTCAGGAACCAAGGATTAGGTCCAAGTGTTTACAGATAAACATAGCATCCACAAAATTATAAGATTATTACGCAAAAAGTATATTAAAAAAAATATACTTGAATGATTTTTTGAATAAGAAGAAAGCGTAAATCCTAGTTAGTCAGGCAATAAAAACTCTAGAAAAAGCTCTCTGATTTGTTTCTGGTGCTTTAGCCAAGAAACATTGGATAATTATTGTTCAATGTTGTCTTTTTATTTATTTTAATTTTTGATAAATAAATTATATTATGATCGAATAAAACTCTTGAGATGCTATCGACTATTATATTTGTGATCATTATGTAATATAGTAGTTTTGTGGTAATAGTGCACTATTGTTACTACATAATAACATAAAAATTTGGGTGTAGATATACAACAACAATGGACTTGTACAAAATGTGATTTTACCTAAACTAGCGTTTTATAGAATAGTATAATATAAAATATAACTATAATTCTTTGTTAATCAACTAGCGTATAATAAAATGGATCAAAAAATGATAGTTATATATATAATTGATATGATTAAAGTGTAATATGTGACGTATTAAACTAAAAAGATAATAATTAGGATGTAAGATATTGATACCGAAGATCTGGACCATAACATGAGATAACATGGTCAAAAAGGCTGTTAAATCTAAGATTTATATACAGACAAAAAGAAGAAGCTAGGATTCTGTCTTTGTTTTGTGAACTTTCGTTCTAAAGTAGCAATACGAGGCCGAACAATGGCACGTGACTCGGGCGCGTAGCTTAAAAAACGCCCCTTCCACGTTCTACTTTCGTTTCATTTTCTGAGTTATTTCCAAAACAGTCCTCCGATATTTAGTGGTGGCATTATCAAACCCCACGAGAATTTAATAATTGCAAAGAGAAAATCGAGTAGAACCAAAACGAATCCAAGGTCAGATGTATAGTTAAGGTTTTAAGCTATACAAATATTTCTAAAGTATTGAAAAATGAAAATTAAAGAAGCGAGGTGGAAACAACACAATCATTACTTCAGGGGTTATTTTTATATTTTTCTTCAACAGAGTTGAAAATAAATGTTACTCACTGAAGAAAAAAAGAGGCTTCGTGAGTCAGTGAGAAAAAGCAAATCCGACGAGAGATGTCTGACGATCGATTCGTCTAAAGTTCGTGTTTGATTCTGCAATTCTCCAATTTCGCTTGTCTTTTTTTTCTCCAACTAAAGGAAGCTAAATCGACGGTGCAGGTGAATATTTCTTCACGACTTTGTCAAAGACTCGACTTTCTCTTCTTTATTTTTCATTCGCAGGATTTGTTACCAATTCTAATTGTTTTTTTCCCCTGATTTGTGAAAAATAATCATTCATGGGGGTTTGAACACAATTAGAACCCAAAATTATTTTCGATTGTCTAGGTAATTTACATGTTTGTTTTGCTAATTTGCTACATAATTGTAAATCGGTGATGAGTTTAGGATTTAAATATGCTTACCTCTACTCAAATTAACCTCCTTTTTTTTGGTTGGTAGCTTAAAAATTCAGTCAAAATATATTTGTGTTCCTGCAAAAGCAAAAGTGTTTCTGTTGTGTCTTTTTAATCTTTTTTTTTTTGCGGAAAATGTTAAAAGATTCTAGTTTTAGGCATATGTAAATGATTATTTTCTGTGTATTTTTACTTGTGGATCTATGTTTCTTTTTTGGGAAGATCCACCTAATAAAATAAAATCTCACACTGACTAAATGACAAGAAGTTGTCTATTCTCACACAAAATTCCATTTTTTTTTGAAAAAAAACCAGAAAAATTGATGACTTTACAACCAAAAAGATTATGTGGAAGATATGGAGCTTTCTTTGCTTGTAATAGGGTTTATCTTTGTAATTTGATGAATCACATTGACAGCTACATTCTAAATAGACTTTCAGAATGTTTTATTATTTGTTCCCAACAAATTCAATATTCATTTTCTGTCTCTTTACCTTCGTTTGGTGGTACTAGTAGTCTCTTTGAAGCTAACGTATTATGTATATTCTAACTATTTCAATTTGTTATTGTTTTTTTTTGTACACTTGCTTAAGCTTTCTATTTCCTCTGAGTTTGTTGTATATATGCTTATGATAATCTTTTAGTTCCAATTTCCTCTTTTGCTTCTTTCTCACACATTCACTTTGTCTTCATGTAATGTTTGTCAGATTCGAAGCAATCATAACACAATTGATTACACACAAAAAGAGAGGGTTTTAAGTTCCTGATTTTCCAAAAAATGCAAACTCCAAAACTAAGGTGGTGATCTTAACTTCAATGTTTTCCATTCTGTTTTCTTGTGAATATTCGTGAAGTTTATTTTTTTCTGGTTCAATGTTCTTAATTTGATTGTTATTGTGTGACAGGCCTGGTTCTTCAGAGCTGCCACAGAAGAAATCTTCATTACCAACTCCCAAAATTGCTCGGAAACTCAAGCCAAGCGGAATAGAATCCGATCCAAAAACCAAGACATCACCAAAGACTAAAATCCCAAAAGTAGCTACCGCTGATCGCCGCTCTCCAAGAATCCCTCTTAATGAGGTACTTTTGAAGTTATATTGATATGAAAGATTGTTGATTTGGTGTATGCAATTTACTTTGGATTCTTGATTTGTCAATGCACTCAGTGGCGTAACTGACGTAATGTATATATGATTTGTTGTTTTTTAAAGATTCAGAAGAAGCGGACAGGAAGGATACCGGAGCTGGAATCTCAGGTATCTCAGCTTCAAGAAGAGCTTAAGAAGGCAAAGGAAGAGCTAAACAGATCAGAAACATTAAAGAGGGTAGCTCAAGAAGAAGCTGAAGAAGTCAAACAGCAGCTAATGGAGATCAATGCCTCAGAAGATTCAAGAATTGAGGAGCTGCGTCAACTCTCGCAGGAGCGAGACAAGACGTGGCAATCTGAGCTTGAAGCTATGCAGAGACAACACGGAATGGACTCCGCTGCTTTGTCTTCTGCCATAAACGAGGTACAGAAACTGAAAAAGAAGCTCTTTGAGACTGAGTCCGAGCTAGAGAACTCTAAGTTTGAGGTAGGGTCTTTAGAAAAACTTGTCAGACAGCTCGAGGAAGAAAGAGACTTATCATCATCATCAATGGAAGTTGAAAAGCTGAACGAAACGATGAATCTTGCGAGGCAAGAGATAAGCCAATTGAAATCTGCGGTAGAAGTAGCAGAGACAAGGTACCAAGATGAGTATATACAGAGCACATTGCAGATAAGAAGCGCTTACGAACAAACAGAGGCTGTTAAATCAAAATATTCACAGAGAGAGGCCGAGTTAGCTGAAGAATTGAAAAGATCAAAAGCTGAAATCCAGGTTTTGCGCAAAGGGTTAATGGATAAGAAGAAAGAAGATGAATGTACGGGCGATTTGAAGAAGCTTGAATCGGATTTAATGGAAGTGAGAGGGAGTTTAATGGATAAGGAGATGGAGTTGCAGAGTCTGAGGAGTGAAATGGAGAAGAAAGTGGAAACAGCAAACACGGAAGCCATGGTAACTGAGCTTAGGAGAGTGAAAGTTCAGTGTGATCAGTGGCGGAAAGCGGCTGAGACGGCAGCTTCTATGCTGAACAATGACGAAGAGAGAACTGATTCTATTGAAAATGGCAAAATGTTGAAGAAGTTTGGTGTGTTACTCAAGAAAAACCACAAGTATTAATGATTCTTTTTTTATGTTCTCTTTTAACATATTGAAAAATTGACATTGTTATTGTTTGTATATTTGTAAAATTCGATTTGATTTCTATAAGTTTTCTTGTTCTCTTGTAAACGTTGGTGTTGAAAACTGTATTGTGAAGTGATCTTTTGCATTCAAGAACCATGACTTAAAATTATATACCTTAGTTTTTAGTGTGATATGAGTACTCTTAAGGTATCGATATCATTAAAAAATAAAATAAAATAATATAAATTGGACTTTATTTGTAAAATACTAAAACTAACAGGTTCTTGATTAAATGCTGTCTAAACATTATGCTAGTATACCCATTTATTAAATTTCCAAATTCAAGTTTGAATATTAAAAATTTGTTAAATAATATCCAGAAAATTATCATTGAAAAAGAAAATAAATAATATAATTTGGACATTACTTGTAAAATACTAAAACGAACAGGTTCTTGATTAAATGCTGTCTGCGCATTATGCAAATATACCCATTTAATAAATTTCCAAATTAAAGTTTGAATATTAAAATATGTTAAATAATGTCCAGAAAATTAACAGAGAAAAAGAAATAAAAGAATAGAAAAAAAGAAAGAGAAATTTGAATTTGCTAAAGAGCTTGTAATCCAGTAATAAGTGGGAGTAAAAATTCCTCCACCTGAGTTCGAGGGGATGATGAGAATATGTAGTGCAGATGGTAAGTTACAATCTCCAAAATTTCTAATATCATTTCACAATCGAAGTTTGATCTTTAGATTTTACCTATGATGAATCAATAACGACTATGATAAGAGTAAAAAAATAAAATAAAAAAGAGATTTCTGAATTTATTATTTACTTTTACTAATCGAAAAGAAGACTTTAAAGAGATGAGAGTATATATTATTAATAAACGGACGGTGATAAAAAGTCTAAATCCCTAATCTCTCAATCGCAGACGATAATACTTCTCCCTCTTGTCTTCTCCAGCGTCGGATCAATCAATCTCTCTCCTTCGCCTTTCTCCTCCAATCAACCTTACTCTCCTCCTCTGCTCTCCCGCTCTTTTTCAAATCATCTCTCATCTCACCTCTTCGCGCTTTCAGGTTTGGTCCTTGATTCTCCCGACTTCCGGTTTCTTAGCCAGATGTTGTTTTTCGCCGCTGATTATCTTCTTTGTTTGGTGTGTTTGTGCCTTGCGTGTAGGGTTTTCTGAGATGACGGATTCGCAGGCTAAGTCGTCGGGGATGAGTCCCGTAGGAGGCGGTGGAAGCCATGATAGCGGCGGAGATCAGAGCCCGAGGTCTTTGAATGTTCGTGAGCAGGATAGGTTTCTTCCGATCGCTAACATAAGCCGTATCATGAAGAGGGGCTTACCTGCAAACGGCAAGATTGCTAAAGATGCCAAAGAGACTATGCAGGAATGCGTCTCTGAGTTCATCAGCTTCATCACCAGCGAGTAATGGCTTTTCAACTTTGACAAAAAGTTAAAAATTTTGCTGTTTTTTTGTTTTAGTTTTCTTTCTGTAAATTGGAATTTTGGGAGATTGAATGATAGGCTTATTCATCGCTACAAGTGGGTTACCATTTTATATCTTTCTTCTTATGAATCTCTCTCTCTTTTTAGTTTATTGGGTATTTGGGTTATTCAATTAGGATTTTGTTAATTCACTAAGTCAATTTTGGGATATAGTTTTGTTTAGCTACGTTTGTGTTTTTGACAAGCAGAGCGAGTGATAAGTGCCAAAGAGAGAAACGGAAGACCATTAATGGAGATGATTTGCTTTGGGCAATGACCACTTTAGGATTCGAAGATTACGTCGAACCCTTGAAGGTTTACCTGATTAGATACAGGGAGGTATGTTCCACCTTAGCTTACTCAGTTTTCAAATTAGAAACAAATATAGTCACTTTATATTCAAGAACGATCAAAGAAAAGATAAACAGTGAATTTCCGAAATTCCTACATGAAAAGAATTTCTGCATTTAACTCACTATGTTTTTTTCCTTGTATGCGATATGGATTGGAATCTTGCAGATGGAGGTCAGTGGTTCTCCACTTTCACTTATCTATCTTTTATTTATATAATCTTATCGCAATCTTTCTGATAGTCCAGTGATATCTGTGGCTCCTCTTTTGGGGGCATATGTTGGATGATTGTATCTAACTAGGATTGTTTGCTACCTCTGCCATCGTTTTCTGTCTGATAGGGTGACAACAAGGGATCAGGAAAAGGCGGGGAATCGAGCGCAAAGAGAGATGGTCAACCAAGCCAAGTAGCCCAAGTAATGACTCAATCTTCTCAAACTGACATGGTCATTTTTGCATTGTCATTTCTTTTTATGTTTCGTGCGAGCTAGTTTAAATTTTGAAATTTCCCCGTCTTTACCTTTCTGAACAGTTTCCGCAACATGGTCACCAAGGGTCTTTCTCACAAGGTCCTTATGGAAACTCTCAAGTAAGTACTGTCGCTAAGATATAGGTTACTTTTACTTATATTTATATATAGTTTACATAGAGGAGAAATTAGAGTACACACAATAATGTTTAGAACAGTTAAATGATAGAACCTTGGAAAAGAGTTTTGTTCCGACTCAAGCAGAGCTTCAACTCATGTCATCCATTCCTTTTGTATGCATGCCATATATAGCTTTCTCAGAACTTATATATCAATGTTCCTTTCTCAACTGCTCCACACACTATCATCCATCGACTATATGCATATCCACATTTTGAGATCACCAAGAGTACGTGAACTCGGATTCCTCATTTCTGGACTCCCTCATACCGTTTTGAATTACTTGAACAGTATCGAGCATCTGGGCATTTATGGTATTTGTAATCCACGAGTATGTAGAAAAAAACTGATGAAACTCGTTTTTTGACTGTAGGCTTCGCATATGATGGTTCGAATGCCTAACGCAGAGTAGTACTAGGACAATATGTCATCACAATCTTCGGAGATTCAACTATTCTAATTCCTGGTTTTCTGAGAATCTGAGCGATCCACTGTTCATAGATTTGGATTGTGGTATCTCAGTTTTGGGAGAGAGGAGATTTGTATATGGTTGTATTGTAGGGAGAAGAGAAGAGTCTGGTTTGCTCAAGATAAGAATTGAGAAGCACCTTTTGTTTTTCATTTGATGGTTTTAGTTTCTTAGCTTTTGTTCTTAAGAAGAAGCCATTTATTTGTCTGCACGTGCTTGGTCTGTGGATTCTTCCATGCAAGTGTTGTGTCAAAAACAATATAAAGACTAAACTTATATTAAATCGTTATGCTTGTAGACGTTACTGATGTTACGAGGTGTCAAGGATATACGGATACGATTTAGTTCGAATTGGTTGGTTAAGATTTTAAATCTGGTTCACGAATTAGATCTAACCGGACCAAACCGAGAAAAAACAAATCAATTAGAGGAAATATAAAGAGTGGGACACGGAACAAAATCCAACGATCGAGAATCGATCCAAGGTTTAGGATGAAGAAGAACCGCGCTCACTAACTCAAAAACCCTGGATCTCTGAGAGGGGGAAGAAAAAGGAGAAACCCTTTTCATTCAAATCTCTTCATCTTCCTCCTCAATCTTTGGGGGTCTTGAGCGAATACAGCATCTCGGCATTTCGATTTGTCTTCTTAATTCTCTTTGTTCATGGAAGACAACGAGACCAAGAAAAGCGAGGTCGAGGTCGATGGCCTTGGTCTAATTGATGTCGCTTTTGAGGACGATAGCCTCCTCTTCTCCTCGTTTCCGAAATCCACCAGCTACGAATTCTCCGGTAAATATATTCGCGTTTGATTTTGGATTTCATATTTTGGCTTTATTGGTGGGTTATGGGTTTTGTTAATTTTTCCGAATCTGCTTGATTATAGAGGGTTATCTGTCTATTTTTATCAGGTAAAAATTAGAGAGAGGAAGATAGATATTTTCGCCTTGATTGGTGCTTGGAAAAGTTTTGGTCTTTTGCTTACATTTGGTTACCCTCTTTAACGCTAACATTCAGAGGCAGATGAGGATGAAAAATGTTTGAACGATGACAAAGATCAAAGTTTCTTGAGGGATATAAAATCCTGTGATGAAGAGATACTGGTCACGTCAGTAGAAGAGAAGGAAGAGGTGCTTCAACCTCGTGAGTCGCCTGAACCTCAGAAGGTGATGAAGAGTCGAAAGTATAATTTGCGCAAAAGTCTTGCCTGGGACAATGCGTTCTTCACAAGCGCAGGTAAGTAAACTTCGAAGCAGGTACCTTTTGTTACCATCCAGATCTGAAGTAGTTTGTGTTTATGGCTTACTTTGGGTAACTGATATATATTGTCAAAATCAGGTGTTCTGGAACCAGAAGAACTATCCAGTATGATGGAAAGCAACCATAAGAGTGAAAGGAAGGGTTTATCGACCATTCAAGAGGATATTAATAGATCAACAGAATCCATTTCTACATTTCAAAGTGATTGCACTGTGGAAAACAGTCAGGAGTTTGTTTTGTTTGAAGATGTAAGAGCGTCTATTCAACGGTCTGCTAAAGCATCTGATGCTGCAACAGCTGGAAAGAATATTGAACTGGGGGAAACAGAAGTAGCAACCAGCCCAAGTAAGTATTCTTTATTGTTTATCTCGTGTAGAGGGAAGGAACTAGCTTTAGCATGTATCTTCAAATGTAATCAATTTCTATGGTCTAGCTCGAGCGTAAGTCTTTTATTGGCTTTCTACAAAGCAGAAGCGCTACTTTTTGGTTTTGTGTTTTTGCTTTTCTCCACCATTATGGCCTTCACAGTTTTTAAACAGTTCCTTTCCGTCTTTCTCTTTACCGCTTCTTGGACAGCCAGTAACTAATGTGAACTACCCTTAGATGCCAAGTTTTCCATCGTACTTTTTTATGATTTTATAGCTACTGTGTTTAGTTGTGTCATTGGAAGTACTGTTTCAAGGTTTTTTCACTAGATGGTACTGTAATTAATTCATGTTAAGTTTTGTTACCAAGTTAATTATCTTTTGCATACGTTGTTTGACATTCCAGCTTCAAGTACGGTGGACGTCATTGCCTGTCAGGAAAAGGTAAAACAGCTAACAACTGCACCCTGAGGATTTCTCTTTACCTCCCTCCTCGGCTAACTTTTCTTTGGTTTATTTATTTCATAGATGAAACCCAAAGCCAGTCCTAAAAAGCTGAGTATTAGAGCACAAGGACTAGGGAAGGCAGCAAAACAGGTATATCATCTTCATTCACTTTCGCAGGTGCATATTGACTAAAGGATCTATGTCTTAGTCTCTAGTTTTATCTGACAACTTGAGAATAATGGGTTTCTTCTAGGTTTCCAGTGGCTAATGAACTCGAACTGTCCCTGTTGAGTTTACGAATTAGAAGCTTGTCATAACTTGTTCTGGCTTATCCTGATATTTGATCATCTATTAATGATACATTTCGTACAGCCTGTTGCTACAAGAGGTCTCAGTACATCCATTTCCAAGCCACCTAACGGAGTCGGCAACGTCCGGCTCTTGTCAACATCATCAACGAGCAGGGCATTACTAGATATTAGGAAAACCAAACACGAAAAACTTTCCAAATTACCTGCAGGTTAGTCTAAGACTCTATCTTGAAGATTGTATTACTTGTCTGTTTCGTCCATATAAGTTGACTTCGAAGTATACAGGTAAAGAGCCTTTGGTTTCCATAATATCCATTTCGCGAAGTGCTAGACCCACATTGCCAAAACCTGCGGTGCTTAAGTCAACGTTGCGTGCTTCAGCTGCCTCAAAGAATGAATTGACATCTTCCTGCTCTTCACTAGAGAGCTGTGCCAGTGCTTCATCTAGCGCTTCTCACAAATCTTCTCTAGATTCAATAAAGAAGAACAATGATTCCAGATTAGCTTCCCAGTCATTGGCAAATAAATCTACATCTAGAGGTATTATGGGCCAGCCAAGAATACCACCCCAGCCAACCAATAAGACAACCAAGTCCAAGCTTTCCTCTATTGTACCAACTGCTGGTTCTATCAGTGACTGTGCATCAGAGTCATCACGAGCTTCTGCAACTAGTAAAATGGCTAGAAGTAACCAGAAAATTGTCTCTGGTGAAAACGCTCCTGCAAATGATAGCACATCTCAGACTGTGAAGTCTCTCAAGAACTCTAAAGATGCATCTGTTGTTCACGCTGATGCTAAGGAAGGCACGAAACGAGTTTCAGCTATCAATGGTGGTTTGGTTCCTCCAGCTTCCATGAAACAATCAGGTCTCCGTGTGCCATCACCAAAAATCGGCTTCTTTGATGGAGTAAGTTCCCAAAATCATGAAAAAATAGAGACGCAAATTTGCAATTCTGTTGTTCCTTATGATTGAAACCAGCTCTGCAAGTATTATCTGATCTATTTCTTTCTGGAATCTGAGTGTGTAGTTGATGTATCCTCTCTCTCTCTCTCTCTTTGTTAAACAGGGTAGACATGGATCATCTTCATCTGCCAATAAGAAGGCTGGAAAGTCTCAGCTCGCAAAGTCTCCGACACAAGAGTCGTCGAATTCAAAACCTAAGGCAGCAAGTTCAAGGCTTGTCTCTGCATCGTCTCCAAAACTGCAAAACAAAATCAATGCAGAGGATCAACTTGAGGGGTGATGGAATCAAGATGATGCCTGAAGGAATTAATAGTTGTTTATATAATGGAGCTCTGTTTTCTTCTTTTATTTTAATAGGAATTTCCTTGCATGTTAAGAGTTTTATGTAACCCATCCCTTAGCGCAGAAGAAAATGAAAAAGGAACAGTAATATTATCAATTGTGCGTAAAGAAACTCAAGTCTTGACGAGTTTATAATATAATTCTAACTATGACTACATTTCTCATTTTACTATATGAGATCAGAAAAAATCAGATTATTTTTTTTTTTTTGCTATAAGGATACACTGAGGTAAAAGTGGGAGTCTCCTAATAAACTACCCTTAATTGTGTCATACATAACAAATCCTAATAGAGATATAAATAGTTAGAAAACTCTGTGGAAGTCAAAATATACAAGAACGGAACAGAGGATAGAGTGGGCTACGATACCTAAAGCTCGCGAAACTGCTCTCTCTCTCTCTCTTTTAGATCCAAAAAGACACGCAAACTCGGTGTTCAACTTTTCATTATTATCTTCTTGTTAGTCTAAAATATTTAATTCCTCAGTCTCAGACATGCATTTTATGTGTCAGTGTACATATATAATTAACATTCTTTAATAACATTGTACCAATCTCAAAGTAGACTACTTATTCTTAGACAGAAAAGCATTGTATTACATTAAATAGTCCCTCCTGGTAAGAGAAGAAACAGGAAATAAATTAATGAAAATAGAGAGTTGTATTTTACAAAAAGGAGATGAAAACTGAAAAAAGAGAGAGGAAAGAGATGTAAGTACGGATTGGAATAGATTTCAGAATACGAACACGAATTTGTAATCAGCTTCTGTTTGCTTTTCCTGTAATTTATAACAATATATGGGGTTAAACATGATGTTTTAAGTGGACAACTCTGTTTTCTTCCCAAGCTTTTGACTCACTTCTCTTGACTCATGTGACTCATTTCGTTATAAATTTCGTTTCTCTTCACTCATTTCTCTATATCTCTCCTTCAACATCCCCCATGACTAACAATGAAGATGATGATGTAGCTCTTCCACGTTTTTCAAGGTTTTCCTCTCAGAAACGGCCTCTGAATCAATGGTAAATCTCTTCCTCTCTCTTTTTCCCTTCTTCCATAACTTAAGCTAGTGAAAAGTCTCAGACTTTCAGGGAACTTCAAGTATTAGCGGGAGAGTTATGGTTTAGGAAAAATAATCTTTAGTTAATTAGCAGAAAGCAGTTAAGGTTTTGTCTTCATCATGTTTCCTGCATAAAATCGGAAGATAGAGAACGAGTGAAAGTGATAAAAACATTTTGGATTATAATGTTCCTTTGTTTCTCGTCATAGGTTAAATCTTGATTTTAGTTACAACAAGTTTTCTGATGATTATCAGGCGATCCCTATGTCGTTCAATGAGCATCTTGAAGATCCCTTGCCACAGACGGCTAAGCTCCAAGGAACTGGAGGTGGAATTTGGACTGTGAGCTTCACGAAAATACGTGACCGTGCGTATTTCACAGCTGGATGGTCCAAATTTGTAGAGGACCATGAACTCAAGGACGGAGAGTTCTTGACTTTTGTCTACGACGGTTGCCACACGTTTGAAGTCAGCGTTTTCGGTCGTTTTGGTTGTAAAGAGACAAGAGCTGTGGTGGAGACGGTCGAGCTCTCTGATTCTGATTCTAATGATGAAGAAGAAGAAGAAGATCCTTCAATGGATGCTGATGATGACTGTCTCTTTGGTGAAAATGAAGAAGTCAGCCAGAGTATCTACCCTGTCGACAGCGAAGACACAGTATCTGATGCTGCAGGTAAGATAGTTATCCGTAGTAATTACGAATTAACACACGAACTAATGCTAAAGCATGTCCTGTCTCAGTTGTTGCAGCGCTTTCGGAGTTGGGAGTCACGGCTAATCCACGCTTTACTACCAAACTCAAGCACAGGATCTATGAGCTGGTAAGAAAAGGAATTTAGATTCGTTTACTGTCTATTTCTTTTTTCAATATGCCTTATACACGTTTTGTTGGTTATGTTTAATGCAGTTGATTCCAGCAAATGTGGTGAAAGAACATGAGCTTACCTTCGGTGAAAGCGTCAAGTACATTGATGAAGAAGGTCTCATGAAAGGGGAAAAAGGGAAAAGGGCTGATGATAGGATTTGCTTCAAAGGATGGGACAGGATTTGTAGAAGGAATAGGCTTAGAGAGCAAGATACAGTGCACTGCGAGATGCTTCATATCCAGAAGAAAGTCCACTCAATCAAAATCACAATCACACGTGGTTGAGTCTTTAATGCATCTATGGCTTTTCATAGCATGTTTCCAAAGGTGAGAAAGAACCCAACAAAGCTTGATATAACACAGAGACAGTGAAGGAAATGTGTAGTTTATATCTCTGAATCACTAAACATTATAATCACTCCCTGTGTATTTAAATGGGTAGAACCTAAACGGATAGAACCTAAACGAAAACGGGTTCTAAACTAGCAGCGCTTTAAATATACTTTAAACGGACCTACCTATTTTAACTTTGGTATTCAGACATGTTTTAACATCAGAGTAATTTGATCATCTGATTATGTAATCAAATTATATTGGATGTTCTTTCTTTCTTTTGGTAATTTTGGACCTTCTTGATGAATGAGGAAAAGTGAAGCAAGTTTATTTATACTTACAAAATAACAATACCCTTTATAGTCAGTACTTTTATTTTTTTGTCAACAGTAGTTTTAATATCTCTCATACTATCGACGGATGATGAGTTTGAATCCCAAACTTGTGTCATGAATTTCGACATAATCACTACTTATTATTAGTTTTCCTCATTTACTTTTATTCCAACGAAATTAATTTATATTACAAAAGAATTCAGTTCAGTAATTTAGATTATATCTTTTGTACACACATAGTGATCGCTTATACTCTCCAATTTACTTTATTAAAAATTTAATATTATAATAAAAAGATTTTCTATATTATGCATAATATAGTAGATTATAACTAAATATATATATATATATATATATTATTTTTTCTGTAAAATTTTGAATAATTTTTATCTAATAATATTGTATTGTTAAAATTTTACTATAATTTTTATATTTATTTAGTTAGTTTTTTGTATTTTAAAATATTTATATTAAATAAAAGTAAAAAACGTATAAATAAATATGTATTAAATAATATTTGAAATATAATTTACTATTTATTATTTGGTTTATGCTGATGTAGATAGTTTAGTGAGGAAATTGGCTAATTATATATATATGATTGTCAAGTAAAGTGAAGATAAAAAGAGAATAAAAATGGGCCTTTTATATTGTGTAACTTGTGCTGAGCCCAAATATTTCCTAAATAAAAAGGCCCGGGTGATTGATCGCTCGTTATATGCCCTGCCTTCGTCCTCCCCCGTGCACCATCGTTTCTGGTTCGATTTCAGGTAACCGAACAAGTGTTCTATTTTTAACTTCAGTTCCGATGATCAATGTCTAGGTAATTATCGTATTTTGCAAAGGGTCTTTTCTTTTTTTTCTTATGAATATCTCCATACATAACGAAAGCTCGAAGCTTGTTGTTGTGGAGGTGCTTGGGTTTAGCCTGGTGTTTAGGTTTTAGGGTATATCTTTATATCCAGAGGAGAAACTCTAAAACATGTACATTGTTTTAGCTAATTTTTTTTATCCTTAAACGTTGTCCTTTTCGATTGAATTGATGGGATATTGACTCCGACAACAAGTTTTGCTCGAAGAAAATAAGATTTTTCGTTAGCAAAAAAAAAAAAAAAGATTTTTCTAAACGTTTTGGTATTTAATGATCTGAGACTTGCTGTTACAAAATTTGATCGTCTGATCGTACTACGACACTATCTTTAACGAGACTACAATATCTTTTAGGTCAGGTTGAAGTTCTATGTTAACCATGTTGTATGAATAGCTTACTTACTCTGTTTTATATCTAAGGCTTGTGACAAATTGGTATAAAAATTTGCTGCGGATACACTATATTAGAGACAATCTTTAGGTGAATTTGTTCTGTTCTCTTTTTTTTTTTTTTATAGGTTTTCTATTGAATGGATTAAATAAACTGTTTTCGATAGATTTAGCAAAAGGGAAATGAAACTATAATGAATCGGAGAAAAAACTGGAAGCTCGTTCCTGTTAATGAAGAGGCACAAAGGAAGGGGAAGCCGCATGCTTTAGGTGAGATGTCAAACATTGAATCTTGAACCTTTGCGTTGAAGGGAAGAGGCTCTAGTACGAACACATCGATTCGATGATTTTGAGTATTGTCTCTTGTGGGGATGTTATGAGAACTATGGAGTCTCCTTTCTCTCCACGAACGGAAATTTATACTTTTCTTGGTACTTATTCTTTTTGTTTCTTCAATTCTCATACCTTTTTGTGCACGTCAGGGACGAATCTTTCTCTGTTCAAGAGAGATATCGATGAACTCATAGATGAGTTTGTGGAGGTACTTTTATTTATTTTATCTCCATCTTATTTTGTTATTTCAAATTTCGTTTCAAATTTTTTTTCAGGATTTCAACTTGTTGACTGTTGAGTCTCTGGTTTTACTTTCAGGGTGATTTGACAAGGTTTCCTGATATGAAGAGGGTGTGGCTATCCCGAAAGTTTTCTTATATATATGCAGCCTTTCCTAACACCAACTTAGCCTTTTTTCTTCAGTCACTATATGCTCATACCATTGGTACGTTTAGGTAGGAACATTCAGAATTAATTATCTTTGCTGCCTGTATTCACATTGTGATTATTCTCTTAGCTAAGCTCACAAGCCAGCCTTATCTCTACAGGTCACATGGTTAGTATTGATTCTTTTTCACGGAGACTTGGAGGTCTTTACTGTCTCTATTGCCTTTATGAGATCCAACCGTTTAAACCCAAGTTCAGCATCTATATCTCACTTCGTAAGTGTTACCATTTGTTGATTATTTGGGTATCTTTGCATAGAGTACGTAACAATTTAGATAATCTTCAAATAGTCTCTTTCTTCAAGCCTAAAATGTGGAGGCTGCTGTGATGTGATACATCAATTGGACTTTTTCTGTTTACACCCTTTTTTAGAAAAAAATTATATTCTTACTGAAAGCAATTCTTTTTGAAGCTCTCTTTTTTACCGCTATAATGATAATTAACTTCTACGGTTCTTATCTTGCAGAAGAGCTTGGGAAATTTAGGGATCTTATAGTTGAGGCAAAAGACAAAGGTGTAGAGATAGCTACTGCGGTGGCGAAACAAATGCTTGACAAAAACGTGTTTATATTTGGAGCTGTAGACTTTGATGAAGCGTCTACAACCGAGAAACTTCATCAATCAACAGAGCTACAGAACACACTTGTGCGATGTGCCTTTAGAAAGTATGTCTTTTTGTCCCTTTTTTTTTTTTGGAAGACTTAACAAATCGTAATTTAGTACGACTAGTGATATTATTCTCATCTTGACTTGAACAGATTAACGCCTGAAACCGAGATTGAGCAATTTATTCATTTGGATATGGTGAGTACGAGTAACCTAATCTTTTCAAGTATTTACATTTCCAGGATTTGCTTATTTGCATATCTCTATTGCTCTTTCCTTAGGATAGAAGACAGAAGAATATTGACCCAGTATTGTTGCTTTTGTGCTTCTCAGAGTAATGAAGTTGATCTGAGCTCCCTGCATCAAATGTCTACGAAATATGCAGAGGCCAAGAAGCGCGCAGTGAAAAGTATGCTACTTTATATGTTTTGTTTTTATGAGGACTTTTTTCTCTGAAATTTTACCATATATGCTATCTCCCTCCCCTCTAAAAATCAAGATTGTAGAGTTTATAACTTTATTTGATTACGAACTCTGTAAGATTTAAGCATGTGTGTTTTGTGGGGTACTACCTTATCATGATTCCTTATGTTTATATCGCTTGTTTTTGGTAATCTTAAGGTGCAGGAGAAATAGTGAAGATTGAGGACATAAAGCACATAGCGGAAGAGAATGAGTTGATGGCAGAGAGAGTAGAGAAATTGAACGAATGGGATTCGCAAAAACTTTCATTTTATGAAAAAAAAACAAGCTTGATAGTCTTGATACGACACAGAAACTTCTGAAAGATGTTGAAAATGATGAAGATGATGGGTTTGATGAGCTTGATCGCCTACTTTCTGAGAGCTGAGAAAGCCATTGCAATCACCGGTCAAATATTTATGGATACCCGCTATTGAAAAGCTCTCTGTAGGTATTTACAGGAAAGATTGCTTCTATCAGACTTTGTATCAAGTGTTTATCTTCTGGTTCTGACAATGGGATTTTTTAAAATCAGGTCATATCAGAGTCAGGAGCTACAACACAATCTCATAGAATCAAGAATTCAAGAGCAAGATGTTGATTTGGAGAAGATGTTAGTTAGTTTTCTTGTGAACTCACAATGGGATTATGGATGTTAATTAGGGTCAAATGCCTATGTCCAGTCCGCAATTTCTCAATCTTCTCCCCAATGGTTTCAAAGATGATGTTTTTCTTACTAAGTGAAAATATATCTTGTCATATTCTCGAGTACATGTATTTGGTTATAGTTTGCCTCTGATCTAAGATCTGATTTACTGTATTTTATCCAGTTGAGTAACAAAAGATCATTGTATATCATGGATTATATAGATGTTAGACACACAAAATATATTGTTCTTTGTCTAGTAGATTAGATTCACTCATACATACAATCGAGAATTGCTGACTTTATTTTTATAAACATTTTTGTTATATTCATTTAAACACGTCATTCCCTGGTCTGAGGTGTGTATTTATCAAACAAATTAAAAGAGAAGAGTTTATGTGGCTGATTTGGACAAAACAAACTGACTTTGATGATTGTATATTTTGAGATAATGTGGGACCCACACAGAAGATCACCAATTTTTTATTCATATTTCTGAGTCTTTTTTCTTTCATTATTTCTGGCTTAGTCAAACAACTTTAGGTCGGCGAGTCTAATGAATTTAAACGAGTGGATAGCGAAACATTATAAGATGAAGAGTAACTAAAAGTATAAATACATCTTTTACGTCAATGTTTACAAGTTTAGAGTTTTAGTTGTTAGGATATCAAAAATCATTGGACCGGCACTGTACCAATCTACTACTTTTTTTTAGTTTTAGTAACTTAATTTGAAGACCTTTTAAATTAATTTTAAATTGATTACATTAATTATTTTTATTTTATTTAACATAATCTAATAATTTTAATATCTTTTTTAACGGTGGTGTTGGATTCAAACCGATGTTTTGTGTAATAAATTTTAAAATGATAAAGTGATTCAAACACATTAATTAGCTATATCTTTTATAAATGATATAAGCATCAACGAAAGCATAAATGAACCCATAAATGATTGCTATTCGCCTACCTAAAAGCAGCAACAAGCTAAATAGTAGCTCGATATCACCATCGAACTCTCAATTACGTAATTTATATTTATATTAAAAAAAAAATTGGCCGATTGATATATTCTAAGACGATTTCACGATAGACTTCCGTTTCAAGCAAAATAGACTAAATGGCAAATTATATCGAATCTCTTAATTAACCTAATATTAGCTTATAAATCATTGATGTTTTATTGTGTAATAGTTTTTCTGTTTGTCTTTTCAATTTAAAAAATAAATAAAGAAACACCTACTAGCTGCTCCATGCGATTAGTTGATCGTTTCTTACATAGTTGTATATGTAAGTGGAATTAGAACGAAACCTATTCACAAAGCAAAACATTTATGTTCCTAACTATTTTACTCTTTGGTTATAGATTTTTAAAATTAGTCTGAAATTAATCCACAACCACTTTATAAGTAAAAATGTAATTGCGTAATTCGTAAATACCATTTCTACTGTCATGCAATGATGTGTTTCCTTCACTCAGCTCCTCATTGTTTATATATTATGTCGCCTTTAACATTACTTTTTAATTTCCACTTAATAATATATATTTCCTACGCAAATAAAAATCAAATTAAAATAAACTTAAATATCTATGATTATTATCTCTCGTGTATTCATAAAGAGTTTTTTTTCAGAGATAATTTAGTGAGATGGCTATAAAATCAGTTGTACATAAGTAAAAGGACCAACACAAGTTTAAGATTTAAGTTACTTGATCATAACGGATAGAGTAAAACATTTTGAAACTAACATTCACTTCTAATATTGATGACTGGCACGAGCTTATTGGTACCTCTTCTGTTGAAGTGGCATGACGCTTGCATGTTATTCTACAGTCTATGTATATTAGATGTCTACTTAAACAGAAATGTAATTTCACAATATGTTCGATTCTCCTTTATGGACGAACAAATGACATGGTAAGTATATCATAGATGCACAATAATCTGCAGAGTTTGCACAATATAGATCCAATTTCCATTCCTTTAAATAAAAATGGTATTGGTTGAAAGAATTAAAAACGGTATGTGTTACAAATGTATATATACATATATGTTCATTCACGTTATTCGATACAATTATTATTTTCTTCTTTCCTTTCTTCAACAATTTTTTTTTTCTTATTCTATGTTGTAGTGAATTATTAAAGATATATATATATATATATATATATATATATATAACTAACGGGATGAAAAAGGACTTATCTGTACTCAAAGCACTTCACAAATAATCATAACGAATATTATTTTTAAATTGGAGTCAAACGTCCCGTCTTGTACAAATCTAGTAATATCATTAACTTAACCCAAATTACATATATTTTTAATTGAGGTCAAATGTCGGTCTTTCATTGTACATTGGAGTTGATATATATTATCGGTGAATAAAGTTTCTTATACCAAAACAATTTCCAAGTAGAGATATCTCCATTAAAAACTTATGAAGAACTTTTTAACAATATTTTATTAATAAATTTTAAGAAATTTGTTAAGAACTAGTTAAAGTTCTTATTTAATAACTGTTTTTGAAGATTTTTTAAGTTTTTATTTTTTTTTCATTTATTTTAATGTTAAAAAATTCCCAATGGAAATGCCTTAAATATCTAATCCATATGGAACTAAATATAGTAAAATAAATATATATATATATAATAGAAAATAATTCATGCTGGTTTGATTCGATTTCGACTATTTAGTGGGGGTAAAAGAATATTATTTGTTTAATCTGAGAAATAATTTAAGTTTTTGATTTGGTTCGATTAGGTTTTCGATCAACATGCCCGAGTCCATTGGTCAAACAATAAAATATTAACACATCGTCATATAAAAATGCAATCTGTATTAACTTTTATAAAGTGGTTACTTAATGAACAGTATCGTTATAGGATTATGATTTGTTGACGATGTATATATTTAATTTTAATTAAATTCTTCATAAAATTTACTTATATGATTTGAACTAAAAAAAAAAAGCATTAGGTGATGTGATTAGGTAGCTAATTCTTGTAGTACGTGTGAGACATAACAAATTGTATCAAATGAGACTAAAAAAATCTACAAAAAAAAAATCTCTTATAATCCTTGTTTAAACGAAAAGATAATAGTGTTAGTATTTGGTGGGGACTTTGAAATTGACTCTACTACATTCTTACACAATACACACCTACTCCCATATTCATTCCCACACCATAATCACTCGTAAAGTCTCACCAACCGCAAAACGCTATTTCCATTGAGCCACCAGCCGAAACCACCTTTTGGAAATATATATTTTTGCGGCTCAAACCAAATTCACTTTTTCCGTCCTCAACCGTTAGATCCTCATGAGTCATCCAACGGTCATCATGAAACTCTCACCCACCCCTCATTCTCATTTTTCAATTTATGTTTTCTATTATTCCATAATAAATAAAGGAATGACTGTATTAAACTATATATACCCTTACATATTTCTCCCAAACTACATATCTTATTATAAAACCACCTAAACATATAACATTTATTCCTAAAATCTCCTAATCTTTTATAAATATAAGATTTTATACATTTAAACTAACATCAATTTTTGTATATATTAAAATGCTACAATATTTAATATTTGAAAACTAAAAATATGGATATATGTATATATATTAAATTATGATATCCCTTATTAAATTTCAGAACATTCAAATAGTATCCCTAAAATTAAATTATTATAATGTTTTTTTTTAAATGTAATATAATTACTAGAATATCATAAAATTATAATTAATTATATTAATTTCACTAGACTAAAAAAATCTATAATATAAGTTTATGATATTCTAGTAATTATATTACATTATTTTAAAAACATTATAATAATTTAATTTAAGGAATATTGTTTTAATGTTCCAAAATTTAATAAGGGATATTACTAGAATATCATAAAATTAATTAATTATATTAATTTCACTAGACTATAAAAATCTATAATTATAAGTTTATGATATTCTTATAATTATATTAAATTATTTTTTAAAAATTATAATAATTTAATTTAAGGAATATTGTTTTAGTGTTCCAAAATTTAATAAGGAATATTACTAGAATATCATAAAATTATAATTAATTATATTAGTTTCACTAGACTAAAAAAATCTATAATTATAAGTTTATGATATTCTTGTAATTATTTTAAATTATTTTAAAAACATTATAATAATTTAGTTTAAGGAATATTGTTTTAATGTTCCAAAATTTAATAAGGGATATTATTATAGATTTTAATATATATATTTTTTTTAATTTTCAAATTTTAAATATTGTAGCATTTTATTTTATGAAAAATGATGTTAATCTAAATGAATAAAATTTTATATTTATGAAAGATTATGAGATTTTAGGAATAGAAATTATATGCTTATGTGATTTTATAATAATTGGGGAGTTTTAGGAAAATAAATTATAATGTTTAAGTGGTTTTATAATGATTAGAAAATTTTAGAAAGAGAAATTATATGTTTAGATAATTTTATAATGAATTATATACTTTAGAAGGAAATATGTATAGTTATATGAATATGAGTGGTTTAACACGGTTGCTCCATAAATAAATAAATAAATAGAAAAACTTAGATCTCTTCTCCTATACTTACCTAACATCAAACACTACTATATATAACCCACTCTTCTCCTTCCCTTCTTCCCCAGGAACACAAAATCCAAATTACTTCACCAACAATTCAAAAGCTCTCTCTCTCTCTTTTCCTTCACCAACAATTCAATATATCTGATCCTATTTATTAAACAGAAAACTCGAAAACCAATGGATCAGATTAACGGATCAGTTCACCAAAACGGCAAAATCGAAACGACGTTGTGCGGCGGAGTAGAGAAGACGAAAGTGATGGTGGCGGCAGATCCGTTGAATTGGGGTGCTGCAGCGGAGCAGATGAAAGGGAGTCATTTGGATGAGGTGAAGAGGATGGTTGAGGAGTACCGTAGACCGGTGGTGAATCTCGGCGGAGAGACACTGACGATCGGACAAGTCGCGGCGATCTCGACCGTAGGCGGTGGTGTTAAGGTTGAGCTAGCGGAGGCTTCGAGAGCTGGCGTGAAAGCTAGCAGCGATTGGGTTATGGAGAGTATGGGTAAAGGTACTGACAGTTACGGTGTAACCACCGGATTTGGAGCTACCTCTCACCGGAGAACCAAAAACGGCGCCGCATTGCAAACGGAACTCATCAGGTAATTAATTTAATTTAAGATTATATATGGATTTTGAGTTGTGAATAAATTAGTGATCAAACATTAATTTATTTTCTGTTTTAAAATTTTCATAAATTTTGGGTTCGGAATCAGAGAAATAATAATTTAGTAGTGGATCATTGGCAGAGATTATTTGGGGCGGTATAATTGTCACTGAATATACTCACGAGGACGATGTTTTTGTTTTAATGAGGATCACACTACATTTGCATGGGAAACACGCCCGGTCGGTCAATCGGGTCGGTTTCTCGGGTTGTGCCGGGTTGGGTCGGGTCTTTTTAACCAACGCTAATGAAAGGGAAATGTTGTTTGTCTGTTTGTTTCGTTTCAGGTTTCTGAACGCCGGGATATTCGGGAACACGAAGGAGACATGTCACACGCTACCGGAATCCGCCACGAGAGCCGCCATGCTCGTCCGTGTCAACACTCTCCTCCAGGGATTCTCTGGGATCCGGTTCGAAATCCTCGAAGCGATCATCAGTCTCCTCAATCACAGTATCTCTCCTTCTCTTCCCCTCCGTGGAACCATAACAGCTTCCGGCGATCTTGTTCCTCTCTCTTACATCGCTGGTCTCCTCACCGGCCGTCCAAATTCCACAGCCACCGGTCCCAACGGTGAAGTCCTAACCGCCGAAGAAGCTTTCAAGCAAGCCGGAATCAGTTCCGGATTCTTCGACCTGCAGCCTAAGGAAGGGTTAGCGCTTGTTAACGGCACGGCGGTTGGATCTGGAATGGCTTCGATGGTTCTATTCGAAGCGAATGTTCAGTCGGTTTTGGCGGAGGTTTTATCTGCGATTTTCGCGGAGGTGATGAGCGGGAAACCAGAGTTCACTGATCATCTGACTCACAGATTGAAGCATCATCCAGGACAAATCGAAGCGGCGGCGATAATGGAGCATATCCTCGACGGAAGCTCTTACATGAAATTGGCTGAAAAGCTTCACGAGATGGATCCATTGCAGAAGCCGAAACAAGATCGTTACGCTCTCCGTACTTCTCCTCAATGGCTCGGCCCTCAGATCGAAGTAATCCGTCAAGCGACAAAATCGATCGAGCGTGAAATCAACTCCGTGAACGACAATCCGTTGATCGACGTTTCCAGGAACAAGGCGATTCACGGTGGAAACTTCCAGGGGACTCCAATCGGAGTTTCTATGGATAACACGCGTCTTGCGATCGCCGCGATTGGGAAGCTCATGTTCGCTCAATTCTCGGAGCTGGTTAACGATTTCTACAACAATGGCCTTCCTTCGAATCTAACAGCTTCAAACAACCCAAGCTTGGATTACGGATTCAAAGGAGCAGAGATCGCCATGGCTTCTTATTGCTCAGAGCTTCAGTACCTTGCGAATCCAGTCACAAGCCACGTTCAATCAGCTGAACAACACAATCAAGACGTTAATTCTCTCGGACTCATCTCATCTCGCAAAACCTCCGAAGCTGTTGATATTCTCAAGCTAATGTCAACAACTTTCCTCGTCGCCATATGCCAAGCTGTTGATCTGAGACATCTTGAGGAGAATCTGAGACAAACGGTGAAGAACACAGTTTCTCAAGTGGCTAAGAAAGTGTTAACCACTGGAATCAACGGGGAGCTACACCCATCACGCTTCTGCGAGAAAGACTTGCTTAAGGTCGTTGATCGGGAACAAGTGTTCACATACGTCGACGATCCTTGTAGCGCCACATACCCACTGATGCAGAAACTAAGACAAGTCATCGTCGATCACGCTTTATCCAACGGTGAGACCGAGAAGAACGCAGAGACTTCAATCTTTCAAAAGATCGGAGCTTTCGAGGAAGAGCTCAAGATGGTCCTTCCAAAGGAAGTGGAGACGACTAGAGCGGCTTACGGTAATGGAAACGCGGCGATTCCGAACCGGATTAAGGAATGTCGGTCTTATCCATTGTATAAGTTCGTGAGGGAAGAGCTCGGAACGAAGTTGTTAACCGGAGAAAAGGTTGTGTCTCCAGGAGAGGAGTTTGATAAGGTTTTCACTGCAATGTGTGAAGGTAAGATTATTGATCCACTGATGGATTGTCTCAAGGAGTGGAACGGGTCTCCGATTCCGATTTGCTAAAAGAGCATTCCATGTTTTGTTCTGTTTTTTTTTTTGTCCAGTTTTAATTTTGTTGCTTTCGCTTCTTTTTTTTTTTTTTTTAATATGTTTACCAGTGAGTGATTGTAATGTGAATGGTGTCACTTTGTATGATATATATGAAAATTACGTGTAACTATTTGTGGATTCGACAAAGGTGACAAAAGAGATGGATTAGGACTTCTGATTTTATTTTGTCTGGCTTCAAAATGTACTTGTTCCTGGTCGTTTTTGTCTAAACATTATGAATCCTTTTATGCGAGTTTCTCCTTTCAGATGATGAATTAATTGTCTATGCATTCTTTGGATTGAATAGAGGCAACATGGAATATTTTGTTCAAAACTTTATGGTATGCATCTCATGTCCATTATTTAGAACTTCTGCTGATTATTTGGTTATGCTAAACAGGACTACACTTCTCACATCTTGACTTTGATAATGATTAGAATAATATAGCAGCAAGCTCATTCCTATTGGCTAGACAATTTACAGAAACTGGAAATTGATTTGATGAATTCCAGATTCTCTGACAATATATGTATCAGACAATAGTTTCAAATCTGTTTTATGACAAAGAACAGAGGCAACAATGTCTTAAAAGTTGTGCTCTCTGTCATGAGATGTGTGAGAAAAAAAACAATCTTTGTCAGAGTTTAAATGCTGAAACATTTGTAGATATTGCATGTTCAGTGACTATTACTTAGACTTATCGTATTATAGATCATACTTATAAACGATACTTTTATTTAATTAGTGTACAACATTATCTAAAATCAAATGAATATATCTCCATTCTTACATGTACATGCCAATGCAGTTCCTTTGATGCTGAGGAGCGCCACTGCAACGAACAACATCGAGGAAAGTGATTTCATCGCATGGAATCCATAGTCTTGATGAGTCAGAACTGAAATGATAAGCATCTTGAGCTTGATCAAGCAATGCCTTGAAGATTGGATGTTTAAGCAAATTCATCTTTATCACAAACCTCTTGTAATCATCACCTACATACACAACCAAATGTCCTCTTGGAACATCTTTAGGTATGGCTTCATTTTCTTTCTTGGATCCCCAAGAAACCTTCTCGCAGCAACTCTCGCAAGAAGATGATGTACAACAAGGTATGACTATGGATTTGATCTTAATGATTTTGAATTTGTTTTCACAGGCTTTTATGAACTTATTCTTCATTTTGAGAATATACAAGGAGAGGTCAAAAAAAAAAAATGATGAATGGAGAGAGAGAGATGGTTCTGTGATGAGAAGTACAATAGTGAAGGACAGGTGTATATATAGATGGTTCATCGTAGTGCTTAGATATAAAAGAATCTAAGGTCCATAGAGATATTAAATGTAATGTTTTTGATATGAGATGGGCAAGTTTTATTATATGATAAACTACATTACGAGGGGTTTAAATTATGATAATTGTTTGCCATTTTGTTTCACTCGTGCGGTTCCGTTATTTTCATCATCAAACTGAAATCGTACGAACGTGCACTGCATTATTACAATTGTGATTATGATATGTTATTTTTTCTCATTGGGATCAGAGTTGTAACTGAATTTCATGCATGTGGGGCTAAGACCCTACAAAGAAAGAACACAGAGAGAAGATAAGAGATTAGAAGAAGAGGGATGGGTTAAAAAAAAAATTTGGACAAAGTGTGATCCCATATTTATGATTCACGGATTGTCTTCATTAGCAATATATTATACAAGATCTGATAATTTAAGTGACTTCTTAAGCTATCTAAATCATTTTGTACAAATCCAATATAATTTCGATATGATATTGGATATAATCTGAAGGGTGATTAGCATCTGAAAATTGATTACTGTCAAAATTGATTATGATTAGTATGTCTGATTTCTATTTTCTTCTATCCTAGGAATTCGGGTAAAAAGGTTATTATGCAAGTGTATACTGATAAAGAAGTGTCAATTTTTGCAGGGTCCAATATGACTGAGAAACAGAACAGAGCAGAGCAATTATTCATTAGGATTCAGATTCATCCCCCCCCCAAATTGAGTAAAAGAAGAGCAATCATTCTTTCTTACACAACACTTTTGCAGATGATTTTATGGTATTATTTTTTTTTGGGTTTAGGACAGAAGCTGAAGTTAACCTCGTTTGACGTATAACAAAAGAGAGAGGTTGAGCTGGTTTTAGTTCAAATACAAGATGGCCTTTTTAGGTTATATCTGGATTGTATCTCGGATTTTTTTTTTTGGATTAGTTCTATTTGGTTTCAGATTAGATTATACGAGATTGAACCGGAGTGGTGACACAACAATTGGCTCTAATACAAACCACTGCATGTTCTAGTCATTTACTTTCAGTCTTATCCTCTTTAAGTTTTGTTTTTTACCAAGTTATTATATTGTTTGTTTATATAGATCACTTTTCAGTGTTTCATCATGATTTTAATATCAAAATAATATAGATCAGTCTTTGAGCCATACAAACTAAACATATTATCATCAAGCTCCTTAGAACAGAATAACATACTTTACATATAAATTCTTTATCCGTATGTTTTCTTATGAATTTTAATTTTGAAACATGATAAAAAAACCCCAGTAATTAGATCCGGGACGGGTCAAGCTGGTTTGAGATAAGAATGAGGGCCATTCTAAACTAGCCTGGCTTGTTCTGCATGAAATTTATTGTGGGAACGTGAGGCTTTCAAGATATTATATTATCTGTCTTCTGAGTTTCATAGTTCTTACAAATAACTCATTTGATGACCAAGAATGATTTATTTGGGTTCAAGAATACGCTCAATTTTGATGGAGAAATGAATTCTGTAGCCTTTTCCATACCTTGTTACACCCACAATTATTTGATTTGACTTTCCCATGTGTCTTTCCACAGTTACTAGCTGTCATTCTTTTTCCCCGTGTCCCTCTATTATTATTGAATACACCATAATTTTGAAGCTCATTTTTGTATAGATCTTGAAGCATTTTAGGGTTTGAAAGGACAATACGACATTTTGTAGTAGATAACCATTGGACTAAAAGGTCCAGAGCTTCGGTGACGCCGATCACCTTCAATTAATACTTTGTTAGATTGGATGCAACAAAAAAAAACAAGTATATTCCCTTCAAAACGGTTGATTTGACTATTTAATATTATTTTGGTGAATTTGTTTTTTCATAATTCATCATGAAAAAATTCAATAATTAAGTATGATGCTTATTGGAATTGGGACGATTTGAGGATAAGTAATCTACTGAAAATGATTTTTAATACCATATGAATGAAGATCAAACAAAATATCAAATTTGCGAAAGTAGTCAACAAATTTTTTGAAATAACAGATTGGTTGACAAATGAAGATGAGATCTATTAGCCGAGAATCCAAATAGACCTACAAACAGTGGTGGTCATAACGTTCTCATAGGATTATTTTTTTTTTTGTCAATATATTTTAGTAGTTTTAATATTTTCAATAACATGTGGGGTCAATATATTTCGAATCTAAAACATGTGTAATAAATGTAGAGTTGACTATCTTTATGCCACATGATTCATATCTTCTAAATTCACATATTAAATTCACATATTTCTGATTTTATAATAAAAATAGTTTGAAATCTCTAAGGATTCTAATTAGTCAAATTTTTGTGTTTACTTTTCAAATTTATTAAAATAAACAGAGTCGAAAACACCATAACGAAATTTATAAAAGGTTTTAGACCGTTGAACTTAGATGTAGGGTACCTTTTCATAAGTCTACAAACTTTCTTAAAAACAATCGTATTGTTTCTGAAACATATTACAAAAGTATTAGTTTTCTTTGGTCAAATAAAGTTTAAAAATGCTCTCTATAAAAATCATTTTTAAAAAAGAAGTCTAAATAATATTTTAATTAAATTTCATCCAACATTCCATTTTCTAACTAACTAACTATTTAACTCTCACCCATGCTTCACTTTGGGAGGCAGTAGCCACATTTCTTCTCATTTTCTGTTGTTATGATTATTTCACAATTAATATTAATTAATTAAAATAAAGTATTGAGTTTGAGAAATTCAGGAGACATCATCCCAATCTCACTCTCTCGATTCAATTCTATTAGTTTGTACACAAAAGCGCAAAGTATTATGTTTAGAGCAATTAAATAAATATTCGTGTCTAAATTAATATCAGAGTTTGTTGTAAATATTTTCTAATGTGATATAAGCTATATGGTATTGGAATCGAAAAAATAAAAAAAACGTTACCTTTGATGATACCTCGCTCATAAAAATGAATGCCTTCAAATCCTATGACTTCTAAAGATCAAAGGTAATATTTGATTCTCATGGAAAGTATTTGCAAGATTCAATAATCACTTCTGGTTTCATCTTCCTCGAACCCTCTCTAGATAACTCCGAGTAGATACCTTACACGGTTAATAAGCGCATCAACAAGTAAGAACCATGCTCGGCGCCACGTAGAATCAAAGCACAGAAACACAATAAACCCGATCAAAACCGTGACATATGTCGAACCGAGGCTCCACCACAAGACCACCATATCGATCAATCCACTTTTATCATCTTCTTCTTCTTCTTCTCCTCCTGAACTGATTGTAGTACCACAGCTTCTACTGATGGGTGATCCACAGAGAAGAAAATTACCTAAGTAACTCTTCTCACCAAAGGTGTTGAACTGTTTACCTTGCGGAATCACACCTGATAGATTGTTGTAAGATACGTTAAAGACGACAAGAGATTGCAGCATTGTGAGTTGTGATGGAATGGTTCCATGTAACTTGTTGAAAGAAAGATCCAAGCTTTCTATGCTTTTTAGATTGGAGAAGCTTGCAGGGATGATACCCGACAATGTGTTCCGTGAGAGGTTCAGAGAACGTACTCTCTTAAGATCTCCTAGCTCTTCAGGAATTTTACCGCTTAACTCGTTGCTCGACAGATCAAGGCCAAACATCTGGTTAAGAGTTCCTCTCATGTACGAGTCATATCTCTGTTTCACAGCAAACTCGACTTGGACTTTAAAATCTACCGAGTATTCTAGACCAAACCGGTCTGACACAAGTACGGACTCGTAATATATATCGGTGTGTATATCCATAAAGTTTGAGAACATGTTTTCCGGATACCAATCTGGATCAGTACGACCATCTCCTCCCAAACCAAACGACAGATTAGTGAGACACGAAGGTATGGACTCACTCAACTTGTTTTGAGCAAAATCCAACATTCTTATGTTGCTTAAACCGCACAGCTCGATGGGAATCTTTCCCGTCAAGTTATTCCCTCTCAAGAGAACGACATCGATGCTCGGAGTGCTCATGAACCGGGGGATGTTTCCAGACAGTCGGTTGTTTCTCAGATCAAGCAAAACCAGTCCATTTCACAACGTGTCTGGAATAGAACCAGTGAGATTGTTGTCGTGTAAGTCTAATATATAACCGTAATCCGAGTCAGAGCGTAGTGGTAAGTTACCGGATAAGAAGTTTCCAGAAAGGTCCAATAGCCAGAGGTATGGAATGTTGAACAGAGAATGTGGAATTTCACCTTGTAAACGGTTATTTGAGATCCTCAGAGTGTCTAAGTAGAAACTGCCTAACCATCTTGGAATCGTACCTGTGAGGAAGTTGTTGGATAAGTCTATCACTGTCAAGAGCCTTAAGTTGCGTAGATTGTATGTGATCTTCCCTGTAAACATGTTATTGTCCATAATCAAAGTCATCAGCGACGTCTCATCACTTGATTTTTGGAATAATTGGACCGTTGAATCTGTTGTGAGATAGCTTAAGCCATTTCAGTGAATAGCAACCCGTGAAAAGGCTTCTTGGTAACTTCCCTGAGAAGTTGTTGTATGATATCTTCCATGAAACTCATTGTAGGAGAGATTCAAATGTCTCAACCTTGGAAGTATTAAACCGACATCCTTGGGGAGTTGATCGTTGAAGTTGTTTGCTGAAAGATCCAGATATTGTAACTTGTGCAGTCTTGGAAGTGTAAGGGTGTTCAATGAGTTGTTCTGCAACAACAGAACCTGAAGCTCTGTGTTATTCTCCAGCAGCCAAGTGGGGAACACTCCAGATAGCGTATTGCTGGAGAGATCGATAACCCGCAAGTCCTTCTCATACCGGAGAAAACTGGGAATTTTTCTCAGGTTGCAGTTTGGCAATGTGAGACTCCTTAGCTGCGATTGCAGGCCAGTGGAAACATTCTTCTCTACTACGTGCAGCATACTAGTCCTGGAAGAGAGTTTGAAAACCTTGAGCTCTGTCAATTCAGCGATCAAATCCAAGGAAAACAAGCCTTCGAAGTTGTTATTGTGTAGTGATAAGTATTCCATGGATTTGAAGTTACTGATAAAAGATGGAAGCTTCCCACTTAGGTGATTTGATGATAGATCAAGAACTCGGAGTTTGGAGAAGCTCGAGAAACAGAGAGGGATTTCACCCACAAATCTGTTTTGACTAAGCCGAAGCAAAATATGGCTTATAAATCATAAGAACACCCGTTTAGCGCAGGAATAGAATAACTATCAAGTAGCATATCATATTAAAGTGTCAATAATATATGTAAATGCTATAAGATGATTAGAGTAGAGTGTTTATGGAGGATCATAGTCATAAACTACCTTTTGCTGGTAAATGACCGCTGATATTGTTGAGCTTTAGATCTAGTACTTCCAAACTTTTCAGATTAAGCAGTTCTGTGACAGTAGTAAAAAACTATCAGAAACTAAGTGGAAATGATATTAAAATGACAACCGCATGAGTAAGATTGATTTGTTTTGGAGTACTTAACCTTTCACAGGAAAGCCACCCTCGATATAGTTTCCACCAAGAAACAAAGTCTTGAGCGACGCAACCTCATTCAAGAAAAGAAAAACACTACTGTTGAAAAAATTGTACCTGAGATCAAGAATCTCAAGATGTCTGAATATTCCATGGCTCTTATTACCTGTACAAACATACAAGGAGTTTAACACTTGAAGAGGAGAATTTGCAACAAATAGGGATAAATACAGACCTAGTCTTTGGTCGAACCAACCTCCAAAGCTGTTTAGTGACAAGTTGAGACTCTGAAGCTCCTCAAAAGGATACAACAAGGTTAGGTTCATTAGGGGAATAGTATCTGAGAAACCTGATGGATATAAGTTTCCAAGGGAGAGTCCGATCACTCGTTTGCTGTTGAAGTCACACTTGATTCTTCTCCAACTGCAACAAGAGCGATTACTAGTCGTCCTCCATCCTCGAAAATTGTCGGAATGTAGATCGTTACTGAACGAGAGAAAATAGGCCTTGAGCTCAAACAAACCCCGCCTTTCACTTTCACTGCAGCTTCTACATCCCTGCATCATCATCATGATTATCATCCATGTTAGGCCAGAGACCATTGACTTTGAGGAAGACATTAAGTGCAAAAGATCAAAAGGAGGAAAACACAGAGAATGTATAAATGGTTCAACGACATTGCGAAACTCGAGCTCAATGCATGTGATGCAATGTGCGATGAATAAGAAGTCAAAAGAGTGACACAGCAGTAAAATTATCGACTTATAATTAAATCAGTTGTTTACAATATATATGGACAATACATTAATAAATAAAATAATTTTAAAAAAACCCTCAAATTGTGGATAAAAATATTGAGTATTGATTCAGAAATTATTGATTCAGAAACCTCAAATCGTTTCTGAATCCTAATTGAGCTTAGGAAATTTCGTATTCAAGTATGCCAACAAGACTCAAATGTCCATGGCCGCAGCAACAATATTCTGTTCTGTGTTTGTGTAATATTATTTTAATATATTTATCTGCTAGTCCAAAACTTCTGAGAATTCACATTTTACATCGTTGAAATAAAGAATTCGATCAAAACTTATTGAACATGCCTCAACCAGAAGCAGCCCAACAAAGGCCCATTTATGACGGTTTGCTTTGTTTGAGTGATTTGGCTCTACCACATCTTTTGATGTGAGTGAATAATTTGTGATTGATCATTTAGCCATTGCAAATCCTGGACCCATTTGACTAGGACGCTAATGGTTGCTTTGTGGTGGGTTTAGATAATTCGGAAGAAGAGACAGTTGTCTCAATTTTGTTGCATGCTTGTGAGAGAAAAAAATAAATAATTGAATGAACATCATCTTTAATTATTTGGAAAAATTTTACATTTGTCAAGTTGTTACCATCCCATTGACTTTTGGTTACACAAACGAAATATATAAATTTTAAAAGAAAAGGTAATGCACTAGAAATGGTGGAAATTTCCTATTCGGGCAACTAACCAATTCTTCTTGTTGATACTTATGTCTTTCTCCACCACTTTTAACGGTGGAACTTTCCTATTTGGACGAGTGATAATTATTTTCATCGTCACAAGCCACAAGAATAACAAACAATCACATCACTTAAAGGCTCATCAAATCAATCTTTTGTTTTGTCTTTTCCTAGTGGATCACACAGAAAACAGTTACAAGAAGTTCCCATATTCCTAAACCTTACTTCTCATTTCTATAAAAGGACGACATATTGCAAGAAACAAAACAAAACAAAATGCAAATTCAGACAAGGCATGTCTTATTGGTGGTGGTGGTGGTAATAATGGTGGTTATGAGCGCTTTCAATGTGGAGGGAGGAGGGAGAGGGATACATAACCAAGATCAGAGGCTTCACCATGTTCAAAAGGACAATTCCGTCATTCCATCAGCAAGAGGAGTAGACAACCACCATAATATTCCACGACAAAACTATGATAATTGGGGTGGCAAAGGAGGAGACGGTGGTGGCGACGATGGAACCGGTTAGCATCAGAAACACGTTAGACAAGACATGACAGTGACAATGAAGCTCCTAAGGTCGACATGTATGTTTGTATTATGTAAAGAGTGTGATGTCATTTCTGGCTTGTGTACATTTTGTACTTTTCTGTGATGTCTCCAAAGTATATATATGTATTTTTGATTATTGTTGTGGTTCTATGCTTATGTGATGAATGAATGGCATTAAAACTCATAAGAAGTGAGTTTCATAAACAGAAAGTATGGATTATGTGTAGTTAAAATTATTATCTTTAGAGCTGATCTGGCCAAATTCTCGTCGAAAGTTAGTGAATTCGGTCTCAATGAAAGAACCGATCGGCAGAAATCTAAAAAAAGAGTTTGGTTTTCGAATTAAGTTCGGTTGAAAACGAAAAACCGAACAAAAACCGATCGGTTTGCTTTATGTCTTGTAAGAAAAGCTTAAACAAGCTTTTCAACCGACGAAACTGTTTAGAAATTCTTTTTTTTGTTATTTCCGCTAATCCATTTTTACAACCCATGGGACATATGCCACAAGAGAAGATGTCAGGGAAACTCAACGATCCGAACAAATATCAATTGTCTTAAAAGATATTTCTTCGACCCTACAAGACAGTTTGGTTAGGCCTTAAAGCCCATGTATCGGGAATAAACAGAATTTATTCACACAAGTACACTATTTGTATCGATGTAACCATAGAGTTGGTAAGTTAGAAGGATGTTTGGAAGAAGGAAGTGATTTAATAGTTGTGTGAGCATTCTCATTTTGTCATGAGATAGATTCCGTTGAATTAAATGGGAAACGAAAACCTGAACTTTTGTGAGAAAGAAAGGTCACAAATAATTTTGAAAGAATTCTACTAAACTCTCTAAATATCAAGAAATAACTCTCCAAGTATAAACCAAGCAATCTCATACTGATTTTCTATCTCTATATTGAATTGAACAATCTACCTACACCTCCATATGATCCTTCCTTGACTATTTATGCTCCTTCAAAGTCAATCTATTTGCACTTTCGAATTTGGAGTAGATGTTCCACCCACGTCAAGTTTATTGGGGAGTATTAAAACATAGAAATTAAAATCCCAACGTTATGACTCATGACAAATCTAGAAATTCATGTATAATTAGGGTTCTTAAAAGATAGATTCATATATGAAATATGAATGTGTGTATGAGATCAAGAGAAGTAACCTCGAGAGTTGCATCTCCTTCATTTTGCATTTTTATCTTAATAAGCTCTTTGAGCATTTATCTCTATACTTGCCTTTGATCTACTTACGCTAATGACAACACGAAGAAAATGATGGAACAAGAATTCTAAGTGTTGTTACTTCAATAGGGTCATGTGTGAAAGAAGAGTACAATCAATTTTGATACGTAAACTTCAGAAGGTGTGATTTATGTCGTACGAACCTAATGAGCTGCCGCACTGACCGGATTTACCGATGTGGGGAGCGGTCTACGCAGACCGACCATTCACATTTCAGATGTTCAACAAAGATCTACCAATAAGTACGTCAAAAATTAAAATTAAATGTTTGACTACGAATAAAGAAATATATTAAATAGAGAACATTGGGTCAAAGTCCACTCTGGATGTGGTTATATGAATACATCTCTTCAAATTGCACACATGCAAGTTCATCAAATATATATGAGGCGAATTGAATATGCTATGTTACAGCTCAAATTTTAAAATAATTCGCTCTTCAAAAATAATAGAACTGTAAATCATCCTTTTTCACACTTACACTTCAGTCAATCTAGGGACCTCTTTAAAATACCTAAAACACTTCATTGGTAGAGCCAAAACCACAGAACACATACGACGTTATTATTTTCTAAAATGCATAATATTACATATTAATGCTACGTATGTGTAGAATACAAAAACATGTTACATATCAATCATTTATCGTACCAAAGCCAATGATCCCTCTTTTTAATTCATTGGCTTCTCTCCCTCCATATATTGACTTAACCCTCCCTCGCTTATATATATCTCTACTGCAAAATTTTAGAAGCAGAAACCACAAAACAAAACTCTCCACTTTTCCGACGAAGAATACTATATTTCTTCCTTGTAGTGTTGGGATAACCAAGTAAGAGAAATTAAGTAATGAAAGAAGAGAACAGCACGAGCGGGACATGCGAGCCGTGCAAGACATTCGGAGAGAAGTGTAGCCACGTGGTGAAGAAACAGAGAGGCAAGTTTTATATCCTTGCCCGTTGTATCGCCATGTTAGTCTGCGGGCGTGAGCGTGACCGCGACCGAGACCGTGTTTCGATTTAGATTTTTACCTTATATATATATATTTTTTTTATCTTCTTTTGGGGGTTGCCGTTTTCATTTTTCCCTCTAGTATCAAACATTTGAACTAGGGTTGATATTTAAGTTATACACATGAATATATGAAATTGATGTAATGCATTCATAGAAATGCTTTATTAATTTATGTCTTTGGTTTGACTTTTGAATGGTAGCCTTTCTTAATAAGTTTTAATTGTTCGAGTAACTAATTATTCACTGTCTTTTTTTTATTCCTAACGATTTGCCCTGGAAAGATCTTCACTTTCTATCAACACTAGTTCTATATTACAGATTATTAATACGCAATAGAAGCGTTTGGAGATTAAAGAAATTCAATAACGTTGAATATGCAATGGGGAACAATATAGTACAGAGTAACAGAGAAAAGAAGAATGAAAAGGAAAAGAGAGAAAGTAATTATAACAAAAAGTCTAATTCGAAGAGCACCCCAATGCGGATCTGTATATGAGTATCTTATTATTATTTTTATTGGAAAAAAATGAGAGAATGTTATAACTATTTTTTGTTTAAGAAACTTTAAAATATTTGTTAAAAATACTATTACCACATCTGTTTTTGTAATTGGTTCACTTTTTAATCATAAAATTAATTATATTTAAAATTATTAAAATTAAATACTCTTTAGACTATTTCTACCATTGAAATCGCTCTAAGAGCCCATGTGACTCGAGTCAAATTCATATTATTAATACAAGTCGAATTATGCTGATTTTTATATCGTTGACAAAAAAAAAAGTGATCAGTAATTTCAGTCCAAGTCCCAAAAATACATAGTACTGCAGATAATGGGATCTTAAAATTAGAAGACTTCCCAACGTACAATTATGTTTTGAGTCTTTTGACCAATGTAGTCCACTGTTCTTAATGTTACAACCAATGGAGTCACTGTTTTGTTTTTTTTTTAATGTTAAAACCAATGTAGTCACTGGTACCACTACTTTGAAGGAACAACACTACTAAAATATAGTAAAAATCATGATTATATATATATATATAAAAGACCTTACATAAAATGGGAAAAGAATCCGAAGCCAAAAAAAGCAAACAAACTCAAACGAATCCAACATCACGTGCATGCGTTTGTTCCAAGTCTTGAACATTTCCGACAAGCGATGATTAAAAATAGCTTATTATTATTTTCGAAACATTTTGAAATTGTTAGACTAATTAGTGATGGATACTTGTTCTATACTCTAGAAAATTAACAACATATCTGATTATACGAACTTGAGAATATATATATATATATATCTCTGTCCGATTTGAATAGTTGGATCGTGAATGTGTCGAAAATCAAATGTAGGTGGAAAAATATTGAGCCGACAATGGGAATCCTGAGGCGAAAAAGATTTGTCAAATAGCAGATTAAAAGGTATGCATATAAACTCGTGCCGACCCTCCTCGTTACTATTTTCATCGTTTCTCCACTGTTGTATTTATTTTTACAGACTCAGAACATTGTTTTCGCAAGCTGTTTTTCTAAGTAAAAAAAATCATTTTTTAATTATTTATGATAATGCGAATAATTGAGAGTGAGGTTTTAAATTTATTATTTTTTTTTTTATAAAGGAGACTTGATTTGTACAAAAGTCAGCATCATTGACGAAAGAGATGGGGAAAAAACATCCTTGCCACCTTGGCCTCATAATTATTGTCCGGATAATATTTAAGGTTTTTTTTTTATAACTCTACTTCATTTTAAATGCTATTTTTTCTATTGAATTGCTTTCCACTAAATGTGATTCGGTGGTATTCGGAGAGCTTTGTTGTTTTGCATTTTTCTTCTTTTTAACGTACGTTTCTACAAAATTAGGGAGTAGAGGGAATTAAATATAAATTTACATATATATATATATACACATCAGAGTTTTGTTGTTTTGTTTTTTATAAATTGTATGAATTTAATTAAGATTATATTTGATTTTTTGTTTACCATAATTACATAAAACAAGAACGATAAATAATTAAAATAAAAAAATAGATGTAAAATGACATTTAACTAAAAATGGAAGGAATTAAATTTATAAATATTAGGTCGTGAAAACAAAAGGTAATTAATAGTAGAATCTTTTCTGCTATTAAATTACAATTAAATTTATTAAAAAAAACACTTTGTTACTCTTTCGTTTTCCTTCCCTATTCATATTTCAATAGTTCCATACTCAACTTACATGAAATCCTACTTAACATTGCTTCACGCCTTCACCACAATGTAATATAATAGAATGACAGTACGAATTACCCTAACACATATATATGTTAAGAACAATTATCGCGTTAAACAAGTACGTAGTATTTATCAAAGCTATCATCAACACATAAAATACACAACTAGGTTTAGAATCTTCTGAATATAAGAATGTGATTAGTTTAGTCTTCTACAAGCTATAACAAAAGTAAAGATTTTAAAAATATATAATAAAGTAGAAAATCATTAGAATGTAAAAGCCTATAGGACATAAAAAAAAAGATATGAAAAGAGATTAGAATTGAGAAGTTTTGGGACCCCATTAGGGTTGGAAAAGAAGAGATATCACGTGCATCTCTCTGACACACGTTGAAACTCAATCCTCCGTTTCGACTTTCCAACATTTCTCTTAACATATTTTTTTCTCTTTTTATAATAACTAGAAAAGGATGTACGGAATTAAAATTTAATTAAAATATAATTAAAATTTTATAAGAATTTTTTTCATATATATTTTATAATTTAAAATTTCATTTGCTAGAATTTTAAATAAATAAAATTGATATTTATTATTTTGCATATATATATTATTTAATTATTTATTGCATAAATATATATTATTTTTTGCCATTTATAATGATAAAATTATGTAAATATATAATTCAGTTAAATAAAATATTATATACCAATAAAAATGGTAATATAATACGATAAGTTATTTTATTTTAACAGTAAATATAATAAATAATATTGTAGTAATTAAATAGTAAAATTAAACTTCAATTACTATTTTTATAAAATAATTTAAAACTATCATAGATTTATGAATATGTAAAAAAAACATACAAAATGATATTTTTATTTTTGATATTTTTCATTATAAATATATCATTTTAGTGCTATTAATTTTTTGTCAACCTTTTTAGTCTTACAATTTCTTTTCGTTTTTTACTTTTTATTAATCTTACATGAATAGTATATGAGTATTATAAAATATAACTAATTTGATATTAAATATCAAAAATATTTTAACATATTTTAATTTTTTTGTTTAAATATCTTTTTTAACAGTATATAAATGTAGCATGCAATCAACACTAAAATTACACACATTTTCTTATAATATATCAATTGCAGATTTTATTCCTAATTTTATCTTTTTTAAAACTATCAAATTTAATTTCAGTTTTTAAAATTTATTAGACGAGATTTGATTTAAATAAATAGTTCTCATGTATTTCTCTTTAAGCATTGTATAAAATCATATATTCTCTAAGATATTGTATAGACATATAATTATTTATTTGTGAATTATAATTATTTATTTGTTTCTTTTTTCATTTTTAAAAATTTATATTGTATTTTAAAACAAAAATAATATAACATTTTAATATGATGTTAATGAAAATTACATATAATAGTTATAATATTAATTTTTAAATTTATAAATAAATGAAAAGCTATTTGAATTTTTATTTTTTAGAAAATAGAAATATTTGAGGATAATGTAGAGATTTTTTAAGATTCATATTTTCACTTAATTTTTACTATTTAGGTCCTTCTTAAATTTATTTTTGGTTTACTATTTTTATGTATACGTGTTTATTTATTTTTATATTTAGACTCATTTTATATATTTGATTATAGAATTTATTTTGCAGCAAAATTATAGTATTTCTTCAATTATAAAAATAAATATAGCTATATATGTATTTTTTACAGTATAATACAATAATATTCTTTATCTAATAATATTTTAGTTTTCTTTAATGACCACGACTTTATTTTTATACGTTAGTTTATTTTTATATTAGAGAAAAACAATTAGATAAATTAAAATGTATTAAATGATATTTTAAATCATATAAATTATAAATACAATAGTTATTTATTATTTTAAAAAATGAGACCTATATATAATTTTTTTTGATGATGTGGACACTTTTAATAAAACAAAAAAACTATTCTATTATATATAGTTGATAGAGATGATAATTTACCCAATATATCGTATCAAAAAATGATAGATTTAATTATTGGAATCAATTAGTTAAGTTTGAAAAGTATTTTTATATCTGTCAATGTTAAATAATTAATTATATCAAAATTAAGTTTTCTAACAATTTTAATTTAAAGGAATTGACCATTATACCTAAAGGACACAAAAAAACATATAAAGGTTTATGCTCTCGTGTGAGTTTTCTGACCTAGACGGCCCACGTGTCTGTGTCTCTTCGTAGCAGTCTTTGTAGACTTCCCACGTGCGGGTGTGTGTAGATTCTCCAAGATGGCGGGCCAAGCCCAAAGACCGACCTCTCTTTACACCAGACTTTCTCATTTTATATAAAAGTTATATTTTTTCTTTAAATGATCTAAACATTCTATATATTCATCATTCATCATATAGTGAATATTACTTATTTTTTATTGATATGTCGTACACCAGCGTATAATACTCCTGCCATGTTACCAATATATGGGACTCGGAGCATGCAAGCTAACTTGATTCGTACGAGTTACTTACAGTCTTAAGATTATATATAAATTTATAATCTATATACGAACTACAGCTAGCATATGGGACTAAGAGACGTTCATTTATTTGTTTTGGTAACAGAGTTGAAAATCTGTAGGTCGAGAATTAAACTTCTCTTAGTTAAGTAATTATGTATTACTTGGTCGAATATAGGTGTCATTCCCGAGATAGTCTTAACACCTCGAACAGGAAAGTATTGTTATGTGATAGTGTGATACCATCATGGAGAATGACAAAAATGAAGTTTCAACTCACAATCTTCTCTCAGTTTCCACAAATAGACTAATTAAAATGAAGTTTACCCTCTTTGGTCTCTGTATACAAAATTCAAAAGATTCATCATGAACACTTTAAGTTCATAATTGAAATAATCAAAAGAGTCCAAGTGTCATTCAATAATGGGAAAAACTAAGATGGGTTCGAGAGATGAGCACAATTTTTTTGCTATGTCGCCTGTTAAATGGACCACCTGGCTACAGCCTGGAGATGACAACAAATTTGTTCTCTGGTAAAAGGACTAGGCAGGTCTAATTTTTGTTTTGTTTCTTGACAAAATAAAAATGGACCAGCCTGACAGAACCTGGCGAGATGGTAAAAGCCTGCTCGTTTTCACTTTTCACATATTAAATTACCCACGACAAAAAAACAAAAAAAACAAAAGTTTAACCTCTTCTCCAATTTTACCTAAAATCTGGATTCCTAACCGATGCAGGCCTCTAAATCGAATCCATAAGGATCCCACTAAACATAAAATCTGGATTCATAACCGGTACAGGCATCGACATCGAGTTTACAAAGGCCCAACTAAATTTACAACAGTATTATTATTTCTTAGTTCCAAACGCAATTCCGTTATGTGTCACAGTCCTTGTAGGTTAGTGGGGTAACTCACTTCGTTATGGGATGGATTGGAACTATTATTTTAGAGGCCATATTAGGTTAATGCCAAACACTTTCAACTTTAGAATCCCATTTATCTATGATTTATTTCATCATAATTCCATATAATAGATTCTATCAACCATTATATATATAAAAAACACTAAATAATAAAAAAAAAAACACGACAAAAAACCAGTGAAAGGTTTTCCAGGAGAACAAAGTAAAGAGACTGTGATCGAATTTATTTAACTATAAAGATCATCGTCCTCCGCTGCTCCTCCCGCAGTAGCAAACGGGTCAGCTCCACCAGCCGTGGTGGCGGTGGCTCCAGTCCCTGTTGCTTCTGGGAACCTGAACTCGCTTCCAAACCCACGTGACTGCTGGAGAGTCTGAGCAAAAGCCTGATACTTGCGAATGTCTGCATCACTCACTGATCTCCTTGCGTATTTCATCGATTCTTCAAAGTGACCAGCTTTAATCTCTGCAATCTCCTCCTCTTCCTCTTCCATTGCTTCTGGTGTCTCTGTCCTCTTCCTCTCCTTCTCAATATCCTAAACAAACACAGAATCAATCATCATAAGTCTCGAACAACAGAAAAAAAAAAAACAAATCGAGTAACTGTTATTTCCAGATTCAGATACCTGCTCGATGTTCTCTCTGATCGCGTACTTGACAGAACGCTGGCAAATCTCTGTGATGTCTGCACCACTGAAGCCTTGTGTGTACTTGGCAAGAGCCCTCAAGTCAACACCTTTAGCCACTGGAGATTTCCTCAAGCAAGACTTAAAGATCTGGTAGCGAGACTCCTCATCAGGAAGAGGAATATATATGAGCTGATCGAGACGACCAGGACGAAGAAGTGCAGGGTCGATGATATCTGGTCTGTTTGTTGCTCCGATGATGAAGACAGTCTTCTTAGCAGACATACCATCCATCTCTGTAAGAAGCTGGTTCAATACTCTGTCAGCTGCACCACCAGCGTCTCCAACGCTACTCCCTCTCTGAGTGGCGATAGAGTCGAGCTCATCAAAGAAAAGAACACAAGGAGCAGATTGGCGTGCTTTGTCGAATATCTCTCTGACATTGGCCTCACTCTCTCCAAACCACATTGTGAGGAGCTCCGGACCTTTGATACTGATGAAGTTGGCTTGACACTCGTTCGCAATAGCCTTCGCCAAAAGGGTCTTTCCACAACCAGGAGGACCGTAGAAAAGGACTCCTTTGGACGGTGACATACCAAACTTCTCGAATTTCTCAGGATGCTCGACTGGATATTGAACAGTCTAAAATATAGCAAAATTTGAATAGATTAGTCCATATTCACAGGTGAATAATTGAAAAATGTATCGAATTGTTAAGACTCTTAATTCTTACCTCTTGGAGTTCCCTCTTGACATTCTCAAGACCACCAATGTCCTCCCAAGAGACATTAGGCACCTCAACGACCTGGATGAAGGAGAAAATAACAGTTTAATAAGAATGATACCAAATAGACTGAATAACCGTAAACCAAACAATTGAAGCATTGAACTCACCGTCTCCCGTAAAGCAGAAGGATTGCTGTTACCAAGGGCTGTCTGGAAATGCTCATTAGTCACAGCCATAGAATTGAGGATTTCAGCATCTATCTCTTCGTCTTCTAGGTCAATCACATCCATCTTCTCCCTGATGCATTGGAGAGCAGATTCAGTGCATAATGCTGCAAGGTCGGCACCAACATACCCATGAGTGTCTTTGGATACTCTTTCCAAATCAACCTGATTAAGACAAAATTACGTCAGTTCTGCCAAACTGAAAAGGCAAAAGAAAATAAGAAAATATATATACAACAGAACATTACATCTTCTGCGAGCTTCATGTTCTTGGTGTGAATCCTGAGAACTTCAAGACGACCAATCTCATCAGGAACACCAATATCAATTTCCCTGTCAAATCGTCCAAACCTTCTCAAAGCCGGGTCAATGCTGTTAGGACGGTTAGTCGCTCCCATAACAATCACATGGGCTCGGGCTTTAAGCCCATCCATAAGCGTCAAGAGCTGTGAAACAATCCGTCTCTCAACCTCTCCGTGTGTCTTTTCTCTTTTTGGAGCAATGGAATCGATCTCATCAATGAAGATGATCGAGGGAGCATTCTTCTCAGCTTCCTCAAACGCTTTCCTAAGGTTGCTTTCACTCTCACCAGCTAGCTTAGACATGATCTCAGGACCATTGATACAGAAGAAAAATGCACCGGTCTCATTAGCAACAGCACGAGCAATAAGTGTCTTCCCAGAACCAGGAGGGCCATAGAGCAAGATTCCCTTGGGTGGCTTAACACCGATGGCCTTGAAGAGCTGTGGATGCCTCAACGGGAGCTCAACAAGTTCTCTAATCTGAGCCATTTGTTTCCTGACACCACCAACATCATCGTAACCAACTTCATCCAACCTCTCCTCATCCTCTCTCTTTATAGGTTCACCCTCACAGAATATCTCTGTATCTGGAGCGACCACACAGTACTCAGCAGGATCGGTCTCAATAACCTTAAATTCAATACTTCTCATCCCTCCTCTAACTAAGAAAAGATCACCCTTCCTCACCGGGCGGTACGCCTCCAAGAAATAAGCTGGTAAGATGCAAAAACCAACATTAAATTGATATGTCAACAAAGGACGAGATTAAAGAAACAAACAGGACGAGGAAACACTCACGTTTAAGGTAGGCATCAAATATATTTCCACTAACTCCTTCAATGGTATCATCTATGGGCAAGATGTGAACACGCTTCCCATACTTCACATCAGGGCATTGATGAATAGAGATTACATCTCCAAGCCTAACCCTCAGGTTCGACCTAACAACCTTGTTCATCCTAATTTTTGGTTCCTCACATGTATCATCAGCTAAAGCAATACAAACAGTAACTTTCCTCTTCTTTCCCTGCATCAACACGATACCCAAAAAGAAGGGAAATTGAAGAAACATTCACAAGACAAAAGCATAAAACTGAGAGACTTAACAATTATCCTAATTCTAGAAACCCCTACAAGGATCAAAAGCAAGATTTTTGAGAATAACAACGATTTCGCATAGCCAAAAGGTCCACAGAACAATCAAATTCGATAAAAGTTTAAACACGCACCCGAGAGACAAAACCCTCAAAAACCCTTGAATTAAGAGAATTCAGCAAAGGAATCAACAGAAGAATAGCAAAAACAATAAAAATCAGACCTTAATCAGGACGGTATCTCCACGAAAGAGCTGTAGCTTCTCCATGGTCTCAGGGTGTAGAGACACGACGGAGTTGTCATCGTTGATCGCCTCGTCCACAACCAAACGATTCGCCGCCTTCTTCCGCTCCAGAATCGCGGTGCTAAAATCCTTCTTCGTTGCCTTCCTGAAAGAAAAAGAAAACGAAATTAGATCGAATTGAAAAACCCTCCAACACAAAAGAATTGAAACGAAATCTAGAGTTTTAGCTACTCGGAGATCAGAAAATACTTACAAATCAGATGTTTCAGCTTGATTCGCCATGACTAATGTTTGAGTAGAAAGAGCTTCGAAGAAGAAGAAGAAGAAGAAGAAGATATCTTTGAAAGCTATGAATAATTTGGTGAAGTACTCGGTTTTGCTGTCTTTTGCGAATATGTACGGCCACGTGTGTGTTTGTTTATATATGAGAAGATAAATTCGTTTCTCGTCATGAAAGAAAAGTTTTTTTTAAAGTTATTTTAACCAACTTCTTAAATGTGCTAATTGTTTATGGCAAAAAATACAAATACAAATTTCAATCACTAAAGAATAATGATATTCTTGTGGAAAAAAAAACGAAAGAATAATGATATTCTAGAATGTACGACGGAAAAGTATGGACCGTCCGATCTCCAACGTGGCCCAAAAATTGAAAGGTCACTAATCTATAAACCATTGTCATGTTTATTTTACTCCACGTCCGCATGTTTTTCTTGTTTCAGATATTGTAGCTCCGATATTTAGATAATTAATAAATAAATATATGAACATGTCGTTTAAACTTTCAAATACATAGAAAAATACGATTTCTCTATATAATACAGTATCTTTTTTTAATATCTTGAGGGCTCAATCTTCCGTCTTTATCTAGAGATAGTGAATGCTTATAAATTGTGCTAGTTAGGAACCATAAGAGCATTTTTTCTATTGAGCTAAACCAGAATCTTAAGTAGTAAATAGTGAAGGTTGTGCAAGAGAATATGGATCTCGAGAAGAAGAGTATGAACATCGAGAATCAACTCAAACATCAAGAAAGACATATGGAGTTTGAGGAAGTAAACTGAAAGATAGATAAATATATCTTGCGAAAAAATGGAAAAGCTTTACATACATTCCGATGTTCTTATTTAAAAGTTTGATAAATTTAAGAACAAATTTAAAGAACTTTTCAGCAAGATAGCTAAGTTATTTTTTTTTGTATATTATAACTTATTCACACTTAATTAATTCATTTTGTTTCGAGTTGACAAACAATATATGATTATTTGGAAAATAGAACAAATAAATTGCTGGATGATAAGAAAATGTTACTAATGAAAAATGAGTCTCTTGAAGAAAACGTTGACTTTAAAGAAGAATATAACACACTTTCTTAATTAGACATGTTCATCGTGTAAAAAAAAATGGTGAATGTGTTTCCCTACCGAATGAAGGCAAACGATAACTAACATATCACATGAGATAAACTTGGAGCTAGTACTCATAGAAAATTGTGTTTCCATCGCCGCCTACACAATGACATGTTGAAACGTAGTAACGGAGACATGAAGGTGACTGTTGTGAGTGCATTTGAAACCTTATTTGACATTTTCATTGCGTAGATGTTTATTTAACAACTTTTTGATTCGCATATTTAAATACAAATATTCATTAGAAATTTTAATAATTAATAGTATTAGTTTTATTTTATATTATTATGGAGGACAAAAATGCAAAATTTATGCCAACTCTTGGCTAAAACAGCCAACTCAATCCCATTCTTATTTGGAGGATTTATGCACTGCATAAGAGTCACCATTACATTATTTGTAACCTTTTTATCGAAAATTTGTTACTTTGTTGAAGGTGTTATTTGCCTATATATGGAGTTTGTTTACAAAATCCCCAACGAATATGCATCAACATTTATAGTCGTATTAGGGATGATAGATATCATTCTCGTAGCAAATGCTCCACACATTCTCGAGAAAATCGAGATTTGAAGACCAAAAGTTCAAGTATATGGAGGTTTAATCCATTTTACTGTTTTGGGTTAAGTATAAAACTATTCGGATGAGTATCTGATCTCTTACTTCCTCTCGTGTACAGTATATGTGGAGTATATATTCCTACGTAGACATACGACAATGATCGAGCAAGAAAAGCTTTTTTCCTTTTAATCCGAAAATATTATATTAGATATTGGTTTGCATTATACACGATTTATGTTTTTATTTTATTTCATATTGTCTGTAACAGGACAAAATCAGGGAAAAAAATAGAAAAGACTTGACCAAATAACACATGGTAAGAACAAATAACCCGGGCTCAGACACTTTATTTGTTGTCAAAAAAAAAAAAAAAAATCTCACTAATCACATTAACTAGTAAGTGCGACAAACCTTTATCTAATAAAACAATAAGGATGATAAAAAAAGAAGTAAACATTCCATTCTTAGGCTCCTTCCTATGTCAAGACCACGAAATTAGATAGTTGGTTGGCTCGGTCTAGTAGAGTAGACCCATTTTATAGCAGAGCAAAAGATTCAAGTTACGGTACTCGAAGATCTCAAACCATTTCCTTCTCAGCTTCAGATATGTAATAAGGCCATAGTTATGGCTGAAAATTATTCTTTATAGTAAAATGAGAAATATCTATCTATTATTTCGTTTGGTAATAATTATTCATATGTTATTACAATAATCTATCAATTATGTAGCACAAGGTTGCAGATTTTTATTTGATCATTTAGGTCTTTAAAATGCAGAGTTCAAAATGTGATTTTCATGAATACAATTCAAGAATGAAGCCAAAGACGATCATGGAGCCTCTCTTCACCAGCTCCGAACATCTCGTCAACTTTTTCACCGTCTCTGTAAAACTGAAACGTGGGAGTGTAACGGATGTGACGAGTGGTTTCGGGGCACTCATCGATGTCTGCATAAACAAACTTGATCCTTTGGAAACTGTTGCTAAGCTCTTGGAACGCAGGAAAAGTCTGGCTACAAACTCCACACCTGAAAAAAGGGAAAGTAGAACAACAAAAACATTCTCATCGAAGCATTTCATCAAACACTATGTAAGCATTCTGAAATGTCGTCTTTTGTATAACAAACAGAGACCAAGTCATACCACGAAGCTCCGTAGTTAATAACAGCCTGCAAATCACAAAAACAAAAACAAGAAGATTTATTAGATTATGAAGAATCAAGCTTTGGTCTTAACCTGTATATAATGTATAGTTGTAGCCTGTAATTACCGGAGTTTTGGAAGATTTGATGTTGTCAAGAATTGTTAGGAGACTTTGGTCGCTTGGTGCGGTTTTAAAATTGACGTTACGATTCGATTTGGATTCCAAATCCGTATTTGATTGCTTTCTCATTTTTTTGTTTTTTGTTTACTCGAACCACAAGTCTACTTACCACTACCCAAACCCAAACCAATCAATTTGATCCTTAAACCGATTTTAGCCAAGCTGATTTCAACATACATAAGACATATTTTCGTTAACCGGCTCAATTACGTTCAGGATTCTGTTAGGTTAGTGTTTGAATTTTGAGGCTTTTTTTTTTTGGCAGAGGGAAAGTGGTTACTCGGTGTTACTCTTACGCTACTTATGATGAATGATTCCCAAAAGTTAAAAACTTTGATGATTTGCTTAGGTTCAAACGTAAAATTTTCCTGCATGTGTATTCAGCTCTGATTTCACGATAAAAGCTTAGAGGCTTAATATTGTTAAGTGTCATTAATTTGTTCATTAGATCTTATAGTTTCAACTGATGTTTTGAAATTTTCATCTATGATTCACTGCTTTTTCTTCATTGGTCGCAAGAGCTCAAAAAGATGCAATTTTTGTTTGTTTTTGCCTTTACTTAACCCTTTTAAGCCTTTTGACCAATGCTAATTCCTGAAATTCGCATCTTTTAAGTTTCTAACACATCATTTACAGTTACACTTGTGCTTTTTTTACTGCTCTCTTAAGTACTTAGAAAGCTGTTGGTCTTTCAAAAAGTTTTGATTCAATGCAGTTTTCTTCCATGACAAGGCTTCATCTTTTGGCTCTGTCTCTTCCTCGGAACAAAGTTTTCAAACCGGTAAGCACCATGAGCCATATCTTGTGTACTCTTAGAGCTTTATTTTTAGCCGGCATTTCACAGCTTTTCGGTGATCTTTGAAATTTTCTTTAGATAGTTAGATGCGTCAATTTTAAAGTCTCTCTGGCACCAAAATGAGTTCAGGATTTAACTAATCAAACTTAAGAATGCTTCGTTGGCTTACACTTTTAAAATTGGTGGAGACAAGATACAGAAAGATCTTGTTTTATCTTTTTTATCTCATCCCCATTAAAATATTATCATCTTCTTTTTTATACCCCTAAGAATTTAAATTTCCAATTGGATACTTGAATAAATCAATGGAATTTCTAAGATGATGTAAGCCATATACACTGAAAAAACAAGAGAAAAATAAAAATCACAACTTGATGATGATTTAAAAAATAAGAGCTACATGGAACCTAATCCAAATCTATAATCTATAACTTAAAGATGATCAAGAAAGAAAAACAAGAACCTAACTGATGCATGATGTTATTATCCACTAAACCATTTGTGTTCGTCACCATTTTTTGGACATTTCCCAATTTGGGTAAACTCGTGACTTTACTATTTAAGCAAAAACAAAGCAAGCTTCCAAGCTCAAAGCACACGTTTAGAGAGGATTTAGTTAAGTGAAGAAAGAAAAATGGATTGTAAGAAGGAAGAGACACTCCGTAGAGGTCCATGGCTCGAAGAAGAAGATGAACGGCTAGTGAAGTTCGTTACCCTTTTGGGAGAACGTCGTTGGGATTCTTTAGCAAGAGTTTCCGGTACACTTTGAAACCTTTCTTGTGTCGCTTTCCGAAAATAGAAAGCTCATATGGCTAAGAATATGTGTGTTTTTTTTTGTTCATACTTAGGCTTGAAGAGGAGTGGTAAGAGTTGCAGGCTAAGGTGGATGAACTATCTGAATCCGAGTCTGAAGCGTGGACCAATGAGCCAAGAAGAAGAAAGTACCATCTTTCAGCTCCATGCTCTCTGGGGTAACAAGTAAGAGACCAAAAAAAACTAAACCTTGAATCTTTTACTTCAATGATTGTATTTTCAGTTTGAACTAAATACTGTATATCAATAGGTGGTCAAAGATTGCAAGGAGATTACCCGGTAGGACTGATAACGAGATTAAGAATTATTGGAGGACTCATTTTAGAAAGAAAGTGGAAGCTGCAGATAAGATCATTGACTGGAGTGGAAATTCAGGAGAAGAATTGTTGCACAAGTATAAGGAAACCGAGATCACGTGGACAAGGAAGACGACTCAAGAACAAGGCTTTGATGAAACTGTGAAGGAATCTAAGCAGAGAAACATAGACAGTGATAAAGAAACCAGTGAGGGTATTTGTGAAAGAGAGAGCTTCGGTGTTATGAATTCACCTTATGAAAACCGGATTTCGGATTGGATATCAGAAATTTCCACAGACCAAAGTGACGCAAATCTTTTGGAAGACCATAGCAGCAGTAGCAGTGAGAACAATGTTAATATTAACGTTGGTTCTTGGTGGTTTCAAGAGACTAGAGACTTTGAAGAGTTCTCATGCTCTCTATGGTCATAATTATTAATTTGTTTCATGAATATATGATGAAAACGTCTTTTAAAAGTTGCTGTTGATAAATCTCTTTCTTGACTTATCATATGATTTGAGTTTTTCTTCTTACTATTTAACTCTTTGATAATTGAATTCTAAATTACTATTGTGAATATAATTTTTCCATGCGTCAATTATGTACAAGTTGAACTCATTTTAAATTGTATTTCAAAATGAAAAAATAAAATATCGTAAGCCACAAATTAATCATACAATCTACTGTACTCAACAAATGAAATCAAAGTCGAATATATATTTACAGGATGAATTTTTCACTAAACAAAATTAAAAAAAAGAAGCATTAAGGTACATGCATACCCATTATAACAAACGAAATAAATATTTGTAGCACTGCTGTATATTATCAGGTATAACAGCAAAAACACGAGAAGTTCATGCTCCAAACGAATGAAAAACTATGACTATTTTATTTCTTTTGTCAACATTATTATGCCTTGATGGGCTCTATCTTTAATCTTAATTAAATTAATGGTTTGGTGTACTTTTGTGCCAAATGATTTGTTCATAAAACTTAAGTTCAAAGTTCGAAAAACAATATATGATTTTATTACAAAATGGTAGATATTTAATCTAATTAGGGAAAAAGCATTTAATGTTCAATATAATAAATTACAATATCCTAAAGAATTACACTTTTATATATTATGAGTGTAGATGCATGTATGGAATGCCCTCTTGTATAAAATTATGAATAAACAAAAGGGAGAAGATAATGTATAATCTATGTTAGTTATGTAATTAAAGCTAGGATACGGCTACTACAACGTCACGGTTACATATATATACACAATATGACACAGACTAACACACGTGATATTTATGAAGATTAGTAACAAATTCCATTAAAAAAATTATGAGGTCAATTAAAAGCCCTAAATTGATTGATAGTACAAATCGTCTGATTGTTCTGGGACAATTATGTGATTGAATATTTTTTTTGTTAATTTAACTTAGTAATTTTAATATTGGAGTGTTGGACATCGACCTCTTATTTTTGTCTATCGGTCTTAACGACAATCTAATCCACATTTTGCGGATTTGTACTCATCCAACGACAATGCCTTTAGTTCATATCAAAATGATCAGCTTAAAAAATATCAGAATATATTAAACGGTGGACCGTCAACCATATTAAAAAAAAAAATATACATTTTTCCTTGGTTAAAATGATAATTTGAATTTACCACAATTTTATCTTTTCAAGAAAATTTTGAAAAAAAAAGTAACAGACCATATATGGAATACACAAAAGTGAGTTTGGAAACAATTTTTTTGTCTTGTTCCTTGATTAAATAGGTAAATTCATTGTTACAACAACATGAAAATCTGGGTTGAAGAAATGAACATGACCAAATATGATATCAAATTGAGCATGAAAGCTAAAACAACAACCGAAAAAGATAACCGGTTAGTTGAACCGGTACCAGACATTTCATCGGTATAGTCATTATAAGAATCTAAACCGCTATTACCTTCGGATCCAGTAGTAGTCCACATCCCCAGATTGTTATTCCTGTACAATCAAACATCCTCAGTTAGCTCCATTTGACTTTTTGGGGCTATGAACGATTATTATGAAATAGTGAGGTAAAAAGAAATTAGACAAAAGAAAAAGGATAAAGTTAAAGGCAAAAGTAGTAAAAAAAAAAAGAATACAAAGACATAAATATAATACGACTTAGGTGTGTCTTATTGGTTAAAAGAAGATTCAAAGTGTTTTATTTTTCTGTTACAAAGAAAAAACATTTGGCTAAGAGTGATTAATTTGAATGGTAGAATGTAGAATCCAAACCTGCCACCAACGCCGAGAACGCCGGAATGAAATGTGATTTGGTCGATGAAGGAGGCAGATTTAGGCTCGACGCTGTATGCCTTGTCGTACCTAATTTCCGCACCTTCACCAGAAGCAACGAAGAAGGCTCCATTAACCAAAATGTCTCCCTCCGATCTCCAATTCCATCCTTTCCAATCGCCATCAGGCGTTTCTACTCTTTTAGTCACCTACACAATAATAATTATACTCCTTGTTGTTTCTCAAAGATGAATACTTTTAAAGTTGTTTTCACACATAGTATATACTCAGAATATAACAATCTTTTTAGGTTCACTTATTACCTCTTTGGCAAACGGGTTGGTTGGTGCGGTATAGCGGTTACCCTGACTATTAATCGTCGGGTTACCGCTACCGCCAATCGCATACATTTCCCATTGAGTAAAATCGTTATTAACCACATGGATATATCCACGTCGACATCTCGGCATCCTTTGTACTAGTTTCTCTCCAAAGTGATTAAAAGCAATGGTTACCTGAAAAATCACACAAACATTCCAAACATTAGTCTCATTCTCAAATTAAAAAAAGCATTATGTACTAATTAGTGTGTGTGTGTGTGACCTGCATGCCACTGTCTGGCTCGTAGTGGTCGCTGTGACCAAGCAGCATGACTTCATTGTGGTGAGAGAAGAAGTTGTTCGATATTGTAATCCCTGTTGATCCCATCACAGCATCTATTAAACCATCTTTACATCTTGAAAGAGAACAATGGTCGATCCATATATCCTTTGATCCGAAGATGGAGATACCATCACCGTCCGATTTCGTTCTGAATCCGTAGTGTGTTGGACTTGACCGCACGTTAGTATTTCCTAGCCAAAGCGTGCACAAACAATTATTTACAGAATGCTTTTATGAAAATTCAATAAATGCTGGGAACATAAAACACATATTTTCTTTGTTTGCGTGTGAAAACACCAATGAATGAGAAGGAAAATATGTACATCAAAAGGGACCTACCAAAATATTCGGGTCAGGGCAATAATTATCTTTGGGAAGAAAATAAAAAAAAAGGTTAAAAATAACAATTATTGGCCGTAAAAATTACCGGATGGGTAACAATGGTGGATATGAATGTTGTGAATAATGACATTGGAGACATACTGAAGAGTGATGCAGCCACCACCAACAATATGAACATTAGCTCCTCTTCCATCAAGTGTCTTGTAACTATTGAATATTAGCTCTTGCTTTAATTTTATCATCATGTTGCTTGGGAACACTATCCACAATGGCTCTACTTGTATCACTCCGTATCTGTCACCAATTTATTTTTTATTTTTTTGCGTTTCATGTTAATTCATATCTTGATTTTTTTTTATAACAATTTCACATTGAAACTCGATTCCTTTGACATTAATAAAGATTCCCCAAATTATTCCTATTTTTTGGAGGTCCCAATACACCTGTTTTATTATAGTAATTGTTTTATCTCTAAAATTATTAAATTTTATTTTTTGTTGAAGAGGTTGAAAAAAAAGAGAAGATTATTAGCTTAGATTTTTTTAATCTTATTTTCCTATTTTAGAAATATCCCAAATATTTTAGAACCATTCTTGCATGCGAGTCTCTCTACCTACTTTTGTTATCCAACATTTGAACCGGTGTGGGACACTTCTAATTCTAAGCGACAATGCTAAAATTAGAACGCCAAATTATAAACATTCAAAACAGTACATTTCCATGTTTTGAAGAGGATAATTAATCAAAACATAGAGCTTTTTTAACGTTTTAAAAAGATTTTGATGGTTTTTCTGAAATTAAAGGAAGTTTAAGGGTTTTTGGGAGTTCTTTAACAAAATGGAGGGCTTATTTGGAAGTTTCCTTGTCTAATTTTTTTTTTTTGTCTAAACAAGTGGTGTTGAAAAAGTCGTACGTAATAGATTGGTGTGGGGGATGTGAATAAGAGATGACAAAAGAGAGACATAAAAAAAAGAAGTTATTATAGATAAATGGATCTTAGACAGAATCTTATTTCACATAGGATTTTAATTAATTGTGAAAGCGTACAAGTAGGGTTTAGGGTTAAACCAATAATGACATGTTTTCAAGTAAAGTATATAGTGTTATTAACAAACGACTTTAAAAAATCCAGTGTTAAAGAGTATTAAAGTTGTCTTGAACCACTAAAAACCAAGACGTTGTTGCCTAATTTTAAGACTACACAAGACTATCTTAGATGAAAGAAATTCGGTTTACTCGGTTAACAAAAAAGTACCTGAGAGTGCCCGGTTTAGGATCGACGACATCGTCGTCGGAAGAATCAGTGACGAAGTAAAACCGACCACCTTTGCCTCCCAAGGCGTACTGTCCGAACCCGATACCACAATCGGCTAGACCTTGTCGGTTATTTGGCCAGTTTGGGTCGCATTTCCAACAGTCGTCGATTGGGTTTCCGGTAATGCACGGGCTTGAACCGGCCTGGTCCGTCGTGTCCATAGCTTGACGTCTCGATATAGAAGCATTTACTCTCCTGTAAAACAATTGAACCAGATAATTATAGTCGGTACGGTTAAACCGGAATTTAAGATGGAAAAACAGAGACTAAGAAATAGAGCAACCCAAGATTCACAAGAACACACGAGAGTAGCTTGTCAAATGTAAAAATCCAGATGGGAAAAATTACATTGAAGAAACTGAAAATAAGAGACAAAATGTAGATCCAGAAGAAGAAATGTAGTATGTGTACCTATGAACATCATGAGCGACTAGTTCCGGGTCGGGATGTGGTATGAGAAGAAGAGTTTGGTTGAGCATGGCGAAACCCTTGTGTGGAAAGAACAGAGAAAGAGATAAAAGTACAATGCAGCTTCTTTGAAGCATCGTTGTAAAAAAAAAAAAAATGATTTCAGGGATTTGGGGATAATTGGATTTAGGGTTTTTTGCTTGGTTAAAGGTCAGAGAAGAAGGAGATAGTTGAGTGAGACATGGCTTGTTCTTCTTCTCTGTTTACTGACCAGTGATTTTAAGTGGCTTTTTAGAGTGTGGTTTTGCTTTTGTAATAATGGCTTTCTTGGCTTTTGTAATTTTATTTTTCTCTGTTTTTTTTCGGAAGAGAGAGAGAGAGAGAGTGTGTGTTGTTTTCCACTGACAGTCTCGAGGTTTGAGAATCTGTTTGTCTCCAGGAAACGCTCTCCAATTTTTTCTTAAAGCTCTTTTGTTTTTATAACATGTAATATCTAATTTACCTAAATATTTAGGACAAGATATGAGTATTATCCATAAGCTTCTAACAGATTTAACAAAACAAACGGTAGGCTTTGATATTTGAATCTCTTGTCAGGTTTTAACCTTTTATTATAAAGATGATGTGACGTTACTATAAAAAGTTCAGCAAATGTATGTTGATTTGAGGATTTATAGGTTCTTATTTTAAATCATAATTTTTTGGCTAATTTATCGGTGATTGAATCGAAGTTCGTCAGACAGGTCCATTACAATTCAATGTAGGCTCTAATATATGCAAGAATTCAAAAACTTTTCTTTCAAAACCAATTGAAAAATAATGAAGCGACTCTTATTTATTATGTTCTGTATTAGGCCTCAGCTTCTGTGGAGAGTTCCTTTCATCTGTAGACATATATTAATACACGCGCGCACAAAAGATTATACATGAGTGTGTTTTGTTAAGTTATCATGAAAGATTGTGACAAACTAAGATTTGTTAATTGGGCGTGATTGTTAGATGATTATTAAAGTTGATGTTAGATTACTAATGAAAGCTAAGTGTAGATTTAAATTACGCGATGTTAGGCGACATCTTTGGAGGAAAACAAAAAAGACAATATCGATAGACTTTGCCTCCTCACATGTCCAATAAGCTCATTGTAACCAATCATAATGTCCAAAAAGGTCATTGCTTGTATTATTTTCCACGAACGAAGAGAGGTATTCATTAAAACGCCTACATTACGTAAAGTAATCTTCTTTCATCAACTTTTGTAATAGTCTGTATCTTTTATCATCAATTTGTAATTATCCAGAACCTGTAGATTTGATTTAGCATCACTTCTTCATTTCATTGTCATGGTATCCAAGTATTTTACTTTTCTGATAACTATGAAAGTGTTCTTCATCTGTAACCAAGTAAATTGTATATAGAAAAAAGTGGATTAAAAACAAATGCAAAGAAATATAAATTGTGTTCATGAACTTTCTGTTGAATATACAATACGTCAAAAATAATTGCTGTATATTATCGATTTCAGTAAACATTTATACGAACATGATCTAAGCAAATCCAAAACTAACTAAAATAAATAAAGTACTTATTACTTGCTAAAATATATATGTTATAAAATAAATTAATTCTACAGTATTTACTTTGTTGGCTCCTGTCAAAAGCCTCATGGACCATCTATTATCGTAAGCCTTTCATGTCACTGCACTCTCTTTTTTTTCCTTGGTGTCAACTTATTATATTGGATTCTATTTCTTATCGTATTTTCCTTTTAATTCGACTAAGATTCAAAATTAACAAAAACAAATACGGTGGAGCTCTTATAATTCTATAAGATTCCGACCATATTTTATGATAATAAAATATTTAATATTTACGTTTAATTATGAAAATATGTATAAAATACTTATCTTTATTTTTAAAAAAATTTGAGTTTGGATGAAAATTATAATTTTAATGGAGAAACTGTGTTTTGTGGAAATTAATGTTAAATTTTATAAAATTTAGTTTGTTAATTTATATATATTACGATCGAAAAAAATCACTTTAAATATTTTATAAATATATATAATATGTGGTTTGTAAATATTAATTAGAAAGTGTCAAATTTGCAACTAAAATATCTAAATCATATTTTTCAACTCATTTTATAAACTCATTTTTAAATAAATTTTGTTTAGCGGATGAAGTAGTGGTTTAATAATAAATTAACAAATATAAACACATTATATACATTTATAAGAATGTTAAAACTATATTATTATAATAAAATATAAAATAGTTAATTTAATATGACTAGTAATAAAAATTTATGTATATAATATTTAGGTTTTTTTAATTGACATGAAAACTATAATCTTGATGGAGAAATTATTTATTTTGTGAAATAATGTTATATTTTTATTAAATTTAGTTTGTTAGATTTTAAATAAAATTTTATCGAGATAATTTTAGTTTAAAGATTTTATAAATATAAATTATGATAAGTGTTTATGATATTAATTAAAAAGTCAAAACTATTCATATATATATTGTAACTATAATATTCAAATCTTGAAATTTTAATTTATTATATATATCTTAATTTTTTAAAAAAAATTGTTTTTAACGGTGTAAAATATTTGTGATAATATTATCAAATGCCAACAATTATTACTATTTTAAAATATTGTATTTGAAAATGATAGCAGGAAAACAAATCTAACCACTAAATAAAATTAATGAGCTATTTAGAGAGCCATGCATATAGTTTAAGAGAAAATTCAAGATAGTTTATTTTCTAATTTAGAATAATAATTTTAGTATCATTTTTAATATTATGGAGTGATGAGTTCGAATTTTAGATATATGTGATGAATTTTAAAAGTGATTACCATTGTGTTATATAATTTCTATTTTTAGAATTTAGATAAATTTTATTTATTTATTTTATTTTTAAAAGATAGTTTATGGAAGTTTAGATTAAAATTCCTGACCATGTTCTATTTTATTGATTTATCAGCAAATAAGCATCTTGACGGAAAGGATCTACAAATACAATTTAGCTGTTCTCTGTATAAAATTTAGAAACTGTTAACAACAAATTAATTAAGTTGGTATCCAATCTATAAAATGTTAACAACAAATTTAGAGCACTCTCACTGCACGGTTTTCACACAGTTTCTTACAATTAAAATAATAAACAATCAAAAATAAGGAGAGAGGGAAAACTACACTTATGCCACATGGTTTAATTTTATTAGTCCATCTCTAAATTTTATTTGAAATTATTGAATAATAAAATAAAAAGCGGGAATCAAATAGGAAATTTTGGGTTTGAATCAACACTCCACTAAATTAAGTTGATAAAAAATAAAAATAATATTATTTATCTGATTAAATTGGTTAGCATAGCTTATTATTAGACGTTCACCTAATCTCATTTATATGTATAAATTATTTTGTTTCATACACTAATGTTTGCGTTCATGCTCATACATGTCACGAGTGAAAAACTATGTTCGTAATTACAAATCTGACTAGGCCAAATTTTATCTTTTGGATCCATAGATTACATTGGACGTGCCGGTGCATAAATAATACATTTCGTATATAAAACATGAGTAGGTTACCATTGAAAGCAAAACTATTTAGAAATGAAAACGATGAACAAATTGTTCTCTCATATTATCGTATTCACTAAAGTCTCCGGCTGTTACTTGTGCTGGCTAATAACCATAACGTATTTACGACAACAAGAATCTTTTTAACGAACCTTGCATTGACATTTTTTGTTGTTAGATGTTAGATTATACACTGGCTTGTTTTTTATGGTCTTTGAAATTGTAGTCTAAAAAACAAAGGTTTTAGCCAATCAGTTTGCAAAGAAAGCCATGAAAAGCTACGAACAATTAATTTTGACTAGTGTGAATGAATCATGAAGTTTGGAAGAAAAAAATTTGGACTTATTAATAAGTTCTCGTCCTCAGTCAGTTTTAGCTCACATGCATGAAGATCGATTTAGTTCGTCGACGTGTTTAAACATAATGAGCGAAACACATGAATCTAGCAAATCTTCTTGCATCTACTGTCTCTTGATTTTCGCGCTCTCTCATTTTCAGTTCCCGGTTCACCTCACACTCACGTTGAATAGATTCCGACGTCGGACGTACACTTTGTGTCATTATCAAGAGCATTTCTACTCGTGTGCGAAGAACCCATCAGTTACCCTCCACGTGTCATTAGTAGGCGAGTCGGACAGTAACTTTGCAGCCTTCTTCTACACAGTAACTTTGCAGCCTTCTTCTACACAGTAACTTTGCAGCCTTCTTCTCTCCTTTAGCTTTCTATCGCACTCTTCTTTGATGGCATTAATACAACAGCCTGTTCAAGGGACTTCTTCCTCTTACGGCAATGAAATCATCCAAACAATTCGCTGCTTTTCTCGGTAACATTCTCATAAGTCTTTCTGTTTTTGATTTTACGTTTTTTAAATTATTCGATTTGGGTTTTTCTTACTCTCTTATTCATATGTCATTCACACTTGCAGTAGCGCCGTTCAGCAACATATATCATCCCCTGTTCATTTTAGGCATGTAAGCTCTGTTTCAGTGACGCCCACAACGTGTTCTACAAAAAATCCCAATGAACGCCGAGTAGATCCTAAGAGAGAATTGTCTCGGATTCTGAGAACAGACGCTTCTGTTAAGGGCATCGAGAGGAAAGCCAACTCCGAAAAGTACAATACTTTGTGGCCAAAAGCTGTTCTTGAAGCACTTGACGAGGCTATCAGCGAGAATCGATGGCAGTCTGCGCTCAAGGTACCACGCTTTTCTACATCTTTTACGGATATAATTGACTGCCGGGTTTCCATAAGATTCGTTAGGATTCATTTTCCTGTTTCTCTGCTTTATAGATTTTCAATCTTCTTAGGAAGCAGCATTGGTATGAACCAAGATGCAAAACGTACACAAAGCTGTTTAAAGTGCTTGGAAATTGCAAACAGCCTGAGCAAGCTAGCTTACTTTTCGAAGTAATGGTATCTGAAGGATTGAAACCCACCATAAATGTGTATACATCTCTTATAGCTGTTTATGGAAAAAGCGAGCTTCTTGACAAGGCCTTTGCCACGCTTGAGTATATGAAATCTGTTAGTGATTGCAAGCCAGATGTGTTCACCTTTACTGTTCTCATCAGTTGTTGCTGCAAACTTGGTCGGTTTGATCTGGTTAAACGGATCGTTCTAGAGATGTCGTATCTTGGAGTTGGATACAGTACGGTTACTTTCAATACTATTATTGATGGGTATGGAAAAGCAGGCATGTTTGAGTAAATGGAAAACGTTCTAGCTGATATGATCAAGGATGGAGATTCTTTTCCAGATGTTTTCACGTTTAATTCGATCATTGGATCATATGGAAATGGTGGCAACACGAGGAAGATGGAGAGCTGGTATAATCGTTTCCAGCTGATGGGAGTGCAGCCAGACATCACTACGTTTAACATATTGATCCTGTCATTTGGTAAAGCTAGAATGTATAAGATGAGCGCTGTTATGGATTTCATGGAGAAAAAATTCTTCTACCCGACGACTGTCACTTACCATATAGTGATCGAGACGTTTGGAAAAGCAGGAAGAATCGAGAGAATGGATGATATATTTAGGAAAATGAAGTATCAGGGAGTGAAACCCAACTCTATCACTTACTGTTCGCTTGTTAACGCGTATAGCAAAGCTGGTCTGGTGGTTAAGATAGATTCGGTTTCGAGGCAAATTGTGAATTCAGATGTGGTACTAGATACGCCCTTCTTCAATTGCATAATCAATGCATACGGCCAGGCTGGTGATTTGGCTACGATGAAGGAATTGTACATGCAAATGGAAGAGAGAAAATGTAAGCCTGATAAAATCACTTTTGCGACTATGATCAAAACCTATGCTGCTCATGGGATATTCGATGCAGTCGAGGAACTCGAGAAACAGATGATTTCCACTGGTGAGAATTCAGGTATCCTAAAAACAGGTCTATATGGTCACTGTAGTCATAGTTGTTTTCTAAGCTCTGTTTCTTCTATTTGGTTTTAAGATGCAGGCAAGAAGAGGCTTTTGGGGTGATGTGATGATTTGGTTTGTGAATCTATCTACTAGTGGAATGCAGAAGGAATTGGAAGTTTGTTCACAGTAAGAGGATCACTCACAAGCCTGTAACATTAGTTATCGAACCGGATGTTCAGGTGTTTGGAACGTTGGTTAGCAAGATCACCAGAGCGGCATGGTCATTACTCATTAGAATATCAGCATTGTGGATAACTTTGGGTCTTTGTAAGTAAATAAGCGACAACCTTTGTAGCTCTGTGTCATAAGGATTTGAGTTTATGAATGGACCAGATTGAGTCACTAATTAGCTTGTCTATTACGTCTTTAGTGTTATTGTTTTATGTTAATGTGCTTTTCAATGTATTATCTGGGACTTTTTTTTTTTTAATAACCACCAAGTTTGGAATCAAGGTCTGTACAAATCCATTAGCCAAGGATTTAACAGTTGATAATACCATGACATCAAAAGGGACTGAATCTAAAACACAACAAAATCAACTTTTCATACTAAGTTACGTACAAACAATTAGGACACAATGCATGAGGTTTACGTGGGATTTGTTTTTATGTAAATTCGTGTCAATCATTGATTTTGGATAGGGCTTACGCTTCTGCTGGAGTGTATATATTGAAACATGAACTGGCTTATCGAAACGATTTAAATAAATTTTACTCAGATCTTTAAATCAATAGAAGTTAGAAATATTTGGTTATTAAAACATAATTAATATCTTCCTTACAGAGAAGAACCGAACCTAAGACCCTTAAGCACCAGGGCAAGGGAACCGCTAGACTCAAAGCCTTTCGACAGTAGAGATAACGAACTCCTAATCTCAGTTTCTTTTTTGCCACCTTAGGAAAGGAGTCCGATAGTCAAGGTCCTCAAAGAGCTCCACGTAGCCGGAATATCGAATCATGAATCTCAACTTGAGAACATGAATATCGATTTTTTTTATTAATTCATAAAAGTATGAGATATTACTTTGTTTTACTGTTTAAAAGCTTGAAAATTTGTGAAATTTTTTGTTCACGCAAAGAGCTCAAGCATGAAATGGTGCTAATATATAACTTATTGTTAGGCACCAAGTTTTGTTCCATAACCAACTTGTAATTTCTTCAAACCTCTCTTACCATTCCTTGGACTTCGTTACTTATGTTGTTCTATAAGCGGCACCAGGTGTAGAGGGGAAGTCTCCTGAGTCACGGTTTCTATAAGTTTCCATCTTTAGGAGGCCAGTCAAAGACCAGTTTTATGCAATGCCCTTGTTTTCCTTTTCGTTAGATTAGGTAAATCACCGTTTCAATTTTACATTTTTGATTTCGGGATAAAGAATTTTTACAACGTATTCATTAGCTTCTCTGATGCGTGGTGAACTGACTAAAAGTGGCGGCAAGATGGTGGAGCTGCCACTAGAACCGATCGTAGCAAATATGGTTATTTCCTCGGAATAATATGGTATTCAAGGATGATGATGATATTTTTAGTTCTTCCTTTCCTAATTATAAGTACTTTTTGTATTGGTTATTACTTGTTATTGCTAATCTTTATGATTTTTAGTGAAACTTTTTTTTGGTTATATATCAGATCCAATAAATTGCCTAAAATGCGTTGGCCGAGCTCCGACGTCTTGGAAAACCACTTTATTACTCCAGCTTTCACATTTTTCACCTTTTATTACTTGTATCGCTTTCTTTTGACCCTAAATACTTTGCACATATTAAAAAAATGTTGTCACATTGTAATTTGTTGCATATGTTTTTGATGCAGCATATATTTTCTATTACAATTTTGTTTAGTTTTAGAGTTTATTTATATCGCTTGAGGTGTTCTCTCTAATCAAACTTCTCTTCCATGGGTTTTCTTGTTCAAGCTCACGTGCATACAAATGGTTTGAGAAAGTGGGATCTTGGAACTTAAAGAATCTGACGACGAGTATTTCGATTTGCCTCGTGTACATGATACACTTGAGTTCACTAAACCTCAGCTCTCCGTCCTGCAGCCTGTTGAAGAAGATATACATGAAAGAGAGTACGGAAAAGATTATTGAAGCTGATATTGATTCTTATGGTGTTATTGTTCCAAGAGTTAGAGTTCGATTATGCAAGAGAATATAGGAAAGCAAGAGCAGGAAAAGTCTGGTGCGTAGGGCCTGTTGCCTTGTGCAATAACTTAGGGTTCGACAAAGCTGAGAGAGGAGACAAGGCGTCCATTGGTCAACACCAGTGCCTTCCATGGCTTGACTCGCATGAAAATGGTTCAGTGCTCTACGTATGCTTTGGTAGTCTATGCAATCTTCCCTTGGCTCAGCTCAAGGAGCTAGGACTAGGCCTTGAGGAATCTAATAAGCCTTTCATTTGGGTTATAAAAGAATGGGGAAAATATGGAGAGCTATCAAAGTGGATTCAAGACTGTGGATGAGCTGCTTGGTGATAGTGAAGAAGCACAAGAGAGAAGAAGAAGAGTCAAAGAACTTAGTGACTTGGGAAATAAGGCTTTGGAAGAAGGAGGGTCTTCACATTCTAATATCACCATGCTCATTCAAGACATTATGGAGCAATCACAATCTCAAATCTAATTAAGGAGAGTTCAATTATTGTTAAGATTGTTATTTGGCGTCTGTAGGATTGTTGATTGATTAAGAAACAAATATAATATGGTTTCCACATATATATATATATATATACATATATCTCTAATTCTTCATGTTATAGAATAAATAAGGAGTTTGTGTCAAAAACAAAGTTTATTAGGATTATATAGTGATGATGATACTAACTAATGGTGATCATAAACCTTTTCTATAAATAGAAAATTGACGTACGGATATAATATTTTAATGTTTTATTATTAAAATTTCTTTTAAAACTTTGATAAGAAACCTCCATTGTAATATTTTAATGATTTTTATATAATTTTATTAATTTTAAAGAAATTTTAATAATAAAAAATAAAATAAAAACAGGAGAGAAGGGATGAGAAAAATAAAAACCGATTCTAAAACTAAGCTCATGTTCATTCAACTATTGGTTAGATTAAAAAAAATTATTAAATTATAATATATTAAAATATTAATATTTTTATTCTTAAAAAAAGTTTGATGAGTTCTCCCGTTGCGGATCTTATCTATTTTGCTCAGTTCTGTATTTGGTGTCGTTTTGTTGTTTGTTAGCGAGTATTATCTTAATACTAAACCTATGTAACTCTAAAAATTTGTTTAGGAGTGAAAAATTACCAAACACTTATATATTAGTTTATAAATTTTTTAGGTTTCGATGTGGGATATATTTGATAGTATTTTTGTTTTATTAATAAAAGTCACTTTACTAATTCAAATCCGTCTTACTTAGTCAGATATGAAGATCTTGTAAACAATGAATGGAGACATATACATAATTATCTCAATATTTTTTATGCAAGAAAAGCCAAACTTACATGTATATATACTTCAAAGCAAAATTGGCTAGCATTTGGTTAGTTAAATAATCGAGTAACAAAATAGTTTTAGCTAAACATAATTTAAGATTATAATACTAAAAAATATAGTTTCATCAGATTAATGATGTTCCTTTTTTCTAGTCTTATTTTATCGCTTTCCTAGTATATGGCAGAATAATTTCAAAAACTTAAAATAATTAATGTTTAAATAGTAAAAAATATTAGAACCTGAAAAATTGGTATAATATACTGATGATGATGGGGGCCAAAACAGATAATTCTAAAATCTAAACTCTTTAATTTTGATTCATGGCCAGATACTCCACTAAAGGAATTGGTATCCATTGGCGCAAATGAAGATTGATGTGAATAAGCTACGTGTTGTATGTGATTATAATTAATATAAACATGAAATCTTATCTTTGTCTATTAATGAGTAATGTTAAAAAAAAAATCTAGAATCATCACAAAATATATCTTTTCATTTTCTCAGAAGATGAAACTTATGAAAATGCCATTGAGGATGCAAATTAGACATAAAATATTAGATTAATACATCTTGATAAAAATGTATTTATTAGAGATCAACAAAGAGGTCTATGACAAGTTCGAAGCTTTTAGATATGTAAGATACTTGCCTTTAATATTACTTCTGAAACTCTAAGATGGTGTAGAAGTAATCGATGTAGAAAGAACGAAAAGTAGGGAATCCAGCAGAGAGACCAAGCTCTTTAAACTCCTTTTCGGTTCTATGCTTACCTTTGGTCCTATAGATTGTCATAACAAAGATGTCGCCTTCTAACAAGGCACGAGTACGGTGGCTATCATCGGTTTCGTTAGGCAAGACCGGCTCACACGCAATTAGTTTACCTCCAACCGGTAAAGCTTTGTAGCAATTCTTCATTATCTGCTTGCATTCTTCGTCCGTCCATGTCGTTAACACCCACTGTGCACACAAACAACATACCGTTAATTACAAGCTAAATGAGTGGGGGGGTGGAGACTCAAGACATGTGTTTATTTGTGTTGTTCCATCTATAAACATCAGATCTTATTCATGGTTGTAATAAAAAGATAAGATTTTAGGAAATATCTAATATCAAATAGATTCAATAATTGGAGTTCATTACCAATATGACTACATGAGACATGTATACACTAATGTCCAGTATATGTGATTAATCCCCACCACATAAACAAACCCAAAGAAACCTTCGAACAAAGTGTATATCAATTGATAGATATATTAGTGTTTAAATTATTATCATAAATAATAAAAGTGACCAGCACATGATCTTGTGATTCTTGTCCAGTACAAGATTTCTCGTGAACAACTATCTATAAACTCCGAAACAATACATGTGAATTAATAAAGGTCCAACTAACAAAAAAAGGTTAGTATTCACGTGACAACAATGTTACCACAAACCTTCATGAAGATTGCGTCACCGCTAGGAACTGATTGGAACATATCTCCACCCATGTGAGTCACTCCTAATTACTCATACAATATCAACAGTCAAAGAACTAAAAATAGCATAAAAGATTTCCAAAAATAAATAAATTTGGAAAACCAAATATTTATTCTGACCAGGGATCTTGGGAGCTTTGGCAACAACTTCAGGCAAATCAAAGTTAATCCCTTGACGGACGTTAGGAAACTGCTTAAGGATCATACGGAGACAATCTCCTGCGCTCCCTCCTACATCAACCAAATGGTCCACGTATTTAAACCCATCGTAGCCGTCCAGTATAGCTTTCATGAACGGCACAGATACGCCGGACATCGCCTTCTGCATTAAACCGTTCATCTCCTCGCATTTTCCATACTGCGCGTACGCTGCCTCGCCATTCGCTTTTACGTACGGCTCCGTCTCCGGCTCCACCACCGCCGTGTGAACCAGTGGCCACGCTCGCATCAACGCCTCCTGTAAATGTCATTTTCGTTAAAAGTTATTGAAATGAGAACTGAAAATATCAAACGGGATGGGAACCTGGTGGTGTTGTAGGACGTAAGCGGCGTAGGAGAGACCGCCGGAGTCGGTGACGAGCGTTTTTCCGACGTCGGTGAGAGAGTATTTCCTCTCGACGGACCCGCCTGCGTCGGTGAGGTGTTCGGAGAAAACGCCGTAGCTTGTGAGCATACGAAGTATACGCTGGAGATTCTCGGGATCGCCAGCGATGTTACCGTTTCGGGATGGGAGAAGGAGGGAAGGGAGGATCTCGGCGGCGGAGAGAGGAGAGTTGGCGCCGTCGTTCCAGATAGCGTCGGCGATACCTAATCTCACGGCGGCATTAAGAGACATTGGAACGCTGATCATGTTAGCGAGCTCCATGATGGCGAGACGAGCTTTGTTTCTACTCTCGGAGCTTTCGCCTTCCATTTTTCTCTGTCCAATACGTGAATGAGAGAGACTCGGCTAAGTAATGGAATAAAGTTAAATGATATGGTTATTTTTTTGAGATAAATGATAGAAAAGAAAAAAAAAGAAATAGGGTTAGTAAAAGAAAAAAAATAGAACAAAAGTTGAATAACAATTGGATTTGAAATTCTAAAGCAATTCGCAAATTGTAACTATTTATGTGGTTGAAGTATTTGTTTTTATTTAGATAGAATTTGTGAAAAGGGTACATGTCAAGAATTTGTGAGAGTACAATATAAGATATGAAATTATTGAGTTGTTTTTGTTTTTATATGACTCCAATTTCCTATATATTTTGTCGTTATTTGTGGGGATACATGTTCTCGGTACATTATTTTGGCAGCAAAAAATAAATGTAGTGCTTATAATTCATCATGGCCCCACAAAAAATGATTCGTATAATTTCGGTATCATGAAAACGTTAAAACGGCATTCTATTTAACATGATTTATTGATCGGAGTACCTTTTGTTTAAGAATAAAAACTAAATACGAAATTTTAGATACGATTTTTAACTATGGGTTACACTTGCACAGTTACATGTCATAAACTCTCCATTTCCATTTTCAGCCCTTCAATTTAGGATTCAATAGTAATACTATAGTACAACAAGATTGTAACAAAGTCCATCAACAGCAATGAATCATTATTGTAACGACAAAATAAAAAATCATAAAAGACAGATGAAAACAGATTCGAACTTCATCTTCGACATTCTGCTTACCTTTGTCTCACCTTCATATACAGTCCCTGCAATAAAAAAAAAAAAAAAAAACAAGCATCAGACAGATTGAAATCATTCTAAACAAAACAAATACTTGAATAATCTTGAGTTTGAGAACATTTTCATACATTGGTGGTGTGTATGGTTGCTCCAGTGGTCATGCTAATGGTCTGATCAGGAACCAGCTCAACGTTTAGGCGCTGGAGAAAGACCGCGAGTGCCACAATCGCCTCCATCAATGCAAACTGATCGCCTACACATTTTCTAGGCCCTCCACTAAATGGTATGAATCTGGTGAAAAAACAAATCATCAACCCTCTTTAACCTATCTAATAAGCAAAATGTTAAACTTGTTTTAATAGTTTGTGTCAAAACATGTACTGAGTTTACTTGAAATCGGTGTTTGTTTCATTAGGGATTGGGCCTTCTAAGTCGAATCGTTCAGGCAGAAATTCTTCAGCATTTTCCCATACCTTTGGATCAATAAACACATTCGAAACGTGGGAATAAATGAAATACTAAAGGGTGCCCAATCCGGTTAACCAATCTGAACAAAACTCGAAACCATACAGAAAAAAATCCGAACCCGAGATCAAACCGGAGACAGGATGGGTTCCCCTAAATGTTACTGCGGGAGAAGGAAGGAAGAGAACTTTACCGCAGTTGAACGATGGACGTTATAGACCGAAATCATAATGTCTTGTCCGGGATTAACCTTGTAGTTCCCGGGAAGAATGTCGGGAACTTGAGCTCTTCTAATCAAGACCTACCAGGAATCAAAGAACTATCAGGAAATTAAGTTCAAGCTTAGCTTGTTCCGTAAGCTAAACTCTCTTATTGTATTATATATATATATATATATATATATATATCCCTGAGCTTGATTTCTTACAGGAGGATGAGGGTAGAGACGCATCGACTCATTTATACAACGAGTTATGTACTTCAACTCCTTTATATCTTCATAAGCTGGGTTTCTTCCCGCTAAAACTCTGTCTACTTCCTCTTGTGCTTTCGTCAATGCAGATGGATTCTATGCATATATTGAGTGTAACGAGGCAAAATGATACTCATCAAAGAAAACAAAGTAGTTTCCTTCCAAGTGGCATATGAAAGTAGAAGGTACCAAAAGATACCTTACTTAACAGATAAAGTGTCCAAGTGAGAACAGATCCTGTTGTTTCGTGACCTGCAACAAGCATTGAGAGAAGATCATCTCGTAACTGCACACTTGACACCTGAAAAACCGCACAATCAAACATCAGTTGGCATTTACAATAACGAAAGGCCAAGTTTGCTAATGGGGAGAAGGAAACAGAGTAAAACCTCTTCTCTACTTGCAAGCAAGAATCGCAGGATACTTGGATCAGCATCATTTACATACTCTTCGTCATTGATTCTTTCTCCTTCTCTTTCGACAATTTCTTTACACTTAGCAATGAGGTCTTCAACTGTCTCTCTTATCAAAGTTACAGCCTTTTCAGCTTTCACCTGTCTCGGGATTATCTTACACAATGCATCGATCTGAAAAAAAAACCACATCTTCTCAATGAAACAACAATCCAAGTGTGCCGCAATCAACAAACCAGGAAAAACACACAAAGCTTGCCTTCCAATATGGTAGAAGATCAGTAGAACGAAGCTCAGCTTCTTTGAGAGCAGTGTAAACTGCTTCAATTACAGGACTATCGGTAGTGAGTGAATCGAAATTGTAGTTAAAAAGCGATAAACCAATAACGTCGAGAGTTAACTGAGAGAACTTCTCTTCCATGTTCACAGCTTTTCCGTCCTGTGCATAAGGCTGCAGCTTCTCAACAAGCCTCTCTGCACATTTGCAGAATACTCTCTCCACAATCACTGACAAATACCTCTTGTGAAGTGACGGAACCACCGCTCTTCGCCTCGCCTAATATCAATAATCAAACGTCAATGGTTTCAAATTAGTACAAGACAATGACACATTTGCCAAAAAAACTGGAATTTAAACCTAAATTAGACGATTAAGAGTTCCTTATCATACAGGACAATGACACACGATCAAAAATTGAGTTTGGAGAAGATGAAATTACGGTCCAAAGAGGTCCCTCGGCGATTGCAAAACCCGAGCCGAAAAGAAATTCGGAGACTTCAGCGACTAACCCTTTTGCGTATTTCGGATAGTTTCTCAAAACGTGTTTGGCAATCGCTGGATCGCTCACCACCACAAAATTACGAGGACCAGCAGCGAGACGGTAAATGGGTCCGTACTCGTTCATCCATTTATAGAGTGGTAAAAAGAGAGCTCCACCGAGAAGCTCCGAGACGTCGTCGAGCTTCGCGCTCGCGATTGGTATTCCCGAATCATCGTTTTGTCCTGAGGAAAGGGTACGGGTGAGTGACGTGAGCCAATCCGGGCTGACCCATGACTGGGATTTCGATGGGTTGGTCTCGGAATTGGGTTTTGGTTTGGGTTTCTCTATGGAGGATTTGATGGAGAATGAAGTGGAGAAGAATTTGGGGTTTGGAGAGGAAAGACGCGTAGACTTTGCAGTGAAGAGAGAAGAAGGCAAAGAAGAGGGAAAACGAAAAGAGAGAGAAGATTCCATTCTTCTCGTAATTGTTATATACGTCACTCTCTCTCTCAACCCATTGATAAGCTCATTTCGAAGCTTCGGGTGTAGAAATATTTGGCTCTGTGTGTCTGAGTTGAAACGCAAGCCGTTAGGCGTGGATAAGGACGACAGTATATCAAACTGTCTCGTTTCTATAGTGAAACTAAATATGGGCCTTAAAAATTTATACTCTTAAAATCGTTTGTATTTGGGCCTTCAGAATAATACAGCCCGTCAGGGGAAAACCAAAACCACTTCGTGTTAGAAAGTTAAGGAACCTTTAATACAAAAAGTAAAAGTTTCGACTAACACGTTTTTTTTTTTATATACAAATATCATTTAATGATGTCAACCCTTAAAATAGGCATTACAACCCTAAATTCACGGGGATACTCAATGTAATCAATTTTTTTTGAGAATTATCTATTTAAATTTCACTAAAAAATATTTTAAATTTTAGACAGATGATCCTCTTACGTATATTAGTTAAATAAAATAAAAAATAATCCTTCAAATGATCGAAATAACGACAAATCTGAAAGTACAAACCAATAAATATGAGATTCTAATCAGTTAATAGTACTAGACAAGACCATCTTGTCAACTTAAACAAGGCTCATCACCGAGTAAACGAGAGCTAGAAAGAGAAATATCATTCGATGTCAACAACTCCATGAGAGATTGTTTCGATTACAATTGAGAAAGCATCGCCCGACTCTATCCTTTTTAAGTCTGAATTCACAAATATTCAACCACTGGAGATACCCCAAAAATCATCTTAACATCTCAAAATTCCCTCTCCGCAACACCTGCTAGAAAAAGCTGTCGAAGAAGCATTCAAACACCAAAAGGAGAGAGAGAGAACCGTTATGAACACAAGATTTTGTCCTCGTCAAATCCAGATCCGTAAAGGCCACCTCTGAAGAACTTCCACTGATCTACCTCAGCTCCGCCGAATGCAAAAGTCAACCACTAGCCCTGCCAAGGACCACCACCGAGACCGCCATCCCAACCAAGAAACTACAGCCCCGCCAAATGCTCGGACTTACCGCCGACATCTCCAAAGAACCACCACCAAAACCAAGAGATCTGTAACCGTCTCCACTCTAAAGAGAACCAAAAACTTTCGAACCACCATCACTTTGAAAAGCCATCGACCAGACTCAAACACCATAAAACAAACATCACCGACAACTTTTCGAAAACCATGTGCGTCCTCAAACATACAGCTTTATTTGGGAAACACCAGAGGACCAAGCTCCACCGTGTCTAATCTTGCCCTAGATCCAGATCTGGATTTTCAAAAAACTAACTCCAAAGATCCACCGTAGAACGACTCCACCGAAATGTCAAGACGAACCATTACCTCCACGACCAAAGCAAAGACACCAGAGACGGCGCCGTCGAGTCTACGGCCACACGCTACACAAATCTAACTAAAATTTAATTATTTTTAATAAATATATATTAAATTATATTTTTTAACTAAGATACTTAAAAAGAATATATCATCGTTGGGAAGTTCCAATTCTTCTATCTTGTAATTCTTTTGGAAAGTTCTTTAATTTTGGAAAGTTCTATAAGTCTTGTTACTGTTGTGTCTCGTTTCTAGTTTGATGAATTGATGTTGTGCATCTTTTCTTAACTTGAAATGGGTTTTTCTCATTGATGTAAATCTGACGAGAAGTATTGTGTGATTTTGGCTGTGCCCTTAAAAGCATCTTTCAAGTTTTTTCTTGACATAATTAGTACTTGATAATGTTTCTTTGCTTTAATCAAGGGGATCAAAAGACCAACAAGGGTAATCACGTCCTCCGGAAGTTTCTTCGCAGCAGCCATGGCACTCCCCTTCTCTAGTCAGCTCGCCACGCTCATCCCGGCCTCAAACATCGGGTCAGATTCCAGCACATGTTTCACCAGGTGAAGCAGCTTATTGAAAGACAAAAGGTTTGCTCTATTGTGTGTTTTTGTATGCTTCTCTCCTGTGTTGCGTTTGTTGTATGCTTTCTTTTTTATTCTTAAAAATCCAGTTCAAAATCCAGAACAATAAGTCTTAAAAACAGTTGTTTATGGATTACGACTATAATTTATAGTTATAAGAGTGTAGCTTCATTAGTTATGTCTTGAGATTATTCACTGGTGCTTATTGTTTCGGTTTTTGGTTCCTGTCCATAAGATCAAAGATGAGCTCCCGCAGAGAAACATTGCAGCTAGCTAGTAAGTTCTCTGTTGTTCATGTCTTTGGAGAGAGACTTCCGTATCATCCAGAAATCTAACATTGTCATGGTCAAATGTAAACAGGAGCCACAGATACTGGAGCTCAGAAACCAAGTGGGTTATCAAGAACCATACTTTCTTGTTCAGTTCACCATGTGTAACAAGCTTTCTGGATATCTCTTCTTAAGAAAAGCTTAATGAGCTGGAAAGACAAAAAGAAGAGATCCTCAAGTTCTACTCCACGGGTTCTCTTCTGAATAGACTTCAAGGTAAACTTATACAAGTGCAATACTTCATGTCTACAGTTTCTTGTGTCATCACTTCTAAACAAAAACTTTTGCGGGGTTTGCAGAGGCTATGAATCAGGCAGATGAAGAATCTGAAGCTCTTCAAGAGAAGTTCCTGAGAAGGAGATACAGCATTTGTGTAGAAATACAAGCAGCGTACTATCTATCATCGACGAGCACTGGTTCATCTTGCTGCTTAAACCTCAACCATCGGTTGATAGTTGAATCTATGGAAAGCTTTTGGACACTGAACGGAAATCATAACTAAAGTTTTTTGACGTATGACTTATCTGATGCTGTAAAGAAATGATTTTGCTGTTTAGGTTCATACTAAAATGATTGACATTGAAACTTAAATTATGTTTTTCCTGAATAAAAAGAAGCTACAACAAAGTCTGAAATCTCTGCAATCTGATAAAAGACATTACAACAGCAATCTCAGAAAACAAAAAGCCAAAGTCTTTACGTTTCTAAACAACTTCAGTCTTCCTCCGTGTGTTTTTTTTTACTCATCAAGCAAGCCAGCTTCCTTGAGTGCACTCTTGTACTCTTCCTCTGAGTTCCAAGACTTGATCTCCTTAACGTGCGCTCCAAAGTAGTGCTCTATCTTCTCCATCACCTCTTTATCGTCCCCATTGTCGAGGAGCAGGTTGAACACAGCCCCTGCGATACAAATACACAGTTAATAAATTAGTGATAATCAATGTCTAACTTGATGGCAACAATCGACAAAAAAAAGAAAGGAAGAATCACTGCTCACCTTTACGACCAAACCGGCCAGCTCTTCCAACTCTGTGAAGGTAGACCTCATAATCTGGCTCCCCGGTTTCATATTTAGTAGGCATATTATAATTGACAACCAAATTCACCTGCAAGTATTGCATAACCGAGCAAGAGGCATTACTAAGAAGCATTATGGGGGGAAAAAAAAGATGAAAGGAAATCGAAGGATAATATTTTACCCGCTGTTGGTCAAAACCTCTTGCAAGGACATCAGTTGCGATGAGGACTTGAGTTAGGCAGTCTTTGAACTCCTTCACTATCTTATCTCTGTCCTCTTGAGTCATACTACCATGAACACTGGTGACGTCATACCCCATTTCCGCAAGAGCTTTGTGCACTTTGCTGGCTGACACCTTCGTTCTCACAAATATTATGGTCTGGCCAATATCCCCGAGCTCCATGATCTGATCCTTGATGACTTCAATCTTGTTTTGCTCCTTTGGACAAACCACTTTATACTGTTTTACTGAGTCTAAAGCAAGATCCTCTCTTTTTACAAACAGTTGGTTGGGGTTCTTGACTGTCCTCTGAACAAAATCTTTGACAATCTCGTTGAAAGTTGCCGAGAACAGAAGAACCTGTAAGAGAAAAAAAAGAAGGTTAAAACACAAGCACGTAATCAATTTTAGCACAACAAAGTAAAAGCAACAGAATTTCATTAAACTGAGACTAACAGCCATGCATAAAATGAAATAATTCAGTACAGCTTTCTAACAGTAAACACAGATTCATCATCGTTTTAACACGGAGATATGTCTTATTAACATAAGGGGCCCTATACGATAAAAAACACAGCTGAACTGATTCTATTCACTAAGAGCGTCAAGTAGAATATCTTTTACACCCTAGATATAATGTTAGATATGGCCACTAGAACTCAATAGTCATCCCTACTTACAATTCACGAATCATGACTAAACCAGACGCCAGTTTAACATACCTGGTAATTGGGATTAACTCTCTCAATATCTTTCATTATCCTCAAGGAATCATCCCTAAAGCCATCCTGTAACAACAATGAAATATCAACATATGAAGGGAAAATAGGGTCACATTATACAGAATGAGAAATCAAAACAAAAATAAAGGGCATACAGTAGCAAGCATATGGTCAGCCTCATCAAAAACCAAAATCTTTAAATGATTTAGACCAAGTTTCTTGAACGCCATCCACTTTTTAAGTGTCCCAGGGGTGCCAATCACAACTTGGGCAGAAACAGGCGCTCTTTTTGCAGTTGTTACACCTCTATTCGACTCTGGGACAGCAACTTCAGCAGTGATCCCAGTAAACTTCCCCATCTTCTGAAGAACTTCCATATTCTGTCATTCATTTCAACAATCATACATAGTCTATTAATATGTTTTTCTCCAATCAACAATCAAATACTCTCCGATCATTAACCAGAAGAGTAACTAAACTAACCTGGTTTGCTAATTCTCTGGTGGGACAAATGCAAAGGGCTTGAGGCTGTCTCAGATTCGGGTCAACACGACTCAGCATTCCAAGAACGAAACAGGTGGTCTTGCCAGATCCGTTATGCGCCTGAGCAATCAGATGCTTGTGAGGTGGTGTCATTATCATGGGCAAACTGATCGCTTGGATCTTGCTAGGTTTCTCGAATTTCATCTCCACGTACAAGCCTTTCATCAACTCAGGCGATAAGTTCAAATCTTCAAACCTACTCGCCGATGTATATGGTGTGTCACCGGAAGTAACCTACAAAGCGGACGAAAAATCAAAATCATCCAAATAAATCTGGAAAACAAATAACCCTAGACTGAAATTGGGATCATCAAAGGATTAATTTTGCATCAACCGATCGAAAAAACCTAATTTTTCCAGTAAAACCCAGATCTAACCTATGTGCAGGATTCAACACAATCGCAATTCACTTAATAAACGAAATCTAGCAACGGAAAGAAGGAAAAAGGGATAGTAGTAAATACCGCTTTGATGTTTGAATCTTCAGGTTCTTCAAGCACAGATTCATGTTTCTCTTCCTCCTTGATACTCAAAGAATTGAGCTCCGAGACTGCGTTTGCTTCCTCTTCATCGTCATCCTCAACATCGCCCCACTTTGTCTTCTCCGTCGTCGTGGGCTCTGTATTTTCGCCGGCGATTGATGATTCTACGGAGGATGAAGATGCTTCAACGGTGGGGACTTTCTCTACAGTATCCGCCATTCTGTAGCCAAAACACAATTAGAAACCAAAATCGAGGAAAAGAAAGAAACTCATCAACTTCAATTATTCGGTGAAAGAGGTGAGATTCTGAGAGATAGCAAAAGAAACCTTTAAAGTATGGAATCTAGGCTGCGAATCCGCGAATGAGAGAATCAGAGAGAAGGAAGACCAACCAAGAAGAAGAGAAGTTGGGTTGATCTATATATATATATATATACATCACTTGGCTGCTTCAAGCCTACAAGATTGAAATAACCGACTTTACCCAGTTTACAATTCGGTTTACCTATTTGGTTTCCAATTTTGCATCACCAATTTCGGTTTACTGTCCTTCTGGTTTTAACGTGGGAGCTTATTCGTGCCCCAACTTATAGTAAAGAAAATACATGGCTTAATTTGGAGACAGTGTTTATCATTACCCAAACTTAAATATTGTTTTTGTTGTTTTCATTCTAATATAATCTTAATCGTTATAATCAAATTCAGTTACTTACGATTATGATAAACAGTTTCTCGAACAATGAAAAGTTCTTCGGACAACTCTTCATCGCATTTCTTTCTAAAACATACAGATCTATTGTGAATGATTTCACATGCACCATATCTACGATGGATAATGCTTTCCACAACATCTGAGACAACAATTGGTTCTAATTCCAGCCATTCTAGAATTTTTAATAAGTTATGCATCCATAAAACTGTGTAGAAAGCCTTTAAAATTTTGACCACTCAGCTAAAGTATTTTTACAAGTGAATTAAACATATAAATAAAATAAGTTTATAAATGTATAATTTAGATACAAAACCTGTTTAAACACTTAGCTCCAAGAAAAAAAATCTAAAAAACTTTATTTTAGTTGTGTTTGATTTTAGAAAAATATCTGAATAGAATTTTAGGACTATGTATTTTGAGAACATGTACTACTCGATCTAAATCAAATGTCGAATTAGTAGTAAAAATTTGAAGTTACTAAATCTATTTATCATTTTTTACATAATTTTAAGTAATTTATATATATTTTAGTATTTTTAAGAAATTTTGATTTATATATTGATTTTTCGGTTGATTTAGATACTTACTTAAATAGTTTAAATATTTTTATTGATTATTTTAGATAACTCATGCACTTTTGAATACATTCAAATAATTTTCTGTATCAGATAAATCCACTTTAAACCGAACATGAAAAATTAAATCAAACTTGTTCCTAAAATTAAATATAGCTTAAAATTCAAAAATCTAAAATTCAGATCTGAATTCCAATGGATACTGGAATGCTCAAGCCTAAGAGGCCAATTACACACAAAACTCATTGAATTTTTCGTTGATTTTAACCAATTTGGTCAAAATCTAAATGTTTAAACGACCGATTTTTAGAAGAAATGATTTTCCAACAGAAGAACAGCCCACTAATTCGTGTTTATAGGCCACATTTATAGCCTAAATTTATGTCACACAATTTGGGCCTTCTGTCAAGTAGAAAAGTCTATGGTGATATGGCTTAAATCCTTCCTCCTTTTTTTTGTTGTTGAAATTTTGCAAGCTTTTGAATATAATATACAAGAAATAAGAAAAGAACGATGATGGCTTAAGCACAATACAAGTAGGAGAAAAAGACCATGATTGCTTAACCACAATCTTTGAAGAAAAACAGAAAAATAGATAAACACAATCTTTGAGATGCGCGAAGTGGATACCACATTACCAGAGACATTATCACAACGACAACAAAAAGTTGGTGGAGGTCACACTTTGTTATAATGATATTTTTGCCAATATTCAACTTTGTTTCCATCGTCTCTTGCCAAGAACATCTATTCATGCCTCCGACGGTTCAGTAAGAACCATATTATATTAATTAAGAATTGAGCAATCAAGTAATCAAGATAATGAGCTCTCAACACCCGTCTGATTATAAATATAACTGCCCTTCAAAGTTCAAACAGAACAATCAATCGGTTTGAGACTCAAATCGAACAGAGCAAGACTTTGTTGCATTTCCCATGGACCCAATTGAAACCTTGATATGAACCCGGGCGGCAAACGTATTGTTTCCCATGGTCCATGACCAATGACCAAAGAGATTGGCCTTACAATTTCCACCTACTCTATTGCACTAGCATATGCTTTTTCTTTATCTTAAAAATAGGTATGATGAGAATGATTATCTTTGTATGACATGCATCATATTTCTTCGCCACTAATAATAACTCTATATCCCCCTCTCTCTTGTCTCTCTGTCCTAACAGTCTGATTGCATTAGACAAGAAGAAAAACGAATGCAAGAGATGAGAGTTTCAAGGTTTAGGGCTCTTCTCTTGGTTTCTTGTTTTTTCTGCAAATCCAAAGGAGCCATTGTTCCTGCACTCATCATGTTCGGTGACTCCATTGTTGACGTTGGCAACAACAATAACTTACTCAGCATTGTTAAATCAAATTTCCCTCCTTATGGCAGAGACTTCAAAAACCAAACACCCACCGGAAGATTCTGCAACGGAAAACTCGCTGTAGATTTCTCAGGTAAATTTTTATTCACAGATCACATCACTCTCTGTCACCTTCATATATACGCTCTCTCTTCCTACTCTCATTGGTTTTATCTTCCTACACATGCGTAGCTGAGTACCTTGGCTTCTCTTCATACCCACCTGCATTTCTAAGTCGAGAAGCAAGAAACGAGAATCTCTTGATTGGCGCCAACTTTGCATCAGCGTCTTCAGGATACTATGAAGCCACATCGGTTCCATTTGTAAGGAGACAACGCACTAAGACATTAACACACATATCCACGAAATGATCCATGAGGCTTTGCTCTTCCTTTTGCAGGGCGCGATCTCCTTAACACGACAGCTGAGCTATTACAGGACGTATCAAAACAGAGTGACGAGCATGATCGGCAGGGAGAGAGCACGCACGCTGTTCTCTAAAGCTATCCATATTTTGAGTGCAGGATCTAGCGACTTTCTTCAGAACTATTACGTCAATCCTCTGCTCAACATCCCAAATACACCTGATCAATTTTCTAATATTCTTATGCGATCTTACTCAGACTTCATCCAGGTACTTCTAAGTTTACTAACGAACTTTAAAAGTTAGAACCTAATATTCTTAACTAGGCTACCATATGAATTAGCAAATTTACAAGAAATAAACAACTCGTTTCAGCTATTTACCATTTTTTTGTGTATCAACAAGAATTATACTGACGCTTGTAACAGAATCTGTATGAACTAGGAGCAAGGAGAATTGGAGTGATATCGCTACCGCCAATGGGTTGCCTGCCTGCAGCTATCACCCTTTTCGGTGCAGGAAAAAAGAGTTGTGTCGAGAGGCTGAACAATGATGCTGTCATGTTCAACACCAAACTTGAAGCCACAACCCATAGATTGATGAACAGACACTCAGGCCTCAAGCTTGTCGCCTTTAATGCCTACCAACCTCTCCTGGACATCATCACCAACCCATATGATAATGGTATGCCTCTGCATATACATGAAGAGTACTTATTAAACTCAAAGCCATGATACCGTTAAATATTTACAGGAAGAAATTGTCAGATAATTAATCTAATTAGCAACTAACAAGATACCATTAACATTTTTAATTTATCTACACTGCATCTAATTACAGGATTCTTTGAAACCAAAAGGGCCTGCTGTGGAACAGGAACAATAGAGACATCGTTCCTTTGCAATTCTCTATCCTTTGGAACGTGTTCAAATGCCACAGGATATGTGTTTTGGGATGGATTTCATCCCACAGAGGCTGTGAACGAGCTATTGGCTGGTCAACTATTGGGTCAAGGGATTTCTCTAATCTCTTGAATTAAATTTCATCTCGATGAATTCAAATTGTATACCTACAAATAGCTACCCTTGTCTCTCTCTCTCTCTCTTTCTAGGGGTATGTGTGTGTGACGAAGTATTTCACTTTCATAAAAATAAGAGAGACAGCGCGTGTGTGTGTGTGTGTGAGTGTAGAAACTACCGATTTGGTTTGTGTGATGGGTAGGTACAAGCATTGTTATAGACGATCACGATCTTTGGTAATTTGTGTTCTTGATTTATCTCTGGAGCATTTCTAATGTTTATTACAGTAAGAATTTTGGTAAACCTACAACTATGTCAAGTTTACTGATATGTGAACATCATAAAACATTCACGTCTGATTAAACATATCTGCGTAGTTAATTATCATATACCAACTACCCAGAAGTACCAAGTTCCCGATATCTTAAGACAAACCAAACAAATTATTTACATTAGCCCTTGTGATGTAACTCACAAGCCATATATATTGAATAGAATAAATGATAAAAAGGTCTAGCTGCAACACGGGATAAGTACCTGGTTAGAGATCTCTAGGAGAGTTCAAATCCTGCATTTGATATAATCGCGTACAACAGTTTCTCCCTCATAGTGCTTGCTCGTTTATACGTTGGAAGCTGAACAATCAACAAAGAAAGATAAAACAAAACAGGCACATGAATGTTAGCAAGTAGACAGCATGACCATTGAAACTCCACCTTAAGAGTATTGTAGCACGTAGACGCAGATGGAAGCCTTTCTACATCTTGTCCTCCAATAGCAGCCCAAAGAGAGGTATCACAAGAAACCTTCAGATGTAAAGAACAAATGTAAAGAAAAAACTACTAAAGAGAGAATTTCACACGAATTTGTAAGAAGCTAAAGTTCACAAACAAACTTTATGGATGATGAAGGTTGGCTGCAAGTATTTGAAACCAGGGAGTGGTGCCCGAGAACAACTAGTCACAAATTTTAGGAGCATGCAACGTTCACTCGGTTCAAACCCTTTCATGGCCTGCGGCAGGATGCCCAAAGAGAAATTAAACAAGCAGTGCAAAAACTCTCTGCGTATGTCATGCATCAGCAACCAGATTAGCAAGAAAAAGAAGAAATCAGGGCTTCTGAATCTGAGTCATTACCTCCCAGAAGATTTTGATTGTTCGACTGCTATCGGTGTAACCACCAGTGTATTTTGTATTCCTTCTTAGGTCATCAACATCAATATCATGGTTTCCTCCAGAGAGTAACTGCACAAAGTCATTAACGGTAGCCAATGCTACAAATTGTTCCTAAGCCACTTGAGCCTAAGTTTGATTTCTCAACACCACTTAAGCCTAAGTCAACAGAAAGAAAGTACCTGAATGTAAAGTGCTGCGGCATTAACCCGTCTGGCATAACTGCGTAACTCCCTTTCTTGTGACACTTTAGCAAGCAAAGCATCCCTTGATATTTCTCAACTGCTGGCGCCTCTGAGGGACACCTGATGAGAGTTCATTTTAACAAACACAAATGCATCCTCATGCACCAATTAAGATCACCAAGCGACCCAAACCATCTTACAGTTCTGTATCCTAAGTTTCCAGTGAAACTAGTTGATTCCCATTTGAAATCTGAGTGCTACAAGAATTAACAACTCTAAGTTCCCCTAGAAATTTTGTAATTTAACATCGAACAAGTTATCACATAGAACCACCACCAATTTCACAAGACAGTTTTGAACAAAGAATAGAGATTTGGGATCGAATTCGAAAGCTAAACAAAGGGAATTGTAAAGAAAAAAAGAAAGAAAATCGACATTTAGAATCTCTCTCGTGAAAAAGAGATGATGAGAACAGCATCCAAAAATGGTTTAAGTTCAACAGTAGCGGAAGAAGAAGAAGAAGAAGAAGAAGAAGAATGAGGAGGTACCTTATGCTTCCGATTCAGGTCCATTGGAGGCTAAAATTTGTTCTCCGATCTTTCTTCGTCTTTTGTGTATTGGCTTGGATCGTCAAGGATCGAAGCGACTTCCGTATAACTCCAACCACTTCTTTATGACGTCAGCTGACAGAAAAAAAGGTAGGCCCATCCATCCAACCCATTTTTTGTTTATTTTTATATGTATTTTCTGGGAATACTAGTCAAACTGCCCAAAACTATAACTATTTGATATATATATATATATATATATATATATATATTACGGTATAAATAAATAATTAATATTATAAATTTTATTAAATATTTATATATTACCGTATACATATTTAATATTATAAAATTTAAATATTGTATTTTTTTATTTTTTTCCATAATTATGCATTTGTTTAATCTATTTATTAATAGTAAAATCAACAATCAATGTTGTTATAAATTGAAAATTATCATCATTTGTGCTAAAAAAGAAGGAAAAGAAAATCTATTTGTCTTTAACAAAGTATATTTTTTTATCAAATTTGTTCATTGACCAAACTTTTAAAAAAATTTGAAGAAAATTCAAATTTTAAATTTTCCAATATTACATTGATTATGATTATATGATTTAACAGACTGATTTGTATGCTTTGCAAAAAAAAAACAAGTTTCTACAAAAAATTTAAACAACTATTAATATTTATATCATCAAAACTCCGTTAAAATTATCAATTTAATATTTTTCAAAATCAAAAAAATATATTTTTATTAAAAATATATAATTTTATTTTTCCTTCAAAACTACAAAATCATATTTTTCTTCAAAACTAAAAATTTATTTTTTCCATCAAAACCGTAAAGTTATATTTTCATCAAAATTATAAAATTTTGATTTTCTCCAAAATTGTAAATTTTTTTTTTTCAAAATCATCAAATATACATTTTTGTAAAAACCATAAAATTACATTTTTTGATAAAACTAAAAAATCAATTTATGCTATAATCGTAAAATTATATTTTCTACCAAAGTTATAGAATTTCATTTTCTGCTAAAACAAAAAAAAATATATATTATTTTATGCTAAATCGTAAAATTATAATTTTTCATCAAAACCTCAAATTATGTTTTCCACTTTAAAATTGTGTTTTTAGTCAAATTTATTAAAATTATGTTTTTACTCAAATTCATTGAAATATGATTATTTCTTTTTAAAAGTGATAATAATAATTACTTAGTTAGAATATAATTTTTAAAATGATATTATTAATATAAATAGATATACCTAGTTATTTATTATGAGATGCATCTAGAATCTAGATAGTTATAAATTTACAAACAAACAAGATTGCATCTAAATATTATATCTAAATGCAAAAACCAAAATTAGAAGCTTATAATATATGGATGTTACCGCTCGATATAATATCTACGTTTAGTTGTATAATATCTGGATACACAAACGAATGGCCCTTAATTATGATGAATTGTTGGTTATGTGTTGATGTTCTTGGTTACTACTTGTAATACATTACTTGTACATTATCATTTTAATGTACAACTTAGAGTTCTTATGTAATAAAGGTGTGTGTGAATTTTCCACATGATTATTATTATAAATTTTGTTTTAATTATTTTATATTATTTTTTAACCGACCATAATTGCTTGCTTGTATGTTAGGTCGAAAGGTCCTGTTGCATGAAAAGTTCACGTGGCATGGTTCCTCAGTAGAATGATCTTCTCAGATACGTGTCGCGCAAAGGCTACTTGTATTATAAAAATGAGCAAAACATGAAAATACCAGACCACACGTGGCAGTTATCGGTCTGCCGATATAATTACGTGGCATCTCATTAGAACCAAAATGCTTGCTATAAAATCAGCGAAGCAGCTCTAACTAAATAGGACGAATCAATTAAAATTTAAAAGCATCAGGAAGAATCAAGCATTGACCAGAAATTTCCTTGGATTTCAAGCAAACAAAAAACAAACAAATCATGGCGTCAGGACAAAGAGAGGCAGAGAAAGCAGCGAAGGCCGAGAGAGCTGAGGCCGCGACGAGGCTCGCTGCTGACGACTTGAGAGACATCAACAAAGAAGGAGGTGTAACGTATAAGGTGACTGAGAAGACAACAACTACGGAGCATCCTTCAGCGGTGGAGGAAAAGGAAAGGCCCGGGCTTATAGGCTCGGTGATGAAGGCGGTGCAGGGAACTAAAGATGCGGTGATTGGTAAAAGCCACGATGCGGCAGAATCGACGAGAAACGGAGCCGAAGTTGCATCGGGGAAGGCATCGGAGGTGAAAGATGCGACCGCAGAAAAGGCCGGAGAGGTTAGAGACAGTACTGCGGATAAGACAAAGGAAACAGCGGATTACACGGCGGATAAGGCGATAGAGGCTAAAGACAAGACTGCAGAGAAAATGGGTGAATATAAAGATTACACGGCGGAGAAGGCCACTGAGGCCAAAGACAAGACGGCTGAGAAGATTGGTGACTATAAAGACTACACCGCAGATAAGGCTAAAGAAGCCAAGGATAAAACAGCTGAGAAAGCGAAGGAAACCGCGGATTACACGGCAGATAAGGCAAGGGAAGCAAAAGATACGACGGCTGAAAAATTGGGCGAGTATAAAGACTATACGGCGGAAAAGGCAACAGAAGGGAAAGATACCGGAGTGAGTAAGATTGGTGAACTGAAGGATAGTGCCGTGGATACGGCGAAGAGGGCTATGGGATTCTTGTCGGGAAAGACAGAGGAAACAAAACAAAAAGCCGTTGAGACCAAAGACGCCGCCAAGGTATTAGCTTAGCTAGCTCTTTCTATGTCCAAGAGTGTTGTCTTGCATTTATTTAATTATATACTTGCTAGGTTATAAAAACGTTTGTTGTTTATTAATAGGGAAAAATGGACGAGGCAGGAGAAGAAGCGAGGCGGAAAATGGAAGAAATGAAACTTGAGGGCAAAGAACTTGAAGACGATGCTTCTCAAAAGACCCAACAGAGAACCGAATCGGCCGCCGATAAAGCCCGTGAGACTAAAGAGTCCGTCGCTCAAAGGTATGGAGATTGCAAGGGTGGGATTGTTTTATAGTGGTGGACGTGTTAATTTTGTTTTTTTTTTGTAATTGTTTTGTAGAGGTGAAGAAGGGAAAGGGACGATGATGGGTGTGTTAGGGAACATGACGGGAGCGATAAAGAGCAAGCTGACGGGTACAACGCCCTCTGATGATGAGACTCGCGCGGCGCGTGGAGGCGAAGGCTCTGGGAAGACGACTGTGACGGTTGACGTAAAAGATACGAGGCCTGGACAAGTAGCGACGACGCTGAAAACGTCGGACCAGATGACTGGTCAAACTTTCAACGACGTTGGAGAGATGGATGAAGAAGCAGGGAAGGGAAAAGTCACAGTGAAAGAAAAAGGTAACCTGTAATAAAAAAAAAATAAAAAAAAACTGCGGTTTATGACTTTCTGCTTTTAACTTTTTTTTTCTGTGTTTTGTCAGTTTCTCTCAATCTTGATCTGTAATAATAAACAGCTTCTGTTTTTGCGCTATTGAAGGTTTAGAGTTCCTTTTTTTAACAGGTGAAATAAGAAAATCAAGCCATTTCTTATAACAGGAAAATGCACAATAATCTTCGTTTCTCTTTGCCTTCAGCGCAAACTTTAAGCTTAATATCTGTTATGACGTAATATGACATGAATAGCAAAACTACGTAATGGTGTTATAAGGTATAACCCAATGGGTATAATATCAACAGCAAACCGAAAAGCGGAATTGCACAATCCTAAGTCAAAATTATGAATCAAGAAGTTACTAAATTCATTGGCATCAGAGTCCGTGAGTATTGGTATTTCGATTCGTAAAAGTACACAAACAAGATATCACTCTGCACATATGAAATTTCGAGAGGTGGTTCTGGCTCGAGCTCGAACTAGCAACAGAGGCGATTTTTAAATATCACATTTTCCATCGCTCAATCACGGAACAGAACTCAGATATCAAACCGGCGAGTCTCAGATATGAAATTGCTTGCCTAAGAGAGGAGCTTTTGCTCATACCCGGTTTCGATTATGAGGATGATAAGGCAACGTTTCCCATTTTAACTTCCACAGCTTCTTGCTCCTCGTTCTCTCTCTTTTTTCTCTCTGTATCGAGTTTGGCTTCGGGTTTTTGGTCTTGAAGTGAGAGAGATGGTTCTAGAAGGCGAGGACCACAGTTGATCCAGGGATGTAAAAGACACTGAGACGCAGTTGGTCGTTTCTCGGGGACGAAATCAAGTATCGTAACAAGAAAATCACTCAAGTCATTTGCATCTTGCTCACCGAACTCGTACTTCTCGGTAAGGACTTTGTTCATGGGCCAGAAACGCAGTCTTCTGATGTGTCGAAGATCACCATGCCTGTTGAAGATATCTCTGGAGTAGCGGCCCCCTAAAGCTATCTGCAAGACACAACAGAGAAAGAGTTGAAGTTTAGACGGCCTAAAATGGTTGAAGTAGTTCAGCAGCCTGTTAATGATACTATTACCTTGCGTGGCATCATTCCGAGAAGCTCCATCATCAAAGCCAAGTGGTCCTGTTAGACACAAAAAGTGAATTAGCTTCGCGACATAAATGTCAGAAGCAACAGCCTATAGCTACATAGAGGTTTAGTGATAGAATTAGGACGCGAAATCACTCTTTATTTCTCAAAGAGAGATAAATAACAAAGTACAACATCCGAGAATCGATAACTTAAACTAGAAGAAAACCAAAACAGTTTAGGGGTTCGTTATCGAGCAGCTATTCTTTCTAACCAAGGGTCCCAACTAACCAATTGGTCAAATGCTCCTAATTTGTTCCCTCCAACTTATTTATACTATTATAGTCCCTATCAGTTAAATTCACTAAACTACAATAAACAAAATTGAAAAGATCTGAAAGCTTATTTCCACACAATGATGCCGCCAAACAAGAGAAGATAAAGCCAAAATATGTAGATACCATGCAACAAAAAGACCGCAGGATCTTAGGCATACCTCATCTCTATCATAATTGTCTCCACTATGGGGATCGAAAAGTACATCTCCAGTGGCAAGTTCAAAACATATGCACGCAAATGACCAAAGATCTGCCGATGTAGTATATTTAGATCCAAGGATCACTTCTGGACACCTATACTGTCTCGTTTGAATGTCGCTTGTGAACTGTTTGTACGTCCAACACGCGTTACCAAAGTCAACAAGTTTACATTTGAGGTCAGCAGATGCCACAAGGTGCCTTCTACTTGATCGACTCCCTTTCTTACCTCCTTGCTTTACTTTCTCGCCGCCATCTAATCCATTAGCGGCAGAAGTAGAAGGACAGTCTTCTTCAACCGAGTCTTCTGCAGCACTTGATTTTCCATTAACCAATGATCCCACTCCACGAACATTGTCAAATTCAGTAACGCCCTTTTCCTCTGCACTTCCCTGAGCCGGAATCTTCACCTTTCTACGAACGCCTGTCTTTTGATTTCTTACAAAATCTCCATTGGAGTCAACTGTTTGATCGTTATCACTGGGGAGAACAAGAGGAGCTTTTGACTTCCTGGGATCTTTAGATGGATCAATCGTTGACGGTAACAATACATTTTCAGGCTTCAGATCAGTATGTATGATAGAAAGCTGTTTATGCAAGTAGTCTAATCCAACCAACATGTGATAACAAATATCCTTAACCATCGGAATAGGCAAGCCACGGTAGTCGGAATACTTAATGAGTGTTAAAAGATTATCGCCCAAGTACTCGAAAACCATACATACATGCTGCCCATTTGGACCTGAGTGTTTGAAATGATCCAAAAGCTTCACAACACATTTGGTATCATCAGTGTCTCCCTCTGCAATCTGTTGCAATATGGTTATCTCATCCATGGCAGCTTCAGTATAATGCTGAGCACTCTTTTGCACCTTCAAAGCCACATATCTCTGTTGCATTCGAATACGAGTAAGATAATCACACAAAAAAGCAACCAAATTAACATCCAAGGGATTTTTATATAACTTTCCAAACATCTTCAAAGACACCAAATAAACCACGAAACCGAACCAATTCCATGTAATTAAGTAACTGACAAATGTCGTGGTTCATCTAATTAACATCAAATAAGCCACGAAGTCGAACCATGTCCATGTAAGGATTAGCTTAAAGCAATTCACATGTGGCGAGAGAGAGAGAGAGAGAGAGGTACGTACATAGGATTGAGTGTCCCAAGCGAGCCAGACAGTGGAGAAATGGCCCCAACCGAGTTTGCTCTGGACAACGTACCGGCCGTTCTTGAAGGAGTCACCGATCCGCACGGAGTGGTAACCGCCGCGCCGGTAATCCTCCGTCCCTTCGTCCTCCGACGTGCATTCACCACCGTCGCTGCTCCACTTCTCCACCTCCATAATTACCGATCCAGCCGCAAGGGAAAGACAAAAACTATCTATCTCTTACTACTCTCTGGCAATCCGGCGACGATTTCAATCCAATTTGTTTGGATCTCTCTCTCTCTCTCTCTTTGATTTTAATTTTTTTTCTTTCTGGAAGCTTGTGCAGACGGGAGCTTAGCTACTTCTTCAAACTTTCATCTCCCTTACGATACGTCACCGTTTTAAGCTCCAGCGACAGGTTCCCTCTACCGGTGGCTATGGGAACAAATAATTGAGGAGATGCTGACGTCATCACTAAAAATGTATGGCCCAACGCAATTATGAGCCTGTGTAATGGGCTATATAAAGTGTGGGCTAACAAAATTAATATATACACACGAAAATGGCTTTGCGGTGATGTGCACGCTCGTTGTAGCCTATTATATAAAGAAATCGATTGAATTAGGGTTTCTAGTCTTAGGGTTTTGGGAGCAGCCTGAGGAGGAAGAAGAGGAGCAGCAGCAGCAACCATGGTTCTCAAGTAATCAAATCTCCCTTTTCTCTCTTGATTTGTGCCTTGTTGTTCATCTAATTGATATTGCCAATTGCAATGACTCATTATTTCACTATTGAAGAAATCGATTTAGTGAATTGGGATGTTGTCGTTTGCGTCTCTTCGTTTCAATTGGATTTTGTGATGCCTTTTGCTTTCTCGTTAGTTTTTAGTAGTCAAAATGTGGGTAATTTCATGCGTTTCTGTACGAGGATGAGATTATGTTGAGCTGTAACTAGATCTGGTTCTGCTACCTGTTTCTCCGGTTTGCCATGTTTTACCTTTAGTCCATCTTCCGACATAATTCTGTGATGATTTGCGTCGCGTGAGTTATAAACATCTATAAGATTTAGTGTTGGATTATCCATTTCAAAGTCGTAGATATTTCAATGCCAATGATCATTTTCTTGTTTATCTAGTTGCTATGTCTCATTCTTTGGCTATCTTCGGGATGCAGGACGGAACTTTGTCGTTTCAGTGGCCATAAGATTTACCCAGGAAGGGGAATCAGATTTATCCGATCTGACTCTCAGGTATTATTAGTCTTGTGCTTGCTAGATTGATATGTATGACTTGCAATTGTTTTTGTCTCCAATCTCCTAATGTCTGCTACTGTATCCATGATTCATTAGGTTTTCTTGTTCATCAACTCGAAATGCAAGAGGTATTTCCACAACAAGTTGAAGCCATCCAAGCTTACATGGACTGCCATGTACAGAAAGCAGCACAAGAAGGTAAAAAAAAAAATCAATAGTTGGCTTCTGGATTTAATGCATGTTGTGGATCGAAAAGTTCTTGTTTTTGTAAGAGCCCGCCCATGTTTCTGCTTTATGACAGTGACCTTGCTTGAAAATTATGATCTTTATAGGACGCAGCTCAAGAGGCTGTCAAGAGGAGGAGACGTGCCACCAAGAAGCCATACTCAAGGTCTATTGTTGGTGCTACCTTGGAAGTGATTCAGAAGAAGAGAGCTGAGAAGCCAGAAGTTCGTGATGCCGCTAGAGAAGCTGCTCTTCGGTGAGTTTTTCTATCTCAATTCATTCAATTAGAACAACTCTTTAGTTTTCAAATAAGTGAACTGACTCAAGTGAATTGCGATGATCCTACAGTGATATCAAGGAAAGAATCAAGAAGACTAAAGATGAGAAGAAGGCAAAGAAAGCTGAATTTGCCTCAAAGCAACAGAAGATTCAGGCAAAGATCCCCAAGGCTGCTGCAAAGGCAGGTCCTAAGTTGGGTGGTGGTGGTGGCAAACGCTGAAGAACCCAAAACCATTTCTTCTCACTTTGTGTCCTCTGCTAGTGGATACTTTTGTTAGTTAATGTTGATTCCAGAATATTCTGCAGAACGTAAACCTTTTTTTATTTGCGTTTGTCTCTTACCTTTTGCAACTCTTATAAACTCAGACTTGAGAATTTTGGTGCTTATGAACTTCGTTTCACTACACTCTCAAGTCTCCTCATAAGTCTAAACGAGAGTTATGTTTGTTCAAACCTTATGTTCGGGTTAAGAATTATGATTTATTTGGCTGACGCCATAGCTTTCAACTACTGTATAATCATTGTGCCAATCTTATTAGAATAATATAATCATGGTTCATAGGACAAAAAGAAAATTTCAAAGCATCCTTGCATTATACAGCATTACAACAGGTAGTTACACTAGCTGAGCATGATTTAACATATTGGGTTTCTTAATATAAAGACATGTGCAGAGAACAGAACCAAAAGTATACTAGTATCTTACCAGAAGTAATTTATGAGCTTCCATAAGTTTACCCGATATAAATGTAGTAACTTCAATCAGGGATTCTTTCTTGTCTTGATGGGTTATAGATGGCGTCTCAACAAAATAAGGATGTACATTGTTAAGTGAGCATACTTGACCTTGGTTCGTGTCCTCAATTCAAACTCTATGGAAATTTCCACCATTTGACCAAGTATAAACCCTCTGCTTCTTGCAATTGAGAAGAAGATGGAAACAATCCCTAAACTGCGGAATTTTCTTTAGAGATTCCTCAATCCTCACCAACAAACTGGCAATAGCTGATAATCTGGCATATTGCCATGTGTCATTATATGCTTCATGTACGTGTTGCGTTGCGCCAAGGGAGATTGTTAACCACATTTTCTTTGAATGTGTTTATGCGAGACTGGTGTAAACTGTATCTCAATTTAGATCAAAGTTGATATCAAATCCATTGTTGGAAGGTAGTGTCAGAGCAAGAAAACTATGAGAAAAGTGGCTTGAGAGCCCAACTATTGGAAGGTTTTCATTTCGAGTATTTCACAATTTGAAAAAGATAATAATAATAAAAAAAATATTTAATTAAGTATATCATTTGAGAGAATAGGTTTCTCAAATACACACTCAATAAAATATTGTTTTTCATGTTTATTTATTATAATATCTCTATAAAAATGCTCTGATTTTCCTTGTTTCCGATGTAGCGTCATTATTTATAAATAAATGTTGTTCATGCATGATCCTCCATACCCTCAAGTACATCCTTGGATAGAGCCGAGATACGATAGAAAATTGATATGCATTTTTGTTCGACGATATTGTAAAACAAAATAATAAACAACCAAAAAATGAACTAAAGGCCACACGATTTGTTTGAATTTAATCGAAACAATACAAAATAAATAAATAAAAAACAAAACGATTTGTTATTATAAGATGGAGAGATGATAAGTCTATCGCTTTACCACCATTCTATTTCTTGATTTCTCTTCCTCTTTGTATTCTCCATCAACTAAGATCATCGAAGCCATGCAATATGAAACCAACGGTCATCGCTAATGCTGTCTCCATTTATTGTTCTTAAGTCTCTTAATCATTGGCAAATATGGTCATTACGAAGGGAATGTCCCCTATTATCTAAAGAATAACTAATAATGTATTTAAAGAAAGCACACGGGAACCCATCATTCCCTTCCCCACGCCGTCTCGCTCATCATCACTTTCTCCTTCTAATTTATTTTTATTTATAACTATTTTTTCTCTCAATATTTTGTACATGTATGTGGCGATCACAATAGAGGAAACTCAAGTAAGTCGCAGACTAGTGAGTCTATAATGTATGGATCATTTTTTTCAATACTTTTAATTCTATTTTTTTGTCTTTATTAGTTAGTTTTGGTTTTCAATCGGTTTAGTTTTGGTTCATATAGTGGGGTTTTTAGAAAATCATGCGTCAATTTCGGGTTTAAGGCTTTTTGACATTGGAATGATTCCTTTTGGTTTGAGTGAGATTACGCCATTCTCTTATGAATTTCTATTTTATATGTCACAATTTAACGTTATGCTACGTCATTAATTAATCAATGTTTAAAATCATATATAGGTGTAGAAATCGAGATCAAAAATAAGTTTTTTTAAATAAAAAAAAAGAAAGATCAAGTTGTGCATGAAAAGGTATAAAGTCTAAGGCCCGAATTAATTATTCTTGTTACTTGTGAAAAGAAAAACAAGAATTTTCAGGACAAATAGTAAGAAGAGACAAAACAAGAATTTTCAAGTAAATAATACTAGTAAGAAAGAGACAAAACAAGAAGAAGAAGAAAGTAAACAACAGTATTCTTCTCTTGCATCTTACTTCAACTCTGTCTCTAATTTGGATCTCGATCTCAGTCTCCAAATTTTCGAAAACAATGAACAAGATCTTTTTCTTCTTCATTGCTTTTCTTCTATCTCCACCACAAATCCAATCCCAAAACATCCCGAGAAACATCAGCATTTTCATATTGGCCGGTCAAAGCAACATGGCGGGTCGAGGCGGCGTTTATAACGACACCGCCAAAAACATCACCGTGTGGGACGGCGTAATTCCGCCGGAATGTCGATCAAACCCTTCGATCCTCCGTCTCACGGCTAAACTCGAGTGGAAAGAAGCTAAAGAGTCACTCCACGCTGATATTGACGTTAACAAGACTAATGGTGTTGGACCCGGGATGTCATTTGCAAACTGGGTGGTTAACCGGTTTGGTCAGGTAGGTTTGGTTCCTTGCTCTATAGGAGGGACTAAACTAAGCCAATGGCAAAAGGGTGAGTTTCTTTACGAGGAGACAGTGAAAAGGGCGAAAGCGGCTGTGGCTAGTGGAGGTGGCTCGTACCAGGCGGTTTTGTGGTATCAGGGTGAATCGGATACGGTGGATATGGTGGATGCTTCGGTTTATAAAAAGAGACTAGTCAAGTTTTTCAATGATCTTCGAAGTGATTTACATCATCCAAATCTTCCTATTATTCAGGTATATTGAACTATAAACAAAAGAAAAACAAAAGTTATCATTACTATTACTATTTTGGAATAAAAAATAAAAGACTTTGATTGATAATATTACTAGAACAGTGAAATTTTGGATTATGAAAGAAAAGAACATAGACAATATAAGGAATCATTAAGTGAGAAAAAAAAAAAACTTAATTACAAGTTGTGAAACTACCAAATGACGACGGTTCCGAAGTTATTTTTATCACAACTGAATTACGAATTTAATGTATTTAAGGCATTCCACTATTATATTATGCATTTCTTTTTAGTTATCTTTTAGTGATTCTTCATTGTACTAATCCAGGCTGTTGCTATCATATTGTACCAATCCAGCTGTAGAGTTTTAATTTGACTTTTTGGGTCCTTTCCTACAAAATTTATGGATAGAGTAGATATGATTTGATTTGCACTACTACATTCTTTTAATGTCTTCTTATGTTTTACTGTTGGTTTGGACAATAAACAACAAAAGGTGGCTCTTGCTACAGGCGCAGGACCATATCTTGATGCGGTAAGGAAAGCACAACAGATCTTGAGAACGTGCATTGTGTTGACGCAATGGGCCTACCTCTTGAACCGGACGGTATGCATCTGACCACATCTTCTCAGGTTCGGCTCGGTCAGATGATGGTTTATGCTTTCTTGGCCATTCCCAATTCAGCCGAATTAATCTCTGGCTTTTTCTGTGGATATGATTTAAAAAAGCACACGACAAAAATAATTAGAATTAGTCATACACAGAATATTATTATAGATAACTTCGGTTGAATACAGTCAATCTTTGGTCATCCAACCTAAAATCATGGGAATATGTAACAAAGAAGAGAGTTCTCTTCTCTCGCCTAAAATATGTAACAAAATGACTATGAAGTAAAACAAGAAACAAAACTCGATGAAATGCACAATAATAAAATGAAATTTACCGTATCTTCGACTCAATATAACCCATATTTTTGGGAACCAATGACAACGACGACAATAAAACCACTAATAAACTAACATCAGACTTGTCCTTGAAAGGATCAAAAGTCTTTTGGTGTTATCTTCTTTCTTCAAGCTTATTTCACAAAAGCTTTCTTTCTGTAATCTTTATTTCACCACCATATCTGCTGTAAGTAAGCTACAACATGGAACCTGTTCAAGGCAAGATTCAAAAGGATTTTCACCTTTTTTTGTCCCACAACCACAAACATAAACATAATCTGATACATCGATACATGCTTGGTTTGTATCGAGCGTAAGTTAGAATCTCTATGCTGAGCTAAGCTAAGCACCTGTCAAATGTTCGTTGGCGTAAGGCTATTGAATAATTGTTAGACATTGTAGACATTTTTTTTTTTCTTACCGTAGCTTTAATATGAAGGCAGCCAAAAGAAAAAAAGGGAATCAATAGAGACATCAAATCTCGTAAGTACAAAAACAAAAGTCCCCGGAGATTAATATACTCACTCCGGCATTAGATCGAAGCAAAAAAAATTTAGCAATTTGTTTTCCCTCCCATTTTATTAGTCCTCTAGCTCGATGATCTTCACCACAGATGCATCACCAACTTTCTGACACACCACTACTCTGTCATGCGACTTAATCACTCCAGCTTGCTTCCCATGGTCTAGCGCAACCTTCAGGACTGACTCGTTCGTCGCATTTGTTGATTCCGCCTGCGACAACAACATCACAGTTTTGCTTAGGTTACAATTTGAACCCATAAAGTTCCAACTTAAACTCTTCAAAGTCTTGTTTGAGCCTCTTAGACGGCCGTTTGGTTCAACCAGATCATCGAACTCTAAGATTTATGCACAATTCGTCGCATCAATAAGCAACAACCTTGGTCTTAAAGAGTGATGTAAGTGTACCACATTTGAGACTGTTTGTTTCGAGGAAGAAAATATATGCAAAAGAATAAGACGATAAACAAGACTTACAGGGTGACGAGGGTCAGCGAGCATGGGGAAGAGGCCTCTGACGATAAGTGACTGCCTCGCCTGATAAGAGCCACACGGGTTAATAACCTTATGCACTACATATATGTGACTATGGTATAAATAGAAACCTCCCTAGAATTCTGATATTACAAGAGTAAACAATCACATTCAACATTTGAGGAGTCGCTTTTCTTGAACCGTGTCCAAGGTTGATACAACACATTAGTTAGAAAAAGAAGTCCGCAATCAATAGCTATGAATCATGTCTCTTTGATAGTCAGAAACTTTTTAAGAGAATGAAATGGCTGTGGTTTCTAAACTTGAGAGACCATGAGGGAAACATACCTCAAAGGCTCCACTAAAGCTCCATTTCAGCTGATTTGTCTTAACCCGTGGAATGACAACAGAAATAACCGGCATTGTTGGCCTGTATTTGGCAATCAACCTGCACAGAGATCAAAGGAGGGCAATTTATCACAAATCTGCATAGAACAAACGAAACGAAAAAACAGTTTAAGGCAAAACGAATGCTACGAACCTGGCTGCTCTTCCAGAAGAGGTGAAGCATATAATAACGGATGCCTTAACCTTGATGGCTGCCCGTACCTGAACAAGCGTGAATTAAGCTAGATTACAAATTGTGCATGACAATTTGCGTCTTAAAGCCCATACAATCTAATCCTTTCTTATGTCTCCGCAACACAGATGACAGACTTACAGCTGAAGAAGCAATGGATTCCAGATGAGTCATCGGTTCTCCAACATACTTGACAGTCTTCTTGAAGTACAAATCTTGATTGAAAACCTTCTCTGCCTATGAAAAGTTTAAAGAACTATGTAAGAGCAAAACGGAAGAAGACACAAGCAACGAAATGACACTAAAGAAATATGTCATAAAGCTTACCTCCGCACAGATCTTTCCCACAATTGATATAGTCTCAACAGGATACAATCCGCGAAGTGTCTCGGCACCAAGAAGGATTGCATCACTTCCTGCAGTAAGAGTAAATTGGAAAAAGAAACTCCAAGTTATAAAAAAAGTTATTACCCGAAAATAGGTCTACCCTCCACCATTTCGTATCACTTCACAAACCAAACAGATTTTGCTATAAAAAATGTTAGAAGGACCATATAAGAAGCATACTCAAATATAAACATACCATCTAAAACAGCATTAGCAACATCCGTTGCCTCTGCACGAGTTGGTCGCAAGTTATCAGTCATACTATCAACAACACGAGTAAGAACGGCTGGCTTTCCGGCCATGTTGCACTTGTAAAGAGCCGCCTTTTGAAACAAAAACACCTGCACAAGAATAAACCAAGTTACTCTATAAAAGAATGTAAAAGTTTGGTGCCGGTAAAATCAATTTGAATGACTAAACCAACATACCTTTTCCGGGGGTAGATCTATACCCAAATTCCCACGAGAAAGAATAATTCCATCAGCTTCTTGTAGAATCTCATCAAAGTGGGTTAGTCCCTAAATTAAATATAACCATCAGCAGCTTTCTCCTTACCGAAAAAGGAAGAGAAAGTTACAGAGATATAATAAAGCAAAAATCAATGCATTGCATTGCACTTACCTCTACATTCTCAATCTTGGCAAATATTTGTGTTTGAGAGAGGTCACCCAATTTTTTAAGCAATTCACGGGTCTGTGTTATGAAACAATATTGTTCAAAGAAGTACATAAGAAGCTCAGAATTAATATACACAAAGAAGTACGACACAAGAAGACGTATAGCGTAAACATACAGACCTGGCGAACATCCTCCGCATGTCGACAATAAGACAATGAGAGAAAATCGATTTTATTTTGAACTCCCCATGTGCTTATAACCTAGATGACAACCAAATAAAAAAAATCTGGTCAGACACTCGAATTAAAAGGCAAGAATGTGTGACAAAAAGGAACAAAAGCAATCATTGGATTTGTAGATGAGAAGCAACTCTGACCTCCTTATCTTTCTCCGTAAGAGTTGGCAGATCGATGTGAACTTGAGAGGCGTGCAAAGTGAAGAGAGAACCAGCCAGAGTAGCAGCATTTCTTGACAGGCAAATGACATCATCTCCTTTAACTTCATCAACCTGCAGGTTCGTTTGGTAGGTTAGTCTTACAAGACATAAATTATATATGTCTAAAACTTCGAAATAGAGAAACCACCAAAGCTCCCATTTCTGAGCTTCATATTTTATACCTCTAGCCAAACTGAAGTTGTTTCACTACCAGTGAATAGGTATTGCCCAACAAAGATAGTGTCTCCTTTCTTCACTGCCTGAAAACATCAAACAGGAAGTCCCATCAGACGGCTACACAAGTAAACGCAAAACCATTGATTATATGTATAATGTCATCTCATATCTACAAGGCTCATAGAGAAGGAACCTTGGCAAGGCCATTAAAGTTAATGGGAAGGACTTCGGAAGAGGCTTCTTGGTCTTGATTGGGAGTCAAAGTAACAAGTCCATCGGCTTGAAGAGTGATAGGTTTCTCAGACTTGTTGATGACTTGAAGCTCAGGTCCCACGGTATCAAGCATAACCTGAGGAACAAACATAAAAACTCTCAACTTAAGGATATGCAAATATTCCAGAAGAAAAGCATAGAGTAACATACGGCACAAAGCTTCTTAGTGCTCTTCACAGCAGCTTTCAGATGATCCAGTGTCTCCTGGTGATAATCAGCGTCACCCCAAGAGAAATCGAATCGAGCCACTGCCCAGAGGAAAATAACAGAAAGAGTAAAATTATCAGTGAAAAAACACGAATCACGTTAGGAAACTGGAGTAAAGTAAGTCGGTAGTACCGGACATCCCGGATTTGAGACAACCAGAGAGAGTCTCAATGGATCGGGACTTCGGACCGAGAGTCCCGACGATCTTAGTCAATGCCGGGAAGAAACTCTGAGAAATACATCAAAACAGATGAGAGATACTCTACAAACAAAATCGAACCGGAGAAAAGCGATGCTTAATCGGCAGTCGATCTATGCAATATCGTAAATAGATGAAGAAGAAATGGGAGAGAGAGAGAGAGAGAGCTCACAGATTTGGATGGCTCGAGGATTGAAGCCATCCTGATTGGCTCCTCGAGAAGAAGATGGCTCGAATGCATCTTTGGAGACGAGAGTAGTAGAGCGATCTCAGATGTTCGACGGCGAGCGGAGTGAAAAATTCGACCGGAGAGAAAAAAACTGTGATGGATGCTTTTATGCGACGAATCTTCTTATAACAAACACCGTTCAATGATATCATTATGAGGTCAACTAAAAGAAAAAAGAAACAAGTCGGTCGTTTTTTTTTGTTAATCCAAATACTCTCAATTTAATGCAAACTAGACCCAAACATTTTATTTATCAACCGTTAATCCCTTGCTATTTTACGTGAATAACGACATCATAATCCATAGCTAATACGATATCGTTTCATCCTATTGGAGTGAAATTTGGATTCCAAGAAACACAATCTCTCTGTCGAATCAATTGTGTTTTCTTTTTCTTTCTCCTCCCAAATTGCTCCATGTGGATACGATACATATTTTTAACACTTTCGTTTTGCTCTTCGTTTTTAACACATTTGTTTTGCTCCTTCAGTTTGAAGGGTCCTGCCGTACTTCTCGTAGTACATCACTGGCAATGAAGCTATTGAAATATGGAGCACTTCTTCTGGATTTGAGCAGTTCGATCATCTCTCCTTCTAGCTTCTCAAGTGATCCATGGGAAGCAACATGGTCTTCGTAGCTTAGGTTGTTGTTTGGATCAAACATTTGAGCAAAACTCTCTCTCTCTCTCTCTCCGGTATGATCTGGCCAAGGAAATACCTACAGTTGTTCCCATGCTTGCAGAACCCTTTGCTGAAATAATGGCAGATTTTGACCGGAAACTCAGGTAAACTCGGAGATCACCTGCTCGTTCTCGAAGGCAAGCATGGCTTCTCGTGAGAGAAGAAATCGGTTGAGAATTCAGGGCTGATCATTGAATCCTCAAAGTTCAAGTACTGAACATTGTTCTGCAAGGCATCCATTTCGTTTGAATTCTCCCAAAGCCCGGTTCTCATGTAGAGAACCCAAGGAGGAGAGACGGAAAGTGAAATAGATTGGGTGAATGATGATCCGAACTTACGGATATGAATGTATCAGAAGAAGGAACGTGGTAACGAGAGTTCTTAGCCAATTCGTATTTAACACAGTTGATCATGGAACGCATCACGGAATCTGGACAGAAGGCGAGATAGATCATGTCACGATCGCTCTGGTCTTGCATCAACAAGAGATAACCAATGATCTTCAATGCGGTTCAAGTTGTTGGATTCTGTTGTGCACAACATTCATAGCTTCTGTGAAAGTCATCTCTAGTAACCTATTTCTCTAAAAGTCAAATCATTCAAACGTTTCATTATTACCACAAGTTTCAATCAAATTTTTATACGGATGAATCAGAAGTACTAACATATATGACAAGTTGATCCTAGAAATGATCCTGATTATTAAAACGCCATTTAATTCCATATTATTCCATGGGGAAACTCAATAGTGTAGTAGGAAAATTGGTTACCTTAAAAGTGGAGGAGGATCTCTGGAAACTGAAGAAATAACTTACTGATGAAATATGATTATAAAAAAAAAAAAAAAAATCAAATGTACCAATCAAAACTGAGAAAACTCCTTGCCGTTAAATTCTCTTCACGCAATACAAATTTTCTTCTAATTCTTCAAAATGCATGTTTAAAACACCATTTCTAAAAAAGAAGAACAAATATCCTTGAAAAAAAAAAGAGACAAAACAGTGAGACAACAGTTTTCACTTCACTTTTGCACTCTTCCTTGGCATATATAGTATACACAGCTCTTATATCTATCTATATGTGTCTGTGTGTGTGTATATACAAGCCTGCCAAATATAGCAAACAACCTATTGTGATCCCTAGCGATTTTGGTTCGAGATCTCTTTGACTTAGTTTCTGCTTTGATTTTTTTTGTTAGACATTTTATTCTGCGGTATCTCTTCCTTGTATCTTCTCTACACAACTACGAGCACGTTGGAGTGGGCATTAGCTGAGCTTCTACACAACAAAAGAACCCTAACCAAACTCCAAAACGAACTCCAAACCTATTTCAAATCCCCGAACCAAAAGCTACAAGAAGAAGACCTCCCGAACCTTCCATATCTCTCGGCGGTCATCATGGAAACCCTGAGGCTTCATCCACCTCTTCCTTTCCTGGTCCCACACAAGGCCATGTCCACGTGTCACATATTCGACAAATACACTATCCCCGAAGAAACACAAGTCTTGGTCAACGTTTGGGCCATTGGCCGTGACCCTGCAACATGGGTCGACCCGATTATTTTCAAACCCGAGAGATTTATATCCGACCCGAGTCCCAGAGACTTTAAAGGACAATATTACGAGTTCTTACCTTTCGGGTCAGGCCGACGGATGTGTCCGGCTTTGCCTTTGGCGTCACGGGTCTTGCCGTTGGCGATTGGGTCGATGGTGAGATCGTTTGATTGGGCGGTGGCCCATGGGCTCAATGGAGAAGAAATGGATATGGGAGAAAGGATTGTTATTACATTGAAGAAAGCTGTTCCTTTGGAAGCGATTCCCATTCCTTATCGAGGGGATTAGATTCGAGATTTGGGCATGCATGTAGCCATGTATAGTTAAACACTTCAATCATCAAAACCAAAATCCAATGAGTATTACTCCCAATAAAAAAAAGGACAATTGTGAAATGATTATTTTACGAAGTTGTCACTGGACAAAAATGTCGATTTCACTAATAACTATAACAAATATGCTATTAGATGGACTTATCAATCAAATAAAAAGTCAAAACACAAAAAAAAGAAACAAACCCAAAGTAGCTATAATTCAAAACAAACATACGCGACCTAAACGCTTCCAAATTTGTTATTCCGTTACAGATCAGAGATGATACATAGAATGTGAAAATAGCAAAACGTTACACAGAGAAAATTCAAACGAAGAAGAACAATCGGAATCAAAGAGCTTTAAGCATATCCTCAGCACTACTGTTAGTGAAAGCGCCTCCTTCTTCAAGATTCAGAACCTTGACAACACCGTCTTCCGCCAGAATCGCGTATCTCCTTGACCTAACTCCTAGTCCCACAGGCTTATCCCTCAAATCCAATTCCACACCAAGCTTCCCAGTTAATTCACCGTTACCATCTGAGAGAAGCATCACCTCCTCGTTGATTCCTAGGTCCTTTCTCCACGCTTCCATCACGAACGCGTCGTTCACGGAGATACAGGCGATGACATCGATACCTTTGGATCTGAGCTCTCCGGCTTTCGAAACGAATCCAGGTACGTGTTTCTGCGAGCAGGTCGGAGTGAAGGCTCCTGGAACGGCGAATAGGATGGTTTTCTTCCCGGCGGTTAGGGAGGAGACGGTGACTGTTTTGACATCGCCAGTGGCGGGATCGAGGTAGGACAGAGTGGAGTCGGGGAGCTTGTCTCCGACGGAAATGGCGGAGGAGATGGTTGTTGAGAAGGATCTGGTGGTGGCGATGGAGGTGGAATTGGAGCTGCGGCGGCTGCGGAATTTGAGGGAGAGATTAGGAGCGAGAGAGCGCGTGAAGGAGAGCGGCGCCGTGAAGGCGAAGGTTGGGGAAAGTAGCGGTTTTGCGACGGATATGGCGGTGGCTGAGGAGGAAGAGAGGAGTCTGGAGACGGATAGAGAAGTCGCCATGGATGATAGTGTTTAGCGGTTCAAATGAAATACTGTTGTTTGGTCAGTGACTCAAGATTGTGACTTTTCGGATGAGTAGAGAAGAATGATGGAAACTTGAAGACTCCGCCGTAATTGGGCCTTCTGTTAGTAAATGGGCCTATTGTTGGTGAACGGACCCGAGTGAATGCACTGTTGTGTACACTAACAGAAAAATACATATGTTAACTAGGGGAACTTTTAATTGGCATAAAAAGAAGAAGGGAATGAATCTACTAATTTCAAGTGTAAATTCTCAATAGGATATTCTTTTTATTTCCACCGAAAAAAAGTAAAGTAAATGTGATTCATTTACTTCTTAAAAATAAAAATAAAAAACTAGGACAACTTTTCTATAAAAAAATTAAGAATTATATAGTTTGATAATGATTTGAAAAGAGAGAGTAAAATTGTTGTTGGAACCCTGAAATTATATGGGTTTTAAGCATCTTTATTGATTAATTATAAGTAGAAGGATCCTAAAGAAAATAATAGATAAAATAAAGAAGGATTTAAAAACAAAGATGTCGACAAAGATGTTGAAAAGGAAATATGCCAATGGAATATGCGTTAACCTAAATTGGTTGGTAGCTGCCATTGATATTACACCTGTCCGTAAGGTTATGTTTTTGTAACAATTTTATTCAATTTTTACTTTATATAATAAATAAACCTATATATGTATATTTGTGGAGCTGGAATGTAATACTGAGCTATGGTAATTAAACCCAAGTGCTATTAGACATTTGACGCTTGATTTTGTGGTTAAGAATTTACTATGAGACATGATGATTCATGAACTTAGTTTTTGCTCCATTCCATTCTATATTAATTATTAAAAACCTATGTGCATCAAATATACAAATCAAATTAATGTATATATTCCTTATTAGTTTATTACTTGTTGGAGTGTCTACTTGACTCACAAAAGTCGAATTTTGCTTGGGCAAGGAGCAAAGCGAAAAAAGAAACCTCTTGGCCGTCTGCAAGAGTCGTGCAACGCACCGTTTTAATTATTTTTTTTTAGTATCTTTTTAAATCGGACGGCTATTAGTAGATCCCAATACTTCTAATCCGACGGCTGTAATCTAAACTGAACAACTTATATATCAAGCTAGAGCCTAGAGGCACATCTCTGTGACTGTGTAAAGCTTTCTTCTGCAGAACACTCTAAAAAACTCTTTCGATTATTCTCTTCGTCTGTTTCTTTAAGAGCTAATCAAACTATGGCTACTATCACTGCTGTTAAAGCTAGACAGATCTTCGACAGCCGTGGAAACCCCACCGTCGAGGTTTATTTTTCTTCCTATCTTTCCGATTAGTTTCACACTTTCCGATCGTTTTCTTCACGCTTTTTTTTTACATTTTTTTTAATCATGGTAAATCTCTTTGGATGATGATTATTGAGCAGATTCTTTTTGTACATGGTTTTTTTTTTGCTACTTAGAAACTTTGTGAGTGATGATCGGTGTTTTATTTCGAATAAAAGAAGCACTGATTGAAGTTTTTAGCCGTTTTTAATTGCATTTTTTCGCCGGTTGATTTGAAAACAGGACTAATGCTGTACTGGGAATGATATGTTTATGTTTATAGGTCGATGTCCACACATCCACCGGCGTTAAGGTCACAGCTGCCGTTCCTAGTGGAGCTTCGACTGGTATGCCACCTTTGATTTCTCATATAAGTTTTGTTTTTATTCTTTCTAGATAAACTATGTCTGCCTGCCACCATAGCTTATGTTATCTGTTTGTTTGGGTTCTACGGACCTAAATTTTTGGTTCTATTGATCAGTCCTAGTGGATTTTTGGTCCTTTTAACTTATTATTGTAAATTTGCCTTAGGAATCTATGAGGCACTTGAGCTACGGGATGGAGGATCTGACTACCTTGGAAAAGGTGTCTCAAAGGTGAGTATGTGTGTTATGGTCCTGATTATGAACTGGCTTTCCAACAAACCAAATGTTATCCGAATGAGACTTTTTTGTTTGACAATTTTTCTTATTGATGTTTATAGGCTGTTGGAAATGTTAACTCAATCATTGGCCCAGCATTGATTGGCAAGGTGACATACTTGTCAAACCCTCTCTGCATCAAACGTTTCTAAACGTTATGGATTTACTTTCTCAAAAATTATGTATGCTCAAATTTTTTGTATTTTTTTGCCTGTTGCAGGACCCAACTCAGCAGACTGCTATTGACAACTTTATGGTTCACGAACTTGATGGGACCCAAAATGAATGGGGCTGGTGCAAACAAAAGGTGCTATAAAAATACTTCTTGTTTGTGCATTCACTTGACCATGCGAATTTTAACTAGCTTGCTTCTTGTGTTTATTTACAGCTTGGAGCCAATGCTATTCTTGCTGTATCTCTTGCTGTTTGCAAAGCTGGTGCTGTTGTCAGTGGAATTCCTCTCTACAAGGTTTGATGATGTTGCAATTGTTAAGTTATAGATTGTCTCTTAGAAAAGCTCTTGTAGCTTTTCTAACTCTGCTATGCATCTCGTTGCAGCACATTGCCAATCTTGCTGGTAACCCCAAGATAGTGCTACCAGTTCCTGCTTTCAATGTCATCAACGGTGGATCCCATGCAGGAAACAAGCTTGCAATGCAGGTATGAACAAGTTTGATTTTATTTCATTTGAACGTATATATATATAACTCCAAGACTCTCTAGTACTTAAAGTTTCTGACTTGCAACCTGTGTTGGCGCAGGAGTTCATGATTCTCCCTGTTGGAGCTTCATCTTTCAAGGAAGCCATGAAAATGGGTGTGGAAGTCTACCACAACTTGAAGGTAAATCTTGAATCATTTTTGTCTTTGAGATGCTTGTATTATGATTAATAATGACTAAAGAAAGTATACGCAAAATCAAGCTTCATCTTGTATTGCTTGATTGATTCCTCTGGGTTAACATGTAATCACACACATTTCCTTTATGTGACTTATTCATCCTTTTTGTTCTTGTGTGAATTTTCAGTCTGTGATTAAGAAGAAGTACGGTCAGGATGCAACAAATGTTGGTGACGAAGGTGGCTTTGCACCAAATATTCAGGAAAACAAGGAAGGTCTCGAACTGCTCAAAACTGCCATCGAGAAGGCCGGATACACTGGCAAGGTCTGTCTTTTACGTACCCATAATATTTTACCTGTCCTTTTAATCTAAAGCATAAGCCGTGAAACTAAATGGTTTTGGTCGTAACTTTATAGGTTGTCATTGGAATGGATGTCGCTGCATCCGAGTTCTACTCATCAGACAAGACCTACGACTTGAACTTTAAAGAAGAGGTAGAATAGTCTTTTTGCATAGAAAACCTAAACTTTCTTGAGAAGAAATCAGGAACAATGGTCTCATCATCTAGCTTCTACCCTATTTGTGTATTTTCAGAACAACGATGGTTCTCAGAAGATTTCTGGAGATGCTCTCAAGGACCTGTACAAGTCATTCGTTGCAGAGTACCCAATTGTATCCATTGAAGACCCATTTGACCAAGACGACTGGGAGCACTATGCAAAGATGACCGCCGAGGTGGGCGAGAAAGTTCAGATTGTCGGTGATGATCTGTTAGTCACCAACCCCAAGGTCTGCCACCGCTAATCAAGTGTTTTACCTTAGAACTTTTTTTCTTTCGATAGTGTTTCTATATCTCTAACACTTTTTCTTGTGCAGAGAGTTGAGAAGGCAATCAATGAAAAGTCTTGCAATGCTCTTCTTTTGAAGGTAACATCCTCACCTTATTCTTCACTGAAATGGCGGCTCATTTTGAAATCCTTAAGACTGTCTTTAATAAATCCTAGTGAATAACAAACAGGTTAACCAAATCGGATCTGTAACCGAGAGTATTGAGGCGGTTAAGATGTCAAAGAGAGCTGGTTGGGGAGTGATGGCCAGCCACCGTAGTGGAGAGACCGAGGACACCTTCATTGCTGACTTATCTGTCGGTTTGTCAACGGTAAGTCAAAACCCCCACATTACAATAAGCATTTCAGAATTTCCAAAAAGTAAGTTTTGAAATCAAATATTGGTGTGTATCGTTGTTATATCATAACAGGGGCAAATCAAGACCGGAGCTCCTTGCAGATCAGAGCGTCTTGCCAAGTACAATCAGGTTTAGTATATAAGGATGTTTTTTGGTTTGATTAATATATAGACGATCACAGAGTATTCATCAGACTGATCTTCGTGTAATGTATGTGAAGCTATTGCGAATTGAGGAGGAGCTTGGAGCAGAGGCAGTGTATGCAGGAGCCAACTTCCGCAAGCCTGTGGAGCCATACTAGAGAGGGAATCAAACGGAGCTGAGTTTGATGAAGATTTGAGAGTTTTTTTGTTTTTTGAAATAAAAGGGATTTGTTTTCAGTATTTGTTGGACTTGATGTTTTTTATGTTTGCCGAGTGGTTATAACATATAGTTAAACTATCATTGTAGTTATAACATATTTGTTGGACTTGATGTGATGTGAGCTCTGCCTTTTCGAAGGACAGTAGCCTTACTTTATATGTTATAACTACAATGATAGTTTAACTATATGTTATAACCACTCGGCAAACCTTTAAAAAAGTATATCAATGGTATCCATTGGTCGTCATTTACTGTGGCATTCTTCGTTGTTCTCTCGTATTATAAACAATATATATATATATATATATTTGCACTATCTTTAATATAAATATTATTGATTTGTTGCAGTCTTTCATGATTAGATTATAGACCAGATATTCTGAATATGACGATCTAGGTTTTTTTGTTTTGTTTTCTTTTTAGTTAAGTTTGATTTAATATAATTGAGTTTTTGTATTTCTTTTTGTTAGGAAATTTATTTGAGTTATGGAGTTTACATTTTTTTTATAGCTTAGTTTTATTTAGTATTGATCAAATAACATTGGGTTGTGATTCGTGCTTTACAAATTGATTTTTGAATGGAGTTAAAACCAAACCAAAATAATACTGACCCAATTAAAAGCTGAACGAAACATAAACCAATTCCATCACAAACCAAACCGAATTAATTTCTGTTGAAGTTAGTTAGAATTTAATTCGAACCGAATCCAAAATTTAACCAAAGTATCCACCGAATTCATTATAATCAAATTAATGAAGGAGCAAAACAAAAGTGTTAAACAATTGTATCGTATCCACGTGGAGCAATTTGGGAGGAGAAAGAAAAAGAAAACACAATTGAGTAGACAGAGAGATTGTGTTTCTTGGAATCCAAATTTCACTCCAAACGATATCGTATTAGCTATGGATTATGATGTCGTTATTCACGTAAAATAGCAAGGGATTAACGGTTGATAAATAAAATGTTTTGGTCTAGTTTGCATTAAATTGAGAGTATTTGGATTAACAAAAAAAAACGACCGACTTGTTTCTTTTTTCTTTTAGTTGACCTCATAATGATATCATTGAACGGTGTTTGTTATAAGAAGATTCGTCGCATAAAGTATCCATCACAGTTTTTTTCTCTCCGGTCGAATTTTTCACTCCGCTCGCCGTCGAACATCTGAGATCGCTCTACTACTCTCGTCTCCAAAGATGCATTCGAGCCATCTTCTTCTCGAGGAGCCGATCAGGATGGCTTCAATCCTCGAGCCATCCAAATCTGTGAGCTCTCTCTCTCTCTCTCTCTCTCTCCCATTTCTTCTTCATCGATTTACGATATTGCATAGATCGACTGCCGATTAAGCATCGCTGTTCTCCGGTTCGATTTTGTTTGTAGAGTATCTCTCATCTGTTTTGATGTATTTCTCAGAGTTTCTTCCCGGCATTGACTAAGATCGTCGGGACTCTCGGTCCGAAGTCCCGATCCATTGAGACTCTCTCTGGTTGTCTCAAATCCGGGATGTCCGGTACTACCGACTTACTTTTCTCCAGTTTCCTAACGTGATTCGTGCTTTTTCACTGATAATTTTACTCTTTCTGTTATTTTCCTCTGGGCAGTGGCTCGATTCGATTTCTCTTGGGGTGACGCTGATTATCACCAGGAGACACTGGATCATCTGAAAGCTGCTGTGAAGAGCACTAAGAAGCTTTGTGCCGTATGTTACTCTATGCTTTTCTTCTGGAATATTTGCATATCCTTAAGTTGAGAGTTTTTATGTTTGTTCCTCAGGTTATGCTTGATACCGTGGGACCTGAGCTTCAAGTCATCAACAAGTCTGAGAAACCTATCACTCTTCAAGCCGATGGACTTGTTACTTTGACTCCCAATCAAGACCAAGAAGCCTCTTCCGAAGTCCTTCCCATTAACTTTAATGGCCTTGCCAAGGTTCCTTCTCTATGAGCCTTGTAGATATGAGATGACATTATACATATAATCAATGGTTTTGCGTTTACTTGTGTAGCCTTCTGATGGGACTTCCTGTTTGATGTTTTCAGGCAGTGAAGAAAGGAGACACTATCTTTGTTGGGCAATACCTATTCACTGGTAGTGAAACAACTTCAGTTTGGCTAGAGGTATAAAATATGAAGCTCAGAAATGGGAGCTTTGGTGGTTTCTCTATTTCGAAGTTTTAGACATATATAATTTATGTCTTGTAAGACTAACCTACCAAACGAACCTGCAGGTTGATGAAGTTAAAGGAGATGATGTCATTTGCCTGTCAAGAAATGCTGCTACTCTGGCTGGTTCTCTCTTCACTTTGCACGCCTCTCAAGTTCACATCGATCTGCCAACTCTTACGGAGAAAGATAAGGAGGTCAGAGTTGCTTCTCATCTACAAATCCAATGATTGCTTTTGTTCCTTTTTGTCACACATTCTTGCCTTTTAATTCGAGTGTCTGACCAGATTTTTTTTTATTTGGTTGTCATCTAGGTTATAAGCACATGGGGAGTTCAAAATAAAATCGATTTTCTCTCATTGTCTTATTGTCGACATGCGGAGGATGTTCGCCAGGTCTGTATGTTTACGCTATACGTCTTGTTGTGTCGTACTTCTTTGTGTAGATTAATTCTGAGCTTCTTATGTACTTCTTTGAACAATATTGTTTCATAACACAGACCCGTGAATTGCTTAAAAAATTGGGTGACCTCTCTCAAACACAAATATTTGCCAAGATTGAGAATGTAGAGGTAAGTGCAATGCAATGCATTGATTTTTGCTTTATTATATCTCTGTAACTTTTTCTTCCTTTTTCTGTAAGGAGAAAGCTGCTGATGGTTATATTTAATTTAGGGACTAACCCACTTTGATGAGATTCTACAAGAAGCTGATGGAATTATTCTTTCTCGTGGGAATTTGGGTATAGATCTACCCCCGGAAAAGGTATGTTGGTTTAGTCATTCAAATTGATTTTACCGGCACCAAACTTTTACATTCTTTTATAGAGTAACTTGGTTTATTCTTGTGCAGGTGTTTTTGTTTCAAAAGGCGGCTCTTTACAAGTGCAACATGGCCGGAAAGCCAGCCGTTCTTACTCGTGTTGTTGATAGTATGACTGATAACTTGCGACCAACTCGTGCAGAGGCAACGGATGTTGCTAATGCTGTTTTAGATGGTATGTTTATATTTGAGTATGCTTCTTATCTGGTCCTTCTAACATTTTTATAGCAAAATCTGTTTGGTTTGTGAAGTGATACGAAATGGTGGAGGGTAGACCTATTTTCGGGTAATAACTTTTTTTATAACTTGGAGTTTCTTTTTCCAATTTACTCTTACTGCAGGAAGTGATGCAATCCTTCTTGGTGCCGAGACACTTCGCGGATTGTATCCTGTTGAGACTATATCAATTGTGGGAAAGATCTGTGCGGAGGTAAGCTTTATGACATATTTCTTTAGTGTCATTTCGTTGCTTGTGTCTTCTTCCGTTTTGCTCTTACATAGTTCTTTAAACTTTTCATAGGCAGAGAAGGTTTTCAATCAAGATTTGTACTTCAAGAAGACTGTCAAGTATGTTGGAGAACCGATGACTCATCTGGAATCCATTGCTTCTTCAGCTGTAAGTCTGTCATCTGTGTTGCGGAGACATAAGAAAGGATTAGATTTAATGGGCTTTAAGACGCAAATTGCCACGCACAATTTGTAATCTAGCTTAATTCACGCTTGTTCAGGTACGGGCAGCCATCAAGGTTAAGGCATCCGTTATTATATGCTTCACCTCTTCTGGAAGAGCAGCGAGGTTCGTATCATTCGTTTTGCCTTAAACTGTTTTTCGTTTCGTTTGTTCTATGCATATTTGTCTAATAAATTGCCATCCTTTGATCTGTGTGCAGGTTGATTGCCAAATACAGGCCAACAATGCCGGTTATTTCTGTTGTCATTCCACGGGTTAAGACAAATCAGCTGAAATGGAGCTTTAGTGGAGCCTTTGAGGTATGTTTCCCTCATGATCTCTCAAGTTTACAAACCACAGCCATGTCATTCTCTTCAAAAGTTTCTGATTATCAAAGAGACATGATTCATTATCTCTCAAATGTTGACTGTGATTGTTTACTTTGTAATATCAGAATTCTAGGGAGGTTTCTATTTATACCGTAGTCACATATATGTAGTGCATAAGGTTATTAACCCGTGTGGCTCTTATCAGGCGAGGCAGTCACTTATCGTCAGAGGCCTCTTCCCCATGCTCGCTGACCCTCGTCATCCTGTAAGTCTTGTTTATCGTCTTATTCTTTTGCATATATTTTCTTCCTCTCTATTGGAGAAACAAACAGTCTCAAATGTGGTACACTTACATCACTCTTTAAGACCAAGGTTGTTGCTTATTGTTGCGACGAATTGTGCATAAATCTTAGAGTTTGATGATCTGGTTGAACCAAACGGCCGTCTAAGAGGCTCAAACAAGTCTTTGAAGAGTTTAAGTTGGAACTTTATGGGTTCAAATTGTAACCTAAGCAAAACTGTGATGTTGTTGTCGCAGGCGGAATCAACAAATGCGACGAACGAGTCAGTCCTGAAGGTTGCGCTAGACCATGGGAAGCAAGCTGGAGTGATTAAGTCGCATGACAGAGTAGTGGTGTGTCAGAAAGTTGGTGATGCATCTGTGGTGAAGATCATCGAGCTAGAGGACTAATAAAATGGGAGGGAAAACAAATTGCTAAATTTTTTTTGCTTCGATCTAATGCCGGAGTGAGTATATTAATCTCCGGGGACTTTTGTTTTTGTACTTACGAGATTTGATACAATGTCTAACAATTATTTAATAAGCTGTGACATCTCTATATTTTATGTTACAAAAAAATTCTACTCACTATTTTTTTTGTCAGAAAAGGACCCTACATGAAGACATTAATTAATTCAAATAACTAAGAGAATAATAGTTATAACAAAAACTACAAGTAAAATTAAAGTTCCGATAAAATATTAAGAATCTAACATCGAAGATAAAAGACATAGATACTAGTTAGCATCAACAATTGTTTGTTAATAAGAATTGGAGTATACCTAATCAGTGTATTTGTTTATAATGAACTTTTAATTTATTGTCATTTAATTTCGGAGAAATTATTATTGAATAGGAACATCAATGTGTTTTATGTGTGTTAAAAAAAAATAGAATGTGTTTTATGGTAAATGTAGATTTGCAGGTAACCAGTGTCTCGATTTTCCCCAGTAAAATCTACAGATTTATGTTAAATCCGTCTCTTTCTTTCGTGTCAAAAGTCTAAAAAGAAAATAAAAATAAAAATGCAGGCTGTGGGGTTCGAACCCACGCGCACTTATGTGCAGAAGAACTTAAGTCTTCCCCCTTAACCTCTCGGGCAAACCTGCTATTTTGTCAGTTGACTCAGATGTAATATATATAACCACTAAATTCTCCAGATTGTGATTAATATATTAGCTTTAAAATGCAACCAACTACACCACATGTCCACCAGACAAAATAGATTAACAAAAAATGAAGCAAATATATCCAAATAAATAAAAACAAATACTTCAAATTGCAGTGCAATAACATTCCCTGGTTTTATTTTCTCGGTTTCAGAGATTTTTACATCAACTCTGTCAAATCTTCTCTTCTTTTTTCTTCTCTTCTGAATGAATAAGGTTTCCTAGTAATTTAATAGTATCTTAGGTAAATAAAGTTTCTTTTTTTTTTTTTGCATCCGCAAAACATGTAAACGCAAACTGACAAAAGAGACAAAATGTAACCAAAACAGAAAAAGAAGAAAGAAGAAAGAAAAAAGACTTTTGACCTACAAAGAGTTTTTGCTTCATCAAATCATATATTCGAGCGTTTCAAGTAAACAACTACAGCTACGCTCGTTAGAACAACAGCTCCTGTAACCACCACACCACCAGGCCATGTAACCCATCCGCCTCCGTCTCTCTCTATAGTATTCGCTTTCTTGAGCTGACCCGTTTCCAAGCTCAAGCTCTTTGTTGTTGTCTCGGTGAAGTCTAGATGTAGCCTCAATACCTTTTGTCCTGTAGACCTAGCAAGAGTAACAGCACCGGCCAAATCGCTATCCGATGTAATCAAAACCTTATCACCTTCATCATCCTCGTATATAATCTGGGGCCGTTGTTCCACATCGTTGTTGTCGTTGCCAATTCTTTGCATCACAATACCCATCAGCTCGTCCAGGTTTTCAGCAGAGGAAGTAAACCGATGTACACGGCCCTTAAGATCTTCGAGTTTGAAAGAAAACGAGTTCCCAAGCCCTAGAGAAGGGTAAGAACTGAGCTTTCCAATATCCGAGTGATGCATCATCACCGACATTTCGCTTTGAGTGTCGGAATCATCAGGCGGGTCTAACGCAAGAGCTGAATCCCAGAACTTCTGCATCATCGTGTTCGCCATATCGTTCACATCTCCAGAACTGTTCTCAACCATTGAAATAGCTGCGTGAGTTATCTGCAACACATCTACACAAGCTGCAGCGGATCCGTCTTTGTCTATAATCGGAAGATGTAAGAACTTCCCATCATGCATTATATGCAACGCATCAAGAATCGTCGTCTCTAGCGATGCACATTCAGGATTCGGTGTCATCACTTTCTCGACAAGAGTCAATTCAGGAGATAAATTTTGCGCAACGACTCGCATAAGAATGTCCTTTGAAGTCAATATTCCCTGGATTTTGCTCCCCATGAGAATGATTACAGAGTTAACCCGCAAGTCCCGCATCCTTTTTGCAGCAACATAGACAGGATCTGATGGTGCTACGACCGCAACTTTCGAATTCTCTGTGATTATAGTTGACAAGGCGGGTTTAAACATTCTCTCCCTCAGTGTCTCGATGAAAGCATACGGCGCAGAATATCCAGCTCCCCATTGCTTCTCAACACCTTCCACTGCAGCAGCTAAAGCACTGCCTTGCTCTGCAGCTTTCTCCATCCTAGAAATGGCATCGTACAGACACTTTGTGATATCCAACAAAGCAATGACTTCGCCATTCTCCACAACAGGCAAATGCCTGAATTTCCCTTGAACCATCTTCTGAAGAGCTTCTATAGCCAAGGAATCGGAGGTGACGAAGATAGGATTCCTTGTCATGACCTTAGAGACCAAAGTCTGTTCCGGTTTCAACCCTTCAGCAATCACTCTTGTAGCTACGTCTTTGTCTGTACAAATCCCGGAGAGAAGAGCACTTGAATCAGTCAAGAGAACCGCATCAACACGCCTAGCAGCCATCCTTAGACAAGCATCAAAGACAGTGGTTGCTTCAGGGATAGTGAGAGCTTTCGATAACCGAAGCTTCTTCACTGTTCTCTCTACAGTAGAGGGAGGTTGAGAAGGAGGTGAATTGGGTTTGGAGGTGTTCCCATTGAGGACGCTTCCGTTCTCTGCTTGGACTGATTTCTTGGAGGCTGGTGGTCCTCGCCGCACACTGGAAGTGCTCCTCTTCCCTGATGTTGAAGAAGTCCCCGTCGCCTGAGTACTCATACCGATCGATCTAAGGTTTTCTTAGATCCTGAGAGAGAGAGAGAGATTAGGCTTTAGAGGTGGCCGCCGATAAAAAAAAAAGGAAAGACCTTGAGAAGAACCAAAATTCAGCCATCAATTCAAATACTAACGAATTGCACAAATCTGAATAAAACCCAGTTAAAAAAAGATACAAATCCGATGCACATACACGAACAACGAAATCAGGTCGAAAGAGAGGCAAAGGATTAGGGTTTACAGGAAATGATGATGATGATGATGATGATGATGATGAGCAATAGAAAGTTGAGAAAGGAGACTTGAAGCCCTAGAATTTGAGTAAGAAGAATGGGATCAGGGTTTACCTTCTTCTTCCACCTCTCGAGCAGTTGTCTCTGGTTATTCCAAAACTTCAACGGCTATTAACAATTATCTTTAGCCATTTTATCAGTTTTTCTTCTTCCGCGTATGTGTGTGGTGGTTTGCCACCCTCTTCTTCTTATTTAATTTTTTTCAACAATAAAATTATAAACCACGACTAAAATAATCAATTTAAAGTATTCCCCATAAAATAAAACAAATCTGATAAATCAAATGAACAAACCGGAAATTATTTTTTTGCTGTTACTGTAGTAAATGTACGTTAAGTTCCCTTCCTTTCTTAAAAACATGAATTTTGAATTACCAAACAATTATGATAACCGTATCGATACGACATTATCTCTTTTATGACTAAATGGCTTAATGGTTTAATGGATGCATAATTACAAACTTGATCATCGATTGTCCAAACAAATATTTGTGTGGGTTAGACGGAAAAAATATAATATATGCAAACGGTAAAGAACAGGTTGCTTCTGGTCAACTCATTTAACAAATTCAGGGATTTGGTTCAACACAATGTTTAGTTTATGGTTTTTTCGTATGAAATGAAGAGTTTAAGGGTTGAACTGCAATTTTTCTCTAATTAAGTAAGTGAACTCATCAAAGTCCACGAGCTTCCCACTTAAAAAAATTGAAATTGTTTCTTCTTCCATCTAAATTAACGAAGCGAGAGGCGATACACTCGATTTTGAATGCTTCGTCTTCTACTTTGAATCCTTCTGCGAATAATGCTAGATATGGATCTCCTTCTTCTTCTACCATCTCTCATTCCCTCATCGCAATCTGTGAGCTATATCTTTGTAGCTTTGATTCAATGTAGCAATTGTTCTTGTGATTTTTAGTCCTCTTCTGATCAATTCGTTTCTCACAATTTTCCGAGATTTAGGTTTATGTGCTGCTGTTTTACTTCGTTTACTTGGCCGTTGCTGGAGGAATTCTCCCCGGGAAAGTTATTCGCGGCGTCCTTTTATCAGATGGCTCTCAGCTTCGCTACCGATGCAATGGTTACTTGATCTGATTCGTCTCTCTAAATTCCTGAGGGATTATCTGAGCTCAAAAGTTTAATTTCCATTAATTTTAATTTCTACCAAAACATGTTCAGGTCTATTCGCACTGACATTACTGGTCGCTATATTGGGAATCTCTGCAAAACTCGGCATTGTGTCACCTCTTGTAAGTGTTGTACCATTATCTGATCAACAAGACCAATGTTAAGATACGCAATTTTGTTTCTATGAATTTGAATGATATACTTTTTCTGTTTAAGAGAATTGAGATTGTAATTGCTTTTCTCATACTCATAGCATCGAGATGTTTTGATTAGGTGGTTGCTGATGGAGGACTTGAGTTACTCTCAGCTACTTTTATCTTCTGTGTTGTGGTAAGATGGTTAATCCTAATTGTGGCTCGCTTTGATCTTATTCTTATACCAGTATCAGATTTGTGCCTCTTAGTTTGTTGATTTGCTTCTACTGGTGTAGTGTTTTGAACTCCATGGTTTTTCTTAATATTCTCAGGTGACATTGGTATTGTACATTACTGGGCGCAGTTCTTCGGATAAGAATTCTTCCCTAAAGCCTCATGTCTCAGGAAATCTTGTACATGACTGGTATTGGCATAATACAGTTGTAGATATACTCTTTTCTTATCCCACAAACCGTTGTGTTCGATTTATATATTTTTTACTCGCAAGAGCAAAACTAAGGAATATCCGTAGTCTGGTACACTAACAACGATTTGGACGATATGATTGTATAGAAGCATGAAGAGTGTCGAGTCGTTTCTCCTAGGAAGACTGGAGATTGCTCTTAAAGCTTATCAACTAGCAGTGACTTAACGTTTGCACTTAGTCATTGAAACCAAATTTCCGGTTTATGTCTTTCAATTGCTTCTTCCAAACAGCTGCTTTCATTTTTTTCTCATCTTGTTTGTTTCATGGGATAGGTGGTTTGGAATACAGCTGAATCCTCAGTTTATGAGCATCGATCTCAAGTAATCCGTCTTTCCCCTTTTTTCTTCTAATTGTATGCCCCGGCAGGATCGCTGCTTCAGTTTACTTTAGGATCACTGCTTCAGTTACACATGTTTATGATGATAAGAGTTATTACTTGTGTAGGTTTTTCTTTGTCAGAGCCGGGATGATGGGATGGCTGCTTATCAATCTCTCTATTCTGGCAAAAAGTGTCCAGGATGGTTCCTTGAGTCAGTCCATGATTCTTTACCAGATTTTCTGTGCGGTACATTTGAATTTACTTAAAACTCCTGCTTCTTGAAGTTCTCTGATCAACCGTGTTTCGTTAGTTTTGATTAACTATGTAATTGCAGTTATATATATTGGACTACTTTGTTCATGAAGAATATATGACCTCCACGTAAGTTCATGGCGTCTTGAGCAAACATATTTTTTCTTACCAAAATATGACAATTTCCGTTTATCTCATTTAGTTGGGTCTTTCTAAGTACTGTGTGTCGATTTTTATTTTATTTTTTCACAGGTGGGACATAATTGCAGAGAGGTTGGGCTTCATGCTGGTCTTTGGAGATCTCCTGTGGATTCCTTTCACTTTTAGCATTCAGGCATGTAACTGCGTGCTTGAAATCAAACAAGACATACTAAATTTTAAGAGTGCTTGTTGGCATGCCTCGGAAACAACATCGTTCTTGAATGCTTGATCACTCTGTGACTGGATTGTCTTCTATTTGGTACAGGGCTGGTGGCTTTTGCACAACAAAGTAGAACTAACAGTTCCTGCTATTGTAGCCAATTGCTTTGTGTTCTTGATAGGGTAAGTTCTGCGTCATTGGGTTATTTTACATGATTAGAAACTAAACTAAGAAACCCACATATTCTTTTTCTGGCAGGTACATGGTTTTTAGAGGGGCTAACAAACAAAAACATATTTTTAAGAAGAACCCTGAAACACCTATATGGGGTAAGCCTCCAGTGGTGGTTGGTGGAAAGTTACTTGCTTCAGGCTATTGGTATGGTCTTTTTCTCATTCTCTAGTTTCTTTGCTTGGTTTCACCGTCTATGTCTTTGATTGTCCATCATGTTGGGAATGGTGAACAATGTTACATTTCGATAACTTTCATTACAGGGGAATCGCAAGGCACTGTAATTACCTTGGCGACTTGATGCTTGCTCTGTCCTTCAGTTTGCCCTGTGGAATAAGGTAACTTGTTCTGCTTGAGTGCATCTTACAACTACCAAATTCTGTTAAAACTACGTCCAAATATCAAAACTTTTCAAGTCAAGACCCAACTACAGATTTGGCTTCGATTTAGATGTTGATCTGATACCTAAGAATTTGATCGGTAGCACCAATTGAACTTTCCAAAGCTTGCAAGTTCATTGTCTGATCACTTAGACAAAACAAATCTGGGCTGTTTCTATGATGTTGTTCTTGTGTATTGTCTCAGTTCTCCGGTTCCATATTTCTACCCTATATACCTCCTGATACTGTTGATATGGAGAGAACGAAGAGACGAGGTTCGATGTGCAGAGAAGTACAAGGAGATTTGGGCTGAGTATCTTAGACTGGTCCCCTATAGAATCCTTCCTTACGTCTATTAATACTAGTGCAGTGTCATGGATCCTTTGAGATTCATCCTCGTCTCTCTTTCTTTCATTTTCTTGTTTCTAATGTGCCAGTAGAAGATTCTGTTATGGCTTTTAAACCATATGCAACATTGAGATTTTTAGAGTATCATCTAAAAAAAATAAATAAAAAATAAAAATAAAAATGAAAAAATGATGAAATTTGGTGTGAAAATCTCATTAAACAGAGACTTATAAGACGTCTCATTCTCTCTTTTTTTTTATTCATTTTTTCTCTTTCCACTCTCCTCTTTCTTTTTTTCTAATAAAATAATAATAAAATTAATAATATTATACTTATGGTAGTTTAATAAATTTTATCGCTGGAACTCTTACACATCACAAATCCTTTTTTCCTTTATTCAATTATTCTTTTCATGTCTTCTTTTATTTATAACTATAAATCAAATATTTCATAAAAGCTATAAAAAGAAAATCAACCACAGTTCATGTTCAGAAAAATATTTAAATCATCAATTTATATATGTATACGATTGTATATTGTTAAGTGTTTTTATCATATGATATATAAACATGATATATATATCTGAAACGCATTGAACAATAATTTCTATTGAAACAACAGTTGAGAAACCAAATCAGATGGAATAAATTCATTATCACATGTCACGTATGTACCATTTCTTATATTATCTCTGATGTAAATGTCAATATACTTGTGGAAATGGAAAAACACTATCAAGACGAACGAATATAGTATGATTATATTAATGCAAAGACATTATAATGTTGAATATTGATGCATACCAAAAGGCAAAAAATTAAAAAACGGGGGTGTCTTTTTCTTGGTCATCAAAAACGATGTTTAAGAAATGTATAAAATGTCTAAAAAGTGAAATACACCATCTAATCGATTTTATTTCCTTATGTTTTATTTTGTTTCAGTGTATTCTTTTTTTTTTCTTAAATATGATGAAATACAGAAATATTTATTTCCATTTATAATCATATGCATAGATATAGTAGCTATCTTTACATTCATTACATTAGATCTGAGATTCGAATTCAGCACCAAATAAGTTATTGGGATAATAAAACTGTTGATAAAAAAAGAAAAAAATCTATACGTACCACAATCTAATCATGTGTGGAATACTGACAAAATACCGTATAATTGTTATAGTGACATGTATGATTTAAATCCAAAAGCCCAAAAGAATGGAAATAAACTGTAATTAGAGATTCTAAAAGACACCTTTAAAACTTACAAATAAAAGTTCTAAACTAGGGTTATGTGGTAGAAAAGCAATGATTCATGTAAACGAAGAGTCGCGTCTGTTTCGGTTGATGTGTCTCTATCTAAATGTCAGATCTAATTTTCTATTTTCGGAGATATCAAAGTCGCATTCTTCTGTGAATCTAGAAAAACTTATATATTTTTAGAAAATAATATTCTATGGAATTTCGTAGTCAAACTGTCTAAGTGCTTATTATTGTGATATAATATACTATTATTGAAAAAGAAAAGTTATACAATTCTTACTGTTATGATTTTAATATTACACAAACTAATTTATAATTCGTTTGACGGTATGAGCCGGAGAAGGTTTTTTTTTGGGCCATGGTGCGATCGAAGTCATGCTTTTTCAAAAATGATACTTTTGAGTTACCAAATTACCCCCAAGCTACTCCTAATATAGATAAGCTAATAAGGGGTAAAAACGAGAATAAGCCAAAACTGCCAACTCTAAACCACATGAGATCCAACGGCTGAAAAGCAGTTTCTTGGAGAACATGCCACAGATCTAAACCCTTAATTAACTGTTCTCACCAAACCTTTAGTCCTCTCATCTGTAGCTATAAAACCAAAGCCTTTCTGCATCTCTTTGATATATTTTTTCTCTCTCGATCAATCCGTCAAAAACGATGTCTGCCTTCACCAGCAAATTCGCCGGTAAGATCTCTCTCTCTCAATCTATGTTTCCCGTTTATCTCCTCGTCGTAATCACTTGTAGCCGATTCGTTATCATCCTTCCATGAAATGGCTAGATCTGTTGTTTGAATCGTGCTCGGGTTTTTAACTCTCTAGATCTGGATTGTATGCTTTACTGTTGCTGTCTCTGGGGATTGAAATAGATATGTGGATGAATTCCTTTAAAAACTAGCGTAGATCTGACTCTGTTCATCTGTTCAGGATTATAGTGAACGATCTAATTAATTGTATTCTCGATCTGAAGTTTTTCAGTTGTTTTTCATAGTGGTTTGTTCCGTTTAAAGATTGTTTATGCGTTTCTGTGTCGTCGCAGATGAGTTGATCGCTAACGCTGCCTACATCGGCACACCCGGAAAGGGTATCCTCGCTGCCGATGAGTCCACCGGTACGATCGGAAAGCGTCTTGCGAGCATCAACGTTGAGAATGTTGAGACCAACAGACGTGCTCTCCGTGAGCTTCTCTTTACCGCCCCTGGTGCTCTCCCCTGCCTCAGCGGTGTCATCCTCTTCGAGGAGACTCTTTACCAAAAGAGTTCCGATGGTATGGAATCAATTCTTTGTTGTCTCTGTGTATTTGTTCACTGTTTATGTGTTTGGAGAGGTTTCTGATTGCTTTTGCTTTACACAGGCAAGCTTTTCGTTGATATCTTGAAGGAAGGAGGAGTTCTTCCAGGTATCAAAGTTGACAAGGGTACCGTCGAGCTAGCCGGAACCAACGGTGAGACCACCACTCAGGGTCTTGACGGTCTCGGTGAACGTTGCAAGAAGTACTATGAAGCCGGTGCCCGTTTCGCCAAGTGGCGTGCGGTCCTTAAGATCGGCGAGAACGAGCCCTCAGAGCATTCCATCCACGAGAACGCCTACGGATTGGCCAGATACGCTGTTATATGCCAGGAGAACGGGCTTGTACCGATTGTTGAGCCTGAGATCCTAGTCGACGGATCCCATGACATCCACAAGTGTGCTGCCGTCACTGAGCGTGTCCTTGCAGCTTGCTACAAGGCTCTTAGCGACCACCACGTCTTGCTTGAGGGAACTCTGTTGAAGCCTAACATGGTCACACCTGGATCTGACAGTGCCAAGGTTGCACCAGAGGTTATCGCTGAGCACACCGTCCGTGCCCTTCAAAGAACCGTCCCAGCAGCTGTTCCAGCCGTGGTCTTCTTGTCCGGTGGACAGAGCGAGGAAGAGGCGACCAAGAACTTGAACGCAATGAACCAGTTGAAGACGAAGAAGCCATGGTCATTGTCGTTCTCATTCGGACGTGCGTTGCAACAGAGCACTTTGAAGACATGGGCAGGCAAAGAGGAGAACGTCAAGGCCGCTCAAGAGGCTTTGTATGTGAGGTGCAAGGCTAACTCTGAAGCAACACTCGGAACTTACAAAGGTGATGCTAAGCTTGGTGATGGAGCCGCAGAGAGCCTTCACGTGAAGGACTACAAGTACTAAGAATCGTCGTCAGGTGGTTTCTGTTGTGACGTCCTCATCACCCTCGATATATTTCTAGGGGTTTCTTTTACTTTTTTTTGCTTGACATTTATCGGATTAACGATGCTTTTTTCGATTTTTGTTTTCATTTTCTTTTCGATTTGTGTTATGATTTTTCGTTGGGTGTTCTTTTTTAGAATGATGAGTGTTTGAAAAACGCCCAAATAAAAAGGCCATCTGAGGTTATTTCTGTTGAACTTTTTCTAGACCTCTTTTGGGGATTTGAAATTGATTTTCTGATAATTGAGCCTAATCTATTGACTCTAGTTCTTATTTCGCTCTTTCTTTCATCTGCAATTTTGTTCTTTGGTCAAGAATATGTATGACGAGTTGCTCCTTAGGTGTAACCAAGACACGCAAGGAGATTGGACCTACTGTTTGAATGATGTTATTAAGTGGTTCTCCACCAAATATGATAAAAGCATTTGCTTTCCAGATCATATTCGACCAAATTGTTCCAATAGTATATAGATTATTAGCACATTGCTTTGTTTGTAGGATCGAATATTTCTATCGTTCCAGCTCGATGAAATGATCTAATCTACTTTTCATTCATACAGAAAGGTACTATAGTTGTAGTTGATGTAGATTAGCTGTGTGTGTTCTTCTAAAGATCAATTAGTGATATTAATTTGAGATATGAAAACAATAATTGGGTAATGTTCAAACCCTACACTTACTCTGACAGGAAGTCAATTGTTTCAATTTCTAAAGCATACGCTCGTCGGCGAGAGGCTACTTTTCCAAAAAGTGAAAAAGCTAAATAACAATAGTTGGAGGGGGGGGGAGGGAAATAAATTAAAATAAAGGTAAAATTTTTAACATAACAAGAAAAAAAAATAATCCAAACTTACAAACCCTTTAGCATTCAGAAGACTAAGCATTATCCCATTTCCCTTCCCTAATTTGGTTAATCAAAAACATAAACACCCAACATTATTCTACAAATCAACCCACAATCCATTTAAAAAAAAAAAAAAATTAAAACACCCAGAAACTAAAAAAAAAAAACCACACGAACTTCATGAAAAATAAATAAATAAATAAATAAATACATCAAATAGAACCATAACCCTAAGCCCAGTTAGTTCTTCACTGGTTGGTCTTTTGTCTGTGAGATAGAATCACTCGGTTTCTATGCTCTTGCTAAGCTCCTCTAGCTTCTTCAACCTCAGCTTCTCGCTTTCTCCAACCAACTGTCCCATCTCCCCAGGGAGAAATTTAGAAGAAAACAAAAAACAAATCAACACCAGTTAGTGTATGTTCAGCGTGAAAAAACTCGGCTTTGTTCTCCTGATTCACTAATTAGAATAGAGAATTCGAAACTAACCTCCATTAGCTTGGTGATCAGCTGAACTTTCTCACGGTTCTTCTCATTGAATGTATCCAATGCTTCTTTGTATTCCCTTTCCTGTTTCATGTCATCCACACAACCAACCAACATGAGTTTCGGGTTTTGTTCAGCCATACAAGGATTGAATCAGAAAGCAAAAGGCAAAACAAGTCTTATAATTTTTTTACTTTTTGTGAACCTCAAATCTTGCCTAAATAAGATCTTTTGTCAACACCATAACAATCCAAACCTATTGAGTTGACTTTTAGGAATTGCATTTTTGAGTTTGGGTTTGGTCAAGACCGAAACTTTAAATCGCAAACAGTAATGGATGAGACATGTTTTACCTTCTTTTGAACTGTTGCGCCTAATGGTTTGAGTTCTTTGTTGACGCTATCAATCTTCTTACGAACCCAAGAAACTTCCTTCCTCATGGGATCTGCCATAGACTCAAGCTCCTGAAACAAAAGCATGATCATTTCGACAAAGTTAAATCCTTTCCTGAGAACAGAACTTAAGAAGAGCCCAACAACAAGAAAACAAATGCTAATGTTCAAATCCCATTCATTTCCGGCTTTGCAAGTTTAATTTTAGCTTTCAATTGTGCGATCTAAGAACTTACAAAACCCTCAAAGCTTGTTTTTTGTTATCAAATGGACTACATGCAGAACCATTAGCTTACAAGATAGTCAGAAAAATGAGATCCTGACCCAATTTAGATTCCAAGCTAAATTATTTCAGAGACCGTCTGTGAACAAGTAGTATGAGCCAGTTAAGTGAGCGAAGCAACTCTGAGCTCCTCAGCACACTCCTGCTTTCTCCTCAAAATCAACAAGTTCACATCTTTAAAACCCTAAATCTTGTAAAATCGCAGGACGACAACAAAATTTCGAAACACAAAGAAACACGAAATTGAACGTGCATGAGTCTGATTTCAAACCATTAACCCGGAAAATCTCAAAAAAATACCCCGGAAAAACTGTGAGATCTCGAAATTTTGAACCTTTAAAAAGCATAATCAAACAAACCTCGCGGATGTTAGCGAGACGTCGGGTCTCTTCCTGGACACGACCCATCTGAGCCTTGACCCGTTCACGAACCTCCATTTTCCTCTTCTCGATCTCATCCTCTTTAGCCCTAAACGCAGAGAGAGCAGAACGAGCCATCTCCTCGTCTTCTCTCGACATCTGACTGCTAAAGCTCAAGCTAACCATCTGCTGGTTCTGCGGCTGAGAAGGCTCCGTCGTCTGCATCTTCGGTTTCTCTTCCTCCTTGTGGTGGTTACTGTTACTGTTATTCTTCTTCCTCAAGCCGCAGCAGGAACGCGAGTGATGCAATTCCTCTGTGGAATTCCGGTGGGGTTCTTCGATTAACCCTATTTTTACTGATTTGGGGTTGAACCGAAGCAAAAGCTTTTGGGTATTTTAATGGCGGATGTGTGTGTGTGTTGTGGATTGAGTGGGTTTGTGTGTGGTAAAGGTCTCTTCTCTCACTGGCTCTTGCCTGTCCTCTTCTTCTCACTCTTTTATATTTTGTTTCCTTTCTTTTGCTTTCTCTTATTTTTTTTTATTTAATTGCTGTTTTACGTATCCGTTTTTCTCAAACAATACTTTAATTACGTGTCCTCTGTTGATTATTTTTCTCTTTTTTCGAAATCTGTTTTTGTTTCAAATTAAACTTTTTATATCAAGTGGTGGGAACTTAGCCGTAATTCTTGATTAAACAATCCTAAATATTTGGAGGTTTGGATTTAGCTGCAGATATTTTCGATTCTAGTTATACAGATACTATGGATATAGATCTTGTTTTTGAATTTGAGATTACTAATTCGAAATATATATTATTAATAAAAAAGAACTCTGAACTAAATTGTTTTCATTTTATGATAGTTTAAGAAAAAACTCTTCGTGCTGTCAAATAAAAAAAGAAACAACAATTCTTCCTTTTTGTAATAAAAACATAGTATTCTTTCTTTTATAAAAATACCTTAACTAAATTTTCATATTAACCAATTTTTTATTACCCAATTTACTATTCCAACTAATTATTTTTTACCTATATTAATATATTAATTTTCAAAACTATATTCAATTAACATTATTAATTTAATGATTATTTTCTTTTTTAATAATTAAATGTTAATATTTAATTAAAAATTTATCAAAATCATTTAAGATAACTTAATAAATATTTAAATTCATCATTACCGCATATGAATACAGAGATAGAAATATTGATTTCAACATTAGGATCTTCAAATATGTTATGCATATATACAACTTCTCAATCATTTCAAGATACGAAACTATGATTAACTCATGAATAACCAAATAGCTTCATGTGAGAGTCTCCATAATTGAATCACCATCAAATTTAACCACCTCAGAATGCCTAGTTTTGACACAATATAAATAAACCAATTTTGATTCAAAATCATCCAAAACAACACAATAGAAAATCAACTTCACCATTATTCCATGAATAAAGCAAAATATACATATATTTTATGATTAAGATCATCAAATTCGTTATGCATAGATTATATATTAATTTTTTCTTGTGATTAAGAGCCTAAACATACAACTTTCATATTATCTTATGATTTGTGGTTATGAATAACTCTTTGAAAACCAAATTAATCACTTCAAGATGCATAGTTTTAGCATAAGATCATTTTGAAATCACCAGTGTTACACATGAATAAAACGAGATAATCATTGATTTTAACACTAAAACTTCAACTTCAGATCATCCAAAACAACAAAATAGAGAATTAAAATCACCAATGGCAACAAGAGAGACATTGATTTCAACATTATAATATTTATATTCATTTCGCACATATTTTAGATTAAAGTTTTTTTAGTGATTTAGAGCGTTCACATACAATTCCTAAATTATCTTGATATGAAAGTCTCTATATTTGAATCTTTATCAAATTTTATCACCTCAATATGCATAGTTTTGGCACAAGGTAAAAAAGGTTAATTCTTATTCGGGATCATCCAAAACAATATAATAAAAAGTTTAAATTCTCCAGTGTCACACATAAATAAAGGATAAGAAGTATTGATTTTAATATTTGGGTGTTTAAATTTATTGGGCATGTTTACTAAATTGAAGCTTCTTAGGGACATGTGCACGCAAACAAACAATTTTCTATCATCATCAGGACGTATGTCTATGATTAATTCTTCAAAAACCAAATAGTTTAGTTTGACACAAGAGTCAATATACTTGAATCTCCATCAAACTTACAGCCATAAGATGCATAGTCTTAAAACACTATAAAAAAACCAATTTTGATTCGGAATCATTCATTACAACACAGTAGATTAATTAATCACTGTCACACATGAATAAAACCACATATTATTTAATTTAGTGATTAAATGCGCAAACATACAACTTTTCGATCATCATCATTATGATGCATGACTATGATTAATTCTTTCAGAACCAAATAGCTCGAAATGAGAATTTCTATATTAAGTCTCTATGAAACTTGCCCATTTTGAAATGCATAGTCTTGACATAAAAGTAAAAAAGAAACTAATTTTGATTGGAGATCATCCAAAACAACATAATATGTAATATAAAAAATAATTTAAAACAAAATAGGTACATATATCATATTTGTAGAATTTTAAATAAATTTGATTTTAATTAGATTGATGCTTGATTAATTAAAATAGTGATATCAATAATATTTTATAGTTGTACATATCAAAAAGTATTACAAAATATATAATTGAGTTTTATATTTTTGTATTAAAAATTATTAATTTTTGGGTATTTATTTTTTAGTAAGTAATGTGTAATATGTATGTTTACTTATGAATAGATAACTATGTAGTTTTGTATATACTTCAACAATTAAACAAAAGAGTGATATCCGAAAGAAAGAAAACAGTTATAAATACTACGGATAATCATAAAAAATTGTAAATTTCTTTCTAGCTAAATGATTGGAAGACAGAAATTACATTCTAATATTTTTTCTCGTCGATTTCTCTCTATCATAGAAAGATTCTAACTAATAATTTTGTAATATGTTAACGGTCAGTTTCAGAAATCATTTATTGTTTTTCTTCAACTGTGGAGTATTATTTATTAGTAGTAAATGCAAAGTTCGTTTCTATCTATATTTTATTTGGAAATTCATACGCTTGTCACTTGGCATTCTCATATTTTAAATGAAACCATCTTTCGAAAAAGATGACGGCTGTAAAGCAAAAGCCGAAGTATAAGAATATTTATTAATTCTATAAGCTTCATAAAAATAATAATAATAGCAATAAATGCAATGGCCGTTTTTAGCATATGTGAATAATACTACTTGAAATCTACACAAGTAAAATGAAATGGTAAATATATGGTAAATTATCCCTTCCATTTACACGACTTGATTGAAATGTATGGTATGACGAACTCATGATTCACCAATAAATTATTTGTTGACTGAGAGGAGCTCCCAAATGTGAAAAATAAATTGATAATTTACTCTCACGAAATATAGAATGAAGAAAACTAAAGTTGTTAACACAAAAGTACGAAAATGAGGCAGCTCACCAAACGATTAGGGCAATAGTATCAACTTCTTTCCAAGTATTACCTAGCTACCCTTCTTACACTGTCTTTTAGTTATTTCGTTTTATATGTTTTGCCGTTTGATCTGTAGCCTGTCACGCCAAACGCTTTTGATGAGCTAGATCATAAATAGATAGTCGTCTTCCTTAATTATGTGGTATGTTCTGGTTTGGGTTTAGCAAATCTTTGGTCTCTTTGCAGACTAGGTTTACCTTCAAATGCACATCCTTCATAATGAGAATGTGATCGCCTTTCAAGCAAACAAGAGAAGCGCTGATTCTACTTTTAAGAGACCGCTGTGTTGTCTTGCGAACAATATATGATTCATAAACGCAAATGCAAATGCACATGATTCATCGTATTACTGAACCGAGCCTGATTACTTACAGAACATATATATATATACATATATAGACCTATTAAGTTTGGTGGTTGGTGATTTATATGTGGTTGGTTGGTAAATGGTAATTGATCCGTAAACATTGATGTTGTTTTGGTATGAAGCTAGGTTATATGGATATGTTGTGCATTCGGAAACTTATAATATCTTTCGAACTTCAAAGAACGAAAACAATGAGTTTTGGAATGATCATGTCTCTGATAGCCAAGTCATGACAGGCCGTAAAACTTAAACAACGGAAGACATCCATGCATATCTCATACTACAACGATTTCGATCTCTCTATTAATAAATTGCTATTTTTTTAAAAAAAATATCATGTTTGCTTATAATAATACAAAGTTAATTTAAGTATGTTGAAGCTAATCCGCAAGTATGTAGAAGTTGAAAGGCTTAACTTAAACTTCTGTATTTAGATTAGGTAACAGTATATATATATATATATATATATATATATAGCTAATATCTTAACGTCTTCGCATTTCTATTAGGATTAGTTAGGTTCTGTTTTGTCAACTGTTATTTTGTAATGGTAGTTAAAGAATTGTCAGGAAAAACACTTTACAGATTGGAATTTTCATATTCAGTGAAGTAAAAAAAAAACTACTCCCAACATCTACTAAAAAATAATATTACAAAAAGTGATTTTTAAATCAAATCATAAATGATTTTATAAAACAAAAGGCATGATGATTGATCGTAAGTGCAACAGAGAAGAAACCGGGGGACCAAACGTGAACTCTTCGTAACACTCAACCAAATGGACGGCCCCGATTGAGAGATCACATGGTAGGGTCCATCTAACGGTGGGCCTAAAAGCAGATCCACGATGAATTACTGTTTGTTTTGCCGTAAGATATACTGTATTTGTTAATTGTGTATTTCAATATGCTATTTTAAAAACATTTTTCTTTTTCTTTTTTAGTACAAAAATAGTTTTTGTTTTATTTTTCACTCGATTTAATATAAAATGATGACTAACTTTCCCCAAAAATCTAATCTACCATCTTCACAAAGAATATTCAAAATGAAAGTTTGAATATCTTCTAATTTGAGAATTAATAGAGTAGCTGAATAACCTGAAATCTAAAAAAAATGAAAACTTATACATCAAATCATACAAGAGTCTTTTTTAGGGGAAAAAGAAACAGGAACAGAGCGAAAAAATCACACAAGAATCATTTTAAACCGTTTGATATATTGAACAAGAAGCCCATCACGCAATTAAAGTGTCCTCTTATGTGGCCCATAGTTTTATAACTTTATTTATATATATATCATCCATTGACCAAAAACATCTAATATATTCAATCTTGTATCATCTATTTATTCTTCCAAAGACTACAAGTACGACTAATGCAAAATAAATAGAAGATACGGAACAAATGTAGCATGCAGAATAGTTGAATGAAGGTTGAAACTAATATAATAATCATCTAATCCATTCAATGATTTTCAAATATAGTTGTTTTGGTCAATAAAACAATTATATAGGATATTTTTTCAGAATTATATCGCTTCTCAACGAATTAACTAATTTTTAACCAAACACAAATCAAATTAAATGTTATACGCTAACAAAGTAATTAAGGTTGGACTATATATCAATTATTTGGTTTATATAACCGTATTTAACTATAACAATGACAACAATGGCAACCATTCTAAACCGTATAGTACATGGTTAAGAATACGTAATGACCGCATCATCAGTGGTTGTGCCAAATTCAAGAGAATCTATAAATAAAGGCATGCATGTGGGTTTCACGTGAGGCCTCGCGTGCTGGCGTTAATTGCCTTTTACTTCACAAAATACAACCAAACGGAGAGACTTATGGCCCACGTTGACTCTTCTGCTGTACTATCTTTATAAATTTATGTTTTATTTCTGACAGTAATTTAATAATAAACTAAAGTATTTGTCTTCTCATGGACATGTGACCTCACAACTCTTACAAGCTCCAGGCCTTGAAACTTCTTCTAAACTTTATAAGCAAAAATAAGCATTCCTGGTATAAAAAAAAAAAAGTTTTTTTTGGTTTGAATTAAACTTTATATTCAATTCAATTCAATTCAAAAAATAATAGTGGAAACATACAATTCACCATGGCCCGGCCCATCGGAAGCGAACCTAAATGGCATAGTCCGTAAAACAAAGTGGGTAGAAAAGTAATTATAAACCCAACACATAATTTGGTTATTCACTTATTATAAAGTGGGACCCATTGTCTGCGCCCTCGTCGGAAACTAGAGCTCCTAAGCTGGTTTCGTTGTCCGGCTCGACTCGGCTCACTTGTTTTTTCAAATCCACTAGAAACGAGTAAGTGGATGAGTTTGGCCGGTCCCTCTTTTGATCTCATCTGGTTTTCATTTTAGCACGTGACCCAACCTTCGTCCACTGAAATTTGCACTAGATCTTATTATATTTCTTGAATTGTCATTATTCGTCTGTATTTTCTTTCTTCTTTGTCCTCAAACAAAGACACCATATCTGAATTTATTTTTCTGTTCTATTTAAACATATATGGAAGACTAACAACAAACAAGAATGTAATGGGTCATCATAGAATATTATTCTCATAATTTGTTTGTTTCAAGCTTGCACACTTAATTTCCTTCAAATTTCATTACTTTTACAGACACTTTGCTTTTTGTTTTTTGTTTTCCCTATAGTCAGGATAGAAGACGTGCCAAGAAGTGTTAATAGTAACAAAAAAACTTTACTTTATTATATTCGAAGATCCATATTTTATCAAAGATACATTTTACACACAAATAAAAGTTTTATAAAATGAGATATTGAACGTAATCCATGATATAACTGACTATTTTCTTTCAGGAAATAATAAAATGATTTTGTCATATTTTTCTGATGGAAGAGCAGAAACGTAACGGGTTTAATTAGGTTAAATCGAAATAGTGCATATAAATGCCGCCGAAACTGGTGGGGAATGAATGTATAGAAGAAACTCTTAGGAAGCTCTCTCTCTCTCTCTCAGAGTCTCTCTTCTTGGCTGGCTCACTCCTATATGAAATATCGTTATCGTCCTTTGCTCATATTTATTAGTACTTTATTTCCTCAAAACTACATATTAATACTATCGTGGCACCACCAAATAAAGATACTTTGAAATTAATGAATGTTTTCTTTTTTTGTATTTATTCAGCCAAGTGAAGATATTAATGAGTGTTTCTTACTTCATTTTAATAAATGTTTCCAAGTTTACTTTGCCTTTTTTGGTAAATCTATTATTCTCTGTTGTGGATATTTAGATATACTATTTACATCTCTCCAAATCTAGAAACAGTCACTGATAAATACATTTTGAAGATGTAAACAAGGTTCAACTTCTTTTGAAAAGACCAAACTAATAACCCCCCCCCCAAAAAAAAAAAAAAAAACCAAACCAATCCAACAGAAAGTATTAAAGTTAGTGCGAGCCAAGTTCTTTTTTTTTTTTTTTTTAAAAAATAATAATAATAATGGTCAGTCCTACCATATAACTATATAGAGACGTTATTAAGAAAAACTTCCAAATGCATAGACGTTACATATTATTTTTAATGAATAATAATGACGGTTACAAATATTTAAATATATTAAATAGTTACTAGCTAAAAAAACATAAATACGACCGATACTTGTAGTTTAGTGATTTGTGTCACTATTCAAATTCAAACCTGGATATTGCATGACAAAAAAAATAACATAATTAAATCAGCAAAAATGCTAAAATAGTGATATGGTAAAATTACAACCCTAAATATAGATCAAGTAGTTCATTGTAAATAAAAAATCATAGTTAGTCAACTCACATCTAATTTTGTAGATCAAGAGATCATGCAATGATATTGCAGCTCTCACCAAATGTAGTCTACAATAACATTTAAAGCACATTAGTTGACTGTGGAGTTAGTCAAATCCAAAGTGATTATGCTTAGAATCTAATACATTTGTAACACGATCTCTGAGACAAATGACATCTGTATCACAAAAATTGAAGGTTACTTTACATGAATTTTTAATTACAATATCTTAATAGGTTTTTCTCTTCTCTTTAAGCTGCTACTTATGGAATATTAAAATGAGATATAAAAGGAAGTGATATTTCCAAGGCAGTGAGACATAAACACTGCAGGTTACTATCTCTCCATCTGCATCTTGCAGTGCTTTCTTCCTGGGTTTTCTGACTTACATAATTTTATATTAAATAAAGAAACCATTTTTTTAATCATGAACACTATTAAAATATTATATAAAATCACACTCTTTACTCTAAATTTGTTTTTCCCCTCAACTGTCTTGTCTCATAGTTTTTTTCTCTCTATCAGAGTTCCCTAATCAAACCCTTTTCCTCTTTCTCTCTTTCTCTAGCTCGCTCTAGCAACTGCCTGCAGTGAACAAAGAGAGAAAAAAGCTCTTATTTTTGAGGTTGTAAGCCAAACAAATAAAGACTTTTGTTTTGCTTATTAAGAGAGACTCTCTAAGACACAAAGAAGTGGGGAAAAAACTATCCCAAAAGCAGCCAACACATTTCTCTCTCTTCCATGGACTTACAACTGAAGCAATGGAGAAGTCAGCAGCAGAATGAGTCAGACGAACAAAGCTCTGCAACTAAGATATCCAACTTTTTCTTTGATCAGATTCAATCTAAATCTCAAACTGCAACTTCTGCTACTGCTCTACCTCTCTTTGTCCCTGAACCCACTTCTTCTTCCTCATTCTCATGTTTCTCTCCTGATTCTTCCTCCTCCGCGTCCAGGTTTCTCAGTAAGTGTTTCCTGACTTTTGAAAAGAGCAAGGCTTTTTTTCACTCAAATGTTGAAGCTATTGCTGATTTGTTTATCTGGGTTTTGTCTGTCTTTTGTATGTGAAATTTGTAGAGATGGGAAACTTCTTTAGCTTGGCACAGTGGCAAGAACTTGAGCTACAGGCACTGATCTACAGATACATGTTGGCTGGTGCTTCTATTCCTCAAGAGCTCCTCTTACCCATCAAGAAAAGTCTCTTCCATCAATCTCCTTTGAACTTCCTTCACCTTCCTCTGCAACATAACTTCCCTCATCACCAACCTTCTTGTGAGTCTCTCTCTCTCTCTCTCTTGTCTATACTTCTAATTTCTTTGAAAGAATCTTTCAAGATATAGAAACTCTAATTCATATACTCGCTAAACAATAAAGTAAATACATTTATCTGTGAGGCTACTTTGCAATCGTGTAAGGACTCTAAACCTCTTTCTAGAAGATCTATGAGCAACATAGAAGAGCAAGACAAGTTGGGTTTATGAAACATTCTTAATCGATGTCTTGAGTAAGTTTTTTGTTGGTTTTTAGTATGTTAGTAACAACTCGTTACTAATGAACACACATGGATATAAAACAGGGTATTGGGGAAGAGGAGCAATGGATCCTGAGCCAGGGAGGTGCAAGAGAACGGACGGGAAGAAATGGAGATGTTCGAGGGATGTTGTAGGCGGTCACAAGTATTGCGACCGCCATATCCACCGTGGTCGAAACCGTTCAAGAAAGCCTGTGGAAACCACCACAACCGCCAACTCAAATGCTGCCACAAACGCCTCATCTTCCTTTGTCTTAGGCGAGGAGCTTGGTCATGGACCAAACAATCTCTTCTTCTCCTCTGGCTCTTCACATTCTTCAACTCAACATCTCCACCTTAATAGTCATCAAAGGTACCAAAAGTAAAACTTTGTTTATTTCAAGTCATATTTAGCTGTGGTCAAGAGTCTTTAAAAGACAAGTATTTTGCATAATAACAGAAGACTAATTACAAGGGATTTAATACATAGCTTTTGATAGATGTGTTGAAGTCATTATAAATCTTGTTGTTTGGGATTTGGGAATAGTTATTCTACTGTGAAGTAATGCTGTGAGGAAAGGGGTAATGTTGGCAATTGGGTGACAGAGAGAGTTATCATCATTTTGTGAAAAAAATAAAAACTTATATTCTTCTTTTCCTTCTTTTGTTGAGAGATAATGATAACAAGTTGGATTTGATAGAATCTAATTTTTTTGCGAGTTGGGTGAGACTTTTCAATCAGAGAGAGAAAAGAGAGAGAGAGAGAGAGATGTATACTTACGTATTTGAAATAATGAGATGGTAGGACCTCGGTGAAAGCTGACCAAACCTGCATAGAAGAAAAAAGCTCTCAGATTCTGCAACCACTTTCCCTTAGAACACACATGAGAAAGTAAAAACTACTTAAATCAATTTATTTATTTCTCTAACCAAGTCTCTCTGATAGTGGAAGATTGTGTACAATTAGTAGGACTTGGTTATTGAGTTAATCAGTCTTTAATCTCTGCTTAAATGGATATATAATTTGAAACTTTCTTGTTTGGATCTCCTTTTGACAATGTTCATGTCTTGTTCTAATCATAAAAGATGTGAATTTTGTCTCTCACAGTTGTTCTTCCGAGATGAAACAAGAAAGCAACAACAACAACAAGAGGCCATATGAAGCTCACAATGGACTCAGCAATGGAAGAACAGACGATGGTCACATCCTGAGGCATTTCTTTGACGATTGGCCACGATCATCAGACTCTACCTCAAGTCCAATGAGCTCATCGGCTTGTCATCTTTCGATCTCCATGCCCGGTAACGCTTCATCAGACGTTTCTCTAAAACTTTCTACAGGCAATGAAGAAGAAGAAGCAAACATAAGAAACAACAACAACAATGAGAGGGAGCATCAACAAAGCATGAGTTGGTGGAGCAGTGGAGGGAACCAGCACAATATGGGTGGACCATTGGCTGAAGCCTTGAGGTCAGCCTCTTCGACTTCCAGTGCTCTTAATCAGATGGGAATCTCAACTCAAGTCTTTCATTGAAGAAAGTGTTAAAAAAAAACAAATCAAGTCCTCTTTTAGCTACCTTTGAATTTGCACTTTCTGCAGATGTTTTTCTATGAATTGTTTTGTTCGGTGATGTTGTTAGGCCAAAAATGCCTGGTTTCGAATTGTTTCCTTTTTCCTAGCAGAAATATTATGTCTAAAGTTTGAGTCTTTGTATAAGCAAATGGAACTTTGTTTAATCAAGACTAGTATGATCCTCTTCAAGTAACCTCAATGAGAGATTTTATGCATTCAAAGCTGCTTATAAGTCTTTTTTTTTAAAGTTTTATTTAACTTGCTGGTTATACGAAAGATTGGAGTCACAATGTGAATGATTTAGTAGTCATCTAACCTATTGAAGCCTACTAATCTGTGAAGCGAAACAAATAAATACTGATTAAGGAAGTCAAAACATAACTCTATTGACTCTGGTATAAGTGTAGAAATCAGCAAACCTTAGAATTGGTACAAGAAAGTTGTAAATTTTCAAAAGCAAAACCTCTTTAGTAACAGCATCTCAGTGGGTAATTTCATAAAAAATGTCGAAAGTTGTGCTTTTGTGGGAGAAGAGGATACACTCCTAGGAGATGCCACGAAACAACAAAAATGGAGCATTAATCAGGCTCCTGTATGGGAGACAAGAAGTAAATAGCAAAAAACCCGGTTGAATTTAAACCGAGCAAATGTCAGAAAACCAGTCAAACATCACGAACCAGCCGGTTCACGGATTGAAGGAAATACTCCGTTCTAACTGAAGGGTTTGAGAAACAAAACAAAACCTTAATAATATTCTTCGGGCTCTTCTTCTTCACCGTTTCTCCACGCCCCCATGTCCTTTTCCCTTCACTGCCTTCACGTTCGAAACTGTACCAAAACGAACCGGAATAAACCTTACCCGGTCCATCCCTAAACCCTTCCATCATCTCGCTCGACCACCCTAGTGGCCATTTCGTCGTTTCCCTCGCCAGATTTCGTGCTCCGGCGCCTGAAAGTTTTCGCCTTTCAAGTACGTCCGAAATTCTTTTTACTCCCAAAATCAATTTAAATTTCCAACCTTTATCTTATAAAGCTCTGAAACCTTCTCAATACTTGCTTCATTGTCTAATTGAAGGTTTCTAATACAGTAATCTTCAAATTTCTGCCCTTTATTTACTGATATTTGATTTTTAGTCTCAATTTGTTCAGAAGTTTGATTGAGTTATTTGTCCAGGAAATGAAGTATGTGAAGCCACTGAGGTTATTGGGTGATGCGTTGAAGACAAAAGTGTCAGTACCTGGGCGGTTTCTCGGGTTAGATGTTGGTGATAAGTATGTTGGATTAGCTGTTTCAGATCCTTCTAATATGATTGCGTCCCCATTGAGGTACATATGATTCAGTTTCATTAAGAATACAAATCCTGTTTAGTTATATATGCTAAAATCGATTCAATCATATTATCAATCATCACTGCTGTTCTAGACTTTTACTTCTATTTCAGTGTTCTGCTGAGGAAGAAAACAAACATTGACTTGATGGCTACAGATTTTCAGAATCTGGTAGGTGCTAAAATTTTGCTTGTTCCTGTATTTTAGCTCTAGTAGACTTTATCTTAAACAAATGCAGAGCTTAGATCTTGTTAAGAAGTGGAGAACATTTACTAGTTGTTTTGGACATTGCAGAAGAACGCTTGATAGTGTAGATCAGTGTGTATTAAGATTGTTGGTTGATCAATACTTCGTTTCTTTGGATTTTATGATTGCTGGCGATTAGACGATCAGTGTCTAATCTTTAGATGTTTGATATCTCTGTAAAACTTACTGTAAAGTTATACCCAGCACGAGTCCTTGCCATTGAAGATAATCTATCAATAAATCGACTTATGAACTCTGTTCTAGTACACTAATCACTTGCCTTTACTCATGCAGGTCAAATCATTTTCTGTGTCAGGCTTAGTCGTTGGTTATCCGTTTGGCAAACGGAACAATGTAGAAGACGTAAGTCTTCTTTACTGGCAGTATTGTTCCTCTTCACTTGCACTTATAACCAGAAAAAAATATTTTCAACTTGGAATAGGTTGTCACTGTGAATCTTTTCATTGAAGAACTTCGTAAAACCGAAAAACTCAAGGATGTGAAGTACACATATTGGGACGAGCGGTTATCATCAAAGGTATATTTTTTTTCAGATTTTTAAAAACTTGCTAGTCATAATAAATACACGTGTAGCATATAACCACGTAACTTATAAGCCCTTGGATATCATGTAATACTGTCAACAGACCGTTGAACTGATGTTGAAGCCCTTGAAACTGCATCCAGTTCAAGAGAAGACAATGTCGGACAAGTTTGCCGCGGTAGTTATACTTCAGGTACAGTACTAATTCTGCATTGGTTATAGACTGATGAAATCTGTCTTCTATTTCCTCCTTTCTCACATGGAAACCTCTGTTATGTTTGGTGTTTCTTGCAGGAGTATTTAGATTACGCAAACAGGTATGTAAACACTGAGCCAGGATATTAAAAGAGAAATTGGTAATGACAAGTTAGATAGGATGTTAACAATCTCGTATAATTAGCTATAAGAGCTAGTTTTGGATAAATGAGTATATTGGTGTTTGATTTGTTGTGAAATTATCTATGTATACAAAGACATCTTGCATCAAACACAGTAATATCTATTACGAACTTTGTTTTTGGACGTGATCATATCTTTAAACTTTAGGCAAACCATTCTTTTATCGTGCATCGTGTTACATCGTAGCTCGCTTTTAATAGAGATGACGTGAATAGAATCGAATTACAAAAACCTCAAACAAGTTTAGGACTCTTTTAAGGTAAAATCCTCATTGCAAGGTTCCAACAGTCTTGTTGATTTCCTCTAGTTTCTTCATCCTTAACCTTTCGCTTTCAGCAAGTAGCTGCCAAAGAAAAGTTATCAACACACATTAGATCTGCTGCAGGAATCTACATAGCTTAAGTCTTTGATTATGGTTTTAGAGTCTTTAGACCATATACCTCCATTAACATGGAAACAAGGTGAGTTTTCTCTTTGTTCTTTTCGTTGAAAGCTTCCAATGTCTCTTTGTATTCCTTCTCCTGTCCAGACCATTCTCTTCTGTTAAGCAGAGCTACAAAGTACAAAAAGACGAATTTTTTTTCTGAAGAATGAAAATGTTGAAAACCTTCTTCTGACAGCTTTGAGCCAAAGTTTTGATATCTCGATTGGCAATGTCGATTTTCTTCCTCACCATTCCAACTTCTTTTCTCATAGGATCTCCCATAATCTCTAGCTCCTGTTTTAGTAAGAACATTATCAACCCACTATGTCTAAACAAAAGAGGCCTTTATGTAATTATGTACTTACTTCCAATGTTTGAGTCAAGCATCTTGTAGCTTCCTCTGCAAAACCGAGCCGCTGTTGAACTTTTTCCTTAACAGTCATCTTCTTCCTCTCGATCTCTTCTTCTCGGGCTTGAAATCTCGACACCGCCACTTTCCATATTTCATCTTCTTCATTCTCCTCCATTGGAAGCTTACCGTTGGTGTTGACTGCAGAAGCTGTAGCAGGAGCAGCTCCTGAGTTCTTGCTACTCATTTTTGTCTTTCTTTCTTGTTTTAACAACACGTCTCTTATGCCTCTTCCAATATTTATTTATATACTTTTAAGTGTCTTTTGCTTTTGCTTCAATTCAATCTTCTGAAATGAAATTGCTTTGCTTTTACACCATTCCAAAATCAAAGCAAGCAATCCCGCCAAAAGGAAAAGTTAAAAAGGAAAAATAAAATTCAATTGCGAAATCGAAAGTGGAGCCCAATCTGATGATCAAAGATGTCTTTTTGGGCTTTTCTTCTTCTTTAATGTTTGCAAGTTGCAGTCTTTGTTGAGATGGAAAATAACATAAAGTAAAGAGTCCCAACTTCTGTCCAAGTACTGAGATACTAACAAGTTTCTTTTGGGGGTCACAGTGGATGAATAAATGGGATTATGATGTCTTAGAAGAGGCTAAAATTTACATATTAGACTTTAAGATATGATAAATTACAACAAACGTTTACTCTGAATACTTTTACCAGAAAATTTTCTTAATTTAGAACAATTCGAACTCCAGATGATCGCCGATGGCTTTACATTCAAGATACCTATTATCGTTGCCTCCAGGTGAACCCGCCGCCACTGGTCCACCGCCAAACTCATAGAAATCCGGCAGCTCAGGTGGTATTGCGCACCGGATTAGAGCCCAATTCAATCCTTCAAAGAAAGGATGTCTTTTGATCTCTGCAGAACCTTTCTCTGACCCGAGCCGGTTCTCTGGTTCCTTAACCAGAAGCCCTCTGATCAAATCCTTTGCCTGGAAGCTCACGAGCGGGCTATCGGGAAACTTGAGGTTTTGCAACACAACATTGGCCAATGTCTCGTCGTTGTTGTAACCTTTGAAAGGTGTTTTCCCGTATAAAAGCTCGTAAAGGAGAACCCCGAAAGTCCACCAGTCAACAGCAGCGCCGTGTCCTTCTCCTTTGATGATCTCGGGAGCTAAGTACTCGTGTGTTCCTACAAAGGAATTGGATCTTGCTTCGGTTGGTTCTGCCACGAGCTGAGGCAATGATCTCTTCAAGTGTTGTTGGGCTTTCGAAAGATGATCTGCCCTTTTCGGTTTTCGACCTTGTTGTTGGTTTGAGGAGAGCCTTGGGCTGAAACACGAAACCTGACAAGATGGTTCGATGATACAGAATGGTTGTATGCAGTTGGATGTGTTGTATGGACCTGACATTCTTGCAGGATCATTCCCGGGAGGAGAAGTTGATCTGAGAAGAGTTGGGTTCACAGCACATCGAAGTGAGAGGTCAAAATCCGTAAGCATAATGTGTCCATCTTCACGGACTAGTATGTTTTCTGGCTTCAGATCTCGGTATATAACACCAAGCATGTGTAAGTACTCAAGTGCAAGGAGAATTTCCGCAACATAGAACCTGAAAACAAATTTTTATCATCAATTTCAGTAATTACTAATGATCTACACATGCAATGTGAAAAGGTAATCTTTACCTTGCTGCGGGTTCAGGGAAACACCGGCCTAGCTGCTTCTGTCGGAGGACATGAAGATCTCCTCCTGGACAATACTCCATGACTAGACAAGACAAATTGTCCGAAGTAAATTGCGCGTACAATGTAGGAAGAAAAGGATGGTCCAACATTTTAAGTATTTCCCGTTCCGCTTGTGCCCTTGGACTCTTTTTCCTTCTTGCCAAGAACTCGTTGTCCATGACCTTTATGGCAAACCAGCAGTTTGTACCAATCAGCTCGGCGAGATAGACTGTTCCTATATCTCCACAGCCGAGTTTCTTCAAAAGGTTAAAGTGTCGTAAACCTAAAGAGCCGTATTGCAACTTGACATGCTTAAACGCTTCCCATCTCACATCCATCGACATGTGAGGCTTGTTCCCACAGCTAAACCTGCTCAGATTGCTCTCCTCACTCATGCTTGTGCTCCTGCTATAATCCCCAAGACTATCTTTTGAACTCAAGGAGAACTCGAATTTCTCACTAGAAGTTGGATTCTCTGTTTCCTTCTCATCCCTTTCACCGTTACCACTGTCATTGCTCGAGGAAACATCTTGTTTCATGACGACAATCTCAGCTTCAGAGAAGTTCTCATCGGCTACTTGATGAGCTTCTTTACCAGCATTATTTGAAATAGAGCTCAAACTGTCTGCGCAAATCCCAGGATTATGACTAGTAGTGTATGAGGGCGGTTGGTTATCTATGCTGGTGCTCTTCAACGAACAGTGACATCTTTGGCAGAGGAGTTTATTTGCACTAGAATCAAAGGAAATATCAGTTTCTTCATCCTTTTTTGTTGCGTTAGCTTCAGAAACGATCCCAATTTTTAACTTCTTCTTAAGCAAAATCTTCTTTTTCGGCTTCTGTTTGGGACGTGGAATCATTCTTGTTACCTTGCGTACCGTTTCACTTTTCTCTGTTCCTGAGCTAGGTGCGTTTTCCAACTTCCCTTTCTGCTCCAAATCCAGAGTGGGTGAGAGAATTTTCTTTTCAAGCTCCGTCGCATTATCTCTCTTGCTAGAATCAGAAGGCAGTGAGGTAACATGTTTGTCTATTTCTTTCACATCATCTTCAACAAACGCGTGAGCGGAAGGAAAGGCAACATTTTCATCTAACTCTGTCTCATAATCTCCACTGCCGGAGCTTAGACAAGACCCAGATTTGTTGAATTTATGCAACGGCTGAATCTCCAGCATATTATTTCTCACTCTCTCTAATCCCAAAATGGTTCCAGCTTGAGATGGCTCAGAAATGGGGTTAGAAGGCTCTTCAGAACGCTGAGGTACACTCCTTGAAGTGCTTGCTTTATCGTTTACCGGCATCAAAAATGTCTCAACCAAGCTTCCTTTACCCTTGTCCACAGGAACAAAACCAGACCTGCTAGTAGATTCATTCGAAACTTGGTTATACAAACTCTTTATCCTGTCTGCTTCAGAGACCCTCGGAGACGCAGCTGCGGATTTCGACAACCGTTTCTGAGCAGCCATTTCCGAGGCCTTGGAAATGCAACGATCCCTCAGAGCCTGCTTCAAGGAAACTGAATCAGAGATGCCGAAAGTTCTAGGCGATTGAGGGGTCCCCGGTTTCTTCATGGCGATTCTCTTTGAAGGGCTTGTGGTCCTGCTTGGACCTGCACTCGCGCTCGTCTCAAGGTTATGGGAAGAAGAACTCATTAGCCTCGTCAAGGGTTTCACAGATATAGACTGAAAAAGCTTATCGATGTCATACTCAAGAGAACCATGATACTCTCTCTGCTTCCGCTCCAAATCTTTGCTTGATGATCCCAAAACCGATTTACCATATCTCCCAGAATGTTTTGCCAGTCTTACTTCATCTTTCTCTTCCACAATTTCGCAGGAATCTGCCAACGATCCCATTGCAACTTCTTTTTCCAAAGAATCCAAATCTCTGGGGAAAAAATCAAAGCGGCGCCGAGTTATTCATCTTCTATCATCTGTTTCTAAACTTGTGAAACAAGATTCTGCATCAATCACAGTTACCTGAAAAAGAATTATCAGACAAAATTGGTAAGTTCAATTAAAGAGCACTCTTTTGTCCAAAAAAGAAAGAGCACTCTTCAAATGAAGAACAATGTCTATAGAATGATAAGAAATATAAAAAGATTATGGAAATGAATGTAAAGTAAGTGGAGAAATTAAAGTTGAAGCAACAGATCTACAAATGCAAATTAATAGCTTAGGTCATTATAGTTTGCAGACTCAATCATGAACCCTACACAAGTACAGATAGAGAGATACCCATAAATTAAAACAGCGAAAAAGAAGACATTTTTTTAAGGCAAACTCTCATACAAAATTAGTATGATATTTGGAAACACTTAAAAAGTAAAATTGGTTGAGTAAAATCAAACCAACCAAACCGCGTTACAAGACGAAGAAGAAGAAAGCTTTGAGCCACGTAACAGAGATCTAACAACCAAAATCAGAAGGAACCGAAGATTTGATCTTTAAAAGTCTCAGATCTCATGAAACTTAAATACATAAGGAAACACAGAACAGTGGCTGAAGCAGGAGTGAGGATTGCAATTAATCCAATTAAGTGTAATAATATTCCATCATTTTTCTTTAAAAACCCTACAAGCAATCTCAAACGTCAAATCGCAGAGAACCGAGTGATTTCAAATGCGAGAACAAAGCTAAACCCAGAAAGTTACAAATAACCTAATTACAAACTGAAAGGTCAGAAAAAAAAAAGAAAAAAAAAAATCAGAGAAACCTCCTGAATACGGTCCCCAAATCTCATGAAAACAAAAAGCAATGAAAGAGTCTAACAGAAGAAGAAAAAAGTGCAAATGAAGGCGTACGCAAGAAAAAAAGGTAAAGAAAAAATAAAAAGCTCGCGAAAAAATTCAAGGAAGAGGGCTTACCGAGAAAATAGCTACTAAGGTTGCAGAGAAGCTCCAAAATTTGAGTGAGTTGTGAGGCTCAGATAAACCCTAAATGGTCTTAGCTTGAAGAGGATCCAGAGAGAAAGAGAGGAGGAGGAGAAAGTAAAAAGTTTTTTCTTTTTTTCTTAACTTATGGGTTTTGGTGTAATTTTTGTTTTCTTTGGTGAATAGCGTTAAGAGATGTTCAAGTTGAAAAACATGGTGGGGCCCTTAGCATATTTTTGCGGGTCTTCCTTATTATATGCGTCAAAATAATACTATATATTAAATATTCTTTTTCATATTTCAAGAGATATTTACACTATTCCATCTCAGAATCTACATTCAAAAATTTACCTGAATTTCAAAACAAATAAACATCAAATTTGAGTCTTATGTGTGACCTACCCGGAAAAAAAAAATGAATTGTATTTATGTACTTGTCTAGCACATTGATATTATATGTAGTCATGTCAAAAAAAATAATTCACTCTAGGAATTTTTGGATAGTCAAATTGCAAACAAAATTGCCCATCATTTCTCAAATAGTGACTATACCATAACCTTAAGTCTCTAAAAGTTGTGTATAATGCTGATTTTAGTTTTTGCTCCCAGTTTCGCAAAACATTGTGTCGATGAATTGGTAACTACACTTTTCCGTCGTATGTCTACTTTTACTGCGAACATTTGGTTGGTAAGATTAGGCCAGAAGATAAATTACATTTTAATATTTTAAGATAAACTTTGGAGCAGTATTGTCAGAACAAGACAGGTACCCAATGCGCAGTTTATTTTCAAAATGATTTACAACATCATTTATTTTTTTTTCAAAATAACCTAGTGGCTTTAATATCCTAATAACATGCGGGGTTGAATTCCAAATTTAATATAATAAATGCAGAGTTGACTACTATTATCCACATGATTCCTATAATTTACTACACCATTTAGTTTGAAGAAAAAAAAAGTTTTCGACTTTTCTATATTTTCTTCTTTTGAATATATTGATTTTCGAAAGAAACAAAAAAAACACCGTTTTTATTTGTCTTTCAAATTTACAATATGACTTCAAACAGTATATTATAAAAGTACTGAACATACAATTAAGAATTACACATGTTACTAACTAGGGAAACATTAATGATGAACGAAGGATATGCTCAAATTTAAGCAGACAAAACTAAAACAAAATTAGCCAAATGTAAGAAAAATATATGGAATAACTCTCAGATATATAGAAAGTACAATACAACTGCATGCTCAATCCAGAATTTTTAAAATTTAATGGGACTAATTTTTTATCATCAATATTTTAATTATATCTGTGTTTTTAGCGGTTTTCCCATAAATCATTATCCCATGCAATTTCTGTTTTGTTCATTCGTGGAATTTCAGAGAGTCAGAAGTATGAAAGGAGTGGCCACAAGAATAATTAAACCATTTTTGTTCAATTTCAGTTTGTAGTATATTCTTCCATTCATGATTTGAATCTTTATCCTTAAACCTCAATTAAATTTTATATGTTGAAATCCGAATTTAAGCTAGGTACATTATTTCTTAACATGCGTCTTATGACGTACATATATATAACTTATATATTTAATAAAAATGACAAAAATATTAAACTGTTATGTATACTTGATGAATTATAATATTAGACACTGTAGGAGTTACAACTTAAAACATAAATAAACATGGATTGAGAAAGTAACGAACGTGGTAATAATTTGACTCATAATCAGACAGTGTTTAGATGTAACAACATTACAGGGGGACCGTTGACTCTGTAGAATGATAGGTCAATGGGTGATAAGTTTTCGGATCTCGTTAATTGGTTAAGTCTATATACACAGGAGAATCGATACTCTTCTTGGGTGCAATATACTATGCAAATTATGCGATTGCAATTTACAATAAATTATATATGTATTTTCCCATAAAAATATTAACTATAGATCATTAATAACCAATCTTAGATTAAAAAAAGAAAAAAATGAAAAACTTACATTGTTGCTTCCATTAGCCACCAAATATAATAAAAAAGGGAGACCTGAACAAAATTTCGAAGAATGAAGATGAAAAAATTCACAAGACGAACCAAATAAATTATTAACGGTAACCATAAGATTAATATATTTTTTTTATAAAAATGTAACGTTTTAAGAAAAAAGTATACTCCATATATTTTTGTCTCCCTTAATCTTTCCTTCTAATGGATCATCAATCGAAGTAAGTTTTTAATGTATTAGAAACATAATGTCCTCGTAATTGAGAATTCATTGAAATTATAAGCTCTAACTTTACCTATTTTTTGCAAAAAAAATAGGGTAAAGTTGATAATTGTCTCAATTGAAATAAGTTTTTTATTTGTCTCAATTTAAGAGTTAATAATTGTATGATCGAGATGAATAGACGTGTCTTTTTGAATCTAGCAAAAAGCCTAAATCATAGTTGGAACGTGGAGTGAGGAAATAATAGACTTCATAGGCTCTTGAGAACCCTTGAGCCTAGGATTCCTCTTTCTGCGCCTTTAATCTCTTCCCTTTTAATCCCATTTTAAACATTAACTAACTCGAATTAGAGATCATCAATGTACTACGTCCGCTTCTGATTTCTCACTTATCTAATTAATGACCATCACATCAAAAACATTATATTATGCAAAACATGTGCACGCGCATATAGAAATATATTATGGTCCTGCTTTTTTAAATGGATTATTTAATGTTTGCATCTTTTCAAGAAAGGAACGGAACCAGATTGTTTTTTGGAAGCAAAATAAAAAAAAAAAAAACTTCAGATTCGCCATCCTTAATCTTGCGCAGTTATTCACCCTAATGTTTTGAGATGGATCGAATATGAAAGATGTATCTAATACTAAAAGAAATCATATAATTAACTGTATGATAAACTAATTAACTTATAAATGGAAATGTGCTAAGAGTTAAAAGCAAAACAAAATAATGTTAAGTCGCAGGGATGGTGGAGATCAGTAGACAAATATGATTTGAGATTTTACAAATCTACTGATAAAATATGTAATATGAAATGACTTCTAATTATATATCTACTGATAAGATATGTAATGTAGTACACATGATTGACTATATAAACAGTGAAAATGTAAGCATCTAAGATATTTTATTGTGGTCTAAAAATCATAATATCCTAACTCTAGCTAGTTGTGTCTTGAAATTCTGAAAGACCAATAAGTAAGAGATCTTAATCATGTTTTAGAGAGATTCATCATATTCTCTCGATTGCTTCACTCACTTAGTCGATAATTCTAGATGTATAAAATCACATGCATATTTGTATCTTATACAAAACTCACATGAACATGCCTAAAATAGCTAGTAAAAAAATGTTGGAAGCGGACTGTACATTCCTAGATTAGCTCTACCCAAATCTAGATTGGTCTGCTTAACAAAAACATAGAGATTTAGTCGGTTCATTAGACAAGAAAATCTATCGCAGATCAGCCATACGACATGCAACCTCCAATTCGTCGATTTATACATAATAATCTACATAAAAGAACGGCGTCGCAACATTCTATTTCGGATTTACAATTTTTTTTTTTTAAAAAAAAAAATATATTGACATGATAGTTTGCGACTCGATTTACTAAATACAAAATAGATGACACTTTAGCCTTGATTTGAAAATACAAAAAAAAAATAAAAAAACTATAAAGAGATGAAAAAAATTTAATTGAACTAAGAGAAGGGAAGAAAATAGAAGAAAATTTACAAATCACTCTGAACTGTTTTTTGATATCTTTCACTTGTATTTAGCAGTTTGTCGACAAAACGACTTACCTTTCTTCTTATAATTACCGAGCTTTTGCTTTATTGATAACAAAAATCTCCGACTTCTATATCTATATCATTATTTGTTTACTTAATCAAAATTTACTGTCAATAACAAACAAGCATTTAAATCAAATCAATCATACCATGATAAACCTCATGGCATCTAGAGAAAAGTTTATCAGCATCTTAAAATAGAAGCATTCTCAGTCACCATTCGAAGTTTTAATCCATTTTGCTTGTTTTAATCGTTATGTGTTTTTCTTGTTTCACTGCAAACATTCTACTTTATAATTTCTATATAACTTAAGGTAGTTTAATGATTTCATTATGTGATTAGGGGACGGCTATGATTCAAATCCTTCCCATGCTATTTCAATCATAGTTCGTTTTCGTAGACGTTTAAATGGATTATTTTACAAGATTAGCATGTACTTTAATTTAGGATCACGATTATTATTAAAATAGTGTAATTTACGTATGGATGTTAATAACTATTGCGTGGATGGCGAACCAGAAACAACGGTGCAGAAGAACAAATGATTCTGTTATATTTATATTTTGGATGACTAATATTAAACAAAAAAAAAATATTAACAACGGGAAGATCTGAGAGATGAGAATCCGAGGAAGATGATATGTATAAAATAATAGAAGGAAAATCAAATTAGTTTTGGTAAAATAAAAATAATAAAAAAGGGAGAACCCTAGAGAATAAGGTAATTGGTTTCACATGTTCGTATGCATCTAATCTGCTCCACCATTTTTTCTCACCTCCATTTATAAATTCGATTTTTCAGTTATACGTATTTTGAATTGAAGAGAATAACAACAAATAAAAGAGAAATTGAATATGGGTTATTGTGAGTTTGGGCACGAATACCTGTTAATTGGCTCCTATTTGTTGTCTGACTCATTTTTTGGATATTTATTATTAACGGGTTAGATATCAAATTATCTGCTATTAATCACAAATGATCTGCTATTACTTGCAAGTTTATGTAAATTACATGCTATTACCTGTAAATATTTGTAAATTATATATTATTATCTGCTATTATCTACAAGTACCCATAAACAAATAATTGTAAAATGAGTAATGAGTACGGGTTAAATAACCGGTAAATTATAAAAATTTGATCTAATACTTGATATTACAACAAGTATGAGTAAAAAATATTAACCCATATCCAACCCTTGTGCCTACTGCTTTATGGATGGGAATAATGGGATACAGATAGAATTAGTTCCTTAAAAAAAGTGTATTATTTATTAGAATAAGGTTGCATGAACTGTGTAGTAATAAACATATATACAAAAATAATTGCTTACAGTTTATTTATGTTTAACTAACTAGTAGGCCCGTGGTCTTTGTATAGGCGCAAACAATAATGTTATTACTGTAATGATCTTCATAGCTTCATCAATTTAACAAATAATACATTTGTAATTTTACGTTGGAGAATTAACAAAATTTTTAATTATTTGCCAAATCTCGGACCTATTACAAAAACTCAAATACATTATTTTTTTAGAAAATAACCTGTTCTTAAACTAAACATTTTATAGCAAATCAAATTTTTAAACACAAAACCCCATAAGGTAGAAACAGTAACACTTGTCTTCCATCTTTGCTCTTCATCACTTGCAGTCTTTTTATTCTTGTTCCATTCCGATCAGTTTCTTTCTCGCTCTTTTTTGTAGTATTTGTAACGAAGCATGTAAGGTTAAAAATAGTATCTTGCAGCTATATTTATATACACAAGTTCTATTCTTTATTTCATCCCTATAGTTTTAGCTAGGGCTAATTTTAATTTATCAAAAAAGCAAGAGTTGGAAGGTGATTGATCGTAATACTAATAAACATTCTAAAATACGTTGAAACAACTTTACGTTTACGTTTACATGTAATATATATATGTAAATTTGTTAATTTCAGATAGGAAATGCAAAAATTGTGCCCTAAATCATGCTATCTTAGGCATTTCTGTGTGTGAGTTTTGCAAAATGACTCATCACAATCGCACTATTTCTTGAATTTATCTTTTGGGCTTTAATGGCTTAACAACAAAAAAAAAAAGCTCAATAAGTTTTTAAGCCCACAACACTAAATTATTAACCTCACGACTTATCCAGTAACGTGGCAAATTTGTGACTTTTTTTCCAGTTCCACCAACTATTTTACGGGTTTAATAAAAAAAAGACTAATATATTTTTAGATACCTTCCTTTCTACTTTCTCCGCCACGTGTAAGATTTTGGTCTCCATCCTCCAATCAACGGCCGAGTTTTGTAGCCAATTAGACTCACCTCATATTAGCTAAGCCTTAAGCTCTATGTATCTTTCTTTTCTCTACAGCATTTTCACACAAACCAACTTCAGCAGCAAAAGATAACAACCACTTCTGACGATCGGGTAAAATGGCGGAGAATAGCTTCAAGTACATCATCCTCGGCGGCGGCGTCTCGGCCGTGAGTTTTTCTCCTTCTTATGATTATGTAGTTCCGTTCCTCAGCAATTAACTCTAAAATTTGGAAGAGCTTGTTTCGATTTATGTTGCAAAACACCACAATTCTCGTAGCTGTTTCTAGCCTGGAGCTCGTTGTCTTTTACTAGATCTTTTGAATCGTGAGTTTAAACGTCCGAACCGTTGACCGATTTGATTCGATCGTTGAGATAATATTACAATCGTAACTTGATTCTGAAATCGAACAATCGCATGTGGATTGATCCATTTCCGAGGTAAAAGAATGGAAAATTGGTGTTATAATGAATATAGTCCCCCTTCGTTCTTCCTTTCCGCTGCATGAATTCACATGTAAAACGTTTTGTGTTTCACTTGTAAATGAGATAAGTTTGTCTCTGCAAAATCACATATAGATGATTGAAAGTTAGCGTACTATCCTCATGCCTCTCTTTTAGTTTCTATATTTGTTTCATATACTGTTAATAAAGAAAATTGAAGTTGCAGTTTACAAGCAAACAACTGAATACAGAAGCAAATTCAACTCTGGTCTTGAACTTTGTTGTTTCTTTTCCTCCATTTTTTTGTGTGTAGGGATACGCAGCGAAGGAGTTTGCCAATCAAGGGGTCAAACCAGGAGAATTGGCAGTTATATCCAAAGAAGCTGTAAGATTTCTCGCAATTTGGAATACGCAGTTTCTCTTGTAACTATGATCTTAATTTACTCGATTTTGTGGTTAGGTGGCTCCATATGAACGCCCTGCTCTTAGCAAGGGATATCTGTTTCCTGAAGGTAAGAAAATATTCTGGTTTACTTTGCTAAATACAGTGATTAGTTTTTGATTTTTTTTTAAAAAAACTTGGCTTTGGGTTATGCTTTCTGTTGCAGGGGCTGCTAGACTTCCAGGTTTCCATTGCTGTGTTGGTGCTGGTGGAGAAAAACTGCTTCCTGAATCATACAAACAGAAAGGTAATGAACACTCTCTGCACATCATCATCATCAATACCTTGCTCATCTGTGTAGTCCCACTAATCGATGATAAATCTATCATTCCATGGAATTGATTCTGCATTACATTACTCTCTCGACAACTTTAAACTATATTCTACTGTAACTAAATCGTGCTATCATTATTGTTATCTTTTGTGTTTGCAGGAATTGAATTGATACTAAGCACAGAAATAGTGAAAGCCGATCTTGCTGCCAAGAGTCTTGTCAGTGCAGCTGGGGATGTCTTCAAATATGAAACTCTCATAATTGCAACTGGTTCAACTGTAAAGACCGCCATCCTTGCGTTTCTAGTATCAGCTAGCGTCTTATGTATTCTCCGATGAGAAGAAAGTAACTGTTTACGTTTCTTTGCAGGTTCTCAGATTGACCGATTTTGGTGTTAAAGGTGCAGACTCTAAGAATATCCTCTATCTTAGAGAGATTGATGATGCCGACACATTGGTTGAAGCGATTAAAGCAAAGAAAGGTGGAAAGGCTGTAGTTGTTGGTGGAGGTTACATTGGTCTTGAGCTTAGTGCAGCTCTGAGGATCAACAATTTTGATGTCACTATGGTTTTCCCTGAACCTTGGTGCAGTAAGTTGATTGATATCTTTTCGCATTCCAGTTATTTATTTATGTATTACTTGGTTACACATGATGAAAACAACGTTCACGCAGTGCCTAGGCTTTTCACCGCGGACATTGCCGCTTTCTATGAGACTTACTATACAAACAAGGGAGTCAAGATCATTAAAGGAACAGTGGCATCTGGATTCACCGCTCATCCAAATGGAGAGGTAAACCAAATAACCATTAGCTCTAAGAGTGGGCAATCCAGTGTAACGCTTCAATTTCATTTTTTCTGGTTTTGTAGAAACTGAAGTCGACTTTGGTTCCAAATATTTTGGTTTTAAGATAGTAACCCAATTTGTTTATAAACACATTTTGGTTCAGTTTGGTTTATATAATTAATTAGCTTTTCCAAATTGTCTCGGTGAAAATGTCTCACTTGTTCATCTCCAGGTGAATGAAGTACAACTCAAGGATGGAAGGTCACTCGAAGCCGACATTGTGATAGTTGGAGTTGGTGCAAAACCATTGACATCCTTATTCAAGGGACAGGTCGAACAAGACAAAGGTGGAATTAAGGTATATATCTGTCAAGTGTGCATCTCTCTTCTTCTCCCGTACCATTCTGATTTGGATATTTTAACCGGTTAATCGTTTCACGCAGACCGATGCATTCTTCAAAACAAGTGTTCCTGATGTTTACGCTGTTGGTGACGTTGCCACTTTCCCCTTGAAAATGTATGGAGACATGAGAAGGGTCGAGCATGTTGACCATTCTCGCAAATCAGCAGAGCAAGCTGTTAAGGTAAATGATAAATACAATATGGCTGCTATTGTTTCAAACGCTAGACTTATGCTATACACAAACAGAATCTCTCCGTTTGCGTTCTCAATTTACAAAGTAATATTGTTTAAAATACTGAAAGTTATGGTTTCATTTAGAAAAAAATGCAAAAACAAACAGTCGAGGAATGAATCTTACAGAGTAACATAGTTTTATATCTGAAGAGCCGTTTATATATGTGGTACATTGTGGTAGGCGATCAAAGCGGCTGAGGGAGGTGGAGCGGTGGAGGAATACGACTATCTCCCATTCTTCTACTCGCGCTCGTTTGATCTCTCATGGCAGTTCTATGGAGACAACGTAGGAGACTCCGTCTTATTTGGAGACAGCAATCCATCAAACCCAAAACCAAGATTTGGAGCATACTGGATTCAAGGTGGTAAAGTGGTTGGAGCATTCATGGAAGGAGGTAGTGGTGATGAAAACAAAGCCTTGGCTAAAGTCGCCAAAACTCGACCTGTTGCAGGGAGTCTCGACGATCTGACCAAACAAGGCATCTCCTTCGCCGCTAAGATTTGAGGAGAAAGATGGCGAGATAACCCTTTTTTTCTATTCAATTACAATAGAAAAAATATGTTTCTACGTACATTTGCTAAAATAAGTTGTGTTTGTATTGCCTCCTTAAGGTCCATAAGAGTCCATGGCGGAGGAAACCTGAACCGCATACACATTTTAGATTATCTAAGTGATTTTAAAGTTGCATGAGATTTATTTTTCTTGACAAATCTTCTAATTTCGTAAGATAAATCTTTAAGTGTACAATGTTCCAAGTTATTTGAAATTACATGCATGTTCCAACTTCTATTTAGTCTTTTAGATTTCTTCATTTCAAATGTTTATATATATGTATATTTATTTATTTATTTAGCTGGTGAATGATTCAGTGGAAAAATCACAAAAACGAATTTCACTGGCAAACCCTATAAACTAGTGGAAATTAAAGACTTTTCTCAAATGCAAAAGTAAAATATTTAATTAGGCTGACTTCATTTTAAAATTTGCCAAAAATATAATTATCAACCAATTCAATCTAACTTATGTCTTTGCTGTATTTTTATTAAAAAGAGAAAGTAAAGAAAGCTGATTTTTCTGCCAATAACCATTTGAACCATAGTTCTATTGGAGATTTTTTTTTTATACAACAGTTCCGCTTGGTTTTTTTTTTTTTTTTAACATTGTGGTCTAATGGTTATTTTAGCTTCCACAATCACGGAAAGACCAGGGTTTGAACCTTGAGTTCTGATGTCCGCTTCTATAACATCAGAGCTGTTTTTTTAATTTATTTATATATAATTGTATTAGTTTATAAATCAAAAATTTTATATGATTTACATTTTCTTATTTCTTTTGTTATGATCGGCCAAGTTTAGCAAAAAATTTAGATCGATGTTTTTTTGTTTGTTAACGATCTATGTTTAAATTTGTTAAAATAATGTATTAGTTTTTTATTCTTTAATTTATGGGAATTCTTTTCTGTAGATCTAGTTTCTAAAGAAAATTTAAAATGCAAGCGAAGATGGCAGAAATCATAGGATTTTGAAATCTTAAATTTTAGGACGATTTTAACAAGAAAATTTCTGAAAATCTAAATAATAAAAACAAGAAATTTCTTAATTAAAAACAAAAATTTTAAGTTAACAAAAACTGAAATAAAAAATGGAAAATATTTAGATCCGATGTAAAATTATGATCTAGATAATGTTTTAATCTTCAAACATGATACATTTTGTGTTGTTTGAATCAATTATGTTTACAATCTATGGTTGTTGAGTCATTATCATAACTCCTATTGGTATGTGTAGAATTGTTTTGCTTCTTATCCATTAATACTTTTTGGTAAATGGTAATTTAGTAAAATCGTAATGTGGGTTGATATTTTGAAATAATAGTAAATTTTAGTGTTAAAAAACAAAAATCGTGTTACTAGTGTTTTAACTATGTTATATGAATTTTCTACTTCAACTCATCTAAATCCATTCTCGCAAATCCCAACTCTCTCACCATTAAGAGACAATTTCTACAATATGAAAGCAAATGGGCCTTGAAATCTTATGTCTGGACATCTATCATTGTTCTATGTCCACAGCTTTGCTCGACTAGTTAATTTATTTCCTTTTACTTTCGTATGACTTTGTATTTCTTGGCCACAGATTTTCAAACAAAATGTGTAAATCGAAGATTTTTGTTCTTTTTCTTTAAACGTGTTTGTTTCGATTTTGGTATATTTGTTGAATATAAATATGTACGTGGTTCTATAAACGCTATCATCAAATTAGATAACGTGAATTAGTTTTGACTAGGGTTCGCATGCATGGGATGAGCCAAACCGTTATTTATTAGCATATAATGAGAGATGTGATGCATATTCATAAGTTTGTTGGTTGGGCAAACTGTATTAAGTATGGAGGTCATGACTCATATCTTGTTAGGTCTTAGTTTTTTTTTTTTTTAACTCAGTTAGGTCTTAGTCTTAAATTTAAAGTAAATGGAAATAAATAAATATGACAGTGAAATTCACCGGAATTTTCATTTAATATCTCTTTTGTAATAAATACTATATGCTAAATTTAGTGAAGGACGAATAAACAGATTTTACGTGTCTACGTTTTCCCCTAAAAAGACAACAAATATGGTGGGACATTTATGAGTTTAAAAAGTACTCACTTACTGTTCAACGTCTCAGAACCTAATCCACTTTTTTAAAAATAATTGTAAGATTTATCTTTGATAGATCGTTATATAATCTAAATGTTTTTTAAAAAAAGTTGTGAACATTAAAGTTGCCTTAAGCATTCTTTCATCATCAAATGGCTAACTAAAAGCCCTTGCTCGTGATTGACGGATTTAGTTGCGATGAATATATTGACACCATCGCCCAATAATGAATTCGTTGCGATGAAGAAAACACATGCGCACATATATATATATACACTTTTTTGGAATGTGAAATTTTATTACTCAACGAGTAAATATATATATTTATATTAGACGGGCTTTCTTTGAAAGCTATATAAATAGAAAAATAGGAAACTCGACGTGGTCAACTGCATCTGACCTTTTTTTTGGCAAATACAAAATTCACTGTGAATTACTAGCATCAGACTTATAAATAATTAAATACCCATTTTATTTTTAACTACCAGAATACACTAATATATACTGTATCTTGTTATATTTTTCTATTAATGCGGTTAATTCATCATAACTATTCATTATGTTAAACTTATGTTAAAAATGTTTTCTTCTCCATAACGTTTAGAGCAATAACTTGCTAATAAGCTAATAGCGAGAACGCGTGATTTTTTATAAGAAAATATATAAAAAGCAACAACAAGCAATGGATGATTAAACTTTTGACGTCCTCAGACAGATGGGAGTGGGCTTTACTGGAGTTGATGACAAGTAGCAAATCAAATTCTTAAGATTCTGTAAACTGCCAATTTTATATATATATATATATATATATATTGAAAAATAAATTTTGAATCGTGTTCTAATGTTCTAGTTTTTTTTTCCATATTATTATTATTAATAATGACATACAAAAATAAATACTCTCTCTCTGTTTTTAAAATACTCTCCCTGTTTTTAAAAGATAGATTTTAGTGTGTTTTTACATATATTAAGAAAACATAATAAATTCTAATTATAAATGCACTATTTTATGTGATTAACAGTTTTTAATAAATTTAAACTAATAGTAATTCAATAAATTTTATATACGCAGATATAGTGCACGAAGACATATGCATAATACTAACTTAAAAGAACATTAGTGAATTGATGACAAAATTTGTTCGACCACCTAATTGTTCCACTAAAGCTTGGAAAATTTTGTCTGGCAAGAGAACTTGAGTTCCACGATATTACTCGGATAAAGCGTCGTATACTATCTGTCAATGAAAATGAGAATTTTTTACTCGTTTCTTGCTAAAGTTGATAAGTTCTAAATATCCTGTATTATTAGGCTTAACATTGTGTGAGAGTCAATATTTATTCTTTTCAAAATTACTAATTATTTTCTTTCATTAATATTTGATTCCATATTTCATTTCTGAGAGCAGCTCCTTTAATATATGTTTTTTTGGGTTAGTACTTATTATGTGAATGTTTTTTACCTCCCATCTCACAACTTTTTTTTTTGTTTTAAATTATACTATCATTAATATATACCATTAAGCCTTACAAACTTTAATTAGCCTTCATCTATTTCCAATAAATGTATGTGATTCCTATAAAACTGTTCAAAATGTGGAGTTCGTTATGTAAATATTATGAATGATAAGTGAATCAACATATTTTACGAATTGCAAATGTATACGAAATTGGAATTTACGTTTTCCACCCGACCATTTCACTACGCCTTTTTTGTGTGATTTCACGAATCTACATGATTACCAATCAAATCTCTAATTGTTGATGACAAACTATGCGATCAATCTATAATACACATATATTTTGCACTGCTTATTATTATAAATGTGTGTCAATAGCTTCAAAAACTTACTTAAAAATCTACGTAAATAAGCATTTAATTTTCCAAAAAAAAAAAAAAAAAAATCTCTTTGTATAGTTTCTTTAGATAAAAGGATTTAAAACACTTAAGAACAAAAAAATGTTAATTCTAAGTGGTGTAGGTGTTAGTTGAGCCATTAACTAGGAAGAAGAGATGGGAGTATCATTCTGATTTATGTTCGTCTGAGTTCAATCTTTACTAAGAACTAAATCGTTTAGCTTTTATAAACTCATATATAGGCTTGGTCATATGATTAACTCGTGGTAGACTTGTGGGAAAATCCCGTCAAGGAGCTCGCTTAAGGAGTAGTCAATATTGGCTCCTAACTTTAATTTTAAAAAGTAGGCGACCGGATATCCTATTAATAATCTTATAGTAAGGAAAAATTAAAAAGCTATCTAACAAATGGAATTGTCGGAAAGAATACACCACCAAGACATACATGTCTATATGACTTTGGAGTAAACGGCCATACACGTACGCGAGTAATTCAATGTGAATCACATGCAAGCACGGAAATAGAGTTGTTTGTTAGTGACTTAGTGGGTCATCGTACGAAGAACTCACACATGACAAAAAAAAGTCCGATCAACGTGGACCACAACTTTCTACGTTTCTTCTTTCACTATCCAACTAAACAAATATATATAAACGTTTTTTTGGGACATCCTATATTTTATATATACATACAATCCAATATCTTCGTGTTACGATTGACTTTCTAGACGCCGTAGAAGAACATAGAAAATAGTCCCATGCATGCATGCTTTTGTGTCGATTACTATACTTCTTGTTTAGGTAATATTTAATGTATATAAACGATTGTGTAAATCACATGTGATTCAGCAAAATGTTAGGAAACTAATGGTATACCATTAGTACACCAAACTAACATTAAGTAAAAACCAGAAAACTCTGATTAAATCAGAAGAAAAATATTAAATTAGCAACTCAGAAGAGGTACTCTACCGACTATTCAAAGTACCACTACCTCACATTTGACAACGACGTCTAAACAATGAACCTTTTTTATTTATTACTTGTAATTAGACATAATTGAACTTAAGCGATATGATGAAAGGGAATATCATCATTTTCCTCATTAATTATATGGATTTGTTCCTACATTCCGATCATGTCCACGCAATGCAAAACCTACGTACCTTACATAATTAATTTATCTAACTATTAGGATTGTTCGAAAAAAATCTAACCGACCCAAATTTAACTGTTTTATCTTGACAATAAACTCCCAGAAAAATGGAGCAGGCTAAGGTGTAAATTGTAAAGAAAATAACAACAGTATAAAAACATATGGAGAGAGAAATTATATTCCCTACTAATAATTATAGTTTAATAAGTATTATATAATAAAGTAGTTAATAGCGACCATTGAAAAAGGATAATACGATCTCTATTTATGTTTGACACCTGTCATTTCCACGCGCGTGCGTGGTATTTTGGCTTTATTATATTTTACATGTTTTGTTTGGGTCCATCCGTGTTCCGTCGATATAACATTTTTTTTTTTTAAGGTCAGAACGTCAATGTAATACTTATGATGATAAAGACCAATAAAATCCTTTTGTTTTGTCAAAAAAACCGTAAGAAATATCAACTGAACATAACGTTTTGAAGAGAAAAGACAAAATGCGATGCAAAGGAAACAAAAACCTGTTAAATATGTCGACTTACGAACCAACGTTGAAGGAGATTTTGGTTTTGGGCTCAGTCTCTTTTCTACTATTTCTATTTTATTGCTAATCAGCTTATCGATCGTCCTAACCAAGTGAGAAACATGATGAGGATCTTGGTGATGATTTCGACCGTTCTTTTCATTCGGCAAGTTATAAACCATGACTTGAAAGGTCAAGCAAATCAAAATGTAACGGACGAATTATGTCATTAGTAGATGCTTCTAGTGAGTGATAGTGTGTTTAGCGAAGAGTTAAAAGTTGCTCTATAAGATTACAGAAATTAATACATCTATTATTATTGCCAATAATAGAAGATTATCTCTTCTGCAGTTTCAAGCATCCTCCACTTTCACAATATAAATTTATATGTTTGGTACTATTAGGTTTCTTCTATTGTTTTCTTGTCATTTATCTGACACTACCAACCATATGTCTCCTACCAAATACTGTGTATCGACAAGTAAATTGTTACAAACGTTTCACATATTAAGATTATGTTCCTTTTTTCGCAGTAGACTTTAAGAAACACACAAAAGAGTCCCAAATTTATGATTTTTTTTCTCAGTCTAATTCGAAGCATTGGATAATTTGGGTAAATAAGAGATTTTTCAACAGAACAAGAACGATCATATATAAGAAGATGATTTTTTTTGGTTTATCTTGTATAGATTGTGATTTAATCTTCCATCAAAATTACAATGTTTTTAGATTTTGAAATTAAAATAATTTTGTTGTCTTTTATCATTTTCAATTCTTTGTAAAATTTCCAAAATAGAATATGAGTTTTTATTCACTTCATCTAAATTTTTAGGAATTTACATCATTTTTTATTTTATATAAATGAAACCAGTCATATCTAACAAAGTGAAAAAGTATTTGATAGGTTCTTATTTGTATGCTGTATAAATCTTTTTCAATTCTCTCTGACCAATCCAGAGCTCAACCCATGCTTTATGATTCGAAAAGTTTGGATTATAATTTTATGGCCTCACTCAACTGACAAATATAAACCTGTCTTCTCGTATTGTCACACTAATTGGGATCACATTTCTCATAATTTACAGGTTCTTGGAGTAAAATGTTTTTTTTTTTGTCCTTACGGTATTCTCTGATGCAATTATATTCTGTGGTTTACCTTACAAAATCACTTATCTAAGGAGCATGTATGCGAGTCTGAGGTCAGCTCCAACCGTGTTTTCTTTGTAAAACAACCCAACCGTGTTTTCAACTAACGAAACTTAAAATTATATTTATTTACATTTCTTTATTCTTCGCTATTTGGTCGGATATACGTGTATTAATAGATTTATTAATAAATGTACTTAGATGTATTAATAGATGTAAAAGATGATTAATCTTGGTTGACCGATTGACATTCGGTTTGTTAGGTTAATATATAAATTAAATTTTTAATCGGTTTATTGTATTTTAATCAAATTAAATAAAATAAACTAAAATTTAACAAAATATTATATTTTTAAATATATATATTTAAAATAAATATAACCATTAAATATAAATATAATATAAAAATCGTAGTTTCAAAATGAATTTTACTAAAATTTAACCAAATTCTAATAGAACCAAATTTAAAATTTATTAAACCAAACTAGAAAACAAATTGTATATGATTAATTTTATGTTTTTCATTTTTTACTGATAAAGTTAAAAAACTAGAAAAAAATAAATTGTACACAAAATTTCTACATTGAAAAGTTATAATTTTTATAACGAAGGTTATAAAATATTAATTTTTATATTATTTTAAAATACTATTAATTTTCTAAATTATTATCTCTGCATCATACGCAAAAAACCAAAATAGTTTTCACAAATATCAAAAATTGATAGTGAATTTTTAATATATTTTCCCCCTTAAAGCTTTTCTGGCCTTCTTTTGGCTCATTTAAAGTTTTAATATAGTTTTTCGCTCGTGTAAAGAAAAAAAACCAAAATCTTACGGTTTTTATTTGAAGTTTTTGATGCAATGTAAATAAAACAACTATCTTATATATCTACAATACATATGAATTATACGTCGTTCTTGTTTATGCACATGTAAAAACAGCTTTCCAAAACTTCCAGAAAGTTATAGAAAAAATAATTTAGGTATGAAAAAAAAGAAGTAATATCAAAAGTCAAGGATTTCAGCGATATTGAAAATAATGAAAAATAGAAATTCAGAAATTTTCAATACAAAACGTTAAGTTTGTCTAGCTTAGGTTTTAGACACATAAATATAGGTATAAAAAGCTATTTCTAAATGAATTGTTGGAAAGAATACACCACATAAAAAAACTAAAATAAAATAAAGATATATCACAAATTTAGAGTTTGAATTGGAAGTGGCTTTACACGTACACGAGTAAATCAATGTGAATCACATGCATTGGAGAGTTGTTTGTGGTCGTACGAAGAAGTCAAACGTACGTAAGATGTCCGATCACGTGCACCACATGCTTCTTCCGAGTAATTTCTACGTCTCTTCTTCACTCTTCAACCAAACAATTAATCATTTTTTTCGGACATTGGTAAATAATCAATTATAATTATACATACAAATCCGATATTTTCCTACTTATCTTTCAAGAAGCAGTAGAATATAACGTAACAAACTTGGCCCATGCATGCTTCGTGTCCATTATTATATTTCTCATATTAGTGATATTTTATGTATACTGAGGATCATATATCACATGGGATTTAGGAAAATTGTTATGCAATTAATGGTTATACCGATTACAATAGTGGTACACTCAGATTACAACTAACGCATCAAGAAAAATCCAGAAAACTCAGATTAATTAAGAAGAATATATTACATTAGCAACTCACAAGAGGTACTCTACCGACTATACAACGTACCACTACCTCATATTTGACAACGCCATCTAATCAATAAACTTTCATTAATTAGTTAGTAATAAAATTAGACATAATTGAAATAGTAAACCAATGACGGCCGGGAATAAAATAATTTTCCTCATATTAGTTATCTAGATCATTTCCTACATACCGATCATGTCAATGCAATGCAAAACCTACGTACCTTACATAGATTAATTATTGGGTCTGTACCAAAAAAAAAAAGAATTCTAACCAAACCAAGTTTAACTTTTTCTTAATAAAGATTTTAATTAATTAATTACAAATTTAAACTCAATTCCTTGAATGGGAACTAGCTTGAAACCAAAGTCAACTTAGCCAACCTCCCCGAAAAAATCCTACGTACCATGTATGTCTCCGAGTTAGTTTAGATTTTGGTTAGTCAAATACATTTTGACAATAACAAAACATAAAAAAATACGAATAGCAAATAACTTTTAATGTAATCTAAAATTTTATGATGATATCGTGTATAACATATTTCGTATATATAGTTTTTTACCTATATGTTCATTTTTATACCATAGTCTTATAGTTTTTTTAATAGTTTGTTAAAGTAAATGGAATATAAATCTAGTGAAAAACAATCAATGAGTATCGAGCTTACACTGAATAATTTGTTTCCTACTGCATTTACAGTTACTGCATTAATTAATAGTTTGTTAAAGTCTATTAATTTTTTTAATAATATGAATATAAATAGACTAAATGAATAATTTTGCTAAATACATTAATGAATAATTTTTGAAAATTTTAAAAACCTTATATAAATATAAATGAAAAATCATCACATTTCATTATATATATATATATTAAAAAGAAATTCAATCAACAATGTTCGTATAGTTATTCATATTTTATAATAAAAAAATTCTATAGTATTTTACTTTTTTCACCAAAATTCATCTTATCCTTGATTTTTTATACCACAAACAAAACATTATAAATATTTTGCTTCTATTGTAAAAAGTAATTTTACAAGATGATTATAAACCATCAAATTGAATGTCAATAAATATTATAAGAACAACTTTTCTTATTGATTTTTTTAGAAACTCTCTTGAAATTTAGCATCTCTTTATGGACTCTCAGTCACTTTCTTAGGTGATAGAATTCATCACCAATACTTATATTTATATATGTTACATTGAATCTTAAGAACTAGAAAACTTATTTTTCATTATACATTAATATAGAAAACTTTATTTCATAGTTCTAGAAAACTTCATTTTTATAATTTTAAAAACTTTTTTTTTTAATTTGCATTTTTTTAAGCTTCTTTATTTGCAAATACTATCTAAATGAATAAAAATTTATTTATCGATAAATTAATAATATATTCATTTATGGATAAATAAATAATTTTGTTAAACGAATATTTTTTATTGATCCCAAAAATATTCATTTATAGAAGTTTGACTGTACAAATTTGTAATAATCGATATTGATTTTTACTCTTGAAAAAAATAATGACGTATATATATTTTTAAAGATAGTCATAATCAACTGTGACAAAAATTTCACAATCTTACCCGTCTATTTCCCACAAGGAAAACGGAATATTTTTTATTTTTTATTTTTAAAGAAACAAATTTAGAATAAGAAAATCTAATTAAGATAAAGAAATGGTCCCTTACAGATGAGCCATATAATTATTTAGTATATAAATACACACAAAACACTGAAAGCAGAGAAACACAAGTCTTTCCTTTGGATCTTTCTCTCCCAAATTGACAGATAAACTACAATCCTCCATTTTCTCTAAGTTCCGTTTCTTGTTCAGACATTAAAAGGTCGAAGTGAGTTTTGTCTGATTTAGTCCTCAGAAGAGAAGAAGATGCAGGTCGTCGCCAACTTCGATTTCCAACCTTCGCCGTTCGAGATCCTCATTTCTCCGGTAGGCCACCGGGACGAATCTTTCGTTAATTTCACCGAAGCGCTTGAAGGCGCGAGTGACGACTCGCCTCCTAGCTTGGCAGCGGTGAAAGTACAGAAGGTTTACAGGAGTTATCGCACGCGCCGGAGATTAGCAGACTCTGTGGTTGTCGCCGAAGAGCTCTGGTAAAATTTCTTTTTTTTTGTGTTTTGAACAAAGAGCTGTTCATAAATAATTAACGTTAATTAATTATTCAATGAAGGTGGCAAGCGATGGATTATGCGAGATTAAATCATAGTACGATCTCATTCTTCGATTACTCGAGACCTGAAACTGCAGTTTCCAGATGGAATCGTGTGAGCTTGAATGCTTCTAAGGTATATGCCTTTTTCTTTTTGTCTTAATATCAAAGAAAAAAGTTCGTTTTAGAAAAAAAAAAATCCATTCTTGCTCTTTTCAAAATTCTTTATTTGTTAAGAATTATTTTTCCCTAATATTGTCTGAAAATGTCTCAGTGTTGAGTCGTCTCTGATTGTTAAGAAAAAAATATATATGAAGATTAAATTTGGCAGATATATAATATTATTGTAAGAAAAATTATGAACTTGGTTAAAAGGTTTTGTAATCTTGTGGTTTGGTTGTGGTTAGGTGGGGAAGGGTTTGTCCATAGTCGCCAAAGCTCAAAAATTGGCGTTCCAGCATTGGATTGAAGCTGTAATATTTTTATCCTTTTTCAATCAATTTCTTCTTTTTTTTTTCGTTACTGCTGGGTTAATATTCAGATTAATTGATTTTTAAGGTATAACAAGTATATACTAAAATATGAAATTTATAATCAGATTGATCCTAGGCACCGTTATGGACACAACCTACATGTTTACTATGAAGAATGGTGTAAAGCTGATGCTGGTCAGCCATTTTTCTACTGGTATGTTTAACCTTCTTAAACCAAATATTCTCTGGTTTATTTAAACCATTTCTTGCTTCTTTTTTTTTTTGATTTTTCTATATACAATCAAACCATGAATATCTAAGGTTCATTTTGTTAGTGTTTTCTTGTAGTTCAAGAAATCGGATTGGTATGGATCTTATCTGAAACTTTATAAAATATTGGTTTCTCGCAGGTTGGATGTTGGAGGAGGGAAAGATCTGGATCTTATAGATTGTTCAAGGTCGAAGCTTAAGCAGCAATGCATCAGATATCTTGGTCCTGTATGTGTCATGTTTTTTTCTTGTCAATTTTATTTTATTTTTTACATATCTTGGGGATTACTCATGTGAATCTTTTCTGGTAACCAGCAAGAGAGGGAAGAGTATGAGTACGTGATCATCGACGGGAAGATTGTTCACAAGTTAACCGGAAATTTTCTACACACGATGCACGGATCTGAGGGAACAAAATGGATCTTTGTTATGAGTACTTTCAAAAAACTCTACGCCGGTCTGGTAAGATTTCTTGAAAACCGGTTTATCTTCGTGTTGGTTATAGTTTGATACTGTTGTTGAAGAAGTTTTTAATGGGGTTTTTCTTTTGGTTTATGTATACTTCAGAAGAAGAAAGGAAAGTTCCATCACTCAAGCTTTTTGGCCGGAGGAGCTACACTAGCCGCAGGGAGGGTGGTCGTTGACAATGGAGTTCTCAAGGTAATTTACTAAGTCTGCGATTGTTACAAAACTCCTGTTTCTATTTCTGCATTTGCATTTACATTTACTGTAGTGACTTTTGTATTTATATTTTCAAAAACAGTTAAATTTTGTTTCAGTTTTGCGCGGTTGAGGAGCCCATATCATATCGACTTCGTTATATTTTCCTTCATAATTTTTGTCTAATCATTATTATGTCTATGTACGTTGTCCTGTATTTTTTTTCAGACAATCTCTGCATACAGCGGACATTACAGGCCGTCAGATGATAGCCTGGAAACCTTTATCTCGTTTCTCAGAGAAAAAGAAGTGAACCTAGACGATGTTGAGGTAAACTCTTGTTCTACTCATCCTTAGACGATCAAATCGTGATTACCGAATGATATCATTTACAAGAATATGGTTATTTCGAGAGGAGACTACTTGAGAGCTAGTAGTATTAATTACTTTTGTCTTGTGTAGGTGCACAAAGCTAGTGAAGATTCCGACAATTACGATGAATACTTTAAATCCAATGGAGATGGAACCAAATGTCTAAAGAAAGAGTATGTAACATCATCCAATGCAGAGACTGAAACGGATGAAAACGGCAACGGAACACTTGAGGAGACGAAACGGAGTAGTTACCAGAGAACGCTCTCAGGTGGGCTTGGGAGCCCAAACACTGAGGTTCCACAGAAAGCAATGCTACAAAGGATCAATTCAAAGAAACAGTCGAAATCTTTACAGTTGGGTCATCAGTTGATGCTGAAATGGTCGACTGGAGCCGGTCCAAGGATTGGTTGTGCAGCTGATTATCCGGTTCAGCTCAGAACACAGGCTTTGGAGTTTGTCAACTTATCGCCTCGACACCGGACCAGCACATTGTCTCCGACCGGGAGGCTTGATCTCTGATCATATTTTTCCTTGTTCTTAGTAGTTAATCGTGTGAGTTTTATCTATCTAAAGTTTTTGTTGTTTCTTTCACTCATAAATGATATCAAAGTCCATTTTGGGAGTATCAAAGAAACATGCAACAAACTCGTATAAAACGTGCTTGTTGAGAAAAAGTGATATCATCTGCGTCAATTTAAAAAGGAAAATGTAGTGGACTTCAAAACTAAAACATAAGATGTGTTGTTTACTTTGAATAAAAAATGTTCAATCAGAAACTATAACCGAGAAAATGAAACCGAAAAAGCAAAACCTTGGATGAGGAAAAGGAAAAAAATTAAAGAACGCACACCAAAAAAAGTTATTAAAATAAAACAAATTTATTTCACAATACGAAAACATCTAAATTGTTTAAGTCGCTTTTGTTGCTGTAATACGAGAAACATCCGAATTTTTGTGTGAACAATTGAGAATGTGGAAAATAAGCCCAATAATAAGCCCATTTGAGAAAATCCACTTCAGTAAAAACCAATAATAGGCAAAAGTAACCAAAGATTAAGAGAGGTCGGCGCAATGGATTTTCAGCAACAATTACCGACGTCTTCTGACCCTTCGCCGTCGCCGTCTGACCGGCTGCCGGGAATTACATCGCCGGAGACGCCGTCAAACTCTCAGAGCCACGAGATTGAAGAAATTATGGCTTTCGTCACGGCTTTGGAAGCTGCTCTGCTCCCATGTTTGCCAGCTAGAGAGCTTCAAGCCATTGACCGCTCTCCTCATCCTTCTCATCAAAGTCAGTCCCTTTTCTACTCTAAATCTTGACTTCGAGCCATCTTCCTTCACGACAGTATCAGCCTTTGAAAATTTCAAGTTTTAGTACAAGAATTAACTGATTTAGTAAATAAATCCCAATTCACCATCTAGGGTTTTGATTTGTGCTATTTTATACTAGTACTATAAATTGTTGTTAGTTTGGAGTCTTCTTGGGTGTAGAAAGGCAATGGCTTTTTTTTTTGGTGATTGATAGTTTGGAAGTTGTAACTTATGATCTTATTTAGATCTTAACCCGAAGCTCTGATCCTAATCGAATTCATTTTTCAATATTCTAGCTTGCCTGTTGAATCAATGGTGTATTTTGATTTGTGAATTAAACCGAGGGAAACGGCTAATGTCTTGATTTCCTTTCATTGAACACTGCAGTTGATGTTGAGCGTCATGCCAGAGACTTCATGGAAGCTGCTAAAAAGCTTCAGCTTTATTTCATGGGATTGAAGCGAGAAGATCACGCGCCCACAAGAGCTGAAAGTCTTAGGAAGGTTAGTTTCTGGTTCACCTTCAGATCGACCAATGTGGAAGTTCCAAACACATTTGTCTTATCAGTTTCTGGTTTGTTCTGTTCTTAACAGGAGATTGCAGTAATGGAGGAAGAGCTTAAGACAAAGGAGGAGCTTATAAAGAAGCACTCAAGGCTTATTCAAGAATCACAGAAGCTAGTGAAAGAACAGATTGAGAAACACAGAGTGGAGCTGGAGAAAGTTTAACCATCAAAGCAAAGTTTATTGTTTGTACTATTATTTTGGCGTTCGGACAAAGCAAGTTTCAATAGTAAAAAACTGTAATTTTACTCATTTATTCATCCATTTGTCTTATTTTACATTGCAAGAGTAATGCAGACAATGAGGGGGGGGGATTCCATCTGCAAATTCACATCCCTTACAAAAAGCGCAGATACAAGTAATTATTTTTTGTTGCTTTTTTGAAGTCGATAGATTCATTTACATGGAAACACAGAAGAAGCTTCCCATAGAAAGAGAGTCTCTTTGTTTGTGTTGACAACTTCACTCATATATCCACATGCGGACCATTTGGGTTGGGTTGGCTTTCCAAAGGCATGTACTGTGCCATGATCCCTCTTATTTCCGCATCCATGTAACTCTGTACAATTATTTTTTGTTACTTAAAACATCTAATCTTGATGGCAAAATCTTCATATATGTACTATGATAACGAGAGCAACATACCCTGATCCTGTATTTGTAGACCGCATATCCGGAAAGACCTGCAACCCCCACTCCGATTATAAGAAACCACAAAAAGCTCCAGCTGAGCTTTGTAGTTCCTACTTTTCCTGAACCTACACATTCACCAAAGCAGAAAGTCTATTACTGACTCCAAATTAAGTATGGGCTCAAGAGCAGAGGAAGATCTCTGTTTTTACCTATGCAAGTGTCGTGTTCACGCATGTAAAGCAAACCATTTCTGCAGCTGCATTCATAACTTCCCCATGTGTTTTTACATTTACACTCTGGGCACTGGCAAACCGTCTTTTCTTTGCACTCGTCCACATCTAACACATTCAATAAATAAACACGGTTACGATCTTGAATTCGACGTGTATCAATGATCTTTCTTCTTTGGTTGATTACAATCCAAAGTTCCACTGATAATTGTGTATGTACAAAGAATATGCTAGACCAATATGCATGCATATAAACAATAGGTGTATAGCATGTAACTAGTGATGTTTGCCAAATAAACTGTCACCGCTTTATATGCATATAAAACACTACATTCCATGCCATTCAAAAGTAATGCATATACCACAGTTAGCTCACAATTACTACGATCTAAATGCAAGGCCATTCGCATGTATATGTACACCTTCCGTTTCTTAAGCTTGAATTTATGCTTATAAAACAATTTTTTTACTAGTTTCTATGAACAATTAGATTATATTTCTTAGCATACCCCTATGTAGAATATCTTGTTTATGTACAATAGTACTATTTTAAGAATAGAAAATAAACTTTGAAGAGCATATATAGTGTTTGGATTGTTTCGGTAGTATGAGTGAAATACTCCAAAACATATGGTGAAACGTAGGTATATATTAGGAAAAGAAATCTTTATAGGACTATGCATCATATAGGCCACTTCTACAGGTGTAAATAACAAAAAACTAAACTGCATTTACGTAGCACCAGACTCAATATGATGTATAAGTTTTCTAATTGTATTTCGTTCCTATTTGCAATTAGACTGCATGAATATAGATGCTAGTAAATATGCCTTAACAAGTACCTTCACAGCTCTTTACTCCATCGCCCTTGAACCCAAGTGGGCATTTGCAACCATTTGAATGGTCATCCTGAAAAATCCATTTCAAGAACCAAAATCGAATTACTATAGGCTAAGATGATTGTTCAACAACTAGACATTGATATAGAAGACGAATTACTCACTACGCAAGCAGAGTAGGTGTAGCTGCCTCGGGTTTCTCTCCAGCATCCTCCATTGTTGATACCACAATGCAAAGCACCAGAGGCTGTCAAGTGAAACAACGTTGAGAGCACGCCATACATAGGGATACAAAAAATTCATCTTAAACAAATCATATATAGTAATACAACTTCTGTTTTACAGAAAGGGAAAATTCTGTAGAATGGCACTGAAAGCAATTTAGAACATTGCTTCACTTTTCCACTCGGTTGTATGGTTAAATTTCCTTCAGCTTTAAACTTTTTACAAGAAATATTTCATCAATGGTCGTAACAAGTTTTCAAGCTTGGTACCCTAGTAGCAGGTGGTACAAATAGAGAAAGACCGTCTAATTTATTTGAGAAAATAGCAACAAGTAAAGAATTAGAGTATTGGTTGATTACTCATATCTCCAATCCCATTAAAAGATCTACCAGTAACAAAATACTTGTGAAACAGAATAACCACACCAGTGGCTATGCAATTATTTTGCATCCTGTTCCACACAATATATTTCAAGCTACAGGAGATAAACTAATATACCTCTGCAGTGCGTGTAACCGTCACCAGCAAATTTAACACCTTGAACAGTAGGGCATTCACACAGTCTTCCCCTAAAAGTATCCTAAAATGCCGATGCAGATTTAAAGTTAATCAGTCTTGGTAGCAATAACAAAACCAAAAGAGAGAAAGAGAACAAAATGGCAAGCCCGAATGATACCCGGCATGCAGTTATGTTAGCAGCTTTGTCTTGCCAGCACCCACCGTTGTTTTCCAAACATTCATTAGTTTCCAAATCTGCAAAAACCAGAAACGTATCTTAAGACGATATCCTCCCTTGGTAATATAAAACATTAAGGACAAATATAATTCAAGTTTTGAAGTCACCAAAACTTTAAGAGAAATGTGGTATCTGAAAATGAAATTGTGAATGTTGTGGAGAATAGTACCTTCAGTTAAACATATAGCTGGTTCTGTTGACTCTTGAAAACCTGAACACATAGCTTTCAGCACTGCCCCCTTTTCCAATTTACCTAAGCCCATGAAAGATAATTGAGTTAGCAAAAAAAAAATGAGATGCTGTAAGAGAAACAGAAAAAACTGACAAGTCAGCAGTTCTCCAACACCTCTGTATTGTCTGTTGTTCACGACAAGAGTTGGGAGTATAGTCACGTCTCCACGGGAACCTTTGCCAATCTGAAATAGACTCATTTCAAGAACACAAAACGGAATGAGGAATATATGGCAGCATTAAAACGACAAGATCTAGAAGAGAAGAGTAAGAGCCAATTGGTTACAAAAAGACAAACCTGGGACTCCTGCTCTGCTTTAAGAATTGGGTTCTCCACATCTGCATCAGGGTCTCCGATACACTTGTCCACCTTCTTGAGATCAATGTCTGAATGCATACCACAGAAAGAAAATTCGAATAGCCACCATGAGCTGATAGTCGGAAAATATAGAATGAAATGCACAAACTTGACAGTAACAAAAGATCCAACTGGTCAAATATTAGGCTCAACAGCCCTACAAGGTAAGCTGATTGCTATCAATCAGTTGGTTGCTTTATATTTGATATAAAGATGTTTTTACTAAAATTGTTACGCTTGATAGAGCGCAGTAACGGGCTGGCTCTCGAGACTTTAGTCCAGCCACATATAATGAGTTAACTGCATAATATCACAGGACCAAAGGCCATAGGGGTAATGAAGCATTATACTAACCAAGGGACTTAATAATTTCGTCTGCGCACTCCTTGGTGTACTTCTTATCCTTCATCGGACACCGGATGGCAAAGTCAGTCACATAGTCCCACCATATCCACGGTTTACCGGTCTCGTTCACCACTCTATATACGCAAGCCTGTCGTAAATTCTGAACTACAACATCCTTCCCATCATACCCTTTAGTGAAATCCTGCTCAGGATCTGGCGCACAGTACCTTCCATGGTTAATACACTGAGACTTGCACTGTTTACTCAGCGTAAAAGCCTCAGGGCAGTACCAGGTGATGTAGTGTGGCGTGAACTGAGTATGCCCTCCCTTCTCAAGAATCTGAGCAGCTCCTTTGAAATTCTTGAGAAACTCAATCTGAGTATCACACTTCTTCCCACACTGGTCGTTGCTGTTAGTCCAGAGCTCGTATTCCACACGCTCATCGGGATGTGGAACAGACTCCGTCCAGTCAAGCTTCATGTTCACCATGTCGCCACCGGAGAGCGCAGACTTTATACTGTCTCCCAAAGATTTGGTGATGAGAGCAGACGGAATGGTAATGTTTTGAAGATAATCCGCATCGGATTTATCTTCTTCAGGTGTATCCATCGTAATCAATGGCTCAACTTTGTTATCAGCTACAAGAATCGCTGCTGCTCCAGCTTGTTGAGCTATCCATGCTTTCAAAGTGAAGAAACAATCTGTGTTCACAATAAGAAACACAGATTCAGATCCAAAATAGAATCTTTCCCAAATACTATAAACCTATTCTAGCATACAATTAAGGGAAATCGAAAATCGAACCTCCACGATCAATAAGAACAAAAGAGGGTAAGCGTCCAGGCTTAGATTTGAAGGAGATGTCGAAATCTTTGTAGCTTTTACAAGCATTCCGATTCGATTTGGGATACACGACGGTGCCGACTAATGTACCACCGTATTGAGGAACTCCGAAATTCCCAATGGCACATTCGTAAATACCTTTGATCGAGTCGGGTGATGTGACTTTGAGGTTGTTCTTCTCCACAACGAATCTACCCATCGATAGACTCAAGATCATAAGAAACGAGAGAGTGAAAAACCTTAGCTTCTCCTGATTCATCATTTTTTCTTCCTCACAAATCGATTGAAAGGAGTAAAGAACAAAAACGGATTCAAGGGTTTACACTCAAGAGTGATTAAGATACGAAACCCTAGATTTACAGAGAAAGTTCACAACTTTTTTTTTTTTAATTGTTCAAGGAAGTGAACAGTGTTTGTTTGATTTAGAAGGAGAGAGGCTTATGAATTAAGGAAGAGGAGGAAGATTTCTTATAGTAATTATTAGATACATGAATCTTAAGAGTTAATTAATTAATGTAAGAGCTTAATGGAATTGTTCTTCTTTGTCGTTTCCGTAAATGTGGAAATAAAAGACAAAAGTTTAAAAAGAAATGAACAAATGGCTAAGAATAGTAAAACGGGAAACACGTGTGTGTGTTGTTATCTTGTAACATCTTTATTATCCAACGAAAAATCTTTAGCACAGATTACACCCACATCTTTACTCACTACTCACTGTCCTAATAGTTTTTTTCACATATATTAGAAGATAGTGTAATAGCAGTCCAAATTTTTTGGAATTATTGAACATACTAAAAACATAAAAAATGATGTGTAGATTTAAAAATAAACTACAGAAATGATAAAGAAATTGTAAATTAAAACAAACAAGGTGTTTTGTCGTGATAAGTAACAATATTCAAAAATGAAAAAAAATACTAAGAATAACTCACAATTAACAAAACATTAAAAAGATCATACTTGGTGAAAATAAGGACGTTTAAAATGAAACAGAAAAGAATGAATAAAGATAGAGAGATTAAAAGAAACATATTATTAAGAAGTGGTAAGAAGTGGATCATCACCAGTTTTCAAGAATCTCTCATTAGAACTAATTGTAATGCTGAGAATGAATAACAGCAAAACAGCATTAAAACAGAACCAGATAACTGTGATCAGTAATTAATTTAATCAGCAAGATACTGAGATTTAATTTGTTACAAGAAGGTCAAACATTACTTACTCTGTAAGATACCATAAATAGTCTGTTTTATCTCTGGTCATGCGTATTTGTTCCAACAGACCATCTTGAGCAAACGTACCATAGTCACTTGAAGAAGGGATTGCTTCGTTGTATGATTCCCATGAAAATTGTGTGCTAGTAGGAACCATCTCCATAAGTATGCTCGGTGAACGGATCTATATCACGTTACACATACCAAACATGTATAGGTCAATCTCAATAACAAGAATACAATTCCTACGAGATCAACAAAGTTAGGACCGTCTTAGACTATTTGAAGTCATTTGGAAATATTTAATGTGAAAGTATTTTTTTTAGTTAAGAACCCTAATATATAACACATGTATTTCTTATAGTATTTTATTTATTTTATTTTTTTAATTAGGACCCTACCCGAATGCATGAGATGCACATGTTAAAAGATGGTCATAAACAAAGAGTATCAATTTAAACAACAAAGAAGATACAAACCTGTGAGAGAATGATGGGTCCTCCTTGAGTTTCAAACAACTTTTCTTTTTTCATTATATCCACAATTTTCTTTGTGAATTTTTGCATTGCAGTCTTTTCAATTTCACATCAAAATAAAAATTTTAAAACCTTGTTAATAAAAATTTACATCGGAAACTGATTTGTTCTAAAATTTTGTACCTTGAAAGGTTCATTATCTGTCCTCTAAACCATACCAGGGACATATTTAAGCCAAACTGGAAATCCCCTAAAAATCAGAAAACGTATATAAATAAATTTTATATATTCATATGAAAATATTATTTTATTCTAAGAACAAATATTTTTTTTATATTTTACCCAAAATTCCACTCGGCACAAACATATGGACCAATTCTCAGACTAACATATAGACCAGCTTGCTGCACCAGCTTGATGAATTTGACCAGATCATACCTATCCCCAAAATAATACTGGAAGCAAACGGAATTAAATATAGAGCATTGAGATTTTATATGTCTATGAGTCAATTGTAAGCAAATGGTAGACGTCTTTAAATTACTTTTTCAGGAGAAGGTTCATGTCCATTCCAGAAAACATAAGTTTGTATAACATCTAAACCTCCTTCTTTGGCCTTCTTTATAAGATCAGGCCACATCTGCATATAACAAAGCATCCACAATTCTATATAAACAAATATAGTTTTGTAATGAAATAGCCTAGAATATAAGAAAAAACACCTGAAAAACAAGTCTCCATGTGCAGAAAAATCAAAGCAATCATTCAGTAAATTTAATCAGAACCCAAGAAATTTTGAATTTTATTAGAAAGAGGTAAATGTAAAAAAAAAAAAAAAAGATTACCTCAGGGGTGCTTCTTGGGTAATGGATGGAACCAGAGAGAAGGATCCTTCTCTGTCCATTGATGATTAATGCTTTATGATCATAAGTGACCAATGCTTTAGTTGAGCAAATCAACAATGAAAAACACATAATCGCCAGAAAAATCCAAGCTTTATCCCTAAAATTCATACCCTTTTTTCCACTTTTTAGTTTATTTTTAGAAACTGGTAAAGAAGATTCGCTGAGATTATCAGCTATTGGGATAGGAATGAATAATGGTCATAAAAGGTATATATATATATGTATTTTTATTTTTTTATTTTTATTTCAATCTCACATACCCCATATATATATATATTTCTTTTTGGTCATGTGAAAAATTATGTAATGTAAAAGTGATTAACTCCACTACTAAATGTTATTATGACACTAATATGTCAGTATCATACACGATGAAGATGCGACTTGCGAATATGGTTCGACCACATCAGATTGCTACTAATCGCAATACGACACGTTTGAACGGGAAAAAAAAAACAACGATACCTTTATCTTTTATTGATACGAAGAAAAACATGTTTTAATCGAGTAAAAATAAATGGATACATATTGCAATACAACTAAAAAGTAATATTTTAAGTAGGCAACGTACGCAATGAAACTAAAAAGTAATTGCAATACAAATATGATTGGCCGCATTAAGAAGGCAGACGGATACAAATCCTTGGGGCTTATGCGAAAAGCTTCAAATCACATTTTTTTTTAGCCTAGTGAGAAACTCGAAAATTTGACAGACTTAATCTAAAAATTATAGGTCGGAATCTGATAAGATTAATATATATATATATATATACTATATAGGCTAGATCAAATTGTATCCTGATTTTAATTCAAAGGTCATAACAACTCGGGTCTACCGACAAGATTTTTGTGTCTACTGTAATATAAACATAGATCATGCCTCGATTTTTTAAAAACTATTTGAAAGTTTAATTTCTTTCTTTTTAATGAATTTTTGAAAGATTTACCTATAATTTTGGACCTTAACAAGATTCAACTTTGTTTCTTCGTTACTTGGAAATAAAATCGGACAGCAAATAATGCTATTGTGATCGACTAACGAAATCTATTTTATTTTTTTATTTTTTTGATAGATCAAATATAAAGCCAAAAAGGGTTAATTGATAAGTCGTCTGTTTCTTGTGAAATTCACGTAATGTATGTCTTTATCCATATATAAAAAGAAACCAGACATATCATTTTTCATTTCTTAATAATCACAGACATGATTTCATTATAAAAACAAATCGTTTATGTACTTTCTTTATTTTTTTTTGGGGAGATAAATGGATAAGTAAAGATTCCCCAGTGTCTAATAACTAGTTAATCTTTGTGAGCAACACATACTTAGTTACATACACTTGGTGCACACACACATATATATATATATATATGCGCCACATGCATGTATGTATACTTTTGTGTATTGTAATTTGTATACAAATTATAGCACTGTTGTATTCATTTTGCGCCCGTTTATTCCTTGTCTCGTCTTCTACCAAAGAGTTCGATCGGATTACATAAAGAAAGCACACGGTACAGATAGAAAAGAACCGGATAGATAATTTCAGTGAAAATAATGCAATAGGTCCATATTTTTTATTAATTTTAAGTCCAAGCAACACTTTTTAACATTGTTTAAGCTTCACAAGCTTCGGAGCAGAGAGAAACCTATTTGGAGCTAAACCAAAATGGCTCTTTTGGGAGCTCTCTCTTCACTTTCTTCTAACATGAATTATTTTCAAAAGAAAATCAAGGGGTTTTCTGCTGTTACACTTCTCTGGAACCGACCTTACTAGGCGTTTAGAGTGCCAATATTTTAGCTTTTATTATTTTATTTTTTTCGCAATTTATTAAACAATTTTTAAGAAATTATTAAATATTATATATAAGTTTTTGTCAATTAGTCGGCTGCCTAAATGCCGAGTTAGACGGACCTATTAGTTAGTTGATATTTAATTAACTTTATTTATTGATTGAACATTTAAACAACCGACTTTTAAAGCTTTCGTAATGTTGACTTATTTTATAAATTAAAAAATGGTTTAGGCTTCGAATTTCTTTTCGATAGTTTTGGGCTTGTAACATCTCTTTATCTAATAGTTTGGGTTACAGAGTGTAATGGGCATATGGACTCTCAGAGAAGCCCAACCCAGATGAACCATTGCTTCAGTGGGCATTTTTATAGCGTAGTGCGGAATAAGTTTTAAACAGTTAGTAGTTTTAGTAGTACATAGGAACAAAATGAATACTGAGGAAAATGAAAAATAGTGGAATTGATAATCACGTTATTTTATTGTCTACTTAAATGTTCTAAAATAAAGAGTTATAGAAATGGATGTGGAGTGAAACAATTAATGGAATAATGCTACTTTGATTTCAGTATCTAAAAATAAAAGAAAGTCCAACGTAACACGGCTTATCTAAAATACGTAACACATGGATCATTTATTCAAAATTTTTTTTTTTTGGATTTGGGAAAGATCCATAAATCATATTCGTTTTAACCATATTAAGCAAGCTACGTGACATGACATGATTCATGTTCTACATCTTCTCACGTTCCATCGGATTACTTGTTTTACTATTTCTCCTCTTCCTCATTCGTTCATTGTTTGACACGTGGTCGGTACTTATTCTCGCCGTTATTTGTGAAACACATGAAATAATAACGTTAAAAAAACACATATAAAATATTTGATTTTTTTTTTTTTTTTTTTTGCATACCATGACTGGAGAGTATAATTTTCATGGATATAACCAACACATGGATCACTTTATATTGTTTCTTGATCACCATCAACGGAGATAGGAAAATTCCTACATAACAAAGTAATTAACTAAATCATAACCAAAAAGAAGTTTAAATATATTCTAGTTGGATGAATAAGAAAAATAAAATAACGTTTTACTCGATCACATGAATTGTCTTAAAATAGGAGATCGAAGAAAGCAAAATTAGAATGAGTAAAATAATATGACATCCAAATAAAAATAAAAAAGTAATATTCAGACAATTTCTATTATCATAAAATATTTTAAAAAAAAATTCCTAATTTTTCATATAAAGCTAAATAATCTTAGATACTGGATAAAAATTTGGTGTGCCGTGTTCAGACACGGCTAAGGTTTAAGGCCGGCCAAATAAAAGAAACAAAAAACATTATTGTAAAGTTCAATAGTAAAATTTGTGTGGTCTTTGAGGCTTCTTGCTCTATTTCACTCACCAATTGGAACTTAAAAATGGTCCATTTTTCCCTTTTCTCTCTTTTATTATTGTATTATTTCTTATATAACCTAATCTTCAATTAAAAAAAAAGTCCATAAGCTAAACGCCTTTGCACGATATTACTAGATAGTATTATATATATTTCATTTTTTATCTTGTTCTTAGAGGTATAGAATTAAACGGAAAACATATGTTAACTGTTGAAAAAAGAACATCTGTTAATTAAATACAGTCTTAGCGATATTGTTACAGAATAAAATTACCACTATCGATGCTTTTTTTTCCTAGAGATGTATACAAATATACGGACGACACTATATTTAAATCTTCATGTAAACATCTCATTTTTTATTATTTCCTTGGGTATAGTTCTTTAAGGTTACGAAAACCTCATAATTAAACTATTCAAGCATTGACTTTCTAATTCTTTTTCGTTATATGATAGGAAGATAGAGAAAGCTGCAAGCAAATCTAACAAAAAAGTATATATGTGATATTTTATAAAATTAAGAAAAAAAATGAAGAAGGAAATGAAGTAACTTGACGCGATGGCTAACGAGGGTATAAAGTATAAACACACCTGAAACACCCAGCGATCTCTTCAATAACAATCCATCTTCTACACCAAACTTCAGCTCTTTAGACAATAAGATGAAACTTTTTGGTCTCTTTCTTAGTTTTACTTTTTTGTTCCTTTGCCAGTTCTTATCTCAAGCCGATGTGCCGGAACTCAGCCGTGAGCCGCCTCGTCCCATTATCTTTGTCCCTCATGACCTCTCCAAATCCGATCCACAACAGGTTCTTTGAATTTAACTCTTTTCCTCAAGAGCTTTATATCGTTTTCAACTCAAAATGTTTTCCGTATTGTCCTTTATATAGGTAAATGTATGTGTATTCAGGTCGATTGATTCCCTTCCTCACCAATGTTATGTTCTTCAATCTATCACATATATATTTTAATGATTATTAAGATATTAACCCCATAATTTTGTTGATTTTGTCATTGCATATTTATATTTTACTAAATACATTATATATTCACTTTCTTGGATCTTAACTCTGCGAGACAAGATGGTACTTTATTTTCGGTTTTATGACTCTGTTGCTGTCTTTATTAATCAGTGAATATTTTGAATTCATCTATCACAGATTCTTTCCTTATTTTTTGCATGTTCATCCTCTATAATCTGAATTTTTACGACCTATACCCCAATTACGTTGTTGACTCTGATCGTCCCAAAAGGGTTAACTTCTGTAACAAATGTTGTATCTAAAGGTTTGTGATGGTGATGAATATATAACAAATTAAAGGTGCACGTATCACTGGCGGGTTTGGACCACATGAGAGTAACATACATTACGGAAGACAAGAAGGTGGAGTCGGTGGTGGAATATGGTAAGCAACCAGGAAAGTACGACGGAAAAGCCATCGGAAAATCCACTTCTTACAAATACTTCTTCTACAGTTCCGGCAAGATCCACCACGTCAAGATCGGACCTCTACAAGCCAACACCACTTACTATTACATTTGCGGCGGCAACGGTCATGAATTTTCTTTCAAGACTCCTCCGTCAGCTTTTCCGGTCGAGTTCGCCATAGTTGGTAGATTCCCTAAACTCTTCTTTTTTCTTATGTCGGTTATATTTTGAAATTGGAGACACCTTGATCTTAAAACATGTAGTCTAGAGTAGAGAAAAAACATTACTAAACATATTGAACAACGATGTCAACCGGTAAATAGGATGTACAGTACTCGATTAATACTATAGACAAAGAAATAAAACTCTATTTTTCTTAAAAGTTTTTTGACTAAATTCTTAAAAATTCAAATTTAATAGCTTCACGTAATAACACAAAAACCTTGCAAGAAGGTATATGTTACGCATGCCCTCAACTTTTTCGGTTTGTGTTCGAGTGCTTTTAAAAGTCACTCGTCTTACACGGAGCTATCTATATATTTAGGGGTGTCAGAAAGCTATATCCATGCATGAACTGGCTTATTAAAAAAAATATGGGTTAATTGTTTATTCACTAAATTAGTTTAGTTTACTATATGTGAGACTCTTGTAATATATTAGTTAAATTAATATACATATTCTAATATTTGAACTATATATAAGCATATAACCTTTCGTAGATATATATATTCTTGTCCGTCTAGAAAAAAAATCTATGGATGAAAATTTTGGTTGAGTTGAATCTACACAAAACACTCAATCCATGACGAGTTGGGTCAGATTGAGGTTGATCTACTTCACACTCTATTAGTCTATTCTATACGTTGGATTCCGATTCAAACCGGTTAAGGACCAAATTTCATGTGTACTTATGAAAGACCGTTTTTTAAAATGTCAAATTGAAGGCGACCTAGGCCAAACCGAATGGACAGCAGCAACATTATCTCAGATAAAGAGCCAAGACTACGACGTCTTTCTACTTCCTGGAGACCTCTCCTATGCCGACACTAACCAGCCACTTTGGGACTCCTTTGGCCGCCTGGTCGAGCCACTAGCGAGCCAGCACCCTTGGATGGTTACTGAAGGAAACCACGAGATCGAATTCTTCCCAATTATTGAACACACAACCTTCAAGTCATACAATGCACGGTGGCTCATGCCTTATACCGAGAGCCTCTCTGACTCCAATCTTTACTACTCTTTTGACGTAGCAGGCGTCCACACGGTTATGCTCGGTTCTTATACTGACTACGACTCAGATTCCAATCAGTACCAGTGGCTCCAAGCTGATCTAGCAAAGGTTAGTTGGAAATAATGCAACTTAATTTGGAAACAGTGCTTGGTAGTTCATAGTCGGTACATAATCATTTCATTAGTTTCACACAAAAATGGTCGTTTTTAAGTTATGTTTTGTTTTGAAAACGCTGTTAAACAGAAATTGGTTTGTTTTCAATATTTTTTTGAATCTGTGTAAAATATCAAAAACAACATATTTTGTGAATCAAAGGAAACAGACGGCTAAGTAAGATGAGTACCTACTTCACAACATTTGAAGTGAGTACAAAATTTTCTATCAAAACTTGAAAATTGAATATTTATTATTATGAAAAAAGGTTGACCGGAAAATGACGCCGTGGGTAGTGGTGTTGGTGCACGCGCCATGGTACAACACGAACGAGGCACACGAAGGTGAAGGAGAAAGCATGAGGGAATCTATGGAGTCTTTGCTCTTTAGTGCTCGAGTCGACGTCGTTTTTGCCGGCCATGTTCATGCCTACGAACGTTTCGTGAGTACCCCATCTTTATAAATCTTTTTTTTTTTCTAATTTAAATTGTGCTACAACCAATTCAATAAGTGAATTGACTAATTAAAGGGGAAATATCATTTTTTAACAGGGGAAATATCATTTACAATTAAAAAGGTAAAAGTTTTTTTCTTTTACTCTATTGATGGCGAATTGTGATTGATGCAGAAGCGGGTATATAACAACAAGGCCGACCCATGTGGGCCTATATACATAACCATCGGCGACGGAGGCAACCGAGAAGGCCTTGCTACATCGTATGTCTTCTTAACATTTTGGGGATTTAAGTAAATTGGTATTTAACTGATTTCAATCTATTTTTCTTATAACTTGATGATTTACAGGTTTAAGAAACCTCAATCTCCTTTATCGGTATACCGTGAATCGAGTTTTGGACATGGTAGATTGAAGGTTATTGACGGGAAACGAGCAAATTGGTCATGGCATAGAAACAACGACTCGAATTCGCTTCTTGCGGATGATATATGGCTCGAGAGTCTTAGTACATCATCGTCATGTTGGCCTTTGAGTCGTTCCAATGATGAGCTTTAAATCATCACAGCATTAAACATCTAATGTTCTCCCTTTTTTTTTTTTTCATTGGATCGCTCGTCAAAAATAAGAACTACAAATGTTCATTTTGTTATAGCTTACAACATTCTTTATAGGTATTTTTTTGTTTTGTTGTTTTTAAGAATGTATGGGGAGTTTCTGTTCAAGTATTGCGTGCTTTTGTCTTATAGGATCCAACATTGGCTAGTTTGTAGGACTGATCAATGTCTGATGTATACTTGTACTTTCAATCAGTAAGACTTTTGATTACTTGTTTTCTGAGTTTTGACTGTTGATATGTATTTTTGCCGGCTCAAGTTAGAAATATGGGAACCAGAAATCCCAAGAAGCGATCAAGTTAGTCCATTTTTTACTGACCAGTGCAGAATTCACATAACCGACAAACGAACATATATGTTTTGTTTATGTTGATTTAAGAGTATCCCTCCGCATAAAAAAACAAAAAGAGGCAAAATTGCAATTTGCAAACGATTTACACATAACCGTTGTGGACTACTATAAATTTTTAAATTTTATTTTGAACTATTATTATTTGTTTAATGATATAATTTGAAACTTTTTAGAAATATTAAATGTGAGTATATCTAATTTTTAACGGTTTTATATATACTTAACAAAATAAAATTTATTGAAAATATATCTATCAAAAGTCAAATTTTAGAATATATATTGATTTTATAAACTTTATCAAATATCCAAGTTTTACTATTCATATTCACTGGCAAAAAAATTACATTTACATATTTAATTTTGGTTCGAGTTGATGATTTTGGATCCATACAATTACATTGAATATTGTAATTAAGTATCAACCAATTTGTTGGAATATATATATATCCTCCGATAGATGAAATGTGCCATAGATGCTATTCGGTTTCGTCAAAATTTTAGTTTTAAATTACTTCTTCCAAAAGCACTTTACAACTTCAACTTGTCATATCAGTAAACAAAATAGTTTTAAAGTATATCACAATATATATATTTTTTTTAAAAAAATATCCCATAATTTATAAATGCTAACTCTATAATTGTTTGATCATAAATTCAATTATAATAATAATATAAAGAAAAATTTATAAACTAGTGAAAATATTATTAATACTTTGATGTATTTATTAAAATAGAAATATTTTTTAAAATATAAATAAATCTAATAAAACTAAAATTATTAATATGTTACAATTTTTTTTAAAAAAATGAGTTGATTATGTTGTATCATAAGAAAAGACTATTATACTTATATATATATAGAGATTATTTAGTTTTGTTTCGTCAAACAATAATGGAAGATGAAAGAAAGCTGCAAGCAAAACTTATTTAAAAACAAAACAAAACAAAAACGAAATGAGTGACTTGACGACTTGTACAAACGAACCTGAGACATAAATATATCTCTTCAGTATATAAATGATTCATCACATCTTATCATCTTCACCTTAAACCCTTTCCAAAAGAGGATGAAAATCTTTGATCTCTTTCTTACCTTTGCTCTCTTCTTCCTCTCTGATCCGTTTGTATCTCAAGCTAATCGTGGTGATTCCAAATACAAACGCCCGCCGCCTCGTGAAGACTTCATCGTCTCTCACGGCCGTCCAAAATTCCATCCTCAACAGGTTCATTAGGATAAATGCCTCTCGATCTGTGTCTTAATTCCTGTAAAAATTTATCAGCCTTTTTATATTGAGTGTGAGATGCATTATGTTTTTTTTTTAATCTATCATATATTTTCTTCCTTTTCTTTTTTACATTCTAATTTCAATCACATATTCATTTTTGTCAATTTGTTTTTACCAATCTACATCATCTGAAATTATATAGATTATGAAGTTCATGAATTTCCATTTAGAATCAAACTGACAGTAAATAAGTAGAGTTCCTCGTATCCTTATATATTTTCCGACGTGAAATTTCTGATATTAGTATTTTGTGGATTGTTAAAAACATGGTATGATTAGTGAAAATCAATACCTACGCAACATTTTGTTTCCTTCTTCTTTTAAATCAATAATCTTTAAAAAAAAAAATCTTAATTAATAAGTAGGATTCTTAAACGTCTCTAATAGAAAACTTGCATCTACGGCGGAGTTTTCTATCGCAGTTTTTTTTACTACATTCTTGTTTTATCACAGTATTCCATTACAAATTTGCGATGAAGTTGCATTTACAAGACGTGAATGATTTGCAACGAACCGTCTGTTAGTAATGGCCTTGTGATGAATTTAATTTCTACATGTGGACACAAAAGAAAAGTTTTCATATTAGTTAATCCTGATAATAAATTATATAGGTGCACGTATCATTGGCGGGTATGGACTACATGAGAGTAACATACACAACGGACGACAATAACGTGGCATCGATGGTGGAGTACGGTAAACACCCAAAAAGGTACGACAGAAAATCAGCCGGTGAGTCCACTTCTTACCAATATTTCTCCTACAGCTCCGGCGAGATCCACCATGTCAAGATTGGTCCTCTTCAACCAAACACCACTTACTATTACCGTTGCGGCGGCCACGGTGACGAATTTTCTTTCAGAACTCCTCCGTCCACTTTTCCGGTCGAGTTCGCCGTCGCTGGTAAAAAGTTCCTTCTTTAACTCTTTTCTTCATTTCTCGCTTTTTCGTGTCATTTCTTGGTAATGAAGATGTTAGGACAGGTGAATAGGATGTCCATTTACAATGGACGGTCTAATTTCCTATGTGTTCAAGGCTACAGAGAGAGATGGTAACTTTACATCGAACACCTCGATTTATTGTCGTTAGCCACATATTGGTCCATATAGTCCTAAAAAGTTATTCACATTTGAAGTAATCCCGAGGGTTTGTCAGAGACGGACCATACGACATTAGCCCATCAGAATATTCAATGTGTAACCAACTTACCATATATTTGAAACTTTATGCTTATTAAAAGATATATTGAAACTGGACGAAATACGTTTATGCAATAGCACGCAAACCTTGCAGGAAGTTACATGTCTCCACTTTTATACATGCCCACAACTTTTCCGTGGGAGTTTGATTGTTTCGAAGTATACGCCAAAATCCCAAGCTTTAAAGTTGTACTTGTCTCATCTTGTGTTTTTTTTGTCTTTTGTTTTTATGGTTGGTGGTTAAGTACTATATTTTTAGGGGTTTCAAAATGAATTATCAATGCATGAATTGCCTTTTAATTCAAAATTTAATATAGTGGTTGAGTTGAGATTTGTTTCAAGCGATCATATAATCAATGATTTACACATGATTTTGATTCCTAGTGGCTACCTCATACAATAATCGTAATTTTAGTCATTAACTTAGTTCCATCAAATTTTATAAAGAAAACTGGTTTAAACTTATTTTATATTATATGTAATATATGTTCAATATATTAATCATTAAATTAGTTTAGTTTATTTTATTCATACGTATACACACATATTTTATATCTATTATTAACAAATTTTCATTTGAATATCTAAATAAATTAAGAATTATTTTGAAATTTATCATATTAAATTATTTAATTCGTTTTTGTGAACAACAATAAATAATGCAAGTGGTTACGCAACAAAAAGAATAACACAAACTACAACCTCAAATAATTTAACTATAGAAAATACATATGTTGAGTTGAATCCAACTCATGAAACACTCCATCAATGATAGCTTGGATTGGGGTTGATCTATTTTGACACCTTTATTCTATATATGCTGGTTTTGGTTCGTGCATGTTAAGAACCGGTTTTTCTAGTGTACTTACGAAAGATCGGTTATTGTTGTGAAATTGAAGGTGACCTTGGGCAAACTGATTGGACGGTGAGAACATTAGATCAAATTAGCAAACGGGATTTCGATATCTTTCTACTTCCCGGTGACCTCTCCTACGCAGACACCCACCAGCCACTTTGGGACTCATTTGGCCGCCTCATGGAGACCCTGGCTAGCACCCGCCCGTGGATGGTCACGGAGGGAAACCACGAGATCGAGTCTTCCCCGATCACTGAAGAACACATAAGCTTTAAATCATACAATGCTCGATGGCTCATGCCTCACGCTGAAAGCCTCTCTCCCTCCAACCTTTACTACTCTTTTGATGCAGCCGGTGTCCACATTATTATGCTTGGTTCTTACACCCGCTTTGACTCCCACTCTGATCAGTACCGGTGGCTCCAAGCAGATTTGAGAAAGGTAAGTAGTAGGATATACATTAATTACTTGGACTATATATGGTTCAGATATATGGGTCTAAGTTGGCACTATTTGATAGCAACATTTCAAATATATTCATTGCAAAACTCACATATATAATGGCTACATATTCCGGAAATTGGTTTGAGATTCCATATAAAGTTTTTATATCATTTTTTAAAAAAACTTTCAGCTATTTCTGATAGTTATTGAAAATTAGATTTTTTTTTTTTTTGTGAGGGAGATTGACCGTAAAACAACGCCGTGGTTGGTGGTGGTGATGCACACGCCATGGTACAGTACAAACAAGGCGCATGAAGGTGAAGGAGAGAAAATGAGAAAGGCCATGGAGGGTTTGCTCTTTCGTGCTCAGGTCGACGTCGTTTTTGCTGGCCACATTCATACCTACGAACGTTTTGTAAGTACCATCTTTGAAAATACAATTCTAACTGGTAATCCCGAAGGTATGACGTGATGCAACAAAATTTATAAATCACATAATTCTGCAAATGGCTAAAATCAAATTAATATTGTCATTCGACATGTTTGAAGTTAAATCAAGTTTTACGTAATGAATTTTGTTTGTTACTTACAATGATTCTTTACTTAGTTATGTAGATTTAAATACACTATTTTAAAAAAATATTGCTTTATTTTATTGATTGCAAATTATGGCTGATGCAGAGGCCGATATACAACAACAAGGCCGACCCATGTGGACCAATGTACATAACCATCGGTGACGGTGGCAATCGAGAAGGGCTGGCTTATTCGTATGTCACCTCCCATTATTTATCTAAATTATGTTTTTGGCACAATTCAATGGTTTATGTTTGTTTATTTTTTAAAACTGGTTATTTAAGTGAACTGAATAAACCAAAATTTTACAGGTTCCATGAGCCTCGTTCACCGTTATCGTTATTCCGTGAATCTAGTTTTGGACATGGAAGATTGAGGATTATTGACAAGAGACGAGCGCATTGGTCGTGGCATAGAAACAACGACAACTTCTCAGTTATTGCGGATGAAGTATGGTTCGAAAGCCCTAAGACATCATCACACTGTAATTTGAATCGTGTTAGAAATGAGCTTTAAGATCACCATACCATAAATATCTTACTCTCTTCTCTTCTCTTTTTTTTTTTTTGAAATTGTTCATAGAAACATAAACTCAATTGGGGTCACCTCTCAACTCATTAAAAATAATTAATTAAATTACGTATCAACATATATAGTTTACATATGGAGACATCACATAAGTACCACTGGACACTTGTTGGCACAATCTTGGGCTCAAAACTATCATCTATTCAAATTTCTAGTGAATATCTATTTATTAGAGTCTTGTTTAAGACATTCCACATCCATATATCAAACTGTAAGAACTTACAATATGCATTGTAAAGATTATAAGCTTTTAATGCAAATGATTTTAAAACCGGAGACAGATTTATATTTTTCTTTTGTCTGAATAACTTTGTTTGTACACGCAAAAGCCACACAAAATGCCGGAAAAAAAAAATGAAAAGCCAACGCGAATACCTTATTTCTTTCTGAAGGAAAAGAAAATTAATTGCGAAGATGAGGAAAGCGTCTCAATCCTACACCACGTGACACGTGTCCCCACTTAGAAAATACATATCTTTTACATAAAATGACCCATGATGAACGGCTGAGATCAATCTAACAACACCATCCGGATTTTTCGGGGACGGACGCATATTACATGAAGACGGAAACGTCAACGCATCGGACGGCTCCGATCAAATCTTCTGAAGCTTCGCCGCTTTGACCAGGGGGTTCGCCTTCGCGATCTCTTCGCGACCGGCCGATTTAAAATCGAAAGTGCATCCGTGCACCTCCGGGTACCTGTGGGCCCCGCAAAACATTGTCCCGCACCGGCACTTGAACCCGGTTAACCCGACCCGTTTCCTGCACGTCGTGCACCGATTCGGCCGTTTCTGCTGCTGCTGCTGCTGCTCCGTCGTCGTTTGTGGCGGCGGAGTCACCGTCATCGGCACGTTCTTCGCCGTTACCTCCAATTCAGCGGATGGGTTTCGCACGAGAGGCTGGATCATCGGAGAAGAGATGGAAGCGATCTCCGACGACGGAGGAGAAACGGCGGAGAGAGAGGATTCGACGGTGGATTTCATGGAGGCTTGTTGCTGTTGCTTAAGACATAGATCTCCGTAGCAATTGGAACATAGATTCATGGTTGCGGAGCTGCCGAGGAAGCCGCAGTTGTTAGCACAGAGACGGTGGCCTTCCGGCGTCTGACATCGATGCTCTTCCGCCATAGATCTTGAGAGTAATTCAAGAATAAAAAACGTTAAAGCTTGTCGAAAATCTGAAAACAAAAAGAAAAGACAAAATGACTAAAAAAAGGGTAATAAATCTGCAGACTTTAAAAAGAAACAAGAAAACACGAACTGGAATCTGGTCAACGAGAGAGAAAATAGGTAAAAAAGCGAAGAAAAATTCAGAAGATTTTCCTCCGCTTTCTCGGCAATCAAACGGAAGGTAAAACAAACAGAAATGAAAAGAAAGAGAAAAAAAAAAAAGAGATGGAAAGTTTATTAAAAAAAAAATGAAACAGAGAAGAGAGGAGAAAAAGAAGGAGCGGAGGAGAGAACTTGTTGTTTACCTGTTCTTGAGAGAAGAAGAAGAAAGATGGTTCACTGATTTTTATCTTTTCCAAAAAACGATGAAAATTGGGAAGGAGAGAGAGAGAAAGAAGATGAAATAAACGGCGAAACAGAGACGACGCTGCTCAAAATTTAAATAGAAATAACGGTATTTAGTTTCATTATCAACATATTATTGTTTTATAATCTCTCTGATAAACTTTAACCAACTATATAATCTTATATAAATACACGTAATGCACTATTTTCAGGATCAAATCTTATACTACTGGTTAAATGTCGTCATGGTGTGTCTTATTTGATTCATCTTGTAATTTTTTCCTTACATAAATAAAGTCTTTTTCCTTACCAGAAAAATCTCATTAGATGGGTCAAACTTTACACCGTGTGGGCTATTATTAAAAAAATAATAATCATACCGTGTTGATACCTTGGAAGAACCACTTGGGATCTTTTCTTCTTTATGTCAACTTGGAATCTAAATCTACCACTTGTTACATTTTTTATTTTATACAAAATATTACATAGACGTTCATTTGATATAGTGATTGTTTTGCTAAAACCTCTAATAATTGATCAAATTGATGCTTGAAGGAAGAGAGGGAGGGGACAATGATGCACGCAAATGTTTGATTGGGTTGGTTTAGATTTAAATATGGTAAGATATTGTTAGGAATGTTTATTGGTTGGGGAACACTAATTTGTCTTTATGCATTTTGTTTTCTTAATCATTTTCACTTGGTGAAAGCTTTTAAACATATGATAATATCGGAATTTATCATATGGGTGTATCCACAGCATGAGAATAATTGGTTTGTTGGCAATTCCGTTCGTAACAAAATAAATCGCTCGTGGGATCATTTTTTCACAAACATAAAAATGACGATGAATATGTAGAAATATTCAAGGAAATATTAACGTTTTATGTTCGCAGTTATCTCAGGTTTGATAACTAATAAAAGAGATGTTACTAGAAGAAGATGTAAATCGTAAGACAAGTAAGATGGAAAATAATGAACGTATAATTAAAATTTGCATGATATATTATAAAAAGATGGAAAATAATGAAACATATAGTTAACAAGAATTTTCTTTTTTTAAAAAAGATTTTGAAATACAAAAACGTTGATTAGGGAATTGCAATAAATTTAACTCTATCGTATGGAATATTTTATTAAACATAACTCGTTTTTCACTGATAAAAATACAAATTTTAAAGTAATTAGGAAATACAAAAAAAATAAACGTTGTGTTAAAGAAAAAGATATGAAAAGTATGACAGGCTGGAAGAGGAGCCAAAATACAAGTCCAGGCTTTACCTTTATCCTAAGAGTACTCTCTTCTTATCTTTCTATATATTTTTATTCAAATAGCCTAACTACAAAGATTGTTGTTAGCCTATTAACAAGTAACCAACATGCAGTTATGGGCAACAAAACATATTTTTTCGTATTATATGAAGTTTGTGATATAATTGATGGGAATCATCATCCGAGAGTTAATATAGCTTAATTACTAAACCACTAGTTCACCTTTCACATTTTCAGTAACTAGGGTTCGTCGGTTCGACCCTCCTCTCCCTCAAATAGTAAAAATCGTCATGAAAGAACAAATATAAACATTGATCTACTTATGGTTCAGTTACATCCCAATTTGTGGGTTGGGCTTTTAAAAATGAGGACCTATGGACTAGGCCTACTATGGACATTTGCATGATTCTTCTTAATCATATATACAATTTAAAGAGAAAACCCATTAACACAAAATATATTTACTACTATGATATGCTCTCTTTCAAATTTAAAGAGCAAATATAGCTAATATAATAAAATATCATCACAGAATAGACGATGTAACTTATCTCTTTTGCATAACAATTTGAGACTGCAGAAAGTTCTATAATGGCTCCAATCATGTTGAGGATCATAATTATTGTATTTCTCTTATAGCTTTTGTTTTTGCACCGCCTAACTTGTGTGGGAGACATTTACTCGCAAGCGGAATGAAAGGACATATTCATGATGCAGTCGCCCGCCTATAAAGTCTTACAGAACTGTGATGAACTAGTTTCAACAGATTAGCAAAAGGACAATTGAAACGAGACTTATATTTTAAGCGATATATTCATATGCAGTTGATACCACTGGGATAAACACCTATCCAAATATATAAATAATGTACGTTCAGACTTTCCCTTGTCTATGACTTGAGCTAGTTAGTTTTCGTCATGTCAACTAATTTTCTTGGTGGTTTTCTATTTTGGTTATTTCTCACAGTGATCTCTCTTACAACAATTTCCCTTGTGTCGTTCTAGGTAAGAGAGAGAGAGAGAGAGAGAAGATCGTGGAGGAGAGTAAGAGAGAGTTAGCAAATTAAGATAAGTGGTCGTGTTTAGTTGGTTCCATGACTTAGTGTTGAGATTTGATTTTTAGATAAAAACCCTGTAATAAAGAAAGAGAAGTTTAGCGAGAAGAAGAAAGGAAAACGAGTCCAGTAAGTGAAAGAAGAAGAAGACGAAGAAGAACGAGTAGAGCAAGTGAAGATGAAGAAATAGTGATCTTAAAAGAAGAAGAAGAGAAGACTAACAAAAATGTCATTGTGTTGTTAGTCTAGTTAAGATGAATTAATCATTTCACATGCTTCTATTGTTGTATCGAATCACACATTCACTCTCTCTCTCTCTCATCAAATAGCATTATCAAACTTAATTGTTCATTGCTTAAGACAAAAAACAAAATTATGGAGTTTTCCAATACTTTCTCAATCAAAGAGTGATCGACTAGTGTCTTGTTGAAGCAACTGAAATCAGATTTCATAATTTCCAGAACGATCTTCATTTTTTTTTTGAAGCTTGAATAATTCAAAATTACCCACAACAACTTAAATCGGACCTTTTCTCTCTCTCTCTCTCTCTTACTCTCTTCAACGTTATTGATCTGAAATCTTACCGAATCACGCTTTATTGTTGAGAAAATTTCAAATTGGTTTCTTACAATTGGGTTTAGGTTTTATTTTGGATTTATTTTTGGTTTTCTGAGTTTGAAACCGGTCAAAATAGGTCTTATTATGGATAAACTTAATTTGTTAAACACTGTTTATTCAATTAAACGCTATTAAATAGATTTTAATGATTTTTTGTAATTAATTAAAATTGAATAATATAAGTAATTTAGTGATAAACCTGAAAGTTTAAAAAGATTAAGTGTGGATATGAATAGTTTGGGGTCTAATGAAATCAACCCAAATCTAATTGATTGTAAGAACCTCATGGGTCCATATGTGATCTTTAGCTCATAAAATTTGTTCAACCAAAAAGTTTAGAGTTTTAGGCTTATGGAAAATATAATGTTTGAATTGAAATAATGGTAACTAAGTAGGTATCATCTTGATGTTACAAAAAGGGTATATAGGATCTTAGGAAAGTCTTAAGCCCAAAAAAAGTTGTGCATACTTGATTTAGTAATTTGAAAACTGATACAAAAATGCATCAACTATTGACCAGCTTTAAAAAATAGAGATATTATTCATTTGAGTGTTGAGAAAATATATTAAATAATACTAAAGATTCACTAAAACCAATTAATTAGTTTATTATATTGTTTTTCATTTGTGTATATGTTTAGATCAAACTTATCCAAATTTTTTTTAGAATATTCTTCCTTATCATCTCTCATTATGTTAATAAATTATTATGATTTATACAGGAAAAATCTCATATGTAATCATAGTCCATATGTTTAAAACCAATGGATTATGTAAACCAATTAATCCATATGTTTACATAATCATAATCATTTCAAGTTTATGTTTACAAAAAAAATATAATTAAAATCCATAAAAAAGGATTATGATTTATAACCATTTGGTCAAAATACATATGATTTATAACTATTTGATCAAAAACATAACCATCTATCTATATGTTTGATCAATATAGATGGTTATGATTTATAACCATTTGGATTTTCTTTTTTTGCCGAAAAAAAAAACCATTTGGTCAACTTATCAAAATTTGTATTCGAGTATTCTTTTCTAGTAATTGATGCGATATATATCACACTAATTCGTTTGAGTGGAAAGAATTCAAATTAGACAAGTGACCTAACACAAATAGAACCTGCAACATTACAACCGTCTCAACTCCCGCTAATATAAACACCAACTCCAACAACATCATTATCAATAATCTTTTATATCAACTTAATCCATAAACACATCTTTACATATATATCCACAAAACCCTTCTCATATAATCACCAAAATATCAAATATATACCTGTTATAACCAAATTTTCTAAATAAATTATAGAATGGCTAAGAGCTATTCTCATTCTGCTTCCATGGTAGTAGCAGAGAAGATCTCGTGGTACTGCGCGGTGTTTGCCGCCATGATGCTGCTGATGAACTGCTGCCACGTAGCAGAGGAGGGTCCCACGAATATCATCTTGCAGAAGCAGCAGCCGTCGATGATGATCGGCGGATATTCTGATCGGCGCCCAGCATGCGATGAGATCTATGAGGTGAAAGAAGGAGAGACGTTGCAGACGATAAGTGAGAAGTGTGGAGATCCTTACATCGTTGAAGGGAATCCTCATATACATGACCATGATGATGTTTTCCCTGGTTTACTCATCAGAATCAGTCCTTCTTTTTAATCTCATTTGATTCTTTAATGTATTAATATGAAACTTTTTTTTTCTTTGATGTACTTGTGATTTGTGAAGTGTGAATTGAGAAATGTTTATAATCATTCTCGATCTGAATATTATTATATTGATACCAGTTTGGTTATCGTAAGGAATACCTAAATACAAAGTCGTCATTTCGATCAGTTGATGCTCTATTTATGCAATAGATGTAACAATTTGGAATCGAGCTTGTAGCATGCAAATATGCAATCGTTTAACTGGCCACCGCTCTTAACCGATTTCATGAGGTCTCTCGACTATTCGGTTTTCTGGACCTTTTAAGTTCTTGGACTTATATTTCTTGCGCTTAGTTCAGTTATGGTTCATCTATAATATATATATTCCCAATATATGTTGGGCTTGCATTTGAATAATTAAGCTTTTGGGCGTTTGTACGATTTTCTTTCCCACACATCTCTATTTGAAAAAATCAATATTAAATAAATAAATAAAGATATGCTCGGTATTGTGAAATAAATAAAAAATTCGTGGATGTAAGAATTCGAATTACACTGTCTAAACCAACGTTTTAAATGGAATCCCAAAATCCCATAGTAAGAAATATATCTGATTTTGAAAAACAACTTAATTTGTAAAACTAAAGTAATTTATAATTGTTTCTTGGAATATTAACTATATATAATAATAATAATAAATAACACTGATTGTAATGGATGATTTATTGACATAAAATTGTTGCTATTTTTAATTTAATAGTTATTCACTTTAGATTTTAAATAATTTATTATTCAAAAAGTTAAGAGATTATGTGTAGCACTAATTTAAGTCCTAGATTATATAACTTAAACATATATATCTTAGTCATGACTCATGATCTACAAGTATAAATTCTAATTACACATCATTCTAATGAATCATTTAATGGAAACTATTGAATAACAAGAGATTTGTTTGGATCCATGATATTTTATTATTCTTAGGTGCATGGTTGAATAGCATTCTTATTAAAAAAAAAAAAAACTAGATCTCCCCACCATGTTATTTCCAAATAAATTTATTTTTATATAATTGGTGTTACTAAGATTATTTAGATATAATATATTTGAAAATTATTTTGTGAATAAATGGGTGTATATGTATTTAAATATATATATATATAAGAACATGCAGATAATGTATTTGCAAGAATTTTAAAAGGAAAATTTGTAAATATCGTTATCGGATATACAGTATGCATTAGATGATAGAGAACTTGGGCATCTAATGCATGTACGTTTTTCAAATCCACGTTTACAAAATTGTTTTTACTTTTTTGGTCAAATAAATCTCCCCATTTATAAAAATTCCAAAACGAGAAATAAAGGATGACTATAAAGCACCCTGTCTCTTATATTTTAGTTCCTGGCAAACTCTTACGATATCTCTCCCGTCGCTCTCTCTATTTCTTTCTTTCTCGATCGCCAGAACCCAGAATGGTGAAGCTTGTGGGTTTAGTTGCCATAATGCTTATTCTTTTGGTCCGAAATGCCTCTTCGTATGATCGGCCGGGTATTCGGAAAAATATAGAGATGCATCCGTCTAACGACGATCCTACGTCCCCAGAACAGGTAATTATTAAACTCTATATTTATGTATCCAAAATACACATATATGTATTTGTATTATTCATGTAAGTCTTTATACCAAGAATTTTGATACGACAAGTCTCTCAGGACTTTCTGTCTTTCACTCATTTGATCTTGTGTTAGTTTTCAAACATGAGCATGTGATTTAAGTTTTTTCCAATAAAAACCAATAATATGAATATTAAGAAAAAAAAGAAAAAAAATTTCCGGCTTATTGGATATAATTTTACTTTTCTTGGGAAACAAGAAGTAATTATTGAAGAATTTTAAATCAGCTGATCTGTTTAATTTCTTTGAAAAAAGAAAAAGATACCTGTGTAATTAGGGGTAAACTTTGCGACCGCTGCATAAACTGGTCACACATGTTTTCAGAACCGACACTGTACTTTGTGCATTTATTAAATACTTATTCTATTCAAAATTCAAAACATACATCTTAAATATAACTGTGCCAAGGTGTGTTAAAATATATATATATATATATATATATATAACTGTGCCAAGGAAAGATATCCTTTAGATTTGGAATCCTAAAACAGAACATATAATATGGGAAAAATAAAATAAACAGATTTCCTATTAACAAACAGTCAAAATGCAAATAGTAATATAGTACCGAAGGGCACGTGAGTGACATCACTCCACGTGATGCATTTTCATATAACCACGTGTCGGATGAAAGCATAGCAAGTTCATCCACTTTATGTCTTTTGTCTGTTAGACAGATTAGACAGTTTTTCGCTTGTACGGCTTGTAGTTTGTACTTGCCTATTTTTTTTCTTTTACTAATTTATGTTTTACTTTTGGGCAATATTTTTGTCGTCTGAGTATTGATTATTGAATATGTGATGCTGATTTTAAATTTAAATAATAAATTGCAAGGTGCATATATCTCTGGTTGGGCCGGACAAAATGAGAATATCATGGATAACCAAAGACTCAGTCATGCCGACTGTTGTGTACGGCACAACCTCTGGAAAATATGAAGGTTCGGCTAATGGAACGACGTCGTCGTACCACTACCTGTTGATTTATCGATCAGGCCAAATTAACGATGTAGTTATAGGCCCTTTAAAGCCCAATACAGTTTATTATTACAAATGTGGAGGTCCATCTTCAACCCAAGAGTTCAACTTCAAGACCCCTCCTTCTCAATTCCCCATCAAATTCGTCGTGTCTGGTACTTCACTTTCCATTTTTTTCCTCATTCACTCATATAACTCTTTAGATTGTTATTTCATAAACTACATATGAGATACAAATTTATATGTAAATATAGTTTTGAACGCTTAACAAACTAAAGTCCAAAACCCCTGTCATGTCGGTTCAGTAGCTCAATTCATTATTTTTGTTAATGATTTTGACAATTGATTATAAATGAAGGTGACCTTGGTACAACTGAATGGACTGAATCAACACTGGACCATATATCGAAATGGGAACACGATGTTTTTATCTTGCCTGGAGATCTGTCATACGCTGATTTTCTCCAACCCGTGTGGGACACTTTTGGTCGCTTGGTGCAGCCACTTGCGAGCCGAAGACCATGGATGGTCACTCAAGGCAACCACGAAGTCGAACATATTCCTCTCCTTCATCGTCAAAGATTCACCGCCTATAACCACAGGTACATTCTTTCGATTCATCCATGATCCACCATCCAATTTACTTATAGTTTTCATAATGCATGGACATTGAAAATAAACAGAAAATGATATACGTTGCTTCATATTTTCGGAACCGTCATGTGAAATTTTGTTTTGATCAAAAGTAACACTTTGTTCACCCATATATTAAAAAAAGGTCTCAGATTTAGCAAATAAAAATGAAGGTTTGTTAGATATATATGTTATAAAAAATAAAATTTCGTTGATTCGATTAACAATGGGGTTATTGTAATGTAAGTTATTGATATTTTTACATACTTGTGGCAGGTGGCGCATGCCGTTCGAAGAGAGTGGCTCGACCTCGAACTTGTACTATTCCTTCAACGTTTTTGGAGTCCACGTTATAATGTTGGGGTCATACGCAGATTTTGAGCCTGGCTCGGATCAGTACCAATGGTTGGAAAAAGATCTCAAAAGCATCGATCGTAATACCACACCGTGGTTAATGGCTGTGATACACGCGCCGTGGTACAACACCAACGAAGCCCACCAAGGAGAGAAAGAGAGTGTGGATATGAAATTATCCATGGAAACTCTTCTTTATAAAGCTCGTGTCGATTTGGTTTTCGCCGGTCACGTCCATGCTTACGAGCGCTTTGTGAGTCTATAGGTTTCATAATTATTTACTTTTTAAGTTCAATTCATTATTTTGGTTATGTCTAGCTAATTATTGGAGTTGTTTGACAGAATCGGGTGTACCAAGATAAATTCGACAAATGTGGTCCGGTTTATATTAACATTGGAGATGGCGGAAATAAAGAAGGCCTTGCTGAAGAGTAAGATTTTCGTAAAATGCTTAATTAGAAGAAATTTTTTTTCTAGATTAGTGACATTAATTAAATGATTTTGATGATGTTTATAACTCATATATATAGCTACCAAGATCCAGCTCCAGAAATATCATTATTTAGAGAAGCAAGTTTTGGGCATGGTCAATTGGTGGTGGTGAATGCGACTCATGCACAATGGCAATGGCAGAAGAACGACGATAATGTGTCGGTAGATAAGGATTCGGTTTGGTTAACCAGCCTCTCAGCCGATTCATCTTGTCGGATTTAGACCGTCTCGGTTCGTGTGATTAAAATAATATGTGCACTATCATTGGTTGTACGTTAATTTTCAATGTGGGATCGAAGAAATCGAATCATTTGTAGTGTTGAGTATTGACAACTATATCAAAGATTCAATATATGAGACAGCAATGTTCCATTTAATAGAATAATATAACTCATTAAAAATTAAAAGTTGTTCTATTTTTCTTGGTTGTTTTGTTTCAGATCCTTATCACTTTTCTACACAATGCAAATTCATATGAATATGGATACTTCCTCGATTTGTTTTTGGTTTTAGATTTGTCGAATTGTTAACGTCGATATTCATCCAGAAATCTTATACCTCATAGTTGTGTGTCGAATTGTCAAAATACCAATTGCCAATTTTTAACCAACATTGATAACAAATCTTATAGCCAATTATAGCGACATATCTTTTATCTCGGCTTCTTAAAAAATCGTAATATATCTCCAATCTTGGAGATGAAAAAATATCTATTGCCAAATATATCCAATTACCTAAAAATAATTATTTGTTATCAACCCGAAAACATTTAAAGCGATTAAATGTATTTGTGTCTCACTTGCAAAATAGACTATTACTATATCACTGTTTAGTGTATCGTGCATCTATGTAAAATATAGTCCTTTCTTCAAGATCTTCCCCGCATAATATTTAGTAAAATATTTATTAATGTTTAAAAGTTAAGAGCTGCTATGATAATGTTTGCATGCAGTCTAATATGAACGCACTTTAAACCTTATGCACGAGACATCAATAAAAGAAGTAAAGTTCAAAAGACAAAAGGAAATATTAGCGAAAGGGAACAAATAATTTTAAATTATACAAACAGAAATATTCGCTACCAAACACGTCCAAATATTAGTTCTATAGCTGTGATTTATAAAATCAACCGAGATATTAAAAAAGTCATATAAACCGACATTAAACGTAGGAATCATGTGGCATAATGGTAGTCACCTCTGCATTCATTACACCAGATCTGGGGTTCGAACCCAGCACCCTGCATTTATTACACCAGATCTGGGGTTCGAACCCAGCACCCCGCATGTTATTGGGAATATTAAAGCCACTAGACTATGTTGACAAAAAAAAAAAAAAATATTAAAGAGAATTACCAAACTTTGATTGATGCTCAGCCTTATTAAACGAAGAAACCAATGAGGGGCATAAACGCCATTTTGGCATTCAATCCAACAAGAAATGAAACTCCTCACTTTAATACATTGCCTTTGGTGTAAGCAAGTGCACCCACTCTTTAGTTCCATTTCAAGACACACCTACTAACTACTAATTGTGTGTTGAGTTTTGTTTAACTCCTAAAATTTATAAAAAAAAATACAATTACTGGAACTTATTCCGTGAAAAAAGGTTGAAAGAAGCCGTACAAGACATAAACAAGAAAAAGTAGTTTTTTATAAACGTGAAATTTGTAGTCATCTTTTTTGTTTGTTTCATTCTTAAAATTATGGGCAAACGAACGAGTTCGAGACAAGTACGAGTTCCTGTTTATATGATGTTTCACGTTGTACTACACTTATGATCCATGATTATTTTTTTGGTTTTTTTTTTGTCAACGTAATCTAATAGTTTTAATATCTCTAATAATATGCGGGATACTGAGTTCGAACTTCAGACCTAGTATAATGAATGCAGAAGTGTCACATGATTTTCGTTTTAAAGCTTCAAAGTCCAAACACTATTCGTCTTTATTATTTCTTTTTTTTCTTTTCCTCGCATCATAATTAAAACAGTTTTTATCTAAATAAGGAATGCTAAACAATCAATCAGGAGCAGTTAAAAGAATTAAATAACCAAGAAGAAATATTTTGGGAATTGTACGGAGCTGCCCATGTGCATATTGGAAGAGGATATATATTAAAATTTCACTTCATTAACGTTTTTATGTATGATTATTTTCCAAAATTACTATCTAAAATCTTAGAGTTCCAAAAGATACCACAAAATAATGAAACATTTTTTAAAAAATGTACTAAATGATTTGTATTCCAAAAAACAAAAACTTTAATTAGGGTGGAGTGTAATATTGACCAATATTGAGCAAACCGGGAAATAAGAGGATGAAAGAGAGCATTTAAAAATGGTCCAAAACGGTTGAAATTGAATAATGAAGGATGATGGTTCGAACCAATCTTTACCATCATTATAAATCTTTATAGAGGTCGATGGCCTTCTATTACATAGCCCCCTCATTCCAGCGAAATGACGAAATAACCCTTACCTGACCACTTCATCCATATTACATAAATATCCCGTGGGACTAGTTCCCTTTTAACGAATCTTCTGTTTGGAGGATGGATACGATGATGAGCCGAGAGGGCTTGGGGAGGGAAATTACGAAAGTAACCCTAGATATCAATTTCGAAAGAAGAGCAGGCAAAGCAAGAAACCCCCTTCTCTCTAACTTCTTTCTCTTTAATAAATCATCATCATTCACATGACGCAATATGCACACATCTCTTTTCTCTCTCTCTCTTCTCGCGGCCGCCATCTATGCATAAACACAACACAATGCATGATTGTTGTGTCAGGAGAGATAAAGAACCTTCTCTCTCTAGCTTTTGGGGATCTATATAACAGACAGTGTCTTACTTTGTTCTCTTTGTCCCTCTACCTTCTACACACATACAGTGTAGCGTCTCTCTCTCTCTCTCGTTTACTCTGCCCTCAACACTCCTTCCCAAAAGGTATAACCTTTTCTCTATCTCTCTTTTAGCATCTTCTAGAAGATTTACCTGAGTTCTCTCACCAAAAATTATGTTACCACAAGATGGGTTCTTCTCTTTGCTCTGTTTCTCCTTCGTTACTCTGTTTCTGTTCCGTTTTTTCTTCCTTGCTTTGTTCAGTTTTCTTGCTTTGTTTCTGCTTCTTTGTTCTGTTTTTTTTTCTTGCTCTGTTTCTACTTCTTTTTGGGGCATACGTTAAGTCAAGAAACTATGTAGTAACGTCACACGTACAAGCAACGTGAAGACAAACACGTTATATCCTTTTTGTTCTTAATATAAACTTTTTTATCTTTTTTTTTCCCTCGGTGATAGAAAGTTCTAATCTTTATCCTTTTCTTTGAACCAGAGGCAACCGAAATAACAAAATTGTTAGATTTATTTTTCTCCTCTTTACCAATTTTTTTTTTAATCTTTGGAAACTCGTTTGATTTCTTTTATAATTTGTATTCATACGACCACTATATTCGTTTGGTTGCTTACTCTGTTTTTTTATAGCTTGGTTGCGTTTCAAAAATAATCATTACTTTCTGTCCATACAAATAAAAGCAGAGAGGTAAAAACATTTATAATTACTGCATATCATCATGATTACTTGTTTTTATCTCTTTTCTTTCAATTTTCTTTTCTTTAGCTTTATCTTTTTATCCTCCATACGAATTTTTAATCATGTTCTTCTCTCTTTGATCATTGATTTCTTAAAAAGAAGAAAACAAATTCACATTTTTAGGACGAAAACGAAATAAATGCGACAAATAATTCTCCCTAATGTAATTCACATCCGACGTGTGAAGCTGCACAACCCATGTGTGATGTAATGATTTAACATGAACAATAATCATAACACAAGCTAGCTTTGATGTTATTATTAGTACTCTCTTTTCTCTTTGTATGTTTTACAATAATTTTGTTTTTTTGTTTTTGTTTCTTGAAGAAAAAAAGCAAGCAATGGAGAGGCTAAACTCGAAGCTGTATGTGGAGAACTGTTACATAATGAAAGAAAATGAGAGGCTAAGGAAGAAAGCGGAGCTTCTGAACCAAGAGAATCAACAGCTTTTGTTTCAACTCAAACAGAAACTCTCCAAAACTAAGAAGAACCCTAATGGATCAAACAATGACAACAATCTCTGTTCATCAAGCTCTGCTTCTGGACAATCCTGAATTATAATCAAGAAATGTTAGAGCAAAGATGTGGAATTGGAAGAAAAAAAGACCCAACCTTATGGAATATTTTTTTGGGGTTATCTGGTGTAATGTAGGGGAGATAGTAGTAGTATCCAGTAGTTTGTTATGAAAAGAAGATTCTGTTCTATTACAAGAAGACAGTGTCTCTCTGTTAGTCTTCTCAGTCATATTTTACTTTTGTTTTTATTTTCGATGTTAATTAAAGATCTTTCTTTGCTTTCTTTTGTGGGGTTTTTGGTTTTAGGACATGGTTGATTCTTGGACTAACATTGTACCTCTGCTCTACTTACCAAATATTTTGTCAAGTCCATATCTATCCATTAATTTTCTCAAATAAAATTGAACAATTGTATTCAGGTTTTTATATAATAAACTATATCCTCCAATATTGATATATCATCTCAAGTTAAACCATAACATATATCCAAACAGAATATTTTACCTATTTTGTGCATAGTAATTTACTATGTTTTTGGAAATTAAAATATTGATGCAATAATTCAGAAAACTGATTTAATTTTTTTTTGTAATTTTAAGGATATTTAGAATATAAGGAAGAAAACAACTTTTATAATACTAGTGTCGACTACAGTGTGTTGTAGCAATTCAAGTCACGTGATGAAAGTTGTATCCTATAACACCCTAAATTGAAATGATTTAATAATTAGGCCATGTGCATCTGAACATTTTAATTATTATATGGTTTCAAAATACAAACAAGTTTTACATATATATATATATATATATATATATATATACGTAAATCATTTATTTCGACAATAATACTGGATAAAAATTCAGATAGAAAAATATCGAAATATTATTATAGCTCCTCAAATCAGCTGAGTTAATTACATATTTACATTAAAGTAGAGTAAATATGTTTACAATGTTAAAGTAATTATAATATGCCCGACAATTTACCGTAGATGTTCGCCCCAAAAGTTTATATTAATCCTTTTTAATTATTTTAAATAATAAGTATGAAATATACTTTTTTACTTTAAACACAAGAGATTCAAGCGGCTCTGTGCAGAGAGATGAGACAAGGAGCTTTTCATTCGGATTCTATGTGACGTCCATAAGCCACAAATTATTAGTCAAACGACTATTCATTTTTGTTTGAAAATGTAACTGCGAGTTCTGGTCTTATTTGACTTTATTTTTCCTACTTCTACATCCTAAATATCAACTCATCACATTTAACTTTTGTTTCATTTTAAACCTTAAATAATTTCAAATTGCTTTTTACATACTTTTTCATATTGACTATTAGTTCTTCATAAAAGGTCCGCAAATTAAATTTTGATTAAAGCAAAGGACAATTTCGAGCACGTCCATGATGTTGAGCTGAGATTTTACCATTAGTTAATTAACGGATCTAAACACGATTATCAACATCTATCTAATCACAATTTTGAATTTTAATCAATATTGATTAGAATTTGTAAATTATGATGTAGATTATAATATATATTTAGAAATTAAATTAATTATAAACGATTTTTAAACTCCGAAAATATATCCAAAAATCTAAATGATACATACATAATATTTATTTATTTAATTGCTAGAAAAAGACTTCAAAAAAATAAATAAAGACTAAGATACGATACTATATGTCTAACGGTGTAGATATTTGACATTTATCTTTTTTTTTTGTTTCTTGATAAAGTACTTTGGCATTTATCTTGTATTGTTATTTGCAATGTATCTGTTACAGAAGAAAAAAATAATATATATATATAGTATTGTCTTACAAATAACTAAACCGGTGATAGTTTGATTTATATGTTACTCGTTTGGTTTTTCGTGACTTATATAAGTTTGTATTATTGTTAAAAATTGGGTGATAATTTAAATTAGACTTCAAACGGATAAAACGATGGGGTAAGTAACACACAATCCTTTATTAAAAGAAAAGTAATTCATACGTACTCCCACAATATTAAAATGTGTTAGACAAAATGAAGTAGAGAAAATAAGAAAGATGTCGCATCGAACTCAAGTATGTGTATGAAAATTAGATTGAGACCAAGAACCATCATGATATAATTGGCCAAAATGAATCGACGAATCATATTATATCATAAACAAGGCAAACTCGAAGTCAACTTTGAAATCTCAGTTTTAGAGATGTCCGATTTATGATTACTCCAAATCTCTTTGGAAGACCATGCAAGGAATCATCATCTGACGTCAGAATTATTTATGGACCTTCCGTTTTCAGTTTCTATAATTATTATTCTTCTCACTTGTTATTTATGAGACTATGTTATAGGGTTTGAGTTACAATGTATAATATCTTTGACCCTCAACTTATGCAATTATATTTTGCATTTGTTCCTCTCTAACGTTACTCAATGAAGTGAAACTGCAAGTTCGCAAAACAATGATATGATGAACAGTACCCGGATTGCCATTACTACGCATAATAATATATTTAACTTATACTTACAACGATACAAACAAATTTGCTTTGATATCACAAAAATGAACAACAAAACAATCTTAATTCCACTCTTTTTAAACATATTATTAAAAACGGGTTGATTTGTTTTCTATTGCCATCCACAAATACTATATTTTACAAACGGCGGCAATTATTAGCATTTCATAACAATTGTAACGTTTTATGCCGGTTGTAATGTTTTAAAATTAAAATTATTTCTAAAGACAAAGCATTTCTAGATTTTTTTTGCAGTGATTAAACCAACTAATGAACCACCATGCACTTGCCGAAAGACAATCACTATACTCTTGTGTCGACTAATGAACTAGTGCCGACTCTGAGGAAGAAATCAATTAATGGGCTAATAAGCCTTATAAGGCCCAAAAAGTTAGTAACTTAATTATCAAAATAAATTGCCCAAACACATCATTCTCTCTAAGCTATAGGCGAAGAATGCGAAGTCGGGTCTGAATTACTGAATAAAAAAAAAACATTTCAATCTTTGAAGCAGAGATCTCAATTTTTTGGGGGAAGAAGATGACAAAGGATTTCACAGTTCCACCAGTAGTTTTCCCCTCCGGCGGATCTCCGGCCGGAGCAAATGTCCAGCAACGCCGAGTCCCCACAGCTCCTTACCAACTGCCTCGCCCTTCCGTTTCATACTCCATCCCATTCATGTCGTTCGACATCGGATCCGCCGCTGCATCATCCTCTGCGACGCAGGCTGGACCATTCGGCGGAACAATCGCTTCCTCTTCATCTTTCGGCGGAGGAAGCTCTGCTTCGTTCGAAGACGAGGAGCCTTTACTCGACGAACTCGGTATCCATCCGGATCAAATCTGGAAGAAAACTAGGTCGATTCTCAATCCTTTCCGAATTAATCAGACTGTTCACAAGGATTCAGATCTCTCTGGACCGATCTTCCTCTACCTAGCGCTTTGCTTGTTTCAATTGCTCGCTGGGAAGATCCAGTTCGGTGTTATACTAGGTTGGGTCGTTGTTTCCTCTATCTTCTTGTACATCGTCTTCAACATGCTTGCTGGTAGAAACGGGAATCTTAATCTTCATACTTGTACAAGCTTAGTTGGTTACTCTCTCCTTCCCGTTGTGATTCTGTCGGCGGTGTCATTGTTCGTACCACAAGGTGCAGGTTCGGCTCGGTTCGTGCTAGCTGCGGCATTCGTGTTGTGGGCTACTAGAGCTTGCTCTAATCTTGTGGTATCTCTCGCTGACGGAGGAGAAGAGCACCGTGGCTTGATATCGTACGCCTGTTTCTTGATCTATACTCTCTTCTCGCTTCTCGTTATATTTTGATTCTCTCTGATATGGTTTTTGGATATTGATAGTTCGTTCATCTTTCCAGTACCATTAGCGAGTAACCTGATGCAGAATCTTAAAAGTGTTTGTGGTGAAATAGCTGAGACGTTGTAAAGGTTTATTTTTTATGACTTTACAGGGAGTTACTGTTGATGATGTGGTTTAAGTAATTTGATTTGATGTTCTTTAGGTCTCTAACCAGTGGAAATCGTGAAACTTTTATGCTATATTCATCCTTTTATGTTTCTCTTTGAGTGCTTCTTGACATGAATTGTGTTTGAATTAGTTTTGGTGAGAGTATACAAATGCTCATTTGGGCATACATATGCAGAAATAATTGCAATAGTGTAGGGTTTTCGAACTCAGAAGAGCTCTAATGCTTTGTTTTGTTGATTGACATTTGGGTGTGTAGAAGAATTGTGATGGTACTCATAAAGATGTCTCAAGTATACATCTAGCACTTTAGTTTGTTATTAGAGGGGAAGTATGAGTGAGGTTGGATTTTACATTGTTCTCTAGGTGAGAAAGTGTAGAGTAAGAGATCAACTTTTTGCCATCAAACACAATCTCCTTAGCAGTTGGAGAAAGATAAGAGCGTTGTCTTGAAAATGGTGGGGAGGTTGGTGAAGTTTAGACTGCTACGGTGAAAGCAACTGCTAAGTTTATTAGACTAAATACTGATGAGTTTTGGCCTGTAATTGTTTTAGATGTAGCAGGGACGTTTACATTTCGATTATTTTTTACATAATTTCTGCGTTTGTATTATATTAGCAAACAAATCTCCTCAAAGTGTTATGTAATTGCATACAAGCAATCGAGACTTGAGATTGTGGCTTATTACACTCATATGGTCCGGTTATTAGAGAAAATGACCATCCTTATATATTGGTCGTACAATGACAGTCATGAAGATCTTAGCCACTTAATTATGTTTTAATATTGATTTGTAATTTTAAACAGAAGATTGAGTTGACACAAATCGAACTTGACGCCAAACATAAATAAATATCCATTTGTGCAACGTTACTTTGTTATATACGGTTCATGTCATTTTATCCCGTCTATAAGGCCCATAAGATAATATGGGCTTTGAGAGAGCATTTAGGTCCATATCTCATAAACCATCATTTTTCTTCATCCCCTTCCCGTCGGCGACTTCTTTTTCTTTTTCTCATTTGCCAAACTTAACAGATGAGATTATTATCGTTAAAGAGAAAAATCAAAATCATAATCCACTTTTATGTGACTGAGAAAAAGATTCTAAGGCCAGAAAACACCAAAAATGCTCCATTTATTTTTTTTGCTTTCCTCTTTCTTCTCACATTTGATTTCTTCTTCTGCTGCTCCAAGGTTCTCTTTCTCTTTTACATGTTAATGTAGTAGTTCTGCCGCAACATCTCGCCTTTTTTTTTGTTTGTCCTTTGATTGGCTTCAGCTAGTCATCGAAAATGTCTTAGCTTTTGTTTTCGTGAAAAACCCATCTCCAATTTAGTTAATGTGTAATAGCACCGCGCGCAAATTGTAATTTTGTTATTCAAATTGATGCTCTTCCAGGCTATAAATGAAGCATTGTTTACTGGTTGTGCTTTCATTTTTGATAGAAAAGGGTGTAAATGGAGTGGATCGTTTTGTTAGTCTTCCTAGTATCTTAAGCTGATTGCTCATAGAAGTATAACGGAATCTGGTTTTACACTAAACCTAGATGCAACATGGGTTTTGATTATAAAACTGTGGAATGCGATATGCAACATTTGTATTCTCTGGATGCGTTTCGACTAGTCTTTTACTCGATTCAGTCATGTTCTTCTTAGTTAAGGACTTAAAGTTGACTTCTTGTTCTTTCTTTTGAGCAGGTCTTTGTTAGCAAAAACCGGCAATTAAAGTCTAGATCTTTCTGAGTTTTTCAAAGATTGGTTGGTTCTGTGGTCTCAAAATGGCAACTTATGTTTCTCCTTGTTTGACTCCTCCGGATTCTCGAGTGCTCACTGTTCTTACAAAGAGTGTATTAGCGGAAAATCATGTAGGCAGCAGGGTTAGTTTCTTTAGAATGATTCAAAGCAAGAGAAATTGTGTTGTTGCTGCTCAAAAATCGGAGTCTTCGCCAATCAGAAATTCTTTGAATTCTCATATTTCTAGCCATTTCCAAAGCCAAGACTCTTTCTTGAACCTCCACCCAGAGATATCGATGCTCAATCCTAGAAAATAAACTTCTAGCGGACCCATTTCCGAGGATTTTGGCGAGTCATCTGCTCCTAGTAATTTCAATGAGGCAAGGATAAAAGTTATCGGCGTCGGAGGTGGTGGGTCAAACGCTGTGAACCGCATGATAGAGAGTGAGATGACTGGTGTGGAGTTTTGGATTGTGAATACCGATATTCAGGCGATGAGAATGTCTCCTGTTTTCCCGGACAATAGGTTACAGATTGGTAAGGAGTTGACTAGGGGTTTAGGTGCTGGAGGTAATCCAGAGATTGGAATGAATGCTGCTAGAGAAAGCAAAGAAGCTATTGAAGAAGCACTTTATGGTTCAGATATGGTTTTTGTCACTGTACGTCTATCACTATTCCTTTCACTTGTTTGTATATTATGCTTTTTTCCTACGGAATAGAACAAAATACAAATGACAAGTTTTATGTTCTCTATTGTTTTTAGGCTGGAATGGGTGGTGGAACTGGCACGGGCGGGGCTCCTATAATAGCAGGTGTTGCAAAAGCGATGGGTATATTGACGGTTGGTATTGTCACGACGCCTTTCTCCTTTGAGGGACGGAGAAGAACAGTCCAGGCTCAGGAAGGGATTGCAGCCCTTAGGGATAATGTCGATACTCTCATTGTTATTCCAAACGACAAGTTACTCACAGCAGTCTCTATGTCTACTCCAGTTACAGAAGCATTTAATCTAGCAGATGATATACTTCGTCAAGGAGTCCGTGGAATCTCTGATATCATTACGGTATGGCTTTATAATGTGTTCATTCTCAAAGGGATCTTATTGTCTATATGAAATGTTTAACAGCTGTATTTTTTTTTTTTCCTTGCATTGCAGATTCCTGGATTGGTCAATGTGGATTTTGCTGACGTGAGGGCTATAATGGCAAATGCAGGTTCTTCATTGATGGGAATAGGAACTGCTACAGGTAAGAGCAAAGTTTTCTTTTAAGATTTGAGAATTTGTATAGAGGCTCTATTTGCTGCATGGTTACGTAGTAACAATAAGCATAGTTGTTTAGAAGGAAGGTAAAGGAACCCCGTGATTAGTATAGGTGACGCTAAATGCATATGTTTGTTTACTAAATTGCTTAGGTTTTACTGAGAATTATATTAATCACATTTGGTACTCTTTAGCCGAGAGAAAGGAACCAGCCTAATAATGTTTCGTATACTGAAAATTACCATATGATACTCCATGTAACTCTACTACTATTCAGGAAAAGCCTAAACTTAAAACTATTTGGATGCAATGTTCTGGTTGCGTCATCACCATGCTTATTCGTTCATGCTATACTGTTATTTGAGCAGGAAAGACTCGAGCAAGAGATGCTGCATTAAACGCGATCCAGTCACCTTTGTTAGATATTGGCATTGAGAGAGCCACTGGAATTGTTTGGAACATAACCGGTGGAACTGACTTAACATTGTTCGAGGTCTTTCTCTCTCTCTACCTTTATAGTCTATTAACATGTCCTAAAACTCACTTGGCTTCTTCCCTAGACAACCCAGAGCAAAGCTTATTTTTGTTCAGTCCATAAAATTTATAATGGTTTATTGCTGTAATTTTGATTTTCTGAAAAACGTTTTGTAGGTAAATGCTGCTGCGGAAGTGATCTATGACCTTGTTGATCCAACAGCAAATCTTATATTCGGCGCTGTGGTAGATCCATCCTTTAGTGGTCAAGTAAGTCATCTTCTTTCTTTGATCTTCTTCTCACATATGAGCTCTGAGATATCCAAATTGCTGTTTTTTTTCGTAAAAATCTTTTTTTTTTTACCTTTTCTTCTTGTCAGGTAAGTATTACCCTAATAGCAACCGGCTTCAAACGCCAAGAAGAAGGAGAAGGGACGCCACTTCTGGTATTCACTTTGCCTCCCTTAACATACACAATACACTCGTTTCTTACAATCTCTCCTAATTCTTTATATGCAAACGCAGGCGACACAAGTGGATGCATCAATGGGAGTAACAAGACGTCCTTCTTCATCTTTCACTGAAGGTGGTTCCATAAAGATCCCAGAGTTCTTGAAGAAGAAAGGCCGCTCGCGCTATCCTCGCCTCTAAAAGTCATTTCCTCAAGCATTGGCGCCGACAAGTAATTGTCTCTCTTTGTGATTCATTAATAGGTGTTAGTAATGATTTTATTTTGATTATATTACAATAACAATAATGTCTATTGACAGATGGTTTTATAAATCTCAGTCTCTGTCACACTTGTTTAAAGAGTTTGCCTTTTTCCATTAATTGCAACTGGATAAATTGGTAAATACGTTAAAAGTTTCTCTCGGTTGTGTTGTGTATATATCCATTATATTTCATGAGCCCTTTAATTTTCATTTTGGCTACATCATCCTGTCTATTGAGACATGTTTATAAAAATGTATTTATGTAATGTTTGATCAAATATAAACAGATAAATTAAGAAAATGACGAACGAGAGGACCATTTGATCAAAGAGTAGCTAAATGGTAACGTCTGAACGATATCCCAAATATATTCATTCCCTTGAGCTCTTTGGCGACTCATGATACAATATTCTATCCCAATAAATTCTACATCAACACAGACAAATATGTGTTACGATTGGTTGTTTAAAACATATCATACGGGTGCAAGAATTTACAACTACCTAAACTGATCTCTAGTAGTGCGGCTATTTTTGTTTTTGTTTTTTTTTTTCAATGTAAACATGATTCTTTGAAAGAAAAGATTAGTGTTTGGATATTATATTGGTTACTAAACCAAACATTAGTGTTTTTTTCTCTTTTCCAAACATAAGTGTTGTATCCGCCGTGAGCTTCTGTTGAAAACCACTGTCGAAACTAACGGTATAAATTCATATACAACGTTGCATGCTACCTCTTGGGGGGGGGGGGGGGGAGAGAGCAGTCTATAGGAGGAGGAGGAGGTCTTGGAATGGGTTTATCTTTTCGTCCTGTAACTTGATCGCTTCCCGCCGGAGAATCTCCACATGGTGGGGAAGGTTTTGTGCATATCAGAACTTTACCTTTTAACACGCGAGTCAACATGTTAAAGAAAAAACATTGGAGATAGTATTATTATTATTATTATTTCATTATCATAATTGTTTTGTTCCCCTCTGTAACATGTCGACTAGTAGGATATATATATATATCTTAGGAAGTCAGGAGAAATAATAATATAAAATGGAAGCTAACAAAATCAAAACATATAGTGAATAAATAAATTTGAATTCAAACTTAACGATTTCTTGTTTTCTACAGAACGCGGTTTTGTATATCAGCTATGTAACATCTTCTGAATAATCAAATAAAAGACTGACCTCAAATCCAATATTTTTAAAGCCTGGATGGGTAATTCTGGATGCAAGACTTTTGGAGTTTAGCTATATTGTTGGTTTAACTGTTCATAGTTTGTTGTGTATCATTTGTATATAGTTAGATTTGTCACTACAAAAAAACATGAAATTTTTAATGGAAAATATATAACCTTCGGTTTTCGACAGCAACTCAAAAAAAATAAACCGTTAAAAAATTTTGTTGGCATTTTTTGACAAAATTATTTCTATAAAAAATTCATCAAATTTTTTTTAATGGAATTTCAATGAAAATCTCGTTAGAATTTTGTAATCATTGTAACAGTCATTGTTATAGCCGTTTGAAATTCAAAATCGTTGATTTCTGTTAGAAAACGATAAAAAATGTATAAATTAATTTCATCCTCATTCACAAAAAAAAATATTTACAATGTCTTTTTCAAATCTTTCTAAATTTTTTTTGTTTCTTGGATGAATATCTTGATCCAGCTATGGGAGAAATTACAAAAGAATTTGCAAGAAGGATTCAATATTTCAAGAAATTTATGTCAAATCATGATATAGTTTTCGAAACCAATAAGATGTATTGTCCTTGTTCTAAAACTCAAAATCATAGATTTATATATGTATTTATTCTACGGGGTCACTTATGTATAAAAAAAGTTTATGTAGGAATACAAAGTTTTGAGTTCACATGAAAAAATTAATTCTATGATGGATTTTGGTGTTAATATTGGTGAATATTATTTTGCGGATAGATTAAAGGAACTTGGAGCAGAAATAGATGCAAATGTAAGTACTGTACATATATCCTACTGTCTATAGACACATGTGTGTGAGTTTAATTTGTTTGTTTGCTCAATATAAACAAATAAATTAAGAAAAGATCAAGATACGAGGACCATATAAGATTAAATTATGGTTAAAAGTATGTTACAAGTAACTATGTAACGGGCTAGCATGCATTATCGTTACTATTATAATTCTTTTAGTTTTGTTTACCATGTATACATGGTTTTTTGAACGAAATAATGATAGCGTTGTCACATCGTGCGTACAATTTGTTGTCCTTATGTTATATATGGTTACTAATTAGTGATTGGAATCACATTATATCCGTGGTGGGAAAATTCTTTGTGGAATCAAATGTATAAGTTCATATTAAACGTTGCTAACTCTTGTAGCGAGTGCACGAGTTAAGGTAGACGAGCTAAGGAGGTCTTGGAGGAACGAGTCTACAAGGCTCTCCTGTTCGTCTCTTATGAGGAGGCCGTCCTGATCCCTTAGCAGGAGGAGCTCCACACGGTGGGGAAGGTGATACGCCTATCAATTGTGTCCATTTCGCAACACCTACACGTTTAACCCACCAGAAAGATTGATTAAAGGAAGCTGTAATTAGATAATTTGTTTAAAATAATAACTTACTAAACTGTAACTGCGATAAAGATTATCGGAGTAACAATAGACTGACCTAGGTGAGGGGATCTAGCCTCTGTCATACCAACCTGTGAAGATACACATAGAAGTATATGAACCAAGCTTAGAAGAAGAAACGATTGTGTTGTTTTCTTCTTTGTCATTGTTTTGTTGTTCTTCTCGTCTCGACCAGTAAGTGGGTATATATATAGCTCGAAGCAAACAAAATCAACCGTATAGTGAATAAATAAAGTTGAAGTATCAAGCTTCCACGACTTCTTGTTTTCTTCAAGAACGCGGTTTTCTACATCAGCTACGTACCATCTTCTGGATATTTAAACAAAAACTTGACTAAAAGTCAGTTTCATGAATCTAGCTGGGTAATTACGGATGCAAGACCTTTGAAGTTTAGAAATATTTTAGGTTAAAACGTTCATCATATGTCGTTGTCGTATACTCATATGTGTTACGAGTTAGATTGTTCATTTGAAATTGTTAGGTTTGTACTTTGTTGTAAACGGTTAGGTGCGGTTATTGGCATTGTGCCAAAAGTGCAGTGCACATGATCCATAAATTTTTTATTTTAGTTTTTTAGAGTCCAAATTTTAGTAAATTTTGAAAACTAATATTATATTCGTATAACATTAGTATTTTTTTTAATAGATATTGCACTTTTGGCAATGTTTTAATGAGCCGGACTTTTGAACGGTATATTATTATTGCAAGTACCAAATAAAAATAGAAACGATACAATCATATGTAAATAATTTTCGTAGATACCGTTTTCGAATGTTCCATCTATTTTTTCAATAACATCTTCTAATGTTCAATCTGTTCCCATCGATACCCTACCGAAACAACACCTCCCACTAAACCTTCCTAAATCAACTTTAGCGTAGATATCTTCTCTAGATATGTTGCATACATATCGATATATAATTTATTTATATGTATATATTAGAGCATTTTCTAATAAATGATTTAATATACAAAATAGATTACATATTCCAATGAACAGAGTTGATATTCTAATATGTTCATGTGCACATTAAATAATTATAAATTGCATGAGCCCTTTGATTTTCATTTTGGTTACATTCTCCCGTTTGTAAAATATACATATGTTTAATTTATATTACTTTTCGATGAGTATGGATGAATGTTTGATGAATATAAAACAGGTGAACAAGAAACTATACATGTAAGCGAGATTACCACAAGATCAAAGTGTGGTTAGATGTCAAGGTCTGGACTATTTCCCATATATATCTTTAAGTACCTTGCGATCGAGTCAAGAGTCAAGACACAATATTCCATTTCAAGAAATTCTACATCTACACAGACAATATATGTTATGAGGGGGATGCATACATATATGGTTTTAGTTGTTTAAAACAATCACACGGATGCAAGAATTTTACAAGTAATTATGTAACCTCTAGTTTTATTATTATTTTTTCCATGGATATACATGATTTTTTGAAATAAATAATAAGAAAAAGGGTCATATTTAATCGATAGCAAATAATTTTGGATGATATATATGGTTACTAAATAATAATTGGTAATATATTCGTGGTGGGCTTATGTGAAAATCTTTGTGGAATCGAGTGTGTTGCCACGGAGAGCACCTATCTTTACGAGGAGGTCTTGGAACTATTACGCATGGCTTATGTCGACTACTCAGAGGAGCTCGACATGGTGGGGAGGGTTTTACGCATATTAGCCATGTTCGTTTATCAGTCGATGCGATTTGTGACTGTGACCAGCGACCAGCGACCACAACCAGGGACTAATGTTCGTTTGACAGTTGCTAGTTTTGATCGTAGTCGCATTCGCAAATTTATTCGTTTGACAGTCGCTGGTTTTTAGTCGTTGGTCGCAGATCGCAGTCACAAAATGTCAATCGCAAAAAACTAGCGATTTAAAATTGATTAATCGATGGTCGCTGCGATCAGTCGCAATCGCTGATCGCAGGTTCTGCAACTACCAAATAAACAGTCGCTGCAAAGCTATTCTAGGTTTGGATGGTCTCTTCTCACCTTTTAACATATGATAGAAAACATTAACAAAAATATTATTTAAAAGTTATAATCACAGAATATTTAGAATATTTCTGTTAATAGTGTATGGAATTCGCCCTAACAAGTCATGGCATACAATATCTTTTGATAAAGAGTAGGAGTGAACAAAATATTTGGAATTCGTTATCCGATGTAAAAAATAAGATATTCAAAATTTATTTAGATAATTAAATTTTAAAGATCATGCTATATCTAAGTTTTATTATCATATACATATATATTCATATAATAAATAGAAAAATGTTACCAAAATATATATATTATTATTTTCATTAAAAATTAATTTATTTTAATGATTTTGGATGGATCTAAATTCATATATAAAAATATTGACAGATCCAGATAATAGTTTTGAATACCTTAAAATTTCAGAATATGCAATATGTACACACCCTTAGTAGAGAGTAACTCCTTCGTGAACCAAAGTCCTAAGTTACCACATGAAAATTCGCACACAATAAACTGAATTTGGGACTGAAGTGTGTCTACACATTTGGCCGAGATCGAAAATTACATAGCAATAGAAAAACATGGTATTTAATTAGAGCTTACCATACTAGAGTGATTTTTGGCTATTTTGGACGATTTTACTCTTTTTATTTGAATGTTACAAGTTATATGTCCCCGGTAACATATCATTCTTCTATACACACATATAATTGATCAAATAATATATTAATACGAGTTTAATTCAATAATAAATGTTGCAGGCATGATTTCAATTAATTCGCTCTTAATTATAATGTAACCAAAAGAAATTCCGACTAATTAAGAAGAGGGACTGACCTAGGTGACGGAGTCTAGCCTCTGTGACACGAATCTGAAAAGATAGACATGAAACAAACTTAGAAGAACAAAAGCTTGTGTTGGTTTCTTCATTATCACTATTTTGTTCGTCAACCAGTAGTGTATATATATATATTATATAGATTGAAGCAAACAAATTCAAACTTCTAGTGAATAAGAAAATGTGAAGCCAAAATTCAACGATTTAATTATTATTATTATTATTTTTAATAAAGACTCGGTTTTGTACATCAGCTAAGTCATATCTTCTCAATAAACAGAGACTTGACTAAAATTCAATTTTGTTAACTAGCTGGGTAATTATACGGATGCAAGACTTTTGGAGGTTCCGAATCTTTCGATATACTATAGGTTATCGTAACACACACAAGTTAAATCATGCATTTGAAAAAAGTTTAGATCCTTAGTTATTTTTGTGAACGGATATGTATCATTATTTGTACGATTTTTAAAATTGAAATATCTTTATGTCAAATATACGTAAAATCACTTGCGTAAATAAATATATATATATATATATACTCCAATGTTCAAAATATTTATATTACAATATATTTAGGATATGATATATGTATACATTACAGCATTTTCTTATGAGCTATACAATCAAGAATTACAGATTCCTTTGAACAGAGGTAGCATTCTACACATGTTTATCCTTGAAGTCTGAGCACATGAAATAATTAGATGGTCTTCAAAGTAGTTTTTTATTCTAATCCAAAACTCGTAATCATTTCGGAATCTAATAGCCATCATGCAAATTTTATAGTAATGAAGGAAAAATTGCATCACCGTGAAACCTTTCAATAAACCGATAACCATACGCGAATTGTCATCGTTTAGGTGATGACATTTTTTGTTTGGAGTAAGTAAAAAATATAAGAAAATTGTAATCAACTCTCGTTAGTAAAAGACCACACAAAAAAACAATAGAGTTAATATTAATGGAATTAATTGTTCGTTAATTCTATTTAACTTTTAATTGATGACAAAGCATTTGGCTAAATCGGATACGAGTTCAGATTGTTACAAATAACACGGTGATCTTGTTTTATTTATAAGAATATATAATTCATCTGAATTTTTCACATCACGGGTACGTACTTAGTTATAGAAAATATCGAAGCGAGAGGACCATATAAAATCAAACTTCAAAGTGTGGTTAAATGTTATATATCCTTTCTTCGATCTCCCTTAAGATCAAACTTCAAAGTGTGGTTAAATGTTAACGTCTGCACTAAATATATCCTTTCTTCGATCTCCCTTAAGATCAAACTTCAAAGTGTGGTTAAATGTTAACGTCTGCACTAAATATATCCTTTCTTCCATCTCCCTAACGAGTCACGAGACACAATATTCCATCTCAATAAATTACACATCTACATATACACACATATCATATGATGTACCTATATGCTTTCCGTAGAAGGATACAGTAAGTTTCATATATTACTCTAGTTTTTAGCCTGTGCTTAATCAAAGTGTAATGAGTAAGGATAGTCTCAAATTATTCATATAATTAAAAAGTTAATATCTGTAACGTATTTTTTGTCATTATTATTCCTGAACTCTTGAATAACTAAACATATTAGACCTATTGAGGTTTCGAGTTTGGATAGTTTAGATATTCGGTAATTTAGTTTGAGAAAATTCTATCAAAATAATTATGATCTGACCCCATTTGATTTTGATATATAATAGTCCAAGATTTACAAGTTTTAGTCAAATTGAACTGAAAATTCTATTTTTTTTTTTATCTAAATTTAGTTATTATGATTCGTTAGTTTAAAATTTTAAATATATTTTTGGTAAAATGTAATATAATGTGCTGTGTATAAATTAAGAAGAAAAAAACATTGATTCGGATAAACTGAATCAATCCAAATCAATATTCAAAACTGTTTTATAATTAAATAAGCAGCTGGAAACTTTGGGTTGATTCGGATAGAAGTCTCAGGCATAAAACAAATGTAGTTGGGGAGGCCATAACATAGGAACAACAAAAATAGAAATTGATCAAGAAAATGTTAAGGTATCAAAGAGACAAATGAATTCCGTATAGTGCAGAAAGTACTTTCAAATTGAGACCTCTTTATTATGTCAATCATAATGTAAATATTATTTTATTTGGGTATATAAAATATTTCAATTTTGTAATCAATTATAAACATAACTTGGGCACAATAGTGAAATTCATGTCTAGGGTTTGAATCCAACACCTCCTCAAAATTAAGGAGATATTAAAAAACAATTAGACTAAATTAACAAAAAAAAATCAATTATAAAACGTTTGGAAAAACACATAACTTTTTTTTATTTTTGAGGATTTCATTATCACATTCATTTAATTCCAACGTATCCCCACCTAAACATATTTCACTGGTATAAATCCTAAATCAACATCAGCCTCATGATCCTCCCAAAAAAATCCAATTCCTTTGAATGCTTTCCCCATATTCTATACATAACTATTGAATAATTCACGAATTATGACCCAATAAATGTTTACAGTCGAGATTCGAGAACCTTGATATCTTTACATATATTTCATTTTGAATGGGAAAAAAGATTTCTTCAAAATGTCAACATCTGTTTAACCTAATTCTATGTACTTATAATCGCAATGAAACACAAGATTTATTCTAAGTACCTTCTTCTCTTGATGAATCTGTTCTCTTTAGGATCCTCTAACTGAGACTTTTACCTAATAAATCAATATTATAATGGAAATAAATACTTAATAGGAATGTCTACTAATCAATATTTTAAAATTTTATATTTATTTTTCTAAACTCCAAAAATTAAGAGCCAAAGCAATCCAATCTACCAAAAAGACACGTAAACTTGTCATTTACCATACAAAAAACAAAAGCGGAAAAGGAGAAATTCACCAAACAATAAACTTAAGTCGACGTGTAACCCAAACTCCCATCCGATTTTTTCTTTCTTTACATAATCCAACAAAAATACATATTATCAACACCGAATCTCAAACAAAAACAAACACACATCTCTCTTCATTTTATTTTGTTCTTCCAAGAATCTGAATCTGCTTTACTTTTGTTCAATCATGAAGAACATCGACGATACGACTTCTCCAATGGCCCACCTGATCGACCCATCTCAACCTCCCTCCGACCAAACTCAACAAGATCCAAGTTTGTCCGACGAGGCTTCTTCTGTTTCCGACAAGAAAGATCGAAACTTTCCCGAAGTGAAACCGAAACAGAATCAAGAAGACGAGAGAGCAATCACCGGGAGAGAGAAGCTAAAGAAGCACCGGAGAGAGATCGCTGGAAGAGTTTGGATACCGGAGATATGGGGGCAAGAAGAGCTTCTTAAGGATTGGATCGACTGTTCGACGTTTGACACGTGTCTAGTCCCTGCCGGAATCTCGTCGGCACGTGCGGCTCTCGTAGAGGAAGCTAGGCGAGCTGCTTCAGCTTCTGGTGGGTTACATAACCGTTGCTTGATCTTACGCTGAATTTTTAATATAATAACATATATAAATGTGGTTCATGTTCCTCAATAATATAATATAAGACACTATTCTTATATTGTTGATATAAAGTCTTTTTCATATTACTCATAATTTTAGACAACATTGCCAATTGTTTTAGTGTGTTTCGTTGCCTATATTAATTGGCAAACGTATACTATGTGATTATTTAATTGTGATCCATTCCGTTCGGATCGACACATCTATAATCCATATTCATTTGAGAACTAGTTCGTTGATCCCATCTGTTACATAGAATTTTTAAAACAATTGAAGAAGTTAAAAAATATATTTGGGAAAACAAATCAAAATCAAGTTATTTATTTTTAGAAAAATTCATCTACAAAGACAAACACATATTACAATTTTCCAATTTATTTTTGTCTTGGTTTAAGGCCCCATTCCAAATTTCAGAACATAATTCGCTTTATTTTTATTTTTATCTTAAAGACCTAATTTTGAATAAGCAATTTTGTCAAAAGATCAAATTCTGAATGTGACATTTGCCCATTTTCCTAATGTTTCATCTGCATGTGCTGAAACATACCCAATCATGTTCTTAACTTCTTGTAAGTCCAATATTCCACATTTATCTTTTATCTTGGGCCTCTCATTGCGGCATGAGTTAGACATGTGACAAAGCGACTAAAGAGATAACAGCGTACTAGTTCAGTTACTTAGGGATCAAGGAACGTACTTAATTAGTTTACACACGCATGTGCGTATCTATAGAACGTAATGAGAATGTGATGCTTTCTTAGGTAAAAATATGTATGGAAATTGCTGAAATATGTTTACATGAAATCTCCGCGATACCGAACTATTTACATTACCTGAAACAAAGTACTCAATATATATATATATATATATATATATATATATATATATATGATTGTAATTTCTCAATTACTGAAAATTGATTGTTTGTAATTACTTAAGTACTCAAAATACATGACATTAATATTTGAGATAGTTAATTCAACATATTCAAATACTCAATCCAAACTACTTAAACGTTTCTAAAATTCGTGGCTTGTTTTAGTCTAAGCAAAAAATAAAAATTGATTGGAGACTTGGAGCTATAGAATTACAATGAATTATACAAACATTTTGGAGCCACCTTTTCTTAAGATACTTGAATTTTTGGATCCAAATTCCACAAAAATTTGAATGTTACATGATTTATTAAACCGGATATTTAAGATTTTAAAGAATATGGGCCCACCCTGTACTAGTATTGCAAAATGCAACCCTTCGGATTTCGAGTAAACGAGCTATTGGGCTGAGCTGTTGAGGCCCATTTGGCCTTTCCAGATACGAAGGAGTCAAAAGAAGAGATTATTTTCTGATTAGTCGCGAAAATCTCATCGTCTTTCTTAACTCGCGCCATTGTTGTAGATCCGCCTTTATTAACCCTAGTCGAGAACCGGTGCGAGAAACAAACAAGGGGTTAATCATGGCAAATCAGAAAGGCGCTCTCGAGGGCTTTTACAGACTTATCATGCGCCGTAACTCCGTCTACGTCTCGTTCATCATCGCCGGCGCTTTCTTCGGCGAACGGGTGAGAGATCTAAACCCATATTTTGGATTATTTTATTATTTCTGAGCTTCTATTATCATTCCAGATCTGCTTTGTGGTTGGGATGTTGCTGTAAATTTGACAATTTTGGTGGATTAATTTGGTCGGATAGAAATAAGCGATCTACAATAAAGATGTAGAGATTATTAATTTTTTTGTTACGAAACTGTTGAGAAATATCTTGTTTTGGGGGTCTTAGATCATGTAATTTTGCAATTTTATTATACCTATAACCATAAAGGATCATATTTATATGAAAATGTTACATTTGTGTGTGCAGGCTGTGGATTACGGTGTTCATAAGCTGTGGGAAAGCAAAAACGTTGGGGTATGTTTTTGATTCTATCTCTCTTGTGTGCTGTGATTTCGTGATTCTCAATCCTTCTTTCTTGAAGTATGTGAATGTTACTTGTTCCATTCTTTTCAACTTTTGATTCTCTGCATCTTAAGCTTGACTGTGATAATACCCTAAACTTAGAAATGCATTAACAATTTTTATTAGCCATCTTGATATGGAATGATCACATTTCTGTTTACACCTCTTTTGTTTCATTTTACCATCATGATCATCCTCTCCAATATCTGTATATTGTTAGTTGAATGCTTATTTTAGATTAATAAACTAGCTTATTGATTCCTGGTTTGCATTTTTTTTTAACGTGAACGGATTTTCGATGTTATATATCTTGCTAGGTAGTTCAATCACATTAACTTGATGATTATTTTTCTGTCTCACATGAGTATCTGTTGAAGGATAATGACTATATACTTACATTCATAACATGATATTGTTGTCATGGTGCAGAAACGGTATGAAGACATTTCTGTGTTGGGTCAAAGGCCAATTGAAGAATGAGATTTCTCCTTTTTGAATCTCTCTCAGACTAAAAGAAAGAAATGGAATTTCCATGTTGTTTTGCACTCTCAAGTCTCCATCTTTGTTGAATAAATCATTGGGATGATTTTCATACTCTCACCTAAAGCGCTATTTGGTTCTGATTAATTGAATTTTTTTGCATTTTTGAATATGATAACATTTATCATACTTCGTCGTTTTGGGGATTCTAAATAGTTGTCCTAAAAAAAAGCGCATTCATGAATCTTCCACACTCCATTTCAATATGCAGAGCCCAGATTTTGAGATCCAAATTTATCCATCTTCGAGATCATTATCATTAGAGACATCTTTTCTGACAAGTGGCAAATTCACTAGTGTTTTCGTTCCATTTCCTTTGTTGGATCCCAGAAAATAAAGAAGATTATGATTAAATGAGTTGTTTGAAAAATAACCATAGAAGTCACTGTCGATACTCGATAGAGCATCATCGTTCTTGCATTTTACAGAAAACAAGTGGGAAAAAAACAGACAAAACTACATTGGTCCGATTACATGCAGAGAACTTCAAGGCTTCTACTATGCTGTGGGGCAAATGTTGAAGACTAGATTTTGACGGTCTCTTTAAGATAAATCACATTTAATTTGTGCACTATTACTTTCTAAAGCCATGCAATATAGCCCCAGAAAAACACACAGGCTTATTTTGTGTCTATAATGTAATCCAATCATGACTGGAGCGTGTAACCTATTGGTTTGTAATAGAGTCACCACTATATCTTAATCCGGATTCAAATCCGAAAATGTGCCTATGTGAGTTGTTATACAACAACAAAAAATGGTGAACCAATCATATCATTCGAATTTATAAGAAAAGTACATTGTTATGGGCAAACCAAGTGGGATTTATCTACTCCCAGATTTGCATAATGCGTTTTGTTTTGTTGCGACAAGAGACTAAGAGATCGGTGCTAGTGAAAATGCGATGTTCTCGGTGTCGGAGTATGGACAAATGAATATTCCGAAGACAATTTGTCTTCATCCCGTTGAGTAATGCCCTACCTGATTATCACATCACATGTTTCACTTTTTTCTTTTGAATTTTTTTCAGAGAAGCTTTACTTAAATGATCATCTTTTGTGTTGTCTCAAATAATCATTTAATAGTTTATATCATATAATAAGGAGATGGGAATAGGAAAAATTCTCTCGATAAGAAGTGGGGGAAAAGAAAAATGGGAGGTGGGTTTTTACGAGGCAGGCACCATCTGTGGATTATACGAAAAGGTATCATGTACACACCAAAAAGATAAGACATCGATTTGTTTCCTTACATTTTTTAAAGTTGACAATTTTGTGTAATATTAAACATGAAAATAAAAATCTAAGGAATAATAATTTTGATGAGTAACTTTTAGTACGACAATATATTGCGTTTTACGGCTAAATTCTCAATAATTGTAGTTTTGTGATGTCAAAATATCATCTCACGAAAAAAGATTAAACAAAAACAAGAGAATAAGTGGTCTATATCATGAATCACTTTAATTTTGTTCTTTTCTTGCAGTTCATTATGTCCATTCACCATTTTATATTAAAAAAAACTACAATAGTTCCAGACTCAAGTTTGCTAGAATCTGATGGATGTGATTAACTTTTGATTTGAGTAAAACAAACACTACTTATTGGCTTGATGTTTGGTTCTTCTAATGAAAGTCAAAAAAATTGTGTGTTATCTTTACCACCTAAACATAGTTGATGGGATGAGAGATCGAACTCAATACCTGCGTTCTTCTCAATTTATGTCACCGTGAACGTTAAAGGATATTATTATCAAGAGAAAGAAAGAAAGGAAAAAAAAAAACGTTATAGGACCATTTCAGCTGTGCAAGGGTTCGTGAAAGTTTGATAAAGATTCGACGAAGTTTAGGAACAAGCAATCAACCTCAAACAAATATACTCCTAAATACCAAAACCCAAATAAATCAAATACATTATAAAGCTATGATTAGTCATTTTATTATTTTATTACAATGGAACAAAATTAACACTTAACGAAAATTAAAAAACAGATAAATATTTACTAGAATGGAACGTTAATTTATTTATATCATATGCTACAATGATACTTTAATGTCCTAAAGGTTTTAGATATCATTCACTTTTTCTTTTTTAAAAGAAAGAATGTGCTTAAATCCAGTGTAGGGTTTAGCCCGGTGGCATGTAAAATATTTCTTGAATAGACTAAGCCTATATGTATAATATATGAGAACAATTTTTTATTGTCAACACTTTTACTACAAATTGACCTACGTACGTATAACTTTGGACCTAAAATGTTGACCGCATATTTCGAATATATATGATAAATACACAACATAATTACTATATTTTACTGTTGAGTTGACCAAATAAAAAAGTTACTTAATTTTAATTATATACGATGTACAAAACAACTATCATTGGACCAAAGTTATGCTTTTTAGTGAATATATAACCACAAAAATCCGTTTGAATAACTTTTTGTTTTAGGTGTTTCTTTAACTTTTTTATTTTTATGTATTTATTGCTTTTCTGAAAGAAATAAAAAAAACTAATGTTAGAAGAGAGGGCATAAATAGCAGAGCCAGTTTGGTCGTGTCAGCAATGTAGTAAGCTAATAAAACACTTTATCATCTCCACAGGTTAAATTTAGAAAAACTCATTAATTAGTTTACAGATTTGGAAAAATTTTCCTCTTGTTATTCTATTTTTCCTAATGCAAACTCTTTTCCTCCCCTTCGCCATGGCCCTCCTCTGCATTGTCCACCCTGCAAATGCTCGTAATGCTAACACTCTTTCTTTCTCTGCCCCTCTATATCATATACACACACATATATATATATATGTATGTTCCAAAATTATTAGTTATATAATTATATTTATGTCTATATACACATATATGATTACGCATGCACAAGTATATAAGGTTATTTAAAACGAATAAAATACTTTAGAAATTTTAACAAAGTTAAAGTTTTGATACATGTACAAAATATACAAGACAACAATCGATCATAAATCTCATAAATCGGTTTAAATAATCTTTAAGAAACTGAATTATAGGTTGCATCCTCAAAAAGGATTTGCTATTGACTTAGTTATATAAAGTAGTGATATAACTTTTTAACACTACACAAATTGGTAATTAATGAGCAGAGACACAAGGAGTAGTGTTTGGATATGGAGGAAAAAATGGACCAAACCAATGGGGACACTTAAACCCTTACTACACTAAATGCTCGGTCGGTAAATTGCAATCTCCAATTGATATCCAAAGGAGACAAACCTTTTACAACCGCGGATTGGAATCGCTGCACCGCGATTACTACACCACAAACGCAACGCTCGTGAACCACGTATGCAATGTCGCTATGTTCTTCGGGGAAGGAGCAGGAGATGTGGTGATAGACAATAAGAATTATACCTTAAAGCAAATGCATTGGCACACTCCTTCTGAACATCATCTCCATGGAGTCCAGTATGCCCCAATTTTTTTTTTCATTATTATTATTTATAATACTCATTAAACACGTTATTATATGGTTTATGATAAATAAAACAACCCATCATTTTTTATTGATTATTTGCCGACCTATCTAGGTTGGAACTCAAATAATATAAGTATTATATGCCAATTTGTCACTCAACCTTTAAAGATATGTCCAAAAATTATTTGTATTTCCATAAAAACTCCCAGATTCAGTCTAGCCCATAGTGTAAGTGTTTCTTGGGGGATTAGTCTGGCCCGTTAAGCCCATGTGGACTCTGCCTTAATTGTTTTTTGGTCACAATTAAAGTTTTTGGAGTTGTGCCATTTTTGTTTGGGTTTTAAATTACAAAAGGTGTTTAAGAACACTATTATAAGGGAAAAATAATGTAGATATGCAGCTGAGCTACACATGGTACACCAAGCAAAAGATGGAAGCTTTGCTGTGGTAGCAAGCCTCTTCAAAATCGGCAGTGAAGAGCCATTTCTCTCTCAGGTATATTTGTAAGGCATATATATTATATATACATCTGTTAACGTGACTATATATATATATTGGCTTAATCAATGTATGACGCTAATAATAATATATGTGAAATGATTAGATGAAAGATAAATTGGTGAAGCTAAAGGAGGAGAGGTGCAAAGGGAACCAAACAGCACAAGTGGAAGTAGGGAAAATAAACACAAGACATATCGAACGTAAGACTCGAAAGTACTTCAGATACGTTGGTTCACTCACTACTCCTCCTTGCTCCGAAAACGTATCTTGGACCATTCTTGGCAAGGTAACCTTTTTACACACGTCTTTTTTTTTTTTTTTGGTTAAAGGGTATTCTTTTGGTTGCTAATATTTTGCTAGTCTAGTGGTTGAGTAGTTTTTTCTACGATTCAATTTTAGTGTGTGACGTCCATGTAGTAACCCAAAAAAGAAAAGAAAAACTTATTATATACGTTTGAACGAAATAGAGAATTTTATTGTACGATGGATAAGACCTAGCTACTACTTTCATGTTCATTTGATATTTTCGTATGGAAACGGTTCAAATTAGCGTGACATCTGATTTCTAATTGCCGTGTATAATAAATTAAATGCAGGTGAGGTCAATGTCACAGGAACAAGTAGAACTACTCAGATCTCCACTGGACATTTCTTACAAGAACAATTCAAGACCATGTCAACCTCTCAACGGCCGGAGAGTTGAGATGTTCCACGAGCTCGTCAACAATAAGGAAACCGGAAACAAAAAGGAAAAACCCAATTAAATTAGTTTTGAATTGTCTATCAGTTTGTTCAGAACCTAATTAGCCCCAGAAAAAGAAACTAACTTCGTAAAATTAGAATGAAATAATCGTATGTTGTTGTGCACAACTTGATCTTCGATTTCCAAATTTGATAATCTGGTGTTATGAGATATATGCTACGCTGAAAACAACGTGCATAAACTAATATCTCAATTTGTATAACAATAATAAATGATTGGAAAAACAAACAAGTATATTAATCGTTGGAACTCGGAAAATTGATGGAGAGAAAAATATCTAAAAAGGGTTTGTTTCTGTGTTGGTTATAAATACTTGTCGCTAGGATAAAGGGAGATCGAAGGGAAGACAAATTTATTGTTATTGCCTTTCCTGCCAACTCCAAACAATAATTCTCGTAGCTAAAATAAAAACTATATATATATATATATCTATTAGATTAATATGATCAATTAGATTAAGGGATTCACAGAAGAAGATGAATGAATTTTCAGGTGAAAAAATATTGATTTTTAGAAGCAATACTACTTTAGTCTTCAACAATCAGTGATCAAAGAAGCATTAAAAGATTTTGTTTTCTTTCACATTAAATCAACCTGAAGTTTTTTTTTTTTTTTTCTTTTTCTTTCTAACGACCCTTATAGAATATAAAGATACTGCCTAGTGCTAACATACTTCTTCAATATGGACGACAACTGAAACTAGGAAAACTGATATATTATTTAATTTAAACTCAAATCTTAAACAATATGCATTGATAGGATTTTAAGGATTCATAACATACCCCTATGAGTCTCTTCCGAAATCCAGTTTTTCTAATAAAACAACAAATTATATTGTAAATGGTAAAAATCAACACGATGATGAGAGAAATAGTGGCGACGCGTTGGTAAAAATTAATAATGCTCACCGACATATATACCAACAACAAAGACGATCAGGAAATTGTGATCGCAACTAAATATTCTGAACACCTTTATATAAGTATTTTAGGAATACTACAAGCTAGTTTCGGTGAAATTAATAAATTTTGAGGAAAAACACAATAATGATTATTGTTCATTAATGATTATTGACATATGCAAGGCCAATATTAAGATAACCAATTCGAAGGACTGACTTTTCCAAATTGTTCCCCCATATGTTTGTTTATATTATAGAATCAAAGATGGCTAAGAATGGCTTGTCTTTTCTTGAAAACGATATAGCTAATAAGATATAAATTTGAATACAAAAAAAAAGACAAATGACACTGGCCATCAATCGTACTTAACCGTCACTTTGCCAGGACTTGAACAAGTCAAAGTTCTTGAAAATGTTCATGGCTCTCAACTATTTCCTTTCATTGTTTCAAATCCTTTTTTTTTATTAAAGTAATATTTTATTTTAACACTGCTGAATGTTAGATTCAAACTTTAATATGATGAATTGATAACCACACATGATTCTCAAACATTATTTAAATTAACTTAATCATAAAACTAGCTCATCATTTATTGACCTTTACTAGTTAATTGTCTTTTAATTTTAAAAATCCTTCATCTATTTTTTAATATATATATATATATACAAATATTTTAACAATGCCTATGTACAACTAAAACCAGGAAAAAGGTAAATAAAAAGCAAAACTAATTCAAAGTCAAAAAAGTCTTAAAGAAGAAAAACAAGGCAACATATGATAATATATAGTAAAGATATACAAACCGGTAGAATTAGTTGAAACGCGCGAAATTTAATCAAAAGTATCCGCGTTCTCTTCTACGCCGTGTCCTAACTCTGTTAAACCGCTCGCCATGTCAGCGCTAACGACTTTTCAAATTAACACACGCTCATGGGCCCCATAAAAGCCCAAGAAAGCCAATCAACCAATCACAATCCTTGTTTTCTCCGTAAGCTTGAAATACGGGATTGGGCCCTACCATTCTCACCTGTCCACACCGTAAACGCCGCACGTCACGCCACGTCAAACTTCTACCAACAAATCCGGTCTTCTCCCCGATGTAAACCGCGTCATCCCACCTAAACCGAGTAATACCGGTTCCCCACCGTCGAAAGATCTCCTCGAACCGGTGCTCATCCTCGGCGGCGAAGATCTTTCGACTTCTTCCGGCGGAAGCCGTCCTCTGATATCGCTCGACCTTCTCGCCGAAACTCTCGGCGGAGTGGTGGCGTCCCTATGCGGCGATAGGTTTTTGCAACCGCCTCCGGTTCTGAAGATCGCTCTAAAGGTCGCGAAAAACCCGGGTTTCTTGACCCTGGCCGGTTTATCCTTGAACGAATCGGTTCGACCGGATTTTTGTCTCTGCATTCGGCGGCTACGGTCTCGTTTGGATCTCACTCTCCCAATGCAAGAGACTTTCGGAGAAGAAGGCTCTGATAACGAAGGATCCGATTTCAATCGCGACCCGATCCGTTTCGGGATCATCAGAGTCCTCGCGATTCTGCAATTTCTCCGCTTCTTTACTTCGTTGAAACACGTCTTCTGCGGTTTCGGCAATCTGATGATCGACGTTTTGGATTTGAGAGAAATTCTCTGAGAGCTCGAGTTGGGATTCGAATTAGGGTTTGAATTGGGATTTGAATTCTGAGCAGCATAAGAGTTTCCTTTCTGTGATTCTTTGCGCTCGAGGAAGGCGTTTTCGTTAAACCACTCGAGCTGTGCTTCTTTGGATAAAGAGTAAGACTCCGGTGGAAAGTCGATCGGACTCGCGGCGGAGACGGAAACGGGTCGGATCATCGGGTCATGAACGGAGTCGTCGTCGTTGGCGAGTGTCTCGCATGCGATTTTCCGGTCAGAGCCACCGGCGCATACTGAAGAAACCAAGGTTTCAAGATCGACTTGGGGCATTTAATTTAATCGAAACAGAGACGATGATCGGAGTGAGAGTTTCAGACTTTCAAGGAAGAGAAGAGAAGATATACAAATTTGGGTTTCTATATAACCAACAGCCTCATTTATATTTGCCGATTTATCTGTTTTTTTTTTTTTTTTTTTCCTTTCAGATTACTATCATCTGTTGACTTTGACTCAATAAATATTACAAGTAGGATAATGCGAAGATACTTTATTTTACTGGATGACAAATTCATATGATCATTAATTCACTGTCAAATCGAAAACTTATGTCATATATCTTCCAGTATATATTTCGAAAGTAATATATCCTAAATGAAAATAATTTTCAGAGGAGAAAAACGATAAGCACCAAAACTGAAGAAAACGTTATTAAAATGACAAAAGATTTTCAAATTCCAGGATAAAGTATCATATATACCCTAATTTCGAATTCATAGTATTTATAATAAAGTAGTAATATTTTTTCTTTTGTCAGTGTTTATGTTTTTCTGTCCACATCTCTTTTGCAGTTTGTGATAAAAAAATAATTATAAAAAATTAGTAAAAAATTATAAGATAGTTGATCAGTTATTCAAACCTTCTTTTTCATCACACTTTGTAACTATATATAGAGATAATTGGTATCATTTTCTTCCATCAATTATCTTATACAAATTTTTTTTTTTCTGAGAGTTCACTTTCTTTTTTAAATGTTTCCAATCTTTTTGTGCTGTATTATAAAAGTAGTTAGAAGTATTATCACTGATTTTATGTAAACATTTCAACAAAGTGCACCCAAATAATATTATCACTGATTTTATGTAAACATTTCATACAAATTATAAAAATAGAAAAAATTAACTAACAAATATTGTTCATCCTGAGAGTAGATTAAAATTTCTAAACTATATAATACATTTACACCAAAAATTAAAATGTTAACATATTTAATCATTTACGTCTACAAATATATGTTATTGAAAATAATAAATTATTAAAAATAAAATATTAAAATTTTTCATTTATATCTACAAATATATGTTATTTAAAATAAAATTTTAAAAAAATTTCATTCTTAGAACGGGCTAGAAGCTGATATAACTTATAACACAAACTAAAACAAAATCTGTAAGTTGGTACATGTTCTCTCTTATAAATTATTGGAGACATTAAAAAGGAAAAAAGAAAATAAAAATTTATAAATAAAGTAGAAAATACAAATTTGTAAAAAACATGTAAAAGTATTTACAAAACCAGATTGTATCGGCGGCGCTTAGGAGGAGAACCCATCAGCTTTGGCTAACTTTTTTTTTTTTTTTAACAATGTGGTCCAGTGGCCATTTTAGCTTCCACAATCATGATCTGAACTTTGGATTCTGATGTTTTGAGAGACAAGAAGCTGACTATTTCACCTGATGACTCTGGACCAATTTTGGCTAACAATGTTTCGGCAATAAAAACAGCGATGGCGATTTTTCATTCGTACACAAATAATTGGAAAAAAGAAGAAGAGAAAACATAAATAAAGAAATAATATTACACAACCACAGCATAAAACCTTAAGTTAAAGGAAACCCCAATTCCGCCTACAAAATCTTCAAGATTCAAAACAAATGATAGAAAGAAGAGGAAAAAAACATAACGGGTAAAACTGACTTTTCGTTTTGGTGACTTGGCTGGGGGGTTTTTCCAAATAAAGAAAAGAGAGTGATGAAATCACTAATAAGGATTGTAACGGCTTCTTCCTCTACCATTGTCGCTACTTCGTTTGCTGCTGCTGCTGCTGCTCGAACTGCCTCCCCTATACGGTGGTGAATGCCTTTGTGGTGGTTGTGGCACTGCTGCTAGTCCAGGCTGTTGTCTATCATGATCAACACATGAGATCAGTACACTTGTCTTACAGCAAACACATGAGATCAGTACATATGTATAAACAGAAACTTACAAGACGTATCCGATTCTTCCATCGGGTAACATAATTGGCATCATCGACATCTCACCAGCTGCGTGACCTCCCGCATGCATTAATGGCTGCATTATCCCCACAAAAATTTAGACTCAGGTTTATATTATAAGGTTATTTTTTCAAGAAGATTGCATATCAGTTAAGTAAAGAAAAAGAGATGTGAACTAATAATGAATCTCACTTGTGTGTAAGCAGAAGCGCCAAATCCACCAAGAGCACCATAGGGACTAGGAGCCATGCCATAACCAAGAAGAGGAGGATAGTTAGGTTGCAATTGTGATTTCTGCATATTCTGAGCTATTGTTGTATTCGCCTTTTGATCCGCTTGAGGCTTTGCAAGAGTACAATCCAACATGTGACCTGTAAAATTATGGGGCATACATTACATTCAAGTATTAAAATACGAAATACAAATACAGAAAAGAGATTATTCTGAGTGAACCCGTACCATCAATCTCATATCTTTCAGTGTTTTTCAAAGCTTTCATGACGCTTATCCTCTCTGCATAGTGCACAAAACCATATCTACTGTCTTCCTTCCCTGGTTTTGCTGGTGGAATCACCACTTTCAAGATTTTCCCGTGATGTTCGAATAATGCCTTCAGCCGTTCTTGAGTTATATCTCTAGGCAAGTTCTTAATGTACAATGCCTTGACCTGCATTCATTCACACAGCATAACAGTAAGAATAATATATCTTTAGAAAGAAAAATGTTTGCAGAACACATGTTCTTAAGAAGATGATTTCTTGGTAATGACACTTTGTTGGTAAGATCTGCTTCTATTATTTGTTTGTAAGATAGGTTATAGAGAAGCAAACCTGTGAAGCAGAAGAGTCTCCTCCTCCACTCCTTGATTCAGCCCAGCTTACAGTTGGGGCATTATCATCAAGCTTAAAACTTGGATTCAACATTTTTTGTTTCGAGTATTCAGCACATGCATGGTTGTAATACTCAATGAATGCAAATCCACGATTCCGGCCCATATTTTGTGGATCCTGTATGTTTAACAAAATCAGATTGAAAATGGTTCAGTATAGAAGAAAGGTATGTCTTGAACCTCTACAGAAAATATCAATTCCGCAGGTTCTATTAAGACATGAAACAAAGGACAAACCTTTGGGAGTTCGACATTTTGTACGCCTGGACCAATTCCATTTGCTGTTTTCCTAATGTCTGTCTCTGTCCAATTTCTAGGAACATTACCTAGAAAGAGACGGTGCTTTGCTTGGGTAGTCGAACATTTTATCCTTTTACCCTATTGAATGACAAAAAGTAAACAGACGTTTAAGTGAAACACCAACTCATCAGGAATTCTAAGTCAAAAAGTTTAAACATAGCAAAGGGTAAACTTCAAGCCATAGATAAGACACAGCTTCATTCATGTGATCCCACTAAACTGTTATGATTTGGGTCAAGGAGGTTTACCTTGAACTCAGTGTTATTTAGTTTATCGATTGCTTCAGATGCTAAGTCCTTGTTTCTGAATGTTACAAAAGCGTACCCCTTTCCATCACCAGACTCTTTTTCCCTCATTATTCTAACCTGTTAACATCACACACCAAACTGAGCAACGAGATAAATTAAGACAAAGCCATACTTCGGGTAAAATAGATGTAAACTTACCTCGGTAACTTCGCCTATGGATTCACATAAGCCCTTCAAGTCCCCTTCAGAAGCATCAGTAGGAATGCCTCCAAGATAAACCTCAGAACCATGAGGAGGAAGTGCTAGGAGTTCAACATGCTTTCTCTTTTCTTCTTCTTCTTCTTCCATTGCAGCAGCATCATCCTCCTCCTCTTCTACTTCTTCTTCCACCTCTTCTTCAATCTCCTCTTCTATCTCTTCGATTTCTTCCTCCTCTTCAACTTCTTCGTATTCAATTTCCTCCTCCAGAGTCTCCTCAGGATCATTGTCACCATCAAGGTCTACCCTTTCCTCAGATTCCATTGAATCGTGAGCCTCTGAAGCAGCAGTCCTCGTCCTCGACATGTTAAGAATCTAGAAAAGAATCGCTCGCGCTGCAACTGTGGAAGAGACACAGAAGCAAGAAGCATGTGGGGAGAGAGAATAGAATTGGGTGAAAAGGTTGGAAAAGAAACAATAAGAGGCCGATAGAAAAGAAGAATAAGAGGTCCAATCGGGACTCTGCCATCATACGGCTAAAAAGGAATGTACCAAAGAAGTTAAGCAAACAACAGACCAAGAGAGAAGAGGGCGATGAAGTGGAAGAAGAGGGCGATGGTTAAATGCAAAGAGGTGGTTAAAATCATGGCAACAAAGAAAGATAAAGAAGCTAGACATCATCATAGTATCTCTGATAAACCACTTAGACAACTCCAGCTCCATGTTAAGATCTCCCAACAGTGTTCAAGTGAGAGTTTTTTTTTTATGCTGCCAATCTATAACCTGTTAAGAGAATCCTCAGCTTATAACTACAAATCTATTCACACATTTACACGAATAGACCACACAATGTTTTCTCCAGTATCAAGAAAAATGATATCAACCAATACCAACCCGTATACAGCTCAAATCACAGTAATATATATTGAATGCGTTTTAAGATACTTAGCAATCACTGGTAGAGATGAAAGAAAAAGAGAAATGAGAAAGATTCACTTTCTTAATTTCAGATAAAATGAGCTCCAAATCCCAATTTCAATAGAAGAAGAAAAATGGGATTGCCGACCAAAACATTCAAGAAAGGATACGAATTTGAGGCGCAATGAGATGAAACAATACAGAGAGAGGGTAGAGAGAGAGAAAGAACCTGAAAGGCGAGAGACGAAAGATAGAGGAGAGAGAGAAGTCTGCCGGAAGAAAACCCTAATTTAAGAATTGTTACGGAGGGGAGCAGAAAGTGTTTCGCGCAGCTCAGGTTGAAAATTTTTTGACGTGGGAATTTTATATTTTTTACTAATTTATGTTGTTTTAAAAAATTCAAATCATAATATATGCAAAAAAATTGATGTGATGATTCATTTTTTTTAATAAAAACTAAACAAATATATTAAGAAAAATAAAATAATTTTAAAAAATTAATATGATATAACTAGATATCAAATCTTTATTATTTAATTTGATTGGTTGATAAATATTATTAAATTATTTATAGTATATATGGTTTTCATATAAAGAAAAAGGGGAAACAATTATTTATTATATTAATAATTAGATTTATGGTTAGTTTAATAAGAAAAATATTTGTTTGTTGAACCAAATTATGGATGACATATTTGTAATTATTCTAGGAATGTAAACATGTTGTTAGAAGTGTTTAAAAACATTTTAGTGACAACACATCAGCAATAACACTATAAGGATGATGTTAATTTTTAGAATTGCTTCTTAAATAATATATAAGAGATATCTATTAATCAACTAATCATAAATATAATTGATATACATTCAATATTTTTTGTGTAAATCTAATTGTATATGTGGTAATATTACTGATATCTATTTACTATTTCATTAGATAACAAATATTTTTAGTCGTGAAAAAAGTATATTAATTATAATTTTATATATAATTTTATCAAATTTGAACCAAAATTTGGTTACTTAATCTAGCTTAAGTAATTATAGATTTTTCAAGTGATGTCTAATCAATTTTTTTTTTTCATAAAACTCAATCACTATTTCTTTTAAATTTTTAACAAACAAAAATGTTTTAGAAGAATCCAAATATATATATATATGTATATTTGTCAATTTAATCTGGTAACTTTTAATATACCTTAACTTTGTGGATATTGAATTCGAACTCAAGATATATGTCATAAATTTAAGAAAAGAAGTATCAGATACTTTATAAAAAATAAAATAATATATTGACTTTGTTACATTTAAATAAAATTAAAGATTTGTTTAATCTAATGTCATCCGCACAAAAACCTCAAAATTAAATTACCTTATATTTTTTTAGGGAGTTCTTGAAAGTCGAATCATATAGTGGAACAAAGTCCATGAATCGACACGAAAAGAAGTCTCAGTCTTGTCTCCGAACTCCCACCGCGTAATTCCGAACTAGACTTTTTCCCGGCAATCGGATCTCTCTCCCTCTCTCTCTCTCTCTCCCTTCAACCTTCCTCCCCTTTTCGTTTCCCAGGTACTCTTTCTGTCATCCCGCGGTTCTCTACCAAATGCTTCGATTTATCATTTCTCTACAAAATTGGTCACATTTCCGGTTGTATCCGCAGCAATGATTTCTAGATAGCTTCCGTTGATTGCAACTTTCTAGCGGCAGCCATGGCAATGGGACTTCCTCGTCTTTTTGCTATTGCTTTTACACTTCTTCTAGTTTCAATCCTTCCTCTCCCTATCTCTCTCGCAGGTGAGTCTTCCTTGATAACTTGTGTTAGCACCCGTTTCACGATTGTCTATCATTTTGTTGATTTTTACAGAACAATTTACCTTTAGTTCATCTTGGAATGATCCCCACTCTTCTCCTTAGTTTGTTAGCACAGATTGAGGTCTCCTTGTTTTACTCTAGATTATCTGATCACTGTTGCAGTTTCTTGAAAGACCCAGCTATGTTAAGAAGATTTGCATATTATGTCTTTTTGTAGGTGAGATAACATCTATTGAATCTGTCCCTGAGCTTCAAAAGCTAATGTATGTTTCTGTTGATGGGTATCCTTGTGTACGGCTTCTCAATCTCTCTGGAGAGATTGGATGTTCAAGTAAGCTTTTTGGGCCTCCCCCCTAACTGATTGTTATTCTTCGATTAGTTCCCCTAATTTGTATGTTTATAAATAATCAGATCCTAGATTGAATAAGGTGGTGGCTCCAATCATAAAATTAAAGGATGTTAAAGATTTGGTTCAGCCACACACTATTTTGGTGACAGCTGATGAAATGGAAGATTTCTTTTCCAGGCATGTTCCTTTTCTCATGTTTGCTAAACTTGTATGACATCTGTTCGATTTAAGAATAAATCTCTTAATTTGTGGACTAGTGCTTTACCCCCCCACGCTAATCAGCATATACCTATGCATGATTTAGGTGTAGTTTGTTGTATTCTTTACATCAAACAGGATGTATCTATAAATGAAGTAACTTTTGTTGTTAGTGCATCAGGAATTAATGCATTCGGTATTCAGTAGAATATTGTATTTTCATTGGAGTTTTGTGCTTCCTTTTCATTCTACAATTAATATACTTCTGGCATTATTCATTAGATTTTGTACCTCTTAAGCAATTTACGTTAGAATCCTGCATTGTGCATTTTGTCTTACTTCTGGCATGATTCATTAGATTTCGTGCACTCTATTAAAATAGAAATGACTCATGGTTTAGTCCTATTTTCAGGGTGTCAAATGATTTGAGTTTTGCTAGCAAAATTGGTGGCGTTCTAATTGAGTCAGGATCGAGCTCTCAACAAAAGTTAAAAGGTACTATGCCAATCCGCATATTTTATGATTCTGTCAACTTGATACCCTCTTATCTATGTTTATGGCATTTGTGTTTCTTTCTTCTTTCTTGTAGGTCTTTCCCCTGATTATATGTTTCCTCAAGCGCAGTTTTCACCATATGAAAACGTTGAGTACAAATGGAATCCAACTGTATGGTATCGTAAACTCTGTCTGAATCTTTGAAGTTACTTCTTCTTGTGATGCTTGTGGTTTGGAAATTATCTTAATCAATTATCACCAAGTCCATTGTCAAGCATTTCCGGGTTATGTGCTATTTTTTTTCCTGGAATTATACGACTATATGCTCACACATCATAAAACCTTATCTTGTGGTTTGTCTTTGGTATATGTTTTAAAAACGGAATGCTTGTATGTGCTCAGATTTTCACTTACAAAGAAGTTCATAAAACAGTCCATATTATCTACCTTAATAAAATGATAGTGCAACTTGTTCTTTTCCCATGGAGAAGAAAGTGATTTCAATTTTATGATTAGTTGCAGGCAATGGGTCTCTAGCCTTTTGACCATAATAAAAAAATGATACATTTTATTTGCAGGCATCCAGCATTATGTGGAAAGCTTATAATTTCCCTGTGTTCTTATTGTCAGAAAGTGGTATATCAGCTGTGCAGGAGGTAATCCTTCAGACTTGCATTTTTTTGGAATTTATAAACATGAGTTTCTATATCGTGAGAAAAATATCTAAAGGCTTATGGCATTATGACTGTTGGTCACTCTTTAGAGCAGTATTCCTTGATGGAAAAATGTTGCATGAAACCTGCCTCTCAATGTCATGTGAAATGATTACTCTTACTGTAGACTGGATTAGATGGCAGAAATTTTGCTAAACATTGATTAATAAATAGGAATACAAATTTGGTCCTTGAAGGTTTGTCTTATGCATCTGGGTGCAGCTGAGAGTTTGTTGCTTTTGAAGTGTGAATTTGTTGGTTCTCGTAGCCTGCAATTGGAATCAACCACTGCCTTTCCATTTGTCTTGCGGTAGTGGCAAATTAATCATGACCTACCTGTAATTATAGAGATTGTTGGAAAGACCAAAAATAAATTGTTTACACGGCTGGTCAACTACGCCAGTAGATAATATGTTGCTGTTATTACCAGATGAGGCTTTGTCAAGAAGCTAGATTTATTTATATTGTTGTGTTGGTACCAATCCAAATTTGTGTGCTGTCAAGTTATCGGATAGATTTACTTTAAGGTTTTTGACTATTTGCTTGCATGCTAAAATATTTGTGCAGTTCCTTTCCAAGAAAGAGATGAAGTATAAAACTTATACCAGTGACGTCGCTGAATTCAATATGGTTATGGAGGTATTTAGCTTTAGCACTCTAGCTCACTGGAATGTCAAACATCTTTATGAATTTTTACTGTGACTGATATTATGACCCGTTATTTTATGGATTAGACTACCAAAGCTGGTACACACAATTCGGAGGCTTGTTTACAGGAAGGAACTTGCCTCCCATTGGGGGGATATAGGTAACATTTTTGAAAGGTTTAAATGCTCTTAAGTACTGTCTGATTTCAAAACATATGACAACTTTTCAAAGGATAGGTCTGGTTTTCTAATATCTTTGTTATAAAGGACAGTGTTTGGTCCTCACTTCCACCAATCAACGTTTCGTCTTCCAACAATCGCAAGCCTATTGTGCTAACTGTGGCCTCCATGGATTCTGCATCATTTTTCCGGGACAAGAGCTTTGGTGCAGATTCGCCAATATCTGTGAGATCTTGCTATATATTGCTTCTGGGATATGTTCTATTTACTCTACTTTTCCGATTCAATGCTCAATGACTCATTTGAATTTCAGGGACTGGTAGCTCTTCTGGGAGCAGTTGATGCTCTTTCTCGAGTTGAGGATTTTAGTAATCTCAAAAAGCAGGTGCCAACCAATAAATATAATCACCAAGGACTTTCTAAAACACATCAGTGTGCCATGTTATTTTGTTTTTAGCAAGCTTTAATAGCTTCGTGTGTATCCTGCAGCTTGTATTTTTGGTTCTGACCGGAGAAACGTGGGGTTACCTTGGCAGCAGGAGGTTCTTACACGAACTAGATCTGCATTCAGATGCTGTTGCAGGCCTTAGCGATACTTTGACTGAAACGGTAACTTTTGTTGTTTTGTTCCGAGAAAGTTGGTAGAGACGGCTAGTCTTATGCATGGAATACCTTTGTGAAAAAGTTGCATGTGTTTTATCGTCGCTGCAACGTATTTGTTCCTTAGTAGCAAAGGAAGCAAGTTTTGTTGCTTAATTAGTGTTCCTTATGATATTGAGGTATCTATCAGGTGCTTGAAATAGGATCCGTTGGAAAAGGTTCGAGTGGAGGTATCAGCACCTTCTTTGCTCATAAAACTAGGGTGAGAAATTCCGGATACACTGAAACTCTTACATAATTTATTTATTAGATCATGTGAATCTGTCGTAGGCGACTTAACCGCCACATTTGGTATTCTGCTTTAGGTTTCTTCTGCTACAAACATGACACTGGATGCTTTAAAGATAGCTCAGGATTCACTTGCATCAAAAAACATCAAGATTCTTTCAGCTGATACGACAAACCCTGGAATACCTCCATCATCCTTGATGGCATTCATGAAAAAGGTACAATATGTTTTCCAAGTATATATAGATGGAAAGGCAATTCAAATTTGTATTCGGAATTTGAAAGAGAAAGTAACTCTTCAAATATACTTCACTTTCATTTGATATATGACCATGAATGTTTTGATCTCATTTAAATTTACTGCAAAAAATAATGACCATGACAGGAAAAGTATACGTATTGCTTAATGTTATATGTGGTTCTGAATCAGTTGGCCTAGAGGGAAAAAGGTATAATATCATATTTCATTGTTGCAGAACCCTCAGACTTCAGCTGTTGTTCTTGAAGACTTTGATACCAAGTTTGTGAATAAGTTCTACCATAGTCACCTTGATGATTTGTGTAAGAACTGTCACAACCTGTCCTTCTCTTCTTTTCGCTCTGAAACTCCATGTTGCACTTTTCTTATCCTTTCTTGTAATTCCATTGCAGCAAATATCAACTCCTCATCTGTAGCAGCTGCTGCTTCTGTTGTGGCTCGTACGCTTTACATCCTTGCATGTGACAGCAAAGATACAAGCAATTCAGCTCTGGAATCTATCTATGTCAATGCCTCTTTCGTTGAAGAGCTTATATCCTGTCTTTTATCTTGTGATCCGGGCTTATCATGCGACTTGGTCAAAGATTATATTTCACCGACAAACACTTGCCCAGGCAACTATGCTGGCGTCATCCTTGGAGAACCTTCCTCCAAACCTTACCTTGGTTACGTCGGTGATGTTTCTAGATTCCTATGGAACATTCTGGCTGAAAAAACATCTGTCCAAAAGGGAAACACAACCTCGGTTTGTTCAAAAGGAAGTTGTAGCAAAACCGACCAAGTGTGCATCAAAGCAGAGAGCAACAAGGAGGGAACATGCGTGGTCTCCACAACCAGGTAAACTCTTATCGCTTAGAACTGTGCCTTATGTCCTTAAACGGAACGAAATCATAAGCTAGTGATGTCACATCAGAACTGTGCTGGGCCTTACAGGGTTTGGAAGAACCTTTCTTGGTTCTCTTCAACAAACCTAGGTTGATTCGGGTTGTTCTTGTTGACTTTTGAGCCAATCGGATTTCGATGGCCTAACCAATTTGCTGTCCGAGCCCTAACACATATTAACTCCTGGTTGTGGCAGGTATGTTCCAGCATATTCAACCCGGTTGAAGTATGACGATGAAGCTTGGACGATTCTGCCCCAAAACACATCAGATTCTATGGGGATGGTTGATCCGGTCTGGACGGAGAGCAACTGGGACACTATAAGCGTGCACGTGTACACGGTCCAGCACTCAGCATACGACAATGCAGTCCTTGTTGCGGGTATTACAGTCACAACATTGGCTTATATCGGAACTATGGTTGCCAAATCGTTCATCACAAAAGCTTTAAAGCAGGACTGAGACTTGGATGTAGTTCCCAAAATTTTACTTGTCAGTTTTCACCAAGAGACTACATAACCAAGCGACAGCAACTTTACGGTGGTAGAAACCTTTTTCTCACAGGTCACAACCAAAGCTATGTGGAAAACAGTTGTTTCTTTTTTTGAGCTAGTTCATATGAAATTCTCAGTATTTGTAAAAAATAAACGAGCTCAAATAGTCTATTAAGATTAAATGAATTCATTAAGATCGAATGACTTAGGGCAAGAAAAAGCAACAATCTCTATAATATTATTTGAGAATCAGTTTTCTGTATGTTGCAAGTTAATTTTCATAAATATTAATTATGTAAACTATTTTAGTGAATTAAAATTATTATGATAAATTACCATTATCAATATTTTAATGTTTTTCTCCTCAATAATATTTATTCTAAATTAATTTTTGAAAAAAGAACAAAAAGATATATATCCTAAAATCTTTATAATACTATTTGAAAAATTTGTTTCTTTCATGTTATATTCACCTTAATTTTTACAAGAACAATTATATAAATACTTTTAATGAATTAAAATTAATTTAATAATTAATCGGCTTTTCTAAATATTACGGTTTATAATTAATTATACATATATTTATATGATTTCTTTTAAAAAAATGTTGCTTATATTATTTTCAAATAATTAGAACTTTTAACAAATAAATCATTAAATTATATTTGTAGTCAACAATTCTAACATTTTTAATCAAAGTTATCTTTCAAATAACATAATATATTAAAAGAAATTTAAAACCGTTTTACTATAAATTTATCTCCAAATAACTAAAAAAATATATATTATATTTCCACTTCCTAGGAACAGTTTTAGTATAAATTAGGAATTTTACTGAATAAATACCATAATTTGAAATTCAATGGTTCTAGAGAATCTGAAATCATAAAATTCATTAAAATTCTTGAGATATTTGAATTGTAAACTGTATTTAAACGTTTTTGGTAATTAAATTTAGTAAGCATCACTGGGACAACATATAAGAGGTTGTACATTTTAGTTTAGATAATTTCTTACACAGAACTAGCTCATTTGAAACAAAAATACTTACTTCCTAAATTTGTTAGTATTTAATATTTTAGGATTGAACACACAAATTTAAAACATATTTAATTTTTTTTCTAAACAAAAAGATCATTAATTATCTATTTAAACATAATCTGTTTAAATATTTGGCCCTCTTTGAAGATGGAAGATACATCTCTAATTGGCTCAGTTAATCGTCCTAAAGCTTGGCCTTCTTTTAGATACCAAGGTCAAGTCCTTTTAAAGAGACTGGACTTTTAGATACCAAGGTCAAGTCCTTTTAAAGAGACTGGAGAAGTTTAAGAACTGGCCTTTAATGGTTGAACAAAGAACAACAAATAGATGAGCTATTCCCATTGCTAAGAGTGCTGTGAAAGACTGTTTTGGTCAATCTTATGTGGCAGCTGGGGGTCCTCAGTGGCTTTCTAAAGTACTCAACAATGAGAAGTGCTAATCCTCGGCAGCACTGGTTGCGTCTTTTTAGATGATGGAGCTAAGGTGATAGTTCTAAATGTCCTTTGTTATTAGTTTTTGCTAGATCAAGTCCTTATAAGCTTTTTGTAAAGGTTGGAAACTCATCATCATTAACAAACGTAATATAATCAGTTGAAAAAAAATCTATCTAAACATAATCCAACCAATTAAAATAAAATGCAGAATACAAAGTCATAAAATATAAAAAAATCATAAAGTTTGTATTGAAAATTGAAAACATCTTCTTTTTTTAACACAATTGAAAGCATCTTCTAATGTGAAACAACTAACAATTTTTTTATAAAAAGTCATGTAATAAAAAAATAGAGAGTATTTGTTTGAGCTCTTACATTTATTGTATATTCCTACCAACCATTGCATATCATATTCAAGTTAACATTTCTTCCTCCAAATCATCATCAAAACCAATTCAACCAAATTATAGACGTTCAGACATAAAATATTTACGAATATCTAGATTTGAATACGTAAAAATATTTTAAAAATATATAAAATATTAAAACTAAAATTTATATACTATATTATGAAAATAACATATAATATTATATAAAGAATTAAAATATAGAATTTAATTATATTTTTGAATTGTTTTGGCGTAGTTGGAAATTGAAAATTATTTTTTAATTATAATATCTCAATTTTTAGTTTTAAATTTAGTTCTTACAGTTTACTTATCTTTTACTTATATTTCACTTCTATTTTACTTATATATTGTATATTTTATCAAATATTTTTTTCGTTACTTATGATGCACAACACCTTCTACTTATATTTTACTTATATTTTACTTATATATTGTATATTCTTATCAAATATTTTGTTGTTATTTATGATATACAATAAATAATAGCACTAAATTAAAATATATGAGATATTTTGCTAGACAATCTGCCGGTTATATCAATCTTCACCAAATTCGCCAATGATTATGGGGATAGTCTTCATGACTGAGCAATTGGCCATTGCATCTAATGTTCTAACACCTTTTGCCATCATATTTGAGAGGTAACTATCAAATTTAGTTTGTATCTCTTATTGTTAATCTAATTTTATTTTAGTATATTTTAATAGTTTTGTAATTATGTTGTTCTGGACCAGTGCAGTGCATTCTAAAAAAAATTCACAAACATAGAGAAATTGTTTGTGGATGGTTAATGCTTGTGTCCAGCTGGTTGAGCTTATTTTTAAAATAATGATTCAAGTAAAAACCATAAAATCAAAAATGTTTCTCACCAGGAACAGTTTACCTTGTTGGATGGATGGTAAAAAAGAAAAGTCCATTCTTAGTGAGAAACTTTAATCAGATTAATCTGACTGTGACCAAAGTCATTAGCACATTGTATTTTCCAAGCAAATGTTTGTCGGGAGGTGAGCAATTGAGAATCAAACAAAGTATTTTTGCTACCTTCTTTCTTAATCATATAACTTATATTTCTTTGCTACTTCTTTCTTAATTAAGATAATTGATGCTCTTGTGATCATCATTGGGATCTCTTTTTTCCTTTGGGGAAAGTGGGAGATCAAACTTCGCTACCACTACCACCACCAAAGGAGGAGCCAGAGACAATATTGTACACTACTATCTTGGGGAATTCCTCGTCAAAATAATTAAATAAAGTATTTGAGATGCTGAAGTAAACTCAATTAAAGCTAACAAGAGTTGAAGATCTCCTCTTGTTACCTTAATCATTTCTTTGGAATATCTTATTCAAAAGTAGAAAGATAGTGGAAACAAAAACTCATTTACAAAACAATCAAGATGGCTCTAAATGTATTGGCGTTTACATTTGGAATCATGGGTAAGTATCTAAGCTTTCATCAACAACATCAAATTTTTGTTCACAAGAAAACATCAAATTTATACATATATTATATACGATACACTCTCCATGTTAATATACTTAAGTACATGTCCATTTTAACTAATGGTATCTTTGCTATATGTATTTTTGCAGGCAACATTTCATCGTTTTCTTTGCGCCATTGTAAGCATCATCGACCCCAAACACTCACTTTCTAATATGTTTTATCTTTATCGAATAACTTTTAGAAAAAATATTTTGAATATTATTTTTCATGTATGCGTAGGCCAACTTTTGTTAGGATCTGCAAGAAAAAAATAGGTTTTACACCTATTGGGCTTGAAATGTTTTCCATCGACCGTTGAGTTTCACCATCGACAAAAAAAACCCAAAAGAAATATTAATGGTATAGTATTTGTATTTTTAGGTTTCTAAACAATTCAAAATATTATTAATTCAAGAGAAAAAAATTATTCAAATTTCTAAATTTTTTAGTCATACACTAATTAATTTTTTTTAAAATCATATCAATTAAACGCATTACAAAAAGGCCAAAACATAGTTTTATGATCGTTTCAAAGGAGCTAGATGCCTAGATCATTGAGTGATATTCAATTGCATTATTTAATTTGAAAAATACATATAACAAAAACAGGTATACAGAGATGAGTAATTATAGATATAATTTTTTTATTTGGTGGACAAAAAAGTTACATATTAAAGAGGAAAATTGAGAATTAACTTGTGTAATCAAAATCATTTCTCTTTCAGTTTTTTGGTGATAGCGAAGGCAGCTCCCGCCACGGCCACGATCACCGCTGATATTATGATCGTCTTTTTCAGCGTTTGCGCGGCGTCTCTATTTGCCTTTGCGTTTTCCTTCCTTTCCAAGTTTTGTATCTTTTCCACATTTTAACCCCAAAACATAAAATAATATAAATACAAACTCACGCATGGATTTCGGTACTCAAAAAAAAAAATGTGACAGAGCTTCTAATATTTGGTGGTTTAATTGAAACTCATGCCAAATCAACTCATAGGAATCTTTTTTATACCATTCGTCAAAGGTTCAATCTTCAATGAATTTTTCAAAGAAAAAGTTAGTGTCAAATTACTGGCATAATTTTGTTTTCTTTATTTCAGATCAGATCGATCATGCTTAGTTTATTTTCTTCCAAAGTTCATGTACTTGTAAGTTCTAACCAAAACTAATTAGTTGTCTTTAGTGACGTTTTTTGTTTTTTTTTTTTTGCGGTAGCTATTTAGAGTTTTTCTATTTCATCTGTATTAATGTGCGTATATATAAATGTAACCTAACTCAAAGTTCGTAACAAAAATGCGAAATCATCCTAAATCAAATTACGAGATTGATCTTATACCTATACCTATATAAAACCTTACAAAAGATAATATACCTGATCAGAAGCGATCTCGGATGAAACAGGATCTACTTCGAAACTCTTGTTTTGGCCAGGATGTAGTTCAGCTTCTGCGTCTCCTTCTGGGAAAGTTGTTGTATCCATCCCATCCGTTGCCATTTTCACACTTAAACCTTTTTTATTTGATTCCTGAAAAATATGCTTACAAAACAAAATGCAGATAGCTTAGAGTACGAGGCAAGTAAATTTAGTTTCGAACTTGTGGCAAAGTCTTGTTCCCTAAAAATAGTTTGGAGTTTGTTGTGTTGCTATGGATCTTTCATCGATTCCACAAGCCTTTTTTTAGCGCTCTTCGAAAACTAATATCCGCCATTTTCGTGATTCCACTGAAATAAATTAGAAATATTGAAATAAAATAGAAATATGGTAGTACTATTATCCGCCATGTTCGTTGACTCCACTGAATCAAATCACTGATTATAATAATTAATAAGAAAACCTTTCGGTTAGGTTAATTCAAGAAACCATTTATTTCAGTTTGGTTTTCTACTACCTACCGGACATTCATTCCTCTCGTTCCCCTAGTTTCAGTAAATATTTAGAGAAATTTATACGAGTTTTTTTTTAATATGGTAAACGCATATTTGGACATTACCACGTAAATTTATTTTCATAATTATATTTGAATAGAAACCGTCTGTATCTCTGGAGGTAACTGAGAGTATGGAACAAATTAAAAGGAGGAAACAGATCCTTCCAAAAGAATAGATTTGATATGTTGAATGAGCCCATCTATCTGCTCTCTCGAATGCAACGGTGAAGGATACACAAACGCACAGTCCAGCTTACCGTCTCTAAGCGAATCAAAAACCGCGAGCGACGGTCCAACCCCGTGGATAGACGCGCAGCCAATGTAATCACGCACCCCGACCGAAACCAATGCGGGCTCCGGATACTCGTCTGTCACAGGATCTTCAAATACGGAGATGAAAGCGGTTCTTAGCGAAGAGGAAGGCGTGAGGTTAGGGTTCTCTATGGCCTTGCACATTAGGAAATTGAGATCCGACATGTCAGTGAAATGCTTATTCGAGTTCTTTGCGGATGTGAACGAGTCGTAGCATCTCTTGGCCAAGTCCCAGAGCTTTTCACCTCCGGTTATGTCGTGTGTGTGAAGGATCCCTGAGTGGTAGAAACCTGAAAACCAAAAAAAAAAAATAAAAAATTATAGACCAAGTTTGGATTGTATTATTACAAGATTAATGATACAACATAATGTGAATGCAAACGGAAGTTTTCCTTCCAATTAATAAAGCAATTATGCTCAAAATGTTCAAGGTTATGTTGTCATTTCGAAGAACACTATCATGCAAACGAAAAGCTGAATCAAAACTTAAATAACCCGTAAGCATGAACCGTTTATTTAAGCATTAGCACATGGCAAACTTGTTGGAACCATGAAAAGATAAACGAATCTATACCTCATCATATACATATATATCTATTGTATTACCAAAGTCATTGGGAGTAAGAGGAGGTTCAAGAATGGAACGACAGTCAGAAAGAGTCACCACGGCGTATTTCTCTCCTTGGGTTTGCCGTAGTTTCTTAGAAGAATACGCAGCGATTAGCCCCGCGGCTGCTATTGCCGCCCATAGCTTTATCCCTCTTGCCTTGCATCCCTTCAATGTTCCACATTTTCACCACAAACCAAGAAGAAGATCCTCTTAGGTTTTTTTTTTTTGTATTACAAATTGAAATGTATGCATATGTAATTTCTGATATCATGTGAGTGATTTGTCCAACATTAACAATTTCCTTGTCATGATATGGCAAATGAACATATCTTCTGTATGTAAATTAACATTAACATTTAAATAAATGGGAAAATCTTGAAATATTCCCTAAATTGTAAAAACTATACACAGTTTTGAATATAAAACTGTCGTTACAGTATCCGTTCAGCCGAAATGTCAGTATCCGTTCCTCGCCATCGCTCAAGTCGTAAAGACTGACGAAGAAAACGCCGGACTCGCCGTTATGCCAACGCTGTGGATCGATCCACGTGTTCTTGTTCATCTCGTGTTCTAGGATGATCCTATGCGGTTCGGCGCATGGATCGTCGCTGTCTCTGATGATCTGAGCCGTTGATGCGGAATCGAATGGCTGAATTTCGACGCGGGAATCGGCGGACGTTACGAAGGAGAAGGAGTTGGCGGATGCGTCGAAACGGAAACTGGAGCGGAGGGTAGGATGGTAAATCTGGAGTTTGACGAGGGTATTCTGGAGATTCTCGAGTTTTGGGGTTCGGGAAAGTAAGAGAGCTATGACGGCGATGCCTGTGCCGCCGGCGATTGCTCTGCACCAGCTATACTCGGTGCCTCCAACGGGTCGGGTCACGGATTCGGCTCACTCATTATAGAATAGAAAGAAACGAATAGTAGAAAGAGAGATTGTTTTCTTCTTTTTTTGGATTTTAAGATTTCTTTGATTTTCTCTGGTCAGTTTGTTGGCTAATATGGGAGAGATACAGTGACGTCCTTTTTTCCTCTATTCCGGTTTATTGCTTTACCGGTTTAGCCATTAAATAGGAATGATTGGAATGGTTTTTTGTAAAACAGTCAAACGTAATTCCACATCAAAATAAATCATGTTTCGGTTATATGTACGATTGTTTTTTTTATATAAAAATTTATAGAGATGCATAAGTAATTTAAAAAAAAAAAAAAAAAATTGGTCGGAAACTTTATTTATTAAATTAAATGAAATGAAAAAAAGTTGCCACATTGTTACTTTCTTTCATAAAATGAAGCATCGGAATTGCTATTTTCTTTAATATTACAAATATTTGTTCTGTCCAAATATTACTCAATGTCTATGTCATATATGGTTTCAGATAAATAGTAGTTAACTTTTTAAATATCAGAAGAATACATACAATTCTCGTTAGGAATCTCTTTCTTCTGTTCTCGAGCAACTCCACCAAGGTGCGATTTTCCACTTGTTCAGCCGCTATTACAATTTCCGATGATTTGCATGAACAATCCTCCTCAGTTTCTCTCACTGATTCCCGGAACTTATCCGAACCGGGCAGGTTTTATAGAAGTATTTTCTGATTTCTAGGCAAATCGGATTTTGGTGGACGTTCATTGTATTTTCTGGTTTCTAGGTCAATGTGTTGTCTTTCAGTTTTTCGAATCAACTATTATACAATTTTCGATATCTTTAACCACTATTCACAGGTTTATAAAGTTGTACATGGGTGTTTTTTAAAACAATATATTAATAAGTATGTGAACTTATAATATATAGTTAAAATATGAGTGAAAATTTGCAAGAGGTCAAAGATTTTTTGTAACTTACAAATTTTGGTATTAAAAACCAAATAAATTTGGCCATTAAATCTACTTGACCACCATGTTATTCCTCTCCTATAAATATCAAGTTACCTAGAAGGAAAAAATTATTCATTCATTCTAAAAGCAAGAAAACACCATTAGACACATTTTAGATATTCTTTGAGAAGTTTCTAAGTATTGAAGCTCTCTTGAAATATCTTCTTGGTTGTTGGTGTTAGACGCTAGTAGTTTAGGAATTCAAAAGGTTTAACAGGTTATAATTTTCTCCTTATTCTACTTTTCTCTTTCAAAAGTAGATTTTGTGTTCTTGAGTATATGATAAAATATTAGCTCGTAGATTCTAACATGAATAAAACATGTTAGTCTTATATGTTTAGTTGTATCCTGGGATTAAAAAAATGCATGAAAACCGTCTTATTACGGGCATTTTATTGAGTTAATAAAATGGATCATCACGCCTCCAAATATTTTTGTTTTTTGTTCTTATGATTCTAAAAACAAATTTCTATTTAAGGTTTTATAGTTCATATTTTTTATTAAGTTATGTTAATCTTATTTATTATTAAGTTTTCAATATTGAAATAATTTTCAAGGAATCATGTATTGTTAATATTGAATATAATAATTATGTTTATAAAGATTAATATGTGAAATATGAAACTATAATTTTTGGTCATATAATAATTTAAATATTGTTAGCTTTTATGCTTTTACTAAAAATTATTATGGTCAATCCTAGAATTGATAATCTGAGTAATTCTATGGTTAATATTGAATTTATTATTCATGGTAAAAAATGTTATACTTAAATATATAATTTAATATTGTTGAATTATGTAAATGATATTATTATTTGTTGAAATAAGTTATGCCCACATAAATGATAATATTAATGTGTATGCATATATGTCTATATTAAAAAATATACATATAAATATTACGAGTTGAATAGTTTATTTTAATTTTAAAAAATAAATTATATTGTAAATTAATATTTCTAAAACCCAGATTTACAATGTTCTACAGTGTTCACAAAAGAATTTTGTATGGACATATCTACCAACTGTTTTCATTAACATCTTTAATACAAAAAATATACACCTACAACAATAGTTAGAGGATCTCAACAGTGGAAATTGATGTCATTCCAGCTTGCAAACACTATACAAATCAAATTTAATAAAATAACAATGATATAAGAAAGACAAATATGTGATTTGAAACCGAAATTACATCGGATTTTTTTATAAGGAAACTTAAAACAATAGGTATGTAGTATATTTTGTAGTTCAATCAGACACATATATCGATTGAATGTAGATAGAAGCACCAATTGTGATATTCACCATTTAACATAGGTCATGTTCGTTTATCAGTTGCTGCGACCAATGACTGTGAACAGCGACTAGCGACTGCAACCAGTGATTGTTATAATGTTCGTTTGACAATCGCTAATTTTGGTCGCAGTTGCAGTCACAAATTTATTCGTTTGACAATCGCTAGTTTTTAATCGCTGGTCGCAGATTGCAATCGCAAAATATCAGTCATAAAAAAAACTAACGACTTAAAATTTATCAATCGCTGGTCGCTGTGACCAGTCGCAATCGCTGATCACATGTTCTGCGGCTACCAAATGAATATGCGCTGGTCATAAATTTTGAGACTACCAAACGAATAGTCGTTGGTTGCAATCGCTAAACTAATCGTAGATAAACGAATAAAGCCAATCGTATCAGTGCCATTACTCTAAGCCTAAATTCTACTACTTTTTTGCATAAGACTAATCTAGTCTTTTTTTTTTTTACTTTTACCACGTCATTATAGTTTTGACAGACCTCAAAATTATAGACCAAAATATTTGACTTTTAATTTGGAATAAAAAAGAGTTGTTAAAAATGGATAAGGATGACAATAAAAGCTAACATTTGCCATAGCCACATTATACTTCTAATTTTAACGTGAGATTAAGATTATTCTCCGGATCCAGATTATCTACAAAGCAATATATTTTTCCTTCTTTCTCTTCTATAATAATATCAAATTGACAAATTCTATTTCTCTTCATCACAGAGTTCCCTCTCTTTGTAAAGGTATAATAAATTTATTTACACATCCGAGAAAAAAAACAAAAAAAACGTTGTGATCATAGAGTTTTTCTTGCACCAATGAGTGCATCAAAGATTGTTTCTGTGTTACTATTGCTTGTACTAATCAATATAAGCAATAATAATATCAATGGTGTCGATGCATTTCACAAAATATTTAGGAAATTGCAATCAAAATCGACGTCTTTGGAGGTAGTCAGTCATCTTCACAGAACCGCCTTTCACTTTCAACCTCCCCGCCACTGGATTAACGGTACGTTGTGACAACTTATTCAAAGTTCATAATTATATGGTCGTCATGCTATTTTCGGAAAGAAAATAAGAACGATAAGAAAATTGCTTCTTTTTTATTGTTGATTTAAGGGTTTAATATCAGCCAAAATGTATTGTTGTTCTAACCATTATTTTTCTTTGTTTTTGGTTTTTTTGCAACTATCTTTTTGGTGGCCTTCTCGACTCCAACAGATCCAAATGGTAAGTCCATCACAATTTTTTTAAAAAAAAACTAATAACAAAAAGCATTATATGATTATAATGTGACGATATTCAAAACTAAAACAGCCCCAATGGTCTACAAGGGAGTCTACCATCTTTTCTACCAATACAATCCCAAAGGTGCGGTTTGGGGTAACATTTTGTGGGCTCATTCCGTTTCTAAGGACTTAATCAATTGGGAAGCTCTTGAACCGGCTATTTACCCCTCCAAATGGTTCGATATTAACGGTACATGGTCCGGTTCAGCTACCCACGTACCGGGAAAAGGACCGGTTATACTCTACACTGGTATCACCAAGAACCAGACTCAGATCCAAAACTATGCCATTCCCGAAGACCTTTCCGACCCATACCTCAAGAAATGGATCAAACCGGACGATAACCCAATCGTAAGACCCGATCATGGCGAGAATGGATCCGCTTTCCGTGACCCGACAACTGCTTGGTTTAACAAAAAAGATGGGTATTGGAGAATGCTTGTGGGCTCAAAGAAAAAGCGTAGAGGAATTGCTTATCTGTACAAAAGTCGTGACTTCAAGAAATGGGTCAAAACCAGACGTCCCATCCACTCCAAAAAAGCTACCGGTATGTGGGAATGTCCCGATTTTTTCCCTGTATCCATCGACAAGAAAACCGGTTTGGACTTCAGCTACGACGGTCCAAACACCAAGCATGTGTTGAAGGTTAGCTTGGACTTGACCAGGTACGATTACTACACTCTTGGAAAGTACAATACCAAAAAGGATCGTTACGAACCCGACGGCACCACTCCTGACGGTTGGGATGGTTTGAGATTCGACTATGGCAACTTCTATGCGTCAAAGACATTCTTTGATGACATGAAGAACAGAAGAATTCTTTGGGGTTGGGCCAATGAATCCGACAGCCCTGCAGATGATACCTTGAAGGGTTGGGCCGGAGTTCAGCTTATCCCAAGAACAGTCTTGCTTGACTCTAGCGGTAAGCAACTCGTGTTTTGGCCTATTGAAGAGATTGAGTCATTGAGAGGAAAGAATGTCCAAATGAACAACCAGAAAATGGAGATGGGCCAACGCTTTGAGGTCCAAGGAATCACCCCGGCTCAGGTAATTATTACGTTTCATAATATGTAAACTGATCAAGATTTATAATTTAGGGGTAAAATTTGAACGTAAAGACAGGTTGATGTAGATGTGACATTCAACGTTGGAAGTCTAGAGAAGGCCGAAAAGTTCGACTCGAGGTTTGCAAAAAGACCACTAGATTTATGTAACTTGAAGGGTTCAAATGTGACAGGCGGGGTTGGACCTTTTGGTCTGATCACCTTGGCTACATCCGACCTCGAAGAATACACTCCTGTCTTCTTCAGAGTCTTCAAAGATACCACAACCAACAAGCCTAAGGTCCTCATGTGCTCCGACGCCAAGCCGTATGTTTTCCTTAACTCGCTAATTATATTATATGCTTTTTGTAAATCTTCTTTAAACTATTATCAATGTTAATTGATCATAACTCCTTGTTTTTAATTTGGTTTATCTAACATTATATCTTATATATATACACAGTTCAACTCTCAAAAGAGACACCGGCTCTGACGCCACGGAGAAGATGTACAAACCATCGTTTGCTGGTTTTGTCGATGTCGATCTCGCCGACAGAAAGATATCTCTAAGGAGTCTGGTACGTCAAAATTCATTTTGATTCTGGATATTTTTTTGTACATCAGAAAATTAAATATTAGATGACATAGTTTATAGGATTTGGCACTAATTAATAATTAAAGCAGATTGATCACTCGGTCGTGGAAAGCTTTGGGGCAAAAGGAAATACAGTGATAACATCTCGAGTGTATCCGACAAAGGCTGTAGGTGATAATGCTCATTTGTTTGTCTTCAACAATGGGTCACAGCCTGTGACTGTTGAGAGCCTCAACGCATGGAACATGCAGAAGCCCTTGAAAATGAACCAAGGAGCTGAATGATTCTTTTTATTTTTTTTATAACAATAATACTTAGATGTAGCATTACAATAGTTTGGCTAACTACCACGAAGAGCTGATGTTCACTTATCTACTTCTTATTTACACGAGGATTCTTCCTCAAATTGTTCTATGTACCTTTCAAGACACCGAGATTACATGAATCTTTGTGCCTTCATGAAGGGATTTGATGTTTTGGTTAGAATCTATGTTTTCATCTTTAGTTGCTTCTCAAGTCGTCCCTTGTATCCTATACTTAAATCAGTATTGTTATTTTCTAAGTAACCTTAATCAACTCTAATTTGATCATATAGTTTTTTTCTTAGTATAGTTGAACTGCAAACTTATAAAATTGATCTACTTGTAACGTTTCAACCTTCTCGAAGCAATACATTAAGAAAGAATCAGAGAAGATTTTCAAACAATTTAATACCCTCTTGCAGTTTAATTATCTTCTAACAAAAGATTTTACACTTGTAAAAACAAAAGAAAAGTGAGTGTTATCGTTAAGTCATTACGTCATGCCCTAGTATGAACAAATAATATGCATAATGGAATAAAAGAAACCAATAATTGATTCAGCATAAACAGAAAACCAAATTCTTTTACTGATGTAGTCTTTGAACATAAACTTTCACTGAATCAAAACAACCTTATAAAGAGCAAGACGAAAAAAAAGAAGCAAGCAAGATCAGATTCTTGAAACTAGTCTACTTGATCTTCTTCTTAGGCCTCAACTGCAAAATAAATAAAAAATATTAGTCAGATATCAGTTGAACAGAGAAGTCGAATAGATACAAAATTTTAAAAAACAAAGTAGCAAAACCAAACCTGGTTGCTATGGCCACACTTCTTCTTCCTGCAGTTTACAGCCCTTGGGTGAAGACGAGCATAGCACCTAGTTTCAGATGTGACATAATGTTAGAGACAATGCCAACAAAACTTTGTAAACATTGAGTCAACATAACCAGACGATTTAACAAAGATGGTCTATTATAAGAACACACACGAAAATGAATAACTAGCAATCAGAATTCAGAAATGATAATTAAACATAGACCAACATATCAGCAACCATAAATGTACCATTCAAGAAAATCATCTGGAAAGATGAGAAATTTGACCAGCTGACAAAGTTTGGAGAATGGAATGTTGATATTGGGAACATTTATAACCTCGCACGCATTGTAACTGGCTTGAGAAGCTAAGTTAATTCCCAAAAACACATAAAAAAAAACTAATTCCACCAAACATTTCGTGCTTTGAACAAATCAGGAACAGATCGAAAGTGAAAACAATCATGCATGTGACAAGACTCGAAGCTTACTTGCGGCAAATCATCTTGTCTTGGTTGTACTTACGAGCCAAAGCCATCAAAGAAGGCTCAATGATACCTCCTCTAAGCCTCAACACAAGATGAAGCGTTGATTCTGAAAACAGACCATAACATTTGAACTGAGTTGATTTTTATTCAGACAAGTCAGGGACTGAAACACAAAGATTTGATGAAGTTGTACCTTTCTGGATGTTGTAGTCAGCCAAAGTACGGCCATCTTCGAGCTGCTTTCCGGCGAAGATCAATCGCTGCTGATCCGGAGGGATTCCTACAAAATAAAAAGTCACCTATAAGAGATCTAATTTACGAAAACTTAGGCAAAAAGAAAGAATACAAAGAGCAGAATTCAGATTGAAGTCGGGATGGTACCTTCTTTGTCTTGGATCTTGGCCTTCACATTGTCGATGGTGTCGGAGGACTCGACCTCGAGGGTGATGGTCTTGCCGGTTAGGGTTTTCACGAAGATCTGCATCTTTGAGTTCGTCTTGTAATCCGCGATACCTAAGAGAAGGAGGCGGATTTTATACCTTTCATTTCTAGGGTTTTGTTTAATATTGGGCTGGGCCTTTTGTGTGTTAGAGGCCCAGAGAAAACTTAAAAACAAAAGGCTAACAAACTAAACTTTATTATCTCTTTTTAAAATGTGAAGTAAAATAAAAATAAAAAAGATTGGAAATCATGCAGAAATTACAAACAATTCTAAATAAAAAAACTTGTATCAAGGAATTTTCTAACAAAATCAATGGCCGGCAAACAAGCTATCTCTCTAATGGAAGTATATATGTTTTGTGTTTGATAGCCCAATATTAAAAGACTAAAAGGAGCAAATAGTTTTGCATTAAACGAACTTTCCCAAAATAGCACCATTCACACTACACCAGCAACTAACTCCACTAAAAACATATTTTGGCTAATTAATCTCGATCCTACATCACATGTAGAAGATTCCAAGCATCAAGCAGACCATATCTGAGCCATTAATGGATTTCATCAAGGAGCCAAATGACTAGTTCATCTTTTTGACAACAAGATCAACAACTTCTTTTTGTTTTGCGTGGTTCTCCCTTAACAATCATAAGCTCTTATTGACTGTTTTCCCGTTGGACTAGAGATTTAAACCGCATCGCTCGAACCACCCGCAATCCGTGAAGTGTTCATCTTCAACCTCTTCCGCTTCAAAATCATTGTTTCTGTTGTTATTAAAAAAACTTGTGTTAAGTTTTGGACATCCAATCTTATATCACTAATGAGACAAACTACTCACACATCCTAGATATAAAAAAAAAAAAGAGAGAAAAGAATAAGTTTTACCTTCATTCTATTCCGTAAAAGCATCTTTAGCGCATGTGTTTTTATACAGTATCTTACAATAAAAAAATAAAATAAAAATGTATGAGAGGGATAGAAAAACGGATTCTCATTTGAAAAATACTTTTTTAGAAACCCTCTAGCCATTTGTCAATTTATAAGTGATTTAAAGAGAAAAAAAATAATTATTTAATAAAAGCATACCAAAATAATAATATTTTATTGGCTGAAAAACTCATTTTGAATATTGAGCGTTGGAGAAAAGAAGACATGTTTTATATCTCAATTTTATGTCCTAGAGTTTTGCGGTTGAAATTGAACTGGAGACTTTTTCTAGTTAAGGCTTGTAACAAAATTAAATCACCATTGTCCAAGCTTTGAAAAGAAATGATATATATTTCTCTAAACTAATGCAAGATAATAACAAAACGCTAACGAATTAAACTTGGCCATCATATTTTTAAAAAAATTTCACTAAAGTTAAAAAGATGGAAAAACATAATAAAGTAGACTCTGTCATACTAGTAGTTGTTAATGCTAAAATAATTATTATAAGATTAAACTTCTTTTCAAATGAATTTCTGATTGTAACATAATATTCTTTAAAATTTACATATAAATATTTTGCATATAAAATTTACATATAAAAGTAGTGATAGCTCACCAATGTTTTACAAAAGCCCACTCTAATTGAAGACTTATACCTCGAAACCTTTTCTCTGTCAAACATAATCTAACCTAGCCGCCTTCAATTTAATCACAGTTACAGCCTCTCCGACGTCCGGTTTTATCCGGCGTTGTGAGAGGGCTCCCTCTTCTTCTCTTTTCTTCGACCCTCCGATTCTCCTTGCGTGGGTTTCTCTTTCGTTAAAGGCTCGAGCTTCGAGCTTTGATGGGGAGACGGAGTCGCCGTCGTGCGGGATTGCTGTGTGAGAAGAATGGCGTGCTATGGTGGGTCGCTCTGGTGGATGGAACTCTTATGAAGCCTTCCTAGTCCAGATCTGGTGTGCTCGTGGAGGAAGTCTGGCTGGAAGTGTGTACGGCAGATCCCGGAACGCGACGGTGGTGCGTTGCGGTGGAGGGCTTCGTCTGCGCTCGTTTGCGATGGTGTTTGCGTTCTCAAGCGTTCGCTTTTGCGGTTCAAGCATTGCGTTTCCAAGCGTCTGTGTTTGTCTCCAAACGTTTGTTTCTGCAGCTACAGGCATCTACGTTAAACGACAGCGATTTGGCGGCTGGGTTTAAGGGTTTCCACCTATAATGGATCTTGTGTGTCTTGGAGTTTTTGAGGACGAAACTCTAACGCCGAAGTTATCCGTTTAGTGATTTGCTTTTATTTTTGTCTTTTGGGTATTCGCCAAACTAAGAGGTTTTATTTGGGTTTCATCTTCGACGCTGCGGGAAGTTATGCTTGAGGTATCAAATGGCATTCAACCATCAGATTTCTTGGGCGGTTATGCTTTAGTCGAATATGATCCATTGAGGACAGGATCCAGAAGCGTCTTTAGGCATAATCATTAAGATTTTTTGATGGATATTACTATTAGCAGTATATTGGCTATTTTGTAATTTTGGATCTTGAGGGATTCCGACCATAGCTTTATAGAGGATCGTTTTTTATTTGGTTTTATACAGTGGACGTGGTTGAGTCATATAGGTTAAGTCTAATTTTTTCTTTAGAGAAGTTTAGATGGATTAATTCCTAGAAAATTTGACTGATTTGGATTTCAGTTAATCGATTTGTGCCTTTAGGCCATGGCATTAGTGTTATATGGCTCATCTGAGCTTCGATACCATTAATGGAAAACGGTATTTGTGTTAAAAAAAAAAAATTGAAGACTTATACAAGAATATCTAATAAGTGAATCAAAGATTGGCAATAATAGCTCATTAGGAAATACCCCATCCGGAAACGGAAGATGAAACGCAAAGTCCACCCACTCTCTATCACTTTTGAGTTTGAGAAATTCGTTTCTAACTTTCTATCAGAGAAGCTCATAATTTTTTTTTTCCTTTAAAAAAAATAATCATGGTTTTAATAGAAAGTTTAACCGTTTCCGAACTTCCATTAATCGAACTTTACACTAGGGTCAAAGGAAACATAATCCCCACCATTTATATATATATATATATTGCATATTCTGTGTGCCATCTAATTTCACAATCGTCCCAACCAAATACGAAATATTATCAACCCCAAACTAACGATTGGGCATCTTAAGACTCCGCAAATTGCACATACACAAAGATGTTTATGAGAGAAATAATAACCACCAAATTTTTTTTAATATCTTATGGTCCATAGCAGGAAAAATAAAATCTGTCAGAGTTGAGGCTACCAACGCATACAGTAAACCCAAACTCTTTTTTTTTTTTGTCAATCTACGAACCAAAAAGCAAAATGAAACACAGAGATGACTCCATAAAGGACCCTCCAGCTGAGGCCCAAAAGAACTCAAAGCCTCCTTCCCCTTCTTCCACCCTTTCGGCGAGTACTGTCGGTTGGGATTGGAGTCACATCCTCTGAGTTGAAAAACAAAACAAATGTTAAAGATTTGTTCACATTCTAAGATGCAATAAAAATAAAATAAAACATTCTAGAGGAAACATTTGCTTTTTTACCAATGCGACCAATTTTCATGCCGGAACGGGCAAGCGCTCTGAGTGCAGATTGAGCACCAGGACCAGGGGTCTTGGTCTTGTTACCACCAGTGGCACGGAGCTTCACATGCATGGCAGTGATTCCAAGTTCCTGTAAATGTAAAACAAGTCGATTACAATTACAGAAAATGGTTTATAAAATTGTCAGCTCGGTAATGCATAATGTATTCTCTTGTCTCTTTACCTTGCATCGCTGAGCGACATCTTGTGCAGCAAGCATAGCAGCATAAGGTGAGGACTCATCTCTGTCAGCTTTCACCTTCATCCCACCTACACAAGTTAAAATCTAGTTAACAATTTATAAGCAAATTGTCTTATCCAATCGAGAACAATGCAGTTTCCATAAAGACATAAATGAATTCCTCAAAGTTTAGAAACCTCAGAAGGACAGAGACTAAAGACACCCATTTGGAGAACAGAGATAGCTAAATCTATCAGAGGACAAGAGAGAGTTGCGATAGATGCTTACCAGTGATACGAACAAGTGTTTCACGTCCAGACAAATCAGTCACGTGCTGCAAATTGCAGATAAACAAAATTCAGCAAAATTTTACTTTGGTCGAAAATTGAAAAAATGACAGAAGAATGTCGGTCACTCACAATGAATGTGTCGTTGAATGAAGCAAAGATATGGACGACACCAAAGACTTGCTCTCCGTCACGAACAGCAGGGCCAAGAGTCACATTCTCTTCCTTTGGCTCTCTTGTCTTTCTCCTCGACTACAACAATTTCACCAAAACTTGCATAATGCATTTTTGCAATATCTTAAGCGCTTGTCAGAATTAATAATTTAATGCTAAATTGCAAATTTCAATCTCCCCAAAATTCAGATGATCTCAGATCGAAATCAGAAGAAAAAGGATTGTTTCAGAAACATTTTCTCATTTCACACTACCACACAGTACCATAGAGACGGATTCAACATTATAAGTACTAACCTCCAAATTACACTAAACCTGTAATAAGATTATGAAACTGAAAAACAAACCTCCGTGTATTCTCTATTTAAACGAACTCGGGACCATAAGTTCTTTCGATCACTAAATCCAAGAAAATAAACAACAAGCTTTAGACAAAAGCTTACCATGGTTTCGAACGGACGAAGGAAGAAGGGAAGCTAGGGTTTCTTTTTGTTCCGCCTTTAGCTAGCGAAAGCGATGACGAATCAGGAATTGGCTTTAATAGTCAGAATTTCCGTTAGGGTTAAGAGTGGTGGTTTTATGGCCGAATAAGATAACTGAGACCCAATATATTTAGGCCCAACATATTACGGCCCATTAAGTTGAATAGACGTTCGTTTTCCCGGCCCGATTGCAAAAAGTTGTGAATGGTTTTGAGAGTTCATCTCGTCTATACTGATCTTGTGCCTCGTATCGTAGTATTCACTCAAGTCTCTAATTTTAGCAGAGCTTCACTTAAGTCGTGTGCTTAAAGCTGAATATAGGGACGTAACAAGTCTAGATACTTTAGCAGAACATTATTCGATCATCCTAAACGTTTGTACATTGTTGAGGAAATGCAAACAAACAAACAAAAAAAGATAATGAAGCGCAAATGCGCCAATGGGACACAATCGCACCTTTAAGTTATTAGTTACGATTGAATTTTGCTATTTCTGCATATAAATACAGAAGAAGAGAGATAAACCAATCAAAGACTAATGCAATTTTTTTAGCGTATCGTCTACTTGTGTGTGGACAAGAAGTTGGAACTCACAATCTCTAGGAGTCCCTTTGGATTGTCTGTGTGAACCCAATGGCCAGAGTTACGGAGAAGATGAGTCGCAACCTTCCCTTCTGAGACATTCTGTCTTCGGTTAGCAATCGTTTCAATACGTGTGGTTGTATCCTGGTCCCAGCGGTCACTCTTTTCTGCAATCACAAAAGAAATCTCCGTCTCTTTTGGCGGATTCTCTAGCAACGACCAGTACGAAGTCTCCCTGCAATGTACAAATGTGACACCATATGAAGAAAGTAAAATCTTGAGGATAGTCATTACAGAATTACAATCACTGGTTTGGTTCTTATGAGGGCAAGAAACCTGTAAGACTTGAACATTTGAACAGCTCCGTTGAGGTTAAAGGCCCATGTCTCTGAGTACCCGGATCTCTTGAGATTGCTGCCAATCCACTCAGATAACGATCTTGAAAACCCAAGTTCGACCATATGATCCACGAGCCACCTAGAATCACAAAATAATGTATTCGAGTGGCATTGAGTTTAGATTAATATACATTGCAAGATGAAAGGAGCCTCATTGATATGTGTAACATAATCAGCTAGAAGCGATCATATGCGGAAAAAAAAAATGCCCGTGCACCCGAAACAACAGCTAAATCAGAGAGATTATAAACACCACATATACTAACGCTCACCCGAGATGTCATATCAAAAGTGAATATAGAAATACTTTGTTGTGGATATCGTTTATGAACATTAACCGTAAATTGAACTACTAAAGCTAAAATCGAACAGTCCAGAGGAAAGAATGAGACATTACTTGCGGGAAGGGATTGGTGAAGGTAAACTCTGCAACGTCTGAAGAACTTTCTCTACTTCGCCATCACTTTTTTCTGCCTTAACTTCACCAGGGACAGAGTCTAGCACCCATAGCTGTTCTGCATCAAAGTGAGAGACACCAAACCAACTTTGCTATGGTCATCACACCAAAGGTATAAACACAACATTTCCTTGTCATCCTCAGAGAAAGGCATAAAATTGTCCATCTTTACATCAACAACGCGGTCATTAGAATTGGCAAGCAATTTATTGAACAGACCAACGTTTCTATCAAAATTCAGAAGTGATCCTCTTTTATTGCAATACCTGCTTAGGAGGACAAGCGGATTCACCATAATCATCACGAGCACAACTCTCCATGAACTGCAACGCCACTTTGCCTCCTAAGGAGTGACCAATGACCACATCAGGCCAGTTTAAGTCATTGGCGGAATTAACAAGATCATGAGGTGGATTAATCCCTTCCACCTCCGTCGATCTCCCGTGATTCCTCAGATCGACCAGTATCATCTTCCAATCTGGATACACAGACGGGAAAAGAATCGATAAATCAAAGGAGAAAGCTGCAGATACCAATCTCAGAGAGAGAGAGAGAGAGAGAAAGGCATGCCAGAGGGAGAGGAGACGGATAGAGACGATGCGAGGGAGCGAGAAAACGATCGCCAATTACGACCAGAGCCGAGGAGGCCATCAAGGATGAGAGCTGTAGATTCATTCTTCCGATCGCCGGAGGATCGGATTTCTTCGTAGGCAAGGGTTTGAAGGGATCTAGGACTCGTGAAGCATGAGTCGAACAGAGTCGGAGATTCAAGGAAATTAATCAAAAGGCGAGATTCCAATCGGTTCGTCAGAGTTCTCGCCATTGAACACCACCACACTTCCTGCGATTCTCCGGCAAGCTGGCACAAATACCATATTAAGGAACTCCAAAAAAAAAAAAAAAAAGGTTGACAGCTGTGGGATTTGAACCCACGCCCTTTCGGACCAGAGCCTAAATCTGGCGCCTTAGACCACTCGGCCAAACTGTCTGATGCTAGCAGTCATAAGAATTTAGATAAGTACCTAATCTAGATTGGCTTGTTCGTCGGTGTTATTTACATTTTTGCTATTCCAATTTTAAAATTATGTATGTCATCCCGAAATTTTAATTCTAGCTTTATATTGAAGAAGCAAGTAATACAGATGTCGATTGTTTGTTATTGTTTGTATTTGTTTTATGATGCTTACATATCAAAGTGTACCTTTTTAATAAAACAAAATGGTTATGTTTTTTTCTTCTAAGAATCTAAGAATCTAGCTGTGGTTTGTAAGCATTAAACCTAAACACAAAGGAAAAACAAAATGGATGTAGTGTTCACATTTACAATATAAATTATAGAAAAATGGTTCTACTTTTTAAGTATGAAAATGTTTGTTTAGTTCTTTCACATAATAAAGGCAAATGCAGATATATTGCATTCGAAATAATCAAGATATATTGCAACATGGACATAATTCAAAGAAAATAATATAATATAATAATAATAATAATAATAATAATAATAATAATAATAATAATAATAATAATAATAATAATAATGTAAGATATTCGAGATCATTACTTAAAATTCAAACTACTCACCTCCTCTTCAAGAGTGACCCTTTTTTTTACTTAGCGCTCTTCAAAATGATTCAATTACAAATTATATGAATTCTCACAATTTGGTGGGTTTCATTAAATAACTTCATATTACTTTTGTTCGAAACAAAAAAAAAACTTCACATCAATTGTTGAACCTACGTAAACATTGATCTATCAAATGTTGACCCGAAAAAAAGACTAACTGAACCATTAAAATACCTAAGTTTTAGTATACATATAACTTTTACCCAAAAAAAAAGAACCCAAAGTCTATGGCATAAGAGCATCTCCAATAGTAAGAACCCTTTAAGGGATCTTACCAAATATTATATATATAAATTGTACTATAAGAACTTCATTAAGAATTTTACTGTAAATTTACTCCAGTGGTAGAACTCTTAATATCAGTTTCTTCCTCCGACCAAAGCTCCGCAGCAAATTGGAACCACCGTGGAATAAAACCAACTCCTTCAAATCTCTTCTTCTCTCCGCATAGCTCACCACCGCCTTTCTGCCTGGCTATTTGCCGGAGCCGGTGGAAAGATTCGCCGCGGAAGACGTCTTTCCAGGAATTTGTCTTCGCCATGACTGATTGCAAGTAAGATTTAGTAGAAATATATCGATCTCCCCTTGCAAACTCTTCGATCTCGCCTTATAAACTCTCTCTCGCTAAGCAAAATGTTTTGCATGTATTACCACAGATTAAACGAAGAAGATGAGCAGGTGATAAAAAAATGACAAAAAACAAATTGGACCAATCAGATATCGACACATAAGGTTTCTTACTCAATTCTTAAAATCCCTAATTAAGAAACGGTTCTTAGAAAAAAACAAGATTATCATTTATTTTTATTTTTTTAATGTTAAAAACTCTTACTTAGATACTCATTAAATACTCTGATGGAGATGCCCTAAGTCATCTCGAACTCCTCCAAATTAGTCCAACCCCACAAAGCTGCAAATTATTAGTATTGCTGTTATAACAGATAGAAGCTATTTTTATTTATTATAGTTGAAGTTACATATCCATTTGTTTAATGTGTATGTCATAGGAAAAAAAAACATTATATTTTCAAAAGTTTAAAACAAATTATTGAGCGAAGGGAATTAAAGATCACGTTAACGAAGAAGAGGACCAAGAGGTGAATGGTGATTTGGAACAAGCGATGGCTTTAATTGAAATCGGATAATGCGGTATATATTTTAAATTTCCGTATAAAGGGGAATAAAAAGTCCAAAGGGAGTGTTTGGACAGTGGTGCAAGGAATGCTCAAATCAGAACAAGACAATTATAGACATCGATCCTCTTGGGTTTTGATTTGGATTACATAAACCATTTGTTTCTACAACCACATATGAGATCGAAGACGATACTTTAATAAAGCACTAAAAGTTTCATATTAATTTACATTTCAAGTAGATATACAAATACAACTTTATTATTCTATACTCAAGCGTAGCTTAATTTTGCTCTTGGAATCAAACTTGATCTTCTTAGTAACTTAATTAGGTTATTAGACCAATAACGATTTATTTGAATCGCTTGAAACACAACCCAAGCAAGAAAGAAGTTATTCTTTCACTCATCAGATTCGAAATGAATGTGAATATGGGATTAAGATAACAAGTAAACAAGTACATCATTTTAAAGCTATCACTAAATTTCATTAAATAGCTTCACATGGGAAATAACTGATGCTGATGCTAAAGTATTAGATTTTGTGGAAGGTTAATGGTACTATATAACATTTTGCTATCTAATATTTTATAAACAAAGCTTTTATTTTTATTTTAAAGTTAGCCCTTCATTATTTTTATTCCGAAAATGATTCATTATAATTAGATGAATTGTATTTGTGGTTATTACAAATAATTTAGCTATTTACTTCACATAAGGCTTAAATAGTATATAGTTTTTTCATGTTTTCACATTTTGAAAACAAAATCACCGAGTACATACTATTCGCTTGTTTAAATTTATAATAAATAAAATATGATTCATCTAATAGATAATATGTTTTGGTATTTTAAATTTATTTATTTATAAAAATGTTTTGCTATATATTACTTGTAATTTATTATTCAGTTATTTCGATATTTGCAAATCAAAATATTAGTCAAACCTTTAAAATTACAAAAACTTACAAAAATATTTTTGAGTTTTCCATAAATATTACATTGTCATTAGATGATTTAGTTTTGTGCTTATTACAAATAATTTAGCTATTTGCATCACATAAAATTACGAGAAACGACTACAAATCATATTTGATAACCAATAATCCTAACTGTAATACAAAAGTCCATGATAAAGGATTCATTTAGACCACACTAGCGCTAAGCAGCTAATACTTTTACAATACAAGACTAACTGATCTTGTCTACAAGCTGCTGTTGGAAATTTCATATATTGTTTTCGCCATTTATCTGCAATAAACTACATTTACTAAAATATATTCCTAAACGTAAAATAACGGTTTCACTGCTATTAGTTTCCTAAGTGTGTTTGTTTTTTTAAATAAATGTCAATGTAAATTTTTGTAACAATATGTTTGCCTAAATAAAATCAATGAAGTTTGTTTAAACACCTTCTTAAATAAAGAAGATTTTTTTAAAAACAAAATATAATTTTTTGTTTGTTTGTTAATTTTGTGGCTAGGCAAGAGAAAGAAGTTATAAGTGGTTTTGGTTGGGTCTTATATGAAAACAAGTGTCTTTGTTTCTTCAACTTAAAAGATTTCAAAAGGAGTGTATTTTCTCTACATTGTGAAATGGATGTCTGATGTAATTTATAAAGTAGTATATTTTCTCCAATTGCTCAAAGTTGTTGGGAATGACGATCAAGAAGATTGGCCGGTGTTTTTTCGGATGGATTCTTTATTTTATTTTAGAAGCTCTTTCTCTTGTTGATTCCTTATTATAATAATGTTCATGCTAATTTTATTGCAAAAGAAAAACTAGCATGGGTTAACTCAGTTTCGGACTGATTCCTTTAGAATGATTCTGGTTTTTAATTCGTTAATTCGTTACATGTCGTTATCCATGGTCAATTCTTTGTAACATGTACAATTAGTTATGGACCTAAAATTTCTTTTCCCAGGTTCAAGCACAAAAAATAAGTGTCAAAAATTAAAAACGAACTGGTTCGAAGTTAATAAACCATAAGTCACAAAGAGAAAACCAGTAGTTATGGGGTTTCACTTCAGCCACCTTGGTTCCAAGTAGGTTTGCCCCTTTGCCCCTGTATACAAATAACATAAGACAACTAAAATAGTATATTTTTGTGCAAGATTTTTTGATACTATCATCATCATTTGTTCCTTTGTAACATCATATTATAATTATGAGATATATTGTATTAAAATGAAGACAGGCACATTTTTATATCATAACTAGAAAGTTCATAAACTGTCTTTTTATTAGTATGCCATATAGTTAGGGTCAAATAAATTCAAAATCATATAATTTTAGAATATCTAAAATTTGGATTCAAATTATTATCTTTAATATACTTTAATCTTAGGATATCCACTTATATATTAATATATTTATATATCAACTTTAAAATAATTAAAATAATTTTAAACAATTTTGTGACAGACCTGATAAATTATAAATTTTAGTATTACATCTAGATATATCTCCTTTCTTCTGATATATAAATTTGTAGAATCGATTAGAATGAGTTTTAGATTAGATGTTGGATAACAATTATGTTCCTACATACGATACAATTACTGATGAATTTAAAATCATAATACCTTAAAATTTTATATCTTTGAAAGTAATTACAATTTCATCACTAGTACATACATTGATATTTTTTATTTTTCTGAATTTGTCATAAACTATTAAGACTAAAAAACTAAAAAATATTCATTTTATGAACTATGGAAATTAATTCAAATTAAAATTATTTTTTAAAACATACATTTTTGAAACCGTCGTTTGAAATAGACGTTTTATCGTATCAATAAATTTTTTATTTTAAATTATTTACTTTTCAAAATTTAAAAGTAAGTATATGTAAAAACATTTAAATTTTTCCTGTGTCTGTATTAGAATTATTATTATTATCATTATTTAATATTATCCATTTAAATCGAATTGATTAAAACTTATTTCTAAAATAATTATAAACAGTTCTAGTCACACTAGTGTTTCATAAACAATTTTAACTATTTTAATTTTGTTATAACCGTCACTTATAATTTTTCACACTTACTAGAAAAATTATAAAATTTTATAATAATATCAATTATTACGGTACTATATGAAGTAAAATAAATAAAACTTCAACCTCATTTAAAAATTTGCACTAGAAATATAACAAAATTAAATTATAAAACGAGACTTAATTGTTTACCAATCAAATTCATTGTTTTGTATATTTAATTGCAACATTTCTCTCTCCCCTCAACATTTAAGCAATAAATGGTTTGCTGCGCTGGTTTAAATGCACTAATGCATTGTTTACTGAATCACCTTTTGTTGCATATATTTGTCTCTACTGTACTTTACTATTTTTCCCACTTACAATTAAAAAAAAAAATTACTAAATAAACAATCTCATGTTCTCTGTCCATACCATATAATTACTTTATTCAACAAAATTAATGATTTATCATAATTAGCTCCTCTTCATCCTTATATATACACACACATACATTTGTCTAAGAAGCCGTACCATTAAACCCCTCACCTAAAACAAGACAGAGACAAAAAATACAGAATCCCTCTTGAGGAGTCCGACATTTCGAAGATGATAAACAATAACGGTAAAAGAGTTAGAGTCGAGCCACCGGCCAGGACGGCGGAATCGGTGGTTGCTAATCAGAGGTTTAGAGGAGGATCGTCACCGAGTCATTCGTCATCATCGCTTAGCTCGTGCTTGTCGACGAAGGAGGAATTGAAGGAGGAAGTTGCATCGAACAGCCGGTGATGGTGTTGGTGGGATGTCGAAGATATATTATGTATGTTTTGGTTTTTACAAAAAAGGCTACGTTAAAAAAAAAAAAAAAAAGAAGGCTACGTTGCCCTAAGTGCAAATGTAACGATTTGATCCTGTTTTAGAGGATTTGTTCTAAATTATTATTTCAATTTGGACTTTAGTTTTGGTATTTTTCTATTTTTTTAAAAAGTAATGTTGGTATTTTCTCACTGTGGGGTGATTTTTTTTTTGTAATGTAAAGTCCTATATATAAATCAAATTAAGTATTGACCTGTATTTATATATAATTGACAGGCAGATCATTCCTGTGTTGTAGCCGTCCTGGTTCATTTCGTTTAAGTTATCCATTTTTCATGTTTTAATATATCAAGAGCAAAAGACATGAAAGAGGACAATGTTGATGGAAGTATGTAAACGAGGGTTCAATTGTTTCAAACGCTAACTTTTGGCTTCTGTGTAACTGCGTGTATATGTGAATTTCTTTTTATATAAAATATATTAAATATTAGCACAAACGCCAAATTTAAACTGAACGAAAAATAAATTTAAAAACACTGAATACAGATTTAAAAGCAAACAAACAATCAAACACCCTAAAAAAGATATAGAAAACAAATATCATAATATAAGATTAATGGTATTGCTTTGATTTTATAGTCATCCAGTCTAGCTCTCAATAAGTTAAGTTTAAAATTATTATATTTCCGTTAGATAAAAACTATTCTAAAGTATTTTTTTTTGTATTTTATAAAAATACTATCAAAATCTGAAATAATTAAATTACTACAAACTTTAGATTTTTTAAAAGCTTGGAAAATAAACTACATGATTTAAAAACTCTTCATCAGCTATATAAATTCTTTCTAACCCTAAGGTTTGTGAAGTTTTTGAAGTTATTTTTTGGCATTCTAATTTATACATCTATTTTTAGTAATTTTTTAAAAAACTCATATTCATATATACTAAATAAATTTCCAACAGAATTTTGACATGTCACTATTTATAGGATTTTACATTACATAAAGTTGGTTAGTTAAAAAATCGAGAGTTTTTAATATATATATATATGTATTTCAAATAGTAGTTATATTTACTTGTTCTGTTGCGTATAGTTGAAATATTGAAAAATGGAAACAAATTAAATTTGCTTTATAGCTAATATTAATCAAAGGCGTAAACTGAGTTAGGCTTCGATTGGTTCAAACATAACTTTGCAAATGATAAAGTTCCATTCCATGTAAATTTGTTGTTTTTATCTGTGGTTAACAAAAAAAAAGTTGTTTAAAAGAGCTAAAATTGTTGGTTGAATTGGAAAAAACCTACCCTGAACCGCAAATATAAATAATCACAATCTTAATGTCTGAAAAATCTAAGTCGTAACAAAATTTTGGACGACCAAAAACATATATTTAATCATACAATCATTTGAAAACAAATATTATATATTTATACGTGATATTGTAACCCAAAATAAAAGGTCCATATCTTCGAAATACTATTAAAATTATTATTTTAATATATATTTATTAAACAATTAAATATTAAAATATAAATCAGTAAGAATGTGATATATCTAATGTACAATATAGAATGTAGTCTATAACTAAAAACCCTAGCCTCTCCCTCATCTCTCTCCCCCATCAAGCAGCCGCCGCACGCAAATTTCTTTTGCTTCTCCGGTGGTTGGTTCCGTCCGTCACCTGAGAGGGTTTTCCCTCTTTTTCCTTTTTTTGAATCTCCTTTTCTCCCTGATACTGGTTCCTCTCTCCGTTTTTCTGAGCCTTGTGTTTGACGGAGGGAAGCGGAGTCACCTCCGTTCAGCGATATCTTACGGCGATGCGAAGCAGCGGTGTTCGGCGGTGGGACGCTCAGTGGAGGGACCCTCGAAGCTTCTCGTTTATCTTGACTGTCCGTGCATTCCAGTACGTTGACGGCTGCTTCTGCGCGCTCCGGTGCGATGGCGGCCGCTCTTCGTGCGTTCGGCGTTTTGGACCTAGGCGTTAGGCGTCAGCGTTTCATTTCGCGCGTTTTGCGGCTGCTTTTGACAAATGCGATCAGCGTTTGCATGTGGCGTTTGATTGGCGTCTGCGTTTTGGCGACTGAGCGTTTGGCAAGCGGTATAAGAGTTCCATCTGTTATGGACTTCAGACTTTCGGATTCTTGAGGACGGGATTAGGAAGATGATGTTCTTAGACTGGTGGTTCTCCTAGAACCGACGCGTCTTGAATGGTTGGATAGCATTTGGGCTTTGTTTGGGTTCCATCCCCGGTGTTTGTGAGGAAGTGATGCTAAATTTAGTCGGCATCCATCACTTTGGATATCTATGGTGTTTACGATTAGGCGGCTTGGAATCTGAGGAGGACAGGATTTGAAAATGTTTAATCGCAATCAAGGTGAATATTCGGATTATTATTATTATCTTCTGGTTGTTTACTGGTGATAGTAGTTCTTTGGATTCTTGGTGAATTTGACCATCGCCTTTTGGAGGGTCGTTTTATTTGTTTAATAATCTTGTAGCGTGATAGAGTCATCTAGGTTAAGTTTAAATTTTCTTCGGAAAGTTTAGATGGTCTAATTAATAGGAGAGTTGACTGAATTATACATTCAGTTCACGATCTTATGCTTCTGGGCAGTGGCTCTGGCGTTGTTTGAGCCTATTTTTGGGTTGTTTTTAGCATATTTTTTTAGGTTGTATTAGCCTTTGTAAGGTTGTATTAGCCTAATTTTAAATTGTAATAATCTATTTATAGGTTCCGATATCATTAATGAAAAATGGTATTTGTATTAAAAAAAATGTACAATACAAAAACATGGTAAGAAACTAGTTATTGTATTCTATTTTATTTTTATAATACTTTAATAATAAGAAATGAATTTAGAATCCATTCTCGGATTGATGGGTTCATATATCCTGTAATAAAAGTTGCAACGTGAAAAAAAGAAAAAAATTGAGTCAAAATAATGAAATTCGAAAATCTAAGGGTGCTTATGTCAGCGTCATAATTTAAGGAATTATTTGATAGAAAATAAATTTCAGGGTAGTACGGTTGAAAATTTAACTCTTTTCCGTCCCCTCCAATAGTACCCAATTTACCCCTCACATTTAGCTTTCTCGTCTTTTCACCAGATTCTCTCTCGATTTTCCTTAGCTCATCTCTCTTCTCCCTTTGTATCTCTCTCGGCACGATCAGATCTCAAAAATTTAAATCGGATCGAATCCACAGCTTGATCAAATATGACTCTTGGATCTGGAGGATCGAGTGTTGTTGGTAAACAATATCGATTTCTTTCGTCTCTGTTCTCGTTTGATTTGTCTTTCTAGGGTTTTGGAATCCTTATTGGGTTTTATTCTTTGATTTTTTTTTATAGGATTTTGCCTTTATTAGTTATACTGATTTCTCTGCATGAAACTCATCATATATGTTCGTATGTAGATTGATCTGAAAATTTTCTTCAATAATTTCGAACAAAACGATGAGAATGATTTGCTGGATGCCCAATTCGTGAGATGGATATTATATCGTAGAACATTCCAGCATATAAAATTTGATATGTCATTCCATAACCAGAGTACATATGATTGTGTCTAGCGTTATCGTTTTTGTGTTTGATTGCTTCCAGGACTTTAGAACAAAGGAAGTCTTCATCTTCCTGTCTCTAGGCCTCATTTTTCTTGATTAAGTTGATGTTTGATGGTCCTTGATTTCATTAAGGCAAATGCTTATTTGTGCAATTCTGATGTTTAATCCACTTCTGCAGAATCTAACAGTGGAAAAGTGATTGCTTGTTTCTATGTTTCCACTACTGAAATTTAGTGAAATGAATTGTTTCTTATGCTTGTATAGTTCCGAGGAATTTTCGGTTGCTGGAAGAACTTGAACGTGGGGAGAAAGGTATTGGAGATGGAACTGTGAGCTATGGAATGGATGATGGAGATGACATCTATATGCGCTCTTGGACTGGCACTATCATCGGTCCTCACAACGTAGTTATATCTTTTTCTTTATCTGCTAGAATTCTCCTTTGTCTTCGTATATGCAAATTCATTATGTGTGTGATTGTTTTTAAGCATTGCTCAATGTTCATATCTGGAATGCAGAAAATCAAAATCTCAGTCTGTTCTAGGCTGATATCTTATCGTCATCCAATCTCTTAAACTTTTTTTGGCAGTTTAGGCCATTGCTTCTTTTGCTTGTACTAACAGAAATCAATTTTAATTGTCTTCCTGTGCGCAGACTGTTCATGAAGGTAGGATCTATCAGTTGAAGCTCTTTTGTGACAAAGATTACCCGGAGAAACCTCCCACTGTCCGGTTCCATTCACGTGTCAACATGACTTGTGTCAACCATGAAACGGGAGTGGTACGCATAAAAAATCACCAACCTGCCATTCTCTGACTCGTTCCTTTAAATGCTCTGTAACTTATGTCTTAATATGCATCTGTATGTATAGGTGGAACCTAAGAAATTCGGGCTTCTTGCGAACTGGCAAAGGGAGTACACAATGGAGGATATACTGACACAGCTGAAGAAGGAAATGGCTTCGTCGCATAACCGTAAGCTTGTTCAACCTCCAGAAGGCACTTGCTTCTAGTAGCTCCTGGTTCGCTGAAAATATTTGCCCCTTCTAATACTAAAGGATGTATCTGGGGTAATCCATTGTCGTTCTCAAGCTTTTTTTTTTCTCTCTAAATTTATGATAAAAAATGGTCTATGTGGATGGTGATGATGATGATGTTGTTCGATTGATCATCTGAAGTTTATCCTTGTGTGCAAATTATGAAAAACAGCGTTCTTCCCCGATCCATGTGTTGAATCTTTTTAACATTTACGGGTCAATCTTTTTATGAAATCGGCTTGATTTTATTGATTGGTTATGTAATGGTACTGATGTCAGTACCAACACGAATTATCATAAAGAAAGTATCAGGAAGACTTGAGATGTATCGTTCTGATTGGGAAGGGAGTTATTAGTTTACATAATTTGATGAGCCTCGCGACCCTAATTTTTGTTTCTTGTGATTCAAGTAAAGCGACTGTTTTACGGTGACTGATATGACAGGACCTTTGTAAATTAATTGCTAGTATTTGTAATTCGTCAAAATCAGAATTAGCAATTCTTTACGTTGATGATGATGATGTACATCGATAGAAAGATATTTGATTGCAACTAGATTCATGAGTTGCCTTTAAGAGTAGGGTAGTTACAGAGGACTGATAGAGATCCAAAATCTCTAGTAAATTGTTCATTCATGTACTTCTTGATGTTCTGTGTCGTCATTCTTGATTTGCAATCTCATAACACTAAATATTCGACATGAAAAACACTAAATCTTCGATATTTACGTCATGATTTTAATTAGAAGGTAGGACACACACTGTTTAACATTGACCTTGTTGGTCGATACTATCCGTGACCGTGAGTGGTCATGGCTTGAGATCGAAGGTTTTGTAACTATAGAAGGTTAATCGAGCATAATTTCAAAGTAAAGAAACTTACACACAATGTTTCTTTACTTCTCTTTCCAATGAAATGATATTCCTTTTGTCGTGGACGGTCACGAGTTTCTTTCAATTGTTGACCTAATGATTTTGGAATTTCTTAATGCTAATGGAACTCTAATGCTAATCAGAACTTCAGACATATTTGTCTTTTTTGTGTGTTTACAAATAAAAAAAAACTCATTTATCGTGCTTGACATATTCAAAAACTCCTCTATTAACCAATTAAACGCAACCGTGAGTCATTAATTTTCGTATACCCTTAACCATTTCTAAACAAGAATCTTTCATCTTCATTTTCTTCAAATTCAAATTCAAATTCATGGGGTTGGCCTTCTTGTCACCAAAACCCTAGAACTGTATCTTTTCAGAGCGACCATCATCGCAAACAATTCTTATGACATCGAAGACGAGGAGGAAGAGGAAGAGAAGCCACTTCTTGCCATCATCTTATCCTCGTCATTCTCCTGCACTCATCCACCGTTGACGCTATAGAAGAGCTGCCGGAGACCGAGTCCATAGAGAATGTGATCAAAGGTATAAAACCATCAGAAAGACTCATCTTTGAAGGATAACGAGAATCGAATATCTAAACTCGAAGAGATGAGGAAAAAGGATTCATGCTCTTGTCCTTGGAATCAGTCCAACTTTTCTCTAATTTCAAGTGATTCATGGTAGAGATGGTTGAGGTACACACGCTTTATCACAGATAGAGAAGTATCCAAATGTGTCATGAAGACGACCAAATAGATATATGATATGTACAAGCTTGATAAGTCGTGACAGACGAGGTAAACATGCACAATTAATGTTTGTCCTTGGTTAAAATCTATAAGAGGCGCGTCTTGTGTGATTGATGGGGACACGAGATTTTGTTCAAAGGTTTCCTTTTGTGTTATGTGATCAATTAGTATATTTGTGAGCTCTTTGTCTTTCTTTTCTTTCAGTGCGTGTGACTCATGCTGATATATACCTACGGTACATTTTATAAGTTAATCTATTTTAAAAAAACAAATACAAAGAATTAAATTAATCTATTCTATAGTTGTCCCTTGGTCAATACAAAAACTAAAATTTATTTTTCCCGGTAGCAAGACAAAATCATCACTTTGTGTAATGAATTCGTACCAATGATTCCATTACGGATACTAATAAAAAGGGAAATATAATAATATGATATTTAGCATAGATGGTCGTGCTGTCCATATATATATATATATTCTTAAGCCTCGGTAGGCTCGTACCATGCGTGTGTTGATGTGGGTATCATTCAAAAGAAGATCGGAAGATTTAATTTGAATCTATCTTTGGTAATCCTTAATTACTTCCATTTATGTTGTATTCTAATAGAGAGCGACATTTATTTTGTTTGTAGATCATACGCAAGCATGCCATCGACAAAGACCAAGTTCATATCTCTATTTTAGTGTTACTTGTTTTTAGTATCAACATATGACCCATCAAATTTTTGGTCTAAGAAACTTTAATATGTGACTTTTCATGTAATTATTCAACAAAATTCCAGTTGTCTACGTATAATCTTTTAACTTATATATATATATTAACTAGAGAAATAAATTCATAAATATATTAATGAAGGGTATAAAAGAAACTTAAACACTTTTATTAATATATGTATTAAAAAAACCTAAAACGACACTGATAACGAAATGGAATTAGTAATCATTCTCTATATGCATGTAATTAGTAAACTAGTAAATAGTAATCAAATTGTACGGTCATATCAAAAAGTTACTTTTATCTTTTCAAACTGCTCTATAAGATTCGGGGCATAGCATTATGTAATGTGCGTGCCAAGTCTGTCTGCCACACGAGGCCATACGTGAAGGTAAGCATTTAGACTTTTGTCTCTTCTTTTTTTTATCTTGATTTTTTAGCTACAACTTTAATCTTGATTCGTACCAACACCAAAGCATTTATGGTTCGACTCAGCCGGCCCAGACCACAATTTCTAAGCTAAAACTTTCTTGAACCAGATCAATCCAAATTTCTGTTAGATATGTTCGTATTTAAGCTGGGTCATCCAAGCCGATGGCTTTAACTATTATGGTCCTAGCATTAAAGCTGTATCAGATATTCAGATTGGGGAAAGAGATATGAAATAATTATTATTAATGTTTGCGAAATGTTTCTTTTGAATCTTTGATAGTTAGTTGCATGGTTCGTTCGAATGTTGGTTGAGTGTTTTCTTTTTATTTATTCTCTTTTATGATTCATTTGTGCTACATTTTAAGTGTGGGATACGTACACATGCCTATATGTAAATATTTAAATTTGTTTTTCGCATTTAAAATTGATATTTAAATTAGATCTTAAGCATTACGTCATGTTGTTGTGGCTATCTACGTTTTAATAATCAATCACACTGACGTTATGTCTGTCGAGCTTTGAAGGAAAAGTTTAATCAAACACACTCACGTTAGCTTTTGGCTTTTGCAGACCTAATTCATCACGTAGTTACGTTCCATATACTACACGGAATTAATATTCTTTTTTTTTTTTTTGAATTTTAGTACACGGAATTATTTCGATCCACTTCTTATAATTTAATGTAACCCTAGAAATTAAGAGTATGATCATCCATCCATGGACTTTGATTTGACTAGTTATTTAAGAAAATTATTGTACTGATCAACAAAGATTTTTCTGCAAAAAAAAACTTATTCAAAATGGTCAATGCAACAAGATAATTAGTTTTAAGTTTATTATAAAATGTTTTAAATTATTTCTATACTTAATAATCAAATATATAAAACTTCATTAAATACAATATTTTGTAAAAAAAAATTAAGATATAAACTTCAACTAAATAAACCTTTAATATACTATAATATGCATATACTTATCGTGTATGTGACTTTACTATTAACGGAAATGTATCAATCTGATGTAAGTTTAGTTTAGTTTGAATTGATTGTTGTAAATAAATTAAATTAATATAACATTCTAAAAATATAATATAGTGGGATTGTTGATTTTCAAATATTTATAATTGTAATTAATACGCAAAGATCTTAACCGGACTAAGTGGATGGTGGTTTAGTGATACTTGAGAGTCTTTAAGATTACTAATTTAATTTAATATGGGAGGAGTGATTTACTTCTTAAATATGATATTATTAGTGACCGGCTCCGGGCACCAGAAGAAATTATGGTCTTATAAAAAAAATAAAAGATCTCAACCAAAAATTGAATGATCCCCAACCAAACAACAATAAATTTTGGAGCCAATAATTAGATACAATAACAAAAAAGATAACAAATCTAAAATAAAGCAAATAAAGTCTCTCTTTAGAAAAAAAGACTTACCCATCCTTTCGTGCAGCCTCTCCTCCCTTTTTTTCAAAAGCCTTAAATATTCCTTCCCTTTCTCACCCATTAATTCTAACTCTCATTCTGAGTCCAAGTCCAAAAGAAAAGAGATTTTTTTTTTTTATTGTTCTGTGCAATCAAACAGATAAAAGAAAATGGCAAAGAAAATGAAACTCCCTTTTCTAAACAAAAACACTTCATCTTCATCATTTTCTTCAAATTCATCATGTTCTTCCTTTTCATGGCCATGGCCTTCTTGTCATCAACAAAACCCTATAACAATATCTTCCAGAGCTTTCATCGCCGTTAATAAACCTAAAGATATCAACGAGCTCGAGCCACCTTCACGCAGCTTCTCCTCCTCCTCCTCCACCACCGACGACGTCATGGAAAATCCACCGAAGATAGAGTGTATAGAGAATGTGATTAGAGGACTAAAATCATCAAAAAGACTCATCTTTGGACGAAGAGGAAAATCAAACTCTATACTCGAAGAAGTTACTAAGAGAGAAGAAGAAGAAGAAGAAGCTCATGAGGAAGAAGAAGGCTTCATGCTCTTGTCCTTGGAATCAAAAGACCCATACTCGGATTTCAAGAAATCCATGGAAAAGATGGTTGAAGCACACGCGCTTCATCATGATTGGAGAAGCCTCGAAAAGCTTCTTTTCTTGTTCTTGAAAGTCAACGTCAAGACAAGCCACAAGTACATCTGCGCCGCGTTCGTCGATTTGCTCTTAAACTTAGCAATAGGATTTTCTAAAGACGTCGCCCAAGAACCTCGTTCCGTCCTCGTCGAGGAATCTCCATCGTCGCCGATATCATTTTACACGTCGTACTCGTCCTCCGATGATACCTCGATGACGTCTGTACCAGGGTTTTCGGAGAATTCGATTAGCGAGAAGAGTAGGGACGTTGTTTGCTGTTTATCGTCGTTGTTTGATGGAGGACAAAATTAAAGACAATATTGATTCGAGTGGTTATGCAGGTAATCGATTACACGTGAGTTCTTTTTGGCACGTTCCATATGCAGAAAACTAACGCATCATAGAAATATAGTTTTTGTTTTTCACTGTGTTATATTTTCTGTCAAAAAAATTCTATAAAACCATCAAACAAATCACAGGTGCATGATACTCTGATGTAGTATTTAATTGAGTTTTAGGTTTTTGTTTTTTTTTTAAAAAAAGCTAAGAAGCAAGAAAGTAAAACGCAACATGCATGTATATAGAAAACCATTGGATAATTTAGTTAAGATGACCATGTATCATGGATTTAATTAAGATAAACATGTATCAAAAGTGAAACAATGATATGATAAGTTTAGTTAAACATCATCTTAGAGCATGGATCACATAATTTAGATTAATCTCTTTTTTGACATTAAGCCTTTTAATCAACTTATTTAGATCAAAGTTCCTTTTGGAATTAGAACATTAAGAAGCATTAAAATCAAGTCTGTATATTTTTTGTTTTTATCTAAATAAGGTGACTATATATATAGTCACTAATCATCATAATCCTTAACTCCCGCTGGATATAAGTATGTAGAACTCATAATTGTTTGATTCAAACACTTCATCAAACATCTTCCATATAAATAAATGTCAAAGTTTTAGATTTTAAGTGATCAAGTCAAAACTAACTTAAATTTCAACCTAATTGAAATCTCTAATAAAAAGTAATCTAAATCATTATCATCTAACCATCAAATCACAATAATCTAGTCTAACCCATTATCCAACAAAAGATTAGTTTCTAAGCATTATAAAGAACAAATAATAGACATAAACATAATGAGAACATATAAGAAAAAGATAAATAGTTTGAAGAATCTTTCTTTAAATTGGCACAAGTGGTGACGATATTATCCCATATAGCAAGAGAAAAATTTGGATCTAATCTAATTCTAGAGAAAAGGAAACTTAGGTTAAAAATATCTAAAGGTTGTATATATACATATGAAGTCGAACCCAAAAAAGACTAGTTTCAATATTACCGTATGTACAAAGTAACTATTCCAAGTTAAACGATTTTGGTGATTGATTTTTTTTTGTGATTTCTAACAACCTAAATGAGGATGAAAAAGAGAACAATTATGACACACAAACTAATAAAAAAATCTAAAGAACTAGACTAAAACAAAAACTAAGATACGAGTAAAGTAATAAGCGGATAAGTTACGTCAATGGTCACGATTGGTTATTGATGCTAAAACTCTCAATCAAACTTATTTCTAAGGAAAAAACCAAACTTATTTCTAAGGCAAAGATCACTTACTAAAAACTAACTCATTTCAACGAGACCAATCCTTTACTAATCATCTTAAACATCTTACTAATCAACGAGACCAATGCCTAACAAGTAACATCAAGGAAGTTTCAAATAATTCAAAATCATGGAAAGGGATCATAAATTATCATTTATTTTTTCTTTGTCTTGCTTGATTTTGTTCTTGATTGCCTAATGCTTTTAATAAATTACATTATTTTGGATTTGTGTTCGAATTTCCAAAGCTGCATCCTATGAACCTTAAGATTTGACGATAGAAATCCTGCCTTCTTGCTTTTTAATCTGTTGTGTTAATAGTATTAATTGAAAACATGTAACTTGATCTCTGAAAATAATAAGATGTTACTTCTATGTTTGATCATATCATTTTGTGACAATTTGTAGCCTTTTGGTCAGTAAAGAAGCGAATTTGATTCTTATATGGCCAAAGTTTGGGTTAATAAACGGTCTCTAGGGATTTTGCATGATTAATGATAGAAAATAAGTTTTTTTATTCTTTCGCGAGATAAAGGACAAGTTTTATTTGGAAAACCGATCTCTAAAACTGATCGGCTAATGCAGATCTGAAAAGACTGTTTGAAAATCTGCAAAAAGGAATTCGGCGATGAGAAGAGCCCTTCAGTACATCTATGAAAAGAAGACTCATCTTTTAAGGAGGCGAGTCTCCGACAAAACAACAACCCAAACCAACTGGAAGCAAACAAAGCCGACAAAGAGGGAAGCTCGAGCTTGAAAGCTAAAAGAGCTGATCCCATCCATGGAAATACCTCAAAATCCAGGGCAACGTCGCTTACGACACCAACAAAAGTCAATAGCTTTTGCAATCATTTTCACCGACAAGATCCTAGCTTTGTTGAAAATATTTTTTAGAGCAAACTTTGAAACCTTTGTTGTTTAAAAAAGACTAAAAATTCAAATTATTCAATAAATTACATTTTTTATGCTCATTTTTAAAAATTGCATACATTACAGAATTATCTATTTTTAGCTCAAAACACCTCTTGCCATTTTCAACTTTGAGAAGTTTGAGAATGTCTACTTGCATTGATTTTGGTTTGGTTTGGTTTGAGAAAGTTTTTGGCAAAATAAAACCATATAGGCAAATAGCTATAATTTGGTTTCGGTTCAATTTTGATTTTGGGAAATTTTATAGAATCACTATAAAATATACAGCTACCAAGAAAACAAATGGTAACATTTCTTTAGATGCCATAACGGATATTTATCATTGTACAACATCACTCGTCCTCTCCCGATTACATTTTTCACAGTTGCGCTATCTTTTATAATGATGGGTGTGAAAAAAAAAAATCTGTGGGGAGAGAGCAGAATTTAGGGGAAAAGGTTGGTTCATTTCGACAATTGATCACATTGATGTCACAAAAATAAATAAATTCAATTGAAACATAGCGGGCAACTAGGCAAAACCTCCATGAGTCATGATTACAAAAAATATTGAGAACCATTCCGATACATATTATAACGTTCAAACATCACATCATATAATATTCATAATAATTTATGTCAACATGTGTGTGGACAAAAAGTGTTGTAGTTGATAAATACTCGTGTAATGATGATCAATTATCAGTATTATTGTACTTCTCTGTCTAATTATTGCGAATCTTAAATATGAATGTGTTCTCTCATTTTTTTTTTTTTAATCTCCCATAGCCACAAGAATTCTATGTGTTCTTGATTATGCACTTCACACTTGATAGATCTGGCCTGTAAATAGTTACGTACTTGGAAGGGTTATTATTGTCCCATACATTTGGTTTTAGATTAAGAATCCTTTCCAAATTTAGTTTTATGTTCTAAATGCAAATTTTCATTAAAGATTTTTATTTTTAAAAATGGTTTCTTTTTTTTCATTTATCTTTCTTAGAAAATGATTAGCCAGTAATCAACTATAAAAATAGCTAAAACGATTACTAATGATATTAGAAATATTTTAATACTTCAATTTTAATATGTTTGAAACTTTTTGGGATATCCTATTTATGAAATGGATAAAATATTAATCAAACAATTAATCTTTTAAATTTATTTCATTTTTCCAATTGACTATTCGAAATGGTTATCATACATTAAATCTATAAGAAATTCAATAATTCAATGAATATATTATTCAAATAACTATTCAATGACTACACTTATCCTACAGATCTTAATATTTTTTAATTTAATAATTATTAAGATCGACTTGTGAACAATTATACTAGAAATACCATCTAGATTTATATAGATTAATAGCAAATCATTACTATAAAATAAATAAAAATCATAAAGTATTTATAATTTTATCATAGTTTTATTAACCAGGTGAATTTTAACAGAAAATTCAAACTAATTCTTGGAATCTATAGAAATCCAGATTTTGTTACCATTTAAAACATTCGCAATTAATGGTCAATCGTGATTAAATCACAGTAAAAATATTAGAACCTCTACTAACATAATGAATCTTAAACCATCAGATCAAATGAAACGAACGTTGTATATTGTACAATTGTTGTTGGAAATGAATACTACAGCTCCACTCCGTAAAACAAAACAAAAACTATAAATCCACTAAAAACTAATTTGAGTATTTGAACCGGCCACCTAGATCGTGATCCCATATCTATAGTTCATATATACCACTCGTATTAGAACCGGCTATCTATCTTTCTAATAAAATATTATACTTTCTTGTTTTTTCTAACATCAGTTATACATATATCGTCAAAACTAATTAACTACGTATAGACTACTCAACTGAATTCATTTTGATTACTTATGAAACATAAAACTCAATTCGTTATATTAAAAACAAAAAATAGCATGGATCTACCAATCTCTTACGAGTTCCTTTGTTCCCCACATATCCCACGTTTAACAATGTTGATCATGTTTCTAAAAAGCATATTTTCATATAAAAGGATGTTATATTTAAATATCTGAATATTCGCACACAGCGTACTTTTGTAATAAATAAATAAAATTTAATATGTATTTTCCAATATTAACGTCACTATCCGAGAGAATCACGAGTGCGAAAACCTTCGAAACAACGATTTTGGCTGATTATAACTACGCAACACTATATATAAAAATATGTAAGAAGCAAAAAGCAATACTAATAATTAATAATATTGCAATATCTAAGATGAAATTAATATAAGATCATGCACAGACCTAAATGGTATTCATACTAGCATTTATCGTACGAACAGTGAAGATTCCAAAGCAAAGGATGAAGAAAACTCCAGTAGTCTTCTGACCTTCACTTCAGTTTTCGACCATGATCCTCCCCTCATTTGGCTGTACTCTTTTACTTTGTTTAGATTTTTTCCCCTCACGGGTTTTTTCTAAACAAGGGTTTTAACGAGGCAGCCTTCTCTCCCTTCATTTTTTCTCCTCTTCTTCTTTTCTTCTTCTCTCCAATTTTATTTTCACTTCCTTAGATTCTTCAGTATCAATTTCTATGTTTAGGTATTTCTTGTCATTCATCTCTAGGCTTTACTTGAGATCTTCAAACATTCCCACTGTATAGTGGCTTTGGCATTAATATTATTTACCCAAAAAAAAAGGATGAAGAAAAAGCATAATCACAATCCAATAACACGTTTGCTCCTCGTGTCAGTAGCAATAGCATGATCCTAGTTTAAAAAGAGTTATTACGATCACGTTAATTAACGTTACAAACATAATAAATAAATATATATTAGCTATTATTCATTTCCATAATTAGCCTAGTAATAATGACTATATATAGTAATCACGTGAAGCACGTGAGTGACTGCTGACGAGAGGAGACGCTTCAACGGCGGAGGAAACGTCTTGCCAGATTTCCGAGAAGGCACGGACGATGATGCCGTGGTGACACTGCGAATTGAGGCTGAGGAAACATTGAAGAAGCTCTCTGAGATCATCTTTCGAGTAAATCTGGTTCTCTAGTATCATTTGAAGCATCGATTGCCGGAAATCTAGGTAAGGGTCATCAGAATATTTCTAGACTGCGACAGCGGTGGTGGCAGCGGCGTTGCGAAAGGTGTGGCGGAGAAGATGGAGGAGGAGTGGCAGTGGCGGTAAATATAGGATGGAGGTTTGTTTTTTTTTGGGAAAAAGTTGAAAAAAGAGGAAAATTTAGGTCTCTTACAGTTGCCGCAGCTGATGTCGACAATGGAGACAGTCTTCAGGATCGTCGTCTTCTTGTTTTGGGCTGCCATTTCTCTGACTCTGTTTCTGTTGAGGGCTAAGGAGGAGAGAGAAGAGAAATAGAGAGAACGAAAAAGGAAGGGAAAGAGATATATATATATATATATAAAAAGAGACGTACCAAACTTTTGCATGGGTATCGATATCTGTGTCCACGTGGGTCATAAAAATGGTTAATACTGGTCATTAAAGTTAATTCTTTTTTTTTTTTTGGTTCTAGAGGTAAATTCATTGAAGTTAATTCTTCATCACTATCATACTTAACGTGTAAACTATTAATTCTAAATCAAGGGTTTAAATTCCGGTGATCAACTTATACCAAATATTCTTTAAGATGCATGTACATTGCTAATTCTATTTTTTTTTCCCTTTTAGTGCAGATCCTATTATTTGGCCATGCCTATCTTGATTTTTCAACCGAAAAACTTCGACAATTTGAATTGAGTGGTCTCAGATTACACAGTCCAAAATTTTATTAAGTTCTGGTAATATCTTCTTTTACCACAGTTCTGGTAATATTATTTTAGCAATTTCTTAAGTAATCCATATGATTAAAATTAAAATTCAAAAAGTAATCCATACGATTAAATAAATTAATATAGTTTCTTTCCCTGACTAAACAGTCGCAGTCAATAATTTCGGTCTCTTCTTTTTCTTATTATTAAAATACGAAATTTAAATAAAAATTGACAATTATACAATCTTCGAAGTTAATCAGCTGAAATAACAATTGAATTAACTAGTGATAAAGTGACTGATACCAGAAGTAGTATAAAGCGGATCAAGCACAAAATTTCATACAAAAAAATATTAGACATCAAAATATGAACTTGCTAGTGGTAGTTAAACGGCCATAATTTTGATGGTTGATATTGGGGACCGATTTTTGTCGGACACTTCCTCTTTTTCAGGATAGATACAGCAACTAGATGCTCCCAACATTAGTTTCGCTTAGATTTGAGATCTTCCCATGAAAAAGAAATAGTTACTGAAATGTACCAACCTTTTCCTTGGGTTGACTCGAAAACTACATATAATACACGTGGGGTCATGGGCAGCCTTGCAACACATTGGCTCGAATAAGCTAAATCAGCCCACTTACATTCGTATTATACAGTGATTATTATATCACCAACGCTCTTCCTTTCTCGGATAGTCTGGACTCTGGACTTTGGAATAAAGGCCATAGGCCCGTAGCATCTCTTACCATATATTTCAGTTTAAGAAACTCAAAGAAGTATAACTTTCTTCAAGTAATATTGTATGCTTTTTCAAAATAAGTATGTATGGATGTCTATCAATATCATGTATCTAACTTTTCTTTTACTACGGATGTATCTTAATGTAGAGTTCACTCTTTTAAATGAAACATTAAACCTTCAATGACATGCATGTTCTTGTAAGATCAATTTTACTACGTCTAGATTTAGGGATGAATTTGTCTTTTTATTTTCATTTTTTTGCCAACTGATTACCATTGCATATTGTAACACATTATAAATTAGCACTTCATTTCGGATGTTTACAACTTCTTGTCAAATGAGCTCAGACTTGGAAGCAGTGTTCTACGCTAGCAGCTGGGTGGTCGACTACCGTATAGGTTCTACATATAACGGACATTAATACAGGAAATATACGGTAGATATTTTTTAAAATATATAAACTATATATTATGTATAACTTTATATTGATTTATCAAATAAAATCTGTATTTAGGAATAGTATATTTTAAGATTCTATAAATTAGAGTTATTAAAATATAAATAAATATATATATTATTTTTTTTCATTACCGGAAATATGTTATACATATGCTATCATAATTAGATATTGTATTTTTCTAAACGTAAAATGGTGGAAATAAAGAAATAAATAAATAAATAACTAATAGATATAAATAATGAGAAAGAGTACAGTTTTCCAATAAAAACTACGGACATTTTTTATATAAAATATTAGACGTCAATTTTTGAACTTGCTAGTTGTATATTTTAATGGCCATAATTTTGTTGGTTGATACTGGGGACTGGTTTTTGTTAGACACTTCCTAATTTTTGGAATACATACATTAGTTTCCATTGGATTTGAAATCTTCCCAACATTAATTTGCCTTGGATTTGAAGTCTTCCCACTAAAAACAAATAGATACTGAAATATACCAACCTTTTCTTGGTTGATTCTTTACTGAACGCTAGCTGTTGTGAATATTTTAAATCATATCATTTTAGGTAAAAGACGTATTAAAAAAGGTTAAATGAAAAACATAGTAATTATTTAATCAATTGCGAGAATAAACAAGAATAGAAGGAAGAATGTAAATTGATGACATATAAAAAAAAGGAAAGCAAAATATTTCAAACAAAGTCATCCATCGTGTACTTGTTTAATAGGCATGCAAACAAAAACGTTAAGAGGTCTACTGACTCCACACCTCTTGCTATAGCTCTGTCACTGCGCTGCACATTATCTCATAAAGTTCCTTGTGAATATAAGGCTGCGAATCATGTGATTGAAGAGCGGAGCTTCGTGTTCTGTCCCTTCCATAGAAGTTATATGATTGTTTGATATAGGAGCTGTTGAATTCGGATTTCGTTTTTCTTAAAGATAGTCAAAAATAAGTTAGATCTTCATCGAGCTTCGGGCTTTTAGGGTCCATTTAAGATCTAAAAGAATTTCGTATTAATGAAGTTGGAGCTCGGCGGTTATATAGAAATAGAAATTAGGTCGTCGAAAAGACGAGATGGTCGTCAAACGAATAAAAGCTTGTTATTATATTATACTGAATGGTTAGGCTAGACAAACTGTGAAAAACAGAGTAATACTGAATAATATGCTTATATAGAATTACAATTAGATTGACCTTTCTTGTACAAGATCATTTATGTCTAAAATGCTCAATAATCAAATGCTTTCTTTCTTTTTATAACGTTGATCATTTTTTTTTGTGGAGTATAGGGCCCTAAAGGTTCTTACGTTGTAAGCTTATATTACGATAGGGATGACTTGTCATTTTGTTTTATCAAAACAATTTTCAAACATCTCCACTTTTTTTTATTGCCTGATCATCATCCATCTAAAAAAATACGTAACAATTATTAAATATCCCATAATAAAAAAAAGATTCGACGGCGCTTTGTTTTTTTTTTTCATTTGACTGGTCTTTGGCACCATTTCCCTACAAGAACCGACGAAAACCGTCGAAGGTAACTGAGTAAACATCGCTCATGAGGACTCACGCCAAGCTAGGTCCGCAAGTTCCAGGGCTCAAACTGAAGGGTTTTACGTGAACATCAAAAATCTTCACGATTTGTTAATAAATTTGAAAGAATAAGTAAAACAGAGATGACGTGGGAATGTCAATTCTCTCTGTTTACTTAATCACTAAGCTCTGAAGATATTTTGATGAGATGGGAAGAGGCGGAGGAGGGAATCGAATAAGGCGGTGAGGAAGCGGAGGAAAGAGGAAGAGACACGGCGGAGGAAGGAAGAGTTAGAGGAAGGAGTTGGAGTAGAAGGCTGAAGGTAGGCGCAAGCGGCTTGCTTTACAAGGCGGTTGCGGATCGAGATGATGGGATCCGCTGCAAAGACGGCGGGGGAATTGGCGGTGGCTGTGGTGGAAGGGAGGATGTCTCTAAGGGAGGTATAACATGGAAGAAGATCACCGGAGGATTTGTTCACTGAGACAAGCTCCAAGTCTAGGGTTTGTGAAACGACACCGTTTCTGCGTTGGAGAAGAGAAAGTTTCATTAAATCATCAGCCTCCATTTGAGAAGAGAGAGTGAGAAGGTTTAATTAATATTTGGATATCGATGGGAACTATAAGTTATATATTTATATCATGATCGTCACGTTAATTTTCTTTCTATTGAAAGTCAAATAAGTACTACATTGTAAAGCGTGTTAATATAATATTAATATCGGGACCTTGTTTTTGTTTTTAAAAGTAGAAATATATAAAAGAGAGATGGTTGGCGCCTACGCTCCAATCTCGACTACTATATACTTTCAAAGCAAAACAACAACCATACTTTAGTTTTTTATTTATTTATATTTGAGAGATAAGTGTTTTGCCTTTTGGTACATTTTAGTGTTTATTTGAAAGATAAGTGTTTTGCCTTTTGGGTACAAGTGTATTACTGTTAGTTATGACGAACTATAACAATCAAATCATATCTTTTCAAATATGCATACGAAAAACAAGCAATATGACTCGAATGAGTAGGAATAGACTGAAAGAACCCATAAATAATATATATAGCAAACATCCGAAACAATATTACAAATATGTTATTGAAATTTTGAGATAGTAAATTTTTGATTTGTAATTTGTTTAAGATATTTATTTTAAAAAAAAAAAAAAAAAACATGTAATTAGCTTTTATAAAAACATGTAATTAGCTTTTATAAAAACATGTTAAAATTAATTTATAGTCTATTTTATTGCATATCAATGTCCATTTTTTTACCATTCAAAACAAAGTCCATTTTATTACATATTGTGGTACGACTTTTTCTGTTTTTGTCCGCTCCACACTCTAGTATCCACATTAGCATAAGCAACCATTCAAAACCTAAGTCTAGAAAGAAAAATTAGTATTTTAGTAAGAGACAAAAGCAAAAATTTCCGTCTTCTATGAATGAAAACCACTTCAAATGACTCATTATTATCTTAATTTATCACTTCAATTGTTTCTGATACAAATTATATTTTGACTCAAGCGTAGAGGTGACGTCGCCCTGTGATTCAGCGTCGACCACCGCTGGTCCCACGACTCCCACCATGTACCTCGGTTAATTCACGTGCTTCCTAATTTCCATTGACAAACAACATTATTGATCGTTTCTCAGGAATTTTTGTTGTTATTATATTTTGTTTTTGTCCCTTTTGTTCGATGCACTTGATTTTTTTTCCCCGTGACAATTCAATATCTGTCTTCATGTTTCAACTATATTTACATTTTCAGTATGATGAATCATATTTTAAGTGACATCACACTTAGAATCCATTATTAAAAAGGGAAAGTCCTCTCTTTCGAAAGCAAGTTAGGAATTTATCGGATTATCGTGAGAGCATCTAAATAAGCACGTGGTCATGTGGGTAAGTGATCAGTTACCTTTTTGTAAAAATATAAACTGTGGAGAAGGGGTAAATAAACTCTCCAACTTAGCCACTTTGAAAAATTCAAAAACAAAACTATCTACTTTGGTTACAAAAGTCTCAACTATTTCAATAATCAAATGAATTTCCAACTATTTTAGTGTTAGCAAAACAATTCTCCGATTTTACATTGCTATTATATCTAAGGTTAGAAAAACTTAACATTTGGTTATAAAGTTACAAAAGGTTTAATTTGATTAATCGTTGCCAATAAAACATTAATTGTGGGTCTAACTCAGTCAAACTCAAATTTATATTTTTAATCCGGATTTTGATCGGTTCATAATTAATGAAATGTTAGCATGATAAACTTCAAATTTTATTGATTCTTTGAATGTCCAATGTTCAAGGATTCATCAAAGTCGTTAATTCAAAGAAAATTCCAAACTCAAGGATCACAATTTGCTTACCAACAAAAAGTAGCTCGAGTACAAAACAATTTGATTTTACTAGCAAATATACCGATTTTTATATAAAATTTAGACTAAATATAATATGTATGTGTATTTAAATAAAATTACACATACTTAGGGTGTTGATTTTTTTTCTTGTTATTGTAGATGGAAACTATAGCAATCATTGAAAGGGTTGGAAATCACCAAGTTTTATCACTAATCACAAATTCATAATTATGTATAAATTAGATATATAATCAAGCATATAGTTTTGATCTCATTCCCTTCTTTTATATTTTTTTATTTTTTATTTTTTTATATATTTAAACAAATTCATTTCATCTTTGCTTTTTTGTTTTCATTCAATTTGCAGTTCTCGATTTTTTTCGTGTAGGAAAATAATGAATGAATAATTTGAAAACGCTATTCATTATTTGATTTCGGGTTCTCTCTTCTCTTCAGACACTTTGATTTTGGATAATTGACTTCCAAGTTGACACAGTATTTTGTAGAACATTTGGTTTACCACAGTAACAACATTCTCCATTAATGACTTTCAATCATTTCATTCATAAATTATATCTTAAGTGGATTTAACAATTTCTAAAACTAAAGATAAGGAACAAAATCGGGCAGTATTTTTCTTAAGTTATATTTCATTTTTAAAATCACCTAAACAAATTTAAGAAGTATTATCTTAAAATATGGTATTATTGGATCTTAAATTGTAAATCATGTTTAAAATATATTTAAAAATCTGTTGTTAATTCTACTACTTCACTAAATTCAATATTTAGTCAAGACTTCAATGCAAATATAGAATATCACACTTTTAACACAAGAGATTTTATGCAAATCTATTAAAGGTAGTGGCACTTAACTTGTTTCGAGATCATGATTGTCATAAGTTCATATGACATTTTTGACTCTATTGATTCTTCATCAAGACGGTTCTGTGTGGCTAAGTGCAATAAGTCACTTGTTTGAAAGGAAATCCATTAAATTGTTTTATCACTGTTTGCCAATTTTAAAGATTTAAGGCTAATGCAGATCACAAAGTTTATAAGGGTCACCAAACATACATGTGGTCGAATACTCACATTCAGGACTGGCACAGAGGTCAAATAATCAAAGTTAGGGGTTAGGGCAGCACAAACTTTTGTTTTTTTATAAGCATTAAAAAGGCATCAAAATTTCTTTTAAAAAATATTTATAAAATGTTAAAGGCATAAAAATAAATTTGGCATAAGACATCAAAATTTATTGGAACGGTGCTGCTCCTCAATCAAAGCTCATGTAATGATTGATTAATCGTATTCAAATTCGTATCAATTGAAACGCAGAAATTACATATAAGCTAAAATAGGGTATGTACAAATCTCTTATGATAATTTGGATCAATGAAAAACACATGTTAGTACTTTAGTGTAATTGGTGAATAAAAGAGAATGAAAATTCCTTATGAAATCGAGAATGAAGTTGGATAGAGAAAAAAAATCAATCCTAAAAACAATTGTCCAATTAAAGCAACGTGTGAATTGAGTAGAGAAGATATGCATAAATGAATATGCAATTATGGATCACATGATTTGTAAATGGGTTAGCCACTTGAGTCTTGAGCGATCACATGGCCAATCCATCAAGCCAAATAATTATAAAAAGAGGTATGTTCTGATGTCTATAGTTCTTTTTTTTACTTTTGGTTACGTATTATGTGGACATACAAAAAATACATATTCACGTATGCTTTATAGTGGTAAGTTTCCTCAATTTGTAAATTTATAAAAGGAAGAAGAAAGTCACAGAGATCGAACATGATTCTCCACCTTTTTGCTATTCGTTCCACTTTACACTCCTTTCTTTGTCTTCTTCTCCTTCTTCTTACTTAACCCATAAGCCACCAAGCCAAAACAGCTCAACACAAAAACATATGGCTTCTTCTTCTTCTTCTTCTTCCTCACCTCCTCCTCCTCTCTTCTTCTTCCTTATCTTCCTCTCCGTCGTTTCCGCCGTCAAATTACCTCTCTTTCCTTTCTCCCACCACACAGACCAATTACCCAACAACGATCCTTACCTCTCTCTCCGCCGTCTCGCCGATTCCTCCATCGCCAGAGCCCTACAGCTCAAACAACCCAGCTCCATTAAACCCGACGAAGATGCTCTCTCCGCCTCCTCTGCATCCGCCGCCGTCGTCAAATCTCCTCTTTCTGCTAAAAGCTATGGCGGATACTCCGTCTCACTCAGCTTCGGCACGCCGTCGCAGACAATCCCTTTCGTTTTCGATACCGGAAGCAGCCTTGTCTGGTTCCCTTGTACCTCGAGGTATCTCTGCTCCGGCTGTGATTTCTCCGGTTTGGATCCGACTCGGATCTCTAGATTTATCCCCAAGAACTCTACCTCGTCACGGGTTATCGGGTGTCAGAATCCGAAATGCCAGTTTTTATTCGGACCCAATGTTAAATGCAAAGGATGTGACCCGAATACCCGCAATTGCACCGTCGCTTGCCCGCCATACATTCTCCAATACGGATTAGGATCAACGGCTGGGATTTTGCTATCCGAGAAGCTTGTTTTCCCGGATCTAACCGTACCCAATTTCGTCGTCGGATGTTCTATTCTCTCGAACCGACAACCCGCTGGTATTGCCGGTTTTGGGCGAGGACCCGAATCTCTCCCTGCGCAGATGAATCTCAAGAGATTTTCGCATTGCTTGGTTTCCCGTCGATTAGACGATACCGACGTGAGCACCGATCTCGATCTGGATACCGGTTCGGGTCATAACTCCGGCTCGAAAACTCCGGGTCTCACCTACACGCCGTTTCGAGATAACCCCAATGTCTCCAACACCGCGTTTCTCGAATACTACTACCTCAATCTCCGGCGAATCTACGTCGGAAGCAAGCACGTGAAGATTCCCTACAAGTTTCTCGCGCCAGGAACCGATGGAAACGGAGGATCCATCGTCGATTCCGGATCCACATTCACTTTCATGGAGCGACCCGTTTTCGAGCTCGTTGCTGAAGAGTTCGCGACGCAGATGTCGAATTACAGCCGAGAAAAAGACTTGGAGAAGATCACCGGACTTGGGCCGTGCTTCAATATCTCCGGCGAAGGATCAGTGACGGTGCCGGAGTTAATCTTCGAGTTCAAAGGTGGAGCAAGAATGGAATTGCCGTTGTCTAATTACTTCACGCTCGTCGGAAGCGCTGATAACGTCTGTCTAACGGTGGTTTCCGATAACACCGTCAGTTCCACCGGTGGCCGGAGTGGTCCGGCGATTATTCTCGGGAGTTTTCAGCAACAGAACTATCACGTGGAATACGATTTGGAGAATGACAGGTTTGGGTTCGGGAAGAAGAAGTGCAGCCCGTGAGTTTCCAGGGGTAAATTTGGAAATTGACTTTTAAACCGATGAGACCAGTTTTATGATTTAATTTCTTTTCCAAATAAAAAGGGTTTGTTAGCTAGCACGAAGCGTTCGAGAGCTCCCAACAGAGATGGTGTATGTAACACATATCCCCCACCATGGTTAGATAGAACTTTCTAAATTTTCTTCAAATGTTGTCAAAAAAAAAAAAAAAAAAGGGTTTGTTAAATGTTTATAACTATGAAAAATATGTAAAAGTAGTAAAAATAAAATTACAATTTATTTTGTATTAATTGGATGCTAAAATTGTGGACGCTGAACACTATCATGTGACGTAGGCTGTATGCAATATCGTAAACAATAGACAATGGATGCTAATGCAGTGTACCACGTCGATGTCCATTAATAAAAATAACCAAATCAACACTATATATATTCTACTTAATTATAATACTATTTTAAATGGTCATTGATGTGAAACAAACATGTAAGTACATATCCATGTGTACTAAAAGTAAGAAATAGTAGAACTTTTTTTTTTTTTCAGTTTCTGGAGTTCGAATAAGACGATCGTGCAGCTTCGGACTTTTTTTTTTTTTTTTGCCGGATCACATAACCCATTTTCTATCAATGTAAATATTAGGAATAAAAAGTGTATATATGATGCACATTTATATATTTCTATGAAGTTGCAGGTAAGTAAATTTTTTAAGGATACTACATACCGGTGTATGAGAATAAATTCGATCCGGTTTAATGAAATTGGAGAATTGTAAAAAGGAGGCAATGCACTAATAAAAGCAATGAATGGGAGAAAGAAAATTAAGTAGCATCTGCGAATCATGCCAGCTCACAAAAAAATACATAGATTAAATTTAAGATCTTTTACTACTTTTTAATATTGAAATGAGGTTCCGATTGGTTTATGTTTCTGGCGCGATCAGTGTAATTTGTTTGGTCAGTGTAATCAATGTGTGTTTTTGTTTGTTTGTCAACTAGAGTAATCAATGTCATTAAAAAGATTGCATTAAAATGTACTAAAACAAATATACTCATCAGAATAGTATATAAACTTTCTAGCTTAACTAATATTAAATATTTTTTTTTTTGGTTTTCCGGCATTTTTATAACATTTGGTATCAGCATAGAAATGCTCAAACAGTGTTATTTTCAGATAAACTTATCTATTGTCGTTTTTAATATTTTACATTCCAAATCTTACCAAAACTGTTACGGCTTCCCTTAGATGCGGCTGACCGACTAAAAAGTGGGACAGTGTATAGCCAAAGATGCAGCTGGATGGATCTCCTTCACCCGAAACTGGTCCAAAGGAACAGAAGATAAGTGTCCAAGCTTCCAGACCATGACCATTTTAATAAAATCTGTCATTACTCTTTTTTTTTTATTTTTTTAAACCAAAATATCTCTTTTTTTTGTCAACATTTCACATACCTTCTTAGCTAGATATGGATTAATTATCGTGACAAACCAGAATACTATTACAAACCACTAACTTAGAATTTTGATTGCTTTAAAATCCAGCTTTCTTACAAATAATTCAATAAAATTGTCACAATATTCCTTTAACTGAGAATAATCCTAGACCGGACCCTGCTTCTATTTAACAAAAGTAGCAAAACGGATTGGAACAGATTGTCTAGTAGAAACATTCTTTTTCCTAATTGCACCAACCAAACTTTATGCAAGTAAGCATTAAAAATGATGCATTAAATAAGGTACAATATACCAATTTATATACGTTTTAAATTTTGGTTTTTCAGCAAATAATTTCGTTAGTTTTAAATCGAGATTACAAAACTTTCAGAAAATAATATATGTTTTAAATCCAAACGCAAAAAGTATTCACACAGAATTACCAAAAAAATTAATAAAACATAAAACTGTTCCGTTCTCTCGTCCAAACAGATTATTGACCCAAGATCTGGAAATTTTTGTTTACCAAGAAAGAGAATCATCGCCAGAAATTTAGAAAGTCGATGGGAAGCTTCGCATAATCCAACGGCTTAAATAATTAGTGTCTCTATGAAAGACCAATTAATGGGCCTCAGTCCTCCACTTATGGGCTCCAGGAAAGCGCATATTGGGCTTGAATTTATTTTTATCGTTAACCTGGACGCGCGCGGAGGAGGGAGGATATACAAGCGACACGGTCGAGCAAGGGTTCCTCCATCTAAAATCATTTTCACTAGAGTTTCTTAAAAAGTTTTTTTAGGAGAGTTTCTAACAATAAAATAAATATAAAAAGTTAAAATTTTAAGAGTTTTTAAAAACTTTTTTTTTAAATAAAAATTTTAAGAAATTATTCTTAAAAATTTTCTTAAGAAATAATCATAAGATATTGATAAGAACCACTTAAAAAAATTATACCATTGGAGATGATGTAATGTTATTAACATTAAATAACATAACTAAAAAATATATATAAAATACTACGAAGAAATACAATTAAGATATGAAATTTATATGAGGGAAGAAAATAATAATTAGCCATGATTTTAGAAAAACATAATTTTTTTTAATAAAAACGTATATCAAATATACTTTTAAATTTTATCTTTTTAATTAAATATGATTTTATTGTATCAACTAAAAATATTAAATAAATATTTTTATTAACCTTGATCAATATGAATTGAAATTATTATTATTATATTATTTAAACATATGTATAGTGGAGCTTAACTATATAAATAATTTTATTTTAGATTATTAAAAATATAACTACATATAAATTATTTTATTAATGTTCTAAACTATGAAATAATTGATTATCAAAAAATTATAAACTATTTAAAAAATTACATGTGTCAATATTTTGAGGAGAGGGAAGTCTCTCATGGGTATCTCAAATGAGAGACTTTCACCATGGGGTTTTCATGAATTAGAATAAACAAATATTTTTTTAATTCTGTGATTTATTTTTAATGGGAGTCTGTAAACTACAGACGCCCAGTTCTTTTTGTTACAATTACAAACCCTACGTTATTTTCTGAACATTATTGTCATTTACAATTTCGTACATTTTTTTTTTGAAATCATGAAAAATTTTAGTATTTTTTTATTTCAATAAAATGCGTAAATGATTTTAAAATTCGAATTTGCTGGCTTGTGAATTTGCTTTTTTTTTTTCTGTGGTTGCATCAATATCCACTAACCTTTATGAATCGGATCAAGCCTAAATTATTTTCCATTACACAATGTGATTGTGGTGAAATTTAACGTGATCATGATGAACATAGCAAATCAAGGACGATTTATGTTTTAATGTTTGTTATGTATGACCATATCATAAGCATAGTGGGTATAACCACAAATGAGGTTTGATAACACCTCTAATGGGATCCAGAAAAACCAATAGAACTCATTGAGCGAGATGATCATCATCTCATTCAAAAGATATTCCTACCATCATGGCCCTGCTCAGATTCAGTTTTTGGAGTAAGACATCTAATGGCATCTATTCTGTTAATTAAGGCTTTTTATCATCTCGCGAAAAAGCTACAAGAAACTGACAACAATGCAACCCCTATTTTACTGTCGGAACCGGATCTTATAGAGAATATTTGGAATGCCCAGAGGTTCAAAAAATTAAACATTTTGTATGGAGAGTCTTATCTCGAGCTATAGCTGTCAATGGAATTTTGTGCCACCGTTGTATTGATGTCGATCCTATGTGTCCCCACTGTTGTACATACGAAGAAATCAGCAACCATGTTGTCTTTGAATGTCAATATTCTGTAACGGTATGGAGGCAGTCAGATCAATCTGTTCAACAACTCAATGATCCACTCATGCCCATTGAAGATAACCTAAGGTCCACAATTCAGAATGATACATAATTACATTTGGAAACAAGATTTCTCCCACTATGGATCTTGTGGAGAATATGGAAGAACCGCAATGATTTACTGTTCTCTTGTAAAACTATTGATACTTTAGAAGTCAATCGTAATAGAGAGGACGTTAAGGAATGGATTACCAGCCTACAAACAGGGGAGCAACACACCGGCACATCATCTGGAACCTATGTGATGCCTAAACATTGGAAACGACCCTCACAAGGCTGGCTTAAATGTAATTATAATGTCTCACACCATGAAAGCAACAAAGCATATATATAAGGTTAGAACATACATAATAGTAATGGAACAGTATTATATTTAAGAACGGAATGGAGAAGTTCCAGTGACGTGCTAGAGCTGAGGAAGCGGAATGTATTGATCTTTAGGTCATTCAGTGGTGGAGTTTGAAGGTGACAATATCAATCTTACAAAACTAATAAATGGTCACTCTGGAAACCTCACACTTCAACACTAAATAATACGACTGATTCATGAAAAACAATGTTTACTCATGTTACAGAAAGGCAGTTCACTCATCAGCACACTGGTGTTTTATGTAGTAATTGTCCTGCTTTTAAATTTGAGTATGTAATGGATGATAACTTCTATCAATGAAAGGTTTTGGCAGACAAAAAAATGCATAGGTAGAACCACTACAAGAGTTGTCATAATGTAGGAACTTTTGTTTTGTTACAAATAACCAATATGATTGAGCTTTTTTTGCGGATATTATTATTATTATTATTTTTTCCAACATTATTCGGGTATTATTTGAGAACAAATTTTGGTATTTTTATGAAAATATATGATTGTGTGGTGGTTTATCTGGAAAATGATAGATGGTTGAGAAAAGTCAAAAGTCCGGTGCTAACTCAGTATCATAAACATGTAAGTTTGACATTTTAGTTGTTATATAGCACATAATATCCAAGAATTTTGCTTAGAGATCAGACAACTTCTGATTTTAACTAACTTTTTTTTTTTCCATTTCTGTTGTCATATCACAAAAGCTCGGGTGTTTTTTGTGATAGGACTTTTCCAGCACATGTTCGATTATAGCATATGCTCGATATTTCGTTGACATTACAGATTCACATATTAACCAGATGATATGATATGATACTTGTGCGGCTCTGCTAGCTTAAACTCTAGGAAAATCTAGGGAACAAGTGATGAGGAATATATGCCACCGCCTTAGATTCTCAAGTAAGACTGAAAATATATTTGAACCAAAGCGAACCTTGCTTTTAGATTGTGGGAGTATTGTTGTTATTGCGAGGCTAAAAATTCTTTTGTAAATAAAGAAACATGTTGTGAATAAAATTCATAACATTAGATTAAGAAGGCTGTCATGTCAAAATTAGGATAACTTTTCTCCATTCCTTCTTTAATCTTTAAAGTTTATCTCTTTCTTTCTTAAAGTTAGGCCGTCCAAAGGAGAATTATGCCTTAAACTATTCCCATTTTAATCTTTCTCTATCTTTGCTACTTGTATTCGTTATTTTTTCCCATATGGTCACACCCAGGAGAATAAAGATTCTTATTTTGAATGCTTAGAAAGCTTTAAAAAAACAAAACAAATTAGGAACCCCTTTTGAGTAGATAATCCCATATTTTGTTTTTTGTAAGACTGCCTTATTTTTGAAACTGTTTAAAAGTAATTTAGAGGCTCTTCTATATTGTATGCGTGCCCAAGAAAATTCCTGAAAAAGGTTTGATTTGATAGAAACCACTGGTAAAAGTCATACAAAACACATGACTTTTTCAAATCATGCAAGATTCCAGTCAGTTGCGATCTAACTTAAGACAAGCAGTACCTTCATTTTTTTTATTAGATTTTGATGCAAAACATTTTGGTTTAACGTTTATTTCTTCAAAAAGTTGATATAACATTAACTCAAAGCTTTATCAAGCGGGATGGAGTGACTGATCGAATTTAGGATGTATTTTTCTCGCAAACAAAGGTGCTTTAGAATCATCTGGGGTCTGGTCCTGGTTAAAGCATATTCACATTTTGACTATCCTGGTCACACACTTTCTTGAAAGGATTGGTTTACAAAAACGACTTTTTGTGACTGAGGTTGAATGTTTTTGTTGGGGCAAACAAAATTAGGTTGATTGGGTGTGCCAGAAGAAACTTATCTATATTCCTTTCTTTCATTCGTTCAAAACAGACAGCGTGGAAAAAAAGAAGAAGCTAAGTTGGTGAATTTGTATCTGCTTTGTAATTGACTTGTTCGCCTGTTCGGTTTTACAACTAAAAGCCTGTTTCATTTTAACGTGAACAAGTAAATTACTAATCAGTAAGTAATTTTTAAAATCTGATTCAAAATATTATATGTTGTTTTAGTAAAAGGCCAAATTCATCAAAAGTTGATGGTTACATTGGCTAAATCTTTAGCAAGTGGGGTTAGAGAGACGGGTTGATTTCACATTTTGTTCTTCTCGTAAACGCAAGTGCTTTAATATCATATGGGGTCTGATCCTTGTTAAAGCATTCACATATGACTGTTTTGGTCATACACTTTCTCGAAATTAAAGGACTGGTTTATGCAAATAGATTTTTTTGGGGTGGTAGAGTTTGAATATTTTAGTTAGGGCAAACAAAGTTTGCTAATTTTTATTAAAGGAGAAAAGGGTTGATTGGGTGTGCCTGAAGCTACCATCTATATTCCTTTGCTCTAATCATTCAGAAACACTTTTGCATTCAAATGATTTTGGTCTCCCTTTGGATCTCTTTTGGGTCTAAGCTAATAAACAAACCCCTTACCTTCCTTTTTTTCTGTCTTAAACCTGGAAAAAACAGTTGATGAGTTTGTGTTTATTTTCTCAACTTTTCTATTTGGTCCCACATGTCCTCTCTAACTAAGCATTTATAAACATCTGTATTAAATTGTATCGTCAAGAAATCCCGCAAATTTGAACAAATTGTTTTGGAAAACGAAATGATGTACTCCCTTTCTAATGGTCTGTTTATTATAAGTAAGCAAGTTTAAAATGTATAGTCCTATTACCATCCATGATTAATAGAAGAAAATCGAAGCTCTCTTAATTACAAATCCTTAATCCTTATATATATATAATTAATGTTTCAAAAAACTGATTTTCTTTTTTTACTTAGTAAAAGAAAAAAATATATAAGCCAAATAGAATACGGTATAATACCGTGAAGACCTTCGGTCGGTTACATCGCTCACGTAAGGCCATTTACGTACTTGTATAAATTTCTCACCTAAAAACAACAATAATAATGTTTGATTTCAAAACGTTCACATGCTTTTCCTGGATAATGATTGAAGGATCATTTCTCTCTTTGTTTTATGGCACAGCATATTTTTGTTTTCCTCATATTGAATTTATACACATATGCATGGGTAAATGATACTTTAGCTTCTTTTATAGAAGCATTGGGAGAGGAAGTGAGTGTAATAGTACTTGTTGCAGTGAATAGTGGCTTTCAGGTGAAGGCTTACATAAAAACTAGTAAAAAGCTGTAAAAAAGATGATTGGGGAATGAAAGGAAGATTTCTTGTTTCTTGTGAGGATATTGTAAATTTATACTCTTATTCTTCGATTTTCATCATAAGAAAAGATAAATTATTTACTATTTTATTAGTCTTTTAGGACATACATATCTATAGTGGGAATATAGCTTATATGATTCTCTTACCAAAGTGTATAAATCTTATTGAAGATTCCTAGGCAAGTTGAATAGTGGTGCATTTTTCTCTTCTTTCTATGCAGTGGCATGCTTCATGTGTGTGAGAGAGAGAGAGATGTTTTCATCAAAGTAGAAGTATAATAGATAAAGCTCCTTGTACCAATTACTGCAATGATCTCATGTTTGAATAATCCATACGCGGAATCATTTCTTTTTGTTCATTGATTTATATCATTCCTTAATCACTGTTTAGATAATGGGGTTCATTGAACAGTAAAAGAATTTGTGATTTTTGTTAATGGATTCTTGAAAGATTTGATAGGCATCTGCATATGTTTTAGCTTTATGTGCTTCTATATCTAGTGTTATCAAGTTAGATATTAATGCATGGCTTGGCATGTTGATTAGTGGTACGAGAATCAAACTTTTCTTTTCTCTTATGTTGCAATTATAAAATAATTGAACGCAGAGTTCTGCTTTTATTAATAAATATATCTTGTGTTTCTTGTTCTTAAATAGGTTATTTTCTTTTATTTTGATTTGTGAGTTCCTGTTACTGATCTGAAACTTATTTCATTAGGCACATGAAAATGATTGGTCGTGTTGATAGCAGATACAATCAAAGACTGTCCCCACCAAGAGACTGGCTTGTGCGTTTTCTTTTAATCTTTTTTCTTGTTCAAAACACCTTCGTTTCTTCTTCTATCGTTTTTAAAATGGAATATATGGTCCAAAAGCTACACTCTTTTACGAAAGTAACGAAAGCGAATGATGCATATATATATATATATATATATGATGTCTGTGATGGGTCAGATGATTTGGTTTGGTTTTTAGTGTTTTGATATTTTAGGGGGTTAATTTTCTAAATACCATACATAAATTTAATACAATTCAAAGACCAAGCTAGTGATCCTTCTTTGTTTCTGTGTTTCTTGCCCCTAAGAGTTAGGATGGTATAATAGCATTTGGAAACTAAAGTACGATTTTCAATCTCATTCTATATGTGCACTTGGCTGAGAAAACATTTTCTTGAACATTTTTTTATTTTACAAAGTTTGAGGGTTGAAAACTACATAAACTGGTTAGAGTTTGGTCATCAGGCGAGTGATTTGTGATTATCTTTTGGAACAGAATTTTGTACTTCAATTTTCTTACTTGGAAATGAGATAGTAACATCTATTCATACATTTAATCTTCTTACATGTTAACACTTAATAAACTATGTTTGCTTGAGTAAAACTATTCTTATGAAAAAAAAAACTAATGTTTATTGAGACATAGTTGGCTAAAAACCTACTATTTCTGAAGACAAAAATCTGTTCATTGCCATCTTTTTGTTGCTACTATGTTGTTGCTTACATGTGATGTTATCCTGAGTTTAGCTTACTTGAATGGATCAAGATTAAGAGAGTGTTGTCTGAAAAAAGTATTGGGACTAGGCTAGTAGCTCCAAGGTGCCAAAAGGAGAGAGTGATTATATTCCATATATATTTCTACAAATGTTATTGAGGCTATTATTTATTCTGTAATTATATATTATATAAGTGAATGATGATTTGTATCTTTAATTAGGTTCTTTTCTAAATAAGTGATACACTTTGCAGAAAAGAGAGAGACCCACTAAGCTGCAGTACCCATTACATCTTTTTTTGGGGGTGAAATTTGAGAAAGAAAAGAATATAAGGGCAAAAGCTTGAGTTACCTTTGCCTTTTGATACTGCTTTGTCATCACATGCATTCCACTTTGCACTACAAAATTCACTTTGGACCCTCAAACACCCCCCAAATTTTGCCTCTCTCACAAGAAAAGCATACACTTTTCCTCCTCCTCCTCATATATTTGAAGACCAAAGCCCTTTTCTTTCTCTCCCTCTTTCTTTTCACCTCTTCCCTTGATCTCTCGCTCTCTTTCCTTACTCTGCTCGATCTTAGGTTTAAGACTTAGCCCCACCTTCCATATAGAAACAGTGAATATATCCTTCTTCTTTAAGTGCTTTCGTTATCTAAGATAAATGGAATGAAGCCAAGTCCCTTGAAGCCGTTACCGTAGACCTCTCACTTCTCAGTACTATTACTACCCCCATCTTGTGTTCCTTTAGTGTGCTTTCATCACCATGAGAGCCGGAGGCTGCACGGTGGAGCAAGCCCTCACGTCTGAGGCTGCAAACGTGGTGAAACAAGCCATGGGCTTGGCTAGAAGGAGAGGACATGCTCAGGTCACACCTCTCCATGTCGCTAGCACCATGCTCTCTGCTCCCACTGGTTTACTTAGAACAGCTTGTCTCCAATCTCACACACACCCTCTTCAGTGCAGAGCCCTAGAGCTCTGCTTCAACGTGGCACTAAACCGCCTCCCGACCTCCACGGGGAGTCCTATGTTAGGGGTTCAAAATTCCCCTTTTCCTTCTATCTCTAACGCTCTCGGTGCAGCTTTCAAACGCGCGCAGGCTCACCAGCGGCGTGGATCCATCGAGAGCCAGCAGCAACCGATTTTAGCAGTCAAGATTGAAGTGGAGCAGCTGATTATATCCATCCTCGATGATCCTAGCGTGAGTAGAGTTATGAGAGAAGCTGGTTTCTCGAGTCCTCAAGTGAAGAGCAAAGTCGAGCAAGCTGTTTCTTTAGAGATTTGCTCGAAAACAACCTCCTCGAGTAAACCCAAAGAAGGGAAGTTGTTAAATCCAGTCAGGAACGACGATGTCATGAACGTTATAGACAGTCTGGTCGACAAAAAGAGGAAGAATTTCGTGATCGTGGGAGAGTGTTTAGCCACTATTGACAGAGTTGTCAGAACGGTGATGGAGAAAGTTGACAAAAAAGACGTGCCCGAAGCTTTAAAAGACGTAAAGTTTATAACTTTATCATTCTCATCGTTAAGACAACCAAGTAGATCCGATGTGGAGCATAAGCTAGAGGAGTTGGAGACACTCGTGAGGAGCTGTGTGGGAAAAGGAGTGATTCTAAATCTTGGAGATCTAAACTGGTTCGTAGAGTCTAGAACGAAAAGTACTTCAGTGTATAACAATAATAACAACAACTACTGTGTTGTGGAGCATATGATAATGGAGATTGGGAAGTTGGCTCGTGGATTGCTCATGGGAGATCATGGAAGGTTTTGGTTAATGGGTCTTGCGACTTCACAGACTTACGTGAGATGCAAGTCTGGTCAACCCTCGCTTGAGTCCCTTTGGTGTCTCACTACTCTCACTATTCCGACGACTAGTAGCCTCCGTTTGAGTCTCGTCTCCGAGAGGTAATGTCTTCTCCTTCTGAAATGTTCAATAAACAACATCTGGAGATTAGAAATGGGATTTTAATTTTTAAACTTTTTGTTTTGTTGGATATGTTCTAAATATTTTGTTTCTTTTTCGAAAAGGACAATTTCACCTATAGTGTTTTTGCTTTATTTGGTGATCGTCTAAAAGAACGTTGAAACAACGTGCATCCTTTTCGTACCTTTTTCTATTATTTTTTTGTATAACTTTTATCTGCTTTCTTGTGAGAAATACTAAAGAAAGGTTGGAAAAAATCAAGTTTAAATTACGTCATTTTAGTTTAAGTTAAAGATTAAATCAAGTTTAACACTCCTTAGCTAATCACCATTTTGTTTCAACGCAGTGAGCTTGAAATCAAGAAATCAGATAACTTACCTCTGCAGCTGCATTCATTAGAGGAGCAGCTCAGTTTCTGTGAGGAATGTTCTGCCAAATTTGAAGCGGAAGCTCGGTTCTTGCAATGCAGCAATAACAATGTAACCACTGCAGCTTTACCGGCGTGGCTTCAGCAGTACAAGAAGGAGACTCAAAATAGTCACACCGTGAGTTGTATAACAACCAAATCAAACTCACATTTCTCATTTCCAACTCATTTTCTTCTTTTAAGAGCGTGTATGTTTGATTCTTGGACTTGGCAGGATTCAGATTCTATAAAAGAACTTGTGGTTAAGTGGAACACAATCTGCGATTCAATCCACAAGAGACCATCTCTAAAAACACTCACACTCTCTTCCCCTACTTCTTCCTTTTCTGGTTCCATTCAACCTTCGAGTACCCTCAACCATCTTCAAACCAACGGTGATTGGCCCGTGATCGAGACAAACAAGTATCGTCATCATCATTCCGTGACCTCTGATGCATCCCAATTAAGACTGTTCATTCCAGAACATGACAGCGAGCAAAAAACAGAACTCTTCTCTTCGAATCCTAATTCGACAATTAACTCAGCAGCTTCTTCGAGCGATGGAATGGAGGTGGAAACTGCCTCTTCTAGGTTTAAAGAGATGAGTCCTGAAAACCTAGCAACACTATGTGATGCCTTGCAGAGCAAGGTACCATGGCAGAAAGATATAGTCTCAGAGATAGCGAGAACAGTCTTGAAATGCAGGTCGGGATCGAGTACGAGAAATATCAACGGAAAAGATGATATAAAAGAAGAGACATGGATGTTCTTTCAAGGTCTTGATGTAGAGGCTAAAGAGAAGATCGCTAGAGAATTGGCTAAACTCGTGTTCGGATCGCAAGACAGCTTTGTCTCGATCTGTTTGAGCAGTTTCTCATCGGAAAGGTCGGATTCCGCGGAAGATTTGAGGAAGAAGAGGTCGAGAAATGAACAAAACTGGAGTTACATTGAAAGATTCTCCGAAGCTGTTTCGTTTGATCCAAACAGAGTGTTCTTAGTGGAAGATATAGAGCAAGCTGATTATTTGTCTCAAATGGGCTTCAAGAGAGCCATTGAGAGAGGAAGAATACGTAATTCGAGTGGTGAAGAAGCTTCACTTCGAGATGCGATTGTGATCTTGAGCTGTGAAAGATTCAGCTCAAGATCAAGAGCTTGTTCTCCTCCGATTAATCAGAAGTCGTCGGACGGTTCAGATCAATCTGAGGACAAGAGCGTTGCTACTTGCGTCGCACTCGATCTGAACCTCTCTCTTGACGATGACGTTTATGAAAAAGAGTCATGTGATGAGATTGGCTTGCTCGAAGCTGTGGATGCACGGTTTCATTTCAAGTGTTCATCAACATAGCATCCTGCATGTGTGCATGTAATGTAATATGGCCCAGTTTATGAACATGAGCATGATCATTCCGATTACATCATGCGTTATTTGTTTCCTTGGGAAATTCTCTTTCATTGGGACAATACTTTGGGTAAAACGTCGAGTTGTAGATTTTTTTTATTTCTGACTTTGGAACTTAGATGGATATGGGTCTGCGAGAATTTATTTTCATCTTTATTTTTTTGATGTAAAATTATCATGTTTTGGGTCGTAAATGATAATTTATGTTCGCGGAAAAATGACGGAAAAGCAGCTGAAAAGGAAAAATTGTTGACATATATAATTTGGATTGAACTAACTAAGTTTTAGACAAAGAGTTTGTCGATATATCATCAACTGACTTATTTTGTTGTTCTTTTTGAGAAGTAGATCCACCATGTTATTCACTTTGCTGAACTGTTTCTTATTATTATTCTTTATTGTGTGGATAACAAATGTTTCTCATTATTTTATATAAATATAAATTTCAAAAAAGGAATGAGAGAGCTAGGGTTTGAAGTTAGTTTAAAACTTATATGCATATCAATCTTTCATGTTCAATCGATTGCCTTTCAGAATTCTGGGAATAACATATGCTTAAAAATAATCCAAGACTCGGATCAAAAGATAATTAAAGAAAAAAGGTTAGCTATTCTAGAAGAAAATAAGCTAGACTTAAGCTAGAAGAAAGAACATGCAAATATGCAATGCGACAATATACTAATTACTTAATACACAATTATACATTTATCATAAAGCATATTATTCTCATTCTCCTTTTACGAAAATTTTGTTCATATCAATTTCGGAACAAGTGGTACACTTTACTATTTTATTTTATTTTTCAAAACATTTGATATATCTTTTACAGTACCAAGTCGAATCAATTTTGTTTATTTGTCTTTACAGTTAATTGTTGTTGTTATAATTAATATTTATAAAGGGTTTTGCAAGTTTTAATTAATAATTATACATTCAACGAAAAGATCATCTAATATGAAACAGACGGAATATAAAACTAGACAAAACATGATTAACCCGTAATCTATCTAAGCATAAAACATACAAAATTGGTCATTGTTTCCTTTAGCATCCAAGACAGCTTGATTGATATTATAGATCTCAACAAACTTTATTGCCTCTCTGTTTCATTTCATCTTTTCTTTTCTTTTTTCCCCGAGAGAAAAGGAAGAAGCCACCACCTTAGAATCTTAAACTGCTTTTCTCTATTTCTCTTTTGCCTTTTCCGAGTTTAGTTTTCTTTTAAATCTCAGAAATTTGGGTATTATTGTACATACCTTGGACCGGGGATTAGAATATATATGAAACACTTTTGTGAATGAATCTCCTTTCACAAATCAAATAATAAGGTAAGCTTTTATCCTCTTGGATGTATTGCGTATGGTGGACAAAGAACGGATACTCTTAAAAACATATTCATATATAGTTTGTACGGTTTTACCCAAACGAGTTGTATGTGTGGATATTAAATATCCGCATGGTCGGATGCACGTGAATCTTTATCCATATCCGATATAGTTGATCGATAAACATGCATGTATTAAATTGTTTAATGATTTATTTTTATAACAACATAAAAAAAAAAAATTTGCATTTACATACAAGAATAACTTTGTGGGCATTTCATTAGAATATTGTACATTAGATCGATATATTCAGATTGACATTCTAAAAATATCATAATGTATGTGAATGAATATCTTATTTTTTGATAAATTGTCCACCTATATTTCATGTTACCAAAACTAAAGGTCTCTCTAGTTTGTTATATATATATATATATTGCTCTAATATTTGGTATATATATAGTTCAACTAAACCCATGATTCTTAATTTTACCCTCTTAAATTTCAACCTTCCAATATACACACATGACTAGCAAACAATTCAAAGTAATAATATCAATTATTATAAGCTTTTGTATTTACTTAGTCCACTTCATCTGTAGTCCATTCTTAAGAAGAAAAACTAATACACTACGATTTGTCGGTAAATGTCTAAATGATATTATGATAATGTGAAGTACACTACTTGAAGGAAACACCCATGTGTACACACACTTGAAGGAAACACCCACATTAATATATTTGCAAATTACATATTTGATATATATATATATGCGTATAATAAGTCCATCAAATCATGCATGGAATCTAAAGTTAATCCTCAAAAGCAGGAAAGAAGATAAAGTTAAGCATGATTTTTGAAAAGTATATGATTAATTTATATACAAGAATTGCAGAAAGTGGGTGACCCTTTTAAAGCAGAAGAGAAAAAGAGAGAGTACAAAGCTAAATTCTATCTCTCTGCTTTTGGGGTTTTTAAGCTTTTAAGAGCCTTGTGATGGGCATTTAGTCATTAGAGACCTTAACTTTGATCTCAATCCCTTTATAACTTTTAAAAAAGCAATTTTTATAAAAAAAAATACACTAACTTTTTTTCCTCTTGGTAGCTTTTTCTTTTTATCAGTTAAAATAAGAAACAAGAGAGAGTACAAGTCATTTACTAGAACGTAAGCAACACATGAATCCAACTATTGCTTTAGTTTTATTAAACTGAGGGCTGACGACATAAAAGAATATTGGAGCCTCACGGCCCAAATCCATTATCTCTTGATTAGTCAAGGGCCTCATATCTCTTTCATTTCGGAATTGGGGAAAAAAAAATAGAAACGAGTAGTACGAGTATTGGGAAATAATATTCATGTTTCGTGTTTCCGATAAAAAGACTGCATATAAATTTTTTGAGTTACAGAAACGATTCGAAAATTTTCCGTATCTAAAATGTTTTAATAAATTCTCAATAATTTGGGTAAAGGTCAATTTTGAATTAAGATATTTTCGAAAAATTTTGCATCCTTGAACCCAAAAAAAAAAAAATATATATCATTTGGCTATATATATATATATATAAGAAAAATCCAATAAAAACTAACCTTAAATACAAAATATTTGTGTACCCTCCTCAAACAATGATTGAAACCTATCATCATCACCACCATTTCCTACATCTAAAACAAAATCATCTCTATCATCCACCACCACATTATCCACACCATTGTTATGCATTTTATTCAAATTGACATCTTGATTTTCATTCAAATCATCACCTTTATTCTTAACTTTAAGAGTTTTATCTTCAGATTCCTTAGGATCATCATCTTCTTTTGGTGGCTTATCATCTTCAGATTCGTCGACTTCATTCGCTGATCTCTCATCAACATCAGTTTCGTTACCTTCATCTCCTTCAGCTACTCATCTTTATTTTCAAGAAAAACATCAATCTCACCTGCTATTCTTGCAGAAGAACACAGCTTTGATATATCATTATTAATATCCTCAAACACATAATTGATATTCTTCATCTCCTAGTTTGCTTCTTAGTACCAAATTAATTATAACAGTGTCATAACACCTTCAATCTTACTCATTAAGTCCTTAAATTTCTTCCAATTGATCTCAGACAAATTCCATAACACAATTCTAAAACCAAACTCATTAAGATAATTGTAATCGTTAACTTTTTTTTTTTGTATTGAATTTCATCGTCGACGATGAGGAGATGTCTCTCATCATTTATGGTAAACAAATAAATTATATCAACATACACGTTTCAGACAAAAACAAAAAACATATCAAATTGTTTTACCCATTATAAATCCGACAAAATTGAAATTATTAACCCATAACTTTTTGAAAATCTTCAGCAAATAAACATAGAAGTAGAATACGACACCACACAGAAAATCAGAAAACTAAAATTATCCTTACCACATGTTGTCTTTAGCATGTGCAGATCTCTTTCTCAATTTTTGCTTTTTTCGATGTTTAGTTTTTATTCTTTCACGAAATTTAACCGAGAAATTGATTTAAAATTTTCAAATTACCTCATATCTGTAATTAAAAAAAAAAACATGATTTCTTAAAAAATAATTAATTATAATAAAGCACATGCTTAATTAAAATGACAGAGTTAATGGTTCGTTAACGGATTTTATTATTCTGTCTACCACAATGTCGGATCAAACACGGAGAGCTACTTTGATGGTTTTATTACGAGTGTTTTTAATTTAAGGTTTATTGTGGAAGCATAAAAATTTTGGAGGTTTATTGTGGAAGCATAAAAATTTTGATGGTTTTTAATGGGATTTTCCCTATACATGTATATAAAACAAAAACTGATGTAATCTTAAAGCTGACGTTAGTTTAATATTCAAATGGCCCCCAAAACTCTTACTGTTGAAGAAACACATAGCCGTTGAACGTGATGCTCTCACTTATAATTCAGGAGTGAAGCATCATGTTTTCAAGGTTGCTATTAGTTTATATAAAGAAGAAAAAGAAAACTATATAAATGTAGAAATCCAAATGTTTTGACTATTAATGATCTTTCTAACCGGAAACTACTCGGCAACTCTTTTCCGACAGTGACACTTCAACTGCCCTCTCGAGTTTATGTTCTTATATCTACCAAACACACAAATCCATAATTACTACAGTAAAACGACGCAGTTTTTAGATTACATCTTATCCTACTCTGTCTCGCAATCTCCAAATGGGTCTTAGCCAAACCGCAACCGTACTCGTCGTGCTATTCGCGTTTTGTCTAATCGCAGTCACGGCCCAGCTCGCCTACGTTCTTTGGTGGAAACGCCGGTTTCGTCGTCGGAGTATCGCCGGATCGGAACTCGACGCGTTTTCCTCCCGCGGCGGTGACCCCACGGAGACACCACCGCCGTCGAAAGAGCTTCTTTACTTCTTCCTCTTCTGTGTTGAAAACAAACAGTTCCGCATAGGATCCGCCACCGCTCCGCCGCTTCCCGCAGCCGCACTGCCGGTCGATGACGTAAGGCCAAAGTGGTCAACTTGGGGAGAGAATCTACTTTGCGGTCCTTCCGAGACTCTGTTTACCATCGCTGAAGACTCTATCAGCGAGACTGATCATCGAACGGCTGAGGTCGAGCCACGTGGAAACGTATTTATGGACGATCATGTGAAAGATGACCAATTTGAAGAGGATTTTGATAGGAACGACGACGAGATTGACTCTAAGGAGTACAATCACGAAGGAACGACGCCGTTTTCTACTCCTTGTGCTTCCCCGCCGTTTTACACGCCGTCCCCTTCTCCGGTTCGGGATGATTTCTCTCGAGGAAGCTAGGTGAGGAGAGTTTGTACGGCTGAGATTCCGGAGTTGACCTGATCAAAGATTCGGAGTCAAATCAAGGATGGGTTTCTTTCTAACCGGTTTGGTTTATTATGTGTTTAATCCGTAACTTAGCCAAATTAGTAACCGAACCTAGATCCTCTTGTAAATTTGTAACATATCAATGATTCATTTTGTTTCTTTTTTTCCTTTTTATAAAAGCATTAATACTTGGTTATATCAGGAATCTACCTATTCACGACTATAGCTGTAGATTTTTGATCAACTAATAACAATTTTACAACAAAAATTAGTAACGATTTACTAATTATTTATTTAAAAACGATTTACCATTAATTTTTGCAGCTTTTTAACATCAAAATGTCATTGTTCATAATAGAGAAATCAAGAATTCCCAACGAACTTCCTCTTTTAAAATTTTATTTTAATAAATAAAAATGTAGGCAGAACGGGCAAGAGAGCATCAGAACCACTAGTGGCACAGAGCTTGGGCTATTCACAACGAGTAAATGGTTATATCGAATTGTTAACAAAGCACATATGATCTCGACCACTGGTTTTGGTTTCGAGCTGATGAAGGTAGAAGAGAAGATTCACCTCCTTTGCCTCTCTCGTCTTTCTCCGCAGCTACATCCCACAAAAGCGTATAAAGATACCAATTCATACAGTGATGGATCAGAGCTTCTCTTCCATCGAAATTACTGGGAGATAATGTCCTGCACAGGTTTTGATTGACGAGCATACCAGACTAGTCGATTCTGTCCCTGTGTAAAAGCGTCCGTTTGTACCGTTGCAAATCTACTGGCTGAAAATGAAATTGAAAGGCCCAACTTTTTGTTGTTAATGGGCTTATATGTGCTGCAAAACTGTGTAATTAAAACATCCAGATATAAAGAGTTTTCTTCAAAATGAAATCAATTAGTTTTCAACTAAAATCCACGTTAAGAGGTTGACTAGTTAATTTTAGGCCTCACGAAACCATTCCCATTATTTTAAAATTTCAGGCTTCCTAACATTTTCTCATAAAGAAAGTATACTACTTTTATCCTATAAAATTATAGGAGCATATATTCGGACCGTGCAATTTATATTATTTTCATAGTTTATATTTCATTCAAATCATTATTCTCTCTACCATGAATATATTCCTCTTCGCATTGCCTTTTACAAGTTGAAGAAATTAAAGTTTAGATATTGTTGCTAAGATCATAATAGTGAATCCTACAGAGTTACTGTCTTCGATGTGGTCACAAGTTTATTGATGAATACAAAATAGTAAAGTTATTAGGGAAACACAAAAGAAAGAAAAAAAAAAACGAAACACAATAGAACAAGACCCAATCCTCCAATTATTCCAACTTAAGTGGATTTACAATTAATTCCAAGCACACATCGTCGTGATTGTAATTATTCTATAATAATCAACAATAAGCTTATTATCCTGCAGGTGGAAGAAGAAGAAGTTTGGTAAATTTTAAAAAGAAAATGATTGATTATAGATAATAAACAAAAAAAAAAAGGATAAAAGCAACTTAACGCCGTCAAAGTTCTAAACGTTCACACTGCATTTAGTAACCAACGTATACTTAACGGCGTCGTCACCGACAAGAACACCACCAGCTTTGTTTCCAAGATTGATGTAAGCCGGACACCGAACATGGATATGATATTTTCCGGTGATCAGCGTCCCTACTTTCCACCTCACGCGCCCATCGGCGCGTATCATCAACCCGACGAATCCACGGCCTTGCTCATCTCCCAAAGCGACGGAGTTGTACGGAGCGATCGGAACGGCGGTTCCGTAAACGAACGGAGACCAGACGTTGTCTTCTTTGTGTCCTTGATACGTTGGAGGAATCGCCGTCCGGAGAGTTATCTGCTGGTTCCGGTATGTAGCGTAGACGTGGAGACGGTCGTAGTAGATTCCGATCTTGGAGTTTGGGTTACGAGATGCGAATGTGATTTGAAAGTTTGTGGTGAGGAGATTTGGTTGCGAGAGGTTGAAGGCAAAGACGGTGGCGTCTTGGAGGATGAATCTGGGCTTAGTTGGCCTGAGTATGACCCAAACAAGGAAGATGGTGATTAGAACTATTATGATGAAGGCGATTATGGCGCCGCAGATTCGCCGGACGGCTGCTTCTTTGCCGCCACCGTGGTTGCCGCAATCTTTCGACATCTTTTATTTACGGTTCTGCCACTGGTGTGGCTCTTTCTCTCTCTCTCTCTATACGATATCTTTCTTCTGTTTTGTGTGTGGTCGTGACTAGTTAGTGATGATGGGAGGAAAAAAATGTATATGAGAAAGATGGTTGTATATATTTATATTATATTTGTGTGTAAATGGCTTTTTATATGTACTATGCGCGTTGTGTTTAGACTATCGAGTCTAGATCAGTTAACTTAATAGTTACATTCAAGTTCTTATCTTTCAATAGATTATTTCACTATCTTTTGTAGCAATAGTACCTTTGTGGTAATTTCACAATACGTGTGAAGAAAGAGAAGAGATGGTTGGTTATAAACATACGTATGCCAAAAATAACAATAATTTTATTTTAACAAAATATGATGCATTATTTTTGGGAAATGGGATTTTTGACGTTTAGTGGAGTTTTTTTTATCTGGCGGATCAGTTTTATTTTAATTGTTGCGATGATGGAAGTTTCTCTCATGATTGATTCAGTTAAAATACAAATTTTGGTGTTATTACTTTAGTCGAAACAAGAACATGGCGCATGTGCATATATTCTTATACTGAAATTACAATTTTGTAAAACAAGAGAATTCAGTTCAAAAACAAATTTAATTTCAGTGTTAGACACGTGTCATTTTATGGTTGGAGATTGGTAGAGTCATTTTTCAAAAAAAAATATATATATATTTTTTATCTTATTGTGTGGTTTATCGTGTTGGAAGTAAAATTGGGAAGTCGGCAAACAGCATTAACGTTAATCAGCATCATTACAGGAGCATAGTATATATTTCAGTTTTAATGTCTACGATTATTTCAATTATTCTCAATTTCATTAATCGTTAGAGGAATAAACACATCAAATATTAGACGTTCAAAAAATAAACGTGACCTTCCTACTCCTAGCCCACCTAAACAGTTTAGCGATGACCAACTCGTCTACAGAACAAGAGTGAATGCAACGTTAAATCCATATAAATAATATATTTATCCTAAAGAATACTAATAATTCCCAACATTCGATACAGTGCCAAGCGATTTTTATAAAGCTTTAACGATATGGACATAACTAATTATTTGATATATCTCTTAAGATCAATTATAATGTTGTATTCATTGTAATGCTTTGTTCTGTTGTGTCTGCGTCGGATGTTGACTGTTGACTCTCGAAAACAAAACACGTCTCCGCCTTTTCTTAGAATAGGACCCACGTGGTCACGTTCACAGGCTACAACTTCGATCCCCACAGCTCAACTAGAGACTTCGAATCTTTCTTAAAGTTACATTTGATCATAATGCAAAGTGTCTTTTCCTTCGTTACATTTTCATTTTATTAGGTTTATTACAAAAAGACACACCACCAACCCTATTATTTCTATTTAAAACCACGCATTACCGACGAATCTATATAAATTATGCATATATAGATACATAAATACAAAGTATCTTTATATAGTAATCGCCTCTTGTGTGAGTGAGTGCAATGTAGATAATCGCATTTGATTGTAATCATATTAAACTCGATAAAGGCATATACAGATATACTATTATAGCTTCGATGTTCCATTCTCGGTTTAGTTATGATTGAGCTTTAATTAGTTTTCAAAGAGACAGTTCATACGTTTGATGGAAGTTTACTTCTTCATAACTCACAAAATCTCTATATAAGCATAATGCTAATCCAACAAAGCAAACTAAAATGTATATAAGAAACACTACTGCTAATAGTTTTTTTTGTCTTTATAATATCTAGTATAGTAATCAACATAAACCTCTTTTTACCAATAATAGTATAATAATCAGTATAAACCTCTTTTGTTCTGCTAATAGTTTTTTTTGTTTTTATCATATCTAAAAATGACGAAATTTAATTGATAATATTAAATTTCAGAACACAATAGAAAAAATAAAGTATGAACTTAAGCGAAACTTTAGAGTTCTAGTTTTTATACTACTTATTTATGGCATTCTTTTTGTAAGAAAAATAGAAGTGTTTAAGTCTTAGAAGTGGAAAAAAGTTGAGACAAAATGAAATTTGAAAAAATATTGACAAACAGGCAATTACTAGCATCACAAATTTTTTAAACTAATAATAAGTTTCTTTATTCGATATATATATATACTGAAATCTCTTTGATATTTTCTTACTCCACCACGCATGCATTCTGGTTGATTCAGATAAATTTGGAGTTTTTTCTTTTCTTGAGCTTGACTCAAAAGTGGAAACTGAATATTATATTTTACCTTAACGTACACAAACAAAGTGAGAGTTCTCTAATGCATTTTGACGCAATCTGACACTACAAAACAAGGAGAAGTTTCCAACATGTGTTTTATGTCCTACAAACGTGGCCCGTGTTCACGAGGAGTCTCAAAGCAATGAACCCTCATGTTCCTTAATTTTCTTATCCGATCAACCCCATTTTTTAAATTTCCTTGTGAACCAAGACCAAGAGTCCTCTATCTTGCCTTTCACTAGGCAGTCATGTAGATTTGTATTTTTATTTTCTTTCAAAAGCTCTTCGAAAGCTCTTGTGAGTGTGCGTTCGAATCATTGGGCATTTTTTTCATTCTTTAGTTTTGTTTGTGGTGATTGTATAGCGGTTCAATAACAAACGACTCTGTAGTGTCCATTTACCCTCAATCCATCCATTTTAACCATCAACTCGGAGTCCCAGCGAGACCTTAAACCTAATGAAACTGCTCTTAACTCTATCATTTCATCAGTAATCCTTGATCATCTTCTCATATTTCACTTGATCGTTGTTGATTGTTTATCAATCAATCTCAATCAAACAGTCCGTAGATCGATTGACCGAATATATAAATCCATCTGCATCAGTGGTTTATGTCACAGTTGTACTGAACATAGTCAAAAGATTTGCTAAACATTTACACCAAAGAATAACGATTACAAGAGATAATTTAAATAGATTAGACTAAAAAGTGGAAAACATCGACAAGCAATTGGCATCATAATAATACTAAATATCAAATCTTTCTAAAATATTTGTTTATTCGAGATGCACTCATCCTCTTCGATATATATATATATTTTTTTTTTTTATTTCCAACATACAATTTACGAGATTAAGACTAGGAATTTATTTCCTCGAGCTAGATCTGCAATTGCATCTAAATTTTGTCCTTATAAACTTGATTTACGAGATTTCTATGGATTTGCGTATAATAAACAAATCAAAGATTACAAGAGACATTAAAGGAAGAAGAAAAAATTTCACGGAAGAATAATCAAACGTAAACCAAACAGGGAAGAGGCTTAGGCAAAAAAACGGCACCGTTTCCAGAACCTCCTTCGAACGCAACTTTCAACTTGCCACAAAACACTTTAAGCCCTCTCTCACGCGCCGACCAACTATCGGTCTTAAAAGTGACCCAAACCGCCATTCTCAGATCAAACGACACCGTTCCGGTTTCTCTCTCTTTCTTCATCTCTTCTCCTATCCAGCTTGGAACTTTCGGCTGTTCCTTACCCCCCGTCGTTAGGGTTTCTCCGATCGAAACCGATTTCTTCGTCTCCACGTAAACCGGCTGGAAAAACGCCATCGCCAAGAAATCTTCTTCTGCAATCGCGTGTTGGTTATAGACGAATCCTTGTATTCGATCGAAGTAGCCTTTCAATTTCGTGTTTGGATTCTCGACGGTGAGATTAGCCGTCCATTGGGCGGAAAAAACCGGTCCAGTTACGTTGAAATTAGAGACTGAGAAATTGGTTACCGAGAAAACAGGGACCTGAGGACGGAAGACGAGCCAGGTTATGGTGGTGGAGATGCAGAGGAGGACGACTAAAACGATTAAACCGGTTAAAATTCCTCTGAAGAAACCGGAAGGAGCGGGTCTCTGGTAAACCGGATTTTGCTGAGCCGGGTAGGACGACCCGTAATAGGAAGCGGGTGGGGCTTGCGCGTAGGCGTATTGTTGGTGATTATAAGGTGCGTTTGGATAATTCGGGTATGGGGCTTGGGGATAACCTGGAAAGCCCATAACCGGCGGGTACGATGGCGGTTGCGTTTGCGTTGGAGGTAGTTGAGATTGCGGCGGAGGCGGTGGTGGTTGATCGACATCGCGTTCGGAGGTTTGATCCAAACCCGAATCGGTTTTGGGTTGGGTTCCTTCTACCGGAGGAGAAGGCATCCTTATGTCTCTCTCCCCGAAAATTAACCGTGTTTTTGCCAAAGATTTTCCCCTTTCTTTTTTCTTTTTTTTTTTTTGTTAGAGAATAAAACTAATCAATTCGGATAAAAATAGCGAATCCGCCATGGCTGGGCTAAAATTAGCATTATTGCAATTGTTGTATCAAATGGATGTTTGACGAAAAAGCAAAAGAAGATGGAGACATTGAAACCAAACCTAAAATCTCTTTCATTATCAGATAATCAACATTCGATTTTGTGACATTCCCTTGACGAGTTGTCGCTTCAATATAAGAAGATATCCGGTTTTGATGTGTGACTTTGATCAACCAATTCCCTTGTCTCTTCATAAAGATTATTAACATTGGGGAACTTCTTCTTATTAAATGACTAAATTCCCCATTTGGTTTGATATTAAAAATCTTCAGTAGGCCTTAAATGGGCATTCTAGAAACAAGTTTCTAAAATTCATGGGCCTTATAGGCCTCAATTTCCCACAAATGCAAGGTTAGGATATTTTGCATTACACTATTATTTTCTATACATTAAATCTTCTATAAATTAACAATACTGACTTTTATTTTTTAATTTATAATAAATGATAATATAAATTTATAAAATATTTATAATTTATATATAAAAATAATATTTTTTAATGAATACATACATAAATTTGTAGTATAGGAGTTCAATTATTGTTAAAATAAATCATGAAATGTTCACTTGCTTCCTATCGTCAAAATCATCATTTTGAAAGACCTTTTTGTACTTGAACACAAAAAAAGAAAAGAAAATACTATTTGTACCTGAAGAGATGAAAATAAATCAAATATTGTTCCAATAGTGATTACAACTTACAAAAATCATTTCTCAGATAAAAATCATGAAAATCTTTCGTAAATTAGAAAGAATTTCAAGAAATTTTCCAATGGTGTGTATTGGTAAATATTTTTTTTTTCTTCTCAACAAGGTCATTATATAAAACTCAAGGGATTTGAACATTAGCGTAGTCAACTCTTGCTCTTCCTGCCATGTTATTTTCATTTTTTTGGTGGTCTATCGAATATTTCAATATTTTATTAGCAAATACGTTTTTTTCTTATAATGTCACTTAGAATATTGGTAGTCGAGTTTCGCTCCCATTATACCATTTACCTATTATGTTCAATTTGAGTTTCCATTAAATTAATTATATATATATTGTATCATAACAAAATGGAGATCATATCTATTTTCAATTGGCTTGTATCTGTTTGTAGTCGTTCGATCGACTGATATATGCCCTTCATTTAAACCATTTATAAAATTCAAATTTTGGCTTGGTATTTAGTTTTTTTTTGTGGTTCGGTTTTGATTTTGGCTTTGGTGAAGTGTATTGTATTTACATATAAAATTTATGATTTGGTTAAGTTTTTAAAATGTATTTTTCTAATTCGGTTTTAATAGATTGATCACCCTAATCTTCATGCTATATACTTTTTGAAACTCTAAGTTGTATTGAATTTTACAAAGTATTAGATATGACAAACTATTATGGCCTACTAAAAGTTTAAACTAATCTGCTTTTCTAATCTCGGAATGTCGAGTATATGTTTCGGCTATATATGAACAATCGATGGAAGAGGTTATATATATATATATGTAAAATTCATGTATCTATATATATATATGTAAAATTCATATATGTTTATTCATATTGATAATCGTTTATAATTTAGACGTTTTGGTATCACAAGTCACAACATAACGAAAAATAATAATTCACATTACAACCATGACATCATCTTTTTTTTTAGGTATATGCATGTGGATAACTATCAATATATGTTAGGTATATAACTAATTAACTTGCTCGAACTTGCCAGTTCTAACAATAAAACAGAAAAATAAAAATAATAAATAAGTAGTTATGTGGCCAAAAAGATGTAGAATAGCCAATAATGTGAGGCCAACATTTCTATATTCCAATCCAATCCCATGTGGTAGCCTGTATGAAGCTGTCTAATTTATGTCCCATTTTTACGGATTTTTAGCTGTATACACTTCATAATTTCATTTTGGTCCCATGTCAAATAACTCATCTCTACGCTACTCATTTCTATTTTCTTTTTATATACGTACTACTTACATATCCCACCGTGGCAATATCTATCTTAAGACTTGAATTTCCTATCAACTTGTATCAGACTACTTCAATGTATTACTATCCAACGTACCAAAAATATATAGAATAAATCAACAGAGCAAGACCATGTTTTCCATTTTTTTCAACTTGACATACTAATAACTAAATTTTCAGTTTCAATATTTAGTATGAAAGTTATAATATATACATTTTATTCTATACGTAAATGACTTAATGTTGTTCTATATGTCCTGCACGGTTTTTTTGTTTACCATTGGCCCATTTCATGGTTACACTTGATTGACCAAAGTATAGTTATCTTACATTTTCTCAAAGAAGGATAAGTCAGCGATCTCTATAAATCAAAACGTTTTTTTTTTTCTGGCACAAAGGACCAAGTCATTTTTAATAACTAATTTTTAAACAACCGCTTGTTTCTTTACGTATTGATCATTTTTGACCTATTTGTGGGAATCGGTTAAATAATTAAAATAAGGTTGATCAGGTACTTGTTCACATTCGCCCTCATCCGGAAATTATCTTAGTGGTGATCCGGATCTAAATCTCGATTACTAAGCATACGTTTCACGTTAAGAAATAAATATAAACATGAGTTTTAAGATGCAAATGGTGGTGAATCAGATAAACGAGAGGAATAATAATAAATGAAAAAATAAGTGGAATTAGACATTTTACTCACATCTTTTGCAGAGGAACAATTTCTAACATAATTATGTTTTTGTTTTGCTTTTTTTTTGGTGAGGATCAGTATAAGTTTGAGCAATGTAAATATAATGTAAATGGTTGTTTTTTTAGAAGAATCTAAATGATTAATCAATTCCACCCAATTTTTTTACTCTAGTGTGTCAATCATTTGCACCTTTATTATCAGTGTTAGGTTTAAATGTCAGAAAATTTTATAATTGGATTGTTAGAGAGGAAGTTAAACTCACTAGCATATAAACTTACAATAAGCAATATATAACTACGGAGTGATATTCATATTCAACGTAAACATATTTCAACTGTTAACAGTAAACAAAACATCATATAGAGATATATAATTCTATTGATTTTTGTTATTTTTGAAAGAGATTGGTGCTGGAAATTTGAATCTTTGTTTTGGAAGAGAATTTCGGCCTTAACTGAAAATATTGTAGCAAAGTTTAAAATGGTGAAAAATAAAAATTATTTACAAGAAAAAAATATTATTATTTTGATTTAAAGAATATTGTCGCTGCCTTTTTAGGAAAATAAAATGTTTGATTCTGGTCAGTCAACTGACAAAATCGATAATTATCCTAATATAAATCTTGGTTCTACAAAATTATGTGATTATTCAAGTATTTCGGAATGGTGTATAAACTATTTATAAGAAAAAAAATCATGATGTCTTCTACTTTTACCTTATGAATACTTTTTATCACATATTCCAACTTAATTATTGATTACGTCACAGTTGGAATTTTTTGTTAAAACATGTCGGCGGGGTAACTGATTGGAACGAACATCTATTAAATAAACATCCTTCTCTTGAATCAAGAAACAAACTAATTAATTAAATCAAAAGATTAGTGTATATGTGTTTTGTTTTGTCAACATACGTATATGTATATATAAATTTTATTTAATTGGCTGTAATATATGACCACCACTCGAAGAATGGAAAGGAGCTATACATAACTCAAATAAATATATCCTCAAGATTGAAGTCAATTGTCTATTTAGATAAATAATCGTTCTGTAGTTGAATTCTTGATTAGTAGCATAGTTGCAACTTGCTCATGATTCTGGGTCGTGCTCATGAGTTGTCTAAGAGCATCTCCATCTGTGTTTCTTAGACAAGATCTTAACTATTAAAATATTAAAAAGAAATGAAAAGAAGAAATAGAAAGGAAGAATCGATTCTTAAATAAGAACCAGAAGAATCGGTCCTTAAGTTAATTAGTACACCTGTCAAAGTATTAGTGGTTAGAATTTTAAATTTTAATCATTTAATAAATAAATATATATAATAATATTTTTAAAATAAATAAGATACTGAAACAGAGTATCTCCCGATGAAGATGCTCTAACTTCGTCATATTTTCCAATAATATCTCGAACAATAATACAACGGAAATGGTTTACTTCTGTCAGAGTATTTAATCATATCCTTTTCAAACTTTCAAAATAATAAAAGAGTTTCTATGATTAATTGAGATGAGCTAGAAATAAACAAAAACATAGGTCATAATACTAAAAGAGTGACCATGTAAAAAAGAAGAAGATTTGGCTTAAATCAGCCAACCAAAGACTCTCGAAGGACCCCCAGAAGCCAATTGACAAGAGAGAAATCAGATCAGGTGTAATCCTAGAAGTAAGAAAACTTAGCAATAAACTTTCATTCATTACTTCTTGATATTGTTATTATAACAACTTTATTATTTTTATAACTATCTTTTACAATATTTGTGTTCTGTTGTAAAATGGATAAATGAAAATTTCTTTGCTTAGTCTATGAAGATTAAGGAACTGTTTTTTTTTTTGTTTAGATTGCATATTTAAGGATTTGTATTTTAGGGGTTGAAGTTGTGGGTTATGATTTAGTTTTTATTAGGGTTTAACGTTTACTTTCTTTTTTCATATCATTTAGAACTTTTTTATTTATATTTTAGGCTTTCGAATTTTAAATAACTTTTTCATATTTAAAAATTCTAATTTTGTTTTAAAAAAATTGACATCAGTTGAAGCTATTTTCACAACTCTTTCCCAAAAATTAATAACATTTTTAAATAACTAATATCATAATTTTTTAATTAATGAAGCTATAAAGCATATTATTTAACCTGTATGCAAATTGTTATCACATACGCATTGCAATCGAACGATGTGAATTAGGAAACCAAAAGTGATCTCTAGCAAGTTGATTTTTCACTGTAAGAATACAACCCACTTTTGGTACTTTATTAGGGGAACCATGTTATATACTTTTGCTTTCATATGGACCCAAAAAAATCATGTACGTCCCTAAAAGTATTATGTTAAATCCGTCGTGGCTAGAGCAACTTGAAATTGAGTAGGCGTTTTTTTGAGTTTTGCTGTTAGACTAATAACAATTTCTAAAAGTTTTAGGGTATTTGCACTATCACTTATATGTTTCAACTGACGAGATTTTTCATGTAACATGTTAAGTGCAAGTGATTATACATTTTCATGTAACATGTTAAGTTCAACTAAAAATACATCTAAATCTTTACTATTTTAATGATATAAAGGTTGGTGGAACAAAACACTCTTCTAAATATTTACCATTTGAGTAAAAAAAAAAAACAACTCTTTCCACTTAAAAATGAATAAATTTGTCTACTATTTTGCAGAAGTATTAGAAAAATGAATCTATCTTTCTATTTTCTCTATTAAACAACGATGATCCATTCATACTTATTTTATTAATTTTACTATATTAGTGACTACCATTATTTTCTTATGTAAATATCTAATTTATCAAATAGAGGATTTAGACGTTTTACTTCTATCATTTAACGGTTGTGGAACGGATACTTTTTTTATACTATGACATATTTCCACGAGGAAATTTAAGTTATCAAATAAATTTTTCTATTTTGCTCATATAATCTATTATTTTATAATTATATGTTATCACTGAAGGCGTAAATAATTGATATATTAATTTACTAGATAACTAAAGGAGTATGGTTACATTTTGTAGCGCCAAATTTTTCACAGTTTTTATAGCTGATACCCTTTTTACTTTTTATTGTAATAGTAACTTTTTGATTTTTGTTCATTAAAAACAAATATACTTCATGACCATTTACCAAAATAATTCTTAGTTTTATTAGAAACTTGCCAATGCGCGACATCTCATCTCCACTGGAACCAAGATCAAGGAGAAAATAAATAGGAAAATAAAAAATTACCAAAAAATAGCAAATTTTTAAAGGGCCTAGAGAAAAAAAAAAAAAAAAACAAAGTAGATCATAACAAGGGAGTATGGGTCTAAATGTATCATCAAAATTGCAGCCTGAAACAAAATACAAATCCAACAACGAATCGTTAATGGCACTTTAGATTTTGTCGGCACCAAAAAAAAAAAAAAATACATCACCGAAAACAAACAATAATCTTGTTTTTGTTGACAAAAAAAAAAACAATAATCTTCCTCTACCTTTCGGTTACAACAGTAACGCCTGCCAGTTTTTGTTTAATTTATGATAAAAAGATTGAAAAAAAAAAAGTCAAATAGAGGATGGCCAAAAAGAGATGCGAAGAATCAGCAATTATGGCATGTGAGTAAAAACGAAACACAAAGCAGACAAACTATTTGTGTTCAACACCGCCACGACCAATCCCCCTACGACTTCTTTACTATTTACACTTTCGTCGCCGTAATCGCATCTCTTTTGACAAGTCAACACTCTTCATATGTCTCACTTTTTCTTTTATACAAAAGCATTTATTATTATTTAGTTTTTTGTTGCACCACCCCAACATTTTTAAAAAGTCAAATCTATATACGTTCCTCGTTCGTTCTATAACACAATAAATAATAAATAAGGACAGCTATCCAAAAAGAGTTTACAAATATATGTATTTTCCGTGTTCTGACTTTTGTAATAATTCTGAATATTTCTCCTGTCCTTTATATTTAAAACCCAACTCTTCTTGTCTCTTCTTGCTAACTTATTCAAACCAATTCACATCTCCTAAATCTCAACTACTGCACTTTGAAGCCAAAAAGTTTTATTTTTGAGATTCGTTCGTCGATTTATTCATCAACTTTCACTTATTTTTCATATTTTCTGGCTAGTCAAATGGATCAAGAGATAGAGATTCCTTCTTTCTTCCTTTGTCCCATCTCTCTAGATATCATGAAGGATCCGGTGATAGTTTCCACCGGAATAACCTACGACAGAGATAGCATCGAGAAATGGCTCTTCACCGGTAAGAAAAACTCATGTCCGGTCACCAAACAAGTCATCACCGAAACCGATCTCACACCAAACCACACTCTTCGACGTCTGATCCAATCGTGGTGTACTCTCAACGCATCCTACGGCATCGAGAGAATTCCAACCCCAAAACCTCCGATCTGTAAATCCGAGATCGAAAAACTCATCAAAGATTCTTCATCTTCACATCAAAACCAAGTCAAATGCCTCAAACGACTTCGTCAAATAGTATCGGAGAATACAACGAACAAGCGGTGCTTAGAAGCCGCAGAAGTTCCGGAGTTCTTGGCAAAGATCGTCAGCAACTCAGTAGATACTTACAACTCTCCTTCTCCTTCGCTTTCTTCTTCGAATCTCAACGATTTATGTCAGTCAAACATGCTGGAGAATCGGTTCGATTCTTCGAGGAGCTTAATGGACGAAGCTTTAAGCTTACTCTATCATCTCGACACATCGGAGACAGCCCGCAAGAGTCTTTTAAACAACAATAAGGGAACATTTCTTGTGAAGACGTTGACTAAGATTATGCAACGTGGGATCTACGAGTCAAGAGCCTATGCGACATTGCTTCTCAAGAAGATTCTTGAAGTTGCGGATCCAATGCAGATCATATTGTTGGAACGTGAGCTTTTCAATGAGGTGGTTCAGATCTTGCATGATCAGATCTCTCCCAAGGCAACGAAATCAGCAATGCAGATCTTGGTGATTATATGTCCATGGGGAAGGAATAGACATAAGGCTGTGGAAGCTGGAGCGATCTCAATGATAATCGAGCTTCTAATGGATGAAACTTTCTCATCCGAGAGAAGGAATTCAGAGATGGCGATGGTGGTTCTTGATATGTTATGTCAGTGTGCAGAAGGAAGAGCCGAGTTCTTGAATCATGGTGCGGCTATTGCGGTTGTATCTAAGAAGATATTGAGGGTCTCTCTGATAACTAGCGAAAGGGCGGTTAGGATTTTGCTTTCCATTGGGAGGTTTTGCGCGACGCCATGTTTGTTGCAGGAAATGTTGCAATTGGGAGTTGTAGCGAAGATGTGCCTGGTGCTTCAAGTGAGTTGCGGGAACAAGACTAAAGAAAAGGCGAAGGAATTACTTAAGCTTCACGCTAGGGTTTGGAGGGAATCACCCTGTGTCCCAAGAAATTTGTATGCTTCGTATCCTGCTTGAACAGCAAGATAGAACAACGTACGACGTATATTGATTAACTCTCATTAGATACAAATTATTCTTTGAGAATTATTCTTCGTATAAGTTCATTAAAAAAAAAATAGAGTGGTTTATTTTTGCTCAAATTCAGATTTTCATTTGCTTTTGTTATATCTTTCAAAGGTTCATCATCATGTAGATAACAGGGAAATTTTCATGAAATTATGAGAGACTGCTAAGAAATAAATGGAATCACAAGTTACAGGGCTATTGTTTCCCACTTGCTAGTTCATTATTGTTAAAGGCTATATTTATATGCTTCTATTTTGTTAATTTCCACAGACCCTCTCTTTCAACTTCTCATTTTATTGAGTGGATAACCTATAAGATTACATCATAGTTGTTTTAAGAGATATGTATGCATCATGCCATCATGTGTAACGTTTTTGACCATTTATGTCCGTGGAAGTAACATTGCGAATGTTTATGTCCGTATGTTTAATATCTTTAAGTCTCTAACCCCACTACTGATTTATGTATGGTTTTCATTATATATCTAACTTCGAAGACAAGTAACATGCATGCTTTCATCCGACGACTAATAAATTTCCGATTTCAAGAATTTCTGAAGATATTTGTTATCTGAAATATGTGCTTTTGTTTTCACTAGTCGTGATATACTGAAATCATTATGTTTTCAGGTTATTCAGTTCAAAGTTATTTTAACACTAAAACGTGGTTAAATTATTTTCGAAAATTCAACATAAAATGCACAATTTAACGATCTGTAGACATATCAGTATCGGTAGATGAAAGGCAAGGAGATCTGAAAATGTAAATAGAAAAACTTACAAGATATATCTTGATAATAAACTTAGCATTCAATATATATATATATATGAATCCAAAGCACGTAAATGCAATTTTATATGCAAGAATCTATGTATATCTATATACCTCGGTTCTAGCAACCAGGGAACATGGTCTTGGTGGGAACACGAGTACAGTGTCGTTCTACGTGACAAAATTAATTATTTTTTCTTGGAGCTACTAGTACAATAAATATAAATAAAAAAACCTTAGGTGATTTGGACAAATACCAAATTGGAGGATGCGAGGTTCAACTTGCAACGTAAGATCAATCTAACAGATCTAGTCGACAATACAAACGAGTCCGACTAATTCTGGAGTGATCTAATTAACCATACTGAGAAAACCATCTAGCCGGTATTAAGCTAAATTCAACTTCTCAAATGTGCGAGTTTACGTCTTGTCCTGAAAAACTACCACTAAGCTACCACTAAGTTAATTCGCAAGGTTTGACATAAAGAATCCCTAAGATAAATTTCATTTGGATTACGTTTAAAATTTAGTATTCCAACATTTTTTGTCTTCGTATTTTTTAAGAATATATAGGTACGTAGTTATATCTTCGATACAAGTAAATTTGAGAGTATATGCAAAACATATAAAAGAAGAGAAAACCATTTAAAAGAGGATAATCTTAGAAGTTGACGTACGCAAAAAAAAATAAAATAAAAAAAAGCATAATATAGATAAAAGTGTATCACACATGACAAGTAATGGTCGTACATGGTTCATTTACATTGTTTTTGTTGTTGAGGATTGTTCATGCGAGTCCAAATTAAAGATCAAATTGTATCATGGCGATATCTTATTTGATGCCTTTTTTTAAATGTTCTAAACGATTTAAGACCAAAAATGTTACACCCGCTTATAATTACCCGATTAGAAAAACAAAACCAGCAGCTGAGTATTGACCGCCATTCTTACTTTATGATAATATCAAATTAAATATAGGGGACTTGCATATGTTATAAACCTGTATAATTTTTTTAAAAAATGTCAGAAGTCAGATTTTAAGATCAACCATCTCGCAATCTAAAACGAGTTACAAAAAACTAGGAAGCTGGCCCGGTGGTTCCCTCCGTCGACCACCACTTGCAGTTGTAGTAGTAAAACCGTATGGAGAGAATATCCAACGATTGACATAAAAAGAAAAAAAAAACTTAGAAATAATTTTAAATTGCATTTTTAAAAAAAATATGCGCGCGTGAATTACACTTATCTGTGTATATAAATATATATCAACGGATGCATATATATATATATATAAAGATGTGAAGGTATATAATAATAATATATGGTTAATAAGTTTTATTAGTGAATTCCATGTAATGTTGAAGTCATGTATAAGGACGTTAAGTCGACACGTTTAGACTTGGATAATTGGATTACATGGAGGTGGTTTAACGTTTGACTCGGTTCCTTATTGTTTTTTTTTTTCTTAAAGCTTTATTTATATCAAACTGTAATTTTGCTAAATCTAACATGAATTGTTTTGGAATTGGAATAACAACTTTTTTTACCATAAGTTCTATATATACTCATTAGAAATAAAGTCAGGGCATTTATGGTAATCGAAACTGACTTTGGTCTAAAATTATCCTGACGGCCTGCCTTTTTGTTGACTTAGTTCACCCTAAAATTAGTCGGACTTGTCTGTAATGCTGGCCTGGTCCTTGCAAAGTAAGGTCCCAAACCTACGGATAGGATTATAATTTTGCTTAGCCATATTACTCTGCATGTTCCTTCATATTTCCATTCTTGGGTATGCTTGAACAACACATGCTTAATATAGCAGAAAAGTATCCAATATGTATTAAATTAATTGATATGGTTGGCAGGGCTAAGTGTCATATTTAGACGACTTGTTACCCCAAAAGCCTCAAACATTAAACAAAAAAGAATAAGTAGATCGAATTATGGCTGAACAAAGTTATATAATCCCATGTAAAAAAATATTTAATCTTATATATGTATCTTTGAGCCGTCACGTCCTTCTGATCATTCTACATTGCTTCCCTTCCAAATCACCTCCCTAATCCAAGATCGGGGTCATTATCTGGTTCCTATATAATCTATATACAAGATTTCCAGAAAGCTAATTAAAGTCTGATTTACAATTACAGCTACTTTCAAAAACATTCATAGTCGTGCTAAATACACACTCTAAATCACCTCCAAAGGATCCAGTATGGGTTGCTCTCTTCACTAGCAATCATAGAAAAAGAAGTTGCTGCTGGAGAAATATGTGTGAAACTTTTTAACAAAAAATTTGATGAAAGGGAGATTTATATAGTTCAAAATGTTTGAGAAAAAAAAGTTTGTCAAAAAATTTCTTTATTGTGTCGAAGTTAATATATATATATCATAATCCTTAAACGAATAGACGTGGATGTCGAAATATTTATCTCATATCTTTGACTGGCTAAGTTACGACTTTGGTCTGAATATCATATACAGCGCTTTTGATCTGTCTACATGTGGATATAAGAATGCGTAACATCACCTTCATTCTCAATATTTCAACGGAAACTTAACTATCTCTTTTAGAGAGAATATAATCAAGACATGAAAACCTAATCTCACCTGTCTTCTCTCTATGTATTAAAAAGCATCATTCGAAGCCTCATGCCCACATCTCAGACTTTTCAAAATGCTGATTATTAATTTTTCAACAAAAGTATAATATAATCTATATATATATATATATCTATTTATATGTATGTATGTATTTGAGATAAATAGTTATTAATTAAATTGACATTGATAAAGCATGCGCAAAGCTGAAGTTATGACCTGATTTATGCAAACATATTTTACAATTTTAATGGTAATTAGTTCTATTGATTTGAGTATTTTACTAATTATATAGTTTGTTTGACATATTATAAATATATGTTTCATAATTATTTTTATCTTTGTGGAAGCTTCTTAATCAATTGATCAGATTATTAATCATTCGGCATCATTTGTGAAATTCAATTCTCTGAACAATTTCCTAGAGACTATGAATCTATTTTGTATTGCAGGGAAAATTCCATCATTTCTGAAACCATTCAACGTAATTTCATATGTTGTAGATAATTAGATCATATTAATAGATTATAAGATTATGATACAATCATAATAAAATCAAATACTCATGATGTTTATGATAAAACAAACGATAGAAAAGCGATTTAAATTTTGTTATTTCAAATATTTATTCACTTAGGGCATAGGCATCCTTGAATTTATACAAAGTTTCTTAATAATATTTTATTATTTATTTTATTATTATTATATTAATAAAAGAAAGAGAGAGAAAGAGAGATGAAAAATATAAAGAAAAAATGGACGAGACTGTCTTATAAATCTCAAGAAAATCTCAACTGTTTCATTTTTTATATTTTATATTTTCTTTTTAATAGAAAGAAACCCTTTGGATCTCTACTATGCTGTCTTAAGTTTAGATACACAATTACGAAGAACTCTTCTTTTACTTGGAGCAGACGAGACATGCAATATTTGATATATCTTTTGAGTGTACAAATATAATTTAAACACATAACTGTTTTCAAGCAATAAGAGTTTACTATTTCTTGGATCAAGTGGAGATGTACAGGAACGTGTGTGACGCACGAAACTTGACATTAAACAACTTTCCAAGTTAACTTCTTTGCCGCTGAACACAACTTGCGGAATTTCCTCTATTCTAGTTCACCAAATCTTTTTTTTTTTATTTTTCTCTTTTCAAACAATCTAATTTTCTATTTTAAGTTCCATAATATATGAATATGCATCTATATTATGAAAAATTAAACCCAGCGACCAAAAACATTGAAATGCTGCTGAAGGTGGGTGTTATAGTGGCGAGGTTCTTTCTTCGTTCTTGATGAGATAAATTGTTTTCTACCTTTAACAGTTGTTAATATGAACTGGACTATTAGCTAGGATTAATCAGTCCTACGTACTCATATGAGTTATCGCATGTTTAGAGCTACAATCACTAACTTCAATCCATATAGACAATTCTTGATAAATCACGAGTTAGACGGGCCAACTTGTGACTTTGATCTGACTAGTCACCATTGACGAGTTGGTTCGTGGAATTTTTTTTTTTCAATTGTCGATATAAATGTGTTGATATACACATATCTCAAAAGTATATGTAATCAGTAAAATATTTCTATATCATATGTATGTGAGGTGAAAAAACATAGAAATTTACTTTTATTCTATATAAACTATATTTTTTCAGTGGATACCATTTACTTAAACGGAACTGTAATATAGTTTTGGCAATAAACGATTAATTGAATAATTGTAGAAAGGAATTAAAAGGAAGAGTAGGAACAAATATGCTCTTTCTCTGACACTCCCTTTCATTAGAGAAGGATCTACACACACAAGCAAGAGATACTACAAGTCTCACACGTGAATCTGTGGTACGTGCGTCTCACTTTCAGTGAATTGCAAGTTCCAGTAACAAGCAAATCTCAATCGAATCCAAAGACAAGGACCTCCCACATGGGATTCTTGGGCAAATCTTGAAAACGACTAATTATAGCATCATATTAGGTCGAGAATCACCACACACACACACAAATATATAGCCTATGTATACCTTTAAAATTGTACTTAAATTATTCACAATCTTAATTACATGAAATGATCCATAAGATTTGATATAAAGGTGTATATCTTATATATGTAATTATGTATAATAGGTACAATACAAACTCTTTTTATGCGCAAACAAGGATCATCCGTCGGCTGAGAAATCAAAAGGGCTCCAACTTCCGAACAAGAGGTTGGTGGAGTCATTGGATTCGTCAGCAAAATGAGCCACCGGTTCGTGAACAGTCTGAGCTGTAGTCACACCACCAACGTCTACATGGTTATGACCAATCAATAAAGCATCAGACCAAACGCCATTAGTGTCAATAGAAAGAAGCTCTTCACCAGGAAACGGAGGCAATCCAATATAACCACATTCCTCCACAATATGTTCCACCTGATGATCATAGTGATGATGATGACCATCACTGATGTCCATTCTCCATGAGGGTTCCATCGAAATGCCGGTAGGATTATCGACTAGAAAATCTGTGGCGACCACTGTGGCTAAATCGCGGTTTTCTTGAAGTGTGGGTTCGTCAGGCTTTGGGTTCAAAAAATTGGCGTAAACAAGAGCAAGATCTATGCTTGGTGAGCCACCACCGTAGCTGCAAGAACTAGCGTTTAAGCCGGTTTTAGCGTTACTCGAGGAGGATTTGGGACGGCGGGGTTTGCGGCAGCCACCGCCTACGGGAACGTTGCGGAGGGACCCACCTTTGGTCCAATATCTGCGGCAGCCTTTGCAGAAGTAGCGAGGCTGAGTGAGGCTATAGTTGTTGTAGTAACAGAACTTTGTGTTGGATGATCCACATCTTGGACAGCTCGGCGTTATCTCTGCGCTTGAATTTGCGTTTGGCCGCCATATAAACGATGACTTCAAGGCTTCTGTTCTCTCCATATCTCTCTCTTCTCTACTCTCTCTCAAAATAAGAATGTATTATATACGCATGCATGAATATGTGTGTAAGTTCGTGCACGTGGAGAGTGTGGGACACGTGTAGGCTGCAGAGTGGAGGAAGGGTGGGGAAGCAATTGCCTCGTAAGGGTGCACTCACTGTTGCTTCTTGGGGGAGACAGGTTTAAGGGTTTTGAATCTTTGATATGTTTAAATAATAAGATGTGAATTAGATAATGGTTATTTAATATACAGTCTTGGGGATTGTTTCGAAGTGAACTAAGAAGCCTATGGCCTCTTGGGAGAGAAGGGCTATTTGGTGTACATTGAGCTATTTGTACGGCTTGGTTAATGGAGGCTGCACGATTACTATATACAATATATATATATATATATATATATATATATATATGTCTAATTATTTCCTGTCGACATATGTATTTATTAAAAAAATTATCAATAATGGTAGGAAATTTACTTGTATCAATAATCAATAATGTTTTTTTTTGTCACGAATCAATAATCAATAATGGTATGTGAACATTTTTATATCACATTACTATCTTAAACACGTATATATATATAAACGTTAATTCACCAGAACAGTGAAGATTAATTTGATCAAAACAGTTAAGAATCAGAACTGCCACGCTTCTAAAAGATAAATTTTAGTTATTTTTTTGTTTTGTTTTTCAAAGATAGATGTTTAAGGTTCTTTTATACAATTTCTATAAATTAATAGTAACAACATGTAGATAAAAAAAATTATTTAAAATATTCAAAAAGTTATAAATTGTTATTGGTTAGAAATTATTTAATGTACAAAAATTATGATTGAACATTAATTTTTAATATGTTAATATGTGTAAAAAATTCAAAAATTTATCTTTTAGAAAGAGGTATTAGTACGAAATTGTAATGCAACGTAATATAAATTAAGGAGAGAGGAGGTGAAACAAGAAAGCACAAAGTTTTATAGAACAAGGACCCTGTCTGTTTGTATACTCTGACTTGAGTTTATTTGATTATTTACCCACAAAAAAGGGTACTTGGAAATGAAAATCTGAATGGGAAAAAGTGTTTCTTGGATCATGTGTTTTATGGCAATCTCCAAGAATCCTATGTGGGTCGTAACGTTTTTCAATGTACTTATTTTTGTAAAGTCCTCCTGAATATTAACTTACCTTATACTATATGCAGAAGATTATATTACCATCTTGGTTTTAGAGTAATAGCCTACCTTAGCAACTCTTGCATAAATTTGTTGAACATAAATGATATAGATTGTTTTAAAATAGCAGCATACATCAGAAAATCCTACATAAACATGATGAAGAATAGTTGATAGAAATTGTTATCATAAATTAGATTTGCTATTAATTCTACTAAGTCTCCATTGCGTCACTCTCATCAACAACCATATTACCCATTTCGGACTTGAACTCTCTTAGCTTCTCCACCCATACACTGTAACTCGAGTTCCTCGCCAAAACATCAACGGAAACTTCCTTCATCTTCACCAATGTATCTGCATAGCTCTCAAACCCAACAATCTTTTCCCATAAAAGGGATCGCCTCTGCGCATCGCTACTCTCGCTTCTCATATCATCTAAACACTCTTTTGCTTCCTCCAGCTTAGCCCAGAAGCAAGTATCTTGCGTAGTACTAGCATATCGAGTTCTCGCTCTCTTCTCTTTATGAGGCTCTCCTCTTTCTTTCCACCATTTATCAAACATTACATACCTTTTGGGTCTATTCCCATTCTCCATGTAGTGACCACCAGTCCTTGAATACTCGTACTTGTAGAAGTATGCAATGTCAAGTGGTTCGGCTAAGAGTTGGTAAAACAGAGATGCGTATACCCATTTCTTTCCGAGATGAAAATCAAAAGGTAACTCATTCTTCTCTATCATTTCAAATACACCATCCCAAAACTTAGCTAGTTTTGCGCGACTCATGTTCACCCTTATCTCTCTTGGATTTAAGCATGGTTTGTAGTTATCGTAGTAACCGAGCTGCTTTGGTGATGCGTCGCAGCTGTCTTTGTACCATTGAATCTCTAGTCTCGATGGCAAAACCTTACCAAGCTCAATAGCTAACTCACTCGATCTCAAAATCGGAGCACGACCAGTTGTTGTAGCTGTTTCTATGCATTCTTTCGCTGATACACCACTTGGGTGATTATTAGAGAATCCTAGAGATTCTACGGCTAATGCGACACCAGCTTGGTAGCTATTGTCTGAGATATCACCACCACGAAAGCTTCTAGATATGAGAAACCGGTGAGAGAGTGTGGACACATAATGTTCGTACCTTGGACGTTCCTCAATGTTTGGAGTTCCTGTCGAGTTGAGTATAAGAAACATCCGACGAACTGAAGTAGCATTGTCTAAGCAGACACCTCCATTGTCGGAACAGAAGAGAAAGGTTCCAAAGGGCCAGAGATCATCATTTCTTGTGGGGCCGAGGTCGTGGATGGAGACCACGTTACAGAAGTTATGGGCTAAACGTGATCGGGATATCGAGGAAGAGAGAGATTTGTTTCCGAGCAAAGGAGAGCCGAAGGTGATGCATAGAAGGCGGAATGACGGCGGCGATGGTTGTGAGAGAAGCCAAAGTGCGGTGAGTGCGGCCACAGCGCCGCCAGTTGAATGTCCGGTTATTACCACCTGTTTTCTTTCTTCCATTTCCAATTCTTGTATGATCTGTTACGCTTATAAATCGAATCAATGTTACAGTTATTTGGTTGGTTTATTTATGTGAGATTAGTACGAACTAATGTGATTATAGGCTTATAGCTAGGGTTATTCAATCCGGAATTTAAATCTGGTTTCAAATCGATTTTTTCGGTTTTTTGGTTTATAGTATCCAAAATAAAACATAATCTGCAATGAATGGTATAGTTTGAATTCGTTTTTAATAAAATATATTCTTAATCTTCAAAACAAATTTGGTTTTATTAGATCGGTTTTCTTTTTTCGATTTAGTTCTGTTTTGATTTTAAAGTTACGGTTATAAAAGAAAGTAAATTTAATTAAACTATATTAATATATGGTTTGGTTTTTGGATTGATTATTTTGGTTTGGATAAGATCGGCTCCGGATTGGAAACCCCAAAAAGAAAATGATGCTGTCAAGTGACACATTTCATGGTTTTAAAAGTTATAGAGCGCACACTTAGATTACAGAAATATTTAATTTAACAAAATTCCGTTTTCTCACAAATTAATTTATCACTGAACTTTAGTTATTTGCATAATTAATATAGAAAAAGAGAGGGAAAAAGAGAAAAAACACCTGTGACTGGATATTGAGAGCCGAGGAAACGAAAAGGTCACGTATTGCAGCGTTGACCATCGGAGGAGGCTCATCGGAGGGTAACGAGGTAGACAAGGCCGAGAAAAGCCCATATCCGGCGACTTCCAGGCCCACGAGATTCTCCGGTTGAGTTAACTCCACAGCCGGTAAAGCAACGTACATGATTCCAGCGATTTGCTGGATGTGAATACTCCTTGTGCGATCGGCGACATCGCATAACCTCCATGAATCGGACCATAACGGAGTCGCCATCATGAACGAAGCCTGTAACTCGCTCGTCTCGAATCGGCACTCTTCCATGACTGGAGTCGACTTACTCGCGTCTTCTCTGGTGTTAAAATTAGCTTTTTTAAAGAAATGTAGTTTCGAGCTTCTTTCCTACGTATTTTCTTGAGGCTTGCCTTTTTATGAGTCGTCGCTTCTCTTGGTCTGCTTTCTTTATCAACATTTATTTAATATTTTTCTGTTTTTCATTAAAAAAAAATAGAATAAATACACTGAAGGGTCCATTTCATTTTTTTAATCATTGTGTGAGCACTGTTTAAGACAAAATAGAGTACAATCAAAGGCAAAACATTCGATAATCCCAATAACATGAATGGTCTAAACTCAAGCAAATATTGCAAACTCTAGCAACTTTTCATATTCAATGAATTGTGATAAAATCAGCATATATATACATATGTGATAAATCAGTCTTTATACACATGTGACTGAGAAGTTGTTCTTGCAATAGATTTAAAGGGAACCAATAGATTTCAGCTAAGGATGTTAGTCATTAAATCTGGTCCATAAAAGGCTTATACCCTAGACTCTGCATGACTTTGGAAGACTTTTTTAAGTTAAGTTCTCTCTCTCTCTCTCTCTGCAAATATAATTACTTCTTTTATTTTTCTTTACCAAATGCAGATATAGTTACTTGTTATGATTTTGTTGTTCACTGTTTGATTGAAAGGTCCATCTCATCTTTTTAACATTGTTTGGATTCTCTGTGGGAAATTATAATAACAAATTAAAAATGGTGTGAGGCATTGGAAGATAAACGGGCACTTAAGCATGTATAAAACACTCTTGCATACACTACACAATGATGAAAGGAGCTTTCATCTGAATCCCTCAATGCCAAGAAAATATCAAATCTGAACGATGATCGTTCTAAAGCTACTATCTAAAGTAATCTTGTAATGATCAGGTTGATATTTTTCCTCAACATCCTTCTTTGGAATAGATATAATTATACCTCAAACAATCATGTTCAGTTCTAGCTAAGTCGCGATTAGAGACGTTTTTTACTTTCTTGGTGCTTTTGTTATATGAACTTAGCCGTCCTCCCAAGTCTCCATTCCATTATCATCATAAATTTTGTTAAATTCACAGTTTTACCAGACTTAAATCAAATAAGGAAAAACAGTGAAAGCTCCATCACTGTCTTTTTGTCATTGTTCGGATCGGCGAAGGACAATACAATGCAAATCATAGCTTTTTTATGAGAACATATACATCTATGTTGAGTACAACGTGTTACGACAAACAAAGTTTTGTTTTTTCTTTGGGTACTAATGATGTTAGTCAATCAATCTATATTTTCAGAAGGAGGCCATAACTTAAAAAATCATATTTTCTTTGGTTAAAATACTATAAAGCAGGGTTAAAAAAATCCTCACGACTTTTGAAGTTATGGTCTCCCTCTAAAAATATAGATCATTTCATAGTTAATCTTCTTTTTATGAATATATAATTTTACGTTAAAGGCTCAAACTATGAACTCTATTCATCGTTATTTATTATTGTCAAGAAAGCAGTATTTCAAAAACATAAATTATGCAATATAACAAACTGTTTCGGTTTTGGTTCAAGTGGAATGAAATTAAACCCACAGATTCATCAACAGCTTTAAATCAGCAACTCTCTTTTTAATCTGATCAAACCCTAATTCAAATACCCTCGACGGAGGAAGTTGTGGCGGCAGCGGCGGCGTCTGTGTCGGCGTCGTCGGGGTCTTTGGCCGGATCGGATTTGTCAATAGAGGAGCGGAATTTTTCGAGGAATGGCTTGAAGGCGATCTCTATTGGGCCTATCATTGAACAAAGGTAGGTTAAGACGCAATATTAGGCCTGTGCGTCAGCGGCAGCAACGGAACTAAATGACAGCAACGGTAATAGATTTGTTGTTACTTTAACAATTATATTTTACGTAAAGGCCACATTTTTTTTTTCTTGAAGGACCGATCCTGAAAATTCTCGAATGCCTATAATTATATATCGAAATTTAACAAGTATTTAATATTTAAAAGATTTAATAACGGACAGTTCTCCTAAATGAAACAACATAAAATTTTATGCCATTTAAGAATATTTTCTAAAAATATTATAAATACTGAAGATTTAAAAAATGACAAAAAAAAAATATTTGCTTGAGTAATTTATCTTTTTGCATAAAATGAAAATTAAATGTCATCAATTTTATATAATCAATATTAACAATTATTATACGTCAAATATTTTCAAAACATCAAAAAAACTTTTTTTAATGAATGGAGTAATATGTTAACTTTTAACTAAAACTCTCTGGCAAAATTGTCGTAATAGAAATAATTTGGAAATTTTTTGTCTCGATTTTAAAAAAGTGAAAAATGATTTGAAAGAGTTTGATGTCATAGTCTCTAATTAAGCAATGAGAAAAGAAAGACGTTCCATAATGCTGAAACAATAAATGAAAATATGAGTTTTGATGTTTCAATATCGTTCAAAGACCGGTGAAGTGTGTTAAAGAAAATATCTAACGCAAATAAATTTAATATGTTAACTATTCTAAATTTTTGAAATTAACATATTTATTACTATATAATTATACAAAGAGAAAAGTATATAAATATTCTTTTTTAAAATTAATACATTATGTATTTATATTTTTTTTAACTTACATTTTCAATTTTTTCATTCTTTGCTTTATATAGATTTTAAATTATATATTAAATATTCAAATTTTATGTTAGATTTTATAATATCCATGTAAAAGTTCCAATATTATAATTTTTAATTTCATACATTATAAATTTTCTATATATTTTGTAGTTTCAGTTCTTTAATTTTTTTGAATTTTACTTAATTTTCAGTTTCCATTTAAAAATTAATATTTTTTGTTTATTCTTTAGAAATAAACAATTAACAGTAGAAAAAGTTATATTAACTTATATTATTGCATTTAATATATACCAATATGTAAAGTAACAAAAATGCCAATATGTAAATTAATAATTATATATATATTACGATATGTGAATTATAATTATCCATATATATATCAATGTTTACGTTACATTCAGCTCTATATAGTAAAATGTAAAATTGGTTTGTTTTGGTTCATTTTTTGGGTTGCTTTAATTTTGTTCCCTCCTAAATAAAAGACAAAATGGGAAAAAAAACTACCAAATGGTTGGACAAAAACTATTATATGTCAACACCACAAGAATCATATGTCAAAAAGTATTAGCATTAAAGTAATGGAAATGGACAAGGACGAATTCAAACTTCCGTCTTAATTGTCTCCGGCGACTAATACTTAATTCGTATTCTAAAATCTTCCACTTTACATAATTTGAATACATCACATTTATCGCCTTATCCACTTTCCTGGAAAAGCTGGTCTGGGTTCTGGAAAGTTTGTCAAACCCACCGGTTCAAACAATCAAACCAATCAAGAATGAGTGCTCTTGTACAAGTTAATATCTGGTACTCTGACGTGGTTTGGTTAGCTCAACATAATGGTTTACTTGAAATACGTGTTTCGGTTTGCTCAATGACAAAGGCAAACACTTTTAAATTCTTTTTTTACTTTTTTTTTTTTTTTGGGCAAGCACTTCTAATTTCAAAACCGCGTTTTAATCGGGACTTTTCAGCTCTACTAGTTCAATAACTCAATTATAAATTCACTTGTAGCAAACACAATTTTGATTAAAGATTTTAAATTTTCAAAACGAAGATTTCTCGTCTCTTTCACGCCTATCAGCCATGAACGATCTTCTCTCCCGCTCTTTCAATCGCTCCGTTGCGGACGAATCATCCCCGTCGCACTCGCACAGTATCGAGATGCCAAAGGCGAAGTGCTCCGGCGGAAGCTGCCGCGGTGGAAACAACCTCGACAAGTTCTTCGTCGACGTGGAGGAGGTGAACGACGATCTGAAAGAGCTTGATCGCCTCTGTCATGGCCTCCGATTGAGCCACGACAAGAGCAAGACGCTACATAACGCTAAAGCGGTTAAGGAGCTGAAGGAGTTTATGGATTCTGATGTCTCTGCGGCGCTCAAGACGGCCAAGCGCGTGAAAGGAAACCTCCAGGCGCTAGATCGTGCAAATGAAGTGAACCGGAGTTTACCAGAAAGCGGACCGGGTTCATCGGCTGACCGGCAAAGGACGTCGGTGGTTAATGGATTGAGGAAGAAGCTGAAGGATGCGATGAACAATTTTATGCGAGTGAGAGAGACGATCTCGACGGAGTACCGAGACACAATTAGCCGATTGTACTTCACCGTCACCGGCGAAAATCCCGACGAAGATACACTTGATCGCCTAATCTCCACAGGTTATAATTTCCTCCGATTATTTCCTATTTTTCGAGTTATTTCATATTTCAAATAGCAAGAGAATAGCGCAAGGTTGTTAAATCATTGAGACTTAATTTGTAGTTATAAGAAAATTGTTTTAGTTTATTGTTAATAAACATTATATTGATGAGATCAACTGAAACTACAAAATATTTCAGGAGAAAGCGAAACGTTTTTGCAGAAAGCGATACAAGAACAAGGTCGGGGTAGGATTTTGGACACCATAAACGAGATACAAGAGAGACACGACGCAGTGAAAGACATTGAGAAGAGCTTGAACGAGCTGCATCAGGTGTTCCTCGACATGGCCGTGTTGGTTGAGCACCAGGGTGAACAGCTCGACGATATTGAAGACAACGTCAAACGAACCAACTCGCTTGTCCGGTCTGGTGCGGACAAGCTCGTTAAGGCGCGGTTCTACCAGAAGAATACGCGCAAGTGGACTTGCTACGCCATTTTGCTATTGATCATTATTGTGGTCTTAGTTGTGTTGTTTACGGTTAAGCCTTGGGAAAATAATGGTGGTGGTGGAGGAGGATCGGCCCGTCAAGCCACTCCGGTGCAAGCTCAGCCACCGCCACCTCCGTCTCAGACCCGGCGGCTACTTCGTTAATTTTTTTTGTTGGTTTAGTTCTCTCGGTCTATGCATGGGGCCTCTACTTCGCTTTGGAGATTGATTATTATCTTTTTGTAATGTTTTTGATTGGTTCAAGTCCTTGTGTATACATATATCTCTCGTTGCACATATATTATTTACCTGCTATAAGTAACGCAATAATTAAATTTTCGGATTTTGATCTGTATTTGCAGAATAAGTCAAATTTAAGTTGCCACATTCCGTGTTAAATTAAAATAAAGTCAACAAAATGTGAAATTTGGAAAGAAAAAAAAAGTCAATAAAAGTATTAGGCTAAAAGATATTTAAAATTTGACATATATTAATGGGCCGTGGGTAAAGCCCATTATTAATACAAAACCCCATTGGAAGAGAGAAAAGAGGTTTGTTGTGTTGTGCCATTCTTTCTGTTTCTTCTCTCAACAATGGCGTCGTTGAGGATGATAGGTAAGTCAAATTGAATCTTTCAAGATTTATTTCGTCGATTATTTCTCTTCTTCTAATGTACAACGATCCTGTGTAACTGATATCTTTATCTTTTGTGTATTGTGACTTGTCTTCTGATGTGTCTGCGTGAGATCAGACATAGCCGTTAACTTCACAGGTCAGTTGAGGCATTTCCGCAAACACTCTGTGACTTTATCTGATGAAATTATGTTCTTATGACATGAGAATTGGTCGAATGAAACAGATGGGATGTTCAAGGGAATTTACCATGGCAAGAACTGTCATCTCCCGGACATTGCGACCGTCTTGAACCGAGCTTGGTCTGCCGGAGTCGATAGAATCATAGTTGAGTCACTCTTACCAGTTGTTATTTTTTTGTTAGTATAAGAAGTGGTAGAATCTGGGTAATTCGAATTCCAATTTTCTTGAACAGGTAACTGGTGGGTCATTGGAAGAATCAAGAGAAGCTCTTGCAATTGCAGAAACTGATGGTTTGTTTCTTGACTTACTGATCTTTTTCCCAGAAAGTTGTCGTTTTTGGAATATTTTCACTGTGGATTTACACTTGCAGGCAGGCTGTTTTGTACGGTTGGGGTTCATCCAACTAGATGCAATGTCAGTTTTTTCGTAACTTAGTGTCGTAACTTAGTGTCTCTTTCTTTTGAATTTCTCAGTTTAACATGTAACCAGATTCTAATCTTCTGCCTGAATCATTCTTTAATGTCATATTTCACACCAGGAGTTTGAAGAAAGTGGTGATCCGAAGAAGCATTACCAGGATCTCTTTTCATTAGCCAAAGAAGGGATGCAGAAAGGGAAGGTGCTATTTCTTCTCATCGAATATATACTTTAAATTGATTTCAGATTTCATATCCTTTTCGTGTTGGTCACAATCAAAATCATTCATGGAACATTCTTATCTTTTCTGATTAGTTTAGGTGGTAGCAATTGGTGAATGTGGATTGGATTATGATAGGCTACAATTCTGCTCGGCTGATATCCAGAAGAAGTAAGTTAGATCATAAAAATTGAATCTTTCATATGTTTGATTTTTTTTTTTGCTTTCACTACTTACAATATCGTGTATGTTATCTTCTGTGAGAAAGGTATTTTGAGAAGCAATTCGAACTAGCATATGCTACAAAGTTGCCTATGTTTTTACATATGCGAGCAGCTGCTGCGGATTTCTGTGAAATTGTTGAAAGAAACAAGAACAGGTGAAACTTGTACGCTAATGTTTTCTCGAGCTAAGGTTTACACAAGTTCTCTAGATTGCCTTTACTGAATCGTCTTAATTTCATACTCCATAATCCACTCTCAGGTTCACTGGAGGGGTTGCTCATTCATTTACTGGAAGTGCATTGGATCGTGATATGCTTCTTTCTTTCGATAAAATGTATATTGGTAAAGACTTCCACTGGATTTGTATTACTGATAAAGACTATGCCTTTAGGCTTGTGGTCTCCTTGCCGTATTTGTATTGCTAATATGATTCTATTGTTAGGTGTGAATGGCTGCTCGTTGAAAACAGCTGAGAATCTTGATGTAATGAAGGGGATACCGGTAGAGAGGATGATGATCGAAACCGACTCTCCATATTGTGAGATCAAAAACACACACGCCGGAATGAAGTTAGTTAAGTCGACCTGGCCTTCTAAGAAAAAGGAGAAATATGATCAAGAGTGCATTGTCAAAGGTCGTAACGAGCCTTGTTTGGTTCGGTGAGTGTAGTTTAGGGATTGAACCCTTGTCAAATCCATGAATATATATACATTCTTGAAAACTCTTCTTATGCAATTATTTTCTTCTCCAGGCAAGTTCTGGAGGTGGTGGCTGGCTATAAAGGACTTGGGGATATAAATCAACTTAGCTCAACCTTGTACCACAACACTTACAGGCGTGTTCTCTCAACATATCAGATTTACATAATAATAAAATCAGCAACAGAGAATCATCGTTCTGTGAAGTTTTTGTTCTGATGGATTTGTTTATATTTCTGCAGAGTTTTTTTCCCTCAGGACTTAGATTCTGCTGCAGATGCTCTGCTTTCCGGTCACCACAATACCAACTAGCAGAAGTCGAGACAAAAAAAAAAATCGCATTTCTCTGAGATACAGAGATTACACCATTTATGGAAGAAACATTTTTAATAAGATTACAGCCAATCTCCTGTTCTTATCTCATATATTATCTTCTTCTTCGCCTCCGTAGAAAACAACAACATAGTAATAAAAAAGCCAAATTTAGCCTCAGTGCTCGTCCTTCAACATCCTACGAACAGACCGAAACACAAATTGGTGAGTCTGAAACCCAAATTACCCAACCAAACAGATTTATCCTAGAAGAGGACAAAAGCCTTTACCACGCCATTCATAGCACTCAGGGCAGCCTGAAGGTCTTCTGCTGATCCGAAAGAGATGAAACTAAATCACCGAGACCTACCGCTGTTTCTTTCGTAGATGACTTTAGCACCAAGCAAACCAGGTTGATCTGAAAATGCATCTTTGAGACCTTGTGAGGTTATATTCCAGCCAAGGTTTCCTGCATAGATCTTGTGAGGACTGTCAACATAACTCCGGTTGTTATCACGTATTTTGGTTCTCATTACTTCTCTCTCTCCGCCTCTTGGCACCTCCGGGAAGTTCACTTTCACCGTTCTACCACCAATTTGCTAGAGAATCAATCATACGCACAAGAGATCAGAAACATTGTTGACCTGAATCATCTTTGACAAAAAAAAGAGAACACAAATTATGAAAACTTACAGAGCTGTTAAACATCTGAATCGCCTCTTTAGCTTCTTCAATGCTTCCCATCGTTACGAATCCAAACCCTCTGCTTCTGTCAGTAACTTTATCATACACAATCTGCAACAAATGATAAATTTTGGAACAATGTCACAGAATTTACCTGAAGGTTTAAATCTGTCACCATGTAGATTTAGAGTAGTGTAGATTGCCACTTTCAGAAGGTCCCATGGGAGCTTCTAGCTCTCATGGATATACTGAAACATTAATCCCATTAAAGATGATCATTTCTGACGAAGATGCCATTCCTTTGGTAATAATATCTTGTATGTGATATAGCACATGATAAGAACTGATTTGGTCAGTCAATTCGCAAAAGTTCCCATATGCCAGAATTTGCAAGACGCTATTATTTTTTTTAACAGAACTATGACTTTAAGTTCTCTCAGATTCATGCAGAACAATACCTAAATATAATACCAAAGTTAAACCAACAGAGATTATAGAATGTTTTAATAAATTGAAACAATTCCATACTACGATTATATAATGTTTTTATGTTTAAACAAAAGTGAGTTTGGTCAATTCTATCAACACTTGGAACGTGTATCCAAACTGAATTTGATTCTAAACAGGAATGGACACTCTTATTCATGTAGTAAAGAACACAAATAAGATATAGAATAAATCACACGTGAAGTACTTCGAGAATTTGGTACATTGTTCGTTCATTTGCATTCACAAGTGAAGTACTTCTAATGTTGGAAAATTGTTACATTGCTATGATCGATAAGCTGTACTTTCACTTCTTATTGCTTTTTTTTTTTTTTTTGAATGCCGGTTGTTACTTGTGACTTGTACTCTCGTGTCTGTTTTTACACACAAACCCAATATATGCGTTGGCCTAGTAAAGCAGCTTCCGAGGAGAGCTTTCAAGAGGCCCAAACTCAGATTTGAAAATTGAAAAGTCCTGGAAAGCTGCTCTACTAGGCCAAGGCATATAGAAAAGTAGAAAACTCTGCTTGGAAGATATATATTTCTCTGCTTTGGTTAGTTCCGTTCAAAAAAGTTAAAATATAACCAGCCAAAAAAAAAAAATGATCATTTACATTATTACTTAATTCTGTTCAGTGTTTTTTTTTTGTAATCACATGTTTACAGAATTATAAAATTCTCAAGTCCGGATTTAATTTGGTCATGTGTGAAGTCTCATTGACATGTGGGAGATTGTGAACCCAACATTCTGCATGCTAACTCCATCAATTTACCTGTAACATAATATAAAATCAATTAGAAACTATTGCTCTTTTTTTTTTTAGGAAAATATTATTCTCCCAAACAGTTTGCTTTTCCTGATGACAATGTATTGAATTAACAATAGCAAGAAAAAACTTTTAAAATGAATGATTGCAAGTTAATGTTCAAATAAATATATTTAGAAGGGTAACAAAACTCATAAACCAGAGCTAAGTTGTCTTTATCAACCAATATGACTCACAGCTCCGCTTTTGAAAAAATAAATAAGCACTTCATGATTTCAACTTTTACTCTTAACATGGGTTTCTTCGTCGGTGGATGATTAAATAGTTTTTAATCCAAATTATACCCACCCAATTACTTAATATTATTGGAATATATTTAACATTCATTAAAAATTATTATTGGAATATATATTATATTATCATACCAAAGTTTGTTAGTGAGACTTTGTCTCCATTCCCACACGTCTATACTTTTTTCCAAATCTCCCTTAGCTTGTATACTTAACTATATCTATCTGAGACTAATTAGAATTTACTTTTCAATTAACTTTTCCTTCAAATAGAGCAAAGTCAAACACACAAAATTCCCAAAGCAATGAAAGTTATTCTAGCTTTATAACTTTGTAACAATGTTACAAACAAAACAAAATATAAAAAAAAATTGTAATAGTGTTATGTATATATTGTTTTAAATTAGATAATTTGGGGTTAAAATGTCAAGATCAAATAGCTGACGACCAAAATTAAGAAGCTTGAAACTTATTAAAACTGATTACCTCTCCTTGGTTTAGCGGTTTTCTCAACGACCGGACCGGTGGATTTCTTCTCGACCGGAGTTTCTTCCTCCGGGAATAAAACGCCGTCAATGCCCTGAACCGAAATACGTCCATCGGTATAGATATCAGGATCGAACAAATAAGCCGAACCATCACCGTGACCAAATTTAACCGAACCGTCTGCCTCCTGAGCCTCTACCTTGTGAGGAAACCGGAGTGAATCATACCGGATTTTTCCAAACCGGCGTACGGAATTGTACATACTTTCCTCGGTTTGGTATTCCGGTATGATGTGGTAATACATGATTTGCTCTGGAGCTCCCTGTTCGCTCAATTGTTCTGTAGTCAGCTTAGCCATAGCCTCGTCGTTTGGAGCCAAAACGGTCAAAACGTAGCCTTCCGACACGAGCCGACCCATCTCGGTTGCTAAAGAAGTGAGATTGACGAGAATATCCGCCATTTCGTTGTATCCACCGTAATGGAGCAAAGTGTGGATGAAATCTTTGACTTGAGCCTCTCCGTTAAAATGGTGGCGAGGCCCGCCTGGTCCTGGTGCCGGAGCCGGAGCGAGTGACGGACCAGGTGACATTGCGTCGTAAATCGGGAGAACCGGTGGTGCTCCGGCGGGGATTGGGGCGGGCTTTTTCTTGACACGGTTGGTTCTCGGGTCGACTTCCGGTGCTCCTTCCGGTAATACGGCGGAAATTGAGCGGAGGTTACGACGGCGGTTGAAATCTTGTTGAACGGAGCGAGGGACTAAAAGACGTTCGATTCCGTGGATGATTCCGTCGGGTCGGGTAAAATCGTCGGGTCGGGTGATGTCGGCGGAGTTGACTTTGCCGGTGGTGAAATGGAGGTGATCGTTGGAGAGAGTGCGGTGGCTGACGACGGCTGAGGTGGAGAATTGAGGAGAAGTGATTCTTTTTGGGAGAATGTGGAACATCAAGAGAGACTGTAAAGATTTGAGATTCTTGGGTTGTAGCAAGAAAGATTTGAATTCAGGGTCGAGGTTTCGTTCTAAAGCTTCGTTACGAGGAGCGAAGATTGTGATGTTATATTGACCAACGGCTTCTTCTAAGGTTTGGAGGAGAAGAGCTTTCTCTACGAGCTCTGCTAGTTCGGTGTAGTGAGAGTCGAGAAGAGCGACGAGGACGGAATTGGAGTTTATTAGACCCGACCCGGTTTTATCGGGTAATGCGGTGGCAATGGAGGAGGCAGTCAAAAGGAGGAAGAAGAAGAGAAGCTTGGAGAGGCCTTCCATGGTGGTGGAGGGAAAGAGTGATCGAAGGAAGAATAGAAAGTGTCGGCGAATAGAAAGGAAGAAAGGTTTGAGTTTTTTTGGTTCGTGAATTAAGATGGTGAGGTGATGTGATTGTGATTGTGATGTTTCTTCTTCCCAAAATTTTTTGTTTGTGTGTCCGTTTTCTTAGTGAATGATTTTGGGTGGGTGACTCTAATTCTAAATAAAAGTATGGTGACGTCATTTAAACTTGAAGCCAAGAGTTCAGCTTTTCCAACAACTCATCAAGACATCAACTCTGGTCTTTCAGTTTGGGCCTCGTGCCGTGTGTGTCGGTTACTCAAATGCACAATTCACGTTGCCTTCGAGTCAAAAATCTTTCCATTTCTTTGTCTTTCTTCTTGTGATAAAAGAAAAAAATTTATTCGACAAAATGTCATACAAACCTTAAAACTCTATGAAATGTTTTTTTGGTGTTAATCAATTGTTATATGGTCACCATGGTGGATGAACTAATTAGCCTTTGGATAAATTGCTATTTATTAGGGGTAGACTTTCGGTGTTCCATTCGGGTTCGGTTCGAGTTTTTCGAGTTTTCAGGTTTTCGGGATGAGAAGTCTAAGTCTCATTCGGGTATTTCTCTAGTTCCGTTTGGATTCGGTTCTGTTCTCAACAGGTTCGGTTAGGTTCTGGTAACATACTTTAATTCTCATTTTATATCTAAATATCATTCGGATTAGGTTCTAACTTTGGTTCTTTGACTTTTTTTTAGGATTTTTTATTTATTCCTAATTTATAATTCAAAATCTTTAAATATTTTAATTTTTTAATGTTTTGATTATTTTAATTTTCAAATAACTGATAATTTCATATTTATAATTGTAAATTTTGATATTTGAATTATTATAAACTTAAATATAATTATTATATTTAGAAATAATAATTATAGTTTGGATATTTCGGATACCCATTCGTTTGGTTCGAGTTCGGTTCTTTGATTATAAAAGTTTATGATCCGTTCGGGTATTTTGTCAATTTTGAATTCGGTTCGGTTCTACTTTAACGGTTCGGGTTCGGTACGGATCTTCGGGTTTGAGTATTTTGCTCAGTCCTACTATTTATAGTTGGTTCAAAGTTAATCGTAAATAAATTCAGTTTAAATCATATTTGTTTGCTTATTACGTTCTATCTAAATGAAGCTGCAAAATGATATTCATTTAATATCACTAAACACATCATCTAAAACATTTGAATGAGTTTTTAAAATTTAGTAAGAAATTGTGAAAAATTTATGGATGAATTTTGAAGAAATATTCAAATGTACATGATTCAATTAAAAATTATAAATAACGAAAACAACTAGATCTACTCTAGAGATTGGATGCACTAAAATGTATCCAAAATTACAAAAATCTAAAATATTTCTAATTTATAAATTAAATTATAATTATTTCTATTTTGAACAAAATATATATTTTTTTAAAAAAAAAATCTTTTAAACAGGAGAATTCAGTTAAGACTACAAAATAACAATTTTACAAAAAATAACAAAAAACAAATCTCAAATTTTAAATTATATAAACGAACGAACAGAGTCTTAATAAATAAAAATGACGAAAGTATGTAATTAAAATCCCCTCTATGTAACTATAATTATATTATGAATATATAATGAGTATAACGTTAACATTATTAGTTTCATAAATTAAAGAAAGCCAAAAAAAAAGAAAGTAGAGAATCATGGGCATATCAAACAAAGTGTCGGTGTGACAATAGACTCGAGGGAATTAGTATGGAAATTTAATTAGATATTACAATGATACTTTGCCAAAAAGAATTAAAGTAACAAACTGATTGTGACTTGTGAATTGCTGGCCGCCTGAACGCTATTTACCTTACAAAACATATGCTTGCCTCTAAAGAAAAATAAAATAAAAGAAAACATGTGCATCTGTTCCTTTACGTATATGGATGTAGTATTTTAATACATCATGCAATATATGAATATAACATTTAAATGATGATCATTTTCCTTTTTGGTTTATCCATCTAAATATTATATTTATATAATACAGCATGAAATATCTGAATATAACATTTAAATGATGTTCATTTTCATTTTTGGTTTATCCATCTAAATATTTATATTCATTTTGTGTTTTGATATTGATATATGGACGCATTAAATATAAAATGACTAAAATTGTTACATTTTTATTATACTAATTTTTGTGATTTAATTTGTACTTAATGTGATTTAAATTTATAATTTTAATTAAATAATCATCAAATTAATTTTTGAATAAACAAATAAATTATTTTATGAAATAAAAAAATTTAAGAAATATTTTTTTTATAAAAATTTCCAAACATGTATTAAACGTAAAATGAGGCAACCAGCAAACATAATATAGAAGAGTCTAATGTATTTTCTCTTCTTTACAATATTCTAAATCATTCTGCATATAGGAAAAAGAAAGCTAAAATTGAAAAAGTTCTAAGACAAAAACTTTCCATTCTTGTCATCAAATCATGCTCTTGAATAGCTCTCCAGCTCGAGTCTTTATTCACATCTTGATGCAGCTGCAATAGCAACAACATACTACATTTAACAAACATAACCCAAACAAAGCAGCTCAGAACAACATCGTTCAGCCGTGTTATAGGGATTAGTGACCAAAGGATTGTTAAACTTCTTTACATTTTGAAAATATACGACATATTGCATATAGTTTCCAATATGGTCTCTCTCTCTCTCTCTCTCTCTCTCTCTCTCTCTCTCTCTCTCTCTCTCTCTCTCTCTCTCTCTCTCTCTCTCTCTCTCTCTCTCTCTCTCTTCCTTCAATATATCGCTCGCGCATGGAACACACGCCATGTGTTGCACTTATATGAAGTGTGTTATATTCTAAGTGATTGGAAAAATTGAAGTATACTGCTAAAGGAACTCGACTCGATTGAGTAGAGGAATGCAACATATGCCGAAGAAATATTCCAATCTATCTCATTCTAGCTGGTAGTATTGGGTTTTGAAACTTATTTACACAATATTTTTAGGTTTGCATTGATTCATTCATAAGATTGATAAGAAAACCGTACATATAGAGTTTTGATTTCAGTTTTGATTTTCTCTTATTTCTGATCTAAAAAAATATTAATTTTATTATTCGAATTGACAACAAAGTGCATTCGCATACTTAATGAGCTACAAGTAATTGGGATCTGCCGTGTGTTTAATATTATTATTATTTTAAATAAATGGAGTATAACAAAAAAAAAAGAGTCTTTTGTGGAGGCTGTTCTTATTAGGAAAGTAAAATTGATTAGGCAATAATCAAAGAAGAGACTGCTTCGGAAACTTCTCTGTTAGATGCGAACTATATGGCCAAATTTGATTTGGAAGATCTTACACTTCAATTTAGTGTAGATGCGAATTCTCTAAAAAATCACTTTTATTAGTCTTTTCGTTGGACTACACACTATGATTGTTTCATACTTGGTTATTATTAAAATATATATAAGTGTGTATGAATTGATGCATGATATTTTTATGGATCATGGCAATTAATGGAACAACAGACATTTATATTTCAGACAGCTAATATTGATCTATGACCTGGGCACATGCACGTAATAAAACGCAAGACAATCTGAAAAAATTGCATTAATTTTTTTTGGAAAATGTTTGGTCACGGGAATTCTGTATATTTCCTCTATCTAACCTGTTGACATAAAGTCAAAATATTTGGTATACCAGATGAATTAGACATATCTAAGTCAATTTGTTAAAATATTACATCTATTCTTCACAAGCACACAACTCTAGAAGAGAATATTCTATCAAAACGAAAAAGAGATTGCGTCATGTATGTAGGTCTAATTATCGTAGTATCATTTGAACCCGTAATTACACTAGATAAACGTACATAAATACCAGCGATATATAATTGTATTGCGATTTCAAAAAAAGAGTTAGATGGACAAAAAAACGACGCTGTGTCTCTTTAACTCATGATGTATCTTGCAATAACGAATCAAATGAACAATTTTGTACGATATCGTACGAGCCCTAACCATATTATATGTTGTGTCAAAACAAGAGATCTTTAAGTACCGAGCGACATTGTGAAAAAAATGGAAATAAATGTGATAATTATTTACTCATCACAAATTTACATAGATTTGTGGCCTGTTCTATGAACCGCAGATCATGTAGGAATAGAGATTGTTCCATAAACTTTTATTCCACCAACTGGACAGGAAAAATTAATTGTATCGTATATAATCTTCATATATATTCTTTTTAATAAAGTGAAATATTACACAATACGTACAAAAACATTAATATTCCAACCTCAACTATAACAAAAAAGATTAAGAAAAGATAACAATAGTTAGATTTTTTGCATTAATTAGAACACTAAAATATTAGAGCCCTAACTTATAACGATAGCCATATACATTATAGATTGGTGCAAAGCTATCAGATATGGAAGAGCAAATTTAGGTTAGAAGATGATGTAAAACTAATGCTACCCAAGTAGGATTCGTTCCGTAGATATTAGACTTTTTGCTGTTCAATCCACGAAAAATTAACTAAGATTCTTGAAAGAGTGTTCCTTTGTTTTCTAGTTTTATGCATTAGTACAAGCACGGCAGCAAAAGAAACAGAATCCATCACTTATTCCAAAATCATTAGACTAATGCATAAATGTATGAATGCATAATCTATTGATCTGTTTGTTTATATATGCTACATGTTGTATATTTTATATCAAAATTCAAAATAATTTTAACACTCTATTCCCATAACATGGTTGCATTTGACAAAATTGTCAAAATTGTAGTCCCATAACACAAAATTCAAATAGTTTTTTTCTTCAGCAGTGACAAAATTGTAGTCCCAGAAAGCCAGTCCATAATTTCGACGAATAGAACAATTTTTTTAGAATATACGACTTAAGATTTCATTAAAGTTAACTTAGTTTCAATGTTCAATTTATACAACATATATTCGCACGTGCAAATTGAAAAGCTTCTCATGGAAATAAGTCTACTTAGTGTTTACGCCAAGCCTTAATTAGAGATTTAGAGTACGCATTGCTTCTCTTACGTATATGCCGTAGAACTAGGAACGGTGACGTTTCGACTGCCGTTAGATTCTTCGTCGCCTTCATTCAAACTAATACCTTTGTTTTGAAGCTCCTACCAAAATCAAAAATAAAATAAGGAAAAAAAACTAAAGATAGGAACATAAGCAACGTGTCTCCAAAGTCCAAACCGTAGGTTTCTGATTAAGAACTCTTTTTTCACTTGATTAAGAATTCACTCATGATCATGACCAAACATCTTTCAAACTTTCAATTAGTAGTTTCACTAAAACTTGCCAATAAGCCCGTGACTTGAAAAGGTACTTTGAATTCATTGAACATTATATATATAAAAAAATCATTTTGTTCTAATATGCATGTGATATTTATTTAATGGTTGGTTTAGTGAGTGAGAATTTCTATATTTAGAGATCTTGGTTGCAATTGTACGTTGGAATTTTCAAACAAAAAGCAAGAAGAAAACTGGAATTAAATTGTATACTATATACAATGCATATGCAAGCTATTGCAAATCATGATCCATGTGATGCATAGTAGATCATCCAAATTTGTACATGCATATTACGTGTTCATCCATAACTTTGGGATGCAAAGAAGTAAAAGGAATGTTGTTATAGATGGGAATGATTTTTTTTTGTTTAATGTGTTTTCTTGTTAATTAAAAACATGGAGTGGACAGAAAAAAGGTCTTTCATATTGTCGAAAACTTCTGCTGATATATGCGTGAGCTACAGAGACGAATTTTGATTTGGAAGATCTTACAATTCATTTTAGATGCGAGAGTTCTCTATAAATCATTTTTATCTGTCTTTTTGGACTATCCTATGATTGCTTCATACTTCAAAAAATTATTACAAAAATATAAAAATAAACGTGGGTATGAGATTGATGCGTGATATTGGATCATGGCATTTAATGGAACAACATACATTTATATTTCAGACAGCTGATTGGTCTAAGATCTGGGCACATGCACATAATAAAACGCAAGACAATATGAAAAATATTGCATATAGCGATAAAACAAATGTTATTGTTTACTGGAATACTATTTTTCCCTCTATGTCTCTTTGTTAACATAATACATATATTCTTCACTACCACAACTCTAGCAATAGATCTTTCACTTTTTTGAAGGAGAGAATCGTTTATTAAGGATTTTTTTTTCTTTTTGCGTTATTTGAACCGTAATTAAACCATATTAGGGTATATATTATCGATCTAGTTGTATTGCGAATTTATAAAAGACAAAGGTTGTGTCAATGACTCATGATGCATCTGGCAATAACGGATCAAATGAACAATTTTGAACGATATTTATACAAGGGCCAACCATATAAAGGTACTATATATCATATGTCGTGTCAAAAAACAAGAGATATTGACGGAACGATCGAGAATATGAGATTGGAGATTAAATGTGCTCAATTCGCTATGCATCACAAATTAGGTAATAAATTTGTGACTTGTGACTTGTATTATCTGCCGAAATCAGATCATGTATCACTAGAGACATTTTATTCCATCAATTGGCTAGGAAAGTTAAGTTATATATACATCATATATATTAAACAATATGTTAGAAAGAGAAATTGGACCGTAACCCATTAACGGCCCAGTCTATATATGTGTAAAAAGAACCTAACACATTGTTATATGACTTCGTATTCCAAGACAAAATTATGACAATGACTTGAAAGTTGTGAGTACCAAGCTTATTATGATGGTCATAATCTCCTCTCTTAACGAATAGAAACCTTGGGATTAATTAGTCCCTTTTACCCTCTTTTTTTATGTCGTCAGCCTCATTAACTCTTTATGCAAATACTATTAATTATAGTTGAATAAAGTATGCATGTCGTCACGTTACAATCGTCAGAGAATTAATAATTTATTAATCATATGACCAACTCCATCCTCATGAATTTGGCCTGTGACCCTTGGGGTTGTTTACGGTACCCTTTTCACTAATTTAAACACCACGTTCCTAACTACTAATTGGTATTAGTATAATTTCTACATTTAAAGAGTTTTTTATATACCCCAAATCTTTGACAAATCTTGAATGTTTAATAAGTCTTTAAGGTCCTGCCGTCACTACACTTCTCAAAATTATTATAGTTTAGACTTGACTTTCTGAAATATTGCGTTCATACGTTAATGCAGAAGATAACTTCAAAGTATTTAACCGTATGTTAGAGTTAGAGATGGGAGTTTTCTGCTAAAAACCGGCCATGGTCTCATGTACAGAGAATTACACAAGACCAATAAACCAACACTTAACGGTTCAAAATTAGTTTCTATAATACAATTCGTCGAAAGGATTTACAATCACTTGACGATGTGATAGTGATACATAACAAAACACAACCAATATGCTTTTAAATAAAATTATTAAGAGCAAACTACCAGACTGTATTTCCATTGAACTAGTCAACAAAAATCAATTTTATCTACAAATCCTTCATTTTTTGTTTATTTAACTAGATAAATTTTAGCACGCTTATATTATTAAAAGATAGTATTGAAATTACCATCCAACACATTGAAAGTTTGACAAAATCCTCTAAGTAAATTGTTTATTTAATTATTTAGGAAACGATATATTAAAAAAAGGACAAACTGTTTATTATTATAAAAAATAATAACTAGTATCTAATCTAAAGCATAGTAAAACTTTAACTTACAAAGTTTTTTTTTTTTTGTCAACAACTTTTAAAGTTTGCGAGATGTTTATTGGCAAAGAAATGATGTTGGATTTTTAACTCTCTTTTTTTTCTTATCGACGGATTTGTAACTTAAAAAATTATATTTTATATTTTAAAATTTACTGTGTCAACTTGTTAATTATTTATGTGCTTTGAATGCATAGCAAATTTAATTTATAAATCGTTACGTCACTGTAGTTACCAATCATAGTTATTAACAATGATAATTACGGAAATTGTAATTAAGGCGCAACATAAGTGTGTATGCCTTGACTCTAGAGGCTTAATCACATGATATGATTAAAAAAGGTACTTAACAATCACATTTAGTATTTACACGAACAAAATATTTACAAGTAAAAACCCTCCCAATAATAATAAAAAAAAAATTGAAGAAAAAGTTTTTAAAATATTGACCATGGGAAGACCTACAAGTTTTTGCCCAGATTCAGATTGAGAGAAAATTTTCCGAAATGAATTATGAAAATAAAATCACAAACCCCAATGAATAATTACAAAATGACTCCTTTTTTACAAAAACAAAAAAAAAACATTTAAACAATTGCCGCCATCTTCGATTGCTTATCGAATTTCGCCTTGGAGGAGTGTCTCCGGCGATACTCTTTGCTATTCCCCGACGGCTCCACCACATCTGCCGCGAATCTCACCTTCTTCTTCATCACCACATTTTCCCGCGATCCTAAAAAACGAATTTTCCCCAATTTATCAAATTTCATAAATCAATTTTAAAATAAAAAAAAAATTAGAAGAGATGGAGAAATGCGGAGAGGATTTGTTTGATCGTACGGATTTCGAAATCGAACTTGGCCATGTAATCGGAGAGGAGACGCTTGTGAAATTGACTCGCGAGGAAGACAACGCTTCCTGAGACGGCGAAAACCGCCATGAAACCCAGAGAACTCTCCATAAGGTGTTTACTTTCTTCTATTAATAATAATAAAAAATAGGCGATGGATCTGAATGGATCTGGATCGGAGGATAAATAATAAGAATTTGTGTCGTATTAATTACGGAAAGACGATACGAAGGAGAAAGTATGAGGGAACATGATCGGAGAAGAAAGAAATGGAAGAAGCATTTGCGCATAACAGAAAGAAAAAAAAAAAAAGGAAAAACCAGAGGATAGAGAAGATGTTCTTTCTTCCTTTTATAATACAAACAAAAACTCTTTTTTTTTCTATTATTTTTGGTCAATAAACAACTCATTGGTCAAATTCAAATTGATTCCTTCATAAATTTACATAAATCCAATTAATAATATATTGTTTGCTATTTTTATATCTTTTTTTTTTGGTGTGTTTTCTTACATAGTTTCTTCTCTGTAAAAGCCTGACCAGTCACCACCTCTTCATCTTGTTTGTTTTTATTAAAAACAATTTGAACTTCTCTCAGTTTTTCTTTTTCTTCTTCTTCTCAATGATGTAAAAACAAAAAAGTTGGAGAATCTTCTTCTTCAAAACAATTTCTAAAGAAAATATTTAGTATTTAAATAACTCAGAGTTAGGTATTTTTCTAAACTTGCCTTCTTTTTGCTTTTTTTCTTTCCTTTAAAAATGGGATAAGGCGGGAATCCTCAAAGCTAGATTTTCTATGTTTATTAATATATTATTTCTACAATCAACTTGCTTTTTTTTTGTCCCATTAGTCACATTTATTTGGAAACACAATTTTTTTTTTTAAAAAAAATATGAGAATCCTGTATATAAAAATTGAGAGATAATAAATGCCACGTAGTTATGTAAAATACAGTGTCAGTCCAAAGTTTTTGGAGTTCTATCTAGATTTTAAAATGCTATTTTTATATATTTTATTATATCATAGATAATATATAAATAGTCACATTAAAAATTCATTGTTCTAAAAAAAATAAATATAATTTAATAAACTGTTTGTCTGAATTAAAAAAATAGTATATATATTGTTATTGAAATATTTTTTTTTGTTCTTATCAATAAAATCTTTCATCAAATATTTGAACTTTTTTTAATTATCGCATAATTGATAACAAAATTAACTCATTTAATATTTTTTGGGATATGGTATATCACATATAATTACCATAATAACTATTATTATAATAATAAACAATAAATGATGAAAATAATTTTATGTTTTAATTAAAAAATTTATTCATTTTAAAAAGTTAAATATTTTAACAGACTTAAATTTATTTGCATAAAGAACATTAGAGTCAAGCAAGAAAAATCAAATTTATATAATATAGATCATCTTATTCATGTTTTATAATTTTAATATTTTTATAAAATATTATTTTTAAATTTTACTGATAAAAATAATAATTAGGTGACAACACAGTTAATAGCCATAATAGTTAATAATCATAAAATGACAAAATTACTATTATCAGAAAATATATAAATGTTATTTATAAATAAACATTAATAAAATATCTAACTGAAAAAATATTTATTTATATTGATCATTTTACTAGCTTATGTTATGGACCGGACTTGAATGATATATTTTTTATATTTGTCAAATGAGTGAAGGATAGGAAGTTTGCTTTAAATATCAAAAATAAAATCAAATGATTTTTCATAGGATAACATAAAAGATAAAGAGAGAGATGATGATGAGGACTATATAAGTCAATAAATAGATATGGTTCATTTGGAGATGTGGTTCCAACAACATCAACTACGGGTGTGGTAACAGGTGGTGTTCGACTCTTTTTTCTTTTTTTTTTCTTACAATTTTAGTTTTTTTTTTGTTGAAAATTATCAGTTTTGGGAAATTTATGAACCAGAGAAAAGAAAATATATATAAAATATTTTTTGTCGACATATATAAAGAAAATAATTATAAGGTGGACAATCTTGTTCAGAAAATAATATACTTTGCCATGATCATAGGAAGTATATTTTCTTAATATTTCATTTCTCTATGTTAACAAATTTTATAGTAATCTAAATTAGCGCTCAATAAGCTTAATTAGCCATAACTTGCAGACACGCGTCCATAGCTCAGTGGTAGAGCATTTGACTGCAGATCGAGAGGTCACCGGTTCGAAGCCGTTGGGCACTCAATTGTTTAAATGTTTTTTTTTTAAATCCCAGTAAATCTCCAACCAAGCTCAAGTGTATATTACCACTCTTTTTCTGTAATTATCAAAAACAATTTCAAAACTTGTAAAAAACCTATATGTCCTGGAGAATGTTTCAAATCATCATTCACAAGTCTCCAAGATTCAGATAATCCAGGAACTGTTTTCATCATTCAGCTCTGATTCCTCTGACCATATCTGCTTCACTTGTTCCCACACCAAATATTCTCCTCCCTGCAGATTTTCAGTTCATTTCTCATTCAATCAAGAATTTTGATACTTCAATTTTATCTGACTTCTGAAAGTATCTGGTTACCTTTGAAGTGAATTCAACAGTCGTTGTGCAGCATTTACGCTCCTCCTCTGCCAAAAGTAACAAACGATCAGTGTCATTTACTAAATCATAGGACTTGCAGATATTATTCATCAAAAATCAGATTGCAAAAATGGCATTTTTACCGCATTGCTCCCACTTATCAAACTTCACTACACATTTCCCAGGAATGTTGTCTGTAACGAGAACCTGATCCACCCAAACCCAAAACTTCTTCCCATTTTTGTCTCCATGATACTTCCTCAGCTCATCAATGGTGTCCCTCAAAGATTTCTCTGCACCTGATGGATGAAGAAAGACAGCAGCTTGGTCCTGAAAAAAAGTTCCAAGAAAAAGAGACAAAGAGAACTTAGTCCGGTCGATAGACAGATATGGATTCCATTTGCATCTTATTTACGCACACTCACACAAGACTCTTTGAAGCTGGTTATGTATGTTTCATAATTCTTGATCTCACCGCGTCTTAATCTCTCGTAGAACAAGTAGAATCTCAAAACTTCTTGACCAGGATTCGCAATATCCGTCTTTCGATTCAAGAACTCAGAAACATATCTTGGAGAAAGAGTTGGGCCAAGCTTAAAATAATCAATAGCTTGAATAATCCCATCCGCACATCTCTCGCTTGAATGTATAACCTTTGAGTTGTTTACAGCATTTTCAGAATGCCACTTCAATAGCTCTTCTTGGGAATTGCTCACCTTCACAAAGCACATAGCAAAACAAACCAGTAAAGGTTTTGGTTTTCGTAAGAGTGGAGGACAGATTGTGATGAGTGAACACTACCATGACACCGTGAACATCGGGAATGCTGAATAGTTCAGCATCGTGTTCAGAGTCGCCGCAAGCAAGAATATTGATCGGGAATATTCCTTCAGCCTTCAGCTTCTTGAGAAGGTACTCAAGGGCTTCTCCTTTTCCTCCACCTCGTGGTATAACATCCAGATTCTTTCCCCAACTGTGAATAATCTTGACATCCAACTGAAAACATAAAGACATTACCATCACTACACAATTTGGTTTCAAGTAACAAAGATTCCACAAAAAGAAAATATAAAGATAAGTAAACACTTAACGCCACGTTTCTCCATTAATTGTGAAAGTTCCTTGGTCACTGCCTCACCTTTACCTTCATCAATGTAAAAGCTGACCTTGTGTAGCCTCTGCTCAGTTTTCGGCTGAAGAGTTAACTCAGGGAACTTGCTGGTTTCTTCTAAGACTATCTCCCGATTCCATTTATCGCTGTTCAAGGTCTCAACCCAAGCATGGTCAGGAACCATAGAGTTACCAAATGCTATCTCGGTTCCTATAGACGTAATGATGATATCAGGGGTCAACAAAGGTTTCTCTTTTCTCAATTTTTGGTAAAGAATTGGTGATCTTGCGGTTGAGAAGACAAGAAGAGAGTCATGGCGATAAGCGTCTTCCCACAGTGAATTGAACCTCAGAAGAGAGAGGTTCTCATGATCTTGATGATCAACCTGTAAAAACAGAACCACATCAAGAACCATTTTTTTTTCTTTTGCAAATGCAAACAGAAAGTTGCCACAGAATCAGATCCTACCATGGTATGATCAAGGTCCGAGACGATCATGAGAGGAGGAGGAGATTTCAGCCGCTCCATAATTACCATATAATTAAGTGTCCTGTGAATTGGCATAGAGGGAAATTCATTGATGATGATAAACAATATTAAGTAGTTGTTAGAGAATATGGCATATGTGTTTTGTTCTTAACATACACAACATTTAGTAAGACTACATAAAGAAAACAGGAGTACAAGACTCTATAATATGAGATGAATCAGAAATGACTATCACTAACATACCGGATGAAATCGATTTTGTTACCAATTTAAAGCATCAAACAATATAAATTTCGCCCATCAACTTCTTCTACAGAGATACCTAAGTTTCAAAGTCTAAGGAAGAGCCGTAACAAAACATCTAGAAGCATCGCATTTGCCGCAATTCTCGAAGAAAACTTACCAAAAAAGGAGAGAGAATGAAATACAAATCAAAAGGTAAGAACAAGGAATAAATAAGGATGAAAGCGAACCTTGTGTATATCGCTTCTTCTTCTTCTTCTTCTTCTCTGCAAGTTGAGGAAAAAAAAGGTTCCTTTTCTGGAGAAGAAGAAGAAAGAATATATCAGTGACACTAATCCGCGTGTTGGAGTTACGGCGATTGTGTCCAAGGACCACGTAGTTAATGCCCCCCCATCCACTCTTAAAGCCAAAGATCAACGGTCAGGATCTTTCGAGCATTAAATGAGTGAAAGAATATTTGTTTCTCTTTTGTTCTTTTATCAGTCTGCAATAGAGTTTGGTCTTTTCACCTCCCGACTCGGTGTCCCATATCTTTTTTTTTCTTCTTTTAATACAACATTGTTTGAATTTACCATTTCAACTAATACTAACTTTTTCATATTTAATTACTTAATAGATTTCCCTTCGGAATCTGTGGACACCATTGCAAGTTCATATTTTCGAAGTGGATTATCAATGAGTTTATGGAAATTTCCTAAGAAAATAAGGAAAACGATGCAAAATGAAATTAGCACTGGTAATATGTTTCTGTAAAATAAACAAAAAATGAGGAGTAAAAGGAAAACTAAGGAGTTGAAAGAACATAAATATAATTAACTTGGGATATAATTATAGTATTGTATTGTATTGTAAATAATTATATTATAAAAAATTATATTTATAATTAAACTTTTAATTAGTGTTTATTTAAAAGTATAAAATATTATTATTATGTAATTAATAATTATAAAACTTTGATTTTACTAAAAAACTATTTCATATTCATTTTTCTGCTTAATAAAAATTTATTTGTACTTTTTTTAATAAAAAAACAAATCTGCGTTTTTACATTTTTTTTTTATTCCGCAAATTTTTTTTAAATTGAAAAATAGTTATAAAATTACATTTTTAAACAAAATTCCACCACTTTCGCAAGTTATTAATAAATTATTAATGAGACCGAGAAATTTTAATAGTACCCTTATTTTGCTAAGGGATATACACAGCAAGCAATGACACTGTTCAAACAATGCAAAAACATAAAGCATATACTTGGGCCGCAAAACACATCTCCTTTTAGCTTTAAAATATTAGCCCATAAGAATTTTTTAGCCGAGTAAAAAAAAAGTCTGTTGAGATAAAAAAGAGTTTATGTGAGTTATGACTGACTTCCGAAGAACTCTATTTCATTGAAACATTCTTTTACTTTGACACGTCTTGCGCCAGTCTCATGAATTACAAATGAAAAGTAGTTATTCTTGATTATTACAATGTCTCATGAATTACAAAGGAAAAGTAGCTATTCTTGATTATTACAATGTTTCGAGAGAAAGTACTGTGGATGTTTAGGTTGTTGAAGACGCCAACAAGAGTCAACTATCGGGCCCCAAGACTTTTGCTTTGCCTGTTTCTCAGATGAATATCTCCCATCTTCATACAGATGTGGTGACAATGGGTGGCCCTAGTCACAGTGGTATGAGATAATACAAAAAGATTGAAATAAGGCCGTCACGTAACATTGGTTGCTTTCAAAGTCTTCAGTTGTTGCTCCCAACTTTTTGGGATGATATTCAGATATGTATTTGGGTACTGAGACATCGTTCATGTTTCCATTCGCTAAGTCCAGCAAGAACTCTGCTGGGTTCATGGCGAGTAGAGGAGAACATCCTATGCAAGAGAAGTAAGATACTGATTCTGATGCTTTCCCAAAGTAAAGCAAGCTTCCTCTGCTGAGTACAACCAGCTTGTCAAATCTGTGAAATAGTCTGCTTGACGGTTGGTGTATTGTTGTTACAATAGTTTTCCCTGCCTGCATGCCAACAAGTAAGAGCCTGAATATGGTCAAATCCATAAAAATTGGTCATGTCTTACCTTTGCTATACTTTGTAGCATCTGAACAATCTTTAGAGCAGTAGTAGAGTCCAAACTAGAACTAGAAGTGGGTTCATCAAGGAAAAGAAGTGAAGGATTATTCATGATCTCATTCCCAATACAAACTCTTTTCCTCTCCCCACCTGAGACACCACGCACAAATGACTCTCCAATCATTGTGTCTTGGCACCTATAGCCAAAATTTTCTAATAAATTTCTATTCTTAAGACTATTTAAGATTTATCATTTATTGCCTAAAATTGTGAGATGATGGTTATGTACCTTTCCAGTCCAAGCTCTTGTATAACACTGATAGCTCTTTGATCATTGTGCTACTTTGTGAGGGTTTTAGGAAGGCGTAAAAGAGCTGTGTAGGTTAGTGTCTCTTTTACAGTTACACATCCAATCCTACCTTGTCAATTGTACAAATTATATATGCATATACTGTTTCATCTAGAGAATGTACTGGAATCTTCTATTAACCTGGTTTTCAAGTGTTTAGAATATGGTTTATCATTGTAGCTAACCAACCCACCGATATTTTTCTGATTAAATCTGCCACCAAGCATGTTGAGTAGTGTATTTTTGCCACTTCCAGAAGGTCCCATGAGAGCTAGAAGCTCCCCTGGATAGGCTGAACCACTAATCCCATTCAAGATGCTCTTTTCTGATGAAGATGTTATTCCTTTAAAAATTACCTTGTATGTGACATCTATGAACTGCATAAGCACATTAAAAGAATCGAGTTGGTCAGTAAATTTTTCAGGCAAAAGGTCCCATATGTCTGATATTGCAAGAAAACTATTATTTTTTCTACAGAATCATGACTTGAATTGTCTCTGGTTTATGCGGAATTTATTATAATAATACCTATTATAACCATACCCTTTTAGTCCAGCGTGAAGCTCTGCTTCACATGTTTCCGATAACCAGTAAATTGTAGTGTGAGCCTCCTAAGCTTGACTTTTGGGCACCAAAGTTAGACCAACAAAGAAGTCAAAACAGAGGTTTCCAAATGTCTAGGAAGAGTCATGATGCTCTGTCTTAATTCAATGAGGATGATAAAACTAGTTTAAAAATGTAAACTATTTCGTCATTATGGGAGAAATGGTAATGTCTGCAAAAAACATCATATGAGATACGACAGACCCACTGAAGTTGGACTAACCAATGGCATCAAAAATCTAATATATTTCTATGGACTTTTAGGGGTGTTAATGATTTAGATACATATATCCATCAGTGCCTGCGCTCAAATAGAGAGTATCATAAAAATATAAATTTCCCAGTTTCCCCATAACATATATCGGAAAGGTTGGTTCTGCCTGAAACTTGACCACACTACTGGTTGCTGCTTCAGTATCTTCCACTGCAACATAATTGATAATAAGAAAAAAGAACCAAATACACTCCATAAGTTAACATCACGACTTGCAATTAGGTGCCGTGCTTAATGGTTTTCTTACAGATATCATCATTGCTGCATGATCGCTCTGAAGGAATGGTCTCTTCATGTGGCACAACGAAGCCCGTAAAAGAGAAGGAAAGTCCAAGGGAAGCACTAGAGGCTCGGCTAAGAGCCGCACCACCAGTGAGATAACCAACGTTAAGGGCAGGGTGTGCAATCTTGGCCTTCCTTATGTGTGTGTTCCTTCTGTTGTTGCTGCTGCCACTGTGGCTCGGCGATGATATTGTTCTTGCAATCACATGCTGCTTGCTCCCATTGCTACTGTCGCCACCATTGCTGAAATCGAGTGAACTAGACTAAGAGCTTCTGCTAGTGTCTCAGACTTGGCCTTGACCAAGCCTGAGGATGATGATGGTGATGATAAGGTTCCCATTTCAACCGTTGTTTCTGTACGTTGCAGAGGCAAAGCTCATAAGAATTGGTTTCTTTTTTTGTGTCTTTCTGTTGAACCATTAATTGAACACATAGTCTCATGAAAAGGGTTTATTACCCACCTTGTCTTGAAGTCCTGGGAGGCTCTCTGTTGTGTTTTTGCTTGGAGTTGAGACACACACAAACGTTGCCTATTTATAGAGTTGGGGGAATGGGAGCGTGAGTTTACAGTAACGTCCTTTGGCCATAGACACGTGATTGACATGAGACCATGACCTACGAACCAATCTCTGGCTTATGCATTTTACAGGTAGATGCATGTTTTACTTTAAAGAGGAAATGGTCTTATACTCTTATCTATCTATCTATCTATCTATCTTTTTTAATACAATTATTAGCAAAAGGCCAAAACCTGACTTTCGGTACAGAGGGGGTAGGAGAACAGCACGTGGATTTTGCTTCTCTAAACCAATAAGATTTGTCTTTCTACAGTGACGAGAATTCTGTATGTTATATTATAATTGACAAGAAAGATATGAAGTTTTATTAACAAAAGATAGGAAATTTTGTTGCATATCATCTCTTAGTTTATCACTAGGATGTGTATCAGTCAACCAATTCGGTACAAACGCAAGCAAAGAGAAATCTGAACCATTACTTGTATGCAACCCGGTTTGTTGATAAATTTTCCGATTTACCTTTGAATTTTTTTATATCTGATTCTACGTAAACCGAAGACACAACAAACCGGAAAATCTATCGATAAACAGATTTGCATACAAGTACTAGTTCAGGTTTCTGTTTGCTTACGTTAGTACCGAATTGGTTAACTGATAAATATCATACTGATGAGCTAAGGGCCATGCAACAATGGCGTATATTTGAGAGATCTTTTCCTTCTTATTATTCTCTTAGAGCGAAGCGAAACAATTTTATGAAATTGACAACTAAAACCAAATGGGTTTATAGTCATTGTCTCATTGGATCTCCAATGAATATCTCAACACTACTTAAGTAAATAGAGTGTCCTTATTAAGTTATGATTGACTCGCAAAATCACATTAAAAGAAAAAGAGAAAGAGAAGAGAGTTTCTTTTCGAGGCCAGAGATACAAGAAACATGATCAGTATCCCCAGTAGTCGTTACGGATTTCGTCATCAAACTTCTTTTTGAGTTCTGGGTGCTTCTCAAAGTACTCATCTGCAGTCATGGTGCTGAGCTTTTTCTGATTACGCCAATACATAAAGACGATAATCACACATCAGAATCTTGAGTTAACAAAACTATACAGCGAACTGAACTTTGTATAAGATAATTAGCTACTGGGGATACTTACGCTTATCTCCTGCACATCAGCAATTTCTTTCTCCAGCCGTTCAGACTCCTTCAGCGATTTCTGTTCTGCTTCTTTCAGTTCCACCAACTATATATATAACGAAACATGGCACAAAAGAAACGACTAAGTTAGCTGAAAAGACCCTTGTCAAAAACATTGTATAACAATGGAGTCTCTAAGCTATTGCTCACCAAAGCATCAAACTTTGGCTTGTATTCAGGGGTAACAGTGTCCACGTACTTGGGAATCTCAACGTCTGCAGCAAACCAGAAAGAACAAACAAAAATATAACTTACCGTTCCTCAAAATTTCCTTTGGAATATCTCCATACTTCCAACAAAAACAGAAACTACAATTTCAATATGAAGCAGATCACTCTCAAAGACTTTTCAGTCAGGTTTGAGAGCCACACAAATGCAAGGCGAAAAATTTCACTTAATAACTACGCACAAACTAGTTCAAACGAATTGATGGGTGTATTTGTATCATCTGTAGGTCAGCATTTTTGCAGATGCGCGTGATAATTAGAGAAGTTGCACTAAATTAAAAGACCACAAACACTAGCATAGACAGGTTCTGTTCCACAATAAGATTTGCAGGAAAAAAAGTAGAACTTACTGTCATAAGCTTCCTTGTACATGTCAACAATGCCAGCCCCAATACCCTTTCTGTAGAAATCCCAATCAATGGGCTCAGGCTCCTGCAACAAATAAGCAAGAAGAATTAGAGCATGAATGATTTCTTTGGAAATAGCAATTTAGTGAAATAACGGTATGATCACGATAACAAGCTGATGGCACAAGTAGAATTAGGGAAATCAGTAGAAAATGGTCAACATCGGTGCTTTCCTTGACTATAATTCGACATTTCAAATGCAGATGAGCAATAAAGAAAAGCGAAGCAACAATGTCCTCTGATTAATACGTCTTGAAGGAAATATATCTTAAGAAAATATATTTCTGGATCAATTATGGGAACAACAGTTTCAACAGAATATACGAACGAGTGTCACCAACGTGAAAATTCGTGAATGAATCACCTGATCCAGATTACTAATGTCGAATCGGAAATGATGAAGATCTAAAATGTTAAACCCAGCAGTGGCACGAAATCGGAGACGAAAGAAAAAAACGAGATCAAGAGAAGGAAATCGGAAGAGAACCTGGCTAAACTTAGTCTGGAGCTGCGTGTTAACCTCATCGAAAGCACGACGGAGGTTAGAAAACTCTCTTCGAGCCTCATCGGTGACAAGGACCTTAGCCATCCCTTCCCAATCTATAGTCCTCGAGGCTTTGAAAGCGACATCCGCGATTTTCTTACCGGCTCCGCTCATTTTCTCCTGTTTTTTTTCAATATCACCCAAAAAGACACACTGATGGAATGCGAAGAGAAGGAGGAAGAAGAAGATGTTCGTCCGATTCTCCAATGAAGTGAAAGCCCTAGAATCCCAAAAAGGCTTACAGACCCTTTCATTTCTCTTTATTTAAAATTTAGTCCCTTTACTATTTAATTTTCCTAAACCGACCCAATTGACTCTTAATACTGGTTTTGAGTTAAACATTACTTTGGCTCTCTTGGAACAGATTACAAATCTTAACGGTAATTGGTAGTCAATACGTTGTTTTTGTTCTTGAAGTGAAAATCACTTTCTTGTATGATTGTAATAATCAACTAAAGAATCCTCACATCAAATGCTTAAGAAGGAGGAACTGAGACATTACTTTGAAAATCATCAATCTTGCTTATCTTTTTGTCTCGATATCAGTAGAAAGTTACAGGAACAACCGGATGTTAACCAAAAAAAAGCAAAACAATAAGTAAGTTTAAAGCAGTCAAACAATCAAAAACAAATCAAGACAATTGTCATAAACAAAGACACAACAGAATCTTCTCTGATCTCACCTCTGTTGCAGACTTTTGCCTAATCACCAATGTCAGATATAAACTATACCCATCCTTCTGAAAAAAGCTCTTGTTTAAGCAAGACCAGTTCCTTTATTGTTTTCCAGCTTCGGAGGACCTGAAAACCGCCTTACAGTCTTAGGAGAGCCCGAGAAGGAAAGCCGCTTTTTCGCTGTCTTCTCTGAACCTAAAGGACTAAGGTTTGAGAGTCGTGCTCTTGCTTTGGCTGCTTGTGTAGGCGCCATGTAGCCTGGAACTGACTTAGAGAGACTACTAGTGATGCTTTCATTGTCTCTAGTGGATGGTATTGACCCGCCAATGCTATGCCTACGGTTGCAAGGTTGCTCTGATTGGATACTCAACATGCTCTTTGAGTCTTCATCACCACTTGCGACTTGCCTCACTCTCGGGCTTGACCCTCTTCGACTATTTGGTGTATTTCGTTTTGGTGAAGGCTTTTTACCGCGTGGAATTATCTCAGACATGGCACGGCTTGCTACACTATTCGCAGCAGAAGAGTTTTTGTCAGCATTATCTGGTGTGAGTGTGACTGACTGGTTTTCGTTTGGGCGTGCAGCCATCCAACGTTCTAGCCAACTCCAACCCCAATGCGGGTTGTTCGGATCCATGAATGTTTGGGGTCCCAATTTAGATGAGCTTTTCCACGTATTCTGCATATTTAACAGTTTTCACCTTTTTGAGTTTCATAATTCTTATAGTCTAAAGATGCTAAAGATAAGAGTTCGAGTTTGATACCTGATGAGTGTATGCGTATGCAAGCGCTTTTTCTCTTCTCATTGTTGCTACTTGCTTGTTCAACATGTTTGCTTCAACTTTCTCCCGGGACAGTCTGCTATCATCCCAATTTTCTCCAATCTATTTCACAAAACGTAATACAATCATTGAATTTGTAGCAAGAAACAAACTTTCCGCAGTCTACACTTGGAAACAAGATCCAAATTCGGTTTTCTTAAGTCTATCCAAGATCAAGAAAAAGCTAAATGTGTAACTAAAACTATCAACATCTTGTGTGGATTGACTTACCTTAGCAAAATCTTTGTTGTGTTTTTGTTGGAGCTGTCGGGCACAAGCCTGCTTATCCTCTGACAATCGGAGCCTCCTCTCACGAATCTGATATTGTAATCTAGCTAGTGTTTGCATGCTCTGCAATGTTGATGTCGCTTGACGTCTTACACCTTTACCTTGGATTAGAGATTTTAGCCTCACAAGGCCTTTCAACGCACGCAATGCTCTTCTTGCCTGAAAAAGGTAACCAAAGAGTAATGAACTTGTTCAATTAGCAAACCAAACTTTATAGATACTAAGACATGGAGATGTGAAACACAATGAAAACAGAAACGACATAGACCATATATCCTCTAAATGCTGTCTGAATCTTGATAGATGCAATCTCTTCCTTTGATTTCCCAGGGAAACGTGATAATGCAGTGAGACGAACAACTTCAGCTGCAGCTTGAGCAGCTGCAACAGCTGCTTCTGCAGCTGCAGCAGTTGCAACAGCCACAGAGTAAGCATGTCTGCTCTGTTCCTCCTCGATCTCCTTTAGTTTCGCGTCTTTGGAAACACAAAGAGTATTGCTAGGCAATGAATCTGCTACACCAGAATTGGTATGATCCAACTTCCTGGATTTACCAAACCATTTCTTGTCCTTATTGGGCTTCTAATGAAGTATAACAAAAACCATTGTGTCAGTTTTCAATTCATCGAAGGCATGATAATAACGAAGCATTTGTCTTTATGGTTTTGAATAACCAAAAACTGCTAATAACCTATAAATATATATATATGAAGATAGTTTAAGGATCACCATATATACCTGTTCTTTCTTTTGTTTCGGTCTTGGAGTTAAGGCCTTCTTCACAGAAGAAAACCAACTCTTACCCATGTTTAGTTTTCCTTTTTCAGATTATCTGCAAATGCAAAACTGAATAATTATATAAATTGTTAATTCAATACTAAGATTCAAGACTTCATCATTTTATCCTGAATTTCAACAGAAATAAGAAGAGGGGAAAAAAGATTTATAAAACTTCGTTCAGGATAACAAAAAATCAGAGCACTAACTGGAATGTATAGACTCACAGATTATGAATCAAGTTCGGATCTTTCTTGAAGAGAGAGAGAGAGCAGCCGAGTTTTTTTTTTTTTTTTTTTTGTAAGGAAGAAAAAACTCGGAGAAAAAACCAAACCTTGAAGACGTTTCACTGAAGTTCTAACGCAGAATCTGAGCGACGAAAAAAAGTTTTAAGTTTCAGAAATAAATTAAAGACACAGAAACACGTTGACATATGTAACTGCTTAGTATACACGCGTACCTAAACTTAGGGAGTAGCAATCACGAAAACTGGAAGAGAAAAAAACAAAAAAAATTTATAAAATTTCTTAGATCGAACAAAGAATAGAAAATGAGAGTCTTTTCTAGGATAGAGACAAGAAAGATAAATGGGTAATGGAAATCTGAGTGATCTATGGGTACAAAACCTTGTAGAGGAAAAGAAGGAAGAAACAGATCTTGAAGGAGAAGAGGTCCAAGGTAATGAAACAGTGCCTGTGACAAATGGTTATAATATTAAATATACCTGGACTATTCTATTTATTTCCTATATCTCTTTATATTAACCATACATATTAGTTTTCAAACATTTCATTTTATTGGGGTTGCTTTCTTGTGTCCCTTGACTAACGAACTAATATTTGTTTTTGAGTGCTTGGCAGAGTTTTTTTTAGAGTAAATTTGTTAACTGCCAATAACGAACATATAAATTTGAAAAACTGATAATGATGCTTTTTTTTCAGTAACATGTTATTTTTACATGGATGTTATATTACTGAAGACCAACACGAAAAAAGAAATATTTTTTTCTTCGTTGCATTGTTTTTCTTTTTTTAGATTACTCAAGTTTGAGATATTTAAGGCATGGCAACCGAAGAAGAACAAGTGGATTGCACGTTTATTAATAGTCGGTGGCTGGACTATAAGACTATACGTTACCCCTTTATCCGTTTACATAGTCATAGGCAAACTAATTTAATTGGCATATGAGTATATGACCAATGTGTTTTCTTTGTCTTTTTTTTTTTTTTCTTATGGATGTGTGAGACAATTTGTTTCTTATGTTTTTAAAAATTTGAATCGAACTGATCTATTTGGGTATTAATATCGATGAAACATAAATCAATTCGTAATAAACTTTGAAATTGTAATGACTCTAACATAAAATTTCTGTTACAGGAATTGTAAGATAATGAATGTAGAATGCTTGTGCCCAATTCAATTACAACTGTTTTTTCTTTTATGCGATCGATGAATATTTTTGGAGTAACACTAGTCAGAAATTGACTTTGTTTAATAATTTAATAATGGCATTCTCATATCTTTGTTGTTGTCTCACATTTTGGATCATTGGGTGATGGTTTAGTGTTAAGCATTGATTTGTTTATGTACTATCCAGAGAAGAACCTAACTTTGCCCCATAATACTGTCTCCATACGAGTTTCTTTGAGGTTGCAGGGCAAATTTCAGTACAAAGGTAGATTAAAAAAAAAAACAAAACAAGAACATGGAGAGCTATGGAAAACTGTAAGGTGAAAGCTAAGGCAAGCAAGTACATGTCCGAAAATAGACAGATCCAGCTTCTTTTAAAAATTGTTAAATAAAATGTGGTGACTTAGATTAGCAAACAAACCTCCTCTAGATTTTTTTGATGATCATGTTTCTGGTTTCATGCGCAGGTCATTGATAATGCCAATGGAATGCATATATATGATGAAATAAATGACAGAGTGTGGTATGCATGGGTTGGATGTGATTTTTTTTTCATCTTCTTCATATTTCGCAGACTTCAATCATGTGAGAGGCTATGGAAAAGCCGGAATGAACTAATATTTACAAGAAATTCCATCTCTGAAAAGCAAAGCCTCCAAAGATCTCTAACAAATGTTAAAGAATGGATTGATTACACTGTATTGAAACAACAACACAATGCAGGATCACAACAAGAAAACTGGTGAAGACCAGACACAGGTTTGTTCAAGTGCAATTATGATGTTTCACACCACATAGGAAATAAAGACTCTGAAATAGGTTGAAATTTGAAAGCCAGCACTCAATTGAAGAATCTGTATGTTCTGCCTTGATATGGGCAATGCATTATGTTGGTCTCTAGGCTATCATACAATGGAGTTTGAAGGAGACAATCTACTTCTCAATAGCATTCTCAACGGCGAAAACACAACTTGAAGCTTCAAGACTATATTGCTACAATATTGGCAAGCAATGTTTCCAAGGATTAAATTCTCCTTCGAATGACGTACATGTAACAAATGTGCAGATAGCTTAGACAAGAAGACATTATATCCCCAATTCAGTGGAGTATGTATACTACACAAACAACCACCATCAGACTAATACAAACGTGTAAAAGCAAGGTAAAAAAAAAAACAAACAACCAAAGTGTACAAGTCTAACACAAATAAAAGCCAAACAACACACGTAAAAGTGTCAAGATCGACAATTTGGACACTTTGCATGGCTCACAGGGAACCTCATGACATTAGTGACCAGTTTCTTCTCACATGGAGTGAGATGCCTCGCTTTGATTACACGACGAAAGAGCACCATCGATTGTGACAGAAAGATAAATAAAAAAGTGAATAAAATTACCTGAGTAAGCTTGGAAGCTTCCCAGGGTTTCTATGTGTCAATGACTAGGGAAGCAGAAGCAACAACAACAACAACAACCAGTGAACAGAAACCCATAGATCTTATCACAAGCGTACAATGTGATCAAAAAGAAAGAAAGGATGTGTGAATAAAACACAATGGATTCGATAATGGAAACCTAGACCTAGATTCAGATACAGTTTGATGGAAACAAAAATGTAATTATGCTTAAGGTGCGAAACAATCAAACATAATGGATATAAAACCCAAACGTAGATTCAGATGCGATTTATGAAAAAAATCCTAAGATGTGAATGAATCACAAGCATAGTATTTTTGAGCAACTACCTTCATTAAGATAATCAAATAACAGGGAGAGTGTAGCTCATATTGTTCTTCTTTTGCCAACAATAGGAGAACTGTTCGGATAACTAAACATAATTTGTAATTTACATGAAGATGGTTATTTTTGTCAGTTTATTAAAAAATTATTTATACGTTGGACGTTAAACAACTAAGGGCATTTGGTCTAGTGGTATGATTCTCGCTTAGGGTGCGAGAGGTCCCGAGTTCAATTCTCGGAATGCCCCTCTGTTTTTTATATTTCTTCGACTCTCAAGCCTTTATGAGCACCATCTGTCTCCATAATTCCGCTTAAACTTTGTAGAATTTTTCAGGTCTTTAACTTTGGGGATTGTTTTTCTTTTTTCGGTTCTTAGAACCTGTAAATAATGGCTGATTCAATGCCGGAATTAGGTCATATCCCCGCCGGGGAATCCCAGGTTTTCCCTGTCGAGGCGGAGTGCATCAAGCAGCGAGTCGATAAGTTTTTACATTGGGTTGATTCGGTAAAAAAAGTTTCTTCTTGCTCTATTTTCTCTCTTGATACTAAATTAGGGTTTTCTTTTGTGTTACGTCCTCCTTCTCGCTCTGTTTGTTAAAGCGTTGAGCTATATTCTACAATCTCTTCTGTGCTTTGGCTCTTTCTGCACAATAAGTTTCATAAACGGATGGGTTATTGGTTCTTCTTGCAGCTTGAGCACAAACTGAAACAAGTAGAGGACTTTTACTCGAGCATTGCTGTCGCAAACTCTTCTGGCTCTAAACATGTTTTGGGGGTTAGGAAGGTTCAACAAGAGGCGGCGCGTAGGGAAGCTGTTGCTGCAAAAAGAATGCATGACCTTATGCGTCAATTCGGAACAATCTTCCGTCAGGTAACTAAAATCATCTCTCCACCTCAATTCATCTATTCTTGGCCTTTTTGTCTTCAGGAAATCATTAAAAATCTGATTGTGTTGGTTTTCTCAGATAACTCAGCATAAGTGCGCCTGGCCTTTTATGCATCCTGTCGATGTAGAAGGTCTTGGTTTGGATGACTACTATGAGGTAACGTTTTTTCGTCTCAGCTTCCAAATTTTCTTGTTGATATCTTCTTTTGGTAACACACTTACATTTGCTGGCTAAACACCTTTTTGCTTATTAGAGCTACTAAAAGAGTTCACCTTTCCCTTTTGATCCTTATTTTGGTTGAACATACCAGATGACTAAATCGTGTTTGCCTATTAGAGCTATCGGAATTTCAGCTTTCTTTATTGAACTCATTCGGCATAATTACAATGTACATCTCACTAAATTGCTTTTGCCTATTAGAGCTACCAGAATTTCGTGGACGCTCTATGGAGTTTCTGCCTTAGCCATGCATTTGTCGTTTTCTCGTTCAAAATATATGCGTTGACATATTGTGTTAGGATGAACTAGAAATCAGTTACTTAAGTCTACAATTGATAAGAAAATGCAGAGAAAGCTAGTGATCAATGCAGGATGAACTTGTGAACACGTTTTATCAAAAGTACACTACTATGTTTTGCTCTTTGAATACGATTGAGATTTTGTTTGTGTTATTTCTCGGTCTACATTATTCGCTATGAGATTGTCTTTGTTCTGATTGTAGGTTATTGACAAGCCCATGGACTTCAGCACGATTAAGAATCAAATGGAAGCTAAGGATGGTACCGGGTACAAACATGTTATGCAAATATATGCTGATATGCGGCTAGTGTTTGAGAACGCAATGAAATATAATGAAGAAGCAAGTGAAGTTTACTCTATGGCGAAAACATTACTAGGAAAGTTTGAGGAGAAATGGGTACACTTTCTTCCAAAGGTTCAAGAAGAGGTAATGAGTGTATGTTATTGTTTCACACTATTCTCTTGGTGGAGTTTCGCTCCACAAAGGTTTTAGCTCTGCCAAGTTCTTCAACAAAATTGATTACAGGAGAAAATACGGGAGGAAGAGGAGAAGCAAGCAGCAACGGAGGCGCTGCTAGCAAAAGAAGCATCTCATACCAAAACAACTAGAGAATTGAGCAATGAGGTTATATTTTTTTCTATAGCAGCGACCCTTTTCCTTTTGTATTATCAACCTTTTAACTAACTAACAATCTGGCATATTGATGTCCAGATTTGCAATGTTAATGACGAGCTAGAGAAGCTAAGGCATATAGTTGTGGAAAGATGCAGGTTGGCCTAATCATTCTTAATGAATTCTAACACATTTAGGGTCCTCTGGTCAATGTATCTGTTTGCTCACACCGATGAGTGATATTATCAGAAAGATTACAACTGAGGAGAAGCGTAATACTGGGTTCGCATTCTTAAAGTTGTTACCGGATGAGCTACAAAAAGTGTTGGGTATAGTTGCTCAGGCTGACCCGAGATTCCAACCTAGAGCAGAGGAAGTGAGTATTGAGATGGACGTACTGGTAAATCTCTTACTAAAAATCCAACCATCGTTTGTGATTTTCTGGTCCTTTTCTTTTCTTAAGCTAGTATTCTTGAATGCAGGACGTACCAACACTGTGGAGACTAAAGTTTTTTGTGAAGAATGCGTTGGAGAATACAATGAAGAAGAAGGAAGAGACAACAAAGGCTGAAGATTTGAGAGAGACACAACAACACAAAAGAGGTTTCTAACAAACGAAATGCGACTAACAAGTTAGCAGAGAGAAGAACGAAACGGCCACGCGTGTGATCCACCATTGCTTTTCGAGTTACACAACATGGAAATTCTTCTTCTCTTTGTAATAAATGTTTTGTAGTCGTTGTGTATATCAGAAACAGAATTAGCTTTTTTTTTCTCGTTTGTATTAGTTTCTACTAACATTGAAAAATGCAATCGCTAAAAAGCTTTTGCTTTTGTTACTCTATTAGCATTCCCCTTTGTGATATTATTAGATAGTATGAATATATAAGAGAGATAGATTAATAAATTTAGCATTAATTTGGAAAATATTTAATGTGCTAGGAAAAAAAGCAATCTTTAGAGTTAGTATAAATAAACACGATTTGAATTCCTCTGTTTCCATCATCTTTTCTCTCTCTTCTCTCTCAGTTTCTGAATGAAAATGGAAACCTTTAAGGCGAAGAAGAATGGGAATCAAGCTTTAGAAACGGGTTTAGCAGAGAGATCGATATGGCTAATGAAATGTCCTTCTCTCGTCGCTTCTTCTCTCCAGCCTCTTCCTTTTCCCGACGATTCATACCGTCCTGACGCCAGAGTCACCCTCTCCATAGATCCTCGCGCTACTGAGGACGAAGCAACCAAAGTATTTTCATTTAGAATTTCGATTTTGCATTGCTCACTCGCTCTCTCCTCTCTGCATGCGTGTGTATCTTTTTTTTACCTTCTTCCTCGGAAATTGCGTGATTTCTCTATTTAGGGCTTTTTTGTTGGTACCAACGGGAAGTTTCATCCTCTGAGTTACATTCTCTGAAATTCCATATATATTGGGTGATGGGTTTTCTGAGTTTGGAGATATCGAGTGATTTTCTCACCGTGGCTGTAATTTGAGAATTGCGATTAGTTTTGTGTGAAACCATTTCTGCAAATTTAGAGATCTTCCCTGTTGTCTCTAGAAGCTGTCTTCTTGACTCTCTTCAAAAGAATTTTGGTAGTTTTACGTGTGCATTTTTTTACTCGTCACTTAAAACTGCAAGTTTTTGCTGCAGTTCGTAATGGAATTAGCTCGAGCTGAATCTGGAAACATTCCAAAACGTTATACATTGGATATGTCTACGGATTTCATCCCCATGTCTGTTTTCTGTGAATCTTCAGAAGGTAAAGGAGAATTATCCTGTCCCATCTTTTTCATTGTGTAGCATATGTTTGTGCTCAATTCAGTTACAACTGTCGGTTCTTCTATGGCTTGCATCTTTTTGTTGTATAATGACATTCTCGTATATCTTTGTTTGTTGTTGTATCACATTTTGGATCATTGGGTGAAGATTTTAGCAATGGTCTGTTTATCTACAATCAGGAGATGAAACCTGATTTTTTTTTCTGACAACTGTGTTGATTGATTCTCTTCAGACGATGTTCTTTGAGGTGCAGGAAACATGTCAGTGGAAGGGAAAATTAAAAACAAATTTGACATGAGGCCTTATAACGAGAACTTTGAGAGGTATGGGAAACTGTGCCGTGAAAGGGCAAGCAAGTATATGTGCAAAAACAGACAGATTCAGGTTCTTGTAAAGAATTGTTAGATAAAATCTTGTTTATCACTGCATTTCTTTTATACATGATCATGTTTCTTTGTTTCTTGAGCAGGTCATTGATAATGCCAATGGAATGCATATGAGGCCAATGCCGGGAATGATTATCCCCACCGCAGCTCTTGTATCTATCTTTACCACTTGAAAACACACATTATATACGGGTTGGTTAAAGGGGCATGAATTTGTACAGCAGTGAGAACACATTGCTTTGTATCAGGAAAAGAAGAAGGTGACAAACAGGCCATCGGAGATGAAGAGAACAAGAAGGGACAGGAGAGAGATGGAGGAGGTTATGTTTAATCTCTTTGAAAGACAATTGAATTGGACTCTTAGGTTGCTCATTCAGGAAACCGATCAACCAGAGGTAAGCAAAAGGAAACTGCAGACTTTTGGATAGTCCATGATTGAATTATTTAAAAGAGAAATGAGAAAGAAAAAAAACAAAAATGTGATGAGTAACGGTATTGAATGTGGTTTTGGTGCAGCAATTCCTGAAAGACTTGTTGAGAGATCTTTGCATTTACAATAATAAAGGAAGCAACCAAGGAACTTATGAGCTAAAGCCTGAGTACAAGAAAGCCACACAGGAATAGGAACTCTTTTTTTTCTTTCTGGTTTTGGAAATAAAGGCTTTACTTCAATTGTAACTGCCGTTTATGACTATATTAATAAAGAAAGATTCTTCCAAATGTGTGTGTATATGTATTAATTCTTTTTAGTATAGTTTTAGAAGGTACTGTAATAAGCTTTTTTCTTGAAAATTCAGGTAAAAAGTGTGGCTCTACCTGTCTTCTATGAAACGTCTCACCAATTTATAATAAAAAACTTGTTACATATCCACATAGAATTTTAAACAACCAATAATATCATTCTGATTGATTATAATTCTAGAAAAATAGTCATCAAATTTTAAAAATCAAATATGTTTGTGTGATTTCACGTCATACCAATAAGATTTGAATATGAACTAGATTCGGGTAGGATGTGATTGGTTAAAATTGGTCTATTTCGGGTTGGTTCAATAAACTCTGCCTTAAATTGTCCTTCAATTTGAAAAGGTAAAGTTGAAATCAAAGTCTCGCCCAACCGGTGTTTCCGGTTACGATGTCTACTCCGCCACCGCAACGTATCGGCTTGCCATGGCCTGAGCTCAACGATGGTTTGACATACAAGGATGTCGTCTCCTCTTCTGATTCAGGTCTTCCACTATTGCTTTAGGATTCAACAATTTTCTTTTTGTTCTATTGTTTTGTTTTCGTTTATTATTATTATTATTTTTTTTTTTGATTTTGTGGAATTTGTATTCAGAATTAACGACGGTGTCAGATTTCTACTCAACGAAATACAAGAGCTCAGCTCCATTGCTAGGGTTCTACTCTTCTTCCTTTCTACTCTTTTCTACAATAGAATATCGTTTTTTAAGTTTCTCTCTTTGTATCATTTTTTTTTTCCAGGTGGGTTCAACGAATCCAAAACGGACAGGTTTACTCTTTATACCACAATTTTTTTACAGAATTTCTCGCTTGATTTTAGAGATTCTTATTTTCACTGTACGACGTTTTGCAGATACAAATTGACGGAGAAGTTGTAAAAGATCCAACCACACTTCTTAGGTTCAGAGTTTTTTTTTTTTTTTTCCCTTTTCCCACAATAATTTTAGAGAACTTATAAATTCTTTAGCTTTTGTAGAAGTTGTGTCATTTTTTTTCTTTCTTTCTCAGGAGTGGTTCGAAGTTAGTTTACCATAGGCTTCCTTGGAAGGAACCTGACACGCCATACTCGCTAGATATTTTGTATGAAGACGATGATATGGTAACTAACTTACCGTTCTGAACAAAACATAGATGAATCTTTTTTCTTATTTTCTTGCGAAAGCATAGATAAATTTTGTAAAGTTCTTTCCTTGCTTTGCTTTGCTTCCTGTTTGGTTGTGCATTTTGTTTTCTGTTCCTGATATACTGTAATATTATTTTGTTTCACTCACTTTATTCTCAGCTTGCAATGATGTGTGTGGATTTATATATCGCAGATCGCTTTAAACAAGCCTTCTGGACTTCAAGTATTGCCAGGAGGACTTTTCCAGCAACGGACTTTGTTGACTCAACTGCAATGGTGTTTCGGTAATAAAGATCCTTCCACCGGAGTTCGTGATACACACCCTGTCCCTGTACATCGACTGGGCAGAGGAACATCTGGTTAGCCTATGGACTTGGTTATTTATTTATTTTTATTTTTTTCTCTTGTCGTAAGATCAACTAAGAATCATGTATACTCTGCCCCTTTATAAATGTTAAAATCTTCACTGGACTTATTAGTTCACATTGCAAAAGCATCTCTACAATGATATCTCTCTACTGGGGAAGTTGTTAAGATATATTGTTTTCAATTTGTATAATTGATTTTAATGGATGGTTTTTTTCTTAGGTATACTTCTCTGTGCGAAGACAAAGCTTGCAAAGACTAAACTTGCAGCTTATTTTGCTGAGGGAACATCTCTTGTTGGGTTTGGGTGAGTTCATATAACAGAGAATTACCTGCCATGGAAACATAACTGATTCAGGGAGGAAGAAAATATAACTAGTCTAATAATATAACAGAGAATGGGTGTGGTGAATTCGTGTTTCTGATTCTGATGTCAAAACATATGACATATGGTCGATTAACTTACTGGACACTTCCACTATGACGGAAATATATGAAGAATTATAGGATTTAGGGATCTGAAATACAGAGGAATAGAGAAAGCTTTGATTGATTGATACATGGAATATATCAGGTCCTCTTGCTGGAATGAAATGCTAATGCTTCTCCTCATGTGCGAACATATCATGTTAGTAGATCAAATTTGTGTGTATGGCCGTGCGTTTTCACCTTGTATTTTATATATGTCAGCTCTTTTGTTGCCCTCTATGATAAGATGTCAACTAGTAGCTAGCATAACGGGGAGTAATATATCTTGACTGAGAATTTGCCTAAGCATTAAAATTGACATTCTGCTTGCAGCTGATTTTGCAAAACCGACAAAACAGTCTATGCTGGCCGCAAGAGCCTACATATTAGAGTTTTTGTATCTGTGCTTTCAATACGTTTTTAGGAAGTAAACTCTTCTATATTCCAGTAACCTGGATCAAGAGTGTGGGACCGGACGAATAATATCAAAGATATATCGAGCACTAGCAGATGGTATAATTGAAGAAGACGAGGCAAGGCCAGTTTATTATTTGCGCTGAATGCTTTGTTTATGCTTAAGTATGGAACTGAGATAGCGTCTCTTGACTAGGCTTCTTCTTCATTTACATTTTGCAGGTAGTTATCAAACAGTCTATCGGAGTGGTTCGATATCCTGGGGTCGCAAAAGGATTATATGTTGCTTCTCTGGAAGGTCAGTTTTAGTATCTTATGCCATTAGTGTTTGTTTTGTCTTTATTTTTCTTCTGATTTGCGCTCTTACCAGGCAAACCTGCTCTCAGCAAAGTAGTTGTTCTGGAGAGGGACAGACAAAGAAAATGCACGTTGGTTAGAGGTCTTTCTTCTGTTTAATCTAATAATGCAGAAAGCGAAGGAGAGAGTACAAACAAAACAAAGCTGTTGAAATCATCTTCTTTTTATGCAAAACAGGTGGAAATACAATCTGGAAGACCACATCAAATCCGGATTCATCTTGCATACATCGGACATCCATTGGTAGGTAATAACTTCTGTTTCCTTCTGCTCTGTCACACACTTACAACTGATATTCTGCATGACTTGCATTTAAAGCCATTCATTATTGTCAACTAAGAAAAGTTGGATAAGTAGCTTTAAAGACAAATTTGTGTGGATTGCATTGCAACTTTAGTTATCTATCAACTAGGCAATTATGGAACAATCAAACTGCTGGCTGGAGGTAGGAAAACTTCAGTAGGACATGGACTACAAAAGGATGACACCTTGTTTCGATGGATAGAATAGGCCCTAGTTCCACGTGATGCGTCAACTAGTTACCATTGTATGAGCCATATACATATAGTAGCAGTCAAGGACATGAATTACGTATTGCATAGACTAGGCAAATTTTTCTATACATTAGTTTTCTTTTGGCAGTGGTCTGAAAGAGACGTGATTTTTACCGGATCCCAGTGCATGCAAGTCAGCAAACATGAAGAAAAAATAGAAACAGATCGCTTACATGTTCACTAATGTGCAGGGGACCCTCTTTATGTTGCAAGCGGACAACCAAAGCGCTTCGATCCAGATGTTGTAGATGCTGCTATTGCTGAAGATGGGTACAAACTTGGATCATTTTTTTTTCGCACTTGGATTTTCCAATTTGTTTTCTAGATTTCTTGAGATCAACGTTCCCCAAAAATTGAGCAACATAGCGCTATATAATGGAGTATGATGTAATATAATAGGTAGTTTGTTGTGTGGAGTGTGGGTTGGTGTATAAGACTAGTGTTATAGCATGTTTCAAGATTATATCGAAGTACCGTGGCTGAAAATTTTGATGCAGGGGTTACCGAAGACCCAATAAAGCTGTTCCTGGGGACTGCGGATATCATCTGCATGCACATCAAGTAGAGCTACCAAACCTGTTGAACACTCATAAGGTATAAACCCAATCATGCCTAGAGCCACAGCAGTAATATTCTGAACGTCTTTGCAAAAGTTGTTCAGCCTTTTACCAGGTCGATTATTTCTTTTATCTATATCAGCTGATATTCCATGTCATTACCGTCCTGCAGGTTGAAAAAGTCGTGGCACCGTTACCACCAATCCTCCAAACAAGTTCCGAGGCAGAAGAAAAAAGTCTTTCCTTTCCTCCGGCAAGTTAAATTGAATAAGTCTTTCACTAGACAACATTAGAGATGTGATTCTTTATGTATTATCCTCCTTGGAAAACATACAGAGAGCTAAGCTTAGCTCTGTCTGTTACTATCAGCAACATTACAATTACAAACATCAGCTATGAATCTTCTGCAGGCAACTAACTTAAGTAGAACCCCAAAAAAAATGCCTATATTAATTGACATTCTAAATTAAGGAAAAAAAGACAATAAAATTGAGATATGATACAGATAGGATGACAAACAAAGAATATGCCAATCCTCCAAAACAAACTAACCATGACCCTAAGAAAGCTTTTGATTCACGTGGCTGCTTCTGCTACACCATTAACTCCTATGTTACCTTCCTTACCGCTCGAGACCTCTGCTCTATCTTCGATATGCTTCCCAAAGCTCAGAATTCCACTAACATCCAGCTGAATCTCTTTGGTACTAACAACTTGCTGCTTAAGATGCGTGGTAAATGCTTCGGGGCAACTTGCAAGCAACTTGGCAGACTCTGGCAAAGAAGTGAGCCCGGTTTGAATTCTGTTGCCATCCCAGAAACCGTAGCTCGTAATAGGAACATTCTGAAGGTGTTGCTGATTAATGTACTGATGTCCTGTAACATGGTCCCTGGTCAAGGTTGATGATGACCTGGTACTTCCTCCTGGATTGTGTTTTTGCTTGCTTCCATTCTCATCAGCGGTTAATACTGTACCAAACAGCTTCACATCTCCATTATTATCGAGCCTCTCAGTATCAGACAAACTAAATGAATGGCTCCTGCTATGACCAGGTCTTCCATCTTTATGGAATATTGTCAGAGGCTTAGTAGCCGAACTTGTACACTTTTTGAGTGAGAAACCTTCACATGTACGTTGGGTTTCCACAATCAAATCAGATTTTGATCTACTTATCCTGCTCGGATCTTGTGTAAATGATCTCCAGGGAATTTGACAAGATTTCGTATCCGTCGCATTTAGTTGACCATTCTGCTCAGGGTTGACATGGCCTAAAACCCGAAGCTTCCCATCCAAATCCAGATTGACTTCAGAATACTGCCAACCCAAGTTCTTTGTTTGGACAACTTGTCCAACAAGAGAATTTGGTGACTCGGACTCCGCATGGCAATTGGGATTTCCTTGTGGTACACTGACGCCCACAAGGTCTACCGTCGACATCTCAATCGGAACGTGGTGCAGACACTCAAGGTACCTGAAGCTTGAAGGTACAGCTTCCTCAAGGCCAGAATTTCTGGTTTTGTTTGCAGCTTGCATCACTCCATCCTGATTCTTGAAACTTTGTTTAGGCAATGCAGCACCTTGACTTCCTGAACCCTTGCGTGAGCTTTCTGTGGGAGCCTCCACAATAATATTGGAAAGAACGCTTGAGCCACAATACAAAGGATCAGAAGATACAGCCACTGATGTTAAATTATCTTCATCTATTTCCATCGACAGTAGATCATTGCTCTTAATTTTTCCTGCAACCTGACACTTGCTCTCGATTTTCCCCGTATTCTGACACTGGCTCTCAACAGTATCATTGTCTACCAAGTCTCTGCAAGGTTTCAAACCTTGACCCGGGAAACCCCCATTGTCACATGCATTGTTCACAAGATTAGTCCCATCTTTCAGACGCAAATACTTCACCCCATTCTCTTGGTCTGATCTACTAAGGCCCGCGTTTGCATTTGCAGAGCCTGAATGATTTGCTCCCTCCTGATTCATGTTAAATGGTGAGGTAGGTGAATTCAAACCTATCTTGGTGCTAACTCCATTATTGCATATGCCAGAGTTACTCTCCATTGCACAAGGATCTTCCAAGTCGCTTCCACCACCCTCTATGGCATTATCAACACTTGCCGATGCGCTTACATTTCCAGATCCCGACTGTATACATTCCAGCCCAAGGCATTTACGAACTTTGCTAAAGAAAACCCTACACTGATCCTGAGACCTTGTCCTGACGAACCTCGATATTGAAGCAAAATTCTTACCAAATAGCGAGAACCCCTGTATAAAGGCAAATCTCTCATCATCTGTCCAATGAATAGGACCCGTTTCCCCGCAGCTCTCTTCCGAACATGAATCATCGTCTTCATTCCTGTTCTCATTATGTGTAGTATGAGATATCCGAGGTTTCTTTACAACAGGATCAAACTTCAGATGATTCATAAACCTTTCTCTAGAGTCCACAGAAGTCCTTAAGCAAGAGTTTATCTGCTCTGATGACAAAGGACCAACAGCTAAAACGTCTGCACCAAGAGCTCTTTTACGAGGGAAATCGAAACTGTAGGAACACCCTTCAGAGTTATTGCCATCGTGCTGCAATGAATTAGAACTGCTGCAACCTCTAAGGGCGATCCCTTTGGAAGAGATCTGCCTGGTTGATCCAACCTTTCCTGCGTTTGCTGCTATAATGGAGACAGCACCTAAAATATCAAGAGAGGCAGCCCCCATCTCACGTTTCCACTTTTTTCGTGGCGCCAACATGTAGGTATGCTTCCCTTCTTTACCAAAAGCACGCTGCTTCTTTACTTTCCCAAAACAATCAGACTTGTGGTTTTTGTAGTAGTATTCGATACAGTCCGCAGTTGTCTTTTGGGTAAGATATGTAGCAATTTTCTTGAAATCCTTACCGTGCATGGCTAGCATATTCAGGAAAGTCTCTTTCTCCTCTGGGGTCCAAGGATTAATCATTGTTCTTTCCTTCTCAACATCACATGGATCTTCAATCAGTCCATTGCTAGAGATAAATCTCGACCTCACCCTCTCTTTCTCATCCAAAATCATCGCAGGCATTTTCAAAATGTCTCTAAAAGGCTTTAGACGGGTACTATGAAGTAGCTTTTCCATATAACTTACGAGCTCTGTTGTGTAGGCTACACTATCCCTTCTTGGAGCTGCACATGTAAAGTAAAAAAGTTATTAAACATCAAAATTCTTTGAAGAAAAAGACTTCAGTCATCTATGATCATTATCCAAAAGTTTTACAAAGCAATCTGTCTAGACTACCCCTCCTAGGTGTTAAAATGAATATTACAATGGAGAAAATATTAGAATAAAATCCAAATTCTAACAAAAATTAACCTATCATTACTAATATCCAACAAACTCGTTAACATGGAATGTAACTTAGCTCGGAAATAAAGAATTACGTCCACTATTTGACAGCTCTGCTGCCCAGAGTACATTTTGCATCATGGTTCAAAAGTTCTCAAGAGTTCTAGATGTTTGCACTTAATAACTCATGCTCCCTTAAAAAGTCATACAAAGTCCCTACAACTAAGACAAATATTTACCTCAGAAAAAGAAACAAAAAAAAACGAAGATAATGCTCTAAAGAAACACATACCAAGACCGACACCTTACAATAACAAGATAAAAACCTCGAAAAAACTTAAATTACCTGGAGCAAAAAACAGAGAGAATAGAGAATTGAAAACTTTACCTGAATAAGGGAACCTCAGGCGTACAGCATGGGGAAGCTTCAGATGCACACTGTTTTTTGCATTCGGATATAGTTCTGTTTTTCTGTTAGACTTTGGTTGGTACTTTATTGAAGCCAGTTGATGCAGATCTTTCTTCCATGCGAGCTGAAACGCTTTCAACTGAAGGAGCAAAATTTTCTCCCTAGCTCTCAAGAGCTCTACTCTCTCGGCAATTTTCTTGTTCACATGAGAATCAAACTGCCTTTGACATACCAGGAATCTCGAGTCATCAAAGGAACTGAAAACTCTTGGAAGCAGTTCATTAAATACTTCAGATGATTCACTGGCATATTTCTTATTGGAAGATAATAACTTAGCACAGAGCACGTCTTCATTAGTGGCCATGCTATCATCAGCAGAAGAAAGCACAATAGTTTCCGCATTAGCAAAAACAGATGTGTTAATCTCTTTGGAAGAAGCAGCTGCCGTCATAGAAGGTATGGGTAAAATATCTTCATTGTTTTCAATAGTGGCCAAAGATTGGGATAGAGATTTAACTTGTCCAGGACTATCCTCTAAAACATCAACAGGAACCATGGCTAAAACAGCCTGATGAACAGGATCCCTCACCAGTGTTTCAGCTACAGAGAAAGCTGCTGCCTTAGGACCCGAAATACAAGAAGCTTCCTGCTCCTTGGCCACATTCTCATCTCCCTCACAAAGGTGTGAACTGGATCCAACAACACGGCAGTGTCTTCCACCTTCAATCATTAGCGTCCTATGTTTAATTTCAAGTAGATCAATTTCAGATTCGGTCATCTCCACAGCTTTCAAAATATCACCTTTCCAGGCAAGTAATCTGTTCGTTGATGTAAATTGGACAGAGCTGGAATCCCCTGTACCAGAATCATCAGTAGCAAGCAACTCGTTGAGAAAATATCCAAATCGCTCCATTGAGATGTTATCCATCTCCTCGATATTGGCTGGAAATCGTTCAAGATGAATACTAGACACGGGACTAGGTGAACGGCACATGTTACTGACATCACTAGCAACTATAGCAGCCTTTGCAGATGATTTATCTGCAAACCCTGCAGACGGAAAAAATACTCAGATATATGACAGAAGAGCTCAGGTAATACATAAACGATGCAGATAACTCCAACTAGCACACGATAGCACGCAGAGAGATGTATAACAATGAACCGTACCTGGTGATGAACTGCAACCTACAGAGGAGGGAGTTGTAGGGTAACCATATTCTGGAATGGCTGCTGTAGGACCTCTATCAGCAATATTTTTATTCAAAGAATGTAGTTCCTCTCTACTGTTTTCCAACAATGTCGTTCCATCTTCGTTTGTGTTCACATCAACTTTCTTTTTCTCATATTTTGCCAGGCCCTCACCCCACCCAAGACGTTGTTTCTTTCGAGAACTCATCTCAATAAGATGAGTAGTTGTGGCACATGCAGTAGCATCTCCTGAAGAAGATTTAGTCACAGCAACGATTTTAGGAAGAACATCATTTTTCCCATCGCTGGATTCAACAGCCCCCAAGCTTTTCAAGCTACTTGAGTGACTAAAACCTGAACTCTGAGACGCAAAACTCCCAGAACAGTTCCATACTGGAAGTTTCCCAATTGGTCCCAGAGAACTCTCCTTGCCACATATTCTGGCACCGTCTAAATCACTGGTTCCATGTAACTTATTATCTTGCGGGTTTTTCAGGTGAAGCTGTTCCCATGTCCCCTCTTGCTCTACATTGAGGATTGGAGGATCTAATGAATTATCATTAGATAACCTTCGACCATACATCAAATCGTTGCATTGCTTTGCTGGCGAATAAGCCTTATTGCCATAATTGTTCTCCGAAGAAGGCCGGTCAAACAAGCTAACACAGTCAGAATGGGGATCAGAAGGAAATGATAGCCTCTGATCTGAAAATTTCTGCTCGTTTTTAAATTTTAGTGTCCGTACTGGGGTACAGTGCTCAGTGTCCGGCTGATGAGCGGAGTTGGCTGGATCCCAAGAGTTCACCACAGTAGTATGAGTATCTGAAGAATGTTGTGGCCTTTCATCAACTGACCTCCGACCATTCCTTATACTACATGGCCTCTCAAAACCTCTAGAAGATCCGTTGCTCATCTCCCATGTATTGTATTTCCAGTCTTTCTGGCCCAAAGGAATTCTATCATCCCTGAAATTCCTAGTATATCGCCAATCTCCACGTGGTGCTGATGGTCTATAGTAGTCATTTTCAAACATCCGGGCGCTGGACCGAGAAGATGTGTATCCATGACTAGTCTCCTCCACAAACTGGTGCCTTCCGCCCTGCTTACCATGACCTTCAGTAAATACAAAGAACATGAAAATTAAAAACTCTACAAGACCTATATTCATCAAAATATATACCTTTTGAGACTTAAAAATGTATATCTCTCTCTAAACTTAGGACTTTTGCTGCTGAAAAAAAAACATAGTCCCCAAGAGGATATCAGAACCAAGAACCATCATAACACAGCAAGAATCCAAAACGGACAGGTACAAAACTCCCCTTGCCGTCAAACTAGAGTATTAGATTCCAAAAAAATAAAAGTTGCTCCTTTCAATAGTAACCTCATTATTCACTTTCTATCAATCTTCAGAGTTGTAGTAAGGCTCCAAAACAACCCCTAAATCGTCATACAGCAAGATTCAATTTTAAAGAAACGAAGGTATTGCCCTAACTTAAAAAAATCAAAACAGGCAGGAAAATTATAATATCGCCGGATTCTAAGCCTTAATCAGCGAGAAAAAGAAGGAAGCAAAGACACGAGAAAAAAAAATATAGAAAAGAAAAAGAGGGTTAGGTCTTTCCTTACAAGAAGGCCTGCGGAAGTCTCCAGATCCATAACGTGAAAAGTCGCGGGGAACATGGTGAGAAGGAGGAGTCGTAGGCGAACCCCTCCATCTGAAAGCCGAATCGAAAGATGGTTCCGGCCTCTCGTGCTTCCTTTGCCTTAAGAGCTCCTTCCGATCCCACGATACGTGATCCTGCGGCATCAAATTATGCAGAACAATCGCATAAGAGTAAACCGTGAACCCACTCTAGAGTCCGTCCGTCCGTCCGTGACCAAACGAGGGTCGCAAAAGAAGAAGAGAGCTGAGTCCAATGAAGCCCGCTTCCAGAAAAACTGAAACCAAACCCGAGATGCCGAAGTTAGAGAATAGGGTTTCGTCAATCTGAAGGTTAAACGGGGTTAGCCCCAAAAGGGCGGAAACAGAATCAAACAAGGAACCTGGAAGGAGTCGAGCTGTAATCACTACTGAGAGAAGAGAAGGGAGATTCCACCGTTGAAGAAAAAGCTAAAAAAGGAAAGAAGCTTCCTTGAATTTCGGGTCGCAGACAAATTGGATTTATCAGGCGATTGATTCTCTCTGTAATTAGCTCGAACAAGAGGAGAAGAGAATGGAGATAGAAAGAAGGAGGAGAGAGAAAGAAGGACAGAGAAAATCCCTGTAACCTAAAGACGCCAATAAAACCGTATTTCAATATATTTTTGGCGTCCGCACTATTTATATGATTTAACACCTATTTAAAATAAAATAAAAAGTAACGTAAATAAATCGAGAAAATAAATAAGTAAAAAACAAAGTACTATTTACTTTAGTGTAAAAAAAAAAAAAGGTACTATTTACTTACTTTTCTTATCGGCATCGGTATTGCATAAGACTTTTTCTACACACTCAACATTCCAAGAACTAATAAATCAAAGTATTAAAGTATTAATACTTAGTCCTAATAAATCAGCTATCATCATCTCTATTTAGTGAGTTTATCATTTAGAACCAATGAGAGCAGATGAAAATTACTTTAATAATTCAAATTAAAAACCTTAAGAGAGCTCTCATAGTTTTGACTTGTGAAGTTGATTTATTAAGCGGAGGGAGGGAGGGAGGGAGAGAGAGAGAGATTCTCACCGCAAGCTCTACGCATCATAAAATATATTCAGACAAATCTTCGAAATTAGCAGATCTTTGATCTTCTTGGTGATGGCGCATCAGGACAACTTGGATCATCGGTATACTTCTGTCTGTTATTCCAAATCAGTCGTCTCCCTTTGGTCTTTACTTACCGCTTCCATAGTTTCTCAATAACCATATTGACTAGAGTCATTTGCAATCGAATCACATATTAAGAAGCTGATTGATCTGTAATTAGGGGACTTTCTTATGGCTCATCAGTTTTTTGGTTTGGTTCGATGGGTGCATTTAATAGGTATATTGATTCAGACGCACAAGATCCTACTTCAATGACCATTGATTTTCTCCGTGCGCGTTTGCTTGCGGAAAGAGCTGTTTCCAAGAGCGCAAGAGCTAAGCTTGATGGACTCGCTGATAAAGTTCGAATTTTTTTCTGACATCCTCTATTTAAATTTTTGCTAATTTGTTCGTCAACTGTTCTTATAGCCTTATGTCGTCATGTCTTAATCTTTAGGTAGCAGAGCTGGAAGAGCAGCTCAAGATTGTGTCTTTACAGAGAAAGAAGGCGGAACAGGCAACTGCCGACGTCCTTGCAATCCTTGAAGAAAATGGGTTTAATGATGTCTCGGATGCTTATGATTCGAGCTCTGATCAAGAAAGCTACTCTCAGACGAATTCAGGTAAGCTTTCTATATCAGCGGAGGAAAGTTTCTGAATTTGGTGTTGAATGGAGTTCGAGCAATTCCTCAGCATTGGAGATTTATTTCTTTTCTAGTGTCTTGCAAAAGTCTATCCTGGAAAGGACGCAGAAGAGAAGTGGGTTCTTCCGACAAGATCAAGGAATCCCGTAATAGGAGACAGAGAGGCTTCGAGACTGCTTATTTTTCCTCGCCAAGACATCGCCAAGGAAGATCTTGTCGACAAATAAAACGCAGCGAGTCAAGGTCTGTTTATTATCATTCTATGCTCAGTGGTATATGAATGGCTATTATTGTGTACATGTCAATCAAAAACAAATTGTGCCAATGGCATGTGCTTAAGAATTATTTACAATAACTTTCCAGAACTGTAACTGAAGATCATAAGAGAGATGGAAATCCGGTTGATTTTCAAGAAAAAGGAGCTCGCACTGAAGTGCTTCCTAAAACGAGTGAAGAAGCATCCAGAACTCTGATTGATGTTATTGTTATGAAGGGAGACGAAAGTTTGCAGAAGTTGTCGTATTCAAATGTTTTAGAGAAGGAAAACAGTATGGACATCAACTTGGAGAAAGCGTTAAGAAAACGTGCACAAGTTATCGGATCTTATGAAGATATGGAAGAGACTCAGAAGCAATGGGAGAAAAAGTTCACAGAGAATAAATCATCTGCCCTGGTATGCCCTCTGTCTCAGGCTTTGACCTCTACAAAATTTTAAGGGATCTTATCTTTCATTAGTTGTGATTATGGTATGTTTCCATGCCTATGTGTTTTCATTCTCCAATCTTGCAGGATTTATGTGACATAGGGAACCATTCAGATGTGACGGATGAAAGTAATGGAGAAAAAACCCAAACTCAGCTTCAAGGTTCCACACTAGTACCCTCACTCCGTGATACAAGGTCTATAGCCAATGAAGTTGACCTTAGGGAATCGTTGCAAACTTTGTCGCATGGTTCGCATGATAATTCAGCAACATCACCTGATAAGTGCTGCAAAAGTTGCGGTTCCAATTCTGTGGAACAAGATGCTTGTCCTTCGGGAGACAACGGAAAACATATATCTGAGAGTCCTAAAAGTGAGTCTTCCCATCCACAGGGCTGTAAAGGTATCTCTGAGCACTCTTCATCAACGATTCAGTCACCTCCTGTAACGCGACCAAACTCGAGAGGTGGTTCCTTTTGCAGTAATCCCACTACCATCCAGAAAGTAGACTATCCCTTAGTTCCAGTGGCAAAGGAAAAGTCTGATACATGTGATACTGTGCTTACTGCGCTAAAGCAAGCTAAGCTGTCTCTGCAAGAGAAAGTCAATAGCTTACATATGAGAAAATCTGAGTATCTTTCTGAGAGCTCTTATCCTTCAACGCCAGGTTCATATATGAACACATACGCACTACCGATAGAGCCAGCATTTGGTACCACACCATCTCTCCCTGCTTCCAACATGGGGTCCATGGTAGAATTTCCTGTTGGCTGTGCCGAACTTTTCCGAGTACCCACTGATTTTTCACCTGATGCATCAACGAGGAACAGCTTTCTAGCCTCGAGTTCTCAGAAAGCTCTTGTTAACCATATACCTGAGCGCGACATTCCTTTGTTGCCTGGAGATCATCTTTTCACCAAAACATTAACATCCCCAATAAACCTCCTCGATCCTGGCTTCCAGAGCCAATTACTAGACACGAGTCCTCCTTTGTCAATGGATGAGCGCCCTTTGACCACCCCATACATTGGTGGACCAAAACTATGGGCGGGCTTTAGGGCAGATGGTCAACCGGTTGTGGATATTCAAGAATCCAGACTTTATAAAGGCACACCAAAGGTTTCAGGCAGTGTCATCTCTGGTGGAACATCTGGTTTTGAAGGTAACCAACTATCATCAACTAGCTTTAACTTAGATAGACAAGTAAGAGCATCTACTCCCAATGCACCTACTCGAAGCTTGTATCCAGATTCGGTTCTGCGTAGTAGAGAAATGTATTCGACTCCTTATTACACACGTGAGGTTGGGCTGCCTCCTACTGGTGGTTCAGGTGACGGCTTATTTAGGCGAGTATGATTCTGTTGGATGCTTGTGATCAAAGCCACTGTTGGAGTGTTTGTGTGTACAGTGTTTGTAGACTATACCAGCTTTGTATGAATTTGGCAGAAACAAAGTCAAAATACTGTAAAGGAGAGGCAAAAGTTATGTATGTGATTCATAGCTTTGTAATTATAGACAATGGTCGTTAATACGTATTAAATCAAGTTTTCTTGATTATGTTTGTATGTTCATTGGATTGATTAGTGATATTTTACAAGGGAATAAGGGAAACTTCTCTTGAAAAACTTGATGTCTTCTCACTTTTGTTTTTAACCTATTTCTTCTCCGGTCCTTGGAAGCTCGTTTCCGAGCTCTTGATCTTATACTTAATTGGTTGGGCGTATTATACTTACCGGGTCGGGCTTTGCGAGAGCATGAGAGGAGAATTCTAGTAATTACAGAAGTAGATGAAACTCAAGAGTCTAGTACATACAATAGAAAATAAGAAATCTTGACCCCAAATGTTTTCGGTGTTTTTGCTATACAGAACCAAAATAAGCAACATTCATTGTCTTCCTGCTATATGACTAGTCTTCATGCCCATGAGAAGGGTGATCATCATCATCATCTCCTTGATGAGGAGCTTGATCATCATCATCCGCTGTCTTCATTTTGTCACTTCTCTCGTTCCTCTCATTCCATCTTGCCCAAGCCCACTTTAGGACAAGAAACCCTCCAAGTGCATATACCTGGAAAAATAGTTTTAAAGCCATGAAGAACTCAACTTTTTGCAGGCTCTGAACACCATGAGAACAAAATTAAGTCATGCTACTCAATTATCAAGCGATTCACACTCCTGAATAGTGAGGACATAACAATGTATAAAACAAGAAAAAAGCGAGTAACACAAGTGAGCACAAGTAGTGCGACTCTCCTATAAGTTATGAAAAGGTCCTCAAAAAGCGTTCTATTGCATACTATAGATACAGGAGCCAAACAAAACAGCAATCATCTTCAACATTCAATGTATGAATGAAGCCAATAAAAACGTTGAAAAAACATTAGCAACTTTTGCAAATCAAGAAATCAACTCCCATGGTCCTACCATTTCCAATTGTTGAGTCCTCATCTAATAAATCCCTAAACACACACATCTAGTCAAATACCTGCCAAAGGACGAGGGAGTTGGAAGTCCTTCCGGAGCTGGCCTCGGCTTCAAACTTGAGTGGCTCTGGGTTCTTGGGCGGATTGTATGGGAAAGAGACGGTCTCGTAGGTCGAGTTCTGAGTTTCCTTGTCGCCGGGGACTTCTCCCGTGGGTTTTGGACCATCGGCTTCATTAACAGAAGCAAGAGACTTAGGTTTGAGAAAGGGGAATAAGTTGGAGACGAAAGAAGGTAACTTCAGGGGAGGAGAATCGGAGCCATGAGTACGCTGCTGCTCCTCGGCTTCAGCCATTGTCCACCGCTTAGGACTTTTGAATCGACGGATTTAGGATACAATTGTCTGGTGGTCACTTCTCCTTCTCCTTCGTAAACGACACGTGTCTTTTCAGTTTTTGTTTGTAATAACCTCAAATGGGCCAGAGCCCACGAACTGGCCCATAATTTTATTTTGAGAATCAGCTTTTCAAACGCTAACGCCAATCGCACCGTCCTCAATCCCATTTTTAGCTACTCCTCAATCTGAGAAATTCGTATCAAACATTCATCAACTTGAAGCTTATTAGCTTCCTGAGGGCAAATCAAGGTCGAACACAGAAAAGTTTGCAACTTTTAGAGTTTCAATGTATCATCCGACGAGGGGCGGTGTTCGCGGTGGTCGAGATCGTAAGTTTCATTATATTCGTTTCAAAATTTTGCTTCGATTACAAGATCGGATATAAATCTCTCAACTATTAGGTTTTCCATATGGATATAAAATTCTTCTTGTAACTTCTTTTCGGAGTCCCTCATGAACGATCTAGGGTTTGAAGATGTAGATTGGGTATATAATAAGCATTTGTAAGAGAAGCTGAATTTGATTCCCTCCGTTTTTGGTTAGCAGTTTTCAGATGAAGATGTAGAACACTAGCTGCATATAATGATTGTGAATGATGAAGACTGTATTACTGACTACATTTTTTTTTATAAATGTGCAGAATTTAGCTGGGATGAAGTCAAGGCTGATAAACATAGGGAGAACTACTTGGGTCACAGTATCAAGGCCCCTGTTGGAAGATGGCAAAAGGGTTCTTTTTCTTATTCCTCGTTTCATGTTTCTTGAATTGTATGAAGTTGCTCCTTAGTCGGTGCTATGTTTAACGTATGACACTGTGGTTGTATGTGAACTGTCATCTTGACAATATGCTTGATTGCCATTTACTGAATACTTAGTCTTATGAACTGCTATCTAATTGGATTACTTGTTTGATTGTTACTGGTATTAGCGCCATGATTGGTAGATTCACACCATAGGAGTGGAAGAAAGGCTTTCACGTAGTTCTAACGCATAGTCAAAATCCTTGAATTTGTTATCATCATCTTATTAGCTCTTTCTGTGCCTTTTTTTAGTTCTGCAAAATTGCTACAATATATAATCGGTGGAATGTTAAGGCATCTCAACTTCATCAAGTCCTTTGGTGTACATATTGTGACTAATATACCATCCTTAGTTCAAAATCTCAGATATTATTTTCGATTCTGTTGTTGTTTGATGGGGCTCTTATAGTCATAATTGAACTCAACCGTTTTCTCTGTTTCTATTTCTAACTTAGCATTGAGAAAAAAGTTGGTGTTTTTCCTTGCTCTGTACAATCTCATTGGGATTTGCGCATATTTATTCATGATTTCTTCTCCTTTCTGGCTATTAGACTTTTGTAGATTAATCTTCAGTGAAGAACTGTTGACTGACTTTCCATTTCTCCGCGCACAAAAACTGTATAGGTAAAGATCTTCACTGGTATGCTAGAGATAAAAAAGAAGGGGGTCCCAACACGGATGCTATGAAAGAGGAGATTCAAAGAGTTAAGGAACAGGAGGAACAAGCCATGAGGGAGGCTCTGGGTTTGGCACCAAAGTCCTCTACAAGACCACAAGGCAATCGCCTTGACAAACAAGAGTTTACTGAACTTGTGAAGAGGGGTTCAACAGCAGAGGATTTGGGTGCAGGGAATGCTGATGCAGTGTGGGTTCACGGTCTTGGCTATGCAAAGTATGTTTTTTTTTCTGTGTCATTATCTCTACTTTTTTTTTTTAACTTTGTTGATATTTTCGGTGGATTTATGCTTTATTGGTAGTTTATATTCGTCCTTCTACTCACATTTCTCTCTGCAACTCTGTACAGGGCACCACGACCTTGGGAAGATCCCAGCACTCTTACATCTTCTCAGACAGAAGATGCAGTGTCTGCACGTTTGCCAGCTGATACATTAGGGACCAAAACTGTTGAAGATGGACCGGACGATACTGAGAGGAACCAAAAGAAGGATAGGCATGAGGAAAGGAAACCTGCGAAGAGAGAACAGGAAGAGAGACATGAAAGACGCGAAAAACATGAAAGACGCGAAAAACGTGAGAGGCATGAAAAGCGACACACTCGTGATCCAGATGACAGGAAGAAGCTCAAGAAAGAGAAAAAGGATAGAAAGAGGAGGCATGACTCTGATTCCGACTGAATTAAACTGTACCAGTGTGTATCTTTTTCTCGTAGGGGGGAGAAGCTGTCTCTTCTACAAGAATTTAAAATCCTTCGCTCGTTTCGTGTTCAAATCAGGGAGTAAAGAAAGATACCTATCAATATGTTAAGTTTGTTGAATATTGATGGAATTAAATGACAAGGATAAAGTGATCCGATGATCATGTAACAAAAAGACGCATGTTTTAGCTCATCTGGGTGATTAAAACACTAATTTCACTATATCACCACATCATTGGCCTAGCAGCCCAGTCTTCAAGGAAAAGGGGCGTCAAATTGCGTCGGAGAAACGTAAATCAGCAGGGCCTGGTCCCAGTATTCCTTTTTGCTCACTAATCTTTCCTAATCCTTAGTGATGAATCTTCCGAATGTGCTCTTGTGTCAATGATCACCGGAAATTCTCTCTGCAAATTCGTAAAGAACGATTAAAGAAAGGGACCAAATACAATAACATCCGAGCAGGGAGCTGAAGACTGAAGCAACTGTTGTGTTACAAACTAAGCCATGGATTTTCTAACTATAACGTCTATACTAAAGCCAATAGCCATACTCTTTTCTCAAGTGAAAGGGAAGTTCAAAGTAGCTTTATACTTATATAGAATGAGACAAAACAAGAAAAAGACACTTGCCTCATCATGAATATTGGAAGCCTCAAAAGGTATTGGGGTCGTTAGAGGAGGCTCAAGATCTGGGTCAGGCTTCTGAAATATGAATGTTGCATATAGCCCTGCGCAAAAATGGGCTAAGATAAGTGACTAGCAGAGACCAAAACTGGAGACTAGATAAGATAAAGATGGCATAAGATGATGACAAGGTTACCTAACAAATCAAATGCTCGTGGAAGAAGTTTTCCCCTAGGGTCAACAAAGTTAGGGCCAGCATTCATCAGCAAGCTTGCAAATTGGGCTCTGATAATAAGAGCTGAATAGCAACAACAATATAATACAACCTTAGAAAGAAGCAACAATAACTGAAGCTCATGATGTGATATTGGAATCTGTAGGCATTGTATGACTTTGGAACCTGTTATCATCGTAAAAGTCTGTTAAACTTTGAATCTCCACATATTCAAGGCCAGCCTCCCTCGCTAAGCTTAATAATAAATACAAGAAAATATTAGAAGACTGAGAATCGGAAGATCTATACAGAGTGGATTTGTTGTCTCGACTAGAAGAAATATCACAACTAGGATTGCAATTGGAATCTTTTTTAACCAGAGTTTAAGAAAAAATACGATCCCCAAGTGCACAATATTGATATTGTAACGTCTCATTCATTTAGTGTTACGTTTTGCTGAACAAAGGTGAGATCGTGGTGCACGAGAATCCACCTGATCAAGCTTGGGAAGTGAACCAGGCAATGGTCTTCAGGAGCGTTGTCACCAGAAAACTTCAGCTGGTACCTCTTTCCAAACAGCGGAAATCTGAGTAGAAAATACCAAACAGTCTAGTTTCAAAAAAGAACTTTATGGCAAAATGATTTTTTTTTCCGAGAAAAAGAAATTGCTCACTTTTCTTCCTCCAACTCGAAAGTGATCATGTAACTCTCTGAAGGAATGTAGTTGGGAAAAACATTAGGCTTCGTCCCTCCGCTCCTATTGTGGTATGCTTCGACATTTTTCTGATACTTTGCCCTGTTTTACCAGAATGTTAAGGACCGCAGTCCAAGTGAACAAAATAGTATATAGGCAGTAAAATGCTGAAATTGAAAATATTATTATCAATTCGCAGGAGACATTAGGACAATTGAAAATTAAATAATGGAGTTAACTAAAACAGTTTCATGCAATTTAGGCACTCAAAAACCAAGAATACACCCTTGCAATCAATTGAGATGCTTTCTCATGCAAATTTTTCAATTCTAAACAGGATTTGATATTATACACAACAAACCAGTTGAGAGAAAAAAAGGAATTCAGCACCAGAACATGGAAGGCGTAGATGTTATGAGAATTCATATGTAACATTATTTCATACCATACCATAGACGAGTCAGGAGTAATTCCGAAAAAGTAACCACCCGGTTTCAGTAAAGTTGCTACATTAGTTAGGAGCCTTCTCGCACTCTCCTCAGTTTCAAAGCATAACTATAGCAAAGAAGATTTGCTAGGAATTTTAGACCATCACGTTCTTGCTACGCAATGGGAATAAGTTAAAGAAAACCTGCAGATGGCGCCAACAGGAAACTAAATCAGCCTGCCCGACTTTCTTCTGTAGCTGGATTTCAAGATCGTCCTGTTACACCACATGAAGCACAAACTAAGAAATGTTCTCCAGTTTACTTAGGTAGCTTTGTATAAGATGGTAAGCTGATGCACATGGTAAAAGCAAATTAACAAAGCAGGCCTCACCTTGGAAGGATCAGCTTCAAAGAATTCCACATCGTAATTTTTCCTCTGACTCTCCCAAGCTTCTCGTACGCAAGATATCCCAGAAGATGATGTATCTAACGTTATAACAAATTCCCCCAAAAAAGAAAAAAAGGAAACTCATTACTCTTCGAGGAAGCCGTAGAGATATACAGTATATAACACAGATAATATAAGTAAAATTGATGGTAATACCAATTCCGATGTAGTGACCAATCGAAGCAGCTTCCCACTTGTCCGTATCGGGAGCTTCGCCGCAGTACAACTCGCAAACCTAAAAGCCGGAAAGAGACATAAAGGATGAGACTTTGTAAAGGAATTGTAGCTGAGTAGACGAGGATATCTTATGTACAGTGGTATAAGGATGTGCGAAGATGTTGATTATGGCGTTTTGGCGAAATCGAAGAGGCGATGGTGACTCTGCTCCGATTTCGAACCCAAGAAGCCGCTCATTTCTTTGTTCTCCGGCCGATATTTTAAAAGTTACATATTGGGCAACTGATTTATGTTTTTTTTTTTTTTTTGCTGCCACAATATATACATATATGTTTTCAAACATTTTAAAGATACAAAAAAACAATTTGTAATTTGCAACATATTAGATTACTTACGATTCAACATCATCCAAAAAAAAAAATCTTTGAAAATGTCGTTTTCTTGAAACCTCAAATCCACATTATGCATATTATATAAAAGAATTTGGAATTTGAATCCCAAACTTTGGACAAAACAATTGTATTTCTTGATTAAAGACTAGACAGATATTTCAATATTTAAAATTTTACAAATGAATATAACCTCATTTTTACCACATGACAATGTTATGAGTGGTAAAAGACACTTCATCATTTCATCTGTTATGTTATTGACAAATGAAATTATTTATTTTTCATAGGACTAAGCAAACAAAAATACCTCAGGAAGTTAACCAATCTATAGGAAGAACTGTAAACCAAAACCAATATTTGGTAGTCGGTAACCAAATGGAAAAAAATGAAACATGTGATCAGAGCTTATCCTGTAGACCAACAGTTATGGTTCTGGATGTGCACGTGTTTCCGAGGTTTATTATGTAGATTCTCAGATTCATACGATGAACAGCTGAATCTTTCTCAGAGAAGGAGTCTTCGAACATCCGCAAAGTTTGAACGCAATTCAGACAGAAACGAAGCTGAAACGAAATCGGTTTCATAATGAGTAACAAAGAAGAAACTCAATGAAGAACGTTAACAGAAACTACTCGATGTTGCATTACCTCCAACTTGTCCATCAAAAATACGATGATCAGCAGATAGCGTCACATTCATTTTCGTTACAACCGAAGGCTTCTCCGTTCCTGAAAAAATGACATAAACTTGTTATAACCTCATCAGAAAGTTGAAAACCCAAAAGGATGTTACTTTCTGCTGTCTCACCATCTATTCCAATAACTGCCTCAACAACTTTGTTTCCTCTACCAACTGCTAGAATTCCGGCCTGCAAGACAATTGACGCTCCTGAGTTTATTACTCAAAAAACACATCTGCATCTCTGTAAAGACTAAACTAAATCTTCCACTACAAAAGTCACAAACTAACAAAAATTTATTCTTCCATCTGTAATTAAGGGTGCATAGTTAAATGGTATAATTACCTGAGGGGGGTTAATGATTGCGCAGAATTGGTCCACAGGATACATTCCAAGATTTGAAATGCTGTAATACGAAAAAATAATGGTTTTCTAACTATGTAGGGTAAGTTTCACATAGTTCTTCTAAACGATGCTTTAAGCACTTGATAATTACCTGAATGTCCCTCCTTGAAACTCATGAGGAGCAAGCTTTCCAGATCGCGCTTTTTGTGCCAGCTCCTTAACCTGCTCCACAAATCAATTAAGAAATGAACTTTGTAATTGATATATGGCAAGAACTGATCAAACAAGCGTCCTCTATAGCATGGCATATTCGTTAAACTTACAGAGAAAAATACATTACCTCTAAGGAAATAGCAGAAACAGATTTCTGGTCTGCATTCCTAATAATTGGAGTCATTAAGCCCTGCAACACATGCCAAGATGATGAGGGATTAACTATTCAGGTAATCGGAAAAGCCAACACAAGAGTGTACCTTCTCAGTTGCAACTGCAATTGATATGTCAACATCCTCACACATAACAATTTCTCCTTTCTCAGCATCCCAGAAAACTGCCAGACATTAAGACAAAGCACTTTAAACAACCAAAAACAAGGTTTAAGCAAGCACAATGAGAAATACCAACCACATGACAGCAATCCACAGAACCCAAAGAGAAAAATATCCTACTCGTAACAACTAGAACCGAATTATAAAATTAAGTACCAGTCCTACTATCTCAAAACATCTTCCACCAAATATTCTCAGCGGAGGCAAACGGCATTGCAGTTATTATTCCAACATGGATGCCACATTGACGTAAAAAGGAGGAACAAAGGTTTAAATCTAGCTCATCAATAGGGTTGGGAATAAATCATGGTTTAGTTACTTGTAATAGCATCATTTACGGGAGAATATAATTTCTCACCATTAGCTTGTCGTACATTCCTCAGTGCGACTGCCACTGCTTTAATAACTATGTCATTGACCGACACTTTAACACCATGGTTTTCTGTAAATCACGAAATCACAGTTCGATCTGAGCCTCTCAAATCGTCAACAAATACAAAGAAGTGGCATAAGAAGCACTCGACAAACCCTGAAGTTCTTTTCTGAATGCAAGAAGAGGATCCAATACAACATCTGCAGGCACACTCAAATGCTTAAACAACAAATAAAATACACAGATAATACAAAGTTTGTGAATTACCAACCTGATGATAAATACAAATGGGGTATCTTCTGTTTTGATTCCAATAAACGTTTAGCTATAATCTATCGAAAGGAAAAAGTCAAAGGGAAGTCAGGATATCATTATTATCCTAGTAGCAAACTTCAATGCTAAAAGTATGTTCCCCTTGAGTGATTGAACGTTTTCCATCCACTATCAGTAGATTAGAAAAAAACTACTAACACCCATTGATATAGCCATCATCTCAAAGAATACAGATCAAGGGAGTTGCAACGAAAAGTTTTTGCAACTTCTCCTTATGCAATTCCATGGCAGTTTCAAATAAACCGTTTCATACCATGCACAATGTAATCATATAACTAAAGCTTAGCCTTGACTACCTATTTATCAACTCACAACAGCATACATTAAGTAGTTAATTCAGCTAAATCCCCTGCATCCAAAAAATTGAAACATAAAGATCTGGCTTTTTGATGGCAGCTTCTCTAAACTTCTTTGAAATGCCATAAAAACCTTTGAACAAGCCAGCATATTGTAAAATGAAGTAAAAACAACCTTATCACCTTGTTTCCACAAGAAGGAATGCTTCAACACGATACATTTTATTATTAACAGACAGAGCAATAAATGTTAATTACCTTGCGAATTTGACTATTGGGAAAATCTTCATAATTATCTGACAGTGTCACAGAAGACTTTGATTCAGGCCGCAATATGGAAGAGGATTTAGATAGGTTCGTATTTGATGGCTGTTTCTTCTCCGTAGACACAGATTTTTTAGATGTTTTTCCAGAAGCAATTGCGGCAACAACGTCTGATTTCAGTAATGTACCGTAGGGACCGGAGGCCTCAATTGATGATGCCTCCAATCCATGTTCTAAAATCAATAACTTTGCTGCAGGACTGATCTTTGTGAAGCCTGATTTCTTCACTACGGATTTATCTACAACACTTTGAGGGGCTTGTTTTTCTGTCTCAACTTCAGAACCACCTGTGGAAGAAGACTTGATGGCTTCAATACTTTCAGCATCTTCAACCTACACAGAAGAAGGATTACTTTAATATCCCTCAATCTGTAAGCAATTGTATTTTCAAAGATTTTGTGTGCAGGCATAACTTATATTTCAGGCAATACATATCATAGTATGGAACTAGAAGAGAGCAGACCGTAGTAAAACATTTGGCTACATAGAGGCTAGAAGAGCGCATAGATGTTATGCACAAAATGTGCATTACATAGAGGCTAGTAAAAAATTGGGATTAAATAAAGCAGTATTAAAACAGTTTTCTGGCATCAAGAATACAGTCAATGTACTTCTGAACTTCAAGGACTTACTATAAGTGCAATCGGCTTTCCGACAGCCACATCCTTGGAACCTTCAGGAACTAGAATCTTTGCCAAGTACCTATACCAAAATTCATCCATCAACTCATACAATCTATTTATATAAGGTCACTGATCAGAGTACGAATGTAGCAGTTCAGGTAAATCTTCTTTTATTGAAGAAGCCCATGCTCATACCTAAACTAGGAAATATGAAATCAATCTTTAAACCATAGGACACTACGATTTCAAGGGAGAACACTTGAGCAAGATTTGACCTAAATTTTGCAATCAACATTTTCTTCTCACTTAAAACCAAACAAGGACGTAATATCCACATATAATGAACGCTATATAGAATGAACATCACCAGACTGTCTAGATAACGAAATCTTGTTTATGTGCCAACTGATATTAGGAAAAGACGACAAGATGTTTAGTATACCCCTCTTCAAGGCTTTCAAATTCCAGAGTTGCTTTGTCAGTCTCGATCTCACCTATGACATCACCCACTTCAATCTGTTGACCAGGAAATGAGAAAAATCAATACAGGCAAGTGCATAAGACCGATTCGTTGTGGTGAATTACAATGCCAATTCACTCTTCAGTTTTGGATCACCAGAAACTAACCTTATCGCCCTCTTTTTTCCACCATTTGGCAATGTTACCTTGGTTCTGCACATCAATAGAAAAATAAATGACTTAGGGTCGCAGGATAGAAAAAGATAGGTGTATTCTCATCCAAAACAAGCTAGCCCAAAATGGGGAATTTAATACCATTGTTGGAGAAAGTGCTGGCATTTCTAAGACAACATGTGGGGGAAGATCTGATACATCAAGCTGAATGGAACCTCTTTGTTGTGTGCTTTCTTCAGGTTTCATCTCTTGATGAGCTGATGTTTCCTCTTTACCAACTCGTCCACCCTCTACTGTAGCAGAAACGTTTTGAATGTCGTCTTCCTCCTCAACCTTGAGTACAATTAAAGATAAGATTAAACTTGTATCCATCAAAACTGATGTAGCAAGATGCTGACCAAAAACACGAGATATTATGTAGGGGACATGACATGAGAACTCGACATAAGGTTATATTCGAAGAAGAAACAGTACGAAGAGTGGATATTGGTCAATTTTCCCACAATAAATATTGACACAGTAACACCAAAGATCTTTATGATTTGTTAACTCTTTCAGGATGTAAACCCAGGAAACAAAAGAAAACGAAGAGGCCTAGTTAAAGAACAAGGAACTCCTAATGAACATAGGTCTATGCTTGTGTCACATGTTGCGAGATCATACTTGGTTTCTTTAGATGAATAAGACAGCCATTGTGCTTACCATTATTGCTATCGGTGCATTAACAGGAATATCCTTTGATCCTTCAGTTACTAAAACCTTGGCCAGAAATCTACAGAACCATGCTTCATCGTAAGCCAATTGAGATTTACATATGCTTATAATGAGGCAGATATTTGAATTACCAAGGTGTGGAATAGAAAATCACAAATTAACAAGCACGAAATCATGAATCGGATTTTCAGAATTACCCTTCCTCTTGACTCTCAAGTTCTACAGTAGCTTTGTCTGTCTCTATCTCACATAGTACATCCCCCACCTCTACCTGTCAGAGAGAACCAAAATTCAACCCAGTTACTGAGAAATTCTGCATTCTATATATTCTTTGTCAGCGATATCATCAAATTATCATTCTTGTTTAATGATTATTCTTAAATCACATCATACAATTCGAATGAAGTTTTCAAACAAAACTAAGAAAAACCATACCTTGTCACCTTCTTTCTTCAACCATTTCGCAATATTACCATGACTCTGCAAAAACCCAAAAAAAAAATAAAACAATGACTTCTCGCAGGGAGGCCAAAAAAAAGTTACAAGATTGAAGTCCCATTTCCTAACCATTGTAGGAGACAAGGCTGGCATTGTAAGAACCGTCTGTGGTGTGGGTCCTACAACCCAAAGACAGATAAATTTAACGGAAGTATCGTGTATAATCAATTGCATCTTCTGTTGCTATATTTAACTAAATGTAAGATGGAAGCACAAACATCAGAGGAAAAATGTTATGGGCAGTTTTTGCATCTGCTTTAACCAACATATCTTTTTTACTATATATAAGCGAAAGCTACCATTAATTATTCTTATCACCCACTACATATTTGTGTCTTGGTAATGTTTTGGCTAAAACAGTTATACATTTTTTTTGTAGGTTCATTTATCATATGTAAGTCCCATATATTGACTGGTTTAGTAAATCAATAGGGGAAATTCTTTGAGACTAATTGATGAGGATCCTTATCCACTAGATGACTTAACAATCTATACCTGTTGATGAAAAGTTTTGCATGCCATATCGCAGCTAGAAGAAAATGAAAATGAAGTATGTGAGATATAGGAATAGATGATAATAATAAGGTAAAAAAAGTGTAATAACTATAAAGCTTACAGTGGACTTTGGATAACTATTATCCATTCTTGTAATCATGTCTACCGAGGCTGACCTAAAAATGTAGAACAGACAAAATCAGAGAAGGACAAACATTTATTCCCCCAAATAATTTTGAAAAACGAGTTTAGTGGATTGTGGATATATATAGTGGGCTGTGAATAACACATACGAATAACCACCTTAATTTCTGTTTAAATAGAATATTAAACCTTGAATGTCTATGATCGCCCTAGGTTCTGTATGAATAAAAGCTTGTCCTCAATTTACAGGAAAGACCATCATTGTATAGACAAACTCAAACACCTCGTCTAATACAAATGAGATCTTAAAAGAAGTATGTACAGGATAGAACCAAACCTAGAGAAAAGGATAGGAACTGGAATAGACTGTTCATGCCGTTCTTAATATCAATATTAATTGGTAAACCTTTTCTTGCACCCATCACCAATTACCAAGAATTGTGGTATGAACACATACCTCGCACCATTACTGCTGCTTATTTTGTCGTCCAAGTGGTAAAGTCCATTAGAAAAGCTGAATCAGAGTGTTCATGGTCAAATGTATAGGAAAGCTAAAGAAATCACACCAGTTTCCTCTCGTGAACTAGAGAAGATAAACTCGTAATACCAATTCGGAAAACAAAATAGTTCAATTGATTCAAAAAAAAACAGATTGGGAATCTTCCTATCCATATATCTGTTCTTCTCCAAAATTAAGCTCTTAAACATCACTATACAATACGCAATAAGAACTCCAAAATGTCAATGGAGGATTGCCGAAAAAGAAAATGAAATCGAACTACGAGACCAGGTCACTAATCAAATTGCCAAGGATCACAAATGGATGAGCAGCATCAGAACTTCGAGAGAGATGACGCGTGAACAGAATAAAGCGTACCGAGTATGGCATCCGGAGGCAGGAGCGAGAAGACGAGCTCTGAGAAGTGAAGAAGTGCGGGCGATCGCAGCGTGCCGGAGGAGCGGAAGCAACATGACAGCACTTCGAGAGAAGAGGAGGGAGGAGGGTTCGGGAAATCACAAAATGGGAGAGAGACGATGAAATCGAAAAACTCGAATTTTGGTCAGATCGCATTCGCAGCGATGGCACTCACGATCCTCTCGTGACGAAAGTGTTCCGATTCCGGTCCGATCCGGCCCCTATTGAAATACCAGTAATCGCTATTGTCTACTGAACCGAAAAACCAGTCTGATAGGAATTTAAATGAATTTAAAGATTTTGAGAACTTTAGTAAAAATTTAGATAAGTTGTTTTGGTAGGATTTTGAAAATATTGAGAATTTTTGTAGGGTTTTAAATTGATAATTTTGGTAAATTTAAAAATAAAAATAAAATTTTATTACTGAGTTGGTAAGATTTTTTTAAAATAGAAAATTTCTACCATATTTTTGTTAATAATTTTGATTCTAGTAAATATTTTTTCATTTGAAAAACATATATATTTTTGTTATAATTATTTTTATTTTTATTTTATATAAAAAAGTTATATTAGAAAAACTCTTCAAATACTATCATAAAAATGGTATTTCTATTTATTAAATTTTAACTAAAATTTATTTATTAAATCTCATTAAATCCTATTTGGTATATTTTATTGATGAAATTCTTATTTTTAATTAAAAGATTTTAAAAAATTGTATAAATAAGTCAAGATTTAAATAAATACTAGATTAAATAAGCTTGAATATCAAAAATAATTTTTACAAATATTATATACAAAAATAATTAGAAAAAAAATACTACAAAATCATCAATCCAATAAAACTCTCGCATATTTTAAATACTTGGTTTGAGTTGAGAACGGAAAATTTCACTGGTTAGAGTGGAGAACTTTATAAACAATTTTAACAAGTGTCTTCCAATCTCCATTAAGGGCTTGTGAATGGTTTTCATGCAACAAGCTACTGTATCCAAAATTTACAATAAAAGGAAATACAAAAATCTTTTTAGTTCTCGTTGGAATTATCAACTTGAAGATCAAATGAAAATCCTTATACAATTGAACATATATTTTATCAACTTAATTATCGAATCAAAATCTTTATACAATTTAACAAATATATTGCTTTCTAAAATATATCTACGCATAAACAATCCAAGCGTTTTATTTCTTGGATAAAGCTTAATCTTCAAGAAAACAGAAAATTATCTGTTAAATATCACAATTAGCATTAACTGGCCCCATAATGATTTGATTTTTTGTACTCATTTTTCATTCTAGTTTTTTTTTTGCACTAGATATCTTCTTATAACATCCAATTTTCGTTATACTACTCAGTTATATATATATAACATAATAACGACGAGATTGACACCAATTGGCAAGTGACAAGTGTGCTATAGATCGCGGAAGCACGATGTGACCTTAGTTGTATTAAAATTTGGCATCGGGAAAAGAATAAAAGGAATATCCTTTCCTACAGCGTCATTTGACTTCTGTAATAATCTCAAACTATCCACGATTTTGTTCAAACTGCAGCGCAAATCTCCGTTTGTTTCTTCTTTTGTCAAATTTGAGATTTTGCAATCCATTAAAATACTCAACAAAAAAAAGAAACTTTTTCTGTCCAATTGCCAAAGTCAACTCCTTTTTTTTTTGTTTTACTTTCTGTTTTCCTCTTCTTAGGGAAAAAAAAACAAATTTGTATATATATTAAGGATCCGAATTGGCGTGGAAAGAGAAAGATACCAATAAGATTTGTGTAGAAGAAGAACAAAGCAGAACAATCAATCAATCGAATGGAGATTGAAGAAGCGAGTCGTGAAAGTGGGCATGTTGTGTGCGGATCATGGATTCGTCGCCCGAAGAAAGTAAACTGGGCCATCATCGCCAAAGCTGCCAAACGCCGTGGCTCATCTTCTCCGGCTCTCCTTAACATTTTCTCTTTCGATCCCATCACTACTTCTCTCTCCTCCTCTCCCTTGGTAATTTCTTCTTAACACCTCTGATTTTTTTAATTAGTCTTTGGAACCGTCTCATGAGCTTCGGGAAATTTCTTGGGTTTTGGGTGAAATTCTAGGTTTTTTTCTGGGAAATTTTGGTTCTTCTGAATCATGGGAGAAATAGGGTTTTTCTCGTCCACAGTAACATGTTTTCTAGTTGTTTTCTTCTGCTTTGTTTTTTTTGATAAAGCAGGACAAACTCTTTTCTTTTGGTAGTTACTTTGATTTACTAATGTAAGCAAAACAATACTTCTCTTCTTTCTTTGATTAAAGGCAACCCATGCGCTTAAAGAGAGTGATGGTGATCCTGTGGCAATCTCAGTGCATCCTAGTGGAGATTATTTTGTTTGCTCAACCTCCAAAGGTGGTTGCAAGTACGTTTCTTACTTGCTTTTACCCCCACACATTATCATCAAAACAGAATCTAGTGCCTTCCTTTGATACCATGTTTCCAATTTTGTTTGAGTTGGTACTGTTAAATGCGTGATGTCCTCTCTCTCGATCCTGTCTTGAGAACTAGACATAATTTTTGTTGGAGACTACTGTGCATCTTCGTGCCTTTTATAAATACTGGTTTTTGATCCTTGTTACGTACAAGTATCTAAGTACAATCATACGATATGTACAGTCACACTATATTAGTTATAGTGTCCAAAATGGTGGACGTCAATTCCAATTCTCTAGTATGCATGAAATAGATGTTTCAGTAGAATTGCAAAAGTTGGATGCAAGAAAGAAAATACTAGATTTTATACAATGTTTTGCTTACGGTCTAGATGCTAAAAATAAATTATTTGGTATTCAGGTTGTTTGAGATTGTCGGTGGAGCAACATGTATTACGATCTTAGCCAAAGAACTCCCTCCTCTCCAAAATGCTGGACTACAAAAGTGTATTGCCTTCAGCTTCGATGGGTCTAAATTAGCTGTTGGGGGAGTGGTAAGGAGGAACCACAACTGCTTCATAAGGGCTTTTTCCTCTGTTGCGACAATTTTGGTTCTAGCTTACTTACTGTAAACTATTTTCAGGATGGATGTCTCAGAATTATGGAGTGGCCAAACCTAAGTGTAATTTTGGATGAGCCAAAGGCACACAAATCCATCCGGGATATGGATTTCAGGTAATGACCGGAATCTTCTCTCCCATCATCCCTCCTTTCATATTCTTTTCAACTTAAAGCATAATTGAGCTAGTAAAAAGTGATCTTCTAGAAAGATTTGGGACTCGGGTCATACACCACAAATAGAAATTTATGGAGCTTGTGATGCGAAGCCGATTGTCTGCATCTCTCTCATATCTGCGTCTTTTATTGTAGTCTCGACTCGGAGTTCTTAGCCACGACATCAACTGATGGATCAGCTAGAATATGGAAAGCAGAAGATGGTTTCCCTTTGTCTACTTTGGAACGTAGTGGGGTATGTGATAATGAGAGTTACAGTTTGCATTTTGATCCCTGCAGTTTAGAACTCATATATCTTTAATAAAGTGTGCATGAAGTTTAAGTTGTCTCTGTTTTTTTGAGAAACATAATCCTGAGGTATCTTTGACCTGTATTTGTCTTTTTGTATAGATGTGCATTTCTTTGAGAAACTTAAAAAGCCCAACATAGATTTTCATCTGAACGTCTGTACCATCTTCATAATTCATATATATATATATATATTCTTTTTGATATATCCTGATTCTGATACCGTCATGTTTGTAGGATGAAAATATTGAACTGTGCCGGTTCTCTAAAGATGGAACAAAACCATTTCTTTTCTGTGCTGCTCAAAGAGGTATATAATATAGAGACTCTCGAGTAAACTATAACAAGCGTCATTAGTCTTTTATTAGCATTCAGATTAACAAGTTGAAACAATCGGAATCAGGTGAGATTCCTGTGGTTAATGTTTATGACATGAGTACATGGAAGAAGCTTGGGTTCAAAAAGCTGACAAGGAAGACTGCATCGACAATGGCAGTCAGCTTGGATGGCAAATATATTGCTTTGTGGGTGTCTCTTCATCCTTGATTGGTTATTGCTTTTCAGGCTTTTGATTGTACAAAGATTAAAACCTAATATTTTTTGCACTTTATTTGAAGGGGTGGCAAAGATGGGGATATATCTGTTGCTGAAGTTAAGACAATGGAGATCTACCACTACAGTAAGAGGCTACATCTTGGTCAAACCATTGCTTCACTGGAGTTCTGCCCTAGTGAAAGGTATAGTGATATCAAAACCCTTAAGTCTCATTATTGGGATTTAGACTAGCATTGTTTCTAATGTTTATCTATCCACTTGGGGCTTAGGGTTATTCTGACAACATCGAGTGAATGGGGTGAGATGGTGACCAAACTCACTGTACCAAAGGAGTGGAAAGGTTTGTTGCTCATCTGTCTCTCTCTCTCTCTGCAAATCTGAGTTGGCGCATATACCTTCTTTATACATCTCTCCCACTCATATCTTATTTGTTTGATATGCAGAGTGGCAGATTTATGCACTATTGTTTTGCTTGTTCATGGCATCATTGATACTTGCATACGTATTCTTCGAGAACTCAGATTCGTTTTGGAATTTACCAATGGGGAAAGATCAAAGAAGACCAAAGATTAGTCTTTTTGGAGATTCCTCCACGCCTACTGAGGATCATAATAGGTGGAACTTGGACCTATAGAAAGATTATGTAAATCCACGAAACCTTTTCTGTTTTTTCTTTTCAAAACATTGTTCCATGTTTTTCCTTTCCTCGCTCTCATCATTCTGAATTTTTTTTTTTCTTTGTTCACCATTATTCTGTATTCTGATTTTGTCTGACAAATGACCCCTTTTGATTTTGGAGTTAAATTGGTTTTGCTGTTTTGGGGTCTTGAATAGAATTTGACTTGATTACTGGTTGACTCACTCTTCCGAATCACATCTGGTGAAAAGTTAAAATATTAAGGGTAATAAACAAATAATAAGCTGCAGTGCAGAAAAGATCTTTTGCAATTAAAATTGGGAGTTTCATTAAACTTGAAAGCGACATGTGTAAGTCGGTAGCAGTAAGAGACATGATGACATCACGTGAGTGTTTCTATTAGCAGCTTGTCTATTTTTGGGTGGGGGCAACGTCCCATTAAGCTTTTAAAAGCGATAAATATCAATAACAGTCACACTTTCGTTCGAAATATCTAGCAAATATTCTGTGAGATTATCCTCCGATCATGAGGATCTTGCAAAACAAAACTTAAAAAGACAATCGAATCGGACGGCCATGGAGATTCGAGTGTACTTTATTGTGAAGACAATTCATCTTCAGGTAGATGAATTATTGTTTTGCAAGAGGATGTTTTTGATTGAAATAAAAAGTTGAGCTTCTTTTTAATATTGTCCCTTTACGTACGAAACAAAACAAAAGTGATTGCTTTCCCGAGCGTGGGGTCCCATTTACCTTGTCGCGATCTTCAGAGTCACATACTCACACTCACCACGATTTTGGACCTGAATTGAAATCACACTTACCCACAGATCTTTATAATCGAACTTGGAACTGACTGAGCAAGCTTCACTTTCTTCCTCTAAAGATGAATTGCCTTCAGAATCTTCCCAGGTATCTTCTTGCTTTCAGAAATTTATCTTCCTGTTGTTCATTTGGGTTCTTTGATTCGATTTGATTTTGTACGTTGTGTGTTGATCGTCACTGATTTCAGATCCTCAGTCTCACCTTTGTTGGGCTTTGGGGGCAATCAAAGAGATCCTTCTTCGTCCTCTTTGAAGATACTGGTACCAACTACTTCACCTATTTACTCTTTTGATTAGTAAAGATTCAGTCTTCCTTTTTAACTTTCTGGCAATTCGTTTTGCAGCTACCCATCAAAGCCAATGATCCTAGATGTCGACTTGTTTTACAGGTGAATATTGATAGTTTAATGGTCACAGAATGTTAGACTAGATTCGTTTTTCTTAACATATTGTATATTTAGGCGTTGCTTGCTATATATGCTTAATGGAAATATATTCTTTGAGTGTAGGCGGTATCAGATTCGAAATCCAGCGCAGAGATGAGTGGTGTTTCAAAAAAGGAAGAGAAATCTGATGAATATAGCCAAGACATGACTCAAGCTATGGGTGCTGGTACGTTTAGATTATACTTATAGACGTTTTTGCTTTGGAATCTCTTTATTGTGTGATATTCGAATATTGGTTGATTAGATTATATCCTGTAGTGTTATTTTCAAGTTTCATCTAAAATAATTCTGATTGTTATTGGCAAACTCACGTTTCTTGTTCTCCTTAGTTATGCGTTTCAGACACTGATTCGTTGCTATTTTGTTTTCATTTCAGTTTTAACTTACAGACACGAGCTAGGAATGAACTACAACTTTATTCGTCCAGATTTAATTGTTGGATCGTGCTTACAGGTTTTGTTTTTATCCTTTTGTTAGATATTGAAATTTGGAATTGTGTTACTATCTTTACTATCTGCTCTGCGTTTTTTTTGCTTAGACCCCTGAAGATGTTGACAAGCTCCGGAAAATTGGGGTTAAAACCATATTTTGCTTGCAACAAGATCCCGACTTGGAGTATCCTTCCATAGCCCCTCTTTTTCTATTCATGTTTTATGATTTTTTTTGTTTTTTTCATTTTCATTCGGTTTGCAGAATGCCTTGACTAATACTTCCAGATATTTTGGAGTAGATATAAGCAGCATTCAAGCATATGCTAAGACATTACCTGATATTCAGCATATTCGCTGTGAAATAAGGTTAGGCATTGGTAATGTAACAAGCCACGATTTGTTAATTTGTTTGCTTTTTGATGATTTGTCTATGAGTTTGTGACCGATTGGCACTAACTGATGGGAAATTAACTGACCATATTAAGGTAGGAGAGATCATGAGAGTTGGTTTTTACTTCTGTTTTCAATACTTTTCTAATTGCTTAAGTAGAGTTGAGGTAAGGAGTTTATTTTCTCACAATTGACAGATTAGGCGAGGGGACAGGGGTTTATAGATTGTTGGAGAGTAGTCTCAATTGTACTTTAGCCAAGAAATTACTAAATTTCTTTCGTTTTCTCAGTTAAATGTTACATTTTCCTTTCTTTTCTAGGGCTTGTAAAGTCTGTTGGCCATTACCTATTTTTGTTTGCAAACTAGAGTAATTGGGGAAGTTAGTCATCGTCCTCTTCTTACGAACTGTCTTGGAACCATCGTCATGCATTTCAAATATACGAGGTTGTTCACGAGCACATGCACTAGACAATCCACCATGAATGCACTCACACACAACTTATTATAATCTTTGGTGTAACAGAGACTTTGATGCGTTTGATTTGAGAATGCGTCTTCCTGCCGTGGTTGGTACACTGTACAAAGCTGTTAAGCAAAACGGAGGAGTTACATACGTGCACTGCACTGCTGGAATGGGAAGGGCTCCTGCTGTTGCGGTATGTTGCAGAAACCTGTTACGGTGCTCTTCTTTTTCTCTCCCTTTTCTTTTCTGTAGGACATCTTTCATTGTGAGTTTTTCACATGAGCGTAATGCATTGCTTTCCATTAGTGAAGCAGTGTTTTAGTTCAGCTGTAATTAAGACTGTTGCAAACAGTTGTTGTCTTATTTATTGTGCTTCTTTGGTTGACTAATGAAGTGTTGACTTTTTGCTGACTACTTTCACTTGCAGTTGACATACATGTTCTGGGTGCAAGGCTATAAACTTATGGAAGCTCACAAATTACTTATGGTAAGATGCTAATGTACTTCTTGTTTCTGTTACTCTACACATAGTTTTCTTGATACCTTTATTGATTAACCCAACATTTTAATCGTGTTCAACTAGTGTTACTGCCTGTTATATTATGTGAGGAAACTTGGGGGATTTTCTTCTCCTATGAATTGATGATTATGACAGCTAGAATTCCAAACCGGTTGGGTCGCATTTTGTCGTAAAACTGTATATACTTAGAAAATAGCACTCAAGACAAATTCTTGTGTTAGTTCATTAGATATTATAGTATCTATAAATCTTAAAAGAGGCACACGTGACACTGGTCTAAGCAACCATCTCTGAAAATTTATTGCAGAGCAAACGAGCGTGCTTTCCGAAGCTGGATGCTATCAGAAATGCAACAATTGATATTGTGAGTCAATTCTTTAATTTTTAATGCTTGCACAGATGTTTGTAGCTTATCAGTTCCATTGATTTGCATGAGATACAACAATTGTTGCTTAGTTCCTTGATTCCTGATTATCGTTTCCGGGTATATATGGACACAAAAGCTTACAGGACTCAAGAAGAAGATTGTTACTCTGACACTGAAAGACAAGGGTTTCTCCACAGTAGAAATTTCTGGCCTTGACATTGGATGGGGACAGGTGAATATGTCTTCTTATAAATCAAGTGAAAGATTTTGATGCCTTTTTTAAAGTTATGGTGTGTCATATATGATTTATAGCTAGGATGCACATTCTCATTTCTATGCAAAAGAAAAGCCTATGATTATGCAAAATATTTGGGAGAAGGTATATGATGCAAGTCTTTTGTTCTGTTTTTCTTTTCACCATTTTTCGCCTTTGTACAGAGGATACCTCTGACACTAGACAAGGGAACAGGGTTCTGGAGCCTAAAGAGAGAATTGCCTGTGAGTTTTCTTAATGAAGTAGAAAGCTTAGTGTCTGCTTTTTGTTATCATATTCCGACCAGATATATAATTCTGAAACGCAGGAAGGACAATTTGAATATAAATATATCATAGATGGTGAATGGACACATAACGAGCTCGAGCCGTTTACAGGACCCAACAAAGATGGCCATACCAATAATTACGCAAAAGTAAAATGTCTCTTTCTCTTAACTTAGAGTTTGAACAAGTTTTGATGAATGAGTTGCTGTTTTAATGAAACAGGTAGTGGATGATCCAACGAGCGTGGATGGTGCAACGCGGGAGAGGTTAACGAGCGAAGACCCTGAGCTTTTGGAGGACGAACGCTTTAAACTAATCCAGTTCTTGGAGACTTGTTCTGAGGCAGAAGTTTGAGACTTGAGAACATCATTTCAACTCTGTGAATGATCCACTTACTAGTAACAATAAAATGCTTTTACCTTATGTTGGTATACATAAAGTTAAGTTTATAGCATAAAGAAAATGAAGTTAGTTGTACGACGTTCAAGTATAATATTATTACATAAGACTTTAGATCTTTGTTATTTTTAATTACATACATAAGAAGCAGATGTACAATTTTACCCCGAAAGGTTGAATATATTACCAAAATTCCCGCTTGCGCCTCCCAACACTCACGTCTGTGTTCTGGCTTCTGTGTAATGGCGTAGGGTTTTAGTCCATTTGCAAAGATGACTCGTGAATTCTAATCTCTCTCTCTCTCTCTCTCTTCTTCTCGCGGTCGCAGGTAAACCCTACACACCTTAAGCACCTCTCTTCTCGCTTTCTCATCTCTTCTTCTCTATCGATGGAGTTTTTGCTCTTTGAACAATTCAATTGTCCACTCTCTCTTTAATTTTCTAAGTATTTCGCTTCCTGTGTTTCTGTATTGAGACAGTCAGATGTTCCGTATTCTAAATTAACAGTTTTTGTTTGGAAATGATGAACTAAACGGATCTATTTAATGATTTGTAATACTTTGTTAGTTTGATGGTAGACTTGTAATGGTTTTGGGGGTACATGTCTGGTTCTGACTTAATTTTAACCCTTTCTGCAATAGGATATATAAATGCACTCTCTAAAGACTACTTGCGCTGGGCAAATATTTGCTCTAGCTAAGCCCCACGATTCTGTAGGCAAGAGAACGCGTAATCGGATTCCCAAAGAGGAGAGAAAGACACTGGTGGAATCTTTCATAAAGAAGTATGAATTGAATTCCTTTCCCTAAAGCCCTAATCTTGAGTTTGTTTCTTTCCATTGCACCTATCGTAATTGTTGATTATTTACAGGCATCAAAGCCGAAACAATGGGAGTTTTCCTTCCCTTAGCCTCACACACAAGGAGGTGGGTGGGTCTTTCTACACCATTAGGGAGATTGTCAGAGAGATCATCCAAGAAAATAGAGTCCTTGGTACTAGTGACTTGATTCTTGAGGGCAAAGCCGATGACCATTTGCAAGATCAAACTCTGTCAAGTTCAATCCTGATGGATCCTGTGTCCCCTTTATCTTTGTCCCCAGACGGATTCCATTATCCATCAGATCAAAGTCATAATCTTTCCTCCAAGGTTGGGGAGACGAAGTCAGCTGAAAATGGGGAAAACATTAATGGTAGCCAGGCTGCCTTGGAAGACAGAAGATCTGATATATTGAAGGACAGGGAAGTGAACGGATATCAACTTTCCGAAGAAGTCGTAGGGCTGCTCCCACACGAGTCAGTGGGCTCTACTCACATATCCAGGACTCAGTTTGCAGGATCTTGCGGTGAAGAGAATGATTCCAAGCATGATGCAGGGCTGCATGATAGAGTGCAGACAATATGTGATAGTTTTGCCTCCAAACCTCAGGATAAAGAACTCGAGGTGGATAAGAAAGACAGAGGATTTGAGGAAACACCTTTCATTGAATCAAAAGGCATAAAACCTAACAATGACGAAAGAGTGAATGATGATGAATTAGCGATGACCGAAATGGTGAACGTGACGAAAAATACATTAGGCGCAATTAATTTGCCAGCAGAAGCAGTTGTTGAGACATTTCCTTTAAGATCTGTGACTTCACCAATGGAGTCGTCGGATGTACAACCTAGTGAGTTGGCGAAAGTTTGTGAGGGTGGGAAAGGAACTGAGGCAAATGTGGAAAATGATAGCAGAACCGAAACTTCTGTTAATCTTGGAGAGATTTCTTCTGTACCTGAAGAACAAGGGACAAAATTCATTGGTGGTCAAATGCCAAATCATGTCTCTGTCGCTATGGAAAAGAAAGTTGAAGAGAAACCTGCAAATCCTGCTTCAGTAGATGTTGAATGTGCTGATACTAAAGGGACGGTGGTTGCGAATGCTGTGATTGGCAACATCCATGAGACTAAAGAATTTAGTAATGGAAGTTTGACAACTGAACGGACAATGCCAACATCTGGCACTGAGGTAAGCTTTGCCAAATATATGTTTGTTTTTATATTCTGTTTGAATCCTGGAACTAAGTAGTCTTCTTGAAAATTGTTTATGTTCAGCAGATTGTATGTTAGTTGCATGACTTATTTGTGAACATCTCCTAATTATTCCTGTTTGAATTTAGGATAACGCATTTCATGATTGTGGCAGAAGAACGTTGATGATGGAATAGCCAATCTCTTGAATCTTTCTAGCTGTTTTGGAAGCCAATACTTAGACTGTGAGGATTAGGGTGAAACTGCATAATGCAAAGCTGTTAGTAGGTTTCTCCTAGAAACTGTGTTTAACGATGAAACCTTCGCAACCCTTTGAATTGTGTAACAGTCTGGGAGTTTTAAGAACGACATAGCTTGGAGTGAAGTCACAAGTGTCGATAAGGCAACCGTGGAAAAAGGGAAACTCGATGCTTCAGATAGTTCGAGTTCTCAGAAAGGAAACATTGCAACGTTAAACAGAATTAAACCGTGAGTTCAACAAACTCCCAAGTCTTAGTTATGCTGTGGGATTGTTGGTATTGTGTTTGGTTCTCCAAAGGTTTCACATGCCTTAACCTTTCTTTCATCTTTTTCTGTGCAGTGAATCGTGGAAAGGGCAATCTAATGTGGCAGGACATGAAACAAATCCCCTCTTGGCAGTTCTGAAATCTTTTGTTACAGCCTTTGTGAAGTTTTGGTCGGAGTAATAATATATTGTAGAGATATTGGTTGAGTTTTAGTTGTTTTCGTTAGTGAGAGTTGGTAAGGTTACGATTAGATATGGTTTGAAATTTGCTGTGCAATTTTTTTTGTTGAATGTTATGGGTTGAATCATATGAATGTAGTTTAATCAGAGACGAAAAGTAAAATTCTGAGGATAATCCTCTTTAACATTTCAAGACACAACGGATCTAAAGATCATGGATTTCAATTCTAGGCACCAGTAAGTCTCACGGGATTTGATTATCTTGTTTACTGCATCAGATTTGCATAGAGAATTTGAGCCTAGATTGGTCAGAAACAGGTAACTATTTGAACAGAGCTTTGGATTAATAACTTTAATTACACCACACGAACTGAATGATGCAGCAAAACCCGCCACTTCCAAGGGTGACATGCACCAAAGAAGCCCTCTTTCTGTTACAGTGGCTCATTTTTATTTGATTATTTAAAGAGAGATCACAAGCTTTTGATACTTAGCAAAATGGAAAAAGAGTCAACGAAGATGATGAATGGTGGAGTTGGGTCAAAGTCACGCAAGGTCCTTCCTGATTTTCTCGGATCTGTGAATTTGAAATACGTGAAGCTTGGATACATTTACCTTCTCTCGCTTTCCCATGTCTTTTGCTTCTTTCTTCCTCCTCTTCTCCTTTTCTTCATCTTTGTTTCTCGGTTTCTCCCAATATTGGCTTATCCTTTATCCATCTTCTTCCTCCTCCTTCTCTACCATTTTCTTACTCCTTCCTCTGTTTTTCTTCTCGATTTCTCCTGTTACCGCCCACCTGATCATTTCAAGGTCATGTCTCTTTCCTCCCAAGCTTGTATCTCTTTCTTTGTCCTACTTCTCATTGTTGTTTTGAGGATGTAATTTGTACAGATCACCAAAAGCGACTTCATCGAGCTGGCAATGAAGTCTGGTAACTTCAACGAGATGTCCATCGAGCTTCAAAGAAAAATGCTAGAGCAATCAGGCATAGGAGAGGAGAGCTACATGCCAAGAGTGGTGTTCAAGCCTGGTCACAAGGTCAATCTTCGTGATGGCCGTGAAGAAGCAGCAATGGTGATCTTTGGAGCAATCGATGAGCTTCTTGCAGCAACAAAAATCAACGTGAAGCATATCAAGATCCTGGTGCTCAACTGCGGAGTCCTCAACACCACGCCTTCTCTGTCAGCAATGGTGATCAACCATTACAAGCTGAGGCATAATACAGAGAGCTACAATCTTGGTGGTATGGGATGTGGCGCCGGAATCATAGCCATTGATTTAGCCAGAGATCTTTTGAACGCTCATCAAGGCTCATACGCTTTGGTGGTGAGCACTGAGATAGTGAGCTTCACTTGGTACTCAGGCAATGACGTCACGTTGCTTCCACCAAATTGTTCCTTTCGGATGGGAGCAGCTGCAGTTATGCTCTCTAGTCGGCGTATCGATAGATGGCGATCCAAATATCAGCTTATGCAGGTGATAATAACATAGAAACACTCTTGTTTACTCTTGCTCTGTCGTCTGTTTTGATTTATGATGATATTATAAGGGGTGAAATGAAACAGCTAGTAAGAACCCATAAAGGCATGGATGACACAAGTTACAAGAGCATGGAGTTGCGAGAAGACAGAGAAGGGAAACAAGGACTCTATCTATCCAGAGATGTAATGGAAGTTGCTCGGCGTGCACTCAAAGCAAACATCACAACACTTGGCCGTCTTGAGCCTTCTTTTCAACATATATGTGTTCTGGCATCGAGTAAGAAAGTGCTCGACGAGATTCAGAAGGATCTCAAATTGACGGAAGAGAATATGGAGGCATCAAGGCGGACACTGGAACGTTTTGGGAATACATCGAGCAGCAGTATATGGTACGAGCTGGCATACTTGGAACACAAGGCGAAGATGAGAAGAGGAGACAAGGTTTGGCAGATCGGCTTCGGGTCAGGGTTTAAATGCAATAGTGTTGTATGGAAAGCCCTTAAAAACATTGAGCCTCCAAGACACAATAACCCATGGATTCTCTGAGGATTAAAAAGTTTACAAGTGTATGATAACATGAATGCAGTCACTCACCAATGGAAAAAGGCATCTAAGTAAAATGCAAAGTCCCCAGTTTATTCAAATAAAATATGATTGCATTTGAACATATCCCTGATGATGGGATCTTACATAAGGCAAACCATCTGATAGAGAACTGCAGTCTGCTCTTGATTTGTTTATCATCAGAAGCTAAAAGCTGAGCTTATAACTACTTGGCACATGAAAGGATGAAACTTTACGACCTTTTATATAATGTGTAGCAGCAAAAGTTGCCGTAGGAGAAGAAAGCAACCATGGGAAAAGGGCAAACTTAGAAGCTTTGGATAGTTCATAGTTTCAGTCTCTTAGACACAAATGCTGCTATCTGGAGCCACTACACCTTCAAGTTTCCATCCGCCAGGTCGAGCCAGCGCGAAAGCCTGTGATGCCAAAATAAATAATTAGTTTCGAATCAAAGAAAAAGCGACCTCAAGCATATCTGGCAAAAAGATGGAATGCACAAAACATCTTTCCAGGAGTTGCCAAAAGCCTGAACCAAAGCAGCATTGCAAGTTGCAACGTAACGGAAGCTCCAGAAAACATGCAGGCTGCTTCTTCCCAACCCTGATTATGCCTCATACACATGTGTATGAAGATATGACAAGACAGCACAAGGAAGATGAAGATGCACACAAGTAAAAACTAACTAACATGACAGTGGTGATGTCAGGGGCTGAATATTTGGAGATAATCTGTTAAAGAAGCTCGGCGGTTTGGCCGTCCATAGCAGCAATGGAGTAAAAGGTTGGGATGAAATGTACAATTTGCCTCCATAAACCCATCCACCTGCGCTTGCATTGACTTCAGTGTCTCTCTAGTTCGCGTCGCGTCGCTGTGAAATACCTCACGAAACAAACTGATATTTCAGGAAGCGAGGTTTTGGAATTAAGACCTTGAGAGAATGAGTTGGAGAAGCCAACCAAGTGTCGAGAGGATTTGAGCAACTTTAGCAGCATCGGCTTGTCCGGCTTTAGTTAGAGGACGATCATTGTCTATCGTTGAGAGAGAGCAAGATTGGTTTTCCCTCAGAGGTACAAGATTGGATGCAAGCTAAGCAACGCATCTCTTGTCTCATTTCATATCTTGCTTAGCTGATTTCAGGTAACAAATAGTAAAGTTTTTATTGCGTTAAAAAAATGTAAAAGTTTATTTAAATAATAGGCTATTGGTTGGAGATGATGACTAAGAAAACGAATTAGATTATTATTTTTGTTTAAAAATATCGCTTTATTTTTCGAGAAAATTTTAACCGTAGATTCAATTCAAAAACTCTAACTTTACCAAAATGATCTACTAGTAACCGGTCCACATCATTTTGATTAACATCTCAAAACATTCGTCTATTTTATTCTTTTAAGAGTGACATAAACAGAACATAACCACATCAGATCAAATAATTTACTCTGAAGAAAGTTTTAGATTGAACCGAACCGCAACTAAACCAAAATAAGTAACATAAATGTAACCAAACCGCTAATAATCTGGAAATCAAGATGAACCAAACCGCATACGACCGCTCTTAGAGGAGTCGTTTTCTCTCTTCCGCAACTGAACCAAAAGAACTAACTCAATCCTTTCGCCTTTTGAGTGTTGGTCGTATTGATCCTCTCTTTCTTTGCTGCATAGAAATTATCAGAGTGAAATAAACTTGATGCTTTCATTTTTCAACTTGGAATTAATACAAAGATGATACTATGCTCTAAATGTTTGCATTACAAACTCCTCAAAAAACGATTCTTTTCACGTTTTTATGATGCCAAAAGGCTCGTCCTCTTTTTCACACTAAGCCTTATTCACCCGAATCTTCTGTCCTTCCAGCAACTGAGAGTTTAAAACATCAACAATGAGGAAAAAAAATTCTTCACACACTATAAGTGAAGATGAAGTCATGAAACAAATGAGGCAACTTACAGAGTTGTTAAGAGCCAAAATGGCAGCTTCCACATCTTCTTCTGAAGAAAACGTTACAAATCCAAACCCAGTGGATTTCGAAGTTCCGGGTACTCTTGAAACCTTGGCACTTAATACTTTTCCTTTCTCAGAAAACAAATTTTCAAGCATCTCTTTTGTGACAGTCTTTGCTAGATTTCCTACATATACTTTGTAAGGACTATCTACAAATGTGGAATCTTCGGACTGAAGGAGTGATAAATCAGGAGATGATGCTATAGGTTTCTCTGTTATGTTAACCTTCACCTCACGTCCTTCAATGGTCTGAGAAATAAAAAATAAAGCTTTTGTCGTTTTTTACAGAACCCTAAAAGAGATGGTGAATGAAGAGAAGAAAGAAGCAAATTAGGGAATAAAATCTCACACTTCCATTCAATTTCTCAATCACAGCATTGGCATCTTCAACTGATTTCATTGTAGCGAATCCAAATCGACGGCTTCGTCCTGAATACTTATCATACATCACCTGACGAAAATCAACCCAAAAAAACATCGAAATCACAAATCTTGATGATAAACTAACTCACTAACTTTAGAAGGTGAAGAGATGTAGGAGCAATAACCTGAACTTTTTCAATGGCGCCGTGTTCTTCAACGATTTTGGTAAGCTGCTCATTATCCACCGTTCTGGGTATGTTTCCGATGTAGACACGCCTGTAAGATTCAGAATTAGGGTCCAAAGTGGCTTTTTCTTCCGTCTCCATCACCGCATGAGGAATGAATCTCATCCTAGAGCTCCGAGGAAGGGAGACGGAGATGGCTCTGGCGAGAGAAGGAAAGGGTTTGAGGGAGATTACATTGGCTTGCGACTGCAAAGGGGTGAAGGATTCCGACTGGAATGGGAAGACTGTAGGTTTGATTGAAACAACAGCTGTTAGGAAAGTAGCCATTGTCGGAGAAGGAGAGATGGAGAAGAAGAAGAAGGTATTATGATATCAACATTATCCATAAGCCGTATCTCACTTCTTCATCTCCTTGGAAAATTGGGCCTAATCGAGCCTTCAAAATATCGGCTTACAAAAGTAGAAGAATCTACAGATCAAGATGATGTAATGGGGCAGACCGGCTGGGCCCGTTTTAGCGTGGCTTGGTCCATGGGCTATCCCGTACTAAAATAGTGACGGATTTGGCGGGTTAGTCTTAAAGGTGGTGGGTTTGACATTAAACGTTCGATCCTATGCACACATGCAAGGCTAACCATAGGTTTGGTAATGATAACATCCCTATGGACCACATGTCGACCTCAACCTGATGGTAGAGTCTATCAACCTTACACGGCAAACTTTACATCGGATTTACTTTTTGATGTAACCAAAATCCATCCATATTATGATTAATAGTTAATGACTGATCGAGTTTGATGTAGTAGACCTCTGAAACAAGAAGCCTAGTCGAAATCTGGTTAAATCAAATCGCAAATTGTGTGCTTATTCTAGTTAACTAGAAATCAATGAAGCTTCTGTGGGATAAAATTACATCCGCATAAAAGTGAGAGAAAAAGAAAAAAAAAATGGAAAAAACCAGACATAGCTGGAAGGGGGACCTGCCCAAATCGTTGAAACATAATGGGAAGAGAACAAAAGCTCTATGGTACCGAAGTCTTCTCCTGCAATGAAATCAGTTAACGTGGTTGACAAAACCAACTCCACTACTTAGAATCCAGCACCATTTCCTTTCAAAGCTCCCTACTCTTACTTTTTGGCTTTTTGCTTCTTCCTATCCAAAGACTTTAACCCAACACCTAATCCTGCAGGACCCACGTTCGTTGTTTTCCCGTTTTCAGAGGTTCCTTTCTTCTCTTCTACCATTGCCTCCCCATTTTCCCCACTTTTCTTAGTAGAATCCGCGGTTCCTGGATTGATGAGTTGAGAGAGCTGTGGCACTGGAACACCACTATGGGGACGAACCAGTAGCCCCTTAGCTGCTGCTTTCTTCCTAACTTCAGCTGCAGCACGAGCCGCTCTTTCATCAAAACCTCTGCCCCGTTGTTGAGCCTCCGCGAGGACAGCCGCGTTCAGTGCATTAGACCTCTCTGTAGCTGCTGCGTTTTGGAACGCCTGTATCAGGTCTGGACGTGCCTGTTATATACCGATCAGGAAAACGATTTCATTAATATATCATCATCTATAAACAATTTGTGACTTTCAGCTTAAAATACACCAGAAACTAGAGCTACAAGTGAGATACCTTCAAGAGATCGATAGCCTTTTGCGTGTTGGCCGCATTGGCTGCCTGTCCTTTCTGCTTTTGTGCATTCTTCTGGTGAAAACCCCAATCAGAAACATGAGAAACGTAAAGAGAATGTATACATAAATAACGAGGTCGTACTCAGTGATTATTGTTGCACAAACCTGAAGCTCACGCATCTCAAAAGTCTTCATCCAGTTTTGAGAATCTTTTGTCCTCGAATCATCCTCTCCCAATTGTTTGACAAGTATATCATAGGTTTTCTTCTCATGCTGACCAAAACAAAACAGTTGCTTCAAAACATGAGTCAAAATAGAGGATTCAAAAGCCTTATTAGATGTTGTAATACCTGGTGTGAGAGCTTAAATAAACCCATACTGTTACACGCAATGGCAAGAGCGTGGTAGCATACTGCAGTCTGAATGTGTTCAGGACCAAGAAGTCTCTCATTTTTCTTCAAAGCGTCTTGAAGATAACGCAGAGCTGTGTCCATTTTGCCCATGTCTTGATACATCATGGCAACATTAATAAATGTGGCTGCAACATCTGGATGATCAGGGCCAGATGAAAGGCCAAGTAATAGCAAGGCACGGCCCATGTTTTGTAGAGCAAGTTCTGTCTGGTTCAGCCCATGGTAGAAAAGAGCCATATTGCCATAGCTGCAGTGCAGATACCCCAAGTAATTTACATATATTAAACCCACAGAAAAAAAAAGGAGCGCACTGCAAGTCGTGACTTTGAAATGTCATTCAACTGGAGTCCTACTTCTAATGAACTATGGGAGAGGAACAAGATTCACTTTAATTATATTCAGTACCAGGATGTCTCGTCCAGTAAGTCAAAAGCTGAAAGTTCATCAATTTCAACCTTGGAACAAGTTACAGTAATAAAATAAAAGGAAATTAGTTGATACCTGTGAGCAGTATCAGGATGGTCCAAACCAAGACAGCGCTCATTTATGATTAATTCCTTGTGTTGCTGCATTATGGCCCCAGCCATATCTCCTGCATGGTATAGAACCATGGCCAGGTACCTGAAAAGCAAAAGAAGACCAAAAAAAAACTTAAGGCAACTAGAGCGGAATTCCATAGATATTAATAGCCTAAATCAAAACCCGAATAGATGATTAGTGGAAGATCAGGCAGTCGAAGGCTTACCTGCAACAGTTTGCAACTTCCCTGTGCATTGGACCAGTCACCTGGAAATCAGATGAACATGATCAGCAGTCTTAGTGTTAAAATATTTGTAGAGTCTATCAGATGCATAAACAGACCACTTACCTGTTGAAGTATTGAAAACGCCTCTGAAAAAAACGTGTAGGATTCACTAAGCATGCCCTACAAGAGATTAATCATTTTAGTAAGAAAAAGACAACGATGTAATAGGCGGAAACTTAAACAACTAATTTGAAATAGCATAGCTACCTCAGCCAGTTGCACCTTCCCCATCTCAACGAGATTTTTAGCCTCAGAGCAAACAGGTACAGAGTGCTTAACAACAGCCTGAAGATCCAATACATCTGACGCATCGAAAGGCGAGGTGGCACCAAAGTCGTATTTGCGAGCAGCAACACTGATACCAATCTGTTAACAGAAAAAAAAACAATTGATAACAATAATTAACTGGCACTGGTAACAAAATTCTGAAGGAACAAGATATGTGCCTCTCAACTTACCTTTTGGCAAAGGTTGCGGAGAACAGGTATTTTTTTAGCTGTAGCTCTTGACAGCTCGGGCAACTCAAACTGAAGATAAGCTCACATTAGCTTCAGGTACTTATAGTAAGTAAATCAAACATGTAACTGGCTCAGAAGGGTGACAACTCTTCAAATCCACAATCAATAAAATAAGTTTAATTTGTTCATGATTATTATACCTCATACTTGGCTTTGGCAAATTCTTGAATGTCAGACCATAGAATGTTGGAGTCAACCATCATATACGATGAAAGACTTTTCTTTGCAGAAGCTTTTCCTTTCCCTCTTCCTTGAATCTTCTTGGTGATCGATTGATCCTGTCCAAATTCAAGGGTCAGTATAGTACCTTATACCAATCAGAAACAATCAGTATGGTTTGTTTCATGAAACTTTATAGACTGTTCCAAAGAACTGAAATAGAATCATTCAAGAAGAACAAGCAAGGAACTATAGATACACAGAGTCTCAAAGTGCAGACGAACCTTCTTTTGAGTTTTAGCATGCAAGCTGTTGGTGCTAGCTTTTCCCCCAGCAACATTTCCAAAGATACAATTGAGGAAATGTGATACTGCTGCACCAGTATCGTGATCTTCTATATCTCTTAGAATGTCCTGCATAACCATGTAAATAATAAGGAGCTTGTCCACTGAAACCATAACTCTTGTTCAGCCATGTTTATTGTAGTACGAATTTTACAGTCTTTATAATTACCTTGAGAATGTGCTTAGCGGATCTGACGGTAATTTCATTCAGACAAAGTTCCCACAAATGAGGCAAATGCTTCACTCCATTAGCAATCTGGTCATGAACAGCCATTGTTAATAAAATCAACCAGGGTGATATATCTTATAATAGGACAATGCAGATGACAAACTTACTCTTCCAATGTAACGAACATTAACACCATGAGAATGGAGTGCTTCAGTCAAAGTCTGACCATCCATTGGGGATACTTCAAGAGCGCAAAGATCTTCTATGAATTTTGGAAGTACCACATCCACAAGGTATGAGCTAACTTTCTTCACGTTTTCTTCATCAGAAGAAATCTCCTGGTTAAACCCAAAAAAAAAACAAACATTCAATCAGTTAAACAAACATTAAAAATGATCTTGTGACAAAGCACCTGTAGCAACATAGCATACCTCTTGTGTGCCACCTAATGTGAAGTCAGTGAAAACATTGGGGTTAAATGATATATCATCACATAGTTTGGAACTTTCAGATGATCGGCCTGCAGAATCGGCGGTGGTATTTTGCTTTTCTGTAACATTTTTCTGCAGATATCTCATAAATATCAGCAATTACAGTTTCCTTTAACTCAGATACAGCATTTCTCAAACATCTCTATTTAGCATTATGATGGAAGGATGGGGAAAAAAATATCAGCGAAAAACAATTGATGATTGAACCACCCGGTTCAATTGTATTAGCAAAGTATTCAGTATTGTCTACTAATATAAATAAGTTATTATCATCATTGTTACAGAGGCCAATCCTACTTGGTATTTTGGCTGTCTGCTTTTTCACTTGCCAAACATTCAAGGAGGGAAGCACATACCTCAGAAGTTGAAGCTCCGTTTTCCTCTCCATGGATCAATTCATCACCAGTTTTAGAAGTATCAACACTAACATCAGAAGGATCAGAAACAATACCCGTCCCTTCATCAGTCTTGGTTTTACATTTTGATTTCTCCAGAGCTTCGGCCTTCATCATGATAATATATTGATCAGTACCTGTCATAGGAATACTAAAAAGGGAATATGTTTCTAAGGAATAATGAATATGTACCTGGCAAAATGATGTGATCAGTTCTGGTCTTAGGACACAAAAGCGTGACTCTGGACCCGTGAAATTGGCATCACGAGGCGTCACTCTCATCAAGTCCAAAAGATAATGCCTGTTATCACTCCCAACAATCCCCTTGCACTCTACTGGTGCAGCTAACTTGAAGACATTCTCGGAAGCATCAATAACAGCATGTTCCTTTATGTGAAGAAGCTTTGCAGCCTCTAGCACCTGAAGAATATATTGTACAGATGGATCAGTACTAGAACTATCACATTAATGCCTACAAAATCCAACAGCAATACAGAGAATATCCATTTACCTTAGAATGAAAATCTTCATTCCAGCAGATTTTCTTGCCATTATCGACTGAACCATACAAAAGCGCATCTGATTTATCCCCTTGAAGGATGCCGGGTAGAACACTCTAGAACAGACATGAAACACATTGCAGCTATTAAAATATACACAAGCAAGATACAAATAATCTCAATAAAAAGGACTTGGAAATTCCAGTATAAGTACAAACCTGAGCAACAACCCTATGACCTCTGTAATCAATAATGGCCATTGCCAGATTATATAACCCTGGGACATCTGCTTCTTGATATAACTTTGTGCCTTTCAAGTCATTGTTTGCAGAGGCATATGTTGCCTGCTCATTCTCAATAAGAGGCGCCTCATTACAGATGTTAAGCTCTGCATTATGTTCTTCATCGCATGCTCCGTCTTTGCATGGAACCTTTGCAGACGGTGACACTTTCTCAGTCACAGAAAGATTATTTGATGGACGTTTCTTGGAAAGCTGTTCAATGTCGGCATCAACAGCAAAACTGAAAAAGATATTGTTGTGCACATACCTACAACAGGTAAACAATAAAAAGTGTTCAACATTGAGACACTGATGCAATATACAAATACGTAAACATCTAAACGCTCCAAGTCATTTTTCCGTGTTTTAGCAAAAAGAGAATCATTTAACTGACAAGATTTCAAGGCAACAATGAGCTAAAAACAATAAAACATACGAGTTGACATTAGGGAATCAACGATAAAGGCCAAAGGATTAAAACTGACATGTGCAGACACTCTGGATCAGTTGGATTTATGGGTGGTATACATCGGTTGATTACACCAATTGCTCCGTTAAGCGCCGCATCGACAAAGTCAGAAGATACTTTGTAAAGAGCTCTGTCACGTAAGATCCTGCAAAGAAAGAAATATTCATTATGAAGCAATCTACAATAGGAACGGAATGCCAAGAGAAAAAAGTTTTTTGCTACCAAAAAAATATCAATTGTACCTCTCCTGAGGAGTACTATGAGGGAACTCCCTGCAAGATTGCAACTCTTCGTTCCAATCTCTTTGCATACCAATCAGCTCACTACCATAGGAAATGGTCAGTGCTTCTTCTGCTCTAGCTGCATCGCGCTTGTGATCTGAGCCAGATACAAGAGCCTATGCTCAGATATAATAGAATTGAATCTTATTTTAACTGATTCTTTGTGGAACTGGGGATAAAAGTCCGATTTGTTTTGTACTTCCAAATACAACAGGAACTTATCTTCTCATACATCAATAGTTGTGAGCAGAAGCGCTTGTTCTATATATAAAATAGAAAATGAGTATGCAGTCGATAAATAAGCAACAATTTGGACAACAAACTAATATATTAATTCACATAAATTAGTTAGGCAAAAAACATATCAGAACGAATATCCTAAAGCGAAATATGACTTGGACCTCAAGATGCAGTCACAATGAAAGAGAATTCAATGATCTATTACATATAAAGAAACTAAGATCAAGGCAAAGCTTTCTTTCAAATCATAATTAGTGCTGGGTACCATGTTAATATCTCCGAACTATAACAGTGCTTAAAACAGTAAATGTGCAGAAACGTCCTCTAAAAGAACAAGTTGAGCTGGCCTCAAAAGGACAGAGCCAAGCTACTAAAACCAAATTACTGTGCAGAACGCAAAGGCACTGTAATAAACAAGTTCCGTATGTGCAAAGTTGATACGGACTCAATTGCTATTAAAGTCAAACTTACCGGGAACAGGATATGGTCTCAGCCACGAGTGTGGTGGCAAAAGCGATTGAACATTTTCAAAGGGATGTGCAGAGGCTTTCTTTTCCATGACCTCGCGGAAAGCTATATAGTCAAAGGAAAAAAAATAAAAGATAATTAATAAATTGAATGATAACTATCAAGTCAGTGATAAATAAACTAAGAAAATTAAAATATGCACTAGTTTCTATCAAGTCATAAAAAGTAATAAATAAACAAAGAAAATTACATATACATTGGTTCCCACCTTTTTTAAACTTAGAGCTAAGTTTTTGCAATAATCCGATGAGAGTAGCTGCTTCGAATCCAGATTTACTGGGTCTTGGATCGAGAATATTCCCTGAGCTAGAATTAACGTAAAACGCCTTTGTGGTACCGGTGATGCAGTATTTGTTACCTTCCAGCGTCACAACATCCAAATAGATTAAGTCTCCTACAAGCCTGTCACAAATAAATTCATTAGATACAGTATTCATTAGATACAGTATAAAAGCAGATGACTTATACCTTCTGTGACTTGGAGGAGGGTTGAACGATGAGAAGACAATGTTCTCCACACACTTGATCTCTTCCGATGGAGAATTTATCAACTTCCTGAGAGAGGCGGGTATATCTTCCATGAAACCCAGACAATCAAGCTCCGGGACGTTTGGTTTGTCTGTTTCAGACATGGGGACAGAATTAACTCCTTCACAGTGCATGGAAAGCAAGAAAATTAATTCAAAACACTGGAAAGAATCTGAAACCTTCAGGATTCTGAATTTTGTTCAGTGCTGCGTCATACTTCAAGGCAAGCGTTGTCGACAAGGAAGAGTGGAGCGTCGAAAGCGAAAGGAGATCTCTAGATCGGTGAACGTGAGCCCTGATAGATCTATCATCGTATAACGCTGTGGAAAGAAAGACGTACGGTCAATTGACAGCAATTAGTTTTAACCGATTAGAAATAAAAGAAATACAATTTTTATCATACCGGGAATCATTTCTAACGAGCAACCACCAATGGTGATGTCAGTAACTTCAGAGACCTCATTGTAATCTTCGAGATGGTGAGTCTCCCCATCCTTACTGCGGAGCAACAACTCGTAGCACGTGAAGTAACATGTCTCTGGGGCATCAAGAAGGAATTGCCTTATATCCATCACTGAGTCTCCAGGGTTCAACTGAATAACAGATTGGACAGATTCAGTAACTCACACCAATAAATGAAAAACAGATTAATACTATAAAAGAAATATATAGAGAAGCAAAATCATTTAGAAACAAAAATTGGAAAAAATATGTGAGTTTCTAAGACAGACCAATAGTATATAAGGTAAAAAAGAGAAATTTTAAACTCACTTGGAGCTCCATTTTACCGCCACTCTGTGTTTTGACCGAAACAGGATAGAGACGAAGTTCACCTGTGAAAGCCAAGCAAAACATGTAAAAAATCTCACTGCAATATAAGGGAATGTGTGGATAAATCTGCCTTTATTAAGAGAAAACTATCACACACAAAAATTGAGATATAACATAAATCGGATGCTACCAAGAAACACATCAAGAGCTAACCTTGCTTGGGTTGAGCATCGTTACTTGCTACTGGCGATTCGCTTTCGTAAGCCTTAGAAACCGGAGGGGGAACTTGATTGGCTTCAGGCACGGCAGCTTCAACAGCATCATTGGCGGTTCTATTATCGGGAGCAGAAGCAGGTGCAGGTGCAGGTGAAGCATCAGACTGGAGGGCTGAGTCAGTGGAATTGGCGGCAGAGCTCTGAGCCGCTCTCTTGGCCTTCGATTTGTTCGACTTCCCAGCCATTTCACCTAATGGAAGGAACGATAGAAAGAGAGAGGAGGTTAGATAGTGAATTAGCAGACGAGATTAAGAGGAAGTGCAGCCGCAAAGGGTCGAATAAACATGAAGAAACAATGCAAAAACAATTGAATTAGAGGTTATCATTCATTTGAAGCAAACAGAGATAAAGGAGCAATAGAATCAGAAAGGGGGAAAAAGTCGTAGATATGAAATCAACGGCGAGATGGAGAAAAGACCAAACAGCGATAGACTACTGATATAAGGTATAGTAGAGACGATCTGAAAGTGAGAATTACCCTAAAGGGAGAAGAGAAATGGGATGACGGCGGCGACGACGGAGAGAGCGGCGGAGTAGGAAAGAGAAAGAGGGTTGAAGTGAAAGAGGCGGCTGATGATTTTCTGACTCTATTAGGAGCAGAGAAGTAGGAGACAGAGAAACACACACAAACCAATCACCCCCCCCCCCCCTTTGGGCTTTATTTTTTGGGCCTTTTATGGGCTTTTTTACGCGGGAATATTACGTAATTAATTAGCAAATCACCTGTGTATTTGAGAAAGTTAAGATTCCCCCATTAATCACTGACCACAAACATATATGATGGCTAGGAGAAACCGGTGTGGATAACGGTGAACACTAAACAGGCCAACTCACTTAAGTATGTGGTCTTAAATAATGATTTGTCTTAATCCGTTCTGTTGTACAACTACGGATTTTGTCAGTGTGTCTGTTACAGTCTGTAAGGCTTTTGACATATAAAAAGTCTCTTTTCCACGTGTAATGGATACGAGTATCTTTTGCTTCTTTTTTTTCTTTTAATGTACTGCAGTTTAAACCCGTTGACCCCCTCGGTTAAAACCCTACTTTTTCTATACGTTTTATTGTTTCAAGCCACTGTCGACACCCCCCAACTCCAAAGACGATACACTTAACTTTTACTTTCTTCATTTTTCTGCTTTTCGATTCTCTTTTTTTTACCAAACAAATAATTTTTTTACAAAAATATTTTGAGTTCGTGTATTTTAACATCTTTTTACGACCTTTCTTTTCAAAATCAAACCCTAATATCTTATTTTTCTACTAATTTTACCGTTATCTTTTTCACCGTAAGTGTTGATTTAAAAACCCTTTTACCGTTTTATACATAAAATACCAATGAGCCGTACAAGTATCAACTTCTTCTTTTTTCAACAACCGTATAAGTATCAACTAAACACGGAATGTTTTTTAAAAAAACTTTAACTAAACACGTCAAGTTGTCATTAGTTTAGTGAAATAGATGTAACAAAGATTAAAAACTCTGAATGAGTAGGAACCACACAGAGTAACTGTGGGGCTATTTGGTTGTGAGGTAGGAGAGAGGTGTGTAATGGCATGACACGACATCCCTTCTTCATAATATATAAGCATCATCTCGTTGCATCATGCATCATCTCACTAGTATTACTATTTACATGATGATGAAAGCCATGAGAGTTGGGTTAGCAATGGCACTGTTCATGGCCATAACGGTTCTTACCATAGTCACTGCACAGCAAGAGGACCAGCAACCACCTCCACCGATGTTACCCGAGGAAGAAGTGGGAGGATGCAGCAGAACATTCTTCTCTGCACTAGTGCAGCTGATACCGTGTAGAGCTGCAGTGGCTCCTTTCAGCCCAGTCCCACCGACTGAGTCGTGTTGCTCTGCCATTGTCACACTTGGTCGCCCTTGCCTTTGCCTCCTCGCCAATGGACCTCCACTCTCAGGCATTGACCGCTCCATGGCTCTTCAACTTCCTCAGAGATGCTCTGCTAATTTCCCTCCCTGCGATGTCATCAACTAGGAGTCTAGGACCGACCTAGCATCCTTTTTTATTTTTTTTTCATTTACCTTTCACTCTTAATAAATACGCTGTTCAGTGTATTATGTTATGTCCCAGACTTTCAACACATTAATAAAGATTTGAAAATCCAATCGAAATCTCAGTAATTTCCAATAATAGATACACTGTATCCCAACTTGTTTTGTGCTCAATTTGCACGCTGAAATTTTCATAGGGGGTAGAAAACAAATCCAATCCATACCAACACTTCAATTTATCAGCAATCGAAAAACTTGAAACTTTATTTTTTAATAGAAAAGCAAAATGATCGGCTGGGGCTGAGTGGGGTGAGCGATAGCTCATGAATGTATGCAGCACGTTGATTGATTCTTAGTAATAAGCCTTCCTGGGATTTCCCTGTAGAATAATCAAGACAAAAGGTGAGTAAGAAGTGCTATTACAAAAAGAATGGAGATAAAAGATTGGCAGAAGTACCAGTGGATTGGGTCTGTGTTTGTAACCCAGCATCATTCGCTTCTTGTACTGCTCGTATATATCATCCTCAGGATTAACCTCTCCTGGAGCAGAAGCCCCAACTCCCAAGTTGTTAGTCTTTACATCGCCTGCCATTAAAGGGTCTGCCATACCCTTTCTGGAGCTTCCTATACCTTCACCTGTAACCCACTCCTCCAATTTTTTAAGCTCCTTGTCTCCACAAAGGCACAAAATACAGAAAGAAACAAGGTCACAAGTTTACAGATAGAGCGAGGCGAATAAGCACCTTCTTTCCAACCCATTTTTGACAAGAGCTTATGTCCGACATTATCTGCTTGGATCTTAGCCTTCTCAGCTGCCTCCTTTGTGGCTTTTTGTGCACGTAAATCGTCACACTTTGCAAGGAACTTATCTAGCTCCTCCGGTGGGATATAATCACCCATGTGATGACCTCTCTTTCCAGGGTCTGTGGAGGGAGTTGCTGAAATCAAACATGGTTGCGCGATAAGACATCACAGCTGCCTCAAACAAGAAACAGAAATAGGATTCATTCTCACCAGATGGGCCTTGAAGAGAAGCTGGCGGTGGCATCTCGTCTTTTGACTGCCTAGGACGTCTCATCTTCTCTTCTTGGGCAGCCTTCTTCATGTAAAACTCCATCATTGACATAGGGTCTGAAGCCCTCGGCGCACCATAGGAGTCACCTGCAATGTGGACACATGTAACCCACAATCAAAACTACATGCCATGATAAGAGGGAACCTAAGCAGATAAAGGGCTAGCTGACGTACTGCTGCTAGGTCTTGTAATTGATGCCTGCGCAGATCTAGAGGAAGATCCAGGTTTCTCAGGATCATCATAGAGAGCTGAAGCAGGGATCTGATAGCCTCTTTGTTGCTGAGCTGGTTTTTGCGAAGTGATTGCTGTTGTGGACATCCGCGGGCCAGCATCACCTGGAAAAGGAAACTGGCATTAAGAATACACCAAGATATGGTAGCAGAAAAAGCGGCATCACATTATACCACATACTACAGAACATATATATATATTCGTATTATAGGAAAATCTAGAAGTTGTTCGGAGAAAATAAAAGAAATGAGACAAATATTCCATGCATATGCTTAACTAAACATGTTCTGAAATGAATAAATAAAGCAAAGAAAATCATAGGCATGATTTTTGGTCTATATAAACACAAAGGGTGGTGTAACACTTACCACTGTGAAGTACACCAGATTCCTTAGTTTGTGAAATGGACTTTTCCTCTTCGGAAAGCCTGAATTGATAGTACTTGTAGTCCGCACAGCTCTCGTCAAAAAGAAATCTGTTGGGAAACAGGGATATATAAGGTCAAGAAAACCACAGTACCAACTTAGTATATGGGTATAAAAGAGAGAATCCAGAAACGTTAAACTGTAAATGCTCCAAAAGCAATGAATTACATACTTAAATGGTGTGTCTCCAGGATTCTTTTGCCGAGCAGTATGCTCAAATGACCTTCCACTCTTTGCAACAAAGCTTGCTAGTCTATCAGCAGCTTTCTTCACAGTAGGATCACTGGGCGAAGGAGGTGCTGCACATCACTTAGAAAACTGATTAATACCGAGTCCATGAACAACGAAGGCAAAGCACTCTTGTAGCAGGTGTTGCAGATATTCCAAATCTTTCCAGCAATTTGGATTGTTGATTAAGGAAGACACTGCATTTAAGTAGAAAATTTAATTTCCAGACTGTTCTGCCTTCTCCATTCCACAGAAAAAAAACGAAGATTCATCCATAACGATATACACTAACAGGAACATGGGAATCTTAACATCTTAAGACTAATAGGCCTTCCTCATTCCAGATAAGACACAAAGATTCACTAATGAAGGCATATAACGAACAGGGAACTCGGAACTCTTGACATCATATGGCATACTTAACCCTCTAGGACCATTTAGTATATAGAACAGAAAACCCCATATGAGAGAATATGGAACCATAAAACAGCAAGACAAGTACAACCATCACAGAGAGTTCCACATAGACCCACTCAAACACAAATAAATATATAAACAGCCATTACCATCATCTGGTAGTTTCGCTAACTTTACAGTTGTGTCACCCTGCTCTAACTTTTGACGCTTTGCAGATCCAAAGCCTTGACCATTGTTTGTATCGTCCTCATCCTCATCCTCTTCCGCACCAAGCTTTACAGGAGGTGTAAGAAGCTTCGACTTTGGTTTCAAGCTGAAAGCGAGCTTACCACCTTTCTTCTGGGCATCATTGGTCTTTAATCCAGTGGAACTTTTATTAACAGAAGAAGGCCTAGGATTTAAAATCCCAGATATAATCTTCACAGGCTTCGATTCCTCTACATGGGCAACCTTATCCTTCTCTATATCTTTCTCCTGTTGAAGCTGTCTGAATCTTTCCATGAACGACCCATCATTCACAAAGATGCTAGGAGGTGCTCCTTTCTCCATTCCAAACGAGCCAAGTGCAAGAGTTATATGGGAATCACTGCTTGACAGATAAAGCTCTCAAACGATTTAGAAAACCACTTTAAGCTCCCTTCAAATTATAAAAGAAATTGCGATACGAAGTAACAGAGCAAACGTATTCTTCTGATAGGATTCAATAAAAGCAAATACTTGCGAATTATCGTCCTGGATTCAATCGAATTACCAAAAGCAGAATCTTATCTATCCAACGCCTAAGATATCAAGATGAATGCAACGAATGGTGGAAAAACAATATAGAAATCTCAAAAATCAAGCCTAGGAATTAACGAACAAAAACCCAGAATCCACTAACAGAGAGAAAAAAAATTTGCAGGTGAGCAGGAATACCTAGGTTACAACAATCAATCGACGCGGAAACGAAAAGAATAAAATTAAGATCCAGAGACAATTGATTCAAAGAAACAATCGAAAGAGACAACAAAAAATAAAAATAGCGATCTTGTCACCTGCGTCGATTTCCGATCAAAAGTCTGTCGAAACCAATCGGACAAAACGGAAACGGGAGGCCAGCGGTCGGAGTGATTGAATCGGAATCAGAGCAAATAAAAGTCGATTTGTCGTGCGTCTGAATATATATATATATACACGTAGAGGTCCATATTTGTTTTTTTTCAACTGGATACCTAAGATTTCTTATAATTACAGTAAGATCCTGAAAGTTTGAAAGTTATTTTTTCTATTAAAACTAAAAATAATTGATGAGAGTTTATTAATTGATTGACATTTTAGGAGCTAAAAAGAACAACAGAACAAATTTTATATTGCGCAAACACATTTTTCTAGAGTGACATTTTTCATACATTTTGTAGAATGATGTTTTTGTGTTGTAAAACATGTTATTTTAGATTGTATGATTGATAGTAATTTTGCGTAAAAATAATATGCTGACATTTATATTGTTGTAATTGAATGGACTTCAGATGGCTGCCAAGATTGGAAGTAAGTACTTGAATGTGCTTGTGTTGATTAGACGAGACCAAGTTAAGTTGCCATTTTATTCGAGAGAGCAGAGAATAACTTTTAGTTTAGTACATAACATCGAAAAGAATGTCAAGTACATAATCACATTTCGGATTCAAACCCGATATTCCAAAATCCTTCGGGAGTCATTGGAGGAGCGTATTTGTAACGATGCCTCGACACACCTTCATGATGCTCACATCTCAAGCTTTTACCATTTTCTTCATTATCAGGAAGAACAGCGTCATAGAACTTCTTGCATTGCTTACACTCAATCCCTTTCAAATTCTCCCTCTCAGCTTTTCTCCTCACAGATTCCACATGCTTGAAACCTTTTTTACTCGTTTGTGCCACTTGAATTCGCTGCCTTGAGGGACTCGGTTTGGGATTCAAGTCCTGTGTCTCATCGTCTGAATCATCTTTTTCAGCAGCAACGGGTGCATGTTTTTCTTCCTCAGCGACCCTTTTGATATTCTCAATGGGAGTGTCTAGAAAATCATCATGAGGATCATGGCCTCCCGGGGATTGGCGAGACCTTGTGTCTCTCCAAATGGAAGCTGGACGCTTTAATCCGCTTAGCTGTAAAGATTTTGCACCATAATGGTCACTTTTAACACCAGGTGACGGCATAATGGGTGAAATGGAAGTAGTAGGTGTCCGCAACGTATTGATTATACTTTCTTTCTCATGGTTGATCCTCGAGCCAGTACCAATTCTCACTTTGTCTGCTTCTGGGTGTTTCCTTTCAGGAGCTGTAAAATAGGAAAAAAACAAAAATCAATCTGGATGAGTTTACTAATGCCAACAAGAAACCTGCAGCTGAAGCATATGACTCATTATAGCAAGTAGTTTAACACGAGCGTTGTAATTCAAAGTAGTCGAGCCAGAGACTGCTAATGCTTACAATTTGAGATGGCTGGTCTCTCATGTTGTCCCATTTGGTTACTCTCATCCTCAAGTTGGCTTTGGTGAAGATCACTGTCAGTAGTAAGCCCAAACCTTTTGCAGAGATAATTATATTGGGACTTCAGCTTTTTGTAAGAACTGATTGTTTTATTTCTTTTCTTTATTTGATTAGCTAACTCTTTTGATTTATCCTCATTCTGGCAGCGTAAAGCTTCTAACTTAGCCAAGTAGCTTCTATGTTTGACCTGCATATTCATATCACCAAGTTCTTCCCCTAAGGGCTTTGCTTTCCCCATAACCACTGTCTTTTCTTTTTCATGATCTGCGATCTTTTGTTTACACTCCAAAATTTCTTTCTCTTTCAAGTTGAGTTTACCCTGCAAAACCTCAAGAGCCGTCCTTCTTTCATCCAGCTCGTCAGTCTTCTGCCTTAACATCTCTTCTAGTCTACCGACATTCTCCTCAAAAACCTGCAACCTGTTTGTCAATGTTTGTTTCTGTTCTTCGCAGCTGCTTAACTTTCTTTCGCTATCTGCAGCTTCCGTAGACAGATGCTCCAGTTTCTTGAACAGATTCTCCGTCACCAATGTTTTCTTTAAAAGTTCCTCTTGAAGAAAGCCTGCCTTGGTCTTTAGGCTCTTCACTTGCGAAAACAGCATTTTTATCTCATCTTTGCTGAGCACATCCGAACCCTTAACCTCTAACACCTGGACTAACCCAGTGTGCAGTTCTATGCTGTTCTGAACTTCCTCAGATCTATTCTTCGACTTCAATTCCAAGCGAAAAATGTAATCTTCCAGACTCTTGAGTCTTAAAGGCATAGAAACAAGTTTATCGAGTTCATCAGATAGCTTCTCCTTGTCCTTGATTAAGGCCAGATTCTCAGACTTATTCTGTTGATTCTCTAGCTTGAGCTCCTCGATTTGGGATAAAAGAGTCTTCTCTCTCTCTTTCCAGGCATCACAAGCAGCTAGACGAGCATCTGAATAAACCTTTTCGAAGGCTTTGGATTTGGATTGAAAATTTGGGAATAGCTGGCTACAGAAAATGTATTCGATCTGAGATATTCTGTCCTTGGCTTCCTGGATTGTTGCAACCATTACGGTGCTGAGACCAGAGATGTATTTGGCTTCGATGACATCAACCGTTTGATCTCCCATCTTCACAGGTGAAGGAAGCAACTGTAACTAGAAGCGAAAATGGATCAACAAAGACCCCCAGAAATTAGGGATTCTCTACTCAATTCAACGATTCCATAAACTATGTTTCTGCTACCATATATAATCATGAATCATGGCTACTACAAATCAAGTAAATATTTGCTTATTGATTCCGATCCAGTTTTGAGATCTACAATAACCTTCGAGAAGAGGAATAAAAGTGGACTTACGATTGGAAATTGAACCAGACGAGGAAGATCGAAAAAGCTTCACTTGATTCAGGAGAAGAGAGTACAGATGACTAATTGGTAATCGAACGATCTAACTTTTAGATTTTCCGCAGTGTCCTTCCCTCTATAATTTCGGAATTTTCGCGCGCCGAGATAAAAACTTTATAAATTGAACTTTTAGTGGAGGCTTACCCAAGAAGCTTTCTGGAAGACCCGACCCGATCCGATCCGACCGGTTATATGGACCCAGAAAAAACGGTGTTATCAATTCCATTCTTTTTTTTCTTCCTTATGAAAAAAACGTCAATACCGTATCTTCCTTATGTACACGTGACACTCTCTCCGTTGCTGACGCGTCAAGCACAAGTACTGGAGAGGGTCATTCCCCTTTCATATAAAAGATTTCAGTTTAACAAATACGGATCGTCAAAAGTAAAGACACAAAAATACTGAAATAATTTGGGGTTAGTGTGGTTCGTTCCTCCGCAACATGACGGGCCAGTTTAATTCTTCCGGGCCGATACGGCCCATAATATGGTTGTAGATCGGGATTTTATTTAATGTTAAGAAGAAAAAGAACGAAGAGAGAGAGAGAGATGTAATTAAATAAAGCTGCAACGGTAACAAGAGAAAGCCACGTGCACATCGGCCGCTTACCTGGCCTGTAACGTTAACTCCAACGGTAACATTCTTCTTCTTCCTTTCCTTTTTCTCTCCAACCAACAACAGACTCGTTTCTGTCTCTCTCTTTGTATTCTCTAATGGAGCCTGCTCAGATCGATTGGAAGCGAATCGATTCTCGTTTTGTTGAAGACGTCTTCTACGAACACATCCGAGCTCCCAAATGGTTCGATTTCTTGGCCCCAAACCATTTAGACTCCATTGACGACGACGCTTGGTTCTGCAAACCTGGTAACAATCTTTCTCTTTCCTCCTCCTGCATCTCTTTCATCTTCTTTACTCATTTTCCCTTCATTTCTACTCCAGATTGTAATCATCCCAAGAGACCTGAGGATTTCCTCCTAACGCCTAACTCTTCCAAGGTTTGCTTCTCCTTCTTCTTTATTTTCTTGTTTCCTCACACACTTTCGAACCAGACTGAAACTTCAGTTTCTTGGGTTTCTCAAGTTTTTATTTCGTGTTTCTACCTTGAAGCATCCAAGTCTGAGGGATACGAATCAGACTCCAGGAGTTACAGAGCAGAATCAGAGGTATCTTGAAATCTCCAGGATTTTGCGATGGCCTTTGAATGCTTTTTGTTCATACTCTCTTATTATCCATTGACTTGTAGGAGAAGAGGACATGATTTATCACCTTCTCCTTCAAACAACCAAGACAGTGAAAATCAGAATCCAAACTTAACCACGCCTCCAAGCCAACATGAAAAATCATGGCGAGCAGCACTTAAATCAACTTCGGTCAAGAAGATGAATAAAGAGACACCGAAACTAAAGAACACACAATCAGCTAGAAATCTATTTTCAGGGAGAGACATACTAGGCCATATCTCAGAGTTCTGCTATGAGTTGAAGAGATTGGCCACCAGGGTAACTGAGAGAGAAGAAACTGGGAAGCCTGAAGTGAAGGAGAGTCATCAAGTGGGTGGAATAAGTCAGCCTTCCTCTGTTCATGACTTGGAATTGAAAAAGGAAAGAAAGCCATTGCTCGAAGTAAGCAAAGATAAGGTCCATGAATCGACGGATGCTAAAGGATGCACCTTTAAAGAGAACCGTAGAAGAAAGAAGTAAGTTTTGCTTCTTTGTGAATTTTGTTTATTTGTGAAGTGAGTCAAGTACTAAATTTGGACTTCTAATGAGGATTTGCAGAAGAGTACTGGATGATGCGGAGAATATTCCTGTCTCCCTTAATGCGGAGACTGTAAATATGAAAGGAGAGGAGTGTAGAAGAAAGAAGTAAGTTTTTCTTTATGTGTTGCAGTACAATAAGCTTATGATATGCATAAGCTTTGATGAGTCTAGTACTAAACTTTCAATTCTGTGAGGATTTTTCAGGCCAGTGGATGATGCAGAGAACATCCCTACCCCTCTAAAACTGGGGAATGTAAAGAACAAAGGACACGAGCGGTTGCTGCAAATCAGAACAAACCCACCATCACCCCAATGCTTCTCAGAGAACCGGACAGCTTCTTTGAAGGCCTTGAAGACCAAACCTAGGGTATGTAATCATATTCTTCTTCCTATTCCTGTTAAAAACATGTACATACATGATACAACCCTGATGTCTGAAATCAAGAAGACTAGAGAAGGCCCTTGTAATGAAATCTTGCAACATCCATAGAGAGAGAAGAATATAACGAGCAAAGGATGATTTTTTTGTGTGTACACAGGAAAAGGGAATGGTTGAAGAAGTAGTGAAGAGAAAAGAGGAGGAAGAAGCAGAAACAGAAGAAGAAAAGAGCAGAAAGAGCGGAGACAGCAACAAGGAAGGGAGGGGCTTGGACGTTCTCTGGTTCTTAAAGCCTTGCTCAATGGCCAACTAAAACCCTTAAAATTTTCAACTATATTGATTGATTCATTCTTTTGTTAATTTTCATTTTATTCAACTGTAACTAACGAGATGATGATCATCTTGCTCGGATTCAACATGTAGTTCTGAGCAATTTGATTCAATCTCACTTTACATACAATAAATAAATTTGTTTAAATAAATAGAGAACAAAAAGATGATTTAGATCCATCTCTAATTATTAAAATCTCAAGAACAACAACAAAAACCTAAATCTCTATCATCATCTTGAATAATCCCAAATCGAAAACATATACGTGATCAAAAACACAGGAAGGAAACATGAGATATGTATATCTACAGAGAGAGAAAAGAAGAAGACGAACAATTAATTAAGAAGAACGGCGAGAAGAGGAGAAGAAGCAATCGATAAGCCTAGACCAAGCAATTCTGGCGCGAGGGAAGAGTCTCCGGCTATAAACCCTAGCTTCCATTCCCATCTCCTCTATCGTTTCAACGAACACCGTCAAACATCTGATCGGCGGTATATACAGCGTTAAAGGCGCCGCCGAGAACGCTACCGTGAAAAACAGCTGTAACATTTGTCCTCTCGCTTTTTTGTATTTTATAATTGGTTTCAGGGAAACGCAAATCGCAAATTTATTTGGTGGATATTACAAAGCACCTAACCAAAAAAAAAATGAAATAACGTAAGATGATTGATTAGAAAAGAGATAAGAAGATTGCTTTCATCATCACGTGTTGTTTTACAACTCCCATCTCTCTCTCAATTTTAACTTTATGTTTCCTGCCATTTCTAGCAGCTACTCCTCTACTGTAGTTATGTTAGACCGACAGTTTAAAAGTCAGATATTCTTAATATTTTATTACCATATTTGTGTACTATAAATTAACATGCGCCAGTATATATATTAATTAGTTTATAATATATAATTTTAAAACTATATCATAAATTATAAAAAAATGAAAATTCAAAACTTTTGATATTAAAAAAAAAGATTGTTTTGAATTTAAAACCTAATTGTACAAGCCGTGATTATTTATGAATGCTCAACACTCATTAATTTAAAACCTAATTTAAAACTTCTACAATTGCAGAAGCTGAATGCTCAACACTCGTTAAGGTACCTATTCACTCAGTTTTTCAACGATTATTTATGAAGTAGACAATATAAACATTGTTTGGCTGTCCATATCTAAAACTTCATCACTACGTTAACACCATCAAGGGTCTGGTTTCCATGCTCAGGAGTTAAATTTCAATACAAGCCGTGAGTATCTAATCGATGTAATGATGGACTTGCCAAAAAAGGATCACATTTATTATCTCATTGGAATTTGTATCATATTTGCCCCAATTTTCTTTTATGTATTGTAAATTCCAATTACTCTGATTTCCATCAATAAAAATTATTTATATGAAAAAATAACGGTATGATGTTATATATATAAAATATTTGCACTTTATATACAAATAGAATATTATATCTAAGTAATCAGTAAAATAATTTTTCATGCATTATTTGTTTTTCCAATAATTTTATTTTATTATAGATTTTATTTTAATAGATTTATAAACTGTCATTTCTAAAACAAATGATGTGAGATTTTTAATTTATTTTAGTAATTTATGTTTGTTATTTTATATTTCGTATATTTTATTGATGTTTGATGTGATATTTTAATATATTTTAACAAAAAATAAACAAAAACAACAAAGAAAATAAAAATATTTTCAAAATAATTAATATGATATAATTAGATATTAAATCTTTTATTTCATTTGATTAGTTAATGTATATTTTAAAATTATTTAACAGTTTCCGTTGTTTTAAATAAAAAATTTATTCTTTAAAAAATTATTAATTAATTTTATTGTTAATTTAATAAAACATAGCCACTCTTGAATTAAATTAAGAAAAATGTGATTATTTTAGTGATCTAAATCTATTTTTAAATGAATCTAATAAGAAGCAAATAAGAAGCTAATCACGTTAGTCGAATAAAAAAAAGAAGCTAATCTCTTTTCCAAAAAATTTCTTTTTTTTTTACATACAGAATCTAAAGGTATAGATGATTAAGAAGGTCATGTTGTTCCAAAGGTGGATGATTCTCAAAGGCTCACGTCCTAGTTCTCTTTTGCTTCTGAGGAATAAATCTAACCCCTTGCTTTCCTAGCTCGACCGTCTTCACTTTTCCATTCTCAAGCGTCACCATCAACTTCGATGTGCCTCCTCCTCCTACTTCACTTACCACTCCTTTCTCCCTGTTTATTTATTAACTTGTTAGGGACTTAGAATAGATGAAACATCTAAGGATTAAGACGTTCAAAGGCAAAATTCTAATATTACCATGAATCATCTGACGCCTCGTGTATTTGAACTTTTTTTCCTTTTGCATCCTTCCCCAACTTCTTCAGAATCCAACTAGCATCAAGCATTTCGTCTAACAAACTGTCTTCACGTGATAGTGACACATCTTCATCTTCATTGAATGCTGATTTTTCAGCTGGAGGTGATGCTCTCTTTCTCTTAGACCTATGACCTTTACCAGACTTGCTTCTTTCATAGACAATTCTAGGGGCTTCACCATCTTGGCTCTCTGGGTTATGCTTTTTTATTTTAAGTTTCAGCAATCGTCTTGAATCTTTCTGCAACTCTTGTTGGCCACCATTTAAATCTCCTCCGTCATCTGAGTGTCTCCCTATATCTCCGCCCTCCTCCTTTGAAGTGGCTACCTCACCTTGAGACCCTCTCTTTTCTTCATTACTCTTTCCCAACAAGTTCCGTTGCTCTTCCCGGGAAGCCGTTTCTACTGATTGTAATTTCCCATGCTTTCCTGAAATTACCAAAGCTTCTTTTATTATTTTGTCCATGTCGTATATCAACCTAAAGAAAAGAACACACATTTATAATGAAGTCCTCAATGTACATCGTATAGTGTATTTTTCTCATATCACTCAAAAACTTAAAAGTACACAAACCATTGGATTTGGTGGAAAGCTTTGCAACATCGCAGCTCATCGGGTTTGTAACCCCTGCCTTTCGAGGGCCTATACTTATCACCAATTTTTTCGACTTCACAGGGTTCGGCTCTGTAGTGTGTTTTCCAAATTTCTCACTATCTGAATCTTGAGGCCTGCTACTTTTTATCCTGAGAACTCTCAGTGGCTTCTCTTCTTCACCACAGACCATAACTTTTTCAGCAACTTTTCTTTCGACAGAACTAGACTGACTGATAAGAGGGGCACCACCACTTTGCCCAACGACTCGTGCACTAGCTCTCAGGCTAGCAATTAGCTCTTTTTCGTCAATATCTTTTCGCTTCCAAATTTCCTGTACAGCATCCTCAAGATCCTTGACCTAGCATCATAAACAAAAATCAGAGAGACAAAATGGTTTCACTAACTTGTCATTCACAGCAATCTACTAGCATTTGAGAGATAATAAGACATCAAACAAATATAAAAGACTGACGACACATGAAACACACCTGGTAGCTTTCTCCGCGACAAGTAGAACATTTGTATTGAAGATTCGCATCAACTTGAAACTGCAAATATTTCTCATCGCTGCAACATTTGTTTGCAAAGTTAATGTTAGTTGGATACAGACTTGGGAAACATTCTTACAGGACACAGAAGTGCAATTGGTTATATGAAATAGATTAACGATATGGACCTGATTCCATCACACATGCAATGAACCCAGCGCTGGCAAAAGTCACAACACACCATTGGTGTTGCTTCCGAGTCCCTGTAAACCTGTGTGACGAAATCAAAACAAGTTGGTCAAAGCGAGACAAAGAATACAAAAAAATGTTGCATTTAACTGCCTTTGCTACACAGATGTCTGATAGCATACGGAAACAACTGTAAAATACAAAAACCTCAGTCTATTAACTATGGCCAAACATAACCAAATGTGAAGCAGGGAAACCGAGCACAGAGCACACATTTCACTATCAACAACAGAGAGAGTGCAAGAAAATACCTTCAAACATACAGGACAATAATTTCCCTTAACAAACAGCCTTCCACAAGCATCACAACAAGTATGCCCCAAAAACCACCTGCAAGTTCAAAAGGATTGATAAGAGATCTAGTGCACTTTAAATACATCAATTACAAGTATACATCACAAAGCAAAAGATTTAAATACCGTAAGCTCTGGCCATTCCCAGGAACTTTAGACCCACAGCTGTAACATTTGGTGTGTTTAGGACACAAATAGGGTCCAGAAGTAACAGTCTGTAACATCCAGGGAAGATAAATAAATCAATTTGCAAAAGAAAAGATGAGAACCATGTATAGAAGCAACAAATACTATACCTTGTGTCGAGGTTGTTGGCAATCACAATGATAGGCATCATCACATCTTTTGCAGAACATCAACTTCTTTGGATCCCCTAAAGTTCCACAGGCCTAAAGGAAACATAATCAAGAGAATGTACAGAATGAATAACCTATTAATTCTGCCAGAAGCAGTCGAATTATTTAATTAAAAATGCTCAAAACCGATTTCTTATCACATCATTTTAAGATATATCAGTTATCAGATACTTTCATGAGGAAAATTCATTGTAGCCCAACATGCAAAGAGCAGGAATAGTAAAAGCGCAAGATTAGTCATTGAGAGAGTTGTGTCCAAACTGACCTCACAGGTTCGGCAAGAGGGGCAAGCCCAAGAGCTCCAATTAAACAAATCTGCAAGCAAAAACCGCTATAAGAATCTAGGCAGAAGAATCATAAGCATCACATTCCTATGAAACGATACCTCTATGTTGAGCCCAAGGCTTCAAGCAGTTTCTATGATACTTGTTGCCACAACATTTGCAAGAAAGCATCTTTGCTCTCTCACTCTTCCCAACTTCAACCATATAGCACATGTGACACGTAATACTTGCACTGTGATGATCATGATCTTCTCCATTGAGCTCTTTGACAGAAACCTGCATAGAGAACGAAATAACATTGAAAAAACAAGTTTGAGGGTTATATTGGTATTTGAGTTAGTTTCTTGAAGACAATGAAAAATTCTTATTTTCCAAAAAAATGGAAAAGGAGTTCACAGAAATCCTGGTATCATGGCTTCCAGAACCTAAAAGGACAGGACAACACCAATACACATACACAAGAAACAGATTATCAACATACAGTTTCACTGCATAATCAAACAAAGGCTACCATATCATAACCATACAAATGTGCAACTAGCAAGTCTAGCCTATCCAAACGAGCTAAAACAAATTTCTAAATCAATCCACAGACTCGCTCAATTCAACTGAGAGATAGCAGTACCCACACAAACAAGCAAGTTTCGGAGAAGCAGGAATCGCACCTCTAAGTCTCCAGAACCAGAAGTTGCAGCATGATCTCCAACTGCCTTCTTCAGCACCACGGTGCGTTTGCCTTGTCCCAAAACCGATGATGCAGCAACCTCCTTTGCCGAATCATCCAGAACGCCAACAACATCTCTAGCCGCAATGAGAGGACCAGTATCAAAGACAGCGAGCTTAGGCACATGGATCTGAACGGTACCTTCATTGGAAACTCGAGCATCCCATGGGTCTCGCAAGAACTCTCCGAGAGAATACATCTCGTTGAGGAAGACATCCTTGACTTCCTTGCCATGAAGATTCCGAGGAAACCCCAACAAGCAGAAGCAAATTTTCCGGCTGCGAAGAAAGAAAGAAGAAAACCCCCAAAGACACGATTGAAACAATTCGATAAGTAAAACAGCAAAGCCAATAGGCTAGAAGAAGCCTCGCGAGGCGCCAAAAAAAAAAAAAAAAGAGTTATGAGATGAAAGAAACAAAATATACCATGTGATTGGACAAGCTACGTGAAAGGCCATAGTCGGTTTTCAAAGTTTTTACGCGTTCGGGTTCGATTTTTAGGGATCTGACTTCTTTTTTATTCTGATAAAATGGATTTTTGTTAGGTCTCTCTCCCCAATTAAATCACACGAGATTTTTGTGTAATTAACATAAAATCTTAAGGTCCTAATGGAAATATTTAGAGAGTTTTGAGGATTATCTACCCGATCCGAGCCAAAGGCTATCAACCAATAAAAACAAAACACGTGGATATACATGTGCATACCAATACCATATTCTAAATTTAATATTTTCCTTTTACGCACACAGACAAAACGACGCCGTGGCTTTCAAAGGCTTTCCTCTTTGGTTAATTCGTTGATCGTCAGAAGCTGAAGAACCTGCGACTGTCTCTGCGGCGAAAGATACCGAAGCGAAAATCTCCGATCAGCCATGAATGCTCCCGACCGATACGAGCGATTCGTCGTCCCTGAAGGCACCAAAAAGTATTGAAATTCTTGCACTAGAAAACTTACTCTACTCTTCATCTTTCAGTAATTCCTGTGCTAAACCCTCTCGATTTTCTGTGTTCTTTTAGGGTTTCTTACGATAGGGACACGAAGATCATCAATGCTGCTTCTTTCACGATTGAGAGAGAAGACCATACCATTGGAAACATCGTCCGCATGTACGATTGTCTCTTTTAGTTAAATATTACAGTTCCTTTTTTCAGAAGAAATCCCTAATTTTTTGCACCTTTCTTCTGAATATCTTTTGATTAGGCAACTTCACCGCGACGAGAATGTTTTGTTTGCTGGATACCAACTGCCTCATCCTCTCAAGTACAAAATCATAGTCAGGGTAAGTTAAGTTTTATCAAGCTCTACAGATGTTTCTACTGGAATTGCTTTAAATTGGAAAGAACACTACTGTCCTCTGCCTTTTCGCACTTCATTGACTGACCTTTGGATCCAATTATCGATCTGTGTTAGTTTTTTTTTGGAAAATGTAAAGATTATTTGGTTTAAGCTCCTTGTTTCCACAATTTGTTCTGAATTAAAGGGTTCTCCTCCCTTGTTTTCTGAGTTCCAGATTAATGGTTGATTAAGAATTCATAGAAATATCTTTGGATTTTGTGAAATTGGCTTTGTTTGCAGATTCACACCACAAGCCAGTCATCCCCGATGCAAGCATACAATCAGGCTATCAATGACCTGGACAAGGAGCTTGACTTTCTGAAGAGCCAATTTGAGGTACCAAAGAGAGTCTCTCTCTCTCTCCAGAGTTCTGATTGAATTTTATTGTATGAAACCCACTTGGTAGGAAAGTATGATTATATGTTTCTTTAATCCTGGAGTCTCTTTCTTTAAGATTATCTGTTTATAATCAAGTTGTTAGTTAGCTACTGGAAATATCAAATGCTCTTGAATTCCATTATACACTTGGGTTTACGCTTTACCCTTCTGTGCTTCTGTGTTATCAGGCAGAGGTGGCCAGGTTCTCGACTCCGTACTAAGGAGCTCAGAGTTCTCCATCGGCACTTCGGAAAACGTTCACATTTTCCTTACTCGAAGCACCAACTAGAAGACTTATAATGAACTTATTGCTTGTATAAATTAGGACAAATTTTCATGTAATTTGTTTTTGCTCTATGTTTTTGACACCAATTCCGGCTGCTAAGAAGTAATACTTGGATTACTTTGTCTTGTTTCCATCTTATCTACAAAAACCTTTTAATGTTTGAACTATTATATACAGAATCTTTTTAAGAGCTGTGACCTTGAAGATACTATTCTTCCAAGGTACTAAGTTAGTGCATTTGATCGGATATTCACAGGATGGTAAAATCATCATGAAGCCCTTCTAGCTGACCTCTTGTACGCTGTTGCTGAATAATCAACATCGATGTGTTGTGGGAGAAATCTGAGCCAGAAAGAACATCACCTATGGGACCAAGCTCTGGACATTGTTGCCAGTCGTTGAGACCAGTGGTTAACCCGCTACTAGCCCTTCCTCCTCCTCTTCCAACAATCACCAGGCCATACACTCCATCCAATGATTTAAGTGCTGTGAAAGTCTCTGAAGAGTTTGTGAGATGCTTCTCCATGTAAGACACTCTTCCTCCACCAGCTATATATCTTTCGTAGAACTCAGCAAAACACTCGTCATCAAGCTTCATTTCCTCCTCTTGCTCTACCACACTCGCTCTGTTCAGGATGCTGCTGCGTTTTTGTGCGTTATGAGAGCTCTTGTCTTCCAAGAAACGTATCACGTTTAGCTTTACAGCAGGGTGTCGAGCCACTTGCGCAGCAAAGGCTAGTGCCTCTCGGTCGTCTCTACCACCTATGAATATAATAGCAATGTCCATGGATGCTCCTGGTCGCCATGCCTCTTCTGTTTGCCCGAACGACCTATCCACGAGAATTCCTATTGAACACGGTGCGTTCTTCAGAATCTGCACACGCAAAAGCGAAATCACATCTCTTACTCTTCAGTGACTAGAAAGGAAAGCAACGGAACAGTAATTGGACGAATATGATTACCTTTCGGTTCACATGACGGAACCCGGCATGGCCAGAATCTAGAGTGCCATCAGGATTTCTGCTTTTATGGAATGGTAAAATTATAATGGAAACCATAAGTTCGTCCGCCAAACCGCAGACGTCGTGTGCCATGGTCATAAACGTTGACAATGCTAGCATCCGCCGCACTGTCACACCTTGCCCATTGCGGAGCTCTCCGTACCCATTCACAGCCGCTGTTATACTCTCCCGCATCTCTGTCACCGACCTGTCTGTTATCGTCACTGAATCATTACTCTGACCCGTTCCTCCGCCCTTTTTCAGTGTGGCGGCAATCTCATCAGTCAGCTCCACCATATCAGTTGCGTAGAATATGGACCCTGGCTCACGTCCTCCATGGCAGATCTCCATAAGGTTGAGAGTGGAACCAATGTTATGGGGGCCATGAAGACCGATCAAAACTCGAAGCTCAGTAGTTGGATCGAGCCACTGAAGCGCCATGATGTGCACAGGCACTCGCTTTCTGGCGCGTTTAATAATGTCCATGACCACGAATGGAGAGTACACCACTGTGAGGACAATGACGAAGATGATCATCGCACCGGTCGTATTTTTCACTCTGTTTGTCTGCATTTTTATCGAATCGAAAAAGGTAAAAGATCTTGTTTTAAAGAAAATTTGAAAGAAAGAAAAAGAAGGCTTGGTACCCGAATGGCTAAGGCGGCCAAGTAGACATGAAAATGGCCTTTAGTGGTTAAAAGCAGTCCAAGGGATGCGGTTTCCGGGATATGATATCCGAGTAGTACACCACACAAGACCGTTCCGATGACTTTTCCGATTATGACAGTGGCAAGAAGGGCAAAAAATCTCGCCCACGCCATTTTATCTCCGATGTCAAAGTTCCTCATGTGAATTATGAATCCGACCCAGAAGAAAAAGATAGGGTAGAAGACCGTGCTGAGCAAGTAATTGATTTTGTTGATGATCCATTTCGACATTCTTCCTTGGTTTGGAAGGAAGAGACCAGCCGTGAAGGCGCTGAGAATTGGATGGTACATTGATTCAGGTGGCCAAGTTGGGAAACTGCAGATCAAGACGACAAATGCTAGGGACATAACGAGGTGAGACCCTTTAAGTGGTTTGCCTTCAGGGTTCTCGTTGTTGACCCAGTTCAGAAAGATGGGTGATACAATGGAAGTGAAAGTGACTTGAGCAAGGAAGAGGCAAAACATGAGGAGGGCTCTGAAGAATCTGTGGAGAGGACGAGGGAGAGGTTTCTCTGTAGGGAAGAAAATGAATCCGAAGCAATAAAACAAGGTTGAGATCATATCGGTGTGGACACCTGCAGATGATGCGAGCTTACCGAGATCTGATTTTCTGATTTTAAGATTGGAGATGACACGGGTGAGGATAGGAGAACCGGTGCTTGAGGCCATGAGGGAAAGAGCGAGGGAGAAAATGAAAGGAGCGGTTTTGGTATAATGGAGGAAAGGTGTTGTGGCAAAGGCGATGACAAAGGTTGTGAACGTGCTTGTGTAAGCTATGAATGCGTCTTTGGTTGGTGGTCTGAGAAGAACGCTTGGATTCATCTCTAGACCCAACGCGAACATATGGCAGATCATTCCAAATTCGATTATGTTGTTGAGAGTAACCGAGTAAGGCCCTGAGAATGCCTCTCGAAACTTGGGAAGATTACCTAGAATCAACCCTATCTGATACACACAAAAAAGTTGGATTAATACTGGAAATCATCAAAAAAGTGGCAAGACGGTGAAGAAGAGTTTTTTTTTTTACGTACGGCAAAGTCGGTGGTGAGGTAAGGTTGGCCTAAAGGCTTCATGACATGATGGAGGAGAGTTCGAATGACGAAAATAGCGATGAATCCAAGAAACTTCAAAGCCTCTTCAGGCTTGTCTAGGTTAAGGTACCATTTGTCTCCGCATACGTTTTTCGTTGTAGTTGTATTCATCCTCTCTCTGTTTCTCTATGGTTATCTTAGATCTCTTTTTTTCTTTCGTCTTTGATTTTACAATTTGGTTTAGTGCTTTGAGAATGGGAGGATGTGATTGTTTTTACTCAGAAATTGGCGGAGACACTTGTGGTTTTCTTCATTCACGTTCCTTCTCTTCCCCATTATTCACCATTCATCACTTTCAACATCCTAATCCATGCAAACAAACAAGAAAAGTTCAGGCAAAACGTCACATACTATGATATATTTAATTAAATTATAGCATTCTTTATATAAAATCGAACGTAAAAAATGTCTTATTACATCATCATTCAATATTGATTGAGAAACTACCTCTACATAAAATTTAGTTTTTGCGCCAAATTTAAAATTCCAAACATAAAATTTTTTTTGGTTAATTTATTCTAGTATCTTTAATATTTCTTTAACAAGTGTTGGATTTGAGTCATCATTTTGCATTCGGACTGAATTTATTATGTGAAAAAAATTGTTTACTCTAAATTAATTACAAACACCCAATTAATTACAGCTCAAATACATAATTTTATTTCTAGAAGCTTTGTTTTGACTTAAAGTGAAAAGTTGAAGGTCTTTATTGACATTTTCTTTAACCAACAAGACAAAAGAAGAAAAACCATGTCTAGATTCTGGTAGGTAGATCTCTCACGATCGAATCTCCGTGAGTGACTTCGAAGACTACGACGACGAATCACACTTCTCCTCCGCTTCCGATACTCCTACTCCGTTAGGCCACTCTCCTCTCCTCCAAATTCACAAATTCTTTTTTTTTTTTTCGAGCTATAATTGAGGACAACACTTGATTTTGTTTTGCTTTCGGACATGTTTTATGCAATTTTTTGTCACTGAGTCTTCCTGTTCTGAGTTTTCAATTTCTTCAATTGTGCGTTTTTGTTCTTAGTCAAATACCATTTCGTCTATCCATTTTAATGAATTTTCTATCTATTTTTCAATTCCGACGATATATCACTGGAATCGTTTTAAGTATTAGAAGGATTCCTGTATAATCAATCTAACACTTCAATGTTTATTTCTTGATGACTTGCCATCATCATAACACTTCTCCCTTCTGATTCAGGTCGAGGTTGAATATACTGCTGGATCGAAATTTGGATTTGAGATCATGGATGAATCTCTGGAGCATCAAAGTCAAACTCTTGGTAAATAAATTCTCTCCTTGCTGGTGCCACTCTATTCATTCATTTTCTGAACATAATTACTTCACTTTGTTTGACTTCAGAAGCTGTTAGCTAGAAATATTTGTCCAGTTATGTCTTTCTGTTTCTTCAAAATCTGGAATTTTTTCTTTCCCCATTGCTTTGTTAGAATGGTGGATGGATTTTCTCAAGACGATTCTGTAATGCAAACTGCATATGAAATAAATTGGACTGCTTTATTCTACATGTTATTGTGATCTGCTGGAGAAAATAACGTCCTTTTTTTTTTGTTAAGAATTGATAATAACTACTATATGTTCCTACTGCATCATTTGGCTTCAGACCAAAAGAACGAAATAGTTACTGAAGGTAGCGCCGTCGTTCATGGTCAGCCTTCTCAAGACAGTAGTGTTCCCCCTAAAGTTGATAGTGAAGTGGAAGTTCTGGATGAGAAAGTCAGTAAGCAGATCATAAAGGAAGGTCACGGTTCCAAACCATCCAAGTACTCGACATGCTTCTGTAAGTACCCTTAGCTCTCTGTTGATCAGATGCTCTTCTTGGTTTATCTTCCCTTTGTTGTGGACTCTATTGACTGAGTTCATAAATTTTTTTAGCTATCATTGATATGAAATTGAGGGTTTATTCACGTATAGGGTTGACATGTGGTATAAGTTTGGTGAACTGGCGGCTTTTGATTAAAGAAATTACTTTGAAATGTTTCATCTGGTTGTGATGGTTACTGAGGAACAAGTTAATCCAACATTATCTTGAGAAATCTTCTACAATGTTACCACTTGTTTGAGTTTCTCCATCTGACCAATATTACATTGGCTCATAGTGCACTATAGGGCATGGGTCAAACACACGCAGCATAAATTTGAGGATACATGGCAAGAGCAGCAACCTATTGAATTGGTTCTAGGAAAAGGTATGTGGCTACCCATTATGTACTCTACACCTCCCTCTCATTGTGGATGCATCATCATTGGTGGATTGCTGAATCAGCTGGCGTTTCCTGTGAACCTAGTTAAAAGGATATTTGGGAGGAAAGAAATTGATTTGCCTTTATTTTCGCTTCGGAGCCATGATAATGTTAATATTCAATTTCTTAAACGAGACTGTGCACTAAGGGGTGAAATGTTGTCTACGAGACAGAGAAAAAAGAAATGGCTGGTTTGGCCATCGGTGTTTCTAGCATGAAGTCTGGTGAACGTGCGCTCTTGCATATTGGCTGGGAATTGGGATATGGGAAAGATGGGAACTTTTCTTTTCCGAATGTTCCTCCTATGGCGGACTTGTTGTATGAGGTTGAAGTTATTGGATTCGATGAAACAAAGGAGGCAAGTTTTTATCTTTAATATTATCTGTAGTTTCTTCTTTCCGTACCCGGACAACTCCAAAACCAAGTTTTATCCCAAGCTCTCTGCTTATAGCTGACATATGAGGATGTATTGTACAGGGAAAGGCTCGCAGTGATATGACTGTGGAGGAAAGGATTGGTGCAGCAGACAGAAGGAAAATGGATGGGAATTCTCTTTTTAAGGAGGATAAACTGGAGGAGGCCATGCAACAGTATGAAATGGTTATGGATCTTTTCTCTCTTTCTAACTATTACGGTCAAAGTTTTGGTGTTCATGCATACTGAGCGAGTCTTCTTAAAGCTCTTGTCTCTCCGTTCAGCTTTTGATTCGTCATGGCTTTGCTGTCTCAGGCCATTGCATACATGGGAGACGATTTTATGTTTCAACTGTATGGGAAGTACCAGGATATGGCTTTGGCAGTTAAGAACCCATGCCACTTAAACATGGCAGCCTGCTTGATCAAGCTGAAACGATTCGATGAAGCAATTGGTCACTGCAACATTGTAAGACACATCAAAGCATTCATCGGAAGAAATCATTATTATTTTTGTAGCACTTGGTTTCTCAAAATCTAATGAGTCTATTGAACTTGTCAGGTGTTGACAGAAGAAGAGAAAAACCCAAAAGCGCTGTTTAGAAGAGGGAAGGCGAAGGCAGAGCTAGGACAGATGGATTCAGCTCGTGAAGATTTTCGAAAAGCTCAAAAGTATGCTCCTGATGACAATGCGATTAGAAGAGAGCTACGAGCAATTGCAGAGCAAGAGAAAGCTGTGTACCAAAAGCAAAAAGAGATGTACAAAGGAATATTTGGAGGGAGAGAGGAAAGTGGTGGCAAGACGAAGAGCCATAACTGGTTGATAATGCTGTGGCAGTGGTTGGTTTCGCTTTTCAGCCGGATCTTCGGACGTCAGAGAGTTAAAGCAGATTAATGTAATGAAGCAGATTAAACAAATTGAAACTATAAAAGACCAAATTAAAAGGTCAACTCTCAGTTCTTCTATGTTGCAATGACTTTTGAGAGAAATGGAACTTGGTAGTCTTATAAATGATGTGAAGAATATACAAAAACATAATTGAGAATTGGGGTGGAAGAAACTATCAATCTGAGCTAAACCACCATGAGGGATTGGGGAGGGTGACATGGGTCCAGGCGAAGTAAGCACATACCATTAGTTGAGAGATATAGACATAAAACTGCAAAAAGAAAGACTCAAACTATTTCCCGACTTTGTTGTCTCTCGAGGATCCTAAAGGATGTAGCCACTTCACACTCACACGGGTAAACTGGACCGGTAGCGTCGGCGGTCACCCTCACAAGTACGTACGGTGCCTCCGAGGTTTCACCTCAGTTGACTCAGACGCTGAGGATATCCAATTCAAGTTTAGATAACTTGTTCGCAAGAAAATTCTGGCCGGAATCATTGCAATTGCTGATGGAAATAGCAGATGCTGTGATCTTCAGGAATTGAATGAGTGAAAGTAAAATAGATAAACACTGAATCACCACCAACTTTAGGTTTACATTTACAACTGAGGTGATGAAGATTTTAAAAGAAGTTTGTTGTTGAAACTCTTCTTCATGTGTGTGTGTGTGTGTGGTGTTTCAAAGAGTGGCAAAAGCTGGCCAAATCGGCTTTCTTTTTTGTTTCGAAATAGTGTGAATGAAAAAAAGTTAATCGACATGTACCTCCATATTAGTCTCCATTTTGCTATTCGACAAGGCCAATTCATTTTGCTTTACAAAAAGGATTGTTCAACAAGTGTTTACCCTTAAATGTTTTGCGAGAGAAACCTTCTCAATTTGAGCTTAGTACTTCTATTCTATGTACCCCAACAACAGAATAAGAAAAGAGATGCATAATATCATATCATTGATTCAACACTTTTTGCTTCCAAGACTCTCCCACAACTTGATAGTTTTTCTGATGACTGGATCCACTGAAAATCCTTCTGCGTATGCCCCTATCGCCACTAACAAGCTCCTCCATTTCTCCCCATTGTCCTGTACCAACCACCAATTTCATTCTCTTACTTATTTCTCCTTCCTTTCTTTCTCTTTTTCTCTGTTATTATATTGTAGAATGTGAATAGATTATAGTCATACTAACCTCTGGTTTCTTAAATACAAGATCTCTCGTTTCAAACGGTACTATGTAATCTGGGAGATCAGTCCGTAACAGTGCCTGCCATTTAAACAACAAATTCATCATCCCTGCATTATGAAACTCAAACAGCTGCAACGAATGAGAGAAGGGAAAATTAAAAGCAAAAAAGAACTACCAATTTCTTGCTTAGCATGGCTTGATCTGCGTTAGCTATAAGGCTCTGTTGCACAGAAAAGGTAAGAGCAAATTTAGGCATTGCATATCACATAAGCACTAGCTTTCCTATGCAGAGCCACCTCACTCACCTCTTTTAATTTTCCTTCCTTTATTTCATCTATAGACTGCAACAGATTCTCCAATGTGCCTGATGATACAATAAGAATGATTTAACAGGTACGTAACAATGAAAGCAAAGCATATAGTATGTGTCAACGACTTACCAAATCTAGATAACAGTTCCACTGCATGCACGTTCCCAATTCCATCAATTCCTGCATGTAACCCAAACATCATTAGATCTCACTTTAGCCATTCTCTGTATGCACTTTTGCTTACCTTTTGTATCTAACCATATTCACAGATGCAGCTATCAAATGATTATCAGAAAAAAATTCGTAAGAGGTAGAGGACAGGGCGTAACCTGGAATATTATCAGACTTGTCTCCAGCAAGGGAGATGATATCAACAAACTGTGCTGGCTTCAAATTTCCGAACTTTTTAGCAAAATCTTCTACTCCAAAAGAAACCATCCTGGCCATAAGAAGCGGTAGCATTGACACCACTGAGTGAGAAAAACATACATACCACGGAATATCTAAAAGAAATTTCTAAGCCAAATATATATCCTAATCACATAAGAAAACCTGTCGATAGTCTAGCACGGTTTCTATAATATGCAAAATTCTATAATGAGACAATGATTCGTCTAACATGGATTTCTTACTCTGATCCGCGTGGTGCTATTCGAAGAAGACGCAGCGAGGGAGAAAGAATCTGAAAGAAGTCTTTGTCTGGAGAGACAACTCGAACCTGTAAGGAGGCAAGAAACAAATGATCAGTCCATATCTAGGAAAAGGACAAATTCAACAGTACCTGAGTATTTAATTAGTAGAGAACACTTTTTGAATAGCTGATAATGACTACTTTATAACCGGCACCAATGCTTCGCATAGCCAGTGTTCCAATAACATCATCAGCTTCTACACCTGGCACCTGTCTTCATAGAATTTCTACCCATTAGTGAGTAATCATCACAATAAAAGGAAATATGACATTCATGTGTATGATTTACCTCTATAACCTTTACAGACATTGCCTTGATGGACGCTTTGAGATATTGGAGTCCTTGTACTATGGTATCAGGTGTGGGCGGACGATTACTTTTATAGGCAGGGTAGAGAGTATGACGGAAGTTCATGCCTGTAAAAGTTAATGCACAGAATAAAGATAGGTTAGATACTGATGAGATTACATAAAAATCACCCTTCCCACTCTGCACAAAGGAAAGGGAGAATCATGTCGAGATTAAGAGTGCAGAAAAAAGCCTAAAAATTGCGTAACTATGAGAAGACAAGCGTTCTCAGCACTTGGAAGGAGGGAGAGCAGTGGATATACATATCTATTTCAATTTAGTGTACATCGTCACACTGGACCCTCTATTCCCCCATCGTAAGATATATAACTTCAGAAATTAATTTAGTGTACATCGTCACACTTGACCCTCTATTATCTACACCAAAGTTTATGACTGCCAAAAGGCTGCAAGCAAACAGCCCAAAGGAGGAAAAAAGCTTGCATTTCACGTCAAATGTCACCCTTGGCAATATTTGGAATAACTTCTCTTAGGCGCACAAAAGAAAATCAGTTCAAACTGCAAGAGAAGATCTTTACAAGCAATGTACTGAAGGCTTACGTATTAGTTTGAGATCCTCGGTGATGATATTACATTCATAACCATCGAGTCAGCATACTAACTTAACTCTCATGCAAAAATACCCCATTTCTTATATTGTCAACTGATCCATCCAACATCATTAACTTAAGTTTGACCAAGGACATGGAGCTTACCTTTTGCAGAATAATAACCATTTGATGAATTAGGCGTACTGCCATAAGCAACTCCTGAAAAAGACTCTATATTGTCAAAAAGGAGTAAACTAGAGGAGTACAGGTCCACAAACCATATAATCTTCTTGCCTCACATAGTCTGCTTACTAGATGATATATATGTCAAACTATCATGTATTACTAGAAAACTATCTCTTGATAGCTTAGTAGAAGATTCCATCATTGATACAGTAATGATTATTAACATCAAGTAATTATATTTTTGGCCCTAAAATATATCACTATCTAGGTGGAGACCTGCTTTCTCTTAGGCCTATCGGATATAAACTTTCAGTGGGACCAGACAAAGGAAGTTGAAAACGTCAACACTCAACAAAAATCCAAAAACATTTTGGGGCAAGTTTAGTAGACAACACCCGACAAGCTGACCAAAATCGTTATACAAGAGGACAACTAATGAATATCACATCTATAGATGACTTGTGGAGTAATTAGCATCAACTGTAAGAGGCAAGCATTCACATAGTCGAGTAAAAAAATTCAGAGGCCATAACTATCGAACTAGAACTAGATAAAGGGCTTATCAATGAATTAGTCCATATCATCTGACACGCAAACTCAAAGTGGTTAGCTATACACACTAAAAGTCCCCAAAAAACCTGAATTCTTCCTACAAGAAGATAGCTAGACGTCCATGAATTTAACAAGTGGTGGCAGACCCAAAGTCTGCTTACATTAGGACTCACCATCATGGTCGAACACCACCTGCATGGAGACAGTTAATTAAGTCAGCAGGGGCTACCCAACATTAAGCAGTAAGGAACTGTGAAAAAAGAAAACTACAAGAACTTCATCTGAAAATCACAGAGATAAAGAAATGAGAGATAAAATGGAAAATGGAATATACCGCCACATGGGTTGGCAGAAATTTCAGAACATCAATGATCTGCAATTGAGAATACAATGCAGAGAATGTAAGAAGTCGAATCCTAAAGTTAGAACAGTAAACGAGAAAGAGATACTTAAGCCTTAAGTTGAGAAACACAATTAGCAACCATCATTACTTGAACAGCCATCCTAAATGTTACAAGAAGTTTTTTTCAATAAACAGACTTAAGTACAGTATAAATGAACATCTATAGCACAGTATGAAAGATTTCACTTACAAGAGAAAGAGCTGAAAATATTGTTAAAACCCAGTCCGCGTTTCCATCAGCGTGAGTCAGATGACCATGATTCAACCTTGCTGCACTTTGCCCAATCAAATGTCAGTAAGTGTGAGACCCGAGGGAAAAATTACATTCTATCTATGTAATACATGAGTAGCATACCTAAAAGCTTATAGTAAGCCCTGTAAATAATGGATGTCCCATCAATAAGCATCACTCTGCCATTGGAAGAAGCAGCGCTAATTGCTGCGTTTTCTTCTGATTTTAGTGGAAATTTTATCGACTCCGGCGCAACATGTTGACTTTTAGAGAGTTCAGAAACCACTGCGTCCAAATTACAGGTGGAACTGCAAAAGTACTGAAACTCCACACACGCGGTATCCACATTAGAATGTACCTTAAGATCAATTTTGAGTTTACAGAAGTCCCTTTTGGTATTGAGCTAAACAGGATTAAACATCAAGGACGCGACATACATAACGATGTCAAACAAGCCACTAAATCTTAAGCGAAACAGCTCAATCATTCAGATGTAGACATATAACAAGAGTAAGAAGACAGCTAATATAACTTAAGAGACATAGTATATAAGTAAGCATCACCTTCGAGGTGCGTGCAAGAGGAGAGATGAGAGAGAAGTTCCTATTGCATAAATTATCGATTTTCATAGGGAGACATAGATTTCTCCATAGCAAACGGGAGTGATGAGACAGATGCGACGTCATGAGGCCACTGAAAAGAATGAAGGAGCGATTAACTTGAGCGGAAACACATTCACAATCAACGAAAGTAACGAAATCAAAACGAGAACTCGAAGACGTAGACGAAGAAGCGAAGAATCCGAGAGCAAGCGAAGAAAAAGACTATGAGAAACCTTGGAGAGGGTTTTAACAAGGAGAGAGGAGAAGGATTTTACCGCTTTATGCGTCTCCGTGTCTTCCTCGAGTGAAATCGTTCTTCTTGCTCCCAAAAAAAGAAACAATCGCTCTTGGTGTTTTCGCAATTTCGTAGTTAAATGGGCCTATAGGGAGCCCATATCAATATGGGCCTTGAGAGCCCAATATATAGGCCTCGAGGGATGCTTTGTTGATATAGTGGAGACGAGAGAAAACCCTAGAAACGACGATCAAAGATGACGCAGAAGAGCAATCAGTTCAAGGGCCAACAGAAGAAGAAAACTATTGCTCTAAATCGCCATGGAAAATCCGTTCAAAATCGCAAAGGTATTCACTTTTCTTTTTGGGTATACAAATGAATCCCTCAGGATTTCTGTTTATCAGATTCTTATCATCATCATCTTCTTCTTCTTCCAGGGAGGAGATATATGAAACCATCAAAGACAACGAAAGAGTTAGACACCGACAGGGTATCTTCTCTTTTCCTTCCGTCTCCATTAATATGAGTCGATTTGATCAAACTGTATCATTTTAATTAAGTGAAATTGTGTTTATCGTTTTGTTAATTGGAGCAGGAGCTTACGAAATTCATAAACCATTGCAATGAAGTGAAAGCAGCCAATGCAGCTTGCAAAGAAGGTGGTCAACTCAATATCCTCAAAGCCGAATCTCAAGCTGGGCCATCCAAGAAATCGGCCAAATAGACGAATCAGTTTACTTTTTCCAAGTGTTTCAACTTTTGTGTTTCTTACAACAATCAATCGGTTTTGTGACTTTAAATCGTTCATTTATAATGCTATTGTTCCCAATTTTGTCACAAATACAACAAGTCTTACATGTGCTTTAAGCCTTGAAACAGAGTAACATAGGTTATGTAAACGCACTTTCTACGAGTGATTGAATTTCCATACGCTTATGAATTTACCACTGTGAGCTGTTACAACTTTCTTCATTCCCATCGCTAAGCAACTGATTTGAGGCCGAGTTTTCCTTTCAATTTTATCAATTTCAATGTCTTGAGATACTCTTTTTCCTTTCATTTTCTCAACCACGACTTGACTGTTTCTTCTCAGAGTTGTTGAGACTTTGTCGTCCATTATACAGCTAGACAGAACTCTACCACTCTTCTGATCAATCACTCGCAGCACACCGTCTATTCCACCAGCAACCATAACCGATGCATCATTCCGTAACTGTTGTATCGAGTACACGACGTTAGGACTCACTCGTTTTTCCCACAACTGTCTCATTTTCCTGTGATAAAACTTGGTTACAACACATCTGAAAATGGTGTTTTTATAGAAGTCAATTTAAAAATTGCATATTTGAAACAAGCCCGGCCGTTTCTTATTAACATACCTGAGGTCCCAGCATGAAACATATCCAGCGGTTGTTCCAGAGATGGCGAGATTGGAGCGTTGGTTAAAACAGATGGTTTGTATACCTATGAAGAATAAGCGAGGGTTGCTTAGAGCATTCGCACTGGAGATGTAATCTGAAATAGAGTTTGAGTTTACCTCCTGCAGTTATCGTAGATTTAAGAGTAGCAACTGGTTGATCCAACAAAGGGTCAGATACTGTTACTCTCCCAAGTGAAGACCCGCTCAGAAATAGTTGATTCTCACTCAAAGATAAGCACGTTATTGGCCCACCGTGCGTCCTGCCATTAGATAGTTTAGCCAATTTGATAGGAAATTTGTGATTTTGAGTTTTTAATGAAATTGTAAACAATTCTCATAACGATAATCAATATTTTACAGTTTCACTTTCGGAGTTCCACAACACAATAGACACAGAATGCGTATCATACCTAATGATCTGTGAACATGTCTTACTGTACATATCAAATACACGAGCTGTTCCATCCTCGCATCCAACTACAGCTTCTGGGTCAATGTAACTGGTTGATAAAGAAAACAAAAAATTTCATTAGCATGGATAGAGAAGCCAATCCTACAAGCACTAGGTAGCCAAGTTGAAGTAACATAGAGAGCTCAGTTACAAGAAACAGGGAGGTTCTCAACAACTCAAGAGTATCTTTTGGACATACCGCATACAAAGGCCCCTAGGAATCGTGCCTGCACGAGATGGAAAGATGCTTCTTTGTCCATTTCTCCTCCATATGCTAATACGGGTACCAACCAAGCCAACAATCTCAAAAACAAAATTCAAAGTTAGGGATTGTGCTACTGCTCGATATAGTTAGTATTTCTAATTTCCAATTTATATAGACAATAACATGATGTAGCCAAAAAGAAAATAAAATACTTCTACTACAAAGATCCAGTTACAACAATGACTGATTCTAGAGATCTAACTGTGGTTTATGTACTATCATTGATCATTACTTCCTTATTTAGCTCATTGCCACTTTAACTACTGAGCATTTTTCATGAATATAGCTGAAATATCCACGACCATACATATGAGTGTACTTGGAGGTTTACCTTACTCTCGTCAAAATCGAAGTCAATCAAGGACGCAGCATCAGGAAGGGAGTATTCTTCCATGCATTTGTAACTGTTTAATGACCAGAGGCGCATAACCTGATAAAGTAGTCATATTACATTTATGTTACCTATATAAACTATAAACAACACACAGAGGACAATAATACATAATGGAATTGCATACTAAAAAGCCAAATTACAATTAGGAACGTTTACCTTATCACCCACACCAGTAAGAAGCAAACCCTTCTTCATTCGACACTGGGAAGCACTGACATACATGAAATTAGAAATATAGCAAGAGAGGATCTCTGATACACAGGGAAACAAGAACCATTTGGGAACATTGCCTCACCGGTGTGAATGAGCTTCCCATCGCTCAATATCGATTCGACCCCTTAGTAACGCCATCTTGTGGTGTTTCATTGCAAAGTCCTCCACGTCTATCTCAGTTGGTTGCTCCGGTGACTTGGAACTCAGCTGGTGCATCTTCCGGCATGAAGCTTGTAGCAGCTTCAGCCTCTTGATGACAGCATTCCTCGATATCAAACAGAGAAAATTTTCCGAAAAAAGTTCAACAAGAGATTTCATATCATCCAAATAGTCCCAACTATGTTTCTTTTGGAAATTCGAAGTTCAAAATATGAAATTGATGGGAAAAATCAAAAGCTTAGGGATTGGATTGGAGGGAGTACCAGGAATTACAGACGACGGTACAGTGAACGAGATCAAATAAGCCGAGAAAAGAGAAGATGATGCATAGTATGTCGGCGTCTAGTGATTCGATCGACGTTGGTATTCTACGTCGCATCTTTCTCGCCGACGACTCGCCGACGGTCTCTGTAATCCCCATTTCTTTTCTTTTTTTCTCGCGTTTTTTTGGTTGTTGCGATGTAGGGGAGAGAACCTTTCTGTATGAGCAAGAGGCTCCAAGTTTCCCTAATAATAAGGGAAAACGGTCAAAAAAACCATGAACTTACCAAAATAAGCCAAAAAAACCTCTAACTTTCAATTGAGCCATTTAAACCTTTAATTTTTTGAAAATAGCCAATTTAAACATGAATTTAAGTTGACCACACCATTTTAGCCATCAAAAAAGTCAACCGTTAAAAATGGTTAACGGCCGTTAAAATTGAAACGACGTCGTTTTATTAATTTAGTTTTTTTGGTGTAATCAAGATAAATATATGTTTAAATTGGACATTTATATAAAAAATTATGATTTAAATGGCGTAAACTGAAACTTGGTGATTTTTTTGGCTTCTTTTGGAAAGTTCGTGGTTTTTTTGGCCAAAAAAATTATAAGCCAAAAATCCATGGTTTGAGGTCGTTTGGGGTCCCGTTCGGATTTGGGGTTCCGTTCGGAGTTCCGTTCGGGTTTTTTGTACTTTCAGTTCGGGTCTTAGAAAAAAAACAACGGTATGAGGTCGATTCTAAACCAAACTTAAATGTATGTTTATAAACAACGGTCTGAGACCTTATACACATGAATTTGTTTTTGAGATCTATTCTGACCTAATCGACGATATAATAAATTTGCATTTATTTGGACAAAACTAATATATTGAACCCGATTCATTTGGTTAAAACAATTTTATTGACCCCAGTAATCAACTTAACGACACCAAATAAATGCAAATATATAATATCGTCGATTGGTTCAGAATAGATCTCAAAACAAATTCATGTGTATGAGATCTCAAACAAAAAAAACCACGGCCTAAGTGTTCATAGTTTTTTTTCATAAAAAATTCATGATAAATATCAATTTCGTTTATTTAGTATGAGGTCTTTTGGTATGGGTGGGCGTTCGGGGTCCCGTTCGGATTCGGTTCGGGTTTTTCGAATTTTCGGGCATGATTTTGGTAACACAATTTAAGTCTGATTTTGGATCAAAATACTATTTGGATTCGGTTCGGATTCGATTCCGAACCAAAGTACTTAAATTTGGTAATTTAAACATACATTTAAGTTTGGTTTAGAATCGACCTTAGATTGTTGTTTTTTGGTCTAAGACCCAAACCGAATCCGAACAAGACTCCGAACGGACTTTCCAAAAGAAGCCAAAAAAACCATGAACTTTCCAAAAGAAGCCAAAAAAATCACCAAGTTTCAGTTTACGCCATTTAAATCATAATTTTTTTTATAAATGTCCAATTTAAACATATATTTATCTTGATTACACCAAAAAAACTAAATTAATAAAACGACGTCGTTTCAATTTTAACAGCCGTTAACCATTTTTAACGGTTGACTTTTTTGATGGCTAAAATGGTGCGGTCAACTTAAATTCATGTTTAAATTGGCTATTTTTAAAAAATTAAAGGTTTAAATGGCTCAATTGAAAGTTGGAGGTTTTTTTGGCTTATTTTGGTAAGTTCATGGTTTTTTTGGCCGTTTTCCCCTAATAATAATGATGAAAATTGAATTTATCTACCATTAAAAAAATAATATACAATTGAATTTAACAACACAAAAATCGTTTGACTTTGTTTGCGCGTTACTCTCTTCGACTTCTAGAACAAAAATGTCTGAAAAATATCATTTCACTAATGAACAAGTGTCTTTCTACATGTTATGTAGTAAAATTTGAGTGAATTTATTGACGTCATTGTCAGTTATGAGATGACCATTTTTCTTGAATGTAGCTGAAACATCCATGAACTTGAGAAAGTCGTACATATGATTGTACTTGAGGTGTACCTTACTATCATCAATATCAAAGTCAATCAGGAAGGATTTTGTAAGAATGATTTCTGATCTTTTATTTTAGATGTTCAAAGAATAAAAAAAAAAATCAAATAAATTTCTTACTATCTAGAACTAAGTGATCAGTGCTGATGTGTTCTAGATATTGAAGCCCTTTCTCATGTCTCCTGTATCCCATTAATCTGATCGAACTTAGTCTGTTCCGGATCGTTTCCCTATTACACAGTATGAGCTGTTCTGGTGTGGACTGAAGTTCGCATGCCTCCTTTGATTTCGCTCCCTCCATAAATTATGAGCCGAACATGTATCGTTCGATGAAGGAAGTTGTCTTATCCTGCATTGTTTCCAATATCATAGTAAAAAGAGTATCCCAGTCTTTTGTGTATCTTTCATTAAAGATTCCTCTTGCAAGACCTACTTTTGCCGGAGATTCTAAGTACAGACGTTCGCATCTGTAAATTCATACGTATTATCGCATACGTACTAAACTCGGGTCATTATCCCTTCTGAATATTATAAACTAACGATTCTAAGAGGTTTTAAAGAAAAAGGTACGTACCGTTGTTAAACGCATGAGGGTTGCGAAAAAGCGTTTCGCCGTCCCTGTGTACACGGAAGGTCCATTCTCCATCAGTGCCCCCCGTCCTAGAGATGAGCATCCCGGTGTCCTGCATTTTTTTTATTATTATTTTGAATGTATGAGTTTTTTGGGTAAAGATCATTTATCTTTTTACTTGTTTAAATTCTCAGTGGCTAGGGGAAGAAAATACATGTTTAAAAACTAGATGGTAAAGGTAATAAGTCAAATGATCATCGGTATGTGATGTTGAGACCTAGTAAAAAAAGAAGACTTTCTTTTCATGTTTTGGGAAGAGTCTAATTATAATAAGGAATATATTTTGTTCCGATAACAATAGTTTGTAGAGAGGTGTATATATACATCAGTTGCTAGCTTTTAGGTTTTGCAATAATTCTTCCGCATATAATTTTGAAACCCAATGAAAAAGACAGATTAAATGATTTTTCGTTTCAAGTAAAGAGTAATGGATAGGCTTACCTCCGTTGAGCCAGAGCAATTATTGCAAGACCATAATGGCGGCGTAACTCTGACCGACGATGTAGAAGTCTCTTCCTGTATACTCGGGAAACCTTTCCAACCATTTCACTAAGAACACGTAATTATCCTTTGCTGTCTTATTCTCTTGATCAAATGCTCCGGAGTATTCGTGTACGAGAATCCAATTTATTCCTGAGATTCTAAGTACAACACGTTGGCCTCTGCAAATCCATACGTACTATTGCATAATATTAATCTCGGTCATATATTATGGCCATGTTAGTCGCTGCGATCTGCGACTATAACCAGCAATTATTAATTGCAACTTACGATTATTATAATGTTCGTTTGACAATTGATAGTTTTAGTCGTAGGTGCAGTCGATGGTTTATTCGTTTCACAAACATTGATTTTTCATCGCTCGTCGCATATTATAGTCGCAAAAAAAAATTAACGATTTAAAATTTATCAGTTATTGATCAATGCAATTAGTCTTAGTCTTAGTCGCAATAGTCAGCAACTAATAAACAAACAAAGCTTATACCTTGTGAATATAATAAACTAATGGATTTGTGATGCCAGAGACAAGATAATAAGAGAACGTAAGCGATCAAAGATTGTTTTCCCATTCTGTATCTCTGAATCTTTGGAGAGTTGGAGAATTTTTCGAAGTGAAAGAGGGATAAAAGGTTTAAAAATTAATGGCTGCTAACATACGCAACCATTACGAGGTGATCTGTCATTATAACATACGCAATTCGATGTTACAGAAATCATTATTAAAATCATATTATATAAACTGATTGGTTGCATGAATAATTTGACCAACCAAAAAAAAAAAAGAAAAAATGATTTGGCTTCAAAGCGAAGCACTTTGATTAGAAAGTTAAATATATAATAAAAAAGGATCATTCGACGGGCCTGCCCATAGTCTCGACCATCATACACGGGTTTACAATGCTTAAGTCATCCCACCGTCGTGACCTAACCGACTTGGTTAGCCCCGTGAGCCAGCCAACCACTTCCTCCATTCCTGGCCGTTTCTCTCTACACGTTCTCACACACTTAGCCGCCACCAATCCCAGATGGTTCCTCACGCTCACGTCCACCGGATGCCCAATCTTTGGATCGTAAATCCCACCGATTTTCCCTCTTTTTATCATCGGAATCGCCCAATCTACTATAAACGACGGCGAGTATCTGACGTCGATTGCTTTTCTCCCGCTGATTATCTCCAGCAACAAGATCCCGAAGCTGAACACATCTGTTTTAGTGCTCAATCTATCCGCCGTGACGTAATCCGGGTCAAGGTACCCCATTGTTCCTGCAGGCGGAGTCGATTTCACCTTCTGATCATCCGCATTGCATCTGATCGCTAAACCGAAATCTCCTAGCTTCGCGTTGAGTTTTTTATCCATCAACACGTTCGCTGATTTGATATCTCTGTGTATGATCGGTGGCTCCTGTGAGTGTAGCAATTGTACGGCTTTGGCTATCTGAAGAGCTATTTTGATTCTCTTCGCCCAGCTCGATATCGCTCCTGAATTCAAAGCTGAATCCGAGTGAATCACGTCGTATAGACTACCGTTCCCCATGAATTCCACTACCAGAAGAGGATCCTTGGAGTTATCGGCGCTGAAACCCAGGAGATTCACGAACCTAGGGCTCCGGATCCTCGAGAGAATCTCGAATTCGTTGTGGAATTCCCGGCTTATTTCTCTGGATTTCGAAGACCTCTTGACTGCGACGAGACGGGAACCGATGACAGCCTTGTAGACGCTGCCGTGGCTTCCACGTCCGAGTAAATTGTTGATGGCGAATCCGCTTGTGGCAGCTTCAAGGTCGCGATGCAAGAAACGACGCAGTTTGGGGCGGTCTTCAGGGGGAGATTCGGGAGGAGAAGCTTTGCTAGCGATGGATACGGAGGTGGATGCGGAAGATGTGACGGCTATAGCTACGGCGGATCCGGCCTTGCAGGAGAGATAACCCATCGAGTCGAGAGAACGTAGAAGGAAGAAGAAGAAGAAGAAGAAGAAGAAGATGAAGAAGAAGAAAGGGAAAGGTATGGAGTCTGGTGGCGTGAGAAGTCATTTTGGTAATTAATGGACATTTGATTTAGACTCGAGGAAGTGGGCGAGTCATGATTCTTTTTTTTTTGGTTCTATTCTATTGCTCTATATTGTATATGCTTTTTTCTCTTATTATCTCAAACTTCCCCTTCTAATTTATCATTACTCCATTTTGTACCCAATCACTAATAACTTTATCAATTTACACCCCATTCTTAAACTTAAATGTTTTGCTAACCTTGAATTGATAAGGACTGGTTTGCGTCATTACCATTCACACAACCATTGGGTTACTGCCACGTGGATTGTGTTGTTTTAGTACGATGGACGAGATGACGTGTAATAGAATTATTGGTCGGACACGTTGTTAGGAGTAGTTAGTTCCGTATAAAATCTGAAACAAGAAATGCCTATTCGCAAAAGGGGAAAAAACTTAAGCTTTGTTACTGAATTAGTGTGCCGCCGGGATTACGAGATGACGGCGATCTATTTCTTACGATGTATGTTACTGTTGATCTTCATCGCATTGGTGGGTCATTCAAGCGCTGAGCGAGTTAACTCTTCTGGAGGAATGGTTTGGTCCACTGCGAGAGACGAGGCGGAGTTGGTAGGAGATTCCGGTGTGGTAATCGGAGAGCAGGATCAAATCGACGGTGGATTTTCTTCCCTGGATGGGATGTTACACTGGGCTATAGGTAAATTATTTTCCCATTGCTCTTCTTCTTTACTATTTTTTCCTCTAGATCTGATTCGATGTCGGAATATCTCCGGTAGGTCACTCGGATCCTGCGACACTTAAGGAAGCAGCTCAAGATTCACAGAAGATGTCTCTGGATGAGTTACAGAAGCGTCAATTGGAGTTAAAGGTTCCAAATTTGTGACTGGTTTTGTTTCCGCTTGCTTTTTAATGGAATCTCATCTAGAAGTACTCTTGAACAGGAGCTGGTGGCGAAGCTTAAATTGCCATCAGATGCGAACTTAATGCAAATAGCCATATCCGACTTGAACAATTCTTCCTTATCTCTTGAAGATCGTCACCGTGCTTTGCAGGAACTTTTGATCCTCGTTGAACCTATCGATAATGCAAATGGTACTAGAAGCCTTAGCTCGCTATTATTTCTCTTAGAAATTCAGAATTTTTGTTCCCTTTATTGTGTATTTCCTGGCTACAGTTTATACATGAGTCTCATCAGTTGTTTGTTGTTGTCCCTTGAATTTCTCATCTTTCTACTCTGTGCAGATTTGAGCAAATCAGGAGGGCTAAAAGTTGTCGCAGGAGAGCTTAATCATTTTGACTCAGATGTAAGGAAACTAGCTGCGTGGGTGCTCGGGAAGGCCAGCCAAAACAACCCATTTGTTCAAGAGCAGGTCTGTTTCCGTTGAACTTGCAGAGCAGGACTGTGTTTAGAAACCATCTGAAATAAATAATGTTTCTTCTTTTGTGAATTTGGTCAGGTTCTTGAACTTGGGGCTTTAACAACATTGATAAAGATGGTAAACTCCAGCTCTGCTGAAGAGGCTGTGAAAGCACTCTTTGCTGTTTCTGCCTTGATACGGAATAACATAGCTGGTCAAGACATGTTTTATGCAGCACATGGATATATCATGCTTCAGGTGAGCACACCAGACAGACATCATGTCAGGTATTGTTCATTAATTCTCGGAATCGGAAAAACCAACCACGTTTCATCATTCTGCAGGATGTAATGAGCAATGGGAGCTTGGATATTAAACTCAGACGGAAAGCTGTATTCTTAGTGGGTGATTTAGCTGAGTTTCAACTACAAAACACAGAGAAAGCTGAACTTCCTATATTCAGTGATCGTTTGTTCCTAAAGTCCGTGGTCGATTTGATCGTTGTGCTTGATCTTGATCTCCAGGAGAAGGTGAAACTCTTACAGGGCACCATGGCCTTATTTTTCCTCAATGAATCTTGGCACACATCTCGTTCTAACTTATGTGGCTGGAAATATGTTTCAGGCGCTTACAGCAATCAGGACTCTTCTTCAACTCAAAACCATTGAGCCTTTGATTCTTAGAGACTTCTGCAGATTGGAAGGAGCATTAGAGAGAATGAAGCTGCAGCTCGAGGAATCAATGGCGGATGAAAACAAAAGAGACTATGCTGCAGATGTGGAGAGCCTTCGAGGTGAAGTGGAACTGATCTTCCGCGGAAAGCTTGGACTTTTATGAATTATGATCAGTAAGAAAGCAACTCCATTGCGTTATTTATTAGTGGGAAAAGCTTTAGCTGTAGGAGTTGTCGACATATCTAACTTCCTTAGATAGATTTAAGATGTGTAACCTAGGCGGATCTTGCTGATCCATTTTGCATGCTATCGTCTCTACTTACGAGGTTTTCTTGCCCTCATCTTTAATTTCATATCCTGTTTGCAATGTTAATGTATAGTTTTATAAACTTCCACTTTTTCTTGATTCGGGTTCTATGTAAAAGATGGTTTTGCAGAAACTTTGGTATTGTTGTAGTAATAGAAAAAAAAAATTAAAAAGAAAAGTGACAGAAGAGATCATTGATAAGTAGAAAATAGAGATGCGGTCATGCTCTTTTTGATCTCGGCTGCAACCGCGCCTGCATATGCGTACTCTTCAAGAACCCTCTCAAATATGTTGCCCCGGTTGAACTCCGGCAAGAACAGCCACAAAACCGTCATCATGACAAACCCGATCGTCAATACCCGACTGATTGCTGTCGGGAATCTCCACTTTCCGTTGACTTTTTCCTTGATGGCGATCTCCACCATCGTGCAAAATCCGTTTATAAGAAAGAACCACATTAGCTTCCAATCCGGCATCAAGCGTCCCATGTAGAAGAAGATGAGCTCGTGCATTAACCCTGAGACAACAAACGTCCCCAAAACAGCAGGAACCCGGGACCACTTTCGGCCCAAGACAGAGAACAGCTGAACCGTAGGTTTGTACACGGTAGGCCTTAGGATTCCGGTGACCATCAGGTTCCATCGTTTCCCCCAGAAATCTTGAAGTGATGTCGCCATGTACGGCTTGTTGAATTGTGGTCCCCAAGACCCGACATGGCTCGAACCACGGTGGCCGTGGCAGCTAGGATGAGTTCGAGGGAGAAATAGATATGAATCGCGTAGAGGGTCAATACGGCTTTGTCGGGGAGTTTGCTGCTATACTCGTAGACTTTTATCAGAAGAACCAAAAGAGCCGCCATTATGGTATAATTCAAGGGACCCTCTCTGGCTCCTCCATGGGAGTAAGATGTCGGAGGTTTAGGGCTCAGCTGAATATTGATGGGCAAGCAAGAGACAGCTAAGAAAATAGGGAGAGAGACGGGCTTAGAGTTTGAAGAGAGAGGACCTCGTCCTAAAGCAAAGAGAAAGAGCTTGAAAGTAGCGAGCCAAGCGATGAAGAAAGCCGTGATGCCGATTGAATGTATGGTGGACATTGATAAAGGAACTATGAAGAAAATGAGGAAGACAGGTATGTACAGAACCAGCCTTCTGATCCCTTTTGGAATCAATTTGGCAACGACAAAAGTGTAACATAATGAGACGATCACTAAACACCATGCCTTTATGAAACTCTCCATTTCTGGTTTTTTTTTTTTTGTTGCTTCTGAAAATTAAAGTCCCGGGAAGGAAGGAGATGATGATCATCGACAAAACCGACTCAAAATCTTACAAAACGTGTCATGCCCGTGCCATGCCATCGATGAAAATCATGAGAAAAGTCTTCGTTATCTTTTCTTTTCGTTAACAAGTTGACAATTGACATTCAAGAACCAATTATCTCTCTTTCCCTCTATTTTCATTGGAATATTTAATTGAGATAAGATATGGTAAATGGCTTATGACTCTTCCAGTATGGTTTATTCCATCAAAATTTCAGGTCATCGAGACCATTTCTAGGTAAACCATCATCGGCTTTGTTCTCCTCGCAACCTTTTGTGGTCTCAAAATCATAATCCTGTATATCTTTTGTTGTTGCAAGGAATTCAGAGGAAACCAATTAACAAGTTTCTAGCTTTGATTCTCAGTAAGCGTTTCTTCCTCGGGCCATGTATCTTAAAGAGTTGACTACTGTTGTATTCATCCACTATGTTGATCAAGAACATATTCTTCAGCACCATCACTTTAATAAAATAAACCCCATAGTATCCCCATAACTCCATATCATTATATTGAACAGAACTGGTGTTTTCTTTGAAGATCTGGAGCTTAGAATCAAAATATATATGGAAGAGGAAGAAGTAGAGGTTTGGGATCGAGCATCAGGAAGATGTAATCACACTCATAGTTGCAATCCTCCAGGCCCAGAGGATGCTTCTCACTCACATACATGCTTCCACACTCACACTCATCTCATCTATCCCTGTATGATGTAAAACTTACTTTCTATTTTCTTTTTCTATAAGTATGTATGGTCTGGTGAAATTTGAATGGTTATAGGACTATTCATTTTGCAACAGGATTCGCAAGAGAATGATCATTTTGACAGCGGCAACAAGAGGCGGTCATGTGGGAACAGAGAGGCAGTGAGGAAGTACAGGAAGAAGAAAAAGGCTCGCACGGCATACCTTGAAGACGAAGTCAAGAGACTACAATCTATGAATAAGCACTTGCTTAGAAAGCTTCAGAGTCAAGCAATGGTGGTCACTGAAATCATCAGACTCCTGAATTTTCTGGTAGAGATGCAGGGGAAAATTGATGATGAACTTGGTGGTTTCTCGTTTCACAAGCAATGCAACGGTTCTGGTTTTTGTTCAAAGAAGGTGATGTCTCTCTTTCTGTTTGGCTTACTAGATAACATATGATGAGAAGATGAAAATATGTGGAAAGTGGAAGAAAATAGCATATATATGACATTGGTGATAGCAGAATAATGGAATAGGGGGAAAGATAGAATTTATGTTGTTAAATAATCTTGAAATGTTGAAAAACTAGTTTTTGTAGGTTAGTGATTTTTCATATATTAGTTATATTTCTAACATAAATATACGGAACTCATCTCTCGAAAACAAAAATTGTTGAAATTTGATGAATGTTGTGAATGGTAAAAGTAACATTATTGAAGAAGGGAGACACGTGGTATCACCATTCATGACCATTCTTTTTTCACTATCTGTCTTTTAAGATTGAGTTCTATTTGACCTAGGCCAGATGGATCATAACAAAATCTCAATCTCGTGTAATAACACAGATGGATGCAACGTAGCAACAAGGAATGTGATGTGTGAAGTGGCAAGAGTAGAGTGCGAGGAGGCAAAAACACTTCATGAACCTGTTCACTCTTTTGTTCCCCATTCACCACCAATCTCACGTTAAGGGTTTTTACAGATTATACGTACATACACGGGTTTAATTAGGGGATAGAGGTTGGATTTCAATACAGTTAACATAGACACAGATTGCAGTTTTATTCCACATGTCTATTGTGGGTGTACCAAAACATATATGATTAGATGTAATTTGATTTGGACATAGAAGGACGAGGAAGATTGTAGTTGTGTGTATGATGATGATTGTGGGCTTGAAAGATCTTTGGGGGTCCATATATAGATTCTCTATATGTGGGCATGGTGAAAACCCAAACACATAAGGATAAGGTATGCATCATACATGTGTGTCTATGAGAATCAATTGGTGTGGACTGCCCCAATCATTGAATTTTTATTCAATTTGCTTCAAAATTTTTGTGGGAATCAAATATTTGTGGATGGGTCAATGATAAGGCCACAATGTTAGATTTTTTGGAATAATAATATTGAAGCACAAAATCATAGAGTGAGGTGTTAGGTGCCTCGGCTCCTGTGACTAGACTAGACCACTGCTTTTGACACCGAAAAACAACTATTATAATCAATTACTTTCCCTTGTGGGTCATTCTTCTTTTACAAAAAGGCTCTTTCGAAATTTAACATTTCAAATATACTAATTCTTTTTACCTTACATTAATTTAGAACAATGATGTCTTTTCATCTTTAATCCTACCCCCTCATATATACAACAATATAATAATTTAAATATTTCATTTAAAAAAGGTTGAATATGTGATAGTAAATGCGTAAGATTCTATATAGTCCATATCATATAAAAAATTTAAATATGTTAGTTTCCATTGCTTCAAATGAGAAACCTATGGGATTGGTCAACACATCTTACAATTTATATATGCATTTGATATTTTTTTATGAAGACAGATTGATCATGATAATATTTTTTTTTATTTTTCTTCAATCTGATGTGATGAAGCATGCAAGTATGATTGAATCAAATATTAAGCAGTAATTAAATATTAATGTGTCTTACCAAACAAATAAATTATTTAAAATAAAAAAAAAAAAACAGTAGCAGAGATTAAGCTGGGTAAGTGACAATTTGGAAGGCATGTTTTTTATGTTTCCTAATTACTCATTTTTTATCTTAAAATGCAAATTTAAATACAGGGAGAAGAAAACAATTAGAAAGAAACCTGAGGAGTTTTATTTCCTTTAATTAACAAAAAAGTTTAAGTTAACTTATTTGTGTCCCTACAAAAAATAATGATGAAAATCAGAAAGGGACAGTAGGAGAGAGTGGAGACCCCAGCGTTACAGCTGGTCTGCATATCAATCATCGGCGCGTGAATAAAACTTCCCAACGTAAGGCGCGTGGAAATTCATAAAGTCCAAATGAGAAAATGAAAAAAATGGGTTGTGTCAGAGAACGTGCAATGCAACCATCTTTTGTTTTTCTGGCTTTTAAAACAGTTTGCAATCTCTCCCTCTCTCTCTCTCTCTCTTCTTCTTCGACTCGTGAAAGTTTTCTTCTGATCCACACACACACCACACAGAGATCCCAAATCTGGAAGAAACTTCCTCAAAACTCAGATCTATTCACAACAAACACATTCCAAGTACGTACACCTTCTCCCTCTCTCTGTGTCTTTCTCTCTCTCTCTAGAGAAATTAGACTTACAATTTTGATGATAAAATCTTTACATGATGACACATCTTTCTTCATCTATTCCCAAAGGAGCAGTAACCGTCAGCCACCTGCAGAAGTTTCACTCTTGTACTAATAATGTTCTCCACAGAGATTCAAGTGCAGATCATTTTCACTTTGTCGGGTAATTTTTTTTTTGACCGCCATTTTTTTTCTTTCTCAATCTTGTAACGTTTCAACATAAAAAAAAGGAATCGTATTTGTTTCCATGTAAGATTTTCAGCATGCAAAAAACTTCCTTTCTTCTTTTTTTTTTTTTGTCCCTATAAAAGTTTTTACCTTACCCTTTTTTCTACAACTCTTTTTCTTAAAGTTTTGCTTTTTTTTTTTGTTTCTTCTTCTCTTCTAGTTGTAACTTATAAGCACGCGAGAAGAAAATCAATAACTTTTCTACTGTTTCTGCTTTTTAAAGTTTGGTTTCTTTTGTTCTTTACTGGTTGTCTCGCAGGAAACAGAGATGAAAAATTATAGTGAAGGTAGTATTATTATATAAATAGGTTTTAAGAAACTGTAATTTAGTAAAAAGAAAAAGAAAAAAAAAAAGCTTAACTTTTAAAACCCCTTAGAACTAAAATCCAACACAAGAAACCAGAGAGACCTCTTAGCGACAACAACCTCTCTGTGCACAAGACAACAAACACTCTCTCTACAAAAGCATCACTCTTTCTTCTTCTCTCTACTCTACTCTAATTCAAGAGAGAGAAAAAAGCCATGGATGGGTACGAAGCAACTAGGATTGTGCTCTCTCGAATCCAAACTTTAGACCCAGAAAACGCATCAAAAATCATGGGTCTCCTCCTTCTCCAAGATCACGGTGAGAAAGAGATGATAAGGCTAGCTTTTGGTCCCGAGACTCTTGTTCACTCTGTAATAGTGAAAGCCAAGAAAGAGCTAGGTCTCATGAGCTGTTCAAGACCTCCTTGGAGTCAAGAGGAGTTAATTAGCCCTAAGAACAATAACCGTGGCTCTTCTCTCAACCCGGCTTCTTTGCCCTTCTACGTTAATGGAGGAAGATATTCTAGGGATTTGACCAACGAATTCGAGTTCATGGATGATGTTAACCCAAGAGCTGATTTTTTGGGCTCTGTGCATGCTAGAAGCGGTAGCTGCGTTTTGGACGGTTTAGGATATGGTGATTCTGATTTAGGCTTTGGAGGTGTACCCTGTTCTTATTTTGCTAGAGGCTTCTGCAAAAACGGAAGTAGCTGCAGATTCGTCCACAGTGATGGAGGAGCCGATTTAGTTGGTTCTCCAAGTAGAATCGAGCTTCTTAGGTCTAACTCGGTACCTCCAAGACTCGCTCATCACTTCATGACTCGCTCTTCTCTGCCTTCTTTCTCTCCTAAAGGCGTAAACTTGCCGAGCAGCGATGCTCAAAGGTTCGATCGCTTTTTTCAACTGTTTTTTTTTTTAGATATTCTCAGTGTTTTTTTTCTTAACTTGTGTAAATTTCTGGGCAGAGCTGCTGCTGCTTTGATGATAGGAGATGAATTGCAGAAGCTTGGAAGATGGAGGCCTGAAAGGATTGATCTCTCTGCTATGGCTTGTCCAGCTTCGAGACAGATCTATCTGACATTTCCTGCCGACAGTAGGTTCAGGGAGGAAGATGTGTCCAACTATTTCAGGTAATGCTTGCAAACACAACCAGTCAGATCGTCTCTTTAGTCTGAATATATGTTCTTGTGTGACTAAAGTTGTTGTTATGGTTGTTTAGTACTTTTGGACCAGTTCAAGATGTGAGAATACCATATCAGCAAAAGAGGATGTTTGGCTTTGTGACATTTGTATACCCTGAGACTGTCAAGAGCATTCTCGCCAAAGGTAACCCTCACTTTGTGTGTGATTCAAGGGTTCTTGTTAAGCCTTACAAGGAGAAAGGCAAAGTCCCTGACAAATACAGGTACTTAACTAGTTGTCGTATTAGTGGTAACTCTCATACTTGGGTTTGATTGTTCCTTGAATCTCTGTGTTTACCGTACTTGTATCCTTTCGTGTAGAACTAACCAACCAACAGAGCGAGAATTGTCCCCAACAGGCCTTGATTCTAGCCCCAGGGATGCTATAGGTAAACAAACACTTAAGCTCTCTGTCTTTTGGAGTTTAGTTCGAGAACCTTTTGCTTGTTGCCATCCATAATGATTTGCTTGTGGCGCAGGAGGAGGGTTTTATAACAACGCCCAAGATGTTTTGTGGAGAAGTAAGTTTGAAGAAGAGATTCTTGAGCTTCAGAACAGAAGGCTAATGAATCTACAGCTTCTTGACGTCAAGAAGCATTTCCAACTCAATTCCCCTACGCACATTCATTCCCCGAATCCTTTTAGCCAAGCACTTGTATCTCCACGCCCATTGCCGGTTAAAGCAGGAGAATATGTAGGAAGAGAGATGGGGAAAGGAAGTTCCAAAGAAGGATCTGATGATGACACAATGAATCTACCAGAGAGGTAGGTTTACTTATGAACAAGGAAATGTTTATGTATTTTGAAGTTGTGAGGTTGAATAGCAAGTCTTTTCGGATTGTTACAGGTTGGAGGATAGCTTGCCGGATAGTCCATTTGCGTCGTCCGCACATCATTTGCTTCTGTTTGCTGAATCTACAGACAACAACGGATTGAATTTGTGGTCGCCTTCTTCAGATAATGACGATAATTCTACTCCATCTACAGTCTCTGACTCCTTCAACTCTTTCAACTGCCAAATGCCGAGGTTTCAAGATTCAACCACGGTTCATGTTTCTGCTATCAAGTAAATGGTATCTTACATTGCTTTCATGAATCTAAATAGGTTACCGCCTATTGGAATGTTAGCCGGTAGGGGTGGACCGGCCTGTCGTGTCGGGATATAAACAGGTAGAAAGAGAAGATGAATGGATGGTGAACACACAGCACAACAATCTTGTTAGGTTAATCGTTTCTGTCATTGTTGTTGTTGTTGTTGCAGGAAGAGAGGTGAGAAGAAAAAAAAAAAACAGAGGAAGTTAAAAAAAACTGATAATATAGAGACCCTTAATAACCAAAGATGCAGAGGTGTAAAAAATAAAGCAGGAAATTTGATGTAAGAGATAGAGAAGAGAAAGAAGGAAGATTGTTGTACCATTTCTCTAGTATTAATGTGTAATGTGATGGACCACAGAAGATGATATGATATGATATGATATGATATGATATAAATATATAGGACAAGAAGTGTAATCTCTCTAAAGATTTACAAAAGAAAGAGATTACAGTTTGGGTTTGACAAGTGCGAGTAGTTCTGTTCTTGTCCTTACCAGTTGCTACCCTCTCACTCTCCAACTTGAAAAATCCAAAGATATCCGCTTTTGGTTATATTTTCTTCAACTATAAATCTTAAGATTTTGATTTTTGTGAAGGTAGATTTTGTGTCCTCGTTATTAAGTGTGTAACTTTTTGAGGTGGAAAGTGTAAAAGGAGTAGGTGATAGATCCATGGCTATTACCGTGATTTAAAAAAGAGGAAGAATGTAATTGACATATTGCATGTAAAGACTAAAAGTTATGATAGATATTCAAATAAAATGAAATTTGTGATATTTATGTGTGTATCATTAATGATTTTAGCAAAGACACAGATAGTGGCGTGTGGTGGAGCACGCGCGAGAGATCGAGTCCCAAAAAAATAAATCACAACATTACAAAAATAGTACGTGACTTGAGGTCTACTTACAACTATGTCGCATCTATTATGTGAAATATGGAAAGAAGGTGCTTCAATTCATCATACCCACCTATGATCAAACGAATGTGAAGGCTATATATTCGTTTTTGGTTAATAATACACACATGTGTGATGTGATATGTCATATGTGTCTACACAACCGATTTTTCTAAGTGTATTGCCATGGATATCGGATATTCTCATATGATGAGCAAATAAGACATGCATTTATCAACAAATAGTTGAGAAAGCACGTAACACTTATATGATATCTTTTAAGAGCTTTCTGATGTTTAGTCAGAACTAAAATCATTTGTTCAATAGGTCAATGAAAAATGTAAGATTTTAAATCTTACTCAAAAATTCACAACTCAAGTCTAATTTAGTGAGGAGAATAAATGTTTTTAAAAAAAAACTGGGACAAACACTTGTCCATAAATTTGTATATAAAACAAAGAGAATAAAAACAACTTGGAAATAGAAAAACCAGGAAGAAGAAAATAATGGGATCCCACGAGCCAACACACAGGCCATGTGGTGTGGGGATATATATGCCAAAAGTTGTGTTTTGTGGAGACATCTCCACAAATATATTGGCTTTTTATATATTTACATATGTCTAAACTAGATGATTTGCGAAATGTCAATTACATGTCCTTTCCCATTTAAGTAACAAGTGCAACAAATGCTTAGTGAGGGAAGCTCACAAGCTCCGAGACCAACCACCGACAATCACCATACAATATAACAAAAGTCTCTAGCTAAACATCCTGTAAAATGAGAGCAAACAACAAAAAAAGGGAAAAACCCGGACGATGCCAACAAGAGACCTTACCACCTCAACCAGTACCCGCGCGCAGCCCATGTCATTGCGTGACTTCACCCAATCTACCAGTACCCATGATTTCTTCACCTTCACGCGATCCCGCCACCTCAACCAGTACCCACCTGATCCGTGCCACCACACACACTCGGACCTAAGTAGACGCTCCCACTGACCGTCCACACCTAACAAACAGGCTCACCACTCGCCTGCTCTGATGATGAACCACGCCACCTGAAATACCGCACGATCTAACAAAAAACGATGCAACGCTTGAGATATACGTCTCTCCACGCACGTTGCACCGACACACATGCCTCAAGCCTCAATCTATCTCATATTTTCAACCCGAACATGCCATTTCTCCAGAAAATGCGAACATCCACAGACAAGTCTCAAACATCATACAACCGTATTCGTTTTAGAAACCTATAAGTAGATTTAGGTATCGCACACCGCACAAGTACGATAATATATATAGATATATAGGTATATAATATAACTACTTATCAAACAAATATGTGTATGCTTATAGACAACACGTATGTATAAACGGTTCATGTAGACATTTTTACTATGATGTAAGAATGAAAAAAGGAAGAAGAGATGACAGCAGTCCTCACCTTAGCCGTAGATCCACGAAACGAAGAAAGAGAAAAAGATTTGCGGCTTATGGCTCCACACGGCAAGATCAGAAAAGAAGAACATATCAGCACTACAGAAAACGTCATGAGCAAATCGGAGAATGAAAACATATCCACACAACAGAAATGGAATATAGATCAAAATAAGAAAGAACAATGGATTAAGAAACTTACAAAAACGTCTAAGATTTATGGTTTGGTGAGATTGCTTCCCGCGCAAAAAGCTTATAGGGTTTCATTTAAGACACTCGGATCGACTCCGTTTTGATGGATCTCGGTCTCCGAAAGAAAAAGAAGAGAAAAAGAGACAGACGTAAAGATAGTGTATGGCTATAGGTTAAAAAAGAAAAGAAATGTGTTTACTTGTATATATATACACACGATTATTACAAAAAATAAGATAAAAAGGTTTTGTTGGAATGTGATAATTACCGTTTAGGTTTAGAGGAATAGGATCAATAACCATTCTAAAAATCTAAAAATCTTTGCATATTTGTTAGTTCCATAACATGTTTGGATGCGTTTATTGGAAACAAAAGAGATTACTAAAAGAGACCATGTTATTGTAAATAGAGAGAAAATAGAAAAAAGGAAAAATAGATCGGTGTGTATTAATATTTTATTAATAATTTTAAAGAAATTTTCTAAGAACTGGTTTTAAAAGTTCATATTTAAGAACTGTTTTTTAAAAAATTCTTAAGTTTTTAATTTTTTTCATTTATTTTAATGTTAAGAAACTTTTTAGAATTCCCATTAGAGGTGCCTTTATATAAGGTTTTATTTGGTGACAAAATAAAACCTATTTTACAAGTCATTCTAGAATCTTCTAGAATATAGGCCTTAAAATGGGTATCTACATATTATTCATAACACTTAGGTCTATTATAATGGATTGAATCGTAATGAATCTAAAATGTTGCCTAATCTTACCAAGAAAACTCAATAGAAAAAGTCATGGTTAAGGGAAAAATAATGCAATGCGCAATTACTTTCCCTCATGAATACATCCGACAACATCTTTAAGACAACATAACCGATGTGATGATTAACTTTTTGAAAATAGCAGTAGGTAGTGCCTTGATGAATAAATCATCCAAATGATCAGTTAAACGGATTTGTACGAGATGAACATCTCATTCTTTTGTAGTTTGTGAGTGAAGAAGAACTTTTATAAATGTGTTTTGTTCTATCTCCTTTGATATATCCATCTTTGAATTGTGCGATAAAAGGGGCATTGTCCTCATACAGAACTGTTGTTGCTTCTTTCCCTGCAGATATACCACAAATTTTCTCATATATGTTGAATTACAAATCTTAACCATACACACTCAATAAATAGTAGCTTCATGGATGGCTATAGTCTCTATGTAATGGTTGTAATGATCTGTTTCATAGAACGTTAGCGATGCCACCACATGTAAACACATATTTAGTTTGTGATTTACTATTGTGAAGATCGGACAAGTATCCAACATTTATAAAACGAATCAAATTTTTTGATGATGGGTTAAAAAAGAAAATACTCATGTTTTTCGTACTTTGAAAGTAATTAAGTATATGTTTAATCTTATTTTAGTGCCTACGAATTGAGCATGAACTAAATGTTGATAACAAATTCACTTAATGTTAGGAGAGTGAAAGTGATGAAATAAATCGATGACATCGTTAACCGATAATGGTTTCAAAGAAAGAGGCATATGCTGATTATATTTGTATTCATTTATGATGGTACCCAATCCAACCCCACTACAAACAATTAAATGAAACGAAGAGCTCAATTATTAATGGCTTTTCAAAATCAATAAGACAATCATCGGCGCGTGAGATGTCACCAGTCAATGGCTGCGCGTGAATTTCTGGAAATGGAGACTAAAATTAAAATGATGGTGTCAGAGGGTTGAATGCAACACAACGTGCAATTACCTTTTCTTGTCTTAAAATTGGGTCCATTTTTCTCCTTTTCATGTTTTTTTGTGTGTGTGTGTGTTTCTTTTCAAATTATAGAATTTTCTAAAAAAAAGTAGAGTAGAGAGATCTGTTTGAGTAAATAGAGAAATATTAAGAGCGAATCGAATGTGGAAGGCGACGTCATTTTACTGATTACTGTGGAGCAATTCAATGATGATTGTTCTTATGCACCAATGATTCAACAAGCGTAAATTTCTTTATTTTTAGTATTGTTTCAATAGTTAATGGTCAATATATTAACGCAGGTACATGCGTAACTTTGTTATTTTAAGTATTAGTTCAATACTTGTGGTAACAATTTCATTTAACGTTACAAAACAAGAACTTCAATCTGTGGAATGATGACATGCACAAAACTTTTTGAAAAATTAAATAAACCAACAACTCTTTGTCTTCTTGCTAACGTGGTACTTTACTTACTATATAGAACATTTAATTAATTTTACTTTGACCAACAAAAAAATGATCTTACTTAAGAAAAAATGTTTGGACATTGGAAAAGAGAAAGTTCCAAATTTTGATGTTGTTGGTGAACAAGTTCCAAAGATAGGAGGGACACGACTAGAATCACTTGCATTGTTGATGCTCATTTCAAAGCCATTTTATTTGAAGAAACATTTACATTATATCTAATTGACTAACTAGTAAAGTAGTAATTAAGTTCGAGAAGTTTGTCCCAAAAGAAAACCAAAGCCGATAAATTTTATATGAGCTGATCAAGGACTTGATTTCAAATATTGAGTATGAAAGTGAGTTTTATACGTATCTAATGAGTAATGATGAGTGATAATCTTATGGGTACTTTGGTAATGTTGGTTTATTTTAAGAATTCTATTGTAATAAGGAATAACTTTCGGTAAATAAAGCTTACCTTGTTCTAGGTCGGGAACGAAACTTCTGCCTTAAACCAAAAAAGGCCAAAACTTTTGTATTTACATGGTCAAAAGAGTTGCAAGAATTTTGAATCTTCTGCCCTTAAACGACGCCTTTGTGGGTTTTCTATATGTCCTACGTCTTGGTCGGTCTAACGGGTTAAATAGGTCTCGGATCTAAACAAATATGACATACCCATTTGAGTTTACATTGCGTAAGCTCCACTTTTGCATTTTTCATTTCAATCCAAACAGAACTCAGAAGAGGCAAGATTTCCTTTTACGAACTATATTTTTTTTCAAACAAATGACGACGTATAAATTTGTCTTTTTTTTCTCAAGTAAAACATGTAGTCTAGATTTGTATTAGTATTGTTGTCGTGTTATAACTAATATTCAAAACCAGTAATGCGCACATGTAATGAAAGTGTAGAACGTAAAAAACAATGTTTTAATCGTACTCTCTATAATTTTAATGAAATATTTAGGTTAACCAAGATATCTAGGAGCCCAAGAAAAAAATTGTCTTCAACTTTTAGGCCCATTGATAGCCCAAACGTAAAGAATTCGGGCCGTTACAGAACCGGAAGTTGAATAGACACCACCGACCGACTTCACTGCTGCTTCTCCAATTTACCAATTCGTTCCGTCATCAGCTTCAGTTTCTCCCGCCGTGGACCCAAGGTTTCTCCCTATTCAACCATTCTTTTTTCTCTGGAATTTCTCGAAGATCAATCAAATCCGTTGATATTTCTCAATGGGAAAGTGGAACAATTGGTCCAGATTCAACCGTCGCAGATCTCCTTCGCGGTGGTATACCGGCGACAGACATTATTTTTCTTCTTCTTATGGTATTGTTTTCAAATTCATCTGATGTTAGTTTGTATTTAGTTCCGTCTCCTACAATTTTTTGAGGAACTATTGTTACCTAAATTAGGATTTTTCTTAAATAACACTTGACTAGCTTATCAAAACGGAATGATGAGATTATCTGTGTTTTTTCTTGTCTAAGGCTATGGTGAAGACGATGGGATTCCAGTATGGGAGAAGAAATTCTGTTAGGTGATTGGATCAGTGCCATGGCAAAAAGTTGTTGAAGCTACTGACTTCAAGAGCTGGTACATAGGTAATGTAATCACTTAGGATGATTCTGCCTGCGAGGAGACTTTCCACAGTGAGAAAAAGCGGTTTTGGTCACAATCTAATGGACTTCACTGTGATATTACTCTTCCTCATCCGGATCTTTACATCAGTGAAGTAGATTGGGACACTACCATTGACCCGGAACTGATCAGTGATTTACAAAGGGCTTACTTTGCTCCTCCTGATGAGATAAAGACTGGTTTGAAACGCGGGCGTCGAGACAAGATTTGGAGTGGGTGTAACCTTGTGCCCATCGAAGAGAATCGTATGTTAAAGATTTCATGGGAAGGCAGTGACAAAGTCCATGATGTTAGTGCATCTGGGAAGAAATCGAATGGCTGGAACCTATTAGAGAGTAGTTGTGGAAACGAGAAAGCTAATGATACAACATCTGGGGATTGCTTGACGAGTGAGGAATGGAAGGAGATCGAGTGGAAAACCAAAGATAGGGGTAATGACAACTGGGAGAAGTCGGGCCAGGGAAACGATGGATGGGATAAGACAGGACAACAAAACAAGAAGGCAAAAGGTTCTGAAAGTGCCCCAGCCAAAGAGTATGATGGTGATGGAGAAAGTTGCAAAACACTTGTTTTGATATTTGGACGGTGATCAAAGCTCAAAAAGTAGGCTGAACACAATACTTTGTCCAACGTAGAAGCCATCATCCCATTGCTACAATTTCAATACAAAGCAAAGGCAATCCCAAAGCATGAGACTTTACTTTATTCTATTACGATTTGGATCAAAACAGTTGGTAGACACATATATTAGTTAGCTAAGTAAGTATCCCATTCATTTTCTCATCAATTCGACAGATAATTAGAATATATAAATTACAGTAAGAAAAGGTTTCTGTTGATTGCAGGAGACACAAGTTTATCAAAACGAATCAATATCATTTATATCTTGGAAAAAAAACCCTCTTTGACTTTACAAATCGAATAAAAAATTACAAATATAAACCAAAACGTATATGAAATCCCACAAAATAATACCAAATATAATATCTTTCACTCATCCCTGCTGCATCAACAATGTCTTAAAACTTGTTTTCTTCTTCTCTTCTAAGTTGTCTTGTTTTGGCACCCACCAAACCCTGATGCTCTTGTCAAGACCTCCACTGTAAAGCATGACTCCAGCACCGACATTGTTGGGAGAAGCTTGCAAGCATTTAACCGGACCTTCATGCCCTTGTATGGCTCCGAATTTACAGAGCTTACCACTCCCTTCTCTCTGCCACAGACCAATGCTCTTATCAGCCGATCCACTGCACACCATTTCCCCAACCACACACATACACAGAACTGCCATCTTATGTCCTCTCGTCTCAAACCGTAATTTCCATTCCTCAAAGTCTCCTCCTTTCTCTTTCTTTTCCCATCCCATCACAAACCCATCTGATCCTCCTCCGTATACCCACTTCCCGTCGCCGGAAACCACCACCGAATTTACCGAAACCTCCGCACGACCCTCCAGTGTCGCCTTCAGAACATGTGAACAAGAATAGGAAGACAAAGACGACTCAGTCTGCTTTTTCTTCTCTTTCCCCCAAATTTTGATCTTCCCGTCCGCAGACGCGGAGTATACTCTACCTTCTCCGGCGACAAGACCGTTAATGGCATCATCATGTGCCTTGATCGACTCAAGACACTTTAGATCCGACAATCTCCAAACTTTGAGAGTCTTATCCCATGACCCTGAGTAGATTATTCCGGCGTGGACCGCAAGGCACGAAATGCTGTCTGCGTGTTCGATCCAGAGACGTTTATGATTCCTCCTCGTCTGAACGTAATTACTCTGCTTCATAAACTTCCCCAAGTAATCTTTTGTTGTCGGAAGCGTATCGACAAGCCTGAAAGCATTCTCGGAGCTTCTTCGAGATACTTTCCAGACTCTGATTCTGCTGTCTTGATGAGCGGTGAACACTTTGCTTCCCACGCTGACTAAAGACTTCACGGATCCGTCTCCTTGTCCGAACTTCGCGAAGATCTTGAGATCTGGCTGTTGCCAGACGATGATGTCTTTCCCCTGAGACGCACTGAGCAAAAACTCGCCGCAGAGCGCCAGTGAGGAAACAGAGCCGACGTGAGCGGAGAGGACGGCGAGTGGCTTGTACGCACCGGTGATCGGGGGACGGAGAGTGCTCAGGATGAAGCTTTTTGAGGAGGCGGAGGGGCTGAGCGAATCGTCGGAGTCGGTTCCGTTGCTTGTGGTTGTGGAGGAAGAAGATGAAGATATCATCAAAACTCCTTCTTGGATTGATCTGACCATCGCATCAAGAGATTCAAGATTTCTTCTTTTTTTCTTTTTCTTTTTTGGGTACAGAGAAACCAAAATTGGAGCGTTTGAGGAAATATTGAAAGAGTATTTAAAAGGGGTTAAAAGAAGGGGAAGGTGCAACGGCTACATATGACAGGTGGCATGCCCTCCTTTTTTCTGCCTTTTGCTTATCATTTCGCCTTTTTGTTTTATTTCTCCTTATAAAATAGAGAATGATATATTCAATTCGTATTATTATTGGCTCACAGAATCTTTATAATATAATGTTAACCAATTTGGGCGCCTCAAATTTAACGCGAGTCTATATAATAACAGTCTGATCCTTGGTCACTTGTTTGACCAGTGAAATAGTAGTTGCTAATGTGTAATTGTACGTTAAGGATTATTTAAGATAAATTATTGTATACCCAAAAATTAGTTACGACTAAGTTACTTAGTTGTTAAATATAAATAAGTTTTAAATAAGAAAAGCAAAAATCCTATTTAAAATAAAAAAATTACTAAAATACCAAAATATAAATAATAATAATAATAACAATGTTAATTATACGTTGCATCAATTCCCACAAGATCTATGTCTCTCTCTCCCCACTTCTATTGGTTGCAGTTTCTGCCTTGGGCCTACGATTTTATGCATTGCGTCGAAGAAAAGCTATGTGTTAAGTTTTAATAATAAGATTTCAACTTAAAATCAATTGATGGATTCTGCTATATATATATATATATAGTGCTGATCTTTTTCCACTTCAGATTTCTAACATGTTTTCTTGATGAGACTAAGACCTTTTGGCTCATTCATCTCGAATATAATCCCTATTTTTCATCGGTTATCACAGGTTTATGTTTATTGAGGTATGTTAACATTCGATAAATTATGAGTTTTTAATCTTTTTTTTTTCTTAAAAAAAAACAGTGAATGTTTTAAACTAATATCTCATTCCCATATATATTAGTAGTCACATTTCAATTTCGATATAAGATTTTTTTTTTTTGTCAGGCCCCTTCTATACCCTGTTCTAAATCCCACTGTAGTGAAATAGCATTCGATTATAACTTTTTCATATGGTAACAAGACATCATTATAACTTTTCAAACATTCTGATCTAACAATCACTAGTAACACTTGGACGTTTTCGAAATGGGATTATTCATAACTTGACAGAAGTTGATATGATTTTTATAAATTATTTCCTTGAGTATGCTTTTTCTTTGTGTACCTAAATAATGGTTTTATAGCTACCTAAACTAATATAATTTCCACAAAACTACTTGTTTTTGCTGCATACATATTAGACAAATATTCAAGTTTGACAATCATGATTGAGAATATAGTCATCTTGAATTTAAAGAATTTAAAATTTTATCTGAAGTTCCAAATTTTATATGAATTGGATCAAGAAACTGAAACCGATTTTTTGTTTCTTTCTCAAAGACAATGTTTATTGAAAATGTAGTTAATCATATCTAAATAATTGTCTTTAATATGCATTGTTACTTATGAGGACACCAGAAACTAAAATGCAACTTGCTCGTATTGTACTGTGCGACTTTTAAATACTTGACTCTCCAAACCTGAGCAATACTTCAAGATCCTAACTTAAAGCTGTGTAATCAAAGGTTTTTATTAGAAAATCCCCTACATCATTAAATCCTAATTTAAAAACTATGAAAATAAGCCTTGAAGTCAAAAGTTTGAACATAGACCCGTGACTTGGAGTCGTGCCTGAGAAAAAAAAATTCAAAAAATTATGAAAACGCAAGGTTTTTTATGTTGACTTTGACCCGGCAAGAACCAAGAGATGTGTGAGGTCATATATCTACTTAAATCCAGATAGAAGGCTCTCTTTCTTCTTCATTATCTTCCTTCACAAAACATCATCAAGAAAAGCTTTGACTATTCTATTTGATCGAAGATGGCGGATGCCTTCACTGATGAGCAGATCCAAGAGTTTTACGAAGCCTTCTGTCTCATCGACAAAGACTCCGATGGTCTGTCTGATTTTGTTATCTTTTGTCCTATATGATTATCGATCATGGGACTGATGATGATGGATGAGTTGATTTATATATGGTTGCGTGTGAAACAGGGTTCATCACGAAGGAGAAACTAACGAAGGTGATGAAGTCGATGGGGAAGAATCCAAAGGCGGAACAACTTCAAGAGATGATGAGTGATGTCGACATCTTCGGCAACGGAGGCATCACCTTTGATGATTTCTTGTATATAATGGCTCAAAACACCTCTCAGGTAATAATAATATAGATACACTAAAAAAAAAAATTAAATTAATAAACTTAGATAAAATTTTAAATGAAAATTTGGTTTAGGAATGGGCATCGGATGAGTTAAGAGAAGTATACAGAGTGTTCGACAAAGACGGAAACGGTGTCATATCTGCACTTGAGGTAATATTATTTTTTCAAATTCTTGTTTTACTATTATAAACCAAAGATTAACATAGAAAAATAATACAAAGAGTTACTTGATAAGTGGTAGTATAGATAGATATAACGAACATAAAAACTTATCAGCTAACGAATTATTAAGATAATGAATGGTATGCCACTCTTTTATGGGCAAATGCAGTTGGGAGAAGGAATGAAAGACATGGGGATGAAGATAACGGCGGAAGAGGCGGAGCATATGGTGCGAGAAGCTGATCTCGACGGCGATGGTTTTCTCTCTTTCCACGAGTTCTTCAAAATGATGATCGCTGCCTCTTATTAGCCAATCTTATATATATATGTATAAGCTAAGGGGGTTTGTTTTTGCACTTATCAACTACTTTTCAATATGTTAAAACAAAGATCATATCGTATGTTACAGTATTTTCACAACATATAATAAAAATATCGGTCCCATATTAATGAATTGTTTGGAGTTAATCACCCCTTTTTTTGTCGTCGACAATTTTCATTGGTAGTTAACTATTGCTTGAAAATCTGAATTTTAACAATTTTTTTCCAATATAACAATTGATTATCTATGGATCAAAAACTGAAATTTTAAGTTTTTTTTTTGTGAACATAGTCTAATGACTTTAATATCAGTTATAACATTGAAGGGTATTAAGTTCAAACCCTAAACTTATGTAATAAATTTAAAAAATGACAATCATTATGCCACACAGCTGAAATTTTAAGTTAACACAACACATTAATATGGTAAAACAACATCTTATTTTCAACTCATTACTACAAAATAAAATGATCACTAATTACTTTCTATTGTCAATATTATGTATGATTCTTATGAGTGACAAGAGGTAGTACTCTTGTTGGAGAATATGTACTTTGGATACGCAAGGCTATCTCCTTATTAGAGAGTTTACATGTCGAAAGTTTGGGATTGCATGGATCAACAATTAGCTGCTGCGGGATAAACTTTAGTTAGAGCAGAGTATGGGACTGTTAATTGTGAAACAGAACCAGTGATTGACACACGAAGGGAGGAACCTGAACCAGTCCATTGTCATGCTTCCCTAGACGAACAACAAACAACTGACAATCATCGCCAAAGGGGTTTTCTTCTTTGTCTATGAGACTTTCCACCATCTCGGATTCTTGGTTCTTGCTGGTTCAAAGGCGGTACAATCATAACCCGGAGGTAGTCGGTAAGCTGCATAAACGAAGAGTCCAAATTAAATAACATCGTTGCAGCTGGCAGGTTTGAATTCACAGACTTGCAAGATTCTTTCATGATTAGAGATAATCACATTTAGAAAAGGGTTGAAAGAATGAAAGCAGACAGAGAGATAAATCACTCAACCACATCAATAGGTCCATGTAAGAAGAAACCACTACACTAGTACAGGGTCCATAATTAAAGCCTTGTCAAGGGCTGAGTTCATGACAAACATATTTTAATATATATCAACATACCATAAAAGAATTATTACGTTTTGTAGTTTACACTAGTACTAATTTAAAACTAACAAGAAAGTAAATGCTTGGAAATAAACACAGATACAAAAAAGGGTGCTTGCGAAAAAAGTTAAGACCAAAAGGATCCATCTACTAGTTAGAAGTGGAAGCCAAACTCTCGTTACTAAGCAACTCTTCCCAGAAACCATCGTCCAATTCTCTCTCGATCACCAAATCCTCTTCTTCCTTCAGATTTCTCTGTTTTTCCGTAGCCTTGCTTCTCCAGAGGAAGAGCTTCCAATTCCGACATCGAAGAACCTCTTTCCCTCTCTGCTGCCTCATCCTCAAGCTCCTTAATCCTCATATCTCTCTGCTTCAGTAGCTGATGCAGAAACAAGGGGCTCTGCATCGCTCTAGCCAAGAAAGACATCATCTGTCTCTGTTTCTTCTCTGCTCCTTCAATCCTCTGTTCCATGGCTTTGATGTAGCTTCTCGTGGTTTGTTGCTGCTGTCTCAGACACACCAGCTCCATCATTAACAATTGCTTCTCCCTACGAAGCTCGGTGCAAGGATCATGGATCGATGGAGACGATGAAACAAAGGACGCTCGTCTCTTGATGCTCTGAAACCCTGTAAAAAAAAAATTTACGTTAGTATTCAAAATTTAAAGTGAAGTATCTAAGGTTTCAAAAGTCCAATTTTTTTATTGGAAGATAATATAAAAGGAGAAATGGTCTATTTCAACATGTACAAAATTTATCATAAATTTCTCATCTAAATCAATGCTAAGTGCTTTTTCATATTTAAATTATTTGTATTATTGCATTTTCTGCTCAAACTTAATATCGTAACACCAAATCCAATTCTGATTAACAAAACGGTTAATTTTACGAAACGACATCGAACCTATTGGAAAATAAATATTTTATCAACACTATCTATCTATCAAATAAGATTTGATGAAATTTTATAGATAATTTTTAGTTAAAAGTTAATATATAAATACCACATCTTATGATGATATTTGAAAGGTTTTTTATATTTAACTTTTTTAGTTTCAATCTAAAAAAAATCAAAAATTATAAAATAATTGTAAGAAAAAATATATTCTGAAAAGAAAAAAAATATATAAATCAAAATTATTAACAAAAAAATTGGTAAAAACATTTATTTACCAAATCACCCATAAAATTTTATCTTTATTTTTAAATGTTACCAAAATCACTAATTTAAAACTTCACTAAAATCTTCAATTTTTAAAAAATTCCTACCAAACTACAAATCTAAATCTATACCAAAATTCTTAAAATCCTCAAAACTCATTTGAAACAAAATTTTAAAACCACCAAATTCTATTAAAACATCAATCCAATAAACCCTTTTAGTTTTTTTAACTATATGATCTCTTTAACATATTACAGAATCATCATTTTCTAATTCGTGGGACTGGGACTTGAAAATTTCGATAATTTTTTAATAGTTTTTTTACTTTTTTATATATTTCTTCATTTTCTAAAACTATCACATTTTGGATAGTCTAGTCTACAGATTACAGAACCTCGTGGATATTTATTTATTGATTTGATATTTTGAATATGAAAATTTTGGTTTCAAATCTTGATTCAGTTTATGATTTACCGTATACTATAAATTAAAATTACATTTCTATTTTATCTTATGATTAAATAATAACTTATTTATATTAGAAACCTTAAAGACAAATTAATTCAACGAATGGTAGCAATCTGCTAAGTCAAATTGTTTAACCCAGCCAAAAACCCTTTTTAACATTATTGTAATGAAACTGGTAATAATGTATTATATAATATAACAAGGAATAATTAAGAAAAACTGAATAAAAATAAAAATAGACCAATTACTTCAAACTTAAATAAACGAAAAATAGTTGTTTATATAAAATTAGTTACTATTGTAGATATGTTTAATTTTACAGAAATTAATTTGTTTAAGAATAAAGAAATCAAACAAACAACCAAACAAAACAAACATTTTATCCTACACTGCGTTAGATGTTTAGTCAAATTTCAATGTGTTATCCCTTTCTTTTCTTTTTTTGGTAAAAGGTTTTCAACAAAAAAGTGCTATCGCACGTTACCAAAAGTCAAATTAAAAAGTGTTTATCACATGTTCCGAAAACAAACAAAACTAAAAAATACCGAGTGTCGTGTAATGATTTGTTGTTGGAATTATGAGACGCATTTAATCTGAACTTACTTTACTATAAACCTGAGGTTTTTGCTACATTCATTTTTAACTTTTTAAAATAAAATCGCTTGTTTACATGGTGACACTTGAAATTTTTTAAGGAAAACTGATAAAACTAATGATTATAATCCATTCGGACTTGACATTTGCGATCCATGTGTCTAACTTTGCTTTAACGAGACCACCTGCTTCATCTCCCATGCAATGCATTCCGACACATCACACGACTGCCTTTCCAAACTATTCGGTCCAAATAGAGCATGCCAAAACACAAGACCAAAAGCTGAATCTATAATCATATCAGTCACAACCATACAACAACAAAACTTTTTAATCCTAAATAGTAAAAACATTTATCTTTCCTATAACTCTTTTTTAACTTTGCAGATAACTACCCAACCCAATAACAACAAAAAGTTTTAAAAGTAAATAATAAAGACCATATTGTTACTATATAAATCTTCAACTTTGCAGATAACTACCCAATTATATAACCTTTGGTAGAAGTCAGTGGGTCCGATGCCTCAATCCATGTATTGGGAATCTCCTTTTAAAGTAGATGGGGTCTGAAGATGACTTGCCTACTTTTAATTATGGGGATCACAATCGAAACTTATAATCATTCTACGTATAAACCCATGATATCGATTTTTTCCTATTCTTTTTAACCAAGAATTTTTTGTTGGTCCACTCATTTCCGCAGGTAATTCGAACTCAGGATCGGATCAACTTTTTCCACCAAAAATATGGATTTAACCGGTTAAACTAACGTGTAATTTAAATATATAGAATATTAAGCAGGAACTTAGACTTTGACTATTGTGTATGTTGTTATCAAAATATACTTTGTTAGTTATCAATAGAACTAATACTATATATCAGCATATGAGCATAGTTAGTGCTCAATTAAAGGAAATCCACGCAGGCGTTTGAGTACATTCTTTTGATACTGTTCTATCCACATCGTTTATATGCGTTGTTGCCAAATGAATTTAGTATATACTTAATTCGTATAATTATGATGGCAGCAAGTGCCACATTTATGTCCACACGATACGTGTGACTTACGAATTATGCATTAAATGATAGTGGATGAAATAATTTAACCATGCAACTTTAAGGTTTAAATCATTGGTCAAATTGAAGATCTAAATGGCATAGCCATGTGTAGGAGACTATAGATCTGCGACTCTGCGAGGGGCCAATGTCACAGTACATATAATTGTGGTGTGATATGAGAACCCATTTATGTTGTCTGCCAGAATATCACACTTCACATTTCAGAAAATCCAATAATTCACATTTAATTTATACGCGAATAGTCAACGAATTATATATACAAAATTCCTAGTTAGCAACGATGCATATAAGCTATATACGAATGTATAGACAGATGCATGTGGTCTAAAGCAGTGTAAATGTACCCACTAAATATAATAATATTGATGTTAATTTATATGGAATAATGATTATGTCTCCATTCTATTTTTATTTTTGCTGATTGTTGTTGGGTTTCATATATTTTTATTCGGACTATCCAAAATTAATTTGGTGATACGATCTAAACTTAATTATTATTTACTCCTTACAATAATTTTTAATTTAAATATGTCTATTGTAATTCTTACTATAACACTGCATAATCTATCTCTATAAATTAAAAAAACATAGATGAAACTGAAACTTTATTTAAAATTTACATTAACATACAAAACAACACTTGTTATGAAACAATAATTAAATTTTAAACAATATTTATTATAAAACGGAACGAGTGCCAATAATATCACGATTCTTTAGTAAAAGAAATACCAGTAACGTTTTATTTATTTATTTATAAGCGTCTAAAATAAGTTTCAAATTATTTGATTAAACCATTATTCAAATTAATCAAATAATTGTTTAATTTGGATAATAAATATGGTTAGATACTTAGACCAGGAGTGTTAGCAATTAGATGAAACAAAGTTATGAGTAACCGTAGTATACAAGTCTAAGATTTCTTAGTATAAAATTATTGTCTCCTCCATCCGCGACTATACAACTTTTGTTTTCGTGTAAGACTCAGCAGCATATTATAAAAGGGCTTTCTCCATTTTGAGTTCCAAATTAATAACTAACAACTGTTTTTCCTTTTGGTAAGAGTTAAACTGTTTTTATTCAACATGCGATGCCAAAAAGTTAATAACACAAGAAAAGTCAATTTAGATTAACGACGCGTAAAGTGGTAATAGCTTTTGAAAACCTGAAACGACAAAAAATGTTAAATCAATCTATGCAACTGGTTATTATGTTTGAAGTGAAATCATTGGATCTTGACATAATTTGTTTTGTAATTTAACAAGGATCTTATCAGTTTCCCATTTTTATCCCACTTAAAGGGTATTGTGCTAGTGATCATTGTATCTGTCCCGAAGGTGTGATTGATGCGATGTTTAGTCAATTTTATTGTTCTCTATACAGTAAACGTGTGGCAGCTTTCGAGTAATGTGATACCTTTGTCATGATTACACGGGCCATTAGATGTCCTTGTAGGCAACATTCTGTAACTTTGTTTCTTCTGTTCCACCAAATTAAATAACTTTATTATTTATCAAAGGATCACAACATTCATATCCAAATCTTGTTTTTAACTGATTATTCGTTAGGTAAGTAGATAGTTAAGTAAGTAAATAACTATGAAATCAATTTTTTTGTTATGTTCCTTTCAAGAGGATAAAAGAGAGAACATAATTATTTTAGGTTGGAATAGATTTTCGGGATCTTCTAAAAAATATAGGCATCGCTATCGCTAGCACAGTACGAGTATATTCTACTTGAATAAAAACATATTTGAAAAGTTATATTAAGGCAACACCAGGTCTGCTCCTGAGCCCAAACAGGACATGATTAGGCTTTTAATCTTAAAAGTTATGTATATTTTCATCTTAATAATTCGGTTCTGCTAACTTTTCTATATATAGTTTAACCAATGGTTCGATCTTATAAGATTTAAGGCTTGTAGCCATAACATTTTCAGGGACAGTTTTGGACAAATCATCAACCTGACAACCCATCAAGTCAATGTTTCGTAAATTAAGATTTACTTTAGATACTGAATGCAAAAACTTATGTTTTATGACTCGACTCTTATATTAGCGATGAAATTCCGATCCTTCGTTATAAAATGAAACAACTGATCATTAAACAATCGTTGTTAATATATTACTAATAGAACTGTCATCAACTTATAGAGACATATATATATTTGAGTCGTGAACTATGAATACTATAGCCATAGATTATTTTATGAAGTGTAATTACTGGAGTAGATCGTTTTGTTAGCAACATTTACGCAATTAAATATAGTTATTTCATTATTAGTATCTTGTTTATTTGTAGGGTATGTCTTATTCTATCGGTTGTACATGAGAGTCTCAGACTGGTCATATATAAGTAAGTTTTAGCGTGAAACAGAGGCCATAGTAAGTAGAGGATAAAGGAGTTGAGCTGATCCATCGTTTTCTGTGAGAATTAAAAGAATAAACACTATTTCTTACTTATATAGTGGGGGAAAAAAAACAGTACACAAAAAACAAAAATAAGAACGCCAGGTGTCAAGATGTTTGTGGTGATAATAACTTCCGTTTCAGGCAAGCACCTGTGGCTGCGACGGCCATTAGAGCCGCGTCAAACATCTATATTCCGGGTCAATAGCCGTTACTCCTTAGAACAGTCTTTTATTCTTCATGTCACTTTGGCAAACACTTTTTGTTATTACCTTAAATACGCTACGACTTGTTGAAAAAGAAAAGGATAGGGCTGCTTCTTTATAAGAACTAAGTTGTAAATAATTATGGTCTTCATCTAGATGAACACTTAAATGAAGTACTTGCTGTAATTATTTTAGTCATACAAGTAATAAATGATATCAACTTATTAAACAATAATTATACTTTACTATTTTGTAAGAGATGAATTGAATTAGTTTGATTGTTGTATTAGTATAATATAAGATTTAGTTATTTCACGTGTTTAATGTTCAAATTAAATGGTCAAATATGCAAATAAGATTTTGTTAGGAAACAGACAAGTCATAAACAAATTTGGAGATATGGAGATTCGGTAAGTACAAGTTATACAAAACTTGTTCAAGTAACAAACGACTAAGATATAATATATCGTTTACACGTGCCCATCCAGCTGTGATTGCACTTCATCTTCAGACTAAGAAGCGAAAACGCATTACCAATTTTCGTCAAATTAGGCTCAGCTTTCTAATTAAGAATGAAAATATTATATTTATATAGATATTTAGTATCTTATTTTCCTACCTTTTGTATGTGTTCTTATGCAAAATGTTATGACTCACATTGAGTGTAGTAGGCATTAGGGCTTAGTATCTGAAAATCAAAGTATGGAACACAAATTATGTGAAAATTTTCAATTATACATATGGTTGCTCAACTATTGATTAATTTTATATTTGGAACGTTAATCCGAAGATATTACTGCATAAGAAACGTTTCATGTGTTTGCAGTTACCAAAACACAACAGTGGTTAGAAACTTCTAATACGATGTAAGAACGTACAATAATTAATGACAGCATAAAAACGGAAAGAGATGTAATACTATAATTATATAGAACATACAATAATTAATGATAGTATAAAAATGGAAAGAGGTGTAATACTATAATTATATCTAACAGCGTTACACCGACTAAAATATTGTGACCATTTGTTGTTGCTGAATCGTCATCTCCAACTCCTAACGTTAGGCACGTTCACGATAGCTTTTGGAAAATATCCCACAACGCAAAGTCTTATTTATGTATGGCCTCAACCTGGTAAAAAATAGCATTTTCCGTGGAAGTTTCTCATCAAAGTCTCTTAATACAATATTATATTTATATATTTGATTTTTAAATATTAATATAATTTTGTGTTTTCTTTTACTAATTTAGTCTAATTATTTTAATATTTTATTTAATATTATAAAGTGTTAAATTAAAATATTATAATTTTTATTGGAGCTGATTCCACATGATTCCTACATATAATTTTGTGCTACATTTGTAAATTTAAACATTAATATGTATGTATATTTGGAAATTCACAAATACCAAATCTAATATAATATATAGTTTTTAATTATGGAAAAGGTGACATGGCGAAGTAACCCATCTGCTAATGGCCATGTGTCGGGAGAGCCACACATTAAAAAGTAGTTTTAAATGATGAGGGAACGATGATGATGTCATCAGTAGTCGTTGAGCTGGAGATAGAATTGGAAAAATCAACAAGATATGATTGAAAGTGGAACATAAGCTTTCTGGCTTTTACGTTTTCTCTGTGTCGGGACAAGACATGCTCCAGAGTCATGCATCCGTGAATCGTTGATTTATCCATCTTCCAATTCCTTTTTTTTTTTTTTTTTTTTCACGACTATTTCACTCTGTTGATGTTTAACGTCTATCATGAATCATATGTTTTTCGGTAGTAGATGCAACACATTCACTAGATTAGTTACTATATTCATATTTAACAAGTTAAATTATTTTAATTACACCTAGTGGATTACATATTCAATACTTTAACGGATATCTTATTTACCTTGAAAGCTGATATGAATTGAAATATGATAAATTAAATGGATCATAACAGAGAAAACAATAATCACGAATAATTAAAAATTTAGGATATCAGCTAGATCTGCGTCAGGAATGGGCTCCACGCTACAATCTCAAGTTATTCAAATCGGATCTCATCGCCGGAATCACCATCGCTAGCCTCGCCATCCCTCAAGGCATCAGTTATGCTAAACTCGCCAACTTGCCTCCCATTCTTGGCCTTTGTAAGCGTTATATATTTCTTTTGTTTTTTAATAACGGATATATGTTCTAATCAGCCTTTTTTTTTGTTAATTGTTAATTTCACTGAGAACTAAATTTACGAAAAAAATATTAAATAACAATACGGCAATAAGGAAACAACCTCAGTTCCAGCATTTTTTCTCTTGTCGCCAACTCATATATACTATTCAAGAGAGAAAAGGTTCCAACATTTAAATATAACAAATTATTATCAAGAGAAGGCAATAATTATGAAATAAAAGTCATACTGGAGTTTGATTAAAAATCACAAGGGATAATTATTGTTTTTTTTTTATTATTTGTTGTGGTTAGACTCGAGTTTTGTTCCACCATTGGTGTACGCGGTGCTGGGGAGTTCAAAAGATTTGGCGGTGGGAACGGTGGCGGTTGGGTCTCTGTTGACAGGTGCGATGCTGAGCAAAGAAGTTGATGCTGAGAAAGATCCTAAGCTCTACCTTCATCTTGCTTTCACTGCCACGTTTTTCGCAGGCGTTCTCGAAGCCTCCCTCGGCATTTTCAGGTTCGTTTTTTTTCTTTCTTTTTCTATGGTTTTTACTTAAATTTAGTCTACTCTAAGTTAAGAGTTTGAGTTATACTTTGGATATAAATAAACAAATATCTCACCAAATAGTAACTTTTCAGTTTTACAATTACTTAACTACCTTAACTTTTCATGTAGGTAAATAATAAACAAAAGATAATAAAATAACTTAGAAAGCACTAGGCTCTGAGTGAAATTCGTCATCGCGAGTTACGTCACGTGAACTTGATATAATTGCTGATAACCGAGCCAACATGGACACAGCGAAATAACTATAGAGAATCTTAAGGAAATATTATTACTTTACTGGTATGATCGGTTTAATATATTGTGTGGTAATGGTCGGATAAAGATTAATTCATTTTTCACACTCCTACTTTGTTCAAAAGCACATGAGAGATGATATCTGTGACGTATACATACATAACGGTAGAATATGTTATTGATACAACAAAAATAAAAAAAAACTCGAAAAGGGTTAGGGGCACTAAAAGAAACTGGCGAATTTGGTGATGACGAGTTAATGATGCAAACTGATAATTAAAAGTCATAAATGACGCACAAGAAAAATAAAAGAAACCGAAATAAGTTTTGCAGATTAGGGTTTATAGTGGATTTTCTATCGCATGCAACGATAGTGGGGTTCATGGGAGGAGCAGCGACGGTGGTGAGTCTGCAACAGCTTAAAGGTATCTTCGGACTTAAACATTTCACAGAAGCCACTGATGTTATCTCCGTCATGCGTTCCGTCTTCTCCCAAACTCACCAGGTGTCTCTCATTTCCTTTTATTTAATTATTCACTGATACATCCAAAAATATAATTCCCAAATGTCGATGATTATTCTCCTAATTAAAAATAATAATTGTATTTTGACAATAAACATGTGTTTCTGTTTGTTTATTTGTTGTGTAGTGGAGATGGGAGAGTGGCGTTCTCGGCTGTTGTTTTCTTTTCTTCCTACTTTCCACCAGATATTTCGTAAGTATTATTTATTTTCTCATTCTACATTTTATCAATTAACTTTAACAAAAACACACGCTACAATTAATGCTATTTCGTATAATCTATACTCTTCGTCTTTATCAATTCTTTTTCTTACAAATAATATAGAAGACAGATTAATATAATCAAATTACACAATCAAAAACTTCATTAGTCAATGTGTGTGTGTGGCTTCTTTTTCTGACACCACGTAACTAGCTAATGTGTTTAAATGATGAATTGATGATACAGAGCACGAAGAAACCAAAATTCTTCTGGGTGGCGGCGATGGCTCCTTTGACCTCAGTGATTCTTGGAAGCCTCTTGGTTTACTTCACTCACGCTGAGAGACATGGTGTTCAAGTGGTATTTTCAATCTCTTTATTTTACAATGACAACCCCATCAAAAATAATAATAATAATTAAGACCAAGTATATATGTATACGTACATTTCACTGAAAATCTACAAAGTTAATTTTATATATATATATATGCATTCCACCGAAATCTAAAAAAGGGAAAAGGTTTGTAGAATATTGTGGTTAGAAAAGATACAAGAAGCAAAAAGTTAATTAGTTTATAAATAAATGATTGTGGGAAAAGAAGTGGGCTCATGGGCACTTTTGGCTAATATTGTCCGAAAAGGAGAGGAATGATAGAGTAAAGGAAGGTGTACCATTGTGCAGATAGGGAACCTGAAGAAAGGGCTGAATCCACTGTCCGTGTCTGATCTCGTCTTTACTTTGCCTTACATGTCGACAGCTGTCAAAACTGGCCTTATCACTGGGATCATAGCTCTCGCTGTAAGTTTAACTCCCAAACACTCTTTTATTCTCATTTGGGAGCTAGCAAACGCAATATTTATGTTTGGAACAACGTCTCCTCCAACTTAGTTAAAAGCTGAGAAACTAACCAAACCATAATAAGCAGTTTTTAAGATTAAATCATGAAAAAAAATCATCAAAATAAAGTAAAATTCATGTCTAAATGTAGGAAGGGATAGCTGTGGGAAGGAGCTTTGCGATGTTCAAGAATTACAACATAGACGGGAACAAAGAAATGATAGCGTTTGGAATGATGAACATCGTTGGTTCCTTCACATCTTGTTACCTCACAACTGGTACGTACACTCACATATGGCTTCTAAATGATCACATTAACTATATGTAATGTGAAAAGAAAAATTTAAATAATAATGACGACGTACCACATTACTAGGACCGTTTTCGAGATCGGCCGTGAACTTCAACGCGGGTTGCAAAACTATCGTGTCGAACATAGTGATGGCAATTGCGGTTATGTTCACACTGCTCTTCCTCACGCCGCTTTTCTACTACACACCACTCGTCGTCCTCTCCTCCATCATCATGGTTGCAATGCTAGGACTCATTGACTATCAAGCTGCCATTCATCTCTGGAAAATCGACAAATTCGACTTCCTCGTCTGCATGAGCGCCTACGTTGGGGTCGTCTTCGGTAGTGTCGAGATTGGACTTGTTTCCGCAGTAAGTAAATACTTTATTGCAAAAATTACGTACGTACACTTCAGATGTTTTGTTTGCGTTTATACGTTCTACAAAAAAAATTATAAGAAGATGATATTATATATATATACATTTTAGAATGTGAATTTTTTCGGTGATGAAGGTGGCTATATCAATAGCAAGGTTGTTGCTATTCGTGTCAAGGCCGAGGACTGCGGTGAAGGGAAACATACCAAACAGCATGATCTATAGGAACACTGAGCAGTATCCTTACTCAAGAACCGTTCCTGGTCTTCTCATCTTGGAAATTGATGCTCCCATCTACTTTGCCAACGCTGGTTACTTGCGTGAGAGGTAACTTTAACCCTAATTATATATTTAAGCCAAGGATGCAGGATTGGTTATGTTTATTAATTATGTTTGCCATTCATTTATTTATCGGAAGCAGAATCACAAGGTGGATCGATGAAGAGGAAGAGAGGGTCAAAACATCAGGAGAAAGCAGTTTACAATATATTATACTCGATATGTCCGGTAATTAATTACATACTTGATTGTCTCTGACACAATAGTGACAGTGTTGTCTTCGATCAAGTCTTACTTTGTGTGGGTTTGTTAAACAAAACAGCTGTTGGTAATATCGACACGAGTGGTATAAGCATGATGGAGGAAATTAAGAAAATCATCGACAGAAGAGACTTAAAGGTAACGTGAAGTAAGTCGTTGTATTATAATACTCTTTTAGGATTATATGTTGCCATTAATTTCTAAACATTATTCTTTCTTTTTTTTTTTTTTAATATCCTCGATCAGTTAGTATTGGCAAATCCAAAAGGAGAGGTCGTGAAGAAACTAACCAGATCCAAATTCATCGATGATAATTTGGGCAAAGAATGGATGTTCTTAACGGTTGGAGAAGCCGTAGAGGCTTGTAGTTTCATGCTTCACACGTTAAAAACCGTACCGGCCTCCAAAGAAGAGCCTTGGAACAACGTCTAGTTTTTTCTTTTTAAGTCATTTGAGACTACTCGTTATCAAATAGTACGATATATTTCAAATATCAAGAAAATGTAAAAGAAAAACGCTTTTTTTTTTGTATAATATAGATGATGAGTCGCACTCTTTTTGTACTGCTCGTTGTCAAATAGAATTCTACGGTCGAACTCAGAACCAACTTCACACTTTTCTTCAATGTTCAAAAGTCAAAACGTAAAAATCATTCAAAATTAAAACAAACCAACAAATTTGTAATTTTATTTTACATGAACAGAATTAAACAGAAAATAATGCGTGTTTTTACAAGCGGCTTTGTGTTGATCCAAGAACAGAAAGATTACATGAATGTGTCTTAAACGACCACCAATATTAAAGCCCTTTCTTTTCCATATAAGCCCATCAAGGAATTTGACGATATAATCGCCTACGTCAAGGTCCACCATATGGATGCTACTTCGCACCATATATAACAAAACACGTAAGCTTATAATCAGATAGAGTCAGATCCACGATACTTACGATGTATCGTTTTCATTGCTTCCGTGTCTTAACTCTTCAACAAATAGGAAAGCGCCACGTAGCGCTTCTGAGAAGAACTTCGTCGTTACGACAACCAGTGTGACCCCCAAAGCAGAGCACAGGAGACTTTCGAGAGAAACACAGAAACTAAAGAGAGGCCATGTCGTCATCTTTGAGCAACGACGATACAGAACTCGGTGAGTCAAATCGTTCAGCGGAAGTAGATGGCGGTGACCGAGGAAACTACACGGCTTACGAGTCTCGATTTCAGTCGCAGCGGTTTGACTCGTCCTTCTCCAATTTCGAGATAGACTTACCAGGCGGCGATTCGTCTCCTCACTCCTATCAAGAATATTTCTCGTCGCCGCAGAAGGAATTACCGGAAAATCAATCTCCGCCGTTGATAAACAGTTCCGATGCTACTAACGGTCCGATCTTGCCCCCTCCATCGGTCATGGTGAAAGAGGAAGGCGTCGCTCTCAGGGAGTGGCGAAGGTAAAAGATTTCTTCGTGCATGCAGTTTTTTGATCCTTTACTTGCTTCATCACTCTTTTTCTTTGTCAAAAAATAAATTATTTGTAGATTTTTAGAAATTTTCACGAATTTTGGATTACTCTTTTCTAAAAGTTGTAATTTTGCCATTCTGGTAAATATATCCATTGACTAAGTCTCAACTCCAAACGTTGACCAAACATAGTTCCATGGAGTCTTTTTGGTTTGTTCAACAAGTCTTCTCCCTCAAACTGAAAGTAAGCCAAAATTTAAGTATAGTCCATATGAGTCTCTATGTTACTAATAGTGGTTGATATGATTACGCTTATAGCTTGGGCATAATCTCGGATTAGGAATGTCTAAATAAGTAGCTTATATTGAAAAATGTTGTCTTTTGTGTGTCGTCAAGGCTAAATGCTCTGAGATTGGAAGAGAAGGAAAAGAAGGAGAAAGAAATGGTTCAGCAGATTATAGAAAAAGCAGAGCAATACAAGGCTGAGTTCTATAGCAAGCGTAGCATTACTATTGAAAACAACAAGAAGTCCAACCGCGAGAAAGAGAAGGTGTTTTGTCTCTGTAACTTGTATTTTAATCATATTCAAGATTTGTGTTTAAACTTTGTGATGAATTCTCAACCGGAGCCTATTTGATTGCCAGTTGTTTTTGGAGAGCCAAGAAAAGTTTTATGCTGAAGCTGACAAAAACAACTGGAAGGCGATTGCGGAACTCATTCCTCGTGAAGTACCGATTTTAGAGAAGAAAGAGAAGAAGAAGCAAGCTTCCATAACTGTGATACAGGGACCAAAACCCGGGAAGCCCACTGATTTGTCTCGTATGCGTCAAGTGCTCACGAGGCTCAAGCACAAACCACCTTCTCATATGAAACCTAAAGTGCCCACACCATCTGGAGTTGAGCCGTGACTGTAGTTTGTGTTTGTGTGACAAGTTAACTTCTTCTTTATTTTGTGTAAAGCGTGCGTAATTTGTTACGTTCCTCACGTGTTCAGTGTCGACTTTTGCCATTTCTCTGGTCTAGCATTGTTGGCTTCCCACACGGTTTTCAACTTTGATGTATTTATTTCAATAAAACAGACCAAAATGTGTGTACATCGTGTTCCTGCCAAAAGAAGAATAGTTTGTTCATTCACCAATTTTTAGATTATTGAACTGCATTGGTTTGTGGAATGAAGTCGATTTGGTTTGATTCCATCAAAATGGAATGAAGTCGATTTGGTTTGGAGTCGTATATCAAAAGATAATCCGCTTTCGGCACCTCTAATTCATATTACCTATTGGATCAAGTCTGGCCAATCTTAGATTAACTTTACATTAAATACCCAAATCTTCTCTTGTATAAAGACTGGCCCATCGTGGCCCATCTAAGACCCGCACGTAACTTCGGACGCATCCTTATCGTATCATCATTTGGCGGCAACCGTTTCATCGCAACCGTTCAAATCAAGGACCTTCCTTCAGTATTATCATCTTACCGGCTATAGCAGGTGAAAGCACCTGGGATCTACTGGTCACTCTACCCTTTTATTAATCACTCTACCCTTTTATTAACCGGCGGACGCCAATCCTAGGTTCAACAGGTAACCGGTAATAAGCATCTCTCTCTTTCTCCTCACTCTCTCATCCCTTGATTTCTCTCTCTTTTGATTCTGCTTATACGCTAGGTTTCTCTCAAACGAAAAGATCTTCCATTCGTCTCGAAGGTAATGGAATTTCTCGATTGGTTTTTGAATTTTGAATCTTTTCATTTTTTCTTCTACGTTTCCTTCTCTCTTTATCCCTCTTTTTGGGGGAATCTCGAGCTTAGCTTGGTTGATTTGAGTGTGTTCCTCTGGGTTTCTCGTAATCAAAAAAATAAAAATTTTAAGCTGAAGTGTAGATTTTTGAGCTTCGAAATTGTTGGTACTCTTTGATCACTTTGTTTTTCCTCTAATCTCTCTGGTGTTTTGAATTGCCTTCCCGTCTAATTTTGGTAACTTAAAACCTGGTCAGTTTCTTCATCTATTCCTTCTTTTTCAAATTTCTAATTGTAGCTCGTGGATCACAATTGACTTTTTCCTTCGTCTGTTAGATAGGATTCTTCGGATAGGATTATGTTCCATGTTGAGTTTGCTAAGAAATTGATTCAACTCGTTGGTTCTACAGTTTCCGCGATGAAGACAGCAAAGGGGAAAGATAAAGTTAAGACCACTAAGGAAGCCTTGAAGCCAGTTGATGACAGGTTAATCCGTTACCTCTCTGAAACTGATACAGTGATTATGAGAGATTGTGGCTGTTATTGACTTTAAAGTTTATTTGCAAATGATCATGCTTGGAACTGTTGTTGACTTTGTAGCTTAGGTTGGACAGACCGGGTTTTTAGCATTGTCTCTTGTGATGTGATCTCAAATATAACTAAACGCTTTGGCTTCTGTTTGATATTCAGAAAGATGGGAAAGAGGAAGGCACCGGCTGAGAAGCTTAGCAAGCGGGAGACTCGTAAAGAGAAGAAGGCCAAAAAGGACCCAAACAAACCGAAAAGAGCTCCTAGTGCCTTCTTTGTCTTCCTGTAAGTATTGTTGGATGCTTTCCATGAAGGAGATTTCCACTTGTATTTATTGTTGAACTTCCTACAAAATCTTTCATGATTTACTGGTTTTGTTGTTTCTGTTCAGAAGTTAACTGGTTTATTTCTTTGTTTCAGCGAAGACTTTAGGAAAACGTTCAAGGAAGAAAATCCAAATGTGAAGGCTGTCTCTGCTGTAAGCATTTGGCAGATACCTTGAAAGTTTTACATGTATTTAGTCCTTTACTGGATGAAGTCCTCATAGTTTTACCTTCCCTTTTCCTTTTGAAGGTTGGGAAAGCTGGAGGGCAGAAATGGAAGTCAATGTCTCAAGCTGTAAGTGTGGAACTTTCCTCTCTGATACTGTGATGGGAAGAATTGCTTTCTAGAACTTTTTGTTCATGAAAATAGTTACCTTCTATGTCGAAAGGATGGTTCTGTAGTCATCTGACAGTGCAAAGAGTTGAATCCGGCTTTGTTTGTCATACAACCACCTTCTATTAGATGACTAGAAAAAATATATGTTTTTATTTTTACCAGAGAGCTTATACAAACTAATCTAATCCACGGTTACATATAATTCCAGAAACTTATAACAACATTGGTAACTTTATCTAGTTAAGTTATATTGGAGTCTTTGGGCCTCCAGAAACATCACTTGTGAATACTCTATTGTGATCTTTGAACCAAAAAGGTGTCTAGAGTGTGACATTGACATTAGTTTTCACCTCTTCCTTTGAAGGAGAAAGCTCCATATGAAGAGAAAGCTGCAAAGAGGAAAGCTGAATATGAAAAGCTTATGGATGCATACAACAAAAACATGGTAAGTCGCCCTATCGGGCGCATAGTCAAATACTTATGTGGCTAACTCTTAATATCCTTGCAATGGGGGCAGGAGGAAGTTAGTGATGAATCTGAAAAGTCTAGATCCGAGGTGAATGATGAAGATGAAGCTAGTGAGGAGGTAACACTTCCTTTAAAGAATGCAGAGTTTATACATGACCAATTGTGTCTTGTTGTGAGTTTTAGGTTTCTGAAGAATATGTTTCGCTTAATGTTTCTCTGCAGGAAGAGCAGCTAGAGAAGGACAAGGCTGGTGATGAAGAAGAAGGAGATGAAGAAGAAGATGAAGACGATGACGATGCTGATGATGACGAGGAAGAAGACTAAACCGGAGATAGAGATCAGATTTTGTATCTCGGGTATAACTGCAGGTCCAGAAGCAGAAGTAAGTATTTTGTAATGTATGTGTTGACAACTATATATCGAAATGGTTTGTGCTTTTTTTTCCTTGTCCTAAGAAAGCGAAACAGTTCTTAGCGGTTCATGAGGTTTGTTTCAGCCTTTTCTCCACAACGAACAATATACCAATTTCTGCTTTAGTGACAATCTAAATTCCAATTCAAAAGACACAAACTATGTACATGCCTAAGTTCAGCCCCCCTTCAAACGCATCTCGGGTCTCTTGAATCTCAAAGATTTGTTGGTTTTCTACTGAAATCCAAATGGTAACGAATTTTAAGACAAATTTTTGCTGAATATACAAATCGTCTCCCAAACATGAACTAGCAAAGTGAAAAAACAAACCACATAAAACATAAAACTAGTCGCTCTCATGCGAAATATTCCAGCGGCTCAAAAAAATTTCATGTTCCAACAAAAATTAACAAAAAGTTATCGAGTTTGGTCTCGATTTCGATTTTCATCGTTGATCTTCTGAAGCTGCTTCTCACTTGTGGCGATGAGGCGTTTTACCATATCGAAGGTTGTAAGCCTAATGCTGCAAAATAAACATAAACGGCAATGGACATTTAGTAGGCCTGTTCTTATTGGCAATGTGAGGTTCCCACATACATATTGATGATGAAATGATCAGAACTATTATCACCAAATATGATCCAATTAGCATAATAATAGTATAACTTGGACTCGTATCTGATACATCTACAACCTAGAAGCATCAAAATAAATGCACTGAGAATTGCCAAATTGTATGTTCAAGAAGTCTAACCTGCTGTTTGGTAGAGTTTTCAATGCATTGGGTAAAAAGCCGCGGTACAAGCCCATAAGTCCATCACGGTCTATAATTCCTGCACAGCAGATGTAAAAAATGACTCAGTTCAAAACTCAAAGTCTTTTGCTCCATTCATAACATGTATTGTACGAGCAAATCGACTTATGAAGATCTTTCGCTAACGTGTTGCATGATGAAAAATATTAGTTTACCAGCAAATGCTTCTGGGATAGATTTGTATGGAGTTCCTCTCATTTGCATTTGCCGTCTCACAGTGTCGAGAGGGTAGCATGTTAGTGTTGCAATACCAGCCGAAAGAACAGCTGTGAATAGAGACGACTGTGCCTTTTGTCTATATTCCTCCGGTAAAGACTTCTTCACTCTGTTATCAGTTATGGAGAAACAAGTATATTAGCCTCGGTTCGAACTTTTTATTTTCGCATGGGTCCTTGAAACAGATGGAGTGAAAGTGTAGCAGACTCACAGATCGAAAATACAAAAGTTAACAGCAATGTATGGAGCTATCCCTACTAGAGAAGGTCCAAGGCCGTAATAGAAAGATGCAATTCCTTCTTCCCGGAGCATACTTAAAGCAACCTGCATATATCAGTACAACAAGGAAAAAGAGGGCTTGACTATTGAGGATTGGAGCTTGAGAGCTTAAGCCAGGAATGATAAAATGAAAAACCATTTCACCTGAGACATTGTTCGGTACCCAGGTTCGACTGCCAATCTCAATCTCAAAACATCTAGTGGGTATGTCAACTGCATAGGAATGGAATCAAGATGCTTGCAAGAATCAGAATGATAAATTAACATATCTATATGCTAGGAGCATTACATACTCTAACCAAATGTTACTTGAATGCCAAAACTAAAATGAAGAAACTCTGACTAAACCTTACGGATAATAAACCACATAATGATTTGTTATCCTTATTCATGACAGCTATTCTACCCGAACAAATGAGCAAACCCAGAAAAGGATAACAATTTTAGCAAGCAGTAAATTCACAATAACTCACCAAAGTAGATGTCATGCCAGCACAAGCACCAGCTGCAAGTCTTCCAATTACTGAGAGCTGATCATTTGTACCTTTGAACAATTTCTGAATTCAAAATTTGGAAGCTTCAATAAAACGGTACAAGTAATAGAGAGACAGAGCCAAAAAAGTGTATAATTCTTGCTTTAAGCTGAATGTTGTCAGTTTCAATACAGATAACAAAAGAAAACAAATGCAAACAAGCAGAATTTTAATAGGTAGTCAAATTAACCCTCACACAAGCTCACTTTGGTTAATCTATCTAACTTTAAACCAGAATCATCATTTAAGATGCCAAATATTATCATCTTGGGACTGTGCTTGTTTAGTAAGACAAGTAGCTATAGAATTTTTTCCGACTTTGTAGTGTTGTATTCTATAGCTACATCGTTAATTCTGTTCAATGCATAAGCCAAATAGCTTATAAGCTAGTGATGACACAGACTCACCTTGTAACTCTCGTAAGCCAAAAGCTGGACCGCACTGTAAGGCAATACTCTTATCACCTGGTGTCACATTTCCAAAACAGAAAAACATTATAACTCAAGTCCTTTCACATCATGTATTAAAAAAAGACAAGTTTTCAAAACAAAAAACATAGAGAACCTGAGGCAAATTTCCCTTCCAATAACCTCTCATTCCTTGTTCTTTGCCTATCAAAGTGATTGCCTGCAAGTTATTTCCAATAAATCTTGCATCCGTTTGTAGAACATGGAAGACTAAGGTAACAACGGAGAGTACATGAACATCGACGCGAAAACTAACCTCGATAAATCCTATTGCCTTCTTTGCACTCTGATGTCCAATTTGTATACCATGTGTCTGCAGGTAAACAATTGTTCGGTAAGAAGCAAGAACAAACTCACACAGTGAAACGACGGAAATAATCGCTTGTCAAGGTTCAGCTTCATTTGCTGATGGATAATCTCTTTGTTCACTTTAACAATTAAGCTATAAGAAAAATCGTAACTATTACTGTAATTATATTTAATACACTAAACCTGCATAAGAAGCTTGATACGGTCAAGCGGAGCCGTAACCGTTTTGGCGGCGGCTCCGGCAATAGCACCGGCGGCGAAGATGGCGGCATCCTTGGGGACAAGAGCAAGGATAGCAAGCGGGTTGTTCAAGAGCTGAGCCGGCGTCGGAGAGAATTCCCTCTGCTCGCACTTCTCCGCCATGGTAATGCAAGCGAATTTACTCCCGAAACCGACATCTCCGAAAGCGGAACTCCGCCACATACGACGGCGAAACTGTACGGTGCCGGAATTTTCCGGAGAAGAGCTAAGTATGGAGGAACTGAGGGAAGGTATACGGTGAAATTTGAGAATCGCTCTGTCTTCTTCTACCATGGTGTAGACTTGTTAAGAGGGAAAGAGATAAGGCGAAGGTTTTGTTTCAAAAACAAAAAATAAGAAAATGGCCGCTCTATTCCGTCTAATGGCGCGAGTACATTAGGGCTCAAGCATTCCATTGGGCTTTCATGGAATGGGCATTTAAAAAGCAAACTGAACCAAACCGAGCCCAATCCAAACTGAAACAATTATATCAAAACCGAATTAAAGTGTGTTTACTACAAGAACAACCGATGTTAGTGTGACCAAACCAAACCGAATAAACTAAAAGTAACTAGACATTTATATATATTCTAACTAGATATATCAAAAATAGATGTAATCATATCACCCTAATATCATATTGCTTAGTTTATTAATTTCTATTAATACGTATAAATATCCAGAAAATATGAGAAAACATACAATCGAAAATATCGAAACAAAGCCGTAAACAAAATTGTTCATTGTAACTAGTTATATTTTCAGTGTTGGATCTCTTGAGTAGCATGAATGGTAGTGCAAAAAGAAAATTTTTACCAGTAAAGTGAAGGCTGTGATGATAATTGCCAGGGCTAGAGAGCTTGTCTCAATGATGTTAAAGTTGAGATCCATTTTGAATCCCAGGATCCACGCAACGATAACAGTCAAAGGGACCTCAGGAAACTCACACATCAATATTGTCTTAGATTTTTTTTTTTATATATTGGACGTAACATTTCATCGAATCTTTCATAACTTACCACAAACAAAATGACAGGTTTATATATATTGTGCTCTATTTAGGTCTAATCCGTTGTAATAGCTTTATATTGTTTAAAAATAAAACTTTTTTCTTAGCAAAAAGAAAGATATAAAACTTGCTTCTTTTCTTTTATAAGTTTTTGCAACAAGCAAATTTCGTTAAAATGTTATATATTGTTGGTTATTATTATTATTATTATTATTATTATTATTGGGTCGAAATATTGTTGGTTATATATTTGAAAAAAAGTTGCACTAAACATAAACCAAACGCAAAAACGCAAACAAGCAATATACCATAATCAAGAACGTTGTAAAGCAAAGGAAAAAGGATACTCACGATCTTGTTCTTGAATGCGAAAGTGATGGCTCCAGCGTGCTCAGCCGCGTTTCCAACAATGGGAAGCAATATGATGCTTATGAAACTCAGTGATAGTCCCCATGAGTCCGATGCATCCTGCCCGGCCAAGATTTTAAAACCTCCTTATTAATATTTTAAAACCTCATTTAGGGAATTTAAACATATCAACTTAATTAGTTACCTCGATCGTGGCCACAACATACTCCGATAGCACTGCGATGGCGAGTGTCATCCCAACAAGCCAAGCAAATCTGCTCCAAAATCCTATCACTGGAGATTCTTCAACAGTCACCTCATCATTATACGCATCGTCCTCATCCTAAGTCCTGTTAAAATATAATGTACTTAAGTTATTTATTTGCATTCTACTTGTCGAGCAATAAAGATATAATTTTCAGGTACGTTACCTCTTGCGCCTCGACCAATTGGCGGTGAGTCCAGAGCTGGAAGATGAGATAAGCAACGTAAGCAATGAGCATAACAATGCTCGCGGCGGATATTGGTGATACCACCACAGAAGAGCGAAGTGCCGAGAACCAAGAGAAGGTTTGAAAGAATGGAACCCAACAGAGAGTATTTCACCACCTCCACTTTGTAGTTACTGATGAGTCAAACAGAGGGATTGGACTGGAGATCTTCAATTCTACGGGCAATTAGCTAGCAAAGGGATTAGTGTTGTTTTGGCCTCTAGAGATGATAAAAAAAGGGACTTGAAAGCTTGTAGACACTGAAGAAAGAGCTTGACTTTCTGATTACAGTTTTTGCTTTCATTGGCTCCATGTGTCTGATCCTTCTAGTATCAATCACATCACCTTACAAGTCTGTGAAAACTTGAATTTGGGAAACTTCGAAATATTGGTATAATTAGCAAACCTTTTGATCTGTTTACTTACTCTGAAATGGATTATAACATGAACATCTTGACGCTCAAATCTTGTTGAAAAATAATTGCAGTAGGCTGTTACTGTCAACTTTGAAAAGAAGGCAAATGTCGTTTAATCTGTGGTTACTTTGTTTTCTATAAGATGAGTGATTCGTTTCTAATAAAGGAAGGCTCATTATGACATAATAGAGTTGGTTGGATTATTCTGAACGTTGGTTGATCTTTTGTTTGCTTTGCAGGCCAATAATGTCGGGGTTTGCTGGTCTAGTCACTTGATGTTGACGCTGTAAGAGCTGAGACAAGGAAAGTAGGTACTAGGCAGCTTTCATGTCAAGTATGAAATCAGTCTCATGATATATCGATAATCTCTATAATAATGCTTGAGATAATGCACTCAAAGTTTAAATTAGGTCTTGTTCGTTTTTTCAACTTTGACTCTTACTTTTAGGTTATAAAACAAGTTTTAACCCATAATCCCAAACTCTAATTATGGGTTTCAAGTTACGTGTAGAAATCATGTCATCAGAACATATTTGGAGTAATTTGATATACCTGTTTTCAGCAAATAGAGAAGAATGATTCATGTCACTAAAGAGGTTAAGGACGACAAAAGAATATTACAACATCATTACCAGAAAGGTCGTTGTTTTTTCTTCTACACATCAAACATTGATTTTCATGTCTTTGGCCTTTCTACCACAACAAACTAAACAAACACAACTCATTCCACAAACCAATAATAAAAAAAAGAACACATAGCATAAATCACCAAAAAGGTTAAAAACGAAGGATTTACAAACAAAAAAAAAATCGAATTCTGAGTCCCAAGATGCCTTCTCTTGGCTTAATACTTGATGTGAAGGAGGACGTGACATGAGAGACCAACCCTACAAAATCTAATGCGGCTTACTCACTTTGTTCGCTATTCGTTGCCTAGGTTCAAAGATCCGTCCTTCATTAGCTTGATGCTTAGGCTATTGAATCTCCCTCTCGAGTAATGACGAGACGCCTTTCTCCAATCCGTTCCTGTTTTCATCATAGCCGCAAACTCTTCGTAGCTTATTCTCCCATCCTAATGTAAATAATCCATGTCAGGCATAACCAGAAGAAACACCTTTTACACTAACTATTGCTCTAAGGTGTTCTATTTAATGACATGATAAGTGAACTCTCTACACAAAGCATTTCCACCACATTTAACATAGAAATCATTTGTGTTTTAGTTTGTGGGGACCGCTTACACAACAGACAGGCTAGAAAAAAACAAAACAAAAAAGTGACTAAAGCTACTACATGTTTTGTCCTCGCAGGCTTTAAGAACCTTATGCAAAGCATGTTTCCATTACCTATTTGCAAGTCTGTGACTTCAAATTGTTTGATATCGCACAAAGAGATTTAAATTCATACTTCCCTAAAAACATTGATTTCCTGATAATCTTGCAAAAGAAAGATCTTTTGAACATGAGATCATACCATGCATAGAAGATTTGACCCTTACCTTGTCCGTGTCAACTTCTTGGAATATATCATTGGCGACATCCACACAGTCATCCCCTCCATCTTCCTTTAAGGCGTCACAAAGTTCCTGGGGCAAAATGTATCCATTTCCATCCTTGTCAAAGTACGAGAATGCTTTGCGGAGATGCTCATCGTTTGCTACTTTTTGCAGGTGGAGAGAGACTGCAACAAATTCCCCATAGTCTAGTATTCCTTTCCCTTTAGTATCCACCTATTTTTATACAAATTTGAAATAAGAATACCATATTTTAGAGTCACAACAAAATTAAAGAAAAATGAAGCGATCAAGCAAAAAAGTTTGACTCTTTGTTCGGTCAAGCAATCAATAGTAAAAAAAAAATATGGTGACGTAGAAGGGAAAAATGGGTGCACCGCTTCGATAAGCATCTGAACTTCTGATTCCGCTAGCTGTGTACCAAAATCGCGAAGTCCAGCTTTCAACTCCTCGATGGTAACAATACCATCTTTATCAGTATCCATCTTGTTGAACATCTCTTTGATGTCTTCTACTTCTTGGGTAGATAAGAATTCGGCAATAACCTAGTTCGAATAAGGTTAAGTACGATAATTTTGGTCTAAGAAGTGACTCATGCAAATAATCAACAGTGAAAGCTTTTCTGATAAACAAACCCTCAAAGCTTTTCTCTTGAATCTGTTCATCACTGAAAATTGCTTTAATCTGGACTTCACAACATCTCCAAGAGGGACATTTGGAGCTTTCTTCGCGTTTTGAATCCATGGGTGCTCTACAAGGTGATTTCAAAATTAGGAATAAGCATAAACAATCTTTTGGACTAATTCCAGATCAATGTAAGTGATTAAGCAAAGAGATTGTAACAGATGCAGAGAGTAAGAGCAGAGGTAAAGGTGGATTCTATGTACCAAGCACTTGCTTTGCAGTCAGCCGGCGCTTTGGATCAGGCTCTAACATTTGTCTGACAAGACTCTTGGCAGTCTCCGAAATGTTTGGCCACGGTTCCCTCTTAAAATCAATTACCCCGCGTAAAATAGCCTGAGCAACTCCCTGTTCCGACTCTGTAGTTGAAAGAAAAAATCTGCTGAAACTAGGAAAAACTAGCTTGCTAGTACTATAAGAATCAATAAGCAATAATTACTTTCTGTAAAATACCATAGATGCGTATCACAGAAAGAGGGTATCAACGAAGAGATGAAGGTGTAAACAGACCTGCCCAGAATGGAGGAACTCCACAAAGCAGAATATAAAGAATAACTCCAGCACTCCATATATCTATTTCGGGTCCATAGCTCCGCTTTAGCACCTCAGGTGCCATGTAATATGGACTCCCAACTATCTCGGAGAACTTCTCACCTGAAAATGAGTAAGCATTATAAGATAAAAGCATCAGATATGGCAACATTAAAGCTCTATAACTTTGAATCGAATACGAACCTCACCCAAAAATTAGTTCAAGACTACATTTTTTACTAAGACCATGAGTTGATTTAGAATCTACTTTCAAACGAAGACTAAACGTAGTGACACACCTGGCTTGAAGAAAATCGACAATCCAAAATCAATGGCTTTCAGCGGTGAGTTCTCCTTCTTGTTGGCGAACAAAAAATTCTCCGGCTTTAAATCTCTATGAATAACGCCGTGATTGTGGCAGAGTTGCACGACCTCCACCATTGTCTTGGTGACCCCAGCGGCGGCGCGCTCTGTGTAATGCCCTCTGGCTACAATCCGATCGAAAAGCTCACCACCTTCGCAAAGCTCCATCACCAAATGCACAGCATTGTCGTCCTCACAAGCCTCCTTCAGAGTAACAATGCTCGAGCTATTGGGCAGATGCTTCATAATCGCCACTTCCCTCTTCACGTCCTCGATATCCACGGCAGTCCTGAGCTTCCTCTTCGAGATCGACTTGCAGGCGAGTAGGTCGCGCGTGGACCTCTCAATACAGAGGTAGGTGACACCGAACTCGCCGCGGCCGAGCTCTCGGTCAAGCAAGTACCGGTCCTCGATATTCTCCTTGGGGACATCGCTGAGGACTCGAATCGGCGCAGATTTTTTCCCACCACCAGCGTCTTTACGGGCGTGATCGTGGCCGGAATAGTTGGATTTCACGTCTTCTCTAGCCACAGACGCGGGAGATCTGCAACAGTTCCCCATCAGTTGTAGCTCAGAGCTTCAAGCTTGCGTCTGAGCTACAAAAGGTACAAGTAATACAGCAAAACGTTAGTAGATAGATCTCTGGGAAGCTCTAACTAAAAATTAGCTAATCTAGGGTTCCCACATTCTAGCCTTTGGAGAGAATGATAACAATGGAATCTATGAAAGCTAGCTGGAGAGAAGAGCATAGATCGAAGAAGCGTACGGTGAAGATGAGTAGCTTGAGGTCTCTCTCCTTTTTCTTTTTTCTTTTTTTTTTATATTTTCTTTTTCAACTGATATTTTTCTATTTTTGTAAAACTCTTATCATAATGTGGTCTCCCTGCTTTCTTTTTCTTTTTTGAAAAACGGTCTTTTACTTGTTTGGTAAATCAACACTTTTTAGGGTTTATTTTTTCGACAACAAAAATGTATTTATTTAACATTTCATACATTCTTGGAAAATCATTTTATTGAGATATGTCAAATCTGTCAATAGTTACTACCTAATTCTTAATTTAAAGAATATACGAAAATATTCTTGGCGAATTTACACACGAAAGAATTATAAAAATAAGATTTATCCAGACATTTCTCCTATAAAAGTAATATTTGATTAATGATTTTGGTAAAATGGTGCATATCAAACTCGGTTACAATTCATAGTTAGGAACCCAGATCAGTTTATCTCAATCATTTACATTTTTAAGAATTGTTTTTTTCCATATTTTTTTACTAAAACAGTTAAATTTATGATCCAATTTCTCGAAACTACTGATTCCATTCGTTATTCATATTTTCTTCCCTTCCACATCGTTTTCGTAGACTATATTGATTGTGGATCACACTCGACTGGTTCAAATTTCAATTCTTTACATTCTTTTTCTGTTTTCTAACACTTTCAATCAATCGTGTGGTCTCGATTTTTATTTGAAACCTCAAAATTGTTTTCGAAAGATACCTCACAGTAGTCTAGATTTTTTTTTTGTTAGTTTTTATCTTGACGCATTTTTCAATATAGTTTAATCTTTATGATAATCTGCAAGCTCCGGGCATTTTAAACCCCATATATATATATATATAAATTCGCCAGAATAACTATTATGAATAAACATGTACGTATATTCATATAATATGTGAAACAGAGAAAAGTCAAGAACTCAAAATCAAAGTAAATGAACAAATGATAGATAGAAATCAATATAAAAATGTCACCATTCAAGATTTGGATATATAATGTACTGGTTATTTAGTATACCATATATATATATATTAGTACAAATAAATATATTTATATTTGTTCATAATTATTTTTAATCTTTTTATATATTTTATATTTGATATTTTCTTTAGACAAAAGATGAAACTAATTGTTCTTATTTATTTTCTGTATCTTAAACTGATGCAAATTTATTGCCTATATAAACTTGGTATTCAATTTGTCAAACTGATCAAAGAATCAAATATACAACGTGACCCGGTGGGGTTCAAAAATAGGTATGTAGTATATGTAGCATGCGGCGGTAAGGTGTGGGTATAAGAGCCTATGACTAGGTGGAGATTTATAGCAAATTTTGTGATGGTTTAAACGATCGTGTACTATTTTACGAAAAAAGTTCGAACCGGGCTTTATCATGTTAACAATCAATCAATCTTTTGTTTGGCTTTTGAGAATGTTCTGTTTTTCTTTTAGTAAATAATTTGCATTAAAATATCTGAGTTGACTCATGCAGCATACACATTACTCAATTTCTGGAGATCCACAAAGCTATATAATGTGATAGATTCTTCAAATGTCAACGTAACAAATATTATGTGTTTTACTAGACTCGTCTGCATATTATGATGGTTTATATAGATACATATTCATCTATCTAAGAATGCGGAATATCAGTGACTACTACATATTATGAGTAATCATGGTCATAGTTTTCAAATTTAAAAGTCTTGTGAGGCATTATGTCCTGCACACATGACATATAAAATGGATGGTTTTGTAATAAAGATCAGAATAACGCATGCATGTTCTGTTTTTAATTAGATAAATAATGTAATATAGACACGCTCTATATTATAATGATTTTTTGGTATTATGTAACATATGTGTTCTTCTGCTAAGCATCTACGTAACACATACGAGGGCTAGGTAGGTAGGACGAGACACCCTACTCTCGCGCCAGACCAATAAATCGATGTCCGATAGGCGATGAAAAAGGCCCTTGGTTTAGCATGAACCAAATCAGGATCAAAGACAATACAAATCTTTTCAGCCCCAAGCCCCCAATGCCCTATAACATGGACCGTTACACTTTCAACATGTGGAAACCGAAATGATTGCTTTGTATAGCAAACCTATGTTTATTACCATATATGGAAACCCACCAAGATGCGTATAGCTTTTTGCAACGGGCACATATCTTGACGTCTGTATATTTACTCATCTAAAGTACCAATGATGCGTTCACATTTGCCCAATGCTCACCAGTCACATCTCAAGATGTGGAGGTGCATTCACACAGACCACAACATATCTACTTTAACTTATCTGGCTAATCAGAAATGTGTTCAAACATAGCACCAAGGACTTATACCATGAATAAAGAAAAATTGTCTACCTAGTAGATCAATTTCCAACGGCCATCAATTTTTTTACGTCCAAAAGATCACACCCAACAAACTATTTACTGACGATTTGTTTAAGTCTTGCATACTTTTATGGGGTTTTCTCTTCGAATTCTATTCGTTTCGTTTTTATCAATGAACCAGTACAATTACTATGTTAAAGAGATATAGGTTTCAACTTGTTTCGAGTGTGTTGGCGAATCTCTTGACTAACGTGTAATTTTTGATATTATTAGCTCATCACTTTTGTGGGTAGTGCGTCTTCTACCACTTTTGCAACCTATTCTCTTATAATTGACTGACAAAATCCATTAAATCTATAACAAAATATCCTATAGTCACAACAGCGAATCCTCATAAATCCACCCCGAAGCTTTACATCATGTTGTCTTTGTTAATTTAAGAAAATACAGACACAATTGGTCTATCATAATTATTACAACTTTAACGTAGTCAAAGAACTTAAAAGGCAAGATTTATCCAGACACACTAGGTAGATGGATATATGAATTAATATATTATTTTAAAATAAAATCATAACATACCTTTTATTTATTTCTATATACAAATGAAGTAGTTGATGAATTTTTGATAAAAGTAAATGTGTTAGGCTTGTCTTTTCCTCAATTGTCGCGAAGTCTATGGTCGAGGCCAAAGAGAAATCATAGCATGATGGGTCATCTGAAAAATAAATAAATTCAAGTATGCTACAAAAACAAGGTTTCAATGCACTCATCTCGTATAGTATTTTCTAAATTTATTCTTTTCATGTGTCCCCCATTAGCTTGGCAATAAAGTTCTGTCTATGTTGATGGTATATAAATACGAGTTTTATTCTTAATTAATCAAATTAAAAGCATGCTAGAACAATTTAAATGATTGCATGTATACATACATTTAGTTAAATCTTGTTTACAACTCACCCACGAACACTTCTAAATTGGAATTAAGATTTATGATTCCGTGACAAAACAAGTATAAACCAGTAGTTTATAAGTCTCAGTTAATCTATGTTTTTTGTGTATGTGGGTCAAATACTACATGTATAGTATCTAAGATAATTAAGCTTGCTTAACCCATAAAATTTATGGGAGAAAGTAAGTTTGAGTTCAAGCACGTGTTCCAACAAAGATGTAGATTTTTTCTCTCCTTGGTCGGAAAAAAATTGTAGACTATAATAGCTGATTTTTTCAGTCACAAGAAAAACTACATAAATATTTAGTCTCTTTCAGAAAATCTTAAGCTAAATTTTTTTTTAAATTTTTTTTTTTATACGCGGATGATCTCATATCAAAAACCCAAACTTAACATGTAGAGCCTACAACTGCAATATCAATTATGTAATGGCAAAAAAAAAAGATGTATTCAACAAAAAGCGAATGTCTTGTATAAATCCGTACAATAATTTTTCCTTTTAAAACAAACAAAAACATCTCATTCCAAATGGAATAGCCTATTCAAAAATATGGATTTCAGTGTAAGATAAATGAGTTAAAAAAACCTTTATTTTGAAGGTTTGTGTTAGAATATCTCACACTAAAAATGGAGTTAATTGAATATATATAACAGAGATTTTTGTAATCCGTCATCCTTCAAAATTAGTTTGAGTTTTATATCTCATTTCTGAATTCATTTTTTTTTTTGTTTTTGTTTTTGTATATATGCATAAGCACATCAATAAGCATGTGTTCTTTGTAAGATTAGAAGGAAACTAAATACTATAGGTGTCTCTTACTCATTAGATTAGATAATTATCATAACAAACATTTTCTGAGTTCATTAAAATTGAAACCATAAATAATTCAATAACTTTATTCGTCAAATTTTTAAAAATTAAATATGTCAAAAGTAAAGAAAGATAAACTAAAAAGATAACATAAAAAGTATGCAACCGTCGTTATTCCTTGTAAAATGTATGTATTTTTTCCATGGCATAATTGAGTCCAATGTCACCCTATATTCTCTCAGTCTTGTAGATAAGACACAATTTCAATATCTTTCTTTGTCTTTCTTATCGGCAAGTAAAACGGAAAATCTCATATTTTTCACATCCAACAATGGCGAAGCAAATCTATATCACCTGGTATTAGCATAATGATCATTAGAAAACCATAATCAGATAGATAAACATACATATATTGGAAAAGATTCATTCTAGTTAACTTGTTTCTGATCATAACACAAAAATATTTAATAATATATACTTTATTTTATGAATTTGTTGTATAATTTTTTATATGTATTCGAAGAAATATGTACAATCATGAATAATGTTAAAAATATAAAAACTACAAATAGTACAAAAGTTTTGAAACCACTTTGAGAAAATTATTAGCTTTGGAGACAAGTATAAACGTTTTATGGTGCCACAAAACTTACATAATCCACAACTTGTGACATCCTAAAACATTTATGAGAGAAAAACAAATAGTAATTTTTAATTTCATAATATTTTTGAAGTGTTTTCAGAGCTTTTGTTAAATTGTAAATAAAATTAGTGCACTTATAGACTTTGTAGAAACAACAATGGTCAAAATCCCAATAAACAATAACTTTAATATCACAATCCTATAGAGATCAATTAATTTAACTGATGTGATCATATAATCAAATTATACCTATTTTAGAAAAGATTAAAATTTTTTTTTATTAGTTTTAATTTTTTTTTAACCGCTATCCTTATTAAAGATGACAACGCCAAATGGTTGGCTGTTGCTTTTTAGGGTCAAAACCCCTATCATACATCATTTTCAAAAGATTTTGATAATTCTTTTTAAAAAAAAACTATTTATTGATAGTTTTTGACTAAACAATTCAATCATGATCATAACCGAACTGAATCAAAAATTTTGAACTGAAACAAAACTGACAAACACGATTAGATTACTAGATTTTATCAAAATTTTGGTTAGAAAAATCATCAAAATCACAAGATACATGAAAGTTTCTTACTGATCAAATTGTTTGGGTTCATCAAATTCTTTTGGATTCCCTAACTAAACTTTTTGTTAATCTCTTATGCGTTCTCCTTAAGAAGAAAATGTTTAAGCTCTGTCATATAAACAGTTAGATTGTAAAAGAGAAATCATGGTTTATAATCTTTAGATCTAAGTGTTTTAATCCAAAAAAATAATATACTAACTATATATAAATTATAAGATCGTGTTAATTAGTGTGGTATGTAACCAATATTATGGTAAATAATAACATTTCTGCTTAAAGAAGTTTAAGTATAATCAAATCATACAATATTTAAAAATAATTTTTTTATCTATATATTTATGTGAAACTAAATTTTCTTTTGCATATGAGATATAATATTGTTGTCAATAAAAGTTTTTTAATATCTTAGATTAGCCTTAATTATTATATTTATAAGAGATTATATTTTAAAATTCACATATATCGTATAAAATATGTGTGTGCTTGGGATCGATCTCTAATATGTAACAATTTTATAGTTTTCTCATAAATTTTTTAGTCTTTCAAAAATTATAATATCTCAACATTTAGATTCCATAAAAATATATTATATAAATCACCATAAAATAAATATAAAATGAAAAATATTTTTATAATATACTTTGGCGAATAATAAAAATCATGTTATTTAAAAATTTTAAAATAAGAAAAAAATATTTGATAATTTATAACGAAAAAATTTTCTATTATGTCATTTCATTTTTTTGTTTTATAATGTTTTTGTTTTCACTGACTATGTAATTAACAATAGGCATACCATTGAATTGGGTATAACGTATTTGTAAACTCTAGTTCTAAGTGATATAAAAAGCTGCTAAAATATAGTTATTTTTGCATGAAAATAATTTAACTACATCAGAATTATTTTCTTTAGAACTACTTTCTTGTTGAGTATTAATTTTATTCAATAAAAAATTATGGCCATTTACAAAAAAAAAACATTTAAATAATCTAATATCTATAAAGAAAATCATCAAAAGCAATATACGAAAATGATATATGTTGCAATTGTTTTTATTTAACGGAAACTCCTCGGCTATTACCTAAAAACAATTACAGCATAAATAATTTCGTGTTGAAAAATCGAAAAAAATAAAAAACAAACCCATAATTGATTGATGTGGAACCTGTCAAAGTGATGAACTAAATATTTGGAATCTTTTTATTCTCTTACAAACTAATTTTGAAAACTTCCATAATAGTCATCTCACGCGATGAAGACAAGCAATAGCAACAATGTATGTTCATTGCTGAAGTTGAAATAAAAGGATGAAACGTTAACGACACAGCTTGTAGCTAAAAACTCTAAAAGATCTCTGTCCTTATTGTTCATAAGATTTTTAGCTTTCTTTTATTGTAATGTACTAATGGGGGTTGTATCTCTTTGAAAAATGTATAAAATCTAAACGCTAAAACCAAAGAAAGATAAAAATATATTATCTCCAAAAACAGAGAAAATAGCTTATCTTAGAAATTTTTATAAATAATATGCTCCACATAACCGGGTCGGGTCCTGAATCAGGACTCGTGATTATTATTCTATATTGAATTCATTTCATTCTAATCTCATTGTATCGACTTTCGTTCCTATCACGAAGCCAAAGATATTATCCTATCACGATCCTCGCCATGACTGTGCTATCATCTGCAGATCGAGGTTCGTTTTCGTCTCCAAAGTCTTCCTTCCTTTTTTTGTTCTCGTTGTTTTTGCATGTCTCGTCTTCTGATGCAGCTGTTTTTGCTCGCTAGTTTGATCTTCTTCCTTTTTTTTGGCTTGTTTCAATTCTCGAGAATTGGACAATTTTTTCTTCGTTCTGGAAGATTTATTTGTCGATCAACCATCGAACAAGTTATATCGTTTCTTTCTTCAATGAGATTGTGTTTTGAGTGTTTGTTTAGAGATGGCGAATTTTCGGGGATTTTGCGGTTTCAAATTCGCAGACTGTTTTCATTTGTAGATGATGTATGTGTTCATCAGTGCTGAGACTTATGGATTTGACGCTATGGACATATCTGTAATTGAATGAATTTTGGAATAACATCGAGTAAGTGAATGAAATTTTGGATTTAAGAGTTGAGAATTGAGAATTGTCGTCTTGCAGATAATGCTGAGAAGAAGGTAAAGAGTTCGTATTTTGATTTTCCGGCGTTGGACATATCTGTAGCATTTCCTCAAGCAACCCCAGCCTCCAAATTCCCACCTTGCAGTACGGATCTCTTCCAAGAGTATACATTTTTGGATGGTTTGTTGTGCTTTTGCCTCATCTGTTTTTCTTTACTGCTACAGCTTCAGACTATTATCATTTCAATGATTTATTGACTCCGGAGGAACAGGCCGTCCGGAAGAGAGTGAGGGAGTTCATGGAGAAAGAAGTTGCCCCGATAATGACAGAGGTGTCTATCTTCATGTTCAAGATGCTTTCCTTTTTTTGTTTACTTTGATAGTATCATTCTGTCACATCATTGTTCTTTCTTTGATTTTTACTCTTCAGTATTGGGAGAAGGCAGAGTTTCCATTCCATATCATTCCAAAGCTTGGGGCTTTGGGTGTTGTAGGTGGCTCCATCAAGGTAATTTGCAATGCTTGTCTCTGGGTTCTTCATTGACTATGTGGATGCACAATTTCAGTTTTTTATTTGGTCTGACGTCTCAGGGTTATGGCTGCCCTGGCCTCTCCATCACAGCCAACGCAATTGCAACAGCAGAAATATCTAGAGTTGATGCAAGCTGTGGGACTTTTAATTTGGTGCATACCTCTTTGGGCATGCTCACTATTGGTAACTTGTCCTAATATTTCTTTCTTAGCTTGTTTAATATTCAGTTGTTCTGATAAACAGCATACCATTATTTGCATAAGCATATTTTCTTATGATTTTTGTCAAGAACAGCACTTTGTGGATCAGAAGCACAGAAGCAGAAGTATTTGCCTTCTTTGGCTCAGATGAAAACTGTGACTTGTTGGGTGAGTACGTGGATCTTAGATGACTTGCATCCCTTGAATAAGTTTTTGCGTCATGTAAACCTGATGTTGATACCATTACAAATGTTGGACTTGTATACAGGCTTTGACAGAACCTGACAATGGAAGCGATGCAAGTGCTCTAACAACAACTGCCACAAAGGTTTTACCGTCTTGTCCCCTTGTATTCAGTTGCTTGTATCTTCTCTTGCTCTACTTCCTCGGTTACCAAAATGTTTCCTTGTTTTGACTTGTTTCAATTGTCTACTTCATCAGGTTGAAGGAGGTTGGGTAATTCAGGGACAAAAGCGTTGGATCGGAAACAGCACTTTTGCAGATCTGTTGGTCATCCTTGCTAGGAATACGACAACGAACCAAGTCAACGGGTATATTAGATTCTAGAGTTTCTTAGATTTCAACTTATGATAGATGTGAAAATCCAGTTTTCAGAATGCTGAATTAGGTTGCTCTATGATTGGATGTACTGAAGAATATAAACCTTAATCAGTAGCATACTGGACTAATGTGTTAATACATGGCTCCTTATTCATTTCGGATAGACTTTAATTTCTGCATTATAAAATGATCAGCTACCGTCTTGCAGATTCATAGTCAAGAAAGATGCGCCTGGCTTGACGGTTACTAAGATCCCGAATAAAATAGGTTTACGTATTGTTCAGAATGGAGATATTCTACTACAGAATGTCTTTGTTCCGGATGAGGAGCGGTTACCTGGGGTAAATTCTTTTCAGGACACAAGCAAGGTACTGTTGTGATAACTCAGAAATTCTCTTCAGTAATTTATCACAAGCAAAAGGTCACATCTTCCTCTTTTGTTTGTGATATTTAACTGCTTTTCTGTACTTTACTTGAATAGGTCCTGGCTGTGTCACGTGTAATGGTGGCCTGGCAACCAATTGGTATATCAATGGGAGTCTACGATATGTGTCACAGGTATTCCCAGGGAAACAAGCAGATCTCAGGAGTAACCATAGTATGAGTATTCATTTCGTTACTCATAAAGGAGTTCCCATTTAATGTGTATTGTTTCAAGGTATCTAAAGGAGAGGAAACAGTTTGGAGCACCGTTGGCTGCTTTCCAATTAAACCAACAGAAGCTTGTGCAGATGCTGGGTAATGTTCAAGCGATGTTTCTCATGGGTTGGCGTCTCTGCAAGCTATATGAGACGGGTCAGATGACTCCAGGTCAAGCCAGTTTAGGAAAGGTATAACAACAAATCCTTTTTTTGCTTACAAACCATTCAAATTCCTCTTTGCTGATTAATTGATATACATTCACTGAGCTATTCTTTTAGCTGGAGGAATCAAACGTGGCTCAGTATTAAACATTGAATGATATCATTTGTATAACCAATTATGTGGTTCCACTAGGCATGGATTTCATCGAAGGCAAGGGAAACTGCTTCGCTAGGTCGAGAATTACTCGGTGGGAATGGAATTGTAGGTGATTTTCTGGTGGCAAAGGTGAGCTCATCTTCATATTTGACTTGAGTGGCTATTAATGAAAAATGATCAAAGCGAGTTAAGCGCTAAAATGTGAAATTTTTTTGCAGGCTTTCTGTGACCTTGAACCCATTTATACATACGAAGGGACTTACGATATAAACACCTTAGTGACGGGGAGGGAAGTAACGGGGATTGCAAGTTTCAAACCGGCGGCTTCACGGAGCCGTAGCCGTCTGTAAGGTTATAAGGTTGGGCAGTGTTTGTTGTTGTCTATTAGTTATTTTGGTAATGTAATTTGTGGGCTTTACATTACGTGGAGAACAAACTACGCCAAATAATAAAGGGACATATGCAACCATTATTGCATAATGGATTCGTGCTGTTCTGTCATGTAGTGGGGCGGATCCTTTCGCAACATTAAATGAGCTCAAGGAGGAAATAATAATTTATCACCCAACAACACACATATGAATCACACAACTCAACCTCATAGTCATATGAATCAAAAGCTTTTACCTTGTAAAAGACATTTGCCTGCCTCACACCATCCTTGAAGTTATTCAGATAGTATCTCGAGTTCGCACTGATGCCATCCTTGATTGCTCCAGACAACGTTTGTTTCCCGTACCTGCACCAAAATACCCCAAATCGTATATTGCAGAGATAGTTATTATGGCGGGAGTCCAGCCTTTTAGAGAACAACGTTGAAAATCCTAACAGTGTTTGCGGCATTGTTAGGAGAACAACTTAACTGTAAATAAAAAAGTCAGCATCACTAACACTCTCACAAGAACAAGAACTTTCACGTTATATGAATGTCCACACGTGAAAACGTTGCAATATATAACGGCATTTTTCAGCTTTATGAATCATAAATCCACTAACATTTTAAAAAGAATCTTAGGCGGGATGTTTCTCACCTGACGTGGTCGCCCTTAAGAGCAGATTGCAAGCTAATCTCGTCCCCTTGCTCAGCCCAAACTATCAGAAAAGCCAAAGGATTTAATTTTGATGAAAGGCAGAAGATACTCTACAGCTAACAGCTATAAACCTGGAGATTGAACTGAAAAGTTTGAAGTTCACTTGTTCTGAACTTTGTCTAATCAGAAGCAGTTCAGTGATAAATGTTTACATCATAGGAACGAGTTTTCGACCATTTAAAAAGCTTGAATGGCTTTACAGCAAGTCATTACATACTTAAATATGCAAGTCATTACAACAAAAGGAGGCTTCACCAAAGAAAATTAGAGTTTCGTATAGTCCATGATAGCTATTAAGCTAAGAATGAAAATCATGTTAATTTATTTATTTATGTTACCAGTTAGTCTACTTTGATTTTTAAATTTATAATCTCTGATTTTTAAATGTGATTACATTATACCCAATAGCATGATGCCACGTGGTAGCACAAACGGCCGCCAAAAGTTGTGACGTAGACTCTTATCGCCGGTCACATACATGTTACAACCACTGATTTCCCGAAAGAGCAAACTGCCCAAAAAGCTCACACCACTCCATCTCCGGCTTACCGCCACCAGAGACGATTCTCTCTGCTGCTTCTATGACTTCGATTCTCAACGCCGTCTCCTCCATCCTTGCATCCAGAGTTAGCTCCGTCGACCGAGTCGGAGCGCTCTCTCACTCTCTCCGAAAACCAGATTCCGTCGATTTCACTCGCCGGCGTTCCGTTTGGTCGACGTTCGACTCCGAATCGTCTGGTACATTACATTTCCTTAGTTGGATGCTCAACGCGTTCTTCGATTTTTTACTGATTTGTTACGTTCGTAGGGCGGATATTTGTTGTGCGTGCGGCGGAGACTGACACAGATAAAGGTTTTTTATCGCTGTTTGAGTTTTGCTTTTTCTTCAAGTCATTCGTTAGGATACAAGCTTAGTAACTAGAGTTTGAATCTCCACTGCAGTAAAATCTCAGGTACCGGACAAGGCACCAGCCGGTGGTTCGAGCATTAACCAGCTTCTGGGTATCAAAGGAGCAGCTCAAGAGACTGTAATTTTTTTCATCTTCTCCGACCTTTTTTTGTTTCTCCAGTGCATCTGAAACTTAGGTTTGGATGTATTATAGTTAATAGAAATGAAAACAAAATCATCATAAAATGTGCATATTGCCGTCGACTTGCATAGTTTAGGTGTTTCCAATTGAAGGTAACCTCTTTCGAGTTGGTAACTACCTATAAACATCACGTTTTAGGTAAGCAATTTTGTCCGAGTGCTGCTGCATATTTAGTTACCTTTTCACTTATTTTTTTGTTCAGAATAAATGGAAGATTCGTCTTCAGCTTACGAAGCCAGTCACTTGGCCTCCACTAGTGTGGGGAGTGGTCTGTGGTGCTGCTGCTTCAGGTAACGTATGAACCTCTTTTGGATGAACGCAACACTGTCATGGAGTTTCCCATGTTTTTTACAATCTTCTTGACGTCTTCACCAGATATTCTTTTACTTGTTTTCTGTAGAGTCCTATGACTAAATCTTTGGTTCCTCATAGCACATCTTCCTTCATTTTTTTTTCTGGCAGGGAACTTCCACTGGACTCCAGAGGACGTTGCTAAGTCGATTCTTTGCATGATGATGTCTGGCCCATGTCTAACTGGCTATACACAGGTCTGGTTTCGCAGAACAAAAAGCTGAGTTGTTCTTATGCTAGTACATTTTCTTAGTGCCACATAACTCTAAGAAGTGTCGATTTCCAGACAATCAACGACTGGTATGATCGAGATATTGATGCAATTAATGAGCCATATCGCCCAATTCCATCCGGAGCAATATCAGAGCAAGAGGTACTGATACAGGACATTTTGAGCTTTTTTCAACCATTAGTTAATTTGGTACTGATTTCTCCTTCTATGCAGGTTATTACACAAGTCTGGGTGCTATTACTGGGAGGTCTTGGAATTGCTGGAATTTTAGATGTGTGGGTAAGTTGGTGGTTTTGATGTAACTAGTACAGTGAAAAGCGCACGTCAGAATTACGAAACCTTCCCGTTTCAGGCAGGGCATACCACTCCCACTTTGTTCTATCTTGCTTTGGGAGGATCCTTGTTGTCTTATATATACTCTGCTCCACCTCTTAAGGTAAGTTCTATACCTACATTCCAACGCTGTTGTGACAGAACATTTTTCGTCCTCTTCTTGATGGAAGAAGATAAGTTTTGGAGTTTAGCACTTACTAATATATCTCTTTGCAGCTAAAACAAAATGGATGGGTTGGAAATTTTGCGCTTGGAGCAAGCTATATCAGTTTGCCATGGTAAGATATCTCGTGCATCATTATATGGTGCGTTCACATCTCACTAATTCGTTCTTTTTTTGTTCACTTGATTGATAGGTGGGCTGGGCAAGCATTGTTTGGCACTCTTACACCAGACGTTGTTGTTCTAACACTCTTGTACAGCATAGCTGGGGTACTCTTCCTACAACCTTTTATGATGCTTTTTTGTTATCTTAACAGTCTGATTTCACATCATGTATTTATGTAAAACTGCAGTTGGGAATAGCCATTGTAAATGACTTCAAAAGTGTTGAAGGAGACAGAGCAATGGGACTTCAGTCTCTCCCAGTAGCTTTTGGCACTGAGGCTGCCAAATGGATATGCGTTGGTGCTATAGACATTACTCAGCTCTCTGTTGCCGGTATGTAGAGTTTTGTTCAGCTGTGGCTTCTATTTCTTCTGCTTGATCTTATCAACTAGATATTCACTACCGGTTAAAAACACAAACCAATGAAACTGAATTATTTCCCTTGGTTTCTGGGGTTCACAGATTCTAGAGAAATGAGATAATGAAGAGGCATCTATTTCTTACGTTTTATGTGTTTGTTTGGAGGATTCTCATTTCATTATATGGTCATTCACATCGCTTTATTATCTTTAGTTTTGGGAGATTCCTCCTCCCTAGATTTGATTGTTCCAAATGTAGAACTCATGAGCTAATCGTGAGAGAGTATCTTTGCGAGTGGATGAGTTACACAGTAACTGTTAACGCACCAAATGGGAGGTAGAGATGATCATTAGCCAGTTGTCAAAACAAAAAAATGATCATTAGTGAACGTCTATTTGGTTGCAGGATATCTATTAGCATCTGGCAAACCTTACTATGCGTTGGCGCTGCTTGCTTTGATCATTCCACAGATTGTGTTCCAGGTAAAGACACATAACAATGTCATATTCATTAGCTACATTCTTGTCACTCGTCTGATTATAACATTCTTCTTCAAACTTCAGTTTAAATACTTTCTCAAGGACCCTGTCAAATACGACGTCAAGTACCAGGTAAGTCGTCCAAGTGCATATAGTAATAAAACTCGGATTGGTAATACGTAGAGTTTGTCTAATTTTGAAATATCTAAAGGAACTTGAAAGCTAATAGGTCATTTTTAATGAGAATACACTGCTTGATTACAGGCCAGCGCACAGCCATTCTTGGTGCTTGGCATATTCGTGACGGCATTAGCATCAAGTCACTGAACGAGCGACTATGATGGCCACAAAGCAAATGCGCTTATTGCGAACCACAAGTCTGGCAAGTTGTAGCATCCGCTAGTCTATATTGTAAAATAGAATGTACCATCACTAGAAATAACTCTTGTTGTATCAAGTTAGCCGTAATGGGAGAAATTGAAACCGTTTCTTATATCCCTTATAGGATTCGGGATTTTGAATGTCATGAACCTACACATCAAAATATATTTGAGCCAAGAAAAAAAAAACACTTGAATTTAGTTACTATACCAAAGTACGCTTGGCCTAGCTACTTCACCGTCTGCTTATATGTTTTCCATTAATTGTTTAACAAGCGCAGCTTATGTGCAATCTCAAACATATCAAGACTCTCGTTGCATGTTACTGCCACATTCGTAGTAGTTTGTAGTAATGACTGAAACCACATTACTTGTCGAACCATAACCGCATATCATTTGATTGTACCCTCACCAAAACCTCAAAAAACTTCCGGAGCGGTACAACTCTACCGTTAGTACAGGTCCTACGTAGTTATATGCCACACAAGAAAATAAAACTAGCTAGGCGCGTTACATTGACCCTAAATTAAAACCAAAACCAAAAAAAGCCCCTCGCTGCAACCCACGAAACCTAGAGGTTACTTATTCAGATTATCTACTACAGAATGTTGCAGCGGACACTAGTAGATAGTTTCGAGCTACTATCACTTCTTGGTAAACTTGGACTCATCGATTTCAATCCCTTCTTCCTCCGCACGCTCTCCACCAGATTTGTCCTTCGTACTAAGTCCTCCTTTACGTCCCATCTCCTTGTAACCCTCGGTCCCTAACTGCTCCTTCCTTGCCTCTCCTCCTGTGTGTCCCATCTCCTTCTGACCCTCGGTCCCTAACTGCTCCTTCCTCGTCTCTCCTCCTTTGTGCCCCATCTCCTTGTAACCCTCGGTCCCCAACTGCTCCTTCCTCGTCTGCCCTCCCTTGCTCCTTCCTGAGAAATGTTTATACATTTCATTAAAGCATGGAGATTACTTCATATTCACGTAAAACATTTAGAACCCATCATATGTATTAAGATATGTTAGTGTTTTAACGAGTCTTTCTCATCAGCCAAATTAATTAGATTGAAGTGTATACACTGTTTTAAAGAGTCATTTGGAGATTAGGACAAACATTAGTTTATATTCACGTAATACATACATTAATTTTTTATTGAAGATATTAATCAGGTCTAGTAGCTTTTATAAACCAATACTTGAAAAAACCTCAAGAGAAAGAAAAGAGCGTCAAAATTTTAAATTGAAGTACATAATACCTTCAGCGAGATGTTCTTGAGCTTCGAGGCTTTTGCCGCCGGTGCCACCTGGGACTACGGTCTCTCCTTGCCTGACCTTCTCATCAAGCTCCTCTCGGCTTTCTTGCTTTGATGCCATTTTGTAAGAGAAAAACAAACGATGTAACTAAGGATTTAAAAGCTCTTATTTGGTTTTATGCTCCGACACAGATACGGACGACGTAATATTCCTATAAATAGAAACATTGTGGTTCCAAAAGGAAAGAAAAAGAAAGGAATGGTGAGATGTCACGTGCAAAAGAAGACGCGGCGAAACCTTAGAGAGTTGGCTATGTGGAGATAACACGTTGCTGCCTACTCAGTCAACTTGCTACAGTTATCAACGAGCTGCTTGACACGACTTCAGTTTAGTAGCTTAATCCATTCTCTGTTTGTACAAGACATCAAAGGACTCCAAAGTGTTCTAAGACACAAATATAAAATCTAAAGTTGGATGGCGTATCTATCATTATCATTCAAAAAAACACTTTGGAAAAGTTTCAATACCTTCGTTATTTTGATTTTTTTTTTAAGCATATCGATTTAACCGATCGATCCAAATGTTATATGTTGTAATAGACTATTACAAGATATAGACGACAAAAGAGGATATTACTCGATATATATACATATATCTAAACTTGTTTCTAGGAAAATTAGATGATTGTGGTATTTAACGTGTATTTAGAACGATGGCTAAAAATACTATAAATCCCACAATTTTCTGTACAAAAAATTATATTTGTTTTTTTTCTTTTTCATTTTTTCGTTTTTTAATAAAGTTGGTGAATGCTAAAGATGGGCTTGTCTTGGTCCAGTTAACGTACATGTTTAGCCACAATACTGAAATAGCCACCGTTCGGCCCATGAAGGATAAAAAGAATGACGCGTGGCCACAATTGGAAACGTAGAGACAAAACAGAGGGATTTGTCTGAAACGGTACCGTTAAGAAGAGAGGACACAAGGGAAAACCCTAGTGCCTTTATTTGAGCCAATTTCGTCTCGCTTCTCACCCATTGTTCCCCAATCGCTCCTCCTTTACCATTTCCTTAAACCCTTATATACCGCTGAGAGTATCGACCTGCGAGAGTTTTCAGAGATGAGTTCGGACGATGAGAGAGACGAGAAGGAGCTGGATCTTACCTCTCCTGAAGTCGTCACCAAGTACAAGAGCGCCGCTGAAATCGTTAACAGTAATGCCTTCTTTCTCCTTCTTTCTTTCATTTACGATTTGGATTAGATTTATTCATGGTGTAGCTCTATCGATTTTTCTTTAATTTCCTGTGTATTCATTGTTTGTTATTGCTTTTGGGTTGGAATTGCAGAGGCGTTGCAGGTTGTTTTGGCTGAATGCAAGCCAAAAGCTAAGATTGTCGACATCTGCGAGAAAGGAGACGCCTTTATCAAAGAGTTAGTATATTTACTCTTACTCAATTTGATTTTCCTGGTCATGTTCTCTTGATATAGATTTCGTTTCTTATATGTTTATCTCTCCTTCCGTTTTATTGTTCTTTTTGTTGTGTAAAGGCAAACAGGGAACATGTACAAGAATGTCAAGAAGAAGATTGATCGAGGTGTCGCCTTTCCAACTTGCGTTTCTGTGAACAACACAGTAGGTCATTTCTCACCGCTTGCAAGTGATGAGACAGTGTTGGAAGAGGGTGATATGGTGAAAATGTAAGAATTTTTGAAGAAATGGCTTTGTGTGTTTTGTCTGTATAAGTAATAACATTTTTATATGTTTCTGTGTGATTCATTGATTTATAGCTGATGCTGTTTTGCCTTTCTCCATCGCAGCGATATGGGATGCCATATTGATGGGTTCATTGCCCTTGTTGGCCACACACATGTTCTTCAAGAAGGACCGATTACTGGACGCAAAGCTGATGTTATTGCAGCTGCGAATACTGCTGCTGAAGTTGCTTTGAGGCTCGTACGTCCTGGGAAGAAGGTAACCAGTTATTTTTACTACTGTTACATGAAAGTTGAAATTTTAGGCTGTTTTATATTTGGTTCTTAATGATTGATAAGGTTTTGCAAACCCCAGATGATGAGCATTCATTGTCGGCTATGGATTAGTTTCCATATGATGCTTTTTGTCATAGTTACTCTGATGGGAACCTTTTAATTCTAATTTCTAGTATGGTCCACTGTAGACTGACTGACAGTGATAGCAACTTTTCCGAACAGATCTTACTGTTTTTGTTTTCCTTCTTTCTCCCTTTCTGCTTCTGGAAGAAGATATTGGTTTGGTGATTCAGTTTCTCATTTCTATTTTCCCAAGGATGAATATTCACTAATAATGATATGGATTCATATACAAATGAAGCTTTTACGTGGTAGTTACTCTGATATGGGGATGATATATTAATAAATTGTATTGCTATTGAGTTTGTAGTTTCTTGTTTAACCCTAGAACGTACTACAATCAAGAAAATTTAAACTGGGTTTATTTTTATTGTGGCAGAACCATGCTGTCACTGAAGCTATTCAGAAGGTGGCTGAAGCTTATGACTGCAAAATTGTGGAAGGTGTTCTTTCCCACCAGATGAAACAGAAAGTGATAGATGGAAGCAAGGTTGTCCTAAGTGTATCCAATCCCGAAACAAGGGTTGATGATGTGGAATTTGAAGAGAATGAAGTGTATGCAATAGATATTGTGGCAAGCACTGGGGATGGAAAGGTATTACTTTTTGTTGATCTCATCTTATGACCATTGGCGATGCTTCTTTTATTGCCATTGTTCTCACGGTCTTCGAATTTGCAGCCGAAGCTATTAGACGAGAAGCAAACAACTATTTACAGAAAAGATGAGAGTGTTAACTATCAGTTGAAGATGAAGGCCTCCAGATTCATAATCAGCGAGATTAAAGAGAACTTCCCCCACATGCCATTCACTGCAAGGTGTCTTTTGTACCTTCTGAAGCACTTAATATTTGTAAGTATTATATCAACTGCTAACGTTGCCTGAGAAAACAGGTCACTTGAGGAGAAAAGGGCCCGTCTTGGACTTGTGGAGTGTGTGAACCATGGCCATTTGCAACCATACCCTGTACTGTACGAGAAGGCTGGTAAGGATGATGAAAGTTTTTTTGATCCATTAACCTCTTTTAGATAGATCTTGACAGTGGGACTCATGTTTATATTTTTGGTTCTTCAACAGGGGATTTTGTTGCCCAAATCAAATTCACAGTATTGCTGATGCCAAATGGATCGGATAGGATCACTTCACATTCACTTCAGGAGCTTCAACCTACGAAGACCATTGATGATCCTGAGATTAAAGGGTGGTTATCCTTGGGTATCAAAAAGAAGAAGGGTGGTGGAAAGAAGAAGAAAGGTAGGAAATTAGAAAATTAAGTTTGCAGACTTGTACCACAAATTGCAATCCACATTTTTGTTGTTGAGTAAAAAGGTACATAATGACACGTGATTGTTTTTGCAGCCAAGAAGGCTGGAGAGAAAGGGGAGGCCTCAACGGAGCCAATGGAAACAAGCAGCAATGCTCAAGAATGATATCTCTCTTTTGTTTTCTTTTAAAGAATTTTTGGAACTTTGAGGTACTTCTTTATTTGTATGTTTGGGTTTCAGGGAGTCTCTGCTTAGAAGAAAAAAAAAAAAGAACAAAAAATTACTTATCAATTTGAGTTCTTTTTGGCACCCACACTTTCTGAATGTCCATTGGTATCGTCGTATTGATCTGCTGGACTTGAATCCTAAACGTGTTATCTCAGACTAGAATCAAAGATAAGTAGGGTTTTCAAATATAGTTTGTGGTAGCCAACAAGTCAATGATCTATCAAGCCAATAAGCTCGAATGCATTTCAGTTAATGTAATCAAGCCAATCAATCACCCAGCTTTACATTTGTAAGGTTTAATTGGAAGTTGCAAGCGGTATACCTTATGTAGTCGAACAGTGAGTATGAATAGCGGAGTAACTTTATCACCTACATTCTCATCTGAGGAATATTCAGTGTCGATGGTCATGTTTTAAGACAAATCACCAGTGAATTAGTGACATGACTAAGTAGTAGTTCACTACTCCCATAATTGAATTTTGATCTTATATATGGTCCAAGGAGCCCATAAGAAAAAACCTTAACAAGCAGAGCCAATATATCTCTCAAATAGTGGTGAAAAGAAGATATTAAGACGACACGAAAAAAGCCTATGGTTAACCCTCTAGTTCAGTGGGCGGCTTGTAGCTTCTTTTATCTTTTTTTTTTTTTTTTACTTTTTTGTTTTGTTTTTCCCGATCCAAGGAGAAAACCCCATAAACCTCTCTCACTTTCTCGGAATTTGATTTCCTACAAGAAAATTCATCGACGAAAATTCAGAAAATGGCGGCTAGGTTCATGTTCCGTCGGAGTTCTCAGATCATGCGATCTATTCAAAGACATCCTCAAATCTCACCATCATCCTTCGAATCTCCGACGCCGATTCTGTATTCGTTGACCACCGCCTCATCAGATCTATCGCGATTGTCCTCCTTCTCTGTCCTCCGATCTTTCTCAATCGCCCGTCGTGGTCCAACGCGTCCTAAGAAAGTCGACATAGGAACCAGGGCGCGTCAGATGCAGAATCGCCGGTTGTGGACCTACGCCCTAACATTCAGCTGCATCGCCGGGTTCGTGGTTATCGTCCTCAACCAGTTCCAGGATCAGCTTGTTTTCTACTTGACGCCATCGGACGCTATGGAGAAATTCGCGGAGAATCCTACGAAAAACAAGTTTAGACTCGGAGGTTTGGTTCTAGAAGGCAGCGTCGCTCAGCCTGCGGCGTCTCAGGAGATGGAGTTCGTGATTACCGATCTGATCACCGATATTTTAGTCAGGTACAAGGGATCTTTGCCAGATTTGTTTAGGGAAGGTCATTCCGTTGTCGTTGAAGGATTCATCAAGCCGTTTACTGATGAAGTGAAGAAGGAGGTTTCCACAAAACCTGTTTCGCAGAAGGCAAGGAACCTCGATTGCTTCTTCTCGGCGACGGAAGTTCTGGCTAAGCACGACGAGAAGTATATGCCACAGGAGGTTGCGGCGGCAATTGAGAAGAACAAGAAGATAATTGAAGCGAATCTGGCGACTGAAGAAGCGGCTAAAGTGGCTTCGTAGATGGTATAATTTCATTCTTTCAGCTTATCAAAAGTTTCCAAGATCGAGCATTTTTTGGTGGGTATATTGCTCAATCTTATTACATATATTCCATTATAGTTTCCAGAAAGAGTAGGATATTCGGAATATTTATTCCTGGAAAACAGAGATTTGATTTTGACTCTATTTGAGAACTAGGAGAAGATACGAGATAACACTAAACAATAGCTTTGTCTGATCCCACAAGGCTTTACGCTAATCTATTTTATTGTTATATCGATCAAATAAAAGAGAACACTTTAAAGAGGGAACGAATTTGCTGCTTGGTTCCTTGTGTTCCAGAGTTTCCCGTTTGGTCGTTCTGGATGTTCCTGCGATCGTTCTTTGTCTTTATATACATATCGTCGAGCTTGTTGACAATCTCAAAGATGTTTGGGCATTCCTTTGTGCATCTCATGTTCCAACTAGGCTATTCTGGCTCTGAGTAATTCAAGTTTGTACTTTTGAGTCGTTCTGAGTCTTATTGATTGAACTAGAACTGCATTTTTTTTGAAAGTTTAAGCCTTTAGAATCATGGCATTGGCCTCTGTGTTAGCACTTCTCTTGGGCTTGGTACTTGATCACCAACGAGCATAGTTGTAGTATTGACTGTAATTTTATTGCTTTTTGCGTCTTTAATTGTATCTCTACACTTGCATCATTCTCTCTTAGTCATCACTGTCGTGTAGGGGAATGAAACCATCGCTGCTGCCATTTCAAATTTCCATCAGTTCCATAGACTTTGTTAAATCGTTCGATTGCTATTATGTGCTTGGCCCATGTTGGATATTAGACATACCAACCTTTACACTACTTGCTCCTCTTTTTTCTACCAACCATATTCGGCTTCAGGCCAATTCCTTTTGAATAGATTTCTTTCTTATGGCTCATGAATCTCTCATTATGTGGGCTTCTAATTGTGATCTTCGATAGAAATGTGTTCATCTTATTAATGTGAAACTTGTACCTCATGAAGGATAACAGAAAGACAGCTAATAAATAAATGAAGTTAAACTAGATGCATTTGGTATTAGTTCTTTCTGTTCGGTGTCTGCAAACAGATTTGAATATGGGATATACTAATAATATTGATGTCCAAAGGCCAAAGCAAGTGAACATAAACCAACTTTCATATTGTAACACAGTTTAAATGATCCAATAAATATTATAGAATCATCATCTGTATAATACCGAAAAATGACAACACACAAATGCACATTTTGTAGAGCGAACTTATGTTAAAATGTAAACAAATCTTAGATATTTTGTTCATTTTGCAGAAAAGATATTTTTGAGAATTTGTATGACATGAGGAGGTGAAATCTTTCGATTACACTGCCAAAACCCTAATTTCGTGCTCGAGGAGGGGTTTAGCCCATTCTACTTACTACGGATCTCTTTTCGACGACGATGATGCATAATTTAACCGACGGTTCGGAGTGGGAAGTGAGACCAGGTGGTATGCTCGTCCAACGAAGAGACGACGCTTCCTCCTCCGACTCTGCTTCCGCCGTTTTTGGTCAGAGCATCAGGATCAGCGTTTCCCATGGCTCCACACACCACGATCTTCATGTTTCTGCGCACGCCACTTTCGGTAAAGCGCTCACCTCATTTTGCGATCCGTATGATACCATTATTTCTCCCTCGTAGAGTTTAGGAAAATTAAAGCTTATTTTGCGATTCATTTTCTTAAAAGTCCGAACAGCGCAAGGCTGAGGATTCAGCGTAGGTAGACATCTTTGTGTAGAGTCGTTGTAGACGAACAAACGAGATTCCTTCTTTGAACTGTGTTAATGTAGTTGAAGATTGATATCTTTAGGCTCGAATGTGTTAACAGGTGATGTGAAGAAAGCCCTTGTCCAGAAAACTGGGTTGGTGGCTAGTGAACTGAAGATATTGTTCAGGGGAGTTGAGAAAGATGATGCTGAGCAATTGCAATCTGCTGGTGTGAAGGATGGGGCTAAGATTGTCCTTGTGGAGGAACCTAATAAGAGAGTGGAACAAGTTGAACAGCCTCCGGTGATGACCGAAGAGATGGCAAAGGCTATTGCTGCAGTTAAAGCAGTCGCAGGAGAGGTTGATAAGCTCTCGGATAGGGTGAGTTTTAGAGTTGCATATTTTGGTTGTTATTGTAGCAAAAGGAATATAAGATTGTGCTTAAGCTGGTTTTGTTATAAATATTAGGTTGTTGCTTTAGAAGTTGCTATCGATGAAGGGACCAAAGTTGTGGTGGAGGAGTTTCATATGACTGCAGAGCTTCTCATGAGGCAGTTACTTAAATTGGATGGCATCGAGGCAGAAGGGGAAGCTAGAGTACAGCGAAAGGCAGAGGTTAGTTTTCATCTGTTACATTCTTCATATGTCTGCATCATAAACTATGTTATACACGATATGAATGTCATCAATAGAGGTGAAAGATATGCATCGGGTACTTGTGAGTTTTGGGATAAGTTGCAATGATCTAGATGTGGACTTTAATAGATATACATTTGGATTCCATTTATGGATTTTGTGCAGTTAATTGTAAATGTAGAGACTTTGGTTATGGTTTAAGGCGTTCATGTTGTGCTCCACTGAATCACTTGAAATGTTTCTTCGTTCTATCTTGAGTTTAAATTGAGCAGAGATATAGGTTTGATTTGGGGGGGGGGGGTTGTGTTATTGCAGGTACGTAGGATCCAAAAGTTGCAGGAAGTTGTGGATACGTTGAAAGCAAGATATTCAAACCCGTTTGTGGATCAGAGCAAAGCCGCAGCTATAAGCACTGAGTGGGAATCGTTCGGAAACGGTGTTGGAAGCTTGAACCCTTCTCCGCCAGCTTCGCCTTCTGCCAATGTAACTCATGATTGGGAGAAATTTGACTGACATTTTGATTATCGTTACGTTGCCAACACAAAAATAAATATTGCTTCTTCTTTTTATAGTTATTGTTAAATGGGAAAATGACCAGAAAAATATCGGTTTTATCCTTGCAATGTCTATATGAACTATTTTTTAGTCTCTGAATCTGAATACATACATGTTTTGTACGAAATGTTCATATATTTTTTATGTTTCTGTAAGGTGCAAAAATGGATGATCGGAGCTATTGCGCAAATGAACTGTGGGTTAAACGAGTAATTACTGGATTTGGTTAACCCATTTGAATTTGATGGACCGAATTACTTAATGGGCCGACCCTATGTTTCTTTCAATTTGATGGACGAATGTTAAATGAATGGGCTTTTTAATGGATGTTGAGGATCCAAATTTAAAAATCCAAATAGAGAATCAAACTACACCTTTAACTTATATTTATCAAGATTCGAAATCATAAAATATGCTACACATTGAAAATTCCACAAAACGTTGGACCATTTCCATATCTCTAATTGTATATCTTAAAATAACAAGAAAAGGAAAAGTTTCCTGTGAATCAAACAAATTCACCAAAATTGTCAATGACTCTTGACTAAAACCTGAAATAATTATGATATGATTGGTATTGAGATAAGCACTAAAGGACAAACTTATGTAAATGGAAACATCAAAAACAAAATCTGCTTTTAATTTGGAAAGATAAGTAAAAAAAAAAAAAAGAGAAATGTACAAAAACAATAGTACGATCCGTGCTTTTCGATAAAAGTTCCAATTAATTTACCCAAAACGACATTCTTAGCTGTCTCACCCACATGACCTTATGTTTTTTCATTCTCATCTCAATTATGTTCTAAGGAATTAATTATATATATAATATTCTTATTGCCATCACACACACACTAAGTCACCAGCAATATCAGACTTAATCATAGCTTCTTAGGACATATTTAATTACGATTACTTCCTTAAGCATAAAAACTATATAACAATTAACAGTAAAACGTGTTGACATGACTTCGCCGCTCAATGTGGGTGGCATAAGCTATTTGCCGGCTATCTAACAGCACATATAATCATTCTTTTCTCGCCATTTGTTATGTTCTGTCATAACAAATATTTTTTAATTAAAAATTACTCTCTGATTATTTCTTACTATGTGTATCAATGCATATAATTGGTTTTGAAAAAAAAAGAAAATAAATCAAATTAGTACTGTTTTGTTTAATGGACACGCACACCGGTATGTGATAGCCTCAAAATTAAAAACTATGAAATAAAAAGACTTATACATTCTTATGAATATAAAAGATAACGACGAATCTCTGCAGAAAATTATGTTTATGGAAGATCCTGACAGATTTACTTATGTTTATTTTTTCTATGTTATAAAATTGTTGAACATATCCAGCAGAAGAACACCAAAAAAGTAAAGAGTTTGAATTAAGCCGGACAAAATGGTTTTAAAAAATGAAATATAATATACACATTTTGGACTAACAAAATAAAAAAGGTAAATATAATTTGTACCGAACCCGCGAAATCTAAGAAACGGCAGTTGATAACGGCTTTATTTTTATTTTTATTTTTAACACAAGATAACGTCTTTATTTAATTACTTGAAGAGGATAATTCGAGCTTTAACGAATAATGGAAATAAACTAATACTTTCACAAAGCTAACAAGAGGACAAAAATACAAAAAAAAGCAAAAAAGCAAAAAAAGCCGAATAAATAAAGATGCCACAAAATTAATAAACTGCATTTGCATTATTAGATCGCATGACTCTCTGAAACAGAGGGTAAAAACAAAAACAAAGAATAAAATCGAAAGAGAGAGAAAGAAGAGAGCGAGTGATCGAACGGAGGAAGATTCTTCCTTCCTCCAATTTAATTTCTAATCTCTATTTTCACGGAATATAAGTGGGAACCAAAAAAAAAAAAAATCGAACCGAATCGATGAAACTTACTCTGCAAAAACACGATTTCCGAGAAGAAGAGGAACAAGAAGAGGCCAGCCAGCTTCGTTAAGTTTTCGTCAAAATATATAGTGAAATATTTTTTGAACAAGAGGAGAAACAATTGTTTGTTTGTTTTTCCGATTAGAGGTTTCACGGACTTGACTCCGTGATCTAATCTTCCGATTCCGATTAATATTCCGGGATTGTTTAAGGTGACTGGCGATATTGTAAATCTTGATTTTTGGTTTTTTTTTGTTGTTTTGACCGAAACCCATTTGTCAGATCTTCGGAATTTGGAGATATGAATTTGAAATTTTGTTTATTTCTCAATATTCGATCTGGGGTTTTGCTTGATTGAAGATGCAGCATAATCTATTCACGACAATGCGAAGTTTGAAGCTTGCAGAAGGTTGTAAAGGTACGCAAGTATATGCTCTTAATCCATCAGCTTCTCCTCCGCCTCCTCCACCTGGTAACGGCGGCGGTGGCGGAGCCGGAGGAGGAGGAGGAGGAGTCGGCGACAAGTTCCTACAACATCTTCAAGATCACCTCCGTGTCAATTCAGTCCGATCCAAATCAAGCCGGACATATCCGCCTCCGAATCAGGCAAACGCCGTCGTGTCCCCTGAATCCCTCCTCCCTTGCGGGCTCCCCATTACGGATCTGCTTGAACCGCAGATCGATCCTTGTTTGAAATTCGTCGATTTGGTCGAGAAGATGGCCGAAGTCTACCGTCGGATCGACAATTGCCATCAATTGGAGAAATCTGGGGCACATTTAGAACAATGCGCCATATTCCGGGGATTATCTGATCCGAAACTTTTCCGGCGGAGTCTCCGGTCGTCTAGACAGCACGCTGTTGGCGTTCACGCGAAAGTCGTCCTAGCGTCGTGGCTCCGATTCGAGAGGAGGGAGGACGAGCTAATCGGAACAACCTCTATGGATTGCTGCGGCAGAAACTTGGAATGCCCAAAGGCGACCCTTGTTTCCGGGTATGACCCGGAATCTGTCTACGATCCATGTGTCTGCTCCGGAGCTTCCAGATCAGAGATGAACGAGGATGATGTTCCCGAATGTTCGACTTCTGAGGAAGAATTAGACTACGACATGTCCTTCTGTATCGGCGACGAAGAGGTTCGTTGTTCAAGGTACAAAATCGCGTCTTTGTCGAGACCTTTCAAGGCGATGCTGTACGGAGGGTTTACAGAAATGAAACGAGGGACGATCAATTTCACACACAATGGAATCTCTGTTGAAGCGATGAGAGCTGCAGAGATATTCAGCAGGACAAACAGGTTAGATAACTTCCCTCCTAATGTTGTCTTGGATCTCCTCAAGCTGGCGAATCGGTTCTGCTGCGATGAGTTGAAATCAGCTTGCGATTCGCATTTGGCACATCTTGTTAATAGTCTGGACGAGGCAATGTTGTTGATCGAGTATGGATTAGAAGAGGCTGCGTACCTTCTTGTGGCAGCTTGTCTCCAGGTTTTTCTCAGGGAATTGCCGAGCTCCATGCACAATCCGAATGTTATAAAGATCTTTTGTAGCGCCGAGGGACGGGAAAGATTGGCGTCTCTTGGCCATGCTTCTTTTACATTATACTTCTTCTTATGCCAGATTGCCATGGAAGATGATATGAAATGTAACACAACTGTGATGCTCTTGGAACGTTTGGGTGAATGCGCGGTGGAAAATTGGGAGAAACAGCTTGCGTACCACCAATTAGGGGTGGTGATGCTGGAGAGGAAAGAGTATAAGGATGCTCAGAGATGGTTTAACGCTGCGGTTGAGGCTGGTCATCTTTACTCCCTCGTGGGCGTTGCTAGGTCTAAGTTCAAGCGTGACCATAGGTACTCGGCTTATAAGATCATCAATTCGCTGATCTCCGATTACAAGGCTACTGGGTGGATGTACCAGGAGAGGTCTTTGTATTGCAGTGGTAAAGAGAAGCTGCTTGATTTGGATACAGCTACCGAGTTAGACCCGACTTTGACATTCCCCTACAAATTCAGGGCAGTGGCATTGGTGGAGGAGAACCAGTTTGGGGCTGCCATCTCGGAACTGAACAAGATTCTTGGTTTCAAGGCATCTCCTGACTGTCTGGAGATGAGGGCATGGATTTCTATAGGTAAGGAGGATTATGAGGGTGCTTTGAAAGATATTCGGGCACTTTTGACATTGGAGCCGAATTTTATGATGTTTAACTTGAAAATCCATGCTGATCATATGGTGGAGCTGCTCCGTCCGCTGGCCCATCAGCGGAGCCAGGCTGATTGCTGGATGCAGCTGTTTGATCATTGGTCTTCTGTGGATGATATTGGATCTCTAGCAGTTGTTCATGATATGCTTGCAAATGATCCAGGGAACAGTCTTTTACGGTTCAGACAGTCTCTTCTTCTGCTACGGTATAACCTCTCATTGCGCTTCTCAATGAATTTTTATTATATTTTTACTGTGCAGGTTGTGTCAGACCCTTATTGATTTTAATAAATGCTGTTTTCATACTGACAGGCTAAATTGTCAAAAGGCAGCAATGCGTAGTCTAAGGCTGGCTCGAAACCATTCAAAGTTGAAGCATGAGAGACTTGTGTATGAAGGATGGATATTGTATGATACAGGCCACCGAGAGGAAGCCCTGGCCAAGGCTGAGGAATCCATTTCCAGGCAAAGATCTTTCGAAGCATTTTTCCTCAAAGCTTATGCTCTTGCAGACTCTACGCTCGACACGAAGTCCTCAGATTACGTTATCCAGCTCCTTGAAGAAGCACTTCGGTGCCCCTCGGATGCTCTCCGTAAGGGACAAGTATGTAAAAAAGTTCAACGCTTTTGATAGAGTATTTGATTTCTCTTTTCTTTCTCCGGTTTGTTTACTTGTTGGATCGTCTCTGGGAATCCATAGTTCAGAATCCAAGGTTTAGGAATATTCGACTTGTGTTTTGATCAAATTGCCTGGTATAATTTGTTGATACTGGAATGTGGTCGCATCTTAGGAACTAACTGTCCTATGGTATTAATTTGGTCAAAAGTTTATTCAACAAAATTCTATGGTATTTCCTTGAAAATGATTCAGTATCATGAATATTTCTTTGGTGCATTTGCTTGCAGGCTTTGAATAACCTGGGGAGCGTATATGTAGATTGTGAAAAGCTGGATCTTGCAGCTGATTGCTATACGAACGCGCTCAACATCAAGCACACACGAGCTCACCAAGGTCTTGCCCGTGTTTATCATCTGAAAAATCAACGTAAAGCTGCTTATGATGAAATGACAAAGCTAATAGAGAAGGCTCAGAACAATGCGTCGGCATATGAGAAGCGCTCTGAATATTGTGACCGCGAAATGGCACAGAGCGACCTCAGCCTGGCAACACAACTAGACCCTCTCCGAACCTATCCTTACAGATACAGAGCAGCAGGTACGCTAATTACAAAGCCAGATCTAGTTTCTTCTCTTTCTCTTTTTTTGTTTGGTTGTTTAGAATTGAATGCCAGAAACAGGACACCAAAGGCTGATCCTTTTTGAGGGATTAACTCTGCGTAGTGTATGGATCCTGATGATAAATTAGACAACAAAAAAATAGTGTTAGAAACTTAGAACCCTGCATATGTGTGGTGATGAAAACATAAATAAGAATTTATGACCCAACACATGAAACAACTGAGATTTGCATTAAGCTTGAATAAAAATTTTGGCGCGGTGAATGATTCTTTGGCTTTTTATATGTTCAACAGGTTATCCTTTTTTCAACTGTCATCTTTCTGGATATAAAATCAGAAATGACTGTTTATCTACTACTCTTCTTAAACTGAAACGATATGCAGTTTCTCTGGTGGTTTTGTTTAACGTGAACTCTTGGTTGCAGTTCTTATGGACGACCACAAAGAAAATGAAGCCATAGACGAGCTTTCGAGGGCGATATCTTATAAACCAGATCTGCAGCTGTTACATCTACGGGCAGCGTTCTATGATTCCATGGGAGAAGGAGCATCTGCTATCAAAGATTGTGAAGCAGCATTGTGTACTGATCCAGGTCATGCAGATACACTCGAGCTCTACCACAAAGCACGTGAATCAAATGCTACTGACCAAAAGTAGAACAAAGCTATCATATTGTTTGGTGGCAAATCTCTTCTTTTCTTCCCGCCTGCTATGCTTCTACCTTGTTTCATTTCCTTCTGCAAACAGAAACTGAGCGATGAAGAAAGTTTGGTTTGAGTGAACAGAGAACAGGAAATAAAGGCAAGCATATCCATGTAAATAGAAAATTTTAATAATATATATATTTTTCTTTAATTTTGGTTATTGGGGGGTGAGGATACTATAGTAGTGCAGAGAGTGTTTCTTGCTGCTACAGATAATACGTTTTCTGGCCAAAAAAGGGAACCACGAAGAAGAACTTACCTCTTGTGAAATTGGACTTCTTCTTCTGTCCTATTTCTAGATGTATTATTGCTTCTTTCTTTTATTTTTATTTTTTTACTCGAATTATGTAATTGTATCTGTAACTTTCTCCACTTTTTCTTTTACATGTTTCTTGTATTGATTCTCAGAGCATCCAGGGATGTGTTTTTTATCCTCTTGAAACAAGAAAACAAAGAGACTATTCATTCATTGTACATTTCTACAAGTTCCAATAATTGATCCCTAATGTATTTCAACATCATATCCTTGGTTCGAATCCTCCTTAGTTCAAATTTTGGCTTTGTGTTTCTAAGCTCTCGTTTGGTTTTCAGGGTAAATTTGATAACTACATGGTTGGAAACTTTAATTTTTTTCTATATATTTTCTGCTTCTCGATATCTCAACCTATGAGCTCTTTTCTTTTCTCTCGCTTGTGAACATAATAAAGAAACCACAAATATCGGCTTCGCACACACGAGAAAGCTTTAAAGTTTAAACCAACTTCTCATTAAATTTCAACTTTCAGCTAACAAAAATAATAGAAAAGTGTTTCAATACAACACAAACTCACAAATTGCCTTCTTGGATTCGCAAACAAGAAACATCTTTATCCACCAGATGATATTGTTTCTTACGGTTGAAGAAATGATGGATATGAATCGTTCTCGGAGGCTAAACTTCAATGCTCCCTTCTTGTCGACGAAACGCCATGATGTCACCCAAGAGAAGCTTCCAGGGCAGTTTCCGGAAGCTTCTGTTCCGTTTTGTTGGGAAACCTTTCCCGGGAGGCCCAAAAACATGTCTCACTTGAAACATGACGCTGAATCCGAGACACCCCGCCTTAAACTTCCTCCCGGAAGATTGAAGGTTTGTTATTCTTTGGACCATATAAACTTTTTCTGTTTTCTCTTCGTTTTTAGTTTTTCAATCAAGTCATTCTCAATTGTTTTTGTGACTTGTTCTGCATTATAGATGCACGTTAATGGTGAAAACAACGACTTTGAGGATGCCAGTGAGGGTTTAACACCAGCTAAATTGTTGCCTTTGAAGAAACGTGACAATCAAGAACATTTCCATCAAACCGACCAAGACGCGGTCGATGTCTTGTCACTCACGCAAGCCATAGACATGGTCGAACACCCAAAAGATAGCGTAACCGAATCCGATGATGGAAGCAGCGGAGGAGGTGACTCAAACGGCTACTTAACAATGGAAAGCACAGAGCGAAGCGAAGACATGTCACCGAGTTACATAATAGAGCGGTTTCTGCCCGATGCAGTTGCTCTAGCAGCCGTGACATCAGCGGCTAGCCAAAAGAGAAAGAAGTTCTCATACTTGAGTGCAACGGTGAGGCAATCTTGCTTTTCACCAAAAGCTTGTGGCTTGCATGTGTTGCTGCCTTGGAGCACTAAGCATAGGATCTGTGGCGTCAAAAACGCATTTTCTCTTTCTTCCCGCATCCACTTGCAACCCAAGTTTATTACAAAAGATAACTAAGTAAACTAAAGTTATTCTTGTTATAGCCAATATTGTTGTGACCCAATGTGGTGGTTAATAACAGCAAACAAAAAAATCATGTACAAACATAAGGCTTTTTAGCCAAAATTGATGCATATAGCGTTTAGAACAATTATGTATTACTTTTACCATAAATAATCAAGTTAGACTTGACCACAAGTTCTTTCGACCAAAATTTTTTTATATATATATCTAGACTTTGAAGCTTTCTTAAAATAGGCTTACGGATCGGTTCAATATTGATTGATTGTTTTTTGTTTTGGTAGTTTTGTTGAAGTTCAATGATTCGGTAAGACGTGAAACTATCTAAGCTATCAGATACACCGAAAAACACTATATTCTTATTTATCAAAAAAAAGAAGAAGATAGGTCCCATATATAGATGGATTTTTCTTAGATCCAATAAAAATGGTAAGATATTTAGGATATATAGTAGACGTTGTAACTTGTAACAGTGAATTCTAAAACCCTCAGAGATTTGAGTTGTTTGCTTAATTAGAATTCACTCAAGTTATCAAAAACACATGTTAAATCTCTAAACCCACAAAACAGTTACTAGTTTTTATGTTTAAAATTTGGGATGTATGACACAAATGAAAATTTAAAATTAAAATTAATCTTGCAAAATGTTAGAATGGTCCAAATTTGCCATCCCTTCGGATATTAAGATGTATGGAATGAAGATAAATATTCAATATGCTTTAGTGGACACGTGTAATGCAATATTTGGGTACACGAGTTCACAACAAGTTACGAGGTACGTGTAAGAACTACATGACTGCTTGTCTAGAACAGTGGACGTGTGTGTTTCAAGATTTTCTGTTGACGTACCCACCCACTTATACAATAACAAAGAGTTTAGTTAACTAATTAAAAAATATTATCTCTCCGTTTTTGGACAGTCATATTGTCTTGTTGTTTTGGTCGGTTTTGAATAGTCGATATATCTCATTGTTTGTTAATACTTTTTCATCGATTAAATAAAACATATAGTTTATCATTGCTTTGGATGGATAAAGAGACTACTTTTTCCAGATGTAAAATGGCACCGCCTTAAGGAAAAGAATGGAACCAATGGTAAGGGAAAAAACAAAAGAAAATATGGAAGAGGGCGTTCCAGAAGCAGAGAACCTCTTACGTAACAAAGATGAAGAAGAAGAAGACGAAGAAGATAAGGGAACTAATGGTGGGATTTTGAACAATCTGATATCCAACTTGATGGGTGCAACAACAGCAGACGACAAATCTGGTGAAAATATTGAGAAATCTGAATGTGAAGATGAAGATGAGAAGAAGAAAGAGAGTTCAGGTGCTGGAATCTTAGAAAAAATTATTTCTCATCTGCCAGGTACGCTTGTGTTCATAAACGGGGCTCACACATTTTAAGCTATTGTCCAAAACAAATAACAATATAGTGAACATGTGTGTGATGGTAAGATGGTCTCAGTTTTAGTAGTAGAAGTGTGAATTGGCAATAACTCCTTATTCGATCAAAACACTCGTAGGTCTGATCTTGGTCATTTAGGTTTGGGCTGAAATGTTTTGATTTGTGGAGAGTATTCACCATAGTGTATCTCTTCGTTCCCATAATTAGTTATATAGATGCTTCCATGAAATCCGGATATCTAACATTAAATCTTCTAAAGAAATAGTGTTAGTTGCGGAATTCGTTTTGGGGTTTGTAAAGGATTTAAGTAGATAATAGTTAAGTAACTTGGTTTTAATTTTTTTTTAACCCCTTTTTTTTTTTGTAAAAGCAGAAGATGCAGTTCCAACGACAGAGGAAGCATCCATTCTGATCCACTCTGTGATTGACTGAAGAAGACTTCAACCACAACTCAGTTCTATCGTTTATGTTGTTGTGACTTGTGATTCTGTTATTTCTCTTAACAAAACTCTTGTTTTTTTCCTCTTGAAATCTTTTCCAGGCTAACGTTTTGTCTTCTATATTTTTTCAGCTCTATCTGTTTTAAAAAAAATAATAAATAAAATATTTACTTAGATCTGTTTCTGTTTAATATTTTCCCATTCCACTTGTGCATAACTAATAAGTAACAACGAAAAAAGGAAATAAGAAAATTTATAACGACTCTTTCATGTTGTGAAGGTAACAAAAATTAAGGAAGACATAGAACAAGAAACGTAAGAGTGAAGAGCAGAACAAAAAATATATTTTTGTTTTTTTCTTGATGCCTTTTCTCACAAACACAATATGCAGGTAACTAAAGATTTACAGTAAATAATATCTTAAAGGCTATAACTGTTATTTGTTAAGCTGTAATTATACATGATAATGATCCACGTGTTAAGCTTCCATATGACATTTCATGATAATGTAAATCTACAATTGCATATATATGTTATATTTCGGTGTATATTAAGTAAAAAATCATTCATACTTTGCATATTTTTTTTTTCTTTTTCTTTTTGGTTTTTAGTGCTTACTTATATATTTCTTATTATGCAGTTTTAATATTTGTAAGTTGAAACAAATTATATAAGGAAGAATAGAAAAACAAAAAGGAAAACAACAAGGGAAATTACTCATTAGCTAAGGTAGGGCTCACAATTATTTTATAAATAAGATTCAATCTGATTATTATAACATTTTAGTTTATGAGAAAAATATATTTGACTGTAGAAGCAAAATAAGATGAAGAGCAGAAAAGCAATTTACTCGAGGTTTCGTATCATCTTTTCTTCTACTTTGAAAAAGATATCTCGAAAAAAACAAAAGAATCTAGAAACATCATGTCAAATTCAAGGTATTTCTTCTTTTTTTTCTTTTTTATGTGTTCACCTTTTGCTTGACTCTATGGTTGGAGGTTTGACTCCAAAATTCTTTTTAGTGCTGTTAATTCTGACATTGAACCTAGATCATTAGCCCTTGATTACAAATCAATAAATAAACCAATTTTTATGCTTAGATTTTTTATTTTTATTTGTGGATGTTGATATTGAAATGTTTGTTAAATTAAGAAAAAACATAATTAGAGAAGTTTTTTATTTGTTTGCTAAACAGAAATGAACGAGTTCTGGATGTAGTTAATTTATTTTATACTAATATAAAGAAAAATGTAATTGTTGATTTGATGAATAAATAAGGTTTTTAAAAAAATATTATTACTAGATTGGCTGAAAAGAAATTGTAAGCATTAAACTGTTTTTTTGTTTTGTGTTTGTGGTTAGGGCCTACTGATTTAGGTTCATTAACCTCACCGACAGGAATCAACTCTGAGTCAAACTGTTTTATAGAGAAAAGCGAAGGTGAGACAAACGACTTGTCTTTTTTTTTTTAACACTTAACGACTTGTCTAAACGTACACTTTCAAACTATAAAATATTTCTTTAGATGAAATATTAAGAGTCAACCTATTTAAATTATTAACTAGGAATAATAGAAAACAATCTATATGAAATCTAAAACAAAGGAACAAATCATTTTGTCTGGTTTTAGGATTTACATGTTATAGTTTATTGTTTAGAGTTTAACCATGGCTTAGTTTTAAAGGATCAGGGTTTATAATTAAATATTTAGAGTATTTTGTTAACTTATAAAATCTGAACTATAGTTTCAGTTAAACTTAGACTATTTTTTCTTATTTTATTAAAAAGAAAAAAAAAATAGACTAAAACATATCATAGTGGTTTATACTAGTGTTTTAGTTGTGTTATAATCTATTTTTAAACATGAAACATACATATTGCCCACAAAAATATAGAATAGTATATGTTTATCTGTGATTTGGATTGGATCGGGTTTTATATATAAAAAAGACTCGATGGTAGATATTCATTTCAACTATAAAGTTATAAAACATAGTAGTTTTTGAAAAATATAGTTCTAAAGTGAGAAAGCTGAACCACATTGTTGGTGATATATGCTTTGGGGATGCCACATAACTTATATGATTCGGCTGTGGTTCAGATTTAAGGTTGGTAGAAAGTTCTCTCCTTAAACATGAGTCATTAGTTCTGGACATTTAGTTGGAACTTAATCGACTAAACCAAATTAATAAAACAATTTCGGTTTGGTTCGCCGGAAATCGATGCAAACCGAAAAATATATTGAAAAAACTTTAGATCCAAGTTGGATTCCGTTTGTAGCCGCACAAATACATTTGGTATAGCAATTATTGCCAATACGATTATATACTCTATCTCATCTTCCACTATGAGATCTCATAGTTTTAGTGGGAATAGCTATAAGGCTTTTAGACATGATTTTCCAACTATTTCATTCTGTGTTTACTTACCTTCTGTGCTTATATCATATAACATAAGACTTAGCTTGCTCCGAGCCATCTTGTGAAGTTAAAGATAAGTAGCAAAGATCTACCTTTCTCATCTGCTCGAAACCTCTCACTCCTTACCTATCCACTTATAGTCAACTATGAAAGGAAAACATAACAGATTTAGTTTGTTTGATGATGTTGTGTATAAAACTTAAATAATAAGTTTGATTATCAAATAGGAAATACAAGCACAATAATGTCCTAATAAAATTCTCATTTATTTCACCTATTGTGTTTTAATTCATCCCATTCTATCTCTTTAAAATTTTAGTTTACGTCAACACACTAAATTTCATGAATGGTATTTTTATCACCAATATCATCGTCGTGTTTTTGGAGTCTCTCAATATCTTGTTGATCTTTCATATTTTCGATGTTTTTATTGCCATCTCAAAAGCCTACATATGGAAGCACATACATGTTTTTATGCAAGCTATTTTTCGGTAAAAAAAAAAATATAAGAAAACAGTATATTTTATGAAATAGTATAGGGTAAAGAAGAGTCGAGGATAAAAAAAAATTCATATATAAAAGAAAATAGAATTCATCATAATAAAGGAATCGTATCCCTTTTTTATGTTGGAAAGTTTCTTTTATAGAGAATATTTATTTCATATTAGTATACCCTATATACCGAATGATGTGTTGGGTTTGATCAGTATGGTGCACTTCAATCATTTTATCATTACCATTATAACAATCGAATGACAAACACAATAGGTTGATAACAAACAACATCATCATATCGCATGAATTGGTTCATGGCTTAAGAACCATCAATTTGATTGGGGAAAACTACATGGCCATCAAAACATATATATCTAAGGTTTATGATCGTATAGAATGGAATTTCCATTGAAACTCTAATAGAAAATGGGTTTCTAGCTAGAGAGTTTGAGTTTGTTGGGTGATGGTTTGTATCAGTACATTGTACTATACGATCCACCTCAATGGGTTCATTAAACCAGAACGAGGTATCAGCAAGGTGATCCCTTCTTCCTCTACCTGTTTATCATTTATAGTAGAAGGTCTGGTTAGTGTTCTCATCCACTCGGAAGCAAAGGGAAGACTTCATGGAATCAGTCTTGCTACCAACAGTTAGCAGTCCATCATCTTCTCTTTGCATATGATAGTCTACTAATGTGTAATGTAGATATGTAAGAAAACTATTAGACCTTGTCTTAAGCTCCACGGTGATGTCGCTAGTTAGATGATATATAACCTCTAGTATTCAATAATGTTTGGTTCCATGATGACCAAGTGAAGGCTAATGTGAAAAAAGTTTTAGGGATTGATAAAGGAGAGGAAGGTTTTCATATAGGTCTATCTGAATGCTTTAAAGGTTCTAAACGAGAACTGTTAAGCTTTATTAGGGAAAATCTTGAAGGTCGGTTTTAAGGTTAGTGTGCAAAAACCCTCGCCATTAGTGCTAAAGAGATTCTGATTAAGTATGTGGGGTTTAGTGCTCTAAACACGTCTTTAGTCACTTATATTAAGAAAATAACTATAAGAAATTCACCTAATATAACAATTCAGTTGATCGCATAAAAATAATATATTATGAAAAACACCATCTGTTCTGTAAATTAGAAAGATAACATCATCCAAAATATTTGAAAATTACTGTTTTTCACTTGGATAAAAAACGTATTTGTTACTTTCTTAAACATGGTGTTTGTGTTGTCATTTTACTCTTAACATGTTGCAGCGGAACATCAAGATCTAGAGAGAGTTTACAAAGGTGTAGTGTCTCAAGAAAAGAGACCCAATGACCTCATAAAATTGTGGGAGATGTTCGCTTCTCCTTCACGAGCTCCACAAGAACGAGAAGATGACCAAAATCCAAATGAAGAAGATGACCAACATCGAAATGAAGAAGATGACCAACATCGAAATGAAGAAGATGACCAAGAACCCAAAAACACCGAGCCTCAACGTCGTCGATTGCTATCTTGTTGCATACCTATTTAAACTTTTTCGACCCATCATTTATCAATTATCGAAGTTGCTGGTATTTCCGATTTTTTTTTTTTTTTTTTTTAATTATGAAAGACTTGCTGATACTAGAGAGGCGAGAGTGAAATGAAATGTTTCAGGGGAATTTGTAAAAGATTTTGTTAGTTTTGTAAAAGATCTTTTAATTATCTTTGTTTTTTTTGTTTATATCTTCCAGCATTTTATTAAGTTGTTTAATAAAAATTAAATTGAAAAATAAATTGACAGAAATTAAATAAATTCAAAAATTAATTATTATATTACTTTTAAATCTGTAACCAAAAAGAATGGATATCACCGAATTACCATACATTTTGTATCTACAAATTACTTGAATAATAAAAGAATAATGAAATATATAATAAGCGTGTTTTATAAGTATATATTATGCCTTTTCTTTTTTATTCTCCCTGAAATTTTTCTTTAATCCTCCTCATTTGATTGTGGATCTTTAACTCTTTCACTGCCTGATCCAATCGGCGTCGTCTCCATCTCCGCCTCAGGCTCCGGCCTGATCTCTTCCAGCTGATTCACCACCTGAATTGCTTCTGGCCTCGCCGCTGGCGACGGATCAACACAATGTAAAGCCAATTTGAGAGTATTCAGAAGCTCGTCACCAACGGTTTGTGTCTCTCTCATCAGCTCCAGATCGAACACTTCATTGGTCCACTCTTCCTTCACAATCGACGCTACCCACTGAGGCAAATCCATCCCGTTCGTCGGCTCTCCTGGAGATTTCCCCGTCAAGAGCTCCAGGATGATAATCCCTAAGCTGTATACGTCCGTCTTTGAGCTTGCGTTCTTGATTTTTGAGAACTCCGGCGCTCGGTATCCCAGCGTTCCGGCGGTTGCGATCACGTTTGTGGCCGCGGCGGCTGTCATGAGCCGGGAGAGACCGTAATCGGCGATGTGTGCGTTGGTCTGCTCGTCGAGGAGAATGTTGCTGGCTGTGAGATTCTCATGGGTCAGGTTCTCGTTCCTGTGAAGGTGAGCCAAACCGCGACTGATTCCTTTTGCTATCTTCATCCTTGTTTCCCATGGAATTAGGGTTTCTGGTCCTCGAGCTGTTGATAAATTCTAAATCAGAAAAATGTCCAAATCAAACAAAAATCCAAGTTAGGGTGTTTATTTTTTGTTTTGCTTACCGTGAAGAAACGCAGAGAGACTACCCTTAGACATGTAATCGAAGACGAGGAGCTTCTCTCCTTTGGGTCCTAAGTAGTAAGCTCTTAAGGATAGAAGATTCGGATGTCGAATCTTGCCCAAAGCCGTGACCTCTCCTTCAAATTCTTTGACCCCTTTGGTTGTTTTCTCCCTCAGCCGCTTCACAGCGACCTCATTTCCGTCCTCCAGTGTCGCCTTGTATGCTGTGCCGTAAGTACTTTTCCCCATGATCTCAGCCGTGGCACAGAGCAGATCATCGGCAGTGAACACAAACGGACCATCGAAATGGACCAGCTTTCCTCCCATCTCACCTCCTGCTGATGCTGTTGCTGCAGCAGTTGCAGATGCCGTCTTCTCAGAGATCTTGCCCTTGCCATCTTTTTGTTTCAAGGCTGCACGTTTCTTGATCAGACAGCAGAGCAATATGCAGCACAACAGAAGCAGAATGGCTAAAAGAGCTCCTATGGCGATTAGAATTATATCCTTCACCGAGAGTTTTCTGTGGTGTTTTCTTGGTTCTTGTGATGAGGTAGGTGAAAGGGTGAGAGGATGATGAGGTTTAGGAGAAGGACAGGGAGTCGAGGAACTGTAGCCACAGAGCTGAATGTTGCCCACGAAAGAGCTTGAGTTGAACCTTCTGGAGAGAATAGGCGGAACAGGACCAGAGAGCGTGTTGAAGGAGACGTTGAATGAAGAAAGATTCGCCAGGTTAACTAGAGAGGAAGGGATTAGACCTGTGAAGTGATTTTCAGACAGATCAAGTTGTCTGATTCCAGATATGTTTCCGATTCTCTCTGGGATAGGACCATTGATCTTGTTTCTCTTGAGGTTAAGCACTGTCAGGTTGTGCAGTCTATCGATGGCATCTGGGATTGGGCCGCTGAGGTGGTTGCTTTGGAGGTTTAGTGAAACGAGAGATGAAAGGTTGGAGAAACTCTCTGGGATGGTTCCGTTAATTGAATTGTAAGACAAATCAAGGCTCTGAAGATGTGGAAGAGCTCCAAATTCCCTGGGAATGGAACCAAAGAGCTGGTTATGGCTTAAAGAAACCTCTTCCAGCAATCTCTGCTTGCTGAGGGACAAGGGAACAGTTCCAGAGAAGAGATTGTGGTCAAGATTCAACTTTTTTAGAGGGTGAGAGCCATTAACCCAAAAGTCGGGTATCGCACCAGAGAGGTTGTTATGCTGAAGGTCAAGAAAAGTGAGGGTGTATGATCTGGCTACCATAACCGGAAGGGGACCGGAGAGTATATTGAAGCTGAGATTGAGCCTATAGAGCCTGGTGGACTCAGCAAGACTAGCCGGGATGATTCCAGATAGCTGGTTATTGCTAAGATCAAGATTCTGGAGAAGAGGACAGTTGCCGAGTGAGGCTGGGACCAAACCAGAGAAGCGGTTGTTGAAGAGATAGACTCCACGGAGGCTCCTGAGATAGCCAAGGGAACGAGGAACCGAACCGGCGATGACGTTGTCGTGGAGGCTAAGTTTTCTGAGATTCTGAAGCTGTCCGATCTTCTCGGAGATAGTACCACCGAGTCCCTTCCATGGGAGCTGAATGGCGACCACTTGGCCTCGAAGGCATTTGATTCCAGCCCAGCCGCCGGAGCAAACACTGGTGGAGGCAGAGTCGTTCCAGCTTCTGAGAACTCCGGTGAAGTCGATGAGTTCGTGTTTGATTGCTTGGAGCGCCTGATAGTTCCCCTGAGTCACCACGATCCCATCCCAGGAGTGACCACCACCACCACCTGCAACAGCTTGAGCAGACAAGAGTGAGAGACATAAGAGGAGACTAGTGCAAATATTGCAGCTCATTTCATAAATCCGAAATGGGCTTTTGTAAAGCTGGTTCATGTCAAAACTATCAAAGTAAAAAAAAAGGAAAAAAAAAAATGAAAACAAAGAAGAAGAAAGATGAAGAGCAGGAGTTATAGTTCTTTGATGTATTCTTCCCTTCCTCTGTATTCTGAGGACAACAATGAAAGAGAGAGAAGTTTAAATGTTAGTGAGAGAGGAAAGGAATTTGTGAGTGAGTGAGTGTTGTAGCCAAGAGTAATTATGGTTCGAGTGGAGGCAGAAGACAAAGACGTAAGTTTAGTTTATGTTTATTGTAACGGCTAGTTTTACTTCTTCGGCCTGCGCCCAAAAAAAAAAAAAACGGGAAGCGAGAGAAACATGACCAACGGCTATAAAGCCATTTAGACCGTTTTAATGATTTAATTAAAATGTCTTGGGAGTCGTTGGATTGTACAGACAGTGGGTCGTCCAATAATAAATTGTTCCAAACTCACTAATCTAAATTTCTATTATGTTCAGACAACAACAACAACAAAAAAGATTCTATCCTATGAATCAGTCAAATCTTGACACTTTTGGCCACGTCAGTCCTAATACCAACAATCGTGCAAACACAGACACACGAGATATTTCGTATACACACATCCTCCAGATTATTTGTTTAATACTACGTTGTTAAACTAAAATTTATGTGAATTATTTTTGTGAAAGTCCTTTTAATTTTCTGTAAAAATCTAAAATCACAGAAAAATCGAATTTTGATAGTGTAAGAATCCAAATATGTTTTCGTGTATTTATTCTTGAAACATATGTTAGCTTGTATATAGACAAAACCTCTAGGAAACTAAAATGATCACTTTTTTCTTTATCCTAACAGAATATGGATTTCGTCACTTGGCAAAGAATCAGAAACATCAACGATTATGAAAAAAAAAAAAAAAAAAAAACATAGAAAGTTATTCTTATATATGTTTCGAACCTGAAAAGGGGTGAAGTAGAATACAAGCATTGTATAATAGAGGTACAACTAAAGCGATCATTATTTACACAAACGCAAATAAACGTTTAAGGAGTGTGTGTCTAAATCCATACATACAGACATTTCACAAAGTCTGCAACAATTCTTATGGACAATATAGAGCCAGCTCATGTTCCTACCAACATTCAAGAATCCGCTGACCTGGGCTGCCTTAGAACTGTTTTCTCGGCCGGACATGCGCGTAACAGTGTGCAGATGTCGTTTTTCACTAGGAATTCCTCTGCATTTACGAGGATTAGAGGTCCATACTCGAACACCAACTTCTTACACTGTAATTACATAGACAAAACATGGTAATATGAGAAAAGCCTATGCTAACTATACCATGATCATGAAGTTGCGATACACAAGTTCTAGAAGAACACCAACCACAGAAACAGAAAGAAACTTGTTTAGCCAGGGCTATGGAGTTGAGTTATTAAATATTGGAATAAGTTTAATTCTAACCTTTTTCTCGTAGTTCTTGAACGATTTGCATCCCTTGAGAAGCAGCTCAACTATATCCAGCTAGATAATCAAGGGAAAACAAAGTCAATATATATGGAACGCGTAAGCATTATAACCCGTGATAGTTAAACTATTAGACGAATCTTCGAGAATAATAACACAGCAAGCAAGACTACACGAGGGCGTAGCAGCTTGGACTGTGATTGTAGGTGCTCTTAGGAATATGGTCAGGTTATGACTAAATCAGAGTGGTATGAGTCTATGACACATAATGCATAGATAATGTTCAGCATCTTGTAGTTACTACTAACCTGTGTGTCGGGATCTTGTATTTTGATGAGAATCTCAGAAACAGTTCTGTGGCATACACCGCAACTATCCTGACGGGCTTCTTCTACAAGAGTTACCACTTGACCACAAAGATTCATCCTCTTGCAGAAATAATGAGGTTGAAACGAGTCAAGTTGCATGAAGAAAAGAGGGAGATAGTAGTCAGCCAAAGTTATGCACTGCATCAATTCAACACAGTTGTTATTATCATTCAACTCATCAAAGTTATTATATTAACCCACAGAAAAAAACAGAGACAGTCTGAGTCAACAAAACATATATAGACAAATGCAAAAGTTCATCATCAGCAGAAAAAGAGAGAGAACCTGCTGCGCAAATCCGCGTATATGGGAACACCGATCATGAAGGTCCTCGATTAGCTGGGACTGTGTTTCATTTTTCTCAAGGTATCTGAGAGCATCGTTAACATATTCCTCACAGAGAGTGCAAACGTTTTCATTCTTGGAAACTTCCTCTGCACAAAGACAAAACGAAAAGTTGAAAAGTCTTGAATTTTTAAACCATAAAGAGCTTTTATTGCACTATCTAATTCTAAGCTTTTCTTTTAGGGGGAATTGGGTGATGAAATATTAAACAAACTCGTTTCCAGCCGTAGAAGCCAACTAATTCACTAAAACTAAACTATGAAGTGCGAGCTTCTATAGAATCAATCAAACATGTGTACATTTAGATGGTGTTTTACCAGAAATTTTGTCTAAAATGTGTACCTGAGAGGGTGGAAGAGTGAAGGAAAGATCTAGCGTCAGAAAGCAAGGTCAAACCCAGCAAGAAAACAACCAACGTTCCAGCTTTGGGTCCCATTGATTCTTGGGGTAAAGAACACAATATCAGAAAGTTAGAAGATTCAACTACGACTCTTTACTTAAGATTCTATGCGCCGAATTAGAGTCAAGAAGGTAAGAAGGTTCAACCGGAATTTAAAAGAGAAAGCTTTTACCTTTTGAAGAAGAAGAAGAAGAAGATATCAAAACACTTGCAGATCCGTTGAATTGGTCGATTGCGTATGATAGTCGAAGGTCAAATGAGAGGTTTTCTCAAACCACAAGCAATTATCCGACCACGTCAGCATCACCTTTGTGGCTATTATATTCGAATTATTCCCCAAACTTTTATTTCTTTTATTTATTCCCTTTTGTGATCAAGACGACTTTTTTTTTTTTTTTCTAGAGTTTCAAAAGAAAAAAGATACTAATCTGTTATAACTTTTTATGTGTTCCATTAAAAAAAAAACAAATCACACCACACTTGAGAAAGTATCTGCATAAACCAATACATAAAGAAGACAAATAGAAACCCAATTTCCTTAACATAAATGGTCACTTTAAGTTCAAAGTAATATTAATATTGATATACATGTCAAACAATCTTTTGAAACAGTTTACAAAATCTCTTCTAACTCTTATTTTTTTATTTTCTTTTAATTATATGATATTTTTGGAATATCACCCAAATGTTCTAATGATTATAATATGGGCCAGATTATAAATTTCTCAGATTTTTTTAAAATGGTTATTATAGTTGGACATTCAAATATTTACATGACAACAAAAAAAGATGAATATCAATCTCATGAATATTCGCATCTGATCAATCTTAAGTTGAACTGTTCGTTTTCATGAATGTGAATTCAACGACATTACCGATGACGAATCAAGAACAATGGTTAGAAATATTCTTGCGGTTACCAAGTAACTTCATTATTCTCAAACAATTGGTTTTATATACGAGCTAAGCTTAGGTCAGTGTTGTCAAAGTTTCAAAATTGCTACAAAACAATTTTTCCCTACACTGTTTCCCATTTTGGAATATAAACTTTTTTTAAAAAATCAGATTTTCTACAATTTGATTTCAATACATATAAATTACAACTTTTTATAATGGCAACTATAAAAATGGTATCAAAGTCTGCATGTGCAACGCAATTCTTAAATCTAATCTGTATTGGGCTGTTGCTGCGGCTGCGACGAGCTCTTCCGTCGCTTCCGAATGTAATAAAAACCAAACCCAGAGAGAAACAGCAAAATGACAAAAGCATCAATCCCTCCAAATAATCCCACAACCCATTTTCTCACATTCAATTTATCATCACCTAGTCTCACTCCTTTAGGGATCTTCATCATATAACTCAGTCCACTCACTCTCTCAATCTCCTTGACACCCAGCACAATCCCATACATGACACCACTCTCATCAGAAACTGAGTAACTCGTAGCTCTACACTCACAATCTTTCTTACACAACTCTTCACATCTTTCTTTGCTTACGTTTCTCGCCTGTGTGCCGTTTCTTAGCACGGTAGTGACTCCTTCTACCTCAACCATCTCGTGATCGCATAACCTCTTCATCGAAATCCCTTCTTCCTCGTTGCTGCCGCAATCTCCATTGCTCGAAATCTTGATGCAAGAACAAGACTTGGAGAATGTGCAGATTCCATACGGTTTACACGCAACAGGAAGATCACAAGTGTTGCTCACCCGCTTGAAACGATGCCTCGAACTTACCCTTTTCCGGTTTATACGAATAAAGTCCCAAATTACCGGTTTTATTCCCAATCGCCAAGAATCTGGTCAAAGGTTGCTCTATTCTCCCTATTGTATGGCTGTTATCATCAAATAAGTCAAGACCCTTTGACCCTAATCTCACGAAATTGACCGTTTTGTTCTCTTTAGGCTTGTACTCCCAATAAGAGTACTTGAGCTTGTTCGAGTTCAGTAAAAGAGCAATCTTGTCGCGTAAAACTTCATTATAGTAGAACAAAGTCGAGTCTTTTGGGAATGAAGTTAGTTGCGTAGCCACGTCTAGTCTCTGACCACTCAACATCACATCTGTTGGGAAGTTGAAACTTTGCCATTTAATCAGATTCATAGCATCAAGCAACACTAGATTCCCTGTGCTCTGTATCTCCAACCTCTGAAAAAATTTATTTCCAAAACACAAGTTTACATGTTCTGTCTTAAAAATGAATTTTCTTCAAACCAATCTATTGTTGTGATGAAATGATGCTTTGTATACCTCAACGCCTTGTTCTGAGGTCCCGCTTCGCCATCCAACGTGTTTATTGCTACTCTTTAACCTCATGTCTCCACCTTCTGTGAGCTCGAAGATGCATTTGTTAGAAACATACATCTTTGAGTAGTGCCCTAAGCTCCAAACTCTTACATCTCCAAAGAAAACTTGGAGAGAACACAAATATCGTCCGCTATCATCGCTTGATTCCATCGTTAACGCAGCTTTAAAACCGGGTGCTCTTGTTAATGATGATTTTGCCTCCAATATATAAGCTTTGCCCACAAATCCGGGAGTGTATTCAATAGGAGAAGAGAGTGGCAGAGCGAAACCAAGGTTGATATCTGATTTGCAGTGGCCTTGGAGTTTACAGAACAAGCAGATTAACAAACTGAATGTAAAGATCTTCATCACCATATCATGAGATGTTTCTTCAGTTATTGATATTCGGAATTTTCCGCGGGGAAAAAAGGAAACATAATAAGAAAAAGAAAAGAAGGGAAAGTTTGGCATGAGTGTGTGTTTTCTTTACACTTATTGTTTTGTAGTTTGGGGAGCATTCTTGTTATCCTAAACTCTTTTTCCTATATTTGGTATCAATTTTAGTTTTACTTATAAGTGTTTTGAAAGAGACACGGATTAGTATGTTTCAGTTTTTCTAGTACTTATTTGTATAGTTACATAAAATTGTCTAATAGAGCATGAGGACAGGATATGATGCACGTTTGGTGCTCCACAGGGTATCCTGTCCATGTGGGGTTCTGCTTCTTCTGCATCCGAATTTTTACGATACAAAAATATTAGGGTAAACTACATAAAATAACTCATAATTTGATTTAAAATACAAAAATAGACTTTTTTGTCAACTTAGCCTAGTAACTTTAATATCTTTCGTGTCATGAATTTCAGAGTTGAATTACAGAGTTGATCACCACTATGCGCCACATGATTCCGACTACAAAAATAAATTTTTTATTCAATTAAATTCAAAATTAAGCTAAAAAGATAGTGAAATGATAATTATCCCTCTTATAACCAAACAAAAAAATAAACTAATAATAACTATTTTAGCTTTAAAAATCTAAAAATATAAAATAAATCTCTTTCATAATTTAAATATTATATTTAAATTAAAAAATATTTCAAATTAACACAACAACTTTTTTGGTTTTTAACAAACAAAGACCATAACTTATGAATCTGATTTTTACACATCAACTTATTATTATTGACACAAGTTATGACTGCTAACACAAATACTACGACTGTATTGCGCAATATCAATCATTAGTAAAAACAATCAAATTATTAATTAAAGACTTTCCAGTGTCTAATTAAATCGTTACTAAAAACTATCAAAAGATTTCCAATGCATACAGATAACAATATACACATAATATTTCTAAAACCCAATAGCGACGAACAAGTTGTGAGGCATGTTCAATATTTGAGATATGGCCCAAAGTTACGAATAGCAAAAATCATGCGTACAAGGCTGTGAACTTAAAACAGGGTTCAGCTAGCATGCAATAAATGGCCCGGAAGGACTACAAATGAGTTTTTGAAATAATCTATTTTGTGAGGTCATGACCAATAAATTAGCATATTGGTTTTACCTAATTAATTATTTGTCTGTTCCTAAAAAAACGACAAAATAATATATTTTGTGAGGTCATGACTTGTCTACAACTAACATCAAAAAGGTTTAGAATTAGTATTTTTGATGAGTAGAGCATTTTGAAAATTATAGCTTTCGACTTTCGTGAAAGCACATAAAACTATGAGTATCAGAGAAAATGCTATTAATATTTTGTTTTTGTTTTTTTTTTGTACGGTAATATTTTAGTATCCACCTCGATCCTTTCTTTATGGGTGAAGAGGATTCTGGTAATGAATACAAGATCGATCTCGTACATAACTACAGCTTTTGCATTGCCAGCATGGTAAATATTAGCTAGATCTCAAATCTAATTACTATTTTCTTATAGTTATTTTCTAACATTAAATCTAATATCAAATCATCAATGATACACTCCAAAATTATTTTGCATTAATTAGCTTCCAGATGATTGTGATTAATTTTGTTTTATACAGAGATCACAAGTAGATCCGGTTGACCCAAATAAGTTTATTAGTCTCTCTGAAATCTCAATTAATCAATTTAGTTCATATAATTTAGAAACATCCATCCAATATGTAAATATATTTTGTTGTCTTTCCTATTTGTTAGCTTTTGTGCATACTAAATTATAATCTGGAATGATTCCAAAACTTGAGCATGATTGGATGTTTCACACTGGTTCGGAACTAATCATCTGTACACCTACACACTTGTATAAATCGATGTAGATATGTATATATTTACTACTATTCATTTCCACGTTAAGCTACAAATTAATTCTCCTTTCTCTATTTCTCTCACTAATATCCTGCCATGCCGGCACAAGTGATCCCTGAGCAGACCTTTCAATCCCTCCACGACACCATGATGGAGGAGACGAATTCAACTTTATTTCATAAAAGGTGGTACAAATCTATATATACATATAAGTACATTGTTTGTTCGTCTTGTGAAAAATCATAACTTTCAAACTCAAAAGTCAATTAACGTATGAGTGAAGTAGTTAATTTCTTAATTTAGATATTAGTGTTGGTCCCATCTCATTTCCGATGTGAGATTTGCTAATATTGCATATATCTTATATAGGTTGGAAGGAAAAGTAGCCATCATAACTGGAGGCGCACATGGAATCGGCAAAGCAACCGTCAAGCTTTTCCCAAGACACGGTGCCACAGTGGTGATTGCTGACGTGGACGCCACCGCCGGCTCTTCCCTGGCTAAATCGCTCTCATCATCGTCCCAAGTCGCCTTCATAAGCTGCGATGTCTCGGTCGAAGCTGACGTTGAAAACCTGGTGAACGTGACCTTCGCGCGTTACGGTCGGCTCGACGTGCTATTCAACAACGCAGGAGTTCTTGGCGACCAGAAGAAACACAAAAGCATATTAGACTTCAACGCTGAAGAGTTCGACCAAGTGATGCGTGTGAACGTGCGAGGCGCAGGGCTCGGCATGAAACACGCGGCTCGTGCGATGATCAAGAGAGGGTTTCAAGGTTGCATAATATCGACGGCGAGTGTGGCCGGTGTGATAGGTGGAATGGGCCCACACGCTTACACGGCGTCTAAGCATGCGATAGTTGGGTTGACCAAGAACGCAGCTTGTGAGCTCGGCAAGTATGGGATTAGGGTTAACTGCATATCGCCGTTCGGATTTGCCACGTCGATGCTGGTGAACGCGTGGCGGAAGACGAGTGGATGTGGTGACATGGAGGATGGTGATGACGTGGAGGAGACGGAGGAGTTTGTGAGGAGTTTGGCAAATCTGAAAGGAGAGACGTTGAGAGCGACGGATATAGCTGAAGCGGCGTTATATTTGGCGAGTGATGAGTCAAAGCATGTTAACGGACATAACCTTGTCGTTGACGGTGGCGTTACGACTGCGAGGAACTGTGTTGGTTTGTGATGATATTTATTTATTTTTTCCATCTTTTTCTAATTGATCTGTTAATTAACTGGATTTGGTAAATCTTTTGTTCACTTTTTTTACGTGTTGTTGGAAATTGCTGGTGAACCAATAAAACAGTGATTAATTTTAATTAATTGGATATGTCAACGGTACATTATTATTTTTGTCGGCAATCGATCAGTGACATAATTCGTATGGAAGATTCCGATTTTTTAACTGATACAAATTATCTGTCGTTCACTTTTTCCAATACAATTATTGTAAAAGTTTCCAAAAATAGCCTTATTTAGTTACACTATTTTTAAAAAATAATAAATCACAAGAGTAAGGTAGTTAATGTAAATTTATTATTATGTTGAGGTTAAGAAAGTAAAATTATTATACTCCTTGGTTTAAGAGATTTTTTCTAAAACGACAGATAAAAAAGAACAGAGGGAGTATAAATTATAGAAGATCTGTCTAGTACATGGATGTACGCTTAATTAATATTAACTAGCGTTATATAACTTGGAAAAACATTATTTTCTTTAGCAAATCAACAAGTAAAACTAATAAATCGCTTTCAAATGCACTAATGCAGTATATCTAAATTAGCAATAACAATTTAAGCTATGAAATGACAGTTTCTCTTTATATTAACTTAATTTACTGTAAGATTATGTGTAATGTAAGATAGTCTCCTGATTGATAATTGCGAGAAAAAAAAAAAATCTGACTTCTGTACGACAGTCCCTTCACAGACTTAATACTATATGTTTACGTCATTGAATAAGTAGGGTTAGTTTAGAAAACTTACTAAGAAAGTTTTTTATTCAATCTGCATTTTGAGAAGAAACCAAAAAAGCGACAGATGCAATATTTGTTATAGGAACAATTCTCATAAAAAATAATAATAGTATAATTAATAAATATAATTGAAATAATAGAATTCGAATCTCTTGGACCTAACTCAGAATTTTAAACATGTTTTCGTAATAACGAGGTTCACCAATTATACTTTGTTTTACGGAAAGTTGTTTTAATCGGAAATTGGCTTTTATAGTTTGGAACTAAAGATTCGATCTTAGTGATAATAATTTAATGAATGCAAGAGTGTATTGAGTTGTAACACATACTTGTGAGATAAACGAAAAATATTAAAAATCAATTGCGATTATTGCGGTATAATTGTGAATCGTTAATTCAGGAAAGTATAGATTGGTTCACAACGGTTAAAATTGGTGAAGCCACCATTTCTAAAAAACGACGATTCGCTTTCTTCGACAACCTACATTTTTTACTATATTATGGTCTATTCTTCACTTTTCAAAAAGTTATTTTCTTTTGTTTCGAACGATAATGAAAATCATAAGAAATTAAAGCCTTGTTATTAAAACCAATATATATTCCATTCCAAATGCTTTTCTCTAATAAAAATTGCTGAATGAATTTAAAATAAAAAGCATCAGTTTATTTTCTTATTCGATCGTGGAAAATGGAAACATCCTAACCAAAGAGTTTGGATCATTGTAAAATTAAGTACAAGTTTTCATATTCTTCCTGTTAAGAAAATTTACTATTATAGATTTGAATTGTTAACTCTGATTTCTTAAAAATGTAAAGAAAGTGATAAGTTTAATGAGTCTAGGTCGAAATCATGCATATTATACTCTCATCGATTTTAATACTCATACATTCTTCTCTCTATGCTTTTAGTTTTCTGCCGTATATTCATCATTTTCTGTTTAATTAAATGAAATTTACACATCTATAAACTAGAGAAAATATTTATCTTTATTTTGGTTAGGAAAACCAAATATTCTCCCACTATTTTCTTTTGATTAGTAAAATTACCGTGGAACATCGTTTTTCCAACATAACACTAATTTTCTCGTTTGTGACATGTGCTTTTAGTTCACCTCCTGAAGGAAAACAAACCCAATTATGTCAACTGAGAATGCAACAGAGACAGTATTATATGCAATCGTGGTTCTCAAGAATCTCAACAGTGTAAAATGCATAAGCACTGGTCATCAAATGTCTGATGATAACCAAACAAGCATCATACGAGAGCGCTACTTCTCAATCTATTGTTAAATATTAAGCCAAACATTAAATGTAATACAATCATTGTTTTTATACATATCTCCTTGCATTTTTTTAGAAATCTCAACACGACAGTTGAGCAAACAAAGCACCCAAACCCAAGAAAGAAAATCCTCAACACAACAAAAAAAAAGTAGTAATAAGAAACCCTATCTTCTGAACAAAGAGGTCTTAGATGAGTGTAGTAGATTTCCGGACAGTGTAACGATAAGCAGCGACTTTCTTCTTGCGGGACAAGGTGTTATCAACAGAGAGAATGAGTTTTCCAGCTTCTCCTGTCGTGAAAGAGTTGCAAACAGCTTCATCTGAAGCTTTCATCTTTCTTGGTTTCTCGACCACAATCGCATAACTCTCTTCAGCGTTTGGAACAAACTCTGCAGTGTATTCCAAGTCCCATCCTCCAACTACTATATCCCATGTTATAGTTGCTCCACCCTGTTATGTCATAATCAACATATACAGATTTCATAATTCATCAAATCACTTTTTTTTAAAAAAAAAAGAAAAAAAAGAAATAATAGGTATCTGTAAAATGCTTACTGATATATTACCTCGATGCCTTCGATCTGAATGTTAACTTTCTCACCGCCCTTGATGGAGAATTCAGAGGCGGGTTTAGGTGGTCCGTTCTGTGAATCAGTAGGACGACTAAGGCCGCCGTATTGCACCGGAATATCTTCCGGCCTAATGAACCTAAAACAGCAGCAAATGGTACATGCATATTTAAACAAAAAGGGTATTTTAGCAAAAAAAAAAAAAAATGTAAAAAAAGTTGTTTTAGTTTATATACTTGTAGAGCGTTTCGGCAGCATTTCCTTCTTTGGACATTACAAACTTGCTCTTTGTTCTATGAGTCAAGAAAGGGCTGAACATTGAGTAGATGACACTGAAGTACCAAGGCACGTTGATGAATATCTGCAAAAATTGAAGAAAAAACATGGATTCGTCAAAACTCGTAGTTGAATAGTACTGAAATGTTCTGCCTTTTAGAATATTAAAATATTGGTTTGTTACTCAATCTCAATATGACAAAATGCTTTGATTAGATATTTAAATAGTGATCGAGAATGGAGACTGATTTTTTTAATAAATTCAGCGTACGGCCACAGAAAGAATCCTTCAGTTTATGTAGCAGTAAAAGACAAAAGCTAGGAAGTAAAATTTACGGAAAGTAAAACAAAAAAAGAATAAAAATGGACAAGACCTGCCAACACAGAAACATCTAAAACCACTCTTTATTATTTCTTCAATCCATTTTGAAAATTTGAACAAGAAAGAAGACACCAAAAATCATGTTAATACAAATGTGAGGCAAATATTTCTTGAACGAGATCAGATTCGCCATTAAGCAGACATGTACAAAGCATTTAAGACATTTGAGATTTCTTGAATGAACCCAACACGCAAAACAGAGCAAAAGCACATGAAAAAACTGTAACATTTTCGAGGGTTTTCTCAGACAAACAAGTACAGAAACCATAACTTCGAAATTCAAGTTCTTGTCTCCAAAAGAAACAGAAACCCACTTAAAATAAGAAGAGGAAAAAATTACCTTAGTAGCAACCATCTCAGGGTAATTATCCTGAAAGAGAGAGAGAATCTGGTTTGAAGCAACTCTAAGTTCTCTCTTAGGCATATCCTTAAGATCCGTAACTTGAATAATGGAATTAACACCACCAGGTTTGAAATGAAGCATCTTGACACCTCTCTCTAAAACCTGAACTCTCCATCTCAGAAAGTTGTTGAGTTTCACTTGGTCACCAAACACTCTCTCGTACATCTCTCTCTCTTTAAACACAGCGTACGAGTTGTAACAGACGGGGTGCCCTTCTTTGTCGTATCCTCTCATGTAAGCTACTTTACCTTCCAAATCCTTGAAACCCAGATCCTCTTCAGTCAATTTATCAGCCTGAAACTCTTTTCTCCACTCCAAACATTTTTCAAGCATTCTCAGCGAGTCTCCGACTTTGAAATCCCTGGCTCTGAGGAATTTAAGGAGGATGACGTCAGCTCTGTCGTCTCCACCGAGGAGTGGGACTCCCCACATGGAAGAGGCTGCGGAGGATGAAGCTGAGAGTTTGTCTTTGAGCTCTTGAAGAGATTTCTGGTCGGAGGGTTTGAGCTCCGAGACGAAGTAAGTGTCTTCTTTGAAGTGGTTGGAGCGGAGGGAAATGAGAGAGGTCATGAAGCTTTTCTTCGGCTCTGCTTTTTGCGCTTTTTGGTGATCGAATGGGTTTGGTGAGAATGAAGAGTCCATTGTTTCTCGAGTAAGATTTTTTATTTTTATTTTCCTTGATCTTGTGAGAAAGAGATTGTTGTTATCAATGGAGAAGTAAAAAAAAAAAAGAAACAGAGGGAGACACAACGAGGATCGATGCAATAATAAGCAAGCGGAGGGGAAGAGTGAGAGTGACGAGAGAGAGAGAGAGAGAGATATAGGCGTGACTTCTGATTTCTGATTTTGAACAGATAACGCTGCTTTTTACATAAATATGATAAAGCTTGTATTTTTACTGACTTTTCTAACTCCAACGATCTTTTTATTATTGTTAAAAAAAAATTTGTGACCATACAATAATGTATGAAATGTTTAAATTCGAAAACAAAAAAAAAATAAAAAATATATATATTAGGAAACATGTTTTTTGATTGAATGTGAACTGAAAAAAAGAAAAAGATCTGGTTAGGGCGAAGGGGATGGAGACAGAAGAAGAATGGTGTTGGGGAAAGTGGAGCGTGAGGGTCACGTGCGTTGGGGGGGGGAGGGAGGAGCGTGAAACGGGGTAACGTGTGGAAGAGGTGATCATAATGAGAAGAAGAGATGGGTCCAAGTTTGGGTCCCACTTTCTTCTTCTTTTTTCTCGTGTGTTTTTTTTTCTTATCAAAATGTCGCCTCTATAAACACACACACACTTATCTTTATCTCTCGAGTAATATATATATAATCCCAAAATTACTTATCTCAATCTATAATCCCAAAATTGCATTACAAGAGGAAACCCTAAACCCAAAGGCCTCACAATTCTAGTCGTAGAGACTCATAATTACTGAGAAAAACAAATATTAAAAATTTTAAAAAGAGACTCAATAGTCATAGGCATTATTTTGGTAATCGCAAATTTAGACCTTAATCGCTTCGTAAAATCAATTTTGGTTATTTACTCTAGATTCTAAAAAGCGAAAGGAGTTTATACTCAGCACTTTATTTCAAGTTTCAACATAATCAGAGGGAGGGATTATAAGAATATATGGGGATCTGATCAAATTACCAATATAATATACATTAGTTTGCCTAAAACAATCATCTTTTTCCACACTATGCGATTTCAACTTTATACTTTCCAGTTCATTCTCATAACCTCTACAATATTTATATATATATATATATTAATTAAACATCGTTAAAGAAGAAAACAGAAATCGTATAAACAATTTTATAAAGGGCACACTTCACAGTTTTTCTATGACTATTTCTTTTTTTCTTATCAGGAAAACTGTGTTTTCTAATTTTATCATGAAATTTTTTTCCAGACATATAAGTCCCATCTTTTTATAAACATATTTCTTCCTTTTATAGTTAATTATATACGTAAATAGTTCTGAATTTTCAATATTTACTACTACTTTAGTTTATCTTATTCTTAAATGTCTCCATAAAAATGTGAAAAAAATGAAATAGAAAAATGTTTTGGCGATTAATGATAACATGGTGGACCTCTATTGTGGTGATTCTCGTGGACATATTGCTTTTAACAATGTTTGAAACCTTTGGCTTTGGAGTTTACTTTTGTCTTAGTACGACAGTGGAACAGTAATTGATACAAAAAAGCTCACAAGTTTGATTTGACACCTTACAAAGATTATGGGCATTCTATAACTTCTATACAAATTATATGGTAGTTTCCAAACTCAGCATGTAATATTTCTCAAATTGTGTTTTGGTGAAACGTAACTAATTTTTTTTACGTCGAGTATCTTCTTTCTAGGCTCTTGACACATGTTATACATGGATCTCGTTTCCGCTTCAATTGGGAACATTAGTTTTTGTTTTTTGTGCTGAAGATAGCAGTTCACATATTGACACGAATTGATGTTGATGAAAACCTAATTGGGTACATAGCAGTTCACATATGTATATGTAATTTAAGTAAGAGATATTTAACTTCTATGGCTTTCGACAGCACACCGTAAAGTCCAATACATCGCTCTCATAGTGGACCATTAATTCTCGAAAAAACATACACATGAGTTAAGTACATCAATGAAAAGTTGCTGTTGATATAGGCTCATACAAAAACGTGAAATAAACATGTGTAATTATAACTGTAAACTGTAACCAATAACCATACCTAACGTATTTCCATAAGTTACTAAAAAGATATATTAGATTGATGATTTGGTTATATTTGAAAGTTTTAAAATTTGATGAAATTTAAATGGTTTTTAAAATATTTTAAAATTATTCTACTTTCGTTCGGAAATATTAAATTAATAAATTTTATTACATAATTAATTTTCTAATGATTCTACTTTCATTCGTAAAATATGTCTTTAAACTACGACACACGTCGTAAAAAGTGTTTGTTTCTTATATATATAAAGAAGTAAATTACGTATAATATACCACACATTAATTTATATCTGATTTGTTTAATATGTATATCATTTAAGAAATGATAGAGGCTTGAATCAACAATTAAGCTTTTTCCAAACTATATATATATTCTCAAAAAACTTTGTTGGATCTACGATTGTGGCTGAAGCTCTGACAATCAGAGCCGCTTTACTCAAAGCTATTAAGATTGACTTTAGAAGACTAATAGTCCAGTCATGTTGTCGTTTATCGGACACTGGACATTTGATACGCATTGTCTTATCTTGTACATCAGACATTGGACATTAAGCTTGTCTTTAGAAGACTAATCTGAAACGCATGAAATCTTATCGGACATTGCTTTTTTTTTTGTCGTTTAGTTTGTCTTCCATAAAGTTTGGAATTTATTCCTAGCACTTCTAATGGGCTGGCTGGTTTATTAAGAAACAGGTTTTGAGAGAACTAATTGTAAAATTGGGTTGAGCCCCTTTTTAATTTAATTATGATTTTGCATCCAAAAAAAAAAAGAATGATAAAATATAATAAAAATTATTGTAAAAACAGTCGTTGAATTTATTCTTTTCAAATTTCATAAATCATCGCTTGTGCGACAAGTTTTTAATGCATTTATATGTGATTTCATATGTCAATCCGCGAGCAAAAAAACTCACTAAACTCACAATTTTTCGTAGATTGATTTGTATAATTTTTAAAAAGATATCCGTTCATAAAAAAAATGGATTGAGTTCAACATCCGAGTTTTGATTCGTTTTAACATCTCTAGATGATAGTCGAAACCATAATCGAATATCTTAAGATGCATAAGTGGTGGTATCCATCCGCACAACATGGACATACATAGCCAAGATCTGAAAATAATATATTAAATCTGACTTAATTCTATCGATCAACATTTCACGATAAGAAACACTTAACAACAACTTCTTCACCATAATACGCTAATCCTAATCCTAATAAATATATTAAGCAACGTGTTTTTGTTTTGTTTTGTGGTCCAATTTGGGTCTGAAACCAATTTTCTTAGAGGGCGACGTAGCTGTGGTAATTGATTTAGTCGCACGTCAAGTTGTCAGATTTGATACACCAAAGATATTATTTCAAATATATTGTTCACATCAAACACATTTTTAAATAATACAATCCAATTATTTCTTTTAGCAGCGATTTTTTTTTTTTAGTTCCCTATTTATTGGCCATGTGAGATCTTCTCTTCCTCATCTCCCAACTTCAAATCCATAAATAAAATCCTCTGTTGATCCTTCCTTTTGTGTTTCTTCAGATTCTTGAACATAAGCTTAACTGCATCAAGAAACAGGCGTTACTATTGACGGTGACAAAAATGCCTTGTCTTTACATTACTACAAACGTCAATTTTGACGGCGTTAACACCGATCCGTTCTACTCGGAAGTCACGAAAGCCGTCGCTTCCATCGTCGGACGGCCACAGAACGTAAGAAGCTTTCTTTACGTTTGATTCCTCTTTCCTATAGAACAATCTTTTTAAGTTCTGGACCTTGCAAATGTATCTTCTTTAACCTCTGAGATGCATTTTTGTCTTTTAATGGAGATCAATAATCTCTCTCCATTTTAGAGTTTTCACATAAATTAATTTAGGTTTATTTTATAATTTCTATTACATCTCTTATCTAATGTAGTATCTTTTTCTATATACAATTACTTTTTTTCTTTCTAATTAATAGTATATTGTATAAATCGGAAGAGCATTTTTTATTTATTTATGTTTTACAAAAAAGGTATTAGGAAAGATAAATGAGGCATCTTGTAGAACTTTGAGGTTTCGCTTGAATATACCTAAATGTTATAAAAATAATATTTTATTATTTTTACTGGGATGCAATCATTTAAAAGCATTGTTTACTAGGTTTCGCTGAAATTGGCATCTTGACAAAAAACAGAAAAATGGCTTCGAATTTTTTTATTAAAATAGTCAACACCATCATTATTTATTTTATTTGATACTTTATAATAATTGAACTATTATGATTAGATATTGCTTATATAACCTATCTATGGGTTGTGGTGCCTATTGAAACCCAAAGAACAATAGCATAACCAAGATTTATTTTTCCTCAAAACATTGATTTTTTTGTTTTGTGTTGAGAAGATTAAAAATCTTCCAGACTCTTATGTTTATTAAAAAAAAATAAGTTTATTGCAGTTGGTGATGGTGGTTTTGAAGGGGTCAATAGAGATAGTGTTCGGTGGGAACAAAGACGCAGCTGCATATGCAGAGATTGTGTCTATGGGAGGCATCACCAAACAAGTTAAGAGACAACTTATTGCAACCGTTGGTTCTATTCTTCACACTCATTTTTCTATTCATCCCACTCGTTTTATCTTTAAAGTTTTTGATATGACATCTTTGCCTCTTCCTTCAAAACTATAGTTTTATAATCTGTGTCTATTGTTCATCAAACACCAACTTATCAATATATTTGGTTGACATCATTCGACTTAACATATACTTGCCACAATCTCTTCTTTATCTTTGTTTCTATCATTGTATGTTTACAATCTTGATTATACTATTATAACATCATTCGATAAGATCTTGACCATATAATTTTAATACAAAACTTTTAAAAAAAAACATACCAATCGAGGGATGTCTTAATCCGAGAGACATAGACTGAGTCTTTGGACTCGGTCATAACTATAGTTTCTTGTATGTACTCAACAATATTTTATTAGAGAAGAAGTAGTCTCCTTTTTGAGGATTAAGAACAAACTTTGAAGTCTTTGAGTTTCACCGTTTGTAATCATTATTTTTAAGTAAGAACTGAACTGAAATGAATGAAATTATAGATAATAAATCATTTCTCAAAAAAAAAAAAAACAATAGTCGTACTATCCTCGTTGGTTATGATTGGTACACACGTTCTTGATATGGGCCACAATAGAGTGGTATCCTCATAGTGGGATCAACACAAGATTCAAAAAATTGCAAAATATGAGATTTTCAAAGTGCAAACTAAGCATGTGCGGTGATGCTGAGAGAAAGTAAGTTAACCGACACTAACGATAAGTCTACTATGTACAACATGAGGAAAACTACATGACGAGAGAGCCAAATTAACTATTTTGCGTACAAGCAATTAGAAAACTGATTCCACTACTCGCACATAATTTGGGATATGAAACAAATGAATATTGATTTATTGTTGACAGCATTGGAAAGGCGTACAAGCTCTTGGAACAATAAGTACATTACCTTTAATCGAGGAAAAAAATTAGTAAATGGTAAACAGAGGAGTGGAGCAAACCCTCTTCACATAAGGTGTGATTGATTCTTTAAAAGAAAATATAATAATATTGAAAAATAGCAGTTTTTTTTATTGGCAAAATACAATTTACGTACTGTTCTTTTATTGGCAAAATACAATGCAACTTTATTGGCAAATACAATAAAAATTAATACTTTTCATATAAGGTGTATCTAACAAAATTTATTATTATTTCCACTGCAACTTTGCATGAAATATTAAAAAGTACGATTCCACAACCAAAATTATGCATGCAATTTTTTTATACATATGTTTAATTTATTTAACTAACTAGTCTGTTGTTTTTAATTGCATTTTATATTACTATTTTGTAATATCACACCAAATGATTTTATTATAATAATGACACTGATTAAATTAATATTTTGATTCCACAGCTAAAAAAAAATCATGTATAATAAAATATGAAATTTGTTATCAACATGTTTAATAAAAATCCATGTTATGATAGTTTAATCTTCTTAAACATATTAAAGAGAGGGAGTATACTGTTTTTATTAATGTGTTGTATCTGAATTTATTTTATGTATACTATTTTGAATATAACATTGTATATTTGGATATTTATGATTTAGTTTTTTAATAATTAGTTTTTAGTTATGAAAAAAATAAATAAATTGGTATAATATTTTTGATCGTTTTTTTGTAATCTATTTTCACTATTCAAACATATATTTTAGACAATTAAATTTATTTTAATTTGTATGTATACCACTAAATCCAATAATTTCGTATATGTTATAATTGATCGGTCTGATCCGCACCCACACTTTTTTTCATTCTGAACCTTAATCTTAGTACCACCGAGATGCAGAAAGAAAAAAACTTACAAACTATCATCTTTGACATTTTCTTTGATTATTTTCTTTCTTGATAATGTGGAAATGTAATCACATTCGTTATTATTTGGTTAATGATATTAGAGTGTGAATGAGTTGTGAATTGTGCCAATTTAAAAACACTAGATAATTTTACTATGGATCTCACATAATACAAATAAAATCTTGAAATAATTTCCTAACGTGGAACTTTTCAACTATTAGACTACAGTGGTGTGCCAAATTTATGATTCTTTATTTATTTAAAGCAGAAATACTATGGTGTCACCAATTTCTTGACTTCTTTTTGGGGGCCTTTTTTATATTAAATTACGATTCAGTATCACGGAAAGAAGTACCTTTATTAAATGTAATTTACAACTCACTAATTCACAGTTTTCACACTCATTGAATCGAATAACTCAAGTCACTTCTTCACCAAACTCATATAACGGCTTCAAGCTATCGAGATAGATATGTACCATATTCAGTTAAAAATGGAGATTGTAGATTTGGCTTCGTTTATAAGGTTATATCGCACGTGTAGATTTGGTAGATAGGTGTTCAGACACCAGCCAAAGCAAGTTTCGTGAGAGACGTTATCAAAGTAAAGAGTACCTGATTATAGTTATGCGTCGAGTGTTCATTGGAGCTGTTTTCAAGTAAAAACTCATAATCTCCATTGAAGACCCGAGAGGACAAAGACGAGACAGACAAGACACAGACCAAGTGTTATTATCTGCAAAAATTGACCTCATTTTATTTTGTTTGAATTTGTGACTACCAAAACGACTCTACATCTTCTTGGTGTTCTCAACTTCACCTGCCGCCACAAATTGCTTTCCGGTTCCATCCCCTGAGCCCTTCACCTTCCTGCACAATCACAAATTGTACCATATGAGTCCGCTCTTCATCGCACTTGTTTAAGATTAAGCTGCTTAAATTTGGTGTGAGATTAACATCTTATCGTCTTGCCATCTCAACTAACTACAGAAACAAAAGGTTTTCAATCGAACGGGACTTACTTGAGCCAGTGATTCGAAGAAGGATGTTCAAACGGGTTGTCTGGAGCAGATTCAGTTGGACTTCTGTACGCCACTGCATTGTTCAAGAGAATATTTTCTGTTTGTATAGTAAAAGAAAAAGGACTCTCCATGCCAGATAATGCAGGGAAGAACATCTTCTGTGACCAAGGATCATGGTTGCTTGGACCACCAGTAATGGGGCTGAATACGCCGCTTCGGTGATCATTTTCAGGACTGTCCTTCCTGTGTGTATAAGCATTCTCTTTTGCAAATAATGATGATGTTCTATGCTGAGGCACATGATGCATACCATTTTCCTCGTTAGGAATAGTTGTCTCTGAAGGTATAATCCAGTTTGCTGACCCACCAACTAAACCGAGACCGTTTTGGCCAAGGGGACTCTTCCACATTTGCCAGCTTCCGTCATTAGCTTGTTTTTCATCCGCAGCCCGCGATTTGGACAAAGGAGGTTCAATTGGGGATGGCTTGCTGTTTTCACACGTAGGTGTATTCTTCGTTGCATGGTGTTTTACCAGTCCAATGCCAGTTTCATACCCAGCCCTTAAATCAAGTGAATCTGAAACTGGTCCCAGTAGAGATATCGGATCCGGAACATAACACGGATCTTCAAAATGTTCATCTTCACCAGGTTGAGGGGAAACAATCTCTGTTGGAGGTGAGACACCCAAACTACTGGTAGTGGATCCACTAGTGTACACCGGTATGGTAAATGGCGATGGGTGGCCAAAACTGATGGGATTGTCAAAGGTTCGTATTGAGGAAACTTGACTGGAAACCTGTGAGCTCTGAGCAGCTTCCTGGGGCTTTGTACTAGGTCTACTTATAGTGCTAACATTTGAGGAAACAGGAACAGACGTTGAACGGGCAAACAGTTGGTGCCATGATTTTCTAGGTTCTCTAGTCGGTTTTGGCTCAGAAACAACCTGAGGAGAGAGCATCCGATATTCAGTTATAATTGATAAAATAAAAAAAAAACAAAGTAAATCAATTCATGTCACTTGAACTTTTATCAAGAAGGGTATGTACAGAAAACAGAGGAGTTAAGGAGATTTATATCTTTAAACACACTAGGTTACTCATAACCATAGAGCAAGCAAAATATGTGAAAATCTGGAAAGGACACTTACTGGACGATTAGCATTCGGTTCCCCTTCGTTAAGGAGATATTTCATAGCCACGAATTCAGGAGGATTAGAATGAGCAGAGGTATGAGAAATATCTGCAGAACCAATGGGCTTGTTTTCTTTTGCAATTGTAGCAGAAGTAGTAACCCCTCTCCCAAATAAACGGCTATCACTGATAGCCTTAGAAGACGATAAGAATGTACCCTTCATTCGATCAAAGTACCGACCACCAGATTTTGTACCGTTACTAGTGGCATTATTTTCTAAACCATGTCCATGCTTCCTTTCCACGTTGGCGCCCCTAAAATTATCACGTGCATGCCTCTCGTGTTCCAGATGATCGTTCTTATCAAGATCGCGCTTCTGCTCGGATTCCTTTTTTGTTCTCTTGTCATGCTCTTCACCATCAGAATTGCTCTTACTTGAGGCTTTATCTCTCTCTTTTCTTTTCTCCTGACGCTTCTTTTCCGCCTCTTTGATGATTTTCTCCTTGGCAGCCAGTAATAATTTGCTACATTTCTCGGCCTCAATTTTCTCATCTCTCAGTTTTCTCCGTTCTTCCACTAGTCTTGCAACTTCTTCTCTTTGTTTTCTCTCTTCCTCCTCCGAAAGCTCCTTCTCAAGCCTAGCTTGTCTTTTCTCTTCCGCTTTTCTACGTGCTTTTTCTACCCTACTCTCATGATAGCTGGTCCCATTCCCACCCTGTTTAGCCAGTAACCGTCTCTGCTCAGGGTCAAGTGATGAATCATCAATTGAGCTAAATCTAAAAATATTTCTCCAAAGCCACCTAATGCTCATGAAAAAAGAAGTCAGCAACCGGCAAGCAAAAACAACACCACCAGAATATGATTTCCCCACCAAACAATTTTCATCTCCATCTGCACCACCACCATTATTCCGCCAATAGCTTGACCCGCTAGTCCACGCGCTGCTCTCAGACCACTCTCGCCTGTGCATATATCCCTTCTCACTCCATCCTTTCCCATTCAACATCTTTCCACTTCTTCCAACAAGATCCTTCAAAATCCCTGAACCAGAAATCTCTAATGCGGGCATGTCTAAAACAGGCCTTTTTGATACATGCCCACAATACGAGCACATGAATCTTCCACCACCTGGATTTTGGTCCCTGTAAGGCGTTGAGCAGTTACGACAACGCCTAGTCGCATTTTTCTTTAGCTTTTGTAATTCAATAGCTTCTAATCTCTCTCTCTCCCTAAGCCGGGCATTTCTCCGCACACGCCAAGTTGATAGCTGAGGCATCAAAACCTCGTACCAGAACAAAGTAACCAATAGCACAAACACACAAGCAAGCCTCGGAGAAGTAATTTCGAAACGAAAATCTGGTGGAAGAAGCTGAGACAGAGCCCATAGTCCAATCAAAGGTATAACAAACCAAGGCAGCATCGTTGCAACCTGGCGAGACCACTTTTGAATAACGCACAATATACACATTATCCTCCCAAAGCCGACCCCTTTTTTCTTGATCGTATGGATGAGAAAACCCTAGACTCAGAGAAATTTCAACCCAGGGGATGTTATCAAAACAGGAAACCCAAGCCCTAATCTTGTTTTCAGGTTGTAGTACACCATCGAAGTAAAAAAGTTCGCAGCTTCAAGGAACTTTAGTCAAGATGATAGATAGCCTTGGAGAATCAACAAAATACCTAACGCAACAACGACAATGGAATCAATTAGAAGACCACCACGTACGCAAATGGAAATGGATTGGGTTAAACGCACGTAATGATAGGTACTCTTTTACGTAGAGTTCGGATTGTCTTGCGATGCAATGTGAATCAATCGAGAGAGGTAAGGAGACTTACCGATAGGGAAGCCATTGAAGCAAAGCATCAGCAAAAGGAAAAAAAAAAAAAAGAGCTTCAAAATTGAGAATAATGATGTCGGAATTCGAATATAGCCTACACAGTTCGGATCGTATTCGTGTTGAATCACGTCGCCGTGGCTTTTCGTTTGATTTTTGCCCACGAAGAAAGAAACCGTAAACAAGAAAGATTGAGAAGAAGAAGAAACCAAAGAATGTTAGAAGGCAAATGTGAAACAGGAAACGAACCGGGTAGGTCTTCGGGTCAAGTTGGGTCCCACTAAACCGCCCCACCCATTTATCCATCAGTATGTTACGGTGAATTGCCCAAGTAAAAATGGATAGTAGTAAAAGACTTCTTTTTTACCAAAAGCTCCTTTTTTCCAACTAGGAGTAACAATCTTCTTATATTTTCCATAAATATGTTTTCTATAACTTTCACGTGTCCATACTTTTTTCTTTCTATTTTATTGTTTATAACTTACTTATTTTATATAATAAATAAATGTTTTTATGACACAAGTTTTAAAAGATTATTATATATCTTTTAATTTTACACTTGTCGATATTCTTTTTTTTGTGCTATTATTCAAATTTTATATATATATATATATTCTAATATTTTTTTAAAAAAAATTAATGACAAGTTTTAAGAAATTATCATGTGCTATCTATAATTTTACATGTACCATATTTTTCTCTCCGTTTTATTGTTATAATTTATTTTTTTTCTTCATTTTATTATTTCTAATGTATAGCTTGTATTTTATATTATATCTAAAAATATATAATATTTAAAAATTTATTTTAAATATAGCTACTATGTATCTTACATACTCATGATCATTCTTACATCAAAAAAAAATTACGCATCTCAAACAGTAAATGCTCAAGTTCATTCTTTTATCAAAAACAAATGTTATAAGCTTCAGACACTGGATAACCAACTTAAAGTATGTACTTGATATAATTAAATTTATAGGCAACAAATGATCTCATATAATTAAGTTAGCAACCACTCATTATCCAACACTAGGAAGTAGCATCAAGTAACTTTAAAAAATGTAAAATTTAATTACTTCAAATAATAATAAACATTCAAAAATTAATAATGAAATTTATTATATATTTACAGATAAATTACTACATACTTAATTACATAAAAATCAAATTTTCCTTTTAGTTTAGATTATTATACAGATTTGAATTAGTATCTGTATGGCATGATATTTATTTTGTAAATAGAGTAGCATGTTATTACTGAATTACTCAAATAATTAACATAATATTCATTTTGTTATGGTAAGCATGTCACTTGGAGTTGTTTTGAGTTCAGAGTATCTATAGATTGCTTGGACTCAATTTTATTACGCAAATTTAGGTTTCTTATTTATGTTTGATTTGTTTCATCACTACTATTTTTAATGTTGCTTTCACATATGATATATATGTTGTATTAAGTTTCTTTATATGGAAAATGGAATAAAACTAATCCAGTAATTAATGATTTAGGCTTGTATAGCGGAATAAAAAGTGGGAGAAAACATAGAGTAAGACTTGCCACTCCACTAAATCTTTTTGTTTTGTTTTGTTATTAATGGGTTTTTATTATTATTTTTTTGGAAACTTCCTCCTACATAATATGAGAGGAATTCCTCTTAACTTTTTCTCATCTCTCTCTTCGCGAATCACAACGTTAAACTTAAATAAATTCTTGAAACATATGTTATGTGCTGGAATGTTGCAAGATTTATCAAGTAGTCTTCTCCAGAAGAAGATGTTAAACAATTAAAGAAATATTTTGCAAAGACAATTCCCAGAAGAGAATAAAATTATTATGTACAAGTACAATAAACATTAATTAGAATGATTGAAACAACCAGAAGAAGATGAAAAAAAAGTGAAAGCAAAAGAAAGGAACCAAGGCCAAAGCTGTCTGAGTCAGTGGAAGTTGCTGAGGCAGGAGATGGTTAAAGGAGAAGGGAAGGGATCCATGGAGAGATCCAAGAAGAAGAGAAGATGTGGAGAAACAAAAGGAGAAGTAAGAGAAGGATTCCTACAATGAATGTTCCGGTTTGTAAGATTGGTATTATATAATCCTCTAATAGTGAGATAAGGAATGAGCCGTAGAGGATCCATCCTAAGAGTACAACAAGCACAAGTGGAACTATTGGCGATGGCCCTTTGCTCTCCATGTTCCCTCTTCTCTCTCACGACCTAGGTTTTAAGTTGGGTTTAGGATCTCTACGTAGATTTCATTATTGTTGTCTATATTTCATTGCTTTTTTATTCGTACGTAACAAAGACAAGCTGGTGTTGGATGACCATGATTTGTTTCTTTATAATATACATGATTTGTTTGGATGCATACGTTAGAAAACCTAATTACTGCAAATTTCTTTTTAATATTGCATTATGTTTTCTTATATGTATTTGATCACGATGATCACTTTTTTAATATATTATATCATCTTCTTATAGTTGTACGAATGGGTATACCAATCTAGTTTAGGTTCACTACAAATAACCAATTCAACAACAGTTGACTACAACTTTTTGGCTGCGACAACTTTTAAATGCCTATTCTTCTAAATATTGTTGTAAAAATGGATTGGATGATAAAAAATAATAATTTAAAACTCATCACATGTTATTTAATACCCCTTTCTATATTGATACTTTTTACATTTTCCTTTCCTAAAATGGTTCAACTGCCTCTACGTTTGATACGAGAAGATAAACAACTTCCGTATCAAGATTATATAAAAAAAAAACTTGTTTCAGACCATCTTATCATCTTATCCAGGAGCCAGACATTTCTTATGATTCTTCTGATTATTTGTATGTTAAGTTATCATTACTCTTAAGGCTAAATTGCTCTATTTTTTTCTTTTAAGATCTAGCATAGTACGTAGTCATACCATATTGTCTTTTTGTTTGTGTTAGTTTTTGTCGTTACGTCACTATTCATATTCAAATCTGAGAATTGCATGTTGTTGACAATTTAAAAAGAAAAACATTCTTCGATTTTTCATTCTCGAAATTTTCTCTTTGGTTTTTGAAAAAAATAAACCAATAGAAATCTTCTATGAAATTGTACACATTTTTAAAACAGATCAAAGCCATAAAAATATACTTTTGGGCAGAATAAAAAGTTTTAAAGATGCGAAGCAACGTACAAGCTTTTCAACCAATAACACCATGCATGTTCATAAAATTGATTCTAAGTTGTCTATTATAAAACAAAATGAAAAATGAAACAGTGAGATATTTTGTTTTAAATAACCCGGCACGTTAAATCGAATTCGTGCGGTTTTGCACGCTTTCAAATCAAAATCGAGCTAAAGGTAAAAGCTTATGTATAGATTATATGCAAAAGGACTTAAAAAAATTATTTTATATAATATCACCGAAGCAAAATGCTAATGTACCAATATGAATATCTGCCATTATCATGAAAGAGCCACAAAGGCTCTCATCCATTTCTCAAGATCGTCTCAAGAAATCAGTGGAGGGTTGATGTTGTAGCTCGTCCACGTTCGTGTTGGAGCCACGCCCACGCCGCCTGTTGATCAACTCCATGAGCGATCGGTGCGGCACTTGCGTTCTCGTGTCCACAAGCGATCTCATCTTCTGTAACCGTAAACGTCTCCTCTATTGCGGACTTTGATCATTATCATCAATGGCAGGAGAGTAGTGGTATGTTGAAGAATTTAACCAAGTGTTAGAGCTTCTACCATCATTACGTCGTAGTTAGAAACAAATCATTTGAAGTACGAGAATCAACCCAACCAAAGTCAACATATTCAATAGACAAATCGAGCTTGTACAAAATTGACAGCTCTTAGGCACAATTACGAGCTTCCTCAAAACTAGGGGACTGATCAAATTTAGAAGAAAAAAGATAGAGCAACATACAGGACCATAGCGACCGGAAGGATCAGTCTCGACGTAAGGGTTCGTGTCATTGGGAGCTCCAGGCGAAGAAATCTCCGTGGCTCCGTCTATCAAAATCTCAAATTGGGGAAAAACAAGATGGCGAAGCTGAAAGAAAAAGCAACAAGGAAGTGAGAAGCGTGCTAGAAAAGCCTAGGTTTTCCTTCGTGAATCTCGTAGGTGAAGACGCCCAAGAGCAACCAAAAGAGCCTTGAAAAATCAACGCAGAGCAAAACCCAAGCCATTTCTACAACAACACCTCGATGTTGTATTTTTGTTTTCGTGCTCTTTCGCAATCATCTGTCTTCTTCCCTTACGGACCTTCATTCAAACACGATGTTTCGTGGGAAAAGTTCAAAGAGAATATGTGCTCGTAGCCGATCCAAGTGGGTGGATTTTTGATGCACCATCGATGATCATTCAGATTCGAAAACAAAAAAGTAAGGATCAAACTCTCTATTTGAATCATTGTGTTACAAGTCTCCTATTGATTAACGTCATAACGAGTGGTTTCAGTGTAATAATGTATGTAACCGATGATTGCGTAATTTGACACAGTCCCTTTTTTAAATTTTTGTTTGAGAATATTTGACTAAATCCCCTTCCATAATATTTATTAATTTATTATTATTTTTAATTCAAAAAAATTACAATAAATTGCAATATGTGATACGATAGTGACTAGAATTCGAATATTAAAATCAATAGAATATATTGACAAAAAAAAAAAAAAATTGCAACCCGTGATAAAATTTATTAATCAGGCTAGACTTGGGATCAACCAACTCATAAAATTTACTTTCTGGTAAATTTTTTATTTAGCAAATTTACTTTTTTATCATCCCCGAGAAGAATAATTGCAACTCGAAGGCATCAACATGAAACAACATGAGTCATGAAGAGAGCAGTGACGGTGAAACTATAAAAAAAACATCCTATAATACACTCACAAACCTTAAGTATAAAATACAAAGCTTTTCAAAGGTTTTATCCAGAGAGTTTGTGATTTTGATAAAGTTACATAGATAAATTCTATAGCAGCAAAAATAACATACAAGAAGAAAAAAAAACACAGCCAAAAAGAAATCAGCTCCATCTTTTTCTTTTTCTTCTTTCTTCTGTGGGGGAGGTAAAAAACAAAGAACTTAGGAGACAAAACAAGTTAGAAAGCTATACCTGTTCCTATAACGGTATAAAGAGCATGTCTTTGTGAGATCAGATCAGAGCTACAAGGGAGGGAACTCGTGATCATCCGCCAAATGGTATGACTGCGTAGGTGTTACCCTAAATGTACAAACCCACGAATTAGACACAGTGAAGTGGCTTTGATGATCATATGGTAATAATTCAATCAAGGTTTAAGGACAAGAGATATACTGTACCGCTCTTCCTGCGTGGAGGAGGGTATAGATGTTGGGCGGTGTGACTGATTATAATAACCTTCACCGCTTAGGTCACTTTGACTGCTGCCCTCGGAAGGGGAGCGTAGGCCAGCTGGAAGAGGATCCATAGACCTTAAATCTGGAGCCTTCTCATATGGATGATTTGCAGACCCATTGGTATCGGAGAAGCTTTCAAGTGAATCAGCTTGACTAATATCACAAGAGCCATTTGCTCGGTTGGGATGATGATGAAGGTGATGATGATGCTGTCGCTCACGGGTGTTTCTGTCTGAGAAATTCATTTCTGAGTGCAAATGTGCCATGCTACGGCTGTTGTTACGTGGCGACCTAGCTTGGTGTGAATTTCTTCTTGGGGTGAACGGTCTATCCCTGTAATGGTTCTGCATAAAAGAGACGTTAAAAAGCTTGACCATGGAGATATTTTGATAGTGTCCGTACAGAGATGTGAGAGAGGCGAATAAGTAATTACCGCATTGGGGAAGTATGTCCCAGTTCCTCGTGGCTTAGGCAATTCCTCGATACCAAAATTAGCACCTGGAATCATCTGAGGGTTCATATGAAAGAAAACCTGTCTCGGAACAGCTCCATTGGCGTTTACTGGACCGGGGGCATTCCGCCTGAATGGCAGTGCATGCCGAATTACTTCCCATGAATTGTTGTTCGGAAGCTGAGACAGCCCAGGAGGAGATAGTGGAGACAGAGGACCGTTTTGGACATAATCAAACCACCAGCGCCCATAGCGCAAACTGTTAAGCTGACTGTCGAAATCCCCTGTGAGGTCAGACAGCAAATTTTGAGTGCCTGAAACACAATGACCTGAGTAGTGGAGATGCATGTCCTCATGTGGCAAAGTTACTGGGTTCATGAGTGAAGTGTGGTGTAATGAACCTGTAAACGGCAGGTCTTCATGACCAGCATGCTCGTTCACGTTCTCATTACTATGTGTAACACTTCTCGAATCCGCAAGGCAGTAATTATCCTGCAATTTCTCCACCCCGCTTCCATTTAATACTTCACCATTTCTGATCTGATGGATAGAATGATGTTCACCATTCAAAGAAGAGACACTTCCCTTATCACTAAAGCACAGAGATTTCATTGCATCATCGGATATCTCAAGCTTTTGAAACCTCGCACTAGCCAATTCTTTTGCGTCTCCGGCAAATCGTTCCTCTGAGACTGATGGGGCTGTTTCACCAGGTGATCTGCTTACATCAAGCCCAGCTGTACTCGATACATTGGCTCCTGCATACAACAAGTCTTCCTGGTCATGTCTACCATTTCCAGCAGCACCAGATGGACTAGAAGATTCCGATTCGTAAACCATTTGACCTTCTTGGAAATGGTTGGCAGTTGAAGCAGGCAATATGGCACTGTACCTGTTGTACCTTACATATGGAACACCATCAAGGACATCGGGCCTCTGCCCACTCCCATGCCTGTGTAGCATGTTCGAGAAGAACTTACGAAGCTCAAAACTTATGTCTTTTTCTGACTGCAAAATGATTTGCCCAAGCTTCCGAGCACCATATGTGAATGCACTTCGTATGCGATAGAAGTTACCTGAGTAAGAGAAAGTAATATCCATGCGCTTTAAAAGTTCACCAAAACAGAGAGTCGTCTAGATCATAAACTCCACGGACAGAGCATACTAAGTTTAAAGGTTTATCTCAAGTTTATAAAGTTCTTCAATTGCAGGGTAATAAGACATGCCAGGATATCAAAACCTTAATTTTAGCTGCACTTAAAATCTACGCATCCTAATCCAAAAATTTCAGGAAAACCAGCATAATGTTGTATAACTCTAAAAATCTGGACAAGGAAAGGTCAAAAGCCTCTGTCTTAAGCATGCTCAAACAATCGAAATCAAGAAGAGGAGAGATTACAGCAGAACAAAAAATACTGTGATGGTTGGAGAAAAGAAATAGCAGTTAACCTTTGCTCACGCTGCGACCAAGATTGTTATTTTCTTTAAGCGGATCAACTATATTAAGATGCTTCAAAGGAAACACACGTGGGTTTGCCTCAAATCCTCGTGAAGGTACAGAGTACATCTCCAAACATTCCTTGAGAAACTCACTGGTCAGCAGTAGATCTTGCCCGCCAATTTCCGGAGTCTCAACTACAAAAATCAAAGAAATGCAGACACTGAAATCACAAAAGATCTCAGTTTTATATAAACTTGTGAAAATGCTCACCAACAATTTCTGGTAGAGAGGACAGGCAGACTGGACCACTCAAGCTAATGCAATAGTTATCCCAGTCAAACTTGCTGAAGTAGTCCAAGAATTTGTATAAAACCTATGTAAAACAAAAACTCAGTAAATCGAGAAAAGACTTAACCATAATTTGTCCCTCAAAATTCGAACACTCTTACTGCTAGTGGACCATCCAACGATGAGTGGAAGAGATGGAAAATATATAAGACCAACGTCTCCAGAGCATATGTTGAGATCAATCCATGTAGAGCCCCGAGAATACGGCTCTCGTAGTAGCACCAAGCTTTGATGAGTATGATACTTCGCTTGAAGAGATGGTCCTTTCCAATGAGGTGATCGATCTGCGTAATCAAATCGTCAACGTCAATCTGCTAGAAGTCAATATTTGTCTTCTACAATTGCATCCTCCGAAAATGCTTATACGAATATTGTTCTAGGCAAATGCGCTTCAAACATGTTATTGCAAGCATGTGATATTAAAATTTGCAATATTTGAAAATCTATTGAGTTAACAGAAAACCCCTCATGCAGTTGGGTGAACACAATGTCATTAAGATAGATTAGTGACATTCCATTTCAGCAGTACATATATCGAACAGATAAAAAAGCCTTAATCTGTATTTACCTTTAAAAAAGGTTAGTTAAATTTGTTTGACACAGCATGGTCATACTGAAGAGGACAGATTACCTTCTCGAGAAAGCACAGAGTACAAATCCCACCGAGCTGATTGAAAGAGATATCAACCACAATGTTTTGCACCAGACATTTAACAAGCTTAACCTGCAACAGGTAAAAAACGTTCGGTACTTGAGAGATAAATAAAACATGATCGGCATGCATAAACATTCATATACATACTTGGAATACTCACGGCAGAAGCTAGTTTCTGTTTTTGAAGTATAAATATTAAATAACACAGAGAGTGGATAAACGAACCTCAGCCCGTATTAACTGCACATCCTTAACCAAAAACTGGGCAGCCACATTACGTTCCTCCCTCTCAAGTACAGAGAAAACTTTGAGGGCCAGTTCTTCCTCGTGACAGGGTCCACCAAAAGCTGTGAGATCAATATCTCCATCAGGAAGATACGTTTTCAATGGGACCGATCCAAAAGAATGTACCTGAAAGACACATACCAGTAAAGTTATCAGACGCAACATCGAAGAATCTTCAACCAGTAATAGAAAGCACAACCCTTCCGAATAGAAAATAACAAAGAGATGAATACTACTATTTAGAATATCTTACAGTGAAAGTCTTCAACATAAGAATAACAAGACAGAGTACTACATGAATATTGAGATGGCACTGCACTCCGATTAAAGCAATAAAATTTAAAGCCAGCATCTAAAATATAGTCGATTTCAAGCATTTAACGCACGTAATTTCCAGATGTTAATGCAGAGAGAGGCCAAAGTTATAGCGACATTAACAGAGAATGTTTTAAAAAAAAAAATTAACCTCGCATCCAAGTGTCATTCTGATTAGTCTTTGCATATAATCAATCACATCTCTTCTTCGATCCTCGGATACAAGTGTTGGATGGACCTGCTCTATAATTTCACGGGTGGCTTCCTCCACTCTAATCCAGAACTCCGGTTGATTCGACGGAGACCGAGGAGGCGGAAGCGGTGAAAATGAGGACGAACTCTCTTCCAATACAGGCCAATCATCGAGATCCGCGGCCATGAAAGAGTAAAAACCTAAGAAAAAAACCGATTGATACGAGAGCAACCGATTGATCAAAACGAGGGAATCAGTTCGTTGTAAAGTATAACCCCCAAAATTGAATCCGATATGAGTTCGGCGATGGCCAAAAACGAACAAGCGAGTACAAGAGGAAGCAAACAAAGAATCGAGAACGAGAGAAAAGCGATATCAGGGCAAAAGGAAGAGGATGGGTTTTCTTCTAGGTTTTTGAAAGATCCCAAGTGATTACTGTTAAAGGTCCGATTTTGTGTTTTTTTTTTTTTTTTTTTTTTTTTTGACTGCAATCAATAAGAAGAAAAATAACGAGAAGAAAAAATGTGTCTTACTGGTTTGTCTATGCCATCTTCAAACCCTTGTCTTATGTCGCTCTTTTCCTAGACCTTTCTTATTCTTATTTAGAAAGAGCGACCAGCATTATTTAGGTTTAAATTCTAAAGACATCTTTTGAGTTTGATTAGTGATTTTGGGAGTTATTTATTCTGTCTTTGATTTAAATTGAGTTGGTTAAATTATTAAAAGAATTTATTGAATGTTTAAAGAATCATGTTCATCTTAGAAATGTTTAGACAATTTTATTTTTCTTCTTTGGGTGAAAGAAGTCAAATTTAGGGTTCGATGAGCCCGAATTTATGAATTTTATAGACATTTTGAATCCTTATACTATGATATGCTCATTAAATATACGAATGTTTATAAAAAGTTTTATAGTAAAAATATATATATATATATATTTATGATTACAACATGAAAGATATTATAGTTTTTGTATTTGTAATATTATTATGAGAAGAAAATATATGATTACAAAGATATGATTATCTTTATACATTTTAGTGAATGTTATTTATGTGATATTTTTTATATATGAATCTATTTTTTGTAATAAAAGTTTTATTTAGTTTAAACTTAGATATATCTATTATAAAATTATCTAATAGAGAATGATGAGATATTTTGGAAATTTTTTTATTGTAACTATATCAACAATCAGGTATCTAATGTGGGTTAATTTAATTGCGACCTGTAATTTATTACTTTTTATATTTAATAAATTTATAATATATAAATCTATTAAATATACGAATGTTTATAGAGAATATTTTATCTATGTATAGATTTTAAGGTTGTATAATCCAAATTAAGGAAGTTTTTTTTAACAGAAATTAGAACAGTTTTTTTTGTTAGCAATACATTATGGAAAAACTAAAATGAACTAATTAACCAGGGGAAATTGAGTTGATATATACGATATCCGTTGTTAGGTTCCAAGTATTCCTTACTAGATTGTCTACTCTGGTATTCGTTGTTCGTGGGCCAAAAATAATTCTTGTCTTGGTGAACATACTAAAACACATGTTAATCTAGTCTAGATATAATGCCAAAGCTGGTCATATTTTTGCAATGTAATGGAGACTGGCTTATATCAAACAAATAGATAAATTATACAACCACATATTATTTATCACATAGTCCAATGACCTAATAACTACAATAATTAGCGTGTATTTAATGTAAAATTTATTTTACTTGTAATCTATCATTTTTTACATTTAATGAATATGAATTTGTAATATGAATTTGAATCCAGATAACCCTAACTGAAAATTGGATTGACCTAACCTAACCCTAAAACTAAAATGTATAGATCAAATACTTGATTCCCACATAATTGTTGGATTATTAGCTACTAAGCCATGCCTAAAAAACTAACTAAACCTAAAACCAAAATGCACATTAACATATGTTAAAGTTGGGCTAATGTATGTGGCCCAATAATAATGTGAAGAAAGAGTTCTCACATTGCCGCTCATCATCTTTCTTCCTCCGCTTCCATTCTTAACTTCCAGGCGAACAAAATTACCGGCGAAATTTCGCGGAGAAGCCTCACCGAAGAAGCAAGTTATGGCGGGCATGGTTGCGGTGGCAGGATCGCGACCGTGGAACTCGTTAATCCAAGCTCTACTTCTGATATCACTATCATTTCCGGGTCTCTCTAGCGCTTACCGACCAGGAGATATCGTCGCGATGAGCAAGATGGGACAGTACCATTCTGTTCGTATCCCTCTTTACACATAGCTTAAATTAACTTCTAATTTGATGGAGACAAGGATCTGTTAATTCCCTGGCAGTCGAGAACGACTTGGCATGATGTGATCGGAAAGCATTGCCCGATCTTCGCCGTTAATCGCGAGGTACTGTGTATATTATTAGGTTTCGATATTTCTGGAGTAAAAATTTCTGATAATTAGATTGAATTTGTCTTTTTTTTCATGCCAAATTTTAGGTATTGATCCCCATAGCGAAACCAATTGGCTACACTGGAACAGATCCTTATAAGATGTGAGAGTTTATTCGTTTTTGTTATACTTCGATTACTGCTCAAATTAAAATGGTGTGTAGCTGTATTTGAAGCTTTGAATTGAGATCGATGTGCCTTTAGTTTATCTGCCAGGTTCATCGCTGGTTTTTACCGGCTTTTAGATAAGTATCTAGCAATTTCTGTTGTTGCTGCTCGAGTAGGAGATGATGAAGATAGATTGATGATCTGTCACATCTCATCTATTTTTATTAGGATAGAACCATTTTGTATGGTGTATTTAGTTCTATTCTGTTGCAGATTGTGTTCGTCTAATGTCTCTTCTGCGCTGAACATGGTGTACAATGCTGATATGGCGACATCTCTTCCTTGTTTGTACATTAGTCATATGCTGATTTGGTGTCTGATGTTAACTACGGATGATTTTACGTGCAGAAAATTCCAAGTTGGAAGTGAGAAATTTCTAATTCACTGGCTTTTGGTGATAAACCGGAAGAGCTCAGAAGTTCCAATGATTGATGTAAATTTGGTATGTTTAGCATTGGATTTGAGTCATTTATAAGCTTCGGCTGATTAGTAAATTTGGTTTTTGTAACACTGGTTTTGAGTCATTTCGGTGTGGTTTTGATTTTGTTCGTTTGCACAGAGATATTCTGGGGGAGATTTGCTTGGAGTTACAGCTCAAGTTATCGATATGCCTCTTAGCTGTACGTAATGCTCCATATCTAGCTATATTGTGTCCTGATTTAGGTGTCTCTTTATTAACGTCTGTCGTCTGTATGAATAAGCGAATTTTGTCTGCACTACTAAATATTAATATGGCCTAACCAGATATGCCAAGTCTTGCGTTCAAAATTTAATACTCAAGATATATGACATATTAGGTGGTAGCTTCTCAAGATTGTGATGTTTGGTTGCTTAAAGCTCATGTCTTAGGCCTAGTTAACTTCTCTGCTTTCTATTATCTCTAAAGTTTTACATTATCTGGTGAAAGTTATAACATCTTCACCTTCTTTGAGGCATTGGGTGCTAATATATATATAGGCAGTTTGTTTGCTAGTCTTTATTTTTCTGCTGTTACCTTTATGTCTATTACATAGGCTGATACAATCCATCTTTCTGGTGGCATTACTACATTAAAATTACATTTTCATGGTCAGGAGTTTTTGACTGAGCTAAGATTTTACCCATGAACAGATTTGAATACACACCCGGAGATCCGCAAACAGTTCTGGGATCCTCAACACTGGCCAAAACATGTTCTTGTTAGATACAGATGGTACGCTACTTTTGTTGACCAGCTTCAACCCTTTATCCTCTCTCCTTGCTAATAAGCTTGTGGATATAGTCAAGTCCCAGAGCTAAAGAAACGTCATGTTACTGATATTTAGCTAAGACACTATATTGTGATGCAGGAAGGAGCAGTCAGAGATTGATGTCTCCTCAGGATTTTATGTCCTCTTTGGCTCAGGTAAATCATTTTTTTTGTTCGTGCTAATTAAATAATTAGTTCAAAGGGAAAATAAGCTCATACACTTAATGTATTCTTATTATGTTGTTAACTTGCGATCAGCTCTCACATTCTCGTTCGTACTCTCCATTTACGTCTTACAATCTTCACGAGAGAAGCTGGCGAGGTAAATAACGTTCCTGTCCTCTCCATTTCAAATATATATCTTTCTGTCTTGAACCTAATTCTTGAAAATGTTGTTGTAGGTTTGTAAGAGAGACGGTAGTGGAAAGCAGCTCGAATGTTGGAGAATTTGGCAAGGTTGAGTGAGAGTCATAGTCAAAAGTATATGTATGTTACTGCTGCTATATATGCTTGCAATTGGTCTTCCTTATTGGTTAAATGAACAATTCCAGAAAAAGAAGAGATTTGATCGAACGTGAAGTCGAAAGCAAAACGCTGTCCTTGTCATAGGTTGTTCCAAACTAAATTTTGGAAGAGAATCAACACGAGTAAGTAACTTGTATATCGTCTTGCAAAACAGAATGAAAACGAGTGTCTTGCACTCGGTTGTGTCGTGGTGTGATCATGAGGTTGACTAGAGTTTTCGTTTCCATGGCTAGGATATCCATAATTAAAAAGCCAACAATGAAGTCAAAATGCTTTATCATTTTATTTCTTTTCCAAAAAATTTCTCTGAAATACACAATACAATCGTTTAACTGAGTGATCAAATGAATGTGTTTTGTTCCGTTTGAATATAACGTCGTTAGTTAAAATATGTTGAGGACACCCAAAATTATGAATTGTACTTTTCTCTTCCAGTTTTACGTACATGACGTAGTTATATTAGTTTACCAACGTTGACAAGTCATTAAATTATATATATGTGGAGCAATGATTGGTCTTTGATGTGCATACAAGAACGATCTAAACATTTTCATTTGATCTGACAAAAAAAAAAAGAGGAGAGAACAAAACGGAGATCAGTATGTAGTAATTTATTAAACTACATCAAAACAAAGATTAGAGAAAAAAACATAAAGAAGAAGCAATGCATTAAATGAAACCAACAACCAACTAACCTCACACCGTCTACTCTCACTTTCATCCATTTGCCCTCTTGGCTCTCTCTATATAAACACAAACTCTATTAGCTCTCTTCATCATCCAAATAAATCCATTACTTCCTTAAGCAAAAGAGATATAGAAAGTGAAGATTATGGAGGGGCTCTTAAAGCTGTCAACATTGGTGATTGTGTGCATGTTAGTGTCCGCTCCAATAGCGTCCGAGGCAGCAATCTCGTGCGGCACCGTCGCCAGCAACTTGGGCCAATGCATTAACTACCTGACCCGAGGCGGCTTCATTCCTCGAGGATGTTGTTCTGGCGTTCAGAGGCTCAATAGCATGGCTCGGACCACACGTGATCGGCAACAAGCTTGTCGCTGCATCCAAGGAGCAGGTAGAGCCTTGGGTTCCAGACTTAACCCAGGCCGTGCTGCTCGTCTTCCTGGTGCTTGCCGTGTCAGGATCTCTTACCCCATCAGTGCAAGAACCAACTGTAACAAGTAATCTACTCTCACTCTATTTATTTCATTTTACTGTAGGTTGTAAAAATTTTATTTGGATTTTAATGAAGTGTTACTGACCATATGATAATATGTTTGATGTATTTGGTTGGTTGCAGCATCAGGTGAGCATTAGAGGATATGGACGTTAAAGGGTTTTAATTTCCATATAATTAATCGTTGAGAGAGTATACACAAAATAATAATGTCACTAGTATAAATGTATCCTTTGAATATTGTGTTGTTTTTAGAATTTGTCTTTTCATATCTTTCTTTATATTCGACAGTCCATTTAATTGGTCGTCTCTGTTATGTATTCCTCTAATGATATATGGAATTACGATATGTATTGTTTCCATTTTGTTGCCGACACTAGGCTTTTTTTATTACAATTATGATCAAACTGACTTAAGTATTGGTAAAAATAATAATTTATAATCAGTATTTATATAGTCAACTGGATTGATAAGTGTGCTTTAAGAAAATGATCATACTTCGACTTCTGATACTTTGTATTTACAAAAAAAATGTCCTGAAAGAAGATTCGAATTCATTCACTCTAAAGTATCCTCTTTCTTTTTTTTGGGGGGGGAGGGGTCGACAAATTATTTTAATTTTGCCAGAGAGATCGTCACTATATATATGAGGTGAAACAACTGATCTTCACAACAAGAGACTCGACTCGTAAACGAGATCAATCCTTATGTACACTCGCATAACGTGTCCCTTTGCAATTCTCACTCTTTCTTTTGTACTCTTTTTCTCGTTGGCGAGTGTGTAAAGTAACAAGTGAGAGTAATAGTACATATGGATTTTATCGTGTCGATCCATTTGTCATGATAAAGTAGGTTTTTATCATGTCGATCGATTTACGATAATGCATACAATTTGCCTACAACTTGTGGAGATCCTCTTAGATATCTCCAAGTTCGTATCACCGTGTATCCTCCAGAATAACTTCTTAGATAGACATCCAAGTCTCTTTTGCTCGTCTATCTGTTTTAAATCCTCTTCTCTTGTCATTTCCTTTGATGTCTCCAACTCTTTACCATTTGTTGTTTCTGTCCATTAGTTTCGTACTTGGACCATTTCCATTTTTTTCTCTATTTCTTTATTAACTTGAACTGTCACTTGACCATATCATTTTCGGACCACATGTCTAAGATTTGTTACTCTCTTACGAGTGGCCTCATAAATTGTGTTTGGCCACCTTGTTTGACATGTCCAAATAACGTAGGCCGTAAACATTAATCTTTTTCTACATTTCTAACTAAATGATTTTACTTTTTCTGGAAAAAATGTTTTTTTTTTGTTTGATATAAAGTCTTTGGAATATTCATATTGTTTTACTCCCCTTGTTTAAAGATACTGTAAATTTAATAATCTCTATTATGTCGAAGTATCTATTTTTTGGTCAAACCAAGTGGAAATTAAATATCTATATTTAGTTCCGGGTTAAATCTAGATTTCTGATGTTATTCATCTTCTTGAAACTAAACTAACCGAATATCGGGAAAGCAATGTATTAACATTGGAATATGTGTATTTTTAATGTTTAATTAAAAGTAAATCACGTTATTCATTGAATTTGCATGCATGAGAAACTAAGCATAACTAACGGGTATGCATGACATTCATGAGCTTTCCCAATTATAAAAACCGCATCGACGACCTCAACAAAAGTAAAAACAACTACTTCAGAAACAATTAAAACAAAAATGGCGTTTGCTTCAAAGATCATCACATGCCTCCTCGTCCTTACGATCTACATGGCAGCTCCAACAGAGTCACACATAACGTGTAGCACAGTGACAAACGCACTGGCACAGTGCCTGGGCTACCTGACCAACAGTGGTCCATTGTCATCAGACTGCTGTGTGGGAGTCAAATCATTGAACCAAATGGTTCAGACAACACCGGACCGCCGACAAGTATGTGAGTGCCTTACATCAGCGGGTAAGGAAATTAATGGCCTCAATATCAACCTTGTGGCCACACTCCCTACCACTTGTGGTGTTTCAGTTCCCTACCCCATAAGTTTCAGCACCAATTGTGACAAGTACGTCTCCATAACTTTTTTTTTTATATTAGATCTTTTTGTTTCTTTTGAGATTATGGAAATATCTTTCACAGCTTTTTCCATAGAAAATATCTTCAAAGTTCATTATCTCCAAAAAATACATAAAAGTTAATGAACTTGTACTAAACTACCACATAAATACATAGTTCACAAAAATATCTTGCATATACTAAAGCAACGATTACGAACGAAAAAACTGCTATCAAATAATTAAATAAAACTAGAGTAGACTGATAGTATCATTTTTTTTTACCAATGTCATGATACATTTTTTATTTATTTTGACGAATGTTGCAGTATATCGACTGCCGTGTGAAGGAGGCTAGAGATGTACGACTACTCAAAGTTGCCAGCTTTTAACCTAAACAATAATTTTCTGCTGCTATTTTCCATTTTATGACTTCAGTTTCTTATTATGTAATCATCTATATCATATGGTAATAAACGAGAAAGGAACTCTCTTTTTCGGCACTTTGATGTATGTACAAGCACCGTACCATCAGGGATAACACTTGCTGTCTTACTCTTGCATTCAATATGATCAAGAGGTTGCAGGAAAAATTGAGATTTTACTCAACCCCATATATATATATATATAAACGCTAAAGCATCCATGAAAAATGTTTGGCATAAAAATGTTTTGCAAGTTCAGTCCAAAGGATAGCATAATAATAGTCCAAAGGATCATAATAATTGGGTATTCGATACCATGGGCACGTCGCGGCCAACCGGAACTACATGTGTGCCAAATGTTTGTTTTGGGTTGTTTGTGAAGAAAGTTGTCTGTCCGTAAAATTGAAGCGTCGATTGACACATGCAATGAGAAGAAAATAAAAGATGCACATATTAGGATTTGATTGACGTTTTCTTTTTGTAAGTTTAGATCACTTTTAATTTTTAATACGTACATTGAACTAAAATCACTTTTCTAACACATCTGTACATGGCCATCTTATATGGGTGGATAATTGGTGTCACGGCGGCTCTCGCTGATCAAAAGGCTTAATAATTTGTTTTTCAACCAAATTTTCAATTCTTTTTTTTGAAAAATGTTTAATTTGATTAGAAAAGTGCTCAAAATTCAGAAAGATTTAAAACTATTATTGAGGCAAAAAACTCCAAAATGCCAAAAACATTTTCCAAACCTAGAATGGTAGAACCCATAACTATATTGAGTTGGCCTTAATTGCGTTAGTAACTTAGTATATAATAAATTAACTTTGATAATTTATATATTAGTCGTAGAGGCCTAAGTTTTCTTTCTTTTGTAATTAATGGGTCACTCTTATTGTCTTAATTATAATCGACAAATAACTAATTTTCCAAATAGTGTAGGCAATTTTTGTTCTATAACATGTTCGATTAGTTAAGCCTAAAGTGTATTAGACTAAAAGAATTAATCCATTAAATCTTAGTTTAATTGTCGTTTTAATATATATATATATATATATTTTTTGTAAGTGTTGTTTTTAGTTTTCAACACAAAATTTATTAGTTTTTAATATTTTATAACTATTTATATTCTGGATTATATTATTTTATTGGATATATTGAATTTAGATATGTAATTAATGATGTTTTTTATTTAGAAAAAAATAAAAAAATAAATATTTTTTTGTTAAAATCTAAAACGATAATTATAAAAAATTAGGAAGGAGATATAAAAAATCTCACAAAGGACATCGTTAAACCATATCGGATAGACTAACGTTAACCAAGAGATATAACATGACAGTAATCCCCTATATTACTCAATCAATGGCATCTGACTAAATACTCGTTTTGAATGATCCTTTTTCTCACAGATAAAGAAATGAGAAAAATGGGCCTCATAGACTTATGTGACACATCTCATGGGCTTTTAAAAAATTACGGCCCAAGGATTTGTCCGACGGCTCCGTGGAGTGAAGGGATGGATTGTCAAACTCAACTTCGCTCTCCGACTTGGAATTCAATTCCAGATACGACCAACTAGAACCACCGTTCGTCTCCCGATCGATCTTCAACCAGGAAAAATCTGCTACATCGTTCATCTATTTGTATCAAATCATTTCCGTGAAAATCTAAGCTTGGCGATTTGTATGCGCCTGACTGTGATCTGCGAATCTGCGATGCGTTTTGTACGACTACTGATATCCTGAAAAAAATGTGCTTCTGGTGCGGAGTTTCAGATCCGGGATCGAATCACGACTACCACTGGCGTAGAAATCAAGCGATCGAATCATCAATTAGGGTTTGACCTTTGTTGCTGCGATGGATAGGAGTTGGGTCCTGTCACTTCTTCTTCTATTGATTTTGTTTGTCTCCAATGCTTCGTCGTCCGGGAAATCTCGGAAGTTAGTAGATGAACAGTCACCGAAGGATAGTTCGAATTCAACCACTAAACAAGTAATTTTTTTTTTTCTTTCCCTTAATATCTTGTTTCGATTGATCTTATGTAGGGTTTTTGAAACATTGTGCTTTGACTTACTCTATGTTTCTGCTTCAGAATCCTCCGTTGCCTAAGCCTCCACCCATTGGAGATGGACAATCTAGTGCAAACTCAACAGAAACCTCTCTACCAACTAGTAATTCGACGAGTCCTAAGCCTAAGGAGCCTGATTCTGTGAGTCCAGCACCTCCCCAACTGCAACCTGAAAGCGAGAAGAATGTCACGAAAGTGGTAAATCCAACAGAGCCGATAATCCCGGCTCCGGCGAACCAAACAGATAGCCAATATAATGGAAAATTACCGGCTAAAATGGCGCCGCCTCCAAAAAGTCTGGAGAGTGGGAAAAATGGGACGGTGCCGGATACGGGAAATCCGCCTCCGGCTAAAGATCCTAATAAGGGGAGCTCAGAGTCTGCCATTGTAGAGACCTGTGCAGGAAAGTCGAAGATATGCAGAACTGAGAATTCATTGGTGGCATGCACTTTGAGCATCGAAAAAGGTACATTTCTGCCTTCTTGTAGTGCCAATTTCTTGATTTCTATATAAGCTGTATTCAGTTTGTGGGTGTAACATTTAAAAGTTATGAGCTTTCGATGAGTGTCAAGATGTTTAACACATGTTTCTCTGCTGGTGACAACGAGGACTGGAAATGTATGGCTTTTAATTTAATCCAGAACTACATGGAACCAGGAGACGGGCTCAAAGCTATTGGTTTCAACTTTTGTTCGAAATGATATCTCTAGCATATGCTTTCCTGTTTATTGAACTATGCGATAATAATGATGTCCATCAAGTCGTGTTAGCTTGTTGAGTAATAGGCGTATTGCGGGTTTTGTTTGCAGTGTGTAAATAAATACTTATTGGCTATGGTGGTCTTTATGAAATTTATCTGTTTAAGGACTAAACTAGCAGATGCTTTTACATTATTGGGAAGCCTCAGCCACACAAACTAGCAGATGTTTGACATTGGTTTGCTGTGTTAATTTGTAAATGAGTGTGATCTCAGCTACATGAAACAATTTTTACACATTATAGCTATATTCCCTTACAATCTGTAAGGTCTCTGCTTCATCTGTTCTGTTTCTCCAGTAGGTTTTGCTTGAGTTGATTAAATTTTTCGTTGTTAAGCTGTGTTTTACTACTGCAGGTTCTTCGAAATGGTTGATTCTAGTTCAAAATGAAGGTGAAGAAACTTTAAAAGCAAAAATTGTTCTTCCAGTTAACCCTTTACCAGAGCTGACATTGAAAAAACACCAGAGTCAAAGGGTACGTGTTCCATGTTCTTTTGTGTAGATTCAATTGATAAAAAACAAGAAAAGAAAACCCGTTATCTTGGACATGTCTATCTCTGGAAGTCTGAACTACTTTGTGATCTTTGATGATACAACGCAAATGTTAATTCTAGTTATTCCATAAACCGTATCGACCTTCTTTCGCTTGGAAAATTTTTTGACAAAAATTGTTGTCTCTATGCACAGGTAAACATATCCATTAGTGGAGATACAAAGAAAATCATACTAGACGCAGGGAAGGGAGAGTGTGTGCTTCACATGTACTCATCAGAAGAAAGCACACTATCCATCCACCTTCCCTCGTATGAAAAGCTAGTGACGCCCATTAACGGCGCCTATGTCTTAATAGTATCCGTCGTTATTTTTGGTGGAGCGTGGGGATTTAGTCTGTGCCGGAAGAATCGTCGTGCAGGCAATGGAGTGCCTTACCGTGAGCTAGAATTGAGCGGAGGGTCGGGATTAGAAAGTGAGTCAGTGGTGCATGACGTGGAGACAGCAGACTGGGACGGGGGTTGGGATGATGATTGGGATGATAACAATGCTGTGAAATCCCCTGGTGGTGCGGCAAATAGTGTCAGCATCTCTGCCAGCGGCTTAACAGCGAGAGCTCCGAGCCGAGACGGCTGGGATCATGACTGGGACGACTAAATCTTTGTGTATAATCAGTGTATGGATAAACTATAACTTAAAGAGTCATAACCACTTGGATACAGAGTCGTGCAAAGAAGACAATACAGAGATGCAAAAAGGTTTAATTTATACGCAATTGGCCTATATAGATCTTTTTAAATTCTTTTTTTTTTTCTAAGTTGAAATGTCACATTTTCTACTTCAGTCTCCCAACCAGAACCTTTGTGTTTTGTTTCCAACTCTTTTGTTACATATCTTGTGTATCACGTATACGAAGGCATTCAGTTTTGTACTTTCCCTTCCTTTTCCCCTTTAGCATCCTCTCGGGGATTTCTTTGTACCAACACTTATTGAGTGGAATGTTCATGAATAGTTAACGGCAAGAATATACATGTTTTATATATATATTTCTGTAAAGTGTTAACCGTTACTAGCTTGAATCTGTGTGTCAACTTTCATATTTTCTCTGAACCAATTAGTTTAGGCGTTGAGACAGAAGATAACTTGAAGTACTGTTTAAGCTATGACTAGAGTAAAAACCAAAGAGTACTAGAATGATTTTAAAGCTCAGACTAACGTAAGCAGTCAGTGATATGACGAACGAGTTCACACAATAACCTAATACCCAACGAAGTAAAATTGCCGTGTTACAAGCAAACAACCATGACGAAATAGAAAAGAGTGGTAAACACACCCAAAATTGGGAATCTTTTATTTGCACGGGATGTTGTTGGCTACTCTACATATTGAGCAGATAAGTTAGGAGAGACGTTTTATCAAGTCGAAAAAGAAAATGATGATGTTCCCATACAAACTTTTTTAGATGGCTAATATGAAAAATCGGATTTGTATCCCATTTCTCGATATTCGTTTATACATACCGAGTTACTTACCCATAATCCTGATTGGGTTTATCACTGCAGTATAGACTTCATCGGAATAATCTTCCGATTTACATCGGAAAAAGTCAAAAACACACCAAGATTCCGAATCTTTGGGATCTTTAATGTCATTGGAAGCTATTGGTTACTTTTCTCTAGTGTTGAGCTACCATTTTAATGTTTCTGTCTAAACTCATCTCCCTCTTCATTTCAAATTTGTTATTCATGATAGAATGTAGTCTTGACGAACTCTATAAAATAAAAACAATAGTTTCTCTTTCAGCTCACATCTATGTTCTTTAACACATCAGTTTGATCTAGCAGTGTAAACCTGAGTGAAATTTTTAAGACTTAAAAAATGCTTGCTAGTTAGGCTTTGAACAACAAGAGAAGGAGTTTAGGAGCTTTCAAGAGTATTGAAATATGAAAGCTCAGATTCAATAAAGTTAGACGAGGCCCATTTCCATCCAGGCCCATAAGAAGTCAACAGAAATAAAGAATAAAAACGCCATGATTACGTAACCTAAACAAATCGGGGTTTTAAAAACGGGTCCCACTCTTTCGCTTTATATAATGAAGGGGGCCAGCTCAGCCACGAGCAGAGAAAATACGCGTTTTTTTAAATTCTCTTTTGCTTTAGTTTATAGATATATATATATGTGAACTGTCATTTTAGACCAATCAACATTATCCTTGGATGGTTGGGCTTGGGGTATGTAATAACAGCTGTTACTCTAAGGGCACTATCGTCATTTCAACCTCTTTCTCAAGCCGGCTTCAATTTGCCTCTAATTATCAAATTTTAAATTAAACTTACGTTTACGCGTTGAGGGAGGCAACAATGCTGTCCGTTTTTGTCGTCTTAACTATACTTACCTCCACTATCTCTCCTCTTTAATTATTTCTCTGTTTCTTTCATTTAATTCTCTCTCTCTCTCTCTCTCTCTCTCTCTCTCTCTTCTTCCAAAATATCTCTGTCTTCTCCAAATCTCTCCGATTTCATCGGCTATAGGGTTCTTCACCGATTCTTAAGGTATGTTCATCTTTTACTTCACTCTCCTACTACTGAAATCAACTCTTGTATCGCTTCTTAAGCTTTCTTCTTTCCCCGGAATTAATTTTCATTACCAAATGTACATGTGCCTCTGTGAGCTTTCCATTTTTAGATCTGTGAAATTTCTTGTTTGGTAGATCGAGAAGAACATCTTCATCCGGAGCTCCTCTGATCGATGGGGATCACGGAGGGACGACCCCGTCTCTCTCTTTTGTCTCTTCTTCTTCTTCTCTTATCTGCAACTACTTTCATCTCAGCTGCTGATTACTCTCCCACCGATAAAATCCTCTTGAATTGTGGTGGTTCTTCTGATCTAACGGACACAGATAACCGGACATGGATTCCCGATGTCAAATCCAAGTTCTTGTCTTCATCTGGAGACTCCAAGACATCCCCGGCTGCGACACAAGATCCTTCTGTTCCCGAAGTCCCTTACATGACGGCTAGGATTTTCCGATCTGCCTTCACATACTCTTTCCCTGTCGCTGCAGGTCGCAAGTTTGTGCGTCTTCACTTCTACCCAAACTCATACGACGGTCTCAACGCTACCAACTCTCTCTTCTCCGTCTCCTCCGGCTCTTACACTCTCCTCAAAAACTTCAGTGCTGCTCAGACGGCGCAGGCGTTGACTTACGCTTTCATCGTTAAGGAGTTCATTGTGAATGTGGAAGGTGGAACATTGAACATGACCTTCACACCAGAATCAACACCTTCTAATGCGTATGCGTTTGTGAACGGAATTGAGGTGACTTCAATGCCTGATCTTTACAGCAATACAGCTGGGACTTTGACGTTGGTGGGCTCTTCTACTGGAGTCACCATCGATAACAGCACCGCTCTTGAGAATGTTTACAGGCTCAATGTGGGAGGGAATGATATCTCGCCTTCTGCTGATACAGGTCTGTACAGATCGTGGTATGATGATCAGCCTTATCTTTTTGGTGCCAGCCTTGGAATCCCGGAGACTGCTGATCCTAACATGACCATTAAATATCCTTCGGGCACACCTACATATGTTGCTCCTGTGGATGTTTACTTGACGGCTAGGTCGATGGGTCCAACAGCTCAAATCAATCTCAACTACAATCTCACTTGGATTTTCAGTATTGACTCTGGGTTCAATTACCTCGTCAGGCTTCATTTCTGTGAGGTTGCTGCTAACATCACGAAGATCAACCAGAGGGTGTTTACAATCTTCCTCAACAATCAAACAGCTGAGGTTGAAGCTGATGTGGCTGGATGGGCCGGTGGAAACGGGATTCCGTTATACAGAGATTACGTGGTGAATCCTCCGGAAGGTAAGGGACAACAAGATCTGTGGCTTGCTCTTCATCCAAACCCGATCAACAAGCCGGAGTACTATGACTCCATTCTTAATGGCGTTGAGATATTCAAGATGAATACTTCGGATGGTAATCTGGCTGGTCCCAATCCTATACCTGGTCCACAGGTGACTGCAGATCCATCCAAAGTCTTACGCCCGCGTACTGGTCAATCCAAGAACCACACTGCTATTATTACAGGTGCAGCCAGTGGTGCAGTTGTTCTGGGACTTATCGTTGGTTTCTGTGCAATGGCTGCTTATCGCAGACGTAACCGTGGTGATTACCAGCCTGCAAGTGATGCAACATCAGGGTGGCTTCCACTATCTCTGTATGGTAACTCACATTCTGCTGGCTCTGGAAAGACAAACACAACAGGAAGTTATGCCTCGTCCCTTCCGTCAAATCTGTGTCGTCACTTCTCGTTTGCTGAGATCAAAGCTGCTACTAAAAACTTTGATGAGTCCCGGGTGCTTGGTGTTGGAGGTTTCGGCAAGGTTTACAGAGGAGAAATTGATGGTGGAACTACAAAGGTTGCCATCAAGCGAGGAAACCCGATGTCTGAGCAAGGTGTACACGAGTTCCAGACTGAGATTGAAATGCTTTCAAAGCTTAGACACCGTCACCTTGTGTCGTTAATTGGATACTGTGAAGAGAACTGCGAAATGATCCTAGTGTATGATTACATGGCTCATGGGACAATGAGAGAGCATCTCTACAAAACCCAGAATTCTCCTCTTCCCTGGAAGCAACGTCTTGAGATATGCATCGGGGCAGCCAGAGGGCTACACTATCTACACACTGGTGCAAAACACACAATCATCCACAGAGATGTCAAGACAACAAACATTCTACTGGATGAGAAATGGGTCGCCAAGGTCTCTGATTTCGGTCTGTCAAAGACTGGTCCTACACTTGACCACACACACGTAAGCACGGTCGTGAAAGGAAGTTTCGGTTATCTTGACCCAGAGTACTTCAGACGGCAGCAACTGACTGATAAATCCGATGTCTACTCCTTTGGCGTCGTTCTCTTCGAAGCCTTATGCGCACGGCCTGCCTTGAACCCAACACTGGCGAAAGAACAAGTGAGTTTAGCTGAGTGGGCACCATACTGCTACAAGAAAGGCATGCTTGATCAGATCGTTGATCCGTATCTCAAGGGCAAGATCACACCGGAATGCTTCAAAAAGTTTGCAGAAACTGCGATGAAATGTGTACTAGACCAGGGCATTGAGAGACCGTCGATGGGAGATGTCCTGTGGAACCTAGAATTTGCGTTGCAGCTTCAGGAAAGCGCAGAGGAGAGCGGGAAAGGAATATGCAGTGACATGGACATGGATGAGATCAAGTACGATGATGTCAACTGTAAAGGGAAGAACAACGATAAAGGTTCTGATGTGTATGAAGGAAACGTGACTGACTCGAGGAGCAGTGGAATAGACATGAGCATCGGTGGTCGGAGTTTGACCAGCGAAGATTCAGATGGACTCACTCCAAGTGCTGTGTTTTCTCAGATCATGAATCCTAAGGGACGTTAGAGAAGTCTTAAAGCCCGGTACACTACTACCTTTCTAATCCGGCTCCATCCAAAGAAGACTGGTTCGTTTCTCTTTCTCTTTTTTTTTCTTGTTAACTATTTATTATTATTAATATTCTCTTTGCTGTTATTTATTTAGAATTTTGGATTGTGTATTTGATCTACTACCACGATGAAGAGTGTAAAAAATAATGTCTTTTTTTCTTTTACAAAACATTAAACATGATTCGCTTCAATGTACTATATGGTTTGTTATTTATAATGCTTTTGTAGTGGATGCGACTGTTAGAAACCATTACGAGTCTAAATAAACCAGACCCACTTATGACTTGTGAGAGACGGAAACTACTTGAAACAGTTGTATAAGCCAAATTGGAGATAGAATTGTTATAACAAAAGAAGTGTGTAAAGTAAATTGTGAGCTAAACTACAACCGAGTTTACACTTCAATCCTTTGGAATTCCGCAATACAGGTAACTCCAGTTGTCTTTTCTTTGAAACTTTAAACAACAAAAACCTCAAAGCTGTATATTTTTTGTTTGTCAATCAATACAAGAAACACTTCAAGAACATAAAGAATTTCAACGAGTAGAGCAATCCTTTGTTATTATCTTTTCTCTTTCATTGCATAAAAATAAACGAAGAGTGAATAAGGATTATTTTTTCCAAGCAACTCTTGATTTAGAGTTTAAAAATAAACAAATAGAATAATGATAAAAAAGAGAGTCAAAGAGGAGAGAATGGTTCAGGAGGAGAGTCGAAAGCATTGTCGAAGATGAGAGAATGATTAGATTCATCATCAAGGTTAAGTAGCCAGTTAGTATCCTTCACATCTTTAACATTCAAGAGTGCCTCGTAACGAGCACTATCGTTCTTCTCTGTGTTTCCTTCTTTCGTTAGGCTTTTTCCTTCTTCCTCTTCCTGTTTGCTGCTGCTGCTTCCTTCACTACTACCACACCGCTTTCTTGAAGAAGAAGATCTGATGCTGTGTGGGTACAACATTGTGCTCGAAAACGGATTTGTGCCCGCTTTTCCATTTCTTGCGTCCTACAAATCACATATTATTGGTTACTGTGGACAATTTTAATCGAAAAACACATCATATTGTGACAAGAGAATCTTACCAAGTGACTGTTAGCAATCTGGACCGAAGCTTTTGACAATTTTTTTCCAGACCTTGTTGGATCCGGAACAGTTGCAGATGACTTTACAGACTTTGAAGTTGATGGTGTATGTGAAAGGCCTGAAAAAGAAGGAATCAGAGAAGAAGAGGCAGAGTGCCCTTTAGGCCTCGTTCTTGTAACATCCGGTGAGGTGTTCCGTTTTGGCGAATTTACATTCCCTGTGGTTCCCACTGGTCTACCAAACGCTAGAGTGACTGTTTCTTTTCCTCTCGGGGGTGTGTGAGGTGTTGACGAAACTGATGGGCGTGATGACACAGACGCAGAACGCACATTCGTCCTACTTGATGGAGCAGCTGATGAATTTGTTGCAATCTGAGGCTTTGACCTTGGAGTCAACGATCTTGATCTTTGAGCGTCTCCATCTTTTTTGAAAGAAGGAGTAGTTGAAGTAGTTGTACTGATTCTTGAAGGAGTTGAAGAACGTGATGGTGTTTTGCGTGATACGGGAGTTAAAGATCGAGAGACAGTTCTCTTTGGAGATGCAACCGAAGTTGAAGCAGTTGTTGTAGTCTTCTTAGGGGCTGAAGAGGATCTAACAGTGGGAAAGGTGGGGCCAATGTTGGAGGGACGAAGTGTGGGGATATTGGAGGGGCGTATTGTTGAATTGCTTCGCGTTGGTTTTGTAGATGGATCGCTCTCGCTCTGCGCCAAAAAGAAGTTTAAAATCTTATATGATCTATTTAATTCTGTTGATACACATGTATTATATAGCTAAAATGTTATTGCATTCATACCCTTGTACCAGGTCTTGTAGTAGAAATGGACTGAAGCTTGGAAGTTACGTTTCTAGCTTCTAGAACCAATCTAGAAAGAGTTCCTAATGGAACTTCAGGAAGGGTATAAAGCCTAATTGCATATCAAACATTATAACTTTGTTTACATTGTCTATAAATATAGATAAGGGATTCTATCAAATATAACTTACAGGTCATTTCCATGTTTTTTCTCATCATCAACTTTAGCTTGTTCGAAAGAACGTCTTCCTGGTTTGAGCAAAACTGGTGTCCAAATACAACATGATACATTACATTAATATGGCTCAGGTGAATTCGTTACCTCACAACAGTCTCAACACTAGCAAAAAGAAAAAATGATGGCTCTCTTCAATATTACATGCTAAAGGAAGAATTCTTGAACCCTAAGTTACACCAACATTATAGTTAGCTTATTGTGGATCTATACTAATAAACCAAAAGGGAAGAGTAATGTCAATGTGTTGTTGTAGAAAAGCAAAAATTATAAAACACAAGTCAATGAGGAGGGAAGATAGATGATACCATCCAAAGAAGTCAGGCCACCACGGTTGACTGAGAAGAGATCCAAATTCTCGTCGGCATCTCCAACGACGAAATCCGAAGGGCGGTTGCTTTTTCCGGAGAGAGACTTTGTCAGACTCCGATCGTTCATCGACGGTGGTTTACAAAACAGGACAGAAGAAGAGAGGAAAACAGAATTTAGATAAGAGACAAAACAGAGAGAAAGAGAATGTTTTTATTTTTTTAATAATACTAATTAAAATAAAAAAGGGTTGACAAAATAAAAAATAAATAGTGAAAGAGAGATGTCCTAACGAAGAAGATAGTGTAATTTTATTGGGTTTCAGTTTTAAAGAGAGTCAGCTTCAAGAGGCATTTTCCATTACGTGTAATTTTGGTTTTTTTTTTTTTTTTTTTTTTTTGTTAACATAGCCTAGTGGCTTTTAATATCCCAATGACATGCGAGGTGCTGGGTTCGAACCCCAGATCTGGTGTAATGAATGCAGAGGTGGCTACCATTATGCCACATGATTCCTACCGTGTAATTTTGGTTTTCATGTCGTTTTCTTGCAAATTTATTATTTTTCAGCTTTTTTTTTTTTTTTTTTTTATTATTTTTTTTTTTTATTGAAAGCTGCTTAGAACACGAGAGAAACTTAAATGGGAACATAGAAGAAACTCAACTGGAGCTGATTATCTTATGACCTGTGACAGGACGTGTCACAATATGCTACACATGAATAATTAGTTATCTAACTCGTAGCTTTTCGATATAACCTAACATATCTTCCGTGTATCACCATCGGATTATCATCTACCAATCACACTAAATCGCTCAAATACTCCAAAAGTGACACAAATGTACTAAAACAATTCAAGAATCTTGTGCTTTGACTCTCTTTGTTTTATCAATTCCATTCATTTATTGGGCATCCACCACACTAGTCTCTTCTATGACACTCGTCTACAGAATAGTAACATGTAATTTTGCATTGCAGGGTATTATATATAGATGTAACGTATTCCATAACTACAACAGTTAAAAGACATACACAGGTAAATCCAAAGCCAGCTCCAATGTAACAAATGATTGAGGATAATACATAAACAACAATTACGATTATTAGAACGTTATTCAAAGAATGTTCAACTCCAGATCAGAGAAGCCTGCTCTCGCCTTGTGCCTCTCAAACAGATCCTTAAGCGCTTCCACAAACTGCCCATGTACCTTAGCAACCTGAAATGCACAGAAACACCATAAGTTAATGATATGCTGAAACATTCAAGAAGCATTCTACACAGTAACGTCTAGTAGAAGACCCTCAATTCCGTAACGACTCTATCCTAAGAAGAAGCTACAAAAACAATATCCAAGAACAACACGAACTAACCTCTTCATCAGTTGGCTGCAGAGTTTTTGAAACTTCTATTGGTTTCCCTACCACCACATGCATAGGGTGTCGATATGGTAATGGGGATCTACAAACGAAATTGGAATTTTGTACCTCTTTCAAGACTTTACAGGTAAAATGTAACCCAACAAAGTATACAAAGACATACACTTACCCAAAAACACCCCAGAAACAGATCGGAGTAAACTTGATCGCTCTTGATAATTTAAGGTAGAGGTTCCAATCCGGCTTCCACCATTTGTACACGCGTGACTGCGGAAGAAACAAAGACATGAAACAATGAAACAATGAAACTGGAAAAGCAGAAACGGTACAAGGTCTAAATCATGCATCTGACCAACTAAAATTAAGTTGAGAGTTCCAGTTACGTGAAGACAACTACATAGAGGACAACATTTTTGTAATCATCCCTTTTTTTTCTTACCTGACCAAAGCAGAAAACTGGAACCAGAGGTGCCCCCTGTTCCATGGCTATGCGCACAAATCCTCTTCTAGATGAAAGGAAGACGTTCTGCAATGTGAGAAACAGTTTTCAATAAATAAACTAAACAGAATGTTGCAGAAGATCACAAAGTAGAGATAGCTAAGTCTCAAGTGTTACAATTTCCAAACTTGTAACTTTCTAATAATCCAAAACAATATGATTTCATCAACCCACAAGTGAATCCTACGAAGTAGCTACCTCAACATCATGTTGCATGTGAAATGTCTCCTGCACACCACCAGGTACGAGGATACAACTATAGCCAGTCTCCAAAAGGGAAGAGAAATTCTTCCTAGAAGCGGGGGCGAGCCCCAACCATGTCCACATGTGCCTTAGAAACGGTGTGTAGAAAACCTAACATCAATTTTTGCAAAGCAATTGTTTTTTATTCATTAGGGACAAGGTTAAGGATACACAAAGGCATTAACTCTTGAGCAGCAGGAACTCACAGCAGTGCTTGCAAGAACTTTGATGTTAGGAAGAGGCATAAATCCTGTAAGATCAGCAAGTGCAACAGCTCCAATCGGCCACACCGAATGTGGTTCATAACCAAGAACTGTAATTGCAGGTGAAAAATTCAACGCTGTCAGAAAAACCCATCTTAAAAGCTTGAAACTTTGGAGAGTAAGAAGAAAATTGTGACAGACCATAGGCACGACTAGGCTGGAAAGCTTCGTAATCCTCGACATGAAGAGTAACGGGGAAATAACTGCACGCGTGCTTACATACGTACCTGGAAAACAAACAAGATGAATTCCAGAACATATACGATTGGAGATGGAAGCATATAAAGGAAGAGATAAGAAGTACCTAGCGACCACACGACCGTATTTGCTACGATCGTCGATTGGGATGAAGATTAACAGAAAGAGCAGGCCCAAGACCCTGAAAACAGAGGATTTCAAAGAGTTTACTTTGGGACCTGTAAGAACAAAGAGAGCGATAGAAAGAGACAGAGAGGATGTGTATATACAGGAGGGAGAGAGAAGCGGGAAGGAAAATGAGGCAAAAGAGAACAATAGCGACGTTTAAGTGAATGGCGCCAAGCCAGATGGCTATGGCGGCCACAGAGTGGAATAGGTTTGAGGGGAAATGTTCCTCAGCTCCGAAGTCTCTGAATCCGCCCATATCATCACCAGCTCCGGCTGATTCTTTGGTTTGTCCGCTTCACAGACCAACGACGATGGTGAATCGTGGATTCTCCTAGAGATCTGTCTCTCTCTCTCCCTCCCTCTCTTGGAAGAGCCCAAACAATCAATCTTTAAACAACCCATCTTTAAAGAGCCCACAGAAAAATTCATTTTCATTAGAGCGTAGTAATCGGCGTTTTTAAAGTCTAAGGCTTTGTCAAAAAATCTCAGAAACTACATCACATTTTTTTTGGGCCATGTCTTTAATTTGTAATCATGGTTCACATATTTGACAGTTGACATTCATTTCATATGCTCTAGCAGTTTTTCCATACCACTTGATAGTATCTTCCAAAGGGATCTCACTCCTGCTTCTTCTCTTTGCTAGATTGAGCATAGAGCTTGACTTATAAATTCAACTGGTATCATCAGATTCTCATACAACCAATTAATCACAGAGAATTTGCATGTGAATACTTCCGGAATCAGCCTTTGCTTAATCGTAACAGAGCAATAGACTCTCTTTGCTCTACTTTTCAAGGGCCACGGGAATATCCGTGGTAGTCTGATTCCAGTCTCCTACCAACAATGAGAGCAAGCAATGTCTTTCCACACCAAGTTGAATCTGTACTGCAACACATTGAACAAACGGTAATATTACCATCAGCTCCAAACGTTTCAACCGCAGGGTGATCCGCAATAGCATATTAAACTCTTTGATTGCTTGTTGATCCCCAATGGCATGTCAAACTCTTTGATTGCTTGTTGATATCTTTCAGATGGATATATAAAAAGAGAGGATGAAACTGGTTTTATATTGTCTAAACCAAGATGCCTCCATTTACTTGGGAATGTTGAAATGAGCATTAAATTGCAGGTAGCTTCGAACACTAGATTACTCGTCTAGCTGCTGCTGCTGCTGCAGCATTTACTCCTTGGGACATGACATTGATAGAATTACAACAATTCGAGCGGGTAATATATAGTGAAGTGAACTGTGAACAGAAACAAGCTCCTTTAACAATGCATAATTCTCTTCATAAGTATGTGGAGAACAACAATCACTGTAAAAGTGGCAAAAAGCACAAAGAGTTTTAACGATATCCATCTCTTTTATCTTGTTCCGTAGCTTCCTTATTAGCAGCTTCAACGGATTTGTACCATAGGAATACCTGCAGACAGAACCCACTTGTTCAACTAATGAAACAAAAAGATCGAATGGACAAAAGGAAAAGAGTGATAGAGAGAAGGAACTCACAGAAGTTGGGACTCCAGTAAAAGCAAAGAATCCAAGAACAGGAGTATAAAAGATACTGTCAGAGTCCAAGACTCCGAACACTGGATTCTTACTCGAGTACTCAAAAACAGAACCGATCTAGAGTGACCAAAAGATGCATAAAGTTAAGATCTTTGATATGAATCGGTGATAAAATCGCACATATAGAGGGAAAGGAAGCATACAGCAGCAATGGCAGTAATCGCCGAGGCTAGCAGATAAACATAGAAGGGAACCTCAAAGTTCTCTTGGGATGTAGAAGAACGACCTTTGTCTCTGGCCCAAGGAGGTGGCTCATCCGAGTCAGGATTCGCCCAAGACGGTTGAGTTTCTTTAGATTTTTTGGATCCTTCAGTCGCAGCCGTGACGACCAATCTCCTCACTGTATTACGCTCGTAGTGCAGCGAGTGAACCATCAGGTTCCTCTTCACGGCAAGAGAATGGCCTGGAAATGATGATTTGGTGGGTGAACGGTTGCAACACTCATCACCATGGCTAAGACAAAAAGTGGTCGGCAGGGACGCCAGAGACGCGGCCATTTACTGTTGCGGAGAAGATGAAAGCACTCGACTTTGGTCTAAAACAGATTCTCAAGCGGTGAAACGATTTTCAGCCACACATTTGCAGTTCTTGAAAATCTATTTTATCTATATCTAGCATCCTAATGTGGATGAAAGACACGTGGTGCCCAAAAAGAGGATTCTTTTGACAGTTTTCGATTTACCATGAAAAAACACAAGAAGTGAGATCCACAGAAGGATTCATAAATTCTTGTGTAACCAGAAACATGTTACTATATAAAGTAGGTTTGTACATAAACTACACATGAATGAGCCAGACAAGACAAGTTGCTAGCTTAGCAAGGATCAACTAAACCTTCCATTACAACGAGTTTGTCCAAAAGCTCAAGTTTCTCATCTTCAAGTGCTTTAACCTCAACTTCGACTTCCTTTAATTCTCTCTCCAACGCGAAGCTTTCTTCCTCTAGCAGCAAATAATTGCGCCTCATTGCTCTGTACTCGTTTCCGGAAGATGAATCTGAATTAAACATGTCAGGTTGATGGGACATCGCATAAACTTGGTCCGATTTGCTCCTCGTTGAAGCCTTTTTCCCGATTCGTGATGGTAATTGGGTCAAGGGTCGTTGTTTTGGATTAGGAATCTTCTTTCTCTTCGCTTCAGTAAACGGTGGGATCCTCGAATTTTGCATCTCTGCTCAGATAAAAAAAATTAACAAATCTTGAGGCTTTCGATACAAGATTGAAAGCCAAAAAGTTCCTCAGAGAAACCACAGACTAATTCAACGATTTCGATCGAAAACAACAAATTATGTGAAAATCGAGATCTCACCGGAGATTGTTGGAGTAAGATTTACCTGCTATCGGCGTCTAGGGTAGGACCTCGTAGAAAGAGAGAACTGGGAAAGGCAGATTATGGGGAAGAAGATCGAATCGGTTTGGGTTTTATGAATTTATCTAGAACCGGCATCGACATCGACATCAACACGTAAATACCGGTTAAAATCAAACTCCCACAAATTAACGTCCGGTTCGATTTTAAAAACAATGACAATTCTCGGTCAGAGGCAATGAGTAGGGCTTAGTTAGACTGATGCAGAGGGTGAAAATGTCATATAGCCACTAGTTTGTTGATTGACTGTAAGGCCGGTAAGTTATGGTTCAAGTATAAAAGTAAAACCACGAGTACTCTTGAAAGTGTTGTCTAATCAAAACATAATGAAATATATATATATAAATTGAGTTTGATAGTATATTAGTATGAGCGTGTGAACAGTAAACAATCATTTGAAAAGAAGAAAATATATATATACTGTGAATTTTTATGAAAACATATCATATTATATAGAAAAATGATTATGGGAATTTATAAAGTTTTGATGGAAGAATGAGGTCTTGTCATGGGATGGGACGAGAGACCTTCATCTCACCAAGTGGTGGGATGTTACAGAAAATATAAAAGAGTTGTAACTTTCGCACACAGAAGAAGCGATCAAAGGAGAGAGCGAGAAGTTCGTTGTATCACCTTCCCCTTTTATTTCTCTTCTTGACCAACTAACTTTGATCTTTCTCTCTCTCTCTCTCTCTCTCTCTCTCACCGTTATTACCGCCTCTCAAATGCTGCATGCTTCTGATTAATCACTTTAATACTTGTTTTTCATATTTGAAAAGAAACAAAAAAACGCCAAAAAATCATTTGACAAGTCTTGTTTCTTTTCTTTTTGTTAAATCGCATATATTGAGGGTAATATAACCATCAGACTCTTGTTATTTTCCTCCTCTCTCGTTCTCGGTTTCTGAAAAGAAATGATTCTGGAACATTGAAGTATCCTGTCTGGAAGGAAAAAAATATATGATGTTTTATCAACTGGATTATTGATCCTAGGAAGTAATATCACATTTAAAGAGAAAAGAAAAAAGATGAGGAGCGTAGTGCTTGTTGCTTTGGCCGCTGCGATAGGGAATATGTTGCAGGGCTGGGACAATGCTACCATTGCAGGTGTTTTTGTCTTTCTTCTCTTTTCTTCTTTACATTGAAATTATACGAAACCAATGATTGATGTTGATTGTGTTTTCGTGGCAGGAGCTGTAATTTACATAAAGAAAGAATTTCATCTGGAGAAAGAACCAAAGATTGAGGGACTGATCGTAGCTATGTCTCTCATTGGAGCCACTTTGATCACAACTTTCTCTGGTCCTGTCTCTGACAGAGTAGGAAGACGTTCGATGCTTATACTCTCCTCTCTTTTCTATTTTCTGAGTAGTATCGTCATGTTTTGGTCTCCCAATGTATATGTTCTCCTTTTCGCAAGGCTGCTTGATGGGTTTGGTATCGGTCTAGCTGTCACTCTCGTCCCCATTTACATCTCTGAGACCGCACCTTCTGAAATCAGAGGTTTACTCAATACTTTCCCTCAGTTCTGTGGATCTGGTGGGATGTTTCTGTCGTATTGCCTTGTGTTTGGAATGTCGCTTCAAGAATCGCCGAGCTGGAGGCTGATGCTCGGGGTTCTGTCAATTCCGTCGATTCTCTACTTTGTACTTGCAGCCTTCTTCTTGCCTGAATCTCCAAGGTGGCTTGTCAGCAAAGGCCGGATGGAAGAAGCTAGACACGTTCTGCAGAGACTCCGTGGCAGAGAAGATGTTTCAGGTTTGTCTTTTATGAACACTAAAAGCTCTAGATTATTAAGGGAACTTTGAAATTTGACTAACTCGGGGTGTGTGATCTAGGCGAGCTTGCTCTGCTGGTTGAAGGGCTTGGGGTAGGAAAAGACACGTCGATAGAAGAATATGTGATTGGACCGGACAACGAGGAAAGCGAGGGCGGACATGAACTGCCGAGGAAAGATCAGATAAAACTATACGGTCCAGAGGATGGACAGTCATGGATGGCTAAGCCAGTGAAAGGACAGAGTTCTCTGGCATTGGCGTCCCGACAAGGAAGCATGTTACAGCGTGGCGGATCTCTCGTCGACCCAGTTGTCAGTCTCTTTGGTAGCATTCATGAGAAACTTCCTTCTGAGAACATGAACGCATCATCGCGCAGCATGGTCTTCCCTAATATGGGAAGTATACTGGGAATGACGGGACGGCAGGAGTCTCAGTGGGATCCAGAGAGGAACAATGATGACAGCTCTGACCAAGATGAAAGCTTGAATAGTCCTCTGCTTTCTCCACAAACCACTGAGCTGGATGAATGCAACCAGCGTTCCGCTGGGACCATGCACAGGCCACATAGCAGCCTGTTTTTGGCTAACGTGGGTGAGACGGCAACAGCAACAAGCATAGGCGGTGGATGGCAGTTGGCATGGAAGTACAACGACAAGGTTGGTGCAGATGGTAAGAGAGTCAATGGAGGATTGCAGAAGATGTATATTCACGAGGAGACTGCCAACAACAACAACGCCAACAACATGGGCTTTTCGCGACGTGGATCGCTTCTCTCCTTCCACACAGAAGCTGATGTTCCTGATCAGGAGAATGGATACATTCAGGCTGCTTCACTTGTAAGCCAAGCTTCGATGATTCCTGGAATTAAAGGCGAGACTGTAATGTTGCCAAAAGAGATTAAGGCTGGTCCTGGCTGGAGGGAACTGAAGGAACCAGGTGTGAAGAGAGCTTTAATGGTTGGAGTTGGACTTCAGATACTGCAACAGGTAATGCTTTTTTTATTATTATTTTCTCTTTAAAAGTAAAAAATCATAACAAATAAAGGAGACGAAGCATGTTTGCAGTTTGCAGGAATAAATGGAGTAATGTATTATACACCTCAAATACTGGAAGAAACAGGTGTGTCGAGTCTTTTGACAAACCTTGGAATAGGTGCAGAGTCTGCATCGCTCCTCATAAGCGCCTTAACTACACTCTTGATGCTTCCCTGCATTCTTGTTTCCATGAGGTTAATGGATGTATCTGGGAGAAGGCGAGTTCTCTCTGTTTTGCTTCTCTTTTTCAGCTGAATAGTAATAAATGTAAAAAAAAAATGTAACAGTACCAAAGCGTGAATGCAGGTCTCTGATGCTTTCCACAATCCCCATTCTAATACTGTCGCTGATAACGCTAGTGATAGTAAGCTTGGTGAAGCTTGGAGGCACAGCAAACGCATTGATATCGACCGGTAGCGTTATGGTGTACCTAAGCTGTTTCGTGATGGGTTTTGGAGCCATACCAAACATTCTCTGTTCAGAGATTTTCCCTACCTCTGTGCGTGGCCTCTGCATCACCATCTGTGCCCTCACTTTCTGGATCTGTGACATCATCGTCACTTACACTCTTCCCGTCATGCTCAAATCTCTAGGCCTTGCGGGAGTCTTTGGAATTTATGCATTTGTTTGTAGTGTAGCGTGGGTTTTCGTGTACCTCAAGGTTCCGGAGACAAAGGGAATGCCCCTTGAAGTTATCTCTGAGTTCTTCTCTGTCGGTGCAAAACACCAAGACGCTGCAGCTTCATTTCTCTCTGATGGCTGACTTTCTTTTCTCTGTTGCCTTTCTCAGCTTTCCTGCTGTATTTTGAACAAGTTAATAATAATAAACCATACAACTAGCTTGGCCTTCAATCATGCTTCCCTAGGCTACACAGAGGCTTTCTTGGATTCGTGATTCTGTAGCTAAAATTGGGAGATCTTCCTTTTTGTAACCATGAGATGAGAAACAGAGTTTTTATTTTTCTGTTGTACATCTTCAAAGATATTAATCAAAATGACCCTGAGTTTATTACATACATACAGAGTATGATCTCAAGTGTAGCAACAAAGAGGATTAGTACATACTAGAGCCGGTTATGAGACCTCTCTGGTGTATCTAATTTGCTGGAAACACTTAAGCTGCAAGGACTTCAACCATTAATTTAGCTATCTTCAGGATGCCTTTCTCAAGGAGACCGAGCCTTGGCGTCTTCTTCTTTCTCTTTGACAAAGGAGAGAAAGGAGTTGATACGTGCGGACGGGGAGCTTCTTCTCCTTATCGAGCCCTCTGCTTCTTCAGGACAGTGTCGTCCGAACTTACGTATCATCAACACTGTATACACTGCAAGAGCAAGAATGCATGCCACTCCACACACCAAAAACAATCCCCAAAAGCTTTTAAGCTCCAGCCTATCCACTTCTATCTCTGCGCCTTGGAAGGTACAAGCTTTCCTTAGCAACCATTTGTCTCGTATTCTCTGCAAGTCTCCATTTTCTGATAGCTGCAGAATCGCCGTTGAAACGTCAACCGCCAAAGGCGAGTTACGTGGGAATGCCTGAACACTGGGAGAGAAAAACGTTATCAGTTCTAAAGATTCTGCCGCCTACCGTTTATCATCAAACCAGTTGAAATCGTTTAGATTCCGTGACAACAGACTCAGAACAATACTCACAAATCCCCATCCGTTTTTTTGTGAAATCTTTACCAACTATGCCGAACTCAAATCGGTTTGAAAGGAAAATCTCTATGTAAGCACGTTCATCAACAACAGCAGCAACACCACCTTTTCCTGGACCATCTCTCAAGTCCTTCTCATATTCCTCTGGAGACCGAAGAGGAACCAGTCTTGACTCATGGATCCTGAGCTCGTTAACCATATAGTCTCTGACAAACGAGCTTTGTGGATACCCAATAGGACCATTTTTTGTTTCCAAAGTTTATATGCCTTTGATTGGCGAATACAGCTGATGAACTGTGAGAATTGACGTGAGGCTCGCGGTATAACTTGAGTTGATTATGAGAAATACGAATAGCCATATTAGCAGCACTATACGTCCAAGGTTGCTGGTGGTAGTCTCTTCTGTATAAGTCCAGTAGAAAACATTGGACAACTTATGCCAGTTTAAAAAATGCAAAACAACTAAGAAAGAAGAGGAGTACACTTGCTATGCGAGAAGAAAAGAGTTGAAAAGCTGAACCTGCAAAACAATGAATAAGAAATTGTAGAGTGTATTGAACAGAGTCCATCCAGTTGAAGCTAATTCTGTTTTCACCAGAAAGTAGTGATGACTTGTCTACGAGGAGGGCCTCTAAAGTCGTCCTTGTGTTTGTGCTCCAGAAACCAAATGACTGCACCGACTATGAGGAATGAGGAAGCTGCAATAAGCCACATCTGGGGAGTGAACGGCCTCAAGAACGCCATAACACTGGAACCTAACTTCCGAACAGGAGCCACCACCACTAGCCCTGACTCCACATACGGCCGAGTAAAATCTGCCATTTTGGTTCTCTCTGTTATGATGGTGATACTACCAACACCTGCATCGTAGACCTGTGTAAAAGATGTACGAGCCCCACAACATGTCATTATACACCCACCAACAGAGCCATCATCATAATAGATTCGAAAAGAGGGCCTACGTTCTCACCCCAGCCGTTATTAAGCGCACTAGCTCGGAGTTGCTTGGATTGTCATGACCATTCCCAAAAGCTACAAGCTCGTACGGGACTGCATAAGGTAATAAAATGAGAGCGGCAACGAAGACATCAACACAGAAGCCAGTGATGATCCCGTTTCTTCGAACCTGTAACTATTTGGAATTTCAATCCTCAAATGCCTTCCATTGTTCGAGAACATCCATCCACGGGGATTTTGTGTTGTCTGTCTTGGCAAGACAACACTATGAAGCTTCTGTCCCGAAGAATATGTGTTCTCCAGATCGTCAACCGGCATCACAGACAAGCCTAGATGATTATACCACCTTTGTGGAAGAAATCATCAATGGCATGAGCAAGCAGCCAGATACTGTCATAAGCATACAGCCCATAAGTGCAGTCCAACATCAGTTAAGTTGTGCCACCTTTGAACGAAGTTCTTCTTCATGACAGAGTTACGAGTGTGCAGACGCAGTGAAATGACCCCTTGAATGTTATTTATTGCGTCCAAGGGAAGAGGAGTGTCTGTATCTATGATAGTACAAAGCCAGTTGGTAGCAATACAGAAGTAACCAGTGCTCATCATACCAAGATACTGAGCCACTGAACACCTCTAGGCCCCAGATGAAAGAAGCGTGAACAACAATGATCCGTGACTCACTCAAAGCTGCTCTGTATGAGATTCTGCAACGCTTCTCCGCTAACTTGTCTCCCAAGGAAGCTATCCCATTCTGGCCATAATCATCATCTCCATATATTGGTATCACTTCTCTCCAACCATAGAAATGAACAATGTCTGCTATGGCGGCCATCTGATTTTGTGAAGTTCTGATGAAGTAAGGGAACTACGGAACCGCCTCCCCGGATCGAGATCCCTAAGTCACATAAGAAGAGGAGCATCTCTGCCGAGGGATTGGATCTCCTCAAAGGCGTTTTGAAGGAATTGTGAAGGAACTGATCAAGCTGAAAACTAAGAAGAGACTTGTTTTTTTGTTTCCTCTCGGTCAGAGATTCCAAGTCGGGTGGTTTTTCTCTGGTTTTCCAAGTTTTGATTCCATTATTCTTGTAGTAAGGAAGTTTACCCATTTTTTGTACTGTAGATCTTACCATATCTAAATGATTTTAATATTTGATTTGAAAAGGATCAGTCTTTGAAAGTTAAATAAAACCTTTGCTTGACCAGATTAAATAAACTATCAACTTCCACTCCTCACTCGATAAAACTGTCACAAATATCAAATTAGTCTTGCACATGAATAAATGATCATTTCACACAATTGAAACAACTCTCATCTCGTACTCCCACAGCAGCCACATATTTCTTGCTTGGATTTGCTTCATTGAACTGCTTTCCTGAAGAAGAAGAAGAAGAAGAAGAAGGCCTCTTTGGTTTGACTGGAACCTTTCCTACTTTCCTCCCACAGCAGCCACATAATTTTTGTCTAAACCCAAATATCAAGATAGAGCATCGTCTCGTCGAAGAAAACAAGTTTCTCAACAAAGATCAGCTAATCATGATTTGATATTAGGTCGCAGTCGTTAAGGAGCGCGGTTTTGCGGATAAAACGAGAAAACGTCTTTGATCTTTGTGCTTTAAAACTACTCGACAAAGACTCAGGCCTATACCATTACCGGCCCTTTTACTCTTCTTGCTCCTATTCATATATGTGAAGTTGAATTTTGGGAGACTTTTGGGTACAACTAGTGTCATTGGAGACCATTTATCAGCCTAAGTAAACATAGAATGAAAATGAAGAAAGATGTGTAATTGTATCGAGTCATTGGTGGCTGTGGGAATATTAAATAATAAGGTGTCACCACCTGAGACAATTGTCTCTAGATGGCGTCACAAGGTCCAACATTGATACAATAAAATAACAAATAAAAAAAACTTTTGGCTCTGTCGTGAGCCCCATGTCTTAGTTAGTGATCACAATGGTCACCCGAATGGAGAAGAAGATGAATCAGCCTCTGGGCTTGTGGAGACGAGGCCTGTTGCAGAAGATCCGCCCATTGGCCCTAACCAGTGCTGCGACGCCCACACAGATGCCCGTCCACAGGAGCGAGAAGAACAAGTGCTTATGCTTATAATCACTCCCAGCTGTCAGCATTGTACACAGATTTAGACCAAATTTGAAAGAAAATCTAACCATCCAGTCGAAAGATACATCAGTCTTACCTTGTTTAAGTGACATTGTTGCAAACCAGAAACTGATCAGAACCACCGCTAATGCCACTGGGAAGTTCTGAGAAATCAAATTACTTTGTTGTTAGACTAGGATTCTTTATATGCTGAGAAAGTCGGGTGGGCGTAGTTTTAATCTTAATTGATGAATGCTTACGGCTACAGCCTCGAGGCCTCCCTTTTGAGGCACAGGAGCCATGTCTCGGCTCACAGCAACTATGTAGTGCCCTTGCAGGAGATCAATCGCATCCTTTTGCACACAGCCAAAATGAACTAGAGTCAGGACACATTCCAGTTTCAGGGGTAAGTACTACGACGAGTAGTCGCACGAAGTTCTATGACTGAACAGTATTAGATGAGACAAGTGTGGTAACTAAGAATGAAAAGCCACTGACCTGCTTAGTTCCATCAGCAAAATTATTCAGGTAATAGCGTACGAGGGAGCTCCAACCATCTTTAAGGACACCTTGGGTAGTCCGATGCCCATACCTAGAATTGAGCCAGTTTGAGACACATTAGATGGCTTGTATCGTAAATATACAAAACATTCCCTTCTTAAATTGACTGCATATTTCCTTAAACGCAGGACATTTTCAGACTAGAGATAAAAATATGAAAAGTTACCTGACGAAATCTCCTTTAAGTGCAGGAGTACCAGAGTACTGAATGCTAACGTCATCACCGTGATTTGCCCATACTGAAAGGCGTAAGCGCATAAGCAAAATTTCTAAATTTTACATCTAAGTACTACAATATCAGATTTCCTACAAAGACAAGAGACTGACATATTTTATAGCGTTCGTCAAAATTCAGATGCGAGCTTATGGTTTCTTCAGCGCCAAAAACACCGATCCTTTTGAGTTGTACTTCTAACATCTTTCGACCGATCATGCTCTGCACATGGCAGGAAGTATGCAGCATGGTTGAGCAAAGGGCAATGAGGTAACAGCAGCATCATCATATTATTATGACTAACCTGGGTGACATTTGTACGGTCTAAGCAATCTATGCAGTTTGTTCGGACAACACCAAGCTGCTCCTTCATTTTATCACCCTTTTCATTTAACAGAAAGTACCTGCGTTATTCAGAGAATGCAAAATTATATGCCAATCTTTTAATAATTATTTATATTTCAAAATTTTATAACTAGATATGTCCAAAAAGAAGTCCATACCCATTTTGTTCAAGAAAACCCTCGATCCGCTCGTAGAGAATTGATAAGCGCTCAAAATGAATATGCCCACAGATGCGATGGAAATCGAAGTGCAGGTATCTACAGGAGAAGGTATCTCTTTTAATAAGTTCAAGACAATATGGTATAAACGATCTAAGAAGCACATTAAACAACAAACTACCTTATTTCATCCCCAGTAATGTGCTGCATTACACTAGCAAACTTCTCACTTAAGCGCCCCTCACCGCCATGCTGATTAGAGAAGAAGCAATTGAGGAATATAAAGATCCGAAAGAGCTCGCAAAATGATGTGTACTACATCTAGAGTCCCATAAATCCACAAATTATCATGTCAATTTGAAAGAATATGTACCTTATTAACAAGATCAACTGCCAAAACTGATCCATATTTTTTCCTTAGGTCCAAAAAGTGACGCTCAGCTGTCCGCGTCTGCAAGAGAAGCACCCAGTGCAAGTTAATTAAAAGAAGTAAAGAACTACAAGAGCACTTTTTATTAGAAATTAGTACTTACAGCTTCTTCAGGTTGGACAATCTCAAACTTGGGCTTGTAAGTCAGATCTACAATTTGCTCCCACATAAAAGGCATGGATCCTCTGACCTGCAAATGGAGGAGGTAAAATAACATCAAGAATTCAATCATGAATTGAGAAGAGTAGTATGCAAAAAATATATATATATGAATGGTATTATATAAAATGATCAAAGATTTGCAACATAAGGGAATTTTCAATATGAGAGCATGTGAAGAACAACACCTGAACAAATGATGACGTATATCCATTCATCTGTACAATTTGCTCAGTCTCCACAAAATTAGCAACGTAGCCATCAGGATCAGCTCCTCTTCGCCACATACGGGTACCTTGTAAATGATGAACGACAAGGGGGAAGACAAAATCACAACGCAATACTTGTCATCTAAATTTTCTGCAGGCAAGGGCATTTACATCTCCTATCTATCTATAAGATATAAGCTCAAATTGATGTTAAGGTGCCAACAATCGTTCTTTCCCATTCTAAAAACAAGTCCCATCAACTTCTGTTGAATTCCTTGCTATAGTAATCTAGGAGAAAGATCCTAGTAGTCAAACAAATGACTGAAGTCCCAGAGACCTACTTACACAATCACGCTAGACATCAATACAATAAAATCTATTGAAACTTTCCCACTCTTTTGGATTGTTACCCTCGAACAACTTAATTTGAAGTAGTAAAGGTAAAAATAGCACGGAGAAATATGTACCGTTTCTCCTTGTGCATCTTCTTGCAATCAGAGTAATATCAACAATATCTTTTCCAATAGCTGTTTCAAAACTATTAAAACGTGATCAAGGGCTAAGGAAAGATTCATTCAATAATAAAACGTAGACACGTCGAGTAAATAGAAGACAAGGGAGTAAAACAACTGATAAAAAAGGATATTCCCTTGAATTACTGGAAGCAAGAACTGATCAAGCTGCAAACATAAGACAAAAAGGTAAGATATTCTGCAAGTACGAAAAACAAGGCGCTGTGAAAAAAAAATAAAGAACCTCAGAAATACACTCACCTTATTATCGATAAGAACTTCCAACATGTAATTGTTCCAAAGAAACCTCGGCTCAGCCTGTAAAAGGACACAGCACCAAAAGCAGTTACGTTCAGTTTTGTCACAAACTAGCAACAAAAGAATTAATTAATGTTTATAAGGAAGTTTGATCAATTTCACAAAAGTAGCAATATGGTCACCTGTCTCCACAGAGGAAGCGACTTAGACTCAGCACCCAAATCATGCAAGCGTTGTGAGCTGAAATCACAAAACGAATGATCAAACTAAAAGGAAAAACAACGAAATTATTTTCAAAGGTAGCAAGTCAGATAGTTTCAGATAAAATTGTTTTGTGCATGCCTTAGGACAGTACTACAACATACCTAATTGTCAACATCAAATTGGGTAAGCAGAGTGCATCATAAGGAAGAAGATAAAAACCGTTTACCTCAGTGTTAAGTTAACTTCATATGAGAAATAGAGACCAGTTGTCTTTTCTGCGACACTAAGCAGCCTGGAGAACTCAGTCTCCATCTTTTTCTGCCAGAAGTGGTACTGAGAGTTGGGATCCATCATTACTGCTAATATATTCCAACAGAAAAAATGGAACACAAGGCTTTACCTGTTCTTCAGGCGAGTTCTTAAGTGAATGATCGCAAGGAAGAACCTTGAGCGATGTTATTTTGAAAATAGGGTGGCCTTGAAACGACCCAACACGTTCACTCTCTGTCACAACCACCAAGTAAGATCCTGAATTGAAAGAATATTGCAATCTAATCAAACTCAAGAATAGGTTCCAGATCCAAATATAGATCATAAACACCTGCAGCATAGACGAGAATATAGACAGTATTGATCCATATGATAATTGTTTATAACCTGCGAGAAGCTTCAACATCCCAACCACTCCAAAAATGGAATGGATTTTAGGAACACGCAAGGAATTGCATTCCGCGACTTGATCTGAGCAGAAGAGACGCAAGGAAAGAGGATGAGATATTTTCCAGTAATAAAGCAAAGAAAGAATTCAAGAAAGACGAACCGATGAGCTTCATGGAAGCATCAACACGGCTAATATCCAGACACGGAGCGCCTGAACCATCAGCTGGCTCGATGACATACTGATCAGGAAACTCCCATAAACGTAAACGGGAATGCAATTTGTTCCGAGAATCGGCTGCCTCCATACTAAAATCAACGACAGACATAGCAAAAATTCAGAAATCGTAGACGAAACCTAAAAGCAAAGGAAAATGATAGAAGGCGAAAATAGAAAAAAATCACCTGAGATCTGAAGCTTCGCCGGGAAACGTCGGAAAAGTAGGAGGCGGATTACGAGAGGGATTGAATTATGGAATGCGTAAGAACGTGCAATGATTTTGCGTTAATCGTTGGACCAAGTCTTTGAGTCTGTATTTTTAGTGGGGCATCACCACGTACCTTTCAACGCCAGCTAGCTTCTTAGAGGCCGAGGGTTCGACTCCAACTGCTTACCATCTTCACTTTTTGATATCTCACATCATGCTTTTCCTTTAATTAACATTCACGGGATGAGTAGCGGTTGTTCAAAATTCGATCCAATCACTTGTCTCTTCTTAACAATAACTATTTGATTTGAAAGCTTACTAAATTTAATATCGTACAGTATATGAGAATTATGAGCCCAAAAAAAAAAAAAAACTACTAGTGTACTTATATGTAAGAGAGCATCATTTTACACCTTATATGTGTTTGGAATCAATGTTTCATGCTACTAATGTTCGAAAGAGAAAGATCCTATCATCACCATTATTCATTATCAGGACGATAAGTTTTAACAATGTAGTAAAAAAGTTATATAAACTTAATGTTCAAAGGCTCCTCTGTGCAGGATATTTGAGGAGATCGAGTCGGAGTAAGTGTGAATGCAAGAGACTCCCACAATAGAGATAATTCCCAATCTTGACTCCGGTGGTTATGTGAGTGATTTTATGATCATGGTATAATGCGATGGGCGTTCCATCCAAATCCACCTGTAAAACGCCAGCATTCTCCGCAAACATAGGTTCTAAGCCGCACTTAGCCACCATGGCTGTGAGTTTCCTCAAGAGTGGATACTTCATCGACAGCTTCCACAACGTTGTTACTCCCTGTATTCACACCACCTTTTTAACAGTACACAAAAGATGATACAAGCTCATAATAACACATAATAAAATAAAAAAGGGAATTCAGTTTGTTAAAAATACCGAAGGCATTGCAATCCAATAATGTCCATCTCCATCGTACCGGATGTTATCTGGATAACCGGGTAACCTTTGAATAAATACCTCCACACGCTCCTCACTGATGTAATACTTGCTGCATCTTCTTCTGAGAACACAACAAGAATACAACTTTCAGATGATGTTATCCATGCAAAGAACGAGATTATCGAGCGGAGAGAGAGAAAGTGGACATGGGAGTTTCGCAGAAGACCAGATGGGTCTGATCGGCAGACAAAGAGACGCCATTAGAGAAGTAAAGGTCTCTAAGGAGGACACGTGTTGTTCTTGTTATGGGGTTGAAGCTCATGAGTCGGCCATGGGGTTTGCCTTCCAAGAAGTCAAAGACAGATTGATGGTATTTGTGTTTGTAAGAAGCATCTGTGAAATACAAAACGCCGTTATCTGCAACGGCGACTGCATCGGTGAGCTTAAACCTCACTCCTTCCGCTTCATCCGTCAACAACTCGGTTTTCTTCCCGTCATCGCTTATGTTCAACAGCCCCTAACACGCAATAACATCATTCCCTGATTCTTTGTAACTGTAGATTTTCAAAAATTCGAGATAGAATAATCAAACCTTGTATGCGTCTGCGACGATGACCTCGCCATGTAGTCCAAGAGCGATGCCAAGTGGTCGACCACCGGTATTGACCCAGTCCTCTACGACGGAGTCATTAGATGACTCAAGAACCTTGACACGTTTCACCCATCCATCTACACAGCCAGTATAGATGAGGCCTGATTCTCGGTGGTAGGCGATATCCTCGGGGCTGTTGAGAAGACCGACGCCGATAAACTCAGCGCCGGTGAGAAGTCGGTCGTTGACAAGCGGAGGGATGGAAGTAGAAGAGTAGACGAGTGCATCGGCGGGAAGCAAAGCTGGGTCAAAGGTGTCGAGCAGGTAGAGAGCGATAGATACTAGGAAGGGGATGATGGTGGAGAAGATGAGAAAACGACGAGAGAAAAAGAGAAGAGGCATTGAGAAAGGATTTGGTTTTTTGGAATATGGTGAACAAAGTACACGTTTTGATTCTATGTTTGAAGAATCTTCGAATCCTTGATTTTTACTCCGTGGTACGTGACCCAGACTGTCATATTTTGTGGGCTTTGACTATATTTCTACAAGGCCCAATATATTTGTTTCTTTTACGTGTTAAGTAAGATCTGGGTCTACATCAGCTGGCCCTGTTTTGATATAGGACTAGTACAAACAGTCAAACAGAGAAATTAGAAGCTGTCTTTGCTTGGGTGAATCAGGGGATAAACACATTGAACCTCCTTCAGCCACTAGATTAAGTATGTTTCTTTTTGATTTCTCATATACGTTACTCTTAAAAAACAGTTTTACTCTATAATTATCGAAATAATCAAAGTTCTAATCTAACCCTCAGTTCCTCTCTCCAATGTTTTTTAGTATGCATGGACTAAAGAAATTACAACAAAAGGTGATGAGTGTTGGAACTGTTTCTGGACAAATGGTCTTAGCCAATATTTCGGTGGTTTTTCCGGACAACTCGATTATTGGAATGACTGGATTTGGAACCATTGGATTCTTTGTTGTGAGCACTATGTGGTAGTGTATTCATATGTCAAAAACTGATTTTTTGTTCATCCGATATTGATATCGATTATTGTAATTTTAATTCTGTTTTTATCGTTATATAAGATAAGTATTCAGCTTTGCATATAGTAGAAATCGTGATTCTACAATGAGAACAAAAAAAATCTTATACATACCGGTTCGTTATGCCAAATCATCGTAAACCAATCTTTAAACCCGCTTACACATGATAAAGACAGAAATCGTCATGATACGAGTCTTATGAAGTTATGCTGACTTGACCATGATCATGAACATAACCTAACATTATTCATGATTTTAGCGGTTCCTTCATGTGTGTGAAGCTTAACATATTTAACCGACTTATTGAGCTTCAATAGTGTGATAATATATATAAGATGTAGATAGCTTAAATGCCACTTAATTTTTCAAACCATTCCCTCATTTATGTCATGTGATAGGTACATTCAGAGTCTAATAATCCCATCGATCTCTTGGGTTCATGGCTCTCAATGCATATGCAACTTGAATTATTTCTCTGTGAGAACTGTTGATTCCGCTTGTCACTCCATTTGTGTATTTTTCTTTCTAGCAAAGCAATCTTTCTTGAAATGACTCTCCCTTTTACATAACCAACAACACTCCTTTGTACCCTTCACTTGGAACGATTCACTAATTTGTGCTTAGAATAATCTCTAGCCTCTTGTAGCAGCTAAACCTACAACTTGATTACGAGTAAACTTCATTCCTAAGATCGTGTTGCTCCAGTCGCTTCTTCAAGCATTAGTGACTCTCTCTCTCTCATACTTAGAGTTTCTTTCGACTGGTCAAATCAAATTAAGGAGGAAGTGAATAGCTTGAACTTCGTCATAATTTCTCACTCCATGATTGCTAGGGTTAGTGAAAGTCTTGAGAAAATCATCTATATATTCTCATTTTATAGATTTCGATTTAGACATATTAGAGGTGTAGAACCTGGAATTCGATTAAGCAAGTATTTAGACATGTATAACCTTACAAGTATGCGCCACCCTTTGATTAAGTGTCTTTCCTCTAACAAACCCTTCCTTTAAACCGGATTCTTCTTCTTTAATCTCTGATGCGAACTAAACCACTCTATATCATCCGGTTCACCTCTAATGAGAGCTAAACCAGATAAAACACAATTCAATCTATTAAACATTCTTCAACAACAATTTAAGACGAGGTTCAATGTATCAAATTCCATGAAAGATCTTTTGTCTGAAACGTACCACTTTAAAGATTCCCCGTACGTTACATCGTCCCGTGATCTAGCGTTAATCGTGATTCGTATACATACAACTTACCTACATGATCTTTTTCTCTAAATAAACAAGTTTAATATAGAAGCATAGCTCTTGTAAACGGAGACAAGCTATTATCTTAATTCTTCATCTTGTCTCCCTCTCAACATTGCTTCCAATTGATCATGAATCCCATGACAGCCTTGAAGCACTCAATCAAATTTTTTTTTTAAAAAAAAAACTTATAATAAAAACGACTTTGATTGATTGAATCATGGGACTAAACATTGAACCGCCCTCCTAAATTCTAATCAATACTAGATTAAGAATTTTCTTAATAAAATAACTTTGTTAGGGTTACAACATCTTTCTCTTCACGGCCGTCTCGGGAAGTTGTCCATAACAAAACAAAACAAAAAGGTGAATAATTAATAGGGTAAAACAAAATGGACAATTGGATGAAACAAAAAAGAGTTGAAATCTGAAATGGTCTGCGACAAATGTTTATGTCTCCTTCTTCTGACAAGCCCATTCTCTGCGGCTTATCAAATGGGAATCACAAAGGCAACATCTAGTTATGGCTCTATCTAGCTCTGGTCCTCTGAAATTGGTTTCACGTTCAAAACAGAGCATTCAAAGCTTCCCTCACCTCCATGTGCGTCGTGGCTTAACTAAACATTCACTGTACATATAATATTACTAATTTAATATCCCCATGTTTCCTTCACATGCCCTCACTCATATATATACCCAACTTCTCCTTCTTTCTTTTCTTCAGCAGAATCAAGAAACATGGCATTTCCTAAAAGCCATCTCCATATGTCCATTAGATCTATAAGTCTACCATCAAGAATACACCCTCCTTCTGCTAAATTCCAAGCTGCACTCTCTCAACTTCAGATTTGCAAAAACTCATCCTATGATTCTCAATCTCTTCAGATCTCATTACTCAATCTCTCTGAGCTTTACCATTCCCTCCACCAACTCAATCACTCTCTTCCCACCGCTCAAGCCGAACATTCTCTTGACGTGTCAGCCACGTTACTAGACTCTTGTGACGCAACGAGAAACCTAATCCTCACTCTCAGAGAGTATCTCCTCAACCTTCAATCTGCACTTAGAAGGAAAGGCAAATCCATGGAAGTCCAGATCAAAGAGTACTTTGTTTTCAGAAGGAAGATCAAGAAAGAGACTAGCAAGCTTCTTCTTGGCCTCAAGAAGCTAGATGGCTCTGAGACCACCGCGCTGGCCGTTTCCCTCTTTCGATCCCTTTTCATGTTTCTGTCGACAACATCGGCCATGAAGACAAACACATGTACTCTCAAATTCGTCTCTAAGCTTATTGGTGGTGGTCGATCGTCGTCGTCAATAATGAGTGAGTTGCAGAATTTGGATTTGGTTTTGCGTTCGGATGGAGATAACTCCAAGGAAGTGAAGAAGACTTTGGAGATATTAGAGGAGAGAACAGAGGGACTTGAAGCTGCACTTGATTCTCTTTTCAAGTCTCTTGTCCAATACAGAGTTTATTTACTTAACATTCTTACAACACACTCTTAGTTTGCTTAGTTAGCTAATTAGTCTCTAATTGTACACAAAAGATATACACAAATACATAGAAATTCTCATAGTAAAGATTAATCGTATATGTAATATTGCTAATTAAAGCTACATAAATCATAGTCTTCGTAATACACTAATTCCCACGAAATTCATTTCGAAGAGGGCAAAGTCAGGGAAGGTACAATAAGGAGTTTGTTTAGATTTGTGTCCGTACTCCTCTTACAGGTGTATCATGGCAAATAGATGACGTGTCGGTCTAGCATTGGTAGAAATACCTTCCCTCGTGCACATTAACACAACCACCAATGATAAAGTCGTCATCATCATATCAAGATCTTTAATTTCGGATGATCTATTGATTTAGTTAATCGCTAAGTTTATTAATTAATAAATAAAAGAGAGAGGGAGAGGAGTTGATCTTTGATTCTTCTTGTCCCCACACATGGATACATGCAACACTTCAAGTTTGCTAAGATGTCGGCCCCATTCCAATTTTTTTTTATTGTACTTATGTAATCATAAGACAAATAATACACATTAAAAAAGTAAATAACTAACAGGTTCTACAACAAAATCAAAAATAAACGAGTTTTTTTTGGGTATATTGTATAGCCTGGTTTGCATTACTGGTTTTCCCTTAAAAGGATGTATGTATGAGTTATAAACGATAACTAACAATAAATCTAGACAGCTAACAAAATTTTCAAGACAATAATATATTTCATTTGTTTTATTATATAAGCCATGCATTTAATAATTTCGTATATATTAAAATGTTCTACCTTTATTAATATATTGCAATATTTATCTAATTAAGAAATTGGATTTATAGGAATAAAACTAAAAAAATAACACAAAACGATATTTTATGAAACAAACAAATTTCTAAAACGATAATCGTAATTACAGTGCATGGGTTTTACAAAATCACCTTTCCTAATTAAGAAAAGACTGGCTCGAATATCAAAAGTTTGGTTTTGGTTTTGTATTACCCAATACATTGATAAACATGGGTGGATGAAATAAAGCATAAGGCTTCTTAAATCATACCTTTTATAATTATCTGTAATATAATATCTCCTTCATGTTATGTTGTTGGATATTTTATTGAAATGAGAGAAGAGAAAAGAGACAGAGAAGAGAGAGTTATGGAGAGGCGGCAAATAGAGGTGAGGTGATGGGGGCAATGGCTCACCAATTATGGCAATTGGGTGGCACCATTATTACACAACATGACAAAAACAAAACAAACAAGAAATAATACAAATGTAATGCTAATAGTTGCTATTTGCTATTTTTATGTAACGGAGGGTCCATCCATGAGTAAGGTGACTTCACATGGCTCATGGCCCAAACTTTACTCGTCTACCGTCGCAATATATACCTAAACATCACATAGTTTCTTAATACTAACTTCTTCTATATGTTTAACAATATCAACAAAAACTTCTTCTATACACTTTTTTTTGTTGAATTGTTTATTATTATAGGTTAAATGTAAACAAAAAGAAAGATTAACTGGAGATCGTGTGTAGGGAATTTTGTATGTTCGTAGAACCAACAACTTAAATTAGTGTTTTCACACATGATACATCCACGAGATCGAACAAATATCTAAAATGAAATATCTACTTGTCAAAGGTAATGAAATATCTACTTGTAAACCGATTAAGTTGCATATAAAATCCAAAAAAAAAAAAGTTACATATCCAAAGGCACGGGAAGATATTACAATGAGAAGCCTTTTTGATAAAGATGAAAAGCCTAATAGTCAGAATAGATATTTGAATAAAATCTAATCAAAGAGATGAGGGATTCAGTTTCAGGCTGTACTTTGAATGTGACAAGTCACATTCATGAATTCAAATTAGTTAAGAAAAGGAAGATGGTGTGATTGTGATTGATTGATTATTATTACAACTATTATCGTTTCCTCTGGAAGTTTTTAACAAGACACTCGTGCACACGGTCCCATATATATATATATATATAGTATTATCCAACCACCAGCTTTTCTAAAGATCATTATCAGTTTAATTATTTGGTGTTTAGATTATGCTTTATTCCTTTGATCACACAAATATGAGGGAATATATGCTCACTAATTAAGTAATTACAATCCATATATCCATGCATGACGGTGTTAATCAACACCCAAAGTTGAAGGAGATTCTTGACAGAATATCTTAGTTTTGATTCTACTCGCCTAATCAAAGATCTAAGTGGGTACCTCAACTATCTTTTGCATAAAAATTAGCTGTGAATACAAAGACATGAAATTAGCAAATTAGGTGGCTATGGAGCTAACTCTATAATTGCATATTTCAAGATCAAAATTAATTGAGAGAGGCATAAAAAAGAGCATTAAGAGGGCTTTGATTGAACAAATGAACATTGTCCCCTTCCCGTGGCTTTTACATTCACAAGTCTAAATACTATTTCATTTGACCTATATCTCTCTCTCCCTCCCTAGCTCTATATATATTTAACTTCAGCTTCTTTCTAGCTAAAGCTTTCTCTATCTCAAAACCCATCATCAATGGCTACCTCCTACCACGTTCGATCTTGTAGCTTACCAGCTCGGCTACACTCAAGTGGTCTCAACCATATTCAGCAAATCCTCAACAAGCTTCCTACAGATAATAATAATAGCCTCTTACTTCTCTCACAGCTCTATGACTCCGTCTCTCATCTCTTCAACGAATCACCTTCTTCATTACTACTCCCTCATAACTCCTTCTTTACTCATCTTCTTGATCTCTCCCTTGAACACCTTGACTTGTGTTCCAAGCTAAGAGACATCACTTGTCGCATCAAGGACTGTCTCCGTGATCTCCGTTCTGCTTTCAGACGGAGGAGACACAGTGGAGATTCTACCATCCGCTACCACGTTATATCCTTCATCCGTTCCAGGAAAGCGGTTCACAAGGATCTCGCTAAGTTACTCTTGTTGCTTAAACAAGCCGATCACTCCTACTCCGGGTCAACTCATCCTTTGATTACACTGCTCCGAAAAATTTGTTCCCAAACATGTCTTGCTTTGAGGACAGTCTTGTTGTCATTATCAACATCAGTACCAAAGCCCAGGCCTTCCAGATGGGCGTTAGTTACCAAACTGGTGATCAAGAACGTTACCAAAACAGGTGCTCAAGTTCAGAACGGACACAGAAACGAGTACCAGTTGATGGACGAAGAACTACAAAGATTCTGCTTGGCGAAAGAGATTAAGAAGGAACGGATAAAGTCTTTGATCACCAGCTTAGATAATGTAGAAATTGCAGTTGAAGATCTGGAGGAGTCGCTTGAAAGCTTGTACAGGCGTATGATCCAAGCTAGAGTCTCTCTTTTGAACATACTCTCTTTGCATATATGATTAATTAGATCTTCATTCACTGGATTCCATGTGAATGTATACAACTTCACTCATATTTTAGATAAAACATGTTACCTTCATAGATTAATGACACTTAAACAATAGAAGTAGTTGTATAATCAAACCCAAAAAAAAACTTAGCAACAACGACATTTCAACATATCTAAGCAAGTGTACGGTCTTGATCTATCCTCGAGTTCGAAGGCAGTGGGCAATGAGTCTAGAGTATCGTTGGCGCAACAGACGGTGTATAGATTCCTCTTAATTCCTCTGCTAAAAGGATGCACTCGTTCCGGAATATTCCTACAAAACCCATAAGCTCTATTATCACATAACCAACACCTCGCGCAAACAACCGATCAACAAACACATTTTAACGTTTGGACAAAGAAATTAGGCTCTCTCTAAAGTAACTTGATATTATTACTAGGTGATACAAGATGGGTTCAATACCTCATGTACGGAATACGTTTTCGTCTCACAAGTTCATAAGTGCTTTGATTCGTAAGAATGAGGTAGCTGCAGGAAATCAATTTCGAAATGGAAACGTAAGCAGTTAAACAAAACTTATGAGATTGCAGAAAATATCAAGAAAATGTGAGTACACACACCTGTGAAAAAGCAATAGAAGCAGCACAAATATTAAGGAGATCACCAATATGACAAGCAGTAGTATGATAATTGCATTCTTCCACCTGTTTATATTTCCATTTGAAAATTCATATTTCCACAAATTAGGAGCTGCTTAGAACTAGGCCAAAACAAGAGAAGGAGATGAAAAAGTATTATACCAAGGCTTGGCTACGTTACTCAGGTAGTCAATGTACATGATGAGTGTCCAGATGCACAGAGCACTCTCTTCACAGATGTACCACCTGATATCATGGAAACACGTTTATGAGATCTAAAAACAATACAAAAGAAAATCTGATGCAAAACATCAAACTTAAATTACAGTCCAGCTTTGGTATCCCTAACATTATTGGACAATGTAACATAGTGCAACTTCAGCTCTGCAGACTTACCAGAATTTACTATGGTTTTTCTGACCTATACATGTTCCTAACCAAACACAGTGATGATCAAACTGAAGAACACATCGATCACAATCATGACAATGTTTGGCTCGCGGAGGCTGCAAAGCATTTAGGGAGGGAAAACTTGAACGAACAGAGTAAAGACAAGTTGAGCAACTACACTGGCCAAATGAATCATACGAAATAGAAATGTTACTTGCTCCACATGACAATAGCCGCATGTCAAATGTCTGCAGGTTATAACAGAAACGTTTAAGTAACACCTCTTTCCTACTAACAATAGTTACAAGTTCAAAGCTGATTCTTTCAAGATTCATAGAGTACGGAGCCTTGATAAGTTGATGTATACCTTATGGATGTTCCTGGAGGGTACAAGTCCAGAACCATCTTCCCCCAGGAAGTTGGAGTCCTTCTGCCACTTGAGGCTGATTCTCCTTCCACGTCAATAACTACGCTTCCACTTTTTCTGGAAGCATGTTGTCTTCGCTTAAATAACGACATAATAGAAGTATAAACACAACAGTGAGACAGACACAAGTCTAAGTAGAATTCAATTCCATCACTTGTTCCATCAAATCCCAACAAGAGTTTGTGACGATTACAAGAAGTGAACAACGATAATAAGAATTCTTACATTGAGGTTCGAGGTGCGTTTCTGTACATTGCATTTGTCTCGCAAACATTCCTCATTGCATCAATAACATACCTAAAAGACAAGAAAGAAAGAAGCTTTAGTACCGTATGTGTTGTACAATGGTGGAATAAAAAAGTGAAACACATGAAGACACGAATATAGTTAAGTTTACCCAGGTGAAGAGCCAGAAGTCACAAAATACTGGAGAAGCGTGGCAGAAAACAACAAGAAGTAAGAAGCCATGTACCTATACGACAATAAAAAAAAAGTTAAGCTCTTTGGAAGATAGGAGTGATTATATTAGTCACAGATAACAACTACCATGGATCTCGCTTAGTTTTCTCGATAAATTCAGCATTGCAAACGAGAAGAAAGCCGATGAAGACGAGGTGTAGCGCTACTAGTACCAATTTGAGAAACAGAGAAGATCTTCGAACTGGTAGGTGAATAGCAAAAACAAACAATTTGGTTAGTGAATTAGAACCTAAACCAAACCGATTCAAATAAGGAAATTGAGAAGTGAAACGAAACATCATTACTAGGGTTAAAAGAGGGACGAACAGGAAAAAAAGAAAGAAGAAGAGTGGTACCAGGATCAGAGAGGCAAGGAAGGTTGAGGAGAAATCGGTTCCGGGTTCGATCCCAAGGTCGAAGAATAGGGCAGCAAACGCCCATGGTTGACTCTCTTAGGCAAACATTGAGCGAGAGAGAGACAGAGAGAATCGCGTACGAAGACAAAACAAGATCTCCCAAATGCAATCTTGTAGACTTGTTGTAGTTGTAGAAAATCGAGAGAGAGAGAAAGAGTAGAGATTAGTTGGCAAATTGCCTGATTTTCTATTTAGCCTCAAACAAGACGATGGAGATGTAAAGATGTGTTTGAGCTTGGGGAAGACAAAGACTTTAGTTGGGCCTTATTTACGAAATTAGGCCCATTTTAAAAAACTTGGAAAATTATTGGCTTTAAGATTTAGTTATTTATGGAAGACATGTAATATTAATTGGACTTAAACTTAAAATGGTTTCGGGGTGTCTGTTTTGGATGTGCGTTTAGTGGGTCTCAGAAGCTGATTTGAGGAGTATGATCAGACTTTAAATCAAAAGATAGCCGACTTATCAGAACTATATGAACGTCTCCTTCTAATTATTTTATAATGCTTAAGTTAGAGTCGACATGTGACTCGACTGAAAATATATATATATAAAGACGACTATGTTTATTTATTAATATTAAACAAGTTTTTTTATTAAGCATCTTTATTTTAGTTAAAATATATCAAAAGAAAAAACTTAGAGGTTACATTAGGGCTGAACATTCAGACAATCGGGTCGGGTTCGGCTATTTCAGGTTTCGGGTATTTTGGATCTGAGGTTAAGGATCCATTCGAGTTTTTTTTACTTCGGATCGGGTTCGATTCGAATCCAATTCTTTCGGATATTTGATAAAAGATCTGAAATTTATCCGATATTAAGTTGTATGATTTCAGTTCTAGTATTTTAGTACTCGTAAAACCTGTAATATGTGAAATATCCAAAGTACCTGAAATACCGACTATTATATTATTCAAAGTATCAAAATATATGAATTTTATTGGAAATACTAATATTTATTTATAAATGACAACAATCAAATATAATATAAATCAAATTTGAAATATTAAAACTTTGTATTCATCAAACAAGAAGCAAATGTGACAAATAAAGAGCAAATGTGACAAAAAAAAACAAATATGACAGTCTACATTCTATAATAATATATTTAGAATTCAAAACTTAAAAATAAAAAAAAAGTAAACAAATATGAATGATTGTTTTTAAACTGTGAATGTTAGATAAACTCTACACTTGCTAATATAAGACATGATACAAGAAATCAAACAATTAAAGTTACAAAATAAATAAATTAGTAATTAACCATAAAACATAAATATATATATAATTGAATTTGGTTCTAAAAAATACTAATTCAGGTATCGGTTCGGATCGGGTATTACCTGATATCCGAAGTATTGGAAAACAAGATCCATTCGGGTTTTTCAATACTAAAAAAGTATATTCATTCGGGTATTTTCGGATCGGATCTGGTTCGGGTATTCCGATCCGAATATTTTGCCCAAGCCTAGGTTACATGATGGAATGACGCTTGAGATGAAACTAATATTACGTATTGTGATTTTGAACTTTGGAAAAATTATGGGCTTCAGTCCAAAATCTTTTGAAAAACCAAAAGGGTGAATAATTATAATGACTTATATATTAGTTGTATTTATCTAGATAACCTATTTTTTATATTAATTACTAAATTATTTTTCATTTTAAAAAAAACTCAATCGTATTCCTATTGGGATGTTGTAAAAAAAATTATTACGATATTACCACCTTGTTACAGAATTATTTTTGCAGAATTATTTTTATGTTATCGCAAAATTATTTTCGCATAATTGTTCTCAAGTTGTTGCAGAATTATTTTTATGTTGCCGCATAACTATTTTCTCGCAGTTTTTTATAGTTATCGCATAATTATTTTCTCGTAGTTTTTTTTGTAGTTATCACAGAATTGTTTTGAATAATTATTTTTATGTTGTCGCAGAATTATTTATCGCAGTTTTGTTTTAGTTATCGCATATTTGTTTTGCGGAATTATTTTATGTTATCGCAGAATTATTTTCTCACAGTTTTGTTATAGTTATCGCAGAATTGTTTTGCAGAATTATTTTTATGTTGTCGCAAAATTGTTTTGCAAAATTATTTTTATGTTGTCGCATAATTATTTTTCGCAGTTTTGTTGTAGTTATCGTATAATTGTTTTGCATAATTGTTTTGGACGTTGTGGCAAATTTATTTTATGAGCTGTCTGACGTGACGCATGAATCTCTTTCATTTTTTTATCTCTTCCATTGACATTTGTAAATTGTTTATTGGATATCTAGATTTTGTGTTTTTCTTATCCACCATTATCTTTAAACTCAATTATTTTTTTATAAATCAAAAATTTATATTTTATTTTAATACCAAAATTGATTATTTTTTAAACTCTATAAATAAAATTTGTTTTATTTAATTTGGCCACACAAAAAAATCAATCTTTTTTAAGACATGAATCTTAATAATTAACTTTAAAATATTCAAAATTCTTCTAATTATATATTTAACTAATTATGTGTGTTTCATTTTTGTATGTGTAATATTGTATTATGTATTTTAATAAAAAATAAATATGTTTCATAAAAATTAAATATATTTTAACAAACTATTAATCTGTCTTTGTAGATTGTCTGACATGACGCGTGAATGTCTTTCGTTTTTTTCACTTTCATTAACATTTTTAAATTTTTTATTGGATATCTAAGTTTTGTGTTTTTTTATCCACATTTATTTTTAAACTCAATTATTTCTTGATAAACAAAAATTTTTATTTTATTTTAATATAAAAATTCATCATTTTAAAAATCTATAAATAAAAATTTGTTTTATTTAATTTGAACACACACAAAAATCAATCTTTTTAAGACATGAATCCTAATAACTAATTTTAAAATATTTAAAACTCTTATAATTATATATTTAACTAATAATGTGTGTTTTATGGTTTGTATGTGTAATATTGTACTATGTGTTTTTAATAAAAAAATAAATATGTTTCATTTAAATTAAATGTGTTTTAACAAACCATTATATAGTATAAAATAAAATAAGTATTAAATTAAAGCTTATTTGGAAAAGAGAGAATATGATGTTGAAATAAAATTGTCATCGCTGATTTTTTGTTAAATGACAAATTTGTAAATTATAACAACTATGTATGTTTTTAAGTATTTTAACGAGTAATGTTTTCAACATGATAAAAAATATGTCATTTTAGTAATAAGTGATAAAATATGAGTCAATCTAGACAAATTTCGATAAACCAAACAAGAAAAAAAAAAGTTTCAACCAATATAAAGAGATCTTGATTGAATTTGAATGTTTATAAGCTATTGGAAGTGAACTTGGAAAGATTAAAGTGTGATGTTTGAAAGTTTTCTCTCTTTTTCTGTTGTTAGAAAAAAAAAGTATTTATAGTTGTACTTTTTCTCGGATTTGGATGTGAACTTCTTTACATCGACTCGTTTTATGCATGTTTTGTTTGTCTTACAAAAATACATAATCAATCTGATATTATTTACGCCACATACTGTTATTGGAGTTGGCATATCTGTCTTACTCCTGTTAATTACCGTTATGAATGATAAGTTTGGTGCATTGAATATTTCTAAGATTTTTGCGTCGAGCTTATGCAAACAGACTCTCATGCGTAGAATTTTATTAATAATAGAAATTTTCCTCCAACAATAACATAATATAAAAATTCTTATTAGAAACGGATATTTCAGATATTTATGCTTGCTAAAATCAGCATGAAATTTAGATTACAAGTCCAGAAATATTCAGATAAATAAATTTATTATATGAACTATCGCTAATTTGAATAAAGATCATATACAAAATCAGATAATTCGAGAGATTTTTAAAGAAATTAAAGAAATTGTAGATAATTTTTAAGTATAAATAACATAAACAAGTAATTCAGATATCTCATCTCATATCCAACCCTTTTACATATCATTTCCGTATCTACTGAAGGAAATTAAATTATATGAAACGGATAGTTAATTATTATTACAACATATACATAATACATGTATGATACGAGAAAATCGAAACGAAAATAGATAGAATCGTATAACCATATGGAAATAGACAGACCTAGTTTCCACTTTCCAGCATAACATTTATCACAAAAGTCTATACACACATCTTTTTTTATATATATATAAAGCAGCAGCAGCAAGAATCAGAACTATCCTATCAGAAGTAAAATAGAACAATTAATTTTCTTAACAGTGTTTCAAGTTTAGTTATAAGTGTAACCTCTCAAGTCAAAATCTCAATAACTTAAGCTTCCTGTATTTATTTTGTTGGCGTTAACTATTATATTAACTAAATGAGAAATGACGAAAGACTTTTCTTGTCTTCAAAAGTAATAAACAAAAAGCAAACACTTGAAAGAGAAGAGCATGCGAGCACGTTCGTTCGTTAAGATCAACAAATAAAAATGGAGAGCACATCATATCCTTCCCTTAAAGCCACCGTCTTCACTTTTATTTACATTTTACGTTTCCTTCTCCACCTTTCTGTTAAAAAACCAAAACCAAAGCAGAGACAGACAAGGCCTTTCCCAATATGGCCAACTCCAAAAGATTGTTTGGTGTCGTTAGGAGGAAACTTCTCCGCCGATCTCCTAGCAACATCACCACCATTCGCTCAACAATCCCAGAAACCACTAAAGAAGACATTGCCGCCATTAAAATCCAAGCTTTCTTCAGAGGTCACCTGGTAAGAGATAAACACATTTCTTTAGTAAATTCAAAACTCTGTTTTTTATTCATGAAAAGTTAACCATTGCAAGTGGTGTAGGGAAGGAGAGCGTTTAGAGCGCTCAAGAGTCTTGTGAAGCTTCAAGCGGTGGCGAGAGGAGTGCTTGTGAGGAGACAAGCTCGAATAGCCTTACATTGTATGCATGCTCTTGCTCGCTTGCAGGTTAGGGTTCGTGCTCGTCAGATTCTCTCCCATTAACTCCATGACCCAATCCTAAAGTTTGCCCTGTTTCTTCTACATCTCTTGTGATTGTGACATCTACATAACATCATTGTCCTTTCAAATTTTATTCACTGCTTTGTGATTTTTGTATATGTAACTAGTTAACCCTAACACCCTGCAATTTGTACTGATAAACAAGATCAGTTTAGCTGACATTTTCGATCTCAAAATTTTCATGAAAAGTAGTAATCAATATAAATTCTAAAAGTATCCATAGATTATATGAAGCAAAAGCGAATCACAAGCAGTCGAAGAGATTTATACTTGGGACGGAAGCTGGAGGTACCTTGGATGGGAAGAAAGGGTAATGCTTCCATGGAGAGACACCATACTGTCTGGCAAATGACTTTAATTTTAAGAATCTGGAAATTATAAGCAAGATCAGTTACCTTAATAGAGTTTACAACGCCTATCTAATTAAAACCATCAACAACATACACTCATAAGCAAAAGTCAATAGATCGAGTCCGAAACAGAAACAGAGAGACGAGAGAGCACTGAGATATTGGCGCGGCTCAATCAGATATCTAAGAGAATGCATATTGTGCATTTGTGGTTGGAGAAGATCTGAATGAACCAGGCCAATATCAAAGGGGAATCTTTCGTGCTTAAGTGCAGATACAGAGGAAGCCTGTAAATGAAAAAAGAAGATAGACGTGTGAGGAGAAAGTGAGAATGTCTGTGGGAAGAAGGGAGTTATAAAGGAGAGGAATTAATTAGGGTATGAGTCGAGAAAAGGCAATGGAAGGTATGGAGCATTAAAACCACATCTACTACCAAAACACAAAAGCTGGGTCACCCTCTTTACTCTCTCCTCTCTCTCCTTATTTCAACTTCTTCCATGTATCCATCGATCCAAACTAAACTGGCGATGCAATGAGAACCTATACTTCTTTGTCTGCTCCTCTGCCTTTCCTTATTGAGGTTCATAACCAAAAAAAAAAAATTAAAAATATAAATATAACCAAAGAGGATTGGAGGAAGAAGTTCAAACGACATCGAAGATGCTCTATAATAAATTTGAGGGAATCTCGCAGAAGGAGAGGGGACACTGGCTGTCTGCAACCATTAATGGTCTTATTGTCTTTCTCTCTCTGTCGTTCTGCTTTTTACAACCTCATGCCAGTTATGAACCCTCTATCTCTCTCCATTGAAGATTCTCAAGAGAAAGATCCGACTTTTAATGTCACATTGTAACACCAGAGCTTTGTAAAAGCCAAACTCTTTTTTTTTTGTCTGGTTAATATAGGTGGGAAGCAAGAACTATTGCACACCCGTATTTACTTCTCTCTCTAGCTACATTAACCTCTCCGGTCCACCATTGCCATAAATTTATGCAGAACACACATTCTCTCTCTCTCTACCCTAATATATTTTCTCAAGACTTATCAAAACTCTAACTGTACCTGCTCTTGCTCTACACATTATCAACATTCTTTCTATTCCAGATTATTGTTTTTTGGATTTAATTTACCTTATGGTTTTGTTACCATTATGTAGCTTAATATCAATGTCTCATAAAATAACACTAAGCCACTAAATGGGAAAATAGTATGTAAAGAAAATGCTAATAATACTCACGTTGACTTCAAGCTTTCTCTCTACATGGCTGCAAATTACACTTAACTCAAATTTCTCACTAGTTTATTGTGAGCTCTTCAGATATTAGCTTCAACTTGGAACCAAAACAAGTAGAACAGGGTCAGCCTCCTTTGCTCCATTTCACTGGATGAGAAAGAGAATCAGAAACAACTAAGAGATAAGTGAGTTTAAGTACTTTTTAGAGTAAACTGACAAACACTTGCAACATGTATGGCGTCTTATGGTAGTCATATAATGGCGTGGAATGTTTAGTATTTTCTCGACAGCAGCAGAAATTTCCGTATCCAGCAAAACATTAAAAATGGCGTGGATTGCATTACAAATCATTAATAATCAGAGAAATTTCAAGCTTGTTAACAACTGAAAGCTAAGTGATGAGAAACTTTTTTTAAAACCAAGGATAAGAGAGAAATCTAATGAAAAAATTGGACCTGCAACGAGGACGTAGGTATTCTGATGAATGCTCTCTTGTCATAAATGTTGCACACTTGAGCTTTTAGTATTTACTGGTTCTTGGCTTCATTCACGTATTTAGAAGGTAAATCATCAAACACTCCTGTGTAGAGAATTATGCAATACAAAATATACGACAGAAGAAAGGCCTACTACATTCATTCACCATCAACAACAACTACATCAATACAAAAAGTTTGCTGAATAATAAAATTAATAATTACTTGAATGAGTTCCAAAAGTCAGTAGTGTGTGGCTTTCACGTTAAAATTATACATTCTTATACCAACAAGAGTGACATTTTTTTATAAATAACTACAAAAGAAGGAATCTAAAAAGAGGGAGTAACTTTAAAGTTTCTTGGGGAAAGTCATACCGCCGCCTCGGATTGAAAGAGAGGGTCCTTTGGCAGAGCTCACTACATTGGTATCAAGGAAGATGACGACCACAGTGATGTCATCGTGGAAATGCCTCCTCACGCCTCTCTCTATCTTCTTCAGATCAGAATATCTCATTTCTCTTTTCTTGGCTGCAGCTTGCAGTGCCATCTTCACCAGTCTACGTGCGATCCCCTGCGTTCATTCACACGGTATAGGACAGAGTCAATATTTGGTTTTGTAATAGATTTTTATTGGGGGAAAAAGAACAAGAAATGGGTCTAGCGCACGTTTCGTGGGTGGTTCTGAACGATGTCAACAGCTTCTTGATTGCTCAGCTGTTCCCATAGTCCGTCAGAAGCAAATATCAGAAACTGATCTTGTGGTTGGAGCTCATGCTCTGTTATCGACGGTTCCCCACTCAAGATTGGTCTTTTGATCGGCTCGCGGAGTCTATACTTTGTGTACAGTGGTTCCCTGTTGAACTCCGCCTTCTTAAGATACACGTCGCCTATGGATCTAGATACCTGCAAAGGAAAAAACATATCTAATTCAATTCGATCTCCAGAGTTTATCTTGCATGGAAAAGGAACAAACATTTCTAGACTACCAACATATTTCGGCGTTAGCTCCCACTGTCTACATGCATGCAGCCATGAAGACAGAACATTGGTTCAACTGTTCTGTCAATTATAATATCTAGCTTAATGTAGGAACATGCACGAACTGGCTTTCAGATACCGTTTAAGTGTACAGTATAGCTTAACAAAGGGATCTTGTCGCCATACAGAAATTACAACATCAATGACAGTATTCTTGGTTGATCTTGAAATGCTACAAGTAAGAAAAATAACTTTTGTCTTTTGACTTAAATTCTAGCGTCTTGGCTTTTAAATGGCCATATCATTCAGACTTTCTTCGTCTTGCCTTGACATGGCAAAAGACAACTAAAAATCAATTCCCGACGTGACTTACCTGAATAAAAACTGAGTCCTTTGAGCCTAAAATCTGAATTAAAAATAATTCAGATTGAGAAATGTACCTGAATAAGTCCCTTAACGCGCCACACATTGTGCTTTAACATAACAATATGCGAGTCATCCGGATGTAAGGAGTGCATTTCCTGTCTAACAGACTCTATGCTAACATTATGTTCCGCTGAGAGCTGAAGCGCAATAACCTCACCTGTCGCTTTCATAGCCCTTCCAAGAACTGCACGGGAATCCCCAACGTTAGCGATATAGAGCATCCCTCCGCATATAACACCCACCAAGCAGCAAGACCCAACCGCTGCAATCTGTGGCTTCACCGGCCACTGCTTTGTCACAACCCCTAAAAACCCTTCTTCGGTTGCCTCATATGCCTTTCTAATTACATCCATCGACATAGAGGCGTGCTCTGCTGCGAATCCTACAGATTTAAGAAGATTTTAGTTTCAATGCCGTTGGTCCATAAGCATGTAAGCATACAAATCATTAAGTTCCTCACTCTTTAAATGCTGAAAAAGGTGATCGTTGACAAAGCGTGATGTCTCAGGCCCGCCATGACCGTCATAGATTCCAATAAAAGTTCCATAAGGACCCGAATCAAGTGTACTCAAAGGGCCAGACTCAACTTGGCTCTGATCCTCAAGCAGATTGTTGGCCTGAACAACTGCCATAGAGAATTCACCAAGTAGGTGTTGACCAGAGTCTTTGTACCAGAGCAATCCATCTTGTCTTCCTGTTGAATCAGAGGACTTGCCCGAGGAAGAAGGCCACAGACAAGCACTCAAAAGTTTCATTAACGTTGTTAACATCCCTCATGTCATCAGGGAAACCCTCTTTTTCCTCCACATCCGCCAAAGGGATCAAACAAGTAGAAACGTTTAGCTATATGAATCTGCAATTCAATACAGAAAAGGAGTCTCAAAATTCCGAAGAAAAACACTAATCTTATAATTAGCTTTGACAGAATCTGAAAACTCAAGGCGTAAACAAGACTTGGCTGAGCAAAGGGTAGTAACTCAATCTTTGCTGAAAACACTTAAGAGAACAAAATCCAAACTTTTTCAAACTCGGGAAATGGGTACCTGAGATTCTGCAGAAGCAGATGTAACAGGAAGAAGTCAGCCGCAGACTTGAAGTCAACAGTCACGAAAGATGATGCCCATCAAAAGGAAATCCAGAAATGAGATCAAAAGCAATCTTGATCTAGACAAAGGGATTTAGGGTTTAGTAGTTATGAAAGAAAAGATCAGAACATATGATGCTCAAAGTCTGATGAAGCTTACAAGAAGAATAAAAGGCAAAAAACGATGGTGATCTGAAAAGATCGATGTGAAGAAAGAGGGAGTGATAGATCCGAATCAGATCCAGAGAAATGAAGGAAGGAAGAAGAAGAAGGACTTGGTGTCGAGTCGAGCCTCTCTCCCAGAGGAAAGGCAAAGAGAAGAGAAAGAAAGGAAAGGGCTCCACTGCTTCTAACCAGACAATCCAATCCCAATTACTGGATCAGATTTTCTAAACCTAACCCTTCTTTTTCCTCAAATTGACTTTTCCTGTCCTTTTTTATTTTGCCAAACGGTCCTCTACCTTTCTAACACTTTCAATTTATGGACACTAACTAATCCCTTCTTCAACACGCGGTCCTTATTAAGTCCCAAACACGTAACAACTTAAAACGAAAAGATAGTTAGGGTTTATTAGAGAAGAGAAGAGAAGAGAAGTTCCATGAAGTATTGCAAATATAAGATGAAATGAAAAATAAAGGAAAGAGTAGCGTGTTGTTGTGTTGGTCGAAGAAGATTGATAGTTTATAAAATATCTGTGTGTAATTGAAAGAGAAGACACGTGATTAGTGACATCATTTTACGTTAGCTGTCTCAATAAGGACATACGTGTGCACATCAACTTCCACCTGCACCTGACCTGCACTTCTTTTCCCGTTTCCTTCACTTCTCCCATGTGCTTCGCTTTCCTCTCTTCTCTCCATATTTTAACTTCTAGAAAATAAATAACAATGGGCCTCTTCTCTAGAAAATGGGCCTTATAGCCAATAGTAAGCCTGTAAATCTATAGAAGTGAAAGGAGTATGCAAAAAATGAGGGGGGAGTAGTCAAGAAGATCAACCCTACTTTCACTCTTTACCAAGACATAGAGGAATCACAGAAACTTCACACATGTAAACTGGTTACGTTTTCTTTTCATTGTTTTGTCTGAGAATAATCAAATTTGGCTTCACTCATCACTACAAATTTAACGAATTAACATTATTAATTTAATTTTGTTTTCTGTTTAGTGTACATAATTGCTTTCAGACTCCAGTTTCAGACTCAATTTTAAATAATTACTAGCTGTTCTTGGGATCAGAATTTTTTTTTTTTTTAAAAACTAGAGAAAATATGCATCATCATACGGAGACGACGACGTCAACGAAACAACCTCTTTGCCCTAAGCCACGCCGTGTGTGTCCTTCTCTTCCTGATTTCCTCAAGCCTCACTCATGTTCCCTCCACTCTTCCAACTGGTAACATTATATGGTCTACATTGTTTGTATATATTTGTTTTCAATTACGTTTGGTGTCTTGTGTTTCCATTCACAAAAATGTATATTATTATATAAAAAATAGAAAATGCTTTTAAAAGTAGTGTTTTTTTTCCTCGCGTATAGGCAAAACTAAACGTCAAAAAAAGTTTTGAAACAATCGAAGGCTTGCTTTTTCTTTATATTTCTTGAAATTTCATCATGATACGCTCCTACATGTTTGTGCCTCAATCAGCCAACAAAGCTCGGAGGGAAGAAGCGGCGTTCTCAACATTATCGATAAGGTCATACTTGCTTTCTTCATCATCATAGATAATTTTTCCAAAATAAATATCATTTTAGAATAATGATATTGATATATTTAGTATTTATAAATTCGTTAACATGTACAATAGTTCACTGATTTTTCTTTTCTCATTTTCTTGTCAGCAGTCGCTAATATTTTTTTTGGTATTATTATAATAAAACATTTTTTTGGTAAAGGATTATGAAAAAACATGAAAATGACATAACGACACTGATATTAAAACGGGAAGAGTATTCCCAAACTTGCATGCATGCATGGTTCTTGAGTGTTGAGAGTATTCCCAAACTTGCATGCATGCATGGTTCTTGAGTGTTGATTAACTAAATATATATTATACTGTGGTAGGTTCAGCCGATAGAAGGTGGAACAATAGAGTGGTACGCAGGGTCTCCACCTAGGAGAACTGGGAATCCTCTTGTACACGACCTTCATTTCGTTCACTGCCTTGACCTTCTCCCCAATTTCTCAAGCACCAAGGCTTGATCTTCACATCTTCTTATACGATATATGCTATACTCACAAACAAACAAACAAACAAAAAGAAAAAACAACTCCTTACTTCCACATATACTGCCATTTTCGATTGATCTCGGCGTAAAGAACACTAACCTCATCAACTAAACGGTTGTTTACACAGATATGCATCTATTACTCGACAAGTTTGGAGTTTATTATTTGTAGAACTGTATTTGGATATTCTTGATCACCAAGAGTACACACTGAGGTCAGCACAATTTATACTGCTTACTCAACCAGCACCCACTCAGTACACAATGAACGCATAGACTTATATATATATATATATATATATATAGAAAGGGTAACTAAAGATCTGTATTAGGGCTTGGATGTCTTTTTTTATAGTATATACCATTTTCTCTTTTTAGTTTGTTATGCTTTGTTTTGTATTTGCCTTGTGTCTTCTATAATTTTATATAAGACTTGTGTAAGAACTCAATAATTTTATATTACCTACTTGTGTTTCCTTAATTTTATAAAGTTCGTGTGTTTCTCTTTTTAGTTTGTTATGCCTTGTTTCTCTTTTTAGCTTGTTATGCCTTGTTTCTCTTTTTAGTTTGTTATGCCTTGTATAGAGATGTGTATTAAGGCGAGTATTTGAGACATTCCTATACTTACTTGAATAGAGCTTCATTTCTCAAAAGACAAATAAGTGACAGGGATCATGTTTATGAAGATTAGAGATTAATCACTTTCTGACTAAAAAGAAAGAAAAAAAAGTGATCAATGAGTTTATGATTCCGACTACCAATTTTAAAAACAGAGCTTTAGGGATACAATCTGTTCTCCTCGACGGTCAGGAAGCCTGGGACTTCGACGGTTAGCAAAATGGACGTCTGTGTTGAGCCTCAAACTCATATGGATGGTGTTTTCAAATTCAGGTTCTCTGTGGGTCTTTTGGGTCCGTGCTAACTTTCTCCACAATGCCAACCTTTGGGAGTGTCATAGCACCTCGGGAAGCTGGATGTGGTTCAAACTCATCAAACTCCGTCGTCAAGCCCGCACATTCATTCACTGCAAAGTCGGTTCTGGATCCTCCTGCTCCTTCTAGCACGATAATTGGACGGGTCTCAGCCCCTTTTCTCTATTTCTTGATTGGACAGCAATTTCCTCCACCGGCATATGTTCCTAGGCTACTGTCCAGGAGACTATATGTCGTGGCAACTGGCGCATCTCCTCCAGGTCCAGGAACCCAATTATCTCATTCTTGCGCGGAATCCTTCCTGAGGCTACTACGGTTCTTCAACCCCTAGTCCCGGACACTTTCTATTGGAGGTACTCTGACACCGATCCACCTCATCATGCTTCATCATCTTCGTTCTCTGCCTTTCGGACTTTTGCTGCTCTCTACCCAGCGCCTCATGAGGTCCCTTGGCATAAGTCTATCTAGTTCTCAGGACAGATTCCTAAGCATGCATTATCACTTGGATAGCGGCCCATGGTCGACTTACAACAAAAGATCGTATCCGTCAGTTCTCTCCTGTATGTTGTGCAGCACCCACGATGAGACCAGGGATCACCTCTTTTTTACATGCTCATATTTATTTATCTTACTTCGCACTATACTATAGTTGATTCCTACTCATCGCGACATTCTTTCTCTTTTGCAGTGGCTCCCCCAGTCGACGCCGCATAGATATCTCAAGTTCATCGCTCATCTCCTTCTTCAAGCTTCGGTGTACTTTTTATGGCGGGAGAGAAATTCTAGACTCCACACCAATATCTCTAGGTCAGTCGAACAGCCTCTTAAGGACATCGGAAATACTATCAAGGCTAAGCTCATTGCACTGACTCCATCCAACACTAATGAACCTCATACTCTTTTGAAAACATGATTTGGTATCCATGAGCATGATCATCGCTTTAGACTTTTACCATGATTTACTGTTTTCATTTGGGCTGTACTCTTTTGCCTTGCTTGGTTTTTCTCTTCTCTGGTTTTTCAGGCAAGGGTTTTAACGAGCCAGTTCACATCATATTTTCTCTTCAGACGGTTCTCTTCCTCTACTAAACGGTTTGCCCCACTGGCATATCAGTTTAGTTAAGGAAAAGAGCCCTCGTCCCTTCTTTTGTTTTTTGGTTATCAAACTTTCACTGTAAAGTGTTTATTAGCATTCATATAAAATTTACGGTTAAGTCAAAAAAAAAAAAAAAGCTTTTGTGGACCCAAATTATTTTTGATATTCTTCCGTTAATCTTAATACAAACTGGAATTAAAAGGAGTAATTTGGACCCGGGCCCAGAAATATGCGACACGTGTACATGACGTTGTACAAAGTCAACGGTTTCTACTTTCCATACTTTATCTGTATTTGCATTCCCATCCTCCTATCTTTATCTCATTACGAAAATACCCCTTTGTTTTACGTATATATTTTGACACTTCTATCATTGCCACATGTGTACCGGCTGCACCTAACTCATGGAATAAACAAACATCCCTCCACGTCTATATTCACATTTCCACCATATATATATAAACTGCCACATAAACACGAAGATTCAAAGTAGATTATGTACTTTTTTGGATTTAATTTGTTTGTTAAGGTCATAATAAAAAATACATTGATTTTATTTTCTCTGTAATCTAGAATAATAAAATACAAGAGTTGATGTTCTATAATTGAATCAAATATGGGAATATCGTTGGCGACATATTCCCTCATCAACGATTTTAAGAATTCGTTGACAAATACCACGCACCAGCCAAAACGTTGACCTTTTCCCTTACATACCCACACAAAAAATAAGCCCTGATGGAAACGAAGAAAGTTTCGTGCAGTAAAAGAAACTCAAGTAGCAAGAAGCAACAGACCTGTTCCTACTTTAACAGAAATTAGATTCATGGAGAAAGAGAAAGATCGGAGAATGGTTTGGCGTAGTGAGAAGTTCATATGGATGTTGCAGTTTGGATTCTGCGTTATGAGTTTGGGATGTGCTTCAGTTTCAGGATCATTCTCCTTTGAAATTCACCATAGATTCTCGGAGCAGGTCAAGACTGTTCTTGGTGGCCATGGCTTGCCTGAAATGGGAACTCTCGAGTACTACAAGGCGTTGGTTCACCGTGATCGAGGTCGCCGGCTAATCTCCAACAACAATCAGACGACTGTTTCTTTTGCTCAAGGCAACTCCACACAAGAAATCAGTTTGTACGAAATTTTATTCGAAAGTCCTCTGTTTCATTCTTAAACTTTAGTACTATATGTAGACCTTTGATTATTTTTTTTTGTTTTGTTAATGATCAGTTTGCATTATGCGAATGTGACGGTAGGGACACCGGCTCAATGGTTCTTGGTGGCTTTAGACACTGGAAGTGATTTGTTCTGGTTACCTTGCAATTGCAATTCCAGTTGTGTACGGAGCATGGAGACCGACCAAGGCGAGGTACAAAATAATATCTTGGCAAGTTATTAATTTTAACATAAAAGCTTGATCATCTTTTGAGACGCACATATTATATATACATAGAGGATACGACTCAACATCTACGACCCAACCATATCAACATCAAGCTCAAAGGTCTTTTGCAATAGCACACTCTGTGCATTAAGCAACAGATGTGTTTCTCCACTCAGCGATTGTCCTTACCGAATTCAATATCTCTCGCCTGGAAGCAGAAGCACAGGTATGTTACTGGAGGATGTGATCCACATGAGCACAGAAGAAGGAGAAGCCAGAGATGCTCGGATCACATTCGGGTTTGTAAATTCTTTTAACTTTGAAAACATATTACGAATGAAAATGTGTATCTCAAATTATCAAAGTAGAGCTTTAACGCATAACTAAATTGACAATGAAAGAAGTGACTAACGTTCTTTATGTAATACTTTAAGTCCCCTGTTATTTTAGACTTGATATTCTTTACTCTAATTAATATACAAAGTACTCATCAAATGGTGGCAGATGTAGTGAGTCCCAACTAGGGTTGTTCCAAGAAGTGGCTGTAAATGGTATAATGGGACTTGCAATAGCAAACATAGCGGTTCCAAACATGTTGGCTAAAGCCGGTGTGGCCTCAAACTCTTTCTCAATGTGTTTTGGTCTGAAAGGGAAAGGAACAATCAGTTTCGGAGACAAAGGCAGCTCAGACCAGCTTGAGACTCCATTGAGTGGCACTCTTTCTCCGTAAACTCTCCTCTTACACCTTTTTCTTCAATTTTTTTTTTCAATAAGTAAATTCATATGTAAAGTGCATTAGCATGATATGAACACAGGCCCTTTTACGATGTGACCATCACCAAATTCAAGGTAGGAAGGGTGACGGTGGAAACAGAATTCAGCGCGATATTTGACTCTGGGACCGCGGTTACATGGCTGATCGAGTCTTACTACACTGCTGTAACCACAAACGTACCTACCTAACTATATTGGCTTATCATTAGATTCATGCCCATATTGTTTTTTTTTTTTTTTTTTTTGCATTTGAGTTTACGTCTAGTGTATGGTTTCATTTTGTGTTTAGTGTATATTGCAAATGAAACGACAACTCGGAATATTTTGAGCAAGATATTTTGTCAATTGTAAACATAAATGTCAAAATGCAAACAGAAGTTCATTTTCCCGTTTGCACTTTGGAAATATTTTTTATGAAATGAACAATGTTTTCGTTCTAAAATATGATTTTGTTTTTTTAAAAGTTTTTTTACATAATGCAAACGTAAAATGCATAACTTGTGTTTGAAACAATCAGGCAGAACTTACTTATTGATTATATACTGACTAGTTTTGGTTTGTTGTGCAGTTCCATCTTCAGATACCAGACAGACGACTTCCGGCAAGTGTGAAGAGTCCCTTTGAGTTCTGCTACATTATTACATCAGCGTGCGTAGTCTCCCTTTAGCTACTATACATATGATTTAAGAAGAAACAGATAATGTATTATGTATATATCTAATTTTGGAATATTGATGCATGGGTGTTGCTCTTTTGCAGTACAGATGAAGGGAAGCTTCCGTCAATTAGCTTTGAGATGCAAGGAGGAGCTACATATAATGTTTTCAGCCCCATACTAGTCTTCGACACCTCCAATGTATACACATCTCAATTCTCATATCATCAATTCGTGATAATAAATATTTGAATCTTCATTGCATTTGCAGGGTGGACAAGTCTATTGCTTGGCCGTCCTAAAAGAAGTTACTGCCGGCTTCAACATCATCGGACGTTCGTTACTTTCTTTTTCCCAATCAATATCGATCATCTTCTTGCACATTTATACCTATTTATAATCACATAAAATTTTGTGTTCTCTCTGTTAGAAAACTTCATGACCAACTACAGAATCGTCTACGATCGTGAAAGAATGATCTTAGGATGGAGAGAATCTGATTGTATGCCCTAACTTCTTCTCCAAGGATAAAAACTATTGATGTCAGTAATTAATCAATTTGCTTCTTTGAATTTTCAGGTAACGATAACAATGGTTTCAAGGGACCTACTGCATCAGCCAAACTGCCATCGCTCTCGCCAACACCGTCGCCAATAACCAGAAGCCCTTCTACCCAGTTGAACCCTCTGGCTGCTTCGTCACTTTTCATCCTTTGTTTCCTTTCTTTTGTATGTTTGTGAATATCAGTTACATCTTTTGTGAAACCGCTAATCTTATTTTCGTTTCTACCGTCTGATGAGTTTCACATATTGTTCAATCCATCCTCAGTATTCTCTGATTCTCATCTTCTGGTCACATGTTCGTCCCTTTCATCTGAAAATATATCTTAATTTCAAATGGTCACATTTGTTGGATTAAGCTCAATGATGAGTTCTTAAAAGCTCAAAATTCACCTCACAAGTACAATCCTATGTGACTTAGGATTGAGATGAATTCCTAAGAGAGTTAGGAATATAACTCCTATGTGACTTAGGAGTGTGAGAAGATAATTACAAGTTGTTAGTTTGAGATAATCTTAGAGATAATGTTTAGACTTGATGATTAAGTTTAAGAGAAGATTTGTGTTTATCTTCTAAGATTTAAGGAGGTTAATAACTTGTATAAATAGAGACCTAAGGAGAGGTTTCTAAGTGTGAGTTTTTAAGAGAAAACTTGTGAGATTTGAGAGAGAACTTGTAAAGCTTTGAGAGCTTGAGAGAACCATTAATCAAAGTGTGATTAAGGTTGTGTGAGAGCTTTAGTTTTTGAGTTATTTTTCTAAAGCTAATAAGAAGAGAAGTTCTTATTAATCTTGCACTTTAATTTCTTAAAACAGTTCTTAATCTCCATTAATTGGTATCAGAGCTATAATCAATTCGATCGATGGTAGTTACTGGGCAGCCGGAGCTTGAGCAAGAAGATGCAGCGGCGGAGACGGTGGATTCCTCCACTGTCAAATCTGGTACACCGGAAACGTTGGAGTACGTACCGTCGCTCACAGACCCTAGAGTGAAAACGCGGCTTCTTCATGAATTTATCACTTACCAACGAAGCTTAGATTCAGATATCGACACGCTTCTATCTCAGAAGACAGAGCTGGAACGGAACTTCGTGGAGTTTCAGAAATCCATGGAGATTCTCGATATAATGAAGACGGTTTTGGAATCGGAGGATTGCGAATCCACCGCAAAATTAGTACAGAGATTTCTCCATATCGATTCTCAGTACAGGGATTCTGGTTCCGATCAGAGAGAGCAACTTCTCGTGTTAAAGAAGCAACTCGACGGTATCGAGAAGAAGAAGACCATAGACCAGAGAGTTCGTCTTACGATTTTGAGATTCGTGAGATTATATTCTCCAGTGGGAATGGAGAAAGGTCTTCAGCTTAACATTGGTTACCTTAAAAAGGTGATTGCAATGAAAGGGAGGATGGAATACGAGAATGTGGTTGAGTTCATGGAGCAAGGACTCGGACAGGTGAATCTCTTTGGCGGTTTAATCAATTTATCGCAGGACATTGTCATGGCTATTGAAGAGAACGACGAGACCTTGAGAGATCTCTGCGGAGAAGATGGTGTTGTTTATGCGATTTGTGAGTTCCAAGAGGAGTGTGACTCTAGAGGTTCGTTTATCTTGAAGAAGTATATGGAGTTTAGAAAATTAGCTAGATTGGCATCTGATAACAACAATCCTTCAAATTTGAATCTGCTCGCTGGTGGTGCGTCTGAAGAAGCAGACCCGAGAGAAGTCGAACTCTATGTTGAGGAGATATTGTTGCTGATACATTTAGGTGAGGATTATACAGAGTTCATGGTGTCAAAGATCAAGTCTTTGACATCGGTAGATCCTGAATTGTTACAAAGGGCTACGAAGACATTTAGAAATATAAGTTTTAGCAAAGTGATTCAGAATCTGACAGGTCTATATGTGATACTGGAAGAATTCTTTATGGTCGAGAATGTGATGAAAGCTGTAAGGATTGATAAGCATGTACCAGACAGTCTTACAACATCAATGGTGGATGATGTGTTCTACGTGTTGCAGAGCTGTCTAAGGAGAGTCATTTCAACTTTGAACATCAGTTCTGAGATTGTTGTATTGTCCAATGCTGCTAACTTGTTGGGAAATACTGTGTACAAGAAGAAGGTCTTCGAAACTGTTGTTACAATGACAGTTAAAGCTTTGACAAGGAAAGGAACAGCTCTGGGGAAGATGGCTAAAGTCTCAAAAGACTATGAACCTGTGATTGAGACATACCAGAAAGCTCCTACAGAGCATCGTAACCAAGACACGTTTAAGAGGCTGAATAAGGCAGAGAAAGCCAATAAAGAGTTGGAGCAGCAAGAGTTTTTTTATCCCAGTATTGGTACCGAGGAGCGTGAGAAAGGTAATGAGTTTTTCAAGGAGAAAAAATATTCTGATGCTGTGAGACATTACACTGAACTGGTCAAAAGAGGATTACTGGAATTTTTATCAAAAGACCAAGAAGGGAAGCTGAGAACTGATGAGAAGTTGGCCAAAGTTCTAAAAGAAAAAGATGCCCTTGAAGCAGACGTAGCAGAGGTCACAAGTAATGCAGCGAAAATAAAAGAAATTGGTAGTGAACTAGAAGAGAAACTAAAGATATCAGATGGTAATTACAACAAAACAGAACCTCTTCTGTCTCAAGCTTTGTCAAACAAATCTGAACTTGAGCAGAAACTGAAATTACTGCAACTGAAAAGTGGTGAGGCGGAACAGGAAGTGAAAAAACTCTCTGAGAAAGTATCTGAACTAAAAGATTCTGCTGAAGTTTCCAAAGAAGAGAAAATACAGGCGATCACTCAGATGCAGGAATATAAAGAAAAAGCATCTGATTTGGAATTCTCTCTAAATCAATCATCAGTCAGAAACTCAGAACTTGAAGAAAACTTGAGAAATACTTTGCGGAAGGGTGCAGAACATGAAGACCGTGCTAATACGATTCACCAGCGCCGCATTGAACTAGAAGGTCTGTGTAAATCATCACAGTCCAAGCATGAAGACGCAGAAGAAATGATTATGGAGGAAGAGGAAGAAGTTGAAGTTCCAGTCGCAAAAGAGCAGGAAAAAGACAGGAAACCAAAAGCTGGATACATGAGACAGAAATCAGAAGAAGGTGTTGACGCCATGTGTCCTCTCGAATTCACCGCCTGCAACGATCTTCCATCGTTCAGGAGAGAGATCAAAGAAAAATCGTCGGATTTCGACGAGCAAGCGATTCTTCACAGAGACGTGAAGTGTAATAACATCCTTCTAAATTCAAAATACAAAGTGATTCTCACGTTTTTGGGACTCGCAAAGCTGATGAATTCACTGATTTATCACACCGACGATGTCGAAGAGAATATCTCCAATGCCAGAGACACTGCGGCAGGTAAAGCTTATGGTGTGAAAGAGATTATGGTCCATAAAGCCCAAGATGCTAAAAGAAAAGTAACAACCAAAAAGACCCACAATGTGAAGGGAACAATGGCCCATAAAATCCATGAATCAAAGGAAATGGAGAAAGATATAGTAAGGGAAAAGGCCCACGAACTGAAGGAAAAGAAGAGAATGGACCTTCAAATTTACGAAAGAAAAATGCAACATGAAAAAGAGTATAATCTAATACAAAAGACGCATATTGACGATACAGAAAATGAAGAGGCTGAGTTGAGAAAACGAATAAAGAAACAGCGAGATGAGTCAAAGAAAGAACACATGTATAGAGAGAAGGAACAAGCCGAGCTAAAGCAGCAACTTAAAGCACATAAACAGATCATGGAACGGTTTCTTAAAAGAAGCAAAGACGCTACATGGACCGAACCAAAACGCCTTTCAGCTACACTTGGTTCAGCTACACTTGGTGGTATTTGCAGGACACACTTTGCTACCCAGCGTCAGTTGGGTCATTCGTTGACCAGTTCGGAAAAACATTGGGGGATGCGTAGGCAGTCAAAGAGTGAACTGTTTCCAAAACTAAATAAGAGAGCAACATCTGACGTTGACCTTAACTTGGAGAAGCAAGGGGATAAATGTGAAGTGAAAAACATAGATTTATCGGTATGGGATTCAACGGAGACGTTAAAGCTCTTCGAGAGTGCAGTAACAAGAAGCTGCTTAGGGAAAATCAAGTTTGCAGATAAGAGAAGTCTTTTGGGAGTGCAAGATGTGAAAAAGTATATCTTTGAGCTTAAGGGGGACAATGTTGGATTAAGCTCAATGATGAGTTCTTAAAAGCTCAAAATTCACCTCACAAGTACAATCCTATGTGACTTAGGATTGAGATGAATTCCTAAGAGAGTTAGGAATATAACTCCTATGTGACTTAGGAGTGTGAGAAGATAATTACAAGTTGTTAGTTTGAGATAATCTTAGAGATAATGTTTAGACTTGATGATTAAGTTTAAGAGAAGATTTGTGTTTATCTTCTAAGATTTAAGGAGGTTAATAACTTGTATAAATAGAGACCTAAGGAGAGGTTTCTAAGTGTGAGTTTTTAAGAGAAAACTTGTGAGATTTGAGAGAGAACTTGTAAAGCTTTGAGAGCTTGAGAGAACCATTAATCAAAGTGTGATTAAGGTTGTGTGAGAGCTTTAGTTTTTGAGTTATTTTTCTAAAGCTAATAAGAAGAGAAGTTCTTATTAATCTTGCACTTTAATTTCTTAAAACAGTTCTTAATCTCCATTAACATTTATATGGAAGCATGAGAGCATCCATTCCTCCCCCCAACTTGTGAAATATCCATATTGGAATTTCTTTTACATTATAAGGGCAGAAAATGATGGAAGAATATGGATTAGATATGATGTTCTATAAGGCAATACTTTTTTAAGTTTCGACAAAACGAAGCAAATGGGAATTATTCAACTTGTCTATCTGTGAGTCATAATACATAATGCTCTCATCGTCTGTTTGACTTCTGTAAATGAGCTAATATTTCTCAATTTGTTGTATAAATAGAGTTTAGTAATTTCTATGATAACACAAGTTGTAATTATCCACATATCTTTTTTCTAATTCAACGTGCGTGAAATGTTATGTATATAAGGTCAATTACATCCTCATTTTTGCTTGTAAACTTAAACGAAAAGGTCAACTACAATGTTGTTGTCTATAATGCATTCTATAATAGCAGGAATTAAGTGAAGATTTTTTCATTGATTTGAAATAGAAAATAAAAACAACAGGAATAAAGTGCAAAATAAGAAGAGAAAAAGGGCTATTTCGGCAAAAAGAAAGCGTTGACAGAGAGACTTATAATTAACGCTTAGTTTCTGAAGTCGCCGTCTGCATTATAGATAGACTCTGCCCTTGTCAACCATCAGCTTCTGGAGAAGAAGATGAAGCAGCAAAATAATGGCTAACAACTCCGATTAAAAAAGTATTATTAGTTCGAAGAAGCAGCTCAGCTTCTCTCTGCTTGCCTGGAAAAATGCGAACGAGTCAAGCTTTTGACCTTTAATTTCCTTACAAATACGGGACTCGTCCTGTTGTAACTCGTTATCCGAGAAGATAAGAGGTGTTGTTATTTTCTCGGAGAATATCAGGGGAGTAAATTATGGGCGTAGCAAGCCATGTGTTTGTGTTATTATCTGTGTTAGTGGTAGCTTGGAGATTGGAGAGATGTGAGGCTGCTGGGAAGTTCAGCTTCGAAGTTCACCACATGTTCTCTGATGCGGTCAAGCAGACTCTTGGGTTTGACAATCTTGTGCCGGAAAAGGGAAGTATGGATTACTTCAAGGTTTTGGCCCACCGCGATCAGTTTATCAGGGGTCGAGGTCTTTCCTCCAACAATGTTAAACCTCCAGTCACGTTCATGCGGGGAAACCGCACGCTTGAAATCGATCTTCTCGGATTGTAATGCCTCTTTCTCCTCTTTGATTCACAATAATTTGTTTTCTTCTTTACTTTTGAATATGATTCTTGCTTGACTTTAATAATGCTTATTGAATATGCTTTGTATATCCATTTGGTTTCAGCCTGCATTATGCCAATGTCTCTGTGGGTACACCGCCTACTTGGTTCCTGGTGGCTCTGGACACAGGCAGCGATTTGTTTTGGTTGCCTTGTAATTGCGGTACCACTTGCATCCATAACTTGCAAGACATTGGACTTCCAGTGGTACCTTTCTCCTTACGAAAGCACATACTTGTTATATTTTTTCAGTTTCTTCATACTTTCTTGTAAGTGAAATTTTGTTCCTTTCTCTTCTTTGACACAGAGTCGACCACTCAATCTTTACAGCCCCAACGCATCTTCTACGAGTTCAAGCATTACATGCAGTGACAAGCGTTGTTTTGGTTCGACAGGGTGTTCTTCTCCTGCAAGTATTTGCCCTTACCAGATCCAGTACCTTTCTAACAACACAGCCACCACAGGGACATTGGTACAGGATGTGTTGCATTTGGTCACAGAGGATATTAATTTAGATCCTGTTAAAGCTAATGTCACGCTTGGGTAATTAAATAGTGACTTTGTATTTCATGATTTGTCCTATTTTTAACAAAACCGTCTATATATTGGCGTGCAAAGCAAAACCTATGAACGATAATATTGAACTTAGTTTGAGACAGTGTAAAAGTAAAAGTTGTATTGCCTCTCTTTGCTATGCAGTTGTGGTCAGAATCAGACAGGTTTGCTCACGAGAGGGATGGCTGTGAACGGTCTTCTCGGGCTAGGTCTGGAAAATTACTCTGTTCCGAGTTTACTGGCAAAAGCAAACATCACCGCAGACTCCTTCTCAATGTGTATCGGGAATATCGTTGACATTATCGGAAGAATCAGCTTCGGAGACAAAGGCTACACAGACCAGCAGGAGACGCCACTAGTTCCGGTTGAACCAAAGTACGTAGTCAATTCCAGTTTGATTTGACAGCGCTTGAAAGTTTTTAATTCGGTGTTTTATCTTATACTGATTCTGTTTCTGTCCCCCGTGATGTTCTTATCGCAAGTCCAACATATGCTGTGGATGTGATGGAAGTATCAGTGGGGGGAGATAACCTCGGGGTTCAGCTTCTCGCAGTCGTTGACACTGGCACATCATTTACACACTTACTAGAGCCAGCATATGGTCTGATTACCTCAGCTGTAAGTGCCTTAGATTAAAGTAATCACATATTCTATGAATGCTTCCTGACCAAATTTATTGTACAAGTACCAAACTTATAGTTTCTTGCTGTTCAAGTAATTTTATCAGTGGGGGGTTGAAATGAAGACTTTGTAATAAGAAATTTTCATTCCTCGAACGATTTTGTTTTTTAACATCACATGACCTTCATTCTCTTACTTTTGCAGTTTGACCTTAAAGTCACTGACAAGCGACGCCCGATTGATCCTCAAATTCCATTTGAGTTCTGTTATGACCTAAGGTCATGCGTGCACTCTTGTCAATGTAGTTGTCATATGTTTTTGACCATTCTAGTAGAACGTGTCGGACTATTAACGAATGCCAGAACACCTGTAAAATAAGAAAAGTGGGGAACACTGAATGTTAGACAGTAACATGGAATAGTTAAACTAGCTAAGTAATCTGTAAAATAGCAATCTCTCTTCCACAAATGAATTCTGATGATCGTTCTCTTCGCATGCAGCGCAAACGCTACAAGAATTCTTTTCCCCAAAGTTGTGATGACTTTTGGAGGAGGATCCAAAATGAATTTGAGAAATCCGTTTTTCATGGTGAACAATGCGGTAAGAATGGGGTGGTTTTTTTTCTTTCTTTCGTCCAGTTTTACATAGTTTCATGGATTAGCTTATTGATATACATATGCTTTCTTCTTCTTTTTTGCTTTTTAACTTGAATAACAGGACAATAGCGTCACGTACTGCTTGGGTATTCTGAAGAGTGTGAATTTCAGGATTAACATTATTGGACGTAAGTATCCCAATACTTAATTTTACGCTTCACACATTTTCTGCATGGAGTTGAAGCAGAGAGAGAGAGAGAGAGAGAGAGAGAGAGAGAGAGAGAGAGAGAGAGAGAGAGAGAGAGAGAGAGAGAGAGAGAGAAGAGTAGGTGTTGAATGCATTTCATGTTTGTGTGTTTGCAGAGAACTTCATGTCGGGCTACCGCATTGTATTCGACCGGGAGAGGATGGTTTTGGGTTGGAAGCCGTCTGACTGTAAGTGAAGAAATCAGGAAGTAGCTGTATATACCTAGGAACAAAGCATAATTGCTAATTAAGTGTTTTGTGTTAATGGCAGGTTTTGAGGATGAAAGCTTAGCAGCTACTCCTCCACCACCTGGCCTCGAAGCTCCTTCACCAAGAGTATCCACTCCAGTACCTACTGCTCCTCCTCCTCTTAATGTCGATGCTACACCTCCCCAAATCAATACTCGTAGCTCCAACAGAAATGTCACAGGCGGAGCAGCCAATCTCAGCCCTTTTGCATCTCAACTCCTGCTTCTCCTACCTCTTTTGGCCTTCCTCTCATTCACATAAGCATTCGTTTTGGTTGATTCGACCATTTTATGTTCATGTAATAATAATCTTCTTTTGGTTTGCGTAAAACAAGATTCATTGATTTGAGAGTGGTAATCTTATCTCCCTTTTACAATGTATGTTTCTGGTACATAAATGTTCTTAATATGTCAAAGTGCCCGAGGCAAATGCAGGAAGGAGGATATGGATTGTCAAACATGTTTAGTGGTAAGACTTGACAAGTCAAAGATCAATCAAATGACTACAAAGTTTCTTGGGTCCAATGAGATGAAAGTAGCTCGAGAGTTTGTCTCCTCACTTGGCTTCGTGATACAAAAAGTAACCCAATCTCTCGATCACGTCGCGCTCTTTCTCCCTCGTCAGGGGAGATGATCACAAAAATTGATAGATGATGAATTAAGATATTGTATTAACCCAAGGCTTTCAAGTTTCCAACGCAATGGAGCAAATGGGAATGATTCAACGTGGCTATCTAGCTGGTTAGCTTATCTTTTACTCAGTATGTTGAATGTCGGATTTAGTATGATGATGAAATTTAAAATAATCCACAACTACCCTTTTTTAATTAGGTTTATACTATTGATACCCTAATTTTTCGACGTGAGTGAGGTGCTTTATATTAAAAGGTCAACTATATCCTTTTTTTGTTTGCTAAACTTTTGTAAAATAAAGCATTTTATTCTTTAACAATGGTGAAAATTTGTTCGTTGATTAGAATATAATAATAGGAATTAAGTACAAAATAAGAAGAGTAAAGGGGCTTTTCCCGCAAAAAAAAACCGTTGACTAAGAGACCTTAGCGCGCCTAATTTAATAAGTCGCCACTCTCAGCATTATAGACTCTGCTCTCGTCAACCTTCAGGGAAGAAGACGAAGCAGCAAGAAGATAATGGCTACTACTACTTGGATTAAACAAGTATTAGTTATAAGAATCAAATCAGTTTCTTTCTGTCGTCTAGAACATGGGAACGAGTTAAGCTTTTGACCTTCTCAATTCCTCAATTTCCTTACAAATACATGACTCGTCCTGGGGTAACTCGTTATCTGAAAAGTAAAAAGTACTTTTACCCCGGGAGTGTTATTGTCTTCACGGTAAAAAATATGGGTGTGAAATCATGGCTGTGTTTGTGATATTGTCTGTGTTAGTGGTGAGTTGGGGACTGGAGAGATGTGAGGCTGCTGGGAAGTTCAGCTCCGAAGTGCACCACATGTTGCGGTCAAGCAGAATGTTGGGTTTGAAAATCTTGTGCCGGAAGAGGGAATTATGGAGTACTTCAAGGTTTTGGCCCAACGTGATCGCTTGATGCACACTGCTTTTTTTCTTGGTTGTTGTGAAAGGAGTTTTTTTTTTGTGGCTCAAAAGATAAATTATATTAAAATCAACTATCACTTTTATGCTGGAATAAGTTTAAAGCGGAATAAGTGACCCGAAATAGTGAAAAAATTATATGAAAAATTTAGGTGGAGATGTGAAATGGTGAAAGTGACTGTCTCGTTAAAACTCCTACTTAGAAAAAATTTCAGAAAAAAAATCAAGTAGAGTAAAAGAGTACAACCGAAAAAGAAAGATGAAAAAAATAGTGTGAAATGTCATCGAAGAAAGCCATAGGATGGAATTCGGGATTGGAGCTCAAACCAAGATTCCAATACCGTAAGAGAAGAGTCATCAGCGGTGGAGAGGGGAAGAGCGAGGAGCTTTACCTTGATAATGACCTCGATATCCTGAGCAATCTGCTCGATTGTCTATATGTATTGTACAGTGTTGTGATTGGTTTCTTTACCCCTATTCGATTGTTGTTCTGAAAAACAGAAAAGAAGCCTATTTCACTAAGTCGAGAATAATATGGTTGAAGCTTTGTTTGTTAGGTTTTTATAGAAAGGAATCAAACTTCTTAGGCGTTCCCCCTTGAAAGAAAAAACTAGTATTACAAGAGAGTTTGTAGCATTACAAGGAGAAAAGGTGTTTGGATGATCCCCAGACTGTAAGAATCAGAAATGAAAATAAGAGAACCAAAGGAAAAGTTCATTGGTGAGGAGGATGGTAGCTGGTGAAAAGCAGCAGAGTGGACAGCAGATGTTGCGGCTGACATTAAACCACGTGTCAACGCAGAGACTATGGAACTCATGGGAACAAGGTAGGGACTTGATGACATCCTCTTCCTCCATTCTCATCAAACACACAGCACTCTTCCTCTCTTCTTCCCCCTTACACATCTCCAGACCCATCTGCGCTTGGATTCTCTCCACTTGGTGTGATCAATTTAACAGAGCAAGAGGCGTGTGTGTTGGAGAGAACAAAACAAGGTGTTGGTCACTGTTGTGTGATTTGCAATGCCTTTGCTCTTTTACGGATTACAATGTACGTTAAGAACACTTTTCTCTATGTTCACACACCAACATCAAGACCCTTAGACCATCTACATTGGTGATACTCTAAAAGTATCATCTAATTAAAAGAAAAGAAAAAATAAAAGTTATGAGACTGAGAAAATATTGCTGATGCTCTTACTTCTCACTTTCCTTCTTAGTTATATAGATAAACATGTGTGTATCTCGAATTCCATCAAAAGAAATATCCTGATAAGATTATAAGAAGATGATTTAGCAAATCTTAATTTTGTTTTTAAAAGTAAATCATATGTCTGCAATATGATTTGAAACTTCATCTTAACTAAAATAGGTCGTGAGGTGTCTTATCCCAATCACACCAATTTTTAACTTCTTTTTATCTTCTTTAAAAAAAAAAAAATTTGAATAAATGCTCCTGAATATTTTCTTTTTTATGGCCAATTTTATATAAATATTTGTTATATAAAACAGTTTCATCGAAAATACGCATAATGTAGGAATCATGTGGCATAATAGTAGTCACTTTTGCATTCATTATACTATATCTGGGATTCGAACTCAGCACCTTGCATGTTATTGGAGATATTAAAACCACTAGATTATGTTGACTAAAAAAAAAAATACACATGATTTGATTTGGTACTTGGTTCAGCAATACCGGAACTCTGGTTTGTCTTAAGGTTTTACACTGAACGATTCTCCTTCCTTCGCCGCCTACCTTCTGTTATCCGTTGACGCTCCTCAGTCCTGACATAGATATGATCGTGGGTTAATGGCGATTCCCGAATCCATCCCTGACTCAATTCTAAGGATCCAAGCTGGAGATGAATGGCAAGAGCTTCTTCTATTCGCCAATTCGCCACATCCAGATCTAACTCCCCCGTTCTGGGTCTTCTTAGGAGTTTCAAACTTCTCGACGAATCAAGTACCATTAGACACCTCTTCCATGTCCACGCGAGGCTCATAACCTCCGGAAACTTCTGGGATCCCTCTTGGGCTATCAGATTGTTGAAGTGTTCATCGCGTTTTGGTGACGCTAGCTACACCGTTTCGATATTCCGCAGCATTGGCAAGCTCTACTGCGCAAATACCGTCTTTAAGGCGTATCTGGTCTCTTCTACTCCGCAGAAAGCATTGAGCTTTTACTTCGATATACTTAGATGTGGTTTTGTTCCTGACTCCTACACCTTCGTCTCATTGTTTAATTGTATCGAGAAGACTTGCTGCGTTGATTCCGGCAAAATGTGCCACGGACAGGCTATTAAGCATGGATGCGATCAATTTTTGCCTGTCCAAAACTCGTTAATGCGTATGTATACTTGTTGTGGTCCCTTGGAGCTTGCCAAGAAGCTGTTTGTCGAAATACCCAAGCGAGATGTTGTGTCCTGGAATTCGATAATCAGTGGGGAGGTGAGGCGCGATGATCTTCAGACTGCTCGAAAGTTGTTCGATGAAATGCCTGAGAAAAATATTATTTCTTGGAATATCATGATCAAGGCTTATTTGGGTGCTAACAATCCCGGAGTTTCCATTGGTTTGTTCCGTGAGATGGCCAGAGCAGGATTCCGAGGAAATGAGTATACGTTTGTTCTGTTACTGAAAGGTTGTGGCAGATCAGCTAGGTTGAAGGAAGGTAGGTCGGTTCATGCTTCTTTGATAAGAACCTTGCTGAATTCGAACATAGTCATTGATACAGCTATTGTAGACATGTATGGAAAGTGCAAAGAAGTAGACATAGCACGTAGGATATTCGACAGTCTATCTCGTAGGAACAGAATCACGTGGAATGTAATGATATTGGCACATTGTCTTCACGGGCATCCTGAAAATGGGCTCGAATTATTTGAAGCCATGATCAGTAGTGAGCTCATTCCCGACGAAGTAACGTTTGTTGCTGTTCTCTGCGGTTGTGCTAGATCTGGCCTTTTATCAAAAGGAAAAAGTTACCATGCCCTGATGGTTGAAGAGTTCCAGATCAAACCAAACTTTGGACACCTATGGTGCATGGCTAATCTTTACTCCAGCGCCGGGTTCCCTGAAGAAGCAGAGGAAATTCTGAAGAAGTTGCCAGAGGAAGATGTGACGCCAGAATCTGCAAAATGGGCTAACTTGCTCAGCTCTACGCGTTTCACAGGAAACCCGGCTTTAGGGGAGAGCATTGTCATGTCCCTGTTAGAAAAAGATCCCCTGAACTACAAGTATTACCATTTGCTGATGAACGTTTACAGTATTGCGGGGCGGTGGGAAGATGTTGATAGAGTGAGAGAGGTGGTGAAAAAGAGGAAAATAGGACAAATTCCCGGGTGTGGCCTCGTGGACTTGAACGAGATAGTTCATGGCCCGAGATTAGGATTCGAAGAGGCAGACAAGCTGATTACTGAGATTAGTTTAGAGGAAAATGCTACAGTGATTTACTGACATAATAAGCTAACCCCCAAATCAATCCACACGGTTGCGCCGTTGCCAGATCCAGGCTATCAAGTCAAAACTGAGGTTGTGTCGGGGAAGCGCATGGATCAATCTGTTTTTGCAGACAAGAGTAGTAAAATTCTGTTTAGAAAAGAAACAAGAGAGATACTGGTCTCTCTAATTAATTTTGATCCTGTTTCATTTTTGGGTTGGATCAGATTAGCCAATTCTCAGTTTTGAGAACAAAGCACTCTCTAATACAATCAATGTTTGTGAGGAGCAAAAAGAGTGGTGTGATCTACACGAGAAAATTGAAACTTTTACCAGCTTGCGATTGAATGAATGATAATTCTTTAATTATCTTATACAAAGTTGATCACATGACCATGAATGTAGTTATTGTCACTATGTAATTTAATAAAAGTGTTGACAAATAAAAGGTAAAGTGGATAGTGAAAAGAGAACAATTAAATGCGGAGAGTCTATATGCTTAAGATAATTCGGTCAAAATTCAGACTCTCTCTGTAAAGTTGAAGTGAAACAGAATGATCGCCGACGACGATGAGAAGTGGCTCGCCGCCGCAACCGCAGCCGTTAAGCAAAATGCTTTCTACATGCAGCGCGCGATCGTATTTATCTTCTCTTCTTCTTCACTCAATTTTCGATCGGGATCGCATTGGATTCCTAACTTCTGGATTGTTTCCAATTTTTATCGCAGGACTCCAATAATCTCAAAGACGCTCTTAAGTTTTCTGCTCAGATGCTCAGCGAGCTTCGTACTTCCAAGCTTTCTCCTCATAAATACTATGAACTCTGTGAGTCGCTACCCTCTTCCTCTCAGTTTGCATTCGCATCAGGAGTCGCTTTTTCGAATTCGGGGGATAACTCTTGTGCGTTTCTTACTGCGAACCGATTTGTTCAGATATTCGAGCTTTTGATGAACTGAGGAAATTGGAGATATTCTTTAGGGATGAGACGGGGCGTGGTTGCTCCATTGCAGAGCTTTACGAGCTTGTGCAGCATGCCGGTAACATTTTGCCAAGATTGTAAGCTTTTCATTCTCGGAGTATACATTGTCCTTTTCCTTCTCTGATTTTGACTTTATATATACACACACCAACCGATCGAATTTCAGGTATCTTCTCTGTACCATAGGATCTGTATATATCAAATCCAAGGACGTTACTGCCACGGATATACTCAAGGATCTTGTTGAAATGTGCCGAGCTGTTCAACATCCCTTACGTGGTCTCTTTTTGAGAAGTTATCTTGCTCAAGTTACTAGGGATAAGCTACCCAGCATTGGTTCAGAGTTGGAAGGGTAAGGCCTCACAAATTAGTTCTCCTTCAACCTGATGTTAGATGATTTATGTTCATTAAGGGACACTCATGCAAAGAGGCAAATGCTTTGCTGTTCTCTCCAGAGATGCTGATACACACAATGCTTTAGAGTTTGTGCTTCAAAATTTTACTGAGATGAACAAACTGTGGGTCCGAATGCAACATCAGGTTGGTTGGATTTTATAATGATATATTTCTGCTCTCATATTCAGCAATGTATGTACTGAACATGCTTGCATACTGTGAGAGTCCAATGTGTGATCATGCTCTTGTCTACTCTGTGAATTTTCACTACTGAACTGAACCTGAGTTGTGGCTTTCTGCTATTAGGGACCTACTCGGGAGAAGGAGAAACGGGAGAAAGAAAGGAATGAACTACGTGATCTTGTAAGGACAGTAACTTGTAGCTGATTGTTCTCATTTAGAAATTTTCGAGTAATGATTCTTACTATTTGCTAAAAATCTTCTCTTTACTTCTTATTAGGTTGGGAAGAACCTTCATATACTGAGTCAGTTGGAAGGTGTTGACCTCAAAATCTACAGAGATACTGTTCTTCCTAGAATATTGGAGCAGGTCTGGTTTCTCTCTTCCTTTAGATAGTTTCAGCATCCAAGCTTCCGTTAACTTGTTGGAGGAAATGAATTATGTATCACTTTTGCAAAAGGTTGTCAACTGTAAGGATGAACTTGCACAGTGCTACCTAATGGATTGCATTATTCAAGTCTTTCCTGATGATTTTCACCTTCAAACTCTCGATGTATTATTAGGTGCTTGTCCACAACTTCAGGTACTTCTTATAACCTACCCTATCTTCTTTTATATATTTGCAGTATATTATTAAAAAAAACACTGCTAAATGAACCTTATCCCATCAGAACATGTTTCCTCTGTTTTCCTTTTCGTCATTGTGTTTTTCAGCCGTCTGTTGATATCAAGACGGTCCTTTCGGGTCTAATGGAAAGGCTTTCGAACTATGCTGCATCTAGTGTGGAAGCATTGCCTAATTTCCTGCAAGTAGATGCCTTTTCAAAGTTGAATTATGCCATTGGGAAGGTAAATTTGCATCTAATCTTAAAATCGAGGGAATTTAACTGCAAATAACACATGAATCTAAGTTTATGTATGAGGGTGGCTAGTATTAGAGAATAGCTAAAAAATCTAGCTTAATCTCCATGGTATTGTCATGAATTTTTATGTAATTTTTTTCATTAGTTCTCTCTGATTCTATCACGTTGATAATCTCTTCACGGTTGTAGTTCATAAACAGTTGATTGAGTCTACATCTTATACTATGATTCAGGTTGTAGAAGCCCAGGTGGACTTGCCGGCCTCAGGATCTGTAACATTGTATTTGTTTCTTCTGAAATTCACTCTCCATGTCCATTCCGATCGTCTAGACTACGTGGACCAAGTTTTGGTATAATGCCTTCCGAACATGTATAAGCATGTTAAGTTTATTCAGAATCATGTTTTGTGTCTAGTCAATCAGTTCTGCAAGTTGCTAATACACATTGTTGTCTCTTTTTTCAAATTTTCTTTAGGGATCTTGTGTTAGCCAACTCTCTGCCACAGGAAAGCTTTGTGATGACAAGGCATCAAAACAGATCGTTGCATTTCTTAGCGCCCCATTGGAGAAGTATAATGATGTTGTAACTATTTTGAAGCTTGCCAACTATCCTCGAGTAATGGAATACCTTGACCATGAGACAAACAAAGCAATGGCAATCATTATAATTCAGAGCATTTTGAAAAACAATACTCACATTGCTACTGCAGATGAGGTGTGCTTTTATATTGGTTTAGTTTCTTCTTTTAGCGTTCTCTATTGATATGGTGTTTCTTTCTACTGCATCTTGCAGGTCGATGCATTGTTTGAACTGACAAAGGGACTCATCAAGGATTTTGACGGAGCAACTGATAATGAGGTACTAGAATATTTGTTCGTCAATTCTTATAGCGATTGTGTTCGCAGTATTCTAGTCACTCAAAAGAGACTTTTTCTTTAGATTACTTACCTGCATACCCAACATGGTTTCAAATGGGAACCTATGTCGAATTATAGGTTGATGAAGAAGATTTCCAGGAAGAGCAGAACTCTGTTGCACGGCTGTTTCATATGCTCCACAACGATGATCCAGAAGAAATGTTTAAGGTGTTTATATATTTATATATTGTTTCACATCAGAGGCGCTATCAGTGCGACCTGTGTGTGTGATTCCTAATTCATATCCCCAACTACAGATTATTTTCAGAGTAAGGAAGCACATCCTGACTGGAGGACCTAAGCGTCTACCGCTTACAATACCACCGCTTGTCTTTTCCGGTCTCAAGGTTTATATTTCTTACTGTGATCAATTGTTCATTCTAGTCTCCAACTTGGGTAAAACTATAGGTTGTGCTAAGATTGGAAGGAATTGTGTGTCCTGTCCTTCCATTTTTTATGGATTCAATAGACATTGTATTTGAATTAAAGTATGCGAATAATTGTTTTTTGTGTTGATATGCTTGCTCAGTTAATTCGGCGACTGGGGGGTGGAGATAAAAACCCATTTGGAGATGACACGTCAGCATCACCAAAGAGAATTCTACAGCTCTTAACTGAGGCAAGTGTTAATACATCTTGATTGTTAGAAAAGAGTGAGGAAAGTTCAGTTGCCTTGCGATCTGTGAAACCTAGTTGTTTTTCTTTGCCAGAATTACAATGATGCGAGTCGAATTTGAATCTCAATTGTTTTACAGACCTTGGAAGTTCTATCTGATGTGTCTGAATCTGAATTGGCGTTGCGACTCTACTTGCAATGTGCGCAGGTATGAGCGTTTGGTTTATAATCATCCAGTATCAAAACCATTGGATATAGTGAATGAGCTGAAATTTTTTTTTTTACTGAATCCTCAGACAGCAAATGATTGTGAATTAGAAGCAGTCGCTTATGAGTTCTTCACAAAGGCATATCTTCTGTATGAAGAAGAAATTTCAGTAAGTGAATTCCATACGAGGCTACAAGCATCTTTCTGTAAGAAAGACCTTGACGTGGTTTTCAAATTTTGGTGTTTTAGGATTCAAAGGCACAAGTAACAGCACTACGTTTAATAATAGGGACACTCCAGCGGATGCGTGTATTTAATGTTGAGAACAGAGATAATTTGACTCACAAGGCGACAGGGGTATCTTTCCTGACATTCCAGTTGAGTTAGTGAGTGCTACATTGAATACTACCAAGGCTAAATCATATTTTGTTATTGTAGTACTCTGCAAAACTCCTTAAGAAGCCAGATCAATGTAGAGCTGTTTATGAATGTGCGCATCTTTTCTGGGCGGACGAGAGCGATAACCTGAAAGATGGAGAGAGGTATGCTACATACGAATACACTAAATCTTGAGGTTACGATCGGGAACCATACACAATTATGAAGCGGGGGAAATATGAGCATAATGATAGTTAGTCATTGTGTTGAGAGACTCGGCTATTAGAGCTAATATGGAATTTATGAAATGAGAACAGGGTTGTGCTATGCCTGAAGAGGGCACAAAAAATTGCAGATGCTGTTCAACAGATGGCCAACGCATCCCGTGGTGCCAATAGCACCGGGTCTGTGTCTCTGTATATCGAACTGCTGAACAAGTAAGTTACTCGTTTTCGTTGCACCTACGCGGCGAAGTGTTAGTAATTGAGCATGTTGCCACCGCTTTCTCTTAATGGATTTATGAATGAAACGCAGGTATCTCTACTTCTTGGAGAAAGGAAATCCACAAGTAACAGGAGATACAATCCAGAGCTTAGCTGAATTAATCAGAAGCGAGACGAAGAAAGTTGAGTCAGGCGCTGGGTCTTTCATATCCAGCACTCTGCGTTACATGGAGTTTCAGAGACAACAGCAGGATGGTGGCATGAGTGAGAAATACCAGAAAATCAAAATGGAATGGTTTGAATGATACTCTTTCTTGCATTTTTTTTTAGGCTTATTATCAATAACATGGCTTCTGGTCTTGTTGGAGAATCATGTTGAGAAACAAAGCTTGTATCACCACATTTCCTTTCCCAGTTACACTATCAATAAACATGTTTGCTGAGTTTGAAACATGCGCAGAACTACACAGGTGAGGGAGAAATGTTGGGATTGAAACAGATTCATAACATGGTTCGTGTGTTAATTGTGCATAGAACTGATTTGCAGAAGCAAAAGATGGTAGATTTCGAACAAACTCCATTAATAGTAAGAACAAATAAAGACCAACCAAACTTGGGTGTTTGTCCATTAACACATTGATGCAATGTTAGAAGATTAATATACTAAAACCGAACATATATATAAAAACAGATTTTCCAATAATCTTCATAGGATGGAGCATGCCTTCTGCGCTTTGCTCTTCTTCTTCTTCTGCTTCGGCGGTTGCAACACCACTCGTATGGCCGCATCAAACACTGCCTTCACATTCTGCACTCAAAACATGTTAACATCATTAATGATCAACACTAGAAATCTGTCAAAGGAGTACACTAATCAAAAATACCTCTTGAGATTTGGAACTGCATTCGATGTAAGTAGGTGCCCCTATTTGCTTTTTCAGCTCCTCTCCCTGAGCAGTAGAAATCGGGACAGCACCAGGATGGTCGATGAAGAACTGCTTATCATCTCGAAGATCTGTGAGATATGAGCAGCAACACACACACACACACACACACACTCTGTGTCACAACTAGCCATTAAAAGGTGCGAGATCAGAAAAATAATGAAAGCTCACCAAGCTTTGTTCCAACAAGGATAATGGGGACACCAGGTGCGTAATGTTTCAACTCCGGGATCCACTGCAAACACAGTAGTGAACTTTGTGAGAGAGTTAACAACACTAACACCAAAACAAAGATTTCTTATGGGTTTCTTTTTACCTTTTTGGAGACGTTTTCAAAACTGGCTTTACTGATAAGAGAGAAGGCCAATATGAAAACATCTGCCCCACGATAGCTCAGTGGTCTTAATCTGTTGTAATCCTCTTGCCCTGTTTTTTTTTTTTGTCAAAACCAAATTTCAAAAATCTCAGATCCAAAAGCACAAAATCCATATGAAAAACCTGCAGTATCCCACAGTCCAAGATTAACGGTAGCTCCATTAACCACCACATTTGCACTGAAATTGTCGAAAACGGTAGGCACATAATCCTGTATGATTAGAAACCAAGAACACGATGAGATGTTGTTATACAAAAAGAAAAAAAATCCATAAAAAGAAAGAAACAGGAGCATGAGAGGTAAAATTGGACTTAACCGTAGGGAAAGTGTTGCTTGTGTAAGATATCAACAAACATGTTTTTCCGACAGCTCCATCACCAACCGTCACACACTTAACGAATCTCGAAGCGCTCATTTTTTTCCCTCGAAGATTATTATAATTTTCAGGGAAAACTGAACAAACAAACAAAAAAGCTAAAAGATTTGGATCTTGCAAAAACTCTTAAAAATTGGAGATCCTTGATATCTCTGTTAATTTTCTTCTTTCTCAACCTCAATCGATTATGGGCATTATTGCGGATACGAAAGGAGCGAACTTTGTCCCAACCCTATTAGCCCAAAGAAAGAGGGGAAGCAACAACAACAACAACAACAAAAAAAGAAGAAAAAAAAATGGAAGGTGACAGAAACGAAAACGAAGAGTTTGTTAGTTAGCTTTGGCCGGGAAAAATGGCGTTGAAACGTTCTCTTTCTCTCTATATTTCGCCAACCAAACTCTCTGTCTCCTCTTTCTATTTCCGACTATTGTGGATTTCCTCTTTTAATAGCGCTTTCAACAAAACCACCAAACTTACCAATCGATTGTGTGTTTATTTATGGGATATTTTATTAAGGACTTGTCTTCTTCTGCCGCCTAATCTCTCATTTCGATATTTCATAACGAATCCTTTCTTTCTTGCGTACAAATCATGACACTGTTTTAATTAGAGTGATTTACACTCTTAGTGCCCTAACTAACTTTTTTTTCTAAACTTAAATAAGTTGTAGGTTAGGTTGCATAATCATCCACACTCATAATCATTTGATATAACCTTTTGCATAGAGACTTTGTTGTTCTCTTATGTAAATCCCAAATTTTAACAGACTCGAATGAATTCTTTCAAACAAATCTCAAATCGGCTCTCGTAATTGATAAGAAATATAAACAGTTCTTATTCCCGGTTTGGTCATGGCTGATATATCTTCAACCATTGGAATTTAGTCAAGGAGCGCTATTGTTTGTTGTAAATGGGGCACAAATTTGAATAAGGAATACTTGAGAGGTTTTTCCTGAAACGTCAATATAAAATGGGGCAACAACGTAAAAAATCAAGACTTTAGGGGTTTTCCAGTTAAACAGACATTCCTGAATCTAATGGCTTGTTTGGCTGTGAGTTAGAAAATCTCAACGCCTTTGCGAATTCATCTTATATTCTCTTTGAGCCCCTCTTCTTCATCAGTACCTTGAGGTTTACATTTTAGGGTTTTCACGAAAATTGATCCTTACCGTTCCCTGTCTGATTGATATGACCCGTTATTATGATCGATTAAGGTTTAGAGTTTCGCTGAATGTGAATTGGTCTGTGCCTGAATCTGTAGATGGCTACCCGAAACTCCAATGAACAACAGTATCAGTAGCACCCAAAGTGGACGTCGTTCTTAACCAAGCTACTCTAAAACCTTATAGTCGATCAGGTCCGTAAAGGAAACAGAGTGAACAATTCCTTCTCTAATAAAGCTTGGAACTTTATAACCGATGAATTTTACAAAAGAAGTGGGCTCATATGGGATAAAGAACATCTCAAGAACAGATTTTCTGTTCTCAGACGCCAATTTGCACTCTTCAAGCTACTTCTAGCTCGAGATGACTTTATTTTTGATGAATCAACTGGTCCTATTATCGCCACTGATGAAGCTTGGGACGAATACGTGAAGGTATTGTCTTTTTTCTTAATGTTCCTACCTCCCCTTTTCCTTCATTATCTATTTCTCTTGCGGATCTTACTGGTCCTGAAATCAAGAGTGTTCTGACGCAGAGGCTATAAGGACAGGTGGTTGTCCAATTTACAAGCAGCTCTCTCAAATATTCGCAAATGGGAAACATGAAACAATGCTTCCTTGCTTTGCTCATCTCGAGGAACCTGTGTTGCCTCAAGCTAAAACGGAATGCTCGTATGAAAACTACGATGATGCCGCTGAAGTTTGTCCTCCTCCTCCCAAGAGGAGGCGTAGTAGGGGCGTGTAGGATGCTATTGCCAATGCTATATTTGAAATGGCGGCTGCATCAAAGCTGCGGATTACTTCTTGCCGAGTGTATCAGAGAGCTAGATCGGATCAGGGCATCGCAGAGAATGTCTATTTTGCAGCACTCGAGTTCTTCAATAACTCAAGCGCAAGGGAGACATTCTTGTCGTTGGAAAGTGACATGCGTTTAGCTTGGCTTCAATGGAAATGTAATTCTCTTTCGCGTACTGCCTAGAGCTGAGAGTTTACTTACATCTCTAACAATCAATGTACATGGATCTGACTTGATGAAGTTTCAGGCAATGATACAAATGAAAGTCTTTTTATCAATTTCATTTTCTAAAATAGCATAAACTCAACTCAAAGTTCATAACATGTTGCCTAAAGGTTAAGCTTTGATCAAGCAAAAACAGAGAGAAAATGGTAAAGCAATTTGTTTGATGTCTCTAAGGAAGCAACCTCTTGACCTCATCTTGCTCCTCACCGATGCACTTAGCTTGGTTGTACACAGACTCAAAGGCTTGCATACACACACTTGAAAAACCAACCATTGCCTGAAACACATGAGGGAATCCCATCTGCAGGTTATTTAGAGTCATGGCTCTAGTCACGCTCACTGCCTTCTCATGCTTACTTTTCTCTTCTTCTGTTTTTCCTTTTAGCATCTCAACCTTTGCTCTCTTCTCTATCACCGGGTTTATTTTCCTGCTCTCAGGCACCGAGTATGGACTATACTTGCCCTCAAGCACTCTCAGCGCAGCAGCTTTCTTCTCAAAAGTTTTTAACATGGATTCTGATCTCTTCTTTTGCTTATGCTCCTCGGCCTGTTGAGCCACGATTCCATGGACAGCGGTCAGAAAGCTCTTGATCCCTTCGGATGCTACTTTATCAGGGATCCGGTCAATAGCCAAATGCAATTCCTCACAGAAGCTGTATATCTTTGACTCATAGCTACTCTTAACAAGTGGATTCTTGCTGAACTGGAACAGACTTAACCTGAGCCAACCCGTGAGAGACTGGATGTAGTCACGCTGGGCCTTGACCAAGTTGCAGAAAGAATGATGCCATTGTTGGATCTCGAGCTCAAGCTGAAGGGTTAATTGTCGATGAAGCTCGGAAGTTGGTTCGGTGGAGGGAATGGTGTTAAGGTACTTAAGCTGCTGAACAATATGGGTTTGAACCTGATGGCTCTCATACATGCTCCTCCACATACACATCAACCTACATTACATTATATAACAACCTTGTTCACAAGCAAATGAATATGCTGAATTAGATGAAGCAAATGGAATATACAACTAACCCTTTAACAAGCTCGACAAGCTGCGGATAGAGCTCGGTTTCTCTGAGCTTGATGATCTCGTTAGAGGCGCTCTGGATAGCCTGTGAAGACACTGTGAGGTGAGATTCTAACTTTTCAACGTCTTTCTTTGCCTTCTCAGTTTTCACATAGTCAGCTCTCTTCATCTCAAGCCTCCTCACTTGCTCCACTTTCTTCTCATGCTCCATTTTTATGCTCTCTGCATTCTGCAACAATCCCACATTCACAAAACAACAAACACTCACTATCTCAATGCTTTGGCAATATATATTTGTGTCACTGTACATAACACACTACACTTTACACGAATCATTGTCAGAATTAAGTGCACATGTGGGTCTCTTACACTATCTGCTCACTTGGACCCACCGCAAGCCTTTAGTTCGACATGAAATCAACACCAATTTCGAATCTTTTTTTATCCATATTTAGATGAAAACTAAGCAAGATAAACAAAGCGTTGGATTTAACTTAAAATATACAGCGTTTTAAACTTCTTCCACAAAACGTATTATTTTGGTTCAAAGATTGAAACTTTTGCAATGTGAAATTAAGTGAAAAGGTTAAAACTTTTTAAATGAAATTAAGTAAAAAAGTAATTACCTTGACCTCTTGAAAGAGCTTCTTCTCCCACGCATAGAGTGTGTCGACTGTAGAGGAATGACTACCAACAATGCAGTTTCCTCCGCCGACTATTCCTGCGTTTCTGTATTCGTTCAACTTAGGAGCAAAGCCCTTTGTCCAAAACGACGTCAGATTCAGATTGCATTCGTAGTTACTATACATTTTCCCTGGCAATACAGAAACACAAAACACATAAATCAAATTTACTCAGCCGCCTGTAATCGTTGCGGAGACGAAAGACAAGAGCTTGGTTGATTTTACCTCCTTTGGTATGAGCAGAAAAAGCCGTGGCGTTGATGGAAGTTGAGATTTCAAGGAGAGAAGAGAGTGGTGCACCGGAATCAGCAGCTTTAATGAAATACTCATCGACTTCTTTGATAATCTCCATCAGATCTTTACTGTTCCTCGACACCACAACTGCTAACTCGCTTCCCGTCGTCGTCGTTGTCATTGTATCTTTAGAGAATCCACTCACTACCGACGAAGCTTGAGGAGTAGCTGTCGTCGGAGCCGTCGTGACAGCAGCATCAGAAGCGGTTCCTGTGGTGGTTCTAGTGGTTGTCTCTTCCTCCCACTCCTCCTCGGAGGAAGAAGGAGGAGGCGGAACAAACGGATCCCAGAAGTCCCATGTTGAGGAAGGCGGAGGAGGAGGCGGTGGTGGAGGCGGCGGCGGAGGAGGGAGAGCGGAGGAAGTGGTGGTGGAGGTCCATGTGGTCTCTGAACCAGGGCTTAGAGGCGGAGGACGAGGACGCGGCGGCGGAGGAGGGGGAGGAGATGGAGAAGGAGGATGGTTGTGGTGGAGGTGAAGAGGGGTTTCTTTGGAGGAGAAGTTAACAAGGGAAGAGCCGGTGGCGCGTAAAGAACGGAGATAAAGCGCGTGAGAGACAGAGAGAGTTTGTCTAGCTTTAACAAGCTGTTTCAAGTATCTCTTCCTCGCTTTGCAACGCGACACTATCTCTTTTCTATCTATTCTTGACTGACAGCAACCCATTTTTTTGTCTGTCAAACTCTGTCTGAAAATGGGTCTTGCTTCTCTCACTCAATATTCTTCTTCACCATGCATCCAACACACAAAAAATAAATATATTTTTTCTTATCTTCTTCGTCTTCTCAACGAATCTGAACTGATCTTCACACTCTACACTCCCATTTGCTTCTTCTACTTGTGAAGTGAAAGAAGTGCGTTTACCTCGTTTGTGTCAAAATTAAACCCAAAAAGAAAAAGCAAAAAAGAAAAGATCCTAACTTTGTCCTGATCTGAAACTCAAAGGGTTTAACTTTAGGATTTGATGGTGAGGTTGATGAATTTTTTTAAGTAAGAAAAAGGGACAGTGAAGGGGTTTGGCTTTTGAAGGTACTTTAGCTTCTCCAGAGGAATGTAGTTGGAATTTGCGACTTCTTTTTTTCAGTTTAACCTTACACACAGCTTAGGCTTTGAACGGAGAGTCCTTTCCTCCAATTAAAATCGCTTATTTTTTTTCTTCCCAAACAGTCAACTTGACCAAAATAACCTTTATTTTTCAATTTTCTTACAAAATGTACCATGTATATCAAAGTTACTTTAAAAAAAAAACCATTTTCTGAGACTCGAATTAATGCGGATACCAAAAATGCCAAACTTTGAATTAGAGAGGTTAGAGAATAAAAACCAAGTTTTTTTTTCACATAACCGCTTAACAAACGTGTTACCACCGTTTCATTTGCCATGGTTAAAAATAAGGACAATTCCGGAACTAAATACAATTTCAACGGCTCTATCTCGGCCAATTTAAAGATGGTTATGTATTAACTACACTTTGTTGCCAAGTGGACAAGCGTTTCTATAATTTGGTAGCAGAAGAGACCAAATTGGTATACTGTACACATTTAACTGTTTAACGGATACTTAATTCCCCTAAATTTTCAACAAACTTAACCATAAAAGTTGAGAGGTGAACCAAAAGAATATGGGGCAAGAACACATAATCTTCTTGTCATCTTCTTCTCGTTTGTCTCTCTCATTAGTTTTTACCATCTATACTACTATTATTATTAACTAGTCTCTTGTAAATTGGCAAAGTACACACTTTCAACTTTCATTGTTGGTCAGTGACAATAATTGTGAACAGTTACAAAAAAATGTAGCAACTTTAAGCTGACAAAAACATTAATAAATCACCAAGGAGATTAAGACCTCATCTCCTTTTGGCATGACCAAGTACCCAACTTTACTTAGAGAACTAATAAATTAGAATGATAAGCTAGATTGGTTAGAGATTAAGATTGAGATAACTCAGGCTCTTGGGATAAGGGAGGACAAAGTGATATCCTGAAAAACCTTGAGCCTCTTCTTGTCCACTTTCGTTTCTGTCCCCAAAACAGCCATGATCATCGCTTCTTCAAACTCCTTGTTGTCTGGTAATCCACAGTCTGTTGCTCTCTTCTCCATTGACAATCTTCTTTTCGTGTTTGTCTCTCCCTCATCACCACCACCACAACTCAACATTCCCATCTTTTGGCTCGACGATCTCGTTCTCTTGAGCTTCTCGTTATTGTTGATCAGCTTCGAAGAAAAGAATGGTTTTGCATCTACCCTTAATGGGTTTACTACATTCACATTCGTCTTCACGTTCTCGTCACCGTATCCATCATTGCTCAAATCCGGTTTCGGTTTGGGCTTCATGTTCTGTTCTCTACAAGGCTGAGGCTGCCATATAGAGGAAGACCCGAACATTGCGTCGAAAAGCCTTCTCTGCTTAACTGTATCATCCCCTCCTCTTCTCATCATTTCAGATCCAAGATCATTGAGCATCTGTTGCGCTCTCTCGTAGGCTTTTAGGTGAGAATCTACTCCTCTAGGACCATCCATAACCGCTGGTTTCACACGTCGTAAGGTCTCTTTGGCTTCATCGATCCTGCCTTGCTTCATAAGACATATTCCGAGATTACACGTTTTGTTGTTGTCCGATGCGATTGATAGAGCTCTCCTGTATGCATCTTCAGCTTCCACGAAATTGTCTCTTTGCATCAAAGCCCATCCTAAGTTTCCCTGTTTCGAAATAAATCTCATCCAATTAAAATGAACACAAATAGGTAATTGCGACTATGCCATGCATATTTTCTTCTTAAAATGCTGCTTACCAGTAGCCGAGTGGCTTCTTGCTCGACAGAGACTTGAAATTTTTTGCCCTGTGATCTAGCGGTTTTGGTTCGTTTACCGTTAAAGGCGAGTCCTTTTTGTATCAAGAAGAGTTTGTGTTTCAAAAGTCCAATCTGGTCATCTAATCTCCCACATCTCTGCAACAACAAACAACATTTCAATACAAAATCAAGCAATTGCAAAAGGAAACAGACGAAAAGGGGATATTAGATTTTGTGTAAATGAAGGACCTTGTAGAGATCTAGGAGGATATTGTCAAGCGATTCCTGGGCTTGATCTGAACACCTGACTCTGAGAGATTTAATGGCTTCAATGGCTTCTTCGGCCCGATCTTGCTGCTTCATCACTATGGCCATATCTTTCAGAGCACTGTCCACTCTTTCTCCAGCATTAATGGCGGACCAGAACAGAGGAATTGCTCTCTCGGGATCCTTCTCAACTAACTGAATCCATAATCAATCACAAAACAATCAATCAGATATAAACAAAATGGTGAAATCAAACATAGAATACAGGTTCTGATTCCGTGCGAGTCAGATCTGAAAGAAAGGATATAGTAACTCTAATCACCTGAACATTTTTGGCCCTGACATAAGGACTGTCTCCGATAGGAACTTTGTTGACAGCATGAAATGATTCAGACCGAGTGCGGGAGATACCGAGTGGCTTTGCAGGAAAACTCGGAGCGGACTTGGTCGGCCTGAACACGTCTTTCATCATATTTGGAGTCGATGGAGAAGAAGAAGAAGACAAATGAATCTCAGAGGAGTGGTGTGAGAAGATGTTAAGATTTTAAAAGACGGCTTGAGCGAGATCGGCGTTTTAAAAAGGTTTTGAAAATACGACCGTTGAGGTCACTAGCCGTTGCGTTGTATTTTGTTTTCTATCTCCGCTTATAGAGGGAGCGTTCTCATCTACTCCCTTGACTTACGTTGTATTTTCCGATTTGCCCCTCCGAAACAAAATCAAACAAATTTAGCCGTAAATTGGTTCGTGTCCATTTGGAATCTCGACGAATCGGGTAAAAGTCAACAGAAAGATGGAAAATAAGCCCGTTTACAACATTGAAAGGCCCATTAAGCACAGTTTAGTTTTGTTTTGTGTACCAAACTTGCTGTAAAAAGTTTATCACCAGCCGCTCATGTTGTTGTGGATCTTGGAGTTTTGGGAACGGCCTCCTTTGTCTTTGTATGTATTTCTTGAAGACTGCGACTTTCTACCTCCCCTGGCTCTTGCCATTTGTTTGCGTCGTTCCTTGCCCAGATTTTTAACCAGCTCTGCATCTACCTCTTGCTCCTCCTGAGCAACGAAATTGATATTTGTCAAGTGATTTGATTAGCTCAAAACTCTCTGAGTTATTACACAGAAGATACGAACCTCATTACGTCCAGCTTCATCGTTAACTCCACTGCTTTCGTCTTTCTCATTACCATCCAACTCAACTTCTGACTCAACGCCACCTGAACTTTTCAGCTCCTACACATCATACCAAGCATACAGTGTTAGCACGAGGATGCGCAAAAGCGGAGAATATCTTCACTCTGTACATGTTTCAGTTATAAGATGAACTTGGAAAATTTTATACCTCCTCTTGCAACTGTAGTGATTTCATTTCATTTAGGTTTTCTTCTTCATTTAACTCACAAGTCTGCTCTTCATCATCAGATTCCTCATCCTCGTCAGAATCTTTACTCTTCTCCAGCCCACCTTCAATAAACTATACAAGACAGAAACCACATGTTCATTCTATATTCCATTCACAGACAAAACAGAAAGAGACCAGTGCTGCAAATTAGAATACAACTAACAGACTAGGCCGCCTATAATTCAAAGTACACACGCAATACCTCGAAATATATATATATATATATTTCCTAAGTACATACAGCCCCAATAGATAAGCAGTTTTATTACTGAGGTCATAGGCTCACATACTTTATCGAGGTCATTCTGCTCCTTTTTCGTGAAACCACTAGCTTCTAGTTCTCTATCCAGAGCATTGGCATCTTTAGTTATATCATAGAAAGATGGTCTGCTGTTCTCATCTACTTCCACCTCTGTCCCATCTGACTCATCTCTATCTTCTTGGAAAGACATATTAAACCTTGAAGAAAGGACCAGAGTTCACAGAAATGGAGAATGTAAGGATGAGGTTATTTGCGACCAGGTATTGTATACAGAAGATATCTAAATAAATAAATCAATTGGTAACTAACCTTTTTCTGAAAAACTTAAAGATGCATTCGATATCACGGTCAAAGTACCTGAAAGACAAAATTCATAAACAAAACAAGAACATAGCATGGAAAATGAAAAGAGAGGACTGAGGCCTGATCCAAAGATGAGACATCACATACATCTGTGCATTTTGGTGTGAAACAGATACCATTTGTGGAAAGTCAATCATCGTTATGTTCTCTTCATCATCAATCTATAAAAAAAAGGTGTCAATGAAAATTATTTGTAAGCAGAGGAAAAAGCTAGTAAGATTGCAGAAGTATAAAATAACTCAAATAACGAGGCTGCTTCAGATAGATGTATGCAAACTTCAGCAAAAGTAATACGAATAGAAGAAATTAATCAACTATATTAATCTAAGGATCTCACCATGATGTTGAATTCATTGAAGTCACAATGAATTAGACCATGCTCAGCCAAACGAACAACAATGCCTATAATCTTCTCGAAAATTGTCTCAGGGTTCTGTAATTGCTTCACCTGAACCCTGTCATAAATGAAAAAGTGAAAGATGTTATTCACAGCAGCAAGGTTAGATCTGTTTCTTAGTGGGTAAGTGAAGCAAATGGATCAACTTTTTGGGAATCTGAATCCAGTGAATAAATTTCTCAACCTTAGCTAAAATCAATTTCCAACCAAAACGTAATAGTAGATGGTGACTAGCACCAGTAAATAAATATGAGGGTAAGTACTTACATGGGGTAGCCTTGCACAAGAGACATGATAACACAGTGCCTATTGCAGTCAATAGCTTTTGGAACCGGAAAGTCATGTTCTTGCAAAGCCTGATCATCCGGAAGCAAAACAAACATTAGGCCAAAGTTTCTGAAAAGATGATACGCCCACAAGAATAGTGTTACATCAATGGAACAAGGCAACAACCTTCATAAAAGCAAACTCCTTGAGAGCTGCAAGACGGGAGAGATACAACCAGCTGAAACTACTGCGATGCCTCAGGTAGTCACGCTTAGATTTGACAGCCCTAAAGGATGTTCTCCCTAGTCTATGCAACTTCATTGCCATGATAGTTCCATCTTCGTGAGCGACCTCAAATATATCTATTATATGCAAAGAACCCATAAAATAAGACGTATATCAGCAAACAAATGGATCAAAAATAAATGGGTCAAAGACTTACCTGACTCTTTACCAACCCCAATCTGACGACCAACACCGGTAAATACACCACGGTTAACCAATGTTTTAATGGCAAGAAAGTCGTAACCCAGATAAGTGAGTCGGAATCCATCATCTGGACGGACAAAAAAAGTAGCCATTAGATGATGCGAATTTCTAAGACTGCCTAGCAGAAAAACAACTAATGCCTTTAGAGATTCTACTCACATTTAGAGCTGTCGTGATGCAAAAGCTTATACTTGAGCAAGTTCTTCAGGACCTTGTATGTGCCTCCATGTCTGTGCAATATATCAGTATGTGAATTACACAATATGTTTCATCAAAACGAAGAAGTAAGCTTGATAAAAAAAAGGAAGCGTTCAAAGCATCAAGATGGGGTATACTTTAGACCAGCAATGCGATCTACGAGCTCAGAAGGAACAATCTCATGCTGCAAATACGATAAACAAAGTATTTTCAGAGAAATGAAAAGGTACTACAGTCAATAGACCCTAAACCCTAAATTTCAATTCCAGGATAGAAAGGATCAGAGAACACTGACGTTTCGCATTCCCATCTCCACCGCAGTGAGAACTCGAAAATCATCTTTAGATAGATATCTCAACACATTCACATCAAGCTTCATACTTTACGCCTCAGTGTAAAACCCTTTCTACTCTGATTCAACCTGGCTGATAAAAAGATAAAATTTCTCTAATTGATGTAATAGTGAATGAAACCCTGGAGCGGCAAATTCAGGATAACACTGAAATGTTTAAAACTTAACAATTAAAGCAATAAACAAGGCCCTCGACGAAACAAGTAGACGCCGACTAGATACGATATAATCTCAGATAGTCTAGGTGAAATTTCGACAAGAACGGATACAATTAGGTCTGTCGATTGATACAAACCTTGAAAGACAGAGAAAGCTTATGTCTTGAAACGAAACCACAGGTGCGATGCGGCGCAATGGGAAGAAGTTGTTTTTCTCGTGAACTCAAAATCCAAGACCAACAATTATCTAATTAAATTATTGTTTGGATTAGTAAGTTTACGCTAAGCTTAACAAATAAAAATGTTTTACTCCTTGAACCTCAAAAAAGTAGACATATCTTATTGCATTTTAAATACTGTGAAGACCAATCCCGTCCTCCGAATATCAAAACGCTAGAGATATGATTAGCGGTCTAGGGTTATAAATTTATAAAACCCACAAAATATTTTCTTTTTGGGAATTTTTTAATTGCTTCATTTAAGAAATATTATCACGAAAAGTTATTAATGTAATATTTAAAGTCCTTAACAAAAGTCGTTGTAGTATAGTGGTAAGTATTCCCGCCTGTCACGCGGGTGACCCGGGTTCGATCCCCGGCAACGGCGAGCATCATTTTTTGATTAATTTACGTTCAAAAAACTAAAGAAAAAGTTATGGCTTCGCCCGGGTTCGAACCGGAAACCTTCAGTGTGTTAGACTGACGTGATAACCAACTACACCACGAAACCATTTGGTTAATTAAAAAACAATAAAGATAAAATCATAAAAAAACAATAAAGATAAAATCTGAATAATGCTAGCATCTTGCTTTCTTTTGATTCAAAACTATTGTGATCCTATGCATCTCTTGGTTGTGAAAGTTGATATCACCGATGACGAGTATATGGAGATGCAAAGATGACAAAAAAAATATTCATGAAACATTCCACATTTATGCAGAAACAAGAAAGGCCATAGGTCCAACAACTAGTACCATGAACAACTAAAAATGATAATTATTTAAAGCAAGAATGTCAAACAGACTAATGATCCAACAAAACGAATTCACGCAGTTCAGATTTTCTATTCAACCCTCAAATATTTTGCTTTGAACCAACATTACAATTCAGAAACTGAGACCGTTACTGTAAGATCTGGTTCATGTTTCCTTTGAAGGGCCTTTCTTGGCTGCTTCAGCAGCAGCCTTTTCTGCTTCGATCTCAGCCACAATAGCATCGATTTCAGCTTCTTCTAGCTGCCTCAGAGTACCTTCCTCCCGTGTCATTAGAGCAACCTCGATGTTCTTTCCCCCACTCTCAACTACCTGCAAATTGCAAAACTCATCATTTTTTTACAAAATTCACTAATTGTGCATCTGCAGAGTAAGCTCATCAAACATTATTCTCCAACTCAACTAGTAAGGCCTTCTATATTCTCGAGGACTTTTAACATTCTATTACACTGTAAATTTTTGTTAGTTTTGCCTCTAACCTAAAGCCACCTTTCAGTAATGGAGAATTATACATGTGGTTTACAGGAATGGCATGTTGCTCACAAAAAAACCGGCTAAAGCTAGCAAGTGACAAGGTGATCTCGTTGTCAACTTTAGTAACAGGCCACCCAGCAATAGCTCAAAATGACCTACTTGGTTTAGTTATAAAATATGATAGGATAAACTAACCTCAAGCAGAGCACGGATAGCAAGTTTCACAGTTTCTTGGCCAGAGGTTTCTTTGTAATTTTTTTCCAGAAACTCCCTGATTGAGTTTGAGTTTCTCCCGGTTGCATTAGCCTTCCAAGCAGAGAATGTACCAGATGGATCAGTCTGATAAAGCGAGGGTATACGAGTGTATGGGTCAAAACCAACAATAAGAGTGGAAAGACCGAAAGGTCTCACACCACCACTTTGAGTATACTTCTGTTGAAGTGCAGCTATGTAACGAGTGATGTACTCAACAGTCACTGGGTCCTCCAACGTAAGCCTGTGGCTTTGACACTCTATCCTCGCTTTGTTAATCAGGACACGAGCATCTGCTTTCAGCCCAGCACAGGCCAATGCAATGTGATTATCAAGGCTCACAATCTTTCTGGCTGATCTGTGAGAAACAAAAATTATCAAAACTGATGCGATTGAGAAGAAAACACCAGCAAAATCCTACATATGGATCAACATAATTGGAAGTGATAAAAACTCGGATCTATTGGGACAAGAGCTTAACTACCAGAATTCAACTCACAGGGAATTTCACGCACTACAAACGCCGTAAAGATACAACGAACATGATACTGGTTAGATATCCCTAAAGGGGAAAACTTCACTCAATTTCAACACCAAATTATTAAAATTTCGCAAAGAATGATCAAACTGTATCATAAACATAAACACGTCTGAGAGATGTTTGAAGCAGGAACTGTACAAAAAAATTTCAATTTCCACACTCGTAAAACAAAAAGACTTTAACGAGGGATCAGCTCTGATTCTACGATCTAAGACTCCGAGATTCCCCATTACGAAGTTGATACAAAAACCCAACGTCCAAGTTTCTTTCAGAATGATTTAAAAATTATTAGAAGAAGTAGCAATTGAGCCAAATCAAGCGATCCAGGTGTGCAACAAAAACTCAAAATTAAAGTGCGGAAAAAAGCAATAAACAAATTCCACTTGAAACAACTTGCATCGGCAGAGATCGGGATTTATACCTGGAATCCTGGAGCTTAGGGGTGGATTTCTTCTCGACGGCGAGTACGACAGTATCGGTGCCTCGGACTCCAACGGCGGCGTTACCCTTCCGGACAGCTTCTAGGGCATACTCTACCTGAAAAAGGTGGCCATCGGGGGAAAAAACTGTGATTGCTCGATCATATCTCGCCATCTCTAACCTTTTTCCTTCTCTATTACTCTTTTTCAGGGTCTTGTGAGTGTTGTTTCTGAGTCTCCAATATACCTCCCTTTCCTTTTGTTCAAAATCGATTCCAACTTAGGCGACAAGCTAAATTTTCCCAGTTCGGTCAAAATCTCCTGCGGACAGGTCCACGCTAACACTCCTTCCAGCCAGTCATAAAGAATCATCACTATAAAATGTGTTACATTGGCCCAAAACACAAAAACAGATCTGGCCCATTTCTTCAAAACTCTAGACTTCCACGAGATCGCTCCTAATTTGTTTTTCGCTAATCTGGTGTCGGAAATAACTAAGAAGGGTCGCCAGTAGATAAAAAAATAGCATCAAATATATCAGGTGAAATTTGAAGAAACCGTTTACATAGAATCACAATATATGCACAGGAAAATATGCAGAGTGCATTGGTAAATCTTCATATGCTTTTTCAAGGAGATGATAAACTCAATGCAAGTAATGACTTCATATATATTTCCAAAAAGGCTATTACTTAGAGCCTTTCTTAGCCTTTAAATCAGAAACAGCGGACTTGGCTAATGTTGAAGGCTTTAGAACACTTTTGGGGTTAAGTGCCTTTCGGATCTTGAAAGCAACCCATGCAGTTCCAAAAGCGTGTCCTGCTGCGTCTAGCCCTTCGTTAGTAGCATTTGCTGCTTTTGTGCCGTACCTGCAAAATCCATGAGGTTTCATTACAATCTAAGGCAGTTTTTGATCATTTGCTAGAGATCACTCTTTTGCTGAGATATGTGATTGTTTTCATAGGTCATTAAAAAACAGTACTTGTGATTGACGAGTTCTGTTGTGACAGTTGATGAAGTCGACATGACGTTTTTTCCGGCCACTTCAACAGCATCACAGATCTTACCTGCAAGAAGTAAACATGTCGTAAACAAGGAAGCAAAGAAGGAAGAGGTTACTAATGCCATGTGCGTCAAAAAGAAGCAGCAGGTTAAGAGTGTAAAATCACAGATTATTGGACGAGATCACAAAAGAAGTAGAAGAAAGAAGACACATTATTCATGACGAAGAACCCTTCAGTTTAGAAGCCAAACAGTTTATGAAGTACGAAAAAAGATTCGGAATATAAGGCAAACCGAATTTCCCAAAACGTTTGGAAACTTTTTACTCAAATATCCGGAAAAAGAATAATGATCCAGAGCTTATTAGCCTATATTTCTCAAGGCAAGAAGCAGACCCAAACACCATATTCGAAAACACCGTCGGAAAAATTATGGGAATAATCATCAAAAGGAAATTTTGATGAACAAGCATGATTGTACTTGTTGGTGAGATGAAAGAAAGCAAGGCAACTCATAAATCAAGAAGTTTTTCCATGATCCTCCAAACATGGGATAGAAAATTTGGGAAACCAAAAAACACAATAATCTACTTACTAAATCCATCGAGGGATGCAAGAATGATCTCTCCAGGCAAGAGGCCAAAAAACTTCTTTCCAGCTTTTGAGTTTGCTACCGAACCAGTGATGAATCCAGAGACTTTGACAACACCAGAAAGAACACCTGTCGCCACTTTCTCCGTCATTTGTGTCACTCTCTTAACCCTTTACATAGAAACCGCAATAGGGAGATTAGCACAAGCACACAAGTTGTTCGTTCAAGAAATACTACCATGAGAATGCCCACTGACTATAAACTTTTAGAAAAAGAAAGTCTCATCAGTTCTTCTGCAAACAGAAGCATCTCTAGTAGATTCCGGGGCAATTATTTCCAAGGTTAAGGATCCCAAATTCCTAAGTGATAGTGATCGATGGAAGTTCTCATTGTACTATACATCAGCATACCTCTTGATTCTCCTCAGTGTTTCGGGGCTAACATCCTTCTCCTTCTCAGCACGACTTAGCCTATTCTTCATGACCTCGTTTCCTCTCTTTAGTCTCTCCACGGTTACATCCCCACACCAAAGTATCCCTCTGATCAGCTGACCTGACCCGGAAGCTATCAATTTAGCAGTCTTGCTACTATAGTCCTCGATGTTAGGCGCGAGTGTGGTCCAGTACGCCGCACATTGACCCTCCACTATTTCTTTTCTCTCACCATTCAGCTCCTCCGGCGAAGTGTCTGCAGCCATGGAGTTCCCCAGCACCTCCTCTCCCGTCTCCTTTGCCTTTTCAGACATTCTCTGCTCTGTGAAACAGCAATAGTCCCGTAGAACCTGATCGAGCTCATGTAATACATTTTCTTGCCCTTTCGAAGCAATGGTCAATCCGTAATTGAGAATTTCATCCTCCGACTTCGGATTGCTCTTTTTTCCCTGTTTTTCATCATCAGAGTCGGACCCAGATCCATTACCCTTTTCCTTTGGCGGGTGGATTGAAAAGAAATAGTGCGATCCATCAACCTTCGCTGCCACCTCGCTTTTGGTTAACGGCCATTGAATCTCATCCGCGACATTGACCATAACGGCGACAATATTCTGGCCCTGGACGATTCGAGAGATGGTAAAATCACCGCACGCGAGTTCGACACTGTAGGAATTGTCGATGAGGTTGAGAATGGCGCCGGGGACACGGATGAGGACCTCCTCCATCGCCTGCGGCGGAGCAGAAGGTGATTGGTTGTTGGATGCATCACCGTGGTCTGGGAAAAGATTAGCGCCGAGATTGTGCGAGGAGACGGAAGGATAGAGATTAGGGGAAGAAGCGGCATAAGGGTTCGTCTGAGCAAAAGGATTATCTGGAATGGATTGATCGACTTCGGGATACAACGCTGGTCGTTGCTTACCGTCGGCACCGTGAGAAGGATTCATCTCCGCCGCGTCGTAGATTGAAACAAAATTACTCTGAGAGAGGAAAATCGAAATTGAAATACTTTTTCAAATTTTCAAGGTAAGTTTTTTTTAGGGGCACGTGGCGTAACAATTTATAAATAAATAAATTAATTGATTAATTAAAATGGTCCTCCGCCTGTAATATACAGACGTGATAGGATTGAATAGAGATGAAGTTGATGTATTAATTAATGTTTTTGACATAAACCCAAGCACCGCAAATACAAGTGATTTGCGTCGTAGACAAACGCATTAATTAGGATTGTTTATATGGTAAAAACGAAACAAACACAAAACACACCGAGCATAGCATGATTTTCAGTACAACCTAACCAAACCAAACAGAAACCAAGGCAAAAGCCAGGGGGAGCAAAAACAATTCTAAGCGAGGATTTGGTCGAGCGGCTTGGCAGCTTCCTTGTGGTCATGTTCTTCTTTGGCCAGCTTCTTGAGGCGAGCCAGCTCGAGATCTCGACCCATCTTTCTCTTATACATCTCTGCAAATGTGATTGGCTCCTCAAAAATCGGCTTCTCTCCCTCTCTCACTTTAAGCGGATACACCGTTGCTTCCGGAGCCGGATTCTGGAACGTGGCTATGGATAGTCTGCTCGAGTTGGAGTTCACCACCGCCTGGTGGTCCGCGTTCTTGAACCTCCCGTTGCTCAGATACTTCAAGAAACATTCAAAAGTTTGACAAAGTTAAAACTACAAACAGAGAAAAAAAGGTATATCAGAGGGTGAGAGATATTGAGATAGTACTGACGTGACCATGGTCGCCGAGATTGACGACAAACGCTCCATCAACAGGCTGGACCGTGATCCACGTCTTGCCATCGTCTCGTGTGGCTTGTAGTCCACCGACCTGGTCTTGGAGCAGTAAAGTGATGGTTCCAGGGTCCGTGTGACGTTTGAGACCGAGTGTGAGATCAGGCTGAGGGCATTTTGGGTAATAGTTAACAACGATCTTTTGGTCCATATCGACGCAAGCATTGGTAAGTGCCTCTTTCTCAAGCCCCATAGCTTCAGACAAAACCTCAAGAAGCTTACAAGCCAAACCCATCAGCCTCTCGCTATACTCCTCCGTGACTTGAACCCATCCCTCCGGCTTATCTGGCCACCGTGAGTAGTCTCTGTTTCTCACCGGATACGAGAAATACGTCACGATCTCTCTCCAATCTTGAACAGCCTCTCCCTGCATTTATAATGATTATTTTGTATTAAGACAAAATTTATATTTTGCGGTCAGAAATAAATTATGGTGGTTTTACCTGGAGGTGACTAGAGACGATAAATCCTCCTTTTTTACCACCAGACATGTCGAAACGAAGCTTCTCCTCCGGACGTAAGGCAAAGAAGTCGCGAGCGAGACGAGTCATATCTGCCACCAAATTAGTATCGATGCCGTGATCGATCACCTGGAAAATGCCCCAGTTCTCACAAGCCTCAACGATCTGACGACAGATATCTCCTCTATTTCCACCAACATCGTCGATTCCGGAGAGAGAGATCACTGGAATTTCGTTGCTAAAATCATTGTACGCAACCTTGGGACGTTCGTCCTCGTCACGGACGAATTTAGAGTTGAGCTTGGACTCTCCGGCAAGCTCAGTCAGAGTTCCTGGAGCCATTTATATAACTTGTTGGGTGACAAAGCCAAAAGATTGAATGAGAAATGAGAGAGAGAAGATACGATGAATATAAAGAGAGAGAGTGGTAGCTGAGATACCTTTCAAAGCTTGTGATGACTGACGAACGAAGAGTTCGCTCGCTACCTACCACGGTTTTACTACTATCTCTTCTCTTTCTAGAAGACAAAGTTACACAACTAACTACGTGCATCTGTATTTTATTTTCTTCAAGGAAAATAATTTAGTATATTTTTTCTTGCTACATTTATAATATATGATACGGACGTTTGGTTTACTATTTTTACACTATGGTTGATATTTGTTCGACGTTTTTAACGGTGAATAGAAAGCCACGTCTTGAATATTGCTGCGGTCCGTGAAGATCCACGTGGTGGAGATTGTTCTGGTACGGGCTTGCGTTACAAAAAAATCATCATGAATTTGCATGGTTATTACATAATCCTATTTAGGAGATTTTTGTTCTCAGAATGTCTTCTTCAAGCTGAGACGATAGATCATCGGATGTGTAGTGTATTAAGTAGTGTATCACCAGTTTGATTTCTTTCTTTTTATGGGGTGTGAGTTGTGTTCTTGTAGATTATGAATACAACAAACAGTATATATTGAAAACATTAAAAGGTATTATTTGTTTTTGTATTTTAGTTTATTTATATAGGATTTGTAAATTTGTATAAATTTTATTAACTTTTAAATTTAATAAATGAATTCTAATCAGTTATTACAAATTAATAGAATTTTTGTCTTTGTATTTTTAACAATTTCTTATATATTGATTAAAATCCAAGAAACAATTAAATCTATAAGAAATTGGTATAACTGTATAACATCAGATTTTAACTAATATTTAGAATCACTAAATAAATAATACGTAATTTTGATTTTAAAATACTAGTTCAATAACATAAAATTTTGTTTGGATTTAATTTTTTTTTACTAAAATCCAATAACCAATATAAATTTTGTTCGACTCATACAATTATCTTTAATGGAAGTGATTGACACATGACTGAGATTGAATGTTGTATTTAACAGCCTGCAACAAATCAATAAACGGGCTGGACTTCAATGCAGCCGTCTTAAATTTGTTAAAGCCCATAAATTACAAAGATTTCAACCCAACGGCTAATTTCTGGATGTTTACGCCTCCTTCCTTTCCGTTTAGACGCAACGGCTAGTTTTTTTTTTTTTTTTGCTATGCCTTTTATACTGCGACGGTGCGACCTATGAGCCTCAATCTTGTTTCTCCCTAACTCGTCTGACCTTTTTTCCTTTCTTGCCAACACAGATATTGAAATTAAGATTGATTTCCCAGAAATTATTTCGCTACAGCTTTCGTTGTTGTTGTTGTTGTCGTCTTCCACAGAAGATCCAAATCAAAATGGAGACTCCATTATCAATCAACAACTCTGATTCTGACTCTAAAACTCCATTTTCGTTAAGTATGTTTATCTTTCCATGTTCTTTTTCTTTTCGCTTCTTGTAGTTTCTTTAAAGCATCTTCTTGTTCCAAATGAAAACTGATCTTGTTTGCTTCTGTTCCTCTTCTCTCACCAGTTTGAAAAGTAGATAGATAGAAAGACTCTGATTCGGATTTCGTATTTCACGCGATCATCTTCTTCTTTCTGAATCTGACTTCTTCCCTTTAATTTGGCACAGGCAAAGCAGAGGATTCGGGCTTCTCTCAAAGGAAGAACATCAAAGCACAAGAAGACAGATCTGCACTAATCGATATAACCAACGACTCACCGATAGTGGGTCTAGCGATGCAGACTCCTCCTTCAGGGTTCATGTGTAAGAGAAAGAACAGCAGAATCAAGAGCACGCCTGGTTCTGGTGAAGCTCTTTTGAGAGGAAAAGTCAAAACCCTTTTGGACAAGGTTGAAGAAGGAACAGAGCTTATCCATTCAATGAAGACTCTCCCTTTCATCCATCTTGTTACTTTCCCAATGAGACTTCTCGCCCCAACTCCAGCAAATACTCCCCAATTTCCAAACTTTTCTGATGATAAAGTGCAGATTAAGATCGCATCTCCGATTATTGCGGGCCACTTGAGAACATCTCATGTAACCTATATTAATGGGACTTTGAAGGGAAGTGATGTATTTTAAGATAAGGAAGGAAATAGTATGAGCATAAGTCGTTCTTTGCTTCTTGATTTCACGGATAAGTCAGCACTACGGGAGGAGGAAGAAGAGGTTGATGATGAGTTGTGTGAAGGAATGAAGAAGATGAGTGTGGAGAAGACTCAAGCTGGATTTGCAGGGAAACATAGCAGATTTGTGTAAAACAGTGAAGATGAGGAGATCGTAGAGGCCAAAGAAGTGATTCACTTGAAAGGGCTTCCAACTCCAAGAGGAAAACATTTCAAGTTTGCTACTGAAGAAAATGAAGAAGAATCTTCTCTACTCATTATTTTTCCCAAATTTATTGGGCTGCTTTGTATTTTGGTCACCGAAAGAGTGATCCAAAAACAGTTTTTATAAAATTCCATTTGTGATTTCTGGGTCCAGTTAAGGCCCATTGTGACGAAAGAGTGATCCAAAAACAGTTGTTATAAAATAGGAGAAAGGTCGTTGTCGCAACGAGGATTTTGATTTCCAAAGAAGTTAACAGAACACATGAAACAGAAGGACGTTCCAACGAACCTCTCTACCTCTATTTATTTGCCCAAAGTTACATTTTGTGTAAAGTAAACGCGAAGACATATATTTTCAACTATAATCTGTTTTCTAATAAAATAAAATAAAATAAAAGCAAGTACTACGAAAAAAGCTAACAAATTCCCATCATTTTTGTCATTTAATGAATACATTTTTAAAATGAAATCGCAATAATATGGTGGATCTATCACATAATCTAATCATAACGTAGTCAATTATACTAATCTATTCACCATCCGTTTTAGCAACAACCAACAGTTGCAAGAGAGGGTGATGATTCTTTCTTTATAAAAAGCTTGATATATGGTTCGTCATGACATGGACCACAAACTCATACAACTAAAGCAACAAAACAACCCTTAAGTAGCTGCGTTCTGCAATGGTTCGCGCCGAGATCGACACCGGAGCTCCTTTCCGGTCTGTTAAAGATGCCGTCACTCTCTTCGACGAGAGAATTCTTCTCGGAGATAATTACATCAACAAGTCGGAAGAGGTTATAATAATTAAATGAATACATTTTTTGTTGTTGCATATAACAATATCTATGCGTTTATGTATATATATATATCAATTATTAACATTGTTGCAATGATTATTTTACCGTGTGGTTAGAGAAACAATGGAGAGAACGGAGGTAGTAATGTGGTTATTAGAAGCAAAAGCATAGAAGCTGAGTTGGATGAAGCAAAGGAGAATCTGAAGAAAGCTGAAGAAGAGAACAAGGTTTTGTCTCAGCTTCTCGAATCCTTAACACAAGAGCTTGAAACCACTAAGGAAAAGCTAAGCCACTCGCTCAGAAAATTACCTGAACAAGCTGAAGTTGAAGATGACCTCAAATATATAGAGCAATCCTTGGTTTTTGAACCGGATAGCATAACCGAGATCAAGATGAATCGGTTTGATCAAAATGAAGTGTATGATGAGGATCGTTTGGAGAGGAGGCGTTCGGTGAAGTTTGCGAATCCACCATTGCTAACCAAGGTCATTGAGAGCAAAGAGGAGAAAAAGAACCAAGTTATGGTGAAGAAGCAGACGAAGAAGATGAAGCCACTGGTTCCACTGGCTGCTTGGCTCTTTGCAAGAAACCGGTCAAGTTAACCACTTTTAGTGATCCTTGTCTCGCGTGTACTCATGTATGCCTTAAGAATTCTGAAATAATATACCCAAAACTAATTGTTCTTAATTTGAGGATTCGTTCAACTTACATTTTTTACTGTCGGCATGTAAATAAATACATAACAAACTGGATGGTGTCAAATGCTTAAGGGGATTTTCGCATTCGATATATGAATAATATTACATGATTGATGTGGTTGATATTCTGGTCACCGACCACACTCAGCTAAATTTATCTTCAAGAAGGTCGAAGAAAATTATTCCATCTTCCGGACGACCAACTCCAGGGAAAGAAAAAAAAAACCTCTAATTCACCTTTCTCCATATATTTTAAAACTATACCTAACACAAATTCATTAAAAAAAAAAAAAAAGAATTATAATTAGTATCAGTAGATATATTCGGAAGTTAAAACAAAGAACTGCATGCAAATTTTATAATTCATAAGAACACTTTGATGCAAAAACCCTTGCATGCATCACGTGAGAAGTTACATAGTCATTCGAGAATTCAAACTGTAACCATAAATCAAAGGAACATAACAGTACAAGATAACTTTATTGCGAACTGTGGAAGAAAGCACACAAACAAACTGAGAAATTTTCCTCGATGATCATATGTCAGATCTTTGTGGTCAATGCCGCTAACAGAATCTTCTAGTCTTGTTGACCTCCATACCGCCCAACACTTTTTCAACTAAGAACTCAGCAAACCTCTTGAGCTGAGCCGTATGATATTTGTTTGGGATATTCCAAGCTGGCTCTTCAATAGCCTAGCTAGGACATGATCCCAGAAGGGTCCGTTTGTGGTATCTCCGGAGCAATACAACTCCAACATAGACTCGAGAGCGCTTTTCGTCCCCTTAATGTTTTATGACTAATCCTGAAATCCCAAGACGAGACCAGCATCCTTGGTACTTGCAAAGCTTCTTGCCTTTGAAGTCTTTGCTCGAAAGAAGCGAAGAGATCAGAATATTTGTTTCTTCGCTTAGGTTTCATTGCAAGCTCTTCCATACCCATTTTTTTTTTGTTAACTAATTGATAGACAGCTGATCCATCTCTTTTCTCAAATTAATTGAAATGGAGTTTTTGCCCACAAATTATATACCACCCATTACAAAATCTACAAACATAGAATGATTATCTGAATAGTTTCAAAGTGGAGAGATATACCATGAATATAAGGTGAAAAGGCTTTGACCAATACTCGTAAGAAGCTATGATTACAAAAATTCAAAATTACTACCTCTACTACCGACTAGAAAGCTGAAGAAAAGTCTCAAACTAGCTCTGAGTTCAAGAGATGACATAATCAGAGGCGTACAAGAGATTCAGACGAATTTCAAGTTCGTTGGGATGCCAATCTTACCATGGGAATATATAACGTCCAAACCCTTCACTTAACATCTGATATGCTTGAGGTTTTCTTTCTTTCTTCGTCCCCTTATTTATGGTTAATACCCTTTTCTTTATGATCCAACAAGTTTTATTCATGTGTTTTCAGGTGATTGCAGACTTTTGTAAGACCGTAGCGGTATTCCACTATTTGAATCATTTATCTATAAAAAGTGACAATGAACGAGGATGTTGCCTCTATTGCTCATCAACTTCCCCAGTCTACAAACTCTTGTCTTCTATATAAGCACATACAAAAACACAAATAAATGTCTTTCATATAAGTACATGCAGAAACACAAAGTCTGTCTTAACTTTATAAGTACATGCAGAGGCACTGGAGATGGCCCAGAGAGCTTCACCAAACTGCAAGTTGAAAGTCATTAACTATTAGTTCCATTTGAATTTCTCTGTAGTTGTCCTTTTTACAAGTCTACGAATTGTATTGTATCTTTTGAAGTTTGATCATTTCTCGGTCGATCAGCAAACTCACGTTTGTGTTAGTGTTTGTTCCACCTTGAGTAGGCAGTCAAAATCAAACTACTTTTAAGTAGGTATTAAGACTCCAGAGTATGTATAAATCTAGAGTTATGTGAACTGTTTGCAGAAAAGAAGCTCACCGTTAAATGAATGATTTCATCTGGGAGACCTCCATCTTCTGCCCCAAAGCTCGAGCGAATCAAACAGTACCAATCGGGATTTTCAAACCAGAAGATGTGACACACACACTATTGATGTGAATTGATTCTGTAAAGCGTTTCTGTTTAAGATTCTTGTTTCATATATGGTTATTAATAACTAATAATAGATACTATTTTTGTCATATAAAAGGATTAAGCTTCCTTCTGGGTCAAAGAAGATTGTGCAAAGCGGATGCAGAGCCATGATTGGGAAAATTGCAGGTGGAGGAAGAACAGAGAAGCCACTTCTCAAGGCAGGTAACGCATACCACAAGTACCGCGTCAAGAGAAACTGCTGGCCTAAGGTTCGTGGTGTGGCTATGAACCCAGTCGAGCATCCTCATGGAGGAAGAAACCACCAGCACATTGGTCACGCCAGTACGGTCAGACGCGATAAACCTGCTGGTGCGAAGGCTGGTCTCATTGCTGCGAGAAGAACGGGTCGTCTCAGAGGTCAAGCTGCCGCATCAGCAGCCAAGGCAGATTAGACTTAACTGTGACACACGCTTCTCTGGTCCCTTAGATTTTATTTTGCTGGTTTTTTACTAGAGTTAGACTCATCATCTGTCTTTTTATTAAAGTATTGTTTGGTGTTGAAACAAGCTTTGTCTTGGAATGTGTGTGATGTTATACTTCTTATTATGTGACGATTTGAATGAGTGTGATGTCTTGCTGTAAAGGTGTTGTTTGAGCTATTTGGTGCAGTTGTTAAGCGAGAGAGACAACGTGCGAAAAAGTGATATCATTGTAGACTTGTATCTGTTGTGCGATATTGATGATGATGATGAAACCGGTTTCAGAAAAGCCAGAGTTTCGGACAGCTTTGTTCTTGTCGGTTTTTGTTGGCAGCTAAACCATTTGCAATCGATTTTTGATAATAATGTTTGGGAATTCTCTATTGTATCTTCTCATAGAAGAAAAGGAAATTAGAGAAAGCAGATGATTGATCTTGTTCCATTTTTTCACTCGTTTCATAGTTTCCAGCGTTGTGTATTTAATTGTTTACCGATTGGTGATGGAGTTATGATTTATTTTTTTATTGATGTTTTGGGGTCGTGTTGATGGTTTACCTTTTTTTTTATTTTTGTTACTACTTATACTATCCTGATTAGTTCTGATTCTGGTTTCTTCAGACTCAACTTCGGTCATCAATTTTGTCAACTTTATGAATTGAAGACTAGACGTAAGAGCATGTTTCATACTATGATTTATTAAAAAAACTATGATTTTATTATATATTTATTAAATAATTAATTTTTAAAATGTAAATTAATGATAATCTGACACATGTGTTGCAAAGTATAAGAACATTGTAAGAAACAGTTTCTATAATTCTTAATTAAAGACTGATTTTTGTTTCTCTTTCATCCTTTTTTATTTATTTTTAATAATAAGAAATGGTTTAAAAACCTACCAATAAAGATGCTCAATTCTTTGTTTTGCTATTACACTGGCATGTTTCAACTATTGTACTAGTACAACTGGTGTATCGTGAATTTTGGACTTTTTCAACTCGACGACCTTCCAAAATTATGTTCAGGTCATTTTGGTGTTCTAAAACAATATACTTTGCTCAATTAATTAAATATTCGTCCACAAAGATTAATCAAAATTCAAAGTGGTTTCACCTTAGGTTTTGTTTTACTAAACCAGTGATAGACAGATTCTATTTTTGTGATTTGGAATGAATCAGATTCAGGAAATTTATATGTTCAAAAACAATTTTTCTCATACCTTCCAAACTTCAATCTCTTGGCCCTTGGAGCCTCGGCCTCAAAATTTGGTCTCAATCGGTCATGAACATAGGCGCAACTATCACCCATCTGACAACCTCTCGCAGTGCCAAAGTAGATACACTGTTTCTGAACCTTAATTTGTTCAACACGTCCATTGAATTTTCCAGTTTGTGAATGGTATTGATTAGTTTCATGATTCACTGTGCCATGTTCCCTTATAAGGTTCTTGAAATAGTCATCACTCTTCATGGGTTGCACTACTGGTTTAGGTCTACCAGTAACATCAATCCGGTTAAAGTTCATTGGATAAGTGTCCAAACAAGTTTGAGGACCCCTTCCAAATCCAATTGATGCTTGAGCATTGTTCATTTCAGAAGTGCGGAATACAGAATTGTGTTGGAGCTTGGGTTGAGGATTTACTATTACCTTCGGTTCTGAGAAAACATGTTGGGGTCTCTGGAGGTTAAGGTTCAATGGCATAGAACTCGACGGCAGCCGAACCGGGAGAGGTGGTTGTTTAGCTATACTAACACAGGAATGAACGGGCATTGGTATACTAAGCGGGTTTCCATTGATCTGATTTAGTGTGGATATGTTTCCATTTACAGGCTTAGGTGGAGACACTCGTCTCTGCTCAGGGTTAGTAAAAGGCTGAGAAGCTGCAAAACTCTGTTTTTGAGGTATTATCATTGAATGTGGCTTTCTAGCCATGGGTAAGGCGGTGGTTTGTTGAGGAACAAGCCTGGTAGGGTTGATATTATTAGTCTCAACGAGCTGATTCTTAGTTTCAGAGGATTTACCTGTTGTGTCAGTGATCAGATTCTTAATCATTTTCGGGTCGCTGAGGATTTTGATAAGTAGATCAGGATCGACCATACTCCTCTGTTCCTTGGTTTTCATTAGTGCAGTAAGAGCTGCAGAAGCAGCCAGGCTCAAGTCTGGTGCAGGACCAGAAACCTGTTCTTGGGTTGAACAGGTAGGTCTGGTCTCCAACTGATTTTGCTTGTTTGCGGTAATGTTGGATTCAAGAATAGTGTTGGATGATTCCTCTGTAGATTCACACTCGTCCTCAATTGGAGTGAGACGAATGGCAGGAGTTTTGCTGTCATCAAAGCTTTCCGCTTCAACAACAGGTGAAACAGAGGGTCTGCGTGAAAACAGAGGATAAGCCAGCTACACAATGGTTATATAACCTAAAATGTCTTTGGAGCAAGAAAGAAGGCAAATACCGAGAAGGGATGGTACAGCGATGAGGATAGATCGCTTCCAACACTTTTGAGATCCTCAAATTTTCAGTTCGCCTTTCTGTGCTCTCGCCACCGTCTCCCATTAGCCAAGTATCACTGACAAGGAACTGTATAACCCAAAGACACTTAATATCAGATATAAAAGCTTCAAAGATTTCCCAATTCTAGATTGTGTACGATAAATACCTTAGGAGGTCGTTTCCATTTGATCCGAGAAATGGTTGAGACATTCAGCTTATCTGCATAGTGATTCCCTTCAAAACCAGGTGGAAGATCTGGCGCTCGAGGTTTCTCAGATGATTGCTTTGGGTAATTATGACGTTGAGGCTGAGAAGCAACTTTGGCCGGACAGTCCTCTGTTCCAAACATCTTAACCTGTTCAAATACACATTGTTAGAAGCTGATAAAAGCTGGTCTTCGTGTATCAAAATCATGTAACTCAACCTTCCTGGGAATCTATTAAAGATGACAATCAACCACATATTTTACAGAGGAGTTTTATGGTTGCAACGATGCATTCACCAAATTATATATTCAAATTTTGTGTGTAAAATAAATGGATCAAATTTCCAACTTATGTTGATCCAAAATTTCCAAAGTCAATATTTTTATTCAGACTGATCATCATGTATATACGTGCACCTCTTCTCATAATCGGATTTGAGTTCAACGTCATCTTCAAAGATATCAAAATTAGAGGCCAATATACAAGATTCGTGAAAAGTAACAGACTTGTTTATTCATCAAAGTTGGTTCCTTTCACATTCCAAACTTGGTTTGTTTTGAACAACAAGATTAATTAACCACTAATTACTTGGATTTAAGAACCTTGAAACGAGATCTCATAAGGAATTCATATATACCGATTTGGATTCAATCTTGCCTAGTATAATCGAGATTTCAGACCCACTAACCAGTAAGATGGATCAATCAAATTTGGGATTCAAAAGGCACAAATCACAAACTAGAGAGAACAAAAAAAAAACATCGACCTTACGACGATGTGGATTATATATACCTGACAAAGCATAGGACCTGATGGCCACGAAACCCTGGATCTCTTCGATCTCTTCATATAATTAAAAAAAAATCAAAAATCTCAAAGAATGAACCCAGTAAACAAAAATCGAATTTTGTTTTTCAAGTCAATCGAGAATCGTTCATCAGATTCAAATAGAGAAATAGCCGATCAATAGGATTTCGTTAGATCTACAGATTTACTTCTTTTTTAACAAAAACACTTTGAGAATCGAATACAGATAAGGTCAATTCGGTGGGGCGTGAGTCAGAGAGATCGGTGAGAGGGGAAAAGACGTCGGGGGCGAGAGGATATGCGTGGCTCAAAACCCTAGAACCAACTCTGTCTCTTCTATTTATTACGGTCGTCTTTTCTCTTTTTTTTTTTTTTTGGTTTTAGTAATTGCGTGTAATTATAATTAAGAAGCGTGGGGTACGTATTTGATAGCGTAACGTTTCTAATATTTTAAAAATTGTATGCTTTATCATGTAATTAAACCTGATTTAGCAAAACTAATCAAATTTAGTAGTCCTACACCAGAAAAATATGGTTTGCACGGAGTTTCAGAATATAGTAAGGATGTACAAATTGTTTTTCATTTTGTCTATTTGTCTTAATAATTTTATTTAATGTTAAATAATTACTATAACCCCAATGGTTTAGGAAAACTTAATAATTGAATAAATGTCAGCTGAACCAATGTTTAACTAAACCGTAAATTTATTGAGGTATATAAGAACAACTCCAACCATAACATTAAATTTGATGTTGAAATCACATCAAATTTAGTGTTTTAGTGTTCTATTTTATTTTCCATCTACAACCATAATACTAAATTTTACACTAAAAATAATATTCTGACCACAAATGGACTTTTACGTTTGTATTTTGTTTTTAAGTTTGTTTGATTTAAATTTTTTTTTCAGTATATATATTAATTTTATTATTTATTATTAATATTAATCAATTTGTGTATTAATTTATATATGTTATGTAAAAAATATTAATTAGAATTATAATTTCATAGTATTAAAAATGAATTAGTAAAAAAAATTTTATAGTATATTTATATTTTAGTTAAAAATTCTAACTAATTGATAACAGAATTGATAATATTAATTTAATTATATTATTAAATAAAATAAAAAATAATGTTTTAATGTTTAGTGTGATGAACAGTGTTACACTATATTTGGTGTGATACTGTTTTAAAAATACTAAAACAAACTATGTTGGTGTTGATAAAAATATTTTTTTAAAAATTATTTCTTTGAGTAATATAACGTTCACGCCAAGAAGTGAAAACAAAAACAAACTAGTTGATTTGGAAGAACGTGGAAAGTGTATGTCTCGCACTCGAACATACGACACTAAATTAACCTCCAGCAAATTCCACTAATATATCGCTTTCTTTCCCCTTTTCACCCAAACTCATATTCTTCCAAACGCCGCCGTTTCATTCTCCTTGATTCTACAACCCAAGTTTCCTTTTCTATACTTTTCTACAGAATTTTCTAATAGTTTTTAAGAAAATTAGCAAATGATTTGAAATTTCTATAGTAAAAGATTAATGTATAGTAAACCATTCATGAGGTTTGACCAGAAAATAAGTAAACCAGTTAACGTGTTGGGGTAAACATGGAAACAAATCGCATCAGACAGCAATGAAATTACAAAAAAACAAAAAAACGACGATGATGATTTGACCAAAATAACGCTTCAAATGACCAAAATACCCTCTCCGTCTTCAAGCTCTGATCTCCGTCAATGTCCTATTTAAACAAAATAAACTGAGAGCCCAATTTCCACAGAGCTTGACGACGTGTAGTGTCTCTGACCCACCGCAAAATCCAGATCCAAAACATAAAACCATCAATGGCGTCAGAAAACAACGGATCCAGATCCGACTCAGCCACCATTCCCAACTCTGATTCCACCGTCGTGGAAATGCCGATTCAGCCGAGGAAGATAGCCCTGGTCACCGGAATCACTGGTCAGGACGGATCGTACCTGACGGAGTTCCTCCTCGGAAAAGGCTACGAAGTTCACGGCCTGATCCGCCGATCATCGAATTTCAATACCCAGCGGATCAACCATATCTACATCGATCCACACAACGTCGGCAAGGCTCTGATGAAGCTACACTACGCCGATCTCTCCGACGCCTCCTCGCTCCGCCGTTGGCTCGACGTGATCAAGCCGGACGAAGTCTACAATCTCGCCGCTCAGTCTCACGTCGCTGTCTCCTTCGAGATCCCTGATTACACGGCCGATGTGGTTGCAACTGGTGCTCTCCGCCTCCTGGAAGCCGTCAGATCTCACACCACCGACAGTGGCCGGAGCATCAAATACTACCAAGCCGGATCTTCGGAGATGTTTGGAGCAACTCCGCCTCCACAATCGGAGACGACACCGTTTCATCCCAGATCTCCCTATGCCGCATCCAAATGCGCTGCTCATTGGTACACAGTCAATTATCGAGAAGCTTACGGTCTGTTTGCCTGTAACGGAATCCTGTTCAACCACGAGTCACCACGCCGTGGAGAGAACTTCGTGACCAGGAAGATAACAAGAGCCTTGGGACGGATCAAGGTAGGTCTGCAGAGGAAGCTCTTCCTCGGGAATCTACAGGCGTCAAGAGATTGGGGATTCGCAGGGGATTACGTTGAGGCAATGTGGCTGATGTTGCAGCAAGAGAAGCCAGACGATTACGTTGTGGCAACAGAGGAATCACACACTGTGGAGGAGTTTCTTGAGGTTTCATTTGGGTACTTGGGACTCAACTGGAAAGATCATGTGGAGATCGACAAGAGGTACTTCAGGCCATCTGAAGTAGACAACCTTAAAGGAGATGCTACCAAGGCAAAGCAAGTGTTGGGGTGGAAACCGAAAGTAGGGTTCGAGAAGCTTGTGAAGATGATGGTGGATCAAGATCTTGAGCTTGCCAATAGGGAGAAAGTGCTTGTCGATGCTGGTTACATGGATGCTCAGCAGCAACCTTGATTCATGTCGAATCTGCTTCTATAGAGTTTAAAAATTCTCTCTTTTTTTTTTTTTTATAATTTATTTTGCTTTAATGGTTGTTTTCTTGTTTCTAGTTTGTCGTCGTTTTTTATCAAAGTTATCCAATTTGTTTTCCTCAATGAGTTGAGGATGAAGCACAGTGAATTTTGTATGAAAGGGCAAAAGGAAGCACATCCTCTCTTCTTCTAGTCTTCATCTATATTTGGTTCCTTTCCAAAGCAATGTTTTCTCCTTGGGCTCTCACCTCTGTGACAAAATGCTCGACATGTAAATTGTGTCAGCTTAGTCAGTAACTTAATCCTGAGGTTAGGGATCATTCCAGAAAAGTTTATCTGCACGACTCATGTATCAGCTTACTCTTAAGTAAACTGTTTAACACACACAATAACCAGGGCATGAAAAATATCAACACATTTTGGCGAATTGGCATTTTGGAATTGCATATGGATTCTCAATCTCAGACCCAAATCAAAATTTACATTTGCGAATGTACTTCTCACAGAAGCCACACCAATTTCAATTCAGTACTCAGCATTAAATCAATCAGAATTTCTGATTTCTGACCCTTTTTTTCTCTTTAATTACAATATGGAGAGCGACAAAACGCTCCGTTTCCATAGGCTAGATTTCTTGGGACGAGGTTTAAGAGAGAAGTTGAGGCCAAACATCTCCTTGGACGCCAAATCCATGTCAACGAATCCCATGAGCTTCCCCACAACAGAGGCGCTCTCTCGGACATGATCCATGTCTTTGCTCTCTGACCAGAGACGATGCGCCAGCTGGAGTCGCCTGTGCTTTGTGTTCAGCCCAATGCCCCATCTCAAGAACAGGTTCTCTCTCTCCTCTTTTGTCAATTTCTTCTGCATCAGCTGATTCAGCTTGTACCTTTCCCTGTTCAACGCCCTCAGGCTGTTTTGTTTGACAGCCCAAAAACAGTTAAAAAAAAAAAAGAGAATACATTCTTGACATAAACCGACAAAGAAAGGCAAGGTGCTTTCTGTGAATATATAAACCTGGACATAGATGTAAGAGTGCGTCCGTTTTCGATAGCTTTGTTATTGTTCGTAAAGGTTTCTCTGATGTACTTGAGTCTACGGAGTTCTACTTCCATGTACAAGCAATCTTTCTGATCTCCTCTGAAGAGAAGGAAGAAGTAACTTCTGTGTGCCATGGAAACGTTGCAAGCATGCCATAGCTCTATAATCTCCATCTCGAGTCTGTTGAACTCCAACGTCCAATTCAATGGCATAGTTAGATAGTCTTGTATGGGGTCCACTGCAGCATCTTTGAAACTCTTTGATGATCTCAGAGCCAAGAACTTCTGTTCTATTTCCTCCATCTGCCATATTTGATAATAGAGGTAGCCCTCAAGATAAAGACAACATTTTAAGGTCGCATCAAGTATAGGTAAGCGAAAATCAAGCTCTGCTTGACAGAGTTAGTAAAACTAACCGATAAATGAATGACTCGTTTGTCCCTTTGAGGAGCAGTCTCTTCACCTTCCTCCTGGCTGATGGAAACTCTACCACTTGTCTGACGCTCAAACACAGGAGCGCTAGAGGAAGACACATGTGAGCCATTCAGTGATGACTTTCTCCTATTGCCACCATCTAAAGCCGCTGGCATTCTTTGGGTGCGGTTGAAGTGTTTCTCAAACCAAGTAGCTGGCATGCTCTTCCGGCTAAAATGCTTTGGTAATGGCGGCCTCTCGATGTTGGACGGTTTCAGGTTGCTATCAGCGCTTTCTTTCTGATACCAGCTTGGTGGTGTGTTAGTATCTCTCTCATACTCATACAAAGGAAAGGAAGAACTCGATACTAAGCTTCGGCTCCTAGCATGCCCCATGCCTCCTACCGTTTGCGTATCTCTCTCAAGATGCCAATCAGAAGGCTTTTTAGGAGACAGAGTGACAGAATCTGGAAGTGTAGGGTCTCTTCTGAGGTTAGAAGACTTTTGAGGAAATGAATTATCAGTTAGTGACAAAACACATCGTGGAGAAACTTTGATGGGTTCACTTTTTTCCTTTGGTTGGATAAAGACAGCACTGACTTCTTTTACTCTTTCTTCTTCGTCTTCTTTTTCTGTTGGTGGTCTTAAGTTCTTTGAATCTGGTACACAATCTGGTAGCTTACTCACAGCCAGACACCGTTCTGGAAGCATGTTTGGATCTGTATACATGATGATACCAGGACTCTCTGTTTCTATGCATCGAAGTTCTGTGCAAGTATCTTCAGAATCCACCTCACTTGGCTCGCCCATTTCATGAAATCTCTCCTCCTGAACACAAGACTGATCTACAGATTTCCCCTTGTGAATGTGCGGTTGGTTTTTACTTTCTGCCCCACGAATATTAAGTCTAACTTTAGTGAATATCCCAGGAGTTACAAACGAAAGGTGTTGCCCTGGGCTAGTTGCACCAGATTCTATCCTGAAGTCTGAAAGCTGAAAGATATTCTCGTCAGAACCGTGCTCTGTTGATTGTGGGGAAATCGTACAGGACGGTTGAGCTGATACAGGACTTTCTGGTAATATATTTAGAGATTCCCATGAACTGCGCACCCGCAGCTTGGGGTATTGATGTCCAAGAACCACCTGTACGAATACCAAGACGGGGAAGCAGGTGAAGGGTTTATTCATGCTTCCGGTAAAATTCAAAAATGAAAAGGACGTACATTTGTCTGTTCTGAGTCTGTTGATAATATCTCTTTTTTCGGTGATTCTCCAATAATTTGTTGGAGATCCTCAATCCGAGAATAAGCCCGCTCTAATTGTTGTGCTAGTTGGAACACCTCTTTGTTTAGCTGTAAATAATGAAAGAGCATAAAGTTTCTAGAGTGAATGGATCATGAAGAAGATTTAGATATTAAAACAGATCCCCAGTATGAATGCAGCTACCAGTAATACAAAAGATGGTTGTTACAAAATATTAGGGAAGTGAGCTCTTCTACTACAACTAGTTATATCTTGATAGGTTAACTGAAGTAAATCACATTACCTTTTCAATCTGGAGGTCCTTCTCCATCAGTAATGCAGTTGTGTCAGACACAATAAGAGCTTGACGAGGGCTTCTCAACTCACTCTCCAGTTTAGCCAACTCCCTTTGTAAATGTTTAACCAGGACTTTATCAGACATGACGATATTGACTTGTGCATTTGTTGTCACCTCCTTTGCACAGCTTGCGAATAACAATGTGTTTCTTGATTGCTCAACGTGGATTCTTGCAGGACTCATAGTGCAGATTATGGCAGTTCTGGCGTTTCCTCCCAACGAAGACTGAAGTATGCGTGTCAGCTTTGAATCTCTGAATGGAATGTGCCCAGTCTTTCCTTTACTGCACTAAGATAGCCATAATTTAGTACTGTAAAAGGAAGCCACTCATAAACAATACATATGTTAGATGTAATAGCAGCAGTCTGCTAATAACTTGGTAACGCATAACAACTAGGTAAAATTCATGTTTCAGCTTGAGAACTCAACTATTAAAGACAATGAAGAGCTGTTCACCCATCATTAAAGACAGGGAATTTGCTTACAAACTTAGAGAATAAAGAGAAGAATAAGGTGCCACAAATCAGGGAATTTCATTGAAGCTAAAGGTGCTACGCAGGCTAACCTTAGCTTTCGAATGACAGTTCCTAGCGTTAGTAAGCTTCGGTTTATATGACCACCTTCTTTCAACCTTGTGCCAGCTGATAATGATTGAGATGCACGCTCGCTTCCCGCAAGATCTACGAAATTCTGCAGGATAATTAGCTAAGTTATGAATTTATTTCCTCTTTTTTTTTTCAGGATAACTCATGACGGGCAATTCAAAAGTACATACCACTGTCGCTGTGAGTGTGCTAAATTTTTCATTCGCCAAATATTCACGTGCTGTGCTTTCAACCGTCTGTAAAAGATATCAGTCAGAAATAAGTTTTTAAAAGCAACCTGAAGACTGCAGCGTTGAATATTTAATGCAGACCAGAATAATGCCTTACCAATCTCAAAATCTGATGAGAGCGGGAACTAACTTCATTTAAGGCTGTCTCTCCAATTTGACGTTGAGCTGCAATGATTAGATGATCCTATTAATATTGATGCTAAACATCAAAAATATTAATCAAAGTACACGTTTTGAAAACCAATACCTTTACAGATTGATAAAAGCTCCTTAAAATGATTCGAGTCTCGCAGAGTTTCCTCAATAAGTTTCTCAACAACCGTCCCTTTCTGTCAAAAAGCAAATGACCAGCAAAGTTAGATAATGCATAACCAATTCCAAAAGCATAATCAGCCAGTGTCAACTTATACCTCAGGATCATCTAGAAGTCTGAGTGGACTAATGTCTGTACTCAAGAGGTCTCTTACAGACTCATTATAGATCTCCATGGCTGAGAATTTCAGAACGAATTCTCTTTCCTTGTGCTGCAGAAAACACACAAATTTGAAAAGGGCGACAGTTAGTGAATAGACTGGAAATAACGCGGTAAGATTACTATGAAGTCTGTCATAAAGTTAACTCCACCTTATCAATGTAATCATATATATCGGCCAAGGCGTAATCAGTAATTCCACTCATAGTGTATGTCTTTCCACTGCTTGTTTGTCCATATGCAAAGACACTAGCTGAAACCAGTAAAAACGTGTATCAAACCTGAGCCAACAGTGGATAAAGACTAGTAAGCAGAACTAGACATGCCTTACCATGAACCCCACTAACAACAGAGAGAGCCACTTCCTTCGCCCCTTTATCATACACCTCCTTCGTACAACACTCAGGGCCAAACACTCTGTCTAGAGGCATAGGAACGATCAGAAAAATAGAATTAAGGATTACCTTCGATTAAGAAGCTGCAAAACTTAGCAAGTCTTACCAAATGTGTAGGCAGTGGGGTACATAGAACGTTCGGAAATGGAAAGATGGCTCCTGTATATGACCGTTTCATCATTGATAGACTCCCAATCTGCCTCATCATTCCTTGCCCTTTCTCTCACATTTAATGGCCTCAGACGAACAGAAACAAAAATCTTCTCTTCCCTCCCGGTCGATCCTTGCATCTGATCCTCTCCTGTAGGCATGTTCATCCCTCACCTCCCTTCCCGCATCCTACCCCAAAAGAAACCAGGACGAAAAAAACAGCAATGTCATATATATATATATATATATAGGGAGAGAGAGGGAATGAGACAGCTCAATCATTGCAGATCATGGCTATTCTATGTCTCTATCCACGTGTTTTATAGTCAACATATGTCTGCAGAGAATGATAACGAAAATCAGTAAAAACCTGGTTCCTTTTCATCATTGTTTGAGACATATAAGCAAAGGAAGTTTCATATAATATTATGGAAGAGGATTTGGTGTTTTCTGCAATGGTCCCCCTTCTAAACAGTCTGTCAAAAAGTCTTTCTTACATGTTGCATAAGTTTCAAGAATAGTCTTATATTTTATTATTGTCTACAATCACAAAGAAAACACTTACTACGAAAGATATCAGTTACCTTCGGGATTTGATAATAAAAGTTTGTGAGTATTTTACAGCAGTTTCTGCAGAATGTTTGATATGGAGCCAAGAATCTTTAGTAACTCCATGTGCAGTGAGGAAACAGAGCTTTTTCTACTCACACCTGCCTCCGATTAACAAAAGCGAAAAAAGAATCCAACACAAATTTAGCCGTATGATCCAAGAAAGGTAATAATAATAAAAAAATACGACGTAACAAAAAAAAAAAAAAAGGAGAATCAAATCCGCCACCAATAGTGTGGACAAAATTCATTCACAGCTCACAGACTCATACTAGAACTTTCAAATTCAATGAATGTCGACAAAATTCAAAATCCAAAACCACAAAAACTCAATCATCGTGCGTAGTTGTACAGGTGACTCCTGTACATAAAGAATATTCGAATGATCGTCATTTTGCTGGTTTTAGTTGTACAACGAAAATTCAATCAGAGACATCAGGAGTCACCGTCCTGTACAAATACAACTACGTGCGTAGTTGTACGGGACGGTGACTCCTATTTGTGACGAAAACCACGCTCGTCAATAAAGAATATTCAACGAAATTCGAACCTGCGGTGACTCCTGATGTCTCTGAATCCGCGAATGAGGCACGGAAATTTAGAGAAACGAGACCAAAATAGAGATGAAGAACAATGGCAGAAGCGACGGTGAACGATTCGGAGCACTACGGTGTTCGGACGAAGGAAATGGCATAATCCGAAGGAGGAGACCGGAAGAAACCACCAGAGATTCTCGTTCGACCTATTTTCGCGACAAATCAGGTATTCAAAAAAAAAAACAATCGGAATTGCTCAGCTGTTAAAAGCTTTTTGTTTTCTTCATCATTGGTGAATTTTAGGGATTAACTAATTTTATAAGCGCGCTAAAGAAAGCATAAACATTAAAGCAGCTAATGTTTTTTTTTTTTTTTAAAGTACTTAGATTATTTCGTCCTAAATGGCTCTAGAGTTTCTTGCTGCTGATGGTTAAATAAGAAAAAGAAAGAAAACAATTTTGTATTTATTGCAGAATCTATAATGAGTATTAAGCTGATTAATCACATCATTAACCTAAATCACCTTTTATGAACACACTTTATTTCGATCTTAATGGTACATCACATCACAACCATAAAAGAAATTATATGATTTTGCAAGCAATGATTTCTACCAGCATATATTTTACTTTCTTCGCGTTTTCTAACCGTTAATGAATTTTTAGTTCACTTTATGATAAGTTAGTTAGAGAAAAGCAGAACACATGAAGGCATCTTTTTACATTTTCAAGTACATAAAATTGGTTCGTCGTTTTGAAGACTAAAAGGCTCCGTTGTTAACGTTAACCAATATACTAATCTTAGATGTATTAGTTCATAAATAAATAAACAAGAGTAGATCATCTTTAACATATTTCTAAAAGATACGAATGATCTAAACCAAAATATATATCAATACAGTTATCCAAATATTTAATCGTGAGATCGACAAAGAAAAACAAAAAGTTTTTTTTGGGGATATACATAAAATTAGACACGAAAGTAAATAAAGAGGGCCATGCACATGATGAGGCTACGAACAAAAAACCATGCAGCATTAATCATTATAAATGTTGACAAAGTCAATGGAACCTTCCTACTCTTCTTTTTTACAATGACGATTTTTTTCCTTAAATTTTTTAGAACAACGAGGGAGTCTAATACTGCAAATCAAACTAATTTCTGGAGCCAACCCTTATTTTCTAATGAAAAATATATGTCTCCTGTGCAGTGTGCTCGATAACTCTCTAAGATCAATAACTTTTTTTATTCGTTTCATTGGGCTGCCAGTTTGTAATAAAAAAAGCACAGATATTCTCTATCTTCTACTCGAGGACAATTTATAATTCTGTATTCTAAGACATGGATAAAGTAGCCGGCAAGCGCAAGACACGACTTGGATATTAAACTTTGAAAGATTGCGAATTCTCAGCTAATTAACAACTCCAAGAACAAAAATCTCTTTCTCTCTATGCCACATGAAGATGATGCAATTTCTCTTTTTTATGTTTTTTTCATATATCCGAGATGGGGAAAGAAGAGAGCTAGAACGCTACCTAAGGTAGCTCGAAGCCACCCAGAGCAGAACGTAGCTTAAGAGCGAAGACATGACTTCGAAACCTCTTGGTCCTTTGATGAACGGCGGGATCACAGATACCATCAAGAAGGTCCCAATCAGCCACGAGAAGATGAAAGATCCAGTCCTGTTTCACAATGTCACCTGATCAGGTGCGAATTCAAATCAAGATAGTACCAAAGGTTTTGCGATTATGATCAGCTTGCTTATTACCCGTAAAGGAAAGACCAGAGCTTCTTCTTCAGCCTTTGGTGGATGAAGTAAAAAGTAGCTATTACTGATAACAAAACCTGCAGAGTCGGTCCTTCTTCTGTCGGGAACAGAACCGTCAGAGCACCGAGAACTGCGAATGTGACTGCCGTTTTGACAAGGAAAGCAGTGGGAGGAGTTTGGAATCTCTCGAAAACAAAGTTTACAACTTTGGACTGCCTCACTTGGCGAACCTTTTTCTTTATGTCAATCTTCGGGTTTTTCCTCTCATGGAACTTTTGCATGATAATCTTGTCATGAGCTGATTCGATTGCATCAACACTGGGCTTGTGCCCCGCGTACTGCTGAATGAGAAAGTTCCTCGCGCCTTGAATCTCATCCTCGGAGGCCATCCGGCTTATCCCAAGCCGTTTGTATGGGTCTTTGACATTGATCCGAGGGAAAATAGCTGAACATATGGAAGTAACAGGGAACATTAGTCATTGTACTTGGGTCATCGTTGTGAAAGTTTCAATTTTAAATACGAAGTATGCACTGCATTTCTTGCTTCGATTACAACTGACAAGTTCAACTCAAAAGCATCTTAAGAATCACCATTAAGGAACACAGAAGAACCATCTACAAGTATAACCCAGAGATTATGAGTAATAAGTCCGTGGCTTAACCTTGAATTATGCATAGCTGAGAGTTATGTACTTACCAGTTGAATCGTCTGCCATATCACCAAATGAAGCACTCATGGCACGGACAATCATAGCATTGCTTCTTTGTGTTGGAAGTGCCAAACAAGCCCTATGCAACACCAATTACAGATAACCATGAGAAAGAACTAGCATATGCTTAATCGAACATGCAAAAAAAACTACCTTTGAAGAACAGGAAAAGCTGCATCTTTGCAAAGAACAGTAAAAGCTTGAGAGCTTCTGTGAGATGTACCAAAACGATCTGAAAGCCAACGGAAGTGAAATCTGGGAGGAGTTACAGTTAACCCGGACGCACTCATCATCTCTGGCAAAGATGACCGGAGTTTTCCTTCACAACAAGAAGCTCAATCAATAAATTCAATAAATCCTGAAACCAATAAAGCAAAATAAAGAAAAAACCCCTAAACAATCGTGGATAAACCAATTGCACAATTACTATGCATTCTAAAGCCAACTCGCGCAGCTAAAAACTCGAAGCCAACACTCGACGAGTTCTACAAACTGAAAAAAAATCCGGAACTATATCACAAAGTTCAAGTTCTCGCATCCCCATGGATTTAACCAAAAGTCAATTAGTAACAGTGTAAATTCGAAAGCAGCTTCGAACCGAAACAAAAGAGAGAACATCAAAAGATTAAGTACCAAAGGAGAAGAGACGTATCGCCGATGAAAACAATTTCCGAACACCAGTTACCCTTTCCCTCCTGGAACCATCCACAAAACAAAACGATCCTCGTAACGGATAGAAGAGGCACCTGCACAACAAGAGCTCTTGACGAAATGGATTTACTTCTTTTCTTATATTAGTATAATATTTTGTTGAAGTAAACTGTAGTTAACCAATCCGTCGTAGTCTAGCTGGTTAGGATACTCGGCTCTCACCCGAGAGACCCGGTTCGAGTCCCGGCGACGGAGTTTTTTTTTTTAATTTCAATTTCTTTTTTTTTAATAAAAATCTTAGTTGTTTTCACCTGAGGGAAATGGATATAAAAGTCATATAGTCAGGACAGAAAGAATGGATATAAATATAATAACCATAAGAGTAACTTTTATTATAAAACTTTATATCAACTAAGCAAGTAACTGTACAGCATTTGTTTCAGACATTTGTAGTTTTTGGTAATAACAATAGCTTGCAGCTTTTTGACGTTAGATTTACAGAGTCTGTGGTAGAAGATAGCCTCTCGAGCCAAAACATAATAGCTCCTACAAAGACAATTTGTTAATCATCCACATGTGAGAGGAGGTTTTTCTTAGGTAGCATACAAGAGAAAACAAATGAGCCAATTTATAATACAAAATCTGACAGTGAAGCACATGAACTTTCCAATACAAATGTCGACGGGCAAATTGAACATAAACGAAGAATACCTTGACGGTAGACACATCATGACTGGAACAAAGTTATAGTGGCTATATGACCGTTCTTCATCACCTGCAAATACTAACCCAACTTAAAGTTCCGCTTAATAATCTGTAAATATATAGCTAAGGGTCATAATTACTGAATTAAAGCTATTAAAAATTGCTTCACCTCAAAAGCAACGTTCTGATAGCCATACACGTATGTCGATCCAAAAGGGTTGCTAGTTGAGCCCTGCGTCTGAATAGCCGCTGGGCCACACTCCCCGAGTATTCCCTAAGGTGAAAGCAAGATTCATGAGAAATATTTTACGCATTATTAACAATCTCCTTCTCAGATTTACTGATTCAAATGAGTCATTATCATGCTGAAACTTCTATATTTGATCAATTCCTCACAAGTTGCTTCCCAGTGTGCAATGGGATCCCGCAACGATTGGGTTGGTCAAGAAATTTTCAGGGGAAACTGGTCAAGACCTAACACAGACTAGCCTCCTATCATTTTCCTGTTATGCTATTATGACTTTAGTCTGAAATTAATTTACCTTAACCTGCTCCCAACTCGTTCTTGGAGTGATCTTGTTTCCACATCTTTTTGCTTCTGCCTCATCCTCTCCAACTGAAAAGTTTGTTAGAAATTATGAAACAACACACATCTGAATAAAGGATAATTTATTGACATGAAGCTGCTATCATTTGCATCGCTTACTAGAGATAACAAAGTTGCACTTTATGTATGAGTTGAAATCAGCATGACCAGGATAGTTGGTGTGAAGAACAAACTTCTTAGCTTTGTGAGTCTGTAGAAAAGGTAGAGTCATGGATTAAAAAAAACATATGAAAGGAGAGAACATATTAACTCTATTTGACGAGTTTCCTACCTTGCCGTCAAACAGTATGTCCAAACCACGAGTAAAATAGTTGTAAAAGTAATCACCACAAAGAGTTGTTTTTGGTCGCGGATCCGACGCGGAATGAATAACCATTTGATCTACCTGGAAAGAAAAAGTACAATTTTAGAAGCAGTATCCAAATGTCCAAATGGGCACTGAACTGTGACAGATAATACAGGCAAGATAGTAAGAGAAGCTGATGTAAGCATCTGTTCGCTATATACAACAAATAAGTTTAGAGAGACGGGTATAGATCACCTGCTTTGGGTGGATCCCACATGGTCGTCCTAATTCAGTCCATACATCCTGCACCGAGCACGAAACAATGAGTTCCAAAGAAGAAGCACAATAAGACAGGTACTAACTTTACCTGTGGTGATGTACCAAAAGGCATATGCTGGCCTCCAACAGTAAAGTATAGATCCTTGCCAAGCTGCATAAATATTTAGCAGTCATGCGAAGAGTAAGGAGGTGGCTCACTGCTAATTATTTTTTAAACTAAGACACACCTTGACATGAACCTCTTCCATATAAAGGCTGCCAGGAGGCAAAGGAGGAACAGAAGCTCTATCCATCAGCTTTCCTACACCAACTTTTTTGTCACTTGAGTTGTCATATATAGAGACCCGGCATGTTACTGGTGTGGTGCCATCTGGAAACTCTAATGGTAGCGCCGCTTTGTAGAAGAGAAAGATAAGTCAGATATTGGACAAGACAAAAAACATAAACAGAATTTCTCAGGAATCCGGAGAAGAACATACCTTCTCCATCATGGCAGCAGTCCATGTACTGGTTGGGAATTGGAAACTCGAAGGACAGCCCCTGCCATAGTTTAAAAAATGCTAAACATTGACAGAACAAATTCAAACATATATGGAAGAACAGTGTGACCGTATTTTTCTTTCTTGCTCACCGGGTAGAACAGAGAATAAATCCCTCTTTCTTTATCATAAATCCCAGGAAATGTCGGTCCAAAAAGTGCATAAACAGCTACAAACGTGGCCAGAGTTGAAGGACCCCTGAAGTACAAGCAAAAGCCAGTCATTAAAACAGTAAACTATACCAAACCCATAAAATTTTAACTACTTGACTCACCCAATCATAGAAGTGGCGTAACGCATCTGAAGCCGCTTGACATCATATATCTCAACAAGGCGTAACCTCTGCAAACAAATTTGGAAGAACAATAACTAAACTAGAGTGTATCTTTAACAAACAAAAGAATACTAAATTGAATTGCACAAAAAGGTTTACTCCACTTAAAAGTAGTCAAAAATAGGATATCATTTTCCAGACTTGATAGTCGAAACACAATAGATTGTAAAGCAATGAAGTTGGTTTTATCAGAAACAAGTATGAACCACAACATCATCTAACACAGAGTAGTAGTACCTGAGACCAGGGATCAAATCGAAGATGAAAACCGTGATCCGGAAAGCTAATAACAACATCCAATTTCAGAGGATCCTGCGGAAGGCAACAGAATCATAGAAAATCCAACACAAAACTAAGATAAACTGGAATGAAAGAAGCAGTGAATCAGTTTAATTAGTACAAACCTCGTCGTAGTATTTAACATGGACGACATCATATATGTTCGGCTGCTGCTCTATTTGCGCAAATGCTTCACAAATTGGCATCCCTGAAACAGCACCACAATATGATCGTCGGTCAAACTGATCGGACGCTGAACAGTGTTCTAATGAACTAAAACAACTGACACAACGCTTCCTAATACTATACATGATCCAGAAGTTCTCTACCACGCAACTAATTACCGTATGTCCACCAAGGAATTTCATAAAATAAAGATATCAAAGATTCCCCAAAACAACACGCAATCGCCGATCGCAAATCGATTTTGCCATCTTCCAAGTCCAATAGACGCAGGGTAGATGATAAACTGATCATTCGAATTCCAAAACTAGAGAAAGGCAGGAGAAATTTAGAGAGAACATACCGATAGAGAAAGGTCCGATGCCGACGCCAGGTCGGAGATCGAAGACGGTGGCGCCCATGGCGGTGCCTTCGCATCGTCGTCTTGTTCTCTGCATCATCGATTTATCACCGATCTTTGAGTAATCCTTCATTCCAGGATGGGTTTCTTGGACGGAGGAGAACAATTTTTTTTCTTGAAAAAAAAAAGTAGTATTTGTTTAGATGAAGAGAATTTATGTTGAATAAGCCGGGTGGGTCTAGTTTAGTTCCTCTCGTCTCGTGCATTTCTTTTTGAAAACTTTTGCTAAACGGGTCGGGTTGTGCTGATGACCCATTTGCTAGACCCTTACCAATAAATAGTAAAGCATATGTTAATAGAAAACTTATGTTAACTATCTCTCCTAAAGGCTATCCTCCTCTTCTCTGTCTGTTCACATATTCGTTCTTGTGAATTGAATTGGAATTTGGAGTTGCATCAACATCTGATTTACTTGGCAGATATGATCATACGTTATAAGTTATAATTCATAACAAATTTTTTTAACAGTCATCATAAGTTATAAGTCATAATTGCGCTAATTGGACAATTGTGGATTGCGCCTAACACCATACCAGTTATTTAGAATAATCGACAATTTATTTAAGGGAATTTTTTCATATAGCATTTAAGCAAAAGACATCACTAAATGAGATCACATTTTCGAAACAGAAAAACCTAAAAAGCTATATACCGTTTAAACTTTTAGTTTTATTTTTTTATATTGTAGTAGGATGTAACCATTGATCACTAACATTTAGTATTTTGATCTCTTTGAATATCATTTATGCAAACTCGTAATAAAAATATATTTACTTCTAAATTTTGTAACAAAATGCAAGTCTAACATGCATGCAACAAAGGTATATAGCCTACACATAATATCATATCATATAAGTATGGCTAACAAGTTAGATAAACATAGATGATCAAACATATAGAATATGTTATAATTATATATATATATATAAGAAATAAAAATCTCAAAATATAAAAAGTAAAATAAATCATATCAGATTGTATTCCATCGAGCTATAAAATTTTTATAAATCCTTATAATGATTTATAAACCTTTTATAACTAATTTATTAATTTATATAAATGATTTAGAAAGATTTAAAATTCCCTTATAAATAATTTACAAACTCTTATAAATAATTTATAAAATTTTATAAACGATTAATAAGATTATATTCATGTTTTTTTCTATTGCTTATAAAGTTTTATAAAATCTTTCAAAAATTCTAGATAATTTGAGATCGTTGTAAATAGACTTATATACTTTACAAATAAATAATAAATCTTTATAAATTACATATAACTTCGTATAAATAATTTATAAACTCTTATAAATTATACATAAAATATGTAAATATTAAATTATGTGTAATAAAGTGTGATATAATTTAAACACCTTTATAAAATATATTTATACGATTTAAAAATTATCTTACAAAACAACATAAAATATTAAATGACTCATAAAAATCTCAGTTTTGTTTTTTATACTTGTTCATAATAATTAATAACCATTTATATAGTTTATAAGATCTATCATCAAGCTAATTTCCTAATTTAGATTATCTGAGATCTGACTTAGATAAATTTATAAAACCTTATAAATTACACATAAAATATAAATTTATAAGTACGTAAATATATATATAATTTTATATGATTATAATAAATTTATAGACCACATAAGTTTCTAAACCTTTATAAATAACTTAAAAATTTATAAATGATTTGTAAACTTTTACAAAAGATATATATATACTCTTATAAATAATTTTATAAACTCTTATAAATAATTTATTATCTTTTATAAGTGATAAGTTATCCCTTTTAATACAAATTTTTATAAATATTTTATAAGCCCTTGTAAATTTTATATAAAGGTATAAAATTATTAATTTAACGTGTAATATGGATTGGTATGATTTATAGATCTTTACAAATTACACATATACTATACTATAAGTCATCCTCCTTAAGCTTAGTTTTAGCTTTAAAAATTTATCAAATTCAGTTTTATATGCTTTTAAAAATACTATACAATATGAATTAATCAGAATCTTATATTTATTTTTTACTCGTTCATTTATAAAAAAATATATTCTTATAATATTGTCATCTTTTCTATAATTTTATAATATTTTTAAAAAATTATTGTTTTCTCCAAAAATTGCAATTAAATAAAGCAAAACTAAGAAATACATAATCAAAAGAAAACCCAGTAATTTCCAAAAGAATCAAGCATAAATCAAATCCCTTTATGAATAAATTTAGCAATCAATCATAATAACAAAAAAAAAAAATCATAATTCGAAACTCCAAAATTTCAGTTTGTGCATACCTTTATCAAAAATACACACGAAATATGAATCAAAGCTTATAAATCAAATTAACACAAATTAAGATGATTTTATTGAAATTTAAGCAAATCCTGAAGGAATCCGTGATTGAAAACAGATGATTTACTTCAATTTTTAAATATTTTTCTTCAGTTTTTTTCCCTCTTAGAATTACAATATATATATATATATGTTTTTCTTTGTTCATTAAAGATAGTATATTCAATTGTTAATTAAAATAGTTGTATATTTTAAAATAGCAAGGAAATGATAACTTTATTTTAAACGTGATAATTTAAAAGTCGTAGTTTCAAAATTCCTGCTTCCATGAGACATGTTTGTGATACTTTTATTTCAACATTTTGGAGTTTGGGCTACTATTTGTGTGAAAGTGAAGAAAAGAAAAGAAAACAATATATGGAAATAGTTTAAACAATTTGACACACAATCTTTGACTATTATGGATGCTTGATTGCTGTCAGTTCGATTCTTTGTTTTTTTTGGTACGTAAATTAAAATGTCATATTCTCTTGACTAAGTTTTTGGGATGTAATTGAAGGTTTAACCCTAGAAATTATTTGACCAAAAAAAACCTAGAAATCATAACATTATATTTTAGAAATTAATTTGAAATCTAGAACTTGTAGTGTATTTGGAAAATAAAATCAATAACTAGAAACAAAATTGTAACATTTTTTTTTACTGTAAAACGTAGTCATAACATTATTTACCTAAAAATCTAACATTTTAATTTTAGAAATTAATTTAATATCCGGAAATAGTAGTATAGTCAGCAATTACAATATATAAGGAAACATGATGTTAAAGGAAAGTAAAAACATTTCTATAAGCAGAAAGATGTAAAATAAATTTTGTTCTCTTTAAAATGGAGTCAGAAGACTCATAACAATGTAAGAAGTTGGCAAAAAAGCGAAAACAAAAGTCCAATTTTATTTTTTTTCCCCACTAGTCCTAGTCTTCGTTCTAAACACATCACCCATACTCTCCATCATCATCGCCAAAATCCCCAAAGAACCTCAGATTAGGGTTTCTCTTTCAGTAATTGATCTGTAGGTACTACTCATTTCTATTTCGAAATTCTTGAGTAGTCATGGAGAATCAGCAGAAGAGGCTCCAGCTAGGCGAGCCGGAGTTTGCTGCTTTGTCTCGTGGTGAAGAGAGTTCGGTCAGGGGAATCGATCTTATGAGAGTTGATCAATGCGAGGAGATCGGTGTAACCCAAGTTCCTGCTCTCTCTGTACCTGCCCCGACGGTGGGAGGGACGGTGGGTGTATCCATTGAGCAAGAGGCCAAAGTTGTTGATGAAGCTGCCCCTGTCAAGCGAAAACGGGGCCGGCCTCCGAGGGCACATGCTAAGACGCTGTCGCAAAATCGGCCAACGCCGCCGCCGCGGAAGGACGACAAGGAAGAAGATGTCTGTTTTATTTGCTTCGACGGCGGAGACCTCGTTCTCTGTGATCGCCGGTGAGTGATTGCCATCTTACAGTGACGATTCTATTAGATAGTATGCATATATATAGATTAGAGCCCTGGATAATGTTTAACAACGAAGAAGAGCTAAGTTGGTTAGTCAATTGGATTTTTATGGTATATTTTCGTGCTTTAGTTACTCTTTTTGTTTACCCGCTGGTTAATGACATAGATTAGTGGTACGCAATTGCTAAAGAAGCAAGGAGGCAGTGTTAGTGATTGTTATTATTGGAGGTTTTAGGTACGAGATTTGTGTTATTGATAACTTATTGATGGGTTTGTCTTGTTCATTCAGGAATTGCCCCAAGGCATACCATCCAGCTTGTATCAAGAGAGATGAGGCATTCTTTCGAACAACGGCTAAATGGAATTGTGGTATGTGGCATAGTCCATGATGCTACTATGTTGTATTTGCTGTTAGCATTCTAGGGAGTGATAGTTCTGACATGCCGTCAAATCTTTTGAATGATGACGTGAACGTCCTTACGAAAACTGATGTTTCGTTTATTCATTTCAGGTTGGCACATATGCGGTACATGCCAGAAAGCTTCCAGTTACATGTGTTATACATGCACCTTTTCTGTTTGCAAGCGGTGCATTAAAGATGCCGACTATGTGATTGTGAGATGTAACATGGGTCTTTGTGGCACATGTATTAAGCCTATAATGTTGATTGAGAATATTTCTCAAGGAGACAATGAAGCGGTAAGACATTCCTCCATATTTTATAGTTTCCATTCAATGCTTTCCCGCATAATTTTCTCAGGCCAATTGAATTTTTACCAACCCGCCACATTTACCTTAAGAGAACTATAGTTTGTTGGTTTTGTTTGGCCTTTTCATGATTGCTGTTTATCAAGAAACCTGGGGTTTCTATTTATTTTAAACTGATTAACCCTCGTAGTGTTGCCATGCACATGACGCTCGCTCGTATCGGCACAATAGGCAATGTCATAGCAATCAGTCACAAGCTAAATTCATGGAATCATAGAGATTGGGGTTGATTGATAAGAATCAATATTACGAGAGACTAGGGAATGATGAGAGTTTTCCAAATTTGTTTGTCATGGTTTCGTATTTACTAAGCTCTTGCAAGAGCAGTAGGGTATGTTGGTTTTTTTTTTTAATTAATTTGGTGAAACCGAAGGAAAAGAGTTACATCTCTTGTTTTGGGAGGAAATCTTGTACTTCCTTAGTTCTCTAAGAAAGTGAAGTGGTTTTCTTTTATATAATCCTCTTTACTCTATCATAATGTGTGCTGGTAATAATTGTTTTCCTTGTTTTTTAGGTTAAGGTGGATTTTGATGACAAGCTCAGTTGGGAATATCTGTTCAAGGTATATTGGCTTTGCCTGAAGGAAGAGCTGTCTTTAACTGTCGACGAGCTTACTAGAGCAAATAATCCTTGGAAGGAGGTTCCTTACACTGCTCCTAAAGTTGAGTCACGAAATGATCATACCCGTAACAAAGCATATTCTTCAGACAGTTCAGGTTTAGATGTAGCAGTGAATGGAACAAAAAGAAGAAGGACTAGTGATTCCCCCACCTTAGTCAGCAAGTTGGATGCCAAAACTCCAAGTAATACCCTAAAGAAGCTTCCTGGAGATACAAACTGGGCAACAAAAGAACTCCTCGAGTTTTTGTCGTTCATGAGAAATGGCGATACGTCGGTTCTTTCTCACTTCGACGTGCAGGGTCTTCTGCTTGACTATATCAAGAAAAAAAATCTTAGGGATCCCCTTCAGAAGTCTCAAGTTATCTGTGACCTAATGCTTGTGAAGTTATTTGGAAAACAGCGAGTGGGTCACTTTGAAATGCTTAAGCTTCTTGAGTCGCACTTCCTTATTCAAGAGAAACCGAAAGATGAGAAATCCACAAACGGGGAAACTACTCATGCTGTTCCTAGCCAAATAGAGGAGGATAGTGTTCATGATCCACCGGTTAGGGATAGAAAACGGAAGATGCGTAAGAAAACTGATGGCAGAGTACAAAACGAAAATCTGGATGCGTATGCAGCGATTGATGTTCACAATATCAACCTGATCTATTTGAGACGTAAATTTTTAGAGACTCTACTTGATGATATCAACAAAGTTCACGAAAAGGTGGTGGGCACAATTTTGAGAATTAAGGTATCTGGCAGCGACCAGAAGCTGGATATTCACAGGCTTGTTCAAGTTATAGGTACTTGATCAATGTTCATATTAATGCTTTTTTGAGGAAAGAAAGGAAATTGGGAAATTAGTGACCCAAAATTTTAATAGCAAGATCTCAGCTGATTTTTTTGGTTGATTAACAGGTACAAGCAAGGCAGCAGCATCCTACCAACTTGGCGCAAAGACTACAGATGTTATGTTAGAAATACTAAATTTAGACAAGAGAGAAGCCATCTCGATTGATCAATTATCAGACCAGAATGTCACAGAGGTAAATATAGTCCTCTCTGAATATTGTTTTATCTACCTCTCTCTCTCTCTGCTCGTAATAAAATGTTAAAACTTACTAATAAGGTAACCTAGTACTTATGTTTCATTTTTTTATCTGTAATGTATTTATAACTGTGGCTTTCAGGACGAGTGCAAACGGCTGCGCCAGAGCATAAAATGTGGCCTCAATAAGCGTTTGACTGTGGTAAGAACGCGCACATGATATCTTCTCGTCCTGAACTTGTATATTTTACCTAAGTTGGAAACTCATGTTTCTTTTTCTTTTTGTCGCGGTGTCAGGGTGACATCTTGAAGACGGCAGCAACACTGCAATCCATGAGAATCAATGAGGTAGGTTAATTAAAAACAGCAAATATCATTCGTATAAATATTAAAGATCCCCATGATCATAGTTCCTTATTGTCTTCTGCTGTGCTTCTTATTGACGTTTTGTCGATGTAGGCTCTGGAAACTGAGATATTAAAGTTCAAGCATCTCCGCGATCGGGCTAGTGAGAAGGGTCATAGAAAGGAATATCCTTTTTGAGATTGCCATACTATATTTATTGCACTTCGCTTAACTATTTCCCTTTGCAAATTACAATATTTCCCTTTGCATATGTTGCTGGTTATAGAGTCTTTTAATATGTCCTTGATGAAATAATTCCTTGAAGAGACGACCATGCCACTCGTAACGGCAAAGAATAAGTTAGTTTGAGTAGTATACAATTTGACTACTACTCCGGTTTTCCATTTAGATGTTTGTTTTGCGTTAATTTAAATGTGAAAGATACCTTTACACTGATTGCATGGAAAGTTCAAATCTTGATTTCTTAACCATCTCCCACGCTTAGAGAATGTGTAGAAAAGCTAGGGCTTCTAGAATCACCTGAGGAACGCCAGCGGCTTCTGCAGGAAGTCCCAGAAGTTCATACAGATCCAAGCATGGATCCGAGTCATGCATCAGCAGAAGATGCAGGGTTGGGTACGAGGAAACAAGGTCTCTCACCTTAACCTAGGATGTGAAAAAGCTACTTGTTCATTATCTTACGAAAGTTCCTGATTGGTGGATGCTGTTTACAATCTTCTACGTTTTCTATTTGCAGATAATCACATGAAGGCACAAAGTAAAGGTCCGCAGAAAAAAAAGGATATCCTAAACAACTTGGGAAATAAAGCGCAGAAAAAGTATGATGCTCCAGTTTTGCGAAGCAGAAATGCCGTGCATGCTACTAATAAAGATGATTGTTCCAAGATCCACAACAACTCATCAGATATCCAGGTTTGACAATACCTCCTACTCTGTTCGCAATGTAACCTCTCATATGTTTCTTAGTTATCGTTTCATGTCATAAAAAAAAAAAATCCTGGGTACTGCAGGAAGCTGGTAAAGATGATGAGGATAATGAAATATGGCATTATCGAGATCCGACAGGAAAGACCCAGGGACCGTTTTCTATGGTGCAGCTCCGCAGATGGAAATCTAGTGGCCATTTTCCCCCTTATCTTAGGATATGGAAAGCGCATGAGAACCAAGACGAGTCTTTGCTTCTGACTGATGCTCTTGCCGGACTGTTTGATAAAGCAACTACTCTGCCAAGTTCCTCGTTGCTTCCCCAACAACCAAAACCATCTCCGTACCACTCTGGACGCACTGGCGTGGACGTGAACTGTCTACAAAAGAACCTGACGCCAGTCAGCACCAGTTCAACCTTTTCTTCGTCCTCCACTGTCAGTGCCCTTCTTAACGATTCAAAAGAGAAACAAGTTGTGACTCTTGTACCTTACTCTGGAGAAGTTGAGGATGGTAGTTCTGTTCGTCCCCAGCCTCAAGTTAGTTGTCAAACATCAATGTCTGTGGCTCCAGGACATGTGGTGACTCCTGCCGTAAGAGAAACTTCAGGAACTGATCAATCCAGTGCTGTGCGGGCAGATGGTAAGGCTGTAGAAAATGGAACAAATGTTGGTTCTGTTTCCTCAAACGGTTCTGTTCATGCACCAAATCTGAATCAAGAAATACATTTCCCTGATTTCCCCAGTCCTACACCTAAGTCGAGCCCTGAAGACTTGGAAGCTCAAGCGGCAGAGACTATTCAGTCTCTATCTTCATGTGTTCTGGTCAAAGGACCATCTGGAGTCACATGGAGCACCACCACCACAACTACCACCGATGCTGCTACCACCACTTCAAGTGTTGTGGTCACTGGAGGACAGCTTCCTCAAGTAACACAGCAGAATGCTGTTGTTTTAGCTGCACCTTCTGTGAAGCCAATTGATTTGGCAGCTGATCATGCCACAAGTACTCAGACTTCAGACAACGCCCAAGTGGCTCACTCATCTGGGTGGCCGGCCATTGTGGCTGACCCCGACGAGTGTGATGAATCAGTTTCAGATCTATTAGCCGAAGTTGAAGCAATGGAGCAGAACGGTTTGCCCTCCTCACCCACCTCAACATTTCACTGCGATGACGACGATGATTTGACAAAAGGGCCAGAAAAAGATTTCTTTAACCCTGTGGCACGCATGTCCCTCACACCTGAAACATGCAGAATGGATGTCTCTCAGCCGAGTATTCTTGACAATGTCGCTGCCGGGAAAAGCTCAATGGGCACAGAAGCAAAAGACAACGCTCTCTTCAGCCACTGTGGAACCGCTGGTCCGGAGCTCCTGCTCTTTGCACCGCCAGCCCCAGCTTCAATAAGTCAGGACCTGACTTTAACGACAACAGCTCTCAGACTGGGATCAGAAACCACAGTTGAAGCTGGATCGGTCGAGAGGTTTTCCAAGTCCGTTTCGGGAGTTGGTTTGGAACCGAGCCCTAGGTCATCATCATCACATGACTCAGCGCGTGGAAACATCGAGCGCATTCCACGTGGAAATGGAAGTCAGCAAAGGAGATCCAGTGGCTTCAGCAAAGACCGGCAATGGTGGAACAACGGTCACAACAGTAGCTTCAATAACAGTCATAATAATCGGCAATGGCCATACAGCAATAGCCATGGGTATGACCATGGATCAGGTTCGTACACAGCTCATCCGCCGAAAGGGCTAAAAATATGTAAATTCTATGAGAGTGGATACTGCAAAAAGGGTGCTTCTTGTAGTTTTTGGCACCCCTGATTCTCATTTCTTGTATTTTGTATTTATTTGTTTATTTAACATATCTCGAGTAACACCAAAGTTTCTGTACCTTCATAAGCCGCATGTTTTAAGTAATTATCAATATATATCTTTTATTTATAAGTTTACAAGTTGCAACTTGTATGTGATAATTTTTACTTGATCTCATGTACACCAACAATTAAGTCTTGATAGTTCGTTTTGGTATATGGTAGACATGTAAATAGGATTATAATTAAACAATTAACACTAAAAAAGATTATAATTTATGTATAACGTGGCGAGGAATGTATAGATAGCTTGCTGAAATATCTCGAAAGTGGAAATACTTTAGGATTGTGTTGAACACGCATATAGACATACAAGATTGAAGATGTGTCTAAAAATTAGATTGAATATAACATTGTAATATCCACTAAAAATAAGAACATATTGCAAACACATTTCTTTTCTATTTTATGCGTCTTTTCCAACAGGAAGAGCGAATTAGATATGCAAAGAAACAAGTGGGTATTTCGCATGAGTTTGACTCTGATTCTGAGAGTAAGTTTAAGCCCGTAGTGAGAGTCTTCACATCCATTACCAAAATGGGATGTGTCTGACTAAGACATACTGTCAGAGTCAATATAAGACAGAGAGTTAAACTCTTATGTATTTGAAAACCAAAGAAGTGAAAGCAATGACAACTACAAAGACTAACACAATTCAAGGAGAAACAACCAAGAGATGGTTCATCTAACCATTCATCGCCCAATGTTAGCAAGGTTAGTAACATGAGCAGATCACATGTTTTTCATATATATATATATATGTGGGTTTGAATCCGAGTGATAATAAAAAAAACTACTCGATTACACATTTTCGTCAGATAAAAAATCATTTATTTTTTGGTGAGATTTTTCATTTCTCTCTCAGGCATTGATGCGGTCCACATTACTTAGCAAAAATTCTTGTTTGGAAAAAGGCTCAGTCCTAAAATTCTGGTGGTTAACCGTACACTACAACTCAGTATCAAAGTTTCTGTTTACACAATTTGGAAGGAGAAGAATGCGAGACTACATCCATCCGAATCCAAACCCATGAACATCATAATGTAACCTGCGGGAAAATGCATATTAGACGACGACGAAGACTTCGCATCATAGGTCACTCGGTAATCGAATCACACCGCACCGTTTGGTTTAAGCACTTTCAAACTTCTCATACGCGCGTAAGCATAAATCACTATTTCATATATTATTTTTTCATGAAGCATCTTCCTTTTTTAAGCTTTCTGATTACAAAAACATTGTTAAATCTCTTTCACAAAACAGCATACAACAATCACCAGACAGACAGTAATTTAATGAAACTAACTTAATATAAGTTGAGACCTTAAACGCCAATCCTCAAGAATTGTTGGTGTTTGGACCTGTAGAAAATAGTTGCACTAGAGAAGTTAGGTTTTTTTGTAGGATTTCAAACCACAGGTATAAAGGAATGTTTGCTCCTGTTGGACTTGGGATAATGGTTGCATAACAAGACCAGCAAGTTTGTACCTGAGGGTACCTTGAATATCTTTGATGATCTGAGACGATGCCTTGCGCTCTCAAGTGAGGAAGTATCTAAGGAAGACAATTTATAAGGAGACTCAAACTTGATGACCAAAATTTTGCTAGTTCAATTAAAATACCCGTAGTGAGTGCTTCCTTGTAGTGGTTGAGTCAGGTGGCTTAGCTGCGGTGTTAAGGTTAATATTCATGCATGATCCAATCCGTTTTAGGAGAAAACAATCGCTTTCTTGACGCCAACCTTGTGACTCGGTTTATCGGTTCCCGTGGCTTTCCAGTAAGTAGAAGTTGCTACCCGGTTCGGCCTAACCTTTTAGATATTTCCTAACCCCATTGACTTGTTGTTAATGGGTCTCGGCCCATTTGATTTATTTGGTAAGCAATCAGGGAGGGCACCGTAGTAATGGAGTATCTTGAAACAGATCCGACGAGAGAGGCTGAAGATTAAAGAAGTAGAGAGACGGAGAGGTTCGCGATGAGTGAAGGCTCTAGCGGAGAAGTGAACAGGACGGTAATCGAAGAGAAATCGAAACAGCAACAAGGGAGCGGAGGATCTCTCGCGAAAGCAAGATCGTGCAAAGGCTATCTTTATTACTCTTCCACTCTCCAATCCAAGGATAAAACCCCTCGCTGCGTCGGAATCCCTCGTACTCTCCGTCATGGTATCTCTTTGCTTCTCCACACGGAAACTCCATTACTCCTTTGAATTAACGGCTATTTTAGGGTTCCTGAATCCGCCACGTTGCTATTTTTCATATATAGCATTCTATAATTTCGATTAGTTAACGAAAATGGTTGGGAATGATTGTAGATTCTATAATTCATAAGTAAAATCAGTATCATCATCCCTATACGCTAAGCTACTAAATGTGTTTATGTTTTTTTGTTACTCCTCTTTGCATATTTTGCTTTGCTCCAAAGGATTTTCTGCATACAGTAATGAAATTTCATAACTTTTGCAGTTCCTGACTACGGTGTTGGAAAATCTGAAGCTGAAGCTTTGAGAACCGGGAAAAGCTTAGCAGATTTCTACTATGGATGTTTGGGTTATTCCGTCCACATCACTGAAAAAGACTCAACAGCCGTGATGCAACATACAAAGACCCAACTTCCCATTTGTTCCGGCCTTGAGGTTTGACACTCATCACTTTTCTCCAACTTCATTGCGTTACTCTCAAAGTTACACATTAGGCTTTAGTGTACATATTGTGTCCATGGAGTTTACCTCTACATCTTGCTATCATTTTACTCTTATGCGCTGACGTTTCGCCCCGTTAGGCTGTCTGGACAATCTTGTTGGTCTCCTTTCGGCTTTTTTGTTGGTGTATGAGTTATATCTTATATGACATTATCAACTTCTGCAAAATAAGAGGATACATATTACAAAACTTGATAATTTCTACTGGCACGAAAGAGGAATATGGTCTACTTGGTGCATTTTGCAATCCCTATTATCTCCTTCAAACATCCTAGTGTTCATGCAGATACTAGCAGATAGAAGAACAGCTTCTAGCAACACTTCATCTGTACCTACCCGCATTCAAAATAGAAATGGTGCACCTAATCCTCTGTCATTCACCAGCTTGTATAACTTTGCTAAAACGCGTCCTGCTTGTTTTATGCTCATCATTTTTTTATTTTTTATATACTCTAGATTCTCGAGAGTTGCCTCAGCACCAGAACCATAGACCAACTCCAAACCGAACCCCAACCCCAGCCACTGCCACGAACACTGACAACGGCTTCGTAACGAGGTAAGCTGGAGAATTGACCTGTTGTGGCTTAGTGGGCGATGGCATTGGTATTCTCTTTGCCGCCTAAATTGATTGTCATGTCTACTAGAAACCTCAAAAGTATAACGATTAGATCTGCAGTAGTTAGACTAACCAATCAGTCTTATCTACCATAGAAAGGCATGTCTGAAAGTCATCCAAATGGGGCATTGCTTATATAAAACAATATTGATTAAGCTTTTTCCGTGGGAATATATCAGGTTCACAAGAAACGCAAACCTGGTAGCATCAGGGGTGATGAAGAACCTGAAGAGAGTGGGTAACTATGTCAAAGAGCATTTGGACGACTCCTTGGACGAATACCGAAAGCGACCAAAATAAAGAAACCTCTGTTACTACATTAGATGTAGAGAAAAAAAAAAAAAAAAACAGAATTGCACAGTTGACAACCAAAAGGATATGAATGATTTGACTCTTTTTGGAACCTCCTTTTGGATTCTCAAAATACAAAGCAAAAAAATAAAAATGGTTGTATTGATAATCTTTACGACTACGAGAACTGTTCTTCAGTTTTGGTTTGCTTATTATTAATTATTTCAAAGGAGTCAAGATGCAAAAATTCGTATAAATTTAGACGGACTGATTGTTAATACTCTTTTTCTTATGTATAAACTTTTTCCTTGATGGTTAAAGACTATTAATTTAAAATTATGAACACTACTCCCAACAAAATGATTGATGATTAACATGGCCAAGTTTGAGAACTTAGAGATTATTAGCACATGGGGTACAGTAATTGAAATGGATATCAAAAGAATTAAGTAAATAACTACCAAAAGATTTGAGTTGGGAAGCGTGCCAATATAGGAAAGAAGGACAAAAGTTTACGCTTTCGCTATCATCGTCGTCCGTCTGTTTCTTTTGATGGTGCGGAGACGTCTTAGCGATTTCAATGCGAAGAACCAGAGATTAAAAAGAACAGAATATGCTTAAGAACAATTCCCACCAAACCCATCTCCAAAGTTTTCTTCTTTTCCCCTTTCTCTCTCTTCTTTTGACCATCGTGGAATTTTTCATTTGCATGTTTACCCGATTGGGAAATTTATTGTTTTCTCATCACGCATTCTTACAATTGCTTTACGGGTCTAAAATTGTGGTCGATTGAATCTTAGGGTTCCAACTTTCATATCAATTTTGGAGTTTTTTCGTCAATTGATGGCCGCTTACGCGAATTATCTCCGGTTGGCACGACTTGGTACCAGTTCAGGTGTAAATTTGTCGACTTTCAGATCAATCGGTTCTCCAAATCCGACATTTGACCGGAATCTGTTCGATCACCACGAAATTCGTTCATCTTCTTCATCGTTGATATCATCTTCTCTGTACAGAAAATCCCACGCCAAACTCATATCTCAACTTGTCAAAACCAATGGGAAACGTTTGTATCTCGTCGATACACTCGCCTTGGTAATACCCCTTTCTTGGCCTATTCCTTTTTAGTTTCCTAATGATTTTGCTAACTCTCTTTGAATGATTCATCACAATTTGTCTAACTTTATTGCTTTTGGAAATGAGACAATAGAATGGTTATATTGCAGATCGGAGTCATCGAATGCACATGTCTGGTAGCTATTTTTAGATATTGTCTTAAAAGAGTATTGTTCAAAGGAGAGTATGGTATGTGATTTTCAGGTTAGGAGCTTAGAAGCACAAGGCCTGCCTTCAAAGCAAGCCGAGGCAATAACCGGTGCTATAACTGAAGTTTTGAATGATAGCTTAGGAGTTGTTTCTCAGTTGGTTGTCTCAAAGGGAGAGATGCAGAAAGTAAGTTTCAATCGTGAATTCTGTGACAAGGCTCTGTTACTTGATCACTTAGAAAGACTAAGACCCACTTATATAGCTGCGTAAAAGTCAGTTTAACTTTGATCTTCTTGCTTATGGTAGGCTGAAATGACACAGGAATCAAACTTATCTAAGTTCAAAAGTGAAATTAACAGTTCACTGGTAAGCTGTGTTTTCAAATTTTTACTGTAAAATTGTACTTTTCTCTGGATCCAATGAACAGAACTTTATGAGACATTACACGTCAAATGCTTGCAAAAACCCTGATAGAGCCAACAAGTACTTCTTATAGTGATGCCTTGATTCCTAAAGATTGTTGAAAAAAGCTGGTTTCATGTATAGGACCACCATTTCTCTTTGCTCCAACACGAGAATGAGAAACTCCGCAATGACATAGAGCGAATCCGCACTGATATAAGGTCAGGTTTTTATATGAACCTCTAGGGCTTGGTTTGTTAGTCTCAGTGCAGTGACTAAAACAATTACATTGCAGGCATGAGATAGACAAAGTCACCGCAGGACAACGGTTGGACCTGAATCTTGAAAAAGGGTCAGAGAAACCGCCAATTTCTTTCTGTGTTCGTTGACACCTTTTTTTTGGCTATATGATATTTTCAAGAATTCGTCTTGATATGTTTCAATGATGGCGCAGGAGGATAAGAGATGAGCTAACAAATCAAAATGCCGAAACCTCTAACCTTACAAACAAGCTTGATCGTGTCAGTATCTCATCTCTAGTTTTACTGTATTCGTTTTTTTATGCAGCAAAAGTGTTTATGGTTTTTGTACTCGTATTTAATCTTTCAGGAGATTCACACTTTGAGAGCGCAATTGGAAGCGGCCAAGTACGAGGTGATCAAATATTGTATTGGAACACTTGTCTCCATCTCAGCCGTTGGTCTTGCCGTCCTCCGGATCGTCATGTAACTCCATAGTTGACCAACTCCATCATCTTTGCTGTTTTAATTCTGGGATGATTCTTGGTCTGCTCTTCTCCGTCTTGTGAATTATTCGTATGTTTAATGTAATTTGATTTCCTCATTACAGTATATGACAAAAGAAAAAAAGAAGAATTATAATCAATCTATGATACTTGCGATCAACGTATGATGTTTCTTCCACCTATATGAATAGTGTAGTAGTTGTATACATATACTATAATTGTATGTGGAAAAATGTTCTTCAGATTACAAACTAAACCCCAATCATAGATAGCCATAGCCAGTTCTCTCTCCTTCATGGAAGTTGAAGCAAAGTCAAGCCATAACCCAGCAGGCCTCCAAATTTATTCTCTGCTCAAGTATGGACCCGGTTTCAGGCCGATAAGATGATAGTAACCCTTGAAAAGAATATCATTTTAGATCCAACGGCCATGATGCGAGGATGAAAGGAAGGTGTGTTGGAGCATGAAATGAACGTTGTAAGGGTTACTACTACTAGTCTTTTTATCAAGGTGAACCACAGTGCGGTTCAAAACACTTTGGTTTGCCCCAAAAGTTTAAAACATTACTTGAGTTTGGGTGTTGTGTTGATTACTACTTCATTTTTCTGTTAGGTTGTGAAAACTTTTTAAATGAAAGATCCTCGCAATATATGTCTTCTATTAATAGAAGAAACGTAAAACGAAGGGCGAAAAGATTAATCCTAAAACGAATAAACGGTTGATTAACTTCTGTTATGTGGAATACGTTTTAAAAAATATTTAGATAGTATATTTAAATTTATTTATAGTTTATGAGAATATATATATATATATAAATTTATTGTTCGTAAAGAAAAAAAGTTTAGTTTGAAATAAATAGATTGTGTTTTTCTATAGAGAACCAAAAGAAATAATGCGAAGATAAGAATTTGGCAAACTCACATGTATTGTTGGGTCAAAGAATCTCCCTACAATAAATAAAGGCACATAACTCGAGAAGAACGTCGCCGAAACAATTTATCAATTATGCTTGTAACTTTTAAAACCCTACTCAAGAATATACAATTGTTAGGACTAACTTTTCTTTTACGAAACTTAAATGATGATGGAACTAACTTTTTAGACAATGGACCATAACAACGTAAAAGCTAGAACTGGATTGTGTGAAAGTAGTTGAATCGGGTGGGGAAATGCTCATCACGTGACTCCCCACGCCTCTCTTTGGCTTTTCTTCTTTTTAAGTTTCAGTGATTAACACTTAGGTTTACTAATTATCTATCATTCTTAACCTAAAGCAATTTTAATCCTAATCACCAAGAAAAAAACCTCTATTAAATGTCAAAAGTAAAGTTCGATAATTTGAATTTTGTGTAATTCACGCATCTACTTAACATGTTTGAAAAATATGACTTTCTTTTTGATAATTTAGTAATTTGTTGGTAAATTATGTATATTTACATTTTAATTGGTATAGTTGTCATCATGTTATGTGGTATTCATGAAACTTTACATTTACAAATCTTTTGATATTTAGGCCAAGACTTAAAAGCTTAGTCAACTAAAACCAGTCGACGAGTAACTCCCAAGTTTATAAAAAAAAATTAGTAAATTCGTGCTAATTAATCTCAGAGGTATGGTCAACGAATATTATTACATATAGTCCAAAAATTGGCTATATTGCACGTCACTAAATGATGCAGGAGATAATGAATGGGCTTGGAATGTCCCCATGACTTAAATCGGTTTCGTACTCACACCACGGTCCTTACCCATTCAAATTTTCAAAATGTTCGATAACAAGATTAATATAAAAAAAAAAAGTAAATCGAGTTTTAAAGTATATATAACGTTGAACGAGGCCAAAAATTAAAACTGAAAATTAACGCGGAACGAAATATATAAAGATATAATAAGTTTTAAAAACCAGACCAGTTACTAAAAAAAAAAACTACTGCGACTACAAAAGAGGCTGAAAAAAACAGTATTTTAAGCAGTTAATGCTAAAACTTAACCGGGTCGGATCCTAAATGCTTCACTAAAAATCTTGCCTACTTGTTCAAAAACTCTGCACAGCCTGAACCGTCCGAACCTGCTGGTTCATACCGGGTTCATCAGCATCGCTGGACATCTCCTTCTTCTGACGCATCTCAATGACTTTACGGTGGTGGTTCGAATGGAGCTCACTCGAGAATGTTGGGCTACAAGCGGGTCTGTATTCGGGTAATAACCGACCCGATTTAAAACGCACACCACACGCATTGCACAGCGTCTTCGCTCCCATTGGTCCTGCTCTCCACTGCGGCGTTTTCTGAACCCCACAATGGCTACACCGCCGCGTCTGCGTTTGACCGCCGTTTTTCCAAACCTCCAACGACGACATCGGTTTCTTCTGTTTTTTAACTGCATTCTCATCAAGAAACTCAGCGCCGGAGAGCCATAAAGGGCTTGAAGGACCAGACGTGGACGAGGACGAAGAACTCGTAGCCGAGTCGGTTAACGACGGCGAACCAAGAGACCAAACGCTGACTCCGGTTCTGGGTCGTTTGGTTCTGATTTTAACCGGAAGAGGGGCTTTGAAGCACGACCCCTCGTTAACCAGTGCTACAGGGTGTCTCCGGTCTCTGATTAACCACGCCGGTTTCTTCGTCGGAGCGGAATACGGCTTGAATGAGTCCTCTACGAAATTGGATAACCATTCGAGTTCCGCTAAATCATCCGTCTACCAGAGAAAATAATTGGAAGTTAGATGCAATTTCGGAAAAAAATAGGGAAATTTCAGAGGAGGCAAAACGAAATAATTACCGGAACGGCGAGCTCGCTTGTGGGGAGAGACCCAAATTCTTCAGAGGCGGTGGATAATTCATTGCTCCGGTGAAGGGTAATTTCGTCATTGGAGGAAACAGAGACTCCTCTCTTTCGTTGTGCCTTCAGTTCAGCTTCATCCTCAACGAAAACGTCGTCGTTAGAGAAGTCAAGCAAGTCGTCAACGGAGAAATCGTCGCCATTCTGAGCGGGGTTAATGTTTTTCAACGCTAATTCAACACTTTCCATTTCCTAACAAAAACCCAACAAATTTATATTAAAAAAAAAAACCTAATTCGTTTGCCTCAGGAAATATCAAAACCCAGCAAACAAAACGGAAAATTATCTTTAGAAATTCCAAAACCCACAAGAGACGTAAGACTAAAAAGGAACAGAGATTTCTCCTGTCCATGTCCGAAACAATGTGACGAGGAGTAAAACCTCTAAATAACCAGTTAATTACCATAAAAAATCCGAGAAGAAATCGGAATACCTGAGAGTGAGAGAGAGAGAAGGTTGGAGGATATGTCGGTGAAGGAAGAGAGAAAGAGATGAAGAAGAAGGAGAAGAAGGGTGGTGTGAGTTTGGTAAATGCATTGAATATGATGATACTACTTAAACTGCCCGTTTCTCCTTTTTTTTTTTTTTTTACTTTGGGATTTTTATTCAACTGGCAAAAAAATGTATAAATATGTGTAGCATTAAGATACTTTTGTAAATTTCAAACTGTATCGGATGATCCATAACGAAACGGCACCGTTTTTAATACGGAAACTATGTTTTGAGTTTGAAAAAAGAAAAAAAAGGTTTTCTGTTGGGCTGGGCTATCTGAATTATCACGACTTTGGGCACCTCATTACGTCCGTTAGCATTTTATTTTAAAGTTATTTATTTTTTTTCCTGTTTCTCTGTTAGTATCACAATAAAATGATCAAATTGTCACAACATAGATAACAATATGCTTATCTAATATAATATGAAACGCACCAATGTCAGTTTTCAAATTGATTATGGGAATCTATATGCTGTTTTTAAAACTCTAGAAGAATGACTTTTTTTGAATGGCTACTCCCAAGATATTAAGATATTATTTATAAAGAATCCAACTTTTAAGGTCTAATTAATTTGGGAGGCCAAGACAGTAGATATAGTGGCAAAAAAGGTTAGGAGCTATAATACTTATTATGCATCGATCAATAATACATTGTCGTCATGACTAAGACTATTAATAAATGGCGATGTTTTGTAATGGACTAGGTTAACAGTTACGGATAAAACAATTATAATCACTTGAGTGAAATTTAACCTAAAGTATTTTTTTCTCGAATAACGGAACTCGTCTTTTGTTGTATCGAACGCCGATCATCTTTGGATAAATATTCTGGCTTTTTGGAACAACTTTCATTTATTGGTTGTGCTTTACTTTTCCTATTCAATGACAGCCTCACATGAGAAGAGCATAACCATTTTAATTATATATGAAGTATGAATACAAAAAATGTTCTAATTAGTCTATAGTTTAACAAGACTAACAACTATTGCTTATACTTGACAATCTTTATCCAATTCTAGCAACAGGCAATAAGTTTTGGACTTATAGATATGTTTGATACTTGTATTATATAATGCTGCTTCTGCTATTTCAGTTGCAGATTCCATAATTACTATCTTGTTTTATTTCAGGGAGAAGTTTGAGATGTATCTGGTCTCCAGAATCCTTTTTGTGCACTTAATATTCCTTCTTCGTGCTTGGAGAAGGTTAGATGAACATCCCAGTGCAGTGACTTCAACATATTCTCTACTTCTCTTATCACATTGGATTCATCACGGACAATTAGTTTACCTCCTGGTCGTACTATTCTATCTACTTCTGCCATTACTGGAACAAGATTGCACCTTCAAAATGATAAAAATAGAATTGTTGATGAATATTACTAAAAAAAGGTGGAAAATTTGTCTGGATTTCTTAAGCTTTTTACCTTGTTTTCAACTTGGAGAAGAGATGATCTGCATGCAAGAGATCATAACTCCGAGGGTATGTACTAAAAGATTCACACCAGTCATGATAAATTCCGAACAGGCCTCTCTCGTAGATTATCGGTAATGTATCTGGTGAATTAATGTTTACTACATTCATGACCCACACTTGCAAGTCCTTAAGAGCTGCTGCAAACCTGTATGTTTGACAATTTTTTGGGAAAAAAAAAGCTTTAGTTTTGGTGATTGAGTTGAACTTTGTTTCATCTCTTTCGGGTTTTTTCTCGTCGATGCTTACCCTCCATAGACAGCTCGCATATCCATTACATTCCTCACATTAGACCAGCTGATTCCTATTTCGTTCATGTATACTTTGCTAACAACGTGCTTCCAATGTTCATAATCTGTAGTGAAGTCTCGAGGAGCTGGTTTCCCATAAATCCCCATTTGAGAACTGTTTAGCCAGTAAGGAGGTGTTTGAAGCCGACGGGGCCAGTTCACGGGCCACTTGCTCCCTCTCTCTACCACATTGGTGGGCACTTTATGCATGCATGCTTGTAGCGGTACATACCTGAAATTTGCATTTGAGCTTTAACTTTCTTTCTTCTATTAAAGACTTAAAAGATTTTTCATTCTTTAATTTTAACTTTTTTGCTATTTCTGCATATTATGGAAACAGTCATACCAGGCTGCATTTGCATCATCGTTATTTTTGCACATCGGAGGCTTGTTTCGCTTTCGTTTCTCATAGCATTCATTCGTGGCAGGTTTCTGGTAGATTGCAGCACCAACACCATTGAGTTTATCCTTGTTGATTGTCACAAGTTCCCAGCACATGGATTTGGTCAGCGCGGACATGTCTACATAAGTCAAAACATGTCAGCTTCAGTGAAAAAAAAAAAAAAAAAATGGAGAACACTTTTTACTTCAAAACCTTACCTTTCCAGATTTGAACATCTTCTTCGAGCTTCTGGTAGACTGGTGTTGCTGACCAGACAAAATAACCTCCTGGACGAAGCATCCGATTCAGTTCCAGAAGAAGCATACCACCCTCATTGTGCCAAGGGACTCTGCAACGTGCACAGTGGATAAGGTCAAACACTCTACTCGGGAATGGCAATCGCTTAGAGCCCATCACTGCAGAGATGGCTGGGATCTTTCTTTCAAGTGCAAACTGGACCTGAGCCTCATGTTCATCTTTTGGTGCAAGTGACATGGCTATAACATCTCTTTCAAAGAGGAAACCGCCAAAGCTCGCCACTCCACATCCAACATCCAATACAACTCGAGTACGTTTACCCCACGCAATGTTTTTCAAAGACTGCCATAGGAAGAAAAAAAAAGGCATTAGTATTTTCTGCAGTTTTGACGCTATCCTGAAATCGAGAAATGAGTTCACCTGCTGAAGGAAATCGATATAATGGAGAGCTCCATGGATGAACTGTGTTCCACCTCCGGGAAACGTTAAGAACTCGCCAGTGACCTTCACCCAGTTCTGATGTCCTTTCACCTCTGCTAACTTTGTGTGTGGGACATTGTGGTACCATATCTACTAGATCACATGTAACTCAACTTTTATCCAATTCCATATCATTTCACCTCAACAAAAACTTATTTGGATCGAATCTTTTACCTTATCCCTGCTTTCTGGCCACTTGATGGACTCCTTATAACCTTCTGGGAGGGAGACGAGACACGTTGGTGGGTCTTCTGGGCAATGCCTCTCTCTGTGCTCAAAATGTCTTCTACTCGTTAGTTTCTTTATAGCTTCTTCGTTGTCTAGGCATGGTATATAATCAGAACCTGCAGTTGCATTACACAACGCCCATGATTTTCCAATCGTTGTACTCTCTGCATTATTTGATTCAGATTTTTGTCTTTGTTTCTCGTCTTTAGATTCTGTTGCCTGACTCTTCCATGATTTTTGTGATTCTGCAGATTCTTTTGGTATTCCAGAGCCAAACCCGCTCGCTCCTGAACTCTCTTGTTTTTTCTCATCTTTTTGCTCTTCTTGTTGCTCCACATTTTCTTCCTTTGTTGTGCTTTGTTCTTCTTTGTTTCCGCTTTCATCCTCTGTTGTGTTATGTTCGTCTTGTTGTCCGTTCTCATCCTTTATGCTCTTCTGCTCTTTTTCGTTTTCTTCAATAATGCTTTGCTGTCTATTTTCCTCCTTCGCTGAGTTTTGATCGTCTTGTCGTTGCTGTCCGTTTTCCTCATTCTTTGAGTTCTCTGATGTATCGCTCTGCCCCACCTCCATAGGTTGTTCTTCTTTGGTCGCATCTGTGAATGTCACTTCTGCGTTCGAATCCTGATCTTGCCCTTGTTTCTTTCCTTGTTCCACATCCTGCAATTCTTTTCCTTGTCCTTGCTCTTGCTCTTGTGTTCCTTTGTTGTTACCTGATTGGGCCCCAGCATCCTCTTCGCGTTGTTCCTTCTGTTCCTTCTCGAACTCCTTGACCACTTTTTTCACCTGACCCTCATCACTCTCTTGCATCGTCTTTTTGTCCTTGGCGTTATCTTTTTCTTTCTCCTCAGGATTTTTTTCATTGTCCTGTTGGGTCTCTTGGTTTTGAGTCTCCCTTTGACTCTGTCTCCCTCCCTCGTATCTTGTCTTTGAGCTCGTCTTTTCACTCTTCTCTTTCGCTGACTTTTGCTGTTCGTCTTCAGACTTTACGGCATCGTCTGGAAGCTTTCCCGGATTGTCCTCAAATGTTGGATGCTCATCAGACTCTGGTTTTGTTGGTTCAGGTTCATCGTTACCGTTTGAAGAGGCAGACACAACACTCCTCTCCGTCTCTGCAATTTCCGTTCGAGTGGAGGCTCCTGTGCTCTGTGGTGGAATAACGGAGTTGGAAGAAAGCATCCAGACACCGATGACACACAGAGCCACAAAGATGACCATTGTAATGGTCGACGCATAAGACGTCGTAGAAGAGCGTTTGTTTCCACGTCCCTTTCCAAATGCCATTTTTTCTGTTTGTGGGGAGAAAGAAAAAAAAAAAGATGGAGAATAGAGAAAACAAATGAAGGAGTAAAATGGGAGTTGAAGGAAGTAAAAATAGAAGAAAAAAAGAAGAGAAAAAGAGAGGTTGTGAAGAGAGAAGACTGAATCAAAGATCCAACAGAGTCGGACATGGGACTTTCATTATCGCGTCTCTAATTTTAGTGTATGGTCTTTGTGTCTCATGTTTTGTCCATCAACGTCTAGTGTAGGAAAAATGTTAAATATTGTTTTTTTTTTTTTTCTTTTCTTCTTTTGGCATAATATTCTAAGGACGTTTAATTTTGAGGCTTGGTTTCAGTTTCAGAATTATAGTAACTACACTTAGGTTCTATATGGTCTTGGTTTCATTTAGGATTCTATTTTCTTGCGATTTCTTTTTCAGTTTTGTCGTGATGGTCAAAATATTTAAATTTAAAAATTAAGAAAATCAGAAAGTATTTGTTTTACATTATGTTTGTTCAGTTTCGAAATCAGTTTTTTGGTTCTTTAAAAATAAAACTTAAGCTTAGTTATCTTGTAGTGTTGGGATTTTTTGTTTGTATGGACTAAATATGTTCGAATTATTGTAACGAAGCATTTTCATAAAATATATAAAATTAAAGATAAAGAAAATGTGGTAGTGACCATATCTTATAGTCTAGTGGTTTTGTGTTATGTTCTTGTGGAGCTCTTAATAATAGGTCGTCCAGTTAACTATATATATATATTCCATGATAAAAAAAAAAAGGGCTTATATTGGGTTTATTGTTTGGGTTGTAAGGGTGTGAGATTAAGAGTAGAGAAGTAGAACAGAAAGGTACGAGAGTCAGAGAGCGAGTGAGTCGTCTTTCATTCTTCTTCTATTTCCTATTATGGTGGCTAGTTCGGTTATATCTTGTGTTGTTTGATTGTTCATATCCATAAGTGTTTGTGAGTTAATCCACGATCGATTGCGTAATTGGAACACCAGTTTATATTGTTTTTGTTTGATTTACTAATAGCTTAGTAATAACTTCTACATTTCAACCATTTCCTAGCAAATCTATATTGTTTTTGTTTGATTTACTAATAGCTTAGTAATGTTTTTATTTAATGTCGGTTTTGAGATGCTAATAATATATACTGCATTCCATATATATTCTCAATTCTACCATGAGAATCTGCAAAACATCTCACTCTCTCTCTCTCTCTCTCTACATATATATATATGTATATATTCTGTAGGAGTGTAAACATACATGTGCATGCAATACATAAACATGTATATGTACGTATAAATAAAACATAAATACTCGTTAATTATGATTATTTTTTTTCCTTCACCCTGTCATCTGATTAGTACAGTACTCTTCCCTTTTCAAACTAATTAATAGCGTCACTTTACATGCGGAATGAAAAATGTACATTTTAGAATTAACTCACGAAAATCTATTACAGTTTAGAATTTTTATTATTTTTAGTTAGAAACAAATAAGTATTTTATAATAAAACTTACACTTGGTTTTTTTTTTGTGTGTCTGACAAATACACTCCGATCATTAAACAACACTTTTTTGAAACAAAAGTATTTTACTAGTAGTATTTCTAAGTCAACACATGCAGTAAATATGAAAGAATAAAGGAACCTAATTATACAATTAAACTTAAATATTTTTAGTAATCAAAGGATAATGGACCAGATGGAGGAAAAATTAATTGGGTTAAACAAGGTACTTTATAAGAAAGCACCCTCATGTCACATCTTTACATGTCGCTCTTCTAACATATAAATATATACTCATCTATTCATCTTCTCTGATTCTATCATATGTCAATTATGTCATATATCAATTAATAGTAGTAACAAATCACTTAAATAATAATACAAATTTACAATCATTAAATGCATGGGATGGGCAGAGGCAGACCATAGTCGCCATAACTGAAACTATGGTTGAAGAAATTAAATGATATAATATATGCAACAAATATAACAATTTTTTCTATTGTTTAGAAGAAGACACAAAAGGTGATTTAAAGATGAGAAACATTATCTCCGGATTCTACGGTTACTTGTTACACAATCAAGAAACAGACACATTAATGAAAACAAAGATTCAGCCATTCAGGCAACAAGAGCTATTTGTGCTCCTAACATTTAAATAACACTATACCCTCACACAATTATTATAATAAGAAGATGATATTATTTGAATTATATTTCCCTTTTAAAACCCTAAAATTGCAACAACTTTGAGTGTCCACAAGAATAATCATAAACAGATCCACTTTCCTCCTAAATTTTCCCCACTTCTGCAACTTTATGTAATATGGATCCAACAATTAACGGTTTTTAAAACCCTAATTCTACTCTAAGAATTTAAAACCCTAATGCTGCATTATGTCAGGTTATCATCATGATCTTGGGTTGGGAAAGAATTGTGTACCGGCCATGAAAGTGTTTATCGGAGTTGGATAAAGAGCGGCTGGATCAATGTAAGCCGCCGCGGAGGAGCTGCCAATACCACCGGCGTTTGGAGTGGAGGAAGAAGCGGTTGCAACCGTCACAGATCCAGCTGCTATGAGATTCAGCTGCTGAGTTCCTCCGCCACCAGAAGAGCTCTCACCGGCGGGGATTACGGTGTAGCCACCGCCGCCGATACTTCCAGGACCCTTGTCGTAGAGAATTCCTTTAAAGATGTGACCAGCGATACTTACGGCTGTTTGGTAAGCAAACTCTTCTTCTCCATTTTCCACTGAGCTCACTCGCACGCATCTAAACACTGCCGGTGAGCTCACCTCCGCCGGGAAATCTGCAACCTCCAAACCTAGATTTTTATTAAGACAAAGTAACCGTTTTTCTCAGAGATTAATCACATGTTTGATTATATATAAATATATATATAATAAGACATTAGTATTCATTTATTCTTCGAAAACTCAGGCCACGGAAAAGAAGGTGCAGGGAATTAGAGAAAGAACACAGATTTCAAGATCGATGTGAACAGCATGTTCCTGTCAAATCTAATAGTCAGTGTTTACTCCAACACAGTACTTTCATAATTCAAACTAAATCACATATATTTTATGTATTTCCGTATATAAATAAATTTTTTTTTAGAAAACTGATCAATAAAATATGATTTTATTTGGCTCTTGTGAAGAATCCCAATCGTTATATTAAAAATTTTAAAATGATGTTTGCATTTCATTATTTCACGACCTTAAATAACATTACACTGATATATAATATATATATAGAGTATAATATACCTGAAGCGTTGTTATTAGGTATGCGAGTGCAGACTAGAGACGAAGAAGTTGGCGGTAAATTATCCCGTTGGCGTTTTGGTACGCCGCTATCAACGCGTGGCTGGTGCGTTTGAGGCTGAACCGTGGCTAGCTGCTGTAGTCTCTCACGGCGTTTGGCGGCAGGAACCCACGTGCTCCTCACGTGAGTAGGACACTCGAAGCCACGGCTCTTGCAGCAAGTTCTACACCTAATGTGGGCGCAATCTTTCTTCGCCTGATTCCCACAGTCTTGACAGCTCACACCGTTTCCTCCTCCGCCGCTTCCGCCACTCCGCACCATCATAAGTGCCGCAGCTCTTCCGACGTCGGCGTTTGAGGTTTCGCCAGAGATATCGAATTGGCTATGGTTGCTTGGTCCGACTCCTAAACCAGCGGCTGAGGAGTAAAGATCCAACCTTTGCTGATGCTGTTGATGCTGGAACATGATTTCTTGCTGATTGTGGTTTTGCCATAGCTCAAGTGTACCTAAAGCAGCGTTTGAAGAGGAAGGAGCGTTTGCGCTTGTGTTTGAGTTGACGTTAGGGTTTCTGTACCAGAGCCAAGCCTCTGATACAGGCGGAGGAGGATTCGTGTTGGTCCGGTTTTCTTCTTGGGTGTTACCTCCGCCTCCGCTTCCTCCGCCGTCTAACGAGAAAAACCCCGCCATTCACCGGCAACACCTCCTCTACCCATACCACCACATGAGTTTTTAAGAAAAGAACGAAAAATGAAACAAACCCGAAATCAAAAAGATCCTATCTTTTTTATATTCTCGCTCTAGATCTTCGAGATTATTGGGAGGAAGAGGATTTCTAGGGTTTAGCTAGGATTCATTAGAGTATTGAATTGAAGTTGAGTAACATTTAAGGGTCTGGTAAAGGCAAAACTCGTATGTCCGTACGAGAGAAGAGAGAGAAGAGAGTATTTAACAAACACACGGAGAGAAAGATGAAGAAGAAGAAGAAGAGACATCAGAGAGATGTTTCATCGCCTTTCTCGCGCTCTGCAACGCCGCCATAACCTTAATAATCTCTCTCTCTCTCTCTTTCTCTCTCTTTCTCTCTCCCCTCTGCTCCTCTAATTTAATTATCTGTCTCCTCTTCTCTCGTCTCCTTGTTTCTTTGTTTGTTTGTTTTCCAGATTTTGCAAAATATCTTGTTTTCATTTTCCCTTTTCTTTTTAAGTTTCTAATATATTCTCCCTCACTACCAAATGGCCACACAGAGCAGATCATTTATCTCTCTTCGTTGATATCTTTCAGTTTATAATCGGACGGTTACTATCTTGCCACGTCGAGCAAATAATATTTTCGTTTTTTTTTTGTCCTTTCTTCCGGTAAACCCGCTGCTTCTTTGGCCTTTTCTCTTACATTTTGCAAATTTTTATATGTTTTGTCTTAGAATGAAATAACCAAATATCCTTAAAAGAAGTAAATAACAATACTAATACTAAATCATTACGGTATCACAATTCTGTTTTTGATTATCCTAAGATAGTTCTACATTTCGGGACCTATTAATTAGACCTCCTAATCATGATCTACAACATAGGTATATCTATTAGTATCTGTTTTTTTTTTTGGTATATGTGAGATTAGTTGTATCAAACCCTTCAAATACATTTTTGTGGACGAGATATAGAATATACTAATAATGAAGGTTGGTGTTTAAAAAAAAACAAAAAGATGTCGTGAAATCAAGGTTTCGAAAATCCTCAGCAAACAGATAAACATGTGGATTAAATAAGTCATTACATCTTTTAAAATAGTTTTGAGTATTATTATAATGTTCAAGTAATCCATAAGCCCATAATCTATTTAGGTGCAGATTGCACCTGTGGCTTAAATTTAGTGTCTAAAGATTGTAGCTGGAAAGCAGATGCTTTTGTCCATGTTTAATGTTTCCGAGGTAACCAAATTAATATGATATACACACATATATGTATTATACTATATGCTAATAATATTTTATAAAAAAAAAAAAGAGTGCACGTAACGTACACACCGTTCTCGTAGAGACAATCGTACGATTGTGTAGCGGTGCCCTATGTTCCGCATTATTTTTTGTATAAATATAAATGTTTATACAATTATATACAGACAAGCATACACCTCCCCGTGCCGTGAGCATCATGGATCCTAATTAATTAATCATTGTAATTATTATAAATCCCTGAGAATAACGGCACGAAAAATCATGTCATGATAAATAAAAATCTAGAGAAATTAGTAGTACGTATTAGAGTCATGTAAATTAAAGATGGGGACATTTAGTGAAATTTTTTACGAGGGGGGTGGCAAATTAGTCATTTCAGAATATTAGTTTAAAAAATGTGGAATTGATTGAATAGTTTGATTACAGGCTAAAAGCACCGCCTCGCCGCTCTTAAGCCTTCCAAAGCTAATAATCGATCGATTTATCGTTTTTTACAATTTAAAACAATATGGTTGTTCTACCTCTTGCTTTATGGATTTGTATATGTCCCTCTCGTAATATAGTTTGGTGACAATAAAATCTATTAATGCATGAATCTATAGCACAAAATATTCGACTAAAAGATTAATAAAGGCATTATCAATTAATTCAAGGGGGAGTTGTGATGGATACATTACAATCGAGACAATGACCTTTTTCTCTCTCGTAGTCTATTCTTTTTATTTGCTACGTTACAAAATCTATGTAATGTCAAATAAATATCAAACATCATTTCCAAATCATAGTTTGAGGCATAACTAACACTTAAAATGATTAGCGGAGTTTCAAATTGTAGAAGAGATGGATGAAACTGAGACGCATACTGGAGTAGATTTGGACTATACTTAGAGCACCAGCATAACAGAGACGTATTCAGTCACGTACGTGTGAAATCATTTTTTTTTTAAAAAAAAAGAAATTTTACTTAAAATGTCTCGTAAAGATCAATGTAATGAAACGTCTCTTTACAAATTTTACTAAATATATTATTATTAAATTGTCTTGATACTTAATTCAGTATCAAAGATGTTCTTGATCTTAGGATGTTATCAAAACATTCATGCAAGGGTGTGAGTATATGTATTAACCCAAGAAAATTTAAATATTATACATGACAACATATTGCTCAACATATTGCTCGTATGTATAAAACAAATATATGTATATATAGGTAGTAATACGTAAAACATAATTGTTTATTGGCTTTGATTGGTATCACTTACGTAATTACGGAATAATGAAAAAAACAAAAAAATTTGCGGAATAATTTAAAATTTACAGAATGAAAAACTTGCATAATTAATTTTTTCTATGATTGTATAAGTATACAGAACAGCAAAATATAAATGATCTTAAATAAAATTTCACTACATTTTATAATTAAACTATTATTTTAAAAAAATAAAATTTCATTATAATATTTATTATCATAAAAATTATAATTGAGTTAATTATTATAAAAATAAAAATTATTAAATATTGTTATAGAAAAATAATTATCTTATTGTAATTAGTTAACTTATTCTTAATATATTTATAATAAATACATTAATATTTTATGATGTTGAAAAATCAAATATTATAGTTTTATTTATTACTTTTTATATTATATTATATAAGATGTATAAACAAATTTTTGTTCTAGTTTATTTATTTTTTCTAAAATTTTTATGCAAATTTGTATGTATTTAATATAGTGCAACTATTAATATTTTTAATATTTTTTATTAGTTTTAATATTTTAACTAAATGTTTAAAACAATATTATGTAAAAGAAATATTTTATAATTTAAAATGTATTAGTATTTATTTATAATTCTAAAATATTATTATTATATAATTAAATAATTATAAAAGTTTGATTCTACAAAAATCTATTTTACTTTCACTTTTTTACTTAATAAAATTTTTTTTATATTTTTTGTCAGTTGCATTTTATATAAAATTCCGCCAACTTTTTTTTATTGATAAAATATTTATAGAAATGCGTTTTTTAAACGCGATTCCTTCGGACCATTGTGTTTTATGGAATTTAGCATAAAGAGAAGAGACGATCAGACTTTCGTGACCTCCCCCTTACACGCGTTTCTAGTCCAACCACATTCGTTTTCATTTTTCTTCATAACGTTCTCTTCTTATTTCTAATTCGTTTTTTTCTATTTTATTATAGTTTTTATTTATCTATTTCTTATGGTACCAATATATATATACAATATTGCTTGCCACTCAGTCCTCCAGGCTATTTCTCTTAATTAATACTACTAAAAATCCAACTACATTTTTAAAAAAATCCAACTAAAGTTTTTCCTTCCCTCGAATAAAATTTTAATGCATGGAACATTACAACGTATCCTTTAAAAGAGTAATTTTAGAATAAAAGCGTTAATTAATTTGTACTACCATTTTTTCTTTTATATAATTGGGAGTTTCCAGACCAAATTTCAGATTAATGCGTGTGATTTACACGAAGGTTGGATATTCATACTATCATATAATGCATTTAAACTAAAAAACCTTTTTTTGTTAAACACAAACCTAATGAAGTCGTATTATAAAGATTCAAATTCTGGTCTTCAGTTCGAAAATGAATATTAAACCATTAAATTATTATAAGTTGGTTGTGTTAGTTTCAACGCGGAATTTGTTAGAAAAATACCAATTGCATACGTGTAATTTAAATACTAGATAGAAAACTAAAGAGCAATTGATACAAGTATGAACATAGAATAAAGGTTTATTTACAATAAAGGAATGAATCAGAATTACTATTAGACTGTAATTGTAGAATAATTGATAACAAATTAACATGTTTCTGCGTTTACAAAAAAAAATAAAAAAAATAACATGTTCCTGCATGAGACTACTAAATAAGAAATAAATAAATAATGAAATTAGGAGTACTTGTTAAAAAGAGAAGACTGGGGAAAAAGAGAGGGAGTGAATGATAAGAAGAGTGAGTCCCCAAAAAAAGGGTAGAAGCCGCAGAGTCTTGTCTCTTCTCGAGCCCTGTGTTGTGTAACTTGTCTACCACTTTTTTTTTTTGTTTTTTAATTCTTTATTTTTAATTCCTACAAGTCTTCGTATGTACATTTACATACGTATACAATACGATGAGATGTAGAAACCATCCAAGAGACTTCAACCACAATTGACCATATGCTTATACTCGCGAGATTTAGTTAATTATGAGATCTTCGTGAATCTAATTTAGGGTTTTGTTTGGAGGATATGTAACTTAACGTATTATTCAGATAAATGAAATAATTATTCGTTGAAACCAAAATACCAACATATTTGTAAATAATAATGTATAATATTTTCATTATTATTTTGTGCCAAGCATTTATTTAAGTGTAGAGAGAACTTTTGGATTATAGTGTTTGGTGGCTTCTCATCACTGCTACTTAACAGATCTTTCTTATAGAGACAGGGAGTGAACAGTGTTTCACAATGAGCCATGCTTTCACTGTCATATCATTTATTGCTCCCTCATATCAATTTTCTTTTATTTTTGTAAATATCAAAATCCATATATATATATATATATATATATATTTCTTGTAATTTTAGAACCGAAGAACCAAAAGAAGAAAAGATTAGGTGGGTTACTTTATTTTTATGTTTTGTTTTTAAGGCAAAAGCCAATATATAAAAATGAGCTTTTAGTTTCTTACATTCTCTTTGGTGCAAGAGTAGTTATTGTAGAGGAGAGAGAGGAAAGAAGAAGAATGTAAAGTTACAAACTTGGTTTAGTTTCTGTTATGTTCTGTTTCTCTGTCTTCTCTCTCTCTCTCGCGCTTTCGTTTCAGTTCCATATCTAATCAGAAGCTGATGGAACTTCTTCACATGGATTGTGTTTCCATTTGGGCCCCACTTTGCTTTCACTTCGTAGACATACATACACTCATATACCTGTATCTCTATGTATAAATACCGTATATTTCTTCATATGAACAGAGTTCTTGAGGGTCCCGAAGGTTTGAACTTATGGCTACTAACCAAGTCATGCACATGCATAGACGTATCCCGTTAGATACGCTTTGTCATTTGATTTTACGTTTCATTAGACCCAACCCAACTTAATTATCAGCTTCTCTCTAACAATAAACAACTCATGAGCTTGTTATGGGTCTAAGTATTGTGGATTTTTCAACTCGAACTACTAGACCCAACTTATCACCTTCCATCAGTTAAAGTCATCTTATATATCTTATTGGTAACCCTACAAAATTATTAAAAATACTTATGCAAAATGACTAAAAGTTCTTTTCATATCATTCATTACTCTTGCGAAATGCTAGAATTGCTCTCTTGATTGGCATAAACGGAGTCATAACATTAGTCTATCTTACCAATAATATATAGCTTATATATCGAGTTAGCTGATCGATGACATCTCAATTTTTTTTTATGTTAGTCGTAATATTAAAAACACATTTTTTGCATATTCAATACATACGAAATGATATGATTATATTATTTAAAATATTTTCTAATTATATGATAAAAAATGGTTTTATAGTAAAATGATTTTAAATTTCCTTTTCTAGTATCTGTTATATTATCTGAATATCATCTTGAATAAAAATAATTAGAATTGTTGATTACAACAATACTTTGATGATTTATTTATTAAATCTTATAAAATTCCTACATATATATATATATATATATATATAAAATTGAAAGAAAATAAGAAATATTTTTAAAATAAAACACACATATATATATGCATGTTCAACTGATTTTATTCTATACCATAATATTTGAAATAAAAAATATTTTTTAAATTAATTTTAATTTGTTAAAATATTTATATAAGCATGATACGTTAAAATAAACTTTTATATAATATATTCCTTTCTGTTATTTAAAAAAATAATTTAGAATCAAATTTAATAATTAAAAAGGAAATTAAAGTTTAGTGATAATGACAATTAGTGTTTTTAATAATTTTAATTCATTATAGAATCTATGTAGTTGATTTTTATGAAAATTAATTTGAGCGCGATATGTAAGATACTGAACGTGATATGTAAAAAATTATTTGTCAGATAAAATAATAGAAATAAAGAATAGAGACTTTGTCAACAACTAACTCACACATACATTATATCCAATTCAAACATGAGTAATGACACAATTACGGCACCAATATAAAACGTTAGGATACATGTCTCGATCAATATATATCCACCGTTATTTTAAACCATTAAAGTAGCATTATGAATAAAGATACCATATCCTATTACAGTTATGATTGAAAGTGAAACACATATTTGCTTCTTTGACTATATATTTGTAGAGCATTTACGGCTTTTTGTTTGCATCTTGTTGTTTAGGTATCTCGAGGATGGGTACATGTTGTACACATATACAAGCTTAATAGTGATGGTTACTCGTCTATATTAGAAAAGACCGAGCAAAACCAAACGAATCAATTAGGTCAACAAAGTTAAACCAACCGGTAAGATCGACCTGAAGGGGCTGGACCATAGAATGTGGAAAAAGATGGCAAAAGGTGGATCGGATCGGGTCTGATGGTGGCTGAGAACAAGTCCCCACGCTAGAAACCAAGGGTGTGGATCAAAGTTGAAAAAAACACACATAGAGGCTGCAATAAAAGGACCACTAATTTTCTTCATTATTCTATTATTGTACCTTCTAAGGAAATTACAAAACCCTAGCTATATCATTTATTAGGGCATATATAAATCAAACACATGCATGCTATTTATTTAAATGTTTCCCTGACCACAAATTATACGGTTGTTTTATACTACGTATAGTTTGGGAAATATGGGTTCGAAGATTATACCAATCAATCTATACGACCAAATTAACATCAGTTTTAAGCTATTTGTGTTACAATACATATGCATGCAAACGCTGAAAAATAGAGGCTTGTATTTAATAATGATAAATGTTATGAGTGGATTGATATAATTTCACCATTATACTCTCCAACTATATGACAATTGACGTTTGTTGTCTCGAAAGTTAGAGTTTTTTTTTCTTTTTCTTTGTTGTATGGACAATTGATCAGTTTAATATGAAAACATAATAAAGTCCATAAATAAACGAAGGGATAAAAAAGGGCTAAAAAGAGAAGGGAAATAGAGTAGTGCCCATATTAAGCTATCTCGTGAACCTCTTTGCATGCTTTTATTAGAAATATGCTTTTTCCGTCACCTTCTACGTTCCTCATTGAGTATATGTAATGGCATTCTCATTCTTTCATAACTAATGTATTTATAGCTATTCAAATAATGATATGTTTGCCATTTACCAAAAGAAAGAGACTTCCACAAGGAAATATACTATTGAACTTGAGCTTGAAACTATAAATTAAATGAGATCTTTTACATGAAGTTGTTTAAGTTTAAACAAATCTTGCATATATATTTTGGGTTAAATCGACTTTTTTTCTTCTTTTTCGGCACAACGAAAATGCAAATTCGTCAACAGGGTAAATAGCATCGACCCAAAATAAGTTAATGGGCAAATGCACGCCTTTAATTATTTTGCTGTTATAACAATGGCTTTTGTACATTATGTATATCATTACGCCACTCATGCCTCCCACATTCCCATTTGAGAATTGAGGTTATATATTATTACCACTAGCGTGGTCCAAAACTCAAAAACTTTTAAATCACATCGCTGCATCAATTATTACTGGCAAGCTAAACCTATTTATCTACTTTAACCTATTTCTTTTTTTTTCAGAAAAAAGAAAAGAAATGTACAATGAGTCCCATGAAAGAAAAAAAGAAAGAAATGTCGTCTTACATATCGAGGAAAATAAAATAATTACGATATATTTCTAAAAAGCTGATTTTCTTTTTCCTTTTCTTTTTCAAGACCTCTTAATTAATGTCACAACAATATCCATTAAAACATCAAACTTAAAGAAACATGAAGTCCTACATCCGCCTCTACCATTTTTACTTTGAATTAACCAAGCATATAATCAAATTACATAGCTGAAACCAGGAGATATGGCACTGAATCTACACCGGTATAAAAGCGACCTTTCCGGTTTACTAAAACCGGTGTGTGTGAAGCGCTGCCGCTAATGGGACCGGTTCAACGTATAGAGGAAGAAATCCTCGTGAGGTTCTTTATCAAAAGCTAGAGGAAGGTCGAGGCTTACCTTTAATGGAGTTTAAATGTTGAGTAACGAAAATAACTGCCATTACTACTAAGAGACATCCCACCAACGAACTGAAGAACAGAGCCCCTGGCTGTCTGGTTTGAACAAACCCGTAAATCCCATTTGATGTCATCACAATCACATCCGTTAATCCGTCGTTCGAGAAGTCATCAGTGATAAGTGCATGAGTCGGCTGAGACGGTAACTCGATGGAAGCCAATACGCTTCCTCCTGGAGATATGATGACAGCCGCTTGATCTCCTCCGGCGAGGATCATAGGCTGGTTATCATGAACGCGCAACGAGAACGGTTTCAGGGTTGGAACCACCGTCCCTGATTCAGTTAAAACCGATGGAGACGGGAGATTCGACCATGTGGCTTCTGTCTGAAGCTGCCATTGCCAGACCGGCTTGTGGCCGTGCACATCAGGCGAGTATGATGTCACCTGATACGAAAAGCGATGAGCTATGAACAAAATTTTAAGTTCAAGAAGTTAAAAAGATTGGATCATCAGAATAAAGAAAGGAAAACAGTACCTCTCCACGATTTGTCAAGAAGATTACATCGCCGTGACTTCCTATTATGTGTCTATGACCGTCATCTCTGGGGATGAGAATGGGAGTTGCAATCTCCAAAGACGATGTATCTCTTGTCTGAGCATAGTTTCGTGAAAAATCTCCGTAGTGCAAGAAGTTGAAGGCGCCGTGATGGCAGATCGAGACGTTGAAGAGCTGTTCTCGGACGGGAACGCCTGAGGTTGCCACTGCCCAGCAAGGCTTCAACACTTCCATTGATCCGCTAACTACAGTTCTCTCTCCAACATTGCCCCCGACAGCCTAAGGTGCGCACAATGAATATATGGTCGTAAGAATTGAAGATCCATTGTAAAGCCAATGCAGCGAAAGTGGCAGTAGTGTCTAATGTGTACCTGGACATGATCGAGTACACCATCTCCGTTTATGTCAGCGTGAAGCCCACCTTCAAGCAGATGAAGCTGGAGACAGGAAGAAGTTAAGGAAGCTAACATATAAACAATCGGTTAGTGATACAGTGAGCTTGTTTTATGATCTGAATGAATAGCTACCTTGCAAAGAGTTCGACCAGTAGGCAAATGAATAGCTTCAATTCCTTCTTTTTGATGAGCCACAACAACATTAGGAACCCACCAAAGCTTAGTGTAGTTAGTTATAGTCGGTATGTATTGCATGCCCTGCATCAACATGTGCTTTGCTATCATATACAATATGGGTGCTTATATGAGGGTACTTTACGTTTTATAAGAGCTTCACCTTCTTCGGTTTTGCTGAGCCAGCATAGCGTACAGCCTTCCCAATCAATTTCGGGATCTTTCTCGACAAGTCTTTTCCAGCGGGTGTATGTTCCTCAGGTTTGTGAAACGGAAAGGTTGTCGACTTACCAGGTTGCTTCTTCAATGTTTTCCTCTTGTGTCGCCTGAAATGAGCAAGCTTCAACAATGTATCTTCACGTCGGTCCTGATACAAAGACAACAACGTACTTTAAAATAGTTCTTTTAAGCATATTAGACTACGGAAGCACGTAGTGTTAAGCATAAGACTTACCCAGTGATGGGGCATAACACCAAGAATTGATTCTCGAAACTCCCTGCATTCAAACTTCAGTCCAGAAAAACTCAGTTTTTCAAAGCTTTCAAATGATGATAGTGCAATATAAATATTTTGAAAGACTACTGGACAAGGTTAACTATATCGCTCAATGATCAATGGAGAACGAGTTAACTTTACCTCTCCCGGGTGACGGCTATTTATAGAATGCACGTCGAGCTTGTAATTGTGTTGGGGAATTAATTGTGAAGCATCTGAGGTGTGAGCTTCAATATCCTAGAAGAGAAGAAAAAAAGATATTCTATCAATCTGACCACCGAATTTGTTGCAGGTAAGAATGTAGTTAAGCAAATATGTGGAGAATAAAGAGGGCAGAAAGGAGAAATAACTGACATCAGTCTTTTTACTCCATCGAGGAACACCAGTCCGGCCAGCGAATGCATAAACAGAAAAATGACGTAAGTTTATAGCTCCAGAATCTTCAGAGGCCTGAAAGGAAGCTTAACGTTATTCTAAACAGTCCGTACGCATCTCTTATGCACAGTGGGATATGAATAATTGTCCAATTCTTTCTTCATCATTGAGTTCTAGACAAAATGTGTAACCAGACCATCTTGATTTACTACCAGAAGTAGTCTAAGGAAGCGATCATGATATAGTAACTGCACATCTTTCGTACCTGATTCTCAGTAGCACTTCTTCTGTGTTGCTCAGCATTCTGTTCTGTCAAGCCAAGTTCCTCAAATGGGTCCATGTGATTCTAAAACGACAAGACTAATCTATTAGCAATACAATACAAGCTAAATAGGAAATCAACAGAGGGACTTTTCCTTCTACATACATATGGCTGCATCTCCATCCGTCCCCCAACAATAACCAAACCAGTATCACCGTGCTTTAATGTATAATTGCTTATCGAAATTGCTATCTCTCTATGGTGTGCATTATGTGGAAAATCCTCCTGTTATTCCACCAACATGTGTAAGTAGGAGGAGAAATAATAAACAGAACTAAGGCACAATATGGAACTTTAGACAAAGGACGAAGAGGATAAAAGAAACCTGCAGATTCGTTTCCCACAGCTTTTTCAGGTTGTGATCAAAGCAAAGCACAGACCAACCTGAGGTAACAACGACCAAAACCTGCTTCTGTGGTGTTCCATCTTTATAATACCTATCAATAACACCTGTGGCCATCGCCACAGCACGTCTCCCAGACGCAACACGGATCTTGTCAGGCAAAAGGGTGATCTCCGCAAGAACACGTGCTTCACTGAAACCTTCATCCACACGCCTGGAATGAGGCTCCAGGACCTAGTCCACCAAACATCACAGTTTAGCACTTGATCCAACACGTAATAGCAAAACCATAAGCAATAAGCTGCAAATCATTCCCAGCACGGCTCAACGAAATTGGATAGACAGATAGAAATCAGAAAATGTTGAGTCAGAGAGCAGAACATATGAATTAAGTTACCTGAATTTTTGCATCATTTGTAGCAACGAGGACCTCCTTCTTTCCATCGCCATTAAGATCAGCTATAATAGGTGGTGGGAGACGATCGGCTTCGTATTTGACTGGGTATTCATCGTACAAATGGAACCATGCTTCTTTGAAAGCAAAATCACCCTCATGCTGCAAAACCAAGGATCAAGTTGAGTAAGCACCAATAACGGCCAAATTGAATACATACGAATCAACCAATTCCATCTGAACGAATTGGCAGTCGAATTCTAGCGATACAGGAAAACTCGAAGCTTTATCTAGCAACAGATCGATAAAGGGTTGTGGAAGTTCTATGCTGTGATTGAACTAAGAAAGAATAAGAACACGATTAGTGGGTAAAATCACCTGAAGAGTGAAGAATATAGCAAATCCAGAGAGCATTAAAATTGCCAAATCGCGTTTCCTCATCTTTGTTTAACGTCGAGCAGATGTATAAATTAATGGCAGATTTGCATCAATAGGTAGCAATCTTCACAGAGCGAGAGAGAAAGAGGAGCGAGCAGGCGACCCAGAATCTCCCGGTCAATATTCGTCAGAAAACGACGCCATATTACTATTATATTGGACGTTTTCATAACTAAAAAGCCTGCCGTTTTAATTATACTGGACCGAACGTTATGTCGTTTAGTTTCTCTGGAGGGAGTCCCGGAGACGGTAGGGATAATCCTCCGAGAGGATTACTAAAAACCAAGGAGCCAAACATGTTCATTAGTCATCGTTCGTAACTTCGTCGTATCTAATTTGGGGATTAGAGAGAGAGAGAGAAAAAAAAGAAATTTTCCCAGGAAAAGGCAGTGACGAATCACTGATCGCCGTTTCTCGCCTCAACGAAGAAGAGTCTTTTGTGCAGTTCATGTTAGATCCGAGTTATCATCGTCGTTTCCGCTTAAATTGGTACGCTTTGATCTATTATCTATACAATAGTTTTAGAATCCCTGTGTATGAGATGCTTCAATGTTGACTCGTTACTAGTCGGAATTGAATCTATAATGGATCTTCTGGACTACTCATCCACCATTTTTTAAGGATTTACGTAGCTGTTCTGTGTGGTGTTAGTCTTTGGCGTGGTGTTTAGCAATTTGCTGATAGAAAAAATACTTAAGGTTTCTCAAATTTTCAGAGTTATCAAGACATCGATAAATCGGTAGTCTTTGTTTTACTGAGTGGATTTTATAAAACATTATGCATTCCGATTTTGCACAAGTTGAATATCAATCTCGATAACATTTCTCCAATTTTCAATTTGTCTTCATTTTGATGGTATATTGGTAAGAAAACAAAACGTTCTTTTGCTATAATTATAGAGTTTACTTGTGTAGCTTGGTATATGTCAAGATGATGCATCTATGTTTGGGTGCTTATATTTAGTCTGTCTTACTCGTGGATCACCGGACATGTTGTGTAGAGGACAGATAATCGAATAACAAAACCCACCTGGACTTGGAAATGGGAGAGACAACAACTGATTCAGAACATCGCATGATGCTCGGCTTTGCAGATCCCTTGAAAATTGATCCCAGAAGAGATCGTTTCCCATGCTGCATTGTGTGGACACCTCTCCCCTTCATTTCATGGCTGGTTCCCTTCATTGGCCACGTAGGTATTTGCAGAGAAGACGGTGTCATCCTCGACTTTGCAGGACCTAATTTCGTTTGTGTTGACAATTTTGCATTTGGAGCTGTGTCTCGATACATCCAAATCAACAATGCAAAGGTACGTTTACAAGATGCTGGCTTTCATTATTTCCTTTAATGCAAACTAACAACTTTGTTCACATTGGGCTTGAGTTTAATCAGGAATCATTTCTCTCTTTCGGTTCCTGTATGTTCAATGGTGAGAGCAGATATGAGGAAGAGGACACTCATGAGAAAGAGCCAACGTGGGATGATGCACTGAAAAAAGGCATACAAGAGTACCAACACCATTCATATAACATATTCACATGCAACTGTCATTCCTTTGTAGCCAACAACCTGAACCGTCTAGCGATAAGATCAGGTGGATGGAACATGGTGAATCTCGCAGCACTAGTGTTTCTCAAGGGACGTTGGGTGAACAAAACGGCGATGGTCAAGTCCTTGCTGCCTACGGTCATAATCTACGCAATAGGAATATTACTAGGTGGTTGGACATTCATAGCTTCCTGCTTTATTCTAGCGTTTTTGCTTACAGGTTGGTTCATCATGGGAACGTATTGTTTCAAGAAATTGATCCAGCTGTAGATATGGTTAAGATCCAAAGATCTGGTTATGAATGTTATAGAGAATTATAATGTTGAAGAAATTGGGTTTAGATGTGAAGATGGTTGATATGGGACAGACCACGACTGTTGTAATATAAATTTTTTTATCATTTCGCTTGTTTTGACTGTGGAGAATGGCAAAGTCTTCGTTTTTTTGTTTTTTTGTTTCTTTGTGTGTGTATTAAAACTTAAAAAAGTGTAAATTTTCAGAAACTAAAAAATTGTAATATTAAAGTGGGAATATTTATGATTTGGGTAAAGATGGAAAGGTAGCATATTTGGTGGATATAATTATGGGAAATAAAATCACGCGTCCGATAATGGAGAAAACGCAAAAATATTGATGGCAAAGTTGGAATTTAGGTGACTTATAGCCAAAAGGAGAGCATGCTAAGTAATTGAAAAACGCAGAGTAGGAGACGAGGACAGAACAGATCAACAACACAGAGAGACGATCGGTGGAAAGAGATCGAAGATGGCTGCGGAAGAAGGACAAGTGATCGCGTGTCACACCGTCGAGGCATGGAACGAGCAACTCCAAAAGGGAAATGACTCCAAAACTCTTGTAATCTCTTTTTCTCATTCTTCTTCTTCTTCTTCTTCTTCCAGTTTTTCTTTTCTTTCCTTATTTGATTTTGTTTTCTTGAAATATGGGTTTGTCGTCTCTTGATTTCTTTGGTTTGCTTTTCAACATTGTTATGACATGATCGGCCTTTATGATTTAAGATGTCTTTTCATTGTAGTAATGTTAATTTATTTCAATGAAATGATTCATGAGTTGGTTAATTGTCGAAGGTGGTAGTTGATTTCACGGCTTCTTGGTGCGGACCATGTCGTTTCATATCTCCATTCTTTGCTGATTTGGCTAAAAAACTCCCTAATGTGATTTTCCTCAAGGTTGATACTGACGAATTGAAGGTAAACAAAAAAAAAAAATCAACCAAATGTCCTCTTTCTTCATCTTCTTTGTTGAGGAGAGATTGTATTCTTCTATGATCACAATCACCTTTTCGTGTTTTTGATGGAACAGTCAGTGGCGAGTGACTGGGCGATTGAGGCGATGCCAACTTTCATGTTCATGAAGGAAGGAAAGATTGTGGACAAAGTTGTTGGGGCTAAGAAAGATGAGCTTCAGTCTACTATTGCCAAACACTTGGCTTGATTAACCTTTTTTTTTAGCTTTTTACCTGTCTTCTGTCTTTAACCTTTTATAATCTTTTTAGCTTTTATTTTACTCTTGAGATGTTATGACATGCTCCCCTTTGTTATGATGATTCCTTTGTTATTACTTTGCTTTGTGAAAATTAATTAACCAAATTGCGTGACACGATGAAGGAAGAATGAGTTTTTGATTTTGTGTTCACAAAGACCATTTCAGCAATCTTTGCCTCACTTGGAGCCCATCAGTTTCGATAGCTTTGTTTGGACCACCTTGAACCGTAACAGATGCCATTAGTTCGTCCTCGTCTATCAATAAATTCCCTCCTAAAGGCCATTTTCTTCATGCTCTTGTGTCACTCGGGAGAGCTATTGTTCACTTTGAACCCACAAGGAAACGTTCGAATAATCTGAATATGTAACATACAAATCGCAATATTTATCAATGCAAATAAATGAGGAATTTAATTATAGAAACGGACCATCCTATACTCTCGTTCTGATTATTATGGATTTAATTATGGATTTTTAATATGTATTTATATGGTAACCAAATCTTATATATTTGGAAATACTATCGTTAATAGTAAAATATTTTCTTCCCTTAATGTGGTATACTGTGATCCAAATTCTTTAGTGGTATAAAATTACTACGCAAGTGTCGTCACACTATATCTTTAAACAATATATATATATATATGTACAAAAAAATAATGAAATTTAAAGACAATAATCTCCATGATTGACAATATATCTTTAAACAATATATATATATATATATATATATTAGATCAATTTGTATTAGAAGAAAGCTACGTTCAGCACTTATTCTCCAAACGTTTTTCTCGCAATGGACGTAAAATAAAAAAGAGGGTTTCTGTTGGTTATGAAGGTGGAAAAGATCATTAGTTAGTCAGTAATTGTATTTGGTTATGGATGCAAACATGTTCAAAGAGGTAACTATTATCGTGAAATCATATGCAAAAACTTTCCCGTGAAGAATTAAGATTTGTCTTTGGCATTCTGTTGTCTTGATTATATATATATAATGATGAGTTTATGATTTATTTTTGTATCTTTTTGTTACTAACACATCCATTTCATCTAACGAAAGAGCGAAACTCCTTCCGGATAATCAATTTAAGAGATACTCGGCGAAGCAATAGTATATCCATATTATACCTCTAAGGCAAAACTATGGAAATTAAAATTGATGAATAATCATCCATTCATACAAAAACACAAAACAAATTCAACAATTTCAAAAAAAAAAAAAAACAGAGAAATTAATTCTCCTCGGTCCTCTTCTGCTAATACTAATAAACCGCAGAGAGAATTTTCATCCAACAAAGCAAAAAAAAAAAAAAAAGGCTTTTTGTTAGGATACAAGCAGAAAACCCTAATTGATTAAAAAGGAAGGGTTTTGCTTTATCTAGACGTAGTTATGTATAAAAAAAACTACTAAAAGCCCTAATAATAACTGTAACCATATCCGTTGGAATAAGGATATTGATTATGGTAAGATTGCATCATGGGCAGCGCTGAAGGGTAGTACACGAGAGACGATGATGGATGGTAGCTCACATCTCCCGGCCAGTAAGGCGTTGATTGGCCAAAGTATGAGTTTTGATAGTTGTTGCCAAAATTGGGATGGTCATGATGATGATGTTGCGTTCCGGTTTTCACAAAAGCCATTTCAGCGTCTTTGCCTCTCCTCGAAGCCATCAATTTCAATAGCTTGTTTGGGTCGCCTTGACCCGTTACGTATGCCATTCCTTCATCCACGTCTATCCAAAAGTTTCCTCCTAAAACCATTAAAAAAAAATCCTTATTTGAAAAAATTTAGACGGTATATAATTAATCTTATGTTTATGTAAAAGTACGAACCTTTGATTTTCTTGAGGATTTTCGTCATGCTCTTGTGCCATTCGGGGGAGCTGGTGTTCAATTTGAACCCACAAGTCTGCAAGGAAACATTCAAATAAGATGAATTGACAATACATAAAATGAGAAACATGATTATGAGTACGTTATGATAGATTTAAAAACGGACCAGTCTTGTAGTTGCCTGACGATTTGACGAGAACATGCTTGTCATCTTTTATGAGAGTTGCAAGTTTTGTTTTTCTTTGCAAAATGAGACGACGGTGGTGTATATTTAAATTGGTTTTGATAATTACTATTGGATTTTTTTAATTTATACCAATATGGTAACCGTATCTACATTTTAAATAATGGGTTCCATATTTGGAATTAGTGTCGCTAATGGTATTTGCTTTCCTTTTGTGGCATACTTTGATCCAAATTCTTTGGTTGTATTAAATTACGACGCAAGTCTCTCTCTAGCCCCATATCTTTAGACAAAAAAAAAAGTTATTCTACATGATTTTAGTCTTTATACTATACAAAATCCGTATAATTTAATGTTCGTGTAATGAGCCTTTCTCAGACCCAATTTTAAGTATAAAACCCTCTAAGGCCACACTCATGAGCCCATTTATACTTTATAGGCCCATTTGTGCTGAGTGTGGTATTCAGGGTTTAGCGAGAGTTCTTCGTTTCAGGTTTCAGCATTGACATAGACGTAGTGAAATTCGAAAGCTTTATCAGATAGTCAAGCAGTTTCTGGATCGCAATCGGTTCTGCTGATGCTTTGGTGAAATGGGTTTCGGCGCGATTAGATCGATTTTCCGACCATTGTCGAGAACCTTAGTTTCGCGTGTCGCCGCGACCTGCTCGTCTACGCCATTTCCTGCGGCGATTCCGGCTGCGAAACCCGAGTTATGCTCTTTCTTCGGTGGATCGAGGCATTTGAGGTTGCCATGGATTCCTGTGGTTAATCATTTTCATAGCTTAAGCCTAACTGATACTCGTCTCCCGAAGAGACGACCCATGACTCATCCCAAGAAGAAAAGATTCAAATTGAAACCTCCAGGTTTGCCATTTCGTTTTGATAGTTAATTGGTATGCTATATATCGATTATTCGTATGTGTTTTCGTTTAAGTTTCATTGTAGTGTTACTAAGATTGATGCTTCGTTTGTGAAATTGGGGATGAGTGCAGCAATCGAGTTAGTGTATTCTTCATACCCTTAGTATTGTGTACTCTAAGTGGAACGTGATTGTGTTAAAGCTAAACTTGAGAGTGTTGTTGCTAAAAAATTTGATTTAGACAGAGAATCAATGGTTGGATGAATAACCAATTTGAGGAAATTGCAGGGCCGTATGCATATGTTCAATATACACCTGGTGAGCCAATTTCTTCAAACAATCCTAACAAGGGTAGTGTGAAAAGAAGGAATGCGAAGAAGCGCATAGGACAGCGGCGTGCCTTTATACTGGTTTGTGTGATTTCTTTCGAGTTTGTGTTTAGAAATTGGAAGTCTTTTTGATGATTGCATATCTCTACATTATTAGGGTGTTATTTCTGCTGATTGTTCGAACAAACTTCAGATGAGAGATCTTGGAATGTTGAATCCATAGATTTTACAAATGAAAAACAATGTGTGGTGGGTGAGAAATGGTTGTAACCGATGGGAAAATGTAGGCTGTATCTGTCTTGCTTCTCTGTTTTGTTCCATTTCTTGACGAACCAATGTTTCTACGTTATAAGGGTGTGTTATTTCTGCTAATTGTTAGAATAAACTTCAGCTGAGTAATCTTTAAATGTTGAGTCCATAGATTGTACAGATAAGAAAATTGTGTGAACTTTGGGAAATTAAAGTAACCGATGGGAAAACTTAGGTTGTATCTCTATTGCTTCTCTGTTTTGTCCCTTCTCTTTGCCAAAACAATCTGCGATGTTTTCTTCTGTAGATTTTGTTACATATGAGCAATGTCGTTTCCTAATGAGATGGTGTCTACCTGAATTGAGTACTTTCACAGTCTGAGAAAAAGAAGAGGCAAGCGCTGGTGCAAGAGGCGAAGAGGAAGAAGAGAATCAAGGAAGTGGAACGTAGGATGGCTAAAGTCGCAAGGGAGAGAGCTTGGGCTGAAAGACTGACTGAGCTTCATCAACTCGAAGAAGAGAAGAAGAAATCAATGTCTTCTTGAATTGCTTTCATTCAACCAAAAACATAGAATAAATCTATTTTCTTTTCTTTTGAGTTAGGATTTCCTCCTCTTTGTTGTGTTTGCGAGATTTACTCACTCTTGTCCATCGTTTTGTAAGAACCGAGTGTACTTGACGTTTCTGGTCTGTATAATCAGCCATGTGTTTCTTGTTTCATGAACTTCTCGAAATTATTTTATTCACGGCAACTCAAGAGACCTACTACAACTCAAGGTTTCTGAATCAAGACAGGCGGTCGCCACGTGTAATTTAACTAGAGGCTTGGTCTGTCTCTTTATTCTCCACGTGTACATCCATTTTTTCCGTGACTCTCAAAATCTCAGCTCTTGTATTAAAAGTCTTCACTAGGTCGCTGATTTTTCCTCTCTCTCTCATCAGATCAAGAATCGTCAAATCAAGACATCATGACAAGCGAAGTGAGAGAGAAGAAGATCAAGACCAACGGGATTTGGTTAAATGTGGCTGAGAAAGGAGACGACGGAGGGCCTTTGGTTCTCTTACTCCATGGCTTCCCTGAGACATGGTTCTCGTGGCGTCACCAGATCGATTTCTTGTCGAACCATGGCTACCACGTAGTCGCTCCAGATCTCAGAGGCTACGCTGACTCCGATTCTCCTCCGAGCCATGAGTCTTACACTGTGAGCCACCTCGTCGCTGATGTCATCGGTTTGCTCGATCACTACGGCACTGCTCAGGTGAAACTGAAATCCAACGGTTAGATTTAGATTTGAGTTATGATAAAAAAAAAAAAGTTTACTTTTTTCACTGTTATAGGCTTTTGTAGCTGGGCATGACTGGGGAGCCAACATAGGTTGGTCTCTGTGCTTGTTTAGACCAGACAGAGTTAAAGGTTTCATAAGTCTCTCTGTTCCATATTATCCAAGAGATCCAAAAATCAAACCTTCAGAGTATTTCAAAAGCTTTGGAGATGGGTTATACATCTCTCAGTTTCAGGTAAAAAAAAAAAAACCAAAATTACTTTATAAAGATTTGTGGTGTTTCTACTGTCGTCGTTTGATTCAATTCCTTGGTTTCTATTTTCAAAAGAAACCTGGAAGAACTGAGGCTGCATTTGCCAAGCATGATTGCCTGACAGTTATGAAGAAGTTCTTGCTAACAACTAGAACAGATTTCTGGGTGGCTCCTCCTGATACAGAGATCATCGATGATCTTGAGATTCCACCAACGCTTCCAGATTGGATAACCGAAGAAGAGATTCAGGTTTACGCAGACAAGTTTCAAAGATCTGGATTCACTGGCCCTTTGAATTACTACCGTGCCATGGATCTGTGAGTTTTACTTCTCTCGATCTTTCTGTAACAAGAACAAACATATTGAAAGTGTTGAGAAAATTACAGGAACTGGGAGATATTGGCGCCGTGGCAAGGCTGCAAAATCGTTGTTCCGACAAAGTTTATAGCGGGAAACAAAGATATCGGAAATGAAGGAGCCAATGGAACGATTGAATATGTGAAAGGAGAGATGTTCAAAAGTATTGTACCTAATCTTGAGATTGCTATTATCGAGGATGGTCATCATTTTATCCAGCAGGAGAAGTCTGAACGAGTCTCAGAGGAGATTTTCTCCTTCTTAAACAAGTTAAGCTCAACAGAGTAAAACTCATGCCGTTTTATGGCCTTATAGGAAAGCTATGGTGCTAGTAACTAAACTACTAATGTTTGTAAGTCTTAAGAATAAAGCAGAGTGTGATCTGCCCAAAATAATGATTCATAAATTAAAGAAATATCTAATATTTCCTATGTGCTTGTTTTTTAAAAAATAATAGCATTTTCTTTGATTGCGAATTAGCTGAGTCGTTTTTATATTTTCGTGTCACATTAATGGGATAAAGTTAATTCAAAATGCGAAAGGTTTACACATTAGTTTATATGCACCGATCCGATTTGACTCCTTACTTCTTGATTTCTGAAAAAAAAAACAACGATAAAACCATTATTTTTAGATGAAACTACCGTTTTTTTCTCCATACACAAAAAAACACATTTGGCAGTGGTTATCTCTTAGATTTATGAAACATATTTGGGTTTAGAATCTAACATAAATATATAAAAGCTATTAAACTAAAAAAAAAAAAAAAGGCAAACCATAAGTTAAAACTTATCCAATAGAAATCAACCTCTACAGAAAATCAAGAAAAGTTAATCAAACCCATATGACTTCAATTATTCAATCATGAAACTTAATTTAGACGTTTTCATGGTTAACTCTCCGGCAGATCCTCCAAATCTCACCATTTGTTAATTTTAAATCAAGAATCAAGAATATTCAATATATTTATTGTTAATTTTAAAATTTAAATTTGAATGTTTAAAATATTAAAATTATTAGGCAAAAAAAAAACTAAATGAAAAGAATCCGATGGACTTGGGAATGTGCGCTAAGAATCTTAATCTGAATTCCCTTGAAATTAAAGGCAGAGACTTATATTAATTCCATGACCACCGGCAATTGCATTACATCACATGCAACGATCATACACGTCACTACATATATTTTTCTGACTGAAAAAAAAAACCATGTCATTATTTATATTATTACACAATCCATAAATACTTAAAGCGAGTTGATTCAAATGAATCTAATGGTGACCACCGGGAAGCTTCTCTTTGATCTTTTCCATCATGCCTTTCTTCTCGTGGTGAACGGCGGCGGTGCCGGTGGCATCATAAACCGGTGTGGTGTTAGTAGCTGAAGATGTCTGGTGGGACCCATGATGACCGGGCAGCTTCTCCTTTATTTTCGATGTTATTCCCTTCTTCTTCCTCCTTCCACCTAGTCCATCGTCCTCCTGCATGCACGCACGTGTTAAAACTTTAAGAGTTGATTTTGCATGCTTCGCAAATTTTATTTTTTAAATATAAACTTCAAAACGCCAACCTTAAATTTAAATACAAAAATAAAATAAAATAATTCCGACCAAAAAATTATACATAAATTCAACAAAAATAATTATATGCAGATACTTGTATTGGAAGACAGGATCATTACATTGTGATTATTCATATATGAGATCACTAATTTACGTACGTAAGAAACGATCACAAGCATACGTCTTTGTATACATATTCCTTAACCAAAAAGTAACTTCGGTAAATTTACTATATGTTTTCAGGTTGTACTTCCTAACCAATTTGTTCCCTAATACGAAGTTAAAATGAATGAAATAATTAATATTTTTTTGATATTATAAGCAATTAATCTTTAGTGCAATAGTAAAAGTTTATTAAAATATTGCCTAAGAAATTTAACTGTATAGAAAATGTAGAATATGTAGTTCGAACTAGATATTGTTTTTTTGCTAAAAAGTATTATGTATAGTTCTAGATATGAAAGAGAAGAAGTATATATCTAGTCGTACCGAGCTAGAGCTAGAGCTACTTCCAGAGCGGTGAAGCATTCCGCTCAAACCACCACCTTCGCTGTGATGACCTGCAGCCATGACCGGAGCTCCTCCATATACTCCGGTGCCGATTGGGACTGGATTTCCGTACTGGTCAAGCTGTTGACCAGTCTGCTGCGCTCCGGACTGGTTTTGGTAAGACTCCATTCTCCTCTTCGATTCTAAAGTTTACTTTTTTTGGCTTGATTTGCTATATAAAGGAAAATTTATTTTTGATGAAGATTCTGAATCATCAATGATGCTTTTATAGGCCTAGGACTCGATCAATATCATGTAGTATATCAAAATCATTCAGTGATGATTAGGAGAGACACCTGGCGATCACCTAAGACGTTGGTGTAGTGTTTAGAGACACGTATTTGTGAAAATTCAACACCTATTATTTTTATATATTCCGTAAATAAAAATATATATTCCGTAAATAACTGTGACCAAAAAACACTGGCGATCACCTAAGACGTTATTGTCAAAAAAAAAAAAAAATGTAACAAAAAAAATTCTGTAAATAACTTGTTTGGGCCGTGTGGGCCTTTTACCACAGCCTAGAAGCACAAGGGCCTGAAACAGAAGACCTAATGCATATTTCACTGAACAAACGCTGTCGCTTTTGTTTGTGTTTCGACCTTTTATGTTCATCTTTTGATTTTGGGATTTGTTTTTCCGCTCCAGATTTGAAATTGTTAGTAATAATCTCTGATTTCGATTCCTCAATCTTTTTGTTTCCTTTTGTCACCAGGAAGGAATTGAGTAAGGTATGATCTTGGAGCTTTAACTTTCTATTTCTGAATCATAAATTTGTCGTTGCTGATGCTTTTCGTGTTTTGTTTCAGATTTTTTTTGGCTCTAAAGATGGATCCGGATGCAGTCAAATCGACCCTCTCGAATCTGGCTTTCGGAAATGTATTGGCAGCAGCTGCTAGAGATTATAAGAAGGTATATCAATTTTTTATTGAGTATTGGTTAATCCTTCAAATGCGATTTCATAGTTGCCTTTTGCTGAAGCTTTTGGAAATTGTTCGATTTTATCTACATTTTCATGTTTATAGCATATGCTCGTGGTGGGTTTCTTTCTTAATGCATTTGCTATTCACAGAAGTGGTCGATCTCGTTTACGAGTAAATCATGAAGATAAATTGTTGAAATGATTTATCATTGTTGTCTGATTTCTGTAAAAGTGGTAGACTTTAGGAGTTTCTGATGTTTTTGTGGTGGTTGGCTACACATATTGTAGATAACCTGTGAGTATTTGTATGTTTCTAATGATTTTGTTTATACCGCTGTGCAGGAAGTTCTTGCAAATGAGAAGGCCCAATCATCAAATCCTATCAATGAGGAGGTTGATCTTGATGAACTAATGGATGTAAGTGCAATGTTTCTTGTTAAACTAATGGATGTAAGTACAATCCTGTCAATGAGGAGATCTACTGTCTCTAACGGTAGACTTGTTCATGTTCTGTAGGATCCAGAGCTAGAAAAATTGCACGCTGATAGGATTGCAGCACTCAAGGTAATAACTCTGGCACCGTATTGGGCCTTCTCTATATAGTTATGAAGTTGTTCAATATTTCTTGTTTACTTTTATCGGTATGAACTAAACCTCCTAGATTTCATCTGGACAGAGAGAAGTTGAGAAGAGAGAAGCGTTCAAAAGACAAGGACATGGTGAATATCGAGAGGTGAGCGAGGGAGATTTCTTGGGCGAAGTCACCAGGAGTGAGAAAGTGATATGTCATTTCTACCACAAGGAGTTTTACCGGTGCAAGTAAGATCTTCAATCAGCTTCTTCTTTTTTTCATCTTCTGATATGTGAGCTCATCCAAAACCTATTTACTGCATCATTATATAGGATTATAGACAAGCATCTGAAGACTCTTGCGCCTAGACATGTGGACACTAAGTTCATTAAAGTGGACGCAGAGGTCAGTGCTCTTGATTAAGAATAGGGAAATGGCTTTTCAACAATCCTTGGAAACTCTGCTTTCCTGGTTGTATATCTGTTCTGAAAATCTAATGCTTGACTAACCTAAATGCAGAATGCTCCTTTCTTCGTCACGAAACTAGCAATAAAGACATTGCCTTGCGTTTTGCTTTTCAGGTTTCATCTCTCTCGATTCATTCTTACATACATGGTTTCTTGCTAGGTTTTATACTGATAGAATATGTTTTTTTTATCATTATCAGCAAGGGAATCGCGATAGATAGGCTAGTTGGGTTCCAGGATTTGGGCACAAAGGATGATTTCAGCACTACCAAACTGGAGAACGTTCTGGTTAAAAAAGGTAAGGAGGACCTCACATCCACCTTTTTCAGTAATTACAGCTCAGTCGGAGTATTGTTGCTTAAAATGTGCAAATCATTAAACAGGAATGCTCAGCAAGAAGAAGAAAGAGGAAGATGATGAAGAAGCCGAATACCAAGAGAGCATAAGGAGGTCGGTTAGGTCTTCAGAGAATCTGGACTCTGACTCTGATTGATCAAGCAGCTTACATCACAGATTTGCATTGCTGCTTGTCTCTGTTTTGCCTTTTGCTCTTTTGTTATATGTTTATTAGGAAGAGAGCGTCGATATAATATCCAAACGGTTAAATGCTACATGACATTATATTTTGCTTTATGTAATACACGAATTTATTGGATAGGTTTATCAAAGAATCAAGCTCTTCTTCGATAAAAGTAGAAGGATGGTCAAGAGTAATAGAGGTCCACGTGTCTGAGTACCAAAAACCTGTGTCGAGAGTAAAAAGCTTGAGCTTTCTCTTCTCTTGCTTCATTAACGTGGATCTTTTCACCATAAATGACAAGTAAGATTCAAGAGCTATGTTCTTAAATCTTTTGTCGAAGTTGAGCTCGAATGATCTGACATCGGTTCTGACCCTGGAGTATTGATTCTTTGACTCAACAAGGTGGCAACGGAGGACCCATTGGATTTGGACGCCATTGAAAATGTCCACAACTTTCTCGTCACGTTCTACAGTGACGTTGTAGTTCTTTTCTTTCCCGTGTTTACTCACTTTAATTCTTTTGTTAGATTGAGAGATCTTGGTGGCTACATAGGCCTTGGCAGCCTCAAAGACTTCATTTGTGAACATATCCTTCAAATTCTTTGATGGTTATTGTCATTTGAGAGGATAAGTAATGAACCAAGTAGCGTTTAAGAAGCTGCGGAATTCATAGGAGATATATTGTCGCACCTCGTGAGGCAAAGGGCTAAGGATCGAGCCAGCATTGAAGTTTCAGCCTATGCTGCAATGCTGGCTACTTGACCAAAAAGAAATGATGTTAACAAAAAGAAAAGGAATAAGCATCTCATTGACAAATATCTTGGCCACCTGACCAAAATGAAAAAAAGTGAGACGGCATATCTCCGAAAATAGCATTAAAGAATTTTGTAAAAAAAAAAAATAATAAGTAGTTTTTTTTTTCTTTTTAGTCAAACAAACTAGATCTCTAGGTGTTGAAGCTCTGTTTTTATTTTACTTGCTGAGGTTTCCATAATCTAATCGAATGAATATCGAAATCTTAGGACTATATTATAAAGGAATCTGGAAACTGTAGATAGCAAGTTCGATCGTTGACTCTGCAAGTCTTTCGAGTTAACTTTACATGTGAGAAGAAAGACCGGAGTAATCAATTTCTTTTACGACTTTTGCTATGGATCTTTTCATGTGTAGCTCTTTTAAGCGGTCTATCTGAATCCATATTTTTCTTATTAATCTGTAATATTATTTTTATCTTTTAATTTGTGATTTTATATCATCCCAAAAAATACATAATCAACAATGAAATCATGTTATTTAATTAATCCTCTTCCAAATCTTACAAGTTAATGTTACTCTTTATCTTGGTCGTTCTCGGTCTTCTTGACTTTTAATAACTAGACCAAACCCTCAAGAACCTTATCAACGCGATCATTCCCGATAAGCTGTTGATCCACTTCTTCATTTTTCTTGACCTCCGAATCTTTACCCTTGGTGGTTTTTTCCTTGTTCTCCAATTCTTGCTCTTCCTTTCTGACCTTATCTTCTTCGTTTTCGATCTTCTTGACTTTCAAGAACTCAATCAAACCCTGAAGAATCTTATCAACAGTGTCATTCCTCATGAGTTGTTCAGCGATCTCTGCTGGACTAACCTCTGTTGCCTCAATGCCTTCCTCTATCTCACTAAAAAGCTTATGTTCTATGATCTCTAAATAGTTTGAAGCAAGAGCTTTGAAAGTACTCGGCGTGCAGTACGACATGTGGATGTGCATATCCATGCGTCCTGGCCTCAACAACGCTGCATCAAGTTTCTCTTTGTAGTTCGTTGTGAATACTATAATCCGTTCGTCACCGCAACTTGACCATAGACCATCTATGAAATTTAGCAGTCCAGATAGTGTCACTTTTTTGAACCGTGGGTCACTAGTTTCGTCTGATTTCTGAGGAGGTTCCTCAGATGTCCTATCTTTCAATTCGATTGAACAATCGATATCTTCCACAACAAGAATCGAACGGTTAGCAGTGGCAATGAGCAATCGCCGGAGCTCGGAATTGTTGTTAACCGCAGTCAACTCTAAGTCATAAACATCAAAGTTGAGATGATTGGCCATGGCTGCGATCAAGCTTGACTTCCCTGTACCAGGAGGACCGTACAACAAGTAACCTCTCTTCCAAGCTTTACCAACCCTTTTATAGAAGTCCCTTCGCAGAACAAATTGGTCAAGATCTTGCATCACATTTCTCTTGACATCTGAATCCATTGCTAGTGTCTTGAAGGTAGATGGATGGTCAAGAATCACAGAGGTCCAAGCGTCTGAGTAAGTCCCGTACATGTTATCTGGGTCAAGAGTAAAGATCTTGAGTGTTTTCTTTTCTTGCTTCACCACCGTAGCTCTTTTGACCATGAATGGCAAGTAAGATTCGAGAGCCATGTCCTTGAATTTCTTGTGGAAGCTGAGCTCAAATGATCGGACTTCAGATCTGAGTGTGGAGTTTAAATCCCGTGGATTATGGAAGTTCTTGGACTCAACATGGCGGCAATGGAGGACCCACCGGAATTTGACGCCATTGAAGGTATCCACGACTTCCTCGTCACGTTCCACGGTAACATTGTACTTGCTTTCTTTTTCATTTTTACTCACTTTGATTCTTCTGTTAGAAGGAGATATCTTGGTGGATAGATAGGCCTCCGCGGCCTCAAAGACTTGGTTGTGGACAAACCCTTCAAATTCTTCAATGATTATCGTCATTTGGGATGAGAAATAACCAAAGACGATGCGGAAGCCATAGGAGATGTAGTTGTGCACCTCGTCAGGCAAATAGTCTTGGACTAACGATTTAGCCAACATTGCGGTTGCAGCCACCGAGGCTGCGGTTGTTAGAACCATCTTAGCCGTGGCTAGACGGGATTCCGCGGAAGAAGAGTCAGAGGAACTCATTTTCTTTGTGGGTGTCTTTGTTCTGAGTTGTGTTTTTAAAGCAAAAACTCAGAATCTATTTGGTGGGAACCGGAGACTAATGGACGCAAGGAATAAGCGAGGATCCTTCCATTGCAACTACTTCGAAGTTTCTTTGTAATAGAATCAAGAAAAAGAAAAAGGAAAGTTGACTTTTAGTGGGGTCCAATGACTTGGTCATGAGGCTTCTCTGAATTATCGACGAGAGAGAACGTGCGTAAAACGAAACAAATAAAAAAAGAAATACTCCTACATAGTAAACAAAGACTGGGTCATTCTTCTCTTAAAAGCAGACTTTAGTAAGAGATTAGCTTACCAGTAAACCGTTTCGTTTCCACACATGTGATCCAATACATTAACAACTTCATATATAGGGACTTACAATTACTACTAAATCAACTCCACATGATGTAAGAACAAAATGTTTGAAATTTTGAATCAAGTATAATTGCTTTGTAGACCTGGCTTTGGACTAGCTTGCATACGCTATATAAATATATTTAAGAGATATTTAATTTATTTTTTATATCTTTTTCTACTTGATATTTTATATTTAGATCCAACTAATTCATTCACTTATTTAAGAGAACTAAAATACATTGAATTTGGAGAAATTTAATAAATACCTTTTTCAAAACTACCATTATCCTAAACATTTTTCACTAAATTTTGTTTTTATTATACTTAAAATACTCCAATCCTTTAGCTATAAAAAGATGTATATATATATTTCAGAGAATGCATTAATTTTTGAACTACGTACGTAGAATCACTTAAAATGTATATACACCAGAAAATCCAATAGAGTGTCACCTAGTTCCGTGTACAACTGGTTGTGTGAGTTCTACGTAGTTTTTAAAATTATTCAGTGATGAATCAAGACAATATCATAGTGTAATGATTTTTAAAAAATTGTTTAAATGATTTCTAATAAAACAAAGGTTATTTGCAAATTTTGTTTTGTCTCAAGTGTATTGTGTAAAGACGCTTTTATTGCTAAGAATCTCCCTAACCTCTCTCCCTCATCCTGATTGTACAATGGCAAGTTGAACGATTCCATCTCTGATTCCTTCAAAATTCCTTGTAAGCTGCTAAACACATGCGGTCCCTTTTTCGTTGAATGAGATATACAATTACTCTATTTAATGGTTAATTTAATTCTTCAATAAATATAACCGAGGAGTAGTCTTGTAGTTGGAACTTTAACACTTGGCTTTCAACAGTTAAAGAGGCACCATACGTACAAATCATAGGTGATGGGACAAGTAAGCGAGATAGATTATTGTAACGCTCAACTAATTTTGAAGTGAATATGTCGACGAAGCAGTGAACATATTCATCAACGAAAAGTTCTCGACTAATCTACGTTAGGATAAATCAATGTTGGACTAAATTCCAGGATCGAGTAGTTTATAGTGAAATTTTTGCATACAACAAGAACCTAAAACCTAGAAATCTCAGAAATTATGGTCGTAGTCCAAGAACATTTTCCAATCTATCAAGCATCTTTCTATTCTTTGATATATTTATGGAGTATGATTCTTCAGATATGCAATTTTTTTTACAAATTATGGATCCGAAAATTTTGAGTGTTGTAAGTTGAACTGTCCACCGCAACGAAGCTGGCCTCTCAAAATACTCATCCAGAACATGATTGATTGCCAAAAAAAAGAAACAAAAAAGAACATGAATGATATATAGTTTATTTTCCGTCGCATATGCTCAATGTCGAAACCTTAAAAACTTTAGCACTATGTCGCGCTACGTAACTAAACACCGCCTACGTTTATCGGTTTTGTCTGATTAATTAATTTTTTATGTCAATCAACTATATTAAAAGTAATGCTAATGGAGTGAAGAATCGGGCCGTCTATATACCGGGCCGGACTGATATTATCTCAAGACGTCTCAACCCAAAGATTTGTGACAACATTCTCACTTTAAAAAAAAAAAAGGACACATGAAGTAAAAAAAAACCATTTGTCCGTTAGGCACTGTTATACCCGTATGCATTTTAAAAGATAGCGAGAAATCTTTATGGAACTGAATCAAATCACTCTTTGATAGGCCCGGCCCTTTAGGAAAGCAAACCAAGCATATCTTTCAGGGCACAAAATATAAGTCAACTTTAAGATCCATGCGGTTCTACTTCTACATCAAGTTGGGTTTTAAGTTTTTTTTTGAACTTTAATATCGTCGTTGTTGGATTTGAACCTCATATATATGTCATAAATTTTATAGATAACCATCATTATGTCACCGATCATATTGATTTTCACATTATTTTTTATAGTTTTCCCCATTTTATATTTTGACATTCATAAAACTTTTAAAATTTGATTATTTAGATAAGATTGTTGATTATCATTTTCCTTTTAAGGTACAAATAATTTTTTATTCTTTGTTTTCCTAGTTATTTTAGAAAAATCTATTAAAATTTTTATATAGCATAAAGTACAATGTGCGGATCGGCCTGCTTGCACATATTTGAAAGACATGGACTTCTAAGATAAAACATTTTAGTTGTTATGGTCAAGTCTAATATCATGGAATCTTGGAAATCCAATTGATAGACTATACGATGATGAATGAAACAAAATGGTGAGAGTGAGACTTATTTGGGACTTGGGAGAAGTAACCTCGAGTAAAATGGATCCTGGGACTCCCGATACGAAGGTTGTGTTGATTTCTTACAAAATCAAACCTGCTGCTATTTTCCATATGTATTTGACATCAAAGGAGCATCGACGAATTTGTGTGTTTTTGCTTTTCTTTTAAGTAAAAAAAAAAATGAATTTGTTAGTTAGTAAATGGATTAAAGTCAACGCAAAAAAAAACTATAGTTGTAGTACGAATTTTGCAGTAGCATAAAAAAATACGAATGTATTTGTTAGTAGTTTAAGTGGATTAAAGTCAACGCTAACAAAAAACTATAGTTGTCGTACGAATTTTGCAGTAGCTAATAATTGTATAATCAATCATCAATCTCTACCAATAAAATTAAATTATTGATCTGATCATTTGTAATTTAATGGTTTGTAATAATGTACGTTCGAATTTGTAAAATATCCATGTGAATTATAAAAGGAAATAACAAATATTGTAATCTACAAATTCATCATATACTCGTGAACTACTATAATAACTAAAAAATAAGATATACAATATATAATATATATACACATCTACATAGCATGTTCAAATATTACAAAAGAATAATAGTTTGTGTCTAAGTGGTTTAAGAGGGGGTCCTATCTGCAGCAAAATAATGAATCAACACCTGGCGTATATGTTTATAAATTCCCAAACATTTTATAACACACCAATGGATGTTATGAGTAGTAAAACTGATTTATTACTACAAAAGCGATTTCTTATAAAATTAATAAAATGATTAAAGTGTCTCTTATCTTGCAAGTAATGATCGAATACTAATAATAACTATACCAAGAAAAAAATATGCATGAAATAGCACAAAAACATTACTTAGGATTGAAATAAATATAAGACGAGAAAATAGTATATAGTGATATAGTGGTGTGACAACAGTGATCAGGATTGGCTGAATGAAAACACCCTAAAATGTATTTGATATGGGGCATTGACATTTATATCTTTTAGTCGACCGATGATATAAATGTGGGCCAAATATCTAAAAGCTATATACAACAAATCATAGGCTTGGGGTTATGTAATAAGATACTATATGTTGATTTACGTCAACATCCTTATCTTTCCTGTTTTCGTTCATGCATCCATGATACTGATAATAATGCATGTCTTAGCTCCTTTTATTTTTATTTAAATGTTTTCGTTTTTCTGGAATATGTTTTCGTTCATAAAAAAAAAAAAAACTAGGGAAGGAGTTTCTTTGGAACAGTAAAAAGTGTAGTTACGCATGCATATATATGTTCCTTGTAATATAACTTCTTTATTTTTCACTATATCAACGTAATGCATGCCAGTTATAGTAGTAAGTATTAATCTAACTCTCATATGTAATTTTAGGTTGTTAAGTTGATCAAAAAACATTAGCTAATCAAATGCATTGATGGTGAATGAATCCAACAACCACATAGCAATAGCCGTTCGTGGTGTAGACAAGCATCATTGTTGCCAATCATTAATAAATATCCTAAAAGAAAAACAAATTAAAAAGCGACAATCTATAATTTATACAATTATATAATTAAAATTTGGAAAAAAAAAACGAGACACAAAAGAGAAGGTGAAAAGAAGCTGATTTTGAATTTTTACCAGCAAAGATTACGGGTCTTTGGTGTAAAAGAAAGTCACTTTTCATCTTAATTTTTCTGCGGGAGTGTGTCTGCATAAAAGTGCATATTTTTAATATTTTTGCAATTCAATATTATTGAACTATGATTAGTGCTCAGACGTACCCACCGGACACACTGTGCATGCGGCTTAAACAATTCAATTGTTCTTCAAACTTAAATATATTGGTCATGTTAGTTTGCCCATAGCTAGCGATAACAATCACATAACGCTATTGTTGTTCGTTTGCTAGCCGTCAACAATAGCGACCAAAACTTTAATTCTTTTATTGTATTTATTTTTATTCTTTGAACTTTCATCAATTATTAACAAAACAATTTGAATTTAAATTAAACAATAAAACGCATTTTGAAAATTTTAATATCACAGGTTCAGTTTAATATCACATGGAATTATGCGTAGATTTGACCATGTTATTTACTCCTTATGAATTTAAATTTACTGTTTGACATTGTAGTTATTTACTATTTTATAATTATTTTGTATATTGTTTTAAGCATTCAATTTATATCTTAATAAACCTAAACTTTGGTCATGATTTACACAGAATTTTTTAGAGATTAGATTTATTTTCGTTTCTATAACTAATACGAATGGTTTTGAAATTAAGTTTTTTTAAAAATAAAAAAAAACTAAGTTACATGATGAGGATAAACAAGATCGCACTTTACATAACATTGTCTAGTGATTCGTTTTCTTTACTTGTAAGTAGACATTATGTACTCAACCAAAGGCTTACTAAATTCAAAATATGTACTCATAGATTTCATTGCAAAAAGCCAATTTGAAAAGAAGAAGACGATACATGGTCTCTTTTCTTGGATTGCACTATAACCAAAAGTAATTTGGTAATGCCATTATTACACGAAACATAGTTTCTACTTCAAGTTTGTATTATTATATCACGTCAGGGAAGTGACACTCGCTGAACCAACAGAAAACAAAATAATAGAGAAACAGACAAAACACTGTTCATATAAATCGAGTTCTAAAATGCATCAGAATCTTTCGACAAATTTTGATTCGAACATTATAGAAACTAAACGTATTTGATCCAACAACGAAAGGAAAAAACAAAAAACAAATCGAAACGAAATCGATCGATGGATCGTCTTTGTTGTTCCTTGTCGTGATTTCCTTCTAAAACTTTTTTTGTTGGTTTGAACTCGAAGATACATTACATAGTTATGTATATATACTCTTTTATAGCTGGTTATGGATAACGACGGCGAGAGATTCTCGGCGACGAAATATTAACTGTTTCGCGATGAATGCTTCGATCGTTTTCTGAAACTCTTCGTTTGTCAGATTATCCTCCGGAAACGGAACTTCTTCGCACGACTCAACTATTTCCCGACACTTCTCCGTCTCCGATCGCCGGAGCGAAGGTTTTGACACCATCTCTGGACTCTGTTTCGCAGAGATTTCCGATTTACTCCTTCGATAAACCTTCGTAAGAGGATGATCCTTCGCTGAATCAGTAACGGAAACCGAGTGCTTCTCCGGTTCCATTGTCAAGTGATCTTCGCGCGCCACCGTGGGATTTGAATTCGAACCGGTTTTAGTGTCGATCATCTTTTTAACGTCGTAGACGATGATCTCTTCCGTCAGATCTCCAACGTCGGAAGAATTGGCGCGAATTTCTCCGGATCTGATAAACGCGTCGTAGATATCATCTGCTCCGCCGTCGACTGTACGAGCGGCGGAGAAAACGGTGGATTTGGTAGTGAGAAGAGCGACGACGATGGAGTTTCCGAGGAAGAACATAAAGAGAGGAGTGGAGACGACGCAAGCGAGACGGCGGAGAAACTGGCAGGAGATTCGAACTGCGAAAGGAAGGCAAGTGAAAAGCCAACAGATGAAGAGAAGAGCGACGCAGATCTCCGTAACACGGAAGAGGAAACGAATGCTCTGGAAACGATGCAGCGCCTTGGCTTTCTCCGCTTTGACGTTATCGAAATCGATCGAATCCATTTCTCGGTCAGAAATGTGAGATTGAGATATGCAATTTTCAGGAAAAGTTCAAAATAATCGGAGAAGGAGAAGAGGAAGAAGGAAGTGGACCTATGCCTCTCCCCAAGCGTCTCTTTTTATAGACTTTTTTTCGTTCAAATAATTGGACTTTTTTCTTTCACCTTTCCAATTGTTTTTTTTTAAAAAAAATTATTTTGGGGGTCTAATTTAGATATATAATTTGAATTGGTACGATAATTAAACACTAAAATTGTTGACTCTTTTTATGGAATTCTGAAATTTTAGATGACTAATCAACTACAATTTGAAGTACAGGTTCACTTCAGCAAAAAAAAAAAAAAAAAAAAGACTCATACAACATTCAAGTAAAATTATATCGTGTGTTAAAATAAAATGTTTGAACGAGTTACAACAGTTAAGAATAAACAAGACAAATTAAAAAAAATGGACCGGGCAAAATGAAAAGGTGATGTAAGAAGAACTCAGGTTTTCACGTGAGCCGTATGGAATCCGTATAACCACCGCTCTTTTACCACTTCAAATTCTTACCACTTTTTTAAAAAAAAAAAAAAAAAAATTGGTATTATTGGTTGGTTATTTTTCTCTCTCCCGTGGATCTCACTGTTTCATTAAAATCACACGCTACAATTTAAAAATTTAAGGATTATAGTTTTATGTTTGTTAAAACCCTATTTTCTGATACATGCAAATTGCCCTATTCTCTCATACGATGAAACTAATTATCACGTGTGCATGAAAATAAAACAAGCTTTGATTTTATGATTATTTTACACGTAATATCCCATTTAATACGATCACATGGTTCCGAGAAAGATTCTACAGATAATACTGTACCTTGTATTATACAGATATCTACTGACTTTGTCTCAAAGCCCATTGTCCAAATTCTTCCCTCCGTTCTATTTTAAATTGATTTTTTTAAAAAAAACCAAAATCTTCTGTAATATTTTATTCTCGGGTTAACAGGAGAATACATATATTTTGGAACTGAAATATAGACTACGGAATAAAGTACACGGAACACACGAAATTGTTTATGTTCGAATTTATTCGCATCTAACACTTTAGTTTGTATATTTTCATCACACTGATTTCTTTTACAATCAAATTATATATAGCACGTTGGATTGTCATATACAACATAATATATACAAATAAAACACACACATCATTAACAAAGAGAAATTAACAGACACACTATTTCCGTTGGTGGGCACGAATTAATTATATTAGGTGTGGCCGAATGTAAAGATATTCGGCTAAAAGTTCCAAAGAGTGCTTTGAGTCGCTTCAATTTATAATTAGAACATAAAAATGGAAAAATAGTTAGTGGGATAATAAAGATTGGTCGACCCATAGCTTTAATTTTGATTAATTTCCTTTAGTTTCTGCCCATAAGTTCCACTTACATGCGTTTTTATTTGTTCTTACGAACCACACACATGCACGCACGACTAGAGTTGCAAACTTGTAGACTAATTATATGGAGTTAGCAATAACTTGGTACACTAATGTATCACAGATCGTAGGAGAGACCAAATTCCATAACTTGAGACACTTTGGTTACTTTAGAATCTACAACAAGTGCAAATGCGTATGTTAATTCAGAAGTAAACATTTAATAGAGAAAAAAAAATGCAGGATTCACTGATATGGTTTACTTGTTTGGAGTCCTGATTCAATCTTTGACCACTACTCAAGCTATATTGACATAGCCTCATTGATTTGATTATAGCCCAGAGATGGAAAACATCATCATGATATTCAAGAACGATTTGACATAAAACGACACCATGTTATTTCCATACATTTCCGAACTTCGTAGCGTTTTTAAATATTTTTAAAAAACTTTTACTGGGTCATCGTCAGTCTCTGCCAAAGCTGTACTTTGAAGATTGAGTTTGACAGACTGATGGACGCATCTTGCTCTTGATTAAATATATAATTTTTTTTCTAAAAACAACACACAGTTTTCATCTCCTGTGATAAGACGCTATGGCGTGTGGCAATCGTCACTCCGTCCATTGTTATCCGCTTTGACCCATACTTCACTCTTTTTAACCACACTTCAAAGATATATCATTTTTTTTTCAGGTTCTTTTTTTATGGAATTATATGAAAAAGATGAAATCAATGCAAATCTTTATTACGTTTCAAATTTGATGTGAATAAGGTATTTTTCGTGTGTCTATGTACCTTTACGAAAACCGATGAATAAGATTAATTTTTTATACGACTCAAAAATCAAAAGAGAAAGAAAACCAAGTGGAACTAACTATAAAGAGGAGAAAACATTCTGTGGAATGAACCATATATATTGAAGACTAGAGTTCTTTAGTGAAAATAAAATAGTCCGTTGTTTTTTCTAAAAATTTAATTTGACCGCTTCTTGAAATCATTTATATTTACTAGTCACATCTAAATAAATAACTTCTCCAATGTTATATAACCTAATCAGTGTTTTTATTGAGTAATGTTAAGTCATTTGTATCCAAGAGAAGTTAGGCTATCACAAAATAACAATTACAAAGTTATAAACCAGAAGAATCATTTTACACATAAGCTTCTTAAGGATTCCAACGCCAAAAAGAGATGGACAAGAATCTAATCTGTAAGCATACGTAAAGTGCCTAAATTAATCTGCTAACAAATTAGTCAAAATATTACTTTATCCAATAAATTTTCATACGTGGAAAATTCTCTAAGGCATATTCGACCTCCATATAATATATTTGTAAATCTAAAATAAATCATATGTTATATTAAAGGCATATTCGACCTCCATATTTGTGTATCTAAACTTTATTAATATGTTATATTATAATATTTTATCCAAATTATAGTTCATATGTATATGTCTACGGAATTCCACAGAAATCAACATTGTTCTTAAACGCTGAAACGTTTCAAGTATTCTTTAGAATAAAACGACGTGTACACGGCTTTCTCACCGTTGATACTTTATTTAGGTTTATATTCGAATTTCAATATATTATATTAACTTTTTACTAGTGTTCTAAAATAGGGTAACAGTGCGGTATTTTATAGTATACGGGTGTGTATATACTGTATTTACGATCGTATATACAGTTTATATGGTTGTATATACAGCAATTATATGATTTACAAATTAAAATTAAAATTTTTTAAAATTATAATATCTTTTAATTCTGTAAGAGTTAGAATCGGAAAACTATAAATTATTTTTCATTGATTATATTTTTTAATCGAATTTTTTAATTTATCTATCATCTAAAGTTTTATTGTAAGAATACACAATCTAATTATAATAATTTATAATATTATTTTGAGTGATAAAAGCATAAATGTCTTCCCGTATTTGTCAGATGAATATGTTGGGCCTTAATTATACACTATGGGCCTTCATGTGAGGAAACAAAAGCCCATTAGTTTGCTTCAATATTGGTTTACCCGTTGATTCCACAACATGTCACGTGGATGAAGATGAAATATTAATAAAAATGCGCCGAAGGTTTTACAAATCCCGAGCAAAACGTACAACGTGAAGAAGAAGATTGAAGAAGCTCTCAGGTTTGTTGTCTACACCAGACAATTGATTTCCCGATTTGTAATCTGTGTGCTCGTCGCCTTGCGATTTCTTCTTAAAATTTCCACTTTTCCGACGAATTTACTTTGTGTAGTGATGCATCTTAATCCCACGTTGACTTTGTTTTCCTTTTGGAAATGTCAGTGTCTTCTCTCCTTCTCCACCATTCAATCTGCAATCTCTACTCCAGAATATCGGAGATTTCAATCCCTCTTGGGTTTTTCCTCTGTCTGTTTCTGGCGCTAGATCTATGACAGTTTTAGTCAAAAGATTTGCTAGCAGAGACGGAGGCAGCAATGACGGAAACGAAAAATTAGGGTCAGTCGAGCAAGAATCTTTTATCAATGGCTCGTCGGAGCTCCCGAGCGAGTTGGTAGCCGGCGGTGGGATTGAAGCAATCGTTAATCGTCTGGTTAGTAATGGAATCGCCTTGATGCACGCAATGTGTTTGATGAAATGCTTCTAAAGTAATCATTTTGTGTTGTGTATTATCTTTCTTACCTGTTCCAATTAATGACAGAGCAAATGGGTTGTGTCTGCTCTGTTTGCTTCCATCATTCTTCTGCGACATGATAGTACAGCCTTGTGGGCGATTATTGGATCCGTTTCGAATTCGGCTCTCTCCGTAGTTCTCAAACGTATACTTAACCAAGCGAGGCCTGCTACAACCTCGCGAACTGATCCCGGGATGCCATCTTCTCACGCCCAGTCTATTTCTTTCATATCTGTGTTTGCTGTTTTGTCCGGTAAGCAGCTAAAAAGAACTTGGAACTAGTCATCCATCGTTTTGGCTATAATGGAACTGTTAAGACAATTGGATCAATATTATTCTGCAGTTATGGAATGGCTTGGAACCAATAAAGTCTCTCTTTTCATTAGCGGCCTCATCCTCGCATTGGGTTCATATTTTGTAAGTGTTCCAGTTCAGCAACTAATCGATTCATGCTTTGAAATCGTTTGGCTTCTTGATAACTAATTGCATTGATCTCTCTCCGTCTGCAAATGCTTCGCACTAATACAATGTTGAATCCATCTAAAAATTTCATATGTGCAGATATGGTTAAGGGTTTCTCAGAAACTTCACACAAGCAGTCAAGTGGTGGTTGGTGCGATCGTGGGTTCTGTTTTCTGCATCTTATGGTACAAAACGTGGAACTTGCTTCTTCTTGAAGCCTTCGAGTCATCTCTATTATTACAGATATCTGTGTTTCTGGTTGCAGCTACATTTACGCTAGCTTTTGCAACCTACGTTGTACTTAACTGGTTCAGAGACGATAGATGAGCAAAAAATATTTAATCAACATTGTAAGCAGCAAACCAAAACAAAATGAAGCTCAATTAGCATTCCTCAAAGTATCCCTCAATTCTTTTTTCAAAATTTCGTATTCGTATTCTTTATATAATTCCCCAAACCTAAGCCCGTTCGTGTGAAGTTTCAAATGTAGGCAACGAATAGAGCCAAAAAAAAAAAAATAGCAAGCCAAGCACGTGACACTAGAGAGCTAACATTGAATGTTAAAAAAAGAAGAAACATGTATTTGCAGCTACTCGGAGCTATACATCCTCTTGAACGGTTAAAACAATAACCAAATATGTATATATTTTCTATTCACAAGGCGTGCTAAACGTCCTGGATTTTATTTCTCTTGCTCATATCAAACCCATTATGGAGACAAGAGGTTTATTTAATCATCCTTGAGAGGTTGTGATGCTTCGGATGATGATGGTCTGGACGCAGGAATGTAAGACCATGCCAATGCCGCGCTCCCTAGTGTAATGGTTGCTGCAATTGAACCCCATATCCATCTCTGCCTCTTCTTTCTCTTCTGTCTCTCACGTCGTGCCACCTCTGGTATCAACAAAGTTGGAGATTAGATACATAGAAACAAGAAAAACAGAAATGACAAGAATATTTTGATTTTCTTTTACCTATGGCCTCTTGGTTTCGTTGGGACATTTCTCGGTTCACGGATTCGTAGTAGTGTACACGGTCAGACAACCGTGTGATTTCAAAGTTCTTAGTTTCGAGCATAGATTCCATCTCCATCTCTACTTCTGCCTTGGCCATACCTCTGCCTAGAGAGTCAGAGACAAACCTAGCAACCTCGAGTTGGCAGCGCAATTCTTCTGATAGGTTCATGTTGTTGGTGGAAGTGGTAGGATCAATAGGAACGAACAGACCCACCTGGGCCAACTGCTCACGGAGTCTTTGCCAGTGTATTTGCATCTTCTCTAGCGCCTCCTCTGTTTGTTTTCTCTTTTCGATTTCCATTAGTAAACTCAGCCTTATCTCCCTTAATTCAGATTCAATGTTGTTAACTGAACTCTGCATTCCACTGTCCGCTGATAGTTCTGGAAGACCAAGAAATGAGAGATTCAAGGTTAGGGTTGGATTACAAAACACTCCCCAATCACACCGTCGAGTTAACCTTTTAATAGTATAAGAAACTTTGCAAATACATGGGAAAAGAAATATGCGTTCATACTAATCTGACTCATGACTTTCAAGATATTTAGAAGCACACAGAATTCTTTTTATAGAAACAGTACTGATATATCACCAACGCTTGAAAGTAAAAGATAATGAACTCTAAAATATGATTAATCATACTACCCTGGGAACGTTGAGATCATAAGCATTCAAAGCCATCTCACAATAAAATACTAAGTAAGAAAATGAAATTTAGGTACGTACCATCCCAAGCATCATAAAACTCTCCCACAGGCGTAGCAAGTCTGCGTGAACCTTCCTCTCCTGCATCTGTGTTACTTGTGAAGCTTGCTGACTCACCTGGGTCATAGAAATCTTCAGAATCACTCTCCTTGTCTGCTTTGGCAGTGACAGGCTCCGGCAGATTGTTTTCCCATTCTAAATCATTGGCAGCACTATCCAACTCCGGCTTTCCATTACCAATTTTCCCATCAAGCGAACTACAATTCCCAACAGGATCATTAACAACTCCATAAAAATCAAAGTTTCCAACTGGACGAGCATGAACACCATTGGAACAATCCTCTACGGTAGCCTCACTTATAGGAAATGAGAACGAGGTGGACTTCCTCCGAGGTGAAGGCTTTACGTCTGTACCACTAGTAATAGTTTCATCTTCCAGGGTCTTCTGTTGGGAAGCCACATTAGCCTCAGAAGAGCTTTTCAAAAGACGCGGCCCACGTGATTTGTGGTTGATGATATAAGGCGATGGTGGGAAAGAAGATGGCGAATTGGGGAGTGGAATTGCATCAGGAGTGGCGTAGAGAGCCGGTGAAATCTGAGGACGAGTGAATGTCCTCTCATTAGGTAATTTACCTTTGCCTTTCTCCAGCTTAGATATTGGTGGCTTTGAATAATAAGACTTTGTGCTTGGAACAGTCTCGACAGATGTGGAAGCCCCTGGCTCTAGCATTCTATCCAAAGCAATAGCAGAAAAAGTAGGCATGGCTCTGCATCATTGAATATTCACATAAGCAAACTCTCTTTAACGCCAATGACAAAAGAGATGAAAGCACAAGAGTGTTCTTCAGTTCAATGGTTCAGAAAAATGCTATTAACAAGGAGTAAGTGAGAATCAGCTATCGGGAAGGTACAAAGCAAAGACCCCGTGCTCAATCCACACTATCGCTACCACGAAACTATACCTAACCAAAACTTTATTCAACATAGATTCTCGCGGACTTTCGAGAGGTTAGCAACAAAAACAGCTCACGAAAACCAAAAATCGAGGAAGAAGCTGGTAAAACAACCACAAATCGAGATTCTAGAAGCTAACAAAAAGGTCAATCGAGAAGTCAATCGAATATCCCAACGCAAAGCAAGAACAACACCTCCAAGATTCAAACCTACCATAACGAATTTTCTAGAAATTCCACCGTAACAACAAGCCGATAAACCGAAAAACATAACAAAAAAAAAAACAAATTACCTAACGCGCGAAGGAGATCGCCACGGAAGAAGCTGAACGGATCCAACGGAAGATTAGACGGGAGCTAGACGACGGAGAAGATTGGTAGAAGAAGAAAAAACAGCATCGTATAAAAGATACAGAGGAAGGAGGAGGGAAGAAGAAAACCTCTTCTCCAAGGCTTTTTATCGCAAACGACACCTTCGCTTTGTCTCTCCGCAAATATTTGTTTTTTTTTTTTTTTTGAAAACGCTCTTTTTTTCTCTTTGCTCCCTATTCTTGGCGACCCATTTCTTTACAAATTCGTTAAATTTTATCACTTTTTAAAATTAATCATCTACGCTTGGTCGTCGAACATTTTAGACAAACGTGTCTTTCAGACAGCTTTTGAAAAGACGGATATAACCTTTGCCGGTATGAGTTACGAGCAAGGTCGGCGCGATAAAGACGGGGCATTTTGTGTAAATAATTCAACGGTAGGGTTTCGAGAGTAGTTCGAAACGATGTCGTGAGAGGGATCTTGCTAAGTGGGTCATTACATCATGAACTGGTCTTAACTCCAATATTCTATTACGTCATTCAAACGGTGACGTGTCAACATTAGGTCCTAAAGCAAATTTTGGTTTTAAACCATGGCCCAATTTTGTCTGTTCACGAATCTGTAAAGCCCATTTTGAAAACGATTTCTAAAATATTTTTTTTGAAAAAGCTGTTTTTGTCTTCTTCTAATCTGGAATTTGATATTTTTTAGAGCTAATTCCTAAACGTGACCCATGTGAACACGCTTACAAGAGTTTCAAAACATATGATTTTAAAATATATGGTCTTCCAAACAAAGGAGACTGTCTACTTATTATAATATTTTTTCTAAACTTTACTATTTGAGGAGAAGAAAAATCAAATGCATTTGCCATTTTTCGTCATTTTATTTTGAATTTTTAAAATAAAAGCTAAAGGTATGAAATCAAGAATATAGAACCTGGTTCAAAGCAAGCAACTCTGGACCTCCTGTATCAGCAACTATGAATTGATTCGATTCTCATTAACATATCTTTATAAAATATAATAAGAAATCAAAAACAAGTTATTAATCTTGTAATAAGCAATCATGGATCTTGAATTTATCTTATTCTTGAGAACTCAATGAAAGTGTACTAAACACTCAACTTTTTTAATACATCAATTTAGAAAACATGAAAAAATCTTAGTTTGATCCATCTTTTGAATCGAATCAAAAATTGCTTTTCTTTTTTTTCTCATAGATTATATATAGATAAAAAAGGAAAAAAAAAACAATATACAACGTTTTTATTCATCTTTCTTCATCGAATCTATCTGTAATGAATTACTGGTGTGTTAGAGTTCGGATCCCACACACCTCCTTCCTTCACATACTCCATATACCTCGCGAACTCAGGTTTCGCCGTCGCCAAACTCTTCTTCTTCGTCGTCTTCTTCTTCCTCTGAAAACGAGCGTCGAAGAAACTTAGCAAAGGATGAACAGAACCACCGGTTGGTTTCGCCGTCGGCGTCTTCTTCACCTCTTGAACCGGGTTTCTTGAATTACCATAAACACTAGCCGGAACGCTCGTAACCCTCTTCAGTCTTGGTTCTTCTTCCCCGAGCTTTTCGTAGCCGCCGTGGATCTTCCTAGTGCTCATGGCTCTAAACATGGTGGTATTTGGTGAAAAAAAGTTAAAAAGATTTTTTTTTTTGGTTGTGTTCTTGAATCTTTCTCTTGATGGTGTTTATTTAAGTAAGCAAGCCAAGTTTGCTTTGTGATATGAAAAGGAAAAATATTAGATCTGTTGACTTTTATATTAGTGTAGATCTCTCCAACTAACAAAATTAAATATGTGTATAATTGAATAAAAACCATGTGTTAGTGTTACACCCACATGATGTATACATCTCGTCCCTAGCTATTTAATCGCCGGTCAAATGTAGTTCATGCTGACTATTACGTCTACATCTTTTAGACAATTCAAATGGACAATGGCTTAAGAGTTTAGACTAACTTGTCTTGCGTGTGCATAACTAAGTTTCTTTGTCTCATCCAACAATTTATTCTTAGAACGAAGAAAAAACGTTGCAACTTTGTCGAAAACATACAAGATCAAAGGAAACCTCTTAGAAACTATTTGCAAATAAATATCTGAAGCACTTGTTTCCAAAATCCAAGTTAAGTCAAGATGGAGTGATTTGATCAGATACTCCTTGTTTAAGATACTAAAAAAGTTAGTCTTGGTCTTATATCTATATCTTTGTGTTTTCTCATCATCTTAGCTAGGATCGGGAGATGGAAACCCTATTATGCTCAAAACGGGTGGAAGAGGAGTGAAGAGAAAGAAGAAGCAGAGGACATAAATGCAAAACAAGTAAATTCATCAACCAAATTATGACAAAACAAAATGATACTGTATTGCTTTGTCATTAAGCGGATTTGCACAAATGTCAATTTTCCTTATATATAATTATAGGTCTCAACTTACTTCAAATGTGAGATTGTCAATCTGAGGTTAGGAGAACCAGCGACACATATGATTACAACTTGATTACACAATGAGAAATGCGGATTTTCAGATCTGTTTAAATCACCTTTCAAGTGACTTTCAGATCGGACAGAGCACTGATAACATTGTCGTAGTAGCTGCGTCTCACACATGCTGCGTTACAAATAGATGATGATATAACACAAAAGCTAGACATCTCGAAGAAAGAATAAGTTTTAAACATATACTTAGAAGATTAGAAAAGAAGATAATTTTTGGTATCTCAAATTCAGTGTATTACAATTTGCAAACAAGATCAACAAATATTTTGTTGTAGAGAACCAATCTTTTTTTTAGTAGACGCAATCTCTTATAGTGTTGCTTTCCGGCTCTCTTACTCGCTATCTTTCCCCTGCCTTAGTGTCAACAAATACACTTACAAATACATCATGCTTCTTAATTATTTGTCCACCCAACAAAGAGTAACCACAAATGAAGAAAATGCAAGTAAACTCCTTGAGCAAACATCAAGTTCACAGTTTCAAGTTTAATTTCGGTTCGGACGGTTTCATCATATGAATTGGTCTATCCCTAATCATCAGTTATGATATAAAATAGAACCACGCTAAATGTGGACCGTATGATGTTCCTGATCACTTCCAAAGTAGAATATGTACACGATTAAGCCTCAAAACCTTTTCTTTTTTTTTTGTTTTGAGAGTCAAATTAATTTACCGGAAAAAAAAACGCTAGAAGGAGGGGTCGAACCTCCGACCTTGTGGTTAACAGCCACACGCTCTAACCAACTGAGCTATTCCAGCTGATTTGATCTTTTAAGCTTCTCAAGATTTAATTTTTTTTAAAATAAATATTTAATTCTTTAAAAGGTTGAAAGCACAAACTAATTAAAAAAAAAAATTGCACATAAACATAAGAAATCAAAACATATAGACGCTTCTGTTGTCCAGATTTGCATCTACAATCCTATAAAGTAGTCATGAATTCATACTCAAAAGTAATTTTAAGGCAAAAGAAAAAGGATTTAATTTCACTTTGGCAGATCACAAGTGTTACCGTTCCTCTTCATTGCTTGCTTGTTGTTATGCATCCACACTTTGAAAACCTGTCTCCTTAGATTCACCGTCCTACAAAACTTATCAATCTCTTCTTCGTCTTTCTTCTGCATCCTCCACCCAATTCTCTCTGCAAATTCCTTCATCTTCTCCTTTTGTTCTTCATTGATCTTCGTCCTTATCCTCTTCTTCTTCTTCTTCTTCTTCGTCATCATCAAACCGTTTTCATCAATATTCTGGTTTCGATGATTCAATATCTTCTTCATATCCTCCCTCGACGAAGAAGTCCTCCGTCCAATATCACTTGTTGGATACATTCCACGTGGCTGAATCGCCTAGTACGAGCTGCCACTGCTGTAAAACGCCGGGGATATCAGCTCTTGTATAGTGTTTCTATGTCCGTACACTTCCTTCCGGTGGAAACTCCGGTGGTAACTGCAGGCTCCGCATTTTAGCGCACCGAGCGTGCCCTCTTTTCCTCCGGGCATGAACTCCTTGTACTTGCCTGCTTGGTCGCCACGTGCACTCGATTTTTGGTTTTCTTTCTTGACGAAGAATGGAGGTAAAGACGGAACTGAACTGGGTTTGGCTTTCGGATCCGGGTTGGTATGTGGTTTTGTTTCTAAGCTTTTGGCTGAGATTATTGTTGTGGAAGTAATTGCATTGCATTTTCCTCCATGCTCCATTGTAAATCTGGCTCGAAAGAAGACAACTTTGTTAAAATTTCATACTTATAATCATCACTAATGCATGCAAAGAAAACCTCTCATTTGGATGATGTTTAGTTCATTTTAATTAGGAATTAAAGAGGATAGCTGATGCATTTTAGACTCACCTGGAGGGATTAAAGCGGAAAGAGTAGTGTTCAAGATGAGATTGATACTGAAGAAGAGGGACAAATACAAATTGGTGGTGGTGATGACGTGTGTGCATCTGTTTCCTATCACCCATCAAATTTAATTTCACATGAAAATCCAACAAAATATTGATTTAATAAAAACACAAACCTACTAGAGAGAGAGTGTGTGTGTGTGTGGTGGTGCCTATTAATTTCGAGACATTGTCATATGTTTGTTATCTCTCACCGCCTGTAACTTTGGCCCATCTCCCATTATTGCATCTATCTTTTTTTCTCTATTTTCTTTTATGATGATGTTATTGGTGCTACTAATTAATGTGTGTCTGCAAAAACCCTAGGTTAGTCAAACTATTTACCAACTAATAAAGACTTTAGGGTGTGGGATGAATGAAAGAGATGGAGAAGACATTTAACATCTCCATCGCTCAATACTCATTATAAGTATTTTAATTATTAAAAACTATTATTTTAATATATATATATATGTATTTATTAAATAATTAAATATTAAAATATAAATGAGTAAAAATGTGACGCATGTTAAGAAACAGGTTCCTATTTCTTTTCTACTTTTCTATTTTTTATAATATTTTAATAATAAAAAATGGGTTAAGAACCCAGCAATGGAGATGTTATCCATTCATTTAAAATATATATAATTTGTGGAAAATTCAATCAATAATTTTAATTTAGTTGAGATATTGTGTCATTTGATCAAGAAAATCAAATTGAAATCGTGTCTTATTTTGCCACAGTTGAAATCGTGTGTTAATTAGTTCACATTGACATTTATAGATCATAAATTTAACATACCATAAAAAAAGTTTATTTTTGTGTGTGAAAACATTAATTAAAAATATTTGTAATGTATTCAATCCAATAGATTCTCATAATATCTCTTTTTTCATTAAGCGTCACAACTCACAACAAAATCTCTCTATGCGAATTAACTAATGTTGCAATAAATCAACAACTGTAGTGGGTAGGGGTTTGCATGGAGATTAGTATTAACTACAGGTTTAACTTCCATTACCAATGGAATTAGGTTTTCTAATAGAGGTATTTATTAGAGAATTTCTAACAATATCTAATCAGAGTTAACCTTTAGTCTTGAAAGAGAAGATATGCTAAATTATTTTTTTTCTGGTGGGGAGGGTTGAGAAATTAAAGTGTGAAAAAAGAATGAAAAAGTTGGTCCACATAAGCATAAACAACGACCTGCGCTTTTATTTATCTCCACATGCCTCATGTCTTGTTTTCAGATTCTTTGTTTCCCACAGCTGTGTTGCATTTTATATGATGATCTTCTTATTTACCAAAATATATTGAAATCAATGAAAATAGTTTTGCCATATACAAAATCTCAAGAGATTGATCAATGGTTTTTTTATAACAAGGTGAAAGAAAATGACTATGTAAAAGGTTTAACTAATCGAATTGATAGCTTCGAATGGAGGATATACATTGTCACGGTTTACAGTTTTCTTGCACTGCAAATTATATTATCTGTCCTTGTTTTTGTAGCCCATGGAATAAGTGAGACTTTTATTTTGTGAAAATAAGCTTTTTATTTGTTAAATTCTAGTCATTGGCACCAAGCCCAATACAAAAGGCATCCCCTCTATACAACGAATCCAAGCAAAATGGAACTAGATTTGATACACATTTTCACATGTTACAATAATAATCGCAGCGATATATTCGATGGAATAAAGGTTAAAGTACAAATGGTGTTCTCTCACGTGCTCTAGTTTACGAAAGCAATAAAACAAAACAAGGATACAACACAAGATTTCCAGCAAGTGAAGCTTGGAAGAGAAGGGAAGATCACACAATTTGGTGGGCGTGGAATAGCTTCTTCGTCACAGGATCAGATTAGCTGTCCTGGCCGACCACGAACAAGTGGGTCTTGATTATGAAATGATCCCAGATCAATTACAATCAATTGTGCAAAGATTTTTAGAATCTATTCCAACGATAAAAGCTATTAATCATAAGACATATACAATGCAGGAAACTTACTTCAGATAGATGTTAATGTCTCGTAACCTTGTTAATTATACATAACAATCAAATCTAATTCCTATCAGAGCATTCAATGGCAGAGAGGTATTATTACCAGTCAGATGAATTGTGTTTCACTTTGGCCTTAGATGTCTTGTGAGACTCGATAAGCCTCCACATGTACCATGAACCAATGGACCTGTAAGGTCGCCATTTCTCACAAAGCTGCTCCATCTGCAATGGACCAGGAAGATCTTTCAAACCGTAAAGATCTTTCACGCCTTTTCTGACACCGAGATCTCCCACAGGCAACACATCAGGCCTGTGAAGCGAGAATATCATGAACATGTGAACAGTCCACACTCCAATTCCTTTAACCAGAGTTAACCGATCTATCAGCTCTTGGTCACTCATTTCCAGAATCATCTCATCGGAAAGCACTCCGCTTTTGTATTTACATGCTAGATCATGGAGGTAGCTCGCTTTCCTACCTGAGACCCCGATCTTACGAAGATCAACGGCGGAGATTGAGATCACGGATTCAGGGACAACACCTGATTCTCCGCCGTCGAATAGAGACAGGAACCGATCGTAGATGCATTTCGCTGCCTTGGTGGCAAGCTGTTGGTAGAGGATGGATCTCGCCAGGGAGACAAACGGAGGGCTGCTTGAATCGAACACCGGAGGATCGTCGTGCGCGGAGATTACGGTTCCGAGCACTTCGTCGGATATCTGTAGGTGACGGAGGGAAATTTCTACCGTCGATTTAGACGATAGAGGAGACGCGGTGATCATCACCGGCGACGAATTCAGATCATCTGACGAAACTCTCCGGATTTTACGGGGTCGGAAAGTGAGTTTAGAAGAAGAAGAAGAAGAAGAAGAACGAGAGGACTCTGAAATCTCGCGATTAACGGCGATTGAGGAATCCGGCGGCGACGAAGGTCGATTTAGTGCGGCAAGGGTTTTACGGAGAGACATTGCGACGGCAAAATTGGTCAGTGGCCCGGTGAAGATCATCAACCTCAATACCTCATTACCAAACTGTAAACTGAAAATTTTATCTCTCGCCTTAAGCCCGACCAAATTCTCGATTGGGCCTTAAGCAATATCGATCGGCCCCTAAATAGCCCAATAACATTTTTGTCGGCTAATAATCGTCGCGTAAGCCCAAAAGAATTCTTAGATGTGTTCACCTTTAGCACAATTACAGTGAGAACTTATGATCGCACATATGGTAGTAAAATATCTTTTCTTATGGTGGAGAATGAAGAAAGTTGAATATTTGTCGACGACGACTGGATAGAAAAGTTTAATATAATTGTGAGATTTTATGTGTGATCGTGCAGAGTAGATTGAAAAAGCTGGTAGAATTAGTACAAACAATGTTGCAGAATCGGTTCAGTAAAATCGGAAAAACTAACAATAAAAAGAAAGACACAAAAAATTTTTTTAAAAAAAATATTCTGTTGAACGCATATTGACACGAACAAAAGGTCAAGAAGAGGTAAACAGAAAAGGACAAAACGACGGTCAAAATATAAAGGAGAGAAAAAAACAGAGCATAATACGACAAAAATAAGTTCATTAAATCACTACAATGCTCTGATCCAAACTGGAACACAACAGTACCACAGACATGAGTAAACCCACATTGGTACGATCAGAATCTAATCTCCCAATTCGACGATCAGATTTCAATCTTCACTACCAAACAGCTAACCCCCAACTTTTTTATTTAATTTAATTTTTCTTATTTTAGCCAATTAAAAAAAAACACACAATAATAATTAAAGTCTCAGTTGTGAAATTCAGGGACTCAGGTGGAACTGAAACTTCTCCGTTCAATCAAAAAACTATATACATTAAAAGAGTTGTATCCTATGTCTATATTTTTGGTCTGCCATTTTTTGTATGTTACATCTTTTTATTTCATCACTCTATGCATTTGATATGTAATCTTCAAATTAACCATATTTTACATTTCAAAGACAAAAGGCAGAGAAAATTTCCATTAGCAGGTTAAATTTTGGAAAATAAAAATAGAAAAATGATTTAGAAGATTAACCAGAGTGGGTACTATATAGATAGAACTATAAGTTAGACCGTCGCTATCAAAACATCAACATCGTCTCTCGATATACAACACTTCTCCTTTTTTTTTCAAACATTTTCTTCCTTTTTTAATAAACTAGACATAATAAATAATTAAACCACATGGAAATTTAAGAATCTAACGTCAATTTCTTTATCTATTTCATCTCGTAAAGTCATGGACAAAACTTGCCCTATCCGCCACATTTAGCCTCCACGATAGAAACGGAACGCCACCATTAGAGTCACCGTTGTTAGCTCCAGAGCCGCCGTAATCATCTATGAACCTGATCTCATTTGCCGGATAATTGCACGGAACCCTCTGCGTCGTGTGATGAGCCCACGAATTACCATTATTGTTGTTACCAGTTGCAATATTGTAAATGTTGTAGCCAGCGTTGTGATGTCCGTACTGATCGATTGCTACCGGTGAAGCTCCGACGAAGGCATTCCCTGAAGCCGCCGTGGTTCTTCTCTCTTCCTTCTTAAAACGAATGCCGCATGCGTTGCATAGGGACTGTAAATTCCAAAACCATCCATATCATTTAACCATCAATATCATTATTTAATGTTTTTCAATAAATAAAGCAATAGATAACGGAAAAAATCAAAAAAGAGGGATGATCTTTTCGAAATCTTTTCTTTCTTGGGTCGGTTCTTTATATATGAGGTTGATTGAATTTCGACAAAAAAAACTATATTCAATGAAAATTAGTGGAAATTAATCACCCTATTTAGCCTTCAAAATCACTATTAGATACTATTTTCAGTAAATAGAGTTATAGTAGACAATAAATTATCGGTTAAAGAGAAGAAGAAAAGGATATTTAAAAAAGGGATTAAATGTCTTTTTTTTGCAATCATTGTTTTATTTCTTGATTAAGTCGCATTTTTATTATGACCAAATGGAATTTAATTACCTTAGGGCCTCTAGGACCATTCCTCCATAGTGGAGTTGAGGTTGTGTCACAGTTGGCACAGCGTCTGGCGAGGAGAGAATCGCCACCGCCACCGCCGGAGCAACCGCGTGTTGGCTTGATGGGACTAGTACACGGCGTCGCTTTGGAGTTGTTTTTGGTGTGAAGCAAGTCCCAGAAGTTGGAGATGCAAGAGGAAGCACCAGAGGATGTAGATCGTCTGCGTTTCTCGTCCTCCTCGCAAAGACGTGTGGAAGGAGTTCCAAGAGAGAGAGTGCAGTCAACGACGGAGGAAGAGTAATAATCCTCGCCGTTCTGCTCAAAAACGCCGCCATTTTGCATGGAAAACATCATCGAGTAAGAGCCGGCGTTTGAGTTGGAGTTGTTGTTGTAGCAGCAGCTTTGGCTATGGTGGTGGAACATTCCGCAAGAATGACAATATTGCCCCTGCGTTGAAGCATTGTACGGAGTCTGCATCATCTCTCTTTCTCTCTCGCTTTGAAAACCCTAATTGTAAATTAAGAAAAGTTAAAGAAAGTATGAAGAGATAAAGTAGCAGGTTTTCTCGTTGGAGTGAATTGAAGAATGGAGAAGAGGGTCTCACACCTATATATAGAATCAGAAGTGTATATGCAGGTTTTTAGTAAAATCAATAGAATATGTGGGGACGCAGCTTTTTACGAAGTAATATTAATTTATCTCATTTACTCAAATGGGGTTCGCTTGCCTTTTTAATGTTTTTTATTACAAAATACGATGATACCAGTTATCAAGTTCCTTGAACAGCCCAGTTAAAAGGAAATATTATAATCACTGTCTATATTTTCTACATACATAGCACATGCCTGCTCTATGGGTAATCTGTGTGATTGTGTTGATAATTAATTATATCAAAATAGATATATTTCAAGTTAATTAGCATATGTTTTTTTCTATATTCAGCTTAAAAAATAATGACTTTCCTTAAATAGGTGATTAATTAGCCTTTTGACAAAGGACGACAAGATACACATATGACATCACATACATTATAAAAGTATCAACAGAAGATAAAACAATTGTAATTAGTTGTGTTCTAGTATGGTTGACTAATTCAACCTGAAAAATATAAAGAAAATATAGTGTGAATTATTTCACATCAATTTTAATTATAATTTTCTTCTGTATACGGAATTAGTAACATTAATACTCGAATCATTACATACTGTTGAGTATTATTATAACTTTATGTTCGATATCCTGCAGTTATACGAATAAAACATAGCAACGAAAATATATAAAGTTGTAAGTAAAAAATTAAAACCGAAGCTATATATGTTGAGCAACTTATACATCTTGGGCAGAAGTATGAGCTGGTCGATGGATGCCAAACTTCGGATGTAGATGCTAAACTTAGGTTGGGATTTAGATGGTAAACTAAAGTTAAACACATTTGGTAACATATACTTAAAATGAAATCATTCATTTACGTGCTTCCAGAAAATAGAGATTGAAATTTGGTTTAAGTGGAGATAGGGTAGATCTTAATGTTAATAAATGAGACAGTGGGGTCAGATGAAAAACGTACAATATTTGGACCATCATACATACAAATTCTTGTTAATTCGTTATTGCTTTTTGAAGTAATTATTATGTCACTCACACACGAATGTTTACTAGATCTACATAATTGTAAGAAATTTATCGGGTTTTATGGCGTAAAATTAAACCATGCAAAAAAAAAAAAAAAAAAAAATCGAAGAAGAATATGATGTTGATGGTCACTGAAGAAGGGTGGTCAAAATTTAGCCCACGTGACAAGGGGGAGAGAGAAGAGTACAGTCATCACTGCAAAAAATCTCCGATCACGAGGATCAATTTTTTTTTTATTTGTTCTCTTCCAATATAATGCTATAAACCTCTTATCTCTGCCCTAAAAACCCTGAATCTCACGCGCTCCTGCTCACTCGCGCGTGGCCTCGTCCTTTTGCTTCCACATCGCAATCACACGTTCGATATCTGCTCAGCCTTATGTGGTTAATGATGATCCATGATGATGTAAGTAAAAATGACTTAGATTTCTTCAAAACTTTGTAGCTATAGCTAGGGTCTACTCTACTCTTGTCGTCAACGATACTAGTCTTCGTCCCCTATTTAATAGATTTGTATGTTTATGCTTTAACTAAAACCCTCCATTTCTTCAAAACATAACATGGACTCTCATTTTTTATTTTTTGGTTTGGATATAACATTACGTGATATGAACCCCAAAACCATACTGGAGAGTGCGATGTTCAACTTGCATCCTAAGGAGCAAGCCAACACAACCCATTGGTAACAAATACGAGTCCGACTTATTTTGGGAGTAATCTACTTTGAACAAGAAAATCAATTTATGCCATACCCCAAGCAACTTTCATCAAACCATATCAGCATGGGCTTATTTCTAATATTTTGGACATGATTTTTTATATTTGAAATGATGATCTTTTAGATATCTATATAAAAGCTTAACTTCTAATATTTTACCATTCTTAATTTTTTAAACAAATTGTTATTATATTAATTATGAAAGACATTTTACGTATTTAATATGCATGTGTATTTTTCAAAATTTAGTTTATAATGCAAATGTGACGCTTATAAAATATGCTATAAAGGGTTAGATCAAAACGTTAAGATTAAAATCATACTATGTGTAAGACAGCTTCAAATAGTATTTGTGAAGTATAAACATGAAGCAAAAAAACACTTTCAACAGTCTTGTTAGAAGTTAGAACCACTCGTGGTCGTTGTATGGTTGAGTAACGTATCGAAACCCTATGAGAATCCAATTCCTTGTGGGGGTTTTTAATAAAGGGAATACGAAATTATAATCATAATGACATGAGAATATCCAGGAAGATTTGGATGAGTTTTTAGAGTAACTAGAAAAATATTGCATGAAAAGAAAAGCTAATAGATTAGATTGTGAAGAACCCAAAAGATAAAGGGAAGAATCCCCTTTATTCAAGTGAGGTACCTTCCTACAATCATCAAACCAACATCCCAATTAGCCTATGCATACACATGTATGAACTATATATCTCTTTTAAATTTAATATACTTTTTTTCATTTTTCATGTTATCTTAGCTTAGCAAGAGAGAGATTCGGCTCTTGAATCTTGATGGGTCAAAGAAGGACTCTCTAAAAAGGAAAGGTCAAAGAACTAGTAATACTCCCCATAAATTTGATGTTGAACTAGTGAAAAGAAACAAAGAAAAAGCTATTGGACCCACCTCTTAAATCATTATACCTAGTAGTAATACCACATGATAACCTTTCTTTTTTTTTGTTTCTCTATAGCCAAATGACAATGATATGGTAGGAAGAAATGCTTGTATATGTTTCGATGGATAATCGCAGAAGGCTTTCTTATTCATAATCTCTGGAAATTAGAATTTAAGTTGAGTCATTGTGATATTTTACAATATTACAAATGAACGAATATAAAATTCATTACTTTGCGCTTTTACATGCAATTTAGTTAAAATTGTTTAAAGTGTCAGTCAATTTTTGATTATGTACGTACTTTTTAAGACTTCTCATCAGTATACAGTTTACGGAAAGAATCGTGATTGATAAAAAAATCTAAAAAATGAAACGTATGAAAAATTAGTAGTTTTAAAATTTGTCGATGGTGCAAATCTTTCCAAATAAATATATAAGGATTTAAGTGGTGATATTTTTTCAGCGAAACAGTTTATTTTGTTACCTATGTTCGATGGACTCTTCACTATTAAAAATATTTTGACCTCATCATTATACAAATAACCTTCTATCACAAGGGAAAATTAAACCTTGAGCACAAGAAACGAACCTTCTTATCATTACGCGTCACCTCTTTGGTAATTTTTGCAACCACAATTCTAAAAAATTTACGAAATAACAATGGATCAAAACACAACCCTATTTATTATTAAGCTATTTTGTTGTTTCGCAAGTTACCTATCAATTCCTAACATTTAAGAAAAACATTTGAAAAACAATAAATTTAAAAATAAAAAGGTGAAAATCAGATCGTCTTGAGATTGCCGAAACTTAGTTCGACTAACGGGACGACCACCACTTTCAAAAAGATGCTCTGTCGAACGTTTATATTTATACAATATATAACACTAATTATTGTACGTAATCAATATTTATAGTAATTTTGTTAAGCTCGAAACGTAAAACAGTGGTAACCCCAAGACACAAAAGCGTTACGTTTCGCCACTACATGCAAAGCTACTTATACCTCACGCGACTCAACCACCCGTGATCAATACGCTCCCTTCCAACCACAAATTTTTGAGCTCACGGGCTTAAATCGGCGAGTTGTTATATATATATAGTGATATGAATAGACCAAGCATTTCGCTAATGCCCATAAATAAATTACGTTTAATTAAATTAAGGCACGAGATAGGGTTTCCGTAATTTTACTCTGAGATTTGCTTTATATGGAACTTTAATTTAATTTCGTTATTTTTATAAATTCAAATATCACAATATTACTCACCTTGTTTAATGTCAAGACCTCAAGATTATTGTATTCATATAAGTTTCGATCTTACTTATTATGTTTTCGGAAGCAATATTATTTTAATGTCACCACACATTTTCCGATATATTTTGAGAAAATTTTAATGATTTATTTATTAAATAAACTTTAAACTACCCTGAAAAAAAACGAGTTTAAGAAACTATAATTTGTACAATTCTAGTTATGAATAAGAATAAGACAAAACCACAATCTGAAAAAACTTTTTATGAGAACATCGAGATGTTTGAACTTTGAACCAAAGAAACTAACTTATTGAAATTTAATTAAGATTTTAGATTTTAGTATATACCTATTCAGAAGTTATTTTTAGTGTGGACAATAGTTTTAAATATTAAAAAGGAAAATCAAACGGCTATATGCAAAGAAAGAAAAAAAAGACCGGCTCGTAGTCCGGTACGAGAGCAATAAAACTACAAGGTGTCTGATGATGATGCAGATTGCAAATGTTAAATAATGATGATGTTGGCTTCGGTGGATTCGGCGGGACCCACAACGTCCCCAAAAAAGTTCTCGCGAGTTCCAAGAAACATAGAGAGAGAGAGAGAGAGAGAGAGAGAGAGAGAGATCGTATATTGGTGACGAGGAGTCGATTACTTGAATTAATCCGTTTGTCGTTAATCAGGGTGCCACGTGGACACAAGCCGTGAGATTTAGTACTCCGCATGCATGCATGCATGCATGTAAAGCAATCAAATGTTAAGTAAGTAAATTAATGCTTAATTTATTTTAATATAGTAAACTTTGTTGGTTTTGGGAGTCGTCTTGGTCACATTAATTTAAAAACGAGACATTCCTCAAAAGTTACAAAACACGACTGGAATGTTTCTTCTCTCTGCCCTTTTGATGGATTCTGCTTTCTCTTTTATTTTTGTTTGAAAATTCTGTTTGTATGGTATGCCTTCTTAAAATATGAAAAAAAATCATTATAGGGGCTATCTAAGAATGCTTTCTACTTTTATTTTACAATATACATAGAAATAATAATGTGAAAATATTGATGTCTATATGTAGCTTTTTAAAATTATTGCCTCTAGGTGGTTGGTCCATAGATCAATATTTGGATACAAACAAGGTTTAATTACATGGATTGAGTTTTGAAGGATTTATCTAATATACTACTATAATTTAGAATGAATTAGTATACAATGGCACAATGTACTTTGAAATAAAGTTTTCGTTCTTGGAAATTGTTATACTTGTCATTTACAATCACAAATTAAGATGCTTGTAACTTAGATACAATAAATAATTTGAATGTTTAATGTTAAAAAAAAATTATTTTGGATGTTTTTAGAAAAAAAATATTGCCACCAAAATGGTTAGGCTGACTTAATTTTGTTTCTACAATAAATAAAAAAGTTACAGGACATCTGTTCAGACTAATTACTTGTAATTTTAGAAGTCTACTTACCAAAATATAAAACTTGTCCCTCGATTTGCTGTTTTTTCGTTTAACGGTTAACTATATAAAATAATAAATCTAAAGTACAAAATTACAGCTGTCATATATTAAGTCCATTTTTTATTTTGTCTACGGCTCCTGTAACTTCATGTTGTCCCCTCGAAAGCGTCTCTTCACATTTCCTTAAGGATTCATGTTAGGAAATCTTATAGTATTTTTTTTTGTATTTGGTCAAGTAGTATGGTTGACTGGAACATGGGTCTATTGACTTTTATTTTTTAAGTTAGAAAATAGCACAAATTATATTAAACAAACACATTTATCAAGTATGACAATGTTGGTGTTGGTAGAACATAAATACTGTAATCTAAATTCTGTTAATTATTAAAAAGTAAGCCTAACATATGTACGCAAAAGTATATGTTTATAAGTTTTGATAAATATTAGGTATATTTAAAAATCTAAGGGGTTAAAGGATGGATCATGGATGAATTCATCACGTTAATCAACTTTATATCAAATGAGATAAAAGAAGCAGATGAAACAAATAAGGGAAGAACAAATATGGGAGTGGTCCAATGTAAGTAAAAAGGGCAAAAGTGGGAAAAGAAAATTATTGGACCAACTAGAGGAATGCCTCAAGATTGGGAGAGGTATCAATCATGACACGAAACATAAGATATATAAATATGATCAAAGGTTGTCACTTTGGTCCATGGTACATCTTTGCTAGCTTGACCAATTCTTCTAGGGCACAAACCTATATTGGATTTGTTGTATCATCTTTACCCAACAAGTTTCTCTTTATATATACATATATTAATATTTTTTGCTCTTAACGTTTCCCAATTAAATCACTTCCCTTTGAATCTTCCACTTATATTCTTGTCTTCAACACAACACTAAATTTTCAACTTTTTTCTTGTTCTTGTAGCCCAATAGCTTTTGAGCATAAAGAGGGAGACATTCCATCTTAATTCGGATAATCGTCGGACAATGAAAAACAAAATTCTTCAAACAACTTTTGAGAACCAAAGTGCCCTCCCAAACCAATTTCACCGTTACCATTTATTTTAGACGTTTGGATCACAATATGGAAACAACAGCAGTTAAAAAAAAATAGCATAGAAAATACAGAAAAATATGTACCATTATTGATGAAGTGTTGTAAACTTTGGAATTACGTAAAAACATTTGCATTTTTGCATATTCAATATTGAAGATAGATGGATATATACACATGTATATATTAAAAGGGTATTAAAAACCTGTCACTGGAAAATGCAGGGATGGATCATAAGAATTTCAAAAAGGCAGAATGATAATTTGATACGAATTGGCACTTCAAACCATTTTTTTCGAATCTTCAGTCTTCCCTTCCCCCAATCGAATTCCGTTTGAATTTTCTATACATTACCTATTAGCCCAATGGACACCACTTCACTTTTCTAGCCGCTTTTTTTTTTTTAATTTCCTTAACAGCATGCAGTTCAATTCCACAATTACAATCCTCTCAGGCCCATGTTAGAGCATTGAGTCCATTCAAGCAAAGCTCAGAGGAGAAGACAAGAAAACAAAATTTCGTATAAACAAACACTAAACAGAGGAATTGAATTACAAAATGTAATGAAGTAACTTTTCGAGACATGAAAAAAACTTTTTTAACATATTTTGGAATCTGACTTGTTCTCTGTCACGGTTCAGGCAAGTTTTGAAGCTATCGTCCTCGCCACCCGGAAACAGACTTGGGGACAAGTGAAATAGCGTTTGAGGCAGCTTCTAATCTGCACAATTGCCCGAAGGTGAATCTATTTATCATTTCCACACCACAAATGAAAAACAACAGTAGAGCGAGAGAGAGAGGGAAGAGGGAACTACTTTGAAATTTCTTCAACAGCCTTCATGACTTCCGCGGAACTAGTTTCCAGTACCTGTCCTCCAAACACAATCTCATCTAACACTGTGTGAATCTGCAATATTGTCAATGAAAGAAAGACTGATGACACAAATCACTAATATTAATACGTTTTGTTTCATGTAGTTATCCAAAAAAGTGTCGAAACTATTATGCAGCACCAGATTTTGAATATAGTATCTAGTATATGATGGGCCAAACTATTCTGCGTAATACCAGTACCTTGCTGTAGTTGAACACAATGTCGAGTTCACAGACATTGCTGAAGCATTTGTCCAGTGTTTCAACAAGAACTACAAATGCAATAATCAAACTGAAGTCATCATACTATGAAAGATACATTTTTATCACAAGCTTTAAAGAGGAAAAACCAATGAGCAGGAGAGCAACCATTCATAACTTTAACATGAGTTCGTGACAAGCTTAGTCATTTTTATGATAGGACTTAGAGGCACTGTATTCGCTGAATACACTAAATGGAAAGAACTACCCCGAGATTTGATTAAAGAGAGTCCTCAACTCTTGACCAAACGCAATATCAATCCAAAGTAAACAAACACCCATATCTCTGTTAGCCACATACTATAAATACCACCTGAGCTAGCACACCATTTGTATCCATCTATAGTTCTTTGATGGTGACAATCTAAGACACTGCACAATTCTACAACTCAAGACTCTGATTTCTATCGTCTCTGTTTCTATATTTTACTTCCTCAAAGCTGATTGCCAATCTCAATTTTCTCTTCACATATGTACTTTCTGAGACTGAATACATCAACTTATCGAAAGCTTCACATAGAAGGTGTTGAATTTGCAATATGATTTCCAAGAGCAAAATTGGTTTACACATGAAGAAACGAATGATCAAGATGTTCAAAGAAAGCTAAAGCTATATTCTTGTTATATTACAAAGCAGACAAACTAAAAGTTTATATTAAGTGGGGTTTTACACAAAAATCAAAATGGAAAAGAGCAAGATATTTCAGATTATGCAATGGAATATAAGAATAACAGTGATTGACAAACAGATAAAGAAAACGCAAAAACGTACCTTGAATGAGATCAAGCATAGCAAGCTCATTTTCTGATCCATCAAATACAAGCACAAAGTAGAGAGTAGCATAGTGTTTGTATACAAGCCGAGAATCCTGCAAACGATTCAAACACAGTAAACAACAATAAGTCGTCAAGATTTGTGGGATGCACTAAACAAAGTTTTTTTCTTTTTGAAAAACCAAGAATTTTATTTTACATATCACAATCATCAAGGAGGCATTACCGGGCCAAACAATGAATCAATCTCCAGAAAATTGCTTACGTTCTCAGGTCTACTGCACAATACTGTAACATAATGATAAGAAAAATATCAGAATCGCAGCTTCTAACGATCGTAACACAAAAAGCAGTGCAAGTTCCATATATAACACACGATCGACCGAGATCATAGATATATAAATTGTTCATGAGTAGAGATTCGAAGATGCCGAGGTGATTGTTAATTGGAATCTGGGAAAGATTCACAGATAGAATGAGATAAAGAACAAGGATAAACCTGAAAATACGCCGCGGATGAGCTCTTGTTGCTTCTCCACAGGCTGAAACCAAAATCCCAACATGAAAACCCAAGTTGAGAATCGGTCACAATAGAATCGAAGAATCCAAAACTGAGAAAATATATCAAAATCATCGGACCAGAAAATCGTAGAATTTGGCTAATCGTGGTTTGCCTTGTGTGTTCATCATCATCACTGCCTTTATCATTTTCGCTGGCTTTCTTATCGTTCTCCGTCTCGCTGCACGTTCTCTGGGAGACTCCGATCGCACATATTTGACTCCCGTAACCTTCTGTCTTACTTAGAGGCTTTTCGACCTGTGATTATTTGCTGGCGTCATTACTAATGGGTGACCTCCACGTGTAATCAAATCTGAGTGCCCATTATTTAAGCGAATTTGTCGAAACTGAAAGTGAAAACTGAGAAGCGGGCGCCGTCGCGAGGATTGGTCGAATCGATGGTTACTGGCATTTTCCGAGAAGATGGTGGAGACGCAGACTGCACAGACGACAAGAAAACGCTTCTAATTGGCGGAAACGAAGTCGGCGGTGGGAATTTCTCTTAAAACAGGTTCGATCAAAGCCTTTTTATTGTGATGAAATGAATTCTACATGTCTCACTCCTATATATAGAGTGATTACAACGGTAACTTTTAGAAAAACAATGAGAACTTAACAGATTTAACAAACTTCCTAAACTTCTGCAACTACTCGAACGTAAGCTCCGAGTTCTGTTATTGACTCCTAAAAACTTGGACTGACTCTTTCTTGCTTTGATCCTCCAACGGTCACTTCTTTTGCCAACAATTTCTCCTCCGCATGCGACGACGGTGACTCGGAGCTTCAGATTTACCCCCTCGATTCGATCGAATCAACGGTTGTGATTCGTCAGTTACCGTCTCAAGGCATCTCCTTCAAGCTCTGGCTTCCTGCAACAACTCTCGTCACGCTTCTCGATAAGTACCGTCGTGACCCAATCAACAGCCCCCTCACTCGCACCCTTTCGAGTTTTACATCTGACGGATCGGATTCTTCACGGCTTAACATCGTCGAGCTCGGATCTGGAACAGGAATCGTCGGAATCGCGGCGGCTGCGGCGCTAGGTGCTAATGTTACATTGACGGATCACCCAAACGTTATCGGAAATCTCAAATTCAACGCCGACGCGAACGCTGAAGTCGTGGCTAGATTCGGTGGGAAAATCCAGGTGGCGCCTCTCCGGTGGGGAGAAGCTGGTGACGTGGAGGACTTGGGTCGAAATGTTGACTTATTTCTCGCGTCTGACGTGGTCTACCACGAGCATCTTTATAATCCTCTCCTTGAAACGCTGCGTTTGATGCTCTTAGATAAAGTGTCCAAGAGAGTGTTTCTTATGGCTCATCTCAAGAGATGGAAGAAAGAATCGATTTTCTTCAAGAAAGCTAGGAAGGTTTTTGATGTTGATGTTATACATTGTGATGATCCTCAACAAGGTTCTCGAATCGGAGTTGTAGTTTACCGTTTTGCCCCGAAAGATCATATTCTAAAAATTGTTCAAATATAACTGTTTTGTTCATTTCGGAAGTTAAATATAAATTTCGTTTGGAAATCGGATCTGATAAAATTATGTTAGATCTTTGGTGATAGCAGAGGCTTCTTCAATGAGATTGAAAAGAAGAACAAAAAACTTAGAAAATCTTTTCATTTTCTGGAGAATGGAGCTTTAGATTCAGAAAAAAATGAGTTATGAGTCATGAAAGAGAAATATATAACTTTAAAACTATGTCTTCTTTGACAAATAAACCCTAAAATAAAGAAATTCAAAGCGACATTCTTTTTTTAATAAATTAAATGGGTAAAATAGATTGTTTAATTACATTTGAATAATAGAGAGGGTAAAAAGAAATGACTCTGGGACTCATAAACGCGAATCCAGTTGTGCAAGCTAAGAGGGAACGTATCGCTCGTATACAAGATCGGTATAGAGATGATGGCTTTGATCCTCTCGGAATCTATGATATCCTTAATTCTATTTGAGTTTGGTTAGATCAGTTTATTCCTGATACATCCAGTAGACGGTCTTTCCGAGATGGTTTAAGTCACTTAAGTCATGTGTGCTCTCTTTTAAACCTCAGCAACTGTGAAAAGCTTGCAAGAGAATGAATGATATGTGGATGTCATAAGCTATGCTCTTGTCTAAGTTATGGCTAGATTTCAGCTTTTATCCTTTGTATTCGTCTTTTGCTCTGAATTTTGATGCATTGGGGACATTTTTGTTGCAGTGAATAAACAGTTGAATGATAAAGAAAGTGATAGCTACATTGGAGAATCCTAATCTCCGTCAGCTCGTGGACGAGTATATCTACTCCATTGAGATATAATCAGAGCATTTACTTCTACTTTCTTGTACAAATTTCATATCTGGGATTATATCATATGCCTAAGAGACCGCTCTTGTCTCTTTTTGTATTGCTAATGTCACAATATAATTTTGCGATGCTGGAATGTTGTGTTCTACATGATACAAACCTTTTTCTCAAAGTAACCACAGCTTGAAATCACCAGAACTAGCAAAGAAGCTGCGATGAACCAATGTATTTTCCTTGTGATTAACTTTTACAAATTTGTTGATGGATATGAGTTTATAATAGGGAAAATGGCCAAAAAACCATGAATTTACCAAAATAAGCCAAAAAACTTTCAACTTTCAATTGAGCCATTAAAACATTTTTTTTTTGAAAATGACCAATTTAAACATACATTTAAGTTGACCACACCATTTTGACTCTAAAAAAGTCAACCGTTAAAAATGGTTAACGACCGTTAAAATCGAAACGACGTTGTTTTATTAATCTAGGGTTTTTGGCGTAATCAAAATAAATGTATGTTTAAATTGGACATTTATAACAAAATAATAATTTAAATGGCGCAAATGAAACTTGATATTTTTTTGGCTTTGTTTGGAAAGTTCGTGGTTTTTTGGCCAAAAAATTATGATTCAAAAAACCACGGCTTGAGGTCGTTTGGGGTCCAGTTCGGATTCGGGGTCCCGTTTGACGAATTGGTTTTATGTTTATAAAACAATGGTTTGAGACATCATACTCATGAATTTGTTTTTGAGATCTATTCTGAACCAAACGACGATATTATAAATTTGCATTTATTTGGTCAAAACCAATATATTGAACCCGATTCATTTGGTTAAAACAATTTTATTGACCCCAGTAATCAACTTAAAGACAACAAATAAATGCAAATTTATAATATCGTTGATTTGTTCAGAATAGATCTCAAAAACAAATTCATGTGTATGAGGTCTCAGACCAAAAAAACCACGGTCTAGTTTTTTTTTGCCTAAAACATTCCTGATAAATACCAATTTTGTTTATTTAGTATGAGGTCTTTTGGTATGGGTGGGCGTTCGGGGTCTCGTTCGGATTCAGTTCGAGTTTTTCGGATTTTCGGGCATGATTTTGGTAACACAATTTAAGTCTGATTTTGGATCGGAATACTATTTGAGTTCGGTTCAGATTCGATTCCAAACCAAAATACTTAATTTTGGTAATTTAAACATACATTTAAGTTTGGTTCGGAATCGACCTTAGATCATTGTTTTTTGGTCAGAGTCCCGAACCAAAAGTACAAAAAATCCGAACCGGCTCCGAACGGGACCCCGAATGCGAATGAACCCCAAACGACCTCATGCCGTGGTTTTTTGAATCATAATTTTTTTGTGGCCAAAAAAACCATGAACTTTCCAAACGAAGCCAAAAAAATCACCAAGTTTCAGTTTGCGACATTTAAATCATAATTTTTTTTATAAATATCCAATTTAAACATATTTTTATCTTGATTACGCCAAAAAATTAGATTAATAAAACAACGTCATTTCGATTTTAACGGCCGTTAATCATTTTTAACGGTTGACTTTTTTGAGAGTTAAAATGGTGTGATCAACTTAAATATATGTTTAAATGGCTCAATTAAAAATTGGAGGTTTTTTGGCTTATTTTGGAAAGTTCATAATTTTTTTGGCCGTTTTCCGTTTATAATAAGATAGGAAACAGCTCACAGTTGGGTTTCTCTGACTATTACCAATAATTATCTGTCATTTACTTATAAATCTGTACCTATAATATGAATCTAAACCATAGTGATTAAAAAAAAAACTGGTATAATTCTGCAATTAAAACCCTACGAAAGCCAATATATTGTGGTGTGAACAATGGACCAATCTTGATATTGTGCCAACAAACTCTTTGGTTAAGTTGTTTAAAACAGCCAATGTAGAAGACACACTCTTACAACCATAAGTGTAAGTCAGTACTTGTCCTGCCTGCATTTAACTCACATATCCTGTCCTGGTCATCTAGATTTTGTATTGTACTGTTATATGGAGGCGACTTTGATGGTTGTGGTAAGACATTCAGTTGACCGTTTGTTTCTCTGACAATGCCTTGTTAGTTTCATCAACGAGTTTGTTGATTTAACTTAATTGTTTGTCATCTAGCGTATCAGCACAACATTTGTGAGTTTCTAATCAACAACTTAACAAGTGACTGAAAATTTTAATGCATAGGGACAAATTCGGAAAAGGGGTGGATAGAAGTAATAATAAATAAATTGTCTTATAAGCATGATTGATATATTACACTCTTGAATAATAATGTTTTTGTACCAACAAACTTTCAAAAGCATGATTGAGCATTTTAAATCATCATTATCTATACAACCAAAAAACAATAAATATTGACCAACTGTATCTTTGCTTCCGCATTTAAATCATGATTGTTTGAAGATTTCACAAGTATTTATTATACTCTAATATTTTGTTAGAATCATTTGCATTCACAAATAGAAGTTGAGAAAGAAACTACTGAAAGCAAAAGAGGAAGGAGTTATTATTATTATGATAAACAAACCAATTTCTTTATATAAAAAGTAATAGACAGAAATATTTATTACTAAGAAAGAAGCAAATTGATTAACTTTTCCCAAACCCGAATCATTATTTGTCCTTTAGATTTATTAGAATTCCAATTAAATCCACTTCCAACGAGAGATTTGCATCAAAGTAAGGAACAGTTTCTCCAATGGGGGCAGAGAAGCAGAGCTCAAAGGGACAAGCATGGTGAAGAAGACAAAACACTGATTTCAATAGTCAAATTATGAAGTTAAAGATGCTGATCCTTTCTACTCTTCTTACGTTTTTGGGTGCAGGTTTTGTACCACTGGCTTATCCAGTGACATCGAAATCGAAGTGGATGATATGACATTTTATCTCCATAAGGTCTGCTGAATCTAAACAACTTCTTCTCTGAATTTCAAAGTGTCTTAACAACTAAACTGAGATTTTGTGTTCCCTTCAGTTCCCTCTAATGTCCAAAAGCAGAAAACTTCACCAGCTGATTACAGAGCAAGGGCAAGAACAGAGACTAGAAGGGAGTGAGGAAAGCCATGAACAAGAGGAAGGAGAAGAAGAAGAAAACAGTTATACTCCTCACATAAGGCTCGAGAATTTTCCCGGAGGTCCTGAGATTTTCGAGTTGGTGGTAAAAATATGCTACGGCGTCAAGGTCAACCTCTCTACTTCCACAGCTGTTCCACTCCGGTGCGCCGCCGAGGAACTTGAAATGGCAGAAGAGTACTCACCGGACAATCTAATTTCAAAGACGGTGAAGTTTCTTTCACACTCTGTCTTCAATAATAGCATACGAGAAACCATTAAAGCGCTGAAAGCGTGCGAATCAGTCTCTCCTTTAGCCGAATCGCTCGGTATAACAGAACAGTGCATAAACTCCATCATTTCTAGAGCTTCCTCAAGCTGGCCAATCAACACCGGCTACGTCGATACAAAATGGAAGAAACAGAGCAATGATTCCAAATTGGAGCTGTGGTTCGAAGATCTGACGGAATTGAGCTTTCCGATCTTCAAACGTGTGATCCAAGCCATGCAATCGAATGATCTGTGTCACGACATAGTAGAGAGATCTCTGATTTGCTACGCGAAGAAGCACATTCCCGGAATCTCGTCATCATCATCCACCACCATAGCTTCGGAGAACCAACATAGAGAATTGTTGGAGACGATAATCTTAGATCTTCCGTTGGATAATTCCTCCATAACCTCGAAGACGAGATCTCTCTTCGGCCTGTTACGATCCGCCATCATACTCAATACCTCCAAGTTACTCTTATCTCAACGAAACGTTATACGATATTGATCTTGTGGAGAGACTCATACATCACTTTCTCGAAAACGCCGCCGTATCGTCCCCGTCTTTGACGGTGGTTGGGAAACTTATCGACGGAGTTCTCGGTGAAATTGCATCGGACGCTCATCTCAAACCGGAAAATTTCTACAATCTCGCGGTTTCGCTTCCTGATGAAGCACGTCTATACGATGACGGACTCTGCAGAGCCATCGATATATATCTCAAGGTGAAGTATATATATATATATTAAAAAGCGTTTACAAAAGCATTATAAATAATGGTGCTGCCCAGGATCGAACTGGAGACCTTTTGCGTGTAAGGCAAACGTGATAACCACTACACCACAGCACCTGATGTTTTAGTATTGATTTTTTTTAATAATAGTCACATCCATGGATATCGGAGGCACAGAGAGAGAAGATATGTAGCGTGATGGACTGTCAAAAACTGACTATTGAAGGTTGCACACACGCCGCGCAAAACGAGCGTCTGCCACTACGAGCCGTCGTTCAAGTCTTATTCTTCGAGCAATTACAGCTCCGTAAAGCAATCGCCGGGACATTACTAACGGTAGTGACGGAGGAAGACGGCGATGAAACGGCGGGAGAAGAAAAGGTGGACTTTGGGATATGGGACCAAACGTTAAGGGAGAATCAGATGCTTCGCTTGGATATGGATACGATGAGGACGCGTGTGTACCAGTTAGAAAGAGAATGCCTGAACTTGAAGGAAGTGATCGCGAAGATCGACAAGGGAAGTTCGTCTAAGGCGAACGATAGACCGATAAAGTGGTCGATCAGCAAGAAGTTCGGATGCAAATTCAAGACACAGGTATGTGATTCACATCAGGCAACGATGGTCCATTGAAGATGTTGACGTTAATAGTATACTTAAATCCGAACATCTTTGTACTTCTTGAATTTTTATTTTTAAATCACTTACAAGATTGAAAACTTTTTATTAATTATATTGAATGAAAAGGAAAATTTATATTATCATTTTTATGCTGGATAAATTGTATATTCTTTTGTTTACAATTTTTTTTTTGTCATAAACTTTTTATCATTGATGCGAAAGAAATGATATGGAGTTTCCTTATATCGACTAATTTATTGAAATTCACGGAGTTTTATAGAAATGAAAACGTTAATATGAAAATAGCATAGAATTTGGTTTTGAATGATTGCAACGGATTAAACAGATTAATCCACTTCCAGACAAGACCACTTTTTATTCACCATTCGTATCATTTTGGCTTAATGGTAAAAACAGAAAAAAAGCATGTTGCATATTGGTCCCCATCAGATTATTGTCAACCGAAAAAACAAATCTGCCAAATCCGTAAATAGATTATTTAGTATACTTTATATCTCAAAATTTTCAAATTACATAATTTTTTAAAAAATTAACAAGAGAATGTAAAATCGAGATCTTTGAAACTCTAAAAGCTAAAACCATAACCTAAATAAAATGGTTTATTTATTTTTTCTACAAATTTTATAAAATTCAGCTTATTGTTTTAAAAAATTTAAATGTTTTTGCATTTTTGTTTCCGCTTACCTAACCCAACCGAAAAAAAAAAAAAATTATGATTCCCACACAGCGCTTATGAACGCGCAAACCCAAAGTAATAGGTCAACGGAACTTGTAGTTCTTACCACGTGGCGGTTTATGCTTTCTCCTTACTATATAATTCAATCAGAGAACGACACGTCACTAAGCAAATTGGTCAGGGCCGGTAAACCAGGGAACGATTGAAGGAGAAAAGAACAAAAAAGCAATTAACATTTGGAAAAGCTGAGAAGCGTGAGAGACGACGACGATCTGGATAGGCTGAACCTAGCTGGAGGAATATTTATATTTTAAAGAAAAATAAAAACTAAAAAGAAATGTTAGCCATTGTAGAAAGACAATGACTTGTTTTGATCGGACAACAAAGAACAGATGTTACTCTGTTTCTCACTTTGAGTTTTGATTATTTGTTCTTAATTTTGTGAGAATAACACTTAGTTGTGTTGAAAAGAACACACATTACTTCATAAATCTCGTACAATCATTGTTTAAATAGATTACAAACAGACACATGTGAAGAAACACACTTCTTCACCAACAGACATGACTTTAGACTCTGTTTTTTCTGGGATCGATCGATCTTACACAGGATCGATCGATCCCGTAAACTCACGCAAATTTTATTTTGTGAAGGATCGATCGATCCCGTAAAGAGATCGATCGATCTCTTGATCATACATTAACACTCCTCCTTGATCAAGAGTCTTCACACCAAGTTCTTCACGTAATGCTTCAAACCTTGAAACACTTAAAGGTTTTGTGAGAATATCAGCAATTTGAATTTCTCCTGGACAATATTCAAGCTTGATCTTCTTCTCTTTTTCTGCTTCTCTAACAAAGTGATACTTGATGTCAATGTGCTTTGTTTTGCGATGTTTGAGTACCTTCTCTTCTTCTCCTTTTTCTATAAAGCCAGGTGGTTGCTCTATATAGATCTCTTCTTCAAGATCTCCATTCAGAAATGCAGACTTAACATCCATTTGGAATAACTTCCATTTGTTTTGTGCTGCAATTGCCATAATGGTTCTTATGGTATCATATCTAGAAACAGGAGCAAATGTTTCTAGATAATCCACTCCATACTCTTGTGTGAACCCTCTAGCTACCAATCTAGCCTTGTGCTTGATTGTTTCTCCACTTGCATTTGTCTTTAGGCGAAAGATCCATTTAACACTTATGACATTTTTGTTATCTGGTCTTTCTACTGCTTCCCAAGTGTTGTTCTTCTTGATCATTCTTAACTCTTCTTCCATTGCCTTAACCCATTCTCTGTTGTTCAAGGCTTCCTCTAAAGCTTGTGGTTCTTCAGCCATCATTAGACACATTTCTTGGATGTGTGCCATCTCTGCAACTCCAGCAGTTTCTGCAACAACTTCTGTTCGTTGCATTAGATCATTTATTGATCTCAATCCCCTTGGACCAACCGATGTCTCTCCTTCATCTTGCCTTCCTCTGTTTGAGATATGTAATCGATCAAACGCTTCACTCATATTATCAACTTGTGAGTTTAAGTCAAAACCTCCTTCTTGACTTCTTTGGTTTTCTCTGGTTTTGATCTGAAGTGGTAAGATCATTACCTTCTGAGATTTTTTCTTCTCCCAATTCCAAGCTTTGTCTTCATCAAATGTGACATCTCTTGATACTTCAACTTTTTTGTCTTCAAGTAGATAAACTCTGTATCCTTTTGATTCATTGCTGTAGCCAATGAATATCCCCTCTTTTGCCTTATCATCGAGTTTCCTTCTCTTCTCAACTGGAATATGTACATAGCATACACATCCAAATATTTTCAAGTGTCTCACACTTGGTTTGCTTCTGCTCCATACTTCAAATGGAGTTACTCCTTTTTCTAATGCCTTTGTTGGTACTCTATTTTGCAGATAAACAGATGTTGCCACTGCTTCTGCCCAAAACTGATTTGGCAATTGTTTCTCCTTCAGCATGGTTCGTGCCATTTCCATGAGGGACCGATTCTTCCTCTCTGCAACACCATTCTGTTGAGGAGAGTATGGTGTTGTTACTTCGTGCTTAATTCCTTTCTCTTGACAGACTTTATTGAATTCCTTTGAGATGTATTCTCCTCCTCCATCAGATCTTAATATCTTGATGTGATTTCCAGATTGATTCTCCACATATGACTTGAAGATCTTGAACTTTGTTAATACTTCACTCTTATTCTTCATGAAGTACACCCATATCATTCTTGAGTAATCATCAATGAATGTTAGAAAATATCTACTTCCATTCATTGATTCTGTTTGCATTGGTCCACAAACATCAGAATGTATGAGGTTTAGAGCATTGCATGTTTTGCTCTGAGATATCTTTGGAAAACTCCTCCTTGATTGTTTTCCCAACTCACATGACTTGCAGATGTCTTTATTTACTCTGAACTTGGGAAAATCCTCCACTGATTCTTCCTTCTGCATCATCTCTATCTTGTCATGACTCACATGACCAAGCCTCTTGTGCCACAGATCAGATTTCTCTTCTTTCTCTGCAACAGCCATATGAGTTTCTTCTTTTATAGGTTTCCACTTGATTGGAAAGCTTTTGTTCTTCATTTTTATCTCCAGAATCTTCATTCCTTTTGCATCTTGAATGTTACATTTTTCATCTTCAAATGTAACTCGATATCCATTTGATATCATTTGAGAAACACTGAGCAAGTTTCTTGCTAGACTTGGTACTAGAAGAACTTCTCTTATCGTGTGTACTCCTCTGTTTGTGGGCACTTGAATGTCTCCTCTTCCTTCTGACATAATCAACTGACCATTACCCACTCTGATATTTGTCTTCTTACTGCGATCTAAGTTAATGAAATACATTTCTTCATTTGACATGTGGTTTGTGCAACCACTGTCAATAAGCCAGGTTTCATCACTCACTTTTGCAGATTCTTCTTCTTCAATGGCACTGAATAGCATATGACTTGCTTTTGCATCTTCTTCAGTTTCTTCTAGACTCAAATATGCTTGATCATTCCTTTTGAGTCTGCAATCTTTGGCTATGTGACCAGGTTTGTCACAGACATAGCACTTTCTCTCATTCTTCACACTCATTTGTGAATTGTTTCTGTTTTTCTTCTTCCAACAATCTACCTCATTGTGATTGTCTTTCTTACACACGCCACACCATTTTTTGGTCTTCTCATGACGTTTGTGCTTCTGTTTGTTTCCCCTTTTTGAAACAAACTTCTCTCCATAGAAAGCACCCTCATTGGTACCTTCTTCTCTGAGACTCAAACGCTTCTCATGCGCCTTTAGAGTTCCCACTATCTCAGTTACAGAAACTGTTGAGAGATCTCTTGTCTGTTCAAGTACAGCCACAATGCTGTCAAATTTCTCTGGTAAGGAGATGAGAATCTTTTGCACCAGTAGATAATCCGTCTTCTCTTCACCATGAATCTTTAGTTGGTTACTCAGATTAACCAACTTAGTAGTAAAATCATTTATGCTTCCACTATCTTCCATCTTCAGATTCTCATATTCCCTTCGCAGGGTCTGAAGATTGATCATTCTCACTTGAGAACTTCCTTGAAACTCCATTTCCAAGGCATTCCATGCTTCTTCTGCACTTACTGCAGGTGCAATTCTCGGAAATATTGTGTCCGAGACTGCAGTTTGAAGGATTTGAAGTGCCATCATATCCTTAGTACATGCTTCCTCCCACCGGGTTCTAGATAGAACTGTTTCTGGACTGTGATCTCCAGGCATTGGTTCCTCTGGAACTCCTTCTTCCACCACTGTCCATAGTTTTCTGGTTTTTAAGTAAGTCTTCATCTTGATCTTCCAAAAACCATAAGCCTCTCCATTGAAAGTTGGAATGACTTGGTGAATTGTTGCCTCACCTAGCTCTGATACCATGTTAGCCATTGTAGAAAGACAATGACTTGTTTTGATCGGACAACAAAGAACAGATGTTACTCTGTTTCTCACTTTGAGTTTTGATTATTTGTTCTTAATTTTGTGAGAATAACACTTAGTTGTGTTGAAAAGAACACACATTACTTCATAAATCTCGTACAATCATTGTTTAAATAGATTACAAACAGACACATGTGAAGAAACACACTTCTTCACCAACAGACATGACTTTAGACTCTGTTTTTTCTGGAATCGATCGATCTTACACAGGATCGATCGATCCCGTAAACTCACGCAAATTTTATTTTGTGAAGGATCGATCGATCCCGTAAAGAGATCGATCGATCTCTTGATCATACATTAACAAGAAAAGCCTCAAAATTATTGTCTTCATACGAAGCTCGATTTTCGTTTGATTCGGCCGAGGAAAGAAGATAAAAGAAACAAAATGGGGCGTGTGGATTATCTGGCGATGAAGACCGACGTCGACACGGTTGCTTTGGTCAATTCCGACGTGGAGGAGCTCAAGATCGCTGCTAAGAAACTCGTTACCGATGTTTCTAAGCTTGGTGGATTAGCCTTTGGTGTTTCTTTCGTCAAATGGATGGCTTGTTTCGCTGCCATGTGAGTATTTCAATTTGTAAAAATTTCAACTCGCCATCTCTCAATTTTGCTTGTCGTGGAATTTTTGTTTGTTTGTTTGTTTTAGTTTCTCAAACGAACCAAAGATTTCATTTTTATCTGTGGGTTCTTCGATATTCGACGACTGGGTAAACTTTTACATGTTGGGTCAAATCGAAATTGAGAAATTTGAGATCGAGATTATTGATTAGAACTGGTCTATGCTAGTGAATCTGATTGATCTTTTAGCAACGATTTATTATTGTGATTTTGATATGATATAAACGTTTTCTCGCGGCTTTGACACAGTACTGTTTCCGTCTACTGCACATATTTAAAACTGATTTGAGAGAGGCTTCATTTCCATTTGCAGTAATACGAGTGTTTCAAACTCTATTTTCTTTTCGATTTTCGTGCATCTCTGGTTGGTTGAAACTATAAATTTTTATTACAACCAAGAATGAAAGGGCTTTGTCTCTTTCTTCTGCTGCAAAATTTACTAATCTTTTTGTTTTTGGTGTTTTGATGCAGTTACTTGCTAATATTGGATCGTACCAATTGGAGAACCAAGATGCTTACATCACTCTTAATACCATACATCTTCCTTAGCCTTCCTGGTGTGATTTTTAACTTTCTCAGGTAACGCAATCTTTCTTTTCTTGTCAAAAGAAAATCTTTCTACGGTCATAACATATTCTTTACACTCAAGTCTATAGATTGCATTGGTTAAAGTGAAAGTTTCCCTTTTATGTTATCAGTGGAGACGTTGGGAAATGGATAGCTTTCGTTGCGGTTGTACTCAGACTTTTCTTCCCAAAGCATTTCCCAGGTGATGAAAATCTCGTATCTCTTGCTGCGTATGCTTCATTTGCATATTTGTATTGTTGTTTCAAATAAATGTTTAGTCTTACAAATGAATACGCTTTGAGGTTGCATTCAACAAACTTAAAGTCTCACACTTTGTTATTTGGTGGTACTAAAAAATTTGACAGATTGGCTTGAGTTGCCGGGTTCTCTGATCCTTCTACTGGTAGTTTCTCCACACTTCCTTGTTCACCATGTACGCGGAACCTGGATTGGCTCTGTCATCAGCCTTTTCATAGGCTGTTACCTTCTTCAAGAACATATCAGAGTGTCGGGTGGGTTCAGGAATTCGTTCACGCAGCCCCGTGGGGTATCAAACACTATAGGGATCATCCTTCTTTTGGTCTACCCTGTTTGGGCTCTAATCATTCGTGTCGCGTAATTACATTCCTCTTCCATCTCTAATGAACTTGGTGATACATCAGGCAAGAACCTCGGAAACCTTTGGTGTTCCTTTGTTCTGCTTCTGTTACATACACAAATACTACTGCATCAAGCTCAATCAGTGTTCCATATATAAAAAAGAATCTCATTTTTTCAACTATTTGTTTATCTCTATTGTATGACGAACTGCTCTGTTCTGAAATTTGTTTCTGTGTAAATTGCTTATGGATTCTGTTTCGTATATACACTCGTGGAAATGTTTGTCGTTTTGGTATAGCAAAAGGAGAATGAACTGCACGCTGTTTCGGAACTCATGAACTAGCTTTCTATTGTAAAGAGAAGGAAACATTTTAGTCAGATGTGACTTTCGTTTCGCATAACAACATGCGGAATGCGTGGCGTTTTTAATTCGCAAAAAGAAAGAGAACTACACAGCTGTTTCAAGTTGAATAAGTAGACTTCCTGTCGTTTTTATGTAAGGGGCGTCGTAAAATCTTAACCCTAATTCGGCTCTCTTATAAATAATCCAGTCTCCGCCTTTTACAATCACAAGTCTGCTCCGATCTCAGAGATCAACCCTAATTTGAATCTCAGGCTCGGCTACTTCTTTTAGTTGTTCGTTTTATTATCGTATTGATTTACGCCGAATCCTCTGCTTTTTTTTTTAATCTTCTTGTCACCGTTTGGTTTCTTGTTTCGATTTCATAATTTTTACCTTTGATATGAGTTATTGTTTTTCTTGTGTGTTTACGACGGATTTCTCAGTGATGAACAACCATAGATGACGAGTCCGATCAATCCATTCTTTAAATCGTGGGGACAAACGAGGCATTTGTCTGAGAGGAATCCTTTTATATTTTATTTTGGTTTTTGAATCAAATTGATTTTCTGCTAAATGGTTTCAAATAATCTTAATTTTGGTAAAAGTCGAAGAAGAAAAAGAAAAAAAAAGGCACGATGAGGATTGTTTATTGTCATCTGATTCATGACGAATCAATACCTCCTACTCATTCTGAGTGCTTTTTTTTTAAAAAAAAAAAATATATTATTAGTTCAAGTTAGATTCTATAATTTTAATCGGTTTATCTAGAGGTTAAGTGATGTACTTAGGCAAAACAATTTATATATATGCACTTGTTATTCCAGCTATAACAAGTTCGATTTTCTAGAATCTGTCGAGCGATATTAAAGTAGTTTTTGGATTGATAAAAACTTAAATAATAAATTTGATAAAAAATAAATAATCTGGTTAAATAATATCATAGCATCTCCCTTAGGCTAACAGACGCTTTCATAACACTTTAACAACCGTAGACAAAATTTTAGTACAATTCTACCTCTAAACGAACTAACGATGGTTATATAATTGGGAGAAAGGAAAATATTTACTTTAGTTATGTGATATTTAATATAGGCCGTAGATATAGTTTTAGGTGTTTTCAATTGTGTGGCTATTCTTTAATGTAAAGCTTTGGGTATTAGAATAAGCATATAAAATTGTTACTTGATAAAGTTGTAGCTGTTTATCTATTTCACCATTCTTTCTCCTTTCTTTGACTAGAAAAAACAAAACAAAATTCCTTTTTCCAAAAAAATTTCTTAGCCTTTTTTTTTTTAAAAAAAAAATCAAAATCAAAATTATTTGTAAAATGAAGGCAATTTGCAGAAATAGTTTTTTTTTTGAGTTGGATAATTTAAAACTCGGGGATTCACAATTTGAACGATTGGCATATCGGACTGGGACTTGTTTGTTGGGCTGGATTTTTAGAATATGAGGTATCTTCTCTTTCCATTATATAAGCAACGATTCAACTTAGCAAATTTTAGTTAAAGTTTTTGAATCAGTCAGTCTGATTTGTACGATTAAAAGAGGATGTCTCAGAGAATACTAAGAGATCAGATCATGAAAGCCGATGGGATCTGAACGCTCCCTACGTGTGTCATTCTCGAGATGGATAGAGTTTGATTGATGATTATGTATGGACGATGTGATATTTTTGATGTTTTGGTGTGATGTAAGATGAACAATGGATTGGTCATGAATTATTATGTATCTTAAGTACATCCATAAATGATAAGCTTAATGAAATTATTGTAATAAGCGATTTGCTTGTGATTTTGTTTTCGACATAGAAGTTCACTAGCAGATGCTTTAGTCATATTCAAACAGATTCATTCTTTTTTTTTTTTTTTGTAATGCTGCGATTGGTTTTATGCTAAATGTGGTAACTTGGATTATGTAAGAACATCGTTTAATAAGATTAATGAGATAGTTTTGTCTCCTATGGGACCTATTATTTTGGACATATAGTTCATGGATTTGTCAAGGAAGCATGTACTACAAAGTATTACAAACAAGAAGAGGAGTGTGATTCACACTACATATCAATCTCGATTCGGGTATATACAAAGTATTTTTGGATTAGTTAAGAATGCAAAAAGGACTTGACTAAATAGCGATCTCGATTCTGATGAACTGAAAGCTAATTATGATTTTTCATTAGTCTAAAGTATATCAAAGTTGGTAAATACTTTTAGATGTAATTATTTATCAAATAAGTGTCTATAGACGTAATTATCTGCTTAGACAATCGTCAATAACAGATTGGCTTTTCACTAATCGACTAATTGACTATTGACCAAAAAATGTCAAAAGAAAGAAATACTATTTGACGAAACGGTTTTTTGAGGAACATGCTTTAGATATATAGAAGGACGTAGGTTCGAACAGATTCAGAGGAATTAGATAGTGATTATACAAAATATTATTTTCGATATATCCACCTCCGCATTTCAGATTGAGGCAGTATCTATATTTCCACATCAGATTTCGACACGTGGCGACCAAACATCCATATACTCCTGAAACAGTACAATCAAAAAATTTGAACTTATCCGACCTTATCTTAGCCCCAAAAAAAAACTCTCTTTCCTCCGATTATTACTTCTCAGCTTCACTCAAATAAACACATACATCTGAGACTTGTCGTAATGGCAACTTCTCTCCAAGCCGCCGCAACTTTTCTTCAGCCGGCGAAGATCGCCGCTTCTTCTCCTTCTCGTAACGTTCATCTCCGATCAAACCAAACCGTGGGCAAGTCCTTTGGCCTGGAATCTTCACCTGCTAGACTCACTTGCTCCATCCACTCTGACTTCAAAACCTTCGTCGGGAAGTGCTCCGATGCCGCCAAAATTGCCGGTTTCGCTCTCGCCACCTCTGCTCTCGTTGTCTCGGTATAAATTCAAATTCTCATTAAACTTGACAAAGTTTATAGGCCTTTGTGTCTATGAAGAAGGAAATTAGGAAGTCATTGATTTAGTATTAAATTCATAATGGACTTGTGGATTTTAAATGTTTATATCATGGACAAGGATATATCCATTTATTAGTTGAAAGCTAATGAATTATAGAGAAACCCATTTATAATCGATTAGTTTGGATATTTCTATTATATACGATCATTGTAATAATTGTAGATTTAGTTGCATATTCTATGGAAATTAAACATAGGTTTTTCTAATATATTTGGAAAAATGAAGGGGGCAAGTGCGGAGGGAGCACCAAAGAGGTTAACGTACGACGAGATACAGAGCAAGACCTACATGGAGGTTAAGGGGACTGGTACCGCGAACCAGTGTCCGACTATCGACGGTGGCTCTGAGACATTCTCGTTCAAAGCTGGTAAGTACACAGGCAAGAAATTCTGCTTTGAGCCTACTTCCTTCACCGTCAAGGCAGATAGCGTCAGCAAGAACGCTCCGCCGGATTTCCAAAACACCAAGCTCATGACCCGTCTCACTTACACACTCGACGAGATCGAAGGACCCTTTGAGGTTCATCTTCAGTCACTTCATCCAATCTCAATTTCTAGATGTTGCTTTTTCCCCAAGAAACAGGAAAGTTAAAGTGAATTGTTTATTTAACAGGTTAGTTCAGATGGAAGCGTGAAGTTCAAGGAAGAAGATGGGATCGATTACGCAGCAGTCACAGTCCAGCTTCCGGGAGGAGAACGCGTGCCGTTTCTCTTCACTGTGAAACAGCTCGAGGCTTCAGGCAAACCCGACAACTTCAGTGGCAAATTCTTAGTTCCTTCGTACCGTGGCTCGTCTTTCTTGGACCCTAAGGGTCGTGGTGGATCCACTGGATACGATAATGCAGTGGCTTTGCCTGCCGGAGGCAGAGGTGTTACGAGCCATGGTCTTAGAGTCTGGTAGGGTCGCCGGACAGGTACAGAAATGGAGAAGAGCAGTCGGGTCGGCGGTACGGACGGGGTGAGGCCGCGGCTAACGAACGCTGGGCGTGTATGGTAGGCGAACTCACGACCGGGAGGGCGACCCAAGGGTGACCTGCGGACGGGGGCTCGAACGGCAGGGCGGCCTTATGATCGTGGGGTCTGGAGCAGGACGACCTGCGGGTGGATACACGAACGGAGGCACAACCGTGGCGACGAACGGATGAACGGCGAGCGGCAAGGAGGCTGGTCGCGGCTAACGGTTTAGGAATGGTGAAATGGTCAAGTGAAGAATGGGGGTTTCAATCGCGATTTGGACAGGGGGTAGGAGGCAACTCACTAAGCTATGGCAGACTTAGATACAGCCTTTCCAAGTAGGGAGACACACTCAACCTAGCAAGGAACTCACTCTTTCTTGGAGACACACTCAACAAGGGAAAAAGAGAGAAAGACCAAGGCGGCCATTAGTGTTTAGGGTTCTAACTTGTCTTAGAAAATGAAGTAGGTTCTGCCTTTTATAGGCTACAAGCTTAGTGACTTAAACCCCTAGTTGACCGTGGTCAACAAAGCATTCAAACCCCAAATAATACTAAGTCTTAATGAAAAATACAAAGGCTAACATGTGCCTAAGGATAGAAATCAAGCCTAATTGATTTAAGGGACATATCCACTTTAAATCAATGGGACACTAGGCTTGATGCCTTAGATTTTCAGGTCTCATTAAAAACCTTTCCAAGAACCCATTATGGTAAACTTGAAAAGGAAAAGAGTACCCTAATCACCTAAGGTCTTTAGAAGTGCCCTTACTCATGGATAGTAAGGACACACAAGACCTTATCCCTAAGGCTGTGTGCATGAGTGCCTTGGTCTGAAACACTCAGCTGAACATGATCAAGAGGCCGGTTCCTGTCTTCAACCTCCTCTTCCTCTCCAAAGCCGGTTGCATGAGCTAGAGCGGCTTCCACTTGGTCTCCTTGGGCATGATCTCCTTTGCTCCTGTCTTGGGCTCCTTGGGCGGCTCTGCTCCAAGTCATAATACGGTGGGACACATAAGGGGTGGTCTGGCCTTCATCCTCCAAGTATCTGGTTGGTGTGGCTTGGATGACCCCATCATCCCCACCCTCTTCAAGTGCTTTGGTCTCCAAAGAACCAACATCCTGTGCATCAAAAGGAGATAGATCAGAAACATTAAATGAGGAAGACACATTGTACTCACCTGGCAGTTTGAGTCTGTAGGCATTGTCATTGATGCGCTCCACCACTTGGAATGGGCCGTCTCCTCTAAAGTCTAGCTTGTGCTTGCGCTTGTTGGGGAAGCGCTCTGGCCTTAGGTGTAGCCACACCCAGTCTCCTGGTTGGAACACCAGCTGCTTCCTCTTCTTGTTGATCCTAGATCGGACCTGCTCATTTCTCTTCTCAATGTTGCCGTGCACTTGCTCAAAGATCTTCTTCATGGCCGCGGCTTTGGCTTCTCCTTCAAGGTCCATGGTTTCGGTTGGTGGCAAGGGTGTCAAGGTCAGGGGAGTGTCTGGGTTGCGGCCATACACAGCTTCAAAGGGTGACATGCCTGTGGTAGAGTGCTTGGCTGAGTTGTAGGCAAATTCCACCAGAGGTAAGCTCTCCACCCATGTTGTTAGATGTCTGCCCACGGTTGATCTTAGCAATGCTCCTAAAGTGCGGTTGACCACTTCAGTCTGTCCATCAGTTTGAGGATGGCATGTGGTAGAGAACAAGAGCTTTGTGCCTAGCTTCTTCCATAGGGTCCTCCAGAAGTGTGACAGGAACTTGGTATCACGGTCTGATACAATGGTCCTGGGGATTCCATGAAGCCTCACCACCTCCCTAAAGAACAAGGTCGCGGTCTGAGATGCATCATTGGTCTTGGAGCAGGGGATAAAGTGAGCCATCTTTGAGAAGCGGTCCACCACTACAAACACTGAATCCTTGTGCTGAATCTTGGGCAATCCCAGCACAAAATCCATGGAGATGTCCACCCATGGAAGCGTAGGGACAGGCAGAGGCATGAACAGGCCGTGAGGCTGTAGTCTTGACTTGGCTCTCCTGCAAGTGATGCACCTATCACAGTGAGTGGCTACCATCTTCTTCATCTTTGGCCAGTAGAAGTGTTCCTTAAGAACACTAAGAGTCTTCTCCACTCCAAAATGTCCCATGAGACCTCCTCCATGAGCTTCCTCCACTAGCAACTCTCTCATTGACCCTTGGGGAATGCACAGGCGCCTGTCTTTGAATAGATACCCATCATGCAAGAAAAACCGTGTGTAAGCTCCTGTTCCATGTCCCTCATAAGCGGCCTTGAGGTCGGGGTCTTCTGGGTACAAGGTCTTCAAGTGTCCAAATCCCAAAACCTTAGCATCCATGGTAGAGATCAAAGCATGCCTCCTTGACAAGGCATCCGCCACTACATTCTCCTTGCCCTTCTTGTATTTGATCACATAGGGGAATGTCTCAATGAACTCCAACCATCTGGCATGCCTCTTCTTCAACACGGTCTGACCCCTCAAGTGTTGCAAGGTCTCATGGTCTGTGTGTATCACACACTCCCTAGCCAAGAGGTAGTGCTGCCATGTTTGCATGGCCCGGACCAGTGCATACAACTCCTTGTCATAGGCTGGGTAGTTTAGGGTGGCTCCAGTCAGCTTCTCACTAAAGTATGCCACGGGTCTCCCTCCTTGAGTTAAAACTGCCCCTATGCCTACTCCTGAGGCATCACACTCTACTTCAAAGGTCTTCTCAAAGTTGGGTAGGGCAAGAATGGGCGCATGGGTCAGCTGATACTTAAGGTTCAAGAAGGCTTGCTCTTGCAACTCTCCCCACTCAAAGCCGGTATTCTTCTTGATCAAGGAGGTCAGGGGTGCAGCCAGGGTGCTGAAATCCTTCACAAAGCGCCTATAGAAGCTAGCCAGCCCATGGAAGCTTCTGACTTGGCTGATTGAAGACGGTCTAGGCCAGCTGAGGATGGCCTCAATCTTCTCCACATCTACTCTCAGTCCCTGTGAGCTAACCACAAAGCCAAGGAAAACAACCTCATCTGTGCAAAAAATGCATTTAGACAAATTGGCATACATGTGTTCTTTCCTAAGAGTTTCTAAGACCTGTTCTAAATGCACCACATGATCAGTCAAGCAAGAGCTATATATCAGAATATCATCAAAATAAACTACCAAGAACTTGCCCATAAAGGGTCTAAGGATATGGTGCATGAGGCGCATGAAAGTGCTTGGGGCATTGGAGAGGCCGAATGGCATGACTAGCCACTCATACAGACCATGCTTGGTCTTGAAGGCAGTCTTCCACTCATCCCCTTCCCTCATCCTCACTTGATGATACCCACTCTTTAAGTCCACCTTAGAGAAGATGGTGGCCCCACTCAGCTCATCCAACATGTCATCTAGCCTTGGGATTGGATGGCGGTATTTGATGGTGATGTTGTTGATGGCTCTACAATCAACACACATCCTGTAGGAACCGTCCTTCTTGGGCACTAAGAGTACAGGCACGGCACACGGGCTTAGGCTCTCCCTCACATATCCCTTAGCCATGAGGTCTCGGACCTGAGCTTCCAGCTCCTTTGCCTCCGTGGGATTGACGCGGTATGCAGGCCGGTTTGGGAGTTGGGCCCCAGGGATGAAGTCTATCTGATGCTCTATGCCTCTCAGGGGTGGCAGGCCTGCTGGTATCTCCTCAGGGAACACATCCTTGTACCTGTCAAGCAAAACTCGGATTTCCCTTGGCAAGACCACATTAGTAGGTCTAGAATTCAACAAGTCCTTATAAACAACCAAAACAATCTGACAAGTGGGATCAAAGAGAGAACGCCTAACATCTCTAGATGTAATCAAGAAATTGGTTTTAGACATGCATTTCTCCTTAGCTAGCTTAACTTGCATTTCATGAACTTGGGCAGGCAACAAGGGTGCTAAGCTAATTCGTTTCTTATTAAGCATAAGTGTATACTTGTTGGTTCTACCATCATGCACAACTTCCCTATCAAATTGCCAAGGTCTGCCTAGTAATATATGAGTGGCTTGCATAGGTACTACATCACAAAGAACCTCATCAACATACTTGCCTATGCTAAATGAAACCTTAACTTGTTCACTAATCCTCAGTTCAGTCTTATCATTTAGCCATCTCAATCTATAAGGTCTAGGATGCTTAGTAGCTACCAAGTTCAATTTCTCAACCATATAAGTACTAGCTACATTAGCACATGATCCACCATCGATTATAAGTGAGCATACTTTACCATTGACCATGCAGCGTGTGTGGAAAATGTTCTCCCTTTGGGCTGTCTCATCCGGTTCTTGGATGGTGCTAAGGACCCTTCTTGAGACCAAGAGGTCTCCCACTTCAGGATAGGCCACGTCCTCCTCCTCGTCATCAGCTTCCTCAGGGGCCTCCATCTCATCTTGAGACTCATAGTCTCCTGTGGCAGTGATGATCATGGCCCTAGGATTTGGGCAGTCCCGAGCATAGTGTCCACGGCCGCGGCACTTGAAGCACATGATGTCCCTGGTCTTGGGACCAGTGGGGGCAGGGCGGTTGTCGGGCCGTGGGGCAGGGGTGCCCTCTCTGGGCTTGTAAGGTGTCCTGGTATCCTGAGCTATAGCCTTGCCACGGTCGGTTTGCCTAAGGAAGGCAGGCTGGGAGCTTGAAGCCTGCGGATTGGCGTTTGGGGCAGAGGCTCTCCATGGGTTGTGGACCGCGGCTCTGGTTCTAGTCTTCCTCTTAAGCTGGTTCTCAACTTGGGTAGATAGGTGCAACAGCTCATTGAGGTCATTGTAGGAGTACATCTCCACTTTGCTGGCTATCTTTTCTTGAAGACCATCTAGGAATTGTGCCATGAGAGTCTCTTCAGCATCTTCCAGTCCAAGCCGGTTTCTCAAGTGTTCAAACTCTCCAAAATACTCCTCTACACTCCTCTGGCCTTGGGTGAGCTTTCTGAACTTCTTTTGTAGCTCTCTGTGGTACATAGGTGGAATGTACCTTCCCTTCATCATGAACTTCATGATCTCCCATGATCTGACCGGTTCTTCTCCTCTTCTTCTTCTTTTGGCTGAGTCTTGATCCCACCAGGACAGAGCATGATCAGTAAGTTGGGCTGCTGCATAGGCTACCTTCTTGAGTTCTTCAAACCCATAAACCTCAAAGATATGATCCATTCTTCTCTCCCAGTCTAAGTAGGCTTCCGGATCAACCTTGCCGGCAAAAGTGGGTGGCGTGAGCTTGAGGTGTGGGGAGTGGGCTCTATGTGGGTTGTGATGTCCCCTCTCCTCAGGGAACCTCCTCTCCCTCTGCCTTGGCCGTCTGTAATGAGGCAGAAAGGCATCTTCTTCTGACAATCCTTCCATGTCTTGTTCAGGCCATGGTGGTGGCGCTCTTGGTTGTGGAGGTGGAGGCGCCGGTGCTGGCTGTGGGTGAGGCTGCTCTACTCTGCCTAGACGGTCTCCCAGCTGCTGGAGTTGAGCTTGGATGCTGGTGAGGATTTCTGCTAGAGCTGGATCAGCCATCTAGCTCACGGGTACCTGCCAAAGGAAAAAAGTCAACAAGTCAAAGTACTTATGCTAATTACTCTAGATTAATCACTAATAACTTTATTTAAACTTTAACTAACTACTAATCCATTAAACCGTTCAACATTTCAAATGGCATGCATTAAGGTAAACAACCGCCTAAACACTAAGCAAGGATGCATTTAAATTCAAATTTGGTCAAAGGGGGAGACAATGGTGACATCAGCCGGTGAGGACCACACGGTGAGTCACCAAAAGACTGCCAAAAAGCAACCTTTGTCCCGCCAAACTCCTTCTTCCTCCCTAAGCTCTAACAATGGCGGATTGAAAAAAAGAAACAAACTCAGGCAACAGCTAAACAACCTAACACAGCAAGCTAAATTCAAGAACTAATCAACCTAAACAACCCGTACTAAGCAAGGTACTAACACCCTAACAAAAAAAACCTAGGACAGATTTGAAACCCTAAGTGACAAGTTGGAAAGACACAACCTTTTTTCAGGAAACCTGGCTCTGATACCAAAATGTTACGAGCCATGGTCTTAGAGTCTGGTAGGGTCGCCGGACAGGTACAGAAATGGAGAAGAGCAGTCGGGTCGGCGGTACGGACGGGGTGAGGCCGCGGCTAACGAACGCTGGGCGTGTATGGTAGGCGAACTCACGACCGGGAGGGCGACCCAAGGGTGACCTGCGGACGGGGGCTCGAACGGCAGGGCGGCCTTATGATCGTGGGGTCTGGAGCAGGACGACCTGCGGGTGGATACACGAACGGAGGCACAACCGTGGCGACGAACGGATGAACGGCGAGCGGCAAGGAGGCTGGTCGCGGCTAACGGTTTAGGAATGGTGAAATGGTCAAGTGAAGAATGGAGGTTTCAATCGCGATTTGGACAGGGGGTAGGAGGCAACTCACTAAGCTATGGCAGACTTAGATACAGCCTTTCCAAGTAGGGAGACACACTCAACCTAGCAAGGAACTCACTCTTTCTTGGAGACACACTCAACAAGGGAAAAAGAGAGAAAGACCAAGGCGGCCATTAGTGTTTAGGGTTCTAACTTGTCTTAGAAAATGAAGTAGGTTCTGCCTTTTATAGGCTACAAGCTTAGTGACTTAAACCCCTAGTTGACCGTGGTCAACAAAGCATTCAAACCCCAAATAATACTAAGTCTTAATGAAAAATACAAAGGCTAACATGTGCCTAAGGATAGAAATCAAGCCTAATTGATTTAAGGGACATATCCACTTTAAATCAATGGGACACTAGGCTTGATGCCTTAGATTTTCAGGTCTCATTAAAAACATTTCCAAGAACCCATTATGGTAAACTTGAAAAGGAAAAGAGTACCCTAATCACCTAAGGTCTTTAGAAGTGCCCTTACTCATGGATAGTAAGGACACACAAGACCTTATCCCTAAGGCTGTGTGCATGAGTGCCTTGGTCTGAAACACTCAGCTGAACATGATCAAGAGGCCGGTTCCTGTCTTCAACCTCCTCTTCCTCTCCAAAGCCGGTTGCATGAGCTAGAGCGGCTTCCACTTGGTCTCCTTGGGCATGATCTCCTTTGCTCCTGTCTTGGGCTCCTTGGGCGGCTCTGCTCCGAGTCATAATACGGTGGGACACATAAGGGGTGGTCTGGCCTTCATCCTCCAAGTATCTGGTTGGTGTGGCTTGGATGACCCCATCAAGAGGTGACGAGGAAGAGCTGTCAAAGGAAAACGTCAAGAACACGGCGGCTTCGGTCGGAGAGATCACGTTGAAGATCACAAAGAGTAAAACGGAGACAGGAGAAGTGATCGGAGTGTTCGAGAGTCTTCAGCCGTCGGATACTGACTTGGGTGCTAAGGTACCAAAGGATGTGAAGATCCAAGGGGTTTGGTACGGTCAGCTTGAGTGATTTTTAAAATTCGAAACTCTTGTCAAGTTGTATTGAAACCTCTCATTTATATTAATGAAAATGCTTGATAAATAAACTACTTAGTATAAATATATATAATACAAAAATATCAGCAAATAATTTGATAGACTAAGTTTCAGTTAATCAATTCTCTAGTTACAAACTTGCACGCGAGTTTCATGAACCGTAAGAAATGGAACATGGATTCGAACGAGACAACGAAGATTTAGTTACGTATTGGTTACATATATGATATATCATGAAAATGGGACTTCATTAGGACTTGAAAATATGCTGTCGAGTTATTTTCCTTTATTTTTAAGAAAAAAATAAGATTAGGTGCATTCGAGTTGGGTGTGTGATGGTATGTTTCAGTATTATAGATGAGTATGATTAACATTTTCTTCATTTATTCTTATAATTAATTCGAAGTTGACTAAGGTTTTTTTTTAATTTGAATATATGGTTGGATTACGTTTGTTGATTGGAACTAGCGCATAGAGCCATAGGGTGTCAATTTTAGTATATACTAGTTTATAAATAAGAAAGTATTTGAAAATGGAAAGTTTTGCATTTAGTAGTTGACAGAATACACACAGCCCCATAAAAGAATATTGATTACATAAGACAAGTAACAATTGGTATATAATCAGAATCAACAGTTATTCAACCAGCTAGTTTTTTTGATAAAATATTGCATTTGTTGTTATTATGGGGAAGACATATTTTTTGAATGATAGGGCTTGTAAATATTAAAGATTTCATACGTCTTGATATTGCTCATTATCGTTGTCATTATAATTTGGTAACATTAATAACATCTTATATTAAAATTGAAAAATATACATTCCAAATTTTCTCTTTTTGTGAACTTATTTAAAGTATACAATTTAACTAAATATTTCACAACTTTTTAAGTTTATGAAGTAAATATTTTGTAAACAGCAAAGCAAAAGAGAATAAAGAGGAAGAAAATTGGCGTCAAAGGTATGAATGAAGAAGCTTTTTCTTTGTTTTCTTTTTCGCGACGAATTTCGCAGGAAAATGAGTTGAATTTTGCTTCTTCTTTGTTCGGATGATGAAGAGAAATATAGTAGGCGCGAAATCGGATGGAGCATGTGCCGGGATCGTTCGGCACCAGCGCCAGTTTCGCTCTCCGTTTCGGCCAAATCAGTTTCTCTTCCGCTTCGCTCATCTTCATGTGCTTGGATTACGATTTCTATGACTTCACTACCTTCTGGTAAAACCCAACATGTTTCCCCCAATTTCTTGTTCGATTTTGTCAATTAATCACTTGTATTGCTCCGCGGCTTTCTGGGTTCTGGAAAATTTCTCCGGTAGCTATTGATTCCGAGTCTCGATTGACTGATGATCCTGTGAAATAAAAGGAGTAAAATTTGGACGAGGGTCTCTTGATGTTAGTTTAATCGACACCACGTTTTTGAAATTCTGAAGTTTGATCAAACATTTGAGGATAGGGTTTGGTTCCATGATTTCTGATGTTTGGTTAGTGGTTGAATTTGGTTTGGTGAAGCATGCGTGAGAGACAAATGAATCACAGAAACTAGTTTAGGCTCCTCTGATTTATCTGTTAATTTGCATTGATTCATCAAGGTTTGATTTTGATCTAGCTCATCTGTTTCTTAAGCTATTTGACGACTGTGATGGCTTTTGTAACTCCATGGAGCATCTCACTCGCACTGGCCGATACATACTCTGTTTTACTGACACAACTTCCACATGAACCAAGAGTTCTATCCATGGTTCTCGCCGGTGATGTCGTAAGCAATACAAAAGAGTTTCTTAATCTTCCTAAAAACGATGCGCAATCTTCTTACTGTAATCTCATATTCTCTCTATATTTTGTAACAGGTACTGTCTTTTCTTTCTCTGGGTGGGGCTTGTGCTGTAGCCAGTGCAACCGAACTGCTTTCGTCTATGGGTGCACCGATCTGCGGCGATAACCTCTGTAGCCAGTACCAAGTCTCGTCTACATTGGCCTTCTTGTGTTGGTTTCTGTTACTTGCTTCAGCTCTTTTCAATCTTTGGAGTTTACCTTCGTTATTATATTGACAGGCTTATTTTATAGCTTAGGATTCATAATAATCATAGGACATGGATGTACATTTTATTTTTACCATAGAACATGTCCCTTTAATGTATTAATGTTAAATAATTTTCTTACCAGTTTATATGCACAGTTACACAATACGTTTCAGATAAAATTGGTCCCCTTGATCAACATCTCGCTTTGAAATTTACACCTTTTGTCTTGATCGTGTACGCATGTAGTAATGGGCCGAGATTTCCCCTCAAACTTAATAAGCCCAATGATATGACCGATTTCAGATTATTGAACACGAATTGATGTTACTTCTGGTGCGATTGTATGATTCCTGTTTTTTGCATGCTCTGCCTCAAAATGAACGATCACAAGACACCATCTTACGATTCAAGAAAACATATTTTCTACTCTTTTTTGAAAAAATGCTTTTTATTACTACGTTCGCACATTCGTTGATGAAAAAAAATTAATCAACTTTCGTTTGACATGAAAATAAGCTTTAATCATTATTATTATTATTATTATTATTATTATTATTTTTTGGTATGAAATTTAGCTTTAATTATGATTATTGGGTTTTAAACTTACAAAGACAGGAGTAAGAAAGGAGCAAACCCGGCGGAAAGCCTAAGTAACCAAGGTCTGGTGGTTTTAGGATATCACAAAATAAAATTATCTGTTTAGGACATCAAACTATAAATCAATATATTTCTAATGGGTTTTAAATATGTTTATTTGAAAAAAATATATTATTATTTTTTTAAAATAATGCTTTCCTTTTTAATAGCATGTGACGTGGTGATTTTTTTTTGAAATGTTTCTTTTTTTCCTTTTAATTAATTTTATATTTATAATTAATACTTAAAAAAATAGATTAGTTAAAGAAAAAAGATTTTTGAGATTCATTTTTTTTCATCTTCCAAATGTTTTATCAAATAACGTGGATAATCCTATATTAAAGTATTTGATTTTATGAAAAAAATGGATAGTTGTTATCCAAATACATGAATCAATTATTTCATATAATTGACCATTCTGGTTTTATTTGCTACCGCCGAAAGAAATTTTTCAAAAGTAAAACTTATAAATAATTATTTTCAATCTACCATGTTACAAGAGAAATTGAATGTGTTATCTTTGCTATCAATCGAGATATATATGGTTAAAAATCTAGACTATGTGAGTCTGATGAATGATTTTGCATAAAAAATGCAATAAAGACTATATTCTAGTACTATATTTTTTTGTAATAGATCTTTTATTAAGTTAGATTTTTTTTTTTAAAAAAATTATTATTATTTTATTTATAATATTATAAAAATATAAGGTATTAATTTTTTTTTGTTTAAAACATCAAAAATTATTAGACCGGCACTAGGAATGAGACGATATCAAAATATGTGGATATATACATATCTTGGATATATACATAAGTGATAAACAAGTTAACGATAGTTTTTATTAATCAGAGACGTGAGAATGATAATCATCGTTTTTCAAAACAATGTTTCGCATAAATGCAAAGTCTGCCTATGGACTCTTTATGCTGCTTCTTCTTTATTGTGTTCTGTAGAATGCAAGGTACATCTGTTCTGATGAGGTGATGGAGAGTTCAGAAGATGCTGTTGACCCTTCAAGATGATAGCAATTTGGTTCATTGGTGTAAATAAATGTTTAAAACATTTGTAGAAATTCCCGTTCAGAAGGACGAAAATTTTCAGTTTATTCCTATATAATCAGATACACTTACACATACTTCATTACATTACACTTGTCAGATCAAAAGAAAACTTTCTTCTCGGTTATCAAACTCTCTCGCTCCAACAATGGCTTGGGTTGCTGCTACTCCTGAGGTTGTTAGGCAAGCTGCTGCAACAAACCTTTTTATTTGAAGGTTGGGGAAGATATTCTGGTAAATGGATTTTGGCATAGTCATATGTAGTTAACTTGAGCAGTATATAGAATTAACGAGACTATGAACCAAGAAAATCAGAGCAAAAGCCTTTGTTTCTGTATTTTTTTAAAATATTTTTTACTCTTTCATATTGTAACTTGATTCTAATTTTTCATTTTATTTGTTTCACTTTGCTATTGAAGATGAGCGAGTTATATAGTGACCACATTGAATTTTATTGATGCATATTGGAGGTTAAAGAAGTTTATCATTGGGTTTAAGCACATTACATATCACAAATGTCATTTTATTATAACGAATTTTGTATATTACACTTCGAATATAGATCATCACCTAAAACCAATATTGTTCAAAAATATGTTGTAGTTTTAGACATTTAAACTAGATTTTCCTTTTTTTTCTTCTATTGTCAGCATGAAACCCTTGAAATCATTGATGAAACGCATATTTCAGCTATATTTTTGGTTTTGGTCCGCCATTATCACCAATTGTTAGAGTTGCTGGACTAACGTAGTAAAAGGAATTATGTTAAAAAAAAGCTTTTATTTCCAACATATACGAAACCAAAATTTAAAATTTGTCACAATTTCTCACCTAACGAAGTAATTTGCGATAAACTTTCTATATATAGCAATCAAATCATAGGGATTTAATTTGCATTAAATTTAATAGTTATTTTATTTGATTAGTAAAATTTTATACTAAAATAGTATATTATATGTTTTTTATATAGTATTTCAATTCTTAGCAAAATGCTAGAATTATATATTACGTACACATACATGCAGTAAACATATACGCCAAGTTCCATTTGTTCAAAACCTTGATGTTAATTTTGAAGATTCCAAGTATCATTGGTGTACGAATTTAGAACTGAAGAAAGTTGATATAAAGCAAAATTTTTAAAGGTTTTCATAAATATATGCAACTGATATACCGAAATCCTAACATCTACGAAGATAGAAAAAATATATGATAGAAGTGCAGTTAGTAAATAAGTAAAAGTTCTTTCTTAAATCAGATTAGAACAATACATTCGAACAAGAAACAACGATAGAAGAATAAAGAGACAAAATAATTTAAATAAATTATTGCAATCAAAGCATCACGAGAACAAATAATTTAAAGAAATGATTGCAATCATGTTACTTGTTAACAAAGCCGTTCAAGAATCAATAGTAGGGAGTCTTGTGAATGTAGGGTGGTGGTGGAGATTTTAATTTATTTTTGAAGGTGAATAGTATGGAGGAGGTGGTGGAGAGTTGTAAATGTATGGTGATGGTGGAGACTTATAGTCTACCTTAGGAGAAGGAGAGTAGTATGGAGGAGGTGGTGGAGAGTTGTAAATGTATAGTGGTGGGGGAGATTTGTAGTTTATCTTTGGAGAAGGAGAGTAGTACGGAGGATGTGGTGGAAAGTTGTAGACGTATGGTGGTGGTGGAGACTTGTATTCTACTTTTGGAGAAGGAGAATAATATAGAAGAGGTGGTGGAGAGTTGTAAATGTATGGTGGTGGTGGAGACTTATAGTCTACCTTAGGAGAAGCAGAGTAGTATGGAGAAGGTGGTGGAGAGTTGTAAATGTATGGTGGTGGTGGAAACTTATAGTCTACCTTAGGAGAAGGAGAGTAGTATGGAGGAGGTGGTGGAGAGTTGTAATTGTATGGTGGTGGTGGAAACTTGTAGTCTACCTTTGGAGAAGGAGAGTAGTAGGGAGGAGGTGGTGGAGAGCTGTAGACGTATGATGGTGGTGGTGATTTGTAGTCTACCTTTGGAGAGGGTGAGTAGTACGGAAGAAGTGGTGGAGAGCTGTAAGGGTATGGTGGTGGTGAAGACTTATAATCTGAATTTGAAGAAGGAGAATAGTACGTAGGAAGTGGTGGGGAACTGTAGACAGATGGTTTGAGATGTGGCGTGTAATTAGGGCCTTGTTTTCTATATTGTGATGGATGTGATGGTGATGTCGATGTGTACTGAGAATGACTTTTGGGTGGATAAGGTGATTGGTTTTGATGGACCGGGGAAGTGTATTTTGGTGTTGGAGGGGATGAGTAAGGGTATGCTGTGACTGTAGCCACGATGGCACTAAAGAGCACGACATAAACCAGGCAATGTCTTAGCCTCATCATTCTTGAGATTCTCATCCCCTCCTTTTATTTCTTTCTGATGGTTATGATATAGTTGAAGATGACAACCCTTTATATATGATCATTTTTGTGTATATATTATATCATCTTTTCAGTTGGGTTCGTGTTTGGCACTTCCAAACTCCGAGTAAGTTTAGATTCTTTTTTTTTTGTAGCGACTCAATTTAAAAGAACAAAATATCGCATAACGTAAAACGCATAAATTTAGACGTTCGAATCGATTTATGTAGCCACTTGCTCTTGTTGATTAAAATTGTTATACGTTCCCAACTATTACACATCCCACCAACTTCCATCTGATAACCAGAAATACCAACTGTTGCTTTTTCACTAAGTAACCATCTAAGTTAAAAAAAAAAAAAACCTAAAAGAAAACGCAGTGTCCATGAATCTACATTTCTATACAAACAAAAACAAAATTGACGGAGATGAAGACCAAAACAAAGATAAAGAGTGAAGAAATCCTTTTTAATGACCTTGGTTCGAACCAAATTACTACTTTTGTATCACTGTTGTATAGTGGAGGATTATTTTGTGTCACTGATCACTGATGAGAATGCATTTTTGGACACTGATGTGTTAATTAATTGGGAATATGTACGCATTGCAAGTTATAAGTTTAATTTGTTGAATCAGTAGTATTTTTGTTAAATAATGGGGTTGAATGTTTGGTTTCTTCTACATTGTCCCATTTTGAACAAGGCAAATTTTATTTTGTAGTAGAAAAATTCTAAGATTTTTGTTATGCTTAATTTGGAGGTTTAAATGTTTGGCTTCTGGTTCTTAGTGTGCTATCATCTTTATCACTTCTGGTCTTTATCTTAGGATATATATATATATATATATATGTTTTAACTTATACACAATTTGTTTTGCATCTCAAGTAATCTGACAAACCTTAAACTTGCATAGTGTCATGGAATAACAACCGAGGGATTTGACGGAGTAGTTGTGAAACTTTCGTCGCTTGAAGAACTCGACATTTCATACTGCTCATTTTCAGAAGAGTCTCTGAAATTTTTAGGCAAGTCTTGTCCAAATCTGAAGACATTGAAGCTAAAATCTCCTGAGATCGGCCATGATGAAGATAAGTTTGCCATAGCAGTTGCAGAAAGCATGCCCGATCTACGCCGCCTCCAGCTTTTCGGTAACGATCTAATGACCAACACGGGCTTGAAAGCCATTCTTAACGCTTGTCCTCACCTGGAACACCTCGATTTACGCAAGTGTTGGAACATTAGCTTGTCGGGGACCAAGAGAAGCTATGCTCTTAGGAATCACAATTTTGAGACGCCCCGTTGACTCAACCTCTGGTCCCATGATATGTTTTGGTTATAGATTTGATAGGACCTTTTCACCCATGAACACCAGATACTAGCATTAAAGTTCGTTTCTGGAACGAGTTTGGGAAGTTGATGATGATATTGTATCAACCTCCATGTAATATTGAATGTTGGTGACTTAACCATTATCACATATAAAAGAAAACATTTTTCATTTTTTCTAAAAAAAGGAAATATTTCTTGTTGAACAAAACAAAAGTAAATATTTGTTTGGATTAAAAATATAAGTGTGGGAGCTGTAAAATCGGATAAAAAATATGATTTAATATTTGTGATAAAAATAACAAATCAATTTGTGAAATCACGATTTATAAAACGATTTAAAGAAAGACAGAAAAAGACAAGATTTGATCTATTTCCTTAACTTAATAAAACGCCCACAATGTGACGGTTTTCAGACGCTTTTTGAATCCCAGGATACAACCTTTATAAACTGATTTCCAACACTAGAATTTGGAATTTGCGAACACAATATCTATGTATATTCACGAATGAAAATCACTTATAAAAGAGAGAAACGAGAATGAGAGAAAATTGAATCTTTTTAGTGAATTTATAGAGAAACAATAATTTTTAGAGTTTCAGGAATTGCAGGTATAGCAGGATATCCAGATTGTTTGCTATTTATAGGGAGTAGTGAATATAGGGTGTTTCGAGATAAAATCCCAATTTTCGGTGCAGTTATAACAACTTTGACTGGATTTTTGGTGCAGTTCCCGAGAAATTCACCAAGTAGTTACAACAACTTTAGTTGGATTTTTGTGGATAACAACAAGATTTTGAACCTGGTCTTTGATTTAAAAAATAAAAAATTTCACTTATTTTAATGAGTCTTAATTTTATGATAATTTCTCTTCATATTTACCAACATATTATAGGTCAAATATGTTTATTACTATTTTGGTCCAACAATCCCCCATATGATTAGAATTGACTCTAAACTGATGATTACTTTGAAAAACTCTTTAGAATCGAGAAAGCTAAAAGAAAAACTTTCACGAGTATAAACAAAAAGATAATCGTATATGATTTGATTGCATTTTTCAGCATTGGACCAATCATAGTTATTATATGTCGGGTTTACAAGGCCAAGGGGTGAACATGATGTCTTGAACCACCCGAATTTATAATGTAACCGAGACAACAGTTATAACGCGGTTATATTTCTCGTAGAATTTTTGTTCTCTTGTTGTGTTCGTTTTGGCCTTGAACAGCCTGATTTTTCATGAGTGAACTTGGAGAATATAACCTTTCATTTATTCTCCTAGAAATAGCCCCATTTCACACTCACAATGTGATTTTTCATATTTGTATTTTTTCCCGAAGTGATCTGCTTCACTTTATTGGGTAGAATATATGAATTCAATAAAAACCAATACTTAACATTTGTATATACAGATAACATTGTTGTCATCTTTAGGAACTGGGTAAAAACAAATGTTTCACAGTGTTTATTTAAAACTTAATTTAATTTAGTTATCCCATTGAACCTATCAAATCATGTAGGTGGGGTTTCCATCAAATCTCATATTTAGTTCATAGGCTTTAAACTCATTTATTTTGATGATTTCAAAACTTGATCTCGTGTCAAACATTTCGTAAAAGGATCTGCTATATTATCAACTGATTTTATGTAATTGAGTGAGATTACACCACTTGAGGTCAATTGTATAATGGTCTTTTGTCTTCTACGTATATGACGTTACTGTCATTGTACAAATTATTGTTTTAGGTCCAACCGTGACTTTATTAGGAAGTGATAATGTAATTTTTTCTACGGACCCCCACACTTTCAAGTATTTATATAAGGGAACATTACTTTTCCACAGTTCATATGGAGTTTTTCCTGTCACTTTCCACAGTTCTTGCATCATTGCATTCATCATTTCCTTTAGAGTTCGGTTTTTACGTTCCACAACTCCATTGGTTTTTTAAAACGGTTTACAACAAATCGTTTAAACAAATGTTTGCAATCGTTTTTCCAATTTTTCTAGAACGTTTTACAAACTCGCTATAGAACGTTCGCGGAAAGCGTTTGTTTTTAACAAATTGCAAACTCGCTGTAGAGCGTTCACGGATAGCATTTTGAGATCGATTAATTCAAAGTTCATATCGATCGATCCAGTAATAATCGTTAGATATCGTTTTGCAAACTCGTTTTTTGAGCGTTTGCAGAAACGATTCTAGATCGTTTAAATTCGTTTTGCAATCTCGCTTTTCAGCGTTCGCGGAAACGATTACAAATTGATTTAATAAAAATCGTTTTTTCTTAAATCCTATTGTAGCTATTTGATAGAAGCGAATTTATTGAGTTAAAACTGTTGGAGCTGTAAAACCGAATAAGAAATACGATTTAATATTTGTGATGAAAAAAACAAATCAATTTGAGAAATCACGATTTATAAAATGATTTAAAGAAAGATAGAAGGAGGCAAGATTTAATCTCTTTCATTAACTCAATAAAGCGCCCGCTGTGTGACGATTCTCACACGATTTTTGAATCCCAGGATACAACTTTTATAAACCGATTCTCAACACTATGATTCAAAATATGCGAACACAATATCTATGTAAACTCAATAACGAAAATTTGCTTCTGAAGAAAGAAATAAGAATGAGAGAAAACTGGACATTTTTAGTGAATTTATAGATAAACGATAATTTTTAGGGTTTCAGGGATTGCAAGGATAGCAGGATACCGAGATCGTTCGCCTGAGGTCTCTATTTATAGGGAGTAGTAGATATGGGGTGTTTCGAGATAAAATCTCGATTTTCGGTGCAGTTTCCAAGAAATCCGCCAAGCAGTTACAACAAATTTGACTGGATTTTTGGTGCAGTTCCCGAGAAATTCACCAAGTAATTACAACAACTTTAACTGAATTTTCGGTGCAGTTACCGAAAAATCCGTTAAATAATTATAATAACTTTACCTAAATCTTGGTAGATAATAACAAAATTTTAAACCCAATCTTGTATTTAAAAAATCAAAAAAAAATAAAAAATCTAAGACTCTATTTGCTCTATAAAAGTGTAAAAGCAGAAGACGACGATCCCAAAACATATTGCACTAAATTGTTTTGCTTCCGATAAAAAAAAAACCGATTATGGTGGAAAGTATGAAAGAGATTCTTGAAGTTCAGAGCTGCATCAGAAGATTTCCATGGCTAATTCAGATGGTGAAGTCGAGACAATTCCATGAACTTTGCGATCAACACACCACGAAACAGCGATGCCACTTCTGTTGCGATTGTATGATTCCTCCTTTCTGCAAGCTCTGCCTCAAAAAGAACGATCACAAAGACCATCTTACGATTCAAGTAAAACAAAAAAATTATCTTTAACTTATTTTTAAGAAAGCTGCTTTTTATTAGTAGGTTCCCACATTCGTTGATGAAAACAAATAATCAACTTTCGGTCCCTTTTGACATGAAAACAAGCTTTAGTTCTGATTATTGGGTTTTGAACTTGCAGGCATTTAGATGTTCGAACAAGACAGGAGTAAGGATGCAGACGATATCAAAATATATGGACATATCTGGGATTCATATATATTCGGTGAACCAGTCTTCGATCGTTTTCGTTAATCAGAGACGTGAGAATGATAATCATCGTTTTAGAAACAATGTTTCGCATAAATGCAAAGTCTGTGGATGGGCTCTTGACGCTGCTTCTTCTGCTTTGTTTTGTTCTGTAGAATGCAAGGTACATTATTGTGTTTTTTTTTTTTTTTTACAATTTTAACTTCATAAACTTGTTGGTTTCTGTAAATCTAACACTATAGTAATTGTTAATTTGACAGTTTAAGAACGCTATAATTAATTGGTCACAACTGGATGAGATGATGGAGAGTTCAGAAGATGTTGTTAAAACCGTTGTCAAGAGAAAGGAGAGTTCAGAAGATGATGTTGAACCCTTTGTCAAGAGAAAACATAGGAGGAAAGGGATTCCATATAGATCTCCATTCTACTAGGACTTCAACTCCAAAACGATTTTCATATACATGTACGATTATATTAGGGTTTTAAAAGGTTTCATATTTGACAGACTTTTCTTTTGTTTTTCCTTCGAGGTTTAATTGATAATTTTTTTTCTTGTGGGATCTGATTTTTCTTTCTTTTCTATTTCTTGTTTAATTTGTTTAATCTTAATATGCTCAAATTGACAAATTCAGGTTTTCCGGTTTCGTATCAACACAACTTTCTTTGGCTGATCAATGAGAATTCGAAAAGTTTGTTTGTAAATTGGTTGGATTGCTTTTAATTTGTACTTTTGTGTTTCACGAATAAACAATTTCCCGAATTCTCTAATTTAAAATAGCTAGGTTGACACGTATATGTATATTTGAATGTGTTTCACGTGGAAATAATTGTGATTTATATCGTGCTTTTATCTCCCTAATCCTTGTATTAACTGTGCATGCGACATGAGTAAATAAGTTCGTCTGTGTTTTGTCTCAAAATATTACAACATGTCATATCATAAACAATTCTATTGGCGTGAGACAGCCCATAACACTCCGGATCATCCAGAAAGAATATTACCTGATTATCTCTTAAACAATCAATTAACATCTCATATTATTAATAATGATTCCATTTTATTATATTGATACTATATTATAGATTAGATATAAACTTTTCTCAAATTACTGCAAATCTTGCAGTTTTCCCATCAGGTATCAGAAAATCGTAGTCACTAGGTTTTGTAAGATTGATGGTGAAGATTGTATTACTTTTACGGTGAAGATTTTGTTACTTTTTCTGTGTTCCTAAGATTTTACATTATTTTTATCCAATATCATATTTTTTTATTCGAGCAGAAAATATAATCTGAGATTCAGAATATAATGTTTATCACATGTTTATCTAATCAATAAATACTATTTGAAATTCAGAATTGTAAATATTTAGAAGCCATATATACAAGACTACCTGGTTTTGTCATATGCATTATGTGAGGATATTAAAGTTAGATAGATTTTATATAGTAATAAATGATTAATAATATATCAGAGACGGATAAGTAACGGAAATATCTGTTAATTTGTTTGTATGGAAAATTTCAAACAGAAGTTGATATTAGTATATCATCAAGATCTATATATTACCATATTTATAGAATTTAAAATGTGTACAATGATCTATTATATTATAATTTAAATCGTAGAGAAAAATTATATATCTATGTCAATTTATCAAACTTCAATTTTGAATTTTAAAATATATCATATCGTGATGGTTCTATAACGCCATAGTTAAGGTCAGCCTAATTTTGTTTCATTTAGCAATAGTACAAAACAAATATTATTGTAATGTGTTAATGAGTTGGGAATAGTTCTTCCTCAGCAAAAAGCAGAAAAAATCGGAAAAAATCGTTTTAATTTATTATCTTTCAATTATCAGACGCACAAACTATAAAATACAGTTCGGCGGATACGTGGTTGATCCTAATCCCAGAGACAACAGATCAAACTATTTTCTTGATTTTTAACAATAATATTAATTATCCCAACTAAAATAGACTTCTTTTTGGGGAAAGTGTATAAAAAGTGGTAGGGAATTGTAAAGGTTCATTGTAGCAAAAATTTAAAAAGAATAATAGAGGTTCATAACTTCACATAATTGAAACATATATGTATTTTTATATTGCGTTTGGTTACACAAGTAATACTGTATAGATAGACATTCAATAATTTCGAGTTGAATTACATTATTAATGCACGTTCAAACGAATATTAAATAAATCAATTAATGTGATGCACGTACATAGAGTTTAAGACTCGAATCTCTCGTGAGATGACCCACGAAACCGAATGAATCTAAATGGGGCCCGACCCGACCCGACCCGAACAGACAACTGGACCCCACCTATTCTTAAGTCTCTGTTGCCTTCACGTGATATTCCATAAGCCAAGCTTCGTTGCACCCCATCCGCCGGAGAATAAACGTCCGGCCACCTATGCCTTGTCTCCTTGCTCTAATTTTGTCTCCACTCTCTTATGTTTTGCCACTTGTACTCTTTACTCCTTTCTTCTCTCCTTCTTCGCCACGTCTTTTCTCTATCGTTCCCGAAATACCCTTACATTTTTCTCTTAATTACGACTCAATTCCGCTTCATAACACCGTTTCTTCGGTCTCGTCAGAGGGGTACTGTTGTAAACTGGATTAGACAATAAGATTACGTGAGCTGTCCTGTCTGATTTTGAGCACTAAACGACAAAAAACCTAACGTTGCTTGAAGTTTCCGAATCACGAGGCTCCATTTCTCTAACTCATTTGTATATATAAAGCCCCACGAGACTTCTGTCTCCTTCAAAACCCAGACGAGATCGTCTTTTCTCTCTCTCTCTCTCTCTCTCTCTCTCTCTCTCTCCAAACCTTCTTAAACTAACGAGTCAAAATTAGACGAAAATGGGAGCTTGCGGTTCAAGTGAGGCTCGGAGAACGGAGACGGCGAAGCTGATATTACCAGACGGAACGTTGCAAGAGTTTTCATCACCTGTGAAAGTATGGCAGATTCTTCAGAAAAATCCCACGAGTTTTGTTTGTAACTCCGACGATATGGACTTCGAAGACGCCGTTTTAGCCGTCGGTGGCAGCGAGGATCTCCGGCCTGGAGAGCTTTACTTCGTTTTACCGTTGACATGGCTAAATCATCCACTAAGAGCAGAGCAAATGGCGGCACTGGCGGTTAAAGCGAGCTCCGCGCTTACGAAAAGCGGTTGGAGTTGCGGCGATGAAGGTGAAGCGAAAAAGGTATCTGGCGGTGAGTGTAGAGCTAAGAGAGTGAAGAGAAATGGTTGTGGCGGAAGAGGCTGTGGTGGTGGTGGTAAAGGGAGGAAGAAGTTTACGGCGGAGTTGAGTTCGATAGCGGAGTAGGGGTAATATGGTCAGACAATGTGTAAATTGTAATTAGAGAGTTTTGACTTCTTTTTATCTTGAAAGATATAATATCCAGTTTTTTTTCCTGAAATGTATATCCAGTTAATTTCGGAATTTAATAGTTCTACACAGAAATGGGCAAATTGAGACTTCAATCACGAGGATGAAGTGATTCGGAGCTAATAAATTGCAATTGCATTACTGGGTAAGATTCAATCCTCTCTGGCTTTTCTTGGTCAACACCGCATAATGGTCCGTTATGAATATTTACGCTTTTGCCCTCAGCTCGTTTTGTTGATTTACAGTTACACTAAACGCCACCGTTCAGGTTAGTTTCATTCAAAAAGCCCATTGTTTGTAATCAGATACCATAAAAGCCCATTAACGAGCCCATTAGTATTGAGAGAGAAGTATGGAGTAAATGGTTGTAAAGAGAATAAATTTGAAGAATAGTTATGAACAATATAAAAATGAATGGAACTTATTTTATTTTTTGGCTTTTTTCCCGTAATTCCTCCAAATGAATAGAAATGAATGTTTGGGTGGATGATTATGGTACAGTTTGCATGCTATTTTAGGACAAGGAGAGAATTACCATTTACTCTTGAAATTTTACTTTTAAATACATTTTTTTAATAGAAAAAATGCAATCATGTTTGACGCACATAACGATTTTGGCGCAGGACAATCAGAAGGCAGGTGACTTATCATATGTTTTATTAAAGTTTAAAGATGCAAATTCAGCTTAATTGTGAGTTTTTAAGGAAATCCAAATTTTTTTGGTGATTCTATTTATTTTTATTCCTTTATGACATCAACCATTTGCATATGTAGACTTTTATTGGTAACCATTTTCATCCCTCTTAACATAAATGATGTATAATTGGTGTTAATTTGTTTTTGTTGGGATTTACGGATATTCTAGATCTAATAGTTAACTATGACACATTATCGCTATATTTTTAAGGCGAATTTCAAACTTTTATACAACGAAATTATCTATTCTTTATTTTTTACGCCAAACAATATCGTTTGTGATTGAATATAATATTATAGTCCTATTTTATCAAATAAAAAGTTCAATAATCTGAATATTGTTTTCAGATCTAAGTTAGTGTTTTTAACGCAACTATGATGATTATATTAGTAGAAAAAAATATGCAATAAAGATTTTGGATGTTGTATATTACTTGACGATTCGAGTCATGCCCAAAATTCTTATTGTATTACTTATTTTGAAGACCTCTATAACTTTCCACCATATTGAACACAATTAGGAATGTCGCAAGCTCCTCAATTATTATTAAAATTAAAAATAATCTATCTTAATTGAAATGCCCACAAACACTTCATGTATAATGTAACTACAGTTTTACATCATGTTATATTAAAAGTTATCGCTAAAGTAAGAAGATTTGGAGTTGTGTGATATGGTTCTCTATCCTTATTGATTTTTCTTGATCATTCTTTTTTTAAAAAAAATCTTTTAGATATTGTTAATTTTCTCAATTTTCTAATACTTTCATGCAAACTCATACATAATAACATGTACGAGATTAAACAAATCTTCAAAATGTCGGCAATATATCATGTCATTATATCATCAAATCAGCGTTTATATTCGGTCGAATAGTCAAATTGGCTGAGCACCATCATCGACATTTATATCTGGATGTAGGGTTTTTCAAATAGTAAAAGACAAAACTTTTGATTGTGATATAAGAAAATAACAACTCATAAACTAAGAAAATGAATCGAAAATGATATTATTTGCAAGAGCTAAAATAACATCAAACTGAACGAATTCATGATCAAAAAAATTGTAACCATATTGTGGCCATCAAAATATTTAACTTTTATAAGTAATCAAAAAATTTCTTGGTAAACGACAATCAAAATTCTTTTACTTTTTAATGAGAAATAAATCTTGATCCACCAGGTCTAGATTTTGACTCTGATACCATAATAAACTGATAAGAATAAAATATACAAAGATATCTAAGAAAATCTACTATTAGACTCTTATGAGAATTAAATTATAATATGCATATAATTATATAATGATTCAATAAACTTAACTTCCTAAACTAATAAGAAGATAATATATTAGAGATAATCTTAATTTATTCTTTTAAAATATTTATTTATTTATTTTTTTAGATTTTTTCTAGATTATTCTCGATTTTTATTGATTTTTTTCGATCGTTTTTGATTTCTAGATTTTCCAATATTTTTTAAGTTTGAATGTGTGTTGATTTTGACATTACCAACCAACTCTATTAATTAATAGTTATCACAGTGTGAGAAAGCTCATATCGTCTGATATGTTTTTTATTTCGAGTATGTGGGGATTCAGTAAGATTTATTCATTCTGATCAAATTATTTAACTCTTGTAATATTTTCCTGTTTTAAGAATAAACGAAAAAACACCCACTATTAATCATGTAATATAAACCATGTCGATCAATTGTATATATATTATGTATTAAACCATGCATAATTGATAAACCATGTTGATAAAAAATTTTATCCGTAAACAAGAAAGCGATGAATCAGGGGCGGATCCACAACTTTGTTTTTAAAAATGTGGCATAATATTACAGAAAAATGTTATACGAAAAAGTACTATCACCAAAAATATGTTTATTAAAAAAAAATATCTTACAACCCTTCTGAGTATAAGGTAAACCTTGAAAGAAACAAAAGTTTAATCGAAAAAAAGACAAATAAACACGTAATTGATATATTTTTTTAAAAAAAACTTAATGGGCTTGGACTTGTGTAATCTTTAATTTCAATTGATATTATGCCATGAAATGTATGGAAATGTACCCAAGTAAAAAAAAAAAAAGGAGCATTGAGCACGTGCTTCGTATATTTAGCTTAGAATGTGACTTCCCATATGTTCTTGTTGAAAGTAACACCAAGAGAAGGGCACTTCGGGTGGGTGGCAGGTGAAGAAGCTCCCAACGGAGCTCATTGAATCGATCGATCTAGGTTTATAAAGTTTCTACAATAGAGAGCTGTGAAACCATTAATTAGGAGAGGTTCTTGGAGGATGTTCATCAGATTCAAGTCTAGTTTTGTTGAGTTTTTTTTACTCTTCCACTATTGTTGAGCACACAAAGAATCATAGTTTAAGAGTTCTCGCCTCTCCCAATCCAATCACTAACTTCAGTTTCCTCTTAATTAAGTCGTCCTATCTAAAAAAGGTCCCTAGTTTTGATGACCACCCATTTCATCTATTTCCAGTTTTTGAATTACCCACAACAAATTCACGTTATGTAAATTCTATGCTTTTGCTAGATTATGCAAAGAAAAATCCAAGTATAAGATATTTAAAGGTACCAATTGTTCAGTTGTCTACAGTTCAGTGTACAAATAGATTAAGACTTCTAATTTAGTATTATAATAGAGTGATAACCACCCAAAAAAGCTTGTTAAGACTTCTTATTATTCTTTTTCTGTGAATATTTTTTTTTTTTACATTTTCTAATTATTTTCTTGATATATTAAGTGTATGTAAAGCTTATATTTTTTTGTGTATATTATATATGAAAATAAAATATTGTATGTAATGAAGTAAGGCGAAGCGAAAAAATCCAAAACATGTTTCGCTTTCAAGCATGGGGATGGAATTGGTTCCGGTCACTTTGTTGTTCCCAGAAACTGAACATTAAATGAAAAAAGGATAGTTTGTTTGGTAAACTACAAATATATATAACAAAGTGAATTTGAGTTTAATTTGAATATTCTCGATCTAATAAAAATATACTGTAACATAGAAGGATAAAATAATTTGAATTACATTTCCTGGTTTATCTATTAGTATGCTCATGTGGGAAATTATGATTTCTTTGATTTATTTGAGTATTTTGCTTCTTTTTCTTCGTGGGTCTAAGCTTCCAGCAAATGCCATCAATTTTTCTTGGTCACGTATTTCCATATTTTTCCTACTGATAAATACTAACATAAACAGATAAATAATAATAACATTTTTTCCTTTTATAATGGACGAACAAATAATAATTATCCTGTTTCGTGTTTTATTAAGTTTAGCATCAAGCCTCTAACCTATGAATGACAATTCGAACGTCCCATTCTTAAGACAATTTGAAATGGTTTTGTGACCTATAATTGCTAATCTTACAGCATATATAACTTCAGCAATATATGTGATGTACATATGTAACATAAATTAAAAATTAATTCAGTAGTATTATAAAAAAAAGATTGCTAGACACTATACATCGCACTACCCAGTACCCACTGAGTTAAAGTAAATTAATGACATGTAGATTTTAAATTTACTACTGTATTTTATCGAACTACCATTAGTTTTGGTTCAACCATAAAGGTAAGCCTATAACTGTAGTATGCGAATAAACTATGCTTAATAATCTAACTACTCAACTAACCCCCTCATTTTTCTGGAGCTCACAATCTAAATAAATAAATAATTATTACTCCTTTCGGTTTTATTTAATTGTCGTTTTAGAAAAATTTTAGTAGATAAAGAGTATCATAAATAACTATTAGTATAATGACTTTTGGATATAATTAATTGTTGATATTTATTTACTATAAATAGTATTATATTAAATAAGGTTATTTTTTTATTTTTTTTACCAAAATTGTGTTGAAAAAAAAGAACGACAGATAATTAAAAATAAGAAAAAAGTTTTAAAATGACAATTAAATAAAATTGGAATATTTGTTTACAACTAACCAATTATGGAATATTTTATATTCTTCAAATAAAATAAAATAAGGTTTTAAGCTATAGCCTTTGACGAAAAAAAGACAGCCTATAACCTATAGGGTTTCACTAATTAATGATCTTTGTTACCAATTATAATTCCAATTTAATGCATCAATGGCATGTGCATTAAATTGGTGGTTTGTTTTCTAAGCATCATCAAGAATCAAATATTTTCAAATAAAGAGACTGTCCCCACATGAACATGAGCAAAACACACAACAACTTTAACTTTAATTTTGATTAGTCTCTTTTAATCAAAAAAAAAATTAAACAGCAATAACGATGTAGAGGATGAGAGAGAAGATGGCGTGGCCGTGTGGACATTGAAGAAAAATAAAGTAATTGCATAAAGAGGGAAAAAAAAAAGAAGAAGAATATTTTGGTTGAAGGCCCACAAATTCATGTAATCATCAAAATCATGCGATAAGAGAGAGAGAGAGTGAGTAAGGAGGAGACAAAGGTAAAGTGAAGATAAAGGAATCGGGGGAGACAACCCATTTGATGCATCTCTTTCTCTTCCTTTCTTGTGTTTTGGCTTTACTCTTCTTTTGAAATTTCAACGTCTTTTGTTATGATTTTAGGTTAAAGCTTGGTTCTTTTGATTCTTCAAACACCATTAACTACATATCATTCTCTCTACACAGCTCGACTATCCTTTTTAGATATTTTGAGAGATTCACAAATTATTCTAATCTCTAGGGTGTTTGTTTTTCCCCAAAATTCTCCTTGCATTTCTACAATTGACTCGATTTCTCTCTCTATGTGTTTGCATCTTAGATTGTAGATTTCTGGGTCCCTTTCTTGTTGTTTTCTTTCCGTTAATGGTGTGAAAGTTGAAAGCTTTTCTGTCTCTCCAATGGCTGAGATCAAGATTGCAAAAGTAGAACAAGGGCAAACCAAGATTAGGAATGTTCCAGTAGCTATAACTCCTGAAGGTTTCTGGTGTTGTCCTTCGCCTGTAGCTTTTCAAAAGACTCTTAAATCTCACAACTCTCTCAACAAACACAAACAATCTTCTCCTCCTCCTCCTGCACTTCCGAAACCCAGACAGCCGCCTACGACGATGGAGAAGGAGAAGAAACCGTCGTCGACAACTATTAGATCCGTCATCGCTTCCGACGAACAACAACAGAATTCGGGTAATCCAGAGACCTATCACAGTATTGCTGTTCCGGCGATGGTTCAAGAGAGACCACAGAGGCAAAAGGTTGAGACTTTGCCGAGGAAAGTGGCGATTGAGTTCGGTGAACCAGGGAGTAGTGATGCTAAAGTGATTTTGGTAGGGAAGCAAGGTTTTTGTGTGAAGCTGAGTGTTCACAAGAAAGTTTTAGTGGACCACAGTAGTTTCTTTGCTAAGAAACTTGCTGAGAAAGAATCGGTTTTTGCTTGTCTTGAGATTGAGAGCTGTGAAGATGCAGAGATATACGTTGAGACCATTGGGCTTATGTATTGTAAAGATATGAAGCAACAGCTAATGAAACAGAACGTAAGCAGAGTCCTTCGTGTCCTCAAGGTATTTGCAGCTAAATCCCTCAATTAGATTCTGGTCTTATCAAGATCATTTTGGTTGTTGATGTTCATAGAAGTGTTTCAATTTGTTAACTTTAGAGCTTTACGGAAATGTTTAAGGACTTAGTTGTTATTGCAGGTTGCAGAGCTTCTTGGTTTCAGCTCATGTATACAATCTTGTTTGGATTACATAGAAGCTGTGCCGTGGGTTGGTGAAGAAGAAGAGGAGAAAGTGATCTCGTCGATTCTTAGATTAAAAACCGAAGGAGTTGGTTTTACTCATGTCCTCAAAAGAGTTGCTTCCACTGCTGTGGATCCGCCAAAAGAGACTCTCTCGCGCATCATTGAGCTTGTTTTGGGAAGCAAAGAGGAGAAAAGTCGGCGTGAGATGAAATCTATTGTCCTGAAGCTTCTCAGGGAACAGAATGGGAACAATGTAGCTGATAACTTCAACGAAACGATCTATTCCTCTTGCCAAAGCTGTTTAGACACAGTTTTGTCCGTTTTTAAACAAGCTTCTGAGGGAGAAAAACCAGAGACCGATACCAGACAGATAGCTCTAGAAGCGGATAACCTCACGTGGTTGCTCGATGTATTAGCGGAAAGACAAGCAGCAGAGGAATTCTCAGTCACCTGGGCAAACCAAAAGGAGCTCGCTTTGTTACACGAGAAGCTTCCTTTAGTGTCTCGTTACCACATAAGCCGTGTAACATCTCGGCTCTTCATAGGGATCGGGAGAGGAGAACTGTTGCCTTCAAAAGACACTAAGCTTTTGCTGTTAACCACATGGTTGCAGCCATTATTCAACGACTATAACTGGCTCCAACACGGTTGCAGATTGTTCGATGGTAAGCTTGTGGAGGAAGGAATTGGACGGACGATACTGACATTGCCATTGGAAGATCAGCAAAGCATTTTGCTGTCGTGGCTCGGGAGTTTCTTAAACGGAGTAGATGGATGTCCGAATCTTCAAAGAGCTTTTGAGGTTTGGTGGAGACGATCTTTCATTAGACCTTACTCAGATCGTCAAGGTAATGGTATGTGTGAGACAGATTCGACCTCAAAAGAGTGACTTTATAAAAGCTGAGTAACCTTTGTTAGATTGTACAGTGAGTAACATAGCAATGGAAACTGGAAAGTGTTGGTTTGCTGAACTTGATTCCCGGTTTGGTTGTTTTGTGTTTTTTTTTGTTTGGTTTATATCGTTATATCGTACCATGAAGAGGCAATAGCTCGAAGGCTTTTTATTTATTTATTTTTAGATGTTTTTGTATTTTTCTATTTTTCATAAATCATAATGCTGGTTGCTGGATGTATATTTCTGATTCGATTTTTGTACCAATTTTAATGTTTGGTGTGAACCGAGTTATTGCATATACCATCAATGGGGAGAAAGAATTGAGCTACACTTGAGTCAAGTATGAGTTACATCCATAACTCAAATTAAGTCAATAATCACATGTTATCAATTATTATATAAAAACCAAATTACAGCAGCATCTAAGAATTGTACCTTTTCGTCATTTAGTCTACCATACTGTCAATACATATCTATCAAAAGATAAATTTTATTAAAAATACATAAACCCTCCATAATAGAATAATTATCTTAGCCGTGAACATACCTCAAACATAAAAATTTCATCATTCATAAAATATATTAATAAACATGTACACAAGCAATTAATCTCACTTCGTACATAAAATCTACACACACATACACTTCACCTTTCGAGCAAATAACATGGTAATATGAATAAATAAAAATTAATTAAATTAAACGGTCATCATTTGCCGAACACATGATAATCAAGAACTCCATTACCATCAATATCGTAAAACTTTACCTGATAGATAATTAATGGGTAAATCTACACCATTAACTGGTTTTATCTCTCTAGTCAGCTATAGATGGGCTTAGTGGGCCTTCAGCAAATGTCCATTATGGGCTTTTTATGGCCATCTCGTTGATCGAAGCCTGGATTGACAAAAAAAAAAATTTGTTTCCATCCTAGATTGTGTTGTTGTACACGAAAACAAGCAAAAAAAAAAAAAAATCGTCGGTGCGATTTTGACCCCCAAAAAAGAAGAAGTGCAAAATAATCTTCATCTGCCAAATTTTATAGCGACCGATGAGTCTCGTCATAGTTAGGCTGATCTTTCGCATATTGTCCACAAGCCTAATATGCCACTCATATCATATGTAATGTGCAAACTTGACTTTTTAAAGCGTTTTAAACGTATTATATTTTTTTCGGGTGTAAAATGTTAAGATATATAAGATTTCTGTACCGACACATCTTATATATATTATGTGTAAATTTTGAAATCCAAGATATATTTATATAAATCAACATAATGCTAACAATTTCATGCACGAATTGGAATATTAACAAAGAAGTTTTTATATACATTTGTGATAAGGAAAAAAACATTGAGAGGAGAGTACGAAAACGAGGTGGAGACGGAAATTTGAAAGAAAATTAAAAAGAAAAAAAAAACTATTTTACTTATATTTAGATTTGTGAAAAAAAAACTAAATCCTCTATTTCAAACTTTATATATCATATATGTTTCGTTTTATTTTTACTTTTTAAGTACTTTTTCTTATCTTTTCTAATACAAACTATATATTAAGGGGGAGGGGAATGCTAATCAAATACCCGACTTTCCAGAAAAGTTGAAGTATATTTTGGTATTTTGTGAAAATTAAGTACTAAAATAACATTTGACGACATGTTAAGCATGATATCTAATACTATCTACAGCTCATGTACATGTTATATTAAATTTCTGAGTTGACCTGAGGAATGAATCTATATAACGTAACATGCATGTTCATTGGTATACTATTCTACATTATTATATATTAATCCGTGGAGATCCAGACGTAATCCTCATTGAGTTAATCCACGCGCATCACTCTTTAATTCTTTATACTTATGGAAATATTACGTAAACATATATAATGTTAGCATGTGCTTATTAACAATTCAATTATATGTTCAATCTTTATAATCGCACATACATGATATATATATGACATAGATTTATATATTGACGTATATACTTTTAAGTATCTATATATAAGGCATATGTTCATAAATCACGTTGAAACCTCATTATGTGTACAAGACGACTTTTAAGTCTACGTAAGTTCTATTCACAGCGACCTATAACTCTACGTGGGTTCTGTTTACCGTAAATAGACGTTTCAAACCTAATATTCTTTTATACATTATTGGGTTACAGAATTAGAACTCAAAATATAGACTAAAACTTATATAGGTCGTCAATTTAGTTGGCTTCCTTGTTTAATCACAAGTAGTCGACAACGCGCTGACTTGTTGACTTTTTATGTGTAATGATTAACTACACGACAATCTCGTTAGAGTTGGCCGGCGAGTTTAATTCATTTTACACGTAAAATTACTCAATGTATCTGTACTATATGAACATTTCAGTACAATGATCCAATCGAAATATCATGGTATTATTGACTAGACAGCTCAAATATATATGGAACCGAAGAAAAAACTGCAACTACCATGACACTATCGTCGTTATAATCAATATATGTTAAATCATATATATTCAATAATTGTACTAAATCATTTTCTTTTGCACGCCGCCTTATATATGATGATATATAAAGATAAACTGTCAGAAATATAATTTAACTAACATGACAAAAAGATATAATGTAATTCATTGTAAGATGTCATTGGGCTATCAAAGATGAATTCTTTTGCAACTTTGGCTCATTATTTAAAGAAAATTTATCAAAAATCACCGATTGTTTCACTATTTCCACAAATATATAATAGTCTCGGGTACTCAAAAATTTACAGACAAAACGTTATGTTAGTCCAGTTTAATAATCAGACGACTCATCGTTATGCTTTCGATAAAAGGATGTTAATAAATTTAAACACATCGTCAGCTTTGTTAATTAATAATTAAAAAATCTTAAATGACGCTGTATTTGAATGTTTCGGTTAAAGATTAGTAAAAACTAAACGGTTAAGTGTAGTATTATTTAGGCTTGCATGGTTTGTTTTTTTTTGGATAGCAACAATGTTTCCACTTTTGTTAACATCGCGGTTGAACCGAGTGTATAAAATATAACTACGATGATAAGCCTGAGTATTAAATTAAGGTAATTGTTATTCTTGCCTATTTTTCTAGAAGTTTAAAATGTCAAAATTTTATTCCTAACTTTCATACTCAAATTGTAGAAGATAATTTTAATTCAAGCGTAAAAAAAGAGATCGATGTATTGAAATCCATAAGCAGAAAAACTCTCATATATTTATTTGTTATTACATCATATTCCTTAGACTCGCCGTAGTACATTCGGTATTGCAGTATAGGTAGCGAATTTATTATGCCAGAAGCAGGCAATAATTAAGTTACGAGAGTATTAGTAGTGCTATCACCAAACTAATTACATATATGACTACCCTTCCTATTATTTTATTCAAGTATTAATTAGTAGTTTGGTAACTCCTCTTCACATCCAGTCAAAAATATGTATTTTAAAGTAACGTCTCGTCTAGACTCTAATCTAACTCTCGATGAGTTTGAACCGTGGCTCTAACAAATCATACGGAACCCAAAGCGCATCAACTGGACAAGGTCGACCACCGTCTAACCTTACCCAAGGCTTCCCTTTCCCACTCCAATGTAACAAACTCACAGGACCTGCATGCAAATCCCGGCACAGTCCTCTGAAATTGTCTCCTCCTAAACCGTGTTGGTTCCACCGGTGATCTACCGGAGCTATGTTTCCAGCAAAGACAAGTAAAAACGGCGGTAAAGAGCCTAACTCGTAGATTCTGATCCGTTTCTGTAACTCCATCCACTCAATGATTTTCCTCGTGTATTCTCCTTCTCTCCATTTCTTCAACTCGATGACCATCACTCCTGTGTTGAAGTAACACGGTGAACGACGACGGTTGAGGGATAGTGTGATGGAGAGAGAAGGGTTTGACCAGAAAGTCGGTGTGAAGTAAGTCGTGAAGTTCGCGTTGCAATACTCAGGCGCGGCTAGAACTACGTCGTAGGAGATGTGAGTGGTGAAGAGATTGGAGATGTCGTCGACGAGTATGAGATCTGAGTCGAGGTAGACAACACGTGAGAGGCACGTGGGGAGAATGTCGGCGAGGTAGTTTCTTGCGTAGTTTAGCGGAGAGTCGAGCGCGGATCGGATGGAGGTGGAGATGAGGCCGGAGATGGCAGCTACGTCGTAAGGGTAAATTTGGAATTTCAAGTAAGGGAAAGAAGAAACGACGTAATTTTGGAGTCGGTGGGTTTGTTTTGAAGTGACGAAGTGGAAAACAATGTTTTGCGGACAAGAAGAGTGTTGGAGGACGGAGAGAATCACGGCCATTGAGCCACGAAGGTAAGCCGCATCTAAGGTCATTGCCACATGGACTGATTTGTTTGAACAGACGAAATCGTCTTCGTTCTCGATGGTGAAACATTCCGGTGAGTTAAAGAACTCTGGAGCCTCTTTGAATCTTTCTCCGGCAGCGAAGGAGACGGTGAAGATGGTGAGCGTGATGAGGTATAAAAAATAGATAGCGTGCATTTTTGCGTTAGAGAATACGTTAGATGCAAATGCTGTATATATTAGCTTTGAGTGAGAGAAGGAGAAAAAGACAGGACAGAAGTTTCTTTAGGAAAAAAATGAGCGAGTTTCAAATCAAAAGGGGTAACGAGAAAGTCAAAGTTATTGAATGAAATTTGTCGGCGAGATATTATTCATTTATTTTACGTAACCATCATTTTTTATGCAAAAAGAAAAAAACATTATTAAATGTTCTTTTGTTTCCTCAAGATTTCAGATTTGGCGTGTTGTCCCCCGTCAAGGAAAAGAAAAGTATTTATAAGAGAAGGTTTTAAGTTCTTAAGAATCGTAACACTAATATTTTTTTGGACCACCGATTCAGTCTTTATGTAGCACAATTCTTAAACATTACTATATACTATTTAACGTTTTCTTCCACGGACCACGCCTGAATGTATAAGCCATGTAACACATACGAACGTGATATATAAGCCATGTAACACATAAGAACGTGATCTACATTAAAAAGAAATTAAGATCGATATATACATATCTCATATGTGTTCCCTTGTTATTGAAGTTTGTTGTCTATATTTTGTACGTGACACATTCTTAGTGGTCGTGTAAGCACTATCACATTTAATATGAGAAGCCATACGTGTTAAATCTTAATAAATTAACTCACTCTTATTATATTAACTCTTTATCTATCAAATCATTCCTTTTCTCTCACGTGAATTATTCAAATTGTTACTTTTTAACTTTAGAAAATATAAAATTTTCTCCTTTTTTTTTCAAATTTAATACTTTCTCTGAGATGTAAATGGACAATGGAGGATCCATAATACACGTGAAGTATATATATTAGCAAGTTACTGAAGTTACAATGTGTAATATTGTACAAAAACAACTATTTATTGGCTACAGTAAAAAATTACTAATGTAATCTGTTTGGATATCTGACTTGAAGAGTATCGATCGTAAGACAATAAAATGTATCCAAGCAATATCAAATCCTAGTCCTGAGAATGGTTCTGACATAGTTCTTTGGAGGCACTCAGATGATTTATATTGTAACAGATTCTTGGGAACAGATCAGACTGAGGAAGGAAAAAAAAAAAAAAAACAGATTGGCTCGGGTTCTTTGGTTTTCACAACATGTGTCGCGCTTTTCTTTTGTGTCTTGACTAGCTATTCAGAATAGGCTTTTCACGGGAGATCGTATGAGGAATGTATCATATTTATGTGATGTGTGGTAAGCGCCATGAAACACGGGATCATCTGTTCTTCATGATACATACACGGTTTGAATAAGAGTTTAGGGTGGTTTGCTTGGATCCAGAATAACAGTTGATTGAAAGAACAACTTGATTCTTTGATTCAGGCTCTCTATTACGGTATGGACTACATTTGTCTTTGTTTAGTCTTTCAAACCATAATAATCTATTTCATATGGAGAGAGCAAAACACCCGTAAGCATCAAATCACTTGGAACACTTGCTAACAACTTGCAAAGAGTATTGAGAAATCGATTAGATATCGGATTTGTCACTCGGTACAAGGCACCACACCGGTTTGAGGGAATCCTACGAAGATGATTCGAAGTATACTAGTTCTTTTTATTACACATGTATAAGCTGGGCTATAATGATATATGTACATGAGCTTTTTTTGTTGATTAATAAATTTGAAAATTTTGTATTTAAGCTAAGATGGTAATAAACTTTTTAGCTACTTATACATCTTTAACAGAAACTTGTTAGTTACAAAAAGATAGCTAATTTATTGATTTTTTTTTTATCTGAAAATTCGGGGGTTAAAGCGATCAACTGATTTTACGGTCCGTTCGACCCGGAATTAATTGGCGAGAGTTGAGCACACACACGATAAGCATTTTCCACGTAACAATGTATTATTGTGTGTCCCATTTGAATGCCACCTGACCTACCCACCCAATAAAGAAGTTGATTTTATTTTATTAATGGCAGCTGGTGTGTTAGAAGATCGCTGCTCCAATCAATAATAAGGAGTAAACTGGTCATTAAGAAGAAGACCAGAGATAAGAATTGGAAGAGAACACTAAAACTGGAGATGCTTTCTTTCTTATCACTTATATCTTCCACAAGGTTCAACAGTGACGGCTGTCACATGACATTGCCAAGATTCCCCCTGCCCTTCAACTTTAACTATATGGAAGATTAGACATAGACATTTAAATTAGAACATTAAAAAACTTCATCTGAAGAAGTTTTACATACATCTCGTGCTCCTAGATTTCTTGCATAAAGAGGAATCACTCAGAAACAACCAGCGACAGGATTCACAAAAATACAAAAAGTACATTTCCAATTCTGATAAAATGCAATAAATAGCCAAACGATCTAATTTTGTTCTCAGTTCTCGCAGCGGGTTTCACTATATAGGCTTATGCAATTTCTTTCCAAACTATACCACAAAAAAAAAAGGGATGCGAAAACATCTATGAATTTCTGAAATCCCTCCTCGAGATTCAAATTTAGATCTTCCAAACATAGCCAAATTGACAATAATAAGTAACAAATAAGCTATTTAATTTATTATTTAATAGTTTTCCCAAACTTTTTTTTGTTATTTATAGAATCTTAGTTATATTATTTTAAAATCAAGTTACAGCATCTGAGTATTGTTTGCTTTGAACTATATATTGAGCCATGCGTGTGTCCTTTCTTGTTATTTAATGTGTTTTAATTTTATCATCTAAAGTCGATTTACCTTTGGATCATGATTTGATTTCGACTTTATATAGATACTTGTTGTAGGTTGAGTTTAAAAATAGCCTTATCTTTCAATTTTCCTTCTTCCATGATTTTCAAAATATGTCATTCGGTATTCTTTTGGTTAGACTCAAATCGGTTAATCAAGAATAAACCTAAAGCGAAACACTGCTTTTTCCACGCTAGTTTTAAATAGAATTGGGTCCTTCTCTCATTATTGCGGTTCCTCGAAGATGTATTCTTTCGTGGGTTTCATTAGTACCAGTTCGAGGAAACTGGGAACTGTTCTTGTACTAGGATCTCAATCTCTTTTCTCCAGATTTTTTTTTATTTATTTCTAATTAAAAGTAGATGGACTGGATGTGACATGTGAGTAATGGATTAACATAATCTGATAACGATAGAGTTTATGAGAATCTAACATTTCTTGATGAGGTGATCATATAATTTGGACCAATAAGGTTACTAGATTTCATTCCTTGAGGAAACAAGATAACAGAGTCAACAAATGTTTTATATTTTTTTTTTATCAATTTAGTCTAGTGACTTTTAATATTTCAGAGGTGGCCATCATTGTAAAATTTCACATAATGATTCCGACTATCTGAGAAATTATTTAAAGCAACAAAACAGAGCAAAGCAGAAACTTCAACCACACTAGCTTTCGTTCTGAGAAAAACATGAGCCGGAGTCTTTCCTCCGAGACTCGTTCTCGATCTTCAGCGAGCAATGACTGTAAATCGCTTCTATTGGCTAAGCTATGGAACTTAAGAAGGCATTGTTAGATAACGACTTTCACAGAGAGTCATCACACTTAATACTGACTGAAGATACTTGCGAGTGGTTTCGTCGTTCATGACATGAGCAACACTGTTGGTGTAAATCTTATCTGGAGCTGAACATTCGTGGATACTAACCATGGTCACACTGAGTGATGGGTGCGTTCCCTATGGCTAGCTTTTTATATATTGCCCATTGCAGCGAGGTAGTCCAGCTTTATGCAGTAGTTATCCTCCACCACTAAAGCTTGACGAATGTCAGCTGGTAAACCCTACAATTTTGTAAGCCATAACAACTACACATTAAGTTTAGGAGAGCTCATAAACTTCAGTGTAAAAAAGGACAGAAAGAGAGAAACTTGCTTTGCGCAAAGTTCCAGCCTAAATGTAAAATTCAAGGTGCATATAGAGTTACTATAGAAAAAAAAATTGCTACTTGCTGATGTCCCAATAATTCGTTCTTGTCTGTAACCAAAAGTAGCCTAAGTAATGGAACCTAAACTTTGTTGTGCAGATAGTCTTCAGTTTTCATGTTATTTTGGTTTGGAAAGTTTTTGGTTAATACGAGCCATCGTGTAATTGATACAAATTGACATTTTCAAATAACAAGAAAGGAGATATGCATAGTTCAATAGTTCAAAGCGAAAGAAGAACAATAATTAAGAACCACAAAAAAATTTAAAAAGAAAAAAACAACCCAAACTAGTTGAATCTATTTCTTCTCCATCGAATTCGACTTGTATCTTGCTTAGAAAATCCAGGAAGCCTAACTAAGCTAGGAACGTAGTTGCGTATAAAAGGATGACAAACTTGTACTTCACTTGCTCTCGTTCCTTCTCGCTGATGACTCTGTTAATGCTTCACCCATATGCATATCTTCCGTGTTTTATGACATTGCACTTAAAACTGAAAGCCGATCTCCTTTAAAGAATCCCTGAGCTGAAACCTTTTTTTTGGAAAAATCAAAGCTTTTACGAAAGCTGTATGATCTTCTCGAAGACCAATCCAATAAGGAGTTCCTCTCAAAGAGAGCGTCGATAATGGCACTCTAGGGAACCAATCAAAATTGATCATCTCTATAACCTTCATTGTCTTAGATGCGAGTTCACAGACATATCTTCGTGAGAACATTACATTTCTTTTCATTCCTATAAAAAAGTTACACTACATTAGTGACATATGATTTTATTTTGAATCATTTCAATAGAAAGAATTAATGAAAAATATTTCAGCAAGATCGGTTAATCTCATTTGCATGAATCTTTTTGAGACAATGATTTAAAATTTATTTGTTTAATTATTCTCCTCATTATGTAACTGGGGATCTCAAGACCAGAAGACTCATCTAATAAATTAATTAACCTTCAACTTCAAGTAGAAAGAACCATGTAATTTGATATATCATAAATGCATCGTTTATTTCAATATATCATAGGTAATAGAACTTTAATAGATGTATGTTCAAACCACATTCGCATTGTCATAAGATTCCAATGTACTGAATTTCTTTGTCTTCTTTCTAATTTCATGTAAAGTGCCACTTTTCTGTAGATGCGTTGGTCTAATTGTAAACCGAGAAGAAAAAGCATCGCAGAGAAATATAAAAAAAATACCACAAAATGTGATTCCCGCAGTCACGTGCATTGTAGGGCTCGAAGTCTAATGGGCCCATGGCTACGGCACGAGCAATAGCTTATGGGCTATAGGTTTCTGTGTCGCACGTGTGAAGCAAACCAGGGCCCACAAATTCTGGCTATGTTCACATACATGATTCCCATGTTCACCTGACTGGAGCGGGAGGTGCTGTGTTGGGGGACCACTAAATCTGAACCGTTCAAACATAACATCGTCGCCAGAAGGCATTTTTTTTCTTAATCATAGATTCACCTCATGTATCTTTCACCTTTTTTCCTCATTATGCCAAAATTAGTTACAAACTTACAATCACATAATTTTATTTTTTAATTATGGATATCCTAAAAACGTTACGATATCAAATGGGTCTATATCTGTTTTTCTCCATTAAATTACACAATAGAAAAACCTAAAAAACAATAAGAAAAGTTTATTATTTTGTCTTAATCATGGTATAATGATAATCATTTCTCAAATTTATAACACAAATCTGAAGTTACAATTCAAATTATTATTAAGCAGGATATTAAAACTACTAGTATATATTAACAAAAAAAAAGAAATTATTATTTTTGTCTCAGTTTTCGCCCGAAAACTCTTTTAGTCTTTTCGCTCCTCGAGAGTTACGCAGCACAAACAAAAACTCAAAAATAACTCATAAAAAGTGTGAAGTAAATAAACAGAGAGTGAGAGAGAGAGAAGAAACAGAGAATGACAGCATCAGGAGGAGGAGGAGGAGGATCGACGGCGGCGGGAGCAGGAGGGACGGGTAGGATGCCGACGTGGAAGGAGAGAGAGAACAACAAGAAGAGAGAGAGAAGAAGAAGAGCCATAGCAGCTAAGATATTCACTGGACTGAGATCTCAGGGAAATTACAAACTCCCTAAGCATTGTGACAACAATGAAGTACTCAAAGCTCTTTGCGTCGAAGCTGGTTGGATCGTTCACGAAGACGGCACCACTTACCGAAAGGTTCGATCTTCAATTTTCTTAAATTTCACCCCAATTTATAAATTTTTCCGACATTGAATTGATTTTTTTTTTCGACAGGGTTCCAGACTAACAACAGAAGCAACACTGCCGCGCGTGAGTGCGTGTTCGTCAATCCAACTTAGTCCACAGTCATCGGCTTTTCAAAGCCCAATTCCGTCGTACCAAGCGAGCCCAGCCTCGTCGTCTTACCCAAGCCCGACCCGGTTGGATCAAAATCCGATCCGGTTTGACCCGAATCAATCCTCGACTTATCTCATTTCTAGAAACCTCACTCCTCTTCGAGTTTCCAATAGCGCCCCTGTCACGCCTCCGATTTCGTCTCCTAGAGGCTCAAATCCGAGACTACCCTCGTGGCAAATCAGTAATTTCCCTATCTCAGCTCCTTCAAGCCCTACACGGCGTCTCCACCACCACTACACATCGATTCCGGAATGCGACGAATCGGATGTCTCGACGGTTGATTCTTGTCGATGGACACGTTTTCAACCGGTAACCGTTTCTCAGACATGTCCGCCGTCGCCAACATTTAACCTCCTAAAAAATAGCGTTTGCGTTAGCGGCGGAGACGTTTCAGTGAAGCCGTGGGAAGGTGAGAAGATTCACGATGTTGGTATCGATGACTTGGAGCTGACGTTAGGTAACGCCAAAGGATCGCGGATAAAAGATTGAGGGGTAGTACCGTAGTTTAACTTATTAGACAGGGAGATCGGTTCGGTAACGTGTTTCCGGTTTACCATAACTAATAGGGAGGATAGCCATACCGGTCTTCTTATCGTATTCATCACCAATGTACAGTCATTATCAATGTACCGGTTTAGATCAGATGTGATGGAGGATACTTAGCATCTGTGTGAGTGAAAGTGAGATGGACCATTCCCCATGTGGTGATGGGGCATGTGAATGTGATTTTTATCTGTTTCTCTCTCTAGCCATGCGTGACTTTTCAATGTGCCTACCTATTAGTGGACCTGTGATTTTCATTATTTTAAAGAAATTCAATGAGAAAACATTATCCAAGATTGAATATATTATATCGTTAATTGATTTTAGTTTTCTTTTTCTTTTTCTTTTTTCAGTTATCACCATATAATAAATCTTTATATATAATTTATTGTTCACTAAAAGTAATTTAATATTTTCTGTTTAATGAATGATACTTTTTGTTTTCACTCATGTGTGCCATTTTTTTACAAACTTTAAAAAAGTTTATTGAGAGCTTGTCCATAAAACAATAAAAAAAATATTTGTCATAAGAAATAATCTGACCAATAGTACACGTTATATTCTTTAAACATACATGTCTTCAGTCTTACGCAATATGTAATGGACAATAATTTCAGATAAACCATAAATTGATCCTCCGTCAAAAAAAAATGTATAGCTATTCTAGTGAATCTGTATAACCACTGGATTCAATTTACCGGGTTACAATTCTATGAATCTAGGATTATAAACTTAGGCTAAGCTAAGTATAGATTGATAACCCATTTTACTGATCATAATATTTGGATATATAGTTAGGAATTATACACTAGACAATACTTGTAAAACCAAAAAGAAAATTATTCGAAAAAATTAGTATTATGAAACAGAATAAAATATTTCTCGCTATTGTTTAATACCGGTTCCAAATTTCGATTTGAAGAGCTGAATTCCTAATTCAACAACACTAGTATGCAAAAGTATATTATATTTACGTAAGACATAAACTTGGCTTTATTTTGATAGAAACAAATTTTGACTTCCACAATATACATAGTTCGATTATATTAAATTAATACCTAAAGGGCATTTCAATATCTTGTTTTGATTCCAGAACATAACAAGCTCATATTACGTAACTCGAGCGAACGTTGCTGGTCTTAATGTAGCTGACTCGCTCACAGCATCCAGATATGGGTGTCGGTATGTCCCCAAGTCCGACGCTCAGTAGTCTTTATATGTTCAACTTCAATGACGATAAGGTAAATCCCGAATACGGCACCGTTCACTCAGCCCAATGTTGATCATTTTGTTTGAATAAATCAAAAGTTGAATATTTCTCAATAATATAAGTCAAATATTGATTATGAGGATGGGGACGTGTTGCGATGCTACGATTAATGAAATAATAACGAAAATATGACGGAGTTTAGGTTTATTATATATAAGATAATTTCCGTAGTTTTTTTTGTTAGAAGTTCGAATGGATAACTTAAGTCTTTGGGTCGAATCTTTGTAATAACAAACCTAAATGTTGACGAACCACTAGACCATGAATACAATCCGTAACGAATGATACAAAGATAGATCATGCAGAGATCTCTGGTGAAACGTATGAATTTTGAATATGCTAGCTATCACATTTGGAAAGATGGCGCAGAGTAAACCGAGTACACAAAGGGCTGGATATTGAAGTAAATTTTCGAAAAGTTTAAAGGTTCTTATAAAAAAAGTTCTGTGTAAATGAGAAAATGAACTAATGAATAATGATGAAATATCATGTTTTCTCCTATCGACTTTTTTTTCTGTTGCATAAACTTGTTTTTTTTGGTTATATGTGTTTGACATCACACAATATTAAAAAATTTAAATTTTCATCATATAAATTCAAGTTAATTATAAATTAGCTAATATAATTTGTGAATAACGCATGACATTTTTAAATGTACGTGTAGTTTTAATCGTTTAATTTCGTCATACATATATGCTATCAAATTTGATATCAAATTATGATACCACATCGATTGGTTTTTTGTTGTTTATAAAACATTTATTAGATTTCATTGTTTCAAAAACCAATTATATCCAATCAATTTTTTTGAAAAACAGAGTTTTAATAATTTAGGAAAACTAAATTTTTAAAAAACTACCCATTTCTATAAAAAAATTATGTTTTTTTTTTACTAATTTTATCAGTTAACGGGTAATTTTAAAAATTCTTTTCATTTGTAAATTTGAAGTAATAAATTTATGTTGTGGAATTAGGTGTATAGATTTTCTTGGCGTAAACTGCGTAAACTCAAATGTTCTTTTTCTTTCATCTAATACAAATTATTATATAATATTTTTAAGATACGGACCAATGAAAGTTAATTCAAAATTAATGATGGATTATTTTCCGAATGAGGCGTCTATGGTTTGATCATATATATTACTATCAAGATGTTGAAGAGTGGTGGATCAATATAAAAACATGTAGATGTCGGGGACCTATACTCCAAATACAGACGCATTAATTATTTAATAAAAACAAAAGACATAAATATTTAAAATTATTAGATTAAATTGATAAAAAAGCAAAAAAAAAAAACAAAAACACGTAGGATAACAACACCTCCATATGCGAAGATGTGAGACAATATTTCAAAAATTATATTGATAAAAAATATATATATGGTGGGTATTTTAAAATTAAAACTATAAGATATCCACTTTATATTTTATTACTAATTTTTATTATATAACCTTTGAAACACTTTTCCACATTTTTGAAATGGAGATAATTTTCGAGCATCTCTATTGCAAATATCTGAGAGAGTACCTAACACAAAAATAATAATAATAAATGAAAAATAAATTGTAAATAAAAATGTGTGAGAACCAGTTCTCAAGCGAAATAGTATAAAACCCCTTTGAAAACTTCTTAGAAGAGATGTCCAATTTTAATTAATCAAATCATTATTTATTTTATCAAATACACCAAATCTTAAAAACTTAAATACATAGTTTGTATGTTATTAATATTTTTTATTATTTTATAAATTATAAAATAAATATATATATATCCATTATACATAATTAAAAATTATATATTAAAAATATTTTAATTGAAAATTATTTAAAATTAATACATAATTAGCTTATTATTATTTTTAATTAATACAATAATATAAATACTAGAAAAAATCTGAGATTGAAAAAATTAAAACTAAATTTTGATATCTAAAAAATTATGTATAATTTATGTTTTTCTTCTTTATATATAGACTTCATCGTTAGTATAAAAAAACATAACATTTTATAATTTTTTCCTTCATCATTTGATTTATGGGTTCAAACAATCCATTTACTTTCTCTACAAAATTTATAGATCTCCTTAATAGTCAAAGAAAAGAATACTACCGATTTTTTTCCTCCTATTTCACCTTCAATCCAAATGAGTTCATCAAAAATTCCACAATATAGTATCCAATACAATAATATTGTTTATCAAGTCCTTTGCAAACTACCGAAGCGAAAATGCAGTAATTGTAAGTGGCAAAAGTAAAATGATAGTGTCTGCAAGTTTGTTGGATGTTATGATCATGCTTTGAGTAAAAAAAAACTAGTGGCTAATCTGACGATGATGTTGTCCAAGTTGCATACCAATTCTATTACACTGATTACAAAAGTAGGTTCACGCTTGAGCATGCATGGAGGGAGCTCCATCATGATAAAAAATGGTGCAGCTCTTACATCTCTCAAAGCTCTAAGGATAGTGGAAACTAAAAAAGAACATAATTGGATGAAGGTGGCACATATTCTTCAAGCTCTAATACAGAAAGTCATGTAGAAGAGCAAGCTACGGCTCGTCCTATTGGTGTGAAGTCATCAAAGTGCCACGGGAGGAAGGTTGTTACCACAACAACGAATGAAGAAAGAGAGGCCAATTCTCGATCGAGGCTCGAGAACTTGTAGGCGTTAAAAGAGAAAGACATAGCTGAGCGAAATAAACTATCAAGAATGGAACTGCTTAGAAGTCTTCTTGGAAAAACAAAACCACTTTCAGAAAAAGAAGAAACTTTACAGAACAAGCTCATTGATGAGATGTTGTAATCTTAGGATAGTATGGTTTGTTGTGCTTAATCTTTTATTGTAACACTTTCTTAGTTGTAAACACTTTCCATTACATAAGTGAACTCTTTCCATCCTAACTACTTGACAAATTTATATCGGAGAACAGAATTTCCGACACCGGAAGCATATATCAAATCATTTGAAACAGTTAAATAATTCAATTCAAAATAAGTAAAAGAACTTATGTAAAAAGAATATAAATGAGAAAGTAACGAATATATGCTAAATGAATATCTTAAAAAGATCAAATCGTATCAAATCTGTTATAAAATTGAGAATATAACTAAAATCAAATATATACTAAAGGAGTATTTTTCACGTTGTTTAAAATATATGAATTAATTGATATTCTCTTCACTATTATTATATATTATAAAGTGATACTTTTCATCTAACAATTCACTCTCATCCTCTAAAACTTCCACACAAATCTTCATATACCAAATGTCATCTCCTCTTCCTAATTCCTTAAATCCTTCACTAGATGATCAAGTGAAGGATTTAAGAGTGTATTTGATGAGTGGCTGGATAATTATGACCAACTTCAAGAAGCAAACAATTTAAGACAAAAAGGAACTTATATTGAAAGAAGTTGTAAAAAAAGAACACGCTTGTGAAATGATTATTTTAGTGAAGATGTGATCTATTTGAATGCTATATTTAGACGTTGATTTAGAATGAATAACATGTGTATTGTTCATCGATTCGCAAATGAAATATAATACTTTCAACAAAGACAAAATGCTATCAGAAAGTTAAATCTCTCTACACTGCATATGGTTGTGCAGGTGAAGCTGTGGATGAGTACCTCAGAATTGGTGAGAGCACTGCAAATTTATGTGTGGAAAAAAATTGCAGATGGTATAAAATAATAGTATCTTATTAATAAAATATTTCATTAATGGAGACCTGTTACATATTTTACGTAAATTGCAACGTTACCGTGACATTGTTCAAGCATCCATCTATCAATCATTCCCACCATCTGCAACCATTATCTCAGATTTCTATCATAATTATTTTTGACAGATTTGATGTGAGATTCATATTATTATATATATGTATATATTATTTTATATATGTTCATTTGAGAAAGTTAAAATCTTAAGGAATTTTATGTTATACAATTTTGTGAATTTGTAATTATTGACCAAGCATCTAAAAACTATTTGCTTCTTAGCAATTATAATAAAATAATTTATTATAGAAATTATTAATTTATTATTAAAGTTATTAATTTATCCAATATTAAACATCACTTCTAACTTAGAAAGGGAGTAGCTCAGTTTTGTCTTATGTTCTAGATATGAATGTTCTTTAGTAAGGAATCCTTTTTAATCTGTTTTTTTCTTTCTATCTGGTTATATAAGGAAACTTCAATTTAATTGGAACCGAGATTAAGAAGAAACAAATAACAAATTAGTTCGGACGTGACAGTTCCTCTACCCCCCGATCGCTTCAGGATATGCATGCATGGGACTATTTAAATCGCCGATTTGTCTCTTATTAAATCCAAATGATATACTGATGTTAGTTCAAACAAAACACTTCACTCATTTTAAGAAATGACGTGTGTTATATAATATTAAACCAATATTTAACCCCCAATAATTATTTTATCAATTAATTTTATGCATAATACATTATCCACCGGAAAAGATACTAAATTTTTCGTCGTCTATGCCCATTCTATATGTAAACAGACTGACTGTGGTGAAAGTCGTAGATTTATTACAAGTGGATATATATATATATATATATATATATATATATATTTCAATTTCTCGAAAAGGTTACACACTAACCACCTAGAATTATTGATATCATTGGTCATGTGATTATTAATTAGTTATGACTGTTGAATTTAATTTATATAGCTTTAGTTTCTCGTAAAATACCACCGAGAGTTATTGGAATTTTGTTAGTCATGTTTGTTTATTTCTACCACGAAAACAAGGATAGATCATCTCATCTAAAACTAATTATCAGCTTGATTATAAAAGGTATACATGTGATTAAACAATGGTTATTCATGAAGTTTTTTTCTTTTTGTAACGATTTTAGCATATACCTATTTCTCTTTTTGGTTGAACAACTAATGCTTGAGGAAAACTTAAACTAGTTTCCCGCACGAAAGTAAACTAATAAGCCCATTTTTTACCCCGACCAATCACATGATCAGTCAGAACCAATGAATGAGTTCATACGAAGTCCCGCTTCCTGCTTCCTCCTCATATATTGATAAAAGTATTTATAATAAAGATTACATTTAAGGACTGTTTAATTCGACCGAACCGAAATGTGATTTGATGACTTCAATTGATATTAGACGTAATTTTTTTGCAAAATCAAAAGCAAATGTGGTTAAATTTCGAATACGAACTGAAACTGAAACATACCACATCACCCATACTAGGTTATGTTGTACGTTCCATATTATTATTATTAATAAATAAAATTCTTAAAACTTTTTAAAAAAATCAGAATCAACGATTGAATATTATTAACAATCTTCAACCATGAAATGATATTTCTAATTTATATATGATATTTAAATAAAAAAATGAATGATATTTTGCGTGGAAATTATTTAATATATATAAGAAAATGTAGATACTTATATACAGTATACACCTACACATTTTTTTAATTCTTGTTAGTAGAAGACAATTTTGTTTTTGGTAAGAATTTTGTTTTGTTACACATATTATTAACAAAAAAAATTAGTGGCATCACCACAAATTATATTGATAAAACAGAAAATGGCACAGCTTTGTAGTATAAGACAATTAAGGTGGTAGATAGACCTTTTTATATTTACAAACGTCTTACGTAAGAAATAACTAAAGACTTTTAGTTCTATAAAATTAACGCACAAACCAGCAAAAAATGCAAGCGTTAATGCAATCGTCTATCGAAGCTATGCAGATTACAAAACCACACGCCGCCATGTTCGCAAGCCCAGGAATGGGCCACGTCATCCCGGTGATCGAACTCGGGAAACGCTTAGCTGGATCTCACGGCTTCCACGTCACCATCTTCGTCCTTGAAGCCGACGCAGCCTCCGCTCAATCCCAATTTCTCAACTCACCGGGCTGCGACGCGACCCTTATTGACGTCATTGGCCTCCCGTCTCCCGACATCTCTGGCTTGGTTGACCCGTCAGCCTTTTTCGGGATCAAGCTCTTGATCATGATGCATGAGACCGTTCCCGCCCTCCGATCAAAGATCGCGGAGATGCAGCACAAACCAACGGCTCTGATCGTAGACTTGCTTGGATTGGACGCATTACGGCTCGGTGAAGAGTTCAACATGTTGACTTATGTCTTCATCGCTTCAAACGCGCGTTTTCTCTCGGTGGCTATGTATTTCCCAACGCTGGACAAAGATGTCGAAGAAGAGCACATTATAAAAAAGAAACCCTTAGCTATGCCGGGATGTGAACCGGTTCGGTTTGAGGACACTCTTGAACCATTCCTTGACCCGACGGATCAGATTTACCGGGTATGTGTTCCTCTTGGTTTATTATACCCGACGGCTGATGGCTTAATTGTGAATACGTGGGACGATATGGAACCCAAAACCTTGAAATCTCTTCAAGACCCAAAGCTCTTGGGTCGGATTGCTCGTGTACCTGTTTATCCAATTGGTCCTTTGTGCAGACCGGCTGATCCATCGAAAACCAATCATCCGGTTTTGGATTGGTTAACCAACCAACCGGAGAAGTCGGTGCTTTACATCTCATTTGGAAGCGGCGGCTCTCTCTCGGCAAAACAGCTAACTGAATTGGCTTGGGGACTCGAGCTGAGTCAACAACGGTTTGTTTGGGTGGTCCGTCCACCTGTAGGCGGTTTGGCTTGCAGTACGTATCTCTCGGTTAACAACAGCGAAATTCAAGACGGTACGTCGGATTATCTACCAGAAGAGTTCGTTAGCCGAACTCACGAGAGAGGCCTCGTGGTCCCTTGGTGGGCCCCGCAAGCCGAGATCCTGGCCCACGAAGCTGTTGGTGGGTTTCTGACTCACTGTGGTTGGAATTCGATTCTAGAGAGCGTTGTTAACGGTGTTCCGATGATAGCTTGGCCGCTTTTCGCGGAGCAGAAGATGAATGCGACGCTGCTCAACGAGGAGCTCGGAATCGCGGTCCGGTCTGAGAAACTGCCGTCGGAGGAAGTGATTTCGAGGTCGGAGATCGAGGCGTTGGTGAGAAGGATTATGGTAGAAGAGGAAGGTTGTAAGATGAGAGAAAAAGTGAAGAAGCTGAAAGATACGGTGACTTGCGACGGTGGATCGGCGCACAAATCTCTATCGAGAGTAGCCGAGCAGTGCGAGCATCGTTTGGAGCGCGTCATTGGAATGGCACCTGGTGCATAAGAACGCTTACCGTTTTAAAACTTTTAAGCTTAAACTGCGTGTCCTTTTAAAACTGTTTGAAATTAGTATTACCGTCTTGCCACCATGTTTGATGCTGTCACGTTTTATTCTGCACCGCCATTTGCTATCACTATGTATTTACATTGTACAAATAAATAATTGGTGTCAGATTCCACCAAGTCTTCGACTGTACTGGAATTTTGTACTTGATGTCAATTATACATTGATTTAAGAATTTTTGTATTGGAATTTGGTCCCAGAAAAAAAAAATTAGTGGAATCTGATGATTACAAAATCATTGTGATGATGGTAATTGCATTTGTTTTATAACTGATTCCTTAATGAGCTTATCATTTCTAATCTCATAGGTTAGTGTATTATAATAAAGATAATACTAAAAGCTTATCATTTCTAATCTCATAGGTTAGTGTATTATAATAAAGATAATACTAAACGTCACATCTGGTTCACGTTATCTCTGTTAATGAAACAAAGAGAGTAGCTCATTTTTGTCTTATACTACTTTCTTTCTTTTTAAAACGTTTTTTTTGTTTTTAATAAAGTCTTTTTAACAACGATTTATATTCACTGACTTTAGGTAAAAATAGTTGTATAAAAACAAAAATATTAGAGGAATAATATAAGAAGAATTAAAATATTGACTCTCTTTCTGCTGACTTTTTCTTCTATTATTTAGAGTAACTAATTCTATAAGAAATAGCTTTTTCTACTGTGGGTTCTATTAAAATTTAGAGAAAAGCAAATTCAACCTAAATAATATATGTCTAGAAATATTCAAAGGAATTACAAATTCCACTAACTTTTATTCCTTTAAAATGCCATCCGCTTGCACCCATTATTTATTAATCTAAATATGTTATAAAGCGGAATCTTTGATTTTTTAATCTGGTTAATTAAGGAAACTTAAATTTAAATGGAGCTGGGATTAAGAAGAAATAAACTTAGTGGTTCGGACGTGACATTTCAGCTACCTCCGATAATTTGGGGATATGCATGGGAGCATTTTATACGGCGATAACTAACTCAATTCTAAATTTTATATATGATTTAAAATGATGATATAATTATTTTTTATATAAAAAATTGTCATTTTAAATAAAATTTCAGTCTGGATAAAGCAATCCGATCCATAGATACTGATTTAGAAATCGAATCATATCAGAATATGATTTAAACAGATTTATTATTTTTATATGCTGAAAAATATAATCCAAATTCAAAACAAAACGAACAAAAAAGGCTGATGTAAAACTTACATTTATTATAGTCATGAATCTATTCATTAAACTCAAAACAAAAATCGTACTAAAACATCCATATAATTAGATTATGTTTTAAAACATCTATATAATTTATTGCATAAACCATAATCTTAAATTTAAAAAATACTCACAAAGAAAATATATGCATGAGACATCATCTTGTATTATTAACAGAAGACTTCCACTAACTCTTGTATTATTAACACAAGAATTAGTGGGATTACTAGTAACTCTACTAACATAATAGAAAATGGAGCAGGTTTGAATAAGACAACTATGGTGGTGTATTTAAACGTTTTAAGACTTTGGGTTTAAAATATTAAACGCACACAACAAGAAAAACCAAAATTGTCGATCGAAGTAATGCAGAATACAAAACCTCACGCGGCCATGTTAGCCAGCCCAGGAATGGGCCACGTCATCCCGGTGATCGAACTCGGAAAACGCTTAGCTAAATACCACGGCTTTCACGTCACCATCTTCGTCCTTGAAGCCGACGCAGCCTCCGCTCAATCCCAATTCCTCAACTCACCGGGCAGCGACGCGACCCTTGTTGACATCATCAGTCTCCCGGCTCCGGACATCTCCGGCTTAGTGGACCCATCAGCCTTTTATGGGATAAAGATCCTGACCATGATGCGTGAGGCCGTTCCAACAGTCCGATCAAAGATTGCTGAGATGCAACACAAGCCAACGGCTCTGATCGTAGACATGTTAAGCGTAGACGCCTTACAGCTAGGTGGCGAGTTCAACATGTTGACTTTTATCTTCATCGCTTCAAACGCGCGATTAGTCGCTTTGATGATGTATTTTCCCACGCTGGATAAAGCCGTCGTTGACGAGCACGTAATCAATAAGAAACCCTTAGCTGTACCGGGATGTGAACCGCTTCGGTTCGAGGATACATATGAAATATTCCTTGACCCGTCGAGCCAGATTTACCAGGAATGTGTTCCACTCGGTTTAGTATACCCGACGGTTGATGGCATTATCGTGAATACATGGGAAGATATGGAGCCCAAAACCTTGAAATCTCTTCAAGACCCAAGTCTATTAGGTCAGATCGCTCGTGTACCGATTTATCCGATTGGTCCTTTCTGCAGGCCGGTTGACCTATCGAAAACCAATCATCCGGTTTTGGATTGGTTGAACAAACAACCGGACGAGTCGGTAATGTACATCTCATTTGGAAGCGGCGGCTCTCTCTCGGCTAAACAGCTAACGGAGTTGGCTTGGGGGCTCGAGTTGAGTCAGCAACGGTTTGTTTGGGTCGCCCGTCCGCCGGTAGATGGTTCAGCTAGCAGCGCATATTTCTCGGTTAATAGCGGCGAAATACGAGACAGTACACCAGATTATCTACCGGAAGGGTTCGTTAGCCGAACTCTCGAGAGAGGCCTCGTGGTCCCTTGCTGGGCCCCACAAGCCGAGATCCTAGCTCATTCAGCCGTTGGTGGGTTCTTGACTCACTGCGGTTGGAATTCGATTCTCGAGAGCGTCACTAGCGGTGTTCCCATGATCGCTTGGCCGCTTTTTGCGGAGCAGATGGCGAACGCAACGCTGCTCAACGAGGAGCTTGGAATCGCTGTCCGGTCAAGAAAATTGCCATCGGAGGGAGTGATTTTGAGGGTGGAGATCGAGTCGTTGGTGAGAAGGATTATGGTGGAGGAGGAAGGTTGTGAGATAAGAAAGAAGGCGAAGAAGCTGATGAAAACGGCGGAGAAATCGCTGAGTTGCGACGGTGGTTCAGCACACGAATCGCTGTCGAGAGTCACCGAGGAGTGCCGACGTGTTATGGAGCATGGTTAAGAGGCACGGCACGGCATGTGATGCCTAGTAATGCTTTCCGTTACGCTTGAATTGCGTGTCATTTAGTGTTTCTGGAACATTGTAATTTGCTCACTTGCTCTCACTAATAAATAATCGATGTTTAATTTGTATGATTAATATTTTTTTAATTCTTTAATGAAGTCTTCGACTATCATTGACAAATCATAGACAGGTTTGTATATATTCAGATATTTGAAGTCGATCTGAAATGTTGATTTAAAATCTCTTGTACAAAATTAATTAAGATGATGTACGAAAACATTGTGACGATGGTTATTAAATTTGTTTTTTTGTCAACTATTAAATTTGTTAGGTAATATGATATTTTATTGTCTAATCATTTATTAAACGCTTAGTATTGAAGATATTACAACTTTACACGTTAAAAGTTTCAGTTAAATGTTTTGTTCGCCTTTGATAAAAATTGAAGAACTAAAATATATTTTCGAAAGAATTTTTGATTATTATCTTTGTTGTAATCTTATATCTATATTTTGTATTTCAATTATGTATTATGTTCGAACATTCGAGAAGTAGATTCCTTGACAAACAAATTCCATTTTAGTTGTAATCATGTTTTAAAATTAGTAATAAAGATATTTGTCTAAAAATCGTCTAATCATTATTTCTTCTTTTTCACAAAGAATATCATTTTACTCTTTTTTACACATATTAGAAAAATTATTAAATTTTTTACTATACCTCTAAAATATACACTAAAAATATTTATCATTTTAATTAATATAATAAAGTTAAAACTAGATTTTTATTAATAAATTTTATTAAAAATATAGAAAAATATTTTTTATAAAATAAAAGTAAAACTTTAAAATGATATATTTTATGAAACGGAAGAAGTATTAATTAAGCTGTTAAGATGTATGTAGTGTATTTTAATCAAAATAAAAGGAACGGCACATCTGGTTGACACATTCTCGACCTAAAAAGATAAAAGGGGAGTAGCTTGTCTTTTACTTAGTTTGATCCCACTTCACTAATCTCTGTTTGCATTTTTTAACGACGTGGGAGACGTGGGAGCATTTAATAACGCCGATACGGTTTATTTAAGCACATGGTTTCAAATAAAGTAGTTCAACAAATTTAAGCGATAACGTGCGTTACAAAATATTTAAACCCCAACAAATACTTTATCAAGAGAAATAAAACTATATCAGATCACTTCCTTTGTTTATGACGCAAAACCGACCTTGAAGCCAATCTTATCAAACATGAGTTTACGGCCCTTAAAATTAGGATTTAGTTTCTTTATTTTGTTAAAATTCCTTTGATCTAATGGCAGAATTATTATAACTATATGAACATGTCTTGGTTTCAACTTTGATTTCCTTTTTTACAATTTTTTATTTGTGAAATTGAACAATAAATTATATTTAAATGTATAAAACAGTCTATTTTTTTTGTGTGTGCTTGTGGTGTTCTAAATTTTATAGCCATTTCTGTTATAAAGCATTGTTACCGAAATATATATCCATTCTCCGCGTCGTTGGTTTTACTGTCGATCTATATGATTCGCTTCTACCGTCTGTGATGTGAGTTTGGTAAACACCAGTTGTTTTAATTGTCTTTTTTTGTTTGGTTTATTTTGAAGGTTGTACTAGTCCTCCAACCATAGAACCTCGTCGGACGTTCAACAACATATATGATATAATGTTGTTATTGTAGAACCTTATAAAATCGAATTTGAGAAATATCAATTTGCAATACAATTAATTTTGAACTGAAATAAATTATTAAACTCACATATAAATATATATATTTTAATATATATGTATACTATGTATAAACATTAATATTGACATTTATGTAATCATAATTTATTTCACCAAAATGATTATTGCATTTACATAATTCAACAATATTAATTATATAATTAAATAGCAAGACCAAGAATTAATCTAATGAACATGATTATTAGTATAATATTATCAAAGCATGAATTCAAGATAATCATTTTGATATTAACAACTTAATAAGAACTTAAACATGAATTTTGATTTAGAATCATATGAACAAAAAACCATTTGGAGGCGGGATGATCCCTTTCCTTAACTCAATAAAATGCCCGCAATGAGACGGTTTATATGCATTCTTTGAATCCCAGGATACAACCAAACATATAAGACTAACATGCTTCATTCATGTTAGAATCTACAAGCTAATATTCTACCATAAACTCAAGAACATAAAAATTACTTTTGAAAGAGAAAAGTAGAATATGGAGGAAGTTAGAACCTGTTAAACCTTGTGAATTCCTTAGCTACTAGCACCTAACACCAACAACCAAGAAGATATTTCAAGAGAGCTTCAACACTTAGAAACTTCTCAAAGAATATCTACAATGTGTCTAATGGTGTTTTTCTTTGCTTTAGAATGAAAAGATGATTTTTCCCTTCTAGGTAGCTTGCTATTTATAGGAGAAGAATAGCTTGGTGGTCAAGTAGATTTAATGGCCAAATTTATTTGGTTTTTAATACCAAAATTTGTAAGTTACAAAAAATCTTTGACCTCCCCTAAGTAAATTCTCATTCACATTTTAACTATATATTATAAGTCCACATGCTTATTAATATATTGTTCCAACAGTTATTCCAAAAAATTGCTCCAGTTAACAGTGCTAACACTGGTTCTCCGCCAACAGAGCTTGAGGTCTCGGCTCTGGAGTTTTCTAATCTGCAGTTGACAACGTTAAGACTGCCACTAAGGTTAAGATTACCAACAATGTTACAGAGGCTTCGCCTGAGGGAAAAGCTGCCACTTCCATCGTCTACACTCGACATCTTCTCAAGCTTTTCTTGTGGCTAGCAAGAACCTTCCCGTGGCTAGGGTCTTTCTATATATGGACTTTTTGGCCACCTTCATCCACAACGCTAGGGTAGAATTTATGAGTTGGGAGAAATCTAGCTTCTCTCTAAAGATATGATACACATAATGCAACTCCTAAGCTTGCACAGTTATTGGAGCCTCTTATATTAACTAGTATTCTGAGAGGTTGTCTCATATATATATATATCTATGAGAGAAAAGACAAAATCTCACCAACGGAACCATTTGCAATAACAAATAATACTGACTCAGACATAACTTTCCAAATAATAGTCTTGCAATGAAAAAAATATATTTAATCAATGTTAAACGAGGACGGACTACAATATCTCGGGTTTAACCTATCCGTTTGAACTCACTACCAAAAAGTTGTCCCAAACCCTACAACCACCCTCTCACCCCAATTTACTATAACTACATAAAAGTATACATATGAGACAGAGAGAGACTGACGGGCTCAATGAGACCTGAAGTTCTCGTTTTTGGTCAATGTAAGCGATAAACTAAAATTTAATACATTTAGATAAAAATTGATCTAAAAATAAAATATTAATTCAAAGAATATATTATTTTAAAATAAATCCAAATTGAATTTTTCAAAAAAAATGATTTTTTTGCATTAATCATTGATTAAAATTTAACTACTCAGCTTTTCATAACTAAAATAGAAAGCAATATGGTTATGTATTAAACGATTTAGTAATAAATAAATTTATTGTATTAAATTTTTTATTTTTTAAAGATTACTGACAAAAATTATATACACTTAGAATTTAAAACACCAGATGATTAAAATTAATTTTACCATTTTTCTTTGTATGAAACCATATAATTTAAGTTATAATTGCGCTGTTTTAAATTAATAAGTCTCTGTCCTTTGGTGTTTTTACTTAGTTTTTTTGGCTGAAATTAGTGAACTGCTTGCACAGTTTTGATGTTTTTTCAGAGAGTGGATACGATCTTCACAATGGTTGGAAAACAATATCGTCAATGTGCTTTTGTGGATGTTTATCTGTCAACATTGATAAACAATCTCCTATGTTTATTATATATCGTTATTTAAACCATTTTGGAGCTTTCTTATTCAATATATCTAAGAATGTTGTTATAAGGATTGTAAGAATGAGTTAGGTGATGATCATTCTACAGGTGAAATTTTGAAAGAATAAAGCAGATTGTTCGGTAAAACCTTACATAGAAGCTTCTTTTAAGTTTTGGTTTCTGGTTCCAAAATTGGAAACAGCAGAATCGGAATCTTTCGGAATTGTTCTGCATCGCTTAGAAACATGATGGAATTGCCATTCCAGAAAAACAAAATATGAAACGTGAGGAAAATAGTGATTCCGATTTGAAAGCGTCAAAAACCCTATTTTGGACTAAACTACATAGTCGTAATTATAACTTAGTTATATCATGAAACGTATATTTCTGATTACCATAATTAAATATAAACCATGTATTTTATACATAAGACCAAAAATAATATATAGTGTATGCAGTGGGCCTCTATGTGTTTAAACAATTTACAGTCAAATCAAGCTTTGTGAAATTTAAATTTTGATTTGATCCGTGAGCCACTATGTAAGTATATGTTTGGGAACTTTGGGTCTACTTAGAGACAAATGGGATTTAAAACGATAGCGTATTATCATTATTATGAAGCTCTGTTCGTAGTCAGAGATTTTTAAACGGCTCTTGAGTGTTGTTGTCCTGTCATATTATCATATTCTGGACCTACGATAAGATTGGCACAGCAAAAAAATCTATTGTCGAATCTATTTTTCTTTTGTCTCTCGAATATCTAAACAAATCAGTGGCCAAATATCGAAAGGTAAAAAAGAAAAAAAAAATCAATATTCTACCAAAACCAATTGGGTCCCACACTCTTCAAGATTTTTGGAAAGAGTTTCTATTAAAAGAAGTAAATCTCATCTCCCTACGAATTCCGATTATGGCAATGAAAACAAAACAATCCCATTTATTGCTTTCTCACGTAAAGTTAGAGTCAATCATTCGTCACTAAAGATTTCTTTGCGTTCAAGAATTAGAATAAAATTGAAAATAATAATATAGAAATTTAACCTTCTCTTTAAAAAGGAAGTTTACATTCGTGTACTGCTCCAAACTCAACTCGCACTAAGCTACTGAACAATAATAATCCAAACAGATCTAAACCCCAAATCTCTTTAAACAAACTAACTTACTGTACTTATGATGTTCTTTTATAAATGTCTTTCCCTGAAAACCCTCCCAACCCAAATGTCGCCGCCACATCGATGCTGCCGCTTCGTCCAACTAGAGCGGATAGTCCGTTTCCAGGACCACCTCCGTTACCAACCGCTCTGCCTAACCCGAGAAAGTCTAATGTTGTCTGTTTCGGACCAAACACGGATGAATTCCCCATCATGAGCTCTTTCAAATCCGAGCTGCTTTCACCGCCACAAGGCAGTCCCAATGCTAGACCATGAGGAACTATCGAGTCCATAGAAGGTGAAGTTGATGAAACTATGCCTAACCCGCGAAGCAATGAACCACCTGAAGAAGCTGCTCCCATTTGAGCTGCTTTTTGAAGCAGAGCGGTTGCTGACATTGCCGGCTGAGTTGGGAACTGGGTCGAGCAGAAGAAAGATGATCCATGATTTGTTGAGAGACCCAAAGAGATGGGTTCGATGGATGAGGATGGCCCGAATAGACTCTGTGAGGAAGAACAAGATGCGTATATGCTTGGAGAAGCTGAAGAAGATTCGAATAAGCCTGCGAACACGCCGTTCCTTGTAACGTTTGGTTTTGGAGCGTCTTGCAAGATTTCAGGAGGGGGTTTTGGGGATTCTGCAAATCATAAGGGAAACCTTGTAAAGTTTGCGACTTTTTTTCTATATTCTCAATAGAAAATTTGGTAAAATTAAATTAAATCAATCATATCTTTTGATTTCTTTATCATAAAGAATCATTCAGCTATATCTAACACCAAAACTCACCAAACGAATTATGTTCTTAATCAGGTAATAGATAAAAATAATACAACGCTACGGACAAAAACATACTAAACTCCAAGATCACCGACCATTAACATAGATTTCGTTTTCTTCTAAAACTTAATAAAAAACACGGAAACACAGCGAGACAAATGGATAACAAATTGCCTGGCTAATTTCAGTAAAAGAGTTTTACTTTTACCTGATCGCTTAATCGTTATAGCCGGAGGAGATTTGATTTTAGCAGACTGAGTTTCCACCGGAGCAGCCGAGGAAGGAACAGGATTTGGAGACGACGGCAGAGAATTATCTCCGGTTAAAGATTTCTGGTCGGGTACCAGTTTCTTCCGGGTCAAAACTTCCGGATTCTGCTTCTTACTATGATCATGGCTTCTCGCACTATCTTCAGCCAAAGCATCACAGAAAGCTCTATGCGTTATAAAGCTATCTCTCCTACAAGAGAATAACAATAAAAGATTATAGCTTTTAAAGATAATGAGATAGTGAAACTATTTAGCGATTTACCTAGAAAACAGAGTACCACAATCGCATTTATACTCTTTGGTTCCACAAATCTTCGAATGAGCTTTCCAATCGGAGACAACAGCGTATTTCTTGGAGCATTTATCGCATTTCCATTTCTTCTCGCCGTGTTTCCGACTAAAGTGTTTCTTGATTCCGGTGAGATCTCCTAAAGCGCGTGAAGGGTCGTGATGAACACAGCATATCTCGGGACAAACGTAAACCTTTTTCCTTACTTCTTTGCTTGATTTTTGTCTGAGTTTCCATGGTAAGTTATGACCTCGACGGTGAAGCTGCAGATTCTGGTCTCTCTGGAATCCTTTGTTGCAGATTTCGCAAACGAATCGGTTTGTTGCTAGTAAAGTTTTCGGTGACAAAGCTATGACTTCTGAGTCTGGATCTGTAAAAAAAATGGCATAACAAAATCAGGCAAAAAAAATGAAGAATTTGTAATTTGAGTTACATAAAGTTTGGATTTTTAAGTTACCGGGCATGCCAGGGAGGTTTCGTTTCTTCTTTGCGGCGAATTTCGGAAGTGGGTTTTGGTTTCCCGTGGATGAAAAACTTGCCTCGCCGGAAACTGTGGAGGAGTTATCTAAATCTACAGGCATCTTCCAAAACAAAAAAAAAATCGAACTTTTTTTCTCCCTTGATTCTAGAAGTAACACAGGGAGAAAATAAAGTAAAGAATGGAATAAATGAAGAAAATTTTCAGCTCATTTTCGTCAACCAAGTTTCAACCTTCAGGGTTTATCCTTTCTCACTCTCTCTCTTTACTATCTTTCTATATTTCTCCTCCGTTGTTCTTCAGCTACCATTCAATCAAACCTCTTTTTCGCTACCTACCTTTTCTGATAACGATTAAAACCAAAAATTTAATAAATAAAAAAAACTTTCATTCCACTGAAAGCGGCGAGTCTCAGATCCAACGGCAGAGATTCCACCGGAACGAGACGCCGTTCGTCTTACGTTCTAACAAAGTTCTGTGCTTTGATTTTTTCGAAAGAGACAGAAAGAAGAAGAATAAGGCGGCTCGTGAGATTTCGTGAGAAAGAAAGCTACGATCCTTTTTTTCTTTGGCTTCCTTTGGTTCTTCCGAGACAAAGGCTTTCTTTTTTTTCTTCTCTCTTTCTATCAGCACAATTATATTTATTTTGTTCTCTTTAATCAATTTACAACTTTTCAACACTTCGGATATTTAAAAATTTTGGGAAATTTTTTAAATAATTGTTTTGAGCCATCTTAAAAGAAATATTTTGTCGATCCTTGTGGGGTTCGAGTTTTGTCAAGTATCTATCTTGATTCTGGACTCCCATGCATTATTTAATGCATATAAAAAATATCAATCTCATTGTCTTTCTTGAGTTCTTTTAGCTAATAATCTCATTGACTACTCATTTAAATCTGAATGTGTGTGAGAGAAACCTTACGAAGTTACTAGATAAAGTAGTTTTTATGTCAATGATTCATTATATCCCATATGTTATAAGAAAAAAATTGCATACAAAAACTTATTAATTAGTTATATCACATAATCAACTAATAGTACCTTTTATCGATCAGAATATATAATTTAATGGTTTTTGTATGTTGTTGTTGTACCATCATCAAAGTCTGACTTTGACCTGTTAGTATATCTACATGCTACTACATTATTACGTGATTTTGATTACAAAGCTTGCAAGTGTTTAAGATGTTAATATGTTGCCACGTGTATAGTATTATTTCATCGGAAAAAATTTCGAACCAGAGAACACCTTTTGAACAATAATTGATTATCATATTTGTTATTCATAAGAATGAATTGGTTTCTATTTTATTTTCTACTTTGGCATTTGATGAGCGTAACGTTTTATGCAACATCAATCAAAAACTACTGTTTGACTATATAAATTATTTTTTTTTCTTACAATCTAATCTTATGTGAATTCAAAAAACAAAATTATTTTAGGCGTGACAGGGTCCCTCAAGATTCAAGAAACACAATTTAGCCAGCTTTAAAATTCCATTGTCTACAAATAAACAGTTACAGCCACTATCTAGTAAAGCAATTAAAGAAACAATAGTTATTTGCCCGTAATATTAATCATTATATATGCTGCTAAACAGAGACATATTGACATAGAAAAAATAGCAGATTGATAATATGGTAAATTACCCTTTGTCAAACAACAAAACGTTAAAGTGAAAATCAAAATTATGCAAAATTATGACACAAAAAATAGCATTTTTTCAATGACGATTACTCAACTTGGGTTTACCGTTCTATTAGAAACCCAACGTTATGGAGGAAAATAAGAAACAAAAAACAAACAAAAAAAGCAAAAGATAGTTTTCGAGACTTTGTTTTTTTGTTATAAGACGTTTATGTGAAAAAATATTTTGAGTTATATATCGTTTTTTGTTTCACATCCATCATAGTTACACATGTATCATAATTGGTTATGATGGTTTGCTTAGGATTTGTGGTAACGTGTGATGATGCATTTAGATCAATCGGACGTCAAAGCTTGTTTAAAAAACTTATGCAAGAGTTTTGTTATTTCCACACAATACCAAAAATTTTGTGGCAACAAATGAGAGTTCAAATTCCAATATTTCTCTTTTCTCTCTCTTAAAATGCTTCTATTATCTCTGATCAAATCCTCTCTACCATCGTCGTTTCACCAGGCAACCAATTAAGACGTTATGTAGGGTTGTAGTAAAGGCCAAGGACAATACCTACACTAGCGGGTTTTTGAGAAGGCCGTTATAGCCGATGGTTTAGTATTCTGAAGACAACTGGTTGTAGTTTACCTTCAGGCCCGGCCGCTTCAACCAGTGCGTTGGAAGGTGTGAGCTACTTGGTGGTATTGGAATGGGCATCGTGGACTGGTCTTTGTAAACTAAGACAAAAACCGGGTTGGGTCTTCCAAATGGGTCGTTTGGTTTGTTGGGTGCGGTCGAGAGCTTGTTTTATCTATCGGTTTCAGTTATTTTTGTGGTTTTCGGTCTTTCAGTTCCTAGATAACAGGTCAGTTTCTGGTCCACTTCCAAATGACCAGTATTTTGGCTAATCCATCACTTTTCGTCGTTCGTCACGTGTAATGTCGTTTATCAAACATGTGTCAATTAATGATTGCCTTTTATCTATCACATAATTTCATAAAAAAATAAAAAAAAAATTTAAAAGATTAAAGCTATTAGACTATGTTGACAAAAAAAAAAAATCTTAGAAAATTCACAGAAATTAGATAATATTGAATAAGATGATTTGTATTCAAGAAAGTTGAAAGAAAAATATAATGGATATGTGTTAATTTATTAATAGTTAACTAGTTTTTAGCATAAAATCAATCTAATTTAACATGGTAGCAAAGTCTAATTCATATAATTCAATCTGATCCATAATTGATATGATTCAGAATTGGTTAATTGATCATTGCCTAAATATATCAAAACTAATGACCAAAAAATCATTATTTCGAAGTAGCTTATTAGGACATAATATCTTTAAAATTGAAAAAAATAAATAAATAATATATAATAGAAATCCATTAATAACCAATTTATTTTTATCGTGAAGTATAACATCTATCATACAGAATTTAGTATACACAAAGGTTTACTTAGCTAAAACACTCTCACCGAGTCGGAGGGTCTAAATATGTGTCGGCTATATCGACACGGCTTCGTTTTCACTTTTCACCTTTGATTATCTTTTCGGATTTGCGATCCAAATTGTTAAAACCGGAAGCCGGTTTCAGAATCATTTAGGTTAAGTTAATTTTGATTGATTGTCTCTTGCGAAGCGAATTACCCATCCGCTTCCTCCCGCAAAACCGTAGCTAAGCTCCGAGATCTCTTGTCGTCATGGGAGACTCCGGCGATCCTTTCATGCGTAACCAGAACGCCGCCGTTCAGGCGCGCACCAAGGCTCAGAACAGATCTAATGTTCTTCAGCTTAAGCTGGTTAGTCTCTTAAATCGGATTCGATGATTCTTGATAACTCTTGTGTATATTATATTCTCCCTCTCTGTTGAGTTTAGCTTCATTCTCTATTGGTCTAGCTAATTGTTCTACTTCCATATCGAGTTTGTGAATTGAATACTGAAGTCTTTTGATGCTTGCTTCTGTTCTATATCGGATTTAGTTGCCTTTATTATTGAGACTTCGATTCTAGGTCAGTCCACTGTTTTGATCTTGAGCTGTTTTTTTTTTTGAATTTGGAACTAGTCTGATTGTTGAAATTCGTTCAGGGAAGATTTCTTGTTGCTTTAAAGTTAAGTTTTATGTATCTTTATAATCTGCAGATGGGTCAAAGCCACCCTACTGGCTTAACAAACAATCTCTTGAAGCTCTTTCAGCCACGGCCGCCATTGGAGTACAAACCACCACTGGAGAAGAGAAAATGCTCGCCTTATACAGGTTTGAACTTAGTATATCTGATTTTGTTTTTTACTTTGTTCTTGTGTATGTGACTTAGTTGTCGTGTAATGCATTATATAGGTATGGCTATGTTTGTGAGTAACTTTGCTGAGCCTGGGGATAGACAGTACGCTCCACCTAAGCCTGAAGTTGAAACACCTGTATGATGCACCCTTCAAAACTTAACTTTAACCTAGGCCACTCTCTTATCGTTTCGTATTCTTTTTTCACGATCCAGGCACAGAAAAGGGAGAGAGTTCAGAAACTACGACTGGAGAAAGGTGTTGAAAAGGCGGCAGAGGACTTAAAGAAATGTAAATTCACTATGTGCTATATACGTTCCGTTCATGCCCTCTTACGATTTGAGGATTCCAAGTTAATTTGAATTATTTATATGCAGATGACCCGAATACTGATCCGAATGCTACTGGAGATCCATACAAGACGCTGTTCGTTTCAAGACTCGTAAGTTGTGCTTTTTTAATGTTGAATGACTTTTTCTTAGACAGATTAGTTTTTTTGTGCTTGAATTTTGCCTGTTATTGCTTTTGCAGAACTACGAATCCTCTGAGAGTAAGATTAAAAGAGAGTTTGAATCTTATGGACCAATTAAACGGGTAGGTTATTCTGAGAATTCCCTTACGGGTTCGGTAAGAAATTATGTAATGGCTTCCCCCTCTCAAAGTCTTTGTTCAATATGTTTTATTTTATGTACAGAAGTCTTCCAAGGTTATGAATTTCCAATTTCTCCCAAAAAAAAAAAAAATTTGCAGCTTTTCTAATAGACCAAAAAGGTCGATCTACTTCTGAATTGCTATGCATTCCTGTTAGAGACTGAGGCATATCTCGTCTTTTTGAACTTTCTCAAGTTATTAAAATTAATGGATCTATAAAGCAATCTCGTGTAGTTTCGTAAACCTCTTCTGAGCTGTTCGAGTAGTTGCCTTTAATTTATCTTCCCTTCCAGAGGAAAAATACTCAAGCCTTTTACTATGGATAGAGGTTACAGGCGCAAGGGCTTCCTAATCCCTGTAGTAATTACTCATCCAGCTTTATCTGAAAGAAAATGCTTCATTAGGTAGCAGAAGTACTTACTTGGGCAGTGAATATAAGCTCTTTGTTTTCAAGCAACAGTGGTTACTATTTACGCTGTTGGTAGTTTGGTCGTATCAGAAACCCTTCTCGCTTTTCTTATTTTTACATCTAGAAAAATTCAGTACCTGGGGACATAGGGGTACTATATATGAAGGCGTTCTGGTCACTTTTTTTATACAATTTGAAGATGTTTCTATGACCTTGTAAGGGGTGGTTTATTAGACCTTTGAGAAATGGTAAATTTGCTGCAATGCATCCATTTTACTGCGGGTGGTGACGGTCTCGGATTTGGAAGACTATTAAAATAAAGGTTGCCTGCCTTATAGAGCTGCCTGTTTGTTTGATTCGAAACACCCTGTTTCAAATGGATCTTGTTCTTGCAGATTTTTGATTTGTTAATGTCTTCTTCTGAAACTCCTCAGGTTCAGTTGGTGGCTGATAAGCTGACCAACAAACCAAGAGGATATGCTTTCATTGAGTACATGCACACCCGTGACATGAAAGGTCGGATTGAATCTGTTCTCTCAATCCTTTTTTCCCCTCCCTGAGATGTTTGCTCTTTCGTACTGACTGTGCATTATGTACTTTGTTGTTCTTACAGCTGCATATAAACAAGCTGATGGACAAAAGATTGATGGTAGAAGAGTGTTGGTTGATGTTGAGAGAGGTAGAACTGTCCCAAACTGGCGTCCACGCAGGCTTGGTGGTGGACTTGGGACCTCAAGGGTCCGTGGTGGTGAAGCAACTGTTGGGGAACAACAACAACAACAGCAAGGAAGAACTTCCCGCTCAGAGGAGCCACGGGAAGAGCGGTAACATAGTTTCAATTTCTTTCATCACTTCACTCTTTTGCTTTATTTTGACAAATTTTGTGCTGATAATGTTGTGGCCTTGTCTGTCCAGTGAGAAATCTCGGGAAAAGGGAAACGAAAGGGAACGAGAAAGGTCTCGTGAGCTGTCCATTGAACAGCCTCGAGAGCGGTCTCATGACAGACCAAGAGAGGATAGTGAGAGAGAAAGCAGACGCGACCGAGGAGGCAGGGACAGCAGACGTGACCGTGACCGTAATCGTGATAGAGGAGACAGAGACCGCCGTGATCGTGACAGGGGACGAGACCGTACGGCAAGGGATCATGACAGAGACCGCCAAAGAAAGAGGGAGCGAGATAATGAAGGAGGTGAATATGAGCACGAGGGTGGTGGTAGTCGGTCCCGTGAAAGAGAGCCGGAGTATGAGCAGAGCGTGTCGAAGCACCATGACCGAGACAGACATGGCGAGCCAGAAGAGAGTCGTAGCAACTACTACGAAGACGATCAAGGAGACACAGACCGGTATAGTCATCCATACGATAAAATGGGGGAAGATGAGTATAGATATGAACGTGATTACAAGCGGTCTAAGAGAACAGAGTCACGTGAGTATGGTCGCTGATCTTTCCTTGGGGCCTGTTTAATGTTTTTGTTTTCAAAGATCGAGTCTAAAAACTCTGAAACTTTTTGGTTTTTTATGAACCAAACATGATGCAATTTTGTTTATTACTGCTGAACATTTGCTGGTTTAGTGATTGGTTATTATTTATTTTCTTACGAAATTGTCACATAATCAGGAAACAAAGACCAGCCCTGTTCTTCCCTAACTTGTGAACTATACCCCTTTTGGAAAAAGTTGGGAGACATCAAACATTGAGTGGATTATGCGTGAATTCGCTTTTGTTCTTTTTTCTCTCCTTATTTTGTTTTACTAGTTAGTGTAGCTCTTTTGAAGATAACATTATGCTGAGAAATAATTTTTTGACTATCCAAACCTATGGTTGAAACTGCCAATTTTTATAAATAAGAAGAGTTTAAAGATTGGATTGGTCTGTTGAACAAAAAAGAAATATAAACTCAGGAAAGGTGTTTGTAAATCGCTTTAAATCGATAGTAGCTGAATAATACTTGATTATACTGATTTTATAATGAAATACAAAGAGATAAAGAGTATAAGATTGAGTTAGTAATAAAGAGTAAAGAACAAAAAAACTAAGAGTACTTGAGTTTGGATCAAGTGTTAAGTGTGTAGTATTGGATTATTTGGGTTGGATTTGTTCTTTTTAATGTTTATTCTTTTTTTAGGTCGAGTTGACGTTTTTCATATTCATTATTCTTTTTTGATCGCGTTTTTTTACGGTATTAAATGCCAATTTTTTTTGTAAAAATTATGTGGCATAATAATAGTTACCTCTTCATTATATATATGTCTGGGGTTCGAACTCAACATTCCACATGTTAATGAAAATATTAAAACTACTAGATTATATTGACAAAAAAAACTACCAATTTTTTGTTGTAGAAAATGCAATTTTTTTTTTTATTCGGCAGTTTCAAACTGAAAGTAACCTTCTATTTCTAACTAGTCCGAAATTAACTTTATTTTTACTTCAAATCAGTTTGCCATCAAACTTCATGAGTCCACTTCTCTTCGTGCATGGTTCCAGTTGGGTCGATTTTAATTTTCTCCAGCTGAACCCAATTCTTATTTTGATGGACCTGTCGTTTATTATTTTAGGTCCGAAACCAAAATCTCTAATAATATTTCGTCCATTTTCGAAAGTGGTAGATCTTAATTGGAGCTTTTGAGTGCATGTACAATATAGCTCCGGCAGCGTCTACTGCAATGTTCATATACATGTTTAAAAGGGAAACATAAGCAGTGCCGTGATGGAGAATGTGGCCAAGATTTCCATAACAAATTCGTTTACCAAAATAGGAACTCCGGTTTTTGATTGATTTCACTCACGGCTGACTACTTGTGATGATGAATTGGTTCGGATTCTGGACGACTTCACATGCAACTCCATAGCCACAACTGTACCATCAACAAACATAACACTTGAACATCCTACCTTGATCGCCTAGTTTAATCACCTTGTCAATATGGAAATTTCAGTAGTTTTAGCCAATATGGAAGACCTTTATCCTGCTCTCATATTCGCGTTCAATAGAACGCACGTGCTGATCCAATAGTAGACTGCCATGGAGACTATAGAATCATCTTCTGATAGTCTTTCGTTTTTTAGTATGGCGTTTGGCCAAGATCCCACAGCCATAACCAACAAAAATCCACAAAAGAAAAGTGAATAAAACAACACTCTGATACAACATGTATGTTTTGAGGTCTATAAGTTTAAGTATGAAGCATGTCTTCAATTGTGGTCACAAAGAGTTAGTTTCTTCTTTGGAAAGCTGTAATCTATAGTTGAAAATCAAACATTAAAAACTCGATCTTGTAAAAAAAACGTACTTTTATGTTTTTGAATAATTTGACATTCAATTAATAAAAAGACAAAATCTTAAAAGAAAAAAAAATTCATATGATAATATTAACAATTTTGCTTTGAAGTCCACATCTTTTTACTTCTTGTTGACTAACGTTTTCAATATTTTTCTTCAAAACTCTAACGGTTCTTAACTTCTCTCTCTGTTTAAACAATAAAAATATGGGAAAACGATCTAGATCCTCACGAAATATGGACATTGTATCAGATGCAGTCCATTTTATTATCTCTGTCTCTATATCCATCAGTCTAAAGTTAAATATCTAATTACACCCAAATTGATCAATTTCGTTATAATTTTCCATAATATTTGGTTTATTTGGTTTTGTCTCTAAATCCACTGACATACCAAATAAAAACGGTTTTAAATTAGAATTAAAACCAATTTCTCAAACCAAACCAGTTTTACAAACCAAACCAATGATGAACCGTTTCTTCTTACTTCGAAAACCTATATAAAAGCATTTCTCGGTTTAATGAATTTTCTTTTGTTTCGAGCTTTTGTTTCTTATTAATCTGATTGTTTTTTTTTCTCTTGAACAAAATTTGACAGGTATTAGAGAGTAAGCCCAGATTATATTCCTCTTACAAATACCAAAAAGTCCTACTTAAGACCTTCACCTTCCAGATCCAATGAAAACGGAAGAACATCTGCAACCGCAACCGCCACAATTTCAACCGGAGTAGGAAGATTCAACGGCACGAGCACCACTATCAGCAGCTCGAGTCTCGATGGAGTCCCCAAAGGAGTCTGATTCAGATCCGCTTCAACACAACAACAACAAGAAGATCTCTCTCACGATTCCACCACAAACACTGGAATCATCTCGGAATCGTCTCAGAAATATTTTGGAATCATGATTCCAAAAATGAAGCATTTGAAATCATCTCGGAATCATTTTAGAATCCTGATTCTAAAATTATAGTGTGATAATTTTCGAAAATTAAAATTCGACATCATCGTTGTCGTAGAAATCGCCAAATTATTACTAAGTGAACTCATTCTCGCATTTTCTTTTATCAATGCATCGCATAATGCTCTATGTAAATAAATTAAAATAAAGGAATATGATAATAATAATTTATTTTAAAAAGTGAGATAAAATATTAATTAATAAATAGACCATTATATTTAAAATTATTTTCAAAATAAAACATTTTTGGTGAGATAAATCATTTATTTCTCCTATATAAACTTAAGATATGAAAACAGAAAAAAAAACACAAAATTTAATTATTAAAATAAAAATATATTGTAAATCTATCTGTATAATTTTGGAAATGATTCACATAGAATCTGACGATCTCTACAACAACAATATTTTATGTTTCAATATAATTTTATTATAGTATTATATATATATATATACATATATATATAATATATGTATACATATAACATATATGTATACATATATTATATATATATGTATATATATATACGCTTATAATACGTACACAATTCCTATATATTTTTTAAAAATCGGTTCTATGTTTTTTAACTCTTCCGCTTCCGCGTACCCGTTTCTAATAACATGCAACTTAGCACATGTCTCTTCTAATCAAAGGAAGCTAATCTATTTCCATCACCCAGAGCCTCCTTGAAATCACCAAAACACAGACTGAAATGAAGAAGAGTATTGAAACCAATAGCCAAAGTTCACAAAGCAAATTAACAAGAGTGTGCAAATACTATTAGCACCTAAGTAAAAAAATATATATATTAATAAAAACAGTTTTGCCAGAATACATATTCGGAAACATAAGGCGTCAAAGAACGATCTTCTGGCTAATTTGTTATTAAAAGAATGAATAAGTCGCTTTAAAATATATCAATGGATTTTGAGGGAAAAGGGATAAAAAAAATTACTAACACATTTACCGTTAAGATTGGAAACGTGTGTAGGATGAAAATTACGCTACTTTAATCAAATTAGCAACTTCACTATGTATAACTTTTTGATGGAAATGTACACGAATATAATATTCTAACCTCTTCCGAATACTAAAACTTTAAACAAAATTTTGATTTGGACAGAAATATATAAGGAAAATAAATACTCCTTACTTGTCTTTATAAGCTACTTTAATCAAATTAGATGGTAATTTAATTATAAATACCAATAATTAAATTATTCAGCTTCTTTCTTTGGTATCACATTACCATAAAATATTTTAATCAAATTAAGTGGTAATTTAATATTTTATGATGGAAATAGATATTTGATCCCAAATAACAACAACAAAAAAATAGAAAAAGCTATAGATATCAGTTAGGGTTAGATTTTGACACATTTAAAAAAAATTAAGAAAACTCTTAGTTATACATATATATATATATATATATATATATATATATATATTCTTATACAATATATCATTAATTGAGATGATAATTATTTAATTCGAAAAATGATATTTGGATAAGTGATAAAATAGAAAATAGAAAATTTTGTTTTAACAATAAAATTGAAAATATAAAACTACATTTTGTGAAAAATGAAGAGAGAACAATAACTTTTGGAATCCGGAAACTATTAAATTGTTTTGGTAACAACTTTAGTCACCACTCATAAATCATAATTGTGTGACCTCAGTTCAATTGTAGTTGATGATTTATCTAAAATATTTCAATTTTTAAAAATTATAAATTTAAATTATCTTGATTTTCTATCAATATGACAGTAATTATTACCTTAACTGATTAATATTGTTACAGAGAGGTAGAGTTTCCAAAGTTTCTCCGTAGCCCACGAATCCAGCTTATATTTATAACATTAGCTAGAAAATAAAAAATTCTCAAAGAAAGAAATGAACAAGAAGTCGTTTTTGATGATAGAGCATCATCGTAGTCACATTAGTGTCCGTCGTGGCTCGAGCCACCCTCGCTCAAGGGCCAAAGGGAAACTTAAGAGGCAAGAGCTGATGTCAAGCCGCAAAAAACGCTGAGGCCCGAGCAGAAGAAGGCGTGGGTCCAATGGTGTGGAACATTATGTGGCTTATTCACGGAGCTTCGCTAACAAACGAATTGAAGACTGTCCTCTGAAGCACTCCTCGGGACATTATGGTGGAAATAATATATTATCCTCGGGAGAAATCCAGACTCTAAGATGAGCGGCCTCGACGTGGTTAAGTATTGGATGGAAGTGCATCTAAATTACAATTATAACGACAATATACGTGCGATGGTGTGTGCAGGGATTATACTCAGATCGTGTGACGAGGCTCGCTTGCGGCTAGGTGAGGTGTCATTATGATGCGTACATCTGGATCATATGTAGCTACGATCCTGCCTTGGAGGAATATCCCTGGTCAACGTCCCTATTGATGTTTACCATAATAAATCTATAGCATCTAATTCCTATGTTTTTGAGCTTTGATTAAAAATCAATAATAAAAAAATTATGATTATATATACCTTGTTTATGCATGCGCTCGATCGATTGACACCAAGTAGTGATTTTGTTTAAAACCTTTATGAATGACGTTTCAAGTAATTTTTTTTATGTGACAATAAGAAATGTAACTATATGATACCGCATGAGAAATAGTGGTTCAAACAAGTGTAGTAATTATATCATAACCCTCGTACATGTATAATAAGAATTACGTCGACCACATCGCCACGTAAATTACTCAGATTTCAATACTCTTTTGGACAGAAAAAATAAGATAAAATAAAATAAAAGCTCCGTTGCCGGGAATCGAACATGGGTGAAAGCCAGATATCCTAACCGCTGGACGACAACGGATTTTGTTTATAATCTTCCATATATTTTATAACTACGTTTAACATATGTATTAATTTACAATCATTCACATACTTGATTACATGTTCATAATAAAAGATTACTAAAATCCAAGGTCAAACAAATGGTGCGTTTGAGTATATTATATGTAAAAAGTAACAAATACAACACGTCTCTTGTTAATTAGGTTGGGGTACATGCTCAAAGGTCGTTTTGGTGTAAGAATTAAAATAGATTGCGATTACTAATAAAAAGAGCCAGCCAAATCATATATTAAATCTTTATATTTTTTTGGGATGGTAATCGTTTGCCTCATTAACCTTGTTTTCTTAATGTAATTACTCATTTTGTTTGTGTTAGCCTTTTAAAATACTAGTATTTCATATTAACCTACATAAATTATAAAGATGTATTTCTTTATGGAATGGCAATGCCATTTTCATAGATCAGAGACCGAATACTTTATATAGTAGTGTTTACATTTTGTTTAACATCATTAATGTCTAGACTATATATAATATACATATAGATGTTGATTTACACATCGATCTTTCTTTTTTCTGTTAGCAATGTCGGGAAACGTTAAAAAAAATTGAGTTTTTGATAAAAGGAAATAACAACCCATGCAATAAAGTCGAATACTTATAATGACCGATTAACTTTCATATGAGCAGTAACAATCGCAAACAAATCTTATCCCAACTGGCTTATTTCTACGACATGCTTATGGAAACAATGGAAGATAAAGTAATTATAAAATATAAGATCAGTGGATAAAAACTAATTATGATAATAGTTAACAAAAAATGAATCTGGAAAGGGACCAGAGCCGAAAGTAAAAGGGAATACTCTATAATGTTAACCCCATGCGAAACCTAAGAGGGTCCAACAACTCAACACTCTTCTCTCCTTTCTGTTCATTTAATTATAATGATGTTTGTCGTTTCAATATATATATTATATATATTGTAAAGTCTTTTTTTACTTCAGTCAAATACAACATGATTTAATATTATTTCTTTTGATAAACAATCTAAAATTTGTCTTATTAATGTTTGCCATTAACCACACATACATTAAACTTTTATTAGTTAAAATTAGTTTTCTTTCTTTTACTTAAACATCATAAGCTTGATATGGGGCTTCTATCTTAAGTTTAGCCTCCTCCTTCCACTCCTTAAGTTTTTTTCTATACATAATTATGTTTTGTTTATACAATAAGTAAATGGTTTGTGTTGGGAATACCACAAGAAATCTATATATATATTATATATATATATACAAATACCTTGTATTAAACTATACAAATTAGTTGCTAACAAATTCTGCATGTGATGTACTTAGATGTGAATTCGTGAAGAAAAATATAGCTCAATACTGATGATCTGATATATTTGAACAGAGATTAAAGAATTGGCTCCTTTCTAAAACGCCTATAGGAGAAAAAGCAAAGTGATAATAAAAAAGAAACTTATCATTAAAATTAATTTTATTCATTTATAAGCATAACCATTCTAGCAAAGCCTTTCTGAATTAGAGAAAGGTAAAGACAAAAAAGAATAGAAGGGAAAGAGTCAAACATTGTGAGCAACTAGTTCCAAAAAGTACTGGGACGATATGATTCAAAGCATGAGAAATATGTAATACATAAACTTATATATCGAGCAAAGTAAAAAAAAAATGATAGATATAAAGAAAAGAAAATTCAATTGAAGGGAGAGAGATGTGTTGGTTGCGCTCGTGAGCAATGATTGAAATTCAATCATAAATTTTGCAGGTGGATGTGGGGAACCTCCATGTACCTCCTTCACATCTTCACCTAAATTCCCACTTTTTGTAATTTGATTTAGACGGTATATGATCATCTATATATATATATGCAATCATGAAGTAATGTAATCCATAAGAGGTAGAATGAGTAATATATTATACGGTAGAGTAGCTGAACAATTTTAAATGTCAGTCTTTGCTAATTTTACTAATTTACATAATTCCTGAATTTAAATTTAGATTATATATATATATATATATATATATCACATCTACAGCATTAATTTAAACCACTCATTTACAAGCTTTGGTTGTCATCTTTGTAAATTACAAGCAAGCCATTTTATTATTTTACAACGCTCAATTTATTAAGTAAAATTAAATGATTACTCCATTCCAATTGGTATAACATTATGCTATCACGATTGGTCATGCATGTATATAAATTTTCAAATGTGAGACTTTGGAAATTTTATTTTTCCATTTAATTATAAAAGTATGCTCATGTTGAGTATATACATAAAACCAAACGTTTCTTAACTCTATAATGTGAATCGAAACGTAGATTATAAACAAAATTTACTTGTAGACACATTAACAACAACAAAAAAAAAGCTTACTTGTATAAAATGGACAAATTATTTATTACCAAAACGAACTTTTGTCTCATTTTTTTGTCTTGCTAGGTAGAGAAATGCTTTAATAAAATGTTGCGGGAAAGGGAAGTATGTGATATGACAGAGATCGTAAAAATAAAATGTTGCATTAATTTAAGGTATATTTGTCGGTCGAGGGATGCAAAACAAAAGTGAAGTGCCTGTAATCAATCTACGCGAGAGAGGATGAAAAATGCCAAAAAAAAAATAAAGAAACGTACCTAACGAGTATGTATGATTGATTTTTGTCATGTTGATTTGATAGAGATAGTGATGATCCTATTCTTATTTTTCAATTGTTTGTACCCATCTCTCTCTCTATCGGTCTGAATCTTAACTTTTAAAATTTCAGTCAACAAAATTAGACTTTTGTTAAGTCATGTCGAATTTTTATGGATCGTCGACAAAAATAATTGAATCCAAGATTATTCAGAAGCTTCGTGCTCCACTAGATCGCGTCATTATATATAAATCAAGTCGGTCTAACTTTTTTGCTCACGTTATTTGTCTTTTTCAGAGTTTAGAGAAGTCAAATTACGGGTCTAAATGGTAACACGTCTTTTTGTGCAATTTTAGTGGTATTGGTGAAATCCTGTGGAAAAAATAAAAATGATGTTACATCATTGAAGCAATTGGCTGAAATATGGATGTAGGGAAAACTTTCCTTATATATTGGTTTGGCTACATGTTTATAAGAAAAAAAACTGAATCCATGTTGCTAAAAGAGCTGAGAAACACTAAGTATTTATATCAACTATTTTTACTATTTATATTAATATTCAGTCTTATAAATTAAAATAAGAATATTATAGTTTTGTTAAACATAAAAATGTAAAACAATCTACCAAACTTTAAATTTTTAGTAGTTTATGTTATAACATATAATTAATAAAATTTTAGTTTTACAATACTGATGTGGGATTGGTGATAATTTTTATTTGGGTTAATTTTTTTTGTTGACTAGTTTTTCTTAGAGAAAACCAGCTGGTAAATGAAAACCAGAAAAACAACAAAAATAAATCAAAATATTTTTCGATGCTTTTAACGACAAATAAAATGTCATGGAAGAATAACTTAACTTTACCAGCTAAAATACTATTCCTATTAATATTAAATATCATTTTAATCATTTTATTTAATAATCCATTTTTAATTAACTATCAAATCAAATTCGTTAATTTATATAAATATATATTTAATCTTTTATTATTAATAATTATCTAATAAATTAATTTTCAATTGTTTTTAAAAATTCTTCTATTGTTATTTAGATACTTAACAAATCCACTAGATTTTGTCATAAATTATCAATTATTTTTATTAATTCGGTTATTATTATATTTGAGCCACATTATGTTGCTGCCAATTTACCATATAAACTCTATGTGTTAGACAAAAGAAGAACAAATTACATACACAAAGCTTAACGAAAACTAAAAGAAAAGAAAACTATTGCTACAATATTGGTATAGCTGGTATTTGGTTATCATGCATATTCAAAGTTCAAACATTAAATAATATGTTATAAATCGTAAATTTAAATTTAATAAGAGTCTTGAAGAATGTATTATTTGTCCATAATTTTATGTAAAGTGTACGTGTGTAGGCTGAGAAATTTGAAATTGAAAGTCATATTGACTTTTGCTTTTATATATATTGTGCATACAATTGGAAAATAATTAACTTATTAAAACAAATGAAATTAAGATTATCTAGTATCTAATAGCTACATGTTTCATTAGATCAAAATAATTTGGTGTTAATTTTATGAATCTTTTTATTTGTTTTTTATCGAACTTAGTTAATTCTATTTTTGGGTTTATAAAAAGCAAATTATAATAAACAATTTATTATAATAATTGGTATATATTATTGGAATCATGTGACATTAGTGACCACCTCTTAAATTTATGACACATATCTAGGGTTCTAACTCAACACACCGCATAGTTAAAAAGATATTAAAAGCCATTAGGCTAAATTGATAAAAAAAAATAGTTATATATTAAAAATCATATTCAAGGTTAAATTAAAAAATGGTTGTTGTAATTCTCGGTAGTTCAAATTAAAAAATGATTTTAAAATTTAAATGTTATATGTGTTGACTGAAATATTTGTATTCTTGTAGATGATAAATTATCTGTAAGCCAGATTATTTTGTTTGTAAATAATGATATGACAAAGAAACAAAATTAGCTTTAAGTTTTCATGAGAGAGAGGTGGTGTGTTTAAGGAGAGAAGTGAGGTCAGATCAACAAAAAAAAAAAAAAAAGGGTTTGTAAGGGCCAATTGCTAAAGGAAACGGTTGGTGAGAGCATTTATATCACAGCCCACTCTTGTCTCGTCATATCACTTTCACTTCCACACGTGTGACACGCCACGTGTCACTCTCCCACCTCCTGCATGCCCCATTACGGCAATCATTGGGGCGCCGTTACGTCCCTCGCCACCCGCACGAGTGCTTCCTTACCCTTCTTTTATTATTCTTTTTTCTTTTTCTGTTTTCTTATAGCTTTTTCTTTTAACAATTGTTTTATCTATATCTTTTTTTCGTATTTCTAAAATAATTTGAAATCAGCATTCCATTGTCACATTCAGCCAAAAATAATTGCACCTTATAACAATTCATTCAAAATTTAACGTTAATGCTGATTTTTTGGTTCGAAAAGCATAAAGTAAAATATTTTGCTCTTTTTGTTAGTACGTATGTGTTCATTTATTAGCGAACAAATTAATGTATAAATTATTTTTGTCTAATCAACAAAAATGTTAATCTCAAATTAAAATATAATTATTATTATTTATCTTTGATAATATGCGGCAACTGTATACGGTCAAGCTGGCTTAGCTGGTACATCAAGCATATCGGCAGTGCCGTACTTAGGTTAGGTTAATAGAAGCTTAGAACGAATAAACAAAATTTAATATAATTAAAAAGATAAAATTTAATATAAATTCAAATTATATATAATACTTTTAACAAAATATTAATTTAAAGGCTCCAAAAAAATTTAATAAAATTTTAATAATTAATTTTTATATTTTTATAAATTGAATGGAATATAAAAGGTTTTAATAATTTCATACATAATATTTGTATATTCCAGTGTTTTTAAATACATTATTGATTTTTTTTAACACATTATCATATACAACATGTATTGTATAAATAAATTAAGATAACATATTTTTGTAGTTTAAAAATGTTGAGTTAACAAAAAATATAGGAACAGGCGTTTGTCACTATTAAAAAGAATATAAATTTTAAAAAAAAAAACTAATGAAAAAGTATAGACAAAAATTATCAGCAAAGTGACAAAAAAATAGCGTAGAAGAAAAAAGATAATGGAAAAGGATCACAAGTTAATTGGGAATCTATACTATTTTTTGGTATAATCTACCTCAGTTAAAAAGTATATATTTATAAACTACGTGACTTAATTGACTTTCGAGTTTTTGCGTTAGGAATTTTATTTAATTTAAAAACAATTTAACATCAAAAAGTTTAAACATTAAAAAAAAGATAAAAAATAATTAAATTTTTGTTATCTGAATATTAATTTTATTCACTCAACAATTACACTAAACCATAATTTATAGATTAAGAGTCCTAAAATTTTATATCTATTGGGGACCTGTGACAAAAGCCCTTTTTAGAACACATTAAACACGACTTTGATAATACGTAGAAATATATGTTTGTAACCTAGAAAATGATTAAATCTTAGTTATACAATTTTTTCACCAAAATTCAGTTTAAACTACTTATATAAGATTGGAAAACTGATTTTTACGGACATGTTGAACCAAAAGTTAAATCTACAACATGTTGAAAACCTTAGTACATGTATTTTGCATAAATAAAAACTCCCATACTCATAAAACTTAAATTCTAACTTTGTTATAAAATACTACCAGTTGAGTAAGAAAAGTTTGAGCTACTGTTTTTTTTTGGTAACGCGCACATGTTATAGATATGACAAGGAGAAACTCGTAAAACTTAATATAGTTGGTTGAATATAAGTTGTTTAAATAGGCTGTTTGTGTATAAGTTGTTAATATAGTTTGGTTGTAAATTTAAAGATACGGATTTTTATTGGTAAAAAAGGGGATTTTTAAATAAAAAATGATTATACTATTTGTTTTCTCATTTGTAGAGAAAATAAAAAAAATAAGGAGAAAAAGTCATGTGAAATTGGGGGAAAGCTGGTGGACAAGCAAATGCACGTGAAGTGCAATAATGTGAACACATGGACGTGCCCAAAGTATCCCCCATTATCATTCTCTTCTATATTTTCCAAATAATTTTAATGATATACAGATTTCCAATATGTCGATAAAACAATATTTTTCAATATTTGGTAATATTCGAATTCATTTCGTTAAGATAAAGGTTTCTATACCAAAAAATATTATCCGACAGATACAATAAAGATATGTATATAGTAGCTATATGTATATAACATATACAATAAAGATTTGTGTATAGTTTTGTTATGATAGCTATATGTATATAACAGATACAATAAAGATTTGTGTATAGTGTTGTTATGATAGCTATGGTTACATTCCCGTATATGAGAAATAGTGCACGGTAGTGGCAGAGCCGTGCTTATGTTCATAAAAGGGAGTCTTGCCTAAAACCACAAAAAAAGAAAAATTAGAAAGTCACATTTTTAAAAAAAGTTAGGTTTATAGTATTTAGTTTAATACAATGTGTTTAATTGAGTTTTTTTGTTTGAGAAGCCAAATTTTTATATTACAACATAGATTAAATAGTTTAGTTATCATATCTTCAACAAAATTGTTAGTAAACCTAATTATGCGAACTTATCATCGATTTTGAATTCCAAATAATATTAGAATTTTATCATCGATTTCGATATCAATAAAATATTATAATTAATTAATAAGGGCTACATTTTTAAAACTACCAATTCCATTATATAACTCGAATTTTATTTTGACAGCGGTTCTCTATTAATAAGTTACAAGTCAAGATGGCTCGAAAAAAGTCAATACAGTATGATACATGCATATATATATACGTGTTATATATATACGTATGCGTAAATTAATGAACACACGTAGATAAAATTCATATATACATGGAAATACTTAGTTGTTAAAATTCGAAACCACTGGTTGTGGACGTTGGATATTGGTTTAGGGTAGATGCTTGATCAGCTATTTTTTTTATTTAATTACATATAACTTTGTGGGTATAATTTTGTTTGGGTTCAGTTTCATCAGCTACTAGATTTTTGTTCGTTTTTGTAGCTATTTGGGTTTTGGATACAGAAAGTTATTTAAAATATGAGGAAGTTATCCTAAAAAATACTATATATATGTATTAATATATATTATGTTTAACTTATAAATAATATTAGTCGGAATAATTTAACACAATGTTAGTCAACTCTAAAATTCATGATATAGGTATGAGGTTCAAATCCAATACCCCGCAATATTATGCAGGATATTAAAATTACTAGATTATGTTAAAAAAAAAACTTATAACTAATATTATGTTAAAATTCGATTTAGCTTTGGTTAGAGAATATCGATATATGCCGGATCATAGTTACATTCATCATTTATTTTGTAAATTTATGAAGTTTTGATTTAAAATCTTTTGATTATTAAAATATACAGATGTAGTGTGGATATCCGTCCAATCATGATTATGATTCTTGTGCTAATCCAGCAAATTTTAAAAGAAAGAAAAGCAGACATAATATTTACAAAGAGAATTGGAAAAACGAAAATAAGATAAGAGAAAGAGTAGTGACCCATGGAGAATGTGAATAATTATCAAAGAGAATAAGAGGTGACAACCAAAAGGGTGTGGAATAATGGTCCCTGCCAGCTTTCTCTCACAATCAATATTTGGATTTTCCAAATATTCGTTAAAATTTGGTGTAACGATATTGAAATATATTTACAATCGAATATTTGTTAGTTGATAGAGTTATCGACTTCTGATTATTTTCATATATATATTTTTTAATTTAGTTTATCTTTCTTTTTATTTGCTTATGTGCAGTTCATTTCTATTTGGAATATATGACGATTCACATAAATTCACAAAATATTTTAAGATAATAATAAAATATCAAAAAGTATATATTTGTTTAAGATGAACACGAATCTAAAATATAATATTACACAGTTAATAATGAAGATCAGTTAATAATGAAGATTATTAGTTTGAAAAACCCGGTCAATTTATATATAGACCAAACATATATCATTTGAAAAAACTTTTAGCTAAAAAATCCGGAGTATTTCAATTTTTCAGTCGTTACCTAACATCTAGATTAAGAGTAAGTCCATATGTGTGTCACATAGCATTACCTCTCAGAATGATGTACTATTGTTATATGATATAGTAAATGCAATTTAAGTAATGTACACTCGTGGTAATAATGATGGAACCGTATATTACAATCACTTCAATATCATTCTTGTTTTTGGTCAGTAAAAAGAAAGACTTTTTGTCGTTTGTTGATTTTTTTTTTTCTTGGATTCCATTCAATGATCTAAATTGTTACAGTGTCGAGGACCTCTACAAGCGTGTAACCATCTGCAACTATTAAATTGCTTTCTTTAATGCATCTTTAACATATTTATTGTTAGTTGGAATTTATTAAAAGGGGTCTTGTAACAACACTTCTACCATGTTTTTATTAGAAATGTGATAATTCAAAATACATTTTTGGATGTATAAATTTCACCTTTCCGATTTCGTATACAAAATTATAACTATCAAGGAGAAAACTTTGGGCATATATTGCAAGTGCCATGAGATCTTTAAGTTACGTTCCAAACCTGGTCATTCTTCTATTCGATTCTCCCTCCCCAAATTATCCATTTATATTTTAAGTTGCCATATGTTCTTGTTGCCATAATGACGACCTCTACAACTGTGATAGTCAATTCTTTCTGCAAATAATAAATTTATGTATTCAATGCTACTGTTATAAATATATCGATAAATAAGCAAAAAAAAAAAAAAAAATTTTAAATGGTTGGTTTAACTATATCGATGGACTTTATCCACACAAATTACAGCTGTTTGTAAATTTCGCATATTTCTTGTTAGATTATCTGTTTTTATATTAGTTGTTGGTAGAACATGTGTGATTTTAAAAATGTTTTAAATTTTTTTATATCTATGAAATTTCTCTAAACATTGAATGCTGGCCACTGAATCAGTAAAAACATAATTTTTATCACATCTAAACAATCAATTGTCAAAAATTATATATTGTCATATAAGAATATGCATATATTTTATCCAAATCAATATTTTGATTTTAATATATAGTGCTGAAAGGTTACGTGGAAAAATTCTTATTACAATATTTTATCATAGTAATTAATATATCACGAGTGCGATTCAGAATTGAAATTTGTTTTTTTTCTTCTCACAAAAGAATGAAGTAAATGAGTGTTTGTGAATATTGAGGGGCAAAAAAAAGACATTGCCAAAAGTCTACGGGTTTGACTGTCCAGTTCGGTAATAATCTAATAACTCTGTCTTTGACCGCACGCTCGTGTAGGGGTCCTTCTGACATTTTCACTGTTCTACCCCTGCTCGTGAAGTCCTTCCTTTCCAAATGTCTGAGGGTATCTCCGGAATTTTCAATTTTAACCGATTATGACCGTACCGGACTTCCTGGGATTCTGCTGGAGCATTTATCAAAACTGTTTTTTTTTTTTAATTAGCACGAATGGTTATTAATAAAAAAATATAACACTTGATAATATAATTCAATAAGAGCACTTTATGATCAAACTATCAACGATTTTTTTTTATACAAATAGATCCCTTTCTCTCTCCTTTTTTTTTTCTTTTCTACCACGGTGAAATCAGGATTCGTACTCTAGTGTATGTTAGAGATCATTATATATACATAAGATGATTATAATCGAATATATCTTTAATCATAGAAAATAGCTGTTATACTATTTTCGCATCGCAGCTTTCTGCAACTTCTTTTGAATGTAATAAATAAAGGATTTAAAGCATAACGAGGCAACAAAAGTAATGAATACGGAGAACAAAAGCCAGGAAGCTCATTGGTTAGGTTAGCTTAATTGGAAGATTTTATTAAATTAATGAGGATGATAACAATTATAATTAACTTAGGTTTGTTTCTGACTTCTTTAAAACCCCCTCTTACAAACAGAAGCTCCCTTTTTCAGTAGAGGTCCGATTCCCAATCTCTCAGAAAAGAAAAAGGCAAAGCATAGAGACATAGAGAGACACAGAGAGATAAAGAGAGAGAAACTCCATGTTCGAAACAGAGCATACTCTCTTGCCTCTTCTTCTTCTCCCATCGCTTCTATCTCTTCTCCTCTTCTTGATCCTCTTGAAGAGAAGGAGTCGACACAGATTCAATCTCCCTCCGGGTAAATCCGGTTGGCCATTTCTAGGAGAAACCATCGGTTATCTCAAACCGTACTCTGCCACAACTCTCGGTGACTTCATGCAACAACATATCTCCAAGTAAACAATAAATCTTTCAAAACTCAATAGCATCCTCTTTTCTTTTGGTTTGAAATTGACTAATGTTGAGGGTTTTTGATTATAGGTATGGGAAGATATACCGATCGAATTTGTTCGGAGAACCAACGATTGTATCAGCTGATGCAGGACTCAACAGATTCATTTTACAAAACGAAGGAAGACTCTTTGAATGTAGTTATCCTCGAAGTATCGGTGGGATTCTTGGAAAATGGTCGATGCTTGTTCTTGTTGGAGACATGCATAGAGACATGAGAAGTATCTCGCTCAACTTTCTAAGTCACGCTCGTCTCAGAACGATTCTCCTTAAGGACGTTGAGAGGCACACTTTGTTCGTTCTTAATTCTTGGCAACAACAGTCTGTTTTCTCTGCACAAGATGAAGCCAAGAAGGTTTCTTCCTTTTTTTTTTCTTTTGCTTTAATTGAATTTTTGTTTTTGAAACTTTTTAATCTAACTGTTTTAGTTTATGGGTTTAAATTGAGCAGTTTACGTTTAATCTAATGGCGAAGCATATAATGAGTATGGATCCTGGAGAGGAAGAAACAGAGCAGTTAAAGAAAGAGTATGTGACATTCATGAAAGGTGTTGTCTCTGCTCCTCTCAATCTTCCAGGAACTGCTTATCGTAAAGCTCTTCAGGTACACTAAATTAAACCTATAAAATTTGAAAAAGACTTGAACATTTTATCCTGTAAAGGCACAGCCTCTCATTATGGGTAATGTTTCTTTTTTTCTACTTTTTATTAGTAGTTTTATACATGTTTTAAAAGTAAAATAATTGTGCAGTCACGAGCGACAATATTGAAGTTTATTGAGAGGAAAATGGAAGAGAGAAAATCAGAGATTAAGGAAGAAGACGAAGAAGAAGAAATGAAAACAGAGGATGAAGCAGAGATTAGTAAAAGTGATCATTATGAGAGAAAACATAGAACAGATGATGATCTTTTGGGATGGGTTTTAAAACATTCGAATCTATCGACGGAGCAAATTCTCGATCTTATTCTCAGTTTGTTATTTGCCGGACATGAGACTTCCTCTGTCGCCATTGCTCTCGCTATCTACTTCTTGCAAGCTTGTCCTAAAGCCGTTCAAGAACTTAGGGTAAGATAATAGTATTGACAGTACAAGTTGATTGCTACTACCAATTATGACGTATTATAAGTTTTATTTTTTTAACAGCAAGACGTATTATAAGTTTATTTATTTGTTACTTTTTTTTTTGGTTATTACTTATTTATGTTAATTTGATTTCGACTTTTTGAAGGAAGAGCATCTTGAGATCGCGATGGCGAAGAAGGAACTTGGAGAGTCAGAATTGAATTGGGATGATTACAAGAAAATGAACTTTACTCAGTGTGTATGTTATTATTATTATTTTTGTATATTCTTACTTTGTTTATTATGGAAACTAAGTTATTGAATTTTTATTTTATATTTTTGTAGGTTATAAATGAGACTCTTCGACTGGGTAATGTAGTAAGGTTTCTTCATCGTAAAGCACTCAAAGACGTTCGGTACAAAGGTAAACTTTACATACAAAATCCGAAATGTTTAAATCTTATTGGTTGTAAAATAGAAAATAATTTTCTAATTTAATGTTGGAAAAATAGGATACGATATCCCGAGTGGGTGGAAAGTGTTACCAGTGATCTCAGCCGTACATTTGGACAATTCTCGTTACGAAGAACCTAATCTCTTTAATCCTTGGAGATGGCAACAGGTAAATATTCGATAACTAATAATTAAGTGTATAATATATAGTTTTCATCTATGCATGAATTGATACGTCATGCGTGCATATGCATTGACTAACCTATCTATAGATACTATACGAGAACCATTAATCTGGCAAAAACTTTTTTTAATTCTCTCAAAGTTAGATCTCAACACGTCATATATCATTTATCACATGAAGCATATAAATCAAACGATCATGTGAAAAATTAAAGTAAAAAAGAGAAGAGACGTGGTGGTGTATGTGAAGACCATTAATTAGTAGGATGGTATGTCTTTATTGACGTGGGAACTGCATAAATTCTTATTGATCTCATCAAACTATGGGTCCCACAGTGAGGTGTTAATCGTGACCGTTAGATTTATAGTTGAGTTTTAGTAGATTGGATTGACGGACGATGGTACCACGGCATTAACGGATCTCACACGCCCGATGACTTGTACGTGTGTTAGATTCTGCCACGTTGACCGGTCCCACTGTACTATTAATTAATTTATCAAATCGGCGAATTAGAAGGAAAAACAATAATTTGGTGGGATAATACTTTATAAATAATAATAATAATAACGGGAGTCATGATGTTAAGAGTGAGTGGGGAAGGTAAGATGATTAATGACCCACGTGGGGTGGTGCCAACAAGCACGTGTTCTTCACTTTTTTTCGCTACTTGTTTCGTTAAAAGTGTTTGTCGTATTTACGTAGCAGCAAAACAACGGAGCGTGCGGGTCATCTTCGTCAGGATGTGGTAGTTTTTCGACGTGGGGGAACAACTTCATGCCGTTTGGAGGAGGGCCAAGGCTATGTGCTGGTTCGGAGTTAGCGAAGCTAGAAATGGCAGTGTTTATTCATCATCTTGTTCTTAATTTTAATTGGGAGTTAGCAGAAGATGATCAACCATTTGCTTTTCCTTTCGTTGATTTTCCTAACGGTTTGCCTATTAGGGTTTCTCGTATTCTGTAAAAAAAGATCATAAAGTATTTCATTTTATTCTCTTCTTTTCTATATAATTTTAATCATTTTTTTTGGCCCGATGGGAAAAATATTTGGAGAAATAATATAATTGGGATTCGATTTTCGCTCGGCTTTCGACAATGGGACAATATATTTTGTGAGGTATATGTTGGTTCTTTTACTGCAAAACAAAGTTATTTAAGGTAATTTAATTAAAATTAGTACAACATAGAAATACAAAATTTTAAATTGTAATATATCTGTTTAAGAATAAGAACTAAAGTTAACAAGTAAAACACAATATCAACACACGAAGTTTGAAACTCTGTTGACGTCTCTTTCTTATAAGACTTTTTGACGTCTCCTAGTCTCTAACGTCTCTTCTATTTTTGTTGTTTTATTAAATAAAGAGATCATAATATTAAAAACATAAAAATCTAAATTTTATGATTTTTTTGAGATTTCAAAAAGTTAAATAAAAAATTATAATAACTTCTTCAATTTACCCAAATATTTTTTTAACACTGAATGAATGAGATGGATTATTCAACTAGGTACAGATGAACCAAGGAGGATCAAAACAAACTAAAAAAAAAAGATCAAGATAAATCAACCAGCCCAAAGAAAAGCATTACATCAAAGCTGATCTAGTTATTGCTAACAACAACAAAATGGTTTTGCCTACAAAGGAATCCTGAAGCGATATATGATTGAAGTCGGCCACATTCACTGCAATAAGGCGCCCACTGTTTATCATCTAAATAAAATTTTAAATTCTTTCAAAAAAATGATTAGATGTGGATACTCAATTTTTTTTTTTTAATCAGATGGCCCAAAAGAAAATATATGAACTAGGACTTCTAGTATAAGTGGGCCAAGCCTGGATGTTTAATAAATGAATCCTGTTTTAACAGAAAATGATGGATAGATATGTACCAAATTTTGAAAGCTCTTTAACCAACAAAAACATAATACATATATACCAAGTACTGAACTAGAGGAGCTCTTCTTGAGCCTTGGACGAACCGGTTAAAATAGTTCTTGTATCTCACTCTGGGCATGTGTCCCTCTCTCGTTATGCGAGTTTCGAGGAATACTCACTGTCTTCGATTCATGCCAAATGTTATTCATTTTAAATGTTCATCAGATGCTCTGCACTTTCGAATATATATATATACCGCCATGGTTTTGATTGATAGTTTCAAAATTTTCAGATTTTGGGAAGACGAAAAGATTCGATTGGACTATTATAAAGCTGTTCACATGAACACGCTCTCGATGATGAAATCGACCCCACACCCCCACCTTAAAGCCCATGTTTATTGATGTCCTTCTTAATGGCTTGGAAGGCAAGCAATTTTCTTTCTGGTAACGTGGAAAAGCATTGAGATTGTTTCATTAATTCAATTTGGACGACAAAGGAAGTTAGCTGGTCGATAAAAGGGTATGAAAGTTGAGTTTTTGGAGAGGGGCTTTATAATTTGCAAAGTAATTTTATGTTCTTCTTTATTAGATTTTATTATTATTTATTTTTAGAATAGTGCAAAGTGAAAAGCGTGAGAGCCAAAAAAAAAAGGGTAGAGTTTGGTTAGTAAGGGCTCAAATGAAAATAAGTGTAAAAAAGGCAAAAGAGGTGACAAAATGGGTTAACAGAAAGAGAGATAAGTAAGAGCCAAAACATAGTGACAGTTTCTTGGTGATGACTCAATGCCACTCTTTGGCCATACATACGGAACCCCACAGATGACTTGGAGATAAAGAAAAGACAAATCAAACCCTTTCACTCTTACTACTGTCCCTTTCACACACCACTTACTCTCTTCTTTCCAAGTCCACTTGCAGATAGTTGCAATGGAGAAACACTAGAGAGTGGAATTTCCCATTTTTAAAAGGCAAGTCTTTTTCATAAAACTCATCTTCTTCATTCTCCTTCTATGTATGCCAATGTGGTCACTTCTTGAAATCATTACAGAATTAGAACAGTCCATGTCACTTAGTAGTAAAAATGTCAAAAGTGAAGAGAAAAAAAGTAGATTTGGACCAGAGGCCAAATACTGTTTAGTAATGTAATTTAGATATATTACTATTTAAGCTATAAATAAAGCATAGTGGAAGTAGGGGCTGGCCTTTTGACGCGGATACAACGACGAAATGAAAAAGACTGATGTCTCAAGAATCCAATGTCGTTCCCATTTCTTTTTTCATTCACTATATTGTTCATAATGTTTTGTAAAATATTACAACACAAGTCTATAAGCATGAAAACGTGTTTGATCCAACAATTGTCTAAATGATTAAAGGGAAAATCTTTCCCACCATAAGGTTTAAGGGTTCAATCCTCGATTTATGCAAATTATTGTATAGATTATAATTTATATTTATTAAAACTCTAATATATCGCGGTTCGATTGGTTTTTCGAGGTTTCGTCTTTCGTGTAATGTTAATAATGTTATATATATGCCCAACTTACGGGCCCACAAGCCGTCCTCGTAGACAATAACGTTCAGATAAAATACACGCGTATACAAATAAAACAAGTCTATTTGTTGTTTGGTTCTTTCATACAATAGGTTAATAGTAAAAAAACAGCGTTAACTACCAATTTTTTAAGCCCGAAAATTTTAAATTTCTAAATACATCATTTAAATCATCAATGTTTTACGGTGCATAAATAAATATTATACTTTCCTAAATCGATATATTTCAGATTTCAGTAAAGTAACTGTTAAGTCTTCATTAATAACCGTTTAGTTATTAAATGATATGTTTAGGTTTTAACTAAAAATTCTTGAATTCTTTTCATATCATCCAAAATCCAGAGTTTCATCTTTTTCTTTTTCAAAATCTTAAATAGATTTCCATTTTCCTTTACATATTCTATTTCATATTCGTTTAATGAATATAACTAAAAATTATAAGTTAAAATGACGTTGTTTAGTTTTTTGATTTAAAATTGATCGTTTTTTTTGATGTTTTTCCATTTATAATATAAGTCATGTCGATTTATTCACCTTTTTGGTTAGCTGTTTTCTTCAAGATGTTAGCTTAGCTTAAATGTCGACCGATTTTTTTACAAAGTAAACCAAGTTGATGTTAATCGGTTTTGTTAATCAATCCCAATTCAAACTCTTGGTTTATAAGAAACAGCTTTGTATAAAAGTATAAATTAGACCGTTGTGGCTTAAAAGCACAAACTCTTGTATAAAATAATATTTTTACATTTACTTTCACTTTTCTTTCCTCAAATCTTAACTTCTTTCTTTGTCAAGTGTTTTTTTACCTTTACAATATTTCTAATCAAATAAAAAGACAGAGAAGTCATGCAGGCGACAAGTACCAGCAGACAGTTGTCTACTGTCACATTCAGTATTCAGCAAAGCCATTGATCTGATTCTTCCAACTTCAAAACAAACGGTGGAGATGATGTCACACTCTTCAATACGTAAACAATAAACAAAATTTAGGTTAGAACTAAAGTGGTAATTGACTGAAAATATATTAAAATATTTACAAAACCAACTGAAACGAAATAAAATGAAATCGAACGATCAAGATTTTGTTTATTTTCTTGGACTTACCTAACATCTTCTCTCTCTCTCCCCCTAACATCTTCTCTCTCTCTCAATCACCCACAAGACTATTTTCATCATTCACAACCACAGTAACAGATATTGTAAACAGCCTTCCTCGCCGGCGAGTTTCTAGCCGGAGTATGGCTTACATGTGCACTGAAAATGGTAACTTAATGGCCATAGCTCAACAATTGATCAAACAGAAGCAGCAACAACAATCACAAACACAACAACAAGAACAAGAACAACACAATCCATGGCCGAATCAACCCTTAGCTTATCCTCTAACCGATTCCGGGTTTTCCGACCCGTTTCAGCTAACTGGAGACCCGGTTTTTCATTTTCCACACCCGGAACATCATCAAGACGCCGCCGCTTCCAAGGGGTTTAGGGTTTCTTCTGATGGAGAGTTCGACTCGAACGAGTGGATGGAGAGTCTAATTAACGGTGGAGATGCGTTGCAGACCAGTCAAGACTTTTCAATCCATGGCCATGATCCATTCGTGGAATTCTCGTGTCGACTCAGTGTTCCGTCTCCTCAGCCGTCGGATTTTAACCGAGTCATTTTCTCAGATAATGATGACTCAGCGAGTCCACTCTCTCACCCGCCGGTTCCCACCGCTATTTGGACTCCATCTCCGCCATTAGCACAACATCATCCGCCTTTCTCTTCCTCTCCACCGCAGCTAGTATCAGAGAAGCCGGATTTTGATCTAGACCGGCCGATTCTGAAAGCTATCCACGACTGTGCACGGATATCGGATATCAAACCGGACGTCGCCGCAGAAACGCTGATTCGGATCCGAGAATCCGTGTCGGAATCGGGCAACCCGACGGAGCGAGTTGGGTATTACTTCGCGGAAGCTCTGTCCAACAAACTCTCGGAATCGCCGGTGTCGTCACTGGAAGAGTTCATCCTCTCTTATAGAACCTTAAACGACGCTTGCCCTTACTCCAAATTCGCTCATTTGACGGCGAATCAAGCGATTCTTGAAGCTACGCACGAATCCAGCAACATCCACATCGTCGATTTCGGGATATTTCAAGGTATCCAATGGGCTGCTCTGTTGCAAGCTCTAGCGACCCGAGCTTCTGGAAAACCCGCCAGAATCCGAATTTCGGGTATACCCGCTCCGTCTCTCGGGGAATCGCCGGGACCGTCTCTGATCGCTACTGGAAACCGCCTCCGCGATTTCGCAACTCTTTTAGATTTAAATTTCGAGTTTTATCCGATTCTCACTCCAATCCACTTACTAAACGGTTCGAGTTTCCGGGTCGAATCGGATGAGGTTCTCGCCGTGAATTTCATGCTCGAGCTCTACAAGCTTCTGGACGAAACGGCAACGACCGTCGGTACTGCTCTCCGGCTCGCCAGATCACTAAGCCCGAGAATTGTGACTCTTGGTGAATACGAAGTGAGCTTAAACCGGGTCCAATTCGCAAACCGGGTAAAGAACGCTCTCCGGTTCTATTCCGCAGTTTTCGAATCACTTGAACCGAATTTGGAGCGAGACTCTGAAGAAAGGCTGAGAGTGGAGAGAGTGCTGTTTGGTAGGAGAATATCGGATTTGGTCCGACCCGGTAATAATAAATTGGGAACCCGGTCAGGGCGAATGGAAGAGAAAGAACAATGGAGAGTGCTGATGGAGAAAGCCGGTTTCGAGTCGGTTAAACCGAGCAATTACGCGGTTAGCCAAGCGAACCTGCTTTTATGGAACTACCATTACAGCACATTGTATTCACTTGTTGAATCACAGCCAGGCTTCATCTCCTTGGCTTGGAACAATGTAGCTCTCCTTACTGTCTCCTCTTGGCGTTGACGATGCGATCGAATCAACCCGAACCGAACCGACCCGACAACCTTTTTATGTGTCTTCTCTAGTGATGATAATTAAATAGTCTTTTGAGGGCTACAGTTGGGTTTTCTCCAAAGTAGTAAAGTTTTAAAAGATGTTTTTAGATGAATATTACAAGAAGAAGTATAAAAGCATACTGAACTGTACAATATAAATATCATGTTCGAAACTACAAAACATTGAGTTGCTGTTAAATTTCATTAATTCATAATTTCTAGACCATTGTCAAATTTCTGTTGTTTGCTTTTCAATGAGCGGTAGATGTCATTTTTATATAGAAGAAACTATTAAATTTAGTTGGCTCAAGTGGAAAACAATGTTGGACTTAGCTAAAAGCACGTTCATTCGTTTATGTAAGCTACATTTTTTGTCGTCAAATTATATTTTAGTGATCTTTTGGTCCTCACATCTCAAACCCCTTTCTCGATGTCTCACGCTAACCTTCCCGTAGTCGAAACCGTCCCGTATCTAACGAAGTTGCCCTCCGCAAAAGCCCATTTTGTCTATAACTTTTCCTAAGGCCAAAATTAACCGGGCCTAATCTCTGCCTCACTAAACAAGTACAGTACATATCTTTTTCAGTTACAAAACAATACATAAGTATTAGCTACGGATTGCTTCCATGTTTGTCAGCATATCAAGAGATCTTCAGTTTAAGAAAAAAGGGAAAAATGGAAAACTGAAAGGTCGATCATGTTTGTTTCGCAGTCATTAACTCATTGACATGCTTTGTTGTTCGTTACACAATCGTTAACGTCAACGACCATTAACATTGATCAATTAATTCAAACGACAGATTTCAACGAAAAGTTTCAACAATTAACGACTAGAAATCTGTCTAGCATGCATCGTTTGTAATCGCGAATAAGACATGGTTTAGTTACCTAAAATTTGTTGTTGTTGCGCCAACAAATGCAAAACCAGCATGATTCAGTTGTTGATCGCTATTGCTATCACTTACGAGACGAACATGATCTTAATTATTTTACTTCACGATAATAAGTATAGTATTGGTACAAATCAACAGTACATTATCAAAGCAGAATGTGATTTGAAATTCAACTTTGAAGATGCAATTCCAAGTCATTGCTATCAGTTTGGTTACTCTAGAAACAACGGGTCAACTGATGATGTTTTAATATTTTCCTATAATGATATGAAACTGCATTTTGACCAATCACGAGCGTAGTGATACGTGGCCTTGTCCTAGCACAACACGTGGGAGAAACATGGTTCAATGGAACTTCGAAGCACGTGAATTGACAACCCTGGTCCTTTGACTGCACGTTACAGTTATAGATATTAATTAGAATTTCTTATTACAATCATTATTGAGTTATCCCATAGTTATTAGTTTGACGGTAATCAAGAGAACAAAAAAAGAACAGAGGACAATGTATAGTTCTCACGTGCCCCCATGTGATCTTGAACTCCCCCAAGATACGAAGATCAAAATTTTGCCAATGAATGATAATATACAACACTTTTTGCTAACCTCTCCCAAAAATATTGATATATAGATCGAGTTTAATAACAAGACAAAGCACGTAGGCTAGTAGGTTTATGTTAGTGTTGTCATCTAGATAGACTAGACTCAAGAGATGACTCAAGCCTGCATGATGCATGTTATTGATGATATAAAAATCGACCTTAATTAATGGACCTGTGAGTTGGACACAATTATCTCATCGCAACTCTCTATATAGAACAATAGTTACAACCTAAGGGCTTAGGCTTAGATCTCTCATTCTATCTGCAGTTGAGTAACCATCTATATCTCTCTTTCTCCACGAGTCTTTCTTTGTAAGCGTCAAAACACAATGGCATGCATGGAAATACACAACTCCATAAATGGTGCAGCTAGAATCTCTTTCTCTAACGAATTCGTCGAAATCAGATCCGATAAGAATAATGGTAAGAGCAACAAAGTCAACACGAGAAGCTCTCTCTCCAAACCCTCTGCTGATTTCGAGTTCTCCGTCACCGATAACGCTATGATTCCTGCCGATGAGATCTTCCTCAAAGGAAAGATCTTACCTTTCAAAGAGACCAGTCACGTTCATAGGACCTTAAGAGAAGAGCTTCTTGTCGAAGAAGAGGGTCCTGTCGATGGCAACATATTTTCCCTCAGGCCACTATATTTGTCTTCTTCATCCTTTTCCACAAAGGGCACGTGGAAGGAGCTATTGGGCCTCAAGAGAACCCATGTTATATCTAAGAAGACTGACAAGAATGATGAGGAAGAGATGTGTCCATCGGGTCAAAATCCGAAAACAATCTCAGGTACACCAACAAGGTTTTTTCCTCAATAGGGTTTTCTCAAAAAGTCATATGGATTTTCTATGAACTCTTGTATCTGGTGTTTTACTAAAGGGGGGGGGGGGGGTTGGGCAAACTTTTGCGTAATTTTCATGGGGTTATTTTGAGCTAATGAAACTCTATTGGGTCTCAGTAAATCCTGCATCGAGGGAGTGTCAAGTTGGAGATACACGATGATGGAATTGAAGGGCCCTCCTCACTTTGGTTTCTAGATATTAATTTAGATTATTTATGATAATCTAGATTGACTGTATTGTATCCACATGTTCTTTGGACAAAGAAATGGTTCCAACAACTCTTTTCGGCTCAAATGTTTGGTTGTTCTTGTAATTTCTTTTTGTTTAGTTCTGGAAACAATGTTATTGTGGGAAATTCGTATTTTTGAATGCAAGTGACGATTTGTGTGTACCAAAAGAAAGAAAGAGTTTTATCACTTTTAGTTTTAGTTATGAGTGTATGCATACGCATGCACTTGTCTCACGACATATTATCTTTACATATTTCACCGGGCATTTCAGATCTCCACTTAGAATTACATAGTTTAATATGCGCTCTGGAATATCTGTTCATGCATAATGTTTATGTTCCCTCTTTATTACATATTTCACATGGATTGCAATCACTGCATGTTCAAACGGTCTATATGGGCCGAAAATCTGTTTGGATTTTGCATTGGTTTTTCTGAGATAATGTTGATTCATAACTTAAAAAGTCAGCTTTAACATTATTATCTTGACTCTCATAGATTTGCTCGAACAATCGGAGAAATGTATTTAGTCTTGAACAAAAATGTAACCAACATTTTCGACTATTCATTAAAGATATATATGTGTTTGTTGAAAGAAACCTTGGTAAATTGTTGACAGAAAAAGGAAAAAAAAAAAGAAAAGCTTAGTAAATTCTAGTGGTTGTAGAGTCTGTCCAAGTTCTCAGAGTATCTCTGAGATCTTATAACAATTGCATTTTTGATACAGAGAGAATATCAAAGATGAAAAAACAAATACAAATAAATAAAAATAATAAAAAATAACACACTTTATCGATAGACAGTTTCATTGTATACTTATTTTAGAGACGTATGAACTCACTTTTCTTCATATATTCTCTATTTTCTCTCCTTTTTTTATTAATATAATAATAAAATAATAATAATAAAAAACTATTTATGAAATTTTTAAAGACTCAGCGATGCTGATGATTTTAGATAGAGTTTTTTTAAGTACATATAACTATATATTAATATTTAAATGAATAGATATCTTAAAATGTTAAGAAACTCACCCTAACGGTTTGTAAATAAGATAATTAAGAATTTTTAGGGTGAATTTCTTAACATTTTAAGATATCCACCCATTTAAATATTAGTATATAATTATATATATACTTTGAAAAACTCTATCTAAGATCATCTGCAATGAAAGTTTCTTTCAATTATAAATAAATAAAATAAAATAAAAAAGTTGAGAATTGTTTCTCAATCAAGGACTTTAAAAGTTTTGTTAAGAAACTATCTTCTTACACTTTGGTCAACTTTAAAAAAAAAATAATTACTAACTATATTATATTAAAATATTAATATATTTTTTTGTAATAAACCTTTTTCAATCTTTGACTGTTGGAAAAGGTCTAAGAACTGCTTAGTGGAGAACACAATTCAATTTTCGGAAAATTTGTCATAATAGTTGAAGGAACATATGAATTGGTTGAGACGAATCGATTAAAAGGTTCATAAAAAGAAATAAAAAATATCTCTAATGGATCGTAAAGCCCAGCTTATAAAAACGAATAAAGTCGCGAACGATTACACCTCCTTTTTTGGCTCAAAACAAACAGAGAAAAAAAGGTAAAATGTTTTTTTCTTTTGTTAAGAAAAGGGTAAACTCTTTGCCTCCAGGGTTTTAGTGTACATTCCCGCATCTTTGTGTTGTGTCAGTTTCTTTAATGGATCAGTACAAGTACGACAATTACACAATTCAATTATAACCTCTGGTTCGATTTCATTGAGTCGTTGAATCTTGAGTTTTTAGTAGTTTTAAAGTAAGAGAGATAATATTGACAAAAAAGAAAGAAAAAAAAGGAACAGAAAAAGGAGAGACCAGAATAAAAGGAAGAAAAGGTATTAATAAAGTCATTCCAGGTTTAGGAAATAGTAAAAGAGTATTGTATAATAATGGCAGAGTTTGGTATGAAAAGATTGTGATTGACCATTTTCTTTACTCGTCGAAATAAACACCACTCATTTCTAATCATATTCCTTATTAGATAATGTGACTAAAAATGACTATTTAGTTGGAAAAAAAGGAGAGGGAAAAACGGGAACTGGCTTTTCAAAAAAAAATATATATATATATATATATTTGAATTAAAAATTTTAATTCTGGAAACAGTTATATATTTTTGTTTATATAGCATGTGGAGCACAAGTTCGTAGTGAAATCCACTAGAGTAGCACGTAAGTCCAAGTGAAAATAAAATATAAAAGTTTACACTGAAAAAACCTGATGAATAAACAGTAATATTCCTTTACCACGTCAGCCAGTTTGGTTTATTTTCATTTTAATTAAAAAACAAATAAAATTCAATACTAACAATGATTTTTTTTTTTTTTTTTTTTACGAATATAAGATTTTACGTAACAAAGAAAAGAGTCGAAGAACCTTTTGGCCAAAAATACTGAGAAAAAAATTATAAGCACATATCAATAATGGTGCTATATTAGTTTTCTTATTAATTTTTTTTTTATTACTCTTAGGGTTTTAGTTAGTTAATCGAGAAATAACATGAATGAATCTAATTAACAACTGCGAAGACAAAAAAAAATGTTTTTCTCGATCACAGGTTATCGATTATTTGAGAGATATTTACATATTTTTGGGGGGTAAGAAAAAAATAGAGATTACATTTTAATAGATTCTTCATATTAAAGAGAATAAATAGTTGAGTAAGTGAGTGATCATCGTCTTCGTTGAATGTTTTTTCTTTTCTTCAAGTATTCAATTTTACCCACTCGTATCGTCCATCAAGTGGCTCATCGTTCTCGAAATCGAAATTATACCTGTAAAAATTCATTTTTCCATATGATTCTCAAGTTTATTTTTTTTTTAAAAATCATTGATTTTGCACATAGCTGAATCACAAAACTTACTTTCTAGAACATTCCAACATCTTATTCCGGAGATCTTTCTCCGCCGTCTGGAAAAAATCTTCTATCTCGTCTTCCTTCACCGTCTCACGGCTCTTCTTCTTCTTCTTCTTCTTCTTCTTCATCCTTAACCGGCGACGAGTCTCAACCTCTTGGATCTCCGCAGCCGCCGAATCCATGTTCACTGATTCCTCTTGTTCCGGATCTCTCCTGATTTGAGATCAAAGACACATTTATTTATATCTCTTGACAATTTTTTTTTTAAAAAACTGAGGATTTTCAAATTCGAAACTCCAGAGATCAAAATGTAACAAACCTCGTGTTGAAGTTATCATAAATCCACGACGTTTCGGTTTGATCAAGATCACCACCGTTATCTTCCTAAAGATAGATAAACAAAATTCGAAAAGTCAAAAAACATTTCTGAATTACGAGAGAGAAAAGAGAAGACGACAATTAATGCTCTCACCTCAACATCTACGAATTCGATCCTACGTTTCGATTTTTCTTCGGATCTATTATTACCAGAGCAACAAGAAACCGACATAAGATCATACTCCGAGCTAGGAATCTGACACTGTTCTTCGACGGGAGAATCTCGCCGTCGAACGATAACGACGCTAGTCTCCGACGCACCAGCCGAGTTTCTTGCCACGGTTCCAGCGCGGTTCGTTGCCTGTACACACGGAGATAAAACAATCCTAGATTCTACATCTACTTCCTCCTCCAGCTTCCTTCGTTTCACCGTCGGCGTCGTCTCCTCCAACACGGCACTCATCGTCGTCGCTTCATTTTCGTCCGCCATATCTCGTTCTCTTATTCCACCAACTCTCACACCTACATCTCCCGCCGCCATCGATCTCCGACTTCACCTTCTCACTCTCTCTCTCTAGAATCCCTCGTTGTGCGTGCGTGTTTTCTCTCTCTCTAGCTCTTCTTGTATCATTTGGTTTGTTCTGTTATACACTACTTTGTGATGACGATCGTATAATTATTAACAGCCAAGATGTGTTCTTTTGTCGTTTTCATTGAGAGATAAAGCCTCGTGTGACGAAACAAGGGATTGGTTTTGGTCTCGTGTGGGGACCGTTTCAGAGACGCAATTATGTAACGGGACTTTTGACGGCGCCGTTATACATCTCTAAACTTATAGCCTCTTTGGCCGACACGTGTGCTTCCTCCACCAGCATAGACTTAACGGCCTCAAACGTTACAGAATCGGTGCAATTGGGATTATTTGGCAAATTTGAGTTCGAATTTTAATATTTGGATTAATGGTTTGGCAAATAAATAACAAAAGCGAATATTAGGATTAGTATATGTTTTTTTATGGTATACTTTTTTTCCAGTGGAATCATCGAAGGAAGGAGAGAATGAGAATAATTCTCGTCGTTTTAAGATAAGATCGGGATTTGTTTATCTTTGGTGGTAATAATTGCGAGTTTATGTCCAAAAGACAATAACATCCTTAGCCTCTCAGAGAAATAACGAAAACACGATCGACGATCCCAAATTATTTCATTTTTTTTCCTACAATGATGAAATTTTTCGTGGTTTTTTTTTGGATTCTGATATTTACTAGACATATAACAATATACTCAAATTTAGTTTTATTATATAGTCGTAATACTTGAACATTTATAAGGAGAAACGGAGAATACACAAATATACAATTAATCTAGGGGCCATGACGGTATTTAACAGTTTGGTGATAATGAAATGAATGCTGTTTTGTTCTGGCAATAATACAATACGTACACAAACATATTCACATGCTTAGATATTAATATATACACAATGAAAAAACAAAATATATTTACATTACGCATACATATATATATGGATGATTTAATATGAAGTGGGACAATATTTAAATTGGAGGGTAGGGGTCCAAATGGGGATACCTGCACTTAATTTGCTAAATAATAATAATTATTTTGTTGTTTGTTAAAAAAAAAAAAAGAATTTCCAAATTAACATCCATCATATTTCGTCCTGTTGTGATTCTTATTTTTCGTCGTCCTATATTAGTTCATCAGTTCACAGGATACACAGTCTGAATATCCATCTTCCCATTCAATTTAATAATATGCACACGAGCCTGGTCAACCATTACTTACTGTCTCTCTTTTTTTTTGCACCAAATATAACAATGTAAATTATACTATACATTGATAATTATATATATAAATATATATATATACTCATATATGTATATAATATATGTGCAATAATCTCCAAAAGGACCAAAACTATTACAAATTGTGAAATATATTTGCCAATATATACATGTATGGAGGCAACTTTTGATTCTAAATGTTACATATAAACAGATCTTTTATTATAAGTTTTGAGCTCACCTAGATATGTTCATGTAGTTTGACGAAAACCGTTTTAATTATTATATAAAATATTAATACTAACAAATTCATTACTTTTACCTGCGTGTGACCTAGTAATCGTTTCAACAGATAATTTTAAATATATTTATGGGAGAATTTTACTGTTAGAGATGTCCACAAAGACTGACGATCATGAAAAGCGAATTTGCATCACATCTATATATGTATTACTATTTTCCAGAGAAAAAGATATCCAATAAAACGTAAAAGACTAAGTGAATGCAGACAAGGGCACATGGGATCTTTAGTGATATGTATAGTGTGGGCACGAAAATTTATAATGAGTAAAGTCTATCATGTTCATGATTCGTAATTATGTGTAAATGTTAGTTCGCTGTTGACTACAAAACACTGTATATATGTTTGTTTTTTCAAAAAGATATTGACATCTATATAACCATTTACAACGATGATATATAATATATAATGGTAAAACGGATCAAACAGAACGAATTAAATGAATTAAATGAATCAAATGTGGATCAGATTGAATAAGTGCGACTTAAGCAGGTTTGACAATTTGAAATATGTGTGAATGATGAAAAACACCAAAAACAATGCAAAAACCAAATATTTGAATAGTAAAAATATTTTAAACACACAAATTAGATAAAATATTTAACCTAATAATATACAATGTTATAAATTATACTCCGTAAATATAAAATTACTATTATTATAACAACATTATTTAGTGTTTTATGTATAAAATAATTACATGATATAATATAAGTGTATAACTTATTAATAATCCTCTAAATTATTGCACATGTAATAAAATCATGAAAATATATTTAATTTCAAAACTTTAATTTTAAATAAAATAAATATATTTATGACTTGAAATTTGAGACAACTTTGATCAATAAAAAAATTTAGTTTTTTTTTCATCTTCAATATTTTTCAACAAAATAAACTGTGTAATTTTTTTCACATTTTGAATATGATTTTCCAAAACATATGTTATTATTCACATAATTTTTTTTATTGAACCACTTTATATGAGAAGTGTTTGATCTGCTCTGTTTTATCAATTAAAATATTAACTAAAAAACAAAACAAAGTTGCTTTATTATTTTATTAAGTGAAATTTTAAAGGAATGATACTATTGTAGAAAATAATTATCAATTTTATAAATGGAAAGTAAAAAATTTATCTCTTCCAAAAAAATAGATCGCCTAATTACAGCCACAACCTAACATATATAAAACTGCACAAAATTATTTAAACCATGTAGTTGAAATAAATAAATATTACAAAAAGAGCTGCCAGTTCCAACAAATATTTTTGATAAACAAAGTTGTAAAAAACTTTGATGGAATTTAAAAAAAAATTATGATAATTTTATTAAAAGTTTATTGAAACATTTTATAAATAAACAACTTTTTTTTTTTTCATTATAACTTTAACTCTCTCTTCTCTCTTTCTCTCTCAAGGGGAGAGGTATATTTTATAAAATATAGAACTTCATATGCCAAAGAAAGCTGACGACAACTTAAAAAATTTAAAGAAACAGGTTACGTTTTTCTTCTAAACAATTGAAAAAGGAAATAAAGTGATGTATTTTCCGGGCACTTTTATATATTATTCACCCAACTCAATTATAGTGGGAGAAAGAAAGCAGATCACTTTCTTTAAGTCGAAGTTTTTTATATTTTTCTTCCTCTGGATTTCCCAAGGCTGCAATTACCCTACAAGACTCTCTTTACGAAAGGGAGACTCATGTTCTTTTTTTTTTTTTTTTTCCTTTTTAATATTTCTTTACAAAATTGAACTAAAGTAGATCCATCTTTCTTCTTTGATTATGCATCAAACCGACGGAGACATGAAAATATGCATTATTCACGTGGTTTTCTTCTACGCCAACCTTTTCTTGTGTAATGAAAACAAACTCAACTTTTCATGCGTTGCTTATAAATATATCAACATGATTGGAATCATATATACATACTATTATCTTTTAATCAAAAATATACGTGGTTAGTTCAACCACTGGGAAAAGTTTGATTGAATGATAAGAGATCCACACGAAGAAGCATGTCATGTTTTGTGGAGGCATCACATGTTTGCCTTAAGAAACTTTATATAAATACTGATAAGTTTTTAAAGCATCTCTATTGGGAGTTCTTAAGAGTATTTTAACAGAATTTTTTAACATTAAAATAAATAAAAATAAAAAGTTAAAAAACAGTTTTTAAATAATAATTAAAATCAATTCTTAATAAGTTTATTAAAATTTATTAATAAAATATTGCTAAAAATTATCACTCAGTTTCTCCAGAGATGCTCTTAGGGCAAATATTACACTTCATTCGAATGAAATGATTACTTTCTTGGAAGCAAATGTAATAAAATAAGATGGTATGGTATTTTGAATCTACATTTTGCAAATAAATGATTTATAACTATGTCTTGTGTCGGACTTCGTTAATTTTATTAGCTTTTCAGTTAAAACCAAAATTCGCCAATCTAAAGTTTTTGTTCACTGATTTTGTGGAATCCACTGCAATAGTGGATGTCGGAAATTTGTTAGTCAATTTTTGTGATTACTAATCTCTAACTAAAACCCTATAATGTATTGAAAAAATATATATATATATATATACTTATTTATACATGGTTAATTATAAAGACAAACATATGCTACAGACGATGTATTCAAATTGTAATAAATATATACACCAATTGATAATTGGCATGATGGTGGACTTGCACAAGAGGACAAGCTACATCTTAGTTATATGTAAGAAGCTATAAAATAGCTAGCAAGGTCCCCAAAATCAAACACATTTACGTTTACTTACGTATACGCATTCATAATGCATGTCCCTATCCAATTATTTATACACATCACGGACGTATAAAAACACAACAATATACATATATGGGTTGGTTGGGTACCAGCTAATACACGTAAACTAATCAATCGAATATTGATTTGATAACCTATATGATTAGATTAGTCAAAGCAATTGATAAGATTTGTATAAAAACAAGATATTAGATCGTACTATATAAATAGTGTAGTGACATTTTCATGGCCGAAAGATTATTATTATTGTATCTGATAACAGATTCAATCATTGGAGAAGGTTTTGTTTGGAAATAGAGTGACAGAATAATTAGAGAAAGTTTACATAGTTTCAATCATTGTCAAAGTTTTAACCGGAAAAGGGGATATATTAATTAATTGCACCATCGTTTTGATTGTTCAAGATGTAAAATTACGCTTACGTATTAAGATAGTTACATGTTATAAATTATCCCATTTAAATGGAAATAAAACATAGTAACATACTAAGACATAATTGTGGTGTCGTTTCATAGTTGGGAAAAGTAAATGAATTTGGAGAAGAAGTGATCTTAACGTGTGTGCCCTTCTTCATAGTCCATCGCTGTCTCCTGGAGGTCCAGTCCGTATAGTATTTTATTTTTTTTATTTATTTATTGGACATTATGCTATACAGATAACAAACAAACAAATAACTCTGTAATTTCAGACTTTTCTCGCTTTTAAATCTTCATTCGAATATATTCTCCTTTTTATCTAACGAATTTAAAACGAGTACAGAATTCAACAACAAAACTCTGATATTTAGCAAATTATCGCTTCATTTTCAGATACCATTAATAATCCCGCAACAGAGTTTCTGAATTATTTATCCTTTACAAAAATAAGAAACGGTTTAACAATTCCGTGATAAACTACCGGGCTTTTTAGTGGTCGAAGAAAAAAGAGAAAGTATTGGGCTAATCAAGATTTTTGATATGGGTTTCGAGAACGTCTAATTGGACCTTGGTCAAATTTCTGGGTTAACAATAAAAAATCTACAGACCATTGTAGCCTGTTTTGGCTTGACGTACCTCATCAAGGTTTTGGGGATAACTAAACAAAATTTAATTATTATTTTTCATATCTAATTTATGGTACCAAATTTCCAATTTATAGAGAAAATTACTTAGGAAGACACTTTTTTATAATTTATCTCATAAAATTTGGGCAAGATTTGAGTTTTTGTTTGAATTTCATCTCCAGATTGTAGGAGTCAGTGTTTTGAAAATTTATGTGGCACTCAAACACCGATTCTTAATGGCGGTTGCACTTTTACGGATCGAAGTCCGACAAAAACATGATCTAAAATCATCCAAAGTCGCAGCCTGCAATACTTTTTGGTGGATATTACTATTAGCAGTATACTAGCTAGTGGGTAATCTTGGGTTCCCATTGATTTCAACCATTGCCGTTTGGAGGATTATTTCTCTTTACTTTGTTACTTTAAGCATACGTAATAGAATCATCTAGGTTAAGTCTAAGCTTTTAGTTTAGATGAACTAGTTCATAGGAGAGTTGACTGAATTAACCTATGTTTGGGTTTTTAGCCTACGTGTGGATTTGTATTAGCATATTTGTAGAAATCTTTTATCATTAATGAAAATGGTAATTTGTGTTAAAAAAAAATCTCACACAATTATACACATTTTGTTACCTAGGCACTTTTGTGTAGAAGCAACTCACCTTCTTGGTTTACAAATGTCTAACATACCCTCTTCTCAAACCAAAACCAAAGCTTCTTAACCAAATCTTTTTACGGAATCAAAGTTCTTAACCAAACCTTTTTACTTTGATGTGACTGTTATCTATCAAGATCCTCTCCACCATTCATTTATCAATAAAAGGTAAAAGTTTATTTCATCTGGCATCGCTTCCGACTAATAAACCGACATATGGGGGACCACTGTCTTGTAATCTCCGGCGAATAGACCTGCTCCATCAATGGGAGATGCAATTGAGACAACCTCTTCTGCTATAATGTTCTCACAACTGTCTGAATTAATGATGAGGTTGCAGACGATATAATGCAGAGTGAGTGGAAGAGTTTATTGCACTGAGTATACTCATCCAAGATGCGTGGTGTCAAACATGTGCGACAGACGACCAGGAGATGTCCGTTGTCAGCGCATAGTTCCTCAGATGTGTCTGTAGTCTCAACATGGTTAATAACTTCGACATCGCCCCTACAAAAGAAGACCAAGTTGAGTACGATTTGGACAAACGGATTGACAGTGTCCTTGTTCGCCACAACTGAAGCAACATATTGAGCTTGATCTTAAAGGGCGTCTGTTCTCACTAACGAGATCAGGTTGATCGAGCCTTGGCACAGAGAATCCTTGTGATGGAACGACTGTAGTGAGGGGAAGTTGAGGACGACTTGTGCGCAATAGGCTCCATTCTGAAAAGTTGTCTTTCGTCTGAGCTTCGATGGTTAACGCTTGTTGATGAGCATCAACTATGGTTAGTGGATGAAACAGGTTCAATGTGTGAAGAATTTGTTGTCGTAATCCACCAATTAATCGTGCTACTAGTTGTTATTCATAATTTCGAAGATCAATACGGAGGAGTAAAAAAAAATCGGTCGAATATTCACCGAACGAGTTTCTTGTCGTAGATTCTAAAGTCGTTGAAAAAGAAAGTGTTCATAATTGAATAGAAGAAACGTTTTGGGCAGAAGCTACTTTAGTTTATTATAAGAGGTGATTTTTGCTTTACCCTCACGAGCACGAGTTGTCTTGACTTGTGTCCATCAAGCGGTTGCTCTGTTTCGAAATCGCAATGTTGACTGGCACACAGCGATCGAGTGGTGCTCGCCTGAATTCGAGTATTTCATCAACAATTACGATCTAATCCAAAAGCTCATCAGTAGTTAAACCATAATGAAAGTCGGGGGTCTCCGATTTGAATGCTTTTTCTCAACGATTATCAACATTCTGGTTAAATAACAGATGTTGCAATTGTTATGTAAACGGATTGTTGTCCTCTTCATGTGCACGACGACATGGTGAGGACGACGACATGGTGAGGACGGATGTTTGTTCTGATACCAATCTGGTGTAATGTGCAAACAAGACGTAACTCAATCAAAAGTTTGTGTTTTCTCTTGAGACCTATTCGTTCAACCAAAAAATTTAGAATTGCTTAAAAACCACAAAATAAATTAAATCTAATAAAAAAAAATAATAAATAGTTTTTGAAAATTGTTTTAATATTGGATGTCTTATTTAAGTCCTCCAAAATTTACTTATTTAAGTATATAAATCACATAAAACTAGATATTATGAGAATAAACAATGATTATTTGAAATCGTAACAGAATTTATAGATATGATCAAATCTAAACTGAAAATATTAGATACCCGCTGAGGTAACACGTTTGAATACTAAGGCTGTGCTACATCAATTCATGAATCCATCTCGCCTCTCTATCTAAGCTTCTGTTTTTTTTTTTTTTTTTCGTTTTCTCTGTTTTAGAAGCTTCTAAAAGCATCAATGGCGGAGTTCATCTGTTTATTCAGAAAGGTCATCTCTTTCTTTCACTCTCAATCTCTCATATACCTTTTGTGATTTAAGCTTCTGGATATCTCAGCATGTATGTTTTATTAATGGAATCTACCTGCAAAATTTTTTTTTTCTTCATAAGATTTAAAAGTTATGGTTGTTAAAACTAATAATATTTCTTCTCTTTGTTTCTCCATTGTATAATAAATAGGATTGATTTCTGAAACAGTATCTATCTTTTTCTATACTCTTGATTCCGACTTTGATTTGAACCGAATCTTTTCTCTAATTTGAAAAGAAGAAGAAGAAGAAGAAAAAACTCTAGAGAAAGCAATTGGGGAAGAAGATTCACTTATTTTTATTGTTTAATTAGGGTTTAGTATCCTCTCTGCTTTACGTGTCTGCGATTTAAAGACTGATTTTGATGTTGATGTAACAGGACAGTACAGCGATTGTTATAAAGCGACCAAAGAAATCACCTTTGTTCTTACAGATGATAGTTTTGGTGTTTGCAATGGTTTGTGGTTTCTACATTTGCTCCGTTTGCTTAAGACAGTTTGGTAATGTAAATTTCCAAAGCTCCCAACTTGTTCCAAGTACTATTGTTTCTCACTCATTACACGTTGTTACTCGTATTCATTACCCAAAGCCACAGACTTTTAATAGGTAACTATTTAATTGTTCTATTGGCTGTTATTGTCTATGTTTTGGACTCTTTTTCTTTTTGTTGAAATCTTTGTTTGTGGTTTCCTTAAAACAGAGCTGAATGTGGGCACAATCCCGTGAGGTTCTTTGCGATATTGTCGATGCAGAGATCGGGAAGTGGTTGGTTCGAAACATTGTTGAATAGTCATGACAATGTGAGTTCTAATGGAGAGATCTTCTCGGTCTTGGATCGAAGAAAGAACATCTCTTCAATAGTTCAGACACTCGATAGAGTTTATAATCTTGATTGGTTTACGAGCGCTTCAAAGAACGAATGCACTGCTGCAATTGGATTCAAATGGATGCTTAACCAGGTAAATGAAGGAAACAAAACATAAACTTGAATCGTTTCTTGACCAATTGCTTTCGGTTTTATAGTCTTTTTGGTCTTGATTATGTGCAGGGTTTGTTGGATAACCATAAAGATATAGTAGATTACTTTAACCGGAGAGGTGTTTCGGCTATAATTCTATTGAGAAGGAACCCTCTAAGAAGAATGGTTTCTCTGCTGGCAAATTCTTATGATCGTTACGCTAAGCTGTTGAATGGAACTCACAAGTCTCATGTTCATTCTCCCGAAGAGGTTTATATTATATGCATACACATGTTTTGTTTGTTTTGATTCTTGATTTCAGATAGTTTCTTGATCCTTTGGATTCTACTGCAGGCAAATGTACTTTCTAGGTATAAGCCGGTAATCAACTCAACATCGTTGATCTACGATTTACAAGAAATAGAGAATTTAGCTGCAAAGGCTTTAGAATATTTCAATACCACTCGTCATATCGTTGTCTTCTACGAAGATCTCATAACAAATCGAACTGTGAGTTGACTCCTTTCAAAGAGCTAAGTTATATACATTTTACTTAACTGGGGTCACGGATGTTAACTCCTTTGGGGTTTGATGCAGAAACTGGAACAAGTTCAAGAGTTTTTGAACATTCCTGTGAAGAATTTGTCAAGCAGACAGGTGAAAATACACAGAGGAAATTTGTCAGATCACATCAAGAACTGGGAAGATGTAAACAAGACATTGAATGGGACTGAGTTCGAGAAATTTCTACAAGCAGATTACTAGTGTTCTTAACTATCTAAAGACTCTTTCTTCAACATTCAACTTAAAGGTTTTGCAAAATGCAAATAAGGTTCTTGTTTTGAAACTTTGTACTTTCTAGGTTCTTCTGCTCAACTACTTGTTGATCTTTACTTTTTTTTTTTTCATTTAAAACAGAAATGATTTTTTTTTTTTAATTTTTCTTTGATATTCTCAGTTGGTTGTATAGGGACTGGAAAATGCATTGCTTTTAGAGGTAATTGATTACTTTAAAGATCAATTAAATGTCTTGTGAAAATTCATTCTGAATGGTCTTACTAGACTATATTTTCATAGATGAAGCGGGCCTTAAAATTAGGCCCAAGAAAGCCATAAAAAATCCCGTTTTCTGCTTTGAAATATGACACCATTCATGTTGGGCCTTTCCTCGTCGACAAAAAGAAAATTGTAAATTATGGTGGAGATATAAATGTTTTCATGACAAACAATTTACATCCTCTTTTTTTTTGGCCATCTTAGCCTAATTACATATTAACAACACGACCACATGGGAGGTGGTGAAGATTGTAATTATAATCATATCATATAAATAGGATCTCTTTTAGTCGGCATAAATTGGATCTATATTCTATAATTTGTGAAGAAGACATCTTAAGAGAAAACTAATTGTGCTATTGATCAGTCAGAGAGAATAATATCTCCACTTTCATTATAAATATTCACTTTAGGGCAGGAAGAAACTAAAGAAGCTTTAAAATGATATAATTATATGAAAGAAATGCTTTTATAGAAAGACCAAAAAAAGGGGCAAAAAGCAAGAGAGAATGCCTTCGAACCGCTAAAATTTTGAGACGGACCAACTTTAAAGATTGGAAAGTTGAGGAAACAGCCTGTGTGTATTACGAATTTATGATAAAGACATGTGATTCCTTATAAATTTGATTCTTTCATATAGTTTAATGGAACCTTTTTCTATGATTACGTAAATGCGACACTAATAAATAATAAATTACGCATTAAATTTGAAATATGATTTGAAACTAAACCAAATTTTGAAATGAATCCATTATAATTAACAAACACGCGCCTGCGCACGCACACCCACACATATCATTCGCAGTGTCGCAAATAAGTTTATTAAGCAGTACACTTGTTGCTACGTTCCAACATTCATATCTTTAATTGTTCTCTCATCTTCTTTTGTGTAAGAGAGTTCTCTAAAATGTCTTTGTAATATGCTTCATGTGAAAAATAAGTGATTATTTATTTATTTTTTTACAAAATCCTTCCATCACATTTAACTTCCTAGCTAGAAACATAACGAATAACACATATTTTCTTATTCCAAAGTAATTCCTAGTTCCCAAATAGAAATTTGTCGTTTTCTTTTTTTTTCTTAAGCTTCGGAGTTCCATGTCTATCGAATGTTCAAAAATAAAATAAAAATTCCATGTCTATCTTTCTTTTTTTCCCTTTCCTTTACGTAAAGGATTCATACACTTCCAAATAATACACGCTTCAAGAAAATGATTTTAGTTCTAAGATTGGTAGAGATATATATATATATATATATAGTATCAACATTTTAAATTTTAGATGTTACGATTAAAAAAAAAAAATTGTTAAATATTCGAATGTATGTAGAAATAGAAGCCTAGGCGGCGGAGGCTATGGTGGGGCCCTTCGTGGAACTTCCTTGTGTGCAGGAGCCAACCAAATTCTAAAGCTTTCTTTCACTTTTCAACATGTCATCTCAGTAATATTTATCACTTTTAGTTTCCGCAATATCAAATGTGTATATATTTATATGCATGCTCATTCTTCTACCAATACTGTAATGCTTCCATTTCAAAACTAAGTTTTTGTTTTGAAGAAAAATATAAATTAGGTAATAGTTCTAGTTAAGGTGGACGATTAATTCTATTTCCAGCTACATCACATTCACATAATTTACAAAATTGCAAAAATATGTATTTTTGTGCTAAACTATAAAGCTAATAAAAAGGAAATTATGATGCTAATTATCGTACCCTTTTTTTTTTATATATCTCAAATCTTGTTTTTTTGATGTCCTCCAGGAAAATGCTCAAACTTGAGGAGATTGAATAGAAGTACGCATAGGAATCAAATTTTTAGAAGTATGAGATGTGAATGTCTAGTTTAGTATATGCTTTGATAGTAATAATAATGATTAAACTCTTAAATCAATATGATATATCATTTAAAATGTCGTCGTTATGCAAGAAAGGGTTCGGTGAAAACGAAAAAAAAAAAAAAGTGAGTGGTGATCAGTGACTGGTAGGGGGCCATATGGTGGTTTTGTTGATGGAGATGGTGCCTTTGACTTTATTCTAGTGAATCTATTGACCACTTTGATTTGCTATATTTTGGTTTATTTTTATTCCCTCTTTTAATTTGTGTATCTTGTCATTGTTATTTAATTTGGAAACGGTATATTCTTAGAAGCATGGCGGGACACATGTGAGTTGAAAAGGTAAATAATAACATCTACAAACATATAATAAGTCAATCAAGTGGTTCCATTATTAGCCATTTTCGTCCCCTCAATTGAACACTGGAATCGAAATTTTCTTCATATTACATATATGAATGTTAAAAATTAGTATAGCATTTTTGTTCATGACAGTTAAAACCAATGTTTTATTAGGACTCAAGGTCGGACCGGTTAACTCGACAACCGTTACTAATCCAGTTTCAGTTCGGTATTATATAACATAAGGTAGCCAAAAATGTATTAATATATTTGGAAATCTCAACATTATGCAATATATAGTCAAACATGCATAGAATCCTATTTGCATTTTATATTCGACTTTTAAAAGAGGGAGAGAAAAGTCAATTAATATCTTTTGTCAAATCATTAGTATGCTTTAAACTCGTGTGAAATTAAAAAACGTTGTTTCAAGTGCATTTCTGTGGTGGTTAAAGGGCGGCTTTTCTTAGCCTTTGAATTCATTGCAAAAAAATGTACCGATTAATTTGGATTATTAATTTAATATAATTTGCAAAGCAAATGTAATTATTTCAGAATACAAATGTGTGCTGTATATTCAACAATGGAGCACTATGAAAGGTTTAGGGCCGGCTTTTGTAGATTGTAATATTGTATAATATAATTCACCTTCAACAGAAATAGCAATCGGCCAATATTTTGGAATCTCTTTTAAGACATGCAATATTCATCGTTCATTGATAGTTGATTATAGCATTTTCTATTTTAATCTACAGGAGCAACAAAATATGAACAGTGCCCCACTTGTTTGTTTCAAAGAGGACAAAAGAAAATCTATTATATATTTGTGCGAATGGAGAATTCACACAAAAATCGTCTATCTTCTATAACATTACGTTTTGTTATAAGAAAATTTTGGTAAAGAACGATTTTGTGTAGCTAGCTGTTAGTTAAAACAAAATATCAAGGAGATGATAAACTGATAATGATACTATTTTGACAATTTGAGATATATATATAATTCGATTGTAACATTTAAAATGTAGAACATTAGTATTTTACTGACAGCTAGCTACATTTGCATGTGACTAAATATATTGGAACGTTATTTCATTTTAGAACGGAACCCTTCAAACAATCTAAGACGATCTTGGTATAATTATATGAATACTTTGTAGTATAAATCACTATTCTTAAATTAATAAATAGACGGTCCAAAAGCAATCAATGTCCACACATTTTAAATTCAACGAACGGCAACAGAACCAATCTCATGGCCCTATAAATACAATATCTTCGGGGCATTCTTACTCCAAATTCCAGCACAACTACTCATATATACAAACTCCTATTCCTTAGTTTTAGTTCCTTACAAAAACAAAAAATGAAGCTATTCGCTATCATTGTGACAACTATCATTATCTCAATAATATTTGACCAAGCACTGATCACCACTGAAGCAAGAAAGATGAGGAAAACAATCGGCCAAGATCATTCCAAAGATGGATCTACGGGTCAGTTTGTGTCTGATTCTCCGGGAAACAAACCTGGCATGGGACACAAAAAAGGTAATGCAAATGTTGAAGGATTTCAAGGTGACGTCAAGCCCACGGAAGGAAGAAAGTTGCAGAAAACTAACGGTCAAGATCATTCTAAAACCGTAGTTACGGACGATTTTGCACCCACTTCTCCAGGAAACAGTCCCGGGGTGGGGCATAAAAAAGGCCATGCAAATGTTAAAGGGTTAAAGGATGACTTCAAGCCCAAAGAAGGAAGAATGTTGCAGAAGATGAACGGTCAGTATTATTTCAAAACCGGATTGGCGGACGATTTCGCACCGACTTCTCCGGGACACAGTCCTGGGATAGGCCACAAGAAAGGGAATGCGAATGTTAAAGCGCTTAAAGATGATTTAGAGCCGACGGAAGAAAGACAACTGCCGAAAACGGACGGTCAAGATCATTTCAAAACCGGAACTACGGACGACTTCGCACCTACCTCTCCGGGAAACAGTCCCGGTATGGGTCATAAGAAAGGAGATGACTTCAAGCCTACGACACCAGGACATAGCCCCGGAGTTGGTCATGCCGTCAAGAACGATGAGCCTAAAGCTTAAAAAACAAAAAAACTTATAGCTTCATTCTTTTTTACAAAGTTTCGAGCTTCATTTAATACATTATTTTACGATACGTAATTTTAAAATTAGTTACACGATTTGTAATATTTTATGATGGATTCATAATTATAGATCATGAATAAAGGGCTAATAATTGTTTCGTAACATCTAAACTCTTGATATTGTATGATTATATATGTTGATACTGTACATTTTTTTTTTTACAGCATGTTGATATTATTACTGATAATGAATTATTAGTACTTGTTATATCGTATGTCATGTTGGTATACACTACTATTTTTGCCACCATGAGGTAGATATACCACGTGAAAGTGAGTACTTTTGACTGCTGAGATATTCGAAAACAATTAATTTTAGAAGATACTTAGAGCATCTCCAGTGGTAGATACTCACAATTCAGTATCTTAAAAATTTAATATTTATTTTTAATATAATTAAATTATTTATTTAATTTAAAAAAATTGAACCAATGACAAGTTGACAAATGTGATAGAAGTATCTAAACAAAGGTTCTTAAGTATCTTGTTTAAGATACTATCTCTCTCTTTTTTCATTTTTTTTCTTTTTTTTTTTAATAAAATATTAACAAGAAACCCAGCTAAGAATCCCCGATGGAGTTGCCCTTAGTACGTCCATTTGTTTAATTATACACACTATATAGGAGTTTCAATAGGGTCAACAAAGCTAGAATAAATGGAAGGTCTAAAGATTTCCAAATTGGGGAAACGAACAGCTATTTGGTGCTTTTTATTGTTAAATATCTTTTGATGGAATAATATAGATTAAATAAATATTTTTAAAAGCATACCTTTTTGGTTTAAGAACTCATATGTAGTAAAAGTGAGCTAAGAGCATCTCCATCTGTTGGATACTGATTAGGAGTATCTTACTTATTAAACAATTATTATTTTATTATATATTTATTAAATAATTAATTTTTAAAATGTAATCAAATGAGAATCTGACACATGTATTGCACAGTATAAGGATATGGTAAGAAACGGTTCCTAAAATCCTTAACTAAGGATCGTTTCTTGTTTCTCTTTCTTCCTTTTTATTTGTTTTTAATATTTTAATACTAAGAAATTGTTTAAGAACCTAGCGATGGAGATGCCCTAAGTATCTTGAGGCACAATCTAATTTCTAAATTTGCAATTATTATTTATTTTAATTTTATTGTGGCCTAGAAGTTGGTGCATCCTACTGTAATTCGATATTTGTACTCTTACATTTTTTTTATCTGATTTATTAATCTTCTAAATAATGAAAATCGTCAAATAGTTTTGTGTCAACAAAGAAAGAAATTTTTGTACTAGAGGCAACTTAATCTGTGTCTTTCCTTTACTATTCTGCGTTTGTGTGCAAGACAAAATGCTATTGTACTACTAAATAATTGGTGGTTTAAGACAATTTTGAACACATAGAAAATTTCGTTTCTGTAAGTTGAAGACGTATGTCAATAAATTATCAGACGATTAATCAGAAATGACCCAACCTTACGGGATTTAGTATTTTACTCTAAATAAATCATTATTTAGCAAGTTGGTCTATTATAGTGCTTGTACAGTAACCTCACTATGGGGGAGAATTTGTTTTTTTTTTTAAAAAAACATCTTGAAAAAAAATATCATAATTGTAAGCCATACCTATAATATTCTAAACTAAAATTTGAAAGTTATCATATCATTATTGTAACCATGTTATTGTAGTGCACCAAGAAAGAAGCTAATTAGAATCCGTATACAAATACGAATATTCTTCTTATTTTGACGGCTGTGGTTGATTTGGTCGCTAAAGAGTAGAGTATGAGACAACAACTAAAGCAATAACGAGGCGGTGTATTTTGTCATGTGGATGTTTGGCAAATGAATGCTATAAGGCTAACCAATTGTCCTACTTTTTTATTATTATTTTCTTTTATCAATGTAAAATTATATTCATCTAAAAAGCTTTAGGTACATCAAGTGCAACTAGTTTTAAAGAATTTATATCCAGCTTGTACAATCTACAACTTAACTTCTAGTAGAGAACCATAATATGAGGATATCCTCATATCTTTTGTCACCCGAAATATTCTTCAAATTGAGTTGAATCCTTATGCATTTGTCGATGATTTTTCCAAACTTTTATGGTGGAGAAGAGGGTTCACCAGGTCTGCTATTGTTTCTCTCTCTCTCTCTCTCCGTATATTGTGTATTGCAGTTTGTAGAGTGTACCGGAGTACAAAGAGCGAGTGATGCTCAAGATGGTATATGTGATGAGCGATGAAATTATTGTTAGCTCGTCGTGTATCTATCTTCCAAGATGCCTCTTTTATTATTATTATTATTATTTCTCTTTTCTTTTCTTTTCTGACCAAGTACTTCTCTTTCGCTTTCGGGCTTCTCTTACATGGTCATTGGACAATGTTTAGAGCTATTACAAAGAGACATGTAGGCTAGTTACAAGAGCACTAAATTAAGTACTAACAATCTCTCATAAGCAGATTAACATAAAGATCAATAGAGAAGCTCTATGAAAGGACCTGAACCAATGCAATAATTGACCTACCTTCTGTCCAGTGTTAGGTTTGTTATAAGCAACTTTTAATTGGGCCACATTAAGCTCATATTGTGAATCATACATTTAGAAAACGGGCGTTGTTATCACGCAACAATAAACCTGCAATTTTAGAGTGTTCTCTCGGTTGATGAGATATCTTTGCAATTTTGTTTTGAGCAATTGTGGCATCATGCATCTTTTTTTGCGTCTTGTATCTTATCTAGCATATTTGATATGGCTAGATGATTACTCTTGTAGATACTATAAACTGTATAGCTGTGGACTTGTGGTGTAAGCCTAGTGTGTTTACAATGTTCAAAATTGTATAATACTTCTATTAATTGAAAAATCTGTATGTTCTGATACCAGCGTTTTATTCTTAGTGTTACAATGTTGATGGAGCCTGTACTCTAGTAAATGAGTTCGGTATTTATTAAGGACGTGCTCTATTTACCCCTTTCTTGATTGTAATCAAAATCATGAAATTGACATTACCTACTAGAAAACTTGATATTCACTTTCGATTCTAAAGTTGTTTGAGAATTGACTTGTTTGTTAATTTTTTTACATCCTATACCTCTAAGTTTGTTCCCCCTTTAATTATGTAACAAAAGTAGCAACAACAGTTTGCATGCATCTCAAGTCCAAACCACTACTCGACAACACCGGCTCGGACATTGATACCGTCGGACGAGACCATATATCTTGATTTTTGAATAATAAGTTTGGTCGCTATTCTTCGGCCTCCGTAGCTAAACCGTTGTACTAGCTGACCACCAAAAGAAAAGTATCGGTCAAAGTCACGGGTTCGAACACCGACAACAAGGAGGGAACTTCTTGGTAAACCAAAGAAAGAGAAGAAAACCAGGTAGTGAACAAATAAAAGTAACGTTACAAGAAAGAAGAAGCGATACAAATTAATCAAATCAATATACAGACAAATAAATTGAAATCAAACCCCACAAAATCAGATGTTCTTACATGTAACCAGTTTAAAATTTGCTTAATGTTAATAAAAACCAACCGTAATCATGTCTACAGCCACTAGCCGAACGGTGTGGATACAGGTGCGGGTCCAGCGAGTGCATCAGACCGTTTAATGCTTCCCATACCACAAATGATACAACCGGGCGACGAAAGCGCAGCAAACTTTGCGCCACAGAGATCACAAACATCATACCCAATGGTCGATAATCTGCTGAGTGTAGCTGAGCATAACTGAGAAGGATCTTCAAGCGGGTCAATGGATTTGTTCGATGTGCCTCTTTGGACACAGAGATCGACTAGTCCTCTTAATTCTTCTTGCTTGCTCGCTGGTGCCTTTGAGAGAAGCAGTTCCAGCATCTGCTTAGAGTAGCCATAGTTTTGGACTTCCATGTTTCGTTTGATTGCAGTCCGTATGCAGTTTATGCGGTGCTTTGCCAGTAGTGGCAGTGAAGCTAGATGCCTTGAGAGTCTTGCCATTTCGTCCTTCGCACTTAATGCGCTCGCGCCTTGGACTCTTTGTAGCCTCAAGATTTCCTGCAAATGGGAGAGAAAAGAAAGAAGCATTGATAAGATGATTTTATCTTTGAGCGGAATCTTTTTTTATCAGGTACAAAACTCATAGAGGGGAGATATATGAGACTTAAGCTTACCCGAAGGAGAGTTACGGCTATTTTGTACTGAGCACAGATTGTGGCTTGAGCTTTGATATCAGCTCCACGTGATTGATCCTTAGCCAGAGCCAAGAATGCTTCGTCAAAGCAGGACAGTGCATCTGGAAGCTGGTTTTGTTCAAGATGGGCAAGTCCAGTCTTGAAACAAATCGGAGCTGCAGCACCACGTGGAACCTGAGGAGAGTAGTAATCATAGGGGGGGGATAAGCAACAGTAAGATTTTCTGCAGTTTTACATGTCAAATTTGTTCTAAATATGTAATTCGATAAACATTAACGAGTTTAATTCGTGATTGGCATGCAAACACATAGGAAAAAATAAAATGCAGATTCACCTGTCCAGGACGAACTGAAGCAGGAGATGTAGGCTGCCCAGGAGGCTTTTCAGAATCTGTATTTGGAACTCCAAGAACGCTAAGATCAAGAGGCTGCGTAGAAACAGGAACCTGTGGTGTCCCCTGAGTCTGACCAGGAAACTGTGGAGGAACACCGCCGTCAGGAAGTCCAACGGCCTGGAATGGACCACCAGGTTGTTGAGCTGCCGGAGGAACGCCACCATCAGGAAGACCAATATCAAGCTGAGTACTATTATTCGCTTGATTTGGAGCACGCTTTGCAGCTTCTGCAGCTTGAGCGATTTGGTCCATTTTCGAAAGATAAGTCCCAGGAGGAAGCAATGTCTTGGCAACCTCAACAGATGGGATTGTGTTTTGGAAAAAGTCTTCGGGTATAGGTCCAGCTACAACTCCCATACCCGTACCAGATGGAGCTGGTTGGGACACTGGTTGAGGTTGCTGAGTCCATGAGCCCATCGCGAAAGGATCAACAGGAGCAGATGCAGAAACCGGAGCAGTTGTTGAAGAAGAAGGCTGGCCTAACATCTCACCCAAATCCTGGGATCCAGCACTAATTGATTTTGTTCTAGTCATTGGCAGGCCTAGCCCATCTCCGAGTTTAAACGTTCTAGTAGCTTCTTTAAGCTTATTGACGTCCACAGTGGTAGATGTTGGCTTTTCTCGTATTCTAATTTGAAGCTTCTTAGTTTTTGGTACACCTTCCTCGTCACTGCTGCTGCCATCACCAGCAGCCCCGTACATTGTTTTCTTGAATTCCTCAGCAGCCTTCGCCTGTTCATCAGCCACGTTTTGTTTTCCGAGGGATTCCAGACCCATTAAGGAACTAGATTCACCAGCAGGAAGGGCCAATGGTTTATCTGATACAGGTTTACCAAACGAACTAAGAAGCCCTCCAGGTTTAGAAACTAAGCTATCTTCTTTAATTTCCACCACATTAACTCTGCCTTTGACGCAACCCAAGTAAACACCGATATGATCAGCTACTATTGAGGGGATGGTTCCATCATCATTCTTCATGTATGGCATTACTTCCCCAGCTAGCTCCCATCGAGGTATGCTCTTCATGTCGGTTGGAGTCTTGATTTCCCAGTTGCCACCACCCCACTCTGGTCCTTTTGGAACCATACTCTCAGCTGCGAAATTAGCAAAAATTCCCTGGGTCCATCCTGTAGACCGCACTCGTAAAATCCTTTCACAGTATCGTCTCAACTCAGGATCTCCACTTTCTTCTTCCAATTTCTGGGCAAGACGACGCATAGCACTAGGGTTGAGGTGGCATATGAAAAGATCTAGCATGCTCTCATAGTCGGCTATTACTTCAAAAGTTTCCTTTGCGTTATCAAATTGACCATATCTACAGTACAAGATGTCCAAAGTAGTTAGCCAGGCCGTCCAAAAATAGATAACTATATATATTCTGAGATTCAGGTGTTCTATATGTCCAGCAAAGAAGGTTTACTTACTTGATACATGCATATCCAAGCTGCCGGAACCTCTGGAACAAAAGAGATGTAGGAGGACATTTTGGATAGTCTCTAGAACGCAAGAACTCGTCTTTTAAAACAGACAAAGCGGTGGAGAACCGAAGAGCCTTGATTGCATATGTACAGCGTAATACCTAAATTTTGTTCAGAGCCATTTAGTAAGCGAAGATAACTTCCAGAAAAGAATTCTGTTATAAGATTTAATAAGTCCGACTCACTTGGTTGAATTGCGGGCCTGCTTGAGCTAGTGATACAGCAAGATCTCCACATACTGGAGGGCTTCTAGCAAGAATATCAAGAGATCTTGGAGTAATCCGCAAGCTATCAAACCTGCAACCAATATAAAAAAAGAAAATAAGAATTCTCATAAAGTTAGGATCGGAATGGAGTGAATATATATACCTATTTCAAAATATTCGATTTTTGATATGTAACAAAAATTCAACGTGTAAGAGAAAGAAACAGGACAGCGGGAAAACCTTGTTGTTATTTGATACAAGATTTCAGAAAGGTCCAGTTTCTGCTCAAATGTTTGTTGCATTGTAGAAAATCCGATTAGTAGCGGTTCAAGTAGCCCAACAAGACAGCTCTTGATTTCAATCCCTTTTTTCTGCTTCGGACTTATATCAGTGGGATTAGCGAGCAATAGGCGATCATTGAGAGCACCAACTAGGGCTGCATTGAAGAGAATAAATTTAAGAGAATGAAATACAGTAAGTTCACCTTAAGCATTCAGAGAACCAAGATCTGCGTACCTGCGTATGGTGTACTTATAGAAAGAATGGTCCTCACTTTCCCATCCCAGCCAAGCAAACATACAGCAGTTGTTGTAGAAAAAAGTAGGGCAGGTCCAACCCATAGAAGAGATCTAAAGTTAGCATAAGTTAAGGTTTTTCTCAAAAATCAACTGAGCACACATCTAAATAGTGTTAACATATAAAGCATGGTTGAAAGGAAACAAAGATAGTCTAATCAGGATATAGATGGTAGTCCTCTATCAAATTTTGTCGAACTGCTTGCCAATACATCAAAATCTGCAGACACCATCAGCACCCTTTGGGTAGTTAATATCCCTGCCACATATCCCCGAGGTGTCTCTTGCCATTGAACCTGTAGATTTTCAAGACAACAACTAGTTCTTATAAACTTGAGTGGCAAAACTACTTTTGTAGATCTATTATATTGTAGAAGTCTCTAAATAAGACAAAAGTTGATTAACCATAATTTCAGGAACAAGTATATCACTGATTCTTGTAAGATAAATCAATTTTCACGGCAATAGAACACCTAACACCAAACATCATGAGTCATTTTCCTGTCATTCTAAATCTCTGAATGAGATCATTTTTATTTCAAGAGAGAGCTGACCAGATGCGAATCACATCAGAGGGTAAAGGAGTAAAACGACTGCATGAATTGGGCTGGTCATGGAATAGAATTAAATACCAAAAGTTTATTTGGTTGAATAATTTCCCTCCAAACTATTGGTAAACAGTACTAAAGTTTAATAGATGTTGCAGCAGAGCATGTACCAGCAATCAGCAGGTCATTCTGTTTTGTAGGGAATTTCATACCTGAAGAGCTATTTCATGTTTCTTCAACTTGATTGACTTTCGTCCGTCGCCTTGAGTTGAAATATAATGACCATCTGAAGCTGAGAGACGGTACCCTTGAAACAACTTCGCCAGCCCAATTTGGGTTCCATTGCAAGCAAACATCAGAGTGGACTCTGTAATAGAGTGGCATCAGTTAGCCCTGGCATATTCCCGATACTAAGTAATTTTCAAGAACGAGATTATCTGATGCATCACCTATCGGTGTGGAAAAAACACGATCAACTTCTGTCTCAAACAAAAACTGTTGTGGACCCTGAATTGCAGAAGGATTGGCCTCCTTGGTTTGGTTCTCTTCAGATAGCAAATTCTTCTCATTCTCTTCTATTGTGGTAAGTTTTGGGAGGATATACATAGACAGTCCTGTCTTATCCTCGTCAAGAATTGCAAACTGGTCGTCATTTGGGCCAATAAAGGCAGCATCACAACCTGCAGAAAAAATATAGCTTTGAGATTGTCTACAATTGTTCGTTTATGCATTCAGAAACATGGGGAAACAAAAAGGATGAACGCCTTTAATTATTCTTAGCTTGCATCTCTTTCAAGTTAACAAAGCATTTAGTCCCTTAGGGTAAACAGTATTAAACCCTAGCATCAGTTTCCCAGAGGAGAGAGCACCTACTGGTTTATAGCATACACTGTAGCCCTAATATATCTTAATGATCGAAAGCAGTACGATACCATTTAATATTCCCAAAATCTAAAAAATCTGAGGCGGGAAAGGAAGTTCTCTATAGATTAGCACGGGGATCCAATCAGACAGACCTTTAGCAGTGCTTCCTTTACTGTTAGGCAGCTGAGAACCTGTATTTTCCCAGTAAAGCACAACTTCATTTGTAGCACCACTGAATTCATAGACAACCAGAAAGAGGTGCCTTTTACGACTGTAAACAATGTGTTTAGAGTGATACTCCACATTTCCAGGAATCTGAAATTAAAAAGGGCAGTAGGTAAAATTAAACCATAAAGAAATTGAAATTACATGATATCAGATATTACCGATGTGTACAGCTTCTTGTAGATGTTGTCCGTTCCAGAACATAGATTGTGAGCCATGAGGTTAAGGCCCTCGATATAAAAGGCCCTTATAGGGTAATGAAGAACCCTATTTGGCTTATTGAAGAAATTCAGCTCCAAATGGAATGGCTGTCAAAGATTCCAATCAGTCAGGCATTAATCACTACTACAGAAAACAAGTTCAAAACAGCAGTTACATACCTGGCAAACAGGAATGTCTTTAAGTTGATCCTTAGTATCCACGACGGTAATAAGGGGTAACCTTGATATTGGAGCAGTTTTGGCATGACCCTCCATAAAATGCTGTATGGATTAAGTAAGTCACGCACTTAGCTAAAAATAGTTCCAAATAGTAAACAAACATAATTTGCAAGAGGTAAAGCACTCATACACTATACAGGAATGCCTTTCGTGCAATATCTGATATTGTTAGCTGACTCTGGCTGCAAAAAAGTAACAGAAGGACATATGAAGCAGAAGAAATATGAAAAACTTGAGTCATTTGATACGGAACTCACGGCATATTCCACGCCTATGATACTAAATATTAAAGACATTTCCAACACTGATTGCATATGCAATATCCACCTACCCCTTGTGATGCTGCTCCTGTAGCAGAGCTTGGAGTTGATGCTCGGCTAAAATTCCAGAGGAACCCATCGATGAAAGCTTTTCCTTTAGAACAGAAGCTGTTAATCACCTCAAAAGTTAGAAATCAGGATAGATACCGAACAGCTCTGGACGAGCATACGGCCCTTGTTATTATCAGAGGATAAGTGTCTCTCAAGAGACACATCCGTACAGCTTAAGAAGAGCATCGCTTGTTATGGGCAAATAAAATTAATGCTCAACATTCACCTGAAGATCCCCTAGCACTTTGCAGAACAGCAAAGAGCTGCTTCCTTCCTTCCCTGGTCTGAGCTGCTCGATTTTGAGTGTTATCATTACCCGCCATGTTCTGTATAAAAATCCAGTATGTCAGAAACAAAAGCCACACTTCTACCTAATTTCGGAATGACAGTAGGAAGTCAAATGAATGTTCTTAACTGCAAAAATCAAAGCTGCTAAGTTCAGCTTTGGGTGAACTTCTAAAGTTTTGATTCGTGGTAAAGGGTAAACAGCTTCCCCACCTTGTTGAGAGAGAATTCGAGGAATGTCTATAGATTCCATAGCTGCAAAAAAAGGATAGTGCTACACTGCATAAACACATTTTCCAAACCAAATCATGGGAATCATTCCTAAATCGGGTAGGAAAAGACATTTCGTAGTCTGTGGATCCACTTAAAGAGACATCATGCTTACCGGCAGTCTCAAAAAAGTTAGTTTGTGTTGAAGGTCTGTTGGGATTTATTATCACTCGTGTCTTCCACACTTGAAGAGATCCATCCTTGGACACAGTGACAAGTACACGCAACATAGGAAGCCAAGAAATTGAAGTAATGGGTTGCGAACCCACTTGTGTACTGCAGTGATACCAAAAGAAAGCATACAGAAATGAATATTACGAGAAAAAAGAGTGATAGAAATCCCATGCAAGCTGACATAGAGCTGATAGCAACGCAAATTCACTTACATTCCAATCATATTAGGTCTTTCAGTTGAAACATCCCACGCTAAAAGTGTACCCCTCCTATCTCCAACAAAAATCCATTCTAGTGTAGGGTGAAAAGCAAACGAACTGGCACCGATGAGTTTAATAGTATTATCAACTGCAAAGATAACAACGATCTGTTGTAAGTGGTAGCTAATGCTCATGACACCTCAAGCGAGAAGAATAAAGACAATGAGAAACGAGGGATCCTCCTATACTCACGCTGTAGTGTATAATGAACACCATAAGTATGAATGTTATAGGCTCGTATTAACCCCTCTGCATATGCTACATACTGAAAAGACACAACATTAAACAAAAGAAGTTTGCATGTGCACAACAAAACCAGATTCCACACAAACATTGAACCTGGATATTGTATCATACCAGGACAGGAAGTCGAGGATGGCAAGCAATGTTCACAATTGGTTTCTTTAGGTCTGTCTTAATTTTTGTCGGAGCTCTTCCACCTTCAACAGTTCCAACAACTATAGCAAGAACAATTAATGGCAATCAGAAAAGAAAAAAAAAAAACATAACATCTAAATCTACTAATATATGAGAACTCAGGGAACTGAAAACCCAACCTGTCACACTCATTCTTTTTGGGAATCCAAAAAACACAACAGGTTGGAGTGGCGTCACTGCAAGATGAACTTCTGCATCGGAGGAAATGTGCTCACTCCTCTTCTCAGGTGAGTGCAAGACACAAGTCTGCTCCGTTTCAAAATCACACGACCTAATTGTACAATCCTAATAGATGGAATGATAATGCAGTTTAATATACTGAACACCAAGCTAAAAGTAGTATTAATTTCAAACTGAAATAGATTTGACCTCAAGAATTGCAACGACGGCATTGCTGCTAGTAGGACTATACAACATTCTAACAGCTGGGGATCCAATATCGATGGACGCGATTTTACATCCCGTTAATGCATCAAATTCTGCAACAAATATAGGTTCAACATCTAAGAATCACAACTTTGAATCAAGCGTCTTCATACACCAAATTCAACAAAAGTGCAGCAAAAAAGGGTGAATTAATGTGAAATCACGATAATTATTGCGGAGATTCTTTACCCATGATGTAAGAGCCGACTGCGACAGCGATTACTGCCTGCGTCGGATGAAACGCCGCCGTATGAGGTTGAAGCGGCTTGCTGACACCGCGACCAACATGGCGCAGATCCAGATGCTGCACCGTTGCCCACTCCATAACTGCTCTCCTTTCTCCTGAAAGAAAAATTCCATTTTCTCATCTTGCAAACATACGAACAGTTACGATCTAGAATCTCAGATCGACCAGAGAGAAAGAGAGGAGCTCGTAACAAAGATTACTGATCTGAAATTCAAAAAAAGGAAAATACGCAGATATATTGTACTGTTCATTTCTGCTTTACCTGCTCGTAGATACGTTTGAGATTATGAGTTCATTGATTTGCTTCAAATCCGAATGCCGAACATACGAAAGTTTTAGAAACAGAGTGAGATCGAACGGGAAGATCAGAAAAATCAATAGATTAATCAGTCGGTAAAAGGTCGAGGAAGAAGAAGAACATCGAACCAAAATGTCAAATATTTGGGTCGGGTTCTCCGGATCTCTCTATCCGGGTCGGATATTCCGGTTGTTCCTTTTATGCGCTAATTCGAAATCCACGCCGTTTTATTAATCCGAGCTAAACATCTGAAAACAAGTCATTGGGCTTTGTATAAACCTTACGAATTTAATAAGTTTTTACAGTCTCTAATTAAAAATTATAAATAACCTACAAAATGGTGAAATCACATTTAAAAAAGCTATTCTGCAACTATTTTATCAATTAAAAAAATTTACAAAATAGAAAAAAAATAAAAACGCAATTATTCGTTTTGCTGATATAAAATATTAAAAAAATTATTAAGCAAAAATATGAATATGAAATAGATTATAATCAAATTTTTATAATTATTTTATTACATAATAATATTTTATACTTCTAAATATATAATATAATAATAAATAATATATAAAATACTGAAATTTTATTTAAGATAATTTATATATTATACTCAATAATTTTTTATATATTATATTAAAAATAATATTTTGCAATAAAAATATAATTTAATTTTTCAATAATATTAAAAATATATTATTTAAATAATTTAAATAATTATTTTTTCATAATTTTGATAGTTTTATGTTATGTCAAATTATATTTAAAATTTAATAAAAAAAATTCTATAAATAATAATTTTTTCTATAGTTCCGCAAAATCTATACAATCATACAAAAAAAATTATTTCACAATTTTTGTTCTGTAAATTTTAAATTATTCTTCAACTTTTTAATTTTCCGCAGTTCTGCAATTACGCAAGTGTTACCAATTTCAGACTAGTGTTTTTATTTTTTTTTCTATTTCACAAAATTTTTTAATTGATAAAATGGTTGGGAAATCGCGTATTTCCATGATTCAGCACGTTATCAACTATGCTAAAGTACTTGACAATATATTTTTGTAATTAGTACCTAACAATATTGTTTATGGGAATCTAGGATATTACTCAGGTAACTGAAAGATACGTATGCATATTTTCGTTATTTTTCTTGTGTTCGTTAAGAATTATTCATTTTGATTTTTTAAGAGATAATGGTGACAGTAATTAAGTAATCTTTTGTAGATAATAGTTACGAGATACGGAATACTAACTTGGATATACATTTAACCTACAAAGATAAAGATAAAATATTAAAATCCTTGTCTATATATAAGCCGATATAGTCGTGCATCCATTTGCTCACAAGTCTTCCCTTTTTCCCCATAAACCATGAAAAGCTCCATCGTCCTCGTGGCAGCAGCTTTCCTCTGCCTCATCGCTTTTCCGACCACAACCGTAGGCAAAAACCTGAGATTCTGGCCAAAACATACCGAAGGATGGCCAAATCCGTCAGAAGTCTCCAGACACGAGATGTTTATGAGCACTTCCCATAAATTTAACTATGGAGATTCCAAAGTCTGGAAATGTACTTATAGCAACGGATCTGCTCCAGCCATTTCGATTTCTCCGTCAATTCCATATATGCCGTCACCGTCAACACCATCAACTCCGTCTCCGTCAACACCGTCTCCTTCGCCTCCGACTCCCAAAACGTCTCCTCCGCCTCCAACTCCCAAGAAAGCTCCATCTCCACCGCCGCCAACACCATCTCTTCCTCCTCCAACTCCCAAAAAGTCACCAACTCCTCCGAAGCCAACACCGTCTCTTCCACCTCCAATTCCCAAGAAGTCACCGTCTCCTTCGCCGCCAAGTGATGATGAGTCATCATCTCCTAGCCAGCCATCAAATCCACCTCCGGAGCATCATCAGAGTCCTCATGAGAATCCATGGGAACACTTTGGTAGTTGTATGAGAAACATGGGACCTGTTACGATGTGTCGGGGGCAGATGGAGTTCAGTTTCTCCAGGAAGATGTTTCAAGTCAGTGACTATTGTTGCAATCTTATCGTCAAAATGAAAAGTGAATGCGACGACGTCATTTGGGGATACTTCACCGATCCTTTCTTTGTTCCTCTTGTTCGTTACACTTGTCACCTCGCCTACTAGTTTTTCCTTTTCTTTTCTTAGTTATGGTTTTCTATTTTTATTTAATGGTTTGTTCTTGTTTGGGTTCGTTTTGTCATGCAATATTGTTGTCGTCTATATCTTATGGACGCCTCTTTTGTTGTACGTTTTAATTACTGAATAACATGGCTTTCTTTTTTTATTTTTATTTTTTGTTTACCAATGAGAAAGAGAAAATAGTTACCAATATATTCAGTCGCAGTGAGAAAAAATAACTTTTTGGACTTGAATAGATCTTTAGGAAACAAAATTGTTGTATCATATCAATTCGACAATTCCAGTTCAGAAATAAATTTAAAATTTTCATTCCAAAGAGTGCGGTCTTCTTGTTGGATTTGTTCCAATATTCGAGGAAAGAATAATTAAGAACACGAAATGGATCACGAATTAAATGATTCTTTTCATTTGTATTCATATAAGTTCAATATTTTAAACTCTTTTTTTTTCTTGCATGGCAAATCGCCTACTTTTTTTTGTCTCCTCCAATTAATTTTAATATTTTAAAATATTATAATCTGCCAAATAGAAATCGATATCTAATTTTTTTTTCATGATATTCATATCCAAGTCTTTGATAATTTAGATTGTGCTAATGTAGAATTTTATTTTAAAATAACACAAAATATTTTATTATGTTTATATTTATAATAATAAGCTTTTGAGTATGGATATTCAATTTGCTGAGGAAAACAAAAATTTATCTAAAAAAAGAATGGTAGTGCAACGTAACGATAGAATCAAATACTCGTTGGCTAAATCAACTGCTAAAATTTTAATTTGTTGAAACTCTTAGTTTGAAATATCCTTTACTATATTCTTAGAAGTATCCTTTACCCAAATGACTAGAGATATTTACGATATATAGATTTCAACAAGTTTTAACCTAAATATCTTCTTTTTTTTTGTAACAAACTCAATATACTCGAGGTTCTATTGATGATATATATGACGTTTTCGTCAATACCTCTACATATCAAATGATTCAGAAAGGATATTCCATAAATATTCTCATCCTTTATTTTAATCGTTCAGATACTTATTTTATTTAACTATAGTAACAACATTGTGAGATATAAACGACGTGATTTTAAAATATATATAAGGATTTTATTTATAATATAAATTATCAAAATTCTATATAAACGGATCCATCCTCACTCATTTTTGTTTTATAAACTCAGAGATAATATTTGTTTACATCGCCATAAAACCATGATGAAGAGCGTCATTGTCATCGTAGCTCTCATATGCCTCGTCTCGCTCCCAAATCCAACGGTCGGTTTACAAAAGAAACCGTGGCCTAAGCCTTCCGATCTAGCCAACCACAATAGCAACTTCGGTGAGTCTAAGTATGGTTGGGCTTGCTCCTCCACCTCAGATCCAAACGCTCCTCCTTCACCCCCTGGCTCCTTCCCTAATATGCCCAACATTCCTGGAATACCAAACATTCCTCAAATTCCCGAAATACCAAATATTCCAAAAATTCCAGGAATACCAAACATTCCTCAAATACCCGCAATACCAAATATCCCTCAAATTCCTCAAATTCCTCAAATTCCCGGAATACCAAACATTCCTCAAATCCCTGCAATACCAAACATTCCTCAAATCCCTACAATACCAAACATCCCTCAAATTCCTCAAATCCCCGGAATACCAAATATTCCAAAGATTCCAAGAATACCAAACATTCCTCAAATCCCCGCAATACCAAACATCCCTCAAATTCCTCAAATCCCCGCAATACCAAACATCCCTCAAATTCCTCAAATTCCTCAAATCCCCGGAATACCAAATATTCCAGAGATTCCAAGAATACCAAACATTCCTCAAATCCCCGCAATACCAAACATCCCTCAAATTCCTCAAATCCCTGAAATACCAAATATTCCAGAGATTCCAAAAATACCAAACATTCCTCAAATCCCCTCAATACCAAACATTCCTCAAATCCCGAAAATACCAAACATCCCTGGACTCCTAAACATTCCGGGTCTTCCAAGTGGATCATTTGGCCCGTTCCAGTCTGTTCTCGTGTCGCAATCCAGTGAGTTAGAGAAGTGTTTGACAGGGGATAACTCAAAAGTGGGGGAGAAATGTTTCTCGCAGATCTTTTCGAGTTGGGCAGAGAACGATTTCTCTTTGGACAAAGAGTGTTGTGAGATCGTTCTGAATATGGACAAGAAGTGTAACGACCATCTTTCCATGATGTTTAAGAGCCATTTCTTTGCTCCTCTCACTCAGTACTCTTGTCACATCAAGCACGCCAAGAAGAACTAAGTGTGTCTCCTCCGTTTTGGATTTTCTTTCATTTTTTTTAAAAAAGTTTTCTGTTAGGGTTTTGTTTCGTTTTGTCCATTTCTCATGGACATCTCTTGATTTGTTCTTTGTTTAATTAATTAAATATTTTTTTAACTATTCCTATTACTGCGACCTACAAATTTATTTACATTTTATGATTGGATACTGACCATCCGGAAACTAAATTGTCGTTTTTATCAATTCGGATTCAACAAAATGAGAAAATAAACTATGGGCTATCAAAAGGATAAGAAGTTATATAATAGGCCCTTGTGGGCTTTACCTAGGTCACACCTAACCATATTTATAGTTTTTTCTTCAACATTTTTTTTTTGTTTTTTGCAAGCAATATCTATATTTAAAGACTTAAGAGATCAAATAACTATAATTTAATATTTCGTGGTTGATTGACAAAACCGAATACATATAATTTTCAAGTTATGTTAATAGAAAATTGAAAAATTAGTTATCTCACATACTTTACTATTCATCATTACCATTCACTAACAAAAATTAATTGACTTTTATAATTTTAAATTAATTACAAAAATATTATTGTTACTGTCAATGTTCAACTAAATTTGACAATATGTTTTATTATCTTTCTAACAATAATATATGATATTTGTAACTTGTTAACAATAATATGCTAACAATAATATCAGATATTTATAATATGCTATGTGCTAACAATAATACATCAGATATTATTACACGTTAATATTTTATATACCATATTATTATAATAGTTTAATAACATGTTAGCAATAATATCTGTTATTTATAGCTTACTAATATTTTATAGGTATTTGATATTATTGTTAAAATGTTTATAAGTGTTAGATATTAATGTTAGCATGTTAATTAAATAATAAATATACATGTTATATAAAATAATAACGTGATAACAATAATATCAGATATCTATAAAATGTTAACCAACTATAAATAACATATATTATTATTAATATCAGAATTATGTGACATAATGGTGGTCATTTCTGAAATTCATGATATATGTATGAGTTCGAACCTAGCACCCTACAATATTAAAAGAGATATTAACACCATTAGAAGTTGATAAAAAAAACTATAAATAACAGATATTATTATTAAAATGTTATTAGCAATTATAATAATATGATGTATTGAATATTAAAAATATCTGATATTATTGTTAACATCTTACAAATGTTCAATATTATTGTTAGCATATATTAAAAACAGATATTATTGTTAGTCAGGTGATAAAATATGGTTGTCGATTTTATATGAACAGTGACAATAGCAATTTTGTAAATTTTCATAAAAAATTATGGTATACATTTTTATTTTCTTAATTATTGAATTATTGATCTTAGAAACTTAATTTTTTTATCTTTGATTGCTATTAGATAAAAACACCGTTATATGTAGCTGAGAATATGCAGATTGACTGATGATGAGCAGGAAAAGGAAGACTGTTAAATAGATAAAGTTACAAAATTAGTTTGAATAATATAGTTATTTATTTTCTTTTAAAGGATTTTCAGTATATAGTTTTGGAATGATTGATGTAGTACGAACTATACAAGAATAGAAACATATTTAAAATGAATTTGTGAATTCCAGCTACAGCTACTGACCAACTCCTTTGGGACCTCTTGAATTAATGCGTGTAATTGACTTCATCTTCCACACATCAAAAGAACACGTAACTGGAAACAAAAATGAAGTATAAGAAAAAAAACTTTATTTTATATTTTTGGTGACGGTGCAAGACAAATCACAAAAAATAAAATAATATATACATCCCCCGTCTCTTATTTATTGTGACTGAAAAGAGTAACTTTTTCTTCTTTTTTTTTTTACATCGAGAACTCAGAATATGATGAGAATGACCATACATTATGTTATTATCATAAATAGATGGTTAAACACGGCTTTTTAACTTTTGAAGGCTGAGATTTAGCACTATATATATTATAAGGTTTTGTAGACTTGCTGTTTTATTAAATCAATCTGAAAACATTGTATTTTTGGTAGGATGCATAATCTGTGTAGATATGAACTTAACTGAATTAAAGATTCGAACTAAATCAAAATAGAGTTTGGTTAGAATAATTTTATTTTAGAGTACCATAAAAAATAAAGTAAAAAATTCGAACCCAAACCAACAAACAAAAACATGAAGAATTTGAGTATACTATAAAAGCAAGAGTAAAGATATTGATAATTCATTAGTTCTAAAAGTATAAGAGTAATGTATTAACGCAATCGGCATCTCAATCACCTGGTGTGAACTTCATAAAGAAAAATTCAAATATATACATATATAAAATTAAATAAATATATTTATGTATATATGGAAACTTCTCTGAAACAAGGAAAGGTACATGCATAATTGCCTAAAACGTTATTGATCTATAATCTTGACCACTTAATTTACAAAGGCTCACCTCCTTAGTCTTTTCGAAACATCTTTTGTGTCTAACAAGTAATAACCAATTGCCCAAGATTGTTCCACATGACATGTCTCTTTGTCTAAGAACCACAATATACATTGGAGGAGATCTTTCACCTCGAACACATATATTTATATGTAGAATATTAAATTACTAAAAGTATATACATATACAGGTATGCTAATAAAGGTATATATATATATATATAAGTGTATAAATATTATTTTACATTATGGCAAAGTTCGATTTATTATTATTTTATTAAAGTAGATGGAAACTTTATGATATAAAATGACAAAGAAACTTTTATACATACATCAACCAAATTTTATCTAGTCCACAAGAATATTTCTCCCTCTCACAACAGTCAACACAATCTTATTAAATAGAGAAAGAAAAGAGAGCTTAGAGATTGGCCTAGGTTAAGGGGGCAGCTTACGTCGACAACTATAAAAAATCACATTTTTATCCACAATTCAGAGAGAAGTATAGATTCTAAAGAAAAAAGAAGGTGAGGAAAGGAAAGTGATCATATCATAAAGGACTGATGATGATGAGAAACATAGGGAGTTCGAGCTCCGGCGGCAAAGGAATAGCGGCGGTGGTCGGCGTCGGTCCAAAGCTAGGCCGTTCAGTCGCTCGAAAGTTCGCACATGAAGGCTACACCGTCGCCATTCTCGCACGCGATCTCGGTTTGAGTCCTTTCTCTCTCTCTTTTACTTTTTTTTTTTGCTTTTTATCCATCTCTCTTTACCTATACACACCCTCATAAAAAACTAGCACAACTTTGTATATGTATGTGCCTTTTTAAAATAAAAAAATGTGCCCAAGGAATTTTCCCATTATATTAAAGATATGAATGACATAAGATGGTATTGATTAAGCCGTATTTGGTAGATATGGGTGCACAAGTAAGTTCCATGTAAAAAGAGCTATGTAGGCGACTCTGAACCATAGTTCAAACCTACTATTAAAAATCTTATATTTTCTTTATTTATTATATTTCAAAGAGAATAAATAAATTGCGGCATTATTTTTTTTTAAAAGGAATTATTTTAAAATGTTTTTTCTTATTAGATTTAACAAATATTTTACAGGCTAATTTAGAGTTCAAAAGTGCTTTCTTATATACTTTTAATGTAAATTTTGTTAGAAATATTTCAGATTTTTTTTTTTAATTTTGAGTTTGTATATCTTTACATTGGTATAGGCTTAACTGGTTGGCAACCAGTTTATATTTTTGACAAATCTGATATCATTTTAACAAAATTTACTGTGTAAGTTTTACTCTGAATTACAGTGGTTGGTTACTACGACATAATAGAGTAAAGTTTTCAGTTTTTTTTTCTTCTTAATTATACATTATATTTCAAACACAGCCAAGAAGCTTTATCAGTTTCGGCAACATGCTGAATTCAGCTTCTTTTTTAGAACCAGTTGACTGAAAACTTATCTAATTAATTTGAAATAATTTGTGCAGTATATTCGACAAATATACTTGAAACAGTAAAGTTTTATTGTTCATCCTCTTCGGTGATGGAAAATTATTTAATTACCTGGTTTCTATTTAATATTAAGAATAATTAATGTTTGTCTTCTCAGTCCATTTAAACCTTAACTCTTTCATTCCACTTAATTCCTTCTCTCATTTTGTTTACTCCAGCTTTTTACCTAAACTTACATTAATCACAAAACGCTGCACTAATCGTCAATATAATACTTCAATCCATTCTCTTGATATATATGGTCGGCTAAATTGTGCAGGTATGTTATCTCGAGTGGCTGAAGAGATAGCGAGAGAAGAAAAAGCGCAAGTGTTTGCTATAAGAATTGATTGTGCGGATCCAAGAAGCGTAAGAGAAGCCTTCGAAGGAGTGTTATCGTTAGGGTTTGTTGAGGTTTTGGTGTACAATGCTTATCATTCTTCTTCTTCTTCTTACACATGTCACCATCCAACTTCATTCACCCACATTCCTTTCCAATCTTTCCAAACTTCTATTTCCGTCTCTGTCTTCGCTGCATTCCTGTGCGCCCAACAGGTATACCTTAAATCCCGATAAAATACTTTAAATTACTTTGTTTTTTTTCTGAATTTTATGGCGATTTTTTAATGATAATGTGTTTCGACCCATACTTTATCCACTTATTGGAGTCATCAGTGTCTATTAGACTTACAATATTTCCTGTCTTAACTATAAATTTAGTCTATAGATTTAGTCATTTTGATGTACACTATTTGTGTATTAAATATTGCTAATCTGTAGCCTGGAGTGAGTGATTTCGACATTTTGAAAATTTTGATAGATTTAATCATTTGTTGATGGACTAGTTCTTTTTTTCTTTCTCTAATTGTTAAAGAGTTTATCTACTAGATTTGTATACTTTATTTTGAAATACTGTTTTTATTTTCTGTGATGGAGCTTTAGTCTGTAATATTGAGTGATTGCGACATTTTAATTTTTTTATGTAAAGGGTTGACGAAAAACAAATTATGTAAAGAGATAATTTTATATTGTTGTAAGGTCTTTAATTCAATTGATTTAATTTGGTACCAAAAGGTTATTCCCGGGATGATGGAGAAAGGGAAAGGAACTATACTCTTCACAGGTTGCTCGGCGTCATTGAATGGCGTTGCTGGTTTCTCCGAGCTCTGTAATTCTCTTCAGAATATTTTAATATTTGTAAAAAGCAAATATCCTTTTAAAAATGGATTATCCAGTAAATAAAAAAATATTTGAAATTGGAACAGGCTGTGGGAAATTTGCGTTGAGGGCTCTTTCTCAATGCTTAGCAAGAGAATATCAAGCTTTTGGAATACATGTGGCTCATGTTATCATCGACGGTGTGGTTGGACCTCCAAGGTACCGTAAATTATATGATCATTATTTTATATATATATATACTTTTTTCTTTTTAATTATCTACAAAAAAAAAAAAAATAGGGAATAGAATAGAAGATGAAATTAGAACCACAATATCAGTGTAGAAAGGTCTTTTTAACTTTTTATACCTTCCACAAACGGCATTGTTCTGATCCAAACCGACAAGATTCTAACTCAACTAAAAACGAGATGTTTTTGTTTGTTTGTTTTAATAATCGCTAATTAAGATGAAAAAAAGAGGAAAAACTTTTGTTAGAGTCCCCACACCACAACGGTCCACACTATTGACAGTTTGACATTAAGCATTTGAAGATCTAAAGAAACAAATTAATAGCATCGGATACGATAAAATCTCCGGAAAATGTAACTTTCAGAAGAACAAACATCCCACCTAGAGGAATGGTCGCAGAGCAATCTTTCAGCGTTGGAGGCGAAGATGGAGAAGGAGAAGGGGAAAGCTCGGGAGTGATGGGAATGGATCCTGATGTATTGGCTCAAACATATTGGAGCCTTCATGTTCAAGACCATAGAGCTTGGACTCAAGAACTCGATATCCGACCATCTAACACAAGATTCTAGTAGTTACAATATGATTTGATTCTTCGGGTTTCTCATTCAGTGTTCTTTTAGTCTTATGGTATGTGGTACATATCAGTGTCGTGCCAACATTAAGAACTGGCATAAGCGAAATAAAATTAAAATGTCTCCATTTATTAAAAATTATTTGTAATAATTATGATGGTTTACATAGTAAAAAAGAAAAAGAAACTAAACTAATAAACAAGATATTAGTTCTAATTTATTTTTATTTTTTCAACAAAATTATTAACCAAAATTTTAAATTTAAAGTTTTTAACTAATTTTTTTTAAAAAAACGGCTAAATCATTTAAAATTTTATGTAATATACTCAAAAAAGTATGAAATAGCCAAATAAAAAATGATATATCTATTTTTTTTTACTATATCTTTTAACAGTTAGAAATAGTTTCTATATTATTTTAGTTACTTAAGTTGGAAAACCATAATTAATTTATATAAACTCTTGTTTTATTATTCTAACTATCACAAAGTTTTCAACTTTTAAACATATTTTATTATAATTTTTTTAAATTGAACTTGAATAGATGAAATTAATAAATATATGCCTTTAATTGTTTCTAAAAAAATTGGATGCAATAAGCCAATGTTTCTATTTTTAACATTGAGGCACGGCTCTGTAAGTATGTGTGATTAATTGATATGTATGTATATTCTGTTGCATTTGGAATGTACATTAAGTATGTTAAAGTGTTGGTCTATGATTGGTGTGAAAAATCTATCAATCTCATAACAAAACTTTTGGTTTTTTGTTTGCATGACTTGAGGGATAATGTTTGGTCTTGTCGGGTAAGGTTTGATCTTTTCTTGTGGCGTTTAAGTTTAAAAGGGTACAAATGACTTCGTGTTTAAATTCAAGACACAAGAACGGATACGACATGTCATGTGAATGGACATAAGATCTCATTGATTACAAATAAAAAAGGGACCCCCTAAAGGTAAATAGAAGCAATCCTCTTTTTGAAGTGTTGTCACGTCCAAGGGGTCCATTTTTTCACAGGAGAGTAAAACGTTGAATGATAATCATCAAGAGAATATTGATAGTCTTGAATTTATTTTACCTACTTAGAATAAAAAAAGAGTAATGATAAGTTTTGATCCACAACAGACTGAGATATCTTTGATTACACATGAATTGGTGTTCTTTTATTGCTTGAAAAAACGAAACTAGGCCATATAACAGTAGATTAAAGAAGTTACAACTCTCTGATGAAGCCTGTATAAGGTGTGAAGAGAACATAATCTCCTTTCGAAACAAATTTTTCACATCTCTGACATTAAGTTAAGAGCATGTTTAGGAACAGTATTTATTACCTTAACAAGAAATGATCTTAGGAGAAACTGCTTCTCTGCTCTTTTATCCTGAGAAGCCGGTAAAAAAAGATCACAAGAAGAAAGTTATATAATCGCAGAAAAATTCACTGTAGACATAGATGCAAACAAAAAGAGAGCTGTTTCTCTCAGGAGAATGCAACAACTAATAGAAAAAGAAAGAACAACATAGCTAGAATAAACAAAAATGGCTGCAATGCTCAGAAACTACTTTCATTACAAACTGCTTTTGTTCGGCTAATCTTATCGTAGGTGGTTCGATTACATTTAACGCTTCAAGATTATGCTACAAAACTCACAAAACAATGAGAGTCAGATAAGAAATGTTTATGAGTCATCAATCTTGTTTCCCAAAACAAAATCCCAAACAGAGATTTCTAGCCAAAATTCTTGCAGAAATTTAGGATGATATATAATATCATCCCAAAAAAAGAATTTCTACGACTCTATTCTCATTCTAAATTCAATGATTTCCCCAAACATTCAGCTAAATGTTTCCTACAAAACGAATTGTTGTTATCTTCCAGAAAAAAAAATAAATTAAATCCATATATAGAAGCTCAACAAGCAAAAGGAAGAATTAAAACAATTCCAACTTAGAATCCGTATTTTAAATTTTGATTGGTGTGATGATCTATCAAGCAATTCCAATTTACTAAATGTTTTCTTAAAAATATATCAATTTGATATTCCTGTAAATGGGTTTTACAAACATTTATCATTTAAAAGTTGTTTATCATTTATGTGATATGTGATAGATTTTTCCCAAAAAAAAAAAAGCATTTATGTGATACTTATCATTTATAAGTTGTATGAGTTTACTGTCTGTATGTAAAATTGTGCACAACTGCTAAAGTGGTAAAGACATGTGGAATCGAGGGATAGACTCATCCCTCTCCAAGATCAGAACCGGCCCATAATCTTCAGGTTTATTTAATTACTATTCAACTTCCAAACTCTTGTGAGATTAAAGACTCTTACAATTAAGACCATCTTCCGAGAAAACATGGGAGGAAACTCAGGCCGAGAGCACCAGTAAAACCATAGGCTTCTTCAGTTTGGTTCAAATGCGCAACTCCAAAGCATGCATTTTTTTTTTATGTGGATTACACAACTAGATCGGCTTCCGACATAAAGGAGATTAGTTATGCTGGGAATGCAACAATTAACTTTTGTCTTTGTTCTTCATCATCAGAAACAAGAGATCATTTACTAGTTGGACTGTTCTTTAGAGGTTATTTGGTAGACCGTTGATACCAGATTTCGCCATATACTGATTACCTTCAGCTCATGGACTGATCTCTTGATTTGGATCAAACAAACCTCTCCTAGCTCTCCTATCCTACGGAAACTAGGAGAGGTTTGTTTGGAAAAGTTTAATAGTTTTGATGCTTTTCAAGACTTAGACTTTCAATTTTAAAAAAATAATAATAAGAGAGAAACAATCGGAGAATAAGATTTGTGTCAAAATCCAAATCTAGAAGTAATTTCAGAAACATCATCAATCGTCATAAGTTACCAAATTTAGAAAATATATTTATCCTCTACAAGCTAACACACACTTCTCTTTTTAGCTACACTCCATTTTTTTTTTCTTCTCGGCTTTCATCAGAAAAGGCAAAGCCATATTATAACCCAATTGGTCTAAAGCTCTTGGGAGAGAAGAGATCTCAGACAAATCTCATACATATTCGGGAACTTTCTAAACCCTTCTAATGAGCTTTGATAGTGCGGCTAGACACACCATGTAACAATTTCACAAACCCCAGAAAACTAAGTTTTCCATCGGTATGCCTAAGCCAATCGTGAAGCACTGCATGAACCGGTACAGAAGGACCAAGACCAAGTTCCTGAAATAAGTTCAACTGATGAGTTAATTATACATTTCCGAAGACTTTAATACACAGATGTTGTAATAAAAGGACGGACCGAAGCGAGTTCATCTATCATGATGGGTCGGTTTCCTTCCTTTTCGAAAAGCTCATAAGCACAACGAGCGTGTTGTTCCCATCGATCAAGAGCTTCTAGCTGGTGAACACTCAATGCGGCTGCACAAAACTCTTCAAAGTCCATTCTTCGATATTGAAGAGCACTCAGCTATAGACAATACAACAAGTCAGATTGTGCGATTTCAAACACTTAATTGTTCAACTTAAGGCTCTTACTTGTGCTAAGAATTCAGGTATACGCGAATCCTTCATTGCGTCTGTTGCCATTTTCATCAGAGCCTAACAAAGAGAGTTCGACTCAGTGTCATGATAATAACCAAAGCATAACAGAAAAATAAACTAAAACTCAGATAGAAGATAGAAAGCTTACAGATTTGATGTTTTCTAGACTTATTGTTCCATTCTTGCTAGGTTCTAGTAAAGCAAACTGCTCCCTTAGATAAAACAGTTCATCAACCGTAAGTGTTTTCGACAAGGCCTGCAAGAAAATGGTGAATACTAAGCAAAAACAGAAGCACCCAATTAATTAGACATACTGTACTAGAAAAACTGATCCACTCACCCTTAATGCAGCTTTACGGAGAGACGACGATCGTAAATAAGCTCTCATAAGTTTGAAAACCAGAATATCCAATGGAACCTTGGCGTCATTTGAGTCTTTTATCCATGGATGACCTGAAACAATGAAAAAGTTACACAATCTTTTCACATTACAAACAGTTTTTGTATGCATTCTAAGTTACTTACTTAAGGCTTGAGCAGCTGTTAATCTTTTACGCGGGTCTTTATTCAGCAACCGCTTCACAAAATCTCTTGCCTCTGAAGATAACAAAGGCCAAGGAGGATCGTCGAAACTCGGATCTGCTTTTAGAACAGCACGAAAGATTCCTGATTCCGTCCTAGCCCAAAACGGTCGGCTTCCACATAATAGAATATACACTATCACACCAACACTCCAAATATCAGCTTCTGTACTGTAAGATCTATGTAGAACTTCAGGTGCTACGTAGTAAGCACTACCAACAATGTCATTGAGCCTCTCATCTGCAAATGGAATCATCAAAGTATATAAATAAACAAAATGTTGGTCTCTATATTCTGGAATCTATACAGACAGCGTATAATCTGAGGGCTTTACCTGGTCTCACGTAATCTGACAAACCGAAATCTATCGCCTTCAGTTGAGAGGTGTCTTCTTTTGAGGTAAAAAGGAAATTCTGATCCAAATAATTTAAGTAAACTTCAATAAGATTGCGATAAACATCAAATGTATACGTAGAAATAGAGAGGTTTTATCACCTCGGGTTTAAGATCTCGGTGTACAACACCTTGGAGATGACAAAAGGCAACCACATTCAATATTTGAATCATAACAGTCTTTGCATCCTCCTCTGTGTACTTCCCACCTCTGCACAGAAAACACTAGCGAGTTTAATAAATACCGATCCCGAAACTACTAAAACAAACAATCCTACTTTGGAAGCGTATCATCCATTTACCTTGAGAGTATTCTATCCAAAAGCTCTCCTCCTTCACATAGTCTAAAACAACAATGATCAAACAAACCACTTGTTAAGACTCTCCAACGCTGATTTAGGAATAAAATCTGAGCTAAAACAGCGCTTACTCCATCACTATATAGACATTATCATGATCCTCATACGCATCATAGAAATGAGGAAGGTTATTATGACCAGACAAAGCTCTCAATATCTTCACTTCTCTCCTCACATCTTCAATGGCAATAGCCGTCGTCATCTACACAACAAATTCCAAACAATAAATCTGACACATATTATCCACCAAATTGAAAACCTTTTGCAGAGCAAATCACATTGAACAATTCTGCAAGCATCATCAGATCTCATCACTACAAACCAAAAAAGAAACAATCAAAATCACTAACCTTTGCTTTGGGAATAACCTTAACAGCGACTTGTTGTCCTTTGTTATCACCTTTCTTAAACTTAGCAGCACAAGTGTATCCAAAATGACCACGACCAACTTCGTCACCGAGCTCGTACTTGCTAGAGAAACTCTTTGAGAATCCGAAGCTTTTATCCAAACCCACTCCGCCTCCTTCCGCTTCGCTACCTTCCGGGATCGCCGCCGAATTCGGCTTCACGGAGCCGTGCCTTCTCGCGAGTACAGCTCTAATGTGTTTAGCCGGAGACGGAGGAGGAAACGGTCGTTTGAAGAATCGCTTCGGTGTGGAGTTTCCACTAGCTGTATTAGTCGCCGGAGATCTCGCCGGAGTCTTCTTGGAGAAGAAGTAGTGAGCCGGACTCGGACTGTAAAAGGGGAAAAACGGAGACTTCTTCCCCTCATTGTTCGCTACAGAGTGATCGCCATCGCCGTTATGGTTTCCTCCGGAGCTTGAAGGAGGAGGCTTGACGGATTCTGATGCCGGAAGAGGACTATTCCCGGCCGGGAATCGGTCGGGATTTGGAGAATTCGGACTCGGAAGAGATTTCGAAGTACATAGACCCATCACGAATCTCTCGCATCACACAGATCAAAATCTCAAGAGTAACATTTCGAAATTAAACAGCTCAAAAAGGAGACAAACAAACCCAGAAATCGAAACAATTTTTTTTTCAAAATTTCAAATCTTGTAAACGAGAAACTGAATTTGTTTTCTTTTTTTTGTTCACTACCCTCTCGATTTTATATTTTGGGAACTGAATTTTTTATTTCTTTTGCTTCTTCTTCTTTGGAATAGTCTCCTTTGTCGATGGCGAAAGATTTGGATCCAAGAGAATGAGTTCAAAGAGAAACGACGATACGTTCGCTTTTTAAAAGAAAATTACATTGAACAACTACTAATTACAATTAACTACTGTTTTAAAATCACTAAATTTAATTACTTAATTTGTGACGCAGCTTACGCTACAAGTGAACAATACATCGTAGTATTGATTATCTTTCTTTTTTTTTTTCTCTTGGTGACGTAATAAATACGTGTGTGTATATATATATAAAAAAAAAAAGACAAAGGCCGAACTAGAAAATAGGAGAATTGGTGAAAAAAATTTCCACTTTGAAATAGAGTGTGAATAGTCTTACAGCGATGTATAAATGTTTTTGTGTACTTTGTAATAATGAATATAGATTTTGGTATTATCTCAATCAAGAAAATAAAGTCTAACTAACTTCATTAACTATAGTTTTATTTGAATAAGTTACTTGGGAAAATAATTAATTGGACAATTTAACAGACATTGACAGGGTATTGTATTATTATTATTATTATTATTATTATTATTATACAGACGTATTTAAAATCCTGCCAACTCTTGAATGTGCACAAGATTTTCTATTCGGATAACCTTTTTTGTTAAGGCCGCTAATAGTAACTTAAACATTGATAATTGCATATCATGGATTTAACTTGAATCAGCGTTTTTAGTGACTTTCATCTGAGCTAAATAGTGTGTTTTTTTTTGGGATTTTGTTAAGAGTATTTCATTTTGTGTTTCTATTGTTATTTTCATTATTGCAAAGTACTGTTTTCATTGCTTTATCACATAAATATCAAAACAAATTTGAGTAAACTCTGATTTTAATTAGATACAACTTTGACTAGAAGGACAAAAAAAAAAGCTTAGATAAAAATTGTTACTCATGGAACTTCGAAAATTTTCATCTGCTAATTAACCAGCTCAAACTCGATTTTATTTTGTCATACTGTTTTTTTGGTCAACTACATTTCACATACATATATATATATAAATATTAAAGAACTTCTCATACCATATATTATCAGGTGATACATTAGCATTACTATAGTACAAACAACTATAACATATCTTCTGTTAAAACTATTTACAAGTACAACGATCAATAGTACTCCTCTATAACATTATTGCCCGTGTAATATAGTAAAATGATTGTCAGTATTAACAACGAAACTATCAATTGGTTCAGTAATTACAAAGCAGGTAACAATTATTTATCATCCAAACAGTAATAAAATGAGAGAGTTGTAAGAAAATGTGATGTGATAATAATCGGAGATCGACGTAAGAGGGAATAGAGAGGTGGTGGGTAAAGTGGGACCCAGTAAGAGGAGGGTGCGTTAAATAAATAATTAATAGTATAGAATTAGGTTTGTTCCTTCCCTTAATTAACGCTATTGCCATTTTGATATTGTGGTGGGGACTCTGTACTGTGTGCGATGCTTCGTCGTTTAATAAATATTAAAAAAAAACCTGCTTATAGAGGGTATATTCGTCATTTCGATATATATTTTAATTTCCGGTCCACCTCATAATTCAGTGACACGTCAGTAATTCAACTTCGTTATGGTCAACGATGTTTAGCATCTTCTCACGTAGAAACACACAAACTAATTAATAGTATTATACATATAACAGCTACTCGTATAATTTCACGATTTAAACAATCTCTCAGCTACGTTATAAGCGGAAAATTATGATTCAAATGTTTGAGGTTTCATGTTAATTAATTAACACTTTAAAATTAATAAAATACAGCGTGAGACTGAAACTTATGATTGTGTTATATTTTACATGTTCTTATATGAGATCACTCATGATGAAATGAAATTAAACTTTGCTTAGTTTACTTGTTGCACCCGACATCTTGAGAAGCCAATTCGAAAATTGCAGCTAGCTATCATTTTTTCTACCCATTTATATTCGGATTATTAGATTTTCAAATGCATGCACACGTAGTGGTAAACATATTCATTATGTGTCCATGTATGATCACTACAAAATCTGTTAAACATAGTTACGGAATTTTCGTGTAGCTATGTACAAAAATTCATGACAAAATCAAATTTGCTAAATAGTTACTATAAAAATAAATTTGTAGCAATGTATTTGTCACAATTTGTTGTGTATTTAGTTTTATGGTAAATACCAATTATAGATGATAAGAAAATGAGACAAAAATAATCGTTTGAATTTATCTTATAAGTTTTTGGTAAAAAGAAAACTTAAGTGTTGTGTTTTATTTTTAAGGGGGGAGGGGTAGTGTATACTAATATATCATTTAATTAAATGTGTAAACGTGTATCTTGAAGTCGTGATTAACAAAATTAACAAGCCTAGACCGAAAATTAGGATGAAGAAATGTGATAATTGTGTGTACTATACTTAAGCAGATCATCTAGTCAAGGTGGCTAATCAGCGGCACGAGGCTTAACATCTCATAAAACTATCAATGATTTCTTTTAATAAAAAAATCATTCGTACGATAAAATAATATAAGAGAAATTAAAAGAACAGAAAAAAACTATTAATAAGATCCAATAATATGAATTGACTTTACCTTTTTATAATTTAGTGCATCGTCCTTAAAAGACGGGATAATAAAAGAAATCTAGTCGTTATTCCACTAAAGATTCTGAAGTCAACTTCGAAAATCTTAGGATATATGTTGCAGGAAAATTATATATAAAGTGATATAGTATAGATTATGATTTATCGCATGGTGCTCCGCAATGATAAAATATGGCCACCCTTTTAATTCTCTTCTTCCACGTTTCCGCTAAAACCTTACATTTTCTTCTTCTATTTTAATTTTTTTCAACAAAAAAGCTTTCAGTTCGTAGTTTCATTAATCTTGAAATGTTTTTTTTTCAATACATCAAATTCTAGTCCAATACAAAAACCATTGGCCCTCATTTGAGCTACGACATCGATTTTCTTGAACGTGATACAACAACATTGCATCATTGATGCACATAATATATATGTTAAAATTTAAGACAACGGACAATCATCGGCCCAAAAAAAAATTATAGTGAATAATTGCATTAGATGTTGTATTAGCCGCAATTTATATTTAGCCACTATATATATCAAATAAGAACCTCAAATTCGAGAACTTAAGCTAGACTTTAATCTAGAAAAATCCGATGAAAGAAAGCAACATCACCTAATGATGACAATCATGGAGCTTAAGGAAAATAACACATTTCTACTTTTGTTCACCTATTTATGTTTTTACCATTTTACCCCTTGCCCTTTGCCGCCAAAATCTGAGAGAGCTCTGGGGCCAAAGGTCAACGTACCTTTCTCTCTTTTCCCTTTTTGATAGCGATGACACCAAAATTAAAGGTGGCTCAAAGGGGTAATTATGTAAATACGATGTCTCCTTTCTCAATCTCCAAGAAGAAGGCAATTTTTTAATGATCCCAAAGTTTTTTTTATTGAAGTTAAGTCAAGTTACTAAACACTTCATTGTTCAATGTTTATATTCTCAAAATAGTGATATTTTGGAACACCACGATTTGGTCCCCCTTCGGAACCCAATTTCATTTCCAATATTGACTATTTTCAGTATTCAATGTATATCTTTATATAATTATTTAATCTTCAACCGTATATCTTTATATAGTAAGATGTTTTTGATAATTGCAATATCCTTAATCAGTCGGTTTTATTGATCTGTTCACGGCCAACACATCAGCTAATCATCCATTATTCGGCTAAGCATCTTTTTTTTTATTAGTGGTCAGAACTCTAAATTGATCAGACTAAAATTGGTTTCTTATTTTACTAGAAAATGATGATATATATATATATATATTTATAGTCTAGCAGAGGCGTCAAATTCAATGTAATTTAATTACTAATTTGTGGACCATATATCCTTTTGACTGCACGAAAACTGTTGAAATTTATAGCAATTTATTTTATCAATCCCCCCAATTAAAGGCTAACTTGGGATAACCTCAAAGTTATGGGGTCAAATTGCGAAAGAAGTAGGTAGCGGAGTCAAATTTAAATTACAGAAAATCTCAGTGGAAGAGTATTTGATTCTAACCAGAGGTTCTGTCACCACCAAAACCGGATTGTAAGAAACCGGTTTGGTCCAAATGAGTCACATCGCCCCAAACTTGGATTGTCCACTTGTCTCCGTCGAATAAACGGAACACATTGACCGATGTGTTGAGAATCTTTTCAGCTTTTCGTGCACTTGGACGAGCTCTTTCGTAAAGAGATCGAATTACACCTCCATGAGTCACTACTACTACTCTTTCACCTTCGTCATCACCAAGTACGTAAAAACCAAAAATTAGAACATATGCGTTGTGTAATATAGCAATTTGTGAGAAACAAATACGCATTAGGGAAAAACCTTTATGTTTGTCGCCGATTCTCTGCAGTGCAGATGTACATCTGTCGTAAAGTTTGTCAAGACTTTCTCCTCCACCCTTCATTCATATAAATGAGCAAAATTAGTTGAACTGAAAAACAAAAGCATCATTCATTCATATACTAAGCTTCTTGGTTATAGTAATATCTTACTGGAATATCAACGTCTGTGCGGTTAGATGAAAAGGCCTTGTAAGCTTCAGGGCGAACTTTCGAAGCTTCTTGATACACAAGACCTTGCATATCCCCTAAATGTCTTTCCCGCAAATCACGATCAGTAAGTACCTGCGTAAGATTATACACAGTTGAAACCTCTATAGTGTCTACAAAGCCCTATGGATCCAGCTTCAAAATGATAGATAAAAAAGAGGTTATTTCAGAACTTGGAACCATTTACTAACAACCGAAACAAAAAAGAGCATAAAGGTGGAGACTTTAGGAGCAGATTCATCAAAGGAAGTAAAGAAATGGGTTTCAACTTTCAACACATAGCGATATGGAATTTTGGTTTATACCTCAAGCTTGCCGCATTTAGCTGCAATAATCTGTGCAGTCTCGAAGGCTCTCTTCAAGTCAGAAGAGTAGACATAAGATATCTTAGGCTCCTTTGATAACCGCTCAGCAACCTTTTATGTAAAGAAAAGAAAAGTATCAAAAGGTTATATCATCGTTCAAGGCTACAACAAGAATCAAAAGACAATTGTTAAAAGTAAAGACACACACTCTTTCCGCTTGTTGTCTTCCTGCATCGTTTAGCTCAATATCCAAATGACCCTGCAACAACAGAACCAATAAACCCAGATTTCTACTACTTCTCCAATCAAGATTCATCAAACACTAGAGGGATTACGGTACTAATCATAACTCATACATGATGAAGATTTCGAATTATTTCTTACTGACATCAAGAACGGAGTCACAGCTACAAAAACATTACACATTTGAATTATAAAAGGGGGTACCTGGATCTTTCTCTCCGCATTCCAAGACGTTTCTCCATGACGAACAACAACAATCTCAGCATAATCCTGATCAACGGAACTGCGAAAAACAAGTACAGAGACTCCATTAGACGATCAGATCATCAGATACAAATATTGATTGAAGAACAGTGCGCTTCTGATGATCGATGGGGAAAGAACGAGAAGCATACTCTAAACTTGATTCCGCCATGGGAGATGCTGAAAATCGGTCAATGGCTTAGATTAGCTCCGGCGACGAATTTATTCGAATATGATAAATCATTTCAGCCCAGTGGATGTCCTTATAAACATCCATTAATGGGCCTAATCGTTGAGCCCAGGTTTTACATTTTTCATTTGGCTTAAAATAATTGATTATCTCAATTAGCCCTTACTTTGATAAAACACAACAGAAATATTCCAAAATTAATTTTTATATTTGACCTCGTCTTGATTTGCTAATACACGTGTCAACTTGTTGGATTCATAGAATATGCCGATTAGAGAGCTTAAATATTTATTTTTAAAGATACGATAAACAGATTTTGAAATGATCGATTCAACTAAGCAAGATTTACTAGAATCAAATTGAAGTTTATCTTTTCCATAACAATGCATCCAATTTTTATCTATTTTAAAAATCACACCGACCTACTTAAGTAAATATCGTGTAACTTTTAATACCGTTTTACGTTAATACTTATCTTATCGTTTGTAACATAAACAATCAAATTTCTGTTGTTTTCCTCAAATATATTATGACTAGACTTTGATTATTTTTTTGTAATACAAAATAGAATTTCAGGCTGAAAATTTAATCAGTTTTTTGGGTTCTCTCTCAAAGCAAACTTGCAGTAAGAAGTAAGAAGCCAAGAGAGATCATAGATCAGGATTGCTTATTATGTAAGGCTAAAATCTCCTTTTTTATTCTTAATATCGATTTGATTCATATGAACATACCTTCTCACTGAAACATCATTCTCTATCTAAAAAGATGTCCTAGATATATGGTCATCTTCGCTTATAAGATTAACCTTTTTGAACTTGGGTTTTGTTTTCATCAACATATAATACCTCTCCACATTCTTATTGTTTAATTAAATCTCATTATTATTCAGAAATCTCAAGTTTTTTATGTTTTAATTTTTTTTTCCGTTAAAACGTGCGCAAGACACCATATATGCTCTTATTAGTAAATCTCTTATGGTGTGTTTCTTTTACTGCGATTTATTACTATTCAGAAAACTCAACTTTTTGCTGGTTTTATTTTTTTTTCTTATATCGGCTCTTGTTAGTAATCTCTCATGGTATTTTTTTTTTTTTTACCGCAATTTATTACTATTCAGAATTCACAAATTTTATCTAATTTTTTGTTTCCTGTTTCACTATTCTATTTAAAATTTTTGGTTGGATTCCATTTGAATTTGTGAAAAAATTTCGGTTCGTTTAGATTTTTATGTACACCATTAATTCCATAACCGAGATAATCAACTTTCCTAGGGTTCATATATATATTTTACGATCTATAGTTACTTTGTTTAAGAACTTGCACTAAACAAACAAGAATAATATCATCTTCTTTGTACGTAGAATTTTTTATTCTTTGTCTCTCTTTTGATTTTGACTTTTTTTTGGAGTCGTATGTACCTTTTGTTACTTTTTAACCTAATTGCAGCTCAAGAACATATAACTTTTCTCAACAGATTTACCTTTATGATCCATATTTACTTGATCACAAGAACTTACGTACAATAAACATGTATAATTTGATCTTCTTCTTTCACAGATTTTTTATTTATATTTCAAATGGAGAAAATGTCAATACCATGCGCGGCTTGCAAGTACCTAAGGAAAAAATGCACACAAGACTGCGTGTTTGCGCCTTACTTCCCCGCGAACAAACTTGACGATTACGCAGCGATCCACAAGGTATTCGGAGCAAGCCACGTGGCTACACTTCTTAACGACCTTTACCTAATCCAGAGAGAAGATGCCATGAACTCGCTCGCTTTCGAGGTACAAGCTCGTCTCCTTGACCCGGTCCATGGCTGTACTCGTCTCATTTACAAACTAAAATGTCAGCTTCAAGACGTCGAGGACCAACTTCAAATCATCAGGAACGAGCTCGCCTATTACATCGTCCCAACGCCGTTTTGAATCCGGAAAATCGCTCAGAGAGAGATGACTGTCCGTGACAAAAGGACGCCATCAAAGATATGAAACAATGCTTATTTTAATCATGGATATAGTTTTGAAGATAATGTTAAGCCTTCATATAAAAAATTCATGCTCTTTCTTTTTTTAGGCATGTGTAGTTATATTGGTAGTGATTATATTTACAAGTGAGATTAGTAAAAACGGCGTTGCGATTTTGCTGGTGTTATGAAATCTTCCAAAAGATTTAAATTATGATCGTCAAGTTCTAGAACATTTTAGCAATCCCAAAAAATGAGACTTGTAGATTCTAAGCATGTTCATCACACATCGTGTATAAATCCAACCTTCAATTAAGGTCATTCATAGATACATACGACTTTCTTTTGTTCTCGGCGACTTGTGAATTTATATTTATTTGTGTGTCGATATAGAACAGTATATTCATTTAGCCAAAATATAACAAGACATATACAGCTGAACAAAAATGAAAGATAAACCAAACAAGTATCTATATATCGGATAATTTTTTAGGTATGTTAAAGTTCATTGGTTCAAATTTGGTTATTTACAAACCTAATTCGTTTAGGTTAAATCCGTAATTTTCAATTAAGTTTAATAATTTTTGGTTCAGAAGATTTCATCTGTAGTTTTTATATTTTAAATTTTAAATAAATTTATATGAATTTTTATATGCCATAATTTTTATAGATTTGAGGTGAACTCTCCAAAATCAAACAAAATTCACATCATATCTCTTAATTGTACAAAATCTGCTAAACATAAATTTTATATGGGATATTTTCTATTTAATAGTCAAAATTTAAAACAAACACTTATATCAAAAATTAAAATTGTTTAATCTATTCCCAATTTAACACTTATATACAAATTTAACATTTTAAATAGAAAAAACTATAAACCCCAAATCTAACTATAAATGCAAAAACATGATTTGCAACCTATAATGTCTAATCTTGATAGACAACTCATAATTCAAAGATATATGCACAATCAATAATTCAAATCGTAACCTCTCAATATCAGTTAACCAAAAAAAAACCTCTCAATATCATTAATTAAACTACATTAACTGAATTTTAAAGTGGATTCCCTATAAATTTGATTACCTTAAACCATAAACTTTAAATTCTAATTCATTAGAACCATAAACTTCTCAGAGTTATAAACATGAAATAACAAAAAACTACCAACACATTACCACATAAATATCTAAATTTATGATTATAGACAATATGATTTGACATGTATTATATATTATTTCATTATTAGAATATATTTTTCATAACTTAATTTATCTTTGGTTCAATTTGATTTATTTGTTATGAAATTTTAATTTATATATAAATTTTTAATCAGAAATTTTTTTATTATTTTAAAATTTTAAATAAAAAATATAATTATAGAGAAAACTGAAATCTGTTTTATGTATTTTTATGAAATTCTTAATGTAAAAATTAAATTCGTAAAGTTATAACCATCATTTTATTCCTTATTTTAATCATATCCTTATACTTTTCGTAACTTTATAATTTATTTTTATATTTGATTAAATAATTTATTTTACGTTGACAGAAAAAAAATAACTTATATTTACATTTAAATTAAATTTGAAGTATTTTTGGCAAATTACCATGTTTTTTTAGATAAAAGACTGACCGAAATGGAGGCGTGAGTAAAGAAGCAACAACAAAAATCATCAAAACGCGGCAGTTTTGTCGTATCAGAGCAGAAAATCAACAAAACGGCGTCGTTGTAAAGCTCTATCTCTTATCTATTGTGGTAGCGACCAATAATTGCAATTATCTTTCTCATTCGTTGTTTGTATCATTTTCCCCCAAAATATTACCTTCCAAGATATTTTCTCGTTTGCAAATTCCATCGCGAAGCTTCTTCTCTCGTCAATTGATTTATGCTCTAAACTTTTTCCGGTATCGGATTTTAGCTAACTGATTTGATTGATTAAAAGATAATAAAAAGGAGGGCGAAAGTGGAGATGGATCAGACGGCGGTTATGCCGATTGATTTGCCGATTATGCACGACAGCGATCGTTACGACTTCGTCAAGGATATTGGGTCGGGTAATTTCGGTGTGGCTCGTCTCATGACGGATAGAGTTACGAAGGAGCTCGTTGCTGTTAAGTACATCGAGAGAGGAGACAAGGTTTGTGGTTTTAGTTTAATGATCAGATTCACTCGTTTACTTTAGATTTCACCCTTTTCTTTGTTTTTGATTCAAACTTGATACTATATATAGAGACTAGTGATGATCCCTACGATTTCGGTTAAGTTTCCAGATTTAGTAACTTCCTTTTCTAGATTTGTCACCGGATTATCGATCCCGCTTTTTATACGATGATTAATGCTTTTATGTACGTTAATTGTCTTTAAAAGTTGTGAATTTTAACTAAAGATTTGACATTTCCATATTCGCTCAATGGGTTTCAATAAATGCTTTCACGTTGTAACTTTTAAAAGGAAGTGAATAAGATATTAATTTGGTTCTTTCTGGTTTGTTTTTGTGAAATTTTAATCCTTTGTGATGATACTTTGTGCTACAGATCGATGAAAATGTTCAGAGGGAGATCATCAACCACAGGTCGTTGAAGCATCCTAATATTGTCAGGTTTAAGGAGGTAAATAAATATAAACACCTTCCTAGTTCCTCTGTTGTGTGTGTGTGCACATCTCTCTCTGGTTTAGAGTTTTGGCATTTCTGATAGGTCATTTTGACGCCTAGTCATCTGGCTATTGTAATGGAATATGCTTCTGGTGGAGAACTTTATGAGCGGATTTGTAACGCAGGGCGGTTTAGCGAGGATGAGGTCTGCTTTCATAATTATCTACTACTCGTTAACTGCATGCATTATTGATTTGCTACTACTGATGTTTGAGTTGTTTTCTTCTTTGAATGTACAGGCTCGGTTCTTCTTTCAGCAGCTTATCTCTGGAGTTAATTATTGTCATGCAATGGTACGTTCTTGCAACTTGAACTTTTCTTGTTTACGTTTGTTTCTTCCGGAAGAGTTTCAATGATTTGCTCTTGTGTTGATTTCCCTATGAAGCAAATATGCCATCGAGACCTGAAGCTGGAAAATACATTGTTGGATGGAAGTCCTGCCCCTCGTTTGAAAATATGTGATTTTGGATATTCCAAGGTACTATTTCTCTCAAGGTTTGTTCTCTGAATTCCTAGTTTATGTATTTGTGACAAAATATATTTGGCCCTGAGCAGAACATCGAGGAACGATTCCTCCTTGTGCTTCTTATCGCTTTTGAGTTTACTACTGACTATCATTGAAATATTCTGCTTAACTCCTGACTTCGTATTTCTTTTCTTCAGTCTTCTGTTCTTCATTCGCAACCCAAGTCAACTGTTGGTACTCCTGCATACATCGCACCAGAGATTCTTCTTCGACAGGAATATGATGGCAAGGTATGTGGCCATGAGACCAATTTCTCTGTCTAGAGTTGAAACAAGCTAGTCTATTATCTCGAATATTCTTTTAGCTGTCCTCTGAATAACGCGGGTGTTACATTCCCCAGATTGCAGATGTATGGTCATGCGGTGTAACCTTATACGTAATGTTGGTTGGAGCATATCCATTTGAGGATCCAGACGAGCCAAGGGATTATCGAAAGACAATACAAGTAACGCTCTTTGATGGTCTTACTATCTCAATCATCATCCACCGACCCTCTTATTCAATCTTTGATTGTTCCACGTATGCTTAAACGCAGAGAATCCTTAGTGTCACATACTCGATCCCTGAGGACTTACACCTCTCACCAGGATGTCGCCATCTAATATCGAGGATATTCGTGGCTGATCCTGCAACAGTAAGTTTTACACACTCTTTTCTTTAAAGCATTTCTGAGTTCTTAATTGACAAAATGATGAGAGATCCAATTGTGGCAGAGAATAAGTATTCCGGAGATCAAATCCCATGAATGGTTCTTGAAGAATCTTCCTGGTGATTTGATGGATGAGAACAGAATGGGTAGTCAGTTTCAAGAGCCAGAGCAGCCGATGCAGAGCCTTGACACTATAATGCAGATAATCTCAGAGGCTACGATTCCAGCTGTTCGAAACCGTTGCCTTGATGATTTCATGGCGGATAACCTTGACCTAGATGATGACATGGATGAGTTTGATTCCGAATCTGAGATTGATGTAGACAGTAGCGGAGAGATAGTTTATGCTCTCTGAGAGTTAAGGACAAAGTATGTTTTGTCCGTACTGTTCAGACACCATTGGAGTTTTGTCTTGGCTCCTCTCCCATCGTTCATTTTTGGATCGTTTGTTGTTTTTCTTTCTCTGCAAACTTTGGATTCACATACATATATATATGTGCAACGACGTGTAATATATTTATAATTTTCTCTAATTATTATTGGTAAATTTTATAATGGAGTTGACATTAGCTTTGAGAAAAGAAAAGGAATTCTACATTTCTACACATTTTTTTTCTGTATATAATCCCATTTCGAATCTACACTATAAAACAAATAATCATATTTCACATTTGAGCATTCATGTTGTTTGTTGCCTAAGACACGTCACTTGACGACGAATCGGATCTCTCGATCTTTGCTTCGTTTTCTTGAACTCCATCGAAGGTGGATATCAATCATTGGTTCGGATCGATCACTTGAGCTTTCTTCATCTTCTTCTGAAGATCCATCTGTTGCTTCGAGTATATTTTGATTACTACTTTGTGATGTGACTGATGATATGCAATGATTGCTCTTAAAACAAGTACAATCCGTTGGTTGGCACATGATTTTGTCGAGTTTAGTGTTCATTTCGGACATTTTGACCATAAGTTCTTTGATATCAGCCCATTGATTGACTTGAACATCCACATCTACCATCCATCTTAATGAAGCTTCTAACTCTTTGATTCTTTTCTTGTACCTACAGATCAACAATACAAATATATATATACATATATGTTAAAATGATAGGTTTTGTTAGTTTTCTGTTGGAAGAAGCACGATGTTGCAATAAACTCAACAAATGAGGAGACAAAATCTCATATACCTTTCAATCTCACATGGTCTCAAATACTCCCAGTATAAATTTAATTGGTAAAATACCTTATAACGGATTATATTTTTGTGAATGTAAATGATACCAATAAAACACGTTAGTGCATATGGTAAGATGCACTTCACGCGACTCAAATAACCTGGGTTTGAACCTCAAATGTGTAGTATAACTTGAATAATTCAGGTACAAGTACAACTAGATACAACTGAGTAGATACCTAACATTAGTTATACAGAATTCAGAGTATTACTAGAGTATTTTTTGGTTGGTACAATTAGAGTATTACTAACATTAGTTATACAGAAATCATGGATATTTTCGTCTTTGTTCCAAGGTCAAAGGTATTTTCGGATTTTCATGTGGGGCATTCCAAATTAATGAGGGGTATAAAAGATTAATTTCCCCTCAATAAGAGCATATAAGACTATATCTCGCAAAAGAGCTCAACTATAACTTGACAAATCAAATCAAGCTAAGAAAACAAAATACCAAACCACAGTCGTGGCAGAAACTCGAATGTGTGAACCAAAACAAAAAACCTATGAAATTAATGTCAATTTAGTTAATAATTTTTTTTTTAAAAATGAAACTGGAATTGAAATTTTGAAATAACATTCTCTAATCTAAGAGATCTTATATAGAACATCATGAAATCGCTGTAAATCATCATGGTCCTGATTGGTAACATGCGGAATGACGGAATCGCGTTGTAACTATTTGTTAATAAAAAAACTCGTGGACTAGAAAAAATATGCAAAAACTCAAGTCTGCGTTTATACTGATAGAAAATACAAATAAATTTTCATTAAGCAAAAAAATGAGTATGAAATTAGATCTTTATAATTATTTAATTACATAATAATAATATTTTATACTTCTAAATAAATAATATGATAATAAATACTATATAAAATATAGTAAAAATTTATTTAAGATAATTTATATTTACATACTCAAAAGTCTTTTATATATTATAAATGTATTTAAATTGGATAAAAAATAATTATTTGCAACAAAAATATAATTCCAACTTTTAATAATATTAAATGTAATATTTTTAATAATTTTAATAATTATTTTGTTATAATTTTGATATTTTTTATGATATGTCAAACTATATTTAAAATATAATCTAATTGATTTAAAAAATATTAATTTTTTCTGCCATTCGTAAAATCTTTCCAATCACATAAAACTTTTATTCCACAATTCTCAATCCATAAATTTTAAATTATTCCATAACTTTTTTAATTTTCCGTCATTCCGCGATTACGTAAGTGTTACCAATCAAAGTCATGATATCAATCTAAATTTCTCATGGTATCCATGATTTGTGATTTATGTAATCCAAAAGTTAGTAACAAAAAAAAAGACATCTTTCTTAAACGATTAAATTTAAGAAATGAAATGATTTCAGATTTTTTTTAAAAAAAAAATCACAAAGATTTTAATGCATTTCATGTATTATATATAACTACAAACCTATACTTCTTGAGTAGGTTTCTGCGTCTGAGTTCTGCATAAGCCTCAACAATAGAAACGGCCTTTTCAAGGAGATCCTTAAGATCTCCGATGACTTTCCTCGGAGAATCTTCAACTCTTTCGCTCATGAGCTTATCGACTTGGACCACCAACGGAGTGATCCTAAAGATTGTAGCGTCAAGGCGGTCCAAGATACAAGTCGTAGTTAAAGATCTATCTTTTGCTCTTTTGATGGCGTCGTGAAGCACTTGGAGAGCAAGTCCAAGAGCGGCCCCTGCCATAAGCTCACCAATCGGCATTTTCTTGAGATTAATGAATTAGCTCTCGAGGTGAATGTATCAAAGAGTTTTCTTTTGTTAATAAAACGAGTTGTGTTGGAACAATATATATGAAGGATGATATACAATATTGACTTTGACTTAGTATCGGCCGACTCTTTCCTTTCTAGGTGAAAAGAGTTTTTTGGATCTCTATGCAAGTTGTGACTATTAAATTCTCTTGAAGGGAAGAGAATCATTCTCAATGATTGACTTTGTAAGTAGGATTAGTCGTTGACTTGCACTAACATATACAAAAAGGTTAGTTTAGAAAACAAGTTGTTACCAAACTTCTATTCTATTTACACAAAGCAGACGTGAGATTCGTTTTGAAAGGAAATGACTTAAGGAACGTTTAAGGGCAAGAAACAGATATAGTATCCTATTGGCTTTATCATATGTATGATCGACGTGATAGTGAGAGTATTTATATTTTTTGGTAAATCAAAAAGGACAGTAAACGCTAACACTAAAATCTATAAATTCCTTCAAACCAACAAAAAAAAAAAGAATCATATTTTGATACTCTAACAGTTTATGTCTCTTCTTTATCTTTTGTACCTATATGAGAGACTTATTACATAAAAACAGAACTAATTCAAAACAAATCTGATTTCTCCCTCTTTCGATTTTGGAGCCTATGAGAGATTGTTTACTAATATTTTATTAATAACTTTTAAGAAATTTATGAAGAACTGGTTTTTAAAGTTCTTATTTAAGAACTGTTTTTTTAAAAAAAAAAAAATCTTAAATTTTTTATTTTTTTCATTTATTTTAATACTAATAAACTCTATTAAGATACCCTCTAAAATCCCCTATTGGAGATGCTCAAGACTAACCGCATCCCACCATCGTAGTTCCATTTTCTTGAACTCTATCCAAGGCGTGACTAGAGATTATCAAAGGATTTTTGTTGTTTATTATGTGACCTAAAGGTCTCATTTATAAAAGATACAAACAGATATGAATATGTAAATATCTAACAAAAAGGAAATCTATATATACACATATCTCCTATTTACTTGGCTAGCAAGATTATCCGCAACAAGGTGGACATCAATCTTTGGTTTAGAATCATCACTTCAACATTAATTCATCATTTTCTTCTGAACATTCGTCAAGTTTGGTGTTCATTTCGGTCATCTTGGCCATAAGGTCTCTGTATCTAGCCATTGATAGACTTCAACATCCACATCTACCATCCATCTTAATGGAGCTTCTAACTTTTGATTCTTCTATTAACCTAAAGATCAACAAAACAAAAACAGAACACATGTTCTTTTCTTTGTCAACAAATAAGAGTGTTATTTCTTAGAAATGATAGGTTCTAATATTTGTTTGGGTTTTGATGCAATAAAATGTAACTGTCGTTTGATTTGTTTTATATTTTCAATTCTCAAATTGAAAACTTGAAGCTCGAAGAAATTGGTGTAACAATTAGTGTATAAGCCACTGAGTTTGAGACTTATGAAAAACATCATCATTCATTGGAACATCTTTAGTGTGAGGTTTTCAATGGATATCTTACTATTAAAAAAGTAGATTAAAGAATAAAAATCAGTTCCCATTTGATAAACTTTGAGAAATTGTATTGGTTTCTCCTTAATATGTATCAGGTTTTGCTATGGTGGCTATAGTTTTTATATTGGTTGCCACTTAATCAAAAGATTTTCCATTCTATGTTTTCCATTAGTAACTCGGATTGTATAAGCTAGGATTGAGCTAATCTTGATTTATTGTGATTGTTGTTGTCAATGAAAAATATGTTATATCGTTAATTGAGTGAAAAGAAAACAATTATCATGGTTAATGAACGAGATTCGAACTGCCTTAATGGAAAAAAAAAACGCTTAATCAAATCTTAAAATCCCAAATTGGAAAAGTCCCACCATCCTGAAGTAGGTAGAGCTTTGAGGTAAACATGTGATATTCATTGTGGAAAGTGATTTTATCTTGTTTTTCTGCAACTTGCACCGTTTAAGTATGTACCAAATGATTTTTTTCTTGTTCTCACATGGCTCTATCAAAGACTATAGGAGTAGCTGGACAGCCTTACTCCTTACCCCATTCTTCACACTCACCAAATTGCATTGAAAAATGATGGAGTCATGTTGTATTTTGCGAATTGTTTCAAGTTTTTCCACAAAACTTAGTGTTTTGGTTGCCGGTAATCACTATTACCGCGAAATTCGTCATGCTATTAGAATTAGCGTGGAGTTAATTCATCACTTTATTTAGCTATCTCTAGTAAAAAATACTCGGATTTTCATGGATTTTAGAATTAATTTGGATTTCGACTCATTCCGATTATCAAAACATATATATCAAAACAAAGTATATGGCAATTTTTTTTTTCTCGAGTTCATGTGACTCGATCAATGACTATAGGATATGACCTTGCTTGAACTTGAACAATCCTATTATTAATCTTTGTTCATTTCCATTTTTTTCTCCTTGTCTTCAATGTGCAATGTTTGATTCCTTAAGATTCCTCCAGAGCCTAACTTGACCAAGAGGATGTAGAAAGATACAAAATATAAATCTAGAAGATATCAATAATATCTATAAATATTATATCAATTTGTAAATATCTAAATTAATATTAATAAAATATTAATAAAATATCTATATATAATATTTGCAGATATTATTGATATCTTATATATTAATATGCTTCAAACCGTTCATTGTACAATTGATCAGCGGTTTAACTTCTCTTGCAATACTGTTCATGAATTTGCCTCCTTCCCTTCAAAAGTCTTCTTCTGGGGTCATTGATAAATATACTGTCATTCTATATGTGGGACATGTTACTGTTAATAGATAAGTATTTTTTTTGTGTTGTCTCTTTCAATTATTTGTTGTTCTTTCTCTTTTCTTGTTAGTGCATTCAAGCTTTTTAGATAATTTCCGAAATTGGTTGTTATTTATGCAAAGAATGATTGCTTTATTCTTCTTTTACCCTTTGCCGTAATTATCTTTTGAGAGTTTGATTTGGCAAGAACTTGTACTTTGGCTGTTGGATTTCTTCCAGTCATAAAATATTGTTTGTAAGACATGTGTTGTAGTTCCACTTCAAAATACTTGCAGTCTATCTTTTTGAAATATTCTTTTAAATGATATATATATATATATATATATAGTATAGGGTCATTTAGGTAGATGATCGCATTGAGGAACTTACTTAGGTAGATAACCATCAAATCTTTTTTTCTATTTGCCAAAAATACTAACTTTGGGTTTTACTTCTTTTAATAAAATGTTATTGTTTTCAAAAAAAAAAAAAGGTTATTTTATTTATTAAAACATGTACACTCGTTTTGTGTTTTTCTTTTGCAAAATGGAAAACTTCTTAGTCAGTGACCTAATTAGAAAAATATTCATGGTTAATTAGTGTAGCTATCCGAAAATATAACTACATTACTAAACAAAAAATGAGACTAATAAAAATTGTAAACAGTTTAGGATTTTGTGAAAATGAAGAGTATCATCACATTAATATAATATATCTATGTAAATTATCTATATGCACATAGTAGATTTATAAGGGAGTAAATCTAGATTCGGATAGTAAATATATATAAATTTAGAAAATATATTTTACAGAATATTATATACTTTGTTAAAAATAGGATATATGTATGAAAACTACCTATTTAAAAAGAAAAACGTAAACTATATCCAAACAAATATGTCTTTCATATTTAAATCATAAATAATCTATTTCATTTTTCACGCCAAAAATAAAAAATTCTAATCTCTCAAACAGAATACAATAAAATCAGGATATCAGGCGAAAAGTTCAATGTTTATAAAAACAGAATACTATAAAATTCTAACCACACAAACTTAAGGCTTTTGTTTATAATATTATCTTATAAAGTTCAATGTTTATAATCCCACTATTGAGATGTTTTAAACATATTTTCACACAAAAGTGAAGTTTAATGGTTGAGAGACCATAACCGATTGTAATATTTGGTTAAACTAAACCACTTAAACATATAAACCAATGACAAGGTTAGTTAACCCGTTAATTAACCTACGAACCAAGATTTTAACCCATAAACATAAATTACTACCCAAATACAATCTGAATCCACACTCATTCGATTAATTGAACCCTAGAAATCCTAAAAACCTCGAGAAGTCAAAAATAAGAGAAAATCGACATCAATGGAGATCAATGATATTGCCGGCGAAGAAGGCGCTCGAAGAGCTGAACCCGACAAATCCGACAACGAAGCGAACGAGCGTTATCAAGCTCAAGTTGAAGTTGAAGTAACAATTTTCAGAGATGAACCTTCGATTTTTCATGATGTATATCCTGAAGACGATGATGCAGATGCTGTGAGAGTTGACATAAAACGCGGTGATGGTCAGTTGTACGATGGTCAAAAATTCGTCAATGGTGTAGCGTTTAAAGAGGCGGTTCTCGACTATGCACTAAAAACCGGCAGGAACATCGTACAGAGCAGGTGGGATAAAACGAAGATTGAATTCAAATGTGTAGGAGATGGTTGATCTTGGCGGATTTATTGTGCAATTACTCGAGATTCATCAATGTGCGAGTTCAAGTCTTCAAAAACATTCATACTTGTGTTCGTAATGGTGAGTGTGAGATGCTTAAGGTTCCGATAATTGCTAGGTTGTTTGTAGATAAGATTCGTGAAGAACCTAGCTATTTTATGCCTATAAAAATCATGGATTTTATTAAGGAGAGATGGGGCATTAGTGTGTCACGAAATCAATGACAATCTGCTAGGAACAAGGCACGCCGCACGCGGTTGGATTGACAGAGCATATGTTGAGCAGTTTTCTAGAATGCGAGATAATGCTTCAGAGCTAGAGCTAAGTAATGAGGGAACAACGGTGAATATTGGCACCATAATGATGTTGGAAGATGTATTCAACCGCTTTTATATATGTTTTGAAGTTCTCAGAAACACTTGGAAAGAGTCTTATAGGCGACTGATTGGTGTTGATGGAAGCTTCTTAAGATCAACATTGAAAGTCAGTTGTTAGTTGCATTAGGTAGAGATGCAAATAATGCTATATATCTAGTAGCATGGGCAGTTGTTAGAGTTGAAGACACCGATAATTGGTTGTGGTTTGTTAAATTGATCAACGATGACTTGGGGCTAAGAAATGGTGAATGCCACATACTGGTATTTGATCGCTGCAAGGGTATTATTAAGGTTGCTTCGATTGAATTGCCTGAAATAGAGCATATAAATTGTGTGAGACACATATATGGGAACATCAAGAAGAAGCATGGCCGAAAAAATGTGGATGAAGCGTATGATTTGGAACTTAGTTTGAAGTTATATTGAACCAGATTATAAGCAGAATTTGGCGAGAATAAAAGAAATAGATTTGAGTGTTTACAATGACCTTATGAAGACGAAACCAAAAACTTGGTGTAGAGTTTTCTACAAACTTGGCAACCTCGTCACTGGTTTATATGTTTAAGTAGTTTAGTTTAACCAAAGATTATAATCGGTTATGGTCTCTCAACCATTAAACTTCATTTTTTGTGTGAAAATAGGTTTAAAATATTTCAATTATGAGATTATAAACATTGAACTTTATAAGATAGAGTTACAAAACAAAAACCTTAAATTTATGTGATTATAGGTTTTAAAGTTGTACGTCCTATGATATCACTTAATAATTTGTAATTTTCTCGTTTATTTAGAAAATCAAAATTGGCTGGAAACCTACTATAGTGTCATTATTACCAAACAAACAGATCTGACACTGACAAAATTTTAAGAGAGAGAGAGAGATACAAAAGATAAAAGGTTGAACAGTTACAAATTGGTCATTATCATTTCTGCCTTTGCATTTTGTGTATCCCCCACGTGCTAATCTTTAACCGTCCAAGACTTTTTCTTTCAATTAATTAACAATAAAAGTAGTGTTTAGGAATAATTATCTTTATTTCCGGCAACCTATTGAAGACTAAACCATCTCACATAAGCATTAATAAGACTATTAATAAGATTATTAATAAGACTTATGTTAGGCTAAGTTGAAAAAAAAAAGAGTTATGTAGAAAGATTGATCTCGAAGAGATAAACAAGCGTTTATGAATTATGTTTCTTTGTTTAGTTTACCGTTTCGCCAGAAGTTCTCTCTCCGGATGATAAATGGCTATATATACACACATGAATCGACAAAGATAACATGACTTACCAAACAATATCAAATGCAAACACAGCATATGCAACAGCAACAACACCACCACTTCGTGCTTGTCCACGGATCATGTCATGGAGCATGGTGCTGGTTCAAACTAGCGGCAAAGCTCAAGGCCGATGGTCAACGAGTGACAGCTATTGACCTTGGTGGGTCTGGGATCGATACGAGGCCGCTCGACGAGGTTCGTTCTGTCTCGGAGTATCTACAGCCTTTGATGGGTTTCTTGGAGTCTCTTTCTGAGGAAGAGAAGGTAGTTCTTGTTGGTCATAGCTATGGTGGCATTGGAACCTCCCTCTCTATGGAAAAGTTTCCGACCAAAATATCTGTCGGAGTTTTCCTCTCTGCTTATATGCCACACCATGAGTCTCCTCCATCCGTTCTCATTCAAGAGGTGGCCGGGAAAAAAATCTCATATTTTAATAAAAATATGGAAAATAAAGTTCTTATCTTGATTGGGACCATTCTTGAGGATAAATCTGATCTGATAATTGCATATCACTTTCTGTTTGTCTGTAGTATTTCAAAAGACTGCCTGAGGGATTCGCCATGGATTGTGAGTTTACATTCGAGGAAGGACCAGAGAAGCCGCCAAGTTCAGTTATGTTCGGTGATAGTTTCTTGAAGGAGAAGGCATATAGTAATTGCCAGGTAGAGGTGAGTTTTACATCCATTTCTGTTTAATGTGTTACAGAAAAAGTTCTTTTTTTATAAAATTATTATTATTGCATATTAGTCTACATTTCAGTTAAAATCATGAGTAGATAACAATCTCTTTGTTGAGATTTGAGCTCAATTTACAATCATAGATCAGGTGACTATTGTTCGTAATATACTAAAATCTGAATGCAGGATCTAGAATTAGCCATGGCGTTGGTAAAACCGAGTTGGTTATACCCCAAGGAAATGGAAGGTAAAGATTTGCTGACGAAGGAGAGGTATGGATCTGGGAAGAGAGCGTTTATCGTCTGTGAAGGTGACAATGTGGTTCCAGAGGAGATTCAGAAGTGGATGATTAGTAACTACGAACCTAATGAAGTGAATGTGATTAAAGAAGCTGGTCACATGGCTATGATCACTAAGCCTCAACAGCTTTCTCAACTGTTACAGAAAATAGCTGCGAAATACAACTGAAGAATGTAAAACTAGCATTGTATTGAGTATCCTGAAATTAAAGCTAGCCTCTAAGTGTGTCTCTCTCACGCGTGACTTTAGATTTATGATATGAATAAGCGAGCTTCAATATTTGCGATTCTTAGTATTCTACATTACATTGCTTACTGTATTTGGATGGGGCAGTTTCACATTAGCTTAACCAGAGTATCTTATACCTATGAGATTTGGATTGTGGAGGCAAGAACATAATGCTCTCTGATTTTATAGTTCCTGCACGAGCCAAGAATACAGGATCTGTTTACAGAAACAGAACTCAAGTTAGTTTCACTTGTGTCAGAACCCAATAAAATTCGATTAGACATGAGAATCTCGAACTTACATACAATTCTACATGTGAGCCAATTAGTTTGAAATTTGATCTGGAAAGGACACTTCTTTGTGTTGGCATCTGATCCTTCTGTCTTAGAGAATCTCAGCTGAGAAGCACCAAATTGAGAAGTTAAAGACTTCTCTATCAGGTAGCTAACAGACGGGGTTTATTGTTGAATCTTACTTCCTAAATAATTTCCCAGCCAAATCATAATTGCATGAGTCCTATGAAATGACTATATGCATCATGAGTTTTTCATATAACAGTGCTTCAGGTATGCGACTGACCTTTGGTCCAGATAATATTACTCGTGAAGTAGACAGAGCTCTTGAAACCTTGACAAACTGCCTCAAAACAGAAAAAAAAAAAAAGTTTAAGCAGGTGATCATATGCATATGATGAGTTTAAAGTACCCATGACAGACTAACCGTCGTAAAAGAGCTTCTGGGTGGTATGGAAATAGTTTCTTCTGATGTAGCCTCACAAATGAGTTTTGTAAGAAAAGCAGACAGTCTTTGGCATTTTCGAAAGCCTGGGGATGTAATTTCCGGTTCTGTTCAACCTCAGAAGTCTCAAGCAGAAATTTCCTTCTCTTCGAAGATGAAGCATTTATATTTCCTTCAAATGGGAATTCCACAAACAGGGTCCACGAGTCGCAGACTGTGCGCAAGCATCTACCAGGAAAAACAGCAAGTGTTAAACAGGAATCAGCCTTTTTTAGTATTTGTTTGGAAAAGTGCATTAGGTAATTTGGAAACTAGAGAAACCATTCAAAGACCAGAATACGAGCTAACATGGCTGGTCTCAAACACACACAAAAAAAAGAAAGATCATATCCAGTCTTGATACTCGGGATGGAGCAGTAAAATTACTTAAGAGAAAAGGATTAACCTCAGCAGATACTCTGCCCAGCTAGCCCCGATGTCTTTAGATATAAGGTAATCAAGAAGGACTTGATGATCATAATGCAGCTTTCAATAGAAATCAAAGGTGTGCGCATTAAGAAGTGTAACAATAACTGAACAAAAAACTAGCCTTCATGGAACGTAGCACAACAGGTTCCCTTATGTGAATGTTTTGAAAATTACCTCTGAAAGAAATATACAGAATAGGATCACAGGATTGAACAATGTTGATAAACGGACGTAAATCTCCTTATCTTGAGGCAAACGTCCTTTCCCGTTAAAGCCTATACGGGCAAAAAACGCCCATAAGAGAGCTCACAGAAATTTGGTCAACTCAAAAAGACAGTGTTTTACCCTACTTACAGTTCCTCTCCATCCGAAGGCACAGACAGCAATTGCAGGAGAACTTTAAATAATAGGTCATCCTACAATTAAATAGAGAAGAGATCTATTATAACTCTACTGTATGGTTTTAAAACCCGAAATACATATGGCAGATACAGAAGTATAAACTAAAACCTCATGCATGAACAGCTGGATGAAGGATGTAGAAAAGTCAACACTCTTCTTGGTATAAGTTCCGTGATCGGATAATGTATCACCTGGAACCTGTTGTTCAATCCATTTAAACATCCCTTCCATCCCTTTCTTTCTACATTCAAACTCACAATCCTTGTCGGTATGTCTACTTGAATAAAGTAGAGTGAGGGAGCACCGTAGGAACAGAAACAAAGATAGTCTTTGCAAATGATTAGTATGCGTCTCATTGACATCCCTATCAGACAAACTCACAAAAAAATGGAGATCCTTCCAGAGAGTTATCTTGGACGGGTTTATGCCTAGTAAGGCTGTGTTGGAGAAAGCCTTGAAAATGCCGTTGCAAATATTGCGAACATGAAAGAAGGATGGAACATTATATACTGGACTGATAAGTAAGTCTGATCATCAACACCTACAAAAAGATAGAGATAGCAGCGTAGGATGAACTTATCAGAAATATATTGAGAAAGAAAGCAAAGAAGTTATTTGAACTTATAAGTTCATAAACAGAAGAAATACCGTACCAGCAACTTGTGCACTAGGTATCTTGACATGCAAGAGCCAGTTTGACTTTCTAACTTTGGTTGGCACCAACGGAGGAGACCCGCAACAAGCTCGATGGTTTGTTGGAGTATCAAATGTGTAGGTCCAAAAGCATCAGAATCTTCTGCAAAGCGAACCTGCTGAACCACGGAACAAAGAAACTGAACAAAGTTCCCAAGAAATACAGTTTCTTCCTGACTGTTTGCAATGCTTCTTAGAGTTCCATAATGACCTTGGGAATTTCTTTCGCCACTACCATGCCGATTAGAAAAATGAGTGTCCACTCGGCACCAAGGAATTTTCCCAAATGTAGAGTTGACAGATTCCAAGTATACATCAATAAGTTCCTCATTTTCTTCTTGGCTCAAGCGCTTCAATATATTACGAAGAACTCGAACGATATCAGACACCGTGCACCAGTTAGCCTTTTCCATCTCACGTTTAAGAACATCAGAACCAATGTAATGTATATTTGAACCATCAAAAACAGTTGGAGAAGAAGCAGCAGGAATTGGGCAACTGTAGATAACTGCTAAGAGCAAACAGTCACAAAGCAAGCGAATGAAATCATCCTATTGGCTTCCTTGGGAAAATATATTAGTATGTATGAGAGCTGGAAGATATGACATTCTAGAATCTCGAGTGAGGCAGACGCAATATACAGATTCAACCAGAGACTCGGATACTTCTACAAGAATGTTGCCAGCCAGATGTTGAACGTGCACATTAAACCCCAGAGATACCAAATCAAGCAAGGGACATGAACTCGTTCGCGGCTTTATCAAACAACGTCAAATCATTAACACTCAAAGGTACCAGTTTTGTACACTATGGAATTCCTTTCGAGAAGTAGAAACAGAAACGTATCCATCTTCTGCAGAGACAATCATTTAAGTTCGCCCGATTTAGCATTATTGCAGAAAGAAGTTTCTTTTGTGAACCAAGAATGAGGAACTTACAAGATCGGCCATAAGTCTTTCTAAGCATAGATGATCTTTGGATTCTGGAGCAGCAGCCGTTTCCTCTCCCTTTTCCTGTTGAACGAAGCTAATCAAATAGCTGCAACAATCATCAACACCGCAGCAGAATCAAGCCAAGGAACTAACCGCAGCAGAATCAAGCCAAGGAACTAACCGCAGCAGAATCAAGGCCAATTTCACTAATCCAAGATTGAATTTCTCTCAACACCTGGGGAAATTAGACTCAGTGCCGTCTTTTAATATCCGGAAGCTTCGAAGATAAAAAAGCACACGACCCAGACAATTCATTGCATCATTAACGAAGATGTACCTGCGATAGAGAAAGAAGCAGATCTTCCTCCATTTCCTCCGTCGACAAATTTACTTCTCCTTCCTACAACGATCCAGTGTTGCGATTATACGAAACTCAGAACGAAACGGAGACGACGATCGATCAAGATGAAGGCGAGAAACTATCTCTCCGGAAGCCATTTTCTCCGATGACTGATATCTCTCACCGGAATCAAAACCCTTCACTGACATCACTCGGGACGCCATTTTTGTTATAAGCGTCAAACGCGGAGCTATATTATCGATCAAAAGAGCGTTTTGTCCATTGCGTTACGTAGTCCTTCAGCCCGTATGCAACTGAACGAAATAGCTTCTTCCGTCGTAGAATTTACACGGAAATGCCTTTCGATCACCGCACTAAAACGGGCGTGTCAGCTCCACGCTCTCGTCCTCACCGCCGGCGCAGCTTCCGAATCTCCGTACGCAAGCAATAACCTCATCTCAATGTATGTGAGGTGCGGCTCCTTGGAAAAAGCGCGAAAAGTGTTCGACACAATGCCTGAGAGAAACGTGGTTTCTTACAATGCGCTTTATTCGGCGTATTCCCGGAACCGAAGTGACGCAAGTTGTGCGTTGGGTCTGATAACCCGTATGGCATCTGAGTCCTTGAAGCCCAATAACTCGACTTTCACTAGCTTATTGCAGGTTTGTGCTGTGCTTGAGGATGCTTTGATGGGATCATCATTACATTCACAGATCGTAAAGCTTGGATATTCAGATAACGTAGTTGTCCAGACATCAGTTTTGGGGATGTACTCCAGTTGCGGAGACTTAGAATCTGCAAGGAGAATCTTTGACGGTGTAAATGACGGAGATGCGGTGGCTTGGAACACAATGATATTTGGGAGCTTGAGAAATAATAAAATAGAAGAAGGGCTTTTGCTGTTTAGAAGCATGTTGATGTCCGGTGTTGATCCAACGCAGTTCACGTATTCGATGGTTCTGAATGCTTGCAGTAAATTGAGCAGCTATTCACTGGGGAAACTAACCCATGCCCGTATATTAGTCTTGGATGGTTTAGCTGATTTAGCTGTAGAAAATGCTCTTCTTGATATGTATTGCAGTTGTGGGGATATGAAAGAAGCACTCTATGTGTTTGGGAGGATTCTTAACCCTGATTTGGTTTCATGGAACTCGATTATCTCGGGTTGCTCAGAAAACGGCTTTGGAGAGCAAGCGATTCTTATGTATGGAAGGTTACAGAGGAGGTCCACACCTCGGCCAGATGAATATACTTTCTCTGCTGTTATATGTGCAACAGCGGAACCAGAAAGATTCATTCATGGGAAGCTTCTCCATGGACAAGTAACGAAATTAGGATATGAAAGGAGTGTTTTTGTTGGAACAACACTCTTGTCCATGTACTTCAAGAACAGGGAAGCTGAATCTGCTCAGAAGGTGTTTGGTGTGATCACGGAAAGAGATGTTGTTCTCTGGACTGATATGATTGTAGGGCAATCAAGACTGGGAAACAGTGAGCAGGCGGTCCAACTCTTCGCTGAAATGTACAGAGAAAAAAAAAATACTGATGGTTTTTCCCTGAGCAGTGTCTTAGGAGCATGTTCAGACATGGCAATGCAAAGACAAGGTGAAGTGTTCCATTCTCTGGCCGTGAAGACAGGATTCGATACCGTTATGTCGGTATGTGGAGCCCTATTAGACATGTATGGGAAAACCGGAAAATTCAGTGCTGCAGAATCAGTGTTCTCTCTTGTTTCAAAACCAGACTTGAAATGTTGGAACTCAATGCTTGGAGCTTATAGTCAGCATGGAATGGTAGAAAAGGCTCTGGGCTTCTTTGAACAAATCCTACAAAACGGTCACACGCCAGATGCAGTAACATACTTATCTTTATTAGTAGCCTGCAGCCACAGCGGATCAACTCAGCAAGGTAAGTTCCTGTGGAACCAAATGAAGGAAAGAGGCATCAAAGCAGGGTTTAAGCATTATTCTTGCATGGTGAATTTGGTGTCAAAAGCTGGGTTAGTAGACGAAGCACTGGAACTGATAGAAGAATCTCTTCCTGGGAACAACCAAGCAGAGCTCTGGAGAACTCTGCTAAGCGCCTGTGTTAACACAAGAAACTTGCAGATGGGACTATACGCGGCTGGGCAGATCCTGAGACTTGATCCAGAAGACACTACAACACACATTCTCCTATCGAATCTTTATGCGGTGAAAGGGAGATGGGAGGATGTTGCAGAGGTGAGAAGGAAGATTAGAGGATTAGCTTCTGCGAAAGATCCAGGATTGAGCTGGATTGAAGTGAACAACAACAACACACAAGTTTTCTCCTCCGGAGACCAGTCTAATCCAGGAATAATACAAGCGCAAGATGAATTACATAGGTTAAACAGTAATCTGTTGTGTAGATCATCCATTGAACAAGATCAACTCCTTACAAGACTTGTCTGTTCAGATTAAGAATTGTTCTAAACAAGTATCCTCATTTCAATTCTAAGTCACGTATGGAAGAACTGTAATAACAGAGTAGAAATTAACAAGGATAAAGATCTGAAGGCCCAAAAAACAAACTTTCTCTGTTTCTACTTTCAATACACAACTTCTAAAATGACCAGACACACTAAGAGTAAGAGATCACTAAAGATTAAAAAAAAGACAATAGAGAGACTAAAAAAAGAGGGAAGCTTTATGAAGAAATCGATACTCTCTGGAAAAGGCGGAAGCTTTATGAAAAGGTCCTTCATTTGTGAGAGTTCCCTGGTGTTGTGATGGAGAGATCTGGCCACGCAAAGTACTCACCGGAGACGAATCCACCTGCGTTGTTGCTCTCTAAACCCTCGAATTGCCACGTGGCTGGTATCGAAACAGCGTGATGACCACCGTTACTCGCTACATTCGTCGTCGCAGCGTCACCCACAGTTGTAAACGGCCACACCGCTCTTCCGAGTCCAAAGCTGACGTCATCAAAACCCGACCCAACTCCGACTCCAAACCCGCCAATTCCGATAATCGACCCGGATCCATGCGTTGCCGTCGCGGCGTTAGCGTTTTGGTTCAACAGAGAGGTGAAACTGCTGCAGAGAGATAAAGCGCTTCCCTTTCCGTCGTTTTCAAGCGGAGCGGTTACGGTGTGGCTAACGCCGTTAGAGATCGACGACTGAGGGAACAGAACAGGTGTCGCTTGTAACGGAACGCTGCGAATTCCGGCGGAGGAGGTAGAGACGACGGAGCTAACGGCGGATGCGGCTGAAGAAGAGCAAGTGCGGGAACGTTTCGCGGCTTTGCGAGTACCGCCGCCGATTGGAATATCGCGGAGAGTTCCGCCGTGAGTCCAGTAACGGCGACAGGATTTGCAGAAATGACGAGGCTGAGAAAAGTTGTAGTTGTTGTAGTAACAGAACTTTGTGTTGGTTGAGTCGCAGCGAGGACAAGGGAGTTGCTCTTGCTGCTCAGTGGTCGGTGCATTTCCTGTTACTACGCCGTGAGGTCTCATAGCTATCCGTCGTGATTCGCCGGCGTCAAAAATCGTCATGGGCAAGAAGAACTAGAAGACGCGGGAATGAAGAAAAATTAGAAATTTCTGGTAGTTGTGTTGGGTTAAAGGTTGAAACTTTTGTTACGAGGGAGTGAGATTCGGGGAGTTTGTTTGCTTTTTATGGAGGAAACATGCTCAGACAGAAATGGGGGTGGAGAAGAAAGTCAGGCTTTTTTGGACAGAGGGTGTTGGGTTGATTAGAGGCCACGCTCTCTCTCTCTCTCGTCTTTAAAATTTGTCTTTTTATGAAGTTTTTGGAATTGTTGAGTCGGCTATGGATTATAGTGAACAGTGATTGCTCTGCTTCCTCCCTACACACTATGAGTCGGCTCTCTTCTTACGTAGGAGGCTCGTCTTCCAAAGTTTCAGTTTGAACAATGGATAATTTCTGATTGACAAAAACAAGAGAATATTTTGTTTTTTATTCTATCTATTAAATAAAAAATCGCGGCTTACAATTTCTAAAAATTAACTCAAAATGTTCCTAGTCTCATGGAAATGATAGTATTTGAGTTTATTGAGTTTTAGATTAGTTGTTTGTTGTAAATGGTTTTTGATAGATTAGTTATTCTCGAGTTACACTTAGTTCTAGAAAATTGCACCTAAATGCCGTCATGAAAAATATCGTCGCAATATTTGACTATCGCAAACAGTACTATTGAATATGTGAATAGTGTGCCACACTAACGTTTAATTGACATATTTGAGGTTGAGGTGCATGAAATGAGTTTAAAAGTTTACGTAAAATTATGTTCAAAATTTTCAACGTTGTGATAATTCACGGTTCTAAGATTACTACATTTTGCTACCTATATTATCGGGAAAACATTATGATACTACATATTTTTAGTCTAGTCTTTATCATCTATATATTTAATTATTATCTTTACCAACCTTATAAATAATTTTACCCCAAAAAAAAAACATTATTGTACTTATTTGTCTAATAATGTTAAAGTTTAGTCATGGACTCATGGCGTTGCCTTTATGTTTAAAGTTTTTTAAATCAGTCAAAACTAATAATAATGGATAGAGACAGGTGTAGGTCGCAGTAGGCAACACAGGTATGAGACTCTTGAGCTGATCAATGTACGGCCAGTTCCCAGTAAGTCTTCAATTATCTCCACAGATTTTTTAATTATTATTTGAATTTCATGCTTAAATACTGTAAATCTATAATAAACCAAACAACCTAATTTATCCGCTAATTTATTTTACTATATCCACATGTTTACAAATAGTAATAATTTAGATTAGTTTGTAACGTATACGCGAATAATATGTTTAATTTTATACGAGTGACTGATTTAATGTAACATAAGCTCATAAAATAAGAAGAATCGAATGTTCCAGAAAGTTGGAAACAGGGGACACCTTTTCTGTATCATTTTCGTTAGATTTTAACTTGAAAATGGATAATTGGATTTATTATATAACTTTATTTGAGACGAATTAAATTATAAATGTTGTTTGTGGGTCACACAGCTTTTGAAATTAAAGTCCAAAAAAAATCGAACTTGTTTCATTGTTTCGCTGGCTGTTGTAACGTACCGTACCGAAACCTTTTTGTTTGTTTATTTGGAGATTATTCTTTTTGAAACACTTCTTTTTTGTTAAATGTTAGTATTAAAAAGATATAGACAGGTGACAGTCGCTTATTTATTAAAAATTGATACATAAATTTGCGGATTTTTCTAATTAAAAGGGTAATGAAGGTGGCCCCTGCTTTCGTGTTTCTTCAGTAAACACTAGTAAATTTTGTAGTATTATCATGGCTCTTAACAAAATGATAAATTATATAATTAAATTGACGTTGTAAATTATGTTGTTGTTTTCCGATTTTGACAGGCGAATCAGAATCTATGTTTAATCGACATTAGACGACTAAAACAATTTGTATTGGAGTTTGATTGCTCAAAAGGACTACATTATTCCACATCGAGACCAAATCTATGCAATATATATATATATATATATAGGATTTGATGATCTAAAGTTAAAACATGGGACAAAAAGAAAACAAAATTTATAAAAAATATCGAAAACAAACATAACCTTTTGTAACGAAAATAAGAGTATGCCAATATCGTCTTGTAAGTGTGACAAACTGAGGATGTAATCTAGAGTAGCAAACAAGTAAGCAACTATGGGGATGCATTTTTCTCTCTAAATTATACAGATACTAAAATAAAGAATATAACCCAAAATTAATTTAAAATAATAATTTCACTATTTATATTTTCAACTTATAATGAAAAATTACTGTGACCGCAATCAGAGGAAAATATGTAATAATAATTCTTACACGCCTTGTCCCAAACTTCTCATCATTCTGTCTCTCTCCGCATTTATCGTTCACTCTTTTCTCTTTTTTTTTTGTTTTTATCTTAAATTATAATCATAAGACTTTTTTATTTTTTCTTGAAAAAATAACGAGGTGAACTTCAAGAAAATACCCTACAAAACATAGAACGTGATTAAGACAGATGACAAATCCGACGTTTTCTTTAAAGTAAAGTTTTCATACTGGTCTGGTCCATACGTATATATACATAAAAGGAAAATGCGTTACAAACAAACTTATACATAAGTAAGGAAGAGAGAGAAAGAGTCTAAAAGAGAACGGTCAAAGAGACAAGAGGGAAGCTGTCCGGTCGGGTCGAAGGAGGTGTGGATAAGCACGCGAGCCGGAGGAAGATGGATATGACCCAGAACCACCATTCATTTCAACGACTTCTCTTCTCTCTCTGTCTGTCTCTTTAGTCGCTTTCATACCCAAAACAATGAAGAGAGAGAGCAGAGAGGAGTGGGTTTGTGTGTTGTGGTGTGCCATATGGGACGATGTGTCCTATTTGTATTGCAGCCGTCCTTTCGTTGTCGGTTATTCGGGTCCAGACCGGTCCTTTCAGATCATACTACTGACACCCTTCCCTTATTCCCTCTCTCTTTCTTCTTGTCTTTTTCTTCCTTAATCCTCTCTGTTCTCTGATGCCGATTCTCACAACCTTTGATCTGAGGGTGTTCCTGTCTTTTGTATGTGCATCATAGAGGGTTAATTTCGTCTTTTTTTTACCACGCCGTGTTTATCTGCGATCGCTCGAGTCCAACGGTCCAATGTTTTTTTTTTTCTCTTTACTCAGTTACCAAATCTAAACAAGTATACAACTGATTATTCCCGTTCCCTTTTCAAAATTTTCCTTTGTATTATTTTTTTTTTTCTGGTAGAAACAAATTTGCGTTGTTCTTTTTTACTTTAATAAACCTGAGTTGATCAAATACTATATTCATTCTTCCATTAAATTGGAAAGAAGATTACAATTTTGGTTTTAAGGTCATAACTATAATAATGGTATAAAATGACCTATCCAAGAGAATTTTGATAAACTAATGTAATCATACATACGCAAAGGGCTAAAGTTCAAAGAGAAAGAGTTATTTTCTCATATAGTCAAGTGTAATAGTTAGTGTCCAACACTTCTATATTGCAAGAACAACAATCCCCGCAAATTAACAACTAATAATTCACTAAACCAAGAACCATAGCATAATTTGGTCACACTTGAACAGAATTGAAATTAAACCTCATCAAGTAAACTCCAAATCCATAGCAAAACATAAACAGCTATATTATGCTTTTAACGGTACTATATAACCATGTATGAACAACAAAAAACACAAAGACAAAGAATGAATCTCACAGTGTCGGAATAGTAGAAATTACAATTTTGTTTTTTAATAAGGAAAAGTAAAAAAAAAAAAAAAAAAAATCAAAGTTCACGAAGGTGGAGGAGATTAAAGGGAGTAACGAATTTGGAGTCACCGAAGAGTAATTTGTCAGCAATGAGGAGATTAGCAGCTTCGCTAGGATGGTACGGGTTCCAAAACACATGCTTTGACCGGTCCGTACAAAGGCTCGACGTTGGTCCACATGGCAATATCCCCGCCAATCTCCCTCCCGTTCCACTGCACGCCTCACTCGCCGTCCTAAACCCTATTTATCATTTTTTATTTTTTTAAGAATCAGCTAAACGCACAAATCACATTTTTTTATTATATTAAAAAACATTTCCTTACAACGACAAGCAAGCTATTAGATATTATTATTTTGTTTGAAAATACTAAAATATTGGTAAAGCGAAAATTCCAAAGATGGTAAAATACTAATTTCCGTTTTGTTGGTAAGTGAACCCAGACACCGAAGTGTTCATTCTATTCAACAAATTTTTCGAAGTTACATTCATCAAAATGTATGGTCTTGGACCATAAATAATGAATTTTCTTTTGACATTGGATGCTTTTAAAAGCCCATGGGCCACTAATATAAATATTCTTACCGTATTATTTGTAATTGACAATGAGATCCATGACTAGATCGTAAACATTTGCATAAATGAAGTGTCCGTCTTTTAGATTATGGTATTGTTCGTTTACTAGTCGCTGTGATTTGCAATTGCGACCAATGACCAACAACTGCGACCTGCGACTATTATGATGTTCGTTTGATAGTCGCTGGTCGCAGTCGCAGTGTTGTTCGTTTAACAGTTACTGGTTTTTATTTATTAATTGTTAGTCGCAGTCGCTGGTAGTTGGTTGCAGGTTATGCGACCAACAAACGAACAGTCGCAGTCGACTGGTAAACGAATAGCCCTTATCTTTCAATTCCACCAGCAATAGATCTTTAAGACGAGCATTGTACTGAAGGGACAGCTTGTTTGCCAAATTAACACACTGCATATCCTTCAACTGATTGATTGATTTTTGGTATGGGATACACCCGATCGGAGCCACATTCCCAGCCACAAATTTACGAGCGTCCAATGCATATAATCTCTACAATTTTCATTCCAAATGAATATTATAATTTACATCAACAAAGGCTAACAAAAAGACATTCATAACCTTTCTAACATACCTTGAGTTGCTCACGAAGATAGATAATCATGTCCTCAACAAAAATGTCAGTTGTTTGTGTTAATCTTGCCTGAGCCGCAACAAATGGGACTAGATAGTTGTTGAGAAAATCATTTGAGCAATTGCTATGGAAAATATTGATTTCTTTTTGATGTAATCTTTAGCTTTATCTTCACCCAAAAGTTTATCGAATTGATTCTTTCTAATGTTAAAGTAATCGATTTGTATATCCATTTATAACCGTTTCTTTCTAATGTTAAAGTAATCGATTTGTATATCCATTTATAACCGATTCACCTACAAAAGTTGTAATTTTTAATTGTTAAATATATACATAAATTGTAATTTTGAACCGTTAATTCAACTTGAAAAACATGAATTAATAAATATTTATAAAAATAAATTAATGAATTTTAACGTGAATTTTTTCAGTCAACCAATCGAACGTGACACATAATACTAAAGATATGAAGACAAAAAGACTTACAAATACACTTCCAGTAGCATTTGAGAATTCCACCACCACCTCATGCGTAATTCACACCATTTAATAATGCTTCACCACTTGCATTTGGTGCTAGATATGGAACTGCATAATTTGGTTGCCCTAGCTTTTCTCCTATAGACAACAAGACATAATTAAAATAAACATTAGCATAACGATTGTAAAAGAAATGAGATATTGATTTATAGTTTGGATGAATGTTTTCATTGAATTACCAACGATATCAGCTATGGTACGGCCGTTGGTAAACCGGCCTGTTGGATTCCCACGGGATTGTTTGAAATCGATGCCATTAGGAGGACTATTGGCTCTAGACAACGTTTGAAAGTAATTGTTATTTCCTGCGTCCACTAACGAATCGCCGAAAACGAATGACGCGGCTAAGACGTTTTGGTCTCCTGCGCTAGCTACTCTTGAAGATCTTAATCCAAAGAAGAAGAATATGAAGAAAGGTACGAAGAAATTAGCTTTATTCATTGTCATAAAATGGTTTTCTAAATATTGATTTTTATTTTTGTGTTTTGGTGTTCTTTGACAAAGATGAGTTTATATAGATAACTCTTATGACTGGTTAAGAAGCTATGAGAAGCAATCTTATGTGTTGGATTTGAAACTGGGTTGTTTAACAAACAAAAAGCTTTTTTTTTATGGTCAACATGTTTCCAATTTCTTTTAATTTTCATTACAAAAACAGAGAAAGTTAGGACACCAATATTTGTGGTGGTTTATGGTTTAGAAAGTTTGAAAATCAAATACCCTTGTTTAGTTCTATTACATCATGCTTCAAATTTATCACGAATTGATTTTTGTTTTTTAAATGGAAAAATACCAACCTGGTAAAAACAGAGAAAAATACTGAACGTCTCGTATGGGCTTATTATTATTGGGCTAAATAATTACGTGGACCAGTTTTTGTAATTCGTCTGCCTCTAGATCCTACCATCAGAACAAACACCAAGGACACTATACAGTATAATGCATATTATTACATTACATGCAAAATTATTTTCATTCTCACCGAAATTTTAAATTGAAAAAAATATTTTCGCCGTTGCCGGGGATCGAACCCGGGTCACCCGCGTGACAGGCGGGAATACTTACCACTATACTACAACGACATTGTTGCTTTTGTTTTAAGTAATGGTTTTATCTACAATTGTCAAAAACTAGCTCAAAGTTATGCTTTATGTATAAAACTAGCAGAAAGAGGAGATATCTTGTTAGATATTTTGGTCATATCATATATATATTTGTCACATTAATATATCAGAAATTTGTTTGTTTGTCAAATATATTCTAGTAAAAATTATGGTTAAAGACGAACCTGGACTACATCAAAATGCTTAAAAGCAGGTTGGATCAATTTGTTTTACATAAACATTTGAATAATTCGGTGTTGTTTACGTACACAAATTTATTTTTGGATCTAATTCTCCCTTTAAGCCGAGAAGCTAGGAGCCACCGTTAATTCAGACGGACCGCCAAACGGATCCGGCGACCGAAATTCCATCGGCGGAGAATTCTCCGACACACGCCACATCTTCACCGACCTGTCAAAACTCCCACTGTACACGATCCACCGCCTCTCACCGGAAGCCGATTCTTGATCTCTCTCCACCGCTAAACATTTCACCGGACCTGCGTGTCCTGTCAAAACCGAAATACATACGTGCTCTACTCCTCCACCTCTGCCGCCGCCACCGCGTTCTGATCTCCTCCAAACGCGAATCCCGAGATCGGCGGAACCACTGAACAACAAACTCCCCGCCGCGACGAGGCAGAGCACGGCGAGTTTATGCCCTTTCAAAACGCCTCCGTTTTTCATGTTATTGTCTCGTTCCCAAAAATTAACGGTTCCGTCAGATGAACCGCAGTAAACTAACGTCGCGCTCTGATCAACCGCGATCGCCGTCACGGCACAGTCTTGTTTCAAAAGCGTCTCGGAGAAGAAATGTTTGGTCTCCTTGGCTTGTTCATCTCTCCTCCACACTTTAACCGTACCATCGGCTGATCCGGTGAAAACCAAACCGTCGAAACCCGATACGACGGCGTTCACCGCGTCCTCGTGAGCGTTCACCGATTCCAAACATCTCAGATCCGAGACTCTCCACACTTTAAACGTTTTATCCCAAGACCCCGAATACAAAAGCGTCTTGTCTTCGTTCAGCGCAAGGCACGAGATCGAGTCAAGATGTCGAAACCCTTGCGCGCTGGTGCTGGTTCCATTCCGCCTCGTGAAGCTGAAGTAAGAGGATGGCGCGATGGAGTTTTTGATGTAATCTCGGAGAATCGGCATCGTACCAACGCGGCGAAAAACGTTTGAATCTTTCGACGAGGCTTTCCACACACGGATCTTCCCGTCTTGATGTCCGGTGAAGATTTTGTCTCCGGCGATAACAATCGCTTTCACCAATCCGCTATTGGATTTGAAACTCGAGAACTCGATGTGGTTTTTCCAAACTCGAATGTTCTTGGAATCAGATCCTGTGTAAAGTAAATCGCCAGATGTAGCTAAAGAATAGATATGGCCTTCTTCACGGACCAGAGATCCCATGAGAATACTAGGAGAGTAGTTATTATGTTCTTCTGTGTGCGACGCCGTTGACTTCGACGCCGAATGCGACGGTTCTACATCGGTGGGATCGACGTGTAGGGACCATGGGGATTTAGACAGAGGAGAAATGGAGCCGTCAGAGGGAGAGATATCGACGTATGTTATGTCATAAATGTCAGGATCTGGATCAGTTGCTACTTTCTTCAGTTTTGTAAATTTCTGGCTACTGGTGTCCCTGCTCGAAGCCTTATGATGATGCATTTGAAGAAATCAAGAAGATCAAATTAGGTTTCGATGTTGATTTTTCTGATTGCGGCAACGTCTAGAAAGAAAGAAAGAAATAAATAAAAAGATTGGAGTTCGATGGTGCCTATCTGGGAATTACGTATAATTGTGTGTCTATATATAGTGTATTCAAAATTAGTTTTTCAAAAAATAAGAAAAAGAGAAGAGAGAGAATGAGATTAGTTTTTCAAAACAGAAACATAAATGAGTTTTTCAAAAGAGAAACTTTGAAAACTTTTTAGATACTTTTGTAACACATGTTTTTACTATGAATGGTTTATTTTTTTTATTTTTAAATTAATAACACAACTAAACTAAACTAAAAATATCAATATTAAAAAAAAAAATTATGTAGATGAAACTCTCAAAAGAGTATTTCGTCAATGGGAATGCTCAAACATGCTGATTTTTTTAAAAATAATATATTTGAAAGCTGATATGTCAATTTTTTTTTTTAAGATTTCACTCACTCTTTGCATTTAGTTTTTTTTATATATAAATACAAATTATAAGAATTAGAAAAATATCCGTTTACGTCTTTTTTGTAAAATTTTATCTTCCTTTTTCTTATATTGATATCACAATAATTCAATAATGCACATGTTTTATTTTAGTTTGTATAATATATGATATGTTTTTTTGTCAACTTAGTCTAATAATTTTAGTATTCCTTTTAACATTGTGAGGTGCTGAGTTCGAATTACAAACATGTATCATGAATTTCAGAAATGACTACCATTGTGTCACGTGATTCTGACATGATATATTTTTAAAAAAAAATTCTTGTGTTTTATTTATAAATTATTATTTTGGTTGATTTTTTTATTATCTTTTTAGTTTTTTTCCTACACATTTCATACATATGTTTACTTGTTTCTCATACCATTTTATTGTTCCAAATCTCAATGTGTTATTATGTTTATGATATGTTTAAATTAATTATATATTTTATTTATTTAATCTTTATGTTTTCATTATTTAAAATAGTTAAATTCACATTAGATATAGTAAATTTAAATAATTAATCATATATATATATATTTATATTTTTTATAGTTGAACATATAAATTTATATAAAATTTTGCATTTAAATATAATATTATGTAATAATTTTATATTAATCTCGTTATTTCCTTTTTCCAAAACCTCAAATCTTCAAATCCATCGAAGATTTGTAAACAACAAAACTGAGGAGTTTCCTCTATATAACCACCACTAGTAGTCTCCACCACCTCTCATTCTCTCCCTTTCACTTTCTCTGTATAGTTCTTCACTTTTGCTTCTCTATCTTGTTTCTTCACGAAAGCGATGGCTTTTCACGATGATCTTCCTCCCCAACTTACGAAAGATGTCAAGAGAAGAACCTTAAAAAGTTAAGACCTTGAAGTATTGATTATCATCGCTACAAGAGCCGCTCATATCGCAAGAGAAAGGATTTCACATCGCCTCTCATGAAGCCATACGAAGCGTCGACGTTCTGAGGATGATGCGAAGCTTGCCTTTGACTCTTTGACAAACGAAAGATTTCAACATCGATTGGGGAGAAAGTAGGGGTGGACGTTCGATCCGGTTCGGGTTTTTCGGGTTTTCGGGTTTCTGGGGTGAGAAGTCTAAGTCTCATTCGGGTATTTTTCTAGTTCGGTTTGAGTTCAGTTCGGTTCGATTTTGGTAACATACTTTAAGTCTCATTTTGTATTCAATTACCATTCGGGTTCGATTCTAACTTTGGTTCTTTTGACTTTTTCTTAACGATTTTTTACATATCCCTAATTTATAATTCAAAATCTTTAAATATTTTATTTTTTAATGTTTTGATTATTTTAATCTTCAAATAAATAATTTTAGATTTATAATTGTAAATTTGGATATTTGAATTATTATAAACTTAAATATAATTATTATATTTAGAAATAATAATTGGAGTTCAGATATTTCAGGTATCCATTTGATTTTTGGTTTGGGTTCGGTTATTTAATTATAAAAGTTTAGGATCCGTTCGGATATTTTATCAATTTCGGATTCGGTTTGGGTTCTGTTCGGATCTTCGGATTCAGGTATTTTGCCCAGCCCTAGGAGAATATAAAGACTAGCTAGAGTTTATTTCTAGCGTTACGAGTTCTCGAAGTAGTATGTAATTTTTGGGGTTGTTTTCTAGTTCAAATTTGATCATATTTGAATCAAATTGATTGTTATTATAACAAAGTTGCATGATTGAAGACAGAGAATTGGGTATTAATATATAAAAATGATAACTATGGGCTAAACAGTGATGATCTTTTAATATGGGGTCAAAAACATAAAAAAAAGAGAAAAACTTGACCTGGTTCATCTCTCGTCCTCAGTTTCTGTATTTTTTTTTTGGTGTTTCTGTATATTTTTTTGTTTTTTGTATTTTTTTGGTTTTTATCTCCGACAAAGAGGCAGTAGTAGGGGTAGGGCTTTCTCTCCGACGATTCGTTACCCTCGCGCTTCGTCGTCTCACCGCAGCGCACGTTAGCCACCGTCGTTGATATCATACGCCCACTACCGCCGGAGGTAATCTTGTGCTTCCTAGCCACCGCTTTAAGCTGATTTACAAGGGAAACCCTAATTCGTCGATTCAATCAACTTTGATTTCTTTTTCCTCCTCCTCCTGTAGTTCCACGTATGGTCGCCGTTGGTTTACCAAGGATCGAATCTCAAATTGTTTGTTGTTTTTGTGTTTTGATCAGGGGAGATTCTTCGATTGTTCTTAAATTTTGATCATTCGTCACTGTAGTAGATCTGAGCCAATAGACTGCGGACGAATTTGACTGGGGAATCAGATCTAGGTTTAGGGTTTGATGCGTTGGCGATGTTCAGTGATCGGCGGGAGCGGGATATGGCCAATCATGGAGAAGGGAACAAGTACGCGTCTGTCAACCTGAACAAGTCTTATGGGTATCAATCACATCATCAGTATAATCAATCTGGAGGTTATGGGACAAATCGGGGGAGAGGCGGTGGCTATGGCGGTGGTGGTGGAGGAGGAAGTATGGTTGTCCTTTCACGACCAAGAAGCTCGCAAAATGCTGGGCCGAAGCTATCTGTTCCACCCCCCTTGAACCTTCCGTCACTCCGTAAGGAGCATGAGCGAGTTGATTCATCTGGTTCGAGCTTTCATTCTGGAGGAGGAATCTCTGGGAATGGAGCGAGACCCGCTTCGTCCGGAATGGGATGGAGTAAGCCTGCGGCTACAGCTGCTTTGCAAGATGGTGATTTTTCCAACCATAGTGTTGAAGGTGTTACCAGGGGGAGTAATGGGTCTGCTTCTCGGGCTGGTGCTGCTGAACCTTTGGTACGGGCTTACCATCCTGTGGAGAAAGTTGCAACTTTGAGGGGTGAAGATTTCCCGTCTTTGAAGGCTTCTCTGCCTTCAGCTTCTGTGTCTGGGCAGAAACAGAAGGAGGGTCTGAATCAGAAGCAGAAGCAAGCTTCAGGTGAAGAGTTTTTAAAAGAGCCGAGAGGTGTGTCTGGTATCGCCAGTTCACTTGTAGATGTGAGATCTCAAAACCAGTCTGGGTGTAGCCGGGTCGGTAATGAGCTCAGCGAGAGTCCCAGTTTCCCAGATGGTTTACATTCATCTGAGCAGGTGAGGAAAAAGGAGTATTTTCCAGGGCCACTACCTATTGTTCGTTTGACCCCACGGTCTGATTGGGCTGATGATGAGCGTGACACTAGTCATGGCTTGAGAGATCGGGACAGAGATCATAGCTATTCAAAGAATGAACCATATTGTCATAGGAATTTTGATCTTTCGAGGTCTCATGTGTTGCCCCAGAAGCATGCTGCTCCGAATCTTTTTGACAAACCAGGACAGCGTGAAAATGAAATTGCAAAATCCTCTTTGACTCAAGTGAGACCAGCCAGTGGAGGAAGGGAGGCCAATGCTTGGAGGGTCTCTGCACCGCTCCAAAATGAAGTTGCAAATAATAACAAAAGTATTTATGGAGCAAGGCCGTCTAGCAGGGACAGAGAAGGTGTTAAGAATAGTAACTACGTCTTGTCAGTATCAAGGGAAAATGTCTGGAATAATACTGGAGCTAGAGAGGCTCCATATCAACATGGAGGAAGACAACCATGGAATAATAATATTGAAAACTCCGGCAACAGGGGAACTTTTACTCGAGATGGGTATGGAAATGATCATAAGAATAGGTATGGAGCTAACTCTCTCCAGTTGGCTGCGCTTCTAGAGGTTTGTTATTTCCTGTGACATGATTTTATTAACTAATGATCTCAATATATACTTCTTGCAGGGATAAACGCCCCTTCTTTAAGAGTGACAAACCTCATGTGGAAGATCATTTTGTGAAAGACTTTGGCGACTCTAGTTTTAATGTCCATGATCCATTCCCAGTACTTGGTGTTGCTAAGAAGAAGAAAGAGGCTTTTAAGCAAACAGAGTTTCATGATCCTGTCCGAGAGTCATTTGAGGCTGAACTTGAGCGAGTTCAAAAGATGCAGGAAGAGGAACGCCGGCGGATCGTCGAGGAACAGGAAAGGGTGATTGAACTAGCTCGAACAGAAGAAGAAGAGAGACTGAGGCTGTCTCGCGAACAAGATGAGCGGCAGAGAAGATTAGAAGAAGAGGCTAGAGAAGCTGCTTTCAGAAACGAGCAGGAGAGACTGGAGGCTTCTAGGAGGGCAGACGAGTTGAGAAAGTCAAAAGAAGAGGAGAAACATAAGTTGATCATGGAGGAAGAAAGGAGGAAGCAGGCTGCTAAGCAAAAGCTTCTCGAGTTGGAAGAAAAGATTTCCAGGAGACAGGCTGAAGCTGCTAAAGGTTGCAGCAGCTCATCAACTGTTTCGGAGGAGAAATTCTTAGATATTGCTAAAGAAAAAGAGTCTGCAGATGTTGTTGATTGGGAAGACAGCGAAAGGATGGTTGATAGAATTACTACTTCATCAGCTTCAGATCTATCAGTACCCACTAGATCATTTGAGAGCAATGCAGCGCCTCAATTTTCTAGAGATGCTTCTTTTGGGTTCCCTGATAGACAGAAGCCAACTTGGAGAAAGGAAGACATTGAGAGTGGAGGCAGTTCGAGGTTTATTCAGCAAAATATGGAGAATGTTCCACATAGCCCGCAGAGAGATGCAGGTGGAGGTTTTCCCAAGGAGTTCTTTGGGACAACTGGATATCTCAGTGCCACTTCCTACCTCAAACCGGGATTTTCAGAGCATTCAGTTGATCAGAGTTGGAGAATTCCAGGAGATGGAAGGCCCTATGGTAGGAATTATGGGATGGAATCGGAATCTCGTGAAAGTTTTGGAGAGCAATATGACGATCTGGGATGGGGTCAAAGCCAGGGCCGTGCACGCCGTGGTCCATATGCTCCTTATCCTGAAAAGTCGTATCAAAATCCTGAGGGGGGTGACTATTACCCTTTTGGGAAACCAAGGTATTCAGTAAGGCAGCCACGGGTTCTTCCCCCTCCTCAGGAGTCTAGGCAGAAGTCGTCCTTTAGAAGCGAGGATGAGCATCCTGGCCCCTCAACTTCTGTTGGTGGGATAAAGTACAGCCATACAGATGGGACTAATTCGACTGTTCTAGCCAGTTATATTGGGGATCATCAAGATCCTCATGTGACGTCGGGAAGTGGTATGGATGATCATCGGTTTGATAGCAAGCTGACTGGAAGGTGTGACTCTCAGTCTTCACTTTCTGTTACCAGCCCTCCTGATTCCCCTGTTCATCTCTCTCATGATGACATGGATGAACCAGCAGATTCATCTATCTTAGCTGCATCCAGAAAGGGTGAAGATGCTAGTTTACTAGAGAAGGGGGGAGTGCCAGTTATCTCTAGTAATGCTGGAAAGGATAGTTTGATGATTGCTACAGGATCTGTACCTTGTTGGGATAATGAAGAGTGGACTCTTGACAGTAATGAACGGTTGCAGGAACAAGAAGAATACGAGGAAGATGAAGATGGATACCAGGAGGAGGGTAAGATACTCGGGGTTGATGAGAACATAGATCTTACCCAAGAGTTAGAAGAATTACATCTCCAGGATAAAGAATCTAACCTGGTCTTAGGCTTTAATGAAGGAGTCGAGGTTGAAATACCCAGTGATGACTTTGAAAAATGTCAACAGAACTCCGAAGCAGCATTTCCTCTTCCTCAGCACTCTGTAATTTCTTTAGATGGTGAAAGACCTTCTGTTGAGACAATCTGTGATGAACAAACTGCCCAACCTGTTGAAATTTCTGATTCAGTGACCAGGCATATTGCATCCAATTGCTTGCAGGATACTGAAACCACAATGCAGAACTTGAGAGTTCAGGCAAATAGTGGTCGGCAGTCATTCGAGTTGGCCAATAAATTGGACTCGACGAGTTACTCTACCGTTTCTGCTCATCCTGTCGCACCACCTCACAGCATTGGTGTGCATCCGTCACATCTTCAGACAGCTATTCCTTCTGTACCTTCTACTTCAGCACAGATGGAGGAGCCTGTTAAGTTTCAGTTTGGCTTGTTTTCTGGTCCGTCGCTCATACCTTCTCCTTTCCCTGCCATACAGATTGGTTCCATCCAAATGCCTCTTCCTCTTCATCCTCAATTTGGCTCCTCGCTTACTCATATCCAACAGCCCCAGTCTCCTATCATTCAGTTTGGTCAAGTACGATATACATCCCCAATATCCCAAGGGGTACTGCCACCACCAGCTCATTCAGTTGCCCAGGCGAATTATGCTTTAAGTCAAAATCCTGAATCCTTGGCAACTGTCCAGGTTGGTCAAGGAAATTTGACTAATTTGGTAGCTAGAAATGCAGCAGCCTCTGTCTCAAACTCTCTTATCAGTGTTCTTAGGAGACCAGTGGATGTTTCTGATGGGGGCAAACTGAAAAATGCTAATATCTCTCCAGCGAGATCGAGCATTGAGGGTGCTGTGTCACGTCAAAAGCAAGGAGAGTTTTGTAATAAGTTGGAATTACCTTCTCGAAAAATGAGTCATGGAAAATTAAATTTTGCTGAAAGACAATCAGGATCCCAAGTCCAAACTGACACAACTGCAGTTAGAAATTCTGGCTTGCGCTCATCAGGCACTGCTGAGGTTTCTCGGGCAGATTCTGGTGGTTATAGAAGGTATCGGCGACAGAGAGTTGAATTTAGAGTTCGGGAATCAAACTGGCCATCTTCCGAGGAGAATCGAAATGGCAATGGAAGGGCGCAAAATTCCTCAAGAAACGGGACTAGAAAGTATGTTGTGTCCAACAAGTCCCAGAAACAAGCATCAGATAGTTCAGTATCCAGTTTAAATGCTGTGCAGAAAACCAATACTGGGGGTTCATTTGAGAGTAGACCTGGGAAAGATGCTGTAGGGAAGAATCCACTCATTCCAAATTCTGGACAGGCAAACCTGAAAAGGAATATGATATCTGAAAAAGAATTTGATGCACCTTTGCAGAGTGGAATTGTTCGCGTCTTTGAGCAACATGGCATTGAAGCTCCTAGTGATGACAATGATTTTATCGAGGTAAGATCAAAAAGGCAAATGCTTAATGATCGTCGTGAACAGAGAGAAAAAGAAATCAAGGAAAAGTCTCAGGCCTCGAAGGTTCTGATGCAATCTAAAATTTCTAGCACTCTACTTGTAAACTGTTACCTAGTCTGGGTTAGTTCTCACCAAAAGCGAAATTGTTTTTTTGCAGGCATCCCGTAAACCCCGTTCAACTTTGCAGAACAGTACTGCTGCAGTCAGGTCCAACAGAAGCCCACCAGCTGGCCGAGTTACGAACCACAAACAGATTAGTTCTCTCTCCAACAGACAACTGTTGGGCCCAATTGGCACACCTTATAAAACAGATTCCCATGCTGATGAAAAATCTGGGAGCAGCAAGTACTTTCCTCTATTTGATCAATTGAAATGCTTTAATTGTGTTTGGATAAATAGCTCCCCTCTGTTTATGTTTGTTACCTTCTATTTCGTTTGTCAGGTCCGCTCAGGCAAGTAATTCTCTTCCAGTTGTTACCAAAAATGAACAGAATCTAGTGTCAAGTTTCGTATTCAGCAACAAAAATAAGGTTCTGGATAATATTCAGACATCTTTGAGGACTTGGGGTAACCAACTCACTGATCAGCCGGTAAGTAGATATTGTTCGAGGTTTCATTAAGTAGTTTTGTCTTCTGTTCATGTTTCTGCAAATATCAGAAGCAGACATCCCACAAAAAAGGTTTCTTGCGTTTCCCTTATCATCTATAACGGCTGTGTTCCATGCAGCATCTCATGAATGGATAGAATGGTTTACTGAAAACATGAAGCTGTACGAATTTGTGACAAAGAAAATTAAGATTGTTGACTCATGCTGTACTAGTTTCGCGTTACGCTTATACAAATAACTAAAGCCTTTACGGTGATGCTATCACTTTGTAGGTTATGGCCCTAACCCAGAGTCAGCTTGATGAAGCCATGAAACCCGTATCTCTTCTTTCATGTGTATCTGTTGAGAACGGTGCCAACCCAATTAGCGGGCCAAATCCGAATTCAACGTCTCTCCCACCAAAGAAGAATACTTATTCAAGCAGCACAAACCCAATAAAGTCATTGCTTGCCGAGGGAAAAATCCAATTTGGTGAGCTGAGGGTCTAGACACCTCGATTGTCACTTTGGAGTAGCTCTTCTTTGCATTTAAATGATGCATTTTTTTCTATATCAGGGGCAGTTACATCTTCCACTGTTATCGCACCTTGTGGTGGGCGTACGGAAAAGGATAGCTCTTTATATTTTGAAAAGGACAATAAACATCGAAATCCGTCATCTAGTGGCATGGAGATTTGTGAAGCAGAAGCAGAAGCTGCTGCTTCAGCGATTGCTGTTGCAGCCATAACGAATGATGAAACCGGTGGTAATGTCTTGGGTACTGGCTCTGTATTACCTGCTGAAACCAAAATTTACGGAGGAACAGAGTTGGATGGTGGAGCAGCAAGTGGTAAATATTTACTTTCTGTCGGCTTTATGCATATTCCCAAATGGTGATTTGTTGTCTCAGATCATTTCTATCGCTTTGGCAGGCACTGTTGATGGGCAGCATAGTCGATCAAAAGCTGAAGAATCTCTCATTGTTTCTCTCCCAGCAGATCTTTCAGTTGACACCCCAATCTCTCTGTGGCCACCATTACCAAGTCCACACAACTCAAACCAAATGATCACTCACTTTCCTCCGGGCCCTCCTCATTTCCCTTTCTATGATGTGAACCACTTGTTAAGAGGACCCATCTTTGCTTTTGGCCCGCACCAGAAAGGTCCAGGGGCAGTTTCTGGTCCACCTACGACCTGGCAGCAGCAGGGTCATTCGGGAGTAGATTCGTTCTATGCTCCTCCTGCCGGTTTTACGGGTCCTTTCCTTACCCCACCCGGTGCTATTCCTGGCGTTCAGGGCCCTCCTCACATGTTCGTTTATAATCACTTCGCACCTGTTGGACAGTTTGGAGGGTTGAGTTTCATGGGCACAACATACATTCCATCTGGAAAACAACCAGATTGGAAACACAACCCAATGGTGTCTTCTTCTCCGGTTGGAGGAGAAGGTGATGTAAACAATCCAAATGTAGCCAGCATGCAATGTAACATTGTGCCCGCGTCTCTTCAGAACCTACCTATTCCTTCTCCACTTGCCATGTTTGATCCATCCCCTTTCCAGGTATTTGATCCATCTCCCTCTTAGTCAACTCAACATGCTAAATAGTAGAATCCATGGACTCATATTTGTTTTATTGGTGTGGTCAGTCTTCTTCTCAGGAGATGCCTGTTCGAGCACGGTGGCCTTACATGCCTTTTTCGGGTCTTCCAACAATGCAAATGCAAAAACAGCAGGAAGCAGCAGATAGCTCTAATCTTGCACCATCTCAGTTTAGCAACAACATGCTTCCTCCTCCTAACAGATATCCCAACATCCAAACATCTACGGTCGCAGATGCAATGGTGGACTCCTCGAACTCTTACGGTTCCACCACTTCTGTTTCCCAACCAAAGCCCACGACCACATCGTCTGATCCCAACAGCAACAACGCTCAGAATCCAACTGGTCCTGCTTTCAAGCCACCACCACAACAACAACAACAAGCCTCCCATGAGAAGAACAAGCCGTCTCAGCATGTTGGTGGGTCCAGCCACCACCATCAACATCAACATCAACACCAGCATAACAGGAGGTCGGGATTCCATGGCAGAAACCAGCCCATAGTTAGAGAGAGAGGTTTCCATAACAACACAAAGGTGAGGCAGATTTATGTGGCGAAGCAGACTAGTAACAGCAACGCCTCTGTCTCCTCCACCACAACCACTTCGCCTTCAATATGACTCGTCATCATCATCACCCAGGTCCGTTAAGATATAAAAACACATTCCAATAACCCAAGCAGCTTTGGCTTCATAAGGAGATCTGGAGTTTTGGTTTAGCTTTATCATCTTTTTTTTTTTCACTCATTAGATAAATAGATATTGTCGTCGTCTTTGCTCGTTTGGGGTTTCACTATATTGGACTTTGATATAGTTTTATATTATGTGTTGGGTGAAATATTTCCTGTGAGGTTTTCGGGTGTAGCCACCGTTGCATACCCAATTCACGGTTCCAGTATTTTCCCATATGTATCTCTTGTCAACATATATTTTTTTACAGATCAGCAAACTCTTATTGTGTTAATTTTGTTTAATGTCTTTTACTAGTTTTATTGAATGTATTAAAAGTCAAACTATTCAGTATTTACCGAGTGATTTTGTATTGTCGTCGTCTGTATATATATATTGCTGTAAAATGTGACTACATGCCCATGACTCGTAAAAAATCAATTTAAGACAATCTGAAAACAAATTTCACATGACATTTATGCGCATCAAAAGAGTAATAAAAAAAGATCCTTGGTAGCATCAATTTTTTTTTCTGTAAACACGAAACAAGACAAGACATATAACCTCGAAAACACCACTTGGGGTTTCCAAGGTAGATATATTAACTATATTTCCCGTGAGGTTTTCGGGTGTAGCCACCGTTAATGAGACTCATCAACTCATTTAACATTTAAAAACTATTGCAGAGTAATCAAAAGAGAATTATTTTTATACAACTTAAACTGACATAAAAGACGAAACTTCTCATTAAGATATTTAAAAATTGAAACTTGTATCTTTAGTAAAATATTATAGACGATATAATAATGCCTCAGTTAAAGGAACTATAATAGACCTCATCAGTATCATTACAACAACTAATCTTAGTACTCATAAGCATCACTTCTCTTCATCACCCTCATGAATTCTTCCATATTAACTTCACCATCACCTGCAGTTTGATTTATGTAGTTTGAATCACATATATGACATATTTCTTCACCAAGCATTGCACGAGAGAGAGAGAGAACATTTAGGTTAACAACTTACGGTCACGGTCCGCTTCTTCAACCATCTCTCGTATCTCAGCATCTGTGAAGTTTTCACCTAAGTCCTTTGCCATCCGTTTAATGTCGTCAGCAGATATCTTCCCCTGGAAAATGTAGGACAAAGAAAAAAAGATGACTTTTAGATATACTAGAGAAATTAAGATTGTAATCCTCTCAAATGAAAGAAAGTATCGACGAGTATATACATTTTTGTCAAGATCAATTATCTTGAATGCCTTGGTGAGCTCTTCTTTCGTGTCTCTTTCACCGATCTTAGCAGTCATCATATAATAAAACTCATCGTAGTCTATGGCTCCACTTCCATCTTTGTCCACATCAGTTATCATTTTTTCGATTTGCTTCAATGATTATAGCAACCAAACAAACAGGATATCAGAATCATCATTCTTGAGAAAAACTTAAGAAGTAAAAAAACCTGAAATGAAACGTCTGTTACCTCTTCCGTCATTTCGAAACCAAGCGCCCTATTGACAGTGTAACTTGAAAGATTAAGTTCCAAACATTCTAAAATCATAAAATGAAGAGAGAAAACATAAAAACTTCAAATTCACCTCATAGCAACATTAAGCTCTTTAGCATCAATGGTGCCAGATCCATCAGTGTCGAATAGATCAAAAGCTTCCTTAATCTCTTGCCTCTTCTGTTGATTTAACCCATGATGACGTCTGGGTTTCTCTTTTCTTGAAACACCTCTGTACAGACTCGACTGCAGTAAAACATCGATGCAAAAATTTCCGAAGAAACAATTAAATCTCAAGAACTGGAAGCATTCATGTAGAAACCAACACGAGACAGCTCAATTTTACTAGAAACAAAAATCTAAACTTTAACACCGTACGGGGTTTCACGGTGCATGTAACCAGAAAGAGATCATTTTTTTGAATATTATCTTCAATCATCGAGCTCGATATGACGCTCAATAGACACGCCATATCATCTAACAATTCGATTCAGATCTTAATACCCATAATGCAAAATCGTTATATATCAGCACAAAGCCTTTATCTGATCTCAAGAAATTGCTAACCGTTAACACACAAATTGAGACAAATCGAAGATACGAACCATTTCTTTCTTCTTTGCCGCGATATGAATCGGAGAGATCGAAGAAGCTCTTTCGCTGAAGTCGTATTGTTATTTGTTTCTACGTTCCTCCGTTTCTTTCAAACAAAAAAGTGCAAACGGTAAACGAAGTGGATCAGATGGGCCTATTACTGAAAGGCTCATTAAATAAGACAAATAAGCCGGGCCCGAATTGCGGCTCGCATGAAATCTTGGTTCCGGTAAAACCGTTTACCGTGGTTTACATATTTTAAAAAGTTTTATCCATCCCATTTTGATTGATATGCAATAGAATGGTGGAATTAAAACAAATATATATTCCGCAAATATTTTACCAAATAAAAAATTAACAAAATAAAAAATAAAATACAGAAAGTATGTGTAACTGTGTTCATGGAATCAATTTTTAATACTTTATTATATAATAATAATAATATTTTAAACTCTTAATAAATACAAATATTTTTTTACTATAAATAAATATGTAATAAATAAGATTAAATTATGATTTTATTTTTAAAATCATAAAATGCTAATGTATTAAAAATAAGTTAAATATTTATAATAAGATGACTAATTTTTTCTAATAATAATTAATTTGTTTTTCTTTTTATAATAATTATCTCAGATATTAATATTTTTATTTTTATGATCATCCAATATTGTATAAAACATATGAAATTTAATTTATATAATTTATATTCTACCATTCCATAAAATTATTCAAACGTATCAAAAAACTATTTTGCAGTTTTTCATTCTATAGATTTTAAAACAATTTAATTATATTTTTATTTTATAATTACACAGTATTGCTAATTAGAATTTTATTTTATTTTTGGGTGGTTAGTTTTTGTGATTAACTTAATCCATCAAATACACACTTGACTCCAAACTAAATCATTCATATTAATTAGTCATCACTCATGATGCAATTTATATTCAAATCCAAAAGAAAATTATTTCTCTGCATTAAGGGGGGGGTATATTCAATCTGAGATTTGGAGTGATTTGTATTAACAAATTCACTGTTATTCAAATATAATAAAATTCAGTGTTATAGAACTTGTGATTTTAAAATATATTACTATTAAATTTATTGTTATTGAAAATATTTTAAGTTATGAATTTTTTTAAAAAATTGTTGTGATTTTAAAATGTTTCAATGGAAGTTTTAGTTAAAACTATTAAAAATCCAAATTTTATAGTTTTAGATGAAATACTAAAAGTGTTTTGATTAAAATCATAGCAACTTTCATAATTCACTTAAAATCATCTAAAACTCATCAAAATTAAATTATTTCAATTATTCTCAAATATCACGTTGAATATACCTCCCTTAAATGCTTTTTTTTATCTGCATAAACAGCAGAACAACCTTATCTTTTCTCATCCCCTGGCTGCTAACCATCGTATGAGTCCGTCCTCGTACTTTTAGTGTCTTTTCAAAAGCGTTGGTAACTAAATACATAGCCGAGTCTTGTCCAAAATGTTAGATGAACTAAATCCTAGAAAGAAATCAGACCCTTGGCAAACCGGTGGTTCCAATCTTTGGTAAACTATGTTTGTTTACATTTTAGCTCGGGTCTAAGTACATCTTTGAATATGGGAATCTACGGTTAAAAATTGGTTTAAGTCAAAACATTCATTTTCTACATCTCAAAGAAAACAATTAATGTAAGAAAATTTATAACCTTTATTAATCATAAAATATCAAATAGTCAATTATCTTATATTAGTCCAAAAATTTTCATTAAATAGAAACTTTTGATTTAAAAAAGTGAACAAGCATAATTGCTTTTTGAAGATGCAGAAAAAAAAAACATACTTACATATCTTCCCGAACCTCAGATTGCCAATGATTTAAATGGCTTTTGGTATTAGGACTTAATGCCTAAAACTGTAAAACACATAGTTAACCAATGCACTTTAAGGTGATTTAGACTTGCTTAATTTAAATATAATATCTTTGGTTTGACAAATGTTATAATTTATATTCATTATTAGTAGGATTCAAAGCATGCATAATGCATGTTATTCATAATTTATATAAGAAAAGCCAGCACACCTGTAAAAAAGTCAATACAACAAAATCTAAGAAAATACTTTGCAAATTGTGATCTGTTGTGTATATTAAAAAAATTATGAGAAAATCAATCAATCAATCGAATCAGGTATTATATATGTTTACGTAATGAACAATAATATAATCTTACAGACAAAGTTGGGTCCAATATATATTGATATTTTACTATTGTGTGTGGATGAATGGGCTCCACGACTGTTTGGCCACATATAACAGACGTTTAAATTAACGCCGTCAACTATCATCTCGGCGGCGATTGGTACACGGTGCACGCCACCACTCTCGCCCACTGCTTCAGCTTCGTCTTCACCGTCTGCGGATCATCGCCTATTCAAAGAATATCGATCATTACCTAACGCAAATCGTGTATTTTAAATATATATATATATATACATAGGTTTATACATACTGGTTCGGTATAAGGTGTGGGGACTGGTATCGCCGTCGGAGAGCGTAGACGACGACGTTGCGGGTTTGTTAGAAATAGCGTCGTTGTAGCTTTTCTGAACGGCGAAGTAGAGTTCCAAAGCGGGAAGCGTGTTCGACAGTCTCGGATCGGCGATTTCTGGTGATCCGAATCCGAATCCGAGTTCAAGACTGGCTTTTAGCTCGTCGAGATCTTCGTCCGTCAAGCTCTTTCCGTGGCGTTGACGGCGGGATACATCGCGGCGCTTTGACCAAGCTTCCTCGCGGATGATATCCGGCGACCACGACTGTTGCTTCAGGAGGGAAGAAGAAGACGGCGGCGCGTGGAGACGACGCAGTACCCCCGGCGAGGGGGTGTGCGGCGGTGGACGGTGGGTTTGAGGCTCAATGGCTTGGTTTTTTGGTAAATAAGTGGAAAGTATCGGGTGAATAAGGTAAGGGAGAGAGAAAGGTCGTTGAGGATATAGTTATAAAGGAATGAGAGAGAGAGAGAGAGAGTGTAGCCGACTCAGGGAAATTGGGCCGGACCAAGTCATGATGACCTTGCTTTTATTTTATTAAAATATATATATATGTATGTGTAATGTAATTTACCTGGAATTAACGAAGCAAAAACGAGTTGTCATTGCATAATCTACTTAAGAAAATTTGGATATTCTTCTCTTTAGTATATAATAATAAACACATTCCACGATTGAAAATTCTTATAGAACAACGATGTTCTTTATTTTTTAAAACTTTTTACAAATACGTTTTTTCGAAATAGAATAACATTTTTTTTTAGAATTTGAAAAAGTAAATCTTGTTTAAACTATAAACAAATGATAGAATTGAAATTATAAAAAAAATATCCCCGTAAAAAATAGAATGATAGGGAGGTTTGGATCATTTGTTTGTTTTTCTGATGCATATTGCATTTGACACGAAAGAATATAACTTGTTAAAATTCTATTTAATTTCAAAAAGTGTATTCATAAAAAAAATATGTAAAACGAATAAAGGCCCAATATATATGTTTTATATCATATATACGGCTGAACATCCTGTTGTGTTTTTTTCAAAATATCTTCAAATGATGTATTAAGCTATAGTTTGTTAATGTTTGTAAGACATTACAATATTTATTTCCTTCTATTGACATTTGTGTTTGTTTGTTTGTTTGGTAATTCATTTTTGTACTCAGTTATTCTAGTTGTTCTGATAACTTGATATCAGTAATACATAATCAGAGGATAATTTTGTTAATTTGTTTATTAAACAGCTACGATGTTATAAGTTTTTTTCTTAACCAAATATTATACATACAAGATAGGCCAATAATTTTTCCGGTATAGCCTCAAGTGGCGACATTGAGATGCTGGTACCTCTATAGAATGTATTCAGTGTGTCGTAGTATACTTGATAGACGCTTAATTCTATAGAAAAATCTTTTCTTTTATAAGATTTTTTCTTGGTGAAATGTCCATATTCTATAATAAAAATAAGACTATCAAAATTTTCTAAGTAGATTACTTTAATGTATTTGAAATACTAGTGGTTTCTTTTGTCAAATTCTTGTTGGGTTGTGTAGCTAAACGACCTTAAATAAAATCAGCATATTACGTCATTTCGAACAGAAAAAAAAGAAAGATATCGTTTTAGATTATAGCGAAGGACGAGTAATAAACTATTGATTAGGTTTAGGATTCATTCTGGCTCAGTTAGCTTCTTATGGCCCAATAACTATGTACATTATATACATAGATATTTATTGCTAAACCATCCACAAAGCTCTCTACTCTAGTATCTCTGTACATATTTTATTCACTGTGCAGAATTGATCTGAGTATATTAACACAGGGATTAATTTCATAATGACACTTAAAATTCGTTTTTAGAGTAACACATGCATTAATTTCATTTTTTAAAGATAGATTAGTAAAGAGATTTATTCGAGTAGTTTTATACAAGGCTTGGGCCGGTTGGTTCCAATCATTTTTATCAAAAAAATCCAATCCAGAGTTTCTCAAAGGTCCAGCTTTTAATGTTGAAACTTGAAATTACATATAGGAATCTCATAACGTATAAATTATTAATGTCCAAAATCAAATGTACCGTAAATTTCGCTTTATAGCCGGTTCAACTAACGGTGCTTAAGTAAAATTTTACTGCTTGAACTTATAGAACTTGATCAAGGATATAAGAACAACTTTTTATTATATTTAGGAAACTACTTAAAATATAAACTTTTTCTAAGTTTTTATGGAACATCTCTCCATATATTCTCTATTTATTGGAAAAACTACTCATAATCCTAATGTGTTTTTAAATTAGTTTGATAATACTAAATCTAATAGATAAACTTGAATTTATTTTTATCCTAATCCTACTTGATTAAGAACTTGAATTTAAAGTCTTATCCTAACTTGGTAATTATCCAACATAACTAATTACAGTATAGGGAGTGGGACAAGTTCTGAACCAAAATAAGTTTAATTTAGTTAGTGAACCAAACTTAGCAGACTCATTATGTTCGAGCACAACAACATAGCCAGTTACTAATAAGTGAAACTCAATGTGGGGGTGGATCAAACGAATTAGTTTTATTGACCAATTTTATTTTATATGTTATTACTAATCAACTTTTGATTTGTTTTGTCTTTTCAAAAATGTTTTTAGATCTGATATATTGTAACTTTGAATTGCCAAACGGACCAGGATGAAAGTGAATTTGTCAAAGCTATGATTTAAAAGGCGCTGCAAAGTATCAGCCCAGTCTGGGCCAGCTACAATTCCAAGCAAATCCCCTAAAATATCAAACTAAATCGTGTATGTATGGGGACAAGTTATAGATAAGTGATATCTCGATTCGTCCTACACGCAAGAAAAAAAAAGTTGGACAAAATGTTATCTCCTAAGCATCGAGGTACTCCATATGAAAACCAGACCAACCCATGAATTGTGTACTACGATAGAATTGTATAAACATGGAATAAAGGATTTAATCATGTATACAGATAGTAAAACAAAAACGCAAACCTATTGACGAATTTCATTCCAACATAAAAAGAATAAAATAAATCAAAATTCAAAACTGAAGAAGACAACATTGAGAAACTCACTTTATTCCTCGCCACCGCACGCACGCTTGCTTCTATAGTGGTAGGCTTTATAGCCTTCCTATTACCTACCAAGAATCGATTTGTAAAGAAGAGATCTGAGATATCAACCACACGAGTGCTCATGTAAAAACAACAACAAAGCGTGAATGGTTTATGAAAAGGTGGTAACGAATCAAGCAATAAAGTCTCTTCTACTTTAAATAGAATCGTCTATTTGAATATTATAGGTTTGGATTAGTAATCTGAAGAAACTAGAATTTTATTGTCAACAAAAAAAAAACAAGAATCGTCTGGTTATATTTTATAATTTAAATGTCATTTTTAAAACAAAATTATGAATTGTAACTAAACATCCATAACAAAATGTTCTTACTAAATAAAATTTGTATTGTTATTTTATGTATGGATCGATCCTAGTCTCTCCTTTTCATTTAGAAACAATATAATAGTCTTTATCAATACAATTGGAAACTAAGAATAAACCAAATCAAAACTTTAAAAATGATAATCATATCTATAATACTACCAAAACTAAAGTTAGAGAATACAAAAAAAATACCCGCTCATAAATTGAATATGAGTACCTGTTTTATGATCATACTTTATAACTTCAGTAGCAAATTATATGCTTGTGCTAGATCTACATAATTAATAAGGTCTTCATTTTTTTCTTAAAAAAAACGATTTAAACACATATTATTTAGTTTCATTATTATTGTTCATCTTTTGTTTCTTGTTCGTGATGAATTTGTACATTTCATTTTACATTTCGTCGTCACTAATGAATATTTATTTACTAAAATTTTAGTTAAATTCAGCTTACTAACTGTAATTGTAATTATGTTGTCTATATTTTAATTAAGCAACATGATATATCTATCTATTTCTACATGCATATATAATACGGTCTACGTGTTCTCATAATTATTCGTAGACATGTTATAGTGGAGGGTAATAACTAATGAGGTATTAAGCACATGGGGGAGAGTTCTCTTTGGATTTATTTAATCCTGTTACATTTGTATTTGTTATGAATCTTTAGTATATATTATAATACATACTGGTCTATCATCGAGATGATATATGTGTATTGTTATTATATTAATTTTAAAATTCTATTGTCACTAGACCTTTAATCGAATTCAGACTACTAACTGTAATAGATGGTAATTATATATGATTAGAACAGGAATACTGTATTTGTTGTGGATATCAGTTTAAATTTATAAATAGCAACTTATAATACCTATATGCATATATAATACGGTCTACTCGTTCTCATATATGATTAAAACAGGTTTAGTGTGGAAGGTAAAGAGGTATTGAGCACATTGGTACTGATATTTTAGTAGTATATATTAATTACGAGAGCTTTTAACCCTCTTGCAATTTTTATATAATTATATAGCATTTATATTGGTTATGATGTTTTAGCATATAATAATATTAATACTAGTCTATCACTAAGATATATAGGTCTTCTTTGTGTGTTGTGTTATTTTATTGAGTGGTTTGCCTTAAAAAGCGATAAAACGAAGGTAAAAAGAAGAAGCGATAAAATCAATACATCTTTTTAAATGTTTTTCTTTCAAATTTATTATCACATTACCACTTCATCAAGACATAAAACTACTCAGATTCGAATTCGCGTAGTGTATTTATGTTTTGAACAAAGAAAGCGAATAGCATATCTTTCCGAGAATAGGCTACAACAAGATATCGGCTCTGGAAAGCTTGAAGGTGCAGTTCCTCTCGCTCTTGAGTGGTCGAATCGTTCTCGTTTGATCCACTAAAGTCCAATATATACCACTGTTTCCGGACGAACACAATTACCTTGACTTAGTCGTCCGATCAATCTGGAAAATTTAGTTAAAATTAGAAAAATGAACTGGGTTTGGTTAATATCTTTTACCAATGCTAGTGGAATTTTTTATATCTATCCATATGTAATTATATATGATATCAATGATATTACTTGGGTCCTTTTTCGTTTCTTTTTTTAAAAAATATTTTCAATCAGTTGAAAGGAAGTATTATACGCCAAATTTTAGCGTCCTATGTTCTCTTAACACCAACCAACAAGAAAAATCAATTACGAAAACCAACCCATCACACCAAGAGATTTGACATTTTCCATAATTCTTACGAAGGCATTGAACCGAACCAAAGCTGTTGGACCAAATTGACTGGTCAATACTTGTAATCGAGTGGGGACATAGCAACGGTCGATAGAGTCGAAGCCACACAAAACGGACCAAAATTGTCTAACGACAATGACTTTTTGTAACGACACTTCAAATTCAAGAAATTGACATAAATTTCGTTGACATATATGTCAAAGATATAAGGAACATCACGTAAAGTCGAAGATGTTTGACCTTACAAATGTCGTGCAAAATAAGAGGTTTTATCTAAATTTGATTTGGGATAGTCATATAAATCTTATTGTGTTGTAAATCATTTGTCACCCAAATTAATATATAGTGAAAATCATATAACATAGTTATAATTATATATGAAATTTATCATATATATTTAGAATTTGAATTCAGCATTTCGTAATATTAAAAATAATATTAAATTTAATAAAAACAAAAAAAAATATAAATATATTATGCCTCATTTCAATCTATGTCATTAATATTCAAATACAACTAGGCTTTCATTTTACATAGTAAATCAATTATATAGAGAGAAAACAAAAGTAAAAGTCTTAATGTATGTTATATGTGAAAGAATAAGAACTTTTGGACCAGATTAGACCGTATCTTAATATATAGTAATCTATATATTCATCTGCAAAAGACAACAAAAATGGATGAAACTGGATCTGAATGTTAAAATCATACTAGATTTCTAGATTGGCTCTTATGAATTCAGTCAATCGACCACAAACATACATATTCCTAAACAATCAATGAACTAGTCGCAAAAAAATGTTACCTCCCTTATATCTCCTACAAAAATCATTAAAAGATGTTAGATTATGTGGTTGGGACAAATGGACCCTACAAAATGTCGCAGAGCTTCAGCTAACAATTAAACATCTAACTTGTAAATGTTCCAAAAGCTTCACACCCAGACAACAAATACTCTTCACCTTATGAGAACATTTCATTAACTCTTACCCATACCTAAGTCCAACCTTTCACATCGTTATATAATATAGTTCATGTAACGACGAATAATAGTCAATTTTAATAAATGAAATCATTTATTGTCTTGTCATCGATGATACTACCAAAATCTCTTATAAGTTATATTACCTACAGATCTGATCCAGCTTCTTTTGTGATCCAATTTTTTAATGATCACGAGATCTAAGGTTCAAATTCATATTGTTGTGTATTTTTTAAATATATGTTGAAGATCGACTATTATCAAGATGATAACCAATATGGTGATGGATTCCGTAAAATAATCCAACATGGGAAATGAAAAGGAAATTTTTTTTGGGTATAAATAGCATAATATGAACCATTTATTATAGAGTTTGTAGTGTGGATGGATCATTTATGTGAATGGTATCCACCAAACGTTGAGAAAAATATAAAATAGATAAATAGTTAAAACTTTGGAAATGGGTTGGACACAATTATAACTAGACAGAGCAAGTTGAGTGTTATAGAAGTTATTTAGCTTGATCTCTTATTATTATTATTATTATTTTTAGATGCTTATAGCAGCACTATATGATTAAATGGTACAAAATAATCGAATGAAAAAATCTTCAGAAACAATTATACTAATAATTGTACGATTTTAAAATGTATTACTGAATTTGCTGAGTGAATGAGCAAACTTTGAGATTTTGTAATTGTATAATTGGTAAAAATCTGCGAAATTGAAGAATCATTCCGTCATTTCGCCAACGATTATAAAACCGTATATGCTAATTAACATGTAGAATATGACTCTGTGTAGATATTTATGTAATTAATTATCAAAACAAGTGGTTTTGGTTTGGATGCTACTTTATATGTTCAAATGGGACTACAAACGAGGGTATAATTTAAGTTTTTTTCTTGATACGGCCTGAAAGTATAGTAGCTTAATTATGTTATATAGATTTTGTACCATTTGATTACTTGCGAGTGTGAACATCAGAACAAATGTAATACACAAGTTAAACTCTTAAAATAACATATGAAGTCCTTTAATACTCACATTACTTAAGCCCGAGTCACGTACGGTATAGAAGTCTATGCCGTTGACCCGTTAACATATTAAATTTGACAAACAATTCATGGAAATTTAACGTATAAAGTTTAATACTAAAAACATAGCTAGGGTTTAAAAAAAAAAAAAAAAACAAATACCTAACATGTGATTTTTTTCTTCGAGACCTAACATGTGGTTAAGCTGACAAAGTGACCGTTTATTTGAAAATTAATGCTTTTAATACTAGGCAGCTTCGACGACGTTAGAAAATTAATACACAAACTAGTGTGTTTATACATGATGTAATTTGAAATAGTGTCCACACATTTTAATAAAGCTACTGAAAATTGTAGTACTATATAATTATCATTTAAAAATTATGCTTTTGTGATTTAACACTCCAAACATAATTCTCTCTAGAAGATCCACGCCATATTGGTATTGGCATGTGAGATTCCCGAGTAGTGTGGCCTAGAGTCGCGTGACCGTTTTTATTGCTTACCCCCAAAGATTATGCCTCAACGGTCGTAGATTCACTATCGCATTAAATTAAACCACAACTATATAGGTAGATAATTAACAAGTTTTAACAATAAAAATCTATATACAAGCGGTGGAATTTTCAACTTTACAACTACAATTCACGCGGAAGCTGCGTGTGTACTGTTTCTTTGTTTTGTCTTTGGACTTTTAAATAGATAATTTTAGACAGAAATACAAAACTCTAATCATTTCATTATAAATGATGCAATGGTATGGTGTTGTAGGATTAAAATATGCTACTTTTAAACTGTTAAGTCCACTGCGAAACTTATGATTAAGTGGATAAATCCAAATCAAAGCTAAACAGTGATTAATATCGATGTTGTCCCTAATGAAATGAGGAACATGATTTGATGCAGCGTGGCGGTGTGGGTATGATATTGGCTTACGTCTAATCAATTTTCAGCATTTGTTTAGTGTCTATAATGCTTCTAAATCCGAAACACACCTCTAATCTAACCGATCGAGATAGATTGTCAATTTTGGTTTAAACCGGATGAAATTTTGAAAAGTTCAGCCAATACTTGAAAAAACTAATGAACCCAAAAAAACAATTTGCTGAATGATCTAATTGATCTTGTTTCAATAAAAATTTGAATGTATCATACCTATTATAAATTATATTTACATACTGTAGTTTAACTTCTTGGCTTCTAGAATTGTTATACGATCAACAATTTAACTAACTAGTTTTGTAATATTTGATAGCATTGCTTTCTCAGAAAAGAAAAATGACAACATTATGCTGTTGCTATTCAGTTAACATATATTACATAATATAATTTAAAACTCTCATTTATAACTTGTTCTTCATACTTAATTTGATTGTCCGTTCTAGTCCATAAAATATAATATGGGTTTTCTATTTATATATAATTTGTATCCTAAACTATTTATTTAGTCATATTTCAGCCAATTTCAGTTGAAATGAATGCTCAATCCATCTAAAAACGTTAGTTATGAACCAACTTTAGTATAATGTGTAATTAATGTGATAATCTGATTTTTATTAACCTGGCTTGTATCCATAATTTACGCATGGGTCCTACGTGTTTCCAAGAAAATCAGAGCCGTGAAAGAGAACTAAACAAAAGTGTAAACCGATCAGAAAGGTATCTGATGCTGATTTAGATAATTAAAGAATCTCAATGAAGAAAAAAAAATCAAAGACTTTAATCATCAAATTAGTATAGTAGATGAAGTCACTAGAGATTCTCACAAATCGAACTATTTCCATATTTCATAAATACTAAATAAAACCAAATAAATAGGAAAGACAATTAGTAGGACCCACCAATAAAACTTGGTATAAATAAAAGAGGCTCCTTACTTTGATCAACTCAACAAAGCTTCTCACTTCATCTTTTTCAGTTCGCCATCAGACATATCTGAAACCCCATCACTCATAAAGCTTACCCTCTTTCATTTTTCTTAGTCCACAAAATTTTGTTCTTTACCCAAAAAATACAGAATGGTCGACGTTGATCGGAGAATGACTGGTCTCCGGCCAGCACACGCGGCGGGTCTCCGTCGTCTCTCTGCTCGTGCCGCCGCACCAACGACTCCAACCGTCAGGAACAGTCTCGTCTCTTTCTCATCTCTCGCCGATCAAGTTATCTCACACTTGCACACTTCGAGGATCCAAGTCCAACCGGGTCTAACCGACGCAGAATTCGCCAGAGCTGAAGCTGAGTTTGCATTCGCTTTCCCGCCGGATCTCCGCGCCGTCCTTTCCGCCGGTTTACCCGTCGGTGCCGGATTTCCGGACTGGCGTTCTCCCGGAGCTCGTCTCCATCTCCGAGCCATGATCGATCTTCCAATCGCCGCCGTGTCGTTTCAGATCGCGAGAAACACACTCTGGAGCAAATCTTGGGGCCCGAGACCGTCCGACCCGGAAAAAGCCTTACGGGTCGCGAGAAACGCTCTTAAGAAAGCTCCTTTGATGATTCCCATTTTCGATCACTGCTTTATCCCTTGTAGCCCGTCTTTAGCGGGTAACCCGGTTTTCTACATCGACGAGACCCGGATTTTCTGTTGCGGGTCGGATCTATCCGATTTCTTTGAGCGTGAGTCTGTTTTCAGAGGATCCGATTTGTCTCCCGCTATTCTCACTAAGCAGCGTTCGGTGAGCGAGAAATCCGCCGGGTCGTCGTCCTCCTCGTCGAATTTTTCTAGAATGAGCTTAGATTCGGGTCGGGTTCATGGGTCAGGTACACCGAGATGGGTGGAGTTTTGGAGTGACGCGGCGGTGGATCGTCGCCGGAGAAACTCGGCGTCTTCGATGTCTTCGTCACACTCTTCGTCGCCGGAGAGATACCTGGACTTACCTCGATCAGAGGCACCGAAATGGGTCGACGATTACGTGAACCGGATCGGGTCGGTTTTAAGAGTAGGCGGGTGGAGCGAATCCGACGTAGATGATATCGTTCACGTGTCGGCGTCTGGTTTCTTTGAGGATGAAATGGTAATTTTAGACAACCAAGCGGTTCTAGATGCATTGCTTCTGAAAGCGGGTCGGTTCTCGGAGTCACTCCGAAAAGCTGGATGGAGCTCTGAGGAAGTGTCGGACGCTCTTGGTTTTGATTTTCGACCGGAGAAGGAGAAGAAACCGGTGAAGAAACTGTCTCCTGAGGTCGTCAAACGAATCGGGAAACTTGCCGAGTCAGTTTCTCGGTCATGATAATATTCCCCGATGGAGATTCTTTTCCGTTTATTAAAAAAATACAGCAATAGTTATTAACGTTTTCAAAAGGTCTAAGTATATGTAATATTGCATTTTACCCCCTATTTTATTAAAAATGGGGAGCGTGTTCGATTGTGGAAAACAAAATACACTGAATCGTAATTAAAAGATCCGGTATTTGTACGTAGTGATTCATTTAAAATTCATTTCTCTACAGTTTATTTTGCTTTGGAGGTTGGGGCTAATTGAAGAAATTTTGTTTTCGGGGTGATTTTTGGATTAATTACTTTTAGTTGAGGTTCATTTGTGGAATACACTCTAAAATCTTAAAAAAGAAGCACCAACGCGCACGTGTGTCGTCTTTCCCAAACAAAAACGCAAAATAACGTTATTGGGTCCCGCGAACGACGGCTAAAACCGACGTCGTTTCTTAATGCAACTCTTGTCTTTGATTACCCTGCCTTTGTACTATATCGAACGAAGTAACAAAAACTATATGAAATGATTATTTAACCACGAACGATAAATACAAAGTATCATTATATTTTTTTGCTTCATATTGAAGTGGGAGGACATTGGTTTAAGTTTTCACACTGCAATTTCAATTATAGTTCTATATATAAACGTGCTGAATATGATAATATCTTATTTTCATGATTTTTGGAGATTTAAATCCCCCGTTCAACATTTCACCATCTATATTTTAATGGTCTCGGTATGTTTTTGAATTATGTGGTTTTCAGTTGACAAATATAAGTGGTGATTAAAATCTCAAGATAAATAAACAAATAAATGGAAAAGACAAAAAAAAAAAATCTCAAACTTTGTTTTTTAGTCGTTGCAGATGGTTGAACATGTTGTCAACAAACGTCGTGTTAAAAACAAAACAGTGTTTTGGAATTAATCTTGACAATTATTGGATATGTAAATTATTAAGGAACTGATATCAGCCAAATAAAAAAGATGTGTACGATACCAAACACTTAATAATCCAGAAAATAATTAGGGTTAGATGAGATGTATCAGACAGTATACAGCTAGGTACACTCAGGAATTAAAATGCTTTGCTTACGTTGTGATCAGTGATCATAACCAACCTTTACCAGTACAAGGACTGTTGTTGCAATCATTATTTTTTTCCAAATTATAATCTTTTATATTCCTAACATTTCTGGTGTCATTATTTTATTTGTACACCAAACCTTTTGTAATTTTTTTAATTATTTCCTACAAAAAGCTCAATACTTTTAGCAAAAAAAATAAAGAGCTCAATTTAACTATTAGGAAACTACTTTTTCCTAAATGACCAAACTGTAACATAATCATAACACATGTGCATTTACGTAACTGTAATATTTTTGTATCGAACGAGAATAATAATATAACAGTTTATATTTCCCTGTTTTATTCAAGATTATATAAGAGGTCTTTACTTGAAAATATTTGTTTTGTAGTATAATAATTTGATAATGTCGGTCCATAATAATTTCATCAAAACGGTCACTTCGACCACTAAAAGAACCATCCGAATATCTGACCGTTGCTCTCCTCTGATCACGTGCAGATCCCACCGCCCATCACGTTCCTCCCTTCCGTCTCTTAATTCACACATGACATGTCAGATCAGATCTGGGCCGTTGATGAGACAGATGCATATGGGCATGTGGTGGGCCGTGAAGCAGACGAGCGGCGAGAGAAGAAAGTGTTGTCCGTGTATCGACTAAAGGGATGGATGGTTCGGTCCGCTTAATATATTACCTGTGAAACTATTTTTCCCAAAGACATGTTTACTTACTACTTTATTTTTTGGGGTTGACTTTTCACCTTATTTATTTATTTATTTTGAAAATATTAAGTTGTTAAAAACTTAAATTAATCTTCAACAGGCATAGTTTTCATAAACTCAAACAAGTTGAAAAAAAGGTAAAAAGGTACTTCGTATAGTTGTCGTTTCTTTCGGCTTTGTAAATACATCGCAAACTATCGCTATAGGCATATAATTGTTCTAAAATTCCAAATTTCTTTAGTCAATATGGAAGAAAATAAATACAACTGTACAGAGTACAAACTTTTGACTACTGTTTGCTCTCTGTGGGGGCAACTACAAGTTTGGTCCAAGACCTTGGCAGAATAGGGGTTTTTTTTTTCTTATCCCCGATGATTCTTAAGTAAGAATCCCAAAACCCAAAAGTATAACTACCTTCGATAATGTTATATCGCATTGATTTTGCACTAATTCACCTTAAATTAATGACGTATGAAAATCTTCATAAAAAAAAGTTTGCCCATACTCTGCTAAAACTACGAGTCCATTTTATCGACAAAAAAAGGTACGATTCCATAAAATTTAAGAGATTCCTCTTGGTTTAGAGTCTTCTTATCTCTGGATCTTCTCGTATCATTCGTAAAAGACTGCCGCAGAGATATTGACATTAGCTTCATTGCACTCTTCACTCTTCAGAAACCTTTTTTTTACACAAACTGAGATATATATATTAATTAACAATACATAAAGCAAAATATATATAAGATCAACATTATAAACAACAAGAAGCAAAGCTTAACTGCACTAATTCCACAAACTTCTTACAATAATAAGCCTCTTTTTAGTGTGTTCTTAAAATAGTCTGAGGAGGTGCTTGGTTAAACTTAAAACAATATTTGACTGTAAGCTTTTATTTTAATAACAACCATGAAAACTTTCGTTTTAAAATAAGAGACTGTAACTTATAACAAAAACAAAAAAAAACCCACCTGGCTTTAGAAAGCAAAAAACAAAAACGTAAGGTAAAAAATAGTTATTTAGACTGAAATATTTTGGGATTATAATTCTAGGACAACAGACGATATAATGTGTTTGGCAAATTTTTAACTTTAAAAACTTTATTTTTTCGAAATCTTTAAAGTGTTACAGTTTCTATTCAAAAATTGGTCGTGGCGAGCGATTAAAATTAAATGATGGGAAAACATTCAGATGTGATTAACCGTGATAATTTTGTCATTTTCGGCCAACAAATCGGTTTCATCAAAAAAATTCATTTTTTTGTTTTAAATATTTGCAAAATAATGGATTTACAAATTGGATATATAAATAACAACAAAAACACAAAAAGTTACAATCAGTTGAATAGCAGCTATAGAAAAAAGTTGCAGAAATCGAAAATTATAAAATGTATAATTATAATTATGACATTCATTAAAAATAAATAAAAAGAGCTAATTCAGCATCGAATTCTATGTTGGTTAAAAATTAGAATCATCATCATTTTTTACCAAACCAAAATAGTTTATTAGTATCCTATCCGTAAATTATTTCATATATAACCATTTATCGAAAAACTGAGAAAATACTCAAAATCAATCTTCTATTAATCCTTGATTAATCTCTAATTAATTTATTTTGCGTTACACTCGGATCATCTGCAACGCGCCTAACAAAAGTTCGAACAAGGATTACAGTCCAAACCCGAAGCAACCCACGAGTCTTTAAACATGCATGTCATGTAGTTGGTATACAGATTACATATAAACATGTCTAATCATTTGATTTAGTGGTTATTTAAACCGATCAATCGTCCAGCCGATAATGATCGGAAACTTTAACAACCAAACTACTTTTCAAATATTATATATGTTCTTCTCAAGCTATAACTTTTATTGTGAAGACAAAAAAAAAATCTCAAATCCACGTGTCCCTATAAGTAAAGTGCTCGTAGGAACAAAACATATAAAATTTTAAATTCTCATATTCTATAAACTAAACAAAAATACAATCAGTGAAACACTATTAATTAAAAGAAAAACATTTTGACATTGTAATGGTGTTTCCAACTAGGGACTAGTTTCCGGCTAATCGGCCTATTCGCTTAATGGCAATGAGATTGAATTGGTATCTCTAGATTACTCCATCTTTGGTGAAGATTAACAATTGGTGTCTTGTTCGTTTTTGGATTAAACTCGTTTAAGCTGGTATCTCCACCTACATATCTTCAAATTGAAGAGGACATCCATTATCATTAGTCACACAAAAAAATTTACTCACCTAAACAATGACTGCTCTTGGCTTACACACAAGCTTCAATTAAAGATTGCGAGAAGTATATTATTTTAATCTATTCTTATGTACGTTACTCGAATCAAAGGGTGACATTAGAAAACCCTATTCACTCTAGCACCTCCAACAAAGCTTTTTAGGTAGTTTCTTATTAATATTTTAATGTAAAAAAATGAAATGAAGAGAAGAGAATAGAGAAGAGAGAAGAGAGAAGAGAGAGGAGTCTGTTTCTTAATTAAAAATTTGAAACTGAGTTTAGAAACTTTCCTTCCACTTGTCTATTTTAAATTGGTTCATTTTTATTTAAATAAATAATTTAATTATGTTAAACATAATAATATTGAATTAGTGAGATACTCAGTTTTGAGTTTTTCACCATCGGAGATGCTCTAAGAAACTCTTTGAAATAAACAATGTCAAAACCCTACTTTCAAAACTCAAAAACCAGATATCTATAAGAAATAAATAAAAATAAAAACGCTAACAGAAAACAAAAACTATATATACAAATAAATATTCATGTATTTCATCTTATACTCGGCTTTATTTATATAAAATAAGATATTAAAAAGGGTAGAGTTCAAAAACAAAAAACAATGAAGATGAGTGATATAATTACAGACATGATGGTACTAATTTTCTTGAAATGAAATAAGACGACAAAAAAGGATATAGATAATAGGAGAGTTGTAGGAGACTAGCAGTAAACATGAGAGACAATGTAGTGAGGAAGTTTAGTATACATAATGATTTATATGATAAAATATTTCTTAAAAACTCTTTACAAAAAAAAATTAGAAAAAAGTTCGAAATTGTGCTAAAATATAAGATATCAACTATAATATACAATGGTTTTGTTGAACTTAAAATAAATAATATATGAAAACACATAAGGAAAAGCATTTGTGATTCCGATCTCTCTTCTTTATTTATAAAAATGATTGGGCGACAAACATTAAAAACCAGTTAAATTTCTTACTAATCACACACCGTTAGAATGATAAGCACTTATGCAAAAGAACATTTGCTTGTGGACTCGTCGACTGAACAAATTTTAGGCCTGTCTCATAAATGGGCTACATAAGCTTCCAGGCCTATTAGTTCTTAACCTGTTAGTTTATATGTTATGATATTACACGTCGGTCCTTCGGTCCCCCTAACCGGGTTTTTAGTTTTGTTTTCATGGTGGGCGACAAACCGTATCGAATATTGTATAACAATATAGTTAATTTTTGTTGCTATAATTAGATTTTTTTCTTACGAATTTCAGTTATTATTAAAAAGGTCTGTGAATTTCATTATTTATAATTTATTTTTTTCTACCTAATGAAATATATTTAATTAATCTTCTGTTATGGGAAAAAAATATTAATAAGAATCGGACATCTAGACAACTTTTGGAGCATATAAGTTCCATTTAGGACATCTACAATGACTAACATCGTTTGAAAATGTAGTAAGCAGACTCGGATCTAGTTTCTTAATTTTAGGACGAACTCCTCTACTAGTAGACCATAATAAATCGATGAAACTAATTCGTTGTATGTAATAATGGTTTTAGGTTTTAGTTAAACATTAAGATATCGACAGATTTTGTGGATCTTCAACAACATCGATATAAGATCGTTCATGTTCAACTCACATCGTCTACTATCGGTTGAATCTTAGCAAGATGTTCTGACGGACTCACCGGAAATGAAAGATTTCGTCAAAACATAACGTAACCTTTGAGATTTTTACATGACCTCCACATATATGGGAAAAAACTATTTAACTTAAATGATCCTTTCAGTTCATCCAGAGATATATATATTCCATAACGAATACAAATATATTATCTTACATTATACATTTTCATATGTTTTGTGGGGTACACCGGGAAAAAATAATATATATATATATATATATATATATATATATATATATATATATATCGAGTACATTTAATATAGCACAAGGGACATGGATAGGTGTTAAAAAACAAGAGTCAAAGAATGTAAAAAATACCAAAAAACCTACTAAAAAACAAGAAAAAAAAATAAGAGGAGATCCACTAAAAGGGACCTGTGATCGATACTCTTCTTCATCCCATAATATTTCCTTATTTGGCACTTTTTTTTTTGTAATGATAAAACAAATCTTTTACAGATCACCCATTTGTTTGTCTTTCCATTTTGCCTTTAATTTATCCCCATTACGGAGGCTTCCCATCTTCTAGGTTTTGACTTTTGTTTGCCTCTCAATCTACTGTATATGAACTTTATTTCGTTGTTCTTTTTATTTTTATTTTTATTTTTATTTGTTTGATTGCAATTTAGTTGCATTAATTCAGTAATGTAATGAAGTTGACATTAATCCGTGTCCTCTCTTTGTATGAACTTACGTATTAATAAAGCTGGTGAGTATTTTTTTTTTTTTTTGACAAATATTGGCAAACAAAATTAAAAGAAGTTTAATTTAAAGAAGCTGGTGAGTATTCTTTCAGAAGGTTGTGAAAGAGTGAAATATTTCTTTAAGAAAACCTCCGAAAGAGTGAAATATTTGATTAGAATAATATAACAATAAAAATAATAGCAATAATTAAAGAGGGATGCATGAACTTTATCCTGTCATACAGAACATGACAATCTATCCGAATAAAAAGAGAGATTGGAGAGACATTATTTTTTCTTTATAAAAAAAGAGCATTGAAGAAAAGATACTGCGAATAAAGTAAATTAAATCATATCTATCTCTCTTTTTTTATTTCATACATGAACAATATAATAATGAAAAATAGAGAAGAAGATAGAAATGTGTCAGGAGAATACAGAGCACTTGTTCAATAAATTATATGATACTGCAAGAAAGTGATCAATAAAACCTAATATCAAGGTTATTGTAATGCTCGAGTCGAAATAAGGATATCATAATCATCAGAAACTATCAGTCGTAATGTTGGGACGTTTGTGCGATTTCTTGGGTCATTTTTTATACGACATTAACTAAATCCGTTTTCAACGATTAATACTCCCTCTCATTTTTTTATTGTCGTTTTAGAAAAAATTTCATAGATTAAGGAGTCTTGTTAGTTGACTGTTTTAACTTTATTATAAATGATTATTAGTATAATAACTTTTAGATATAATTGGTTTTTGATATTTATTTACTATAAATAGTGTTATATTAAATGAGGTTATTTTTGGATTTTTTTTTACCAAAATTGTGTTGAAAAAAGAGAACAAAGATAATTAGAAACAAGAAAAAAATTCTAAAACGATAATTAAATAAAAGCAGAGAGAATATTTTAATTTTGTCACAAATCGTGATTGATAATAATGTAAATTGTGGTGTTAATAAAGAGCAACGGGGATAGATGATGCTTGGGACATGAACACAGCTGTATCACTACCTTGCCTTAGGAGGCAACCTACCCCAATTTTGTTATTCAGTTATTTAAATATATATTTTAGAATTTTATGCTATTTGCTTCGAAGATCTCAATGTCTTTTATTTTAACACAGTACCCATACTCAACCAAATAACCAAATAATCCAACTAAAAAAAAGTCGGTACTGATTACAATATACTAAAGCCTAGAGTGCTATAAAATCTATTTTGTAAGTTTCATATTGAAAAAAAAGGTTTCAGTTTAGAGTTTTCATATATATCACGTCAGATATTATCTTTGCAAATTGGCATTGGTGTTTTAGAACTGCATCGTAAATTGTTGCAGTAAGCAATCAATGCTAATATATTTTTTGGTCTGATCAATTTATATTTGAAGTTTTATTAGTAAATATTGTAAATTATGAAATCGTTGGAACTAAAAATAAATATATATATATAGGCGTCATAAAATTGTAGAATCACTAACTATAAAATAAACCTGAAATGAGTTAAAACATTATTTCATTATTCTGTAGTTCTACAAGTTACCAGTTGATTATAATTTAGTTACCAAAATAAATTGTTCATACAAAGTATACTCGGTAGATCTGATAAATTTGGTTTTAACTAAAATCAGACGATTAACATTAAATCAGTGAAAAGAATCATAATCTTTTAGTAGAATTATGTTGACAATAGTAATTCTCTTTATTGACTTTAAAACAATAAAGCAAGAAAAAATAATTAAAACCGGGACTACTAAGTGATTAATAAACTATATGAGATCTTATGCAAGCTTTAAAAAATTAAATCATATAATTTTTTTTTTATTAATTTAGTTTAATAGTTTTAATATCTCTTTAACATTGTGGAGTACTAAATTTAAATCTTAAACATGATTTTAACTATAGAATTTTAAAAAACTTTAATTTCATAGCCTTTACAGCCCTAAAACCCACCTCACCATTCAATTTTCTGTATGTTTCTAAATTCTAACCCTGTGTTCTCACGGTCACATAGATACGCCAATTAACATTAACATTAAACAATTTTTTTTAAAAAAAAAGAAAATCAGACGAAACTAAATATCCACAGATAAATACATCAGAAATTAGCAAAAATAATCTTAATCATTTAGCAAAAATATCTCGACAACACTAACTCAAATTTTTTATTTGGGGGTCAGAACCAAGCAAATGTCACTATCGATTTTAACGGCATTTATCAATCAGTAACGTAATGAATGACCTGGCCACTTTTCAGAAACCAGGTTCTGTAATAAAATTAGAAAATAAAGTCTCTCGCAAGAAAAAAAAAAAAAAAAAAGTACGAACAAGACTTCGAATCTTGGTTAAGAAATTTAGATTCGGTGGGAAGGAGTGCTTAGTTCTTACAGTGACTTTGTGGAAGTAAAAAGGTGAAAAAGGGAAATAGCATCTATTTTCTATTTTGTTATTTTCGAAGCTGGTTTCTTCTTCTTAATTGATAAAGTGAGGGCAGCAAAACGTCATCGTTTACGTTGGTTTTCTTACATGTTTCAGTGTCAACATAACAGGGTAAAACCAAGTCCGAAGCAACTTACCGTGTCTGTCTATTTTAGTCTAAATATAGGGAAGATGAAGAACTCAAGAGTTAATATAATTAACATAATTTTTTTTTTTGTTAAATGTATTAAATGTTCAAAAGGAGTGATTTTCCAGTATGTGACAAGAAAAAAAAATTGTGATTTTGTACAAATACAGCCAGACATTAATCTTGATTGAAGATAGTGAGGTTTGGATTTATGCATTTTTAAGGCAATAGTCATTTATTAATTTGCTTCCTGATGTAATAGTAATCTATATTTCCATTGTTTTCTTTGTCAACAATCACTCTATGTTCACGTAAACTTTCACTCTACGATCAAGTAAACTTGAAAAAAAAAGGCAAAATAATTTAACGAAGATCGCAATAAGTACATTGCCGATCGGCTTTGATAAGCGTGCCATGTACCACCAACACACGACTCCAACTGAGATTCGATTATTATAGTTATAGTCCATTATCGACAACATTCTTTAATAATATATATATTATATTTGTACCAGCGCAAAATTTAGATAAATATAATATTTTATAAATAATATTTTTTACTTTTATTATATTATTAAAAGTTTTAATTTTGTTATCTAAACTGTGAAAAGCAAAAATCTTATTATGAGATATAAATATATTTTGCTTTTTTTTTTTAACATGGTGGTCTAATGACCTTTTAACTTTCATAACTATGGAAAAATTAGGATTCAAATCCTGAATTCTGGTGTTCTGGGACAGAGAACTGACCACCACAGCTGATAATTCCCGACTATATATTGCGTTTAGGTGTGTAAAAAGTAATTTTTAATTTAACTGTAAAATTTTATTAACAACTCTAATTAATATGTTCTAACCCTATTAAAATAATAATTTTAAATAACTTTTAACATTTTCTAATTTAATAAAATATTTATTTTAAATTAGGTAATATAAGTTTAATTTGTATTGTGTTAATTTAAAATATTTTATATTTAATGAAATAATATATATATATTCATATATATATAATTTATTTGTATTTTTAATATTTTTATAACTAAAATTTAAAATAAATAAAATTTTATAAATTTAAAAGTAAAATAATTTGTCTAGCTTTATATTTTATAATTTTTATGAAAATTTTAGTTAAAAAATAATCTATCTTTATAACTTGTTTTACAATGATAAAAATTTATTTTAATGTTTTTATAATCTTAATAGGATAATTTTGCTGTTTACTAATTTATAAATGTAAAAAACATCAACTTTAACCAGAAACAGTATAATCAAATAATATAATTTTTAATATTTTAATATATTTAATTTAAATCATATTAGTCTATTTTTAATATTTAGCTTTATAAATTTAAAATTATTTAAAATTGATTAAGTTATTTGGTTTTGATAATATTTAATTAAAAAGTATGCTAAAAATATATTAATTTAAATTTTGCGCATATAATAACTTAAATTTGATTATATATATAATTTATAAAACTAATTGGTCCATTAAGTTATTTAATTATATTATGATTTGGTTTAATATTTCTGGAACATATATATATATATATTTCGTTTTTAAATTAAAACTTAATTTTTTTTTAAAAATATTTTAATAATAATTAATAATTCAATTAGTTATTTAAATTTTAAATTTTAAATATTTATAATATTAATTTATTATAAAATTGTAATTTATAATTAAAATAAAAAGATAGTAAAAGATATTATAAGTAAATTAATTGAAAAGTGATTTGATATTATTATCCTTAATAAAAAACTTAAAATTCAAAAAATTGAGTGACATTTTGTGTAAATAACATGTTAATAAAAATACAATTTATACAGTAATTTTGTTTTAATAAGATATATACATTCCTATATAATAATGCTTATATATAATTTCATTAAAAACCAAATAAATATAGTGAATTCATTGATTTTCTTTTTTATATGTAAAGAATTTACTTTATATATTCACGTCTTCTTCAACTATATTTGAATAAAATTATAACATCAGTCAAAGTTACTAACTACTCTATGCAAGACAATACATCTTAATTTTCACGCATAAAATATTCTAGGTACCAAATTATACGTTTTAATGAGGAAAAAAAGAATTCAAGGTAATATTTTGCCGTCGCCTGAACAGATCCCGGCGAAACAGATGGGTTCACTGGTTTCTGACATATTTCATGTGAATGTAGGGTATTTAACAATTATAGACAAAAAATAATAGTATAAAGTTTAAGATAAAAAAATGGGAAAAGACCACACGAGTACTCTCTTTCCCATTATAGTTCAAAAGTAATTATTAAAAAAATATAATATTCCAAACCGAGATACTTTATTTAAAAACGTTTGACACAAACAAATTATAATTTGTGGAAATAGGAAAATTCACGGTGACTTCCTGAATGGTGAGAGCGGTTTCATGCACCTTTGATTTGTCCAGAAGAGCCTTGTTCACGACTCGTGGGTCCGACATCCCACCGATGTTTGACACGTGTACTTCGTTGGAGAGATCAGGACCGTTGTCCAAACTAACAAGTGACAAATCTCTTCGTGAGTCGACCGTCAATATGAATCATAAAAAAGGTTTTGGTTTATTGGCTTGCGTTACTATTGTTTTTCCCCTAAATCAATTATAAATTTATATATAATTAAACAAAATGTCACGCGCGCGCAAAATATAATATACCATATATGGAAGGTTGGAGCATCTATATATCAAGAAAACATTTTTCAACAGCTAGCTAGCATCTATGTATACATACATATATTTGTGTGTAAATGTGTAATGTAAAAATCTAGGAGGGTGAAAAATAGAGGAAACAATCCTTGTTTTGTCACATAGTGTGTATATATATAATGTATACATATCTTATATTATATGTAATAATAAGTTAAGTAAATAAGGATGGGTCACAAACTGCTATATATATCCTTCACTTCCTGTTATATTGTTGAATCTCTGATTGGCAGAAACAGTTTGCATTTTCACACATTGCTCTCCATCTCTCTTCCAAAATCACACCTCTTGTGTGATTCGGACACCCAAAATTTCAAGCTTTGTCAGATCCTTCTTCTTCTTTCTACATACATCACCAGCTTCTCCATATATCTCTCACAGAAAAGGAAACCATATAAATTCCAAACTAAAAGAAGAACATAATGGATAACTCGGACATACTAATGAACATGATGGTGCAGCAAATGGAGAAGCTCCCTGATCACTTCTCTTATCCAAACCCTAACCCTAATTCCCATAGCATCATGATGCTCTCCGAATCCAACACTCATCCATTCTTCTTCAACCCCAACCATCCCCATGTCCCACTACTTGACCCAACCATCACTCACCACCACCAACCCAGGTTAAATTTCCGGTATGCACCTTCCATTTCATCATCTCTCCCGGACAAAAGAGGAGGAGGCGGTGATAACGCTAACATGGCGGCGATGCGAGAGATGATCTTTCGAATAGCCGTGATGCAACCGATACATATTGATCCGGAATCCGTGAAGCCACCGAAGAGGAAGAATGTGAGGATCTCTAAAGATCCACAGAGTGTGGCGGCTCGACATCGAAGGGAGAGGATAAGCGAACGGATTCGGATTCTTCAACGGCTTGTTCCCGGCGGAACCAAGATGGATACTGCGTCGATGCTCGATGAGGCTATCCATTACGTTAAGTTTCTTAAGAAGCAGGTGCAGTCGCTGGAGGAGCATGCGGTGCTTAACGGCGGAGGAATGGCGTCAGTACCGCCGGGTGTTGGTGGAGGATATGGTGGAAAAGGATGTGGGACTATGCGGTCTGATCATCACCAGATGCTTGGAAATGCACAGATTCTTAGATGATCATTTTTTTAATGTATTTCATATTTATTAATATGAAGAGGAAAAAAATAATTCTCGGGAGGAGTGAAATCTAACATTAAAACTATGTGAGTATTCTCTTTTATAAACGTATTTAACTTTCCCGGTTTCGATAATGTTTAGGACGGTTATTAAAGGCAGACTTGGGCTATAAAAAATAATTTTAGTAATATTTAATGATCATTGCAAAACGAATTAATCTTTGATTACCACTAATCAATGTGACATATTTCAGCTTTCAGACATATTAGGTTTTATGTGTTGAATACTTCTTCAATCTTGTTTCCAATGTAACAATAGTTTGTAATGTAAGTCATATACTCATACCGTACTTGTTGTAGTTCGTTCTTGTTGCATAGGTGTATAATTTTGGGCCAACGTATGGCAAGAATACTTTTGGAATAGCCTAAGTAATATTCCATCTGTTCTAATCAAATACAGTATTATTTAATATTATACACATATTTTATATTTTTATATATTAAATATGTTCTACAATCGTTTTTTAAAAACTAGGAATCGTCAATTATTTTTTTCTCTATGTAATAAATGTAATTATAAAATGTTAAAAATTGCAATGAAAAATATAAAACACATTTTTATGAAAAGAAAAATCAAAAGTAGTTTAGAAAATAAAGTACGTACGTATTCGGTTTTATTGATGAGCTCAAAATATTATTGTCTATACAAATTTAGTCAAGGTTATACTTATAATAAAAAAACCGGAGGAACACAAAATTAGTTATGTAAATGTATGTTAACTAGTTTGATCTTCTTGTTTCGATAAATTGTTATTTTGATCTTCTTGTTTCGATATATTTTAAAGTTAACAAACTACAAAGGCATATTGTATTAGTATCTTCATTATTGGCTTGATGTACGTATAAACAACTTTTATCTTCTGAATAAAGCTATTTCAAACAATTTGATCCCTGTATGATATTTTTTTCTTGCTTTTTATGTAGATAATTTTCTAGGAACTTGAATCTACTACATTCATTACAGAAGATGGACAAACCAGAAATCATGTCTTTAAGAAGTATTTTATACTATAACCAAACCAAGTTTGGACCAGAAAGAGCAGTATATATATTATTGTGCCACAAGGTAAGCCCAAGTAAAGACCCATTTCGTAGACACAGGCCCTTTAAGCTCAAAACCAATATTGCCATAGGAACGTGCACACCAGTAGCTGGTTATAATGATTTCAAATGGGGTATATATATTTTTAATAACAAATGGCATATATATATATCATATTGTCATTGATTGAAACATGTAACTACAGTAGTGCGTGTGTGAATTTGCAATATAATTTCCTTCTATAAATGTGAATGAAAGTACACATAACTTCACATCTCATTCTTCTACAAGAAAAACTCATAGTTGATCCTTTTTCTAGTTGATTGCCATTATCAGCTCCTTGCAATCATTATCCATATTTATTTGTTGACATCATTTTGTACCCACGCCATTTGAATAAATCCGAATCTTCGGCTTCGAGGGCATTTAATCGTTAGGGTAGAACTTCACCGTTACCGATCTAACTATAATATATTAACATCAACACCAACCGTATCTCGTGTAATCCAATCCTTCTACAGACCTACAAAGAACTCTTAATTAGTATTTAATCTTGATCCAATTTCTTTCTGGACGACACCAATATCCTTTTCTAGTTCCAGTGGTTTTTTCCTCCTGTTCTATCCGGTGGCTGGATCTTTGCATGAATTTGAAGTGCTTAAAAACGTTCCATGGGCCTCTTACAACATTAACATTACTAGACTGCAATATATGGTTCCAATGCTCGGTACTATTATATTATATTTAAGCCCATTAGCTCTGAATAGTCCATAAATCAAAACAATCTTGTGACTTAATTATTTTAGATATTCGTTTGATTGATAAATGAACTAGCCATTCAATCAATGAAAATATCTTCTTATCGTTAATAGTCTAGCGAATACTTTTTTTTTTGAACTTTCTAAACGTTGACATTTAACTCAAGATTATATAATAGAAAAGAAAAACATGTTTAAATTGATGTCTTCATGCAATTGGTTTTAGCCGCCCAATTTGGGTTTGACTTACTACGGTCTACGAACTAATTATAGAGCTCAGTCAACGAAGTGGCTGCATACAGTGTACTCAAAACCTATTCGATCTATCTGATAAAATTGACTGTAATTCAAGAAAAAATATGTTATGAAATAGTTTGGGTTTGATTTGGGGTCATGCGTTACGGATTCCAACGAATATTCGGAAACCTTATATTATGCTTATCTTTAGAGGAACCCATATGTATTAGCTTTGGAAAAATCAAATCCACTTACGACGTCAAGTTGAATTGAATTGAATTGCATCTTCTTCTTCTTTTTTTTTCCTTTTGCAATAAACGATTAATCATGGGCATATGGTTTACTGTTTCTTCAGAATCAAGTTGTGCTAAGTTTTACTTATTAACATATCCACAAAAATTCCAAATCATTTATTCTTTAAACGCAATGTTATGGTTGAATCTATGTCAGAAATTTATTTATTTTGGATTCTGTGGCAGAACAAAACAATTAAATTGTTTTACTCAAATCAATATAATGTTTTGAGCTAATAGGACGTCTAACATCTCTTAAAATTAATTACCATTTCACTAATAATCATAATCATAAAAATTAATCGTGTTAATTACTGCATGGTATATTGTGTACATATCTGTTATCCAAATCATATTTTTTTATGTTGTTTTATTATAAGTATAGCTAAGCAAAGAGATTGAAACTATATTTCCGGTGTATTAATAAATTTTACAATTCTTTTATACTTCCGTATTTATCTATTTTCTTACGTATGTTTTATTTATTTATTTAACGTATGTTATTTTGTTCAATCTAATAAACGTAGAGCAAGTTGTGTGGTAGGAGTAGGGCACAGGCTTTTAGATAGATATCACAAACTAGTTTTACGACGACTTGGAAATAATTTTATTATAGTTCTTTTCTTTTTGGTTTTAAACAATATCGGATAGAGAAAGACCTTGCGACCCCTTTTTATGGTTTTGGTACCATGATGAACCAATCACATAAATACATACTCCGATTTCTCTTTGTTATGAAAATTACACAATATCAAGCGTTATTATCAAGCGACGGTTGAAGACAATAATGTGTAGGATACATAAGAATCATTGACATCTTCTTTGTTGTTACAACATAAATAATTCAAAGAAGATAGGAAAAAGTATAAACTACCATAAAAGTAGCCGAAAGAAGAAAATACAAAAGAAAATAAAGACCGGAGTATGTGATTGGTTCCTGGTACCAAAACCCATAATAACAAAAAAAAAAAAAAAAAAGAGTCGCAAGTCGCAAGGTCTTTTATCCATTTTTACAGAAAACAAATACTACATTTAATCGAGGAAGATATTTGCAATTGCACAAGAATTTTTAAAAGAACAATAAATATTCAAGAAAATCTAATGGAACGCTAAATAAATGGAAAGACGTAAATTGGTGGAAAGAACATGCAAACATGTGACGGTGACGGAGTGACGGCTAATTAAGTATCGAATGTCGTGCATTCGTCATCGTCAGGTTCCGTTAATGTCTGTTATCGTTTTAATTAAAATCATGATATTTATTGTTATAAATTTATATTAAAAAGAAAACTGAAAACTTAAGAGTCGCAACTTGCGAAAGTCTGTTTCTCTGTAAAGAATCGAAGACTTCATTCACAGTCTGATCCCGACAATAAAGAAAGTAAAGTACAAAAACTTCACTGTGAAGCGCTTCTTCGCTGTTTCTTTGATTACTAATTTATTTATTTATTTATTTATTAATCAATACACTTACTTTATATAGTAAGAGGTGCGCCGCAATTTATTTCATGAGAATCTTGCAACCTTCTAATCAAGAAAACAAGAAAAGTAATTTATTAACTTGAAATAAGAATGTTATTATCAAGCGGTTTTGGTATCTTCTCGTAAAGGAAGTTTGTTATGAATCTCTACTTTCGATTTTTGCTTGAACGCAGCCTCACGAAGCTATGACGGAGATACGTACGTTTCGATCTAGTTTTGAAAAGATTGGATGTTGATTCTAAAAAGGTTCTGTCGTGTTATTCTCAATTTTTAATATGCATATGTATGATATATAGAAGTTTGGTTATGAAACATTTTATTAAATATTATATATGTTAAGATGTAACTCTCCGCGTAAAAAATTAGATACAATATATTGTGAATAAAAATCTATAAACGAAAAAGTAAACGGTGTTATCAAAGTGAAAAATGCATATGACAAAGTTGAATCGCAAACACATATTTATGTAAAGTGGATGGTACAGTCAAACTCACCCGATCAAAACGTTATTAAATTTAAAGTAAACTAAAGATTTATTAAAAAAAACAGTAAAGCGCTTTTGCTCATTCAAACCTATTGAAATAAATGTCAATAAATAATAAATCAAGCAGAATAATAAAGGTGTTATATATGATTTTGAATATATAAAAATAGGAAAAAACAAAATATATAGAGATTAAATTATTTTACACACCTATCAATTCATTTATTTACTAAACGCTACTTGTTTTTTATTTTAAATCTTATAAAAAGCTACGAAGTTATTAATATTTAAAACTATTTTTTTTTTTCGTTTCTAGTTTACTCTATTCACCTCTATTCATCTAAAACTTTGGTGTATTTACTCAAAAAGCTATTAAATTATTTTGTGTCCTGATCCTAATCCTAAAAATTATTTTCTTATTTATAAATATTGATAGTTATAGTTTTTGCTACAATCAAACTATTTTATGGCTATTCTATATTCTAGTATATTTATATCATAAAATTTGAACAGATGTTTACATATTATAAAACTATTAACTAATAAACAATATTAACGTTATTAATTGAGTTTTTAATTCAATTGATGTATCATATGATATCCAAAAATGTATACAAATAATTTCAAATTCAAAATCTTGATCGTTCCAATTTTTTTTTTTTTTATGTGATGAAAAAACTATAAGCTAAGATTTGAATTTTTTGGTAAAAGAATAATATTATTGTTATTTCCTAATGTTTAGAACAATATGTTAATGTATGTTATACCCATATCATTGTATAACAAAATGTACTTGTAGTAAGATTTTTTAGAACATGAACATTGTATATGAATTAGATACGGAAATATATAGAAACCCATAACCAAACCGATAGAGTATTACTAATTTATGATCCCAAAAAGTGAAAACTTCTATATAAAGCATTTTATTACGGTAAAAAATTATAAATATCGTATAGCTTGTGACTAATAAAATATTAGCAAATAGAATAATGATTGGAAGAGTTGTCGGATAAAGTCATATATATACCGAAGCATCAAAATCTATATAATTGCTATTGAAATTGGTAAAAGACAATAAAATATAAACTATAGTACAATTTCACATGTGACAACTTCATTGTATTCAGCATTTTCTCATATACCAATATCAGTTCCATGTTCATTTACGGAGACGCATTATGTTATTTGAAAGTAAACATGCAAAGTGCACCTGCTATGAGAATAGGTCATTCTTTATATATTTCATTGTTATTTAATCAATAATCTACGATTAATGATATATACTAGAAAAGCTGCTCATGAGAAATAAAAACCGAAAAATACGGGGAGAAATTTTGAAAAAGTTACAAGAATTTGATACTTGGATTGACAAAAGAAAAAACATTATAAACACAACTTGCATTTTTAATTTTATACTATCAACGACCTGTGAACGAAGATCCAACTACGTTCAATAATATAATAATAGATTGGTTAAACTTGACGGTTAAGTTTAATTACTGTTAAATTAAGATTCACCACCAGATTCGGCTGTTCTTAGTATCGCAACTATTTTATCCAAAAGAAAAAAAGAAATATCGTAACGAATCCAAAATCGTGCGGTAATATTTATGTTCCGAATTTAATAAATTATTTATTTAATTTTTATTGGCTCAACTAGGAGATATCAAATCTCCTCTCTCAGCACGAGCATTAATTATGCTCAACAATTCAAAGTTTGTGAAGTAGTAAATATTAATATTAAAAAATATAGGATATTCTCAAGTATATAAACTAAGGAAATTGCGACACAAGGCCCAAATTTAACAGTCACGAGCTTACGTGATCTGTATCTTCCAAGAACTTCAAATATCATATTTTTTTCCAATTCTGAATCCTAAACAAAAAGGAAATTTTAACCCTAAACCGATCGAAGTTCGTATCTCTATAAAAAGGAAACCTTTCGTTACAATTCTCTCAGAAACCCCATCACAACTCGCTTTCGTAAGTTTTTTTTGTTCAATGGAGTGGGTTCGTGGAGAAACAATCGGATATGGAACTTTTTCAACTGTCAGTCTAGCGACGCCATCTAATATCAAAGATTCCGGCGATTTCCCATCTCTCATGGTAGTGAAATCGTCGGACTCTTACGGCGCCGCCTCGCTCGCGAACGAGAAGTCGGTGTTGGATTCACTCGGAGATTTCCCTGAGATCGTACGATGTTACGGCGAAGATCAAACGGTGGAGAAAGGCGAGAAATTGCATAATTTGCTATTGGAGTACGCTTCGAAAGGAAGCTTAGCGACTCAAATAAAGAAATTAAACGGAGAGGGTTTACCGGAATCCGCCGTGCGCCGCCACACAGGATCTGTGCTCAGAGGATTACGTCACATCCACTCGAAAGGGTTCGCTCACTGCGATTTAAAACTCGAGAATATCCTGTTATTCGGCGACGGCGCCGTTAAGATTGCGGATTTCGGTTTGGCGAGGGAAGTTAACGGAGATTTAACGGCGTCTAAAGAAAGCGTGGAGATTAGAGGGACGCCGTTATATATGGCGCCGGAATCCGTTAACGATAACGAGTACGGAACAGCTGCTGACGTGTGGGCGTTAGGATGCGCCGTAGTGGAGATGTTTAGCGGCAAAACGGCATGGAGTGTTAAAGAAGGGTCGAACTTCATGTCAATTTTGATACGAATCGGTGTCGGCGACGAGTTGCCGAAGATTCCAGAAGCATTGTCGGAAGAAGGAAAAGACTTCTTGTCCAAGTGTTTCATTAAAAATCCCGAGAAAAGATGGACGGCTGCGATGCTTTTAAAACATTCGTTCGTAGCCGTCGATTGTGAAGACGATGATCGAGAAGAATTATTTGTCAATGTGAAGGAAGAAGAAGAACAAGTATCAACGTCGCCGAGATGCCCGTTTGAATTTTCCGATTGGGAATTTATCTCGTCGGAATCACTCATGCAATATCAGCCGTTGGATTCTCCGGTGGAGAGATTTGAGAGCCTGGTTAGTGAATCGGTCCCTGATTGGTCGGTCGCACAGGGCTGGGTCACCATACGGTGACGGGAATGATAGAGAAACAGGGGAAAACACAGAGTTGTTGACAAAGGCTAGGTTGTTTTTTTTGTTACACCTAGTTAGATCCAAATTTAACGATTCTTATTCATATTTTTTTTTTTATATGTAATGTGTTTGTTAATATGAACAATTCATTGTAGTCTTACGCATCATTGAATGTTTTTTTTTTGTTACTATTCTACCATAATTAATTCAAGAAATCGAGAGCTCGTTAATATATAGATCATAATCCATACATGAAAAAGTGTGCTTAGAATAGGAAAAAGAAAAAAAAAAATCGACATTGGTGCTTTTGAGTTTTTTCAATGATTTTAATGATCTGAATGTAATTAGTCATCAAACCTTACGACAATATCTTATGAAATGTGACCTATAAGATGGAGTTAAGCAGTAGGGAATCCGATGTTCATCACTGAGTATGGACTTGTTGTCACAACATACCAAGACAAGATTCATCTTCGTGCCATCTTGTGTGTTGTACCACTGCAGTTGCTGATTATCAACTAGTGAGCAAGAACAATGTTTTGGCCGTTTTGCGAATAATTAAACTGATTAAACTAAAATTTATTAAGATTTAAGTAACACATTCTTTGGCGGTAAGGCGAATAATTAAATTGAATAAACCAAAACTTAATAAGATTTAAGTAACACATTCATAGTGTTTTGACGGTAAGACAAATAATTAAACTGATTAAACCAAAATTTATTAAGATTTAAGTAACACATTCATAGTGTTTTGGTGGTAAGACAAATAATTGAACTGATTAAACCAAAATTTATTAAGATTTAAGTAACACATTCATAGTGTTTTGGCGGTAAGACGAATAATTAAACTGATTAAACCAAAATTTATGAAAATTTAAGTAACACATTCATAGTGTTTTGATAATAAAACAAATAATTAAACTGATTAAACCAAAATTTATTAAGATTTAAGTAACATATTCATAGTAAACTAACCAATATAAATGGCGTTTCTGATTGTTAGAGAAGACAGACAGAGTTATATATAATGTTGCTGCGTCACGCAGCGGCCCATTAATCTACTAGAAGCCAAATTCGAGTGGGTTCGAGCTTTTGCTAACCACAAGGCTCTGTATATTGACCGGGCAAGGCTAAAGGAACTGGCAAGGAACTACTGTGTTACGATTTCATGGGGACCTGGGCGCTGAAAACGAACAAACCGTAGTGCCTCCATGGTTTCATTTCTTAGGTTCATATTGATGATGAGGTTAGGGCTCTCTATTCAATCAAGTTCAGGGTGAGGTCCTTGGCTCGCCGATATTCATAATGAAGGTTGCTTCACATGTATGGCCACTTGACTACATCTCTTGATCTAAGGATAGCGGAGTTCTTATATGGGTACTTTGCTTGAGAGATTAACTTAGTAATGATATGACTGTTCTTTGTATTTGTATAGAGTCGGCATTTAGAGGTCCAGCTGCTCTCTGACAAGTATGGAAACGTTTCAGCTCTGCATAGCCTTGATTGTAGTGTCCAGTGAAGACACCAAAAGGTTTTTAATGGTTGATTCTGGATTTTAATAATCTTTTTGGTCTAATGTATTCTTAGATACTTCAATTTTATTCTCCAATTCCTTATTGGCGGAGGCAAATTATATTGCATGATTTCATATTTTATGCACTGTAGATCTAGTGTAAACATAATAATAATAATAATAATAATAATAATAATAATAATAATAAATGCAAATATGTGTTTTGACACAAAATGAAAAAAAAAAACTAATAACTAAGAAGTCATTGACCTCCTCCACTTTTCTGATATGTGGACTATATATATATATATGAAGCGTTGCAAGAAGAAGTAACTTTTAATGAACTTATAAATACACATGGCGCTTAAACGGTCGAAGAGTTCAGAAGAATCATTGAGCAAATCATAAGGGCAAGTGACTTACATGCTAGTTTTTGGTTCGATAACTAACCTCCTATGGGCCCTCTGATAAAATCTATAGGAATTGAGGGTCCAAGAAAACTAGGATTACCAATAGAAGCTACAATGGTGGATGCATGCAACAACGTGGGATGGTTATTACCTTCTCCTCCGTCAGCAGGAAATAACCCCCCATGTATTCCTTACAAGAATTTTATTGCCTGTCTTTTCTATGCCTACCGATTCTTTCAGTTGGTGCATTGACAATGCGAACTGTCGAGTATATTCTTCAAGCAAAACATGGCATGTGCTATGACCGAGAGGTGAGGAAAAAGATTAAGCTGTTAATTTGGTTCAAAGGGGCCAAGCCTAAACATGGTTTCTGTTGGAATAATATATTAATAAGCATGTGGACTTATAATATATAGTTAAAACGTGAATGACAATTTATTTAGAAGAAGGTTAAAGATTTTTTGTAACTTACAAATTTTGGTATTAAAAACCAAATAAATTTGTCCATTAAATCTACTTGACCACCAAGCTATTTCTCTCCTATAAATACCAAACTACCTAAAAGTAAAAAATCATCCTTTCATTCTAAAAGCAAAAAAACACCATTAGAAATATTTTATATATTCTTTGAGAAGTTTCTAAGTGTTGAAGCTCTCTTGAAATATCTTCTTGGTTATTGGTGTTAGGTGCTACTAGATAAGAAATTCACAAGGTTTAACAGGTTCCTACTTTCTCCCTCTTCTACTTCTCTTTTTCAGAAGTAGATTTATATTCTTGAATATATAGTAGAAATTAGCTCGTAAATTCAAACATGAATGAAGCATGTTTGTCTTAATATTTGGTTGAATCCATTGAAGACATTTTATTGAGTTAAGGTCATTCTTAAATTTATTATTCATGGTCAAAATGTTATACTTAAGTATGTAATTTAATATTGTTGAATTATGTATATGCTATAATTATTTTGCTAAAATAATTTATGACACATAAATGTCAATATTAATGTTTGTATATATATATAGATATTTGATAGTTTATTTCAATTTCAAAAAATAAAATATGAAGCAAATTGATATTTCTAAAATCCGATTTTATAAGGTTTTAGACTTTCAACATATGGATTGCCAATCTAGATAGGTTACCAACAATATGTCGACTCGTCTTTTGGTGAATGAAAATCCAAACCAACTGTTCCATTTGCTCTTTGCATCCTAAAACACATGACCACCTATTGATATCCTTCTCCTTCGCAGTGGTGATTTGAAACTATGGTTTTGATTGGTAACACTTGCGTAATGGCGGAATGATGGAAAAATAAAAAAACTAGCGGAATAATTTATAATATGCGGAATAATTTAAAACTTTCAGAATAAAAAACTTGCAGAATGGATTTTTTCTATGATTGGATAAGTTTGCGGAATAACAAAATATAAATTTTCTTAAATAAAATTTCACTAAATTTTATGATTGAGATAATTATTTTTAGAAAATAAAATTTCACTATATTATTTATTATCATAAGAAATTATAATTGAGTTAATTATTATAAAAATAAAAATTATTAAATATTATTATAAAAAAATAATTATCTTATTGTAATTAGTTAACTTATTCTTAGTATATTTATAATAAATGCATTAATATTTGATGACATTGAAAAATCAAATATCATAGTTTTATTTAATACTTTTTCTTTTATATAAGATGTATTGAAAAATATTTGATTTTCTCAAATTTTATGCAAATTTGTATGTATTTAATATAGTGTGACTATACATTTTGATTTTATGATAGTAAAAAAACATGTTATGATCAGTTATTTTTCTCAAGTCTAAGGATAGTTTCTAAAATGTACTTTTTTATTAATAAGACAGAGATAAAATGCAATCTCATTTACAAAAAAACTAAAATATGTTAGAAAAACTAATTTAAAGCAATGGTGATTCGAAGTCCTAAGAAGTGAGAACTATTTTGAATAATTATATGCTAAATATAAATTTTCCTTGACTATAATTGAAAGCCGTCTTAGCTCAGTGGTAGAGCGCGTGACTTTTAATCCCGTGGCCGTGGGTTCGATCCCCACAGACGGCGGTTTTAATAAATATACATTTTTTTTTTTTGCGTACAATAAATCTCCTTGTAGTGCATGTACACGCAAATAAAGTTATCAACTACCTACAGTAGTCGTTAGCTTTGGCGCTGAATAAAAAGAAATTTCAACTTCCAGTACATTGAATGAATATTCTTCTGAGAAAAACCAATTGCACATATCCTTTGGTGCACGTAAGCTCCTCCACCGCCCAAAATCTCTCTATTTTCCAAATTTCTAAAACAAACATCATAAAATTCTCCTTCCCATCTTAAGAAAATTTACACTTTCAAGTACACAAATAGTTCTCTTTCCTTCTTCGCAATTAACACCTTAAAAAGACTATGAGTACTGGAATTTATCGGTATCTTCAGTCATCACAACGCTCTCCTTTATATCTTGAATCAGTTTGATCACTTCTATCATCGTAGGCCTTTTCTCCGGCGACGTCACACGGCAAAGACAAGCTGTTTGAGTTATCATCTCAAGCCCATTCTCTTCCTTTGACTTTTGCTCTTCTTGCCTCATCGCTCTTACCCAGTCCAACATATCCTTTTCCGCCATAAACGGTTGCCTCGAAGCGGGTTTACCGGTAAGTAGCTCCAAGAGGAAAACTCCGAACGAGTAAACATCGGATTTGGATGAAGGACTGTTTGCTGATTTCCTCATCTCTGGTGCTCTGTAGGAAGCAATGTCAGGGTCAGTGGGAGGAACAGAGGAGTCTGTCAAGACACTGAGACAGTAATCTGTGAGACAAGCTTCGAAATCGTGACCGAGGAGAATGTTTGTGGACTTGAGGTTTCCATGGAATTTTGCAGATGATTGATGAATGTAATGTAGTGCTTGAGCTACATCTTCTGCTATCTTTAAACATGATGTCCAATGTAATGGCTTTGCCTTGGATGTTCTTGACCCTGAGATCATGGGAAACAGTAATTAGTTAGTGGAGGCAGATTAATGACAAGAGATAATGGAAATGATTGATAAAAATTTAAAAGACTTTGTACTATATATATATATATATATGATGGAGTTATTCACTACATACTTCCAATCATAGACGAGATATATGAGACACGACACTAGAACACAACTCCTAGATAAACTCACAAATTCCCAGACAAAATGACTGTAATCTCACGTGAAGACAGCCAAGAGATTCTGTCTTCTACCTACAGTTTTGAAAAATGTATAAAAATACAAAATTTTATTTTCATAATAATAAACTCCGCCATTGTCTAGATTGTGTAAAGTGGTAACTAAAATCAACAACTCGGTGGTGACTCAGTGAGTATAGAGATAAAACCCTAACGAAAAAAGTAAAACTTAAAAGAGAAGATGAAATGTTACCGTGAATAAGATTGAAGAGACTTCCGTTAGGTTGGTAATCGTAGATGACAAGTCTCTCTCCGTTTGGCTGAAAATAAGCTTTAATCGGCACGAGGTTCGGGTGTCTGAGCTTACCCACTCTCTCCATCTGATTCTCAAACTCCAAATCGGAAGTAATCACTGTTTTCGACGGTGCAAATCTCTTCACCGTCACGATCAGCTGGTTAACCATCACTGCCTTATATGTCGTCCCTACAGTTCCTCTTCCTAAAAGCTCCGCCGAAGCTCGCATCAGCTGGTCTAATGTGTACATGGCTTCACCTCCGTTAACGTCTCCGCAGAAAATCAAATCTCCGCATCTTGGGATTCTCTTTTGCGGCGGCTCCGTCGCTTGGATTTGAATTTTGATTTCCTCTTCGCGCTTCTGAGATTTGAAATTTGAATTTGAGATTGGAACGGCTCGTGAGGTGAGAGATTCGGTTGGTGGTTGCGTCAACGTGTGATCTCCTTTTAGATTCGGTTCAAACATCGTCACGTCGTCGTCCTCATCATCTCTCCGTTTCTTCATAACCAGCGAGAACACGAGGAGGCAGAGACCGAGGACTATTAGCGACGCGAGGCCAATGGTGAATCCGAACACTATCCATCCACTTTTGCCCTTTTTATTCGCTGATGAATCCGGAATAGTCGGCATCGTTGCTTCACCGTTCTGAGCGGTTTGACCAATCGGCGCTTGCGAAGAAGATGTTGATGACGTGGTGTTCGGCGAGCCGAAGAACGGTGGAGAACGTGAACCGCAGGATTTGCTGATGATCTCACCGCAGAGCCCAGGGTTGGGCAAGAACGAGGACGCGTTGAATCGTAACAGAGTCGCCGTCACCGGAATCGTCCCTGTGAGATTATTTCTGGAGACGTTAAACGACTTCATATAAGACTGATTCAGCGCCGGGAGTTTACCACTGAATCGGTTAAACTCAAGATTCAATGAACTGAGTCGACTCAGTGCATTGATCACAGACGGAATCTCACCGGAGAAGTGGTTATACGAGAGATCGAGTACGATCAACCGACGGAGGGAGAGAATCGAAGGAGGAAGAGTACCGGAGAAATCGTTTCTGCTTAGGATTAAAGATCTGAGATTGCCGAGTGGAGATAGGTCAGGAATTGAACCAGAGAGCGAGTTATCCTTAAGGCTAAGAACTCGGAGCTGGTCAAGGTGACAGAGAGTATCCGGTGAGAAACGTCCCCGGAGTCCGGCCCCGTCAAGAACGAGCCGAATGACGCGATCTTGAGAGCACTCGACGCCGCGCCATTGACAGTAGTCGTAAGGCTCGGTGAGGGAGTAGAAAAGCTTGTCGTCGAGATCGGCCGTGGATTTGAAGGAGAGTAGCGCAACGGCGTCGGATGGTAAGAAGGAGTTGAAGTAGTCCGTCGCCGGGAGAGGATAGCCGGCGGAGAAACGGAGGAGTAAGAGAAGAGAGTAGAAGAAGAGTGTCATTTTGTGTGTGTTTGTGTTACCGAATAGAGCATCTGTCAGTTATTATTCTGAAATGTCTTTCAAAATATGTAAATCTTGTGCCACGCGTGTCTATGATATATACACCATTGATGTTGTAAAACCAAGCAAAAATTAAATTATTATTTATAAAACATTCGTTAGTTTTCTTCAATAATTATTAGATTAGTAGACGATGACCAAAGTAACAATTAGATTATGTAGACAGAGATATATAGAAGCATAGCTTGTTTTTCAAACTACACCTAACGAAATGGATCTTCATTGTACATATTGTATTGGTACAAAGAAAAGGACATGGTACGTTCGCATTCGTTGCATCGTTCTTACTCGACGCATTACTATACCATTTTTTTATCTCTTAGTAAATGGTAACGGGCTTTATTTAAGGCCTCTTTCTATGTCTCGGACCAAAAAAGTGTCTGAGCATTTACGGGTTTGGTTACCCGATCCTATCATTCTCATATCTGAATTATCCGAATATAATATAAACTTTATAAATTACTCCTTCCATTTACGAAAAATGGCTTCTAGCTTAATTTCTTTTGTTACATAGTAAGTGTCATCTTAAAATTTTAATTCAACTTTTAACATAATTTTCGTTTTTTAACCTCAGTCAAAAATAATAAATGTTATTAAAAATGAGAAAGATCGGCACCAAAAGACACTTTCTACTACACATAACTATTAATGTTACTCTCAATGCCAATACCTTTGAATGTTGATTTAGTATATTAAATATTTCATTTGTTTTTATCTTGATAGAATTAGATCTATACTCAAATCGAATGAGTGGTTTTCTTTACTTTTAGAAGGTGAAAATTTCAGATTGAAAGCCATAGATGTATGATCATTTAGAAAGTCATCGTATTATATAAACTCCCAATTTTTTTGAAATTTTAATTATTTGCTTTCACTACGATATTTTGGTTCCATCTTTTATTCGTTGTTTTTTATCTTATGTCAATCAAAATCAATTTGCCTCCGTAATTTTTATCTTGATTGCAGAAATGTTTGGTTTTAGTAGTGTATTTATCATTTAGTGATTATTAACTATATTTAAAGAGAATATGACGAGATGATCAAACACTAAAGAAATTAATTTTTTAATTATATTTAAATAAAAAATTGTAATAATATAAATAGTTTAGGGATATAATAGAATTTTAACTCTGTTTTTAATTTTGTGTGATGTTTGCTAAAATTTCATTTTAAAAAAATGAAAGGAGTAGCCAGAATCATGTGTCACAATGGTGGTCACCTCTGAAATTCATGACACATGTCTGTGATTGTACCCTGCAGAGTTAAAGAGATATTAAAAACTATTAGAATAAGTTAAAAAAAAAAGATGAAAAGGGTAATATTCAATAATTATAAATTCTATAAATTAATAAAAGTTTTTCAGTTCTAATGATATGTTTTTGAACTCGTGCCACTGATTTAGAAATAATATGCAACCATGTAGCTAAACAACCCCGACAGTATGATTTTCAGTATCAAGGGGATCAAATCAAATATTTAACTCATTTAGAAGGGATAAAACTTTTCAAACCATTACAATTTTTCAACCAATCGATAACAAGAACTTATTCAGAGTTGTGCCCATATTTCATGCAATGAACTGATCAACTATTGAATACCTTATGTCCACATATGATAGGTGAAAATGATAAATCGCTGAATCGAGAAGGACAAAGATATGGAAGATGCCTATGCCTGCGCCTAATTCATTTTTTTTTATTCTTACACTAAAGATTATCAGAGACACATGAAAGCTTTGTCGAATGCGGCCAAGAAATGTTGGTGAGAAAGAGATCAAGTACACTGACAATGATCCGTTCAACGGATCCAACAATCGACCTTATACCCATAGACACGATCCGGTATCCGAACTTGAGTCAGATAAACTCTATAAACACAGTTTTTTCAACGGAAAATGGATTCACATATTTATACTCAATTAATTTGATTATTAGTCTCTTACTACTCTCTCATAATTCTTTAAACACTTAGTTTGTTTTTTTTTTCCTTTCAAGATAATCTTGTTTCTTTTAAGAAACAGTACGAATTGATTTCATTGAGTAAAATTCTAGCTTTAGTTGTTGGTGATTTTAGTTCTAAAATGGGCAAAAGAGACACTTTTACAACATTAATCTATAACGTATTAAGAATATTCATCCACAAAAATGGGCGTTGATAGTTTTTGAAGCCCATATGAAGATGCTCTGATGTGTAGATATCTACCCATAGTTACGATGCTAAAAGGAGTAGGACTTTGCAGCAGAATGTGTCATATAAATTAATAGAAACTTAAGTTATCTTATACATTGACACCTAACTTAAACAGAGACGTGCTCAAATGGAACTTGCGACATAAAAAGCCCTCCCACCCCCAGCTAGACGCCTACTCAGAGCTTGATCGGAAGTCAAAACATAAATCATATGTATCAAGTAATACGTGAATTGCTCACTAGTGCAACTGCCTATAGTGGAATGCTCATCTCAAATAAACAAAGAAAAATGCGTATATGCCCTTCCTTTTCCATGATTTTAGTTACTCGACTGAAATGAAGAAGACACAAAAAATCATACAACCAACCATTTTAACTATATGTCGCCGAAAATCATCTCAAAATCTAATATTAATAAATTTGAGATTACAAGTGATGATCTGGGGAAAGTTAGAAAACTCTTGTGTCATTAGACTTGTTATCTTTTCTCTCTATCAACAACTATTATTCTCGTTGGTATAACTACCTTAAATTTAGATGCATGTTCTTTTTTTTATATATACCAAAGTAGGATATACACATTAGGTTATGGTTGATCTCCAGAGGGGCCTTCTTTCTACTTCAGATCACGAGCCTACGTTCCAGGCATCATTTATATATATATATATTTTTTTTTTATCATCACTTCCGTAAGTTGTAAATGACTAAACTACGTGGGGTTATCTTTTATCTTATAACTCGAGAGTTTTCTGTCAAGCTACGTTTTTCCAAAACTTCTTTACGAGTACTTCTTTTTGGAAACCTTCTTTCTTGTTAAGAGTTTCTCAACGCATGTGTATATTCTGAGAGTCGCACAAAAAACACTCTTTATTGTTTGTTTGTTTTCAATTCATTTGAAAACTGGTAAATTTATAGTATGAAAGTTTTTGAACATAATTATTTATTGTATATTTGAATGAACTCAATGTCCCAATCCAACGGTGGCTGATAATCAAAGGAAACGTAAAATGATTTTTTTTTAGTTTATAAATATCCTATTATTTTCATGTTCTGTGTGCGTGTTTTTATCTTGTAGTTTTGGGCTGTTTCCTTAAGAGCTAAACAAAAGCAATAGGAGACAGAGACTTTTGGTCTGTAATTAGATCTGGTGTCTCTCGCAATGACCAAAACTTTTACACTTATACATAGAACAACCTCACACAACCTCATTTATTTTATATTTTATAAGTGATATAAAATATTATGGTGAACAATTATGTAATACATTCATGATTTGTTAGAATCTTGTTTTTTAAAAAAAAACGCTAATTAAAAAGATAGAATCTTGTATATGATAGAACCAATTTCTACTATTAGCCATAACCAATAATATAAATGCTGCTCAACAGAAATATACATATTTATACACATGATCCATCCCTATTATATACTTAAGCTATAAAAAGTTTAGTCGTAATTAAGGTAAAAAAATTTAAGATGTATCTTGTAAATTTGTAATTATAAGTTATAACTCTCTTAATTGTAAGTTATAATAGTGATATTTAATTAAAAATTTGGAAATCGAAAATATTGGAGTTCTTTAGAATTTAGATATTAGATAACATGTCTCAATTTGTTTTGACATAGTCTTGACAAATTAGATCATACATATACACCTTGATAGGGAATTTACGGAAACTAATTATTGTCGATCGTTCTGTTTTTTTTTTTTTTTAAAAAAGTTAATAAACTAATAAGGATGAAATTATGAACTCGAGACCTAATACGTATTGCTTTTTCATCTTATTCGAATAATTAAGAAATTAACAAATTAGAGAAAACTGAGCTGTAAAGTGTTCTCGGTTTCGTACCAAAATAATTTTTGGCGGTTGGATTTTTGGTGAAAACAATTAAAAATGAGCTCCAACATATATACGAATTTGAAAATTTAAATAAACATCTAGAATGGTAATGAGATTTTATCATCATGTTTTTATTCATTGCTCTAATATGTTAATACAATTATTTTTGCTTATAGTTTACATTTCACGAAAAATACGCAGTACTAACTTCCATTTAAATCAACCCCATTTTTCTCCCGTTGAGAAATCTTAAACCAACCTTCATCGTCTTCATCTTTCTCTGAAAATCTTGAGAAGAAGAAAACAGAGGAAAGAGAAGATAAAAGAAGAAAAACAATGAAAAACGGGTCAGGGAACACGAACACGAAGCTCATCCTTCTTCATCCTTACATCCAGAAACAAACGAGCACGACTCGTTTATGGCTTCTCGCTTTCGTCTCTTTCTTCACCATTGTTTTCCTCCTCACTCTCCTCTACACTAGAGACACAATCCCTTCCAAAAACTCATCCGTCGCGGCCGCCGTAGCTGCCGTCGTCACATCCGCCGCCGGTGTAACAGCTTCTCCGACAACCATTTCCAACTCTAATCTTCCTACAAGCGTCATCAACGCATTACTTCACTACGCGTCAAGATCCAACGACAGTTTCCACATGTCCTACGGAGAGATGAAATCGATATCCGACGTCCTCCGCCGCTGCGCTCCGCCGTGTAATCTCCTCGTCTTCGGACTCACACACGAGACTCTCCTATGGAAATCACTAAACCACAACGGCCGTACGGTCTTTGTTGAAGAGAATCGATACTACGCTGCTTATTTCGAAGAAATCCACCCTGAGATCGACGTTTTCGATGTTCAATACACGACGAAAGCTCACGAAGTCGGAGAGCTCGTCGCGGCGACGAAAGAAGCAGCGGGAAACGAGTGTCGTCCCGTGCAGAATCTCCTCTTCTCCGATTGCAAATTAGGTCTAAACGATTTGCCGAATCACGTCTACGATGTCGATTGGGATGTGATATTTGTGGACGGGCCACGTGGCGACGCTCACGAAGGACCGGGAAGGATGTCGTCGATTTTTACGGCGGCGGTTCTTGCCCGGAGTAAAAAAGGCGGGAATCCGAAGACTCATGTGTTCGTACACGATTATTACAGAGACGTTGAGAGGCTTTGTGGAGATGAGTTCTTGTGCAGAGAGAATCTTGTCGAGTCTAATGATTTGCTTGCGCACTACGTGTTGGATAAGATGGATAAAAACAGCACGCGTTTTTGTGGTGGTCGTAAGAAACGCTCTGTTTCTTCTTTGTCTTAGAAATAAGAGACGTTATGCATTGCTACACGGAGTTTCTAACAAAATAAAAAAATTCTTTATCATTTACAATCTTGGATCTATCATCTATGTGATATGTAAATCTTGGACCTTACTATATCAAAATCTTGGATCTATCATCTATTTACAATGTTTGTAGGACCCATAGTTGAGTTCCTAGTGTTATGTAAATCTTGGACCTTACTATATCAAAATCTTGGACCAAATTACAATGATATTAAATAGCATTTTAAAATAAAGGTAAAAATAGTAATAATTTTCTAAAATTATTAAGATCATTGTCGGAATCATGTGGCACAATGGTGGTCATCTCTGAAATTCATGACACAAGTGGAGTTCGAACCCAGCACCCCTCAGTATTATGAGGGATATTAAAGTCATTAGGCTATTCTAACAAAAAAAAAATCATTAAGAACATTTATCTAAACTAGAGTATCAAAACCCAAATCGCTACTGATTTATTCCTTGAATTAGCATGAAAAGTAGAAACCAAAGATTGGAATCTTTGAAAAGAGAGAATCTTGATTAATATAAGCAAAGTATCTAACTAGTCTTAAAATAGTGTGTGTTAACCCAAATTGGGAAAATGGTGAAAGCATAAATTCTCGCAAGTCTTTTTGCAGACAAAAGATATCCTTGTAAGCCACGCACACTAACTAGATCAGATGGATTCTCCATTTACCATAAAAAATCCGAAAGAAGATTCTAAAGCAGAGAGAGAGAGAGGAAACAAGATGGCCACGGACTTCAAATCATTACCAGTCATCGGTACTAACGAAAACCCTAAATTCTATGTCTCCTTGCTCTGAATCAATCTTCACTTAATTTCAATGTACTTGCAGACATCTCTCTTCTACTGCTCAAGTGTGATGATCCCGACATGGCAGATGATCCAGGCGTCCATGAGGTTGTCCGGCAACTGGATAGAGCTTGTCGGGACGCCAGATTCTTCTACGTGGTACCAAAATTGAACTTAATTGTCGAAACTGAGTTCCTAATTTTTCTGTGGTTTGAAAAAGATCTGTAGTGGAGAGCAGATAGGCCATGGATTTTCGGAGAGAAAATCATTGACCCTCATTTCTATTACAAATCATTTCAATTCGTAGACTAACAAAATCATGTCTTTTTGGAGAGAAAATTTTAAAATATTGACCCTCACAAACCTGAGAAGCCTGTTTCTTACTTCCTTCTCTCAATTTTGGTAAACACATAATCAACATAATAACCATAAATAGACAAATATGACAGTTCGAAAATTTAAGTTTATAGTTTCAAAATTTTGTTGTCTTTTTTTAGTTGGTTTTGTTTTTTTAGCTCTCTATTTCTAGCTCTCCTGTCACGAAAAAATTACCAGAAAATTAATGAAAAGATATTTCATCTAAAGTCTAGTCAACCCACCTATTTCAAATGAAGTCTTTATATTTGAAAAAAAAGTTTAATTTTTGCCGAGTAGACTTTATATTCAGTTTCCCGACAAAAAAATTAGTTTTGCAATTGACCAAATTTTGATTTTTTGGAGCATATTTGTTCTGAAGTCTCCTCAATTTTTCAAAATTAATAAAGTCTGCGCAAAAATTATGAGATTTCATATGAAGTTTATAAGAATGAGATTTCAAATGAATAGGAAACTTTACGTGAATGTGTTAGTTTTGTGTTGACCAACGTTTTATATTTTCTATTTACATGTTTAGATGAAATTTTTGATGAAGTCTGCTATTTAAAAGTTAAAAACTTTGGTCAATTGCAAAAGTGATCTTCTTTTTATTGGAGATTCAAACGAAGTCTCTGTGATTTTTTTTTTTCTTACAAAGCAGACTGCAAATGAATAGCAGATTTTGTATCGCAACACAGATTTGAAATTAATGAAAATCAAGTAAGTAATTACTTAGATTTGGTTTTAGCTCATTTTAACTTCTTCAAGCACCCAAATTTCAAATTTCATTAATATGAAAGAAGTTAGTCATTTTTGTGCAAAAAATCATCAAAACTTGTAAAATCAATGGATATATGATTTTCAAAACATAATTTGAAAAAAAAATGGATGAAATTTGAGAGGAAATGAATTATTATTAGTTTATGAGATTAAATATTGAACTTTTAAGCTTGAAAATTGGTTTAAAAAGTATTTATAACTTTAATTTGGTTGTTAATGATGATTGGAATAATTGAAAAAGATGGTATTTTTGTATATAAGTGATAATCTGATGAAATTTTGTGATTTTGTCTGTTTTTGTATCTTTGTCTATTTTTATATAATTTATCTATTTTTGTAAAAATAATAATAATAGTTTTTTGTGAATAAATTAATTGTTTAAGATATATTTGGTTGAAAGTGGTAAAATAAAAAATCATATCAATTTTGTATTTAATCTCAAATTATGAGTTATTTTAGCTAATAACCGTAAAAAAATTATTAGTTCCAGTGGCTATAATTTAATACCTAGGGGAAAGTCAGTCTTTTATAAGTAGATATCACTAAAGTGGTTAATAACTAGGGAAAAGCCAGTCTTTTATAATTAGATCTCAATACAGTGGCTAAAGAGGGTTATTTGACTTATTTCGATCTCACTAGTAGGAGTATATAACAAGTCTTTATATAACTAGTGTGTAGTAAATTTTAATGAAGTTTGACTTTTCCAATCTGACACGTTCATTATACGTACATATCACATCATTTATGATGATAGTCTTTTGTCTAGAAAAGAAAGTAAGTAGTCTTTATATATGAAGTTTGTAAGACCAAAACTATTTACATATAAAGAAAACATGGCTAGATTGTAGCTTAAATCAGTTACGTCGTTTGCGAAGCCAAGTATTTCTCCAAAAAGCTCCAATCAAGGAAATGGTGATTCCAACGCCACCACCGCAGCCACCACCGCCACTATTCAGGGGGTTTCGGCTTACCGGACATCATGTCAAAAATGGATACGACAAAGATAAGTTGAGAATGTTCCTCCTAAAAGTCAAATCCCAAAACCAAGAATCCGAACGGGTCCATCAAGATCAAAAACTCCTCCCTTTACCCAAAAGTACCAGACCCGATCAAGACCTAAACGGGCAGACTCGTTCCAGACCTGGTAAGATCGAGGTGATCGAAGGGAGCGGGACCACTCGACACGATTGGGTGATCTCGATAAGTGACAAGCTCGGTCAAGCGAATAGAGACGATGACAGAACTAGCTGGGGCAAGCTTTGTATCTACAAAGTTCAACATTACCTACACGAAAAGAACAACAAATCATATTTCCCTCAGACTGTCTCGCTTGGTCCTTACCATTATGGAGATGAGCAAACCCAGTCCATGGAGTGCCACAAATGGCGTGCCGTCAACAAGATCCTGAAACGTACGAAACAAGGCATTGAACTATTTATTGAGGCCATGATAGAGCTCGAGGAGAAGGCTCGTGCTTGCTACGAAGGTCCCATTAGTTTGAATAGTTACAAGTTCACAGAAATGCTTTTCCTCGATGGTTGTTTTGTTCTCGAGCTCCTCAGAGGAGTTGATGAAGGATTCTTGAAATTGGGGTAATCTTGATTCAACTGTGTGTGTGTGTTTTTTTTTTGCTGTTTATCTCATAATCGTGCTAAATTGGACTAATTTATTTGACTCTGATATTTCCTTTTTATAATGTTATGTAGATACGATCGTAATGATCCAGTTTTTGCGATTCGAGGATCAATGCATTCGATTCAACGTGACATGATAATGCTGGAAAATCAACTTCCTTTGTTCGTACTCAACCGGTTACTAGAGCTACAGAACCAAACCGGTTCAGTGGCACAATTAGCAGTTCGGTTCTTTGACCCATTAATGCCAACGGCGGAGACATTAGCCGAGAACTCACTGGCAAGAGCCATATCCATTGACCCATCAGCCGACTTGGGCGAATTGCACTGTCTCGATGTTTTTCGTCGAAGTCTACTCTTCCCTAGACCGGAGCTGAGGTCATCGGGAAAGAGTTTGAAATGGGGTTCACGCGTGGCCGATAAACGCCTACAACAAATAATACCTACCGTGACCGAACTAAGGGATTCCGGTTTTCAGTTCAAGAGAAGGAAAACCGACCGGTTTTGGGATATTAAATTTAACGACGGATATTTAGAGATACCTAGTCTTCATATCCATGACGGTAAACTAACTTTTGGAATCAATATATGTTATATCTAGCTGTAGAAAATATGGTATTCTAATTTTTTTTTTGTAGGTGACAAAACCAAATTATGTATGTCATATATATTGGTTTAAAGTCTCTTTATCTTCAAATATCAAATGGATATATAAATTATTTTTCCTTTTTCTTGTAGGTACAAAATCTCTCTTCTTGAATCTCATAGCTTTCGAGCAGTGCCATATTGAATCTAGCAACGATATAACATCCTACATCATTTTTATGGACAATCTAATAGATTCTCCTGAAGATGTTAGTTACTTGCATCACTGTGGTATCATCGAACACTCGCTAGGGAGTTATTCTGAAGTTGCGAATATGTTTAATCAGCTATGTCAGGAAGTGGTTTTCAACACCAATGACATTTATCTATCTCAATTGTTGACTGAGGTTCTTCAATGCTATAACCAAAACTACTTCAGAAAGTGGAATGCTTGGAAGACGACTTTGAAACACAAGTACTTCGATAACCCTTGGGCATATCTGTCTTTCTTTGCTGCTGTTATTCTGCTAGTTCTCACATTCTCTCAAACTTATTTTGCTGCTTATGATCATTTCAAGCCAGCTTCTTGATCTTCATTACTATTCTGTCGTTTTTCTTCTAATCGAAATAAAAACATTTGCATTAGGTTTTGAAATAATTGTTGTATCGTAAAATACTTTTTTCTGAAGAGAATTAAATCAAAATACTTTGTCTTTGTCCACAAGATTACTATCTTGTGCCACAAATGAATTCCAATATTCTTGATCACGTGGACTTTGCTATTCTCATGCGGACGTTTTATGATGTCGACACAATGTCGAGCACCGACAAAAAAAAAAGACTTCAACCTTAAAACTTTCTTGATTTATAAGGATAGAACTTCAACTCGTCTTCCATTTTGATAAAGAAAATAACATTTACTGGACGCAAAATCCTGCTACAAATTCTTGATCTCATATACAATTCTACAAATCAAATTAAAAATGATATTAAAAATATTAATTCATTGTGCTACTAGAACTAGCCGTTAATAGTAGTAACCATTCTCTGGCAACAAAAGAAACCAAAAACAGATATACCTCTGTTAAACTTACGTAAATTTATGTAAATTTTGAGTTTGACCAACTCGTGTATTATAAAAGGGTATAACATAAATTTACATATATTTCTTAAAAAAAAAAATGTGTGAAAGATGTTAGAATGCCACTTTTATGAACCAGATGGAATATATATAGTCATTTATAAAAGTCTATTGTAAGAGTACGGACTCTTATTGTAATTAAGATTTTTGTTGAAAGCATAACATGGCCAGCTCACAGCTTAAAATTAGTTACGGCGTTGCTTTTGACATTTTCACAATTAATACATTGGAAAGAAACAGTCTTATTAGTAGCATTTATGACAGTCTTTTTTCTACGAGAGTTTATTATGTTAACGTGGTGAATCCGTCCCATGCATAAGCGACGGTTTTATGAAGAGTTTATGACGAAGAAAAAGCATAAATTATTTCTATTCCATTAATTACGAAAACTTATCGACATATCTTAAAGAAAAGTTACCACTGGATTACTTGACTAATGGCGGTTGAGGTGGTCACGTGACTAAACACTATTTCAGTTCGTCAACTTAATCAACTAATGGCGTCTGGAAATTAGGTGAAAGAGAAAGATGCAAAGCTGGATTTTTAATTTACATCTCAAAACTTTTGTTCTCGAGCTCTTCAGGGGAACTGTTGAAGGATTCCAGCAAATCGGGTAAGCATGACTACACTTGTTGGTTTCGTCTTTTATCTGATTTTTAGTCAAATTATCTAAAATGTTGATTTCTATTGTTATTATTATTTTGACTGAGTAGATATGGACGCAACGATCCCGTGTTCGCGATGTCGAGGATTGATGTATACGATTCCAAGTGATATGGTAATGCTGGAAAATCAACTACCTCTGTTCATTCTCGACCGGTTATTAGAGCTACAGCTTGGTACACCGGTTTAGTGGCACAGGAGTTCTTTGATCCACTAAAGCCTACAGGAGAGGCGTTAACCAAACCAAACCAGTCAAAACTCAGGCCCTGGCTGGAAAAATCCTTGAGGGAGACTAACACTGTCTTGATGTTTTCCGTCGAAGCCCCTTCCAGTTTAGTCATACACCGCATCGAAGGTCTGAGGATACGCTCTCGGTGAACCTTGTGGACAAGCGACAACAACAACTCGTACATTACGTGACAGAACTAGTTGAAGCTGGTGTTAAATTCAGGATAAGGACAACCGACCAGTTTTGGGATATCCGCTTCCAAAACGGTTGTCTAGAGATACCCAAACTACTAATCCATGATGATGAGTCAAAACGTTTTCTTTTATTTCTTTCTTACTCCTTCCACTCATATATGTTTTACTATTTTGTTTCTTAATTCATCATCCTAATTCAAATCTTACTCTATTTCTTGAATATATTTCATAGGATTCATTATGTGAATATCTAGCTCCAGAAAAATAGTATTCAAGTCAATTATTTTCTCGCAGTCACGTAGCTTCATGATCATGTTCATGTTTTTTTTTTTTATTGGTATTAAAACCAGATGTATCTATGGAACTCCCTAAATTTCTATAACTTACAAGTAACCCCGTCCCTAACCCTCCTTGTGTTTATTGTAGGTACCAAGTCACTTTTCGAACAGTGCCATATCGACTCGAGCAATGACATAACATCATACATCATTTTCATGGACAATCTAATTAATTCTTCCGAAGATGTTAGCTATTTGCACTATTGTGGTATCATCGAAAATTGGCTAGGAAGTGCTGCTGAAGTTGCGGATTTGTTTAACCTGCTATGTAAGGAAGTGTTTTTCGATCCCAGAGATAGTTATCTATCTCAACTGTTTGATGAGGTTAACTATTACTATGTAAGGAATGCTTTGAAGGCTACTTTGTAAGGAATGCTTCGAAGGCTACTTTGAAACACAAGTACTTGAATAACCCTTGGGCATATTTCTCTTTCTCTGCTGCACTTATTTTGCTAGTTCTCAAATTCCTTCAAAGCTTTTATGCTGTCTATGCTTATTGTAAGCCATCGTCTTAACTTTCGTTGTTATTTTAGATATTCTTTTAATTTAGAATGTTTTGTGTTTTCTTGTTTTTTTAACATTGTCCTAGAAGTAGTTAGTATTTTTAATCACTACAGATTAAAAAGAGACAGTAATATAGAAACACATGATTGTGCGAATTACGGGGTTACAAATGGTTGTCATTAAAAAAAAAAAGTGAACATGATGAATGAAGATTAGTGGAATAACAACAAAAAAAAAAGTAACAGATCCAGGCAGCGATTATGGACGGTTCCAAAACTTTACTCTGAATCTTAACTAATCCTGGAAAAGAACGAGAGAGAGAGAGAGAGAGAACAAACTCAAAGAATATTTTCGATTGCTCAACATTGGATCTCTATATATCGTAATAAATGAAGAAATATTTACAGCAATGTGTAGATACTTGTTCGCTGTGTCGGGGCTGATCAGGGTCCCTATGCTTGGACATTATGACTGAAGACTATTTTTGGTTGGTCGAACTTTTTAATAAGATTTTGAATATTTAAATGTTAACATGCTATATGAGTTTATGTTAAAGTCTTTCTATAAGAGCACCTCGTCATTTATACGAGAATAGCGAGGTCGTGCCATGTGCCGATTTTCCGATCTCTACGTAATATATTACTTCTTAAATGGATTCTTGCCCAACTACATTTTCAGTAGCACTAGAGATAGGAGGGATATGACTCGCCAACTTTCGATTCTTGTCAACTAATGAAAAATGTTCGTTAAGAGGACACAAAGAATGGAATAGCTTTTAGCGTAAATATAGAAGAAATTTAGCTTAAAATAGCTAAATACAAAGTGAGTGAAGTGAGTCAGAAATTAGAAATAAATTAGGAGAAATAAATTTTAGTATAACGACAGAACCCGTTTACAAATATCATGACAAAATAATATGTAAAAAATCTAGTAAGAAATAGTCAAATATGTGTGTGTAGAATTGATGGTCCTTATCTTCTACCTTTCTTTTTATTTTATATTCTGAAATTGAGTATAATATTTTAATTTATATAGCTTGATTTGATATAAAATAATATTTTTAATAGATATAACTGATTTAATAGAATTTTCAAGTCTGTAGTAATAAACGAATATAGAAGAGTATATGAACGATGAGGTTGTCCACCAGGACGAGTTCGAAAGGTGTTATCCAGACAGAATCATGAGACCCAAAGACATTTTCCTTCTTCCTTTGCTGACTGGGAGCGTAAGTATACGCTCAAACTCTACCACATCGATCGACTTCAAGAGCCCTTAGACTTTTATTATAGTCTGATTCGGCCACATAAACGTTCGACTCCCATCTCTCCGAGAATTCCTTCATGCATGAGATCATCAGGGAGCAGGTTAGGCTCCAGAGCTGGCCCATGCAACAACATGCAAAGAAGACAAAACTCTTCTCGGATCATGTTCTCTCATGGGCCGGGTTCCCCGGTCCAGCACTCGAGCTCGAGTTCGAGATCTAAGATCCGATCAGAGGCTCACTCGCTAGGCATGGAGTTCGTTCGCCTTTTGAGCTTACTTCATGAGAGCAGCGTTCTTGTTCAAGTTATCCATGAAGCCTCTCATGTTCTACGTGGCCTTCTTTTCTGTATTTACCTCCCTTTCCTCGACGATGACGAGCCTTGAAAAACGCGGCAGGAGCCTTTGCCTCTACTGCCTACTCCTAGGTGGTCTAATTCTCGCACCCGCTTCCAACATTCTTACGAAGGCAGGAGTGGCGAGAATGCATGAAGCGTGAGCAAGCGGCATTATTGTTCAGTGCTTATGGACGAGAATAGTTTTGGAAAGTATTTATGTAGAGAGCTTTTTAAAATTAATCTAACCAACCAATTTTAAATCTAAGTTTGACATTAATATATGAAATATGATGGCATAAACCAAAATTTGGTATCTTTATATAGAAGATATAAAAGATGTCGAAAAGATGTATGTATTAACGTATACAAAATAATAAGAGGTTAGTAGTGATATGAAATGTAGATATTTACGGAATAAGAGTTGCATTTCTATATTGTTTTTCACTTAATAAATTAATACATAGAGGAGGTTCATGACAATTGACAGCTGTATGGTCTGATTGACTTTAATTAAAAAAATACTACTGTAAAAGTTTAAATTTGCTATTCTATTGACATCATGGAAAACATAAATATTTTTATTGATAAGAGTTTGGATATTTTAAATCACAATCATTGATTACAGAGTATTTGCTTTTCTTAATGAAAGTTTGAAAGTTTCAATATCTCACTTCATTAAAATATATTACTATATCACGATAATTTATCACAAGACTTCTATAGTCTTTAATAAGAGTTGTAGAAGAAAAATCATACAAACATGGCCCGTCAAGGTATTATCCAAATACGTTTAAACATGAGTTTGATTACAATGTCACGATTTTTTTATTTTTTTCCTCTTTGTCAAACTTATTAAATGTGCACAGATGTGTTATGTATAATAATTTTGATAGTTGTCATTCCAGATGTCCATAAATATTAATAACCCATCACAACTTCAATTTAGTTGTTACAAATTTGCTTTTGACATTTGCTCTCTCTCTCTCTCTCTCTCTCAATCTTCTGAAAAAGCTTCAAGCAAAAAGAAATGGTGAATCTTACTAATCGAAAACCACCGCCGCCACCACCACCACCACCACCTCTCGGCCATATTGCTTCCCCGTTTGCTAGAAATTTAATTCAAAGACTAAGTAGGAGTCAACCAGTGCCTATTGGACCACCACCAGCACCACCGCCATGGCCACGGCCACTGCTGCCACCACGGTCACGGCCACCGCTACCACCACCGCGACCACCACCTTCAACGCCGGTTCTTCCTCTACGGCATTTAATAATGAGTAGAAGAAGAAAAAAGTTGTACCACAAATACATGTTGACCTGGTATTTTCTCACCCTCATAATGCGCCAAAAACTCCAAACCCGAGACCAGAAACCCGAAGAGACACGAGAAGAATGGGTGATTTCGATCAAAGACAAGATGGATCAAGCACTTCGAGTCGACGCAACAACTAGCTGGGACAAGCTCTGTATCTTTAGAGTTCCACATTACCTTCAAGAAAAAGACATGAAGTCCTATTTTCCTCAAACCGTCTCGCTTGGTCCATACCACCATGGCAAGGAACATCTAGTGCCCATGGAACATCACAAATGGCGTGCGGTTAATATGGTCATGGAACGCACCAAGCACCACATCGAAACGTATATTGACGCCATTAAAGAGCTTGAGGAGAAGGCTCGTGCTTGTTATGAAGGTCGTATTGATTGGAGCAGTAACAAGTTCATAGAAATGCTGATTGTTGATGGTTGTTTTGTTCTTGAGCTTTTCAGAGGAGCCGATAACGATAAAGGATTCTTAGTACTCGGGTAAGCTTTTATCAATTAGAGGTGTTCAAACCGGATCTTGGTTCGTGTTTTGGATTTTTAATTTTATGAACAAAATAATAGTCAAAGTAAAACTTTAACATATTATATAGACGGTTTGGTTCGGTTTTAGTTTTGTTAAGAATCGGATTTTAGTGAAAATATCTTTGTTTTCAAAGAAACTTTTGTTGTATATCGTTTTTTAGTTCGGTCCAATTTCAGTTTCTAGAATAAACAATAAACCCTTAAAATCTTGTTCGGTTTTCAAAACAATTAATTCAGTTCGATGCAAATTGATTGGATCCGCTTATCCGGATTGAACACCCAATTTTTGTCTTCAATCAGTTATTTCATATACTTGCTAAACCGGCCTGATTTCAGATTATCTCTTTGATTTTTTTTTCTTTTTTTTTGGGTGTTGGGTAGGTATGGTCGTAACGATCCGGTCTTCGCGATGAGAGGATCAATGCATTCGATCCAACGTGACATGGTAATGCTTGAAAATCAACTTCCTTTGTTCGTACTCAACCGGTTACTAGAGCTACAACTTGGTCCACAAAACCAAACCGGCTTAGTGGCGCAATTAGCAATTCGGTTCTTCAACCCGCTAATGCCAACCGATAACTCATCAACCAAAGACAACCAGCTAAAAATAGAGAACTCTTTAGAAAACGATACAATTTTTAACCCATTTGCTGACAAGGACACGGAAGAGTTGCATTGTCTAGATGTTTTCCGTCGAAGTTTGCTTCGGCCTAGTCTAAAACCAGAGCCGAGGTTATCACGAAAGAGATGGTCGTGGAAAAGTCGTGTGGCGGACAAGCGCCAACAACAACTAATACACTGCGTGACGGACTTAAGAGAGGCCGGTATTAAATTCAAGATAAGGAAAACTGACCGGTTTTGGGATATCAAGTTCAGAAACGGTTATCTTGAGATACCCAAACTGCTTATCCATGACGGTAAACTCACGTTTTTCGTTCTTTTTTATTTTTAATTCATCACCCACATGTTTTATTTAATTCTTTTTATTCCATTAGAATTCACGTCTAACTTCTTACAACTATCTTTTATATGTATTGATAAATAACATATTACTTAAAAATCACAATGTGATATCCATCTGCATATATATATATATATATATATATAGTTTTTGTAATCATATTTTAGTATTTTACACGCTAACATGAATTATTGTTTAATAAATATTTATATATATATATATCCAAGTGCAGTTTTTCTAGAGAACCTCCATAGTTCCTTAAACTTACAAAACGCCCTTTGGTCTCTCTTACTTGTTGTAGGTACCAAATCTCTTTTCTCGAATCTTATAGCTTTTGAGCAATGCCATATTGACTCAAACAACGACATAACATCCTACATAATTTTCATGGACAATCTAATAGATTCTGCCGAAGATGTTAGCTATTTGCATTACTGTGGTATCATCGAACACTGGTTAGGGAATGATTCTGAAGTTGCGGATTTGTTCAACCGGCTATGTCAAGAGGTGGCTTTCGACCTTCAACATAGCTACTTATCTGAATTGTCGAATAAGGTTGACCGCTATTATAACCGAAAGTGGAATGTTCTGAAGGCAACCTTGAAACACAAGTATTTCAACAATCCATGGGCATATTTCTCTTTCTTTGCTGCAGTTATCTTGCTAATTCTCACATTATTTCAGACTTTTTTTACTGTTTATCCTTACTTTAAACCACCTTCTTGATTTTCTTTATTATTTCATAGTTTCTTTCATTCAACTTGGAATGTTTGTATCTTTTTCACTCTATTTTTCTATTGTATCACAATTGAATAAACTAATTATTGATATCACTTTATTTATTTGAAGCCATATGTCAATACTAGGGAAGATTTTTCAGTTCAGATTTTAATTTGGTTTCACTTAATTGTGACTCTAGGTTATGTTGTACTTATTAACAAACAAAAAGAAGAAGAAAAATTGATGTATAAAGGAAAAAATTGCTGCCACGTTTTTTTTTTCTGTCGTTATTTAATTACATCATCATCATAATTTAATCATATCCCTACTGCCGAGACTCAGATTTCATCTTGAGAGATTCTTTTTTTTTTATAGCTATCAAGCCTATCATAATGCATGGAGCTAGTAATGAACAAGTACTTCTCTAGTAATTTTATAAGAGTTTGTAGAACAAAAACAAACCAAACGTGGCCAGTCATGGTGTTAACCAGCAAATTGAACGTCATGGTTATATGTTCTGAAGGCGATCTTGAAACAAAAGTACTTCAATAATCCTTTGACGTATTTCTCTTTTTTTTTTGCTGCACTTGTCCTGCTAGTTCTCACGTTATTTTCGGAGTTTTTTTTAGTTCTTATCCATTTAGGCCATCATCTTGATTTTCATTATTGTTCCATATATAGTTTCTTTCACTCAACACGAAATGTTTTTTTTTCCCTTTTTTGCCGAACATTATGTATTTTGCTCCACAGTATGCTTCTATGTATTGCAAAAACTAAAATAAAAACTTAGAGTTTACAGTGTTTTTTAAGCCATATATATTTTAGAAGTTTTGTGAAGATTATTTAATTCAGTTTCTTTTATATTTTATAACTATGTAATTTTTCGTGCTCATGTATTGGTACAAATATTTCAAAATAAATAAATCATAAATAATCGGTAAATAACTCGTTTTTATTTGTTTAAAAAATTTAAAGTTTTTTATAATATATATATAAATAAATAGAAATTTTTTTTCATAATTTTATATTATTATCTTGATTAGATTTGTGATTTTGAGTATAAAAATTCAGATCAATTTGGTTATTCATTTTTTAAATATATTGGATTGCAGCAATTCCTTTGAATTAAATCATAATTAATTATAAGGAACATAAAATTAACGTAAAATTAGTATGAGCACCATCTAAAAATATTACAAAGAATATATGATATTTTTGTTTTTATTATTTCCAACAAAATAATTTGAAAAAAAAATTATTAATTGAAAAAAAGAAACTAAACAAAATATTAATAATTGTAGTCAGTTATAATAATTTTAATTCATTATATATATCCATGTATTTGAATTTTATGAGATTAACTTAAACGTAATATATAGAAAGCTGATTTTTCAACTAATATTATAGAGATTTCCGTCAAAAGTCAGAATGTTTAACTGTAATTTATTATTGGAGAAGAACAAAAAGATTATGTGATCTCCATAATAGCTTGAAATAAATAAAAAAGTTAATAGAATATTGTAATATTGTTGAATGTCATTTTAAGTCAATGAATATTGTTTAATGTTTTTTTAATGTTGTTTAATGCTGAGTAATATAGCTTGATATTGTTTAAGGTTGTGGCGAAACTTTCCGTGGTAGTTCATTTACTAGAAGATAAGACTCCTAAAAAATAGGTTTGGGCGTTCGGGTACTTGTTCGGTTTCGGTCAAGATAATTTGGTTTTTCGGTTTTTTGGGTTTAGAGAATAGAAACCGTTCGGGTATTTTTAATTTTCGATTCGGGTTTGGTTCGGTTCCACCAAAATTCGGGTCGGGTCCGGATACCTATAATATATTTAAAAAATAAAAATTAATTAAATTTAAATAAAAGTTGCTTAAATTTTGACAAACATAACTTAAATTTTTTTAGATATTTCAATTTTTTGAATGTTTTAATTATTCTAATCTTAAATTAACTAATAAATTTAAATTTATTATTATAATTTAAGTATTTAAATTATTATAAACCTAAATATAATTAATATATTTAAAAATATAATTATATTTTAGATATTTCGGGTACACATTCGGTTCTCGGTTCGGTTCGGATTTGGATTCGGTTTTTTGGATATAAAAATTTAGGACCCGTTCGGTTATTTGCCAATTCTAAATTCAATTTAGTACTACTTTTTCGGATTGGGTTCGGTTCGGTTATTCAATTTCGGTTATTTTGCCCAATCCTATGGTAAACAAAATTTGCAAACTTTAGTATTTCATATGATTCTCGGACATTCAAAGTAACCATAGCAAAACAATAATAAATAAATTAAAATAACCGAGGTCCAGCTAACGGATTACGTTTTCAGACTATCCAACCGCTCATGACTAGCTAGCATCCTCCATATATTATAGGATTTTACAAGAATTTATTATAACTAAAATCATTATCATATAATAGTTTGACTAACAAATAAAACGTGTCCCGACCAATAGATTTAACGTTTTATTGCAAACATCTTTTATACCGAAAATGGTGATGTCGTGCCATGTTCGTCACTAGTTGTGTAATGGACATGTTCCGTTATGCTCTCACCCTTTCTTTTATTTTTATTTTTTTAAATTTTTCCTAACAATAACTTCTAGTTGAAAAGCATAAAAGAAATATATCATAATGCGTAAAAAAAGCAGGCCTAAACGTCCATACCGTGATGAAATGTGAACTTGAAGCAAAAACTTATTGAATCTATTATTTGGACTTATAGTAAATTAAAAGCTGCTCCTACTACTTAGCCTAGAGTCTTGAGCATTGTACAAGGATGTGCTGTAGAAGTAACCCATTATAATTACCACAACATGGGAGTTCTTCTTAGTAAGAATTATTGCAGTAGGATAATGGTTAGGAAGATTTGAAAGGTATTATGACAATAAAATTTCCAAGATTTAGCTAAGGCTTAGCTCAAGACCTCAATATTCGTCGTATTTGGTTTGGTATTGCTACAGTACATGATTTGGAGAATCATGATGATATTACTGAAGAATGTCTTTATCAGAATATTTTTGTTTTTTATTTCGGGCAATTAGCAATAATTTTTCTGTGGACTTCCGGAAATTTGTTTCATGTAGCTTGGCAAGGAAATTAGCAATAAAAATATCATAATGCGTAAAAAAACACGCCTAAACATCCATAACCGTGATCAAATGTGAACTTGAAGTCGACACGAGAAACATAAAGACCTAAAGAATAGTTGAAGTCGACACGAGAAACATAAAGACCTAAATAATAGTTTTTAATCTTGTTATTTTATCTTTAAAATTTTCCTGATTTGACAATCTTGTGATTTTATCTTTAAAATTATTTAATGTGTGTGTTTAAATACATTTAATTATGGTTGTTGTCATTACAGATCAGTTGGGTCCATAAGTACAATAAGTAACCAATTATAGCTTCAAATCGTTACATATAGTCGCTTCTGATATATTTTGATAAAAAGCTTTGATATTTCACAACTACTTCTCTCTTCAACCAACCAAAAAATGGTGGCTGTCTTCTACAAAGACATGTTGAGGGCTGGTACTTACTCACCCTCAAGATCCGAGAAAAACTTGAAACCGAAAACCAAGGATCCGAACTGGTTAACCAAGATCAAAACCTCCCCGCTTTACCCGAAGTCACCAGATCCGATCAAGACCAATACAACCATAACAACGAGCAGACTCTGTCTGAGGCCGGTAAGATCGAGGTAACCAAAGAGGGTCCGAAGGAGGCACGAGATGATTGGGTGATCTCAATCACATACAAACTTGAGCAAGCACATAGAGACAACGACACGACGATCTGGGGAAAGCTCTGTATCTACAGAGTTCCGTATTTCCCTCAGACCGTCTCGTTTGGTCCGTACCACCCTGGTAAGAAATGGCTCCGGTCGATGGACCGTCACAAATGGCGTGCTGTCAATAGAATCTTGAAACGTACGAACCAAAGCATTAAAATGTATATTGACGCCATGAGAGAGCTCGAGGAGAAGGCTCGAGCTTGCTATGAAGGTCCTTTCGGTTTGAGCAGTAATGAATTTATCGAAATGCTTGTTCTTGATGGTTGTTTTGTGTTTGAGCTCTTTAGAGGAGCCGTTGAAGGATTCACAGAACTCGGGTTAGCTTGATTTCAATTGTTGGTTATTTCTGGTTATCTCAAATAATTGCTAAACGGGTCTCAATCAATAGCAAGTTTTGATTTTGAATAATTATATTTTTTGTATTTGTGTAGATATGCACGTAATGATCCGGTTTTTGCAATGAGAGGATCGATGCATTCAATTCAACGTGATATGATCATGCTGGAAAATCAACTTCCCTTGTTCATTCTAAACCGGTTATTAGAGCTACAGCTTGGTACACGGAACCAAACCGGGTTAGTGGCGCAATTAGCAGTTCGGTTCTTTGATCCACTAATGCCAACGGATGAGCCGATGACCAAAACCGACCAGTCAAAACTTGAGAACTATCTGGCAAGAGATAAAGCCTTTGACCCATTCGCCGACATGGGAGAGTTGCACTGTCTTGATGTATTCCGTCGAAGTCTGCTCCGGTCTAGTCCTGAACCGGAGCTGAGGTTATCAAGAAAGAGAAGGTCTCGAAATACGCGTGTGGCGGACAAGCGCCGACAACAGATGATAGATTGCGTAACGGAACTGAGAGAGGCCGGTATTAAGTTTAGGAGAAGAAACCGACCGGTTTTGGGATATTCAATTCAATAACGGTTATCTAGAGATACCGAGGCTACTTATTCATGACGGTAAGTTCACATTTTTCACACTATATATCTCTTTCTATTTTCCTGCCCCCATATTATTTAGGATCATAATGTGATATCCAGCTAGCTGTATTAAAAAAAAAATCATCATATATATATCAAATGGCTTAAGTAAGTAAATGTCATCAATTATTCCCTATATATTGACTAATTCAAAATGATGAAAAACTATGGAAAAAATTAGATGATGAAACAAATACAGTTTTTTCAAACAAGAAAAAACTACGTAAATCCTGAGAGCATTGCACTTTTTTTTTTGTAGGCACCAAATCTCTTTTTTTGAACCTTATAGCTTTTGAACAGTGCCATATCGACTCGAGCAACGACATAACATCCTACATAATTTTTCACGAAGATGTTAGCTACTTACACTATTGCAGTATTATCGAACATTGGCTAGGGAGTGATTCTGAAGTTGCGAATTTGTTCAACCGATTATGTGAAGAAGTTATTTTTGACACAGAAGATAGTTATTTATCTCGGTTATCAGTTGAGGTTAACCGTTATTACAATCAAAAGTGGAATGCTTGGAGGGCGACCTTGAAACACAAGTACTTCAATAATCCATGGGCAATTGTTTCTTTTTGTGCTGCTGTGATTTTACTAGTCCTCACATTATCTCAAAGTTTTTTTGCTGCTTATGCTTACTACAAGCCACCTTCCTAACTTTCATTATTTTGATAGTTTAAAGTTTGTGTTTCTTTATATGTATTATCCTTATTTCAGGTTAATGACGTTGATATTGTAACACTCGGGTTTGATAAGCTATGGCATACTTTTTTCTCTTGATATATCAATTTCTTTTAATCTATATGTTTACACATTTTTAATAAAACTAAAGAAAAATTGATTGGCGTGTGATTATACATTTTTTCAATCCATATGTTGCTAACATAGAAATAAAACTAAAGAAAAAGAATGTGTATCCATCATATGTTACAATATGACTTTTGCAATGTAATAAGATGCTAGGTCCACATATCCTTGCTTAAGAAGAACGATATATAATTCCAAGCAATAGATTAAAAACATATTACTTTTTTGAAAATGTTTAGTTAAATATATCTGAATCATATATGAACATCTTGAAAATAGAAAATGCTAGCATAAATCTGTTTTGAACCAACATTGAGAATCCATGCTTTTGCAACGACACTAGATATAATATAGAGGATCCGATTCATGAGGCTTTGATAAAGATCCATTGACAAATCTAATATTATTCTTGGCTTCAATATACTAACAATCATCATAATTATCCATGGAAAACAATGAACATCGAAAGTTAGCTACCCTCTGATACTATATAAGAGTGTTGTCAATAAACTTTGATTCTCATAAAATGTATGTACATTATCTCCAAATATATACGTGTATTCATATACTCGTATTTACATGATTTATGTACGTATATACATATACAGTCTAATGTGTACGATTAACATTATATCAAACAAATTAATTATTCTAATGAAATTTTTCTAGTTAAATAAATTAGATCCAAAAAAAAAATCTACTAAAGTTATAATGGGGATGAACTAACAATATTTAGGGATGTAAATTAGTGTGGGAATAGAATATAGATGATGTTAAATTTTAGCCTCTAAAGAACTTGCTTAGATATATTTAAAATGAGACGAAGCAATAGCTAGGCGTGTATTGCAGCCCAATAGGCCCATTTAAAAGCCCAATGTTCGAAAGAGGAAGTAGACTGACCGGCAAGAGCGGGGATGATAAAAGGCCGTAGCCGACGGGAATTGATCGTTAATCTCCGCACGTTCATCGGGAATTTCGTACGCTGCTCTGAATCAACCCGAATCTGCTTCCTTCATTGAATCTCTTCTTCGCCGCGAAAACTCGAAGCTAATCGCCCCGCTTTCTCCGGTAATCAATGTGTAGCCTCGTTTTCTGTTTTTGTTTTCTTTCCCGGCCAAGTGCTTTTCGAATTTGGAAGTCTAGTTTCATTTCACTCCTCTTGATCTGCTTCTGCTAGATGATTTTCACTGGATTTTCTGATTTTAGAGATCTATTTCTGCGAATCCGTCATTGATTTGGCGTTGAGAGATGTGTGGAAATGGATGCGACCTATTAGATTGAAACATTGCACAAGTACGGTCTCAGATTCCTTATCCTGCCTAGCAATTTATCGTAATCAGTGCTCTTTCGGATAATCTAGAATCGAAATCAGCCAATAGCTTTTGCTACATTATGTTTATGCGCACACAAGCGTGTGTATACATTTTCATATGGTTTACTACAGGCATGGCTAATGTGAGAATTGGAGTCGTTTCTATGTTCTTCCTGTGTTTGGTTAGTTGAGGGCTTATAATCAAACGTTAACGTTCCTTTGTTAATAGGTTGGTGTTTGCTAATCATTTCCTGAGTAAAATGGACACTGATCCTGCTGGCTCTTCATCTCAATCTCCAGCTATACTAATTGAGAAAGATGTATCCGTTGCTGGTAATTTTGAACCTTCTGAAAATGTTATGGGGGTTGGAGAAGATCCCGTGAGCTCTGCAGGAGAAACTCATGAAGACTCCTTTAGTACAGAAGCTTCCACTGGAAAGGTTGATACTCAAACACATGCTATATCTTCAGGGGCTAAGCTTTCAAGTAAAACAGAGGATGATATAGTTCCATGCCCGCCAGATTCCTCTCCACGTGAATCACCGCCGTCTATATTTTCTTCTTCTGGTCTTTCTTCTTGGGCCAAGACTTTTAAATTCCCGCATCAAGATCCGAACGCTACAGATTCTGGGATGTCAGCTTTCACAAGGTTCACCTCTGAGCTTGGTCTGCATTTGCCAACGAAAGGGCCAGACGAGGTGGGTGAATCGCCAAACACACAAGTTGGTGGTGCTCTTGAGTCTCTCACAAAAGCCGTGGTCGATTCATCTCGTGGTGCCGTGAAAGCAATGCAGGTGAAAGCACGCCACATTGTCTCTCAGAACAAAAGGAGATACCAGGTGTGATTATCTTGTCTTCCTTCTTTGTTAAATTCTTGAAACAGTAGCCACGCACATTAGAGTTACAACCTCCAACAGCTTTTTGCAGTAACACTACCGTTTTGTAGTGGCTGGTCCAAAGTGTTTTCCCAAAACTAGTAGTTATCATCTTTTTTATATAAGCTTTCATGCTATCCATTGTAATCCATCCGCTAGATTCTTGTATATATAAGAGCCTGGACCAGTATCGCTTACATCTCTGTTTTTCATGGCACCTGGTCTTGTTTTAGGAGGGGGAATTCGATTTGGACATGACTTATATAACGGAGAATATAATTGCAATGGGGTTCCCAGCTGGTGATATAAGCTCTGGTTTTTTTGGATTTTTCGAGGTAAATAAGCTTGTCCTGGCTTGAAATACAAGTTCCCCAGCAAGTTCTTTACTTCTCTAGGCCTTGAATCATTGACAAATGTCATATTCAGGGACTATATCGCAATCACATGGAGGAGGTGATCAAATTTTTTGAAACTCATCACAAGGTAACCAACTAACCATTGTCACAGACTAGAAGCCTCTTAAACCGTATGAGTTTCTGAAAACTCCACCAATTCGTATATGATTCTTATCAGTTGGATTTGATTAGACATTACAGCCCAGACTTTTGGTTGCTTGGCTTATGTTTGATCATGTCAATATGCAGGACAAATATAAAGTCTACAACCTTTGTTCAGAGAGATTGTACGATGCTTCAAGATTTGAGGGGAAGGTATGTACAAACTCTACTCACTTTCTATCTCAGACCATATATCTTGCAGGCAGTTTCTTTTGTGTTGCCCTTTTTGTGAAAGCTAGTGTTTATAGACCTCTTATAGCGTTTGATTCATAACGTGTCTTAATTCCTATCTTTCAGGTTGCATCTTTCCCATTTGATGACCATAACTGTCCTCCAATTCAATTAATACCATCATTTTGTCAAAGTGCATACACATGGTTGAAGGAAGACATCCAAAATGTAGTGGTAGTTCATTGTAAAGCTGGAATGGCAAGAACCGGATTAATGATTTGCTGTCTTCTTCTATATCTCAAGGTGAGCCTTAAAAATAAAGTCTTGGCTGATGCACACATTCCTTCTCTATTAATACTGATCTGACTGGTAACTCCACCGCAGTTCTTTCCTACAGCTGAGGAGACTATTGATTACTATAACCAAAAGAGATGTCTCGACGGGAAAGCTCTCGTTCTCCCAAGTCAGATTGTAAGTCCTGAGCTCATACCAATCTTCTTATGTGCTTGTTCAATTCTCCCTCATCCTATTAAACGTGCTTTCCTGTTTTACTTCAGCGATATGTCAAGTACTACGAACGTGTACAAAATCAGTTTGGCGGGAAAGTTCCACCTGAACGAAGGTAGGCTTCAGATATATCTGACCAATCAGTTAGTTTGATGGCGATGATCTTCACATATACGTAACCACTGAACAAACATTTATGTGTAGATGCATGCTCAGAGGGTTTCGCCTAATCAACTGCCCTTACTGGATTAGACCTTCCATTACCATCTCTAACCACAATGGTACAGAGCTAATTTCTTCTTGTCTCTTGTATTTCCACGTACGTGTGATGATAATAGATGCTCTGTTTTCATCTACCGAGCAGATATACTTTTCTCAACAAAGAAACATCAGAAAACCAAGGATTTAGGGGTAGGCATTGTCCTCTCACACTTGTTTCTATTGTTATTTTCTACTTTAACATAGACTAGTCATATGGGCTTGTTTTTGTGGGATGTAGCCTGAAGATTTTTGGATAAAGGCACCAAAAAAAGGAGTTGTTGTATTTGCAATACCTGGTGAAGCTGGTCTAACAGAATTAGCTGGCGACTTCAAAATCCACTTTCAAGACAGCGATGGAGATTTCTACTGGTAAACTCTCCTTCCTTCACAGTGCCCTGCTCTCACATCTTCCAAATCGACAAATTTCACAAACTTTCTCTGTTTTTTACACGCAGTTGGCTGAATACTACACTGACTGATACCAGGACAATGCTGAAAGGTATCGACTTTGATGGCTTTGAAAAGGTAAAAGAGATGCGTTTCCTTAATGATCTGATAAACAAACCTATTTGCTTTCCGTTTGACCTGATTTCGTGACGGTTTTGCAGAGAAAACTGCCTGCTCCGGGTTTCCATGTCGAGATCGTGATGATAGAATCCGACAACTCTAAACCATCAGACCCCAAATCTGACTCTTCTTACTCCACCCAACAACAACCTCAAAGCAGCTCCGGTGCTGATTCAGGCAAAATCAAGTCTAAACAGAACAGAGACGATGATGTATTTTCCGACAGTGATGTGGAAGAAGATGAAGGAAACTCGAAACACACAGACACTAAATCAACTACCGAGAAAATTACAGGCTCGATGCACACAACTAATAAACCACATCAGAGCAATGAACTACCAAAGACCGGTGAACATTCCACAAACAGAAGCGTCACAAGTTCATCGTCCTCGGGTCTTTATAATCCAGTACCGAACGACTCATTTGGAGTTAGTGATATCAAAGCTATTGCTGCAGACGCATCAGTCTTCTCCTTTGGAGATGAGGAAGAAGACTATGAAAGCGAGTGAGCTTGAAAACTCAGGGTTTTATCAGACTTATCGTATACACACAAGTATAACAGATTTTGTATCGACTCTTTCTATATAGCTTCCAAAAAGAAAACTTTATAGCAGCTTATTAAGCAAAAAAAAAAAAAAAAGACACTTCTGTTTTAATGAAAGTGCAAATGATAAAATAAAATAACGGACACTTTTTTGTCTCCCTAAATACATTTATGTTTTATGAAATTATCCTCTGAATTTGGAATTCCTTTTAATTTCTACATTCAGATTATCTTATTTCCACAAACGTTATTTTTATCAGCTTTACTGTGACAATGTACTAGCATTTGCCATTTATTGTTCGAATATCCAAGATACAATGATAAACGTTTAAAAGTCGTTGAATTTCAAAAACAAAAGACCAAACATATAGAATAAAAGAAACTTTTCTTCCTAATTTATTATAATAATGCAATACTACGAGGTTGCATCATTCATCTTAAACCATTCATCTCATTTTAAGAAGTAATGAGGCTAGTCTCAGCTGGCTGTCAACAAGAACCTAAGAGAATTTCATATCATCATATATGCTTTTGATTTCAACCTTAACATCAAAGTTTAAATTTTTCTGGATAGAAACGCTCCAGCGAGAACAAGGTTCAGATTTTCAGATGGAACATAGGAAGGGATTCTATGAATAAAGAGTATTGATTTCTCAGCCTCCAGCATCTATGGAAAAATAAAATAATAAAGCCATTTATAATTGCAGAAATTTATGGTAAAATTAAAATTTTTGGTATATCCATCTTTTTTATAAAAACCTCTTTTGATGGTGAAATGGTTGTGTCAAATGGTTTCTCAATAAAAGATTAGACGTACATACGGTTCAAGGAGACATAGCAAGAAAACGAAGCCTTTGGAATGAGGAGTGGGACAAAAAAAAAAAAAAAAAAAAAGATGAAAACCATAGAACCCTTGACATACACAATGTTCTTAAGAGACGAAAATTTGTGTTGTTATTGGATGATATGTAGTCAAAAGTAAAACTGTCGGCAATTGGAATCCCTTATCCGAATTATAAAAAAAAAAAAATAGCGTTCACGACTCGCTCTAGAGACGTGTGTGGACGCATGGAGCTGGTGAAGTCATGTTTTCTTTATTGCTCTCTTTTCCCTGAAGATTATCGTATAGATAAAGAGAGATTGGTAGACTATTGAATAGGTGAGGGATTCATAGATGAAAGCCAAGGTAGATGAGATACTTAGCAAACTTGTCCGCTCATGTTTATTGTTGGAAGGAGTGATGAAGAACCAACGAGAGTATTGCACTTTGCCAACTATATATGTTTGATCTACGTACGTAGGCTCAACCTATCGGGATGCAGAATGCGGGAAGTACAGATTACGAGTACAATTTCATCGTCGAGCAACAATAGTAGTCCCACAGCTCCATGTTTCGCAAACCTCTCCCGAATCGATACACGTGTTTCCTATCATCTAAAAGATTTTGACATGGCTGGTGTTTCCTTATTGCCTCACATGAACTGGAAAAGATAATAAACAAGGAAAAAGCTGCAAGAGTTACAGGAGGACATGTTCCTATTGCCTCTACTTATCTGATTAACCTATGTTGAAGAGCTTCCATTGCTGAGAAACCTTCCATTGGATTCTAATAGTGTCTTCTGGTTTGAAGTACTTTTCATAAAACACAGAGAGGAAGGATGGATCAAAGAGGTTATCATATTCATAACATATTGAATTGCATGAAGAAAGCTGAAAAGAATTAGGCTACAAGTTTCAAAGAAGCAAGAAACAATACAGATGTAATCAAGTAGAACTAGTAGCATCACTTTGAGACCATCTTCTAAGTGTGGAAGCCACAAAGTTCTTACTTGCAAGTAACCCTAACTTTGTCTTTAACATAGCTAACCTACCACCACCACCACCTGCAACCTCCGCACCACCAACATCCGCAACCGGCGCCAGCAGCTCCTCAACCACCGTCCCAAGACCTCTCCGACCATCCTCATTAACCATGACCGGACCTTTGGTTTCATCACCATCCATACTCACCACCAACGTCGTCCTCCGTTCACGCAGCCATTCCCTGACTTCACCTGTAACGACTATACATTTCTTCACCTTCAGTTTCACCAGATTAGGACAGCCCAAAGCAAGCGCCATGATCCCGACATCCGAAATCGGACATCCCTTGATGCAGAATTTCCTCAAAGCCACACATTTCTCCGCGATGCAAGCCATCTCTGTATCTCCAATCGTACCACTCCCACAAAGAGCTAACCGTTCGAGTTTCTTACAGTTTAACGCAATGGCCGACAAGCTCGTATGAGTCGCATCAACACCGATAAGCACAAGTTCTTGCAAATTCAAGCAGTGTTTAGCTAAAGCCATCAGACCTTCTTCACCGATTCTCTTAGTTCTCCAGCCATCAATGTGAAGCTTTCTAAGTAGTTTGCATCTCTCTGCAACACAAGCCAGACCTGAATTCGAGCATCCAGGAGTTTTCACAATGTGCAAAGTCTCTAAATTTCGGCATTTCGATATGGCAAAGAGTCCAGAATCGCTCAAATGAAGCCTCTCTAAGTGAATTTCAGTTAAGGAACTATTCCCATCTCCATCCATCTGAAGAACTTTATCCCAATTACCTAAACAACGAATGATTCTCAGTTTTTTCAGAGTTGTTGTTGCAACTAAAGATTCGAATACCTGACCGTTAACAAGCTCCTTCAAGCAAATCGACCTAAGTGAAGACGATGATTGAAGCTGAATTGGCTCTGCCGATTCGTGAATTCCTCTTATCCGCTTCACAGATAACTCCTCAAGAAGCTTGCAATGCTCGAGCATCGCGTTTAAGCCTTTCGCACCGAAATTGCAAGAGCCACACGAGAGCTTCCTCAAGTTCTTACAATTTCGAGCGAACGATTCCATCCCTAGATCCGTAATCTCGCGACAACCACGAAGTTTGACTCGAGTCAGATTGGAGCAACGAACCGAAACCATGACCAACGCTTCGTCGCTCAGGCTGAAAGACTTTCGATCACATCGAAGAGCGAGCTTCATCACGGAATCGAATCGGTTGAACATAGAAGGCAAAAAGGGAAGAATCTCGGCCCTAGCGTCTAGTGATAACCGGTGACGATTTTGACCGTCAACGAATAACCACCGTTTGCATACTAGAGAGCAGCGTTTCCGATCTCCGGCGCCGAGAAATTGAAAGACATGAGCGAGGCAATCGTCCGGCAGATCTGCCGTAAAATCGTAATCTCCACCTGAAACAACATCTCCGAAGTCAATCGATTCGCAATCTACAAACTCCGGAGACCAGAGCCACAAAGCAGTATACCTTTTACTCGCTTCCGTCGGAGAAGACGGAGCCTGACCCATTTTGTGTGGTGCATGCGCCACCGACTGAAGGATGGGTTGAGTCACGAGTCATAAGATTCTTTTTGATATTTTATTTGTCGAGGCTTCTTCAAGTAGTCAGTCACCAACTCACATTTGGCCCAATGGGCCTTTTTTTGCTAATTCTTTATCATTCGTCAGATCTAGCTTTTGTGATACCGTTGCTTCTCCTTTACTTTGACCGCAATATGATCGCTACGGTCAAACTTTTTGGTGATGGAAATATCTCTATCAACTATTTGAATCGATATGTACTGTATTTTTCTCTCTATGTAATTTGTTCTTTTCTTTTTTGAGAAAACCAGAGAATAGTTTAGGATTATGATTTGTAACAAGAAGAAAATAAATCATTATTATTTTATCGGATCTGTAAAATCTTCTTGTGGAACTGAATAGTTGATACACCAAAACAAAACTTAGATCCTCTGACCCCATACATTGAATCATTTTTAGGGCTCTTTCAATTTAGAATCTAAAGATTCCATTGCAAGGCTTTATATTAATGGGCTTAATATTCAATAATGGGTCAAAAAAGGCTAATAATCGGTATAAATTTGACAGTTAACAACACCATCGTTTATTTGCCTAGTTCCAATAGTTTCGGCTTCGGATGCAAATACTTACGGAAATTCCGAAGAGCAAACATGAAATGTGAAACTTTATTTATCATGCATAAAAAATATAAACAGAATTTCATAAAATGCAGAAGAATATCGAAAAATATAAGTATTTGTGGCAACACATTTGTGACAACTTTACGGAAGTTGGGTGGGTTTTGCTGGAATACACTAAACTAGGTTTAATCACTCTATCCACATCTTGCTTAGATTCTTGAGCCATCGAAAGTGAAATAAATATAAAAAAAAAAAAAAAGCATGAGATTGGTATAATATAGTAATTTGAGTTTTTGACTGAATTATAAAAATTGGCGAGTTCTCCCATATAGTATACAATTCGACGACAAAATGATATACAAATCTCCAAGGATAAAAGAGAGATCTACAATCTAGTGGACAGCAAATCAAATTCTTAATCAAAAGTTGATATTTCAATATGAATATCTACGTTCTTTTCTAACATGTAAGAATATATATGCTCAAAGGAAATTATCCACATGCTTGCAAATAATAAAATGAAAAAGAAAAAAAGGATAAACGGTCAGTATATAATTAGGCAGATAACCAGATTATGAAGACAGAGATAAGACTGAAACTCTGATTTTTCTTTAACAGCTAAAAGAATCAAATTACTGATATCGAATTAACATAAATCATACAATACAAATATAAACAATCACTCTATACTAACTTTTTCATCATCTAATTAATTATGCAATGATGGCCACCTCTAAAATTCATGATTTTCAGATTTGAAGTTTGAATTTAGTACCCTTCAATATTTAAAAGGATATTAAAGCCACAAAGTTATGTTAATAAAAAAAAATTGATTACATATAAAAAAACAAAACAAAATAGAAAAGTATAAATAGTTTTGTATTAGGGAAAATTATTTTTAACGTTACTGATATATTGTGAACATCATTTATACCATGTTCGATCAGTTAATTACAAACGTTATTATCATATTTAGTTATGCAAAATCATACATTTTGTAGTCTTAGATAAATTGTGTATAATCTGAAAACTTGTAATTCAAATATAGAAGAGATATACTTCTCTATGAATTTCTAGTTTTCATCATTAATCCTTTTGTATCTTTTTGAAATCAATACCAGCCATGTCTGAAAGATTATTGGTCTTCTTTTATGAGCCATCTATATAACAATAATAACAGATTTAACCCAAAAACACTAACGAGGGGAAATTATGTTGTGTTTTAATTTGACCATCAATTTGTACCAATTCCTAAATTATAGCCTTATTTATCCAAATTTTAGATCTCAATCTAAATTTTTATAGCTTTATTATTTTAATATTCCAAATACACTAAATAATTTAGAAATTTTTTTTTATTATAATTATTTTGAGAATCTCCGAAAAATTACATAATCAAACTAAAGAAAATTGAAATCATTGAAATTTTTTGAAAACTGCAAGTCATGAGAAATTACCCAAATAAAATATTATCAATTGTCTTTTCTTTCACTTCACACCATATACATTGTATAATTTATATAGTTCATAAATTTTGAGATAACCTATATACATTCTGATATAGTTTGCTAAATAAAAAGTATTTTTGAAATATTTTAATTTTATGTAAATATGTATAAAGATTGAGTATGACTATATTAAATAGTAAATTTGGGCCATACGATGAATATTTCTTCTCAATGTAATATTTCAATTTGACTGTAATACTGTATATTTTAAAATTTTAGTGAAATGTCATCCTAATGTATACAGTGATTAAGTTATGTTTATAGGAATATTTCAAAAGATTAGAATGTCTTCAGAATCAATTATTGTATTTAGTAAACACCATTTTCCATAACATATCCATTCATTAGGTTAATCAATTGATTGATGGTAAACATTAAAAGATCATTCTACATAAAAATTAAAAAGACCATGAAACAACAATATTAAATAATTGTGTATTTAAAATAAAAATTATATTCGAGATGATGCTCTTTTATTTTAAAATTAAAGAGTAAGATTTAATCAAGTAAAATAAGTTTTACGAAAATAAGAATTTTTAAAATATTGTAGCAAAAATAAGTATGGTAAAACTATTTTCTTGATAAGTAAGTTAAAATTTTAAATGATACGTAAATCCATTTCTTTTTTATTTTGAACTATAATTTAATAGCATATTTTTTTAATTTTTTAATTAACATAGTTATTAGATTTGTATTGGATTAAATAAATATTTAATTAAAAATGATGTGAAAATATTTTGGAGTAAAAGATAACTAGTTTATAATATTATTAATATTGGTCTTTTGAATGAAAAAAATCATGTCTCAGCCTTAAATGATAAGCCAATTAATTCTAAAATAATTAAGAATAGTCTGATAAAGTATGTCATTTTAGAAATATAACTAGTCAATAAGAAATATAAAAAATATATATACTCATTCCAAAAATTTTACTTCAAAATAATTTGGATCATATCCATGTATGAACATTGACCATAAATAAATTGGGAGAAAAATATATTTTTCCTATTTTCTGTTCATTGTAAAATGTTCCTACTATTTAGAGAAAACGTATGGCAGCTGTATGTAACTATCATTTAAATTTACATTTTATTTTTGGTCACGTTATAAATTAACCCATGCTTCAGCTCTGCCTCTGTGGTGGAGTTACAGTGATTGTTTTTTATTATTGTATAAAATTTAATTTAGAATAAAATATATATTTAGATATAAACACATGGCCCCATCACCAGCCTGTTTTTATTTTTTCCATTCAGTTTTTCTTTTACCTCCTTTAAAAAGGGAAAGAAATGTTTTAATTTGTAGCAAAGTAAGAAATCACATGTTTCAATTTTTTACGATATGTGTTTTTGTATTGTTTTATTTTTGCATATCTTTCTGAACTGTTTATAGAACTGCAACATTTTGTTGACAGGATTAATATATTACAAAAATAATACTTCTATTTATATGTTATTTTGGTTGTCTCTTTTTTTCCAACCCAGAAAAAACAATTATAGCAAGAACAGTGACGAGGTCTACAAACGGCTAACTTTCCTGGTTTGACTCCAAATATATGTTGAGATTTCAAAGGAATTCTGACATACGTATTAATTTGTATTTTTTATCTTTATTTTTTAAGAAGGGTTATATTTTTTTATCTTCAAAATATGAACTGGTACTAGTAATTAGGTTGGTGGTAATGATGTTAGATTATGTAACAATGAGAACGTACCAATAATGATGGAAAATCATGAAAATATATGGTTGCTTTTCTATCAAATTTATGTGGATTGGAGCACAAAAATTATTATGTTACCTAACAATCTAGCATTTTATAATGCTTACTAACTATATATAGCAATACAATGGAACAGTTATTTTGTTAAATAAAAACTCTACTTTGAGTGAAGCAAAATTGACGAAAATATAAATTATTTTACAGAAAAAAAATATTTATTGTCTTTAAACAGAAAATATTCTCGAATAGTTTAATGAGAAAAAAGAGCTTCCTTAACCTTTTTTACGTAAAGAAGTTGCGATGATCAATTGAGTAAAAGGCAATTTGCTAACACAGTCGCATATTGGCATGATTGATAAAAGAAAATTTGCCAACGTTTGGTAATTTTGTACACGGGCTATATACAACTTTTCATTTCACAAATTACTGATATTATATTTTAATTGTTACACCAAAGGATAGTGAAATTACTCAAATATTTTGTTGGATTAAATATTAAATATAAACTTCAATTCTTTCTATTTGCAGAACGTAACATTTTCGAGTTGACAAAAAAAAAGAAAAAAGAACGTAACATTTTCGAGAGTTGTTATCTTATACATATGAAGTCTTTATTATAATTACATATATATCCTCATCAAATGATTTGTAAACAATATATTAAAACAGTTTCATGATATGTGGTGATTATTATTTTTATCCAGAAAAGTACATTACATAATTCATTTCAACATTTTAGAAAATTACTAATCATTTGCACACACACAAAAAAAATACTAATCAAATCAAAGCCACAAAGTTATTGTTAAAAGACATAAATACGCAAACAAAAATCGAATAAACGAAAGACAGAAAAATGAGTGTATTTTGGAAGGAGAATAAAAAATCAGTATATATTATATCGACTTTTAATTTACACGAGTTTGAACATGGAAGTGAGACTGTATGAACAAGCCTTATGTTATTTGACCGAAAAAAAAAAAGAAAGAAAGAAAAAGAAACTAGATCAGAAGCATGGAACTTCTTGAGCATTAAAGAAACAGAAATGCACAAAACACTATAAGATATAGGAGCAAAGCTAGGCAATACATCTAACAGTAAATGGGTGACACCTAACAATCAAATAAGTTTATTAGTAGTAATTATTTATACTATGTGTACACTTATACTACTTTATAGTAATGATATATAATTAATTAAAGAACTAATAAAAGGTGGGTTTAGAGTAGGAAGATGGAGATCGAAAGTTAGCGTACGGCGTTGGTTTCTGGCAGACAAGACGCCATTATTAATTATGACCCAAAAACCTTCTTCGATCTAATCAACACAACACAACACAACACAACACAACACAACACTTACACACACATCCTCTTTAATCTAATCAACTTGTCTTTTTCTTCTAAATTGTTACTATTAGTATAACTTATCATAAAAATGATAAACAAAAGACATCTCGCGCTTGTCTTCCAGCTTGTTGACAATTAAATAAAAGGTTATCGTATTGGATCATTATTGTTATAATCTTGTTTTTTATAGATTTGTTTTTTTTAATTAGGCTATTTGTTTTAATTTATTTTTAAATATTATAGTGTGCTGATTTCGAACTAAACATGTGTGATAAATTGGAAAGATGATCACAATTGTATTACATCATTCTTACTTATCATATGCATTATAACCTGCATTTTTTTCTATTTATACATTTATGCTCCTTTTATTTTATAAGAAATTCTTATTCAAAATTTTCAATATCTTTTTCAAAGATAAGAGTACTTTCAACATTATAAATGAAATACTAATTATCGCTAAATAGACTATAGAGAAAAAATATAAAAATAAAGTGCTATAATATGTATATATACCAAAATTCAATATAAGAATATGATTAGGCATAACAAAATACATTTCTAATGATGTTGTTCCAAAATACAATTCTACATTTTTTATTGTTAGTAGTCATAATAAAAAATTTAAGTCGATTTTGTGATATTGTAATTCCATTTTGTCTCAATAAAAAATTGTAAATTGAAATTTCCTAAAGTTGTGTGATTGGTAAAAAAAAATTACAGTGCAGAACTACACGGCAATTACACCAATTATAAATCAAAACCCTAGTAAAACAAATGGAATTGTTCTTATACAGTCTATGAACAGAAAGCATTTAAAAGAGATGATAAGTAAGTTTTTTATATTTATGAAAGAGATATATGAAATGTGGTAGTGAGAAGTCACTATTAAACTTTGTACAAATCTCAGACTCCGCTTGTTACCAATGGCTTCGCTTCCTCTCGTGATTTACTTTTTCCCCATTCCCTTATTTATTTGTCTTTTGCTTTTTCATTTTTAATTCTTTTACCACACATTGCTTTCTTTCACTATCGATAAAGATCATCAATATATGTGTTAAAAAGTAAAAATGAAAACAAACTTTTGCTTTGTTAACCGCGACTAGGGCGGTAGGAACTCAGTAAACGCAACAACAGTCTCATTCACTATGTTTTAGCTTACAAAAATTTAGCGTTATACTTTTATTACTAATATAAGAAATTTTTACATGTAACTATTGCCGTCCAACATAGAAAAAATAAATTGTTCTTATACAAATAGTTGATTTTTTTTAATTTACTATTTCTTATTAAATATTTAAAATGTACATAATCTTAATTCATTATACAGTTGTTTTGTACTAACTAATAACTATACTCTTTGTTCCACAGTTGTTATAAATAGACTCAGTTATATGATATAGTTTTTTATATGATTTGTATTTATATATCTTGAATGTTAAAGTTAATACAACTTTTTCAATAGTACAACGAATACATTTACGTTTTAATCGGCTCTCTAGGCCTCAGTCTGAGTATTAGCATATAAAGCAGCGAGAATTAATCTGAAATGAATTTAATAAAAAATAATAATATAAAAGCGCGAGCGTTTTAACAGAACGAGGTCTTTTTTTTTAAAAAATTATATTATATTTTGTAATACTTATTATTATGTTTTGCTTTTTAAAATGTTTATGTCAGCTCGTTGACCATATAAAGCTTCTCATTCGTCCACGTGGAATTTAATCTGACATATGTGACCCCACGAGTGATTTTATATGATTGTTATATCAATTTGAATCATCCCTTCCCTATACCATATTTAATTGACCGGAAAAATAAACATATACTCATAAATTCTTTATTTAATGTTTTAAAAATCTTTATTTGATGCAAGACCTCTATAATGATCCAAATTGGAAAAAAAAATTCACCCAATACTCCTTTTCAAAGTGAAATAATTCAAATATTTTTGTTACATAATACCAGAATATTAATGAAATTTTTGTTTTGCTTGTAATCATCGATGTTCAGAACCGAAATGTCACAAAAATAATTAATGGTCAACGATTTATCCACCACTGAAAACTCCAACACCACTTTAAGATCGCGTTAATCACACGCTCCAAATGAAAGCAACTATTAGTCGCATCGGACGAACAAGGATTAAGAGAGTGCAAATCACATACGATGAGTCCATGAGTAAAGCTTTTCGTAGTAATACGTATCGCTAGCTAAGTAGCTACCTCTTAAAAACTAACAATTCTTAATTAATTTATTCTTATTTAATTAAATTTTATACAGTATTTTGGAGAAAAAATAAATAAAAAGGGATAATTTTTCCATTTCTAAGAATAAAACAAATAAGTACGGTTTCATCAATTTTCTCGCGCGCCAAACATCCGAATAATAAAAGACAAAAAAAAGGAGAGAAAATAAAAAGTTAAAATAAAAAAATAAAAACAAAATCTTGAAAGAAAAACAAAAATAAAAAAAAAGAGGACAAGCGTGAGATTAAAACCCTTCACTTTCTTGGCATTTGTCTTCACACCTTTTTCTCTCAGCAGTAGAATCCATAGAGAAACACATAGGGGAGAGCTCTAATGGCAGAATGATCAAAGGAATTTTACAATCTCTTCTTCTCCGAGGAGGAACATGGCTTTAGAAGAAGAGGAAGAGATTCTAAACGCACCGTATTGTATGCTTTTCTGTGAGGAAGAGAGTAATTTGTTTGAGGGAGAGGAGGAAGAAGTAGATTTACGCGAGAAATCTGACGAGAGCGTTGTAAAGTTTCCGCTTTTTCATCTGGGTTTTCTCGATCATGATATGTTTTGGGATGACGATGAGTTATTGGGTTTGATTTCGAAAGAGGACGAGTTTATACCGTGTCTTTCCGACGAAATCTTAGATGAATTTCTGGTTTTGTGTCGTGAAAAGGCTCTTGATTGGATTTTTAGAGTAAAAAATTATTATGGGTTTAATTCGTTGACGGCTCTTCTTGCTGTTAACTACTTCGATAGGTTTATTACAAGCAGGAACTTTCAGACTGATAAGCCATGGATGTCTCAGCTTACAGCTGTGGCTTGTTTGTCTTTAGCTGCAAAAGTTGAAGAGATCCGAGTTCCATTACTCTTAGATCTTCAAGTAAGTTTACTTCTTTCAGATTCAATTTATGTAATGTCGCTTGAGTGTTCGTTGAAATGCAGATTTTGAGAGTTGCGTTTCCTCTTTTTTTTTGTGTTTGTTAAGGTAGGAGAGGCAAGATATGTCTTTGAGTCTAAAACCATACAGAGAATGGAGCTTTTGATTCTCTCTACTCTTCAATGGAGGATGCATCCTGTGACTCCAATCTCGTTTTTCGATCACATTATCCGTCGATACAGCTCTAAATCTCATCAGCAATTGGAGTTCTTGAGTAGATGTGAATCTCTGTTGCTCTCCATTGTTCCTGGTAATGCTTAGACCTCCTGAATTCACATGATTTTCATTGGATCTCTTTGGATTCTTGATGCTAAATTTTGTTTGTTCTTGGTTTTCAGATTCGAGGTTTCTAAGTTATGGTCCTTCTGTGTTAGCCACTGCAATAATGGTCTCTGTCGTTAGAGATTTCAAGACGTGTGACGAAGCTGAACATAAATCTCAGCTCATGACTCTACTCAAACTCGATCCGGTATGTGGTATTATTAATCAAGAGTAATAGGGTTGGATCAATAAATACCTTTGCAGTTACTGTTAGGATCAAGAACTGATTCCTTATTCATTTTACTTAAACAGGAGAAAGTAAATAAATGCTATGAATTAGTGTTAGATTACATTCCAAGCAAGAAAAGGATGATGAACTGGATTCAACCCGCTAGTCCAACTGGTGTGTTCGATTCATCATTCAGCTCTGATAGCTCAAACGAGCCATGGGTTGTGTCTGCTTCTGCTTCAGAGTCTGCATCACCGTCTCCAGAGCGTCTATTCAAGAGGAGAAGAGGCAAGAGCAGCAGATGACTGTCTTCAATAAACAGAATGTTTCTCGATATGTTCACTAGTAGTCCTCGCTAATAATTTCAACAACCGACCAAAAAAATCTTTCCATTTAGAAACATAAAGAAACTGTTCTCCCCTGTTTTACATATTATCGGCTATATGGTAAGGGAGAAACATAATGCGTTTTACTCGGCTCTTGTGTCAATGGACGGTTTCAGATGTGTATTCTTCAGTATTTGATAATTGAAAAACAGAGATCTTTTTCATATGATCTACTTGTTTCATGGTTGAATGATGACAAATTTCACCTTACATCCTTTGCAATTGTCATCGAAAGATAACAATAGAACACTTGAAACTTGTCTTTTGTTGTGAGGATCTTTCTTTAGCACCAACGTTATTATTATACTGCTGGTCCTTTGTCTGAGAAATCACATGACATTATTGGTTATTTAGTACAGATTTGAGAATATTGTCCTTGAATTAAAGAGACAACTAAAGAGTTGGTTGGACAACTAATAGTTTTGAGAATCAAATAAACTCTTGTCTTCTTGAGCATTGTTGGCTTCTCCAAAACATTTATATATGGTTCCCACTTTTAGAGGTTTTGATTTGAAAGGATATGTAGTGAGACCAAACAATTGGGTTGGTTCAAGTACTTTCTTTTCAGTAGTGGTGAATAGAAAAACTGTGTGTGTGAGGGGGGGGAGATATACACATAACATACGCACACATATCACTTTATCTTATATTTGCAACTGCTATGTCATGTCAAAACATTAAACAAAAATACCTTCCATGAAGAGTCTTGTTGTTACAGAGGACCAAATAGCATTGAAGAGATTCAAAAAGAAAAATGATAATAAGTAAAAGGAAAATAGAAGTTTTTGGTTGAAAAGGAATGAATGTACCAGTCCAAAACTAAACCACTCAGAAGGACTATGTGTTCTGTGATCTCAGCAACCTTGCGTGTTTCTTGGAAGAAGTAACTCCATTACACACTACGAAATTTAATATTAGTATTATTTTCAAGAAAGAAAGAAAAAGACACTAAATTCTGAAGACATAAATAATAAAATGTTAGGAATTAATCTTTCACTTAAAGCGGATGAAGGAGTTTCATTTCAAAGATTAATCAGTGTATCAAACATTCGATGTTAAACAACTTACACTAAAAGAGAAGCTATTCCAGTAAGAATCTCACGCACTAACCAATTGATATAGCCAATAGAAACGCTTCTTCACATAAGCAACCAGTGCAAACATTGCATTATCATTTTAGTTACAAACCAAAGTTGTTATCATTATTAATGATTATGACTTTATGAGTCCATGGAAAATCCAAACGTTTGGTCTCTATCCATTATACCAATACAGAGTCTTTTGTGTTATATAGTAAACCCTATCAGCTAAGACGACTAAACAACCAAAGTTCTCTTAGAGTCATATGTTCCAAGGAATACTAATTAAATGTAAATCACGAGCCCAGGAAAAATATTGAAATTTCAAATCATTAGTGACTTTTAAAACCCTAACTCGAATCAAGCCTGTAGCTAAGCACCCTAGGACGTTTTATAACGAACATTGATCGGTATTTCCCTGTGATCATCTACTTAAAAAAAAAAACACAGATAATTTCAAAGTAATGAATATTCTAACTTGTGCCACTAAAATTCACCAATTTTTTTCTCAAGAACTTTATATTATAAAGAGCGTAAGAATCTTCAACAATTCGAAGCTACGTTTTCTGAAATAGAAGATTACATTTTGCCAAAAATAAAAGAAATAGAAGATTAACTAAAATCAACTAAAAAAAGAAGGGAGAATTGTGTAAATAGGCTACATTGAAAATGAAATTGGAATTTTATACATTTTGTATCTTTTACCCAATTTTGACTATGTTGCCTTTATTTAAAATCTAGAAAATAGAAAATAAATATTTTATATATTTAAAAATACAACAAAATAAAAAAAACATAGTTATATAATTTTTTTTGTGAATAGTATTTCAAACAAACGATTTTATAAAAAAATTTAAGATATGTTCTAACTAAAGTAGAAAACATATTTTAGATATTTTTTTAGAAGAATACATATTCTAATTGTTTCTCCTTGTTCTATCTAATTTATAAAATGTAATATACCTTATCTTCTATATTTTATAATTGGTTAGAATACGTATTGTTCTATTCTAGCATTTGGTCTACGTTCTAGATCTAGTTAAATTACATATTATTACTACTATTCTATGTTCTAGTTATAGTTGAATGACATATTATAGACGTGTACTCTATATTCTATTTGAGTTATAATACATTTAATTCAATTATGACCATTAATCTATGTTCTATGTTGGGTTATATCATGCATTATAACTACAACTAGTTTACGTTTACAGGGTCATAATTTATACTAAATCAATATTAAAACAACAAAAGATTGGATGGTGTTTCAAAAAGAAAAAAATCAACAAAATTGGACACATAGACCCTTTTGTTATCTTTCCAAACGAAGAAAGAGCGCAAAATAAAATTTAAATATCAAAGAAGAGATTGATTTCTTACACTCAGAAGAAGCCAACATTGAACTGTACAATATACAACACAAAGGTAAAAAGGCTAAAAGAAAGCTGACGATGAGTTTTACAGATAGAAAGCTTTTGCTACATTTGAAAACCTAATCAGAGACTTTGTTATTTATTATTCATATCCAACACTACTATTATTATTCCACCATCACCTTCACAAAGCAAGCTTTATTTTTACCTATACGGTCCCTTCCTGCTTTAGCTCTGAGTACATTCAAATGGGTGAAAGTTTCCTTCTCAAAACTCTTGAATCCTAAACCTCTGCAACAGCTCCACATACCTGCAAATGGATCAATCCACCACAACAACAAAACACCAAAATTAACTTATGAACTCTGAAACGACCTTTTAAGGTATCACAGATAAATTTACAGAGGGTTCTCTCGATTGCGGCTTAGGTTCTGTTGATTCCTCTCCATTGCTTCCACTACATTGGCGGTTGCAGGTCCAGATGATCCACCCGCTACAATCGACAGGGCTGATGCAATTGGGCTCCACATCTTCACACACATTTTTTTAAACTTGCAAATGTTAATTTAAGAGTTTTTCAATTAAAATTGCAGGAGTTAGCTTTTGTGCACTTGCTTAATAGGAAAGAACAAAGGAATTTGGAGCTATGATAGAAAGAAAAAGAAATTAACCTCATCACCATGAATCGCAGTGGTCGCCGGAGAGGAGGAGGGAGGAGGGTTACCGGAGAGGAAGGAGAAAGACGAAAAGGAGGAGAGATGGAGAGGAGGGAGAAAGATGAAGAGGAAAGTCGCCGGAGAGGAGGGAGAAAGACAGGAGGAGATATGGAGAAAGAGGATGTGAAAAAAGGGGAAGAAGGGTATTTCCAACGACACTAATAAAAAACGACAAAACAAATTCTCTCTCAACTCTGTAACCGGTCCATAGCTTTATTTTTTGGTCACTCACCCTCTCTCCAATGGAGGATCCTACCTCCGGCGGGCCTCCTCCGCTAACTCCATCGGATTTCCCGACACTTCCTCCTCGTGCAGCTCCCTCATCTCATCCTTCATCATCTCCTCCTTCAGCATCTCACCCCGTAAATCCTATTCCCACCTCATCTGCTCCCACCATCAACATCCCACATCCGATTTCTTCAATCTCTGCAAATACCTCACTGTGGAAAGACCTATTCTCCAGAGCCTCCGCAGCTCCCAACTCCTTTCCGCCTCCGACATTCACGCAAGACGGCACACCTGTGGTCAAGGCCCCTTCCACAATGATCCTCAAATCCTCTGAAACTTGGAAGGACCATATCCTCTGCCATTTCTTTGGAGAGCCTCCATCCCTCAAGAAGATATTCAGCGACCTAAACCCTATCTGGGGCAAAAAAGAACCCATCCAGGTCCGCCCCTACTCTTCCCGCTCATGTCTCATCTACATCCCCAACGCATCTACGAGAAGCTGGGTTCTCGACACTGGGTTCTGGAGCGCCGGAACGGTAGCTTTTGCCGTTGCTCTTTGGTCGCCTTCCTCCTCCCTTTCCGAACAAACATTATCTTCAGCTCCGGTCTGGATTTCGCTACATAACATCCCTCCGCAGTTATGGTCCCGCGATGGTTTTGAACTGGTTGCTAGTGGCGTGGGAAATCCCTTGCCGCCTTCAAGTGTTCGGAAACCTCCTCTCTTTGGCTTTGGATCCCCAAAAACTCGAGTGGTGGTATCACTAGACAGAGGCCCGCTCCCGACAAAGGTCATCGTCGAGGACTCCGAGGGGACACAAGTAACCGTTGGCGTCGAATATGATTCACTTCCACCGCTATGTCCAATCTGCAATCTATACGGTCACCGATCTCACCGGTGCCCTCGTCGTCCTCCCCGAGCCCATCCTCAACCAACAAACCCTACCAAGATCCCTAAATCCTTGTCTCCCACCAACTCGCAAAGCTCTGCCCCTGCAACCGACATCACCGTAGCCGAACCCCTCCTCGCCGGCAGTCCTACAGTAGTCGCCTCTTCCTCCGCACAATTCACCGCCGCCGTCGCCGTCAATGCCGCACAAGTCTCTGCCGCCGTCAATGCCGCAACCACCAAATCCTCATCGTCCGTACAAACATCGTCCGTACAACCTAATCCCTCGTATACCCCCATTGTCGATGCCTCCCTAGGGCTTCTGGAAATTGGGCCGCCCTCCTCCAGGCCCATCTCCTCTTCCTGGCCCGTCTCGCCTACTAAACCTTCTTCTTCGCCTCAAACTGATGCATCTGAGCCCAAGATCTTAGCTAAGCCCACCATAAGTCTCAAGCCCAATTCCACCTCAATGTCTCTTCTGGACCCGCCGAAGCCCACACTCCCTCGCAGGCCCCTTTCCACATCTCAGCCCATTCGTATCTCCTCCTCTCCCCCACCCATCAACCCTCGGCAACCCACTAATTCTTCCCCAAAGCGTCAGCCCAAGCCCATCTCCTCCCGGCCCGATTCCCCCACCCCGTCCAGCCATACCTCACCCGACCCAACCCCGACCCATGCTTTAGCTCAGCCTAAAACCTCTCCCACCACCACACCTAAACACCCACACCCGACCCAATCTCTCCTGGACCCGCTGCCCCATCCCTCACTTCACGCGGCATTATTCACTTGTCCACAATCTCATTCACCAATTACGCCTTCCTCCTCCTGCCACTCTATCTCGCCACATCGCCTCCCCCACACCCCGCCCCAGCTACCAACGTTCACAGCCCTTCTTCATCAACTAGATAACAACTGCAACCAAGAGACCCATGATCCACCTAACATCGAGGAGCTAGAGGATGGTGAATGTTCTTCTGATGCTCCTCCGGAACACATTGCTGAGGATGACTCACCACTTCATGAGGAATCTTCTTCTAGACAACCAAAACATTCCAAGAAGCAGTCCAAAAAGGCGAGGCAGAAGAGCAACAAAGCGAACTCCAAGCAACAGCCCCCTATCCTATTCCCATTCCCACTCTCCAAGAGATTACACTAACCCCTTTTTACTTCCTTACTCTTACTCATTAATTTCACTACTTCTTCATGAATTTGCATACTAATTCTGATTCTAATAGTAATTCTATATTCTCTTGGAATGTTAGGGGCATTTGCAGCTTCACTAGACAACGTTTGGTTAAAGAATGGATTCGCACTCATGGACCCCTTCTAGGAGCCATCTTGGAGTCTAGAGTCCGAAATGAGTCTGATGTCCCCGGAATTGTCAACAAAATTTCCCCCTCGTGGAAAGTAGTTTGCAATTACGAGTTCTCGCCATTAGGCAGGATCTGGGTCCTCTGGAATCCTCGTATCCATTGTTCTGTTATTGCCAAAACGGATCAACTTGTCGCTGTCCACATCTTTGACCCTATCACTTCCTTCTCAGCCATTACGGTCTTTGTCTATGCCAGCAACCTCCTCGCTGCTCGACGAGATCTTTGGAGAGATATATGTTCCCTTGCCAACAACCCATCCGTCTCCTCTCGTCCTCTGTTGGTATCAGGGGATTTCAATCAAATTCTCCTCTCTTCTGAACATTACTCATCTTCTCCTTCTCCTTTACCCATTGTAGGAATGTCAGACCTTCAGCAATGCATGCTTGATAGTGGCATCTTCGATCTTCCGACTAGGGGTCTCTTCCATACATGGACCAACAATGGAGACTCAAACCTCATCACTCGGAAGCTCGATAGAGCCCTGGTCAACGAATCTTGGATCACTTCTGTTCCCCAATCTGCAGCCTACTTTGATGCACCGGGCTCGTCGGACCACTCCCCTTGCTTAGTTTCCATCCCCGGGCTCAGGGATCGCAGGTCCAAAACTTTTCGTTACTATACCTTTCTCTCCACTCACCCCCAATTTTTCCACAGGATATCGACGGTGTGGACTACCACAGACTCTCACGGAACCTTGTTGTTCAAGCTCGCACTTAGGCTCAAAGCAGCCAAGGCATGCTGCAGATCACTCAACCGTGAAGGCTTTGGAGGCATTCAGCAACGTACGCAAGAAGCCCAGCTCTCTTTGGAGGAGGCACAATCACTCTTACTTTCCGATCCCAGTCCTGCCCATCAACAAGCTGTCTCTCGGGCTAGATCTCACTGGCAATTCATGAACTCAGCCCTTGAATCCTTCTACCGGCAAAAGTCTAGGGTCCAATGGCTCCGTGCCGGAGATGCCAACACCACCTACTTTCATCGTTGTGCTGTTGCCAATCATAACAGGGATTCCATCATGTTCCTTCGTAACTCTGATGGTCACCTTATTTATGACACTCATACATTGCAACTTATGATTGTTTCTTTTTACAGGGATCTCCTGGGTGTCCAGAATCCATCCATCACTCCTCCATCCATCGGCATGCTTCAGTCTCTACACCGCTTCAGGAGTTCCACAGCGCAGAATCATATTCTCTCTTTGCCTCCCTCACCTTCTAGCATTAGTTCCATAATTCATAGCATGCCTCAGAATAAGGCCCCAGGCCCCGATGGATTTCCTATAGAATTTTACCGCTCTTGCTGGAACTTTATTGGTGACGATGTGATTAATGCGGTATTGGAATTTTTCAGGTCGGGGAGACTTCTCAAGGAGCTTAATGCCACAGCCATCACTCTCATCCCGAAGAGAGAAGGAGTGGATTCACTCTCTGACTTCCGCCCCATCTCTTGTTGTAATCATTTCTACAAGATCATCTCCTCCATTCTTGCTGGACGTCTTCGCATAATCCTCCCAGAGATTGTCCAACGGAACCAAGTAGGGTTCGTTAAAGGGAGACTGCTCTGCGAAAACATCCTCCTCGCCACAGAACTTGTTAGCAACTTCCACAAGCCGGGGCCTATCACCAGAGGCTGCTTAAAGATAGATCTCACAAAAGCTTTTGATAACCTCCATTGGGACTTCATTATTCACTCCCTTGAGGCTTATGCGCTCCCGCCCACCTTCATCTCTTGGATCAAAGAATGCATCAGTACCCCGTCCTTCTCTATTAACCTCAATGGTAATCTCACTGGCTTCTTCAAAGGCGCTAAAGGACTCAGGCAAGGGGATCCGATCTCCTCATCACTTTTCGTCATCGCCATGGACACTCTCTCCAAGCTTCTTGATGCAGCCGTGGCGGATGGTCGCATCCGTCTTCATCACAGCTGCACAAACCCGGTCATCTCTCACCTTTCTTTCGCTGATGATTTACTAATTTTCTTTGACGGCTCGGATGCATCTCTTCAGTCTATTCTCTCGGTTTTGGATGTTTTTTACAGGATGTCAGGGTTGGGAATCAACCTCCTCAAATCGACGCTCTTCCTCAATGGAAATGACTCGACCACTCTCTCCTTGATGGCTACCACCTATGGTCTCTCCCCTGGCACCCTCCCAGTGAAATACTTAGGAGTCCCTCTCACTCCTCATAGGATGAAGGCATCAGACTTCCAACCCCTATTAGAGCGCATTCAAGCAAGATTCACCTCCTGGACTACTCGCCACCTCTCTTTCGCCGGGAGGCTTCAACTCCTTCAGTCTGTGATCAATTCTGTCATCAACTTCTGGGGTTCCATCTTCCTCCTTCCCAAGAAATGCCTTGCCAAGATAGAACAACTTTGCAACGCCTTTCTTTGGTCAGGAAACACCCTTTCAGGAAAGAAAGCCAAAATCAGTTGGGACACTGTCTGCTCTCCCCGGAGCTCGGGAGGTCTAGGTCTTCGCCGCTTATCCAAGTGGAACTCTATCCTTAGCCTCAAACTCCTATGGATGCTCTTTTCCGGCTCTGGCTCTCTGTGGGTCTCTTGGGTTCGGAGTCATCTTCTCTCCTCTCATAATATTTGGTCCCCTCATATTCCCGGCAGTTGGATGTGGAATAGGCTCCTCAAGCTCCGTAACCAAGCCCGCTCTTTCATCTTCTGCAAGATTGGTTCTGGTTCTACATGTTCCTTCTGGCATGACAACTGGACTGGTTTGGGCCCCTTAGTTCACCTTCTTGGTCATCAGGCAATCTCCATCTCAGGAATCTACTCTGCGGCAACCATCCAGGATGCCATTTCCGGGGACCACTGGAGGTTATCCACGCGCTCGAGGAATCCGGTCATTACACTTCTCCGTGAAGTCCTCCCAAATCCCTCTTCTCTCATCCGTCCTCTCACCCCCGACTCCTATCACTGGATTTACCCCGGTGACGACCCCTTCTCCTCCCTTACCTCTTTTCGGTTTTCTGCCTCTCGCACTTTCTACTCCCTTTTTCCTCCTCCTCCTGAGGTCGACTGGTATAGGTTTGTTTGGTTTTCTGGACGCATTCCAAAACATGCTTTTGTCACTTGGCTTGCTGTCCACGATAGGCTTCCCACTAAGGTCCGCATACGGCGTTTCTCCCCTAGCACCCCGGCGACTTGTCTCTTGTGTAACAGCCACGACGAAACCAGGGACCATCTCTTCTTTAGCTGTTCATATTCCTACTCATTATTGTCATTCGTTACCCACATGATTCCCACTCACCGCACTCTTATTTTACTCTTGCAGTGGCTTCCACGATCCTCGTCTATCAAAAACCTCAAGCTCATCACTCACCTCCTTCTCCAAGCGACAGTCTATCACCTTTGGCGCGAGCGAAACTCCAGACTACACACTAGCTCACCCCGACCAATTGTCTTACTTGCTCGAGACATCCAGATCACCGTCAAGGCCAAGTTGATCGCTCTGCTCCCATCCTCTACAGGAGACACCCCATCTATGCTTGAAGCTTGGTTTGGCCTTCAGTCACATACCCCTCCTTTCTATTTTCATACTTCTTGATGAGTGTCATTTATCCTCTCTTCGGCTGTACTCTTTTACCCTGTCTGGCTTTTCCCTACTGGGTTTTTTCCAGATAGGGGTTTTAACGAGGCAGCCACCTTTTTTTCTTTCTTCTTTGACGGTTCACTCTGTTTTTGCTGAGTCTATTTATCATTCCATGTAATCTTTATTCTCCTTTTTTTCCGCTGTAAAAGTGACTCTTGGTTTTAATAAATTTACCCTTAGAACCAAAAAAAAAAAAAAAAAAAAGGGAAGAAAATATGACAACCGTTTTAGGTTTTTAGATCTTAGTTTTTTTTGTAACAGTTTAAACTAAATTAAAATTGTTTTTATTAAGCTTATTTTTTAAAGTTTTTAAATTAAAATAATAGGGTAAAATTGGTTTAACACAATTATAATTCATAATTTTCCAATTTAATCAGCATGAAGTATAAAGGGACAAATTCCATATGAATTTGAATGTATTTTCTTTTAACTAATTTTCAAAAAAAAAGAAAGTAGTATTTGACCGTTGGTTTCTAGTGATGTCACTAGATGACGTGATTTAGCAGCACGTTCTGGGCCAAAAGTTAGCAAAAGTAGATAGAGACGGCCCATTCAGTCTAATTCGTTTTTATGCTACTGGATTATGACCGGTTAAACCATTGACCGGTTAAGATGCACAAGTGCATGTGAGTAGGACACACGTGCGTGTCCCAAAAGGATACACAGCACGTGTAATTCGAAGTACGGAAAATGCGGTTTTTAGTCGGCGAATAAGCGGCTAAATTTGAAATGGTTTCGTGTCGTCGGTCAAAAAAGTATTTTTGTCAATGGGTAATTTTGTCTTTTCCTTGTATTGCATTACCGAATAATTATTAGAGATTTAACTTTATGATCCCTTTCGCTTTGAATTTTTTTATTATGGGACCTCTCCTTTTTTTAACGACCTCTCCATTCTGAAAAAAAAAATACTGAAAATCATAAACTAATAGTTTAGTATGATGAAAATCACAAACTAATAGAAAAAAACGATGTTCATATTACTAATGAACAAATACGTGAATTCACTTTATAAAAAAAGTGTGTAAAAGATTAATAATTTAGTATTGTGGAAAGAAAAAAGATGTGAAAGATTATAATTTAGTATTGTGAATAACAAATAGCAAGAACTGATAGTACCTTCATCTAAAATTCGGGTTTTTAACTTTTTTATATATTCCATATTAATATAAAGTTTTAATTTGGCACATTTTGTATACTTATTAATCAATAAATTTAAGAATTATACAAAAAGCAAACATTATAGAGAGTTATGATATTATTCGGACATGATTTGTGGGAGAGAGCTATGATGCATCCTCATCCTTGACCCACTCGAGCCTGTGGACATCTAAGACTAATTAAGGTAAAGTATGAAACTTTGAAAGTTGGCTATAGACCAAGTTGGAGTCGTAGCTACATGAGCGGGGGTTGACTGTCGAGGCCAGGGTGGTTGACCCCGCAACTTCTTCACCTAAGAACTTCTTCCTGGACACATTTTTAAATCAACATTTCGGTTTTGGTCTGGGATGTCTTCATCAATCTTATCTCCACTATCTGGTTATAACCCTTTATCTTCATCTCTTTCAGCATACTTTTTGATGATGCAAAACAACTTGAGAGAAAGGTTTCATTTATTTTCTATCTATTTTTGTTTTTTTGTAAACGGTCGGTACTTAACAATGCGATTCAAGTTTTATTTATCGTGACGTAGCTTGTGTGTATAGTTTCAATTCCTTTTTTTTTGCATGTGTTAGAAAATCTTCCATAAGCTATACAAAATGAGAACAAAACCCTTAATCCCTGCTTTGATTACTTCTCATAGGACTTGCTATAGCATGGATTATAGAAGATCTAGTCACCAATGGGTTTGAGCTCTGCCATGCATGTCTTTCATTCTCTAATGTAGTCTATGAGTTACTATAATACCCCCTCCCAAAACAATTTTCCTTAGATCCTTTCCATATATAAGCGAACAAGTTTTATTTTTTTTCCAAGATATCTTGGCAAAAAAAAAAAACAGATGAAGCAGAGAAGATTCGTGTTCTTTCACAAAACTGAATCATCTTGATTAGTAAAAAAACCTAGTAATGTTTCAACGGATGTATTTTAGTCATCTTTTGTGCATTGTCCATGCTCTAGTAGTGTAGTTGTCATTTAACATTGTGAGGAGGATAATCAATTTCGAACTTGTAGACGATGGGAAAATAACAAATGTGGGACATTTATTCATATTTAACTCTTACAATTGAAAAAAATAAACAAAGCAAGATTTAGGGTTTTTAACTCAAGTAAAACAAAATCGATTCGAAGTCTTGAATCTTGCCTTAAAAGAAATGATATGTTGATCTTGATACTAATTAAAAAAAAATGAAAAATAATCACATCCAAACTACAAAAATCCTTTGTTACACTGTTTCGATTGATTAGCGATAAACTGAGAGCAATAAAGTAGATTTAATACTCATTGGCTTTTTGCTTCATGCTTATATGTTCCAGTTGCAGTTTATCCATCTTATAATTATAAGAGCTATAAAACCGAGCGCCGGTGGTATTGGTGTGCGCATGTGGATCATTTGATTCTCTCAATAAACCACTTTGAAACTTAGTGATTTTGTTTCAATATATATGCACGTGGAAAATATTTCTCCTAAACAATGTGAGACTTTCTTAATTTTCATTTATTCTCAATAGATCTAATTTATAAGTATATTTCATATTCAATTTAACAACATATTTCAAATCAAATATACTTAATAACATTTTGGTCCAACAATAATAATATGATCCATGTTTATTTAGTATAACTAAATCACAAATTGCAAGATATGGTTTATTTCGGCTACACATGCGTGGCCAGCATGTTTAGGCGTATGTGAATTTTCTTTTTATTGGGATAAGTGACGAGATTATACACTTTAAATTCATACATTAATCCACAAAACGTTAAACGAATCTATAGGGAATTCGGATTTGTGTATTAATTCGAACGAAACTCAGTCAACATTACATTTGTTTTTCATCTCTCACACACCCACTAATCTACGACCGTCACCGTATATATGTTAATTTGTACATATTATCTTTCTGCTCGTTAAACCATATTGTTATTATGTGAATATATTTGACCGATTTAATGTTAGCGAAACGGAACCATACATATAAAAAAACACAACTGAAAATCTTTTTATAAGAAAAAGAATAATTGAAAGTTAGCGGAACAAACCCGACAATCCAAGCATGGATCGTAACAAATAACATAATTTATTTATTAGGTCTCGCAATATAATATATTCGCATCGTGCACCGTCTTGTTCCTTTTGACAACAACCTATTACCAATATTTAATTACAATTTTTCAGTCCACACAACAATTTATTGGAATAATTCCACATCTCAGATATATGTTCACCAAATGTTCACGTGCATCCTTCAAATCTCTAAACAATAATTAAGTTTATAATTAAATCTATAATAATTCCATTTATAAATCTCTAATAATTAAATTTATAATAATTAAGTTTATAATTAAATCTATAAACAATAATTAAGTTATAAAAATTATGTGTCGTGATCATTTTTGAAATTCATCATAAATATTTGAGATTTTAACCAAGTATTTCATGTGAAATAAGATATTAGTCTGAAAAAAATTAAGTTTATTGAATAATTCCATATCTCATATATATATGTTCACCAAATGTTCACGTCCATCCTTCAAATTTATAATTAAGTTTGGTTACTAAACTTAAGAAGTGATACCAATCCATGTACGAATAAATTAAACACCATAGTCATAGATCTAGAACTATATCTCCATACGATACAATAATATTTAGTAGATTGGTTTTGTACATGCATGTATCCAGGTTATTTATTTTTAAAATTCAATTATTCTATCATAAATGGTTAAAATCCGTCTACGATTGACATTAAAATCATTTTTATTATGTGTAAGTAATAAAAAGATATGTAGAAGAAATGAATAATAAATATGTTGTGAAACCGTTCGAGGGAAAGTTGGGGGAAGGTGTAAACTGACGTAGGAGGATTTGAGTGCGTTACTAACGTTAGAGACAGTTACACACCTTTTCTCAAAAATAGTCCAAAACTGACACGTGGCAGTTCGCTGAATGGACGACAGTTAGTTGTTTGTTGAGGATTACAGCCTGGATTTTTTCATTAAATATTTTTTTTTTAAATATAATAATTAAAATTGTTTAAGTTATGATTTCACATTCCAATTGGCCAACTTCTCTTTGTCGTTTACGCCATGTCATCAAACATCATTTTTTTTTATTTTTATTTTATTTTCCGACCACTCACTTTTATCTTTTGTGGCCGTTTCTTTGTAACAAGTTTATGAAACAGAATATTGAATCGAATTATTATGAAATATCTATATCATACAGTGAAGTTTCCTTTCCTGTATATTTATATGATTTTGAATTGCGACCATTAACTGTTACTTTTATTCCGCATGCGTTCGGTAATCACTTACCCATTTTTTTTTTAAAAAAGAAACTGTTTTCATCAAATTGACAAATGAATCGTGTTTGTTACATCCCAAATTTGTAGCATTAGACCGTTTTGAACTCTTTTTTTTTTCAGTTAAAAAGTTAAACTAGAAGAATTACAAATTTAATGTCATCATTCAAGACAGTTACATTTTTTTTAGCCAGTCGGTAGTTAAAAAAAAAGCTAACAGTATTTGATAACTACTAATTAAAATAAAAAACTACAATCGCAATTTTGTTTGATTGCGTTTATTCCGGCATTATTATTATTGCCTGGTCCATTATGTATCAAAAGTGCATATAGTTTAAACTTATGTAATATCAAAAATATTTAAAAAAAAGGCGTTTTGTAGTCTCAAAAATTAAATTAAATTAAGAGAAAAGGTTTTCGGGATATTGGTGTACAGGCTGGCTTGGCCAGTCAAAAGTCAGAAATACTGTCTTTACCCAAACGGCCAAACCTAACCGTTATCGTCTTTACTTTCAGATATTTTACTTTTAATTTATTTCACAAATAAAAAAGCTAAAACAGCTTTCTAAATTTTCACCTCAGATTGTGCGAATAATATCAGAGCTTTCCTTGTAGGTTTCCGTAATTTTGTCGCTTTAACTTCCCACATTAACCCACGCGTATTTCATGCGCGTGACATCACTCCTCTCATTCGCTTTGAACACCCTCGACTGTGTATCACACGCTCAGTCGTACGATCGCGTAACAGAAAATAAAGAGAGTTAGACACATAGACGCAGCAAGATCATGACACGTGTTCACCTACAGCTGTATCCCAAAACTTTCAAAACCGCTTGCGTGGAAGAAGCGGTGCCCATGGGGCCATGACTTTCTCCACCGTCTCAACCGGTTACCGGTTACATTTTTCCCTTTCTCTCTTTCTCTGTATAAATAACTTTTTTTCCTCTCTTCAGTTCCTCGACCTTCGCTTCTTTCTCTTCTCTAATAAACCGAAGAAAACAAATAAATTATCTGAAAAGATCCTGCTTGATTCAATGGCGGATCGGGTAAAAGGTCCGTGGAGCCAAGAAGAAGACGAGCAGCTAAGAAGGATGGTGGATAAATACGGACCGAGGAATTGGTCGGCGATTAGCAAATCGATTCCAGGTCGATCTGGTAAATCGTGTCGATTACGGTGGTGCAATCAGTTATCTCCGGAGGTTGAGCATCGACCGTTCTCGCCGGAGGAAGACGAGACAATTGTCTCTGCACGCGCTAAGTTCGGTAATAAATGGGCCACGATAGCCCGTCTTCTAAACGGCCGTACGGATAACGCCGTAAAAAACCACTGGAACTCGACGCTCAAGCGGAAATGCTTAGGCGGAGGTGGAGATGGTAATCTCGTTGTGCTGAGGACGGAGGAGGATCAGGATCGGCCGAAGAAGAGGAGATCGGTGAGCTCTGAATCTGTTCCTCAGGTGGACACTGGATTGTACATGAGCCCAGAGAGTCCTAACGGAATAGACGTTGTCAGTGACTCCAACACGATTCCATCTCCGCCGTCTCCGGTTGCTGCTCAGCTTTTTAAACCAATGCCGGTTTCCGGCGGATTCACGGTGCCATATCCAGTGGAAATGTCTTCGTCGTCGGAGGATCCACCAACGTCATTGAGCCTGTCACTGTCACTTCCGGGAGCTGACGTCAGCCAGGAGTCGAAGAACACGGGTTCGAACCACAACTCGTTGCTGTTTCAGCGATTTGAGAGTCAAATGAAAATTAATGTAGAGGAGAGAGGAGAAGCACTCGTTGGACGTAAAGCTGAGTTTATGACGGTGGTGCAGGAGATGATTAAGGTGGAAGTGAGGCGCTACATGGCGGAGATGCAGAAGAATAGCGGTGGTGGCGGTCGTGGATTCGTCGTCGGAGGTTTCTACGATGCTGGCAACGGCGGTTTCAGGGATAGTGGAATAATACCGAAGGTTGAGTAGTTTGGGCATATGAGAAAGTTTAGGAAATCGACTCGATTTGGGAATTTGAAGAGCAATTCATTTTTGGTTTGTGGTGAGATTCAAAAAAAAAAAAAATTGTACAGATGAATCGAATTGGGTAATAAAAATTCGCTATGGAATAATCTTAATTCAAACATTTGTTGCTCTCTTTGTCATCGATTAAAAATCTTAAGTAAGGTTCGTCATATAGAACCAAAACTATAACGACTAGCTCTAAATGAAAATGTATTTAGTGAGACCTTGTTGCATAGCCTGCGACGTATACACCAAAGAAATATTCTGCATATTATCTTGATCATTTCTATTCATCTGTTAAAGAATTTTATGTTTTTATACGAATGAGTATACAGAAGCCCTTCAAAAATCTATTGGAACCATCCAACAATCTACATTTTGAAGGTTTATTGGACTCAAACCTTGACTAGTGAGGTCTTGTAAGCAACATATTGATATATTTAGGGTCAAAACCAACAAAAGTACGATAATTTCACAAGTCTAATCGGTTTGTTTTACCTGTGTATTTATTTTTCTAATTAGTTTACAATATTTTTTATATATAAGTATTTCTACATTTTATAGTCTTATTAAAAATTTACACATGTTCATTAACAATTACTCGACTGTCTTTAATAGTAATTAATACTATACGCTAAAACTCTTACCATATGTTATATGTAAAAGATTTGTACATCAACTGTAGAAGTGTTTTCTTTTTACAGTATATAAAAAAGTAAAAAAAAAACATTTGTACAGAGATGTTCAAAGAAAAAATAAAAATAAAAGCCAAAAAGCCACTTAGCTTACAAACGCAAAACTACGTCGTTGTACATAGCCTCTCGTCGCTGGGTTTTGTCTCAATGCAAAAGTTGGTTTGGTTCCCGTAGATCTAACGTTTGACTTCTTTTTTCTCTATCGGCTTCTTATTCCCCTCGCATTTTCTCCGTCGGTAGGGTCACATCGGATAATTCTCCGGCGATAGGATGGCGCTGGCGTGGATCGGCGCGACGGTCTCAGTCCTAATCTATTTATCTCTTCCCTATTCAAATGCGGCTGGTGAAAACATCCCCCACCAGTCTCCTCCCGGCGATGGATCACGCCGTCCCATGGTGTTACCCTTGTTTCTCTCTCAAGCGAATTCTTCTTCTTCTTCTTCTTCGAGATCTGAGCCTATTCACCATCGAAAGCTCCACAATGCCGACTCAAAATCACTATCTCACTCTCGCATGAGACTCTACGACGATCTTCTTCTAAATGGGTAATCACCTTCATTCAATGCGGATTAGTTCCCTTTTTCAAAAATTTCCGATCTGATTCGTGTAGAATGTATCATCAATTTGTAGGTATTATACGACGCGGCTATGGATTGGTACGCCGCCACAGATGTTTGCTCTTATAGTGGATTCTGGGAGTACTGTTACTTACGTTCCTTGTTCTAACTGTGAACAGTGTGGCAAACATCAGGTAATGCTCAATCATCGAAAATAGAGATTCTAAACAATGAACATTCAATTTTGATGAAACCTATTTCCAAAAAGCTCATGGCTAATCATTGGCCCTCAAAAATCTTCCCTTTCGATAGGCAATAGGCTTTTTCAATTTTGTGTTGTCTTGTCTTGTGTGCTTACTTATCTTATGGACATTCATCAGGATCCAAAATTTCAGCCGGAAATGTCCAGCACCTATCAACCTGTGAAGTGTAACATGGACTGTAACTGTGACGATGATAAAGAACAATGTGTTTACGAGAGAGAGTACGCTGAACACAGCAGTAGTAAAGGTGTTCTCGGAGAAGATCTTATATCATTTGGCAATGAAAGCCAGCTTACACCTCAGCGAGCTGTTTTTGGTTGTGAAACTGTGGAAACCGGTGATCTCTACAGTCAACGTGCTGATGGCATTATTGGATTAGGACAAGGGGATCTCAGTCTTGTGGATCAATTGGTAGATAAAGGTTTGATAAGCAACTCTTTTGGTTTGTGTTATGGAGGGATGGATGTCGGTGGAGGTTCAATGGTTCTTGGAGGTTTCTCTTACCCGTCTGATATGATATTCACGGACTCGGACCCGGATCGTAGGTATGTTCCAAGGATTTGCCTTTGTCTGATTGGCGAATGGATCTTGTATAATCCTGACAGATACGTTTAATACCTTTCACACATTTACTCTAGTTTCGGGATGGCGACAGTCCATATTACAATATAGATTTGACGGGGATACGTGTTGCTGGGAAGCAGTTGTCGCTTAGCCCAAGAGTCTTTGACGGAGAGCATGGCGCCGTTTTAGACAGTGGTACAACGTATGCTTATCTCCCTGACGCAGCGTTTGCCGCATTTGAGGAAGCTGTAAGACTCTCAAATCTTTGTTAACACTTGGTTCAGTTTCCGGTTTTCTTACACTGGGATCTTATCTTGTTGTATTGTGTAGGTAATGAGAGAAGTTTCTCCATTAAAGCAGATTGATGGCCCTGATCCAAATTTTAAAGATACTTGCTTCAATGTTGCTTCAAGGTATTATGTCTTTTCAAGCTTGTGATCTATATTCAAACCTTTCAATCACGGGAAGTTACTGACAGTTAGATTGGGTTATGCTTAAGTAACGATGCCTCCGGACTTTCAAAAATATTCCCATCAGTCGAGATGGTATTTAAGAGTGAACAATCATGGCTTTTGTCCCCTGAAAATTACTTGTTCCGTGTAAGTAATTTAGTCCTTAAACCTCTTATGAGGTTCCATTTTCTCTCTATAGCTAATATTATAGCAGCTGATGTGATTACCTTTTATTCAATAAAAGCATTCCAAGGTGCATGGCGCATACTGTCTCGGTGTATTCCCAAATGGCAAAGATCATACGACTCTTTTAGGAGGTAAATAGATATCATTTACTCTGTTTCTTTTCCTTTTGGCTACCTTCACTTGTTTCATATTATATTACTGGTAACGCAATATCTTGTATTTTCAGGAATTGTGGTTCGCAACACACTTGTTGTGTATGATCGTGAGAATTCTAAAGTTGGATTCTGGAGAACTAATTGTTCAGAGTTATCGGATAGGCTTCATATCGATGGTGCACCACCACCTGCAAATTTGCCTTCAAATGATTCAAATCCATCTCTCAATACATCAAGCAATCTCCCAGGTTAGTGACATCCGTATATTTCATCTAAAACTCTTTTGTCGTGGAAAAATGCAACTAAAGAAGAACCTATTTTCATGTTTCTTGATGTTTTGTACATATTTCCTCAGGGAATATTCAAATTGGACAAATAAACCTTGATATCCAACTAACAGTCAATTACTCATATCTGAAACCTCGCATTGAAGAGCTCTCCAAGTTACTCTTCAAGGAGCTCGATATCAAATCTTCACAGGTGAGCCATACTGATAAACACACAGTAGCTTGTAAGCCTTCAACACTGTTTTTGTTGCTAAAATCTAAGTTATCCTTCACAGGTCTATTTATCAAATTTCACTTCCAAAGGAAACGACTCTTTAGTCAGAATAGTTGTTGTTCCTACCGAATCTTCTGGTTTTTCCAATGTCACGGCAATGGTATTTGATTTTTACAATAAACGTCTCCTTAGCTAGATTTTATCATCTTACTTGACTTTCGATTGTTCTCCTTGTAGAGCATAGTTGCTCGGTTTAGCAATCATCAGATCAAGCTTCCTGACATCTTCGGAAGCTATCAGCTCGTTAATTACAAACTCGAGCCTCCAAGAAAAGGGTACCACATTTAGTCTCAAGTCTTAGCCAAAAATAGATTATCGCTCCATTTTGTTTCAAAGAAAATTCTTTTTCCTTTCATGTTTTAGGACAAGGTGGCAGATGATAAACACCATTGTCGTGATCGCAATTGTGATTGTCGCTGTAGTTGTTGGGTTATTAGCTTATGGAGTTTGGTTGATGTGGAAACGCAAACAAACATCAAATCCATATAAACCTGTCGATGAAGCCATAGTCGCTGAGCAAGAACTGCAACCTTTATAAAGAACCTCCTGGTACCTTATTTTATCTTACAAACTGTTCCGTCTTATTCAAACAACAGCATACCAACTGTCTTAATGATGTTTATTGCTCAGTAAATAATGCCAACTTTTTGTTTCTAATTATAAATGTTCTATATCCTTTTCATTAGTTTTTGATTTATTATGTTTTTTATATGTCTCATTGCTCAGTCATATGTAAAAGAGTGTATTGAGTCGAAAAACTGCATTCAATCGATTTTTACTTTGCTCCGATTAATTATTTAATAGAAAAATAAGAAACAAAAACCGAGTCATTGTTTGTCAATGCATACTTATATTAATATTATCATAAAAGTAAATCGAGTTATTTGCAATACACATGTATACCAGAAATCACGATTCACATAATAACACAAGCAAAAACCGAGTTATTGTTTGACAATGCATATTATACTAGTAATAAATGTATGGTAACACTTTCTAATTTCCAAAACAACTGCATTTGTTAACAAAAGAAAAAGAACTGCATTTTCACCATCAAATTTGATTTTTTTAATATTAATTGATGCATTTATTGTAAAACATATAAACTTGTAATAGAAATATTATTTCAAAATGTGTTAAACTAAGCGATGGTGGAAAAAAATTACCAGAGAACATTTACTGGAAATCACAATTCAAACATGAATAGAAACATAAATAAAAACCGAGTTATTGTGTGACACAGTCTTTTTAAATTAATTAATAATTCTATTTATGGTAACACTTGCTAATTTCCAAAAACAACTTTGTTTTTTTTAATTACATATGAATTGATATTAAAACAACAATTTCCCCACTGATTCAATTTTTCAAATATAAAATTTAGATCAGAGTAGTGGATATTTTTTTGGCTTATTTGAAATTTATATAAAAAAATAAGAACGATAAAATAAATTCACAAAAAAAAATTTGGATGGTAGAAACGGAAAAAAGACGATATGAGAATGACAAAAACGGAATAAAAGATATAGGAGAACATCCAAACAAAATAGTATATCCAATGCTCGAACATAATATTCAACCATATTATTTCAGTACAAAATGAGTGTCAAGTGCACAAATCTTGGAAGGAATCAGACAAGTTCTTGTCAAGGAATGAGTTTGTACAAAAATTAGTATGGAAACCCTATTATTAGGAGCACAAAATATCCAATGTAGTCAATTTTCATTCAATAAATAGTTAAAATCATGAATTTAAACAATAAAGTGTATAAAATCGTATCATCAACTGAAAATAATCTTCGTAACAGTTTGTACCGATACGATGAAGATAATAGAATCATCGGAAGACTAGTCAATTTTGCAATTTATTTAGATGAATTTAATAGTCAGTATTGTATTTAGTTCACAAGCAACACTTACCATAACAAATAATTTGACAACCAGCGCCAAACGCCTCTGATCGACTATAGTGTACAATTTAATTATTTTTCATTTTTAGTAATTGTTGTTGACAAAAACAAATTACATATTAATTGATTTGTTTATGGTAAAAAAGTTAAACTGAAATATAAAATATTCATAATGTATTAACTAAAATTGATTGATTAAAAACTAAAATTGATTGATTGAAGTTTTCCATATAATCTTTTATTTTTCTTCGAAATTTGCTTTGATATTGTAACCATCCGATGTTCACATTTTATTATGTTCGGTAATTGATTTTCTTTCTATCTAAACGACTGTGAGAAACAAATTGTCAACCACATCTATTTAAATTACTTTAATTACAAAATAACTTTTTGAACTTAAAATATATATTGTAACTTTATTTTGAACAACAATTGTACAACATTGTTTCATTTATAGATTTGAATTGTTTGATAGAGTTCATATTTTACTTTTATAATGATACTAATTTATTGTCTGAATTATGTGACATAATGGTGATCACTTTTGAAATTCATGACACATGTTTGAGGTTCGAACCCAATATCCCATAATGTTAAAGAGAATATTAAAATTACTAGGCTAAGTTTCACAAAAAATGATACTAATTTACTTTACTTGTTATTGTGAATTAACTATAATTACTTATGTTAGTTATACATATATGGAATGATACAGCTGTACTTTATGTTAATAATATTAGGTGTAACTTTTTCAAAATTGTACAAATTGCATTTGGTTTTTCTAGTCGTGACATGTTTACTCAATTTTACTATTTATTACTCTCTCTGTTTTTTTTTGTCGTTTTACATTTTTTTTTGTTTTTCAAATTATTTGTCGTTCACTTTTTCTAATACAATTATTGTAAATTTTTTTAAAAATAGCATTATTTAATTACAGAATCACAAGAGTGTAGTATTGTGAATGTAAATTTATTATTATGTTGAGTTTAAAAAAGTAAAATTACTACGCTCCTTAATTTAAGAGATTTTTTCTAAAATGACATATAAAAAACGGAAGGAGTATATATACTAAAATTGTCAATCAAAACTTATTAACAATCAAAATCATGTGTACAATGGAGACCAATCTGAAATTTATGACACATGTCTGGGGTTCGAATCCATCATCCCATAATGTTATAGATAATAAAACCAATAAGCTAAATTGAAAAGAAAAAAAAATTATTAGCAAAACAACAAAATTTAAATTTTTTTGTTTTTTTCAAAAAAAATTCAAGAGTTGCTAAGTTTTTAAAAAATGTAAACACCCAATTACTTAGAGCAGAAGTTTTGGTTTTCCAGTTAATTTGAATTGAGAAGATTTTTCGAAAAATAAAACGATTATAGTGTTGATGTGTTGATGAGAATCTTAGAAAATCATTTGAGAAACATAGAAAGTCATATGAGAATCTAAATAAAAGGAAAACAAAATAGAAACCAAAAAAAATAAAAAGGAGATTGAATAAAATTAAGAGTTTCTAGAAAAGACGTAATTGGAGAAAAAGGTTATTTCAGAAAACACAATTAAAAATATATTTTACAACAGCATTACGAAGGTATTATGGGGATTAAAAATGTCTTTGAACTAGTTTTGGATTCAACTAGCGATTTGAGAACGGGGGCAGTCAATTGCTCGAAATAGTTTGGTGAATAATCTCTCTTCTCTTTTTCTTACTTTCTTGACTCTTTCTCTCTCTCTCTCTCTGCATCTGTTTCTTAGGGTTTATGGTTTAAGGCTCTCCAGGAATTTTGGATTTACGCTAACAGATTCCGATTCATCAATTCGCTTTGGGGCATTTGTGATATCCTCTAAGATTAGCTAATTACTCAATTTCGAGAAACCTTCTCAGTAAAATCCCCTTTTTTCACCACTTAGGCTTTGGAATCAGTAACATCAAATTTCACGCTTTATCAAATTAGATTCGCATGAAAGTTGAAATCTTTTGTCTACTTGGGTCTAATCTCGTTGTCTGATTTTGTTTTCGATTATAACAGAACAAAGTTGAATGCAGTTGAATGCTTTTTATACTTTTGTCTAATTTCATTGTCTCAATCGATTTTCTAATTTTGTTTTCGATTATAACAGAACAAAGCTGAAGGCTTTTTTAGGAGGGGGGGGGGCTTTATGGCGCTTAAATCAAAGCCAAGATCTGAAATAGATACCACAGATTGTTCTGCAAATCAACAACCGGAAGACCTAAAAGTTGATATCTTGGAGTGTGAGAATTTGACGGATGAGTTTCAAGAGGAAGAAGAGGTTTTGTGTCAATCCTCTTCGAGCTCTTTTGGTGATTCGATGTGTGGTCGTGATGATGATGATGATGATGATGATTCTGATTTTGAAGCCCAATCTATGTTAAACAAAGATTATCCATTGCATGAGACTTGTGGTGATGGGATTGAGTTTTTGGGTTTAAGGAAGAAGAAGCTGACGGATGAGTGGAGGAAATTTTGTCAACCTTTAATGAGGAGGTGTAAGTGGTTAGAGCTCAAGGTTAAGGAAATTGAATCTCAAGCAAGAGGGTATGAGAAAGAAGTTAGTAGTTACTATCGGATTAAACAGTTTGATTTGGAGAAGTCGAAATTGGAAGGCTTTGATGGGAAATCGAAACCATTTCGTGATCAATCTCAGAGGATGAATGCTTTCAAGAGAGGAAGAAGGAAACGAGTGGAAGAGACAACAGATGTTGCTGCTTATTTTTCCAACCATAATGTTTTCTCTTATGCCGGTAAGGACAGTGCAGCAATCTTTGCTTTCATTTAACTCTCTTTACAAATGTCTAACTTTGTTGAGCTAAACTTTGTGTTTTAGAAAAGCGGAAGCCAACAACTCTTAAAGCTCAGTGTCCTGATCCTGGTGAGATCTATAGACATTGTTCCAGCTTCTCAAAATTAGATGGTTGTTTGATGTTTAGCTGTTTTAGCACTAAAATCTTCGATATTATGTTAGATTTTGGTACAGGCCGGAAATCTACGGGCAAGGAAGATGAGATTGAAGATGATTGTTTTGTTTCTGAGTCAGATAGTTCTGATGATGTACTAGCAAAGATTCTGGGTAAGATTGATGAGGCGCAGGATAAAGCAAAAAGATTGAGGAAGCGTGTTAATCAGCTGATGTGCGGACCTCAGGCTGCTCATATATCATTGATGCCTCGAACAATAGCTCGATCTCGGAGTGACTTTACGGTACAGATTGGTAAGCAACATGCTCTTGTAGAAGAAGAACCGTCGATACCTCATACAGCAGCTCATAATCAGAGAGAAGCGACTGTGCAAATTGGAAGGCAACGTATATCTGCTGATCATACCGAAGATTTATTGATACCTCAAGCTCCTCCATTTGAAAGCGATGGTCAGTTTTTGAACAACATCTCTCCACTTCCAAATGGGAGTTTAGGTTTTCCCACAATCGAAGATGTAAGAATGGTTTTTTTTTTTATAATTTCGTATTATAATGTTTGTTTGAAGTTGAGAAAAAAGCTTTTGAAAATGGTTGTTGTCCAGCTGCTGACGGATGGACTAGAGATGAATGATTATGAAGCAGAACCGGAGCTTGATCATTGTTTCATGAAGCTAATGGATGAGTTTGGAGAAGAGACTCTGTCAGAAGAAGCAGATGAAGAAGAAGAAGATCCTACACCGGTCACGGAAAGCTCTCACTGAAAGCTATCTCTATCTCTCTCTCTCTCTGTACAGAGCCTTACCCTCCTGATTGATCAGCCAAAACCCATTTCCGTAAAAGCTCTCCGAAAGTTGTAATATTGGTATATTCTGTTCATTCTTCTCTCTCTCTCTCTAGAAATTCTTTGCATTTGGCTTTTTGAGAATTATGAGACCACAATAGGTTGCAGAGTTGGTGCATAGTTAAGTGATTTAGAGCATCAACTATCAAATTGATATTGTTTGAGTTTCTAAAAGATAATATTTTAATAATTTTATTAATTTTTTAAATATTATATTATTAACTAAATATTAAATCAATAATATTAAAGTTTTTAATTTAAAGTTTCATAACTTTTATTTTTTTTTAATTAGGTGATAGTTTTAAGTTATTACTAATGTAAGTACTCTTAGAATTTTATCATTAGCTAATTTCCTTGTTCTATATCATGAGACCCTGTATTAATAAATTCAAAATCTTTGAGAGCTTTTCTTCTGGAGTTTTCATGTGATTGTGCACGAGAATCAAAACACATAAGCACGCGGATTAACTGTGATTAAACTTCAAACCTTTGTTTTTGTTACTTTTGATAAATAGTTGAATATTTGAGTTTCTCCGACAAATACACATGTCAAGTTGAGAACTTAGTCTGAACTCTAAAGTATGTTTTTCTTCTAGAAAGGTGCTTTCTTGATTTGGGAATCTTGGAAAAGAAATGATTATTAACATGGAAGATGAGTCAGGTTAGTGATAATTAATTTACCTGTAAAGGACCAAATATTAGTGATGATTATTGAGTTTAAAGAGAGGCTTTTTAGGTAGCCGCATTTTCTTGAGACCCAAACAAGATTTTGATATTTGTTGTAGACGAACGACAAAACTTTTCGTAATAGACAGTTACTTTACTCTCATTGGCTTTCTCCTTGAGGGGACCGAAAATCCAACTTCACTTCTTTCTTTTTTATTTCCATTCTGTTACACATTTGAAGTCTTCGCAAGGCATAAAATCATTGGTTACATAAGCCGTAATGTCGTACTCGGGACTTAAATTCGATAGATATACTTCTTATCTTGAAAAGTCTCAAATATCTATTTGTTTGGTATCCAAAGATAAGTTTGGGATATATTCTAGAACATCTATATTCTTAAATGTACCCATTTTGGTAGACATGAATGAATTTGGCCTATAGATGATGACATCAAGATGTCAAAACTACCAAAGAATTTGTCCATCATCACATATCTAAAGTTTGTGTGAACACAAATCTTTGGTTTTTACTTTTTCCTAATTTTGGGTAAAGAACACGAAACCTTAATGAATTCATTACATATTATTAACTAATAATCTTGGAACTTGAAGTGGAAAGATAAAGGCTAAAAAGAGGAGCCGCCATAAACTTTCCACGCCGGCGAATATTTATTAGTATTCGTTTTCTTTTGAGTTGAAATTAAATACTAATTCATCAAAAAGAGATAAATTATGTGGTCTTTTGGCCTAAAGCATATTTGTATGGTAAGTGTCTTCTTCTCTTTCAAGACTTATTTGCTATCTCCTTGAAAAACCAGAAGGCAAATCAAAGAAATAGAAGAAGAAGATGCTCAAATTCGATGAACCACAATGCACAAACCCATCCTGTTTCTTCTGCAGCATGAAAGAGACGAACACTTTTCGTCGAAGATCAAAAATCGCCGCAATTTTCAAAGAGATTCCTCGTACGGAGTCAAAAGACCATGTCTTGGTCTTGAGTGGTCTGTGGAACATAGCCATGTCCGAGCCTGACGATCCTGAGTTCCCATCACTGGGTTTGTTCGTGTGTATGTCAAAACTCATACATAAATCACTCAAAAGCAGATCTTGGCTTCTCAAAGACCAAAACATTTTCATTCCTTATTACGCATCTCATATAATCGGATCATATGTTATGAACAAGCAAGATTTGGCTTCAATAGCGGTTGATTCAAAGGTCTTTGTTGTTCCTGCTTTATTGGAGCTTCTGAGAGGGAAAATCAGTTGGGTGGAGCAGAGAGCCGCGGCTCGAGCACTTGGTCACTTAGCTAGCCATGAGAAGAGCTTTGAAGCGGTTTCTTTGTTCGAAGAAGAAATCGTGAAGCTTTCGATGGAGATAGCTAGTACTTGTTTGAAGAATGTTTACAAAAGCTTTCTTGGGGTTGAAGATAGCTTGAGGTTGAAGTATCAGAGCGATTTGTTGACGAGAGGGCTCGGTGGGTTAAAGACAGAGAATCAAAAAGCAGAGGAATGGGGGATTCAGCTACAATGTTGGTCTTTATATCTATTAAATTGTTTCGCATCGAGAGGTAAGTCTATCGATCGAATCTGCGAGGAAGGTTTCCTGAAGAAAGTGAGTAAAATGTGGGGCGGTTTAGTAAACCGGAAGTCACCAGGAGGAATTGGATTAATAAAGACTCTGTGCAAAACAGAGTTGGGAAGAAGCAAAGTAAGTGAGATAAGAGAAGTGGTTGAGAGACTTTGCGATCTTTCCAGATCGTCTGATGATTGGAAAGAAATGGCTTTAGATACCCTTTTGATGCTTCTTAAAGACTCCAATGTTAGGTATCGAGTTATCGATGTTTTAGGGCATTGTTTAGTGGATTTAGCAGAAGATATAGCTGTTGGAGACAGAGTAGCTCAAATAGTTTTACAAGATTATCACAAGATTAAATATAGTGGCTTGAAGATGAATAGCGAGGAATCTCAGAGAACTATAGAGAATCTTTGGGATATTAAAGTAGAGAGGAAGAAGAAGGAGAAGCTTATGAGTGACACAGAGCTTGAAGAGAGAAGAAAGATGGTAAAATCGTTGAAGAAACAAGGGAAGAAGAAATTTTTGATGGGTTTTGTTAAAGAAGCGATGGAGATTTATACAGTGGGGATTGATTTGTGTCCGTTGGATATGATACCGGATAGGGTTGTGTTGCATAGCAATAGAGCTCAGTGTTGCTTGTTGTTGAAGAAAGCTGAGTCCGCCATTAGTGATGCTACTAGAGCTCTGTGTTTATCTTGTGTGGATGATCCACACGGTAAGAGTTTGTGGAGAAGATCTCAAGCGTACGATTTAAAAGGGTCGGCGAGAGAGAGCTTGATGGATTGTTTGGCATTCGTCGATCAACGACTCAAGCATTCGAATAAGGAAAGAGTACCATACTACGCGGTACAGATGATTAAAAAGCAAATGAGCGACACGTGGGTTTTCTCGGGGTTTGACTCGAAGACAGGGAAATAGTGAGCAATGCATTACTACACGATGTCGTTATTGTTTTTAAGTAGATGTCGTTATTGTTTTTAAGTAGATGTCCTTATTGTGTGTCAAAAAAATTAATCCGATAATCTCTAAAATTCATCATATATATTTATATTGAATTTAAATTTAATATTTTATTTTATTAAATGAAATATTAATAGTAAGCTAAATTAACAAAAAAAACTAATAAATAATATAAAATCTTTGTCAAATTTTTAGAATTTCTAACATATATCTGAAGTCTATTATGACATTTTTATAGGAATCAGCCTTTTATTACTTTTTTTTAAAAAAAAAAATTTCTTGATTGTCCATATTTTAATTCTAATGCCTCAAGTCTATAAATGGTCTTAAAAGATTGTGATACTCTAAGTTGAATGAGGAGAGATTCAACCTCGTCAGGAGTTAATCGAGCCACAAAACTTTCAAAGAGGTGGTTGTAAGAGTAAACTAATTTCAATGAGTTGGACTGATTGAATCGATGATTTGTACCACTGAGACTTGTTCTAAAAAATCATTGGCATATGATCCATATGAACATTGTAAATGGTTTTTCCAACAGAAATGCAAGAAAATTGCTTAAAGAAGAGACAATATACAGTCTGATCAAAGAGAAATCTATTACTGAAATAGAAAAATGATCGAAGAATATTTTTTTATAAAAATACTGAAAAAACAATACAACTCAATAATTAATTATATTAATGATTAGTAGTTATATCATATACTATAATAACTCTATTATTTTTTACTTTAAAATTAATATTTTCAAAAATAAAATAAAATACTTTTTAATGATTTATCTATTTTCAGTCTAAATATATTTAAAATATATTATATTCTATTTAATTATTATTTTTAACAAAACTCTTTACTTTTTTCCCATACAAATTATACTCCTTCATTTTTATGTTTTTACAATAGTTCAACAAAATTACAATTTTTCTTGTAACTAAACATTAAATAAAGTAAAAACTTAGTACACAATATGAATATATTAACAGTAACTAATTGTTTAGTGCTATTTAATTTCTCAAAATTGAACCTCAATTTTATTATTTTAGATTTGATTTACTATGTTTTGCTTATATTTTATATCTTGCTTTTTGTTTCTATTACATATTTTTTATTTTAAAAATTAAAATATAAATAAAATTTTATATTTTATTTTTCTTTATGAGTGACGAGATCGATAAAATATTTTTCTTTATGGGTGAAGCTAGATTTTTGCTGCCGAAGTGATTTCTGCAAGTTTTTTTTGACACAATATTTTTGGATCTAGGTGACGTATCTGTCATTATCACTATTATAATAAATAATTTTAGATAAAATTTATATATATTTTTTTAAAATCCTTACTCCTATATATTTTTTATTTATAAAATTGACCATATTTAACATAAGCATAAATCATACAGTCATTATCAATTCTTATATAATGATATATGTTATTGTTAATTTAAATTATGGCATGAGTTAATATACAATATATATAAATTAATATAAAATTTATATTGTTAGTTGTTTATTTATTTAAAAGACAAACTAACTTTTTTAAAATCAAAGCCAAGGATTTTTAATCAATGAAGACAGCAAATCTATGCTTAGTCCGTTTGGACTCATGACGGGCTCTGACTGCACTGCTTGTTAATTGCAATACCATTCATCGGTGACACTCCCATTTGAATTGCCACATTCTACCCAACCGTACTGCGATTCGGGTTCCCAAAAGGCCTAATGTTCCATACAAGGAATTTGCTCAAATTGGTAAAAAAAACATATATATAAGAAAGGTTCTTGATTTGGCTTTTTCTTTTCTTTCTTTTTTTTTATTTTATTTTTCTGGTGTGGAAACGATTTGTTTTTTTTGTTGTTATCAAATTAGTTTAATAGTTTTAATATTTTGTTTAATATTTAACTTAATAATTTTAATATTTTTTAACATTGTAAAATGTTGAGTTCTAACTCTAAATATAATGATAATTATTATTATGTTATAAAGATATTGTGAAACGATCTTTGTCAACCACTTTGTTAATCTTCCATTTTTCCTTTTCGTATAAGAACATATCTCTTCAGTTCGTTTGTCCACACAAAGTCTAAAAAATAAAAGTAGAAACATTATAGATTATTATTTGACACTTATCACGAGATATTTACATTTACAAGGTTGGCTTACAAAAAACAAAATATTCAACAAAATCCAAATATTTTTGGAGGATATTAAAATGTCAAAAATATATATCATATGTTTTCATCAACTTAACCTAATAATTTTAATATGTCTTTTTATGTAATTTTATTTATTGATTTTTTAAAAATTTATAAAGTTTTAAAAACAATCATATAAAATCATCGACTAGTTATGTTTCAAATTCACTTGACAGGGATTTAAAAACCAATAAAATTATACAAAAGTTTGAAAATAGATTAAAATACTCGGCAGATCAGATAAACTTTTAGAATTGGGCATTGACATCACTTCTTTAAAGAAAACAAAAACCTTATGGGAGAAAAATACACCACTTTCACATAGTCGGAAACATCTCTATTAAGTTCTCATTCTGCTGCTTTCTGCTGCCCTGACTTGGGCGAAATACGGGTGAGCCTGTCAATTCACAAAAGTATCAAACTTAGCTTATCAATCTCATTATCATGATCATATCCATGTAAACACACAAGATTCTGATCATAAGCAGACTAAGAAAATCACTGGCTGAGTAATGTTCTGATACGTACCATTGCTTCTTTTGCAGTTAATCTGTCTTGATGATCATACCGCAGTAGCTTGTCGAGGTAATCAATCGCCTACATGTAAGGAAAACATGCAAACAAGTTACAGCTCGTGGGAGAAACTGTGGCATAAGACTAATGGATTTATGTTTCTAAAGGAATTGGGAGAAGAACAAGTTACATCAGGTGAGACCAAATGCCGATTGTCGGAATTGATGAATTTGGACCAGGGCTTCCTGCTATGTCTGTGTAAATAGCCCAAGAAGTCATGAAGGAGATTAGTCATTGGTATTGGCTCTAATCTTACTCTTACACTGTAGAGGATTTTTTGAAATCTGCTTACCTCCCAACAAGTGCCTCTAATTGAGCGTCAAGTTCTAACTGATACTTATTCAGATATGCATTCAATTCATCGGTTCCAAGGACCTGAGACAAGAGTCAAACAAATACTCTTTAGATGTGAAAAACCAAATTGATGCACTCTAAAATCCCATACACATGCTAAAGGAAACTCGCATAATAAAGTTTAGCCATACAATTTAATTACCTTGGCAATTTTAACGAGCTGATCCTGGTTGTCATGCCCATAGAAGAAAGGTTCCTTGCGGAATATCTATAAGAGAAGAATAAGACACATCAGATTACCATAATATATTTTTAGAAACATTCTGAACAGAAATCTGAGATGATTCTATAAATGTAGCATATGAAGCCTTGAAAATCCGCAAGGTACTAAGTACTCACCATCCCAGCAAACATGCAACCGAGGCTCCACATGTCCAAGGAATAGTCATAGTCCTGTAAATCCACTAGAAGTTCGGGACCCTTGAAATATCTGATGTAGGAGACAACATTTCATCAAGCTTAGTTACTGATAAAGACTACATATTGTAACCAGCTAAGATTAAAAAAAGATGAGATAACATACCGTGAGGCTACACGGACGTTATACTCCTTTCCAGGATGATAAAACTCAGCGAGACCCCAATCTATTAGGCGAAGTTTACGCAGCTCATGGTCGATCATGACATTGTGTGGCTTGACATCTCTGTGCATTATACCTTGTGAGTGGCAGTAGTCTAATGCCTGCAGCATGTCATAGGAAAATTTCAAGGTTATCACTGACCTTTATTTGTTGTGGAGCCGAGAAAATTCCACAGATCAGAACTAGTAATAAACGGATAAATTACCTTCAACAGCTCATAGATGTAGTATCGGATGTCATAATCAGTCAATGTCGGATACAGAACCTTAAAGTCTGTGCTGTTAACATACTCAAATATCAAGCTTGGGGTTTTTGAGTGTTGATCTCTGACAACATCAAGCAGCTTGACAATATTTGGCCCTCCACAGAGATTCTGAAGTATTTTAATCTCTCTTCTAATCTGTTAAAGGATCATATAAAATTCAGAAAGGCAACCCAAGAACAAAACTAATCAAGGCAACCCACTCTGCACAAGAAACAACATTCTTTGCTCAGGAATCCATCTATAGACAGTTTAGCCTATTCTTTCTTTGCCAACATTAAGGCGAATTACAGCATCAAACAACGGAAAGCAACTAAATTTGATATGAATCCATCAATTATAAGCCAATGATTGTATGAAGTAATGTAGACACTCACCTTCTTTTTCTTGACAGGCTTGAGAATCTTGATTATGCATTTCTCGTTGCTGTTCATGTTAATCCCCTCAAAAACCTCACTGTATTTGCCTCGACCCACCTTCCTGACTACCTCGTAATCATCTTGCTCCCTGAGAAAGCAAACACAAAGAAGAAAGCTTGAAACTTTTTAAAAAAGCATCATCATCACCTATCATGATCAAATCATAAGAACACCTATCATATGCAAGACTTTCCAAAGTAACTCTCCTCAAATAGATCAAAAACAAGAACATCAACACCTAGAAAAACTCAAAACTTTGTATCACATCCATAAGATAACAATTTAGCTGGAAGAGAATCCAAAGATTGGAATCAACAATCATGAATGACAAGAACAGAACTATAGCAAAGTGAACACAGCTAAAATAAAAATGACCCACTGAGGAAAGATCTAACAATAACATGAGACCCACTAATCCAATATGAGTGACGGCTAAATCAAATTAAAAGGAGAGCTCTTAGGGTTCTCCTAATTTTTAGAAACAACGATCTTACCCCCACTCAACATTGAGCGACTCGTAGTCCCAATACTCCTTGGGTCGGATCACGTTAACGTCGGTGTAAACACGAGCTTTCGACATCTCTCTCCGGAATGTGGAAAGAGAGATCTCGTCGAGAGAATCGGGATCGACGCGACGATCGAACCTGCTACCAGCTACGTCTGAAAAAACGGTTCCGTTGGTGATGACGGTGAACGGTAAGATAGGAGTATGCGCCAACGGCACACGCAAGATCAAGATGGCGCACAATAACAGGAACCGTCGAAGAGATGCGAAGGGAAAGTAGGAGAAGATGATTGGGCGCATATATCACTCAGTGCGCTCTCCCGCAGTAGATTATTTCCTATAGTGGCATACACTGAGTGAAGGAAAAAAATGAAAAAAGAAAAATTATAGTATTAGTTAAAACGGTGCGTTTTTCTCAACCCTAAAAAGCTTCAAAGCCGTTGTTATACTTCATCATCATCTCTCTGCGCCTCTCTCCTCAAACTCTCATGTAAGCTTCTTCAATTTTCTTCTTGAACCAATATATCCTAGACTTAATTTCGATGATTTATATTGATATATAAACCCTAATTACAAAAGTTATATCTTTTTTGGTCGATTGTAGTCTAGTTTTTGGGCCGAATTGATCGCTGTTACTTAGAAACCCTAATTTTGTGCAGTTTTACAGTTTGCAAACCCTGAGAGTCTCATAGAAATCAGTAAAAAAATGGGGAAGAAGAAGTTTATTGACAAGAAAAAGGCTGCGACTTTCGAGTTGTGTCCTCGTGATACTTCAGACCCAAGATACAGTGACGCACCGGGCGGCGATAAGATCTTCTTGCGAGTGGACCAAAATCCTGTAAACATCAATGGTTTCACTGAAGAAGGAGACAACTCACAGTTCGAAGATGCCCCTGAAGGAGACAAGTCGCAGTTCGAAGATGCCCCGGAAGATTTGCCTTACGGTTACTCCAGTTTTGGTGATTCAAGTAATCCTTTACCTGCTGCTGTGAGGAAGGAGATTTTGGAGTTGGGTTATCCTGATGATGGATATAATTACTTGGATCATTTGAGAGAGATTAAGAACACAGGTGGTGGTTCTAATTTCTATGCTAACCCCAAGTTTGAGGCTGATTTTCTACCTCGTGATGTCAAGGCTTATGATGCGTCTCGTGTTAAGATCTCTGGTATGATTAATGAAGAAGCTAACGGTAAGTCCATGTATAGCGTGGCGTCGAAAACTGTTAACGTCAAAGTGAAAAAAGCTATTGATCCTGAAGTGGCTGCGTTGCTTGAAAACAGTGATGGATCTGAGTTTGGTTCTGATGTTGAAGATTTGGAAGAGGATTTTGTCATTCAAGCTAATCTTACTCAACAGGGAGAAGCTTCTGGTGTGAGCAATAACGAGGTCGAGTTTTCTGAAAGACCTGTGGCAATGGATAGTGAGAATGTTGTTTGGTTGACTGATAAATCTGTGGCTGAAAACGTGAGAGTTCCTCGTCAAATTGATATGTTATTTGATCAGCTCGAGCTCAATGAATATGGAAGTGACAGTGAGAATGATGGTTACATGGGTGAAGATGGAGAAGAAGTAGAGTTCACGGCTCAGAGCGATCGTAATCTTATTTATGAGAAGCCGAAAGATTATGAGCTTGATGAAAAATATATGAACCCTGCGGATCTGTTGAAGAACAGTGACTCTGTAAAAGATAAAGAGGAACTGGAGTATATTATCCGTCGCTCTGTACAATATGGTGAAAATTTGGTAAACAGTAATGATGATGAATTTGTAGAGGTGGTCCAAGAAAGCAGCGACGAAAGCGAGAAGTGGGATTGTGAAACCATAGTCACAACATACTCGAACCTCGATAACCACCCTGGTAAAATCTATGATCCAGATAGAGCTAGGAGGAAGCTGAGTGAAACAGTAGCCAAAGCAAAGAGTTCGAATGATAGAATCATTACCCTCCAAGGAAAAGAGAAGCTTCCCGTCGAGTTTTTGCCCGGTAGGAAAGCTGAACAACTCAGTGTCAAACCTGTGATCCCGAAAGCTGAACCGATCAAGAGGAAGACTCATGGCCAAGAGACGAAAGAGGAGAAGAAAGAGCGGAAAAATGCTGTGAAAACCGAAAAGCGGGAAGCAAGGAAGATGAAGAAAGAGACGAAGGAGCTTTATCGCTATGAAACACAGCGTGCTCAGAAAGCTGTTGCTGTTTCTGGTCCATCTTCGATTCATCTATAAGGTAAAACCAAAACGTTCTCACAGACTGTCAAACAACCAGCTTTTTATCATTCCGTGTAATATTTTCTTTTTGATGTTTAATCAAAATTTTAAAATCTTGAATCCTTTTTGGATGTGACGTCTTTTTAATATTATTTGTATTACTTTTACTAGTCAAGTTTCGAGATAGTGATAGAGAAAAAGACACCATTTGTAGCAAAGGTTTAGATGTGTCTCAATCAAAAATTCAATTATCAAACGAAATATATAGATCTGGTAATAAAAACTTGTTAGGATACAAGATTTATGGTCTGTCACAAAAATAACATGTGTATGATTCATTGTTCATGTTCAGTAACAAATAAAGTGAATGTTCTATAAGCTGTATGGACAACAAAATTTTGGAATTATTGATAATCGAATTTTTTAAAAATCTTGAAAAACTTGGAGAAACAAGCAAACAATAGATAATTGATGTACCTTCGTGGACAATAGTTTGGCAGTTTTTTTTTAGATTTTTAATTTTCAGATTTTCTTTTGTAAACTGTTTTTGTCGATAACATAAAAATTAATTTTATTATGGTATTTTATAGTTTAAATTTCACTATTTGGTGGTGTGATCGATAAAAGATCTGAAGTTTATTTGCATTATATAACTTATTACAAAAAGACGTTTCAGATCAACAAGGATTTCCAACCCCTTGTTCAAGATCAACAACTTGTAAATTTTCAGTATATCCTTCTAATTTTAAAGTTAAGAAATTGATTGACACTCAAACGAGCATACCATTATTGGAAGCAACAATTATTCCATAGAATGTGGTTATTATCAGATTGGTAGATTGGGACGGACAGATAATCTGGGATGGCACTTTACAAAAAATAGAAAATACACGTTATAGCTCACATATTTACCCGCTACAAAAGAATGTATGGAAACTCAACTGTCCTCCCCCCCCCCAAAAATTAAACATTTTTTGTGGTAAGTGATCTCAAGATATATGTCAGTACACAAGAATCTTAGAAGAAGAGGTATCAAATGTGATACACAATGTAGTAGATGTGGAATAGCAGAGGAGACAACTAATCATGCACTCTTTGAATGTCCTCCGGGAATTCAAACGTAGGCACTATTAAAGATTCCATCGCCACCCGAAGTGTTCCCCAATACATCAATATATGCAAATATAGATTATTTACTCACATATGGAACTAACAGAGACAGCGAAGAATTTTTTACATAGATTATTTGGTATATTTGGAAAAGCATAAATGATTATATGTTCTGTAATTTAGATGGAAAACCACAAGATGTTCTTCTTCAGGCTGAAGGAGAAGGAAATATATGGAAAGAAGCACAAATATTGAACCAAAACGGGAATATGGCAATTTCAGAACAAAGGGTTGAGGTGATCCCAAATGGATAATGGTGGTGTCAAATTGATGGGTCATGGAAAGATTTAGATAAGTTTTCAAGACAAGTGTGGGTTTGCAGCATAAATGAAGGCGAAGATGTTCTGGTTGGAATGTATGAGAGAATTTAAAAGACTGAATGTGGTATTTGCGACCGACTGTTCATATGTAGTTAAAATGGTGATGGCTCCAGAGGATTGGCCTGCCTATTTTGTTCATCTGGAGGAATTCAACATGTCCAAATCTTCTTTCGAGTATTTTCGTGTAACTCTCATATCCCGGAATACGAATACAAAGGCGGACAAACTCGCAAGGAACGCAAAAAAATTCACAACAGCCATGACGTACATTGATTCGTCCATACCACGATGGAGTAAACAGACTTTATAGGTTTTGCTTCTTATTATATATATATAAAAAAGAGATCAACAAGGCCTACTTCTTTGAAGTTTGAACCACATACTCCAAAAACAGTCTTAACTCTCAATATTGAGTTTTTTCGTGTTAACTACGTAACTACCCTTCATGCCTCTCGCTCTTGTGTGCTCAATGACAGGGCTAGTTTAGGTATTTCGTAGTTTCATTTGAGGAATTTGGATTAGCGAAAATAAAAGGAAGAACCTTTTTGGTGGATCATATTCTTCATCGTCTCTTGATCATTACGTATAACGATTCCAACTTGCAATTATCTCTATATAAGAATGAGTTACATTGAGAAGGGTCTTTGAAGCTATAGTTCCAAGGTTGAGCAAGAAGAAACTAAACGCCAAGTGTTGGTCAAATGTCCGCAAAGAAGATGGAGCTTAAGTCAGCCATGAAGAGAACTAGTGAATGATTATCAGTCTGTTCCTATATTTTCGTCTTCTTCTTTTGTTATTTAAATGTAAAAATCGAACATTTTTTTTGTTCTCACACAACTGGTTTCAGGATTTCTTCTCAGGAGATTCCTAGTGACATTGCAGTTCACATAGGATAAACTTCGTTTTCACTCCACAGGGTGATTTTTTCCTAGATCTAATTAATACACTAGGATATCACTTTTCTTATACTTAGTCTCTGTCATAATATACAGATTCTTCCATCAAAATGTGGGTTTATAAATAAACTTGCTTCCGAATCAAGCAACGATTCGAACATTACAGCTATCAAGATCCCAAATTTTCCCGGAGGTTGAGGCATTCGAGCTAGGCATAAAATTCTACTACGGTATAAGCTTCGAGATGAAACAGAGACCATTGCGATGCTCCGATGTGCAGCAGAGTATCTAGACATGACAGAGAAACACTCTGTTGCAAACCTTGTCGAGACAACATAGGTTTAATATTTTATATTAATTTATCTATAGATAATTTAGATGATAATGTGCTCAAAACGTTTTCGACAATCTATTTATCTGGAACATACAAATATTATGTATAAAATTTTAAAACTTATTTAATTTCATTCAATTTTTAAAAATATCAAAAATCTGAAAATTTGATGAAAAAGCTTATTAAAAAGTTTAATCTACCGCTGCTGGTTCTGTTCTCATTGCCACTGCCAAGTGCCATGCCCATCCTTGTTCTTCTTCTTCTTGTACTCATTTTATTTCTTATGTTTCTTCTCTCCATTGTTAATGAATGAATATTCCTAGGCCGTTAATACTTTTACTTTTTATGGATATTTTGATGTTGATTAAACCGTACATATAATTTTGTTTCTACAAATGTATATTATCTATCTTTGCTCCACACCAATCGTATGGTTCTTGAAAAAAACAAAAAAAGTATTGCCTTTTCCTCCACCAAATGATCACAATCGTGAATACAGCTTCTGAACTTCGATGGGTATGTTCTTTTCAATTTAAATTTGGTCTCACATTACCATTGTCTCCAGTGATATATTGCGATAATGTGAGTGCAATGTATCGTTGCACAAATCCTGTTTTCTGTTTACGAATGATCATTTTATCCATGGTCACATTCATTTTATCATTACGGTTATTTTAATTTTAATGTTCTCTTTACTATTAATTTACATACCTAATAACATCTTATTTTCAAACTAAAAACCGACTGTATTTTAATAAAATTGTAAATTATCAAAACAATAGATCTTTTTTTTTTCTTTTCTAAAACGCTTATCTTTAAACCAGTCCATGAAATTATGTTTAATCCTCGCGACTTTTCAGAAACCCATCAGAAAAGTTAATTATCCGGTTTCACTGTGAATATATGTGTATTGGAAGTAACCACAAATGTTTTTTGCCGCTGATATTATATAATGGTTTGACATTAACCAAGTTGTCAACCCAAGTAAGGAGCGTGCCTAGCACAATCTGTTCATTATATTTTTATATTTAGAACAAATTAATATTATGTTATATTAAAATGTTATTAGCAGTTTTGTTTAAAGAAGCCTATTTCTCTATTAAGAACTTAATTTTCTATATTAAGAACAAAAACCTTTTCATATAGGAAATGGGAACTCAATGTGTAAAGAATTAGACGTTTATTAAAAGTAGCTAGTACAAATTAATTGATACATAAATATATATATATAGTTCTATTTCATATTAAGTGATTTTGTTAAATACCACCTGCTTTATTAATTTGAATTCGGTAATACAAAATCATTGTTTTGAATGTAGATTTTGTTTTTCTTAATAAATTTTACTCGCTAATAAACTATTAAATTTGTCATATTTTTTTCTTCATCAACTTTACTTTGATGCAAATCATAAATATGGCTAACATCGTTTAAAATATTTACAAATTGAACATTATTAATTCAAACATAATAATTCGGCCAAATGTTTGAAATTTTAATAATTTTTAATATCATATATCATGTATCAGAATTATTTTTGACAGAATTTAATTTCTGGGTTTATTCTCAGATCATATTATTTATTTTTAATATAATTTAACTGTTGTTATTGATAAAAAATAACTCTGGCATCGAAAATGAATAGAAGTTATTTTTTTAAGTGATGTTTTCTTTTTTAATACAAAAATTGAAAGTATTTATTTTAAATTTTCTTTATAATTAAAAATTAATTTTTATTGCTTTATGGTAATTTAAAAAAAAAACTGCCGATATGTTATGCATTTGTAAAAGGTTACGTGAACATCACTAAAAACGGATGGAATTAGTATTGGTTTTTTATTATGAATGTATCCTATTTTAATTAATAATAACGAAACTAACGATCCTAGATATTCTTGCAGATATTATTATTTTACAATAATGCTCTCACTTCTGTAACGACGTGCAAGCCACACCCACACATCTCCACTATCTGTGTTTGTAATCCTTTACCTTTTTTTTTTTTGTCGACAATCCACTTTTACCTCTTTCAGTAGATTAATCCATAATTAATTACCTATTACAAATCAATTGATCAAAAGTAAGTACACTATTCACTATAGCAATTTTTTTGGTCAACAACATTACCAAAATTTAAAAAGGTCTAACCAGGTCGGGAAGGTTGTGGGGATGTACACCGTTTATGCTCTAGATAACAAATTATTCGTCCTTATATTTGTTGTTTGTAATATAAATATTATATATATATATATATATATATATTATGGAATTCCTCCAAAATTCATTAAAACAATTAAAAGATATCATTTATATATGTTTCATTCTCACAAGGGAACTCTTAGATGATTTAATTTTCTACTCTTGTAAAAAGTTGTTTAAGAAAATAGTATAATTAATTCAATCATGTTAACAAGTATAAATGAAATGAACAGGGAATGGCGTGGTACATTTAACCAAAAACTGAATAATTATTTCAAAAGCCTAAAATAAAACAATTGGATCTTCTTTATTTTTTTAGAATTTGAATAATATAATATATTCTTCAAGCCCATCATTATATAAAACCCTTTATCGTGCAACTTTTACCATCATCAATTCAAAGCAACTCTTCTTCTTGTGTTTTTTTTTTTTGATAAACTCTTCTTCTCGTGTTGGCTCAGTTTAATCTAGCCCTCTTTATCTCTTATCAGTTTTGTCCAAAACATGGCTCGCTTCAGTATGGTTCTAGTCGTGGCTCTTAGCCTCATTATCTCTGTCTTTCCCGATACAACCACCGCACAGCTAACCCGCAACTTCTATTCCAAAACTTGCCCCAACGTCGAACAAATTGTAAGAAATGCTGTTCAAAATAAAATAAAGCAGACATTCGTCACTGTCCCTGCCACTCTCCGTCTCTTCTTCCACGACTGCTTCGTCAATGTATGTTTTCATATCCATTTTTCTTCGATTTCTTTAGCAGATTATTTGTTTCTTAGTTCTACCTTCTGTGTAATTCACGTTGTAGGGTTGTGATGCCTCGGTTATGATCCAGTCCACGCCTAATAACAAGGCGGAGAAGGATCATCCCGACAATATTTCATTGGCGGGAGATGGATTTGATGTAGTGATCCAAGCTAAGAAAGCCCTTGACGCTAACCCTGATTGCAGGAACAAGGTCTCATGCGCCGATATTCTTACTTTAGCCACCCGAGATGTCGTTGTTGCGGTGAGTAAACTACCTGAGAATCTTAAACCGAAATCAAGTTAAATCTTCAATATTTACCATTGCAGTATAAATTGTTTATAGTGGCCAAATATATATTAGTTCATTTAAGTATATTGCATTGCTTTTTGTTGAATGTCTTATGAAACAAGGTTTTACGCATGTGTAGGCTGGAGGACCATCCTATGAAGTTGAACTTGGTAGGTTCGACGGATTGGTATCAACTGCGTCTAGCGTGGAAGGGAACTTACCGGGACCTTCTGACAATGTAAACAAACTTAACGCTCTTTTCAAGAAAAACAAACTTACCCAAGAGGATATGATCGCTCTTTCAGGTAAAACTATAAAATATAACATTCTATGTATCAAGAAGTATGGTCTAAAATGCATCGATATCTAAAATGATACATTCATAATGTAGCGGCTCACACCCTTGGATTCGCACATTGCGGCAAGGTCTTCAGCAGAATCTACAACTTCAACCGTACGAACTCCGTTGACCCCACCCTAAACAAGGCATACGCTAAGGATCTTCAAATGGCTTGTCCTAAGAATGTGGACCCGAGAATCGCAGTCAACATGGATCCAGTGACGCCCAAGACGTTCGACAACGTTTACTTCAAAAATCTTCAGCAAGGGAAAGGTCTCTTCACCTCCGATCAAGTTCTCTTCACCGATAGCCGCTCAAGGCCCACCGTTAATGCTTGGGCCAGTGACTCTCAAGCGTTCAACCGCGCTTTTGTGATCGCCATGACCAAACTCGGCCGCGTTGGGGTTAAGAACAGCCGCAATGGAAACATCCGTCGTGACTGTGGTGCGTTTAATTAGACATCATGATGATTGATGATGCGAATATGAGTTATATTGTCCCCATTTCTTCTTTTATCCAATTCAACATATTTTCTTTCGTGTGACCAATCTTTCAACGTTAAAATTGGTCATAATGGTTATTATGTTTTTTTTTTGTTAATAATGGTTATTATGTTTTCTCATTAATTCTTGTGCTTTTTGTCTTAATCATAAGAACATTAATTGTATTTTTGTTTCTCTATTCTGAATCATTCACCTTTTTCGTGATCATATATATATTGTCAACAGTATTAAAACTCTTTACATAGACATTTTTGTTAAATTAATTAATCATAATTTTAACTGTTATAAGTGAACATTTATTTATCGTTATCCTAAATATATTCAAAAACAATATTGAAATTCTTTACATACAAATTTTGTGTTAATTAATCATATTTTTAACTGTTATAACTGAATATATATATATATATTAATTAATAACAGAAAAAATAATATGTAAATAAATGTTTGTTTTGATGATTGTGAATTGATAATGGCAAATACTATTTTACAGTTTCTTGAATGAACCGCAAACTACAAATGCTGAATTACAATTACGATGTGTGTTAAATTTGAATCAGCAATAATGATTCGTTTTTTGGGTCAGTTTAGCCTAATGGCTTTTAATATTCTATTAATTTTGCGGGGTGTTGTGTTTGAATCCCTAATCTGTGTCATAAATTTTAGAAGTGATCATTATTGTGCCACATAATTCTGATTGATGATTCGTTTTGTATATAAAATTTAATGTGTTATAATGACCATCTCTAAAATTTATGATACATATATGAATTTGAATCTTACAATATTAAATGAAATATTAAAAAGTAGGATAGACAAAAAAAAATTGTAACAAAATGAGAAACTAGAATTAGAGTAGATATACTACAAAAAAAAGTTAATTAGATCAAAAATCAAAGCAATCTTAATCTACTACTATCCAATCAAAACGGTAGTTAAAACCAAAGCAATCCGATTAAAACGGCACCCAAACGGTAGCAAAAACGACACTATGACCTTTCCACGTCAGCACAAGACTCTCGTCGTCATCATCCTTCTTCATTCCCCATCCAACGGCGTGCTCCTCCAGCATCGCCTTCAAGTCCGAAACCGCCTCTTCTTTAACCCTAACTCCACCGAACTCAGCCTGTCTCATCCTCTCAAGCCACCGACTCTTCGTCTCCGTTCTCTCAACCCTCTCCGCACCTTCCTTGGCAACCACATTTTCTATCTTCCAACTTATCTCCGCCTCGTACCACATTCTGTGCTCGCTCATAAACGTGTCCGTCGTATCGAAAGGAATCCAAAAGTAGTTAAACGCCGATCTCAACCGCGTGACCAGGTTCTCCGATGTGAGATCTGCGTCTTCTTCGATTAGGGTTACGATTGTTGGATTTAAAGACCGAAGTTGTTTCAGAAAAACCGCACGGATCGAAGAAGATAATGAAGTTAGGGTTTCGTCGGGGATGTAACGGAGCATCATGTGGCAGTTAACTACGAGAGCTTCGTTGAATGAAGAAGGGTAGATTTGTAATTGTTGGAGGAGGGAGGAGAAGCCATCGGAGTATGTTGAAGGTATGATTGTGAACTGCATTTGTATGTTTCTCGTGGTGGCGAAATTGACGAGTTTTGATCCGAGCTCTTCGTAGGAGATGTCAATGAATGGTGGGAAGTTAGAGGTGGAGACGACGGTGAGTTTCAGAAGCAGAGGTTTGTTGAGTTTGCTTGCCATGGCGTCTATGAGCGTAGGGATTTGCATACAGTGAGTCAAACTTAAGTCAACGATGTGAACCGAAGAGTAACCTTCCACTGCGGTTAAGATCGCCGCGTTGGCCGCGATGTATCCGAACCGGTGCCACGGCGTGAGGTCGATGAATCCGGCGAGTTCCACGACGGAGAACTGGTGGAGCTCAGAGGCCGGGGGTAGGAAGACTGCGTTTCCAACGGTGGGGAAGAGTGAAGGGATTTTGGAGACGGCCCGTGAGAGCAACGCGCGGAGGAAGGCGGAGGTGAGACGTTGGGTGGAGGAGTCCCCGTCTGGTGGAGCGATGTTGTTGAGGACCCAGAGGATTTGATGGGCCAATGCGGCGTCGTTTGAGTCGATGGCGGTGGCGCAGCGGAGGAGGAGCTGTTCCATGAAATTGGCGTCGCCGCCGCCGGCGCAGTGAAAAGATTTGGGAGAAGGGAATCTGGTCGGGTTGAGGATCCGGGTTTTGGTCATTTGAGCCCGGTTTAGAGAAACGTTAATTATGTCTTCTTTTTGTGGTTTTGCATGACATATAAGCACACAAAAAGAACAATAAGAGTAGGGAAGGTTGAGAAAACGACTTATCCATAATTTTATCTATATATATACTTTTTTTTTGTTAAATTAATTCTGTGTATTTAAAATTCTGAAAAAGTGAAGAATAGAGAGAAATGAGACAAAAGGAGAGGGATGAATGAAAGAGACGAGACAGGACCGAGTCGTGTATGTAGTAACCTTATCATTGGGAAACACACAATTTCGGTCGTTTATGTAAGATCAGCTTTTTCAATATAGACATATTATATATACATATATTTAGCTGAATGTCTCTGTATATTTCACTTGTGTTATATACGTCTATGTGAAGGAGATATATCTCTGTGATTTTGGGGAAAGTATTATCGACTGGAATCCTAGTAAAGTTCCAAAAATATGTGATAAATATAATACAATGCTACTGAAGGGGTAAGAAGTGTAATGCTTGAAGGTGGGTGACATGTGAATAAGTAGTGGCAGGTTATGTATGTACGGCTGAGTTTTTTTTGTCATCTAGGCTGCTATTATTCTCTTTTGGCCGCACTATCGCATTCATCAATGAAATCACTGCATGCACTTCACAGCAAAGTAAAGAAAATTTAAAAAAAAAAGAACGTTTGTATTTTAGCATGTATACGTTTCTCAGTTTTCTCTTCAAAAATTTAGATGTCAAAACAATTTATACGAGCGTAATATGAACATGGAAACCAATATAATAATTGTATTTCTTATTTGAAATGCTGCTGGAAGTTGATGATATCAAAAATTTAGAAATTCTGCAAGTTTGCATCCTGTGCTGTGTGGAACCAAGTTACTAGATTTATACAGACATGATTGTTAATAAAATACGAGAAGGATAACATACAGTTTAGTAGGCACGTACAATAATATAAGATACATAAATGAGTGGATATTATCCATCCATTTAGGTAAAACAATTAATGGGCATAATTAAGTTTTTAATCCAAATTAAAAACCGAAGAGAGAAGACTAAATTAAAAAAAGAAAATTAGAATTATGAAGAAGAAGAAGAAATATATATATATATATATATATATATATATATATATATAATTGTTAAATATTAGAGACTATCAATCAACCATTTAACCATCGCTAGTGTAAATAGGAGTGTTTGGTGGTATTTGTAATGATTAATCTAAGAAATAAAATAAGAGTGTTCACAAACAAACTTGTTATGTGCTACTACTATTTTTCCTCTACTATTAAAATATTATGGCTTGAATTCTTGGTTGTATAATTTGCATCTTAATCACACATAATATTCCTTACAAATTGAGGAAAGTTGAGCCAAGAGAGGAGATTTTTTCGCACTAGTCTTGAGACAGACTGAACCCTCAATTTCACTGATTATCTTTGAGTTTTGAAAAAAATATTGTATAAAATCGAATAATAAGTTGCAAGACTTGACCCAATCGCTCAAATGTGAGCTTCATCCTCTCGCTACAATTTTTGTTTATACTTCGCCATCAGCCCAATTCAAGTTTCTTGTCTCCGAGATGGAAATTCCAAACATCTTCTATCAATTTTGAATAGAATTTATAGTTAGATACAGATTTATGTATCGAGGTTGTTAAGTTAAACCGGTTTGTTGCTAGTTTAATTTCATGAACACTTGTGTATAAGCGTAAAGCGTTTGTATGTCTTCAAGCAAATGGACCACACTACGTACACTGGACATTTTGCTTGCGGTTCACAGAAAGAAGTTCTCTCTCAAAGCTGACTTTATGAGTAAATCTTGTCTCTAAATCGATGATGTCTCTATCGGGCTTTTTAATGTTTTGAAGTCTCAAGAGAATAAACTATTAAGACATGCCTAGTTCGTCAAGAATAGACCAGAGATGAGAGTCTAGTTCGGTGGTTTGATACACGGCCTAGAGAAAGCGTACCAAGAAAGAATAACAGCAATAAAAGACTTTCGAAAATTAAGTATCTGCTTTCATTAGATTGCTTGATTTAAAAGTAATACCATTTATAACAAGAGCTTTTTGATTTGAATATAATATTACATTCATTTCAAACAAAAAGTCAAAAAAAAATATTTCCTTTTGGTAAAAAATATTATATGTTATCAAAAAGACTTTAAAAGAAAATGGCTTATGTATGTGTACATTTTAATCAAGGTGAATAACATAAACTTCTTACAATTCTGCTAGCTAATATGTTTTTCCCTTAATTAATTAATCTTTGTCATCCTAAAATAAAATGAAAAACCTAGCAACATAAGTAAAGTCCATTGGGCTTAATCAAAATAAAACTTTCAAGCCCATTTGAACTATCTTTGTTTTTCTGTGAAGATCCCATTTGAACTAACGTTACTTCCGTTTTTTTAATATTATACGATTAGAGAGCATGTCTATTGTTTTCACCAAAAACACAATTATAGACCGTGAATTTAAGTGATTAGTCATTGTCTCACTGACAATTGACAAACTTCATTAAAGAGAGCATGTCTTCGGTGGTTAGTGTATTTTGTACCGTTAGTTAAGCAAAACAAAATTTCCGACAAAATATTTATATATACCGAAATGTTTTATGTACGCTCTCTTTTTTTTTTTTCTTTCTTTCTTTCTCGTCCAGGACTATATACTCTAATTCGTATACATAATTATGTAATAGGTACGTACATATAAACGTATGATGTACGTGTAAAAGATTAGTCAAAGGTCAGAAGCTATTGTAGGACCCACAAAGGTGAAGAGTGGATAAAGGTTCCAGCGATGAGGGAACCAGTCACGTGTCGGTTCCATTTAAAAGTCCTTGTCGCGATCTCTCACAAATCTTCTTCACTGATCCGGGCTCCTCCAAAGTGTCGTCTAAATTTACGAAAATACCCTTCACGTAAGGATTACGACCCGCAAACGATAATTTTAGTGACGTTTATATAGTCAATCATACAATAAAACTTGAATCAATCAGACATTAGAAAAATGAATTTGAGTTATGTTATATTATAGTATATTATTATTAATATTATTATTATACTTTTTTCTAGCTTTGCTAAAAGATATCCGGACTGTAAATAAATGGAAGGCCAATAAAAGCTTTGAAAGGGCAAGATGGCTCTTGCATCCTCTCCTAACTCGAAGAAGGATCACACAAAACCCTAAATTTGCCTGTTTATCAACGAAAAAAATGTAGACCAAGTTTAATGATCATCTCGATTAAAAAAATAACAATTGTCCACATAAAAAATAACAATTATCCACATAAAAAAATAACAATTGTTCGTATAGTAATATTGATTCACACAAAAAAAAAAATCAATAAAGTACTCTTGGAAAATAGCAGAAGCTAAATTGGGAAAAATCAAGAAACACCCTTCATATACAAAAATGTATGAGGATAATAGGAACATGAGATTCAATTAAACAAGAATCAAAAGTTTATATACGTTAGGTAGTTATATATCTTACCAACAAAAAGTGTTGCAGAGATAAATACATATATCACTTTTATAGTAATGTGCGAAACAAAAATTCATCAAAAACTATTCGCAATTATATAAAGATTTATGGTTTAACGTCTGTTAAACGGTGTGATATGATATTATATCAACACATATTATCCAGCCAATTCTGTTTTAGCTTTATTCGAGAGTTAGTTGATGGTATATAACGGTTGTATCCCACAAGAAAAAAAAAACCCAATTGCAACTTATATGATTTCAAAATATTTTTGATTATCATTTAATTTTGTGTTTTTAATTCCGAATTTTTATGAATTTTCTTGATTTTGATGTGTCCAAATAATTATTTGATATTAGTTTGACTAATGTTTTTATCATTTTTATGTTCCACATTGTTTTGTTTAATATTTCTTAAATCAGCATTTTGTGGAATCTAGAAAATAATTGTTTCACAATCATATGAGTACTAATATTTACTTCTACTTTAATTTTTCTTGCTAATTTTTTTGTTTGCTAGTTTTTTCTTACTAATTTAAGTCTCATTATAAACGACTTAAGAAACTCATTTTAGGCTTAAATTCTCAATTACTAATTTTTTGTTTGTATTCGTAAAAACATTTTAAGAAAATACCAAGTGGACTCACACCGACTTAAGTGGAGGAGGTGATGAATGGATTGCGCCTACCAGAAACTGCGGCTACTCGTGGCTTTTAGCATCAACACGAATCTTTTCAAATGTTATTTTAATTCTCGTATTATTTGATGGACTCGTGTTTATCCAAATTATTATATATCTTATTCGCAAATTAAAATATAAAGAGTATCGTTGAGTATACTTAGCTCCATAAAAGTAGAAAAGATACATTAGTTCCACAAAATTTTGAAATTCATGATTAGATTCTAATTATATGTAATGAACGGACGAGACTGAAAGTTGGATGATGTAAAATAAGCCCCACTTTCACATCCCAATATTCGAGAAGATCTTTCATTAAAATCCTCAGATCCTGGAACACCAGCTTTTGTAATTGTGAAGCCATTTTTAGCAAAAGAATGGAAAATTACTTTGAAAATAGTTATATTATTTTTTGAAAAAAATATGAATCAAAATACTATATCTAACTGGTTTTTTTTTTTGCTGAAATTTAGTGGATTGACAAGAGTTTACATTTTACAAACACTTGGTTCTTGCCATCTAAGAATCGGATATCGCATTGAAAATAGATAAAGATCATTCGTTATGAAAATTTCCAGCTTGTTATATATAAAAGAAAAATAATGAAAAGTCTTCTCTGTTTAGTCGTGTCCACTGTTCATTTATAATTTTGTATTTATCGTGTTTAAAAAGAAAAAAGCTTGTGAAAGCTGAGAGGGTTTGTTGATGATAGGTCGTGAGAAACTTGAAACTAAAAATATTAACACTTTATTTATATTATTAAATAACATAAAAAAGTTCGGTGGTCAGAAAGAGAAGGGAGAGTGACGTGGACCACAAGCATTTGTTTGCCAATTGCAATTGGTGTTTGGTCCAAAGTATATTAAGCTGGCCCCACTTCGTAACATCTCCAAATCCTTTCTTCTGTTCGAACAAAAATTCATTCTCTTTTTATTTTTATTTTTTATTTGGTAAAGGATTTTCAATTCTCATTTCAAACAATCTTTCATTTTTTTTGGGATAAAGTTTGACAACTCTCTCGTTCTTACAAGAAAAGTCGTCGTTGATATACAGCATATTATTTTTTATCTATCTTCCAAGGGTTAGAATTAAACTTTATATAAAGACATAAGCAATAAATCTATGGGGTATATTATAGATAAATGTTCTATAAATTACGTGATATATTGATTTTTATATAAATATGTAGAAGCTTAATTGTTTAATTTTTCCAAGAAGTTTCAGACTAAGGCCAATAATCACTTCATACTAGAGGCAAAAGCATTTTAAATGGATATTTTTAGTTTTTTCCTCATTACTAATATTCGTACTTGGGATCTCGCCGACATTATCCAGTTTGAAATGGTTTAACTATAGTATACCGAATGAGCTACTAATTACTAACACAGAGTCTGACTTTATGTTTTGTCATAATTAGTGTTATACAATTAAAGAATCCACGATCATATTGAAGAAAGAGGTATGATTCTGTAATCTTAGAAAAAATCATTGGATCATTCATGTTTTCATTAGTTTGACATTTACGTTAATATTAACGTATATATAGAACCAATATACTATTGGCCTGTTTACCAAAAATGAAGAAAAAGAATAACATGCAGCTATTGGTATATGTCATTGTTTCTACGCCATCATCCACAAAACACAGTAGATATATACCTTGTAATTAATTTTTTAACTAAACAAAATGTGAAGAAGAAGAAGAAGAAAATAGTGCTTTGAAGATTCCACGAAGGTAAATATAGTGAAAAACGGCTCTTTGCGTCGTCCAAAAGCCGCCTCTCCTCTCCCAAAAGCTTTCCCTTTATAACCCTAACTTTTTGGTTCAGTCCCAACTTATATAATCCATATCTATATATTACATATACGATGTACTTATATACTGCACCTACTCGTTTTTGTTTGTTTGTTTTTAGGGTATGTTTAAGTGTAACTACATCAACTATGTATCCATGGTTTCGTACGCTCTATGTATTAAGTATAGGGCAATCACATAAATTGTATTTCACATCAAAAGAATACCGAGACATGCCATTAAGAGAGGGTTATAATATTTTGGATATTACAACGACCTCAAGATCGGCGTGAATGAGTGAGAAATATAATATATTACTATCAATTAGCAACAATTATCTTATCTCGGGGCATATTATTTTGCATGTTGCTAAATATTCTTATTTACTTTTTATATTTTATTATATATAAATAATTGTATGAAACTATTAAATAAAAAAAGTAGCTAAAGACAATGAACCCGGCAGAGATGATCAGAGCAGGTCCTATGCCTAAGAAACATCAAAAAAATTTTTTTTTAATGGGTATCAAAGAGATATAAAAATAATTCAAAAAATTTTATAAAATATTAAAAAGTATGAAAATAAATTTGACATACGATATTAAAGTTTATTGGACCGATGATGGAGATGATGTTTATATATATATGGAGTGATCAAGATGATTATCAAATATCAAGTTGTGTATTAAAATAAATTTGGCATATGAGATTAAACTTTATTGAACCGGTGGTGCTGGAGATGATGTTTATATATATGGAGATGATTATCAAATACCAAGTTGTGTATTATAATCATGTGTGTAGATGGAACATATTAGTCATTAAATAATCGAAGTATGTAATGTTGGGTGCAAAGAACTGGCCGGTGCTTTGGCTTTTGGAAGATGTGTTTGCCTTATGTATATGCTGACTTCATCCGTGATTATTAATCTTATATAATAGATTATAACAAATAATTGGCAATAGCATTCATTTATCGTACATATTACCATCGATATCTTTTAAATATAAATTAATGAAATTGATGATTACTAAGAAAAAACAGTACACCACCGACGAATTATCATTATTATCTCAATTAATTTAATTACTTTGGTTAATTTCTCATTAAGTAGAGAGAAAAAAATTACGTAATCTGCCGGTGTGCCACATTTCCCAAAATATTAATCAACGAAAGGGCAAAAAAAGTTAATGGAAATTACATTTTAACCCACAAAATCGAAAATGCCGTTTAAGCGAAAAGGTTCAGCAACTGTATCGTTTCTCCTCCGCCGCGTACGAACCTATCACCGGCCATGTTGTTTGGAAACGTCGCCGTCGTACCAGATTCCTCCGAGTATATTGACGGTGTTTGCGGTCGTTCCTCCTTAAGCGGTGTCGTTTTAATAGGAAAAGTAGGGATCAGAGAGAGATCTAGCTCCGACGACGGTCGTCGTTGTTGTTCTGACGCTAATCGTTTCCTTTTGGACGGAGAAGCCGTCGATCTGGATCTAAAGGTCGAGAACCGGCAGTGGTGGTAGGTATTTCGGTCACCGGGATCATTCAACATTTCTGTACAGATCTCGGACGCTTCGTCGGAAGTTGGTGACGGAAAACCGCTGAATCCGCCGTCATGTGTAAGAAGCTCCGGTATCGGTCGCAAAGAACCGCCGCGGAGAACAGTCTCAACCGCCGCTTGACAGATATTCCAATTCCCCGTCCACAATAACCCGACGGCGCCATTCACCGGATCCACAGTTCTCCCACAAGCTTCATAGAGCAAGGACTGGAACAAAGCTGCAAAGACCCTTAAAATTCAGAGAAGAAAAAAACACGACGCCGATCTATTCTCTAAGATCTAGAAGGTGTTTTAGTAAAAAAAGTGAAAAACTAGTTTACCAGGGCATTGAGATTCCGGTACGGCGGAGATGAAGGACATTAGACCGGCACGGCCGAAGAATTTAGCGACGAAAACGGTGGCGTGGCCTTGAGCTTCGGCGGATTCGAGCCATTGGATACAAGGACGGATGATGCAATTCTCGCTGCAACCTTTCCGGAGAACGCGACAACCATTGCAACTCATAATATCAGATTTTATGAATTAATTAATGTTTTTTTTTTTGTTTTTCTCCTGGTTTGCTATTATCTGGGAGATTCACATGAATTTTTGAAGAAGATGATGAAGATTTGCTTTGAGTGCAAGAAATATATATTTGCAGAGAGAGAGAGAGAGAGAAAGGGTTTAATGTTTTTGGATGATGAAGCAGACCTACTTTATTATATAGACATGCTGCGAGTTTCTTGTCTTTTAATTGAATTACAAGTAAATGTTCAAGTGCCCTACAAATTTACAATTACACAATGCTTACTTTCTACAGCAAAATATATTATGATTAAAATTTTCTCGGAATAAAATCTATAATTAAACTGAGTAGTATTAGTAAAAATGAATTAAAAAAATAAATTTAAAGGGTTACATTTATGAAATTAACTATAAGAAAATGGTGTGTGGTTGTTGACTAGTTGGTGACGAGGAGAGAGAAGAGAAAAAAGAAAAGATATTCCACGGTGATGGGTCGACGAACGGCTCCGTGTCTCCGCGAATAGTTGTGTCTCCTCAACCATTGGTTCTTTTTTTTTATTATTATTATTATTACAAAAATCTTTATAAATTTCTTCTATTCATATTTTTTTTTAAGAAAATAAATTCTTATATATGTGAACGATCTCGAGTTTTTATTTGATGACAATTGTCCTCTTTAAATTATTTATCTAATTCTATCAATTTCCTTTTTTTCCTTAACGATTATTTGTTCTTAGACTACTCTATGTTTCTGTAGTACGTAGACTTTGTAATTTATTAATTTAGGTTTATCAACCTAATAAAATTGTTTTTTTAGGGTTAAGTCTAAGCTGACCCTTCAATGAAACAAATCCACTATCTGACCCTTAAATCATCCTTAAGGGTTTAGTGTTATTATAATGGTTTAGAATAAAGAGAGAGGCTCTTTGTCTACGATGTTGTCTCACGTGTGTGTGAGACCAAATCAAACTCTTTTTTTTTTTTCTCCTTAACATTAGAAAACAAGCATATATATATTATTAATCTTTACTTTTTCATCGAAGTGTCTGCTTCTACTCTTTCGTAGTAATGCGGTCAACGGCGCCGTTTCGATGGCTGAACGTGATGTCTTCAAATTTCAATTAGTCAAATTTCCACTGAATGCCGCCGTCTGAATTTATTTATTCCACCATTACTTCATTCCATTAGTAATTAATTAATGCACAAAATTAATTGAATTTCTTGGTTTTAAAATAATATGTTTGGAAATTTAAACAATCGATCCAAAAACACATGAGAACGCCACAACTTTGATCAAGAACAACAGATGGTGTGTTATATGGTAATTGAAAAAAGTTTATATAAAAAAATAATAAAAAAAAAATTTATGACATGTGACAATTTATGTAAAGTATTATTTACATAAAATAACGCAGCAGTGTATTGTATATGATAAGGTAATCATTATTTATGTCATGTAAGAAAACCATGCAACGTGAAATTTACTAACATATCGAATGAGATGTCAAAACATTTACTTCTAAGAGAAACAAGGAGATGATGACAATATATCCCCACAATAAAAGTCAGCCAGAGATGGCAAAACATTTCCACATTACATATATAACCAAAAGCAGTCAACGGAAACTACCCAAAAGCTTCCCCTTTGGAGATTATCTCCATCCTCTGCATTATGATTCAAGCAAAGATTTAATACCAAAAAAAAAAAAAAAACATATTTGGCACCAACTTATATAGAAAGCCTTGCAGCTTCAAGGAGTTGAAATTGAACTTAGATACTTACAAATCCTGTTCAAGGCGAAAAAACAACACCCTCGAACATATCTTGAGCTTATTCGATAACGGTGTTGAAAGTATTGAGACGCATGGTCGTCAAAAATCGTGAATATGATCAGCAAAAACTCGACTCCATAGCCAATTTGACAACTTTGGCTGTAAAAATCAATAGATACTTGACTCTTATGAGTAAACCGCCGATATATATATATATATATAGAGGCTACTTTAGAGATCCACAAACTTACAATTCTCCCTAAAACAGTCCTTCCGATCTTGATGACTCTTACAGGTTCATCTACCCTGTTCTTGCCAATCTTGTTACCACTCGGGCTGACTAACATTAGCCACTGTACAGATAAAAATCCGATGAAACAAACCCATTTTTATCTATTGACCATTTAAGACAAACGACGAGACTCTAACAAAGAGTGTACAAACCAAAACTTAAGATTGAACCAAATCAATCCTTCCACCTTAATAAATCTTACAGCTTCCTCTAGCTTTTATGTCCGACTCCCTCATCTTTCGGCTTGATAAGAATTAGAGCTGATGATTTGCCATTAAAAGAAAAATCCAATGAAAACAAACTCGTTTATCTATTGACCATTTATCACAAACACGGAGAATCTAATGCTATCACATTGTAAGCGAAGACTGTTGCAACACAAACTCATAGTCCTTCAAGGCGACAACCTCATAGGTCTGGGCACAGGGGATATTCATTTGCCATATATAATGGTAATATGAGAAAGGTCGCCAACAACGGTGAATCTGATCCGCATCCCATAACCAATGAGGACAAGGTTTGCTGAGAGATTTCAAAAATATTATAAGTATAAAAGGTGTTAGAGATACAAAAACTTACATGCTCCCCAAAACAATCCTTCCATTTGAACATCTTCCTCTAGTTTTTTCATGTCCGTCTCATCATCCAACGGTTGGATAATCATTACCCCTGGGTTGGATAATATTTACCTTTTGGAACAATCAGTTGCTGATATTTTATATATTGCTAGAAACTCATTTTAAGTTTCTAATTTATCAAAAAAATATTGTTTTAATATCTATTTATTAAATAATTAAATTTTTATTTTTATTAAATAATTAAATTTTTATTTTTATTAAAATTGTAAATAAGTTAAAAATGGACACATGTCCAGAAATTTCAGAAAACCGTTTCTTAAATAAGAGGTTTGAGGATCAACTCTTACCTTTTCTCTCTTATTTTTTATTATTTTTAATATTTTAATGACTAAGAAACTATTTATAATCTAATATCTTAGAGATGTGCACTACTTAACTCGAACAACCCTAAGAGCACCTTCATAAAAAAACAGAGGTGAAAAAATTGGCTTTTCCAAAAACTGTGGATCAAATGGTTAAACCATTAATCTATTATAACCCAACCCATTTAACCAATCAACATATTAATGTCAAATCCATTCGACCCATTAACCCATTATGGTTAAAAAATTTAATCTTATTTGGTTAGATGTTAGGATATAATCTAGGGAAAATGGTCAATTCCTAGCTCAACATGGTTTAGATTTGAACGACCGTATTATAACATATTTTGATATCAAAATTCGACAGTAAAGCTGTATAGCATAGTTTGCATTGGCAAAATAAAAAAAATAATCTCTATTGCTTCATTTGTTCCAAAATCTATTTCACGCTGAGTTTCTGATTTTGAAATTAACATTATTGGGCTAAATTTTCTCAGCTATTAGATAGGACCCACTTTTGGCTCTATTACCTATGGTCCAAATAGTGCTTTACACCATTTGAGCGGCACCACTGCAAAACTAATTTGGAAATTATTGGATCGTACGACTGCTTTATAGGCCTTTAACACACTTGTAAGGCCTTATTGTTACAAGTTAAAATTTACCCGTGAATTGGTGAGATTTTTTTTTTTCTAATTAAATCCTGCTATGACAATGTTTTCCATGTCGGATTTGACATTTTTATTTACATGTGTTTAATTTCGTTATTGTGTAACAGAGTTACTGGATACTTTCAGACACAGTTCAACGATTCGACATCTACATGTACAGTTTAATTATCCAATTTTTTTTCGATGATATATGGTTTAGTAAATCGGAATCTAACACTATTAAAATTCATCAATGATAGTTTAAATGTTGGGAAGAAAGGTAAAAGTCATATTTTCATATTGATTATGTAAGATCTAAGAGAAGACAATTTCAGTGTCATAGAAAAATAATATTTGTCTGTATATATGGGCATTAATTCAGAGAATACCTTTACCTTTTCATCGGAATGCATAACTACTCTTTTACTTAGAACATACATAAGGACTGGGATTGATTTGGACGTGTAAGATATCTAATCGTATCAAACTATGATAATAAATAGACTAGTAAAACTTAAGAAAACGAAATATATTTATACAAAAAAAAAAATTAAGGCGTGGAGGGAAGTGTGAGTGCCAACCAATCAAATAGATTATAGTAATCAAAGACGACAAGACACTTAAGGATTAGCTTCGTTAGGTAATACTAACAGATCTATCAATACTTCAATAATTAATACTAACATAGCCAAAATTAATACTATTTTCTCCTATCATAACATGTTATTTCGAAATAGGAATTGATTACTTAAATATTAAATATGGTTAACAAAATAGTTTTTTGCAAGGAACAGATCACTACAAGTTGGGAGTGACAGTCAGATTCATAGAAGTGGCTCCTTTGCTTGAGTGTAGTAATTATGTGAGAGATTTCAACAAAAAAAAAATGGAAAAAAGACACAAGAAATGGAAAGTAACATTTATCAATTCTTTTCTTATTAAATATTTTTTCGGCTTCTTATTCTTATTATTTCCTATAAAAGTAAAATATAAATCCAAATAGTTTCCCTTCTTTACGTTCTATAAACAATACCCAACAACGAATAAACATTTGAAGATTTTTTCTTACGTAAAAAGGAAATTAAAAATAATCCAAAAGTCCACTCTAATCATTTTCATTACAGACTCAGCTAATGATCGATCACTAGCTAGCTGATCGGTATAAAAATAGGGAAAAAATAATAATTAAAACGGCGACTTTGTTTCTTCGCCGGAAAGTTGACTTTTACCAACTGTAACATCGCTAAAAACTTCCAATACTTGATCAGCCGGTAAGTTCAGGTCATAACCGTGATTATTATTACCGCCGTAAGCGTTACCACCGTCGTAATGACACCGTTTGTGACCGCCCAATGCTTGACCAGATGGAAACGACTTAAAACAGATGGAGCAGTTATGAGTCTTTCCACTTTGACCAATTAAACCGTTACTAATATTTCCGTAATTAGTAATGGAACCGTTACCACTGTTATTATTACCGTCGTCGTTATTATTATTACTAACCGGTTTACGGTGACTGGTTTTGTGTCCACCTAACGCTTGATAAGATGGGAACGATTTGCCACAGACGGAACACTTGTAGTCTCGGTGGTGATGATCATACGGTAGAGGAGGAGGAGAGTGATGATCATCATCGGAGGAGCCTCGAGCAAGCATGAGGAGGCAGAGAGCGAGATATTCTTCTTCGGAAGGAGGGTTAGACTTATCTATGATTGGGTGTCGTTTTGTGCGTTTTCTTTTGGTCCACGACTCTAGATTCTCCGGCTCGGTTAGGAATGGAGGAGGATCGGTGGTGGTGGAGGAGGTTGGAGAATTGAGAGTGTCGAGAGCCATATGGTCGTCTTTGATTAATTGATGATTGAGAAAGATTTGTATTACTAGAAAGAAAGAAAGAAAGAAAGAAAGAAAGAAAGATAAAAAGAGGATAGAGAGAGAGTGAAGTGAGCTGGTGAGGGAGTGAAGTGAGCTGGTGAGGGAGTGAGATGAGATGTAAGCACGTCTTTGTTATAATTTTTGGGTGATTAAGAGTGGGAACGTGGGCTCTAAGTGATCAAGTGGTGCTTCTTCTCTTATTTCTCCATATCCATTAATATCTCATCCTTTTTTTTAAAAAAATCTTTAATATAATGCAAATGTACACATAATTTATTTATATATAGAGATATAAGAACTGAACTAATTCCATTCTCTACATACAAAAAAAAAAAAGAAATAACGAAAATCCGAAATCTAAAACCATGTGAGCAGCCGTAAATTTGAAGACTAACTAAATATCCAGCTAAACATATAAGTACATGAAAATCCTAATTAATTAGTTACATCAAAGACTGGAAAAAAAAACAGCTTTTTTAATAGCACCAGCTTATTTTCTCATAATGCGTAATCTTAGAATGCCTATTTTAAAATGATGTGCGGTGTGGAAAAAAAAAATCATGTAACTATATATGTATTAGAGTCTAACATCAAACTTTATTGAAAAGCCGAAAAAAGTAACACATTCACAAAGATGAAATACTTATTAAAGTTGTGCCAATTTTGGCGATAGGTAGCAGTCCAAATTATGAACTCATCATCTAATTCAATTTATCCTCATTTTTTTTTAGCAAAGGATATCTCAAACAAAGAAAGAAATTATGAACCTTTGTGTTCGATCGTTCTTATTAGGAATTAAGTATTTTACTTATAGATCACAATGAATGCTTTACATATTGAGACCCTTATATATATCTTATGGTGCTAGTTGCCATTTTTTTTGTCACAAATTTTATTATACTCTATGATATGATAGTACCTTTTTCAAACATATGGTAGAATGAATTTATCTTACTATTAAAAGCTAGAGACTAAAAATAGGAAGGCATAAAATGCGACAAGTGTTGATGAAGTTTTTCAGTTGCTAATATATTCGGAGTTAGTTTAAGGGCTTGGCCAGGTTAGCGAATCTTTTCACTTGTCGTATTTTCATTGGCTAAAGAAAGTTAGGATTCTCTGGTTGGGACAGGTGGTTTGTTATGTATGGTGGAAGTGGATGGTTATTTGGTGTAGACTTAAAAAAGACGGTACGAGACTTTCTTAAGCCTCAGGCTATTACATTGGTTGTGATCACCCACTTCGTTCTCTCTCTCTCTCTCTCTCTCTCTCTTTCTTTCCTTTTTTCAGTATGTTTTTTTTTTTTGTTTTAATTATATTTGCTTGTAAGTTTGTTATTTTGTCTACAACCCAAAAAAGTTAATCTTTTAGCTAAGCTCTAAACTCGTAAAACAATTTCAGTTTTTTGAATCTTGAAATTCAAAAATGATCATTTTCTTTCTAACCTGGTCATGCACATTCCCATCAAAAAATTATTTAACAAAATAAATGTGATCATTCCAGTTTCATCACTACAAGTATTTTTATACATAAAAATTGTATAAAAATAGATCAAATCGTATAATAACTAAAAAAACATAAAACAAATAACAAAGAAAACCAATCATTAAAACACACTACTTTGGATGGAGACTTTTTTATTTTAATTTTATTGGAAAAAAAATTTGTTGAATTATTTTACTCTTGATGCTCGTTGGTGGCTGGGAGAGTTTGCATTATGAATGTTTGTTGCTTCGTCCACAGCGTTTGTTATCTCCTTTCCAAATTTACAATATATTTTCTGGTAGTTTGAATTCGCATTTTTTCCTGGCAGGATCCAATGTTCTAACACACATCAGAAAAAAATTTAGTATTATCTGACGCGTTGCTCCATGTTGACATCAATTGTAAAAAATAAATTTGCGTTATCTATATTCATATGTGCATGTACTCAAATCTTTGATTATTTTATTTAGTGAAGTAAAAACACTTCATAATAGTAAAATACAATCACCATACAATATAAATTATATAACTAACACAATTTTGACTACTATAACAACGTTATTTGTATGAACAAACAAACTATATCTATATCATTAATCATACTGGCGTAGCAAAAATATAATGGATCCATAACCTACAAACTTCAAAATTAAAATCTGAGAATTAATAGACGATAATTAATTTTACAATATTTTTTTATTATTCTAATGAATAAATTTGATTTGTTATTGTTTCAACTCTGAAATTTTTCTTTTATTTTGGAACATCATCTCTGACATGTGTTTAAGTCCATTAGATCTTATGAAAATTTGTACAAAATTAACATTTAAGAAAATTGTATGCTTTTGAATTTGTTTTAAACTTTGATTTGTTATTGTTTTAACTCTGATTTTTTTAAAAAAAAATTGTGAAACATCATCTCTGACATGTGTTTAAGTATATTAGACTTGTGAGTTTTATAACAAGTTCTTTAGTGTGGAAAAAGCAACAAGTCATTAATGTGCAGTATCATTGAGGTGTTATTGCCAGAATAGCTTCTGATTAGAAATAAGCAGCATGTTGTTATCCAGAAAAAAAAACATTTTTGCCTTGAACATCCATTTGTGTGTTTGATCAAGTTTTTTCATTTTGAATTTATGTTTTGAATTATTAAAGCACATTTGAGGTTTTGATGTTAGTTTTCTATACTTATGCAAGATGGTGAGTGAACTTAAAAAACGATATGATCACATAGAAAATTAAATTAACATATATAATTTACATATAGCCAACCATTTCGCTTTTTGGAGCCTCACATCTCAAGAATTGCTTTGAAAGAAGCATGGGAGTACCTCAAAAAAATTCTTTTTTTTTTAAACCATTCAAATGTTATAAAATCCTTCTCACATTTCTTTTATGTCTACGAGCTGTACCTTAAAGTCTAAAACGTTATCAAAAATTTGATAATAAAAAAAGAACTTATTGGAAACGACGAGAAATAAATTCACAGCTATTTGATTTATGTTTTTTTCAATCACATATGAATGAAAACAATTATCACTGTTACATATTTAAAATAGTTTAATAGCATGTTTTGAGTGTCATAGAGGAGCTACAATTTAACACATCGTAAAACATATGCAATGAGAACATGCCACAAATGCTTAATTCATCAAACCTTAAATTAAAACAAACAAGTTGATCTTCACATTAAAGACCCTAAAAGTCACACACTAAAACCCTAGATCAATAATCACTTAAAAGTTAACAATTCATCCATGTCGATAAGTTTATAATGTTGATTACCTAAATACTACACAGTTGAATGAATTGCATCTACTATGATCCTTATTAGATTAGATTTTCTTGCATATATCTCAACTGTTTGAGTATTTTTAACTGTTTTTCCATCAAATTTTTCATATGAACAAAGTATTTATTTTTGAAATTCTATTAATCTTTGTTTCACTTTTTCGTCAACTTCTCTCAAACAATCTTCTAACTAAGGATTATTGGTTAATAGATTTTGACAAATTTAGAAATCTAAGTAAAATCATATGTTATTAAATCAAGGTTGTAATTTTTTTTTGTCAAAACTACATGGTATTCATTCAATGATGTTTAAATGTTAGCTAAAATCTGGTGTTATTCATTTAATAATTTATTATTGGATTTTAAAATATAGTTGGAAGTGCTTTTAAGTTGAAAATACAAAGAATCAAAAAAAAAAAACTTAGCTTATATTGGTTACATCGTTAGACTTTTACAAAATATTATTGTAATTTTTAGTTGAGACAATTAAAGTCATAAATTGTAGGCTTTAGAATAAAAGAAAGAATATAACAAGAGAAAATAAAAAAGGGAGAAATTAATGAGTCTTTTTAAAGATTGTTCAAGTCTGATTGGAAAATAAAAATCATTACAGTTGGTTTTAAAATCAGTGGGAAATTCTAAGTTCCATGGATCTATGAATCGACTAAAATATATGAGCCAATAACATCCCCTATAAAGTTTGGAGTTGCAAATCTAACATTGGTTAGTTCCACAAAATATACACATGTACTTTCTAGGATAGATTTTTATAACTTTAACTTGAGAATATTTTTAAATTTACTAAAAATCCATTACCAAATCAAATCATTGATATTGAATAATACTTAGAATTGGAAAAATGTGAGTTTTACTGAGTTTATAGATGATTTGTGGTAAGTTTTCTATGATTTATTTATTAAAATTTATGTAATCTTATCTATCTAAAACCAGAAATTTGAATCTTTGTATTTTTAACTAAAAACTCCATTAAAGTATTTTAAAATCACTAAAATCTACTAATATTGACTAAAATATATCCAATAGCAAAAGATTGAATGTACTTTTTAAAATCACTAGTCCAATAAATTTTTAAAAACATTTTAATATATATATATTTGAATAACACATTAATTTCTCATAATACAAATCATTCCAAATTCTAGATTGAATACATACTCCTTAATTTAAACTAGATTTCAGAATCATGGAATAAATAACATATGATTTTGATTTTTTTAAAAAAATAATTAATGATCCAATAACACATGCTTGGATTGTGATTTAGTTAAAGTCTAATCAATAACTCCAACTTAAATTTTAGATTTCCATGGAATTGCATTTATTTCTTATGTGTGAATAGATTCGTATTAGAGTTAAAGCTTAGTTTCTTTTCAGTTATTTACCATAATACATTTTTTAGACAATTCTATCTCTTTGTTAATCTGAAATGAAAAAATGTATCTCAACTTCTCCACTGATGATAACCATCTTCTTCGAGCTACTATATGGTTTATGAGTGTTTTCCTTATAAATATGATTGCTGACAATAGCATGAAAGCCGTCCAGTTTCTTCCTTTGGAGGTTTATTTTCTTCGAATTCAATAGAAATTTCTCAAGTTGTAGACATTTGTTGGTTTGTTCGGCAACAAAGACTGATTTGCAAACAATGTTCGTTTTATATAAACATATAATATTTCATAAAAAGGTATAAAATATCTTAGATTAATACAAATTTAGTTAACTCATATCCCATAAATTTTATAATAATTGTTTTTATAAAATAATACCATACATTTATTTTAAAAATTGCAGTCCGTATTGTAAATTAAAACAAACACATATTATTTAATAGTATTAACATATGTTTCATCCAAAAATATAAAATATTTTAGATTAATGTAAGATGGATTAACTTATAATATGATATAGATTTAATATTAAATATATTATTTAAATGAAATATCATAAAAATCATAATTAGCGTAACTTAATAATTTATCACAATTAATGTAAATTGCTTTAATTATCCGTTAAACCGTTTAGATGAGCCATCTAAAAGACCAAGAGGCTCACGACGTTGAAGCCTAATATGGATCTATCGAAAAAAGTAGAGAACTTACATATGGCTTCGCCCGGGTTCGAACCGGAGACCTTCAGTGTGTTAGACTGACGTGATAACCAACTACACCACGAAACCATTCTGTATACTAATACAACTATTTATTTAAATCTAGTTCTACAAACTCCTATATTTTACCTTGTGGATTCTCTTCTCGTTCTCTCTTTCGCAGCTACTCTATTTCTCAAAACCTTTAGACGATCTCACCAGCTCTCCGACCACCATGAGTAAGGGACCGGGACTATTCGCCGACATCGGCAAAAAGGCGAAAGGTAACTCTTCCAGTCTTCATCTCCGGTGGTTTTGATTTCGAGTGGATTATTGCGATGTAGTGATACGCCGGTGCATTAATGTGAACTGTTTGTGTTTCGCGTTTTTTATTATTTCTTTCTTCTGCGGACGACGAAATTGATGAAATCTGTTTTTGCCATAAGCTGACTTTTGATGTTCCCTTTGTGGTTAGATCTGTTGACGAGAGATTACAGTACCGATCAGAAATTCAGTATCTCCACTAACAGTGTCTCCGGCGTGGTAAGTATCAAATCCCCGATTCATCGAATCCGAATCATGTTCTTCGTTGTTTAGATTTTTCTTTTTGTTTCACATTGATGAATAGGGTATAATATGGTTTAGCAACAAGTCCTGTTATAATACTATTCTTGTATAATATTCAAAATCAGTTTCACGAGTTCTAGATTTGATCTATGAGATTCTTCACTTGTTTAAAGCTATTCCTGCTCTGATGAGTCAGTGTTTGAGAGACATGATAATCTTAGGATAGATAAACAGTAACCTGTTTGATATATAGAGTGAAATTTAAAGTCAATCTTGGTGTACCTTTGATTCTGGAGGCAAAACCTTCTCCTCATGGATTCTACTACATTAGCATTGTATAATCTCTTCTGTGACTTGACTAATCGGCATCTACTTCTGTCATTTTCTAAGATCATCTCAGAGTTTGAGTTACTGCAAGTAGCATAACAGGCTGATGAAAAATCACATGAATTTGCTAGCTAATAACATGTTTCCTGGTAATTTACATTTGTGGCTTGAGAACCACAAGGATGTGTAGAATAGATATTGGATTATCAGCTACTTAGCTCGTGTATTTATTCGCCTGGAAACACTAAAATGGCTGCATTGTATCCACTGACCCTTGTTTTGTCCCTGTCTTCTGCTGTTTCTATAGGCTCTTACTTCCACTGCTCATAAGAAAGGAGTAGTACATGCTGCTGATGTTGCTACACAATACAAGTACAAAAATGCTTTGTTCGATGTCAAGATCGACACTGATTCGAATGTGAAGTCTCGTTTGATCCACTCAGCAACTTAAAAAGACGTGAAACCATGTCTTTACCGTTTCTTTTCACCTTGGCAGGTCCTGACAACCATCACAATCACTGAGATCCTCCCGTCGACAAAAGCCATTGCCTCCTTCAAAGTGCCTGAGTACAACTCTAGCAAGGTTTCACAATTTAGAAGTTCTTTAACCTAATATATATATATATATCTATAATGATTCTTCAGCCTTCTGAATTCAAAACTCAACTACGATATTTACAGCTGGAGGTTCAATACTTCCATGATCACGCAACAGTTACCGCCACCGCAGCTTTGAAACAAAACCCTCTAATCGATGTAACAGCCACTCTTGGTTCACCAACTATCTCATTTGGTGCTGAAACTGGATATGACACCACATCTCGAACTTTCACAAAGTATAACTTTGGAATCAGTATCACAAAGCCAGATAAATGTGCCTCCGTAATGCTGTAAGATAAATAAAAACTCCTTATTAATCAAAGGTGAGAACTGTTTTTTTTTGGGCATAATCTGAAAATATTTTCGTTGGAATTATCAGGGGAGATAAAGCAGATTCGATAAAAGCTTCGTATCTTCAACACCTAGATGAGTCGAAGAGAAGCGCCGCAGTGGGAGAGGTTTTCAGGAAATTCTCGACGAATGAGAACATAATAACTGTTGGTGGATTGTATGCAGTTGATCACTTGACGAGTGTGAAAGCTAAGCTGAACAGTAATGGTAAGCTTGGAGCTCTTCTTCAGCACGAGGTCCTCCCGAAATCGATAGTGACGATCTCAGGTGAGATCGATACCAAGACGTTAGAAAAGTACCCAAGGTTTGGTCTCTCGCTTGCTCTTAAACCTTGAAGAGCCTATTAGCTACACATACCAATGACCTCTTGGTTCTTCTCTCGTATGCCAACTGTTGAGGCTTGAGTTTCGGTTTTGTTTGTTTTCAGTTTAATAATGAGTTGGGGAGGTAATCCTCTGTCGGAAAATTATTTTTCGGATTTGTTTTTTTTTACGTTTGGGCTATTTAAGCTAAAATCTCAATGGTAACAAGTTTATATCATTTACTTCTGGGGGATTTTGTTTTCACTTATTGGCCATTTTTTGCGAAAAGCTCAATGGAAACAATTTTTTGTTATATCATTTAAATTTAACGAAAGAGAAAATTTTGGAAGAAATGAAACAAACAAAATTACTTTGGTGGCATTCGGTTTTGCAATGAAATTAATCGGTTGTCGGAGTTATTATCATCAAAATCAATAGCTAAAGCCATGCCAAAGATACAAAAGAAAACCACTGAGGATCTTCCAATATCACAAACCAGAGTTTCAATAAATAAAATGATTAATTTCTACAACGACTTGACTGTAAATCGCCCAACTAAGCTATTCCAATAAGTCGCAAATGGAATCTAACACAGCCTAAACCACAAACAAACGACTCGAATCAACTCAGCTTTTTGTGATGCAAACTACTTCACTAAAAACCCATCACTTAGTTAACAATGTCAACGACTCAGACTATCAAATATATGCACAATTGGTATGTCGAATCAATCTGATCCCAAAATCAATCTCAAGCTAACATTCATATAACAAGCATCAATGAAAATATAGAAAATGGGTAAAGAGTCAAACTCATAATCGAAATTGAAATCAAAAGATACGTTCTCATGTCCGCAACATCAAGAAAGACTGATAAACATTCGAGAAAACAAAATTTAAAACACCTGATTCAAACTAAAGATAAGACCTTACGAAAATCTTTGTTTAATCGACGTTCTGCATAATATCCTCAGCAGTGAACTTAGTTCCCTTGTCCTTATCCGCAGCAGCACGTCCCTTCGCCTTCCTCTCCAAGAGCGATTTCCTGTCCTTGTCAAGACGGAGCTTCGTAATCACCACTTTTGACGGCTGAACACCCACGTTCACGGTGGTTCCGTTCACCTTCTCCCTCGTGATCCTCTCGATGTGAATCACCCATTTGCGACGGTAAACCTGTACAACCTTTCCTTCACGTCCCTTGTAGGTACCACGAACGATCTGAACCTCGTCGTCCTTGCGGATTGGCATGGATCTGACATTGTACTTCTGGCGAAGATCGGTAGAGAGCGGCGAGCTCATGATAACGCGCCTCTCGCTTGATGAGGCCGTGAAGTGAGCCTTCCTGTTCTTCCTGCGAGAAGAGGTGACTCGAGGGTTGTACTTCATCTTCGCCGCCGGGTTTTCGGAGTGGAGAAACTCTCTCTAGGGTTTTTTCTGTGAACGAGGAAGCGAACGAGTGTGATAAAAAAGAATATATATATATATATAGTCTGTATAGAGCTAGGTTTACTCGAAGTTAGGGCTTTTTTAAATGGGCTTGGGCTTCTATATGATTTTACTCTCCAGAGTTTTATCATGGTCCTTCCCCACTAAAACTACAGTTGTGGCCCAAGACATCTAAGAGGAAGAAATTGCCGGGGTGAAAAGAAGACACCAAAATTGTGTGAATCATGCAACATATAATCATGCAAGTCCATAATACACATATAGTGTATCATAGTTACAATCTTTGTTATTGTTTCAAAAATCAGAATTTTTTTTTTAATATCTATATGCATTCAAAACTCTAAAGTGACATTGGTTGAGCTTGATCTTGAAGTTGAGGTGTTTCAATAAGCATAGATTTTTAATCTTGGATTCTTACTTTCTTAGATGCAATTCAATGGAAGAAATGAGAACAAAACGATTCCACAGTTACAATCGATATACATCATGTTTTCATTGGCTAGTTATGAAATGAGAATCGCATTGTGTTAAACTGGCCGATTCAGTTAGTCATTTTTTACGAAAAATATGAACTTTTAGTACATATATAGTTTCTTTGGAGTAGAGATCATAACATGTTTTAGTTTCCTCCACAGCATCGGACAAATTCATATAAACAGTCCAATGTTATTGCGACAAATATGTTAGTTAGTTAGACAAAACCAATCAAACTTCGATCTAGATAGAAGATTAATGCACTTGTACTATATACACACAAAAATCTAAATTTATTTAAAATCTTGTAAAATTTTGAATGTAGAACCAAACACATCTGGAGCATGTGGACGTGGTCCCTCTACATGAAACAGAAGGTTATTGGGGGAAAAAAGGAAAAACGCATTTAAAGACTTTCACGTATATTATAACGATCACAAAAAAAAAAAAAAAACATTTATTGCCAATTCACTGCAGAGTTTTCTTTTCTCTTCTTTACTATCAGAAACCTAACCGGCGAATTCGAATCTTCTCTGAGATCACACCAATATTTTCTTTCTTTCATCTTCTCTCTTCCTCTCTCGAGAAAAAAATAAAAGAGAAAGAATGAAGCGATGGACAAATGTAGGGTTTGTAGATACGATCTACGAAGAAGAAGACTACGTGGATCACTCTTCTTCCTTCTCTTCTCCTTCTTCATCTTTGTCTCCTTCTCCTCAACCACGTACCAGTATTTCTTCTCCTTCAATGGAGCTTGAATCTAGAGTCCATAAATGGTAATGTTTTCAAAAAAACTTCATGACCATTTTTTATATAATTAAATTTTATCTGCTATGATTATTCTTCTATATTTTATTCAGGTCGTTGGTTCATAATTCCAAACCTGATGTGTTGGTACATGTGGGAGGCACAAGGTTCCATCTTCATAAGGTTATATTTTTCAAACTTTTGTTTGCTATTTTCGGACATTACCATTTGCTCAGTTTCATCAAAATCAATACAAATTTCAACGATTTTCTATGGCATGCCGCAAAGTTATTGTATATTTTTTTGGGGTTTTCGAATTGCATACTATAATATTTTTTTAAAAAACAAGAAGATTTTACACATTTAATGCGAATAAGCAAAAAGGTTTGATTTTTATTGTATGTGATGTTTATTATCCCATAGGATCCTCTGTCAAGAAGGAGTGGCTATTTAAAACGCCACCTAACGGGCATTAACGAATTAATTCTCTCACCGCCGTTAAACATAACGGCTGAAACGTTCTCGTTGGTAACCGCTTTTTGTTACGGCGCTCACATTGAACTAACGCCGTTCAATGTCGTTTCGCTGAGAGTCGCCGTCGAGCTTCTTCTGATAACAGGAGCTGGAGAAAACGACGTTAGAGATAACCTGAGGAATTTAACGGAGTCTTATCTCCGACGAGTCGTCTTCGTCAACGTTGACTATATCAACATCGTTCTCCGTTCATGCCTCGCCTTGCTTCCGGAGTCGGAAACGAAGGCGTTTTTAATCGGAAGATGCATCGAATTTTTGACGGAAGTCGGCGACGGAGAGTGCGTAAACGAGTTTCTTGAGCAAGCCATTATGCTTCCTGCCGGAAATTTCGTCTTCGTCGCCGACGCCGTGCAGCAGCGGTTCCCGCGCCACGATTTGCTCTACAGAGTCGTTGATGCTTATGTGAAGGTAAAAAGGCTAACTTCGTCATTGTAAATAATCTGATTACGTTACGTGTCAATCTCTAATTAAATGCATAATTTTGAAGAAACATAACGGAGAGATAACGGAGGAAGAGAGGGTTCAGATATGTAATTCGATAGAATGTGACAAACTCTCGCCACCGTTACTCCTTCACGCCGTCCAAAACCCGAAAATGCCCCTAAGGTTTATCGTACGCGCGATGCTACAAGAGCAACTAAACACGCGCCACTCGATCATGACTGCTGCGGATTCTGTCGCCACCACCAGCGCTCCTGCCGGACATCGATACCGAGAGATTTCCGAGGCGAGAGATACCTCCGTGACGCTCGGGTCGCTCCTCCAGCGAGACACAGCGGCGAGGCAAAACTGCCGGATAAGAGCTGCAATGGATTCCACAAGCTCGAGGATCAAGAGCTTGGAGAAAGAGCTCAACGAGATGAAGAAACTCATATCGAAAGAATCAGAGAAGCAGAAATCAGACCGGATCATCGAGTCTAAGTCAAGGAGCGTGATGGATTCTGCTCGGTCCGCGAGTTTTCACTGCGTTAACCAATCGAGTAACGTAAACAAGACGCAGAGAGGAGAGAGAGGATCGGTTTCATCACTAAGCACGACTTTCCGGCGAGGAGGAACGCCTCCGCCACCGCAGCGGCAATCGCAGCACCGACACGAGAAAAGTCTCGGAAAAAGACTGATAAAAGGAATAAAGAATGCTTTCTCTTCATCATCCAAACAAGGAGCCAAGAAAAATGCACATATAGTTGAGGATATTTATGATGGATTAGAAGATTTCGTCTGGATCAAAGATGATGACAACATTTCTGAAGAACTTCACTCTCACTACATCAAGAACAAATGATTTCTCTATCTCTTACATTAAAAAAAATTTCACGGTTCCTTAATCTTCTCAGTATAAATTTTGTAGCCAAAGAGTGATTCTATGTTTCTTCTTCCAAGTAATGAGATTTCCATTGTTTTACCTCCAAATTTGATAAATGAGTTGAGTGGATGGATGGAATCTTTACGATTTTGCAGAACTCCATGTCGAATTTTTGTTTAGCTGCAAATATATATATATATATATATATATATATATATATATATATGCAAGAAGAATTGTTAAGTTCATGTGTTACTGTACTAACACAAGAATGAAAACGCGGAGATGAGAACCATATAACTTACCTGCAATGCCCGTGCAACGGAAGGTAGCCATTTTTCTCCTCTTTCTTTCTTCAGTTCCGCGACTCTCTTAGCTTTAGCTTTTGCAGCTTCTTTGTTTCCGACTCTCTTCTTCTTTCTTAGCTTTAGCTTTTGCAGCTTCTTTGGCCTCTAATCTAGCTGAGGCCTTCTTAGCTGCTTCTATAGCAGCAGATAAAACATCCGAGCCATCAACTGCAATTGATTTTATTCGTTTCTTAAACTGCAGCAAACCATATGAAACATAGAAATTAACTTCTACAGAGATTCATGGTCCGCTACAAAAACAGGACGATGGTTGAAGCAAAAACATGACGATGGTTGAAGCGAAATGGTGCTTAGTTAATCTCTTTAGAGCTTCCTTCAACTCCTCTATTGGGGCGTAAATTAGGCTTCTTCTTGGGTCCTTCAAGCTCATCTGGTTAACAGGACAAATAAGTTTCTTGACGGATTAGTAATAACAATAATAACAATCAAGATTCAGATGTGGAATCTCGGAGAGCGCGGTGATGACTAACCTACATGATCAAAGATTATGCCAGTTGAACACCGCTCTAATAAACGAACTCCAAAGTCATTCTCGGGTTTATCCTCGGGAACATCGACAGGATCTTTGACAAAGTCTAAAGTGTTCTCCACCATTTCATTCAAAAGCTTCTTCACCTGTTCTCAAGCTTTCTTTGATCAGCAACAATAATCAACTCAATGAAGCCATAACTAACTGTAGCATGAACAAAAATATAGAGATAGACAAAGTAGTAAACACGAAGAACAAAACTTTACAGAACAACCCGAAGTACTGAACACTCAAATACCCTCAACTACTGCAACTTTCTAATCAACAGCTCCACACAAGTTCTTGCAGTTAGAACCCAGTAGACATAAAACTATTCTCACATTCTCTACTTTGAGAAGATAATAAACATTGCCATTGAAACACTTCAACAAAATCTACTAAATTAAATCTGCGGTGGACATAACAATCTTTTCTAAGGATACAAACTCTAATTGCATTTAAATGAGCTATAAGTACATTAAACTTCGCATCCATTACGCTCGTCAATGTATAAGAACGTCTAAGTAATTACTAACCTTCATCTGGGCATGTGTTAGCTTTTTAGGTTTGATTAGAAAATCTCCATCTTCATATAGCTGACTAGCTGCGGGTTTCGTGGCGGAGGCGCCGTAAACGGTAGTGGTGGCTATCGAATTGATGGCGGCTTTCCACTTGGGATCTTCCTCTTCGCTGCTGCTATCACCTCCACTTTTCTCACGATCAGCCATTCCTAAACCGTCGACGTAAAATTTTCTTTCTTTCTCTCTCTCTCTATCTCCGTCTTACGGCGAACTTCGAACTCTCCGGCAGAAAAACGTCGTCAGGGTTTATTGCGGGTGACCTAATTTTACTGGCGCAATTAAACAATAAATAATCTTTTTTTCCGGTTCGAGTCGGGTTTAATATGACCTGCCATAATTTTAAACACTCGGCTCAATCCGAGTGTAACAATGTCAAAAGAAACGAGAGGCCAACCCGGATTTAACCAAATCTTAATTGGTATTAACATGGAAATTAAAGTTGATTCAGGAGTTAACTGAAAGCTAATCGATTCCTTTTTTTTCTCTATTGGAAGATAACTTAGTCAAAAGACTCAAAACCAAGTCGATATTGAAGATTCTGCTAAAAGTCAAATACAAACCAAGTATCATTGAGTTTCTATATTTCATAAACGAAACAAAATTAAACCCGATAATGTTATCTGAACCCAAACTAAACCGGAACGGATACTCTTAAAAGAAAAGTAACAGACCAGCTTCCTGAAGAAATGTAACAGAACTCATACTATCCTCAAACTGATCTGTTATTAACAAAGGCCTATAATCTCTCTCTCTACCAGTAAATTAAAACAAAGCAGAACAACAACAACAACAATAACAATGAGCAGCAGCACAACAGACAAAAAGAAAGAAGAAGACACAAGTGAAAAAGAGTTTGAAAAGCTGCATTGTCTTTTTCTTAAGCAATCTTCTTCCCTCCTCCTGAAGGCAACCGCCATTGTCTATGCCAATATACAGAAACTCTTGACCACATCGGAAACCCGAAAGTAAACTCAAGAGGCCGATCAGCCGGTCCACCAACAATCAACGGTAGCCACAAATATCTCGAATCTCTCAAATCCGCCGGATTCCACCTATCAGCCATGAATATAAACGCACCAGGAACACCAGGTAAAGGAATCACATACGTGCTCTGCGCGAAAAACGTAGTCAACCGGAAAATCTTGTTCCCGCCAACACAAGGATTCCCCAACGTCTCCCATTGACCCATTATCGACTCAGCGGCATGAGCCAATGCTTCGTTTGGTGCCCACCCCGTGCAACCAGATGTGATCATATAGTAAGTGTTTTGGTGCTTGAAGATAGCTGGAGCTTCTCTGTGTTGTCCCACCATGATTCTCTTCATAACCGGTTTAACATCGAGGTAATTCTCGGTTAGAGGACCGATGTGTAGCACGCTGTTGTCCTCTGATGAATATATCAAGTAGGCGACGTTATCATCGTCTTTGAAGATGGTCATGTCTCTGCTGTCGAATCCGTGTGGCGATTTGCTGTATAAGTATTCGAATGGACCTGTCGGATTATCGCTAATGGCTACACCAACAGAAGCCTTAGTGTAGTTTGCATCGTCGATATGCATCCACATCACGTATTTCTCGGTATCTGAATTGTAGATCACTTTAGGTCGCTCGAGAACATTGGATTTGTGTAAGTCATGTGTCTCATCTGTTTCTTCGGCTGCTAATACAACACCTTCGTTTTTCCATGTCCATAAGTCTTTCGACGAGTAGCATCCAACACCGATTATATCAACCTGAAACAAGTCCAAGAAACTGTTTTCACATTCTAATTCTAAATTCCAAGATTGAGTAATGAAACGAAAGAAAGAAAATGTAGTAACTTACTCGAGCTGGTCCTTTCTTGTGAGAGTGATAAGTTGGTCCATCTTTGTATTCACCATACCAATAGTAACTCTTAGACCTTTCATCATACAGAATACCACCACCGTGTGCTTGAATCGGATTCCCTTCCGTGTCCAGCCAAATTTTACCAGGGAAGAAGTAGTGCATTGTATCATTAGCATCCTTGGTGGGACCAAAACCGGATTTCATATCGGGAAAGAAAAGGTGACGAATCTGAGAATTCTCGTCGAGAAATTCTTCGACTAAAGTGGTTGGTCGTTTTGGTTTCCGCTTGATTGCTCGAGGAGAACGCTTCCTAGGAGGGGGCATGTGAATGTTTTCTTCTTCAACTCGTTCGAGCTCACGAACAATCGGATGGTGGATTAGTAACTGAGAAGAAACTTCAAGATCTACACTATATTTTCTGCTATATAACATGATTAGATGAATCATGAAAACACATCCCACAACTGTTGATACTAAAGAAAACGGTGACCAACGCAATAACGTTGGCTTTTTGTTGTGTTTGTTCTTCGCCATCCTCATTTTTATTTCTTATTCCGAGATTACCTCCACATTACGCAACCTATTCAGATCCAATACACCCAAAACAAAAATACATAAGCATCTAATTTAGCAAAATGTTGTCTTTTTCTCTTTGGCAACAGCAAATTGTTGTCTTTAAGTTAAAAGAAAGTGGTCTATGACAAATGAAGAAACTGTTCCAGTTAAGCAACATAGATTTGTTTTGGCCTAATGCAAGCTAATTCCTCTTTTTGGGAGATTATATTTTTCTGAACATGTCCTAGAACAGATGTGGGTTCAAATTGTAGTTCGTTGGCAGATAACCAAACCGGTTTAAGAGAATCATCTGATTTGAGGAGTGACATTAATGCAATGTTCGTCAATTCAGCAAGTTGGCAAAAATTAAGCACAACTTCAGATACCAGATCCAAACAAACAGAAGCTAGACCCTAAAGACCAGTAATTTACAGCTGCAGATAACGTAAAATTCTATAAAGACACATACAAGTAGGAGACAAAAATCCTCGGGATCTCACCTGAAAGACCAGCCGGAGCCAAATTTTCAGATATGTGGAGATTCTCATACCTTAGCTTTCTCCGAAGTAAGAAATGGCTGAATAAAACACCAAATATTGGATTTACAATTGGTTCAGATTCTGCGGAGAAGAAGCTGGAACTTGGGAACGTAATTACGGAGTTACAGAACCGAGGACTAGATTTAGGGAAATAAAAGAATTGGGTCGGCGAGGTTTGGTTAATAAGGATCTGTCACGGGGACAGAGAGGTCTTTGATGATGATTCAGACGTGCGACCAAAAGGACGAGACCGATAGTTTCTTTGCTCGTCTGATGAGATTCTGGTTTTTGTGTTTTTCTTTTCTTTCTCTTTTGTTCCTTGGGATCTTGCCGTTCTGGTTATTTAACTAATTTGTTTTCATTTGAAGAATTTAATTATTGTCTTTTTCATTTAAAGAAATGTAATGATTGTCTTGTTAATATATTTCTCCATGAGTGTAGGATTCATTAATGCTAATTACATTACCAATTTAGAATAACTTAAAAATAGTATACAAATAAATGACCCATGTAAACATTAAATTTTCTTGTTATAAAAACATTTAATTGTTAACAAAAAATTAATAATTTTCTTGTTAAAAAAAACATATAATTTTCTTCTGTATCTCGCTAAATTGTATACTAAGAAGTTTCATTTACAAAAAATAATAATAATTAGGGCTAACTTCTTAAAACGCATCGTTGATATTTACATTCAGACAAATCAACATATGGCGGTCCGAATTACCAAACAAACTCTATCTTTTACCACGTACGATTCGATTTTTATTTTATTTCCTTCAGTTCCTTAAAGTAATGTTTTAGTGTGTTTTCTGAATGTTATATAGTAGTATGTTTTTTCTATAACAATAATTGGATAATTATTCATGCAATCAAAAAGTGTTAAACCTAACGGCTTTAGTGGTTGACCAATTCGTTTTTCACCTTTCTTTTTTTTCTTGTCTCTCGTTGTTCATATATTATGCTTACAGTTAATGAAGCCAAACAAATAGAGGCTTAGTGAAGCCAACTTTGATCATTTATACTTTTCCATATTTAAACTTAGACCACATAATGAATGATTTTTTAAAAAATTAAGTTTTTACTTATTCCGATTCAACATAATGTCTTTTTTCTTCTTTTCATCAGCAGCAGCATTAGTATGTGTAGTTATGGGATGAAACACAAGTCAATGTAGTCAATAACCAAAGTTTTAAAAAATGCAGTCAATAACTTACCCCACTTAAAAATGGAACAGGAACCAAACAATAATACCAAATGCAAGTAGTAATACAAACAAGTTATCAGAAATTATATAAAATAAACCAAATTAGGAATAAACTATGAAAGCAACAATACTATCGTTATTTTGGTAGATAATTAATGATATTATGTGTTAATTAGCCGGGAATAAAGAGAATTGTGAAAGGAGATTAAGTGTAAACAAATTCATTATTACTTTTTAATAATTATCTGAGTCGGCCCATCACAAGTGGGTCAATTAAAAGCCCAGGATAAGAGCCCATAAACATATTTAGCTCACGAATCGTAATTTGTGACGATTTTGGTAGACGACACGTGTAATGCACCTCCCCGATCTCCAGTATCACCGGCACCGGCCAAAAACAACGGACGCACGTGTTCGTCACGTGCGTCTTGAACGCGAGTGGTTTAGGTGATTTACCCATTCTTCTTCCCAACTTCTGGTGTATCTGTCACTGAATCTCCTCTCTGATTGGCCAATCCAAAATTAAATATAAACATACGAATTATTTAAAATAACACGCCCATAATTTCCGGTCGCAAGATCCGGACCGTTGATTTCGTTGTCTCTTTATAATTTGCCGTCTCTGGAGACAGATATCGAGAGGAAGAAGATCATCATCAGTAAGCGACGAAGGAGGAGAAGAAGCTTATCTTTTACCCTCAAAATAGATCCGTTGAAGAGAAATTTTAGTAGGCGGATCTGATTTTTCGTATCTGTTTCTGAATCTCTGTCGGAGCTTTTGAGTTTTTCGGTGAATCATCAATGGGTATGTGGGAAGCTTTTCTCAATTGGCTTCGTAGGTGAGAGAGCCCCCTTTTAAGAGTTCTTCTTCTTCGTCTTCATCCTTTTCTGATTATCTTGAAATCGTACCTTGAAATTTTGAGTTTCTTTGTTGTTTTTACTCGAATTTCAATACCCACTCCGCCGAATTTCAAATTTATTTCAGTGGCTTTTAACGAAGAAATTGGGATTTTTTTTCTGGAATTACATCAGCTCAGCAGTACTGGAACCTTGTCTCATTGTAATTTGTTTTGTGAAGATTTTGACAATGACAATGTTCTACTTACCATAACATTCTAAAGAGACAAACTTCAAGAATTTGATGTGACCTTGAAATCTACCTTTTGGATTTGATTGCCAAGTTTAGGGTTTTAGGCTATATGTTTCTTTTTTTTCTTTCTGTGGTGACAGTTAGGGGAAACGATAATCTCTCCGACAATAAGAATGCCAACTTTAGCCATGTGGGAGAGAAACTATCATGTGATTGATTTGGTTTTAACACCCGGTCTAGTTAAGAATGAGAGCAACTTTCAAATGACTAGTGTGATTAATGTGGTTTATGAAGGAGTTGTGGAATCAAGAATCTATCGATGTAATTTCAATCTAGTAGGAAATTTGTGGTTTTTTACAAGGCACGTAGTGTAGAACACGTTTCTATATATCTAAAAAATATTGTTGAAAGATTTATACTTGGGACCTGGGAAAAAGTGTCTCAATTTGGTATCTCGAGTAGACCAATTCAGTTGTTTGTTTCGATATGCTTGGGCAGCCTCTTCTTCAAGCAAGAAATGGAACTTTCTTTGATAGGGCTTCAAAATGCAGGAAAGACATCACTTGTTAATGTTGTTGCAGTAAGTATGCTTCCTGAGAAACCATTTCCTTTTATATTCACTTGTAACATTCAGTTTGATGGTGGTTGGGGATCCGATATCTTTTTCTTGTTTAGACTGGTGGATATAGTGAAGACATGATTCCTACGGTAAGTGTTACACTACATCTCTTGTACAATTCATTTATAAGAAAGACATGAATACCCGCTTTTTGGAATAGCATAAATTCTTCTTCTTTTTCTTTTTCAGGTGGGTTTTAACATGAGAAAAGTGACAAAAGGAAATGTTACAATCAAACTATGGGATCTTGGTGGTCAACCAAGATTCCGCAGCATGTGGGAACGTTATTGCCGCGCTGTTTCTGCGATTGTGTAAAGGATCTTAAACTCAAGTCTCTATTATCTTTATATCTACTACAGTTTTGTTCATGTGAGTCCTTTTCCTGCAGGTATGTAGTTGATGCTGCAGATCCTGACAACCTAAGTGTCTCGAAAAGTGAACTCCATGATTTGTTGAGCAAGACTTCGCTTAACGGCATTCCTCTTCTGGTTCTTGGGAACAAGATCGACAAACCTGGAGCTCTGTCTAAGGAAGCGTTAACAGACGAAATGTATACCTGTTTCTTTAACTAAACACTCCAAAAATAGCACAAAAGTCATCTCCTTAAGCTCGATCTGATCATGCTTTTATATTCCATTGTGATTGCATTGCAGGGGCCTTCAGTCGCTTACAGATAGAGAAGTCTGCTGTTTCATGATATCCTGCAAGAACTCTACCAATATTGATCAGGTCATTGATTGGCTCGTAAAGCATTCAAAATCAAAGAACTAAACTTCACCAACAACATATATTCTCTCTTCTTGATCTTCTTAGTCTTCCTGTGTTGTGCCTCGTTGATGATGATGATGGTTGAAGACAATTTTTCGTGTGAAACAAGAGTTTGTCCCTGTTTTCTTGTCTCTGCTGCTGGTCTGCTCTGGTTTGATTCAGTGTGGTCTCTGTATATTAGATGTGGATTGTATTATATGCTTGAGCATTTGCAATTTTGGAAACACAAAAACAAAGTGGCTCAATTTTATATAAATTTCCAAAAAACTACGGCGCTCAGTACGAAATTTTAGATTTAAATTAAAGGAAAGAGAAAGAAGCTCTGTGAGGATCAAAGGCTTTATTTATTTCTCTTCAAACCAGTTTCTACATGGGTCACGAGAAACTTGTGAAGTTACTACAAAAACAGAGAAACAGAACAATGGGCAAAAGTTTTACAGAATCTTCTGAGTTAGGACACATTACAACCTGCAGAATTTACACTTTTACTAACCAAAAAAATACTGCAGCGATTATATATCGCTTTAGATGCAAGATTCAAACTTGACATTATCAGAAACAAGAAGATACACCATAATATTATATAGCTTTTTCATTCAGTTTGTGAGGAACTGACAAGCGATTTCGTATTTCTAACCGAGTTTCGCTATGCATCCTATACTTCAAAGTTTCATTGCAGCTTTTGCAAAAATATGTGCAGCTTCAGCTTCTGCTTCGGCTTCATCTGCCTCTCTTGCCGCTTCTTCAGCTTGTGCGATTGCAAATTCAGCGTTGACTGAGTCATGAGAAAAATGATTATATAAGCAGAAATTTCGATCAAAGTGTCTCTTTGTTACCTTAACTTTTGTTCCAACATTTATCAAATGCTCAAGTCTTGAAGTCACAAGCCGTTTCATATCCGGTTGCATATTGTTTTTCTTCTTAAAAATTTACAGCCACACTAAGTTCTTGATGAGTTGAATAGATGACTCAACGAATAAACATAGAAAGAATGCTTAAGCGTACCTCTGTATACAGCACGATCGACTTAACGTCAGGACCCAACGGTCTCTTCAAGTTGGTAATAGCCTCCAAAATAATCTTATCCACACTACAACAAAACATATTTTAGAGCTTAGAACTATCTTCAAGTAACTTAATTTAAACTAAAGTAAGCCTCTAAGCTTCATAATGCAAAAACACAAATTTCCCTCACTCTTCCCAATATTTAACATTCGCAGCATCATACATTACAAGGAGAAAGTCAAAACCTTGTAAAGAGCCCTTTAAAATCTCGTGGTGGTGGTTCACAAGAAACTGCAGGAGGAGATGCTGGATCAATCTGTTGTCCTCCATCATCACCATTAGCCAAAGCCACAATGGTAAGAGCTGTAGCGTTATCATCCTGCTTAGGACCCGACGTAGGAGTTCTTTTAAGAGCAAGCTTAGCCTTCTTCCTAGATTCGATTATCTTAAAAGAATTCTAGTGGTTCTATAAAACTTTTCATTGGTTTCCGAAATCTTTTTATCGATTGTTTAGTCCTTCTATCGTTAAAATTGTTAACCAATCAACATCGTGATCAATATATTTAAATGTATAATGCACCCCTATGATCTTAAACCTTTATGAATCATTTTCTTTTTATGTAGCTAATGTGAGTTAAAGACCTTAAATTGTAGAAGCTATGAAGGAACTGGTGGGTGGTTTGTTGGTTTAGAACAATGTTGAAGACGGAAAATGAAATGTTCTGGATAATACTGGACCGTAAGGATAATGTTTTAAAGTTTTGATGGCTAAATTGAAACTACTTCATTGTGTTTTGTCCGAAGAGGAAAAAATCGAAGTGAGATCAAAGGATTTCCGTTTCCAATGCATGTTGGGCATCATGATCTAATGATATTCTGGCTTGTTTGAAATATGAATTACATGTATTAATATGAACGTTGTTCTTCTTACTACTAATATTTTATAAATATTTTTTAAGAAACTTCTTAAAAACTGTTTTTAAAATTTCTTATTTAAGAAACAGTTTTTTAAGAAACTCTTAGCATTTTAATTTTTTATATTTATTTTAATATTAGATGAGAATTGGAGACAAGAAAACGAGTTGCTTACTTTGTGTTCCTCTACTGAAGAATGAATGCTTTCATACAAAAGTGACACCTCACTTTTCATATACAAAGATGGACACAACCCTTAATCAAATAATAGTCAATAAAATAAAACAAGACCTGAAGTAAAATTCCAATTCATAGCCAAAATAAAATAAAAATAAAGAACAGAAACGAACACAAAACGTGAACGCACATATACACACACACACGTAAGCATAAGATGTATAAATGTTTGATCAAACACGTCCTTCTTTTAATAAAATTCAATGGCACCCGAAGACGTACGGTCAACGGCAAATATCATCTCATCCTTCAATCAAAAGCAAGCTTCCAAAAGACAGCAACAGCAGAGCATAGCCAAACTGTAATACAAACACACACATACATATAAGTAACATTGACAAGCAAACATATATACTTTTAATGATTGCACTAGACGAGCGAACTAATCCGTTTACGGACTGGACCGCTCTATTTCTTCATAAAAATGACCAAAGTTATGAATAAAGAACAAAAAGTGGGACTATCCACGAGTCATCCGCTCCTTCTGTTGAAACCATTCGAAGTCATATTACATAAAGCAAAAAATGAGATAGGGGTTTAGTCAACGCACCATCCTTCGGCAAATCCTGAGTCCTTTTCTTTCTTCTTCTTTTGCGGAGCCTGACCATAATGTGGTGGCGGCGGACCCTGATATGGATACTGCGGTGGAGGACCTTGAGGATATTGCGGCGGAGGATACCCTTGTGCTGGATATGCCTGACCGTATCCTTGCTGTGGTGGAGGATAACCTGCCGGAGGATATCCCGGTGGTGGATATCCTTCCTTTGGAGGATACCCTATAAAACAACCACAACGTCATTTCAAGAAACAAGAAAGAGAAAAAAAAAAATAATCTAAACAAAATTGGGAATTACCTTGAGGAGGAGGAGCACCAACGGGATGTTGTTGATCTTGATACATCTTCTTCTCTGCTATGCTCCTATCTGAGGTTTTTTTCCTTTCTTTATATCGAATCTCTTCTTATCTTCGCTGTGAAATGGAATAAAAATAGGATTAATGATGATAATAAAGGAGGTTTAGGAGACAAAAGACATGTTCTCTCATGGACTAATCTTAGATCTTATAAATTAACTATATTAAAAGAAAATATTACAAGTGAGAGGAGAGGACGACCAACTCACTTTGTGGAATCATTCAAATTAAAATCATATAGAAATTTCACCCATTGCCAAAAAGATGACTTTTTCCATTGTTTATTATATGATACATCATCTTCCATTATATTCAAGTTGATATTAATCTATATTCAGCTTCCCATCATTGATGACTTCACACATGGAGAAAAGTATAATTTTTATTGGTCAAGATAATTTTTGGCCACATCTTATTATTTCGAATTGAAAATCTTCCATTATGAGAAGTATAACCTTAATACATACCTTGCATAACCAGCATTGATAAATTACCTTTAAAACAAATGAGATCTTATTGATTCTACGATCCAACTATAAATGAGAACTTTTTCAATAAGTATATGATTGTTGCTTTGTACACAAGCAACCCAAGAAAAACTGATTAGGGTTGTTACTTCTTACAAAAAATTTACCCTACAAAGTTACAAGAGTCTCACTCTCCTGCTGTTTGAAGAAGCTTCACTGGCTGCTAGCTTTTCAGAGCCAAAGGAACCATCTTCGTCCCTTAATTGTATCAGAGGTTTCACTGGAGGATTCCTTTATCCGATTTACGCTGATTCTTTTAGCATTTTAGAAACTAAGGTTTTAATGGCTAAAATTCATAATCCAAATGAAGTAGGACTTTTCTAACATACATATTGTAGGACTGGAAAAATCCAAATTGAAAATTGATTTAAATCGATGCATTAAACGATGAACAGATTAAAATATTTTAAGAACATAAATGAATACAGAGAGGCAAGACTTCTAAACTATTTTCTTAATTTAATAAGTCTCATGAGGTGTGATAATATTTAGCGATTTTAAATTTCAAAATACAACCGCGTTGAGATTATAATTGCAATATTCAAGTAGGTCTTTTAAAAGAACAAAAGAGATGTATGAGATTTTTTGGAATTTTTCTTTTTCCTATAACTAATGAATTTTGTGAAAATAATGAATAAGAAACATATATTTATAGTGAATGAGTTACTTGATCCGTAAAGATAAGAAACATGAATATATCGCTTTGTTCCGCAAGGAGATATAAACATAAATATTTTGTAAAATATTTGGACTCAATCTTCAATATTGATTTATTCGAAATATTATGCACAAAATTTAAATGAAATACTGACAAAAAACAACAAATATTGTTGAAAAAAATAATAAAAATTTGATCCTATAAAACATCATCCAAAAAACACACATTCACCAAGCACCAAGACCTAGGATCAAGTCCGGTCTGGCCCTGAACGGCAGCAGCAGTATACGCGTGTGATTTTATAATGGCTCTCTAGTGTTTTTTAAAGCTATTAAGATTAGTTGTGAGTTTATTACTATATATACTCAAAATTTTTTTCCAATATTATACAAAAATAATAAGTTTGGAGAGCGTATACATATATATAGGTTTACAAAATCAATATTCTCTAAATATTTGATAACTCCAAATATTTATTAAATTTTATTTAAAACTTAATTTAACTTGATTCACACTTATTCTCAAGTATCTTAAGCTCCATGTTTCTTTTTCCTTTCAGATTTGAGACAAATTTCAATGTACAAAGAAGATTGATCACTGGTGATGGGAAGTAGTTGCTTATCTTTCATATGGATGTAGTGGTAGAATACCACAAAAAAACTATTGGTTTTTTTAGCTGTGGGGTGAAACTAAAGTTGATAATACCAAGAATTTTGGTATAAATTGATCTCATTGCATAAAGCTATAGAAAAGATTTATGAGATGATAAATTGGTATGATATTGTGGCAGTAATCTCATATTTCTTTGGTTTTCTACATTGTTAATATGTTTTTGATTGATTGATCACAACTCATATGATTAATATATATTATTGAGAGCAAGTTATTCAATGAAATTGGCACTTAGAAATGATTTATCATGGAACCAAATTAGAATATTAACATGTGTTAAATTGTGCAATGAGGCATATGTTTGTAAAATTTTATTAGTGGTTATTTAAGAAGAACAAAAACTGATTTTTGGTTGTTCCTTGTATTGGTTGGATTTACAATAACAAATTTGGAAATTTGGCAGGAGAAAGTGAAGATCGTCTATATTGAGAATGTTGCAAGTATTAATTGAAAGGACGAGCATTCACTAAATGAGCAAATTTATGATCTCACATATCGATATACTAATACTTGTTGGGCTATTAATGTAATCGACTTTATTAGTTAAATATATATTTTGTAACAAAACTCATTTGAGATTAAGCAACTAAAATTAGAAAAACTTATAATTGTTTACCAAAATGAGAACTAATCAATTATTTTAATGTTCGATTAATTAAAACAACTTAAATCATAATATATAAACTGAAAGTAAACTTGTTTTTACAAAATCATTTACTCTGTCAAAGGTAACTAATATTTTCTCCTTTATTATAAAAATAAAAAACTAAATGTTTGAACTGTCTCTATTATAATACTATGGTACATTGGTACATAGTGTGTCATCTACGTATTTAAAATTTTAACTAAAAGTAAAAACGGTTGATATGGACTTCCAAAATCACTTAAAACTTTGTTATACATCACACTGAAATTGAGACTTACGCGGGTCGATTCATTCAATATCTCAGGAATTAGCAACATTGCAAAAAATGGTAAACCCAACAAATTTAATCTTTCAGATAATGATATTTTTGTTACTTGTGAAAAATCTCAGCATTTACCATAGTCAAGAAAAGAGTCTTCTTCTTCAAACTCATCTTCACAAGAAACTTCCTCATCGATTCGTCCCAACGGCACCGATTGTCTCGTCGCCGTCGTAAGCTGTCCACCACTTTTCGGACACCCTTGAAGACGTACCGCCGACGACAACGTAAAGCTCTGAGGAAGGGCGGTGCTAGGTGGATTACAGATTTGGAAGTTCACGGAAAGCTGACCAAAATCAGAAGATCCGCCACCGGAAAGGATTACGGCGCCGGAGCATGACGTAATGCTGCATATGTAGGCGTCACGTGCCATGATCAAGAAACGGAAAGGAGCCTTCACCAACCATACAAGGCTGTTTTCTTTCTCTATACTTCTTTTTTCATTATTGGATTTTCAAGAATCGAGAAAGATATATGTATATATATATGTATCAAAAGAGAGATAAGACGAAGAACAACTCAAAGATTTCAAGACAGCTAGACTGGATCAAAGAGTAGACAAAGACCACGATAAAATATAAATGAATTTCTAACAACAAAATTATGAATGTGATATATCCTTAAATGTGTCTTGTTGGATGATTACTACATTTCTTGCAATTAGATATACAAATTTATTAAGGTGTTATTGGAAACTCAATTCTACTATATCTCATAAAATATGGACACCAAATTTAGTCTGGATCTAATGGCTTCATTTTACCTACTTTCTTTGAACTAGAAGCATGGCATTGCTTAGTGTGATAGCTTGGCCCATATATGATTTTGGGCCCAGAATAGACCCAATTGATTAGCACCGTTGTTTGTAATTAACACATTACTCTAGTCCGCTATTGAATACTAATAGATAACTGAATCCCCATTGTTTGGGAACTCATCATAATATAGTGTTTTCGTAACAGGTTACAAAATTATACGTAAAAATCAAGTTTATCTTTGACCAAAAAAAAAAAACCCAGTTTATCTCTGAGACCCAATCTCCAACTATTCAGATGTCTGTAATAAGCTAAACTAAAATAAATCAATATCTAAAACATATCTGATTTATACGAATCGAAAAATAAAAAAATTGAAACTGGAAGTAATTGTTAATGCACTAGTTAGATCCTAGATTGTAGGTTTCGAGAAGCTAAGGGGGTCACCAACAAAAACTTTTGGTATCAGCAAAATTGAATCCAAAGGGGTATAATTTGCAAATATAGGTGCATCATGCTGCAGGTGTATATGTAGATTTAGGGGTTAGAGCGTCACGTGACAATCTTAAATTGCTAGAGAATCAAAGATGATAAATAATAGAATAAGCGTAGCAATAAGCAGTATACCTTTCTCGATTCATTCGTGCTTCTACTTTCACGATTAAGCAAAACGTGTAATTTGACTAAAACTAGGATATGGTTAAATTAATCTGTTAGTGAAAATATATGTAGTTTTTGTAGGAGCTATAAAACCGAAAAAGAAAATACGATTTGATATTTGTGATAAAAAGAGAAATCAATTTGTAAAAAAAACACGATTTGTAAGACGATTTTTATGAAATCCAGAAATGAGGCGAGATGTCTCTTTCCTTAACTCAATAAAGCGCCCGTAGTGTGACGGTTTTAATATGCCTTTTGAATCCCAGGATACAACCTTTTATAGACCAATTCGCAACACTCGAATTTGGAATCTGCAAACACAGTATCTACGAAATACTCAAGAACAAAAATCCTTTCTGAAAGATAGAAACGAATATGAGAGAGAGATGAACCTTTTCTGTGAATTTAGAGAAAGCAAAGAGTTTTAGGGCTTTCGAGAATATATAATTGCTCAGGATACTCGGGATACCCAGAATGATTGTTTTAACTCTCTATTTATAGGAAAGAAGTGATTAAGGAGTTTTCGAGATAAAATCTTGACTTTCAGCGAAATCCCGAAAATTTCGCAAGCGGTTATAACCGTTTTGACTAAAATATTCACGGATAACGATGAGATTTTGAACCCGATCAATCCTGATAGGACTCCTCGACGACGAGACATTCCCAAAGCCCAAAGCACGAGCACGAGCGAGTGACGGTGGTGGTGCGCGTGTGTGGATCCTTTGGTTCTCCCCATAAACCACTTTGTAGCTTAGTGACTTTGTTTCATATATATGCAAGTGGAAAAAGTTTCTCCTAAGCAATGTGAGACTTTCTTAAGTTCCGTTTATTTTCTAATGGATCTAATTTCTAAACTCATTTTATATTCACATTATAAACATGTTTCAAGTCTAATGTGTTTAATAACATTTTGGTCCAACAGTTTTGTTTTCGATTTTTGGATAATAAATCAATTATTCTCTAATCGATATTATTTTGTATGAGATTCTGATCAATCTCCACATGTTTAGTATAGTCGTGTTACATGTTAGTCAAGTAAGATATATTTCGTCAACTTGCATAAATTTACGCTTTGATGTTAGTCAAGTAATCAGATGGATTATTCATAGTTTTTTTTCCCTCCAAATCTCAATATAAAAATGCAATATTACGTCGAATAGGTGTAGTAGCCAATCCAAATTGGCAACCAAAGATAACAGTACATGTGAATCAGTCTCATGTTTTTTGATATACATGGTGAATTTGCTACTAATGAGAATACCTCTTCATAATCAATCTCATACTTTTTGATATATATGTTGGTTACTAATCTCACTTTGTGTTTTTCCATTGACATACCAGCTTATATTTGATTATAAATATTTATATTGACGCATCGCAAAATTAGATAAACTCGATGATCTAATTGTTCAGCTCTATGCTTTTGATTAACATTTAGTTATTCTCAGTCTCATACTATTCTTTATTCACACTTGACTATTTAGCTTCATGTTTTTTATTTACACCTAATTACTCAGGTCTATGAACTTGATCTAAATATGATCGTTTTTTTCATCATATATTTGCCAATAATATATATCCAATTTGACTTTTCATGTTGAGGTTCCTTTTGGAAATGAGAATTTAAAAAATAATAATACATTTTTGTCGACAAATGTAATATCCATAGAGATGTATGGACGCCGAATTTTTGGAAAAAAAACACCAACATTGTTTTTGATATATTTCATAGCAGATAAATACACTATAACACTATTCATATGCTTTTATAAAATTGTTTTGAAGAAACACAAAAATGTTACGAGGATATTTAAATGCTAATCTTAATCACATATTTCGTTGAAAATAAAAATACAAAATTTGAAATTTCGATTATTATTTTAGTTAATAGTCACCTATTTGAAACTGTTAATATTCCAATAACGAAATTGTAAATAACAGTTGTTGAAATTTTGTTATTTCACTTTCAATGAAATCGCTACGCTTTTCTTATACGTTAAATCAAAGCTTTTTTTTAATTGTTATTTTAATCATATCCCTATCAATCTCACATCCCCCCCCCCATGCTAAAAACTTGATTACAAAACACGTCATATCACATTTAAACACTTGCCGGTCCACTTTTGTAATGTTTAGTTTGACTCGAAGAACTTCATCAACACACAGAAAAAAAAAATATATAAGCATCAACCAACTCTGAAAAAAAAAAATTTCATTTGAATCTGCAATTGTATTTCAAAAATGGGTCCAGTAATTAATATAATCGTATTAAATTATTATCAAAATATTAATATTTGTTGTTTCGGACAGCAAAACTTAGCAGTTATGGGTCAGTACTCAACTGCAACAAAAACAACACATGGTCTATCAGATCTCTTCCTCTGTCTCTCCCATCAATATCACTTACAGTATTATTAAATTATCTTGATTTGGTTAGATTGTTATTAAAAAATATGTAATTTAAAAACAATTAATATATTAATCACGGCTTTGGGTGGGAAAGAGGCAGATGCGGACACGTGGTGGAATACGAGTGGTAAGAGGAACAGTCAAAGGCAACAAAGATTAGACTGAGGATGGATCGAGGCATACAGTCAAAGCAAGACACTGTCACGGTCAATTGTCTAGCTGGAGCTTTTGCTTGTGGTTCCCACTCACTCTCTGCTTTTTTTGTTTTTTTTTGTTTTTTTTTTTTTCGTTTTTTCCCCTAAATATATTTTCTTCACTTTTCTATTTATCCAACTCTATTTTTTTTTGTTTCTAAAAAAATAATCCGCCAAATGAAGAAATTAAATTAAATTTTAAGTTCTATAGAGACTTGTTGATGTTAGCAAGATAATAACAGTATTAGATTTTTTTTAGCCATTTATATAACTTTAGAAGCAATTGTTGTAGTTATTAAAACGATAAGAGAAAAAATGATAAAGAAGGGTATTGGTTTAGCAAAATCGAGAGATGATAGGTGTTAATAACGATGATAAAAGTGAAATAAAATGATTAATTAGGAAACTAAACATAGAAATTATCGTCGCACGTGCCCGACCTGTACGGGTTACTCTTCCATCGTGGGTGTTTGGAGTTTAGTGAAACTTATCTCAGCTTTTTTTACTACGTGCGGGATTTTCTCTACTCCTATATTTACCATTTTACCCTCCTTTTTGTATAACTTTATTTTTTTTAACTGGGAAAAATATATCCTTAGTTAGCGTTGATATTAACAAAAAAAAAGTAAAGCTAATTTAGAATTTCATTATTGCCTTTTTGACTAATTATGACTATTCCGGTTTTAAATCCAAAACCCTTGTCAAAAAACTAATTTATTCACATAAGTAAAGTGATTATTCCACCCTATAGACCAATTGCATATTTTCTATCACTTGAATATCATTTAAGGGAATTACTTTATTTAGCTCTTTGATATAATTGGTTGTTTTAAGAATTTTCTTGCGTGTGCGTTTATTATTACATGTTACAATGACTTTATTTATTAGTACTATAAGATAGTAGCAAGTTTCATAAAATATCTAATTACTGAAAAAATGAAGAAAGGAAGAAAGAGAGTAAGAACTGTTCTTTAAATAGAGTAATTTAAAAAACTTGTTAGAAACTTTTAGCAACTTGTATAGTTATGAGTAATTTTATTTTTTATTTAGTTATTTAATTTTTTACGGATATTATTAGTATATTTATGAGATATCTAAACTAGTGGAAGGTGCTCTGAACCATTGGTGCTGTTCTTAGAAACTTAAAAATCTAAAACTAGGGACAAAATTGGAACAAAAAAATTACCAGCTGAGTTTTTCAATGGTAATAAAAAGGAAGGTTATATTATAACGAAACCCGGGAGTGGGAGCATGTGGTGGAGCTTGGCACGTGTAGTGCGCGAGTCGAGAGGACTAAATGACCGGCTATAGGCAGTGATTCACCGGTCACCTTATCTTTATTTGTTTTAAATTTTCAACCCGAATCTTTCAAGAAATCTTAAATTTCTCCCTTTGTTTCTTCTCCTTTTCTATTTCCATTTACCACTTTTTTCTTTTTTTTTAATAAATTATTTTCTCAAGGGAACAAAAACAAGACAATCACTCACTACCCAGAAGAGGGTAAGAGAGAGAAAACAGACAAACAAGAGGGTACGGGTTTCTTCATCATTCTCACGAATTCGTCATCTGGTTTCTCTCAAATTCTCTTCCTTTTTTAATCTTCTGAGATTTTCTGGTTGTAAAGTGCAAACCAGATTTGTTTGTACTGGGTCTCTAATTTCTTCTTCTCATTCTTCATGATTTCTCCTTTTTCTGTTTCTCGAAATTTGTGGGTATAATTCACATTTTTTGGGTACGGTTGGGCTTCAATCATGTGTTTATGATGCTGAATTATTAGAAATAGAGTTGAGTGAAATCTTCTTTTTGACCGTTGAAAAGGGGAAAAAAGCAAAGGGGCAAAAAAAAGGCAAAGAGGAACGAGAGGAAGAAGAAGATTGTGTTTGTTTAACGCTCTTTCTGAGATAAAGACATGCGTTTCCTTTCTTCACTCTTTTTTAGCTCTCCTTTGTTTACTATCAATGTTTCATAAAGAGATTTTCCCAAATGCTGTGAGCTAGTTACTAGTCAGAGAGAGTTTCTGTAAAAATTGTGTTTTTGATTTGTCTTTAGATTTTTTGGGAAAAATGCCTATGTTTCAGCCGTTAAAGAGGGATGGGTTAATTGGGTTTGAAGGCGGTGGTGATGGGCAAGTCTTAGATCTGGATACGGCGGTGAAAGACGGAGTTCTCGGCGGCGTTAATGGCGGTGGAGTTGTTGATGAAAAATTGGATCTGAAGAAGATGATAAAGGAGCTAGATTTACAAGATATACCTTCTGTTTTCATCTGCCCTATCTCGCTTGAGCCGATGCAAGATCCTGTGACCTTGTGCACTGGTCAAACCTACGAGAGGTCAAACATCCACAAGTGGTTTAACCTAGGTCACTTGACTTGTCCCACGACAATGCAGGAGCTTTGGGATGATACGGTAACTCCTAATAAAACCCTTCACCATTTGATCTACACTTGGTTCTCTCAGAAGTATGTGTTGATGAAGAAACGCTCTGAGGATGTTCAAGGACGAACGATTGAGATTTTGGGGACATTGAAGAAAGCTAAAGGTCAAGCTAGGGTTCATGCGTTGAGCGAGCTTAAGCAGATCGTTGTGGCTCATCTCATGGCGAGGAAGACTGTGGTTGAAGAAGGAGGCGTCTCTGTGATCTCTTCTCTTTTGGGTCCTTTCACTTCTCACGCTGTTGGATCTGAGGTTGTTGCGATTCTTGTGAGTCTTGATCTTGATTCGGATTCGAAATCAGGGTTGATGCAACCTGCTAAGGTTTCTTTGATCGTTGATATGTTAAATGATGGATCGAACGAAACTAAAATCAATTGCGCGAGATTGATAAGGGGATTGGTGGAAGAGAAAGGGTTTAGAGCAGAGCTGGTTTCGAGTCATAGTTTGCTTGTTGGGTTAATGAGATTGGTTAAAGATAAGAGACATAGAAATGGAGTTTCACCTGCACTTGGGTTGCTCAAACCAATCTCGGCTCATAAACAAGTTAGAAACTTGATGGTTAGCATTGGAGCAGTACCTCAATTAGTCGACATCTTACCGTCTTTAGACCCGGATTGTCTGGAATCAGCTCTGTTTGTGCTTGATGCTTTTTGTTCAGATGTGGAAGGAAGAGTTGCTGTCAAAGACTCTGCAAACACCATACCGTATACTGTTAAGGTACTGATGAGGGTCACTGAGAATTGCACTAACTACGCGCTGTCGATTCTTTGGTCTGTCTGCAAATTAGCTCCACAGGAATGTTCACCTCTTGCTGTTGAGGTGGGTCTTGCTGCAAAGCTATTGCTCGTGATTCAGAGCGGGTGTGATCCGGCGTTGAAGCAGCGGTCAGCTGAGCTACTCAAGCTATGTAGTCTACATTATTCAGACACCATGTTTATTTCCAAATGCAAACTCACAAGGACAATCCAATAGCAAAAGTTTATATCTTTGGCACTGATCGACACATATTTCAGCGGATATCAATGAAACAGTGTATGCGAGGAGTTGCGAATCGCCCCTGCCCTGATGTATATATAAGGTGAAGAGTTTGAAGATTCAGCTATTGGTATCCACGGTAACAATTCAAAGGAGAAAGCAAGCAATTTGCAGATGGAAACACAGGGAAGACAAAGCTGCGCTGCTTAGGATGGGTATGTAACGGTTTCATGATGGTTCGGTTTGCAATAAACAATGGGAATTAGCAAATCTGTGTAAAGTTACCGCCTTTGGTTACATCTGGTTCAGAAAGAACGATAAAAGAAGAAACTGAAGAAAGGAACTATATTTAGTCTTCTTATTGTTACTACCTCTCTACTTGGGTCCTTCTGAGAGGTTGTTTTGCTTTTTGACCACTCACAACAGAAAAAAAAAAAGAAGCATAATCTTTTGAGGTGAAACTTGTAGTCTCTTTTCGAATCTCTTTTCTTCGTTCAATGTTTTTCTGTTACCTTTTCTTACATTAGGAAATTAGAAAACAATGTCTTAATTGCTCATTATTCATCATCATTATTAGTTCATCTTTGTTCCAAGCCTCCCTTACTGTCTTTAATGTTTATAAAGTAAAAAATAGCGATTCTTGAAAATCAAAACACAGTTGTTTCCATGGAGTGACATCGCATAGTACAGTACGATGAGAATATGATTCTTGTGGTGGAGACCAAAAGTCTCCATACATTGGTCTGTGCTATTCACTGTTTTAATGAACAATTGAAAAGATAGTGGGATTTGACAAGTGACTCATTAAACTATTTACTCATCTATTTATTGCCCCATAAACACAGGCTTGGCTTATGTCGGTTTTCTGTTTTGGAAACTAGACTGAGCAAATCTCTGTTTTGAGTGGGTTTGTGTATATCACAGTGTGATTTGGGAGCTTTTGTCTGGAGTCTGGACATAGAAACAGTGAAAAAAGATATGGGCTGGAAATTGAATTTATGGGCTTTTGCTATGAAGCCCATTTAGTTCTTGGTTGGATTTAGCGTCAATGGTGTTAGCTTAAGGTGGCGAGGAGATCATACTTGAGAGAGATCCGGAAAAAAATGGCATGGTTAGCCAGATCCATTGCGAATTCTCTGAAGATCGATGAAGATGAAGATGAAGATGATGAGAAGGAAACGATTAAGGCCAAATCGATTGAAGATTTCGGTTCCGATCAACCGTCTTCGTCGTCGGTGTTGAAATCACAGTCTCCACGAGGCGTGAAGGAAGATATCTCTGAACTCACAAAGACCTTTAGAAGTCAGCTATGGGGTGTTGCTTCTTTCCTCGTGCCACCGCCTGCTTCTTCCGATCTTCCTGAGAAAAATCAAACGGACGGTCATGTGGAGGAAACCCGAAAGTCTTCGGATCTCGGGGAGGGTGACGAGGATCTGATTGCTGGTATCAGGAGCGATTTTGTGGAGATTGGAGGTAGATTCAGGACCGGGATCTCAAAGCTATCGGGAAACTTACCGGTATCGGAGTTTACAAAGATCGCTTCAAATTTCTGGCAATTGGGTTCGGAAGGAGCGAATTCGAAAGAGCATGATGTTGGAGATGCAATCGGTGTGACCGAGGAAGTACTTGGGTTTGCGAGGGATCTTGCTCTGCATCCTGAGACATGGCTTGATTTCCCCTTCCCTGAAGAGGACAATAACTTTGATGGTACGTTTTCGATTCGCATCACATTGTAACCAGATGTTCCGGAAGTTTACTAATCTATGACATGCAATTGGAATCTAATAGAATCATTGATTATCTTTGAGTCGGGAATACACTAAAGTGTTTGCTCTGATCACGTAGTAGGAATTATCAATCTCTTAATTGTGATTTAGTTCCAGGAAGACCTAAAGTGTTTGTCTTCGTGGTTGTTTTGTTTACTTTAGGTATTTGTTGTTTGTTTTTATGCTGGAATTGAACATTTTGTTAAGCGTCTTTTCAATTCTCAATTATTTGCAGACTTTGAAATGACTGATGCTCAATATGAGCACGCGCTGGCTGTGGAAAAGCTTGCATCAGGTCTAGCTGCTTTGAGGATCGAACTTTGCCCAGCATACATGAGCGAGTATTGCTTCTGGAGGATTTACTTTGTACTTATGCATCCTAAATTCAGCAAACATGATGCTTTGCTTCTCTCAACTCCTCAGGTAAGCTTGATTCTCTATTCCACTGTCTTTTCCTCTGTTCTCAAGTTTTGAGGCTAATCCGATTTAATGGCGCTTATATTTCAATGGAAGATTCTCAGGGCTAATAATGAACTTAAATAGTACCATTTGAGTTAGGTTTGCGACTTTTTAGTAGTGGGTTTGCAAAGTTTATGGAATGGTTTATATATAACTAATAATTGGGAAAAGAGTAGTGAGACTTTTCTGATGTGAATCATTGTGTTTTCCTTTTTCAATAAAGGTACTTGAATCAAGAGCACTCTTATCCCATGAGCTGCTGCATAAGAGAAACAAAGCTACAGTAATGGTGCCAGAGAGTAGTGGTGATACAGGAACTGCTATTACGAATGCGGAACCTCTTTCTCTACCTACTAATCCTTCACCAGAACCAGTCAAGACCATCTCTGTCGAAACAATACATTCGAGTGAGACATCTGAGGTTGAGACGGAGAAGCACCCAATCGAGAGCAAGGAGATACAAGTTATTGACAAGCCTGTGATCGAAGAAAGACCAACAACAGCGCGCCATGACAAGCCGGTGCAGAGCCCAATCACTGGCTCTTCAGCTAGAGTTATTGACGTTCAAGTCAATGATGATGATGATGATGCTGATGATTGGTTGAAGGATGAAGATAATGCAGGAACTATTAGCTCCACCGTAGCCACCAAACATCTTGTGGATGAGGATGAAGATATGTCGTTCAGTGATCTTGAAGAAGATGACGACGATGTGCCTGTGAATAACAAGAAATGACTCATGAATCCTCAGACCGAAGAACTTACGTTTTTACTTAAAACCCTGCCTCTTGAAGAAGAATGTGCCACGGCTCGGCCTAGGTAAGCGAGAAGAAGTAAAGAATCAAACGATGGGCTTGAATGTTGATGATGAATATTGTGATTCTGTATCCGTCTATTACAATTATGTTTGTGAATAGTTTTTGTACACTCTTTGCGAAAAACTGCCGGGCTTGTAAATAGAACAGCACCATCTGACGATAATTATGCAAAAATGTTCGAAATTCATGGATGCCATTAATCATAAATATTCAGAAACTAGTCTTGATATTAAAATAAAATATTCGCTTGTTGTATCCGTGACGAGTGGTCGGTATAATACAATTCTTTTAAGAGATGGGTCATAAAAACCTATACCTATCCGCAATAAACCGAAATTTTCAGCCCAAAAGCGAAATTATTTTGAGACTGTAGAAACTTTATGCCAAATCAACCGAATCAATGTGAACGAAACTTGATTTGTGTGTAACCAAATATAAAATAACTGGAAAATTATAATATATTGATATTGCAATTGTTATTGTTAATTCGTTATATAGAAAAGATACATTTACATATGCGAAACATACTTTCAAACATAGTTTAGTTATATAAAAAAAATACATTACACTGTTTTATTTGAAACCAAATCGAATTCGACATAATACGAATCGAACAAAATTTGGTTGTAGCTCCGGTTTTCACAATTTTAAAAGTCAAATTGAATTGAACCGAAGAGTAATGGCCACCAACACCACATATACAGAGTCAACTTTAATAATAAATGAAAATTAAAAAGAGTGGTATTATTCTTGAGCGTGAATTCTCTACAACTCCAAACCTTTTGGAGCTTTGATATATGGTCGACGAAAGAAGACAAACGTGTAACTAGCATGAGAAGAAGGCGCCAAGAACATGCCACGTATTAAAACACCATGCCACGTGGAATGGCGTTCTCTATTTAGTATTAGTAACTCTCTGATTTCTTCTTCTTCCCTTCCATTTATATAAACTTATGGGAAATTGTTAAGAAAAGCGCACCGCCATTATCAATCAACTGGAAAACTAGTTATATAATAATATATATATATATATATCAACCTAAAAAGGATAAAAACGAAGGCCTTTTAATTTATTGTAATGTATTAAAATAATCCATAACTGACTTATCAGCAAACAAACACCCATGCTTGAAACTTCCAATAAAACCCTATGGATCTCTTCTTGTATTACACGCATGTATGTATATCCACACGCCCTTACACCTTTGATAGATCGGATATCTGAAGCACAATAATTGAGAAACTCTCTCTCTCTCTCTCTCTTTTGTTACAATTCTGTTATTGGCTTTGACGTCATGATTTGAATTCTTATCCAATTCGATTCTCTAACATAATTTTATTTTTCTTCTTTCTTTTTCTCATTCCTCCGAGAATCTTGATTTCCCAGTTCCCTCTCTCTGTTTTAATAAAAGGTGGTTGCTTTCATTGATTTTCCGTGAAAGTGAGAGGAAAAATGGTGATATAAACTCTCAGCAACAAAAGGGTTTAAGATGTCTAAGAATAAGGGTACGAGGAGATTTCTCAAATAGTGTCTCCTTCCTTTTTGATTCTGTAGTTATATGGATTTAGCGTTGGGCAAAAAGGGTTTTGATTTTGCTCTGAGGAACAAGAAGTGGGTTTTACTTGCACTGAGTGGTTATGGTGCCTTTAGGGTTTATCATTCTCCTTCGATTTCCCAGAAAAGAAAGCGAATTTCTAAGCTCTTTGCTCTTCTCCTCAATCTCATCGAAGCAGCCTCTGATTCCGCCGAAGCGGTTAGCGTAATCACCAAGGATCTGACTGAATTTCTCAGATCCGATTCCGATCAAATCCCCAACAGCTTCAAGCAGATTTCCAAAATCGCGAAATCGGATGAGCTCAGTTCTTCTTTGATCAGATTTACACAAGCCATGACCGTTGGGTTACTCAGAGGATACCGATTGGATTCCGGTAACGATGAAACCGGGTCGGGTTTTACAGATCGGGTTATGGATAAGCTTTTCACGAAATCCGGGTGTGGTTTCGCTTCTGCGATCGTCGGTAGCTTCGCTAGAAACTTGGTCGTCGCGCTCTATTCCACCTCCTCCTCGGGCGAATCTCCGATCTTCTCTAATTCGAAATTGCTTGACGCGATTTGCTCCGACGATGGGAGAAAGCTAATCGGCGATTGCGTTCAGCGTTTCGTGAGCACGGCGGTTTCAGTTTATCTCGACAAGACAAAAGACATCAACGTATTCGACGATTTATTCGCTGGTTTAACCAACCCCAAACACGAACACAAGGTTAAGCAAACGCTCGTAACGATCTGTAACAGTGCGGTTGAAACGTTCGTGAGAGCGTCAAGAAGACAAACCGCGGAACCGGAATCGGACCGATCATTATCTCAAACGCTGACCGTTGGATCAAAACCGACTTGGATCGATCGAGTTTCGTCGTCGTTGTCTGTACCGAGTAACCGGAAATACGTGGTGGATTTAACCGGGAGGGTAACGTTTGAGACGGTTAGATCGTTGTTAGAAGTTTTGATTGAGAGAGCAAATGGTAAAGTGGAGAGTTATGTGGAGAAAGTTAGAGAGAGAGGAAATGAAACGAGGAGATTCGTGAGAGTTAAATCATCTCTTCTTCATAGTTTATGTCTGTCTCTGTGTTTACAGATTGTTGAAGCTCCATGGATACTGACTCCAAGATAAAGATACTGATCAGGCTAAAAGACAAGAAATATATTTTACACACTTTTGTATTTTGTTTGGTAATTCTTGGATTCAATCTCAAATTCGATGTAAAATTGTTTTTATTTTCTTTAATTGGAGAAGAAAATGATTGTTTGACTATGGAAGAAAGAATGGGTATGGGTTTGTTCTGAATGTTTTGGATTTGGATTTGGATAATAATAAAGCGTGGGGGCATTATTTTGTTAACTCTTTTGTGTCGGTTTTTGTGGATAAATATGGTATGGATATAGTTGCTGACTGTGGTTGAAAAAGTCAAAATAAGTAGACAAAGATAGTTTCTTGTTAACTGATAAACTCTCTCGTTCTGATTTGATCTGATCAATCTAAATTCAGTTCATAGTTGATATACTTATTTTTCTCAAATCGCAACATCTGGTGTGTAACGCCAACATGGCAATGTCTGGTTGCAAGAATATTAAAGACATGTTATAGTTCTAAATTATTAGAATATAGTCTATGATATTAACAAGTAACATTTGTGTAATGGCGGAATGATGGAAAAATAAAAAAAATTTAAAACTTGCAGAATGAAAAACTTGCGAAATAATTTTTTTTCTATGATTGAATAAGTTTGCGGAATAACAAAATATAAAATATTTTAAATAAAATTTAACTATATTTTATAATTAAACTAATTATTTTTAGAAAAAAATCACTATATTATTTATTATCATAAGAAATTATAATTGAGTTAACTATTACAAAATAAAAATTATTAAATATTATTATAAAAATAATAATTATCTTATTGTAATTAGTTAACTTATTCTTAGTATATTTGTAATAAATACATTAATATTTTATCACATTGGAAAATCAAATATCATAGTTTTATTTATTAATTTTCTATTATATTATATAAGATGTATAAAAGTTTTTTTTGTTCTAATTTATTTGATTTTTCTCAAAATTTTATGCAAATTTGTATGTATTTAATATAGTGTGACTATTAAATTTTTTAATATTTTTATTGGTTTTAATATTTTAACTAGATGTTTAAAACAACATTATGTAAAACAATTATTTTATAATTTAAAAATTTATTAGTGTTTATTTAAAATTCTAAAATATTATTATTATATAATTAAATAATTATAAAAATTTGATTACATAAAAAATCTACTCCATCTTCACTTTTCCATTTAATGAGATTTTCTTTGTATTTTTTGTCAGCGAAAACGTAGACTTGCATTTTCACATTTCATACGCGATTCCGCAAGTTACCAATCAGGGTCTATAAATTCTCATTTAAACTCTTTTGGTTTTTCAAAGCCTATCAATTGTACAATCCCATAATAAGCCAATTAAAATTTCTTCGTAATAGAGGATATTTATATCACCAGCACATGAGAACAAGCCATTTGTTTCAGATGGAACAATTTAAGGCTTATTTCGTATTGTAGGAACTTAAGTTTTACAACATGGGTAAACTGAATTTTTTTTGCTGTTTTTATTAATAAAAAGATATTTAAAATCATTTAGATAACTAAAATGATGATCTGGACATTTTGTGCTAATTTAACTATCATTGTATTTTTTGGGTGTGAAATCCAAATAAGTACAAATGGTGAAGAAAGCTTTACATCTTTAAAACTCTTTAAATGAGCAGATTATTCCAATGGTTTCGACATCATTTTCATCATTTCAGAAGAGTCTGACGCAAAATTTATTTCTGTTTGTTGAAATACAATAACATTCCATAGTCTAACTAAATTCTTTTAACTCAACATGAAAATGAAAGACTATAACTTATATTCCTTGCTCCTATCCAACATACCATTCCCTCTTAACTATTATACCAACTTTGCCCTGAAAAATGATGGGTTTCTTTCGATGAACCATATTTGTAGTACCACCAACCATTCTGGACCAAATTGGATTAAGTAGAAATATTTTAATATTGAATATCAAATAGTTTAAATCAACAATTTTCATGAGTATTATAGTATAATTGGAAAAGTTCAAACAATAAAATGTTTTAGTAACATTCATTGAGATCTTTCAAAAATATATAAGTTTGAGAAATCGAAATCATTATTATGAGAAAAAACTCAATTATTTGGCAATAATGGCTCATCACAATCACATTCAATGGTAAAATATTCTAATGAATTTAATTTAGTCAGTGGTCTGTCGGTAAATTGATAAAAAAAATGATCAAAGAAAATTATTATAGAGATGATACTAATATTAAATTAAGAATAAGATTATCAGAATCGAGATATTTTTTTTTTGATTATGTAAATGATAGGCAGCATTGGTCTAATAAATTTTGATGTTCTATGTCAAATTTATTTTTATGCCTTTTATAAATATTGTTTTTAAAAAATTTGATGCATTTTTGATGTCTATGAAAAAAATAAAAGTTTGTGCTACCCTAAACCCAAACTTTGATTGTTTGGTCTCTGGACCGGCTCTGATAATATGTAGAGTAACGGTTGTTATATAGCGTTTATAATCTTAATATATGATTGCAGATGTTTTTATTTTCAATATCCACCAAAAACATAACTTATCAAATTAAGTTTACGAATATTCTTACAAGAAAAAAAAATGTAAAAGAATTGCTTTTTGTGTTTGATGATAACGAGAAGAAGAGCTAATGATTTGTTTATACAGCAAAAGTTTTCAATATAACCAAAAAAGTGGAGTGATGAAAATCAAATTTCATCATAATGAAAATTGAATTTTATGTAATAAAATTAATCAACATTGATTTTGTGGTTACGTAATTCAATTTTAGGAGAGATTCTTTTGTTGACTAAATCAACAACAAAATTTATAATAAATAATGTTTGACAAAAAGATTAGTTTTTTAAGACTTCAAGTCTATTTGTGAAATTTTAGAGTCCGAAACTCGACTCTATTCCAATTTCTTTTTTTCCATTTTATATTCTATTATTACATTTTTTGATAAATGTTATATTTTAAATTTTACAAGTAACTCCCTTTAGGTTTCTATTTCTTATATAAAAAAACTCTGATTTTTACATATGATTACAATATTTCATAAGGCTCACGACAACAGTTACATAATATCTAACATCCAATTATTCCAACGAATGTTTTCAACAGAAAAATCATCGAAATGTTCTACAATCATTTTGTCAAAACGAATTCCAACATATATAACATTTAGGATTTTATACAAACTATATAGAGTTTATTTTCTTTCATTCATTTTGACGTTTATCACAAAAGGAAAAAAAAAAATCCATTTCAACGATCAACGCCACTTCTTCATTTAAATAGTTAAGAAACCTTACTTCCCAGCCGGTTCAATTTAAATAGAGTATTAAATTAACCCGACTCAAAAGATCAAACCATATGCCACAATCTGTTTATCAAACCAAATAATTTTTCTACTAGGCCCAGCCCAACCAAGGTATTCTCTTCTTTGATACATAGCTTTGTCTCTGGAATACCATTTTCACAAACCACAATCACTAAATGAATTCCCGCATCATGCACAGATAAATGAATTAATTTAAATGTTTGTTCTTAAAATTTTAATATTAATTATTTTGTTATTCATTTTAAATTTGATATCTATTATGTACACATGTATTTTAGAAGAATTATAAAACTATAAAGTGTAAAACAATGATTATTTTAACGTATTATCATGAGACCATTGTGAGATTATATAGTTATTATTATTATTATTATTTATTAGCTAATAGTTTGATATACTTTATTTTATATTATTTGTAGGTTTTTCTTTTTATGTATACGTGCTAATCTATAATGGATGTGCCACTCAATTCACCTAGTTAAAAACAAGTAACTCGAGTTACAGTTTTTATATTATTTTCAGAATGGTGAAGATTAACTTTTTTTTGGGGTGTGGTTGAGGGTAATTAACATATCATACTCTATTGGCCTCGTCAGAATTTCTGGCAGAGCGGTTTTATGAAGGTAGGTCTTCACAAGAAAAGTCAACTACTTTTTCCCAGTCAACTCGTCTAATTTTAAGACAATATGGAGCCGGTTGTTACAACCAAACTCGAAATGGATAAAATCTTTGTTGTGACTTTGTGGCTTTTAATATAAACCTTACAAAATAAAAGACTGAAAGATGTTTTAAAATCCATAATTAGACAGCGAGTGTGAATAAGGGATCGATATAACAAAAAAAAAAACAGAAAAAACAGAAAACAGAAAGCACAGTGACATGGTTTAATATATAATGTAACTAGTTACTTATTTATCTTAATATAGATATAAATTTAGTGCTTGTGATTCTGAGTGTAAATGTAATCGGTGTGAGCAACAAGAGTTCGTCTAATCAAACATTCTTCTTCTCCAATTCCTTTGCAGCTTTCCTCTTCAGCTTTGCCTCCTTCAGTTTCCTACACATATGAATTGTGATAATATGAATCCATTACACGAAACAAATCGGGAGAATGATATCTTATAAGGACCATGCATGCAAACTTTCTTGGGGTTCCTTTTTTTACGTACTTTAGAATCTTAGAGGAAAGCTTATATAGACTAATTAAGGTATAGCAGCTTTTTTGTATCAATGAAAATCAATATTAGAATCGATCTTGTACTCTGTTCCTTGCTCTTTGCTAATGCGTGTAACATACATATGTAGGTTCCAAATATTAGTTTGAATATTCGTAAGTAATGGTAGAAAAAAAAAATCTTTTTGTGAAAATTATTTTTGGACTTTTGACCCATAATATCTCTTGCTCTAGGATTAGCCTTTAATATCTGTACAAGGCGTAACTAATTATCTTTCCAACGGAGCCTTCGATATTGCAAATATGTTTTGAGTTGCAATATTATTAAAAACAAAAGGAAGCTAGTTAACGAACCTTGATGGAGTCTTCTCTGGAAGAGGCGGTGGTTGTCGTCGGAGTCAGACGGGCTGCGTAGGTTAGCGTTGAGCAGAGAAGGAGAGCCATGATGAAAATGGTTGTGAACTTGGCCATATTGATTTGCAAAGATGCGAGAGAGTAGAAAGAAGAGAGATAGAATAATAGATGTGAGGATGAAGAGACGATGAAGTCAATTAGGTGAATTTATAGAGAAACACGAGTTGACAAACAACGAGATGCTGCCCAATGTGAACCATAAAACTTGTAAAGGGGAAAGTTAATTACTTTTATGACGTCATAATGCGTATATATCGCTAACGTTAATCGTATTTAGTTTTATGTTTGTTAGTGTTCATCAAATAAGAAGATGCTCTTTATTCATCTTCATGCCGTGTCAGATTATTTTAAGGCCCCTCTAAATAATTTGATGTTGTTGTGTGTGTGAATGATTGCTCAATAAAGTAAAATATCATGTGAGCAGGCAAAAAAAGGTGACCGGTGGATGAGATCAAAGACAATATACATTTTGATTTAATTTGGAATTTCTTTATTCCAATTTGATTCAAATAAAAACAGTGAGTGGGTTATTAAAACATAATATACATGCTTATAAAATGTAAAATATATGCACTGGAAATTGATTATAGAGTCAAATCAGATATATGAAAACTATAAAAGAAAATAATTCTCCGAAGGTTGAGATATATATGAATAGAAAAGATTAACCTAATGATTCTCACGTGCAGTTGAAGGAGAGGAAGTCTTGTGAAAAATAAAATGATGTAATAATACAATTTGACCAACACTTTTTCACTAACCAAACATTTTATCAGGAATAGTTGACATAGTAGTTTTGGATGTATTCTAGAATGCCACAGAAGTTAGAACCTCAGCAGCTCTAAGTCATTGTTGAATCGGTGTTTTTGTTTGTTTTGATTACCTAAAGTAGATGGAACTAAAATCAAAATGAGCATATGTACCATATCTTGATCATTTATTTTAAATTTTTGAAATAATGATAATATCGTATATATAGATTACATCATTTATTTCTGGTCAAAAAGACTAGGAGAAAGAGCTTAGCAAAGTCTTTGTACTCTTTTCAAACCTATTTACTAAATATTTAATTCCATTCACATTTATAAATACATCACACGTATCGTAAACTTGTTATTTGACGATTTCGATTTGATTTTTGTGATTATTACATCTCTATCGAGACAATTATCTGAATCGTTAACAAATACAATGGGAAGTTTTACTGAATCTGGATAGGCTACTTTCTAACGAAAACTACTTGGACAGATCGATACGAGATATAGTTTTATTTTCTTTATGGTTGCGTTCGATATGTTAGTTTAGTCTACTATTTTCCGTTACTGTGATAAAAGAATCGTGGACACTCTCAACATATAGTTTATGTAAATTCGAAATTATTTGTTGATAAAAGAACATATATAAATTATTATTATGTTTTTTCATACACGTCGGGTGAATCTGAAACAAACCTTTTCTAACCATTTAAACCATTCATGTCATGTAGGTAAATTTACAAAGTAATTATATAATTGAGTTTCAGTCAACAAGATCCGATTACACAATTTTTTTATATATATATTAAACTTAATTTGATTGTTTTATGTAAATGTGTGAAACCATTCTTTGTTGGAATTTTTGCCGATATATATGACAAATAAACGAAGGAATATAGTACTGATGAAGTTTGTCTTCCCAAACGGGCAAACCGAAAGTTTAAAGAAGAAATGTCTTTTCAATTGCTGATTGTTTAAGTAACCCAACATTCTTCGGTGAAGATCCAAACTCCAAAATATTCGTAATTATCATTCTTTAATCCAACAACGACCAAACATATATTCTTCTTGATAATGTTCCCTGTTTTTTTTTTTTTTTTTTTTTGCCATGTTTTCAAATACATAAGATTCTCTTTATACCAAATTTATAATAGCTCTAAGTTTGTACACAATTTACACTATGGTCATTTAGAAATACTCAACTTTGGATATCTCACTAAAAAAAGTATTTAATTATTTGAACTACTTTAAGATAATTTTGAGTGGATATCCTCTTCATACCAAATTTATAAGAGTACTTCCATTTGAGATACCCAATCAATTACATACTAGTATTTATTTTTGTTACAAAGTTAATAGTTATCTCATCTCCTTCTTAGCCTTCTAGATTGATTTCGGTATAAATTTAATGTCGCGCCATAAAGTGAATAACTGATTTAATATTCAATGGTCAATATATATATACGTAAGAACAATTAAAACCACATGATAAAAAAGTGCAGAAAAAGAAATACGTATCCCAAAATCGAAATTGATTGATGTAGAGTTCTTTACTTCTATAGATATATAATAGCGCAATAAGAATTTATGAACAAATCCAAATCCATTTGGAATTTTTCCTTAGTTTATATATGCATGTCTTTTGCTTGAGAAAATAATATCTTTCAAGTAAATTTTTGGATTCGCTAACACAAGTAGGGTCTTCATCTATCATTTCTACAAATTATTTAAACGTGAGGGCTCGAATCAAAAAGGTGAGATCAGGTTCCATAAACTCTACTGACAATAACTTAAAACATTATTATGTTTATTTAAAATAAATAAGTTATTATGTCTATTGTTGTCATATTATTTTTTCCTCCATCCATTTCTAACATCTAACTTATTTTATTACTCTCAATTGCTTAAATATTCTACAAATTCATCTAAATAAAAATAGCGTACCTAATTAACAATATAATGTAAGGATAGAATGGACAATGAAGTTAAACGACGATAGAACAAATAGTGAAGTTGAACGATGGTTTTGTTTCAAAAAAAAAAAACGAAGGTTTTCTTTATAAAACCTAGTTAATTACAGATTATCAAATTCTTCTTCGTTTTCTTAATCAAATTTTAGTCCGATGGAATATTCATGTTTGACTGTCAAGCGCATGATGAAACTCTAAAATCTATTTTTGTATTTTTTGGTGATGCATGGCTCCTGTTTTTCTAAATCCGATATCACTGTGCTTCAAAAGATTATCTCTATACCACGGATATAACTTTGATCATTCACGCAAACTTCACTACGTATAGTTAGTTGCACCTTATGTGCTGAAACTCACTGTTGACATTGGCTCTAACATGTGGTTTAAATTGCTGGCCTTCAACAATTCGTTCGGTGTCACATCGTCCAAGCTCTTAAGATCGCAAAATAGCCACTATATGGCTGCAATTAAAAGGTTATATTGATATGGATTCTCAGTTAAACAGTCAGAATTATATATAAATATATATATATATTTTGGGGTGATCGAGAAATCGAGAAATAGTCATCTATACGAACTGGAAAAGGACCCAAAAAGAAAAAAAAAAAAACACTTTTGCGAATGTTAATTTGTCGTGGAGTAAAATAGAAGCATGTACAATCTTTCTGAAAATCACAGGTCTGCATGTGAACACGAGGTTCATAAATTGGTATAATTAGTAAGACGTTCAGATAGGTCAAACATTAGAAGATTAGATAACGATGGTACATATTCAGAAAAAAAAAAAAAAATAATTGTCGAGAATAATTTTATAGTTCAGTGGTTAGATAATATCTTTCCAAATAAAAAGAAGTAAAATTTAAATTAAAAAGCTATGCCATATAAATGTCAGTTATATGGAAAATTTCCGGACGATCAGAAGAATTTTGTATTTTTGTCGTCAATTTATGTGATCTCTCATAACAAATATCAACAGTGATTAAAAACACTAAATCATTTACAGCTTTTATTTCAAATTGTTGCTCGGTAGACTTTCTTTCTTATATAACCGATATAATTTTAATTTATTTTTTGTTATCAGAAATTATAATTTAGCATGGTTGGAATAACCAAACAGACAATACAGAACTAATATATATATATATATTATAATTAAAGGAAGAGTATGAATACTGCATGCCAGTTAATCGAATATTTCAAAAAATAAACATTGATGACAAGAAGCAAAATTAACATATCCTGCTATGTTTAGTTGAAAATGTCGTCGAACGTAAAGTCATTTATATATGTATTTGATTTGTAGTTCAATATATCGAATCTGTATAACTTTTTTGATTATTCCTTAATTTATATTAGTCTATAGAACTTATTCTTGAATAATATCATATATTAATTATAAATATCGATGCGTGGTCGAGTGGAGACTAACTTAATGTTATTTCTCCTTCGATTTAAATTCAAGAATACTAAAGGTTGCACAGATCCCAAGTTACATAAAAATAAAATATAATCCAGGTAGCCGATCTCAAACGTTTAGCACAAAAATAATATTTTCAAAAAGAAAAAAGGCACCCACATTTATACTCCATATGATATATTAGCTTATTTTTTTTGGGTAATCATTTAATTTTCTTTCATCATTTTGTAAACTTATCTAGCTACAGATAACAAAATATTCATTTTGAAATTCATTAATTTTAGCGCATGGTTCTAATTTATAATTAACTTGTACAAAATTTTGAAGAAAACCTAGAAATGTGAATTTGCCTGTGAAAGAAGACTTACGGTATATTCTCAAAATATAATAATTTTTTTTGAGTTTTGAGGTACTCTATAAAGATTTTGACAAAAAAACGCAAGATGCTATATTTTTTTAAGTTTTACAGTTTGTGCTTTGTGGTTTTGAAAAATCAAAAGAACATAATTTATATCTTACACCAAATCATTCTATAAATCACTTGCTTAAGAGGATGGATAGGAAGCGAACCACTTAATCATCGCCTGATCAAAGGAACGATCCTCTGTGGAACGAATTGAGGTGATTATGTTCGTCACATTCTTTTCGATTGATTTGATGATCTGCAGTAATAGCTCCATGCCTCCGCTTGTTTCTCTCTCGCCAGATATATAGTATACCTACGGTAAACTGGAAGACATACCTCAATAAAAGCAGCATAATTACTTGATCCCAAACTTTGAATCAGTCAGTTGCAAGGAGTACTCCTTTTTGCCCAGATTGTTGATGAGTATGCACAACGGACAAACACAGCCAATAAAGAGAACTGGTCCAAAGGAATATGGTTTAAATTCGCGACGCCAAAGTCCGACAACATTTCAGTCATCAGTATGTTTAGGGTTAATGTACTAACGGATCGGTCCGTTGTGACCCAAAAAGAAACAAATGTGTTGAGAAGCGAGAACCCTAAGTTACGCAATAATATCTTAAGCTCGATACTATTGTATCAAACTTTGTTTTTGAACTCCTGGGTCTTCATTTACTTAAAGCCCTATAACACACACATGGGCTAAACTTTTGTTTCAGCCTAAAATTGTAACTGCTTTTGCGTAACATTTAATTTATTTTCTTTTGTTCATTGTTTGAGTTCACAACTATGTAACTATTGGTCGGTTCTTATAAAGAAAGTTGTAACTTTTGGTTAAAAGTAACTTTAAATTAGTTTATTTTCACTTTTAAAAAAAAAAAGGTTAAAGTGGTCGTGCACATGAACATGATCTCCAACAAACTCGAAACAAGCTAAGGGATACAAAAGTTGGAAGAGTTTGATAATTAAGCCATGCTTTTCAGTTTTATTGTATTCCTTAAGAACGGCTTCTTTAAAACAGCTTTGCTGTTAAGAAAACTACCATGAAGAATATTCTCTCTCTAACATAGCTAGAGAGAGAGAGAATATTAATTAAGCTTTAACATATCTATAGTCCATCGAAATTAAAGATTTGAAAGACATATCTTTACATGATTAGTATAGAAAAAGAAAAACCTCGCACCGTCGATTTCTTAAAATATAAATATTAACTTGTCTGTATGTATTTGAAAACGAGACGTATTAAAGTCAATTAAATCATATTACAATAAAAGTTAAAATTCAAGATAACCTATTATAAAATTCGAGGTAACTTTACTTATTAGATAGATCCAAGGTCTTTGTCTTTTGCCACTGTAATAACAATTTTATGTCACCTAGCTATAATTATAATACATCATTTTGATTTTAAATATACAAAGGTATGCATGCATATCACCATAATGTATATATCATCTTTATTGCTACATGATACTTTTTCATTTTCTTCTTGTCCATAGCTTTATCCTTTGTCTCAAAACGTAGATTTCACTAACTATATTTGCGGTTACATATACCAGAAAAATAGGAATCTTAACAATAACAAAAAAAAACATATACTTTTCCATTTTACTTTGATAACGAGATTTATACATGCACATGTTGTAAAAATAAAGAACATGGCAAAAAAACACAAATATTACAATGATATTACCACAAGATTTTGTCCAATCGGACTGTTATTATACGAAAGTAACACATATTTTTTAGTTTTTTACGAATCAAAACATTTGGCTAAGGCTCTATCGTACAACAAAGAATCTGTTAAATACACATATCTCCCCTTCCTTTTGCTATAAATCTTAATTTATCTCTCTATAAAATAGCTAAAGACACACTACACGAAATCTCTCCTTTATAACCATATCAGATCACCTTCACAAATCAAACCATAGGTTTATATAAGATCTACGTTTAATGTTAAACATTCATAATTGTTCCTCATTAAACTTTTCCTCTCATCATCACCATTTGCATTCATTATGTACCCTTGAGCCTTTGTACATGTCAGATTAGTTAATCTCACACCATTAATGTGCCTATATGTTTTAAGTCAATTATCCGAAGTCTTGACAAACATCGAATTTCACATATTTTCTCAATCCATATGTTTGTCTCTGCCACAATTCAGATTTGATCAAGTACTGTTTATCAAACGGGTCATTCACTTAAATCTGTTAATAAGATAGATATTGTAGTTAATTGTTATATTTGTAAATCGTTTCAATTAGCAAATGAAGTCTGGCTCTCTAAATTAATTTGAGTTGCATCTAATCCTGCATAGACACGTGTCCAACACTTTCCCACTCCTGATGCAACTCATTTTCTCTCTTTTGGGCTTTCTCTGAAAAAAGAAAAATTCCAAAAAGAAGGAAAATAATAATAAAAGGTATTATTGTTAAAAAAGCGAAATTAAAAAACTTATATCAATATTTTTTACAACTGTCTGACCAAAGTACCCTCGCGTGGGTCCCATAGTCCGTCCATAAATATGGGCCTCCAACAATGCAATTCTTCCCTTTTCCCCCCCCTAATCTTACTACCATATTACATTTAGATAGTTTTTTTTTTTTAATTGTCCTTGTTTTTTTTGTTGGTTCAGCATTAAACCATGATGTATACTATTTCTCCGGTTTTCTCATGTGAACCGGGTCTAACAACCCCTGTCCCAGCTTTCGAAACCGGGTTCACTCCATGGGTCCTCGACTCATCATCAATGGATCTAATACCAGACTCGGCCCATGAGTACCTAAGCCCTAGTTCGGTAAATCGGACTGGTTCAGACGTTGTTCCGACGGATAATCATACCGATGAGCGGAGAAAGAAGCGGAAGTTATCGAACCGGGAATCGGCTAAGCGGTCAAGGGTGAAGAAACAAAAGCACTTGGAAGAGATGAGTATCCAGCTAAACCAGCTCATGATTGAGAACCGGGAATTGGCGAACCAGCTCCGGTACGTTTATTACCTCTGTCAACGAACAAAGACGGAGAATGATCGTCTACGTCTGGAGCACCGTATGCTCCACGGTACGTTGTTGAACATCAGACAAGTTTTGATGTTGCGTCAGATCGATCATAGCTCAGACTGTGCAACGTGGCCTTACAATAGCAGTACTATTGTGACGGTCCAACAGGATCCGTCGCTTATAACAAATCATACCATGTTATAGTTACAGATTTCTGTAATTTTTTCGACGTCAGTAAAACAAAGAACATCTTTGTAAAAAAGTTATAAAAAATGCATGAATCTTTAATATATCGTTAGCCAATTAAAGTTTGTTTTCTTTAATCAGTTTACCAATTTGATTGCACAATTAATGGTCTTGTCGTGTTTTAAACTTTTCAACAAAGAAAAGGGTTACTGGCATAATGTGTCGAGAACCTTTTTCATTCAACTGATTCTTTTTTTCACTCTTTCTTTTTTTTGTAACTTTTGCTGAAATATAGTTTTTATTTGATCATGATATTTTACAGATATAGCACAACTGATTTATATGATAATGATTATAAACATTTGTAAGTCTTATAAAGTTCAAACAATCGATTATATCGCACTAAGGTGTAGTCAAATCTTGATCATCATTCATCAAGGTGATTCAAAGTCTTAAAAGACTAGGGCTTTATGTCAACATAACTATATTTCAAGCATGGAATCCAAAACGTCACACACGACAAGAAACACTGAGTTGGTTTACATGAGATTCCACAGTTAGCTTTTTAATGATAAATAAAAAAAAAAACTATTCCCGGAAAAAGGATTTGTTTCCTGATATATAAATTTTGTGCTCTAAAATATAGAAGAAGAGAACTATATCCTAATTAAATAATAGTTTCTATGAGGAGGTCAAATTCAAATTCTCGGTCCACTATCTCTTCGGCAGTCCTAATCACCACCCCAATCTCATTAACTTTAATAAAGTACATGAATTACTGTTTTGGTCTTTCTTAATGCATAGGTTTAATTTATGCTTTTAAATTTTCATAATCAGCTTCGTAATTCTAATAGCAATATCTAGATTTTAAAAATGATAGATATCGAACATGATTTATAGGATGTATATATTTAGGTCCATCTTAACCCACTAATTACATGGAAATGAATAGGCATAATAATTGTAATTAAGATGGGATGACAAACTTTCACTACAAGTTAAGTTTTACTTACATATGGTAGATATATAGGCAACGAATGAAAAGTTAATTAGGTTGATGACTACGATGGTTTGATGACCAAAAAAAATTATAGAAAATATTAAAACCTTTTTATTACATTTATATACTCGATTTGTTTAAATGCATGGGGTTTTATGATACTAAAACCTACTAAAGTTGCGGCCATTATGTGATTTAGATAAATAAAGAATACGGTGTAAACCACGACACGTGTCGATGCCACTCGTATCTTTTATATATATAGCCCATTGTTCTTTTTCCTACTTTTTGCACCCAAATGTCTGTCGTCCACAATTAGACCTTGAGTCGGCTTGATTGTAAACATTAGCTATCTAACTTTTAAGTCATAAACAAATTTTTGAAATCCTTTTTCGGTAACCTTTGTTATACTTTTTTTTTTTTTCTGGCTTAAAAGTTTTATGGTTGTAATATATATTTAAGGTTTCAAATGCATTGAATTTAACGGAGAGAAACGGCCATAACTAATTGTGAAGCAAAACAAACAAAAAAGTTTATACGAAAAGAACAAATGTAGTTCATACGATCATACATAATAAAACAGTTTAACTACAACTGCTAAAGTATCTAACTCTTTCTTTTATTTGAGATTTTTCTTTTGTAATTTTATTGGCCATCTCTTTTGATCTTTTCGCTTTGTAGCAAGAAAAGAACTGTAACTAAAAATCTGATTTTGATCTTTAGACAACTTGAGGTATTTTACGTGAGAGAATTTTGGAACCTTTTTAACATGATCTTGTAATTTGACGACAGATGGAAAATCAAGAAAGAGAAAAATTCAATAATTTCAAGACCCTTTTTCTCGTTAATGATAAGATGCTTTATTAATGCATGATATATTCACATATTTTAAAACACATAAAATGAAGAAAAGTAGAATAAATATAGTAAATTTAATAAAATGACTAAATCAAAATTAGTTTCTAACACAAGGAGCTTTGCAAGAAACTAGAGACTTAAGACTATTCTTCCCTTTAGACATATCTTTATCATCGTCAACTTCGACATCACTTGAACAATTTGTCATCGCAATAAGAAAAGGATCATATTTCTCTTCTCGTCTCTTTCCTGCTTTTTTCCATTTCATTAAACAAGATTTCACGAACGAGGAAGTTCTAACCAACCGTTTGGATAAAGGATATGGTGGTGGCAAAGGTAGCAATGTTGGTACCACTGTTTTATTATCGTCATTTGACATCGTGTCTATTTCTAACTCATCTCTATTACATATTGATGATGAATCTTGAGGCGATGCTGACAAAAGAAATTTCTTTTCGTGAGAGAACATGTTTTACTAGTGAAGTATTTGATATATAGACTTGCGAACTATATATTCATATCTATCACGGAATTTTTTTTATTGAATGGGGTGAGACATGATAAAATGCATGAACAAAAGAAAATGAATTAAGGTGACATGCTTGTTAATGTTATGGTTATTTAAATATACTTTAGAAGAGCATGCATGCATTGCCCCTTTCTTATTTACATTGATTACAACAAATGACACACGTATGAGTAAATACATAATTTGTATAACTAATTACAAGATCTTCACTTTTAAAGGGAACAGATCCCAAATTTATAATGTATAAATCATAACAAATCGACAACTAAGGAAGACACTTAACACGTATGCCAGTGGAACAAAGATATGAATTTGAATTTCATTGACAACTTGCAATAAGCATGAAAAATTATGTTGGGAGATTAAATTCGAGTAGACCTTTTTGAAAAAAAGAACATCGAGGCCCAATATCTCAGATGTCCGACTTATTTTGACATTTTGGGCTTTACAAAAGTTGAGAATGGGCTAATAAGATTATATATACAAATAGTATTTCAACAACATATAATATGATCGTGTTAGAAAAAAAGTGAAAAAACTGTAAAGCCCCAAGGACCATCTCATGAAAAATTGGTGAAATTGATTTAGTGGCCATTTCTGGTTAGGTCTAGTGGTCTATCCTGTTTTCTAAGCTTGTTTCAATTAGCAATACCATGTACACTTGGTTTCAAATTACTGGACCACAAACTCCAAAAAAAATAAAAAGTAAATGTAAATGGGCGTCATGATTTTCCCTTTTTAACCCATTTTTAATTCAATTAAAACTCTATATAAAAAAAGTTTAATCTATATAAGTATATTTTAAAGCTAATTGTTTTAAAATATTGGTGACTTACTAAGAAGACGAAGAACAATTCTAAAATATCATGAATTATTGTCAGTTGATAAAATCTACATAAGAGTGTGAGAAAATGGATGGCATGATTAAAGATTGAAGCAAGAGTGTGTTTGGTCTATTGCATTTAAAAAGAATAATTAAAAGTTGAAAAAACATCATTATAATTACATCCAGCCCCAACGGACAATTTAATTCCCCCTAATTAATTTCCACCTCTATCCTGCGCACACTTTGCTAACACGCGCCGTGATATCACACAATGCAAACTTTCTCTTTATCGACTACAAATTTTCTGTAAACCGTTTCTTTTTTCTGTTGACAGTCACACTTTCTTCTTCAACCTCTGTAATATCACTCTGAAGACGACGGAGAAACTTTCCATGGCCAAGAGTCACCGGTTTAGCTACCGGTTACTCCTTCTCCTTTTATTAAGTTTCGAAACGGCACGGCGATTGACTTCCGCTGATCCAAACGACGAGGCGTGTTTGAAGAATCTCCGGCAGAGCTTGGAGGACCCGGCGAGTAATCTCCGGAACTGGACGAACAATGTCTTCTCTAATCCTTGCTCTGGTTTCACTTCCTATCTCCCTGGTGCTACCTGTAACAATGGCCGAATCTATAAACTCTCTCTAACTAATCTCTCCCTTCGTGGCTCAATCTCTCCGTTTATCTCCAACTGTACCAACCTCCAATCCTTAGATCTATCCTCAAATCAGATCTCCGGCGAGATCCCGCCGGAGATTCAGTTTCTCGTTAACCTCGCCGTACTCAACCTCTCGTCTAATCGTCTCTCCGGCGAAATCCCACCGCAGTTAGCTCTTTGCGCTTACCTCAACGTCATCGATCTTCACGATAACCAACTCTCCGGTCCAATCCCTCAGCAGCTAGGGCTATTGGCGAGATTATCGGCGTTTGATGTGTCGAACAACAAACTCTCCGGCCAGATTCCGACGTATCTGTCGAATAGGACTGGGAATTTCCCCAGGTTTAACGCGAGCTCGTTCGTCGGGAACAGAGGGTTGTACGGATATCCGTTGAAGGAGATGATGAAGAGCAAAGGGTTATCGGTGATGGCTATCGTCGGGATTGGACTTGGAAGTGGAATCGCGAGCTTGATGATTAGTTTCACTGCTGTTTGTATTTGGTTGAGGATCACCCAGAAGAAGTTGGCTGAAGAAGAAGGCAAGATTACTCAATCAATGCCTGTTTACTAATTTTTAATTTTTAATTTTTTTTTATGGATTTTTGCTTATAATCTTTTTATTAATTAAAAAAAAAAGAAGAAGTTTCAAGATTCTTTGTATGTGTGAGTTTTTTTGTTTGGTCTATTCTTTCTTTGGGATTTTCCCTCTAATTTTTTTTTGTTGGGTCTTTTTACATATTTATATTATTGTATTTCACATCTATTTTGAGTAATGAGAAAATTTAGTCATATTATGGAAAGTGAAGCAGACACTAATTAGCACAAACAGTTGTTAACAACATTGTTAATCAAGGAAAAAAACGAAAAACTATTGAGCACAATCTCGTGTTACATATAATTGTAGTAGGGACACTAATTTTTCAATACTGTGTAATAATTATATATTGAGAAAGACATTTGTAAAAAATCAGATTTGAGAAAATAGAAAAACCAAAAAAATCCAAATAAAATCAAAATTATATATACTCTTAGCAACGGATACTGCGGTATAAGTGGTCCCGAGACTGAATTGGTTACGTTGATGCCAGTGGATTGTCAGATATATAAAACGGTGCGTTTTTTTGTACAGCTCTTTCTTCTGCCGATGATCTCATCATCATCATCCCGAGAAGAGTCTTATGATTATGTTTTCTTTTATTTAAAAAGCATGGTTTAATGGATCCTCCTACAACTTTTATAAAATTTTCTCTGCAATTTTGTTACATATTTTCAATTTAATAATTTTCATTTTTTGACACGGAAAATGAATGTGAATAAATAAATAACTCTAATTTGCCTTCTTTAACAAATACCGGTTTTCGAGTTATTAAACCGGGTCGACGGTTAGCACCTAACATATTACAAGAACAAACCGAATTCGATCACAATCTCATCCAGCTGCAACCTCGTTGCTTCATAGCTCCAATCATATTCATGGCTTCTCTCGTTTCTTCTACTTCTTTCCACAAACCAGCCCCTGCGTAAATGTTCGACAGTTGAACATATACCGACGTATCATTCTTCTCTTGCTCCATTAGTAACCTAGCAACCATCTTCCCCAGCTTCAAATCTCCATGAGCAGCACAAGCACTAAACAAAACCCACCACGCGTCTACCCGAGTCCCGATGCTCTTCTCGCTGACTTTCACCAAGCTTTCTGCTTCATCGAGGTAACCCGCTCGACCAAGAAGGTCTACTAAGCACGAAAAATGATCCACATTCGGTATCGCAATTGAGTTAAAGATCTCAAGTCCCTCTTCCACTAAACCGGCGTGGCTGCAAGCAGAGAGAACCGCTGTGAACGTGGCTGCATCGGGATATACTTTTCCTTCTTCTTGCATCGTCTTGTAGGTAAGAACCGCGTTCTCTCCTTCTCCATGTCTCGCGTATGCAGAGATCAGAGAGTTCCATGACACAACGTCCTTTTCAGACATCTGGTTGAACACTTCAAGAGATTTTCGTATAGTACCGCATTGAGAGTACATGTTAATAAGGACATTACCTATCAACGTCTCCTTGAATTGCCCGCGTCTGATGCCGTAAGCGTGAACCTGCTTCCCGAGCACCAAAGACGAAGTGCTTACGCAAATGCTCAAAAGAATGCTAAGCGTATATGCATCAGGTATGACCTCTGTTTCTAGTAAGCTAGAGAATCTTTTCAAACCTTCAAAGGGAAGCCCGTTATGGTGAAACCCCGAGATTATTGCGTTCCATGAGATTAGATTCTTCTTCAGCGATCTTTCGAATATTAGGTCCGCTTTTGCTATTTCTCCGTGCTTTGAGTAAGCAGATATCTGCGAGTTGGAAATTTCGATCTTTGAACTAAGCCCAAATTTTATTACACACACTCGAACCATCTCCAGGGCATCTAAGTCTAGAGAGCTTGCTAAAAGGCTTCCGAAAGTGAACTCATCCGGTTTAACTCCCATTCTATGCATTTGCTTGTACACTGAAATCGCAGAGTCACCCAATTTCGCTTGGTTATAACCTGAGATCATTGTATTCCATGTAACCAAATCTTTCTCTTCCAATGATTCGAAAACCTTTCGAGCTGCAACAAAATCCTCGAAACAAGAATACATTGACATAGTGGAATTGCTAACCGAAGTATACTCTTCATACCCTGTCTTGATAGCTAGTCCATGTACTTGGCGTCCCATGGCCGCACATGAACATGAACTCATAACGCTTAGAAAGGTCAGATCGGTTGGTCTAAGACCAGCTTCTAGCATTTGTATAAACACCAACAAAGACTCTTTACTTTTGAAACTAGCCAAACCATCAATGACCACATTAAAAGTGACCTGATCACGAACAGCACCATCAGCTTCTTTAAACACCAGACGGGCGTCGACAACCACTTGGCAATTGAAATACATTGTAATGAGGGCATTAACAACAGATGATGCAACCAAAAATCCAGCTTTTATAACCAGCGAGTGCACCTGCTTACCGAAATCCAAAGAACCATAGTAACACATACTCAAAACAGTAGCGAATCCAAACTTGTCATGTCGAACACCAAGCTTATGTATTTCTTGAAACAACTCGAAACTCGTTCCGTGGTATCCTTTTTCTTTACAACCAGTGATCATAGCATTCCAAACCGCAACATCATTTCTATCAGGCATTTTATCAAACACCTCAAAGGCATACTCGATATTCCCAAGCTTAAAACTTGCGCTGAGAAGCGTCGTCCATGAATAAATGTCAGGTTCCTTTATCTCTTGGAAGATCTTCTTCAGTGAAGCTAAGTTCCCTGATTTCGCATAGAGCGAGAGAAGCGTATTGGAGACGTGAGAGTGACACAATATACCAGAGCGAATCGCATAGCAATGTACCTGTCCACCGAAGATGGTATCACGGAGGTGCCCAGCGGCAGTAATAGCAGACGATACAGTGTACTGATCTGGTCTCAGAGTTGTGCAACGGTGAATATCGGCGAAGAGCTTGAGGGCGTTTCTGTTCTCGCCGGAGCGAGTAAGACCGGTTAGGCGGCGATTGAAGTTGAGCAACGTAGTTGAGTTTACGGCTATGGCTGACAAACTCTCTGTTAAACATAGAGATTTTCTCATCAGTCATCTATAAGCTTTTGTTGTTGTCAACGAATTGGTCTCTTTAAGGTCATTCATTGATAAAAAGGCGAAGGCTTTATAAGAAGACGAGAAAAGGAGAAGACTTTATAAGACGGTTTCGTCGTTTAGAGTGAGAAACAGAGAAATGCGTAGATTCTCTACCATAGTCGATCTTTTCCTCAGCAAACGCTATATTCTCTTACCATCTTTTCAAGCAAATTTTCGAATCAATCTCATCTGCAAAAGGTTTCACATTTCCAGAGTTCTCAAATACGATTTCGTCGAGTCAACGGAGAGAATTAACGGGGCTGGCTTAGTTTGTCCAGAGAAGAGGCAGCAGGAGGATGAGTTCGCTGGTGACGTCGAGAAGATTTACAGAATCTTGCGGAATTACCATGCTAGGGTTCCGAAATTGGAGCTTGCTCTTAACGAATCCAGTATCGATCTTCGACCTGGGTTAATCGTACGAGTGCTGAATCGTTGTGGTGATGCTGGGAATCTAGGTTACAGATTCTTTCTCTGGGCAGCGAAGCAACCTGGTTATTGTCACAGCTATGAAGTGTGCAAATCGATGGTGAAGATCCTTAGTAAAATGCGTCAATTTGGAGCTGTTTGGGCTTTAATCGAAGATATGAGTAAAGAGAATCCGCAGTTGATTGAGCCTGAGTTGTTCGTTGTACTGATGCGGAGGTTTGCTTCTGCTAACATGGTGAAGAAAGCAGTAGAGGTGCTCGACGAAATGCCTAAGTATGGTTTAGAGCCTGACGAGTATATTTTCGGAAGTTTGTTAGATGCATTGTGTAAGAACGGTAGTGTTAAGGATGCTTCAAAGCTTTTCGAGGATATGAGAGAGAGGTTTCCTCCGAATTTGCGTTATTTCACTTCGTTGTTATATGGTTGGTGTAGGGAAGGGAAGTTGATGGAAGCTAAACATGTTTTGGTTCAGATGAAGGAAGCAGGGCTTGAGCCAGACATTGTGGTTTTCACTAACTTGCTAAGTGGTTATGCTCATGCTGGTAAAATGGCTGATGCTTATGATCTTATGAAGGATATGAGAAAGAGAGGGTATGAGCCGAATGCGAATTGTTACACGGTTCTAATCCAGGCTTTGTGTAAGATGGAGAAGAGAATGGATGAGGCCATGAGGGTTTTTGTTGAGATGGAAAGGTATGGATGTGAGGCTGATATAGTGACTTACACCGCGCTGATAAGTGGGTTTTGCAAATGGGGAATGATCGATAAGGGTTATAGTGTTTTAGATGATATGAGAAAGAAAGGAATCATGCCGTCGCAGGTAACATATATGCAGATAATGGTGGCTCATGAGAAGAAGGAACAGTTCGAAGAGTGTTTGGAGTTGATTGAGAAGATGAAGCAAATAGGTTGTCATCCAGATCTTCTTATCTACAATGTAGTGATCAGATTGGCCTGTAAGTTAGGAGAAGTGAAAGAAGCGGTTCGGTTATGGAACGAAATGGAAGCTAATGGTTTGAGCCCTGGAGTTGATACGTTTGTTATTATGATCAACGGATTTACAAACCAAGGTTGTCTAATCGAAGCATGCGATCACTTCAAAGAAATGGTGAGCCGAGGAATATTCTCTGCGCCTCATTATGGAACGCTGAAAACATTGCTGAATACTCTTGTTAGAGATGATAAGCTCGAAATGGCGAAAAATGTTTGGAGTTGCATATCGAACAAAAGCTCTTCTTGTGAACTGAATGTATCAGCTTGGACATTATGGATCCATGCTTTGTTTGCGAGAGGTCACGTGAAGGAGGCGTGTTCGTATTGTCTGGCTATGATGGAGATGGACTTGATGCCACAACCTGATACTTATGCGAAGCTCATGAAAGGATTGAATAAACTGTACAATAGGACGATCGCTGCAGAGATTACAGAGAAGGTGAGGAAGATGGCAAGTGAGAGAGAGATGAGTTTTAAGATGTATAAGAGGAGAGGTGAGGAGAATTTGATTGAGAAAGCTAAACCTAAAGGGAATAAAGAAGGAAACAAGAATGGGATAGCTCATAATAGGCATAAGAGGGGAGGTGAACGAAGTAGAGCTAAAGCATTGTAACATTATTACCTCAGCTTTCCAAAAGAAGCAACTTTATGTTATGTTTTTGCTTTGTTTCATTACATATTTACATTAGTGCGATCTTGTTATTCTTTTTGTCTCTTTGCTGAGAATGAAGATGTAGTTGCAGGTTTCTTTCACCTTGAACTTGATTAAGACAGAAACGACATTTCTGTTCTCAAGAAATAAAACCAAAAACAAGTTTCTAAAAAAACTAAACCCAAAGATCATTTCAAAAACCACGACCGATCAAGGCCTAAAATAAAACCCGGCAACGTCGGTGGCAACTACAAACGAGAAGAGAAGCACTGAACTGTTCCGTTGACGATCAGATTTTATCTTCTCAAGTTATACAAAAAGGTAAGGTCTCTTTGAAATCGTTAAGCGAGTGAAATATCAAAAGCTTAAATCTCCTATACCTTATGTTCTTCAATTGACGCAGAGTATCGTATCTTCGTTAGGATCGTCTCTTGATGTTGAGGACACTGTCTCTAGCTCGGGACCGTCTTAGGTCCAAAGCGCCATCATCTTCCTCTCCTCCTTCATATCCTTTAATATTTCGTGTCCTCTCTTCTCCAGGCATTCGGCTAAGGCGAGCGAAGAAGAAGAGCCGGCTCTAAAAGAATCTGTTTTGCTGTACCCGAAAGATCCCTCAAGCACACCTAAGCTCTTCCTTGTCCAACCTCGTCTAACGCCTCTTAAGTTTCTGCAGGCGAAGCTGACCGAAGCGCTCTGCCTAGCGAATTCTCTTGAAGAACAAAGATATGGGTACTTCGAATCTGATTTCTTCGTTTTCTTGGCTCGCAGCTTTTTGTAGTTGGTGGAAGCATTTCAATCGACTCTTGAAGAAGTTGTAGAAGCTGATCTACTTCTGGTAAGAACTAAATAAATAAAATCTAGTCTTGAGGTACATTTAGAAGTGGAGAATTGTAGAAATCTTGGCCTTGATTGTTGATTCGACAGCTCCTAATATCGAGGAGCACCGCTCAACGGTGTTTCATGTCCTAAATCAAATTGGAGTACCAGAAGAGAAGCTTAAAAATATGATTCAAGTCTGGAATTAAGTAAGGCTTCGATAAACCTTCTATTTTAAGTAGAAGAAGCATCCGCCTTTTTCACACTGGGAATATGTTTTAGATTGATTATGACGAAGAGGAAGTGGAAGAAAAGCATTATCTAGATGATGGCAAAGGAGAAGAAGAAGCTGAGTTAAGCGAGGGTTCAATAGCTGAAGAAACTTTTGAAGCATCTGAAGCAACACTTGACGAAGACCAAATCCAAAACCAAGAAGATGAATCCAATAGATGGATATTGTCTGAAGATGAAAATGTCAGCGACTCTGAGCTATGGAAGGCTTCTGAATATGCTAAAGTAGATGCTGCACAGAAGAATGGACCAGATGTCAGAGTTTCTGCATTGACAAGAGTTGGTCTGAAGGAATTGATGTATCTAATTGATGAAAGATTGAAAGGTGAAGATGATAAGGTTAAGTCTCAGACAATTGTTGAAAGGAGCGAGTTTTAGAGCCGTAAATGGAGACCACATCGTAAAGATGATGAAGAGTTAGCCGCTGAACACTATCATCGTAAAGTTTGTCTATCAACTTGCTTCTGTTGAGGAGGACTTGAGTGTTTTTCTTTTTAAATAATAATAAAAATACAGGACTACAGAGAAGCGTATGTCGTTTACGTGTTAAAAAAACGGCAAGAGGTTTGGTGAAGCTTTGTTAAATGGCCGTCATACGACGTCATTTTCGGAACAGCGCGTCATAGCCATACGCGCTTTTACGACGCGAGTATATAAATATGTAGATAGCGATATTGCAGTGAAAAAATAACACACTTGCGAAGCTTCTTCTCCTTATAGTAAATTCAAGTGAGGTGTATAGAAGCTGTTAAAGGCGCATTTTCTCGGATCTGAGATCTTAGATCCCAAACGATTGTCTTATTCTGTAACATTCATCCAAGGTAGATTTGCTCTCTTCTTCTTCTTCTTCTTCTTCTTCTTCTCGATTTCTCCTGGATTTTTCAATCCTCTTTTATGCTTATTGGGTTTCGTTCGTCTCGCGTAAATTCCTTGTTTTCTGCGAGTTGTTTCATGGATCTATCCGTAATCTCATTTCTTTCTGTTGAAAATTCGTTATAAATAGGCACGTTTCGCTAAGATGTTGCTAAAATTGGACAACGAACGCAGCTAATTTTGTGGTGGAATCTGATAGTTTTCAAGGGATGTGTTTTGTTTCATGGATCTGTTTCTATGTTGATGGTTTTATTGGATCTCAGAATGAGAGAATTAGCTAGGTTATTCGATTTCTGTGTTTGGTTGCGTATGCTATTCAATGTTGAAATAATGGAGATTGAGAGTTGTTCTTTGTATTCTGTGGATGTTCAGTCTAAAAAGTGATATGGGGTAATCCTATTTAGTGCCTTTTCTTGTGCTTTGTAGATCGAATAGCTTGAGCTTGCTGGGTTTTTAGTAATGGCGAGAAGGCAAGTAGGTTCAACACGACGTGTAGGAGATGGTGGAAGCTTCCCATTTGCAGGAGCGTTGCACTCAAAGTCTCGATCGTCTCCACTGTTATCTATTTGCCTTGTTCTTGTGGTATGATTTTGGTGCTTCGTTGTTGCTCTTAAATGGATTTGCTTTATTTTTTTAATCTAAAAGTCAATTGTTGTTCATCTTTGTCGATTTCCAGGGGGCTTGCCTACTCATTGGTTATGCTTATAGTGGTCCAGGTATGTATATGATCACTTAGTGTATAAATAAGTCTTCTTGCATTATGCACAGCTCAAGAAGTGAATTTTCTCATTTTTTTTGTCGAACACAGGAATCTTTAAAAGTGTCAAAGAAGTCAGCAAAGTGACAGGTAATCCTTGTTCTCACTTTCAATACATGGGCTTTAAATTATTCTAAATGCCTTCATCTGCATTGAGCCATCTTATCGGCTTTTTAAACCTGTGCGTATGCTTGACACTCAGATTTGTTATGAATTCGCAGGTGACTATTCTTGCACATCAGAAGTCCAAAGAGCCGTTTCTGTTCTTAAGAAGGCTTATGGAGATGGGATGCGCAAAGTCTTGCATGTGGGCCCTGAGACATGCTCAGTGGTTTCCAGTCTCTTGAAAGAAGAAGAGACTGAAGCATGGGGTGTCGAACCCTATGACATCGAGGATGCAGATTCTCACTGCAAGAGTCTTGTGAGCAAAGGCCTTGTACGTGTGGCTGATATCAAGTTCCCTCTGCCCTACAGGGCAAAATCCTTCTCTCTTGTGATCGTGTCAGATGCTCTGGATTATCTCTCACCCAAGTACCTGAACAAGACCGTGCCTGAACTTGCTAGAGTAGCTTCAGATGGTGTGGTTCTTTTTGCAGGTAATCTCTAGCCTAAAACTTGAGAGTAACAAAAAATTTCATTCGAGTTTTTTTTCAAACTCTTGAACTTCGACTATTTCTAGGTCTCCCTGGTCAGCAGAGAGCTAAAGTTGCCGAATTGTCTAAATTCGGGCGTCCAGTAAGTTTACTATACCCTGTTCTCTTGATGATTATATATTAAACAACCCTTCCTCGTTAGTTTATAAGTGGCATTAGCATAATTTATGTAGTTAGCCGTTAGCATCTCTTCATGACTCAAACACCTTGACTCTTAAAAGTTGAATTGAACACATGATGAAATGACAGTTATCAATTTTTCAAAGCTATTCAAAATAAGACTTAATACCGGCACTCTCTTTTTATTGCAGGCTAAAATGCGTAGCGCATCATGGTGGAACCGATTCTTCGTCCAGACAAACTTGGAAGAAAACGAAGCACCAAGCAAGAAGTTTGAACAAGCTGTTTCCAAAGGATTATACAAACCAGCCTGTCAAGTCTTCCACCTCAAGCCATTACATTAATCAGCCACCAACACGCCCCCTATTGTTCCACACTAAAGCATATTCACACGTAGAGCTGCTCGCAAAACAAGAACCAGAAAGAAAAATAGCATAATCGATATTCTCCTTGTATTTTGTAACAAGTCAGTTTTTGTCCTTCAATGTTGTATCCATCAACAAATTTTTCCTATTGAATTTAAACCATCATTATCACCAATAATCCCCACATGAACACTTGCCATCTTTGAAGCAATGGAACCTAAGGTTATCCCTTACAATGATCTCTCTACCCGCAACCGCAGACATAAACTTGATCGCATTGTGACAATCCCCACAGATCCTCAGATTCTTCTTCACAACTATTTCCTCTCCATCTCTTGTCGACATCAACCCAAAAGCCACAGCTAGCTTCTCGCTGTGATGTCTTAACCGGATCTCTTCTTCTCCTTCGCCCGCCTCATCCACCTTCACCATTGCCCATTTCTTATCCATCACATACCCAAGTTTCTTCATCTTCTTCATCATCTCCTCTAGGTACTCACTCACTTCCCGTATCATTGGGTGAGACCAATCTTCCGCCACGAATACATGCTCCTTCTTTTTCACTTCGATCCAACTACATCCCGGTTTCTTCCTTATCCTTTTCCCCCTCATTGATTTCCTCACATCGGCCATCTCTTCCCATCTGCCTGCATCCGCATACATGTTTGCCAGCATCACGTACGGCGTGTCAGATAATGGTTTCATCGCCATAAGCTCATTAGCTGCTCTCTCCGCAAGAGCTATGTTTTTGTGTTTTCTACAAGCGTTAAGAAAGGCGGCCCAAGCAACAGAGCCTGCCTTAAACGGCATTGAATCTATGAATCTCTCTGCCTCTTCTAGCTTCCCTGCTCGTCCCAAAAGATCAATCATACAAGAATAGTGCTCAGCCTCTGGTTCGATCTTGAACGTCTCCTTCATCGTGTTGAAGCATTTCTGACCCTCGGCGACTTTACCACAGTGTACACAAGCAGAAAGAACGGCTACAAAGGTGATTTTGTTAGGCGCAATACCCGAGTCCAGCATCCGTTGGTACAAAAGCAAAGCCTCTGTAACGCGCCCGTGCTGCCCATAACCTTTAATCATACAGTTGTACGATACAGCATTAAGTTCCGGCATACGATCAAATACTCGCCTCGCGTCTTGCAGGTTTCCGTTTTCGTAATACATCGAAATCAACGAGTTGTTCACAGAGATTCGATTCCAAGGGATGTGAGACTTGATCGCCAAGCCATGAATCTGCTTGCCTTGAGAAGTAGAGCAGAGATTCGAGCAAGCGCTTGTGACACAGACAAAACTGCAATCGTCAGGTCTATGTCCAATACGTTGCATCTGTCTGAAACTCTTCACAGCTTCTTCAGAGAGTTCCTCGTTCAATGAATAACCAGAGATCATCGTATTCCAGATAACCAAATCCGGAGATAGAATCTCTTGAAACACCTTCTCTGAATCAGACATACCGTTAATACCTCCACATTTCGAGTAGAAATCGATCAAACCACTTCCCACGTGTGAGTTCTGGTGAAATCCAGCCTTGATCAGCTTACCGTGGAACTGACGGCCACCGATCAGATCATCCAAGCTCGTGAGAGCATTCAGAACACTTGCCAATGTGTACATATCGATCTTAAATTCTTTAAAGATCATTTCTTGATACAAAGCTAAGGCCTTTGCTCCTTCCTTGTGCTGCCCGTAAGCCACAATCATTGAGTTCCATGAAAAACTTCATCTCTTAATTCATCCATCCCGTAGAACACAGACACCGCCTCTTTCAGAAGCCCGCTTTTACTGTAATACGTGACGAATGCATTATCCACAGACGAGTAAGAATCAAACCCTCCCGAGACAGCGAAACAGTGAAGCTGCATTATCAAATCGACGCGGTCACAGCAAGCTGCTATCAATCCTGATAACGTAAACCCATCTACACCAAAACCCATTTGTCTCATCCTCTTAAACAGGATCATCGCGGGGACAGTTTCTCTAGCATCAGCGTATCCGGAGATGAGGGTATTGAAAGAGACCGTGTCTGGTTGCGGAATATCGTCGAACAACTGTCGTGCAATATGAATTTTGAAATCTTTCGCATAAGCTTTGACGATCACGTTGTAAGAGAAGACATTAGGTTGGTCTGTGCAGTCGAAAGAGGCTCGTGCGTAGGAAAGGTGACCACATTTGGAGTAGAGATTTACGAAGTGATTTGAGAGGTAAGTGGAAGAAGCTACAAGGGATTTCACGTAGCGCGCGTGAAGGGTTTTGCCTGTGAAGAGATCTCTCTCCGCAACGCATTTCAGAAGAAGGTCTCGAAAAGACTTGCATGTCCATGGTGTCTGGTTCATCTAATTATTACAATGTGAATCTCAGAGATTGTATGTATCTCTCTGTTCCTCGCATTTGTCTTTAGTTTGAACAAGTCAGCTAAACTGGTCAAATTTTATTTAGTTGCGCCTCTTATTTTCGTAATTGAAAAATAATAATTTATATCATGTTGTTTTTTCAGAAAAAACAATTATTTGATATTACAACTAATTAAATTTAATACTAGAGAGAATTTGAAAACTACACCTTTTGGTGTGCTGATTTTGAAATCTACACCCAGAGGATGTCTATATTCAATAAATCCACACCTTTTGGTGTGCTGATTTAACTATATTCAATTTAATTTTATTTAAATTTAGTTAAATTTCAGTAAATTTGCATTTTCTAAAAATATAAAAATTTGTTTATATTATATTATTTTTAATGACTATATTTATTTTAAAATATCTCTGTATTTAAATGTATAAAATTTGATAAATTTTATTTATTTATACAAAGGCTCAATGCGTTCTTGATGCTTACGCTTACTCATTTTAGTTGGATCAGCAACTTTGAAGAACCTTGGAGCTAACTCGACCAGCCACTTTGGGTCAATCATAGTCACTTTCCTCGTGTACTCTTTGGTCGTCATCACAAGATCATGATATATAACCCAATCTGGTTGTCTCTGCAACAACGCACTGCTCGGATGTATATAAACCGGTTGATTCTCTATTAGCTTCCTGTAACCGTCCTGTGGATCTTTTCTTGCTCCATATAAGAAGAATCCTGCTGTGATTGTTTTCCTTATATTCGTGAAATTCTTCCCCGCACTTACCACATCTAGTTTATATCTATAAACATCAAAATCACACGTTAAGAGACTAGACTTGTCACACACTAACAAACTTAGATCAATGCTAATTTTAGTTTAGTTACTTAATCAAAATCAAAATTTAACAGACTCGACTTGTCACACACTTACAAACTTAAGATCAATGCTAGTTTAGTTAGGTTAATCAAAAGCATACGTTCAGAGACTGGACATGTCACGCACTAACAAACTTAACGTCAATGCTAGTTTAGTTTAGTAACTTAATTAAAATCAGACATTATGAGACTGGACTTTGTCACACACTAACAAAAGTATGGTCAATTTAGTTTAGTTACTTACTTGTCCATAATGCTGAGAAGCTGTTTTCTCACGTCGTAATGATCGTGACTGTATGAAAATCTCAAAACACCATGAACCTGAGAAGTTCTTAGCCTTCCAAGCTTTATATAAAGCTAGCAATGTCAAGTGGTCACCTTCAGGCTGGAAATAAATTGCCCTCTTTTGGTCTGCTTGAGTTTGCTTCTCCCTCGGTCTATAAAATATGTTGCTCGTCTGGATCATAGCAATCATCGTTAAAATCTCATCGCTGCACCCAAGATCCATGCTTGAGGTTGTGGTGGATCCATGAAGTCAAACGACAAGAAGGTCATTGATACCCTATTGGTTTCATGGTCAGGGTTGTCATTCCAAGATTAATCCTCTGGATTGACCTAGATTTTTCATTTTCTCGTACAGAGACTGGCATGCAGAATCCTCAAGGCGCAACATCCCTCTCCTCCACAATCCTCATTGTCTTGGTGACTTGCCCATCCTTTGATCTATATGATGGATTATTTATTGTGACAGTTTAATTTGTTGTGACAAATAAGAGAGCAAATTACGCTATATACAATCATTTGTCATGATCTCGTACATTAAATTATAGATGTCCATCGTGAATGTGTTGCAGAGTAGATATTTGTAAACGGATAAAATTATCCTAATATAATTATTTATATAATTTATATTAAAAATAATAATAATTTTAGAAAAAATCAAATAATTTTTTCTTTGTGTAAAAAATAAATAGATCAATTCAAATGATGTGTTTAACCGTAATTATCATGAACATTTCCGCTAAATAAAATCAAATATATACACATTTCAGATAACTCGCGAAATACTAGGTGAATATCAGAATTTTTGTATTGTTTTGGTCGCTAATGCATTGTCAGGTATGGGCGGTGAGGCAAAACGCGATTTATGGACAAATCATTTTTATTGGAATTTTAATTTAAAGCTTACAATTCTACTCAATTCACCAATCATTATTACCTTTTTTAATTATCGTGTTTTTATGACTTTGGCCCTGTTCAGTATGATATCGCTGCGATCGCTTCGGTGATAAAAAATTATACATAAAAATAAACAAAAGAAAGGATAAAGAATAAAGAAAGTGTCATTACGATCACTTTTCACAAATGCACAGTGACTATTGAATGATAGCTTCGACTATTTTAATCTTGGAAAAGATATTACTCTTCACAAATTTGGGCAAAAAAAAAAAATACTTATACCTTTGGTTGCTAATAGCTGATGCAACGACTTTTTAAGAAAAACAGGGCCAATTTGTTTAATATTATTCTACTTGCTCATATTTAAAAATTTTTAGTATACTTCTATTTTTGATTAGGCCATTGTACAAAAACTTGGAATAATTGATATGTCTTTTTCAGTTTTAACATTATGCAGAAATGTACTTGATTAATTACATGTTTAGATTTGTATGATAAGCAAAATATCAGTTTATATAAAAAGTCATAAAAACTAAAACAATAAATGAATCACTTACCTGAATATGGTTATTCTTTAGTACCAAATCTTGAATTTTTTAAGTTAAGAAACTAATAAATTATTAGATACGTCAAGTAAATAACGGAAGTTGTCTCTCACACGACGAGACAATTATGCAAAGAAAAAAATGTATATATACCTCCCACATACCTCTACATTCCACATCTCACTCTTCACCAACTAACTAAACCCTAATTCAACATTTCTCTCTAACAACCGATCTCTTATTCTTCATTGATCATCATCTCTCAGTCAAATCACAAATTGTTTATGCATTTAAAAAATGAAACAACTGTCGACAAAAGTCACAAGCAATGCTCATGGACAAGACTCTTCCTACTTCTTGGGATGGGAAGAATACGAGAAGAACCCTTACGACGAAATCAAGAACCCTAATGGGATTATTCAAATGGGTCTTGCCGAAAATCAGGTAAATATATAATTTTGAGTTTTTGACAATCGACAAATCTTTAGTCTATCTTTTTAGTACTTAATATGATTATCTTTATATGCAGCTATGTTTTGATCTCATAGAGACATGGTTAGCTAAGAATCCGGACGCAGCCGGACTCAAGAAGGACGGCCAATCCATTTTCAAAGAGCTTGCTCTCTTCCAAGACTATCATGGCCTACCCGAGTTCAAGAAAGTAAGTAATTAATATTTTCTCCTTACATTTAAATATATATATAAGTTAAGACACAAGAAATTTAATAGGGTTTGCCTGTCCATAGGCTTTGGCAGAGTTTATGGAGGAAATAAGAGGGAATAGAGTAACATTTGATCCAAGCAAGATTGTCCTAGCTGCTGGTTCAACCTCCGCCAACGAAACTCTCATGTTTTGTCTGGCGGAACCCGGCGATGCTTTCCTTTTACCCACTCCTTACTATCCAGGGTAATTTCTATACCAAAATTTTTTAGGTTTCGTATTTTACTTACTTCTCTACCAAGAAATCTGAGTTGACAGTATTTGATTGGCTTATGCGTACAGATTCGATAGGGATTTGAAATGGAGAACGGGGGCAGAGATCGTACCGATTCAGTGCTCGAGCTCTAATGGGTTCCAAATAACAGAGTCCGCTCTTCAACAAGCTTATCAACAAGCTCAGAAGCTTGATCTTAAGGTCAAAGGAGTTCTTGTTACCAACCCCTCAAACCCACTTGGCACAATGTTGACCAGAAGAGAACTTAACCTTCTCGTTGACTTCATTACTTCCAAAAACATTCATCTCATAAGCGACGAGATCTATTCAGGTACCGTTTTTGGGTTTGAACAATTCGTTAGTGTCATGGATGTCTTAAAAGACAATAAACTCGAGAACAGCGAAGTCTCCAAACGAGTTCATGTCGTTTACAGTCTTTCCAAAGATCTCGGTTTACCCGGTTTTCGCGTTGGAGCTATATACTCCAACGACGAAATGGTTGTTTCGGCTGCGACAAAAATGTCGAGTTTCGGCCTCGTTTCTTCCCAAACACAATACCTTCTCTCTTCATTGCTTTCCGACAAGAAGTTCACAGGTATATACCTCAATGAAAACCAGAAAAGACTCAAGATTCGTCAAAAGCAGCTCGTGTCCGGTCTTGAAGCCGCAGGGGTTACCTGTCTTAAAAGCAACGCTGGTTTGTTTTGTTGGGTCGACATAAGGCACCTCTTGGACACAAACGGGTTTCATGGACCGATCGTGTACCTGATGAACGATGAAAATAATTCATCGTCCCAAGTTTAAGACACAACAAATCTTCAGATTATATATATAATCGTTTTTTAATATTTTGGAAAATGTATTAACATTTTCCAAAATATTTATATCACTATATTCTTCTTTTTTGTGTTTTCATATAACAACATTTTATTGAATTATTCATATATGTATGTTTCGCTGAGAAAAGCTGTTGCAACTTTTTTTTGGATGTATGTGTTACTAGTTAAGTGCACTCAATCCAAATTTGGATTTGCAATGTATTTTTTATATATAATCCCTTGTAATGTCAGTGAAAGCTGCGTGTGTTCCATACAAATGTAATACATCCGTAAATTTGTTCATCTCATATTTTCATAAAGTTTGATATCTTTTGCAGTATACAAAAATTAGCCATTAATATACATACAATGATTTACTTCAGCTTTAACTTTTTCAACATTCATTAAATTTTTGAAGTTTGTATATTTTTCACGTATATGTCTAGGTTTATATAATTTCCCAATTAATTTGATACATTCTCGTTTGATTCTAATAGTTTTTATTAACGTAGACCAAAGCATATAATAAGGCATCAATTAAATAGTCGTAATTAATGAAAATTACAATGCCGGTTAGTCAGAGGAAACCGGTGGAAGAAAGTCAAACACTCAAAATTTTATATGTGTTTGATCAACTTAGTTTACTTTTAGTGCCCAATGGAACAAAAATATACTAAAAGATATTACTTTTGAAAAACGAAATACATGACATCTAATTTTGATTCATCTTAAAAATCGGGTTAAAAGTTTAGCGACTTTTGTCCATAAAGAACCACCTAACCGGAATTTAGTTAACTGCAATTATTTATTTTAATTTTTTAAAATTACATGTGGGGAAAAATTGCAGGTTTATTATATCAAGAGCCATATGATATAATGCAGCGATTGTTATAAACTTACAAACATTAGATATCATTTAATCATTCTGTTTCTTTCGGTTGGGGAAATCTGTAATGTTCCAATCTCAAAATAATATATAATCTCATTAGTATTTTTTTTTTTTCAAGTTCTCAATAATAGTAATTTAAGAATCTAAAATCCAAAAAAATAATATCAATCGAGCAACTATCAATTATCATAGACATAGTCTACTGTTATCGATTTATCATATACCGGTCAAAGATTATGACACTAATGATGTAGAATTGTAGACATGATATAACTAATATTCTCAAGATAGGTAATTCGAAAATTCCATGTGCTTTGTTGGTACTAGAACGAAAGAAATAATCGAAACCATTTTAAATTATTTACACATCAATTTTCTATAAAAAATCTAACAACATATCTAATTGTTGTGAATAGAAAAAAGAAAAGAATTGGTGTTATCTTATTCTATGAATAATAAATATTTTATATAAATATAATTACAGTTACAAGTAAACCTACAATATTCTAGAATATGGATTAATAGGCTTATAATGGACATTACATAAAAAAATTCATAACAATCTTCTTTGATGTCTATTATATAAAATATTTTTTAAAACGCATAAAATGTTGTCTCATTAAAAAGACTAAGTGAAAAACTATGGTTAAGGGAAAAGAGTGCAATAAGCATTAACTTCTCTTTATGAATTTATCACTTGAGATCTTTGAGATGATGGAATCTAATATGATGAAACAAAAGTAGCGTTTTAGTAAATGTGTTTACCAAACCTTCATTTTAATAAATTTGTAAAAAAAAAAAAACTATGTCTTCATTGCAGTGCATGAGTCTTGATGATGATTCATCTTGACCATTTTCTTTGATTATCTTGATATGATCAATGTATGACAAAAACTTTGGGAAAATGATAGATGGTTTGAATCAATATTTCTCTTTTGGATGTCTATCTTATAAATGTTATTTTCTGCCTCGTTAAAGCATTATCATAAAAATTCTAGTGGAATAAAAACTATAAAAAGTAAAAAAGAGTACAACCATACATCTCATCATATTTCTCTCTGTAAAAGCAACATGTTTAGGATATGCATTCTAATCATAAATATATATATCATCTATTTGAAAATAACTGTAGTAAAATAACTTGTTTTATTTACAAAATTTAAGGTTATTAAATGTTTGGTCCATAACATCATTTTGACATATATGATCATTTGTTGATCTAATATCAATTTTGTTTCTTTTTGTATGAAACGCGGCGAAACCGCCCGTAACGACAGAAAAATCCTTACATGTGAGGAGCATCATTTTGGTCGTCGGCTTGTATAACATAAGGTATTCTCCAAGTAAAAAATAATATAGGCACGTAAAAATGATTTTGAGAATTTTGGTTGATATTCGTATGTTTAGAAAATCTTGCAATCAATGATGTTCTTAATTGCATACGACCCATCCAGAACTTGTCCTCTTTATCATCGACCATATATATGGTCTTACTTAATAAATAAATTATTAAATTATGAGATTTGTGAGTTGGTCTCGATAAGATTTAGATCACAAATATCTATAACAAATCGCAATCTGGTCGGTTGTTTTTATACATATAGAGAATTATCTCCCGTCATTGTCCGAATTCTAATTAATATACTTTTTTTTTGAAAAAAATAAATAAAGAGAAAGAAACACATTAACATCCGAATTCTAATTAATATACTTTTTTTTTGAACAAATAAATAAAGAGAAAGAAACACATTAACATGTCAAATTTGAACAAAGAATGCAGTCACGTGGGCTTTACGAGCTCAGGCCATCACTTCCACATGCGATGCCATGACTGATTACATTACATTCTATGCATAAGTGTCAGTAACTTAAGAAAAAAATTAATGCGAAAAGCAGCGAGCCCATTTCAGTACTTGGGCTATAAAAAAGCCTACTATTTTATGCATGATTGGCTATAAACAAATTTGGGCTTATAAAAAAGCCTAGTATTTTTGTGTATTTGACATTTTTTTATCAATAACTTTTTTTTGTCGACAGAGAAATTATATTTTTATTTTGTAAAATTATTTTTATAATTTTAATATATATTTTAGTATTTTATTGAGTTCAAACGTATCATAAATTTTAAAAATAATTATTATTATATTATATGATTCCGACTAAAATAATATTTTATTTAAAAAAACAAGAAACATATTTTTTTTCTTTAATGACGACTGACATGGTTAAGGACAACTTTAGATAAATAATTAATGAAGTGATACTCAGTGTCGAGATCAATTGGATTATTGAATAAAAAAATGAACTACGAAAATAAAAAAAAATTCATTATTATTTGTCGGGGAGCTATATGTCGCCGAGCCAATCAAGCTTCTATGTAACTTTAATTTGTTTAGATAATCGTCGAGGGGGTTTTGACAGAGTGTACAATCAATTTCCTATTACTAAGACTATCTTATATTATCATCGTAGTTTTATAGTAACTATATTGTTGATGTTTTTGTTCCTTGATTTCTTCTTCTCCGATATTATTCTCTTTTCTTATAGCTTTATCTTTATCCAGTGTGGATATGATGGAATATTTCTTTTGATATTCTAAAGCTAACTTCTATTAGATAAAAGACAATAATACCATTATCAATTTAAATTTGAATCTTTAACAAAAAATTAAAAATATAGAATTACGTTTTTTTACTATAATTTTAAGACTTTGAATAATATATAATAATAATTTTTACTTTAGATATAAAATAATTAAAAATGAAAAATATACAACCATAATATATCTTATAATTTTTAGAAACTTATTTTATAATATTCTATATATAGTTATAATCTTATTGAATAGATTTAAACGTATTATTCTGAAAATCTATTCACATATGTATTCCAAATTACTGTATCCTTGAAAATAATATATATCTTAATCAAAAGAATAGGCATATATTATTTTTCAAAGAATAAAAAAGGGAACTTTAAGCATAAAATGTGATGATTTTATTTTTATGATGGACTCAATTTCATTTTTGTAATTAACAATCATTATTTCTTTTATTTTATTTAATTGATAATGTTGTAATAATTTATAATTTTGATTAAATTATCCGAAAATAAAATTTTATTTTTAAAAGTTTATATATTTTATTTTTTCATAATATTTGGTAGTTTTAGATGTAAAAAGTTAATTTTCACCGTTAATAAAAATATGAGTTAGTTTTAAAAATACTTAAAGCTTTTATAATATTCACACATATTTCTTATCATATAAAATATCTGAACTATATTGGAATCGTTAAATTTTGTAAATAATATGATTAAATATATTATTTAATTCAGGAAACTAAAATAAAGGAAATTTTTTATTTTATTTTCTCTGTTATATTTTCTAAGACATTTTTAATTGTTACCCTATTATATATGATGGTCTATATATGATATGAAGAAAAAAATTATCTCTCTATAGGACTACAATATTTGGAAATACAACTAACGACTCCATAATGAATAATTTTACATAGATTTTAATTAATAATTCTACATTTACGGTGGATTGTATCCTTAATTTACTTAAGTACTAGAGATAGTTCTACATGTACTATCTTAAGAGATTTTAGAATAGAAACATATATATCCTTTCAAATCATAGACCATAACATGTAATATGATCCTCTTACAAATGTAGATTGACATATCATAATTAGCTTGGCAAATGTAGAAATTTTATTTCATAAGCAATTTTATTCCTAAGACACTTCTTTCTTGCATTTTGAATTGTTCTTTTTTTGGGTAGGTAGTGAAATATGATTTAAATAAAGAGTATATGTCCATACCCATGACACATTAATAATCCACTGAATCACTAATGCAAGTGGCTTACGTGCATGATTTTCATCACTAGATCCCTTTTTTCCTAAATCACAATTAATAATATATGAACTAATTACATAAAATCACGCCCGGTCCAGAGTCCAATCAACCAAAGCTTGAGCTTAGAACATCACAAAAATATTATGTTTTTAAGGGCATCAAATGGATCAATATATATCTATTTAATGGGCTTTAATTATATTTATTTTTAAGAAATATGTCAATATAAAATAAAAATATATTGTTTTTTTTCCTAATAACATTGGTGATCTTTTTTGAACTGTTTTTTTAATTAATTTTATATTTATAATTAATAGTTAAGAAAAATATAGATTAATTAAGAGAATTTTTTATGAGTATTCATTTTTTTCTATCTTCAAAATGTTTTAGTGAATGAAGTGGGTAATCCTGTTAAAGGATTTGATTTTCTGAAAATAATGGAAGATTATTATCCAAATACAGAAATCTTTTATCGTATATTATTGATAATTTTGGTTTCAGTTGTTACCACAAAATTTTTTTTTTAAAAACTAAATTATAAGGAGTTATTTGAGATCTACCATGTCATAAGAGAGATTGAATGTGTTAACTTTACTATCAATCAAGATAAATATGGTTAAAGATCTCGACTATATGAGTTTGATAAATTATTTTACGATAAAAAATGAAAGGAATATTATATTCTACTATTATATTTTTTTGTAATAAATCATTTATAATTGTTATTTTATTTAAAATATTAAAAAAATATAAAGACATAAAAAAAAAAAAATTAGCTTAAAGCATCAAAAAATCATTGAATCGGCACTGCATAAAATACTACCATATATACATTATATAGGATAAGAAATTTTCCACGCGTCTTAATATTTGGTCATTCTTGGAAGTACATGTTTTGAAAATTTGTACTTTAAAACTTTCAACTACATATATATATATATATATATATATATACAAGCGCAGAATAAGATTCTTGATACGACTGTAGCCACAAATTTATTTTATTTGGCAGTATGTATTGCAACACCAAGATTCTTTATTTAGGAAATTAATGGGCGCGTGATTTACAAATATGAAATTAAAGGTGAATAACGGAATAATTGAATAATTATGTTTGTCATTTTGCTGTTTGAAGAGAATGTTTGGAACATTCAAATGGCTTGTCTTTCAGAGACTAGTTTTGTAATATTCTTTCAAAAGTCATTAATAATAATATACTATTGCATTTGTCCATATACAAATGAATATACGAAAATTACCAAAAATATTATTTTATAATGTGAAGTCTAGTCTATCTTCTAGCCTTCTAGGACTGAGCGGATCGTTTGATCGACAAAACATCTTTCTTCTTCTTCAAACTAGTATCTACATATGTATGTGTGTATATATATACATATATGTGTGTGTTATAAACACAAGTTTTTGATGATATAATAGACGAAATAAACACAAGTTTCCATGTTAAAGAAAAGGTTTACATTTGACAACAAAGGGTTTTACACTTGCAATTATATAAATTACATCAGTGGAATTAAAGAATATGGGTGGAAAATACAAACAAAAGTAGAATTAGAGAATAAATATTGATTTATCGTAACAAGCACATCATCAACAAATAAATGTTCAAACATAAATTAAAAAGAAAACTATTGTTATACAATTAATTAATTTTATTTTGCCTCTTTGGCTTCCGGCACTCTTTGATTTTCTAGTTTTACTCTGATATATCATTATGTATTATTATTATTTTTGAACAAATGTATTTATGTATTTTCATTAATAATGATTTCATGGTTTGTTTTTCCTCTCATATTTCAGTACATATTTTTGTATCTAATTTCTTAATAATCGCTTTCCATTCTCTACATAATGATTTAGAGAGAGTTTGTTGCAATTTTTTTTCCCAAGAACCATAAAAGTTGCCGGGAAAAATGGAGAAGATTAGAGATGGCCAAAACTTTTGGAAATGCATGCTAATTAAATTACATATTTTTGCCTTTTTAGAAGGTGCGTATAGAAATTAGGGGTGTCTTTTAAATTCAAATGTTAATATGGAAAATTACACACAAACAAATTCTAGTTTTAATACATAATTTCCAAGCTAGCGACAGTGTCAACTTTAATATGACTTTCTGATTTGATTTGGTTTTTGAATAGGCAAGGAGTGGGCCAAAGTCATAAGGTACGACGTCATTTGATTCTGTGAGGAAACAAGAAACAGACTAGTGACTAAGGAGAGAGGTATCATGTCTTCGAGAAGTTGAGAGTTGCACACATTCATTTATTTCGTAATTAAAACCTTTTTTGGGTCAAAATGTAAGGTGTTGTTATCCTCATAAATCCATAAACATTCGTTCTTATTACTAGTAACCCTAATGGTTGCCAGTTAAACAAATCAATGAATCAACCATATGTACGTGCCAAGAACCCAAAATGATTAATTTATTTACTTTTTTCAATCTGTGTATATGTTTTATTTTTGTTAAAAACATGCAAAAATGCAGGACTGAACCACACAACAAAGTTTAACAACAACAAAAAAAAAAAAACCACAGAACAACGTCACTAGCACATATCACTATGTTATATTTCAAGGTAGTATGTGTAAACATTGTCATTAATTAGATATAGACGTCAACGTAACACATGCCCATTACTTTTTTCTTACGTAACGCACTATGCACTTATCGGCCATACATATACATGCACATTACAATTCTTATTACAAATGATAATAATAATACTGTAACAATAGCTCGTCTATCCAATTGCGATTAGTTCGTTAGGATTTGTTTTAGTATTGTCGAATATATATGAGTTCGACATCTGCATTAAAGTTTCAAATCCATATTGTTTTAACCCCCAACAAATTACTAGAGCGATTTATATCAAACAGATTTATACAAATATAGATTGATCGTCCTTCTCATTCCATATACGTACCCTACCATTGTTTTACCCCAATTAATGTATTGATGTACGTTTCATCTTGGGAATAATTAATTACCAACATTGCTTTGAATCAAAATAAACAAGAGAGCTTATGTCCTCCCACCTTATGGTGCTTTGATCTGCCGAAGTACTTGTTTCTCCTGAAAACAAGTCGATGGCTTCGTCATGGGCATTCCCTAACCATTGATGGTTGATACTTGTGCTAGGCAATGGAGAGTTTGTGTTGGTACTCAAGATCGTATTCATGGAGAAACCTTCTCCTGAACCTAAGTGGTTATTTTTAGGATCTAACAAAAGTTGAGAGAAGGAGAGATGATCAAAAGCGTTTATTCTCTCCAGTTCTCGATCTTCGATCTTGACCATGTTCTTGATGATCGCTGGCTTAATATCTTCCTGATCACAGAATGAGTTCATGACAAGAGTTGGTACTTGATCATCGTGCTGATGATACGGAAGCTGCTGAAGTGGCCATGTGAACATTGTTTGGTCTTGTCTCATCATGAAAGTAGTTTGGATTTGTTGTTGTTGTTGTTGTCTCTTCATCATCACCATCATCTCTTGTTGCTCCATACAAGCCTCCTGAAGCTCCTTGCGTTGTTTAATTATAAGCTTCTTCTTGAGTCTCGTGTTCCAATAGTTCTTTATATCGTTGTCTGTTCGTCCCGGCAATTGAGCAGCGATTATAGACCACCTTCATTGAATTCATTCATTATATAACTATATAAGAGCTTCCACATGTTATTTGACATATATACATACATGAATAATGTATATAGATGGTACCTGCTACCAATAGTAAGATAGAGGTTACAAATGATGTTTTCTTCTTCCTCGGAGAAGCCACCATGTTTGATGTTTGGTCTCAGATAATTAAGCCACCTCAACCTACAACTCTTCCCACATCTCTTCAAACCTGAATCCATGTCTCAACCAAGAAACAATATTAAAAAGGCCTCTTTAGATATCTAATCTTCTTCAAAGAGAGCTATAGACAGCAGAAAGATAATCACAATACCAATATGGTTGACTACTGTTGCCGGTTCAAATAGCAAATATACATAACTCTTTCACATATTTCAAAGAATATTTGAGTTCGATTTAGAACGCCCTATTTATTAAAAAGAAGTATATATGATGAATTAAAAGGAGCAATTATTAATACCAATCTTGTGAGGCAAAGCAATCCAATTTCCTCCTGTGCCATTCGTTTCGATGTATGATTTGAGCTTTGCATCTTCCTCTGGAGACCAAGGCCCTTTCTTCACGTTCGCCTTGTCACAACATGGTGCTCTTCCCATTCCTCTCCTCTCCTGGTGACAAGTCCTTTTTGCTTTCCTGATCTTGATCTTGTCCTTGAAATATGGCGCTATTATCTCTCTGTAATCAAGATTATTTATGTTGGTAGGAATGATGGTGTGGATATGTGTGTGATTATAGGGGAAATATTATGTGAAAGCAGAAAAGAAAAAAATGGAGACTATATAATAGCTGGAGGAGATAGTATTGTCATGCGATGGAAGATGTCAAAAAGTCTTCATAAGAAAAGATGTCAAAAAGTAGGAAATTTATAATTAAAAATCAAAAGTACTTTTTGGAGATTAAAAAATCGTTTTAAACCCAACGTGATTAAATAATAGTTAAAAAATGGCGGACAAGATAAGGAAGACTAGTATATAAAGAAATTTATCTATGTTTCTTCCTAACGATATATGGACTATCTATAGATTTTATAGTCGTGAAACAAAGTAAGATAATTTATATAGTATTTTACATTACTGATATAGGAAAAAAAGCAAAATGAAAATACGGTACGGTTTAATTACAGTACGTTGCGAAATAGATAACAATTGTAGCTATTACAAAAAAAAGTTGTACAATTATGTTTAATTGGTGAAAACATAATTTATAGACTAGAATTCATACATAGTTTAAAAATATATATTAAAGTAAATAAAATTATGAATAAATATTGAATTTTCATTTAAATAAGATATATAATATATTGCATGTTTAAATAAATTAAAATTATAAAAAATCTGTTATCACAATTTTAAAATTTTAAAAGAATCTATCTTTTTCACTTCTTAAAAACACGGTATATCTAAACTATGATACATGCAAAAAAAGTATGATATAAAACAAATGAGGATATTGCAACAAAAAAAAACAGTATAAAATAGTGTTTGAGTTGTGATAAAATAATTTACAGTATATAATATATATTAATTATTTAAATCAATCTTATACTTTTAAAATACTTTTGGAATGTATAGAAACATATTTAAAATTAAATCTATATGAAAAATTGTACGATTTTACAAAATTGAACCGCACTGGTGTTTTATATTTTTTAGAGGTCACTAATTAAGACCACTAAATGACCTACACTTAAGTTATTTGTGACAAATTAATTAACGTTCGCATTGATACATGAAGTATTGTGTATCGGATTTTTCAACTATGAAATTTATACATCTTTGCATCTGAAAATGAAAGGATATGTACCAAACATAGATTATTACTAATAAGAGTTAAAAATTCGTTATGGTAGGTGAGCAAAATTGCCAAACTGAAGAAATTTTATCCCGGATCAGGTAAACTAATTAAACCCAATATAAAGTAATGAAAATGACGTCATAAATCATAATAATCTGGAAATTGGAGACAAAAAAAATCAATGAAACTCACCTTAGATATCGATTGATCACATTGGTAGAGAAAGAAAATAGAGATTTTTTTTTTGGTTTAGATGTTAAATTTTATATCAAATGTTTTGTTTTTGACAAAAGTTACAGAGAAAACAAAAAAAAAATAGAAATACCAAAAGCAAATAAAAAGAACAATCTACATCTAACATTATAACCGGAAGTAGAACTAGCAAAAAAAAACAATCAAGACAACGACAAAACAAGCGGTTAAGTAGAAATCAGACGATCGTTAAGAAAAAAACCAGCATTATTGTATATCAAAGCTGTCACGAGCCATTATGGATTAAGAAAAGTTCTCAAAAACGAGTAAAGATATATTTTTTTTCTTTGAACTTATGAATAGTTTTTTTTGGGAGTAAATTCAATATTAAAAAAAAAAAGTCATATTTTTCTTAACCTCTGTATTTGTAATTTCTTTATAGATTGATTGAATTGAGTACATAATAAAAAGAAACGTACAGTCCGAACGCTTCTAGACGAACAAAAAAGGTTGACTTGCAAAGTTGTGAATGGAAATAAAGGTTCTCAAAAGTCAAAGCACTTGGAGAAATAAAGTCATGAGCGATTCTAATTATTGAGTTCTTTCACACTGTTTATATGTCATTTTATATAAATTAATAGGAACAATTATTGAAAAAGTAAATAAAGTTTTGAACTTTGAAGCTAAGGCTTAGACAAAGGCAAATAATGTTGTTCAGATTTCAACACCATAGGTAGAAATTGGTCTTGTAGCGTGGGCCATCTCATCTTCTTTTTTGATTTTTCTAAATATAAAACGTTACTCATAAAAGTTACTAAAATTTATTGAATCATGGTTGATATTAATGACGAGCTATATATAAAGTAGCTCGTAATAATATTATATACAAAGAAGCGTATACATAATTGTGATGTGTAAGTTACTAAATTACTCAAATTTTGTGAAATATATGTAAAATAATTATTCGATTGTCGATTATTTGTACATTTACTGGTCAAGTAGAAGAGAAATTTCATTAGACAAACATTTAATCGGTGAGTGATACAGTGACTACAAGTTCAAAATAAATATGGATATCTATCAATAAAAAATAAACTAGAAATATAAATGAAGAGTTTCGAATATTTTTTGTAAGTAATCTTCAATGAATTTGGATATGTTTTTAGGACCCAATTAGATATGAACATTAGGATATCCGTTTAGATTTAATTTGTTTTTTCAGTTTTGAATAGGTTTGGTTATATTTTTTATGATTCATTTAGGTATTTCTAAAATTTGGTTTGGTCTTGATTTGGATAGATATAGATAATTATTTTAAGAACCGATAAATATCTAAAATTTTATTGGATTTAGAATTATTTGGTTATTTTTGTATCCAGTTATTTAAAATTATTTAAATTACCTAAATTATCCAAAAGAATCAAACCGAAGTATGTACAAAAAAATATATGAATTATCCAAACAAACCAAAATATGAGAAAAATTTGGTTCCATTTAGCAAAAAAAGTTATTTAATTTTTATAAAGCTCTGTTTTTTGGATGTTTTAATTTAAACATAATTAATATTTTGGATTAGTAAATATAACTAAGATATTTTAGTTATTTTAAATTTAAATATAACTAATATTCTGAGTATACATTATAGTTTGGATATTTAAAAATAACCATTTGTTTTATTTAACCAAAATATTTTAAATAAAGAACGTTTGAATATTTATGATATCTAATACAGATTTGGAACCGGATGATTTTGGTTTGATACGGTTTGACTTTTTGGTTCGGTGTAAAATGTTCAGCTCCCCCTAGACCCGACTAGAAGTATTTTGGAAGTAATCTAAAGCTTTTCTGAAAATCAGTTACAGGAAAGAGAAATGATAGTCATTTTTGAAATTTATAATACATGTATGAGGTTCGAATCAAACACCGTTTCAATATTACGAAAGATATTAAAAACTACTAGACTATATTTAAAAAGAAAAAAAAAAGAGTTGTTTCCGTGAAATAAACACACCTCTCCTCTGGTCATGTATTATCTCGCGATCATGAGATAGTCATCGTACTAAGTCCACGTTTTTTATGGACTCGAATCTAACAAGCTCAATCCATCAAACTTATGAAATCTTTTAAAAGGGAAAATATAGGTCTATTTTCTTTATAGACTCGTAATTTTTTTTTGTTAGAATCTGACCTAGAATAACTAACCCTTTAATGTAGTTTTTTATTGTTATAAATTGGATTTTTTTTGTCTGTTTGTCATAATTTGTAGGAAAAAACCATATTTACGTATTTTATTTGGTGATTTAAAGATTAAAAATCTATTTTTCAGTAAAAAGAAAAAACTAAAAAAAAACTTGAAATTTTTACAAATAATTTTTTTGGATATCCAATTTAAAGTATATATTTTTTAGAAGATTATAAATCTATTTGTATTTCATATTTTTCTTGTTTTCAAATTCTGTTTGGTCTCTCTGTTTAAATGCCCCTTAAACCCTCTAAATGTACTTCTATATAATTTTGTTATTATTATTTATAGAATAATACACAGAAACATTTTTAGCTTCCTTTTCTATTAATAATATGTTATCAGCAAGCTTAGTGTGCAGAGTTTTTTGAGTTTTGACATTCATTATTCAGTGCCGTCTCGTTCCTTGTTCTAATACGAACTTGCTTTGTTTTCATAAATGAACTATACCGAATCTTACTAGCCTTCAACTTGAGGCTTTTGGAAACAACTATTTGACATAGGCTTTTTTTTTATTATTTTATTTGACATAGGCATTAGATACTGAAATTCTTCTAAATGCAAAAAGTTTTAGTGATACATTCAAAGTTCAAAATCAAGACAAAGCGAAGGCTATAATACTTTCTAGCCATCACCTTTGTGATGATTTCAAAAATGAGTTCTTGTAGATCTTTTACAGTTAAATACTCATTTTTTAGATCCTTGTGGATATGATGGGGAAAAAAATATCATAGCCTTTGTGTTTGTATTGACTTTGAACTTGATTTTCTTTTTTCTTTTTTAATTGTATTGCATTATTCATTGTATCACCAAAACGTAGAACATAGGCTACATGGCCATCTCTTCGTAGATCCTATCCAATGAACGAATGGCCTTGTAGTAGTCACAGACGACGAAGGCAATGAAATAAGTAGATTCCATCAGAGCAGCCTATCCCCATCATCAACGGAAAGTTACTTTCGACATCTCAAAGGTATTCACATCGAAGATCTCGTATTCTCCCTTTAGAAAAACAAAACCCATCAGAGAATACCGAGTCGCAACTATGACGGCATGATATGTCCGCGCAAGCTTCCTGAATTCACCATCGCACGGTAGGAGATCGAAAGTAACCCTAATTTGATACATCGTTCCACAGGGGAAAGAGACGGAGAAGAAAATTTGAAAGAAAGGGAAGAACCGTGGGACTGAAGAAAGTGTAGCGAAGAAGAAGAGCCCCAAATCGGTGAGTTTTGATGCCTTTTTTTCCGACGCGATCAATAAATAGAGAGATCGGAACCGTTTATAGTATTTTAATCAACGGTTACTAAGAAATATTACAAACAAGGGCTTTTTAAGGCCCATTTATCTTCAGATATGTTGACCTGATTTGACCCGGTCTAGCCGGTTCACCGGTTTTGAAAATGCGTAACATTTTAAAAAGAAACCGGGAATTATTTTATATAAGGCTTCAAACACAAAGGCAACAAGATTGGTAGTTTGGTACGACGTAACAACATCTAACTGATCTAGAAGCAGCTAAGTTGTAAGATCTCAACTTCTAAGATCGACCAGATTTTAAACAATCCAACTTATAGGTTCACGAATAAGAATCACAGACTTAATGAGAATGAAAACAAAGACTAAGCAGCCTTATTGATCAAATGCAATATTTGCCTGTTTTTTTTTAACTCAGATTCACAGTCCAGTTCATGTTGTCCTCGCTCAGACCCATCTGCAAGCTTGTCAGAACGGTGTAGACTTGCTCCGAGACAGGTCCAAAGCTACCTTCTCCATAAGATACTCTGATTGTGTAATTGAGAAGGAAAAAACTCTTATGACTTTAAAAAAGGGTGAAAGCTTTACCGCACTTTCTAGGTTGGTTTATCTCTAAATGGTGATCCAAAAAGAAAGGTTGTTTACCTTTTGCCTTTGTAAGTAATGCTTCCAACAGGGGAGACAACCACGGCGGTTCCTGTGCAGAAAACCTCGTCCGCTTCTAGTAATTCATCCACTGTCACATTCCGCTCCTCCACCTGCATGATACCAAATAAACATGCTCTGTGACGACTAGCTAGTTGTGGTACTATGATCCCCTTCTAAAAATGTGAGTATAGGGAGAGATTACCTTAAGCCCTTGGGTACGAGCCACGTCGATTATACTTTTCCGCGTAATCCCTGGTAAGATGGTTCCTTTTATTTCAGGAGTAGAAATCACATTGTCCTGGCAAAGAGAGTACGTAAGCAACAATTTTTGGTCAAAAGGTTACATTACAAGAGAATCAGTAGCTTGAGATATTTGCGAATGTCCAATAAGATAAGACGATGCCAGAGTCTTAATCTCATCTCCTACACCTTAGGAACTTAGACTGTAAGGGGAGAGACATCTTAGAGACTCTTTATGGTATCGTTGGATTCCGAAAGATATGATATTTTTTTTTACCTTCACAATGAAGATATTGCAAGACGAGACCTCCTCAAGATATCTTTTGTAAATGCAATCAAGGTACAAAACATCGGAATATCCTTTGGCTTTCGCAACCGACTGTGCTTTTAGTACCTACATTGTAAGTTGTTATGCGTGAGTACAGAGACAGGTCCAAAGAAGATCAATATATATTCAAAAAATCATCTTTACTTACTGCAGCATAATTGCCAATGGTTTTAACACCTCCGGTACCACCAGGTGTTGCACGGTGAAATTCACTTTCCACAATCAAATTGATTGGTGACACACCTTCCTGACATCATTATATAACTCGTATCATCCCTTTAGCAAAAAAAAAAAAATACATATACAACAATCTACAACATTTGGATTTTATCGAAAGGAGGAACGTTCAAAAACCTTGAAGTAGTTTCCAACAGGAGAGACATAGACAAGGAATGTATATTCGGGTGCAGGCGCAAGACCAAGAACAGCTCCTGTTCCCATTAGCAACGGTCTAATATATAAGGAACCTTTACCTGGAGGTGGAACCTGAAAACATGACATCACATGCGCATTAACTAATAACAGCAAACACATTTTTTTAGTAACTTCCTTTGCGTATCTGGGGAAAAAAGGTGTACTCTCATTACCCATCGTTTGTTTGCTAATACAGTTGCTTTCACAGCTTCGACAAACTGCTCAATCGTTGGAGCAGGCATACACATCCTATCCGCACCATTTCTCATACGGGTTGCATTCTCTTCAGGACGAAAGAGGAGTATATTCTTACAGTCTTGCTTTCTGTAAGCTTTCATCCCTTCGAACAGTCCCTACAGACAAAGCGTTGCAACAGAAGCGCACACACTAATAAGACTCTAATCCTCAGTTCCAATCACTCTCACAACACATTTCTTGACATCTCTCATCATATATTGCAGATTTAAGAGGATTTTTACATACAAAAGAGAAAAGTTAGATTCGGTTGATGGCATTTCTCATTACTAGATGCAACTAACATACCAAACAAGAGACAAAAGTCATAGGCAGATTGTGTTTCAATGTGGAAAATCTGGCAAGCCTCTTCGTATTTTCAAACCCTCTTAACTCCCTAAAAGATTCTTGATTATAATAGAATAAGTTCCTTTCATCGAACTCATTACAGTAAAGGACAGGACTTTGAGAAACTAGGAAACAAAATCGACGGCAGATTACATTTTGGTATCAAGAATCTGACAAACTTCTTCATATTTTCAAATCCTTACCTAAATCCCCAAAAAGGCTTTTCGACTACGACAGATTAAGCTCGATTCATCAAACTTGTTACAGTAAAGGACTGGACTTTGAGAAACTAGGAAACAGAATCAGACAGCAGATTCATAATTTAAGCTTGGTTTGGTCAAACTCATAACAGTGAAGGACATAACTTCTGAAGAAAACTAGGAAACAAAACCTGTCCATAGTTGAGTACACCAGCAGATGGGCTGACTTCAATGTTCCCAAAACGTTGCAATTCACCATTTGAGAATTCACCATCAAGGTTACATTTCATCACGTACATGTAATCAGTCGGCTTAAGCCCGAATCCGATGTTGTCCCAATCTATGTCGGCTATTTCAGAAACATCCTTACTATTCCACATATAAAACCAACCTCATCATCAATAACAAACCAAAAGAAATTCAAATAAACCAAAAAAAATAATATTGATTGTGATTCAACGAACCTGGAAGAAGAATTTGACAGCACGGCTTTGCACCGAGTAAGGGAGATTCCGCAATCGATGAAACTTGAAGATACAGAGGAAGAAGACGAGGAATGCTGAAGCTGGGAATACAATCGGAAAATGAGGTCAAATGAAACAGAAGACGATAACAGTAGAGAAATCGAATTTACAGTGGAAAAGGAAGAAAAGAGTTGACCTTGATGGAGGAAGACGATGGCGATAAGTTCCGAGTAAAGGAGAAAGAGTGGAGGCGCGTGGTAAAGGCGCGTGAAGGAAAAAGTAGGTAATTTTGATTAAGACTCGGGGAAATTGTTGCTCTCTCCATATTTTCTGAAAAAGATGTGTAATGTTTGCTTCTTCTTCTTTCGGTTTATATAAGACGACAATGGGTGACGGAGGCTATGTTCGTTTTCCTTTCAGCTTCTCTTTTGCCCTAACACCTAATTTCAAGTTTTTAATTATTTCTCAATGTCTAATAAATTTTATAATATATAACATTTTTTAGTCGGAATGTCATCCTAATATTAAAATTACTAGATTAAGATACAAAAAAATATTTTTTTAAAAGTAAAATGAGCAGTGACCATCTCTACAATTTATAACACATGTCTGGAATTTTAACTAATGTAAATAGTATATTAAAACTATTAAGTTTAAAACAAAAATGTAAAGTGTAAATGACATAAATAATTAATATTTTAAACAACAAAATTTTTAAAATTATATGATATAATAAATATTTTTGAAATTCATCATATATATTTATAGTTATAGTTAGATTCTAGTATTCTACAATATTAAAATTACTAAACTAAACTGATAAAAAAAATTGGAGTTGAAATGATTCACAAAGAATGAAATTTTTGCAAATTAATTAAAAAATAAAAATACAAAAGATCATCAATATATGTACTGATAACTAATTATAAATGATAAGATTTGGTTGAAAAAAAATTATACTAGCCAATATGAAAATACGGGTGTCATGGTGTCATGCACGTAAATTTTAACTTTTGTGGATCACTAAAATATAAGTGTCTGTTCAAAATTGTTTATATAACTGTTTCCAAAAAAATTATAATAAAATAATAATATATCAAACGGCCAAAAAACATCTATTAAAATTAATTAGTTAAAAGGCAAATGTTATAATAAAAAAACATGCAATAGAAGTCTTCTCATGAAATCATTCCTTGGTTCTATATATATAATTTTCAATGAGAATAATTTCAAGCTGAGATCGCGTTATACCGTACCCTAATCTACAGACTTAAGTTATTCGAAAGACGGATTGAATTGTTAATCATCTTGATTTGGTTAAACATAAAATAGGTATAATCTGTAATATTTATAGAAAAAAAAATCATGGTATATAGTGCGAACTATATTAGTTTTTCTTTTGTAGTTGACAAAAGAAAAAATATTAAATTTCTGTCGGGACTGTAAATGGAGAGACCAAAAATGTTTGTAGAAAAGAACGAAAACAAAATAGACCGAATCTGTTGATTGATCAACCATTTAGGTTGCGTTAACTCCATATAGTAAACACTAAAAAAAGACCGAAAATGTTTATATTAAAACAAAACAAAAAAAACATAAAAAAACGCAAATGACCCAAAAAACACAATACGGTTACAAAGTCAGGTCCCCGCCGTAACCTAATTTTTCTCCTCCGCTTACCTTCTTCTTCTACACAGCAGCTGTCCAGATCTGTGCCTCTCCGGTGGTCGACGCTCCTCGCCGACGCCGGGGAGGGCTCCTCTCGCTCTCCTTCGTTCTTCTTCCTTCTCCTTTGTTCTCCTTTGTTCTCCTTTGTTGTCATGCGGCCTTTCTCTCCTTTCGGTGTGGATGGTGACTCGGGGTTTCTCTGATATATATGCTAGCCGTGTTAATGGTGGCGCTCAGATGGATGCTCAGGTGGATGCGACCGGTGAACCGAGCTTTCGGTGGTCTGAGCGTTCCATCAACACTCGACGGTGGTGATCTCCGAGTTCCCCATGTATGGCATTTTAAATGCTTCGTTTTTTTAGTGTTTCGACGTGCAGCGTTTCGTTGCGTTTGGCGTGTACGGCTTTTGGCGTTTTGTGGCGTTCGGCGTTTTGAAATGTTTGGCGTCTTTATGCGTTTGGCGTCTTTATGCGTTTGGCGTTTGGCGGTTTGCGGCGTTTGGCGTTTTTTTGAAGTTTGGCGTTACGATGTTTGAAATATTTGCGTTTGGCGTTAGCGATTGCACTTTAGCGTTTGCGTTCATCGATTATGTTTTGCATTCAGCGTCTGCAATTGGCATTTAGAGTTCAGTGTTTGGTGCTTGTCTGGTTTTTGTGATACGGCGATATGACGTTATAAATAATCTGGAAATCATGTTTGATTGAGTTCTTGAGGACGGAACCCCGATGCTGATTTTCCAGATTTGTGGATCGTCTAAGTCTGTCGTGCCACGATTCGACTTTTTACTGGCCTTTTGTCGAGCTGTCATCTTCGCCGTTTAAGGGAGGTCGGTGGCTTTTTTTAGGAGTTATCCAAGACCTCAACGTATCTCTGATGGTTGTGTATTGTAGATTCAGATCTAAAGAGCACTAGATTTGAAGATACTTCAAGCGTAATCGAAGTAGATTCTATTGGTTTTATTGTTACTGGCTGGCTGATTCTAATGTTGATTGTTGGTTGTAACTTCGGATTTTTCGTGAATCTGACTATCGCCTTTTGGAAAATCGTTTTTATTTGTATTTTCTTTTAGATAATCTTATAGCGTGATAGAGTCATTTAGGTTAAGTCTAAACTTTCATCGGGAAGTTTAGATGGTCTAATTCCTAGGAAAATTGACTGAATTATATATTCAGTTTAAGATTTTATGTTTTCAGTCAATGATTCTGGCGTTGTTTGAGCTTATTTTTGAGTTGTTTTTAGTTTAATTTTTAGGTTGTATTAGCCTATATAAGATTAAATTAGCCTAATTTTAAGTTGTAATAACCTATCCAATAAAAAATGATGCGTTAAAAAAAAACTCAAGAAAATGACTAAATACAAAATATGTTTAAGAAAAGAAAAGATAAAAAAAAAACAGAAAAAGTCTTCCTGGCAAAAAAAAAAAAAAAAAAAGGTCTATGAACCAACTACTTACGTACTCCAATTACAACGTGTGTTTCGTTTGTGTTTATCCTCTAGGCCTAGACAGGCCCCATCGCCAACTTGGATCGAGCATGAAATTGATTACCGAGAAAGACCCTAATAGAAAAGAACCTCAACTTGGATCGAGCTTGAAATTGTAAATTTATATTTTTGTTATAATTTATTTCTAATATTTAATGTTATCTTCTTGTATTGCATTTAGAAACTGTAAAAGACTATAATTCTATAAATATAATAATTAGTTTTTACGTATAAAACATGTAAATTACAAAAGTAAAATATTATATATAAATAAAAAACTATGAATTGTTAAAAAAATCTAATTTTGTAAAAAAACTAATAAATTAAATAAATATTTCTATAAATTATTATCTCTTTAAATTAATAAAATTTTATAATTTTATATTATTAATTTATAGAGATTTTACAATAGTTTAATTTGGTATCGAACAGTGGTGTTTAGGCCTGCGGCAGGGCGGGTTCCAGCTTCACGGGCTTAGTAGCATCACATGTGACAGCGGCAGCAAAACCTGACACGTGGTTAGCGACAAACCAAGCCTGGCCATGACTTGATAAACACGGCTTCCAAAATTTTGTGATTGGGCTGATGATCAAGCCTGGCTAGATAAACAACTGATTAAACGTGGGCGTAGCTTCAATAGACTTAAACTGGAAAGTTCTGATTCTTTGGCTTATAACTTTTGTTGGTATTAGAGGCCAACCAATAATAATAATACCACCTTTAAGGCGTAAACCGTTCTTTTAAGCGAAGTTGGAATGGTGACTTCTTACTATTATTGGATTAAGAATGATATTTTGTATTTTACCGTTGTTTTTCATATTATGCGTTGGATTTGTATGGATGTATACAAAAGAATTCTCTTACAAAGTATGTGACAACTGTGTTGAATGATAACACCAATTTAAGACCGAAAAAAACAAATATCAATTGTATATATATATATATATGTATATATATATAAGTCATGATAGATCCATGGCCGATCAAATTTGTTTCTAATCCTCGGAGACCTCTCACTAGGCCCTGTGTTTGTCGACGCTCTTCATACATTTCTAGAGTCACCTATTTGAAAAAGAAGGGATATCATTATCATATGTTCATTGGTCATCAAGACGATTCAGCCACATCTGATTATCTAGCACATGATGGATAAACTGTTTGGTAAGGTTGTGGACAATATTTAAACTGTTTTACAGTTTGTATAATTTGTTTATGACAATTCGAAGCTTTGAAGAGTTAATAAGCTAAATAAAAGAATTGGTTAATATCCCTCTCCTGGAATCTTGACCTCCAAGAAACAGTCTAATCTAACCCAATTCGTCACTTAATTTCCCTCTACCCTATCTTTAAGGCTTTTCGAAAATTTGTTTGAATTAGAGACTAGTGAAGTGAAAAAGAGAAACAAAACCAAACATTAGTTACAGAGAAGGCAGGAAATACAAACCCAAATGGTTTAAACATAACACTATGGTTTGTTCTCTGTTCCATGTCTCGGATTACGTTCCCTTCCACTATCCTTATCTACAAAATTGTGATCCATCCACTATAACAATCTTGAATTCAATCGTCAATCTTTAAAAGTTTTTATTTATTTATCTTATATAAACATAATCTCAAGAACTAAAAGCTAGATTTTGATCTTTGTCTCTTTTGGAAGTCACAAACATGACTCGGTCTTTAGGAAGTGCTGCTTCTGTTGAATCATGCAAACAGAAAGACACGCTGTAAAAGCAGCCCACTGGCATAGCAAAAAGACAGAACAAACGTCACAAAGTCATCTTTTTGTTTTTGTTTTTAAATTGATACAAGAGTTTGGGTTCAAATTTTCAGGTGGTCCATTTCAAAATTTGAAGGAAAAACAAAGACTTTACAGTAAAAATGAAAAAATTGAAAACTGGGACAGGACACAAGATCAAGGGACCATAAGCTTCATCACCATGGCCCAATGAAACCAACTACCATACATTATCTACATATAGTCATATATATGTACTTTGACCCATAAGCTTCATCAGCAATATGATTCGCATGAACAATTCGCAACCTTGAAATACTTTAAAACCATAATCTCGTGGGAACACAAAGAAACTTGACAATAGATTGATAAATACAATGGACTGAAAAGGGAAAACCTGTAACTAAGAAGATTTGTGTTCGCTTTCTCAAGTCATTTAAAGAAATTTTCCTTGCCTTAAGACCTACCTAAAATAGTTCTGAGTCACACACAACTGTTCCACTTCCTCTAAACCAGACAAACATTGGATTTTGAAATAACTAGAATCAATCTAACAAGACTCAACTAAGAAAGTGAGCACTGGATGATTACAACATGAAGAGGAAGGTATGTTTACATGGATGGATTTTGAAGAGAGATTCCTGTTTCATTCTTTCTTCTGTGTCCAAATTCTTATAGACTTGTCGAGCGAGCCTGATGCGATCAAGTTCTCTGTCGGGTGGCAAGCCACGCTCATGACAGGCTCAGTATGACCCTCAAGCTTCTGAAGCAATTTCCTGGAGTTCAGCTCCCACATGTATACAGACTTGTCCTCCGAACCACTGACTATTCGCTTTCCATTTGTGATGGAGAATGCAGAGGAAATGGAGTACTGATAGTTGGCGTGGCCAGTGTATGTTTTAATGAATTTGGCAGAAGAAATGTTCCACAACCTCTGTAAATTTGAGAAAATAGTGGAGAGATCAGTGCATTAATAACGATCATGAGAATTTACATCTTCTACTATACCCTATTAATGCACAAAAATCAAACACCAAAAGATGTATCTTCCAAGCTACGACCTCTTAAGAACTAAGATACGACTATTCTTCAATACTCTTGAAATCTTGATCAATAACAGAACTGTACTAAAGCTATAAGCTTTCGCTGCATAGAAAATAACCTTAAACCAAAAACAATGTCGCAAACTTAATTTTTGACGGCTTCTCCTACATCAATTTCTTTGGACACACAATCTAGAATCAAAGTTAACACGCTCTGCCTAAATCTTAATGCTTTTCTCACTAAAGAGAAAAACGAGTAGTCACATAGCAAACATCAACTCTCTTAGATGGATTCAGCAAGATATTACAATGAGCGTTACAGAAACATCAGATGGGGAGGCAATGGTAGGAGAAGAAGAACTCACCAGCGTGTTATCGAGGGTGCCAACGAGGATGAATTTGCCGTTGGGGGAGAACCTCACGAAGGAAACAGGAGGATTCTCATCGTCGATTAGAGTTTTCACACAATGTCCAGTCCCTGAATCCCATATGCGGCACAACCCATCGTAGCTACTCGAAACAATGAGAGACCCGTCGCGATTAAAATCCACGGCGGTGACGGGATCGGAATGCGCGGGAAGAACTTTCAAGCACTTTCCAGTTTTCACATCCCAGATCCGAACAGTTTCGTCGAAGGAGCCAGAAACAATCATGTTTGACTGTGGATTGAAGTTGACACAGAAGGCGTAATTAGTGTGTCCGTGAAGAGTCTTGATCAGTGAACCGGTCTCAACGTCCCATAGCTTTAAGGTTTTGTCATCGGATGCGGAGACGATAAACCTCGCGTCTGAAGAGAAGGCAACATCAGAGATGCCGTTCTCGTGGCCGGTGAACACTCGTACGGGCTCGGCGATAGAATCTCCATCGAAGTTGATAGCGTAAGTGCGGATTGTTTTGTCGGCGGATGCGGAAGCGAGGAGGCGGCCATCGAATGAGAATTTAACGGAGGATACAGCGCGATCGTGGGAAGTTAGGGTTTGGGAGTGAACGTAGGGGGTGAAAGATGCTGCTGCTGGAACTTCGTCTGCCATGGGTAATAAAAATCGAAATCGAAATTTTTGTTAGGGTTTAGGAGAGGGTGCTCTGTCCAAGGAGAGAGACGACCACTTCAAACAAATTGTGGGGTGTCTTTTCAATTTAATAATATAATACTATTGGATACATCTTGAGTTTTCGTAAATTAGAGTAATCTCACGAACGGCTCACGTGCTCGCTTTTTCTAGCTCAAACCCTCAGACTTATTCCGAGACTTTGGAAAAAAAATTATTTTCTTTCTCAAACACAAAAGCTTCTCTATTTTTTTTGGACAACGAAACACTAAAGCTTCAGTATAGATTTTGAAAAGAAAACAAAAATAGGTTTTGTTTGAAATTTAACTTCAAATTAACATTTTTTCTGCGAAAGCGATCGGCGGTAAATGGGAATGACATTTGTCTCTTCCCATCTAGCTTTAAATCTCGTCGATAACACTTGTGATAGGAGCAATTGTCGCAGTTTTGATACATAAGTTGTTATTTCTGAGCCTCCTAATCATCTCAAACAGTTATGATTACTCTTTGGTCTTATTCTAAATGGTATTATGTTCTCGTTGGATAACATAAATATATGACTTTGTATTTATAAAAACCATTATGATTAACGTTAAAAAAAACATATTTTCTAAGTATATATTTTCTTAAGCCAGATCTTTATATCGAATACCACCATTAATCTAAGTATCTAGAGTTATCATGTAAGTTTTGTATTATGTAACAACCAACTTTGTATTTATTATTGATCAAACAAACCACTAACCTGACTATAACGACTACGACTCCCAACTTTAGTTTTCTATTTCGTGTGTACAAAAGCTAAAGTTTACTAATTAAAGCAATCTAAATGATCTTATGAACGATTTAACGTTCCTCCAAAAGAACTTGGTCATGGGCTTTTAGTTCCATTTTTTCGTTTGGGAAGTATCTGTTTTGGCAGAACAACTTATGGGCTCACCTAAAACTCTTTCATGTTAATTTCAATTGACAGTATAAAAATAAGTCTCTTATCTTGTTAGCCCAAAAAGGTCTTATTATCTCTCACGTACACTCAAATAATATATAGAAACCTACTTGTAGACTTGTTTTATAGAAAATGAAATACTTTTTGTTGGTATTATTAATTTATTTACTCATTTCTCTTGCGGATCCATGCATATGATTATATACATATCGTCGTATGGATCGATCGTAGTACTTCTAACTATATTTTAAGTGAAAAAGATGAAAAAAACTAACTATGAGCCGGTTTGTAATATTTGTATATGACGTACGAAAGATTCTTGGGTGAGATATAAACTTCAAGTTGAGTTTATAGAACATGCATATTAAATTAGAAATAAACTAGCTGTGAGTACCCATACTTCTATGTGGGCAGTAGTAATGCATTTATCTTGTCAACGATTCCGATCATCGTTAATTTCTTCTCCTTCTTGTCCATTGCAATCGAATCGATTCCTAAAAAAAAAAAACAAAAAAGATATTTGATTTTATTTATTTGTATTATAACAAAAGATATATTTTCATATATAATTGAATTTGTTGATAACGTGCAAGATGGGCGAAATAACACAATAGTTAACATGATTTTGCAAGGTTTTAGCAGTCATGCACTCATGCTCATACAATATTGGAGGATCCTAATTTGTTCTAGCCGAGGAAAATCACTATTCATGTTTAAACATAACGATTTCTATATAATATTTTCCCCACTATTCAATTTATTTGTATCCAAAACCGGACAACATCCAAAGTATATGAAGATGTATTTTAGGTAACTATTGAATATATGATGAATACCACCGTACTCAGTTCAATTTACATTCTGACAACTTTTATGAAATTTTTATAATGTTCTTGTTCTCAGAGAAGGTTTTTATTTGTCAAAACAAATATTTATTTTATCAAATTATCATTGTCACGTCAGAAAATCTTGTATATCCTATGGTATTATATGGCACGTCGTGTACAAAGTTCGCAACTTCGTCAAATTAATTTGTTTAAATATCAATTTGCCACAAAAATCTAAATCAAAAGCTTCTGGACTAAATATTAAAATGCTATCATAAGCTTTTCATATGTAAACAAATCTTAAAAATAAAACCGGGACCCACAACCTCACTCTACTTATATGTACAGGACGATCACTACCGTTCAGATACATAAATAAACGGCTTCGATGGCATGAACACCTATTATACAGAATGCACCGTCATACATGTGATCCGTACGTGATATCCCTCTCGCACGATCTTTATTTTTTCCCCTTCTGATTAGTTTTTTTTTTTTTCTCGTTATGTTTCAGAAGAAATCTCTCAAGCATTTATTGATTTTTATTTCCAGCTTAAATCTATTCATAAATTTTGAAACGGTGAATTTATAAAGAGAGAAAATCTTGAAACCATTAAACTTTTGAATTAATATCCTTTTTGGCGCAGCTGAATTTTCCTTCTCTTCACTAAGATTTTAATTCGGCGGTCAGTTTCTGTTTATCTCTGATCGTCGAGACTCTGTTTGGTTTTCCGAGAAAAACTGCATAATCTTTCCAGGAAAATTTTACTTGCCATTGGGAATTTAATACGCTTCAAAGTGACGAAATGCCAAGCATTAGAGCTCCAGCTGCGAAGAAGACGACCACACTCACGGTTAGCTCTTGTTTCATCCTCGTAGAAGTTATATCCGTCTGAATTTCTTCGTTTGCCGCTTGAATTCTCCGTGTTTCTTGTTAGGTCGCTGTGAAATGTAGACCGTTAATGGAGAAAGAACGTGGCAGAGACATTGTTCGAGTGAATAACTCTAAGGTCTGTTTAATTTTTTTTTTTCAATTTCCCCACAGTTTCTGATTCCAAATTGTTTCGATTTGATAATATTCGCCCTAATTTGTGTTTTCGATTTCAGGAAGTGGTTGTGTTGGACCCTGACTTATCTAAAGATTTCCTTGACCGTATTCAGAATCGGACTAAAGAGAAGAAATATTGTTTTGATCATGCGTTTGGCCCTGAGAGCACGAACAAGGTCCGTCTCTCTGTAAACTTGTGATTCAGAGGATCTATGGTGTTTGTTTATTCCGTTAAGATTTTTTTTCTGGAAATGTTTAGGTTCATAGTGTGTTTGTGACTTTCTCAGTATGTGACTAAACTTGAGGGATATTTGACTTGTGGTTTAAGGTTTGTGATTTTGGATGTAGATCTATGAATCTAAAACATGGATTGGTTTCTCAGAATGTCTATAGGAGTATGTCTTCTGTGATCTCTGGGGTTGTCCATGGACTCAACGCAACAGTGTTTGCCTATGGTTCCACTGGAAGGTATGCAGTGATGTAGCATATATTCATTGAGCAAAGACTACAAGTGAATGTGTTTCTTAGCTACCAAAATTATATGGGCTAAAGTACTTTAGACCTTAAACTGGCTTGATGAGAGCATCTCAGGAAAAGTGATGCAGTATGGCCTTTTTTCTTTGTTATCTGACTCAATGATGCATCGTTTTTTTGTTTGTTCTTAGCGGCAAAACATATACAATGGTTGGAACCCGAAGTGACCCTGGATTGATGGTTCTCAGCCTGAATACCATATTTGACATGATTAAGAGTGACAAGAGCTCAGATGAGTTTGAAGTGACTTGCTCATATCTTGAAGTCTACAATGAAGTAAGCCTCGGTCTGATAAATTTGGTTACTATTTTTCTTTGTGTGTGTGTTCCTCTTTTAGTTATGAGAATTACTCTTTCTCACATAATAATATATTTCAATTGCAACTCAGGTTATATACGATCTTCTTGAAAAATCATCCGGTCATTTGGAGCTCCGAGAGGATCCAGAGCAGGGGATAGTAGTTGCAGGCCTGCGATCAATCAAGGTCAATATACTTTTCTTTCCTTCCAGATGCGATAAGAGCATTCCTTAATGTTCTGTTAAACCAGATTTGTTGAGATCACTTTAATATACCCCTTGTATAGAAATAATGTAGTCTGGGATAGATTAAAAGTTCTTTCTCTGTCTTCGAGTTTGTATACGTAAGTATTTCTACTAGAATTCTCTGCTGATGAAGAGGAAAACCAGACTTTTATCTCCTAATAGAATCTCCAATACTTTGAGCGAAGCTCTTCATTTTGCTTCATTGGAACTTTCACCTTTTCATCACTTGCTTGGGGCCTTAGTCAAAGTGTTTATTTTGTAGGTCTATTCTGCTGATCGGATTCTTGAACTGCTGAACTTAGGCAACTGTAGACGAAAAACTGAGAGCACGGAGATGAATAGTACATCATCAAGGTGAGCAATGCTATCTCCTGAATAGGCTGTTAGTGTTGGAAGTTTGTGTCTTCCGGATCTCTATATCTCACGGGAACGTGTTTTTTTCTTTGCATTGTAATGGAAACATTCTTGAGTTTTTCTTGAAAATAAACTCGCAGTGGTCCATCACCTCTATGAATTTGCCTGTCAATAACCAGGTCCCATGCAGTTCTAGAGATTGCAGTAAAAAGAAGGCAAAAGAATCAAAATCAAGTCATGAAAGGAAAACTCGCCCTTGTAGATCTTGCTGGCAGTGAAAGAGCAGCTGAGACGAATAATGGAGGTCAAAAACTGAGGGATGGAGCTAACATTAATCGCTCACTCCTTGCACTAGCAAATTGCATAAACGCTTTGGGGAAGCAACACAAAAAGGGTCTTGCTTATGTCCCATACAGAAACAGGTATGCGTTGATATGTCATCTTTCTGATCTTAAAATGGTCATCTTTTTCGGCTGACAGACGCATGTAATTTCAGCAAACTTACGCGGATTCTTAAAGATGGTCTGAGTGGGAACTCCCAGACGGTGATGGTTGCAACTGTATCACCTGCTGATAGTCAGTATCATCATACTGTGAACACACTGAAATATGCTGACCGAGCAAAAGAGATTAAGACTCACATTCAGGTGACAATGATTTTCCTCTTAATAATTCTAGTCCACGAGATTGCGAATTGGTCAAGAAGTACTTACTATTCGCTTTTCATGCGTTTAGAAAAATATTGGTACCATCGACACTCATATGTCAGACTACCAACGAATGATCGACAATCTTCAAGTAAGTTAATTACTGTCATCTACTTTGTTACAAATTGAATGTAGTAGCAGGACATAACTCAGAGCTCTGGTTTCATAGAGCGAGGTTTCTCAGCTGAAGAAGCAACTAGCAGAGAAGGAGTCGCAGCTTAGCATCATACCTTTTGAAAGAGGTGTTGAACGTGAACTTTCGTGGTTGGATGGTTTAAGTCACCAAATAAGTGAGAATGTTCAGGAACGTATAAACTTACAGAAGGCATTATTTGAGCTTGAGGAAACTAACCTCAGAAACCGCACTGAACTTCAGCATCTCGACGATGCAATTGCGAAACAGGTTAGGTGATAAAGTTTCTCCGAATCCCGAGGTCGCTATATATTGCATTACTGTAACATTTTCTCTGTTTTATAGGCGACAGAGAAAGATGTTGTTGAAGCTCTAAGTAGCAGACGACAAGTAATACTTGATAATATCCGAGACAATGATGAAACCGGTGTTAACTACCAGAGAGTAAACCTCTTATTTTGTATCATATATTTTAACTCTACAATTTATCTTTGCCACCGTTAGTCATATACTCATTTCTCTGTTTTTACAGGAAATAGAAGAAAATGAAAAGCATCGTTGCAAACTACAGGAAATGCTCAATGAAGCAATAAATAACAACGGAAACAAAACTTATCTGCATATTCTCAATCAGTATAAGCTCCTGGTGAGGAGAATAAACTAAGTAATGTCTTATTTTCTTGACCCTGAGATTCTACCATTACTAGATTCACATTTACTATTTATTTATTTTTTATTATAAATCTAGGGGATGGGTAATACCGAACTACAGTTCGAAATGGCAATGAGGGACCAAATCATTTACAACCAAAGGGAAGCTCAGAGAAACCTTTGGAGTTTGCTCATGGGATTAGGAGTTGAAGAGAAACAAGTATTCGACCTGGCTGCAAAACAAGGAATCACAATCGAAGACTGGAGTATGGCATCGTATCCCGGGCTTCCTTACAGGAAACAGACACCGAGTTTCATACCCGCAAACATCCCTTTCGTGGGCCACTCATATTCTCAATCCTCCTGCACTTTCCAGAGCTATAATCAAGACTCTTCTTCTAAAGGACAACAATGGGCTCCAACTCCTACTTTATGCAGAGAGGAACATCACAGCTCTTACTACTTCATGGGACACGAGCCACCTGCATTTGTCAGTCTTAGGAAAAGCCATGGTGGTGGCAGACCAGCTTCACGGATCGACACAGGAGGCAATCATCGCCGAGTCTCATATCCACAAACAATAAACAATTCTTCTCCAGGGATGGTCTCTGCCCGTATGGCTCCTAATTTTTACCAGACTCCTCAAAGGGTAAAAGCACATTTTCATTTCGTAATCTAAATCTCACTTTTTCAGCTAGTTAAAACAAACATTCTCTATGTTCTGATTGCAAAAATCTTAATTAACCAGGAAATGTTGGTCAACACAACGAGTCCTTACGGTAGCCCGCGAGCTGGACTCATCAGGGGCACCACTGGGACCGGGCAGCCTTTCTATGGAAGTCCTCGAGCAGTCGCCGTGAGAAATGGTTCATGCAACAGCCCACAAGCCGCCACATCAGTATCATCATCCAATGGTGCAAGAAACCAACAACGAGTGTACAGAACAAGCCCACTTTCAGGAACCAAAGGCGTCAAGAACGCGTCTTATGGACAGAATAGCCACACAAAGTTGTATAGAGGAGGAGGCAGTAAAGGTCACAATAAAGCGCCAACACCTTTGACACACATGGCATATGGGTTCGATTTTCCAAGTTAGTTCCAAGGCTCAGTTTTTTATAAACGCCTCACATCACAGCCTCACTCTCAACACGACTCGTTTTGTTTTTTTTTTTGTACAGCAATTTCCACGGTATTGGTTTCTTTCTGATTTGATTGATGTGTGTATATATATGTAAACAAGTAAAAAATGAAAAATTGACTTTCCATTTAGGCCAAGAAATTCCACATTTTCGTTTAACCTAACAAAACCTTCAATCTTAGAGAAAAACTGTTTAAACAAATTGGGCAAAAAGCCTCAAAGGCCCAAACAAGCCCCAATTTTTTAATTCACCAAGCCAGACTCCTAAGTCGATAATCTCGAATACCGATCGCGTCTTCTCTCCGCCGTCTGCACCGCCGGTATTAACCTTCTCCGGCGTCGACTCGTCTTCCCGCGAGCTTCGTTGACCACTGTTCCACACGTCTCTCGTCGTCTCGTTAAAAAAACCGAACTCTGGTTTGTGATTTCTCTCTGTCTCTTCTGTTGTCTTGGTCGATTGCTTTTTAAAAGTCTGCTGTTTGGTTGCGATTATCTCAGAAACATTTTAGTTTTGATTAGTTTGTTTAAGTAGATCATTACCGAGTTGGATTGTCGAAGCTCCTTCTGTTTATAGTCCGTTTGGTTTTCGAAACCTTTAAAATCAATTATTTCAATATTTCGACTTTAAATGCTCGTGCATCTTTTAATGACTGGCTAAACGCTCACTGAAAAATCGATAGTTTTCTGTTAAAAAAGAGATATATTTTGGGAATGCAAATTCTTATTGACGAAATCGACTCTTGTGTCTCTGAATTTTGTTCTGGTTTTAGCTTGAACCGATGTTACATGTGTCTTTTAGAATGAAAATGGAAGCGAGAAGTTAACTGAAGCAGAAAATTTACGAGATTTTTAAAGATTTTATGACGGGGTAAGTTTGTTTTGATTAATTCTCTTACAGATATGTGGTTTCAAGTATGTTCTATCTAGTCCCTGGGAATCTTGAATATTGGAATGATAATAGGATCACAAAGCTTGAGGAACTAGAGAATGCTGCAAACACCTTTTCAGAAGACGAGATTATGAACAGAGCGTGGAAATTGATTTACTAATACACCTTTTCATCCAATTTTGTCTGATAAGTTTGTTTCCATTAATCATTCATTGACCAGAAAAGCAAATGTATTTTTTAATCATTCGTTTATCTTATAAGTCATAAGGGTTAGAAGATTAATTTACATAAATAACCACTACACAAGCAATTATAATGGGCCTAATTAGGCCCAATTACATATACAAGTTCATGAAGTAAAATTTGTGCAATTTGTGCGCAGATCTAGCTAGCGGCATCTTCGAATTTTTCGTGGCTGCGTTTGACGTTGCCACGAAGAAGACGAAGATGGATTACCAGAACAAATTTGTTCTTGCTCCCATGGTTCGTGTGGTAAGTCAAAAGCGCGAAATTGGTTCGTCGTTTTTGTTTGTTGTTCTCGCTTCGGATTTGCTCTTGCTGCTTATTCATGGTGTTGTTTTGTGATTAGGGAACGCTCTCTTTCCGAATGTTGGCGGCGGATTACGGCGCCGATATCACCTATGGAGAAGAGATTATTGATCACAAGCTTGTTAAATGCGAACGCCGAATTAATGGTAACTTTTGGTATCTTCCTCGTGGTGTTAACTGTGAATTTGAATTGATTCATTTGTTTCCTAGATTCTGATAGCTAGCCTGGTATAGTACGTTCAATAGATTGTATCTCAATCGGCTTAGTCTTATTGTTTGAAGAGAAAGATGAGAGAGAGAGATTCAGCGACTGTGTTTATCCGTATAGAACTTAGCAAAGATGAAATCAAATCAATATAGGTTTTGATAGATGTTAATAGGTTTTTGTTTGGGTAGAAACTTAAACAAGATATGTTCTCTGGTGTTCCCCTGCTTATCTTCATGAATCATATAGGCTGCTATTGTGGTTCTACCTGATTCTCAAATTCTTATTGTAGTTGTCTCTCTACAGTTGCTGCCGAGACAACTGAGTTTGTGGAGAAAGGGACAGAAAATATCGTCTTTGGCACATGTGATGAAGAAAGAAATAGGGTTGTTTTTCAAATGGGAACTTCTGATGCTGTTAGGGCTCTAAAGGCTGCTGAGATTGTGTAAGTTTTAATCATATTCGTTACCAGAGGTTGAAAAGAGTCAAATGTTACATTTGTGTTCTACCAATTCCGAAATGTAACCTTCTGTCTCTTTGTCGTTTAGGTGCAACGACGTTGCAGCTGTTGATATAAATATGGGTTGCCCCAAGGCATTCTCTATTCAAGGAGGAATGGGTGCTGCTCTGTTAAGTAAACCCGAGCTAATTCATGATGTATGGCTCTGTTTTATTCTTTTGCATATATATGAGTTTGTTTTTTATTGGTCGAGTTTTCTTTAACTTTTCCAATCATGTGGTATCTTCTCCATCCCAGATTTTGACAACGCTTAAGAGGAACTTAGACATACCGGTTACTTGCAAGATTCGTCTATTAAAATCATCAGCAGATACTGTTGAATTGGCTAGGAGAATCGAGAAACTTGGCGTACCGGCTCTTGCTGTACATGGGAGGTAATAATATTCACCATTGTTAGTTGATTCTCATTCCTTTCAGCTGTTTTTTTTACAAAAGTTGGTAATTGATTTCTCCTTCCATATATATAGGAAAATTGCAGACAGGCCGAGAGATCCTGCTAAATGGGACGAGATAGCAGATGTGGTTGCGGCATTATCCATTCCCGTTATTGCAAATGGCGATGTATTAGAATACGATGATTTTTCTCGCATTAAAACCGCAACAGGTACACATGATAGACTCATTGAATTTATATTCAGGAGATTAGCAAATATATCCCAACAACATTTAAGTTGCCATGTGTTAATGGTCTTACTCAGATTCACCTCCGAGTTATATAACCTTGTTTGTTTTTGTTCCATGCTAAGGCGCTGCATCGGTGATGGTTGCAAGAGGAGCTATGTGGAATGTTTCAATTTTCTCTCCAAAAGGAAAGTCACACTGGGAAGATGTGAAAAAGAAATACCTTAGAAAGGTAAAAAAAATAAATGTATCTTTAAGAGTACAAGATTAATTTTCCTGGACAGAAATTGATTTGCAGATTCCGAGGTTTTGTGTTGCAGAGCATCTTGTGGAATAACGATGTTAAGAGCACGAAATACACGATAAAGGAGATGATAGCGCATCATTCCTGTCTTGAACTACCCGAAGGGAAGTCCATCAACAAAGCAGACACTTTGGAAGATCTGGCGTAAGTTAATCTCTTACTTCAACTTGTATTTACTAATAACACAAACTCTTCCATATGGGTTTTTATTACAGAACGAATGACCTAACCGAACAGAAACTGTAGTCCACCGTGATCTTAAGGAGACTATAGTAGTGGCTCGAGTCTTAGACCAATTTTTTCAGTTTCAAGTCTAATATTGTTTGTTGGGTGATGATGTTTCAGGCAGCTTTACGAGATGGAAGATTACTATTGGAAAGTGAAGAACATTCGTCCACTGACACACGACTTGCATTATGTTTTGTGATACTGAAACAAAGGTCACACTAGCATTTTCTTTCCAATCTTGTAAACTAATTTTTTATTTATATATAGAGGAACGAGATTCGATTTCTCTCACCTACATTTCCGAGACAACGTCCAGAAACGAATTTATAAAACTGACAATTTTGGTACATCACCATCTTATTCCAATGGTCTAAATTTTCACGGAAACATTGCAAATAAATCTTCTAACACACTTGTCTGTGATTTCGACGTTAATAGTATACTCAATGAGCATTTTTTTTTGTTATGATCGGATGCGAAAGTCATACTAGTGCTATAATTATTGGGCGTGAAGTGACACTAGGTTTTAATATTAGGGCTTTATAAACAAAAAATCCTAATACTCCTTTTCTTTTTGTTGCACCCACCCAATATTAATATTTCATCCCATAATATTTTTCATTTGATAATGTAACCATGTAGGTTTACACTTTCTAACAAAAAACTCACTTCAAAGTAATGAATCGTTCTAGTCTTAGTCCAAAGTAATTGAAGGACACAATTTGTAATTCCTTAATTTGTTATTTAAACAACATTACTTTAAAAAATATATTATTCTGGTGTCATACGAAATAATTTACTTTATTTGATATATCAAAAATTTAAATCTTAGAAGGCATAAATATAAATTTAAAAGAATACCAAGAATGTAAAAGTTTCTGCCCAGTATATAACAAGATACGAGTTGTAGAATTCATCATTGATCATTTTTGCTTCTTGTCTTAGTATGACAAATGTAAGTTCTTAAAAGAACACTATGTAGTAAACCAACATAATTTTATAAATTACACGTGTCCAAAATCTAGCAAAATATATTTTGTGAATCCATCATGATTGTTTATTCGAAGTTTTTTTTTATGGAAAACAAGTGTATTAGTTACTGGAAACTTATTAATGAATATAATTAACTAACTCTAATAGTTAAAATAACGAATCTGATATTTACTGAAAAAAATACGAACTATATAAATTTAATGCAGAATTTATAGTTGTTTTCATTATTTTTATTGAAAACTTTTAAATCAAATTTTTTTTGATAAAAAGTGGATCGTTTTAAAATTTTTTTTTAAAATTTTATGTTTCGTATGTCACAAAGAATAATTCACTAATTTTATTTTTATATGGAATAGTATTTTTAAAAAAAAATCAAAACTTTTTATAATTAAAAATCATATGTTCAAAATCTAATATAATAGAAATGATCAACATTATAATGCATCCAATAGTTTTTGAAAAATATGTTTTTTAAATTTTAAATTCAATAATATAAAAATAATTAAGTAGTCAACAAAAATAAAATATATGTTAAAATAACCTATGAATAGAAATAAATAACTGACCAAAATTTTAAAAATTTTAGTTGACTGAATAGCAAAATATTGGCTTTGGATTTATTACGGAAAATCATATAACTTTAATATTATCTTGCTGAAAATATAATATTGAAAAGTTTGGAAATATATATATATATATAGTCTTATAAATAAAAAATTCATAGAATTCTAAAATATGGGAACAACTTTTAGTACATATTCCCTCTCTTCTACGTGGGACTCTTGTCTTTTTCTTTTTGGTTTTTACAAAAAAAAAAAAGATAGAAAAATCGTGCAAATGACCAAGGTAAACCAATTTCAAAAGATAAATAATTTCAGGTTGTTCTGTAGTCTTGGATTGACTCCATTGTTGTTGAGATGAAGTATCTTACCGCATTTCTTCAAAATTTCTTACTGTAAGTTTTAGTTTTTTTTTTTCTTTTCTGTTTTTTTATAAACTGATGACATTTACTTTATTTTTATGGAACTTGATTTGTCCACTAAAAAACTCTTTTATTATTCTAATCATAGTTTGAATTGCTAAGAATTTTGTGTGCTAATTCTCCGAGCAATGTCATTCTTTGTCATTTAATGTCAAACTTCCATTACATCAATTTTATATATGTAATTATATTATATTTAATCTTAATTATTTTGTGGACAAGCGTACATTTACATCGTTTAATTATATATATATATATATATATATAATCTTTGAACGTTCAATTTTTTTAAAAAAATCATGAAATGCATGCAGGACTATAAATAAATAAAATTCATTATTAACACATGGTTTTCATTATTTAAATTTTGAATATTAATTCTCAAAATCAAAAATAAGTTCCCATTGTTATTGTTTTTTATATTTGTCTAAATTTGACATTTTACCCCTAGTTACCATGATTTGTTGTTCTTCTTAGTTTATAAATTTCATCTATATATATATATATATCTCCCTAATTTTAATATGTAGACTAATATCTAACGTACAAAACAAAATGCAATTTGTGAATCCAGATTATGGATCCCCATGTCGTTTGTATTAGCATGTTTCTGAAATTTAACAAGCTTTGTTCTCATGCTTCATCATTTTTCATACCAAAGATTTACATAATTAATGCTTTCCTCGGTTAATAAAACAACATTTCATGTATATACCTATTTCAACTCTTTTCAAGACGACGTGAAATGTTGAAGCATGAGAACAAATTTTGTTTAGTGTCAAAAATTTGCTAACACAAACGAAAATGAAATTCAATAAATCAATATGAGAACAAATCTATCTATCTTCCTCTCACTCTGATAAGTAAATCAATATTTAAGTACAAAATTAAATTAGATTATGGATTCTTATGTCTTTTGTGTTGGAAATTCTTTGAAATTCAACAAAATTTGTTTATATGCTTCAATATTCTCAAGCATGAAAACAACTGTTGTTGAGTTTCAAAGATTTACTAACACAAAGACAATAGAATCCATAATTTTGATTCACAAATTGTATTTTGTTTTGGTACGTTAGATATTAGTCTACATATTAGAAGTAGAGATAGATATATAGATAGACAAAATAAGGTAGGATAAACATGTATATACTGATGGGAGTGTATGTAGAGGACATCGTGGTAACTACAGAAAATAAATTTTATTTAGAAAACTAAGTGTTAATTTTGTGTTTATCTATAGTTGTACATGCAATTTATTAGTTGTTTCTAAGAAAATTAAACTTAAAGTCATATGATTATATAATATAATTTTAAACATAGTAATTGGGGTACAATTTTAAACATAGTGAAAATTAGATATTAGCATATTTGGAGGCAAGAGATGAGATCGAGTTGTTGAGTGATTTCTTGTATGATAGCAATAAATAAAAATAAAAAACTAGTGAGCCTTGATTGTATAAAATGAAAATAAAAACAACAACACAAAATACCATTTTAATATCATAACTAGTTGAAACAAAAAAAATGTCATCAAAATAATAATAGTAAATGATATGGTATTAAGCTGGTATTTTGTCAAGGTTCACTAGTTTCATGATTAGTACAATATAGTCTAATACATTACTAATGGTGTATAAACTATTGTGGTCAAATATACTCAAAATATGTATTTTTGTTTAGATGATTTTCTGGTCGATCCAACTGTGACACGTGAATTACATTTTATAATAATATAACAAGATTCTTTTATATGATAAGAACATGCAATTCTTTGAAATATTTTTGTAAATTGTTATTATTCATAGATTTTCAAATTGCTGAAACTAGCCGGATTGATTAAACGTAACTTGTAGATTTGTTTTCCAATATTTGAGTATTGGAATCAAATTATATATATATATAGTGATATTTTTTTAATTAGAACTCGAAATCCAGATAAAACAATTGTCATCGAAAGACCAACCAATCAAATGTGTTCCACTAAATTTGCGAAGGTGGTCTGGACTTTGTTAACCAGATGCTCTCCATAGACAATTCTTTTGGAATCTTGAGATCTTTTATCTCCTGGATACTTCTCTTTGAAGATATCCAATGGCTCAACCATCGCATCAAAGTTGGTCTGTTCGAAGAAGAGATACATGATTCAAAATCAGAATTAAGAAAAACACAAAGACTGTTACAAGTTTATTATACCTCATAGAAGAATCCGACGCATACACGGTATCGAGGAGAGTTATTGATCACTCTATGAAGCGTGGATTCGTATACTCCGTTTGAAAGTATCTGCATATTTGATTCCCCAAATGTTTTCAAGAATTGTCGAAATGAAAGAAAGAGATATTAGAGAGACAACAAACAAAACCTTTAACATGTCACCGATGTTGCAGATAAATGATCCAGGGACTGGAATAGCTGGTATCCAATCACCGACCAAGTTTTTCACCTTGTCAAATATACCAAAACAAAAAAATATCTTACCCATCTTTTCAGAGTAACAATATCAGAGAAAGATCATGGTAATAATAAATATACCTGAAGAGCAGTTTTATCATCATCTTGATTTATAAGCGACAATAAACCTACAATATTACGGTTTTTCAGAAAACCCAAAAAAAATGTTACAGTTTTTCTCCCTTTTGAAACAAAAAAAAATTATGAAAATATTCATCATCTTGAATCGAGTTAAAGCTTACTTACCATAGTCAGTGTGAGCTCCACTGGAATTTATAACCAAATAAAGGAGACGAGTTACCATCCGATATAATTTTCTTGGTGTGCTACTAATAAAGTGAAAAAAAACAAAAATATTATTCGTAGAAAAACAATAATGAGAAAAAGTTTATTACCATCCGATAACATTTTCTTGGTTTACACCTGGATAACCAATAATACGCATTATCCAGAAAGGGTCTCCAACCATTTTCCCCTCAAACTCATAAGGTGATCCACCAAGAGCTAAGGAGATCCCCCTCAGGATGTTTCTTGAAAGATCTTGAAGCAATGAAATGAAGTCACAAAACCAAGAATCTCTGAGTTGGAAACATATTAACACATATAAAAGAAACATAAAAAGGTTGAATCCACACCTGTGCATAGCTTTATATACTCCTCCATCAACTCTCTGTACTCTTGAGGATTCTCTGGCCTTCAAAGAAAACGTCACACCCACGAAAAATAATAATAAAGAGAGAAATAGTCCGAAGATGGCCAAAGCTCATGTAGAAACTAAAATTATATGGTGATAATAAATGAAATATCATTTATTTAAGATTTTTAACGTTTTAACAACATAATTTTGCTATTTTAACAATTTAGAATATCTATCAAGTGTTCGCTTTTCAAGGATAAAAAAACGATTCCATTATGTATTATAAGCTTTTCAAAAATACGACTTGAAAAAAAAAAAAAAAAAAAAAAACATCATTAGTCTATTGAAACCAAATTTTTAGTGTTTTAATTTTTAGACATCACTTAATTGAAACTGTATTCAATTAAAATGTTTCCACTATTCTATCATATGACTAACTCTGTTGAATTAAAATGTTTCCTATTCTATCATTTGATTAACTCTATTCAATTAAATGTTTTCGCTATTATATCATTTGACTCATCCACTATTCATATGTATCAATGATAAGACACGTTTTTTATTTTATTTTTCTGGTGAAAATTATTCTGGCCCTTTCGTTTTTTTTCCCAACACAAATGTAAATGCAATATATATATATATATATATATCAATCTCTTACCACTGGTTCGGCCCTTCCAAGAATTTTCCAGTTTCCCCATACTCTCCTTGCTTGAACTCTCTGTAACACTGTCCATAAGAGAATAAAAACATATTAGTAGAATCACTACTACTTGGATAAGATAGCTCAAGCGATTGGCTAGTACGTTGGGCACACTTACATCAATTGCTTCGTGTAAATCTTGTTTCCCACTCGTAAAGTTTACTCCAATTCTCTGATATCCTCTGCGCAATTCATCACCCATTAATGATCCTCCTCAAAAACAATATATTCTATTCTCGGAAAGACTTCTTGTTTTCAATTCGTTTCTCCGCTGGTGTATTTCTTTTCCGGAAACACTAGTAACGAACGTAAAAGCACTAAAGATTTTGGTTTCCTATTTTAATTTGATGTATCTTAATTTTCTAACGTATATTAAGTTATATTTGGTTTTACATATTTTCATTGAAAAACAAAACAAAATCCTACTAACCAAAAAGGACATACTCTGTGTTTGGATTTTTTGTTTATCTTTTTTCAGTTTTACCCGTGTTTAACCTCACTTTTATATAGTATATACAAACGGTGTTCATTCGGTTTGATTCGAGTTCCAATAAATTTTCAATTAAAAAGTAAGAGAAATTTGGTAAAATAAATAGTTTTTGAAAGTATGTTTATGGAAAGATAATTTTGGTCTTGTATTTAGAAGATAAGGTATTTCTGGTTTTCTGTATTATATTACTTTATTGGTTAATTGACATGGGAAATTTTTTGGGTTAATAATATGATTTTAAAATTATGAAAATTAGTAGATATTGTGTTTTTTAAAGAAAATATTGTATCAAAATATATTTTTATAATAAAATATGGAAATTAATAGATATTTGTGTTTTTTTAGTTTGGTGTTATGCTTTGTATGATGCTTTTGTATGAGACGTTTATTGTTTCGTTAAATAGAAAACAGTCTCTTGCAAATAACATTTCTAGAAGATGAAATATATAATGTATATATATATATATATATATATTGGAGAAAACCTAAAAGAAAACTTTTTTCTTTTGGTTTTCGTTACACATATATAATTATTACATAAAAAGTTTTGGTTTGGTAAAATACAGTAAATTGGTTTGATATTATTTTTTGTTTTTTGTCTTCTATAATAATGCCCAATTAAGGATCAATATTCTACATCAGAAAATAACTATTTACCAAGAATTAATTAAAATACCTATTTTCAAATTACCATTCTAAAAAGTATCCACTCTACCAATATTCTCAAAAAAGAACTAGCTTTTACGTAGTATTACTACTTTAATATAATAGACAACCCTTTAATAAAGTTCGAAGTATTTTCCCTCTTCTTCTCGACCACGACCACGACCACGACAAGATAATCAAGTCGAGGACAAGATCGAAACATATGCAATTGATTTCATTATTTATGACGCAACTATTTTTTTCTAGTTTACCTAATTGGGTCCGGTCCCTTTTAACGTCGGAAATGCCACCAAACTCTCATCAAGTAAGGCGTTATCTTTGAGGGGAAAAATTTATCTTTAATAAAGTATATATTGTTTCTTTCGTTATGAACGAAATAGCAACGATGTAATGAAAACGTGATACACATTTTGGATCATATATTTTTCAGATATACGAAACAAACCTGTATCCAGCAGCTGGACTAATCTTGATCTTAAGTTTCTCCTCATATGGAAGCTCGAAGAATTGATGTGTCATCTCTTTCACCTTCTTCATTAGACTCTCCGAAATTCCATGACCAATCTGCTCCACCACACTCACCAATCCAAATCCTCATCAGACCATGCAGAACATTTTTTTTTAAACCCAAAAGAAAAAGATAAACTCAAAATGTTTGTTACCACGTAGAAGAATCCGACGTTCCGACAAGCCTGGTTTAGTTTTCGGACAACCTCCGCCACGCCAGCATTGTTCATCATGTTGGGATCATCGCATTTGACTAGTAAAGGACTGATGTCTACAACAACATTGTCTCATTATTAGTTTTCTTGGCAATATGAAATGAAGCTTTGATGATGATAAAATGATCATATTTGCTTGAAAATAATGAATTTAGGATTTTTGTCCATACCGATAATTGGTAGAAGTGATTTGAATTCTGTAGCCATCTCGGATTCTTAGACAATGAGGGAAACTTTTCGCTTTGGTCTATTATATAACCATCTTTTCTTCTTCTTTTTATATGGTTATGTTATTAATTTTTAATACCCATAAATTGTCTCTCAGGATCTTAAGAGGCCAAACAGCTAACATGTACCTGTGGGAATGGACAATATTCATCTTATCCTTCTTACGCCATTATGATTGATGTCCACACATTTGTGACAATGTATTATTGATAAGCTCCAAAACGAATCAGAGATCACGTTCACGTGTTTCATGACATTGTGTTAAAATTTGTACATTTTACAGAATCGATTATTGATCCGTTTGGTACAATTTGAAATAAATTAACAAAAACATATATCAGTAATATTTAGGAAAAAGGAAACCAAAATTTTATTAAAAAAATAAATGCAATATTCATTAATTAATTTTCATTTGCAACTTTTATTATGAATTTTTCTATATATATACTACTTTTACAGAATTTATTTGGATAAAATTAATCATTAAAAATTCTAACAGCACATGTAAGTTGCTCAAGAACAAAACTGTGTACTAAAAAACACGTAGTAATCCAGTTTTATGAACAAAATTTGAGCAAGATATAATTCTTATATTCTACGGTTCTACCTTAATTCCATGCGTAGAATATTCGCCTATCTACGGTATAAAATAAAGTTTAAGTGGAGTAACTGTTAAGAATAAAATAATCAAATTAAATAAATCGGCAGTATGGGTTTCAAAACCGAACTAGGTATTGGACCACGGTTCAATCTGGTCCACCGAACCGATTTTGGTTTCACAAAGTTTTCCATTTTTCTCTTGGGCCTAAGCCCAATATATACATATTACAAATTCTAGGCCCTTTAGGCTTCGTGAAACAAAATCGAGCTCAGTTAAACCTCGCCGTTCCTTTTGATCTGAAAAGAGTTCTATCTTCCTCGTCGTCTCCTCCGTGTCCGAAGCCGTATCGACGATTTTTCTCATCTTCTCTCATACTCACTGGTAATTTAGTTTTTATTCTTCTCCGCTTCAATCGGAGATCTGTTTTCTTAGATTCCATTGGTTTAAGGTTGTGAATCATTTCGTTTAGAGTTTCGACAGATCTTTCGATTTGAATCTGAACCCAATCTCTTCGCTATTTCGCTTTAGGGTTTTGTAAGGTGATTGATTTCGTTTGAAGTTCGTTCATAGAGAAAGATTAAGACGATGTACAACGGAATAGGATTACAGACCGCGAGAGGATCAGGGACTAATGGTTACGTTCAGACGAACAAGTTCTTCGTGAGGCCTAGGAATGGTGGTAAGCCCGTTAATGCTGGAAAAGGTTTTGCGGATGATCAGGGAACTGCTGGTTTATCTAAGAAACCCAACAAAGACATCCTCGAGCATGGCCGTAAGCGTCAGATTCATCTTAAACTTGCTGTGCTTGAAGACGAGCTTTCTGATCAGGGATTTTCTGATGCCGAGATTTCTCAGAAGCTTGAGGAAGCCAGATTGAAGTTTGAAGCTGCTGCTGCTGCTGCTTCTGATGAGAGTCATGCGCCTGGTGACTCGAAGATCTCTGATACCCAAACACACCAGGTTGCTGCAAGGAAAGAGAAGCAGATGGAAGCGTTTCGAGCTGCACTTGGTTTGCCTGATCAACAGCAGGCTGAAGAGGGTATCATTGATGATGAGCCAACAGGGGAGGCTTATGAAGGTGGTAGAGTGAAAGAGAGGCGGGAACATTCTTTTTTGGACCGAGATAGTGGAAGGAAGCTAGATGAGAATATAGACGTGAAAGATTTTAAGGGTAAGGAAAGCAAGAACCAGCGGGGTGATGATGATATGGATGAAGTGAAGCGTCACAAGAAGAAAGAGACCAAGAAGAGAAGACATGATGATTCATCTGAGTCTGATGAAAATGGTCGTGACCGCAGAAGGCGCTCTAAGAAGAAAGCTAAGGGGCGTAAACAGGAGACTGATAGTGAAAGTGACACTAGCAGCTGGGATTCTGACTCTGACAGTGACGGTGGAGAGAAGAGAAGAAGGAAGGCAACAAAGAAACGCAGTAGAAGCAAAAGAAGTGTCTCTTCTGAATCTGAAGAAGTTGAGAGTGATGACAACAAGAAACTTCGGAAGTCACACAAAAAGAGTCGACCCTACAACCAATCTGGTTCGAAAGAAGTAAGGGACAAACATGACGAACAAAGAGGAGGTGGGCGGAAGAGGCATGATTCTGATGTTAGCGAGCCTGAATCTGAGGATGAGAAACAACAACTGCGAAATAAAGAAAAAGCTTACCGTGGAGGACAAAAGCAGAAAAGAGATGAGGACGATATGGAGTCCAATCATCTGAAGGATAGGTATAGAGGTGCTTCAAGTGGCAAGAAAGCTGCACTTGACTCTGATGACAGTGAGACCGAGTATAGGAACAAGAAACAACTGCGCAGTAAAGTAGAAGCTTACAGTGGAGGAATGACCCAGAAAAGAGATGAAGAAGAGGCTGAGTCTAAGCATGACAATGACAATTATAGAAGTGATTCTCGTAGCAAGAAAGTTGCAAGAGATTCTGATGACAGTGAGGCTGAGTATGAAAACAGGAGGAAGCTAAAGGATGAAGGTTACCAAAGAGGAAGGAAGCACATAAGAGAGGAGGACGAGGACTACAATCACCATGGGAGGGACATGTATAGAAGCGATGATGCTGGTCAGAGACGTGGAACTGTCAAGGATGCTGATGATGAGGATGGCTATAATAAGCATAAGATAGATAGGTATAGAGGTCGAGCCAGCGATGAAGAAGATAATGACAGGGATAGATACAGAAAGAGACGTGAAACGATTAAGGAGGATGATGAAGACTACAAGCGTGGCAGGGACAGATACAGAGGCGATAAGGAAGACAGGTACAGAGGTGATGATGCTGGGAAAAGACGTGTGACGAGTAAGGAAGACGAAGATGATGAACGAGTTAGCAGAGAGCGTGAGTACTCAAACAAGGGTCGAAGTCATCACGATGGCCGATCAAGTGGGAAGAGATCCTCCTATGGTGATAGAGATTAATGATTTTGTTTCATATGTATGTCTCAAATTTTTCAAATGTTTTTTTTTTATGGGTTTGTCACGACATAATCCTTGTTTCGCTTGCAAACTATCTTTGAGACGTTAATTAAGGTTACATGTTGGTCAAAGGTTGTAACAGTTTAGAGCCATATCTTGATCATACAACATCTGGCTTGGGATTGCGTTGGCCCATGATCTGTTGAAATTGATGAGTTGGTGACACTTAGAGTTATTGGGACGTTTAATGCAAAAATCTAAATTAAGCTTATGGGATAAATTTTTGGTATGAAATCTCTTCTTATGGATATAATAAAAATCTAGACGAATTGAAATAAAATTTTAGTTGAGTGATGATATTCGTTTTGAGATGTTTTTATATAATCTGAACTGAGAGAGCGCGGGACGAGAGTACACAGAGGAGGATAAAAAAAAATAGAGAACTAAAATTAAAAAAAAAAAAAGACAGAGAGAGAAATTCGCCGCGGAGACGGGGAAGACGAAGAGTTGAGGAAGACGGAGAAGCTGAGCTTGTGATGCTCTCTACATGCTAAACCTTTTTTCGATCAACTCATTTCTCGCAGATTCTCAGGTACTTTGCTTCGCTCTTTCTCTCTATTTTACTTGCCTTCGTTGTAAAATTCGTCGCCAATTTTCAGTGTTTCTTGATCTGGGTTTCTACCTCAATTGTTTAACCCTAGATGCGATTTTCATCACCTGTTTCGAATTCTATAGAAACGCCTGAGAAAATGTCTTTCTTGTTTCGAAATTTGGTGTAATCGGATCAGATTGGTTAATAAATGTGCTGTCTCCGTGTATTCTTAGGGTTTGGTGGTGACACAATGAGACCTAACACCCGGAACAAAAACAAAAGGCAAAGACCATCAGAGGCTGTTGATTCCTCGTCTCAAATTCTCCGGTACAATAAAAAAACAAGAACCTACAAACTAGTTTTTTTTTCAGTTCTTGCTTCTTTTTCCCCCCTTTGATTCTAAACCGTAGCTTTTCTTTCTTATTTTTTGTGCAGAAAAATCTACGAAGCTAATGATGTAACTGATGAAGACGTGAATCAGCTTTTCATGATATGGAAGCAAGTTTGTCAAGGCTGCCGTGTCAACACCCGTGACAATCCCAACTGTTTCTGTGGGCTGGTTCCACCGCTTAATGGAAGCCGTAAATCTGGTCTGTGGCAGAAGGCTTCTGAAATCATCCAGGCTCTTGGTCCAGATCTCTCCTCGGAACGTCGTGCTAGTGACTCTACACCGGCTGGTTTAACCAATTTGGGCGCTACTTGCTATGCAAACAGTATTCTCCAGTGTCTGTACATGAACACTGCTTTCCGGGAAGGAGTTTTCTCTGTTGAGCTTGATGTCTTGAAACAGTATCCAGTCTTGGACCAGATTGCTCGGCTTTTTGCGCAGTTGCATGCTAGCAAAAGATCTTTTGTTGATTCTGATGCTTTTGTGAAGACGCTAGAGTTGGATAATGGGATTCAGCAGGATACGCATGAGTTCTTGACATTGCTTCTGTCCTTGCTTGAGCGTTGCTTGCGCCATTCTAGAGTTTGCAAGGCCAAAACAATAGTGCAAGATCTCTTCCGTGGTAGTGTCTCGCATGTGACCACGTAAGACTGAGATTATTTTTCATTCAAGTAGACTTGTTTGGTTTTAAGGCAAGAACATATCTGATTGTTGGTGTCTGTTCATCTGTTTCTTTTTGTTGTCTTTTAGGTGCTCAAAATGTGGGAGGGATTCAGAAGCTTCTTCGAAGGTGGAAGATTTTTATGCACTTGAGTTGAATATCAAGGGCCTCAAAAGTTTGGATGATAGTTTGAGTGATTACCTTAGCTTGGAGCAGCTCAATGGGGACAATCAGTATTTTTGTGGGAGCTGCAATGCTAGAGTAGATGCCACACGCTGCATTAAGCTGCGCACACTACCTCCTGTTATCACTTTTCAGCTCAAACGATGTGTTTTCCTCCCTAAGGTGGTTTCCTCGATCTTACTATGCCTTGCTTCATGTATTGACTGCTCATTTCTTGTGATTGGCATTAAGGATTGAATCTTAGATAAGACATTCTTAATGTTGATCAAACTTTTCCTTCGTTTTGGCTGGATCATGTCAACAGACTACGGCTAAGAAGAAAATTACATCCTCGTTTTCCTTTCCTCAAGTACTGGATATGGAATCGAGGTTGGCAGAGTCTTCTGAGAAAGATTTTACATACGATCTCTCTGCTGTGTTAATCCACAAAGGAAGCGCTGTGAACAGTGGACATTACGTTGCTCACATAAAAGATGAAACGACTGGCTTGTGGTGGAAATTTGACGATGAGCAAGTGTCAGAACTTGGTACACATCCATTCAATGAAGGCTCTTCTTCAACTCCAAAGTCCGAGAGTAATGGTGCCGCTAGTAGTGGGAACACCAAAGATGTCAATCAATCAGGCTCTTCTTCTATTAAGTCAGAGGTTTTCTCATCCAGTGATGCTTATATGCTGATGTATAGTCTTAGATGCGGTAAAAAAGAAAGTCAGGAAGGACAAAGAGGAAATCCTATTGACATAACTAAAGGAGAAGTTGATAGTGTTCAACAGCCTAAAGGTAGTTATCTTCCGTCACATCTCGATACATGGATCAATGACCTAAACGCAACATTCCTGGAGGTTTGCAAGCAATTTGATTTAACAAAGGAAAGACAGTTGAATACTTTGACTGAAAGGAGACAAGAAGTACGGACAATACTTTCAGAAGCTGCTGTTCAGTCACTTGAAGAACAGTATTTTTGGATCTCCACAGATTGGCTTCGTCTATGGGCTGATACCATTTCGCCTCCGTAAGTAAATATTCTCTTACATGCATTTGTTGTTATTCTCTATATGCCCGTCCCAACTGCACTGCTTTCAACAAAAATATCACGTCTTTCGAGTTATTTGATTTCAGTTTTCAGTTCTAACTGATAGTGGTAAATACGATTTTCTATTTAGCAAATTATATCACATCCACGGATTCAAGTGTTCTTGATTATATTTATTCATGTACGTTGTAGGGCTTTGGACAACACCCCTTTACTGTGTTCCCATGGGAAAGTTCTTGCCTCAAAAGTTACTTGCATGAAACGTATATCTGAACTTGCATGGGCCAAGTTAGAATCAAAGGTATGCTATATACTTTGGGTGCATTTCCTTTTTTCAGGACAGAAACTTTTCTTCCCTTCAAATTTTGCATCAACTGCCATCATTTAACCATTTGTCAGACAAATTCGTAGTTTCCAGATTCATGTGAACAGAAATCTTCCGTTCTGCTATCATGTGCTAGAAGCCTTTGTTAGTTTTTTCCACTCTTGTGTCAACCTTTTTTCTGATGTGATAATTTTCTGTTACGTTTAGTTCAATGGTGGACCAAAGTTAGGGAAAGGGGACTACTGCAGGGAATGCCTTATGGATGGTGCGCGCATGGTTGTCTCTTCTGACAGCTATAGGGATCGAAGAACATTCATGAAAAACATAGCAAGCAATGTTCTTTCGGGAAAGTGTGAGGACGGAAAGTATTACGTCTCTAAAGCATGGTATGTATGCAACTGTCCTGTAACTTATAGGTTTCTGATAATACCATTTTTGCTTATTTGTGCGTGTTCGACAGCTAGATGCATATGCAGATGGCGCCTTTAGCACTTAATTACTATTATGTTTGGGGGATATTACCAAGTTAACTGCTTCTATGATAGTGCCATTGGGACCCGCACTAACATGTTTCTGAAAATCTAGCTCATTCTAAAGCGTAATAACATGTTTTCAGGTTGCAGCAATGGGTAAAAAGGAAAAACTTTGATGCTCCCAGTGAGGCAGATGCAGGCCCCACAAATGCAATCACGTGCAGTCATGGAAAGCTGATGCCTGAGCAAGCGCCAGGGGCCAAAAGAATCCTAGTTCCAGAAAATCTCTGGTCATTCCTTGTTGAAGATGCTGTAAAAGTGAAACCAGAAGATTCTTCGGGTTGTCCTTGTTTCCCTCTGGACTCCAGGCAATGTTCTCATTGCACATCGGAACTTTCTGAGGTTGCAGGCGTCGAGGATGCACTAAGGTTAACCATGTTTAGTTGTTAATGGTCGTGATACTCTTAAATATTTTCTTACGTTCGGTCTGATGCAACAGAACACTAAAGGCCAAGCAGCGCCAAAATCACGAGAAGTTAGCCACGGGAAAGGCTATAGCATTAACGCCACAAAGCCGATATTTCTTGTTGCCTTCTCCGTGGCTAGGGCAGTGGAGAAGCTATATTAACATGACTGGAAAAAATAGCTCCTCAACACCAGAGCCTGAACTTCTTGATGGAGTCATTAATACTCTCAAATGCAAGAAGGTAAGATCCATTGGTCGGCAGTGAGTTGGTTTCTATGTTTCCTCTCATACATCTGTTTTGATGTGTTTGTAAACGCTGGTAAATTTAACATATTGTATATCAGCAGGCCAAATTTTATCTCCCAGTACCAAATTTGAGCATAAAACTAATGGTTTGTTCCTGATATTTCAGCACACACGACTCCTTGAAAGGCTTCCTGAGCTTGTCTGCAGGCGTGGCTCAATTTTTCAGAAAAATCCATCTGTAAGTGCATCATATACCAATTTATGATTCTTTATCTATTTTGAAACTGGTTGCAATAATAAAGCCAATATCAGATGATTAATCAAGTGTGGAAAGGTGGCTGAGTGTTTTGGGCTTGGGAGGGTTTAGAATCTCTAGAATAAAGTTACTGGTTCTGATAGTTTGGTCCTGCGGTTCTGTGGTGTGATTGTCGTTTCAGTTTACATCCTCTGTCGTGTTTGCTGGCTGTTTTAGCGGATGAGATAGGGAATGCTTACTTGATCTGATCTTTTGGTTTCTTGCACTTTTTTGAAGACGGACAAGCTGACAATCATCCCTCACGATGACTGGAAATGTTTCTGTGAGGAGTGGGGAGGGATCATGGAGAATGGAGTCTCTGCTCTTATTGAGGCTGGTAATAATACGAATCGAAGTTCATCCGAGGACGTTATTGACCTTGAGAATGATTCTTCTCTTGATGTTAATATGGACGTTGATAGCCAGCAGCTTATTCTCAGGACATTCCCAGAGGTATTTGCATTGTTCTATAACATTTAGCGGCTACGTCTATCTAAAGCCTTTTTATTTGTCAAGATCTTGAGCTACGTTTGTCCAAAGCCTTAAAGTAGATGTGATCATTTGCATTATATTGATTAATTGTTTGAGGTTCATGAGATACGTTTAACAATATCTTTTTATCCTCGCTAGGTTTGTGAGGAATGCATAGGAGAAAGAGAGAGCTGTGAGTTGATGGAGAAGCTCAATTACTCTGAAGGAGATGTATCTGTCTGCCTTGTGCGTGGAAAGGAAGCTCCAAAGTCAATGTTAGAGGCATCTGACTCGAGCTTTGAGGTGGACCGTCGTACTTCAAAGCGTTCTCGGAGAACTAACTATGGGAAGCAGACCAGCCTGAAAGTTTCTGCAACAACCACTGTGTACCAGTTAAAGATGATGATATGGCAACTACTTGGGGTAAATTAATGTCTTCTAACATTGTTTTTCGAAATCCTCGAGGCTTACTTGTGGATATAAAATGACATATGTGCTTTAATAATATGCAGGTGATGAAGGAGAACCAAGAACTTCACAAAGGCACACAAGTGATTGATCAGGAATCTGCAACCCTTGCAGACATGAACATATTCCCTGGCGACAAGCTTTGGGTGAGAGATACCGAGATGCATGAGCACCGCGATATTGCTGGTAAAAAAAAACTTTAAAATCAATTCAGTGTAGCTAATCACTTAGCTTAAGTTAGATTTGTCTGTTAAAGAATAACCATCTTGATGTTTTTCAACAGATGAGCTTTGCGATACGAAGACAGGGCCTCGAGATATCGAAGAAGGTTTTCGCGGCACGCTTTTGACTGGAGATATCACTTCTGAAGCCTGCTAGAAATTATCGGTTAGTTGTGCAGCAGATGGATAACAATTTTTTGGGTCAGTTCTTGTAAAGGCAAGGCTTTGGACTTTATTTTGTGCGTATAAACAGACGCAAAGATTTGGTTAAAGCTTGCAAATGCTGAATTCGTCGATGTTTAGGCGTATTGTGGATGGATTTGAAGCTACTCGGGCTTTTTTGGTGTACCGTTTATTTAAATGTGACAGTAAATTTGTATCATCCAATTTGTGTTACAAAACTCGTTTATGTTAATGATCAAATCAAATCAGAAGAACTTCAAGCCAACATTACTACTCCAGAGTTTTTTAATTGTCCTCTTCATGTAAATTCTTGAACTTAAGTGAAAACAATTTTCAGAATGTTTATCACCATAAAACTTTTTCATTGGTAAGACTCACAAAGATCGCTTTTCTTGAACTTACCAAGTCTTCTATAAACAATTACATTGAAATGAAAAAAAGATATCAAACTTTATTAATACTTATGTGCATATGAAAGGCAAGTTCTTTTACAGAATTTTTTGTTTTTTTTGTTTTGGTGTGTCCAAAGGTTCTTTTACAAAAACTAAAACGTGAGCTAAAGTTATTCGTCATATAAATCCATATTTACAAACATTCATCCGATTAACTCATATCTTGATTGCTCTTTTGGTTTTGGCTCAGTGGACACGAGTTGCTCCACCAACACTCTTGGACTTGGAGAGAAGCAAGTCTTTGAGCTGCTTGTAGTTTCTGAGCTCCTCTAGTGCATCTGATATACTTCGAGCCATCGAAAATTCAGATTCTGTATCTGACACTGAACCTTCTCTCTGAACCCCAGACATTGACGCCATGTGAGTGCTTGAGTCTTGTCGTAATGGCGGTGCTCTCTTCAGCATGTGAACCAGAACTCCAACCGCTGCGTCCTGTGACTTTCTCCCTATAGATAGCGACTGTGATATAGAGCTCGAATTTTTCCTCCGGTCAAGACTTTGGCTACACCGAAAAAATTTGCAAATATCTTATGTCATTATATATATATATCACCAGAAAACTCCCAATAAGAAATGAAATTTACAGCCAAAAATGATTGACAGTAAGAGAAAGGTGTCAATGTCAACAATGTTACACCTTCACGCCTTACACAAAACAGCCAAGATATTTAGTCATTGATCAGCTTTCTGTGTAAAGATTTAAATTTAATGGGATAAAGCCAATTTACCTGTACTGAAGTCCTGACTCGTCAACATCATCGAAATCAAAAGGGCATGAACAATCAGGGTCATCTAAGTCATCTTGGGAAGACAATCGACTAGGGCTCCTAGAAAACCCGAATCTCGGTGAGCCACTTGAAGACAGAAGTCCAGAGAACCGGCCTGAATCGTATTTGCTGTCCTTTGTCAGCTGAAAGGTTAGATTTAAAATAAAACACCACGTCAGGTGATGCAAAACAAAACGTTGTGATCTCTCCCACTTGCATTAAGCAAGACACAATAAAAGTAAGAAGCATAATAACCTTCTGGCCAGGGTATTGGTTCATTAATCCAGAAGGAGACTCTCCGCTTCTCGAACTCTTGTACAATGCAATCCCAGGCAAAGAGTCCTGCGATGAAGGGGAGCGTCTCGTGCTTTTGGGGGAAAAAGGAGGGAGTGGATTCCTACTTGGCTCAGAGAAGTTAGATGAAACGTATCTATTGAATGTTTCTGAAGAAGGAATGGTCACTGGAGCAGTCCCTGGCCTCACATTAATCCGCGGACTGTTACTCCCTGAAATGTATCTTGGAGTAGAAGGAGAACCCGATGGCGAGAAAGGAGGTGAAAGCTGGTGACTGTCACCACCAAAACCATCTGTACGTGACCAGTGGAAATCGTGTAACCCAGGTGAAAACTGATGCGAGTGAGCAGGTGAGAAAGATTGGTTTGGTGTCGCGTAATGACCTGGAGGTCTGTGAAAGCCGCTGGTCCAGGTATGTGGACGTTCAGCAGATGAACTAGTCAATGGAGGCCGACCAGCTCTACCTTGAAAAGATGTGCCTTCAACACTTTTCCCTGGAGAAGGGAAAAACCTCATAGGATCTGTTGCAGGACTCCCTACGTAATCGGTTATGATTCTTGTAGGCAATGTGATGTGAGCACCGAGATTGAAATCAGATAAGTCAGAACGGTAAGTAACGGAGGCGCAAAGACGACCAGGAGGTACTTCAACCGGCGCAAAACGAAACTCTTTCATTGTTTCTGTCACAGGACCAGAGAATATATCACTGAAAGATGAAACCTTGTAGATAAGGTCATAACCAGAAGAAGCAAGAGACGAACTCAGCTGCCTAGAGACACGATATGCAGGGAGAAGCCGAGTCTGAGCATAAAGAGAACGCAATAGAATGATTGATTTCTTGTAAACCTTCTGATAACGCGTTGAAGAATCAGAGCTCTGAGGAGACATGAGCAATGGATTCTCGTACTGAACAACCCAACGCTCGATCACAGTCTCGGCTGATTTTACAGTGGAATTGCCATGATCATCTTCACTTGAAATCGGATGAACAAGTATGATATCAATGATCATAGAATCCAAGATGTTCCTGTGCCAAGAATGCAGCTTCTCCAACGCTGCAGGACGATCTCCCATCACGAGATTGAACCACTTATCGCTCTTTTTGACATTAAGACCCGATAAACGCTGACGAGTACGACCACGGGATCGCAACGAAGGGATTCTAGAATCGAGGACGATGTGCAATGCCTTTGGGAAAAAATGAGACACAATCTGCTCCAATCTTCCGATATCCGATGGCAAATTTTCCGGAAAATCCATGTCGACGACACAAACCCCCAAAATCGAACAACACAGATTTCTAAAAATACCACAGTCCCTTACTGAGATCCAAATCCACAGACGATTGAGTGAAATGGAGATCACGAATCGTCGTTTTAGAGAAGGAAAACAACAGGATCTTGTCTAGAACGGTGATTACGATTAACAAATATTCAGGTTCGATACGAATGCAGCAGAAACTCAAGGTACAGAGGATCAAATATATCAAGAAACTGAGAGCAAATTCGACAGCTAGGTTACCGTGTGAAAGAGAGAGAGAGAGAAAAGTTTATTGGATCATCTGAGACGTCAACGATAGCGTAAAGGTGTTTCGCAGAGAGACGATGATGAACAGAGTTTCAGAACGCACACGCTTACAACATTTTCTTACTGGTTTCAAGGAAAATAAATACTAATTAACTCATGTCGAGTTTCGTAGGTTAATATAGCAAGCAACCAATGAGAGATAGCCACGTCATGATTTACTTCTTACCTTTACGGTTTTACCCTTCTCCGTCCTTTCAATTACAAAAAACAAGTGAAAATCAAACACAAGGCTCTACGTGATAACAGTTAATGCTGAGTTACTGTCATCTGGGCCTACGATTAAACATTTTAGGCCCAATCTCTGTACATTCGGAACATTTTTAATTTACTGAGCCCATAAATATTATCTCGATTTTTTGTTTTGGTCAACATCTACACATCTCTTTTTTCTTTTCTTTTTGACATTAAAATCTACTCACTCGTATCAAAATGACCACCATTGAATATGGAGCTTTAGACCATGTATGACTATCTAATGAATAATTAAAATTCTACATATAATTTTCAGTTGATTTGGTAATTTCAGCAATGATTAAGAGTATACCAAAATTTTTATTGCTAACATATTATTTTGATGGAGATGGACAAGCTAATAAATAGTGTTTAAATTCCCTTTTCACTAATATTTTATGTTGATTTTGCACCACTAATTTAGTTCGATGAACAAGGCATTCGCCTGTTCGAGTCAGGTTTGGGTTGGTTTTAATCATGTTTGAATTTGGAATTTTGGATTTATATAGATACTTTTTAATTTTGAGGTTTGGATTTAAGTCAGTTCTGCTCATGTCAGAATTGGCTCAGTTCTAAATTTATTATATATATAGAAAATATCCAAAAATGTTTTACCCAAAATTATTTGAATCCGGATTGGTTTCAGATAAGTTTGGATATTTATTATTTGAAATTCAAAAATATATCCAAAAATAAATAAATAACTAATAGTAAACCGAAACAAAAACTAAAATTTCAAATAAACGTTCAACAAACTGAAATACAAACTAAAAATGAGAGTGTTTATTTTATTAATAAAAATTAAATAAAGCAGAATAACATAGAAGACATTTTTGATATAGTGGTATAGTAGTACATGGATTCGATTCTTGACTAATGTATTATTATTTTTGGGTATTTCAGATATCCGATCAGATCTGCTTATATTTGAACCGAGATCTATGGTCCAAATGAAGATGACCTAATAGAGTAAAATGAACATATTCAAACCCGAGATGAATATGTACTTTTAGATCTGTTCCAATTTAAATTTTCGAGTTTGGGTAAAATATCCAGAAATAGTTCTAGATAATCTATATTTGTTGACAAAAAAACCTCCTCTTGACAGTTACCATTCTCAAAAGCATAAAAAACAAATTATTTACCTATTATTACCCTCTATTTTTTTTTAACTATTTGATATTATTTACAAAGTCTTCTTCTTTTGTTTTTAGTATGTTATGTTTCCAACCAGATTTTTTTACTATAAAGATTGAAAGTAGAGATTACGTATAGCATGATGATATTTTTACATGTATTCTTAGCTAGATTTAAATGCCTGGTCACACTATATTTGGCAGTTAATTAATTTGTATTATTTCGTTTTGTTTTTTTTTTTTTCGTATCTAATTATATACTAAATTCATGACCTATATTTTCTGGCTGGCTGAGATTGCCGATATAAATATATAAATTCACAACTAAAATTTGAAGTAAAAAAAAAATATCCTACTAATTAATAATATTTGCGATGTTAAAATCTCAATTGAATAGTATAAATTAACTTTGTCCAATAATCATTTCAGGGACATCAATTATCATTAGATGACACACTGTAACGATTGGATTCTGACGTCACTTATATCTTGCCCCACTAGTATAACACAGTAATCAATTTACACCACATACATACGTTATCCGACCAACACATTTTTCTAACAAAATATTCGACTGACCAGATTTACGGGAAAACATATTATATAGAATATGTGTAAACCACGGCACTACCATTCTTGATTATTATATTAAAAATTTAACTATTTAAAAAAAACGCTGTGGATATAGTTACATATGTGGAAGTTTGTAAAAACGGATTGTTACGATTTGAAGTATTATTAAATGATTTATATGAAATTGAAAACAGATATTTATAATTAACATATACAATAGCTGTTAAATAATATATTAATATTATAAATATATTATATAGTTATAATAATATAAAAAATCATATTATAAATATAAAGTTCATTTATTTAATATTATTATTAATAATAAAATATGTGTAACCATGCAAGACGCTTATTTAAATTCATTCGTTTAATATAACCACGCAAAACCCTTATTTAAGTAAAGGAGAAAATGTTGACCCAAAAAGAATCGAGAAGAAAAATAAATATATGAAAGAGATACATTGAACCTGGACAAGCTAGAGCAACCACACAAGACGCTTATTTAAAAGGACATGATCAAACATTCAAACCCTAACACTCCAACACCAACACAAAAGAAAACAAGTAAACCACAAGATCCACAATCAAATTCTTTACACATAGAAACTGCAATTGAGTTAATTAATGGCGAACGAAGGAAGTTACCTGATGGTGGCGGCGGAAGAGATCGAGCAGCTACGGAGGAGGAACACAGAGCTCGAGAGAGAAGTAGAGGAGATGAAGAAGGAGATGGTGGAGTTGTGGCGGCGGACGGTGGTGGCAGAAGAGGCAGAGGAGAGACTCTGCTCGCAGCTGGCGGAGCTGGAGGTCGAGTCTCTAGATCAGGCACGTGACTATCACGATCGCGTGCTCTTCCTCATGGATCAAATCTCACGTCTCTCTTCTTCCTCGGTCGTTTCCTCCTCGTAGATCTACACATACATATATATATATATATATATATTGTTGTGGATGTGTACAGATCCGTTTGGTATTAATTATATGGATAAATTTTAATTATGTTTTCAACATGAAATGTTGAGATCCATTTGTAGTGAATGACTATTTCTGATAGTTGTACAATTTTCATAAATGGCACTATTTAGTCTGACTTTCAGACAAATTTAAATCAGCAAACTTTTTATGGATTTGTCTTGCGAATCAAAGAGTAATTTTAGGGTCATATTAAATTTTAGTGATAAATATTAACATACGAGAGCTATACTTTTTAAACCGGTTAGGAGATCTTTACTATCAAATTGTAACTATACAAAATAATTAAGTGTGGAACGATCACTTAGGTTCCTTGTTTGGTTAGATGCTCCACCAAACGTGTTCTATTGATCAGTAAATGAAGTGGGTATGTAACAAAAAAGCGTGTTCTACGTTTTTAAAGTAGCAAAAAATAGAGTTCTAAAGTTTTAATTAATTCCATGGAGTTCTATAATATCTTGAATTAATAAGTTGATTTAACGATATATGATTTTAATAAGTTTACGAGCGGTGTAAGCTGTATTTCATGGGATGTAGAAAGCATTGTTTATGATTGATTAGTTTCGTGAAAGTTTTTTTTGTTTTTTTCATGAAATCATAGGAGATAAGTATTTTATGATTTTAACATGTGGGGTTCCATTAGTTTAGCGAGTAATATACTACTCCTTCAGTGCAAGAAATATTAAATTATGATAAGTGTGCTGGCAAAAATTAAAATCAAATTTTTAGATTTGAGGATTAGATGACGAGATAGTTACTTAGCCCTAACCATCAGAGACGGCGAGAAAACTACATACGTGGATTTAACAATTTTAACTTTTTTTATTTTAATCGATGACGCCATGACGGTATCTAACTAAACCGAGTCTGCCAAAATCTACGAAATAATTAAACCGAAGTGAACCGAAGAGAATAGTACTACTCCATGATTTGGGAAGACTAAACGGGAGGAGAAAGGAGATACATTGAACCTAGACGTAAAGGAACTCAATCAAGTTGATTCCGAATTTGTCTCGTGATCCTTCTTGGCATTTTTTTTATAATAATTGAGCTATATATATGATAGTATTTCATTATATTGCCCTTTTTCTTGTATCAATTTATTCATGATTTTTATATCTCTGTAAAAGAGGAATCCGCTATTATTGGATTTGTTTTGTCTCCGATATTCACTGTCGTATATGACTTTTTTTTACTCAGATTATAATTACCTACATAAATAATATAATTTCCATTGTCCATTTATACAAATAATAACAAAGCAAATAACCTTTAGTAATCACTATTTGTCACCACATTTTGAAAGAACTTGAACGTTTAGCCTAAATTACTGTGTTTATTTTTGGATAAATTTTCTATATATATATATATATATGTGTTAAAATCAAGAAAAAAACGAACTAGATAAGAAATAAATACTATAATTATCTTTGTGTGTTCCATAACTTTCATTCGTGTGGCGGCCATTGACTTGGAAGAACAAGAAGTGGTCCAATGGAGACACGACGAAATGGAAATATAATCGACGTCGTCATCTATCGTTTTGTGAACTAATAAAGAGTACAATATAGCATAATATATATTTTTAGTCATTATTCAGATGAGCAAAGTTATACAACAAGATTGATAGGATATGAGATAGTATTTCGAATGTGTCAACTTTGGTGCACGGAGATTTCAAATACAAGATATTAAATTAAACGGTGATGGTTTAGTGGTATTTGATACAGAAACTAGGTATAGATACATTTTCTTCCAGTTTGTTTAAAAATAAAAACTCGTTTACTCTGAGTTTTGTACCGAATATTTTACATCTTCTGCTTATGCCTAATGAATTTTCATATCGTAAAATTAGTATTAATATGTATGATATTTTTCATCATTTGTGATTTATGTGATATCTTCAAATATTGCTTTAGTTAAAAAGGATTTTAACAATTTACTTTTTATAGTTTAGAGAAAATTTTATATATAAATATAAAACAAATCTGGTAGCCATCATACCCTAAAACGTTGGGATAAAAAATGAGTGTTCGTAAATGTTCCATTGAAAGACTTGTGAATTATTTAATTTTTTTTTTTAAAAAAGACAAATATTTCGAAATTAAATAGTCAGGAATAATATGCGCCACGGTTTGATTACTTTCCAAAGAGACACGACAGACTATGATTTGACTGCAAAAATAAAATAATAATAATGGGATAAAAAACAAGAACACGAGGTACATTGAATCTAGACACTGTCCATTCCAAAGACCAAAACGCAAAAGAGGCTTATTAAAAGAATCAACACACATACAGAGGTAACAACACAACCAAAATAAATTTATTTTCTCTATTCAAATAAAGAAAAGAAAAATCCAGAGAGAATTTGCAAAACTTATAATGGGAAAAGGAGGACGTTACTTGACGGTGGCGGCGAACGAGGTGGAGGAGCTACGGAGGAGGAACGGAGAAATGGAGAGAGAAATGGAGCAGATGAAGAAAGAGATGGTTCAGTTGTGGCGGCGGACGATGGTGGCGGAAGAGGCGGAGGAGAGACTCTGCTCGCAGTTGGCGGAGCTAGAGGTCGAGTCTCTAGATCAGGCGCGTGAGTATCAATCCCGTATACTCTTCCTCGTGGACCAAATCTCTCGTCTCTCTTCCTCCTCTCTTGAAGTCGTAGTTTCGAGTTTGTAGATTGATAAATGTATGGCTAAGAATCCTAAGATCAATGCCAGTTTTTTTAGCTTTTTTCATTTGTTTAGGAAATCCAAAACCTCTATGGAGGAGTTTGATGTAAACCAAAAGTAAAAATAAACAGAAATTTATGTTAAAAGTTTAAAATATCGAGTTTCATCTAAAATTTCATATTTATGTTACCTACAAAATTTTGTTGGACCAAAATGTTATTAAGCACATTGGGCTTGAAACATGTTGATAATGTGAATATGAAATGGGCTTAAAAATTAGACCCATTAGGGAATAAGTGGAACTTAAGAAAGTCCCACATTGCTTAGAAGGAACCTTTTCCACTTACATATATATGGAACAAAGTCACTAAGTGTCAAAGTGGTTTATGGGGAGAACCAAAGGATCCACACGCGCGCACCACCACCACCACCGCCGCTCGCTCGTGCTCGTGCTCGTGCTCGTGCTCGGGCTCGGGCTCGGGCTCGGGCTCGGGCTATGGGCTCTGGGCTCTGGGCTCTGGGCTTTGGGCTTTGGGCTTTGGGCTTTGGGCTTTGGGCTTTGGGCTTTGGGAATGTCTCGTCGTCGAGGAGTCCTATTTTTTGGCGACTGAAAATGAGATCGACCGATCCTTACTAGACCGATCGATCCATCCTCGCGAACATTTCCAGGATCGATCGTTCCTCTTCTGGATCGATCGATCGAGTGCTACGGATGGTTTCTTGCGTGAGTTTCTGGGATCGACCGATCTAAACCAGATCGATCGATCTCATTTTACGTGAAATTCCAGGATCGACCGGTACATTCCGGATCGACCGATCGCCTACAGGATCGATCGATCTGATTTTTGGATCGATCGATCGGGTTCAAAATCTCATCGTAATCCGCGAATATTCCAGTCAAAACGGTTATAACCGCTTGCGGAATTTTCGGGATTTCGTTGAAAGTCGAGATTTTATCTCGAAACCCCCCTAATCACTTCTTCCCTATAAATAGAGAGCTAAAGCAATCATTTTGGGTATCCCCGAGTATCCTGAATATTCTGAGAATTCTTGAAATCTCTAGAACCCTAAAAACTCTTTGCTTTCTCTAAATTCACAGAAAAGGTTCTGCTCTCTCTCATATTCGTTTCTATCTTTCAGAAACGATTCTTGCTCTTGAGTATATCGTAGATACTGTGTTCGCAGATTCCGAATTCGAGTGTTGCGAATCGGTCTATAAAAGGTTGTATCCTGGGATTCAAAAGGCGTATTAAAACCGTCACACTACGGGCGCTTTATTGAGTTAAGGAAAGAGACATCTCGCCTCCTTTCTGGATTTCATAAAAATCGTTTTATAAATCGTGTTTTTACAAATTGATTTCTCCTTATCTTACAAATTATCAAATCGTATTTTCTTATCCGGTTTTATAGCTCCTACAGTCTTAACTCAATAAATCCGCTTCTAGCAAATAGCTACAATCGGATTTAAGAAAAACGATTTTCATTTTTATTAAATCAATTTGTAATCGTTTCTGCGAACGCTGAAAAGCGAGATTGCAAAACGAATATTATACGATTTTGAATTGTTTCTGCAGACGCTCAAAAGGCGAGTTTGCAAAACGATATCGAACGATTTTAGATTAGATCGATCGATCGTGATTTAAAGGATCAATCGATCTTGTGACGTTTCCGCGAACGCTACACAGCGAGATTGCGATTCGTTTGACTGGTTTAAACAAAACGTTTAAATCAAGTTTCTGACTATCGTTTCTTTTGTGAAACAGATGGCAACTAACGCGAACACTCTCAACAAAAGTGAGATTGCAATGATGGAGACGACTCAAGTCACTCCGAAAATGGCACTGGATACCAGTGGACTCCTTCCTGAAAAGTTTGATGGGAATGGATTTAAGAATTGGCAACAGAAGATGGTCTTTTATTTGACATCTCTGAATTTGAACAAATTCCTCACGGAGGATAAGCCAATCACTCCTGATGGAGACCTGGATGTGCGTACGCTATCCAGTATTGATGCATGGAAGCATTCAGACTTTCTGTGCAGAGGATGGATCCTTAGTCGTCTGGTAGACAACTTATACTCTGTCTACAACAATGACAAGGAATATCCCACAGCCAAGCATCTATGGATTGCTTTGGAAAGAAAGTACAAGTCTGAAAATGCTGGTTTTCAGAGATATGCTGTGGCAAAGCTTCTTGACTTTCAAATGGTGGATTCAAAACCCATCATGGATCAAGTTGAACAGTTGCAGTTGATCAACATCGAGATTGCATCAGAAGGTATGATCCTTCCTGAAGCATTCGTAGTTGACTGCACCATTGAAAAGCTTCCACCAAGCTGGGTAGATTTCAAAAACTACCTTAAGCACAAGCGAAAGCAGATGTCTCTGGAATCGCTGATCTCTAGGCTTCACAATGAAGCTGTGATTCGCCTCTCTAAGAATGAGGAAAAAGGGTATCAAGCATACCTAGCCGAACAATTTAAGGCAAAAGGCAAAGGCAAATCAGAGGAAAAGACTAGAAAGTTCAAGAACTTCAAGTCCTCTGGCTCCACAAGCTTCAAGAAGCAAACTTCTTATGATAAGAAGTATCGTGGAAAGTGTCATCATTGTGGCAAGATGGGTCACAAGGCAGATGTTTGTCGCAGTAAGCCTAAACAAAAGCGACATCATCATGCAAACCTGACAGAGGAAGATCTCTGCTGTGTTATCATTGACCAAGTCAACACCATTGAGGGAAATCCTCTAGATTGGTGGTACGACACAGGTGCTACGACCCACATATGCTTTGATAAAGACATGTTTAACACTTATCAAATATGCAACAATGATGAACAAGTGCTGATGGGCAACACCCAAACATCCAAGGTTGCAGGACGTGGTAAAGTAATCCTGAAGCTGACTTCAGGACATCAAATTACTCTCACCAACGTGAAGCATGTTCCAGACATGAGGAAGAATTTGATCTCTGGCACTCTCCTCAGTAAGGCTGGATTCTGCGCCAACTTTCATTCTGATAAGTTGGTACTTAAGAAAAATGGGGTGTATTTGGGAAAGGGCTTTGTTAAGAATGGACTGATCAAAATGAATGTATTGACAGTCGTTCCAAAAGTTGTAACAAACAATTCTATTAATAACAATGCTCCAGTTGCTTATTTGGTCGAGTCTTTTGATATTTGGCATGAACGGTTAGGACATGTGAATTATAAATCGTTAAACCGATTAATGAATTCAAACCTAATACCAAAATGCAAACAAAGTAAAGACAAATGTGAAGTTTGCGTACAAGCAAAACTTACAAAACGACCATCACCACAAGTCCAGAGAAATACTGAACCTCTAGGATTAATCCACACAGATTTGTGCGATTTAAAATACTTACCTACAAGAGGTGGTAAAAAGTATTTTGTGACATTCATTGATGACTGCACAAAATATTGCTATATTTACTTGTTACAGAGCAAAAATGAGGCTCTTGATAAATTCAAGGAATATAAGCTAGAGGTTGAAAATCAACTCGAAAGAACTATTAAAATAGTTCGGAGTGATAGAGGTGGAGAATATGAAGGACAGTTTGATGCATTCTGCAGAGAAAATGGAATCATTCATCAAACAACTGCTCCTTACTCACCTGAATCCAATGGAGTTGCGGAACGAAAAAACCGAACTCTAAAGGAAATGATGAATGCCATGATGCAAGAATCAGGCGTAACCCAGAACATGTGGGGGGAAGCTCTTATGACTTCTAATTATATTCTTAATAAGATTCCTAACAAAGTGACGGGAAAAACACCATATGAATTATGGAAAGGAACGGTTCCCTCATACAAATACCTGAAAGTGTGGGGGTGCTTAGCAAAAGTTGCAGTACCGCTTCCTAAAAAGGTCACAGTTGGACCAAAAACGGTTGATTGTATATTTATTGGATATGCACACAACAGTAGTGCTTATCGGTTTCTGGTTCACAAATCAGATATACCGGATATCCATGTAAATACAATAATGGAATCGCGAAATGCGTACTTCTTTGAAAATATTTTTCCTTGTAAGGATAAATTAACCCCTAAGCGGAATAGGGAAGAAAGAAACGCAAGCGAAGCAAGCACTCCTGATGGAGAAGTTGCTGAAATTGAACCCAGGCGTAGTAAACGGGCTCGGAAGGAAAAAACCTTTGGTGACGATTTTTTAATGATCTTACTCACTGAAAACGAACCAAAGACCTTCGCTGAAGCAATGTCTACGCCAGACGCACCTTATTGGAAGGAAGCCGTCAAAAGTGAGTTCGATTCCATTATGCAAAACCATACGTTTTACATAACCGATTTACCGGAAGGGTTCAAAGCTCTCGGTTGTAAATGGATTTTTAAAACCAAATTAAAAACCGATGGCGCAATTGATAAATACAAGGCTAGACTTGTAGTTCAAGGTTTCCGCCAAAAAGAAGGTTTAGACTTCTTTGATACATATTCTCCAGTGTCGAGAATAACTTCTATTAGAAATCTCGTAAGCATTGCAGCATTACGAAATCTGGAAATTCACCAGATGGATGTAAAAACTGCATTTCTAAACGGAGATTTAGAAGAAGAGATATATATGAAACAACCCGAAGGCTATGTTGTACCAGGACAAGAACATAAAGTATGTCGACTGGTGAAATCGCTGTATGGACTGAAACAAGCTCCAAAACAATGGCATGAAAAATTTGACAGCGTAATGATGTCCAATGGATTCAGCATAAATGAAAGTGATAAGTGCATTTATTCAAAGACTACGAAAAATGCTTATGTCATGCTATGTTTATATGTAGATGATATACTTATCCTAGGCAGCAACAACGATATCATCAATCAGACTAAAACCATGTTGCATGGACAGTTTGATATGAAAGATTTGGGGTTGGCTGATGTGATTCTAGGGATTAAAATCACTAGACATCCTGGCGGATACATATTATCCCAAGAACATTATGCTGAAAAGGTACTTGATAGATTTAAAGACTATTCAAGTGGAACCGCGCAAACTCCTGTAGATACTACTCTTCATCTGACGAAAAATTCAGGTGAACCTGTATCACAGAATGAATATGCTCGAGTGATCGGAAGTCTAATGTACTTGACAAATTGTACAAGACCAAATCTAGCACACTCAGTGATTGTACTAAGTAGGTACACGAGCAATCCAGGACACACCCATTGGAAAGCTATAACCAGAGTATTAAATTACATAAGGTTTACCAAAAATTATGGGTTGCACTATGGTTCCGAACCTGCAGTTTTGGAAGGATACAGTGATGCCAACTGGATATCCGACTCCAAAAACTCAAAATCAACAAGTGGTTATATATTTACACTTGGAGGTGCTGCGGTATCCTGGAAATCTTGCAAACAAACGCTTCTGGCTAGATCAACAATGGAATCAGAATTCATTGCATTAGACAAAGCCGCAGAAGAAGCCGAGCATCTTCGCAATTTCTTGGAAGATATACCGATGTGGGAAAAACCAGTGTCATCAATACGCATACACTGTGATAACCAATCGGCTATAGCTCGTGCAAACAATAAGTTATACAATGGCAAGTCACGTCATATACGTAGACGACATAAGACCATTAGACAACTGATCTCAAGTGGTGTAATCTCACTCGATTACATAAAATCAGCTGATAATATTGCAGATCCTTTCACAAAAGGTCTGACACGAGATCAAGTTTTGAAATCATCAAGAGGAATGGGTTTAAAGCCTATGAACTAAAGATGAGATTTGATGGTAACCCTACCTACATGTTTTGATAGGTTCAAAGGGACAACTAAGTCAAATTAAGTCTAAATAAACACTGTGAAACATTTGTTTCTACCCAGTTCCTAAAGATGACAACAGTGTTATCTGCATTTATATAGGTTAAGCATTGGCTTTTAATGAATTCATATATTCTAACCCAATGAAGTGAAGCAGATCACTTCGGGAAAAAGAATACAAATATGAAAGATCACCTTGTGAGTGTGAAATGCGGCCGTTTCTAGGAGAATATATGAAAGGCTGTATTCTCCAAGTTCACTCATGAAAAACCAGGCTGTTCATGGCCAAAACGAACACAACAAGAGAACAAAAAGTTCTACGAGAAATATAACCGCGTTATATCTGTTGTCTCGGTTTACAATAGAAATCCGGGTGGTTCAAGACATCATGTTCACCCCCTGGCCTTGTAAACCCGACAGGTATCAACTATGATTGGTTCAATGCTGAAAAATGCAACCAAATCAGATACGGTTATCTTTCGTTTATACTCAAGAAAGTCTTTCTTTTAGCTTTCTCGATCCTAAAGAGTCTTTCAAAGTCACCCTCAGTTTAGAGTCATTTCTATTCATGTGGGGGATTGTTGGACCAAAATGTTATTAAGCACATTGGGCTTGAAACATGTTGATAATGTGAATATGAAATGGGCTTAAAAATTAGACCCATTAGGGAATAAGTGGAACTTAAGAAAGTCCCACATTGCTTAGAAGGAACCTTTTCCACTTACATATATATGGAACAAAGTCACTAAGTGTCAAAGTGGTTTATGGGGAGAACCAAAGGATCCACATGCGCGCACCACCACCACCACCGCCGCTCGCTCGTGCTCGTGCTCGTGCTCGTGCTCGTGCTCTGTGCTCTGGGCTCTGGGCTTTGGGCTTTGGGCTTTGGGCTTTGGGCTTTGGGAATGTCTCGTCGTCGAGGAGTCCTATTTTTTGGCGACTGAAAATGAGATCGACCGATCCTTACTAGACCGATCGATCCATCCTCGCGAACATTTCCAGGATCGATCGTTCCTCTTCTGGATCGATCGATCGAGTGCTACGGATGGTTTCTTGCGTGAGTTTCTGGGATCGACCGATCTAAACCAGATCGATCGATCTCATTTTACGTGAAATTCCAGGATCGACCGGTACATTCCGGATCGACCGATCGCCTACAGGATCGATCGATCTGATTTTTGGATCGATCGATCGGGTTCAAAATCTCATCGTAATCCGCGAATATTCCAGTCAAAACGGTTATAACCGCTTGCGGAATTTTCGGGATTTCGTTGAAAGTCGAGATTTTATCTCGAAACCCCCCTAATCACTTCTTCCCTATAAATAGAGAGCTAAAGCAATCATTTTGGGTATCCCTGAGTATCCTGAATATTCTGAGAATTCTTGAAATCTCTAGAACCCTAAAAACTCTTTGCTTTCTCTAAATTCACAGAAAAGGTTCTGCTCTCTCTCATATTCGTTTCTATCTTTCAGAAACGATTCTTGCTCTTGAGTATATCGTAGATACTGTGTTCGCAGATTCCGAATTCGAGTGTTGCGAATCGGTCTATAAAAGGTTGTATCCTGGGATTCAAAAGGCGTATTAAAACCGTCACACTACGGGCGCTTTATTGAGTTAAGGAAAGAGACATCTCGCCTCCTTTCTGGATTTCATAAAAATCGTTTTATAAATCGTGTTTTTACAAATTGATTTCTCCTTATCTTACAAATTATCAAATCGTATTTTCTTATCCGGTTTTATAGCTCCTACAGTCTTAACTCAATAAATCCGCTTCTAGCAAATAGCTACAATCGGATTTAAGAAAAACGATTTTCATTTTTATTAAATCAATTTGTAATCGTTTCTGCGAACGCTGAAAAGCGAGATTGCAAAACGAATATTATACGATTTTGAATTGTTTCTGCAGACGCTCAAAAGGCGAGTTTGCAAAACGATATCGAACGATTTTAGATTAGATCGATCGATCGTGATTTAAAGGATCAATCGATCTTGTGACGTTTCCGCGAACGCTACACAGCGAGATTGCGATTCGTTTGACTGGTTTAAACAAAACGTTTAAATCAAGTTTCTGACTATCGTTTCTTTTGTGAAACAGATGGCAACTAACGCGAACACTCTCAACAAAAGTGAGATTGCAATGATGGAGACGACTCAAGTCACTCCGAAAATGGCACTGGATACCAGTGGACTCCTTCCTGAAAAGTTTGATGGGAATGGATTTAAGAATTGGCAACAGAAGATGGTCTTTTATTTGACATCTCTGAATTTGAACAAATTCCTCACGGAGGATAAGCCAATCACTCCTGATGGAGACCTGGATGTGCGTACGCTATCCAGTATTGATGCATGGAAGCATTCAGACTTTCTGTGCAGAGGATGGATCCTTAGTCGTCTGGTAGACAACTTATACTCTGTCTACAACAATGACAAGGAATATCCCACAGCCAAGCATCTATGGATTGCTTTGGAAAGAAAGTACAAGTCTGAAAATGCTGGTTTTCAGAGATATGCTGTGGCAAAGCTTCTTGACTTTCAAATGGTGGATTCAAAACCCATCATGGATCAAGTTGAACAGTTGCAGTTGATCAACATCGAGATTGCATCAGAAGGTATGATCCTTCCTGAAGCATTCGTAGTTGACTGCACCATTGAAAAGCTTCCACCAAGCTGGGTAGATTTCAAAAACTACCTTAAGCACAAGCGAAAGCAGATGTCTCTGGAATCGCTGATCTCTAGGCTTCACAATGAAGCTGTGATTCGCCTCTCTAAGAATGAGGAAAAAGGGTATCAAGCATACCTAGCCGAACAATTTAAGGCAAAAGGCAAAGGCAAATCAGAGGAAAAGACTAGAAAGTTCAAGAACTTCAAGTCCTCTGGCTCCACAAGCTTCAAGAAGCAAACTTCTTATGATAAGAAGTATCGTGGAAAGTGTCATCATTGTGGCAAGATGGGTCACAAGGCAGATGTTTGTCGCAGTAAGCCTAAACAAAAGCGACATCATCATGCAAACCTGACAGAGGAAGATCTCTGCTGTGTTATCATTGACCAAGTCAACACCATTGAGGGAAATCCTCTAGATTGGTGGTACGACACAGGTGCTACGACCCACATATGCTTTGATAAAGACATGTTTAACACTTATCAAATATGCAACAATGATGAACAAGTGCTGATGGGCAACACCCAAACATCCAAGGTTGCAGGACGTGGTAAAGTAATCCTGAAGCTGACTTCAGGACATCAAATTACTCTCACCAACGTGAAGCATGTTCCAGACATGAGGAAGAATTTGATCTCTGGCACTCTCCTCAGTAAGGCTGGATTCTGCGCCAACTTTCATTCTGATAAGTTGGTACTTAAGAAAAATGGGGTGTATTTGGGAAAGGGCTTTGTTAAGAATGGACTGATCAAAATGAATGTATTGACAGTCGTTCCAAAAGTTGTAACAAACAATTCTATTAATAACAATGCTCCAGTTGCTTATTTGGTCGAGTCTTTTGATATTTGGCATGAACGGTTAGGACATGTGAATTATAAATCGTTAAACCGATTAATGAATTCAAACCTAATACCAAAATGCAAACAAAGTAAAGACAAATGTGAAGTTTGCGTACAAGCAAAACTTACAAAACGACCATCACCACAAGTCCAGAGAAATACTGAACCTCTAGGATTAATCCACACAGATTTGTGCGATTTAAAATACTTACCTACAAGAGGTGGTAAAAAGTATTTTGTGACATTCATTGATGACTGCACAAAATATTGCTATATTTACTTGTTACAGAGCAAAAATGAGGCTCTTGATAAATTCAAGGAATATAAGCTAGAGGTTGAAAATCAACTCGAAAGAACTATTAAAATAGTTCGGAGTGATAGAGGTGGAGAATATGAAGGACAGTTTGATGCATTCTGCAGAGAAAATGGAATCATTCATCAAACAACTGCTCCTTACTCACCTGAATCCAATGGAGTTGCGGAACGAAAAAACCGAACTCTAAAGGAAATGATGAATGCCATGATGCAAGAATCAGGCGTAACCCAGAACATGTGGGGGGAAGCTCTTATGACTTCTAATTATATTCTTAATAAGATTCCTAACAAAGTGACGGGAAAAACACCATATGAATTATGGAAAGGAACGGTTCCCTCATACAAATACCTGAAAGTGTGGGGGTGCTTAGCAAAAGTTGCAGTACCGCTTCCTAAAAAGGTCACAGTTGGACCAAAAACGGTTGATTGTATATTTATTGGATATGCACACAACAGTAGTGCTTATCGGTTTCTGGTTCACAAATCAGATATACCGGATATCCATGTAAATACAATAATGGAATCGCGAAATGCGTACTTCTTTGAAAATATTTTTCCTTGTAAGGATAAATTAACCCCTAAGCGGAATAGGGAAGAAAGAAACGCAAGCGAAGCAAGCACTCCTGATGGAGAAGTTGCTGAAATTGAACCCAGGCGTAGTAAACGGGCTCGGAAGGAAAAAACCTTTGGTGACGATTTTTTAATGATCTTACTCACTGAAAACGAACCAAAGACCTTCGCTGAAGCAATGTCTACGCCAGACGCACCTTATTGGAAGGAAGCCGTCAAAAGTGAGTTCGATTCCATTATGCAAAACCATACGTTTTACATAACCGATTTACCGGAAGGGTTCAAAGCTCTCGGTTGTAAATGGATTTTTAAAACCAAATTAAAAACCGATGGCGCAATTGATAAATACAAGGCTAGACTTGTAGTTCAAGGTTTCCGCCAAAAAGAAGGTTTAGACTTCTTTGATACATATTCTCCAGTGTCGAGAATAACTTCTATTAGAAATCTCGTAAGCATTGCAGCATTACGAAATCTGGAAATTCACCAGATGGATGTAAAAACTGCATTTCTAAACGGAGATTTAGAAGAAGAGATATATATGAAACAACCCGAAGGCTATGTTGTACCAGGACAAGAACATAAAGTATGTCGACTGGTGAAATCGCTGTATGGACTGAAACAAGCTCCAAAACAATGGCATGAAAAATTTGACAGCGTAATGATGTCCAATGGATTCAGCATAAATGAAAGTGATAAGTGCATTTATTCAAAGACTACGAAAAATGCTTATGTCATGCTATGTTTATATGTAGATGATATACTTATCCTAGGCAGCAACAACGATATCATCAATCAGACTAAAACCATGTTGCATGGACAGTTTGATATGAAAGATTTGGGGTTGGCTGATGTGATTCTAGGGATTAAAATCACTAGACATCCTGGCGGATACATATTATCCCAAGAACATTATGCTGAAAAGGTACTTGATAGATTTAAAGACTATTCAAGTGGAACCGCGCAAACTCCTGTAGATACTACTCTTCATCTGACGAAAAATTCAGGTGAACCTGTATCACAGAATGAATATGCTCGAGTGATCGGAAGTCTAATGTACTTGACAAATTGTACAAGACCAAATCTAGCACACTCAGTGATTGTACTAAGTAGGTACACGAGCAATCCAGGACACACCCATTGGAAAGCTATAACCAGAGTATTAAATTACATAAGGTTTACCAAAAATTATGGGTTGCACTATGGTTCCGAACCTGCAGTTTTGGAAGGATACAGTGATGCCAACTGGATATCCGACTCCAAAAACTCAAAATCAACAAGTGGTTATATATTTACACTTGGAGGTGCTGCGGTATCCTGGAAATCTTGCAAACAAACGCTTCTGGCTAGATCAACAATGGAATCAGAATTCATTGCATTAGACAAAGCCGCAGAAGAAGCCGAGCATCTTCGCAATTTCTTGGAAGATATACCGATGTGGGAAAAACCAGTGTCATCAATACGCATACACTGTGATAACCAATCGGCTATAGCTCGTGCAAACAATAAGTTATACAATGGCAAGTCACGTCATATACGTAGACGACATAAGACCATTAGACAACTGATCTCAAGTGGTGTAATCTCACTCGATTACATAAAATCAGCTGATAATATTGCAGATCCTTTCACAAAAGGTCTGACACGAGATCAAGTTTTGAAATCATCAAGAGGAATGGGTTTAAAGCCTATGAACTAAAGATGAGATTTGATGGTAACCCTACCTACATGTTTTGATAGGTTCAAAGGGACAACTAAGTCAAATTAAGTCTAAATAAACACTGTGAAACATTTGTTTCTACCCAGTTCCTAAAGATGACAACAGTGTTATCTGCATTTATATAGGTTAAGCATTGGCTTTTAATGAATTCATATATTCTAACCCAATGAAGTGAAGCAGATCACTTCGGGAAAAAGAATACAAATATGAAAGATCACCTTGTGAGTGTGAAATGCGGCCGTTTCTAGGAGAATATATGAAAGGCTGTATTCTCCAAGTTCACTCATGAAAAACCAGGCTGTTCATGGCCAAAACGAACACAACAAGAGAACAAAAAGTTCTACGAGAAATATAACCGCGTTATATCTGTTGTCTCGGTTTACAATAGAAATCCGGGTGGTTCAAGACATCATGTTCACCCCCTGGCCTTGTAAACCCGACAGGTATCAACTATGATTGGTTCAATGCTGAAAAATGCAACCAAATCAGATACGGTTATCTTTCGTTTATACTCAAGAAAGTCTTTCTTTTAGCTTTCTCGATCCTAAAGAGTCTTTCAAAGTCACCCTCAGTTTAGAGTCATTTCTATTCATGTGGGGGATTGTTGGACCAAAATGTTATTAAGCACATTGGGCTTGAAACATGTTGATAATGTGAATATGAAATGGGCTTAAAAATTAGACCCATTAGGGAATAAGTGGAACTTAAGAAAGTCCCACATTGCTTAGAAGGAACCTTTTCCACTTACATATATATGGAACAAAGTCACTAAGTGTCAAAGTGGTTTATGGGGAGAACCAAAGGATCCACATGCGCGCACCACCACCACCACCGCCGCTCGCTCGTGCTCGTGCTCGTGCTCGTGCTCGTGCTCTGTGCTCTGGGCTCTGGGCTTTGGGCTTTGGGCTTTGGGCTTTGGGCTTTGGGCTTTGGGCTTTGGGCTTTGGGCTTTGGGCTTTGGGAATGTCTCGTCGTCGAGGAGTCCTATTTTTTGGCGACTGAAAATGAGATCGACCGATCCTTACTAGACCGATCGATCCATCCTCGCGAACATTTCCAGGATCGATCGTTCCTCTTCTGGATCGATCGATCGAGTGCTACGGATGGTTTCTTGCGTGAGTTTCTGGGATCGACCGATCTAAACCAGATCGATCGATCTCATTTTACGTGAAATTCCAGGATCGACCGGTACATTCCGGATCGACCGATCGCCTACAGGATCGATCGATCTGATTTTTGGATCGATCGATCGGGTTCAAAATCTCATCGTAATCCGCGAATATTCCAGTCAAAACGGTTATAACCGCTTGCGGAATTTTCGGGATTTCGTTGAAAGTCGAGATTTTATCTCGAAACCCCCCTAATCACTTCTTCCCTATAACCCTAAAGCAATCATTTTGGGTATCCCCGAGTATCCTGAATATTCTGAGAATTCTTGAAATCTCTAGAACCCTAAAAACTCTTTGCTTTCTCTAAATTCACAGAAAAGGTTATGCTCTCTCTCATATTCGTTTCTATCTTTCAGAAACGATTCTTGCTCTTGAGTATATCGTAGATACTGTGTTCGCAGATTCCGAATTCGAGTGTTGCGAATCGGTCTATAAAAGGTTGTATCCTGGGATTCAAAAGGCGTATTAAAACCGTCACACTACGGGCGCTTTATTGAGTTAAGGAAAGAGACATCTCGCCTCCTTTCTGGATTTCATAAAAATCGTTTTATAAATCGTGTTTTTACAAATTGATTTCTCCTTATCTTACAAATTATCAAATCGTATTTTCTTATCCGGTTTTATAGCTCCTACAGTCTTAACTCAATAAATCCGCTTCTAGCAAATAGCTACAATCGGATTTAAGAAAAACGATTTTCATTTTTATTAAATCAATTTGTAATCGTTTCTGCGAACGCTGAAAAGCGAGATTGCAAAACGAATATTATACGATTTTGAATTGTTTCTGCAGACGCTCAAAAGGCGAGTTTGCAAAACGATATCGAACGATTTTAGATTAGATCGATCGATCGTGATTTAAAGGATCAATCGATCTTGTGACGTTTCCGCGAACGCTACACAGCGAGATTGCGATTCGTTTGACTGGTTTAAACAAAACGTTTAAATCAAGTTTCTGACTATCGTTTCTTTTGTGAAACAGATGGCAACTAACGCGAACACTCTCAACAAAAGTGAGATTGCAATGATGGAGACGACTCAAGTCACTCCGAAAATGGCACTGGATACCAGTGGACTCCTTCCTGAAAAGTTTGATGGGAATGGATTTAAGAATTGGCAACAGAAGATGGTCTTTTATTTGACATCTCTGAATTTGAACAAATTCCTCACGGAGGATAAGCCAATCACTCCTGATGGAGACCTGGATGTGCGTACGCTATCCAGTATTGATGCATGGAAGCATTCAGACTTTCTGTGCAGAGGATGGATCCTTAGTCGTCTGGTAGACAACTTATACTCTGTCTACAACAATGACAAGGAATATCCCACAGCCAAGCATCTATGGATTGCTTTGGAAAGAAAGTACAAGTCTGAAAATGCTGGTTTTCAGAGATATGCTGTGGCAAAGCTTCTTGACTTTCAAATGGTGGATTCAAAACCCATCATGGATCAAGTTGAACAGTTGCAGTTGATCAACATCGAGATTGCATCAGAAGGTATGATCCTTCCTGAAGCATTCGTAGTTGACTGCACCATTGAAAAGCTTCCACCAAGCTGGGTAGATTTCAAAAACTACCTTAAGCACAAGCGAAAGCAGATGTCTCTGGAATCGCTGATCTCTAGGCTTCACAATGAAGCTGTGATTCGCCTCTCTAAGAATGAGGAAAAAGGGTATCAAGCATACCTAGCCGAACAATTTAAGGCAAAAGGCAAAGGCAAATCAGAGGAAAAGACTAGAAAGTTCAAGAACTTCAAGTCCTCTGGCTCCACAAGCTTCAAGAAGCAAACTTCTTATGATAAGAAGTATCGTGGAAAGTGTCATCATTGTGGCAAGATGGGTCACAAGGCAGATGTTTGTCGCAGTAAGCCTAAACAAAAGCGACATCATCATGCAAACCTGACAGAGGAAGATCTCTGCTGTGTTATCATTGACCAAGTCAACACCATTGAGGGAAATCCTCTAGATTGGTGGTACGACACAGGTGCTACGACCCACATATGCTTTGATAAAGACATGTTTAACACTTATCAAATATGCAACAATGATGAACAAGTGCTGATGGGCAACACCCAAACATCCAAGGTTGCAGGACGTGGTAAAGTAATCCTGAAGCTGACTTCAGGACATCAAATTACTCTCACCAACGTGAAGCATGTTCCAGACATGAGGAAGAATTTGATCTCTGGCACTCTCCTCAGTAAGGCTGGATTCTGCGCCAACTTTCATTCTGATAAGTTGGTACTTAAGAAAAATGGGGTGTATTTGGGAAAGGGCTTTGTTAAGAATGGACTGATCAAAATGAATGTATTGACAGTCGTTCCAAAAGTTGTAACAAACAATTCTATTAATAACAATGCTCCAGTTGCTTATTTGGTCGAGTCTTTTGATATTTGGCATGAACGGTTAGGACATGTGAATTATAAATCGTTAAACCGATTAATGAATTCAAACCTAATACCAAAATGCAAACAAAGTAAAGACAAATGTGAAGTTTGCGTACAAGCAAAACTTACAAAACGACCATCACCACAAGTCCAGAGAAATACTGAACCTCTAGGATTAATCCACACAGATTTGTGCGATTTAAAATACTTACCTACAAGAGGTGGTAAAAAGTATTTTGTGACATTCATTGATGACTGCACAAAATATTGCTATATTTACTTGTTACAGAGCAAAAATGAGGCTCTTGATAAATTCAAGGAATATAAGCTAGAGGTTGAAAATCAACTCGAAAGAACTATTAAAATAGTTCGGAGTGATAGAGGTGGAGAATATGAAGGACAGTTTGATGCATTCTGCAGAGAAAATGGAATCATTCATCAAACAACTGCTCCTTACTCACCTGAATCCAATGGAGTTGCGGAACGAAAAAACCGAACTCTAAAGGAAATGATGAATGCCATGATGCAAGAATCAGGCGTAACCCAGAACATGTGGGGGGAAGCTCTTATGACTTCTAATTATATTCTTAATAAGATTCCTAACAAAGTGACGGGAAAAACACCATATGAATTATGGAAAGGAACGGTTCCCTCATACAAATACCTGAAAGTGTGGGGGTGCTTAGCAAAAGTTGCAGTACCGCTTCCTAAAAAGGTCACAGTTGGACCAAAAACGGTTGATTGTATATTTATTGGATATGCACACAACAGTAGTGCTTATCGGTTTCTGGTTCACAAATCAGATATACCGGATATCCATGTAAATACAATAATGGAATCGCGAAATGCGTACTTCTTTGAAAATATTTTTCCTTGTAAGGATAAATTAACCCCTAAGCGGAATAGGGAAGAAAGAAACGCAAGCGAAGCAAGCACTCCTGATGGAGAAGTTGCTGAAATTGAACCCAGGCGTAGTAAACGGGCTCGGAAGGAAAAAACCTTTGGTGACGATTTTTTAATGATCTTACTCACTGAAAACGAACCAAAGACCTTCGCTGAAGCAATGTCTACGCCAGACGCACCTTATTGGAAGGAAGCCGTCAAAAGTGAGTTCGATTCCATTATGCAAAACCATACGTTTTACATAACCGATTTACCGGAAGGGTTCAAAGCTCTCGGTTGTAAATGGATTTTTAAAACCAAATTAAAAACCGATGGCGCAATTGATAAATACAAGGCTAGACTTGTAGTTCAAGGTTTCCGCCAAAAAGAAGGTTTAGACTTCTTTGATACATATTCTCCAGTGTCGAGAATAACTTCTATTAGAAATCTCGTAAGCATTGCAGCATTACGAAATCTGGAAATTCACCAGATGGATGTAAAAACTGCATTTCTAAACGGAGATTTAGAAGAAGAGATATATATGAAACAACCCGAAGGCTATGTTGTACCAGGACAAGAACATAAAGTATGTCGACTGGTGAAATCGCTGTATGGACTGAAACAAGCTCCAAAACAATGGCATGAAAAATTTGACAGCGTAATGATGTCCAATGGATTCAGCATAAATGAAAGTGATAAGTGCATTTATTCAAAGACTACGAAAAATGCTTATGTCATGCTATGTTTATATGTAGATGATATACTTATCCTAGGCAGCAACAACGATATCATCAATCAGACTAAAACCATGTTGCATGGACAGTTTGATATGAAAGATTTGGGGTTGGCTGATGTGATTCTAGGGATTAAAATCACTAGACATCCTGGCGGATACATATTATCCCAAGAACATTATGCTGAAAAGGTACTTGATAGATTTAAAGACTATTCAAGTGGAACCGCGCAAACTCCTGTAGATACTACTCTTCATCTGACGAAAAATTCAGGTGAACCTGTATCACAGAATGAATATGCTCGAGTGATCGGAAGTCTAATGTACTTGACAAATTGTACAAGACCAAATCTAGCACACTCAGTGATTGTACTAAGTAGGTACACGAGCAATCCAGGACACACCCATTGGAAAGCTATAACCAGAGTATTAAATTACATAAGGTTTACCAAAAATTATGGGTTGCACTATGGTTCCGAACCTGCAGTTTTGGAAGGATACAGTGATGCCAACTGGATATCCGACTCCAAAAACTCAAAATCAACAAGTGGTTATATATTTACACTTGGAGGTGCTGCGGTATCCTGGAAATCTTGCAAACAAACGCTTCTGGCTAGATCAACAATGGAATCAGAATTCATTGCATTAGACAAAGCCGCAGAAGAAGCCGAGCATCTTCGCAATTTCTTGGAAGATATACCGATGTGGGAAAAACCAGTGTCATCAATACGCATACACTGTGATAACCAATCGGCTATAGCTCGTGCAAACAATAAGTTATACAATGGCAAGTCACGTCATATACGTAGACGACATAAGACCATTAGACAACTGATCTCAAGTGGTGTAATCTCACTCGATTACATAAAATCAGCTGATAATATTGCAGATCCTTTCACAAAAGGTCTGACACGAGATCAAGTTTTGAAATCATCAAGAGGAATGGGTTTAAAGCCTATGAACTAAAGATGAGATTTGATGGTAACCCTACCTACATGTTTTGATAGGTTCAAAGGGACAACTAAGTCAAATTAAGTCTAAATAAACACTGTGAAACATTTGTTTCTACCCAGTTCCTAAAGATGACAACAGTGTTATCTGCATTTATATAGGTTAAGCATTGGCTTTTAATGAATTCATATATTCTAACCCAATGAAGTGAAGCAGATCACTTCGGGAAAAAGAATACAAATATGAAAGATCACCTTGTGAGTGTGAAATGCGGCCGTTTCTAGGAGAATATATGAAAGGCTGTATTCTCCAAGTTCACTCATGAAAAACCAGGCTGTTCATGGCCAAAACGAACACAACAAGAGAACAAAAAGTTCTACGAGAAATATAACCGCGTTATATCTGTTGTCTCGGTTTACAATAGAAATCCGGGTGGTTCAAGACATCATGTTCACCCCCTGGCCTTGTAAACCCGACAGGTATCAACTATGATTGGTTCAATGCTGAAAAATGCAACCAAATCAGATACGGTTATCTTTCGTTTATACTCAAGAAAGTCTTTCTTTTAGCTTTCTCGATCCTAAAGAGTCTTTCAAAGTCACCCTCAGTTTAGAGTCATTTCTATTCATGTGGGGGATTGTTGGACCAAAATGTTATTAAACACATTGGGCTTGAAACATGTTGATAATGTGAATATGAAATGGGCTTAAAAATTAGACCCATTAGGGAATAAGTGGAACTTAAGAAAGTCCCACATTGCTTAGAAGGAACCTTTTCCACTTACATATATATGGAACAAAGTCACTAAGTGTCAAAGTGGTTTATGGGGAGAACCAAAGGATCCACATGCGCGCACCACCACCACCACCGCCGCTCGCTCGTGCTCGTGCTCGTGCTCGTGCTCGTGCTCTGTGCTCTGGGCTCTGGGCTTTGGGCTTTGGGCTTTGGGCTTTGGGCTTTGGGCTTTGGGCTTTGGGCTTTGGGCTTTGGGCTTTGGGCTTTGGGAATGTCTCGTCGTCGAGGAGTCCTATTTTTTGGCGACTGAAAATGAGATCGACCGATCCTTACTAGACCGATCGATCCATCCTCGCGAACATTTCCAGGATCGATCGTTCCTCTTCTGGATCGATCGATCGAGTGCTACGGATGGTTTCTTGCGTGAGTTTCTGGGATCGACCGATCTAAACCAGATCGATCGATCTCATTTTACGTGAAATTCCAGGATCGACCGGTACATTCCGGATCGACCGATCGCCTACAGGATCGATCGATCTGATTTTTGGATCGATCGATCGGGTTCAAAATCTCATCGTAATCCGCGAATATTCCAGTCAAAACGGTTATAACCGCTTGCGGAATTTTCGGGATTTCGTTGAAAGTCGAGATTTTATCTCGAAACCCCCCTAATCACTTCTTCCCTATAAATAGAGAGCTAAAGCAATCATTTTGGGTATCCCCGAGTATCCTGAATATTCTGAGAATTCTTGAAATCTCTAGAACCCTAAAAACTCTTTGCTTTCTCTAAATTCACAGAAAAGGTTCTGCTCTCTCTCATATTCGTTTCTATCTTTCAGAAACGATTCTTGCTCTTGAGTATATCGTAGATACTGTGTTCGCAGATTCCGAATTCGAGTGTTGCGAATCGGTCTATAAAAGGTTGTATCCTGGGATTCAAAAGGCGTATTAAAACCGTCACACTACGGGCGCTTTATTGAGTTAAGGAAAGAGACATCTCGCCTCCTTTCTGGATTTCATAAAAATCGTTTTATAAATCGTGTTTTTACAAATTGATTTCTCCTTATCTTACAAATTATCAAATCGTATTTTCTTATCCGGTTTTATAGCTCCTACAAATTTAACAGTCTCACCAGATATTTGAAAAAAAAAAAAGAATTTGAAAGACGATCTCAATCAGTTAATAAAATATTTATTTTGAAAAATCAACATATATTTTCCATTTTCGATGTCACTTATTAGTTGTATATAACAGAGTGTTAAATTTTTCCTCTCTCTTCTGGTAACTACTACTTGTATGTTACAGTACAATGACTGCGAAAGTGCAAAGTCCAATACATCACTTGAGATGTTACAGTACATGACTGCAAAGTATGGCCGAATGTTTTTGGGGAAAGTGAAATTACCTTTTTGGAGAAATTAAAATTCTTTTTATTTGGGAACTTGAAATTTTGATAAAACGAAATTATTAAATTCATGTAGTAACTTTTATTTTTGCTAAGAATAAAAATATTATTTATAAATGAAAATTTTAGGTGTTACAATTGTGTAAATTTAGTGATGATTACGAACGACAGTGAGAGAGACGCGTCATCAAATCAAGTTATTTTTCGTGGTTATGCTATTATTATTATTTTATTTTTGTAGGCAATTATGCTTAATATTCTAATGAAGGTATTTTGATCAACAATAAACTAGTTAAGGTAGACGTAGATTCACAACAACACAATAAATTAGGTGGAAAGAGATACAAAGTAAAAAAAAAAAACTATTTCAATATCTGTATCGATATTGATAAAATTTATTTCAAAATGCCTTTAAAAAATCTCAATGTTAAAGAAATTGTGAAATTGAATAAACAAATAAAACAAATCTTAATGTTGACTTTTAAGCCCACCCAACTATATATATGATCATCTTATAATCATAAAAGAAAAACATATTATCCAGTTGACTTTGCGGCGAAATACTTTCAATATTAAAGAGAATCAAACATTGCTAGAAGAAAAAGAAGAATATAATCTAACAAGAGTTCTTCCTAGAATAGCAATTATAAACAAAAATAACAAAAAAAAGAAGACATTACATTTGTGTTTGAAGATCCTTAAGATGGAAACAGATTGATTCTGGTGATGACCATACATACAAAAGGCTCAATTTCTACTTTCGTCGTTTACCTTCATCTTAAGATCCCCGCACTCAAAACAACAGAGAACGGTTCAATCCAATTCAGTCACGATCATGTTAATTTAACACCATCAACAATCCCTTTCGTTAAGACGAACATTAGCAGGAAGGTCACTGTAAGCCTTAAGCAAACGAGCTTCACGAGGCATGAACTTAAGGACAGCTTTGTCTTCCATCCTCCTAAAAATCCCGACATAGGGAGGACTACGTGTGGACAAACGGGAATTTGGATCGGGAATTTACGGGAATGAGACGGGATGAGAATTTCGGAAATAGAAAAACATGTCATATTTATGTCTCATATGAAATTCGGGATGGGACATGACGGAACAAGAATGAGAATTCCCGAAAAATGATTTTTAAAAATATGATAAATTTAAATTTAAATAATGTTCTATAAGATAATGAACCATGATCCAAACTATATAAATTAAAACATAATGTAAAACACAATAAGCGAAATAAAAATAAATTCAAAAAAAAAAAGATAATACAAATATATATATATAAGCAAAATTTTATTCATCATCGATGCTTCAGAGACATAGAGTTTATTTTGTTTACAATTTTACAAAAGCAAAACTAGAGAAGATGAAACTAGAAAATCCATTATAGCTAATTAGATATACTCAATAATTTAATCGAATTGAATTTATTTATCACGTATGTGGTTGGTTCTTTTCAAAAGAAAAAGAAAAGAAAATATATATTAAACCTAATTGACAGATATGACAAAATCAAACCTAAGTAATTATATTATTCTTAAAACTTTAAAATTTTAGGTGTATTTAATTGTGATATATTTATATGTAGTTATGTATAAAATATATAAATATATATAAAAAAAAATTTGTTTGTCCCAAACGAGACTTCGGGAATTCTCATTCCCGTCCCGTCCCGTTCCGTTCCTATTCCGGAATTGAAAACTTGTCCCATATAAGAATGCATTCACAAACGAAACAGAAATTTCGGAACGGATACAGGACGGAGTTGGACATGACCGGGACAGAAATTATGCCCACCCTTACGGAGGACTAGAGCGTATTATTATTATTGACCGTCTTCTTTGAAAATCAGTTCTCGTTAAACGTCCTCTGCTTTATTTTTCCCTCTCCTTCTGTTTTTTTTTTCCCCACATTTTCTTTTGTTTTTATAGCTAACCACGTGATATTCAACGGCTGAAAAAGGAAAGTAGTTTCGTGGAGAAAGACAGATGTATGCGACAAGATCTTAATCCCTTAAACTCAGAGTCTCTCATCCGCAGCTATAAAACCCACCATTCAACAAGTCGAAACCATATGACCCATGTCCCCAGATTTATAAGAATTATTATACGTCAATAAGATCTATTTCTTGCTCGGAATTGTTTTGTCTGGAGTAGATCTGATTTTTTTTTTTTTTTTTGGTTTCGTAGTTGTTTATGGCCTCGCATATGTTGCAACACGCGTCTTCTGGGACGTTGAGGATTTCCCAATCCCTACTGGTCGCGATTTGGGTTTGTTTCCTAGGAATGCTCAAGTAGCTCTTGAGGATGAGGGTTATGATGGTGCGGAGAAATCGGATGACGAGGTGAATCGGTTTAGGCAAGTCGGAATCATGGTCGTAAAGAAAAGTGAGTTCCTCGTTTACTTGTTTCATTACTTTTATATATGTCTGTAATAATATCAGTTGTTGTTGATATATATGCATTTCCAGCGGATGAAAATCTTCCGAGCAAAAACATCGGATGTTATTGGACATGGTTTACTAGGCATACATCAATCCTCATGACGAATTGCAACTAGTGTTCTTGAAGGATTAAAGAAAAGACGTTATACAATGTTTTCTTAGCAGTGCCTGATGGCTTCCCACCAGAAGAAGTACCTGATGCAAGCTTAGTTTGGCGCTGGTCAAACCTAGTTGAAGGAGCTTTCCCTATCGGAAGTAATGAGGACTCAGTAGGGAAGAGACTCAATGATCTTCTTAATTAATTCCAAACGATCCATCCAGAACTTGTCTTTATCATCGACCATAATATATATGGTCTTACTAAATTAAATGAATTATTAAATTTTGAGATTTGTGAGTTTGTCTCAATAAGATTTAGGTTACAAATATCTATAACAAATCGCTATCGATCTGGTCGATTGTGTTTATACATATGGAGAATTATCTCCCGTCATTGATTAAAATTTGTCCGAATTCTTATTAATATACTTTTAATTTTTGAACAAAAATAAAGAGAAAGGAACACATTAACATGTCAGATTTGAACAAAGAATGTGGGCTTCACGAGCTCAGGCCATCACTTCCACATGCTATGCCATGACTGATGACATTATAATCTATGTAAGTAACTTCCCCAAAATTTAATTCCTACTATTTTTATTCATGAATGGCTATAAACAAACTTGGGCTATAAAAAAACCTACTAATTTTGTGTGTATTTGATCTAAAGGCATTAAACATATTTTATTTCTTTAATGACGACGGACATAGATTACATTGTCAAGGACTAAGCATTGATTATGATAAGTAATGTATTTCACAACGCCTTTGCTGATTTTGCCAAAAATTTGTATGGAAAAATAAGATGATCATCATATTTGAGATTGTTAAATATCTTTCCATAAATATATACACATATATATATATAAGCCAATTGTATATAAATGATGATCATCTTATTATCCTACAAAGCATAGTCCGTTTTTTCCTTCAGAACTCATAATCTAGTTCGCTTTGTGACGAAACACTTTCAACATTAAAGAGAATCAAACATCGCTAGTAGAGGCAGAAGGATCTAACAAGAGTTCTTCCTCGCCATAGCAGCTAGAAAAAAATTAAATAAACAGACATTACATTTGTGTTTGAAGATCTTTGCGGTCGAAACAGATTGATTCTGGTGATGACCATATAAACAAAAGGCTCACATATTACTTTCCTCGTTTGCCCTTTACCTCAGGGTCCCTGCACTCAAACGAACAGTTCGACCCCATTCAATAATTTTACAGATTAAGTCTTTCAATTGTGGAAGAGCAAGGAAGATAGTTTCAAAACCTCTGGATATGGTCTAGTATCAGAAGCCTTGGCCCTGGTGGGATGCTCACATCTCTTAGCGCACTTGATTCAAAATTCAAAAAGCGACAACATATTAGTCTTAGTTGCTACATAAACGAAAGCTTAGAGGATATATATCTATATATGAAACCTATCGGTGAGCAATGGCAATGTGGGATCTGTTAGAAGTCCTTTCTTGAAGTTCTTCTCGTATTTCTGTAGACCTAGCTTCAATAGCATAGTTCTTGATCGTGTGTAAAACGGGTCATCGGGACTCGGTTTTGAGAATCTTTCTCCCAACTGAGTTAAAACAACCGCAAAAAATTTGGAGTAAGCACAGATGATTATGCATGATACATAATATATAAGTAAAAATTCCAACATAATCACTCGCCTTGAAAAATATTCCTTGGAATACAGCAAAACCAGCAGCTGTGGTGATTGCGTTAAGAGGTTGTCCTTGCAAGCCTTGGCTCACCAAAGAGTACGCGAATCCAGATCCTAATGCTGCGACCACGCTGTAAAGTCAAACCATTACTCTCTAACACTTCCATTCTCAACCATAAACAAATTGCACGATGAAACAATCAAGCCACCGAGAACCTTTAGCTTCCATGAGTAAGTTTTACGATTAATCTCATATATCAAAAACCCTTGAGGAGCAGCGAACATCTTACTTAATCACAGAAACTTAAATCCAAAATATTAGATATAGAAGAGATCATTATCATGTAACTGAAAGGTCATACGATCACATTCTTGATGGAAAATTAGGAATGAAACGCCGTTTCCATTCATATCCTGTAAGTCATGTTCAACTTTTTTTATCAAATTTAACCAACCAGTGATCAGAAAAGTGACAAGAACCAAACAAATCAGCTATAAAGAATGCCTTAAGGCACCAAATGTGAGTTTCTGGTGTGTGGTGGTTCAGTTAAGTAGTAACTATTGTTGACTTGTGCGGAAACAAGAACTAGTAACTAAGCAACTAATACAGACAAGGGTATACTTAAGAGGCGCTACAAAAGGAAGATACAAGTAATGCCTTGGAAATGAGACTTACGCAGATTCAAGATCTTCTTTGCCTCTAATCCGTTTCATAACGCACGCAATTCCAGCATTTACCCCAGTAATGGCAGCAAAGTTCCGAGCCTGAACCCATGGCCCACCCACAAGAGCCTTCACAAAAAAAAAACTCTTCATCGTTTACATTTACAATAGCAATGGGAACTACACATGGATCACTTCCATATTCGAAGATGAACTTAGGAACCTGAGCTTGCTTCATCGAGGCCATGGCTTGAGGGTCGGCCTGAGGCATCTCAGGGGAGAGTGTACCCATGAGACCTCCGATGAAAGCTCCCTGTGCACCGCTCATGGTGGATACGACGGCTGCTTCCACCGGCACCGACTGCTTCGACAACCACGTCTTGAAACCGATTTCTACCTCCTTGAATTTGACCTGTAACTGCTGAATTGGATTCTGCTGATCGTTGAACAAGCTCGCCATCGCCAGCATCTCTCCGCCGCCTCTCCTCTGCTCTCCTCCGCCGCCTACACCCATTTTCTCTTACGACTTTGAGTTTTGTTTTTTCTTCTTTCGGTTCTGCTTCTCGTCTTATCTCCCTTGTTCCAATCTCTGTTGGGTACTTTGACCATTATAAGATTTATTTGGGCCTCAAGGCCCATATACCTTCTCTCTTTTTAAGTTCTATTTGCTCAGACGATTTTGCGTTAAGTCTGGTTTCTTAGGTTTTCTGTAGTTGACAAATTGCAAAAGGATGAAAATACCTACTTGCCAGAGTGTGAAACTGTAGATGATCTTTCTTTGCATGGATAAACGATAAACAAAAGAAAAGAGTTATATTATTTCTGTAAATGGAGCTCAGTGGTTACTAAAAAAGAACATATGCATTATCTTTTACAGACGTTCATTGAATGTCACGAGGACTCCATAGATTGATGACTATCAGTGAACCACCATAAAGATCCTGAGGCACTAGGTTGGATTTTGATCCTGATTTTGGGTATAGTCACACCTTGCCGTTTTGATTTTGAGTAATGGTTAGGACTAGATGGATCCGAGATTTGGCTGCTAGGTTTATCTTAACCTGGATTTGATACAGGAGAACAGGACTTAATTGGGATTTGGTATAGAAAAAATCAAAGATCAATCAGGATATGCACAGTTTTCCCCAAGTTGAAGAAAATAGTCATAACAAACTGAAAGGCACATAGGCCGACTTATATTTTTCTCTCTAAATTGAATATAAAATTCATTATTATAATCAGTAGCTAAATAGGACGAAGATGTTCCTGCACGGTACCTTTATAGCTGGGAACGAGTCACCTATTTATCCTTCGCAAATTTTTTGAGCAGAATTCTCTGAGATCCGAGGAAAGCTAGCACTCAAACCAACCATCACATGTAACTTCTTCACAATTCTGTCAGATATGATAATGCATTATAAATCTACTTCAGATTTTCCTCAAGATAAAAATAATACTTTCTCTTCACATGGTGAATGCAAACTTATTCCATGTTATTTTACCCCTATGCCCTGGAATTATATAGCTATAACATGGATGCATGGAATTTCTTCTTATCAGGCTTTCAATGAAAACTAGTGATATAATTCAAAAATGTTGACCTTGACCTTTTGCTTATTTTATACAATTTGAACTGCGGTACTACTCTGAACGATCGATTTCATAACCAAAACTGAAGTTTTGATGTGAATAATTCAAATTTCACAGAGTATGAAACCTTTACAAATATAATATGTGAAGAACCAGTAGTTGCTATTATATGCTAATACGTACCAGGATCATCCTCGTCCACGTTCTCTCACCAACATGTAAGATGTAAATGTCCAAATCCATTGATGTACGATGTCATACTTGCTCTCTTCATCAGCAGGGAAAGATTGTACCTAGTCAGAGATGTTGGGATACCAGATCCTCAGACACATGAAGAGAGAATGAAAAAGCATATAACTGGGTGATACACAGGCTATACAAACTTGCAGCATAAACCAATTAAATCAAAGAATTTGACATTTGCCACAATTTATCTCATGCAAAATTACCGTCTTATTAGCTAACGTATTACTTGTTGAATATCTTTCTTCTCTACCGTCCTTCCTCTGCATCTAGTTGCCTGCTGAGCAGAAAAATGGATCATAAATGTACCTACAAGGAAGCTTTCCAATTGTTAGACTTACTCCTCAAACACTGGAAATTTGAGATACATAAGAGTCACAATCATTGTACAGAGAGTAATGGCATTAAAGCTCTCCTGCATGGCAACACTCTGAAACCTGCACACACAGAAAAGAATTCAGGACTTCTAGAGCTCATCAATGAAGGAAAAGAAGAAACTTGATCTTAAACAAAGTATAGGTTGCAATCATGTCTCCATCGAGAGGACAAAGGAATATTCTACAGGATGACAAACCAAATCGATTCTTAATCTTAAAAAACCTGTCGTAATAAACGTATCAGGAATCACCAAATGGTAACTTGTAACAGTTAAGGCAAACCAAAACAAGACACACAGCTAAAAAAGGCTGCCTCTACACTGTGTCCAAACACAAGGACAAACTGAGAAAATAAGACAGCACTAGCAAAAGATGAAACAAGTGTGTTATTCTTCTACTTCACCTAGTTATATTAAAACAAGAACGTCCAGAACAGAGCAGCAGAATCACGAAGTCTCTCCTACGTTAACTACTACATAGAGTTCAACAATACTAAGATAAAATGCTTCTTCAGACAGGGAGCTACACCTAGTCTCCCTGAAAGAGCACATGAATAATATCTCTTATTGCATAGTTGTCCAAAACGAAAAATAAGGAAGTTATTATTCTAGGTGAGATAAAAGAAAAGCCTCTCGGAGACAGAAAATATCTCTAGTTCATCTCCATTCCATCTCCAGCTTGGCTGCAGATTGGGCTCACGGCAACAAAAGACCTCTCAAAAGGAGAAGAATGAAACTGGGCATCACGTCGACGACGCTTAATGCAGCTTTCAGAGGGTTGACTCTCATCATCAAGCTTCCTACGGACTCCTTTAACCGCCTGTTCCTCAGCCGATGAGAGTGGGAATATCCGGCCACTGGCCCGGCACAAAGAGTTATGGTTATCATAAAGGATCCGTTGGTTGCAGTTCTTGTCACAGACGTGATTTAACCCAGTTAGCTTGCAACGGTACATATTCCCAAAAACATTCTCGTTCTCGCATTTCCAGTCACATTTATGACACGGGTTGGGTCCATCACGACCCAGTATCGCAGATAAGTAAATAACATTGGCGGAACCAACCACGGGAGAGTTTCCAAATACCTCCATTGTTTTGTCAAGTCAAGTGGAAGAGCAAACACTTCTGATCTCAAATCTCCAAACCGTCTTCACACTCTGCATGATCCAGTGAGATGATTAATATCATCACAAGGTTAGATACGATGTGCAATCTCTAATTCCTCACACAACCCTTTCCAGATCAAATCAATTTCATTCCAGATCTAATCAGAATGAGATAATTTGCACGAAATCAATTAATTAGACCTAATCGCGGGAGATAAAGCGCATTATGAATAGCTACGAGATCCAACGACAGAATAAAGGAAATACCAGAATATACGCAGAGAAAGGGACTAGATGGGGAGAAATAGGGAGAGAGAGAGAGAGAGACACACATTCACCTGATCAGCTTAGCAGAAAATTCGTAACCCTAATTTTGATTCGAGATAGCTAGGGAACAAAGTGATTGAAGAAGACGATGAGAGGTATTTCTAGATCAGACTCGTACTGTCTGCTTACGGATATAAAGTAACTCCGTTACTAAACAAACGGTTCCACTTACCGGGGCCCACCTTATCTTCTTTTCTCCACTTCATATTATTTATTTATTTTTTCATGCTTACATTTACAAATTACTTTAGGAGAGCTAATACATTAAATATTTCTCAATTTATTTTGCATTTTTTTTGGCGGTGAAATTGGGAATTCACGTGTCAGTTAATTTATTGGTTAGATCTGCTCGTTTGTCGTTTCTGTCGTACATATTTATTAGGCGTGGGCAGCAAACGGTATTAATACTCAACAGACGTAATTGGATATTTAATAATAATAGAAGAAGACGGCAGAAAGAAACGGTAACGGTACGAAGAGCATGACGCCGTGAGGTGATATAATAAGACGAGCTGCGAGAGGGCGACAACTTTGGGCCTTCGGGCCAACTAATGTTCAGCTCAACCAAAAGAAATTGCTATTTTTTTCTTTTTTTTTTCTTTTTTTTTTGGTGCAAAAAAGACATTGCTGGGTTATTTTCTTTTTGTTTTGTAGGAATATGTGATAGTAGTAAAATTGAACACAAGATTAAAGAGCCCTCAAACCAGATGGCAACCGTTGGGTCCATTAAAGATCTGTGATATACTCGGTTAAAGCTCGTTATTTGCTCGCTAATCAGTACCGGTTTAGAGCATGTGCTCTCGGTGCATTTACACTAGGTCTTTTTTTTTCAGTTTTCTTTTAAGTAATTAAGGTCCTGATTTGTTAAAAGCATATAAATCAAGACACTAGTTTTCAAATTTATAAATAATATAACTAAAGTTTGGAAACAAAAGTCAAAATCAGCATATGTCCAAATATTATTTGAGCTGAGTCTATATGTAACATATAGATTTCTCGTATATGGTAAAAATGTTTAAAAGAATTGATTTAGTTATATTATATTACCAAAATCTTTGTTCTAAAAGAACTCCAAAATTAAACTTGTTTGAGTTAGAATAATAAAAAGATGGATGACGTCGTATAAGTTAGTCAACATATGTAAAACGGCCACAACAAGTATTTGGAACCTAAAAATAACGGACCGATTATTGGATGAGTGTGATTCCGCGGGTAGAGAGAACGGACGTGGGGCCTATCAACGTTAACGGGTTGGGGAGTTGTGCTATCGCTAATCAGTTGAAAAAAGAAAGGAAGATCATTAAATCTTACAAAGTATAATCCTCTTATAAAGCAAAATCTGGACCCAAAAAAAAACTTAAAGGAGGATTGAATATATCATGTGACAACCCGTATCGGGATGTGCCTCAGTTTGGAAAATTTTGGGTTGACACCATTGTGGTACAAAACAACATTGCAACTGGTGTGATAACGCATAAGAAAATATGAATCATATGTTGTTGGAACGTCCAGTTACTCTACAAATGTGGGCATTCAATTCCATTTACTACATAAATATTCCTGACCTCATCTATTTTCAAAAAAATTGATTACCTCTTGTTAAGTGCAAAGAAGAAGGAGATCTTTAAAAGTGTATTGGGTAGTTTCCCAAGATTTTCTGGTACATATGGAAAGCAAAACACAAAAAGCGTTTTAACAAAAAAAAAAAAATGTACTGAAAATTGATGATACTCTTTAACTCACACAACATGAAGCTGAGACGTGGAGAATAGCACAACTGGGGGAGGAATCAATAAATAAATGTGGTTTAGAGCCAAAACTAAGGTGTCAGCTCGACGCTTCATGGTTGAATGCAGACAACTTTGTTGGTGACTATATTCGACATAATCAAGTATAAAATGGTTTCGCTCCTTTGCTCTGGAGCAAGTACGATATCTAGTCCATCCTGAATTCATTGTTTTGCTATAGGTTATGGAAAATGTCCAACAGTTAGGGTTCTCCTTAATCCATTTTGAATCTGATTCTTTACAACTACTTAGATTGATTGAAAAATATGAGGAGCGGCCTAATTTTACCTCAGAAATTGATGAATTTTCCCATATTAAGGTATCCACTTACCCTTTTTTACATCTTCGTTACAATTGAAAAAAAAATTATAACATGGTCGTAATGATTTCGATAGAGAAATAAGCCGAGATCTTAATTCAAACACGAAAAATAGCAAATCAGATAAAGAAATGTTGATTAGGCAATTTTCATGAAGCAAACCTGATTTTATATTTAATTAAATCAAAGAAGAATCATTATAGAACAAACAAAGCCCAATCAATTAAATCAGGTAGTAGCAAATCAAATCAAATCAAGGTGGTATACAACAACATTCAAAATATTTTCACAGATTTAATCAATCAAACAGTGACAACAGCTTCTTTCTCTTCCTTTTTACTCTCCTCCTTTACCGTTTCAGCCTCAGCCGTTTTCGCAGCCTCCGTAGCAACCTCAACCTCTTCCGGTGCAGCTACCGCTACCGCCTCAACAGCTGCCTCAGCGTTTTCTGTTGCAGCCGCTACGTTCTCCGCTTTCTCAGGTGCTGCTTCAGACTCACCAGTAGAAGCTGACTCTTCCACGGGTGCTGCAACCTCTGATTCAGCAGTAGGAGCTGTTTCCTTGGTCGGTTCGACCTGAGATGTCTCCTTAGCTTCAACAGAAGTTGTTTCAGTCTCTGTCTGGTTCTGTTTCTCAACGCTTTCTTCTGTGTTGTTCTCCTGTATCATACCAAAGAATCATCACCGGTTACGCCCGGTTCTATATTGATTTTTAAAACAAACACACGTAGAAAACCTAATTTTCATGTTAAAACCTAGATTGTTATGTTGTATTACCTTGGCTACTACGGTTTCAGACACAGGCTTGTTAGGAACAGAGCCTTCTTCGTTGTTCATGTCTGATTCCCTGGGTCTACTCGCACAGCCACCCATTATTTATTTCTTATTTTTGTTTGGTTTCGTTGGGTTTAGGCTGTGGAGTACACGAGTTTTTATTTGGCTCTTCGATTTATTATTCAAATGAAGAGAACTAGTCAGGGTTATATAGATGAAGATGATTCCGAATTTTATGGAGAACCTTTGGTCTTTTCTTGTGTGTGTTGAATAATTCAAATTGGAATGTCTAAGATTAGTTATTTACAGAAGGTTAGGGACTTTTATTAGAGTTTAGCACATAATCAGGAGCAAATTTAGGGGGTTTCTGTATTTGAAATTAAAATGGTCATACTCAGACATATGGAAGTTTTGTGGACCTCTCGTCCCTTGACACTTGCCCCTTATTTTTAGAAATCTTTAATTCGGTTGTTTTTAGTAAATTGCAAATAAAAATGATTGTTATGAGTCCAGTTTTAAAGAAAAATGGAACATATATAATATAACTCCACCACATCCAAAAATACATATGGACGAAGGACATAATGTCGCTGCTTTGTGGGAAGAATATCATTGAATACAGAGAGTGTTTTTTTTTTCTTTTTTTGACATAGCAATACACAAATTGTTAGCCACTTAGAGCACCTCCAATGGCCGAAGATTCAACATTCAATATCTTATAAATTAAATGTTATTATTTTTAATATAATTAAATTATTTATTTAAATAAAAAGGTTGAACTAATACGAAATGATACCTATTTTTTCATTAAAATATTATTAGAAACTGTATGGATCATTTAAATAAAACAGTTATCTTGCATCTCTTTTTATGTCTGTCATGTTTTTTGAATAACTAAGACGAATATTGTTTCTTTTGAGCAGTGTTTAACTTCTGGAGCTGTCTCTTTCTGTATCTCCAAGCTACTTGAATTTGCGTAGCTGCTCGTAGCCTGCAATAAGGAGACTCGTACCTTATAGCTCCTTGGACTCGATGGCTCCTTAAGAATCTCCAGAACAAGCTCGTTACGTCCTCAAGGTCTGCTACACTCAGCGAAAACGCCTCCACGTTTGTCACGCACCTAACATTTCTGCTGCTAAGCAATCCCTTGGATGGCATCCTTATCGTCTTCCCATCTGCATATTTATCATGATCAAGGTATTTAATCAGCAGTCAAGTGGCTCAATGCCAAAATCTTGATAGTGAAAGGGACGTACCGGGGTTTACAGCAGAGCGTTCGAGGCACCAAGTGAGGAGTTCTTCACCACAAACGTCGCCTTCTGATAAAGGAAGAACAGAACCGTCTTCTCCAATGCTCTCCATCTCACCTCTTACTATGAAAACCATTTTCTCGACTAGACCCCAACGGTGCAAGACTGTGCTACCCCTTATGTATGTCCTCTGTCTCAGCCTCTCACGTATTGAATCTAAAACTGATTCATCCATCAACGAAAATATTCTTACCTGTAAAGTAAACACATCAACTTCTTTAGTCCATATCCTTCAACAGAGTTTCAGCAATGGTTAAACTGTGATCCTCATATATTTAACAGAGAGAAATAGATTCTGATATTTACTTTCTTGAGAAATATGAAGAGGTGTCTTCTTATATCTTTTTGAAGGTCATCAGGCATATTCTCAAAGAGCAAATCTTCATTAACTCCTCTGGTAGCAGCCCAATTGAACCGCTCTGCCTCTCGGACCCTCCTGAAACGTTTTAAATTTTTGGTTAGTTAAGAAAACACATAGCCTGAGAAATTGAAAATCTTGAGGAAAAAATAAGCAAATATTAAATTATTAGGCATGTATATAGTCTACATACTTTCTTATACTTTCTGGCAAATGTCTATGGCTCATCCATTGCTCTACATCACGTCGTCTTAGCGTCAATTCCAATCTCCTACGATGCACAAAGCACAATCATTGTTGATTTAGAGACCATCCATTATGTCTTAAAATAACTTTGTTTTATACATTGATGTAATGAAGGATTTATTTTCTACCTTTTACCGAGAGCTTGAAGGAAATTTTGCATATTACCAATAAGAAGCGCGAAAAGCAAAAGTCCCAGTCCGATAATACCCATAGTAAAGAAGACCTCACCCAAAAAGTAGCTTGGGACTTGGTTTCCAGCAAGCGTGCTAATTTGCTTTGAAAATTATAATATAAGAGTTCTAAATGTGCCAATCGATGCAAACCAAATCAAGCAGTAAGATAAAATCCAAATTTATAAAAGTTGCCGTCCTAGTGATAGGATTCTACAGAATCTAGGACGATTACTAAACAGTGTTTGAGTAAACCCAATTACCTGGAATCCCCAGAGCAAAGAGTAACTGTATCTTGTCAAGAGACTAGAATGATGTGTAAGATTGACAGCTTTCAAATATATTCCATAAGGAAAACCATCTTCTTGGAAACAAGCATTTGCATTCTCATCATCTCTCCAGACAGCTCGTACTGATGCTGATATATTGCTATTCCCATGGCCACAATCTATAAGATCTCTACATTCACGCTCAGAATTACCGCAAGCATTCCGAAGGCATTGATTAACTCTCTAAAACAGACCAAACAACCAAAAAAACAAAAAATCTTCTATTGCATTAGGTTAAGATATGTATTAAAGTGAATGTTTTTTAAGTTTTGAGATTTTGCCGTACCTGCAGACCCAAAAGATACCAGCAAGAGCCGACAACATGTCCAGCAAGCATGAAGGTGAGAAGATTAATAACAAAGTTAGACCAAGCTGACTCAAATATGAAGCCTGTTGGTGTTTGTCCAGCAAGCAGAGGTACAAGTCTATATAGCTTTGGAATGTATTGGACAAGAATTGCAGCGCGTAAAAGGTTTTTCGCATAGTTTGCCCCGGATGTGCTTAAGTTTTCTGGTATTACCAATAGTATTAATATCTGTAAGCCAAAAAGAATAAAATGGAAAGGAAAAATCAGTGGTAGATGAACATCTTCCAATTACCATTACTCAAAACCAGAACAGTAGTATTAAGTATTAACATTACAAAACCTGTGGAAGTGGTATCACTATGAACATGTCGAGGAAAAAATATCCTCGAAAGTAATGGAGAGCAATTTTTTTGGGACGATCAACCAACTGGCCAGCACCAACTACCGTAGACTCACGAGCTACATAAGCCAATAGGAACTACAACGAAATATAAAATAAAAGGAGCATTAAATCCAACCGACTTCCTTATAAGAAATGGCGAAATGGAGCAAAAGGAAGCACACCTGAAGCAGAATGTTAGCAAAGAATATAACATCCGTCATAGTTCTAACAGCTACAAATGCGTTAGTGTTCGGCCAATCAATCACTATGCATTTGTTGTTCTGCAGTCAGAAAGATGGTCAAAAAGGTACTCAAGCGGAAGAAACAGATATAGGAAGAAACATATATACCTGTTGGACTAATATGAGGAAGAAGAAGAGGGGATCTATAAAAATGGCTACCACGCTTGAGAGGGCAAGGAATTTCTTCCATCTTTGAACTAATTTGGAATGAGGATTCATGATTCCAGGTAAGTATCTATTAACAGAAGAAGCAAATCGCCTAGCCCAACCTTTAGCATCATCATATAAAGCATTATGGAACTAACACGAAAAGAAAAACTCCGTGTCAGCAACGTTTGCTTGCGTTTCAAGCTTATTTGGTGCTGGTAGGGTAAAATCAAACATACCGTGGAATCCAAAATGGTAGAAACTGTTGGATTGGGAAGTCTGGATGCTTTGGGGTTGTAGTAAGAAGGACAAGTGGTACAGTAGGGATCATTGCACATCCCCAACTTTCCAGATCTCAGGAGATGTGCGTGTTTCGAAACGAACTCGTCGGCGGAGGAGTTTTCCTCTTCGAGAGCAGCAATAGAATCAGAAGATCTTCGAGCTGGAGGAGGAGCAGGAGGAAGGAAGAGAGGTTCAGGTCTGCGAGTAGAGGAAAGAGGGCCAGCCATCGGCACTAAAGGAGGACGTCTCTGGCTCCGAAGAGAACCTGCGTAGCCTAAAATCACACTCGAGTTGTCAGCTTCCTCAGTAGGGTTTGAGAGGGGAACACTACGAGTCCTGGAAGTGAAAGCCCTAGTACGAGATGATGATGCGTCTGAAATTGGAAGCATGTGAATCTTATTGTTTTCGTTCGGGGAAACCATGTCTAGACAAATGTCGCCTAAAGGATGTCACCGGAAGAGAGAACCAAAAGGCTAGTGCATAACGGAAAATATTATATAACCGGAAAGTTGAAGCAGAGGCCAATTGATAATAAATAAGGAAGGAAAGAATGAGTCCTATTGTCTGAGTCAAGGTCTTCTTTCCTCATCAAGCAAGTGTATCATTATAGTAATCTATAATTAGAAGTGTGTGCAGCCACGTCTAAAAACAATAACAACAATTTTGTTCTTTTATTGTCTGAGAGAATCGAAAAACAATTTTCGAAGTCAACAAGTGAGACAACACCGAAACTTCCTTTCTCGTATACACGTGTCATTATGCCGTTTGTCATCTGACATGACACTTATCAGTTTATTTCACATGTTATTCACTTCCCTACTTTACCCCTACACTCTTTCAACATTACTTAGGGAACCAATTTTTTAAAACTCTTGTCAAGGATAAAACCGTACTTCTAATGATACGTACTTGGTTTGGCGCGTGTATATAGCAATTGACTCCCACGCGCCGCAACTATCATCTCTATAATTCCTTAGACCCAAGGAAAAAGAAAAATCAAACTTCACATCTTCGTCTTCACTTTACCAAATCGTATCCGATCTTAAGGGTTTTTACGCATCTGTGAATATTTTTTTTTTCTTCTTGATACCTTCGAATCGCATCTCTGATAAAGAAAATCTGGGCTTTTTCTTATTCGTATCTGGGAATCTACTTCGACATCGGCTTCTTCTCCCGATTCTTCAAAAGTCGCATCTATGAATCAGAATATTAAAGTATTATCGCTGGATTCACTACCAGTGGGACTGAGATTCCGTCCAACGGACGAGGAGCTAATCCGTTTCTACCTACGGAGGAAAATCAACGGCCACGATGACGACGTCAAAGCTATCCGAGAGATAGATATCTGCAAATGGGAACCTTGGGATTTACCTGGTACCGAACATCTTCTTCTTCTTCTTGACTTGATTCAAGATTTACTAGACTCTTTCTACAGACACTCTTTGATTTCTCTAGCATTTTACTAAATTGAGCTCAGATTTTCACATTTTGATGTTCTAACTCATAAATCTAGCATTAGTCTCTATGGTGATGTTAAAGCCTCCTTTTAGAGCCCGTTTAAGCCCTGTCTATTTAGGAAAAGTATGTTACGTCCATTTAATTTCAACTATTTTTTTTTTTTTTTTGCTATATAAACCATATTTTAATTGTTATTTTAATATCTTTTAATATTAAAAACTTTTATATCTAAAATATTTAAATTAATGTCCAGAAATAGACATAAATATACCAAAAAATAAATAATATTTCACAATAATATAAACAATCCAAAAATTGTTTCACAACAAAAATATCTCATATTTTCAAAATATCAAAAAACAAGAATTTTATGTAATCAAAATTTTTCTTCTTAATATTTTTTATATTTTTATACATTTATAGTTTTAATATTTTTATAATTTTATATTTTATTTTATTTTTTTTTCAAATTTTCATACTTTTATAAGTTTTTCACTCTTTATATTTTTTATAAGATTTTCATAATTTTTTTATTCTTTATATATTTATTTATGTCATATTTTTTTCATAATTTTTAATTAATTTATATTCTTTATTATTCTTAATAATATATTATTAATTTCATTATTTTTTTTTTTAATTTTTTTATAAATATTTATAAATAATTTTTTTTTTTCAATAATTTAAACTGCCGGTTCATTTATATTTTGTCAAATCTTTTCATTTGACTAACGTCCCACATGTAGCAAAAACCTGTTTATTAAACGGGCTTTAGGCCATTTTAACATCACTAAGTTTAATAACTTTTGGTCTTCAGGTATTTGATTATAAATATTCACTCACTTATGCCACATTCAAATCTTGATAGTTTAGTTCCCGAAATGTGATCAAGAGCTTGTGTTGTGTGCTTTTGTTGTAGATTATTCTGTGATCAAAACAAAAGACTCAGAGTGGCTCTTCTTCTGTCCATTGGACCGGAAGTACCCAAACGGAAGTAGACAGAACAGGGCAACAATCGCAGGCTACTGGAAGGCGACTGGAAAAGACCGGAAGATTAAATCCGGCAAGATCAATATTATCGGCGTGAAGAGAACTCTGGTTTTCCACTCTGGTCGAGCTCCTAAGGGAACACGAACCAATTGGGTTATGCACGAGTATCGAGCCACCGAGAAGGACTTGAGTGGCACCAATCCTGGCCAGGTAATAAAATGCACACATGTAAAGGTGTAACCATTGAAAACCAAATTGGTTATGTAATTAACGTATGATGTGCTTGTTTTGATATATGCAGAGTCCGTTTGTTATATGCAAATTGTTCAAGAAACAAGACCCCAGTTTAGTGGAAGAAGTTTCGAAGTCGGATGAAGCTGCAGAACCTGCTGTCTCGTCTCCAACTGTTGCAACATCTTCCCCGGATGAGACTAAATCTGAAGTATCAATGGTCGCTAAAAAAGAAGACGTGACGCGTTATGACATTGCGGAATCTTCTCTTGTAATCTCCGGTGATTCTCATAATGGTGCTTGTGATGAGGCTACAACCCCGCAGGTGAGGACATTTTGCAGAGTTTTCTTAGATAATTGTTGTCATAGTGTGGTCATTTTCTTGTGAATAGCAGCTTGGAGATCTCGATTGGCTGTCTTTTCCGGAGCTGGAGCCCCTGAATTACACGGTGTTCTCCCCATTACACTCTCAAGTCCAATCCGAGCTCGGATCCTCTTTCAACGCATTTCAGTCTGGCTCGAGTGATTTTTCAGGGAACCACAACAACAGCACCCATGTTCAGATTCAGTACGGTACAAACGAAGTGGATACATATATATCCGACTTTCTCGACTCGATTCTTGATCTTCCAGACGAAGTTCCGGAGAAAGAAAAGTTTGTTTTGCAGTGTGGGTTCGACGGTGCAGTGCCAGATCAGGTTCGTTGAGTTCCTTCAGAACTCATAACATCGTGTTGTGTATAGTCATTAAGAATACAGAAATCATAACTTACTATTTATTAATATATACTTGATTGCAGACTGCGCCATCGTATCAACAGCGCTCGGCAGGTGAAATGAGCGATGGTGTTTCAAGAACAGGTATCAAGTTACAGATTCGGGGGGAACAACCCTCAGGTTGTGCCACTGACTATATAGTCCATGGAAATGCCTCAAGAAGGTTGCGTCTGCAAAGTAACCTTGACGGTATTAAATCTAAGAATCAAGAACTTCAAACTAGCAAGAGAGAGGTGAGAATAACAACCATCTTCAGAAGAATTACTCGGTTTCTTGTTTTCTCTTTTTTTTTTTTTATTCCGTGGGATTGTTGGTTTTGCATTGCAATTTTGAAATCGAACCGTGACATCAGTATGGTAACAAATGAATGCTACACAGGTTGAGGATGCGGACGGAGAGACCATGAAGAAGGGAAAGCTAATGAGATCAAATAACAAAACCGTATTCTTGTTTAAAAAGATTACGTCCGTGAAATGTTCATACGGAGGACTTTTTAGGGCGGCCGTAGTTGCAGTCCTGTTCTTGATGTCAGTCTGCATTCTAACCGCAGACTTCCGAGCTTCCGCGATGATCTGAAAACTGAAACCTTGTTTTATATATAGTGCTCCGGGTTTTTTGTTTGCTTGGGTGTTGGTTTTCACCTTATCCGGGGCCACTGTATGAGGGTATTTGGTTATATACATGTATAACGTTATACATCTTCAACATCTTCAAGCTTCATTCACATACATCTTTATCTGCATTTTGTGTTTGCTCTTTTCATAGGAGCAATACACTCTCCAAAGTCAATCATACTCAGTGTTAAGAGTAAACTGCACCAAGCTTTATTTGTATTGTATGTATAATTTATTATCATATTTCATTTTAGAGAATACCTAAAAAGCTTTTGCTTGAATTCGGATGCGTATGAAAACGTCTTGTCTAATGTCAAAATTTCATCAACTAATGTTGCATCCTCACAAGCTTCCCTTGGGCGCTTGTTCTTTCTGATTGTCTGATGACACAGGATCTAATACACTATTTTCATTCCAACAATCATCCTCTTCATTAACATCGCACTGTTATTATTGTTTGATTCATTCTGTTCCCAAATGCTTGTCGTCTCATCTCGAGATCTTTAGATGGAAAAGAAAGCATAAGGTACATTTTACAAAAGTGTTTAAAGAGGGTGAGAAACAGAATATGGCTGAGTTAAAATATATGCCTAAGGTTTTAGCCAGTGTTTTGATACAGACCGACTCACCCGACCCAGACATTAGTCCGGTCCGGTTATACCTTAAAAACGGGATCTCTGCAAGAATATTATTTAGACTTTCGTATAACGGTCACCCTTATCATGATATCTGCAAAAATGTTTTAAGATTGTCGGGAGATGATGTTTCTAATTCTAAAAGTTGAGAAGTTTCACAAATTTTGTTCTACTTTTTCACATTATTATTCTCCAATAGTCTCGGTAAAATAAAAACATTAGAAGTCAGATAACGAGGAATAATCATAACTAAATAACGCGGAATGAAATTACCTATGATATTAAATACACCAAAAAAAACAATAATCCGATGACAACTTACAAAAGTATTCGAAAACAATATGCAAGTGAAGAAAGCAAGATGTCACGGGCCGGAAATTTAAGATATCATTGAGCCGTAACAAAAACATCTGGCCCGCAACAAGGACATCCAGCCTGCAACAAAAACTGTCTAGGTTCATTGTATCTAGAAGATTCTCAACCAAATCCGAGATCCCTAAGAATCTGTCTATGATCCCTAAAAATCCGCCTTTGACCCTTGAAGATCCGCCCATGATCCCTAAAGATCCGCATTTGACTCATAAGAATCCGTCTTATTTATGAGTATCTTAGTGTCAACTGTTGGATTTGAAATCTCCACCATCCATTTTGGAGGTGTTTTGTATAAATAGGGGTGAGATCCCTCATTTGTAATCATCCAGCTTTTTCATCAATATATGAGATATTGAGAGCATTTTTTCTTGTTTCTAAGTTTTCTCTTGTTTTTCTAAGTTTTTCTTGAGAGTTAAGCTGCCTAGACCGTTTGTCTAAACCCAAACTAGTATAGGGCCGCACGGTTTGATCCTCTAAAATCAAGCCCGTGACAACTGGTATCAGAGCCAGGTTCTATCCAAATCGAAGAAGTGATCAAGAGATGGCGGGACACAATGAAGAAGGTGTTATCGTTGGAAACGATGGTGTGGATGAGAGGGGACGAGAGGTCTTCGCTCCTGATGTTCCAAAGAAGAAGCGTGACAAGAGCAGAGTCCGAGATGAGCTTGGAGCCCTGTGCACCACAGTGACAGAAATGGGGGAGAGACTCAAAAAGTCGAGTTCTCCACCACCGAGCTTGAGAACACGGTTTTCACTGCGATCGACGGAATTGAGGAGGATGTTGGTGGAGTGGAGATAAAATTCCACCAATTTGAAGAAAACGTGTTGGGAGCAGTCCATGCGTTGCGAGTGAGCATCGAGGCGATGCAAGAAGACCTTGTGTTGTGCAAAAAGGTGGTTGCCAACGCATGTACTAGCAATGCGGGCGCGGGTAGAGTGGATTACCCTAGGCCATCATGTTTTGATGGGGCTCGGGATGCCAATGAAGTTGAGAATTTTCTGTGGCAAATAGAGCAATACTTTGATAATCTCGGTCTAGGTGACGAGATGGCAAAGATCAAGGCGGCCACATCCTATGTTACGGATACGGCCATGCTATGGTGGTGAAGACGTCACAGAGACATTGAATGAGGGGTGTGTCGCATGGACACATGAGACGAGTTCAAGAAAGAACTGAAGCGTCAGTTCTACCCATAGAATGTGGTCTATGAGGCCAGGAGGAAGCTGAGGGAACTCCGGCAAAAAGGTAATATCCGAGACTATGTTAAGGAATTTACAACAATTACGCTACAGATTCCAAACTTGTCCGACCAAGACTTGGTGTTCCATTTCGTTGATGGACTCCAAGGGTGGGCGAAGCAAGAGTTGCAGCGCCGTGGGTGTAAATCGATAGATGAAGCTATCGCGACAGCAGAATCTCTTTCGGACTTCTACCCCCAGAACCAACCGGAACCGTACAGAAAGAAGATAATGTCCAGAGAGGACGGAGAAATGAGAGTCCAACAAGATCAACCACCACCGACTTATACTCGAAACCAAAGAAAGAGCTCAGTACAGGAAGAGTATGAAATCAAGAAGCGTTCTTTCGTTCCAAAAAGTGGTTGTTATGTGTGTAAAGGGCCACATCATGCAAAAAATTGTCCGAAGCTTGGGTCATTGTCAGCTCTTATCGAGCGGGAAGAAAGCCGTACTAACGAGGAGACATGTCTGCTTGGATCATTACAACGACTTAATGCTCTGAAGGCAATATCAACATCTCAGAGCACGAGTAAGGGATTGATGTATGTCGATGTTAACATCAATGGGAAGGAGGCCCAAGCGATGGTTGATACTGGTGCAACCCATAACTTCATTTCCGAGGAAGAGGCGAGGAGGATTGTACTCGAATGGACCAGGGGAGAAGGGTGGATCAAGTCCGTGAATGCACCTGCCCAACCATATCATGGTGTTGCACATGAAGTTAAACTGCAAGTCGGTATGTGGAAAGGTACGCTTAATTTTTCTGTCGTACCTATGGATGATTTCAAGGTGGTGTTAGGCCTTGATTTTCAGAGACAAGTATCAGCGATACCAATGTCTGCCCTTAGCATGGTGTGCATTCTTGAGAAGGGTTCAACATGCATGATTCCCACTGTGGATGTTGCGAATGATGAAAAAGTTAAACAATTTTCGGCCATGCAACTCTCTAAAGGAATAAAAGGCAAGACAACATATCTCCCCGGTTTGGATGACGAGTTTGAGGAAACATCTATCATCTTTCCTATGATCGAGAAAATCCATAAGCGGAACAAGGACAGGATAGCGGCTGGGCTACCCGAGAAATTACCACCTAAGAGAGAGGTGAATTATCGGATCAAGCTGGACGTCGGAGCCAAACGGTCCACAATGGTCCTATACCAGATGGCTCCTTCCGAGTTGAGCAAAGGAAGCCACTCAAAGAGTTATTTTCAACGGTGCCGAATAAGGTAACCATCATGAATAGGATCCAAGAGGGGCCTGTCCATTACCCTATAGCCAAAGAGTTGGTGAAGTTGGCGTTAGAGAGAAAAACTCTCTGGTTCTGTGTAGTTGATGACACACTATACACCAAGGGTAGACGAGTATATGTCCCAAATCATGGAAGGGTATGTATGGAGAAGCCTCATAAGCGCATAAAAGAGGGGGCCGATGGGAGTAAACGACCCTTAGACTTCAAAGGGGGGACCTAGCTTTGTTTAAAGAGATACTAAAGGCGTTCATGGCACGAGGGCGTCGCCGAGTTGGGTGGGGGAGAATGTCACGGGCCGGAAATTTAAGATGTCATTGGGCCGTAACAAGGACATCCGGCCCGCAACAAGGACATCCAGCCCGCAACAAAAACTGTCTAAGTTCATTGTATCTAGAAGATTCTCAACCAAATTCGAGATCCCTAAGAATCCGCCTATGATCCCTAAAGATCCGCTGTTGACCCTTGAAGATCCGCCCATGATCCCTAAGGATCCGCCCTTGACTCCTAAGAATATGTCTTACTTATGAGTATTTTAGTGTCAACCGTTGGATTTGAAATCTCCACCATCCATTTTGGAGGTGTTTTGTATAAATAGGGGTGAGATCCCTCATTTGTAATCATCCAGCTTTTTCATCAATATATGAGATATTGAGAGCATTTCCTTCTTGTTTCTAAGTTTTCTCTTGTTTTTCTAAGTTTTCCTTGAGAATTAGGCTGCCTAGACCGTTTGTCCAACCCAAACTAGTCTAGGGCCGCACGGTTTGATCCTCTAATCAAGCCCGTGACAATTGGTATCAGAGCCAGGTTCTATCCAAATCGAAGAAGTGATAAAGAGATGGCGGGACACAATGAAGAAGGTGTTATCGTTGGGAACGATGGTGTGGATGAGAGGGGACGAGAGGTATGCGCTCCTGATGTTCCAAAGAAGAAGCGTGACAAGAGCAGGATCCGAGATGAGCTTGGAGCCCTGGGCACCACAGTGACAAAAATGGGGGAGAGACTCGAAAAAATCGAGTTCTCCACCACCGAGCTTGAGAGCATGGTTTTCACTGCGATCGACGGAATTAAGGAGGATGTTGGTGGAGTGGAGACAAAATTCCACCAATTTGAAGAAAACGTGTTGGGAGCAGTCCATGCGTTGCGAGTGAGCATCGAGACGATGCAAGAAGATCTTATGTTATGCAAAAAAGTGGTTGCCAACACATGTACTAGCAATGCGGGCGCAGGTAGAGTGGATTACCCTAGGCCATCATGTTTAGATGGGGCTCGGGATGCCAAGGAAGTTGAGAATTTTCTGTGGCAAATGGAGCAATACTTTGATAATCTCGGTCTAGGAGACGAGATGACAAAGATCAAGGCGGCCACATCCTACCTTACGTATACGGCCATGCTATGGTGGCGAAGACGTCACGGGGACATTGAACGAGGGGTGTGTCGCATGGACACATGGGACGAGTTCAAGAAAGAACTGAAGCGTCAGTTCTACCCAGAGAATGTGGTCTATGAGGCCAGGAGGAAGCTGAGGGAACTCCGGCAAAAAGGTAATATCCGAGACTATGTTAAGGAATTTACAACAATTACGCTACAGATTCCAAACTTGTCCGACCAAGACTTGGTGTTCCATTTCGTTGATGGACTCCAAGGGTGGGCGAAGCAAGAGTTGCAGCGTCGTGGGTATAAATTGATAGATGAAGCTATCGCGACAGCAGAATCTCTTTCGGACTTCTACCCCCAAAACCAACCAGAACCGTACATAAAGAAGATAATGTCGAGGGAGGACGGAGAAATGAGAGTCCACAAGATCAACCACCACCGACTTATACTCGAAACCAAAGAAAGAGCTCAGTACAGGAAGAATATGAAATCAAGAAGCGTTCTTTCATTCCAAAAAGTGGTTGTTATGTGTGTAAGGGGCCACATCCTGCAAAAAATTGTCCGAAGCTTGGGTAATTGTCAGCTCTTATCGAGCGGGAAGAAAGCCGTACTAACGAGGAGACATGCCTGCTTGGATCATTACAACGACTTAATGCTCTGAATGCAATATCAACATCTCAGAGCACGAGTAAGGGATTGATGTATATCGATGTTAACATCAATGGGAAGGAGACCTAAGCGATGGTTGATACTGGTGTAACCCATAACTTCATTTCCGAGGAAGAGGCGAGGAGGATTGTACTCAAATGGACCAGAGGAGAAGGGTGGATCAAGTCCGTGAATTCACATGCCCAACCATATCATGGTGTTGCACATGAAGTTAAACTGCAAGTCGGTATGTGGAAAGGTACGATTAATTTTTCTGTCGTACCTATGGATGATTTCAAGGTGGTGTTAGACCTTGATTTTCAGAGACAAGTATCAGCTATACCAATACCTGCCCTTAGCATGGTGTGCATCCTTGAGAAGGGTTCAACATGCATGATTCACACTGTGGATATTGCGAGTGATGGAAAAGTTAAACAACTTTCGGCCATGCAACTATCTAAAGGAATAAAAGGCAAGGCAACATATCTTACCGGTTTGGATGACGAGTTTGAGGAAACATCTGTCATCTTTCCTATGATCGAGAAAATCTATAAGCGGAACAAGGATGGGATAGCGGCTGGGCTATCCGAGAAATTACCACCTAGGAGAGAGGTGAATCATCAGATAGAGTTGGAAGTCGGAGCCAAACGGTCCACAATGGTCCCATACCAGATGGCTCCTTCCGAGTTGGCGGAGCAAAGGAAGCCACTCGAGGAGTTATTTTCAGCGGTGCCAAATAAGGTAACCATCATGAATTGGATCCAAGAGGGGCTTGTCCATTACCCTACAGCCAAAGAGTTGGTGAAGTTAACGTTAGAGAGAAAAACTCTCCGGTTATGTGTAGTTGATAACACACTATACACCAAGGGTAGACAAGTATATGTCCCAAATCATGGAAGGGTATGTATGGAGAAGCCTCATAAGCGCATAAAAGAGGGGGCCGATGGGAGTAGACGACCCTTAGACTTGAAGGGGGGGGGACCTAGCGTTGTTCAAAGAGAGGCTAAAGGCGTTCACGGCGACGAGGGCGTCGCCGAATCGGGTGGGGAAGAATGTCACGAGCCGGAAATTTAAGATGTCATTGGGCTGTAACAAAGACATCCGGCCCGCAACAAGGACATCCAGCCCGCAACATAAACTGTCTATGTTCATTGTATCTAGAAGATTCTCAACCAAATCCGAGATCCCTAAGAATCCGCCTATGATCCCTAAAGATCCGCTTTTGACCCTTGAAGATCCGCCCATAATCCCTAAAGATCCGCCCTTGACTCCTAAGAATCCGTCTTATTTATGAGTATCTTAGTGTCAACCGTTGGATTAGATTAATCTCCACCATCCATTTTGTAGGTGTTTTGTATAAATAGGGGTGAGATTCCTCATTTGTAATCATCCAGCTTTTTCATCAATATATGAGATATTGAGAGCATTTCCTTCTTGTGTCTAAGTTTTCTCTTGTTTTTCTAAATTTTCTTTGAGAGTTAGGCTACCTAGACCGTTTGTCTAAACCCAAACTAGTCTTGGGCCGCACAGTTTGATCCTCTAAAATCGCTTAAGTAGTGAGTTCCATTATTGCACTAACAATGTCTCCATCGTGACCCTTGAGCGCCTTAACAGCTTTGCTGCGCGAAACTCCAGCCTGAGTCATGACCAAGTCAATGTCACGAGCCTCCACACCGGTCTCATCAACTTCCTCTTCATCTTCTTCCGCCTGTGCCTTTACTGTGGCTGTTGATGCCTCTGGTCTCTGAGTCGTGGCTCCAATTTCAGGCATCCTAAATTGTTGAGCGGCTTGTGTTTGAAGCTGAGAGCTAAAGTCCTCGATCTTGGCCTCACCGAATATAACATAGGTTTCTGAATGTGGGCTTTTGAAGACATCAGGCTTTGAGATGAAGAAGAGTACATGTCAACAACATTACAGATGTGTATGGTTAGAATCTAAAAGGTAGTGAAAACAGAGGAAATGTTTTAAGTTTACGTTTTTGGTTCTTTTGACTGTCACTCTGCTAACACATGTGACTGGTTTCATATCGAGATTCAACATTGCCTTCCTGCTCTTCTTTTCACTTCTGCTCTGCTTCGAACTTCCACTTACACCTACGCGTATATGTGTTCAGATTTATCAGAAATGTGATTGATATGCTAAATCTCTATATGTTACCAAAAACTATTTCACTAAATCCACCATTTTTCTAAATAACTATCCACTCAATTTTGAGATGTAATATTCTTTGAATGCCCAAACTATGGATGTGAGAATCTGCAAGTCCAGGATGAAAAACTCAAACACACTTAACCATTTTTAAAGAACTATCAGGAAACTTATTAGCAGGTGTCCAATTACGATAATGGGAAAGGAACTCGAAATGAATGTTCAAAGCTATGAGGAATAATTGCCTTGAGCGTCGTCGTCTTCTTCTTCTTCATCATCCTCATCATCATCTTCGTCATCTTTTACATCTTCTACAATCGGTTCGTCAGTCTGAAAATGCCAGATAAATCCACTTTAAATAGGAAAAAAACAATGATGATGAGGATGATAAAGAATATACAAAAATCGTCCAAGAAAGAAAGTCGACCTGAAGCTTCTTCTCAAGCTCTTCAGCTATGGCAGCAGCAGCCGCCGGTTGCTCAGGTTGTCCATCGCCGAATTCAGTGACTACTGCAGGAGGACACATGGCTTTCAAAGAGAATTTAGGGTTCCGATTGGATTTTCGTCAGTCAAATGGATAAGGATCGGTGCGGTGACTGTAAGTAGTAGATCGACGACTCTGAATGATTTTGTTTTTTATTTTTGTCGTTTCCTAATGAGCCTATTATTGGACTTTCTCCTTTATTTGATCTGCTTTTAAAACGGGTCAGGTTTTAAAATTCAATGTATAACTCTACTCGATGAATCTTCCTCAAGTCGACAAAATCTCTACGACGCAGTGACACTGATAAAAAAGTGGTTCTGTAACATTCCATGATCAAAATCATTTGAAAAAAATTTAGACATTTTAATATTTATTTTTCTGAAATGTCGCAGAAAGAAATTGAAAAGTCATAACATATATCCCTACAAAATAATCAGCGAAGTGGGCCCTTGAAGTTCAAGACTCATATTATTTGGGCCGCACGTGATATTAACATGCCAAATTCGAAGTAATAGTTTTCTATAGGTCTGGGCATTCGGATAATCGGGTTGGGTTCGGTTCGGGTATTTCGGGTTTTGGGTATTTTGGATCTGAGGTTAATGATCCATTCGGGTATTTTCTTATTTCGGATCGGGTTCGGTTCGGATCCGGTTCTTTTGGATATTTGATAAAAGATCCGAAATTTATCTGATACTAGGTTGTATGAGTTCGGTTTCTAGTATTTTAGTATCCGTAATATCCGAAATACCCAAAATACCCGACTACTATGTTATCTAAAGTATAAAAAATATCTGAATTTTATCCGAAATACTAACATATATTTATAAATTGCAACAATCAAACATAATATAAATCAAATTTGAAATCTTAAAACATTGTAACATTCATCAAACAATAAGCAAATATGACAAACAAGAGGCAAATGTGACAAAAAAAGAAGAAGAAAATGTGACATTATCTTTAAAGTCTTTAAAGTCTAAATGTTAGATGAATTCTACACTTGTTAGTATAAGATATGTTACAAGAAAAACACGTCAAATTAGTACTCATTAACTAATATGTTAGTGAGAAACCAAGTTCTGGTCTGGATTTCGAGGTTAAGGTGCCGGGAAGAAGAACTACTTACCGTCAACATGGAAGGTGAACAAGAGACGCGGACGGGCCGAAGACATCGTCAAGAACTGATCGGTGAAATCTTGACGGCAGAGAATAGATACTCATTCCTTGGACACGTAACGACACCTCGATATAGATCCTGCCGGTAGTCTCAAGGATATCTCAATGATGAGATCAATTGGGATGGGCTCTGAGTTCTCAATTGATGCCGAAGAAGATCGAGTTTAGGGATTCTCCTCCTTGGAGACATGTTTCTGCCGTTTTTTCATGGTGGACAAACCTTAAAAACACACTTTTTTTTTTAATTTCTATATATAATATTGGTACAGAGAGGCTCTGGTTAAATATTTACCACACTCACAAGTTCTTAAGTTACGGCCCAATTGTGAACCCTATATACTGTATATTTTGAGTATGTGATAGTGAAAGAGAATTTCCTTGATTTTACATATAAGTTATCAGAGTACAGAAAAAGCAATAAAAAAGTAGCCACATATATAGTCTGGTTCCCATATAATAAGCAAAGCTTTGTTTATAACCTCTCGATAGATCTACAAAAGTCGACTCCATTCCACTTCAATGTTGTCGTATCCTGTATCCGGCCCTAATAGCATCCACATCTTTGATACTCTATTGAATATCTTAAATATTTTTTAATATTAAATTTAATAATAATTAATTGGTTGAGATTCAATTAGAAACTATTACAATTTTGTTGTGCATTGCTGAAACTCACAAGACTATCTTAAGTTTTTTAAAAAAATATTAATCATCTTGTTCTTTCTTGGATATCTATATCTTGAAGAGTTTAGATCATATCTACAATAACAATCTACTTCAAAGCAAAATAAAAACAAATTTATCCATCCCCATATATCTATAAAACCCTAAAATTTATACCAAAAAACATAGAATGATCAAGTGAAAACCATCTGAACTTTGGAGGTTTGCTTGGGTAGTCCTCTAAGAAATGGAGGATCATGGGATATAAACCACCTTCCCAGCCAGTCTGCAAACAATAAGCCAATTACTAAAACTTGGCTATAACAATTTAACTTTCAAAACCAGAAAAGTTCGAAGATATAACACATACAAACTAAACCTCAGTTTGAATGTACGATCATCACCACCGAAACCAAAAATGAACCAAAACATAAACTACAAATAAATGTCGTGTTCCAAACAAAAAATTATGATGCAAAAAAAATAAAAACCTTCAAACTTAAACCAAGAGAAGTGAGTTATATACCACCATCACTGACATGAGTGACCTTCGTAAAGCACACATCACAAGCTGTTACATATTCCATCTTCAACATCACCAACCCCATTTTTTCTGCTATCGATCATCACCTCCACAATCTGGTCACAACACAAATTAGAGAAAGAACATGATGTGATCCTCACCGGGCCTAAAGAGTATCCGGATGACTCGGACGACAAGGACATGGACGCTTGGGCGAAATCAGTCGGTTCCATGACCCAAGCCCAACCCAGCAGACTTAAGGACGCCCTAGGAGGTTCTCTCAAGACCATCCAGACTTCGTTCCAGCATGAACCAAGGACGGCCGCATCTATTTTTCTTCAAGCCTTTGGAACGCAATGAATAGGTAAGTGTTTCAATGGTTCTCTTTTTCCCTGACTTGGGTTTGTCCCACTGGGTTTACCAAGTTAGGTTTTTAATGAGGCCATTTGTCCACTTTCCTTCAGCCTATTTGTTGTTTTCCAAGGCCCGGCCCATTTTGCCAACTACTTCTCCATAAAGAAGTTAGTTGGTAGTTGGCAGGTGGGAGTTTTATCTTTAATGCTTTAATTATCAGTTTTATGCATGTGCTTGCATGTCATTAGAATCTGTTCCAGCATGCAAGCTTGTCTCCTTTTCCTTCCTATAAATTCTCATGTTCTCTCATTTGTACTCTCATCGAATTTTTAATAAAAAGAGTCTTTTCTTTCTTAAGAATTTCGGTCACTGAGTAGTGTATAATATCTACTCTCTTTTAGATCCTCCCTTGGTGTGTAATATCTTTGGGCCCATCTAAGAAACCCTTGTAGAACCTTGGTGTGTCATATCATTGGTGCTGCAAGTCCGGTGAATCAAAGGCTTTCCGCAACCTTTGTGTGACCTTTCGCTCCACATCCCTTGGCAACTTGAGTTCACGCTCGTTGCGCAAGGCTTATCTTTCCTGCTCCCTTGTTGTGCCGATTTTGGGTTTGTGATCTAGACCGAGATCATATTAGAACATCTTGGGAGGAGAATACAAGAGCTACAACTATAAGTTACAAATAAAAAACGTCATGGAAAAACAAACGAAAATGGCGGTGAGATATGATAAATGCAGAAGTTATGAACTAGCAAAAAAACTGTTTCAAGACAGAAGAATAATCTTTGAAAACATGACATATCTGTAAGATAGCCAATCATTTGATTTCAAAAGAAGATGAGATTTATTATTACAAATCAATTAAATCTAACAATGTCTTATAATGAAATAACAAAACCATAACATTTTTCCATAAAATCTCAATCAGAAATCTATCTACTGTTCTTCCCCAAATTTGACAGGGAGATTGACCCAGAAGAGTTCAATTAGATTCAAGCAAGTTTAAGATAAATCCAGAGACAAAAAATCTAGCTTTGTTCGGATCCTATGTTCAAGAACACACATACCCACTAGTAGAAAGCTAAACAGTTTCTCTAAATTCTAAAGAATGTATAACTAATTTCAGTATCCACACATTAACCACATGTCTAGTAGAGCTTTTCTTATTTTTATTGAGCTACTAAATGGAATCCTTTGTCAAATTCACTTGACAAAGATGAGAATCTCTAGTTAACCATGAAATTTACGAACTCGCTAACAACGATTCAGAGAAGAAAAAATGACTCAAACTGGCGAATTCGAGATCGGGAGCAGGAGGAGGAAGCCAAAGCTATGGAGAAAGCGTGGATTCAGAAAGATTTGATGTAGAAGAGATGGTGAGATGGCGCGAAAAAATGGTTGGAGATGGCGTAAAGGGAAAATGCATCCAAGAAAAAGAATATACACCATATGAGACACCATAAGAGACGTCTCATAGATCTAATTGTGTTGAGACGTTTCACGCTGATTCTAATTTCTTTTTATTTTTTTATTTATTTTTAATTATTTTAATGAAATAAAACCCACTTTGGTTCTCACCGTTGTCAATGGTCTAAGAGCATCAGCATCTTTGAGACATTGAAATAAAATAATATTAAATTTGATAATAATTTATTATTTGAGACATTTTAAAACTTTGTAAAACTAACTCTGCAATAGTAAAATGATAGAGATTTATTTATCTCCACGAATTTCACCTGAGGTTACTAAGAAAGTAGTCTCAAGAGTTTACCCGAATTAATGACTGCAAGTGCACAGTTATGCCTCTTGTAGTATAAACGGGATCGATCCTCAGGGAAGGTTTATAATACAATAGATTATATGAATTTTTATCTAAGCTAAGTGATTTAAGATTTGAATGTAATTGAAGTAATATGAATTTTAACTAAATTAGAACTAAATGATCTAGATGATGAATGAATTAAACCTAGAAAATATTAATAAAGAAAACAATCCAACCATGGATTAGGAATTAGAATGACTGGGGATGAGATTGAGATATCAATTCGAATCAAGAATGTGTAATTTGCATTTCCAGACAATGAGATTGAGAATAGATTAGTACATTCCCATGTAAAAACCCATATGCTTAGAACTAGATTTGATCAATTTCCATTGCAAATCCTAAAACTAAACAAGCATTAAGATTCATCTCAATTTTCATCAAATTCTCTAGACAACTACTTCTGTAGGCTAGAATCATAAGATTCACTAATCAGACTATCCTATGAATTCACTATCCTCTCCCAAGGTGTAGATTCGACAAACCCTAGATTAATTCTTACCAGATCAACCTAGCATTAAACATATCTAATAGTGATGGATTACACAATCCTAGACCTAAATATCATATCATGATCTCGATTCCCCTAATCATCTATCCTATCCATGGCTGAATCTAGAATTCTACTCAGACATAACCAGAGTTGCAGAGAAAATAATTAAGGAAAAAGAAGACATAATTGAATTGCAGAAACTGATTAATACAAGAATTCTTAAGAAAATATAATTGTAATTGTCTTACTAAACACCATAGATTGCTGAAGGAATAACTAGGGTTCTCTGTCACTTTTTTCTCCTTGGAGGCTGAATAAAACGTGTCTGGTGTTTTTCTCCTAAAAACCTATTTATAGGTTTGCAAAAACCTAGTTTATTTAATTAAAACGAAAAACTAAAAATAGAAATATTTACAGGATCGATCGATCGGACGAAGGGATCGATCGATCCCAAATCCGTCGTAGGAAATTTGGCACCGGTAGATCGATCGATCTTGCTAATCCTTGATCGATCTTGGGGATTCTCGCAATTTGTAACCATATGTGCGATCGATCGATCGTGTTATGAGGAGATCGATCGATCCTTTGCCTGGATAGAGAATGGACTTGATTGCTTTTGAACTTGATCTTCTCTTGATGCGTCCTGATCGTCTTCAAATCGTTGAATTGGTTGCCCTTGACTTCAAAAACTCTGAAACGTTCCTTTCTTGCTTGACATTTTCTGAAAATCAAAAATTAGAAAACATCCTAGGGATCTAATGCATATGAACCTAAATGCACCCTAAAATATGAAATCTAATGATTTATTCATCTGAATTGTGTACAAAATGATTCACTAAATATGCTAAAATATGGGTTTATCAACTCCCCCAGACTTGTTTCTTTGCTTGTCCTCAAGCAAATTACTAGGATGTGGAAAGTGACAAACCTACTGGAACTCAGAGCCAAGTCATATCGGTCAAATATTATGTTCAATATCAAAGTCAAGAATTATCGAATGCAAAGTGTAACAGTCTACTCAAAAATTTTAGCCATGCCCATCACAAATCGCTTTAGATCATACTTAATATATACAATGCACTAAGATCAACCAACTCTTTTAACATTCATTAAACAGAAATACGTGAATCATGTTAGACAACTTCAATGAACTCATTTGGCTAAGGGTAAGGTCAAGAGATGAAAATAATATCTTCTTCCATAGGGTTGTAAATGCCAAAAATTGGGATCTCTCAAAAATGGAATGAACATTAGAAGAATGCTAAAGGTAAGCTCCAATAGATGCATACAAAACTAGATTCTCATCTACCCGAAGTACACTATTTGTCGAGATTTCATACCCAACCAAGTCCCAATACTTTAAAATTACTTTTACTCTACCCGTGAGAAATTACTTCTCTGGATATTTATCTGTAAGGTCAAACAGAGAGGCTTCTTATAACTTAGTGTTTTAGGAGAGGGGTTAATTCTAATCTGTCTAGCGGGTTTTAAAATATAATTTTTTTTACTAGACTTACGAATCATAATTCTTTTTTTTTTTCATCCATTTCTCTCCTAATTTTTCATTTTATTGGCTTTCCTGTCTATGATTTCATCAATAACCTTCTATTACTATTTAAGTATCCACCTAATCCTAGTTGGTTCCAGAAGTATAAACCAAAGCTACATGAGAAGCTAATCTTGTCGGTTCCTACCCAACACGTTCTACCAAGTTCATTCCGGAAAAGACCTAAAACACTCACTAATACAAGATGGTTTGAACAGACGTTTAGGCTTAGGGTGAGCAAATCTACTTGGATGACAAAGAGTGGTAAAAAGGATGAAAGTATCCAAGTATGTATATGTGAAATCCATGAGTTCAAATCCGGAAGTCTACCCTGATAATTCTAGATCCAATATAAATTCCAATAAGTAAGAGATGGTTTCAAATAATGCATGCTTCAACTAAGAGTAATCTAAAACCTAAAGTTCCAGGCATGGATCAATCTTATGTTTCAACTAGTATATAATGCACCAGATTATTCCAACTTATCAACTAAACTAATAAAGTGAGCAATAGACTATATTAAGGCAGTTTCATCATGGTTCCTTATGCAGGTATGAATGCAAGACTAAATGAATAACGAAAGACATGCAATAAAAACAAGAGTTAGTGTAACACAAATATCCTCCCCCAGACTTATTTTACACTGTCCCGGTGTAAAAATAAAACTAAAGAAATATACATAAAAACGAAAATAAGGATAAAAAGAAAATAAAGATAAGTATAATAAAAATAAAAATAAAAGCAAAAGAAAGAAAAATTATGAAATCAATGATCTTCAGGGCTCACGCTGCGGCTCTCTCCAGGTCTGCGTCTCCTCCTCGGAAGTCTAGCCTCCTCATCTGACTACGTGTCCTCTGTGTCTGCGCCTGTCCTGTGTCCAGCAACACCAGGAATGTCAGCAGCTCCAGAAGCCTCCCCTGTCTCCCGGGTACGTGGTCCTCAAAAGCATGACGGTGGCGGTGGGCACCTGGTCCGAGCTAATGCCTCCCATATCCTAGGTATCATCGAGTAGGACCTCCTATGGGACTCCACCACCCAATCTCGAAACTCCGCCTCTGTAGCGCCGGAGGAGTATGGTGGGAGGTCGTATTCCCCTGAGTAGGGTGATAGCGCATACGACTCCGCTGGTGCCTCCTGTGTCTGACTCTGATAGAAGTCAGGGACTCGGTCATCCTCCTGCTGAGGCTGTGAGGCATATGCTCTGGATGAGCTACCTCGTCTACGCGATCCTGTGCTAGGCTGATGTAGTCGCTCAGGAGGAATGGTGAACTCCAGATTCGCCCTGGAGCTCAAGGCAGTGAAATCACGCAGCGGCAGCTTGCAGAGCTGTGTAGCGCCGGTGCGATCCTGGAACTGATAAATGTATCCTGGTTTAAGTATGCCACTGTTCCGGAAATACTGCTCGTCAAATAATGCGATCTTCCGCTCGCTGGGTGTGGAGCCAAGATCGATGCCGTGGTGCAGGAACAGGGGTGTCAGGAGGCTCCCAATCCGCTCGACCTTCTTGTTGACAGTGTTGAGGCCGCGAGCTTTCTTGGAGACCAGGTTCTCCGCGAAGATAACACCGAGGTTGGTGCGCAGCGATGTCGGAGGTGGGCTGGTGTAGATGGTGTGGGCTGAGGCAGGTAGCCCAAAGTGCAGCAGCATGAGCTCGTCCTTCCGCACTGCTCCAGACTCCTCCTTGGCGAACAAGATGTTGCCAAGGATCTTCGCCACCACCTGTACTACCGGGTTTCGGATGTGGGTCAGCTTAGCTGACCTAGACTCATAGCCCCCTGGGCCTATCAGGTTCCATAGCTCAACAGCCTGTGGGAAGTCGGAGGGCCAGCTACAGAGCTCCTGGGTCCTATCAAACCCATAAATGTCGCAGAGCTCTGGGAGTGAGATCTCGTAGAGGACCCCACTGGAGAAGAATGACAGGGTCCCCTCACTGGCAGTGGGAATGGCCCCGTCCTGGTATCGTAGCTCGGCTGAGGCAAGGAACTGGCGCACCAACTCCGGGAATAGTGGATAGGTCTGGTACGCGATGGTGTCCAGTCCGAGCCTCTGCAGCATGGCTCGAACTTCCTCTCGGATGCCCATCCTCTCCAACGTCCTCTCGCAGACGAACCGAGTAGGCGCCATCTCAATCCTGAGCAGCCCATTGTAAAAGGTACAATGGTGATGCGTCCACGCCTCTCCATAGCGGTAGTTCTGGAACCGCATGTCCCGCTGTATTTCCCGCATAGTCGTGTGCGGGACAACCTCCGTCCTCCAGTGCTGTTCGTCATCCGGGTAGAACGGTGTGTTATCCGGGTGAGGCCACGGATAAGATGTGGTCGCTCGGACCTCCGCGTCAGCTGGCTGGGCTGAAGTAGATGCTGCGGCTTTGCCGCGTTTCTTCCTCGTCTGATCACCTCGGGCCATATCTGCACAAATCAGAAAACAAGATACGCATTAGAAATTTATTTTTCGATCGATCGATCCAACCTCTTCAAGGTCGATCTCAATCACGATCGATCGATCTCTGATCAGGATCGGTCGATCTTAAAATGTTACGATAAAAATTTAAAACGACCGATCGATCTCTGAACAGGATCGGTCGATCCTAAAATGTCACGGTAAAAAGTGCAAAATTGTCGATCGTTCGGTCTTGAGAGTAATGGTCGATCTCCAAACTATACGGGTTTTTGGATAAACATACGTTATGAACAGCGATCGATCGATCCAAAATGGGATCGATCGATCCGGAACCCGATCGCGAAACCTAAATCCCAGATTCTCAAATTTCGTTCTAAATCTCCTAAAACTTGTATGGGTAATGCTCTAAACAACCTAATTAACTATCATTCACATCCCATTCGCTCTAAAACTTATTAAATCCATCGATTTCTTCGAAAATTCTACATATGTACCGAATTGAAAATTTGAAGATTTAGAGTAGAGAAGGAAATGTTCACAGATTCGAGTAGAGAAGGAAAATCCGATCGGATTAGGCTCAAGAAATACTCAAATCGATGAAGAATTGAAGAAGATATGAGTGAATGAATTTTTGATGTGTTTGTGGAAGTTTTAGGGAAAGAGATGAAGAAATTAGGGTTTGTGAAGTGTGTGGTCGTGTTTTAGGGTATATAAAGGAGTTGTCGGTTTATTTTAAGTAATTTGTAACCGGTTCACTTACCTGGGTAGGCGATCGATCGATCGTAAGAACGATCGGTCGATCGTTAATGTTTACGGCAAAAGACAGATCGATCGTTCGCCTTGTCGATCGATCGATCCCTATAGTGCACGGCTCTTCCTAATCGATCGGTCGATCGTTCGTGGCGTTCTTGTCCAGGTCGGTCGACAAAGCTTACGGATGTTCGTGTATCAATCAGATCGATCGATCCGTCTTGTCAAGGTCGATCTGATTTGATGCGGCAAATTCTTTTTGGTTGTAATCGATCAATCCATTTTGCCTGATCGATCCTTGAATACCCCGCAAAATGGATCATGTGGTGGATCGATCGTGCGACGAGTTCACTGAAAAGTTAAAGACAAAGTTAGTAAAGTTAATAGCAAAAACTTAAACGATAAAAATAGAAATATATACAAAATGAAACTTGGGTTGCCTCCCAAGAGCGCTTGTTTAATGTCACTAAGCTTGACGTCCTGATATTTGGAATCATGCAGTTTGGGGTTCAGAGAGAGAGATCGGCAAATTCTCACTTTTGTTTTCGGTTGTTAAGTAGGGTTTGCATCGTTGTCCATTAACCGTGAACTCTCCCCCAGACTTATTCCAAAGAACCACTGCTCCATAGGACCTGACTTCCTTGATAGTGAAGGGTCCAGACCATCTTGATTTAAACTTTCCTGGGAAGAGTCTCAATCTGGAGTTGAATAGTAAGACTTGATCGCCTTCTTTGAATTCCCTTAGTAGGATTCTTTTGTCGTGAAAAGCTTTCGTCTTCTCCTTGTAAATTTTGGAACTCTGGTATGCTGCTTGTCTTGTTTCTTCTAGTTCCTCCAAGTTCACTAGACGTTTCTCTGAAGCTGTTTTGATGTCGAAATTGAGTAATTTGACAGCCCACAGTGCCTTGTATTCCAATTTTACTGGTAGGTGACAGCTTTTTCCATATAGCAAGTTGAATGGAGTGGTACCGATTGGGGTTTTATAAGCAGTTCTGTATGCCCACAGAGCATCATCAAGCTTGGTTGACCAATCTTTTCTTGATTTTCCCACAGTCTTCTCAAGTATTTCCTTGATTTGCCTGTTTGAAACTTCCACTTGCCCTGATGTCTGCGGGTGGTAGGGTGTTGCCACTTTTTGCTTAACTCCATGTTTTTTTAACAGATTCTCAAAAATCTTGTTAATGAAATGACTGCCCCCATCACTGATCACCACTCTTGGAACTCCAAATCTAGGGAATATGACGTGTTCGAAAAGTTTGATTACCACTTTTGCATCATTCGTAGGACTTGCAATGGCTTCTACCCACTTGGAGACGTAGTCAACTGCTACCAGGATGTATTTGTTGTTGTAGGATGATGGGAATGGTCCCATGAAGTCAATCCCCCATACATCAAATATCTCCACTTCAAGAATAGGATTCTGTGGCATTTCATTCCTTCTGCTCATATTGCCTTTTCGCTGACATGCATCACATTTGGTAATATGCTCATGAGCATCTTTGAACATCGTAGGCCACCAGAATCCTGTTTGCAGTATCTTTTGGACTGTCTTGAATGTAGCAAAATGTCCTCCATATTCAGAACTGTGACAATGTGTCAGAATTCCTGCTACTTCCTCTGGAATGCATCTTCGAAAAAGATGATCTCTGCATTGCTTATAAAGATATGGTTCATCCCAATAGTATTGTTGAACATCTCGGAAGAACTTCTTTTTGCTGTAGCCTTGTATGTCAGGAGGTGGAATTCCGCATGACAGGTAGTTCACCAAGTCTGCATACCATGGAAGACTCAGTTCCATGGCGTTTGTTTCCAGAAGATTGTTCAGCTCACTGTCTACAATTTGGAGCATCTGAATTGTATGAATCTGCTCCTCCGGCAATGAATCGTTGATAGGCAGAACACTTGGAATTCTCATCCTAGATAGATGATCAGCAACTCCATTTTCTATTCCCTTCTTGTCTTTGATCTCCAAATCAAACTCCTGTAAAAGCAGTATCCATCTCAGCAGCCTCGGTTTTGCATCCTTTTTAGCTAGTAGATGTCTCAGCGCTGCATGATCTGTGTGCACTACTACTTTAGACCCAACCATATATGTTCGAAACTTCTCAAACGCATACACAATTGCTAGCAGCTCATTTTCTGTGGTTGCATACTTTGTCTGCGCATCATCCAGCGTCCTGCTTGCATAATAGATGACATCCAGCTTTTTGTCTATCTTTTGTCCCAAAACTGCTCCCACAGCATAATCACTTGCATCACACATCACTTCGAAAGGGAGTTTCCAGTTTGGTGGTTGCACTATTGGAGCACTTATCAGAGCTTCCTTGAGTTTTAAGAAAGCTGTCATGCACTCCTCATCAAAAGTGAATTCTGTATCCTTGCACAGAAGTCTTGTGAGTGGTCTCGCAATACTGGAAAAGTCTTTGATGAATCTTCTATATAACCCAGCATGTCCTAGAAAACTCCTGATTTATTTGACAGATTTCGGAGGCGTGAGTCTAGTCATGACATCAATCTTAGCCTTGTCGACCTCTATCCCAGCTTCTGAAATCTTGTGCCCAAGCACAATTCCTTCATTCACCATGAAGTGACACTTCTCCCAGTTTAGAACCAAATTCGTCTCCTCGCATCGCTTTAGCACCCTGCATAGATTCGAAAGACAAGCAGAAAACGAAGAACCATATACAGAAAAGTCATCCATGAATACTTCCATTATTTCCTCAATCATTTCAGAGAAAATAGACATTACGCATCTCTGGAAAGTCGCAGGAGCGTTACACAGTCCAAATGACATTCGTCTATAAGCGAATGTGCCATAAGGACAAGTGAATGTCGTTTTTCCTGATCCTGAGGATGAATGGGTATCTGAAAGAAACCCGAATATCCATCTAGGAAGCAATAGTATGAATGGTTAGCTAATCGTTCTAACATTTGATCAATGAATGGCAATGGGAAATGGTCTTTCCTAGTTGATGCATTCAATTTCCTATAGTCTATGCACATTCTATGACCAGTTAAAGTTCTTGTTGAGATTAGTTCATCTTTCTCATTTCTGATTACTGTAATTCCTCCTTTTTTCGGAACTACATGTACAGGTGAAACCCAGTTACTATCTGAAATCGGATAAATGATCCCTGCACCTAGTAATTTCAAGATTTCCTTTTTCACCACTTCTTGCAAATTTGGGTTTAATCTCCTCTGATGCTCTATTGACGATTTAGAATCGTCTTCTAAATAAATTTTATGCATGCATAACGATGGGGAAATTCCTTTGATATCTCCTAGTGAGTAACCTAGGGCTTTCCTATACTTTTTCAGTTCATGCATTAACATAGACACTTCATCATCAGACAATGAGGCATTAACAATCACCGGGTAAGTTGAGTTTGTTCCAAGAAAAACATACCTCAGCCCTGGTGGTAGTGGTTTCAGTTCTAGCTTTGGTGCACTCTCTTCACTCCAATCATTTTCGCTGCTAGTCTTACCATTGCTAGCTTCTGGTTTATCCAATGGTGATTTGCTATCTCCTTTCAGTGGTTTGTGTGAGTCTAAGATTCGCTCATACTGTTCGGCTTCTTGGTTGATGTTTATCGACTTTGCAGACTCCTTTGTGAGAGCTAATTGAAGAGGGTCTTCAACAGCAAACTCTTCTAAGTACTCTTCAACCATGTCTTCTAGCATCTCAATGTAGAACACTTTCTTTTCGATTGTAGGCTTCTTCATGACTTCAAGTATGTCGAATTTCAGCACTGAGGATCCCAGGTTTAGATCGATAATTCCCTTCTTTACATCGATTATAGCCCCAGCTGTAGCTAGGAATGGACGCCCAAGAATGATTGGGTCTGTTGGTTCGTCATCCATTTCCAATACTACAAAATCAGTAGGAATTATGCAATCTCCTACTTTCAGAGGCAGATCCTCAAGTATACCAGTTGGGTACCGGATGGACCTGTCTGCAAGTACCAAAGAGATCCTGGTCTTCTTGAAGTCTATCAACCCAAGTTTCTTTGACACTGTTAGTGGCATCAGACTGACACTGGCTCCTAAGTCAACAAGGCATTTTTCAAAACTCAGAGGTCCAATAGAACAAGGAAGTGTGAAGCTTCCAGGATCCTTGAGTTTCCTAGGCAGATTGTTTTGAATTATTGCGCTGCATTCATGGTTGATCTGAACCATAGCTTCCTTTAAGGCTTTCTTCTTAGTCACTATGTCTTTTAGGAGCTTGTTGTAGATTGGACAGTCTAGAACAAGGTCCATCAATGGCATGGTGACTTGAACTGTTCCCAGCAGCTTCTTGAACTTCTCAAACTGCTTATCTAGTATCTGTTTCTTGAATCGCCCAGGAAATGGAAGTTTATGCTCATAAGATGGCAATGCAATGTCGATTTTGTCTCCTGTGGTTGTGCCCTTATCAGTTTTGACAACCTCAGTGATGTCTTCTTCACCAGTAGGTGCTTTCGTATCCTTTTTACTGACTGCTTCCTCTCCTGCGGTTTCAGTGAACATGTTGTCTGGCTCAGGTTTCCTTGTTGTCACTCTCTCATTCTGCAGTTCTTTTCCACTTCTTAGGGTTATCGCCTTGCAGTATTCTTTAGGGTTGGGTTCTGGATGTCCTGGTAGGACTCATTTTCCATTGCTTCTTGAAGACGAAGCTACTTGAGCAATCTGGTTCTCTAGTCCTTCCACATGAGTCGAGATTCCTTCGAGCTTGGAGTTCAGATCATTGTAGCAAGCTTTCATCTCAGCAATCTCTTTCTTTGTCCCTCCTTGTCCTTCTAGCAATTGCTTCAGCATGTTTTTCACTTCATCATCTTGAGGGGGTTGATTTGAGTTGTTTCCCCTCTACTGGAAGTTGTTGAACTGTGGTCTTGGCAGATAGCTACTGCTGGAGGAGGCTTGATTGCCGAAATTCGAATATCCTCTGGGTTGGTTATTCGCTTGCCCTTGATAACTCCCTTGGTTCCCATAATTGTTCCTCTGGAATTTCCCTTGACTTTGTTGACTGAAAGGTCTAGACTGGAAGTTATTTTGACCTTGCTGAGTTGATTGTTTCGATTGGTAGCTTTGATTCTGGTTCTGGTATCCTTGTCCTGGCTGCTTCAGAATCGGTGGGTAGACCTGATCTTGTGGATTTTCCACATTCTGGCTTCTGTAAGAGAGGTTGTTGTTGAATGGTCTGTAGTTTCCTTGATTCCCTACATAGCTTACTTCCTCAGGATTCCCTTCCAATGCTTCATTCATGGGGTCTTGATAATCTTGTTGGTAAGTGTCTTGTTGATCCAAAAAGTGGACTTGTCTTTGGTTCAAGTTCAACACTTTATCCAACCTATCAAGCTTCTCGTTGATCTCTTTGAGCTTCTGGTCTTCAAGTTTCACTCCTCTCGATGATCGATCATAATCTTCACTGTAACACTGGTTGCTTTGTGCTAAGTTTTCAATCAGTTGTTCTCCTTGATCAACATCCAAATTAGCAAAACTTCCATAGCTTGCTTTATCAAGAGCTATCATGTACTTTTCATGAACTCCCCCATGGAAAATTCCCAGGAGTGCATCTTTCTCAACTCCATGATGAGGGCATGCTCTCGTGTATCCTTTCAGTCTGTCCCAAGCTTCATAGAATGACTCATTGTGTCCTTGTCGAAAGGTAGTAATGTCATTCCTGATCTTAGCTGTCTTCTGCTTCGGAAAGAACTTGTTGGTGAATTCTTTCTTGCACAGAGCCCATGTAGAAACCAGCTCTGATGGTACATTATGTTCCCACTGAGCAGCCCTGTCTCCCAAGGAAAATGGAAACAACATCATCTTAATCGCGTCTTGAGGGACACCATTGATCTTGACTGTTCTGCAAAGTCTCTCAAAATCATCCAGATGATGAAGTGGGTTTTTGCTGGGTAGACCATAGAATTTGGACCCCTGCACCATGTTGATTAAACTCGTCTTGAGTTCATAGTTGTTGTTGGCTACTGTTGGTGTAGGGATGCCAAGGCTGATTGTTCTTTCACCAAGCTCATCGAAAGCTCCAATGCGCTTGCGAGGAGCTCTCGCATCAACGTGTGGAATAGGCAATGCACCTATCCCATGCCCTTGGTGTTCTCCCTGTTGAAAATGTTGAGCTTCTCCTCTCTGATCTTCCATACTCGGGGTAGGCGATAGTTCTAGTCTGTCTCTTAAACTTTTCATGCGGTTTTCTCTCTCAAATTGTCTTATCTCTTGAATCAGCGGTTGTAAGTTTTGTTGACCTCTGCTTCTCAAATTCATGAACCTGCAAAACAAGAAGATTCTCGAGTCTAAATCAGTGACACGAGGAAATATGTAACAAATGTAACAGACTTATTCTTAGATGAATTCGTAAATCTATTGGCTAAATTGCTTCCCCGGCAACGGCGCCAAAAACTTGATAGAGATTTATTTATCTCCACGAGTTTCACCTGAGGTTACTAAGAAAGTAGTCTCAAGAGTTTACCCGAATTAATGACTGCAAGTGCACAGTTATGCCTCTTGTAGTATAAACGGGATCGATCCTCAGGGAAGGTTTATAACACAATAGATTATAGGAATTTTTATCTAAGCTAAGTGATTTAAGATTTGATTGTAATTGAAGTAATATGAATTTTAACTAAATTAGAACTAAATGATCTAGATGATGAATGAATTAAACCTAGAAAATATTAATAAAGAAAACAATCCAACCATGGATTAGGAATTAGAATGATTGGGGATGAGATTGAGATATCAATTCGAATCAAAAATGTGTAATTTGCATTTCCAGACAATGAGATTGAGAATAGATTAGTACATTCCCATGTAAAAACTCATATGCTTAGAACTAGATTTGATCAATTTCCATTGCAAATCCTAAAACTAAACAAGCATTAAGATTCATCTCAATTTTCATCAAATTCTCTAGACAACTATTTCTGTAGGTTAGAATCATAAGATTCACTAATCAGACTATCCTATGAATTCACTATCTTCTCCCAAGGTGTAGATTCGACAAACCCTAGATTAATTCTTACCAGATCAACCTAGCGTTAAACATATCTAATAGTGATGGATTACACAATCCTAGACCTAAATATCATATCATGATCTCGATTCCTCTAATCATCTATCCTATCCATGGCTGAATCTAGAATTCTACTCAGACATAACCAGAGTTGCAGAGAAAATAATTAAGGAAAAATAAGACATAATTGAATTGCAGAAACTGATTAATACAAGAATTCTTAAGAAAATAAAAATGTAATTGTCTTACTAAACACCATAGATTGCTGAAGGAATAACTAGGGTTTTCTGTCACTTTTTTCTCCTTGGAGGCTGAATAAAACGTGTCTGGTGTTTTTCTCCTAAAAACCTATTTATAGGTTTGCAAAAACCTAGTTTATTTAATTAAAACGAAAAACTAAAAATAGAAATATTTACGGGATCGATCGATCGGACGAAGGGATGTCTTTCCCGTTTCAAACTCGAAGGTAAGAGTCCACCAGTAAGCAAATCTACAAACAACATCTTCACTTAGAGAAACGCATTTTGGTAATAGATTGTTATCCCAAACTCTGAATGATATAAACAAAAAAGTAGATCGAAAGCTGATTTGCCAATCACAGATTCATGAAGAAGAGTCTTCCTGAAAACTAAACAAAGGCATCATCTTTAGAAGAATTTGCAAACATAAAAGTAGAATTCTTGAAAATTTTATTTGAGTCTCTGTTACTTAAACATTGAGCACTGTAACGACAAACCTTGTGAGCGAACCAGGCCAATCTGATAAGGCTCGGCGTTAGGGATTGAGATCAACCCACGAGGTCCAGCAGGCAATGCCGGATCCTGACAATTACAATTCGTGTCAATACATTTTTAAGAGACTCAAAATCAAACCTCAAAAAACGATGCAGAAACTAACAACGATGATGACGAGGTGGCCAGCGGCGACGGCTATCAGATTTTCCGATGACCAAGCAACGGCGTTAGGGTACGATGGCGAAGTAACCAGTGAAGCTTCCTGGAATCGCGACGCCATCGTTTTTCGTTCCCGCCGTTGAACGACAGTAGAACAAAGAAAAAGACTTCAAGGAATCAAAGTAACCATCAAATTTCAGAAGAATCTCGTCCAGATCCGTTGGAAAATCAACTGAATTTTGGAGGGAAAACTTGCTTTGAGACGACAACGACACTGGCGATTTTGATTCAGTACGGAAACCCTAGTTCGAATCGCAGAGACGCAGATGAGATCCTCAATATTTTTAACTTAATTTTTTTATTTCTTCACAAGATTTATTAAAAGTCAACGTGCTCGCTCGTGGCTCTGATAATATTTATTTTCTCTAGTTAAAACGGTGTCGATTAGCTATGGGATACGACCGAAATACATTTTATAGTTAAGGGCTCTAAAGCCACGAGATAATATGGAGACTTGAGTTCGAATCGCGGTGACGCCTTAATGTAAAAACTTAAAAATTAAGGGTTTTTGAAGCCGCGAGAAATATTCGCCGTCGCCGATGTCGGGAAACAGAAGAACTTGAAGCAATATTCGGCAACTCTTGTTTTTTTTTCTATTTCCGGTAAGTCCGAATCTCGGAATTACAAATTTTCCGAATTTCTTAATTCAGTACTCAATTTCAAATCAAAGGCGACACAATGAAGCACGTATAAGTGAAATCAACTGGAATATACATAACTTATAATCCCCCATCGTGTTGCATTGGCTAGAAACGCATCGGACTTATCTCTTCGTTTCCTGTAATTAACATAGAGAGTAATTGGGGGAAAGAAGCAATGGGAATTATAGAACACGGAACAGTCTCAGGTACCTTGCCAAGCAAGGAGGCATTTGCAGTGCATTTCCCTGGATACCCATCATCTATTCCCCGCGCCATTGAACCCTTGGAGGAATCCAAGGGATTACACAAGTAAATCTCTTAATTTTACTTCAAAGTCTCTTTTCTATAATGAAATTGTCTTTGTATGCTAGTTATTACAGTGATTTCGTAGTGTATATGCTGACATAGTGTGGTAGTACACAAAAAGTTCAGATTCCAAAATGAAAAAGATAGACTTTTTGCATGGTTATTTAGGAGTCGATGTTGGTTAGTAACAAGCTAATTGTGCTTAAGTGCTGCACGATTTATTCAGTTTTGAGTTTTTTTTTTTTTTTGGTGGTTGTAGGCAAGAGGATCAATTTCAAACAAGCTTGAGCTACGTTTCCGGCCGGAAGATCCTTATGCACATCCTACATTGGGAGAACAACGTCCTTGCAGTGGTTTTTTGTTGAAAATTTCTAAGCAGGATATCAAGAAACCTGAAAGTCAACCTGCAGTTCTTGCCAATAGTGATGTATGTTTGGATGAAACTAGTCCAGCTCTGTGCAGATATCGTAGCTCGTGTGTCGGAATCATTTCACTTCGATGGTAAGAGTTTAGCTCACCTCTTGTGCATCTGAAATTTGTTAGAATCGACTTGATATTATCTCACATTTATAGTGTTTCGAAATTTTCTCCTCTTATTCATTGTGTAGGCATGGCTGACTATCAGCATGTTATTCCTATTCACGCGGATATCGCGCGGCAGAAAAAGAGAAAGTGGATGGAGGTGGATTCCCTTACAGGTTATTCACTTGCATTTATACTCTCTTTCTAATTCTATTGCAATTTTCCTGCGAGATCACCTAAATTATATATGATTTGTGCAGAAAACAGTGATTTGATGGGTCTGGCTGATGAAGATGTAATGATGTTATTGCCACAGTTCTTTGCACCCAAAGATATACCAGACAACTTGGCGTAAGATTACACTGCCTTTTTCTATTTCTTTCAGTTTTCATTTTCCTTTCTTATTCAGTGGCATAAGTTCACTTAGTTTTGAATATATTAGTTATAGTCATAGAAGAAGAAAAACTTAGTTGATCGTAGTGACTTCAGTTATAGTGCCGATTCAACGTTCTTGTGTCGTTACAGGTTAAAACCTCCGGCAACATCTGGTCCCAAAAAGAAAGATAATGCGACGACTCAAAACTTTTATGAGGTAAAACTAAGGAAATGGAAACATCCAAGTTTCTAAATAAACTAAACACAGACTGTTGGGAACAAAAATAGCTTCAGTAATCTAATCTTCATCGATAGTACAAGCCATTATTGTCTAGCTGTAACTTCTTGTCTGGTTGAGAATTGAGAGTCTTGATTTACTGTAATTAGTTTTAGGGACTTTCTTGATGGTCTGGCATTTCTGAACCAAACCTGCATTTGGATTTCGGGTGCTATGAAGAAGTGGATTATATTATAGGTTTGGCATGATAGTCGCTAATTCGAAAAAGTTGTATATCTGAATCCTCCAAAAGCAGTAGTAAAAACTCTCGGTTTCAATCGTATGAACCATCAAGAACATGGCACTTGTTCTGTTCGTTTTTGGATTGCCAAGATCCCATGGCAGATTACTTATAGTTTATTCGAGCGTCTACTTCTCCATTTGCTAATTGATCTATCTCATGCTATTTTCCTTTATAATGCAGATTGATATTGGCCCAGTATTTTCAATTGATTTTAGCGTCAAAGATATCCTTTTTCTAATTTTATGCTATTTCTTCCAATTTGTACTTGACGTTTTCTCATATGGATGCCGCGAGTAGAAAGAGCTGTGTATGTTTGGTTCTGTCCTTAGCTATCATACAGATCCCAAAGAAACTAAATTGGGAAGAATTTGTTTCTCCCAGCTCGCACCACTGGCAATGGCAAGTATCAGTGTCTGCATTGTTTGAAGAGCGGCCTATTTGGACAAGAGATTCTGTTGTTCAACGGTTACTTGATAAGGGTCTTAAATGTACACATCATATGTTAAACAGGTGAGACAGATTTTTAATACAGGTTTCTTATGTTGAGGTTTTTTTTTAGTACTACACTGATCAACTTGGTGTATTCTCTGTAGGTATCTGCTCAGGGCTGCTTATTATTTCTCCAGTGGTCCGTTTCTTCGGTTCTGGATTAGAAGAGGCTATGATCCACGGAATGATCCTGAGTCTCGTGTGTGAGTTCTATCTTAAGAATCTGACATTTGTTAGGTGAAATGGTGTTTCACAAAGATGGGTGTGTATAGATTGATTTAAACCAATATCTCCATTGTATAATTGTGTTCAGATATCAAAGAATGGAATTCAGGGTTCCACCTGAATTACGAAGTTATTGTGATGCCAATGCAACTAACAAGTAAGTCTTTTTCTATTTTCTGTGGTGGACTCTATCCATATAAATTACATAAATCATGGATATCCAAGCCTGAATACTCTGTATAGCATTTTAAGATATTGAATAGTTGTTGTAGGATTGTATCATAGATTTAGGATAATTTGCTGAGAAATTTTCAACTGAACCATTGGATTTATGCTGGGAAAAGTCCGATTATGTGTTTTTTTTCTTTTCTTTGCTACAGATCAAAGCCAAGCTGGAACGACGTTTGTGCTTTTAAGCTATTTCCTTTTAAATGCCAAACATTTTCTGCAGTTGTTTGAACTTAACGACGAGTACATCCAGCGAGAGATAAGAAAACCTCCCAAGCAGACTACTTGTAGCGTGAGTTCTCAGCTTAGCTTTTGTTCATAGATTCAATACCCATTAATACGGATAGGCACCAATAGATACACTTTGGCAAGTCCTGAAATTTTATGATCTGGTTCGTTGTGTTTTTTTTTTGCAGCATAAAACAGGATGGTTCTCAGAAGCCATGCTAGATACTTTGAGACTCCGTGTAGCTGTGAGGTTTGTGTCTGTGTTTCCAGAGCCAGGCTTCGAGGATGTAAAATCCATTCAAGAAGAGTTTGAGAGGTCAGAGAAAATACAAATCCAGAAGGAGACACTTAAACCATCTCTAGTGAAGCACCGGGAGGCAACTAAAGGTAAGATCATTAACAAAATTGTGTTTTCATCTCTTTTAACGTTTTAGGAAGTCTAGTGAGTGCTTTGCGAGCGTATTCCCTACTGTGTTAGACCCTCACGCCTTCGTGTTTGTAGAAAGCAATCTTTGGAGTTCATCAAAACATTACTAGAAACTCGGTGGCTTCAGAAACTAAGTGAAAATTGACTGGCCACACTGCTCTGCGAGTAGGGACATAAATATATCCTATAGAAATGTGTGTAATAAGAAATTTGAAATTAGGTAAACATTATCTAGATTGATATCACTATGTTAGGCTTATTGTCGTTAGGCATTGAACAAATTTTCCCTGAAGGCTCTAAAGAAATAGCTACTGAACCGTTATTTAATGTGAAGAATCTGAAGACAAGGAAAAGTGTAAAAGCGCAAACGAACATGTTGATGTTAATGAGGATGGAGATGATGAAGATCTGGATGCGGAAGAGGAGGAAGAGGAAGAATTCGATATGGTAATATACTGTAAAGAGAAGTTTTGTTGTTTTTTCATCCGCCAGGATTCACCGTTTCTCTGTTCCCCATCTTCCTTCATTTGCAGACTGCAGGAGACAATGAGACTTCTCTTGATTCCCATGGATGTATCCTTCAAACTTTAGCCTATTTGTTGAGTTTTGGGAATGAAGAGTCAAAGCTCTGTTATTGGTTTTAACACCTTTTTTGACTCGCTGTTTCTTTAGAATTTCCTATACGATGCTAAGATCTTGATACTGGGAATAGCTCCAGAGCGTATCTTCAAGGCTTATTTGACAGTTTTCCAACGAGTGAACCTGGTTTGTATGGAGACTTTGCTGTTGATGATCGGAGTGATGGAGAGTTTCAGATATACGAAGAAGAATCTGAGGGTTTGTATTCTATTGATGACAATAATGACGAAGACGAAGAAGAAGAAGAAGAAGACGATAATGATTAGTGAAGATCAGTTTACACCACTGGTACTGTTTCTTCCCTTTATTCATAAACGCAGAGAAAAAAACTCTTCTTTATAGTGGTATATAGTTCAAAAAACGCAGTCGATTGGAAGTTCACATGATTGACATAACTCATCTTATGCATTTTGGTTTGAAAGATTTATTACTTGATTAGTTTGCTGATTTGATCTTGTGATTGGTTATTTTACATTACTTTTGTTGTTTCTTTTGGGATGTTTCAGATAAAGTAGGCTTTGTTCTAATGAATCTTCGTCCAGAAATGACTTGACCAAGCTGCTTGAGTACACATTGCTCGCAAGTTTCAACACAGAGCTAAAATGTGACAATTTTTTTGTTTTTGGTTTTGCAGAAAAACAAATTAGTTTTAGGTTTCTACAACTTCAATTTTGAAATTTAAATCACAGAAAATTAATTGTTTCTTTCCACAATAACTCATTGTAACCATTACACATTAAATAATCTTGAAAGGCGCTAAGTTCTTCGCTACTGCTCAAATGTTGCGTGGCGTTTATGAATAGAGGAAAGGAACACTCTTAGGTTTTCTCTTGGAAAGGGGAATAATGGGATACGTAATATAACTTAGAGGTTATGATCGTAAACAAATTGCTTAAAGAGGGACCGAAAACAAAAATGAAAGACTTGAGGGATCACTTGAGGGATCACATGAGGGTAATTTCGGTAATTTAAGTTCATGGATAAAAGAACACAAACCCTAGATAAACTTTCACGGGCCGACTTATCTATTATTAATCTTCGATTCCGAATCTCGGTGGCTTCATTCAGCCTAGGTTCTTCCAAATCTTCTCAGGTGCTGCTTTTTCCTGGTACGAAGTCGTTCACATCTCTCTCTCTCTCTCTCTATCCTTTCATTTCTGGGATTGTGTTTCCGCGTATTTTCTTTGAGCGTTAGGGTTTATTCTGAATCCGATTTCATTCATTGTACTGTAAAGTTTTGTTCGATTGATTATATATCTTTCAACTTCCGTGCGTCTCCTTGGTTTGCGTGAGAATATACTCTGCTTTTGTCTTTCTTGTTTCCGAGAAGCTTGTTATGAATTAAGATTAGACACTGACAAAGATTTGGGCTTTGGTCGTGGGGTTGCTTTCTTGACTTCAATTTTAGTTGAAACTTTCTGTTGAATGTTCTCGAGTCTCCTCCTTACTCTTGATTCAATTGAGGGGTATTTCTTATGCTGGACTCTGAATTTTGAAGTTTCAATCTTTTTTATCGTAGTTATTAGAACGGGTTTTGTTACATGATCTATGAAAATTGGAGGCTTTCTTTCTCCTGCATAGTTATAAAATGATTTGGTAGGTTCCATATTGATTAATCGACCTTGAAAGAGTTTAACGTGTATATTGTTTAGTAAACTATATGAAAAATATATTGTCTGCTATAGGCTGTGAAACATACGGCAATTCTTAGGTATGTGTCGGTAAAACTGAATTCTTAGGATATTTTGTTTTTTTTTGGAAAAGTCAGTTACAGTTCTGCTATATGTTTGAACGGAATAATGTTTTGAGTAAGGAAGCTGAACAAGGTAGATGCATGAGTCTATGTTACATGATGTCATGACACATGCTTTCTTTATGATATTCGCCGTCGCCGATGTCGGGAAACAGAAGAACTTGAAACTATATAAAGCATTATACAGTTTTTCTCGCGGCGACGGCGACGGCGAATATTTCTCGCGGCTTCAAAAACCCTTAATTTTTAAGTTTTTACATTAAGGCGTCACCGCGATTCGAACTCGAGTCTCCATATTATCTCGTGGCTTTAGAGCCCTTAACTATAAAATGTATTTCGGTCGTATCCCATAGCTAATCGACACCGTTTTAACTAGAGAAAATAAATATTATCAGAGCCACGAGCGAGCACGTTGACTTTTAATAAATCTTGTGAAGAAATAAAAAAATTAAGTTAAAAATATTGAGGATCTCATCTGCGTCTCTGCGATTCGAACTAGGGTTTCCGTACTGAATCAAAATCGCCAGTGTCGTTGTCGTCTCAAAGCAAGTTTTCCCTCCAAAATTCAGTTGATTTTCCAACGGATCTGGACGAGATTCTTCTGAAATTTGATGGTTACTTTGATTCCTTGAAGTCTTTTTCTTTGTTCTACTGTCGTTCAACGGCGGGAACGAAAAACGATGGCGTCGCGATTCCAGGAAGCTTCACTGGTTACTTCGCCATCGTACCCTAACGTCGTTGCTTGGTCATCGGAAAATCTGATAGCCGTCGCCGCTGGCCACCTCGTCATCATCGTTGTTAGTTTCTGCATCGTTTTTTGAGGTTTGATTTTGAGTCTCTTAAAAATGTATTGACACGAATTGTAATTGTCAGGATCCGGCATTGCCTGCTGGACCTCGTGGGTTGATCTCAATCCCTAACGCCGAGCCTTATCAGATTGGCCTGGTTCGCTCACAAGGTTTGTCGTTACAGTGCTCAATGTTTAAGTAACAGAGACTCAAATAAAATTTTCAAGAATTCTACTTTTATGTTTGCAAATTCTTCTAAAGATGATGCCTTTGTTTAGTTTTCAGGAAGACTCTTCTTCATGAATCTGTGATTGGCAAATCAGCTTTCGATCTACTTTTTTGTTTATATCATTCAGAGTTTGGGATAAGAATCTATTACCAAAATGCGTTTCTCTAAGTGAAGATGTTGTTTGTAGATTTGCTTACTGGTGGACTCTTACCTTCGAGTTTGAAACGGGAAAGACATCCCTGCGTTTGATCTCTCTCATGGTCTGACATAGGAATGTCTCAAAACTACGGGTATAATGCTTTATATAGTTTCAAGTTCTTCTGTTTCCCGACATCGGCGACGGCGAATATTTCTCGCGGCTTCAAAAACCCTTAATTTTTAAGTTTTTACATTAAGGCGTCACCGCGATTCGAACTCGAGTCTCCATATTATCTCGTGGCTTTAGAGCCCTTAACTATAAAATGTATTTCGGTCGTATCCCATAGCTAATCGACACCGTTTTAACTAGAGAAAATAAATATTATCAGAGCCACGAGCGAGCACGTTGACTTTTAATAAATCTTGTGAAGAAATAAAAAAATTAAGTTAAAAATATTGAGGATCTCATCTGCGTCTCTGCGATTCAAACTAGGGTTTCCGTACTGAATCAAAATCGCCAGTGTCGTTGTCGTCTCAAAGCAAGTTTTCCCTCCAAAATTCAGTTGATTTTCCAACGGATCTGGACGAGATTCTTCTGAAATTTGATGGTTATTTTGATTCCTTGAAGTCTTTTTCTTTGTTCTACTGTCGTTCAACGGCGGGAACGAAAAACGATGGCGTCGCGATTCCAGGAAGCTTCACTGGTTACTTCGCCATCGTACCCTAACGCCGTTGCTTGGTCATCGGAAAATCTGATAGCCGTCGCCGCTGGCCACCTCGTCATCATCGTTGTGAGTTTCTGCATCGTTTTTTGAGGTTTGATTTTGAGTCTCTTAAAAATGTATTGACACGAATTGTAATTGTCAGGATCCGGCATTGCCTGCTGGACCTCGTGGGTTGATCTCAATCCCTAACGCCGAGCCTTATCAGATTGGCCTGGTTCGCTCACAAGGTTTGTCGTTACAGTGCTCAATGTTTAAGTAACAGAGACTCAAATAAAATTTTCAAGAATTCTACTTTTATGTTTGCAAATTCTTCTAAAGATGATGCCTTTGTTTAGTTTTCAGGAAGACTCTTCTTCATGAATCTGTGATTGGCAAATCAGCTTTCGATCTACTTTTTTGTTTATATCATTCAGAGTTTGGGATAACAATCTATTACCAAAATGCGTTTCTCTAAGTGAAGATGTTGTTTGTAGATTTGCTTACTGGTGGACTCTTACCTTCGAGTTTGAAACGGGAAAGTCATCCCTGCGTTCGATCTCTCTCATGGTCTGACATAGGAATGTCTCAAAACTACGGGTATAATGCTTTATATAGTTTCTGCCAACATTTTTCATTTTGTTTAGTTTGTTTTCTCTCCCTAATTTGCTGATTTAAATGAATCTGCTCAGGTGCTTACTGGCTGTTTGCACAGCAGAAGGAAGGGTTAAGCTATACCGACCTCCATTTTCTGATTTCTGTGCTGAGTGGATAGAGGTAAAATCATAACCTTTCTTTTGCGTCTTATAACTTACTTATGCGTTACAGTTGCTTTCTCTCTACAGATTGTTGATGTATCTGATTTGCTTTATGAGAATCTATTAAGCATGAACTTCGGAGAGTCCAACAATCCTTCTACATCATTATCTAAGGTAACTTGTATCTTATTATTTAATCACTTCTCAGTCAAAAATATTTATTATCATGAAGTAAAATTTACTTCTTCCCCCAAACTGTGTCTGTCGTCCTATAAGGGATGCGTAGATGGTTTGTAATTTGTACTCTCACATTTATATATAGATAAGTACTCATATTAACAAATCGTTTATGTTATGCATTGCCAGTGATTTGATGCACTTGTTATTATATATCTCGATTTTTATCAATAACTGGTCATGCATAATATTTCGATACAATAAACTATATCATTGCAATGATCTCAGTTCTTTATTATTACAGGATCAAGTGGTAGAACATGACCATAAAGAGGATGAAAGGAATCCAATTCTGAAGGCACGCAAGCGAAGAAGAACGAGCGTAGACAACAAGTAAGGAGCATTTTTTTCACTCCTAATTTTGTCGCAATGCATGCTACTTTGGCTTGAGAAATAAGTTTACATTTATTTGTTTTCTGTTTTGATCACTTGGCTAACTTACTTTCATCTGTGACTACATCTAGCAACTTGCATGAAATGAGTATTACAGATCGAGCATCATGTTCCAAGCAAGACAGTCAAACGGTGAATAATGTACTGCGTCATTTCTCTTCACTAACTTCTTTTCTGTTACTGTTTATTGCTTTAGAAAAACTTCTTAGAAGTTTTGAATTCATGGTTTTGAATTTCACGTGAATCCTTTATATGCATTGTTCACACCACATGGTTCTTAGAAGTTTTGACACTCTCACTCTTAAGTGTCATTTAGTAAGAATCAGATCGTCGCATTGTACTTATATCTGAATTGATTCATTATGTTCCCAGGTACTTGAGATTGAAGTATATGAACAGCCAAGCAATGCCCACCATTGTCACTCTTTGCCTAAAGCTCCAAAAAAGTGCAGTGTGGAGATTAGTTCAGACAAGTATGTTTCTCGTGAGGCATTATTATCCTCTCTTTCCGTCGCCTGGTCATGTCTACTAAGATTCTCATCACAAGGATCTTCTTGTGAGAATATGTTGATGTATTCTCTTTTGGCAATTGGTTCAAAGTCCGGTTGTGTTTCCATATGGAAAGTTCATGCACCAGAATGCTATCACATTGAACGTGGCAATGTATCTCCCAACGTGGAACTTACAGCGATTATTCAGGCCCATAGCTCATGGGTTTCAACGATGAGTTGGGGTATTTTTGGCTGTGATTCTTCGAATCCGCAAGTAGTGTTGGTTACTGGGAGTTGCGATGGTAGGTAAGTTAGTGTTATATTACAAGAAAAGTTGTATTTGTAAACTATAACAAAAGATGCTGTCAGTGTTTGGATAAGTGTTTGAAATTCTTTGAAACTCTCACTCTTTGAAATAAGCTATTTTAATTTGTATAGGTTTCTCAATGGAGATCCTGGTTATAACAATTTCAGTCTATTTCTTTCAACACTTTTTGTAGTGTAAAGATTTGGATGAGCAATAAAGAAGACTTGCAAAAATCTGTCGAGGTCTACAAATCTTCATTTTGTCTGTTAAAACAGGTAATGTTATTATTTCTTCTCTATGTTTTCTATTTTGTCTGATACTCTGATTAAGAACAGATTGGGTATAGCTTTTTGGGATTTCTGAGTTGAATATAACCATCCTAGACTTTTGATTGTGATCCTTTTGTAGTTTTCGGAAGCTTAAGTTGGATTCATATTCCGATTTGTCTCTGTAAATCCTTGTGTTTTTTGACGTTGTAACCATCCCAATATTTTTATCCATTTCCTAGTTTATGGAACTAGCAGGTTCTGTCCCCTTTTCAGTGTAATTACCATCTATTTACATGTACAAGGCTTTTTTTCATCAAGGGGACATTAAGAGTTATGTTTTGACATTTTCCGGTTTTTTATAGGTCGTATCGGCGAACCTTGTTCCGGTTTCAACGCTTTCATTTGTTGTAAACAACTATTCTAATGCAATGCACTTGGCAATCGGCAAAGGATCTGGTTCCTTTGAAGTATGGAAGTGTGACATATCTACCAGAAAGTTTGAACAACTTGCGTCAACTAATGCTCATGACCAAGTGGTAAATCTTAATTCTTTTGCTATAAACCTTTTATTAAATGCAGTATATGGGTTCGATTTATTGATATATATATATATAATATATATATATATATATATGTGAACGTCTTTTAGGTTACGGGTTTAGCTTGGTCATATGATGGCCGTTGTTTGTACAGTTGCAGTCAGGTAAAAAATTTCTTCTCTGTAAGCCCAGCTTTTATATTGGTTGTCTTCTGTGTGACAAACAATAGTGATTTTTTTAGCCACAAACTGAGCTATGAACTACAGTGTGATCTATCAACTGTATTTTCTTTTTTAGCTATGTAGGTTGCATTAACTCCTTTAAAAATTCCAGGATAATTATGTCCGGAACTGGATCTTATCTGAGAATACCATCTCTGAAGTGCCAATTCCTGCAAACACTCCTGCTCTCAGTAGCACAAGTGATGTACGTCACTATGTGTTGTTTTAAATCTTGCCTCTTTGTTTCTCTCGTCTTCTGATTTATCTTTACAAACAATGAAAATAATTCTGCAGCTTCCTGATGACTTCCTGTCATGTCTTGGTGTTGCATTGTCCCCTGGAAACCTTGCTGTTGCTTTGGTATGATCTTCCAAGCAAAGTTGTTTGCTGTGACTGTAAGTTATCACGTTTTTTTAGAATCAGATAACTAAGAGTTGTCTAGAATTTTTGCAGGTCCGCAGCTTTAATGTTGAACTCTTGAATCCGATGTACCAAGCCAGGTGATTGTCAATAAGAGACGTTTCTGTGTCTTGCTGATTGCAAAACTTGACCGTTTATTCCTGTTTTCTTTCAGGTCGCAGAAGGCTGCTGTAGAATTCCTCTGGAATGGCGCACAACAATCCGGTGAGTCGGATGATTTTTCAGAGACGATTACCGAAGCTATTCTGGGGTTCTCCAAAAACGAATTCGCATACTGGGAATCTAATTTGCTCTGGTCTTTGAAAGAATTCAAAGATTATAATAAGCCTCTAGTTCTTTGGGATATGATTGCTTCAATGTTGGCGTTCAAACAATCAATGCCGGAGTTTGTTGAATTGGTAATAACCAAATGGCTCTCTGGGTCATACCTTGGATTTCATGCTGATATCCCCATGGAAGATCTCGTACCAAAGATCTCCAAACGCTTCTCTGCTGTTCCTTCCAGGCTGTTACACATTCTCAACGTAATCTCCAGACGTGTAATGTTATCAGAGCTGAAAACGGAGGAAATTAACAGAAAATTGCAAGGTCAGAGAGCGAACAATGAAGAAGAGATTGATCTGTGGCTCAAACTGCTTCAGGAAAGCGAGAGAGAGCTCCGGGAAAGACTGGTTAGTCTCAGCTTCTCGGCTTATCTAACCGCTGAGACATCTCTAGGTACTGATTCGCCTTCCACTGGTAATTGGCGTCCAGCGGGATTGGCTCAGATGCAACAATGGGTTGAGATCAATCACGATATCGTCCTTAGTCAGCTCCAAACGCTTTCATTAGAAGTAAAATCTAGTCTAACAAGGTAATTAATCTCACATGTCTACTTCTTCCCTTGGTAATAAGATACTAGAATGTTTCATGTTCATATCTGCTATGTTTCTAATTCATCACAGATCAAGTAACAGCACAGAAACCGCATTAGAGGAAGAGAACTGTCCTTATTGTGCGGCGCCAGTCCATTTCCACTCACCAGAAGAAGCCTTGTGCCAATCTCCGCACCAAAACAAGAAGAAAGATAGGTGTGATCAAGGACACAAGCTTGAGAGGTGTTGCGTCTCAATGCAAGTATGTCCACCAACTCCTTTATGGTTCTGCAAATGCTGCAACCGATTGACTTTAGAACTCGCTCCAGATACCTTATTCGCATTACCTTCGTTCCCGAGTGATCTCAAGTCGCTTCCGAAATCTTCCTTTAGCAAAGTTGCCTTGAAACCATTCTGCCTCTTCTGTGGAATTCTCTTGCAGAGAAGGCAACCGGATTTTCTGCTCTCTGCTTCACCTGTGTGATACTGATAACTTATAAAGAAAAAGGACTAAACTTTAAATTGTATTTATTGTTTCTGTAATCTTGTATTTCACAGAGTACACTTTTTCAGATGGTGAATCTAATCACCAATCTTATACCATGCATTTACCAAAAGTTGTATTGGCAGAGTGGCAAGAGTCAAGAAGACAGTATTATATCTAAATGTCCACTGGATTGTATACTAGATCCATTTACAAACTCGGCTATCAAAAACAATCTTGTACCATATGCTGCTACTTTGGAGATTTCGTGTTTGTGTTTAACGAAACTATAAAATGTAGGCTTTTGATGTTAACACATATCACCCCTAACTTAAAATTGGTAAAAGTGTATGGTCAAATTAACTTAAAACTCTTTTTTTACTAAACTAATGTTATTATAGGTTGTTTTGGTGTTATTTAAAATATAATTCATTTGTTTATGCTTCATATTTTATTCAAATATAAACAATACAATTAGTATATCTACCACAAATGAAAAAATAGCTAAGACTATGTAGTAAGCTACTGAGAAAGTTTGTATTTCGTAAGAGACGGCTGTTGACAAAATTGCCAACAAAAACATGAAGCCTAACTAATTTTTTTATGCATGTCCTATATTTTTGGTTTTATTGATAATTAAAATACATAATCTCTTTTCAAAAGCAATCCCGAACCCGAACCACTGTACAAAGTATAACAAAAAAGAAAAAAAAGAGACAATCCCATAAATGATAGAAACGTAATAAAATATTTTGTGTTGTTTTTCTATTGCCAAGTTTTGCCTTTATGTTTAACTAAATCTACCAAACAAATAGTCAAAACGGTTTACCATTGACCATCTACTATCTATTGATCTGCACACACTTGTCGAAGACCAATTCCTCTCCTGTCTATATCAAAAATATTTGAAATACTTTTTTTCTTCTCTTTTTCATATTGAATGAGTTTTCATTTTTTGCAATAGGTTTCGGTGTTTGGGTATTCTGTCCATATTCTGCTTGGATAAACGTAAGTAACGGATAAGCTATAGAATGGGTCAATAACACGGATAAATAAATTTTACTTTTCCAATGCAAACATGGTGTTTAATAAATTAGATATTTACTACAAAATTTACATTTTGAACAAATTCCAATGTGGTTTTGAAGATTCCTAAAACGTAAAAGATCTCATTTACCAAATTATAGAGCTGGTTTTGGTATAACTATCACAATGTTAGGTTTTTTTTTTATTTTATTACTATTAATATCAGTGTTTTATAATACATTAGAATCGAGTTGTGTGACTGACTAGCGTACATCTAAACGTACGTTTATGAGATGACTAGACTGCAATATAATTCGTTAATAACATGATTAAACAAATTTTAATGTTTCAATGCAACATATAATAGTTTATGGATTATGATCCATTATTACAAGATTACAACTAGAAAAATTACAATGTAACTTTGAAGATTCCTTATAACATTTAAGATCTCATTTACCCACTATGGAACTAGTTTTGGTAAGACTATTATAACTTCACTATACGCTAATTGGACAAAAGCACACATACTGTATATGAGAAGACTATACGACAATAGAATCTGTCAAATTATACATATTTTCTTATTCCAAAGCAACACATAATAATTTATTGATTATGATAGTGTACTACAAAATTTACAAGATGCAAATATCTAATGAAACTTTGAAATTTCCATAACGCTAAAGATTATGTTTACCGATTCTAGAACTAGGTTGGTAAAACTATTATAACTTCTTTTATATTAATATATATATACATCGATGTTCTAAAATACACTAAATTCTAGTTGAGTTACTACCATAGAATGTCTTGACATGTGTTTATGAGAGAATTTCCGATAATATAATCCGTCAATACCATGATCAAACAAACCCTACTTTTCAGATGCAACATATAATATTTTACGAATTAGGATAGTTTACTACAAATATTCAACTTGTAAATTTCCAATGTAACTTTGAAGATTCCTATATGGTAAAAGATCTAGTTTACTAAATTTGGAACTAGTTTCATTATGTTATTGGACTAGCTATACACTTCACATGTTTCGAACAAAAATTAACTGACAAAAAAAATTTTTTGTAAATTGATATTATGTTCTAAAATACAGTTTACACTTGGATAATTGGATTACTATCGTAAAACGCATACACGTATTATGAGAGAACTATACGGCAGTAGAACTCGCCAAGAAAACGATTAAAGAATCCTTACTAATCATATGCAACATATAATATTGCATGGAATAAGATAATTTAGTAAAGTTGAAAATTATCACTGTAACTTTAAAAATTCCTTTGCCGTAAAATTCAATTTACTAATTTTAGTTAGACTAGTTCAAATCTTTTTCTTCTAAATCTATTTAAATTAGTGTCCTATAATACACTATATATGTGGTTGGACGAATGAGTGCCTTACAAAGCCTGTATGTATGTTTATGAGAGGATATCGTAGAACACCTAGACGTATGTTTACTCTAAAACATATATATTTACAAAACAAATAAAAGAAATATAGTCACTAACTCTTTAGTGATCGAGGAGAATCTTCCAAAAGCGGTGCGTAAATACACTGAAATATATAGTTCATACATTTGTCAGAATATCGAGTATTATGTGACCATCATTGTTAATTAGAGCAAAAAGACATTCACTCAGTTTTATCTACCTTAGCTTATATTGTTAAAAAATGCAACGTGGTCACAAACGCATGTCTCTCTAAGAAATATGATGTCTACTTATCTATCACGTTGCTTTATGTTAGATTGCTCTCTCACGAAAGAACGAAGGGCTTGATATCCGGGAGAGCATTCAAGGAGAACGTGAACATCATAAGAGAATAAGACATCAATTGAACCGATTGGCTCTAAACATCGCGATTAGATCAAAGATAGACTCTGAGCTGCTTCACGGTTTCTTGATCTATGCCATTACAAGAATGACGTCTCTTGATCTATGCCATTATAAGAATGGCGGTTGCATGGTCGCTTGCGCAAAGATTCATCTTTCTCCTAGCCTTTTATAAAGCCAGAATTTGTTTGTTAATATATGCATATATCATCAAGAAGAACTTAACAATGTCGTAATTTTTGTTATGAACATTAAAATATTGAAATACTATCTTACACATCATCAAGATGTCGTGTACCCTAAAAGCTTGACGAATGCTTACTCTAAGGAATATATAGGGCGTAAATATGGCTGTATAAACCGTATTTTTCTAACATTTTTAAAATTTTATCAAAAAAATCAGTTAATGCAACATTATCTTAATAAATCAACAAGTATTGGGAGAAAAAATGAAGGTAAGTTTATTAAAAGTTTAACCAATAATAGTTCAACTACTTGATTAAAACACAAATAATGCAGTTGCCATTCTTCAGCTTTCAATATTATTAAAATTTGCAATGAACAGCTTACTTATCTTTTTTTTAGTTAAAATTTAAAAAAAAAAACGAAAAAGGAGGAAGCTTCATAAGGATAAAGTAAAAGAGAGAAAATATTCATGGAGATATGAAATTTACAGACAGATACGTCCTGAAGAAAAGAAAAAAAAAAAACCAAAGGGTCTTATGGTCCTTCTATCCTAAATCACCCGCATGGAATTTTCCAAGTTTTCTCCTTTTTATTTTCTTTCTCTATTTATTTCCCTTAAAAAATCCAATTTTTTTTCAGTCGCTCTTCTACTCATTGATCTTTAAAATTGGGTTTTCTCCATTTAAGGAATACCATTGATCGAGATAAGTCTCAGGTTTCGTATCAGTTCATAATCTCTCCTCTCTATTATCTCTCTTTCTCTCTCTGTGGGTATTTTTTATTCATTTCTCTTTCTGAAATTCTCTTTCAATTTTTCTCAGTTTGGTTTAGTTTTGATGCAGATATCGGCAAGTTCGTAACTTGTTTCTGATCTTTTGGAGATTCACCTCTTTGGTCCGATCATGGCCGTCGCTGAGAATGCTGGTGTGAAAGTGGACTCTTCTGGTCAGAATTTAGACAACAACAACAACAGCACTGCCTCTTCAGCAGCCGAGACGAAGCCTTCATGTCCTGATGATCAGAGCCCTAAATCCGATCCCTCTCTTGACTCATCGAATCTTCCGACCAACGATTCGACTCCAGATTCCAACGATCGGACCAATGAGACTGCCAAAAAGGGTCAGACCCCAAATGGGTTTAACAGAAATGGTATCGAGTCGAAATCGGAGGATGGTGAGAGTGAAAACAATGGAGGATGTCTCAAGAGTGAGATCAAAAATTTGGCTGATGCGTTTTCTAAGCTCAATCCGATGGCTAAGGAATTTGTTCCTCCTTCACTGGCTAGAAGTCAATCTGGGGTTTTGAGAAATGGATTAGGGTTTACTAACAATTTTGCAGCGCAACCTGTTCTTGCAGATGGGAATGATCATCTTGCTAGAAGGGTACATATATATTTTAATCCTTAAACATTCTCGATGAATTCTGATCTCTGTGTTTTGTATTATGGATAAGAAGTTTATGTGTGTTTGCTATGTTTGGATGGACAATTTTGGTTCTTCATTTGTTGTCTGGTTTCTGAGTAAAAAATCATTTGCATGTTTTCATTGGTATGTGAATTATGACCTTTGTAGTTATTCTTATTTTTCTCCTAGATTTTGATGATACAGTGAGATGTAGAGAATCAGTACTATATAGTGTTGAGCTTTTGTGTGTGTTTTGCTTACCATGATTTGTTAGCTTGTTTACTGATTGAAAAAGCTTGTATGTTGACAAATTCAGCAACAGATAACGGAAAGTTTCGAGCTTTACGTATTGGCTTTCGTGTTCTTTGACTCTATCGATTGATTATTTTCTGAGTAAACTCTGTGTGTGGTTTGTTAAGTTATAGGTTTTTGCTTGTTCAGTTACACTTTGAAAAAATGGTTGCCTTTTCTGTGCAAAATTCCTTTTTGGTATGTCAGTTTTGAAGTTTTCTGGTTTTAACTAGAAAGTATACATCATTTCTGTGTAAACATTCTTTAAATGGTTTGACACATTCTTATTATCTGCAAGAGACGTGAAAGAAAAGTGTGCAAAACTGTGCTGTGGATTGGATAATAGATCTGTAATTCTTGTGTTTTACCTGTGGCTACAGAGAAGGAGCTTTGGCCAAGGGAAGAGAAGAATGAACAAAAGAACCAGCTTGGCTCAGAAGGAAGACGTCATCAGGAGAACTGTATATGTCTCCGACATCGATCAACAGGTAAAAAATGGAAACTGTTGGCTTTCGATACCATTCCTCTCCTAAAGGAATCCACTTTATAACCACTGCCTCTCTTAATTTGTTTCGTCTGTAGGTTACCGAGGAGAACCTCGCAGGTGTATTTTTTAATTGTGGACAGGTACTTAAATGATCTTTGCTATGTTTAGAATGTTTTAATCATATGCAATAACTCATATCCTCATATGATATTTTCTCAATTTGGAAATCGAAAGGTTGTTGATTGTCGTGTATGCGGTGACCCAAATTCTGTCCTTCGTTTCGCTTTCGTTGAATTCACCAGTGAAGGTAGTTTTTGCCTTGAACCTTTCTTTACTAGTTAAGATGCTTTTACAGTACTGTTTCTTAACTAATCAAGATATATTGCTGCAGAGGGAGCTAGGGCTGCTTTGAGCATGGCAGGAACAATGCTTGGTTTTTACCCTCTTAAGGTGCTTCCTTCAAAAACCGCCATCGCCCCTGTTAACCCAACTTTCCTTCCGCGGGTAGGTTCAAATAATCATGATTAAGCTTGGCTTCTGTTTAATCAGTTTAATCAAATCTCGAGTATAATGATGATTCTTTCTTCCAGTCTGAGGATGAACGTGAGATGTGCGTGAGGACTGTTTACTGTACCAACATTGACAAGCGGGTAACTTTAGTTCCATTTACCATTTATTTTAAATATTTGGAGAAACTAACTTCCATCAATGTCTTTGTTTCTTAAATCTGCAGATTAGTCAAACTGACTTGAAAGGCTTCTTCCAAATGCATTGCGGAGAGGTAAGGATTTGGTTTCGAATGCCACGGATTGTTTAGGCTTTTATATGTGTATTTGTGTTTTCTGCTCTAAATTCAATATTTTCTATATATATTGTAGGTTCATCGTCTGAGGCTTGGAGACTATCACCAACAAACCCGCATTGCTTTTGTTGAGTTTGCGATGGTAATTTTCTCAGCCTAGTTTTTGGGTTAACGTGTTACCAATTTGGAAATTAGCTTCGGTGATTGATTAGTTTCAGTTGCTAGTTGAGTTTCTACTATTTGCATTGCATGCCCGTTTAATGCAATTTTAAGAAACGAGGACTAGCATTTCTAACTTGATATGTTGAATTGCATTTCATAAAGCTTCTTAATTTTAAAGATTGTCTCTGAGCTTCTTTGAATCTGAAAGAGTTAGATACAGAAACTTGAATATGAAGTTTACATATCCAAGATTCAGAACTTTCATTTTAGTTTCACTTTGATTTGGTTCACTTCATCTATGGACTATGATTATTAATGGAAACTCATACTTTGTTCTGATGTCTCAGGCGGAAAGTGCAATTGCTGCTCTTCACTGCAGTGGCATTGTCTTGGGCGCACTCCCAATAAGGTATAACTTTCGACATATTAACCCGAGATTTAGCTTTTTATTTTATTTTTATCACTGCAGAGGTTTTGTCTTTGGCGCACTCCCTCCCATTGATGTCATTTTTTGCATGATAGGTTGTAGTTTTAGGCGTTACTAAAAGAAAAGTTGATATCGATCGATAGAAACTAATGAAACGCGTTATGTCAGATTCTCGACTTGGCTCACTCTTTACTTTATTCTATTTATGATTCATTTGCATAAAATCTGATATCTTTCTCGGTGTCTACATTACGTTAAAATTAGTATTTAACATAATTTGGGAATCTTGTATTCATCTTTGTGTTGATTTATGTGTGTTTTGAAGGGTAAGCCCATCAAAGACACCAGTAAGGCCACACTTTCCCCGCGGTGAGTGTAAGTGAAATGGTCGCAAAGCTCTTGCTGGAGATCCTAAAAGATATATATAGAAAAAGAGAGAAAGCAGGAGAAGAAGAAGAAGTCTAAAGAAGAAGATACTTGAGGCGTTTTGTGTTTATATATCAAATCTTTTAGTTTTTATTTTAAATTTGCTTCGCAGTCGCAGGGCCTGCCCGGTATCTTTGAACAACTTAAGAACTTTGGTCTTAACTTTCTGCTTTCTATAGAGTCGCCAGAAACAAAGATTGTTTTTTTATATATATCTTTTGTTGTTATTGTCGAAATACCCTTTTGGATATGAATTATTTAAGACATTTGAAGCAGTTCACTGCTTTTGGTTATTGAGTTCACTTAGGTCTTGCCTGATTTCGGTATAGTTTGATTTTCTTATTCTTTATATTGCTCTGCTAAGCGTTCGTTACATCTTTCGCATCAAGATCTCAAGTTATCTATTCATGAGGGGGAGTTATGCATGTTGCACTTTTTTCTCTTATCCATGATTTTTTCCATTTATATTTTTAGTAATTTTTTTAATGAGGTAGCATTTTATGCATTTGATGAGATATTTTGAATAATAGACATCAAAGATGATTGTTCTAAACTATTTATGTGAAGTTCATTATAAATTCATTAGCTCATGTTTTAGAATGTTTTATATATACTTGTAACCCTAATTATATTCTTAAAAAATCATTATTAATGGAATAAAAAATATCAAATTTTCAACCTTTTTTTATTCACAACATTTATAACTTATTTCATGTATATATTCACCATTCTCTTTTTCTTCTCGCTAAAGAAATAATTTCAAAATAAAATAACAAAATCTACGGAGAAAAAAAAAAAGGTAAACACTCCTCTTGCCTATGCCTTTATTTTTTGTTGTGTTTGCAATTTTTTGACTGGTATTGTTATTAAGGAACTTAATTAGTTATCAAACTATGTTATAAGTATTTTGATCTAGATTTTTATACTAAATTGATGAAATCATATATTGCTAATGCACTAGCATTGTGATTATTGATTAATGTGTTAGGTTTAACAATCAAGATAGTTTTGATGTGCAAATGCAAATGTAATACAATCTAATACCTTTACCAATCAAAATACATAATTGAATTGTCATCTTTTAGGTATTACCATTTTTTAATATGATATCTTACCAATTTTAATTGTGTTACCATTACTTATCATTATTGTTTTTTGGTCATAACTTAACCTAGTAGCTTTTAATATACTATTAACTTTACGATGTATTGGATTTAAACCTCAAATATATATCATAAATTTCAGAGGTGACCATTATTATGTCATATTATTACGATGACTTATCATTATTATTATTGTTTACGCAAAAAAATACACTTACATTGTAATGATACTTTCAAAGAAAACTGAATATTACATTTCTCTTTTTTATTTTTGGATCGCAATCACTATCCCAAACAATGGAAGCTATAATCTAGTCAAATAGCGACGTTAATGGCTAAAGAAATGATTAAATGAAAACTATACTAAAGAAGAAGAGGAACAGCTTTCTGCACTCTCGAGAGATGCATTTCACATTCTTTCATGTTTACAATAATTTATGTTTCTGACACAAAGCTATCTAATTTGTAAACACAAAGCATGCCTACCTATTCCACTCTTCCTGTTTTTTTGTTTCTTTCCTTTATATTTTATCAATTATATTACTTTATTTTCCTTTTCGTTATTCTTCTTATACCAACATTTTTCCTCTTTCTCAGCTTTTCCGGATACAAAGCATATATCTATGGATTGATTGGGTATCGTCTTGCATTTGACCGTTACTTATGAGTTGTGATGGTTACCGAACACGTACGTGACAATCCATATATGTTCTTGTTGTAGAAATTGTAAATAAATAAAAACAAAGTTTGGATGGAACTATTATACGTGACACTAAACCGACAAGATATTTAACACAAATTAATATCATAAACTATTGATCAAGCACATATAGTAGATCAATATGGATCCGAGTTTCGAGTTTGCATTTAACATAACCAAATAAATGTACTAGTTCCGAACTTTCTAATTTAATATTGAGAAACAAAAAGGTTATTGTTCTTCATAAAGGAGAGTGTTCCTTCTTTACTTAACCATTCTTTATTTGTTCCGTATTAATGTGTTCCGTATCGCCCACAAAGTGACGATATAATTAACAAAGATAAAGCAGACAAGGTAGATCTTGATGGGGAAAACCGGCGGAAGTTCATGGTTCACGGCGGTTAAGAATGTTTTCCGATCACCGGAGAAGAAATGCCCTAGAAGAAGAGACCGTCATCAAGACAACGACCGTGTCGAAGAAGACGAGGAAGAACAACAGCAGCAAACGGTACTTGCATCAATATATTCAATATATAGTTACCTTTCTTGGTTTTTAAAACTTCATACATACTATATACACTACTAATATGTACATTTATTTATTCAATATATTCCCAAAAAAGTACGTCCTTTTTTTGGCCCAACAAGTTTAGAATAATTCAAAAACAATATTCATCAGATTCAGAAACAGAATTTTGATAAACTGATTTTTGTGTGTGTATAAACTGATTCAAAACATGGAAATTTGGGGATTTAAATCTTTTTACTTAAAAAACGTATGAATAATAATAATTTGGTTGATGCAGAAGAGAGGAAAAAGAAGATGGCTATTCAAGAAAACTTCTTCTGATTCTTGTGCAACAGACGTCGGAATAATCACTAAAAATGCCGGCAACACAAACTCTGCCGCTGTTGACGCCATTGCGACGGAGGAAAGAGAGAAAACTGCATCTCCGGCGGCCAAGGAAGCCGTCTTTTTCTGTCGGACATCTATCTACCTTAAAAGACATTTGGCTGCTATTCTCATTCAGACAGCTTTCCGAGGATGCCTGGTAAAATCAATTCTTACTATTCTAGCCTTTATACTTTTATATCATTTGCAGTTGGTCTGGAAACTTAATTAGTTTTAGGAAATAGTCACCACACAAACTTAAAAAATTTAAAGATTTATTTTATAATTTCAACCCAAATTACATGTCTATCTGAGTTTAGTCATATACACATATACATATATCAGTTTATAGATGAACCTGAGTTTGGTTTTGTTGACTTGTAACTCAAGGCAAGAAAGGCGTTCAAGGCCCTAAAAGGAATTGTGATACTACAAGCCCTAGTGAGAGGCCACAACGTGCGTAGACGAGCTAGCATTACTCTTCTTCGGGTTCAGGCTTTGGTTCGGATCCAGGCTCGTGTTCTGGATCACCGAAAAAAACTCACGGCTAGTCCCGGCGACGAAACTACCTTGTCTCGTGCTTTCTCCAAACAGGTTCATTTTCAATCACAACATATACAATATTTATTAGTTATTACTGTTTTCCACATTTACATAAAAATATATATATTAATAGGCAAACTGGTCTCTCTCTTTTTGATTTTAAAATAAAAGATGTGGGGAACCACAGCAAGAGAAGCACATAGTGAAAGCGAATTAGAGGACAAAAGACCGAGTAGGTTAAACCCGTTTGGTTATCAAGAAACCGGAAGGAGAATGTCAACTGATCAAACTGTCGTTGAAGCTGTCAAGATAGTTGAGATCGATGCGAATAATACGTACTCACGCCACCAACAAGTCTAACGACAAACCGCTAGGTGGGAGTTTTTCCGTCCCAAAGCAATTACTTCATTCAAGACCTAATTACATGTCTACCACTGCCTCCGCCGTGGCTAGGTTTCGGCCACAAAGCGTACCACGGCAGAGATCAAACCGGATCAGTTTAGATAACGACGAACCAAGATTATATTTGGCTAGAAAGCGATTGTCATTTCACAACGACAATCCGCAATCGCATGGTTACTTTTGGTACGACAAGAAAACCGATGCTCAGGAAATTATTTGCAATACTAAATTAACCGAATCGGTTATGGGCGACTGATTGATTCGGATTGACGATTAAAGATAGTTTATTTTATATATGTATTGATTGACCCATAGTTTTTTTTTTTTCTATTTTATCTGCACCAAACAGTTATCAATTTAGACTTTTTCAATGCATGCTCTGTCTTACTTAATACGTATTGAGTTTTCTCTCTAGTATTCTTCGTTGTTCGGAAGTTCGAGATGCGTTCGTTATTTTCTCCATGATTGTGCAAAAATGTACTTGGTTGTTTGGAAGTTCGAGACTGTACAGAAAGTTACTAGAAAAGAGACTGGAGATTAATTCCGATTGAGAAATCAGAAATCGTCTCTCTCTCTCTGTATATATAGCAAGAAAATATAGATTTCAAAGATGTCTAACACACTAAAATGACTTTTGAGTTGTCCGTTAGTTTACTTGATAAAGAAAAATTTAATTACATCAAAAAAATTCACCAGACAACGCAGAAATGAAATCATTAGCGACACACGTCATCACGCTCACGTGGCTGTCGTAGGAGTCACGTTTCCACCGTTGTCGTTTTAGCACCACCGGCATTTTTCAACGCCTTTCTTCCGTTATTTTTTCGATTTAATTAATTTTTAATCATCGCCTTGTTTTTTTTTTTTTTTTTTTTTTTTCTCACCCGTTTTGTCATCGGTCGTTTAAACATTTTTTTGTCTTTTCTTTTCTGTTGATCTCTAAAGCTTACTATTCAACTTCGTCTCCTCGCCGTCCGATGTTTTGACTTTTACCGATCAATTAGTTGACTTCAAAACATCCGGCTACGATGGGTCATTGTTACAGCCGGAACATTTCCACCGTCGAAGATGACGACGGCGATATTCCCGCCGGAGCCGCCCAGCTTCCGAATCAGTCTGGTAACAACAACCAACCTTCAATCCCCAATTCTCCGGCTGCGTCTGGTGCTTCCGAAGTCAACCCTTACACCATTAGCCCATTTCAAAGCCCGTTGCCGGCGGGAGTAGCTCCTTCTCCGGCTAGAACGCCGGGAAGGAAGTTTAAATGGCCGTTTCCGCCTCCTTCACCTGCGAAACCAATTATGTCGGCTCTGAGACGGCGAAGAGGAACGGTTCCGCAGCCTCGAGATGGTCCGATCCCGGAGGAGAGTGAGGAAGTCGATCACGGAAGAGCCGGCGGAAGCGGTGGCGGAATTGGGGGGAGGTTAGATAAGAATTTCGGATTCTCGAAGAACTTCGAAGGGAAGTACGAGCTCGGGAAAGAGGTTGGTCGAGGGCATTTTGGTCATACTTGTTGGGCGAAATCGAAGAAAGGGAAGATCAAAGGAGAAACAGTAGCAGTCAAAATCATCGCAAAAGCTAAGGTTCGTGTCTCTTTCTCTCTTTCGGCTGATATTGTGAAAATGTGATCCGAAAATCACTGTTTCATCAACATAATCTCTGTGCAACATTGCCAAAAAGTTGACTTTGGAACAATAATATGTTCTTGTGTTGATACAAGTCAAAGGTGTATATGTATATGATGATGAATCGGGATTTGTGTCGTTTCAGATGACATCAGCTCTATCCATTGAAGACGTTCGTCGAGAGGTGAAATTGCTGAAAGCTTTGTCTGGGCATAGGCATATGGTTAAGTTCTACGATGTGTTTGAGGACGCCGATAATGTCTTTCTTGTTATGGAGTAAGTATGTCTCTATTCAGTTAATGGTTATCTCCTTGAGTTAAGATTTAGAAGATTCTTTGGGTTATATGACAAAGTTTAGATTTTTCTCTAATGATGGCTCCTTTCGTGGCTTAAAGTTCTCTACAGTCTCCTTTCTAGTAACTTTCTTATAGAGAAATGAACAGTTGAGTTGTAATAGTACCAGTGGTATGAGAAAAAGTTTAGGAAATGAGTAAATTTAAGATTCTGACATTCGATTTTGCTCTCCGATATGATTCTAGGTTATGCGAAGGTGGAGAGTTATTGGATAGAATTTTGGCAAGGTAAATAAAAAACTCTCCATTTCTCTGGTTTTGTTTCCTATAATTAGCTTAGCTTTGTATAAACTTGTACTGACTATATCTTACTACAGAGGTGGTCGATATCCAGAAGCAGATGCTAAGCGTATTATTGTTCAGATTTTATCTGCTACTGCTTTTTTTCATCTTCAAGGTGTTGTGCACCGTGATCTGAAGCCGGAGGTACATACATTCTGCTTTGACCATTGTGGAATATCATAAGTAGCTGTTGCTTGTTTTTTAAACAAAGTCCTATACTCTTTGTATCCAGAATTTTCTCTTTACCAGCAAAAATGAGGATGCAATACTCAAGGTCATAGATTTTGGTTTATCTGATTTCTCTAGATTCGGTAATGATCTATTTCTTTGCTCCTCTTTCTTATACATGACTCTGCTTCTAGAATTGTACTTAGGGACTGACAAAGGGCGGATTGGTGTTTTGTTTTGATCTTTTCATCAGATCAGCGTCTCAACGATGTGGTAGGAAGTGCATACTATGTTGCACCTGAAGTACTCTACAGATCTTACAGCACTGAGGCAGATATATGGAGCATTGGTGTCATATCTTACATATTACTCTGTGGAAGTAGACCTTTTTACGGACGAACCGAGTCTGCGATTTTCCGCTGTGTGCTTAGAGCGAACCCTAATTTCGAAGATTTGCCGTGGCCTTCCATATCTCCTATTGCCAAAGACTTTGTGAAAAGGCTTCTGAACAAAGACCATAGGAAAAGAATGACAGCTGCTCAAGCTTTAGGTAAGTTCCTTACCACTAGTGTTCAAACTAGAGACGTTGATCGGTGAATGAAAACACGACTGTGGTTACAAATTTGCAGCTCATCCATGGCTTCGAGATGAAAACCCTGGTTTGCTTCTGGACTTCTCGATCTACAAATTGGTGAAGTCTTATATTCGTGCTTCGCCTTTCAGAAGAGCAGCACTTAAGGTAATTGTCTGATAATAACTTTGACTTGATATTTTATCGTTTATTGTTTGAAAAGTCAGAAGAGATGTGACAGATTTGATCAAATCCATTCGTTGCTCAAGTTTTTCAGATCTTGTCAAGAGCAACAATATATCTGTGTCTTGTATATATCTTTATTTTGGTGTCACTTGTACCACAGTCTCTATCTAAAGCTATACCCGAAGAGGAACTTGTGTTCCTTAAAGCACAGTTCATGCTCCTGGAACCAGAAGATGGAGGCCTGTATCTTCACAATTTCACTACGGTCAGTGTGTGATTTCCACACTCCATCTTTCCTGGTTTAACAATAGCTTTTGACACAACTCTTATTCAATTGGTAATCCAAAATCTTGTGGTAATATGCAGGCTTTGACAAGATATGCTACAGATGCTATGATCGAATCTAGGCTTCCTGACATTTTAAACTTGGTATGCACTAGCACATTAATCTTTTGAGTCCCAGAATTTTCTAGTCTCTTTGTAGCATCTGTAATACTCTTTTTCTCTCCCTTTTGTTGGTTGAAGATGCAACCCTTAGCATATAGGAAGCTTGATTTTGAAGAGTTCTGTGCGGCTGCAGTGAGCGTTTATCAACTAGAGGCTCTTGAAGAATGGGAACAGATCGCAACAATAGCATTTGACGACTTCGAACGGGAAGGAAGCCGAGCCATTTCTGTCCAAGAACTCGCCGAGGTATGCAGGGACTTCAACATATCTCTGAGATCCGTAATTCCACAATCTTTCGCATGAATCTTGAGTTTACGCATATGCAGGAGATGAGTTTGGGACCAAATGCGTATCCTCTGCTCAAGGATTGGATCCGGAGTTTGGATGGAAAGCTGAATTTCTTGGGCTATGCCAAGTTCTTGCACGGTGTAACTGTTCGAAGCTCGAGCTCGAGACCTACTAGGTGACTTCTAACAACCTAATTATCTAAAGCATGAAGTTATTATACTGTCAATTCAAGACAAGAACAAGAACTGGAAAAAAAGGTACCTCTTTTGTATTAAGCATTTTGTTTTCAGAGGAACCATTCCAAAATCAAAACCAAACAAACAAACAAACTAAAAGGAAAATATTTTTTGTAATTTTTTTTCTATTTAATTTCCGGTTTGTATAGAAAGAATTTGGGTGGGTTGTTGATGTTCGGTTCTGGTATTGTTTCCTCTAAGCGTATTGGAGGTGTAATATATCAACGGTTTAGATACAATAAAACTTTTATGTTACACACATTGGAAAATTATCTAATATCACTACCTTTCGTAATATATATGTATAAGACATAGTATCCATTATTCCCCACACCCCACAGAAGAAATAGTACCAATTAAAAGTATATTAAAACAATTTAACATTCTACTTTTATGTGTGTGAAATTTGAAAACGATTTTGTCCACTAAGGAGTATCCTTTCGCGAGTGGGCCTGTTGGTTACGTATGAGTACTGGCCCAAACTCGTTGATTAGTTAATGTCCGTTCGCCAGGTTCACCCATGCTCGTCAGAGGGGTTCGCAGGGCACGTTCCAACATCTTTACGCGATGGTCTAATTTTATACAAAAATAATCTAATATATAAATTAAGTGGAAGTTTAGACAAAGATAATATAAAATATAAATCCAACTCCAATTACTATCAAGTCTTTTGGGAAAAGCCCAAAAACAACTACGTGTGAGCTTAGCCACTTGATCTAACATGGACAATATCATACTGATAAGTCGATTGGGACATAGATTTGAAAGGTCTAACAATTGGTATAAGTGTGTGGGATAATCATCAATGTTTATAAAAGATGGCCCTGAAGAAGTCAGTGTGGGAGAATCATCAAGTGACCTCGCAGTTAAAGGGCATCAATGCTTTGTGTGAAATTTAGATGAATAATTTTATTGATAATTATGGTGGTACAAAATAAATACATGTTTCGTTGGAGAGAAGCCAATGAAGGTTTATGTGGTCATTTGTATGTGGTCATTTGTTAGCGGAGAAAATTGCTGATATATAAATTAAGTACAACTATGATTAATATGAGATTTTGTGTATCTTTATATATTATTTGAGAAACATTTCTAAAAATTAACGTTACTTTTATTTATCAGCATGCTATATTGATGTGTTATTATTTAATAAGTTTTTTTTAATTCCTATATATGTAGTTCTAATAATATCATAAATTAATAATTATAAAAAAAATTATACATATATAACTAATACCGTATACTTTAATATAACTCAAATGTTGTTTATCTTTAAAATTTTATTAGAATTTATCTCAATCTTTACTTATTATATTAATAATTTTTAGTGTTATTATTCATCTACATCAATAATTTGTGAAGAATTCTACATATGATAATTACATAATTTCATGTAAATGAATCATTGAATCATCTTTAATTTTATGATCAACATTAACATAAATTATGTATATGTATAATTTTAATATATATACTCTAATATGTCTATAAATATATATATGTTATTATAATTTCAAGTTTGTATAAATCATTTTCACGTATGGATTCATTTAAGTTTTTCAATATAATATTATCTTTTTATATAGATTAAAAACATAACTATTTATAATTAATATTTTATAAATACTAATTTATCGATCAATTAATATTTTTATAATTTAATGAATTTTGAAAGTTCTATCATTATTAATTTATGATTTTAATGTAGTCTCTAACTAATTGTGTATCCCTATTTATAACTATCTTTATCTTGCTCAGTAAATGAACCATCTTTATTAGTTATAAGCTTTTATACAATACGAAACTAAATAACTCTAAGTTGATATGTGATGGATGGGAAGATAGATTTTTTAAATCTATATTAGAAAAGAGTTAGAAAATCCTACCCAAGAAATTTAATTGTATTTTTTATTCTAAGAACGAAGATAATATGTGAGTTTATGGACTTTATGTCAAACACCATGATTGTGGCCATATCATGAAAGACATGGCAAGACAAAAGCGAGAACAAAAATCTAATTCACATGATGGATCATAACATGTATATATATTTTTACCCACGAATAATTGACAAATACATGACACAACAAAAATAAGAAACATGCTTTTTATATCTTTTTCTAACAAACTTTTTTTTGTTAACTATCGTGCCAATATTTGTTTTTCGTTCTGGAATTTAAAATCATTTTATATATTTACTCATTTACGATAGTACTTACAATCAGCGGTTGTGAACCTTTTCCATATGCATTTTACAAATGATGAGATATCTATGGTTGATCTTAGGTAAAAATAATGGTGGATACCGATTGAATATCTATAAAAATTTAGTGTTATAATCCATACATAAACTTTTAAGATTTTTCTAATATTTATATTTAAAGTTCCAGTGCCAAGTAATATAGATGTTTGAATCTGGAACTATAAATGATTTATTTTTTTTTCTGAATTTTTTAAAGACAATGTAAATGAGTATTTTTCATGATTTATGTAGTATTCGTAGAAAAATTAAAATAATAATTTTTTTTAAAAAAAATATAGATCAAAATCCATTAAAATTCTTATAATAACCTAAACTAAAAAAAAAATTTGGGAAGAAACTCTAGTATTACAAATAAGAAAACAGGTATCAATAATATTTATTTAAAAAGTCTTGATCCAACACGATGACTGGTGATGTCACATTGATAGGACTTAGAAGAAGTCAGATGAATTTTAAGTCAAGAGTGAGTTTTTAACAAGAACAGTGTAGATATATTGATTGAAGTGATGAATATTCGATGTAGTCTTTTGTCACTCTATGCTGAGATAGAATCATGATTTGGACAATGAAATACATGAATTAGTTTTGAAAATTAAATATGATTTTTGCAACTGACTGTTCTGACATAGTGAAGATGATGTATTTATCGAATGAGTGGTCAGCGTTTTCGACATATATAGAGGAGTTCCAGATTTGCAAAACATTTTTAATATTTTCAAAATTTCACTTGTTCTACGAGACAACTTAGAATAGAATACACTAAATTTCCTATTAGTCATGATATATGTAGATACGAGTTGACCAATTTAGTCAATTAAATCTTTTTAAAAAACTTTTCTTTTATTATTGTTATAAAAAGATATATTTTTAATTTATACAATTTTATTTTGTCTGATCAATGTTTATTGATTTTTTTTGTCAACTAATATTTAATTATTTATACATTTGATTAAGTAATATTTACATAGATTAGAAAATTTAGCAATCCAAACATTCAAATTAATATATTTAGATAAAGTTTCAGCGGATAAATAATATTATTACATCAAAGAATAACTCTTAGATATGATGATGTAATGGCTGGCTTCATAAAAAAGTAGTAGATTCTCAATATTATGTTGCTTATTCAGAAGAAAATTCGTTAGCTGATTTAAGCATATTCTTTCTTTTCCCCAAATCTAGAAAAATTTAATCAATAACATTAAGCTTTTTTGGACAACACTACTTTTCAATTTATAGTTTATTCCAAACGGAGCTATTAATAAGTGTCGTGTATGGAAAACTATACATTCCTTTCCTTTTTTATAAAGCAATGAGTCTCGCTTAGGTATTTTATCGTTCTCACTAAACTAACATATCCACAGCATTTGGTATACTATTATGGTTAAGATTCACTAGCTAGTGAATTATTTTTCTAACAGAAAACTTTGATTCAAAAATAAAAAAAAATATTTGTTTGATCCTTAAAACAAAATAGCCATGCTAAATAACATAATTGAGATCTATTAATCTATGTAATATAAGATATAAAATTATTCCTAAATTAATATGTCAAAGGCTTAAGAACCTATTGAATCTAATTTCGAAGTTACAATCATTTTTGTGTTTGATGATTGAATCGTGTAATATTTTGTCCAGAAGATGTTTAACGGATTAAAACAAATTCTTGTAATAAAAACAAATTTATAGCATACAAATAGAAAAATAGAAAGGGATACCACTGCAGTGGCCCATGCCATCTTTGGGGGAAACTTAAATACGTGAACCAAAAGTCAGATTGAAACCGCATAGTCCTTAATCAATTAATACTAGTTCAGCTAATCAAATCACGTCGATGTTCAGAAAATTAGAATATCGTAACACACCAAACAGACGATCCAAAACATAAAGACCACTAGTTAGATCGGAATCAAATGATGACTTTAAAGACTCTGGATAAATACAAAAGTGAGAAGAAGGCGATGAAGAAAGGATAACTTCGGGTCATATGCAATTAGACATATTTTATACACAAATACTATATTGCAATACATGTTTGTTCAATCTAATTTTGTTCATCAATTCATGGAATAAGAACAACTTTTTCATTCATAATGTTATAGATTTTAACAGACATAAAAACATCTTCAACGGAAAAGAATTTCTTAATATTAAAATAATAAAAATTAAAATGAAGTTAAGAATCGTTTTCTAAATAAGATTTTTAAGAAATTTCTAAAATCTATTTTTACACTTAGCAGTAACCATTGGTTAAATTAAAAATAAATAAATAAATAAATTACATTATATTAAAATATTAATAATTTTTATTCTTAAAAAACTTTTCAGTTTTTTATCATTGGAGATGGTCTAACATTCCAAATTCCAGAAGCTAATCAAAGAAATTTATCCTTAGTTTCATTTTTCAACTTACTTCTGAATACTTATTTGAAAATATTTTTTTAATATTCATAATAAACGCTGATTTTTTTAATAGAAATATAAAAAATGCTAATGAATATTTTGGGTTAATTTTCTCTAAAATCAAATTTGAGTAAACAAGAAAGAACAGTATCTTTCATTAGTTGAATTACGTTTTTCATTTAAAAAATATGTTTGATTTGATTTAAGTTAATTGACATAATTATATTAGGTTAATTAGTTTTGAATTGTCATGTCAATATAAGTTAAAACTATAGATGTTATGCAAAGAAAGTAACAGAACGAGTTCAAAGTTAACACTTTTCAGAAAGACAAGTATTTATTTTTTATAATTTTTATATTCTTAAAGAAAAATAATTTATTTTTTAAAATTACGTATTGTTTGAAACAATTTTGAAAACTAAAAGTTTTTTTTAATCATCTTCCCATTCATAATCAATAACAGCTATAAAAACAGTATATTATACCCAAATCATTTTGTAAAAATATATTCAATATTTATTTTGGCATTACCAAATACGTTAAAATTAAGTAAACAAACTAGTTTAAGATTCTAAAAAAAAATTGTGATGTAAATCCTAATATATCTTTACCAAGAGATTTAAAATAATTAGTTTAGCAAATTATAAAAGTAATCATCTGATATTTATGTTTTCTAAACATATAACAGACTCTTTTTCCCAATGGAATAATTGAGTGCATTTATTTAGATTCATGACTCATCCCTATAAGATAATGATAATAAACGCTTAATATAATTCCAAGGTCATAATTTAGGAATATATCAACATCCATTTGCCAGTTGGATGACGAACTGAGATGTAAAATAAAGTAGTATACAAATAATTAAGATGGACGAAGAGGTCAGGCGTATTAAATCAAAATGTCTTAGAGAATTCGATTTGGTTTTAACCAGAATGTCTTGTCTCAATAAGTTAAGTCAGTTTTTGGTTTTAGCTTTTCAAAAATTCATTTTGTTTTATTCATATATTTAAGACCGTTAATTTAAATTTTATAATTTGTGAGAATTATGTGATACAATAAGGATTAATTGTGAAGTTCATTACACATGTCTGAGATTCAAACCCAACATCTAACAATTTTAAATTGGATGTTAAAACTACTAGGCTAAATTGATAAAAATAAAAATAAAATTTAAATCCTGTAATTTGAATTGTTTTTCTATTTTATCTTAATTTAGGTTTTTTTCTTATGGAGACTTTTCAGAAAAAGTAACTTTTTAATTGGATTTTGCAACATATATATTATCTTAAAGAAGTAAAATAGATAATTTTATTCAACATTTTTAACTTTCATAAGAGAGAAGTACCCGGTAAATAAGATCTACCAACACACATGAGAAACAGAGCAAATATGGATACCGCCTGTTCAAATAACTCCCATAACAAGAATAATTAAAAATTAACTAAGAACTGAAAGTAAAATTATTATTGTTTAAATTGTGAAATACATCATTGATAATGGGTATTACATAACTAACTGGAGTAAATATCATTAAAACATAGAGAGTCGATGATAATAACAATGCGATAAAAAGTACAATGACAACATAAAAATTAAAAAAGTTTAAAAAATTTAAGCGCTAAAATCTGAGAAAATAATAAAAATATAATAAAATTATAAGATTTTATATTTTTTTTATAACTAAAAACATAAAACTACATGCATTTTTTCTTGAAATACTTTTGTCTAGTAGATATATTATTAGCTTTCTATATTTTTCAAACGAATTTTCTAATAATTTTAAAATTATATTTTCATTATAAAAAGAAATTTACAAATTTAATAACAAACAAAAACTACACCGAGTTGCATCCAATTTGAAGTAAATTAACGTAAAAAAAATATCATTTTATGTATTATTATTGTAACTGTTTTTTCTTTCAACATCTAAAATTCTCGTGATTAACTTCATAACAGTCACATATTTTAGAATGCGCAGTTTATTTCCACACATCAGAAACTATTCGATTTAAATACACTCAAACTTTAGACTCTATTTAAATCCACATTTCATAAAATTTAATGTTTCAATCCATACAACTGAAAATTTTAAACCTATTTAGACACAAAAATAAAATTTAATATCTCAGAGAATATAACCAGATGATTTAAAATAAACCAAATTTAATTAAACCGTTACTTAAACCATAAACAATGAATTTAGTACACAAATCGTGATTAAACCCGATAACAATCCGAATTGACAACCCGCACCTAGTTAATTAAAGAGATAGATCCTCCTAATCTTTGAAGAAAAACCCATAGAAGTCAATTTTATTCTCAAATCCATATAATTGTAAAAAATACCATAGAAATCACAAAATCTCAAAATCTCAATATCTTGAAATCGATACACTCGAAATTGATAAAATCAGATGGATTTGACGCTTGTAATTCATATAGATGAAAAAAGAAAGAAGAAGATGAACTGAAATCGGGTTTTGGATAGGTGTAATTGGGTCTTTTAATAAGCTTGGTTTAATCTATTCTTGGTTCATATTGATTTCGATATGGTTAATTAAAAAACCGCTTTAAATTGGGATTGTGTATAAATAAATTTAAAACTTTCAATTGTGTGTTGAAATATTGAACTTTTTAAAATATAGATTTAAATAAAAGCTCAAAGTTTGAATGTATTTGAATAGAAAAGTTGATGGTGTGTGAAAATAGACAGTGCCTCCCATATCTTGCTTTACCGTCGTTAATATGTTTCAAAGACAAACAAAAGAACACGCGACTGCTTTTGTTGACCACACTTCTACTTGTCGTAATTAATTTTCACTTTTTGTCTCTTGTTAATTATTTCTTATTATTGTCATATCTATGATCTATCCACTATTTCTCCATGATATTTTATGTAAAAAAAAACCAAAAGTCCTACACATTACACCTAAATTTATCCGATTCAGAATAAACTGAGAAAATGATTTGTTATAATGGAACTATAGTTATATGAATTTTAAATTTTTCTACAAATCAAGAATTGAAATCGGAAACTAAAAAATCAACATTAGACCATTATCTCCAATTTACATTTATTTGATATATTTAAATGGAAAATAAGCCATATGAAAATAGAAAAGAAACATTAATTAAAACTGATTTATTTTAGTTTCATTTTTTAGAAGTAATTTTCGTCACAAATTGTTCAAGAATACAAAGAAAAAGAAAAATCAAACTAAAATGAAATCAATATCCGGATCCAACATCGGAACAAACAAATAATTTGTGATACTTTCCATCTGGGACATTCCGAAACCTAATCCAAGTGGTTAACGAGTCAAATCCTTAGACTTGATAAATTAATCATTGTCTAGCATTTGATATGTAGCATTAATTGTATCGATTATATAAGACAACAAATATATTTAATGAAAAATAATATCAGATAGTGGGTGACATACAGCAAATTGTTTATTAGAAGAATTACAATTATAGCGTAGATCCAATTTTAATCAGTGTTGTCTATAAATTTTAATGACTACTGATTCTTTAATTTTACATATATGCTTCTATTTATTTATTTCGTTACTTTATTAAAAAATATTTAACGTACAATAACAAAATGGTTATTGGGCTATGTACCTCGATTCCTAAACAACAGACACAGTAAGATAGAACGTATACTATGGCATAGAATTATGATTTTTCAATAACTAATTCCATGTGCTTGATTTGGTCGGTTGAAAACATGATAATTATTTATTCGCACTAATTGGTAACCATTATTTCAGGATCGTTTTCAATATATCAAAATATTAAGATTCTACGATTGCTAACTTTTGGGGTTAATTATTTTTTCTTAAAAATCCAAATAGTTAAACTTGTGACACTTTCTTGAATTAGGGTACTACTGTAGCAAAGTAAAATATAGAGGGTATAACTAATAAAATAATGTTTAATTTGTAAGTTTTTCTTTAGGAATAAAACAAGTAAACTATTAAAACTGTTTGGTTAACCAAATTGGTGAAACCATTTTCACATTCAATATAGCTGATGGAAGACTTCTGCTTATGTATTTTCTGTCTTTGGAACAAGTGTAATCGTAAAATTGGTGAAAACCCTCTTGGATCTCTAGACCTCATCTATATGTGCTATCAACGGTGATCAATATATAGGTAAAAATAACGTCGAATTGTAAAAAAAATATTTATATATTTTATTGCCCAAATTAAGATTTCTATCTAGGTATATAGCGGTGAAAGATTAAATCTAATATTCTGTTCACCAATCATTATTTCTTCCTTGCCATTTTTATTACTAATCCATCTTTAACCCGAGAATTGATCATAATTTTTCCAAGCTCCATCAAAATGACACTACCAACCATCATATGACAACACACATTCTCCAGGAAGTTCCTCCTTATGTGTGGACATTGTTTCTAATAATTAAGTTTTTTCCATAATCTTCTTTCAATTTCCGCCAGGATTTCCTGTACATTTCGATTTTTGTTTTTAAAAATCTTATTGTTCATATTATTCCAAATATACCAAATAATCCAATAAAATAATTGAGATTCAAAATAGATAATCTCGACATTAGTAACATATTAAAGATGGAATACTGAGAAAACAAAATAGAGGCTTTTATAATCGAGATTTAAACATACCGATGGTAAACAAAAAAACTTGGATTATATAGAATCTAAGATAAAACCCAAGTTTGAATGATAGAAAGACATTTTAAAAATACATGATTTATTATTTTTTCTTCTGCTCCGGCTTTAACATATTGTGTATCACAATTTATTCCTCGTGATTGTAATTTTTTTGTAACCAACACACAACCTAAAAACATTTGTAAGATGAAATATTTTATTTTGAAGGGGCATTTAATTTTTCATGTGAAGGCCTTACGAAGTTTAACATATGATCTGTAAAATACCACTTTACAAGTCCTACCTTATTGAAGTTTTTAAATCTTATATTCTAATTTAACCGAATAATTAGCAAGTTATGCAGTTTATAATATCGTGACCATAATGTTTTAGCTTTTTTAATTTTAATTAATATTCTAACTTGGTATGGGAGGGTGAAGGGATGGTATGGGCCTTTTTCTGCAATTATTTTATTTATGTAATTTTGCATTAATTATTATATTATTTTTATTTGATACATAATAAATAAGAATTAACTTATTATCTTTCATTTTCTCTTTTTTAAAAATGTTGTTTTAGCATTCTGAAATTTCTATATGAAAATATCTAATTTTCCTTACTTAATAATGTAAAATAAGAGGTTGTTATTGGTTTGTGATTTATACAGACTTTTTTGATGATTTTAATAATTAAAAAATTTTAATGATTTTTTAAAAAAATTTCAGATTTTCTTAAAATTTTATTAAGGAGTATTACTGATTATTATATATATTTTAATTGAAAATAATTGTAACTTTTGTAGAGTTTTTCTTTTCTGATTGTGTTTGTTGTTATCTACTATTTAGAATCTGATTTTCTTATCTAATATGAATGAAACTAAAATTATATTGTGGATATCCTCATCGTACTTATAGAAATACTTATATAAGAGAAAGAGAAAAATAGACCCACTTTTGTGAACTCAAAATAAATAATAATATTTAATAACTTTGAGTCACATATCACAAATATCAGAAATATTGAAAGATGATATGTTAGTTATAAGAACTTGATCTAGAAATGGATGCCAGAAAAAGGAAAAATGGAATTTCACTGAGAAGAGTTTGGCTAATGATTTTCCATCTAAGAGGAGGATGAAGAGAAAAAAATAAGAAGAATATAATTCAATTTTTAAATTATATATAATAAACTCTAAGAATACTTGATCAAAATACAATAGTACAATACTTTGGTAAATATATTTTGTGAAAAAATTATATAGAATCAGTAAACCAATAACATAAGATTTTAAAATAATAACAAAATAATTTACTTTTATTTAATTTGAATACCACAAACATTTATTGATTTTATAAAATCATGAATCTAATAAATCTAGACTTTTAAAGATTTTAAACTACTTATTACAAATTAATAAACTAATAAGACTACTTTAAAGTAGTTTAAAAAAAATATTAATTAAATAACATTAATTTTTTTTAGAAAATCCAGTTTTTAAATACATAAACCAATAATATCTCCTAAGAGTTAACTATTTTGTATGAGTATAGTAAGAAATTAATGTATTTCTTAATTGTGAAATTTAAATTTAAGAAATAACCGTGTGCGCATCTCTACTATTCACTTCAACTCTCAACCCGGATATGGTCCGAAGTAAACAAGCCTTAGAAAAAATGTAAAGATGCAAACTAAAGAGGCAAACACAAATAATAAAAGAATCGGGGATAAAGTGACTAAAAAGTAAAAAACAGACGAAACATAAAAGATGGGAGTAAATAGATAATTAAAGGAAAAAACGAGAGCTAAAGTGTAATTTCTATATTTCTGAGTTCGTGGGTCCATAAGAGAGAGAAACTAAGTCACATAAGCCTCCAGTCTAATTACTCGGAAGAGACTTTTTTTTTTTCTCTTTTTTTTTTCTCATAGATTCTGGAGATAGAAATTCCAAGTGAGCCCACGTTTCTAGAGAGAGAGAGAAATAGAAATAGAACAAAAGCAAAAGTAAACGAGGAGAAGAAGATGAAGAAGCAAGTGGAGGAAGACGGAGTTGATCGGTCTCTGGCGAAACGGAGTCGGAGAGTGGTGGTGTAACGGCGGATGTCCTTTATTCTCCGGCGACAACTGTTGTTCTGTTTTTGTTTACCTCGCCGGAATTTTTGAAAGTTGTCGTCTGCTTCAAGGTTTCTTGAGTTTGCGGTAACACCAATAGGTTGATTAAAGGAATATTCGCGGTTGGTTAGGTTTTAATCTCAGGGAGGAAGAGAGGAAGAGAGAAAGAGAGAAAGAGTTTGGAATTTTATTTTGATTTTGGGTATATAATAGATGAAAGCTCTGAGAAGAATCCAAACGACGTCTTCGTCTTCTAATCCTTCATCGCCATTATCATCTCCTCCTTCTTCCTCTTCATCTTCGTGGATCCATTTGCGTTCTGCTCTCTTCGTTGTTGCATCTTCATCTCCTTCGTCTTGTTCTTCTTCTGATCGGTGAGTCTTTTGGATCTCTCCATCTCTTCCAACAAAATCCCTTTTCTCTCTTTTAATCCTTATTGAATTAGATCCAAAGATCTCAATCCTTTGATTTGACTTCTTATCCTCCAACGAATGTGATTCTTGGAAAACAGATAATTCATAGAGTTTCCATTGCTGATGATTATGAAACTGAATCCAAGCTTCCAGTTTTTTTTTTTGGTTGTGAATATTTTTAGTATTAATTGTTGACATTTGTTTGGTTATTCGATCGACTCGAATGAAGTCTTTAGGCGAATCTGACGTAGCTGGTCATTGCATGTAAAGCTCCATGGCTATTTCGGGATATCTTCTTGAGGACAAGTAGACACATGTTAAACCTCTGTTTCAATGTTTCAGGGCTCGTCTCAAATCACCATGGTCCCGTAGGAAAAGGAAAAGGCCACTCAGACCTCAGCAGTGGATGAGGTTTTTCACGCCCGATGGTAGACTTCGTAATGGAGGAGTTGATCTATTGAAGAAAGTCCGAAGTAGAGTGAGTCACAGCTTAAATGGACCCACTTCACTCACCATCACAACCATGTTGTAGGTTGTTGAGTATAAAGATTTGCTTTTTTTTTTTTTGTCTTTTTTCCTTGTAGGGTATTGAGCCGAGCATTCGGTTTGAGGTGTGGCCATTCCTTCTTGGAGTGTAAGTATACAGTCGAAACTCTATTAAGTGAAGCATATTGCAACAATGGATCTATGTAACCAAAAAGTTGAAGCTAATATACTTTTCTTCTAACAGGTATGGTTTTAATAGTTCCAAAGAAGAGAGAGTTACTATAAGAACACGGAGAAGGTGAGAGAGACTGATCGAATCATCACTTGGAAAAAGTTTTTGACTTTTACTCTCTCTTTTTTTTCTATTCTCTAAGCTTATCTGTATTGATTCTACAAATGCAGAAAGGAGTATGAGAGACTACGCAGGCAGTGCAAGCGGCTTCAAAAACACGATAACGGGACTCTCAAGTTAAACAGGGTCAGTGAAGCTATGCAAGATGAGTATGACTGGCCTCAAGTCCAAGACACTGACAGTTCATGTTCTGATGTAGTTGTCAGTGCCCGCGAATCTCTCTCTAGTGACGAAGACATCACTGAAGATATCGGGTACATGAGTGAAGTTTCATGTACAGTCGAGAGAGGCGGCAGCAGTGCAAGACGAATCACCAATGCTACTATCTCTACGCTCAATTCCGAGTCATCAGATTCAGATTCTTCAGATGAGAGTGAAGTGGTACAGGCCTTTCAGTCTTCCGGTACTCCGGATGTGAATAATACTTATCCAGCCAGCTCATCTATCCCTCGGACAGAAGAGGATTTCGTGACATGGCAGCGTATTATCCGTCTAGATGCCGTGCGTGCCAACTCAGAGTGGACCCCGTATTGTCCATCCCAGGCGGTTATATCCGAGGACAGAGCGTGTCGTGCGGCTGAAGCGGTTGGGTTAAAAGATTACAACCACTTGGAACCGTACAAAATCTTTCAAGCTGCACGGCTTGTTGCTGTTCTCGAAGCCTATGCTTTATATGACTCTGACATTGGCTATTGTCAAGGAATGAGCGATCTTCTCTCTCCAATACTCTCTGTAATCCCTGATGACCATGAAGCCTTTTGGTGCTTTGTCGGGTTCATGAAGAAAGCTCGGCAAAATTTCAGACTCGACGAGGTCGGTATAAGAAGACAACTCAACATAGTTTCGAAGATAATAAAATCCAAAGACTCTCAGCTTTACCGCCACCTTGAGAAGCTCCAAGCGGAAGACTGTTTCTTTGTATACAGAATGGTTGTTGTAATGTTCAGACGAGAGCTGACACTGGACCAGACGTTTTGTCTGTGGGAAGTGATGTGGGCAGATCAAGCCGCGATCAGAGCCGGGATGGGGAAATCGGCTTGGAGCAGGATAAGGCAGCGTGCACCTCCCACGGACGATTTGGTGCTCTATGCGATAGCGGCCTCGGTGTTGCAGAGAAGGAAACTGATAATTGAGAAGTATAACAGTATGGATGAGATTCTAAGGGAGTGTCATAGTATGGCAGGGCAATTAAATGTGTGGAATCTCTTGGATGATGCACATGACCTCGTTGTTACTCTGCACACCAAGATCGAACATTCGATCTCATAAATTGTATCTTGGGTTTTTTTTATAAAAAAATCTCGTGACTGGTGTAAAAAGGTGGGGGTTCTTGGTGAATCCCTGGTTCCTTGCAGGCCGAATTGGCTCGTGAGTGTGAGCTTTGTCCTGAATCCTGGCTTAACGAAATTAGGCTAGATATTGGAAGAGAGTGGTGAATAGAGATGAGTGTGTATTTAATTGAAAATAAATGTATGTGTGCTGCTTCATAAAATCTGTGTGAGTAATGAGGAGAATGTGTTGTTTTTTTTTTTTTTTTTTTTTTGCAGGCGTCGCTGGAATAATAAACCGGAGAGGAGAATCTCTATCCGGTTTATATAGTATGAAACTATTATGGTTATGGTAAAGAGACAAGTTGAGTTGACTGTGATAAAGCGTGTGGTTAAGTTCTGTTTTTATGTTTCGGTAACTAACTAATTATCCAAGATAACATCTTTTACATTTTTCTATTACTTTTTATGTTTATTTTCAATCTATAACATCGTGGCGATATCTCGAACGACTATACTTGTATTCACATGAGATATAGCATTTGGTTAACTTGATCGAAATTAAATCGACTACACAAGGTATACAACTCCATTTATGGTTTAACAAATACTTTGTACATAAGTTAAAAAAAAAAAAATTATTTTTTTCAAATTGTTTAGTATATTTTTTCATCTCTATTTCTTATTTGTTGAAATTTTTATAAACTCAAAACAATCAAAATCCAATTTAAGAAATAATTTGTCCTAAAACATCATCAGATCTTCCAACGTGATGGATCCTCCAATTTGGAACGATATGGTCTCTTCAACACAACTTTGTATTCTACGATTTTAATTGTTTCTGTTAGCTCTTCTTCTTATTCTTCTTTCAATAAATTTTCCAGCTTCATAAAGCTTTATATACTAAAACAACGAAGAAACAATGCATTAACAGTGTTATCAATGACTGGAGTACATGCTCGGTCCTCAAATATAGAGGAGAAAAGAACAAAGAAACTCAAAGAAAAGATGAGATTATAATCGAATTTGCAATGTTAACAAATGAACAAGCTGGAATTCATAGGATTTGGCAAAAATAGGAGTAGGCAAGACATATTGAAAATTTCATCAACCCCTATAGTGTGGCGTTAACTATAGTGCTAACAAACATAATTTTGGTTGATTTACACTGAATTTTAAGGATTATTTGTAGTTATGCTCCTTGACCAGACGATTGAAGAGAAAGTAGGAAACTCATACCTTTAATTAATTGCCACTTACCACCGAATGTTGGATATATGAGTGATGAGTCTCCTTAAGATGAATAAGTATTTTTTTTTTTTTTAAGTCAATAACTGAACACAACTTTTAAAATGATTCCGTGGTTTAAAAGGGTTCATATGTTGTTATGTAAAGTATTTTTAGTTTCTATTGTCTTAATTTAGGCTATTTATTACTGCAAATACATTACTGATTATATGTTACATTTTTTTTATATACGAAATTTCCAAAGTGGAACTTAAAAACTAATTCGAGGTCTTTTTCTATATGTTTTTTTTCTTAATTGAATGTAGAATATTATATTCAACTAAAATCTGTTTTACAATGAATGCTTCTTTGTTCTTTTTTTTTTTTCTGATTTCTGCTTAAATCAAGAATATATATAAAAAAAAAACAGAGTAAAATAGACCAAAAAAACAAAGCTTATCCAATTTCTGTATGTTTTAACCGTCGACTATATTATATATATCAACTCCATTTAAACGTAAAGCCTCAAAATTTTGCAAATTGCGCTAACCCATAAAAATTAAAATCATTTGCCATTTCCTTGACTTCGTAGGGTGTAGAAATTGGCAACAAAAAGCTACCAAAACTTACGATGCAAAAAAATTGAAGAAAACATGCCACCATGCAAAATTCACTATCTCTATATAACACCACCTTCTAATAATTTTTCTCTTGGCAACCAAGTAATACGGACCCAAACATTTCATATATGTTCCCTTTAAAAGAATGGCTTCAATCATTTTCTTGATTCTAGCCATTATTTTGAGTTTTATAACTTTAGGAGCCACTTCTCGTGGGGGACTCTTTAAGGCTTTTGCTGCCACGGATAGACATGAGCAATGGATGGCTCGATTCCATCGTGTTTTATATATATATATGTCGTAAGCTTAATAAGAAGACAACTTCCGCTAATTACTCTGTCAATATACTATTCAAAATATAGATAATTTGAAATATATATATACATATCTAAAAACATAATATAATTAGAATCCCATAAACTAATCACACTGAGCAATATGGTTCTATTGAGATTATTCTGCACTGAAACCTTAATTTATACAAATAAAAACATCGTTCGGTGAGAACTAAAATGTAATAAACAACTAACACAGTAACACGATATGATCCAAGATTTACAGTTGAGGATGAACTTTGGACTCCTATTACGATCCAAGATTTACATCCCAAAAAATATTACTAAATGCTGATTCCAAGCTCAGGAAGACTATGGACCAAAATTTAGGAATTTGGTCCAGAACTTTTTAGTTATCAGGAAAAGAAAGGAAAAACATCAAATTTTATTCGTGAGGATCCATTCACAAAAGACATTGAGACACTCGCTCGTCTCGTAGTTAGAAACCTTTGATTATATGTTTCTTGTGGGACAAGTACCACAAGGATATGTATTGCTTTTTGCATGTCTACACTTATGTTAATAGGTAAATACCCTTATGGATTGGTCAATACTAACCAAAGGGGAAAACGATTTAACAGTGATATGATTCATCAATTATAGGAGGACGCCTCTAAATTTTATATTAGAATATTTTATCTTAACAAATTTATCACACTTATAATAATTAATTCTAACATCTATATTTAATATCTAAAGCTCGTTTTTCATAATTTCTCACCAAAAAAAAAACATTATTACGCAACTTTTCTTAAAAAAACATGATTCTGCCAAAATGTTACAATGGAACAGTGGAGCTAGAACTATTAACAACGAAGCATGTCTAACCACAAAATCAAGATAAAGAAATGTAACTTTTTAAAAAAATTATGGCATAAAAACTGATTTTTTTTCTTTCTATTGTATATAGAAAAAATTGAAAAAGTCGTTTGAATAAATCTGACAAATACTATTGGATTCAGTGATAAGAATAAGACAATCAAGCTTCGACTCCGAATCATCGATGACTTTCACGGCGTCTTCTTCTTGGTCCTGGTCCTTAGAGGAGGAGGAGGAGCGAGAATACGGCTAGCATAAATCGCTATATCCGTCAAGATCCTCATATTCCAGTTCGCATAAACCATCGGCGTCGGATGAAAGAAACTCGTCCTACACATGGAAATATTCACGAGCGCAAGAGCTTGATACGCTCTCATAAATCGATAATCTCGGAGATACAAATACTTCAACGCGTTATCAAGATGAGCGTCCACCAATCTATACGCTTTCCTGCAAGCAGCGAACTCTTCTTTGCTTCGACGATCTTTGGCTTTCGGAAGAAGAGAATCTTCGATGTTGTCCAGCGTTTCTATGGCGTTGATCCATGCTTTTGCCGCGGTTAGTTTCGCGATTGTCTTGATCGAGGTGCGTCGTCTAAATAGCTGAGATGTGATTGTTTGATTACAGAACTTGAAATCGATTGTTTGTTTGCAGATTCTGTTGATTAGGTCTTGTGTTGATGGATCAGGGACGACGGAGATCGAAGACGTGAAGGTAATGCAGATGAGAAGAGAGACGAGTAGGTGAACGTATGTCATTGTTTACAAGTTATTTAATGATAATGCTCTAAGAAAAACTAATTGGTAATATCTATATTTATAGTCTTTATCTCTACACGTCTTTGTCTCCATATAATGTTATATAATCTGTTCCAAAACGTAGTTGTTAGCCTTCAGTCTATTATGATTTTGACATCTACGTTTCTGTTTTTCTATTTTTTCCGATCGAAATCTCTGGTCAGTAATGATCGCTGTTTTGTGATTAATGTGAGAAAAAGAATGATCATGAAAATATGTTTGGTGATTTGGTTGAAGGCAATAATATTATGCTTATAGACTACATTTCTTAGTTCCTTTGGTTTGAAGTCTTTCCAAAGTAACTACGTTGCATTTCTTTAATGTTGTTTTGCCATGTTCATTTTAATAATGTGGTAAGAACGAACTTATTCAATTAGTGGGAAGTGTTTATGTGAAATTAAACAACAACAAAAAAAACAAAAATCTGATTATCCTGTTTGACGAATTGGTAGATGTAGAAACAAACAAATCCATGCATACGCAAAAGTTAAAACCAATCAAGCTTTTAGTGTGAGCATAGTGTTCGGTTTCAGTTTTTACAAGATTTAAGTATAAATCGAAATTATGTTAATTTACTGCTAGAGATGTATTAGTCTATACATTGATTTGTCACTGGCATCGTCAGTCGTATTTAATTTGCTATGATTAGGGGTTAAATTAAAGGGTCCCACGACTAAAACTTAACAATGAGTTTGGTACATGTTATCAATTATTAAAATGTTGCAGAATTTTGGAAACAAACAGCTTTGATTACCAAAATGTGAGTGTGGTGATCAACCATATTGGTAGGTCAACCAATGATCATCAACTCTATAAAAAAATTTCAAGAAAATAAAGATATTATTATCTCCAAAAAAGTGAAGAAAATGTGGAAAACATAAGCGACGGCGTTTTAGTCAAAGCCAAAAACCAGATAAACGACGACGTTTAGTGGAGCAATAAACTTATAAACCCACGACGTCAAGGGTTTTAGTAGTCGTTGACCATTTGGTTTCTCTCTTTCGGCCATGTTTGGGTCGAGAGGTCTGTTCTGCAGCAGAATCTGGAATCATTCTCTGTTTCTGAAACGTTCTGGAAACTTCCGAGCTAATTTCTCGACCAAACGGGTTGGGACGCATAATGGAACTTTCCATTGCGACGAAACCTTAGCTTGCTTCATGCTTCGTCTCTCCAGCAGATTCTCCGATGCTCAAATCGTCCGGACCAGAGAACATCAGGTTCTATTTGTTATATATATATGTATACCATATAATTGAGCGTATCTGTGTGCGAATTTTCTTTATTTGGATTGTTTTCGAAAATTTCCGAGAAATGGTTCGAGAATAGTAACAAGGCTTGATTTACCTTGAGTTTTATGTAAAATTCTTCAAATTGAAGAAATGTTCATTTGATTCTGTATTATTTTCCTTTTCTAGTTACGAGTATTAATTGATATTTGGTGTGGTTATAAGGTCTTGGAGAAGCTTGATGCGGCTCTTGATGTTGGAGGTGTCTACGATCCTAACAGTGAACGTTATGACCATCACCAGAAAGGCTTCACCGAAGTGTTTGGCCATGGGTTTAATACTAAACTCAGTAGTGCAGGGCTTATCTATAAGGTGAATGAATATAGTTTCTCTTGATTTGGTGGTCTAGTAGAGACGTTTGTACTGATGTTTCTGCCTTTTTAGCACTATGGTTTGGAAATAATTGCTAAGGAGCTTGAACTTGATCAGAAACATCCTGACGTGCAGCGATTGTTTCTAGCTGTGTACAAAAACTTCATTGAGGTAATCCTTCTTGCTTTAGAGAGAGGTTTTGCTATTTCACTGCTTGATTCTTTGGTGTGTATTGAGTAAACTAATCATTTACAGCAAAGAACACGTTGCTGGCTATGCCTTTGAAAGTTTAGTGATTGATGGGCACAACTTACTGAATCTGTTGTCTGATTGGCAAATATCGCTAAGTAGTATTCTATTTCCTGGCTGAACTTTTTTATCATGTGTTTCGAATGTCACCAAGTCATGGCTTTACTTGACATTTTCCAACTTGAGGATGCTAAAAAAGATATAGATTTTTAGTTTTGGTGTTAGTGATGATGGAGCAGTTTGTTGAACTTTCATATGATGTGATCTTATTAACTCCGTGTTGTATACAATTACAGGCAGTAGATGCTATAGACAACGGCATCCATCAGTATGATACTGAACAGCCTCCAAGATACGTAAACAACACAAGCTTGGCGCATAGGATTGGAAGGTTAAACTTAGACTGGATAGAAACTGATCAGTCAAGCAGCAAAGAAGATGAAGCCTTTCATCGGGCAATGGAACTTGCTGGCTCTGAGTTCTTGGAGGTTTCTTTCCCCTTCAATATCTCGTCCAATTGCATAAAATCATTTGGCTCTGATCTTTCTTGGAATAGAGATGCAACTAAGGAAAAATTGCTAGTATCAAACCAAATCTAGTCTTGGAAGTTGCTTTGGATGAATTAATTTAATGTGATACTATAACGAATATTGTATACTGGTAAATACATGAAGCTGATTTCATTTTCCTTATTTCATAAGAACTGATTGGTGTCAGAATCTGTTTGATTGCCTGCCTTTTGGAGCATGAACTGAGAATACAGTCATACTAATCTCTAAATTTACCTTGTGCTCTACCTTTTGATAGTGTGTTCATTTTCACGCGAAATCATGGTTACCAGCTCGGTCAATTGTTATGGAGTGTCTTGCAGAACGTCATGATATAGACTCCAGTGGAGAAATCATGAAGCTCAGTAAACAATGCCCAGTATGTTAAAACTGGCTCTTATTATATATCTCATAAACGCCGGGTTAGACTTTGCTAGACAGATTAGAGAATTGACAATTTTGGGGGATAAGTTTTTGAAAGTTGTAAGAGTGTTGTGCAATTGACAGTGGAAACTCCATATATTCGAGCTCGAGGAAGAAATGAAGATTGATTCCTCCATAAAATATGTTCTTTACCAGGTACGACCAGCAGTTTATGCAACGATCTTACAAGCTTTATCTCTGTGAAGCCAATGTGGATTTTGTGCAGGATGATAGAAGCGAAAACTGGAGAATCCAGGCGGTTTCAGTTTCACCAGACAAGTTTGAGAGCCGTAAAGCTTTGCCAATTTCATGGAGGGGTCTAGAAAAGGAGAAGCTTTCAGAGGAAAGTTCAATTCCAGGATGTGTATTTGTGCACATGAGTGGTTTCATTGGTGCAAACCGGACCTATGAAGGTGCCTTGGCAATGGCAAGAGCATCTTTGATTGCTTAGTTTCTGTGAATAACCAAAGATGTGTTCTTGGTTTGAACCGGTTTCTATCCATAGAATCTAAGCGGTTGTAGCTAAAATCTAAGTCACTACTATACTGGTAAAACTCTGGATCAAGAATGTCTCTATTGAATTTCTTTTTTATATATACAAAGATTTCTTTATTTGGAGGTTTATCCATCATGGGGTAATTGAGTTTTCTCGAGAAGTAAAAGTAGAAGGAACTTACAAGTTGAAAATATATTTTAAAAGTCACTTCTCAAACAAAATTATTTGAAAGATGTTAATTTCTCCGTTGGAATGTACATACTTCATACGCCAAAATTATAATATAGTTCGAAAATAATCTGATCTTTGTAGTTACAATTTTTTTAATTGAAATGTTATGTAGTCGTAGGTCGTACCGACTCACGCTGACGTGTATCATAACCGCGTTGTACAGGATAATTGCCATAGTCGGTAAAATTGGTTCGGTACAATCGCACACAGAGCCTTCTCCTCCACTCCGTTACATTTCCTTCTTTCTTCTTCTCCGTAGCTCTAACTCTGAGTGAGTGAGAGAGAGAGAGAGAGAAGCAAAAGCAACAATGGAGGTTTTCTACTACTTGGTGTTCGGAGCCATGGCTGTCGTAGTGGCGGCGTTAGAACTAAGCAAGACAAACAAGGATCGGATCAACACTTCTTCTTCCTTTAATTCCTTCAAGAACAATTACCTCGTCGTTTTCTCTATTATGATGGGTACGTTTCTCCACTCCATTATTGCAATTTCTTACACATGCCTCTCGCTTTCTAATTATGTAATTCTATACCGGAATCAGCTCTGTGATTCATCGGCACCTGAAATTCGATTGCTGTTTCCTTGTTATGGATCTGATATAAGTAGTAACTGTGTCTGCTTTTCGTTACCCGGAGATGGACTAGAGTAAATTTCTCGAGTTCTTCTTTTTTTTTTTTTTATTAAGAGTCATCGACTCTTGTACAGATTGCAGATGCGATGTATGTATACGTAAATGAATCTGGCAGATTCGTTTTGTGCATCATCATCTCATGCGTCATAACTAGGTTTGGTCAAGTGTGTGGTACATCGAAGTTTTAGATGAGGTTGACGGAATATTTAGGGCGAGTGATTTTCATCTGATACATTATGTGTTTCATTTTTTTTGGGGGGGTTTTGATCAATTGAAGAAGAGAATACTGTTATAAAAGCAACAATTGTTATTGAATGCACAGATGGATCAATTAATGTTGATACGTACTTATTTATATGATTATGTTGCTACAGCTGGGGATTGGCTTCAGGGACCTTATGTGTATTACCTTTACAGCACTTATGGTTTTGGAAAAGGAGATATTGGTCAGCTATTCATTGCCGGTTTCGGCTCCTCGATGTTGTTTGGAACCATTGTTGGATCTCTGGCTGATAAACAGTGAGAATGTCTTTCCTTTTATGTTCAAGTCCGTGCTATGTTTAGGGAAAAGTAATATTTATGTGTGATTTGGATTCAGGGGTCGAAAGAGGGCGTGTGTTACATACTGTATAGTTTACATACTTAGCTGCATCACCAAGCACTCTCCACAGTACAGAGTTTTGATGGTCGGTCGTATCTTGGGTGGTATTGCTACATCTCTCTTGTTTTCAGCCTTTGAATCTTGGCTCATTGCAGAGCACAACAAGGTCAGCCTTAGCTTTATTACTCTTTTTTTTTCTACATATAAATTATGTGCACATTAGTCAGTCTATGTGTCCGAAATTATTATTTTTTTAGTTTGATTCCTGCGGAAATTCTTTTAAATGCTTGCTAATTAATAGAAACATAGTCTTCCTCCAAGCCATGTCTGCTTTTCGAGAGTACCGGGATGAGTGGCACGGTTAACACAGTCAATTTATCGATGGCTGTAAATTACATAGTATCTCGAAACTATCAGTTCTGGAGTGGACTTCAAACTGTTCTAAAACATATCAAAATTCATTTGCATTCTTTACACAAAGTTTGATGATGAAGAAAGTAAAGAGCTGGAAGCTTCTAAAGGATTGTTTTAGTTTTTGTCATCGCTGATGTGAAATTTTTGCTTTTCTAAACAACTATGCACAGAGGAACTTTGACCAACAGTGGCTGTCGCTGACATTCTCTAAGGCTGTTTTCCTTGGGAATGGTCTAGTGGCTATTCTCTCCGGGTTGTTTGGAAATCTACTTGTCGACACTTTTTCCTTTGGTCCTGTTGCTCCCTTTGACGCTGCCGCATGCTTTCTTGCAATTGGAATGGCCATCATATTGACAACATGGTCGGAAAATTTCGGAGATCCATCTGACAGTAAAGATCTGCTGACTCAATTCAAAGTTGCCGCCATTGCAATAGCTTCAGGCAGGTTCAAAGTTAGCATTAAAACTGTTGATTTAGAGGCTTCTCAATATACTCTGCATCCATTCGTCCAATATCGCATTAAAACTGTAGGCTATGTTTCCGCATTATCACTAACTCAGTCTATGGATGATTTCTCAGATGAAAAAATTGCATTGCTGGGCGCTATCCAATCTCTATTTGAAGCATCGATGTACACATTTGTTTTCCTCTGGACACCAGCTCTCAGCCCAAACGACGAAGAAATTCCACATGGCTTCGTCTTTGCAACCTTCATGTTGGCCTCGATGTTGGGAAGCTCCCTTGCAGCTCGTCTCATGGCTCGCTCATCTCTCAGAGTCGAAAACTACATGCAAATCGTCTTTCTAGTCTCCGCTGCTTCTCTTCTGCTTCCCATTACAACAAGTGTATGTCTCACTCAGGGCTGAAGCTACATTGTTAAACTGTTGTGTTTAAACAATCTTTTATATGCACATTGACCCTATAATAATAACATGTTTGCTCAGGTCTTGGTGACTCCGTCAAAGGTGAAAGAGGAAGGCTTGTCGTTGACATGCTCCATTCAGCTACTTGGTTTCTGTGTTTTCGAGGCATGTGTAGGAATATTTTGGCCATCGATAATGAAGATGAGATCACAGTATATCCCTGAAGAAGCAAGAAGCACCATAATGAATTTCTTCCGTGTACCGCTCAACATCTTTGTCTGCATCGTCTTGTACAACGTAAGAATAAGTCCTGTCTTCATCCTCTTTATATATTAAGAGAAAAAAAAAAAGTTAATCTGGAAATTTTGTTTTTTTTTTTGTTTTTAATCTTATGGTTCTGCAGGTTGACGCTTTTCCGATCACAATCATGTTTGGTATGTGCTCAATCTTCCTCTTCGTAGCTTCCATACTACAACGGAGGCTTATGGTCATCTCCGAAAATCCAAGTGCGTTCCGTTTTTATTCTTTCTCTTACGGTCTAATATATGCATATAATCTAAAACTGTGAAGAAATTAAAGCAAAATAGGATCCCAAGTTTGTTGTAAATGGTAATGTCCTACTAAAGAGCTCTTTATGTTCATTCGCAGAGGGAGAAGAGTGGAGTCCAATGAAGGAGCGAAACTCGGAAGTTGATCCTCTTAACCTCTGATCAGTTTCCCACTCCAAAGCTCGTAATTCTTAATTTCATTTTTCTCTTCTTTTTTTTGGGTAATTTGATTCGCTGAATCATTGGGAAATAGAAAAATATACAGTCATATTGAAAAAATTATGATCTTTACGCATAATTACCAATTTTATTTTATTTTTTGGTATAAAAAAAAATTATGTTGCATGATAATAGTTAGTTTTAAAATTTATCATATCTATCTAGAATTCTAAACTATTACCCTGCAATGGAAATAAGATATTAAAAACCATTAAATCAGATTGACAAAAAAATAAAAACTGGTTCAAATGGGCAAAGTTCATGAGTAGCCAATTTGAAACCATAAGGTTTACATGGGAAAAGTTAAAATCTTTTGATAGAACACTTTAGCAAGGTAATCGGCATGAATATAAAAATACGAGAGATAAGAAAGAAATAGAGAAATAGTGGTAAGAAATTTTATATGCTATATAAGACAATTTTTACACAATTGTTATGTGATTTTCAAAACGGATTTTTATAAATAGTGGTAAGAAATATTTGTAAGAAACAAAAATCTAATTCAGATTTGGTCAAACGTGATCCATTCTGGATATTTTAAATATTTTGTATATATTATAGTAAATTCTCCAAATTGATTTCTATGCTATAAATTGGAGATTGAGGTTAGCAAGAGAAGACATCTTCTCCAAAATCATCAGTATGAAGTTGGTGGGTTTCATCTTGTTCTTGCTCTTGTTAACAATGTCTTCTTCCAGGTATTTACAAACTCAACTAGCAAAATTTATTTGGTTTTTAATACCAAAATTTGTAAGTTACAAAAAAAATATTTGACCTCCTCTAAGCAAATTCTCATTCACATTTTAACTATATATTATAAGTCCACATGCTTATTAATATATTGTTCCAACAATTCCCCACATGAATATAATTGACTCTAAAACACTGAAGATGTTTTTGAAAACCTTTTTAGGATAGATTTAAGCTGAAAGAAGACTTTCTTGAGTATATGCGAAAAATAACTGTATATGAAAAGGTTGCATTTTTCAGCGTTGAACCAATCACTGTTATACTCTATCGAGTTTACAAGCCCAGTTGGTGAACACGATGTCTTGAACCATCCGAATTTCTAGTGTAAACTGAAACAATAGATATAACACAATTATATTTTCTAGTAGAACTTTCGCTCTCTCGTTGTATTCATTTCGGCCTTGAACATGCCTGATATTTTTTGAGTGAATTTAGAGAATACAATCTTCCCTTATTCTCCTAGAAATGGCCCTATTTCACGTTCAACATGTGATTCTCATATTCTATTTCAAAGTATTCTGCTTTACTTCTTTGAAATAAATATGATGAAATCATTAAAAGCTTACGCTTACCCTCAATTTTGTAGACAACACTGTTTATCATTATTAGGAACTGGGTAGAAACATAAGTTTGACAGTGTTTTCTTAGACTTAATTTGACTTAGTTGTCCCTTTGAACCTAGAAAGTATAGGTGGGGTTACCGCCAAATTTTATCGTTAAATCATATGCTTTAAACTTATTCATATTGATGATTTCAATACTTGAAATCGGGTCAGACCTTTCGTAAAAGGATCTGCTAAGTTATCAGCTGATTTGATGTAATCTAGCGAAATTACACCATTTGAGATCAATTTTCTAATGGTCTTATGTCGTTTACATATGTGACGTGACTTGCCATTGTAAAAGCTATTGTTAGCACCAGCTATAGCCGATTGGTTATCGCAGTGTATCAGAATCGATGACACTGGTTTTTCTCACATCAGAACATCTTCTAGAAAATTTCGAAGATGCTCTGCTTCTTCTGCTGTTTTGTCCAACGCAATGAATCAGATTCCATTATTGACCTAGCCAGCACTGTTTGTTTTAAAGTCATTAAAGCTTCCCCCCACATGTTCTGGGTTACGCCTGATTCTTGCATCATTGCATTCATCATTTCTTTTAAAGTTCGGTTTTTGCGTTCTGCAATTTCATTTGATTCTGGTGAGTAAGGAGCAGTTGTTTGATGAATGATATCATCTACAAAATGCATCGAACTGTCCTTCATATTCTCCACCTCTATCACTCCGAACTATTTTTATAGTTTTTCCGAGTTGATTTTCAACTTCCAGCTTATATTACTTGAATTTATCCAAAGTCTCATTTTTACTTGGTAACAAATAAATATAGCAATATTTTGTACTATAATCAATGAAAATCACAAAATACTTTTTATCTCCTCTAATGGGTAAATAAATCACACAAATAAGTGTAAATTAAACCCAAAGGTTTATTATTTAGTATTCTCAAGAGAAAGCATATGCTATCCTCTTTGAGTTACATCTCTAATTTCAGCATGATCAATGAGATATAAATCTTCTCATGCCATATAATGAATTGAGCTCCATCAATTTGTCAATCATTAGTCATATGCTTATAGCACTAGACACTCACATGACACTCTGATATACATCAGAATTTGGCACAATCATATGTGGCAGACCACTATCAAACTGAATTTGATGTGTCGACTCACTAGACTTGTAACCAATAGCACTTCCATAATAATTAAATTTTAATTTCTAGAATTATTAAATTCAGAAAGTAACAATTTAATTTAATTCAAGGGCAGGATGAAGCAATTTAAATTATTCAGATAACTTGCATAATCATCCAATTAATTTCCAGAAATTATTAAATCTCTGAAATATTAAACTACAACACATAAGTCAAAGCGTGATTTTTGTGAATGTTTTAAACATATTTTGTCTATGCTCAGAATAAAACATAAATAATTTTAATGAGTGCAGCAATAAATCATAGAAAAATTAATTAATTACTTCTGAAATTTTGTTGAAAAATTCAACAAGTATCAGAGCAAGTAAAAATTTTTTCTAGAATAACAATGCACAATAACAAAATAATATCACCAATTACTCTATGAATTACTTTTAAATTGAGCAAATCATATTTATATTATTAAATCGTATAAAATCAAAAAGATCATTACCATGATTTGTCTTATTTCTGTTTTCATAACAAAAACACTAACATATATTTATTAATGTATATGTTATTATATGCGTTTTAAATCACGATCACTAATTATTTTTAGCGATTTAAGCGTTTGTTTTAAAAAACTAAAACCGAATCGCAAACTCGCGTAAAACATCTGGAGAAATTTATTAATAATTAATAACGCTATACCAAAATTAATCGGTTCTTAAAATATTTTTCCAATTAATTGCAAAAATTAATTGGTTTTAAATAACAGTTTTACCAAAATTGATTAGTATGAAATAACGTCTTACCAAAATTTATTAATTTTTAATGACGTTTTACCAATAATATTTCAATATTTTATGTCTTGAAATAAATAATGTTTGACCAATAAATTAAATGGTATTAGACCACTAATATTTGGTTTTAAAAAAATGTTTGCCAAAAAAAAAAAAATGAATTGATCTTTAATTGGTTTTTGTTTTTGTTTTTTTTTATTATTTAAATATTTTTTTGGTTAACAGCATCGATCTTACGAGATCGATCGATCGATCAGTCTCTTGACACGCGGTACCGGTTTTGGTGTTCAATATATTTGATTTCTCTCAATCGACCGATAAGGATCGATCGATCTGAGACCCGGATCGGTCGATCCGGTCACAAAATCTTGAAACCGACTTATTGTTTTTCAACAATCAAAAAACAAAACTTTGATTTTTGCAAATTCGATTTTTCACGCAAAAAATCCGTTTAAAAAAACAAATTTTTAATGAGTTAAGATTGTAGAACCTTATAAAACCGGATTTTAGAATTATCAATTTGCAATACAATTTATTTTTTGAAATTGAAATAAACTATTAAATTCACATATATATATTATCATTTATGTGGGCATAACTTATTTTAATAAATAATAATATCATTTATATAATTCAACAATATTAAGTTATATATTAAGTATAACAATTTTGACCATGAATAATAAATTCAATATTGATCATGCAATTACTCATATTATCAATTCTAGGATTGACCATCATAATTATTAGTAAGAGAATAAAAACTAACAATATTTAAATTATTACATGACCAAGAATTATAGTTTCATATTTCACATATATATTAATCTCATGAACATAATTCTTAGATTCAATATTAACAATGCATAATTTCATGACCATCATTTTAATATTGACAACTTAAATAAAGAATATGATGAATATGAATTAAAAGAACAATTTGTGTGAAAATAAAATTTAAACAAAAAACAGATTTTATAAAATCATAAAAAACCATTTGGAGGCGGGATGATCTCTTTCCTTAACTCAATAAAATGCCCGCAATGAGACAGTTTATATGCATTCTTTAAATCTCATGATACAACCAAACATATAAGACTAAAATGCTTCATTCATGTTAGAATCTACGAGCTAATATTCTACCATATACTCAAAAACACAAAATCTACTTTTGAAAGAGAAAAGTAGAATATGGAGAATGAAAGAACCTGTTAAACCTTGTGAATTGCTTAGCTATTAGCACCTAACACCAACAACCAAGAAGGTATTTCAAGAGAGATTCAACACTTAGAAACTTCTCAAAAATATCTAAAATGTGTTGGTGTTTTCTTGCTTTTAGAATGAATGAATGATTTTTTCCTTCTAGGTAGCTTGATATTTATAGGAGAAGAATAGCTTGGTGGTCAAGTAGATTTAATGACCAAATTTATTTGATTTTTAATACCAAAATTTGTAAGTTACAAAAAAATTCTTTGATCTCTCCTAAGCAAATTTTCATTCACATCTTAACTATATATTATAAGTCCACATGTTTATTAATATATTGTTCCAACAAGAACTTTTCTATACTTCTTTTTTTGGGACTATTTCCGTTGTTCTTCTTAAGTTTACAAATATTTACTAGTTTTCTAAACTAAGGGGCTGTTATATGTTTGTAATATATACAAAAATTGATGATTTTAACAATTAAAAACTTTTACTGATTTTTTAAAAGTTCAGATATTTTAAAGGTTTTGTAAAAGAGTATTGTTGACTATTGTAGATTCTTTAATTGAAAATATTTATTACTTTTATAGAATTTATTTTAATAATTTTTTTTTTCTGATTTTGTTGTTATCTACTATTCAATATCTGATTTTTTTATCTAAAATAATGGAATCTAAATTTTATCATGGGTATCCTCATTATACTTAAAAAGAAAAAAATATGTTATTTTGTGAATTCAACATAAAAACTAATTCACCAAATCTAAGTAGAAAAGTTTGGCGAAATATCTTGTATCTAAGAGGAGGAGGGGAGGAAGAGGAGAAGAAAAAAAATGATAAGAAAATAATTCAATTTTTTAAATTATAGATAATAAACTTTTAAAAATATTTGATATTATAAAGCAGTAAACCAATAACATATGATTTAAATAACACAAGATTTTTATTGATTTTACAAAATCAAGAATCTAATAACTCTATATTTTTTAAGATTTTAAATTATTTGTTACAAATTCATAAACTAATAACACTAGACTTTAAAATAGTTTTAAAAAATCTTAATTGAATAACACTAGAATCTTTACAAAATCCATATCTTTATAATTTTTCTTAAATACATAAACCAATAATACCCCCTAACATCCATTTACAGAATCAAATCATCAAACTTAAGCAATTGTTTTAATTGAATTGCCAATTAGTAGGATACATCAATAGAGAATATTGTTATCAATTAAAAGAAATGGTGATAATCAATTAGAGAAGATATCATATAATCCTAAATGTTAAATTTTTTAAATAGTTCCAAGAAAGATGGCAGTAATACCAAATCCGAGTAACGGTTTAGCGTTGCTTGGTGACACTGACAATGTCATTAGTGACAGGTAGATCACATAAGTTTCCAAAAAAAAAAATTATTTCCTTCAGTAACTCATTCTGGTACATCACACATTGAGTTTCAAGTAAAGTTACGTTATAAGAAAATCATAAATTAAGATATTAATAGAATAATATTTAAGTCTCTCAAAATTTAAGAAATGCTTTCAATAGTTTTTCAAAAAAAAATATTTTTTTTTTTTGAGAAATTTGGTGAGGGACCACCGTTGGTCATACTCTAAACCACTAGATGAGTTCATGTTACATTAAAAGCTACTACAAATACTGACATATGTTTTGTTTTTAACTTTCTTAAAGTCAAACATTAATTTACGCTCAGTCAAACTTCTAAATTCAACCAACAAGGCCAAATGGCAATAACATTTATAATAATAAATCTACATATATATATAAGCATGGGTTAGTTTCTAAACAACTTAAAAGAAAATATCAGGATAAGGCTTTAAAGGATGAAGCTTGTGGTTTTCATATCGTTCTTGCTCATGCTTTCATTGTGCTCTTCGGGTAAGTAAATATGTATACCAAAATACATCTTCTAACATCAAATTAGTAACATGATATAGTAAAGGGTGTTGAAACTGTTTATTTTGGTTTCCGAAAAAATTTCTGTAAATAGTTTCAACTTTTTTAATATCCAAAAATTGATCGATTCTACAAATTTCACACCTAAAATATAATAATATGGTTGATCCCTACATATATATTATGTACATCTGAAGTTGTATATATTTTATTTAGGATTTGAGGAGGGTCACGAAGTTACTGGTAACGGCCTTTATTCCTCAAACAAGGTATGCAATATCAATAACAAATTATTCTTCATTTTTTGTATTTTCTTTGATTTTTCTTGTCTCTCGTACTTCAATGATTAAAAATAAATATTGCCAGACATTTTTAAAATAACTACGCATAACGATTAGTTGTAATTCTTTGTGTAGATTTACTTAAACAAAAATAATAATTGTTGGTGACGCAAAATAATATGTAATAATAGGTTGAAGAGACTACATATGGAATGATGGATTATCCAGGAACAGGCCCAAACCCAGGACACGACCCGCTAAGTCCTCCGCCTCCATCTCCACCTTCGACGAAGAAGAATGATTGAAAATTATGTTAAAAATATTTCCATCTTTATAATTAGAGTATTGTACCGTCAAAGTAAACATATAATTAAATAAAATGCATTTGTGAGTTCAAATTCTGTCATTTAACTAGAGTGAATCGAATTTTAGTAAAGATTAAACATAAATGATTTTCAATGGATAAAGTTAAGAAATTTTGTAGTCTCTATCAAAAAGAATAGTTCAGAACATACCACTTTATTAGGTTAAGCCAAAGCAGAACCATTTATTGGATTGGATTTTTCAATGAATTAGAGTCAATCTCAGTAATTTTCTCTATTATATAATATATTAATTAAATAACTAGGAAAAAAGAAATTGACAATTTTCCGGTTTAAGTGAACCGCTTCCACAAATAAAAACTGATATTGTTCTTCAGTATTCGTCCAAGAAAGTGTAGAGAGTGTCGTCTTTCTTGGTTTTGCGTCGACTAAGCAAAGCCTTAAGCAGTCGTTTGCTCTTACTCGGCTGTTGCTGCTCTGTTTCTTTCTGGTTTTCTTTCTCGAACGCGACCCGAACCGAAGCCGATCTTCTTGGTTCTGATGGGTACTGAAAAATGCAAAAACAAGAACCAAGAAGAGATAAACTGATGACACAAACACTTTTAGTAGAATAAAGTTCGAGTCTATGCTTTCATTCATACCCGTATAGGAGTTATAGATCTGCTCTTGCTTGGTGTCGTTGGCCGGCTGATTGATGCTGACTTCCGGGTAGCGACTGATCCCGATCTAAGTAGCGGAAACCGATGCGGTGAAACGGATCTCTTATCTGAATTATATCACACACACAAACATGTAAAAAAATAGATCGTTTTTTCAGATTGTTATTCAAAGAAAAAACCGAGCTATTGCGGTTTCTACCTTGTTCTTTCTTCAGAATGGTGGACGTAAACGAAAAGGTTGCTGAATGTTGAGGTGGTTGCCTTGGAGGTGGAGTCTGAGATGTTGATTTTCTGCAACGGCAATTAGATTCGAACACGGTTAAAAGTCATCCGGTTTCATTACATTTTGTGTTTAAGATGTCGGTTTTATGCATTTGGGGTTAATACCTAACAGGTGGTGGAGGCGTTTCCCGGATTGTAGCCCGGACAGCTTTAAGAGACCAAGAGAGACACCGAAACAAAACAAGAATCTAAGTTAGGAAGAAATCTTGAATATTGGATTGTACTGGAGAGAAATATAGGAAATAATAAAGTTACCATTTCGGAATTGGTTCCAATCATCTGCATCCTCTAAACTGCTTCCAAAGTACTTAAGCTTATCAAGGTTGGTAGCAGTCATAATTTCACCGGCTGATAAAGAATGCAGCTTTTGCTCGTAAGTCACAGAAATCTCTAACCCGAATGCAAGAGAGACAGGGAGAGAAAACGAGAATATACCTGGTAAGATGTATCGTTTATGGAACTTTGGAGTGTCAATCACAAGTGATTGCTGTGATAGCCCTTCATGATCCATATACTCTTGGCACATGCTTAGCCTCTATAACAACCATCCCATTGTTTTTTTTCCACGAACATAAAGTCGAAGAGAGAAAAAATCAGTAACCCGAACAAGATAACTGATCTGAGAAAGAATCTAAAGTAGGAACCTTCACGCATAAAAACAAGTTTGGTGAGAAACTTTTATCTACCTGTTCGATGCAAGATACTCGTAGTTCCGTCTCTGATACTTCATCGACCTTTTCATCGATAAAGTCGTTGACTTTATACGTAATAGAGCCTAAATGGTCAATTGTATTCACCAGAGCCTTCACCGCATAATCTTTCAGTGTCTCTACAACTCTGCATTTAACACGTGAAAACAAGTATTTGAGAAAAACCAAGAAAAAAATAAGAGAACAATTATAGTCACATAATTGATCTGTATCGCTGCTGAATACTAAACTCACATCTGTCTTTTATCGTCGGTTGTGTAAGATAGCTCGAAATACTCAGCTGCTGAATACAACTGCGTTCGCAAATTCCTCAAGTCCTGAAAACAAAAAAAAATAAGCAGAGAGCCTTTCCCAAATAAACTTTCACGGATTTAAAAAAACGAAATATGATTGAACAGTGTAACAATGTTTGGATCTTTGAATCGCAGAGACCATTTTCATTTCACAGATCTATCGGTTTCACGCACAGAAAGAATGTTACAAAATATCTGTTCTGCATTCTCTTTCTAGTTCTGATAGAGACATAAGCTAAATATCAGAAACAAGAAATAACAGAGCAGTTTGGTTTCGCAAACTCAGAATGTACCTTAAGACCATCAGAGAAGAGCATGCTTTGCTCCATAGAGACTTCATCGTAATTCGATGCTTCTCGGGACTCGGGCATTGTAGCCGCTGCACTCTTTAACATGTGAACATAAACGATGAAAATCATATTCAAAATGCTATACTCAGAACAATGTAAGAAGATCCGAGCAATCTACTCGTATATGAAACATATGAGAGAGTAAAATCTTCCAAGTGTAAGATAACAGCAATCAATAAGGACAGTGATGTGTAACCTCAGACTGAAAACTCTTATCAAGAAGAGGATAGATCTTCTGAGATAAAATCTCTAAGAACGAATACATTCTGCTGCGCAGAAGTTGTTACCATCAATGAAACAATGCTTAAGTATACGAATTTTCAATGATAAAACTTTTACTTTGATCAATTTAAGTAATATGATAAAAGAAGAAACAGACAATGAGTAGAATCCATAGCTCTCTAAAGCAACCAAAAGTTTTATCTAAAGCAAATAGATCTTCTTTGAATCTTTTATTAGTTCTGATTTGACTCTACAAAAATTCCCAAGAAGGAAACTATGGAATAAAAACACACAAATATAAAAAAGAGAAACTTTGGGAGTAGGTGCAATTGTTTATGGGAAAGAAAGGGAGCAAAACACAAGACAAGTTATGATTTTTTTCTTTTGTTTAAAATCAAACAATTTACTACTTATTACACTAAACCTTCAAGAACACTAAAAAGGCTTCAACTTGTTATACCATGCGAGCAAAACTAGCAAAACCCAATTCAAATTCACAGGTTAAATCCTACGCAAATCGACAACTTCATTGATAATAAGAATCCGGTGACAAAAGGTTTCAGATGATGAGAGTGGAATCAAACCTGCAAAATGTGATTATTCAATCTAACCCTCTCACTGTTGTTCCTTTCAGATGTTTCTGCTCGAAAGACAGATCGAATTCGTCTGAAACAATGAAGATTTGAAGACAGTAACAGTTCAACTTTCACCAGAGAAGGCGGCAAGAAGTGGGCAATGTGTATTGATTTGGTGGAGATTTGGAGGAAGGAAGTGAGCAATGTCTTGTACTCAAAACCTCTGACTTAACCCTCTTTTGTCCCATCATTTGCGGAGAAACGCTCGCTCTTTTTATTTGCTCGAAACTTTTTTTTTTTTTGCGAAAAAAACAAAGCTGTAAACTTTTATTAAATTTTTAGTAGTGACTTACCCGTTGCACTATTTATTTTTATTACTTGAAGTGTTATCAGAGACTCCAACCCAAGCAGAAGGACTCATGTCTCTACTTACTACTAGACTACGACAACTTTTAGTAAACTTATGAAAAAGAATTATATAAATAAATTTATAGAATAAGAATTTTTTTTGGTCACCTACTATTTACTAAAACACAAATTGAGTGCTTATTTTTTTATTACAAATACTATTAGAGTTCACAACATGAGAAATAAGATTTAGACACTAATCCACAATTAAGTTTCGAGCGTTGTTATTAAACTTAAAATCATTTTCTTAACTTATCTGCAGTATTACAAAATTCGGTGCAGAAAATTTAAGGTTCAATAAACCAAACGTTTTGTAGTATACTATATAAAAGGTAATAAAACTAAAACAATATATATATACTATGCAAAATAACTTATGATCATGTCGTGCGTGCTTCAAAGGGATAACAATTTCATGGACATTTTTAAACAAAAATAATTTAAAGAAAAACAAAACAAATTGAAGAACATACAATGATTCAAGGGAAGCACGTCTTTGGACAGCCATGGAATTCTTTATTATATAATTCCATGAATGTTTTCCTCTGTTCATTCTTCTTTAACTCAGAGCTTTTTGAGTGGTTACTATAATGAGACCTGTCATCATTTTGTGCAAATTTATATCATCAGATGCTTCTATCACCAACAAAACTTTTTGGTGCAACCATTAAATATGTTATACATCTTTCAATTGCATCATTTTAAGTTTACTCATTTAATACAAATACCGTGAGTCACGTATTTAACCATACACTTTTTTTTCAGTTTTGAAATTAATTATCAGTTTTGAAATTTCCCCATTTTTTTGTATATATAAATTTATGATCCTGGTCAAATATATGTTTGGGTTTGCTACTGTTTATATTCGTTGGGCTTTACTTTGTTGGTATACGTATACTTCTGGTGGAACGGTTTAACCAGACCAAACCGATATTACCTCATTCAACGAAATCAAGTGGACATGCTCACTTATTAATTAGACCGTGACATAAACAAAAACTCGAGAAGACATGTTCATATACTAATGTCATATACAATTATGTAGCAAAGAAGATATATTCAAACAAGTAATTTCACCAACCACACACACGTATAAGGTTTTATTCAAGAAACCAAAAAGAAAGAAAGATTTAGATACTTCTTCTAATGATCATGCCTCCAGCCTCTCTTCCCAAACCCGGTAGGACTTTGACTAGGACTAACCGGTTTACGTCTGATGTCCGTTTTCGGGTTAGGACTCCTAGGACAGGGATAACTTGTTGTCACTGCTCCACCAGAACTTGACGAATCACAACCCGATCCATTAATCGACCCGTTTTTGGTCGAGGAGTTCCAATACGGCATAAAAGAAGTACCTTGAAGTTTGACTGTCGTGCCTTGATCTCGAACTTTAGCCTTTGCAGATGCTGTTGGAGCCATATAGCTCGGTATATGAGTTGGGCTTTTACGTTGCTTATGGGCTTGTCTATATGATCCTAAGTCTATATACTCTCGATCAATCAGACCGATTATCCTGTCCTTGAGGCTAGTCGGAGTGGTCACGTCCATTTCCACCGTCTTTTCCGATACATCACCGGGTGTGGAGGTACCAGCCGTGGTTGCTGCAGCTGTGGGGAAAGGCGGATACGGAGGAGGATTGTACGGTCCGGGGTCGGGACTGGAACCGGGGCCGGTTTGACGGCCTGTGTATGGTTGGGAAGACATCCAATGGTCAAGCCAGTTCCAAGCCCATTGAGTTCTATCAGGCCCATTGACAGAAAATCCAATTGCCTCGTCGTCATTTGTGTGTTGCATTTGCCGCTTCAATATGAAAAACGAAATCATAAGGAAAGCTGTATAAAGGATATAACTTTTTTTTTTTGTTTTTGTTGCCAACTATTAATGATATAACTAATACATAGATTTCTGATTTCACGTTGAACAATAATGCCAACTTATAGTTATATTAGGAAAAAGAGAGATGACCAACCTGGTAGGTGTATGCATAAGCAAGAGCCCTCTCTCTTTTCATCATTTCTTCACTCCTCTCTTTTTCCTGTATATGTACTCAAAATATACAATTAACTAATAATTTCCCAATATAGTAACTTCGTCTAAGAGATTATTTTGGTACCTAAGATTTTTCCACATTACCTTTCCTGGAATTTGGTACAGGCTGGTTCGGTTCACTTCGTGCAATTTCTTCAGTTTCTCTCGGTCGGTATGGAGATTCGTAGACCCTACTAAACCATACAATTTCAAATGTTATGCTCACCTTCATAAATGCATATAAATATATTGTTTGTACCAAAATAATTTCAATATGTACCTTTGTTCGGTTTTTCCATTCCGGATCGCCTCTCTTCTTCTTCAAACTGTTTCTTAAACCGGTCATGAGCCACTTGGAGCCTTCTCGCTCTCACTCGGCCTTGAACACGAACCAGAGCTTGCATACATTTCATGGTCATTTGGGCCTGTTTCCGTACGTGGTTGCCACGTACCAAAGCTTGTAGCCTAACTAGTCCTTTTAAGGCACGAAGTGCTCGTCTCGCCTACCATAGAGAGAAGAAAAAAAACGGTCATGACCTTATATTTTGTTTCTTAATATTGCGGGTTTAGTATTAGATTACAATTACGAGTTACAATGAATATAAATGAGCTACGTAAATCAATGGATGTGTATACAAATTCTAGATAATACCGGTTTAATCATAGCAGCGAGATGAACCTAGTTTTACTTCCGGATTCAAAGCAAAAAGTATTGATTTTCGATGAACAAGTGAGCCGGTAAAGGTCGATGGTAACTTATTGGTAAATAAATTCATACTAATGATGAGAGTTGAAAAGTATTTTTTTTGTAGCGAAAACAAAATTTAGAGATCGAAAATTACCAAGTATCCCCTGTAGTGCGATTGGATGAGCACTGCGGCGGTATCTTCCTCTGTCTGGCGGTTGTAGCCGGCAAGACGAACGACTTTAGCCGCGGCTTGTGCGGCTACAACGGCGGCTTCAGCAGCAGCTGCCGTGGCAATAGCCACAGCCATGACGTGTTTTCTCTCACCAACGGTGGTTGCCGGAGTAGAAGCTGTGCTCTCGACGTCATGGGAGATCTCCGGCGAACTTTCCGCTGGAAAGTTTTCAAAAGACACGACTTCTTGCGTATCGTGTTGCTGCTGCCACCTGTCGGCGTTGTTGTTGTTGTTGCTAATGATGTTTTCTCTCTGCATATATTTTTAATCAAATGTGACATAATAATAACGTTCGTTTGAAATATTTCTTTCCATCTTTGTAGTTTGTTGGCTTATGATCATGATTACTTCCTTTTATATTTTACGTCGAAAGTCTTCAACTTTTTCACTATAATTAACTTCGTTTTTGTGCATGTGGCGACTATTTAGGTTATATTATAATCACTATATGATAATAGACGAATATTATAAACAGAATTGATAATATGAGTCAAGACTTTTCATAAGACCACATTTAATCACAAGAGGTTAGAGTTGAGATACAAAATAAAAAGTGGGGCTACACTTTGGATAGTGGTAAAACAAAGAACATATACTATAGTAATGTTAAGATATGCCTATCAATAGATACAAGTTGACATATCTATGGGTGGGGAAATAAATGGTGTGGAGTGATGGCGAGAGAACAAAGCAATGCACATGAAATTTGGAAGAAGAAAAAAATAGATTTTCTTAGGTGTCATGAAAATCATATTTCAATGCTCTTATAATATGCCTCCTTAGTCCATCTCTTTCACAAGGGGGACCAATATTTTCATTATTACGGTCTTTAAATTTTACTTTTCGTAACTCAACTTGTCATACATTTATAAGATGAAGAATCGTATTATTTTTTCCCATTTTAATCTACGATGTACATAAATATATCTGACGGACACTCGTTTTTAATAGTGCAAACATAACAGGGATAATATAACAGAATTATTACTGTGTGTTGACTTATATATTAGTTGTGGTAAATTTTTCAGATTAATGAGTCGAAAAAAATAACGAAAGATTCACTGCATACGTACGTACATTACGTATGTACGAGAATGTTTACGGCATATGCATATCTAATGTGAATATTGCTTATTTCAAGAAGAAAAAGACATTAAACCAAAAATTGTTTATTATTTAAGAAATCAAAATTGCTTATTATTTAAGAAATAATTATGGGGTCATATAGTATATATAGCTTATATCGAAAAATTAATTAAAATTAACGTTGTATATATATATATATATTTGTACTTGGTTTTACTTACAATTCTTTCTTTCTTTCTTTTTGGGTAAAATAGCTTTAATTTTTTCTATTATAATTTAGACCCACATTAAATCATAATTATCTTGGCGTGTAGAAATACAAAGAGGTTACCAATAGAAATCGACTATATCAGTTTAGTTTCCCCAATGTGATTAGCTAAAATATTACAGTTTTACAGATAAAAATTGATGTTGTCAAAAAAAAAATCCTAATTATCCCTAACATATATGTTTACTTAGAGTGATGATGTGGTGATATACTGATAAATGCATCAATCTAATAATTGAAGGTGTAATTTAGAATACCTTTGAGTCTTTAGGAGGAGAGGATTTAAAGACTTTCTTCTTCACCGTTGAGAACCACCAACCACTTCCTTTCTTCCCCATTTCCGGCAGAACTCTTTGATCATATAAAGCTCTATAAATACTGAACAATTGTTTTTATATAAGAATGCTTTTAATTAATTAAAGTTTCCAAAAGTAGCTTTGAATCTACAATAGCAAAAACAATCCTACAAGTAGCGAAAACCAAAATGTATAACATTGTAATTATACACGCCTTTGTGTTTGCGTTGCGTTCACATGTGGCATTGCCATATACCTCAACATGCAATCAATATGCATAAAAGTTAGACATATATGAATTTTTTTAGGAACTTACATGTTTGTGCAATGTAATCAAGCCATTGAAGCGATTTCTGAAGTTTAGTGAGAGAGAGAGAGAGAGAGAGAGAGAGAGAGAGAGAGAGAGTCTAGTTGAGAAGGAGGAGCTTTCTCATTTCACCACCTATCATGAAATCATTAACGGAGTCACGTGGGCTTCGGTTAAACGCCGTTAACTGTTTTTATGAAGTTCACGAGGTTTATATTTTTATCTTTTCTTTTTCGTTTTGTTTTAACGCCAATCACCTTCTTTCTCTTTTGTAGTAAGTCTTCTGACATAATTGTGATGATCAGTAAGAAATTTGAAAGAAGACAATTGAGCTCATCATTATAAAAATATATACTAATATATTTGACTTTTCTTAATTTGTGGACTTGTGTACCTCAATTCTATATATTTTTACATAGTACCTAAATTCTTTATTTACATATTTCAAGAAAATTACAAAAAACCAGTTTCTTTTTTTTGCTAGTGGCTGATTTTTTGAACAAGATAATATTTTATAAACTGTTCTAATTTTATCGATTTTTAATAATATGAGTTTTGTTGATTTTCTTTTTACTATAATTTTAAATTTTGGGTTTTAACTATTGGTTATGAACTATCAAATTAAAACGTCATTTACAAATATATATAAAATACTTTGTTTTAAAGACTATTATTTTACGGTAAAATTCACATAATTTGATATGTATTAAATCAAAAATTTAGATTTTAATTTATGCATAATTTTTTTAAAAAAATTTGCATTCTGTCCACGTAGAATTGTATATGTCATATATTTAAAAATCTTAGTAATCCAAGAAATTTTAAAGCTGAAGCTTAGACTAATCCTCAGGAATGATATGTAAAATGACTCATGTCACCGATTGTAATCAAAGAAACCGAGGAGATATTATAGTTAGGATTAGGAGCCTACATGAATTATTAGTTACAATTAAAAATGTTTAATTTTCGTTAGGGCCTGGTGTAATCTATAGAAACCTTTAGGAGTTGCAAATGACGCCGTTAGTATATTATATTTCAAGATGTAAACTAAATTAGAATGGAAAAAAACAAATATGAGAATGTAGAGTTGTTTTAATAACGGCGACCTAACTTCTTTATGCGGGCCCAAGAACCTACACCACCTCCAAATTGGACCACCTTTCGATTTCAATACTCACTGAGTCTCTCATACGTCCACACGAGTAGCTAAAATATATATATTATGCATCAAATATTGATAGAGATTAGTTCATTAGCTACATCACGACACGAACGTTGTAGGTATGACATTCTCTGATTCTCAATCCTCTCAGCTTATTGGGCCTTTCATTTTGTTAAGGCTTTAGACTTTCCTGGACCGAATGCTTCAGATTAAAATATACACCAGAAAATAATTGAATAATAAAAAGGAAATATACTTGCTGACGTGTTTCGGTCCAAAAGAAAATGATAAAGATTTGGCTTTTCTTAATTTCCAGAAGGAGACTCTGCAAAATTAAAACCTTCAGTGAAACCAAAGAAGAAGCTGAAGCGCAGAGTTCGAGAAAGAGATTCTCCCGTATTAACATTGAATCTGAGGAGCAATGTATCCTACAGGTCAACAGGTCAGTTCTACAATTCTCAGTTGGTCACTGAGAAAATCGCAAACGAAAGCAGATTACTTGGAAACAAAACAAAATGTAGACTTTAATCTCTTTTTACGCGATCAATTTCTCTGGAAATCTGAAGATAATTCTCGTGGTTTTTTGTTTTTTCCTGTATCTTTCTGGTCAAATTCTCGAACTTTGTTCCGTCGACTTTGATTCTTTCAATTGCATGCGACTACATTGGCTGAGTTTTGTTCTTCGCTTACGCAATTGGCTAAATGCAGTTGTTTTCTTTTTGTTCATTTTTCTAGTTTTCATTCAGTTTATGTGGGTAAATTGGATGAATAATTGAAACGTTTCAGATTTTAGGAAATTGAGGATTAGGGTTTATGAAAGAATGGATTTTTATATCAGACTGTTTGCATCCAATTGTAGATTCCGTTTCATACCACACCGTTGGATGTTCAAGATCCATCAAAGAAGATGCTTTTGGATACAAAAGAAACAACTTCAAGAGATGAAACCCAGAATGGAGGAGGGATGTCTCAGGCAGAGTTTGCTTTGTTCAATTCCGAGAGGCTTCAGTCTGATCTTGAAGTCATGGGTAACAAAATCAAACAGTACGAAGACAATCTGAAATTTCTCAAGGCTCAGGAAAACAAATTCGATGAAACAATAGTCGACTTGCAAGGTTCGTGGTTTACTCCTGCTTATACCACATTTTAGCAGAATAAAAGTTCAGATTTTCTGTCTAGGATTCAGTCTGAAAATGAGAGCTCACTATGTATCGTTGTTTCGTTTTCTCTTACAGTTCATATGAGCAAACTTCATCCGTCAGGCACTCCTAGAAGCGAAAACTATGATACCAATCTTCAGGGTGAAGATATCAACGAACAGATCCTTCAGCACGTAAACTCAGCTGCTGGAGTTTTAAGTCATGTTCAGTCTCTTCATTGCTCGCAGGCTTCTCAGTTGAGTTTGACAAAAGGTGTAGTTGGAGTTGTAGCTAAACTGGGGAAAGTCAATGATGAAAAGCTGAGCCAGTTAGTTCCAATTTTCCCACTGTCATTTCTTCAGATTACCTTATCACATGTCACATTTTCTGTTACAAACCTTTCTTGGGATGGTTTCTGAAATCTGAAACTGACTAGTTTTTCCTCGTGGTACTTCAAAAATGCAGGGTTTTGTCAGATTATTTAGGGACTCGCTCGATGTTGGCACTTGTATGCAAGGATTACGAAAGTATTAAGCCTTTAGAGAGTTATGACAACCAAGGCAACGTTGATAAAAGTGCTGGCCTTCACGGGCTTGCCTCTTCGATTGGCAGAAACATTGAAGACCATTTCGATGCCATCTGTCTCGAAAACCTGAGGTATCAGTTCTTGTTTAAATCCCTTTTTTCCGTATTACCAATTGTGTTTAGACACTTTCATATGAAATCGTGTTCTAATGACTTTGTTTGGTGACTTTTAGACCATATGTTGGTAACCACATAGCTGGTGATCCACAAAGAAGGCTTGATCTTCCGAAACCCAAATTGGCTAACGGCGAATATCCTCCTGGTTTTCTCGGATATGCTGTGAACATGATACAAATCGATCCAGCTTACTTGCTCTGTTTAACAGCATATGGATACGGTCTTCGTGAGACCTTGTTCTACAGTCTCTTCTCCCACCTACAGGTCTACAAAACAAGGGTTGAAATGATTAGTGCGCTCCCATGCATAAGTGATGGTGCAGTATCTTTGGATGGAGGAATCATCAGAACAGCCGGGATCTTCACGCTTGGAAGCCGGTAAGATTCTGACAACTTGATAACCTGAGAACTTATTTCTCTCTTTGGGTTTTTTTCTCTTTTCTTCTGTTTTCCACTGTTCTGTAACAAATTCAAGTTTCAGTGATGCGGCGAAAGTGAGATTTGCAAAGCCAACTGCGACACGGACGATGGACAATTATGGTGAGGCGGAGAGGCAAATGAAAGAGCTGAGATGGAAGAAGGAGAAAACGCTGGAGGACATAAAGCGAGTGCAAGTGCTCCGTGATCATGCTGTGTACAACTTTGGCAAGAAGAAAGAAGAGTTTATTCGCTGCTTGGCTCAGAGCTAATCCACTAATGAGGTAGTGAATCACTTGATGTCTCTTCTGACTTATCAATTATCATAGTGTAGATGAATCAATCAAATTCCATAATTTAATATGATCATTGTAGCATATTATGGAATCGTCTATGATTATATCTTTTGGTTTCGGATTCAATTGAAAGCTTTGGTTTTTATGGCTAACATTTCTCTGTGTATTTGTGTTGTGGTGCTCCAGCAAATGATATCTCCCAGATGAAAAGAGAGGACGAAAAGAAGCATGGAGCTCTGAGTAACAGTAGTGGCCTATGCTTCTAAAGTTAATCCTATTTTTGACTTTAAGAACTTGTTTCCAGTCTTAGTTTTTGATAAATTGCTTCCATGAAAAACATCCAGAGGCTTATTAGACTGATTTGGTTTAGATCGTTAGCTTCGGTTCCGTAGTATGTCTAGTCATAATTTGTTTCGGTTTGACTTGACAATGTACATGTATGATGGATATTTCTGTTATCTAACCTCTTCAAGCTTTTGGAGTCTTATGTTTCCAATGTCTGGTTTATTTGGAACTCAATTTTTCCTAAACATCTCGGTCACTCTATATCACTTCAAATAATTGTCACAAATAGTTTACAAAATTTCATTTCCTTGTTGCATATACTTGCACTACCATCGTCACAAATGGTTTACAAATTTCACAGATCATGTTAATAAATTTGAAACCAGAAGTAAGCTTGAAAAGTAATTATGCCAAAACCTGACATAATATCAAAGGTGGATCATAGCTTATTGTCCCAACCAAATCCCTAATTACATAAAAAAGTTGAATAATAGGGAATACAAAATAGAGACTAATAAATTCAAGCGAACGACAATCAGCAGCACGGCGGAGCCTGACCGTTAGATCCACCGGCTTCTTCTCACTGAGCCACCACATCGGCTGTTTCTCCTTGAGCCACCGCATCGGTTGTTTCTCCTTGAGCCACCACATCCGCCACATCGACTTCTTCAACAACACCGTTATTATCCCACATCATCTTTACCTTTTCACTCTTTTCTTCCTCTTGTTTTGGAGTCATTATTGAAGCTATACTAATATTTGTACTCCTCTTCTTCGCTTCTGCTGCTTCTAACTCTTTCGCCTTTGCCTCCGCTTTCAATCTCTCCTTCTCATCCATAAGTTTCTGCAGATCATCCTCTCTTCCTTCTTTCCTCAGCTCTTCTTTCACAAACTCTTGTATTTCTTCACTCACTCTGACCGTTTCATCGTCCAGCATCTCATCCACAATCTTAAGCATCTCGTCGAGTCTCCCAGCTTCACTTAACGCCCTCATGATGAATTTGTAAGCTTCATCGTCCATCTTGAGCTTGCTTACCATCATATCAAAAAAGGATTTGGCATCGTCGAGTTTGTCGGCTTTAACTAAGTGATCTTGCAACCGGTTATACACCGCCAAGTTTGGTCTTAGACTCGACTCAACCATCGTTTTGTAATATGCAGCTCCTTCGTCTATCTTACCTTCCTTGAAACAAGTATCCATTAACAAACCATAAGTGTACTCATCAGGCTTCACTTTTTTCTCATCCATTTCACCGTAAAACTTCTCAGCCTCAGCCAACAATCCGTTCTCGCACAGCTGATTCATCAGATGGTTGAACGATAAAGTATCAGGACTACACCTAAAGTCACCCATTTGCCTGAAAACCTCCATAGCTTCCCCGAACCTTCCTTCTGCACAATACCCATTAACCATCACATTAAAACTCCCCAAATTCAAAGCCAAACGCTTCGGTGGATTATGTTCCTTTTTCATCGCATCAAACAATTTCAAAGCCTCATCGAACTTCCCGTTCTCACTCAAAGCCTCCAGCACGTAATTATAAGCCATTGCGCTCATCTTCACCTTTGAGTTCTCTCCAATAGCTTCTTCATAACACTCCATGGCTTCTTTCTCCATCTCTTTCATGAAATATCCTTTCATCAATTGCCCATAAACCACACCATCCTCAACAGACCCACCAAGCTTCTCCTTCAACTCATCATAAAGCTTAAAAACACCATCAGCATCAGAATTCTTCACACACCCAATCATTAGATGGCTATAGACAACAGGGTCTGCAATAAAACCTCTAACACCCATATCCTCCTTAATCTCCATCGCTTTCTCAAGATTGTCATTATCAACCAAACCCTTAACGAGAATCCTAAACGTAGCAATGGAAGGATTCAATGGCGCACCATCGATAAACAGCTTGTAATGTTCCAGAGCAACTTCAGGTTTTCTAACATCAAGATAAGCTTGGAAAAGTAAGTTGTATGTGATGATATTTGCGGCGATACCAGCTTGATTGATGAAAGCATGCAATTGCAGAAGCGCCCCGTATTTCGATTGCCGGAGCTGCGCCGCCAAGACGGCGTTCACGGTGAAAATCGTCGGCCGGCAATTCGAATACACGGAGTGACGAGTGTACAGAGCGGCTTCTTCCAGATCGTTCTCTCGGATCAATTTTAGGATATGATTGTGGAGATCGAGGCGTTTCCCAGTGAGAGCAGACACCGATTCTGGCAATTTCGGGATATTGGGGTTCTGGATAGGTCTAGAGATTTGAGGTTGCTGCTGCTGCTGATGTTGATGGGATCTGTTAAACGAGTTGAGAGGTGGCTCCATGCGAAGACGACGCTTACGACGGCGACGTTCCGCGGCGGCCTCTTCCTGCGTCGCGAAAGACATGTACCGGACGGTGGAAAACGGCGGCGGAAGGCGAGGACGGTAGGCTCTCGCGATTGTTTGCAGATGGTTCAAAAAGGCGGCTTTAGCAATCGACATGGTTGAAAATGTTCGTTCTGGAGATTTCTCAGTGGGAGTGGGAAAGAAAATGTTACCTTCAGAGGAAAATGGGGAAGTAAAGGTTTTTGTTAGGGTTTTAGAAGAGTTTGGGTTTGGCGATGAATGAAGTTGTGGGCTTTGTTTGGTAACTTGGATAACTATGTTTTTGAGTGGGGGTAGAAAAAGACGGTAAGAAATTTACGTGTGATTTGGGCTTGTAGCCATTCAAATATGCGCTCTGATTGGGCCAAAATCTTGATTTTAGAGCAATCCATTGTTTTTTCAATGACATAAATTTTTTTGAAAACTTGTTTATTCGAAATCGCATTATATACTTGAATCAAGAATTCAAAGGAGGTTAAAAATAAGACAGTTGAGATGAAATAAGTTGTGCAATAGATTAAGCGTGCTGAATAAATGGATCAGACAGAAGCCACTGAATAAGTATAGATGAACCCGAAATAAATAATGTAGAATAATGATCATATTGCATGTGTTGTAAGTAAAGTAATTATTAAATTTTGACTAAGTATTTTTAATATTTTGAATATCTAATATGATCTAGTTTTTTCAATCCAAATTTCTTGAACTTTTAGATAAAACAGCTGCATAGCAACAGTAGCTTGCGGATTACTATTATTTTGTTTAATGAATATGTTCCGTAACATTTTAATAATTATTATGTCTATCTATTAAACACCTACGGATCATATGATAATTGATCATTGGAGAACAATAGGAACTGATCTCCACGCATAATTATAATTCGGTGGTTGATAGATCTAAAATGAATAGATTCAAAAACTCTAATGGATTCAAATTCTTCACGTGAATAAATAAAACAGTAGGTTATATAAAGTATAGCTAATCTTAGGTCTTCAATTTGTTATGCTAATTCTTTCTCAGTTTAACTTAAAATGAATGCTAATGCGTAACGTGAGAGAACATTTTGGTGTTATTATTGCTGACTAGTGAGTGAATCGTACAAGGAATTATTGGAACTAAAGTTTTCAAAATCGTGGACCCCACAGTCGGTGTCGGTCCTGAGCTGTGACCTTATTGACTTCAGTCACATTGGTTCGTATATATGAACAGAACACTCATCGATTACTTCATCCCACCGAATTATATAATCTGTATCATCGAAAGGAATACTGCAGATATAATTATTTTCGAGTCACGATCTTATTGAATAATATATATCCGGATGTCATACAATTAAAAAGTTAAAAATTTATATATATGTAGGATTAATCATAAATATATGCCCATTAATATAAGGACTAAGAATGAAACAATGCATCGGAAAGAAAATCACTTTATTTTTCTCTACCTAAAGGTTTAATCCGGCCAAGAACGAAACCCCGGTTGAAGGCAACCACGACGAACCGTATATAAATTCCGACACCGTAAAACGGTTTGCCTCAGCCGTCGAATTGATGACCCGATACCCTGGCCAATTCACACGTTGCGTAAGGTTCGACCCGGGTCCCGTGTTCAAATACTCACCGTAATATAGAGTATCTAAAGCAAATGTTGTGTTCCACTCCAGCCAACCTCTCGTGTGTACATGATTGCCGATATACGATAACATGTAAACCGTTCTAGAGAATAACTTCCACGGCCTGCCTAGATACGTCTGGATAGTACCATTGGTCGCTAGGAGATCAGGGGTGGCCAAAACCCTAGACGCATGTATCGATATTCCTGTGTTTTGGTTCGGGTCTTTTCGGTTTTGAGCTGTGATTGTGTTTTTCTGAAGGTCCATGGGTTTGCGTGCATAGATACTACAGTTTTGTAGCACTACGGCTGCATTACCAAAGATGAAATCGACTGTACCGTAGATATCGCATTCACGAAAAAATTGGCGGTTTGAATGGACGTATAGCGTGTCTTGGTAACCAATTATATTGCATCGATAGATCACCGCATGGTCAGCCCCAATACGGAGAGCGACTGCCTGGTGCTTTGCCGGTCCGGCCCAATTTTCGAATGTTATGTCTCTTGCAATAAATCCGGCTCCAGTCGCAGCTGGAAAACAAAACAAGAAACACAGAGTTATGTTTTTGTGTAATAACTCTTTAAATTTACTAAACACAAGAAACCAATGTAATTAATCGTCAATAATTAGTGCTTTATCTCTAAATATAGATGCAACAAATGCAGTAAAACAAAAACATAAATTGATATTACATAGACTTTAAATCAAACACTAGTATTTAGAAATGTCTTTACCTAGAAATGTTAATGCAACTAGTGGTCTCTAACGCGTCCAACCACAAAATTAGCCATGACCCACATCCAACTATATATATAAATAAATGCAACTCCCTTCTGTATCCCATCATGAATGTATATATATATACAAATATGTGGGTCAGTAATTGCGCGGCCTACCTCCAACTTTGGGATACGTTCCATGTGAATGTGTTTATCCTTCTAGATGTGTATGCATATATGATACAAGTGTGCATACCTCTATGAAGATTTAAATATGCATGTATATTAGCTTATACGGAGCATGGATGCATTTACTGATGTAGTGATGTACGTACTTGGATGTGGGATGTATAAATGAGTTTTAGATGAGTGTAAAGTATTTAAACTTTGTTTACCAAATAATGTTTTATGATTTAAGTTGAGTAGATTAGACTGCAGTTAATGCACATTACGACCACAACAACATGCATGTGAGTTTGGTTGGATAAGTAGCAGCACCACATAGGATGTCCGGTTTAGTGTAAGTGTGTTACCTAACCAGACTCCATAATCATATTGAAAATTCAATCCAAAAGCAGTAACCGAACTACAAAGCATTAAAAGATCTGATCAAATTTAAATTTATGTAAAAAAATTCAAATTAAATACGGAATTACGATAAAAAAGACTAAAATGGAAAGAAAAAAATAAGGGTTGTACTGTTGCTAAGCCAAAACTTAACAAACAAGTGATTTTGTTTGAATATGGTGATATTATTTATACTGAAATTTATTTTAAAGGTTTTTGAAGAAGAGATCATGATTTTCTCTAAAACACAACAAGTAATTCTACCGAAGAACTAAGTACAAATTAGGTCTCAACTACCGTGAGTGAGAAAAAAAGTTGGTAAAAAAATTAAAGTTAGTCTGCGCAATGGAGGTTTTGGAACCGAAGTGGTAAACTGTAAAAAAAAAAGTGTTGAAAAAGATGATTAAAAAAAAAACGATTACTTACTGTCTTGGCAAAAAGAGGCTTAAGAAATACCAAAAAAGTAAAAGGAACTAGAAAATATCAGTATTTACAAATATAGTAGTCCATAATATTGACTTTGTTAAGGACATCAGCATCTCATCCATCAAAAATTTCTTAATTAATATTTATAATTAATTTTATTATTATTATATTATAATAGAAAAAGAACTAGAAACGACAGAAGAAAAAAGAAGAACAACCCAAGAACAGTTTCATACTTCTTAGTGTAATGAGACGTCTTATACCAAAAATAGTTATTTTTTTACTTTTTTATTTATATATATATATATTTTGACATGATATTCTGAAAAATTTTGAGGATAGAAGTGCTCTAACTGGTCAAGTACATATTACTATTTAGAAAATTTACTTAAAACTAGCTTTCTTTCTTTAGTGGTCCATAAGCTATATGAAGAATAAACAAGAGTGGTAAATGACAACTAATTTTGTAATTCTGACTTAAGAGGATCTGTCTAAACCTATCACTACCAAATCTATACAGCTAGCTCATGGCCCCCTTCACAGTATCTGATTCCAAGAACTTTCCTTGAGAATATATCTCTTCCTTTTTTTCTTCGGTCAAAAAATAATATTCTTAATGGGAAAAAAACTATATAATATATCTTAAATGTTGACCACCATTAAGCTCTTTTCATGATTTTACTGTACTTAACACTAAAGGAACTTTTAATTTTTCAATTATGGCGCTATTATTAAACAAATTATAATTATTGCAATAATAAAGTTGGTTTTACGTGTTTTATTAGTTTTAACTATTTGTGTATTATTTCAAAAAGTGAAAAGGGGATGGGTAAAAAGGGAAAAGAAACTTACCAAACGTCGCCGTGTGGAAAGTAGTAATGTTGTCAAAAATACTTTTCCCTCCAGAAATGATAGTTTTACCCTTCCCATCTCCTACGAACATCAAATTAATTTTTTTCCTACCGACCTTGAGGTTGTTCTCTTCGTACCTTCCAAAACAAAAACAAAAAACACACAGAAATTTCACTGATATATAACGCAATTATTAACCCCTTCCATCATTATTGTCGTATTATTTGTCGATTTTAAAAACACAAATATCGAGAATAACGGAAGGGGTAAAATCGTAATTATACCTTCCGGCTTTGACGTAGATAATAGTCCGGCGAGTACTGTACTGAGGAGCTTTCTTGATGGCTTCCGATATAGTTTTGCACGTGCCGTTGCCGTCTTTCGAGACGATAATATCAGCTTGTATCTGAGAAACCGGCATTTCCAATATCTCACGCTCTCTTCTTTTGGTCCATCTCGGGAATTTCATTTTCTTGTCTCCTCTTCCTACTTTCAAAAGCCTCCTCCTGTTCTGTATCGGCACTCCTGCGAAATCGTTTCCGTCGCCGTCACCGCTCGCTGCGAATATTGCTAAGCAGTTGCTGACGAGCTCCGAGAGATTCTTCAGCGCATCCGTCATCTGATCCTTCACTCCGCCGTCCCCGACGCCGTCGAATCCTTCTGCGCACGTGTCCTGGTTCGTAAGAGCCGAGCTCAGCCACGTCATCACGTCTTGCGGCTTCGTCTGGCCGCCTGAGACGGAGACCACGGAGGAGAGAGCGCGTGAGAGCGCGTCGACGGAATCGTCAAGCAGCTCGAGGCATGATTCGTAGGCGGAGCGGACACGCGGTGGCATGTCGAGGAAGGAGAAGGAAGAAGATGAGTAGAGTGCGTGGCTGAAGTGGTGTAGCGTCATGTTCACCGTCACATGGATCAGATCTCTGGGGGAGGAGGCGGCGAGTGAGCCGGGGAAATCCATTAAAGAGTCAACGCATAACTCCGGGAAACGAGTCAGCTCGCAGGCTTTTGAGATTGCTTGGCTTGGTTTCCGAGCTAGGCTAGGGACGTGTTGGGAAGATTTGACTTTTGATCGGATTCCGGCGAAAATCGCGGCGGCGAGGATAAGTGCGAATGCTACGACGATTGACGACACTAAAAGCTTCTTTCTTCTTCGATTAGTATTCTCCGGTTGTGCTGACGTGGAGACTTGGTTCACGTTCGGAACTGGAGCTGTGGTGGTTGTGACCGAACCACTTGGTTTGGATGGTCCAAGCCTTTCGTAGCCCATTTTGTTCTGTTTTCTTTCTTGTGATTTTTACATTCCGTATGATGTTTAGTTTATATATATGAGTGAGTGTAAGAGAGAGTCTTGTGAATTATTATGTAAGGAGAGTGGAGGTCATTGTATGTGGGGCACGCGTCATTCAGTCATTCATTCAGAATAAGAATAAATTTGGTTTTTTATTTTATTTACTTTCTTGTGTTGGAGTTTTAGTTGCTTATGTTAGTCATCGTTTGTTAGTGAGCTTTTTGTTCTACGTCTATGTTTGTTAGTGAGCTTTTTGGTTTCTCGTCGACATGAATTTAAAAGATCAATTGAAAACAACAAAATCTATCACATAATTTTAGAATACTACAAAATAAAAACAAGATTGCTTTATATAATTTCTTGCGTTCCAATTCTAATTGTTTGTGTTATTCGTCGTTTTGATGGTGAGGTTTTTGTTCGGACAAAATCGTCGACGTGAATAGAAATAAATATATATTATTATTTTTAGAGTTTTTTAGAAATAAATACCAAATACATAAGACAATATTAAAACACCATTCACAAATCATTAATCAGATCCTACCCTGAATTAATGTGAACAAGTAAATAAAATTAAAAAGCAATCCAAAACTCTTAAAATCGTTAATCAGATACATCCCACATAATCCATCGCACAATCCAAAACTCTTAAAATCGTTTTCAAAAGCATCAACACCATCAGACTGTGCTCACCAAACGCTGTGCATCCTTCCTAAGATTGGCAGAGGAGTTCCATCTGAATCCATGGATCAAAAATGATTCTTTTAAATTGTGTGTTATCTTTTAATTGAGAAAATGTATTTTGGAGCTGGATCTAAATTTGGATTTAATTATTTGTAGGTGTTATCGATGACAATGAAGAACATGAATCTGAAGAAAAAAATGGATAATTATATTACACATGTTATCGCACTAAACAAAATTTTAGAGGTAAATCAATATATTTACATGGTATAATAACAATTAACAATATATACAAATATAAAAGTTAATATACAATTATTTAGTTACCGCGTTAAAATATTTTTTAGCGGTAAACTTACATGTTTATATGGTATAATATATATATATATATATATATTTCCCGTTAAAATTAATAGTAATAACTGTGTTACCGTGTTAACAAAATATTATAGGTAAACTTATATATGTATATGATACAGTATTTGTTAACTATTAACTGGAACAACAACAATAACATCTTTAGTAAGAATAAATGGTTTCTTACTCTTATAGCTACGGCAGATAAATGGTTAATGAGAATGATGGGTTTGATAAAAGCAAGATGATCAACCACATCTAAAAATCATGGACAGATTTGACCAAGGAAGATGATCTTTTGTACATATTATCTTGTAAAACATAAATTTAACTAGCCAATAATTTATTTACCGACTGTAAAAAAAGTTAGAGGTAAATCTATGTATTTATTTACCTTGTTACATAATAGTTTACATTGTTTCATGTCTACTCCAATTTCAGTGTACTGAGTCGACTTAGTATCTCTACTTTCTCCAATCGTTTTATACGATGAAATGACGAACATGAAGAATGTGTGAAGGAGATTAACCTATCAGCACACCTAATCCGGGAACAATAAACTATTAATATCCTACTAAATCTCATTATACTTGCGCTAAGATTTGTAAGATAATAAAATGTGACAATAAATGAAAGGTAATATCGACAGTTAGATGAACAAAAACTACAACAACTTCTCATTACGTCCAGTAATTTACTAATTTCAACCTCAATTGTGTATATTTGGCTAATTAACTCTACTTTTGTACAATATATAAACGATTAATCATTGTTCGTATTATATAAATGATTAGTCTAATTATCTTCTTACACATAACTAACTGTGCTGTTATATTTCACCAGATCATTAAAATATTAATATCAATTTTTTGTTCCACTAACTTGAAACATAAATAACTGCAAAAAAGAAAAAAAAAACAGAAAGAAGGTACACAAAAACATTCATATCAAAATAATGTTGATAGGAAATTATTGGTTATGAATACACATTTAAATTATTTCGGCTCGAAGCGTAAAGTACATTTTGAAACAATTACATATAAGTCTAGCAATTGATATATTATATTATTATATGTGTGCAACGTGTATATTAAAGAGCATGAGCTGGCACCTACCAACCAAGGGCTAAGCTTGATGAAATGATAGTGAAACTATATATAAACGAGTTCAACTATTTGTATGGTTTTTTGGTAATATTGTATGAAGAGTTTAAAACTATTTCGAAACAGTTATAAACACTTACACAGTTGACAGGCATTAACTAAATCTATATATTGTATCAACATTGACCTAACCAAAAAAAAAAAACACGACTCAGCTAATGACAGAAGACAGAATGCAACTAGAAAATCACCCCCATTGTTTCTGATCACATAGACATCTCATGTTATTCTTTTTTTTATGTTTTCAGAATTTGACATAATTTTAAATGGAGTAATTCAAATTAATCTAATGGCATGCCTACATTTTTATAATGATAAACCAGTACGATTGTTCGATTTCTTATTTGATTTCGTGATGGTATATAACTAGCTCGTTTTTTAACTATTACAGGTAAAAAAATCGGACTGAAGTGTGGGACTTATATACATTTACACATTTACATGTAAATATGTAATTGTCTATTAAGATTTAAGAATGCATATATAAACGTATTTAAATTTCTTTAATGTTTTTATGCAGCGAGAGCATTTAGCATATATACTTGAAAAATATATAATAATAATATTATATATATAGACGTTGAAAAAATAAAAAATAATATTTATGGATAAGATGTGTGTGTTACATAAGTAAAGTGATTATGCCATCGATCTTTTTCCAATATAGTTAGTGAAGTATCAGAATATGTTCAATAATGTTTGGAAAGTCTCTTTTCCCTTTAATTCTAAAAGTTGCTAACTTAAGGAGTAAGTTATATAGATATGTTCAAAATATGGCTTATTTGAAGACTCCAAAAAAAAAACTACAATCGTTTTTCTATATATTGCGGCTGATTTTAAAATCCATGTAACAATTTAATTGCATCAGTAAATTTATATACTTCAGTTTGATTTTATATGCCATAGTAATAAGGGAGTACTTTGACATATTAATGCTTTCTGGTTATATATCATACAGTAATGTATTACGAGATCTAAAAAAGTATTAACATGAGTTAGCCAATGTAAAATTCATATCAGTTAATAAGAAATTGTTTAACGAAAAATACAAACTTCACGAACAGATAACGAAAAGTGATATCTTCAATAGGAGCGCTCTGAATAAATTAAATATATACTATCGTAAAAGGTTGAACCAAAAGAAATGATAAAAGGTAAGAGTAAGTCTGTTGCTTCAGTGGAAAGATTCATAAGATTTCTCTGATTTCTTTTTTTTTTTGTTTTACCACAGTCTAAAATCTACCTCTCTATTCGTGACTATGGATATATTTTAGATATTTTATGCATTTTAGTTTTTGTAAAAGTTATTAGACTAACAAAAATGTTATTCACATAGGAAATTATTAAAGAACGAGTGAATCAAAGTCTTTTAAATAGAGCAAGAACAGTTTTTAAAATAAATTAATGTGTTCTACATACAAAAAAAAAAAGCAATCCTTCAGGAATCAGGGTTTCTACAAAATTGGTTAAACATACACACTAATAAAACTTAAGATAAAGAGTATATTTACATCTAAAGCAACCATTGCCAAAAATAGTATTTATTAAATGTCTTCTAGAATAGCCAATTATTTAACTTTTTCCTTCTTTAGCAATGAGCATATATGTGACGGTTATGGTCCGTCTTTTTTTTTTATGTTCCACGAGTAAAATATTTTAAAGCTACTCAATCGTTAAGAATGATTTTACAAAAGCCAATTATAACAAACCATGCTATATGACTGTGGATTTTGAGGATTAGGCTCGTAATTTTGATTTTCTTTTGTTACTTACTTTCTATATTACTTTATATTATACAATACAAACAAATGGATTATATAGTTATTTTTTATTATTGTTATAATATTCACTTTCTTTCAATTCCCTCGTAAAAGGGGTTGGAAGCTGGGAGCGTACAAATTAGTTTGATTGCAACACAGTATATATAGGAGATAAAAGCATTGAGAATAAAAACGAGGAGGAGCAATGAAGTTGAGATTACTAGCCAATCGATGTGAGGAGAACCGGAACAATTCGAACCATGTCATGAGGAAAACTACTTCATTTTGGTGGCGTGTCTCTGTCTAGAGCCGCAACATTGCTTCGAAGTGTTTGGCCACTGTTTGATCAACACAATGACATTTCTTAATATACCTAATTACTAACATCCATAATATGTACCTAGTCATATGCCACATAAAGTTTCTTTTACGTCCACAATATGCAGACGTTCATCGCTTTATAATAGTCACCTAATATCACTAGTAAAAAAAAAACATATACCCACGAAAATTTTGTGGGTAATAAAGAACAAATTTCGTGGCTTTAAAATTTTTCGTGAATCATTATGGATAGCAAATTTGGTGGGTTTTCGTTGGTGTCTTTACCCACGAAAACCCACGAAATAGTTCGTGGGTATATCAGTCCCACGAATATTCACCAATAGTTTCGTGGCTAGACCGTTTCCACTAATGTCCACAGATTTTTTTATGGATAGAACTTTCCCACGAATACCCACTTCGTGGGTAGGCAATTTCCACGAATTCCCACTAAAATATTAGTGGGTATACCGTACCCACGAATATCCCAAAAAACTTAGGTCATTCCCACTAATAACCACGAAATTATTGGTGGGTAGATAAATTAATATTTTTTAATTTTTTTATTTAAATTAAATAATTAATTAATTAATATAATTAATTATTTAATTAAATAAAATTAATTAAATGTTAAGCTAATTAAAGGGAAAAAACATAATATTAGACATAAATTAAAATTGTTTTACATAAAAAGGAAAAAAATTAAAAAACAAAATACAAAATTAAAATTAAAATCTACGGTTCGGGATCATAATCGAATCGAATATCAGGCATCTGGCTAGGATCATAGTCACCGGGCTGGCTCCTCGATGAAGATTCCGGACCTCCAAACAGTCGCTCCACAATCATATCAATCTTCCCCGTCAAGTTTCCCATCTGGTTTTTCATTTCATTGATTTCTCCTCGTAGATCCTCTTGGGTGTTGGTCGGATACTGGACAGACGGGTTATAGAACTGCGTCCTAGCACTCCCGAGACCGTACACTTGTCTGTATTTTGGTCTGGCCCTCTGCATATGTAAACATTAAATAATTAATATTTTAATATATTACCAATATACAATTATAATATAAAAAATACCTCGAGATACAATTGGTTAATGACTTCCCGAGTAGGACCAGTAGTCGAACCAGCTGTGCCTGTCGAATCTTGGTACTGAGAAGCCGCCTCTTCAACATCTTTGACGAGTTTCTCAATCACCGGATCTACGTAAATGCCATCCGTCTGTCGATGTGTCTCCTTCACCAAATCCAGAATGGATGGTGGCTGGGATCCTTCCCCCTCTGCCTCTGCATAAAAATTAAAATTTTATTTATTTAATAAATTAAACACTACAATTACTAATTCTAATAAATAAATTTGTTAAATTAATGTATCAAATAAAACTTACCAATCCATAGTCAATTTTCGAGAAGGAACGGGGCCGGCACTATGTTTGTGCATATCTTGGCCGTCTATCTTTGTTTTACGGCTGGTGGCTGCTTTTTGGCTTTTGGCAATGACTTTCTCAGTCTGCCACTCTTCCATAAGGATAGCCCAATCGCTATCGCTAATATATGTGGACTTCGATCCCTCTCTCTTCTTCCTACTAATCTCTTCGCTGATTCCTAACTTTGTCTTTTCCTTCCAAGAATAAAAGACAATATCTTCGAAAACGGGATCCTAGTAGTAGTTTTGCTACAAGTTGCCCAAAAATTGTTATTTTCAATTTTTTATATACACATTAAACAGTTAAATATTAAATTTTTAAACTTACCACAAACGTTCCCCACCACGCTTGAATCTTTTTCGGGGCATTTTTTTTTCACATCGGTCCAGTTCTTCCAAGGACCCCAAAAATTTCCCTGCCAAGTGATTCTAATAAAATTGGTGACCGAATCATCGATCCCAATCCTTTCAAAATTTTTAAAAATGTTAGATCTTTATATGTTAAATAAATAAAAAATTTAAATTGTGTGTTTAAAATAAGAATTTTACCATAATCCTTTGTTTTCCTTAAACGGATGGAGTTGGGGTTGTGATCGTCTAGGAGCATCATATACCACCTGTAAATGGTAACAATACTCTAAAGAAGCGTCTCTAGCAGATCTCGGTAGATCGAATCTAGGTCCGAACGATCCTGAAAATCCTTCGCTAGACGATGTCATAACTATATATAAAAAAAAGTTTGTTACTAATTACAAAGTTAGTATTTTTAAAAACATTAGAAAGTATTACATACCAAAAATTTACTAGAAGTTCTTCTAAAAAATATTACTAGCTTTAAATAATTGATATAATAATAAACATTTGTTTATATTAAAAAGAATTATTGTGTATGTATATGGATGGTATAAATGAATTTGTTGAAATATTATTGAAAAATGATGTTACTACAATTTCAAAAAATTAATAATAATTTTTGGGGTAATATATATGTTTGGCTATTTTTAGTTAAAAAGTTAGAAATTATAATTTTTGTCAAACAAATTTTAAACAACAATATTTTATTATTATTATTAATAAATATTTAAAATTTTTATAAATTTAGTTTTTTAACTTTTTTCTTTTTAAATGTCAGTGTTATTTTTTTAAAAAAAATTAAACAATTTTGATTTAATATTTTATAAGATTTTGTATTGTTAATGAAATAATCAATAAAATTAATTTTAGTAATTTAAATGCTTAACTTTAATTTTTCTTGATAAATGTTAATGATATTATTTAAAAAAAACAATTAACAAAATTTCGTACTATTAATAAAATAATCAATAAAATTAATTTTATAACACATACTTTTATCAAATTAAAAATTTTAATAACACATATTTTTATCAAATTAAAAATAACAAAATTATAACTAATCAACAATTCATTATAAATTTAATTTTTATACATTTCAATTAATAATACTAACTTTTATACACATACTAAAATATATAACACATACTTCTATCAAATTAACAAACACTAAAAATTAACAAACCAATCAATAAAATCAATTTTAATAACACATACTCCTATCAAATTAAAAATTTTAAATTACAAAATTATAACTAATCAACAATTCATTATAAAATTAATTTATCTATATTTCAATTAATAATAATTATTTGAAAAATTAACAACCACTAAAATATACAATAATTTTAATTTATCAACAATCTGACCTATAATAAACAATCAAGTAAACACTAAACTATATACTAAATTAATTCCAACTAATCAATTATAAACTATTACAATCAAATTTATAAAATTTAACAATCCTATCACATAACCCAAATAAAAATTACCTTGAGAAAATAAAAAGTGGTGGTCTCGCCGGAAGAGACAAAGAACAAAGGATGAATTCGCCGGAGAAGATGAAGGTTTGATATTTTGCGAATGGAAGAGGAAAGAAGATATTTCGAAGAAAAAGATGAACTATCCACGAAAATTTTCTTGGGTAGCCGTGGGTAAAATATAATTTTCGTAGGTAAACCCACCTATATCCACGAAAAAAATCGTGGGTATTTGAATAAGCCACGATTACCCACCAAAAAATTCGTGGGTAATAATAAATTTCCGTGGGTAACCCAGGAATATCCACTATCAATTGTATAAGTTTAAAATTTCATACTATCCATTGTATAAGTTTATAATAATGTTGTTATGTTTAATATTTCATGTTTTTTAAATGATGTAATGTTTCAAATATTTGTAATATTTTTTGAGAAATATAATATTTATATATGTATTATGTAATATAAAAATATTAAAACTTATACTTTGTTTGATAATTATATTTCATATTTATAATTAATTTACATTTAAAAAAATATTAAATATTGATTAATAAAATTTTAACTTATATTATTTTGCTCATTAAAAAATTTATTTTGCTCATTAAGAAATTATTTTTTTTACTTTCAAGTTCTAATTAGAAGTTCAAAGTAAAAAAATAATCTTTGTAATGAGCAAAATAATATAAAAACCTTATAACGTTGTTATACTATTAAAAATAAACTAATACAAGAAATTATTCGTAGCTCAATGGTATGATGATCAACATATCTTCTAAGAAAACCCAATATTGAACCGTAGAAGAGGCAAAAATATTTATCTTACCCACGAAAAATTTAGTGGGTTTTGGTGGGTATATCATTACCCACAAAAAAACTCACTGGATTTTTGTGAGTATATCATTACCCACTAAATTTTTTGTGGGTTTTCGTGGGTATATATTTATCCATGGAAATTTCCGTGGGTAAGAGTGGGTTATGCATTTCGTGAATATAGTCTTTCTCACGACTACCCACGAAAACCCACTTTTACCCATGAAAAATTTCGTGGATAGTTGTTTACTGTTCATAGTGGGTTTTTGTGGGTATACAGAGTTTTGACCTATACCCACGAAACTTTTCGTGAGTTTTTCGTGCATATATGCATTTTTTTTACTAGTGTATATGTCATACTCCTTTAAAATTCTTTTGTATTATAGTGAATAATAAAAAAAATCCTTCCATACAATAATCATGATAATTTTAAATTAATTTGAACTTACTTTTTTATCGACTGTAATTTTTCCATTAAGGATTCGATCTAGATTATATATGCTGACATCGAAATGTTACACTTTTGTATTTCTTATTTTGTTTGTAGTGCATGGTTTTCGTACAAATTAATATAGTAGTTTTTGTTTTTGGATGACAATGAATCCAGTAGTTGTTTTTCAAAAAAATTCTTGTACTACTTTATAACTTATGATTCGGGGTTAAGCAAAGGAAAGGTAGTCATCGTCTTCTTTTACTAAAACATAAAGTAGATGCTTTAAAAATAGAGTTGTAAATCATTCATAGAATCGAATATGAGTTATTTGGTATAATTTATGTACCAAATAAATTAATTTTTCATTAATAAACGAATAAATTGTTGTCAAAAAAAAAAAAACGAATAAATCAAAGTTTCATGAAGGTCAATACAATTTACCATAGCTTTATGCATGCATATAATATATATATATATATATATATATATATATAACATATCAACTAGATGGAGCATAATAATATCCAGCTACATTTTATTTAGGCTTCGCTCTAATTAATAGCATTATACTATGTCATGTTCTATAATACTATGACGCATGTGACCTTTTTATATTTTTGGTAACATGTTATATCAACAACGAAGGAAACGTATAATGGAAATACGTTATTTAACAACAAAAAAAATGATAAATGATGGCGAAGATAATGATAATAATGATGATGGAAAGACATGCCATGTGAATTGGTTGTGGCGATATAAAAACAGACAACTTACATCTCACAACTTGTAACACACAAAGACAAGATGTCAAATAAATAATAATAATAATAATAAAGAAAAAAAAACAGAACACAAAATTAGTATCAAATCGAGTTCACTCTGTAATTTTTGTGATAGCAAAAGTAGTATCAAATCGATATCCTTTATATATTAAAACAGGATCCACAACACAAGTTGTAACTTGCAACATGTGTCCAAGTAATAAAAGTAGGAATTTTCTTTTTGCGGTTATTCGGATATAATTATAGAATTAATAACTATAACAAATCATCCTCTATTAGTTTAAAAACCACAATGTTATATTAAAGTCCATCATGTATTAAATCATGATCTACAAAACTTTAGAATAGTAAAACCTCTACAAATTATTATTCAGTAAATTGATAAACTATATAAATTAATAATTTCTTCCGTTCCAAGTTTGGCCAGTATAAAAATTCATATAATTTGATAAAATAATAATTTTAAAGAAAATTCTAAATAAATATATGATCTCATCAATATCATAAATTAATAATTATAAAAAATTATCAATATATATATTATATTTAAGAAAGTATAATCAAATATAATTCTAAGATTGATTATTTTTTTTGTAATTGCATTTGTGTTGGAGTTTATTTCTAATATTTTTATTGCATTATAACTTTTGGTGTTATCTTTTTGTATTGTAACCAAAAACTGTGAAAGAATATAGACACAATAGTTTTTTTACGTGTAATTAGTTTCAAAACATGTAAATTATAAAAAAATTATCGATAAATAAAAATATGGATTGTTAAGAAAATTTATTATTTAAATAAAATTTCTTCAGAATTTTAAAATTTAGAAAAATATCTCTATAATTTAACAATTTATGAGTTTATCAATAAATTAAAATTTCTTTAAATTTATAATTATTTGCAGTGTTAACATTATTAAGTTATAAAGGTTTTAATGTATTATATATAGCAAATAGAATTAAAGTATATTTATAAAGTAATGGTGATTTTAAGATAAATACTATTAATATGATAAATTTTTTAGATAATTGGGCTGTGCTTTTGCGGCTATATGGATAAAAAATGGCACATATGTTTTAGTTATCTATTATTAACCACAACTTATAATTAAAGAGCTAAAATTTAGATGAGACATAATTACTATAATATTGCATAACCTTATTGGTATAAGTAATTTAAAAATAATTAAGTTTTACTTTAATTTATAATACCATATCTTAATATATTTATATATTTTAATGATTGGTGGGCATAATTTTGGTCTGCGAGATATTCATCATTTGCATCGTCTCATATGAGTAGGGGTGTAAAAATCTACAAACCGAAATGGTTAAAATTTTATATGGGATATGGAACTTAATTGATAAATATATTTTTATTAATTCATAACTCATTGAAGTTAATCAATTCATGGTTTTAACTGTTAATATAAAAATAATATTTTATAATTAAAATAATTATTAAGTAGAAAAGAATTGTATTTTTTTGGAATTTAGCATAAAAATGTTTTATAAGTTTGACAAAAAAACAATACGATTTTAGACCAAAATTACAATTTTATGATTTTAAATAAAAATACAGATTTACAGTTTTGGTGGAAAACACATGATTTTGTGATTTTGATGGATAATACAATTGTGCAGTTTTAATTAAAAACATGATTTTTTGTATTTGAAGGGGAAATACCGTTTTACAAGTTTGACCAGAAAAACAATATTATTATTTTGGCAAGAAAATAACATTATGATTTTGGCGGAATAATACGATTTTATGAATTTGATGGGAAAACTATTTTTATTTTGACTGAAAATCTGGTTTTGCAGTTTTGGTATTAATATATGATTTTTTTATTGGTGAAAATAGTTTATGATTTTTGTAGAAAATTTTAATTTAACAATTTTTTCTAAAAATAGATTTACAATTTTGTCGTGAAAAGTTTGTGTTTTTTTTTTTTGCAGAAAACATAGTTTTTTTATTTTGGTGTAAAATATAGTTTTACAGTTTTGTTGAAAAATTGAATTTCTGTGTGTTTTTAATAGAAAATGTGGTTTTACTATTTTTGTTTTAAAAAAATAATATTGATGAAAAAGTCAAAATATGAGATGTTGGTAGATGAGAAAATTAGATTAGATTTGGTTATAGATAACTTATTATCCATTTGAATCTAAACTATTTTAACCCAACTCATTAAATCTATTTATCAAGTAATCCATAGTTTGAATTGGATTAGATTGATTTATAAAATTTAACCCATTTTGACACTCTCTGATGTCAAACTCATAAATGCCTTGAAAAGACTGATCCTCTCTAATGTTAAAAAAAAAAGAAATTTGATCCCCTCATCAAACTTTTCCAAGAGATCTTGAAACTAGCAAGAACAAGAAAAGCCATTACGTGATGGGATTCCTCATGCATACTTTCCCAGATGGTAGATAGCTATTATTATTGCGACCAATCTATCACTATTAGTTCGGATAGTTTGTTTTATAAACGTTAACTACACCAAACCTATAAACACATGACTGTCCTACAGATGATCGACTAGTTGTTAATCTATATAGAAGAAAAAAACCATGATTCGATATCCTAACTATATGTAACTTTATACATTCTGTAAAAATAAGATCGAATACTATGACTAAATCAAACTTTATCTAAGGAGAAAAAATATACTTAATAACCACATGAGCTCACTAATTAACATATCCAATCGCATATAAATTTACCCAGTTTTCTTCTCATTCACTTGCATTACTATATAACCTCTTGTGATTTGAGCGTCAGAAGTTCGTTGAAATCTTTTGTCAAAAAAGAAAAAAAAAATGTTCGCTGAAAGACACCAGTCATATTCTGGATCAATAAGACCTTATTAGATACCTTATTACATTATGTATTTCTCTTTCGACGTCTCGAAAAGAAAAACAAACAACCTTTTATTTAAACGCCACAAATATCATTAAAGTTTAGTATGTAAGATTATGGACCCAACCGTCCAAGTTACTAAATTCTTTTTTTTGTTAGAAAGCAATTTTTTTGGTTATCAACATTATCATAGCAAAAGTATAAATGAACACTCCAAAACTGTTAGAAAGCAATTCAAAATATCAAAAACATTATATAGTAAAAAACGTGGCATATCACACAATTGGAGGCTATATTATGAGAGAGAGAGAACGAGAGAGGTTATGATCGAACAGCAAACTATGGAGATTAAGATACGACGGGACATACAAGAGGCAACCGTGAGGGAAGAGGAAGAAGAGAAGGAGCAACCCCTTAGTCCGGCGGCGTGTTTGTTCCACGCTCCGGAGATTAACTGTTACGTCATATCGGTGATCGGTAATGAGATGAAGATCGAGCCAGATGTGATTATCGAAGGATTAAAGCAAACTTTGATCAGACATCCTCGATCGTTTCTCCAGTAAAATGGTGAGTGCTACACTTTTAGTTTTTACATACTTACAAATATATACGACTTTAGAATAATCGTAACTTTAGTCTTATGGTAAAGATAAACTTATATGTATATATAAATATATATATGTGTGTGTCTTAATTCGTACATATAAATGCTTTCTATAGCTAATAACAAAATGAATTTTTTTTTTAGACAATGAATACAAACTTTTTAAACAATTTGATCGGTTTATTTTTCATTGACTTTTCTGCTAGTGTTGCGTGATCGTCGAGTCTGGATAGTGTTTTTTACCAATTATCTTTTTTACGGCGGTTGGTGTTTATGGGTTGCTATTTTTTCTTTTTGTTTTGTTATTTTCTCAACAATGTCACACTAGAAAACACTCAAACCAGAAATTTTTGAACATTTCTGAAAGTTACTATTAGTTGAGCCAAACCACTGTACATACTTTTTTTCTCCATATATACAATACAAAAGTTAATTAAACAGTCTTGTATAGCTTTATAATTGTCGTTTTAGATTTTTAATACAGATTAAGAAAATATTAATTTTTTTTTACTTTTTATAAGCAAAAACATCATTAACTACATATTTAAACCCAATTTACTCAATAATAAAATAAAATACAAAATAAAAATAGTAATAAAACATTAAAAGCTTAAAAAGTTAAAACGACATTTGTAAAAAAAATAAAATTTTTTATATAAAGGACAATAAAACGAAAAGGGAGAGAGTATTAATTTTTTGGGTAATACTAAAACAGCTTAACTGTTTGGAAGCCACAAACAGTTTTAAAAGATCAAGTTGTTGACGAAATTCATGAAATTGATTAAAGACTACAATGATTAACTCACTCCGAATTCCTTCCTTAACATCGGCGATTATGTTGGTATTGAATACGATTTGTGATGCGTTGGAGTTTATTGTTTGTTACGGTAATGTTCCTTAAGGACACTGATACACCGATCAAAGGCGATTTCCGACTAAGTAAGCATAAACGGATGTCTTTGGTTCATCGTACCGGTCTAGTAATTGGAATAACTCAGACCGGTCTCTCGCAATACCTGGAGAGAAGATATGGTAATATTGTATTTGTATACATTTTGACATGTACATATTAAAAAATATCGTATATTATTAACGAGTCAGTTCTCATGATCTTATGATAAATTCATAGGAGAGAATAAGAAGAAATTAGGAGAAGATCAATAATCTAAAAGGATCTCAAATGATATGCCCAAAAGAATAAGGCTAAGACCCACTACTGGAATCCAGGCAATTTCATATGCCTTATCACTTATTTTTGTTTTAAGGACGATCATATAATAAACTTATTATGTATTTAATTTTTTTGGGGTTAAAAAAGGATCTATCTGACATGATGGCTAAAGGATCTAAGTGTAGATGGGGAAATTGGATCGGCTATATTGTCTAATACAACGATGTCCTTTCAAACTTGATTGGTCCTATTGAAGAAATCACCTTCTTTGAGTGTTTATGGCCATCCCCATGTAAGAATTTAGACCATTATATTTTATGTTATGATTTTGCATTTTTTTTTTTTTTTTTGGTTTTTAAAATTTAGTGAAGAAGATTTGACGATCTCACTGGTCTTTGATTAGGCTTTGACGATGCATTTCCAAAGTTACATGAACAAGATGACGATTTCTTTGACCGTAGATCCAGCGGTCATAAGTGATACTCATCGGCTACTTGACGACTGGGAGGAATCTTTAAGAAGCATCAAAGCTGCTGCTCAAGAAAGAGGCTCCATTCATCAGTAGACTGAGCGAAATCTTTATTCTTATATTCTTATTCAAAGAATGGTTAAAGTTTGAAAGAATATTAATATTACTAATTAATCATTTTTATCATATAAATTGGGTTTGTAAATTTAGAAAATCAGCCGGACCTAGCTTCAGTTACGTCCATGCTTAAAAGGCTAAAATTATTTTGCAGTAAATAGACTAATTATATACAAACTGTATAAAATTCTTAAATAAATGTTAACCAAGACATTATCTGGTGGAAAGATGATCATGGCCGATTCTTTAACATTTTGTGTCGTCGTCAGCAACTTAGCATCATGCCGTATGTCAGGTAGGAGTGGATTATTATCTCCGATCTAGATCCGATTCGAGATCCGTTCTAAAATCCAAATATCCAGAAGTTGGATCTGAATTTAATAGTAAAATTACGGATCTTTTATTTATAAATCCAAATATGCATATCTTGATTTTAAGGTCGGATATATATTTATAATAATATATTAAAATTTTATAAATAAATTAAAATTTTAAATTATTTTATAATACTATATTTATATAACGTACATATATTTTTTAACCGGATCCGGATTAAGATATCAATTTTAGACTGATATTTTAAATTCGGATATCCATAAGTCATGGATCCGGATTTAGATAACTAAAATATGGATCCAGATATTTTTAAAATTTTAGATATCCAAATCCGTCTCATCTCTAAATCAAGTACATTTAAACCTCTATAAATGAATACTCTTGAGATCTTTAAAAAATATTCGTTTAGCGAGATTATTTATTTATCGAAATGAATATATAATTTATTTATCGATAAATGAATTTTTATTCATTTAAATAGTATTTTTGAACATCTAAAAATTTGGAAAAATATAAATTAAAAAAGAAAGTTTTTTAAAATTAGAAAAATGAAGTTTTCTAAAACTATGAAAAGGAAATTTTCTAGATTGATGTAGAATTAGGAAAAAGAAGGCTTGTAGTTCTTAAAATTCAATGTAACATATATAAATATAAGTATTGGTGAATTATATCACCGAAGAAATAACTAACGAGAATGATGATGTTATAGAATTGTAACGATAAAGTTATTGAGTCTTTACTAAATTGTGAGAATGATTCAAAATCAGATGATAGTAGTGTCACACCAAATGTGTCATCAAAAGAAGTATATCAAACAGTTATCACCTTATGAAACTATTGTTTACAAAGATACTCACAAAGTTTTGTTTGTGATATAATAAAATCTAGATGAGATGAATTTTAGTGGAAAAAAAACAGAAAACTATAAATTCCTTTTTTGTAAAAGAATGACTTATTGTATGAAAATTGTTAATTGAACAATTTTTCTTTTTAATATATGTATATCTAATGATATGTGATAATTATTCATTTATATTTACATAGAGTCTTTAAGGATTTTTAAAAAAAACATTCATTAATGCATTTAGCGAAATTATTCATTTCGTGTTACTAGGACTTAAGCGCTTTCGGAAAAGAAGATTTTTGGGAATGGGGTTTAGGAAACTGGAACGTCCGTCTTTCCTTAATGAGTTCGTAACAAGTTTCTGTTTTGCAGATGGATCCATACAGGGTAAGGATGAGGAAAGGTTTGAGACGGTTGTATCGTGGCCCAAGATCAGTGCCAAGAGAAGAGCCAGAGCTGATCGTGATATCATCTGATACGGAGCCTGCCCTAGCAGAGACATACTCAATTAAGATAGACCCTGAGGAAGACCCAGTAGAAGAGGATTCCGTATAAGAAAATCCAGAGGAAAGATCGTCTGATGAACCTTGACGAGAATCGATTGGAGAAATCTGCAATGCACCTAGACAGGTTGCCTCACAGGACCCAGCTCAGGTATCAATACCATCAGCACTGACGGAAGGAGATGATGCTTCCACAAATCAAGAAGGAAGGACTGGACCAAGCTATTATGAGATTCTGGTCCGGATGCGGATGTTGGAGATGGACAAATTCGCAGGCAGTAAAGATCCCTTGGAAGCAGAAAGATGGCTACAAAGACTAGAGCTGAACCTACAAGCAACGCAGTGCCCGGACGAATACCGCAGAGACGTCGCGATATACTACTTGGAGAAGGACGCGGAAGACTGGTGATATAGAGTGGAGAAGGAAAAATAGATAAGTAACCACGCTGAAGCCTCTTGGGTACAGTTCTGCAGCGAGTTTCTCTATGAGTTTTTCCCTCTTCAAGCCAGGGAAAGACTAAGGGATCAGTACCATTCGTTGACCCAGCTGGGCCGCACCGTGAGAGAGTATGAGGCAGAGTTTAGCCGACTCCGACAGATCACTTGCTACGAATCAAACGATGAAAATTGGACGGTACAGTTGTTCTTGAGTAGTTTGAGGCCTGAGTTGCGAATCCGACTAGAAAGGATACCGGTTATGGACCTGTCGACCTTAGTACGAGTAGCAGAGAATGTGGAGCGAACACTAGCCGCGGAGCAGGTTGAGAGGGCACAACAAGGCATAAGGACCCTGAACACCTTAGAACAAGCCCGGAAGTGCACACATGACCGACCCATATGACGATTGGAGGAGCCGGTCCTGAGATGCGAGAGATGCGGATTGGAGGGCCATCAGATTGGCAAATGTAGGACTTACATGATGGATCACACCATCATTATGTGTACTACTTGCGGGGAGATGGGTCACCATTACGGGATTTGTCAGAGGGGTCAGAGATCACGTCCGCCACGGCCACCGGGAGGAAGAAAGCGCCATTAGATACAACCGGTCTGCATCCTTCTGTCCTCTACCCCAAATTTTGGTATGTTGGGCTTAACCTTTGGGATTGCTTAGGTATGGATAATTGGTTCATGTTATACTAACCAAGTCAGGTTTGAGTTTTGGAAGATCGATCGTGCATGTTCTTGTTTGATTGTTGCACGGTTGATCGACTTTGACTTGGGCTGAGACCGGTTAGTATAACTGAGTCAATGTTTGCTTGTGCATGTTCATGATTCATTGTGTGTATTAATTGCATATGGAGGGAATGTTATGTAATAAGTAAGTACGAGTGATTAAGTGTGTAGATTTCTAGGCTGTTTTAGGCTTTGCTATAAGTGTTTATGTTTGGGTAGCTAGGCTTGGGTATTTTGATTCATGTCAATAACATTCATGTCGGGTTTGAGTTTAGGAGATGGGTTGTGCATGTTCTTGTTTGATTGTTGCACGATCTATCGAATTTAACTCGGATTTAGATTTGGATGGAATGATAGAGTCAATAGTCAGTCGTGCATGTTCTTGATTGATTGTTGCACGACAGATCGGATCACCCTCACCATAAACCTGAATGGCATGAATATAGCTTAGACGGATCTGTTACTGTTAGAGTTGTTGATTTAGGTGTGGCTAGCCTATAACCTTGTTACCATAATTTATAAGTTGAATGTAGGGTGTTTCAGATTCTCTAGTCATGGTTAAGTGTGATACTCTTCCGTAAGTTAGTAATCTCAAGTTAGAGAGAATCCCTTGAGGGAGCCTTTGGTGAGTAGCTGCTTAATTAGGTTTCCCAAAAACCAAACTCTTTAAACTCTTCCGGGTTATTGTCATGTGTGTTGTGGAAGCTGTATGAGTTTTTCTTGTCGTAAGTGACCAAGTTCGGTAGGGGAAGCATTGTGAATGTTGAGATCAGAAGTGAGCTATGGCCTGAAGAAAAAGATGAAGGAAGTTAAGAAAACAAATGCAAAGCGAGCAAAGACTAGATCAAGGAAAGACCAAGATGGACAAACCAATCATGATGAAGTTGATGTGAGCCTCAGAACGCCCAGACCAGACGACCAGACGGATGAACAGGATTTAGTTATGTGTTGGAACTTGGTTGTTGAACCTTTGGTTCATCTTTCTGGTCATCTGGTCTGGGCGTTCCGAGGCTCACATCAACTTCATTATGATTGGTTTGTCCATCTTGGTCTTTCCTTGATCTAGTCTTTGCTCGCTTTGCATTTTTTTTCTTAACTTCCTTCATCTTTTACTTCAGGCCATAACTCACTTCTGATCTCAACCTTCACAATGCTTCCTCTACCGAACTTAGTACAACAACTCATACAGCTTCCACAGCACACATGACAATAACCCGGAAGAGTTTAAAGGGTTTGGTTTTTGGGAAACCTAATTAGGCAGCTACTCACCAAAGGCTCCCTCAAGGGATTCTCTCTAACTTGAGATTACTAACTTACGGAAGAGTATCACACTTAACCATGACTAGGGAATCTGAGAACACCCTACATTCAACTTATAAATTATGGTAACAAGGCTATAGGCTAGCCACACCTAAATCAACAACTCTAACAGTAACAGATCCGTCTAAGCTATATTCATGCCATTCAGGTTTATGGTGCAACAATCAATCAAGAACATGCACGACTGACTATTGACTCTATCATGCCACCCAAATCTAAGTCTGAGTTAAATTCGATAGATCGTGCAACAATCAAACAAGAACATGCACGACCCATCGAAGTTTAATTGTATGAGACCGAGCAAATCCAACAAACTAATTAATCTAATTAACCTACCATATCAATATGATATAATTTAGAGTAACCAAGCTAGCATTTTTTTGTTACATCTAACAGTTTGTCTTTTATTGTAAACATCATCTACATATCATTTGGGGAGTTAGAGTGAAAAACATATCAATTTTTTTGTTTAGAATTGTATTTCTAAATTTTTATCATATAATTAATAAACTAATTTTGTTTTGAATAAATATAGTTATGACAAGAATATTTGTTTCTAGTATCAAAATTTACATGCTAGAATATAATCTAAATGCCAGTCATTGTTTCTATAAGATTTCTTTCCAATACTAGAATATTTGTGACGAATTTTTTTTCCAAGAGCCTTTCGGTTTACCTCTTCTTTAATTATACAAAATGAATCTGTAGTAATTTAATTTAATTAGTTATTATAATTAATTATTATGTGTTTTTGGGTGACTAAACTAAATTAGTTTGTAGTTTTGATAAATTTAAACATGATTTAATAATATATTTCAAATTATATCGCACATAAAATGTAATCTTAAACTTAAAATTTGGACCACAGAATCTTTTAATCAACCAAATATAAACCTACAGGTCCATGTATTTTCCAAACAGTTAAAAAGGCGAAAAGACTAATAATTATAGAAGTTTCTGAAGATAGAAAAGTTACTCATATAGTAGTAACAAAAAGAATAATACAATAATGGAAAGTTAGGACCAAAAAGATTATTACAAATTAAAAGGTTCCAACATTCAAAGACAGGACAAAAAAAATCATTCATAGTGGATTTCCAAAGAGATAGAGAGAAAAAAGATTGAAAACCAAACTATGGAGATTAGGACACGACGACGAAGTGGGCACATACCGGAGGTAACAGTGGAAAAGAAGGAAAAAGAGGAGGAGCAACCGCTTAGTCCGGCGGCGCGTCTGTTTCACGCGCCAGAGTTTAACTGCAACATCATATCGGTTATTGGTTTGAAGAGCAAGATCAAGCCAGATGTGATTATCGAAGGAATCAAGCAGACTTTGATTAGACATCCTCGTTTCTCCAGCAAATTGGTGAGTCCCACACTTTCATACATACATACGATGATATATTACGTCTATATCAGTATATATAAAATGTTTTCTCTATTTTTTTTCTTCTTTTTGGTTAGAATGAAAACTACTCTTTAACAAAACAGACATACAACTGCATTTGTTTTTTCTATAATGAGTGTAGTTTTCATTGGATGGTGAAGTGTGATTGATGAGTGTTTTTCTCTTTGTTTACAAGTACATGAAATTCTCAAACGTTCCATGTCAACATTTATGCGTTTTGATATTAAAACCAAACGATATGTATTAAATGGATTCACGTCAAGTCCGAATTGATTTAGGTTGATTTTGGCTTAGGAAGGTAAAAGCTAACAACAATCGGGGAAAAAATGACAAGAAGAGTTAGATTTGCAAGCAATGAGAGGAAAGAAATCCAAAGTATCAGTACATTTTTAGTCAAAAAAAGAATATATAAATTTGAAAATTATATTCCAAAGTGGGGAAAATATTTTTCCATTCTCGTAACTCAAAAAAAAAAAAAAAAAACAAAATTAGCGGGAGATTTCTTTTGTTAGTACAAATTTATTCAACCAAGTGTTATATATATTTTTTTCTTGAAATATCTTAAAAGTGTTAGATATTTACTTCAGAAAACCATCGATTTTATCTTTTATAAAAAAATATGTTATCAATATTGACATAATGCTACATAAATAGTTTGAAAGACTCGTATTTTCTTAAGAGAATATTTTAACACATTTCAACATTTTTATTAAAATAAATACTAAGAAGGAACATAATAGATTTCATCAGTTAGCCAATAAGACTTATGTAAAGAAAGTTTGGTTATATTTCATTTCTTCGATTAGATTTCAATTTTTTTTATATTGCTGAAATGGTTTATTCCCGATTGATCTTGTATTCAGTTGTAATTGGTTTTAATACTAATATATTGATTTGCTGGAAAAAGGTGAAAAGTGGTAACAACAAGAGGCAAGAACAAAAATGGGTTCGGACAAACGTGAAGGTAGAAGATCACGTCGTCATTCCGAAAATCGAAATGGTTAACATAGAGAACGCAAACGCAGACGCTTTTCTCGATAGCTACGTCTCCGACCTCACTACGATCCCGTTAGACACTTCGAAGCCATTATGGGAAGTTCACTTACTCGACTTGAAAACTTCAGACGCTGAAAACGTTGCCATTTTGAAGATCCATCACTCGGTTGGCGATGGTATGTCTCTGATGTCTCTAGTCCTTGCGTGTACGCGTAAAACATCGAATCCTGATGAGCTTCCGAGTCTACCGTACCAAATTCGTTCGTCGTCTGAGTCATCCCGGTTTTCCACTCGTTCAAGGAGTTATTACCAGTTATTGTGGCTGGTTATGGTTCTATGGTCGACTGTTATGATGGTTTTGAATACGGTTTGTGATGCTTTGGGGTTTATTGCTACGGCAATGTTCCTTAAGGACACTGAAACACCGATCAAAGGCAATTTCCGGTTAAGTACGAGTAAGCGGATGTGTTGTGTTCATCGTACCGTAAGCTTTGACGACGTAAAGCTAATCAAGAACGCCATGAAAATGGTAATAATTACAGTGAATTTATTTTGGGCAACCGCATATCATTATTACCTTCAAAAATAAATAGTATAGAAATTGCACAATAGGTGTGACATGATATATATCATATTCGATTGATCTTACTCGTATCAATTTCCCGGTTTAGTAAACCATCAACGATTTTTTTTTCTTTTTGGTAGACCGTCAACGATGTTGTCCTTGGAGTATCTCAGGCTGGTCTCTCGCAATATTTGAAGAGAAGATACGGTAAATAGTTATGTTTCTCTGTGAATGAACATTAAATCATAATATCAACGTGTGAAATGTAAGGATTTTAAGATAAATAATAGGAGAACAAGGAGAATCCATACCTAAAGGAATAAGGCTACGAGCAGCTCTGCTTGTAAACATAAGACCGACCACTGGAATCCAGGCAAATTAACCTCATCTAATCAATTAGAATTAGAGATTTCACATAGTTCTCATTTGTTTATTTGTTTTTAAATAAAAGAACAGGATATAGCTGATAAGATGGCAAAAGGATCTAATTTTAGATGGGGGAATTGGATCGGGTACATAGTCTTTCCATTCTCTATTGCATTATGCGATGACCCTTTGGAACATCTTCGACGAGCTAAGTCGATAATCGACAGGAAGAAGAACTCATTAGAAGCCGTGTTAACGTTCATTGTCGGTAATTTCATTCTAAAATCGATTGGGGTTCAGGTACATTACTTCTTTTATATCTAGCTAACAAATTAACCATAATCATACATTAAAATTCCATTAAATCTAACCAAGAAAAAATGTTGCAGAGTAATCTAATAAAAAACTCCATCAAATAAAAAAATTTAAAGCTAACCATTCATTTATTTTTTTGTTAGGTAGTATAATCTAATCTTGTGGATATTTAAATGAATGCAGAGGTCAGCAAATGTATTAAAGAGAGCATTGTCAAACACAACGATGTCATTTTCAAACTTGGTTGGTCCTATTGAAGAAATTAGCTTCTATGGACATCCCGTCACTTACATGGCCCCAAGTGTTTATGGTCATCCCCATGTAAGATTTTAAACCATTCTATTTCATGTTATCATTTTTTTATCCAGTGATTAAGATTTAACGATCTCACTTGTCTTTGATCAGGCGTTGACGATGCATTTTCAAAGTTATATGAACAAGATGACCATTTCTTTAACCGTCGATCCAACGGTCATTAGTGATCCTTATCGGCTATTTGATGACTGGGAGGAATCTCTAAGAAGCATCAAAGCTGCTGTCCAAGGAAAATAGTCAGTAGATTGAGCTATATCCTCTTTTGATTTAGAGAGAAAAAAGTACTTTTAAAAGTAAAAATAAATGGTAATTACCAATAAGTATAATTTTGACTGAACTGATACTTGATACTTTGATATACGATTAAATCATTTTCATAATCTTGTGCATTCTCATGTGATTCACTAAATAGGATAAGAAAGTGTTTGCATCAGTCCAGGAACATCTCGTTATACTTATTTTTGCCAATGCGGAAACTCCATTGATCGCATAATTGCTATTTAGTATTTAGATAAACTGTGTATACATTATTGACTCGAAGTGCTTGACTTTGAGGACATAATCAGAACAACTACAACAAAACATGAAGAATTGATTAGAACAACCATAAAATAGCTGTTGTTTCTTGTGTAAACAATTAGTAAGTCAATTGCCCTATTTGTCACATGTTTCTTTTCGATCAAATACACATGTCGCATGTCTTCATATTTGACTTTTCGATCACATGCAAAATTCTGTAAACTAGTCGCGATTTGGAAGTTAAAAAATGCATTATGCTTTTTAAGATATTTGTAGATCTAATATTTAGATTTCTCTCTGTTCTTAATTAGTTTTAAGAAACTTGGATTAAAGCTGTGTATGTATTTCCAATAATAAGCATGTAAGTTAACTTTTATTCTTACAAAAAAGTCTTTCAGAACTCTCATCACAATTACATGCATTTTGTTTCGTCTTCTATTTTGGGAATATTAAATCCAATATATTCGTTTATTAAGATTTATCGTAACTAAGAAGTAAACAATAGTGTACGTTTTTATATTAAAAAAGAAGAAGCAATAGAGTAAATTCAAATCTTCCATAATTAATGGAGTATTGATGGCACCACGCGCACAAGCATGGAGGCTCTATAGAGTTGAGGCTTTAGAGTTTGAGATATGAAAACCAGAGTGTAAAGAAAAAACAAACATCATACAGGAAAGAATGGAGATTAAGACACGACTTCACGTATCCGATGAGGAGGAGCAACCGCTTAGCCCCGCGGCACGCCTATTTCACACACCGGAGTTTAACTGCAACATTATATCTATGATTGGTTTGAACAGTAAAATCGATCAAGATGTGATCATCAGAGGGTTTACGCAAACTTTTATCAGGCATCCTCGTTTTATCAAGTAAATTGGTGAGTCTCAGTGTCTCACACTTGCTTGTATATATTGCGTTTTATAAGGGATTACATTACACATAATACATTTGAAAAGTATGTAAAATTGTAATATTGGATCATTTAAATATATAACTAGCTAGAACCAACAAAAATTCAATGGGCATATGGTATTAGAGTCCAGTTAACTTAAAGAACTACGATTTAAAAGTATGATTACTTCAAAATGAACTAAATCTTATGACTGGTTTCTTTTATATACTAGAAAACTTCTATTGTAAAATTCCTACAATCAGCATGTTCACTTCATAATAATTACATGAAGGTGAGCGATGGGAACAATGGACAAAAACCAAAGATGGGTTCGGACAAACGTGGTCGTCGAGGACAATATCCTCGTTCTTAAAATCAAACCACAAAACATAGATACCGCAGACGTGTTTCTCGAGGATTATGTTTCCAACCTCATGAAGATCCACTTGGGCAACTCGAGGCCGTTATGGGAGATTCATCTACTCAACTTGAAAACCTCAGACGCTGAAAACGTCGCCATTTTAAAGATCCACCACTCGGTCGACGATGGCATGTCAATCATGTCTCTCGTCCTCGCATGCATGCGTAAAACATCGAAATTCCCGAGTCTCTCTTCTGCATCATCCCGATTAACGGTCGGGTCGAGGAGTAATTCCAGGTTATGGTGGTTGATTAAGGTTATTTGGACAGCGGTTATGTTGGTGATAAACACGTTTTGTGATGCTTTGGAGTTTTTTGCTACGACATTGTTCTTTAAGGACACCGAGACGCCCATCAAAGGTGATTTTCTGTCAATTAAGAAGAGTAAACGGCTGCGTTTGGTTCATCGTACCGTAAGCCTTGACGATATAAAGCTAATCAATGAAAATGGTACAAATGGTTTTCTCCTTTTGATTTGTAGCTCGACATTCTCTTAGTCCTAATATTGTTTGCTCAAAGTAACCCAAGCTGGTTTCTCGCTATACTTGGAGAGAAGATACGGTAACTAAATTCTACTCTCCTATTTTCTTGTAGTAATAGATAGTTATTGCATATTTTTAAAGTACGTAAACAATCTAATAATTTGTGAAAATTTAATAGGAGATGAAGAAGCTAAAAGGAATAAAAAAAACTGCCTGAAAGATTAAGGATAAGTGCAGCTCTGCTTGTAAACTGAAGACCCACCACTAGAATCCAGGCAAATTTTATATAAGCTCAATTACTTATAACATGACAACTTAATATACTTAATTACCGTTGGATTAGAATTAATTTTGGTTTTAAGACAGGATCTGGCCAATATGATGGCAAAAGAGTCCAAATGTAGGTGGGGAAATTGGATCGGTTGTATAGTCTTTCCCTTTTCTATTGCGTTACGCGATAACCCATTGGAACATCTCGAGATAGCCCAAAAAAACCATAAACGGAAAGAAGAATTAGTTGAAGGGTTGTGTACTACTTTTGGTTATGATTATTGATTAATTTGTAACTAATAAAAAGGTGGCAGCTACTATAGCAAACAGAAGAACGTCGAATATAACGATGTCGTTTACGAACATTGTTGGTCCGGTTGAAGAAGTTTGCTTCTATGGAGCCACAAGTGCTTATGGTCATCCCCATGTAAGTTATTTTCCTATTTACCCACTGTCATGTCCAACCCAATTATTGAGAACCTTTTAGAACTTTTTCGTGATACCTAAGTTCTATGTCTATGACTATTTATGATTGAATATTTAATGTTGTTTTGATTATTCACCCACACATTCAAAATTTTATGCATAAATGAACGATAATGTCATTCTTATCTCATATTTTACAATATATTGATGGTATGTTTTTACTTCTTATATGTAACTAATAAGAACTGTTTATCAGTTATTTTTTCTCAAAAAGACAACACTTTTCGTATTCGTTTTACTATGAAACGAATAAACATCATCGGACAAAAAATCAGCTAAATTTGGGAAAAATATATATAGTGGATTTTTTTTAAAAAAAAAATATTGGTTAATGAATTTTAACAGATTTGAAAATACAAACAAAATCTGTGTGTTACTGGGCCATTGATTTTACACTTTAATTGTATATATGATGCTATGATGCTAAATTTGGCATTAATAAAACAATCTTTAATTGAAATTTTAGATGCCATTTGACAAATTATATCTTCCGATATAATATCAAAAATGTGTAGAAACAATAAAAATATAGATAAAAGCTTTCAATAGGAACCACCGTTTAGTTCTTCTTCCATAACCACCTGGAGCAAATTCTCATAAATCTTCTGCCATTGATCATTCATCTGTAAAGATTTTTTGTATTCAAGTTTCGATCTTTCCATTTCGATCTCCGTAGCTGCAGAGCCTTGTTGCTGACACCAAGCAACAACAAATAGAGAATTGTGAAAAACAGAGTTTTCCCGAGAAAAAAAGTGTTGTTTTTTTTTTTTATAGAAACAGAGGAAACACAAACCTGAAGTTCTCTAACTTGCTCATTAATAAGGTCAGCACTGTGATAAGAAGAGTAAATAGGAACATCAGAAAGTGGTGGCGGATCAACGATAACTATACCATCCATAGTATCTTCTCCTGATCTTTCGTATTTTTCCAAAGGCGGAGGTAATGACGACACATTTCTTTTCCATGAAGATTGTCCTTTGTTGAAATTACCAACAATCGTTTTTCTGACAACTTGAATATTGTTCACAGGGCCTGTGAAAGATACCTTTTCTTAAACAGAAGAGAATGCTTAAGAAAGATACCTTTTCCATGGCCGAAAGTACGAACAGGGTGACGTGATTTGGGATCCCAAACACAAATCATACCATCTTCTGATCCAGAAATCAAAAGATTTCCGTCTGCGCAGTATGCTAAGCAAGTAACAGCTTTGCTGTACACACAAATTATTGAGTCAATGATTATAAATAAGCTAAGGATTGTTAATTTCTCAGTAAAAGTCCACTATGCGAGTCCATTAAAAAATAAAAATCAAATGCAACATGTTAAGAGATGTGATTAGAAAAACCATCTTATAATCAAGAACTACTACAAGCTAATGCAAAAATAATATAAAACATCTAAAAAAACCATATTAGAGTTGAAAATTACTACAAAATAATCATGATTTACAAGATGCAAGCAAAAGAGAAGCAGAGTACCTTTGTTCGGATACTGAACCAAGAACTTGTGTCGCATAGTCATTTGAGGAATTCATGGCACCGACATAAATTTTGCTATCTCTACTACCAGCATAGAAAACAGACCCGCCAGGGTCCAATGCAAGTGCATTGATGGCTGAAGGAAAGATGATATTTCTCAGCAATTTCCCCTTCGACAGGCTCCAAACCTATGGATTTACAAAATCAAACCCAAAGCCATGAAACAGAAAAGCTATATCAGGGTTTACTGCTAAGCATTTACGAAAGCACTTAACTTTCATTGCAGGTAACAAATGCATATAGATTAGTAGTCCAAACAAGTACATTGCAAGTCCGATCTTCTGAAGCAGTAACTATCAACGCATTGCAGCCTCCATAGTCTATGACAATGTCGGTTACAGACATTGTATGCTCATTAAAATTGTGTTCATAGAGAGTGCTCCCTTGCTGCCTCTGGAAATCATCAAATAGCCTAACTAACCAACAAAAGAAAAATAAATAAATAATTAAAGGCCATACCTTTACGAAAAGAAAAACTTAAAACCGGGCAAGAGAAATACGCAAGATTTAACCTTATAAGAGACCAGACTCTAACAGATCCATCTTGAGATCCTGAAACCAACAAAGAATCGTCACCAGAGAACACCAAGCATGTTACTGAACGGTAATGACCATGCCACTTCTTAAGCAGCTTCCCACTCGCAACCTAATTTAACCATGTTTTGACCATGGGACTCAAATACGCTTAATCCTAATAAGTGAAATCAATTTATGAAATTGTTACCTCCCAAAGAAATATATCTCCAGAGGTTCCACCACCAACTATGTAAGTTCCTTCACTGTTAGCTGCGAGAGCCTTTATTGACTCCACAGGGAAGCTCCTAACTTCCACTTGAGGCTACAATCAAATACATTTTTAATCCCAAAAGAAAAATAATAAAAGTCTTCAGAGAGAAAAAAAGTGAGTGACGTCAGATAATCAGAGGGAAGAACCTTAGTCCAAGACCAGAAGAAAACCGAGCCAGAGGAACCGGATGCGTTACGGAGCTGGGAGGCGGCGAGGAATTTTTCTCCGACGGCGGCGAGGCCGTGGGCGGAAGAGGCGCACGGCTTGAACCGGAGCTGCTCCTTTCCGGATTTGAGATCCCAGCTTCCGATTCCGCCATCGATTGACGAGGAAGCAATAACAGAAATCTCCATAGCTAATTTCTCTATCTATTCAGAGAAATAGGGAAGAAGAAGCTTTGTTTTTTGGGGAGTGTGTGGGATTTATGATATCTATTAGGGTTTATAAAATCTGTATTTGATTGAATTAAATAATAGTTTTGCGGAGTATTAGCAGTTCCATTAAAGATAAGGGGTTATAATGTAAATTTCATATAATTAACATTTTATTGAGATACGTACGGTAACGGAATCGTTTATATGGGAAACGATGGCGATGATAAGCTTTTCGCTTCCATCTCCCGCCAAACTTCCCGTTTCATCTTGGCCGTCCGTACCGAATCGCGTTAACGTCGCCGACCGTCTGATCCTCCACCATCTCAATGTCGGCGATCTTCTGGGAGCCATCTCTGCTCTTGATATCATGGCTCGTGATGGTATTCGCCCCACAGATTCCGTCACTTTTTCTTCCCTCCTCAAGTCTTGTATCCGAGCACGCGATTTTCGATTCGGAAAACTCGTTCATTCCCGATTAGTTGAGTTTGAGATCGAGCCTGACTCTGTTCTCTGCAACTCACTGATAAGCTTGTATTGGAAATCCGGAGATTTAGCGCGAGCCGAGGATGTGTTTGAGACCATGGGGACATTAAGTAAGCGAGATGTTGTTTCGTGGAGTGCTATGATGGCTTGTTTCGCTAACAATGGAAAGGAAATCGATGCGATTAAGCTTTTTTTTTGGGTTTTTGGAGATGGGTTTAGTGCCAAATGATTATTGTTACACGGCTGTGATCCGAGCTTGCTCGAGTCCGGAAAATGTTTCCTTTGGAAGAGTGATTTTAGGGTTTTTAATGATGACTGGGCATTTTGAATCTGATGTCTGTGTAGGTTGTTCTTTGATCGATATGTTTGTGAAAGGGGAGAACAATTTTGAGAACGCGTACAAAGTGTTCGATCAAATGTCTGAACTAAATATTGTTACTTGGACATTGATGATCACTCGGTGTATGCAAATGGGGTTTCCTAGGGAAGCAATCAGTTTTTCCTTGGACATGGTTTCAAGCGGATTTGAATCAGGTAAGTTGACAATAAGCTCTGTTTTTTCAGCGTGTGCTGAGTTGGAGGATATGTCCTTGGGAAAGCAGTTGCATTCTTGGGCCATTAGGTCGGGACTCGCGGTTGATGTTGGTTGTAGTTTAGTTGACATGTATGCGAAATGCTCTGTGGATGGTTCTGTAGATGATTGCAGGAAGGTATTTGATAGAATGCAGGATCATAGTGTTATGTCGTGGACGGCATTGATCACAGGTTATATGCAGAACTGTAATCTCGATACAGAGGCTATTAAGTTGTTTTGTGAAATGATAACCCATGGTCGCGTCCAGCCAAATCATTTCACTTTCTCGAGCGCATTCAAAGCGTGCGAGAATCTTTCGGATCCACGAGGAGGTGAACAGGTTCTTGGTCATGCCTTCAAAAGAGGTCTTGCTTCGAATAACTGTGTTGCAAACTCGGTTATCAGCATGTTTGTTAAATCTGACAGGATGGAAGACGCTCGAATCGCTTTCCGAGAAGAACACATTTCTTGACGGAGCCTGCAGGAGCTTGGATTTTGAGGAAGCTTTTGAGATTTTCCATGAGATCACTGAGAGAGAATTAGGTGTTAGCGCTTTCACATTTGCTAGCTTGTTGAGTGAAGTTGCAAGTGTTGGTTCGATAAGAAAAGGCGAGCAAATCCATTCCCAGGTGGTTAAACTCGGGATCTCGTTCAATCAACCTGTCTGCAATGCTTTGATCTCTATGTATTCCAAATGTGGAATCATTTACACAGCTTCTCGACTCTTCAATCTAATGCAAGATCGTAATGTCATCTCATGGCCTTCAATGATCACAGGTTTCGCAAAACATGGATTCGCTAAAAGGGTACTGGAAACGTTCAACCAAATGACGGAAGCAGGGGTGAAGCCAAATGAGGTCACTTACGTTGCAATCTTATCCGCATGCAGTCATGTGGGTTTTGTTTCCGAAGGATGGAGACATTTCAAATCAATGTATGAAGACCACAAGATCAAACCTAGAATGGAGCATTATGCTTGTATGGTTGATCTTCTATGTCGATCCGGACTTCTCACAGACGCATTTAAGTTCATTAACACAATGCCTTTTCAGGCCGATGTTCTAGTGTGGCGTACGTTTCTTGGAGCTTGTAGAGTTCACAGTAACACGGAGCTTGGAGAGATGGTTGCGAGAAAGATCTTAGAACTTGACCCGAATGAGCCTGCCGCTTATATACAGCTCTCAAACATATACGCTAGTACAGGTTTCTATACTATTCTAACACAAACCGATCAAACTCTTTCTTCTAATGACTAAACTTATGTGAGTTAAACTATGTTAAATGTATGACTTTTGATGTAGGGAAATGGGAAGAATCTGCAGAGATGAGGAAGAAGATGAAAAAGAGAAACTTGGTTAAAGAAGGAGGTTGCAGTTGGATAGAGGTGGAAGATAAGGTTCATAAGTTTTACGTCGGTGATACATCTCACCCGAATGCTCATCGAATATATGATGAATTGGACCGATTGATTAGAGAAATAAAACGTTGTGGATATGTGGATCTTGTTCTTCACAAGGTAGAGGAAGAGGGTGATGAAGCAGAGAAGGAGAGGTTATTGTATCAGCACAGCGAGAAAATCGCGGTTGCGTTTGGGCTTATAAGCACCGGGAAATCAAGACCGGTTAGGGTGTTCAAGAACTTACAGGTATGCGGAGACTGCCATAACGCAATGAAGTATATAACAATGGTCTCTGGTAGAGAGATTGTGTTGAGAGATCTATATCGTTTTCATCATTTTAAAGATGGGAAATGTTCTTGTAATGACTACTGGTGACATTGAGATTTAGACACACGAGGCCATCTTGAAAACAATCAATCCAAAGTCTTAGGTATTGCAATGGACTAATCACAGCATCTGAGTCCCTTACCGTTGAATTGATTTATCCTTGCATTTAAAGAAAAAGAGGATATAGGATTATGATATCTAGAATTGAATCGTTTAATTAAAGAAATGGCGTTATTTTTAGGTTACCTTTTGCTTATTTGGTAAATCAACAATGTATAATCACAGATTCACAATCTATAAATAAATGAGATTGATTGTCTATGTAGATCAGTTTTACAATCTTATTCTCTATTTGTTTCTTTCTTTCCACTTATGATATTAACTATCATTTTTTTTATAGATTACTTTCAAATATCTTATTTATATCCAGTAAATCCAGTTTTTTTTCTTGATCTCTCAAATTCCAAGGTAAGTTATCTTGATTCAAAATTTCTTTTCTTTTTCGAATAGTGATTCGTTTATTTGTCTCATTTTAAACTAATAAAAGGAGATATCTGATGTTTTCATTTTCTTACAGATGAAGATGAATATTCAGACAAGTTTGTGTATACTAGTGGTATTAACAATATCCGGTTTTCCGATGATGGAATCCCACACTGAAAGCAAGAAAGGTACAGAATATTTGGCGATAAAATGCCGGAAACATAAAGCGGTTTTGACGGATTTTGGAGCTGTTGGTGATGGAAAAACCTCCAACACGAAAGCGTTTAGAGAAGCCATTAGCAAGCTTACTCCATTGGTGGCTGACGGTGGTGTACAACTCATTGTTCCGCCGGGGAAATGGCTCACCGGAAGTTTCAACCTCACAAGCCATTTTACTTTGTTTATCCAACATGGTGCAACTATTCTTGCTTCTCAGGTAATTAATATATTTACCTTCATCAAAATTTTAGCCAGTGTTATGTATATAGCCTATAATGGAATAAGTCACAAAAATATATGAGATAAATAATCATAATATGGTTTGAACAAACAGGACGAATCTGAATATCCTATGATTCCGCCTTTGCCGTCATATGGAGATGCAAGGTTTGCTAGTTTAATCTACGGAAGTAACCTAACAGATGTTGTTATCACTGGTAAGCACAACAAAAATGATATATTCATCAATTAGTTTAATGATTGAATCAAAATGTATATTGGTGTTTTATAATAAGATCAAATTTTGTTGATTAGGTGACAAAGGGACGATCAATGGACAAGGGAAGTCATGGTGGGTGAAGTATCGAAGTGGTGGTTTTAAATCGATATCAAGACCTTTGTTGATTGAAATCATCTTCTCCGAAAACATTCAGATCTCAGATATCAATTTGATCGATTCTCCGATGTGGAATATTCATCCAGTGTATTGCAAGAACGTCATCGTTAGAAATATTAAAATTGTTGCTCCTATCGATTCTCCTAACACTCAACCCTGGTACGTATTTATACATTAATTTCTAAATGATATAACGATTGTCTTTATTTATCTAATAAAAAATGTTATAATTGATAAAAGAAAAAAAAAACATGTCTTTTCATTTGGTTCAACTAACACTCATGCATGTTCTTGATTTGGTTCTACGTAGATTCTTGCACCAATACACTAATAGAAGACTGCTCCGTAACTTCCGGCGACGATTGCATCGCCGTCAAAAGTGGTATCGACCAATTTGGAATAAAAACCGCAATTCCAACACAACAGCTCTCAATCCGACGCCTCATTTGTATTTCTCCCGACAGCGCAGGCATAGCCATAGGAAGCGAAATGTCGGGAGGAATCAAAGACGTAAGAATCGAAGACGTGACGCTAATCAACACGCAATCCGCGATTCGAATTAAAACCGCCGTGGGACGTGGAGGTTACGTCAAAGACATTTTCGCTAGGAGGTTCACGATGAAGACTATGAAATACGTTTTCTGGATGACTGGTTCGTATAAACTTCATCCCATAGGCTTTGATCCTAAGGCGTTGCCTGAGATTAGAAATATCAATTACCGTGACATGACGGCTGTGAACGTTACGATCTCGGCGAAGCTCGAAGGGATCAAGAAGGATCCTTTTACGGGGATATGTATGTCGAATGTGACTATAGCTTTGTCGCCGACCACGAAGAAGCTGCAGTGGAACTGTACAGATGTCTCCGGAGTTACGAGCAGGGTTACGCCGGAGCCGTGTAGTTTGTTGCCGAGTAAAGGAGCTACGATGGACTGTGATTTCCCGACGGATAAGATTCCTATTGAGAGTGTTGTGTTGAACAGATGTTATGTTTAGAAAATGTGTTGCTGTTTCCATTTTTCTTATAGGGTTGCATAACTAATAAGATCAAATGATTTATGTTTAATTTACAAGTTTTGTCCAGCACAATTATTAACATTCAAGATTTTTTTGTTTGACGTCATTTAAGAATATAATTTTATATGAATCGCTCTATCAAAACAAAATTAAACAGTTTCGTAATTACATTACAAACTAGTTTGAATAAAAGAAAACATCATAAATTTACTTTAAATTTAAAAATATATTAAAAATATAGGTTTTTAAAATTTTATAATTACTAGGAGACAATCCACGCTGACGCAGTAGTGTTCTTTTAATTTGTGAATATTTAATATATTTTAGATTTTTATTTTATATCAATATATCTTTTGTGTTTTTTTTTTATTATAAAAAATTGTATTTTTTTTAATGTCTTTAATAATTTGTAGGAGAAAATCTACGGAAATAGTTTTTTGTGTTATAAATGATGTTTTTTTATATTTTTTCTTTTGATTATTAATTTTTGTGTTTCTTATAACTTTTTATTTTGTTTGATTTTTTGCATTCATCCTCCTAATATTTTTCATACGTCATTTTCCAAATAATTTTCTCATTCATTCAAATATATATATATATATATTATAATTATTTTCTAACTTATATGATATATTATTTTTAATTTTTGTCAATTTTGCACATATATTTCATTGATTCCATTTATTTTTATGCTTTTAAATTTTATATATAATTTTTTCTATTCTATTTTTCTCTATTTTTCATAATTTTATTATATTTTAATATTTATCACTTTGATTATTTATTAAATATATTTTTTGTTCTATAATTTTTAGTTATAATTATTATTCTTCAACTGCTTACAACTTTTAAACATAGATTATCATTGTGGAAAAAAAAAAAGATTATCATTATTTTTTTGGCTAATTGATAAGCCCAATGGAGCACCTTCTAGACTTCTTATCAAACCGTATAGGTTAGACAAACGACGTCGTGGCAAGTGGACCTTTCAGCCTCCGGGTCCGGGTCAGTAGATTCCGAAAGATGTGGGTCTCGGTAGAATCTGGCACGCGCTCGCCACACTCCCTTTTTATCCTTAACCACACTTTTTTTCTTTTATTTTGTGAATATTTCGTGATTTTGCTTCTGAGTTGTCTTCTTCTTCTTCTCCTTCTTATCATTTTCTCTAGACGACGAGCGAAAATATTATCTGGATTAACTTCTTCTCCTCCATAACAATGGTATAAGAAACACCTCTCATGATTTTTTTTGTTTTTTTAATTTCCTCATTGGATTTAGCCATTTTGCTTTTAAAGAAACACGTCCGTTTTTGTTTTAGTGCACTGCCTTTGTGGATATGCCTCTAGTGTTTGTTCAACATGATTTAATATAATCATCTGAGAAAATTAAATATTTCTTTTTGGTTTGTAAGATTATTCACAAACAAGAAACCCTAAACAAAGCTCCGTTCAATTTCTCTATTCATCTGAATTTATAACACTTGGCTTTTCTTATTCGTTATCTACTTGGTTCTGTGTTATGTGTCGACCAGTTTATCTCTTGTACCTTTGAATTCGACCTAATCTCGAGATATGATCAATTTTGTTATATGTTTTTGTGATCACTGAACAGATGACTTTGTATATGAGTTCTGGTACTTCTGTCACAAATCTCTGGACAACACATAACAACGTGAGTACATCTCTCTCTTCAGTGAAACAACATGTCAAGCTCATAATTTTGTATTTTTCTTGCTTGTAGTTTGTCTCCCTAACAGTAAGACACATAACGTAAACCTTCTTGAGCTATTATCTGTTTCTTAAGTATTTTCGCTCTTTATGTTTTGATTCTTAGGTGATCCAATTACTCGATATGGTAGCCATTGAATCAAACCACTTGTTAAGTGGGAAGAAGACTCTTTGCTTCTCCGGCAGGCAACATATGCCTAAAAAGTTCTTTCCGTTATCACTTACTCAGATGAAGATCCGAGTTCCGAGAACCTTAGCTTTTGCCTCAGGGAACGGGAAAGGCAAAGCCGAAAGCGGATTGGAGGCTATCGTTGGTGATAATACCTCTAAAGAACGTAACTGGAGTTTAGACTTTCCAGAGTCTAAAGCTGAGTCAGAAGCATACCTCTCTGGAGGAAGCTTTAGAGACCAAAACGAGTCTAGTGTTCTCGAAAAACTGAATGCTCTTCGGTCACATCTATTAGCAGCAGAGAAGTGGAACGCTTCTCGACTTCAGTTATGTGACAGGTCCGTTCACATTTTATAAATCTTACCACTTTATTAACCCCCAAGTGTTCTTATGCTCCCTCCAAATAGAAAAAAATCGTTTTAACTTAGAGAAATATTAAAACTGGAATTGTTATCAAAGGCAACATCTCTCTGCATTGCTTATTCTTTTGGCTTTGCTATGTTGACTAATTCTTAATAATGTTTGTTGCAGCAAATATCTGGAATGTGCAACAAACTTAATTCATTATATGGCTTTGAGGTCATTGGACATTGAGCAGCTCGACAGTGATCTTGCCTCTCTTGGTCTGTCACGTTTAGACAACAACAATCTGGCTGTTCTCTCAAACCTTGACGCAACCATTAATCTGTTGATGAAGTCTCCGATGGAATCTTGGAGTAACAGATATCACAAGAAGCAGAAGGGTAAGATTATTAAGAAGAATGAAAAAGGAAGGGTATTATCATATAAAGAGTTATTACTTGGTAAGCTTCGCGAGGGAAGAAAAACTCATATCATGGTAACTGTTGGTAAAGAAGCAACCGAGAGTGAAACCTTTATAATAGATATTCTTAAAGCTGGCGCTTCTGTTATCCGTATAAACTGTGCACATGGAGACCCGAGCATTTGGGGTGAGATCATCAAAAGAGTAAGAAGAACCTCTCAGATGCTTGAGATGCCATGCCGCGTTCTTATGGATTTAGCAGGACCAAAACTGAGAACTGGTACCTTAAAACCTGGTCCCTGCGTGATCAAAGTTTCCGCCAAGAAAGATGCTTACGGAAACGTGGTTTCTCCTGCTCTGGTATGGCTCTCTCTCACAGGAACAGAACCTCCTGGTCACCTTTCCCCTGATGCTACTATATCCGTACAAGAGCAGGAGTTTCTTGCTGGTCTCCAAATTGGTGATTCTGTGAGACTATGTGACGCTAGAGGGAAAAAGAAAATGCTTAGGATCTCAAAAGAGTTTGATGTTTTCTCCAGTACTGGATTTGTGGCTGAATGTTTCGATACTGCTTATATTGAGTCTGGAACTGAGTTATACGTTAAGGGAAAGAAAGGGAGACGTTTGGTTGGACGAGTAGTGGATGTTCCTCCCAAGGAATCTTTTGTAAGGCTCAGAGTGGGCGATTTGCTAGTCATAACCCGAGAAGGATCGTTTGATGAACCTTCTGTAACTGTTCCAGGAGCTCATAGGCTAACTTGTCCTTCCGGTTACTTGTTCGATTCCGTCAAACCAGGGGAAACCATCGGTTTTGATGATGGCAAAATCTGGGGAATAATCAAAGGAACTAGCCCTTCAGAGGTAATTGTCTCCATCACTCATGCTGGTCCAAAAGGTACAAAACTAGGATCAGAGAAGTCTATAAACATTCCCCAGAGCGATATCCGTTTCAAAGGCCTTACTTCAAAAGATATCAAAGATCTTGAATATGTAGCTTCACATGCTGACATGGTTGGCATTTCATTCATACGTGATGTCCACGATATTTCAGTTCTTCGACAAGAGCTCAAGAAAAGGAAACTTAATGAGCTTGGTATTGTTCTCAAGATTGAAACGGAAAGTGGGATTGAGAATTTACCCTTGATTCTATTAGAGGCGATGAAGTGTTTAAATCCTTTAGGAGTTATGATAGCTCGAGGTGATCTTGCAGTTGAATGTGGATGGGAGAGATTAGCTAATATACAGGAAGAGATTATAGCTATTTGCAAAGTTGCTCGCCTACCGGTAATTTTGGCGACTCAGGTTCTCGAATCACTTGTCAAATCCGGTGTTCCAACTCGAGCTGAGATCACAGATGCTGCAAATGGCAAATGGTCAAAAAGTTTTCACCAAAACCAATAAAAAAACATGATCTTGCTAAAACTTTTTTTTTTGTCTAACTATGGAATTTGAAAAATTTCAGGGTGAGCTGTGTGATGTTGAACAAAGGCAAGCATATCGTTGAAGCTGTTTCGATGTTGGACACTATCCTTCATACCAAGCTTATCTATAAGAAACCGGACTCTGAATATCTACATTGATGTGTTTATCACTACAAAGAGAACTTGTAGTTTGCTTGGCCAGTCCATGAACTGGGTGCGTCCGGTTATGTTCTAGTTGAATAATGTGTCTTCTGAAGCTGTCGTGGTTTCAAAACCAGGATTTAGACCGGTTCATAATGCTGGTTCTGCACTGAACCCGTAGCTTTTAGCTAAGCATCAGCAATAGTAAAATTTGCTTAATTATCATAAAAAATATTATATTATTAATTATATTATTAATTTATTAGAATATAAAAAATAGGAGAGAGGAAAGACAAAAGATGAAAACAAAAAATTAAGAGAAGTCTTCTATGTAATGAGACTCTCACAACAAAATTCATTGCTTTTTTATTTATCTTTTTCTTTTTTATTTATTTTTTCTGATATGATACTCTCAAAAATATCACTGTTACAGGAAAAAGCTCTTAGTGGAAATCAATAGTATATTTTCTGGATATGAACCAATCATATTGATTGTGAGAGATAGTAACATCGAAAGATTTGGCTTCTTCACTCTAGTTTCTTTGGAATCTGAATCAAACCAGCGTTAACAAAAAACCTCTCTACTAATATGTATACAAAACATTTATTTGGTTTTTGCTGTTCTAATGTTTTTTTGGTAAATAACAATGTTAATTAATTATTTGGAAGAAGTGTATTGCTTGAGAAAACCATTTTCGAAGTCTCCATTACTGTTAGAGAGTTTTATTCAATCTTAAATTTAAATTAAATTCTCTAAATTTGATGGGATTGAACCTGATGCAGTCTTAATCACAAGTGTGTTACCTGCTTGTGGAGATACATCTGCTCAGTCTCTTGGTAAGAAAATCCATAAGTACATCGAGAGAAAGAAGCTAATACCGAATCTGTTGTTAGAGAACGCATTGATCGACATGTACGCAAAATGTGGCTAGACAGAGAAAGAGATGTGTTTAAGACTACGAAATCTCGTGACGTTGTGTCTTGGACAGCTATGATCTCAGCTGATGGATATGAAATCTCGTGACGTTGTGTCTTGGACAGCTATGATCTCAGCTTATGGAGTCAGCGGAAAAGGCCGTGACGTCGTGGCATTGTTTTCTAAAATGCAAGACTCAGGTCTCTTCCCTGATTCAATTGAGTTTGTCACAACGCTAGCTGCTTGTAGCCACGCGGGGTTACTTGAAGAAGGTCGGAGTTATTTCAAACTCATGACAGATCATTACAAGATCACTCCTAGATTAGAGCATTTTTTTCTTGTATGGTGGATCTTCTTGGCCGAGCTGGGAAAGTGAAAGAAGCTTATAGCTTTACAAATGTCAATAGAACCAAACGAGAGAGTTTGGGAGCGTTATTAGGAGCTTGTCGGGTGCATTCTGATACAGACATCGGTCTACTAGCAGCTGATAAGCTGTTTCAGTTAGCACCCGAGCAATCTGGTTACTACGTATTGCTTTCTAACATTTACGCAAAGTCTGGAAGATGGTAAGAAGTTACAAAGATTAGATATATAATGAAGAGCAAAGGGTTAAAGAAGAATCCCGGAGCGAGCAACGTCGAGGTCAATGGAGAAATTCATACATTCTTGGTAGGTGACAGGTCACACTCGCAATCCGATGAGATTTACAGAGAGCTGGATGTTCTAGTGACGAAGATGAAAGAGTTAAGGTATATTCCTGATTCGGATTCGGCGCTTCACGATGTGGAAGAAGAAGATAAAGAGACGCATTTGGCTGTTCATAGTGAGAAGTTAGCAATTGTGTTTGCTCTGATGAACACAGAGGAAGGAGAAGAAGATAGTAATGCCATTAGAATAACGAAGATCTTAGGATCTGTGGAGATTGTCATATTGCAGAAAAGCTTATCTCACAGATAACTTCTCGCGTGATCATCATCAGAGACACCAATAGGTTTCATGTGTTCCGGTTTGGTGTTTGCTCATGTGGTGACTATTGGTGAAATTAATGTTAAGATTCAAAACGCAGCGTTTGATCAGAATGAAAGTACACCTGACAACCAATAATTAAATAACACGTCATCAATTGTAAGGAAAGCTCCCCAAATAGATAGCCTAATCTGCAAATTCCCCTCCAGCTTCTGAGTTCAGAGAGAGTGAAGAGAGAAAATATCTTACGGATGATTGAGTCGGTCATGGCCGTACGTCTCTCCACCGAATTCTGCTCCTCGACGGCGTTACTCCGTAATCTCTATGTTTTCGCTCTGTTCATGATTTTCTTTAATCTTAAAACAACAATCAGCTCTATTGATTTGGTAGTCGAGTTTCTATTCTTTCAATTTCTTCTTTTTAAATACCTGAAAATGCTATCTTATTCAATCGTCTTCATAATTTGCAGAGTATCGTTCTGCACCGAGCACAGAGGAGGCAGTGAGCTGCTTCCATTATGCGTCCCGCCGCGCTTTTCAGCCTCAACGTCTCAACAATACTGCTGGGTACTGTAGCTTCCTTTTGTTTCTTCATAAAATGACAAAATTAATTTTGAGGTTATTTTCTTGGGTTTTTCTTCGACGTCAAACTTGCGCTTTCTTGTTCTGAGAGTTTTGGCTTTACCAAGATGTTCGATTACAGTTTTTGGATAGCTTATCTATAGTGCGTTAGTACCTGGTCCTATACTACTATGCAATATATTTCTTGTCAATGGGAATGTTAACTTTAGTGAGAGCACTTAGTGATATACTTTATCTGTGAACCTTGGAACCACATAAAGTTCATTTCTTTTGAATTATTGTTCGGGATCGCCGATACTGGCTTGTAAAAATGATGAACTTGGTCGTGGGTTGTTCGCTGATGTTAAGGTGTTTGTTTACTATTTAAGAGTATGACTTGAGACTGAATTTCTTGTCGTTTGAGTTTGTGAGTATACATGAAAGTATCTGCCATCCTTCATGTGTGAGCTACTTTCACCTGTAGTAAAATGCAGGAGATGCCCTTAACATTTCGAGATTGTTGGATGAAAGTCATCTCTTTTTTTTTACACCTTTGTAGCACATTCATATTACCTTGTTGAAAAAAATGAATTGGCTTATATGGACTTTTCTAGGAGTGGACATCTGAAGTACAACAGTGACTATGTAACAAAAAAAACACCCGAGAAAGAATCGAACGCAAGCCACAGCCGAGTACGTAAATTCAGCTTCAGATCCAGAAAAGCAAACTGAAGAGTCAAGGTATCATCCTTCAGAAGAAATTAGAGCCTCTTTACCACAGAATGCTGAAGATTCAAGGCTTTCACCTGCAGAAACTACTAGAACCATCATTGAGGTGTTGCGTCTCTCAATCTGCATAAGCTACCTTTTTTGGTAAAATCATTGTTGGACCAATGCCTTACATTATATGCATTGTTGCATTCACATGTTAGGTTGTGTAGTAGATTTGCTTGCCTTTATTGCCGGTTGCTTCACTATTCATCTATATAATCTTCTTATTTAGTAAAAAGCAGTTTATCTTGACAAAGCCTATGTCGTCTGCATTGTATTGATGGAAATGTTTCTCCGTTTTTTACATCTAACATTTCCCATAGTGTGCCATGTTCAGGTGAATAATAAAGGAACCCTGATGCTTACTGGTTCAATTGGTGATGGAGTCCATGAGAATATTCTCTGGCCAGATATACCATATATAACAGATCAGAATGGAAGTAAGAGCAAGTTTAAACATCTTTCGTTCCCTGTAATTATTTGATCGATCTAACACCGTCAAAAAATTGAATCGAATTACCCTAATGCTCTGCAGATTTATACTTTCCAGTAAAGAAGGATGAGGACATTATGCAGTCTGTTACTTCTGAAAATAACTATGTGGTATGTTGCTCATGAAATGCATATCCTATTTATCATACATGCATCTCAGAAACTCTTAATGAAATGGTGAATATCCTATTTACATCATATGCATGATATGATTTCACGGAGGAGAGATCTCTTCTTTTCTGTTACATTAGCTATAGCAGCTATCTTGAGACTTTTTTTAAATTCCAAATCTACACACACAAGCATGCATCAATAAGCAGTCATCTAGGCTACTAGCTTCATTTGTTTCTATTGATTATAACTGACTATGCTCGGTGTAGTTTTTGCTCTACCTTATTCTGTATTCACCTTTAAGAAGTTATGGTTGCATTGCAGCATGTAATAGTAGGTTTTGATACGATGGAGATGATCATGTGAACCTCAAATTTTTTTAAAGGAAATGCTGAATGTTCCAAGCGTTTCGAATTCTAGCTTTCACGGAGATCTTTCTTCTTTTCAGTTACATTAAATAAATCAGCATTCTTGTGACGTCTTTTTATTCTTTTGTTAGTATACCATTCTTCTAAATCTAAACGCACAAGCATGCATCAATAAGTAGTAATCTAGCTTCGATATGTTTCTATTGATTATAACTTACTATGCTGCTTGGTCTAGTTTTTGATTTACTTTTTTTCTGTATCCACTTTAAAGAACTTATGGATGCATTGCAGCAAGTAATAGTAGGTTTCGATACGATGGAGATGATCAAGGAAATGGAGCTGATGAGTCTATCTGATAGTGACTTTGAAACTGAAGACGATGAAAGTGAAGGAGAAGATGGCAGTGATGAGGATGGGGATGACGGAGAAGACGAAGATGAGGAGGTTAAACCAAATTATTTCACATTTTATGTTAATTTATTAATCACCTCTGTGAAAGGAATCCGTTTGCCATGCCTTAGCATGCTTCACGAACAACTGTGTTCTTGACTTCAGGAATGGGTTGCTGTTCTAGATGATGAAGATGAAGACAATGATGATGATGATGACGATGATGATGATGACGATGATGAATCACTTGGAGACTGGGCAAATTTGGAAACAATGAGGAGTTGTCATCCCATGTTTTTCGCAAAGAGAATGACCGAGGTTTACTTTAGTCTCAAGTTCTGAAAAAATTTGTTGTGATTTTTTGATATATACAAACTTCATGTATTTGCCAATTTTAGGTTGCTTCAAATGATCCTGTAGATTGGATGGATCAGCCATCTGCTGGCCTTGCGATCCAGGGACTGTTGAGTCATATCTTAGTGGAAGATTATTCGGATATCCGAAAAAAACTTGCTGATAGCAAATCTACAAGTACCAACGGAAACAAGAATGCAGAAAACTTAGAAGAGAAGCTTGAAGACGTTGATAAGGCAGATGGTGATGAATCTGAGAAAACGAGGAATGTGGTGGCGTTTTACAAGCTGGAGATGATAAGGATTCAGCTTATTACAGCACAAGGGGATCAGGTATGCAATAAAGCTTCTCTATAGCTGGAAAACTTTGTTTCACGCTTGCCCAAGTTTCCTTTGTTTCGTTATTGAAAAATCTTGTGGTTACCCTTTTCGTGTTCCACTTCTTATCTAGACTCTGCTTTTTTGTTGCAAGCTTATGCTTAGTAGTGTCTTTTACTTTTGGTAACAGACTGAAGTTGAAGTGGAAGATGTCAGAAAGGCACAACCTGATGCTATTGCTCATGCATCAGCTGGAATTATAAGCCGTTTAGAAGAATTTGGTGTTAAACTAGCTGAAGCCCTTAGATCTTTGTGTTGTAGACATTACGGTATTCAAGCAGAGGTATATAGCTGCAACTTAACTTTCGAAGCTTTACGTACGAATTGAATACCTATATTTTGACAGTGTGTTTATGTAGGTTTCTTGAATTTTCTTTCCATGACCATGCATAAAATTTATATATACAGAGTGCAGTTTATGTATGAGTATAATATCAGACCAAACTCTTTTTGTTTGTGTGTGCAGGAAGTGAAGCTAATTGGGATAGATTCCCTTGGTTTTGACCTCAGGCTGTGCGCAGGAGCAAAAATTGAGTCATTGCGGATTGCATTCTCGACAAGGGTAAATAAGTTCTAAACTTTGATCTTTAAATTATAGTTCTTATTATTTTTAAGAAACCGTATGAACAAAATAATTGAGGGAATGTTGTTATAACATTTAATGCCAATCAAAATTCTTGCAGGCAACATCAGAAGACGAGGCAGAGGGTCAAATGAGAGAATTATTATTCCCGGCAATAAACTCACCGAAGCAACAAAAACCGAAACGAACAAGTCAGAAGGAGTCTTGATGATGTAGCAATCTTTGATGAAGCTGTGAAGAGATAACAGTTCCATGAGCCAAAATCCAAACTGCCAATTTCTTGGATATCTAAAGCCAAAGAGTAAGATTTGTGGCTTCAAGCAATTTTTCAGTTGAATTTTGAACGCTGTAACTTTTTTGTTTAAGTGGTTTCAGTTTTGTGGGTTAGTAACTATGCACGAATTGACCATTGAAGTCTCAACCCATTTTTTAGAGAAAAAAAATATACACTACTTATGCCAAAATCACCTTAAGGTAGACATTTGTTCTGGTATTTCTCCAATTATCTTAGATATCGTGGGTTGTTCCGGTCTTTTTGATTTATTTGGCTCCGAACCAAATATGATAAAGCAAAAATTTCAAGCGTTGTAAAAATGGCTTCAAAGAGTGACATAACTCAAACCAAAACCATCCTACCATGCAATACGATCACATGTGGTACAAAGTAAGAACCTTATTTAGATTCCTTTCTTCTTTCTTCAGCCTTTAAGAATTTTATTACACACATGTAACTTACGGCGTTAGAATCGTCCACGAATGTACATCTCAAATATTACATAATCGTATTTTTGAAATAGAACTGTTTTCAGATAGTCATGACTTCTTAAGCATGACTATCTGATACTAGTGAGCGACGGAAGTGGGATCGCTCCTTTCATTTCAGTTATCAGAGAAATCATTTTCCAGAGTCAAACTCGAACACGAAATTACCAGATCTTCTTCTTGTTTTCTCCTTCAAACATTACTAAGATCTTTCCTTTTAGACTTAATGTTCCCTCCCCCAGGCATATCAGTCTCAATTATTTCTAAGTTGAAGCTTCGAATAGAAGCCTGCATAACAAGGGATAACGAGTCGCAAACAATAACATCCCATCATGGAAATCATGTGAAGACGAAATGGTTCAAACCGAATAACAAAGACTCACCCATCTCACCTGTTCTTGGACCCAACAACTTACTATGGCTTGATGTTGTGTTCTTGACATCATTCGCAATGTTTCTACTTCTCGTAGCCATAGTCACACGCTATTACATGTACCCTGTGGACCGTAAAGGAAGTGTCTACAACTTCACTTACAGATCGCTCTGGGACATGTTTATTGGATGTCTCTGCATTTTCATTGCTGCAAACGCGGATTTCTTGTGGCGCAAGAAACAAAACAACGAGGGAGATCATGGTTTTAATAAGAAGAGACAGAGCGTCATAGACTTTGAGACGCCAACATCTTCTCCATCCTCATGGTTTGGTGGCAGCACCGAGAGAGAGCTGGAGAGCGTCCCGTATCAGTCTATAGTACAAGCCACCAATGTTCACTTCGGCTATAAACCTAATCTAAAGAGTAAGTCATTTTTCTTAACTTGTTTATAAGTCATATACACAATCACATGCATGGCAACCAATATTTGATAGTAAATTTTGACTATAACATGCCGTTTTTGCAAAGATAATGTTTGAGGCAGAAGGTTCGCAAGACGTGCGAGTAATGGTGTGTGGACCAAGAAAGTTGAGACATGAGGTGGCAAGGATATTTAATTTTATTTTATTTTTGACAACACGTTTTCTATGTCAAATAAGACAAGAGTAAAAACCCAAAATATATAAATTTTGTCAACTTCTTTATTAATTTGTCATCTCCGAGTACAGCGTGAGACAAAAGCTAGTGATCTAAAATAAAATATTATCTGGTAAACAGCAAGAGAGCGCTTTATTTATCTTTAACATATATTTGGTAGCCATATGTATTGAGTCACTATACTCACATAGAGCTAACAAAATCAACGATTTCAACAACATCATGGAGTAGAGAGTTGGAATTGACCACCCTACAGTTCAACCTGATTTGTCCTTGAGTTCCCGTAAGAGGTGTAATGTTTCCCATCCTATTCATCGCCTCCACAAACGCATCGAAGAATGTTTGTGTGCCATCAGCATATGCTCTTACCAAGGGGATTGTATCAGTGGCATTGGGGCTAGAAAACAACTCTTGGTCGCTCTGGATAAGACCTTTCTGTTCTTTGAGATTCACATAGTATTTGTTGTCGAAAACCGTAGGCGTACGCAGATCAAAATCCACCAAGGCACTTTGGTTACCATTAAGGGGACATAGTCCACGAAGAGTTTGGAGGTAAGTAGTGTTGAGCGTTGGATCGGGTAAACCGGTGTCGCTGAAATTGTATAATCTGTCCATAATGAACCGGCATTGATTTTTACCAAATGTGTGACCCCCTAACCAAAGAAAGACCATAACATCAATAAGAAACTCGCTAATTACAACTATAATCAAATGGTGTTTAGTTAGTTTTTTTTGTCAATTACCGGAGAGAGCAACGAGATCAGAAGGACGGTCGAGGCCAACTTTTCTAAAGCTGGCTTTAAGTTCTGGAAGTGTGAAGAATGGAGCTGGAAGATTTGCATTAGCTAGAACCAAAAATGCTTGTAAGCTGTCTCTTCTCCCCAAAGGAACTCTCCAAGATGGACCTCCTGCCTATATATACTTGATACAATAACCATTACATTCAGAATAATTATTGTTTTTTTATGATAATTTTATTGTACAAATACGTATTGAATATTTCTAGATTAGTTCTCAACCAAATTTGTAGTGTTGATACGTAAAGTGATGACTTGATAGACTAAGATTGAAAACAAAGAAAATGGATCAATGGGACATACCAAAGTGACAGATTGTTGAGCTGCGATGGTGAGCATATCTGCGCATGAAACGGTTCTAGGGCATGCCCTCTCCACTGCGGCTTTCATTCGATCAATCACAGGAAATCCCCGAGCCGAGTTTGCGTTTCCAGCTGCATCTTTCTCTGTTTGGAATGATGTCGTGTTGTCTAACAAGATCGATGCGTCACAACCCTTTCAATACCACCAAAATATTATTTTACAAATCATTAGTTTTTCCATTGTGAAAATCTTTACACACTGGTAACAATGTAACATTGGTCTTTCTTTTTCATCCATTTAAACATTTAATTTGTTCCTCGGAAGGAAGTAAAATGAAAATAAAAGTGATGAGAGATAACTTTTCTAAAACATGTTTTAGTCAATGACAAGTAAAATGTTTTTCAACAAATATTACTAGTATATTTTGAGAAAACTAATAAAATCCATTATTACAAAATTCGATTAAATAATTTCAGAATATTTATTATATTATTTAATGTTTTATTGGGTTCAGCTTCGTGTGGTGATTTTTGATTGATTTCAAAATTATATTTTCTATACCCCTTAATTAATAAAAAAAAAAATGATTGATGGATCTTAAATTCATACCGTGTTTGTTACGGCACTATGCTCTTCCTAAATAAATAATTAAATAATGTAACACGAATAACTCATGTTCGGTGAACCGAGATCTGACTTAACATATGTTTTGGCATCATCACTAACAAGTAGCAAATCATCATAGTCGAAAAAAGTTGCATTCAATTTCTTTTGTCCACTGCATAATTTAATTAATGAAATAAACTATGGTTGGCCGGAAGAGAAATGTTCATAAATGAAAAACAAACATATGACATCTAATCATGTGAAACTTATATTGATTATTTCTCTATATCCAATGGATATATGGATAGTGTTGACTTACATTGACAAAGCAGTCGTGGAAGTGAAGACGAAGGATGCTCGCGGCGATACGAGGGTCCGATCTTAGTTCGTTGACAATGGTTTCTCGTACGATGTTAGTGACGTTAGGACATGAACTATCGTAGAAGGTAGGGGTAAGTTGAGCATCGGACAAAGAGGCACGAAGCATAAGACATGCCAATGTGATTAAGATCGTCCAAGTGGACGAAGAAGAATAAGAAGAAGAGAAATGCATTTTTCAAGGAAACGAAAATGATCAGATTTGGTTTACCAGAGAAAGATGATGAAAGGTCTTGATAGTTAGGAATCCTTTTATAGGCAAGCTAGGTCTAACTTGGAGGCTCTTTTTATTTTTCTTTATTTGAAGGCTTTTCTCTTAACAACAAATGATGACTTTTAATGTCAAAAAAAGGAAACAAAATGAAGACTTTTCTTCTCAAGTGCTATACATCTTCAAAACCATGGATGTTTTCCCGTTCTTTTTTTTTTTTTACTTTTTTCTGGTTACAGATATATTATCCTACAATTTATTTTTATTTTAATCATTTTTAAGACATTAAAGAACTATCGAAAATTATATCATCACGATATTTTCCAGGCTTAGCATTACTAATTATTTTATAACAGACTTACTCCACAAAAGACAACAAAACAAAAAAATCTCCTATGTATAGAATATACAAAAATTAATTTGCATAATATACATATATTTAATCGTTTTATATTTTATATTTTCATACCCGTTTTGAGTGCAAGCACATTATTCAGTAACTCTAACAGTAATTTTAATCAGTTCGTAATATTTCATTTCACCTTTTTAGGAGTTAAACAACCATTATAAGAAAATTGGCAGAAAATACTTATTAATTATAAAACTAATGCACTAATTTTTGTAAAATATAAGGAATTTAGTTAAACAGTAAAAACTAGATATTCGTATACATATTTGAGGGAAAGCAATATAAATATCAAGTGCCTGGAAAAAAGGAAAAAAAGCAAAATCGGAATATGACAAATCGGAAAAAAGGCACCGTGAACGGCTTGATACATGTGATTCACCGGGGGCAATATGTATGTTTAAGGTAAGTGGGGTTCATAATCGGTTATCATCAAATCCTACGTAAATATTGTGAATGATTTAAGTTTCAATAAGCTTTTAGATGATTTAAATGAATATACAATAATTGTCCTATGATTTGTTATTAAAATTGTTCAATAAATATTTGAAATCATAAAATTCGTATTTTCTGAATAAAATTGGATTCACGGAGACTTCTTACAGTGATGGTGTACATGACTCTAACGCTATCGGCATGGTTGGCAAAACAACCATAATCTCTATATTTAAGTAATATGTTAAAAAAACTGGATTTAAAATTAAATTTTCAAACCGATAGTTTAATTATTTTGGATATTAACAGACATATATAAATATTTTAATCAAGTAGCACTAATTTCAAAGATATTTAATATTCATTCAACATAAAATTATCATTCAACACAAATCATTCCAAAAGGTTTATTGTACATCTACAGTTTATTTAAAAATTACATTTGAATCCAAACTAAATCTGTATAAAATCAGTCCATATGGATTTTTCTTTAGTTGAAATCAGAAATTTGCAAAACCTAAAATGAAAACAAAATTTTTATCCTAACCACGTGTCCCTGGTTCAAAGTTTGGGTTGGATATATCAAATGTGACCTAATTAATATCCTACATACCTATTTGTGGGTATGTGAGTTAAATAACCGGGAAGAGCGTGTTTAAATCCAAAATGATTATCTCAGTTATAAATTATTAGTATTTTAATATGCTTATTAAACAATTAAATTTAAAATTAAAAATAATTAAATAGGTTTGAAGAATTTTAAGAAGTATTTTATCAATTCCCATTTGAAATTACGATTTTTTTCCTCACACTTTTTATTTTTATTTTTTATTAAGATACAAAAAAAATAATTCAAGCTGTCTTTTCTATCTAAAATAAATGTTGCAAATCACATTAAATTGTCTCTATTTGGGTCCAATGCTCATCAACATTTGGTTATACAAAAACACACAAAAGTCTAATTATTTTGTTAAAAAAAAATCGAAAAAAAAGAAGAACAAGGCCACGTGTGCTGTCGTTATAAAAGAGTAACAAGACTAACAACAGAGACCCTCAATTATATAGATGGCGTCAACATCTCCACGGCTCCAAAAAGCAGACCTTAGCAGCCAGATCGATCCAAATATATAATATTCGAAATATATATATGGTTTTAATTGGTAATTTATGTAGAGGAAAAGAACGCGGAAAAATGTGATATACCTCAACAGTTACACCTTTAAAAAGGTATTTATTTTAAAATTTCAGATATGATTTTTCATCTTTATTTTTTTAATGCATTTTTCCAACATAAATATAGAACAAAATTTTCTCTTTATCACATTCTAGGTACCGAGAATACAAATGCAGATGTATAAAAACGTTACCATCATCAATAGTCTACATCAATTCATCATTATCAGTTTGGCTAAACACATGTCATTATTTAGCTAAACTATGTTGTCATCAAAATTTTTGAAAAAGAACGATAACAAAAACAAATATGAAAATATAGCTAAATATATTCTTTTTCTTGATCACCAATCTAAACCAATAAAATGTATTTCTATTATTAAATATTCTAAAATAATATTAACTGTAGAAAAAGAAATATGTAATTGTGTTCAATATTTTTAAGAAAAGTAATTGATTAAAAGATTATAAAAAATTATTACTTATGGATTGTATCCCTCATAAGCAAATTGTGGAGAAGTAGTTCATAAAATTGTGCAATTCTATGAAAAGAGTACGTGAGAATTATGGTAGTCACTTCTGCAATTTATCACAACGGTTTGGGGTTAGAATTCAGTATTCCACAATTAAATTCACTAAAATAATTTTTTAAAAAAAAAAACTGTAAGAGCGTTATTCTAAAATGCGATTGAGGTGGCCAATGATTTTGTTGCTAACACATAGTTAATACAATTATTGGCGCTACCACAATACTATATTCAATATTGGCGTCAGAACATAGATTTGAAATTATGGTCTCAAACTGGGATTCCATAACCTTAGCGCTAAATCTAAAATTATGGCACCAATTCCGTAATTTTATCTTAACTGGATTTTTTTTTATTTCCAACAGCAAAACGAGCTTGGGTGAGTTTGGCGGTGAAACATTCGATTAATATTTTTTTCTGCATAATTATAATTATGCAATTTTTACATCAAATATGATTATACAATTTCGGTGCTAAATAAAATTATATAATTTTAGTGCCGCTATTATTCAGTTTTAATCAAATGAAGTTCTGCAAATTTCAACTTAAACTTGTTATTTTTTTTTTTAATTTTAACGTCAAATAATATATTTGTCAAAAAGATACAATTGGAAAAAGTTGTGTATATTTTTTTAATTTAAGTGAGGGTATTATAAATTTTTGGAGTTTTGAATGTAGTTTAAGCTTTTCAAACTCTAGCTATTATTATATTACAAACAAAGAAAGAAAAAATGAGTGCAATTTCTTTTGCATTCAATTTGTGTATACGAACTTAAATAAGTAATATTGGTAAACAAATAAAGATTGTTTGGGACGATTGGAGTTTCTCTTTATTTACAAGTGTTTGACTAAATATAAAAAGCGAGAGAAGTGGAGTTAGAACTATGTATCTTTTTAATTTTCCAATTAGTTAATTAAAAGAGGGAATAATATCCTTACCTTAGACGAAGGTTGAGAAGCACTGTATTGCATCCATATTAGGTCGGCCTCCACTTCTCTCAGTGGACTTCTCTTTCATGTTTTTTTTTTTTTGTTGTCATTTTTTAGATTTCGTAGCAATAATATCCAAGCGGCTAGTAAATTTTCTATCGTGATTTATGGGAATATTCCCATAAATACAACTAAGTGGTCTATATTGTCGCTCATTGGCATTTTCGATAGAAGTTGTATTTTTAGATCCAAAGTCAGCTTAATTTAGAACAAACATTTGGTCATCCTACCATCTCAAAATATCCCCCAAAATTTTGATACCAAGAAAGGAACAAAAACATATTCATGAGACTTATTGCTTCCTTCCTCTTCCTTTCTTCACAGGCTGTGTCTCCATCTGTTCTTTCCCGTTGACTTCAGCAAGATCAACTGCATAAATAAAGTAATAAACTCAACACTCGGTGAAGAGTACAACTTCAAAGCACATAACACAAACATTTGCTAGGCGAAAATGAAGATTAAAGAAAAGATCTTACCATCAGGTCCTCTGGCCATGAGGGTGAAGAATATGTTATTCAGTTTCTCCATCTTCTTTGCTTCTTGCGCTTGGTCTGTCTTGAACTTGAGACACTAAGGTTAAAGAAAAAGTAGAAATCAAATCAATCATATGCTTCTCATAGACAAAAAAAAAAAAGAAGAATGCGCACGATTAAACTAATTAATTGACCACAGAAGTTAATGCAATTCATTTTGTAGAACTTAGCGGTCTAAAGTATCGGAAACTTTGACTAGCGAACACAAACATGCTTCAACATCCACTAAGATAAACTGCTCTCAATCTGCTTATTTAACCCATCACCAAGCAATACATAAGAATACTAAGAAAAATCGAAAACGCAGGCTATTAGCAAAACGTAACTACATAATAAAGAAAACACCAAGCAGAAAAGATAAGTTTAGTTATCAACATGGAACCCTAAATTAGATTCTCCAAATCAGCATCATACCATCAAAACTATTATCCGGATCAGATATCAAACATCATAATATCTACTAGAAATACGAACTTCAAGCACAAACAATTACAAGAAGCGATCATAGAGAAGTGGACACAGTCAATAGCTTACCTCTTTGTTATCAGTAACCTTGAGAACCAACTTGCCATCGCAGTGTCTATACTTCATCACATACCGAGTCTGCACCACAAAAAATTTAATCCATTAATTCTACTTGGTAACGAAACATGTAGATTCTGCAATCTCCAGACTGCGACCAACACGACCAGATTCAAATCAATTATCAAGGTTTATCCGATCCCCAATACGTAACCCAGGTATTATAATCCAAATGCTACAAAACAAGCCAAATTTCTCCAAAGCAACTGTGACGAACGAAATCGAGAAGAAGAAGAGCAAAAAAATAAATAACCTACAGATTCGGGATCAGCTCGGAAAAGCTGAACAGATCGATCTACGAATTCGTCCCACGAAACGATATAAACCATCTCGATTCAGCTAAAACTGCGAACAGGGCGATTGGATTTTGTATTGCATGCAATCTCCGAGAGGCAAATTTGCAAAGTAAACCTCGACGGAGAAGCAGAGGCTTCTTATATGTGTTTTTGGAACAAAAGAAGAAAAATAAATAATTGACTGATGATCGAATCGGAATAAACCTGGTGAAACCGGTTCGGTTCGTTAGTGTTGTGGTTCTAAGTAAAACCCTAACCGTTCTTTTTCTTCTTCGAACACCTGCAAGTTTTTTTTTCCCAAATCTCTGAATCTCTTTGTTCTTCACCATCATGCTCTCTCGTTTTTTCCTTAGACCTTCGAATCTCCGTCTCGTAACCCTAGCTTCATCCAATTCGAACTCTCAGATCTTCTCCTCGTTTATCCGCCCGCTTTCCACCAACAGTAGCGGCGGCGGCGGCGGAAATGACAACGGGAATGGGGGTAACCGAAATGACGTTCCGTGGAGTTTCTCTGGAGTAAACGATGGCAAGTCCGATCCTTTCTCTTCCAATGATTCTTGGGCTTCCTCCGGAGTTGCAGGATCCGGCTTAGCTGGTGGAGATGGCAAATGGCCGGAGGGGTCTAAGCAATGGAATATGAAGGAGGAAGATGATAAGGTTGTGTTCGGTACCGGCGAAGAGGTGAAGCAAGGGGTTGAAACCGGCCGCGAGACTACACCCAATGACTGGGAGGAGACTAAGCGATGGAATATGGAGGAAGAAGATGAGAAAGCCGTGTTCGGTACCGAAGGTGAGGTGGCAAATGGTTTTGGAGCCATCGGAGATGTGAAATCCAATGGATGGAATCTGTCTAAGCCATGGAATTTGAAGGACGAAGATGATAAGGTCGTCTTTGATACCAGCGGCGAGATGCCGCCTAGCTTTGATACCAGCTTGGAGAACGCGGAAGAAGAGCGTGTGAAGAAGGAGGTGTTTGAAAAAGAAGAGAAAGAGCTCGCTGAGATTATCAAAGGTGAAAGTCCTGAATTTTGTTTAGCGGGTTCTTAGTTTTTGCTTTAATTTGTAATGCACCAGTACTTTAGAATTGTGTCTAGATTTAGAATCAGGCTCAAACGGGTAGCTAATTTGGAATCATTCGAGTAGCAAGGTTGTATAATCATTCTATTGGTAGGCATGTTTTCTGTGTGGACGATATGCTGGTTTTTGGAGTAAGCTCGGATGTGTAAGAGGTATAAGCATTCGAGTAGAAAGAGTTGTGTTTTGAAGTGGATGATTTGGTGCTAACTTATGTTACGGAACAGTTTGGTGCTTACTTGAGTTACAGAACAGTTTGGTGCTTAATGTGTGGTTTCTGGTATTTGCTAGTAACAATGATCATTTGAATGAACTGAAGAGTTTGCTCTATTTTTCATTGGTAATAGTTGATTCTGCTGCTGGTAAAATAGGCACCATAAGTAGAGTAAGTTTTTTTCAGTTTTATTGATTTGGAACTTACTATTATTGCAGGTCCTGATCGAGCATTTGGAGACCTTATAGCTAAGTCGGGTATAACAGATGAAATGCTAGATAGTTTGATAGCCTTGAAGGACTTCCAAGGGGTCGATGGATTGCCTCCTCTGAGTGAGATTGAAAATATTCGCCGTGAGAAGAGTTCGAAGAAGTCCTCAAGAGCTGAGATAGAACTCCAGATGCAAGAGGAAATTGCCAAATCACGGGTGAGACAAGTGGATGAAACCGGGAGAGCTTATGGAACCGGGAGAAGAAAATGTAGCATTGCCCGTGTTTGGATTGTTCCTGGGAAAGGAAAATTCCTTGTTAACGACAAAGAATTCGATGTCTATTTCCCTATGCTTGATCATCGTGCTGCTCTTCTCCGCCCACTTGCTGAAACCAAAACCTTAGGTAGTTGGGATATTAAGTGCACTGTTAATGGCGGTGGTACTACAGGTAAAACCCCTCAACGGTCACCTCTTTTTCTTCGGTTATTGCCATCTCTTTACGAAAATAAACAATTTTCCAAGAATGTAGTCTTTTCTAACCGTGTACCTAAATGTTTGGTCTAAAGGTCAAGTTGGAGCTATTCAATTGGGTATCAGCAGAGCATTGCAAAACTGGGAACCAGATATGCGGACAGCACTTCGAGCTGGTAAGCAAGATACTACACGCATCTTAGCGTTATAAAATCTGTGTATAATGTTCTTCAGCAGAGATACAGCATGTTGTCTAATCGAGGTTTCCATTTGATGGACAGTATGTCCGTTAGATTGATTGGTCTTGATCGTGATCTTATTTTCATCTTCGAAATGTTTCAGCTGGTTTTTTGACAAGAGACTCTCGAGTTGTTGAAAGGAAGAAACCTGGAAAAGCCAAAGCAAGAAAGAGCTTCCAATGGGTCAAGCGTTAAATGCGTACAATATCTTCTCTTCGTCTCTGTCTTCATTTTCATTGGTTTATCTACTTAAACCGGGTTTGGAAGAATCACTGGAAAAAAATAACTTGTTCTTTTGGTCCGATTCCTTAGTTTTTCTTGTACCAACACATTCCTCTATTACGACTCGAGTCTTGGAACTTGAGTTTGGTTTGAGTCAGGACACATATTTTGTATGTTTTCCGACATTTTGTCCTGCTTCTTCAAAAGGTGCATTCATGTTCAAACATAGTGATCAACTTATTATATGAATTCAATTATTCACTAAATCTTTATTCTGTATATAATCATGGAATCGGGGTGTTCAGTTCTCATAGTCAAACCAGAATTCGTTTCGTTTTGGTTTATATATTTTCAGTTTTGAAAACCAAAAGATCTAATTGAAAACGAAAATGGATAAACCCTCTACCACACCTTCCAAATTTGGCAAACATATGAGTTTGTGTTAAGACTTTCCATAAAAGCGCAATGAATGGATAGATTTTGGCATATTGTTGATAACTTTTATTCACTTTCAGGTCTTATTTTAAATTACGTCCAAGCATCATAAAAATCTGGTTCAAATGCGAATGTAGTATGGCCGGAAAACAAATTAATGCTCATTTTAATTTAATTCAAACAATTTACATGACATAATTTTCACAAAAAAAAATGTTTTAAAATGGTCAAAACTTTTAGCATTTTAGTATTTGTCAGAAGATTACAAAATTTTTTTTACATGTGTCCATGTTACGCTTCTTAAGTGATATTTTATTCCAATATAAAATAAAATTACAGGTCTAGAAATTAGGAAAACTAGGACGACCTCTTTAGTTTTGGGTTCCAGTTGTAGGAGAGACTATATTCATCGAGAAGAAGGTTACTTTTTTTTTCTTTCTATCTTCCAATTAGGTAAATCGGTTGACTCATAACCGAGTCAGCGACTCGTCTGAGCCATAAAGCGATTCCAATTCGAGGAATCTCACGACTTCCACTTTTATTATATAAAGTAACTTTGTATTATGGAATTCTACAAATGCTTGTAGAAAGTTAATCGAGAGATAAGAGAGAAAAAGGGGGCGACAAAATGGGGAGTTTTGGAGAAATCGGTGGAGACGAACTGGCTTTAGATGTCGATGAGACGATCTTCGTCGCGGTGGCGGAAGATGTGGAGAGGAGCAAAACGACCGTGTTATGGGCCGCGCGAAACTTTTCCGGCAAGAAGATTTGTTTGCTATATGTCCATCGTCCTGCTCGGCCAGCCTCGTGGAGTGAGATCTTCTGCTTCTCTTTCTCTCTAACTTACTTCTTTGCGGTGAATTATGGTTTTTTTGGATGTATAGATCTGTTGAATTATGAAACCTAGACGGAATCGAATTTCTAATATTATACTGGGTGAAGTGAATGAACCTTTTCAATACATTGCTCATGAATCATTATTGAACTTACGGAGTTTAACTTGGGATGTCTATATATATATCATTTAGTTGATCATGGATAATATATCTATTTGCTAATAAAATCAGATAAATTATATAATTGTTTTACTATATAAAGTAGAGGAAGAGAAATCATTAATAAGACATTTTCATGATTAGCCATTTACGTGTTTGGAAGAAGAAAACAAAGGATTCAAGGTTTCTATATCAAATTGAAGTGGACAACACCGGGATGATGATGACAGTAATTTGGTTATAACGTTATACAAGATTAATTATTGGCTTTTATGTACTTTTGTTCCAAACTTTGTAAGACTATGTCGGTTTGTTTGTCTTAGATTGATGACTTTAGCTGTTGTCCATTTTCCTTTTACCTGTCTATTGCCAAGAGAGTTAAGACGTAGTAGTTTCTGATTTTTGTCTGCTTACAGCGCACAAGAAACTTGCCGGTGGTACCTTTAGAAAACATGCTGTCAAGGTGATTGAGCGTGTTGATAAACAAAAAGTGGATGAGCTTTTGGATTCTTATCTACGTCTTTTATCTGAAACTGAGGTATTATTTCTCTCTTCTTCTTTTTTCGTGTATTGTCTATTGGTGTATAAGTGTAATTGAAATAAGGCAACTCAATGCAACTCACTTTGAATGTTCATGTGATCGTGGTAGATGTAATTATTCATATAGAGATAGAACCTAAACGGAAAAACCTTGTGCCCTGTTTTTTTCGGTCCTCATAACTGTCGATTGTACTTTAATATTTAGGCATTCCTAGTCAGGACCCTTTCATATTATAAACTAATGGATTGACATAGTTCTTTTTAGGTTCGAACAGATAAACTTTGCATTGCGGGGCAAAATATTGAGGAATGTATCGTAGACCTAATTGCTAGACACAATATTAAGTGGTTCGTAATGGGAGCTGCATCAGATAAGCATTACTCATGGTAAGATATGACTCTATATTTTATCTTTAATGTATAAATGTTGTTAATCTGACCTCTGACGTTCATATTATCTATTTAAATTTGAAATGCCAGGAGAATGACGGATTTAAAGTCCAAGAAAGCCATATTCGTTTGCAAAAAGGCTCCTGAGTCCTGCCATATTTGGTTTCTGTGTAAAGGTTATCTTATTTTTACAAGGTAATTTTTTTAAATCTTTCGAAGGTTGCATGAGGATATCTTAAATCATCGTTTATCACAAGCTATACTATTAGGATGCATCTGTAAAAACTTCGGTATAATATGTTACGTTATGGGACTTTCTCGGTTTAGCTAGTCCACCACCGTTAATTAACTGATTCTATTATCTGTTTTTGTTTCATACCTCTATTCATATAACTAAAAGAAACACTCTTAAAAACAGGGCAACAAATGACGACAGTAATAACAGACAAACAATGCCGCCCCTAGTACAGCTGGATTCAGATACTGAGACAAAGAGATCAGAAAAACTGGAATCCTCTTATATGAGGAGAAGATTAAGATATTGGCGTAGCCTCCTTGAAAATGGTAGCCGTAGGCTTGGTTTTTGCAAGTCCCCTCTACATATCACATCCTTGCTATCAGTTGTATTTTGTCTCTGTATGGTAACATTGTTACAGAATTGTGCAGATGGCGAGAAAGACACAGGTCAATTGGAGAGAGAAAAGGTGGAACCAAGACCAACTACTCATTTTTCTTCAGGTTCGGGTTCTTCCTTTGGAGAGCCGGTTGGTCCAGAACCGGCTAGTCCTGATTTAGCTGGCTCAGATACCTTAACTACCTCAAATGTCGAGGTACGAAGAGTTCGCTTCATCTTTACGTTCATCTTTCATACTGATGATACTGGTCATGCAGTAACTATAAATCCCTCTAGTACTTCCTTTCCGTGAAGAGACTATATGTTGTTGAATAACTACAGGGGCTAGTTTGTCTTCCAGTTCTTGATATACAGATGTCTTGAATGTGACTCTGTGGAAACGATTTATGAGAGTAGTTTTGTCTTTGCAATATATTGAAAGCTCTACTGAATGTGACCATGATGCTGTCACTTTTTAGTATGAGTAAGCATCAAATCCCCCTAATAATTTGGTGATCCTCTGAAATTTCAGGAGAAGAAGCGTGAAGGAAATGTGGCGCGCGAGGTTCATAGGTATGATAAAGCCATGCATGATATTGGCCAATCAGAGAAAACTGTCTATGGTGTAGCTCGGAACGAATGGAAAGAGGATGATAGTACCATGGAGGCTTTATGCAAGGTTATAAGTCCAATTTATTTCTTAGTTATCAAAGAAATGAAGATGATAGTTTTCAGAAGTGATTGTATCTATCCATATCTGCTAGTTGTGCGATAGATAATCAGTACAGGCAAAAAGACTTAACACAAAAGAAATATTTCACCGGGAATCTGTAGATTTCAAACATTAGGTACAGAACTTCTTTAGTTGATCACAAGAAATGAAATGTAGATCCATGTGCATTTGTTGATCACAACAAAGGAAAAACAGAAGAGTGTAGATTCTAAGAGGGGCAAGCTTTGCCTCAGAGGGGGTTATACATTTTTCTGTCAATAACTATAGTTGAATACAGCTGGCACTTTGTCAAACTCGTTTCTCGTGGTTTAATTTTTTTTTCTTTTTTTTTTGTCATGCCATCTCACAGGCAAAAGCTTTGGACGGCTTATGCATAAAGGAGTTGAGTCGAAGAAAAAAATTGGAGGAATTGCTGGAAAAAGAAAAGGATGAAGTAAAGACGGTAATAGAGCAGAACAGTGGATTCATGAAAAAACTTCGGATGGTTCAGGGTGATAATCTTAAGTTGGAGAGCCAGATCAGGAAACTGCAAGACTTGGAAAAAGAACATGGTGAGAAATTTGATACGGCTATGGAGCTCTTGAAAAGCTTCAGGCAGAAAAGGGATGAGATCCGTATCGATCATGAGAATGCTATAAAGGAAGTAAACGCGTTAAGGAGATTGATAAAAGGAAAGGCTGGAGAGTCTTCGGGGTCAGAAATGCTTGATTATTCTTTTATGGAAATCAATGAAGCTACTAACGAATTCGATCCATCCTGGAAACTTGGAGAAGGAAAATACGGAAGTGTCTACAAAGGGAATCTTCAACATTTTCAAGTTGCTGTAAAGATGTTACCCTCATATGGCTCCCAGAATCACTTTGAGTTCGAGCGTCGGGTAAAAGACCTTGTCTATTACATATGCAAAAATCCTCCTGAGACTTTTTTTTTTTATAACCTCTGATTGTTTTTGGATTTCAGGTGGAAATTTTAAGCAGGGTAAGGCATCCAAATCTGGTAACAATAGTGGGTACTTGTCCAGAGTCTCGGTCTCTTATTTATCAATATGTTCCTAATGGAAGCCTCGAAGACTGCTATTCGTCTGCAAACAACGTTCCTGCACTTCCATGGGAATCTCGGATCAGGATTGCCTCTGAAATATGCTCTGCTCTCCTGTTTCTTCACTCAAACGTTCCTTGCATCATTCATGGAAACCTAAAACCGTCCAAGATTCTCCTCGATTCCAACCTCGTCACCAAAATTAGCGACTACGGGATTTCTCAGCTGATCCCGATCGATGGAATCGACAAATCTGATCCTCACGTAGATCCACATTACTTTGTTTCCGGTGAAATGACGCTTGAATCAGACATATACTCGTTTGGAATGATTCTCCTTCAGCTTCTCACCAGAAGACCTCTGTCTGGCATACTGAGAGACGTCAAATGCGCTGTGGAGAATGATAACATCAGCGCGGTTCTGGATAATTCAGCAGGAGATTGGCCAATGGCACGAGGCAAAAAGCTAGCGAATATAGCCACCCGTTGCTGTAAGAAAAACCCGTTGAATCGACCAGACTTAGTCATTGTTCTACGGATTATTGATCGCATGAAAGTCCCAGAAGTTCATTTATCAGAAACATCGTCGTACTCGAACCAGAAAGCTCCACGCAAGCCTCCTTCTCATTACCTATGCCCCATTTTCCAGGTACGTTTTTTGGAGAGTTTCAATGTCTAAACAGAGTTTGATGATCAGGATTAAGACAAAACTTTATATCGTTGTTTGTTGAGAACAGGAAGTGATGAAGGATCCTTTGATAGCAGCAGATGGGTTCACGTACGAAGCGGAAGCAATTAGGGAATGGTTAGCGAATGGGCACGATACGTCGCCGATGACTAACCTGAAGATGGAAGATTGCAATCTCATACCAAATCACGGTCTTCATCTAGCTATCCAAGATTGGCAAAACCAATGGTGATTTACTTTTGCCTCTTGTTTAGGGACAATTATTGCTACATTTCCCAATTCTTTTTCGATTGTCACTTTGTAAATTCACCGCCCAAACGTAAACCCCATATACATATGTATATCGTAGTTTATAGTTCGAAATGAAGGTTAATTAGTGTCTATTGGTTTAAAAAGTGTTTAAAGTTCTTACCGGTCATTCATCTCAAAGTCTTCAAAATTTGTTTACCTAACATTCCAACTCATGACTTGTCCAGACACTCTACCCTTTTTCATTTATAAAAAAAAATAAAAAAATTATTATTGTTTCATTATTTGCTAATGCTGAAAAGTCTAGCCAATAATAGAGAATAGTAAAAAAAAAAGTATGTATATTTGCAATTACACCCAATAGGGCCAATATGTTATCGTTGCTTTTTCCCGGCAAAAGAAAAAACAGGGAAATTTTGAAAACTAATGTAGAGCGAATATATATATATATATAGTTTACTCTACGTTGTCAATTGACTGTTAGGTATTTGGCAGATCAGAGTCATCAGACGACACACATACTTTGCTTGAGAATTTCACAAGTCCATGTCATCACCATCATCTCTCATGGATTTCACAGATAACGGAATCTACTGCTCCGTTCAAGATCACGGCCTCCGACAACGGAGTGACTCTTCGTTAGACTCTGAACTACTTTGTCTCCGTAGCCAGATATTCGAGGCGGTTTATCGGAAAACCGATTTGATTAGAGCGAACCACGAGCTATCTCACGCGAGAGATGCGCTTAGGCTAAGAAATCTGGAGCTTGAAGCTGGATTGTCTGAAGCGTCGATGAATAGAGAGGAATTAAAGAGAGATCTGGAAGTTTCTAGAAAACGGGTCGGTGAATTACAAGTAGAGAAGAAGCACAAATCCGAATATCTTTCGAATATTATGGAATCCGTACGATCTTTGGAGGATCGCTTGTCTAAATCGTTTCGATGTTTAAATGACGAGAATGTTCCAGAAGAGAGAAGAAGGAAAAAACTGGAATTAGAGGAATGTAATTCCAAGTCAATCTTGGAGTTAATCAATGAGATCGAAACAAAGGTGGAGACGTTTATGGAATCGATGGAGAAGAAGAAAGTGGAGCTAAGTACAAGTATGGAGTTCTTGCAAAATGAGAATAAAGACATCAGTTTCTTGCTACGGGCTGCTTTGTCTGAGAAACAAGCTGCTGAGAAGCTATTGAAAGAGACAAATGAGCAGAAGAGATCGGCGCTGCTGCATTTCGCAGAACGAGGGTTGCAGAGCATAGGGTTTGGTTTAGGGTTTAAGGGATCAGTACAGGAAAGCTCAGAAACGCCAAATGATGATGAAGAAGAAGATGATGAGAATAGTATGGTATGTCATTTTTATTTGTTCACATTCTTGTTGATTCTTAGTTTTTGCAACAAGAATCAAACAAAGGTGTAAATTACAATGGAATCTACTGGCATGAACAGGTTGTAGCAATAGAGAAAACAATGAAGAATCTACGGAAAGAGATCTCTCAGCTGAAGCTTTCGTTGGAGGAATCAAGGTTAGCTTCTTTTTCTTTCTTATAAACAACACATAGATGATAATGATGGATTATGGTTAAGCTTCTTCTTGATAGAGATGCACAAGAAACATCTGAAAATGATAAGAATTTAAAATGTCATCTTCTTGATCTGTAGGTTAGAAGAAGCGCGATTGAAGAGAATTACAGACATTCAAGCTCAGATAATAGAACAGAACAAGATGGATATCGACAAGCTGCAAAACCGAGAGAGATTTCTATCTCAAAACGTAATGTATTCACAGAGATGCTTCTATTTTCTGTTTTCTCAAATTTGTAGTGAATCGCTTACTCGAGAGATTTGTTTTTACTAAAAAAAAAAGGTAGAAGAGCTATTGAAGGTAATAAGAGAAGCTGAATCAGAAGCAAGTAGATGGAGAGAAGCTTGTGAGCTAGAAGTTGAAGCCGGACAGCGCGAGGTTGAAGAACGCAATGAACTCGTAAGCTTCCTTCACTATTCCAAACTGAAAGCTTGTCAAAAACCAATAAAGACAACCATAACTAACAACAGCCAATTTCTTACAATTCAGATAGCGATTTTGAAGGCAGAGGTTGAGAAGATGAGATCAGCATTGTCGATATCGGAAGGGAAACTAAAACTGAAAGAAGAATTGGCTAAAGCCGCAATGACAGCAGAAGAAGCAGCTGAGAGATCGCTGCGATTGGCTGAGAGAAGAATAGCTGAACTTCTCAACCGCATTGAACATCAATACCGCCAATTGGAAGAAGCAGAGTCTACAGAACGCAAACGAGGAAAGGTTAGGTACGTCTGGTGTTGGCCGTTGTGGCGTTTTCCTGCCGCTGCTGCTTCTGCTTCTGCTGTGACTGGTGACAGTTCTTCATGTATAAGCAATAGAACATTGCTACGATATGGTACTTGATCTAGTAGTGATTTGCATAAGCATTGTGTAGTCTAAATATGACCATAGAACCTTAAAGACATAAATGTTTGCAAAAATCCATTAGAAAATACTAGAATGTTTTTTAAAACATCTAATCCACTATTATAGAATTAAATCATGGAATAATTTCAATGTTTGCACAAAAGAAAAAAAAAACAATTTCAATGTATCTCATTAATATTGATATCATTTCAACACATTTAGCTGAATACAGAACAAGAAACATGCGAAACGACATCGTCTTGGTAAAGAGTGACGTTTATCAAAGGTCTCTTCGTTTAAGAGGGCCCAGTAAAAATTATCTTCACTCGCCGGAAGTCAAGAAACAAGTTCTCGAATTAAGAAGACGACGGCGACGGCGACGGCGACGGCGACGATGGAAGAAGCGAAATAGAAATGCTTGGAAGAAAACAAAGGAGATCATTCAAAGTGTCAGTCTCAGGTAGAAGCTTTCAGATCCTCTTGCGCTCTTCCTCAACCCAAGAAAAAACCCTAATTTCCTAATTCGATTTGGAAGTAGAAGAAAACAATCTTCTGTAATAAACTCAGACCAATGTGGTCTGTATGATATGATTGTATGAACAACTTTACACATTCAATATTCATAAATTTTATCGATCATTGACGCAAATCTGACTTCTCGAATGTCAAATTACCAGACTCGTCTCTCTCAAGGAGACGTTCGATCAGCTCGTCCCAACTAAGTCCACGGTTCCTTCTTCTTTTGTACGATGGACGAATAGAGGATGATGATGATTCACCTACCATTGATGCAATCGATTCTGTTTCTTCTTCTTCTTCTTCTTGTTCCTCTGTTTCTTCTTCTTCGGTTTCATCTTCTTGAGATTTGTTAAATGTTCCGTATTCAGAGGACATAGAGTCCGCGTGAGGAACATCTAACGTTACTGCTCGTCTTAGAGCTGCTTTATACTCCAAATTGTGTTCTCTGGCTAATGATTCTTGCCTCTCCATCTTTTGCTTCTCTGGGATCTCCATTGTCTTCTCATTCTCCAACATTAGCTGAAGAAATTTTGCAGACCCGAATCAGCCTAATAACCGGTAATGATTTATCGTGGAATGTGAAAACTTACTTTGAGAGCTCTCTGAGCTTCTCGTTCGATCCAGATGATGGCGTGGTCTGAAGTTGCATTACAAGAAAGAACAATGTGTTCGAACCTTCCGTCTACTGGCACTGCTGTCTTCACAACGGGAGGAAATCTTCCTATTCTGCAACAAACAATTACCAAAAAGGGTCAAATGCACAAACTTCACATATTATCGCGAAGCAATATATGATGTATCTTCGGTGTAATCTCACAATAAGACAATTGAAACTGCAAACTAAGTGAGCTCCTTTTGTTGAGAATGTTGTGTATCTACATATTTGTGTGTTATGTACCTGCAAGGCTTTCTTTCGACGATGTGATACATGCGACCAGGAGCGTAAAGCCGCCTAGGATCTTTGAGCATCTTTTGTTCTGGAACACATGTATCTTTCATGCACCTTATGCAGAGCAAACATGGCAAACTGCCCACACAAAAACGAAACCCAAACCCATTACAAGGAAGCAGAGTAATGAAAAAACGTTCCATGATGAGAATAGAGTGTACCAAAAGTCCTAAAGTGTGCCAAACGAGCATGCAAAACATATAAAGGACCATTTTTTTCGGGATTTCTGCTTAACTTAGCGGACCCGACTTGTGAAAATGTTGTGTGCTATCTTTGAAAGTTTCAGAAAGACAAGGACATACTTTCACAAATCCTCTGCATACAGAATCGTATAACTGATATAAGCATTACCAGAAAAGAGACTTGAATATGTCTTCTAGAGGCGTAGCTGTCCTGGGCAAGAAGTCATCCTAAAGCAAACAAAACAATCAAAGAACAAATACTTCAGATTCAACATTTAGAATGAACTAAGGCCATTTGATGTATTTAGACACACCTGAAGCACAACAGAGTTGATCACATCCGCATATCTGACAGCTAAATTCAATGACATACACCTCGCAGGCGCAATAGCGAAACACCTGACTCTCCTTCTTTCGATATTCCCCAACCTATCCGGATGACGAACCACTAACAAAGCCAACATTGTAGCTACACCAGACCCGAGTGAATGTCCAGCAAAAGTCAGAGTATAACTCGGATACTTCACTACCAATTCTTTCAAAACTTTACATTCCTCATCTAATACCCAACCCGCAGACTTCAACAGCCCGTTGTGCACATACCCACCATCAAACTTCCTTTCCCCAAGCTTATTATCCAAAAGCACAGCGTAATCACTCTCTTTCGCCAAGTTAAGCCCCCGGATCGCAACAACTACATCTTTATGATCATGATCAAGATACAGTATGTAAGCTGGAGCACGACCCTGAGTGTCTTCATAAGTCTTCTTTAGAAGCAACCAATCAGGGTTTATCCCATATCCTTCTGGAGGCTCCCATAAAGGGTTTCGGATGTCATCCTCGTAAACCGATAAGATGTAGCGGCAAAACCGAGGAACTGGTTCGAATTCATCGGTTGTTGCAAGCCCCCAATCTTTACTGTCGTGACCGGCAGTGTAAAGACAGCGTTTGTAAGCCCAACGTGCACAGCCAAGACAGTAAACACATTCTAGAAGAGGGCAACAACCACATAGAATCGACATGAACAGGTTCGACTCATACAGAGTTATAATACCATCATCATCATCATAGAGCTATGAAACAAATGAATAAGGGCTAACGATGAAAGCATAAACTTTAATGTTTAAACCAAGAAATTTCGTAACTTTCGTACACCCAACTGAAGAATCTAGGCAGAACAGCTATTGTGAAAGGATGATGTAAGAATTGAACAAGGAAGCAGGACCGAAATTGAAAACTAGTGAATAGAAGTAGGAAGGAAAAAGTCAACTTTGGGAATCAAGAAACAGTGTAATGGAGATTCATACTAGGATGGGAACTGAACATTTGAAGTTCTAATTGCTACTCTTAAGAGAATATCCCGAGCTTGAAAACATGGGAAGAGGATTAGATCTCACTACCACAGACTACTTTCCTCTTAAGCGCATATCCAGGTCTATGAATTCAATTTTTTTTAAGAGGTTATAAGAAGAAAAAGGAAGTTTCGTCCTGTGGAAATGGAAAAGACTGTGAGGAAGAAGATGAAATGGAATATACGCCACTGATGGAGAAGACAAACTCGCCGGACTCGTGCTCGCAAACTTGCTGGACTCGTGCTCGCTTTATTGTGGCGGAATACGGCAGTGAATTTTGGGTAAAATTGCAGAGCTTTTGGACTTGTGTTGTGTTCTCAAGAAAACAAAAATAAAAATTACTATTTTTAACAGTTTTTTTGTGATGTCGTGAAAATTAATCACTACATTTGCTGTTAATTAGTTGTGATTGTTTTGACAAAAGAGAAAAAATTGATGATTTCTACATATAAGACATCATCAATAAAAAAATTATCACTATTCCAATTAAGAGTTAGATTTAGAAAGTAGAAATATTGAATTACAGAATTAATAAATGAATATTTAGTGGTTATAGTTTTTTCTTAGTCGAAATAGGTATTTGATCAGTTTTCAGCAGTCACAATTGAACCGGATCCAATTTAATGGGTTTATAACTCAGCCCAGCCCGTTGAAGGAAAGGCCCAATCGCACAAAGTATCGACAGCTAGCTATTAGGGTTTTAGTATTTATATGCTTTTTAACCTAATCATCAAATAAGACTTGACATTTCTCTCGTCTCGCCGCAGGAGAAAAGCTTTTCTGTGACATGTGAGTACACTTCATCTCCACTTCTCGTTCTGTTCCCTGTGTTTGAAGTGAATTTTCATTGTTGTTAAGACCTATCGATAGAATTACGCAGCCGTATAATCGATAAAGGCATTTATCGGTTTTCACACAATTCGATCTTATGTGTTCGTCTAGCTCCTGGAATTTTCCGCAGTTCTTTGTTTCGTTTACTCCAAGTTTTACTGTCCTCATATAAGTGTTTTCATTATAGTTCGCTGATTTGTCGTGTGTTTTGCTTTAGAGACTAATGAAAGTATCGCCTTTGGAATGAGTAAGACTACAGTTTCGTTGATTAAGTTTTTTTCATTTGTTTCAATGTTGAAAACGCTCTAATGTAGTACGACTATAAATCGAATTTGACTCCTTATTTATGTTAGATGGCGTTTTTTTGGTATCTTTAGAAATTCGTATCCTCAGAGAGATTTGAGATTGGGTGCTTACAAGTCTTACTTTAACTATTGTTGTAACAAGTGTGGTCTCGGTCCTTGCGATGTTACTAGTTTCTTATCTGTTTTTGCTTGTTCGATGTTAGCTATAGCAGAGATGGCTTTGCTTTGCAGTATGAAGTTACATAATATATTTTATGGTTTTGAATATTATGTTTCTCAGTCATGCTGATGATTACTACTTTGCAGCTGAGCTAAAGAAATGAAGCACAACAATGTTATCCCGAATGGTCATTTCAAGAAGCACTGGCAGAACTATGTCAGGACATGGTTCAACCAGCCTGCCAGGAAAACCAGAAGAAGAGTTGGTTAGTAATGAATGTTCTGACGCTGTCAATAATGTTATATGCTATGTTTCATTTTAAGTTGCACCATAATCTTTCTGTATTTTTTTTTTCAACATGTGTTTGTTTTATGATTACTCAGCGAGACAAAAGAAGGCTGTGAAGATCTTCCCCCGTCCTACTGCTGGACCTCTCCGCCCTGTTGTGCATGGTCAGACTCTTAAGTACAACATGAAGGTCAGAACCGGTAAAGGGTTCACTCTTGAAGAGCTCAAGGTTTGTAATCTCTATCTATTCGTCTTTCTTTTATTTAGTTTTCATGTTTCATATCATGTTGGATATTTGTTCATAATGTTTAATTGTCTGTAATTTAATCAGGCTGCTGGAATCCCGAAGAAGTTGGCTCCCACAATCGGTATTTCTGTTGACCATCGTCGCAAGAACAGATCTTTGGAGGGTCTTCAATCCAATGTCCAGAGGCTGAAAACGTACAAGGCTAAGTTGGTCATCTTCCCGCGTCGTGCCAGGAAGGTCAAGGTATTACTTCAAAACAACAATCTTTCAGTGAAGATATATCTTTAGATTGGATTTTAGATCCGTGCTTAGAGTTTTTATTTCTTTGTGTCAGGCTGGTGATTCTGCACCAGAAGAGTTGGCCAATGCCACTCAAGTCCAAGGAGACTACATGCCTATCGTCCGTGAGAAGCCGGCGATGGAGCTTGTGAAGCTGACCTCTGAAATGAAATCTTTCAAGGCTTATGACAAGATCCGTCTAGAGCGCACAAACAAGAGACATGCCGGTGCTAGAGCCAAGAGAGCTGCTGATGCTGAGAAAGAAGAGAAGAAGTGAGGATCCTTCTTCTTAGGTAGAAGAAACTCTTTATCTTGTCATCGTTTTGGTTCTGAATTTTTGTGTATCAGACTCTTGTGTTTTGTTTCGTCAGTTTTTTATCCTTCAAAGATTTTGCTGTTACTTGCTTGTCTGGATTTATGGAATAGATCAATTCACACATCTCTACTTCCTAAGTTTATCTTGCTCTACAGTCGATTATGTAATATAAGAATTAGATTCTCCAATTTAGAATAATATATTTAGAATAGTGCAAAAAGGTAGTGTTTTATTGTAGATAATTATAAGAAAATTAAAAATCCCTTGTTACAAAATTATGTTTAGATTTTAGAAATCTAGAAAATCAACTTTATAACTATATAGTTAAAGTCAATAGTTTTTGAATTTCGATACTCTGTTAAGTGACCATCTTCACATACTTTTCTGTTACTTTTATAGTGATGATACTAATTAGAGAAATATATTCAATGTGTAAAAAGTATGTCGATAACATTTTTTCTATTTTAACTATATCAAACCAACTTAGTGTCATAGAAAACAAAAACTGTTACAAGATATGTGATAAGTAAGAGTAGGATAATGTGAAAGAAAAAAAAAAACATAACAAAATCGACCAAAAAATTAAATAAAGGAAAATAGAAATGGGTTTTTATAAATTTAGAGTTTAGAAGTCATGAAAAAGCATAAGTTTAAACCTAGCGGAAGAGAGCAACCTCCTCTTAGCTTTGATCTTATTCAGTCTATCCTTTACACTTATCTAATTTCAATCGAATCTCTTTGTGAATCCTCTACATGGGATTCTTCGGCTTGGTCTTCGACTTCCCCATACATGTGCGTTTGTTTCTGTGTCGATATTTTGGATTCAAATTTGTAATATTTGTATTCACATAAATCATGTTCTTTAGGTACAAGGAGGCTAAAGAACATGATTTGTAAAAACCACATAGACGTAAAGCTCTTTTTGGATGGATGAAAGCAGCATGCACTAAATGTTTTGATTATCTATTTTACCTTCCCTTCCCGTATGACCTTGGGATATGGTCCTGTTCAGCCACTCGTACACCTCCATCTACCACAAAATCCAGACCCTTTAAAAAGAAACTGAAACAGAGAGCAGAGCAAGAAAAGAGATTCTTTAGTCTATGATAGAGCGTCCATCATGTTAATGGACAGATGAAAACTGTTTGGATATTTTGCTTAAACAACAAAAAATAAATGCACAACAGTCATGGGGGTGAGGTGGAGGGGAGTTTCTCACAGGTCCCGGCAAGCATTGCTTGACAGCACGAAAAACACGTTAGCATGACCATGACCATCACCACGAGGAAACCCCATTGTATATGTGTCTATGTCCCGTAAGGAACGGCATAAGATACTAAGTAGTTGCACCATGGCAAAAAAAAAAAAAAAAAAAAGACGAAGGTGAGAGAGACATAACCCATAAACAACATCTGTAGATGTCCATTCGCAGCTAACGCAGAAATATGGAACAGATGACATGGTCCTTACCTTGGAAAGTTCATTCTTTTTAATCCTAGAGAGACCAGACAGACCACATGGGGTTTGTGTTAGTCCTTACCTCTCTCTCTCTCTCTCTGTAGATGTCCATTCTTTTTAGTCCTTACCTCTCTCTCTCTCTCTCTCTCTCTCTCTCTCTCTCTCTCTCTCTCTCTCTCTCTCTCTCTCTCTCTCTCTCTCTCTCTCTCTCTCTCTCTCTCTCTCTCTTAAGTTAGACTATTTAATGTATCACAAAGAACATAAATCCAACGAAAACTTATAGCCATATTTTGAGAGAAATTTAGTTTATTAGTTAGTATAAATATATATATATAGATATATTCCAGACTTTGTGGGTTATAATAGGACATTTAGTAAAGCAATCTAATAATATGTATGGACAAAACAAAAGTGACAACTTAGTAAAGCAATCTAATAATATGTATGGACAAAACAAAAGTGACAACTTAAAAAAGATATATGTCTCATCCGTTTTTCATTTTCTTTTTAAGGCTTTTTTCCTTCGTCATCTAACACTTTACCAATAATCGGAATCTCTTAAGAAATCTATTTCCAAATGCGTACAATTAGTTTAATCCCACCCACCAATATATACCTTAAGCTTATCTTTTTATATATATATATATATATATAATATAAAGTGAGCAGTGTTACGTAGGACCATCTTCGAAACGTGGTAATCCGAGTCAAAGGCCTTAATAATATGATTAAGAAGTCACTAGCTATTTTCAGTATGCCTTCAAAAACTTGAGAATTAGGAAGTAAAATGTTTTTTTTTTTTATTAATGTAGAAAGTTAATTGTTTTCTGAAGCTTTTGTTCATTACTTTTTCTTTTCATTAAAAGCTTTTGTTTATTACACAAGCTGAAAAAAAGTTGTAAATCATTTGTGTATAGTTAAAACACGATACGACTCCTCGCAATCATACTGTCACGCTTTAGCAATCAGCCACGATTTGTATGTATAAAAATAAGAATTTAAAATTATGTTTCTTAAACATGTTTGTCTCACCAGTTTTGGCTGCACATATTAGTAAAAAATATCAAATTATTTCGTATTCTTATGAAATAATTCACTGACCGTTACCTGGTATAATAAATCACAATTGGTTTTAGCTGTTCGGTTTAGAGTCTATACCGGTAATCGAGAAAGCTAATAAAAACGTACCTCTTCAAAAACCGAAACGTCAGTCTTATTAGTTGGGACAAAACCAACGACTTCCCCTAGAAATAATTAGAGAGATACAAATAAATATTACTGTGACGGTGTGACCACACGATCATAAGAAAAGCCGTTACGATGATGCCACGTGACATCGTTTTTCGGACATCGACATAGTTGCTATATATACCACATTTTCTCTCCTCTCTGCTTATCACATCTTCATCGTTGCTCGTGTGTTTTTTGTTGAGAAAACGGAGCCATGGATAGCGATACACTCACCGGATTGTTGTATAACGTCGCCGAGAAATTCCCCGATCGGCGAGCGCTCTCTGTTTCTGGAAAATTTGATCTCACTCACGCGCGTCTCCACTATCTAATTGAACGCGCCGCCTCACGCCTTGTCTCCGCCGCGGGAATCAAACCCGGAGATGTGGTGGCTCTTACCTTCCCTAATACCGTCGAGGTAGTTTTTTTTTATTTGGGTATGAGCTTTAGTTTCTTGATTTATATTGCGTGTTGAGGATACCATGGGAAGTGGAAATTATGTAAAACTAAATCGCTCCTTGCTTCAGAAATTTTGAATTTTAGATTCGGATTATGCTTTTGGATGATGTCTTAATTTTGATTTTGATTTTTTTTGTTTCTTAGTTTGTTATAATGTTTTTGGCGGTGATAAGAGCTCGGGCTACGGCGGCGCCGTTGAACGCGGCGTACACGGCGGAGGAATTCGAGTTTTACCTCTCCGATTCAGATTCAAAGCTACTGCTAACCTCTAAAGAAGGAAACGGACCGGCTCAAGAAGCAGCTTCAAAGCTGAATATCTCTCACGTCACCGCCACGCTCTTGGACGCCGGCTCGGACCTTGCTCTGTCCGTGGCCAATTTCGATTCGGTCGCTGACTCAACGGCGGAACTCGTTAATAGCCCGGAAGACGCGGCTCTCTTCCTCCACACTTCCGGCACCACAAGCCGTCCAAAGGGTGTGCCGCTTACGCAGCTCAATCTAGTATCATCCGTCAAGAACATCAAATCGGTTTACAAACTTACCGAGTCCGATTCGACTGTGATTGTTCTCCCTCTGTTCCACGTTCATGGATTGTTAGCTGGATTGCTTAGCTCGCTTGGAGCTGGTGCGGCCGTGACTCTCCCAGCTGTTGGGAGATTCTCAGCGACAACGTTTTGGCCAGACATGAAGAAGTATAACGCCACATGGTATACTGCTGTTCCCACCATTCATCAGATCATATTGGACCGCCACGCGAGCCACCCTGAGCCGGAATACCCTAAACTCCGGTTCATCAGGAGCTGCAGTGCTTCTTTGGCTCCCGTAATGCTCTTGTGTCCAGTCAATTGTTGATGCGTTTGTAAATTCACAGAGACCATATTACAGCAGAATGATTTGCAAAACATTTTGGATTTTGTTTGTTTTTCAATAAATCTAATGGTTTTGTTTGTCTTGGATTTGGTCAGGTGATATTGTCCAGACTTGAGGAAGCTTTTGGAGCACCGGTTCTAGAGGCTTATGCTATGACAGAAGCAACCCACCTGATGAGTTCCAATCCTTTACCGGAGGAAGGTCCACACAAGCCTGGATCTGTTGGGAAACCGGTGGGTCAAGAAATGGCGATCCTCAATGAGAAAGGGGAGATACAAGATCCAAATAGCAAGGGAGAGGTTTGTTTAAGAGGTCCAAATGTGACAAAGGGTTACAAGAACAACCCAGAGGCCAACAAGGCAGGTTTTGAGTTTGGGTGGTTCCACACCGGTGATATCGGTTACTTTGATTCCGATGGGTATTTGCATCTGGTGGGTCGGATCAAAGAGCTTATTAACCGTGGAGGTGAGTTTCATTTACTCTATGTGACGGCTTTTCTGTTCCACAAAAATATTTTTGTCCATGTCAAGCAGTTTATATGAACTAATCTTTGTATTTGTATAGTCTCAATGGCGAGGTTAGACTTGTCAAAGAGAAACGCCCAACAAATTAGAAATGAGAAAAGATGTAGTAGTAGAACAAGTCAAAGAAAGAGGCTATTCTGTGCAGTACTTTGTCTATTACTTAGAATTTTCAATCTCTATTTTCAGGTGAGAAGATATCCCCAATTGAAGTGGATGCAGTACTCTTAACTCATCCTGATGTTTCTCAAGGAGTTGCGTTCGGGGTTCCTGATGAGAAATATGGCGAAGAGGTAAACAAAACCCGTGCTTAAATTCCTCTGTTGTATAATTAGGGATAAAAATTATACAGATAGTTTGAACTCAAGAATTGGTTCTTCTCTTATCTACCATGATTGTTCTGCTTAATCGTCAAGACATCATGCGAACTTACATCATTATTGCTCAAATTAAACGTAATTATATACCTTAATGCTGTCTCAAGCACGTGTAATTCGATGTTTAGGTCGGTTAGTAACAGTTTTTTGCCCTGGTATGTACGTTATCAGATTAACTGTGCGGTGATTCCAAGAGAAGGAAAAACTGTGACCGAAGAGGACATTAAAACGTTCTGTAAGAAGAATTTGGCAGCTTTCAAGGTGCCAAAGAGAGTGTTCATCACTGATAACCTCCCCAAAACTGCCTCCGGTAAGATTCAGCGCCGTATTGTAGCTCAGCATTTCCTTGAGAAACCCTAAAAAGAAATAGAAAAAGACACCATCTTGCTCGGATCCTGTGGTGATGAGTCACGCAAGTGGTTTTGCTTTCTCTAAGGTTGTTGATTTCTGGGGTTTTATGTTACTTTTCATATGTTTCATGGTTAATAGTGAACATGGTGGTAAAGGTACAGTTAAATTACAAAATTGGAAATAAAGTGCAGAAGAGTTTATCGGAATATAATAAAGTCTACCTTTTGTTTCTTGGTGTTGGCGTTTGTTAAGAATTAAAGATGCTCTTGAACTAGTGCGTCGTGCGTGGCCAATTTGACAACTAAAAGCGTACTGCCAAAACGGATAAAGCTAAGGAAAAGACCAACGCTTAAATTATTTGAAGTCGTGGCAAAAATATTATTTTTAATAAAGATCATTTTAAAAATCTGATCAAAGAAACAATAATTGACAATCTCTAAAAAACCCTAGCCGCCCCTGCACTACATCTCCAAAAAAAAAAAAGAACCCAGAGTCTTCTTCCATCTTGCCTCTCCGGTCCGGCTTGCCGGTACCGCGAGAGGGCTAATCTCTTTCCTCCCTTCTTTTCTTCGACCTCCTCGCCGGTTTTTCCTTTCCGACCCCTGAGCTTTCGCGCTCGTCGGACTGGAAACGAGTCACCGTCAATCCGCGTCGTCTTCTGTCGTCGTCGGTTTCCGGTGGGCCGCTCGCGCTGGCGTTCTTCCCTTGAGCCTCTTTCCGATCCAGTCTCGTCTCGATTTTGGACAGGTTTGGCATCAGAGGAACCGTGATGTGATAAAACGTGGTGGGTTCCCAACCATTGGTGTATATGCGCTAACCCATGTGTATGAGGACGCATATGGTCTAGCGTAAGGTCAGTGGTGGAGGTCTTATGGTGGTTTTTCTTCGCGGTGGCGGTTCGGAAGGCGCTGGGTCGGTGGTGGAGTCCGGCGGTATCGTTTGTCGGCTTCGGGTTCCCCAAACCCTTTTGGGCTAGCTTATGGGCCGATTTAGTTGGGCCAGTTTTGGACTGATTCCCTTGGGCCAGCTTATGGGCTGTCTCCTTATGGGTTGATGGTGCATTGGGCCAGCTTCTAGAATTGTCTTATGGGCTAACTCATGGGCCAGTTAATGGGCCGGCTTCAGTTAAACCTGGTTATGGGCCGACATCTTTTGATCTGTTTCAAATGGGCTTTATGGGCCAAATATTGGGCCAGTTCCTTTGAGCTGGTTTTTGGTCTAGCTAATTGGCTCGGGTCTCTTGGGTCGCCTTCCATGGCTGGTTTATTGGACGGTTTATTGGCTTGGCTGGGCTTGAGGATTCAAGTGTCATCCAATCATCAGAACTCTTTGTCGGATGCAATTTCGCAAAATCAGATCCGACGAGGACAAGATCTGGAGATGTTGTAGGCGCAACCTTTTTAGTCTTCTGGTGGATTTTACAATTTGCAGTAGATTGGCTTTTTGTAATCTTGGGTGAATCCGACCATTGCCTTTGGAGGGTCGCTTCTCTTTATTTTGGATAATCTTGTAACGTGATAGAGTCATCTAGGTTAAGTCTAAACTTTCTTTAGGAAGTCTAGATGGTCTAATTCCTAGGAAAGTTAACTGATTTACATTTTCAGTTAACGTTTTTATGCTTCGGCAGTGGCTCTGGCGTTGTATTGAGCTTATTTTGGGTTTGTTTAGCCTATTTTTAGGTTGTATTAGCCTTTTCTGGTTGTATTACCCTAATTTTGGGTTACCATAGCCTATTTATAGGTTTCGGTATCATTAATGAAAAATGGTATTGGTGTGAAAAAAAAAAAAAAAAATCTGATCAAAGAGATCATTTAACGTTTGGACGTGAGTCTCATCTCATTTTCTTTGTTAAATGACGACACAAACCATACGCTTTTAACCGGAACTAGAGAAATAACCAAACCGGAAACTTAAAGCTAAAGACAAGACGCACAACCGAAAAATGAACACGCAAACACAATCGAAAATTAAAACAACATAAGAGAGAAAACTATACGAGGTGACCTTTTTGTTCTTCAATGTTCGATCATTGTTATTGCTCGTTTTGGACATTTTTTACGTCTTCGTCTTCGCCTTCATACTCATACCGTTCTTCCTCCTCTGCGGTCGCGTCTTGGTACTGCTGATATTCTGAGACCAGATCGTTCATGTTACTCTCTGCTTCTATGAACTCCATCTCGTCCATTCCTTCACCAGTGTACCAACGCAAGAAAGCCTTTCTTCTGAACATTGCCGTGAACTGTTCGCTCACTCGCCTGAACATCTCCTTGTCGAATTCGAGTTTCCTATGAATATGGTTGCCATTTTCAGACCCGTTGGTGGGATGTCACAGACAGTTGACTTCACATTACACAAAGTAAGATGAGTTTTTGTTATGGATGTTGATCATCTGTTCGTCGACTTCTTTCGTGCTCATTTTGCCTCTGAACATTCCTGATGTGGTTAAGTACCTGCTGTGGTGTGGGTCAGCTTCACATATCATGTTTTTGGCATCCCACATTTGTTGGGTGAATTCTGGAATGGTTAAGACTTGGTATTGCTGGGAGCCACGAGATGTGAGGGGTGCGAATCCGACCATGAAGAAGTGTAGACGAGGAACGGAATCAAGTTGACTTCAAGCTTTCGCAAGTCGGAGTTGAGCTGATCAGGGAAACGGAGACAGCAAGTGACACCACTCATGGTTGCAGAGATGAGATGATTATGGTCTCCAACTGAACAAAACACCTAATCCCATTACCAAAGTGAAGGACAACCAACAGCAGATGAAGCAATACATAAAGCAAACCTGTTGAATAATATATTTTCTTTTGATTTGTTCTTCTACATGACGAGAGCTGTGAAAGTCACGTGTTAAATGTAATCTAATCGTCTTTATGATATCATTGAAGCCATTTGCTATTCCCCAAACAAACACCTGCTGGAGTTATATATATATATATATCCATTTCACAATCCTTGTTTGAAGTTAATCACATGAGGATCTAAACACAATTTTAAACAAATAAAAAGAACATATCATACCATCTATCGATCATGTGATGCGGTTTCAAACAAATAGTATGAGAGTGACTTGTGTGAGAGTGAGTGGCCACCGAGCTGCATTATGCCACCATCAGCATCATAGTCACGCGAACTTTAGCTTTAATTAATGCTACCATGTTGCAATTAAATAGCTGTTTTCCGTTAGATACTTTCAACTTTTTATGTACATAAAATTTTCGACTACTACATCATTGATTAAAACTTTTCTATTGCGACATAACAAATCATTTTAATATATGAAAAATGATACGGAAAAAAGGAAAGGAAACTAAAGATTTGCACATTTTCTAGGTTCTACTTTACACTTCTGACAAATATTTCGTGTGATTTTCTTCAATACATGACAAAACAAAACACCGATGGGTTAACTGTTATGCAAGTGCCTTTTTCTACATAACAAAACTTTATACGCGAATCTAATTTTACGAACCGGTCTGCTTCTGCTTCCTCCAGTACTTACTCTCCCACTGTTCGATTCTTTTAGTCGTACTCTGTCTCCTTTCCAGAACCGAGAAAAACGACGCCGGATCATAAGGAGGCGGCATCGTGCAGGGACCAGTCTCTGAGGGGTGTTTCACCAGAGATTCCATCATAAATTTCCGCTCATTTCCATCCCTCGGGCAAGCCATTGCCTCTGAGCAGACCTCGGTGGCGTTCTGAGGAATCTCGGGTTTAAACCGGAGGAGTTTGGAGTATTGGGTTAATAGATGGTACATGTAATCGTACACAAAGTCCATCTTGAGTTCTTGTTGCACAAACTCACTCGCTTTCTTTCCGATATCTTGTGCCTGGTGTGAAAGAAAAACCGCGAGACAATACTTAGAGTCGATTCTCAATCAAACACTTATGAAATGTTAAAATAGTTGAGTCTGATTAATCATTTACAGCGAAATCATAGATTGAATCCAGTAAACTAAGCCAAGTGAGTTTACTATCGAATGCGTGTGGATTGAAATGAACAGGTGTGTGTGTGTGTGTATGTGTGTGTGTCAGTGTGCATACAAGAACCGGTTTTAACAGCACGGTTTGATCTAATACCGTTTTAAGTAATCTCGTACCTTTAATATGTGCAAGTTGCCCCAATCGACGGCGAATTTTATGGAGCGGCATTTGTCGTCTTCCTTGACAGGCCAATAATGTTGTCCCGGAAACATACCTCGTGTGAAGAAATCATAGTAATGAGGTTTCACCAGCAATGTCACCGAGTCACAAGCGAGAATGTACTTTTCGCTCACCGACCACGCTGACCCTTCTATGTAAATCTTGTACCTGCATAACAATATTTTTGCATAAGCCATTTCTTATAAACCCAAACGCAATGTAAAGGTTCCTCTAAAAGGTTTACGTGCTAATACCTGTGATGGCATTGCCTCGCCAAGTCTGATTGCTTGTAACCTTCCTTAGATTCCCGGACCCAGTCCTACAAAAGCACACCACATGATAAAAGCACGTAGAGAAGTACTATATAAAAATATACCGACTCCAAAACTCCCAACGTTTTGCACCATAGTACATCGACCAGTAAGAACTAAACAAGCAGTTCCAATTATGGATCCACCTCTTTCAACTTGATTAAACAAACATAGCTACTACTGTTACTTCAGTAAGAGCGACTTAATACTAGTTTTTGGAGAGTCATATCAATATCAACAAGATGCCGAGACAGGTCATACTCGAGTTTCTCAAACTTATCAGTTAACACACCACTAGATTCCCGTTAAAAACCTTTCTTTTATGCAATGCAGGGGACTTTAAGTAATGGGAATCGAATCCGGACCCCTCTTAATTAGTTGAATCATAAAACAAGAACAATGTGATATCGGCATAGTTTCAATTACCTGGGGGTACAAACGTGCTTTCCAGTCATACTCCTCGGAGACATTACATTTCATGAGATCTTGTCTCGTCTCAGCAACCGTCGGGTTCCCTTTCCAGTAAGCATAAGGTTCTCTGTCAATCCATTTGGTTCTCTGGTTACCTTCCCTGAGTTCTTTCAACAGACTCTCCCATGGCTTTATATTCACCTCAGCCCTACAAAACCAATGCAATTCTCTTAAAACTTCTCTAAACAACTGTCACAGTCACAGCTATTTCTTAAGCTACTAAGCTATTTCTTAGGCTACATATCACCAAATGTGTAAGTTACTATGGGATTCCAATTGTCTAATCTAAAACTACAGAGGTGAAATTGCAAAAACCCTAAAAGATGTGGGTGCTCGAGAAAAGTAACTGGAGGAAACAAGAAGAAGCGTTTACCATCCCCAATAGGACCAATCAGGAAATACGATGTCGAGCGTCTCGTTGTTCCCACAGTAACGGAATAGCGGCGGAGGCGTTAACTGGTCAACTCCGGCGAATTCCGCCGCCTTCACTACCGGCCAGTCGACGCAGTCAAACATCAGCTCGAGATCCGGAATCTTTCCCGGATATTTCCTTAGAAGCTGTACGAATCCCCAAATCGTGAACACATCTCTCGTCTGAAATGCCTCTCGAAACTTCTCGACGTAGATCCTCCCGTTGATGATCGCAAGTCGGAAATTCGCCGTCGCATTGGCGCGCTCCAACGCTTGCCTCGTGATCCCCGTCTTCTCCCACGGCCGTAAATCCTCGTGGATCCAGCGGAAATAGTCTGGACACGTGGTGGACTGAGAAAGCGCTGGGTCATCATCTCTAGCGCCGGATCGGAAACTCGTCGGATAATTGTTTCGTGGGCAAGTTACAGTGTCGTTGCCGGAGAAAGCGACGCAGTTTAGTTTGAACTCATTTGACTTTTCCGTAATTAACTTAGTCGACTGAGGGTATCTTGGGGATTCAGTCCTTTTTTGGATCTCCGTCACGGTCGCCGTTTCTTTCTCTATTAATACCTACAGTTTAGAATTTAAAAAAAAAAAAAAAGTGAAAACGTATTCAAATACGGTGTCGTTTAGTAAATAGCGGTGGCCAGTTTATATTGACTAGAAGATCACGTGATTCAGGTCCCACTGCGGCCATGTGTCACACTCCCCGTAACTACTTTTGACAAAAAGTAATGGTGACACGACAAACCAGGCGCCAACGACTTTGGCGCCACCAATATCAAATTCCACGTGGCAAATGTCATTCCAGCAAAAAAAAGAAAACAGAGGAGAAAACGACAAAATGGAGTGTCGTTTTAATGAAGTAGAAAGAACAGAAGAGAACACAAAGAATGTAATAAATGTGCGTACGGAGGGATCGAGGAGGAGGCGCGTGGTGAGGAATGCGCCGAGAAGGAGGAAGAGGAAGAAGGAGAAGAAGGCGTAGGATCTGTTGGAAGCTCCGGTGCCGGTTTTGACGAGGGGAGACCAGATGGTGTCGAAATGACGAGAATGACCTCCCGATGACCCATACGACGGCGAGTTCCTCATTGTCCCTCCTTGCTGTTGCATGTCCAACAACGATAAATCGAAAGATGGAGAAAAGAGGTCAGGTATTTGAGGAGAGAGACAGAGAAAAAAAAAAAAAGAGAGAGCTTTTTGTGAGGAAGAAGGAAAGAAAATGAAAGGAAAGGTTGCAGAATTAATGTGAACCAGAACAAGAAAGGGTTGGTTAAACTTATTAATATCACTTTTTGAATGTTTGCAAGACGTCGAAGGGTGTGCACCTCAAAAAGTCATAAATATTTTTTAAAGCTTCTCGTCGTAATGGGAGACAAAAAGTACACTTGTTTTATTTTTATTTTATTTTTATATCACAATGGTTTTTATTTATCTGAAAAATAGTAATCTGTAATAACATTAATAATGTGATGTCAAAATGAAGAACATTAATAATGTGAAATAACAGAATCGTGAAAAAGTGTGAAGTGAGCTTTTATAATCATTAAAATAAATTAATTACAACTGTGAGACATTGGAACATGATTAACAGACGACAAAATAACTGACTATTGTTAAAATTCTGTGGGGTAAAAAAATAGTGTACAATCACACAAGTGAATTTCTATTAGAAAAAAAAAAGAAACAGCAAAACAAAACTGTAAACGATATTAAGGCCTAGGTAAAGGCCGAGTTCCAAAACTAAGCCCAAGCCCAAGCCCAAAATAAAGACCAAAACCTTTTTTATTATTCTAAATATGGGTTCTTAAAACCAATCAACTAATAGATATATGGTCAGATCTATCTTCTCCGGTTTGGTTCATATATAAACATCAACTAAAAAAAGTGGCAACAACTAACAAACCAGAGCATTGATTTTGGACCACAATAAAGTACATTGGAGACACATGCGATTTCGAGAAGACGGACCCTTTTGTTTTAGCGGAGTTTACTGTTCAATAAAGGGTTTTAGCGGAAGCCTAATATCTCATTATTATATACAATAAATCAAGTGTTTTAATGTTTAAATATTCAGAACCAAATTTTTCAAAGTTAATAGATAATTCAGTGTCATGAATTTTGGAATATGTTGTCGTCAATTGCGATTGTCAATACAAACGGTTACATATATCATAATCTTGGCTCTTCTTAATTAATGGAAACAAAATGATGGAGAAAAGGTAAATAAACGAATTATGGATTACAAAATCTTTTAAGGAGTGCCCTCATTGACAATTTTGAATTAAAGCTCATGCTTAATAACTATCCATGTCCCTACCTTAATCACAACTTCACATCAAATACCAGACTTCTCTCTCATCTTTTGCCTGTACATTATTTCCTTTCACGATTTCATTCCCAGAAAGATATATTCAATATCAATGAAAGTCAAGTATCTAAATTCGAAACGAGTTTGCCATCAGTTTTGTTGTATTGTACAAAAAAAAACAAGTTACTCAGAAACGCTCTTTGATGTTTAATATCTTTATCGATTTATTTAATCATGATTCATGATGCCTCCAACTCCAAGAAATTGCATATAATTTAATAGACTTAATAAACCAGAAAGATAATATATTTTATGTTAGAATAAGCTCAATGTAGAGTTCGAGTGAAACCGCAAGATAAGCTCGATGCCTCATCCTAATGAGTTTAGGATTGGTGAGAATCTTCTATGAGATTTAGAAGAATAAAGAGATAAACATAAATGTGTATGTTTATCCTTATCAAGTGTTCGTGATCTGAAGTTATCTATTCATATTTGGTATAATTCTTGTTGTAACTAATAGGAGAGATAATAGGAACCTTGTAACTGACTGAGAGTTGGGATATATATAATGGTGTCGAGTGAAAGCTGTGGTTTTGTAGAGAGTTCTTGAGAAAGAGTTTGAGAGAACATTGAGAGTTTGAGTCTGTATATGATCTTTAGTTTTTCTTGAGAAGTTTTCTAAAGATAATACATTTTGAGATTGTTCTTATACTTTGTGATCTCAAGTTTATGTTCTTGTTTAAATTCTTTATTTGGTATCAGAGCTTTCAAAACTAAAAACCATGGGAGATATTATTGCAGCGAAAACTGCAGAGAGTAGTCCATCAGCTATTCAATGTCCAATTCTCAAAACCACTAATTACACTGTGTGGGAAATTAGGATGAAAATAGCACTTCAATGTCACAAGGTGTGGGAGAGTATTGATCCAGGGACGGAGAACGTAGACAAGGACAACATAGCTAGAGCACTCTTGCTACAATCAATACCGGAAGATCTTGTTCTACAATTTGGAACACTCAATACTGCAAAAGAAGTCTGGGAAGCTATAAAAACCAAGTTTGTAGGAGCAGAGAGAGTCCGTGAAGCAAGATTGCAGACACTGATGACCGAATTCGAAAAATTAAAGATGAAGGAGATGGAAACAATAGACGAATTCTCGGGAAAACTTATCGCAATATCTTCAAAATCAACAGCTCTTGGAGAAAGTATTGCAGAAACAAAACTTGTGAAGAAACTACTAAGCAGTGTTCCGAGAAAGAAGTACATACATATTGTTGCTTCTCTTGAACAAGTTTTGGATCTCAAGACTACAACGTTCGAAGATATAGTGGGACGCCTAAAAACTTATGAAGAAAGAATTTGTGAAGAGGAAGAGACGAAAGAAGAACAAACCAAACTTATGTTTGCAAACATGGAGTCATCCTCTACACAACGATTCTACAACAAAGGCAGAGGACGCAGAGGAAGATATAACTATAGTCGAGGACAAGGTAGTCAAGGACGAGGTCAACCAAGAGGAGAATATAAACCAGATATGACGAAGATAACCTGTTATCGCTGTGATAAGTTAGGACACTTTTCTAGAGATTGTCCAGATAGACTACTAAAGTTACAAGAAGCTCAAGAAGACCAAGAGAAAGATACGCATAGTGCAGACGAACTTATGATGCATGAAGTAGTTCTTTTAAACGAAAGAAACATCTTTCCGAGCGAGTATGAAACAAATACAGAAGATGATACATGGTATCTTGACAATGGCGCAAGCAATCATATGACAGAGAATCGAAGATATTTTACCAAGCTTGATGAAACCATTACAGGAAAGGTGAAGTTTGGTGATGATTCTTGTATTGATATCAGAGGAAAAGGATCAATTGCGGTCACTGATAAGGATGGAGAACACAGAGTCATGACAAATGTCTACTTCATTCCTGATTTAAAAAGCAACATTATCTCTCTTGGACAGGCTACAGAATCAGGGTGTGATATCCGAATGAAGGGAGAATATCTAACTCTTCATGATCGAGATGGGAAGCTACTTGTTAAAGCTATGAGATCTAAAAACAGGCTATATAAAGTACGCATGGCTTTGAGTAAAACAGAGTGTTTACAGATACAAACAATCAAGAATGTCTCTGTTTTGTGGCACTCGAGATTGGGGCACATCAACATAGATAATATGAAGAATATGATTGAAAGGGAACTGGTAACAGGCATACCAAACTTCAAAATTGAAAAACAACTTTGCAAGTCATGCCTTTTGGGGAAACAGACAAGAGCACAATTTCCATCTACAACATCATATCGAGCAAGTAAAGTCCTCGAGCTCGTTCATGGTGATCTTTGTGGGCCCATAACTCCAAACACATTGGCTCATAACAAGTACGTCTTCGTACTAATTGATGACCACTCCAGATACATGTGGACACTGCTCTTGAAAGAGAAGACCGAGGTGTTCTTGCGATTCAAAAGGTTTAAGGCTATAGTTGAGAAAGAAACAGGGGAAAAGATTCAAACGTTTCGGACTGACCGAGGAGGAGAGTTTACTTCTCATGAATTTCTTGTGTTCTGTGAAGAATCAGGAATTAAAAGACAACTAACTGCCCCATATACTCCTCAACAGAATGGGGTAGTAGAAAGACGAAACAGAACTTTGATGGGAATGGTTCGAAGCATCCTTAAAGACAAAAACGTACCAAACTACTTATGGGGGGAAGCAACTAGACATGCAACATATGTCATAAATCGTGTTGCAACGAGAGCTCTAAAGGATCGTACTCCATATGAAAGTTTGAAGAAAAGAAAACCAAATGTCGAACATTTGCGCGTGTTTGGTTGTGTTGCTTTTGCAAAAGCAGAGAGTGGACATCTAAAAAAGTTGGATGATAGGTCCAGAATGCTGGTACATCTTGGCATTGAACCGGGTTCAAAAGCATACATGCTATATGATCCAACACACCGAAAGATTGTAGTAAGTCGAGATGTTAAGTTCAATGAATCTGAGGGATGGGATTGGTTTGCAGGCGCAAAAGTAGGACAAGAAACACCAGGTAGTTTTTCTATCACGCTTGGAGAACATGGAAATCACGGAATCGTGTCTACAATGAACATGATAGAAGAAGGCAAAGCTGCAGAAACAGAGGAAAATTCAGCAGAGACTGATCAAAGTGTAGAAGAGGAGAATATTGCAGATCATGATCAAAGCGTAGATGGAGAGGAATCAGAAGAAGAACATTTTGGGAACTGTAATATTGAAGCCGAAGGTCATGCAACTCAATCCTTTCTAAGAAGAATAACAAGACAGAGAAAGCTTCCGAGCTATTTAAATGATTATGCGTTGACAATAGAATCACTTGAAGTTCAACGACTACTGTTACTTTTGAATGAAGAACCATGGATCTATGAAGAGGCAAAAGAGTTAAAAGAATGGTGTGAAGCTTGCGAAGATGAAATAGTGTCTATAAATATTAATGACACTTGGGACTTGGTCGACCTTCCTGCAGGATCAAAGGCAATCAGACTAAAATGGGTGTTTAAACTAAAAAGGAATTCTGATGGAAATGTGAATCGATACAAAGCCAGGTTAGTGGCAAAAGGCTATGTTCAAAAACACGGTGTGGACTTTGATGAGGTATTTGCTCCCGTTGCACGGATTGAGACAATACGTTTCATTCTCGGCAAAGCAGCTGATTTTGCATGGGAAGTTCATCATCTTGATGTGAAGACTGCTTTCCTTCATGGAGAATTAAAGGAAACAGTTTATGTACAACAACCCGAAGGCTTTGAAGTGAAAGGGAAAGAAGATAAAGTTTATAAGCTAAAAAAATCTCTTTACGGCTTAAAGCAAGCTCCAAGATGCTGGAATACAAAGCTGAATCAAACACTCATGGAACTGAAGTTTGTAAAATGTTCAAAGGAACCATCTCTATACAAAAAACAAGAAGGATGTTCTCAAATTCTTGTAGTTGTGTATGTGGATGATCTATTAGTTACTGGGTCATGTGTAAAAGAAATCAGAAAGTTCAAGGAGGAGATGGCTACAAAATTTGAGATGAGCGATCTAGGCTTACTAAATTACTATCTCGGAATCGAAGTGGCTCAGACAAAGTATGGAATTACTCTTAAACAAGAAAGGTATGCAATTAAGATACTAGAAGAGACAGGTATGAGCGATTGTAATGCTGTAACGACACCAATGGACTCTAGCATTAAGCTCGACAAAGCAGAAGGGGAAAACAGAATTAATGCAACTGAATATCGCAAGACAATTGGCTGTCTCCGTTATTTACTACATACAAGACCTGACCTCAGTTTTGCTGTAGGAGTTCTAAGCCGGTATATGCAGGAACCAAAAGAGTCTCATGGGATTGCTTTAAAAAAAGTTTTGCGATACCTTAAGGGGACAACATCATTGGGTCTTGTATACTATCATAAGGAATACATGTTGCAGAACTCAAGGCAAGAGAGAAATAATTATAAAGAAGACATCAACTTCGGAAAGTTATGTGGATATAGTGACTCAAGTCATAATATAGACCCTGATGATGGAAAAAGTACAACGGGACATGTGTTCTATTATGGTGGAAGTCCAATTACATGGTGTTCACAGAAGCAAGAGACAGTAGCATTATCTTCATGCGAAGCAGAATTCATGGCTGCAACAGAGGCAGCTAAACAAGCCATTTGGTTGAAGAACTTACTTCGGGAAGTATCAGGAGGTGCAGAAGAAAAGGTTACAATTCGAGTAGACAACAAATCTGCAATTGCTTTGGCTAAAAATCCAGTATTCCATGGACGAAGTAAACATATACACACTCGCTTTCACTTTATAAGAGAGTGTGTAGAGAATGAGCTTATCGAAGTTGTTTACGTTTCTGGAGAGAAACAGAGAGCTGACATCCTAACTAAGCCACTTGGGAAAATAAAGTTTGCAGAGATGAGAAGAATGATAGGTGTGCAAGATGTGAACAAACTTGACATTGAGCTTAGAGGGGACATTGTTAGAATAAGCTCAATGTAGAGTTCGAGTGAAACCGCAAGATAAGCTCGATGCCTCATCCTAATGAGTTTAGGATTGGTGAGAATCTTCTATGAGATTTAGAAGAATAAAGAGATAAACATAAATGTGTATGTTTATCCTTATCAAGTGTTCGTGATCTGAAGTTATCTATTCATATTTGGTATAATTCTTGTTGTAACTAATAGGAGAGATAATAGGAACCTTGTAACTGACTGAGAGTTGGGATATATATAATGGTGTCGAGTGAAAGCTGTGGTTTTGTAGAGAGTTCTTGAGAAAGAGTTTGAGAGAACATTGAGAGTTTGAGTCTGTATATGATCTTTAGTTTTTTTTGAGAAGTTTTCTAAAGATAATACACTTTGAGATTGTTCTTATACTTTGTGATCTCAAGTTTATGTTCTTGTTTAAATTCTTTATTTTATAGGTTTCTCGATTTTTGTTATTTTCGTAAATGAGATTTCTCAATTATTTCAATGACATTATTTCGTTACTAAAGTGTATATATATATATATATAAACATGATAAGATTTGAACTAAGAAAGTGAAGGGGTCACAAATAAATCCGTTTCTCCATATATAATATCTTCTTTATAGTAGGGACATCTTCTATTATCAACATCAACTAACCATTTAGCTTTTACAAAATTGGCGGTGCCATATTATTCGTGTAGGGCATGTATATTACTCACTAAAATTGTATTACTTTACCAATAATACATTAATACATACCCATATAAATTTAAACGAAACGATCGTACCCAAATGGTCATGGATATGCTGGCTAAATATTCAAACTTGCATAATCGTGGGTCTATTTAGTTATGATTGTTTCGACTGGGAATGGTATTATATTTTACGGTTCTTATTTCTAAATTCCAAATCTATAATCAATATTTGCTGACAAAGAAAAATACAAATGAATATTAGAAGTGATTGGAAGAGAGTGAAGAGCGATATGATTTGGGGGCAGAGAAAAAATCCTAAAGGCTAAATGCTCACACTTTTTTTGGTTACTATTTCACGCGTGCTGTGTGCTTTTCTTGTCTCCCTATTTCACAGCCCAAGAACCCTTTCCATAATACCAAATACTAGTATAAAAATATATATATCAAATTTAGTAGTTTAAATTATAGTTTACATTTGCACACATACATAATGTACCTATATATATATATGCATACACAATATGGAGCCTTTGTGTTCTGCTTCCTTCGCTTGGAGGGAGTTTTTTTTTTTCCAAGGAATTGAGCTTGGATAGAGTTTCTAACCATGTCGGTGAGTACCTATTCGATCCACTCTCAGTCTTCTTTCTTATTGTTCTTCGTTTAACAATTACGTACACACATATTCCATTTTCATATACACAAATACCATGAAGATATGAATATTATATAACTGAGATATGTGTTTATAGATGGCAGTGGAGATACGAGTTCCAAACTTGGATTGTGAAGGATGTGCTTCTAAGCTTAAGAAGACTCTGCTCAAGCTCAAAGGTATTGAAGGCTTTTGAGCTAGTTTTAATCTTATTCTTCTCAGTTCATTCTATCAGTTCTTACTCATTTTAATGTAATTCTTATTGGTTTTGTTTAATTCTGTTTTTTTTTTTAAAAAAAAAGTATTATAATGTTTGTAACCAACGTAAATTTAGATATAATATGCATGCAATGCAACTTATTTTTAATTATCAAACAAATGTGTGTTTTGCCATGTAATGCAGTTTGATATTGTGGTTCTTTTAATTGAGTGAATAAATTAATTATAGCCAAATTGAGAATTGGTTTGGTTTATTCGTTCGCTTATCCGAATTAAACATCTCAATCAAAAGTTAACCGTACCAAACCGATCTACATCGAATATCAATATCTCTGGTATTTCACGTGGCCCGATGTTTTCATTAATTTGTCCGATTATTATTGGTTTACGTGCAGGAGTGGAAGAAGTGGAAGTAGAGATGGAAAGCCAAAAAGTGACGGCTCGAGGATACCGATTAGAGGAGACGAAGGTATTGAAAGCGGTACGACGAGCCGGTAAGGCGGCTGAACCGTGGCCATACCGGTTAGGTAATAGCCACTTTGCGTCTTTCTACAAATATCCATCTTATGTGACCAACCACTATTATTCCGATGCACACAGTACTGATCCAACCGGTGGTGTTCACACTTTCTTCCACACTCCGGCCGTTTACTCCGTTGCAGTTGCCGGCGATGAGATCGCGGCCTCGATGTTTAGCGATGATAATCCACATGCTTGTACCATCATGTAATCCATTTTTCTATATATACACACATGTGTTTTCTTTTGCACTTTTTTATAACCGAGAGATCACAAAACCCCAAATCGTAATGGGTACTTATTTATCTCTGGGGTGAACCACGAATTATTAATTTGTCCAGATTTAATTTTGATTTTGAATTTTTGTTTTATATAGATGTCTTCAAAATGAAACTTTATATATGTTATAGTTATAATGAGCACTCTCAACGAATTCTAAACTTAAAATTAGTAGAGAGGTGTTCAAATAATTTTATTATAAAATTATAATAGAGTTTTGTAATTTCAGTAATATAGTTGTATATCAAACATAGCACTTCTTAAAGACAACACTCTCAATCGGAATCAAATCAGACGGAAACGTACAGTCCACAATCTTCCCCTCAGCTTTCTTCTCCGGCAACAAACTACAAGGCTCCGGCTTAACTCTGCTCGTAACTCCAGCCACATTAGTACAGTTCCACTGCACCTCCTTAGGCTTAGCCGACAAAGCTATAGTCACATTCGAAATACAAATACCCGTAAACGGATCTTTATCAATCCCTTCGAGACTCGCCGACATCGTAACGTTCTCGGCCGTCATATCACGGAAATTGATATTGGTAACTTCCGGCAACGCCTTGGGATCGTATCCCTCGTCAGGATGCTGATTGTAATTTCCACTCATCCAGAAAACGTATTTCATCGTCTTCATCGTGATCCTCCTTGTGAAAATGTCCTTGACGTAAGCGCCACGTCCCGCGGCGGTTTTGATTCGGACGGCGGATTCCGTGTTGATTAGAGTCACATCTTCGATTCTGACGTCTTTGATTCCTCCTGACATTTCGCTTCCTAAGGCTACTCCTGCGCTTTTCGGGGAGATGCATGTGAGCCGTCGGATCGAGAGTTGTTGAGTCGGCATTCCGAATTTGATTCCGTATTGGTCCCAACCGCTTTTGACGGCGATGCAGTCATCTCCGGAGACTATGTAACAGTCTTCGATGAGTGTGTTTGTGCAAGAATCTGAAGAGGACCAAACAAGAAACAGAGTCGCATAAAGACACAATTTTAAAAATAAAACAGAGGATGACAACATGTTCCATGTCAGATGTCTCGCAAAGCCACGTAAGATAGTAACATGGCCATATCGATCACTCCATTTGTAGACAGTATTAAGTTACCTGGATTGATTCCGTCGGTGTTGGGAACAGTGACGGGAGCGAGAATGGTGACGGATTTGATGATCACGTTCTTACAGTAGACGGGATGAATATGCCACGACGGAGAATCGATGAAAGTGATGTTCGAGATCTGAATATCTTCGGAGAACAAGAGCTCGACCATATACGGTCTAGTCACCTTAAACTGCTTCTTTTTGAATTTATCCCACCAATACTGTCCCTGTCCATTGATCGTCCCGTTGTTACCTATAATCATAATTATAATCCAAATTAGATCAGTACCTTCCAGTTTACGATGTGAACCGAAACTTTTGTTGTGATTGTGTTGAAAATTTACCGGTGATGACCACGTCGGTTAGGTTTGTACCGGAGATGAGACTGTTGAATCTCTCGGCTCCGGTTCCATCTCTTCCTTTTCCGTACGAAGGCAGTGGAGCGACCACTGGCCATTCAGATTCATCCTGATGTTTGTCAAAACCGGAATTAGTAATTTGATTATTTTTTCTCAATTAAATTACCATGGATCGAACCGAACCGGATGCATACGCTTGTTTTAATGCATTTAGAAGTATGAAAATATAAAAAAATGTATAAATGAAAAAGGTACTTCAGAAAACATCCAAGGTCAACGCCCCGGTTTGGTTAAAATTCGATTCCTTTGGTATAGTTTGCTTTGGTTAAAATCATTATCTAAAATTATGGATGTTTTTAATTCCGATCCAACACAATCTAAACCAGAAAACTGATACAAAAACTAAACCGAGTCTTTCAGAAACTTAATCGAAATTTTAATTTACCCTTCAAATATAGTGATAAATTGATAATTTTTTGTCAAAAAAAAAAACTAAACTTTAGAAACATCCAGTTTCACTAATATATAGAAGGATCTAGAAGATATATATTGATCTTATAATATTGCAAATATATAATTATATAGATCTATTAACTAGGTATTAAGGTTAATTCAGTATTATATATAAATGTAAGTTTCATAACTAGCCAACTAACTGCTGCGATTACGAGAGTATTACAATTCTTCTAAAAAATTTACTGCATGTGTTTTCCTCTTGCAAAGATGAATAACATATTTTTTCCAATTTAAAATCTCTAAAATATATTTACAATATTATAACATTAATGTTATTGGTATAATAAATCCTTCTACATCACTTTGGTTCCTATTTCTTTTTTAATAAGAGAAATTGAATTATGTTAAAGTTGAACAAAACCGTATCAAACATACGTGATTACCTGAGATGCAAGGATGGTGGCACCTTGTTGGATGAACAAAGTGAAGTGGCTGGTTAGGTTAAAACTTCCGGTGAGCCATTTTCCAGGAGGAACTATAAGTTGAGCTCCACCGTCGCTCGCCATTTGGCTGAGCTTGCTTATGGCCTTTTTAAACGCATTTGTATTAGAAGTTTTCCCATCTCCAATTCCTCCAAAATCAGTTAGCACCGCACTGTGTTTCCGGCAATTTAATGCAGAAAATTCAATCCCGGAAGTCACCAAATGGTGTTGGCTACGAGATTCAATCGCCGGAAAACGGAATATAGCCAAAAAGACTAGTATACCAAACACTAGCCTAATCATCTACATAAGATATAGAAACATGCGAGAAGACGATTAAATTCGAAGAAGATGTTGGACATAAAAATTAGCTTTTTCATAAGGATATCGATATTTAGTTGTTTTACATAATTTTGATCTTCTATAAATTGGTATTAATCAAATACTGTAGAATACACAATATTCATCAACATCTAATAAAATTTAATCTTATAGAGCGATTTAGAATATACACTAGCGGATATATAAAACTACAAACTTTGACAGAAGTATAATAGTGTTTCTCGGAAAAAAAAACAAGTCTTTTCTTTAATTTACCTTGAGATTTTTTAAGAACCAAAGGAAAAACAGAGAAAAATCTTCCTTGTGGTTTGCTTGTTTGAGGCAAAGGGACATGACAGAGTTATTCTATATGGGTTTTATAGATTCGTTTTAATTAAAAAAAAGAAAGAATGCCAAATAAGGATTTCAGTTTTCTATTTTCAAATTTATAATCTTGTCAATTAACAAGTTTCCTTAATCAAAAGTCTAAAACAAGTCTTAATTATGATACATTTAAATTTGTGATAATCTGATTAATTTGTTTTCATAATATAAGTCTAAGTTAACCTCACACTCTATTCTTGGGATCAGTATTTTCACAATTGACCTGATTCTTGCCAACTTTAAATTTGGACTAGTAGATTTGTAGAGATATGTTATTAAATGTATGGATTTTATACCCTTTATCAAAATTGGAAAAGTATTCAAATTATATATTCAGTTTAATTTATTATTGACTATATCCTAAATACATTTTTTGGTAAAAAAAAAAAACATTATGATTCTTTTTTCTTGTCAAACCTCCATTTTTATAAACGCGAATCAGGGAGGGATGAAAATATCAAATACTAATCCTTCAAGCTAGCCTACCACAAAGGGAAAAAACACAACCTGGAAAACATGGCCACCATAATGTTTTAAGACAACACTTACACTCTCAATCGGAATCTTCTGCGTCGAAAAAGTACACTCAAACTCTTTAACAAACAAAAAAACACTCAAACCGAGTTCCGGGATACGTATCCGGTAACAAACTGCATGGTTTCGGTTTAACATTTCTTGTTTCTCCGGAAAATATCCTTACATTGGAAGTTGAAACTGCTCTTTATCTGGCTTCTCCGACAGCGACATATTCACATTCCACATACATATCGCCATAAAGGTATTGATCATCATCCCTTCGAGCTTCGCCGAGGTAAAACAATTGTCAAGGTCTTGGAAACAAATCCATCCAGTTATATATATATATATATATATATATATATATATGTCGATGTCACAATCGTAAATCTGCGAGGCGAAACGTTCTATAACCGCCGGGATTCGAATTTGACTGCGAATTATGTGCATGTTGTTAAGAGTTACGTCTTCGATTCTTACGTTTTTTTATTCCTCCGTCGATTTCGCTTCCTATGGCACCGTTAGGGTGAATGCATGTGAGCCGTCGGATTGCTAGCATTTCTATTGGGATTCCGGCTGTTCCCACTCTTAATGCCGACGCAATCGTTGCCGAAGACTACGAAGCAATCCTGTATATTAGTGTGTTGAAGCAAGAGAATCTGCGAAAACATGTCAACGGTTAAATTATATCACATATAATTTAATACTTTATATGTTCAAGTTTTTGCAAAAATACTAATCTGATTTTTTTTTTTCTAATTAGATAATCGTTTCATATATTTTCATACTAACTAACAGGAATAAAACAAAAAATGTTTGATCAATTTTGTACAGAAAAAACAAGACATATATAGAGCTATGAGCTATCTTTGTAAACGTGGAGTATATTTTTTAAAGTTAAGTGACACTAGTTAAACTCAAGTTTGGTTAGATTTTATTCGTATTTGGCATGTTTATATTTTGCCTTTACTATTTGAAATCAATATATAAGATACATTATGTGATTCACTCGTGCTCATGCACAGATATAAACATTTTGCTTTTATTTGTTTATAAATTTAAAATCTTTTTATAATATATATATATATATAAAGTAAAAAATATTTTAAATTATTTTATTATTATTATCTTAAATAAACATGTGATTTTGGATATAATTTGCAAATCGGTTTCATTCTTTACTTTTCTAATATATTGGTTTGGAGCAATTTCTCAAAATTGAACCAGGATTTTTTTTGAATTCTATTAAGTTTAAACTCGGATTAATTTGTTTAATCGTATTTAGTTATGTTATTATTCTTAGACTATAAATATATTTTGAGAATTATCTATAGTTACATATATGTTGTTTTGAAAAAAAAATTGAAGTATTAATCTGTTTGGCTTTGCATAAACAAACCAAATTGATAATCTTTTGAAAATCCATCAAGGTTGGAAGTTCATAACATAACCGTAATAAAAAAAATGAAAGAAAAACATAACATCAATTGAATGAGTTATGTTATTTTCTGTATTTTTAGTTATTTGAAGATAAATTCTAGTAAATTTATTTTAAATTTCTTTCTTTTCATATTTATTATATTTTTTTGAAGGTTAACTTAGATTAAAAATAAAAGTTAGAGTTGTTGACTACAAAATATATTAATGAATTATTTATTAAAAATATACATTATTTAAAAAGACAATAAATAGCAATTTTAATAAGAAATCATATATATATATATGTATAATTGATTATAAAATGTAATATTTAGAAAAAGAAATTAGTTGCTAAAATAATTTTAGTTTATTAAAATTATTTATATAATTGTTCTGGTGAAAACTAACATGAATATGATATGTAAAACAGATTTTTTCAAATAGCAATACACATATTTTAAGATATTTTATTTCTTTGTTGTTTTCATAAAATTAATCTAGAGTAAAAGTTATTAAATAAAAAAATGGAAACTCAAAACAATAATAATGATGGCAATTAATCGTAATAATTTTAAAGCACTAAAAATATATATGTAATTGATATTTACAAGAATTAACGTAATTACAGCACATAAAAAATTAAGTTTTCAAATAATCTTATAGAAATAACTTACCTGGATTGATTCCATCAGTTTTAGCCTTTTAGGAGACTCGATCAGTATAACAACAACGGTTTTAACACCTTAAGTGACAAAGTTCATGCAATACACAGCATGAATACTCCACATTGGAGAATGATCAAATTGATATTTGAAATCTGAAATGTTTTCGGAGAATGAAATTGATATTTGAGATCAACATGGGTCTCCGAATCGCCTCGAAACCACCATTTCGATATTTCTTCCATCGATCGTTTAACTTTGTTAATTTTGTTAGCAATGGAATCTGGGAACCTAATGATGCAAGTGGAATAAATATTAGTAGCTTACATGTTGAATCTGAATAGAGTTTCGATTAAGTTAGAAATCAAAAGAATTAGTATAAAAAATGTTGAGTGCGTGACTTGATAGCCAAACCTTTCCAAAAGAAGAAAACAACAAAAAATATTTTTGAAGTTTTGTTTTTGAAAAGAAACAAAATTATTTTTAGAAAAAAGAAATACTTATAACTAAACCAGTTGTCAAAGTGTTTTATTTTTTCTTAGTGCATCTGATATCATATGCTTTCGAAACATAATATGTAATGAAAAATGTAAAATAAATTTAAAGGTGATTTAGTTATAAACACCGAGGAGCAAACGAATTTGAACATGCACAAAATAAAATGTATAGAAGAGATCCAAAACAGTGGTGTATTGTTCTTATGAGCTTATTAGGAACTCAATTAATCAAATATGCAGAATAACAGAACTCGGTAGGAGAGTACTCTAGAAATCAAACGAGAGCAAAGAAAATAATAAAAACATCAAATTAAATTAAATGTTGCAAATTTTTTGAAAACAATCAGAAAAAGTATAACATCTTAGAAAATAAACAGATATATAGTATTATACTATAAAGAGTATGAATGAGTCCTTAAATATCATTAGTAGTTGGGTGCATATTAGCAATTTGAGTAAACAACAATAGTCGTGCATTACAATATAGAAAATGATAACATCGATCTGTTTCTTTTTCTGTCACGAATAATTGCATTAAAGAAAAAAAAAATATATAGAAAAGTCATTCTATGCCAACGAGAGACAGGACATTGCTTAATCCAGCTCTGATTTCGTATATACCAGTTAATCTCACCAATCTCTATTAAATAGTCGAATCCATATTCCATTCTGAAACTAACAAGAAGATTTATAAGATTTTTTTTTTTTTTTTTGTCGTAAACCCTTCTAATATCTGTAGCTACCCACAAGAAGACATGACTCAAGAGGAGCAGAATAAAAAGGCACCGGAGCCCAAAACCGCTGCGTCGGACCCATCATCGCCATCCACGGAGAAGAAGCCTGACCATTCCAAAGCTCTTGTTCTCGTCGCAAGTAATTAAACCACTGTCTATATTTCAAAGAAAAATAATTACATATTTTAATTGTAAAAACTATTTATATCTCGACTCTTTGTAGTTAATGAAAATATATACTTGATTATTATTTGTTTTTTCCCATTTTCTTGTTAGAATTTAGAAAGCTACATAGTTTTTTTTTTGTAAACACAAAGCTACATAGTTTGTGTCAGTTGTTGTTGTTGCAAGTGTTGGGCTAGCTAGTAATTAAGTACTTGTTACTATCACAGATAATTTTCGTAATAATATTATTATCTTTTTCTAAATTTCGGGAGCATAAAATTTAATCTTTTTTTTTTGGTTGTCGTTGCAGAAGAACGCGAGGAAGAGAAGAAAGAAGGGTCAGTTGAGCGAGGTAATTAAGGAAATTAGATCACGATTGAAACATAATCAGGAAATAAAAAAAACATTCTTAAGGGGGAACAGACAAACTCGGCGAACTTTAACTTATTGTTTGTTAATTATATTTTCTGATTATCTTTGGGTGTGTATGTGTGTTAAACAAAAATGGTGTGAAGATGCTGTTTTGGCTAGACTGGAGACAGAAAAAAGGATGTCTCTCATCAAAGCTTGGGAAGAGGCTGAGAAATCCAAAGTGGAGAACAAGTGAGCTCTTCTTTTTTTTGTGAATAAATCATTAGAGAAAAATGAAGTTTATTAAAGCCTTTAATAAATGTATGAAAATATTATTTTACTCTATATTTGTATATAGTCTAACTTGATAAGTTTATGATGCAGAGCTCAGAAGAAGCTTTCTTCAGTTGGAGCTTGGGAAAACAGCAAGAAAGCAACTGTGGAAGCTGAGCTAAAAACGATCGAGGTAAATGGGTTTATTCATTGTACTTCTAATATGTTGTTCTTTTATTTTATTACATAAAACGCAGCCACTTTATAGATTGTTTTCGAATTTAACACCTGGAAATCGGAATGATAACAGGAGCAACTAATGAAGAAGAAAGCCAAGTACACAGAGCAAATGAAGAACAAGATAGGTCAAATCCACAAAGAAGCTGAAGAAAAGAGAGCGATGACCGTAGCTAAACGCGGGGAAGAGATTCTCAAGGCCGAGCAAATAGCTGCAAAGTACCGCGCCACAGGAACTTCCCCAACAAAGCTATATGGATGCTTTTGATTTTTAGACTGGACAATTGGATTTTGATGTTGCTTTAATGTTTGTCATTCATTTGAAAAATGGAAAGAAAACGTTTCTTTGTGGTCTTATGTGGTTTGGTGCTGGTTTAATTTGACACAACATATTAAGTTACGTTTACACTGTTACAGGGCCATAATGTAACGTCTTGTTGTGTTTGGGTAATGTGTATGCTCATTTGTAATTTTAATTTGTACAGCTTTTCCTTCAAAGGGCTTCTTTTGAACATTTTAAAATTTGATAAACAAATTTCCAATTTTTTCAATTTTTTTTCTTGTTATGGCCGAATGACTATAATACAATGTACTACTACGTAAAAGTATTAGCGTTTCAATTGATAGCACTGCCTAATTACTGAATAATAATGAAAAATAAAATTAAGGTACAAAATAAAAACTTGTGTAGGAATCATTGGCATAATGGTAGCCACATCTGTATTCATTACACTAGGTCTGGGGTTCGAACCAGCACCCCAAATATTATTGGGGATATTAAAGCCACTAGGCTATATCGACAAAAAAAAAAGAATAAAAACTTGTAGAATAAAAATTTATGGTGGAATGAATTTTTTGTACAATTAGATAAATTTTGTAGAATAATGAAATAACAAACCTATTAATAATTATTATAAAATTAACACAATAAATACTATTAGTAAAATTTATTGTTATAATTATTTTTATTTATTTTTAATATATTTATAATGCATAAATATCTAATGATGTTGTGAAACCCAAATCATATATATATTTAGCTTATAAATATTTGTAGTTAACAAAAAAAAATCAATTTTTTTAGTTATTTTTAAGAAAATCAAATATACTATTAGTCATATCATTGTAAAAAGTTTATTTAATTCACCAATTTCACAAAAAAATATACTAAAGACTCAGTTAAATAATTAATAGGTTTTTCGTTGAATTTTTTTATTTAATAGATAATATGCATTTCTGTGTTTTATTTATCATTCCATAAAATCTTTTTGTTATTGGTTAAAACGCAAATCATTACAATAAACCTGAGCTAAAATTCAAATCATAATCAGGCCTCAATTTGGGGGTTTTTATTATTAGGCCGGGTTATTAAGGCCCAAATTATAAGAGCCCAGTTGTGGTATATTGGAAATTTGTTGTTATATAAAGACTTGCGCACATTAGGGTTTTCTTTCTTGAAGATATAGCAGTCGCTGCCGCACTATAGTCTTCTCCATCCTTGCCTCAAGCTTTCACGCAGGATCAAAACAGCAGCCATGGCGGAACAGGTTATTTGATCGTTTCCCCTCTTGACTATCCTCATTTCAATTCATAGATTCCTATCCACTTGGCGATTCTCATGCCCTTTCTTTTGTTTGTTTTTCCCATTTTCAGACTGAGAAGGCTTTTCTAAAGCAACCTAAGGTCTTCCTTAGGTAATTTCCGAATCGATTTCCCTCTGTTCACTGTGATTTTAAAGTTCCAGTTTGTTCATATATATATGATTCGTTGCTTCTGCTCTATCAGCTCGAAGATATCTGGAAAGGGAAAGCGACCTGGGAAGGGTGGAAACCGATTCTGGAAGAACATTGGTTTGGGCTTCAAAACTCCTCGTGAAGCCATTGAAGGTTTGTTTTTTGTAATTCTAGCATTTATCTTTACCAGTTATTCTAGGTGGAACTCAGGGATTATGCTTTCTTATGATTGATAGATCCATGTCCTTCAAATTCTTAAGCATTAGTGAACACCCAAATTAATTAGTGATTCTCGTCAACCAAATTGGATCTGTGTTACTGTTTGTTTCCATAATTTCGATCAGTCTGCGCTCTCTGTTTCCTACGTTTTGATTTTGTTAGAATCTGCACTGGTTCAAATATGGGATCAGACTACTTTCAATAGTATAAATGAATAAGTGAACGATTTCTTCGAATCTTTTGCATTAATCACCTTATATCCTTAAGTTAGATTCTCATGTGGTTGTGTTTGTTTTCCTATGGAACAGGATCTTACATTGACAAGAAATGTCCCTTCACTGGAACCGTCTCTGTAAGAGGCCGTATCTTAGCTGGTACTTGCCACAGCGCCAAAATGCAGAGGACCATTATCGTGAGGAGGAATTACCTCCACTTTGTCAAGAAGTATCAGAGGTATTCTTACTTACATACTTCTCTGAGCCGATATAACTTTACGTCGATGTTATAAAGTATGATCCTTTTCTTACTCAGGTATGAGAAGAGGCACTCAAACATCCCTGCTCATGTCTCACCATGCTTCCGTGTTAAGGAAGGAGACCATGTCATCATTGGCCAATGCAGGTTTGGTTCAGACCAATGACAATGTCACTGTTGATTCTAATTTTTTTTATGCAGCTGATTTGATCTTTCTTTTATTCTCATTGTCGATAACTTCAGGCCATTGTCCAAGACTGTGAGGTTCAATGTGTTGAAGGTGATACCAGCTGGTGCTTCTGCTTTCGGAAAGAAGGCTTTCACTGGAATGTAAGGGGTTTTTTTTGTGATGTTAGTTTATTATGCTTTTGGATAGAGCTGAATTCTGTTATTACCCCTTTTTATTTATGGAGAATTTACATTGACTTTTCAGATTTTAATGTTTTAATGTACCGATTTTGTTTACTTTGCTAAAGCATTTTCGTCCCAATTTTGAGATCTCGTTTTGATCCCAGGGGTTAATGAATTTCAGTAGAAAATATCTATATTGAAGTCATATACATTACATTAGAACGTAAATAAAGTATTACATGATTTTGAAGTATTAAAATACAACTTGATGAAGTCTAGTTGAAAATATGTATTCATTTATTCTCTTTAATCATTTAACTCTTCTCACCTCGGACCTCTCTCTCCACATTTACATTGACCGTTGCTCACTTATGAGATCGTCGAACAGAAAATTATCTGAAAATGAAGTACAGAACTCAATTTTAGATATCTCATCCTCCAACAAAAAATCCGAGTTTGGTATGAAATCATCGAAAGAGTTGTTGTTTTCATGAAAACGCTGGCCAAATGTTCCAACGAATCCTCTCTCTTCCGGTACAAAAAGTTCTTGAACATAACTACAATTTTGAGGTGATTGATCCATAACTAAACCGTTATCTGACCAATCGGAGAACAATAGACTTGGCGAAAAGCTTGGTACTTGAGCAGTTATTGATTCACCGACATCAATAAATGAAGATGATCTTCCGGTTGTACTTTCCAAGGACTTAACTGAGTTTGTGACTGAATGTGTTTGAGGGGTTCTTGTGGTTTCATGTTTTGTCGAAGTTACACTCTTCTTTAGATAAGAATGCCAATAGTTTTTTAGCTCGTTGTCGGTTCTTCCAGGTAAATATTTCGATATCTGAGACCATCTTGTAAAAATATATACATATTACGGACAATCATGAAAATAGTATAACTTTCATATCAGAATTAAGAAAATAGTGTATTTTTAGAAACTATCAAAATATATTATATGTAAACTATAAACTTCAAATTTCAAAACTTATATAAGCCCTAAGAAATAAACCGTCTAAGCACTAAAGCATATCATAAATCTTAAACCCTAACTCATAAGCCTCAAATTCTTAATGGTAAAATGGTTTTTTTTTTTTTATAAATTTTGAAGTTTCAATGTACAGTGTTCATATAAAATTTGAATGACTTACTTGTTACCCAAGATGGAATGGAGAGAGAGAAGTGTAGTTTCTTCGTCTTTAGTGAATACACACTTCTTAAGTCCAGGTCTTAAATAATTAACCCACCTTAATCTACAACTCTTCCCATTCCGATGCAATCCTAAAGTAATTTAATATATATTATCAATTTCCAAAAATTACTTTAAAAAAAAAAAAAAACTACATCTAAAATTCGTTAGATATTATGAGACTCGAACCTATTATCTATATACCCACAAATGTCTAATTGATTTCTATCAATGTTTGACAATATCGTAAACAACTTATCTATTTATTTACTGTAGTAGTAAAGAATTCATCTAACTCAGAAAATAATGATAACTCAAAGACTTTGATAGAATACTAGTTTAGAGTTATACCAGCTTGAATAGGAATAGTATTCCAGCATCCATGGCCATACTTGAGCACATGACTCCTAAGCTTCTCATCTTCGTCCGGTGACCATAATCCTTTCCTTTGCTTCTCCTTGGATTTCAATTTTATGTTTGATGTTTCTGATTTAAACACCATTTTTAATGTAATTTACTTGAATATATGTAGATTGGAGATGACAATCTTTGACACTGATACGTGGTTCGAAGTTGGGGGGGGGGGAATATATAGGCTGTTTTGAAGGGACGTTTCTTTTTTTTTTTCATAAACAATAAAACAAGGAATTATTCATATAAAATAGGACTTGTTCAACACGAAAATATATAATAACGCATTTGAAACACTGCACCAAATCTTTATTAATTTAGGTGGAGCCAAACCCTTTGAAATTCAGTGTCATAATTTCAATACGACAATGCATTTAACTAATAAAATACTACTAATACAGTAGTATTTTTTTTTATAGAAAATTAATGTTCTAGAAAATCAGACATTTAATTGATAAATTTGTCTTTGTTTCGCTTGCCTTTTCAAAGTACGTTAGGGTAGCTGACTTAATTCATGGATTAGCGATTAACTACATGAATGATCTAATACTAGTATTTAACAGATTGATTATCAAATCAAATGTCTACAAAATAAATTAAACGATGAAACCGATGATTGAGAAAATTACTGACAAATTCAATTGATTGACGGTTAGAAACGATTAGCGACTAATCGACCAAATTTTTTTAACATGCATTAGTCGACATTTTCAGTAATTCACCAACACATGTCTTAAAATAAGCATTAAAACCAAATAAGTAGCATGTGAATTATTCTTGTTGTTTATGAGCAGAAATATTCTAATTCAACTGTTCAATGTATTATTTTTTCCTAAGGATAGAGTTGAAGAAGACTTTTTGCAATCTTTAACTAACACATACTTGCCTTCCTCAAGAAAAACTCTTGTAAAATATTAAAATAAACAAAATATTATTAGTGACTTGGCTTTTGTTTTTGTCCTTTATATTTCTTCAGTTATCATTATAATATATATATATATATATATATATATATATATATGTTTTTAAAAATTATTATTACAGAATTATTAAATTAATAAAATTATTGGTTTGACAAGAAAATTTAGCATAGTAATTTTTACAGTGTTGTCCTTATGTCACCATACAAATTCAAATCCAATAGAATTTGCGAATGCTATCGACCAGAAATAAATATTGGTATATTGGTTAAATATTAACTTACGCGACTTAATTTTTTCCGTAACAACATTCATGATTAGGCAAGTAAGATGACGCAATAATAGATTTAATTATTCTGGTAAAATATATCATGTATTTAGTTATCGCCTTCTCTATTATATACAAGTTCTACAAAATGAGAAAGAACAAAACACTGAAAAATGATGTAATATTGTGGCTATATATTATAGTGGAAAATTATATTGTAAAGGATATAAAAATAAAATAAAAACATTGTTCTTTTCAAAGATACTAAAGTTTTTCTAGAAAGAGTCATTAAATGCGTTTAGAAAGATTGTCTAAACATATAGGATAGTATTATTTAAAGCATCGAATTTAAGAAAATGTAAAAATTATATTGAAAAAATTATTTAATATTTAATAAAAAACAGTTTAAACCAATCATCAAAATATATTGCAAAATGATCACAAATATAAAAAAATTTAGTATTTACATAATTTGTAAAACATTTATAAAACAAAAAAAAAAAATCTAAATATCACAATTTGGGACAGAAAGAGTAGTATCTACAATAACCAGAAAACATGAAATATTTTTTTTTAGAATGCCTCTATATATTGATATTGATAAAAATGATGGTTCCACAGCGAGACACGTTAGCAACCAACACTTAAATGACGTTAGCTACCTATTAATTATTTGACATTATAGTTTTATTATTTTAAAATATAAGATTCCAATATATTTTTAGTTGAATGGTATATACTATATATGTATGCTTTTTATCAATCCGCTTACAGTATTACACCATTCACTACCATAGTATTGTTTGGTCTATTAATTATCATTTAACTATTAATCTAATAGAAAAAAATTATCGAGGAACTAAAACAAGTATTGTTTGGAGTCAACCCTTTGCCCCCATTTGCGGAGAGAATTTATCAAATTATAAAATTTTGATATTTAAAAGTTCATACTTCTAATTTGTTCACCAAGAGGTGTCGACCAAGGAAAGTTAAATTAAGAAACAGAACTGTTCTATTAAACCGTGACAATATAGTTTTGTTAAATACTTTCGGTTTTGCTAAATTTATAAGTCTAAATATCCCACGTTGCGCAAATTAATTGAGTCAACTATGCATTAAAAGTCGTGGACACAAACATGTTTTCGAATCTAAAATTGGATTACATTCAGCGTTATCACTATGTATAAAGAAATTAGGATTCTGAGTTTATATATAAAGAGTATATATCACTACCAGAAGCCGACTATGTCATTATAGTTGTCGTTTGATCGGTCATACTTGACGTGGTGCTCCTGCTATTGATGAAGCCATCGACCCGAACAAAACCGAAACTCAAGGAGAGATCAACATCCCAACAATGAGACACACTCCAAGAACAAGATCCGAAAGTAAAAGCCTAAGAGAAGAGTTAATTCATTGGAGAGTTTAATCATAATTCTGAAACATAAAGAACTCAAAGGAGAATTGTTTGCAAAAAAAAAAAAAAAATCATTTAAGAAATTCCACACAGTCCACAATAAAAACTAAAGCTTCAAGACTTAGCAGCCAACAAGGACTCAAGGAAGCCCAAAAAGACCTAGAGCGTGTGTACAATTCAAAGCTCATGTCTTTATCTTCTTACTGATTCTTATTAATAATGACACACATTCTAACATTATAAATGATTTTAGTCAGAAACACAACAATATTATAATAATTATAAATGGTATTTCATAAAATGTAAAAAAATATATGTAGTTACTGTTTTATTCATGAAATTATTTTGTTAACTTAATTAAAATCTTATGTTATAAAGTAAAAACATAACTATAAAAAATATCATACTACAGCAATATTTTACTGACATCTCTTTCATATGATTCAAAAAAATTTACATAACTATTAAATTAATTAATAACATAAATATATTATATAATACAATATACCGTTTTAAAGTTATCTATAATTATATATCATATATCATTTTAAACAAAATTTTCACTATATTATAAAATATATGTTTATGTAATAAAAAATATTTAATTTATATACAGATTAAAAATTTGGTATATTTTATTTATATTACATATATAAGATATTTATATAATCTTCTAATTATATATATATATCTTTATTGACTTATATTCATAATTATAAATATATCAAAATTGTGTTTTGAATCTTATCTTTAACTTTTCTTGTTTTTTATATTATGAATCGCATGAGTAAAATTTTTTAATTTATAATTAAATAATCTTATATTTTTATTATTTAATTAATTTATTTTATATTATTATTTTTTTAAAATGTGCTAGATCCACAAAAATTGTATGAACCTCTTTCTTTCTTAGGTAAAAAGCAGGTAAACAATGGTCTTAGTTAAGTTTTAGCCCAAATAAATAATGGGCTTAGTTAAGTTTTAGCCCAAATAAAGAGCCCAAAAGAGAGAGTAAGAATGAAGAAAATCCTAGAAGTATGGAGAAGAAGTAAATATTGTGATGAAGAAGAAGTAGAATTATGGACAAAAATAAGTTTTTAAAATTATCATGATAAATGGCTTTATTAGTTTTAGGATAAGGCTTAGAGAAATATCTAGAAATATTAAAGCTAAATGAATAAAGATTATCTAGATAAGTTAGGGAGTGTTCTAAAATAATCTACTACTTGGTTACAACTAATATAAATAGGAGTGTTTGGTCTCACTTGTAATATACCTCCAAGAAAAATTATATAAGAGTGTTCATAAATAAGTTATTCTTGAAATAATCCCCTTCCTAATATAAACGGTTTTTTTTGTTTTGTTTTAAACTCCTAATTGTCTATCTTCATCACACAAAAGATTGTTGGCTTATTATACAACAATGAACTTACCAAAATAATTTTGTTAGGAGTTTTTAGTTTCGGATCTTAATTCTCTTAAGCTCTTAGTTTCGGATCTTGTTCTTAAAGTGTGCCTAATTGTTGGGATGTTGATCTCTCCTTGAGTTCTGGTTTTGCTTAAGTCGATGGCTTTATCAGTAGCTCAAGCACCACGTCAAGTATGACCGGTCAAACGATAACTATAATGAAATACTGTAGTTATATATACTCTGTATATATATATATATATATATACTCAGAGTCCATGATCCTAATTTCTTATTCGTAATATAAAAATCTATACATTGCATTCTCTAACATATATATTTATATGAGAGAAGAAAAGTTAGTAAATTTATCATTAAATTTGTCTAAAACCTTATATGACACATGCATATATCTTTGCAAGTCTTTCAAACTCAAATTATAACTTTTATTATAAATTATCTCGAACTGATTCAGATGGCATACAATCGACAATCTGTTATCAATCCTAATAATTGCAAGAAATATATAAAAAAAAAAACAGAATTCAATGGACCATAAGAGACTTCTTACTGGATGCATTAGCCGTGGATACTAACAATCTTTATCCGCTATTCGTAGTTGATCGGTTGTATCGCTGGTTCGTATTCAAATGACTTGGTGAGCTACATAGTAAATGATGATTCACATATATCAGTTAAGTGAAAACGCATTGTTGCAGTGTTAAGAACATTTCGTACAAAGCGATCATAAGCTTTATTTAATATCACTCTAAAGATGGATTGCTTCCTGCTGAAACTATTCCCGTTCTGCATAATCTATGCAGCATAGATCAACTCCCCTAAACCATGAAAACAGTAAATGACCAGTTTGCTACATTGAGTAAATATGTTATTCTAAAGAGATATAAGTAAAAAATCACATTTTTACTAAGACAACCATATATATATGCCGATAAACAAATTCACGTAAATTGCTCTATCAAATCTATATGGACAAAATAACATGCATTATATATGAGGTTTAACAACTATTATGTTATATATGGCCTGCAAAACACAAAAGAGGATTATAAGATTATAAATCAGAAGATGATTATATATATAAAATCTAGGTAAACATGTTTAAGCATTCTGTACATCATGCACACTAAGTTTCTGCTAAACTTAGCAAGTGCCATTATTATACTTATTAAAGAGCAAAAATAAATGCAAATACTGAAGACATGATTATATACTTCTATTTCAGGCATCAAATTGTTGTTGATGAGCTATAAGATTGGACTTACTTTTAGTTCTCTTATATTCTCTTGTTCAATAGAGAACTCAAGATCATCTTTGAGACTACAAAAGTTTTGTAAAAAAGTATCCCGTAAGTGCGTAATCATATATAGCATAAACAAAACAAATCAAAATTGACCTGGTTAAAAAGTTAGGCTCTATCTCCATAGGTCTGGTTGCAGCCAAAGCCTCCCTACCCCTTGATGTTTTCTATGAAAGAGTCTATCACAATAGTTAACATATAAGTCAAAGGAATGTAATTTTTTATATGGATTTCTTGTCTTAGGGAAAGGGAGAGAGGAGGAAGAAATAATTACCCTTAATTAAGATGTTTTGTTTTCTGGTCTCTGCCTAAGTAAATAATAAGATAAAACGAGTTCATAAACATTATGTGGATTGTAACTATTGGTACATAATACATTGCATAGTTGTCATAAATGATCATCGTCCACTTTTGGCTCAGAGGATGATGTCTTTCCTAATATTTTCCAAAAACATCCTATGCTCTCCGGCTTTTCTGCAATGTTCATCATCATCTGTCTCTGAATTACTCAGCTCCATCACATTCTCAACTTTGTGATCAAGGCACTTCTGCTCCTGACACTTCTGTTCTTGATAACTTCTTGACACGTTCCGTGACCGAGTTTCAGGAAAAGGGCTCATCAGATCAATGACTTATGTTTCCGGATACAATGAACAAGAGCTCGGGCCAACACCGAATCTATCAATGGTCGACCAATCAATATTGGAATTTTCTTTAGCAGGCGAATCGATTAGACACAAGTAATCATGTCTCTTGGAGTTTTCCTGTTCTTTCTCTTGCTCTGCTTCTTCTATGGTGCTTGTAGCTACGACAAATGTTGAATTGAGATCAATGTGTTGGAGTTTGAGGATGAGTTCGATAAGTGAACAAGACTTGGTCGGTGAACTTGTTTCCTTCACTTTTGACTTAGGTTGTTTCTGTTTCGGCTTCTTCTTTGCGTCCATTTTCTACTTGAACTTTAATATCTTTTCAGGACAAGCCCTGAAATAAAAACAAGAAGGATAAATTAGCAAAACGAATAGTAGACCAGTTCTTCAATATAAATTACCCAACAAATCTGAACCAGTTTTTGGTGCTACATGAAAAACAAATAGCAGCGTTTGGCTGAATAAGTAGATATATGAAAGCCAAGCCAAGCCAACCAAATATCGCTGAACTGGGGCATTTGTAGTCCACAACCGACAGTTAACAGCTTAAAGTTAACTGGTTTTCTCTTACATAGTTCAGGTGCCAGAGAAGTGTCGGGTGTCTAAAATCATAAAGACTCGCAAAGTACAGGGACGAGAATGTTTTCGAGTCTCGTTGAATGATCTAGAAGGGTTGTGGACTATATAATTTGACTAAATAGTTTTTTGAGGCGGGGAAATAAAACTGTCGGTTAAGTTCAAAAAAAAAAAAAAAAAGTGTCGGTTTGTGTATAATATATATAATATAACTGGAAGACCCATGTTACTTTCAGACCGAACCTTGTGGCCCCTCTAATCTAACCTGCTGCTGCGCTGGAAAATATTCGAGACAGCTTTTTTATTATTATTATTATTATTATTATTGATCTCTTATAATTATAGGATCTCTTTCTTTGAGTGATACCATACAAGTCCACTAATCGCAGCCGCCGAATCCTCTCCCTCACCCCCAAAATGGCTTATTTCCGGCGAGCAGCCACCGCATTGATCCTCATTTTCCAACTCTGTCACCTCTTCTCTCTCTCAAACGCCCACAATATAACCAAAATTTTGGCCAAAGACCCTGATTTCTCCACTTTCAACCACTACCTCACAGCCACTCATCTCGCCGACGAGATCAACCGCCGGCAAACGATCACTGTCTTGGCCGTTGACAACGCAGCAATGAACTCTATCCTCTCCAAAGGCTACTCACTCTACACTATCCGCAACATTCTCTCCCTCCACGTCCTCGTCGATTACTTCGGCGCCAAAAAGCTCCACCAGATCACAGACGGTTCCACTTCCACCGCATCCATGTTCCAATCCACCGGATCCGCCACGGGAACTTCCGGCTATGTCAATATCACCGACATAAAAGGCGGGAAAGTGGCTTTCGGCGTCAAAGACGACGATAGTCGACTCACCGCTCACTACGTCAAATCCATCTTCGAGAAGGCTTACAATATCTCCGTTCTTCATATCAGCCAAGTCTTGACCTCGCCGGAAGCAGAGGCCCCGACCGCGAGCCCTAGCGATCTCATCCTCACCACGATTCTCGAAAAACAAGGATGCAAAGCTTTCTCTGACATCTTGAAATCCACTGGAGCCGACAAGACGTTTCAAGATACCGTCGACGGAGGCTTAACAGTATTCTGTCCTTCCGACAGCGCCGTCGGAAAATTCATGCCGAAATTCAAAGCCCTCTCTGCGGCGAACAAGACGGCGTTGGTGTTGTACCATGGCATGCCGGTTTACCAATCGTTGCAGATGCTTAGATCTGGTAACGGCGCCGTTAACACGTTAGCTACTGAAGGTAACAACAAGTTTGATTTCACCGTTCAGAACGACGGAGAGGAAGTGACGCTTGAGACGGACGTTGTGACAGCGAAGATAACGGGGACGTTAAAGGATCAAGAGCCGTTGATCATTTACAAGATAGATAAAGTTTTGTTGCCTAGAGAGATCTATAAAGCCGTTAAGGCGGCGGCTCCAGCACCTAAGTCAAGTAAGCACAAGCCTAAGAACGCGAAGGCCGATGGACCCAGCGCCGATGCTCCGGTAGACGATGGCGGTAACGTTGCTGATGATAAAAACGGTGCCATTCCGGTGATGGTTACACGAAGCAGTATTATTGTGACGTCAATTGTCGGGCTCTGTTTTGGAGCTTGGCTCATTTGATGTTACATGTCGTATTTGGGAATCTTGTTTCCTTTTTTCTTGTTTGGTCTTTTGATTTTCTTGTCGGACTATGAATTCAGCCAGAGCCCTGTAAACCAAGTTTTTTAAATTCATATCACTTCCTTCTTCCATATCTAAATATACATTCAACATTTTTTTTTAAGTTCACTAATCTCCAGGGTTTACAGATTTTCCTCTTCTTCTAAGCTTGTTTTTCATCAGAATTCCCCTTGATTTTTTTTTTTCAGGCATTTGATTCCATCTTTAGTTTCCTTTGTGCTCTTTTGTTTACTTTAAGTTATCAGTTTAAAGCAAAGAAGCATCACTAATTGTTAGAACCTCTATAAGTAGAAACTGCAAAACAAGTAACATGACTTAGTTCAGGAGCAGAACAAAGAAGTGGAAACGAGGATTAACCTGGAAACTGGTTTAGTTTTTTTTTTTTTTGTCAACAACTGTTTTAGTCTTTTGAGAGTTATTCCATAAATTATGCTTAATACTTATACTACTACAAAACGGGTCAAAAATATTTCAACTACAAAAAGATGAATTAGCCAATTTTGATTGTTAAAATTATTAATTTAAAAAATAGAAAATTGTAAAGAAAAATATTCTTACATTTTCAACAAAATTAGATTGAATAGTTAAAAAATGAAAATAATTATCAACAATAATTAAAAACATAAATTAGTTGAATAATTAAACAAACATGAATTATTAACAAAATATTAATTAAAAATGAAAATTGTTCATGAAAAATATAGCCTCACTTCCATAAAAATATATTGAATAGTTAAAACAAACTTGAATTATTAAGAGAATATTAATTTTTTTTTTAAAAAAATTGTTTGAAAAATATACTCATGATTTGAAAGCTCGGGACAAAAAAAAAAACAATTCACCAGTGACATATCTGTTTGTTTTTCGTATCTTACAAGACTAAAGCTGTATGTGATAGTTAAAGATCTAAAGGTGTAATTTTTCATCTTTGATAAATAAAATAAACATCGATATATCACCGTAGAGATAATGTAATTTAAAGTTTTTTCATAACCAGAATAAGATGTCGTCATAAGATCCAAAAGGTACACAAAAAGTCTACATTTTTTATTAACCTTGTTTCTTCCAACTTGGCTATATACGACTCATACTTAAAACCCTGAAAAATAGCACTAATTTCTCATGAGAAAGTGTTTCATCCGATTACATTGCCTCACTCCTTTGCAGCATCACCATTTGCAACATCCTTCTTCTCCGTGGTTTCTGCGGTTTTCTCTTCTATGCTTCTAGAAGTTTCGTCGTGTGTAACCGCGGAAGCTTCTTCTCCAGTGTTTGTAGAAGGTTCTGTATTTTCTTTGCCTTCTCCATCCTTCTTCTGAATGGTCCCGACTTTGACATACTTGCTCATGAACTTGTACTCCCAGTCTTGTAACGCATCTAGCTCAAATGGACCAAGACCAGAGATGTCACCGGTCAAATCGCTTTCTTCAAACGACATCTTTGCCAGAGCTCGGCTTGCATCTTTCCCTGCAAACAGAGCGTATGCTCCACCTGGTCCATAGAACATCCTGCACAAAAAAATAACAGAAGTCATGTGAGTGTGTGACCCAGTCAGAGAAGTAGAGCGAATACTGAGAAAGCTATTGTTTGGGGAATGTGAGTATGTTTAATATGTAACATATCTAGTACAGATGATGAACTATGTACAGGAAAAACCACGATATGCATACATATACATTGCCATGTATCACGAAGATGCTTTAAGCAACTTGATCAGTAAACGAACTCTTGTGTTTCGACAAAATCAGGGACCTAGATAAGTGCAACAGGACTTATGTGTTAGCTCAAAAATGAATATATAAACGTCATGGAACTAAGCAAATGCGGATATTTCATCAATGAACGAATCTCTTCTACCCACAACCGTTTTCATAAGACATCACAAAACTGTAACACATTAGCAATTTAGAAGCAAACCTTTCACGAGTTAGTATGTATGTAATAACATTACATACATACTACAGAAATTGCCAGTTTAACGAAAAAGAATAACATGAAACAGATGATCCATCCATATACAGACTACTCGATGCTACAAATGATGAAGATGATCAGAAATTGAACAATCAATCAATTTCCACATGATTAACTCATCAAACCCACAAATCTCAATACTCTGCAAGTTAAAAGATTGTCAAGTATACCTGCTCTGGGAAACATCATAGATCTGGCCTTTGATCGCCATGAGAAGGGGCTTATTGGAATCGGAGCCGTCATACTGCTTAAGCTCCTCCTCGGTGATTTCTCCGAGCTGAACGGGAGGCGGAAGAGGCTCCGACTGCGGGTAAACCTCCGTAGAACGAGGCCGGTGTTCTTCAGGAGAGACGAAGAAACCGGAGACGACTTGATAGACGGCGAAAGCGAGAGCTAATACGGTGAAAAACGCAGTCAGAGAAAGACCAGTGTAAGCTGTAATGGTTTCCTTCAGCGTCTCCCACAGTTGCACCACCATGATTGAGCAATCCAAGGAGAGAGAGAGAGAGAGAGAGAGAGAGAGAGAGAGAGAATCGGTGGTCAGTGGTTAGAGCCAAATCGTCCGTAACGTTGGAAAAAAAAATTTCCTCTTGATTTATAATTATTGCAATTTTAAAAAAACTCTGTAATCGAGAATTATCTTTTGCCAGAAAATACTAAATTTAAATAAAATAAATTATCAATTACGCAACAAGGATTTTTTAAAAAGCCTTTTATAACAGAGCTGTCAATAAATGACCGTTGATTTTCGAGGACGAACAATTATAAAATGTTATAATCTGAAAACATATTTTAGGTTTGTAAGAATTTATGGTTTTGATTTTGATTGGTAACATTCCGCGATTATTCGCGTAATCGCGGAATGATAGAAAAATAAAAAAACTTGTGGAATAATTTAACATGCAGAATGAAATTTGTGGAATAATTTTTTTATATAATTTAATAAGTTTGCAGAATAGCAAAATATAAATTATCTAAAACAAAATTTTACTATATTTTATAATTGAGCTAATTATTATAAAAAAATAAAAACTATTAGATATTATTATAAAATTTAATTTTATTATTGTAATTAGTTAACTTATTCTTAGTATATTTATAATAAATATATGACTTTGAAAAATTAATTTCAGTTTTATTTATTATTCTTTTTATTCTATTATATAAGATGTTTAAAATTTTTTGTTCTAATTTATTTTATTTTTCTCAATTTTATGCAAATTTATATGTATTTAATATAGTATGACTACTAATATTTTAAATATTTTTTATTGATTTGAATGTTTTTAACTAAAATTTTAAAATAATTTTATGTAAAACAACTATATTTATAATTTTAAAACTTTTTAATATATATTCAGAATTAAAAATATTATTATTATATAATTAAATAATTATAAAAATTTGATTCTGCAAAAAACCTACTTCATCCATATTTTATTTTTAATAAATATTTATTTGTATTTTTTACCAGCATTTTTTTTTCTGTTCCATAAATTTTTTTGATTGACAAAATAGTTATAAAATCAGGTTTTTAAACGCGATTCCACAATTCTATAAGTTACCAATCAAGCCCTATATGATTTTAAAAATTCCTAAATATTTTTTTAAGAATATCGTTACACATAAAAAATGGTGGCGGCTTAGTTTAATAAAACGATGCCGTTGTAAGAAGAGTAGTGGTGTTGTAGTAGTAGGTGAGAAAGTAGCTGGTAGCAAAACAAATGTGACTATTATCTCTTTATTGTATAAAATTTAAAACATGTGTTTCGATGAACTTCGCTTGATGGCTCCTTTTCTATATATTGATACATACAACAATTAAATAATTAGAAGTTGTAGAGTACATTTTTATATACTTTCCTATTCATTAAGGTTGGTAATTTGGTGATCTAAAGCAAGAACTTTGATGTTACAATCTCAAGTTTCTTTAAATATTGGGGGAGATTGTATCTTCCTCGGCAGCGTTTGAATTATGTATCACACAATCTCATAGCTTCTTTAACATATTCACTTAGAAATAATTAGATAAACTCTTAAATTAAATGTCTTTCACATAATTATTGGACATATTATTTTCCTTGTAGATTAAAAGAACTTATACAACTAAATGTTATTGATCTAAACAACAATCAGCGATTTAAAGGGTTCCCTAATATCTCCTCTTATTGCGTACAAAGACGTTTTCAATAAACAATAGTAAATCTAGTGTTTTTCCAGGTAAGGTGCCTTTTGGCCCATTTAACTTCTGGGCTGGGCCTGTCTTAAAGAAACTCTCTCTACTCGAAATATTACTAATATATACGCTTGTTTCACCTATAAAATGCTAGGGTTTCTGTTTCTTTCTCTAGTGTTAACTTTCAAGTTGGAGTTTTTTTATTTGTTAGGTCATTTCCTTTTTCCTTTTTTGTTTGTTTGTTCGTTTTGGCTATTTCACTTTGAGTTTTAGGAATATAGGTACTCTTCGTTAATTGCTTTATTTATTTTAAAATATAAAGATGGTTACTTTTCGATTAGGGTTAAGTGTTGTGTATTCGCGTACCGATTTGTTTAGAGATGAATACTTGTTTGGTCGTTTTATTTTGTCTTCGTAGATACAATGTTTACGAGATGATTAGCTTGAAGTCTTCTCTGTATATCAAATAAAAAAAAACGATATAAACTCTTTGATCGCTGATGATATCGAACATTGAGCCATAGGTTGTAAAGAACTATCCTAAACGTGTGAGATATTAATTTCCAACGCATTGTAAGTTAGCATCATAATACTTATGATGAAAGGATTGCTTGTACCTTTGTTATTTAAATGATGTTTGCGTTTCAAATCATCTTTACACAGAATAAAAACACAAACGTTGTCTCTTTTATTAGGTCTTACCCTCTATATAGAGCTAGAACTTATGATTTACCATTTACACAATGCAGCCTCCAACTCTGCATTATGGCTAGGTTCTTGGCTAATTTTACATCCTGTCCTTTACTTGGTCCCGGAAGACATTTTCAGTCCGTGACATACAGTTTACAAGCACCAGCGTTGAGAATCCAGAGCTTCTCATCAGGGTTAAGGGCTGCCAATGCAGTGGATCTTTTAGCAAGGCCTGCTCAAGGTTTCTTAAGTAAGGTTAACCTTCAAATCTCATCAAGGAAAGGAAAAGCTAGCCGATGTGTAACAAAAGCCATGTTTGAGCGGTTTACCGAGAAAGCAATTAAGGTCATAATCCTGTCTCAAGAGGAAGCTCGGAAACTTGGCCATAACTTTGTTGGAACTGATCACATACTCTTGGGTCTAATTGGGGAAGGAACTGGAATTGCTGCAAAGGTTCTTACGTCCATTGGGATCAATCTTGAAGATACTCGTGTAGAGGTGGAACAATTCTTTGGAAGATGCAGTGGCCCTATGCCAGTGGAGATCCCATTTAGTCCCCGTGCAAAGCATGTCCTGGATTTGTCACTAGAGGAAGCTCGAAAGCTCGGTTAGTAAGAATCTGCTTGTTTCTCTTTATTATTAGTTTAGGCTTAAAGCTTATTTATATGTACATAAGTTTTCTTGTGTGATGAAAACTTTAACATTTGTTATCATTCTAGGGCGTTACGACGTTGGGCCAGAGCATCTTCTGCTTAGTCTTCTTCATCAAGATGGGAAAGGTGTTGGAGCCCGTGTCTTGGAGAATATGGGTGCTGATCATGGTTACATCCGGATGCAGGTAAATGAATGCATCAGTTCTTGAATTCTCACAATCTTTGTTATGTCGTAGGAAACAACTTCATGTTTACGATTTGAGTGTAACCTCTTTTTTAGGTTATACGTACGCTCTGGGAAAACAATGAAGTCGCATTAAGAAACCTTATTGGAGCAACCAGTGGAAACATCAATATTCCCACACCAGAAGAACAAGAAAATGATCCGACGAAAGAGATAAACAGAGATTAAGCAGAAGACGTTTCTGAAAAGTTTGTGATGATTTTTAATTTTATTTTTAATAATTAGTTTAAATTTAGTCATTATTAGTATTCTTCTGAATTATCACTTGGACCTTTGTTCAATACGTCATTTAGCTTTTTCTTTCTGCCAAAAAGCTATGAAAAAAATAATTCGAAATTGTTTATTTTTATTTATTTTCCTACTATTGTCAAGGTTGGTGATCTAGTATTGATCACTAAATACAAACTTTTGGCATTGCCTACATTTATATACACACAATAACGTTCAAACCAAAAACAACCAACAAACAAAAACACAAACAGTAAAAGATGTTGAAGTAGTCAAGTCTTCACAGATGATATCACAAAAAGAAAATCAAAGATGAAGAGAGCTCACTTCATCAGCTTTCCACTCTCCTTCTTCATACTTATACCATCTCACAATCCCTTCATCATTCTCAGTCCTCTGGCACATCACACAAGTCTTATGCTCCATACAAGTAAAGAACCTCTTCAGCCTTGAAGCTTTCTCAATAATCGTCTTATCGAGCTCTCTAACAATCACTTTCTGATGCGGTTGCCACTCACTGTACTCCACGAGGTAAGAGTGCGATATATTGAGCACTTCAAGATCCTGTAACCCGTCAAGGATTTTTACGAGTGCTTCTCGCTTGATCGCAGAGCATCTAAGGCTTAGTGTTTTGAGATTTGGGAGGCAACTGATGAGCGTGTTTGCAAAGAAGATCTCGAATGGACCCATGATCTTGAGCTCTTTGAAACCCTTGCAGTTATTGGCAATCTCTGTTAAGAGGTAAGGCGGGTTTGCGATGCTCGGCATTGTTAGTGACTCGAGATCTTTCCAGATCCTTATCGCTTTGCATATGCCAGTCTTCTTTATTCGGTTCCAAGCCGGAAGGACGATCCGTCTCAACCCTGGACACCTGCAAATATTGAATACAACAGATTTTCATTTGTTCTAACATTTAGAAGGTTCAACTCAGACAGTTCTGCAAGTTAACTGAACCAAACCGAAAACATAATCAAACTTTTTGTCTAGAAACGAGTTTTGAACTAAAAGCAAACCAAAGCATGGAAGACAAATCAGAGGAAAAAGAAAGACTTTACCTTTCTGCGGTGTAAGTAAGCTGTTCATCACTCAAGAACAAGTTGAAATGGAAAATCAAGGTCCTCGTGTTTCCTCCACTAAGATTCATGGAAAGTTTCAGGATCCGAGTCAAGGCCTCATCAGACCGACGTTCCACGTAGACATAAGGCTCCAATGGGATCTTGATGAAACTAGATCTCATGTGTGACAAATCAAGCGTCTTCCACAGGATCGGATCGCAACAAGCCGCTCTCCATCCACTACATACATGAGCTAACCCCGAAGTCAACTCAAAGACGCTAAACTTCTGGAATATCCTGACCAAGATGTCAGTGTCCAACTCTTCCCATCTACTCACTCGACGACTCTCATACTCTTCTTCCATTTTTCTTGCTAATGCCCTAAGTAAGCATAAGAACGCGTAATCAAAAACTGTTCTTATACTTCACAAGAATCCAATGGTTCCTTAAGATCTTCTTAAATAGGAAAAATCAAAAAACTTTTTGAAAACCGAAAAGACCAATCAATTGTCTTAATTCTCTAATAAATATGAGAGATTCTAATCAATCAATTTTCCCGAATCCTTTCAAATCCAATCATTGATTGCTTATCAATCAATGCTATGAATGACCGAAGCAAACAGAACACCCAACGTCAGCAAAACGTTTTAACCGGAAAAGTTCAAAGATTTTTTTCCCTAAAACTGATAACCTCTTCTAACAAACAGAGTATTTAAAACTCGAATTTTTTTGTCCAAGAACTTGAAGATCGGGCATTAATCTCAGAGAAACACATAATTACCACGAAATTATATGTAAAGACAGAGAGATTGAAAACAAACTCAAGAGGACCAAGATCGTTAAACTCGGAAAGAAACAGAAATTATCGAAATTATATGAAGAGGCAGAGAATTTCGAAAACATAGAAGACTAAGATCGAAAACCCCCAAGACTCTAGCCACGAATCGACCTGATCTCTTGACATTCCTAAATTTAGTCGAGTTCAAATCGTATAACCCGACATAGATCTCGAATCCCCATTCCCAATTCACAATCAAGATGAAACAAACAAACGAAACCAAGAAAGGATTAGATCAAAAAACACGAAAGCTGAAACACACGCAAAGGGGCACTGAGAAATTAAGAACCTTGGAAGAGTAAAAAATCGTAGTCGACGATGACACCGTTACTAATCTCTTACTCTCTCTCTAGCCAACGAAAGTAGATATGAAAAAAAAGAGCTTGGTGTCACAATGTAATTGGCCTACTGGTTTATTATGTCTTAAATTTTGATTTTTTTTGGGTTCGACGGAGTTTCGGACAAAACCGGTCTCTCTCAACACAAACCCTTAACAGCCCTCCTTATCCTTTAAGACCAAGTTTCTCATTTTGGGGTTTACTTTCAAAAAGTAATGAAATCTGACGGTGCAAAACACTCTTGAATAATCTAATGGCTGATATGTAATTTTGTTAGGTGGGTGACGATGTTATGAACGGCGGCGATGCGTCTAGAAGACGAGAAAGAGTGATTAAAGGAGAGAGAAAAGAAAGAAATCTCCTTTGTCTCGTCTTCGCTTCCTATCTCTTTCCCCAGCCGGGCCGACCATTAAAAGAGTCTCTCTCGCTTTCTCGCATTTCTCCATCCAAAGGCCATAGGCGTAGACGGTAAAACTAAAACCCTCTTCTTTGCTACACTCTCTCTTTCTCTGTTTCCACTAATTTTATTGTGGGTTTTGTGTTTCACTAAAGAAGCTTAGCTTTCTGTTTCTCTGTTGTGTTAGGTGAAGAATTTTTGTTTTTATTTTGTTTTGTTTCGTGTGTTGTGGTGGTTTCATTTTGATTTTTAGTAATCTGGGTTCTCTTCATTTGCTTGTATTAAGTTAATAAAAATTGCTTGCTTTGAGATTAAGGTTGTGTATTCGCGTATCGATTTGTTCAAAGATAAATGTTTGGTAGTGAAAGAGACTTTACCATTTTGGTTGCTTCTCACTAAGAATGCTTTGGAGATAAAAAACGAAGTTCAAGCTTCGTGATACTGTCCTGCTCTCTTTGAATGTCTGATGCTCTCGACAATTAGCCATAGGTTCAAGGAACTAGTTCTTTTAGAAAAACTAAATGTCTGAGACCATTTCCAACCCATTGTAAGTGGAAAATCATAACACTTCTTGGACTTGGCGTCTTTTCTCGTCGATATAATTAGAAGTATAAGTGAAAGGTTTATCATTTGTTTTATATAGAGCTTTTTGATTGCTTGTAGCTTTCTTTTTCTTTTATGATGTTTGAGTTCTCTTTACACAGAATAAAATCCCAAACTTTCTCTTCGTGTTGTCTTTTATTTTGGTTTTATCCTATATAGAGCTAGAACTTATGATTTACCATTTACCCAATGCAGCCTCCAACTCTACATTATGGCTAGGCTCTTAGCTAATATTACATCCCGTCCTTTACTTGGTCCCGGACGACATGTTCAGTCCGAAGAATATAGAAAACCAAGAAGATGTGTGAAGATGATGTACAGTTCAAAAACACCGGTTTTGAGTATCCAGAGTTTCTCAGGGTTAAGGGCTGCCAATGCAGTGGATCTTGTAGCAAGGCCTGCTCAAGGTTTCTTTAGCAAGGTTAACCTTCAAATCTCATCAAGGAAAGGAAAAGCTAGCCGATGTGTAACAAAAGCCATGTTTGAGCGGTTTACCGAGAAAGCAATTAAGGTCATAATGCTGTCTCAAGAGGAAGCTCGGAGACTTGGCCATAACTTTGTTGGGACTGAGCAAATATTGTTGGGTCTAATTGGGGAAGGGACTGGAATTGCTGCAAAGGTTCTTAAATCGATGGGGATCAATCTTAAAGATTCTCGTGTGGAGGTGGAAAAGATCATTGGAAGAGGCAGTGGATTTGTGGCAGTGGAGATCCCATTTACTCCTCGTGCAAAGCGTGTCCTGGAGTTGTCACTAGAGGAAGCTCGACAACTCGGTAAGAGCATGTCCTGGATCTGTTTCTGTTTATTACTAGTATTTAGGCGTGGAGCTTCTTATGCGTTGTGTATTACATAAGCTTTTTTTAGTGATGGAACGTACACATTTCTTATCAATTTGGCAACTTTTTGTCATTTTGAACTCTAGGGCATAACTACATTGGGTCAGAGCATCTTCTGCTTGGTCTTCTTCGTGAAGGGGAAGGTGTTGCAGCTCGTGTTCTGGAGAATTTGGGTGTAGATCCTAGTAACATCCGGACGCAGGTAAATGCATCAATTCTGAATTCGCACTATCATGTTATGTCTTTGGAAACTATTTCTTGATTGCATTTTGAGTATATTTTTTCAGGTTATACGTATGGTCGGGGAAAACAATGAAGTGACCGCAAGCGTCGGTGGAGGATCCAGCGGAAACAGCAAAATGCCAACACTAGAAGAGTATGGGACTAACTTAACTAAACTAGCAGAGGAGGTAATAAAAATTGATTGCTTAATACTCATCTTGAAGAAAGTGTCAAGAAAGTGTAATATTAAGACTGATTGAAGGCTTTTGCTAAAATTTGGTTTTTCACTTCCTGTTACAGGGTAAACTAGATCCGGTTGTTGGAAGGCAGCCACAGATTGAACGAGTGGTCCAGATCTTGGCTCGAAGAACCAAGAACAACCCGTGTCTTATTGGAGAACCTGGAGTTGGTAAGACAGCAATAGCTGAAGGACTCGCACAGAGAATTGCCAGTGGTGATGTTCCTGAAACAATTGAGGGAAAGACGGTAAAGAAATTCTTCCATTAGATCATTTATAATGTTTTTAAGGTGCTGAGAAGAGTGCACATATATACGTATTAAAGTATTTACCTTTACTTTCCAGGTTATAACCCTTGATATGGGTCTTCTAGTGGCTGGAACGAAGTATCGTGGAGAATTCGAGGAAAGATTGAAGAAGCTTATGGAGGAGATCAGACAAAGTGATGATATAATTCTGTTTATTGATGAAGTGCACACTCTGATCGGTGCAGGAGCCGCCGAAGGTGCGATTGATGCTGCCAACATCTTAAAGCCAGCTCTTGCAAGAGGTGAATTGCAGGTAAAATTTTCTCATTCTTTCTATGGTGAAAATGATATTAATAAAAACGGAAACTCAAGTTTATATTTTTTTATGGTTGTAGTGTATTGGTGCAACAACATTGGATGAGTACAGAAAGCACATTGAGAAAGATCCTGCATTGGAGAGACGGTTCCAGCCTGTGAAGGTACCTGAACCAACTGTAGAGGAAGCTATACAGATCTTGCACGGTCTGCGTGAGCGATATGAGATCCACCACAAGCTCCGGTACACTGACGATGCCTTGGTTGCTGCTGCGCAATTGTCACATCAGTACATCAGGTTTTTGTTTCTTCCTAGTTTCAGTCTTTCTCCAACACAGAACATTTTGACAATTTCTTAGACAAGTTGCAGCATTTACTCAACCCCAATTTCTTCTCTTCAATGAATAGTGATCGGTTTCTTCCCGACAAAGCGATTGACTTGATTGATGAAGCCGGGTCTCGGGTTCGACTACGCCATGCTCAGGTTCATAGTTGCATGTTTCTCGCAAATCAGAAAATTGTCTTTTATATCTATTTGAGTTAATTCAGAATGGAATTTTTTGTTTGTTCAGGTCCCCGAGGAAGCTAGAGAGCTTGAAAAGCAACTCAGACAGATCACTAAGGAGAAGAATGAAGCTGTGCGAGGCCAAGACTTTGAGAAGGTATCGTCTTCGAAATTGTCTTACTGTCTTCCCAAGATTGGTGTTTACAATTCCCTGAGTTCTTCTCCAACAGGCTGGTTCTCACCGTGACCGGGAAATAGAGCTTAGGGCCGAGATAGCTGCTGTTTTAGCCAAAGGCAAAGAAGTGAGCAAAGCTGAGACTGAAGCTGGCGAAGAAGGAGGACCTACTGTCACTGAATCCGACATCCAACACATTGTCTCCACCTGGACGGGAATCCCGGTAGAGAAAGTCTCGTCTGATGAATCTAGCCGCCTTCTCAAGATGGAACAGACCCTTCACACAAGAGTTATTGGCCAAGACGAAGCTGTCAAAGCTATTAGCCGGGCCATCCGACGTGCACGTGTTGGACTCAAGAACCCGAACCGCCCAATCGCAAGTTTCATCTTCTCTGGTCCAACCGGTGTCGGGAAATCAGAGCTTGCCAAAGCCTTGGCTGCTTACTACTTTGGTTCAGAAGAAGCAATGATCCGACTCGACATGAGTGAGTTCATGGAACGACACACGGTTTCAAAACTCATCGGTTCACCTCCTGGTTACGTAGGATACACAGAAGGAGGTCAGTTAACGGAGGCAGTTCGACGCAGGCCCTACACACTTGTCCTCTTCGACGAAATCGAGAAAGCCCATCCGGATGTTTTCAACATGATGCTGCAGATCCTAGAAGACGGAAGACTAACAGACAGCAAAGGAAGAACCGTAGATTTCAAGAACACACTTTTGATCATGACATCAAACGTTGGAAGCAGCGTGATTGAAAAAGGCGGTAGAAGAATCGGGTTTGATCTGGACTACGACGAAAAAGACAGCAGCTACAACAGAATCAAGAGCTTAGTGACTGAGGAACTGAAACAGTATTTCAGACCCGAGTTCTTGAACAGGTTAGATGAGATGATTGTTTTCAGACAGTTGACGAAGCTTGAAGTCAAGGAGATTGCTGATATAATGCTTAAAGAAGTGGTAATGAGGCTTAAGGACAAAGAGATCGAGCTTCAAGTAACTGAGAGGTTTAAAGAGAGAGTGGTGGATGAAGGATTTGACCCAAGTTACGGTGCGAGGCCGCTAAGACGAGCGATTATGAGGCTTTTGGAAGATAGCATGGCGGAGAAGATGCTTTCAAGGGACATTAAAGATGGAGATTCTGTGATTGTTGATGTTGATGCTGAAGGAAGTGTGGTTGTGTTGAATGGTAAGACTGGAGGTGGTGGTGATGATTTTGTTGCTGAAGAAGCCATGGCAGATCCAATTCTTGTGTTGTAGAAGGAAAGCCAAGGGTTCTGGAGATTTTAGTTTTCGTTTCTCTTTGAAGTGTTGTTGAATTGTGTCTCATTTGATTCGTTTTTGTATTTTAAATCTTTTTGTTTCTGGATATTGATTGCTCGGGAGCCATAGAGAGTTTCCCTCAACAACAAAAAATAACAGGGTTAGAGCTGAATCCGGCAGTGTTTTTTTTTTTTTACTTTCCCAAAGCTTGTTGAACATAAAATAAGAATACCAAAGCTTACACAATCAAGAAAAAAGATGGCGCACACAGATTCTCCGTGAAACCTATATGAAGAGAAGAGAAAATATACAAATCGAAAAATAAATCTTTCATCTACCGAAGGGAGAAAGAAAGAAATAATAAGAGAGGGAAACCTTCTACTATGAATCAGCATCGAGATCGTGATTCGAAGGAGAAGAAGTAGGGGATGGAAGCTGATCAATTTCTCTTCGAGAAGCTTCCCATAGCTGTTTCTCTATTCCCAGTTTCCTTAGCTCTATCAATCCTCTTTCCACTAAAGACGAGCAAAATGGAAAACTTTTAGTTTCATCATTATTAATCTATCCTCCTCGCTACTAAAGCTTTTTAAAGCAAATGTCAGGAATGGAAATGAAATGGCTCGATCGTTATTTTACCATCCAAGGAATCGTGAGAAGTCGTAGATTTCCCGCTGCTACGGCTGATCCATAACTGGACACGTTCTTCTGCGATGTCTTCTTCCACACCGTGTAACTTAGCTCTGCCCCAGAAATACATCAGCCATGCCTGCATTATGTAATTTGTAACACTCAAAGACGATATTTTTTTATTAAAATTCATAGGCAAACAGATCTACATTTTTTTTGGACTTGTAAGTTCCATAGCTCGACATCGTCTTTCTAGCTATAGGCAAAATTGCAATCTCGATACTAATGGGTATCGATTCTTGGAATCAACTAGTATTGCTAAAAGCCATATCTAGCAATTGATGTTGATGTGTGGCTACTTTTGGTTTGATATGGTGTTCTATTATGTGATGACTAATGCAGGTTGATCATGGAAAGTCTGTCAATTAAAAGAACAGAAGGTATGCAACATGGAGGATAATGTGTGGTGTCGGATCAAGAACAAGTGTATATGATGATGAGAAAGTACCTGCTTAAAGGCAACATCTTCTTGTTCGGCTTCACCCAACTCTGCATTTAAAACAACATGAGACATATGTAAAAAGTTTCACGATATGGCTGATGACGTTGACATATGATGGTATTCCGAATAGGACAAAAACAACATCTAAAACCACAGACAATCCGTTTAGGTAGGGGGCATTGATGGTCCTATCTCTAACCCGGTCAAGTGTTTTCAGGTTCTTTTTTCTCGACCACTTTCTCTACTAAACCGACAACTCATGCATTATGTCAAAGACCGAGCGGATGTGGCTAGACAAGGTGCAACCCTTACAGAGTATCCAAGAAACTCTACGTAGTGGTAAAGAAAGAGAAGAAAAAAAGAAAAGAAAAAGGGCCTTCCCTCCCTCTTAGGACTAGAGAGAGTTTTTTCCTTACCATATGCATCAACAAATCTGGATTCTCCATGACCTCTGGAATCTGTAAGATATTGGAAAATAAATTTTTTTACATTTGTATTAAGTTATGAAGGATGCCAAAAATATAATACATTCATCTGGGTGTGACCAGGTCTCGGGAGACATGTCATTACTAAGAGAACAAAAACGAATACATAAATCATTTTAAAGCAGATACAGGTTTATATTTCTTATAAAGAGCTTATAGGTGTTAAGTATCTACAGAACAGAATGCTCATCCACCGTTTTAACATCTTAAGAATAGAAGCGAACAAGAAGTATATATTTTTTCACTGTGCATTCGTCTGGTATTAAAATCTCGTACATACATACCAGAAACAGTTTGACGAATCAAATAATTACATACATACCAGAAACAGTTTGACGAATCAAACTCGGTTTTCTCTGCTGGGAAAATGCAAGCACGATAGCATCTTCTACCTGAATTAGAGAAAAAGATTTTTTAAAAGTTATCTTTGGAGATCTATGCAAGGTGATAATATATAAAGGTAACTCAGAAACAAGAGTAGACACCTTTAATGATGCTAGCTCTCTTAAACCCATCTCAACTGAAAGCATACTTTCAATATTTCCTTCTCCAGTTAGATCACTCAAATCTCTAGCAGCTTTACTCCGATCATTCCCACCTGCTTTATTAATATGCTGGTCAAAATATTTTTTTGGGAACAACAATACGCAAGGAATACTTTAACAGTTTAAACAAAAGCAGATATTAGACGAGCCTTTATCCCAGGATAAATCCTTGGCCTTTTGTGCTGCAGAGGTGACAAGTTCAAATGGAAGAGGAGCCAACGCTGACCAGTGCTCATGCCTGGATAATGCTATATCCGCATAAATGCCTACAAAGGATACCATTAGAAAAAGCAAATATCAGATGAACTTGATGTATAACTACCACACCACAAATATCTGAAAGTGTGTTATGAGAGTATTTTCTTTAGTTCAGAATAGCTCTTTTGTTTATAAATGGATGAATCACCTACCGTATTGCACAGCCAAACCCCAATACCGGGCAAGCCAACATCTCTTCAGGACTACTTCTTCCTAGATGATTCAATAATTCATAAATTCAGAAATTTATAAATGATTAGTACATAACGAGACCCAAGCTTTGTCGACAAACCATTTCGTCCTGTGTTAAAATCATCCTTTGAGTCATTGTGCGAAGAGATTTTGCTTCAGACTTTGCTTCTTGAAGCCGTTCTGCAGCACTAGTAGCCTCGTCTTTCAAGCTCTGAACATAGCAGGGAAGAATAAGAAAAGTTTCATCATGCAAAAATAAAAGTGATGCATATAATGAAACCCGTACACCAGTGTACCTTACCTCAAGTTCTGAACGTAGAGAAACAAGTTCCTCATCCTTCCCATTCTTTTTCTGTTTAGCAGCATTTAGAGCAGCCTGTGACAGGAACATTTTTTATCCACAGATTAAATTATATGGTTTACATAAAGCATAGATCTAAGACTTTGATATGGGATCAGAATGGAGGAGAAAGACACTCGACAAACGAGAAGACTAAACCTGAGAGGAAAATATAGTAATGTCCGTTATTTCTGTTCACACTAACCTCTCTTTGACGCAATGCTGCTTCCTTCCTATAGAATGATACAATGCAACATCAGCCATCATAACTACCACCCATGATACTAGAAAAGAGAAACACAAAGAGAGGAAAGAGAAGGCACAGGCTCCCACCTGCTTATCAATTTTGCCTCCAGAGATACTCCTTCACCAAGAGAGGCAACCTTTTCAGGAAAAAAGATAAAACAAATGAAACCTTGCACAACTGCCAATACTAAAGTACATGTGATTTGAAGTAAATAAATAAGTAAATCACTGAAACTGCATGTGCTAAACACATAAGAATTAATCAGTCACTTTTTATATGTTTTTATCCAAAAATAATCTACAACAACACCTAGATTCTCACTAAACCTACTTATACAAGATATTAGTCAGAGTATAAGTTCATAGCATCTGAATGTACTCAGCATCTCCACCTAGATATTAGGTACATATTACATTCTCTTCTAATAATACAGATAAGAAACAAGGCAGGAGGCTGCGTCAACAAAATAATGCTGACTTGAGTTTAATAAAAATTGTCAACAAAGAGATGCAAACGAGTGGCCAATATTCCCTCAGAATTTTAAGAAGCAACATCAGTTAAAAAAAATGGACTACTAAGGACAACTGGTTCAGAAACCTGTTTCTCGAGCTCCTTAGCCCTAGCTTCTGCTTCCACCCTTTTTTCTTCCGCACGACGAAGCTGTAATCAAGAATGAATGTTATGCACAACGGAGCTGAACAGCTCTATTATTTAAAATAAGTTTCCTCAAAAGACATCGAACCTTCTCCAGTACAATCTCATTCTCCTCTTGTAGCATATCCAGCTGCAGTTAAAATTTAATCAGCCTCAGGACATATCTTCTGACTCATGCACAAATTCTTATTTGACAATAATTTCCAATATGTGAATGATATATTGACTAGATACCCCAAAGGTTAAAAGAAACCATCACATACTTCATCACGAAGAGCTGAAGCTTCCCGCTGATCACCCTTTTCTTTTGAATTTACTGATGGGAGATCGGCAAAAAACCTATAAACATTACGTATCTGGAAATTAGACGAAAGCCGCACAACCAAAAAAACCGGCAATAACTATCTCTTTGAGCAAGGAGGCCATTGACTTCCCATTTCTCGTGAACCTCTATAGCAAGCTTTGTTATTAGGCTTTGAGGACTAAATATTTAGCCAAGAAAAAAAAAGCAGATTATATCCCAACACCATAGACTTATCAAACTAGTTTTGATATACTGTATTCCACTAAGCCAAGTTTTGAGAAGTATGATGAGAGCAAAATTTCTAAGAACTTGAAAATGAGAAAGCCTAAGATGAGAGCAACATTTTTTTACCTTTTATCTCTGTTCCTATTTGGAGGATCAAGTGGAGGAATAGAATTCAGAGCTTTCACCGACACCCTGCTTGGGGGCATCAGATTAGGAGTCGGAGTCGTGGATCTAGCAGACATCGACGGCCTTCCGGCCGAAGCAGAACGCACTGAAGGCACTTGCTCGGCGAAGTTCCTGCCTAACTAATCAAACCATAAAAAGAAACCAATTAGCCCTAAAGAACCATACGCACCACAGCTACAACCAAAGCCCATAAATAACAAACAGCTCATTACATAATCAAATCAAACTGATCTGAGCAAATTCAAGAAGCAGGGATACGGAATTCACCGCAGGGGACGGCGATCTATTGCGGGGAGCGAAGGAAACAGCCGGCAAATTACTATTTCCGTTGCTATTATTGCTTCCAGTAGAGGAGAGAGAAGAAGGTGCATGTCGAGCAGGTTTCAGAGCAGTAGATGCGAATCTGAGGCTTAGATCTTCATCCTCGTCTTCCTCATCTTCGTCCCCGTTGTCTTTGTTCTGCAAGGCCATGACCTGAGCCAGTCTCTGGGCCGCCGCTTTAGCAGCTACGTTCTGATTCCGTTTGACCGTGGAGAAACCTCCGACACCTCCGAGCTGTTTCCGGTGAGCAGGAGACATAGCCGGCGACGTAGATTCCGTACTGTTCGATGCGTCGCTCCACTGGCGACCATACACCGGGCTACCCGCCCTCCTCCGATCCATTAGTTGCGTTCGTGTTTACTAGTTAGCCGGATGTATTCGCAGTATTACGCGAGCAAAAAGAAGGTGAACCAGAGAGAAACGAATTTATCGGGAAAAGTTAGATTTTCTCGAGAAAATTAAAGAAACAAACGGAAAGAAAGAAAACGTTTGGTGAGATTTGGAGAAAAGTGTTGAAATAATAGAGACACAGAAACGACAGCGTTTCATTAGAGAAAAAACACATGCGAGCATCGCGGGAGGACAAGTGACAGTGGGACCCAGCAGTCAAGTGTTGATGAATTTTTTTCTGTTTATATAATATAATTATCTATTATTTCATCTGAATTCAAAGGCAAGTTAGAAGTGATATGATCTCATTATAGTTGATAAATCTTTAATGAATCTGCCAACTTAATCTGCGTACCATAAACACAAGAAGATACTGTTTATGTTGTATCTAAACCATACTATTTATTACTTGGAAATGTCATATTAAGAATTATTTATTCCGACGACAAATAAGACGAGTAAAAATATTATTAACAAACTAAGGACTATGTTCTGTAGTGCAAATGCAAATCTTTGTTGACACGCAAAGAGTCGTGACAAACCAGTATTTGAATGTTTTGTGACGCAATCAATGGTAAAAGAAACTAAAAGTTGACGAGTTAAACTTTTCAAAATGAAACGCAGCACCTATAAATTAAGCCTCCTGATCTTTTACTTAGCCTCCACACAGAAAAAAAAAAACATTTCTCTCCAAAAGAAAAGTCAAACTCAACTTTCTAATTTCTCCTCTCCAGAAATGTCGGAGTCCAGCAACGCAAGCAGATCGTTGATCCCGAGCTTCCTTTACTCTTCCGATCGTCGTCTGTTTGAGATGCAGGAGTCAACCACGAAATGGCCCTTGATTTCTCCGACTTCGTCAGTCTCATCGAACGGTCCAAGTTTCGTGATTCCCGCGCCGAATGAGAAAGTAGAAATGTATTCTCCGGCGTATTTCGCGGCGTGTACGGTCGGCGGTATGATGAGCTGCGGCATCACCCATACGGCGGTTACACCGCTCGATGTCCTCAAGTGCAATATGCAGGTGAAGTTCCAATAACATTTTCGATCCTTCTTTTTAATGTATGTATATGGTTGGTATCATTATTAAATATTTGCCGAGAACACTTGAATTTGAGAGCAATTAAGCGAAAAAAAAAACTATGAGGAATAACTAATTTTTGTTTATTTTGTCATTGTAATTGTGATATCTATAACATAAAGTCACAAGATACAAACCGGAACTTATTATAGTCTCATGGTTTGTAATATTGCATTTCATCATTCAAATTCAAATCCGAGAATATGCATGTGAGCTGTAAACTGTAATTAAAAAAAAGACGTTAACGTAATTGTTCTGTGATTTACTAATCTGAACTTACATGGGAACTTTTTTGTTCGATTGCTTTTTTGTTTTATGAATTATTCAATTTAGTGAAGTTGGTCGATTCCACTTTCGCAGTTTATATATTATCATTTTATGCTACTTTACACCTGGTGTCAACTTATGAGTTCCTTGTTTTACACGGCATCGACTCTTCAACTGCGTCTGAGACTTTTTATTCTCATGTATCATTTGACGTGCGACCAAAGAGAATCTGAGCTCCAATCCAATCATAGAACTCCTAATTTGTTTACTATTTTCAGATTGATCCATCCAAGTACAAGAACATAACTTCTGCCTTTAAGACAACAATCAAAGAGCAAGGGCTCAAGGGTTTCACCAGAGGCTGGTCACCGACGCTTATCGGGTACAGTGCTCAGGGTGCATTTAAATATGGTCTGTATGAGTACGCCAAGAAATACTACTCAGACATCGTTGGACCAGAAAACGCAGTCAAATACAAGACCCTGATTTATCTCGCTGGCTCGGCCTCTGCGGAAATCGTCGCTGATGTGGCTCTCTGTCCAATGGAAGCTATCAAAGTCAGGGTCCAGACTCAGCCTGGTTTCGCCCGCGGTTTATCTGATGGTTTACCAAAGATCATTCGATCAGAAGGCGCTCGCGGATTATTCAAAGGACTTGTCCCTCTATGGGGACGCCAGATTCCATGTAAGTCCCAACATTAAAGAAACTATAGTGACAATAAGATGAGAGTTTCAGTATAAACTTTTGAGGTTTTGGCAGATACAATGATGAAATTTGCTACTTTTGAAAACACTGTGGAGCTCATATACAAGAAAGTGATTCCTACCCCAAAGGAAGAGTGCTCACAGCCAGTTCAGCTTGGTGTTAGCTTTGCCGGTGGATACATTGCTGGAATTTTCTGCGCTTTTATCTCACATCCTGCAGATAACTTGGTCTCTTTCCTCAATAACTCTAAAGGAGCAACTGTTAATGATGTAAGTGAAACTCCATAAAAATCCATACTTCATCACAACATAAAACAACTGAGAGACGCCCATTGATACATATCCGCTCCTACTGACTTGGTTTTGATTCTTACACGTGCTACAGGCAGTAAAGAGGCTAGGGTTATGGGGTCTTCTTACTCGTGGCCTTCCTCTTCGCATTTTCATGATAGGAACACTTACTGGAGCGCAATGGGTTATCTATGATGCTGTCAAAGTTTTAGCTGGACTGTAAGTTTTCCTCGCCTGCACTTAGAAATATTCTCATCAATACTCGAATCATTTAAAAAACAACATATACTTAAAAGTTTCTCATTTTCTTAGACCAACCACTGGTGGTGCTTCTCCAGCTACTGCACTTGCTCCAGCGGTAAGTGCATAAAATTACAAGGACATTCCTCTCGAAGTCATCACGTTAAAGCAATAAAAAGGAAACAAAACTCCCAACTGTTATATTCTTATTTTGCCACTCAAGTTGCCACTCTACGAGAGAAAAGTCTCTCTAATCATACTGAATAAACACAGATGCAACTGTTTTTTTTTTTTTTTTTCATTTTTGTTTGCATTTAAATCTCTCATAACACATAATCTCCTACATATGCCCACTTTGTGAATATTGGATCTCGATTTGTAGTTGTTTTCTCGGTACTTATTTTGAAACGTACTGTTCGTTGAGCATAAATTAAAAGCCTTAAGTTTTTTAATAGATTAGCACTGATTTGTGAGGGATTACCATTTACGGTTGATGATACGTTCAAATCTTTTTGTGTATGTACGTAATAAGTGAGTTTTCTTCCCTCACAATATACTTTCTCGTTAAACCATACCATGTCACTAGACACTAAGTATGGTTGGTTACATACACAGTGCTACACACCATGTGACTGTATATCTGATTTTGCTTCTACTCTGTAATAAAACAAAAATTGGTGTTTCCTGCAACTGGCTGTTCTGCTCCACATACTCAACAGTAAACGTAAATTTACTTTTGCAACCCATCCAAAAAGGAACTACAACTCTTGAGATGGGTTCAAAGGAAAGACAGTGTCGAAAACAACCCTAGCAAATACATGTCTAACTTCTTGGAGGTCGCCTGAAGATAACGAGGTATAATCAATTTTATTGTCTTGCTTGGGCACAAATCCCTTCTGCGCATTTTCTTTCACACACTCGAAGATTCTTCTTACATCTAGGTACAATCCCAACGGTATGAAAACCTATAAAAAGCCAACGATAGGAGAGAATTAGAACAACAGCTAAACTGATTGTTTCTAATTTTCAACTAAAAATATATATCAAGATCCATAACTTTAGCCTCGGCGTTCTCCAGAGGAGGAACTTGCATTTGCATGTGTAAACATTCATTATGAAACTAAGAGAAGTAGGTGTGATTACCATATCGGAATATGGAGCCTGAGGGTACGCAGCCATAGCCTTAGAAATAAAGTGCCCGTCGGTCATCTTTCCCAAGGCTTCTTTTATAGCCACATCAAAACCCATGACCTCATCCAATAAGGTTTGAGAGTCCAGTTTCTCTGGCTCTAGCAGCTCAAAGAAGTTTCTATTATGAGGTTTTTTTATTCCCCTTGTGATTTTTACAGCTTCTAGAACATCTCCACCATTGTGGACAGCGAGGCTGAACGCAGCAACCACCAAAGGATATCGAGGGTGGTCAGCAAGCGCTTTGTGAAGAGCAAAGATTGCTAACCTGCAAATTCCCGATACAACATTGTTAGGTGTTGATTACAATGTTACTGTGTATAATAAGGATAGTGAATACGGGATATTACCATAAGCTGCTGTGGCAAGGTCTATCCGGAGCCAACAATTTATCTAGATTGGCAAAGAGAGACTGCATGGTGAAATGTTATAAGTTCTTTACTCGATATTTTAAGCAATTTACATCTCTCTGTGACGAATGCGCAACTGCACTATTACCAGAAGCATGTTAGTCCTTTTGTCGCGTCTCTTGAAACCAGTGTGTACGAGATATGCTGCCTGTGAATATTGAAGTTAGATAGACGCAAAGATACGATAAATATACTAAAGGAGACGACTGAAATCACTAACCTGAATTGGTAAAAGAATTTCTAGAATCCCAAATTTCCACAATAATCTTAAAGAAGCTTCTGCTGATCCATATGCTAACATGTAATTCATTTCCATCAGGATTCTTCCCTACACATTTTAACGTAGAATCATTCATGAACAAGATATTGTAATACACATGCGAAGATAGTATTTCTTAGTGGAGAGAAGCAATAACGTAAGCCAACCCTGTGGAGTCTTTGTACTAGGAAGGAAAGGTTCTTCAAGAAATGAGCTGTTTCATTGGCAATTGTGAAACCTAAACGCGCAGCAATTCTTGTCCCACGAAGAATACGGGCTGCAAAATGGTAAATACTGATAAGCTTCCACTACATGGACCCTTAACGGTATTCATACAAGAATTTGGTTTTCTAGCTTCCACCAAGAATCCGCTGGAAATGTTACATAGCTGATTGTTTTACAGAAAACTAACCACAGTCCTCTTGAAAAGATGTACCAGCATGAAACACCGTCCGTACCTGTGAGCAAAGAACAACACTGAGAACAAAAGGTATTCGTAGATAACTTCCCGGAAAGTAGGAATAACAGAGCACGTTCACACCTTAGCTTTTCTAATGTCTTCTATTCCCCCAAGATAGTCATATACAACTTTGGCATATGGATCAAACATCAACCTAAGATTGGAATGACAACTTAAAGATGTAAAGAAATGTAATAAAAGAAACTATGAGATCTGCATAACACATATCAGTTTTCAACAGGAAAATGAAGAACTAATCCTTTTTCTCTTTCAGATACCCATTAATTGTGAAATCCCGCTGCAAGCAATTACTGAAACGGATAGAGTCCTCGTCATAGGGGCCATTTGATTTTTCAGGACCCGTTGTCATGTTTATTGGAGAATTTTGAGCAGAGGTGCTAAAACTCGAAACCTACTAAAATATAAAGGAATTCATAAGAGAAAGGCAAATTAAAAAGTAAGAGAGATGTATTTTCTTCTGCATTTGCTATGGTTATATTGATATTAGAAAGAAAAATCCTTGATTGAAGAAACAAACCTCTATCATTTCATTCCCAATGTGCACATGACATATAGGAAATCTTCTTCCAACAATTTGACATCTTGAGAAAGTCCGAACAATCTAAACACATTGCCAATTAAAGAAAAAAGCATTGTTGAAATCAGATCTAGACGATGTTCAAGAAAATAAGACCAACCTCTCTAAGTTCCGCAGTAGTGAGTATATCGAAATCTTTAGGCGTCTGCTTCAAAATAAGATCTCGTACACAGCCTCCCACAAGGTAAACATCATGTCCTACAAATCATGGCAAAAGAATACAAATATCAAAATCAGCAAAAGAGTAAAAGGTTGAAGAAATATTAGAGATTTCATCCTTATATTCTATCAGAAGACAGAAAGCATCAACCTTTACTCTTAAGGCCATTTAGCACTTGTCGAACGGGCTTTGAAATCATAGAACTGGTTATCCCAAGGTCTTTTGAATTCAATTTCTTCCACTCTGCTGCTTTACCTTTTAACGTCAAATCCCCAAATTTTACCAAAACATAAAATCAAGCGAAAAAAGATAAGCAACAAAACATCGAAATAGTTGGTGATTTTGACACAATACTAAGAGTAGATGTTCATACAAATGTATGACCTAATAGTTGGAGAACTGAGTCCGATTCTACCATTACTCAGTAAGACTAAAAAAACCACAATTTTGATCAAATCAATCAAATCACTGACGCAACTTACTCGTTTGATCAGACTCCTTGTCATGATGATCAATATCCTTATCATCTAGTGTTTCAACTGCAGCAGCAACAGTGTTGAACCGAACCTGAAAAAAAAAATCAAGAAAACAAGGAAAAGGAAATTCGAATACACGAAAATGAATTACATAATTGTTAATAATATATATAACTAAGAGTGACCTTCGAGAAGCAGTAAAACAGAGTGCGAACAGGAAAATGGGATCTACAAGCGAAACCCAGACTTGAAACCGCCATGGAAATCGAAATGATTCATCATTTCATGATGGGCTTTTAAGCTTGTCAAGCTGCTTTAATGGAAATTGTAGCAGGTGTTTACAGAGATGTTCTGTTAGGGTTTAAAGGATGGAAAAAGGAAGGGGTTTAAGTGCCACGTGGCCGTCCCGTGAATCGACGCCGTTTTCATCATACTCATAACAACATCATGGCGTTCCTTTTCCAACTATCATGCGGTTTTCAAGTATCTTTATTTAACTACGCAGTGTTTTATATTGTGTGTAAACTGTTTGCCGTCTCAAACTTCTGAACGGAGACTACACGCTGTTTGACCAATGTGCATTGTTTCAGACTCGCAGATGGGAACTTTCGCGTAATTACTTTGGAAGATCAAGAAATTCACATCGTCTCCTAAAAAATTCGAAGCTGAAACTCGCTGAAGGAATCGATGAAGCTCTTGCAATTGATATTCCTATTAGCTTTAACTACTGGAATCTCTGCTGTTCTCATCTACATTATCGGCGTCACAAATATCTGTAAGTATATACTCCATCGTTGTCCCAGTGTAGATGCTTCGTAGTGTGTATTCGCGATTTTCTGAAGTATGGCGATGATAATGATAAAGAAAATGATTCCGTGGGTTTAGACGAATCAAATCGGCTTAGCAATGAAGATTTAGAGGCGTTGCAGTCCTTGCAAAGCGGATTCCAGAAGTGCGTAGTAAGTAAATTCGATTTAGAGATCTATGTTAGCTTCATTATCATGTGTTGATCCATTTGTGCTTGTTTTTAATGAACATAAGTCAGTCGGAATTAAATCTTACGTCTGAATCTGTAGATTTGTTGATTAGAATTGATCCAATTTAATGGACTGTCACTGATATGGTTGAAAGCAATTCAACTCGGAACCTGAGACATATTGTTTTATCGGCTAAGAGCTTCATAACATCTTAAAATTGTGCAAGTTTAGGTATTGGCTTGAGTTTTCATCTTCAATTATATTTACGAGTTGCTGTATTGCTTGTGATGCAAACTCTATTTTTCATTTTTAGGTTTAGTGGAAACATCATGTGTGGCTAAAATAGTTTATTTGGAATGATGTAGAGTTCAAATGGCTTGGGACTACAAGCTGTTACGGGTAGAGATTATTGTAAAGTATCAATAAACTTCCCCAGGGATACTATACCCAAATGGGTAAATGCTCTCTTCTGACTATTTATTGTTCTCAGTCTGATTACTTGACATTATACATTGGCAGAGTTAAGCTTGTCATTATCCTAGTCTTACTGTCTAGCAAAATTTCCTACTGAACATTTGTACTGTACCTTGTTTTTATGTTTGGATTATGTCCAACAATAGAAAGATCCTAAGTCTGGAGAGCTTGAAGGACTATCATATGAGTTTGACTTGTGTGAAGCAGTAGCTACATGGGAACAAGTGGGTATTTCCGTTCTTAAAGGCCGTGTAAACTTTCAGTTCGTATTATTTGTTTTAGTCTTTCATGTGATGGGTTAATTGGGAGTTGGTTGACCAGGTCAGGAATAGCTCTACGATACTCACCAAGGAATACATTGATGCCTTACCAAATGGATGGGAGGATTATGCATGGCGCAGAATCAATAAAGGAATACAACTGTACGTGTTGACTGACATTAGACGAAGAATAAAGTGCATATTGATTGATTATGACTATTATTATCCGTTTTCATCTAAAAACTTGCTGAAATTGATGGTCTCAGTCACAAGATATCAAATAGTAAATGTAGTGTAAAATGCTGCGCTATCTTCTTCTGTTTTGGTCTTAATGAAACTCGCACTCTGGTGCAGTAATCGTTGCCAGAATAGATCTTTATGCATCGAGAAGCTTTCGTTAGTGCTTCCTGAAATACCACCATATTTTCCCCGGCAGTTTGAGCGATGTGCTGTTATTGGTAACTCTGGTGATCTTTTAAAAACAAAGTTCGGAAAGGAGATAGATACTTATGATGCGGTTCTTAGAGAAAATGGTGCTCCAATTCAGGTTAGCTTCCAATTTCTTTTGTTCCCTTTGTTTTATCATCTTCATTTTTTTTTTGGAATATCGACTTTTTGTTCATTCTCTTGTCTCAATTTTGATCTACCTCCAATAAATTTGTTCCCTCTGTTGTCTCATCTTCATTTGCAGAACTACAAGGAATATGTGGGAGAAAAAAGTACATTCCGTCTTCTTAATCGAGGGTCAGCAAAAGCCCTCGACAAAGTCGTGGAGTTGGATGGTACTGTATAACTGTTCTCTTGTTTTTTACTCCTTCATGGTTACGCCATTGTTGGCGTTTCTCTATATATATTCAAATTTTTGTTTCGCATTTTATGCTTGCAAATAGATACTTTACTCTCTTTGATCCTTTGAAACTATACAGAAAAAAAGCAAGAGGTACTGCTAATAAAAACAACAATCCATGATATTATGAACAAGATGATTCGGGTTTGTCATCTGCACTGATTTATCTCTTAGCTCTTTGGTGTTGAATATCTGAAATCTGTTCCTCGTCTTCGAAACTCATTTGAGGATTCTTCTTTCTCTTCAGGAAGTTCCAATAAAAAATCCTGTGTACTTAATGCTTGGTGCTTCATTTGGCTCGGCCGCCAAAGGAACTGGACTCAAGGCTCTTGAATTTGCTCTCTCGACTTGTGATTCAGTGGATATGTATGGTTTCACTGTTGATCCAGGTTATAAAGAGTGGTATGAAGTCTACCTATACTAATTTTGTCTAGATTTCTACTTACTAACGATGTTTATGTTTGACAGTTATCTCTTGGTATATTCAGGACTAGATATTTTTCAGAATCGCGACAAGGGCATACTCCTTTGCATGGTAGAGCTTACTACCAGATGATGGAATGCTTGGGTGTAAGTCTCTGGTTTTTCTTCATTATTCAGTTATCCAAACAAGTTGTTACATCTTATCTGTGGCAGATGGCAATAGTCATTTAATTCGTTTATTAGATTTGCATTGACCTATTATAGATTCAGAGATCCCTTCAAGCTTTCTGGTTTTCACTTGGTTCTCTTCATTTTTGTTTGTAGCTCATTAAAATACACTCTCCCATGAGAGCTGATCCAAACCGAGTCGTCAAATGGGTGCCAAGCCGCAATACAATTAGATCTGCAAGAATTGCAGCAGAGAAGCTCTTAAGGTGATCAACTACATCTTTTTGCGCACATAATCTGCCTCAAAAACTTATCATCCCACTGAAAAACCCATTATTATGCAGGAGAGTTGGAGCAGGATCTGCAGACCCATTAGCTTCATGCTCGATAGTAAAGAAGAGAAGCAAAAATGAGCGTCCTATGGTCTCACACCTGAGAAAACCCGTGAGAGACCATCAAAAATTTGTGAGAAGCACGACCATGTACCCGTTGGAGCACAGTCCAGGACATAGTCAGCTTTGCATTACACCAGCTAACTAAAGAATCTGCTTATATAGAAATCGATTTTTCTCCATACACTTAAGCACGAACAGGTTCAATGGACGACGACTAGATTCAAAGGCAAGTCTCCATCCTCTGCGATAGCTTCATTATAGGGAGTTCAAGAAACATCAAGGTGAGAATTTTCCGCGTAATCTCTTGAGGTTAGAATTGATTCTTTTGTTATCCTGTTTTCGGAAATTTTCTTCACGAGAGTTGTAGGTAAATGTGAGATAGAACTGGAAGCTAGAGATTGCTTTGCTCCATGTCTAATTTCAGTACACACGCAAATGTTTAATTTTCTTTGTTTTTTATGCATTTAATATTTGTGTTAATTTGAAAACAAAACCTAAAAGTATGATAGCAGGAAAATAAAATAATCAAAGTACTGAAAGAATTCGAGTAATCCTTGCTCGCAATGCAATCAATACATTATATGAAACGTGAGTGATCAAGCGTTACATATCTCTCTTTGTAAAAAAGGCCATGAGTTCAAAGTTATAATCGCACGTAAGATCTTAATGCTCAAGTAAACTTCAACTGAAACCTTTAATTGTAATTTTCATCAAGGGTTTCAATGTCAGAACATATAGTTCTATTTATCAACGAACTATCTATCATACACAAACGAATATACACTCAAAACCTTGGCCAGAGAACTAAAGCTATCTCCACAATCTCCTATTTAGGAAACAGTCTTTCAAGCAGCTTCTTGACGGACTGGATCTCCATACTAAAACCAGAAATTGCAATCATATATCAATACACATCTCCAAATTCTTGTAGAAAATATTCAAAGATTCTAATCTATCACCATGAGAATGTTGAAATAAAAGAAGGGAATATCAAGTAAATGAATGCTGACCAAATAATCATATTATTATGGAAGCATGGCCAAAGAGCATATGTCTCATCATATTTGCTTAGCAATCTCTCAGCAATGTACTGTCACATACCAAAACCAGTCTGATTTTTCTTGCAAGGTTCGAAATGTTTTCTTGTGAGTTCTTCAAGAGTCCAGTGAAGACCCACAAGCTAAAGCTTGAATGTGATCATAAGATTTCCATATATCCACCAGAGTTGATGGCTTCCTAATTTGAACAAGTTTGACTTGGCATATGGTAAACTGATCATGAGCTCAAGTTGTCATCAATGATAAAACGACGAACCAATATATTCCATGTAGCAACACTTGGGACAATCCCTTCGCTTATCATCCTTTCAAGAAGAATCACTGCATTTTCCCTACAGTTAGAGCTGCATAAACCCCATATCACGTTTGTGTATGAGATTACATCTGGCCGCCACTTTCTTCCTCCACATGAAACTTGATTCAACATCTGAACTGCCCTCTCAGCTTTCCCTAGTTTGCAATACGCTAATATTATCATATTCCTCGTGATCTCATCCGGATATTTACCATCGACCACCATTTTCCCTGCAAGCTGCAGAGCTATCCCGGGGAGGCCTATATTGCATGACCCATGTAAAAGCGTGTTGTAAGTAGATGAGCTCCACTCCACACCTCTCATGGAGATCTCTCGGGTGAGACCATAAACTTCTTCTATTCGGTTTGCCTTTGAGAGCCCATCTAGTAGCTCGTTGTACGTTACAATGTTGGGAGGACACTTGTATTGCTGCTCCATTTCTATGAACACTTTCTCTGCCCAGTCAAGCCTCCCTGCATCGCATAAGCCTTTGATAAACGTGTTAAACGTTGGCACAGAAGGAGCACAATTTTCTTTGGACATAATATCTATAAGAGATTCAGCTTCTCTGAACTTGGAGTGCCTACAAAGAGCTTGCACCATGCTTGTATACACCACAACATTTGGGGGGCACCCACCAGTTAGCATCTTGTTCCATGTATCAACCGCGCCCTCGAGGCTACCTCTTTTGGCAAAGCCGTTGATAAGAGAGCCATAGGTTCTTATATTTGGAGAACATCCGGTTTCTTCCATGTGTGAAAAGACAGACAGAGCTTTTTCCATATTCCCATGGGAACAAAATCCTTGTACCAAAGTATTAAACGCTACAACGTTCGGTTGTAACTCAAATCCTCTGATCATCGAATTCCACAAATCTAGAGCATCAACCGTCGTACCTCTTACAAAACAACCCTTCACCAGAGAACTCAATGTATGGATATTTGGATGACACCCTCGTTTCAACATATGCGCCAAAAGCGAGAAAGAGACCTCGATTTCTCCAGAATTACAAAGCGCATTGATAAGTGTCGAGTATGAGATAACATTAGGAGATATCCCCTTCTCCACCATTTCTCTCAGCAGGTCAAATGCCCCTTTGTAATCATTGTCTTTGCATAACCCATTAAACAAAGCGTTATAGACGCTCACAACAGGTTCGAATCTTGCTGCGAGTTCCCTACCTTCCTTCACCATACCGAGCTCACACATCGACGAGATCACTGTGGTGTAGCTCACAGCATCAGGAGAACAGCCTTTATTCGACATCTCCACCAGCAACTTCTGAGCACCATCTATCTTCTTGTTCTTACACAACGCCTTAAGAAGCACATTATAAGTAAACACATTGGGCTCAAACCCATCTCTCTTCATGTCTCTATAAACTGTATAAATCAACTGAATCCTATTCTTGCCGAGTAGAGTATCCAAAACATGGTTATATATCTTAACCGAAGGATCACACCCGAATTCCTTAATCCTATAAAACATCTCCACGGCTCGTTCAGCCAAGCCCACTTGCCGGTATACACTAATAACATTGACAAACAAATCTTCAGAACACTGAAACCCTTGAAGCTTCATTTGCTGCAAAAGATACTGAACACTATCAATCTGACCATCCATTGCTAGCTTTCTGATCATCACCTCGAATGTCAAAGGCGTGTGCTTGAAGAGATTTGAGTTGGCGATGGATTTGAAGAACTGCAAAGCTAAGGGGACACAGGTCTCTTGTCTCAGCCTCTTTACAACATCTAATTCTTTGATCTCCGTTGCAGGGTTTGGAGCTTCCGGGAGAAATTTCCCATTCAGATTTGTATTGAGGACAAATGGGATAATGGGTTTTTGAAATTTCAACAGCAAGGAACATCCTTCTTTCAGGTACATCACATCAAACTGAAATCAAAAGGAGAGAACTTTTGCAAGTGTCCCTTAAACCACCGACAAAGGAGTCTCCTTTGATAACCAAGCACACAATTAAATTTTCTAAACTTACAGACGGAGACGATAGATTGAGCTGCTAGCAACCAGCGACGATGATTAGATTGGCCGGAAGCGTTTCAAACGGCGTTCTGTTTGAGGGTTTTTTTTTTCACATCAAACTTTGTTCCCATATAATCTGTTAGAGGGTTTTGCTCATTGATTTTTCATTTCTTTTTTTCAGTTTTGTCTGTGTCTGCTCAGATTTTGTTTTCATAAAAAAATGTAATTCGATAGCTAGTGAGCAAATTATTGATATTGATGAATAATCCCTCAACTTGCACCAGTTCCTTTTTAAAACCCTTCAGAATATGATTTCTAAAATCCAATATCATGATTAAAATATTTTTGAGGGGTTAAACATGGAACTGACGGTAGTAAAAGGGTTAGTTTGTTATTAAAGAATTGTTAATTTGTGGACGAGCGTACACGTGTCCAGAAGTGAACATCTCTTATTTTCTTCCCCCTCCTTCTCTCTCCTCGTCCTTCGTCGATTCTCCTGATGACGATTCTCTTTCTCAATTCTCACATCCCACTTATGACTTCTCCAGCTAAAACCTAAATAGCTTAGCAAAAAGACTTGCCCTTTCAATTTCTCCAGTAGCTCCACATAATCGATCTCCACATAATCCCATGTATGCCTGATAAAGCGAAACAAGAAATCTCTCATTCTTTCTAGAAATGGCGGACTTGCAGCCTGGTAACTATAATCAGCAACCCAACGGCGGCGTTCCTCCTTCGCTGCCTTCAACCTCAGCCGAAGCGCTGGCGATTACCACCGCCGGATCGAAACGGTTGAGGAGACCAAGTGTTCGATTAGGCGAAATCGGCGGCGACCAGTACCACCATCACCACGCGTCGTACGATTCGCAGGGGAAAAAACCGAAGTGGACACCGACGGCGACGGGTAATAAGAAAGATATGAGCAAATCTTCGACGAGGACTCGAGCCCTAACGAATTTGAGTTCTGGGTACGAGAATAGCGGAACCCTAGATGATGAAAGAGAAGGGAATGTGGATTCTTTTGGTGTTGGGAGTTGGCGGGTCAAGAAAAGGGTCGGGTCGTCGACGTCTGCAATTACAACAACAGGAACAACAGTAGCGAAGCGAGTAAGATCCAATTGGGTATCGAAAATTGGGGAAATCGATCACGGCGATGAGAAAATTAGCGGAGGGGAAGAATTGGAAGGTGGGTTTAGGGATTTCAGTAGAGAAGACTCAGAGAGTCCACTCAAAGAAGAGTCTTTAGTGAGAGACGGCGGTGGGTTTTACGGTAGTAGAAGATACGAAAGCAACAATAGTAGTGGAAACAGAGAATTCGAGTTCTCAGAGCCGTCGAATATGGAAGGAATTGGTGGTGGCGGAGGAGGAAGAGAAGGGGTGAAGATTTGGCTACAAGAGTTAGGGTTAGGGAGATATTGGCCAATGTTTGAGATACATGAGGTTGATGAAGAGGTTTTGCCATTGTTGACATTGGAAGATTTGAAAGATATGGGGATTAATGCTGTTGGGTCGAGGAGGAAGATGTTCTGTGCAATTCAGAAGCTTGGTAGGGAGTTCTCATGATAGCGAGAAAGTGGAGAATTTTGATCGGTTAAGAAGAAAAAGACATGGTTTTTTTGTTGTTGTTTTTGTTGGTGAGATAGTCAGCCATGGCACTGTAAGCTTGCAATGTCTGAAACCATGAATGAAAGCCTTTTCTTCCTTCTGCTATAATATTTCATTCGTCGATTGTTTCTTATCTTTGCTGTTTCTTGTTTGAATGTAGCATTGGCTACAGTAGTATTAGTAGAAGTAGAAGAGAGAAAATAAGAAGATGAAGTAAGAAGAAAGTTTTTTTTTACTCTTTGATATCTCTTTCTGCTTCACCTCAGATGTTTCCATGGATAGTCTCGATGATAAGGAACTTGCAATTGAATAGGTGTAGTTTCCATGGATAGTCTCGATGATAAGGAACTTGCAATTGAATAGGTGTAGCCTATATAACGATTTGCAATAGGAGTTTGAAGGAGATGAAACTGAATGTGTTCAGTCTAGCTTTTGATTAGCATCGTTAAGTGTTTAGCTATCTCAATATGTAGAACCGGGAGCAAGTAACTAGATTTTTTTTTGTTCACACAGCTAATTTTGGGATGTTGAAACAGGAGACATGGATATGATGAATCGAGGTTTATTGTGAATTAGAGTGGGTTGGAGTTAAATGTGAAAATTGATTGTCATTTGGGTTGGCAAAGAATCAGGAGGCTCTAATAGAAAATAGAATGTATCATTGCTTTTTTTAGATTCCGAGGTAGTTCAGAAGAGATTCAAGGAGCCAAAGAAGATTTGAGTCCCACATGCTTGCTCTCTCTTAGGGATGACTTTTAGTAGTTTGCCTTTGGTTTTTGTTGCACTTCTTTCTTTTGTTTGAGGTAATCCGGTTTTGGGTTTGAATAGTTGGTTTGTTTGGGTATTTCGGTTTAGAGGATATAGGAAGTTGGGTTTCTTTTTTTTGGGGGGTCATCAATTACAACGTACAAGCAAACCCTATTACTAATGCTACCAACTATACTTGAGAACTGAACTATGGAGTTCTTCGGATAAATATTCAGTTTGGTTTTAAGATCAGTAACTTTTTTTATTAATTTCGTGGAGTAATAGGCACGAACTATCTTTGGTGATGCAAGAGTAAAAGGTAAATAATACAATTAAAGAAAGAACCTTAAAGAAAAGGTAAAAGAGGGCAACATTAACTGTCAAAAGAATTACAAATGGAAAGTTGGAAAATTACTAAAATAATTATATATTTTTCAAGTTACTTGATCTAACGAATTAGACCCCATAGTTTCGTGAAGCACAGCAGAAGCACAAATGTTATCGACAGCCTCTGTTATTTGGGAGCAACAATTTTTAAAGAGGAAAACTATACAACTACTCTGACAAAATGAAGGAAGATGAGAACGATCACAATTTCACGACAAGTAGAGGGCACACAACAAAAGACGAACCGCAAGGAAATAGTAAACTAATGCTATTAGTACTAATCAAACCTCTTTTGGTACGAAACTGATGCATCACCCGTTTTAGTCCAATTTGATGGTGTCTTTCTCTTCTTCTAGCTTCTTTGGAGCTGCCGGAAAATATTTGATTCCTGTAAGGTCACCTGCTTTGCTTATAACCTGTCATATAACACAGAGACAATTAAAACGTACAAAATCAATTTGGGGATGAACTACTTATCCCTTTCTTAGGCTTCTCAGCATTTTGGGCAAGACTCAAATCATTTATTACTATGCTTAGAATTTGTTAAGGCTTCATCAAATTTATTTTGGGAAAACCAGGGATCCGAGTTTCTATTACTAGGGCGCTTCATAGTAAATAATATAGGAGAAAGCGAGTGAACTCAATGCAAGTTTTGTTTTTTACCTGTAGAGCTTTAATAAGATCTTCTCTTGAGTGAGATGCGGATATGCAAATACGAGCTCTGGCTAGCAATAGAGGTGTAGCTGGGAAACCAACAACCACAACTGCGACCTGTTCGCAGTTTTAAATTTCCATTGAACATAGAGGTTAATGATCTCTGGTATGGAAGCAAATGAAATATTGGGAGAAAGAATAAGAGAGGCTTACGTTTTCTCGCAGGCATTCCCTTGAGAAGGCTGGGATTTTTGCTGGATTGTAAAGCATTATCGGCATGACTGGGGAATCATTGTCTCCAAGAACCTCAAATCCCATCTTCTGCAACTCAGCCCTGAAAAAGTTGCTGTTCTCCCTTATCCTTGCTAATTTTTGTGCACCTGCCCAGGGTTTTAGAAGAATCTTGAGACTATATAACTTGAGAATATGAAGCTCAGAGAGCAAAGAAAACTATAGAGATACCTCTGTTTGAACCGTCCTCTCCAAGGATAACTTTTATGGCCGATATGATTTGTTGCGCGGAAGGAGTTGAGATTGAGGTTGCGTAAAGGTGAGCGGGGCAATGGTATTTTAAATATTGGATGAGGTCCTACAGAAATTGAAAGCACATCTATAAGCCTTTGTTTGATTTTGAGATGAAGTGCACTACTAGCCTAAACAATCTGTTATGTAGGATTAGGGCCTTACTTTACCCATCTATGACAAGGTTCATTGCTTCATTATTAGAGATCTTTATATAATTGCATAAGATAGTTACGATCATTTTTTATAGTTTTCTAAGTTCTCCTGAAAGGTCCAAATTTCGATTTACCAAAACAAAATAAACCATGGAAATGTGCAAACAAAAGATCAGTACATGAAAACAAAAGGTATATAATTGCTAACCTTGGATCCGGCAATATAGCCACCACAAGATCCGAAAGATTTGGTGAAAGTTCCCATCATTATGTCCACATCAGCTGTGTCAACTCCAAGAAGTTCGCAAACGCCCCTGCCTGTTTTTCCAATAGCTCCAATGCTGTGAGCTTCATCCAAGTAAACATAAGCCTGAAACAATGATATACAAGAAGTTAGAGATATTCGCTTACACATCAGACAGACAAATTAGTCTAGAAAACTTTTTGATCTTTGCAAAGAGTTCCTTAAACTCTAGTCAATATTGAATACGAAAGATAGTTCACCTTATACTTCTTGCATATTGAGACAATCTCGGGCAGTTGACAAATTTCCCCTTCCATGCTGTAAATACCCTCAACAACAACAATAATTTTCTTCCAGGGTCTGTGTGTCCTGGGTTGTCCCTCGGCGATTTGTTCTTTCAATACTCTTTCCAAATGCGCAGGTGCTGAGAAGCAATCAACAAGAGACCATAAAGGTAGGTCAACCAGATATCGGATAGAAATCTGGAAATTGAAGCATAAGAATTGCTTACTGTTGTGTTGGAAAACGCGGATAGTGGCTCCTGAACCTCGAGCACCATTGACAATTGAAGTATGGTTCAAAGAATCGCTTATTATCAACCCTCCCTGTATACCAGGCAGTAAAGAGGCTACTAAAACATAGTTTTGGGAGTAACATACGCGTTCATCACAAGGTACAGCAGGATGCATACCTTTCCAATCAAGACAGGAATGATAGCCGAATTTGTTGCGAAGCCCATGCCAGTGACAATAGCAGCAGGCTTTCCCACATATTTAGCAACACATTCCTCGAGTTCTGCATGCACAGATGTAGTTCCTGGTGACAGAAACAACGGCTGTCAGGCAAACAAAGAGGAGATTGTTCGAGACCTAATATGTTAAGAAATTGTACCTGCATCAACTCGGGAGCTGCATGTACTTGCCGAAAATTTCTTCAAAGACTCGATAACACGAGGCGTGCAATATTCATCGTAAGAACCAAATCCAAGATAATTGTAAGACCCCAAATTAAGGCACCTTGTGCTCTTTGTTGTTCGCCTGCACGGAGTTGCAACCAAAGGTTATTCTGTGAACACCCAAGATAATTGGGTGTCAAAGATTTTTTTAAATAAAATCAAACGGGACCAATTCTCAACAGCGCAAGTTTCAACTTTTACATTAGGTATCATATTCTCTTAATGTAACAATAGAAGCTATAAACAATTCAACAGAAAAGCTCAGGAAGATAGACTCACTTTAGCGTCTTGTTGTTGTCATTAGAGAACCTCTCGACCACATCAACCCAAGCATCAGGTGCACTTGATATGGGGCGTCCAAAACAATCCTTCACACATATGAAGAAAAGACATTAGGAATCAAGCATCAAGCCTGTGAAACACAAAATCATATGACAAGAGAAAAACAAAAACTTGATAAACATTTGTAACTCTATCGGCATCCAAGACTTCACCACCCAAAAAGAATATATCTCCACCATAAGCCAGCAATGGCGAGATTCAACATTATGTTAATCAAACAACGCAGGAGAAACGAATTGGGAAATTACCTGAATCCGATGATACAATCGTCTGATGTAGAAATCCTCATGTGCCAAGCAGATCGGCGCGTATCCCTATATCGAAAATTGAAAATCAGGAGCGCAAACGCAAATTAAGTTGGGGGGTAATACAGATGAGCGTAGACGAAAATCGACAAACCTGAAGATTGTTGGTGCTCCACCAATCGAAGATTCGGCGGGAGTAATCACGAAGCTGGCCAAAGGCGAAGAGCAGGCCGTAGCTGAAGTAGGTGGATACAGCGGTAAGGTAAGGGATCGTAATCATTGTTCACAGCTCCGCGGCGTCTGTCTTTTTCCTCCTCCAAATGATCCCTTCTCCTTCTCTGTCTCTCTCTCTCTCTCTCTCTCTCTCTCTCTCTCTCGGTTCGAGTTTTGTGTATACAACAGATTTGTGTATTCAATTTCAATGATGAGATCTGGAAAAATCTGCGCCTTTCTCACCGGAGAGAGAAGAGAGAGATTTGAATGCAATCTCTTCCCCTTTGGTCAAAAATTGAAAAGGTTTCGGATCATAAATATAAAAAAAACCCTTTTTTAGTTTCTCTTTTATTTGAAAAAGAAAAACAAACTATTTACTAACTCTGCCCAATAAATATTCCTAATAAAATCATTTAATTTTTGTCAATTACACATAATTGTAAGACAACTGTTTTTTAAATTTCTGTAAATAGCAACTCGTACACTAAAATGCTACTCAAGTATTCTACATTGTATAATTATTATGTCCAAATTTATACAATATCTTTTTCAAATAGAAACATTATCTGATAATAATGTTAGATATTTTAGAGACACCTAGTTTATTATTTTAGGATCATAGTTAGAAATTTTATTAGCAAATGTATTAATGTAATATCTATTAATTTAATTAGAAAATGTATTAGACTATTTTCAACCAAAAACCGACAGAAACTAAAATGCTGATTTGAGTGTAGCATATGGAAGTAGGAATGTAATGTATTACGCTCTACTTGAAAAATAAAAATGTTTCTTTTCCTTTTCTTTTTTTATTATCTTGTTTACAATTAAATGAAATATATATAAGTACTGTCCTTACTAGTAATTTTAAAAGCTTTTTATCAAATAAAACATTTACTTTACACAAACTCGTTACAATGAGGTAAACAAACAAACAAACAAACCTGAATGAATCACAAATCTTGTTTGATCTTCTTCCTTTTTTTCTTAACCATTTTTAATAGCGTAATTGGCTTAAACCAGAGACTATAACCGTCCTATACCAGTTCCGGTTCTGCTTCTAAATGTTGATGCATCAGATATCTCAACGTGTAATTCTCTGGAAGCATCATTGTCTGAAGACTGTGAGCTATCTTCACCCACTCTTTTCGACACAGACTCATCTCTGCCTTCGTTAACACGGCTAGAGAATTCCCAGCTACCTCCTCTCCTTCCCCTGCTCGACTCTCTCGAGTGCATAATCCCGCGTCCTTCAGATTCTTCTGGTGGAAGCATTCTGCTCAAATCCCGCGATGTAACCGATGTTTCCATGTCCTTGTCCAAGTCTCCGAGCTCTTCTTCTACTGTCTCGTGCCACACCGGTTTTCTCCCCATCTCTATGTCGTGGTAAACTTTCTGTAAGCTCGGGCTTGACATCGCTCCGTTTACTATCCTTGGTGGGATCGCTGGCTCCTTTGATACCTTTGCTCTGAAACTGTTCTTAGATAAGGCAATGCTTGTGCAGAACACTTCCATGAAATTTCCAATTATCCCTTTGTTGAAGGGGTTCTCATGTCTATCATACCGATACCTAAAGTTTTCGTAAGTTGACTGCAAAACCACATATATATCAAGACAACAAAAAAAACAATGTTAACAAGCAGATACATTGTCCAAATGGTCTTATAATGAAACAAGAGCTTACCTGATTGGTACTCATTAGGTACAAGTGGAAACCGGTAAGCCCACCAACGAACCAGACACAGATGAAAGTGTAGAGTATTAGCGCGATGGAAGCAGGAGTCTTGATTAGCGATTTCCATATGCTTATCTTCTCACCATCCATTATCCGCTTGACGTAAATCCAGCAAAACACATGGACATAAATGCAGAGAAGAGCCGAGCATAATACAAACATGAAGTAGAACCTGTAGTTTCTCTGCATTTTAACAACCAGAATATATACTCTCAGTTTCTCTTGAATCCTCTTTAGTATGTTGATTGAGAATCTTATTTAACCGATCAGCTCTTGTCTATAAAAATAGTTAATTCTGATTTCCAAATTTAGAACCCTTAAGATATAAGATAATAAGCGTTTCCAGAGCCTTAAAGCATTCAATCAGAGAGATAACAAAACAGGAAACAAGACTCATTTTCGTTTTAAGGAAAAATAAGATCCATTACCAATCCAATGCATTGACCAAGCCAAGGACAGTGATGATCAAATTTCTCAACGCAGTTGTTGCATATCGAGCAATGAGAAGCCCGGGGTGGTCTGTAAAGCATGCATGTGTCACAGTATTTGATCTTCACAGTGATTCCATTCACAATCATATCCTTTGTCCGAGGCAACCGGCTCTGAGGAGTATGAGCAAGACGGGGTTCTCCATTACTTTCAATACCCTCTGGTTCAGGAGGATACAGATTCCGCGGTATTATTCCTGGGTCTCTCCCCGAGGTCAGAAGAAGAAATATTAGATCCTGTGGACACACAAAGATTCAAAATTATTATCAAGATGCCGAAGAGAAAAGCGGAATCAGGGAACAAACATTCAACTCACTAATAAATTCAGACCAACGGCGATGGCTAATATTGATACTCCTCTATGGTGAGGGAAGTCATCAATGAATTTTCTTCCAACAAAAACACAGAAGATAATGACAGGAGCTGTAATCAAGAAGATGGTAATCAGTATAGATCGAGCATCGGGTCCAAACACGAGCCTCCCTCCACAGAAGAACACCTGGATGAAGAAAGGAAAAGATTCATTCAAGATCAGCGAAATATCAACAATGTTACATACACAACCAAAACAGTTGAATTATAACAACTCTTGTAACTATGAGATCACACATCTTGACTAAACTTTTACTGAACTCTGATGAACATGTCGTGAAGAGACGAGCATCTTTTACAGCACAAACTATGCGAACAAAATCTCATCAGCTTAGGAAGACAACATTATTCAAACAACTGTAGAAAATTACATGAGTAAATGATTAGGAGACCAAAAAACCAAACCAGGTAAAGGTTAAGCATATGCCGCATGGTTAGCTAATGGTTTCTTGAAAGTGTTTTCTCGAATTCTCTCAGGGAAAGTACAAATCTTGGTGAATCATCAGATGAAAACAACATCGAAGCTGGTTTTAACGAGGAGCCAAGTGGATTTGAGGGATATCAAAATCGAATCCAATATTGAAAAAAGTGAACTAGAAAAACAGAAAAAAAGAAGCTGCAAAAACAACTTCCCTAAAATCATACATCTCAAAATTAGTGAATAAAAGTCAACTTAGTAGTCCTAAACTTCTGAAGAATGAACCCAGAAAACACACACCAAAAAAATAGAAAAGATAATGACTATTCCATAACTTCTGGGTAAACAACAATAATGTTTAATTCCATCAAATCTCAGATCTTACTGAAAGGCCTTAAATCTGACCCAGAAAACAAAAACATAAGAGAGAGAGAGAAAGAGAATCACGTTATTCCCCTTCCAACCCTTGTACGTTCTGATCAACTCGTCTCCACCATCGCCGCCGCTAGGACCCGGAGCTCCGGGGAGACCATCTGACGGCTGCAAGTGTAACATCGGAAACCAGGAAAAAAAACGCGCTAGAAAGAGTCTTCGAGCAATAAATTTTTATAAAAGAGAGAGAAATTAAGAAGAAAATAAAACGATATTCAAAAAAAGGTATTATTGACCTTGGGACAGAGAATTTTGATTTTTTTTTCTTTCTCCGGCTACTTGGTCCCTTAAGCCACCCTTCCTTTCCCTTTTTACGACTCAACTAATTTCAATCAAAAACGTTTAAATTAATGGTGTTTTATGGTAAATTAATTGATGCAATTTTTTTTTATCAGCTAATGGATTTTTTTTTGTTTCTAACCATACGTGAATCATATGTAGTATATAACTAACCACTTTTAAAAAAAGTGACCACATTAACAAAAAAATAATTATTAAACTAAAACTAATACTCAATTAATTCATATAATTCTATATTATTATTTTCTTCTAAAAAATTATATATATATAATTAAATATTTTCTCTAAATATGTCTACATCAACAAAAAAATATCAAACTAATATTAATAACAATTAATCCACACAATTCTATATTATTATCTTCTATTAAAAATTCTCAAAAAAATTAATGATATAAAGCCAGAAAATACAAGAAAAAAAATTCAAATAAAAATTTTGATAAACTTAAAATTATATAGTTATAATTTACATAAAGTTAATATAATATTTTTTGTCAACTTAGTCTATTAGTTTTAATATTCATTTTATATCGCAGAATGTTGGATTCAAACTCTTATATGATAAATTTCAGAGGTGATTGTTATTGTTTCATATATTATTTTCTTTAAAAAATAAAATATAGAATTGCAAACCAAATTTTAGAAAATAAAAACAAATCCACTATTTAGATAAATTAAATTTTTAAGACAATTTTTTATAAATAATAAAAATTAAAATTAACATTAATATATAGAAAACATCATATATTATTTTAAACATAGACTCTTCATATATATATAATTTAAAATAGAGGAATCTTATTTATACTTTATTGCTTTAACTTATAAATGTAATGTATATCTATAAACGAAAAAAATAAACACATAGTAAACAAATGTTAAAAAAAAATTTTAATATTGTATAAAGGTTTATAAAAAGTAAATAAATTAAAGTTGGCTATAAGTTAAAAAAATATTAACATACAAATCACTAAAAATAAAAATAAAAATCTGAAAAATTAAATTGAGAATGCTATTTGGAATCAATAATAATTTATTAAATTCGTTTTTAGTAATAATGCAAGATTGTAGACTTATTATTGAAAATGAGAAAAGTAGTTATGGAAAAATATATTTCAAAATAATGTCATTTTTGGATCATAATGTACAACTGCATTTTTATTTAAAATATGTCTAAAGCATGAGAGAAGAATTTTTAACACGATAATTACTTTATTGTTATTACAAAAATTAATGATTGTAAAACCAAGAAATAATTAATATTAAAAATTAAATATTTGGGAATTTATATTCAACATGTTATGATTATCTTTTTAAACCAAGTGTTTTAATCCAAAAAATAATATTATAATCATATATATAATTTTTTATATATTTTTTGCGTGGGATGTAACCAATAATATGATAAATAATAATATGTTCGTCTAAAATTGTGTAATCAAATCATGCAATGTTTAAGAAGAAATGTTTTTATCTAAATATTTTTGTGAAACAATAATTTCTTTTGCTTATGAGGTACAATAATATTGTTAATAAAAAAATTAGCATGTTAAATTAGCTTTAATTATTATAAATACAAGAGATTATATTTTAAAATTTATATATTCCAAAAAAGCAAAAATACGAAACAAATATAGAAAAAAAAAACAGAAATTGCAAATAAATCCTGCGTACGCATGGGGTCGAACCCTATTATTATTAAATTATCAATTGAATACTTATGGAAAAGGTGAATAGTCTAATAATCCTTCTTAAATTTTTAGATATTGGATGCGAAACATATATATAGAACTGCATCTGTCTATAAATGTAGTTTCTGCTGATTGATTAAATCACAGTAATGTCAGTGAACATTGTGATGGTGATCAGATTATGATCTGTCCAAAAAAACAAAAAAAAATGACCTGTCTTCATTCATTTAATTTTCTATTAAATTGACTTTTGGTTTATTCGAGTTCACCAACCGTAAAATGTATAATTCAATACGTGTTGAACAGTTCTCGTCAATTTTGGTCTCTTTGATGATTTGTTGGATTCTCTTCTCGTTAATTAAAAATTAGAAGCTATCCTTCTTTTTATAATTCCAATAGACCATATAGTATATTTACTACGAACTTAAATTTCAAATGGAATGATTGTTGAGGTTTTTAAAAAGAGTATATTACCTAGATATTTGTTATCATGGCAAAAAAAATAAGATAAAAACAAGGAAATAAAATATTTGAGGGAACTTGGTAATTCTGTATTCAAGTCAAACCTTCATTAACCAATACAATCTAGATGCTGAAGGCTTTACGAATCCCTTTGTCTGAGATGAAATCAATGCTGACAAGACCAATATAAAAAGACATGATCAAATTATCAGCTCGTGGCATCAAGGACAACAATGCATATAATCTGAGTTTTTTAATCACCATTTTAAGCATATTAGCAAAAATTTATAGATGCAGATCAAATTTTCGGATTTCTTTTCAGAATGTTGTGATAAACAATTTTAGAATGATATAGGCTTGCTTAAGCAATCTCTTAAGACAGAAATTCGCCCTTACAATGGTGTAAGTAGTTTCACGGACGTCTATCTTGCATGATACAACTATCGATCTTCGTATTATACACCCTACGAAGATCCTGGCAAACTATACTATGAGTTTTTTTAAAAAAATGGTTTGTGGGGAAGGAGAAGATTATATCACTTTTTTGTCTCCAAAAAAGTTATTTATGTCTCTTTATATAGTAAATCAAGAGATATGTTGAATGGACTTATACAAATGACCACAAACGAATGGGCACAAACGAATGGACACAAATGAAAGGACACATCTGTTGGAGGTGATCGATTGATCATGAGTTAAATCTAAGACAGAAATTTCATCTCTCTTCTTCTTCAATTCGAATTTGATAGATGAATCAATCTGCTGCAATTGTGAAAAATCACATTGAGAAACCTTTTGTATTCAAAGGAGTGGATTTCAAAAGATGGCAACAAAACATGATGTTTTATCTCACAACTTTGAACCTGGCACAATGTGTGACTTCTGAAGGACCTGAGTTACCTGTAGAGGGTGATATTCCTGATGATATCATGAAAACTTCAGAGGCATGGACTCAAAATGAGTTTTTTTATGCAAAAACTACATTCTCAATGCCTTAGACGATTCTCTCTACGATGTTTATCATATATTCCAAACTCCAAAGCAGTTGTGGGAATCACTAGAGAAGAAATACAAGTCTGAAGTTGCAAGTGCTAAGAAGTTCATTGTGGGAAAGTTCTTGAATTTCAAGATGAGTGACACAGTTTATGTGGTGAAACAAATGGAAGAAATCCAGATTATTGCTCATGAATTGAGAGATGAAAGTTTGGGGCTGAATGAAGTTTTTCTGGTTGCTTCAATTATTGAAAAATTGCCTCAAACGTGGAAAGACTTCAAGATCTATCTGAAACACATACATGAAGATATTAGTCTCGAACAACTCATTTTGAAACTTCGTGTAGAAGAAGAAAACCGAAAGAATGAGAAGTCTGAATTCTCTTCTATGGAAGCAAAGGCCAATGTAATTGAGGGAAACAACTCTAAGTTTAAAAGCTTTAAGAACAACAAGAAGGTGAAAAAGCACTCACTTTCCAAAAGGGTTGTAACTTTAAGAAGAAGCCACAAGATGCTTGTTGGGTGTGTGAAAAGCCTGGACATAGAGCCAAAGACTGCCGCCATAAGAAGGATGGACCAAGCGTTGGAGATACCAATAACGCAAACCTTGCAGAAAGTCAGTTTGTTGCTGTTGTTTCTGAGGCAAATATAATGACAAACTCCAATGATTAATGGGTTGACATTGGGGCAACAAAGCATGTGTGCTCCGATGTGAGTATGTTCTCAACATACGAACAAGATTTTGGTGGAGAAAAACTTTATATGGGAAATGCTAGCATCGCTACCATTGAAAGAAAATGCAAAGTGATTATAAAACTCACTTCTGGAAAGGAACTTGTTCTTACAAATGTGCTTCATGTTCCTGAGATTAGGAAAAATCTGATTTCAGGATCTATTCTTAGCAACAAATGATTTAAAATTGTGTTTGAATCTGATAAGGTTGTACTCACTAAAGGTGGGATGTATGTAGGAAAAGGTTATCTCTGTGATGGTCTTTTTAAACTTAATGTTGTATCTGTCATTAATAAAAATGGAGGCAATAGCTCTGCTTCTTTTTACTTGATTGACTCAAGTGTCTTATGGCATGCAAGATTGGGACATGTCAGTTATCGGTCTCTTTACCGAATGATGAGTATAGGATTGTTACCGAAGAACAATCTAAGTACTATTAAAAGAAGCAAATGTGAGATCTGTGTAGAATCAAAATATTTACAGCACTCTTACAAATATGTAGAAAAGACAAATGTATTACTTGGTTTAATACACAGTGACGTATGTGATTTTCAATCAATTCCAAGTCGTGGGAAAAAGAATTATTACATTTCTTTTATTGATGACTACAGTAAGTTTTGTCAAATCTATTTGATTGATACTAAAGATTAGGCTTTGAATATGTTTAAGAAATTCAAAGCAGAAGTTGAAAATAAAGATTCTGAGATCAGATCGTGGTGGAGAATACAAATCAAAAGAATTCTCAAAGTTTTGTTCTGAATATAGAATTATTCATCAAACCACAGCACCCTATACTCCAATGCAAAACGGAGTTGCTGAAAGGAAAAATAGAACGCTTAAAGAGATGATGAATTCCATGTTAAACAACTCTGGTGCACCATTTAGCTTATGGGCTGAAGCTATTCTTACAACAAATTCAATATTAAATAAAATCATTCATAAAAAGAGTGATAAAACCCCATATGAAATATGGAAGAATAAGACTCCATATAAAAATGTGAAAGTGTGGGGTTGTCTTGCAAAGGTTCAAATTCCTTTACCTAAGAAAACTGCGATAGGACCAAAAATGGTGGATTGTGTTTACATCGGTCCTGCAGAAAACAATGCAGCATACATATTTTGGGTTCATAAATCTGAGAATGCTGAGGTAAAAGTGAATACAATTATTGAGTCAAATGAGGCTGAGTTATTTGAAGAAATTTTTCCTTACAAAGAGCCAACACTCACGAGTAGTAAACGAGCTCGAGATGATAATAAAAGTCCCTCAACGGTTCAAAAAGAAGAAAATGAACCAAGACGAAGTAAAAGGGCAAGAACTTCCAAAGATTTTGGTATTGATTTTATGACATACCTGAGTGAGTATGAACCACAAACTTATAAGTCTGCAATGAAATCTTTAAAAGCACTTTATTGGAAAGAAGCGATTTAAAGTGAAGTAGAATCCATTTTGAGTAACCATACATGAGAATCGGTTGATTTACCTCCTGGAAATAAACTAATTGGACATAAATGAATATTTACAAAAAAGCTCAGATCAGATGGAGTTATTGAGAAATATAAAGCAAGATTAGTGGCAAAGAGATTTCGCCAAAAGGAAGGTCTTCACTTCTTTGATACATATTCTCTTATCACAAGAATCACTTCTATAAGATTGTTAATAGCAATCTCAGCCATATATAATTTAGAAGTTCATCAAATGGATGTTAAAACTGCATTCTTAAAATGTCTTTGTATGGACTTAAGCAAACGCCAAAACAATGGTATGAGAAGTTTGATAATACAATGAAGTCTTATGGTTTTACTATAAATGAATGTGACAAGTGTGTCTACATTAAGAAAACTAAGAATGATATGATCATTGTATGTCTATATGTGGATGATATGTTGTTAATGGAAACAAGTAAATATATTATCAATACCACAAAAAGAATGTTGAGTAACAACTTTGAAATGAAAGATACGGGATTGGCTGATTTGATTCTTGGAATTAAAGTTAAACGAGAGCCAAATGGTTATTCACTTACTCAATCTCATTATTTGGAGAAAATTCTAAAGAAATTTGGGCATTTTGATGATAGACCAGTACTTACTCCGTTTGATCCAACATGCAAGCTTTCAAAGAATGAAGGAGAAGGTGTATCCCAGTTAGAGCATACTCAAATTGTGGGAAGCCTCATGTACATTATGAATTGTAGAAGATCAGATTTGGCTTACTCATTGAGTCGTTTAAGTCGATATTCGAATAATCCAAATAAAGAACATTGGAATGCTTAGTTAGAGTATTAAGATACTTAAAGCATACAATTAATTATAGTCTGCATTTCACAAAATTTCCTCCTGTTTTAGAAGGATATAGTGATGCAAATTGGATCTCAGGAAGCACAGATAGCAATTCTACAAGTGGTTATGTGTTTACACTTGGTGGTGGTGTTGTGTCTTGGAAATCATCTAAACAAACGTGTATTGCACGTTCTACAATGGAATCCGAATTTATCGCACTAGATAAAGCTGCGGAAGAAGCTGAATAGCTTAAAAGTTTTATTGAAGATGTTCCATTATGGCCAAAGCCTGTAACTGCACTATGCATTCATTGTGACAGTATGGCTGCCTTAATTAGAGGAAAAGATAAAATTTATAATGGGAAATCAAGGCATATTAGACGAAGACATGCCTTAATACGACAACTGATTTCTAATGGAGTGATCGCATTGGATTACATTAAATCAAAGGAAAACTTGGTTGATCCTTTGACTAAAAGCCTTCCTAAAGAGCAAGTCATATTCACTTCGAGGGGAATGAGTCTCAAGCCAACACAATGAGTCATCACTTGGTGGAAACCTAACCTAGCAACATTGGAGATCCAAGACTGAAGTTCACACATTTCTCATTCCTATGAAGTAATAATGTGTTTCCATTAATGTACAAGGGCTGAATATTTTATTTTTAATAATGTTAATATCTTTTCTAGAAGAGAGATAGAATGAAGTATATTTAATTAACATTACCTATATGAAAGTGATGTCGGGTCGCACATATGAAAATTGATATGGCTAAAATTTCTAGAGCTCTCACGAAGTCGGGATTTGTTCAGGACCAAAATGAACTCAACTGTATAAACTAGAAATGAGTCTATAATATATGTGTTTAACTTATTGTCTCGATTTACTATCAAAAGTGGTTAATTCAAGATTATAGTTCATTACCCACAAAGTAAGTCCGATAAATTTTACTAGGAAAGGTTCAAGTCCAAAAGACGCCTTTCTGATGCATATTGATTTTACTTTCTTGAAATAAGTTTTACTTATTTTATATTCAAATGTGGGGTATTGAAAATTTGAATAGAAAATGTGGGGTATTGTTGGAGATTTAACTCATGATCAATCGATCACCTCCAACAGATGTGTCCTTTTATTTGTGTCCATTCGTTTGTGCCCATTCGTTTGTAGCCATTTGTATGAGTCCATTCAACATATCTCTTGATTTACTATATAAAGATACATAAATGACTTTGTTGGAGACAGAAAAAAAAATTTAATCTTCTCATTCCCCACAAACTATTTTTTGAAGAAAACTCATAGTATAGTTTGTCAGGATCTTTGTAGGGAGTATAATACGAAGATCAATAGTTGTATCCTGCAAGATAGACATCCATGAAACTATTTATACCATAGTAAGGGCGAATTTTTGTCTTAGGAGATTGTTTAAGCAAACCTTTATCATTCTAAAAATTGTTTATCACAACATTCTGAAAGGAAATTCGAAAGATTGATCTGCATCTGTAAATTTTCGCTAACAATTAGATCTAAATTGATGGAAGAAATCAAAATATTCTTTCATGGGTTGATATTTTCGCCAGGATGATATCATACAAAGCTTTTCTTAATTTCTTAAATCCCTAATCCATCAATGACAAATGACATTAGACCAAGAAACCATTGTTCAAACGGTACATTACAAGATAGTGTCATTATGAAAGATTGAAAGCTTTTCTATCATCTTTAATCTCACATACTCAAGAAACTTTTGAATGGAGTTATTTAATCACGAACAATATAATCATCTCTCATAAGATGATCTATAGTTTTAGTAAAAATAAGAATTATATATTTGGACAAAATTATATGACGGTCAAAACTGATATACTTAAGGGATATGATTGTGTTATATGTTAGTGCTTTTTAAAAATGCTTATAGACAATATGAGTTTCAATAGAACGTGGATCAATTGGATTATATCATATATATAAAAAAATTCCATTTTAATTTTAATATTTGAAATTTGGATGAAAATATATGTTAGAAATTTTTAATTTTATTATATTTGTAGATGTTTCGATTTTTTATTTTAAATTTGTGAATAAAAACGAAAATGTTATATGGAATGTTAAATATATTATGAGTTTGGGTGTATGAAGAATATTTTTTTATTCAAACTCTAAAAATTTGTTCACAGGTCTTATAACTCGTGTTATAACGTGAAATCATAAATTTAAAATAATTTATAATATTTTACTATTAATAAAAGTTATGTGATATAAGTTAATCTACATTGTGTCGTTTAAAATATTTTATATTTTGTTATAAACAACATATGTTCATAGATACGATTTATTTGTGTTTTTAATATTTTATATTTAAAATTAAGATAAATATAATTATATACGAGTTAAAATAAGATAATTCGTTTCACAATGGTTTTAATTTCTTTTTATTTTTAACTAAATTGTATTAATTTATATTTTTTACTTGTTTCGGATTGATCAAATTTTGTTTTAATGTTTTATAATTAAAATATGATAATCCATTTTTTACTAATTATAACAGAAAAACAACAACCTAATCCGATCTATCATATAATCAAATAATATAATTATTTAATTTTAATATTTTTTTTCATGTTAAAACTATATTAATCTAATTTTTAATATTTTAAGTTCGTAATTTTTCATTTTATAAATTTAAGATAAATTAATATTAACTTAATTATTTTTTAATAATATTTACTTTAAAAAACAAGTGTGTTAAAAAATATATGAATATGTATATTTGTATATAACAACTTAATTTTGATTATATAATTTATAAAATAAATGGTCTATAATGTTATTTAGTTATATTTATCATATGGTTTAATAATTATGGACCATATATATCTCACAGAAATTTTATTTTTTCTTTTTCAAGTTAAACAGAATTAAATTAAATTTTATAATATTTTTAGTAACAATTATAAACTTAATTTGTTATTTAAAAAATAAAGATTAAAATATTTTTATAAAATTTAGTTATATTTTTAAAAAAAAGAAATATATATATTTACAAGTGTGAAAACTAGTTATATTTGTTGGAAGTTTCGCAGAGAAAAAATATGGGGCCAAAGAGATAAATAATTCTACAGACAACTCACTTCCTAGTGTCTTTCTCTGGTCTCACGTTGGCCCGAAAAACGAAACCTTCATATTTTAATTGTCTATAGCTTTTTTCTTTTGTATAGATAGGGGAATTTTAAAATGAAGATAAACCTATAAGTCATTCAAAAAGGCAACTCTTCCAAACTTTGATCCATGTCAGGCCAATAATCAAATTGATACAATAAGGATCGATTAGATATGATCAGATGATAATCACTACAATTATACAGAAAAGGTGACATAATATGAGATTTTGCAAATAAAACCATATATAGGGGAATACTGAACTTGGTAAAAAGATACAAGAAAATGATCTCAAAAGCTTAGAAGAAAAACACAAAGCACACTCGAAATCTTCCTTTTACGTACGAGAATAAGAACTCAAAAATAAAATAAAAAAAGAATAAACAAAAGCCATTAATGTATTTTGCTTCCTTTTCTTAGGATTAAAGATTGAAAGATAATTATATATAGAATGAAGGAGATTACTGGTTCTGTAGCCTTTTTTAAGGCATGACGCCAAGATCCTTGAAGTAATCATGCTCCAGGGCAGCTCTTGCGTTGATTCTTTTGGTCGGATCCATTAACAGCATTTTCTGATATACATAAATTAGAGACATGTTATCATCTTTACTTGCACATGAACTCAATAATCTTCGATAAATATCCAAAAGTTTGGTTTGCTCTTTCCCGTTTTGGGTTTAGGACTTTACCGAATCCCGTTTATTGAAGTTTGTTCACGTTTCAGACCATTTTGGTTTTGGACTTTTGATTGTGTGGCACATACAAGGAGCCAAAACCAGTGTCTCTGGTTTTGGTTTAGTCAGCCAGCTCACGGGTTTAACAGTAACAAGGGTTTCTAGTCCTATAGACCGAATGTATATATACTAATGACTTCATAAATCAACTGAAACCTCAAATGGTGAAAGGTTCAGGAGAGGTAACATGAAACAGATGCGTGTGTCCGTGTGTGTATATATATGTATATACACATATGGTCAGTGAACTTACAGAAAGGAGATCTATTCCATCGGGATCCAGATTTGGGACAAAAGATTCTAAGTCCTGCGGTATAAGAAAGAAGAAAACATTGGCAAGAATCATATTTTGCTGTGACCTTCTTATCTACTGAGAAGGAAATGTACACGTGAACGAAGAAAATTTGAAGTACCGTTGGTTTCCATTTTGGGAAAGCAGATTTATAATCCGGCAGTGAAGTTACCCCGGGCCATGTATCCTCGTATGGAGTTCCCATGATTCTAGAAGAAGACAGAAAAACATGGCAGTAATGGATTTATAATCCGTTAACACTTCAATATCTGTGCTCTTTACTACTTCTGTCCGAAAATTAGATTTCAAGTTGAGAATGTTCTTAGAATCCTTTGTGATACCATTTGCAGACAAGTTTTTCTACTTGTAGTATATAGTAGAAGAAGAAAACTGGACCGAGGAAGTTAGTGACGAAACCTGAAAATCTTGAAGAGTTGATCGATCTCAGAGTCTCCAGGAAATAAGGGCTTTTGGCTGATCATCTCGGCAAATATGCATCCCACAGACCAAATATCAACGGGTGTAGAGTAATGATGAGAGCCTAGGAGTATCTCTGGTGCTCGGTACCAGAGAGTAACCACCTAGAAGGACAATATGCAAACTGTGTGAATACCATGGTGAGATGTTAACTCTGAGTGTAGCACTCAAATTAATCTAACATAGTTCAACCGTCAAGAAAAAAATGTCCTTTTAGAAAGACTTTGAAATCTATCTGAAATGTTTAAGTCCTTTATTCACATTTATCAGATGCAAAAGTGGGATAAACTTAAATGGTTCTTTACTCTTTCACTAATAAAAATAAGGAACGAAGCGAATATGAAACCATGCCAAAAGATTTCATAACGAAACATATAAACAAGAATTAAGCTCTTTGGCACCTCATGCGTAAATGTCCTGACTGGGATACCGAATGCTCTGGCCAGTCCAAAATCTGCAAGCTTTAGTGTGTTTGTGCGGCGATCAATCAACAAATTCTGTGGCTTCAGATCACGGTGGAGAACCCTGTGAGAGTGGCAATACGCAATTCCACGGAGAATCTGGTAAAGATACTTCTGTAAACAGTATAGGTAACAGCTGTGATCAGCCTGTATTGATTACTAAAGACACATTGGGAGGACACTGCATAACTTAGATTTCAAAAAATATTCAGCGAAATTAAACAGATAGACATGTCAAAATTACCAGAAGGAAGTTTATGGCATAATGACCAACTAAACACCTCACTAAGACAGTATCTAAGATGTAACTTGACATAAAAATCCATAAAGCATACAAATAAAACAATGCCTAAAGTTTCTTAGCACTCACTTTGATCATATGTAGATCCTTTGAGAAATCAGGAGATGAGTCCATGTGCTTTTTGAGATCCAAGTCAAGATACTCAAAAACCAGATACAAACGCTTCTCGCTGTGCACTACATCCTGCAACCTGTGGGCCAAAAAATCATCCAAAATTGTTCACCAGATTCAATGCTGAATTAGATTTCGACAATGGTATTAACTTCATACTTGACAATGTTGCTGTGCTGCATTTCCTTCAAGAGGGAGATTTCTCTAATTGCTGTGCTAGGTACACCTTCATCCTCCTGCTCCAGCCGGATCTTCTTCAAAGCTATTGTCTCATTGGTCACTTTGTCTCGTGCCTTATATACAACACCGTATGTTCCTTCACCGATCTTCTCAACTTTCTCGTACTGCATTATTAATATAATCATTGAACCGAGATTCGTCGAAAAGTAACCCGAGACTATGAACTGAAACAATCATTTCACCAACCTGATCCATCACTTCCAGAGTAAACAAGCTGAAAGCACCTCCGCACTTGTATATCTGAATGTCGCAACACGAATAAGTGGAATTTCAGCTGCAGATTGATAATGAGACATCACAGCCTATATTAGTTAAGCTATCTACGGACATTCCACAGCTCATCTAAAAATTCAATCTCAAAATTGAAGTTAAATATGTACATAAAGACGCAATGAAGCAAAAAAAAACACAGATCCAGGCTACGTTACCATTCGAGTATGATTATACAGGGAACAACGCAGAAACTGAAACGGAAAAGGAACTGTGATTCTCTTCTCTGGACAGATTGTGAAAATGAACACTCAAACAAAACGGCTTAAATCGCTAAACGGAAATGGTATGAACAAACCGGAAAAATGAAACAAAATCCAGAGCAGCGAATTTAAATCTCTCCAATCCAGAGAAACATGGAGCAAAGCGAACAAACATAATCACGACGACAGAATGCAAAAAAAAAAAAAAAAAAAACTCGTCCAAATCTAGTGAAACACTAAGAAACGCCACTGAAAATGCTAAGCAAGGAAAAAAACAAGAGATCAGCAGAGAAGCATAGAGATAATGCGAGATGGAGAGAAGAGAAATCGTTTGGGATTGTAAACAAGTTCAAGTCAGAATTCGAACGGAATAGAAGTTCCTCCACTTAAAAATTCATCGGAGAATAATGAAATCAACTTACCGGCGACGATCGTATGTAGTGTCAGTGACTGGCACACCAACGGATCCTCTCTATCTCTCTGGAAAAGGTAGTATAGAGAGAGACGGTGGTTTTTGTGCAGCTTCAAGAGAGGACTAGGAAAGGCGATTTGACTAATAGAGTAAGGGTTTTTTTTTCGTGTGTTCGTTGTTTTTTTTTTTTCTTTAATTAATTTCTACTGGATTGAGTTACCTAACCGCATTAACTCGGTTGAAAAAAAAATATTTTTTTTTTCTTGGATCTTTTTTACAAACAATAACATTTTAAATTGCCTTATTTACATTTATAAATTAAGAAAAAAAAATCCTTTAAATTCTAGGGTATAATAGATGAATTAATCTGTCAAGGACTAATCCGTTTGCGGACAAAACCATTTTTAATCACTATTCATCAATTTTAATGTACAATGCTATGAATAAAAAATACACTATATTGAATCTGTCGCAGACTAATTAGGGATCGTTGTAATGAAAAAATAAAGTGGTTAAGTTCGCAAACTAGATAAATTGATGATGGAAGAGTTGAAATGGGATACTGATTAAGATTACAAGCATAGCTAGTCAATTTTAACATTAGTATGTAATGTGATATAGTCTTTGCACTTTTTGCACGAACACGAAAGATAAGTGGACAATGATATGAACGTTCTTTCAATTAGTTTTATCATCTGGTTTTATCTCAATAACATTTAATGTATATTGAAAAGTCTTTGCAGCAATTACCAACCCAAAGCTAAATGAACAATAATATGACAAACTCATGTTTTATATGTTGTAGTAAACGACAGTAGTCTTATTCACTCGAATTGATCGATGCTAACTTTTATCTAAATTAGCAGTGAATTAAACTGTTAGCATTTATATTGAAGTGATACCATATAGTTTTGAATGGTGTGAAATATTATTGCTGTAGAAAAAAGCAATGTAAATACAAAATTTGATGTTTTCACATTTTTTAAGTAGCGAAAGGAGAAATACAAAATTGTTAGCATTCAACTTTGTTTTTGTTATAGATCCTATTCCTAACCATGTAAACTGAAACTTTAATCAGATTCATCGTCAAATCTTGCTAATAACACCATGTTAGTTGCTTTTTGTCTTCTCAAATGACTTATTCTATTGAGTTTGTAGGTATTAAGCAAATATGCATTACAGAATGGCTAAAAACAAATTTATATATATATAAAAAAAATTATGTCAACATTTAATATAGATCAGTGACAAACAAACATCTAATCTAGATACTAAACTTAACAACGTATAAATTCTCGAGCATTTATGTATTAAGAATTCAATCTCCAAAACATAATATTTTTTTGTTATATGTTTGTGATTTAACAATGTTTTTTTTTTTTTTGTGATTTAACAATGTTGGTTTCTAAAAATTTACATTTATTTTTAAATGAAAATATAATAAACTATTCCTTATTGTAATTTTGCTAAAAAAGCCTATAATTATACAAAGGCATCCAATTATTCATAAATCTTACAACTAAGAAAACTAAAAGATTTGACAAATTAGTTTTCTCAAACTTCTGCGAATATTAAAAATATTGAAAAGTTAAAACCCAAAACTTTCAGAAAACATAAACAAAAAGATTTCGTGATCAAATTAATATTCCAACATGTAACTGCCAAATATAATTTTTGAACAAACTAAATATATAAACTGGTGAGAATCGATCACCATTTCAGAAGATTATATCATATTTTCTTCTTTCTCTCTAAAAATGTGATATATAAAGTTTCGGAAACGAAAACTCAAAAAGGTATGAGGGAAGCAAATATTGGCCCAGTTCGACACAACTTTTTATATGGGTCGATATCTTTTTAAAGAATAGTAAGTATTGGATCCTAACAAAAATAAGCTAAAGGCCCAAATAATCAATTAAAAGATAGTAGTAATACAGAAAATAAGGTCCTACCGGGAGTCGAACCCAGGTCGCTGGATTCAAAGTCCAGAGTGCTAACCACTACACCATAGAACCGAGTGATTGTTGTTGGAGTAGTTAAATTATATAATCAATATTGGGTCCTTAAATTAATATAATTTCTCAATCCTAAATTAAAATTTTATCCAATTAATTTTAATATAAACTTAATATATTTCTAAAAATAATATCATATTTTCGATGTAATTAATTTATAAAATGTGTACTGTATCTATTAATGTATAACATACTCCTTTATTTTTTCCAAGCTAACATAATTTTTATTAAATTAAACGGTTGAATATAAATAAATCCATCTACCCGTAGTTACATGCTGTATGGGACACCCTATAATCAATTCTCTCACATATTAGAAAAAGAAAAACAATTACACAAAACATAGACATAACTTTATTTCAAATGAGCAGAACCATTCGTAACTAATCCTATTATTGTAGTTTTGTTATGCATTTTTTTCTTTTGTAAATTATATAGATATTTTGATACTTCATCAAAATGTGAAATTTTCATCATTTTCATAAAAAATATTTTTTGAAAATAACTCTACTCAAAAAGAAAAGTGATATAAAAGAAAAAGAAAAGATTTCGATATTTCCTCTTTAGTTGCCAAGTAAGCCCCCTAGGAATTGGGATATGTCATTATTGACACTAAAAAGAGAGCCTCCTTTAGAAAAAGAGGATTCAATCGCTCAAAGAAATACAATAGGAAGTCGTTTTTAGTAAGAAAAATGAGCTATACAACCAACACCAACGAAAAAGGAAATTATATACTAATTGCGTTTTTTAACGATATTTCATCGGAGACTATCAATAATATTATTCTATGTAAGTACGTATAAACTTCTTTATTAGTAACTACGTAAGCGATTTATACGAGGTTTCTCCAACATTTTTTGGATTATTACTATTGTATATTCTAATTTCAAACCGAAACAAAGAGAAATAGAACTAAACGCATAGATAAATTCATCATGTTGTTAACTTCAATGTTCGACAAAAGAACGTCTCAAATGTTTTTGTCCTCAGATATTTAATAAAAATTAGTTTAGAAATAGATAAAACTTCGTTCTTTTAAGTCCATACACCTAGAAAGGTATCGTAATGCTTTTAAAAGTTACACTCTTGATTAAAATATCGTAATATCTATATGTGTATACATAAACAGTATGATTTTATAATATTTTAGGAGATAAACATAATCAAAATATTAATAATAACAATTAAAAAAAACAAAAAAAAAATATGGGGGAAAAGAGGGACAAAAATTGGTGCACCAAAGCTGCCGGCCAACTGTACACAAGACAAGAAATCTTTTAAACGTTTTCCCTTTGATGGATGACGAGTGTGTTTTTATTTAATTTAGAAGCTCATATTCAATAAAATTTCCTAACCATTTAAAGGCAACATAATATCTGGATAATGCATAGATATAAATTGTATAATATATCATTTACATTGTAGAGATTAAAATATAAAAGTCTAAGCTAACTTTATATATTCTCTAACTGTAATTATTTTGAAAGGAGTATGTTAATCATTTAAGTTTTTATTCAGAAATATGATTTTAGACAATTATCTAATCATCTTTCAAGGTTTCTACGCATATAATAGATCTGAAAGTAGGAAAAATTGAAGATAATAAATTATATATTCAACGACCCTAGTTACCAAGTGTTATATCAAAATTTAGGGAAGACAAAAGAAAATCATATATGTTCTTCTTCTGATGCACAACAAGGAAAAAAAAAGGAGAAAAGAAAAAAAAAGAGAAAGAAAGAAAAATAAAATGAATGGAAAGAAAAAAAAAACAAAGTTGTGATATTATCTTGTTCTCTTTCAATAAGAGTGGAATGTTCACTCACAGAAAGACTAATAAAGCATTCAATAATTAGTATATCATGCAAACGAATTTAAGAAAAAAAATTCAAGTTGGTACGTTATATGTAAAGTCTTATCTCCAACGAATAATTCATAAGAATCTCTAAACAAATATATTTTAGTGGCTAAGATACACTATTTCTAAAATTACATTTTATTCAAATAATACGTATAAAAACAGTATCGAGTAGCAAATAGGTCAAGAGTTTTCTATTTTTCGGTCGTTTTTATATCATCTATGACTGTAATCGATTTGGATTCTGCAAATTGAAGCAGCAACATTTTTTTGTGAGGGAGAAAGGAAAATATATACTTATTGATAAAGAGTATGTAAACTTTTAGTTAATATTTTTTTAAGAAAATTAAAGATATTAACATGAAAACAGGCATAAGAAAATCAAAATGTGTATTCAAATATATAATTATTCAAAATAGTTTCCCAGGTATAATAAATCATTTTAGTTCAAAAAATAAAATAACGTTTCATTTAAAATTTGCATAAGAAAACCATAAATGTAATCATAAAAAAATCAAAATAGTGGTACTACTTATCTGCTTTCTCCCCCAAAGCTTGGATCATTAACAAATGTGATTTCGTTCTATTTCTTGAATATGATTTAAAGATTTTTCAAACATTTTTTAAAAGTATATTAATATTTTTATTGTATCCCTTATTACTAGATTACATAATTTTATCTCTCTTAATAATATATGAAAGTAATAGGGTTAAAACTTAAAGTTTGTTTAAAATTTTTCATTAAAATCTAAAACAATACTTTATTTAAAACAAACAAAAATCAATCCTAAAACAATACTCAATCTTTATTAGGAATAATACAGTTTCTTCGCAAGATTTCGTGATTAGTTATGTCATTCCATCATATTTCGTGATTGTCAATATCTAGTAGCTAGCTTTCCTTAAGGATTTGAGTGGCGACAATAGTTCAGTTCAAAGTAAATTTTCACTCATTTTATTTAAGATTTTATTCGCAAGAGTTAAGATAGCCTAAAAAGAAAAAAAAAGAAGACATGAAATCAATTCAGTTTTCTTATCCGACCTTATATATAAGGTTAGGGGCGGCATGAAAAGAAGAAATTTGACACAAAAATCCTTAAATAAATAAAATGCATTTTATTAAGTGGCAATAAAAAAGTCCGGCCAATCATATCATATCCTCTCCAACCAATCTTTTAATCTTTCTCTTTTTATAAGATCTCAAGATAAAGCCGACGTGATCGCTATCTTCATGGATGTTTATTTTCCTTTTTTATCTTCATCATCTCATAAAACAAAATTTTGCATGAAACGAACGTACACGTACCTCACGAGTCACGATGGACATGGTTAGCCATGATTTGCCAAAAACTTTGGAGTAAAAAATTAATCATGACATCATCATAACAAGTTAATGGAATTTCACTGTTTCTCGTGAGTCTTTCCATCATATTAAGTGAAATTTATTGATAACAATTGTATGGTTTACGTTGGGTCAATGTCTACTTTTCTCTTCTATCTACATGAGGCCAAGTGTTCGACTCCTTCTGCATATATATAGTAACTAGCAAATACTCTATCGAAACAATGTTTCGCGGGATAAAAATTGGAATGCCATTTATAAAAAAATTAAAACTAAATCAAGAATCCAATTTTAGACATAAAAAAATGTCGATTCAAATTCGAACTCTGTATACTTTTTTTAACTATTATATACGCAGATAGCATCGGCGCCGCTTACGTATATATGTATCTTCATGCGATGCAAGTTGGTGATAATAAACAAGAAAAATTATTAGAAGATATATATAGAAGTTATATATACCGAAGAGGAAAAAAATGGAGAGAATGATATTTGTTGGAGAGGCTGAGAGCAACTACGTATAATAGAAGAGCCACATTTTATCGTTGTGTCTCCTCTCCTCTTCTTTTGCTTTTATCTTTATTAATTTTATTTTCTTTTGTCATTCGAATTCTTCTGTCTTTATTATTAGAGGAGAAAAGTAACAAAAAGGACATGATCTCTCATGAAAAACCTTCAAGAAATTAACTATTATAACGAACTGGAAATATCTTGTTTTGAAATATTCCCTGTATTATTTTTTTTTTATAAAAAAAATCAAATTCCTTTTGTTAAATTTACGAATTATTTAATCTTACGTTAAAATATTACTGTAATAATTGGAAAATAATAATTTGAGTCACTGTCTGTATCAGACAGTTTAACTGGATTTTGGTTTGTAAATTTTACGGCTGTGTTAAAATAACGTACGAGTACAAAAATTAGGGTAAAAAATGGAAAGTAGGTCTGAATAAGTTTTAGGCACCAAACCTCCGTAGGTTGTAGGTCTGCAAATGATAAATATGAAAAATAACGATATATATGAGTCCTGATGATTAAATTAATGTAAATTTATAATATGTAATACTTTGTTAACGTAATTTTTTTAGTAAGATTTTATCTATGAATTCTCTATTCTTTTAGATATTTATTTAATATAAATTCCTAATTTACTACAAAAATACTCTGGGTTACGTCTTTTTTCCTAAGGCATAATATAACATAAACCAACTATAAAAAGTTTAACTAGATTGAATCAGCATGGTTTTATTAAGCCACTTAATTAGCATTTTGATAATCTTAATATATTATTTGTTAATCACTAAATAAATAAATATTTTTTCAGAAAGATTTCACGCATCTAGAATATGAGCATATTCTGAAGTTAAAAAAATTTGGCGTCAAACGAATGAGAAGACGGTTTGGAAACCGACGCCATAATTTTGTGTCATATAACAACCGACGTTAACCATACTAATAAACGTCGTCAAAAGCCTGACTTTTTTGAAGTGATTATTAATTAACTTTTTTGTCATTAGCATGTCATGCTGCATAATAAAGAGATCGAAATACCATCCTTTTGGTTAGTGAATCCTCTATATTTTATTTCTACTACTTAATAAAGAAATAGACGTTATGATTGTTTTAACCAACGTGGGGGTTTGATATAACAACGGGTCAATCATTTGTTCATTATGTTGTTGCTTCTATATACAATATCATATGTTCCGTGTCAAATGGATGCAATGAAAAATACAAAATTACTACAAAATTCATATAAGAAAATCTATATGCCACAACATTTTTTTGGCAGAGCGACTAGCCGACTAGAGACAGCAGAGAAAATTTCGTAACTTAAAAAGGTATTTTCTGTAAAAGCAAGCCAAATTAATCGCTAGATCTGAATTATAAAGGTGTTTAGAAAGCCAATACTGCAAATGATTCTTATATCTAGGAAGGATTCATAAACCTTACATATAGCTTCTTTTTTAAAAAAAATTGCGGTACTTTCGAAAAATGTCTTAAAAATAAATGTGGTATATTTTTAAATGCTTCAATATTTTAAAACTATTTTTTATCTTAAATTTTCCATATTCTTTTTTTTTTAGTTTTCATTATGTTTCAAGAAATTTGTGGAAACTATATTTGCCAAGTAGTCCTTAATTGTGCTAAGAGTAATTAACAAACAAGTAGTGCTACGTATAAACTTTTTGAAATGTTAAGCTAAGTGAAAATCATGACATCTAAAAATATCATTTCTACCAAGATTCTCCAAAAATTATCACAACTTTTTTTTATAAATTTTATAAAACCTTATAAATGGGTTCTTAAATTTTCGAAGAGGAATAATTTTAGGTTGGGCTCTAAAACTTCTTCAAAATCCATCCTAATTAAATTTTATTGGGAAAAAAATGTTGTTTTGTGTTTTTTTTTTTATTTATAATTGTAGTATATTAGGAAAATAAAAATATAATTATGGAATTTCTTAAGAGAAAATAACAAGATTTTCTATTTCTTGTAATTAAGTTTTTAAAACCGTTATCATTATTTTTTTTGTAAATTTTATGTTTTTAATAACAAATGATTGAAAAAATCTGAAATATTTGGAAAATAAAATACAAAATGATCTTAATGAACTTTTCAACAAAAATTAACACAATTATCGATTTCTTGTAATAAAGTTTTCTTTTAATATCGTTAGTTTTCGTGAGATTTATGTTTTTAATATACACGTGACTGGGAAAATTTGAAAACATATTATTAGATGAGGACTAGTCCACTACATGTAACTAATGTAACATCTGTCATCACAAATATTAGGAATTATAAATATCGCCATGGATTATCTTAGAATATAAAAGGAGTTTAAAAAGGAAATGTGGTGTGTGACCATTCTTTAAAGCAAAGGCTCAAGTTGTATGAACTTTCCAAGTGGTGCTTAGAATGGTGGAGGAGGTTGGAATTTGGAAACGTAACCAATTATGGGACTACTATTTTCTTTTCTTTTCATTTTACTTTTATTTTTTGGATATATGTACATAAAAATAATATATATATATATATATATTCATGAAGCATAAGTACGTAACTCATAAGTCAGTTGTTAGTTTTTAAAATGTTATTAAATCACATAAAGTACGTAAAATTATGAAACGACAACAAGCTAAAAATTCAAACCATGAATTAAATAGGGAATAGGTGTAGCGCAAAATTTCCAAATTTGCAAATGCATGTAGTTCAGTGGTTGAGGTTATTAGTTTGAAAGATAGGGTGTAAATTCACATTTCTTCTGGGTTTCTATTCCATCAGATATTTATGCTCTTGATTTTTCCCACGTCTTAATTAGTAAAGTTCAATTTTTTAAAAAAATTTGGTGAATATTCTGGAGTTTGATTTAAAATAATTCTAATTATAAAAGATAATAAATATATAGATACATATATATGCATATATATATTTTTTAGATTTCTATCTTATCAGATATTTATTAGATATTTATTTTTTGTCAAAGAAATGAAATAAGTAGGATGATAATTTTGTTAGATATTTATGCACTTGGTTTTTCGTATATATCTTAGATAACAAAGAATAGTATAAATTTCGGTTTAAAATAATCCTGATCATGAAGTTCAAATATATATATATATATATATATATATATATATACAAATTTTGACAAATATTGAAGATTTAATAAGGAAAAAATGGTTTAATACTTTTTTTTTCCTTGTTTTGACAAATTTTGCTGGTATTTGAGATTAATAGGTCTTTCCTCAGCTTGTCAAATATTCATCAAGATTGATTTTTATTTTAATTGATATCAAGTTTTTTGTATAAAAATAGTTAATTGTCTTTACTTTATACTAGCAAATATCGAGAGGTTAACTTCAACGAAATCGTTGATTATTTGGCTGAAAAAATGTGGACACATCAATTGAATATATTTGGTTTAACCGACGCGTTCTTAGCAATTTATTAATCTGTTAAATTACTTGATCTGATCAAGTAGAAATACAGTGAAATCCGTTTTATTACATCTTTAAGTAACTAGTTGTGTGTTTTATTCTAGTTAAGAAAAACTAGTTTCCATTAACATTATATATTTTACGTAAAAACTTGGTGTGTTATCCACCTATTATATATCACCGGTTAACGACAAAAAATATATATATACTACACCGATGCGAGATTTATTTTATATCTTAATTCTGGATATACTAAATATATGTCTATATGATATAAATACGAGAACTGAAAATTTTAATATGATGCTGGGCTGAAGCCTCGGTTTTCAATAACAACTGCGTTTTTATTTCAATTACCGTTTGTTTTTTTTTTCTTTCTAATTTTAGATTAAATTGCTTTGTGTTTAGTAATCTACTTATAATTCTGGATTTTTCTTTGCATATATTTAAATTTTAGTCAATTTTAGCTATCTAAATGGTTTGTGTTTACAATTTGATTTTGTTAAATGATGGCTTCATCAAAACTAATAAAAAATAAATAAATAAATTTAAATTATGGAATTTTTTATCATATTATAGTAAACCGTTGTGATATCGTTAATGTGTTTCATCAAAGATGCTTTTCTTCGTTATTTATGGTGTGGAAAAAACCGTAAGTTTTAAAAATTTATCAATCAAATATCTTACGTAATTGATTCCAACCAGTTTTTATAAAACAAAATGTAAGAAAAAAGAAATTTCTATGAAATTGTACTCGAGCTGGTGACTCAGGTTATTAACGACAAAAAGGAAATGACAAATAAGAATTTGTTTTTGTTTAATTTTGTTCTTTATGAAACTAAAGGAAGAAACAGTATTTATACAGAAATAGTGGAACAATTATCAATTATTGTCATGTTGTAAAAAACAATTATCAATTATTGTGTGAAGTGGGAAGATTATATTCTGTGCGTAGGATAAATTAGAAATAACATAATCTTATATTTTTGTCGTCAGTCGTCACAATGACTAACATAGTAAAAAAGGTGTATATCTCCTAAAAATTTAGTATATGTCTAAAAATCGATTTGAACTAAAGTCATCGAAAACTAAAATTTAAAATATCGGGGTCATACTAGCATTTGGGGTTTGATCACTTAGAGCATCTCCATCGGAGAAACTCTCTATTTGGGTTTCTAAATATTAAAATATTAATATTTTAATAAAACTTATCTATTTAAATAAATGAAAATACTTATTATAAAAATAAACCAATTACAATCTGAAGTAAGAATCCGTTTCTTCACAAACTCTTAAAGTTCCTAAATAAGAAACGGTTCTTCACTTTACTACCTTCTCTCTCTTCCTTTTCTATTTTATATTATTAAATTTATCTAAGAAACTCTTTTAAGATCTATGGATGGAGATGCCCTTATCATCATTTATCTTCGAATTTTTTTTTTTTTTTTTTTTTTTTTTTTTTTTTTTTAAAAAAAAAAAGTGGTCATGTCACACTAGCATTTGGGGTTTGATACACTGATCATCATTTATCTTGGAAAATTAATATCTTTATAAAAAATTGGTCATGACCTTAGACTAATCAGAAGAACTCAAATATTAACTAAGAAAATAATTCAACCCGAACTTCAAAGATTCCAATTGGTTCAAACCGAGCAATCGAACCAAATCAAACTTGAACCGCACAATCGATACACAGATGCGGGAGATGATTCCTCTCGCGTAATCTCTAGGTTACGCAGTGATATGAAGTACATGTGTTCCCCACTGACTAAATAATTCTTTTTTTTTTTCTCTCAATAAATGAAAATTACCATCAACATATTAAATACTCATCAAAATAATTAATGGATAAGTAAACAAATCAGTCGGATGTACCATATGAAGGGTTAGACATTCGAATTTAGAAGTTATAGCCAAGCGAAATTTGAACCTATATTTATTGTAGTTATCATGAATTATTGCCAAGGTAGAGACTTGTCTGGTCAAAGGAATATACATTCACATTTTATTGATATTCTAAACTTATTGTAAAAGTTCTTACTCCTTCCCCTTCCTAATAAATATCATTTATAGCTCCAATACATATAAATCTTGACTTACTACTTTGTGTTTTCCTATCATTTCCTACTAATACTTTATACTTGTATACTTAACTAATTAAAATATTTATAAATATAACAAAAACTGATTAATAAATTGAATGGAGTGCGATCAAGACATATATTTGTATAAATATTGTTGATGTGTTATTATCAGAATAAATACGTGTTGATATTGATTAATTAGATGCTTAGATCGATAAAACGGATGCATAAACTAACTAATCAGCCACTTTTGTGGATCCGACATTCTTACCAATTTGGCAATGATCATATGATTTTGGAGCGGCAAGAAAAAACATTCGTTATGATGTGCATGCGATACGAGTAGTACAAAGCAAACGTGGATACGTCTACTATGCAAAAAGAAAGGAAAAGGTTTATTACGTATAATTGCCACTGTGTCTAAAGTTCGCCACTTGTAACACTAACAGAGCTTTATACCTCCAATGCTCGTCTGACGCCCATACACCTCGAGAGGCCGGACGTAATGAAAATGATTTTACTTTTTTTTTTTTTTTTTGATTAAGCTTTCATTTCAAACTATCACCGTAAATAAAATGGGTTCCGGAAAGGGTATAATTACTTCTAAAAAATCGTATATTTTAAAAGTACAAAAAAGATTGCAAGTCAAAGTTTGAAAATACTGAACAGCCATACAATGTCAGCTTTTAAATTAATGTTGATAGAATAATAAAGGGGTTTGTTTCAGTTAATCGGGAAATAAATTGGAGGTAGGTGTGGAGTCTCATCTTATCCCTCCGATTACTGATGTAGTAGTAAACCTAGTCTTTTAATTTCATCAAGCTATTTTGACACAAAAAATAATTTTTTTACTGAGCTGAGAATACTTTTATGTGAGCGGATTAATGAAATGGGGGATAGATTTTTTCAGACGGGATACTCAAAAGATACATAATTTTGTTATGTTTTAGGCAAATTTTTATGCAAAATACAAAACCTTTTTAATGGGTGTCGAGTGTCAATGGTGAAATTTATATCTCCTTTATTTCGAGTAAAGAATTATAATTTAGGCAATAATCATTTGCCAATTTTCAGTCAGATTGTTTGGAGTTGTTTTTATGACACAATCTTTTTCAGAGTGACTTGCATTTCCAAGTTTCTGGAGGATTTCTTATTTTTCGTTCCTCGAGTATTAAATTCTGTTACAAATAAGTTAGCTCGTAATACTAGGTCCAGAAATTGTTTAGTTTCATTTAGAAATTCTTATCCTCCGATTTTGGTTTTTATTTCGGATGATTACTTTCAATTTTAGTTAAAAAAATTAATAAACAATGAATTCTTGCATATGTGTAAGTTAAAGAAAAAATTGTTAAATATTTCAATGGTGCGGACAAAAGAATAATGATTGAGAAACGGCTAATTATTATTTGTTATATAAAGAAACATGAATATCAGGATTAAAAAGAGCTAAAAGTGAAAACGGCATAACATTTTGACATACAGTGTCACGTGAACTTTTGTTTGGTAACGTAGAATTGGTGAACTTTGTAAATTTCATTGTCTTAAATAAGAAATTAAAGCAATTTCCAGATTTTCGTAATATATTAATGATAGAGAAAACTAGTGAAAATTATAACATTATAGTTGTATATACTGTATCCACTTATTATATTAGATGTACATTAATTAATATTTGATTAAACGCACATAAAAAAAAGTTTGAAATATAATTTTCCGCTACATGCCAAATTGTATTCGTAAAGTATATAATCGTTAGTTTTGATCATTTGTATTTGCTAGGGTAGTTCTAATTATTAACACTACGAAATCACGTAAGCGTAACAGTAAGCAAAACGTGTATAGAATACAATTAAACGATATAATCATTAACCAAAAAAAGAAAACCGCAAAATCACCGTAAGGCATAAAATATTTATTATATCTTTTTAAGAAATAAGAAAATTGGTCAAAACCACATAATCGTAAAACAATTAGGTCGTTATTTATGTCATTCTCGAGTTTTCCAATCAGAACTTTTTTTGTGTATACATGGATGCATAGGTAGAATCTAGACATAATCCTTAAAAAAAGAGAGTGCCTAAACTGAGATTGACAAGCATTAGTAATATAACTAATTAATTATTTATCTCTTAAGCCAAAACCCAAAAACAGTTATGTTGGTAAGGGATTTGTTTTTTGTACGTCAACATGTATACAATTTGGTAATGGATTAACGTGTGAATTATTGTTATATATGCCTATAACAATTTTTTCTTTTCTTTTTTGCAATACACTACAATGACACTAATGCTTTTAAGATACTTTCCCAAAATTATTCAAAATATTATTGTTCATATAAACATTTAACTTTTTTTCTCCATCTCTCCCACACAAACCCCATTCCTCTCTTTAATTCTCTATATATACGTGAAGTCCTCGAAATGCTAAGTTCGTGCCATCAGCTTTTATATCAAGAGAATAACACGTACAAATCTAAGTGCGATCTCTCTTTTTCTTCCTCCTAAAAACCCTAAACAGTTTAATCATTTCAACCAAAAGAAAATCATGCCTCTCTTCGACACTCACAACACATGGGCCTTTGTCTTTGGTTTGATGGGTATGATTGTGTTCATTTCGTATAGCATGAGTTATCTACAAGTTCTAAAATCCTAATCGAATTATAGAGATTTAATATAGATTTATTAATACCATATGTTTTTTTTGTTATATTCTTCTATACTTTCCAGGAAATGTCATCTCCTTCGCCGTGTTCCTGTCTCCTGTGTAAGTACTATTCACATCTTACCTCAATATCTATTAGATAAACAAGACATATAATATTGATCTGTGTTTATCACGTGTTAATCCATATGTCTACGTACATTAAAATTTCTCCGTTATATTGAGATTATATGAAATGGATGCAGGCCAACGTTCTATAGGGTTTGGAAGAAGAAGACAACGGAAGGGTTTCAGTCTCTTCCTTACGTTATGGCGCTCTTCAGCGCGACACTTTGGCTTTACTACGCAACACAGAAGAAGGATGTCTTCCTCCTCGTCACCATCAACGCTTTTGGATGCTTCATAGAAACTATCTACATCTCTATCTTCCTTGCCTTCGCCCCCAAGAAAGCCCGGGTACCTAAACACCCTCAATCAGCTAATTGTGAATACATATATGAATATATGTTTACAAAATCATAAAATACTTCTTAATGGATGCAGATGTTGACAGTGAAGTTGCTTCTTCTAATGAACTTTGGAGGATTCTGTCTGATTCTCCTTTTATGCCAATTCTTGGCTAAAGGAACTACACGTGCCAAGATCATCGGAGGAATATGTGTCGGATTCTCTGTTTGTGTTTTCGCTGCTCCTCTAAGCATAATCGTAAGTAATTTGAAAGAGCTAATTAAGTATATATATATAAAAAGAGGTGATTAATTAATATTTAGTTTCAATAGTTAACATATATATTTTATGATTTAAAACACAGAGGACGGTAATAAAGACAAGGAGTGTGGAGTACATGCCCTTTAGCTTATCCTTAACCCTTACAATCAGTGCTGTCATATGGCTCCTTTATGGTCTTGCTCTCAAGGACATCTACGTTGCTGTAAGCCATTTCTTCTCTCTCTCTCTGTTTATGTATTTATATATTAATTTGTACATACTGCACGTATAGATCCATGTATGTACCGTATAGACACACGTAGGACACACATACTCAATTTAAAAATTTACTGACCACCGTAATCCCTATAGCATATCACATATACTGAAGGGAAAAAGTCAATAAATCTTAATATTTTGACGATAAAAAAGTGAGTATATACGTTTTAACATTATTACCATGACTTGACGTATCATAATCATAATATATATTACATGAAAGTGGGTGCTTTTGTTTCTAACGTACCTGAGACTTTGAGGTTGTAATCATAGATAAAAAGAGATACGGATTGGCAAAAGATAAACAATTAAAGAAAGCAAAACCCTTTTGTTTGGTATTGTCCTTTACGATTAAAAATTATAAGACATATTATAAAGAGACTCGCTTTTGTTCCAAAGAAACATTAAAGAATTTAGCTTTTGCAAAAGAAATTAATATATACTATAGTTCTTTTTATCTTTATTGTTACATAGAAATTATATTTTGTACGTAACTTCTATCGGTGCCGCACAAGTTTGCCATAAACTTTACTTTTGTAATAAGCTTATTTTTACATACTTTATTCATAGGTTAGAAAGTGGAAAAGTGAGTGTATTAAATAATTATCATGTTATTGCCACTAAACAATTTTTTTTTTTGGTCTTTTTTGCAGTTCCCTAATGTGATTGGTTTTGCTCTCGGTGCACTTCAAATGATACTCTACGTGGTCTACAAATACTGTAAAACGCCGCCGCATTTGGGAGAGAAAGAAGTGGAAGCTGCTAAGTTACCGGAGGTGAGCCTCGATATGCTGAAGCTAGGCACAGTGTCATCCCCTGAGCCAATCGCAGTCGTTCGTCAAACGAATAAGTGTACCTGCGGAAATGATCGGAGGGCTGAGATTGAAGATGGACAAAACGCTAAAAACGGCAAGCATTCATCTTCCGCAACAGCTACATGAACAAAAATAAACAATCTCGTTGACGACTATGCAATCTTGACTTTCACCCGTACTTGATATACCAATCACCACGTGTACCCCGTTACGCTGTCGTATTTTTCTGAGTTTATCAAGTGTGCGAAGTAGAGGATTAATTTCCCAGGATAATATATAGAAGCATTTTCGAATGTTATATATGTTTTTCTGGAATTAAATTCTCCACTTCTTTTTTACAATATTATATGTAATTACCTATTGGGGATATGTATATTTCCTATTTTCCGATTTAATCAAAATTATCTATCCTTATTTTCTCTCCTTTTGTTCTAGTTCAGTATATGTTGGCTGATTATTTTAAGTAGTATCATCATATCATTATCTTGTGGTATTCTTTTTTTTAACCTCAGTACTAACATTTATGATATAAATGCAATATTTAATAAGTAATTTTTTTTATTATCTTCAAATCATAATCTCTTCAAAATAAAATAAAATGTCAAACTTTGGAGAATCGTTTTTCTCGAGAGATTGTAAAAATTGTCCTAGCATGCATTTTTTCCATCTAATTAACAACATGCTCTTATCTATTACACTTTACGTTCACTATTACAGAAGCATATAAAAAGAAGACACATGCAAAACTAAGCCAAGAAAGTAGGCGATTTTCAGAATTGGATCATCTCTTTGCCATCCTCCTCGGACATGTTTACGCTACAACGTATTCAAAGAGAGATCTCCACTAGGTAACTCAATATCACTCAAAGCATTCTCCCTCACAAACGTATTCCATCCACTGATCCACACTTTCTATATATTAGTGGAAGTCTCGAGTTTTTGAGATTTATATAGTTCATAAGAGCTTATCCATATATTATGCTTCCATTACGCTCTTATCCCTATCTTACAGAAACTATAGAGTGCAATATATAGGGTAATGGGAAAGAACAAACAAATAGAGAAGGAAAACGAAGCATAGATCCTCAAATTCAAAGAACGAACCAAATCCACATGTCCTTGAAACCTCAAAAAAAAAAAAACCGAGAATGGACACATAAAGAAACTTTTTTTTTTGTAGAGAAAAGCAGTGAGTTTTATGTTAAGATCCATCTCCATGGGCCATCTACGCATCATTTAGCTTATTTGCTACATCCCTTTCTAACTGGTCCATCACCATCTCAGTCTCTGGACTCTCGCAGACTACAAGCAATCCATACGGAAACAAGAGTCTATATATCATTGTACCTATATCATAGACATGGTTTGGTTTATCGAAACCATATAATTAATTTCAGTTTAGTCTCTGTAAACCAGAATCATCTGTCTATATTAGAGGCTCCTGTGTAAACTTTCTCTGATGATGGATAACAGAATTCTTTTTTCAATTCAAGAACAATTCTTGGATTTTGTTATTCGTTTGTTCAAATCTAAAAGAAATGTGATCACACGAAAGAACACTCATGTTGTTCTCTGGACGCTTCCGAAACATTCTAGATCCGACTTGGAACCTTCTCAGCTCGGTAATAGTGAATTGGATGTCTTGTGGAGTGTGAGCCAAGCTTGTAAATCCGTCTCTCAAGCTTATTCGGATCAATTTTTAACAACTCAAGCTTTACAATTTCCATTATGTCTCCTCTTCCACCGTATGCGACTCGCGGGTTATGTCTGTGTAATTAGGTTCAACTGTGTTTTCTGTAATAAGATTGTATGAACTCTCAACATGCATGCGTTGATAACGAAGAGTTTGTAAGAAATAAATAAAAATGACAAAAGTATAAATGATAAACCTTCGACCAAAAAATAATAAGAAGGTATAATTAAATGATAAATGATTATGATGTGTGAAGGAGGTCAACAATATGCTTATACTGTACTCGGGTAGCCCATTTTGACATCGCTACGCTCATGTAAGGTTTTGGTTTTTAGCAATTTGGTAATGTCATCCCGAAATACTCTTTCATAGCATGGCTCGTTGCTAGAGATCGATTATCAATAGAATATCATATGGCTCGTTAGGACAAGAAATTTCTGTTTCATTCATACTTTTCATATTAATGTTAAATTGACATGCAGTATCTTGTAATATGCAAGTGATAATCTAATTTTCCAATTTAATTCTTTTAGTTATTTAAAATTTAATATTATTTTCTTAAAAATGCATCTCAAAGTATATTATAAAGGTCAGAAGAAATTAGAAAGTTCGAGAATGGATATAGGTTCTTTTTATATTATATATAGTAAAAGTTCTATAATTAATAATGTTGGGATTATGATATTTTATTAATTTATGAAAAGTCCTAACTTAACATCAAAAAAAATTGTGTATAAAAACACTATAAAACACAATTGAACTGATGCTAAACAATTTTTTGTTAAAACAATAATAGATTAGTTATTTTTCATTAAAAGGAAAACCTAATATAATTTGAAACATCTGTTTTCCTTTTAAATGCCCTATACCGTGAAATGAAACGAATATACGTTAGTTATTATTTTATAATATTAGTGAGACTATATTTGTATAAAATATTTAAAATCTTTATTATATTATAAAATTACGATATATTTTGAATATGTTTAATTTGGGATTATAAATATTTATTAATTTTAATATTAATTAATTTATATAGTTTATACTGTATAAATCTAGTGAATCTTACTTGTTATTTATAAAAAATTCATTCATACACTTAATAAGCCGAAATATATACAATAACAAATATTTTACAAATTACCCATAATATATAGATTATACCACAAAAATCTCTCAATTTCAGATGTTTCAATTTTTTTAGGTTCTAGCATATAGTGCTAAGTTGCTAATAGCAATATCTCTACCAAAACTATAATAAATACTTAAATTAAATAAAGTGAGGTAAATTTTTGAACACTAAATACTCAAATTTTATTCCATTTTTTGTTCATACTTTTTCTTCTTCTTTTCCTTTTTAATGTCTTTAAAAATGTAAAATAAAATAACTTTAAATTAAATAATCTAAAAGAAATAAAATATAAGTTTCATACATATAAATATAATAAATTAATATATAGAGATAAGTTATGATTAAGTTAATTGGTTAATGGACAACTAAAATTAGTTAGTGAACACGTTACAGAAATAAGAAAAACAAAGAAGCAACGAATTAAAGAAACATAGAAGTAAGCAGAAAAATGAACTAAACATAAAAAATGAAAGAAGCAAAGAAGGTAACAATGAAACAAGCTTAAGATACTATTCAAAAAAAGAAAAGTAAAAAAGGAAGCAAATAAAAAACATAGAAACAAACAAGAAAATAAGAAAACAAGAAAACAAGTTGGGCAAACGAACAATCAAGTAAGCAAAAGAAGCAAAAGGCAAAAAATGAAGCAAGTAGACACAAATCAAGGATCGAAGGATGCAAATATGCATGAATATATATATGCATGCACGTATGTATATATATGTATATATGCATGTATGTATGTGTATTTATATATGCATATATATATATATATATATATATATATGTATATATGCATGTATGTATGTATATGTATATATGCATGTATGTATGCATGTGTGATACATGTATGCATGTGTGTATGCATGTGTGATACATGTATGCATGTATGTATATGTATGTATGTATATATATATATGTATATATGCATGTATGTATGTGTATGTATATATGTATGTATGTATATGTATATATGCATGTATGTATACATGTGTGATATATGTATGCATGTATGTATATGTATGTATGTATATATATATGTATATATGAGTGATATATATATATATGCATAAATGATGTATGCATAAATGATGTGATGTTTTTGATATTCAAGAGATAACCGATATCACTTACTTTATTTCCATAATAGCATGATTTAGGTCGTTAATACCTATAAAGAATATGAGATAGGTTTCTTAATCAAATTCGAATATGCTACTGCAAAAAAGAAAGAAAAAAGGGAAAAAGAGACAGTAGCCCCAAAAGCAAATATTATATTGAAAAAAGCAATATAATTGAAGACATACCTGGAAGAAAAATCAAACTTAAGTAATTAGAAGATGGAACTTAAGTAATCATATAGTAATTTCAGCTCATTACTATATGAAACAGCCGTGCAACAGCGTTCTGCTCTTCCTGTAAATCTTCTTCATCAACCTATAATTCGACATAGGTTCCCATTTGAAACCATGTCGGGTACGCAGGTAAGTTATCTAAAGAAAAAGAATTCTTTCGAGTGACTAGAATACTACAAATACAATCGCAATAATAATTGAGGAACTAATATTCTAGTACCTCATTATCAGTTGTTCTGTCAAAATCCTTGATGAGTCATTTTGTCGGTTCAAACAATGCATCGACCTGCAAAATGCAGTAGAAAGAAATACCATATCCATAGAGAACGCTAAAAGAAGAAACTAAACCAAGATAAAAGCACACTTCATCTGCAGTAGCAATGTGACTATTGTTTTTCAAAATGCTCTGAATTATAATGATTCCCATTGCTTGTTTGTCTCACGGTCAAGGTATTCCATTACTCGAGGATAGTTGGCAAGCTTCAAAATAGTTACAACATCATTCTATTTCTCCAATGGGGCGCTAAGAAATGCAACGATCTGTTTTGATGCCTTGTCATCACAAAGCTTTCCTGTGGCAGAGAGTTGGCTACCACAAGATGCCTAAATAAAATTTGAAAAAAGAGACAACAATGTGTATTAGCAACTTGCAGAACTGATTGACTAGAAACAAACATAATTTTGAATAAACTTAACATGCTTATACATGCTCGGACGGCATTATACCAAATCTTGGTCCACGTAGTCTAGAAGATCGGAATGGACATGGAGAGTGAATTTTAGAAGAAACAAATACAATGTTACAGATCCTGATGCCAACAAATACAAGTCCATCTAGGCTTCTACAACCTGAATAATAATATAAAATGTAGACTCAATCAACTGTTTATAAACTATAACCGTGAAGAGATTATCAACGTGATACAATCAGAGAGAACTATTGAAAAAAATTAAGTGCTAAAAATTCATGACAGTACTATGGAGATTAAGCTAGATTAGAATCAAACTTTAGAAGTTATGAGCTACAAATTTTGAGAACAGATCATAAACTTTTAATTTCGAAACCATCAAAATGTCTAGTCTTTTAATTGAAATTACCTATTTTTTCTGGAAACAACTTATTGCTCTGGTTCTTGGTTTTCTCTGTAACTTCAGCTGCCATATTTTCAGAGCTACACACTGATTCTTTTAAGCTTCAAATTCTAAAAACGCAAAATTAAGGATACATCAAAATCCTTCATATGAATAAGAAATTTGTTTAGCAGCATCACAGATATATAAGAGAACAAATCAATAATTAGATGAATGAAAAACGATTTTTCCTGTGGATTAGCCTTTTAGACAATTTTAAATGATCTGTAGAGGTAAGTTCTTCCAGCAAATCCCACTTTCTAAATGAATGAGATAATAAGGCATGTACAAAATCAATCCTTCTTCAATTTACAGTACATAGATTTAGGATAAGTTTAAAGAGCAATACCTTATCATTTTTGGTATATGTAAATTTGACTGTAAACAAATTTTAAGCACTATTTGATTATTGTCTATTCAATTTTGATGATTTTGTCAGGACCACGCATCACTGGGTGGAGTATCTGCAATACAATATGTCTTTCAACTGTTTTCACTTAAAATTATAAGATTGATAAAAAAGATATATGATGAATTCAAACGACTACGCAGATACATGATAAAAAGATATAGAATGTAACTCCAAACTATAAGAAGAAAAATAAAAATTATGCAGAATGGAAAGAAAGATCAACACATGCCTTGTAAGATGCTTAAACTAGGATGACACTCCATAGGTGACTCTCAGCCAACTTAGAGCACCGTTTGTAATAGACCTGAGATAAGCAAAATGTTGTTTGAGATGTTCCACATTATTATATATGTGTTTTGGATTTGAGAACAGCAAACAAAAGCTTACAGGTTACTATATAATTATTGAAACCATTGAAGCCAAGACTTTTTCTTTTTAATTGAATTACCCTGCAAATTTTTTGATAATCTTCTACAAGTTTGTTGCTTTCTCCAGTTCTTTGGCTTTTTGTATATCTTTCATGTTTTCTAAGTTACGGATTGTGGTGTTTAAAACTGCAAATCCCAAATTCCAAACACAAATTAAATGATTTATCAATTTATGTGTAATAGAAAATAGTATCTCATCAATACACACATTAAGAAATATGAATAGCCGTATATAGAGAATGCCTTAAGATCAACAAAATGACAACTTACAAGTGTATTACAACTTAGCGGCTTATTCATGGCTAGCCTCCAGTCGTTGTTACACAGATGCAAGTTCTTCCCAGAAGCTCCTGTTTAAGAAGACATGTACAAATTAATAAATCTTTTTCTGGTTTAGAACTTTAGATTGATTAAATTGACTTAATATCTTATTTGATTTATTATTCAGTTTTTGTACACCTTTCATTACCAAGATAAGCACATCATTGGGTTAAGTAACCGAGATATGTCTAGTTTAAAATGTGTTTTAAAATGTTAATAAATCAAATGATAAATGATCAGTTATGACGATATATATGCTTAAGTAAAGCTGTGCTTGTTGAATGCTTCATATAAAGGACTAAATCACCTTAAGAACAGCCCTCATTATAGCATTAGGTAACTATTGAAAAGTTCTAAACCATCTTTCTGAATTCCCTTGACATCTTCAGCTTTTGCAAAAGCAGAAATGAGCATGTAATTTTAACAATAAAGGCAAATTTGAAATGCTAAGCATAAGGTAAATAATAATGATGCTTACCTGGGAGAAGAAGTAAATGGGTTTCAACCACGGTTTTCAGCCACTTTAGATCTGGAAAAAAGCATAATGGTGTCTCAGAAGTGTAATAATTTGTGAATACATAAAAAATCTTATCAATTTAATGCATGATTTCGAAACCAATGCGCCAATGATTAAGTTCAATTTTCTTACAATTCAGGTACGCTGGAAAATCTTTAATGTTCTTCCACAAGTATGTTTCTCTAGAACTTCATTTACCATGTTTCTGTTCTTTAAGCTGCAAAATCCAAAAGCATCATCATCAATATGTATGTGGATATAAAATAATCGACCATCATGGCAGATGATCTGTCAACAGTGACATTCCGAGAAACGCGTAGTACCATCATCCTATGCATTGGCAGATCAATAAAATAGGCAGTTAATAAGTTGTCAGAATAATCTTAGAGTGGGTTCTTCAAGCAACTTTCGTACACTAGTACTGATTATAGGTTCCACAGAACTGTTCATAAAAAAGCATGTACACAAATATATCATGTTTGTTTGACCTGACTCAAAACAAGATAAAACGGTATTGGGTTTTAGTGCACTTATCTTTGCCATGAAATCCAATAGATTGATCAAAAGATAGATGATTAGTTATGAGGAAATAAGACCAGTATATCAAAAAGTTTATCATGAATTGTAAGTGATAAAGTGCTACCTTATATACCTATTTTCTTTGTGATTCTATCAACACATCATTCTTCACTCAATAGCTTGCTGGAGATTTATTAATGTCCTGTAGAGAAATTCTACTATGAGCACATGCAAAAAAAAAAACATCTTATGAGTCAATAATAGCAGTTTATTTGTCAAAAAGGAACGTACGTGAGAATTCATGAGGCTCTTGATTCAGAAACAGGTTGCAAGTAAACTCCAAGATCTCAAAACCCTGAACAATAAGAACCAACAAATAAAAGATTTTAGATACAAACGTGATGGCCTTGTATATCCCATTGATCTTGATCCTTGTATAACTGGATTTGATGAAACCGTTGTGGCAGCAACATAGACGACGAGGTTCGATAGACGCTCAATCTGTACTAACTATCTAAAGCAAATACATATCTTCATGAAAAATAGATTGATAAATCGAGCTAGACAATTAGTTAGTGAGCAAGTAAGCAAAGAAAATGAAACAAGTTGAATATGTAAAAAAAGTCAAGTAAGTAAGTAAGAAGCTTGTTAGTTATCAAAAAAGAGTATAAGGAACGTACCAACAACGAAAGCAATTAAGGAAGAACAAGAGCAGAAGTAAAACATGGTCAAGGAAGCAAGACATCAAGGATGAAAATAAGGAAGAAAGGAAGGAAGAAGCAAGTAAGAAATCAAGAAAGAACGTAAGGAATGTAAGCAACTAAAGATGAACAAAAGTTGAGCATGAATTAAGGAAGCACACGCAACTAAGCGAACACGCACCCAAGGAAGTAAACAACAAATCAGAAAATCAAGAAAATAAGCTATAACTAAGCAAGAAATCAAGAAAGCAAAAAATCAACGAAACAAGTTAAGGAAGCAAAAAACCAAGTAAGAAAGAAGCAAATAAGTTAGCAAGAAAATCAAACAAAGAATTATGAAAGTAAGTAAAAGAATGAAGTATGGAAGCAAATATGAATGTATACGAGTAAGAAAGTATGAACCTTGTTAGGTACCAATAAAGAATATAAATTATGAAAGCAAGTTCAGTAAGTAAGAAGCTTGTTTGGTATCAATAAAGAATATAAGGAACGTACCAACAACGAAAGCAATTAAGGAAGAACAAAAGTAGAACATGGTCCAGGAAGCAAGCAATCAAGGATGCAAATAAGGAAGGAAAGAAGCAACAACAAGTAAGGAATCAAGAAAGAACGTAAGGAATGTAGCAATTAAAGAAGAACAAAAGTTGAACATGAATCAAGGAAGCACACTTAACTAAGCAAGTAATCAAGAAAAGCAAACACGAATCAAGGAAGCACACGTAACCAAACAAGCAATCAAGAAAGGAAGCAAACACGCACCCAATGAAGTAAACAACAAATCAAGAAAGCAAGTAAAGAAGCTAACTAAGCAATGAATCAAGTTGAACATGAATCAAGGAAGCACACTTAACTAAGCAAGTAATCAAGAAAATAAGCAAACACGCACCCAAGGAAGTAAACATGAATCAAGGAAGCACACGTAACCAAACAAGCAATCAAGAAAGGAAGCAAACACGCACCCAATGAAGTAAACAACAAATCAAGAAAGCTAGTAAAGAAGCTAACTAAGTAATGAATCAAGGGATTAAATAAAGAAGCAGAAAATCAAGAATCAACGAAGTAAGTTAAGGAAGCCAAAAAGCAAGTAAGCAAGTAAGAAAGAAGCTAATAAGTTACAAGAAAATTAAACGTATGCAAATATGCATGTATATATTTATGCATGCAAGTATACATATATGTATGTGTGTATATGTATGCATGTATGTATGTATCTATATATATGTGTGTATGCATGTACCTGTTTGCATTTTTTGATTGATTGCGAAGAACCAATAGAGAAAATGGTTTTAAGATACGCCATATTACGCTTCGAAATAGGCTGATGCAGAAGAAAATAGACATATCATCAAACACTAAGAGCAAAATCAAAAGACCAAGTAGAAGAAATAGATTGATTAGGACATACCTGAGAAAGACAAGACCGCTCAAAGAAAATAGAGTGTTGCAAACCTCGTCTTCCCAACTGTGAGAAGAGAAAGGACAAGACTTCAGAAAAATTCAGAAAGTAAGCTAATTCTTCCAAGTTTAATTCACTTATCTGATTTACGACCATGTACTTATGAAACAAAATTGTAATGTGTAGACAGATCAAACTACTTACATGCACGAGAAATTTATTCACCAATGTTCCCAGACTTGACTACTTCAGTGCACCACTTGGTTTTGAAAGGTTTGAGAACAGATCAAAAATATGTGGTTAGAAGAGGTAGACGCTTAGGTCCTCCAGTCAAGATGTGCTTCCTTACTATGATGTGCAACAATATATAAGTTATCTAATGAAAAAGTATTCTTTTGAGTGACTAGAATACTACAAATACAATCGCAATAAAAATTGAGGAACTAATATTCTAGAACCTCATTATCAGTTGTTCTGTCAAAATCCTTGATGAGTCCTTTTGTCAGTTCAAACAATGCATCGACCTGAAAAATGTAGTAGAAAGAAATACCATATAAATAGAGAACGCTAAAAGAAGAAACTAAACTTAGATAAAAGCACACCTCATCTGCAGTAGCAATGTGACTATTGTTTTTCAAAATGCTCTGAATTATAATGATTCCCATTGCTTTGTTTGTCTCATGGTCAAGGTATTCCATTACTCGAGGATAGTTGGCAAGCTTCAAAATAGTTACAACATCATTATATTTCTCTAATGGGGCGCTAAGAAATGCAACGATCTGTTTTGATGCCTTGTCATCAAAAAGCTTTCCTGTGGCAGAGAGTTGGCTAACACAAGATCCCTAAATAAAATTTGAAAAACAGACAACATTGTGTACTAGCAACTTGCAGAACTGATTGACTAGACACAAAACATAATTTTGAATAAACTTAACTTATACATGCTCGGAAGGCATTATTGGTCCACGTAGTCTAGAAGATCGGAATGGACATGGAGAGTAAATTTTAGAAGAAACAAATACAATGTTGTCCATCTGGGCTTCTACAACCTGATTAATAATATAAGATGTAGACTCAATCAACTGTTTATGAACTATAACCGTGAAGAGATTATCAACGTGATACAATCAGAGAGAACTAGTGAAAAAATTAAGTGCTAAAAATTCATGACAATACTATGGAGATTAAGCTAGATTAGAATCAAACTTAAGAAGTTAGAAAATGGAGGTTATCTCTTAAGCATATTGAGTTACAAGTTTGAGAACAAATCAGAAATATGTGGTTGTCTCTCAAGCATTATGAGCTACAAATTTTGAGAACAGATCAGAAACTTTTAATTTCGAAACCATCAAAATGTCTAGTCTTTTAATTGAAATTACCTTTTTTTTCTGGAAACAACTTATTGCTCTGGTTCTTGGTTTTCTCTGTAACTTCAGCTGCCATATTTTCAGAGCTACACACTGATTCTTTTAAGCTTCAAATTCTAAAAACGCAAAATTAAGGATACATCAAAATCCTTCATATGAATAAGAAATTTGTTTAGCAGCATCACAGATATATAAGAGAACAAATCAATAATTAGATGAATGAAAAACGATTTTTCCTGTGGATTAGAAATTGCCTTTTAGACGAATTAAATGATCTGTAGAGGTAAGTTCTTCCAGCAAATCCCACTTTCTAAATGAATGAGATAATAAGACATGTACAAAATCAATCCTTCTTCAATTTACAGTACATAGATTTAGGATAAGTTTAAAGAGCAATACCTTATCATTTTTGGTATATGTAAATTTGACTGTAAACAAATTTTAAGCACTATTTGATTATTGTCTATTCAATTTTGATGATTTTGTCAGGACCACGCATCACTGGGTGGAGTATCTGCAATACAATATGTCTTTCAACTGTTTTCACTTAAAATTATAAGATTGATAAAAAAGATATATGATGAATTCAAACGACTACGCAGATACATGATAAAAAGATATAGAATGTAACTCCAAACTATAAGAAGAAAAATAAAAATTATGCAGAATGGAAAGAAGGTCGTAACATGCCTTGTAAGATACTTAAACTAGGATGACACTCCATAGGTGACTCTCAGCCAACTTAGAGCACCGTTTGTAATGGACCTGAGATAAGCAAAATGTTGTTTGGATTTACTCTAAGTCAATTTAGAACAGCAAACAAAAGCTTACAGTTTACTATATAATTATTGAAACCATTGAAGCCAAGACTTTTTTTTAATATTTACCCTGCAAATTTTTTGATAATCTTCTACAAGTTTGTTGCTTTCTCCAGGTCTTTGGCTTTTTGTATATCTTTCATGTTTTCTGAGTTACGGATTGTGGTGTTTGAAACTGCAAATCCCAAATTCCAAACACAAATTAAAGGATTTATCAATTTATATGTAATAGAAAATAGTATCTCATCAATACTCACATTAAGAAATATGAATAGCCGTATATAGAGAATGCCTTAAGATCAACAAAATGACAACTTACAAGTGTATTACAACTTAGCGGCTTATTCATGGCTAGCCTCCAGTCGTTGTTACACAGATGCAAGTTCTTCCCAGAAGCTCCTGTTTAAGAAGACATGTACAAATTAATAAATCTTTTTCTGGTTTAGAACTTTAGATTGATTAAATTGACTTAATATCTTATTTGATTTATTATTCAGTTTGTGTATACCTTTCATTACCAAGATAATATGTCTAGTTTAAATTGTGTGTTTAAAATGTTTATAAATCAAATGATAAATGATCAGTTATGACGATATATATGCGTTAAGTAAAGCGGTGCTTGTTGAATGTTTCATATAAAGGACTAAATCACCTTAAGAACAGCCCTCATTATAGCATTAGGTAACTATTAAAAAGTTCTAAACCATCTCTCTGAATTCCCTTGACATCTTCAGCTTTTGCAAAAGCAGAAATGAGCATGTAGTTTTAACAATAAAGGCAAATTTAAAATACTATGCATAAGGAAAATAATAATGATACTTACCTGGGAGAAGGAGTAAATGGGTTTCAGCCACGGTATTCAGCCACTTTAGATCTCGAAGCAAGCACAATGGTGTCTCAGAAGTGTAACAATTTGTGAATACATAAAAAATCTTAACAATTTAATGCATGATTTCGAAACCAATGCGCCAACGATAAGATCAATTTTCTTACAATTCAGGTACGCTGGAAAATCTTTAATGTTCTTCCACAAGTATGTTTCTCTAGAAATTCATTTACCATCTTTCCGTTCTTTAAGCTGCAAAATCCAAAAGCATCATCATCAGGGCAGATGTATTCCTGATGATCTGTCAACAGGGACATTCCGAGAAACGAGTAGTACCATCATCATATGCATTGGCAGATCAATAAAATAGGCAGTTAATAAGTTGTCAGCATAAGCTTAGAGTGGGTTCTTCAAGCAACTCTCGCACACTAGTACTGATTATAGGTTCATCAAAAAGCATGTACACAAATACGTATATCATGTTTGTTTGACCTGACTCAAAACAAGATAAAACGGTATTGGGTTTTAGTGCACTTATCTTTGCCATGAAATCCAATAGATTGATCAAAAGATAGATGATTAGTTATGAGGAAATAAGACCAGTACATCAAAAATTTATCATGAATGGTAAGTGATCAAGTGCTACCTTATATACCTATTTTCTTTGTGATTCTATCAACACATCATTCTTCACTCAATAGCTTGCTGGAGATTTATTAGTGGGCTTGTCCTGTAGAGAAATTCTACTATGAGCACATGCAAAAAAAAAACATCTTAAATGAGTCAATAATAGCAGTTTATGTGTCAAAGAGGAACATACGCACATGCAAAAAAAAAAACATCTTAAATGAGTCAATAATAGCAGTTTATGTGTCAAAGAGGAACATACGTGAGAATTCATGAGGCTCTTGATTCAGAAACAGGTTGCAAGTAAACACCAAGATCTCAAAATCCTGAACAATAAGAACCAACAAATTAAAGATTTTAGATACAAACGTGATGGCCTTGTATATCCCATTGATCTTGATCCTTGTATAACTGGATTTGATGAAACCGTTGTGGCAACAACATAGACGACGAGGATTTTACCTTGATAGACGCTCAATCTGTACTAACTATCTAAAGCAAATACATATCTTCATGAAAAATAGATTGATAAATCGAGCTAGACAATTAGTTAGTGAGCAAGTAAGCAAAGAAAATGAAACAAGTTGAATATGTAAAAAAAGTCAAGTAAGTAAGTAAGAAGCTTGTTAGTTATCAAAAAAAAGAGTATAAGGAACGTACCAACAACGAAAGCAATTAAGGAAGAACAAGAACAGAAGTAAAACATGGTCAAGGAAGCAAGACATCAAGGATGAAAATAAGCAAGTAAGAGATCAAGAAAGAACGTAAGGAAATAAAGATGAACAAAAGTTGAGCATGAATCAAGGAAGCACACACAACTAAGCAAGCAATCAAGAAATAAAGCAAACACGCACCCAAGGAAGTAAACAACAAATCAAGAAAGCAAGAAAATAAGCTATAACTAAGCAAGAAATCAATGAATTAAATAAAGAAGCAGGAAATCAAGAAAGCAAAAAATCAAAAAAAACAAGTTAAGGAAGCAAAAAACCAAGTAAGCAAATAAGCAAGTACGAAAGAAGCTAATAAGTTAGCAAGAAAATCAAACAAAGAATTATGAAAGTAAGTAAAAGAATGAAGTATGGAAGCAAATATGAATGTATACGAGTAAGAAAGTATGAAGCTTGTTAGGTACCAATAAAGAATATAAATTATGAAAGCAAGTTCAGTAAGTAAGAAACTTGTTAGGTATCAATAAAGAATATAAGGAACGTACCAACAACGAAAGCAATTAAAGAAGAACAAAAGTAGAACATGGTCCAGGAAGCAAGCAATCAAGGATGCAAATAAGGAAGGAAGCAATAAGCAAGTAAGGAATCAAGAAAGAACGTAAGGAATGTAAGCAATTAAGATGAACAAAAGTTGAACATGAATCAAGGAAGCACACGTAAATAAGCAAGTAATCAAGAAAAGAAGCAAACACGCACCCAAGGAAGTAAACATGAATCAAGGAAGCACACGTAACCAAACAAGCAATCAAGAAAGGAAGCAAACACGCACCCAATGAAGTAAACAACAAATCAAGAAAGCAAGTAAAGAAGCTATAACTAAGCAATGAATCAAGGGATTAAATAAAGAAGCAGAAAATCAAGAAACCAACGAAGCAAGTTAAGGAAGCCAAAAAGCAAGTAAGCAAGTAAGAAAGAAGCTAATAAGTTACAAGAAAATTAGACAAAGAATTATGAAAGCAAGTAAAACAATGAAGTATGGAAGCAAATATCTATGTGAGTAAGAAAGTATACAAATATGTATGTATGCATATAAAAATGTATGTATGTATATATATATATGTATGTATGCAAGTATGCATATATGTATGTGTGTATATATATGCATATATGTATGCATGTATGTATGTATCTATATATGTGTGTATGCATGTACCTGTTTGCATTTTTTGATTGATGCGAAGAACCAATAGAGAAAATGGTTTTAAGATACGCCATATTACGCTTTGAAATAGGCTGATGCAGAATAAAATAGACATAACAGCAAACACTAAGAGCAAAATCAAAAATCCAAGTAGAAGAAATAAATTGATTAGGACATACCTGAGAAAGATAAGACCGTTCAAAGAAAATAGAGTGTTGCAAACCACGTCTTCCCAACTGTGAGAAGAGAAAGGACAAGACATCAGAAAATTTCAATGTGAGAAGAGAAAGTAAGCTAATTCTTCTAAGTTTAATTCACTTATCTGATCTACGACCATGTACTTATGAAACAAAATTGTAATGTGTAGACAGATCAAACTACTTATATGCACAGAGAAATTTATTGACCCATGTTCCCAGACTTGACTACTTTAGTGCACCATTTGGTTTTGAAAACAGAGACGTATACAGTCTGAAACATTAAAAGGTTTGAGAACAGATCAAAAATATGTGGTTAGAAGAGGTAGAAGCTTAGGTCCTCCAGTCATGATGTGCTTCTTTACTCTGATGTGCAACAATATATAAATATATAAACACCTTAGACATTTCTTCTGGATCATCGTTGTGGAGCATATGAAACAGCCGTGCAACAGAGTTCTGCTCTTCCTGTAAATCTTCTTCATCAACCTATAATTCGACATAGGTTCCCATTTGAAACCATGTCGGGTACGCATGTAAGTTATCTAAAGAAAAAGTATTCTTTTGAGTGACTAGAATACTACAAATACAATCGCAATAAGAATTGAGGAACTAATATTCTAGTACCTCATTATCAGTTGTTCTGTCAAAATCCTTGTCAGTTCAAACAATGCATCGACCTGCAAAATGCAGTAGAAAGAAATACCATATCAATAGAGAACGCTAAAACAAGAAACTAAACCAAGATATAAGCACACCTCATCTGCAGTAACAATGTGACTATTGTTTTTCAAAATGCTCTGAATGATAATGATTCCCATTGCTTTGTTTGTCTCATGGTCAAGGTATTCCATTACTCGGGGATAGTTGGCAAGCTTCAAAATAGTTACAACATCATTATATTTCTCCAATGGGGCGCTAAGAAATGCAACGATCTGTTTTGAGTGATCACAAAGCTTTTCTGTGGCAGAGAGTTGGTTAACACAAGATCCCTAAATAAATTTGAAAAAAAAGACAACAATGTGTATTAGCAACTTGTAGAACTAATTGACTAGACACAAAACGTAATTCTGAGTAAACTTAACATGCTTACACATGCTCGGAAGGCATTAAACCAAAACTGATTTTGACAAAGTTTGGTAGGATTCTGATTATTCCACGCCTCCCGAATGATATCATGATCAACTAAAAACAAAAAAAAAAAAAAAATCACAGAGAACACACAGAAAAAGCAACACGTGATAATTAAGTAGATGAGCAAAATTATATTGGAATTGTATACTTGAATCATATTAGTAACATTCGGAGAGATTAAGCACAAAATTGTACCTTTTTTACATGGTGAACGGACATGAATTTATCGATTTTTATGCCCAACACGTTGATGTTATGTTTTATTCAACATCTGAATTTAGTCCGATGGAAGAGAATCAGACAAATTTCGCAGATTCATATCTTGCTTTGTTCATCTTTTTACCAAAGAAACGAGAAGAAAAAAATTACGATTCCGCATCTCTAATTACTATTATTGGGCAATTTTCTTTTGCCAATAAATGTAAATTTGAAACTAGTATAACCCTAACAAGGTAGAAATCTGAATCACGCAAACACCAACCCTAGAGAAAACAAATGCGATTGATTCATATCTCGATCGCGTATCGCGTATCCTCAATTGATAATTCAAGTATAACCCAAACAAGGTAGAAACATAAATAAAACAAACACAAGATCGAGAGAAAGAAATCAAGAAAGCAAGCGCAATTCGATTCTGAAAAGCTGTTCCGACGAAAACGAAACACACAGAAACGAAAGACCCAAACATAGACAACAGATTTGAGAGAAAGATAGAAACAAAATTTGGATTTGGATTTCGTAAATGTACCGTTTGACGAAAGGGAGAAGAAACTCATGGGACGCTCCCTTCTGTTCAAACGGCTACTTTTTTTTACTGTTGATTCTTCTCCCGTTTAATCGAATATTTATTAAAAACAATTGGGCTGCCACGTTACGGGCTGCGGCCCGATATACTGTTTTACAAATAGAAAATCCTGAAAACCAAAAAAAAAACTGAACCTAAACCGGTACAAACAGACTTACGTGTATACCTTACATTATCTGAAATTACGTAAAATTTAAAAAATCGATACAAGCAGGCTTACATGTATTAATAATAATTAGGCATCATTTTTTCTTCTTTTTCTTTTGAACATTTCATTTTTTTCTTCTTAAAATTGTAAAATAATTAATTCGTAAAAGTAAATCATAATTTGGTTGTGAAATTTATTATAGTATTCTTTTCAGATCTTCATAAGCTCTTCAAACACCTTCATAGCCGAAGCAGGAAGCCCAAGGAACACATTGATACTCTTCATATCGTTGAGAACTGGCAAAAACAAGATAACTTCCCTCCCAGGTAAACCGACCGGTCCAGAGAAAACCGGTTCGCCCCAGCCGAAATCCAGTTTATGCAGTGTCAATCTTGACCACGACGTAATCAGAAGTGTGGCCGTCAGACTCGGCCGGGTCCGGTTCACCTCCAAGTAATCGATAGCCGATCTCATGAAACCGTCCGTAACCAACTCGACCACTCTCTTAACCAGACCAACCGAACGAGAAAGAGGATTTCCAACCAATTCACCCGATGACGTCACCAAACCGGTTAACACAATCCCGTTCCCGCAATATCCTTCCGGGAGAGGCGGGATGAATCTCGACCGTCCATCAGCCGCGAACAGAAGCTTAACCCGTTGGTCCGGTTTAAACCGTAGCGCCTCGCACCGTGATTTCCAAAGAAACCCGGTTAAGGCTTGAAATGTCGTAACCTTATTGTTATTATTAATATCTTCTTCAATTGCCATGATCTTGAGCTTCTCTAGTTTCTGGGGTTCGAAGAGGAACGATTTGTAGACGATTTTTTCTTCGTCGTAGAGTTTACCGGTGCCAGAAATGTCTTCTATCTCGTCGAACTCGTTGTGTGGGAACTCTATTTTAGGCGGGGTTCGTGGCCGGAGAATGGTACGGTCCAAGAAAGGCGGGACGGTTAAAGGGATGATGCCCTTGGCCGTCTCACACCACGAGTTGAGAAATTCCGAGGCCGCGACTCCATCGAACATGTTGTGGCTCATGCCTAGTCCTAGGACAAAACCGCCGCATTTGAATTTTGTCACCTGAGAAAAGAAACGGAACAAAAATCTATATTAAAATGTTTAATTGATTTATTTCATCCAATATTTTTGAATCAACAATAAACAAAAACTAGGGTGGAAATGAAATAATATACAACTAACTTATTCCCAACTATCTTTAGTTAACTATTATTATGCATGATTCTAACTTAGAACATAATGAGAGTGAGTACGTGAGCACTATAATCCTAGCTTTAATATACTTAAATGCGTTATTAACGTTCAAGCATCGCTTCATTTGTTACTATTTTAATGATTAATGTTCATTACAAAATAGAGGCATGTATGTTTTCATATTAAAATATATTTAAATAGAAGTCAATTATTTTGATAGCTGATTTTCATTTTGTTACACTGTATTATCTAATATACATTGAATTCTCTAAAGTGATCTATTCAAGTCGCATTATTATTTATTTTGGACAAAAACATTAAATACGATGGCTGATATTCGAATGGCTACACTTAAATACGATCATTGATTGATACTACAAATGACTAAAATAATAAAATTATCGTGAACATATACTACGATGATTGCTAGCTACTTTGATGGCTGCCTATAAACATGTCCATGTCATTGTAAATAGGATAATGGATGCCTCGAACCAACAACATCCTCTGACAAAACTCAAAATTATTGCAATAATTCGAGAGATCGATCAAAACCTTACCTGAACTACCACCGGCGGAATCTCAAGAATATTCCGGGCACCAGGAACGTCGTAAACAAGTTTCTCGAGCGTCTCCATTCTATTCTCAACGATAGCCTCTTTGATCATCTCTATCCCACAATCAGTCTCAGCTTCCACCAACACTACACCTTCTCCTGTGCAATTCACGGCGATCTTCCCTTCCGGGCTGATCGTCAGCCGTCCGGCGACTGGGTAGTAATGAACAAGAACCTCAGAGAGAGATTTTTTTATCACTGCGTAAGATTCTTGGTTGGTTCTTGACTCTGATTTGAAGTAATATAATGTTTTGACCATGATGGCGATGTTTTGATCGAGATTTGAGAGATAGTGAAGTCCCTTTGGAGTTTCTGAATTCGGAGCGACGAGTACAGGGTTTTTCGTGGTCACGACGAACTCGGACGAGTCGGCCATTTCAAAGGTTTTCGAGGAACAAACCGAAAAACGTTTAGTTAAAAGTTTTTGAATCCAATGGAGAAAGTGAGGAATGGAAGAACAAGAAAGAGATAAGAAAGAAAAAGCGTAAGGACCACTAAAGATTTTGAATGGGATCGAAAATGTTAAGAACCAAGACTGATCTTGATATAGCTGGCTCTTAGGGGGTTTAAGTAGATTTTAGGGTTTATATCTCTTGTTTGGCAAGTAAAGATTGTATAGCTAATTAGATAAGGAGGAAAAGAAATGGGTTAACAAGGACCACTAAAGCTCTGGCGACATAAATACGTCTTTTAGCGGTTGATTGAATTTATTGAGTCTAATTGGTTAGTTGATCGATAAGAGTGATTTATAACAATAGGGTCATATTTGACGTAACGGGTCTATTAGTTTACCCTAAAAGTCAAAGTTGGATACTTCTTTAAAATAATGAGGAGGTTTTATTAGGTTTGTAATGACTTCTAATAAATTACATCATCCCTCTGATTACATAGTCGGAGACTCGAAGTATCAAAATTTAATTGAAATATATACAGCTTAGTGTGTGAATACTCAAGATTTGTAAATTGCATAATTAGTAAAATAAAAGCCAGATGTAGAAATACTGAAGGTGAACACGGGTATATGAATCTGTCGTAAGGGCAAACTTTATAAATTGAATTGATTAGTAGCAGATTTCAGTTTTTCATCTAATTATCTTTTGTTAAAATGGTTTCTTTATTTTTTATGGACCCATAATAACTTACTGTTTTCATCAAAATTTTAAAATTAGATCGGCAATGCAAAATGTCAAAAGAAAAGAAAAGTTCATATTTGCATTTACGCTGTTGCTTTGCAGAAAAAGAATGTTGTATAGTTAAAAAAAAATTTTGACAAACAATCACACTTAATTTAAAATTAAAAAGTTAAAGCTAACCTGGAAGAACGGTGTTTACATACACCATTCTGTTGTATAGTTAAATTCATAATGGTCTAATAGCTAAAATATTTATTTTGGGATTAGATGATCATGATCCAAATCTTTTGACTGTAATATTATTAATCATATATAGTTACTCTGAAAATCTTAAATAAGAATACTGGTCTATATATAATTTTAATATGAATTTAATATTTACGTGTAAACACTCATGCAAACACAAATATTTATATTTTAAAAAAAGTTTCGAAACATTTAATTATTTTGCTGATCCAAAATCTATCAACAACAAAAAAGAGTTCTTGAGTAATATTACTGGCCACCGGGAACTGAAGTCTTCTAAGAGTTTAATTTTAATATTAATCACATATTTTTGCATTTCAATGTTGGTAGATATGCAAAGTTATTATTTTATGTGTATCCTCTGTAAATGAGCTGTAATGATATGAACATCCAACAGCAACAGCTAAATGAGTAACACCAAAGCACAAACATATACATTTAATATAACTGTTATATTTATAAGTATCACAACCTTTGGAGCATACTGACCCATTTATTAAAACCTAAATCGAACTCAGAAATCGACTAGACAGCCATCCAATTGTACTCCCATAGGCTTTGCAAATTCCTTTTGTCTTTCTAAAATGTGTGTTTGTGAATATATTGTTGGGTTTAGTTCTGGTTTTATACTAAACAAGTTTAATTAAACACTATATGGGTTTCATAAGTGCAAATGGGCTTAAAATGCTACAAAAACTTGTACTATAGTACTAAGCATTATATTCAGATTTAGAACTTCTTACAGATGTAAATGGTTTGATGGATTTAAATGCTCCATGTCAGTCCTAGTTTACCCAGGTTTGAACACCATAGCAAGAAGTCATTAGACATGAAGATAATAGAAATGGAATAAATTTTTAAATCCTTACAAAACATCCCAATAAAATCAATTTTACAAAATATATAATCATACAGTTACAAAAAAAGGAAAACGTAACATTAATAATAAGTTAGAAGCTTAACAGCCTAACTGATTACACAATACACCATGGTACAAACAAATCCCATTCTGTAAATGGGAAGAAAGACGAAACTAATCCTTTCTCTCTTCGTCTTCTTTCTTTTTTTCTCACCTTTATCCTCTGTGTTTTCCTCTCTCTCATCATCATCACTCATTTCGCTAATGGCATCTGTGATGATATCCTTCACCTCTGTTTTTCTATGCATAAGATCAACTCTGAAATGGCTCCCTTAATATTATGACAAGCAGAAAATAACGTTTAATGTAAAGAGTTGCCTGTTTTGAAACAAAGATCAGAATGTCTTTTGATTTTAAAGTTTTGGTAAACGGTTTGTATATAATCTGTTAAAATCTCAATCTATTGGTAAAGGGTTTTGTTTTTGTAAGTCTTAGGATTCTCATTAACTTGAAGTTATCTATGTTTACAACGAGTAAAATACACAATGAAGTGGAGTAAACAAAATGACACGAGACGGTAATTTATCATGGTACAATAAAAATATTGCTCGTTAAGTATGATAGGACATAATCTATATTATTGTCATATGTAAAATGGAAAGCAAGATTTCACCATCCAATCCATTATCAGGTATTCAAGTTGCATAACTTTATGATAATTTACTCTAAATTTGATTCTTCAATGTGCTTATATGTCATAACTTTATGATAATTTAATCTAAGTTTGATTCTTCAATTATTCAATGCTTTCGTATCCAACAACTCATTTTACTTTCACTATTTGCGGTTATGTCAGAGTTTCATGATCAGTAGACTTCTTTGGCTATCATATTCTGGTCGGAAAGACGATATGATAAACCAATTATATGCATGGATCAAAGCCTAACTATGTAGAAAAACATCGTTATAAAGTGATAATACTCTTGTGAAACCGAACAATTATGGATCATTTAATCTTAATTCCATTGGATATATAGAAAACCCATTAAAGTTTGGCCAAAATAATCCAATCACTCACATGCACTCCAAACAAAACAGAAAAAAAAAAGACGAGAGTCCGAATTATCAATCTAATACAAGATTCCGAATCTTCCAAATCTAAACCCGATTTAAACTAATTAAGATAATTTAAATGTCATTAAACTAATTATGTCCATGTTCCAAGATTTGTAACGCCATCAAAAATCCGAAGGCTCGCCTCTATATTCTCTTCAAGAGAAGTCCGAGATCACGTGGGGGACACGTACGTTACGGTGTGACACTATGGCACATGTTTCATTTTCCTCCTTCAAAAAGACTCCACACGAATCAGCAAGCTCTCCAGTAATTTCGAAACTTGCTCGATGTTCAAACAAAAAACAAATCTATACCTGTCAAATCCACAAAAAGTAGACAACCTTCTCATGCTTTTTCTTTGGAAACAAGTTATCATTAGGTCAAGTTGGAAAAATAGCATGATCTTATAAAAGAAACAATTCACATAATATATATGTGATTTGTTTCGTAATAGAGATATTGGCACGGCTCAATCAAATCAATTGACCCAAATGAAAGATGGAGTGATTTGATTCGATTCAACCGCACCAATATCGCTACTTTAGAAGTTATACCTGTTGAATTTGAGTTGATCTGATTTGCAAACCGTACTAATCTTCAGAATTAGGGAAAGAAGATATTGGAAACGTATATATGTTGATGTTTGTGTAGTGAAGGTCTTACTTATATATAGCAACATCGTATATCCACACAAATGGGTTATAAAATAATAAATTGGAATGGTTGATGTGTCAAAATCTATGATGTATGGATTTAAAATTATTAAAAGATTTTTAATGTGTGCACTTTTATTCGGTATGGTTACATAACGCAAGCATGTTGTTGTTTATGGTTATACTGATGATGATAATGATAGTAGTGACCTCCAAAACAGCTATTATCCACATTTGCTTACCCAAATGATGAGATAATCAAAACAATGTTTTGTAAATCATGAGTTTAAATGATGATGATGATGATGATAATAATGAGAAAGCGAGTATAAAAAGAGGGGGCATTGGTAGCAGTTGAAGAGGGGTCCCGAAGGAAGAGCTTTTAGAAATTTGAAAGCAATACATGAACTAATCTCTCACAATAAGTCGTCTATGAATGACTTTAAATCTGTTAATATTGAGAAAATTATTTATTATATATAAATACAATTTCTAAACTTTGGGATGAAAATGTGGCCAAAAATATTTTATTTTAAACCCAATCATGATTTTGGAAAATATAGTGCGCTATCATAAGTACTATTAATGTAAATAAAAATTGATTTTTAGAGTTCAATGTTACGTTGGAGAGCCAAAATTACAAAAATATAAAAAAAGTCGAGATATATGCAAGCCAGAGCATTGAGATTTTGAAAGCATTGATGTTCAAACTATTTTATCCACGAATATATATATATATATATATATATTATTCAAAGAACATCGATAGAGATTATATCCTATAAATTATACAAGTTGCACTTCCAATCTGAGTATATAAGAATTTATTTCAACAAATATTCATTTTATATAATCAGTAATCCACCGAAGTTGCATGTCCTATATAAGGTCTTAGTTTAAATGCAGTGGATATAGTTGCGGATGTGAAAATTTTATGAAAGCAAATAGTTGTGGTTTCAACGTTATTATTAAGCAATTCATATGATTGAAGCAACTGTTGAAAATATGTATGTTTACATAATACTTATTACTAGTTGATTAATGGATGTAATAGCGATTAAATAATATATTAATAATATAAATAAATTATATAATTATAAAAATATAAAAAATCATATTATCATAATAGAATATAAAATTTCTTCATTCAATATAATTAATATGTGTATATATTTACATTTATTTTTTAAAAATATATATATATATGAAAGTGATGATTTAGTAAAAAATTATTTATTTATGAAGTCTAATGTTAAATTCAAACATATTTAGTTTTTTAGATATATATATATCACTGATTAATTTTTTTATCAAATTAATCTAGTTTAAAAATATTATAAATTATGATAGATAAATAGTGAATATTAATTAGAAAATATCAATAATTTAATATATTTCTAATTATAATATTCAAAATTATATATATTGATTTTAAATAAAATTTGTATTTTTTAAAAAAAAGTATTTTTATAAAAAAAATAAACTTTTCATTAAAAGCTAAAAGAAAACAAGTTTTGGTTTTAAGCGATATGAAATGGTACAAAAGGATAAAAATATATTTTATAATTATTTTTCAAACACTACTAACCACTATCACCCCGTAAACGCTGTGTTTGAAGAAGATAGGTGATAAACCAATAAACTCCTTAATCTTTCGATTATAAATACTAAAATATATAAAATATCTTAAATTAAGAAACTATCAACATTACATGTATTTATACATAAATTAAAACTTTTGCGTAAAAAAAAGACTTGTAAGAACTAAAAATTAAGATATAAAACATATAAAGGAAGTCAAGTTAATAACAAGATAACATGAGATACAAGGGACATGGAGAATATGTCATCTTCAAAACTTCATAAGAAAATAGCGGATTCTTCACCAAACAATTTTGTGTTTGTGGTTTACTTCCAGCTTAATTATTTTATTGGATGGTATCATTAACACATACCATCCAATAATCTTAGTAATGTTTCTTCACCAATCATCATAATCATAGAATTGTTTCCCTAAGGTTCAGTCAGAGAAACTCACCTAAAGTTTTTTATCAATATTTTATTAATAATTTTTAAGAAACTTGTTAAGAATTGGTTCTTAAAGTTCTTATCTAAGAACTGTTTTTTACAGAGTTTCTTAAGTTTTTAATTTTTTCAATTATTTTAATGTTAAGAAACTCTTCTAAGATACTCTTAAGAACCCCTGTTGGAGATGAGTATCCACAACGGTGCCTAAAACAGTGTATCGTCTCGTCAAATAATTAAAAAATAAAAGATAAAAGAAAAAAAAAATTGTAAAACCCATGAGACGTATCAACATAACGATACTTGTGAGACGTTTCACAAGCGTTTCTTATCCTTCTTTTTTTTTATTTTTTATTTTTTCTTCTTTTTATTATTTCCTTTTTATGTGAATATCTTCCATTTTTCTCTCAAAATTCATCACAACATTATCACATTCATGGCTTCCTCTAATGTAGATTGAATACTCTTGAGAATGAAAAACCCACTCTTTGACGTCTCTGCCGTCATCGACCAAGGGTTTCTCAACAAGTAGCTAAGATTCATCTCTTGCGGATTGTTTTGGTTCGGATTTGGATCATATGTGTAAGATATTCTTCTTGGGTTCTCTGATTTTTATTGTTTTCCTATGTAATTGTGACAGATAGGACATCAATTTGTAGCCTTTGATTAAGCTGCAGTAAAATACTCTGAAATAGCTTCAGTTTTGAAATCTATATGGTGAATAGGAGTCTAGATCAGTGTATCTTCTCTTCAAGTTGTTCTGTAACCATAGTAGGTGTGTAAATGAAATATGGATTTAAGTCATGTGTCGAATTTGAATTTTGATGAGACAAGTTTTGTGTGTATCTTAAACACTATAGAAGATTATAATGTTGTCACAAGTCTGGTGATTTTTTCTTAGCCTTTGAATGATTCAGAAACAGAAGTGAGCTTCTCTTTCAAGATATGATTTTTATGACTGTAATTCTATTTTTTTACCAACTCATCTTTAGATACTTTGTTACTGAGAATTTAAACAAAATCAGAGTTTCTAACTGAGTCTCAAACAATAAATTATTATTATTTTTATTATTAAAAAATACTTATAAAATTTTTATGAGTTTCACTATTGGAGATGGTCTAAGGTTCATTTATCATTTTACAGAAGACCCATGTAATATTCATGGGCAATAGATTTTCGGCCCAAACATAACAATCGTCATATGGATTTTTTTTTATTTATTGGAAAATCGAAATCTTTGAAACTGGAAAGTTCATACCAAATGTCCAAATCTAAAGATAGGGAAAGTAACGAAAAAGAAAGGAAACAAAACGTTGCACCATCTAATAACATGTCTTAACCATACTAGTCAACAATTTGATATTTACCTTGAATTGGTTGGCAAATATATCTCCCGTGTAACAACATACATTGCTTCACGTGTCCCAACCAAACCAAGCTCCATTACCATTTCTCAATATAATCCCAACACACACATCGAAAACCTCACACAATCTTATCATCCCAAATAACCAAAACCATGGATTCCGAGATCGCCGTCGACTGCTCTCCGTTGCTCAAAATCTACAAGAGTGGCCGCATAGAGCGTCTCGTGGGCGAAACCACCGTCCCAGCGTCTTTAACCCCACAAAACGGCATCGTTTCCAAGGACGTCGTGTATTCACCCGATGATAACCTCTCCGTCCGCATTTACCTCCCGGAGAAAGCCGCAGAGACCGGTGAGAAACTCCCTCTCCTCGTCTACTTCCACGGCGGAGGATTTCTCATCGCAACCGCTTTCTCACCGACTTACCACAATTTCCTCACGGCGGCTGTCTCTGCGTCCGACTGCATAGCGGTGTCCGTGGATTACCGGCGTGCACCGGAGCATCCCATTCCGATCGCTTTCGATGATTCGTGGACATCTCTCAAATGGGTATTCACCCACATCGCCGGATCTGGCTCGGAGAGTTGGCTGAACAAACACGCCGATTTCAGCAAAGTGTTCCTCGCTGGAGACAGCGCTGGCGCGACCATCACTCATCATATGGCGATGAAAGCTGCGAAAGAGAAACTCACTCCCGAGTTAAGCGATTCAGGAATCTCCGGAATCATCTTGGTTCATCCTTATTTCTGGTCGAAAACACCAATAGACGACAAAGAGACGAAGGATGCAACGATGAGGTCGAAGATCGAGGCGTTTTGGATAATGGCTTCTCCCAACAACAAGTACGGAGCGGATGATCCGTTGATCAACGTGGTTCAGTCAGAATCGGTTGATATCTCCGGGTTGGGTTGCGGGAAGGTTTTGGTGATGGTGGCTGAGAAAGATGCGTTTGCGAGGCAAGGTTGGGGGTACGCAGCGAAGCTTGAGAAGAGCGGTTGGAAAGGAAAAGTGGAGTTCATGGAGAGTGAAGGAGAAGACCATGTTTTTCATTTGATGAGACCTGATTCTGAGAAAGCTCTTGAAGCCATTAAGAAATTCGCAGGCTTTCTTAAGGGAGATATGTAGTAGCTGTGCCTGTGTGGTCCAGAGAGATAATAAAAAGATTCAATAATTTGGTATTTTATATGTCTCCACAGATAAAATATATTATATATTAATTTGGCCTCTCTCTCAGTCTCTGTAATGCTTTTTAGTGATTTATCTGACGTCGACTCAGAAATCCATCAGGAAAGTCAGAAAATCTTCATTGATAAAATTAATTAAAAAATCTGAAAAAAGTCAATTACCTCAGGAAAGTCAAAAAAGCTTATAGGTTTGTCTCATTCACGAATAATTATTCATTTCCTTCTTCAATCACTTCTTTATTTATCTCAGCAAAATCTTAAGCTACCCTGAACATAATTAACATAATTACAAGAAAAAGAATCTTGTTCATTTATAGGGCCATACATACAACCTTATTTAAAATCCAGTCTAAGCATTTCAAAAAATTTATATTATTATATTTTCTGAAATTTGTCTAAAATAATTCATATCTTCTACCTTATGATTAGACTAACTCATTCATATTTTGATTCGAAACACTGGTGGGTTAAATACATAAAAACCTGCATAGTTCATTTTATTTACTAGTTTGCCATTTGAGTAGATAACTTCTCAACGGTTACCAAATTGGAATCGTAATTGTTCAACTTTCTACAATCCCTTCTACAAATACACAATTAAAAAAGCAAACCCTACATATTAAATTGTTCATCTTTGTCTTTGTCTGCATTCTCTTCGAGTGCTTCTCTTTGTTTTCGTGTTCGCTGAATTTGGTATTTTTCGGCTTCGTCATCTTAACCGAAATCTTTTCGTGTTCTCCCTTACAGGTAAGAATCAATGGAGAAGAACTATTTACTGCTACCGCCGATACTCTTTTCCTGTTGTCGCAGACGTATATGTATTCACTGCATAATTATTTCATAGTTTCTGTTTAATTAGGTTAAATTATGTATGGATGTATCAGTAATAAACTGTAGTTATTGTGGAATTGTTTAAGGTTGTCGCAGAACTATTCGTAGTAACCGCATAATTATTTTGATTTTTGTAGTTACCTCGTTCTTCTGTGATTTGCAGAATATGGTCGATTCACGCTATCCAGCCAGATTTTACGATGATGGAAACTCTCCTTTTGAACTGAAGAGCATGAATTATTACTGCACATTTGGGAAATTCAAGACCCTCAAAAAATATATTGGTGTAGATGTGTGGGAGGCGCTGAAAAACTCATCTGTTGGAGTTATTCTGAAACTAGTGGACATAGATTTGAGCGATAAGTATGTATATTATGTGAGTATCGTTCATCACTTCATAACCCATCAGTTGTCAATCATCGATGACCATGAGTTTTGGTCATTGAATGATGATCAGCCTATGCGATTCTCGCTTAACGAGTATTAGGAAATTACTGGTCTTAACTGTGACCTATATTCAGAGGAAGAACCGGTAAACACTTTTGAATATGAAGTGATGTGGAGAGAACTGAATGTCACTCCAGGATGTGGACCTTCATGGGAAGAGATGGCTAAGGTTTTGCCACGGTGTGAAGACTGAAGTATGGAGAGGAGGATGATATTAGGCAGGTTATGCATCTTGCATGTGGGGATTTATGGCATACATCATAGTTCCCGGATACCGTTGGAAAACGCAAAACGAGCGCTTATTGCTGACCAGTTTGAAAAATATCCATGGGATAGAACTGGATTTTGCAGTTTGATAGACTCTATCAAAATTGTTTCAATGAAAGGATATAGCTACACACTGTCTGGTTGTGTTCATGTTCTTATGATATAGATTTTTGAGTTTATTCCTGCGGTTGGAGAGATTTATGGGATGAAGATGGATTTGGTTGATGTGCCACCACTCCTTAACTGGCGCGGTAGTCGCTAACGTTTTAGTTTTGAAAAACTCATTGTTGATGAGAAATCTAAACATCAAGAGGTATATTATTTAACAGTATTGTTAGAATCTCTACTTTGACGTTTTTTGTGTATGGTTTACATGTTATCGTGGAGATAGTGAAAGAGTTTCCATGATTGATTTATAGGTTCGGGTGAGGCATATGTTTCCCGTTACATATGAAGATAGGTACCCTACATGGAACAATAACCAACAAAGCTTGGATAGGAAGCTTGACAATCTGCTTTCGGATATCATATCCGATCAGTTGGTTAAAGGTACTTGGACTGGTGGGAAAAAAAATCCTTAAAACGTAAATCACGTTTAACTGATCACCCTAACAAGCAGAAGAATGAGAAGAAGCTCAAGTCTGAGTTACAGTCGGTTGAAGTTGTAGAAGAAGCTGATAATGTGGAGGGCATCAGAGGTTTGCTTAACTCAATTATTAAGATAGTGGAAGGTTTATCTGACAAGTTTGACAACTTGGAGGACACAGTATCCAGAAGATTAGAAGACTTCGAGGCATTTGCCTCAACTGTGAAGGGTGAAATAAGAAACCTTACCCATGAAATAAAGCAAAGTCGTCCGACAAATGATGATGCCAATGTCAGCACTTGTGAAGGCAAGCAAGAAAAAGAAGATGATGCCAACAGTAGCACACCGGCAGGTGGTATTACAGTGGGTCGCGGTAAAGCGAACACTATAAATATACCAAATCTAATTGATAGTTCCGATGATCCAGTAAGTAATACTATAAAAAGTCTGTTTTTACATTCTGATACGACATGCTTACTTGATGTTTAACATGTTTACGCAGTCATGGCTGGTAGAAAAGGGTGAAATTGCATCTGATGGGCTTGAAGTGACGAAGGTGGTGAAGAATTCAAAAAAAAACTCCACAGTGTAACGCAGAAAAACGATGATATCGTTGACATTACGTCACAGCGGAATGAAGAAGATATGCAGATGGCGCCAAGTCATGGAGAACAGTTGGATGTTGCGTTGTCCATCGTGGATGTTGTTAATCGAAAGGGAATGTGAATTCCCAATTTGGCAGATTGTCAACAATCGCCATACCTTCCTAATTCCACAGTCAAACGCATCATCCCAGGTGTGGTCAATTCTGAGAACGCTTATCATCTGATGGCTCCAGTAAATACACAATAATAATTCTGCAAAACAATTTTGCGGTTGATAAATACTGCAACCACGTGACAAAAAAATTTGCGACATGGGATAAGTTGAAACGGCAAACATGCGTAATAACTAAGCGACAAAAAATCTGCGATAAATACTACGCGGTGACATTATCGTAATAATTTTGCGATACAGCATTCGCAAAAGGGGTACGACTGGGATTTAGAAATTTTGAAAGACGGTGTAGTAATTGACGAAAGATATAGGTTATCCTAGTAATTACATCTAATATATAGGTTAGTACAGTTATTCTCCCTTATATTTTATATATATTCTTTTTCTGATAAGTATCAACCAGAAAATGCGATTAGGTCTTCGGCCGCAAGAGCCAGCCCTCCTAGGTTGGCCTGGATATGGGGTGAATATTCACTTCTTTAAACCATCTTGATCTTTGTCATGGATAATTAAATTTTCGATTTGGTATTTGATTTATTTCGAATGAGTATTCGTCTAAATAACTATGTGGTAGATATTAAAGGTTATTTATGGATAATAGTAAATATTTACGGATTATAATGAGCAATTTGTAGATAATTTATGGGTAACAAATACAAGACGAATAGCAGAACAAATATTAGAAAAAAAACAGAATTTAGTTTGGTACTTGGCTTAGTACTTGCAAATATGTACAACTTCCACTTTATTATCCGATATATTTAAAGGGAATTCTTGCTTTTACAAAACAAGTATGAACAAATCAAACTGATAACAAATGCCCAACATTAAGTTGGATTGCCTTTAAAAAAAACTCAAAACTATATATATATTTTTTTAATTAGAGGTGCTTTAGTTAAAAATAGAAAGAATATATTATTATGATATATCTCCAAGGATTTTAGTTCTGAGTATTGGATTAGCGAGGTATGGTTTAAGATTTTTTTTTTTTATTTCCTTTATTACTCATTTACTTACGTCGTGGATGGGTGCAACTTGCAAATTCATAATATAATTTATTGGAGCAAAACCATTTTTCGTTCATTATCCATATATTTTAGTCTGCAATATATATTTGCATAAAAATACAAATAAATATCATGGATTAGCTGAAATCAGAAGAAAACAGCAAATTGTTGTCTATTATAAAATGGATTGGAAAGTTCTGAACCGAACTATAATTTTCAAATCAAAATCTGAACCCAACTATGAAATTTATGAATGAAAAAAAAAATTATATATCTAATGATCTGGTTTTAAGCAAAACCTTTTTTTTTTCTTTTTTTTTTGTTTCTGTTGGATCTTACATTTCATTTCATTATAAAAGTCACCATTTTACAAGATTTGAAAATGTTTGAATAGTACATAAATGTTTAAATCCAAATAGTGTATTCAACAATATATTTAAACTTAATTTATTATGTTTTATAATTTAATATGATTCAACTAATAATTCTAAATCATACTTTAATTCACTATTACTAGATTTTTTATTTGTAAATTATGTCTTACAGATTTTGAAATTTGGTGTTATTCAATAAAGATTTTGAATACTCTATTAAAATTCAATGCTATTTAAAACTAAATGGCTTTTAAAATTTTTGTATATAAAGTTATTTGAAATAAATTATAACGAAGTTTCATGAATAAATTATTCAAAACAAAACCCAAACTAAATTGTAAAGATTTTAAATGCTAATTTGTGATCGATTTATAAATAAAATTAATAATTATTGTCAATCATTGTAATTAATTTTAAAGTTTGTGGCCAACTAATGACATATCTCCAAGAGGATAAAACCTATATAAAAACGGAAGTCAAATGTGAATAAAGAGAGTTTGCTATTATACTAGAAATAATCATTACTCTCTTATTATTTGATTTCCCATACTATGTTTATGAATACATTCATGCTTTCATTTTTTTTCTTGACTCCTATTTGTTCATTCATTCGAATTAGTGTTGTACCTACGATCAAGAAAGCTTTTTATTCTAATTTCATTCATTGTGGATCTACTCATCTCAAAATTATTATTGACAAGCTTGTTTAAATATAGTAAATCAGTTTATTCATCGATTAAATAAGGAGCAATTTCAAAATTACCAATACCCTTTTTAAAAAATACAACTACAGAATGACCATTTTCAGATATACAATTTTAAGAGTAAAAGACAAATATACCATTCACTAAAACATATATACTATCCAGCAAATAAAAAAACACTTAACTATAATTATTTATAAAAGTTCATAAATAATTTATAAGCATTTATAAAATTATTTATAAAAATTAATAACTTGGACAGTATAAGTTTTAAATCAGTTATAAAGTTTTATTAATCATTCATGAAGTATAATAAATTATTTTTAACAGTTTATTAATCTTTTATTATGATTGTTAAATTATTTATAAATATTTCCAAAATCATTTGTAATGGTTTGTATATATGAACAATATTTACATCATTTATAAGAGTTTATAAATCATTTATAAGTGTTTATAATTTATTTATAAATATTTATAAATCTTTTATGTGTTTATAAAAAATGTATAAAGATTTATAAATAAAAAATTTGAATGTATATAATATATTTTATAGATTTGGATTTGATAATAGATTCAATATCTTGTTTTCTAAAATATCATTTTATCCGTCAAATAAAAACAAACAGTAAAACAACTAAATCATACAAAAAAAAAAATTGATTTATACTCATTAAAAGCAATTTAAATCCAAGAAATTGACAATTAATTTAGAGTATCTTTTCTGAAACAAAATAAGATAAGAGAACAAAGAAAAAATTGAGTGAAGATATTGGATGAAAGAAAAAATAGACTATGTTGGATACGAAAAAAAGAAATTAGTATTTTTTTTAATAAATTTATATTTTAATTAGATTCACTAAAGATATAAGAGTCATTTACCATATTAAAATTAGTTTTGATAAAGTATAGCACATTGGTAAATCTGAAAAGTGTTTCTTTTAAAAATTAGTATTTTTAAATTTTCTCATTAAATAATGCTTTTGTTCTAATTTTTTAATAATTGATGTTTATTGGATTGAATTCAGTTTTAAATAAATTATATAAAATTTATTTGAAACTCTTTCATTGATTTAGAAAAATTGCTTTTTATGATTTATAAATAATTTAAATCAGTTGCAGTTTTCCTAATTGCAGTTTATTAAATGTAATTATTTTCGGTAGTATGTGGTTATTAACGTAAATTTTAATTATGAATCATAATTATTTAGATGATTAATTTTAGAATTTTAAAAAACTTTATTTTATCTGTATTATATTTATTCTAATATAGTTAACTTATAAAACTCTAACACCATTTGTTATTGTCTGTATTTCTAAAAAAATAGGTCATTAATGGACCAATTGGTAGCAAGCTAGGTGTCATTATACTTAATACTAGTCCTAAACTACGGAAATTGTTTGCAGAGAATCATAAAATATAATTGGCATGTGAATAGGCTTTAAAATATAGTAGATCTTGTGTAAGAATGAATAAATATTGAAGTACTAAACGATAGTTTCCACTATCTTTACATTCCCAATCGATCTTAGGCCCACCACTAAAATCAATTAAATTATAGCAAAAAATAATTCAGAAAATATTTATTACAAGATTATTATGAACGATGGAGGGAGTCGGGGGTATGAATGTTTATTTTTTGATATGAACACAAGGATATGAATGTTTGACGTAACGGGTCTATTAGTTTATCCTAAAAGTCAAAGTTGGATACTTCTTTTAAATAATGAGGAGGTTTTATTAGGTTTGGAATGACTTCTAATAAACTATATCATCCCTCTGATTACATAATCAGGGACTCGAAGTATCAAAATTTAATTAAAATATATACAGCTTAGTGTGTGAATTGATTAGTAGCAGATTTCTGTTTTTCATCTAATTATCTTTTGTTAAACTGGTTTATTTTTTTTTTATGGATCGGACCCATCAAAATTTTAAAATTAGATCCGAAATGCAAAATGTCAAAAGAAAAGAAAAGTTCATATTTGCATTTACGCTGTTACTATGTAAGAAAAAGAATGTTGTATTGTTAATTCATAATGGTCTAATAGCTAAAATATTTTATTTTGGGATTAGATGATTATGATCCAAATCTTTCCACCGCAATATTTTTAATCATATGTAGTTACTCTGAAGATCTTAAATAAGTCAATATATAATTTTAATATGAATTTATAATTTACGTGTAAACACTCATGCAAACACAAATATTTATATTTTAAAAAGTTTCCAACATTTAATTATTTTGCTGATCCAAAATCTATCAACAACAGAAAAAGAGTTGTTGAGTAATATTAGTGGCCACCGGGAACAAAAGTCTTCTAAAAGTTTTTTTTTTGTCAACATAGCTTAGTGGTTTTAATATCCTCAATAACATGCAGGGTGCTGGGTTTGAACCCCAGACCTGATGTAATGAATACAGAGATGACTACCATTATACCACATGATTCCTACCTTCTAAGAGTTTAGTTTTAATATTAATCACATATTTTTGTATTTCAATGTTGGTAGATATGCAAAGTTATTATTTTACGTGTATCCTCTGTAAATGAGCTGTAACGATATGAACATCCAACAGCGACAGCTAAATGAGTAACACCAAAGCATAAACATATACATTTAATATAACTATTATACTATAAGTAAAAACTGCAAGTGCAAATGCAACTAATATCATAACCTTTGGAGCATACTGACCCATTTATTAAAACCTGAGTCGAACTCAGAAATCAACTAGACAGCCATCCAATTGTCCTCCCACAGGCTTTGCAAATTCCTTTTGTCTTTCTAAAATGTGTGTTTGTGAATATATTTTATTGTTGGGTTTAGTTCTGGTTTTACAGTAAACAAGTTTAATTAAACACTATTGGGTTTCATAAGTGCAAATGGGCTTAAATTGCTACCAAACTTGTACTATAGTACTAAGCATTATATTCAGATTTAGAACTTCTTACAGATGTAAATGGTTTGATGGATTTAAATGCTCCATGTCAGTCCTAGTTTACTCAGATTTGAACACCATAGCAAGAAGTCATTAGACATGAAGATAATAGAAATAGTTGAAATATTTAAATCCTTACAAAACATCCAAATAAAATCAACTTTACAAAATATCTAATCATACAGTTACAAAAAAAAAACGTAATAATAATAATAATCATACAGTTACAAAAAAACGTAATAATAATAATAATAATCATACAGTTACACCCGCACAATTAATGGCATTTGTGATGATATCCTTCACCTCTGTTTTTTTATTTTGTTTTAACTTTTTTTGTTGTTTTAAGTCTTAAGATTCTCATTAACTTGAAGTTATCTATGTTTAGAACGAGTAAACTACACAATGAAATGGAGTAAACAAAATCACACGACACAGTAATTTCGCATGTTAAAATAAAAATATTGCTCGCTAAGTATGACAGGACATAATCTTCTTGTTACGTCAAAAAGGATTTACGAGTTTGATTTATTTTTTCCAATATAGAATCTCTTTAAATCTAAGGCCACTATATTATTGTCATATGTAAAATCGAAATCAAGATTTCACCATCCAATCCATTATAAGGTATTCAAGTTGCATAACTTTATGATGATTTACTCTAAGTTTGATTCTTCGATGTGCTTATATGTCATAACTTTATGATAATTTAATCTAAGTTTGATTCTTCAATTCTTCAATGCTTTCGTATCCAACAACTCATTTTACTTTCACTATCTGCGGTTATGTCAGAGTTTCATGATCAGTAGACTTCTTTGGCTATCATATTCTGGTCGGAAAGACGATATGATAAACCAATTATATGCATGGATCAAAGCCCAACTATGTCGAAAAACATCGTGATAAAGTGATAATACTCTTGTGAAACCGAACAATTATGGATCATTTAATCTTAATTCCATTGGATATATAGAAAACCCATTAAAGTTTGGCCAAAATAATCCAATCACCCACATGCACTTTAAAAAAAAAAGACGAAAGTCCGATTATCAATCTAAATACAAGATTCCGAATCTTCCAAAGCTAAACCCGATTCAAACTAATTAAGATAATTTAAATGTCATTAAACTAATTATGTCCAAGTTCCAAGATTTGTAACGCCATCAAAAATCCGAAGGCTCGCCTCTATATTCTCTTCAAGAGAAGTCCGAGATCACGTGGGGGACACGTACGTTACGGTGTGACACTATGGCACATGTTTCATTTTCCTCCTTCAAAAAGACTCCACACGAATCAGCAAGCTCTCCAGTAATTTCGAAACTTGCTCGATGTTCAAACAAAAAACAAATCTATACCTGTCAAATCCACAAAAAGTAGACAACCTTCTCATGCTTTTTCTTCGGAAACAAGTTATCATTAGGTCAGGGTTGGAAAAAAACATGATCTTATAAAAGAAACAATTCACATAATATATGTGATTTGTTTCGTAATAGAGATATTGGCACGGCTCAATCAAATCAATTGACCCAAATGAAAGATGGAGTGATTTGATTCGATTCAACCGTACCAATATCGCTACTTTAAAAGTTATACCTGTTGAATTTGAGTTGATCTGATTCGCAAACCGTACTAATATGCAGAATTAGGGGAAGAAGATTTTGGAAACTTATATATGTTGATGTTTGTGTAGTGAAAGTCTTACGTATATATAGGCAACACCATATATCAACACAAATGGGTTATAAAATAATAAATTGGAATGGTTGATGTGTCAAAATCTATGATGTATGTATTTAAATTTATAAAAAGATTTTTCATGTGTGCACTTTTATTCTTGGTTACATAACACAAACATGTTGTTGTTTATGGTAATACTGATGATGATGATGATGATATTAGTGACCTACAAAAAAAGCTATTATCCACATTTGCTTACCCAAACGATGAGATAATCAAAACAATGTTTTATATATCATGAGTTTGCATAATAATGATGACGATGATAGTGAGAAAGCGAGTCTAAAGAGAGGGGGCATTGGTAGCAGTTGAAGAGGGGTCCCGAAGGAAGAGCTTTTAGAAACTTGAAAGCAATACATGAACTAATCTCTCACAATAAGTCGTCTATGAATGACTTTAAATCTGTCAATATTGAGAAAATTATTTATTATATATAAATACAATTTCTAAACTTTGGGATGAAAATGTGGCCAAAAAGATTTTGTATTAAACCCAATCAAGATTTTGGAAAATATAGTGTGCTATCATAGTACTATTAATGTAAATAAAAATTGACTTTTAGAGTTCAATGTTACGTTGGAGTGCCAAAATTACCACAAAAAAGGTCAAGACATATGCAAGCCATATCATTGATATTTTGAAAGCATTGCTGTTCAAACTTTTTATCCACGAAAATATATATATTATTCAAAGAACATCGATGGAGAGTATATCCTATAATTTATACAAGTTGCACTTCCAAACTGAGTAATAATACCTCCAGTTTATTGATCCTTTATATGGTAATGTTTCTTCTTCACCTATATATATGCATTCCATGTTTTACTTCAGGTGGGGATCGCGACAAATATAGTAATGTTTCTTCACCAATCATCATAACCATATGACGTAGACATTTTTATCTTTTTTTTCTTTTTTTTTTTGCCAACCCCTAAGGTTCAGTATTTAATCCATCATTTCACAAAAGACCCATCTAACATTCATGGGCAATTGATTTTCGGCCCAAACATAACAATTCTCATACTGACTTTTTATTTTTTCGAAATTCGAAATCCTTAAACTGGAAAGTCCATACCAAATGTCGAAATCTATCTTAAAAGTAACGAAAAAGGAAGGAAATAAAACGTTGCACCGTCTAATGACATGTCTTAACCATACTAGTCAACAATTTGATATTTACCTTGAATTGGTTGGCAAATATATCTTCCGTGTAACAACACACATTGCTTCACGTGTCCCAACCAAACCAAGCTCCAATACCATTTCTCAATATAATCCCAACACATACATATCGAAAGCCTCACATAATCTTATCATCCCAAATAACCAAAACCATGGATTCCGAGATCGCCGGCGACTACTCTCCTTTTCTCAAAATCTACAAGAGTGGCCGCATAGAGCGTCTCATGGGCGAAACCACCGTCCCAGCGTCTTTAACCCCACAAAACGGCACCATTTCCAAGGACGTCGTGTATTCACCCGATGATAACCTCTCCGTCCGCATTTACCTCCCGGAGAAAGCCGCAGAGACTGGTGAGAAACTCCCTCTCCTCGTCTACTTCCACGGCGGAGGATTTATCATCGAAACCGCTTTCTCACCGACTTACCACAATTTCCTCACGGCGGCTGTCTCTGCGTCCAACTGCATAGCGGTGTCCGTGAATTTCCGGCGTGCACCGGAGCATCCCATTCCGATCGCTTTCGATGATTCGTGGACATCTCTCAAATGGGTATTCACCCACATCGCCGGATCTGGCTCGGAGAGTTGGCTGAACAAACACGCAGATTTCAGCAAAGTGTTCCTCGCTGGAGACAGCGGCGGCGCGACCATCTCTCATCATATGGCGATGAAAGCTGCGAAAGAGAAACTCAGTCCCGAGTTAAGTGATTCAGGAATCTCCGGAATCATCTTGCTTCATCCTTATTTCTGGTCGAAAACACCAATAGACGAGAAAGAGACGAAGGATGCAACGATGAGGTCGGAGATCGAGGAGTTTTGGATATTGGCTGCTCCCAACAGCAAGTACGGAGTGGATGATCCGTTGTTCAACGTGGTTCAGTCAGAATCGGTTGATATCTCCGGGTTGGGTTGCGGGAAGGTTTTGGTGATGGTGGCTGAGAAAGATGTGCTTGCGAGGCAAGGTTGGGGATACGCAGCGAAGCTTGAGAAGAGCGGTTGGAAAGGAAAAGTGGAGTTCATGGAGAGTGAAGGAGAAGACCATTGTTTTTATTTGACGACACCTGATTCTGAGAAAGCTCTTGAAGCCATGAAGAAATTCGCAGGCTTTCTTAAGGGAGAGATTTAGTAGCTGTGCATGTGTGGTCCAGAGAGATAATAAAAAGATGCAATAATTTGGTATTTTAGATGTGTCTCCAGAGAGAGATAAAGATATAACATGGAATAATTTGGCCTCTCTCTGTCTCTGTAATGTTTTCAGTGATTTATCATATTAGCATGGACATTGATAAAACCATATTTAGTAATTCTCTGTTATCTGCCGTCGACTCAGAAATTCATCAGGAAAGTCAGAAAATCTTCATTGATAAAATTAATTAAAGTAATCTGAAAAAGTCAAATTACCTCAGGAAAGTCAAAAAAGCTTATAGGTTTGTCTCATTCACGAATAATTACCCTGAACATATAATTTGAAGAAAAAGGGGGAAAAAAGATTTCACCGTTATCATCTTATAAAAAGTTTGAGACTTTAACAAAACAAACAGAGAAGACAACATTTGAGACACAGCTTTGCTTTTGTTGTTGTTGCGCAGCTACTTATTGAGATCAGATCGAAACCAGGTAGGAAACATTATGGAAGCTTCTTAATGGGGGGAAATAGCCAGAAAACCTGGAAAAGGAACCTGGAAAAGGAAAAGCTTTCTAGACGGCAATCCCAAGGGATTTCTTGAACTTCTCAACCTCTAGATAGACAGTTGAGTAAGGTAAGAACTCAGAGAAGTAATCTCCACTAAGGTGGTTAATGGCAACAGCGAGTTTCGGGATCTCTAAGGTTTCCTCATTGGTTAGTGTTCGAATAAACCTCGCTGGATTGCCTCCCCAGAGTTCACCAGATGGGATTCTTCTACCAGGTGGCACAACAGAACCTGCTTCCAAGATTGACCGGGTCTCGACCAGTGAACCTTCCATTAGTATCGAGTGTTGCCCAACGATGCATTCAGGTTCGATAGTGCATGATCTTAAAAGACTGTATGCACCAACGGTCACATACCTATCGATTAATGTCTCTGCTGGCAATCCTGAAAATTTCAATGCAGAAAGTAACTTTTAAGATCAGAATCTTTTCTTCATCATATCAAAATTCAAATCCAGCAGCCAGAGATGCTCTACCCTTCAAGATGTTAGTATAGGAAAAACATGATGACTGTTTTGAAAATACAGAGCTATTGACCGGAGAAGATGGTTACTCAAGTACTTGAGTACTAATTGCACGCTTCAAAGATTACTTGGAGTACTTCAATGTTACACTAGAACCTAATAAAGTTTATGAACTTAAAACTCTGACATGGAATCAAACCTTGGTAAGATTACAAGATGCTACACTCATAACGCTTGATGCAACATAGAATCCAGGTTCTGATTACAAAGTAGGAAATCAATTCTCTTTGTAAAACTATAAATACTTACTATGACGTTGTTCCAGAACTCGTCCTGAGCATCTAAGAAACTTCCTATTACAATATGGTCTTTTGTGGTGTTATCCTTCATACTAATAAATTCTACTCCTGAATATTAAGATCAAGCAAAAGCCTTCAACGAGTTTCTTGTATACTGTGTAACTAATCACCTAAAGAAATACGCATTTATGCTTACTTCATCACTACTTTAGAGAAAAGTGAAAACAAATCCCCTCAAATGTGAGGCCTCTATCTTTCGATAATCTAACTGGAAGATGAAAAAGAAACCCTAAATTCCAATATCACTCATTCCAAATTCGCTAGCAGGTAGTAACTAAGGAAAATGGATAATCCAGAACTCAACATCTAATAGCAAACGCATAACAAGTAACAATGAAATCATCCAGAGACTCAAATTCTCAAAATGAAGAGAACAAGAACCTGTTGGGGACGACCACGCGGCATGAACAACACACCGTTCCTGGACATTTGAGCAGAATCCAAGGGTGATCTTGTTGAGATCTCCCCGCAAAACGGCACCGTTCCAGACGGACGAGCCATCCCAGACAGTGACCTGACCGGCCAACACAACGTTCGGTGCCACGTAGGCGTCGACTGCGACCTTCGGTAGCCACTGTCCCAGAGGAATGATCTGTCTTTGGCCTCTATAGTCCCACTTCACCCGATCCAGCGACGGCGTCACCTGCGATTTTGGCTTAGGTGTTTCCGTCGTCGCCACCGCTACTGCTTCCGCTGCAAAGTAACGCCGAATCAGATTCGAAGACACAGCTGAGCCGACGCATCTTCTAGATACTCGAGCTAGCGAGGTCGCCATTGCTATGGAATCAGGATTCTTCAACGATTTCTAGAGAGAGAGAGAGCTTCCCGGAGGAGGAGACAGAGAGTGGTCGTCGGGAGATTCTTAAAAATTTGGGAAATGAATCGACGGAAAGAAGTACTGGGCCTTTGTGGGCTAAGTGAATCTGAGCCCAGGTATTATGGTTCTAATTCTTTACGTGGTAGATTTTATTTATGGTTTTCTCCGACGAAATTGAAATTTTTTATTAATTCTGAAATTACATAATCCTAATTTAACCAAATGATTATAAAATCAGTTGAAAGAATATCTAAAAAACAAATTATTACGTAAACAGAGATATGGACCATATTGAAAACAATACATGTCAATTACATTAAATTTCAAAGTAAAGACTTATCTATAAATAAAGATTTATTTTTCTTTCTTGACTTTCGAGCTTGATTCGTTTGAATGGATGCCAATCTGGGTCTTTGAGATAGTCTTCCCAAAACGTCAATTGCTCTGTCCTCCACAACTTGCTGACAATACTTCTGCTGCAGTGCATCCATGAATGGTTTCGTCATAAAAATAAAGACTTTATTTTTATGTTTCAGTGTTAGACGAACACTTGGATACGTACGTTTACCAATTCTTTCCGAGCTTCTTGAAGCTCCTCGTTGGTTCTGCGCTCTCTGAGTATAAGAGTTTGGTAAAATTTGTCGAGAACTGCGAGTTCTTCGTCCTTCTCAGTTAAATCTTTATAGTTTTTTTCCCACTTCTTTCACAAATTCAACGTCGCCGTCTGATACCATGTGCTTCTTCACATTTAGCTCTCCTTTCCACCTCTCAATCTCTAGTTCGATCGCTTGTTTCTGATCTCTTTGTCTTTCTAGTCTTGCGACTTTCTCATGAAGCTCCTTTTTTTTGCCTCTAAGAGAGGTTACACATCACACATCGTATTTCAATGATACATGAAAATAAAGCCTTAACTTTTGCTAGTAAGAACAAGAAGAGGAAAGACACTTACCCTCTGATTTTCGGCCAATTTAATAACTTGTTCGTCCGCCTTGTGTTGTTCTATGGAGGCTAGTTCAAGAGAACTATTATTGGACGCATTCTGAAAAGAAAAACGAATAAAGAACAAGTATATAGTTTAAGCCTAACTATATTTGAAAGAAACATTGAGTTAATGGACACCTGTTGTAGATCTTGACCCAAATTTTTTTGTTCTCTCGGTTTCATTGTGTGCTTCCCGCTTCGCCAACTCAATACCTTCCATTTCAGCTTCACCAATGTCTGAATCTTCATCGTCGGAGCTCAAAATCACCGTGCTCCCCATCTTGTCCCTTGCTTTAATATATAAATTTCCAAAAAAAAAAAAAACTGATATACTTTAAGATTTTTCAATCCTTCCATTATGATTCATTTTAGTAAAGTTATTCCTTTTCATTGTTGAGCAAAGCATTATGTGAATTGCATGTTTAATTTTTTTTTTTTTACAGAAATCGTGAGGCTTAAAGTATAAGGGAATTGGACAGAGAGTTCAAATTCAAACGAGACCGATCTAAAGCGTATATCTCTGTTTTGACCTCGATTCTGAAGAACGAAGACCTCTCTGCCTCTTTTTCCGAAGTAGAAGAAGAAGATGATGATGGCGATCCGGTACTCAGTGTCCGCAAGAAGAAGAGCCTCTCTCCTCTTTCCTCTCTCTTCACTGTCACTTTGCTTACTTTGGGTTGAGGAAAAATATGTCCCTTTTTTATTTATTTTTTAACACTTAAAATTCCATTGATCAAGAAATGCTCAGAGCTACGTTCCGAATCTCCTCGTATAAAAGGTGAGGAGATTCATTTGAGATTAAAGAATGATAAATCTGACATATTTCTGATCGCTAAAAATATGTCCCTTTTTATTTTCATCAGAGTTTAGGTGAAATGTCCTACTTCTGTACTTCAATCACATAAAGAGAACTAAGATAGAACCGGGTCGGATCTAATTTTATAGCCCATTTGTTCTCACAACCCTTTAGATGCAAAAATAAAAAAAAACTTAGTTGTCAAGAGAAAGAAAAAAAAAAAGGAAAGTGATATTTAGAAACTCGTAATCAAATCATTAAATGTCATGTATAACAAAAATAAAAATAGAAGGCTGAAAAAGAAACTCCACTGGCTACTGAGTACTGACACACAAACCAAGTCTGTTCTCTCAAGACTACAACCATTTCAAGCAAACTCAACTATAGTTTACACACGAACCGAACCAGACCACAGTAGAAAGGCCAATCGAAGTAAAGCTACACCAGGAATCTACAGAAGATCGTTCAACTTGAACCGGATTCTAACCGAACTCATTGCAAGTTTACTTTTTTCCACCTTCACATCAACAAAGCAGCGATGCCTTACTAACTGCCTACCATCACAAACCCAGAACAAGATTAAACTGGAAACCAAACAGGGCCACAAAACCCTAAATCAACCCGAGAACAAACATATCAAATTTTGAAAATTTAAACTTAATGCATATTCAGATTCACAAATCCCAATATTTTTTTACATCAAACACCGCGAACGACAGAGGGAAACAAAGAAAAAAAGAAAGGACGAATTGTAAAATTTAAAACAAACCGGTACGAAGAACACAACGCTAAACCAGACAACCGGAAAAAATTACAAATCCGGTACGGTAAAAATTAACCGGTATAGATGTGGAGACGAATGGCGATGGTGAAGATGGTGATGAGACCAAAGAAAATGATGGTGTGGACGAGAATCGAGGCGCCGCTTGTCTGCATATTTCCGAATTCAACGATTCGACCTCTCGCCGGAATCTGAAAGAGAAGTCCCGGAGTTAGAAGCACGAACAGTATCACAGCGATCACTACAGGTCCCCAATCCGCCATACTTTGCCTCTAGAGAGAGAAATAGCAGAGAAGAAGTTAGAGAGAGAAATAGTTGAGAGCGTGCGTGCAGCGAGTTTTTTATTTTTGGATTTGAAGAGTCCGAAACGTCTCGTGCGATGTGAAAATGAAACGGCCGGTGGCAAAGTCACGTGCAGATACGTTCTTTTCGAAAGACGCGGACACGTGAGTCCGTGACTAATGATGGTTAAAGACGGAGCAAAGATTTAAATGGGCTCATCTAGGATCTGATTCTATATGGGCTGAACCTTAATCTGGCCCAAGACATATAAAAGAGAACTATAACGCACACCTTCTCAACTGTATATAGTTGGTTGGTACGACGTGATCAGTTCAGTACTCACGAGCTCAGTGACGAACTTGTGGGCGACTGAGTTTTTTCTTCTTGTTATTTTTACTTTTTGGCTTCACTCTTCTTCCTTTTATCGTTTGTTTTCTTTTTCTAGAAACTAGCTAGATGAGATCATAAGATCAAAGATATGTACTTGTTCTTCAACATCGTCTAAGGTCACAGAATAAAAGTACATCCGTCTAGCAAAGAAATTCTGAAATTTAATAACTTGTTTATAATTGACTTCGTTTGTACTTCTTTTTTTTTTTTTTTTGAAACAAGGGTTACTTGTTTTTTTTTATTACTTGTTATTTAACTGGTGGAAACTATAAAACCCTGAAACTAATCAAACATAAGTTTTTTCTAACATCACTTCCTTTTAAAACAATTATATGGTATGAAAGGCACTAAACATTGATCCCACCTTTATATAAATGCAAGATCAGTGGGGCATATTGGCCCAAAAGTAATTATCATGATGGGCGGTATTATTATTATTATTATTATTTGGTAAAACGTATTTAATGTATATTAATACTCCTGGTACATTTATAATTATACTCATAGAATAGCTTTTTTAAAATCAGAACTAAAGTTTAAACTCCAGTATACACATTTTTAAGATTGTATATCCATATTAAAAAGTTACAATATACAAAACTAAACTAAACAACAAAGAACTCTAGGAATCCACATGTAACATCTAGAAGAAAACAAATGGTCATCTACGTGGTTTTCAAAAGGCCACCATGTCTTCTCGTGCATATGTATTTCCAAGTTTGAAATAAATTAGCCTCAATTTCGGAATTACATTGACCAGGAAAAAAGAGAGTAAATCTCTAGGTTTTAATTATTAACTCAGTGAGAACAGAATCTTCTTTTACATAACGAGCCCACTTAAATTAAAGCAATGGTGGAAAAAAATAAAAATAAAAGCAGTAAATAAACGCCATAACTGTAGGAATCATGTGGCATAATGGTAGCCACAGCACCCTGCATGTTATTGGGGATATTAAAGCCACTAGACTATGTTGACAAAAAAAAAAAAAAAACGCCATAACTTTTGTTCTTGCTCTCCACACTTCACAATTACCCATAAAGCGTCATTTTATAATTTTCTTTTTTTTCGTTTACTATACGAGTTTCTTTTAATCAAATCTTCTCACTCTTTACTCTCTCTTACATCTTTTGATTTTCTTCTCTCTTTTATTTTTTTGCTTTTTGTTTATTTGCTTTGGTTTCAAAGAGACAATTATCTCTCCACTGACTTTATGTTCTTTCTGAAACCAATCCAAGGCAAAACAAAACCACAGAATCAAATCTTCTTTCTCATATCTTCCGAAGAAAACTAATCCATTCATGAAGCCATCAGCTTCCAGATTTTCCTTTACTTTCTCACACTTTCTTGCACTTTATTGTGTTCTCACACTGACCCATGTAGCTCAAGGATCCCATCAATGGCAATCACCAATCAAAACCGTCGTCGTTTTGGTTATGGAGAATCGGTCCTTCGATCACCTCTTAGGCTGGATGAAGAAAGCGGTTAACCCTTCGATAAACGGTGTAACGGGTCAAGAATGTAACCCGGTTCCGAATTCTACACAAACCATATGTTTCACGAGCGATGCTGAATTTGTGGACCCGGATCCGGGTCATTCGTTCGAAGCTGTGGAGCAACAGGTATTCGGGTCGGGTCAGATCCCGTCGATGATGGGTTTCGTTGAGCAAGCGCTTTCGATGCCGGGAAACTTGTCGGAAACCGTCATGAAAGGCTTTCGGCCTGAAGCTGTACCGGTTTACGCCGAGCTGGTTAAAGAATTCGCTGTGTTCGACCGGTGGTTTTCTTCGATACCTGGTCCGACTCAACCGAACCGGTTGTTTGTCTATTCGGCTACTTCACATGGTTCCACAAGCCATGTCAAGAAGCAGCTTGCTCAAGGGTACACATTTTCAATTTCTTTTTAGTTTTCCTTTTATTATTTGTTTTTAAAATGATTTAATACTTTTAATGAATTAGTTAATTTTTATACATTTTAAAATTACCATTGCAACTACTCCTATAAAATAAATTTACGTGAAATCGAAGAAGTTATTGCTAAACATATTATTATCATCATTTGGTTTCAGGTATCCTCAAAAAACAATATTCGATTCGCTCCACAGCAACGACATCGATTTCGGAATATACTTCCAGAATATTCCGACAACATTATTCTACCGTAATCTCCGACAACTAAAGTACATTTTCAAATTGCACCAGTACGATCTGAAGTTCAAGAAAGACGCAGCAAAAGGAAAGTTACCGAGTTTAACCGTCATCGAACCGAGGTATTTCGACCTCAAGGGCTTACCTGCCAACGACGATCACCCATCGCATGACGTGGCCAATGGTCAAAAGCTGGTTAAAGAAGTGTACGAGACACTTAGGTCGAGTCCACAGTGGAACGAGACGCTCCTAGTCATTACCTATGATGAGCATGGTGGATTTTATGATCATGTGAAGACTCCTTATGTCGGTATACCAAATCCGGATGGGAATACCGGACCGGCCCCAGGCTTCTTTAAGTTCGACCGGTTAGGTGTTCGGGTTCCTACCATTATGGTTTCACCTTGGATTCAGAAAGGAACCGGTAAGTTCTCCTTTTTTTATTGATGATTTCTCTCTATCATAGTTTTACAATTTTGTTCTTAGTGTGTATAGCTTTTTAGTAGTTTTTTTAAAATGTGTAGCCTTTAATGGTGTTTAATTTATTTCACAAAATTATACCATTTCAACTTTCAACATACTAATTCTTTTTATTTATAAAAATACTTGTTTGCTAAAATTGAGAAGTATAAATTTCTACATCCAGAAAAAGAAAGTAATTTGTATTTCACGTATTTCCATTTTTTACTGTACTATTTTCGACATTCTTTTGACATTTGCTAACATAATTTAAGGCAGCCAAAAACAAATCACATGGATAGATTTGACAACTATAAAACATCATTTTAATAATCTTCTTGATTGTATCCATTAATTGTTCTGGAGGAATAATTGAAATCTATTGATTATTCCATTCAAAGATGTACAATATTAAATTTGTCGGCGTCGTCGCGTGACTCATGTTTTCAACCATACTCTAACCCCATTTGTTTAATTTATTTTATAATATAGTTTTATAACATCTTATTTTATTATTTGTGCAAGTGAAGTGGTGAGTGAGGCAGAAGGACCAACAGAGAGCTCAGAGTTCGAGCATTCATCAATACCAGCGACCATCAAGAAACTTTTCAATCTCTCTTCCAATTACTTGACACACAGAGATGCTTGGGCTGCTACTTTCGAAGACGTAGTTTCTCACTTAACCTCTTCTCGAACCGATTGTCCGATGACTCTACCTGACGTTGCACCCATGAGGGCCACTGAGCCTAATGAAGACGCAGCCCTTTCTGAGTTTCAGAGTGAAGTGGTTCAGCTTGCAGCGGTTCTTAATGGCGATCACTTCCTCAGTAGCTTCCCGGACGAAGTTGGGAAGAAGATGAATGTGAAACAAGCTCATGAGTATGTCAAAGGAGCTACTTCTCGGTTCATTAGAGCTAGCAAAGAAGCGTTGAAGCTAGGTGCCGATAAATCTGCCATTGTCGATATGCGATCTTCGCTCACTACACGGCCACGCAATCTGTGATAAACGACAAAAAAAATGATAACAAACCTTGTGAAATTTCTTAGGTTTGTTTTTGTTTCCCTTTCTTTCTTCTTCCTCTGTTTTGATCTGAAAATGTGTGATTTGATGTTTGGAAACTGAAACTAAGAAATAAAAGTAGACAGAATCATTGTTAGTGTCACTATATCATCTTTTGTCGCCATTGGAGATCTATAAGTTGATGTATAAGTCATTTAGGGGTTACCATTTGATCTTAACCTGCAATTATTCCACAAAGAAATGCATTCGGTTTCCATATATTTTGATCGATAGATTGCAAATGGGTATGAAACATTCTTCAATAGCTGAGAGTTGTATCATACTTAGCAAATGATTACCAATCAAACTACCAAAATGTTTCATGATCTTTTTTTTTATTCCCCAATCAAAATTTCCGACCGACCGGAAAGAACATGCAAGTATACGTATGAAGAGAAAAGTTTTCCTATTTTATTTTCCTATTTTGAAAGACATTTAGATAATGTTAGTTGAATTTTTCTTTCGTTTCCAAACAGATAAATATATAAGGGTAAAAAATAACAAGATGAGGTTAGTTGAATTTTACTAAATTAGAAATTAGGAAATTATCATTATCTCTCTCTGTCAGATAATCATTCTTAAAATTATCTAATTATAGATTCACATACCCAGTCCACGCATAGGCAATTATCTTTGTGTATAAATCTCCACTTAGCTTTCATCTTCTTAAAAGAAAACAAGATTTAAAGAGAAAATCAAGAATGAGAGGAAAATATATATTTTTACTAGTGCTCATTGCCTTGGTTTCCAATGAAGTTGTTGCCAAGAAAAAGTCTTCAAGACCTAAATTAAGAAGAAGTGAATTCCCAAAAGATTTCATCTTTGGATCTGCAACCTCTGCTTACCAGGTCGAAGGAGCTGCTCATGAAGATGGTAGAGGACCAAGTATCTGGGATACATTTTCTGAAAAACATCCAGAGAAGATTCAAGATGGTAGCAACGGGTCTATTGCAGATGACTCTTATCGTCTTTACAAGGATGATGTGGCTTTAATGCATCAAATTGGCTTCAATGCCTACAGATTCTCCATCTCTTGGTCAAGAATATTGCCACGTGGGAATCTAAAAGGAGGAATCAATCAGGCTGGTATTAACTATTACAACAAGTTGATCGATGCGCTTTTGTCCAAAGGAATCAAGCCTTTTGTCACAATTTTCCATTGGGATACACCACAAGGCCTTGAAGATGCTTACGGTGGATTTCGTGGGGCAGAGATTGTCAACGATTTCCACGATTATGCTGATATTTGTTTTAAGAATTTTGGTGATAGAGTGAAGCATTGGATGACATTGAACGAGCCATTGACAGTGGTGCAACAAGGATATGTTGCAGGTATAATGGCTCCAGGAAGATGCTCCAAATTTACAAACTCTAATTGCACCGCCGGAGATGGAGCCACCGAGCCTTATATCGTCGGCCACAACCTCATCCTTGCTCACGGAGCAGCCGTCAAACTCTACAGAGAAAAATACAAGGTCAGTTGAAAAAAATAAAAAATCCGCTCTATTTCTTGATCACAGTTAGTAAGAAAACGACTACGTTTATAACCATAGCAAGCCAGATAAAAAGTATGTGTTACGAATCACCGAACCTTAATATATTTATTCCATTTCCGATTTTGACGAATATGCTCTTGAATGTTGTTCAACAGGCATCTCAAAAAGGTCAAGTCGGTATTGCTTTGAATGGGGGTTGGAACTTGCCCTATACGGAATCAGTCGAAGATAAGTTAGCCGCAGCACGAACCATGGCCTTCACATTCGACTACTTCATGGAGCCGCTTGTGACCGGTAAATACCCGGTCGACATGGTCAATAACGTAAAAGGCGGTCGCTTGCCTACATTCACTGGAAAAGAATCAAAGATGCTGAAGGGCTCATATGATTTCATTGGCATCAATTATTACTCATCTTCTTATGCAAAGGACGTTCCTTGCTCAACCGAAAATGTTACATTATTCTCTGATCCTTGTGCAAGCGTTACAGGTGTGAGAGAAGGAGTTCCCATCGGTCCAAAAGCTGCGTCGGATTGGCTTTTAATATATCCAAAAGGAATTCGTGATCTTATCCTCTATGCAAAATACAAGTTTAAAGATCCAGTCATGTACATAACCGAGAACGGGAGAGATGAAGCTAGTACTAGAGGTAAAATCTTCCTTAATGATAGCGATAGAATCGATTACTACATTCGACATCTCGAGATGGTTCGAGAAGCTATCGCGGTTGGAGCTGATGTGAAGGGCTTTTTCGCGTGGTCACTGCTAGATAACTTTGAATGGGCAAATGGTTACACCGTCCGGTTCGGTTTGGTTTACGTGGATTACAAGGATGGAGGTAAGAGATATCCAAAGAAATCGGCTCACTGGTTCAGAAAGTTCTTGCATAAAAAGAAAAGCAAATGATAAGAATATTGTATCACCTTTTTATCATTTATCTCCGTTACTCTGAGAGTTTTATTATTATTAGTTTTTTACAGGTTATTTATTATTCAATAATATTTCTCTATGTGGAAATAATTATTTTTTCTGGGCAAAAGAAGAACAAAAAAACTTATGTAATTTAAAAGATTTGACGATCATATGAAATGGCAATTCATTCGGGAGATATAGGATTTGACGATAGCTAGATACAGAGGATAATAACAGTGTATTGAATCTGTCACATGTCCAACCTTGATCAATGGTATCATACCAGAGGGAGTGATCCGTCAAAGTGACCCGTTAGTGTCCTTACATTTTCATTCTGTGAGCACAAGTTCTAAGCAATCTTCTGAGAAGAGCAAGCTGTCTCAAAGAAATTCAAAGAAATGCAACTAAGTTCGTCATGACCTACAGTTTTGCTGATGATGCATTATTTTCCTGTCATGCACAACTTTCATGAAATTACTACCCAAGTATGAGAAAGCTTCTGGTCAGGTGGTGAATCTTTTCACAAGTCTGCTATTACTTTTGGGTCGAAAGTAAAGGAGAAGGAGAAAACAAGGATAATACACATTTTCAACATACATAATGATGATGGATTTGGCAGATATCTTTAAATAAGTGGTGGACAAAGTGAAATAAAGAACCCATATATGGATGGTCTTACCGGTTTTTATTAGAATCAGGAAAAAATATCCTACTTAAAACAATGGATATAGCACTACCAGTTTACACTATGAACTGTTTCAAACTACTTAAAACAATGGCCCAGGTTCTTGGTATATGTTTACTAGATTGTCCTAGAGCCAAAACAATGTTCTATATGTTTTTTGATCTGAAGCTATCAAATTTTGCAAATCCTATATTAGAAGAGTCTGATGTTTAATACGTGATGATTGTGTGCAGTCGAATTGCTCTGCTCATTTTAAGGCTCTAGCACGTCTTCTCCAGAATGATGTTCTGCGTACTCCTGGACGCAACCTACGCTCATGTATACATGTCTCAAAATCTCAGTTTTAACTCTTTTTCGTTATGGATTTGCTCTACATTTGTATACTGTAAATAAGAATCTTAACCTAAAAAAACTGTGATCATATTGTTTTACTGATGCTCATATTTTTCAGTATCATGTTTTTAAAATTAAGATTCTTTTCGTGTTTTCAGTTCTACTATAGGTTTATATAGTGTATGTGAAATCGAAGTCCGGTTCTTGTTTGCTTTAAATCATTTAAAAGTTTATATATATAAATCGAAGTATATATATATATATATTAAATAATTTAAATTTTAATTTCTGAACCAATTATAAATAGAGAGCTGTATAAAAATGATGTCTCACTCTTAATTTTTATTTATTTTTAATATTTTAATCTTAAAAAAATCATGTAAGAAACTCCTTTAGAGCTGCTCTTAAAAACAGCCATATATCATTAAACAAAACCAGATAAATTTTACTTTTTGCAATTTGTATTGAGCTAAGGGTTCTTCTACTACTATAGTTGGAAACTCTGCAAAACATTTAAAGAAAATGCAAAACATTTCATCAGAGATTAATGAGAAAAGAGAGATTAGTTCTGGAAGCCGTGACTATATGTATATCTATCAAGTTGTTCGTTTAGTCAGGTATATGTCCATTTCGTACGCTTCATACTATTTATCCTCTTTGGTCCTTCTATGTAATATTTCAAACTTAAATAGCAAATACTACCAAGTAATAACCCACTTATTTTTCTTTATTTCGTTCTCCTTTCTATTTATTTTGTTTCCAATGTCCTTACGGAAAAATATGATACATAAACGATGATTGTAGACTTTTGGATTATAAAACATTACATTACTTTCCAAAACTGAGATCCAGTGGCTTAAGTTTCAAAATGAAAAAAAAAAAAAGATTAATATGAGATAGAAGATCTTTTGATTAAATATAATGTTCATCTAAAATAAAAATAAAAATAAAAATAAAATTTTAAAAATATGAAAACTAAACATAATTGAAAATCACTATCAAATCTATAAAAACAACAAATTCGTGAGTAACGCAGTATATGGTTATTCCGACAGTCTAATTACTAAAAATAATTTAAATCATATCAATTTAATCTCAATCTCTAATCCTGTAACCCTCTTTTTCGGTAATAGTGACTTTAATATCATTGTACTATTTCATTTTATAAGTGTTTTTTTTTGTCAATAATTTTTTTTCTTTTTGTTTATTTTTTTTTAAAAAAGAAATAGAAAAAGGAAAAATCCACTACATAGCTGTCCACCTTATCCACTTCTGCCCCCAATCCCTTTGACAAAAGAATCTTCGTCACACCCTTTGACCATTCCCAACACCCCAATGGACAACAACAACCCGCAACAACCTCCCTCCGCCGCCGGGATCCCTCCTCCTCCTCCTGGAACCTCCTTCTCCGCCGCCGGATTCTATCCTCCTCCTCCTGGAACCTCATTCTCCTCCGCCGGAATCCATCCTCCTCCTACTGGAACCTCCTTCTCCGCCGCCGGAATCTATCCTCCTCCTCCTGGAACCTCCTTCTCCGCCGCCGGGATCTATCCTTCTCCTTCTGGAACCTCCTTCTCCGCCGCCGGAATCTATCATTCTCCTCCTGGAAACTCCTTCTCCGCCGCCGGAATATATCCTCCTCCTACTGGAACCTCCTTCTCCGCCGCCGGAATCCATCCTCCTCCTTCTGGAACCTCCTTCTCCGCCGACGAAATCTTTCCTCATCCTCCTGGAACCTCCTTCTCCGCCGACGAAATCTTTCCCCATCCTCCTGGAACCTCCTTCTCCGCCGACGGAATCTTTCCTCCTCCTCCTGGAACCTCCTTCTCCGCCGACGGAATCTTTCCTCATCCTCCTGGAACCTCCTTCTCCGCCGACGGAATCCATCCTCCTCCTTCTGGAACCTCCTTCTCCGCCGACGAAATCTTTCCTCATCCTCCTGGAACCTCATTCTCCGCCGCCGGAATCCATCCTCCTCCTTCTGGAACCTCCTTCTCCGCCGACGGAATCTTTCCTCCTCCTCCTGGAACCTCCTTCTCCGCCGACGGAATCTTTCCTCCTCCTCCTGGAACCTCATTCTCCGCCACTGGAATATATCCTCCTCCTACTGGAACCTCCTTCTCCGCCGACGGAATCTTTCCTCATCCTCCTGGAACCTCCTTCTCCGCCGACGGAATTTTTCATCCTCCTCCTGGAACCTCCTTCTCGGCCGAAGGAATCTTTCCTCCTCCTCCTGGAACCTCCTTCTCCGCCGAGGGAATCTTTCCTCCTCTTGGAACCTCCTTCTCCGCCGACGGAATCTTTCCTCCTCCTCCTGGAACCTCCTTCTCGGCCGCCGGAAGTTCCTCTTACCACCACCTTCTTCAGCAACAGCAACAGCAGCTCCAAATGTTCTGGTCCTACCAACGCCAAGAAATCGAGCAGGTGACCGATTTCAAAAACCATCAGCTCCCTCTAGCTCGGATCAAGAAGATCATGAAAGCCGACGAGGATGTCCGTATGATCGCCACCGAAGTACCGATCCTCCTCGCCAAAGCCTGCGAGCTCTTCATCCTCGAGCTCACGATCCGTTCTTGGCTTCACGCCGAAGAGAGCAAACGCCGTACGCTTCAGAAAAACGACATCGCCGCCGCGATCAGAAGAACATATATCTTCGATTTCCTTGTAGACATCGTTAAAGATGAGAGCAAAGAAGAGCCGGCTATCGACGGGATGGTGGCTCCCGCCGCCAGCGGTCAGCCTGCAGCTTTGGATCCGAGTGGTGTCTACGTGCAGCCTCCGTCTCAGGCGTGGGATAGCGTTTGGCAGACGTCGGCCACCGGCGATGATGTCTCTTACGGCAGTGGAGGAAGCAGCGGTCAGGGGAATCTCGACAGCCAAGGGTAATTTTCATTCACTGCCTCCCATTTTTGTGCAATGTAGATGATTTCTTGATCATATTGGGTTTTAGGAATTGGAATCGTAAATAACCTTTAGCCTTCAGTTCCAATATGAGGCAATTTGCAAACATTCTTGAATCAAAATATTTCTGATATAGGCTTTCTTGCTCTTTTGCTCGACCTGTATGGATTTTTTGTATCATGTTTCCAGATGGATGCCAATTTACTTGCTGTTGAAGACAGCATATATTAGTCGACTCTGCCTTGAATTTTGGATGTGTCTGATCGATAATGCCTGAATTCAATTTTAAAGGCTTTACATATAAACAGTAAACCAGAACTCTTGTGCAGTTTCTAATTTATGCTTCTTTCTTTCGATTTGCTCCTATTTTACTTCTCCTGTTTCACTTCTTGGCATGATCATTTCTGAGAACAAATATGAACTTGTGACAAAGCAATGTAGCTAGCAGCGATGGTAATAAAGTAGTCATTTTGATTGATAATTAGTATTTGATAGTAACAGCTTATTACAATAACTTTTGTGATTTTTTTTCTCAAAGCTTTTCGTTTTTGTAGGCTAATAACCCTTTCACAAGTATTGATCTTTCTTTAGCCGTAACTTCTGCATTCTTGAGGCACCTTTGGATATCGCTTTCTGTCAGAGCAATAGTCGTAATCCAGGTACACCTTCCTTGCATTCACATACAGTTTCCTCTCTCTAGAGCTTAGCTGCCAATTCTCTTTGCGATTCCACCAGAATCTAGGACCAAAGCATTTCTCTATGCTCATAAACTCAGTTACACACCCATCAATTTCTGATGCCTGGAACTTAGCAGTGTAAGGCATCTCCTTAGGATCAACTATCGATCCGTTTTTCACGCTCCCTTGCATGAACATTGTCTGCACCGATGGGTAGTAAATGTCTGGATTCTTCCTGTACACCCGGATAGGTGTATCATCTACATAAAACCTGAAAATTTGTAGAAATAACATTATTTTGTTACTGATGTTAATCAATTGATTAAGTGATGGTCTCATTAGGTGTTAAAAAAATACTCACACAACTTGATATGGGTTCCAAAGAAACCTATAGGAATGATATTCTTTGGTTGGATCAAACCAAAGACGAAACCTCTGATCTTTATCTCCTTCACCGTATATGTAAATTTTTGTATTCAGCAAATACGCTGGCCCATTTCCCAAAATCTGGAAACAGAGTTCGTCATTGCGGCTTGATTTGGATCTTAACTGCAATATAGCATTCAAGATCAAAACATATTTCAAGAAGCCCTCCAGGTACGTAAATCTCATCATCTTTAATCCAGACAACCATAAGTTTATGTCATTCATACTTACGTAGAAGGAAGTAATGAGTCTCGTAGACTTGGTTTGGGGTGCCTTGATTCTCATGTTGAAAGATCCTGATCCGTATATACTGTAGGATTCAAACCCGGACCCTGTTAAGGAACATGAGACCAAACATAAATACCGTCTAGACACAAACACAAGTTCATAACATACATAGAGACAAAAGCACACCCAAATAGACAGAAAAAGATAGAAACCAGATTTATGATCGAGGGTGAGGTGGAGCTCAGAGGTTTCATTAATAACCAAAGCTGGATGTCCCCATGTTGTGTAGTAGTTATCGCCCCATGTCACGAACCCAGTAGGGTCTTCACCTCGAGCCGTTGCTGCAACGGTTACAACCATCATAACCATCAGTAGATTCTTCTGATCAGATCCTCTCATCTTCATATCTCTCTTTCTTTGCTTATTTCTCACTTCACGTAAACACAATAGAACACGACTCTCCTTGGCTATGTTATATAGGTATAGAGCAGCCACGTACGTTACGTTCTTTTGATTTTCACCAAATGGGTCTCTATTCATTGCATCATCATAGTCCATATCAATTGATTAAAATGTTTTTTTTTTTAGTTTAGTCCCTCTAGGTTTTGAGCTGTTTGCGATTAACTTTGTTTATTAGTGTGGTGAAAGCTGTTAAAAGCTCGTGTTATACGCAACAAGCAATGCATCGCAAAAGCTACAATTTCCTGATTCAATTTTTGGTAGCTTTAGATTATTATCTATACAACGTTAACTTTAACAACTCTATTTATTTTTGATTAGTAATCATTGGGTCATTATAATATTTTAAACTTTTTTATTATGGTAATCATTGATGATGTCTTGCAAGTCCTTAATATTAATTGTTGATACATACTACAATTATTCATATTTCTGTCATTCATTACATCAATATTCAAGTTTCAGTTTTTTAGTCAAGTTACATTATCTTTCTAGACCATTTCTATTTATTTTTTTATTTTTATTTTTTTTTGGTTACTGCATTGTTATTTTCCTTCGTTCTGATCCATTTATCACGAGAATTCCGTGTTTGTTTCCTGCAGTAGTCTCTCTAGTTGGAAAGCCGTAATGTTGACAATTGTTATGTTGATAAATATAATATATACATGAAAATACCATTACCACTACCAGTCTCACTCCGACCTAATGGCTAATATAGATATTTAATGTAACTCACGAAAGAAAAGGAAGTTTGTCGATTGTGGTTAGTGATCATATAATAAACATTTTGAAGATTAGAGAGATTATTAGAGATTTGCTGAAATGAATGGTGACTGTTGGTTGGATTGAATAATTAATTACGTTTAGCAAAACGTGCAGCCAACTCTGTAAGTTTCATAGTTTGTTTGTTTCGTTTGTGGTAAATGCGGGAAGAGAATGCCAAAAAGTTGCCACCAAGACGACAGCTCATTTACCATGTCGATACGACAATTTACCATGTCCCTTACGTGTCCAAATTATGTATTTATATTATGTCACTAATACTGTGAATCACAAATAAATTACTTTCAGAATGATGAAATATTTTGAGCTGTTTAAAACTGAGATAATAGGTGTTGACCTAAAGAAAATCTGATTTAGAGCACCTACTATTTGTGTTCGTACTAGGACCAATTTTTGAAGCGCTTCCAAATGTAGTTGACTAGTATATAAAAGTGTGAACTTCACCTCATTTGATAATAAATAATTAAAATCCGAAGAAAATTTAGGTAGAATATAATTATTTTATTGTTATAATAAAAAAAAAGAGAATCCACAAATTTTAGTTAGTTATTTTTGTGTATATACAATATTTTAATAGCACTTTTTCTAATGAAAACAGAAAAATAACTAATTAACCTATTAGAAAAAGTGCTATTAAAATATTGTATATACACAAAAATAACTAACTAAAATTAGTGAGTGATATTCGGTAACCTCGAGAATAGAGAACGGTTATAGACGCCGTACATGAATTTGCAGATGAAACATGTGTTTACATGGACATGATCAAAACCAAAAACGAAAGTGTTAGAATCCCAAGATTCTGTACCTATCAAAAATTTGGAATCTGGCCTGATAATGTATAAGATAGATTTCGTAACAAGGTGCACACTTTTAATGCGGAGCTCGTCTTCGTTCTCAAATTTGATTGCTCTTGCAGCTTTGTGTTTCTAGTTTTTTTTTTTTTTAATTATATAGCATAAAAATCATTTTATTTGAAACGTTTGTTGATACTATAGTCTATGAAGACCAACAGATTTTATTACATAAAACTTATATTTTTCAAATTTAATCATTAACATAACCACGATATATAGTAAATCGGACTATTATATTTTTGATACATGTAAATTTTGTTCCTAATCAATTAAAAAAAAAACATAATTTGTTTTTCCTTTTGCTAATAACAAAATTTTAAATATGTTAAAAAGTTAAAAAAAAAAGTAAATCAAATTTAATTTAATGTTTCAAAGTTAAATTTAATCCAGATATGTGCTAATCCAATCGATCATCTTTTTCTGTGATGTTAAAAAAATATTAAAATTACTAAAATAAAGTAAAAAAAAGAACCCCCTTTACCTCTAAAACAACGACTCTCCTGAAACCCTAATTTTCCAATACCAAATCCGATCTGAGAAGCTATGGACGCCATCCATTCTGCAATCGATCCACTCAGAGATTTCGCTAAGAGCAGTGTCCGTCTCGTCCAGCGCTGTCACAAACCCGATCGCAAGGGTATCTTTCCGAATTTGTAATTTGATTGGGTTTATTCCAGAATTCACCAAGGTTGCTGTGCGTACGGCGATTGGATTTGTGGTGATGGGATTCGTTGGGTTCTTCGTGAAGCTCGTATTCATCCCAATCAACAATATCATCGTTGGATCTGCTTAGAGGTTTGCTCCTCCTATCTTCTTACACACCTTGATGATTTTTTTTCTGAAATTTGCCAATATGGTACTGGGTCTCGCATTATATCTGCATTGAATCAACGGTTTTGTTCATTGCTTAATAGTTTCTTGACTATACCACATTCTTGGTTCATTCTCAAGGATTTGTAATCATAATTGTGTAAAGATGTTGATGTTATAAAGTAGACTTGGGTAATGTAGGATGAATTTCAGCTGGTTCTCTTGTTGTTCCTTTTTAAGACTCTAAATTTTACTTATCCACTAATTTTGTATCCGAATAAGTATATTAATTGTCCTCATTGAAACCCAAAGCCATCAAAACTATTATTGTGCTTTTCGTGGTTCCCACACAATCAAGAAATCCAACGTGTGTTTCTCAAATTAATAATAAGAAAACTACATCCGCAAATTCTACATTTAGGCTCAAACCACAAGTGGAGAGACAAGATTAGATTCTTCTTACTTCAGTTCTTCATCTATTAATAAAAAAAAACTAATTTCAAGGGCATTTTCGTAAACACAGATTAAAACCCTCACAAGTCTCATTTTTTAAACGATTGAGTTTCACAAGTCATCATCTTCTCTCTCGTTTCTCTTTCTCCTCAAAGCAATCTAACCATGGCGGCGGCAACAACGTCTTCTTCGATTTCCTTCACCGTAAAACCTTCTCATCCCTCATCTTCCAAATCTCCTTTACCCATTTCCAGATTCTCCCTTCCATTCGCCTTAAATCCACAGAAACGCTCCTCCCCCCGCCGCCGTCCTCTCTCCTGCTCCGCCGTTCTCAACTCACCCGTCAATGTCGTAGCTCCTTCTCCGGAACAATCCGACCGGAATCAGAAATTCATCTCCCGGTATGCTCCCGAGGAACCCCGCAAGGGTGCTGATATCCTTGTGGAAGCCCTCGAGCGTCAAGGCGTGGAAACCGTCTTCGCTTATCCTGGAGGTGCATCCATGGAGATCCACCAAGCTCTAACTCGATCCTCCACAATCCGTAACGTCCTTCCTCGTCATGAACAAGGAGGAGTCTTCGCCGCCGAGGGTTATGCTCGATCCTCCGGTAAACCGGGTATCTGCATAGCCACTTCAGGTCCCGGAGCCACCAATCTCGTCAGCGGACTAGCCGACGCCATGCTTGATAGTGTTCCTCTTGTCGCGATTACAGGACAAGTCCCTCGTCGGATGATTGGTACTGACGCGTTCCAAGAGACACCAATTGTTGAGGTAACGAGGTCGATTACAAAGCATAATTATCTGGTGATGGATGTTGATGATATACCTAGGATCGTTCAAGAAGCTTTCTTTCTAGCTACTTCCGGTAGACCCGGCCCGGTTTTGGTTGATGTTCCTAAGGATATTCAGCAACAGCTTGCGATTCCTAATTGGGAACAGTCTATGCGCTTACCTGGTTATATGTCTAGGATGCCTAAACCCCCGGAAGTTTCTCATTTAGAGCAGATTGTTAGGTTGATTTCGGAATCAAAGAGGCCCGTTTTGTATGTTGGTGGTGGATGCTTGAATTCAAGTGATGAATTGAGTAGATTTGTCGAACTTACTGGAATCCCTGTTGCGAGTACTTTGATGGGGCTTGGATCTTATCCTTGTAATGATGACTTGTCGCTCCAAATGCTTGGAATGCACGGGACTGTGTACGCTAATTACGCTGTGGAACATAGTGATTTGCTGCTGGCTTTTGGTGTTAGGTTTGATGATCGTGTTACGGGAAAGCTCGAGGCTTTTGCGAGTCGAGCTAAGATTGTGCACATAGATATTGATTCTGCTGAGATTGGGAAGAATAAAACACCTCATGTGTCTGTGTGTGGTGATGTTAAGCTGGCTTTGCAAGGGATGAACAAGGTTCTTGAGAACCGAGCAGAGAAGCTTAAGCTTGATTTCGGAGTTTGGAGGAGTGAATTGAACGAACAGAAACAAAAGTTCCCGTTGAGCTTCAAAACGTTTGGAGAGGCCATTCCTCCACAGTACGCGATTCAGGTCCTTGACGAACTAACCGATGGGAAGGCAATTATCAGTACTGGTGTTGGGCAACATCAAATGTGGGCAGCGCAGTTTTACAAGTACAGGAAGCCGAGACAGTGGTTGTCATCAGGAGGCCTCGGAGCTATGGGTTTCGGACTTCCTGCTGCGATTGGAGCGTCTGTCGCAAACCCGAATGCGATTGTTGTTGATATTGACGGTGATGGAAGCTTCATAATGAACGTGCAAGAGCTGGCCACAATCCGTGTAGAGAATCTTCCTGTGAAGATACTCTTATTAAACAACCAGCATCTTGGCATGGTCATGCAATGGGAAGATCGATTCTACAAAGCTAACAGAGCTCACACATATCTCGGGGACCCGGCAAAAGAGAACGAGATATTCCCTAACATGCTGCAGTTTGCAGCAGCTTGCGGGATTCCAGCTGCGAGAGTGACGAAGAAAGAAAACCTCCGAGAAGCTATTCAGACAATGCTGGATACACCAGGACCATACCTGTTGGATGTGATTTGTCCGCACCAAGAACATGTGTTACCGATGATCCCAAGTGGTGGCACTTTCAATGATGTCATAACAGAAGGAGATGGTCGGACTAAATACTGAGAGATGAAACCAGTACTATCAGAACTTGTTACGGTCTTGTATCCATATGGTAAAAACTTAGATGCAATTTCCAGGTTTTTTTTTTGGTAATTTGGGTTTATTAGTTGTTGTACTGCTTTTTGGTTTTTCCACAAGACTATTACTTTGCTGTTGTTGTTCTGTTTCCTTTTTCTTTTATATATAAATAAACTGCTTCGGTTTGGTTTTTTGTGAATGGATTTGTTAAAAATGGGAAATTGAGTAGTTGGATCGGAATGCCACTAGACTGCGATGGGCCACAATGGGCTAGCCTATTAGTCCATTTTCTTATTTCTAACTCGGCTCATGTATCTACGAATCTTGCAAGGAAATTGCCCTCTAGATTACATTTGGTGGGATTGGCATGTTCAATTTTTTGGGGTTAGATTAGGACTTTAATGACAGATGTCAGTTTCACGAATAAGTAAATTATCTGAGCCGTGATTCCGAAAAAAGGAAGTATGTACTATGAATTGTGTTCACATTTCGTCTTTTGTAGGGAAATCGATTAATTCGTATCTCAATACAGATTTGCGGTCCTCATCCAGATATAAATTTACGATCTATGCAAAAACCTATTTCAACTCATAAAATTTGGAATTTACATATACTAAACAAATATTGATTAGGATTATGTGAATTAGTGGTTGATGATATGACATTGATATTGATAAATAAGTAAAATGGAAAACGACGTTATTTTAATTTTTTAGTTAGAAAACAAAATGTTCAAAAACATACCTCAATAAAAAAAAAATTGAAATTTTATATCTGAATTAACAAAATTAGGACATATCATGTATTGTCAACTTATCCGTTAGTCAAACATTTATGGAAACTGACATATTTTTATCGATATTTACATGGTAATTAGTGAGTATTACATATTAATTAGCAAATATTACATATCAATCTAATCATCTATAATACAAAGAAACTCGTGACTATTCATAAAGACCAGGGTAATGGGTAAGTGCAATTCAAGACTCAAGCCATGTGTTTCTCCCAAAATTAAATATATGCCGTACTAAACAAGTTTCATACTGATTTCTTAATTCACACAATTAATGTAACCTAATTTTTGGAAAATCACTGATTTATTCTTTTGGTTTGCTTAGAAGCATGTAAATTATTTTTTCCTCTTGTTTCTTCTTCAAAGTGAACAGAGTCGAGTGAAACGAGGATGAAAGGTTTGTTATGTGATTTGAAACAGAAGAGGATGGGTTGTAACTTACAGATCTTGAATTATACAAGGACGAACGTAGCTCAGGCTCCTCGAAGACGATCTAGAAAAGATCATGAACCCATTGGGATAAATAAACTGGTGAATGTATATATGATCAGCTTAAATATGTGTTTGGTTCAATTTTATTGCCTTTTGAATTTTATTATCCGTGTTGCTTATGTTCCAGTAATCGTCTAACATATATATAATTTATCAATCTTAGATGTAGAAAATGTTCCTCTTTTCAAGAAAGAACAAAAAAAATTATGTTTTCCTTGGGCCATTAACAGGTTAATTTTAAAATCGTATATATAAATTGCGTAATTGAGATTTTTCTAAGCAAACAGAAATTTGATTTTCTAAAAAAAAAATAGAAATTTGAGATTCTTTTTTTCTCGGAAAAACGTGGTTAAAGAAAGCAATTGAATGCCTAAGTTGTTTTTTCTATAATAAGTGTTTTCCTTGACGATTTTTTCTCATGTTTTTTTTTTTTTTATTAAAGAAATCGATCAAATTTTCTCTCAAGGTGCTATAAGATTATTTGTACATCTTAATTAGTAGATATTAATAATAAGTTGTCAATGGTATAGTCTAATTTTGTTAATTGAGATATAAAATTTCAGATAACTTGTTTTTGCATAATTTGTTTTCTATGTTGAAAAAAATTAAACGATGTTATTTTTCATTTTGTTTATTTACCAAAAGAAGAAAGAAAAGAATCCAAAAAAAATTATTTCAGTTTGGTTTGATGTACGTGACGAAAGCCTTTTTGTTCAAACTAGAATAATAAAAAGAAAAATATATGGAATATTAATTCCGTTAGAACAAAAGGTATTCTTTAAATTATTTTCATTTCTTTTTCCAGCATGAGGTTATGATGGCAGGATGTGGATTCTTAACCTATTATTATAGACGAAAAAGCAATTGATTTATTATAGTTATTGGTATATTTAATTAACACTTCCAAAAAAACTATGAACTTTCGGGCCGCTCACTGATCACTATGTGCGCCAGACATATATCTTAAGTGTGATGCTTTCAGGTTCTCTTCAATGGTTAGCCAAATAATTAGTGTTTTATATTAGATTTGGAATTAAAAATAACTTTTTAGAGTTTTTAGAAGTTTTCATACATATTAAAAAATACTAATTTAATATTATTATATCATTTTCCATACAAATTAAATAGTATATAATAGTATCTGTCAAAATTGTATACATAATGATACTTTTGTGGAAAACAAAACATCTTAATTAATACTTATTATGAGGCAAAAAGTATGATTTTCTATTAAAATAAAAAGAAATCTATTTGAATTTTTAAAAGTGTGGTAAATATAAATTAAGTTTACGTGTCTGAATGGTGTATTATCATTTTTAATATGTTTTTTACAAGAATAATTATAATATGTTAATCTCTATTGAAGATGATGGTGTGATAGAATAATACAAATCATATTTTATATACATCAAAGTTACTAATTTTTAAAATCTATAAAATCTAAATATTAATTTTAACGGAAATAAAACAGTACAATATATCAAGTAAATAAATCGAACTTATTTTTTGTTCTCATGAAACAACTAAGTCCATTTATTTATATTTGGTTTGATATATATATGTGAAACAATGAATAAACTAAAAACTGCATAAATCTAATTTTGATACATACTCTGAATCTATTCGAAGAAATTAAATACCATTAATCAAGGAAGGTAGATCCAAAATAATAATAAAAAATTCTAAGACTTATGGTTCTCTCATGGTTACATGTAAGATCACGATCAACCTTTATTTTCCATGCACGTTCATTAAAATCTATAATATAGCAACCACTCATATTAATTATATATATATATATATGGTCAATCTCAATTTTGTAATTGGTGAGTTATTCAAAGAGTGAGACTTTCGCCTTTCTCAGACATTAAAAGTAAGACTCTCACTTTCTCTCCCGTTTACTTTTGGCCCATTTATATACAAAATAAAATCTCTTGACTTAGCGATTTTCTGTAATGTATCTTCTTTCACTTTCTCTTTCTTTTTGTCAATGAACAACTAACATACTCAATATTTTTATATACTTCTAGGCAATCTATATATATATATATATATTAGTACTGTATATATACTATCATTGTAATCAATATATTCGCACATCAATGGCATTGTAATCCCATAAGATTTTCTTCCATGCAAATATTGACATGTTGCTTTGTAATTTATGGAACCGAGACTCTTTTGTTTCTGTAATCGAGTTTTCAGGCAGATATTTAAAATTTTCCAATTGAATTTGGGAACGTTCAAACATTTACATTCAGTAATAAAATTGATCATGAACTTTATCGTCTTTAGGACCTCAAAATGGTTTCCAAGACTCTGTAGTCATTTTTTTGTTTTCACTTAGATATAGTCTTTAGTTTTTCTTTGTTACCTTATTTTGGATCTTTAATTAGTGTAACAATTGTATACACTATACTAAGCAATTACCCATTTTGGTGGGGTGGGGTGGGGGAGGTTATCTACGTTATTTCCTACTATTTGAAGGGTATTTTCTAAACTACTACTTGTTTAATTTTTCTTTTCAAAGAATAACAAGACTACTAAGAAATTCTAAAAATACTTAAAAACTTTTTTAAAGAGCTTCTTCTTCAATCATCAGTGGTAAACTGTAAAAAGGTCATGTAATGATACATACTGGTGGAAAATCACAAGAGTTAATGAAGATTCCTGATTAAATCAGTTGTACGAAATACTTCTATTTTTTTCACAAAATGTATTAAATCAGTTGTAAGAAATACTTCTATTTTTTTATAATTATCCTTAAAACTGATTTGATGATATTTCTGAAATCTGTTAAAAATTGCGGTAAAAAACCAAAACTTAAAATTGGTATTTAAAAGGTGTCCTATCTCATGTTATTAATTTATACATTTTAATTTATTATTTTTTATAAATTTATGATGTTTTATTTTCCATCTTTCACTATATGCTTCATGACCCTTTACTTAATAGTTGTTTAGATTCCTGCGCAAATCCCAATGTAAACTTCATTAAATTGTTTAATTTACTATTATCCAGGGTTATTTAAATATAATTTGAATTTTGATTGTTTCAATCGAAGTAAAATATCAAAAAGTTTTTTTCTGATAAAAAATACAAATGAAGAAAAATATTCAAATAAACGAATCCAAATTGTTGAAAAAAAAAACGAATCCAAATTTGCTTTTATCGCTGACTACATTTACACAAACTAAAATATACTAATATAGTTAGCTTATAAACAAAAATCTACCTCATCTACAATGCAAATATCTAACTATCACGATACTCCGTTTTGTCGCTATTCAAATTTCATGTATTTGTTACTATATACTTTCATATTTATGAACAAAACTGATATTACAAGTGACTTAAAGTGAATCTAAAACAGCTTCTTATTATAATTTTCCTTAAAGTTATTTTAGTCCAATTACCTTTTATTGCAATAATAGTTTTCAATAATTTGGTTTCTTATCAATTTCATACGATACATTCTAAATTTATATAAAGTTTCAGATTCAATAAAGATACATAATTATAATATCCTAGTTTTAATTTTTATATTATTTTTTTTTATAAATCACTTTGAAATTATGTCGATTAATTGTACTAGATAATATTTTTGGTAAGAAACTTTAGTTCATGAAATTTATCCCTTTTGGTAGTGTTTTCATTGTAGAGAATCCCAAAATCTTGGATGCGAATAAATATATATTGGTAAATGTTTGGCTATCTAAATGATAATACTTTTGTAATTTTTGTGTAATGAAATATATGTAAATAAGATATAAGGTAGCGATGGATCACATGATGAGAGTAACTTCCATCATCCATTGTCCCCTCTTCCTTCCCTAACACTGTCTTTTCATTCCCTTCCATTCTAAGGGCATTGTCACTTTCTCTTTTAATTCCAACCAAACTTGGCCTCTTCTTCTTGTTTTATTTTCTCCCAATTATTAGAACTAATTAACCTTCCATTTATATGCTATAGTTCATTGCTAATTTATCTTTAACAAAGAAAAGTTAATAATATAATAACAAAATTACGTATACAATGGCATATATATGGGTTACAAGATTAGTCTTGATTCCAATCCACCTAGATTCAAATCCGTATAACGTTTGTTGGTTATAAAAGTACTTAATAATGATAATGTCTCAATATAAATATATTTTCTAGAAGGTGAAAGAAAAGGAGATATACATGCACAATAATGAAGCTAACTTGTGTAAGGACCACAAATTTATATTGACATCAAAACTAAAACAAATCTCTGTCATAAGGATATAAACTATAAGAGACAACACCACTTACTATTAAATAGTTTATATTTTAGAAAGAATTAGATTGTGATTTAATATATATGTTTGGGAAAAAAAGAAATCTAAGAGGAGGGGACAAGCAGAGATCCATCCCACATGGGATTCAGAAAATATGTAAATTGGTGAAAAAGCTGAACAAAGGAAAACAACATTTGGAAAATGATGGCTCTCTTTGATCTCTTTCTCTCTCACAAACACCAATATGATTGATTCTATATACACCGGTATTACACATGTATATGTGTACGTATATACAAAATGTATGTATAGATACACTGATGATAAATGATACACACACAAATATTGAGCATAGAGACAAATGTGAAAAGACAAATGTTAAGGTTGTGTCACAATGGCCAAGATTGCTATGTGTATTGATGTATCTATCAGTTTCCATTATCTTTTAATTTCTCAGACACATCTCTTTCCTTCTGGTGAATTCCATGTTGTAGTTATACATTTCCTTTTTCTTGTATGTACGTAGAGACACACTCATAATGTTCATATACGTATGTTTCCTTGACTGTCTAACAAATATATGTATCTTTGCATACACACTCTACAATCTACTAAATAAATTGAATATTTTACGCATGGAGTGTACATTTTTATTGGTTTCATAAAAAATGAAAGTTATGTAATTAAAATATTAAATTTATAGATCAATAGAAATGGACACAAACACAACTCTCTTTTCTTGATCTTCAAGTAATAAGTAAAGATGTTTGAAAGTTTTATTTTATTTCGACTGAGCGTCTATATATATATAACTTACTACAAGGATGTTATTTCGAATTACAAAAATGAATCAAAATAATTAAGTATATTCTTCTGTCTTTAATCAGGAATTTAGAATCATAAATCTTTTGAAGAACGTATCTTATATATAATTTTTGTAGAAGCATAGCAAGAGGTATTTGCTAAGAAAGACGAATTGGGTGGGTTGGATAATGATGAGGAAAGTGAATTGATATTTGTTAGTGTTAAGCAGCAAAATTTGAATTTCAATTTGATAAAACAGAATATATATATTTTGGAGTTTGTGTATAGAGAAAGGTCTAAGAAGAAGAAGTTGAAAACAAGTGGATACTACTCATTCCCACCCCTTGTTGTCATTGTAATTCTCTCATCAATTATTCATCTTTATATATATATAAACGTATCGATTGTGTTTTTTTTTTTTGGTTTGATCCATTTGCTTCTATCTTTCATTATCAAAGGTTCCTATCATAAAAAAATATGAGCCATGGCCCTCCTCTTTCACTCCATTTTGGTACTATTTATATAAATTCTATAGTACAGTGATTATTTACAGTTCAATATCATTTGTGAGCTTTTTTGTTGACTTAATAATTGATCCGCAAGGACACATACTTCATCGCAGTAGAAATGATCTACTATATTTTTTCTTTCATTTCTAATCTCTTCTATTTGTTCTTCTATTTTTTTTGGTAAACTTTTGTTTTTCTTCTTGTAGCATCGTGGACAATATTTCCTATTTTTGTCAATGATTTTTACGAATGGTAATTATCTTCTCCTTTTTTCGGTTAACTCGTCAAAATTTTAAACATGCAAGTAAACATGTATTCTACCAGATTTTTAAAAATAATGATAAGTTTTTAGCATTCAGTAGACCTAATACTAGTTCTTGATGATTCATGTATGTAGTAAATGTTTTCAACTTCGATAGCAGTAGCTTCTGATCTGTTTTCTATCTAGCTAGTAACGAAGAGATAATCTGTCGAATAATTAAAAACAGACTTATGTGGCTTGTATCAATCAAGGTTTTTTTACTTTGCTGCAATTTTTTGTAAAAATTTTGTGCTTTATTTAAGCATCATTATGTAGAAAATACACTATAATATTTTGCTCGAACCTGGACCCGGTAAAACCGAAATAGTCATTGTATAACTTGTTCAACTACAAAACTCGGGAAAAGAAAATCACTGAGAGATTGTAACTTCACACGCATGCATGTAAGAGTAGTACTGCATGAAGTGCTGCATATATGTGTACAAGTAGAACTAGTTACATATCTGGCATTAGACAGTGCCCAAATTGGAATCTTGATTACTTTATTATTCATTTATTCCTATAAAAAATTATAAATATGTTTGTTTATACACGCGTGTAAAAGGAATTTTGTTTGCGTAAATAGGTAATGACGTATTATTATTTGATTAGAAATTAGCTTGTTGGAAGAAAAAAATGGAGATCTTTATAATGACGAAAAAGGAGATCTTTATTTACGTCCAAATAGCAATAAAGAAGCTCTCTAGACTCTAGGGTTTCATGAAATTCCTTTTAAGCATTTATAGTTTATAATTAGATTACACGTACCTTTTAGATATCGATTTTAGATATATATTCTCTATTTTGTATTTTATTTTTATCTTTGCATAAGTGTTTGGTCCTTCAAGATTCTTACACTGGGGAATTATCCAGAACTAAAACTTATTATCTTTTTATGTTTTATGACTATTAATATTTTGCAGTTTATTATTGATTAATTGTGTTTATGTAAATGACTATTAATACTTTTGTTTTTAAAAAACTAAAATTTAAATATTTTATGAATTTTTTGTGCTTAATTTTGAAATATATGTTTTGAAAACCTTATGATTTCTATTAATATTATTCATTATATAATCTATGTAGCTAGTAGTGTTATAATATTTCTACAGTTGACATAAACACTGGACAGTATAGAACAAGTCATCTCATCACATTATGTACCAAAAGTATATCTGCAGAAAATAAATCTAAAACTATATGAATTTACGTACCGTATTATTAAACATTTCTTATACTCTAGTAAAACATCTGGATAAATGCAGATCATTTTTTTCCACGCAAATTTTATGTTACCAAATAACCGGAAACTACAATCAGTTAAATTGACACTGTAAAGATTTTATGTTTTCTAGTTTAATGTATATGTACGTACGCACAAATACAAAAGAATATTATATATATAGTATTTAAATCGACCTTGGAGATTAAAGTAGATGAATTGAGCATGGTAATGCAATAATTATACCCATCATCTCCATGCATATATATCTTTATATATAAGTACGTGTGTGTTTGATTATTTGTCTCCAGAAAAAAATAATCATCAATTCTTCATTGAACAAACATTAATTTCAAAGATGATTACAGCAAGTAAAATGAACCATATATAGGTCAGTCAATTATATTCAAATCATGCAAATCGTTCATTCTTTTTCTATTTTTCACGTCTTTTATTATGTATAGTACAATAATTGTTTATCATTCACTCTATCTCTTGTTACTTTAATATCAAGCACTTAACTAACTGATCGCACTAATTAGGTTTTGTTCTCGTGGCTAATTAGTGACATAATTCGAGATTAGGACTCCATATTATTAATGCAAATAGCTGATGTTTCAGAATTGACATGGTTAATGTATACTTCGTAACTAATTTAAAATTCAGTCCATCATTACGATTATCCCCAAATGCCCATGTAATTTTTTAAAAAAATTCTCTCTAATACTATCTAAAGAGTCAAGTCGGAAATATGTTTTTTTTATGTTGAGCCAAAAAAAGAAAATTTTGTGTCATTATTAGTTCATGAAAAAACTAAGAGAACGTTTAAGTGTTTCTTTTTGTTGGGCAAAGAAGTGAAAGTAAAGTAGCTGGAAAATAATGAATATCTTATCGATCTAAACATATTGTTTTCCTTCGATTTCAAGAAAACAAATAGAAAGGACTAATATTACCAAACTCGAAAATGAACACAAAATATATTTTTTTGGGGCAAATAACAAAATAAAATTTAAACAAAAGAATTTCTCTCTTTTTTTCCAAATTATTTTCTCAGACTAATTAAACCAGTATTCTCTGTCAAATTTTGATTTTATAATAACAATAATTAAGAGAAACAAATAAATACTTAAATTAAGGCCTAAACCGTTGCCTGCAAGAGTGGCAAGTGATCTCCAAGCAAGTCGTATCGATCTTCGTCATTGATCTCTCCTTCAACCTCTCCGCTCTCTCCATCTCCTCCCTCGCCTTCTGCCACATCACCCTGATTTCAAACCCAAAAACCGTTAACAAAACCGAACCACACCAAACCGGAGATACTTAATCTAAGCTTCGTTACCTTGCACGAGCAAACTCAGATTGAGCCATCTCCATCTCACGGCGAGTCAGCTCTCTGACTCTCTCGGCGTAAGCTTTCTCTATCGCCGCCAGTCTTATTTGCTCTGCCGCCTGCCACTTCAGGGCCTCCACACCTCCTCCGCCGTCATCGCTTAGATGCTCCACCGTCGCCGTTGGAATTGTGCTGAGGCTGATGGAGAGTTTGAGGTCTAGATCGTGGTGGATCATGGATGAGGAATGGTGGTGGTCGGTTGTTATAACTGTTGGTCGGAGTTTCCTGACCGGAGATTCCGTCGACGGTAGAGAAGGTAAAAGCTGAAGCACTTTGTGATGATCTTGTTGTTGTTGTTGTCCAGCCATTTTTTTGTTTTGTTTTCTGTTGGGAACTAAAAGGCTGCAGTTTTCAACAAATGGAGGGTCGCATTACCAATCACTTAATATGTAAACTGCTTCGTGTCTGTGCACATATATATCCATTTGGATGACGAATATACCCTTTGTTTTGATTTTTGTGTTCAAAATAATAGTCATGGAATCTGGAGATTGATAGTTGTGGAATTTAGTAATATATATTAACGGTTGATTTCGACGGAATGTTAAATTAGTTGACTATCGAAATAAATGAAAAACTAGTTCGTAGAGTAAAGTAAAACAAAATATATGGTGGAATAATAGGAAATCATATGAAGGAACAAATTAAAGTTTTCTGGCAATTTAATTTTTTATTGTGAAGACAGTTTAATTATTTGACGATAAGTACAAAGAAATGAATTTTTTTAATTTTTTAAATTATTCCTTTTGTTTTACAAAAAAATATCATTCTAAAGTTTTATTTTTTTATTAAAAGTGTCATTTTGTATTTCTAATGCAATTTTTCAAAATAAAATCCATTTTAATCTTATTATATTAATGTATTAATTAGAGAGTTAAATATTTTTAATATATTTATTAGAGGTATAATACAATTTTAATAATTTTTTAATATGTGTGTAAAATAGTAGAGTGACAATCTTTGTGAAACATAAAGAATAATATTTTTAATAATTTGATCAAAAGGACTAACAGATTACTGAACTCATTTCTAGATATTCAAATTATTTTCAAAATTAATATTAGGTGAATAATAATTTGACTAATAATAAATATTTCTCCAAAAGCTGCCCTAGTTTATTAAAAAGATTTGAATCATTTATTGACTAGTTTTTGTAGCCAAAAAGAAGAAAGAAAAAAATGTTTCTATTGTAATTGTCACCTAGTTAGATATCTCAAAAGAATTAACTAATTCAGACAAGTTTTACAAAAGTTCAGCCAATGTAATTTTTTTTACTAATACCACCTAACTAATACTATATAATTGATTCTTTTAGCTATTCACCCCGAATTTCAGCCAATTAATAGTTACTATTTACATCCCTTGTATATCTTTAGGGTTATTTGATAATTTTTGTTTTATATAATGAATATCTCGATAATCCTCTTAACAAACGACCACCGTACCATCATTATGTGAATTTGTTGTCAGGTGTGGTTCCACTGATTTTCCCCATTGATAAGACCAAATGATTTGATTGTACAACAATTAGGACTTAAACACCGACTTAGTTTATTTTACAAACGAATATTTACCATTATCACATTTTCATTTATGTTTTTAAGAGGAGATTTCAAAATATAAACTAATAATTAATTATATATATTAAATCCTACGGGTGACAAAGATGGTTGGTTCCTCCAACATAACCATCATTATTCTCATCTAACATGCTGTTTTTTTTATGGATCATCACTCGTAAATATATACCTACACATTTCGTCATGATGCCCTATATTTCGTTTGCAATTTGTTGATTACTTCACGTAAGAAATAGTTTAATTAGTGTAGAGATTGTTTTATTAAGTTTCGAAATAAGAAATCACCAAAAACCAAAATATATAGATATGGTTATACCAAATATAGCTTCATGCAAACTATTGTTTATTTACGTTTGCGTTCCATGTTTAACACAATATAACATGTAGGTGCAAACGAAACATTGTTTTAACGCTTACGACATTAGTGACATACAATATAACTCATAAGTTCCGATTGCAATTTTTTTGGTTGTTTTTGAAAAAAAAACACATTGGAGCATTTGTAAAGAGAGAATAATGGTCCATGCATGGAGGGTAGTTTGGTGAAATGAAGGTAGAGACTAATAAAGTTAATTAAGCTGTAGAGAAAATCTCCGTTGGAGAAAAGACAGAGAAGATGGGATAGAACGGATCACGTTATTGAGGCATGAGAGGCTTTTCAAAAAAACCCTTTTCACTTTTCATCATCTTTCTCATTTCAAATGTTATTATAACTAATAACTTTGGGATTATATATATAAACATATCTCTGTTTCTTTTTTTTTTTTTTATAAAGATATGAAAAACGAGGATGTGGGTTGTGTAATAATTGGAGATGCACGTGGGTTAATGGGTTCGAAAAGCTAACAAGCTTATTATTCTACTAAGTACGAATGTTTTAGTCATTTAATCAAATTCTTGTCATCAAATTAAAACGGTTTTCTTTTGGGTTAAGTTAAGTATAAGATAAAAGTGTAGGTAATGTTTTCTATGTTTTTACTGATTTGTTTCTTATGTATGATGTAACCCTGAATCTGATACTAATACAAACAATTATTATTCTTTTTTTTTAAATGCAAATTTCTTTCCCCCTTTTTGTGTAAGTTTATCTTTAATCTTATTTATTATCTAATATCCCGTAATAATGAACATATGTATAGTTCCTTTCATTTTAAACGCACAGCTATTCCACAGTTTAAAGGGTAATTCGTCAAATATGGAGCTAGTGGCAACACCAAGAGATGTATATATATAGTGGAGCAAGTCGGGTAATATCAGTTGGAGTTATTTATCTTGTAGATTTAGACTTTAGTTTAATCATTATTTTATCATTTGGATAGTATCCTAGAGTCATGATTTTGATTGAAGCCTAAGTCCACTCCAATTATCCAAACCTTAGTATTATGCTTCTTAACGTGTCCTATATATGTAGCCCAGCTTCTTCGTTGTCATTATAATCGTCTTTTCTTTATTCTATCTAAATTTAGGGGGAACTATTTTTCGAAGAGATGAAAACATATAAAAGTGATTGAATGTGAAAGTTAAAGAACTCGAAATCCAGAACCTATTAAACTCAAATTGTTCATGTCCCCAATTAATCTTGGAAGTAGTTTGTTAACCTATATCTCTTAGCAATTCATTTAAACTGTATAACGACTGAAAAGTTTTTTAATTGAATACCCTTTCTCAAAAAAAAAAAAAAGTTTATTAACCTGTTTTAATGAACTTCACGTACACTTTGTCTTGCATTCTTTAATTATCCATGTTATTCGGTCCACTGGTTTTAGAGCATTTTATGTTTTTTTAAATGTCTTGATCTTTGCTTCTAAATGCAGCACATAGCATAACTATTCCACTGAAAACCTTATAGGAATTTCATGTTTAAATTTGACATAAAATAACATAGTATAAAGTATAATTTTGAGTTGAAAATCCATAAATTATTGTTTCTCCATCAAAATAAAAAGTAAAACATATATAAACCTACACATTAAAAACGGTACGTTGGAACTTCACAATTTTTTTCAATAATATAATTGATCCTTTTGGACCTCACAATTATCAAAGATAATGTATATTATTGTTATAGTTAATTAAGAAATTGCGGGCATAATCTTATAGTTTTCTCGTATCAGAGACCAAAACATGTTTAATTAGTTTTTAAGTGCTTTGATTTAAGATATTCCGATTCTCTTCTTTTTAGATGATGGTTGGTCAGCTAAAATTAATAATATTTAAGTCATAAGTGTACAAAGATTTGAACTTTAATCTTTCATACTAGTCCTGGGCATCCGGTTTATCCGGTTTAATCGGATCGGTTTGTTCGGTTAAAGGGGTTTTCGGATGTTGAAATTTTTTGCTGATTTGAACCGATTTTTAACTCGGTTCGGCGTAATCGGATTTCGGGTTTCTCGGATCGGATTTGTATACATAAAAATTTTCCGAAAAAATCCGAAAAATTTACAAAAATGGGTTTTGAAACCGAAGAACACAATATTTAACACAAAACCAGAAGCTAAACCTTATATAAGCTGGATTTACATGTAGTTGTAGTTTAGTAACTCTTACCAGTTACAACTCATTGTTATCACAACACAAAAGCATGCAAATCCACATCAAAAAGTAAAAAACGATCAGCTTCAAAGTCAGTACTACCGAGAGTAATAGGCTGCATGCATCGCATCAAAAATGACAAAAGAGCAGTTTTGTAGTTCCTATGAACCTGTTCCAATGAAAACAACATCAAAGACTTAACAAAAAACCCAAACTCTTACCTACACAAATATATAACCAAACAAAAGCATGCAAATCCACATCAAAAAGTAAAAAAAAAGGTCAGCTTCAAAGTCAGTACTACCGAGAGTAATAGGCTGCATGATCGCATCAAAAAGAACAAAAGAGCAGCTTTCTAGTACCTATGAACCTGTTCCAATGAAAACAAAATATTGTGCTTAACAAAAAGGCCAAACTCTTACATAACAAAAACATAACCGTAACACCAATATAAAAGGCTAAACCATAACTCTTACCTCCCATACTATGAGACTGATGGAGGTGAATTCCGAGAATCTACAAAACAAAACATAGTCAAACTACAAAAAGATATAAATATTAAATCATAAAAGTATCAGTTACTTAAATGTACTAAGTTACTAACCAAGAGATTCCAAAAATTCAACTTCTTCCAGCATTTGCACCAAGTTTGGAACATGTACTTCTGATTTATACGAACACCTTAACCATTGCTGTGTGCAAATTAAAACCTCGACCATATAAGGAGTCATACAACTCCTATACGGATCCAATACTTTACCACTTGTACTAAAAGCAGATTCTGAAGCAACTGATGATGCTTGAACTGCAAGAACATCTCTAGCCATTTCCGATAAGATAGGATACTTGGTGCTATTACACTTCCACCAACTGAGAACATCATATGGCAATCCTAAGCTATTTTCCACTCTAGTCTCAGGTTTCTCTCTTAAGTACATATCCAACTCATTGTTTCCATCTTCACTTCTTAACTCAACCATCTTGTTGTAAAGAGACTCCATCCGCTCACAATCATCTTCATCATCTGATAAATCACATGTAGTTGTTGGTGGATGAGAATCAACCAAAGCTTCATTCTGGTCTGTCACACTTAGCCTAAAGCTATACTCTTCATAGAACCTTTTCAGCACACTTGTAACCAAAGCATACAACCGCCTACTCTCTATAGTGTCCTTACCATATAGCTGATCAAAACAGAGGGAAGCAAATTTCATCTTGTTGCGAAGATCAAAGATACTACCTATAATCACCAGAGGATTCATATTGTCTAATCCATTCCAATACTTATCAAATTTGTCTCTCATAAGAGAAGCCTGCTTCCTTATCTCTTCTATATGGCTCCGAGACTTAGTGATAAGGGCCCTTTCAATGTTTACAACTTCATTGTAACAAACCGTGGATGTGATCGAGTTAGAAGAAGAAAATACTAACGTGGACTTGTAGAATATTTTAAGAAACTTTACGAAAAGGGAAATCTCTTCCCAATCACTGCTACTTGGCGGCCCAACTCGTTTATTCTTCTCATCTTCTTCCATGAAGTATTCGCAGTACAACTTGTCTTCAGTCACCATCTTTTCAAAAGCAACTCTCAGCTTCAAAGCAGAGCTCAGCATCAGATAGGTAGAGTTCCATCTGGTGATAACATCTAATGGCAAGCTGCCTCTAGATACTTTTCCTGTCTCACACCTCATTGCAAAAGACCTCAGCCTTGTGAAAGAAGAGCGAACATATTTAACCGCATTCCTAATGGCAACAACACTAGGATTAATCCTTTTTAATCCATCTCCCACAATCAGATTGAGAATGTGTGAACAGCAGCGCATATGTAAGAATTCACCACCTAGAACTAAAGCTTCCACTCCTCTCATCCGTAACTCTTCTCTCAAAAGATTCAGAGCCTTGTCATTGTTTTTTGCATTGTCTACTGTAACTGTAAAAACCTTTTCAATTCCCCAATATTCTAAATAATCCATAAGTTGTCCTGAGATAGTCTCTCCCTTATGATCTGTTATAACTTTAAAACTAAGGATCCTCTTCTGCATTTCCCAATTAAGATTAATCCAATGAGCCGTGATGACCATGTAGTTGCAAGAGGTTGTAGGAGCTGTCCAAATATCTGTAGTTAGAGATACTCTTTGCTTGTCAACACTAAACATGTACTTCAAAGCGGTTTTCTCTTGCTCATATATCCCGACAATGTCTCTACAACAAGTTCTTCTTGAAAATGTCTTGTATAGAGGCAAAACATTAAAACAAAACCGCTTCCAACCTTCTGATTCTACAAACGAGAATGCCAACTCATTCATTACTACCATCTCATTCACAGATCTCCTAAAAAGATGTGGATCATACTTAACTACCCTCATATTCCCTTTGTTATCACTACTTAAGACCTTCTGTTTTTCCTTGTCATCAAAATCCTTGAACATCTTGCATCTACCTATGTGACCTTTCATAGAACTAGTTCCAACTAGTTTTGAGTCACACCCAATTTCTAAGCCACAATACTTACAGTTACTAACTGAAAGATCATCTTCCCGTTGCACAAAGTGTTGCCATACTTCAGCTCTTTTAGCATACCTCTTTCTCGGTTTAGGTGGCTTAGCAGATGCAGAATCAGGTGCGGTACGCTTCACCCCGCGGTTAAACTCCTTTGTAATCTCCGGTTGAGCCGGAGGCTCTGTCTCATTGTTCTCTTCAGACATCTACAAACAGTGGGAAGAAAGTCAGAAACAACATAATATTTACGAAGAATCAAAGAAGAAGAACTAAAGTTATTCAATGTTTAGTTGTTTATAACTATCGGTATTCACAAGTCTGTATCTTCAGACAAAAACATAAGACAAGCTCTATAATTGATAGTTTGATACGCTTTTGAAGAATCAAAGCAATAGAAGAAAATAACTGCTTAATTAACCAATTAGACTCCAAACAGCTTTGAAATTAAGATAAATTTGAAAGAAGAACAAAAAAAAAGAAGTAATTACCTGAGAACGAACGAACCCACAATTAGGGTTTTGCGGTGGCTTTCTCGCTTTTGTTCAGACGACGATAAGGGAAGAAGCGAAGGAGAAGGCGAACACCGAGCTGATTTTGCGGTCTCTGTTTCTCTCCTTTAGGGTTTCACGGTCGCTTTCTCTCTTTTTTCTGGAAGACGATTCACTCTCGAGTCTCGACGATAAGGGAACTCTCTCGGTCTCTCTCTTTACTCTCGACTCTCCTTAACCAAAACCAGCAAAATCGATGAACCAAGTTATGAAGATTCGAAGATATAATTATACTTTCCCAATAATTTGTGGTTTACAATAAACCGAGAAACCGATCGGTTCCGATTACCGACCCGATAAAACCCGAAATTCTCACATAATTTTTTTTCTCTTCGATCGGTTCAATTCATCATTACAAATCGGATACGTGAACCGAATATATCGGTTTGTCCGGTTTGAGTTTTTCGGTTCGCACCGAACGTCCAGGACGATTTCATACTGTTAGTTAGTTGCCATAAAGTAAACCGATACGGTTAATTATGATTAAAACGAACTATAAACCAATTTTTTTTATATGGACGGATGGACCGAATCGTCTACCTGTACCGGAAGCGCGTGGATTGTACTCTCTCTCTTAGAGTTTCCCGCTACATTTATTCCGTTGAGAACATTCCCGCAAACTCTTCTCTCGCCAAAAGCCAAGATTTTCTGTGCACAATAATCTCTTTCTTTATTGACTCCTTAAAAGCTCCATGAACAACTCTCGAGATCTCGCACTCGTCTCTACTTCTGCAATTTTCGGTGCTTTGGTTTCAGCTCTTGCATTTCGCTTCTTCTCATCAAACCCTAAATCTCGAAGAGTTGCTTCCACCGAAATCGCCGCAATTTCCAGAAGATTCCCGGCTCTCGATCCTTACAGTCCTTTGAAGCGAAATGGGTTTGTCAGATCTGTCTTTAAATTCATCTAATTGCCCCCAATTTCGTTGTTTTCTTAGAGCTCTACAGTTCGAAAATCATTTTATAGCGAAAATTTCCAACTTTCGGATGTTCATCTCGAGCTTCGGTAATTCTGTGGAGTATAAAGCTGGAATCTGGTGAATTTGGTGAAGAAGATGATTGACTTTGCTTTGCTTTAATATGTAAAAATTTGTTATTTAATTATTGTGAAGGTACTTATCATGGGATGATTATTTCATGGCGATTGCATTCCTTTCAGCAGAAAGATCAAAGGATCCTAACAGGCAGGTGATATTTTGTTGTTGGGATTCTCATTTAATCCAAACAGTCTTTCAAGTCTTTGTAGGTTTCAACTGAGATTCAACTAGGTACTTGAGAATATGTTTGCTTTATGGAAGTTTTCAGTTAAGTAACAGACCGTGAATATAATCTTTAACTGGTGATGAAATGATATTTGATTCTCTGAGATGGAACAGCTTATCTGCAAGTGAAGTTTTACAGTTTGATGCTGCCTTTTCTTGTTGCCTCTCTTCTTTAATTGTGTATCACAAGATTGTAGTTATATGAAATTGTTGATTCTTAAAATCATTTGTTATAACTACCCAATATCTATGTATGAAATCGTTTGAAAATTTCTATGACTACAAATGTTTTCTTTTTATGATGATACAATTTGCTATCATCGTTTAAAGGTCTTTTGGGTTAGAGACTCCGTGTTAAGGCTGATTAGTGTATTTTGTATGGACATTTAGGTCTAAAAGGTTACGTAAGAATTGGACTCAAGGTTCACAAATTCGATACGTTGTACCCTTGCCTTCCTTTTGTGATAAATTTATATCCTTTTCTGATGGATCATATGATGCAAAAAGGGTTCGATCTCTTGTCCATTCTCATTTTTAGATGTTGGAAATATTAAAAATTGACTATGTTTCCCATTCTTATGCTTTGGCAGGTCGGTGCGTGTTTGGTGAACCAAAATGGTGTAATTCTTGGTAAGGTGATGGATCACACTTTGTCATTTTGACAACTTTTTTGAACAATTATAAAACATGAGTTATGTAGGGACTGACATATAGTTAAACGATGAATAATGAACTTTCATCTCTTACTTATTTTAGGGATTGGCTATAATGGTTTTCCAAGAGGTTGCTCGGATGACAGACTTCCGTGGGCTAAGGTATAACTATACATTCAAAGATAAAATACGGAGTTTCTCTACGCAAACGCATGCCTTGTCATAAAATTCTATGTCTATGGCAGACAAAATTGTTGTATTTGAGTTACTATCAAAGTTAGGTTCAAGTAGTCACTAAACTACGAGTAAGGGTAAATATAGGATGGACTGGTAGAAAATAAATGTCTAGAGAACAGCAAAGTATCTTTCCACTAGACATTTTCTTAATTTTTTTTTCTGCTGCCAATTTTCAGAAATCGAAAACTGAGGACCCATTGGAGACAAAGTACCCGTAAGTACTAATCTCAAATGATGCAAACTACAGATATTATAAATCCTCATCCGTTTTGGTTCTTGCTTAGTTATGATGTTTATGTTTCTGGTTTTGTAGATATGTTTGTCACGCTGAAGTCAATGCCATACTAAACACAAACCACGCATCTGCGACTGGACAGGTTAGCTTCTTTGAACATTGTTTTCTTGCTTGAGCCAAAAGATCAAAGTGTTTTAAATATTCTATGCAACAGCTATTTAGTTGAAAATGCTATATATTTGCTATAGAAAACCAAAGACTCTCAGCTGCAAAGAGAGTGAAACGAGAACCCAGTACGATTTTTGTTCCAAAATATTTATGTGTGGATAGTTTAATTCAATTTGTTCATCATCGTCAAATCTTTTGCAGAAGCTTTTTGTGACAATGTTCCCTTGCAACGAATGTGCCAAGATTATTATACAGGTTTGTTCTTCACACAACTTGGATTGATTTGTCAAATTTGGATCCTAATAAGGCACCGTAGCGATGTTATATTGTTAATGTCATCAAATAACCGGTTGTTATGATATCAAACACTGAAACCCGAGTGATTTGTTTAAACCAGTTAACTTAAAGCAAGTAGATCATTACAGTCACATGGACTTGCTTCATTTTGGTTTTCGTTGTTGCAGTCAGGTGTTTCTGAGGTAATCTATTTTTTGGAAAAGAGATTAAATGACTCAGAAGTTGCTTACGTAGCTTCTCACAAGCTCTTAGCCATGGCCAACATCAAAGTAAAGTCTCGTAGATTAATAAGTTGATGACCTTTCACTACAATGATTGTTTTTGGCATCTCATTTTGGTATCTAACACTGTCTGAAACAAAAAATTTAGGTTAGGAGACATCAGCCGGAGATGGATCAGATCTTGATCAAGTTCGATGAACACTTACTCTGACCAGGGACCTAATTGATCCAATTCAAACTGTAGGGGCAAATCTGAGAATCTTGAGGGTACTGTATTTCAGACATTTTCACTCAAAGACTAGCTCTTCTTTATCCGTGACAAAAAAAAAGACCATCTCTTCTTTTATTATTTCTGTTTGAACGTTTAAACACAAATTCAAGAACTTTTGCACAAACAGACAGAGAAGCATTACGAAACCAAAGACAAATTTACGCAAGAAAGAGACCATTTCTTAAACTCGGTAGTTTTCAGGTAGAGGCATAACACCGTCAAAAAAATCCCCAAAATAGCCAGGTGGCTCATGTACAAGTCTTGCGATGATGTCTCTGAGAGTGATGAGTCCTTCGAGGTTACCTGAATCATCCACCACATAAATCCTATGGATCTTCTCGGCATCTAGCATCAAAATCAGTTCCTTCAGCGTATGGTTCTTAGTGCAAGCGATGACACCACTCAGGATAGGTGCTGATGTATCCCCATGCTTCTCCAGATGCTCTCTAACCGCTACTAAGAAGTTCTTCGTTGTGATTGACCTAAAAAGATCAAGCGAAAGCATTGACGATTGACCAATGCCGTGAACATGTAATATAGTATAAGGATTTATGAAGTATTAACCTGTAGTCATGGTAGATCTCCGGTGCAGTGAGGAGAAAGTGAACATCTCTAAGGCTAATGTTGCCTACTGGCTTCTCACTTTTTCTTTCAATGACGGGTATGCCTCCGATTCTCTTTCTCCTCATCAGCTTGAAAGCCTGAAGAACTGGTTCATCTTCATAAATCTGAAACAGAAAGGGTGATATGTTTAGAAAAAATAACTCAATGGAGCCATAAGTAAGATTACAAGCTGACCTTTATGATATGATCCGTTGACATAATGGGAAGACCGACTTCAGAGAGAGTTTTGATTCCCCAATCCTCAAACCAGTGAAGACCCGCGCATTCTGCGAGCATGTGGATAACTCCTGACTGTGTGATTATGTTCTCGATCTTTGCTTCGCCTAAATCAACTACTGGGATGCTCTTCATTTTGTACTTAGAAAGAAGCAACAACATGGTTAAAAAGGAGTTCTCTTTCTGCAGAGCAAGAAACGGTGCCCATCGGAATGTTCCAGAGATATCTCGAACCTGTCAGAGAGAATATCAATGCATTTCAGAAGACGTGATCTGGAAAAAGAAAAATTCTATGAAAAGTGATACACTTGTGGGTTATTTTCCCCTTAATGGAGATACAAGCTTCACCTTGGTGTTCTTGTATAGCTCTGAAGAAGTAAGGACCTCAAAGAAGTTTCCAGAAGTTACAGCTGAATCTCCGTTATCCAGGATATCGGCGGTGAAATCATGAGAAATTCCATTTGAACCTGCAACAGCAGGGCTCCTTGGAGATGGAGGCTCCAACTGTTTTTTTAAGAAGTAGACAAGTGAAGCAAAGACATTAACTTTAGTTCACTTGGTACCACAGTCTAATCGAAGAATGCATAAGAGTGATAGGAAAAAAAGCTGGATATTTGAAAGTAAAAGGGATCAATGACCTGATGCAAAAGCCAGACAACAATGCCTGGAAACTCCACAATTCCGATGTAGCGGTCAATCCAGCTGGCGTCTTCAGGCGCGTCAACATCTACAACAGGAGCGCTCAAGACCTTGAGTTTCGATAGCGTCTGAACAGCTTCTGCCAAGCTTGTGTCTGATCTTAACTCGATGTCTACACAGGAAAACCGAAAAGGGATATTGGCACAAGTTTGAGACAGCAGAACCGAAGCAACTTCTGTTAAAATGTGATAAGCAAAATGCAGATATATAAGTTTTGTCAAGCGAAGGAGATGCAAAAACAACAACCCTTTAGTTTTGGTACATTATAAGATTCTTCAACAGGAATTCACCAACAAATACTTATCGAGAGATCATGGGACTCATCAATAAACATCAATAAGTATATGATCGTCTCTCAAATTCCAGGATCCATCTCCATACTTTCCGTAGATCAATCAACTATCTAACTTTCGTACACGATCATGAGCATCCTGCACGAATTCATGATCATATATCCAAGAACTGCTACAGAGTAAAAATCTAGACAGGTCTCTATAAATTAATTATGGCCCAAACTCGATCAAAGCTGATTCAAACACTAACGAAAACTGAAACCCATAAAAGTTTACTAACTCAACTAAAGATCAGCTCACGATCAAATAATAGCGACATCCTTAAAATTCGCATACAATTTGTTACCTTGTGAATCAGAGGAGAGAGGGAAAGCAGAGACAGGGATGCTCTCGAAGCAGGCGTTGAGCTTCTCGTTAGTGCTGAGCTGTGGCTTCTGCTCATCCCATAGATCTTCCACACGCATCCCAAGCTTAGCTTCCGGGCTCGACACGTCACTTCGATGCCCTAAGCTCTCGCTTCTCACTATCTTTATCTCCGGCACACTCGCCATCTTTTCCGGCAAGCTAACAGTGAAAAGATACCGTCTCTTTTTTCTCCAGCAACACAAAATGAAAACAAAGATCCTCTCTTTTTATCCGTCAGAAGTTTTCTACAGTTGTGCTATTTTGATCTTTGAGCTGAAACAGAGATTGAAATACCCATCACGATCGAAACACCATAGTATAGTAGAGATCTCGAAGCGGAGAAAAATTCAGAAGAAAATAATGGACCCCAGTGTCTTACATATTTTGAATAAGACCCTATATTGTTTTAATTGATCAAAACAATCCATGAGTTTTCTATTAGATCATAAAGATACGGGCTTGTTTTGAAACAAAATGGATGTTATTGGGTGTAAAGCGTAGTTTGTTGTTTCGTTAGTGTAGAGGATATGATAGACTGTAGTAGTTGTATAGTACTATTATGTACCTCCTTCAAGTAGACTCAATATCTGAGTCGTTGAATTGAACCTTTTTGACACGTGGAATTATCGGGATCGTTTGGGTATTGGTCGTGATAGCGAAAAGCAATGATTATAATAATATGTCACCATTTGTGGAAGTCATACTTATCTCTATCATCGTCATCTTTAATGTCCGCGCCAAATATTTTATTTATTTATTTGGATTAGATCATTACGCCGACCTATATAATACGGATTACTATCTTCTACTCTTTAATTATTATTTTTCTTTTTTTCTTATCAAAAGCTCTCTATGTTATACTGTTTTGCGAAATGATATTTTTGAATAGTATTTTGTACCATAAATTATATTTTTTTTTTATTCAAAAATTATTTCATACAAGTTTTATAAAAATTATAATTATTCCGGTTTCCGCACATATAACAATAAAACTATACCGTATTTTTAATTTATTTTTACAATACTACTAAATACATAGTTACCATTCAAAACTTTAATATTATTTCTTGTTGTTAATTAGTTTTCTCAGCATTTATTTCTATTAATTTATTAACTTTGAAGTGATAAACAATTAATTTTTAAAAATAATTGATTTTATATTGATTAATATATATATATATATACTAAAACACACGTATACATATTGTATATGTATTGATGTGTCAATGTCATCATAGGTGGTGGTCTTTTTAGTAGAACGATTATGTCTGTATTTATGATTATTCTACAGAAGGGTTTTGATTAGGTAGTTGAAAACTCTTCTCGGTAGATAATAACGATAAAAAAGATGGTGATAAGAGATAGTAATACGTAAAAGATGGTGGTATAAATGTCTTTGGTTCATCACATTATTTTATCTAATTATATTTTTAGTTTTAGGTATCGTTAGCGTATTGTATTATATATGTATATGTACTAAAACATGATAACAAATAACAATATGAAACTAACATTTAGTTAACATGTTTATTAGAAAGAATATCGTTGTATTTAAAGAAGAAATTAAGACTCTCATTAAAGATAGTATTGACTTAAATTAAAAATACAAAATCGATTTACTAAACTAAATCTAACCATGATATTTACAAGTCGGTTTAAATTTAATAAAATAGATATAATATTTATTATAAATAGATTCTTTATATATTGTCTAACTAATTTAATTGACAAAATATATTCTTTAAATAATTTTTGTGGCATAAACGTATTTTACTAAAATATAGTATATTCTGAACAATTAGCAAGATTTAATTTTACCAATATTGTACTGAAAATTGCTTCAATATTACTTATTTTCAAAATATGGTATATTCCAAATATTTAGCAAGATTTAATCATAAAAGTTTTATAACAATACGAAACTAATTGTTTAGAAAAATTTAATGCTTATTTTCTGTTATTCTAACTTATCTTATAAATTTTAATAATTTATATTAAATTAAAAATTAAATGTACACAAATTTTATACTCTTTTTACTCTAATAATTTTAAATTTGATTTTTCTCAAAACATTTATATTTGGTATTTTAAAATATTATCTATAAAGAAAAATTTGCACAGTTGTTAATTATACAACATCTTAACAAATCTATTTAAATTTAAACAGAAAGATAATATTCTATTATATTATATAGAAAGAAATTAAAATTTTAACAATATATTATAAATAGATTTTTAGATATTAAAAACTAATTTAGTTAATAATATATGTTCAAACAAAATAAAATTATGTGGCATAAAATTATCTAATTCTGACTATTTAGCAAAGTTTAATATTAACAATATGATATCTGTTTAAATTCAAATTTTTTAACTATAATATTTTTTATGTTACTAATCATATTCATTTAAGATTTACTTTGATTTTTTTTTTCAAAAAAAGTTATTGAAATTTATTTGATCAAATCTAAATAAATGTTCTAATTTATTTGATTTGTAAAAATTTTAAAGTTTCAAATATAAATTTAAAAAATAAATTTGAATTTCTAACTAAAGATATACTTGCGTTCAGCGCGGATCCGGATTTAGTTTCATATTAAAGGTATAAAAGACTTACATTAGTGAATAAAAATATAAATACGTAATGAAAAGAGACAAGATTTAATTACACTAGTATATAAAGCGATGTTTTTCTATTTGTTACAAATAATCTTGAGTTAGAAGAACATAACAACACACACAAAAAGTACATATATTTTCACATTATAACAAAGTCTTATAATATATGAAAACAATAGACATAGTTTTTAATCCGTAGAAAAAAGAAGCATAATATCAATAACAAAAACTTTGGGTGATTTGCGGAATGGTATATTTGGTCATTCTTCGAATCAGGCTATAATTTTATGTTCTTCTTTCAATGTATACTTCCTACATTTCGGCTCGAGATTTATTCAAGACCCGACCATTTTATCAAAAATCTAACTTTTCTATTGTTTTTAGGTTGTACGTTCTAATATGTAAAACTGGAGCTATTATAAAAGTTTCAATGCTCCGATATTATTTAAACCATTATTGTAGATGCGCATATCATTTGAATTTTGGTTAACCTTTTTGAAAAAATATATGCATTTGCCAACTTCATAAATAACAACGAACAGTATAATATACTAGTTACTTTATATAGTCGATTGTTTTCTGGCGTCATAGTTTCTCATTCTATAGTGGTTTTTTGACTTTTGTCGGCGAATATGCCACGTGATGAGCTTTTGACTTAGACTTCTTCAAAGCGTTTACCACTTGTTAAATTTAGAAGACAAGTGCGGCTGGGATGGACTCTTCTGAATACAGAAGATAAATAATATTTCGTTTTTGTACGATAGAAAAACAGTGGTAATGTTTTAATATATATTATAAAATTATAAAGAAGATATAATTTGTAGAGAAAATTTACACTACAATGCTATCCAACTGCTACTAATTAATTCGTCTATAAAAATTTACACTACATGGGTTCAATTTCATCATGAAGTTTTTATTACATGAATTAATCAAAAGTCCAACCTATCTAACCATTATTAGGAACTCGATACGCATTTATTCTTAAAAGCAGCGAATTAAATAGCGAATATTCACATATTTTAGTTGAAAACATTCCCAAAGAAAAAAATAAACAATTGAAAAACAAACGAAATAGTACTATATACCTACATTAACGACAAGAAATATTAATTAAAAAATAATATCTACCTATTCACATAATATATGTCGTGTCATGTGTAATGTACAAAATAAAATACTTAACACGATATCTTTTTGAACGATTGGTCGCAGCCGCTACACCTTTTCCCTATAAATACACGCAATACCCACGAAGAAGTAAGAACCAAGACACATTACAAATTGAAATCACATTCACTAGTTCTCTCAAAGACTACACGAAACCTAAAAGAGAAAAAGAATGGCATTTTTTCTGAGCTTTTTCATCCTAGCGTTTCTTATAGCCATCATCATCTCAATTTTCTCTTCATCTTCAACTACAAAAACCCAAGAAACCACAACATATGGACCAAGATCATATCCACTCATTGGCTCCATACTTTCTTTCAACAAAAACCGTCGCCGTCTTCTCCATTGGTACACTGATCTCCTCCGTCTCTCTCTGTCGCAAACCATCTCAATTCATCTCCTTGGAAACCGTCGCACCATCGTCACAACAAACCCAGAAAACGTCGAATACATCCTCAAAACAAACTTCTTCAACTTCCCTAAAGGAAAACTTTTTACCGATCTCCTCGGTGATTTCCTCGGAAATGGCATTTTCAAAGTCGACGGTCACTCATGGAGCTCCCAGCGTAAACTCGCTAGCCACGAGTTTTCGACTCGTTCACTCAGGAGTTTCGCTTTCGAGGCTCTTAAAGATGAAGTCGAACACCGTCTCGTACCGGTGTTTTCGACCGCAAATGATTTGGGACGACCTTAGATTTGCAAGATGTTTTGAAATGTTTTGAAACGTTTTGCTTTCGATGTTGTTTGTAAAGTTTCGTTGGGTTGGGATCCGAATTGTTTAGATTTGACCCGACCCGTTAATCCACTTGTGGAGGCGTTTGATACCGCGTCTGATATTAGTGCTCGCCGTGCCACGGAGCCGGTTAACGGTGTTTGGAAACTGAAGCGTGTGCTGAACGTGGGAAGCAAGAGGAGGTTGAGAGAAGCGATCAAGACCGTACACGTGTTGGTTTCCGAGATTGTCAGAGCTAAGAAGAAGAGTCTCGAGATCGGAACCGACGAAGAAACTAAACAAGATCTTCTGTCGAGGTTTCTAGCCGCCGGCCACGACGACGAAGCGGTGAGGGATATGGTTATTAGTTTTATCATGGCGGGAAGGGATACTACGTCAGCAGCGATGATGTGGCTGTTTTGGTTGTTGACTGAAAACGATGACGTGGAGAGGAAGCTTTTAAAGGAAGTGGACCCGTTGATAAGTTTAGGGCTAGGGTTTTAGGAATTGAAAGAGATGAGTTACACGAAGGCTTGTTTATGTGAAACCATGAGGCTTTATCCACCTGTGTCGTGGGACTCTAAGCATGCTGCAAACAACGACGTTTTGCCTGACGGGAGTCGTGTCAGGAAAGGAGATAAGGTGACTTATTTCCCGTACGGTATGGGGAGGATGGAGAAGCTGTGGGGTAAGGATTGGGAGGAGTTTAAACCGAACCGGTGGTTTGAATCTGAACCAGGGAGTACACGACCAGTTTTGAGGCCTGTTAGTCCTTTCAAGTTTCCGGTCTTTCAGGCCGGACCGAGGGTTTGTGTAGGAAAAGAGATGGCGTTTATGCAGATGAAATACGTCGTTGGTTCGGTTTTGAGTCGGTTTGAGATTGTGCCGGTTAATAAGAACAGGCTGGATTTTGTTCCTCTTTTGACGGCTCATATGGCTGGTGGGCTCAGTGTGAAGATCAATAGGAGAGAAGTCAAGTCACATCCTTGACCACGTTTTAAAAGAATAGTTTAAAAATATAAAATGAGTGAACTTATATCTGTAGATTTCTAGCGACATATCAAAACCTAAAATAACCGGTATGAGTACTTGCACCACTATAATTGTTGAAAGAAAACAGTTTAAATCAGAAATTAGCAATCAGGTTAAAAGATACAATCAAACTTTACCAAATTGAAATGAGCAAACCGATGACAACGCATACAAAATTAGCAATGAAATTTTAGTCCGGTCCTGATTAGCATTGGTATAGAAATATATATTCAAGCCAAATGAAATGTGAAGGAAGTGATCTTTTGCAGATACCCTCATTTGACAACTTTAGCAGCTGGTGTGGTGGACCTTAACTCCGGCAAGATGTTGCCCATGTCCTCTCACTTCTGGTTAAACTCGGCATTGCTTTCCCCAATCGACATTTTCGGATCAGAGCGGACATCAAAAGGGGATTTTAATGCATTGGTTCATAAAGCCTAAAACCAAAATCTTCCAGTTCAGAAAATAATCGATAACTATGTACCACCAGATGAGATTAGGAGTCTATTGTCAGTGCAGAGTTCACTTAATTTGCTAAATGCTTTATCACCATCACTGCACATTGACTCCAGCAACAACATCACTAGTATGCTTTTAATAATTTTGATCTTAACATTGTCAGACAAAAATCTTTTTTTTTTTAAGTTTTGTCACTCTCAAATCTCAATCAATTACATTACTTAAATCACTTTCATATATTCCAGAAAATTTCCTTACTTCCATATTATCGTTTCAGAATCTTTTAAACCTATGCTATCAAAAGCCATAGAGAGGCAGAGTTGCATAAATTTGAGAAAACATTTGCAATCAGTAAAAGCTTTTAACATTGGTTCACGAGAGATTTGTAGTAGTGTGTCGAATGCCAATGGACTTCCCAACTAACTCTTGCTCATTCAAGAGAATTTTGTGGTGATTTCTCGCTATTTCATTGCTGCTTCCGTTTTAGCATTTGAGGTTCACAGATTACTCAACTTGCGATACTAATGCAGGCTAACTAGGCAATGCTAGTAGAGGGACACAAATCTTCTTTAAACACCCAATACGCACCATCGAACATTGCAACCTGCAAAATATCCGCGGTCTGATGTTTCTAAGCGAAAACTGTCAGATTGAGTCAAGAAAATGATGCAACAACACTATGTTTAGTCTTCTCCAAAACAAATCTGTTGATCCTTCTAAATTATAATACAAGAGAACCTCACAATGCTCTACTCCACGGAAAAAAATCATCTCCTCTAAATAAATTTTCGAAAGGGGCTATAGTATTTTAACAATCAATACCCATTTTCACTAAAGTAGTGGAGACATAAATATTTAGGAACCAAAACAAACAATTTACAGACAAAAAAACACACACACCTGAAAGCAGCAGGAGAGATTGTTGCGAAACAGGAAACTGTAGACTTGTTTCTAGAGTTTGGTCGGAACGTGAAAGTCTATGGACACATATATATTGGAGCCAGTTTCGAGGAACTGTCTGTAAAACATCGAGTTAGATCGAATGAGAGAAGAGTGTAATAGCTTGACGATGATTTAGTTTATAAATATAATTTAAATTTAATTCATTATCAACATCCGACCTTAGCTCAGTTGGTAGAGCGGAAGACTGTAGTCTGTGACAGCAAATCTTTAGGTCGCTGGTTCGATTCCGGCAGGTCGGACTTTTTTTTTTCTACTGAAATTATGGGTTAGTCAACTAATCAATTAGTCCAATATAAAACGAGCCCAATATATGATTATTTTGTCCTACGGAAATTCATTTATGAAGATTTGTTTCTTTAGGAATCACATGCGACAAGGGAATAATGAAATCAAGTTCAAACGAGTCTAGACGTTAATCGTTTGATCAACTTGAGCTGGCATCATCTTCGCTGTCAATTTGATTTTCCAAGGCCCTCGATAAGTTTGTCAACGGTTAAAAATTGCTTTCACCATGTAATTGTTTTACACCCGTCCGCACTGGATAATAATAATTTAAAAGGAAATTATTGGATCGGGATAAGACGATCGACGAGAGGCTGTAAAAGAAGAAACTAGTCTTTGCTTTCTCATCGAGGATTCAGAAGATTCCTTAGTTTGCTCTTCCATCGATTATCTTTGGCTCGCCGTAGATTCTATCTTCTGGATTCATTTTATTCCAATTCGCTGTCGAGCATCTGTGAGATTCGGCGGAGAGGAAGGAGACATAACTCTTCCTGGAATTGACTTTTAGGATTTTCCTTTTCATCGTCTTGATTTCCCAGATCTGGTTTGTTTTCGTTGAGATCCTCTCTTGTTTGATTGATCTGATTGTTTTTTTGTTCGATAATTGAAGAATAGTCAAAGCTATCGTCGAATCTGCATATCGCTCTCTAAGATTCTCCTAGGGTTTCTTTTTGTGGCGATTGGTGATTTGGGTTTTTTGTTTCTGTCGTGATTTTTTCGGTTGGTTATTAAAACGATGGCGGCAGGAGGAGTTGAAGTTTCGAGAAGTTCTGTTGCCATTGATCGTGCTCGTGAGTTTTATCCACGCCAGGGTGGTAGAGACGGTGACAGGCGTCAAACCAAACGACCCAACGAATTTGATCGCAGGTGGAATGATGGACGACGTGATTCATCTCAAAGAGGAGAAACCCGAGAGGAAGATGGTGTTCAGAGACACTCTGAGAAGAGGAGGAAGTGTTCTCCAGTCGCATGGGAGAGAAAAGATAAAAAATTTTGTTCTCCACTTAGTGAGAAGACCATTATATCCAACCAAATTCTTGATGTGGCTGCTACTGGGAAGATATCTTGTGAGAATCAGGTCGGTGTTCAGAAGTTAACAGAGCATGTATCTGCACTGTCAGTGCCGCCTGTAAAAGCTCAATTGTCTGGCCAACATCCTTTTGATGATCATGAGGAGGGTCAGTTGGTGGACGAGAAGGTGGTTCAGGCACCAAATATTGCTACGTCTAAATGGGCGACGTGTTTGGAATCCCCTAAGTTGTTAACTGATGTTGTCAGGAATAGCAGATGGAATAGGAGCAGTTCGAGTCCTGAGAGCGGGGAATTGCAATCTTCTGAAGAACGGCGTTCCAGTTCATCTGTATGTCGCAGCTTAGAACCCCTTAGTGTTCATGAACATTCAGAGCATGAATTGGAGGGTGGTATCGACACGGATGTTGGTGAAGCAGATTGTTCTACTTCTAATTTTAACGACTCAGGAAATGATGAACCAGAGGGAGGCTTGAGCATGCTATCTGGTAGTAGAGACGTTAACGAATACCAGAAGCTAAGCAAGATAAACGAAGGAACTTATGGTGTTGTCTACAAAGCTAAGAACAGGAAGACAGAGGAGATTGTGGCACTCAAAATGATCAAGATGAACATGGATGACGAATATGGATTCCCGTTGACATCTTTGAGGGAGATCAACATTCTTTTGTCTTGCAGTCACCCATCGATTGTGAACGTCAAGGAAGTCGTGGTGGGAAACGGTGGTAGTGTTTTCATGGTCATGGAACACTTGGAACATGACTTGAGGGGGGTAATGGATAGGATGAAACAGCCTTTTAGCACCAGTGAGGTAAAATGCTTGATGATTCAGCTGTTGGAGGGTGTGAAATACCTCCATAGCAACTGGATTATCCACAGGGATTTAAAGCCGTCGAATCTTCTAATGAACAACAGTGGGGAGCTGAAAATTTGCGATTTTGGAATGGCCCGCCAGTATGGGAGTCCTATCAAGCCCTACACGCAGTTGGTTGTTACACAGTGGTACAGGTCCCCGGAACTACTTCTAGGAACAAAGGAGTATTCAACCGCAGTTGATATGTGGTCGATCGGGTGCATTATGGGTGAGTTGTTGTCTCTAAAACCTCTGTTTCGAGGGAAAAGTCAGAATGACATTGACCAGCTTCAACAGATCTTTGCGGTTCTTGGAACACCAAGTGAGACAAGCTGGCCTGGATTCACGTCGCTGCCAGGCTCCAAAGCCAAGTTTCGTAAGCAACCGTACAATTTACTTCGTAAGAAATTTCCTGCTGCATCTTTCACAGGAGGTCCAGTTCTTTCTGAATTGGGATTCGATTTGTTGAACAGATTATTGAATTTTGACCCTGAGAAGCGACTTACAGTTGCCGAGGCTCTTAGCCATGGCTTTTTCAGTGAAAGGCCTCTCCAGAAATCCAAGGAGTTCATGCCGAGATTTTCCTAGATTTAAACATTATGTATCTTATTTGTTGCTTAGATTATTGGCGAAATGTGTATTACATTGTATCGGATACTAATTAATAAATTATACAATATCAGTTATCAAAGCAGAAGGTGAGATTCAGAACGTACGTAATCTATGTTTTCCTTTCAACTCTTCTTGTTTGATTCTATGCTCGGTACATGGAAGGGCACTAGGTTTCAACATCCGCCTTGGTCACAATCCGGATGGTGTCAAACTCAATACCAAGCCTTGGCCTTTAAAGGAGCTTTACATTATTAGTTAACAGAGGACGGGCCTGTACAACCCTAATGATCGAAACACATGTCTACTCATCCATCGTTCCCAGGAGATGCGTCATGCTTCTTATGGTGGCGATGCAATTGTTTCAGAGACCTTAACCGTCTCCATAGGCCATCTACGCATCCTTCAGCTAGCTCGTTGCAGCTGTTGATCATCAACATCTCTCGATTTGGACACTCGGACTACAAACGATCCATGTGGAAACAAGAGTGTGATCCTATCTCTTTCACTGACCTTCCATTAGTGCAAGACTGGACTTATTCTGACCGGCCAACACAATATGTCCCTCATTATGTCACGTTTCATGACTCATTCAGAAACCAGAAAGCGGATTCTTTCTCCATACAATCCTGTCTCTCCTCGTCTACTTAGCAAATGCAGTTAATTACCAGACTCAGCAAATGTAGCACAGAAGGCGTTTACTGGAATCAACATGATAAGGTGATACCAATGACAATGCACTTAGATCCCTCACTAATTCCATAACATGGCCACGTCGTAAACACAGATTCTTTAGACTTTAGATAAACTGAATGGAAATTAGATGCCATGTTTCGTCAGACTTGTTGTTTTCAGATATATAGATTAATAGGCACTGGTGTTTCTCTTTCTAAGTGGATTTTGTATATTAACAAAATTACGTTCTTACAAGGCCGCAGTATCAAAATCTCATTATATAATAGTCACCAAGTTTATCTTTCTTATTAAAACCAAGGCATGATAAACATAATATACCGATGAGTAGAAATAAAAGGATATATGAGGATCTGCACCTCGAAGAAAACTAAGAAATTGAACTTGCTTTGGTACGTAGTATTGTCCTGCAAAAGAAAGAATTGCACAAAAATTTATATATATTTTGGTTCAAAAAAATGCAAAACAAAACACCATTCCTCTAGTCTCGGAAGTTATCAGACTTCTCTCCTTGTTTCAAGCTTTTGGTGTAGATATTTGCTGAGTCATTTTATTTGGATTTCGTTTAGTTATTTGTTTAATTTTGCTTTAGTTTTTTCTACAATAGTTTGTATTTCCGCATTATTATCATTAGTTAGAATTTCACTAACATTACTTCGCTATATCTATCTATAATATATGAATTTAAATGATCTGAAATTGGGAGTATAGATTGAAAATAAATAAAAATGGAGAAGTGGGAGACGTGGCTGTGTATTATTGGAGCAAAGAGTTATTGCCCTAATAGGGACAGTAGCTTTGGTGACTCATCCTGGCTTACATCCAAAACACGTGGCGCTATACCATTTCGTCATTTTTTCCAAGTTAGGATTCTTGGTTTTTGATACTTTTACGTCCTTCAAGACGAACCTAATTCTTCTCTTCACACGGAACTCTTAGAACGAATTACTCCCAAATATCTAAACTTAGTTGGCGGACTTTCATTCGTAGAACATGCTTATATCTCCATTGGTTTCATTATTTAATAACAAAAAAAAGAAATTTGCAGATGATAGATGGTATTCGATACGAAAACTGTTGGCGGAAATGAGTATTTACTCTTTTCGGATACTAATTAATAAATTATACAATTAGGTATCAAAGCAGCAGGTGAGATTCAAAACGTAATCAATGTTTTCCTTTCAATGTCTTTGAAAAGCATGTACTATATTCTTAAAAGATTAGAGATTGTCCACCTTCTACTTTTAGAAAGCAAATTTGCCCATTTGATTATTCTAATCATTATTTTAGGGATACCTCTAAAAAAATTTCCAATTTTTAAATATATTTGTTTTAATAATACGTGATGATTAATTTGAATTTGAAACATGTGTGATAAATTTTAGAAATAGTAACTATTATGTCACATAATTCTTATATCATTTATTAAAAATAAATCATATTTATATCATTTAATATATATATATATATAGTGGACACCATTTTTTTATTGGACAATTTTAATATTTATAATATATAGGTTTTAGGGAATACAAATATTTTTCTTACGTTGTACAAGAGAAGTGGCGTAAATTTAATCTTGGTAGTATCATATCTAATACATTTTTAAACTTCTATTATCATGTATAAACTAGATGTATATTATGTAATATATATGGATACACCATTTTTAATGGAACTATGGTAGCATATTTGATTAATTTGAGAATAATTAATCCATATATTAAAGTTCAAGGCTGTCGTACGCACATGAGAACAATGTTTTTATAACAAACTAGAAGTAATTAGTTGGCAGAAACATTGTAATTGAAGCTTATCTTAATCGTTACTGTGCAAATGAAACAAGCGATAGATTAATAACATACCTATATGAGAGTTGATAAACGATAAAATGTTTCATGTTATATATGGCTTCCATGTTTATTTAGAACAATCTTAAAGTTAAATTTTGAAGTGGAATATAATATATATGATCCTTAACTGTCTTAATCGGAAGATAAAAAAAAATTGTAGAATCCAATATTAATTTATTAATAACATACATATATGAGTTGATAAGATTTTTCAAGCTTATCTGATGAAACATACCAAATATTAAAATTATGTAGGTATTGTCGTAACCAGTATGGGATGTGCCACGTGCTCCATGAGGCATACTTAAAAGAGGATTTAACATTTTTGTTACCAAGCCTAGCTTGTCCACCAATCAATGAATTCACCTAATTTTTTTCCCCCACCACTCAATGAATTCACCTATATATATAGTGATAAAATTTATTTTTATATCCGAATAAATATATAATAATGGGTTTAAGAAAATGAGTTAACCCAATTTTAGATCAATTGTTGAGATAAAGGGACAGTCTTTTATTTTTGTCAGTACAATCTTGACATACTTTGCTAAAGAAAATGTTATCTAAGTTTATAAGTTCATAACAAAAAAAAAAACTAAAATTTTTAATGGAGTACCAAATAGTAAATGGAGTCAAGTCTAAATAGAAGCCAATATTTATATATATATATATATATATTATGGCGGTTAGAACCCAATATTTATAAAAATATCAAGCATAATCATAATTATAGTGACTTGTACCGAATTAAATTTGAATAATTGAGTTCTGATGTCTTAGTAAAAAGAAAGATGCTGGCTCTAGAGTGAAAACATTTCCAGCTATAAATGAGCTTCTGTACTTGAAAACATATAAAAATAGATGGGTCATGGGTGTATGCTTAACTACTGGTTTTTGTTAATTTATTACTAAAAAACAAAGATTAGCTAATAATTTGTGTTTACGTGTCCTCATGCGTCATCTCATGCAAAGTACGACATACCTGTAATATTTTCTAGATTCCCTCGCACCTTGGAACTCTATTCCAAATCTTACGTTAAATATCAATAACTATTAGTAATTTTTAACAACTTTTTTTTGGGGTTAGAACTGGTGTCTAAATTTAAGTTTAAGGATCTTAATTCATAAATTCACATAGTGACGAAAATGTATAGTGATACTAAGGTATTTGGTGGTTTGTACTGAATTACTTCATACTGGTTTTGGAATAGTATTACTTTTTTTTTCTAGAACAAACTTTCAGATTTAAACTCAAGTTATAATACAGCCATGACTTTAGTATAAAACTTTGCATTATAAGTCTCGATCGATAGAATACTCAGTCATTTATCGTTCATAAAGTTAAAGGAAAAAATAAATATGACATATGAAATTTATATATTTTCTGTTGTTTATATATTTATTGTCATTCCATTCTACATGATTTTTTAATATAATTCCATAATTCTATGATAATATCGGTCAAAACTGTATTGTTATATAAAACATCCAAACTATTCTAGACTATATTTTTTTTTTTTGTATTAGCACCAATAATTAAGATGTGTCTAGATTAAGTCCGACTAATCCGATTATACCCCAAAAAAAGTCCAACGTAACTAAGCAGTTAACCAGACCAAATAGCTATTAAAACCGTCGGCCATCAAAAGCAGTTACGTAATATTATGTCTCAGATCTGATTAATTAAATTTGCAGGACTTGGTTAAATCATCTTCAAAAACAAGAATTTGAAGTTTAAGTACCATATCTGATATATGTATCCAGGGTTTGTCCATGCATGGATTATGCACAAGAGTTCATCTAATATGGTAAACTTATAATAGCCACATATAGTAAAAATAAGTTATATATATATATATACTCCTTATTTATGTCAAGAACGGTTACCTAACTCCATTGGCACTAAATCTTTAAGGTCGCTTACGCATGAGATCATCTTGTCCCCTTTGAGATCTAATTTGTCACAATCACTTTAAATTTAATTAAGATGTCATTCCCCTTTAAATTGAGACTTGGTCAATGATTATAATTATAATTGCTCCTCATCTTTTGGATCGTGCCTAATAAAAACCTTTTATTCTTGTAAGATATTTTAATCTGATTTTTGACATTCATCATTCACTCATTATTTTAAGACCAAATTATCGTTTCGTAAGTTGAGAATATGCAAACTTTGGAACTAATTACTGACCAGTGAACCACTATTAGATTATATCAAAAATACAAGTTATCAACTATAACATTATATCAATATACACCTGACCGCCACAAAATAAAAACAGAAAATATCTGTTTTTTTATTAAGTGAGCAATATTTTTCAAAATTGTGGATAATATATAATGGAGTTGATAAAATCTGCGGTTTTTTTTGGTGATCAACCTATCTCCAACTACATTTGAGAGAATCGATGTGAGCAAAATTTCTTTAAAAGAAAAACAGGTAAAATATGAAAAATACAAGCAACATTCTTATTTTTTCTACTTGTGAAAATGAGGGGTGTAAAGTTCCTATTTCATTACATGCGATGCGAATGTGGTAAAAATATTTCAGTTAGATAGGTAAAATGTTAGCTGAAAAATATATGTCAAATATGGTTACTTAAATGATTTCGTTATCCATGATATATATTTACATGTTCATTTCGCACCAATAATTCAAATGTTTTCAGAAGTTATTCATATACTTTTGAATAAATTAATTTATTCATATGTTTTTTTAAAAAAATATGAAAATTATGTTTAACTGAATTAATAAAAATAATTACTTTATAAAAAATCACTTTTTATTGGTCTTCTAGATAATTAACCCATTGTTTAATTTTCATTTATTCTGTCATATTTTTGTTATTATATTCCATTAAAGTTTCAGTTTTTACATTAATAAATTCAATTAATTGTTGTCAAAAAAAAAGTTCAATTAATTTACAAAAATAAAAAATAAAAAGACAAAAAAAAAAGTTACCCTGCTACTAACCGATTCACCATGTTTCATCGTATTTTACTATCAACTCTGTCGAATCCGCCGACATATATTCTTTCATCATATTTCACACTCGCCATTTGGACTTATAGAATCTTTATATATATATATATATATATTCCAAGCAATGTCTTTCAAATAGATTATCTTTTGTCAAAGGAAATTGCTTTACCGTTTGGTAAAATTAGACGTACCAATTGATAGATCTATAAATCGTTAATTAATGATTAGCAAACTGATTTGGTTTATTTTTTTTGGGTCATATATGGATTAACAGATTACGAGTAATATATCAATTGACAGAATATGTATTTATTTTAATATTGTGGTAAAGAAAATATATGAAGAGTCCGATAATCTTAATTTCGTTCACAAGAATAGGAGTGTTGTCCGTTTAACCAAATTATACCTTTAACGTACCTTTGTTGATGAACATAGCTTAAATCTGTAGATGAAAAGGTAAATAAAATAAAAGTCTATAAAGTTTTGTTTTATAAAACGTTCTCCATGTATACCCCTAATATACGAGCATTAATAATTAGAATATACATATATTTTCGGAATTATATGTCCATTTAATTAATTTAGTGGAATATATAGAAACATTTTGTCGCAGTAATTCATGGGAATGACAACTCTTTATTATTTATTTATTAGCTATTGAAGCTGTTATAATAATAAAACAAAAGACTATCTTCCATAATATATGGATAACCCTTTTATGCAGTCGTAATCTTATACAAGCTTGTATTTTAATTAACAAATAGCTTTCGTTTCCCCCGCAAAAATACAAAACAACATTAGTTCCAACTAAAGAATAATGGTTAAACATTCCAATTTTAATCTAGTCTTCACATAAATAGATTGTTTCATATACATCTCACGAATTATACAAGTCGTCGTACATAAAGTAAGTATATATGGTTATACTATGTGATCTATATCCAAAAACGTACACATAAATCTAGTAATTACCCGTCTCATACTAGATGTTCATATGTATAAGAAAATGAATATCTAAAAACATTTCGTTGAAGCAAGTGCTAATTACCGGTCTCCTACTAATACAAAACTTAATCCGTCTAGTACTAAATTTTTTTTTTAAAACAAACTAGTTGAATTATGAACGCCAGATATTATTTTTTTTCTGTTGGTAGCAAAATATTGGTGATATTTATTTTAGTAAATTTAGTTACGAACATCATCTTATATTTAATTAATTAATTATGTCGAGATACAAGAGACAATCACTCATATATAGCACGAACCAAGCTCAAACTACTATAGAAGGTATATATATATGCAATAATACAAATACAAATGTATTATGTCGCTGATAATATTATTACAAGGGAGAAAAAATCTTCTTTATGTTTTTCGAATAACTTAGGCAGAAAAGAAAACGAAGGAGGGAGAATAAATAACTTTCAATGTGCAACCAACTTAGCGTCTTCTAGACCTAGACCTTCACTAGCGTGCAAGCTATAACACGTGTCCAGATCACAATCCTTATCGACCAAAACAGGCGCATAGACTTGGACACGTGTTCAGATCACAGACGTTATAAAACCCTTAACCATTGCTTCAGTGTTCCTCAGTTCCAGTAAAAAGCTTATTAGCTAATTCTCAAAACATTCTTCTAGAGAGATAAATGGACGGTAGGGGAGGGTGTTGCATAGCAAGGTACGCCGGCGGATCTGGACCGTACGATTACGATCTCTCTAAAGCAGATCGGATCATGCTTCGATTTCGTCCCATAGCTCCTAAACCAACCAGCGTCGTTGGCGGAGGAAAGCCCGTATCCAGCGGAGATAGCGGTGGCGGAAGCTCTGACGTTTCCTTTAGAGGAGGTAGAGGAAAGAGGAAATGTCAGCAGAAGGAGAATGCTGGTAACGCCAGGAGGTGCACTCGGCGGAAGAGATCGGATAAGTCCGTCGTTCGCGGCGACGCTACTAAGGTGACTCTTTCTCTGTTGCCGGAGACGCCCGATCGAGGTGCTTTTACAGATCTTAAAGTGTCGGTGCTGTCGGCGGAGAAGCAGAAGCGGCAGGGTCCGTTTTGGCTGAGTTTCAGCGACGGCGGCGGGATGTTTACCCCGGCTTACCAGATGGTGGAGGTTATGCGGAGGAAGGTGGTGATTTCGTCTTGTATGACGGTGGAGCGTGTAATGGACGCCTGGATTGACGGTTACGGTCTGGGGAGGTCTGACGAAGAAAGGAAGATGAATCTCGTGAGGGACACGTGTCCTGGTTTCATATCGGACGGTTCGGGTAGAGTGACTTGGACAAACGACGCTTACAGGAAGATGGCGAGGGATAATATTCCTGTGGAAGAAGGTGCACCGGAGAACACGAGCGGCGATAGTTTTCACGTGATCGTACGGTTGGTGATGAGGGAGAGGCCGATGCTAACGTATCCGGCTTTTACATGCAGGGTGAAACTACAGTACACGTGTGAAGATCGTGAGAGATGCTCCGTCACGGTGCCTTGCGACGTGTGGAGAATGGACGCTGGAGGTTTCGCTTGGAGGCTCGACGTTAAGGCCGCTTTGTGCCTTTGACCGGTAGAGATAATGTACACCCACCGTAAGATCAGTATAGTCACGATCAGCGACGAACGGTCCCGATCGCTGGATTACATGATCTCCTCGAAACAAAATATGCATTCGTAAAACTAAATTTCTAGTTACTTAAACAGAATAGTTATGTTGTATTTGTTCTATCTTTTTTATTTTTATTTTCCACGAGTAGATTTTGTTTAGAGTTCTTGTAAAAATGCATCTTTTTCTTCTTCTTATTAACGCATTTGTGATGCTATGGTTTAAAGATAATTAACGAAGGAAAAATTGTAAAAGTCGATCATCACCGTCCAACCATGCAGAATCCAATAGTGGTCCAAAACATGAAATGTACTTTCTTGATCGCTACAAATAAATGTGACCGAACCGGTTTTGAAACACATTAATGGATAACATGATTGATCAGGTTTTTTTTTTTTTTTCGATTGGTATATGTCCATTTAAAATGCACTTTGACCAAGCTAATGCTGTATGGATTATATTTGATAGAGTTTCTGACTCCATTCCTAAACTCATAATTATCTAGAAGTGTGAAAATAATATAATTGTTTCGTGCGCTAATTTATGGGTAGTTATTTTTACTTTCATGAAGAGATATTTCAGTCGAACTTCCATTTTTTAAATTGATTTTTGTTTGTTTGACCAGCACCCACATTTTGGAAAAACAAGGGAATATAATAGAGCGAAGACCCAATAAAAAGGTGACATGTTGAGCAAAAGAAAACAAAAAAGAAAGGAGGAGGGTAAAGAATAAATGTTGTACTACAGTATTTGAATGTACTACAGTCTACAGACTCTACACCTGCGATATCCAAGGTTACGTGGGACATCTACCATCTTTGCAATAATGCAAAATGTCACGTGTGCCATTGCTAACTATGTCTAGCTGTTTTTTTGGGCTGAAAACGTTATTATGACCAAAAAAAAAAAGAAGACGTCAAATTTATAATGTTCAATCGATTATTTTCGTGCTACTTTAGTTTTTTCCCCATTTAAAGATAAGGTTTCTAACTTTTATCACATAAATAGACCGAGGTCAACATCAGATTGGCACAAATAAATTTTCTTTAATGAAAATGATATTGACATCTCCGAAAAAAAGAATAAATGAAAAATGGAACCTCCTCATTATAAAAAGAACTAGGCCTCTCTTTAGTCTTCTTCATATGGGCCTAAAAAGTATAGCCTCTGGATTATTCTTCATATCATACACACCAGGAGAAAAGCCCATTTCAAAAACAAAGGATTATTTACGGTCCACGTCAAAAACTAACTTACAAAAAAAGTTACCGTTGACAAAATGTAAACCTTTGTCGGTTTCTTTAACATTTACATTGCATTTTTTCTTGCGAATGTCTACAGTTTTCAATTTTCATGAACTTGCAAGAACTTTCTCCATGAATCCAATTAGCTCTATCAGACCCTCCTTACCAAATCCTAGCTGTAATTTCATCAACTTGCCGGTTTGATCATACCATTCTGCGTAAACACAGTTGCACTTTTGCTGTATGCAAAACTCTTCTGCTGATCTTTCAAATCCCATATTTCATACTGAGCTACACCCGGGAACCTTAGAAATCTGCTTCTCTTTCATCCACTGCCTCACACTCTCAGCTTCGTTAAATCGACCTGTAGCTGAATATAGACCAGCCAACGTTACATAGTAGCCAGCTTTTCCCGGCTCAAGTTGAATAAGCTTCTTCGCCACTCTTTCCCCTACTTCTACATTCCCATACACCTTACAACCACTCAACACCGCACCCATAACAGCCTCATCAGGTTCCACGGGCATTTCTTCTATAAATTTCTCTGCTTCCTCCAAAAGACCTGCTCGAGCCATACAATCCGCCACACTAGCATAGTGTTTCAGCTCAGGAACTATCTTATATTCCTGCATTTGTCTGAGATACAGCCAAGACTTGTCCACAAGACCGCCATGTGCACAAGCTGATAAGACACCAAGAAAAGTGACAGCATTGGGTTCGATTCTTTCCTTGAGCATCTCATCAAAGAGTTTTGTCGACATCACAACGTTCCCGTCCAACCCATAACCCAAAACAAGAGAGCTCCAAGAGATCACGTCTCGTCTTGACATGTTTACAAAAACTTTATGCGCATAGGCTAGTTTTGAGCACTTTACATACATATCTGTTATGGCATTTTCGAGATTCAAACCCAAACAAGAGCATCTCCGGATACACCATCCATGTACGCTCTTCCCATGCTTCAACGCCCCAAGTTGTCCACAAGCCATAAGTAAACTCACCATTACAACCGAATCGAGAGAAAACCCAGAATACATCATATCTCTGAACAGACCCAAACCCAAGATAGCTTCTCCTCGCTGAGCATACCCGCCAAACATAGCCGTATAAAGAACAGAATCTCTAACGGGCATATCATCGAACAGCTGACGTGCGTCTGAAATTTTACCCATATCAACATACATAATCACTAAAGCCGAACTAACAAACAAACTTGCGCCAAATCCAAGTTTCAAGCACAACACATGAACCAAATCCCCCAGTCTCGTCTCCCGAGACGCAGAGCAAGCTCGTAGAACCAGAGGAAGCGTGAAATCATCCGGCCTAACGCTGGACCCACGCCACATACGAAGAAACAAATCGATTGACTCCGAGGCAAAACCTGATCTGGAGAACTCGCCAATGATTATATTCCATGAGAAAATGTTGCGATGTGGCATGTGCCAGAAGACAGCAAGCGAGGTAGGAAAGAGATGATCTAGCTTCGAGTAAGCGAGAACGAGTTTGGAGCTGAGCACAACGTTGGAATAGATTGATGTACGAAGAAGATGAGCATGGAGATGGCGTAGATGGTTAACGTTTGGGGATTGATGTAGAAGAGACAAGATATCAAGATTCTGAGTGGTTCCTGATAAAGCTCGAGCTGTGAAGAATATTGCTAAAAGATTCTTCACCGGACGATAGTAGCAGGAAGAGGCAAACGCTAAGCGCATTGAATCACAAAGTATAAAGAAGAAACTGTCAATAATCTGAAGGTTAGAGATGAAGTGCCAAAAGAAAAATAATAAACCAGAAAAAAAAAATATATATATATATATATGAAATATAAAATTAAATATATATTTGAAATTTTGTGAGAAAAATTTAGATAATAGATCTAAAATCTCCCGGTAAAAATTCAAATTTAGATTCGAAGGAACAAGATTCAGATCATCTTCTTCATGAAGCTGTGGCGGATCCTAACCATCAATCTCAGTCGCCGCCGTGTGCGAACGGTCATCGTTCCACAATTTCTCTGCGAAGCGACCAAGGCGGAACATCTGCTTCTCCCATCTCGTCTCCGACCCACGCGTTCCTACCGTCCACGTCTCTTATGCGCTTCACCAGCTCTTCATCGCTATCTCCGAACGTATCTTCCTCCGAATGCTTCTCTCCTCTCACGTTCACTTCCTCGTATCGCTTCTCGTCCACGCGCTCTCTTCGATTGATGATGCACCCATTGCTATCCAGATTATGGATACCATCTCTCTTCTCAGTTCCGCCAAGGAATTTTCTATCCGAGCAAGCGGCCAAGTTGAATGGTGTATTCCAGGTTAGTAACACATATTAAGGTTACTCAAGGCTAATAAGAGAGATAGGTTCGAATACATCAAATCAACAATCTCTTGATACTGCAGGCAAGCAGAAAACATATGCAGACAAATGGAACTCGAGATGAAACCGTTGAAGAACAAGTGCGACGTACAATTTCATCAATCCATGATCATGGTGAAGTCTGCAACTTTCTTGTTGATTTCATGGTATCTAATTCGTTTGTACACACAAGTGGAAGCGAAACATACACACAGAAGAAGAGACAGGTTGTCGATGAAATGGAGCAGTTCTCCAAGCTATTATCAACAACAAGTAAATGGTGTTGTTACTGATACAACACCGTGTAAGGTCTATACAAGACAAATTCAAACAGAGAGAACTCGTAAGAGAAGATGACGTGGCGGTGGTTACAACTTACAACTGTTAGTCTCTACATATAGTCTAGACTGGATGATCTTCGCTTTATAAAAGACTGAAAGGTTTCTTTTCGATTCAACAAGATTGAGATGCTAATAGACTTTGAAGTGATAATTTGATCGATAAGTGATCAGACCATCATTAATCGTTATCATTTTATTACGCTAATAATGATATATGTAAATTATGCACAGTGATAGTCACATCTGAAATCCATAACACATGTCTGGAGTTCAAATCCAACACCTCACAGTGTTTAAGAGGATATTAAAGCCACTGACTATGTTGACAAAAAAAAAAAAAAAACTAAACAAGTGTCCAAAGAAGCCTGAAGACTTCTTGTTCTTCTTTTTACAATCAATCTGTGAAGACTTGAGTACCGTTAACGAGAGGTTTCTGTTCCGAGTAACCGATACTACTCTCATCACTCAGAATGCTATAGTCAAAATCATCAAAATCATACTCGTCTGCGTCTTCTTCTTCCTCAGACTCTGTTTCTTCTTCCTTTTGACTCCCCAAGTTAGAACCATCTTTCCTTCTTTCAATTGTCTGCTTAATAGCATCATCGTAAGACATATCATACCACACATTGCCTTTCCCAACGATGGACTTGTTGTGTGCATCCTTCATTCTCTCTTGCTTGCTAATCTCTGAGTTCTTTGGCTCTCCCCAGTAGTCATACTGGTACAATGGGCTTGTTGGATCGTATTGGTCTTTCCCAAAGAAGCTTCCTGTCTTATACCTCCCTGGTTCCTCCAATGGTAAACCAAGTGCTTGACGACTGCAACACAAATTCTTAGAGAATCAACACCCTTTTCGGACAACATTAACACAATTATCTTACTAATCAGCTTTGATTGACCTTGCAGTGTCATGATTTTTTATTTTTTTTACTTACGAGCTGATATCTCTGAGCAATGCTTCTCTTTCCTCCAAAGATCGGCGCCAGTGTAAGGAATCATACTCGTCCATATCAACGTTTCTTCTTAGCTTGTCAATTTTGTATCCTTCTCCTCTTGCTTTAGCCTCCATCATTAGTTTATTATGGTGCTGCACAAGACAGTAGGAGAGATTTAACCATTGTCAGTATAAAGATTCATACAACGATGTGAATCTCTCACATTTGCATTACCAAGACAGAGAAAAGTAAGACTAATGAAAAAGGCCAAGTTCAGGTTTGGTAACCAAGTTAAAAAAGTAGTTAAGGGGAATTTAACCTTGCGCTCTGTCAAGGCAGCCTCTAAGTCAAGTTCCTTGACACTGGTTTTCTGTGAGAAACAAGTAAACATTTAATCAGATAAATGAGACAGTATGGTTTCACCAACACACCAGTAGAATATTTCTCACCAGAATCACTTTTGGCAATTTGGTTTTCTTATAATAAGCTTCGCCATGCTCGATTTCCTTTTGTTCATCAAAGCCTTCGTCATCAGATAGTTCTGATAGTTTTTGGCCTTTGTACTTTTCAGGGTTAGCTTCGTAATCATCCAAAATCATTCGCTCAGCTACATGTAACTGCCACAACTGCAAACAAGAAAGAAACGTGCTGACTGCTTAACGTATTACACAAATTACCAAGCCAACATAGTAATTATCATAAAGCTAACTCATAACCAACACTTTCTTTAAGAGATATACCTTGTCAACATAAGGGTGATCAGAGAGCAGCCCTTCCTCCTCTGGCTTTGATCCTGGATCTTTTCTAGGCTCAGGAGGTCTTCCACAATCTCGCTGCACAGAACGATGTATATTAAGATTAAGGGAGAGACTTAAAGAGAACAAAAGATGGATGATATTTGAAGAAAGGATTTTACTAACCCGTATCTCATCTGGATTAGTATCCCCATCGCGATGGAATATTGGTGGAAAGTCAAATTTATTAAAGCTGAAGCAAGATTGGAGAAAAAAACCGTCAACACACATACATGAACCAAAACCATTTGACAACAGAACGAAATGAAAAGGGAAAATAAAGACGTGTGAATTGCATACATCATTTGATCTATATTAGGATGGACGAAGCGCAACTCTAAAGGAAACCGAAACCGGTATGGCCTGGAAAAAGAAAAAGAAGAAGAAACATGAGCATGAAAGATTTCCATTTAGCTTTTATCAATGTGAACGAGAAATCTATCTCAAGAGTACCGTGATCTCAACGATAACATGCATCCCAACTTTTATGAAATGCCGGATCCAAAACCAGTCATTACCTTTTATAGGAACACACCTTCAAACCAATAGATACATAAAAATGAGAATGAGCATATGAAACTTCTTTCATTGACAAGAGACAACAATTTACCAGATTATAAAACAATCACAGAAAGTTTTAACTATATAACAGCAGGTAGATATACCCTTCATGAACACCTCCAATGTCAACAAATGCTCCCTGATACAGATGTAAAGTGGTAACTGTGCCTTCACAAATCTGCATGGATTATGATATTGCTCATATAATTAATCATCTGATTGAGCATTAGTTAATAAACAAGGCATAGGAGTAGGATTTTTACCATCCCTGGATAGTAAAAGGGAAGCTCATACTGCACAGAAAGATAGAGCAATTAACTTCAAAGATTTCTGTAGCAAGCAAATTTAGTCAAACAATGAAACAAAGAGTAGGACTTTTACCATGCCCTCTTCGTAATCCTTCCCCCTTTTCCTTCTACCTGGATAAAAATCTTGATCGTACTGGACAAATAAAAATGTCATCTTGATTAGATTTCATCTCTACGTCATTAAACTAACAATGTCAAATTGTTCAAACCTTTAATTTCCTCTGAAATGCGTGGCGTAATAAAATGGATACTTACGGTATCCAAATTCAAAAACGCACCTTGAAGATTCTTCCTCTAGCCTGTCTTTATTGGCCTCGACCCATTCATTGTATTGTTTCAAGAAAACCTTGAACCTCTCCAAACACAGCTTATCAACAGTAGCATCCTCTCCTACTCTCAAGTCCTTATCCAAAACCTCTAACCAGACCCTTTCAGCTATTAACTTATGAGCTTCCCTTATGAACTCAAGCTCCTTCCGATCAACTTCCCAACCTCTCGGCGGCCAATCCCACGGCGGAATTTGCCTAACCACGAACGGCCCAGCCCACGAGGTATCCAGAGGCGGCGGTTTATCCCCTCTGATCTCGAACTGCTTTGCGTACCATTCATCCTCCGTCATACCCATGTCCTTAATCTTCTTCTTCCGGTACGAAGGTCTAAGCATATTGAACGCCTCGATCGCCTCCGGTGACTGAAGGGGAACCTCCTCACCTCCGTTCAGCGATTTTCGCGCAAAATCGGCTTCGGGAGTGAGAATCTCCTCCTAAGGAGCCCAGCCACGCTCGATCCAATTACGTCGGCGAGCTTCATCCTCTGTGTCTTTGTCCTTGGGTCCGAATTTCTCGAGAAATGTCTCGTCGACGGGGAACTCGTCGGAGCTGAAGCCACGACAAGGCGGCAAGGCAATGCGACGAGGCCATTGAAAGCTGGGAAAGAGAAATTTGGGTTTGCAGAAATTAAGATTTGTTGAATAAGTGAAGGTGAAAGTCAGCGTCGTTTGGCAAATCTGCATGATTCGCCTTCTTCAGGGTTTTGAGGGGTTTTAGAGGGTGGAAGTCAATGTGTGGATGAGCTATAATTCATTTCCAGTGAAAAAAGAAATGTTTACTTATATGAACCCCATTTTTATCAAAACATTTTGTTTTGACCACAAGAATTTTTGATTATCAGTTAGACCAAAATAAGGGCTAGACAAATTATCCGAAATCTAATATCTGTTCTGTTATCCATTCCGATCGACACCAAAAATTCAAATATTCAAAATATCAAGCTCGATAATAAAATTAGTTGGATCTGAATCCATGTTAGCATATGGATAATAGATCAAGCATATGGATAATAGATCAATTTAAAACATATATCTAATCTGAATCTAAATAGATTAATTGATGATTTTTTTTTCACTAAATCCACTAAAAACAGAATCTATAAAATTTAACAACTCAAAATATAGATTTTAACATCTAAGTCCAGATTGATTAAACTTAATTTTTTCTTCCATAAATTAAAAAAACTTCTAAATCTCCAATAGACAAACTCATCTTTTTTTTTATTTTAATTTCGGGTGGTTTATTTTCATCAATAATTCTTTATTTCAATTATATTTTTCAACATAATTTATTAAAAAATATTAAACCTGTTACAACTAAATTTATTAAAGATTATCATAAACAATTTTTTATATATATTTCTAGTCATTCATATCAGCTTAATATTGTGCAATCAATTCTTCACATGGATTTCCTTGAGCTTGACCACATTTTATTTTTCTTTAAATATATTTCAAAAGTTTACACACTGACTTTTTTTTTAATGCCAAAAAATCATAAAATGCAACAAATGTGTAGTAAATCCAATAGTTTTCAATCTCCACATATCATTACTTAGAGTTAGGATGTTTTCTCCATTGTTCCAACTATTCCTTAGAATTTGGTTTTTGTTTTAATTAAAATTGATAAAATGTAAATATGATATTTGTGGATGTGATGAAAAATTACTATTATATTACATATTACATTGTACATTAATAATACAACGATAGCTTTTTAAAAGAAACATTATTACTTGAAGAAGCATAATGATTTAGATTTAAAAGTGTTTACAAACAGAAATTCTTATGGTTGTATTTTTACCATTTTCTGATTCTGATGTTGTTTATATTTTCTCTTTTGAAAATCTTTTTTAACATCGACTCTTAAATAGAGGTTAGGAAGCATATTTCAGAAAGGATCTCCACACCATCAAAAATCTAGAACAATCGTTTCCATTGATATAATTCACCAACAAATTTTATGTTGAGACATGTCTTATTTTTCAGTGTGGTATTCATCTAAATTTTAAAGTTTTTTCTCTACCAACAAGCTATTTAAAAGAGAAATTATCTTTGGATTATAAAAACTTCTACTTGTAAAAAATTAGAGAAAAAAGTAATATATGTGTTATGTGGTTTTAATCGGTACTTATATTTAGTTTTGATTTTGACTCATATGACAGATATTGATTGGGTCTAAGGGTGGTTAATCTAGATTCTATGTTAGTTTTTTAAAAGTTTTTGAATGAGTTTGAGTTATGTAGATTAATAATTATTGGATGAAATTTGATTTATATGAAATTTGGATAAGTATTTTAAGTTTTAAATCAGGTTTAAGTTGTTTGGATTGTAAATAATTTGATCAATACAAATTCAAATCTAATTTTATTTGTATTGTTTTATATTTGATTCATTATTAAATCATTTATAAAAGAATAACTGTATCATTTGAAATAATTTTCTAAAATAAAATAATTAATTTTCTAAAAATATAATAAATATATAAGTAAACTTACTAATAAAATTAGATAATTTAATATACATTTTATGGACTAATAACACATAAAATTTGGGTTTCATTTCAGTTTTAAAAACTATATAAAGACCAATACAAAGATTTGTTTTAATTTTTTTTAATAAGTGGCATGGATGGTTGAGGAGAGGTGTTAGACGGGATGATCCACATACATATAGCCTAATCCGCGATGGGTAAAATTCGTTTTGAACCGCATTGGACCAGTTCGTTAGAAATGCGGTCCATATATCTATGTCTCGAGCTGTCCCATTAATTATAGTAGTCTAATCTATATTTAATTAATATTTTATTAGTTTGGAATGTAAACTAGAGTTGTAATTTTTGAAGTTGGGTTTTCGGTTTAGAAGAAAATTGAGATAAATGTTGTCTAGGTTCATCTCGTTTTTGTTGAGTGAATTTGAGGAAATTAAAATTGGTTAACTTCCTTTTTGTGTGTTTTTTTTTGAATTTTTCATTGGGTTCCATTTTCAGTTTCTTTTTGTAGAGTTTGCCTAACCTCATCAAAACTGCATTTCAAAATCAACATTTCTTATGCAAAAAAAATTGTTTGATCTTATCAGACCATTTTGTTTCGGTTGATTTTAGGGCATCTCCATTGGACTCCACTGGAGATGCTCTTAATTCTTTATTGATATGTGATAATATGAATAGATGATGAATAAATTGACAGATTTTTAACTCATAAACTTGATATTAAATCTAATGGATGTAAAAGCTTCAAAGAACTCTCATTACCAAAATTGATACATTGATTTGTTAAACATTTAAAAAACAATGCGTAGTTCCAGTATTAACTTGTTTCTTTCAGTACTTGTACCAATATGTGGATGCTAAAACTCATAACTTAAGTTTTTTTTTGTTTAAGATAAGAGGAATTGAGGGCTAAATTATATGTATGAATGATTTTATGATGTAATTAAGACTTAAATCAACAAATTGTATTTATATTGATGTATAATAACGAATACATAGATCTTAATTGAGATAATGTCTTCATTAGCGGTCCAAATATGCAATCAGGTCCTCTTTCAGATATGTGGAGGCATCTCTTGGTCTTTGGCTGGTATGACTCAATCTCTGCATGTTTTAGATGGTCCATAGTCAAGACGAATTGGGCCGAATCAGTTGGCTCAATGTTGTTGTTTTATTGTCGTGTGGTCTAGCCGTTCTTCACCTTTAGCGTCCTTGTGGTTTTCATGGAGTATCTTGAGCATGAATGAAGTTTTACTGAACCATCTATTAGTTTTGTCGACCAAGTGGGTCTTCTGGAAAAGTTGGTGTAACTTCATAAAAATGGCACGAGTCGTTTGTGAGATATCCATGATCTTGGTTCTCAGTTGCATGAAGGACTCTTGATACAAAGGCGTTGAACTTGTTTTAAATAGAGCAAGCTCTTGATCTTGTCATGGACTTATATGACACAAATGGCCCAAAAATTAAATAATATCTAAAAAGATCCAGAAACTAAAATAGTTATCATTTTTAATATATTATTTCTATATTAATTTTCGAGAATTAAATTTATTAAAATCAATATATATATATACATATATTTTAACTTTATTCAGTCTAATAATATTTTTTCAAACTTAATATATCTTATTTCTTATGTTATTTTTCCCTGAAACATAGAATCTGGAAAACAAGGCAGCCACGAAAAAGTGGGAATATCGATGGCCCACACAAAAAAAAAGCAGGCGCCTTCAGTTTCACCATTACTCTAATGTCACAAGTAATGTCCATTTTCTATTTATATGATTTGTTATTGTCAACTGAAGGTTCCATATGTCTATGGTTTGAAACGAAATATGAAATTAAACAAAAGTAAATATCCGAGTTGCTTTTGCGGCCACAACGAGATGCATCATTCGTGGTTGTGTCTAGTGTTCCTTTGGGTTCAAGCTGAGCCGATAGTGTCAGTTCTTTGTGAGATTAGAAGCTAAATGGATTCTAAGTATGGATTATAAGATGAACATACTATGTTTTTACACCATCTCCAATGCCTAGAATCGCATAGCCGGCTCACAAAACTGTCAAATGGGTTTCTCGCAATAGAATTTTCTTGTATCGCAAACATTCTTAATTCTTTTGATTAATTTAATGTATACCCATTAACAAAAAAAATAAATTTGCAAATTGTATTAGTGTGCACGCGTATCATTGTGGATATGGTTGGTTAGAGTTAGTTAAAATGACTTGGGTACTCTGTTTCTTCCTTTGTTAAATAAGCCTATGCGATTGTATATATGACATAGTAATAACCAACCGTATTCACAAGTTGAAGAAGTTTACGAGAAATATTTAGTTGATAAACTCTAATAAATAAGTTTCATTCGAGATACTCAAATTCTCCACACATTGTTAAATGTACTTGAACTTTTTATTTTGCTTGCTCCACGTGAAAACATCATAAACAACTAAGAATCCACGAAAACAAAAACTTGTCGATTCTCTCCAATAAATAATCCCTACTCTGCATGCATCTCCCCTGGGTGTATAAGCCATTAGCTTCTTAAATCATGGAAATGATGAAACTTGGGCCGTTAGGGCATAACCATAGCTCTCGAGAATCCTGGGAAGAAATGGGCAGTGACAGGTTCTCACACATGCTCGTCTCTTTTGACGACATATATCTAACAAGAATTCAGTTCAAGAACGGAGCTCTGGTCATGTCTAAGACGTAAGGCTCATCAAACAGCACTAGTAGTAAGACTAATCATCTCGTCAGAACTTGTTAATTACCCTCCAACTTTCTAAGTCTAAATGATTTACAGGAAAAATCTGGCAGGTGATTAGGTTGAACCATGTGTCCGAGTTTGTCACTGGAACTAGCGGAGAGTGTTCGGGTGGTGGTGACTTATCTCTCTCACGTTTCACACAAACCAAAGGACAAAGCGTTTTTGCCTCGACAAAATCATATCTTTTCTGTCTTTAGGTTGGAGAAATCATCTCGAGGTCCAATCTTAAGTTGCTTGGACTTAAGATGTTCGATAGCCCAAGAGAATTGGCTGAGGTTTGATTCTTCATTTTCACTATTCAGTATTATCAGCACGGTTGGCTACAGAACATCAAGCTCGCTTTGGCTTATGCAATAATTATTTAGAAAAACAGCTGTACAAGATTGAAAAAGTGATTAGAATCGTGTTGATTTTGGCATTGGACTAAATGGTTTCTATAGTCAGGATATGAAGCCTAATCATGGTTTATATTACCGTCAAAATCTACTCATGTGGTTCTGACTCTGCTATTTTTTTTTTCTAAGAAAAAGATCATAACCAGTGTTTTCTAGATTTGATTGGGACAACGATTCTCTGTCTTTATGAAGACTGGTAATTAAAAACAAAGTATCGAACTTCAGTCGACAATAAACTAATTGCATGAGTTGCACACAAACAAAATTTACAAACAGAATCGTCTAGTTACATTTATACATCAACAAGATCTATAAACTCAAGCTTGTCCAACCATCTTAGCCAACCATGGCTTTATAAGTCTTCTTATTTTTCTTATTACTTGGCAATGTGAAATCTCCGGCACACACACATGAGATCAGATTTGGTCGCATTAACTTGAGGTACGTGTGTTTCGTGCTTGAGCTTGATTCTTGTACATGCAAAACATGGATAGTACTGACGGATTCTTGTTCTTTAGCTGTTTCGAGCTATGGTATTCATCAGAACCCGAGTCTATAGCCATTGCATCAGAGCCATTGCACAGAGTCACATCACAGAGTGAAGTGATTGACGGATTCTCACCTTCTGTTTCTGATGAAGGACCAACAGTGTCCAGTCTTGAGCCTTGCTTAAGCTTGAGCAATGTTGACTCTACAATGACATGAAAAGAAACCAAGACGAGTCAAGGCTCGTAAGGTCAAAGATCTCAAAACCTAGATCCTTCAGATTCTAATATACATCACAATGCAAATTAGCCTTGTAGATTTCTTAGGAATCTTAACTCTCAAGACCAATAGACCTACGAGTTTTCTTGATTTGTTTATAATTTCGGCAAATTTCGTTTTACAGGATCTTGAAATCGAGGGATTTTTGCTGATCAACAAAAACAAGTGCTCGAAATCTGAAATTGGAAAGAGCGTGTGAGAAGTAAGTACCGTACATGGAGAGAGGATCGTCTTTGATGATCTTCGCCGGATATCTCTCTAGACTGTCCGGCGGCGATGGCGGCGGTCTCAGCCTCCCGAACATGATCTCTCTCTCTCTCTCTCTCAAATCGATTCGCTGCCTCAAGTAAAATTGGAACTGCTCGTCCTCAAGTATAATAATCGATTTTTCTTTTGGCGCCTCGATCGACAAGAAAGAGCGGGAATCAATATACTTTTCTCGGCGAAGATTGTTTCCTGCTCGAGTCGGATGATTTTCCTTCAGAGCCCAGACCTAAATATCGGCCCAAATTAATACTATTATACTGGGCCCTTCAGCCTACATTTATTATAGTTTTAAGTGATTTAATTTTGTTTTCATCAATTCTCTCGGAAAATATTTGTTCTCTCCATCCTAAATAGATTATTCATTCAACCAACATTCAAATAAGTTTAAGAATTGATCAAAATATTAAATTTTAGTAATGTACTTGTTTTAAATTTTGGTGAAAAAATTACATGTATTAAAACTAATAATATTCAAAACAAATAATAAATGTATGATTTAAACAAAGCTCTTAATATTTTTCACTTGTAAACTTTCTGTTAAATAATATCTTCAATTCAGTATAAATCACACCCCCCACCATAAATATTTTCTTTTTAAAAAAATATGAAGACATAAGTTCAATAAAAGTCTCTTGAAAGACCAAAGCGACTTCAAGTCATCTTGACCGTTGAATCGTTGACTAGTGAAACAAAATGAAGGGTAGAGAAGAAGAAAGAAAGAAAGAAAGAAAGAGCAGAGAAGAAGAAGAAGAATTATAGAAATTCACTGAGCTCTCTCTTTTCAATGTCAAGAAGAAGAAGAAGTAATCGTGTTAGAAATACTAAAGCCGTCACTGCTCCTGTACCTGTTACTATTATTGAGGGTGATGATTCCTTCTCTAAGCCTCGATTCTATCCAAAACAATTTTATAATGATTTTTGTTCTCTTGGTATCTGCAATTTTGGGATTAGGTTTTTGCGAATTCGATTTTCAATTTTGTATGTCTGGGATTTCCCCAGAGATCAAGACTGTTTCTATTCCTGGTCGTGATGCTTAACAGTTGTGTATCATCATTGAATCGTCTCTGTAGTAAATGCTGTTCAATAAAAGCTTTGGAATTGCTGAAACATAATTCGCTCGACCCATCTTCATTAATTTAGCTTAGGATACACTTTCTAATGTGAGTCTGGATGATTGGTTTGGTGAATTGTATCGAACTATGCTAGACACTTTTCAAGCATTGGCTTAATTTGTTCAAGTTTTGGGTTTTTATGTCAATTACAAATTTACGATGAATCTACTTGAAGCGTTGATACTTTGATCTGATTCTGTAGTTTGTGGTGAATTTGAGTTTTTTTTTTTTTTTTTAATTTGATTCTCAAGGTTTTACAACATATTTTATTTTTACAGATTGTGTAGAAGATGAATATGAAAACCACAGGTCGTGTTGGAAGCATATTGCTTATATGAATACGCGTGATTCAAAACCGAAACCAACCAAGGAAGAGTTTGAGAAATTCAAATCGATTGCTCCTTGTTTCTATGAGGAATGTCCACGTCGTGAAAGGTCAAGAAGAAGAATAAAGTGCAAGCATTTAGTCTCCAAGCTACGGAAAAAACTGAATTCCAACACTTTTATATATTACATAGAGTAAGCAATATCTCTTTGTTACTCTGAAAAACGAAAAATTGTGCTTTGTTCTATTTATGTCTTTTCTCTAATTGGTTTACTTTGAATGATGTGACTAGGGTTTTATGGAAGAAAGACGTCTTGGATAAGAAAAAGAACTCTTTTGTGTACTTAGATTGTCTATGGTTTAGTATGTACAAAAGTGAAAACGAGAGAACTAGAAGCAGTGTTTTCGAATCCATAAAGGCAAAACAGATCTTCTCAAAGAAATATGTCTTTCTTCCTATCGTCTATTGGTAAGTTTATGTTTGCCATATATGTTCTTCAAACGGTTTCGGAATGCAACTGTTTAAGTCTGTTTATTCTAATGATTTCCTTAGGAGCCATTGGAGTTTGTTGATTTTTTGTAATTTTGGGGAGGATCTCGATGATGATAATGAAAAAACATGCATGTTGTTTCTTGATTCACTAAAAACAACTGAGACTGCGCAGCGTCTTGAACCGGATATAAGAAAGAGCGTACTCTCTCTTCTTCTTTTATCCATCTTGAGCGAAGTTGAATGATATTTTTATGTAAAGCTTGCGCCATAACAGGTTGGTGCTTGTTCTTGTCTTTCAGGTTTGTGTTGGACATATTCAGAATCGAGGGCAGAAGTGAGGACCCGAGCTTGATTGGTGATATCTCGCTCTATGTGCCAGATGTAATGAGTGCATTTCAAGTTATTTCGGATTTCGGTGATGCTTATATCTCAGAATTGGACTGACTTGTCATAATTTCAGGTTCCACAGCAGACAAATGATGTGGAATGTGGAAGCTTCGTCCTCTACTACATTCATCGATTCATCAAAGATGCCCGTGATGACTTCAGCACCGATGATGGCCCTTTCGTAAGTTTATCATCACTCAATAGTCATTTTCTCGTTGTTAGCAATAAGTGGGTTTCGTGTTTAGGGAATCTTGGAATGCACACCCGTTTTCTTGTTTAAAATTTGCAGTTGAAAGAGCACTGGTTTAGCCATGAAGAATTGGAAAAGTTCTGCATCGAGCTTGATTCTTGGGAACCATTCGTTGACCAAAGTTTTTAACTTTTAATGGCTATTACACATCAGAATAGCGCAGAAGAATAGTAGAAGATTAGTTCCATCTTGGGATATGAGAAGATGAAATTGGGAAGATTCAAAAGGGTAATGAGATTCTGAAGAAGTTACTAGTTGGTATGAAATCTCAAAATTTCATTCCGTTGTGGATAACTTTTAACATCTAATTTGTCTATCAAACTGTTGTTTTGGTTTTGGTCAGGGCTGCCTTTTTTTCTCGCAGCCACTGTAGGTTGAGTTAGTAAACCAAAATCAATTGCCAATGCTATAAAATGTGGAGGATATAACTTTTTTTGGTGCCAATCCTCCACATCTTATAGCATTCTCAATTTATTTTGGCTTAGCAACTCGAACCTACAGTGGATGCGAGAGAAGAAAGACCCTTCAAAATGACAAACAACCAAACATAATTAATGTGATAGTAAGCACATTAATTAATAAAATAAAGAATTTAAGTTTTTTTTTGTCAAACTTAAGTTAATATTGACACTAAATACAATCTAGTGACCAACACAAATTTTTGTCCATGAGACAAACGTCAAATGCATTTTATCAAAACATATCTTAAGAAGAACTAAGTAAACAGATGACTCCAGTATGTCCAAGAACATGTGGTAACTCTTTAATGAACCAGGACAAAATTGTAAAAAGAGAGATTGATTATTATTTTGTGGTTTTAATATTTTATTTGTGTTGGGATGGAATCCAAACATGTTTGTATAATGAATTTAATTAACCACTTTGATTAAAGAAAAACAAAGTAGATTAACGACTTTCAATAAATATTTCTAATTTTATCCGTTTGTATTAGGTTTTTCAGATTTAATAAGAATATTGTTGAGACGAAAGTATTTTGAGTTACAAGATACATATATTTTGCTAGATTTGATAAGGAAAAGCTAAGTTGTTGAAGACCTGGAAGTGTTCTACAACAAGCTTGATTGTTTGGGAACCATTCGTTGACCAAATTTTTTTAACCTTTAACACATGAGCATAGGGAAGTAAGATTAGTTCCGTCATAGAATATGAGAAGATGAACTTGGGAAGATTCAAAAGGGTAAAGAGATTCTGAAGAAGTTACCAGTTGGTGTGGAATATCAAACTTCATCAGAAGGAATCGTAGAGTTGTTAATCATGTTTAGTGGCATCAATTGATTTTTAGCTGTGCACCACTGACTAGAAAGAGATCCGAATGGAAGAAATTCTGCATCTTTTGAAGAAGAAAAGTACATATGTTTTTAGCATTTTTTTGTTATTGTATGTGTAGCTGAATAGTCGTCACTACTCCTAAGCTGCGAAAATGGTTCCGCATCTTTTATCTAATATGTTAATCAAAGTGGTTAAAAAAAAAACAACTTACAAAATAGATATCAAGTTGGTGTATATGGTTCAGTAATCAAGAACAAGGCTCTACTTTTAAAAAACTCAAAACTTGCAATATATATAAAAAGATTCGAATCAACACACAATACGTTCTTTAGTTAAAGAAATGTTGTTGTTATACACTAGCTACTATAGCCAAATAATGGGAATGAAGTTTCTATAGATGAACATTTGAAGAAGGAAGTTTGATTGATGTCAGCTTAGAGATACCAGAAGGGAGACTTATGTTCATCGGTCCCATGCTGCTGCTGCTACTCCCACCGGTTGATTCTAAAGCTCGGGAAGTTTGGAGAGCCATCTCGGCGTGGAGTTGGAGACAAGACAAAGCCATCTAACACAAGACACAGCACATAAGCCAAATTGTAACACTGGTTCAATCATGTTTAACCTAATCAAAGACTTTTATTAATTTTAGCTACAACCAAAATTTACTAAGAGGCGGATCTAGGCAGGCAGATGGGAAAATGTATGACTTACCGAGTAGCAGTCTCGGTCGATATCTGAGTCAGCTACTTGAAGAGCCCACGATCTGATCCATTCAAGAGCTCTGGCAAGTTCAAAATTTCCTTCAGCTAAGGCTGAGACTATGTAAGACGGGTGAAGAGCAATCAAAACAGAAGAGGCTGCAAAAAGAACCGCCCTTCGGACATAGGCTTCTGGGTGATTGCAGACTTCCCTGTATTGAGTTTTTCAGGCATAAAAGTATTCAGTATAAAGTGCTAAAGTCTGGATTAAAGGCAAAAAGATATGATGTACCTCCGTTGTAACATATCTAGAAGAGATATAGCTAACGCAGATGCTTCTGGGTGCATTGATGAACATTGCATACAGACGCCGAGCATGTGAACAAGTTTCCCAAGGACAACAAAGTCCCTGCCAAGTAAGTCAACACCATGTCGTTTCTTGTCAAACTCTTTCATGGCTGGAAGCATAAATGCTGCTGCATATAGTGGAAACCTATTTTGTGACCAGTCAGTACTATTTTGATCTCTGTCTCCTGACCTCAGGCTCCACCTTCGAGTTTTTCCTTTCTTCGTCTGTCCAGACTTTGACTTTAGCTCCCTCTCGAATCGGTTTGCCCAGTTAAGATGAAAAGATCCTGACTGTGAGACCTTTTTCCATGTGGTACTCGCATCGCTAGGCAAATACCAGGGTTGAGGATCTGAGATATTTGATATCAGAGGTCCCTGTGCTTCGTGTTTAGGTTTCAATGTCCTGGAATTAGCAAGCTCTCGAGCTGCTTCAGCCATGACATCAAGTATCATTATGCGCTGACTAACGTCTACATTAGGCGAATACAAAATACTGTTAAGAGTTTCGAGGGATTCAAATGGACGGGTCACGAGCAACGCAATCAGAGCCCTTTGCCGCTTCTCTTCTGCGGAATCTTCTTCACCTTCGATTGTTATATTAGAGCAGCGAACCTGTACAAGAATTCGAGCAAGGTCACCAGCTATATGAGTCAGTTCATCAGGTGATGCTCGCACAAGTTTCTCTGCAACATATATCGCTTTCTCCACCTGCAAGACGTAATTTCCATAAGTATTAGCATTTTCTGTTGCCTCTTAATGAAAGTAAATCAAAGTTTTAACGTCATAGACAATTCTTTCTAGTTATGTACCCCATCAGCATCATCAGTCTTCCGAAGAGCTCCAACAACATCAACCAAATGTGTAAATTGTTTCCCTAAATCCTTGTCATCATCTAACAGATCGTATGGCTCCAAAGAAGTGACACTTGAATTATCAGAGCTGACACTTGCGTTATCATCACCATCATCTTTATCACTCTCTGTTTCACAGTTTAAGGTAGCCAAATCAACTATTTCATCTGGATCAGCCAATACAAAATTAGATATGTCCTTGCTCTTGCGATTTTTCTTCTCTTTATTCCTGCGGCTAGAGTCTTTTACTTCAGTTAAGGAGGCTGATGTTTTGGTTTCACCGTCTTTATTTTCCATTGAACTCGTGATTGACCGGACCCCTCCAACAGCCGTTTGCAATTCAAATTCCCAGTCAATTGCATTCCCAGTGAATGAATCATCAAGGTACAGAGGATTCTTCGGGTCAATGACTTTAGAGAACATAAAGGCAATAGAGCTAGCCATTTTCCGTACCAGATCTCCTGGGTTCTCCAGTCTAACTGTTGGCAAATAAGCAAAAGACATAAGACCGCAGAAGCATTAAAGTTCTTTACCCAAGATACTGAGAGAGAGAGATGAGTCTATACAGCTAACTCCTTGCAGAATATTGTGCATCACATCCTTCGTTCTATCTAGTTCCTCTCTTGACATGTTCTCCAGGCAAAGCCCAAGAGCTGTAGTTATATCTGCAGCATATATTATGGGAAACAGGAGCTGGAAGTCTTAAACAGTAGCATGAAGACTAAAACATTTCTTCATCATCTACACACTGATTAAACAAGCGCCAATTAAAACCTACAATATGTGATTAATTCATCCCAGTTTAACAGCCAGAAGAGGATACAAGCTTGTTGCTCCAATTGGACGGACTGCAGAAACTCCCTTTTTGACCACACTGAGGCTATTCGCTGCGTTGTTTCAAGCAGTCCTTGCGTGAAGTCACCTTTAGCCAGTGTATTAGTAACCGGTGGGCACTCAAGAACCGAAAATTGTAAGATCCATCGCAGACAACGGATAGGAAACACTTTCCACAGCAAGAATTTGTCAACAAAAATGGACCTGAAAATTAAGTCAACAATATTATTTGCAAAACAGACTAAAGTGGGAAAAACCAAAAGACAGCAAATCTGTTTCGCTGAAAAAGACCAAAGAAAACATTTTCCTCACCTCACTGATGCCTTATGTTTTACATTGCGATGAAACAAAGTCCAAATAGTCCAGAAAGCTTCAACATCACTTGCATGCTCAGCATATAGCTGATGTAAAAGTTGTTCAGCCATTTTCTCAACAGCATACGGATCTGTTACCGCTTCCATAGTTTCCGACCAAATCTGGGGTGTAGGGTCCAACTGAAAGGTTTCAGTCTCAGCTAAACCTTTTTTTGAATTTAGTAACCTCCTAACATGAGCTAGGACATGAGGTGTTACTTCACTTAACAGCAAATCTGCAAAATAAAATAAAAAATTACTCTGAAGTACATCATAATTTTGTTTAATGAAATAATTCCAATCAAAAACAAATCGCCACACCATCAGTACTAACAAAAAGATATTATAGCATATCCTTTCTCCTGTCTGTAACGAGGATCAGATCAACATTCTCCTAACTCCGCAATTGCAGGGGACGAAAAGTGAAAACAAGCAAGTCCATGGTAATTGACAACCCACAGAGAAACTACAAAATTGAACTGAAATTTTTGGAAAACACAGTAGGTTGAGAACTGTAATGCTCAGAGCATATATATATATTACCTGATAATCCGCGTCGACAGATACGAGATAAAATTTCCCCGACAAATGATAAAACGATAACTGTGCTATTGTCCTCAGAGCAGGTAGCTCTGTCGTCCAATATTTGTAGAAGCTGATTGGTAATGTGCTTGAAGTATAAGCTTTAGGACTCATGTAAAAGACAAACACTGACCTCAAAGCATTTGATAATTAACATAAAAAGGTATCTACTTAACAGAGGCTAAAATACATCAAACTGAAGGCGGTAGAGTCTATGTGCACAGAAAAAAAGGATACTGAGAAGAGAGTAAAGGCGGGGCTTTCATCCGTGCTTTATCCGGAATAGAGGTCAGGATCTGTGATAGCCTTGATAACAAAGGCTTGAGATTTCCATTCCTAGAATCATCTCCTTGATAATAATCACCAATTTCTTTAGTCATCTCGAGCACTCCAGCGTTTTCAAGCAAACACAATATAAGCAGTCTGTCATTAAAGCAAAATCACATCACTGACAGGCTAAGAATATACCACTGGACACAGATTTATACAGAGATATTCAGAACACGCCAATACATGACTCCGATACTTGAAAGGTGAGGAGTAAAGAAATCTTTGGCCTACATTAACACGACCAAAACACACACAGAAAAATACCATTGAGCGTAAAATGTCATGAAGCTACACAATTGTTGAAGAACCAGGGATTTATGCTTACTAGTTCTCAGACAGGAGCTTAATGGAAAAGAACAAAAAGAAAATGAAAGAAAAAGCCAGAAAAGAATTATATTTTTGGGCACCTTTCCACATTGCTCTGGACAGAATTGGCATCCACGGCAGAATTTTTGTCCACATGATGTAGGAATGGAACCAAGACCTGAACAACCTCGATAACAGGTCCATCTAAGAAGAACAAATCATACAGATGTTTCTGCACTGAAACAGGGAAGCAAGAGAGCCAATCTGTGGCAACATCTGCATTAAAAAAAAATAGAAGAAATAGTTGAACATAGACAAACATAACTTCCAAATTAGATCAAGGAAACAACAATTGGTAAAACTCAAATCAACTAGGGCTAACAAATTCAGTCTCTAAAAGAGAACACAGTAGCAAATTACAATGAAGTAAGAAGCAAAACCAACAAAATCAAAACACTTCCCCAACCATAACACAAAAAGAAAGTGTGAAATTTTAGAAGAACTTACCAAGCAACAAAACGCGAGCAAACGTTGGAAAGGCAACACCTCGGAAAAATGTTTGCGACCAATTTTTTCTCTCATCTGCAGAAGGAACAACGGAGCTACAGACCTGTGTGGCGACCAAATACAGAATCATAAGTAAGCTGTAGATTCCTAAACCAAGAACGATGTGGATAACTTCATATTGTACAAAACACCGATTAATACAAACCCTTTCTCTGTACTTCTCCCCAATACTCCCTGCAATTAAATGGGAAAAAAAAATTCAAAAATTCAACTAGTTTCATAGCCATGTAACAGCCCGCAAACTAGAAGGATAAAATTACAGTAAGACAATTTTTGAGTGGGGAACGGACCGAGGTGAAGAGGAACAAGTGTCGTTAATTACCGGAAAAAAACGATGGATCGACCGGGAAGAGAAGAACGGCGACGGAATGAATAGCGGAGATCACTTGGTCGACGTGCTTCGCATCACCGATAGCAGAGATGGCTTCTCCGACCTTATCGAGCAATTTATTCTCAAGCGTTCTCTCTTGCTTAGTCGCTGCTTCAGCCATGGATGAAAGTCTCGACTGTAAAGAGAGCGAAAATAGAATTAAATTTAAGAAAAAAGTCAGACGTAATCACGCGCTCTCAAGTCTTTCCCAGTCAGAGTTCCACGACTTCTCCTTGCTTTCTCGTCAATCCATCGGAACTTTTTTTCTCGGGAAATTTGTTGATTCGACTGAGAAAATCGATGTTACCGGGAAATTGTTTCAACAAAATTAGAGGTGTCACTGCGACCAAACAGAATGATTCTAATGCTTACAGGCCCAAAGCAGCCACTTCCGAACTTTGGGCCTCTTGCAGCCTTTCCAATCTCATTTTATTTATTTATTTTTATTTTAAGTAAACAAGACAAAATTAGATCGACCTTACCCGGGCATGTAGTTTAATGTTTTTTACCAATGATGTTGCATGTCATACATACTTCAAGTTCAAAATACAAGAAGTTATCATTCAGTTTTGTTAATCATTTTTTTAACAACAATCTCAGGAATTGAACGATAACAATGTTCTTAATCATTTAATTTTTTTTTTTTAACTTTTTCTAAGATCAAATTAAAATGTAAGATAGTGTGGTATTATTTAGCTCATGAAAAATTCCTACTCATTAGTCCTAATCATATTTTAAAACATATAAAAATTATTTGATCTTTTTTGTCTTTATATCCATACATTTCTTCTTCTTTTTTACTATCGACGATAGTTAATCTAATTTCCCCAAAAGAACAAGAATCCATTGAAAAGTTTTTTTTTTGGAACTTTATAGTTATGAATTATAACCCAAACTAATTAATCGGATAGTTTTTCTTTTCAACTTGTTTCATCTGTGTCATCAGATTTGCTTTAATAAATATAAAATATTCGTGTGATAATAATTCAACAAATGATCTCAAAAACTCCAAAATCATACAATCATATATGGAAATCGGTAAAACCTATTATCATAAACCGTTTAGTTTCTTGTTCAACAAGTAACTAATCTTAGGTCGAGTGAAACTGCCGCCGAGGAACATATCGGCCATAACCTTATACATGCCCTCAGTTAAGTGGACTCCGTCCCAGTTAATGTACCGACTCGGGTCCTTACAGGCTTTTGCTGAAGCCGACCCACACGTCTCGAACACTTGGAAGTTGTACGGCTCTCCAATTCCACAGCACGCCTTGAACTTCTCGGAGATACCGTACTTGCTAGGGTTCTTTATCACCGCAAGGTACGCGTTCCAGTAGTCTGCGTAGACTATTGTGGCGTTCGGATACTTGATCCTGTATTTTACAGAAAAAAAATTGTTCATAATAGCAATTTATTGAACCAGCAAAAGAAGCCACATTCGTAATATGATGACGAGTTGGTTTAGTACCTTCTCTTTGTTAAGCATATGTATAATCCATAGTATTATATAAACTGACCTAAGTTGTTTTAGTTTGTATTGCAGTGCAAGATTGTGTGTGTAACTCTGGTTATTGATACTCTTAACACATCCTAGATTGTCTCGATCGTCTTGTGCAGCCAGGGACATCGTTAACGTTAAGCATCCAGTTGCCGGATGTCCTTGTACAACCATATGTCTCACACCTTTGTTCAACAATATCTGCAATTACAATTTGGAAAAGGTTATAAACCAAACATAAGAGAATCAATACAGACCAAACCGGTTGGTTAGGTTCACGATCAGCAGACCTTTTCTTCCCTAATCCGGTTAAGTTCTAGGCCTGACTGGTTTATTACGTTAGCAAAACATTGAAGATAATTCCGTTTATCCCAAATACATATTTTTAGGTCTTTATTTCGACAAAAAAAATAACAATTGTTTATAAATTTTTCATAATCTATGAAAATTCATTTTTATCTCGGGGAGACTCTGAGATTTTTATCTCGGGGAGGTAAAGAGATTTTGATTAAATCAGTATTAGCGGCACTATCCACCTACGTGATGTCATGTTATAGGTTACCTAAAATAGTGACAAAAAAACTTACAAGTGTGATATCTCAGTTTTGGTGGAGTTCGAGTGGAAGTAATAGGGGCATGCATTGGATAGCATGGAAAAAGTTATGCCGTCATAAAAAAGAAGGCGGCCTCGGTTTCAAAAATATTGAGGTTTTTAACACAGCCATGTTGGTAAAACAGTTGTGGAGATTAATAAATGCACCGGAATCATTATTCTCAAAAGTATTCAAAAGTCGATATTTCCGGAATGCGGACCCTCTGGAAAGTACACGATCATACTCTTCATCCTATGGTTGGAAAAACATTGCTCGATCTTTAGTAAGAAAATGACTAATCAAAAGGGTTGGAACAAGGTCAAGTATCTCTGTTTGGAACGACACTTGGATCCCAGCCCCCCGACCAAAGTCAGCAACTTGCAAATTTCCCGTTTACCCAAATACCTTCAAGGTTAAAGATTCAATTGACAGTCGAACAAATACATGGAACATGCCACTTCTGGAAGCAACCATTATTCCTGAGGATGTTAAAATTATTCAGTCACTAGTAGTTAGCCGATTTGGAAGACCAGACTCGTACGGATGACATTTTACGAAGAACGGAAAATATTCGGTTAAATCGGGATACAAGATTGAAACATCATACCCCGATAAAGGTATGGAAGAGATTCCTTATGGTCCCACAATCACATCACTGCAGGCATCAATATGGAGACTTAAGTGCCCTCCTAAGATTCAACATTTCATATGGCAAACAGTCACAAGGTGTGTTTCTGTAACGAAGAATTTAAGGTCTCGAGGAATCAAATGTGATACACTATGTGGTCTTTGTGGAGCGGAGGAAGAATCAATCAATCATGTACTTTTTGAATGTCTCCCGACAATTCAAACGTGGGCTCTCTCTAAAATACCCTCACACCCAGATAATTTCCCAAAATCATCAATATTCTCGAATCTAGATTATTTAGTTAATCATTCTTCTAAGGACAATCCACAAGTATATATTTCCTATGGAAATTTGGTATTTATGGAAAAATAGGAATGACAAAGCTTATAAGAACATAATGAGGAAGCCTCCAGAAATTCTTATACGTTCGGAACTAGAAGGAAGAATATGGGAAGAAGCTCAGGAGAAAGAATTCAATCATATTCCGATAATAACTCCTAGGGTAGAGGTTCTTCGATCAGATATGTGAAAATGTCAAGTTGATGAATCTTGGAAGGAGAATGATAAATTTTCAGGTCAAGGATGGGTTTGTACGAAGAGTGGGATGGATCATATGTTATTAGGAGCTAGGAACATTCGAATAAGCCAGTCCCCATTACATGTGGAGCTAGAAGCAATTATTTGGGCAATGGAGTGTATGCTTACACATCAGAGATTTGAAGTTGTTTTCATCACCGATTGTTGTGATGTCGTGAAGATGGTGTCTTCACCAGAGGAGTGGCCAGCCTTTGCAATTTATTTGGACGAGATCACCAGGTGCATTAGCAACTTCAAAACCACAAGGATCATCTACAGCCCGAGGGAAACAAACATACGAGCAGACAACCTTGCCAGAAGCGCAAGAGAACTCCAAATAGAGATGGTGTACGTCAATACAGTTCCTCGGTTAATTAAAAAATTTAAATTTTTTATCCTATTGTTTTCAAAAAAAAAAAAAAAAAGTTCGTTCCTTTTCTGTAGGAAGAAAAAGTAAGCGTGCAAAAAAAAAGAAAATTCATTTTCTTTGTCGGAGATCGAATAGATTGCAGACCCTATTGCACACATCACTTATGCACTTAGTTATGCAATTGACCTGTAGTTGTAAAAGTTGAAACTAAAGATATTTCGGTTTTATATATCACCAATTAGTGTGTGAAATTTGTCAACCGAACTAACAGGTTCTTTTATCTTTCATACATGCAAAGGCTTCTTGCTGTATCGAGCTCGAGGTATCTTAAGCATGACTAATCGGTTGGATCACTTCGGTATCATGACTAGCTCTACAATATTAATGCAGAAATCAGTTACTTATATGTCTAGCTCGCATTAGTTTTTACAAAGGCCAATTACATAAATATTTTAATGAATTAAATTATTATTTTCAATATATTTTAAATTTCTTCTTTTCATTAACAACCTTTTTCAAAATATAATTTAATAAATAATAAAAAACTAAAATTTCTTAAAATTTCTATAATCTTATGTGTCATGTTCACATTATTTCTCAATCCAATTATATAAGTGCACGTCCTTCATAAATTAAAATTGATTTAAAATTTAATTTCTTTTTTAATATTACGGTTGTAGAAAACATAAAATAAATTATATACATATATATGATTTCTTTAAAAATATTCTTTTTTTAAAAAAATATATATATATTCTTAGTTTTCAAATAATTGAGATTTCTAATAATCAATTTTAGTAAACAAATTATTAAAGCATATTTAATTAAAATCATAATATTAAACTATTTAAAATAATTATATATATTTATACATATAATTATATAACGATTCAAAATTTATTAAAAATTAAAGAAATATTAATCAATTATTATAATTTATATATATATATATATATATATATTTATATTCGTGCATGAATAAGGTAAATCATCATACAATATATATGAAGTATCCTTAAGACACTCAGTTAACCGAATCAAACCAATATATATCTAAACAGTAATCCAAATTCTAACTCAGACTATTATATCCAAGAAAATACAAAAAAAAACCAATAAAACTTGAAGCATTGTTAAAAAGAAAAAAAAATATTGAAACCAATTATGTTTTGTTAGAAAAACCAAATTCACGAACAAAAGCTAAACGGAAGATTAAATTAGGGATCCCTATTGCAAATATGTTAATTATGCACATAATTTTAGAGAAATTACCTCCAAAAACCTAGTGTATGTTGAGATACTAAGAGCACCTCCAACGGTGACTCTTAGCAAGTTTCTTAAAATAAAAAAACAATAAAAACAGAAGATACCGTATAGGATCGTTTCTAAATTTAGAACTTTAAGAAATTTTTAAGAAACAGGTTTCACACCTGTCAAATAGTTAATGGTCAAATAAAAATAATAGTTATTATTTAACTAAATTACATTAAAATATTAATTTTTTTTTTTTTTAAGAAACTTTTGTCAGTTTCTCCTATTGGAGATGCTCTAAGTTCTCTAATGGTGTCGCTTGAGACAGTAGATCCAACGGTGTACGCATAGTCGTTAACACCGATTTCTCCGATCCAGAAGAGAGAATCTTTAAACAACGAAACATTCTGTATCGTTCCAAGTGTCTCTAAATACTTTTCGAACCAGCCAAGCTCCGTCTCTATAGACTGAGGAGTCATGTCAAGCGTGAGATTATTCTTCGCGAAGAAAGCGTGTTTGATCGCCGTTGCTCCAGACACGGCGAAATTAACGCCGTAAGTATCCCTAGCGGTGCCGTTACTACCGTTAGTGGATCTGAGGCCGAGATACGGTGGTAGAAACGGTAAATTCATCGACTGTGCCACGAAATCGATGGTGAGTCGGCCGTCGGAGTAACGATTTGTTGGCCGTCGGAAGTAAGTCATGCCGTAAGGAAAGCTTGACAAGTGTCCAAACCCGGCGGGTCCTTCGCCGGCGCGTGAGTTTCCGGTGTCTGTGAAAGAGTCGCCGAAGGCGTAGATTCTGTTGAATGGACGGCGGACGCCAGAAATTGATGCGGCGGAGGATATGGTGGATAAGAAGAGGATCGCGCCGGAGACGGCAGTTGCGAGGACAAGAGAGATGGAGGAAGGCATCGTGAAAGGAGGTTGATATTTTAAATTGAAGCTCTTCAATGGAAAATGGTCGTGTGTTACATATATATATATATAGTGGTGAGGAAAAAATGGAAAAAAAAAATTGTGTATTTGATTTTAACGATTTTTGTAAAAGAATTTTGAAAATAAATAAATAAAAAGAGTTAATTTATTTTTGCATGTGAGGAAATTTTCTACGGAAATATGCCAATTTCATATTTCCAAATTCTCTATAATTGATGATAAACATTGATATGCATAACTTCTAACAAAAAAAAAAGCATTTGTACTCCCACAAGTATTTGAAAATTGGATGATCGAATTTCTTTTGGAGAATAAATAAACAAATTATGATGTAAACATGTAAGATGGTTGTTCTTCTAAAGTTTTTCTTTTCGGTTATGTTAAATTGTCAGGTTCATTTAAGAAATCCCTAATAATTTACTACTAGTATTTTTAATCAGCTCTTATTGAACTATTATAGCTAAAATAAAAGTATAGATGCAAACAAAATTATGGTAATAAAATGATAAAACTATTTTTTGTACTATTTGATATCTTCCAACTAATAATTAATGAAGTATATCATTTTTGTCATTATAAAAAATTGTACACAGTGTTTGAGAGGTAATTAATACAACGGTAATACTAGTACATAACAATAGGGATCTATATATTGTTATCGTACTTAGACTCGAACCTAGCCTAACACAATTAAATGATTATACTATAGCATTAAAAGAGTCATATATATGGGCAAACATGCATATTAATGGATAATATATCGGAAAGATTATTAACGAAGTAAATAGAAAATGAAGTAGGTGAGGGTTAAAGTAGTAAGCCATTAAATATCTCAGCCACCACTCAATGGAAACACTCGCAATAGTGTGGCAGCACTACGAAGTTCAGCGATTTAATTTCCGTAGAAACCGTACTGTAAACGACGACTACACGTTGCGAGAATACACATTTTTAAATTTCACGAAAGCTTCAACAGAGAACAACGGCGGTTGAACCAGATTGAATCATGAGTCTCTTCCATGCAATGTAATTTACATGTTGCCACGGTTACAAATTACGAGTGATTTCGAAAGGTATTGTCAAAATCTCATCGATCGAGCTACTCTATAGAAGACGTACGTACGACGATGGACACAACGGTTTGCCGTGATCCAATTCTGACACGACAATAAGTGGCCAATTAATTGGGCCATTGGCTCATCACCAAGATACCATGATTATCAAACAAATTTTCCCATTTTGGTATCAATAACATCATGATTGGTACGTAGTAAAAAGTTGTATAGACGTTAGAATAATAATTAGTACATAATCCTACGTCAAATAGCACAACTATAGTTTCTTTTTTTTTCTTCACAATATTGAAACTTTGCTTACCCATCGACCACTATATTTATATAACATAATAGTAGTAGGTGCCTACTAGGCGGTGTCTGTTAATTGCACTAAAATACAGGGATTCAAAATTCGGTTTTCGTGCCATTTTTGCGCCATTTTGATTACATAAATTACCTTTATTCCGTTTTCTGCACATAATTTTATCCCAATAGATTATTATAATTGCTAATCTGAAACTTCATAACGAATACGTAATGTTTTTTCCTTTTTCATTTCACATATATATGGTGTTTTTGTTTTGTTAAGCTAGCTACCAATTTTTCCCTTTTATTAATAAAAAGAAGAAAAAAGCTTAACAAAATAAAAACACCACATTAATGTGCAAATGAAAATGAGCTAGTCTACCTATAGTTGTATCATGACAATGATTGTAATACTTATGAGACTTTAGTTCCACTATGCGCATTGGTGAGTTTTTAGGCCTCTCATCTCTTAAATTTAAAAAAAAAACAGAAAAAAGAAAAAAAAATTAAAAACTGCTTGAGACTTCTCTACCAAAAGAAACCTATGAGACGTCTCACCTGTGGTCTCTTCTTCTTCTCTTTCATCTTTTTCTTCTTCTTCTTCATTTTTCTTCTTCGACCGTTTTGTCACCCGACACTCTCTCTCTTCTTCTCATTTCCTCTCTCTTGCCTCCTTTGATCAGTTTGCAGCATCTTACCTTTGCGCCATATACTCCGTGAAATTCTCCTTCGATGGCTGCGTCCTCGCTTCCACCTCCTCCGATAAGACAATCCGATAAAAGGTTTGGTGGGATGGAGAGTGGTGTCTCTTAGGTCGGAGATTATCCTTGCGGCGATGGAGTTTTGCGTCTGTGGTCTGGTGTTATTTGCTCCACCATCAGCAATTACCTTGTCGTCATGCTGTAATCTTTCGACTCACATAGTACTTTGAAAATTTTGTTTTTTCTTTCATCTAAATGAATGTGTATTGTGATCTTTGAAGAGAAGTGGTTGCAATGTCCATAGTGGGGACTTCCCCAACGGCTGTAACGAATCTCCTAGATCTCACTGTTCTATAATTATAATCTTTCTCTTTTTTTTGTTGAGAATTTTTAAAAAAACTTGGGGTTTTTGTTAGTTCTAATGCTATTCATGTTCTTTAAGTTAAGTAGAATCCTTTGAATTGAATTGATTGTGGTCCAACCAGTGTAGAACATTGATATTGAGTCTATGTTTTTTTTCCCATCAATTTAACAAATTGACTGTTGTGTTTCAGGGTATGCATAACATCATTATAGCAGTTCTATTGAGTTATTCTAAGACAAAGTACGACATCTGAAGTGGCTGGTACAACTGAAGTGTGTCTATTTGGAACCAGGTTTCACTACTGAGCAATGGATATTCAGAACAGAATGGACCTTTAAGCACATGTCCTGTCTCGTCTCGATTCTTTGTTGCGGCATTTGAAGACTGTAGAACATATCGAGATCTCTCAGAGCTCAGGATTCTTCTTTGTCAATCTTTTCTAGCTAGCGTTTCTGTCAGGTTTTTTCAGCTTCTATCATCTTCTTTTTTCTCTTGAATATAGTTTAAATATACACATTGACACCAAAATTCAAAGCATTTGACACTAAAGACAGTTTTGACTTAAAACTGTTCAATGTAAATAGAGTTGAGATCATTGTGCTTATTGGGAAACATGTTACTTTGGTGACAATGAAAGTTATTATGAGCTGTGTGTTTTTTAAACATTTGACATGAATGTGCTGATTGGTAGTGACAGATGTGGCTTCTTCTTTTTTTCTACATTCATATTTTTAGTGGAAGAGTCTTTATAACAACTAGTGCTTCTAATAATAGCTACGTTAATGAGAGAAATCTAGAGAGATCGGTCACTGGTTGATGCAGTGTTTACAGTGTCGAGGGGGTCATTCAATAGATATTGTTTTAACAGCATTTAATTGCTCTTTTATTTATTTATTCTAGGTTTAGGTAAAATATTAAATTCAGAATGTATTTCATTTCATATATTATATACATTGACACCTTTTTTCTCACATATATAAGGTATGACAGAACGTTACAGATTTTGATAAAAAAATTTACATCATAATACATATATAGAGTATTTTCGTTAATTATAGTTTATACAAGAAAACACAATTAACAGTATGAAAAAGATTTGGAAGAGCTAGTCAAAACGAAATAGTGATGATGACATTATCCCATGTAGCATTTAATAATTAAGAAGAAATTGTAGAATATATGACAGAACAGAGAGCCAATACGTTTTACAGATGGCTTCTCAGTGCCATGTCGATGGCAGGACCAATTCGTAAAACTTTCGACCCCATATACGAACCCGTATTAGGTAATTTCTATAAATACTCTTTTAATTTAATTTTTTTTTTTTTTGTATTCAAAGGATCTGTCCCACACTAAATAAGAAAACACTGAACATACATCTAGAAAAACAAAACCAAATAGTGGCATGTCCATAGTTTTATCGTCAACTCGGTCTGTAAAGTTTGGCTTTGAGGACTTTGCTTTTACGCTTGAACTACGCTGTTAGTATTTGACCATCATTAGCCCTTTTGTTTTAAGTTGCAAAGTAAGAAAATTACAGACTTGACGAAATTTTTTATTTATTTGATCGCCAACCATTTGCGATCCAAGAACGCAATATAGTAACATCCCACCACAACATAGTTAGATGATATTTTATAGGTTTTTGAACAAAACCTTAGCTAGCTTACTAGATCATATACTTAAACAGAGTAAGGTTAAAACTTTACCATGTATTAATCTGAAAGCTCGAATTAATTCGAAATTCATGTAATTTTTGCAGAAATATGATTTTTTTTTCCCCTCATCAATGTATTAATTCACAACTGGATAAAACATAAAAATATATAGTATAATAAATTCATTGGTCTTTTCTTGCTTGTATATTTATTTCCACTTAAAACACCAGATTATAAAATGAAATCCACAGACTAATTGTTGTAGCCAAAAAAAATCTGTCAATAAATCATTTATTCAATTAACAAATTTAGTGGATTTTGCAAATGACTATAATTGTAAAAATCAATAAAACTATGCTTAAACCGTAAATTAAATATTACCAACCATAAAAATCAAAAAAAAAAATCTTTAAAGGCTGCTGAAGTTGGTCCAATATTATAGCCATGCTCCACGTTTTTAGTCTTTGTTCTTCAATATTTTTATTTTTAATTATTTTAGGTATTTCTGTTGGGAAAGCCGCGGGAAGGAGAAAGGTGTATGAAAAAAGGAGATCGTTGCTGTTTTCAACGACGACGTGGTCTTCCTCTCTCCTCCTCTATATTACAATTTCATTTCCTCTTTTCCCAGATCATCATTCACATCATCATCATCATCATCATTCTCTGTCTCTCTCTACATTTTTGGCTTCTCCTCGTATCAGAATCGAGATCCTCTGGTTCTAATATCGACAATGGCAACGGTAAGAACAATATACATCTCTTTGTTTAGAAAAACTCTCACATCTTTATCTCTTACATCGAATTCTGATTCATCTTGTATCAAAATTCCCTTCCTTCCAATACAATCTCTGAACCTTGTATTTTGGAAAAAAAGTCTCAAACTTTGGCCAATCAAGAGTGGCTATTATCATTGCCGAAGTTTCAGAATTCTGCATTTTTTATGATGAACAAATCTGTTCTTGCGGGTTTTCTTTTTGTGGCGGTGTGTAGGGAAATAAAGGAAGACAACTGCCAAAATTTGGGGAATGGGACGCGAGTAATCCGGCCTCCGCCGAAGGATTCACCGTCATTTTCAACAAGGCTCGTGACGACAAGAAGACGAAGAAAACAGCTGTTGCAGGACCTGAGAGTCTGGTTAAACCTCCAATAAACGATGAGTCTCATCAGAACAACAACCATCACAATAAACGTAATTCCCAAACCCCACGAGAAAAGGTACGTTTTTTTGTTTTCCAGATACAGACCTCAACACCCAATCTTGACAAAAGGTAGACTACTCACAGATATTAGGTTTTTCTATGTTTGCAGAAGAAATGGCTTTGCTTCCTTTAAATCTGGTTCCGGCCTCTGTTTTGAAGAACACAATGATAAGGAAGCAGAACCGGTGAGCATAGTAGTCTTCAACGAATGACAACGACAAAAACCTTTGTTCGTATAAGATGTTGCAAACTTCTCTTTTCTTCTTCTTCTTGCTCGTTGAGTTTCTCCTTACAACTTTATTTTGGCCACATTTGGATATATAAATAAATATACATTGTTCTTGCTGCTTCTTGGTTTACTTAAATAAATGATTGAGACATGTCCTTTGTAGGCATGTCATACTGCATAAACGACATGTTATATGATTACTTAAGACTTACGCTATTGAAAAACCATTGCGACGAAACAAACATCCACTGTCCTCGGGTTCCAAAACTTAAACTAATTGCAGTTTCAGCAGCTGCATCTGGAATCGAACAACTCTGTTCAAGGGTTTAGCTCCGATCACATCCAATATGAACTATTTTAGAGCAAAATCCAGGAATAAGGTTTTAGACGAGTAAACAACCAATGAAAGAAACAGCAGGCTCCATTTAACCTCAAGAGTAAGAGGGTGGTGGAAAAATTACAAAAGTTCTTTGGCGAAATTCTGTCGAAATCACTGAGGATAGGCTTGCTACATAGATATTGTTTAGAGAGTATAATTTACCTCAACGTTTTTGTAACGAAATTCAAACCCTTGATAGAGACAAAAGGTATCAGTTATGTAAGCTTCCGAAGCTTGGTGTCAATGCCAACCGTCACTTTCATTCCCATTTGCGCCAACCTGAGGAGGTTCTAGTACAGCATGGGAGCTTCCTGCCGAATATGGGAGCTGGATGGAATGGTCAAATCTACAAGCTGGACCAAATTTGCAGATGCCGTACCGACTGTAATGTGTGCAGATGTTTTGATCCTGGATTTCAGTTAACCAATAAGTCAAAGATTTATCAAATATTCAAGAATTAAAAACATCAAATGAGAAATGACAATTGGTTAAAGCCTGCAACTTTCTAATACGAACACACAAGAACAGAAACAGAAGGAAAAAGAAACGAACTCACAGGTCTAAGGGGTAAGCCCTTGTCATTGAGAGCGTAAGGAGGCTGTTTCGGCAATCGGTTCTTAGGATGGTGGTATTTGCAACTGAATTTGAACTTACAGTCCCCAGTTTTAAGATAATAAGTGCACTCAGGTTGGTCTGGACGTTCTGGAAATTCCTCAGCAGGCATTTGATATTGGTATTGTGAGAATATACTTGTTTCAACTGATGAATTGTTCATAAGGTATGTGGTGGAAGGAGAAAACCCACTCCTTTCTGATGAACACACAGAAGCCTAAGCAAATACAAAAGACGGAAAAAATAAAATCATTCTAGATACATACTTCAAATAGAAAATAGATATTATTAAGATCCACAACTGAAGTAGTTACTACCTGATAGCCATTCCACTCAGGAGTTTGAGATGGAACTCCACGACTCTGTGACAACATGGATGGGATAAAAGGAGATGTACCATTTGCATGCCTCGGTGAAGACCAGGAAGTTGAACTTGCTTGGAATGTGGTTTTTGTGGAAAATGATCCAATGGATCCACCATTATTACCATGAAAAGATGGAGAGTCGGTCCCTCCAATAGTTGTGGGATCAGGGTGATTAAATTTGCAGTCAGCTCCGAATTTGCAGGAGCCATTGCGCATGTAGTATTGACATTCTATTTCTCCCTGTCAATCGCTTGTTGCATCATTATAAAGAGTTTACAAGACTAAGTACCAAAATGTCAAATGAATTAAAATGGAATACCGGTCTGATGGGAAGGCCGAGGAAGTTAAGCTCCTGTACTGAGGGTAGACCAGACTTTGGTTTTGTGTGGTTGAATCTACAAGTTTCTCCATATTTGCAACCTCCTGTCCTGAAGTAATACTGCAAACCTCATACACGAAATATCAGTTATGAACATAACTAATAATACACTGAAACATTCAAAAATACAACGAGGGCATGTAACGAGGTTAAAAGGACAAGTAAATTAACCTTGCAATCCATCTGTCTCATATTATCAGCATCCTTATCCTTTTCTCTTACTTTATTATCCCTAGCAATCTTCAGAACAAAGGAAACATTTTAAAACGAAACAAAATTCTAAGGAAGAGCCCTGAAACTAAAAACATAAATTGGTTCCATCAGAAGCATATACAGTTCAGCCAGAAGAGAAATACTAAACAAAGCTTTCTCCTTTGGTCCAGCGACGAAGCACATAGCACAAATAACATATATTACTAAACACATGTGCCACTTATTAAAATAATTATGTTCTTTATAAACAAATCTTCCTTAGGACCAATAAAAAAACACAATTAAGAACCAATATCCTTGTCAGAGGAATCTCCTTCAGGCAAACATAAAGCATATGAGCAAGTGTAGAAGTGAAGTTACTGGGAATTTTCTTGGATTTGGAAGAGGATGATTGAATTTGCAAGTGGATCCGAATTTGCAGCTCCCTGTTCTCATATAAAACGCGCAATCCTCTGCTCCTGGCCTCACCGGATACAAGACTTCACTCTCATTCTCGCTCACACCATCATCACCATTTCTGTCTCTTCCTTGGTATCCTTCCTCCTGGTTTCTGTCTACCGCTTTCAAATCTAGCGCTCCATTACTCTCAGAGACACTCATCATCTTCCCACTCTTCTCTTTCGCAACTTCTTCATCCAACCCCACATTCTGCAACTCGTTACACAGGTCATCTGCCGCGTGATTGAGATCAGAAGGAGATCGATCAGCAAACGAATCGCCTGAGGGAGATCGAGACACAGGTTCCTTCTCGAACCCGTCTGCAATTGACACGGAGATTCCTTCGGAATTAATCATGTTGTTTCTTACAATCACATTACAAAACCCTAATCTTCAAGGACGAAGAAGATCAAAGGGTGGAAAGAAATGAGAAGTACGATTACGAAGAAGAAATAGAAGTAATAAAGTTGCTCGCTTTTTTTTATTCCTTTATGAAGATTCGCTAAAACCATTTTTTCTAGTTTTTAGAAGAATATTAATTCTTCGTCGTTACTAGAACAGTCTTCTTTGCCTATTTTATCCTTTTTTCTTGAAAAAACATATTTACAAATTATTTTATTTTTCAAAAATTAAAAAATATAAATACGTCAAAAAGTCTACCACATTAATTACGATATATTGTAAACTTATTCTGTAAATTTATTAAAGGAACAATAAATTTATTATTATTTATTTAATCGTCACGTCACGAGTGAGAGTCCCAAAGAAACAGTTGCTTTACTATTTGACAAGTTCCAATAGTGTACGTTACATACATGCACACATTTGAGTTTAATTTATGGGTTCCTTCCCCTAAAAATTGCAATCAAGTCCTTATGATATTTATAGAATTTCATAATCCTACAAGCAGCCTACAAGAATGAAAGTAAATACACAATATCTTCCTACCAGGATTGTTATATAAGATTCAACAAAAAGAAGACGACATAAAGTATACAACAAAAGGAGCTTCTGTCTGAAACAACAATGGCTTTCCTGAATGTTAAAACTTTGACTGAATAAGACCCTAAAAAAGGAATAAGAACTACTATTTCTCCTTAGAATCCAATGGATTAATAATCTCTTCATGACAGATTCATGTTAAGCCTAAGTCAGTCACCTTTTCTTGGTCTTCTTAGCTGAATGACCTGTCTTCCGTTTGTGCCGACTGAAGTCCGAGACAAACCTGAATGTCTGACCACAACCCGGTTCAGCACAAAGATAAGGCCTAGCACCTGTGTGAACCCTTATATGCTCGGTTCTCGACCAAGCCCACTTGAACGTCATCTTGCAGCCCTTCCATGGACATTTCAGAGGACGGTCGTCTGAGTGAACACGCCGGTGTTGAACCAAATACTTGTGTGAGAAGAAGTTTTTACCACAGCCTTTAACAGGGCAGATGTTTCTTTTATGCAAAGACAACTGTTTTTCAGAATTGAAACTCATTGTGCAACCCTCCATGTCGCATTGATACGCAGCAGCGCATTCCTCTTCGTCATTCTCTTCTTCTTCTTCTTCTTCATCCTCTTCACTTGCAACTCTGGAGAAGGATGCATTACTACTTACTTTCTTACCAGTTTTCTTCGGTTTTGTCCCTAGAGATCCTCTTGAGGGCTTCAGGTTTCTCACCCTAAGCCGTGTGCTAGGTCCCTCCATGTATGAATCCAAATCTTGATTCTTCTTTCTGGATCCAGATTGTTGCAAAGTGCGACCTCTTGTGTCTATCGGACTCTGAACTATCTCGGTTTTTACTTTACGTTTTGCTGTGGACCTGGTTTGCCTTTTCCCTGTATTGCAAAATTCTTGTTCCTCTAGAGAATCCTCTGCTGAATCATAGTCACCACCTATTCGACTAGCTTGAATATTTCCCCTTTGCTGATAAACGCCATTTTCTTCTGAATCATATGAAACCGGATTCCTAAAAACTTTAGCCCGTTTGCTCCTTGGAAATCCCCTAGGGTGCCTGTAGATCTTATCATCATCATGACCATATACAGAGTCCTCCAAAGTATTTCTGTCCATTGACGGTTTATATGGCTGAAAGCTATTCTCCATTGAGCTCTCTGAAACTGCACATTCCCTCACAGCATATTCTTGTCCAAGTGAACGGTCTGAAACCTCATCATCTGACTCATATTCTCTAACACCCTTGTCTCGTCGAATCCCCTTGAGCTGTTGCTGATCAGACATTTGATTTGATGAATCACCAGAAACCGAATTCCCTGTTTCAAAATAAGAATCTTCCCCATTCCCTGAAGCCCTCCATTGCTTCTTGTAAGAATGATCCTCTGATGTGTCATCAGAAACTCCATCTTCCCTCTTAAATGATGTAAGCTTCTTGCGTGGCACAGCCTTTGCTCTCATCTTTCTCTTCCTACTATACTTTCTTCCAAACATTGTGGTTGCATCTCTAGAAACATTATAAGGAAACAATCTCTTTCCACTGACATGCTCAACACGCAGATGACTTTTTTCAGATTCTTCCCCATCTAAGTCCTGCTGCAGCAAAAAGGGATGCACCTGAAGAAAGAAAATAAAACAAGCTTTAAGTTGAAACAAACCAAGCAGAAACATGACTGTACTAATGTCCGAATTAGTATGGTTTCAAGTTAATTAATAGTACCTGATGCGACATCCAAACCTTACCACACCATTTTCCAACAACATATTTCCTCTGTCTGGACGATCTTTTACCAGAAACTTCAGGTTTGGAGAGTGAGCTCGTTGCTGGAGAGTTGCGACCGAACACATTATATATGACGGAGTTGTAAGGCATTTGCTTAATGTACAGAGGAGAGCGACTGAGAATAGCACTGTAAGAAAGGTTAAAACCCAATTTTACAGCCCAATCACTGTTCCCAACCTTAGCTTCAACATTTGCCAACGCTGCTTGGATCGTTTCTTCATCCTCTTGGGTCACATTCCTGAATTCAGTATCATTCCATTCGTGATTGACTCCAAGCTCTTCGGCAACTATCTTTGCTTCAGCCTCTATCCTGCGGTACTCTGCACATAGCATGCGCCTTAATGACCAAAAGACTCAAGTCAATGTAAAAATTGAATGTTGTACTTTTTCCGTTACCTGGATGGCATAGTAGCATTATGTGAATCCCTCCAATAGGACGGAGTTGCTGTTCCACTTCTGCGGCATGCTCAAGACAAAATACGTGCAACCGAGAGGAATCATCATCACATCTTGGAACAAAGGGCAAAGCTATTTCCAGAATTGATGGACTGCCGCCATTTGATCCCTCAACAACCCCATTTTCTTTCCCACATGCAGCCTCCTCATTGCCATCTGTACCAAAAGACGATGCTTCATATGGACTAGGGCCACTTAAATCATGCTTTCTCTCTTCCGAGATAATAGCATCTAAACCTTTGTGATCTTCTTCCTCGGAATCAGAAGAATCTCCATACGCTGAAGCCAACAACCCAAGAGCACCATCTTCTTTATGCGCTTTTGTTAAGGAAGTTGTTGAAGTTCTTTGATCGCCTGTCTTCATTGAGTGATCCGTAGATTGAAAAGGAGCATTGTATAAGTAACCTACATCGTGCTTTCCTGTGCTTTCTGCGTCATGAAACAAAGTCTAAAGAGTTAACACTTTAAAGCCATTAACAGAATGAACGACTAGTAACTTACGGGAATGAGGCTTCACTACATCCTGACCACGATTGGCAGATCCTGAAGCAACTGTCCAATCATTGAAGAAGCTACAATCTGCAGACATGAGATATCTAGCTGCTGCTTCTTTAGGTTGAACGATAGCTACACAATCAAAGCTTAAGATTCCACATGTAACACAAGAGAACAGCCTCTGATCCGAAAGCCCAACAGCTCCATCATTTTTCCTCCTTTCAGCATCTGTCGAAGTTCCTTGGGTTTCGTTCTCTTTGCTTGCCAGATGATTTCTGTTCCTTTCACACAAAGATGTAAACTTTTCTTTCACAGAAACAGCATCCTTAACACCGTTAGTGAGACCGACCACAACACTGTCAGAACTTAAGTCCTCAGATTTTAATTGGATTTTTTTTTCCTGGTTAGCACTCAAATGAGATCCAATTCGCAGGTCAGCACAAACCGATATATCTGAGGAACTCTGCGGAAGAAGAGCTACTGGAGATCCTTTTCCAAGAGAGTGGAGCAATTCATTGTTGTTGATAATGTTTTGCACAAATAGCTCTTTAGTCAATTTTTCTCCTTCACTTCTTTTCTTATCTTTCAATCTAGAACTCCGAGGTTTGGCGCGGATGCTTGTTGGCACTCTGCAATAAGTGATAACACCTAAAATGAACCTTTCAAGCACCTCAAACGTTGGAGAGTGTTAATGGAAAAGAAAAAGTACCTTGAACCTAGAGCCAACGCATAGTCATAAAGTAACTGGAGATGAGAAACCATTGGAGGGTAATTTATTGCAGCTCGCCGGATGGCAGCATCTTTCGCCACTCTCAGCCATTCGGGAGTTGCAATGTTAGATGCTTCTCCACAATTGAATCCTAAAACACCCCAAGATTTTTGTTTGGATAGTATAAGTTAGTTTCAACATGCTTAAGCCTTGAGTGATTAACTTGAAGAGAGTTAAGGTCGCTGACTCACCGTGACTAAACCCTGAATGATATGCTCTTGGAAAAGTGACGACAAACTCTCCAGGATTTTGCACTAACCTGATACAAGCAAAACCACTTGCATGAAAATTCAAAAGAAACAATTGTGCCTCTGGATGTTTTCAATCAGTTGAATAGAATGGAAGCAATAAACATGTAATTTTCCAATTGAAGATAAAAAGATCATGAGAGAAACAGAGCACTCATAAGAAACCACTACCTGCAACACGGTATTCCGGCTTTAACAAATACTTCAGGAGACATCACAGTAGTCTTCTCACCAAGGGTAGAAAATGTCACTGAGAAGACAACACAAGTGGCATAACTATTTAGTTAACTTTCATAAACATCATCTTCCTTGGTCAATTTTTGGAAAAAAGCAGTTAAAAGCAACACACAAGGATAGAGACACAAACATGCCAGCAATCAGAACAATGAATTGAAACTAATCTGTCAGACTCGCAGAACCTTCATAACTTAACCAACTAAAAGAAACTCGTAATCAAAAGAAGGTTCTAACTTGAAACAAAAACCAAGCAAGTCCAAGCATTTACCAACAATTTCATATGTCAATGTAACAGAGTGTCACATAGCAATAAACATTTGGTGGAAAAGAAAACTCACCAAGAGGATTAAGCTCTCCTCCATAGCCATGAACCCTAACCACCTCCTCAAAAGCTACAGCAGCATCCTTTGGCACGCCGTACCAAGTCTTACCAGCACCCATATGCAAATAATTGAGACTATGAAGGTCATGGTCCTCAACATGCCAAGCAAACCAACTAAACATCATCGCAATATAAACCATTGGAGATGTAACCCCAGGGGTCTCCTCTTTCATGAACTTAAGCAATGATCCTTCTGCTCTAGCCATTGCCCTCATGTTCCAAGCTGTCTCACCAACAGTTCCTCCATCACCACCATACTCTCTCCTCCTCGCAGCTGCTAGACTCAGCGGAATAAAAGCCGAGCCAGGCATGTCGTTTGCATACTCAACAGAGAAGGGTTTATCCACTGTAGCTCTCCAGTAAAGGGTTTCGATTTCTAGAGCAGAGAGTTGACTCTTTTTGCCGCATTTCTTTAGATAATTCTTCTCAAAGCTCTTAGCTTTGGCCTCGAACTCACCGAAACTGTAATGCTCTCCGCTCTGCCACACTGGTCTCTGCACGGGTCGCTGCTTCCTAGGGCAAAACCCAATCTGCTGCTGGCGCGTGGCGAATGTGGGGGCACCGTCGTAATCGCACGCGCCGCCGCCGTCACGAACCCTCGCCGCCGCTCGCGCAGCCAGAGAGCGGTTAAGGTTAGAAATCGCGGTTTTCTTCGAAGGAGGAGGCACTGGAGGCATAATCTTGCAGATTCCATATCTGGAAGCTTCCTCTTCGATTTTGAAAATGTAAGCGATCGGATCTTGGAACTCTGCTAGAGTAGGTCGGAACTCTGGGGCTACCGGTAACGATTTCAGCCATGGAAACACGTCTGGGCTCTGCTCCGAAACCGCCATCTCTCTCTCTCTCTCTCTCTTTCACGCACGGACAGAAGAAAAAAGTAACCTTTCTGTGGAAATTAGTTAACTTTCAGGGTTTCAGAATCTGGGTAGTGATCAAAACGCCATTACAGAGGAAGAACAAAACAAAACAGAACTAAAAATTGAAGAGAGAAAAAAAGGAAGCAGAGTTAAGAGATTCGACGAGTCTCCACCATCTCTCCTCTCCAATGGGGTTTTTTATTTTCGTATAAGGTAAAGAAGGAATCTACTAGACCTCGAGAAAAACGACGGGCTTGATCTCGTTTCTGTGTCTCTGTTTTTAATGGATTATTTAAGAAACAGGGGAAAATTGTATTTTTGTTTTGAGGGCTTGGGTTTGGTCAGAGCAAGAGATTGTGATTTCTCAATTCTCTGTTTTTTCTTTTTGGTTTAACTAATCGCATTTGCATAAATGCAGTAACAAGCAACTTGTAGTACTAAACTACTGTATGAAGGATTTTTGAGATCTGCGATGAATGTTTTTATTTTTTTGGGGATAAATACATTTTACTATTTTGCCATTTCGCGACTTCGACAACACACATTTGTTGTTGCCCTTTTTGCGCATTCAAAAACTACTCTTAACTCATTCCATAACGAAATGGTTGACACATGTATATATTCCAATATTGTCTAATGTCAAATAGAATAAATTTAATTTCGCAAAGTAATTTTAGTCTTTATCAGTACAACTGAACTTCAGCTAATGTGTTTACTAATGTCATTAGCAATCAATATGGTAGGTTGTTCAGTCTTTATCAAGGTCAAATGAAAGTCCACGGCGATACAGTCTGTCCTTCAACCATCCAGAATGTGCCACGTCGACCACTACTAATTTCAAATATTTTATTAATATTAAAAGTCGTCGTTCATGTTTAAATGGAAACGAGATTGAATGAGGTGAAACACAAAAACTGATAAAATAAAATGCAAAATCGAAATGTTCACATATATATATATATATATATTGTCTTTTTCAAAATTAATTAAAATTTGATTTTGTATCAATATGATCCCTTTGGTTAATTGGATTAAAGGATGTTGCCTATCCATACAATAATAAACCAAAGGGTGTATGTATATATGCCTTAAAATACACAAACAAATCTGAACATTTACAAATTAGCACTTATACAAAAATTTAAAATTTGAAGATTCAGTTGTAAAGATACGTATGCTGCATGCATGATCTAGCTATGTTATGTTTCTCTAAATGTGAAGAAACGCCAAAACCATTACGAAACATGAATTCAAAATTGCTTGTGTGCTAGAGATTTATGCGATGATAAGAGACTAGCAAAAGTTAAATCTTTTGGGGGTTGAAACATTGTCCAAACAACAGAGAGAGAGAGAGAGAGAGAGAGACTCCAAAAGTGACTTTTGCTTTCTTCTAAATCTTTCTCTATAGCCATCTCATTTGGTTGATTATATTGTTGACAACTAAAACAAGCCGGTCAACATACAAAACCTAGAATTAAGAAACTGACGTTTATAAGTTTTTGTATTATATAATGCCTTTTTCTACAAAAAAAAGCAACACAAGTTTTTAAATTCTATTTCTTTTAAAATATATCATCTTCTCCTTAACAAAATTTGAAATGATGTCTTATTCATAATAGTATCTTCTTTACTTCTCAAAGCCAACAAGGAGAGATGTAACATGTACACGAAATTTTCCTACATAAGTATTTGTTTCAGATTCAACTGTAAGAATGATAACATAGACTATAACAAAGAAAGAAATTTGTTTGACAATGAAATATCTGCGAAAATAATGGCTATTTCAGATGTTAAGACTTTGACTGATTAAGCCCAAGTAGACAAGAATCAGAGAGAAATACACACTTAATCCTCCTACAATCAAATTCTCTTCTAATCTCTTCATGATAGATACCATCCATGTTAGAGACTAAATCACCTTTTCTTGGTCTTCTTAACTGAATGACCGGTCTTCCTTTTATGCCGGCTAAAATCTGAGACAAACCGGAATGTCTGACCACAACTTGGTTCAGCGCAAACATAAGGCCTCGCACCAGTGTGAACCCTTATGTGCTCGGTTCTAGACCAAGCCCACTTAAACGTCATCTTGCAACCCTTCCATGGACATTTCAGAGGACGGTCATCTGAGTGAACACGCCGGTGTTGAACCAGATACTTGTGTGAGAAGAAGTTTTTGCCACAGCCTTTAACAGGGCAGATGTTTCTTTTATGCATATACAACTGTTTTTCAGAACTGAAACTCATTGTGCAACCCTCCATGTCACATTGGTACGGCGAGCATTCCTCTTCCTCATTTTCTTCTTCTTGATCTTCCTCCACATCGTCTTCACTTGCGACTCCGGAGAAGGAACTATTACTTCCTTTCTTGCCAGTTTTCTTTGGATTTGTTTCTGGCTTTAGGTTTCTCACCCTAAGCCGTGTGCTAGGTCCCTCCATGTATGAACCTAATTCTTGATTCTTCTTTCTGGATCCAGATTGTTGTAAAGCGCGACCTTTTGTGTCTCTCCGACTCTGAACTATCTCGGTTTTCACTTTACGTTTAGCTGTGGACCTGGTTTGCCTTATCCATGTACTGCAAAAGTCTTGTTCCTCCAGTGAATTCTCCGCTGGATCGTACTCACCACCCATTCGGGTACTTTGTGCATTACTTGTGAATACTCTTCCCCTTTGCTGATAAACACCATTTTCTTCTGAATCATATGAAACCAGATTTCTATATACTTTAGTCCGTTTGCTCCTGGGAATCCCTCTAGGGTGCCTGTAGATATCATCATCACGATCATACATTGACTGCTTCTCTCTATATGGCTGAAAGTCATTCTCCATTGAGCTCTCTGAAGCTGCACATTCCCTTACTGCATATTCTTGTCCAAGTGAACGGTCTGAAACCTCATCATCTGACTCAAATTCTTTATAACTTTGGTGTATGACAATTTCCTTGAGCTGGTGCCGATCAGACATTTGATTTGATAAATCATCAGACATTTCTTCTCCATTCCCGGAAGCCCTCCATTGCTGCTTGTAAGAATGATCCTCTGATGTGTCATCAGAAACTCCATCTTCCCTCTTAAAAGAGGTAAGCTTCTTGCGTGGCACAGCCTTTGCTCTCATCTTTCTTTTCCTACTATACTTTCTTCCAAACATTGTGGTCGCATCTCTAGATACATTACAAGGAAACAATCTCTTTCCACTGACATCCTCATCCAGAGCAACTCGCAGATGACAACTTTTTTCAGATTCCTCTCCTTCTAAGTCCTTCGGCAGCAAATAGGGATGCACCTGAAAGAAGAAAAAAAACATCAGTCTTACATTGAAACAAACCAAACAGAAACAGAAGTACCAATGTCCAAAATTAGTACGGTTTCAGTTAATCGATAGTACCTGATGTGACATCCAAACCTTACCACACCATTTTCCAACAACATATTTCCTCTGTCTGGAAGATCTTTTACCAGAAACTTGGGGTTTTGTGGGTGAGCTCGTTGCTGGAGAACTGCGACCGAACGCATTGTATATGACGGAGTTGTACGGCATCTGCTTACTGTACAGAGGAGAGCGACTGAGAATAGCGCTGTAAGAAAGGTTAATACCCAATTTTACAGCCCAGTCACTGTTCCCAGCCTTAGCTTCAACATTTGCTAACGCCGCCTGAATCGTTTCCTCATCCTCTCGGGTCACATTCCTGAATTCAGTATCACTCCATTCGTGATTGACTCCAAGTTCTTCAGCAACTGTCTTTGCTTCAGCCTCTATCCTGCGGTACTCTGCATATATCATACGTCTTAATGATGAAAAGACTCCAGCATATGCATAATTCATACAGCACAACCAAGAAATGTCATTAGACCAAAAAAAACTTAATCTTGTAGTTTTGCTGTTACCTGGATGGCATAATAACATTATGTTAATCCCCCCAATAGGACGAAGTTGCTGTTCCACTTCCGCAGCATGCTCAAGACAAAACACGTGCAACCGAGAGGAATCGTCATCAGATCTTGGAATAAATGGTAAAGTTATTTCCAGTAGTGATGTATTCCCGCCTTTGCTTAACCTATTCTGTTCGCTGGTAAACGAAAGCGTCGAACAACATGACGTAGCATGTGATACGTCAACCTCTTTCCCTTTCTCACATGTAAGTCTTTGGCTATTAAAAGCAGACGATGGACCATCTCTAGCCTCCTCGTTGCTATCTGCATCAAGTAAACAAGCACCTTCTTCCGAAACAGGAATTTCTAAGCCTTTGTGATCTTCTTCCTCAGAGTCAGAAGAGTCTCCATATGCTGAAGCTAATAGCCGTAGAGCACCATTATCTTTATACGCTTTTGTTAGGGAACTTGATGAAGGTCTTTGATCACCGGTCTTCATTGAATAATCCGTAGTTTGAACAGGAACATTGTAGAAGTAATTTACATCATGCTTTTCCGGGCTTTCTGCATGATGTAACAATGTTAGTAAATGCTAAATAACAGCCATTAATAGGAAGATTGACGTGTAACTTACGGGAATGAGGCTTCACTACATCCTGACCACGATTGGCAGATCCGGAAGCAACTGTCCAATCATTGAAGAAGCTACAATCTGCAGACATGAGATATCTAGCTGCTGTTTCTTTAGGTTGAACAATAGCTACACAATCAAAGCTTAAGATTCCACATGTAACACAAGAGAAAAGCCTCTGATACGAAAGCCCAACAGCTCCATCATTTTTCCTCCTTTCAGCATCTGTCGAAGTTCCTTGGGTTTCGTTCTCTTTGCTTGCCAGATGATTTCTGTTCCTTTCACACAAAGATGTAAACTTTTCTTTCACAGAAACAGCATCCTTAACACCGTTAGTGAGACCGACCACAACACTGTCAGAACTTAAGTCCTCAGATTTTAATTGGATTCGACTTTCCTGGTTAGCACTCAAATGGGATCCAATTCGCAGGTCAGCACAAACCGATATATCTGAGGAACTCTGCGGAAGAAGAGCTACTGGAGATCCTTTTCCAAGAGAGCGGAGCAATTCATTGTTCTTGATAATGTTTTGCACAAATAGCTCTTTAGTCAATTTTTCTCCTTCGCTTCTTTTCTTATCTTTCAATCTAGAACTCCGTGGTTTGGTGTGGATGCTAGCTGGCACTCTGCAATGAGTGATGACACCTAAAATGAATCTTTTAAGCAGCTTAATAGTTGGAGAGTGTCTATGAAAAAGAAGAGTACCTTGAACCTAGAGCCAATGCATAGTCATAAAGTAACTGGAGATGAGAAACCATTGGAGGGTAATTTATTGCGGCTCGCCTGATGGCAGCATCTTTTGCCATTCTCAACCATTGGGGAGTTGCAATGTTAGATGCTTCCCCAAAATTGAATCCTGCAACCCCCAAGATTGTGTTTTTGGATGATATAAGTTATTTCAACGCATTAAGCCTTGAATGATTAATTTGAAGATACCAAATAAAGGTTGCTCGTTCACCATAACTAAACCCCGAATGATATGCTCCTGGAAAGGTGACGACGAAATCTCCAGGATTTTGCACTAACCTGATACAAGCAAACCCACTTGCGTGAAAATCAGGAGAGAAAAATGTGCCTCTGGATGTTAATTGCTTCAATCGAAACGAGAAAACAGGATTGAAGCAATAAGCAGTTAATCTTCTAAGCAAAGAAGAGAAAATGGAAGGCAACAAAGATGATGAGATAAACAGAGCACACTCAAGAAAACCAGTACCTGCAACACGGTATCCCGGCTTTAACAAATACTTCAGGAGACATAACAGTTGTCTTCTCACCAAGAGTAGAAAATGTCACTGGTAAAACAACAACGTAAGAGGCATAACCACTTAGTTTGCTTGCATGCAGCTACATAAGCAGCTTTATATAAACAAGGCAGTTCAAACCAACCAAAGGAACAGAAACACAACAAAGCCAACAATCAAAACAAGAAAATGAAACATTGAGTAACTATAATTAACTCTCACACAACACTAATTAACCTTCAGGAGATACTCGCCAAGACAAATATTTAGTTTACTTGCCTTCAGCTACATACATATCCCCTTCCTTGGTCAACTTTTAGAAACAAAGCAGTTAAAAGCAACACAAATATGCCAACAATCAAAACAATGAACTAAAACTAAACTCCCAGACTCACAGAATCTTCATAATTTACCCTTCAAAAGAAACTTATTATCAAAAGAAGACTCTGGCTTGAAAAATATTTAACCAAGCACACAAGCCTTTTACCGAAATCTTTTGACACAAGTGACAATGTAACAGAGTATCCATAGTAATAAGCATTCTGGTAGAAAAGAAACTCACCAAGAGGATTAAGCTCTCCTCCATAACCATGAACCCTAACCACCTCCTCAAAGGCCACAGCAGCATCCTTTGGCACGCCGTACCAAGTCTTACCAGCACCCATATGCAAGTAATTGAGACTATGGAGGTCATGGTCCTCCACATGCCAAGCAAACCAACTAAACATCATAGCGATATAAACCATTGGAGATGTAACCCCAGGGATCTCTTCTTTCATGAACTTAAGTAATGATCCTTCTGCTCTAGCCATTGCCCGCATGTTCCAAGCTGTCTCACCAACAGTTCCTCCATTGCCACCAGACTCTCTCCTCCTCGCAGCTGCTAGACTCAGAGGGATAAAAGCCGAGCCTGGCATGTCATTGGCATACTCAACAGAGAAGGGTTTATCCACTGTGGCTCTCCAGTAAAGGGTTTCGATTTCGAGTGCCGAGACTGAACTTTTCTTGCCGCATTTCTTCAGATAATTCTTCTCAAAGGTCTTAGCTTTAAACTCAAACTCACCGAAAGTGTAATGCTCTCCGCTCTGCCACACGGGTCTCTGCACGGGACGCTGCTTCCTAGGGCAAAACCCGATCTGCTGTTGGCGCGTGGCGAATGTGGGTCCACCATCGTAATCGGACGCACGGCCGCCGTCACGAACCCTCGTCGCCGCTCGAGCCGCCAGAGAACGGTTGAGGTTATTAATGGCGGTTTTCTTAGAGGAAGGAGGCACAGGAGGCAAAATTTTACAGATTCCGTATCTGGAAGCTTCCTCTTCGATCTTGAAAATGTAGGCGATCGGATCCTGGAACTCCGCCAGGGTAGGTCGAAACTCTGGGGCTACTGGAAGCGATTTCAGCCATGGAAACACGTCTTGGTTCTGCTCTGAAACAGCCATATCTCTCTCGAACAGAGGAAAAACCCCAAAAAAAAAAGAAGAAATCTTTACTTTCAGCTTGTGTGTACTGATCAAATCGCCATTACAGAGCAGAAACAGAACACAACTTCGAAAAATTAAAGAAAACAAATTCGAGAGATTCGACGAGTCGCCACCATATCTCCGGCCAATAGGTTTATTTTGTTAAAGGGTCATCCACTTTTCCTCGAAAAAAGCGACGGGCTTGATCTCGTTTCTTAGGTCTCTGTTTTATTATTGGATTAAAGAAACAGGGGAAAATTTGTAATTTTTTTCTTTTCTTTTAGGGGGTTGGGTTTGGGGCAGAGCAAGAGATGTTATTACTCAGTAATTAACAACTAAAACTAAAGAACACTGAGTATATATATATTTTTTTTTTGGTTTTGTAAGGGAAAAAAAAGAAAAGAAAAGGATTTTTGGAATCCTCTAAGAAGGGTAATATGACCTTACTATTATTTACGATTCTGCCATTTCACTAGCTCGACACACACATTTGTTGTTGTCCTCTCCGTAAGTCCGTTTGCACATTCAAAAACTCTCATTTTATCAAGCACTTCTTCTCAATATAAATATTAATGACGTTAAATAAAAAAGAAAACCCATCTTTATAGTAATTTTATCAGGTACTATTAAGAGAAAATACTAAAGAATTTTACTTACGAAATAAGCTAATATTTTCAAATTACATAAATACACTATTTTCAGATTTATGGAATAAGATTTCAGGTTTAAAAAAAAAAAAAAAAGTTGAAACATAGACCTCTTCATTGAACATTTTGCCTTATATATCTATTATAAAAAAAACATAAACCGGTTCCTTGTGTAGATACCGGTACGCATCAACAAGCCTTTTCCATAAATTTAATTTAGAATCACATGTTCAGTAACTATAATCTCTGTTTTATAAATTACTATTACTAAAACTTCAAGAGAAAAGATATATTAGACATACTCTTTCATAATTGCACCAAATCGTCCTCTCTCAGAGGGTGTAAATCCAGGCTGTCTGCAGTCCTGAAAAATCAAATAATTTTAAACCATTTGTAATCACCTTTTGATTTTAAAGTCCATATCATGGGTCAGCTTTTGGTTCAAGCATAGTACAATAACTGGTCACAGTGCAAATGCAGAGAAAGGAAAAGAAGAGAATTCAAAGGCCGATGTAATGAATCACCACGGAACCTGTTACTGAGAACCCCCTCTGTTTAACGTACAAGATTTTGTATTCATTACCTCTTTGTTAAACATAACCATTAAGCTTTGCTGATGCGAAAAACTCTGGATGGCTAACATCTATCTCCTCATGACTGCATATTACAAAAAAGTCGAATAGAGGAAATAACATTAACTTTTATACATAAACACCGAAAGGGCTTGAAAGAAAGAGTCTTGCAAGAGAAGAGGTAGAAGAACTTCTTCCTTACCTGACGTTTAAGTCACCACACCATATCAGACGTATGGGTGACGTTTTGTCTTGTCCCATTTTCTTCTCCTCTGAAACGAATTCTCCTCCTCTTTCCAACCATTATTAGGCGCATACGTATTCAAAAGACGAAAGGTCTCAAATTCAGTTAAGATTACACGACCATCAGGTTCATGTTTAGATGCTACGTGATAGCAACAAGTATATAAGTTAGTTACCAGTGTGAAATAGCTATGTTAAATAATAAACTTTGAAGTCAAGAAAATTGCAGAACCATTATGACACAGAGAGAAGAAACACAGTTTTGAATGCTAGCTTGCAAGAGATTTATGTGATGGTAAGAGAACAAGTAACAAGGTTTTCAAAGATACCTAATTTGTCTAGGTTGAAGTGAACGTTTTGGGGCTTGAAACACTTTTTCCCTAACAAGGCTGTCCCTGCATACTTCGACTCCGCAAGAGACCACCAAACTCGATATTTTGAAATGGTAGACTTGAGAGAGCCCGCATCAAAATCTGCAGTCAGTAAACCAACAACAGTTCTCAAGCATGAACGTAATCCAAACAACAAGGGAGTTCGTTACTCAAAAAGTGGCTCTTGCCATTCTTCTAAATCTTTTCTATAAACATGCCACTGCATTGTTGATTCTAACTCAAACACCAACATCTGCTTGCAATTTTAAAATACAAATATAATTTGGAAGTTCGTTCCTTTGATATAGTAATACATCTCCGTCTCCGTCTCGCTTTTCCGGCGGGAGGAAGGGTTTCTTAGACGCCGTTGAGCTGTCCTTCTCTATGGGCATGAAGAATCGCTTCATCGCTTAGCAATTTCGTGCCCTCAGGCTCCGTTCTTCGTCTTTAAGTCATCTCTGTCAAAAAGATTCAGGCTTTGTTTTTTGGGCGAAATATTCGCAACTATGGTCTAACACAGTGAAACTAAAACCCATTAAACCAAACTTTTTTACACAATAAACCCAAACTATACTCATACGCCCTAACTATTATAACCTATTAGATTGAATTATATGATTTAGTACATGAATGTTTGTCTTCACTCTTCAAAAAAAAAAAAAAGTTGATTCACATTTCGCTGCTTCCCCATAAAATCATACATTTCTTCAACGAGTATATGAGAACATTCTAATTTCTAAATATGTTGGTGATGTAACTCCTTTTTATATAATTCAATTAGTTATCTTTCTTTACTTTACCCAGGTTTCTTTTCTTTTTTCTAATCGTGACACGTGTCGCAGAACGCATATGTGGCGTCTGCGGACATTAGCACGTGCGCGTACAACCTTAAAACCACGCCGATCGAAATAAAAGAATAAAAACATATTTTTTGTTTGATTGATAGATTGATAATGTTGCCTCATCTATTATGTCAAAATGAGAGAAGAGGAGGCAAGTACGTACAGAGATCTACATTTTCCGGCTTTTCTCGTCGGTGGATCTTTCGCCGCCGTCGCAATATGTCTCTCCGTTTTCCTTATCCTCCAGCATCTCCGTTTCTACACCAATCCATCTGTTCGTATAAACGACTTCTGCAATTTTTTCTTTCTGACGTATAGTTTCAATTATTACATTGTATATTTGTGCGTGACAGATTCTTGGTTTTTTTCTTACGGAATTACCGATTTTGTTATAGCATTAACGCCTTTAATAGTTATGTCTTTGAGAAGAAAAACCAATTCTTGATGAGTTTGAGAATAAATAATTGCAGGAGCAAAAATGGATTGTTCCTGTTTTGTTTATGGTCCCAGTTTATGCTACTGAATCGGTAAGTCTCTTTCTTTCCCCTTTGCGAAGTTTGTATTTTTCGTTTTAATCGAAGCGGTTTTTGTGGTTTAGATAATTTCCTTGTCCAATGCAAAACTCTCGCTGCCTTGTGACATTTTGAGAAACTGCTATGAAGCTTTCGCTTTGTATTCCTTTGGAAGTTACTTGGTCGCATGTCTAGGTGAAGCTTTTGTGCTTTCGCTTTCTCTTGTGAACTCAGAGTTATGTTATGCTTAAACCAATCTATGCAATATGTATGTACGCTCAGGTGGTGAAAGGAGAGTTGTTGAACTGCTCGAAGATGAATCGAGAGAACCATTATTAAACGGAGAATCAAATAAGAGCAATAAGAAGAAGAAGGAGCAGAGGAATCCATTTTGGAAGTTCTTGTGTGAACCATATGTTTTGGGACGAGAGCTCTTTGTGATAGAGAAGTTCGGTCTTGTCCAGTATGTAAGTCGGCTTCTTCTTCTTCTTATTCAACCCAATTGCTTTCTTTTTATAGTTGTTGATGATATCTTTTGTGATATTTTTTTTTTGTCTCAGATGATCCTCAAAACCTTTTGTGCATTCCTGGCATTTTTGTTGGAGCTTCTCGGTGTATATGGTGACGGTGAATTCAAATGGTATTACGGGTACGTGAGGTGATCTAAAGATATATGTATCATGTGTTTGTTTTTCATCAGATGGAAAAAAACTAGTGATGAATCTTTTGATTTCTGTAGATATCCATACATAGAAGTGGTGCTAAACTTTAGCCAGATGTGGGCTCTGTTTTGCCTAGTGCAGTTCTATAACGTGACTCATGAACGGCTTAAAGAAATAAAACCATTAGCCAAATTCATTAGCTTTAAGGCTATCGTGTTTGCTACTTGGTGGCAAGGCTTCGGTATCGCGTTGCTTTGTTACTACGGCGTGCTTCCAAAAGAAGGAAGATTCCAAAACGCATTGCAGGATTTTCTCATTTGCATCGAGATGGCGATTGCAGCCGTGGCTCATCTTTTTGTTTTCCCAGCTAAACCTTACCACTACATCCCAATATCAGAATGTGGTAAACTCACGGCCGAAACGAGCAAGAAGACGGAAGTACTACTAGACGAAGGTCATGGTGTTGTCGAGACGAAGGAGACTCATGTTGAAGCATCTGGCACAAGTATTAAAGAGAGTGTACAAGACATAGTTATGGACGGTGGCCAACACGTCGTGAAGGATGTGGTTCTTACGATAAACCAGGCGATTGGACCGGTGGAGAAGGGTGTAACGAAGATCCACGATACGTTTCAGCAGAAGCTTTTGGATTCGGACGGTAAAGAAGAAACAGAAGTGACCGTTGAGACTTCGGTGGAGAAAAAAGATTGATGACATCGTATCATTACAATCAAACACGTACAAGAAAATTCCTTACGCGTGTGACATTCTCTGTCGAGTTCTATAGTTTTTTTTTTGTACATGGCCGTAATTAGCCTCAAGAGAAGTTGAAACTGAAACATTGCGTGAGATAAAATGTGTAATCGAATTACATGGTTTTACAATGATCTCTTCACTATACACACCAATGTTGAGATAGAAACAATTAGAGATCATATCTCAATGGGGTTCGTAGTTTAACTAACGAACTGTTTCTGGAGAAGATTTCCACAGAATGCCAGATCAAATCTCTCTTCCGGAGGATCTCCAATGCAGTCGAAAACCGCGTCTGCGTTCACAAAATCTTCATCAGCCGTGTATCTGCAAATCCAGAGATGAAATCATCATCTCATTTTCTGATTGATATGGAAATTACGAATGAGATTCTCATATGAGAAGAGGGTTCTCTACTGAAACTACTCACCCACTCTTTGTAACAATACAAGTCATACCCGCACCTTTTGCAGCTGCTAGCCCGATAGCGCTGTCTTCAACCACAACACATCTGCACACACAAACAGAGCCAACTATTTACAAGATTTTCCAGAAAACTGACTCATTCTCCTGTAAAAATCATAGTAACACTTACTTTGAGGGATCAACTCCAAGGGTTTCAGCTGCTAAGTTGTAGATGGCCTGTTATACAAATGTTTCGATTGCGTGAATCAAAACATGTTCTGATGGAAGAGAAGGTGTGTTGAGGAAAATTAACAGGGATAGTTAGTAAATCACCGGATCAGGTTTCTTTTTGGGAACTACGTCTCCTGCGAATATCTTGATATTCTCTGCTCGTTCTGGTCCAAGCAAGCATGAAACTATAGCAGTAACCTGAGATCAGGCGAGAATGAGAAAAAAACTGATCCACAATTCCATGCTTTATATACATTTCTTCGAAGCTAGAGGCATATCCAAGAACATTCTTGTGTATAGTCTTCGTTAAGAAAACTCATACTGATATGTTAAAAGATTATTATGGCCTCGAAAACTGAAGTAGTAGAACCTGATTGATCATACCGCCTTCTCATTTGAAGTGCTGCACACTGCGACTTTTACTCCATTCGTTAAAGCTTGATCAACCAGCCTGCAAAGTTTCAACACGAGGGCTTAATGAAACCAAGATAGTCGAAACTTACTAGACCATAGACTCAGCTGATCTATCAGTAAAACTCTATAAGAAACCAAAACAAGGTATATGATTCCTATAAACAACTAGCCTTGATAGCATTAGGAGAAACCATCATAAAAGGTATATGCATCAGAAGCATCAAAAGCATCAAGAATATACAAGTGATCCTAACTTGGCAACACCGGGTCGAAGAGGAAGCAGCTTTTTCTCGATCAGAACCATGAAAAGCTCAGTCTTCTGCTTGTGAAGCCCAGCAATGAACACTTTCCTCTCTGCTTCATCTTTGGGAGCCTTCTCAGGCCAACCTACGTTGTTAAAATACGCCGTCATCCTACAAAAAAAAAAAAACAAAGCCATCTCAAGGCAATTTCAGTTGTACTATCGAAACATTCACTCCAATGTAATTGAAACGAGACTAATTTGATAACTTAATCAAAATGAATGTTGATCAATAAAAACCTTTCTTTTCCGCCACCGATTTTAAGTAGTTCGCCGTACAAATCGACATCCCAGGTAACACCCAAATCTCTCTGCGAAATTACCAAAACTCAAACTGACCTTCATAATCAGGGGAGTGGGGAACAAAAAAAATCGAGAGGGGAAAGATGAGAGAACCTCTTTGAAAGTGTCGTTGAAGGAGATCCTGTGACCGTCCTTCTCGGTATCAACAAGCACGCCATCACAATCGAAGAGGAGAGCAGAGGGAAGATTCGCCGGAGAAGATGAAGCAGAGCAGGTGATTCCCCCGGAGTGAGATCCTCTGGGTTTCATCGGATTTGCTCTCAAGCACTTACCCATGAATCGAGCCTGTGCCGGCGAAAGGGAAGCGTTAAACGCACGCGCCGCATTGGGGATGAAAGACGCCGCCGATAACTTGGATTTAGTTGAAGAAGAAGGTGGTGATGGTGCAACTAAAGAAAGAGACAATTTCACAGTCGCCATTGTTTGCTCTCTCTCTCTCTCTCTCTCTCTCTCTCTCCCTCTCTCTCTCTCTCTCTCTCTCTCTCTATCCTTTGCGGGATAAATAACGGTCGGGGACCCGCAACTTATCCGGTCTCGCGCTAACGACCACAAGAAAGAACCACCCGGTCCTGGTCGGATTAGGTTACATTCCTAATCAAAACCGGGTCCGATCTTTTTTGGTGACTTGTACCAAAATTTTAGCAGAAATATCTCAGTGACGCTAATCAACTTTCTCTGGTAATATCAAAATATTAAAATTATTGGAGTGATATTTCATTTATTAGATAACTACCAAGATTTATTGAATTATATTTATGCTTCAAGGTTTAAAGATTTTATAAGGTTTCATCTAAACCACAAAATAACCAATTTTTTAGTAAAATATTGTTTCTTTTAATGGTAAAAAAATAGAGGTGATGTTGAACCTATCTAATGAATCTTTCTCTCTCAAACACTCTCGATCAAAGAATGATTTGAATCGAAGCAAAAACATAAAAGGAAACGCACACTCACACACACGAACACATTCGAATGTTTACCCGGTGTTCACTAGCCTTTCCAAACCGGATAAGACAGCTACTCACCGGGGCCTCACGACTGCAAGGCTTTTCTTTAGCTTGCTCTTAAAAGAGCTTCCGAGTTACAAGGATCAATACAAAGAACAAATCGAAAAGAATCCGATTCACCCTAACCCTAACTCGCTTACACTCAAAACCCCCTTTCTTTTTTTTATTAATCCTAAACGATGACTTATCAGCTCCCTTTATACCACACAGAACTTATACTAAACCGACATCGATTAGATATTAAACCGGGTTCAACTAAACCTAATAACTATTCCGATTAGATCTATTTTACCCACACTTAAACCCTTATAAACCTGAGAACCTAAAACCATTCTAATTTGGCAGCAAAAAACCTTCAATTCTCCACCTTGCTCCAACTTAGAATGATGACTAAAGTCTTATTTAATCCCCGAGCTGGTGCTCCCTAAGTAATCCACTTAGCCTTTATAAGTTACTTGAGACGAAGCTTCATCTCCTTCCCACTCTGAGGTGATCTAAGGCCTCTCGAAACTTTCCAACCGGGAGAACCTTTGTTAACATGTCAGCCGGATTGTATTATGTTGAAATTTTAGTAACCTGCACATACCCTAAACGAATCAAATCCCTTATGAAATGATACTTTACCGCCATATGTTTTGTTCTCTCATGGAAAACTGCGTTTTTAGCAAGTGCAATTGCACTTTGAGAGTCACAATGAATTGTGATGGCTTCTTGCGTGAATCCCAGTTCATTCATGAACCCTTTAAGCCACACAGCCTCCTTAGATGCTTCAGTCAGAGATATGTACTCTGCTTCTGTTGTTGAGAGAGCCACCACCTTTTGAAGGGTTGATTTCCAGCTTATAGTATTCCCACCGGCTGTAAACACTAGACCTGAAATGGATCTTCGCCTGTCTAAATCTGCGGCATAGTCAGAATCACAATATCCTTCAATCTGAAAATTTCCTTTGTTAGTATAACACAATTTAATATCTAAGTTCTCACGGATGTATCTCATCACCCATTTAACAGCAAACCAGTGTTCTTTAAGAGGATTACTCATGAACCTACATACCATACCAACCGCATAAGCAATATCAGGCCGTGTGCCTATCATAGCATACATTAGACTACCTACGACGCTTTGATAGGGAATAGTTTTCATCTTGTGTGATTGTTCTGCAATCCCATTCTTGGTTGCAGAATGTAAATGGAAGTGAGCTCCCAATGGTGTGAGTACTCCTTTAGCCGAGTCAAGTCCAAAGTTTCCAAGGACTCTTTGCAAATACCCTGTTTGAGATATGGTAAGTGTTCCTTTCTCCCTGTCCCGGGTGATTTCCATTCCCAAGATTTTTCTTGCAGCACCTAGGTCCTTCATTTCAAACTCAGAGCTTAACAACTTCTTTAAGTTTAAAATAGATTTCTTGCATACTGAAGCAATGAGGATATCATCAACATATAAAAGGAGATAGATAGAGTTACCGTCCTTTAACTTCCTGTAGTAGACGCATATGTCATTTTCGCTCCTAAGATATCCATTCTTCTCTAGAAACTCATGGAATCTCAAATTCCATTGTCTAGGAGATTGTTTTAGCCCGTAGATAGATCGTTTAAGTAGGCAAACCTTATCAGGATGATTCTTATCTATGTAGCCCTCGGGTTGTTCCATGTAAATGGTTTCATCTAGGAACCCATGAAAGAACGCAGTCTTGACGTCCATTTGTTCGAGTTCCATATTGTGATGGACCACTGCAGATAGCAATAAACGTATAGATACGTGTTTGGCCACTGGGGAAAAAATCTCTTGATAATCTATCCCCTCCTTTTGTGAGTAACCCTTAGCTACTAACCGGGCTTTGAATCTTGGAGCTTCAACACCGCTTATTCTAGGTTTTCTTTTGAAAATCCATTTGCACCTGATTGCCTTCTGTGTCTTAACTGGATCTACGAGAATCCAAGTGCCACTCTTTTTTAGGGAAACCATTTCCTCGTCAGTAGCATCAAGCCATAAATCTCTATCTGGATCATTCAGGGCAGCTTTGAAGTTCTCTGGTTCTGGTCCTCCTCCGTCTTCTCTCATTAGGTAAGCATATCCAGCAAGATCTTCATCTTCAGGGTAGGTCTTGTAATCTTCTAATCTGATAGGGGTGTGAGTTTCTCTCCTCACTCTATCCCTAGCTAGTTGATAATCGCTTAAATCCTCTAAGTCTGCATCTGTCCGAGTGATCTCTGCTTGAGTTTTTTCCCTTCCAATTTCTTCATCGGAAGTGTCTCCACCTTGAACAGATGTGTTTGTGGCTATCTTATTTCCTGCATTTTAAATCTTAAAATTTGATTAGTAGCAGTATGTATTTTAGGATTTTCTATACCTGCCTTAGTTTCAAGATTCAGATTCTTATAGAGAATCCCTTCATTAAAGATCACGTTTCGGCTGATGATACACTTGCGATCGTCTAACAACCACACTCTATATCCTTTCACCCCATCAGGATATCCAGTGAATGCCACGCTTTGCTCTTGGATTGAGTTTTCCATCGTTTGAATGCACATATGTTAGACACCTGAACCTTTTAATATTGCTCAGGTCAGGTATGGTAGAGGTCCATCTTTCTTCTGGGATGTCAAACTCAATTGCCGAGGACGGTGAACGATTGATGAGGTACACAGCAGTAGACACAGCTTCTGCCCAAAAATCTTTACTAAGCCCACTCTCGCTTAGCATGCTTCGGACAATAGCTATCGAACCTCAAATTGCAAAATTCCAGACCATTGTCTGTTCTAAGTTTCTTCACTTTCCTCCCGGATTGAGTTTCTACCATCGTTTTCCATTCCACGAATTTTTCAAATGCTTCATCCTTTGTCCTTAAGAATCCGATCCATGCCTTCCTTGACCAGTCATCTATAAAAGATATAAGATATTGACATTTTCCTAGACTCATAGGAACATTAGGTGAGCCCCATAGGTCAGAGTGAATATAATCCAGCTTCTCTTTAGTGAAGTGTTTTGCGTCCTCGAAACTCAATCTTTGGGCTTTGCCAAAGACACAATCTTCACAGAATGTAAGCTCCTCTAATTTTTCCTTATCTAAACAGTCTTTCTTCCCAAGTTCTCTAAGGGCTTTGTTCCCTGCATGTCCCATTCGGCTATGCCAGAGTTTTGTGTATTCACCTAGCTGTCCAGTGTTTATTTCTTCTGTAGTTACAGAACAAGTTTCAGCACGTTTTGCATGACCTTGTAAGATATACAGCGTGTATTTATCATCTCTGAAGCCCTTCATTATAATGGTGCATCCCTTGATTATTTTAATCACACCTCGGTTCCTTTGAATTCGCTGCCCTTTGATTCCAAAGTTCCAAGGGAGATTAGGTTTCTTCCAATCTCTGGAATGTACCTTACATCATTTAGGACAAAGGTTGTCCCATCTGTATTTTGAAACCTAATAGAGCCTATCCCCCTTACCGTAATACTTGAGTTATAAGCAACTCTAACCTTACCAGACACTGACTCATTTAATTCCAAGAAAATATCTCTCCTTGGAGTCATATAGAATGAGCATCCGGAATTAATTATCCAATCATCTTTCTCTTCCTTTTCCTTTTGGGAAAGAATTACTTCACACGCTAACAATCCTACCAAATCTTGAGCATCATCTCTGACTATTGATGCTTCTCCCTTATCTTGAGAGTTAAACTTTCCTTTATGTCTATCGATCCATTTGTAGCACTGTTTTTTAAAATGACCCTCCTTGCCACATATCCAACATACTTTCTTCCTATCTAGAGATTTGGACCTTGACCTATTATTGTTTCGGTTTTTACTACCATATCCCTTTGATTTTGTTCTTCCTCTAACAAAGTACCCTTCGGAACTAGACCTTGAATTCTGATTGGTTTTGGTTTCCTTTTCCTTAGACCTAGCAGCACTAGCTACATCTTCCAGTCTAAGAACATTACAACTATACTTAAGAGTTTCCTTAAGATGATTGTACCTGTGTGATAATGCATTCATGACTAGGACAGCTTGTACTTCCTCAGGGACTTCTATACTCAAGTGACTCAATTCCCTGACTATCTTGAGAAAGTTATCAATGTTTTCATTGATCGACCGATGTTCCTGTATCTTGAATCGATATAGCTCTAGTTGTGCGTGAACCCGGTTTGGAAGAGTTTTGGGCATATACAGTGCCTCTAATAGAGCCCATGTTTCCGCAGCGGTCTTGCACCCTTCAATCTTTCGAAGGACGTGATCACCAACATTCAAGAAGATGGTGTTCAAAGCTCTATCACATCTTTCGAGCCTTGATTCCTCTTCCATGACCTGTTTCTTGATTTCATCAGAATTCTTTTCTTCTGATTCATCTCCGGGATCGGGTTTAGTAAGTCTTGGAGTTAAAACATCTTTCAACCCCGCAACACTCAGGTAGGCAAACATTCTTCTCTTCCACTTCGAGAAATCGCCATCTCCATCGAATTTTTCGATGTCCACCTTTGTACTAGCCATTCTTGGATTTGTATTCCCCTCGATCGTTGGTCTTCCGGTGAATGCGAATGGATCTTTGGCTCTGATACCAAGTTGTGGAACCTATCTAATGAATCTTTCTCTCTCAAACACTCACGATCAAAGAATGATTTGAATCGAAGCAAGAACATAAAAGGAAACACACACTCACACACACGAACACATTCGAATGTTTACCCGGTGTTCACTAGCCTTTCCAAACCGGATAAGACAACTACTCACCGGGGCCTCACGACTGCAAGACTTTTCTTTAGCTTGCTCTTAAAAGAGCTTCCGAGTTACAAGGATCAGTACAAAGAACAAATCGAAAAGAATCCGATTTAACCTAATCCTAACTCGCTTACACTCAAAACCCCTCTTTTTTTTATTAATCCTAAACGATGACTTATCAGCTCCCTTTATACCACAAAGAACTTATACTAAACCGACATCGATTAGATATTAAACCGGGTTCAACTAAACCTAATAACTATTCCGATTAGATTTATTTTACCCACACTTAAACCGGTATAAACCTGAGAACCTAAAACCATTCTAATTTGGCAGCAAAAAACCTTCAGGTGAGTTAGTTCTTCACCATTTTGTGTTGATCTGTATTTAATTTTATTTTGTATCTCCCACATGCAAAATTGTTAGATTGAAAACATAGAAGAGGAATAGATACAAATTTTGAATACAAGAAAAGTGAACTGAGAAAATAGAGAAAGACCGAAGCTAGGGTTCAAAGGATACCACAATAATCGATCTTTCAGGATACGCAATTCAAGCACCAACCTAGTTCAGACAGGTTTTGTGGCTCACTGTTGTGTTTTGTTGCTCTCTTTTTTACTCTTTTTTGTTTGGTTACACAAAACCCTAGGTCTGGGCATTCGGGTTTTGGTTCGGATTTGGTTCGGATATTTCGGGTTTTGGGTATTTCGGGTTTAGAGTATAGGATCCATTCAGGTAATTATCTATTTTGGTTTGGATTCGGTTCAGTATATATCGAGTTTGGTTCGGTTCTAATACTATATTTTAAGTCCCATTTTGTATTCATATACTTATCGGATTTGGTTCGGGTTCGGTTCTTAATTGAAATACCCAAACTGAAAAATCTCGATTAAAGAAAACTAGAAAAAGAAAAGAAGAAAAACCCTAACAAAATATAAAATTTGATTTACTTTAGTTTAATTCAGGTTAACCGAACCAAACCCGAAACCCGAACTACTTAGCTTTGGGAACCGATCGGATTTTTAGATGCATATAACCAAACCGAACTCGAACCCGAAACCCGAACTACCAAAATTCAAGAACCGATAGGGTTTTCGAGAAGAACCAGAACCGAACCGAACTAGTTACTTTGGTTTGGGTTTGGGTTCGGATTTCGGTTTCGGTTTATTTGCCCAGTCCTAAAAAACCTCTGCAAAATGAAGACAATAAATAAAGATAAAAATATATTTTCATCTTCACTCAAGGAAATGACTTAGCAACATAAGTAAATGATGTTGGAACAATATATTAATAAGCATGTAGACTTATAATATATAGTTAAAAATGTGAATGAGAATTTGCTTAGGGGAGGTCAAAGAGTTTTTGTAACTTACAAATTTTGGTATTAAAAACCAAATAAATTTGGCCATTAGACAGGTCAATCATAGAATTGATAATATGAATAATTGCATGGTCAATATTAAATTTATTATTCATGGTCAAAATTGTTATATTTAATATATAATTTAATATTGTTGAATTATATAAATGATATTATTATTTGTTGAAATAAGTTATGCCCACATAAATGATAATATTAATGTTTGTACATATATATATATATATATATATATATGTCTATATTAATATATATATATATAAATGTGAGTTTAATAGTTTATTTCAATTTCAAAAAATAAATTGTATTGCAAATTGATAATTCTAAAATCCGGTTTTATAAGGTTCTACAATCTTAATTCAATAAAATTCGCTTTTTAAACGGATTTGTTGTGTGAAAAATCGAATTTGCAAAATCAAAGTTTTGTTTTTTGAATGTTTTTAAAAAAATAATAATTCGGTTTCAAGATTTCGTGACCGGATTGATTGATCTGGGTCTCACATTGATCGATCTTTATCGGTCGATTGAGAGAAATCAAACAAATTGAACACCGAAACCGGTATCGCGGGTCAAGTGACCGATCGATTGCCAGCCGATTGATCGATCTCGTAAGATCGATGCTGTTAACCGAAAAAAAAAAAAAAAAAAAAAACAAAAAAACATAAAAAAAAACCAATTAAAGATCAATTAATTGTTTTTTGGCAAACATTTTTTTTCAAACCAAATATTAGTGGTCTGATACCATTTAATTTATTGGTCAAACGTTATTTATTTCAATACATAAAATATTGAACTATTATTGGTAAAACTTCATTAAAAATTAATAAATCTTGGTAAGACGTTATTTCATACCAATCAATTTTGGTAAAACTGTTATTTAAAACCATTTAATTTTTGCAATTAATTGGAAAAATATTTTAAGAACTGATTAATTTTGGTATATTAATTATTAGTAAATTTCTCCAGACGTTTTAAGTCAGTTTGCGATTCGGTTTTAGCTTTTTAAAATAAACGCTTAAATCGTTAAATAATTAGCGATCTTGATTTAAAACGCATATAATAACATATACGTTAATAAATTTATGTTAGTGTTTTCGTTATGAAAACAGAAATAATACAAATCATGGTAATGATTTTTTTGATTTTATACGATTTAATTATATAAATATGATTTGCTCAATTTAAAAGTAATTCAACGAGTAATTGGTGATATTATTTTGTTATTGTGCATTGTTAATCTAGAAAATATTTTTTACTTGGTCTGATACTTGTTGAATTTTTCAACAAAACTTCAGAAGTAATTAATTAATTTTTCTATGATTTATTGCTGCACTCATTAAAGTTATTTATGTTTCATTCTGAGCATATACAAAACTTGTTTAAAACGTTAGCAAAAGTCAAGCTTTGACTTCTGTGTTAGAGTTGAATATTTCAGAGATTTAATAATACTCTGGAAATTAAATGGATGATTATGCAAGTTATCTGAATAGTTTAAATTGTTTCATCTTGCCCTTGTATTAAATTAAATTGTTACTTTCTGAAGTTAATAATTCTAGAAATTAAAATTTAATTATTACGGAGGTGCTATTGGCTACGAGTATAGTGAGTCTTACACATTAAATTCAGTTTGATAGTGGTCTGTCACATATGATTGTGTCAAATTCTGATGTATATCAGAGTGTCTTGTGAGTGTCTAGTGCTATAAGCATATGACTAATGATTGACAAAATTTATGGAGCTCAATTCATTATATGGCATGAGAAGATTTATATTTTATTGACCATGCTGAAATTAAAGTTGTAACTCAAAGAGGATAGCATATGCTTTCTCTTGAGAATACTAAATAATAAACTTTTGGGTTTAATTCAAACTTATTTGTGTGATTTATTTACCCATTAGAGGAGGTAAAAAGTATTTTGTGACTTTCATTGATGATAGTTCAAAATATTACTATATTTACTTATTACAAAGTAAAAATGAGGCTTTGGATAAATTCAAGTAATGTAAGCTGGAAGTTGAAAATCAACTCGGAAAAACTATAAAAATAGTTCGGAGTGATAGATGTGGAGAATATAAAGGACAATTAGATGCATTTTGTAGATGACATCATTCATCAAACAACTGCTCCTTACTCACCAGAGTCAAATGAAATTGCAGAACGCAAAAACCGAACTTTAAAAGAAATGATGAATGCAATGATGTAAAAATCAGGCGTAACACATAATATGTAGGGGAAAGTTATAATGACTTCGAAACAAACAGTGCTAGCTAGGCCAAAAATAGAATATGAGTTCATTGCGTTGGACAAAGCAGCAGAAGAAGCAGAGCATCTTTAAAATTTTCTGGAAAATATTCCGATGTGAGAAAAACCAGTGTCATCGATTCGGATACACTACGATAACCAACACTTTGGCTGATTCGTCATAGATTCGTTTTAAATTGATTAAATAGCTACCATAGATTTTCTTCATGATTTTTTTACAAAGTAAATACTACGAAATTCCAGAATAGTTCTTCTGTTACTAATCAAATTAAGGCATCATTCATCAGAAAGCAGATCTATAAACACTCAAAACATTTATCTGGAACCAATGTATGAATCACTCTTGTTACACTTGAGAGAACACGTATAGAGGGAAGAGACAAGACTTATTGTGAAAACCATATGAAGAAAGATCCTTTCCATAAAAACCAGCAAAATCAGCAAAAAGAACACCATAAAAACGCAAACATCCCATTCTTGATTGCCAAAACCAACCAACTTCATCTCTATAATACATTATCTACGTATACCATAATATACATAGAGAGATTCAGAATCCGTCAGGAATCTGCGGCGGTTGGCCCAAAATCGCGGTGTAGCCAACCGTTCTCCACAGCTTGCGCCACATACGAGTTATATTTCTCTTTAGCATTCGGAATGTCCAAAGACAAGTCTTCAAGACTCTCTTTGATTCGACCAAACCCTTTTGTCATTTGGTTAGTCGTAATAATACCTTCAGCAAAACACTCCTCCAAGAGGTTGAGCATCCGGTCGTTCTTCTTCTCCATCGCCATTACCAGAGCTTTCTTAACCACCTCATGGTTAAAAAACGGCATCCCTAGATCACGGATGCAGTGACAAGCCTCTGATATTACCCCTCCTGTTTCGTATTCTTCTAGAAGTTTCCAGATCTTTTCTTTAGCATCTTCCACCGCCCAGCCTGTTCCGCCACCCCAGCTTCTCAGAAGTCTTTCTCCTGCGTGTCTAGCGGTTATCAGAGACCTAGCTGAGCGAATGGTTTCGCTTCCGGTTGATCTTGGCGGCAAGCTGCTTGAGATCTCTTCTAGATTAAGCGGAACCAAGACATCATCGATCACTGCTCGAGCTAGAAACAGAGCAAGCTCGTTCGACGCTTCTAAGATGTCTAACGCTGTGTCTTCTGCGGATTCGAGAAGCATGATGAATCCATTTATGAAATCATCTGTTGAGAACATTTCCATGTGAAGAGCAGAGAGAAGAACAGAAGCCATCTCTTTCTCTCTGTTCTTTCTATCCATAGCAAGAGTGATGAGTTTCTTTAAGAACACCGAGTTATATTCAGGTGATCCTAAATCTTCAAGACTGCGGACTAGCTCAGGAATGTCATCGGAAAGGAAATACTCCTGAATTATCGTTACTACGTCCTTCTTGTACCGTCTTAGCTTTTCATCTTCAATTGGTAAGTCTCCATTTTGATCAGATCGTTCTTTAAACGAACCTTCCTCGAGCCAACCTCCTGTTATAGCCTTGGGAACTAATGATGTAAACAGAGTTTTGGCAGATGGGATGTCTAGAGAAAGGTCATCAAGACTCTCTGCTACTCGGGAGAAACCTTTCGCCATTTGACTCGAACTGATGAGACCTTCCTCAGCAGCTTCTTTCAACAGTTTTAGTATCAAAGGCTCGGATGTTCGAGACTCCATGGCTAGAACCAAAGCCCTTTTCACGACCTCGTGATGGAAAAACGAGACGCCTAATTCTCTGATGCATCTACAAGCTTCACGAGTGTCACCATTCTCTACGTATTCCTTCAAAATTTCGGATATTTTTCTCTTTGTTTCTTCTGCCGTAATGAGAGTGCTCCCACCCCATTTCTTCTCCACTAGCTCAGCGTAGTGAGGAGCCGAGAGATAGATCTTTTCTGAAGTTAGAATAACTTGATACCCTTCTGCGGATTCCGATAGAGTCTTCTTTGCTCTAGCTAGAAAAACCGGGGGAAGGATTTCATCGACGATGGCCCGGGCAATAAACAAAGCAAGGACGTTAACAGCATCAGGTATGTCCAAAGCAAGATCACCAACCGACTCAAGAAGTCTAATAAACCCAACTCTGATTTGTTCACGTGAAACAACATCAGCATACAACCCCGAGAGTAACACCGAAGCCTTCTCCTTCTCCTTATCTCCCCTGTCCATGGCCATGGAAACAAGCCGCTTGACAAAATAAGGATGGTATTCGCTCAAACCAATATCTCTGAGGTCAGACGCAGCCACTGCCACATCCCCAGAGCTAAAGTATTCGTCGATGATGGAAACTACAGATCTTTTGTAATCATCCAAAGGGTCTAACAGCGGCGAACTGACAAGTGGATATGCATCCTGTTTTAAATCCAGTAGAAGATAATCAGAACGAGTAACTATTAAATATGAAAGTAGCACAGCATGATGAAAAAAATACCTCTCCGCTATTATAATTATCTTTTTCATCTATACAACGGTCTACTTCTGTACCAAGAACCTTTCCCGAGGTTCCTTTACCGCCAGCACCATCTGTTGAAATGATGAAAGATGAATCCAAATGTATATATAAGCTTCAAGTTTGGAATGAATTTACTCTAATTCTGGAAGCAAGAAGTGTGAATTTAGTAAGAAATTGGACTAAGACTAACCTTTTTTTACATGAATATGCTTCCCTGAATGTGTTCGTCGCACATTCTCCACTACCGGTCCGTTGCCACTAGTAGGGGACTTAATGTCCAAATCAGAAAAGAGATGAGGAGACTTTGGAGATGATGACAGATTATGAGCTGCTGATTCAAGTTTGTTCCGCTGTCCATTCGTCAAAAACCCCTCACAAGATGCCATCTAACACATGGAAAGAAGAAATAAACATGTTAATCCAATGAAGAGAAACGACAAGAAAAAGCCAACGAGTAAACAAACTAAAACAGCATAGGATAGTATTTTGCAAATCTAATATGAGAAAACAAATAAAACTAAAGATTTCAAAAATTATAATCAAAATCGGTATCACAAAATTACGTAAACAGAAACAAATACAAAATGAGCAGACAGCAGAAACATATTTGATTTACTTATGTTCAGGAGATCACTTTCAAGATCTTAAATTTAACTGACCAAACCATGAGCGCTTGTCAACGAAACCGAGGAGAAAAATCAACACTTGCTCTTTCCTAAAACCCCCAAACAATGATTTTTTTTTTTTTCTTTCAAAATAGCAGTTTCACGTCATACCAACGAACTTACTATCTTAAGAGCTAAGTGAAGGGTGACAAAGATAAAAACCAGACACAGTTAAATGCCACAAGCTTAACTCCTTCCCTTCTCAACACGAAACACCACTTCTAATTTACAAACACGTTTTACAATTGTCCTTCGAAAAGAATCAACAAAACACATAACATGAAAAGAAAAAAAAAACAAATCCAGCATTGAAATGATCCATACCAGTACGAGGGATAGAAACGAATGCAATCCAAATCGTGAATCAAACTCTTCTGTGCTTGGCTCCGATCTCGAGTCTTGAAAGGGAAGAAGAAGAAGCGATCGCACCTCCACTTCTGAAACTCCGCAGGTAATACCGAGGAAGAGGAAGATAATCACCACCAGAGTCGCAAAAGATTTAATGTCGCCGACTTCCGATAAACTGAAAGACCGGCTCGACAAGAGTATTAAATAGATGAGAATCGGCAAATATTAAATTTGAAAAAAGTAAAAGGTTACATTAAATAAGGCTTTTAATTGTAGATAAACCCTTACACCTATGATTATATCCAAAGAAGAGTCCTATACTTCTAATTTTATTCAGTAGATCCCATTTACTTTAGTATATTTGAACTCTCTTTCTCTCTCTTTTCAGAAAAGACATAAGAAACCTTTTTCTGAGAAAATAAATCCTGTAAATCAAAGATGATTGTGTTATATGTAATATCTATCAGAATAAGATTTCTCGTGGTACGGAATTGAAATTTAGGCGGCACATACAAATATTAGGCTAAATATGGGGGCTTTGTGTAGTTTTTGAAAACAATTTGTATTATCTCTGTTTCTATTGATTCTCTTCCACGTGATCTACACTCCCGCACGTAATCGGTCCTATCCGTGCTTTTTTTAAAAAAGAAAGAAAAATAATAAAAAAAATTGGCGATAGTTATCTGCTCACACAAAAGGCCAAAAAATTGGGAAAATTACCAAAACTACCCCTAATTTGCCATGTATTGTAAATAAAGAAACTATGTATTCAATTGGATTTACTAACTGACTCATCTCACACCGAGTCTTAAATTTGTGGCTTAATCTCAATTTGTTTTTTTTTTAATTTTTTAGTCAACATATCCTATTAGCTTTAATATCTCTAATAACATACATGAACTTTAATATCTCTAATAACATACAGAGTACTAGATTCGAACCCTGGTATAGTAAATACAGAAGTAACTATCATTATGCCACATGATTCCTACTGTTTTAATTGACTTTTTTGTTTTTGTATAAACTAAAAAACCAAAAAAAAAAAAAAAAATCGACTAAAACTAAAAACTTCATTATATTAAAATACAAATTTGTGGATTAGAAAATCGGTTGATCTAAATATTCAGAAGAAGTACAACAATATTACTACTAAAGTTTCATTTTTGCAGTATCCGGGACCAAAGTACACATAACTGTGATAAGACAAAAAAAAAGTAGTTATTGTGAGGTAAGAAAATATGAAAAATCAAACCATGTTCGGACGCTGAGGAAGAAGAAGATTGTAAAACTTATTGTGCAAGAAAAAGCTCTTCCCTTTGTTATCAACAGCTTTTTTCCAGCCACACCATCCACCATTGACTATCTTCTTGTGATCCTCACCACCTGTGTAATGTGGATCCAGGATCAAGAACGCACAATCCCCGCTTCCTTCATCGTAATCCACTCCCAAAAGCGTGTATGCTAGAACACCACCTCCTGAAAAGTCCATTCTCATTACAAGACACAAGACACAGTTTGTTATGTCAAAGCGAAGGTTGAGTTCATTGGTTTGGTTTCAGCTCACAGTAAAGACCAGTGATCCTTTATATGTATGGTTTGGTTCTAGGCTATTCACGCCAGTGCTTTTGTTTTTGGTTCTTAAGGATAAGCTTGTGTAAGGTTAAAGCATTAGAGTGATTTGGCTTGACTTACCGATCATTATTGGAGTTCCTTGGGTCTCAAAGTGCATAGCTAACTCACGGCATTTCTCTGGGAGCTCGGATCCGGATCTGAAGTTCATGATTTTACAACTTACCTGTATACAAAAGAAAAAAAAAAGGACCAAGAGATTTTTTTACGTCAATAATATATGCTGGAAGCTCATAACATTTCTAATTTCTAGCATGTTTTTATCTAAAGATTTAGACTTTTACAGCTCCAATATTGAGTGTGATGGTGAAACTATACTATATAACTCTTACCTTAAGATGATTCAGATGTCAGAATTTATTTGAATAAGGAAGTTTAGAGTTAGAAGACTTACACCAAGAAGTTTGTCCAGCACAAAACTCAACTCTATGGCACCAATCCACTCGCGCGAACCTATAAATGAAGGATCCTTGTCACCTATTTCCACGAGTGTCTGCTGTATTTCCCTGAACATCCAAAATGTGGTACTTAGAAGATCGAGAGCTGAAGAGGAGTTCTGAGTTTTTATTCAGGAAAGATTATTTCATACCTATGTGAAGGTACAGAAATGGATGTGTAGTGCTGAAGTCTGAACCATGAGATGATAGTTTGCAATGATCGGTAAGCACAACCCCATCCCTGGAACAAGAACAGAAAATTAGTCTTAGAAGTGGAGACACTATTTTGACTTTCTAAAATGAATAACAAAACATGAAGCACAACAATATATCGTGCCAGTATCAGAATATTGCATTGACACAGTGATTTGAAACCATGGAAGAATGAGAAATGATATACCGAGTCATCATAGCCATCCTGAAGATAATGATAATACTCATAAGAACCTTGGATAAGAGATGCCACCCCCTCCAAGACTGCATCAAACATTGCAAATTTAATAGAACAAATAAGTAGAACAAAGGATGATAAAACAAAAGCAAAGGCATACATAGTGCTAACCTCCGCTGTTAGGGATTCCAATATGCACATCTTTGAGAAAGGTGGAACCTGGCAGTGCCCACGTAGCTTGTTTATTAGAGTCACAAAGAGAAAATAAGAAACTAGGCAGATCTATCTACCTCTTTTCTTTGTGTTACTTCTTAAGTCATCATTAAAAGACAAATCCAAGGCATTAGCAGTTCTTAGGAGCGGACGATCAAGTGGCAGACCAAGCCTCATGTGTAGAGATTTCCTAACATTGACTGCACAGAAAGTCAAGAGCAAGCGCCACATATATCAAATATCATAATATCATCCACAAAGGAATAAGTGCTAATTTAAAAATATAGCAGAAAGCTAAAGCTGATAGTTCTGCAGATTTCTTATAGATACATTCAAATCTACTAAAAAAGGATTATCCATCATTTCAATCTAGCATAGCCCTCTTCAAACGTAATTAAAATAACTACCTTGCTTCATTTCAGTCTCCCCATAGTTAAGCTCGTATATCGTCGTTATTGGATGTAACACTCCAGGTGGATTGAAGTGATAAATACGCAACTGTAAAGGCAAGGCGACTCTTGCGATAGTCAGGGAAAATATAGATAATTCAAAGAGGGATGAAATTGCAAGAGATACTAAAAACATCTATTCCACCATGGAAAATATTGCTTTGGATCTAAATTACGTAAGATAACAAAAAAATATTTTTACAAATAGCCCTACCTGAGGATGTTCCATCAAGAGGTGCGGTAAGATAAGCTTCCTCAAGGAATATAGCTGATCAACCAAAGCAGGGATAACTAAATTTGAGACCGCGTGCATAAGTGGAAGTTCCTTGGGTGCATAAGTAAGTACATCAAGATTCAAATCAACAACGATGAGCCTTGCTTCTTCCATAGCTGTGATAAAAGCAAGAATTAAAGCAGAACAGGGCACAAAGCATACTTGAGATACAATAATTTACATTTCAAGTGATTACCTGGAAAATATTCTGCAACAGGGGCACCAGAGGTTGAAGATTTTTTAGATCTATTAAGCATAACAGATACGTGGATTTTATCTGCATTCTAAAGAAGAAATTTCAGGGGAGGAGAGTAAAAGTAAGGCCAGGTGGTAGCAACAAGAACAGCGATAGTGAAGTAGAAAAAAATATTTGTTTACTTACCTCTGCTGAATTTACTACTGCAGCAGCTTTGCTGTTCAGACACAAATGTGAACATGATAACATCTGAACGTCAGATACTTGGTCTCCAGCAGCAGGAAGACGGTTAATGTTTGACACATCAGCACCAAAACCAAAATCTTTACTACGGAGGACGACTGGCTTTGGAACATCTCCAGAAGCTTTCTTTAAGGTCTCGGCTATGTACGCAACACATGGTTCTTTAAACTGAGTAATAACTGCATCAATTGCTTCTGAAAACATCTTCTTCGAATCTGGAAACAGAACACCACTAAACTTGAGAAAAAAAAAAGAGATAAAGAGGGCCAAAAACTGAACGAATATAAAGCAAAAAAAAAAAAAGACAATGAAGACTATACCAGAGGGCGAGCTTGCGGGAAAATAGAATGGCAACTTGATCGGAAGCTCACAGTGAAGCAAACAACCATTCTCCCATAAATACTTTCCAGACTTATCCTCCTCATACACAACAGAAGCAATAGGCTCTAGTTTTGTCAATTTCTCGGTTTTAGAGATGAAAAAGTGAATGTTACCGGTTCCTGCATCGAAACTAGCCACAACTATCTTTTCATCATCTAACTCTCCACCTTCAGATATATGCTTTCGCAATATGCGAGCTGCTTTGACCGCCTCGAGTGCGCTTTTCTCAGCATCAGAATCCCCAACTATCAGACCTCCAATGACTTCAAAACCTTTCGGTAACAACTTCCGAAGATCATCTGATGGTTTATCGCAAGATTGATTAATTCCAACTTCATGATACAGAAGGATTCAACAAAGATTGCTTATAGAAACAATGCACACAAAAACTAATATAAAACTCAAGAAAACTAAAATATCAACGTATATAACTACGACTAAGTAAAAAAAAAAAAAAGAAGGAATTTGGCGACTCGATTTCTTAATTCTTCACTCTAGGGACAATGCTCCACTAAAAAGTATTCATCTTTCGAAATCAAAACAAGAATCATGCAATTGCACTCAATTCCATATGAACTAATTTCAAAACCAGTGTTAGAGAACGGTTTCTCCTTACCAGATTCTTGCTCGAAATCAGGAGACTGATGGATGCATCGGAAGGTTGAGACGACGGTGAAAGGCGGGAAAAATGGGGAACCAATGAGCCATTGGAGAGTTCCCGGTTGGTTCCCAGAGAGAAGCAGCTTTGGGCAAATGATTCGTACGGTCGCTGACTCGCTCAAAGGAGCCATCGGATCCAACAGGCAAATTCAGTTTTACTTGTGTTTCGATGACTGCTTTAGTCGTGAGAGACTTATTTGACGATGTGTTGACCATTTGTAATCTACATGGGCCGGGTCGTATATAGAATTTGAGAAGCCCATGATCGTTGTAGGCTTGTTTATATGAGATTTATAAGATTTTTGTTTAATTGAATACCAAATTTTAAAGTTGACATTTGTTATGGAAAATTAAATGAATGCAAGAGACAATTTTGAAGACGATTAAATAATTGGTTTTCGTCAAACAATGGACAACATGTCATTTTTTTATGTTTTTGGTGGGTAATATATTTTTAGATAGATAACCATCTTAGAAAGTAATTAGCATCCAACTTGCAACTAAAATAAGGTGATATGATATATTACAACGACTGCACCGCAAGCCTAAATTTTCCATTTTTTTGTATTGTTAGGAAAACCTAATCGTTAAAATGTCTTATTGAAGTTTTCGTAGTCACTTGATAATCAAAGATTAAGAAAAACGAGAACCATTTTTATTGAAAACACAAAAATCAAAAACATGGAGACAAATCTTACAAACATGAATGATAAGGAAATGGGATCACCACTGAAATGGTTTTACACAAATCTAGAGCTCATCTTTGGCGTCATCATCTCTGGAGGTATCTGGATTAGAAGAGGAGAGCTTGACAGGATAAGATGCCTCCATAGCAATACCACATTTGCCTTGGGGATCATCAATACCTCTCTGGAGTTTGATATAGCCTCCCTCTCCCCATTCAGGTCCCCATGAGTTTCTCACTATCCAATACTTTCTCCCTTTTGAGTCTGATCCGTACCCAACCGCTGCAACGCCGTGGTTCAGCTCTGTTCCACAATATCCTGTAAACACTCCCTACAACACAATACCAAAGATATATATATATATATATCACTTTTTCTTTTGTGTTGTTCAAATGCAAAAGCATAGTATATACATATATTATGTTTGAGATATGATATTTTATAGTGTATATAGTTTTTTTTTATTACCTTAGAATAAAACTGGAAACTAGAACTTCCAGCATCAATAGCAACAGATACAGGTTGGTTTGCAACAGCTTTGAGAAGAGCATCTTCGTCGTTTTGGGGGACATCCTCGTGCCCATCAATCGTCACAATCACGCCATTCTCCTTTGAAGCATCGCATTTTCCATCAATACCTTCGTAGGGATAGTTAGTCTCGGTGGTAATTCCACCATTCTTCTTGATGAATTCAAATGCAATCTCCATGAGGCCTCCGTTACAACCTTGGTTCTGGTAAGTATCACAATCCACTAGCTCTTGTTCTGACAGTGAGACTAGCTTTTTCGTCTTTATCTGGTTGATTCCTTCAACGGCTGCAACCGTAGAAAATGCCCAGCAACTTCCTGATAAATTTTCAACAGTATCAAAATCATTAGATAAACAAAGAGATTACACTAAAACTATATTTAAAGGCTATGTTCATTCAAACAAACTTTATGTGCATATTGATTCTGAGCATTTCTTATAATTGTTTTGGCGATAACCTTGTGATATGTGTGTTTAGGGAGTATATGTTTATAATTATATATATTATCTCAAATATGAACACAACGCCAGTTTTACATGTTTTAAAATAGATTCATCTATTAAAATTCTAATATTAATGTTTTCTGCAAAGTTCAACTATATATATATATATATATAATTATAACAAAAAAGTAAAGTTTGGCCCTAAAATTTGTTGATCATGTGCAATATCGATCACTTGCATTTCTCACAATGGGCTTTGACTTTAGACTTACCACACTGTCCTTGATTCTTGACATCAGTGACTGCACCATTCTTTCTCCAGTCAACTAAGGATGGAAGTCGGGTTGAATTCTCATACATGAACCGTTTGGAGCCAGTTTTCGGTCCTTGAAACATTCTGTGATGCTTAATCTTTGAGCCGGCGTAGACATTCGTGAACTCATGAACCGTTAAGTCTGCAAACTTGTTGAGCTTAAGCTCGTAGGGGTTGTTCTGCTTGTTGGTGTTGTGAACATGCATCACATTGTGTTTGAAAACGTTGAATCTCTTCTCCCTTTCATTCAGGCTCCTAGGAACAGAGTGGTGGCTCCTCCATCTGTCGTAGAGCTTTGATAAGCTTTCTTCACTCTCTAGTTCCTTATCGTCGTAATCGAAACCGCAAACGGATTGGAGAATGAGAAAAGAGGATAGAAAGATCAAGAGTAGTTTCTTCATATTTTTCTAATGATTTTTTTTGTTTTGTTTGAAGTTGAGACTTGAGAGTTTGGTGTTGAAGATATATATAGGCTAAAGAGAAATAATTTCTTGAGAGATATGAAATGACGAAAGTACCATCAACATTTGCAATTGAATTAAGTAATCGTGTATACGTCTCGACCAGACTTGTGGAACACTTCTATGCTACTTGGACACGCATCTCAGACGAGCAAGGAACCCATCATATGTTTAATTTCTTTTTTTAGATAGTTTTAATCATGAATTAATTAATAATTTCTCGCTTTATATATCTATCAATGAATTTCTAATTTATGTTTTTTTTTTATTTGATAATTTAGCTGGCAGTAAAGAAAACTGAATAAAAACATTTCAATATGATAGTGATATTGATATTTATAATGGTTGATATCTTTTGATTTATAACCTAGTTGGAGCATTTAATGCGGATTTATTAATTGGGAAAAAGTAAATTCTAATTAATGAGAAGGATTATACAATAATGGAGAAATTTAAGATTAAGCAACAAGTCACTTAGGCAAATAATGGAAGCAATAGTTACATTAAGATATATATGACCGTTTGGGATTTGGAAAAAATGTGGATAACAAAAGCTGTTCACACCATGACATATTGCCATTGTTGACTTTTACAATCAAACTTCTCTTTTTGTAAAGGATTTAAAATGGGAAAAAAATATAAATATCGATCGTGTTTTTCGAGAACAATATGATCAATCTTCTATTTTTATAAAAATAATTTGGACATGTGCAAACGCAAAGAAGGTGATGAAAGATACAAGAAATGTGTAACGCAAAATTTATACAACAATCTGATTACAAACATACGAAGTCATCTATCTATCCATGTACAATTTATCTATCCAAGATCACTTAATAATTAATGTACTATAGTCTTAGAATATATATTTTTGTTTTTCCATGGATCGTGGGAACCTCATGTGTGATTATATATTTTTTAATAAGTTTGGGTGATCTGGATCGGTTTAGGATTAGAACTCATAAAACTTTTGCTTATCATTTTCATATATTTTTGTTTTTGTTTTGATGATCCAAATCATCGAATTGGACATTCAAGATTTGAACATGGCGCAACCTCAGCTGATTTAACTCGCCTCGACTACTAATATACATACCATAACTTAGTTCCAATCGAATTTAATATTCTGAATCCTAAAGGCAAGATGAGTCAACCTTTGAAGCAGCGTATCAAAAGTTATAGTTTCATATTATTTTAGATCGATAATAAAACAAAAATGAAACACAGGGACACACTAATTATTACAAAAAAAAAAAATCGCAAAAATAGAAATGTGCAAAGAGTTTTATTCATTTTAAAATTATTACAACAAAAAGGTTATGAAATTTTTTTATAAAAAAAAAAAAATTAAAGCCAAACGAGTAGTGCTCTAGGGTAGATCAAGTTTGAGATTGATTCAAAATAAACAATTTTAAATCAATCGTCGGTAAATAAGATTTTTAAAGTTTAATTTCGTTTAATCGATTTAGTGGAATATGAATGAATAACTTTAATCGATCTTGAATTATTGACTTAATACCCTTTATCGTGTTTGGATCATGGATGCTTCATAATGTAATGAAACATATGCAGTAAAAATTTAACAAATTAATAATATTGCGATTACAAATACCGATTGAATTATGGTTTTGCAACTTTTTGTAATTAATATACATCTGGTTTCTTTGGTAAACATTTGTTTATATCAGAAGATCCCAAAAAATGCAACGACGTGGTTAGATGTTTCCTAGTATCGTGCAAGTGACTTTATTCCAAATCCAATAATTTATGTCTACAAGTAACGTGTTCTTTACGTGTTCCTTGTCTAGGGATTGCGGAACGATCCACACATTTAGCGACTGTAATACTATCCTTGAATCTTATCCAATTTAATACTATCCAAACGTTAATATTCTTAAATCATTTGAAAGCTTCAAATAATTGAAGAGGATTCCCAAAAATAAAATTCGATAAAAACGTTTTTGACTTTTTGGCTAACATTATTGATCGTATTCTTCATTGATGACTTCAGCAAAATATGGAATCTCCGTTTTATGAGCTTAAAGGGATCGGATTTATGAGCTTAATCGGCTTTAGTTCAATTATTTCTGGTCTATATTATCGGAATTAAGTTTATTGCTTGCGTTTATATGGTTTCACTTTTATTTTGCGTTTGATTATTATAAAAAAATAGTTTCTTAAAGAACTTAACCAAGAATGTTTGTAGTTTAAGAATAGATTTTGGTTGAAAAGTTCGTCTTTTAATTCAAGAGCCCTCAATCCAAATCCAAAGTTAAAGCCCATTTTATTTCGAATTTTTTTCATCAATTATTTTTTTTAACGCACTCATCAATTGTTTTTATTTCTTTTATTCTTAGAATTTTTTAAGTAATAATATTTTTTAAAAATTGTTAACTAATATATATTTTTCCCATGTTTTTTAAAGTAAAAAAGACAATCCATAAAAAAATAAGTCAACCGAAATAAAATAGTGCTGCGATGGCGTAGGCTACGGATGCAAAAAAAAAAAGTTATTGTATTTTAAAACGAAATTGCGATATAAAGTATATATATATACACAAAAAATAAAAACATTTTAAATTACTATACAAACTGTCTTAAGACCCAATATAACAATATAGTTTAATATATCTCAACATATTTAATTATTAATTTTTTACTATATTGATTAAAATTTTATGTATTCATTTTAGAAATCTTACATATAAAACAAAACATAAAACCCAAAAATATAAAAAAACTTATCATATCAATCATTTTTTTCTAAAACCATACAGTTGAAAAACGTACTAGATTAAGTCTACAACAAAAGGAATAAATAGGAACCGATTACGAGTTTATTGATTCTTCTACTATCATCTCCAAATTTCTCACATAATTAAAAATATTTTTAAAAACATTTACCGTTATGAATAATTGTAAATAGGTAATTAAATAAAACAAAGTTACTTTAAAATTAGAATATATATATAGTAAGTTAAAAATTTTGGATACAATTAAAAAAATATATGAATAAATTTGACATTTTAAATTGATATTCATTAACCACTAACATAATTTTATATTTATGAAATCTTTATAATATTTTCTTCGATCACTAATATATATAAATCTAACAAACTAAATTTTTTTACATCTAAATTAATCTCTAAAATTATTCGATCAGGCTTGAAGCTTCTACTATCCATTTCCTCAAACTCTTCCACTTACATTCGCCACGTTTAAACCAATCATGCCTTTAACTTAGTCATTATCCCTGTTGTAGGCTTTAATTTAGAACTTTTGTTGCGTGTATTTAATTTAGACTTCATTAGTCACGAAATTATATGAAACTTAAACCCTTTGCTCATTTACTTACTGAAGATGAAGAAATTAATTTTTTTGTAATTAGTAAATACACAAGCAACGCCGAAAGTTTCATAAGATTTCGTGATGAATGAAACCTATGCGAAACAACATAAATTTATGAACGAGCACAATACAACAAGTTAATTAAAACAGAATGAATCATTTACTAACTCTTTTTATGAGTTTTTTGTTTGATCGATATTGACTCTGTTGAATTATGGTGAAGGGTCTAGCTCTACATTTGGAATTTCCTTCATGACTTTTCATTTTAATAAATTCAAAGTCGTTTTAGAAAAAGGATTGTCCATTTCTATTTTGTAACTTTTTAAAAGAAAAAAAACTCGAACTGAATCACCAAAAAAGAAAAAAACAAACTTTCAATCTTAAACGTAACTAACTTACACTCTAAGCTCATTCACAGACTCTCCTTTCACGAGTAAAAGCCAAAACATAAGCAAATCTAAATTTTATGAGAAAAGCAGAAGAATGATTAATGATAAGTCTCAAGAAACAGGATTTAAGGATAATGATTGGAATTTGGGTTGACTAAACCCTCACATTAGTAACTACTCAATTGATCTTGAAACAAGTAATATCAATAGTGGAAGCAAGGAACTCTATATGCCAGTTAAATCTAGATGGCCAATGCCAACGCAACCACGTTGAAGAATCTATATTTAACTACTAATTACTGTTTTCGTGAAGTTAAGAAACTTGATGAATGCTAATCATCATTTCTTATCCTAAAAAATCTAAGCAGATAATCAGAACCATTTTTGATCTATATCGAGACACTATTTCAACAACAACAAAAATGGCACATACCCGCCATTGGCTGGCAAAACCAGTTCTTAACAATCTGATGATATCATCCTGATACCCGACCTTATCTATCGACTGAAAGAAACATAGAGTTACTTGAAAACAATCAGACTCCAGCCTAAAAATTCTAGGTCACTCTGAAAGAGCTCAAATGAGTAATCTCATTAGAAAAAAAGCTCAAAGACGCAATTTTCATGCACCACGCTTATCCTTAGTGGGTTCTCAGGATCAAGATACTTAGAATAACTAACGGATCAAAGCAACCAAGTGAAGTGACTACGATCACAAACTCAAGCGTATAAAAATCTCAGCTTTTCTGATTAGGTAAAGATCTCGAGAAGAAACCAAGACTGGGACATTGCAAGAAAGAAAAGACACAAACTTTGAAGCAAACTCACTTGGCTAATGCCATCATCTTATCACAATAATGATTTCTTGAAACAGTTTCAACACCACACAACGCAATTCCAAGTCTTGAAGATTCAAAACACAGAACTAACATGTCAACTATGTGGAAATCGATGAACTTATTGGCAAAACAAACGAGTAACACTCACTGTAACGAGAAAAGCAGAAAAGTATCATCAATACTTGGTAACATTATCGATCTAAATCAAAGAAATATGGTTCGGAGTTGATGTCCAAGATTTAGGAACAGAAAAGTTTTTCAGATTATCCTCACCAGAATATTAGCAAAGCAAGCAAGCAAGCAAAAAAAACCTCTACGATTTCTTTCCTTGACGCTTCCTGAGTTTCCTGTACTTGTGCTTGTTCATCTTCTTCTTCCTCTTCTTCTTCACGCTATCAGCGTAAATCACGAACTCCTTCTCATCTTTCTCCTCCACCACCGCCTCCGTGAACGCCACCGTATCGATTAGACCCGAACCATGAACCATTGTCGGGTTAAATCCGTATCCGATTGGGAAACTAGGGTAAAACCGCAGAGCTTCATCGGGTTTAATCACGGGATTAGTAAAAGGAAGTGGATCGAATTCCACAGATACAGACTCGACGTTGCTGATGCAAGGCTTCTGATGTGTTATGAGATTGGGAGTGAGCCTCGGGATTGCCCTTAAAAAGGATTGGTTCCTGATAAATCTGTGCATAAGATTCGCCATTGCAGATACAAAACCCTAGAAAAGATGAGAGTGACGAGCGAAGCCGACGATAGTCGTTCGTACTTGCCGTCATCAGATTCAAAGGGGTTTTGGGACTTTTTAGAGTCTGAATCTCCCAGAACCGACGTCGTTTAAGGTTACACACTTGATCACGAGAACACATCTATCAGGAGTGAAAATTAAAAAGGGTGCCTTCACGCAGGATCGAACTATGGACCTTCAGTGTCCAAGACTGACGCTCAGTTATTATAAAGCTCAAAATCTGGTTAACCATTCTGATCTAATTTTATGTTCGATTAAAAAACTCAAATATTATCTTTTGAGAATTCATCACCAAATTTTTGTAACATAGTTTTCTTTTTGTAACATAGTCTAATCGCTTAAATGTAATGTAGATACTGGACACAAATAAATCTCAAAAACTAATGATTACATAAATACTTTAGAAAAAAAAAAGTTTTTGGTGTTTATGTACAACTTTGGATATGAAAACTAAAAGAAAAAATAATTCTAATAGAAATTGAATTGCGTCTAATTTTTTTTTGCAACAAATATTCTAAAAGTATTGTCTTTCATCATTTTCACAATATAAAGATCATTTAAGTTTTACCAATGACATCAAACTTACACTCAAGGCATGCAATAGTTTACATGATCAGTTCGTCTCAAAATCTGAGAATTGTTGAGCCACACTTCATATAGAAAATACAAGAAAGAACATAAAGAAACATACTTCTGAAATATATGGATGGAATAAGTGATAAGGATATACAACATCTATAATAAAGGTTTATTAAACGATAAACCGTTGTGTTAGACATCTCATATAAAAAGGTAATAAAAAAATATTTTTTTTATTTTTCTAACTTTTTTGATGAGTTGATACTCTACAAATATCAAGGATGCAAATAGCCTTACCAATTTTTATCCCTGGTAAGAAAATTCTCATTTTATGAAAAGTACACAAAATTACTATTTTTAGCTTGATATTTTACTAATTTCTGTTATATACATTACTATTTTTACTCACTACAAATAAGCAACCAAAGATGTAGTGAGTAAAAAATTTCAAAATGCAAGAACATACATTTTTTGGGTCAAACTGTTAAGAGATAACTATGAGGTAAACATTTACACATCACAGAAAATATGGGCAAAGTTGCAAAAGTATGCGCACGATATTCCCTTTACTCTTGTTGCGTACAGCTTCCGCTATTATGCGCATTCTTCTAAACGCCAGAATTCTCCGATCACCTCTCTCACTACTTCTGAAGTCTCCAGTCACCGAAGCTTTCTCTCACTGAAGATGAAGGTACTCTTTCTCTGCTAAACTATTGTATTGACTCGCATCTAGGGATGTATTTGTGATGTCCATGGCCTAATCGATTGAAATGTTGATTTTCGAAATACTTCTGGGTTTATATCATAAAGATTATAATTATCTACGATTTACCAAAAATTCCTTTGAATTCGGATCATGAATCTTCATCTGGGGGAATATAAAAAAATACGATCTTGAAGAGATAGATAAAATTCGAATATTTTTGTTCGTCAATTATGGATCATCAATCTTATCGTGGAGAGATAGATATAAGACACAAAGTGTATAGCTCCAGTCGTTGCTAGTTTGGTCCTGATGATATTTTGTTTCGTGGCGTTGTTGTTGTAGCAATTCTGGAGCCCAAACAGTATCAACAAGAACAAAGCTATGGTGGAGAATCTTCAAAGTCATGGTGTTATTACGTCTGATGAAGTTGCTAAAGCTATGGAGGCTGTGGACAGAGGCGTCTTTGTACCAGACCGTTCCTCTGCTTACGTCGATAGTCCCATGTTCATTGGTTATAACGTGACCATATCAGCACCTCATATGCACGCAATGTGCCTTCAACTTCTCGAAAAGAATTTGAAACCAGGAATGCGTGTTCTTGATGTCGGCTCTGGTTTGTTTGTTTCTTCTTGAATTATTGGATTCTTATTGATTTTGATGATTGATTATTTATGAATAAAGAATATGGTCAATCTTGATAGGGACCGGGTACTTAACAGCTTGCTTTGCGGTTATGGTTGGATCCGAAGGACGTACTATTGGTGTGGAACACATCCCTGAATTGGTGGCTTCTTCCATCAAGAATATTGAAGCGAGTGCTGCTTCGCCATTTCTGAAAGAAGGATCTCTCGCTGTTCACGTTGGCGGTGAGATCCGATTCAAGTTTTTGAGATCGTTCCGTTTTTTTTATTACAATGAGTTGTTGTTTGTTTCAAATAGATGGAAGACAAGGATGGGCTGAGTTTGCACCTTATGATGCTATTCATGTCGGAGCAGCAGCACCGGAGATCCCAGAGGCATTGATCGATCAGTTGAAACCTGGTGGGAGACTTGTGATCCCGGTTGGGAACATATTTCAAGATCTGCAAGTGGTGGACAAGAACTCTGATGGGTCGGTTAGCATCAAGAGCGAAACTTCAGTACGTTATGTTCCTTTGACTAGCCGTGAAGCCCAATTGAAAGGGGACTAATGATGCTCATCGTACAGAACAATCAATTAAGTAAGCTTCACTCGGTTTTCTAAATCAGACTAGTTACTCAAGAACTCAAATCTCAAACATCTCTTTGCTAGTAAGAGTTTCAAAAGGAGTAAACATGTTTATTGTAGAACATAGCATAATAGTAAGCATTTATTATTATATAATGCCTTAATCAAGTAGTGGATGATGCAATGGCGTAAAGAGGGAACATGCGGTGAATCACACTACCGATTGATTCAGCAACATCGGTCTGATCATCTGTAGGGCTCCAATCAAATTGGTGCACTAAGTTAGCTAAAGCCACCTCGTTCAACACCACAGCAAATGATATCGCTGGGCAAATCCTTCTCCCTGCTCCAAACGAAATCAAATGAAAATCCTGGCCCCGGAAATCAACAGACGAATCTAGATGCCTCTCCGGTCTAAACTCTTCCGCGTCTGGTCCCCACGTCTTAGCCTCTCTCCCAATCGCACAAGCATTGATCATAACCTGTGTACCGGCAGGTATGTGGTAGTCTCTTAATCTGACATCTTGTGTTGATACGTGAGGAGCCATCAACGGAAGTGGAGGATGTAGCCTGAGTGTCTCTTTGGTCACAGCTTTTAAGTAGTTCATGTCTTGAATGTCGTCTTCTGATACACTTGATCTGCCCTTACAAACCGTTTGGACTTCTTCTTGAAGTCTTTTTAGACACATTGGGTGACGTAGAAGCTCTGTCATTGCCCATTCCATAAGCGCGGAGGATGTGTCCGTACCACCCACAAAAACATTCTGGAAAACAAAATAAGAACTATGGTTAATGTAATCTAACAACATAGAAACTGAATTCGATTTCCTTTCTTTCCCTTTACCAAGATCATTGCCTTTATGCTTGTCCGTTCGATTTCATCTTCTCTCTCTGAATGGCGAGTAATACATGGACGAAATCAGTCCCATCGCCATCGACATGATCCTGCACAACTCTTTTCAAGAACTCATCAAAGTCATTTCTTGTCTTTTCTAGTTGATTATCCAAACCACGGATCCAATCAACCCACGCAAGCCACGGTACATAACTCCCGACACTAAAAACACCGAACAGCCTTGTGAGTTTGTCTATTAACTCCGTAAAATCTGTTTCACCACTATAATTTCGTCCCAAAGCAACTCTACATATAACATCGTTAGCTAAACTCGCCAAGAGCGTGCTTAGATTCACCGGAAGCGAACTCGATTTCCGGATCTTTTCCATCAGCAGACTGATCTCTACTTGTCTAACCTCTCGAAAGGACCGTACCATTTTGTTGCTGAGGAGATGGATGACGCTGACACTCTTCATTTGTCTCCAATATTCCCCATATGGAGCTGAGGCCACGTCATGCCCGTTGTAGAGAAGCTTTTCAAAGATTTTATATCGTGGGCGGCTCGCAAAAATGCGGTCGTGCGTCTTCAAGACATCTCGAGCAGCGTCCGCGGAAGAGACTACAAGAACGGGGACACGTCCAAATTGAAGGAGCATGAGAGGTCCGTAACGGTGGCTGAGGGAGCATAGTGATCGGTGAGGATAGTTGCACAGCTGGTAAAGATTTCCGATCAACGGAAGTCTCGGTGGTGACGGTGGTGTGTTGCTTTTCTTCCGTGTCGTTTGTTTTTGCAAGGAGAGAATGGTAATGAAGATTATTGAGCATAAGAGAAGTATCATGATCATCATTTGCATCTCTGAATTCTTCAAGTTCTTCAAAATTGTTTTCTTCTGAAGAGTTATTGAGATTTCTGTGATCTAATGGACTGATGATACGTATACAAGTTATGTAATTAATGTACACACAATCTATTGGACTTATGTATATATGCATATATGCTCCATGTCTGTTATCTTTTAATGTTTGATTCTTTGAATTTTTTCTTCAGAAACTTCTTCCGGCGTCTTTTCCTATTTCTGTGACTTCGTTTGGACTTATTTACCAGCTAAGTTTGTCCACACTAACAATTTTGTTCAGTTGAGAAAACTCATTTGAATTGTAAACTACTTTTTATCTTGTTGCCGTTAAAATTGTAATTATGCCATTCTCTATTAATTAACATATTTTTATATGTTTCTACACATTGATATTGATATTAAAAGCTCATAGGGTAGGAGTGGGCAAATTAGCGGAGGTATCCAATTTGATTTGTTATCCAATCCGATCCGTTATATGATCCCATCAATTCCAAAAATTTGAGTATTCAAGGTGTTGAATTTGGATCTAGATAATATTTTTGTACTAATACAGATATCCCATTGGATTTGTTATTTTTTACATGACCCATAAATTTTATATGTATTTTTTTGTTAACTTTTTAACCAATGTTATTATTTAGTAATTTGTGTTGTTTTTATTTTTATTTTTTTTATTTTTTGTTTCAGGTTAACCATAGCTGAATTTTAAATTTAAAAACTTGTTCTTTTAATATATTATATATCTTTTTTTGTTTCTCAACCCACACCAATCCAATCTGAGCAAGGGCGAAATCGAACAACAACAAATTTGAGCGACGAGGAGATCTCTGGATCTCAAATTTGTCAAGAATGTCAGATAGTTTGATATTTTTTATAAAAAAAATTATTTAGATTTTTATTAAATATATTATAGTCATCTATCCCGTTAAAAATAATAATATTTTTAAAAAAAATTTTAAATGGTTGTAGTTTTGCAAAGTGATATCATCAAAGTTGTAATTCTAGCCATTTCTATATATATAAAAAGAATGTGTTACACTGCTTGTGATAGTTATCATGCATGCCCCCGTAAATAATCTTATATTTACCAATTTTTTGCTTGCAATGATCAACGTCTATACGATTTTAGTATTTAATTTTTGACATGTACGGATACTGAACAACTTTCTTTGCGCATATGGTTGGATAAAAAGTTTTCGAGATTCGTTTGATGTTCCTTTTTAACATTGCCGATTCAACGAGTTTGTGCTTGTTTCAAATAAATGGATGACCAGCCGTGACGACCAATTGAGAGGGGACAGAACATGACGACCAGGAGTACAGATCAATGAATCAAGTAAGGTCACTTGGCGTTCTTAACTAGTATAGAAACTCGAGACCTTAAATCTCAAACATCTCTTTGCTAGTACAACTTTCGAATGAGTAAACATTTTTATTTGTAAACATAACATAATAATAAACAATTTAATACATATAAAGCCTTTGTCAAGTTGCAAGAAACGCAATGACGTAAAGAGGGAACATGCGGCGAATCACAGCACTGATTGATTCAGGAACATCGGTCTCGGTCTGATCTTCTGTAAATATATGAGTAAATATATGAGGGATCCAAATATTTTCGTAGACTCGTTAATTAGTGGATCAGGAAAAAATATTGGTACATTGGAGATTCCAAGCCTATGCTAAATTCATTTTTATCTAAACATATCTGATCGATTCTGCAGAAAATTTGGATACAAGTAATTAAAAATATTTGGTACACAAATTAAGAGAAATAATATTTTCTCTATTTAAAATTAAATATCGTTTTATATTTTGATACACAAATTAAGAGAATATTATTTTTATTTTTATTTTTTCTAAAACAAAACATTATTAATTATAAACTTAAACACAATTTGACCAATAATAAAATAGATTACAGAACAAAATAGTTATAAAACATGAAAAAACTAATAAATTTTATATTGAAAATTGAAAATGATACTTATAAAAAATAAGAAAATTTTCTTAAAACAACAATTGAAGAAATGGAGGGAATATATATTAGTCTAAGTAGTAGAATGATGTAATGGCGTTAAGAGGAAACATGTGGTGAGTGAAACGCAATACATATCCGTTCAGCCAGGCCCGGTCCAATATTTGTTGATGTTCTATGCCTATACAAATTTTATGTCCCATCCAAACTCATTCAAAAATTTTTGATGACCTTTAGCAGCTCCTAAAAATATTTTTTTTTTGTGATGCTCTAAGCTCAAGTTTTGATAGTTTGGGCCCTGGGCCAGTGCTGAACGGTTCAGCACACTAAACCTAGAACCGATCATAGCATTGCAAAAGTGGTATATAAAAAAAAAAAGACGAAAGAAATGATGGAAATAAATTGGGTTTCCATTTAAAATTAATGAGGAGGAGAAGGAAGTAATCTTAGAGAAAACCCTACCAGATAAAGAACCCATGATTCCCAATTTTAATGTGCTTCGCCATCATTTGTTCTTATTTGTTTTCCCACTTCCCACACTCTCTCTCTCTCTCTCCTTTTCTTTTTGTCAATTGTGAGTGTTTCAATAAACAAAAAAAAATAGTACCAAGTTTCATATACATGGTCCTATATATACCCTAGTTTGCAGGATAGTTTCTTTTTTATTGTAAGTGGTAAAGAAATAAACTAGAGTGGATGAATCTTGTTCTAGTGGACTTGTCGGTATACGAACTGATATATGATTAACCAAGTGGAACATCACTTCTTTAATCAAACTATGTTAAAACGTTATCTTAATTCTAGGTTTTTACTCATAATTGGAGTTTGGGACGTTAGAAGGATACATATATTCAACGAGCTGAGGTAGATAATCGTCCTTTCTCAAATCTTAAGAAATTTAAGTTAGTTTCATCGTAAGATATGTTGTGGAAATTTATCAATAAGAGCACACATATAACAAAATTTAATTTTCGCTGATTGAGATCATCTTTTCACGAATCATGTATTACATTATTTAATTTTTGAGTAGGATAGGCGAACCTTCTTTTCCATAACGTTGATTTAATCTACTACTATATACTTTTTCTAGTATTTATTTTCTTTTGTTTTCTTGTCTAAGTTACTTTTTTATTTTTTTCTTTGCAAAAAAAAACATAGAGGTATGATTATAACCCCCAAAAGCAATGCAACCATTCACACTTCCTGCAATTGATTGTTTTCTTTTGTTTTGTTTTGTTTTTTTTTTAAATAACCCGTGTAATTGTAAATAAAAGACAAGATAGGAAACCTTTCGAACTTTTCACCGAAAAGCATAAGTAATAAACAGCATACTTAATTGACTTTTTACTCTTTAATCACCTAAATAATGCTTTTCAATTACAAATCAAAAATTGAAAAATATTTCCAGAGTCATAGCTTGTATTTATATAATTATATACGTATATATGTATTGAGAAGTAGTATACCATTTATTCCAGGTTTTAAAAATATACTTCTGTTTATGACAATTCATAGCATTTACTAAATTATCCTACTTTTACATTTTTAATAATAACTCTAGTATAAATAATTCATGTGTTTAAAATATACGTAGAGAGGGATATTAAAAGCTATTAGACTAAATTGACAAAAATGTAATCAGAAAAATAAAAAAATTACTAGTCTAATAAAACTTATATTATTAGCATTTCGCGATTATTAAACAGTTTCTTCAGCTGAAAATGCTTTAGTTATTCTATTTTTCTATCTTTCTTTTTACATCCAATTATTTCCAGTATTATTCTGATATATCAATCATCAGCTAAAAAATACTAAATAAATATTAATACCACATGTGGCCCAAAAAAAAAAAATCTATACCAACTAGTTATAATTGGATGAAAACTACAGGTGACATGAGATCATAAATACTCATAGTCTCAGGCTACCTATAGTAAGCGGGATTAGTGTCCTAATTCCCGGAAGATAAAGTTGCATTAACCTAACTTTTATATAATTAAATTAAAAGTCCATAAAACAAAAATAATAATTTTTGAATTTTTTACTCACTCCTTCGCACAATCTTTCATAATGTAAAAGGAGATTTAGAAAAAGAGAGACACAGAGAGCATTTGCAGCCGACAGAAAGAACAATTTTGGTAGAAACACAAAAGCATATGTGCAGGTCTAAGCGATAATATTGGATTGCTAAATTGTCTGATAAGAAACAGCAAAAACAAAAAGAAAATTTTGGATCTTTTTGGAAGAAGAGATCAAATGGGTGTTGTTACTATTCCTGAGTCGAAGCAAAGTGTTTCTGGGAAAAGAGCATTTCGTCCAAGTTCCAGCATCAGACACACTCCTCAATGGTACTCATCTCTCACTTTCTTTTTCACTTTCTTTCGAAAACAAACAAGAAAAAAAAACTACAAAGATTTAACATTTTTGGCTTATGGGTCCTCAAAAGATGACAACTTTCACCAACTTGTGTATGTGTTTCCAGGCCGGTCTCGGACGTTACGAGTGACTTAACCATAGAAGTCGGCTCTGCAAGCTTTTCACTTCACAAGGTAATGAAATTTAAACTAAACCCGTGAATGGGAAGACAAAATATTCCTTATACGAAACCATTGTCTCTGTTTTTTTTTTTTCAGTTTCCTCTTGTTTCTCGGAGTGGAAGAATCAGGAAACTTCTTCTGGAGTCAAAAGACACGAAGAACACTTATCACCTCAACCTACCCGCAGTTCCCGGCGGCTCAGAGGCGTTTGAGCTCGCTGCAAAATTCTGCTACGGCATCGTTCTCCAATTCACGTCGTCGAACATTGCCTCGTTGCGATGCGTGGCTCATTACCTGGAAATGACGGAGGAGTTATCAGAGAAGAATCTCGAGGTGAGAACAGAGGCTTACCTGAAAGACTCGATCTTTAGTGACATCTCGAACTCTATCACTGTTCTTCACTCCACCGAGAGGCTATTACCTATAGCTGAAGAGATTAGCCTCGTCGGAAGGCTCGTGAACGCGATCGCTGTAAACGCTTGCAAAGAACAGCTCGTGTCTGGTTTGCTTAAGCTTGATCAGAAATTCGAGAGATTGGCGCCGGAGATGGAGAAACCTTCTGATTGGTGGGGAAGGTCTCTGCTCATCCTCAAGCTCGATTTTTTCCAGAGAGTTGTCTCCGCCATGAAATCCAAAGGTCTAAATCATGAGATCATCAGCGATATCCTAATGAGTTACGCTCGTAAGTCACTGCAAATCATCAGAGAACCTAGTCTCGTCAAAGGAAATGTGATTCTTGATTCGGATCTGCAGAAGAAACAACGAATCATCCTCGAAGCAATCGTGGGTCTCCTCCCGACACAAGCGAACAAAAGCTCGATACCGATCTCGTTCCTGTCCACCTTGTTGAAGACAGCTATAGGATCGGGAACCTCCGTCTCTTGTAGATCGGATCTGGAGAGAAGGATAAGCCACCAGCTCGACCAAGCGATCCTTGAAGACATCTTGATACCGGCGAACGTCGGCGGCGCCATGTACGACACTGACTCGGTGCAAAGAATCTTCTCCATGTTCCTGAATCTGGACGAGTGCGACTACGAAGACGATGACGGAGATGTGGTGGACGAGGGCGAGATGGCTATGTACGATTTCGAGGGGCCTGAGTCTCCGAAACAGAGCTCTATCTTGAAGGTCTCGAAGCTGATGGATAGTTATCTAGCTGAGGTGGCTCTCGACTCGAACCTCCCTCCTTCCAAGTTCATAGCTCTCGCTGAGCTTCTCCCAGACCATGCCCGTGTCGTCTGCGATAGCCTTTACCGAGCCATTGATATCTTCCTCAAGGTAAATCAAAAGCTAAGAGTATTTCCCTTTTTTCTCTATTCAAAAGTAAGGTTTTCTTATGATTTTTGGTTTGATTGTTGAAATAGGTTCATCCAAACATGAAAGATTCAGAGCGTTACCGTCTCTGCAAGATAATCAGCTGTCAGAAACTGTCTCAAGACGCAAGCAGCCATGCGGCACAGAACGAGAGACTTCCAATTCAGGTCGCAGTTCAAGTTTTGTTCTACGAACAGTCGCGGCTCAAGAACACGATGACCAATGGTGGTGGTAGCGGTGCAGGTGGTTCGAGTCAGAGCCAGTTCTTCTTGTTCCCGGGACAGTTTCCGAACCGTTCAGGAAGTGGGATGGCAAGCGGGGCGATATCACCGCGCGACAACTACGCATCGGTGAGAAGAGAGAACAGAGAGCTTAGGCTTGAGGTGGCGAGGATGAGGATGAGGCTGACTGATCTCGAGAAGGACCATGTTTCGATGAAGAGAGAATTCGTGAAGCCGGGCCGGAGAACTCGTTATGGACTGTTTAGGAAGCTCTCTAGAGGTCTGAACAAGTTAAACGCAATCGTGTTGAGATTTAGAAGAAGCCAAAGTGTTGCCGGTAACGGTAAGCATACGGAGGAGACGACAAACTCGGAGAAACGATTCATGTTTCAGAAGAGAAGGTGTCACTCTGTTTCTTGAATTTGTAGTTTCTGATGCTTTTGTGGTATTCCTGAGTGGAGAGTGAAGTGAATGTGTAAATTTGTAATTTGCAGATTTTATAGGGAGAGAGTTCATCATAGTTTATTGTCTTCCAGACAAGCTCTTTTAATTTCCGTAAGAGAAACACCTTGAATTTGAGAGAGAAAGCAAAATAAGTTATGAAAATAACTAAATCACATGACAACAAATGAAAACAACTTAGGGAAGAAAAACAAATAAAACCAGATCCCTGGCGCGGAAAAAGGCAACGACCCTCATATAATGTAAAGCATTATATATGGTAATCTCTTAATCTGACATCATGTGTTGATTCATGAGGAACCATCAATGGAAGTGGAGGATATAGCCTCAGTGTCTCTTTGATCACAGCTTTTACGTAGTGCATGTCTTGAATGTCGTCTTCTGATACGCTTGATTTTTCCTTACTAATGGTACGGACTTCTTCTTGAAGTCTGTTCAGACACTCTGGGTGACGTAAAAGCTCTGTCATTGCCCATTCCATAACCGTGAACGATGTGTCCGTACCACCCACAAAAATATTCTGAAAAGTGAAAACCAAAACAAGACATATGAACTATATAAGGTTATGTAATAAAACTTCATTGAATCTGAATTCGATTTTATTACCAAGATAGTTGCCTTTATGCTTGTCCGGTCGATTTCAAACCCGATGCTCTTCTCTCTCTGAATCGCGAGCAATACATGGACGAAGTCAGTCTTGTCTCCGCCACCATCTGCATGATCCTGCACAACTCTCTCCAAGAAGTCATCAAATTCCATTTTCGTCTTTTCGACTTCAGCATCCAAACCGCAGATCCAATCAATCCATGCAAGCCACGGTACATAAGTCGAGACACTAAATGCCCCCAACTGCCTCTCGAACCTCTCTATTAACTCCTTAAAATCCGTGTCACCGCCGTATTTCTTTCCCAAAGCAACTCTACATATAACATCGTTAGTTAAACTCGCCAAGAGTTTGCTTAGATTCATCCGCGAACAACTCGATTCCCGGATCTTTTCCATCATTGTGCTGATCTCTTCTTCTCTTACGTCTCGAAAGGACCGTACCATTTTGTTGCTTAGGAGATGAAGGACACACGCACTCTTCATTTGTCTCCAATGCTCTCCATAAGGCGCTGATCCCACATCATGCCCGTCGTAAAGAAGCTTTTGAAAGATTTTCGATCGTGGACGGCTCGCAAAGACGCGGTCGTGCGTCTTCAAAACATCTCGAGCCGCGTCCACAGAAGAGACGACAAGAACGGGGACACGTCCAAAGTGAAGGAGCATGAGAGGACCATGACGATGGCTGAGAAAGCATAGTGATCGGTGAGGGTAGCGGGCGAGCTGATGAATATTTCGATCCATGAAGTTTGTTACAGCTAAAAAATCGTTTTCGACAATATTTATGTAGAAAATCCTCTCTTTTTTCGTGTTTAAGTATTTCTTTGACTAGCTACTCGTGGACCGATGCCCAATTTGGATGAAATTAATATAAAATATATATAAAAAAAAACACTCTAGCATTGTCACCATCGTTAGTATGGACAAAGACATGATTGAATAACATTGTGTATTCCCATGTTGATTACTTCATGTTACTACTTTCTGTTCGTTGGATGCATGGGCTTTTGCATTCATGATGATTATACTTCATTGGTACGTGAATATTGTTTATGTTTTTGTGTTTTTTATTAAAATTATTAAAACAAATCATAATTTATGTCTTCTTCCTATGATTTGCACTTGAGCTTATTCTTAACCGGTGTAATTCATTTTGTCGTCTTCGTCTAAGCTTCCCCATGGCCAGAAGTTGTAATTGCGTGTTCTAAATACACAACATTTATACTAGATTTTGAATCAAATGTATCATTATTTACATTTATAAGAATTTTTAAATCTGGATAATGGTAAATTTGATTTAAATTTTGAATTTCGCCATCATCAAACAAAGATTGAAGTGGTGTTTCTTGATTCCAGTTCTCACCAAAATTATATAAAATAGTTAATTTCTAATAACTTCAGTTTTATAAGCTTTGTATATATATTTCATTTATTTTTAAATTGAATCTGAACATTATTCATGTTATAGGATTCTTGAACAAAGCGCAAAAATTAGAAGTATTAGCTTTTGAATTAAATTCAATTACTTAGATTTATAAAAGTTTATAATTATGGATAATTATGAATTTGATTCAAAATTTGACGAATTCACCGAAAAATCTAGTGAATTCGGTTTAAAATCTAGCAAATTCGATATGTGGTTGTTCTTTTATAAGATTTAGAAAAATATAATAATTAGATAATCTATCCCATTAAAAATAGTAGTATATGGAAAATAAAATAAAAAATATTAGTTTTGCAAAAAGATATCACCAAAGTTATAGTTTTAGTCATTTCTAAAATGGAAATTGTGTGTTGGACGTCGATAAGAGTTAATTTGGCCCAAAGAAAACTCATTGAGGAAAGGCCCAATTTGTACTGACATGCGATAGAGAGGCATGCGCAGACCAAATTCTGACCTCGTCACCGCATAAGCCCATCGCCTTGACAACCCATCTCTTCCTTTCCTAAGCGCATTATCCTGTAATCACACTTCAATTAAGAACACTTTCTCTACTTTGATTTGATTTCGCATTTATCTAGTTTGATTTCATTTTCTTTTTAGAATATTTTTGTTATGGCCCTTGTTCCTGTTCCACATATGATCTCGCATCTACAAAGGCTATCAAAATTCGGATTACCTAATTTTAGTGTTTCGTAATTGTTGTTTTCTCCTTAATTAGACAGATAAAGTTTACTAGAACACATGTTTAAAAATAACATTGCTGAGAAGTTTGGATCGAATCATATATAGTTTGAACCTCGATTTTGTAATTAACAAACCCTCTCTTAATATTTTGTTTGGTTTAGGATAGGACCAATTAGGGTTCATACTCAGCTAAAAGACTGTGACTTAAGGAAGAAGGAAATTATAAAAAAAAACCAATATTTACGTTCGAACCTCGATTTTGTAGTTACCAAATCCATTCGTAACGAGTTCGTCTTGATTCCGTAAGAGAAACATCTTGAAGTTGACCGACTAAGCAAAATAATTGATTAAAATAATTAGTATCACATGACAATAAATGAATAATATAAAGCAAAAATAAAATAAAATAAAATAAAAACCAGATCCATGGCGCGAAAAAAGTAACTACCCACACCTCTGCCACGTGGCCTTGTTCATTGGATCTGGCTTGTGAGTGTCCACAAGTGAAGATGAGAGAGAGCGTACAACACTCTACACCATTATTATCAGTAGCTGTAATAAAAGCTTAAGATTGATTTTATAGGCAGAGAAAAAAAAGTCAATTAACATCTAAATAATAAATTAAAATTCAAAAATAGCTTAAGTAATAATAATAATAATAATAATAATAATAATAGTCAGAAACTGCGTTTAAATTTGTTTCCAAAAGAAGAAAACTAAGTTCTCTCTTCTCTTAAGAATCCTCTGTTTTCGACTCGCAAGAATGCGACAAGACCAAGAAAATTCCGAGGAAGAATTCGTAGAGATTGATCCCACTGGTCGCTATGGACGAGTATGTTCTTATTTATTTGATTTTCCTTTTATACCATTTTCTTGATTTTAATCTTTCTGTTACTCATTTTACAGTATAATGAAGTTCTAGGCAAAGGAGCTTTCAAACAAGTGTATCCTTTTTGTCGTAGATCTCTGCGCTTACATGAAAATTTCAACAAAAACACAGTTACGAAAAGATGTTTTTTTCTTTTTCTTTGATCAGTGAAATTCTCTAGATACAGAGCATTTGATCAACTCGAAGGAACCGAAGTGGCTTGGAACCAAATAAAACTAGACGATAAACTCTGTAGCTCAGAGGACTCAGACCGTCTTAACTCAGAAGTTCACTTACTCAAAACCCTTAAACACAAAAGCATTATCAAATTCTACTCTTCTTGGATCGATCACCAACACATGACCATCAATCTCATCACCGAAGTCTTCACTTCCGGAAATCTTAGACAGTCAGATTCTCCTCTCTCAAAATCCAATGTTTTTTTTAGTTTATCCATTGTTATGTTTGATTATGTTCTCATGTAATTTAACGATTGATTCTTGCGAGTTTTAGGTACCGGAAGAAGCATAAGTATGTTGATCTAAGAGCATTAAAGAAGTGGTCAAGGCAGATTTTAGAAGGGCTTGTTTATCTTCATAGTCATGATCCTCCTGTGATCCATAGAGATCTAAAATGTGATAACATTTTCATTAACGGGAACCAAGGTGAGGTCAAAATTGGAGATCTCGGCCTAGCAACAATTCTACACCGAGCTCGCTCAGCTCATAGCGTTATTGGTGAGTTCTTTAACCTTGTTCATTCTTAAAAAGTCAAAGTTTGTTTTTTTGCTGTTGTTAATTTCACTAGGATCGTATGGTTGAAATTGTGAAGGAACTCCTGAATTTATGGCACCGGAACTCTACGAAGAGGATTATAATGTACTTGTCGATATATACGCGTTTGGAATGTGTTTGCTTGAGCTTGTAACTTCTGAGTACCCTTATGTCGAATGCACTAATGCAGCTCAGATTTATAAGAAAGTTACATCGGTAAGTGATCTTTCTCTCCATCTCAAAATTCGACATCAAGAAATATGACTATTTTCTTTAGTCGGTCCATTTTAATCTATGCTTATTAGGGAATCAAACCGGCCTCACTTGCGAAAATCACTGATCTGCAAGTTAGAACATTCATAGAGAAGTGTATAGCAAAGGTCTCAGAACGCTTGTCGGCCAAGGAACTACTTGATGATCCTTTTCTGAAATGCTACAAGGAAACGAACGAAATTGCCACATCTCACAAAGGTAATCATAATTTTGGTATGTGAAGCTTCATGTACTTCTGTTTTAAAACCAATCATTTCGATCATATCTATATTATACTATACATATGCTTTTCATACAGAAAATGGATGCAATGGAAATGAAATCGAAGATAAACTCTCAGATTCTGCGGTAGGTTTATTAACCGTGGAAGGCCAACGTAAAGACCTCAACACAATCTTCTTAAAACTACGTATCACCAATTCCAAAGGTTTCAACAATTTTTTGCTTTGAATGAAAAAAAAATCTGGTATCTTCATATTATCACCACTGAATCTTGATAATTATAACATTTTTATACAGGTCAAATCCGTAATATTCATTTCCCATTTAACATAGAGACAGACACATCTTTCTCAGTCGCCATCGAAATGGTCGAGGAACTAGACCTAACCGATGATCAAGACATCTCAACGATCGCTAAAATGATCGACAAGGAGATACATTCACACATTCCCGATTGGACCCCTTCTCATCTTAACGGAGATTATTCAACAATGCACAAATGTTTATCTTCTCCTGAATCGCTGCGTTTAGATAGATTTCCCTCAGGGAGAAAATTCTGGTCATCTCCTAAGGCTGAAGCTGGAGACTCACGTTCGCCATTCGCGCAACGTTCTAGTTCTAAGCTTTCGTCATCACAAGGACCCACCAATGATCATGACGTTGGGATTATAGTTGAGAAACTTGAGTCTTTGTTTAGGAAACAGAGAGATGAGATGGAAGAGATTCAGAGAGACCAAGAACGTATTGTTTCTGAGTTTTTGAAAGACTTTCCTCCTGACATCTGTGAAGAGGCTTTGCTAAGATTGCAAGCCAGAGATTCCGACAGCTACCTGCTTTATTAGTTTTATCAATCAGAAAGATATAAGCATTTTTTACTTTAATATATATATTTTTAGTACATGTTACATTTGATCATTTTATTCTATGAATTGTGATTTTGAATTAGATCACAAAATGTCTACTTTAGAAAATCAGGGCTTAGTCCAAGTTCTCCACTTGATAGCACGATGCTTAGGATTTTAGTGCAGCAGAGATCCATGAAACGATTTTGGATGACTCTGACAGATATGAAACAAGGAGAATTTTATATGGATGAGGAAACCTACAAGACTGTCTATTGTTTGCTTAATAAGGAGAAATCCACAGGTCTTTAACCAGTGTAGGGAGGTTTGACGAAGCCGAAGAAATCATGAAGGCTATGAGAGATGCGGGTTATGAGCCGGATAACATCACGTACAGCCAACTCGTGTTTGGGCTTTGTAAAGCTAAGAGATTAGAAGAAGCGCGTGGTATCGTATATCAAACGGAAGCAGAAAGATGTTACGCCGGTATAAAAACTTGGACTATTCTGATCAAAGGGCACTGCAAGAACGGTGAAGTGGATAAGGCCTTTGCGTGTTTTGCGAATATGCTAGAAAAAGGGTTTGATATCGACTCTGATCTGCTTGATGTCTTGGTAGGTGTGTTTCTCAGCCAAAACAGGATCGAGGGGGCGTGCAAATTCCTTGTGGATATGGTGAGAAATGCCAATGTAAAGCCTTAGTAAACCACTTACAAGGGTCTAATAGACAAGCTGCTAGAAATCAAGAAGGGCGAGGAGGCTTTAGATCTTCTTCAGATGATGAAGATGCAAAATTACCCTGCATATGCAGAGCCTTTTGATGGATACCTGGCAAAGTTTGGAACTTTGGAAGACGCTAAGAAGTTCTTGGGTGTGCTAAGCACAAAGGATTCACCTTCCTTTGCAGCCTATTTTCATGTTATCAACAGTGGACTTGCGTGAAACTCTTGCCAAACAACTTGCTGACTCGTAAAATTAGTTGGATGATACGGTGATTCACACATCTGATGCAATCTTTACAAAACCGACCCGGTTAAACCCTTTCACAGCATTTTTACCGCAAAAGAACAAGTGAGAATGAAGATTCGGGATTGAAGATTCAGAAAATGATGCAAAAGAAGCAACTTTTGACATGGAAGCAGTTCATTTGATGATGAGCTTTTTCGGGTAAGTATCTAATCTTGTATGTTATAACGACCGTCCGTGATGCTGACGTTTAACCAGATTATTCGCACCAAAGTTAGATTTGTGTCCACTGTCCACTTTGGCCTTACATTTCCTATTCCTCTAATTTTATTACCTTAAAAGGGTTTAGAAGATTTATTAGCCTAGCGATACATTGACATGATTATGACATTTTTCTATTAATTAGATCCAAAAATGTCGAGTAACCCGAATTCGTCAATAAATTATCCAATCAAACTTCAAAAAAATAAAAAAGTTGTTCTCTTCAAAAACAGAACCGTCTCCCTCTGTTTAATAGTCACTGACTCATGAAGAAGAATTGCATTTCTATTTTGGTATTAAGAAATGACTAAAACCGAGAATGATCATGGATTATAAATCAATTTTATTTTTTTAATTAGGACAAAAAATGGTTAGTTTTTTGTAGCCTCTCAACATCGTTTGTGCTTTTTTTTTTTTGGTTCTCACGTATTGTTAGCGTTATTCTTTTCACATATTGTATTTGTATGTGCTAATGTTGTGTTAACATTATATTATAAACATGTTTGGTCAACAACTTTTCAATTCTACGTTTTAGTCCTCCTAAGGATGTCGCCTATACGTATGTACCACGTCTCTAGTTCATGTAGTCAAATAGGAAAAGTTGATAAATAAATAAACTGTTAATTGTTTGGCATCTGTTGCTTAGCCATAATATTAAATTAATTATGGATCTCTTTGTTGAATAAATGACTGTTTCATCTTAGTCAAGTCGTTTCGCAGAAGTATTTAATAATTTTTTTGACTTTGGTCCTTCCACTAAGTTAGTATTCCATCTTGGAATTTATTGTAGCTATCGCAGGACCTTATTGGTTTTTGGTCATTTGGATTCGAAATAAACCGACATTCAGTTCGTGTTTAAGACACGTATCCCAAAATTTAAACTTAAATAGCCAATTGACTATAGTTAATTAAGTCCTATATTAACATGTTTTTGTTTTTTTCTTCTTATAATAACGGCTAGTTTGTTTAATTGTTTATATGTTCTGCATGGTTTTTACCTTAGGGAAAGGTATAAATGAATTGGCAAAAAAGGTAATTATCTTACGCCATTCTGACTAGACATGGATGGAATAAGACAAATACCAAATTAATATACAAACATAAAGAACTTACAAACAAATGAATGGAGAGCAAAACCTCTGCCAAGGATAAATAAAATAAACCTCTGTGTCAGAGTCTAACACACGTGTGGGGAAAAACATCCCACTTATCCACGCGGCACACACGTGTACTCGCGTCTGGCTTCGAGACGTTTTTCGTCTGGAACGGTCGCAACGTGCCACGTATTGAAAAAAACTTACGTCGTACGTTTCCCACATATCTTAACAGCAAAGATAACGGGTGACTAACGTCATTGCCAGATGAGCTTGGAGTCTCTGTTGTGCACACGGCATTTACAGCAATGAGAATATTCCTCCGCTCGTTGACGGAATATTCTACTGTGAAGATTCTCCGCCGGAGACACACAATACCTAGGTTGTAGAAACATTTTGTACGCCGCTGATTTCAGCGGAGAAGGAGAAGTCACGATGGAGAAAGGCGATTTTGGTGACAGTTCGCCGCCGCTCGATCGTGGCGACAAGTGTTTAGGAGGAGACAAAATCGCTCGGATCTTGCCTCCGTGGACACGGTTGTATTCTTCCACTATGTTGGCTACATCCTCGTCTGATTTGACGGAGATCAGTGTCTCCAGATCTCCGTCTGGTAACTGGCACTTTAAATGAACGGAATATCCACAGAACTCCTCCAATTTCACCATTAGCTCTGAGAAAAAAAATTCAAAATCAATTTGGCGTTGTTCGAAAAATTGAAATCGGAATTTGGGGAAATGTAAACGTACCTGAAAAAGAGATAGAATGATCAACGGAGAGCACTCTGGTGAAACCGCCGACGTAACGGAGCTTTCCATCGATAGAACGAGGAAGTATTCTGCCACCGTAACTACAGAGGAACTTGAGATTGCTTCCGCCGTTCTTCGTTGTCTGATTGTCAGCCACGGCCACCATTTTTAGGGTTTTTTTCAGAAAAGAAGCTTCTGCGAGTATATAAGAGTGGGTGTAATATTTTTTTTTTGTTTCAAGGGAGCCTATTTATAAGTAGGAAATGACGTCATTGTGGGACCCAAATTCTAGTGTATGAAAATGAAAAATATTTGTTGGACATTACGGGGTGTTTTCACCAATCGAATATTCTTGTTTCTTTCATTGCATTAAGCAAAGAAATCGATATGGTGTATTTCTCAACTCATTTAGAGTGGAAAATAATGGCTTTCATTATTAATTAATGTTGATTCTTTCCTACAAACTCTAATCTCTTTCCATGTTGTGTTTTTCTTTTTATGTTATATAACAAGTTTGTTCGTTTTAAATACCCACTAATATAAGTAAGATTAAGCTTATTTTTCTACGTTTTTTTTTTAACAACAGACTATTTCATTGACTATAACACTCTAACTAACCAGGTAGGAGGGATTGAATTAACATATATCATTTCCTTTAAGAGACATCTTACACTCTTCGCCAGGTTGTCAGCTTTCGTGTTTTGTCGTTCGGGGTCTGAATATAATTCTTGTGTCTTTAAAGTTGTTTTTGCATCGGTTGATTTCGTCCAAGTGAATTATGAACGCTGGCCACTCTTCCGGTGAAGACACCATATTCACTACATCAGAACAATCGGTTACAAAAACTATGTCTGAACACTGGTAGGCTTGCATACACTACATTGTCCATATAAATGTTTCTAGCTCCGCGTGCACCGGGGACTGGCTACCTCGAATATTTCTAGCTCCATATAGTTGTTCCTTTGTCCCATTCTTTGTACAAACTCATCCTTGACCCGAGAATTTATCTGTTTGCTTCCAGGATCCATCCACTTGACACCACCATGTACCATGTGGAAAAAATTCTATACATGGGCTAAAGACCACCGTTTTTTGTTCCTCCATAATCTGAGCTTCTTCTCATACTTTTCCTTCTATTTTTGCCAACATTAGAATATCTTTTGGATTTTTGTCTATGTTTTTATAAATTTTATCATTTCTACTCTTCCACAAATACCACATTATCCATAGAAAATACACTTCTGGATTTTCTTTAGATAGATTATGAAATAGATAATCTATATTAGTGAAGATTGATGTCGTAGGAAAAACATCTGGGTGTGAAAGAATCTTTGATAAAGCCCACGTTTGAATTGCCGGTGAACATTCAAAGAGGACATGATTAATAGTCTTTTCCTGCGCTCCACATAAACCACATTGAGTATCACATCTAATTCCACGAGACCTCAAGTTTTTTGCGAATGAAATACATCCTGAAAGCGTTTGCCAGATGAAATGTTGTAATTTAGGAGGGCACTTTACTTTCCAAACATCTGCTTGTAATGACATGATTGTCGGACCATAAAAAACTTCATCACTACCCTTATCTGGATAAAGTTGTTCAACCATGTATCCTGATTTGACCGAATATTTCTTATTTTTGGTGTAATGCCATCCATTTGTGTATGGTCTTCCAAATCGACTCACTGCCAAATACTGTATAATATTTACATCTTCTGGGATAATGGTTGCTTTCAAAAGCGGCATATTCCAAGTATTTGTACGATTATCTATCAGATCTTTTACCATAAATGTTCTTGGGAAAACTGAAAATTTACAAGTTGTTGATCTTGGGCGAGGGGCTGGGATCCAAGCATCATTCCATACAGAGGTGCTTGAATCTGATACAACCCTTTTGATTAGTCTTTTTTTAACCAAAGATCTAGCTGTGATAATACTTTTCCATCCATAAGATGGAGAGTACGACCTTATTGGGTCCAAAGGATCTGTATTTCTAAAATACCGACTTTTAAACACTTTTGAAAATAATGATCTTGGTACCTCCATTAATCTCCACAGCTGTTTTGCTAACATTGCTGTGTTAAAATCCCCAATATTCCTATATCCTAGGCCACCTTGTTTCTTATGGTGACACAATTTTTCCCATGCTATCCAATGTATACCACGATTATTCTTAGTTGAACTCCACCAGAATCGAGCTATCACACCTGTAATCTTCTTAGTTGCTGTTTTTGGCAATCGATAACAGGACATTACATAAGTGGGTAACGCTGTTAAGACTGATTTTTATCAAAATTTATTTTCCACCTCTGGATAGATATTTCAGAGTCCATTCATTCACTCTATCTTGTAGACGTTAGTTAATGGACCCAAAAACATGTGTTTTCGGACCGCCAAGGCTTTCAGGTATCCCTAAATATGTTCTCATTCCACCAATTTTAGTTATCCCTAATATTTGTTTCATTTCTTCTTGTACCCCCTCATTAACCATGTGTCCAAATTGTAATGAGGATTTAACAAAATTAATTTGCTGTCCCGAGAGCGCCTCATATTTTTTTAGAATTTGCATTAGTGCTTGACATTCTTCCGTTTTTGCCTTACAAAAAAATAAACTATCATCCACAAATAACAGATGTGTTATAGAGGGACTTGACCTTGCTATTTTTAAACTCGTTAATTCATTTTCTCTTTCTGACTTTTTAATATTTGCGATCAGCGCTTCTGTACATAGAATAAATAAGTACGGAGATAAAGGATCTCCCTGTCTTAGTCCTCTCTCTGGTAATATACATCTGTGTGGTTCTCCATTGATCAATACTTTATAATTTACCGATGATATGCACCCCATCATCCACAAAATCCATATTGTCGAGAATCCCATCTTAAGTAAAAGCTTATGGATGAAAGACCATTCTACCCTATCGTAAGCCTTACTCATGTCCGTTCTTATAGCCATAAATTTACTTTGGCAGCTTCTGTTTGTCTGCAACCCATAAACATTTCATGGGCAATTAATATAGTATCAAAGATTACTCTGCCTGAAACAAATGCTGATTGAGTTTCCGAAATTAAACCTGGTAGATATTTTTTAACCTTTCACATAAAACTTTGAAATTATCTTATATCCCACATTGCAGAGACTGATAGGTCTCAATTCCTTCATCCTACTTGGACGTGATGTCTTGGGAATTAGACAGATATTTGTCCAGTTTAACCTTTCATCAAAACAACTTGTTGTTAAAAAGTCATTAACCACTTTTAGAAGATCTCCCTTTACTATTGGTCATGCTTGTTGATAGAACAAAGCAATCATCCCATCCGGTCCTAGTGCTTTCTCCGGATGCATCATAAACAGAACTTTCCTCACCTCGTCTTTCGTGGCTAGTAATGTAAGTCTCTCATTCATCTGATTTGTAATGATCACCGGAACTTCCTCTAAAAATTCATCACACTTTTCTGGAGATGTTGATTTAAACAAATCTGAAAAATAAGTAACTGCCACTTCCTCTACTTTTGTATCCCGAGTAACCCAAACATTCTGGTCACTATACAACCCGACAATCCTATTTCGAGCTCTCCTCTCCTTTGTTAATGCACGGTAGAATTTTGTATTTCTATCTCCCATTTTATGCCACATATTCCTGTTTTTTTTCTGCCAAAATAATTCCTCATCTCTATATGCCTCTTTTAGTTTTTTAGCCACTTCCCTTACCTCTGTTTCAGTTCTACTACTATCATTTTGAATGTCATCTAGAGCTTTTTGTAAATCATTAACCCTCTCTTTTCCGTAGGACAGGTTGTGCTTCCTCCACATCGATATTGCATGTCTACAATTCTTGATTTTGTCCACCAAATTCCTCCCATTATCACCATGTATTGTGTCCCATCCTTTCGTTATAGAATCCATTAATCATTCTTTCCCTATCCACCTCTTATCAAACCTGAATTGATTTTTTTCTTTATTTGTTTTATTTTTAAATGTAGCCACAATTGGTCGAAGATCAGATCCCACCATTTCAAGGTACTCGACAAATGAAAATGGGAACAACGTATGCCAATCATCATTTGCGAGTGCTCTGTCCAATCGACCCCGTATTATTTGCCTATTTCTTATATCCCTCCAAGAAAATGTATTTCCTATAGCCGGAAAATTGATTAATCCACAATCAGCTATCATATTATTAAATGAAATAAATGTGGAGGCATGTCGTAATGGGCCTCCATCATTTTCGTGATTTCCGGTTATCTCATTCAAATCTCCTATTATAAACCATGGGTTATCCCTTGACAAACTAAATCTAGTTAATCATTCCTAAACATGATCCCTAAGATTTTGGACTGGCTCACCATACACAAATGATAGACATACTTTCCTTCCTTCTATTGTTGCCTCTATATCAATAATCCTATTACTCGAATATACAATTTTAACATCATATATGTTGTTATACAACAGAGCTAGACCACCACTAGTACCTCTAGGTTCCACAGTATGAATATGATCATAACCAAAATGGTGCTGAAATTGTTGCACAAAAGAATAATTTGTTTTGTTTCGGACAGAAACAAAAATTTTTGTTTTTTTAGACCATATTTCTCTCAAATATGAAATAGTCCACTTACTATCTAAACCTTGACAATTCCAACTCAAAATCTGCATATATCTTGATGCTTAGACGATAATTCAAATTTAATCTCAAAATCCGTATATAACCAACAATCTTTTATCCCATATAAACCCTTGCCAATATTTTCGGAAATTAAATATTGGAACCTCATATTGAGTACAGAAAATAAAAAGAAAACGTGAGCTGTGATAAAACCCTTGAAGATTAATAAATCTTGATGACTATATCCAGCTGGAGATTCCTGTTCAGTGACTGGATTCTTTTTGCAAAACTGACATACCCATATTTTTCCGTGAAATATACAACTTTTGTTAATTGTTACCAACCATAGTCGTATATTGATTGTAGTACGTACAAACCTCAATTTAATATTTATTCCTTGTTAGAATAAAAATATATCTCTTTGCCATATCGTATCCTTTCTGTATCCCCAAAAATAAATTGGTTGGGTTGATTCCACTTACTAAACCTTGACCATTATAATTTAAGCAAAAGAATCCCCATTTGTTATATAATACATTATACAACACAACCTGTCTCTTGTCTCCACCTAAACCTATGTACCATCTAAATCTCCTCTTTTGTGGACATATGCCATATGCTCTCGTTATCCCAATTTCCCTTTCCTTCTTTGCATCAATCGTTCCATTATACATACCAGAAATAACTGATAGAACCCTCGTTAGAAGACCTTGAACCCAGATACAAATATCATGATCAATTTTCTTATTATTCAGCATCTCAAGTGATATCACCCTACAAAGACTTTTATTATTATATAACTTGTCCAAACTCATCGGACTGCAACCAGGAAAAATTAAAAAGTACAAAACCTGAAAAGATACTAAATGAACATCCTCCATGAGTGCAATTCTTTCTTATTAACCAAACTAAATTCAAACGAAAATTACTTCTTCTAAGCAACCTCATCATTTGTGTTAGTATTTTCCACTAACATTATCTCGGTTAGATCCGCCCTATTATTACTTTCCGTACCCCCTATTCTTATTAACCATTCTGATATCATCCATCCAAACTCAATTACTTCCTTGATTTGACATTTTCAAGAACCCCTAAGATAACCAATATCCTTTAGAACCCATAATCTTTGTTTAAAGATTCCTCTGGGATGTTTTACGCAAAAATCCCTGCGATGGAGTTGTTCTCCATTCACCACTTCTGATCTTCTCCATATATACCAGTACAAAATTCCTCAAAAACCATCTTATTACCAACCAGATCCAACCTAATATAACCCATAAACACACTGTTGATACGGTTTTTCTCTCACGAAGCCCAACCAATCGATATTCCTCATCAGCCAGTCTCACTATCTCCTTCGATCCCTCAGTATCCCGACTTCCCAGCCATCGAAATTGTCCATCCAGCATTGAATCTCCACTCACCTCGTAGTCGTCGCCATCGCCTTTGGTTTCTCAATTTTAAGGGTTTTGTAGAATAGTTTTAGCATAATATCTCCATTTTCCAATATACTTATTCAATATTAAGGTTTCAGCTGTTCCTAAAGTTAAATCTGTAGACACTAGACACTAGAATGCATATTTTGTTTTAATTTGTTAATATTTAATATGTTTTTAGAATATTATTTTGATTATCAATACTTTTTGTAATTTTTTAAATAAATTTGTATAAATTATATTATATAAATATTTACTATCAAACCACCATGTCCGAGTTTAAGACCAAACAAAATAAAACCATGCTTGTGGTCCGAAATTTTTGAAGTAAAATTTTGGTCTTTAATTTTAAAATCTATATTTTACCTAGTTCTAAAATATAATGGTTTATCCTTTTAGAGGTTATCAGCCCAAACCTTGAATCTGCAATTTTCTAATAAACGTTTTTCAATAAATTAAAACGGTCCATTTTTTATTTTGTGACCTTAACAAACTCAGGACCGACTACACATACCACATTAATACAAATACTATATGGATATGTAATGTGTTATCTACTTTACAAATATCATTAACTCGTTATATTAATATTGTTATCATTATCACTTATGTATACATCATGTAACTATAGTTGTTATCATGTTAATTATGTAAGAGATAACCTAACTGTTTAAAAAATTACAAATAAGAATCCATAAAAGCATCAATAAAACTTCAATATATTTGTTTTCTTTAAAAAAAATTACAAATACAGAAAAAAGTAGCACAAAATCAAATCAAAGATATCTTCGCTCTTTAGCAGAAAAAAAAAACACGAAAGAAAAAGAAAAAGAAAAAGAAGATGAAAAATGCGGAGAGCTTAGCTTCAGGTCCCGAGGGACTCAAATAGTGCATGAGTTACTTCAACGAGGCAGAGATCGGTGATAACGGTGAATGCAATCTATGGGATGGAGCCGTATGGTTCTTATTGTGTGATTATTTTGTGACAAGTTAGGTTGTGAAATATTTAGCAAATAAATACTTATCTTGTGACAGGTTATTGAATTTGGTTTGGTGCAATATTAAGAACACAATGTGTAGATATAGAGCTATATCATCAGTACCACTCTTTTATTAATAGGTGTATCAAGTTATAAACATAGCACCAAACTAGATTCCAAAAAAACAACTCAAATAATTCTTTTGAAGGGCTATCTTTTTTTGGGATAATTTGTTTTTATTTAAATAAAAACTTTAATGATCTTACAAATATCATAACTATTTCACTGATGTATATACCTTTAATTTATTCATTCCTATAATTCCCATCCTGCAATTTTTCCATATAAACAATGTCAACTTTTCTATACACAACACAATAACATACATGCATTTTAGGATGGTTATTTGTAACGCATATATTCAAGTTTGTATATATATATATTTACTTTTTAAAATAAAATAAATTAGAACGAATGCGTTTTAAATCATCAATGATTTTAGTATAAACGAAAATCATACTTGACAGATAATGTTGAGGTTTCAAAAAATGTTTACACACACAAAAAATATCAAACTCAATAAAATAAGAGAAGAGATTATTACTGCGATGATTGAAATAGAAGACCATGTGGGTGGCATTTGCGCATACATCGCTCTTCACATAATTTTAAAGGTTTTAAAATTAGTCCGCACTTGAACAAACATTTGTCCATGCATGATAATCCTTCTACTTCTCCTCCCATGGTCACAATTATTATCATCACCATAGTCATCAATAATATGCATTTCTTCATACTCATCTTTCTTAAATTTATTCTTTTTTTGTGTTCATTAAGAATTTTTTATGTATATATACACACATAAGAAATTAATTAATGACTCGTTGGTACTTTTTTTTTCTTGAATTAAGATATGGTCTTAATTACTTTTTCGCTTCAGCTAATTTTTTATATATTTTTTACATATAACAATAAGTAATTGATTTATTTAATTATGGTAATATATGCATTTAATAAAAAAATCTTATAAGGAGCTGCCAATTTGTGAACTTTAAATTTTTTTTCATAGATATATTTTGAGCTTATTAGGTTGATAGTCAATTAGAGAAACTTTTCTTTTATTCATATATATATATATATATTTATACATTCACGTGTGTAGATGTCATCTGTATAGTGAACCGTGAATGAAAACTCGCGTGTAGGCCTTTTTGCATTAATGTTCGTGACAAGATCTTCTATGGTCAAATAATCCCAATTTTATATTAATAATTTTTTTTTTAAAAAAAATATTTAATAAATTTATATAAATAGAGAAAAGAGTAGCAGAAAAATCAAACCGAAGGAATCTCGCTTCTTGGCGGGAAAAAGAAAGAAAGAAAAACGCAGAGAAAGAGAAAGAAGATGGAAAATGCGGCGAGCTTGAGTTCGGGTTCCGACGGAAAGAAACGGCGTGTGACTTACTTCTACAATGCAATCGGCGAATATCGCTACGGCGAATATCGCTCCGGCGAAGGCAATCTATGGGAACCCATACAGATCCGTATGACTCACACCCTCATCCGCAGCTATCACCTCCAACGCCACATGGAAATCATCCCCCCTAACCTTGCCGGAGTTTTCGATTTCTCTCAATTCCACTCGCCGGAGTACATACAATTCCTCGCCTCAGTCACGGCGGAGTATGTCGCCTCCACTAGGTTGGGAACCATAACCGATACTTCCCACAAGCGCTTCAACGTAGATTTGTGGAACTGTCCTCTCTCCGACGGCCTCTACGATTATTGCCGTGCGTACGCTGGTGGTTCTATTAGCGCCGCCGTCAAATTGAACCGCCAAGACGCCGATATCGCCATCAATTGGAGCGGCGGGATGCACCGTGCCAAGAGAGATAAGTCTTGTGGCTTTGGCTACATCAATGACGTAGTCCTCGGGATTCTTGAGTTGCTCAAGGTTTTCAAGGTAATTAATGAGTGCCCTGATTAAGCGTTGATTCTTGATTCTTGATGCTACTTGAGTTAGTAACTTCACTTTGCATCTGAATGCTTTCTTGCAATTTGTTTTGACAGCGAGTTCTCTACATTGATATTGGCTTTCACCATGGGGATGCAGTACAAGAAGCGTTTGAGAACACTGATAGAGTTATGACTATTTCGTTCCACAAATATGGGGAGCTTCCTCACCAAAGAACCGGAGACATAACAGACTGTGGGCCGGTAGGAGAAGGACAATACTATTCTCTAAATGCACCACTAAAGAATGGTTTGGACGATGCAACTTTTAACAACTTGTTGGTACCTGTTATCCACAAGGCTATGGAAGTTTATCAGCCAGAAGCAGTTGTTCTTCAGTGTGGGGCTGATTCATTAACTGGTGATCTGTTGGGTACATTCAACTTGTCTATCGAGGGTCACGCTACTTGTCTCTGCTACTTAAGATCATTTAATGTTCCTCTCATGGTCTTGGGTGGTGAAGGTCATACTATTCTAAATGTTGTCCGTTGCTGGTGCTATGAGGTCTCTTTAATCTCTTTGGTAACTTTGACTATGTGTTTTCAAACAAGTATTGTTCTTGAAAGGTGCTTTTTCTTGTTGCCTTGTTGCAGACAGCGGTTGCGATTGGAGAAAAACTTTGCCAAGATCTCCCATTAGATGAGTACTACCAGTATTACGCCCCAGATTATAACCTTCTTATCAGGCCATACCCCATGATGAATTTGAACAATCACAATCACATTGCCACAATAAAGTAATCTTCTAATACCTGTTTAGTTCAATGCCTAATTAATTCTTAAGATGTATCATGGTGCCAATAATAGTTTATAAAAATATCACAAGTTTAGCTCTCTGAACCTCTTTGGCATTCCTTGTCCTTCTGTTATCTAATCATGGAGCTCTAAGACTTGCATTATTTTTGCCTTCAATTATAGGAACAGATTACTAATGCAACTATCCCAATTAATACACGCACCCAGTGTACAGTTTCAAGATACTCCATCAATCAGTCAAGTCACAGAAGCGGTAAAAATAATTTCATTCATTCCTGTTATATCTTTCTTCATTTCCAGGTTAGTTCTTTCCTATGAGGCCCTTAAGATTCTCAGTTCATATCTGTAGGCGGAAGTGGACATGGAGACGAGACAAAATCGACGTATTTTGAGTGGGAGTCCAAGTTATGAATCAGACTCTGACGAGGATTGGTGTTTTCTCGGATAAGGCCAATGGTATAGTGTCATAGTAGAAGGATTCTTCATACATAAATTTCACCTCCTTATGAATAGATTTACCATGTACATATTGAACAAAAGGTGTATAAACATAGCACCAATACTAGTAAAATCAACATTCTAAGTAAGTGATTACAATAGTAGTCAGACATTATCGGAAATTCAAACAACAGATTGTTGTCAAAAGTCTCCAAAACACCACCAACATCTCAGCTTTAGTGTATTCCTTGATGCTGGTGAAAAGGAAAACAGAGCTCTACCTTCATTTCTTAGCCTGTTACATGTTAGAATCAGTATATGAGTTATCTGTTGGAAACTATAGGCTTCCACGTGATTAGCTAAATATTTGTCTACGAGTTACGAATACTTTTGGAAAGTATAGTACCTAAGGAAGATTTGAATTTTGCTTTGCTGCAACATTAAGAACACAATTTTGTATCCGGTACCTTAAGGCGAGCAGAACGGCGAGAGGAAGACGTGGGTGTAGGAGATTGGAGTGGGGAATCACTAGATCTTTTGTGTCGCCGATTCGCTTGAACCTTAGATCCCTTGTTCTCTGGAGTTAACATGCTCGTATCAGTGATGATTGACATAGCTGGAGCTGAAGCAGATATGATGGAAGTTTCATGTTGCAGATTTTCTGAATGTGTTGGCAACTCTGATAAGTCAAATAAAAAAACACTAGTCTTGGTCAAACCCTAGATGTCCGACTTTCGGAGATAAAAGGGTCTAAAGATAAGAGTCAGAGTCAGTATATTTACCAGATATAGTGGCTTTCAGAAATTTATCCCTCATTAGACGAACAAATCCGAAGAGGTCATTGGTTTTATCCAATTCTTGAACCATCTCTTCGATGTCATCTAATTGCGGGTTGCAATCCAATACTGATGATCATAAAAGACAAAGATTGTAAACACTTCTTGTATTACTAGACTCTTTGTAAACTCGTAATGTTATTGATGCTTGCTTCAGTAAGATATATGTATACTCACGTGTGTAGATGCCATTTCCATAGTGAACTGTGAATGAAAACTCGCGTGTAGGCCTTTTTGCATCAATGTTGGTGAATCTGAATTTAACTCCTGAAAGAGAAGTAAAACAACAAGATATTCTATGGTCAAACTTTAATAACAAAGAGCTATGATTGTTCTAAACTCAAAGTTTCTCTCATTACCATGCCCAGCTTCAACGTGAAAACCGAGAGCCTGATTATACCAAGAGATGGCTTCATTGATATTGGATTTTTCTTCGGTGATTGTACCAGCACTGTCCTTGGATACTGATAAGCCTTTATTGGACGAAAAGAAACAGAAATAGATTAGCTTGGTCTTCAGTGAATCATGTGATCTCTAACTAAAACTGAAACAAGCTTAGTACTTTTCATGGATCACCACTTTATAAAGTCCCAAAGAGTGTAGCTAACTCATGAAAATTACAATGTACAATAAACAGTGATGAAGATAAATCAGACAAGCTAACAAAACCTTGCAATCGTTGGGAGATAGTTTTGGTATACTCTTCCCTCTTTGACTTCTGTAACTGCAGAGTTCTTCTAAGCACTTCGATTCGAGATTGTGTTGCAGAAATGGAATCCCTTAACCTCATTTGCCTTGCCTCTTTACGGGTTTTCACTGAACATCAAATGTACAAAAAGATCGGAAGATCCCAAAGCGTAAGATATCAAAGTTAAGCAACACATGAATCTACTGTCAAGCAAAATATATGTTTGTAAACAAAAATTAACACCAAAAAGACACATTTTCAACGAGAATCTTATGTTTAAACAGCTTATTTCAAGAAATTATTGGGCTAAGAAACCAGAGAAGTTAGAATCTGAATAATCTAGCAATTATTTCCAGATTTAGACTTCAAAGTTATAAGCTTTAAGGTTATGGAAGTGAAGCTGATACCTGCCAACACTTTAACGAGCTCATCCTCTGCTTCTCTCAGGTCCGTTTTCACATTCGCTAGTTCCACTTTAAAATCAAAGAAAAATATCACACAACCGCTCAATTTCACCACTTTAATTCTCATTAAACCCCTAATTTTATAGAGGCAGAACCTAAACCCACGAAATGTGTAGAAATTAACGATTTGGGTCATACGAAAGTCAATCGTATTATGCGAATTTGACACAACCTTGGCTTTGTGCAGTGGCTACAGCTCGGTCCAGTACAGAGTCCATAGATCTCTGGAATGGAGAAGCGATGAAGGAATCGATTTTAAGCCGCTGCTCATTTATATCTAGCTCACACATGAGTCCCAAAGACACCATAGTCTTCTTCGATGTATTTCCACCTCCGTTATCGATAATCTGCTCCATCAACGGAGAGAGAGAGAGAATCTTCGACGAAAATGCAAAATCAATAAAAGTTTAACCCGCCATTTGATTTGAGGTTCGAAAAGCTTCCACAACGCTTTGCCTCGTGAAACGACGTAAAGTTATTACTAAGCCCAAATTGTTTGGGCTCATAACTACATCCCTAAAAGTTATTCTAAAACAGGCCCAGTGTAGGTGTCTGTTTTTTGGTTTACCGAAGTTTCGTTGCTTTTTAATGAACTGTTATGGGTCTTTTATTTTAATTTTTCCAATTTTCACAAACACTACAAACTGGCTTCTATATAAAATGCTGAAAATGAATTTACATCTCTATCTTTTGAAGTTCTTTCCTTAATTTGATTTGAATATGACGTTATGTTTTTTTTTCACCAAAATGATTTTATGTATGTTTTTGTTTTTTTATGTGAAATTAGTGACCAAAATTAAAAAAATACGAAAATAAAGATAGCATATTTTGACATGTAATATGCTTAATTTAAATTTTAACATATATTATTATAATTAATTTGTATTAAAAATTATTTTTTTCAACTTAGTCTAATAGTTTTAATATTCTCTTTAACATTGCGAGGTGTCGAGTTCAAACTTCATGTGTGATAAATTTCAAAAGTAATCATACCATATGATTCCTATAATATTAAAAAAATTGTTCTTCTTTTTTGGCTCAATAATACTTTGATATTTTTGAATTTTAAAATTTATTAATTATATATAAATGTTATGTATATTATTATATTTGAAATGTTTTTATTTCATTCTTAACATTTTACCTTCCTTGTTATTTTTCTGAAACAAAAAGAAAATGCAATGAAAATTTGGAATGCCAACAAGAAAAAAAAAGAAAGAAATATGAGAAAACGTAAACGAGATTTCGTGCCAACTACACACAGCTTGTTAATTACTCACGACATCAAAATCACATGCATCTAATTTACATTATGATACTCCAGATCAGTGGGCGTAACGTTTTTCTGTGATTCATGACAGCGTGATGAAACTTATCACTATATGGGTGTGCTTGAAGTTCGTATAGGGAAACTTCATCAACAGTTCGTTCTATTTTGTTGAATATTAGTGGTTTTTTCAGTTGTTCATGAGATTTTTGAAAAGTCTTGTCATATTTGTTTTCGAGCCAAACAAATTCCAAAATTTATATTCACTCATGATATCCAAGGACTATTTTCGGATTTGTTCGACTTGTCAAGCGTGTTATATTTTAACAGCAGGAGACAACCAAGAGTGTATATAAAAAAATTACATTAAACATGAGTTACTTATGATCATTCTTTTTTCAATATTCAGATTTAGGTTTTCAATATAATTATAATCAAATCAATCAGCTAACTGTATGGAAAATATATCTTTCGTATATTTTTTCATTTCAAAATCGATGTTATATTTTTTTTCATCTGATCATCTCTTTATTCTGAGTAATAATATTTGAAATCTATGTTTTTTTATTATTTCAAAAAAGTATTAGATTTTTGTATACAATTAAATACTGACCAGTCAAAGGAAAATATCATATTAAGATTTTTGGTAGTAAGTAATTAAATTTGACATCTGATGTGGTTTTCTTATCTGAAAATATTATTATTTAAAATTGAAAACATACCAAACCAAATTGAAGTTGTGATTTAAAAATATTAGTAGCAACATATAAGCCAACAACACATGTATAACATCAAAGTGTCTCATAAGTTCAAACTTCAATAACATTTTATCTATGATTTCAATGATTTCACGGTCGTAGAACCTTCATCCTGCTAAAAGCCACAAAAAAGGTGAAACTTATTATAAACAATTAATAAAAAAAAATATACAAAATACTCATAAATATATGTAGGAAAAAAGGTAATACTAATAAAAGTATTTACTTGGGATGAAGAATACTTTTGACGAGGAGAAGAAGGAGGACCACAGTTAAAAAAGATGCATCGAGGGACACAATTTTTATCTGCAGGCGTGGCTGCACAAATGTCATTACAATGTTTCACACATGCCACATACTCTTTAGATGGAGGCCTGATCTCTCGATTCTGTCCTCTTATGGTTCCAACCAACAGCATCATTATCATCATTACCATCATTATCATCTTCATCATTCCCATGATCTTACCCTTTTTTTTTTCTAATTTGTAATGCACTTATTATAAAATAAAGTGAATAGCTCTTTATTTATAGTACTAAATATATGTAACAGCAAACGTAATTGATTCACAGTCATAGGAATAGTATAGTAAGTTGACCAAATTTACTTTTTCATTTAATTTACTTTTGACTAATGTTTAAATTATATAACTATATCTTTTTTTAAAAAAATTTATGGCAAATATAAATCCTTGACTAATACCAAATACATTATGTTTATCGAACCCCTATATTACAGTCGTCACCTACTTAATATTTAATAATAATCATATATATATATATATATATAAAGTTGATCTTCATAAAAAAGAAAGAAATCCGTATACAATAAGTTCTGTCGATTTCTTAGAACATTTCCTGTTACATTATTTAATTCATAATTAAAAGATATATGATATTTATCCATATATATGTACATATAATAACAAAAACTATATTGCTTTTTTCATTTTTAAAAGCATTTCAGTTTCACAAAAAAACACCACGATGCGTTTTATTAAGCATAATTTAAATAAGTATAAAATAAGCATAAATCATTTATTAATTAAGCATAAAGAAGCATAAAATAAATAACTAAGCATAAATCATTTTGAATAAGCATAAATCATAAAGCACCACATCCTTCCCGCTTTATCAACTTTTCGAGATTGCCAATATATATTACATAATTTTTAGAGGATATATAAATATCATACGAATGTCATGAGAGTTGGATTTAAGAGATTTGGTTATTTAGTGACTCAAAAAAAATGAAGAAGAGGATTGATTATTTAAATAAATAGATATAGTTAATCTTACTGAAGTAGTATTTGTTCCGATCTACTTTAACGATTTGAGAAAATGGGTATATATGTACCAAATATTTAGATGGCGAGATATAAAATAAGCTCTTATGGATGGGGGTCTTCGTGATAACGTGTCAATCTTTGATGGTAACTCACGAGACATTTCAAAAGACCCGCTCATGGTCCGAGACCAAATATGGATCTAAGTGAAGTGTCATTGGTATGGCCTTTGTCATACAGGCTCCAGTAAAAGCGGTTCAAAGCTCTTTTGCTAGCTCCTGTAAATGGTGGTAGTTTATTTGTAGCGACATCATCAAGAGACACGATGCTTTCAGCTTTCAGGTAAATACAGGTAACGAGAAGAGTATTGTTTATATATATATGGTAAAGTAAAGGCTTTGGATAAACAATCCGTTTTCTGGTTTCAGGATGCGGATCTTCAATTTCATACATGAAATTTAACATGAGGAAGAACATACAAATATAAATTTTAGTAAACAATCCTGCATTACTACCATCACCACCATCGTCAATTCACTGCAGTTTTTCATACTCTATCTTTCTTAACTTTTCTTCTTTATCGTATAAAATACTATGCATGTTTAATTAGAAGTTTGTATGTAGTATATATACAATGTAATTAATTAATGACCAAGTCTTATTTTAATGCATTTGTAGTTATGGATATGTATTTTGGTTAAATTAAGCCACTTGTGCATTTCATGAATTATAAATAGTCTTAACTACTTTATATATCTAAAAAATTAGTTAATTTACCTAAATTAGAGAATAAACTGAAAAAAAATCTTTGAAGCAGCTTTTCAAAATTGAGATCTTATTTTCATAGTTATTTTTGCTCCATTTAATATAAGTGATTTTGACTGAGACAATTAATGTAAGTGGTTTTTTGTTGAGAAAGTTGACTCTAAATTATCAAATATAGAGTTTTATAACGCGTATTTATTCAATTTTAGTCAAAAGAATACTAAATTGTGTATTCATGTAGCTTATGTTTCCTACATAGGAAGAAAAATATTATTTGACCAGAAGTTGATAAACGTCGGATTTGGAGATAAAACGGTCCATTGAGTTTTGAATTTTTTTGTTTTTGTTTTAGGCCGAGTTTATGATATTTTAGGTCATAATGCAGATTAACTATTAGTTGAATTTTTTTTTTTCAACATAGCTTAGTGCCTTTAGTATTCTTTTAAATATTGTGGGGTGATGAGTTCGAACTACAGACACATGTATGAATATTAGTTGAAGTTTTGATTTATTTTTTTAATGGAAACTGAATTTAAAATTGTATGCTTGAGAGATTAATTAAGTTGTTTCTTTTTGTTATAGGTTACTGCAACTTCATTGAAAATCCTATTAACTATCATTGGTCTAAAAACGACTGTACCATGTGTATTGAATATTAAGTAGGAGAAGAAATTAGTATTTCTTGTTACCATTTAGCTTCACGAAACAAAGCCTGACATTGATGACCCCAAAGAACCCCTAAATCTTCTAGAATTTTGGGTTTTGCTGACTTGGTGTTTCGTGGCTGGAGACTCTTTGTAGTACATGAATAAACTGTTAAGACAAGACTGCGATGAGATTCAATTCGGAGTAAGAATCTATACACTTTATAGTAACAATTCATTGTGTAATAGTTTATTTTTTCAATACTGTATATCTCTTTTCTTGTTGATTAATATTGAGATTTGGAGTACTAAAGTGTTGATCTTTATCCGAAAATCTCATCTTTTACGTGTTGGATTAATACATAGTAAGATTATATTAAAACTGTGAGACAAAAATGAAATTTAAACTATTTTTTTAAAAAAAGAACTCAGACATTCTACTTATATTGCATTACTAAATGAACTCCTCGGTGATAAAAGTGATGAACATGCTAAAATTGTAACACGTGCTGATCATGTGACTGGTTAATAGCTAAAATACGATGCCGTCTACTTTTTCATCGGTTCATCTGGATTGCTCCGTCGCCATCGCCGGGGAAATAATAGCAGAGTGTCGTCCGTCGCCATAGGGAGAGGGCTGCTCATTGCTACCGAGGATGGTGACTTCTGTACTTTCCCTCAAATCCCAGTTGTTCCACACGACTGTTGGGGGGGGGATAACAATGTCTATTTCGAGGCATCGAGTTGGCCGCTTATATGCATGATGGCTTTTGGTGAAGGAGGAAGGCTCAAGTAGGGAGAAGAATGTCACTTTTCTTTGTGAATCAGATGGGCATTTTGTTTGACAACGTTTGAGATCCCAGAATGTCTCCTCTCATTAAAAAGTCCCATCAATGATCTGAAAAACGTTGGTCCCATGTGTATTGAATGTTAAGTAAGAGGGAACTTTTAATGCTTCTTGTTGGTTTCTTTTACCACTTAGCAGCATCACACAAAAAATCTGGCATTGTTTACCTTAAAAAAGCTATAAATCATCTAAAGATCGTCTCTTGTAGTTGTGTGTTTTTCCATTTAGCTGAAAAAAACTACTTTTTTTTTCTGTGTACATGACAAAAGATTACGAAGTTCCTTTTCCCAAGTCCAAATGCTTTAGAAGGTTTTGGTAAATAATGCAAGTAGTATGTCATAGACAAGTCCCGGAGTAATTGTAAATTCTTCAAGAGTTTACCTGTTTCTGGGAATTAGTCTTTCTCTTTTTCTCTCTTTTATCTTCCAATCACTGTATCTCCCGTCGCTCTTATGCATACACTATCCGTTATCTCTCTTGCACAGCCATCATCGACCACAGAAGCAAGTACCCATTTTGTTTTAATTCTCTGCCTCTCTCTCTCTCTTTTTCTCTTCACCAACTCATTATCTATACACTGTCTTCTTCTACTTTGTCCAGAACAGTCCCAGTGAAGCCCATGGCTCTCATTTGCTTATAAATTTCTTCTCTGTCTTAATGATTGCATCATAAGATGTTTCGGGTTTGAGAGTTTCAGCTGCATCTTTTCTTTCTCTCGGACAAATGGGTCTGTTGGGTCTGCTTAAAAGTGCATGGCTTCTTTTGCTTTTCTTGGTTGTCTTTTCCCCTTTTTGTTTCAGGTTTCATCACTGTTATGGTTCAGAGCTCCCTGTTAAGTTCTTGAAAGCACCTCCTCCTATTTCTAGGTTTCACTCAGCCAAATTTTCCTTTCAAGCCTTTGAGGATGGAAACAGAACTTGTTCAAGCTGCAAATTCCGATGCAAGGTTGATTTTTCATATAAGGCATTCCAATTCTGAGTTAGACTGTTAACCTAATTCTATATGTTAGATGATATTTGAGTGCCTATTTAGCTTTTGTGAATGGCTAACACACATTGTTTTTGAGTAAGAGATTTGGAGCTTTCCAAAAGAAGTTTTCGATCTCTGCTGTGTTTTGACAAGATAGGATTTTCAATTTTTAAAGAATGTTCATGGAGTTGAATGAACAAGTCACACACCTGTTGATCGAAAAAGATTGTGTTCTCTGCAGCTAGATGACCAGTACAGCGTGGATTGCCATCGAAGAAACGTTTCCTACTCCAAGTTATTGGATGGGAATCATACACTTGAGGTCTGCGCAAATAGGATGCTATTTGGCTGCAGTATCTATAACTAGGCTGTCGGTAAAGAAACTATTCTACACCGCTCTGACTCCTGTCCTGGAATTTTCTTATCTGAAATAGATCAAAGTTGTTTGGTTTGTGCGGCTTCTCTTAGTACCCTCATATCTTCCTTTGTTGCAAACCATTAATTGGCCCTTGTATTGCTTGAATGTGTTGGATTTCAGACTTCCCTTTCCTTATTTAAGTTGTAAGATTATGTATGCAGATACGGTTTCTCCTACAGCCTTAGTAACTGCATCAATGCCATTTACAAGTGCACAAAACGTGTCTGTTAATATCACTTTTACTGAGCCATGTGTTGGCGGAGGAGGTTTCAGATGTTCATCTGTGAATGCCTGCGACGTGAGTACGTATCCTTGCTTACATATATAGCAATATCTTTCATCTTTCATCTTCTCGTTCTATACTCTGAACACGGTTTAAAATTATGTAACAGCTTCTTGTCTACGGTGCTGGCCAAGTTATACCGTCTTCGTTCACCATTCTTGACCAATATCTCAGATACTCACTGCTTGTGGGATTATCTCCTGATGCTCAACATGGAAGGATTGTGTTGGTGATGAACAAGAGTGTCTGTTCTGATACAGCCGGTAACAATTTTAAAAGAGCTTTGGGTTCCCGTTTCTTTGTCCATTTCGGTGAGTGTCTTTAAACTTTTTTCTCCTTCTGGTTTTGTTTTTAAAGGCTAAGCGCTTCAATCTATCTTACTCTTTATCTTTGCTTGTATTGGGTAGAATCTGTCTGTTAGATATGCATGCTCTGTTTCTAGGATAATAGTGCATTTCACTTTTATTATATTCTCTCACATTTAAACAGTGTGAATCTGGATGTCGTTTTACTACTGCTGTGTACAGTCCCATTTTAAGTGAATTGTTCATTAAAAAGATTTTGTGCAATCTTTAAACTCATGGATTCTACTGTTTCTCCTTTTGAGTTGATTCTTTTAGTATTGAATGAAGTTTTCTGGTTTCGGATTACTCATCTTGCAGAAGGAGAATACAGAACTTAACGACTTCTATGATGATTTTGTTCATGATATGGAAGAAATACTGCTCGACTCTGGTGAATCATCTGGGGCAAGGTATTCTAAGAGTGACAAGATGTTCCAACTACAGCTCTCTCTACCTAACAGGGATGGGGGACAAACTGCTACAACTTCTGGTCTAGAGGATTCATCTCGAATAGTATCCCAGAGATTTAGGATTGATAGGGTTGAAGTTGTCGGGGTAAAGCAAAAGAAAGGTGATGTCTCGCTGAGTGAAAGATTGGTTCGGGTGAAGGAATACACAGTGTATGTCATAAGGGTTTTGAGTGAGAACGACAAGTGGGAAATTGAAAGAAGATATAGTGATTTTTTTAGTCTCTACCGTCGATTGACATCTTTATTTGCTGATCAAGGCTGGACGCTTCCTACACCTTGGGCCTCTGTGGAAAGAGAATCCAGGAAAATATTTGGAACATCGCCCAATGCAGTAGCTGAAAGAACAGTCCTTATTCAAGATTGTTTAAATTCAGTTCTTCAGCCCCGATTTTTTCCCACGCTTCCAAATGCTTTACTTAGGTTTTTGTCCCCTCAAGATGCAAGTTATTCTGGGTCAGATTCTATAATGTCTCCAACAGGTTCTGCTGGCTTCACTTTTGCTGTAACCAGTTCTTCCTATGGAAATACCATCTTGCTCATTGTTGATATTCGACCTCACAAATCAGTAAAGCAGTTGCTAGAAGCTCAGCATTACATTTGCGCTGGATGCCACATATACTTTGATGATGGAGCCACTCTTGTGCGGGACTTTGTGAAAGCTCTTGGATGGGGTAAGCCTCGGCTTTGCGAATATACGGCTCAATTGTTTTGTTCTTCCTGCCATATAAATGACGTGGCAGTCCTGCCAGCGAGAGTGTTACATCATTGGGATTTTAATCGTTATCCAGTTTCTCAATTGGCAAAATCATATCTGGACTCCATACACGAGCAGGTAATTTAGGTTTGAAGATATTTGATGTAATTTATGTCATTTTCTGGAACTGTTTACCCTTGAAATATCTATTTGAATTAAAAATGGATGTTTTTTTTCCTTTCACTTGCCTGTGCAATACATTGCCTTCAGCTTGATATATGCATGTAGTACACACATAGAGTTGATACCTGTATATGCTTACATTATCTGCTCATCCACATTCATTTATAACTGTAAAAAGTTAGGGCTGGAGCCATGATGTAGTTTCAGTTGTAGAAATTGATTCATTTTTAGTGGCCAATTTACTAAACAGCTAGAAAATTAAACAACAAACATAGATGTTTAATTCTTTAGCAATAAGCTATAGTTCCTTCATTGTACACTGTGTCCCGTTTTTATATTCTTTTAGCCACCAATGTTTGGAATTTTGGATTAGGCATTTACTTATCAGCTGGCGCATTTTTCGAAGCTTTATATACAACCTCATACTTAGTTGAAGATATGGTTGACGTCTGTGACAAATATTTTTTTGCAGCCTATGCTTTGTGTCAGCGCGGTCAATCCTTTTCTGTCTTCGAAGATTCCTGCACTCAACCATATAATGAGCACCCGGAAACGAATAACCATTATGCTTCAATATGTACACTGCCCATTCCGCAAGACACTAAACAAAGGACTCGGTACTCGGAGACACCTTCTTGAGAGCACTGATTTTTTTGCTTTGAGAGATCTAATCGATCTTTCTAAAGGGCCATTTGCAGGTAAATTTATTTTCTTGCAACAAGATTTAAAGATCATCTGTGTCTGCGCTCATGCTGACACATTATAATTTCCCTCAAGCTTGCACATGCTGACATATCTTCTTCACTGGTGATGGATTGTTCTTGGGAGATAATAAGTTAGATTCAGATTCCATATTTCTCTAGCAATTGATTTATAAGTCAATGCTACTTGTTTGATGTTTAACAGTTTTACTTAATTCCTTGCATTGTATCTTTTATTCAAGAGATTTAGAGACAGTAACCTTGAATTGGCAGCACTTCCTGCAATCGTGGAGACCGTTAGGAAGAAAATCCTGGAGCATATTACAGAACAGTGCCTTGTTTGTTGCGATGTGGGGGTTCCCTGTAATGCTCGACAAGCTTGTGAGGACACATCCTCTTTAATATTTCCATTCCAGGTTAGCATCGATAGCTTGCTATGAATATAATACACATATTCTCCTGCTCTCAGTTTGGGGTGTGTTTGATCACCATATCATAGCCTTGACGGATGTTTAAAGCGTTAAATCCAACATATATACATTGAATTGATTAGCAGGAAGATGAGGTTAACAAATGCCGGTCGTGCGGTTCGGTTTTCCACAAGAGATGCTTCTCAAGACTGTCAAACTGCCATTGCGGAGCACAACTAAAGCCGAACAAGAGCCCTGCTGCAGAGCTGCAAGTGTCGGAGAAGAAATCGGATTCTGCGTCTGTCTTGCCTCTACGATTCCTCTCGGGTTTATTTGGAAAGACGAAGAAGGACAAAGAAACGACTATTCAAATGGGTTCGCTTCCAACCAATGATCTATAGGGTCTGATTCTTTTATCTAAGGCATGTGTGTCTTATGTAAACCTTTTTGTCATTTGTAATGTAAGCCTCAGGTAATTGCTACCAATTGTACTTGTTTAAACCTAATTTCTTTTACTTTTACTTGTAAAAAGAAAAAGATAATAAAATACGGTCTACTGAATATTGCTTGCTTCCCCTATTTACCACGCACTATAATATGTTAATTGTTGAGCATCTTTCAAGCGATGAGAGTTTGATACTTGAGCTTTTGGATTGCAAGAGTGAGGTTGGGGATCATTGCAGCAATTCTTGGTTTCTGAACAATCTTGCTCGAGAGCAAGATGCCAACAGATTGATGGATGTCCGAGCAACACCTTATTTATGTCCCGAATGGCCTTGCGATTTGGAAATGATAGGAATAGTGTGGTTTAGTCTCCACTTACGATGTTATGCACCGCACTTTCGAACATTTGACTATCTCTAATCCCTTTGCCATTCGAACCTCAAGTATATAATTGATTGTGATCTCTGAAGAAAACAAACTCTGTGAAATGCATTTATTAATATTCACCGAATTCCACTAAAACGCTGAGTTAATGCACATGTACGACATTGACACTCTATTCAAGTGCAATACGTTTAGCCTTATATATATGATAATAAAGAGTTAAAACAACAACATGCAAAGTTAACGTGAATCGAATGATATGAAAGTGGGGCTGTTATGAAGGATGGTGAGATTTTCATAGATTTTAAAACTGCTTTGAAGCTCATGCAATGTATATGCATGCAAGAAAAGTTATCGACATATGATTGGCTTTGGATGCTCCTTTTGTTTTTGGAAACGGATACCTAACGGACAAATTCTATTAGTTATTGATAGGAGTAAATATAATAAGCATGTGGGGTTGTGTGAAGTGAAAACAACGAGTCAGGGACTCATGAGAATGATTCGTTCTACAATTAAGTTTTTACATTCATATAATCATATGATATATGATAAGCAAAAGGTACGAGTCTTTACTCTCAGACCTCATAGAGCAAGAAATATGCAACATGGAAACAGATGTGTTCACTATGAAGCTACAGAACTCTCTTGTTCATTATCCTAAATTGATTTTGTTACCAACTCAATAGTCATCAAACCTATATACGAAAATGTAATCTACTTTTAAATAACGTAAAAAAAAAAAAAAAAGAGATTGTAGTATATCAATCTGCTGTTCTTATCTTCTGCTTTTGGGATCAGATCCCTTAAATATGAGAAGAAAACATTGGACTATTCATTCACATTACACTTTTATACTTGAAAATTGCCCTATTCTTTTTCAGGAAAAACCATTAATCTGCTTGAAAAATAAGGACAAGAATAATATCAAGAAATCATATATATTAAACTAGAAGCAAGTGTATGCCATTTTGTTTTTGATGATGATTCAGTGGGAAGAAAAATTCTACACGTTATGTGATGCAAGCCACGGACGCAGGAGGAAACAAGGGAGGTTCGTGCGGACGCGGGACCAGTTCCGAGGGAGAGACTCGACGGCGGAAGAGGCTATGGATGCGGATCGAGAGAGACTCGACCAATCAGCGCGACAGGAGCGGGGGAATTGCGAGCTGGACCACACGGACTATGGGCTGTCCGTGATACACCAATCCTGACTCAAGCTGGCGGTTTGAAATCTTAAATCATTATGTAATTGTGTTGATGTGTAATATCAACTTCATTCTCCTTTACATACGGATTCTTCTTTACGAAATATCTACTTCATTTCCCTAACATGTAACAAAATTGTAAAGTCAGCCAATTAATATATAATTTCGTTGCTAATTATCATCACTATATAGAATGTTAATTTTGATCTCAAAAATTTCAATTCAAAACAGTAATGAAATGGAACATGAATTATTTTTTCACGTGTGATTAGCTTCTAACTTCTGAAACATTATATACTAATTTTTTTTTTTAAAACGAAACTATTTTTCCATGAATAGAGGCATGGATATGTTTAAATGTCTAATTGGAACCCAATTTTAAAAAAAAAAAAAGAAGAAGAGGCCTTAACGAAAAATCCCATAAGCCCAAATAGTTTAAGTCTCTTTTTTTATCTTCCCACATCGGTAAGCATAGAAACGAAACGAAGATTTATATATCACCGGAGTCATCAACATAATTGTCCCTTCGGGGACATCCGATAAAATTGGAACGATACAGAGAAGATTAGCATGGCCCCTGCGCAAGGATGACACGCACAAATCGAGAAATGGTCCAAATTTTTTTTTTTGCAAAATTTTCCAGATCGATTTCTTCTTCAAAATTTCCGTTTTTTGGATTCGTGGTTCGGATTTTGGATGAGCATCCACCAAAACAGATCCGAAATTACGAAACCCTAGTTTTACAATTTTGTTTCGTTGAATCGAGAACCCTAATTGCGCAGTTTTATCCGGAGTCATGTCGAGAAATTGTGCTCAGATTCGCTATTGATGCCAATGCTTTTACTGAAGATGAAAGTTTTGGACAATTTTGTTCAGAACCAACTCATAATGTTTTATATTTAAATTTTCAGTAATACTGTTCATCTGAATCTACACCATTATCATTAAGCAACTCTGCAACATCATACTGTTTTGCTCTAGTTTCATGGAACTTTTTGAGAATTTTTTTTGTACTGGATAGAAATACGTTTACCCTTAAGTTATCTTAAAAACCTATTGACAATATAATTCAGTATCTGTTATCAATTTGCAGTTCTTAAAGCTTTTCTCCTTCCTGCAGTTTTCTTCGGTGGCTTTGATTGCAATTATATATTTATTTTTTTTAGTTTGGATTTGGAATTGTGAATACTTTCGTTCATGTTTGCAAGTGTTACTTTTATGTGTATTGCCAATCAAAGATACACAAAATTTGCCAGCTGAGTGTTTTGGAACTTTACAAAAAGATTTCTCTATCTACAGACCAAAAACAAGTGGAGAAAATTTTCAGAAGAAGGTTGTTGTTATTACCTTCGATTTCCTCTTGTAATTCTTCCAAGTTCATGCCGTCATAATCTTCAGTTTCATGGATCAAATACACCTTTTGTGTGAGAAACTCGACAACATCTTCAAAAGGATCAATATATAAACTAATATTAACAAGTAAACAAATTCACTTTATAACTTCTTTGCAGAGGTTGCACCACATGCATTCTGGTGTTCATTTACAACTTAAACTAAAAGGGTGGGTGGTTCATGCACCAAGTCCAACGATGTACCCAACCTGATAGCAAAATGTTCAGAAAGACATGAATCAAAGGGAAAAATTTATGACATCTATTTCAGGTGTCTCAACTAAGAATACAACCATGTCCTATTGGATGTCAACTAAGATGAACAGCTTCCTAAATGTATTCCACAAACTCACATTCCTATCCATTATAAACTAAAAGAGAGAATAAATATCATCAATATGGATATACTTGCCATTGAACTAGCTGCAACACTATGTGTATACGCAAGCCTCTTCACAAACCAGTCAGCAGGCTGCAGGAATTTTTCCAGGAAAAAGAGCATAATTTTGTCAGCTATCAACCAGTACCTACGGTGAATTTGTGCAGACATCCATGAAGGCTTTGCCCTTGTCCTTTGCCTACAAGCCACCAGTCATCCCAGATTTATCCTCTTTTGCATAATTCTGAAACTCTTACAGCATCCTGTCTGAGGTCATCATTGCCAGATTTTTCAAGTTGCTTATATTTTCGGCCATCCGAACCAAAGCATTCAACTACTTTTGGAGCATTAATACCATTCATCACTCTGCATTTCCAAAAGACGTGGTTTTAAATAAGGTATTTTTTATTATTATATAAAGTCAAAGGAAGTTGTTATATTGATTTAGCAGGGTAAGTGAACAATTTACATCTCGACTATGGTTCTCTCTTCTTCGCTCTCAATGATTAGATTTGGTTTCTGCTTAGTCTCCAGAACTTTGTGAAAGAAACGCTGAAGACGAATTCGCATATTATCCTGTCTTTTCTCACTAATTTCTGAGAAAAAAACTTCATTAAGGGACTTTGTATAGAGTTGGGAGAGATTTCGTCGTCTATGTCCATGTGATCGAGATGTAGTGCTTCTTAGTGTTCATTTAAACTTTTTGTAGCTCCATAGAGAGATGGTACTACTCTCAGTGTTATCATTACCGAAACTAAACAACAGGCAAGAACAGCCCTTCAAGGGTGGATATTATTAACTGTAGGGCTTCAAGCTACAACTACCGTCTGAAACTAAAGATGGAAACACAAGAATGGAGTTCATGGAATAGGTTACACATAGGTACATTATAAACTCTGAGAAGATCACATTGATATATATGTCAATGGTTGTTCAGGAAGAAGAAGAGCTAGGCATAGAACTAACCTTTTCCAGGAGACTCGTGATCTCACTTTTCAGTTTTGCCTTCGTCTCTCTTGATAAACGATCCCCAGATTTCTCCAGCATTGCAGTCATCATCAACAGATTCTGCTTCATTGAATCCACACTCGTCGGTGTATTGTTCAGATTCAGTTTCGGTAATGGACTAACGTGCGAGATTACCGGCATTCGTGGGGCTATGTTCCTTTGAATGCTTATCAGTTTCTGCTGTAACCTGAAACTCACTAAGGTCTCACCAAATGGGTTAGCTGTCTCTAAGCTTTTAACTGCTTCTATGGCGTCACCATTACTCACAAAGGCGACTTGCGCACCACTTAATTTGTCTGAAACATGTGTTTCGGAAGAATCCAAAGGGCCAAACGCAGAGAATGTGGAGGTTAGGTCGTCCCTTGAAGGCATTGACACTTTGGAGGAAAACTTCAAAAAGAGAATTGTGACTCCTCTAGTTAATCCATTAGGCATCTCCTCTTTCTTCCGACGTCTTCTGCCGTGAGTAGGCTCAACTTGAGGCAGAACTGAAGCTGGCTCTGTAGTTATTCCATTTAAGTCAGGTATACCACTAGTGGAATGTGCAACTATTGGAAGCTTTTCTGCATTCTTCCTCTTCCTTCCTCTCTTCTTCTTCCCTGTACTAGTGACATTTGTGAAAAGGTCTGCGCTCCTGAAGTTTCTCTCGGAAGGTGGCTGGCTGGAAACAAACCCAGTGCCCGAGACTCCGTAGTTTGGCCACGGAGCAGTCACCTGAAAGTTTAACATCATAGTTCTTGGTGTCTCCTCCTTTAGTGGGAGGGCATTGGGAGGAAGTAAAGTCTTTGGTCTTTGTAAATGATCAAAATCTGCAGAAGCTAAAGCGTTGCCTCCACTGTTTAAGTCCGGTACAAATGTATCAGCAGGTCTGCTGAGTGTATCTGACATACAAGCTTTCCCATTTGGAGAATGTACCGGTGATTCTTTCGCAACCGGCTCATTTGAAACAGAATTAGAAAAATCTGAGTGACCAATGGAATGTTTGATCTTTTTCAGCGCTGATTTCTTCGGCTTGGGGGACTTCTGCTCGTTATGTGGAGTTGAACCAACATTAAGAGTTTCGATATTTGACTTCTCTGATTTATTTGACACAGAGGCCTTCTGCTCAGCATCAGCAACTGAATCACCACACATAACCTCAATCTTTGACTTCTCTGGTTTCTGCGACTTAAAGGTCTCCTGCTCAGTGTCAGCGACTGAAACACCACTGAAAGGCTCAATCTTTGAATTGGCTAGTTTCTTTGACTTGGAGGTTTTCTGCTCAGTACCCGGATTTGCATCTGTAGCTACCATCAAATCCTTTAAACAAGCCATTTTAGCCAACTGCAATTTGTAAGCATTTTCATCATGAAACACGGAAATTCTGAACTTGGAGAAGAACCACTCAAAGAGACCAACATTTTCAGTCTCTTCTGAACAGTTGTAGTCCACAGCAAGCAGTTTCAGTTTAGATACTAAATCAGAAGGAGACGTGTTTATCAGATCGTCTCTTGCAGACTTATTGTCAACGTCACTGACAAATTTCCTAAACCATTCTTTCCGAAACTTCATCTTGCTACTACCTGCAACAATGGATGGAGAACCAGCGAACTGACTGCCTTTCATCTTAGATGCATTGAAACTTTTCCTAACCTCGTTTTGGTGTAGTTGATCCATTGGTATCTGCTTATGCCCACAGAAAGAAGAAAACGCTGATAACCTACTCTGCATAACTGTAATCTCAAGTATCCCAGCACTAGAAACACATTTCGCGAGATTCTTCAGCTGAGTGACAAACTCTCTTGGTTCCAATCGATCTACAGAGAATTCACGCAGTATCAAAGGTTTTGTCTTCCGACTTTTTCCATTTTGAGCTGACATTATTCCACTCCTTTGACCAATGCAAGAACAATTCATCTCAAGTTTCAACGAGTTGCCCAACAAGGTCATAGCTTTTTCTACCGCAACGAAAAAAACCACATCGTTTCTTTGATTCACCAATTTCTCAAAGCTCTCGTTGAAAGGCTTCAACTTAGAAGGTGCGCACCACGAAACAAGCTGACTCTGACCAAGATATCTAACCATGAAACTCTCCTTCGCATCAGCTTTGAAACCAACAATTTCCCCTGGCCACCATTTCTTGGATTTGGTCATCGCCCATACAAGATTTCCAACCAGACACTCCTGAGTTTGATTTTCCTTCACCAGACTCTCATTCGGACAACTCCCATTACAATCAAAGGCATTGTCAAAACTAATTCCAGTTAAAGAGTAGCTAAAATCAACAACAAGTGATATATTTCCCCCAGAGACTTCAATCTTCCTCATTTGATCTTGGGCTAAACCCTCATCATCTTCTTCCATTGATACCTCCGCCACCGGAACTTGAGAATCTGAAGCCATTAAATTAGATTCTCTTAGGGTTTTCTTACCTGGGTTTTGTAATTTCTTCATCGCTGCTTTCAACTGCAAAAAGCCTTGCACCCAAAAAAAACAATCTTTTTGCATTAAGAGACCATATGCTCACATTTGATCGACGACATAGTCCCCAGAATATTAAAAAAAAAAAAAACAATCTTTTGAGAAGTAAAAAATAAGATACTGAAATCGAATCAGAAATAGGAAATCCTTGATCAACATCCCAAACAAACAAACAAAAAAAGACAACAAAAAATTCAAACTTTTTCTTTTGAAAGAAACTAGCAAAAGACAAGGATACAACAAAAATTACCTGCGATGAGAAACAGAAAAATCCCGTGGGGTCAAATGTTTTTTTCTCACATCAAGCAATGTAATTCCTATAGAAATGCAACAGAAATTCTGTGAGTGATAGTGAGCGTTGAGAGAGAGAGAGAGAGAGAGAGAGTAGTTTAAAGTAATTTTGGATATTTCAGTTTCTAAAATATTTTAATTATATTAATTTTAAAATAAATAGTAATTTTGAATTTTTTTTAATTTAACATATTTGCTTTAATATTTTTCTAATATTATAGAATATTAAGTTTAAGTTAGAGATATATGTGTAATTAATTTCAGAAGAGGTCATTATTACATATAATTTCTACAATAATTTTAAATTTATAATTATAACTTTCTATACTAAATTATTTTAAAACCTAAATGTAATTAATATTTTTTAAAATAATTATATTTCGAATATTTTGAATATTTTATTCAATTCTTGGTTCATTTTGGATTTAGATTTTCAAATAAAGGAATCTAGAACTAGTTAATATTTAAATTCTGAAATCACACTATCTTGACAATGATTAGGTCCAAGATAAATCCTTAAAACTAAATTTTTAAACTAATTCATGTAAATTGATTTGATTTGATTTCATGGATATGACACACCAAAAAATTGAAATTTCATAAAAAAAGCAAAGAAGTCACTCATCACATAAACTTTTTTAAAAAATTAGAATAAAAAGTTGGTTTGTATTCATGTTTTTGTTTGAAGTCTTTTTTTAATAGAAAATTTAATAATTCCATTGACCAAAAAAGCTGTTTATTTTAGAAAAATGGATTCTACACACAAAAATAGGGATCCTTTAAATCGTGGATTAGAATCCGTCAACAATTTCATATATAATTAAATAAAGTATGTTTATTCCAACTAAAATATAAAGTTTGAGTATTAACATTCAAATAAATAATAAATGGGGTTTTTAGATTTTCCCGTTTTAAAATTAACATCAGTTAATGATTTCATCACCTGTGTTAACGGTCGTTAAGTCCTGGATTGAATTCAACAATAATTTAAATACAAGGTATTTTTTAAGCCATGTATTAATAAATAAGGTATTTTTATTCCAACAAAAAAATATGGATGTTAAACGTCTAAATAAAAAATAATAAGAATATTTTGGGATTTTTCTCAATTTGATACTGTGAGGATATGCGGTTCGATCTACTATTTGGTAAGCTTATAACTGAACAAAAAATTATTCCATAATATGGTAAAATGCTTCGAGAAAGATAAATGGATTTCTCCATCTTTAATACTTTATTCACTTTTATTAAAAATATATCGATTTTCCGTACTTAATATATTGCATGCCACTTCGTGAGTCAAAGACGAAACATCGTTGCTTTGAATGGAAATGGCTGAGTTTAGCGGTTCTCTACCTTTTCTAATTCCTTAATTTGCCTTTATGATATAGTTAGAACATTTCGTTCATAAATATGTGAAAAGAAATTTACTCAATTATATTCTTCTTCTAATTGCAATTATTTTATTCACTTATTGTTACATTCATTTTTTATTTAAGTTTGTTTTTTTTTATATATGACTACCCGTTGAAGCCATTGTAACTGTCTACTAACTATTAACATTTTCGTGGGACTTTTTTAATTTTTGTTCCACAAAATAAGATATTAGTGGACCATTGGCGACCGTTCGCCATTACAAAATATCATGAACCTGTTGGAGAAATTTAACATATCAATCAAAATCAAAATAAAAATTGGAACACGTAGTACGTATTTAAGAAAAGGGAACATATTTTAAAATTTATAAATGCTATTTTGTATAATTGATAAGTTGGTTTGTACATGCATACTACACGTTCTCGCTACAAATTGACAGAACATGAAACGTTTGGCCCATTATGAGTTACATTGCCTCATTGAATCTTTAGGTATTATTTTAATAACTATTATCTTTGGGCTAAGCCCACTAGAGCCCATGACAATGGTCTCTTATCCCATGATGCATAATGATGGTGAGTGGGAGTGTCTTAGAAAGGAAAGATGTAATATAAATATATATTTTTAACATTAACAAAATATGTAAGTCGTAGGAGATAACTAAAATAGTTTTTTTTTTTATAAAAAATATGAATTCGTTGAAAAAAAAAAATGAATTCACATATAACTAAGATACTGTCAAACTTACTAATGAATCAGGTAAAGGTGTCCTACTAGAACAAATTACTTCGGAAAAAAAATTAAAATTTATTTCTTGTGATTTTATTTAAGTGTCGTTTTACATTTTTGTTTATGTTTTCATTTTTCAATATAATTATAGTTACAAATTTTAAAAATAACCTTATTTAATATAATATTGTTTATAGAAAATAATAGATTATAAAAAACAAAAATTATTATAAATAGATTAAAAGAGTTAAATAATTAAACTCCTTTTAATCTACAACACTTTTTCTAAAATGTCTATTAATAAAAAAAAGTGAAGGTAAAGTTTTATCATGCGCATACAGCATACTACTATTTAATTACTTAAATGCTAAAATAATCTTAAACCTTGTTTTAACAAATAACGCTGACATTTTAGCACTTTTGAGGACGAAATTCTGAATTTCAAGAAAATCATTGCTTTACTAAATATTTTTTAAAATATATTACTATATTTTAAAAACATAGCAGAAAGATAATTGCATTTGAGGTTTTGCCTTTTACAGGAAAAAAAAACTCATTCCCTCCTTCTCTGGTTTCAAGGCACTGCCTTTCCTGAGTTTCATGATTTTGATTCCTCTGTCTTTACTTTTTTGTATTGTCCTCTCATCACTTTAAAAATTTAATTTTAAAATGTTTAAGACATGGACTGTCAAAATTCTCCTTCTTTAACTAAACCCAATAAAGCTCATGTTATTAGCATTTTTAAATCTATTTTAACCCCCAAATGCGGTCACTAACAGCCTTTTCCTTTCGTCAGTAAATTCGGTTGACTAGAAAGACAAAATTTATTACTTACAGAACTTAATAAAGGAATAAGAAATAAATTGTGAGAGTGTGGTAAAATGATGGTTACTGAATTTTCAATGATAAAGCTCGTTTTTATATCCGGAATTGTTTAGTTTTTGTTTTGTTTTAAATCAGCGTATAATCAATTCCAAATCTTGTCTGCATACCATCTTAATGTTGCAATAAGTTAGAGTGCATTCGTAGTGTGACCAAAACAGATTATATCTCAAATGATGACTTTGATAAACAAAATGAAACATATAAATTAATTGATTGGACTTAGACCTAGAAAACGGAATCAAGTTTGAGTTAGTTTGAGGCATACTGTAATAAGGATACAACTGGTTCTGAGCTTCAAAGTACATTTTATTTGTATCTATCGTAATTCTTTTTTCAGCTGATATTACAAACCTAATCAAACTTATAAAACTAGTTTACAATTTATAAATAACAATTATACTATAAATTGTCTCCAGAATAGAATAGTAACATATTGAAACTAGCGAGAACGTCTCCTAGAGTGATAAATCAATCTCTACCAACGTTAATAGAACAAACACACACAAAATATAATTTATAAAAGAAATTGTGTACAATAATAACTTCCAGCATTTGACCTTATTAACTATGGTTTGGTAAAAATTATTCAACTAAAAAGTTTTGTTATAATGAAGTTTTTAACTTGAAATTTTAGATTTAACATAATAGAGCCATAAACCATTTTTTTTTGTTTATCTTAATTTTATAGGAACTAAATAGTATTTCTATACGTTTTTTGGTCAGTTAAAAATTGTAGTCTATGTTTTGTTTATCCCCCAAAGCAAGGACAATGTTTTATAATTCTATTATTTGGAATTAATTAAATGAAATTGATTGTAGAAATTGCATAATCTGAACAAACAAATACATGCCTAAGCCAATACTAATTTTTCTTACTTAAGCACGACCTTGATCTCAACATACACACTTTCTGAAATTCGAAATAAACAATGATTTTGGTCTTTTCTTATTGCCAGCAATTATTTAGATTTTGAAGCAATTTAACTCTAACAGTTATTAAACGGATATATTTTACCCTGTACAGAGTACAGGTCCAATTTTCATATGTTAATACAATTAAGAAATACCTTAACATATAAATTTTGGTGGAAAGAAATCTTTTTTTTTTGTCGGGGTGCAAAGAAATCTTTTACTTACAATATTTTGGATATTAATCAATTTAAAGTATGAAAAAAGCACTGAGATTGAACTGAAAAAGGTGGTTAATGGATTCGACATAATGTTTTGCATATGGAAAGAATATCCATGTGCTTTTAGAGTAAGCCCGATCGATCAAAAAGTTTGATCCATCCTTTAACTTTTTTTTTTTTTGTTACTTTAAGCTAAATGAACTTAATATAACATACATTGGTGGTGATTGGGCTATATGAACGAGCATCAATTACGTACTATATTCATTATTATTTATCATATTTAATAAATATACTTATATTTATTTAATTACTATATTTCAACTATTGACTTTTAAAAAATTATATATATATATATATATATTTGTCGTACTATATTCATTATTATTTATTATAGTTGTTTCTGTATTTAAAATTATATTATTTTTATTTATAAATTTTCAATGATGTTTTATATTTAAAAATAAGAATATATATTTATACTGAATTTAATATATTCAGATAATTGATTTATTATTATTTGCATATTATAGTAGAAGATGTGGATGCAAGTCACTGATTTGGTTAAGGAAACATTTCTAGTATTTTTTTGTTTTTGTTTTTAAAAAATGTTTTCTATATTTCCACAATATACTTTAAATTTGATAATAAAATAAGAATACAATCTTGAAAATTTAAAATTTATTATGCAATATGTAAGATAATTAATTTATCATTTTATTAACTATAATCTATTTATATTCTTAAAATCATAAACACATTTTAATATTTTAATATAATTCAGTTTAAAATAAAAAAATTGATTAAAAATCTAACTATATATATCATTTTCATTATAATACTTCAATTTTTCTTAATTTATAAAATTTTACTTTTTGAATCTGTCATGATTTCTATATTAATTTAATTAGTTTGTTTTTATTTTTATTTTCCTATTTCATTTTATATTAAACAAAAATAATCATCATCTAAATTATTATGTATTAAATGATATTTAATATATAATTTATTTTTATGCTGATGTGGGCAGTTTAGATGGAAAGAAAAGTGACTAGTTATATACATAATTTTTAAATAATGGACATAGATTGTAATAATATATGAGATTAAGAAATAAAAAGAGTATTTTATGATATAACAAAATATCATCAAAAATAAATATTAATCTGGTGAAGAAAATTGTCTGTATTCATAAAATTTGGTTGTTTAAAACTATTCCTGGGATAAAACTATTATTGAATTATTTTCGATCGTAAGCATAAATATATGTACAGATCCTAAAAAGAAGAAAATAAGTCAGAGGTATGCAAAAAAAAAAAGTAGATAATGTTTCTTCATAGACGTATAGAACATGTAGGCAATTGAAAAAAGTTTTACCCCTAAGTGTTGTCACAAAGGCATTTCTGTGACTCTCTCTCTCATCATAAATTAGGAGAGAGAAAGATGCAAGGGCATATATAATAAGATAGGGTTTAGGATATTTCTTGGAAGCCCAAAAAAAAAGAAATAAAAAAAAGAGAAGCTAGAAAACATTTTGTTCAAAGTAGTAATGATCATTTTCCTCCCCTTACTTCTGACTTCCATTCATCCCTCATCATCATTACAACATCACTTCTCTCTCTCTCTACCTCCACTTTTATTCCCCACATCATGATGGAATTGATGATGTTGATTCATCATCTTCATCTTCGTCGTCTTCTTCTCCTTCTTTTTTCTCTTCACCTCCCAAGTTCCAATACCCAAGAAGAAGACATAATCATACAAACCCAAGATCAAGAATCCCAAGAAAAAGAAGAAGTTGTTGATTATCATCGTCATCAAGATTAGGGTTCACCTCATCTCTCTCTACTTTTTCATTTAGATCGATTCTTGATCATCATCATCATATGTTTGTATCATCATCCACGTGTGCGTACGAGATCCAAAAGGGGAATCAAGCGTCTCGGTCCGATCTTTCGCTGCTTCAAAGCGATCTTCATCTCGAAAATCATTAAATCAAGTGTGTCTTTGTTACCTCTCTCTTCTCTTTTTGTGTGTCTTTCTTTTGACTACCTTTTGTTTTCTTTTTTTTGTTAAAGACTATATTTTGTCCTTCTGTTTGCTGCCTCTTCTTCTTTTTTCTCTTCTAGATTTCTCTATTTTCGATCGGTGTTTTCGTTTGGCTTATTTAAATTTTAAAATCTATATGTATCACTACGTTCTTCTTTCAAATTCTACTAAAGAAATTAATTCTCATAAATGATTGTTGTTAGCATTTTGTGAAAAATTACCAATTCCCATGTAATCAATTGCTTTAGGTGATGAAATATAGCAGAAGGTGATAATTTTTTTATATGGTAGGTAATAATTTATTACACTAACACTATAATATACGAACAACGATTCATGTATGCGTATATATATACACATGTGTGTCTGTGTGGCTTTTATGTGTAAATATGCTGAATTTGTTCGTCGGGGTGTTGTCAACTAATGATGGTGGATAATGTTTCTTGTAATTTTAGAACATGAAGCATTTTCATCTCATATTTATACATATGCATAATATATAGAACTATATGGTAGATCATCCGTTGTATATACAAATGATTATGTCGCTTTGGTACGTACGGTCAAAGAAAGTTATGATGGTAGTGTGACGAAGAAATGTGTACGTACATAAATGCATTTACATATAGTTTTCTCGATCGATATTTATGGACTATAAATGTATAAGCAATTGCATTTATTTCTTAGATCTAATTTGTTTTTGTCGGTTTTTGTCTTTGCACCAAAGCGAATGTACAATTTCTGTTTTTGTCTTTGATCCATACTCCAACATATATCCAAACAAATATATTGCGATGCTCTGAGCAAAACTACATAGCAAGCAGAAACATACGAAAAAGAAAATATAAAATTTTAGATGTTTAATGGCTCAAATAAGTATGATCACTTGTTGTTGCATCCATTGAAATCAATTCATCACGTAGGCAATTTGGGTTTCGGGTTTAAGAGTTGGAACAAAAAAAGTAAGGTATAGTGAGCATTGTGGCTTGGAAGATTAAAATTGGATGGTTATTGATGATTACGTGTGATATATTAAATGAGTTGGATATGTATGTATTATAGTACCTTAAAATAATGACTAAAAGTTGTTAAATGTCTACTATTATGACCTGTCTTCCAAATTATCAATAAACAAAAATCTAAAGTTTAAAAGTGAATCTTTTCATTCTGCAAAAAGACCAAAGAATAAGATTTTAATCATTCAAAGCACATGAAATGTCTTACAAACGTATTAAAAAAAAAATTGAAACATTTTTTTTTTTTTGAACATTAACATTGTAACATCTTACGATGATCTATATCTTCTTTCGACCTATAAACTTGTTCCAACTTCAAACAAAGCTGAAAACAATGTATGTCAGTCCAAAACTAGACTGTATTCATCAGCGAGCTCACGATGTAGAGTTACCTAAAGTATTTTAAATTTGTTTTTATATAACATATACAAATATGAAAGTATCACAATGATATTTCACTATCCATGATTTTTTTATGAATGAATACCTACCTAAATTATAATTAGTTAAATTATATGAAATTATATCCTGATTTAACAAGATATTTACCAATTTTGTTTGAAATTCTATAGTCAAATCTAAGTTGATCTATACGATTTTATGATTTAAGTGATAAAGCCCAGATAGATTACTGAACCAGACCAGCCTAATATGAGAGGTTGCATGAGGCCCACAACTTCTACACGTTTTAAGGACCTCTAATTAGTGAATAATAAAATAAAACTTGGTCACACTTATATAAGGGAAACAATTCCGAGAAAGAAAGAAATAAATCATTCATTGGAATATTTCGTCGTGAGAATTAATAAATTACCATCATTACACGCTATCTATAATTCAGTTCAATAATCATTTTAAATTCACAACTCCGATTGATGAAATCTCAATCAAAATATAACCTTTAATTTGGTCAATTAATAGAAGATTTAATCTTCCTTTGACCCAAAAAAAAAAATAAAATAAGTAGAAGTAATCTTATCTCTACCCCACCAAACCCTATAGAAATACGCGTGGTTTTGTAATCAATATTTAATTAATTAAATAAATACACGATCTCACCAAATCAAATCAAATCAAATCAAATCTTTCTCTCTCTCTCGACTCATACAATATGGAGAAAAATTCTTGGGCCGATCAATGGGATAACAGCAATCAAGGTTCGGTAAAAACGACAGACCACGGTAAAAGCGGCGGCGAAGGCAGTGGCGCGTCGGGAAAATACAAAGAGAAGGTGGAGGCTGGATTGGGGAAGACGAAAGAGGTGGCGAGTTCAGGGTTGAAGAAGTTGAAGACGGGAACGTCTTTGGGTCTTAATTGGGTCAAAGACAAGTACAACAAAACCACCACTAAGAAGAATTGATTCAATCTCTTTTGTGTTTCCATTTCACATAAATAAAAGGGTTTATCTAATCGGACAGATTAGAGAATTTCCAATATTATTGTTTTGGATTCTTGTATTTTTTTAATGGTTAATGCTGTTAATTGTTTTATTTTGTCAAGATTGAAGTATATCTGAAACCCTTTTTTTTTCTTTTTACTTAACTCGATTAAAAAGTTTTTTTTTTTTTTAATTTACATAATATCATAGTGTTGTATAATCAATCTATCGCGCATATAATGAATTCGTTACTTACGGAAAATATAAAAAGTTATATAGTTAACTCATTATTTGGATAGCACTAACAAATAATTCAGACTTAGATCTTATAATTAATAAAAAAAACCAAAACAGTTATTTTTGTTAAAAAAAATAATAATACATTTTTAAAAAGATATCTATAAGATATCAACAACAGAAAAAGAAAGTTTTTACTGGTAATACTCAATCACCATCTCTATAGTAGCAGAGTATGGAGATTACGGTGCCGAGACGGCAACTCTTCATCGGCGGTCAATGGTTAGAGCCCGTTCGCCGTAAAAGTTTCCCTGTTGTCAATCCCGCTACCGAGGACATCATCGGTAGTTTTTCTTTTCCATCAAGTTTTATTTGAGGAAACTTTTGTGTTTTGCTCACTATTTTCAACTGGATCAATCAACTTTGCGAGTTTTGATTCAATCAGCTGATATTGGTAGTATTTATTTCCAGATCTAATGTATATTGAAAATTCAGAGAGTTTTGAACTTTGTTTGCTTTCGGAGCTGTTTTTGCGTTAGATCTGTGGGATTATATAGGAGGAGAATTTATTTTGGATCTCCTCTTGTGATATGAACCTCTTTGTAGTGCTTTAAGTTTCTTAAATTTAACTGGGATTGGTGCTGTTTAAGGTTATATTCCAGCTGCAACTTCTGAGGATGTGGAGCTCGCGGTGGAAGCTGCTAGGAAAGCACTTACTAGGAACAAAGGGAAAGATTGGGCTAGAGCATCGGGAGCTGTTCGTGCCAGATACTTGCGTGCTATTGCAGCTAAGGTATCGTCGTATCGATGAGTTTGCGAAATCTATGTCCCTCTAATGTTAACATTCTGCTGTATCTTATGATAGTGTATGCAGTCTGTATAGTATAGAATCTCACTCTGGCATGACACATAATGTAATTGCTTTCATATGTACATCCATATCCAGGTAACAGAGAGGAAGGTTGAACTATCTAATCTTGAGGCTATTGATTGTGGTAAACCTCTAGAGGAAGCAGCATGGGACATGGTATTCGCGTTTTGCTTTTGTGAACATTTGGCAATTTTTGTGATTTCAAATGTCATACATGGTTGCTTGTAACCGTTGCAGGATGATGTTGCTGGATGTTTTGAATATTATGCTGACCTAGCTGAAGGCTTAGATGCAAAGCAGAAGGCTCCTCTTTCTCTTCCGTTAGATACTTTTAAGGGTTACGTTCTCAAGGAACCCATTGGTGTAGTTGGGCTGATTACTCCATGGTATATTTCGTTGATCATTTTCCTAAAAGTACTCTTATGGTGTGACAAAACCTTCAAATCATTATAAATATTATCCTTTGTCAAGTTAGCGGACTTAGATAATTTAAGCTGATATGAAATTAATGTTTTTTTTACATGCTCAGATTACATTGATCTTCAAGTGTTCTTCCCCCCTTTTATACCATGTTAGATACAGCACCGCGTATTAGGCAGCTAATGATCTATATTTGCATTGAAGGAATTATCCTTTACTGATGGCTGTCTGGAAAGTCGCTCCTGCACTTGCTGCTGGGTGCACGGCAATACTTAAACCTTCAGAGTTGGCCTCAGTGTGCGTTTTTGATTTTCTTGACACCATAGCAAGCCGTCTATAAGTTCATAAACTCGCCAATTTCATGTATTTGTTACTTCAGGACTTGTTTGGAGCTCGCTGATATTTGCCGTGAGGTGGGTCTGCCTCCTGGTGTTCTTAATATTCTGACTGGTTTAGGAACTGAAGCAGGTGCTCCACTGGCATCGCATCCACACGTTGACAAGGTCTGATCATAGCATCTTCACCAGTATCCTGAAAGTCAAACAATTGGACATAGAGCATTTCTGCTTTGATTTTTCTGATGAGTTGAAGTATTGATACCTATCCTTTACCAGATTGTTTTCACTGGTAGCACGGCAACTGGAAGCAACATTATGACTTCTGCTGCCCAATTGGTTAAAGTAAGTCCTAGTGTCCTTGTTGCTTTCCTTTGGAACAAGTATCAATCTGACTTTTGTTTATTTGACCTATGATTTTTCGGGGTCGGTGTATGAATCTTGTACTTTTTCATTCCACAGCCTGTTTCCTTGGAGCTTGGGGGAAAAAGCCCTATCATTGTCTTTGATGATGTTGAAATTGACAAAGGTTGGTGCTTTTGGATCCTTAAGAAAACCATAGTACATGTATTCCTAACTATTGGTTTAATTAGTGACGGAACTGTTGTTCTAAACAGCTGTGGAATGGACTATGTTTGGTTGTTTCTGGACGAATGGTCAGATTTGCAGTGCAACATCTCGGCTTCTCGTGCATGTAAGTGAGCATGGAATCTGCAATAGTCTCTGATTACAAACATTTCATCGAACTGGATATGATACGTGATTGATATCCTTAAACACAATTGTCCATCCACCCATAGGAATAGAATTAAGGTTTGCTGTGGAAATAAATAATCAACGTTCTTTAATAACATAGTTTATTTAAGTCCTAAAAACTAAGTAGCAAATATAAAGACATTTTCTAAGATTTCCTTTACATGAAACCAGCAATGCAAAGTTCAATACACAGTTTCAGTAGGCTGTTTTCATTTCTGTTGGAAAGACTGGTCATCAGCGTTCACGATAGATTGTGGATAAGTATGAGTGATTGTAAAACCTTGAAAACCACTGAATAAAGTAGTATGGAGAAGCTGCACTATACTTCTCGTGATGTTGTCTTGATGAAAAGAGAAATTCTGGTGAAATGCTAGGAAAGGATTGCTGACAAATTTTTGGACAAGCTGGTGAAGTGGACAAAGAACATCAAGATTTCAGATCCTTTTGAAGAAGGCTGTAGGATGGGTCCTGTTGTCAGCAAAGGACAGGTGATATTGCTAAACAGAAAATTGATATTCTCAAGAATCAACACCTCATGCCCCTAAAACCTTCTTATCTATCAATTTGGGTTGATCACGAACGACTTTTAGTCAAGTCTTACATCTTCAACCTGTGCAGTACGAGAGAGTCCTGAAGTTTGTCTCAAACGCTAGGAAGGAAGGTGCAACTGTCCTCTGCGGAGGAGCTCGTCCTGAGGTACATGACAGATCAAGACTAATCTTCTTTGAATGTCTAAATACTATCTTGATCCCGTAGCGCTTAATTTTTATTTATGTTCCGCAGCATTTAAAGAAGGGGTATTTTGTTGAACCTGCTATAATTTCAAATGTGACTACTTCAATGGAAATCTGGAGAGACGAAGTCTTTGGTCCTGTTCTGTGTGTCAAAACATTCTCCACCGAGGATGAGGCAATTCAGCTGGCAAATGACTCCCAGTGAGTTTATTAGATATTTCTTCTTATCATGAAGAGGAAACTCCACTGATAATGTATTTACATTTTATGCGTGACTTTATTTATATTTGCAGATATGGATTAGCCGGTGCAGTTTTATCGAACAATCTGGAGAGGTGTGATCGCGTTAGTAAGGTGAGCATCTAAGTTTACTATTAGCAAAACAAAATCAGTTACTGCACGCATGTCATGATTAAACTTCGTCTCTTGTGTTTTCAGGCATTCGAGGCAGGTATTGTGTGGATCAACTGCTCTCAGCCATGCTTCAGCCAAGCTCCATGGGGTGGAACCAAACGCAGTGGTTTTGGCCGTGAATTAGGAGAATGGTAAGTGTCTGTACATTGCTATAACTATGAAGATTACCAAAACATAAAAAATCTCCAGCTGATTGAATTATGTTCATGAATAACTTAACCTTATAAGTCACAAAAAGTGACCACCTGTTTTTTTCCTTTGGTGTTGAATTGAAACATATTTGCTTCTTGCAGGGGACTTGAAAACTACTTGAGTGTGAAGCAGGTGACTCAGTATATCTCTAATGAACCATGGGGATGGTACAAACCTCCTTCCAAGCTGTAACTCAATTACTATACTTCTTGATGTTTCCTTGAAAGATGTAATAATGAGAGTATACCAAGATGAGCAAACTATCTTTCTGTAATAGCATTGTGTTGTTACTTTTGAAATTGTATTAAAGTTAAGGTGGGATGATATTTTCTTTTTCGTTTTTCTCGAAACAATGTCTTTCAGCTCTATATAAATTGCATAAAACTGGCATCAGAATCAAAAGATGATGGCTACATTGACTTCAAAAGCACAGAAGTTGTGCATTCTGCATCTTAGCGTCGGATTCCTGCAGTTACAATTGTGGAGAAACTAAACCCACAGTGGTCAAAAAGAAATGTTCACAGGTAAGAGAAGAGGAAGAAGAAGAGATTCTCTAATGGTGTTGTGATGTATCTGGTAATGGACTCTTCTGGGTGACTTCGCTGTACCATGACTTCCAAGCGTCCATGTAATGTGCAAAGAGGTCTTTCAAAGCTGAAATATTGTTCAGAAAGAGTTAATTTTCATATGTATGTTTTAAAGCAAAATCTTGTCAAATAATGAATGTGAGTAAATATGCTACCTTGGTTTTGATAAGAGGGACGGTAATCCGAAACCAATTTAGCTCTCTTTGAGTTGTCCTCCAGAGGAGCAGTTGGATAACCAGTGGCTGGTGCAAAAGGACCAAACTCGTAACCTCTTGATCCATGTCTTGATTCATGAGCATCAAAGCTGTTGTTATAACAACTCTCTGCTATTGCATGTTGTTTCATCTTCAGACTCCTCTCTGTAACATTTTCATGGGTTTTGCTTCTCTTGACACTGACGTTTGTAAGATCAGTTCCGAAAACTCTTCTCTTTGATTCGGCTTGCATCAAATCGCTGCTCAGTGTGAAAGTAGGCTCACCATTGTATCCTAACCATTTGAAAGCAGGTTTTCTAGAATCTAAGGTGTGAGTCTGTCACCAGAGAAAACAGATAGTAAGACTAATGTACTACAGATCATTGATGGTTCATGAAATACTGCAGCTATAATAGTAGTTTTAGTTTACCTTCTCAATGAGATTCATTGATGACAAGACATTCGCAATATCATAAAGCCGCCTCACTTTTGCTGAAACGAGTAATCAACAAACTCAGAGATCAATTTATATCTCAAGTGAGTATGCAAAATAAACAAAAGAGTCTAAAAGTCACAAAATTAAGATCATTACTTCTCATGATTGATGAATTGTGGGCATCGCCAAGCAGTAATTTTGCAGCCTCGTCAAGGGAGATGATCCTAGCCTAAACATTCAAAAAGATCTATAATTAAACTTAATGGAAAACTCTTAGTTAGTAAAACAAATCTCTAACTTCTCACTTACTTCAGAGCAAACAAAGAGCTTTATAAAGTTCTGAGTAAGCAGTCCTAAAGATTTTTCTCGACGATTATCTGTCACACATAACCAACCAACGAGATGTCAGCGAATCCACATTATATCTCATGAATCCTATCTGTTCTTTGGCATCAAGGTCCAAGTGCTACTTATATAATTGACAAGATGGCTCATTCTAACCTAGAACTGGGTACATCACTGAATCTATTTTGCAGAGGAACTAAACCCCAAACACACACCAAAAAATAAAATTATATACCTATTTTTGACGAATCTGAAGATTGGGGAAGAGAGCCAGCCTTTGAATTATCAGTCTGGCTACTAGAATGAGGCTGAGAAGACTCTTCCTCAGCATCCTCATCATCAGATACCTGAAATTTAGCAGACCATTAAGTATAAAATTCATGAAGAGAATAATTTCAAGACTTCAATAGAGACAAACCCGCTCCAAATCACCTACTTTGACATTCTCAGTTGTATAAAAACGGTGAAAAGTGTCTTTAGCCCCTTCGTCCTGCATCAGGAACACTTACCTATGAGAATTCGCAGATCAAATCGATACATCTTGTAAAGAAACGAGCTTCAAGTCAAGAACAAAACTAAAAGAAAATCACTTGTAGCTCCTTTAACGCTGCTGGAATTGCGGTAAATCCTTTCCATGTATATTGATTTTTTGCTCTTCTTGTTAAAACCTAAAATTTATCAGACTCAAACATAAGAGGTCATATTTAAGAAATTGTGGAAAATAAAATCAGTGAAGAAACAAATCTCACCCCAACACTCTCCAGAACATTAACAATGTCATAGATTCTCCGTCTCTCAACTCCTGAAGAAAGAAAGAAAAACCCAGACTCCAATCAAATTCAGATTCAAGCGGAAAAGAAAAACATTACGTAGAAAAATTGGAAACTGGATTGAGTAAGGAAAAAGAACCTAATTTTGTGGCAGCGTCATCAAGCCCAATCGTTTCGATTCCATGTCGATTGTACAGAGCTAAGAAACTATGGAGGAAGAAGAAACACAATTGCTAGTCAGAACAGATCAAAGAAGCAGACTTTAAAGGAAAAAAACATTCAGAGCGTGGTACTGACTTAGTACAAAGAAGGCCCAGCGATTTCTGCTTCCGACTGTAGGAGTAGTGTAAAGAGGAAGAAGATGAAGAGAGAGCCAATTTGGGTTTTTCCGGCGGCAAATCTGACATTTTTTACGGAGTCGATGGATTTTGATAATTTGGGGAGATATTGGAGGGATTTAAGATAATTAGATTCGAAAAAAGTGGGGGGGAAGTTTTGGGAAGATACGTTCGAACTTAAAAGCTTAAGCGCCAATTTGCATTCACTAGTTTTTTGGCTCCTCCTTCTTCGCCCCACACACTCTTCTCAAATCTGGTAAAGCTGTTCCGCTTACGGTTCTGTGGTCGGTTCTGGTCGGAATTATCGGTTTTTAATTGTTTTTTCGGTTTGAAAAACTTTCTTTACCAATATTTTTCGGTTTAGTTAAACGTAAATTTACGAACCAAAATAATAAATTTTACATTAATATCATACTAATTTAATCTGTTTTGAATATATATATTTTGATTGAAAAAGTAAAGTTGTATGGAGCTTTGGTCTTGTAGTAACTTGGTCTAAATTTGGGTTTGGTTTGTGCTCGCTTCGGTTTTGGAAAAATTAAACCTTTTGATTTATAAAGTTTTGTGCGAGTAGTTAATATCAGATTCAGTCGGTTTAAATGCATATTTATTCTAAGATTTGATTGATATGCCCCATAAAATGGTAGATCAATTGTTTTACTATTTGCACAATCTTGCAAATTCAAGGCCTATCTCTAATTAATTATATTACCATTATTCTAAATGCCTAATGACAAACACTTGTTGTTTTGTTGTTCATTAGCTAAATTAAGTTTTTAAAAAAATAGTTTTGTACATTTATTTTCCGTATTTTTCCGATAATGCAGCGTTATCATAAGAGATTGATTCATTCATTCTTTTGATATTATCTGTCTGTTTCCACAAACTTTAATATCTCTATCCAATGTATTTAAACCAATCAAATTAATGCAATGTGACAGAATTGTGAATATCATATAAATAAATAATATACGCAGAAATCACAATTAGTTATGTAAAGAAACCATTTTTGAAGAAGCGTTATTTTCCGTGTTTGTTTCACCTTATGGGCCTATTTTTAAGCCCAAAATTAACAAAGCCCAATCAGTGGGCCCAAGAAACAAGTTTTCTCTCTCTAATTTCAAAATGATTGGAAGGAGGGCGCGATGTTTCAGAAATCTCCACGACGAAGAACAGATTCTTCGATTCTTTTTTTCAACACTTTTAACTTAACACAGCTTCTGCTATGGTATCGAAAGAGAGTTGCCGCAACGAGATCCGTGCGGCTATTCGACAGCTTAGCGACCGTTGTTTATACTCCGCCGCAAAATGGTTCGTTTCTTAAAAACCCTAATCTTATGCATTTCTCTCTCATTGTTGCAATTCCGAGCTCACTACTACATTGGTCCCATCGAAAATTATCTTCTTCAGTTTTCGTTAAAGTTATGCTACCTTTTTTTTAATCTGGGTAAACTGTAGATGATCGAATTCCCATACAGGCTAAGCTGAATTGCTGATTCAGATTCACTGTTGTCGCGAATTTGATATCGGATCAGTTCGACTCCGGATTATTGACATGGGATTGTGTGGGTTTTGTGTGTAATTATATTTTTTGAGATGTGTGCTTGAAAAAAGTGTTTTTTTTTAATGGTAATTTCTGATTTTCGTTCATTCTCATTTGCGAATTATGAGTTAAAGGTTCAACTTTTAGTACTCACATTGTTATTCAGTGGTGATGATCTGTTAGCCAGCTACATATCTGACATCTCCTTGGCTTTTTTACCATTGCAGGGCAGGAGAGCAGCTTGTGGGGATAGAGCAAGACCCATCTAATTTTACACCTTCGAATACGAGATTCCAGAGAGGAAGCTCTAGCATCCGAAGAAGGTTCAGCACTAATGAATCTATTTCAACACCACAACCTTCTGTTGGCTTCTCTCAAGCAGCTACTCCTCTACCGGAAGAAGATGAAGTGATTGATAGTGACCTTTACCTTTTAGCAAAGTCATACTTCGATTGTCGAGAATTCAGACGGGCTTCACATGTGCTTCGTGATCAAATGAGCAAGAAATCAGTATTCTTGCGTTGCTATGCCCTTTATCTGGTATGTTCTGCTTTTCTATCTCTTCCTTCTGATTTAGCTAGAGCTTCTATATTCTATTAAATTGGAGTGATGGAATAAAATTTTTAGAAGGTGGCTCCAATGTTTTGTGAGTGCCCTTTTGGCCTTGGCCTTGGAGGCTGCTTATAAATGCTATTTGACGATAATATTAACTTCCACTGATAAACTAGTCACAAATATGTTGTATGAATACTAGGGATCTGGTATGCAACGGATTAAGGAAACATCTTAATTGGAACTTGTTTTTCCTGTTTAAAAATAACTATTTGCAAATGTTTATGGATTTATTTTACCCACACCTATTTACACTGAAACCAATAGTAATGTGTAACATTTCATTCACTTTGTTATGGTTTCCATGAAGGCTGGAGAAAAACGGAAAGAGGAAGAAACGGTAGAACTTGAAGGCCCCTTGGGTAGGAGTGATGCCATAAACCGTGAACTGGTATCTTTAGAGAGGGAATTGTCAGCCCTGAAGAGGACTGGAGCAATTGATTCTTTTGGATTATATTTGTATGGTGTGGTTCTTAAAGAAAAAGGAAATGAAAGTCTTGCCCGTGCCAGCCTCGTCGAGTCTGTGAACAGCTATCCATGGAACTGGAATGCCTGGTCAGAGCTGCAGTCTCTGTGTACGTCGATCGAAATCTTGAATAGCCTTAATCTAAGTAATCACTGGATGAAGGAGTTTTTTCTTGCCAATGCTTATCAAGAACTCAGAATGCACACTGAGTCCTTGGCGAAGTACGAATATCTGCAAGGTATTTTCAGTTTTAGCAATTACATCCAAGCTCAAACTGCAAAAGCTCAGTATAGTCTTAGGGAATTTGACCAGGTTGAAATTATGTTTGAAGACCTTCTGAGAAATGATCCCTATCGTGTGGAAGATATGGACTTGTATTCCAATGTTCTGTATGCAAAAGAAGCATGTGCAGCACTGAGTTACCTTGCACACAAGGTGTTTTTGACTGATAAATACAGACCTGAGTCTTGCTGCATCATTGGCAATTACTACAGTTTAAAGGGGCAGCATGAGAAAGCAGTAATGTACTTCCGGAGAGCTTTGAAGCTGAACAAGAAGTACTTATCTGCGTGGACTCTTATGGGCCATGAATATGTTGAGATGAAGAATACTCCTGCTGCCATTGATGCATATCGACGAGCTGTTGATATAAACCCTTGTGATTATCGAGCTTGGTATGGGTTAGGACAAGCATATGAGATGATGGGGATGCCTTTCTATGCGCTTCACTATTTTCGCAAATCCATATTTTTTCTTCCGAACGATTCTAGGTTGTGGATAGCCATGGCTAAATGTTATCAAACGGAACAGCTTTACATGCTTGAAGAAGCCATCAAGTGTTACAAAAGAGCTGTGAACTGTACTGACACGGAAGGGATCGCTCTTAACCAGCTGGCAAAGCTTCACCAGAAGCTTGGACGTAATGAAGAAGCTGCATTTTACTTCGAGAAGGATTTAGAGAGAATGGATGCTGAAGGATTAGAAGGACCAAACATGTTTGAGGCTTTGGTTTTCCTTGCTACACATTTCAAGACCCACAAGAAGTTTGAAGAAGCAGAAGTGTATTGCACTCGTCTTCTCGATTATAGTGGCCCTGTAAGTTTTTTTGCTCCAGCTTTTTTCTCAAAAGTTTTTAAGGATCGAGTGTCCTGATATACTAATTATTACACTTAAGAGTGACGAGATCGCATTCATGTTTTCAGGAGAAAGAAAAGGCAAAGAGCTTACTCAGAGGGATCAGAATGGCGCAAACAGGTTTTCCTTCGATGGATATGGAGCATTTTCCTCTATAGTTGTATTGTACCCAATACTCAAAAGCTCTTTGAGAGAGAGAATGTCTTCCATCAGGTACGCTTTGAATTTGTAATCTTTGTACACCATTGGTTATCTATGCATCTCTTTTGTCACAGCAGATTCTTGTTGTTTATAACCCAGATAATATAATTTTGCTCAGTATAATTTCTCTGGGAACAAAGTTTGTTTTCGATTTCGGATTCCCATTGTCACTTATAGTTGGAATCAAAGCTTGAGATAATGCCAAAATAAACTAAAAAATAAGTTAATGTTTCAAAACAGCAAATTCAGACAAAGAGTTTGTTATTCTCTGCTTAAAAGTGAAAAGATAAGACACCAGCATAATAAGTGTTCTCAGCTGGAGGAATACATCATTGACACAGTAGATTTATATCACAAGGAAGATGATAGAAGAAAGAGGTGCAGGGAGGTCTTGAAAATGATTTTTCAGTATTTAGGATCAGTGAAGAATTTGTTGATTCCAGGCATGATTTCTGGATGCTTGTTGCGAACATACTTCCTCAGAAAATTTTCTTTATACTTCTCTCCCTCTGCATGGTTATCTAATATTCCAGCAGCCCTATTCTCTTTCGTACATCTGCAGACCAAAAAAAAAAAAAGAAAACCTTTTAGAACCCTAAAGCTCATCAACATCTCCGCTTCAGACTCTACATAGCTTATATTGAATGTTGCTGTTTTGTTCCACCACATAAGCATAATGTAACACCGAAATGCATTAACTGGTTCCTAATCAATAGTCTAACAAACGATTCAGCCTTTCAATGATCCGTTAATGGAGAGGTGATTCCTCCTATTTATAGAACCTAAGCTAAGTTTCCCTATCGAATATAAAGTGTCAAGCTTAAAACGACGTCGTTTTGATAAAACAAATATCTTCATGCCACACACAAGCAGAGAGCTAACAAGAAGCAATCAAAACCTCACAAGGAGTATAAGGAGAGCCAAACCTGACTTCAGGATTTCCGGTGATGTTCCTTATCAACGAAAACGCGCAGATCCCAACGGCGACTCCGGTGGCGGCGAACAAGGGATACACCTAAGGGTATAAAAAACAAAAATGAGGTTCTCATAACAGTTCACGTTTACACGAGCCAAAACTTAAAAGAATCGATTCCAGATCTAACACTCAGCGTTTAGAAATTCATAAGAAAAACGCATAATCAATGGATGGACTCGATCTTGGAAATCAAAGATTATGAAAGATCGATAAAGTACCTCAGGTCTCAACCAACGGCTCGACATTGGAATCGCAGAGAAGATGCCGACCGAGAGATTACAGGAGGAAGACGGCTTCTTTGAGAATGTTGAGAGACGACCCCACGGGCTTTTATTTGACTTTTATGTTCGTTTTACGATTTTTTTGGGAGAGTGTAAGAAAATTAATAAATATATTTCTTTTATTTTTCTGTAATTACGGAAAAATCAAAAAGCTAATTTCTGATTGGCAGCGAGGTGTACAGCTTGAAGCAAATGAGTCATTGACATCTGTCCGTATAGAGTTTCGAGGCAAATGGGCAAGTTGCAAGATACGATTCTTATCTCCTTATTTACCCCAAATATTATAAACTTTATCTACAGATATTTGTGTCTATGATCTTTTTGATCTTTTAAAAAATTATGTTTAGTTGACTGTATCAATTACTTTTGAATTTTCCTGTTATATTTCCTTGTTCATTTTATGTTTATACTAATATCAGTTTATCATATTTACATTTTTGTACCTGTCATTGAAAAAATGTATTTAGGCTTCTATTTTTAAGTTTATCTTAATAATATAAAAGCAATATTTTCTTATAAGTTAATACATTGATAGAGTAGATTGTCGACTAAATCTAAATTTATCAATAATTATCACTTTATTTTTCATATTAACAAATCAACTGTGTGTTCCACGAATAGTGTAATGTGTCTCATAAATCTAATAGTGCCAGAAAATTAAGCTTCTTTATGTGAATACAACAAAATTTGGTTACGTCTTTATGTTAACACGCCATTTTTTTTGTACTGTATATGAATCACAAAGGAAAAAGATGTGGAGTAGTATCGCTTCGAGTAAAATCATTTTGGAGGACCAATATCTATAAAATACTACACTGTTCTTGACTCTCGTTGCGATTCATGACTTGCGAGCTCGGTCACGCCAAGAACCTTGCTGTTTTGCCTGCACCTATAACCCTAAGTATGAGACTTACAAGTTTATGTACGTACTGCTAATGGAGCTCCAAGGATCGATTGGTTCGAGGAAGAAAGAAATGAAAGAGAGCTCACAAAGTTTTACCTTTTCGCTAAGAAGACTTATCGCCCCACTGTCGTCTTCTCCTTCAGTGTCCTTTACAATAGTTGTCTCTGTAACATCATCCTCGGTGTTATCAATAGCAGTTTGGCCTGTGGGTGCTCCAAACATGGCTTCATCGTGGGCAGCTTTTAGTTGCTCTTCCCTTTTCGCCTGCGAGTTTATTATCAACCATATAATCTGTCTGAAAGTCTGATTGTTGAATATCTGTAAATAGTAAGTGACAATGAAAAGTAATGACTCCTCACACCTCGATGGCATTAAACCTAAAGCTCTGTCCCATGCGCTTGACTAAGGCAGCGTCATCATCGATTCCTACATAATCTTATGAAGTTTTTAGCATCCAGACGTACATAGTAAGAAAGAAATTTTAGCTCTACTGTACAGCAAAATCAAGGAGTATATGAAGAAATTCAGAGGAAACTGACCTTCTACTTCCTCATCATCAAGTGGAGCATCTTTGTCAAACTCAAATCGTTCCCATACTGCTCCCTTACTGGTATCTTTCTCAGCTGCAATTCAAACGGGATCATTAATTTCAAGAGAGGAAATAAACATGAGGTGATATGAACGTTTTCACAATATTAAAGATGCGAGGAATCTCATTTTAAGGACAGAGTCGATCTTTCTTGTTCTTTTATTCTTTCTCGCTCACCATGAAGTTTCTCTTTATATACCGCTAAATTCATCTACTTATATACTATCTATTTCCAGGAGAGGTTTGTCCCAATCCTCCTTATATGTCGAGTTGCTATCAAAATCTATGAGGTCACTAAATACTAAGTAATGTTTTGCTTTACTGATAAGAAAAAGTTCGGGAAAGTCTTTTCCAAGGAGTAACGTACACTGCATCTTCAATGCTAAAAGATACAGAGCTATAACACAGCCCCACAAAACTACACCATATATACTGAGAGGACCAAATTCTTGATTATTGACCCAATGCCTAACCAGAACCCTAGACAAGTCCAGAATACCCAAAGCAGTTTCCTATCTCCATTTTAAACCATTAGAAACTAACTAACTTAAGGCAACGATTCACTACAAAAATTCTAGGATAGTTACAATAGTCTTGCACTAGACTAATGAGAAGGCAATGTCAAAACATTAAGTGCCAAAACATAGCCCCACTGTTTTACAGTAACATTCCAAAGGTAGTTCCCACTTAAAAGATGTTGTCGGGAGAATCAGATCTGAACTGCTAGAAGTATGGACAGCAGAATCATTGTTATCTCTCTGATGGGACCGACAAACTTACCAGTTTCATCAAGCTGGAGCTTCATCTTGGCCTTCACTTTTTCAGCAGCTGCTTTTCAAGAAAGCAACACAACAAGCCCTTAAAATATCAATGGAAATTACTATCACAAAGACACATACAAAACGACAACAAAAATACAGAATCCAAATCCATAAACAAAGAAAGAGCTCCATAAGAATAGTGTACCAAATTGGAGTTCATGGGTTTATCTTAAAACATGCAAGGCATTTCAGATGTCACAATGCAAACCCAATATCGAGGATGATGTAAAGCTACTTGCTATGTTCTTATTACCCTTATCTCCCAAACTCTAAAGGGGATCAAATAGAATCTACAACATTGAAAATTTCGGTAACCCAAGCTAAATCTGGTGAACATAGCAAGAATATACAAAAGGGCATAATAATCTGTAACACACAAGGCCTGAAGGATGAAGTGAGAAAGCCTAATGACAGTATATCGTATCATCGTAGCCTTTGATTAACCGCGTGTAATCAATTTTCTTCTCCTTAGCATCATCTCTCCTCCTTCCTCTTCTACCATCTTCGCTCCTCCTTCGTTCCCTCCTCGGCGACGAACTCCTGATCCGGCTCCGGCTCCCTCTGTCCCTAAGTGTAATCAATTCTAGCTCCAAAGTGTGAATTTTGTGAAGCAAAAAAAAAATATGAGACCATTCTGATTAAGTTATGATTGTTACGAAAGATGCAATAATTGTTTTTTGCAAGAATGATGATTCGTGTTCCACTTCCCCCACACACACACAACCAAAATAAAACAGAAAAAACCGTAGAATGTTATGTGTAGGTTCAAACTTTCATCTCATGGTTCTTTTCAAAAACTAAATAATGTATAGGTTATGTATATTACATGTATGTGACAACAAAGTAGCTAATAGGAAACTAAAACTTATTGGTATGGCTAAAATTACCATGTAATTGAAAGACCAAAGATATGAAAAGTTTATAATTTTTGTTAACTTTTTGGTCGTCATTTTGTTGGAATCGTCTATAAACATGTGTCGCCTTGACTATGCTGGGGACAAACCGTATTAGTCATATATCCGTTTAACTCGGCATAAGATTCCATTCCTGTCTATCACCCCAACCTTCCTCTATAAAAAAATATAGCTTTCGAACGGAGATTGTATATCAACATAACACACTTTCAGTTTTAGCACATTCACAAACCACAACTTTCATTTTAACACATCTTTGTTGTCTCAATCTCCAGTTTCAACAAGCAGAACATTGGAGTTTGAGGAGGGGAGGAAGGCAAACTGTTAAGATACAGTAGACGTTTGACCCATAAGCACTTACGAGAAGAGCCACCAAACGCACCTTATCCTTATGCAGATGATAGCTTTTTAAGATAAAATACATTTTCATATTTACCTGAATTTATTATAGATTTTTAAAGATAAAAATTCATATTTTTTTATCTTTTACATATGAATATATATATTCAATATTTTTGTCTTTTATTTTCAAATATATGTTTAATCCATCACTTATATTCTCGAAGCCTTTTGAATAACACAAAATTTGAATTCATATTGGAAAATGGTTAACTAAATAATATATTACTTCTGTTTTATATAAGTGTCGTTTTAAATTTAAACACAAATTAAAAAATATTAATTTCTTAAAAAGTTTCTAAACAAAAATATCATCAATTATATACGTAAATATAATTTATCCACTAATAAAATAAAGTGCAATATTTAAACAGTCATAAACATTTAAAACTAATAATTTTATATTTAAAATTAACAACATCATCTAATTTAAAACAAAATTTTTCTAGAAAACACTTACAAGTTATCTGTCTAATAATAAAATCCTAAAAAAGCAATTCAGCTCAAAACACATGCAGCAAACAAAAGAAAAGAAAAGTGGACTACTTGCTTAAAAACTTAATGACAAAGGCTTAGATTGATTTTTTCTTTGCATTAGAAGTTTTCTCTTTTGTTTTTATTTTCTAAACATTTTTAAAAATGGAAAATTTATAGTGAAATACGAAATGATTGGAACTGTACAAATACAGAATCAAAGTTCCATATTCTGAACAATAATCGAGAGAGATCGTCCTGATACGATTTCCAATCTGATCTTCTTCATTTTTTTTTCCCTTTCCAGAATATCATATGATTTGATTTTTTTTCACCAGTCAGCATATTATTTGACTATTCTTAGAAAAAATAATATAAACTCGATCACTTTGATTTTTTTCCTAAAGAAACTTTATTACACATGATTTTATTTTTTTATTTGATTTTGTGAAATTTGAATATGACTTTTCGGAAACAGAATAAACAAATAATTTCCACGCGCTATCGACAAGCAAAATCCCACAGATATGCAAAGATCTCTCAGAATCTCTCGATATCATATTTTTCCCTCTCTTTTTATAAATCCCTAATCTCCACTCAAATCCTTCATCCCGTTTGCAAAATCAAATCTCTCACTCTCTTTTCTTTCTCAAATCGTCGATTCAAAGCAGATTCTCTTGTTCCTTTCGTTTCCAGATCTTTGATTGATATGGCGGAGGTTTTGCGTCCGGAGAAGTTTGACATATCCAACGACACTTCTTCCTTAGGATCACCGGAGCTTCTTCATGTTCTCGCCGTTGACGATAGCATCGTCGATCGGAAATTCATCGAGAGGTTGCTCAGAGTCTCCTCATGTAAAGGTAATGAATGGGTTGTTTGTTCATCGTTTTCGTTTTGTGAACTCTGTTTGATTTCGGAATCTGACAGTTCTTTTTATTTCTTACAGTTACTGTTGTCGATAGCGCGACAAGAGCTTTACAATACCTTGGATTAGATGGAGAGAATAATACATCGGGATTTGAGGTAATACAATCTGATGATCGCAGTGTTTACATTTTTTTAAAAAAAAAAAAAAAATAGAATCGATTCAATTTGGTATTGAAGATTTTGATTGAATATTTTCAGGATCTGAAGATTAATCTGATAATGACGGATTACTCTATGCCTGGGATGACTGGATATGAATTATTGAAGAAGATCAAAGTAGGGTTTATCGATTTTCTTTTTCTTCTGATGATTCAGTCGATTTGGCAAATAAAATGAAAGTGAATTTACGAATTTTGAATTTTATAGGAATCATCAGCTTTCAGAGAAATACCAGTTGTGATTATGTCGTCAGAGAACATCTTGCCTCGTATCGATAGGTATGTTCTGTTTTCCTATTATCTTAACCCCAAATCCTTAATCCTTGTTTTAAGTTCAGTTTAGGGAAACTTTTAAGTAAGCACACTATTTAGGAAATTGTAAAAAAGATACCGTTAGTTAATTGACTAAATTTAAATTGTTGTATAATCATATCGGATTTGCATGATAAAATTATTAAATATATGAGTTGTTTAACTATCATGGGTAACTGTCATGTGGTGGTGGTTGCATATTTGATCAAGCAAGATTTGGTGTTACTTTATTGGGTCCTTCAAAGATTTAATAAATTTTTCTAAAGGAATATATGTAATAAAATAATTGTTTCTTGTGGCCACAAAATAAGAAAAGAATAATCCATCATAAGTTAAGCAAGATCTTCTCTTGAGATTTGATTCTGTTGCCGGTGATGTGTTATAACCTCAAAAAATTATAATATATGCTTTAATTTGCTTGAATAATATTTGGTAGGGTCATTTATACATCCTATCCTCGTGATAGACACCTCACATGCTTTTGCTTATTATTAAGGAACCATCTTTACCAAAATAATGTAATTGCTTATTATTATGTGCTGGCCATTTTGTGGATCCAAAGCTATCAACTTTATGGAGTTAGATCACTAATATTTGATTCTCTTTGTGGATTTTTTTTTTTTTTATTATTATTCAGATGTCTTGAAGAAGGTGCTGAAGATTTCTTATTGAAGCCTGTAAAATTGGCTGATGTGAAGAGATTAAGAGATTCTTTAATGAAAGCTGAGGAAAGAGCTTTTAATAATATTATGCACAAAAGAGAGCTGGAAGCTAATGATATCTACTCACAGCTAAAACGGGCAAAGATCTGAGTTTCTTTTTTTCTATTTTTTTCATATTCCATGATATAATCTTAAAAGCTTCGTATAAAAGGCTCGAAAGATTCACACACACTTGACCATGTCCTGAATCTTTCGGCTTTCGATTTTTGGGACCCTTTTTTGCTGATAGAACCAGTGAGGACTGAGGAGGGGTTTTTTATAAAATAGAAATGTAAATTTTAGACAGAAGAAAATTGGGATTCATTAGAGAGGAGAAATACATAGTTTTTTTTTTCGTTACATGAGATATGTAAAATGGTGTTGTTAATTGTGGAAAAATCGTTGTTTACTTGCGAGTTATGAAACACTCAAATAAAAATATGATAATCGTCGAGAAAACTTCAAAAATAATGATTTAGAAATGGATTATTACCATTCATTACATAAAGTCAAGCAAATGTATTAATTAATTTAAGCTGCTAACATGGTCCGAATACAGCGAGATATGTTAATTATTTAACATGTTGAATGGATTTTCCTAGAAATTTCCCAAGTTCGGTGGGTTTTTTTAACAAGACCAAGACAAGTCTCCGAGACTTTTTCCCATCTGAAAGCAAATACTTGTACAGTTGCTAAAAAAAGAAGAAGAAGCAAATACGTGTATCAAAATTCTAACGGTTTTGCAAACCAAAACCAAACTATAAAAGATTGTTTTATGAATGATCGACAAAAATAATCTGATTTATTATATTACTAGTATATACTTTTATTTATGAAATTTTGAAATTTAACCTATTCAGTTCTCTAACATAAAATAAATATTAATTTTATATTATTTTTAGAGTAATATATTGTTTTTAGAGTTATATAAAATGATGGAAATTATGTAGCATAATGGTGGTTATTTTCAAAATTTATCACACATATATGAGATCCGAATTCATCACCTCACAATATTAAAGGAGATATTAAAATTACTAGGTTACATTGACAAAAAAAAAAAAACTAAAACCAAACTGAAAAGGAAAAACTAAATAGTATTTCTGAAAATATTTACTTTTTTTTAGAAATCCTCATTCAAAACATAACCGGACCAAATTGCTAACTGGTATTTAAAATAAGGATAAAGGATAGATTATTTAGGTCTACCAAAGATGTTTTTAGGCTCCAAGATTAGTACTTAAAAGTTTATTGTGGATCGGGACTGGATCAGGTCGTCCGTGGATCAACTCATGGAAATCAAAATTTTTATTTGTCGGGTAACAAAAATTTAATAAAGGCTGTTGGTTTAGCAATTTGTAATGCAATTAATGGTATTTTAGCCAAATTGTGGTGGAGGAATCAACAAAATTTTAAAAGAATCCATTGGACATAGTGGGTCAAGTTATACGGCCCTAAGGAGAAGGTGGGTTTGGGCTTTAGGGAGGTAGAAGGTTTCAATCTAGCTTTACTAGGCAAGCAATTGTGGAGGATAACACAAAACCCTTGGAGCCTAATAGCCAGAGTTCTGAAAGGGAGATACTTCAAAAGGAGCAACCTTTTGTCATCAACTTTAGGCTCACGATCTTCGTTTGCATGGAGAAATATCCTTTAAGCCCAGAACATCATGAAGCTTGGAATGCAGAATAATTTCGGTAACGGCTCAGACATAAATATTTACTTCCCGGCATTTCCCTGGCATGGTTCCTTTTTCCCTTCACAATCAAACAAATCAATTTATGCGAACATGGCTCAATGCCTTCATGGGAAAGGAAAAGGGGAAAACTTTAAGTTTTTGGTCTTGGATCTTATGGAGGCTGTGGAAGGAGACCAAAACTGATGAGGACATCGATCCAGCTTCCAAGCCCAAAAGCCCACTAGACGACGCAGAGGCCCATCAAAGCCCATTTAAGCCATATAAGGAACATTGGAGGTTCCTTCTTGAAGATTCTTCCACCTCCGGTGTCTTTACAATTACCATTCGGTAAAGACACCAAAAGACATGCTAAGAAATTGTACTCTTTTTCCTATCTTCGGTTTTGTCCCACTGGGTTTTCCGAAGAAGGTTTTAATGAGGCAATACTCTTAGTGTGCACGACGAAGAAGACTTGTTCACTCTGTCCCATCTTCCACAAGTCTTCAAGGCGTTCTATCAAACTCCAACTTATGCGTCATTTTTATTAAAAATAAACTAAGTATGGTTTAGAGGCTTTTAAGCCCATTTGTTATGTTTTAATTAATTGTGGCCTTAAGCCCAATTTAATTATGTTTTCATTCTTTTGGGTTATTAGCCTATTTGTAATCTGAATAATTATAAGCCCTAGACTTAAGGCATTATATAAGCCTAAGTTATGAGTAATAATAAGATAGACTTTTCAGAAAATTAAACCTAGACATGTGTCTTACAAAAATCGGTGCCACCCTCTTCTAAGAGAGTTGCCGTGTTCTTCAGCCTAGGGTTGAAGTTCTTGGTGTATCACAAGTCTTCCGCAGCTTGTGTGGTCCATCTCAATCCCCGCTTCATCTCACGTGCCCAGCCTGGTCGAGCCTCTCCCACGCTAGCACCCACCCACGCGGCTGTTGATCGAGTCTCTCTCTCAGTCGCCTTGCTCCGCGCCCAGCCTGAACCTCCACCAGGTTCCTGCCGTGTCCGAGCTCACATCATCTGGTATCAGAGCTTAAAGCTCCTAAATCATCAGGTTGATTCTATCCTTGTTTTGTTTAGCGATTTTTTTCTTTGTTTTATTTGAAAATATTTTTGCTCCTGATTTGTTCTCTTTCTCTCTTTTCTTCCTGAGGTTCTCGGAAAAAGGTGAAGGAATCAAGTCTCCCCTACAAAAAAAAAAAAAAAATCAGGTTCTATCAATCCTTGTTTTTGTTTTCATTTATATATATATAAAAAAAAGGAAATTTTATTGCTTGTTCTATTGTGTCTGTTTGATTTCCTTTATAAAAACGAAAACTATAAGAAAAGGGTTAGGTTGTCTTAAAACGAATTAGGGGTAAAAGAAACTCACCTAGAACACTTATTCATCCTGAGAAATCGTGAGTCAATATCTCTTGAACTCACGCGTGTGGCTAGGGTAGTTGATTGCGCTTCTATTTGCTTGTTAGGGCTCGAGTCTCTCGTTCTAGCTAGCGGTTTTTAGTCAGTCTAGGTTCGCGAGTGTCTTAGGTTCTCTGTTCATGGGCGTCGTGTAGCAGTCCTAGGTTTAAGTCTAGTCGTCGCATTAGGGTTTGCGTGGTTGAGTCCAAGTCTAGGATTAGGAAACTTTCCTTCTGATAGTTAGGGTAAAGAGTCTGATTTTCTTTTTTTCTCTATTCTAGCTACTAGAAGATTTCCATTCTAGTGATTAATATATTAAGTAGTTTTCCTTACTTAGACTAGGCCAATAACTAATTTCCATTTTGTCTAGAGTTATAGATATCTGATTTCCTTTAGTGTTTTAGGCCTTAAGTTAGATTTCCATAAATTTTTCTAAGTCATATGAATTTTTCCTTTTTAGTCTAGATATTTGTTTAGGCATAATTAGAACTTAGGAATTTTTTCTTTTAAGTCTAGATATTTTTTTGCGCACATTTAAAAATTAGAAATTTTGTTTCCATTTATAGATTTTCCTTTTTTTTTTTTTTTTTTGGATTCTGTAAATTTTTTTTTTTTGGAAACTTTCCATTTTCGAAGACTTTCTTTTTTTTTTTTTTTTTGGAAAAGAAAACATGGCAGGTAGCGAGGAATCATTATCACCGCATAACAATCAAGTCATGATGCAACCTGCACAACCTCAGCGTCGACCTGACATCCCAGAGGCAGCCCACCGAAGAATAGGTGAAGAGTTTGCTTTGGAGACCAAAGCATTTCAAGAGGGAGGGAATGATGAGGACATCGATCCAGCTTCCAAGCCCAAAAGCCCACTAGACGACGCAGAGGCCCATCAAAGCCCATTTAAGCCAGATAAGGAACATTGGAGGTTCCTTCTTGAAGATTCTTCCACCTCCGGTGTCTTTACAATTACCATTCGGTAAAGACACCAAAAGACATGCTAAGAAATTGTACTATTTTTCCTATCTTCGGTTTTGTCCCACTGGGTTTTCCGAAGAAGGTTTTAATGAGGCAATACTCTTAGTGTGCACGACGAAGAAGACTTGTTCACTCTGTCCCATCTTCCACAAGTCTTCAAGGCGTTCTATCAAACTCCAACTTATGCGTCATTTTTATTAAAAATAAACTAAGTATGGTTTAGAGGCTTTTAAGCCCATTTGTTATGTTTTAATTAATTGTGGCCTTAAGCCCAATTTAATTATGTTTTCATTCTTTTGGGTTATTGGCCTATTTGTAATCTGAATAATTATAAGCCCTAGACTTAAGGCATTATATAAGCCTAAGTTATGAGTAATAATAAGATAGACTTTTCAGAAAATTAAACCTAGACATGTGTCTTACAAAAATCGGTGCCACCCTCTTCTAAGAGAGTTGCCGTGTTCTTCAGCCTAGGGTTGAAGTTCTTGGTGTATCACAAGTCTTCCGCAGCTTGTGTGGTCCATCTCAATCCCCGCTTCATCTCACGTGCCCAGCCTGGTCGAGCCTCTCCCACGCTAGCACCCACCCACGCGGCTGTTGATCGAGTCTCTCTCTCAGTCGCCTTGCTCCGCGCCCAGCCTGAACCTCCACCAGGTTCCTGCCGTGTCCGAGCTCACATCAAAAACTTTTAAATCTGAAACCCAAGTCAAGCTACACACATACTGCAAAAAAGCATAGTGGTTTCCCTGAGCTTTTTGTCGTTTGGGAGAGAGAACTGGAACCGTTTCTTCGTGAACTTGGTCACTAGATTCGACATTGTCCCCCGGATTATGCTTGCTCGAAAGGCATCAATAAAGCAAGCTCTGCCTTATGTTCTTTGCCAATTGGATCCTAGAGCTTCCATCCAAGAAAAAGACCAGAGCATCGCAGGTTTTTACACGACTGTGCTGAAAGACGCAGCAACTGTTGCTCACGAAACTGTTTGTGAATTGATTGAAAATGGAGAGCCGTTTTTAAAAACTCTTTCCAGTTTCCTTGAGCTGTGTCCTTATCCGCAGGCACTTTTGTCTTCTCTACAGTGATGAGATTGGTCTCAGTAAACAACTCAGACGCCATTCTTCAGATTCTGTTTTACGCTTCTCAGTCCAGCAACCAGTATGAATTGTCTCTATTTCCATATCGAAGCATAAGAGATCATCGTAGCTATCAGGAAATGGTGGAATTCACTTCCCGAGGAACACAAAGGCAGATCTCCGCTGCGACTGCGTATGGATGAAACAAGAGCCACTTGAACCTGAACAAGTCGATTGTTTAATCTATTGGAACTTCCTTGTGCAATAAAGAGCTCTCTATTCTAATGTTTTTAAATTTGGTTTCCACTTCAGGATGATCTTAAAATAAGAAACATGATCTATGATCATCGTGAAGTGATGTAATATCTCTCTGTTCTAGTTTCAAATTTGCTTTCCAATATTAAAACTTGCCCTTTGCTCTTCTGTATTGCTAGTTTACTCGATATAATAGCTTGGCCAAGGTATATGTTTCCTAAAGACAATTAGTAAATTTTCACATTACCAAGAAGTTCCTGCCAGATCTGCGTTCCATCAGAATCATGCACTGGTACAATTAATTCAAGGATGCATACCATACAGCAATGGAGGACGTAGATCAATCGCAACAAAACCAGACCATAGCAATAGCAATATAATCTTCAATCTTCTGTGTTCAGTCGCCCAACAGAGAATCAAGTAGAAAGATATAACAATCATGGTCCATTCTAAGATATCAGAAGGTATAAAATGATACCTTAAGAATATTACAGATAAGCAAAGGTTCATGGAGGCAATGGAAAAGAGACTTATTGCAACTTCATGAATTTGAAATTCGTGTACCACTTTATGTACTCACATACACCACTCTACATCACCACCACCACCACATGTTTCAGACAAAGAAGAGTCATTGACATAGAAGAACATACAACATAGTTCTCAGGTGCCAAAAGACAAATCCTATACCCATATCTAAGGAGTTTAAAGACAGGTTAAAAACGTAGAACATGCGAGGAAGAAAAACGAAGAAGAGAGAAAACGAACAGACATATTCCGAGAAAAACCACATCCTCTTTTCTTCATGATCTGCAAAACATGCTAGAGGAACGAGCAAGCCGAATAGTCAGACCACCACCTTGAACACTAGTCTCAACCTTGATTGTGTTCCTTTCATATGGCTTTCTGCAACCTGGACACCGCCCATCTTCATCGCAGATCGTCTTGTGGCAAAACAAACAGAGCCGGAATCCACAAGGGCATGGTAAGAAATAAGAATCTGTCAAGTCCAGATCTTCATAGCAAATAGGGCATGAAGATGGCACTGCCACAGAACTGAAATGCAAGTTCATCACCGGAGAACTACGCTGCTTTTCCAAATTCGGCAGACCCTGAGGACGGAGCTTATCGTCTGGCCTCCATGCCTGGTTACTCTTTTGCTTCCTTGACATTGTTCTCGAGCAATCCGGCTTCGCATCCCTTACAGCAACATCAGATCCACTGATTGAATCCCTAGGAGAAGCTGATCGCTTGATACTCTGATGCTCTTCGCATGACTCAGAAGGATTCTCTTTCTCAAGCTTTTCGTCATCAGCTGCTAAAGCATCAGCAATAGCCTCCCAGTCATCCAAACAACCGTCATCATCAGCATCTTCTTCCTCTGTTATATTACCAGAGCAAGAGCCACCACTTCCACTGCTACTGCTGCTGCTAAAATTGATTGAATTTATGCCACTCAAGATGCTGTTAGGGCTGTTCGAAAGCGATTCTATAAAGCTCTCGTGACGATGCGTTCCACTGTTATCCTCTTCTTCTCTACGCTGCCCATCTAAATTCTCAACCGGACGATCTCTCTGATCAGGTTTTTCATTTCCAGTTTTTCGATTAGAATCCAGTTCCTCCTTATCCCCTTTGATAATCATCGCAACTGATAGTAAAACCCAAATCAAATTAGAAGAATTCCAAATCCCACATAATCAAGAACCTAATCAAATCATGTAAATGGTATATAAAGAAACAAAAGATAGATCTTTTATGATCATACCTTGAGAAAGCCACTGCTCACGGCGGAGACCTAGCTTGCTCTGTTTCAATTTGGCCGACCTGTTCGTCTGCGACCCAATGCAATAAGAAAGCCCCCCCCCCAAAAAAAAAAACACAGTTGATATCAAAGAGTGAACCGAAAAGAATCAAATTGAGAAAAATGAACGAAATTTGAGGAAGATTGAAGGGGATTTATATGAAAAGATAAAACATACCCTTTTCTTTTTTCCGAAACCCCTCGCGCTTGGGGCTGCAGTAGCAGATGCGTTGGTAATCGAATCAGAAATCATGGCTTACTAATGACTCCGAAAGCGAAAATTCAACAAAATGGTATAAAGGATTTCGAAATCACAATGAAGATTCTCAAAAACCCTAATCAGATTTGTCGTAAGAAAGAAGAGAGAAACGTGCGACTTTTTTTTCTTTGTCTGTTGGGTCTGTGAGAGAAATAGAGATACAGAGAGATAATGTAAAGAGATAACGGAAACTCCTCGTCTCCGCTCAGAACTTTTCTCGTGACAATAATACCCCTAGATTTGACTTTCGCACACACTCAAAGGTAAGGGCTGTTTTGTAATCCTGTCAGATACACACGTGTGATTTTCTTCTGTCCATGAAAACGGTGGCGCACGGTGGACTACACGTGAGGAAAGTTCATATGATTCACATATTATTAACAGAGTTTAAAAATAAATAAAAAAATGAACATAACTTCTAGATCAATTTTCTTCTAATTACAAACTTACAATTTATAGATAAATTAAATGAATACAAAAAGTCAAAATTGTGTATCCCTGGAATTACAGAAACCAATCAAACAAAAAAATTTCTAAATTTTGGTGAAATGAAGCATGTTTATTAAAACATTAAACTAAACAAGTAAATTAGATTTCGTTTTGTCGGAAACAAGTAAATTAATTTAAATAATGCAAAAATGTAAACTAACTTATATGTACTGAAACTATTTGGGTAGCACTCCTAAATTTATGATTTAAAACCAAAAAAAAGAGCAATTATTTGTCCCACGGTGGATTGAGTATAATTGCCAATTTTGGTGGGCTGATCCGTCCGTTAAGACTCATGGGTTCTGAGTTGAGTTAATATAATATTAAATACAGAACTGAGATTATATACTCATCAGATGTTGAATAATTTTTAGTAATCTCCATCAAATGCTAAATAATTCTTATTAAAGAGTAAAATGTATATGCTATATTAGCTATACTTGTATATAGATGAAGATAGCAATTTTATTTCATACGTTTTAATATGGTATCGGAGCCAGGTTTAACAACAATGAGTATAAGCTCACTATAACATTCATTATAGAATCATTAAGACGTACTTGTTCTGCTAAGTTTTAATTAACATCAGTTTTGATAAGTGTTGGTGTCGGATTTCACTAGTGTCGGATTTCATTAGCATTAGACGATACACTTAACATAATTACTAATAACTGGTGGCTGGTCCACAATAATATGACCCGCACCGACCCTTTCCACAGATCCGTCAACCCGACCCGTTTCACAGAACCGCCTTGTCGTCTCTGGTATCGAACAGGCCACGCGTGACTGTTTTTTTTTAATACTTTATGCTCTATTTTTTGATTTTGCTTCTCTCTTTCTTCGTCTTCGCATTGGTTCTCTCCCTAACCGAGAAAGAAGATGAGTGCGGTAGAACCAGACATGGAAGATCTGTTCCAGGAGAAGAAGCGAGTCAGGAATCCTCTCGTTCCTCTCGGTTAGTCTTCGTTTCGCATCTCTCTTTTTTTTTTTGTCTCTCATTCATTTGCTCTTTCTTTCGATCTCAATTTAGAAATCGGACATTTCTTTTATAGGCCTCAAATATATTGAAGGTTATCGATTTCTATCAGTCCGATCTTTGAACACAGTTACTTGTTCTCTTTGATTCATAGTTAGAATCATGGGTTCAAAATTTTGGGGGCTGTTCACATATGGAATCAAATTTGTTCCTCCTTCTCGTTCTAAAATGAGCCAAACTATGAACTTGAGATACAGTTGTGGGTTTTGTTTCACATTTGAGTCGGTATTTATGTTTTGTGTTGTACCATAGTTTATTTCTGTGCGTTAGAGAATCTCAAGTTTTAGATTTTATAAGACTTTATTCATAATGGATGTAAGTGATTGTTGTTGGAGCTGCAAATATTATTGAAGACCAGTGAGAATAACTTCGTTTATGATATCAGTTTCTCGAATTACTCTTACACTTGGATCGTGTTTATGCAAGGATAAAGACTGATTGTTTCAACATTTCAATGAGATACTAGTGCGCTCTTCTTATCTTTCTTCATAAGGATTCTTAAATTATTGAGGATTACTAAAGTTTAAATATTTGTTTATGTTCTCTGGATATGCTCCACTTTTTGTTTCCTTGGTCAAAAGCTGATCATCCCTTGCGGATCATACGCATTGCAGGTGCACTTATGACTGCGGGAGTGCTCACGGCTGGGCTGATTAGTTTCAGAAGAGGAAATTCTCAGTTGGGTCAGGTTTTGATGAGAGCTAGAGTGGTCGTCCAGGGTGCCACAGTCGCATTAATGGTTGGAACCGCTTATTACTACGGTGATAATCCGTGGAAGAAATGAGCTGCAGCTACTTGTTCTTCAAAGGGAGATTACCGGGCAGAGGTATGTGCTCTCTTTTTGAGTGTAGAAATCTTTGGTCTTGTTAGGATTTATAACTTGTAAGCGTAAACATTACATGATTTGAATAATTAAGAACTAAAAAGTTTCTTACATCTTGATCAATTGATTATATTGATTTCAGGGAATTCTCAGAAAACCATCTTTACTCCAATCTACCAAAATTTCATTATTTTTCAGCCGACAATCTGTGTTATTTATTTGCTCACACTTATCACAAACGCATCCACGTAGACTCTACTTTCAAGAGTTATTATAGCAAAAGAGTGGGAATAAAAGATTATGAATTAGAAGGCAAACCATGTCTAAATATTTAAGGACATTCATTTGGAAGACAATGGTGGGCCTAATAGAGTTTCTTTTCCATAGGTCAAGTTTCTTTGTCATATTCTTGCTTTTCTTCAGCTTATAACGGTTTTTGATCCTACAAAGTCTAAATGCGAAACTCTAATCACAGTTATGTTCTTTGTAGCCAAGAATAATGATTATGGTGTAGCTAATGATTATGTCACCAACACATAAAGAGGGACAATGGGAAAGCTTTTGAAATGATACACTTTTAAAGCGTGTCTTGATGTCTGAAATCTCTATCAGATAGACTTTTATCATCTCATGACTATTTTACAGACTGATCAATGAGCTTAACTCAAAACTGCTTCTTCTTAAATTATAAACACCAAAATGTGTGGGATGATTTTGTTTGAAATCCATGAACAGAAGCTCGTTCACCTAAATCTTCATCCGCAGCAACAATTACTCTTCTGAACTATAAAGATCTCTTCGAGCTCTGTAATCTCGGTATTATGTTCGGTTATATCTGTTCTTGCTCTTGTCATCGTCTTCCTAGGTATCCTCCACTTAGTTTTCGATTTTCTCCAAAAGTCCCCAACTTTATTCCAAATTTCCAGTTTCAACACCAACACCAAAAGTTTAAAAGGATCAAACCAAAAGCCATCAATAAAGATAGTCTCTTTGAATTTCTTAGAACAAATACAATAATATGTGATTTTTGTAACCTAGATGATATAGGACATGTGTCATTGTTTTTTATAAGTACAATAGGTTAAAAATAATTATTTATAAGAGTTTTAGGTCGTTTAGGTTTAGGTTTTGGATAAAAAAATTTACTGTCCAACACTGGGGGCATGACAATGGGCGTGACATGGGGTCTTTGACCCGAGGGTAACTCTCTAATTACAATCTCAAATGAATTCAAACCGATTGTATCTGAAAACTAACTAAAATATATATATATATATACATATTTCCACAAAAAATAATCCAAAAAAAAAATTTCGAAAAGGTCTCCGATGTCAAAATTCTGATACTTTGATTTTGTCCAAACAGAAAAATAAGTCAGTTTAAGTTAATAAAAGATCTTCCAGCTAAGTATATTTCTGGATTTTGGTCGATAGTGTTGACTTGGGAATATCGTTGGATCATACTTTGGTGTTTTTTCTCTATTTTAATATTCTCTTGGCCATTTTGACATGTAATAGGTAAAGTCAAAATGCACTCAACAAGGATACAAGTCCACTTGCTTGCTCTTTATCCTTGTTGAATGCATTTTGACTTTACCTATTACATGTCAAAATGGCCAAGAGGATATTAAAATAGAGAAAAAACACCAAAGTATGATCCAACGATATTCCCAAAGGAAATACACTCTGCGTTCTAGTATCGCTCCCATCGCATCTCAAATGCTGTATTGAATCTTGCAGTAGCTTGTTCACTAAACCTCGGCTTAGATCATATAGGGCTTTCCTCATGTTCTCGTTTATGTTGTTGCCTAATTTCGACAAGTATTTCTCAAGTTCTTCAACTCTTTTTCCCCCAGACTACCCCCTTAGCACCATACATCGGTTTAGATCATATAGTGCTTTCCTCATGTTCTCTCGTTTACGTCGTTAACTCATTCGACAAGCATTTCTCAAGCTCTTGGATTATAATTCCAAAACGACAAGAGCCAGAGGATTGGGGATGCGTCAAGAGCAAGCAAGTGTAGTTGTAGTTCGGTGGCAAGTATCTCCACCATTTTGTGACTATCTTAGAGCGAAAAGTAAACGTTTATGTTGAAGATTTTTAGACAACAATTGCTAAATGACATGAAAGGAGCTAATCTTTGAATGGTTGTTGTTCTGACGGAAAAAGAAAAGTAGTTGTCAAAAATACATATATCTCGGGTCAGATCCTATACTGCTTCCTTCGTCTTCTTGTCCATGTCATTGCCATATTCGACATGAACTTTTCAACTGAAGCAGCTCTGATTCTCTCTGTTTTCCTTCTTAATTTCTTGATTGTTGGAACCGTCTGCAGCAAATCCCTACATGCTTCAAACTTTTTGGATTCCTCTGTTATTATATCATGAGCTTCCATTGCTTTCCTCGCTTGTCTTGCTTATTGGCAGCAACAAGTTCCTTTAGGTCATCCACGTTGTAAACCCGTGCACCGTCTAATTCAGTAATACAAGACCCAACGTTTCTAGGAACAGAGATATCAACAAAGAGTCTCGCATCAGCAGAAGGAGGGAGAATCTCAACGTGCTCCTTCAAGAACAATGGTGTCTCAGATGCTGTGCTAGTAAAGATTACGTTGGCTTCCGCAGCACAAGCTAGCATCTCATTAAGAGGTTAAATTTCTAGAATCTTGCTTCAATGCCCCAATACATCCTCTTATTTTATTTTTTTTTATCTTCAATTGTCATAGGATTACACAGAAAAATATTCAATGGCTCCAATATGTTTTCATAATCTATGGCCTTTCTTTATTAAATAGGAAGTCAACACGATTACAGAATATAAAAATACAAACAAAAGAAACAAAAAACAAAGAGCAGAAGAAAAATCTTTAAAATACAAAAAAGAAGAAAAAGTGGGTATCCTTCGTCTTCCTCCATAATTCACCTGTGAAAATATAACAACGCTCAACAAAAAAATATAGAGCACTGTAGAGATTTATAATAAACTAAAATTCATAAACTAATAAATTATCCTAACTAGTCTACATACACCATAAGTCATAAATTATTACAAAACCAGCGTGACTAGAGAGAGCTTAAAAGGGATTAATAAAATAGTGGAGCAGTTCCTAACTTAATTATTACATATATTTATATATTTACATTATTCAAAAGTATATTAATGATTATTGTCTAATTATATATATATATATATATACTTTTGAAGTAGTATGCTTGAAAGAAAGCAAACGGAAAAATATATATCATTAATTGGTGATTACTTCTACGAATGCTTCCTTGCTAGGAATCTCGTATTCGAATTGTGTGAAATGGTTTTGGTCTATATCTTAAACAAAATATATCAAATTATTTTGTTTTAAATCAATTCAACCATGAACAAATATAAAAATGAAAGCACATATCATGTTCAATAATCACTTACCATATTGTTTCGTACAACAAACTATGAACTATCTAACAATAAACCATCCATTAGATAAAAGTAAAATTATATAAACAAAAATATTAGACCCTCGTTATTATATGTTCACGTGATACATAGAAAGAGGAGTAACTTTCAACGACAGATAAATCAAACGAATCTTGACGTATACATATAAACAAAGGAAACGCAAAACTGATGACGCGAGAGAGACTTTACAAACGCCGCCGCCAAAAGCTCGACGCAGAAAGCCCTAAAAGATACTTTCATACTATTTCATGGCGTCACCGCTCATAACGGCGGGAGATTTACCAGAAACGGCGGGGACAGAAGCGTAGCGCGTCGAGAAGCTCCGGAATCCACCGAATCCAGCTTCGTCGTCGTCGTCTTCGTTTTCATCCTCAAAATTCAGGTTGTAACTCAGAGAATCGTATTTGTGTCTTGCGCTATTGTCCCAGTCGCCGCCGCGGCGTTGATCGCGATTGAATCTACTGATGAAATTCTTCCACCTTGGCCCAGCTACGATCTCCGACCACTCTCGGATCTTCAGAATTGCCCGTACCCACCACCGTGGCTCGTGGCGGTGGTTACTATGAAAATCAGTCCGCTGTAACCAGGAGGATCCCATGGTGGTGGATCGGAAGCCAGGAAGGCAAGAACAGCAAGGAGAGTCACCGAGAAGAGGATCGGAGATAGTCTCCGGCTCGGAGCGCAACTTCCATAGCAAAAGAGACGAAGTAGAGTTGAAAAGGTTTTGGGCGTATATATAAGCCAATACGGAATTGTTTATAGCTGGAATTAAACCATTGGTTACATATTTTTAATATTTTAAGCAGTTATAGATTAAGTCATAAAATTAAATGACAGTCACATATATTTTTATTTTTAATACTCATAAGTTTAATGAATATTAATGTCTAAACAGATAATAATATATTGAATTTTTAGCAACTTATCCAGAGAAACTATTAAGATGATATATTTTATGTAGGGTGGACTTATCAATGGAATCAAACTAACCGAATCATACAGAAACCTAATTTGAACCAATATAGAATATAACGATTTTTATTATAATTTAGTTGTACACCAAAAATTTGAAATGTCTATCTCTACATGATACATTTATGCTAATTTGGTTTTCATATTTAAATCGTAAATATTTTTGCTAATTGTATTTTTCACTATCATTGATATTTAACACATGTTATTCTTTTTTCACATACACTCTCCTCTCTTTATTGTCTAATTCTTCCCTCCCACAAATCTCTCCCTTCCATAACTTCAAGCACACGCAACAGAAATGAGCAACCTCCACCTCTACACCTCCGCACGCTTTCGCAATTTCCCGACGGCGTTCTCCCTACGTCACCATCGCAATAACGACCTCCACCACCAACGCCGCCGATCCATCTTCTCCGAGCTCCATGACAAAACCCTCGACCCAGGCGGTCGAAATCCTGTGAAATCATGAAACTATTTATTGTTGATATGTTTTTTTATTTAGTAAAAATTTTCTATTTTTTTTTCTTAGATAATGATTTGGTTTGTCATCCCAAATGCTGGAGAATTCAGATACGCAGCACATCAGAACCACACACTTTCCTTGATCGTCCTGATACAGTAGTTGCTTCGGTTCCTCGTCATGCTTCCCCTCAACCGTCGGATCATTAAAGCTACTGGAGTTGCAGCCAAAACAGCCTGGTCCGGTGCTGCATACAATCTCCTACTCTACTTGTGAGCCACGTAAGTACCCTTTGTCTTTCTCCACATGACTTGAAAAAAGCGTCTGTTTCACAATTATTGTTTCCCTTTTAGGTGCTTGGTTCCGTTTGGTACGTTTTATCGATCCAGAGACAGCACGAATGCTGGAGAAGAGAATGCACTAAGGAGATGAACGCAACGCATTCACCGTCTTGTAGTCTCTTGTTTCTAGACTGTGGATCGTTGCAGGATCCAGGTAGACAAGCTTGGATGCGCATCACTCGGGTTCTCTCTAACTGCGATGCACGTAACGACGATGATCAAGATTTCCAGTTCGGTATGTTTGGTGATGCCTTCACTAATGATGTCACTTCTTCTCCTTTCTTTGATAAATACTTCTACTGTCTTTGGTGGGGTCTCCGAAATCTCAGGTTAGCTTAATCTTCAATCAATAAAACCGCAGTTTTTTTGCAATTTCAATACTAATGTTTCGTTGCTTTGGTTTGTGTAGTTCTTATGGACAGAGTCTTGCAGCGAGTACACTGAGTAGTGAGACTATATTCAGTTGTTTCATCTGTGTCGCGGGCCTTGTTTTCTTCTCTCATCTCATAGGCAATGTTCAGGTAATTTATTATTGCATATATAATTTCTCTCCATCTACAACTTATTAATTGAGACTTTAAGTTATTTTTTCTTGAAGAACTATCTGCAATCGACAACGGCTAGGTAAGACGAGTGGAGAGTCAGAAGAAGAGATACAGAGGAATGGATGCGACACAGACAATTGCCACCGGAGTTGCAGGAACGTGTGAGGCGGTTCGTCCAATACAAATGGTTAACGACTCGTGGAGTCGACGAAGAAGCCATCCTCCGTGCTCTACCATTGGATCTTCGTAGACAAATCCAGTGGCATCTCTGTCTCGCCCTAGTTCGCCGTGTAAGCCACATGAAACCCTACATTTTACTACTTCCAATTCAAGTAATATACCCTAATTCTACATTTTTGTTTTTATCAGGTGCCATTCTTTGCACAGATGGACGACCAGCTTTTAGACGCGATATGCGAGCGTTTAGTTCCATCGTTGAACACTAAAGATACATATGTGATACGCGAAGGCGATCCTGTAAACGAGATGCTTTTCATCATTAGAGGTCAGATGGAGAGTTCGACTACAGATGGTGGACGGTCAGGATTCTTTAACTCAATCAGGCTTACACCAGGAGATTTCTGTGGTGAAGAGCTCTTAACTTGGGCTTTAATGCCAAACGTTAACCTTAAATCTCCCGTTGTCCACGAGAACCGTGAGGATTCTCTCTGAAGTAGAAGCTTTCGCTCTTCGAGCAGAGGACTTGAAGTTCGTAGCTAACCAATTTAGACGCCTTCACAGCAAGAAACTCCAGCATGCTTTCAGGTAATAGTAATAGGATTTGTTGCTTCACACGCTAGGATTTCTTGCTTCACACGTTAGGATTTCTTGCTTCACACGTTAGGATTTCTTGCTTCACACGTTAGGATTTCTTGATCTTCATGTTTTGACTCTTGATCAGATACTATTCACATCAACGGAGAGCTTGGGGAACTTGTTTTATACAAACTGCATGGAGACGATACATGAAGAGGAAGTTAGCTAGGCAAGAGGAAGGAGATGATTACTATTATGATGATGATGATGATGATAGAGAATACCAATACAGAGAGGCCATGCCGAAAAGTAGTAATAACGTAAACGACAACAGTAGCAATAATCAGAATTTGAGTGCAACGATATTAGCGTCTAAGTTTGCAGCTAATACGAAGAAAGGTATGTTAGGGAACCAAAGAGGGTTTTCAAGAATTGACCCTGATGATCCGTCTTTGAAGATGCCTAAAATGTTTAAACCAGAGGATCCAGGATTCTTTTGATTTTTTGTTTTCTTTGTTAAAAAATGCATTTAGGGTTTTTTCAGACACTGACTTGATTTTTGCTGTAAGCGAAATTTTTAATCAGGCATATAAAGAGACATTATTACAGATTACGGTTCAAGCGCAATTATTTTTATATATAGATATTTTATTTTGTTAAGGTTCAATTTTTATGGAGACTCGTTTTCAGATTGCTAATATAAAATGAAAAAATAATAGTTCAGAATAATTCTGACTAGAGATCAAATGATAGAGCTTCTCAGGAATTTTTAACATTGTTGTGTCTTATTTTAAATTTATGGAACATATGAGAAGAGCATATATATATATATATATATAGATATATAAATCTTATATATTTCATACTATCTATACGAACATATATACATGTAAAAACTTCCATTTGGGGGAAAACATTTTTATACTTTGGCATAGCTTATGCTTTTGTGGATATCATTCGTTGTAAAGTATTGTAAATTCTCTCCTACATAAGCCAACTTTATTGATATTTTATTACTTAAAGAGATACATTATTCTATTGATTTCTGATCATATATGTTGGTGGGTTCTTTTTTGAAATAAGTTTTTTTTTTAATCCGTGGTTAAATGGTTAATAATCTCAATAATTTTGTAGGGAACAATGATCCAACACGCAAATTTAGATTCTAGTGTTATTTGGAGTAAAAGAACTGATTATTAAAACTATCAACTCCCAACTTTGAAATAATTTTTTTGAAAAAGAAAGTCTTGTTTTTCAAATATTATATATTTTAAAAAAAAATAATTCTGATCATATATCATCTATTTCATGTTAATTATTTAATTTTGTTTAATTTATACAAAATTCGAGAGATTTGAGATTGAATTGAAAAGAGAATTTAGCAAACCCTATATTATTAAAAGCAGTTTACACTTTTTTCATAGCTGAAAGTGTTTCAGATTACTTTGGTCAACCTAGGGGCATATATGACCAGCAGAGCTACTGAATATTATTAGTATTTTATGAAGATAAAAACAAATTTAGAGTAATTAACTAGGGACACATGCCTCCCCCTCTTACTGCCTGCCTAGATCCAGCCCGGGCTGCAATCAAATGTCACCAATTAAAATTGTTTATTCGCATGCACCAAAACAAAACTAATATAAGAATTTTTATTTATGTGTGGAAAACATACAACGGACTACAACATCACAAAAGTAACCTACGTTTACAAGAAATGACTAATTAACATATAGAAGAGATGATACACCTACCGCTCTTTCGAATGGGACATCACACCATAACATGCAACTATTGCATTTCAGTTAATATATACTAATATCCATTTTTGTATATAAATCTTTTTATATTCTCCAATTATCAATCAATTAATTTTCTTTTGCTGTTGGAGCTAAAATGGAAGAAATCATATATATTGGACAGATATATAAGGACAACTCATAGCTATTTGTCTTATTCATTTAGTATTAAATGAAATATTATTATTACAATATTTAATTTCTTTTTAATCTTTCATTTTCCAATTTGATTTGAAAACGTACAATAGACATTCATAGCAAGACAACACACACACCAAGAGTGCAACTTAAGCGACATGTGTGTGAGAGAGTACGGGAGATCCTGACCGCTGGATTCCTCCTCCTTCAAATGAAAACATAAATCTCATTAGGAAGAGAGGGAGAGAGAGAAAGACTGAAGAGGAAGAAAATCCAAAGAAAAAAAGATAAGAACTTTGAAATTTCATAGCAGTTTACAGCCATGGCGGCTCGTAGAGTGTCTTCTCTATTATCACGAACCTTTTCAGCTTCATCTCCCTTATTCTTTCGTTCTCAAGGTAACCCACACATACTGTACAAAATAAACCCTGTTCCATGTCTCTGATTTAGTGAATCTCCTAAACTATCTTCATGTTTAAAACTTTGTTGTTGTAATAAAGAAATTCGAGTATGTTCTGTTTTGATTAATCATGGCAATCACGGTATAACACGTGACTTGGGGGAAGTTAGCACAAGTTTTGTGATTTATGTATATATCGTAGATCAAAAGATTATATTCGTTGAGATCTGGATCTATGACGAATTCTACATTATGATGTATCAAACATGACAATTTTCAGGGAGAAATTGTCACAATGGAAGTAGGATCGTAAGAAGATTCGGAAGCTCTTCTGCAGCTGAAGAAATCATAACCCCGTCGGTTCAAGTTTCTTATACACAGCTCCTTATCGATGGGAACTTCGTAGACGCTGCTTCTGGTGAGTGAAGTTTTCATTTTTTAATTATCCCTAAAAAAAGTGTTTTGTTTTAGAAATAAAAAATGGCAAAGTTGGAGTCTTCAAATTCCAGTTCCATGAACAATAACAGTTGTTTTTTTTTTCTTTTTTGAATTGGGGAATTAGGTAAGACGTTCCCGACTCTTGATCCACGGACAGGGGAAGTCATTGCGCACGTAGCTGAAGGCGATGCTGAAGATATCAATCGAGCGGTGAAAGCTGCAAGGAAAGCCTTTGATGAAGGACCTTGGCCTAAGATGACTGCATATGTATATAAGCACTATTTCTGAGTCATGAAAATTGTGAAATTTTTAAGTGTAATGGTCTCATCTTGGTTGTGATTTGGGTTTCGATTTCAGGAAAGGTCAAGGATAATGCTGAAGTTCGCCGATTTGGTTGAGAAACACAGCGAAGAGCTCGCGTCTCTAGAGACATGGGACAATGGGAAGACTTATGAACAAGCGAAAACAGCAGAGATACCAATGCTCGCCAGATTGTTCCGTTACTATGCTGGTATGAAATGGTTAACCGAAAATCTCGAGAATTTTGTGAAGTTTTCTTGCTTTTGCTGTTAAATTGTGTAAATGAACATTCTTGGTTTTGATTTGATGTGTAGGATGGGCGGATAAGATTCATGGGCTTACAGTTCCAGCTGATGGAAACTATCATGTTCAGACACTGCATGAACCGATAGGCGTTGCCGGACAGATCATTCCGTGGAATTTTCCGCTTTTGATGTTTGCTTGGAAAGTTGGTCCTGCTCTTGCTTGTGGTAACACCATTGTCCTCAAAACCGCGGAGCAAACTCCTCTCACTGCTTTCTACGTCGGCAAACTTTTCCTTGAAGTAAGCAATAGATTATATTCTTGTGTTTTTTTTTTTTTTACTGTTGCTTGGAAAAAATAATAAACTTCTACAAGTAACAGTGTTTCTTGAAATTCATGATAGGCGGGTCTTCCTCCTGGTGTTCTAAATATAGTTTCTGGATTCGGTCCAACCGCAGGTGCTTCCCTTGCGAGTCACATGGATGTAGACAAGGTAGAGATATTCATTTGCTTGCTCTTAACTTCTTTAAATGCCTAAATTTATGCTACATTGTTTCCTTTCCGCCAGCTTGCTTTCACAGGGTCGACTGATACGGGCAAAGTTATACTTGGATTGGCTGCTAACAGCAATCTCAAGCCAGTGACCCTAGAACTTGGAGGGAAATCACCGTTCATCGTATTTGAAGATGCCGATATCAATAAAGCTGTAGAGCTTGCTCACTTTGCTCTCTTCTTTAACCAGGTTTTTGTCAATAGTAGAATATATACCTTGAGATTGCTTACTCAATTTATTACCTAGTTCTTGAGATAATGTTAAGTAATGTATTTGTAGGGGCAATGTTGCTGCGCGGGATCTCGGACATATGTTCATGAGAAAGTGTATGATGAGTTTGTTGAGAAAGCAAAGGCGCGTGCCTTAAAACGTGTGGTTGGTGATCCTTTCAAGAAAGGCATTGAACAGGGTCCTCAGGTTACACATACACATTCCTTGCAGAGTTTATCTTCTGTTTATTTTGTTGATTGGTTTTGTGATTTGGGTATATTTAATCATCTTGTGTAGATCGATTCGAAGCAATTCGAGAAAGTGATGAGATACATAAGGTCAGGTGTCGAAAGCAATGCTACTCTTGAATGTGGTGGTGATCGGGTTGGAGACAAAGGTTACTTCATTCAACCTACAGTCTTTTCTAACGTTAAGGTAAAAAACTTTTCTAAAGTCAAACTTCCTCAATGTTGTTTTATTCCAATTCACTATGGTATCCCTTTGGTCAAAAACAGGATGACATGCTTATCGCTCAAGACGAGATTTTTGGTCCAGTCCAATCAATCTTGAAGTTCAGGTACGTAGAGCTACCAATAACCGTGAAATTAGACTTACCACTTCACTAATGATGGTAAATGTGATTAGTCGGGAATAAGGATCTGAACTGAACCGAACAAAATAAACCGATCTAGTATACCAAAGAAGCCACAATTTGGTTAATGATGTACTCGATTAGAAGCTAGAACCGTAGTTGATTTGGTTGAACACAGGTTATTATTCTATATTCCAAAACCCAAAAAAAAAAAACGAACCAAAATTTGATGGAGATTGTTGATGTTGGATTCAGGGATGTGGATGAGGTGATAAAGAGGGCGAACGAGACGAGGTACGGGCTAGCCGCAGGAGTTTTCACAAAGAACCTGGATACTGCAAATAGGGTCTCGAGGGCTTTGAAAGCTGGCACCGTTTGGGTCAACTGTTTCGACGTTTTTGACGCAGCCATCCCCTTTGGTGGTTACAAGATGAGCGGCAACGGCAGAGAGAAAGGTATTTACAGTCTAAACAACTACTTGCAGGTCAAGGCAGTCGTCACTCCCCTTGATAACCCTGCATGGATCTGATCTCTGTAGTTTGGTTCATCGTAATTGCTCAAAACAAAACAAAGAAGACTCCAAAAGTTTAAATAATATAAAAATAAGGCCAGGGTTTGTTACTTTACGGATTGTGGCACTGTAATAAATGTGCAATCAAGTTCTTACTGTTGTTTTTCTCATATCATATAGCTGTTACACTGAGCCGTGTACTTGTTGTGGTTCATTTGGTTTCTGCAGTATTTCTGTCTAAACTGAAATAGATAATATTAATCTAACAAAATTTAGATTTTGTTAAATCTTTGGAATTCTAATCCGTGTATCTTTCTAGTGTTTCTTTTTGGATGTATATCTTCGTAGAGTCGAATATCAACAGAATTATGATTCCAAATCTGATAGGAAAGCGCTAGTAATGTTTTTTTTTATAAAAAAAGGGTTAATTGGTTTTAGTATAGTATTGATAAAAGAAAAATTTGTTAAAAGGTTTATTATCACATTTTGCGACTAAACTAAGACAGAAATTTGTTTAATTTATTTCTTTTATTTTAGCAGATAATTTTTTTTGAACTTTAATAATTTTTTTTTCAAATTTTAATATTCATTTTAATATTGAAGGATAAACTTTAAATTTGTATCAGAAGTGACAACTAATGTGCCACGTTACTCCGACGAATTTTATTAATCGTTTTAACTTCATATTGTAGAAAATTAGGTTATACAATTTTGCTTTATTATTTTTTCATGTAGATGATTATTATTTTTTATGTAGACGATATTGACAGATCATTTTATTGTTGTGAAATAGATGTGGACCTACTAAAGTAGTAATCTTTTGTTTATTCACTGAACTTGAACCAAACTAATCTGTTAAATCTACTAGATGCACATTAGTGATAAACATGACATAAAATGCTAAGCGCATCAAATATACCAAATCGTGAACCCTTCTTCCTAACCAGAGGTTTCCGTTTTCTCTTTAGTTTTTCTTCATCGCAATTGCTTACTTGACTTGGCTCCAAAATCCCTCTTTCTCCTTGTCACTCACGATCCTAAACCCGCTAGATACTCCGCATCAGCCGAGGATTCGAGTTCCGTTTCGGATTCGATTCAAGCATTTCTTATCTCCAAACTTTCTTAGTGTTTCTCCTTCTCTCGATTTTAACTCTCCTCTACCTCTCTCATGGCGATGAGAGGTGTCGATTTCAAGTGGTGAGCTCTCTTCAATCTTCTTCTTTCATTTGGGTCGATCTAAAGGAGACGAATTTCGATTTCGATCTTCGAATCCCATTTCGTATTCGTTTTATTTCTCGACTTTTCGTGGATGAGTATCTGATTTTGTGGGTAACGTTAATAAATTGCAGGTACGATGGGTTCTTCTTGTCGATGCTTGCAACTAGTGTGTATCCTTTATATATCTCTGCGTGTTGGATTCTTCGAATTTTGTTTCTTTTTTCCGTTATGATTTGTTTGTTTTGCTTGGATCGAGCTGATAGTTCTCAATCCCGGATGAAAGGAGATTGATTTATTCTTCTTCTTCCTATTTTTCTCCTGAAGATCCATTTTTAGTTTTGATCCTTTCATGGAATTGAGGACTAGTAGAAATCTTGTACTGAATTTTGTTTTTTTCTAGGGTCTAAGCTGATTTAGATAACCTCTCTACTTCGTTTCCTTAATGGTTTTTGCGTTTGTAGAATCATTGTAGCTATCAATTGGAAGAGATATCATACGTGCAATTACCCGTTGCATATATGGATAGTGGTAGGTGCCTCACTTGAACTTTTTTTTTTTGATCTTGCTTATTTATCTATGAGCTTCAGATCTTTTGAGTTCTTTTCCCCAGATTCTATTAATTTTGTTACTTTTCATTGATTTGTTCATCTCTAACTTCTTCAGGTCGATTACACCACCGTGTTTTTCTTCCGCGTCTTTATGTTTGTTGACAATGGTCTTGCTGCTGGACTTGGCTTGTAAGTCCCATCCAAAGCTCCTAGAAAATTTGAAGGTTTTGAATCTTTGGAATCTACATGGTTTCCTCGAGTTGTTATATAAAGAAGAACCTTTTGCTATATCTGTTCTTGTTGTATAAAGAAGAACCTTTAGCTTAATCTGTTCTTGGCTATCATTATACCTCTGATAAAGCATGTAGTTTATTGAAAAGAAAATAGGCTATGAAAATATGCTAAATGGATAACATCAATTTCTTTGGAGTTTCTGTTGAGTATACTCTTACTCTATTTTGGTTTATCTTTAGAATTGCATGTTTGATCTCAGAATTAGCTAGTTCCAACGTTTTTCTATCTTGATAGGTAGCAAAGTTACATGAATATCTGGTTAATTTAATTCACATTGATTTCTGGTATGAACATCTATTAGGGATTTTGGAAGTCAACAGCGGAACTCTGGGTTTTGTGGGAGAGTGGTGGTGCTGTCTATCCTATCTCTGCTGCTGTATCCATTTCTGTGGACTTGGACTGTAATCGGTACAATTTGGTTTACAGGGGCAAAGAGCTGTGTGAGCAGTTTTTATGATCATATGATAAGATTTTCTTGTTGCAAATCCTGGTTCGCTGAGCTATTATGTATTTCTCTTGCGATAGTTACCTGAAGACGGCCAAAAATGGGGGTTCCTGATTTGGCTGATGTTCAGCTACTGTGGCCTCCTCTGCATTGCATGCATCTGTGTCGGAAAGGTAAGACATTCATCAAGCTTTTTGTTGCTCTGAAGAGGACACCCCAGTTATATGAGTGTACTTATGTGAATTTACTTGATAGTGGTTGGCGCGAAGACAGGTACACTTATTACGTGCTCAGCAGGGAATTCCGAGTTCAGAGTTCGGGGTAAGTTTCAGGATCCGGTTATTTAACTTTACTTCCTTTGTACCAGAAGATCATTTGCGGAATTGCAATTATCTTCTGACACTTGTGAGTATTTTTTAAATTTCTGTTTTCTTGTGGCCAGATTTTAGTTGACATGATTAGGGTGCCTGATTGGGCATTTGAAGCCGCAGGCCAAGAAATGAGAGGCATAAGTCAAGATGCTGCTACATACCATCCTGGACTTTACTTGACTCCAGCCCAGGCAAGTCGTGTCGTTTGAGAAAAGCGCTTAAGCACGTTAAGCATTTATTAACTGTCCTTAACATGAATATGACTCGATGCTACTCTATCAGTGGTTCCAATTTCACATACACAACAGTTATACTTTCCAGTAGTTGATGGACATATTCGGTAGAGGAGGAGAAAATCTTCTTTGCCAATGATGTCAAAGAACATATAATTGGCGGGCTGTGATTATGTCCAAATTTACTTCTACAATATCTGGTTTAACATTCCAAACATCTAATGCTTGATGCTCTGATAAACAGACAGAAGCTGTTGAGGCACTCATTCAAGAACTTCCAAAGTTCAGGTTGAAATCTGTCCCAGATGATTGCGGTGAATGCTTAATCTGCTTAGAGGAATTCCATGTTGGACATGAGGTATTAAATATCTCTTTTCTAAATTCTTTCCATAGCTAGGCATTAACTAACTTCTTATGCATACTTATCTGGTAGATATTGAACACTAGTTTTGCTACAATAATGTGCTTGCGTGCTTTTCTCGTCTCAATGTTTTCCTTGGATGAGCGGAAATTGTCTAAATATTACAGGTTAGAGGTTTACCTTGCGCCCATAATTTCCATGTGGAGTGCATAGACCAGTGGCTGCGTTTGAACGTGAAATGTCCTCGGTGCCGATGCTCGGTTTTTCCAGACCTTGATCTCAGCGCATTATCCAATCTCCAGAGCTCAGAAACACAACAGCCATCCTCACAAGGGAACACGGAGACAACAGAAGCTCGGTACATAATAAGCCAACCACAAAGCGAGAGCTACTTCTTGAGACTTCAATCCCTAATTCACCCAGTCCACACAGACACTTCTCTGGAGACTGCAGAGAACGGTGGGGTTCCTCCTGTATCGGCTGGTGGATCTCCATCTCGGAGATGAGAGAAAGAAGTGAGTCTATGGTTATTCTACTCATAACTAACTCTTGACTGATTGAAGGAAACGAAAAAGAACACTTTGAGCCTTAGTTTTCACCTTTAACTGTCTTACAATGTAAATAAATTGGGGTTGAAAGAAGAGGAAAAAAATATACAATCTTAGGGGTTTTACATTTGGTAAGAATGAAGAATTGTTCATGTCCGTACTCTTTAACGGTAGAGAATGTTCATATTCCTTTTACTTAGTAGTTATGGTTACAGCTCGACCAATTTTCTATTTAATTTATCAAAAAATATTTACATTTTTGTATGTAATTTCGAATATTCAACTGTTTTTTTTTTTTTTTGTTTCAAGCAACAAAGATGTTTTTTATAAAAGCAATAAGGAATTGTAATGTTAAGTTCAATAGTTTTCAAAAACATCTTAAAATTTTGTTTAAAAAGAGAAGAAGCCTAAAAATGCCAAAAGAGTTTTAGTTCAGACTAGATTGCCGTATTTGAGAACATCGTTCTTATTGGTTAAACCTACTAAAGCTTAAACATCGTTCAGATTCTGTGTTGGCGAGTATGTCGACGAGACTGTCACTTACTCAGATTCCTGAAGGTTTTCCTGAAAATTCTGTGTTGACGACTGTCTCTTCGACACAGTCGCTTGCTTAGGTTTCTGAAGATTTTGTGTTGCCGATACAGTCTTCAACATAGTAGCATACTTCACTTTGCCGACTTCATGGCTTACTCGAGTTTCTGAATATCACATGTTCATTACTGTGTCGCCGAGACCAAAGCTTTAAATTAAAAAAATGTGGAACTGTATTTGTAAATAAATTATTAATTTATTTCCATTTTACCACCACCAGACTATCTCGATTTCAGATTAAGAGGCATATACATAATCCAATTTGGCTGAACAAAAACCAAACCAATAAACCAACAATTCAAAAAACAAATATTTATAGGCTATTAAGATATTTTAAAAAGATTTATAAGCTTTTATTAGGTTTGGATTGGATAATTTATAGTGTATACAAACTATATTACTATTTACGTGGGTAAGGTGGACTTTATCCACATCTAATAAAAGAGGATAAAGACATATAGGTTATAAATAGAGAAACTAAAGCAAGTGTTAAAATAAAAAACAGATAAGTTCTAATATGGCAGAAACACAGTACGTAGGGTAATATTGGGTTTGGGTTGGATAATCTATAGTTGACAGAAACTATATTATTATTTATCTGGGGTAACCTAGTGTTTATTCATATAACTTAATTAAAAATATTTATTAAGTCCACTTGCAAAGTTTCGGTACCTCAAATTTATCAAGTTTCTTCGTCAATCATCAAAGGGCAATAGCTCTATATATACCCTAGTAAGGACGAGGAGAACCCTTGGTGTATCGGCATGACTTCCTAATCTGTTATTAAATTTTCCTCAAATCTGTAGTCTATACATCTGCTCGTATAATTAACCAAGTTTCTTCAGATAGCTTAATTTTCATTACTCGCACCCATTCGCTGGGATGGGTGAAAAGATGCGATGGTTGGATGAAAAGAGACAATGGTTCGCTGAACGGTCGTGACTATTCGGTAAGGCAACCTTAAAGGGGTCAGAATCGTTTCCGTAGGCTCCATAATCGTTTCTCGTTCGTCAAAGTCAAACTAGGGTTTGAATGACTCTTTGACTTCCTATTTCATGTTTTAGGGTATTGAGAAATCGGCCATATATGGAAAGTGAACTTCTCAAATTCAGAAACATGTGAAATTGTATAATTAACTAATACGCTAGATGTTGGAAAGAATCCAAAAACCCTTCCGTGAGTTTCTACTTTGAACCATCTGGAGTTTATTCCACGTACCATGTGTATAAATGTATGGATGATACATTGATCCGCAATATTGTTTCACTACATTATTAATTGAGCTGCCTCAACGTATTTTTTATTTTTAATTTTTTTAATTTTTGTCAACAGCTGTCTTAAGTAATTAAAGACCGAAAAAGAGAAAGAAAGTAATTACAAGTTTTGTAGAAACGTATACATATTTGTGTATATATGGGGTACGAATACGTCGACCATCTACCATAAACGTCTAACATGAATCAAAAATCTGCACATGATCTCCTCCATTAACATGTGTGTCTACATACATATAAATACGTGTTCTTTTAAGTTTCCATTGGTCAAAATTTCAAGTTTTCCTTCAAGTAACACACCATCTCTTGCTGCAAAGTTTAAACACCTAATCAAATATTTTCAAAGCATGAAACAATAATATTCATTTAAGAAAAACAGATGAGGAAGTAATTTGAACAAATTTATATTAAAGGCGATATTGAGAAAGTAACTTCGGGAAGGCTTACGAGGAAGCAGAGAAGGATACAAGCAGCTGCACCTGGGAATAATACGTACCAAAAGCTCAACTTTTGTAACTTTGCTCCGTCTATGAACAGTAGTGGTAGACTCGCCGCTGTGTTTTTTTTTAGATATATAAATCATATCAACGTACCCACACAATGATATAAATTTATATATATATATATATACAAGAAAATGGAATTTCTAGAAATTTTCTGTTTTACACTCACTTTAATATATCCGTGTCCGTGTTATACAACCCGAACGGAATATATATGATCATGCTTTTCTATATAACGAGGAATTTGATATTGAAAGTCAAACAGTCTCTGGACTAAAATGTTTCTACTGGTTGAAAAAGAGCTAGTAATAATATTCATTGATGGGAAAATTATCTAAATCCATAGAAACAATCTTGCACTATTCAATATCTACGACTGCCTCTTTTTATTTGGTTTTCATTCAAATTATCGACAATTCTCATGGAATATGATATCAGTTGAGGTTTTCATTTTCCGTTTGGAGATAGGAGGGATTTGGAATTTCAGATTCCATAATTTAAAAATAAGATTAGTAGGACTATCAGAATCATGTGGCATAATAATGGTCACCTTTAAAATTCATAATAAATATATGGGGTTCGAATCCAATTTAAGGAGATATTAAAGTTACTAGAATAAATTAACAAAAAAAAATTAATAGGACTATGTATCAATATTTTTATTTTCTTATATATGTTTTCGTATGTTAATTTCATACACATTGTACCATTTATGTTGAGCGTGGGAATTTTTATTTCCCGTCCTATATATATTTTTCATATTTCTAAACCTAACAACAGAATATAAGAAATATGTTTTTTTTGCTAGGATGATTAAATAAGTTCGAACTTTTTGTAATTAAATGTTTTAAAATAACAAAAATAACCAATAAAGAAAACTAAAATCCAATTACCTGGCGGATGATTAGCACGAGTAATGACCATAAACGCGATGGAAGCAGCGAGGGCGGTGCTGCGGGCGAGCCAGCCGGGCCCAAGAATGGAGAAAGCCAACACTCCAATGGCTGAACAACCTATTTGAGCCATGAATACATTGTATTTCTGAAATAAATACACATGCACTACCCATCACCTTTTTGATCAACAGTAGTTAGCATTTTAAAGTTGCGTTTTTCGCAAATAGCGTTTCAATCGCAAGAAAGGAAAAGTTGAAAGTGTTTAGAAATTACCCTAGCAGCAGGTGCAGAAGGAGTGGTGAAGAGAATGGCAGAGACGGCACCAAGTGGTGCAACCGACATTGTGATTCCTTTAGGGTTTAACAATTGATCTATCCTTCCCATTATCGCCATCGCCGCAAACGCTCCTTTTCTCGTACCAAAATTTTTTTAACAAAACATTTTAAATATTTTGAATACATCCATACATCTATATTTGATTTCATCAAACCAGTCATAGATTCCTTTCTTTTGCATGCATGTTCGACAATTATAATGGCATGACATGATTAAGTTATACTATATATGTTTCCTTTTCATTTGACATATTTATAACAATTTTATAAAATGATAAAACCAACTAAATAATTTATGCCTCCGTTCAAGGATTTGCATAGACTATGGCTATTTTAGAATATGTATAATCTTAAGAAATTCACAAACAATCTTGGTTATACGAGTAAGTATTATACGAATTAATTAAGAAAACTATTAATATATTAATCATGATTCTTATAGCTTACTAAATTCAAGAAATGTTCAAAACTCAAATAGTTATTATCAATAGCTATTTGGTCGTTGGAAGAGACACGATCTCTCTGTCTCTCTCTCTCTTCCCTTGTCTTCGGACAAAAGAAAATTGCTGTCTACTAAATTTTCTCATTTGATTTGTGAGCATATTTTATGTGTATATATATATGTATATAACTAACCTGCTGCAGGCCAAATGACGTCACTCAGCGACGGAGCCACCGTGGTCTTCTCGGGCTTCCAAGAATCCCAAGAAACCGCCGGTAAATCTTCAGCCGAAGCCACCGGCATAGACACGCCGGCGCTTTTGCTTATTCGCCGGCGATTGCTCAACGACCTAAGGCTTCTCATATGCCTCACAGATTCATTGATACATAGAACATAAGAGGGGAGCCTTAAGAAATTATGGCTTTTGAAACCGGCCGAAACCATTGACGGAGCTCTTGAAACCGCCTGAGTAGAGAGATTCCGGCGAAGAAGCGGTAAGCGGTGGGAAGGTAGAGGCTTCACCGGAAACGAAGCCATGGTTGTTGGGAGGCTTTCGATGTAAATATCTCAACAAAGACTAATAAACATGTCCCCGTCTTTCTAATTATACCAAAAGGATGAGAGAGAGAGAGAGAGAAGAGACACTAGTGGACAATGATCTTTACAAACACTCAGGTTTGTGTATATAACTATGTATATATGAGTTCACAAGTTGAAATAAATGATACATGTGGAGGGCGAACAAATAATAATAATAGGTGGATTGTTTTTTACATTAGTAAATTAAGGCATGCAACCAAATATGGAATGGAACTAGAATGATTTATTATATATATAGTATCAATACAGTGCAGTTTTACATTTTTATCAACGATGTTTTCTTGGTTATATACAATTTTTACAAAATATTTATTTCTGTTAATCAAAAGCAATGATCATTTTTAAGGAATATTAGTTGAAAATTAGTTAAAACCCGAGTTCTAAGAAAATCAGTATAGAATTATTGATAAATTTCTTTTTATTTTGATTTTTTTAAAAAAATACTAACTAATTGTATTTATGTTATTTGACCTCTTTCGATATGCAAATGACGCTGCCAATCTCGCCACTCACTTAAAAAAAACCAAAATGCCGACTTGGACTATTTATTCAGTTGATATTATTGTTTATACTGATAATTTAAATGAATAAGAAGAAGGACCTACATGTATTATAGTAGTTATTAATGGATGAATGACTTTCTATTTTTAAAATGATATACTAATTGGCAAGTGGATATGCCAATAAAAAGCATTGGCCATATAAGAGGTGGATGGGGTTCAAAGGTGAGCCTCTTTGATCAGTCGAAAGGTCATTGGATGACAATATAGTGCCTTCATCTAATACTTAAATTATTCTTAATCCTCGTTATTTTAATTTCGTTTGATATGTAATAACCAGATATTTGTATTTATATTTCTGTTATATATATGGAAGTTGTCGCCTTCACATGCATACACATGTTCCATGTTTCAAATCGTGAACACCAATCAAAATAAAATATACTATCAGATAATATTAACAGGTTTTTTGACATAAACCTAAAATTTGTGTCCTAACGAATCTTCGATTGCGGGTTCAAAAGGTCAATTAATTGTTACTCATTATAACCTTTTGCTTTTGTTATATATATATATATATATATATATATATATATATATTACAAAGTAACTCACTTTTGTAGACCGAAAGAAGAATAAATGATAAGATTGGTACTGATTTAGGCAAAGCAGAGAAGGCCAAGTCTTGGGGTTTGTACCTTCAAAAAACCCATATGAATCAATCGAAACCAAGGTATTAAAATAAGATAGCTAACTTTCATCTTTAAAAATTGATTTCTAAGCCCAAAGATTCTGCTGCCTATTTACACAATCGATTTTATTTAAATGACATATGCCCACCATGAACATTATCTTCTTGCTTTTATCAAAAATATCAAAAACGCTTATAGAAAAAACAAATGCTACATCGATCCATAAAATTAAAGAAAAAAAAAGTGTTAATATTATAAATATCTTATTATGATTGACACCGGAAAATATATTTACCATGAACTTCAATAACATTGAAGTTCAGCCAAAGGGTTTTTAGATGTTCAATGAAATAGTAGGTTATGCAGGTATGACTACAACATATAGAAGAAACACAAATACATAAAAGGTTTTTTTAGAGCTAAATTCAAGATTGCTATTGTTTTTCAGGTTGCGATTGTTTCAAACGTAGATTTATGCATTTGTGTTTTATGTTGAAAAAGTTATGTTTTAAAAATAAAAATGTCCAGTTTTTCTAATATATTTTCTTATAAAAATAAGTTTTCCTTTTCGTTTGTATAAATAATAAGGGTTTGCTTATAAAATGATAGGTACAAGTTACGTTTTCAGATTGAAAAAAAGGTTTCCATTGGAACATTAATTTAGACACAAGACAACAATCAATACTTCAAAACAAATTGGTGATGCAATTAGAAACGCAGAAGAACCAGTAAGAAAAACGAAAAATGTTATACGCACCGACATTATTTTCATATACCTAATGGCTCTGTTAATTATCATAATCACTACATATATGGCAGCAGAAGACAATAAGATAGTACTTGACAAAGTGATGATAGTAATCTTGACAGTTTCATGGTTTCTTCCGACTAATCAAAACGATCTTCTCCTTTTAGAAAACGAGAGTTATACATCTTTATTTTATTTACGAAACCCTCTATAAACCATCTATTTAAAATTGCTTGATCAAGTTAGCATTTAAATTCTTTAACTATTCAATCGATAAACTAGGACAAAAGACGAATAAGCTTGAGGTACAATATCTTATCTGATACGTAAGATTTTGGTGAACATGAACGTGGCATTTAAGCCCAACAAAACAGACAGATAATTTTCTTGTTTTAAAACCGGCTCACTAAGCCCATTAAAACCATATACATAATCGATTTTATTTTTTTATTTTATTTATTAGGCCTGTCTTTTCCTTTTAAGGCTGATATGTAAACTTTACGGGTTCGGATTACGAACCTGGGTTTAATATTAATATTATGTCCAGTTTGAAATTTAATTTTCATTTTTGTTTACTTTTTTTCTTTTTCAACAAAGGCTTTCAATGAAAATGCATGAGAACAAAAGAAAAAAAATACATACACATCCAAAAACCTTAGTTTGTTAGGTTTAGCCCATATTAATCTAATCAAGCCCAAAGTTATACATAAAAAAACATTTTCGAACTAAACTCATCGAAAATCACACGAGTAAACGTAGCAACAACACCTGAATTGAGAAAGATGAGATAGCGAATGTGAAAATATAGTCAGAAAATCAAATGGGAATTCAAAACAAATTAAGTAGCCAGATGAAATTATTTATGGTTAGCCAAAAATCTACAGGGTTTCTTCTAACAAAAAAAATGAAAGAAAAAGGCTTCTTGATGTTATTAGAATAAATTGATCAAAATATATAGAAAGGTTTAATTTGAATTTCGATTTAAAGTTTTGGATGGTAAAGAAAGTAAGATAATTGAAACTCTATCTATTTATTTGGAATTTAGTTTTAGAGCAAATATGTATTTTCGAAAGAAAGTTAAAAAAATGCTACTGTTTCGATTCAATATTCGAATTAATTTTTGTTTAGTTTCGAAAAAGGTGAAACCAATACATATCAAAAAGTATAGTTCGATTTGTCAGTCGGTTAAATCGTGGATCATTTTAACTCAATTATATACAGAGAGAATCAGAATAACTGTATAAGAGAATGTAGAAAACAGAAAAACTATATGATTTTTGAGGGTCCAAAAGAAACTAATGTACGACGAAAACCATCTAAAGTGAGAGGCAAAGAGAGAATCCATCACCACAAAAGTAACGTAATTCTTAGAAAGTACCTTTCAGAATCAATATTATGCATTATTTCCAAAATCCCAAATCGTTTGATATGCACCATTCAATATCTAACACAGAAGAAACAAAAGCACCAGAATGCACAAGGACGCTTAGAGCGTCTATGTGATGTCAGAGAAAAATGCCCGTTGTATAACACTCACATACTTTGATCCGCGTTGTGTCTTATGAGACATACATATTTGGCACTTTATGTGTATGATATTTTTTTTGTTACTCTAAACCATCAAAAGTGAGAGGCAAAGAGAATCCACGACTTCATCTAAATCTTCTTAAATTTTCGAAATCTGTTATTTATGCAACACAATTATATGTATATTATGTTGGTATTTTCTTTGAACAAATTGAACAGATTCCTAAAATACTGTAATTAATTATAATAATTTAAATTAGTTTTTTTTGTTTCCTTTTCTGCAAATATTTTTAATTAAAGCTAAATTTATTAATTAAAAAATGGAGAATTAAAATTATGTGTCACATTAGTGGTTACTTTTGAAAATCATCACAAATTTGAAGTTCGAACCAAATATTATGAGATGTTAAATTGATATTAAAAATAATATAATAAATTGACAAAAAAATGAAATTAAAAGAAAATAAAAATTAGGTTAGAAGTCAAGTCATATGATAGGAGAAAGTTTGAAACATAAAAAAATATGATCATGTGGCGAAGCTTGTTAGAATCAGTGTAGATGGTCGAAACCTTCATGTTATCTCCACATCTTTGAAGAATCACTAAGGGGTAATTTTTTTATTCATAGTCATCTAATCTCTTTATATATGTCTATCAACTGAAATGTGTTTGTGAATGTGAAATTAAACGATTTAAGGTATGTGTAAGTGTCTTTAAAAATGTCACAATCAACCGGTGATTATTTATTAAAGCGTATATATATAATGTATTTTAACCAAAATAAACTAAAATTCATAAGTTGACAAAAAAACTAAAACTCAAAAATAATAATATATTTTTAGTTATTTACATATATAAAATAAAGATAATCATAAAATAAAATATAATACAAACTAAAATAATAAAATTATATATATATACTAAAATTATTTTGATAAAAATTAACTAAATCTTTTTTGATTTTTTTGTGAAACTTATGCATCCAAAACCTTAAATCCATATTATTAAGATCGATTTTGTATAGGCCAACGAACAACAACACATGGCAAAAAAATCTACTTATGGACACCAATCTTTAGGAAAAAAATCATAACCGATATTTAATGTGGAAAGACTAGCTTTTTGAGGCATCATGAGCCTAAATTCGGAAGGACTCCACCACACATTCGAGTTTGGCTACTAACCCCGAACTAATAACAACTGATGGAAATGCTCGACAGAAGTCAACTCAAGAACTCAAACCACCAAACGCATCCTCTATAAATAAAAGAGGGGGATCAACAATAAAAGTAGAGAGTCATGAGAAATAGCTCCTGAAGAAAGGTCAAAGTATTTATTCCTCAATTCCACTCCATAAACAATTTTAAAAAGAGTTTCAATCCTATTTTTTAGGATTTTTTCTATATCTAAAAATTCTAAATATTTATGACATATTAGAGTTTAATCATTGAACGAGATTCTATACACAACCGTACACTATTTTTGTGAAAATGCCTAATTTAAAGCATTTGATAGTTTTTGGAAAGAAAATTACTTATTTTTCCTCTTGTGGTTTTTGAGGTTGTTTATCTTATGTAGGAAATTCTTATCTGGAAGATGTCTCTAAGACCCATACAGGAAGGTAATTTCTCATCCCCTAGAAGATAACACACTACAAGAAAAACATCTTATTTTCGACAGTAATTTCCAACGGACAAAACACCGTCAGATTTTACTCTAAAACCGTGGGAAAACCGATAGAAAAAGCCAATAACTTTTCGAGGGAGTATTCCGACAGAATTCCGACGATTTTACATCGGAATACAGTATTGTTGGAATTCCGTCAGATAACAATTTCTGGGTATTCGTCAGAAATCCATTGAAAATTACTGACAGATTACCAGAAATAGAATCCGTCAGTAAACCGTCGGAATTTATCAACGGATTTCTGACGGATTCCTTCGGCTTGGTTTTTACCTATTTAATAAACAAGTGCGTAACTACCGGATTGGTACATTCCAATGATTTTCGACGAAAATCCGAAAGACTTTTCCGACGGAAATCCGACGGATTTCCAACGATTATTTTCTCTATATATATGAGCACATTTTAGCTCATTATCATATTTCTACAAACATTTATAAATTCTCTAAAAATAAATATATATTTTCGTTCTTGGATGGACGAACCAATGATAGATGCGGAGTCCAATCTATTGAGAGATGATTATGCTCGAGATATATGCAAATTTATGGATCTGGTCGGGAGAAATCAACATGACAAAAGAAGTGGTAAGAGCAAATGTCTATGTTCTATTTGCGAGAATAATATAAGTGTTAAGATTGAGTTAGTCTGGAATCATTTATACCAAAATGGATTTATCTCGGGTTATAAGATTTAGTATTTACGTAAAGAAAAAAACTCTTAATATGGTAGTAGTAGTAATGCACAAGATGTTGCACATCGTATAGAAGAAAATAGAACTGAAGAATGCTAATCGCTATTGCACTACTCATAGACATTTGGGATTGTCGCAGAAACTATCAAAGTGAATTACTCAAACTATTTCATCATGAACACATACTAAACCCCATAAAACCCATAGAAATCCAAGTTTTTTTACTACGAAAGGTGTCCAAAGATAGTCATTTTGCAGTAGCAAAACTTGAACCCAGGCCTAGACCCACAAAACGAATCTTAACAACCACTAGACCACCATAAAATGTGATTAAACCCAAGTAAATTCAAATAATAAAATAAAATTTCCAAACCAAACCAAACAAAAAAAACAAATCACAAATAATATTTTATGATTTAACATTTATAATCGATAAAATCAAAAACTAGAAAATTAAAAAAAAAAGTTATAAACTAACTTTTTAATTCTAATCAAACAAAATATCAAAATTTTTAAGTTATTATCTATGTTCATGGCGCAGAAAACTACCTAATATATAATACAAACAGAAACTAAATATATATATATAATATTTGATTTAAACTTAAAATGGAATATTCAATTGGTATAATTTTGTTATAAAAGCATGCTAGAAAAAAAAATTATATCTGAAACTAGGATAAATTTACATATTTAAGAATAAGATTATTGACAGAAACTTTACATACATTTATTATTTATACAAAAAAAAATCATCATAAAATACTATAAATTAGTACCCCAAAAAACATCGAGTTAATGCTAAATATTCACATGTTTTAATTAATATGATTCAACATTATTTTTGTTTTGAATGTAATCATAATTTATATAGCCATTTATGATAATTTTGTTATTGTGAAATTATTATGTTAGTCAAGGACCATGCTTAGGATCTTTTTACTGTGATTGAATATGGTAAACCACATGTGAACATATAAAACTGGTTGCGCTTAACATAAAAGTCTACAAAATATCTCAGATTTCCAGAGGTCTCAAAAATTAATATGGGTTCCAAATTGAGACTTTTTCAAAAAAGCGTTTTCTTCTCTAAAATGTGTTAGTCTCTTTTCATTCAATTTTATCTGAAATCTGAACGATGAGTGTCTTCAGTTGTGTAGTAGGATAGAGAGAAATATCAATGTTATCTTTAGTCTCTTGGTGATTGGAAAGGATTCCCATTCAAGTACTTATCGTGAGGGTACAATTCTCCCACTCATCACTATTTCTCTTTGTGATCATATCTCTTTGTTTAATCATTTTCCTCATCGAATAGCCAAACAAGATCTCGTTTTCAGTACTTTCAACTTTCAAGATACTGATCAATTTCCTCTATGCAACTCGTAACTATCTCTACAAACTAAATAACCTCATTTTCAACATATTCTCTTTACAAAAATTTGGACGGTTCATGTTTTTCTCAATTTATCTTTTGGTTATTACATCTTAAGTTTATCTAATGAATTTTATGCATCCAAATAGAACAAATTTTAAATTTCGATATATTTTTGTCATATGGTAGTTTCAAGATTCTGATATATATATACATATATATATTTTATTCAAGTCAGAATGACTATATCTTATATTTATTGTAACTGAGAAAGAAAATCATATTATTAATAAACTGGTATAATTTACAGGAAGTTGATTATCTCTAATATTTATAGTTTTTTTTTTCTTTTTAAGTTTTAAGTGGTTCTCTATAAAATTGTTTTTCCAACAACTGTTTTAGAAATTTATAACTAGCAACACTAAACAGCTACATTCTAATATTTTCAAAATTTTATGAATATAAAATATAGCTTTGTTTGTATGTTGATTGTTAGTGACAGCGATGAAAAACAGTGACAAATTCGTGTTGGTTTGATAATGATTAAGTTAGCGAAAGGATGCAGTGATAAAAATTTAGCGATTAATGACTAGAATTTTTAGATCCACAAATTTTCTGTCCGATCGCTCGTCATAATAATAATACATAATGAGATTTAAATTGAACCAAAAAAAACAGTAAATAAATAAACAGGTGACTTTAAAAAAGAGGATCTCGCAAAGGCCCAAATTGAATTATAAATTTCAAATTCAGTTTTAAACTGAACCAAGTTATATTTTCAAACCAAACCAAACCGAATCAAATTTCAATTTTGGTATAATTGTTCCAAAGATAAAAAAAAATACTTAATCGCTATAACTAACGACTGGTAAACGAAAAAAATAAAGACATATGATGGCTATCGATAGTTGCTGTTGTTAATTGCTATCACTAGCGATTGATATACAAACAAAGCTTGTAAGTTGTAACTAAAAATTAGGATAACGAGAGTAATCTGAAACCAAAGTCGGAATACAAGACCAAGTTTGGAAAAAAGTTTCAAAACGTTACAGGTATCGTGTCATTATTGTCCATCGGTGTCAATTGAGACCAAAGGTGCAACTCGAATTAATTAGCTTCAATCGTAAAATTACCAACCAAAGAAAAAACAAAAGTCAAACGCTTGAGCAATGTTCAAACCGTCCTCGTCAGCCCGAACATTTAAGTGCGTCGACGTTTCAATAAATAATATTTTTGTAATAAAACATTTTAGATATGTTTCACGTGAAGCCGTAAATGATTTGAATAGCGTGTTTGATATATACAGTTTAAAGTTGTTGAGCGTGACTGTGTGTGAATTTTAAAACATATATTAAAACATATATATATCAATTTGTTGATGATTAACTGCCAACATAAAACTAGGAATCTCAAGTCTTCTCTACTTCTTATTTCTTAGGTAACATCTTCTTAGTAGCGGTTAAGAAACACACGGAACAAACATAAAAAAAAAGCTTATGTTGCTTCTCTCTTGACCTTACGTCAATATTTATACAAGTATATAACCATATACTACAATATATGCAAAGATATTGTACTTATCCTAATGTCTAACCTTAGTGATTTCATTTTTAGCTGATAATAAAGTAAGAAATATCTCAAAGTTATCAAAAGGTAGATTATACGTGGTAGTTCATGTAGTTTAAATAGTTTGATTTACAGTCTTTTGTGTATATTGCATTTACAATTTTATATAATCTACCGATATTTAACTATACGTATCTTAAAGATTTAACGAACGAATTAAAACGTGGGAATTAAGAACGTATATTAGACGTGGGGAGCTAGTGCACGTCGCACTTGCGGTTCAATTAAGAATAATCCAACTTTGATTAGAAAGCACTTAGTGAAAAATTAATAATTGGATACATAGCACTTAGCACTTGTAAGTTCTAACATTAGTAATCTATAGTGTTCAGTATTTAATATTTTTAAAAACAGTAATTGGATATATATACATGAACTGGAATTAATTTCATTTATAATGTATCAAGGTTATATTTTATTTTTTTATTTTTCAAAAGAAAACTTTAACTAGTCAAATACGACATTTAACAATTGGGTTTTGCACTTTTGCTCCACGACCTCGTATGGTAGATTTCGCAATTACAGTATATATACATGCATACATAGAAAAGCCATTTCGAAATCGAATGGCTCTTAAGTGTGAACTTATATCTAGTCAATTATTTGTACAATAAGTCCAATTATTGGACCAAGTGACGTGTCTTAGTCCAGCTAATTACAATTCCACTACGAATATGAAACCGCCAGAAAATAAAATTTATCCAATTATACAACAAAACAGACACGTGACATATAAATTTAATTTAAAAGACTAGACATAAAACATACAGTTCCATTCCATTGAGATTTTCTTCATTCAGAATTTGAAATCCAGGTTGTATGTTTCTATTAATAAAACTTGCGCGCGAAATTTGATCTTGTCTTAATATAATTAGAAAAACTTTGGTAATATAAATTGCCAATATATCTAATTTTCAAAGGGTTTTTATTTATTTAAAATAAATTAAAATACAAAATATATTTGGAATTGATAAAATTTACTAAATATTTAAGTTCTGAATATTTTTACGTATTGAAAAATTCTTAGATAAATTACATATCTAATTTTGGTCTGAATTGTTAACTTAAATAGTCATAAATCTATTTATACTTAAATTATATTAATAATTATGTACGACTATTCGGTTGTGCTAACCATGTTTTCTCCCGATAAATGAAATAAATCATAAATGCTATTTGGTTTCGTCAAAACATTTAGTATTAAATCATTTTGCTAATAACACTTTAATATAGTCATATCAGATGCTTACAACTAAGCATAGCTTTATCTAATCATTACTCATAAACCAAATCTTTAAATCAATTTTCTAAAACTTTTAAGTTTCAAATAATATTAATTTTATTAAAATGATTTAAAACTTATGTTAGAGAAAAATTAATATTAGTTTTTTAAAAAAATCTCAATTGAATGTTTCTCAACCACTATTGATCTAATTTCATACATGTTTTATGTGTTTTTAAAATACACTCTTAATCTCTCTTTCTCTTTCTCTTGGCAGAAATTGAACAACAAATATTTTTAGTCCGATTTAAATACACTTATTTTTAACCATTAGATTGTCGAAAAAAACTTTTATAATGGCTTGTGTAAAATAATAAGCATGAGAAGGTTGACTTTTGTACTGTTTCCCTTTTGCAATTTGATCAAATCACTCACTAACTTTCCAAATAAACCGCGTCAAACCCAAAAGGCATTGAGATTTGAGAACACGGACTACATGAACATCAACATCAGCCATCAACTTTTTCTCTTTTCATCCTTTTTTATGTTTTTTTTTTTTTTTTTGCTTTTATTAATTGGATTCACATTTGACAACCTAACTGAACTGAAATTTTCTTCGGTTTAGTTTGGTTTCCTTTTTTTTTCTTTCTAATGCATTACACAATTTAAACTGAAACCTAGTACACTCTTTAACAGCAAAATTATAAGATGTGACATAACAAATTTAAATTTTCTTTTTGAAACTAACGGGAATCTTTTATACGAAACCAAGCTCGAAAATATCCAAATTATTACCGGTTCATAAATAATTCATTTAACCGAACCAGAGGGGATTTGGTCATCATCAAAACCATACTTTTATGAATGTGACACATTTTCGTTGGTAGACTGGTAGGTGATCTTATATATTAATTGTACGTTATTCTTGTAGTTTGTAGATCTCCCGTCATTTTTCACAGTATAAAAAACACATGCGTATACACTATAGATTGTGTAATACACGTATCTTACACATATGCACACATATCACATTTTTATTCATTGATCAAAATATGATTATTTAATTTTTCCTTTTTTTTTGAATGAATGTTAAATTTATTTAGCTAAAAAAACGTTTTTACAATTGCTGTAACTTTTGGAATATAAATGATATAGAACATGATTGAAATTGAAAGATTATCTACAAGCAAACAAAGCCTCCATTGCTCCATCGTAGCTCGTTATCCGAGCAGAATGAAGGTAGGAGATTCTGTTGCGGACCTGATGATTTAATATTAATATAGCTACTCAAAAGCAAGAAAAATATTGCAATTTTTCTTTTTCAAAGAAATGTCTTCCTCAAGTCATTTTTCAAACAAGGGTAAAAATGACAACGAAAATGGAACTGTGTATTGCTTGTATATCTATATTCTAAAATTCTGTTTGTAAGAAGGAAACAATGATATGAATCTAGAAGAACCAAGAACCAAGGCTGAAGACAATTACTAATTTTCTGATAATTAATAAATTTTTGGGGAGAAATTTTATATTTAATTTCAAAAATTTGTAAAAGAGTCGGATATTATTATTATTTAAATGATTATAACGGTCAATTTTGACTGAAATCTAAGCAGAAAAATCATTCAACTACAAATTACTCTATATATTATTAATATTTTGATTTGAGAAATAAAACTGTTTTGAAAAGCGGTTTATGCAGTTACTTAAACGGCATCAAAGTATTAGATACTTACAAACTATAATTATTATTTTCTAAACCGTCTGGAAATTATATTAATAATATATATATTATATTATAAAATCATATGATAATAGAATAAAATAAAATTTATTATTAAATTATGATATTTTATATATTATTTTATTTTATTAATAAATATCTTATTAGGCGTCTGGTCACCACTTATTTAATATTTTCAAAACATTAATGTATCTAATGAGACAGCATGAAACAGTTACGTTAAGGACAAAAAGAAAACAGTTACGTCCAAATACGACCGATAAAATAAAAACTATCTTGTCTCAATTTTTCAAGTAATTTTGTAGTCTTGGATTGTAGTCTAAATTTTTTTGTACATCTTTACAAGCTGGTTTTGTTGCCAGCAATGCTTTAGAAGTCTTGCTTTATTTTTGTTTTGTTTGTTTAAAGTAATATTTTTTTGTGTTACTACAACATAATTTAGAGATCAGAATCTTCCTAGTTAGAACTTAATGGAAGAGAAAGATAACACCGTAATATTGATAATTTTGTTGGTGGTTTTATACATAGTCCTAACCCAAAAAACAAATGGATTAAGTGACGGTTTAAACTTTAAAGCTATCAATCTATTTATTTTTTTCAAGAATATCATATTAACAAATATTAAGTTTTTTTTGTGTCAAAACAGTTATATATTAAAACCACAAAATTTGAATTTTCTACTACTGAATTATTGTTTAAGAGGATTTAATTCAGTTTTACATATATTTTTAATATTAATACTCTCTTTATGTCATAACAAGTAATAATTTAGCAATTTTTGTTTGTTTTAAAATAAGTGATGTTTTTTACTCTCACTGAAAAATATTAATAAATTTTCCTCCTGCCCTACAAATTTATTCGTAATATCCAGTCTAGTAATTATATATAGTGCATACTCAATAGTAAACTATTTTTGTCCATTTTTATTGTTTAATTCCTGATTTTTTTTAAAAAAAAGTTTGGAAAAATGTGATATTTAAACGAAACTAATAAATTTTAAATTTCAGAGAAAGAAAATTGAGAATTAAACTTTGAACTTGATTTACACCCTTCATTAGTCATAAAAAAATACTGTCTAAAAAAATATGTCCAATAACAGAGATTTTACCGTATTTAAGAAACACTGTAATTACATCATATAAGAACATGTATAAATTTAATTGGACGGGATGAATCCGAAATTATAAATTTGGAGATAAAAGATAGAGAAATGAAGTTGACAAAAAAAAAAAAATAGAGAAATGAGGGTATCCAAAACAAATTAAACAATTGACCGAGTGTAAAAATGGGCCGACACTTACCACACTAACTCAGCCCAGATAATCCTCTCATAGTTGTACAATTATTAAGGAAAGGTTCTTACCTTGAGGAAATCAATGAAATTATAAATTAAAGTTTTTTTTTTTTAAAAAAAAAGAGTATTCACACATGTCTCTATCTTCCTCAGCCAAATTCACCTTTATGTTTTATTTTTTTCCAGATTCCGTCAATTCCACTGTCTGGATCCACCACTATATTATAAGACGATAGAGCGAAGCTTGAGATGAAGAGTAGAGTCATCCTCAGCCATAGGGAGAGAAGAGATAAGAACAACAACAAAGACATCTCGTGTAATTACACACAGATTGAGACCATGGAGAGAAAGCCCTTTCAGATTGAGACAACGACGACGACGACGGAGGATCACAAACCCTACTCCGCCGCCGATGGCGGTGGTTCTGATTTGACATCGGCGGTCGATTCATTTGACGACGAGCAGAAAAAGCTCGTTTATAGAGGCTGGAAAGTCATGCCTTTTATCATTGGTAACGCTTTTTTTTTTTACTTCATACAGTTTTTTTAATTCTCTGTTTTATTTTTGTGTGTCTACTTTCTCGGATTTTATACACGTTCCAGAAAAACATCAAATGAGGCAATACATAGAACATTTTGTTTTTGTCCGTGATATTATATATTTTAATTTCGTTTATTTTTTATCTTCTTCACTTTGACTTGACTGTCTCGAATTGGAGTTCTTGCTTTGAGATTTCGAAATGAATGAAATTGGTTTTAAGAAACGAGATTTGATTGAAACCCAGACCAACCCAACCTGAAGAGATTTCTCGCACATATTTCTCGATAATCTACCAGATCTAGATATAGAAATATCACGATTCTTTTCTTGAGAAACGTTTTTAATTTTCCGTGGAAAGAGACTTTGAATTATGCAGTTAAGTTTCTGTTCAAAGTGGATAAATTTTGAGAATTTTGAATTTTGTACGCTTAAAGACTAAGTTAGTTTCTTGGAGTTACAGCAGTTAAGACTTGAGATGAATAAAGTTTCATGTGAGCCACTGAAAGTCTGTTCTTGGATTTGTGTGTTCGGTTTCAAAGTTGTGAACTAAATGTAAAAGGTCGGTTACTTTATGAGAAACCCATTTTAGTTTGACTAAACAATTATGTAGGAAAACAATTATAAAAAAAAAATTCTATCTTCACAGGTAATGAAACATTTGAGAAGATTGGGATCATTGGGACATTATCAAACCTTCTTGTGTACCTAACACAAGTATTCAACCTGAAGAAATATACAGCTGCAACAATCATCAATGCCTTTAGTGGCACAATCAACTTCGGCACTTTCCTCGCTGCTTTTCTCTGCGACACTTACTTTGGTCGCTACAAGACTCTCAGTGTTGCTGTCGTTGCTTGTTTTCTGGTACTAATGCTGATCTTAATGGATTTAGAACTAAAAGAAACAAACCGGTTTTGTTTTTGCCAAGATTCAATCTTTTTCCCTAACCATTTTCATCTTTGTAGGGATCGCTTGTGATACTAATGACGGCTGCAGTTCCGGGATTGCACCCGGTTCCTTGTGGAACAAAAAATTCGTGCGAAGGGCCAAGTGGGGGCCAGATTGCGTTTCTGCTGATGGGTTTAGCGCTTCTTGTGGTAGGAGCGGGTGGAATCAGGCCGTGTAACTTGGCTTTCGGGGCTGATCAGTTTAACCCCAAATCCGAATCCGGAAAGAAAGGAATCAACAGTTTCTTCAACTGGTATTTCTTTACTTTCACGTTTGCGCAGATCATCTCGCTCACGCTAGTTGTGTATATCCAGTCAAATGTGAGCTGGACCATCGGTTTGAGTATCCCTGTGGGTCTAATGTTCTTGGCGTGCGTGATTTACTTTGCTGGCCATAACTTGTATGTAAAAGTGAAAGCCTCGGGTAGTCCGTTGGCTGGTATCGCTCGTGTTATAGCAGCGGCGATCAAGAAACGAGGATTGAAGCCAGTTAAGCAGCCTTGCTTCGATCTTTACAATCACATTCCTCGTAACTATGCAAATTCTACCCTAAAATACACCGACCAGTTTAGGTAAACCCAAGAGTCTGTCTCTGTTTCTTTGTTCCCTTGCTTGATGTTTCTGCCTTTTGTTTTGCTGAGATTTATGTTTGGGTTGTTTATGTTGCCAGATTTCTCGACAAAGCAGCGATCATGACCCCCGAGGACAAGTTGAAATCCGATGGAACGGCTTCAGATCCATGGAATCTATGTACGATGCAGCAGGTGGAAGAAGTGAAATGCATTGTAAGAGTGATTCCAATCTGGTTTGCCTGCGCGATTTACTACCTTGCAATAACTTTGCAAATGACTTATCCGGTCTTCCAAGCGCTCCAGAGTGACCGACGATTGGGTTCCGGTGGCTTCGAGATTCCCGGCGCCACCTATGTAGTGTTCTTGATGTCGGGTATGACGGTTTTCATCATATTCTACGACCGTGTCCTTGTCCCGTCGCTCAGAAGAGTGACCGGGCTAGACACGGGTATAACACTCCTACAAAGAATCGGAGCAGGCATTTTCTTTGCGGTTTTGAGTTTATTGGTTTCCGGGTTCATAGAGGAACGGAGGAGAACCATCGCGCTGACAAAACCTACTCTCGGGATCGAGCCTCGAGCAGGAGAAATCTCCTCAATGTCAGCGATGTGGCTGATTCCGCAGCTCGTGCTTGCAGGCATAGCAGAAGCTTTTGCAGCCATTGGACAAATGGAGTTTTACTACAAGCAGTTTCCTGAAAACATGAGGAGCTTTGCAGGTTCTATATTTTATGTCGGTGGAGGAGTTTCTAGCTACCTTGCTAGCTTCTTGATCTCGACTGTTCATCGGACAACTGAGCATTCACCTACAGGGAATTGGTTAGCCGAGGATCTGAACAAAGGGAAACTGGATTACTTCTATTTCATGCTCACAGGACTCATGTTCGTTAACATGGGTTACTTCTTATTAGTGGCTAAATTTTATAGATACAAAGTCAGTAACGATGAAGCAAATTCTGTGATTGAGACCAATGAAGAAGAGACCAAGCAGCATCAGCAACAAGACAAGAACTCTGTCTGATCTTGAAACTTAATTATATTTGGTCTTCTACTTCAGTCTCCTATTTGTTGTTGTACCTCATAGATAAAGATGAATGAAGAAATCACTTCATTTTTCTAAGCATGTATTGTAAAACAAGCTTTTTGTTGCTAATATCAAACAGTACAGGACGATTCTCTTTCGTCTTTCGCCATAACATAGCAGAACAAACCACTGAAAAAGATAATAAGGATTCGATATGTAATTGTCAAATTCTGACAGACCTTCATTAAACGAGATCAGCTTGCTATCTCTCGGTCTCAGATAGTGTAAGCTTGTTGAATGGTCTCAATTGAGGGTGGCTAAATCGGCGAGCTTCTAAGAGCATTGACAAAAAGTAGTGAGGAATCGTTTTGACTATCTATCTCTATATTGCGATATTCTCATATATTTGTAATATATGCGTCTCTCTCTACAATATTTGCAATCATAGTTATGTAAACTCATGATGGCATTGAAGAATGAACTAAATCAATGTTGAAATCCAAAACAAAACACTACAGAGACAGAATCCACACATCACAGCAAGAGAAAACTGATATTGTCCGTTTGCGCTAAGAGAGAAATATTTCACCTTAACTTTTGTCTGTTCTTGGCTGATGAATAGTCTACCTTTTGCTCTTTGAATCTTACATATCATTTCCATTGAAAGCAAATCACCTTTAGTAACAAACAGAGAAGATTATAAACTAAATCAACAAACATTAAATAATCTTACTGTTTGTCATATGTTAATGAGATAATCTTCTAATCTGATCCTTTTACTATATGTTATTAGAAAATGTTAGTAGGCACATATAAAATTTAAACACTTATAGATACATTACTTGGAAAATAACCATATCACAAATGTCTACATGAATTCAGATTGTCTCTCATAAACCAATAACGTTTTAAGCCAGAGAGAATGGCACGTAAACTTAATTTCTTGCAGAATAGGAAAAAAAATAGAGATAACAAGATAAAGAAGACACAAATCATCGTAAAATAGTTATAAAATACAATTTATAAAATCAAATAAAAAAAACCACAAATAGCAATTAACAAGATGAAGCAGCAAGCTTAAATAAATATGCATCACAGTTAAGATGAACAAAGACGACATGAAGAACAACATCGTCACGCTAGTATCTTTCAGTCAAAGATACAATAGATGAATAAGATGACAAATACGCATATACCATGATGAATCTTCACCTAGAGATGTAAATTGAGATTGGAGAAATCCGTAGAGATGATCGTTTATATAGGAGCATTTGATCCCAAGAAGAAGGAGCATACGGCCACTCCAAGCTTAAAGGTAATACTCTCCCAGATCTGTTTAAAAATAAGAACATTCATTAAACAAATGGTTTTGAAATTCATTTGTAGTACCACAAAGAAGTCCAGATAAATTATATTTAAATAGACTCAAATGTTCGTGTTTTCTGCTAAAATTTCAAAGTCGTGAATTTGAGAAAATATGATTTTTAGACGAGTAAATACGTTCAACAACAACAAATATAATGTGGCATTCCAACGCTCAAAATCATAATGTAAATATGATATATAGTCCAAGTGCATGAAAGAAAACTATATTGTTATAGGATGAAAAGTAAGCGTTAAGTATGAAATGAGTAACGAGAACTCGTTGAGGTAATTTACATTTTGTTTCATCGTCCAACATTCATCATTCTCAGAGCTCTCATCGGAAGAAGTAGTGCCGTCATTGTACTTTTTAAAATCATCCCAACATATCGACTAATCAAGCTGTTTATCAGTTTATTTTTTTCTGGAGCGACCTATCGTGTTATATCACTTTAGGTAAGGGGCTTCTTATGTAAATATTATATAGTTTTTGTTTTATGGACTTTTTTTTGTTTCAATTACGCCCATTTATAAAACTGGAGCATTTTGAGTCACACGGAGATAATTTTTCTTTTTGACTTGCACCAAAATGAAAATAGTATTTTGTGTGTGTTTAGTTCAACATGTTAATGAATTGTCCTTCTAAAGTATCATATTTTATTTTACAGTATTTTTTTGTCCAAATAAGTAACATAATATATTTTAAAATTTATTTCATTTGATCTTAAAATACAAATTTTATGTTAAAATTGTATTAATTTTTTGTTTTTTATCAAAGACATTATTTGTATTCTATCTTAAAATTTTGATGCCTAGTAATTGAATTGGTTGTATTAACTTAGTCCATAGCTATCCTAGTTATGTATAGTGAAACCAAATTTCTCCGAGTGGGATAAGATAAAAATGTGTTGTGTAAAATATTTATGTATTTTTTCTAATAATAAATTTTAAAATAAGATGATATGTAACTAAATTATGCCATTTAACAATCTGTAAATGCAATATATATATATATATATATAAAAATTTAAAGTTTAAATATACTTTGACCGAGAGAAATTATGTTTGAGTCTTCAATTAGAATTATGATGTTTTAAAAGATTTTTTTTTTTTTTTTGGTTTGATAAATTGATGACAAGAAAAAATGGTTAAAAATGATTTATTTCTAAAAAAGTAACGTGGAAACTCACCTCCCACTTCCCTCGTCTCCACGCATCTGTCTCTGATTCTGTTTGTATTTGCCCCCTTTTCTCCGGCGACGGCCAATCATCGTGAACTACCGGGAAAATTTCAACGAAGACAGATTCGTAAAATTGTTTCAGTTATTGTGAGAATACACAGAGATAGAGAGAGAGAAAGAGAGATGGGTGTGGATTACTACAATATACTGAAGGTGAATCACAACGCGACGGAGGATGATCTGAAGAAAGCTTACAAGCGTCTCGCGATGATTTGGCATCCCGACAAGAATCCTTCGGCAAGGAGAGACGAAGCTGAGGCCAAATTCAAGCGGATCTCTGAGGCCTACGACGTTCTCTCCGACCCGCAGAAGCGCCAGATCTACGATCTTTACGGCGAAGAAGGCCTCAAATCTGGGAAAATCCCCAATTCCGCGGCGTCTTCTTCGTCGGAGGCTTCCTCTTCTTATTCCTCGAGAATGCCGCACTTCCACCACCAGCACAGGCAGCATCCGCCCAACGCCGCGTCGTTCCGTTTCAACCCTAGAGACGCGGAGGATATCTATGCCGAGTTCTTTGGATCTGAAGGTGGAAGCAATACCGGAGGAGGAGGAGGAGGAGGCGCGAGTGTGAGAGGACACAGAACGTTCAGGGATGGGAGTTTCAGGAAGGGTCATTTCAACACCGGTGGTAACTACGGTGCCAATGGTCATACCAGTGAGCTTAGGAAAGCTCCAGCCGTGGAGAATCCATTGCCCTGTAGTTTGGAGGACCTCTGCAAAGGTGTGAAGAAGAAGATGCGGCTATCTAGAAATGTCTACGATGCTTCTGGGTATGTTTCCTTCTCATCTTCTTCTCCCTCTTTATACATACATTAGAAGATTTAGGAAGAATCGAGAGCTACAAGTTTTCCCTCATGCATTGCTATTGGACATGACTAGGACTAGTTGCGTAAATTTTGGTATGGGATCTGATGATTGTTTTGGCCGAGAGAAGCTTATACTTTTGATATCTTCTGGTCTTTAGAAAATTATTGTTTTAGTTGGTTAAAAACTGAACTTCTTGGAATGAATAAAGGTTACTTTTTTAGTTGGAATTCAGGAATTAAGCGGTCAATTCATAAAAAATGGCTATGTGTAGCTATTTAACACTCTTGAGATTGAACTCCTTGAATGTTAGAAGGCAACAACTTGTGTGATTGTTTAGGCAATACTGGCAAAGATTAACGTGTCCTTTTAATACATTTACCTATGAAATGCTTTATCCCCGGTTTTGCTGTTTACGCTGCAGGAACTCGATTTTATGTCTAATGAGTATAGATTAGCTTACACGTATCTGTATGCATTTTTGGCTCATCTTGCTTCATATATTTGTTTCTTTCTCTCTTTAACTTTTCTTGGTGCTGATGAAGAAGCCCTTATTGAGGTTTTCCCGTAATAGCTCAAGAGTGTTCGTTAATTTCTTTCAGCTAATATAAGGGATTCTCGACTATTGGGAACTTTTGGGTAGTGAAAGTTGTGGTATTGCCCGCTTGTGAGTGGCCAATGTCTACATATATAAAAATGAATTTGAGTTTGTTTACCATTGATTGGAATGTAAGAAGATGAATATATGCATGATAACCTTATGCGAAAGCGACTGATGTCTCAATACTGTTATGATTCGTGTTATTTGGCTTTGCAGTAAAATGAGGGTCGTTGAGGAGATATTGCCCATAGAAATAAAACCCGGGTGGAAGAAAGGCACAAAGCTCACTTTCCCTAAGAAAGGCAATGAAGAGCCTGGAATCATACCAGCAGATATCATCTTTGTGCTTGAAGAGAAGCCACATCCTGTGTACAAGAGAGACGGAAACGACCTTGTGGTCAGTCAGGAGATCACTCTACTTGAAGCACTAACGGGTAAGACCCTTGATCTGATCACGCTTGATGGAAGGACTCTCGTGATCCCACTAACGGATATCATCAACCCCGATCACGAGATTGTTGTTCGAAACGAAGGAATGCCAATCTCTAAAGAACCCGGAAAAAAAGGTAACCTGAGATTGAAGCTTAACGTGAGATATCCGTCGAAGCTGACAGCCGAACAGAAATCCGAGCTGAAGAAAGTTCTTGGTGGGGTCTCTTGAAGAACTCGATGATGACTGTAGATAGCAAAAGTAGAGGAGATAATAGATTGTGAATGGTAGGATGGATTCTTCTAAGGGGGCTTGGATTTTAAAGCTGAAGAACAAACACAAGCTTTGCTTGTCTTTTTACTTCTCTTGTTTGGTTTTTTCCTTTTTTTTTCTTCTAATTTTTTATTAATTTGATTTGGTTGCGAGGCCTTTTATGTGAGTGTACTCCAAACATTGAAGTTTGCTTTGTTACCTATTAATCTTACTAATAAAATTCAGTTGTGCCCCAATCTTCATAACTAGGTTTGGTAAGCTTAGAGTAGAGATTTAAAAAAATTATGGATTTTTTTTCTTCTTGCTATTAGCATCATATGAAATTAGCGTAGAATGTCAAAGCATCATGTGAAGTGTTGGCAAAAAATTACGTCAATTCTCTCCATCTCTCATGGTTGCTCTCCTCCCAAGGTTCAATGTAGTTTACTGACAGATGATATGATTTCAGAATCCAAATCAAATCAAACAATGATCATTTGAAAACAGAACGAAAATGACTCTTCAATTCAAACAGGCTGTAGGAGGGTGGTGTGGCTATTATTAGTCAACAGTGATGACTAGGCCCTAAGCAAAGAACCATCCACTTTCATTTCCAGCTAACTAAGACCATATCTACCAATCCTTACACAAGCCAAGACATGTCAGTCTAAACCAAATTGAAAACGCAATCAGATTTGTCATCTGGATTACACTTTTGGTGGCTAGGAAAGACGGACACAAACCCTTGTTCTATCAACTTATGTAACTGAAATTCAGGAGTCAGAACAGCACAACAAGAATAAGAAAGTGACGAACAATATTTATTCATGGGAATTGTGAAAAGAGTAGCAAAATTCAATGTACACTTTTGTGACCAAGATATTGGCTTCACTCTTTCCTTTCTCTCTTCTTACAAACACGTATAGATGCAATGAAAAAATGTATACGATCCCAAAAAGGTACTTTAAGGAGGAAAGAACCTATTGATGATAATAATTAAGCAGAGTTGGGGACCGGGAAGAGCTTTTCCACCATGTTGTTGGAGAGGATTCTGTTTGGGTCCAGCTCCCTTCGTGCTTTGTTGTATGCATCCACTGGAAAACGTTTTCTGAGTCTTGCTTGTAGGGCTTCAAGTTCTTCTTTATCCTTTGGTATCTGATTAAATAAAGATCCAAAGAGTCAATATTAGAGAACATCCAAATAGTAACCTCAACATGTTCTCATTTCCTTTGCTTACTTTTCACAATGAGGACAATTGTTCATCAAACAGAAAAAGGTATTAAGATACAGAGTGAATCAGAAGGGCATAGTTAAGTGGAAAGTGATGGTAAATGTGCGTATTTAGATTGGAAAATCTACATCATTTACCTCAATTTTAGCCCAGTGTTCATACGCAGAATATTGATCCCACAATTGTGTCTGTGTCAAATGTCTATAGTGGAAAAATTCATCTGTGATGTCCTTCCTCTGGCGAGGGTCTGCTGTCGGGAGGTACATGATTATACCAACCTGACACAAGATGTAATGTAGCATATTATAAGTGTAGATGACTAGCAATTGAGAGAGAGAGAGAAAAAAAGGGGTAAAAAGTCATTGCTGGAACAAGGTTGGCCAATAGCAAGAACCACGTGAAACAACAATCCAGCCCCTAAGGTAAATTACGCAGCATCATTTCTACCGGATTCATCTTTGTCTATGTACATGTTAGCATCAATATTCCAAATGTTTCCCTCACAACAGAGGCAGAGAGGCAGGAGCTAAGCTTATAAAAGACTGACACCAATAGTTTACGAAAGAGAAAGAGAAGATAAATGAAAAAAGAAAAGAAAAGAGAAAACAATTAAATGAAAAAAGAAAAGAAAAGAGAAAACAAGAGTTACCCATGAGAAAATGTCATCCTCTGCAGTGCTGAATGCAGGACTAATAGGGCTCTTACTTCGGGCTGTCCAACGCTGCTCTATTGGAGCAGGTGCTGGTATTGCTTCCTTTTCTATCAGTTCTTTCAGCTGTTCTATGTATTCAAGGTCTTTCATGCTAGGTTTGGCGAGGGTTCCAGCAGGTAAACAAGTTTCGGATACCCACTGTTGACCTCCACAGTCAAAGCCCAGGATTTCATCACTCCACCCTACTCTATATCCTTCCGATTTTTTCCAAAATTCCGCCTCAGCTTGATTTACTTTTCCAACATAAACATCATTGAGAGGATCGAGGGCAAGTAGTTTGTCTCTCAACTCTGTAAACGAAAGCTCGTTTATGTCTGGTTCCCTGCTGTCACTGTCAGGAGACTTCTTACTAGCCTCCTGGACCCTGATACATCATGGGGAAAAATTGTTTTGTATTTCACTTAGTCCTTTACACTAGAGAAAGCAAGCTATAGATAACATCTAAAGCATAATGATACCTATACTTCACAATGCTCTCTCTATAGAGGTCACGGACATGCTTTAAAGCCTCATCTGTACTGTACTTTGGTTTGTCCTTAGGTGCCCCACTCCACTTTGATACAGGGTTGCATGTTACAACCACGACTGTGTCAGTGTAAGGAATATACAGGTACTTCACATGCTTGTTTGTAGAGAGCAACTTTCTAAACAGCCAGAAACAAAAACAGAAGTCAGGAAAACTTCCACCCTGACCCAATTTACGAGATCAATTTACTTCATATAACGGGGAGTGCTTTCCCAAATGATAGAAATGCACTATGCTGGTGGCAGTAACTAGAAAGTGAACAAAACTTAAAGCACTTGCATCAACCTGATGCTTCTCTGGTAATCTGACCATAAGCAGATTTCTATGCTGGGCATGGTTTTTCAAGGGTGGAGGCATACTATTAAGACTAAGATAACGAAAGTTAGCAACACTTAACTTGTGATTTTTCTTGATTTCTTCCAAATTTGAGACGTATGTGTGCTCCACAAGTTCCTGTCTTTCAACACATTGGAGGGTGACCTCAGCAACAACTCCTAGCCCACCAAGGCCACATCGAGCTAGATGAAAGAGCTCTGGATCTTTATCCTTTGAAAGTTCAATTGTTCCTTTTGCAGGAGTGACCAGCTTCATGCTGATCACTTGCTCATCAATAGGAGGCAATCTAGCACCTGTCCCATGAGCCCCAACCTGAACATAAACATAAAATTTAGAGCCTAAACCTCAAAGGACAAGATGGAGGCGAACAACGGAAATTGCAGAAGTTATTTCTTAGTTTCACAATCAAATTATAAAGGTAACAACCATATACTTCACAAAAGGAAGAGAAGAGTATGCAAACCTGAATAATGCCACCAATCTGCTGCTCTCTAATGGAGGCAAAGTTTTGGAGAGTGAGATCATAGTCTTTAATGGCGTCAACCAACTGCTGGACCCTAATCCCAGCCTGCACCCGAACTCTCTTCTTCTCTTTATCCACCTCGAGGACTTGGTCCATGAGCGCCAAATTCACCATCCCTGAGCGAGACAAACCGATCCCATTCGGCGAGAGACCCGATCCAACGGGTCGAATCCTGTTCTTTTTCTCATGAGCTTCCTTGACGAGAGCTTCGAGATCAGCTAGAGTCTCCGGTTGGTTAAAGTTCCTAGTCTGGACCTCATGAGTACCACTCCAGTTGGAAACAGTGTGAAGATCTTCAGGTAACGGAGCGTATCGGAAGATTTGAGCTTTCTTGTGTTTGGCATTTTCAGGGAACGGGAACGAGAAATAGGTAGCAGCGCCAGAGAAGAGAGCGAGTGCTGCGTATCCGGCGTACTTACGGAATTCCTTTTCTGAGGCGGAGGACGAAATCGGAGGAGGAGGAGGAGGCGGCGGTGGCGGGGGTGGAGTCAACGTCTGACCGGAGGTGCAGAGAGCACGGAGAGGCGAAGATGGTGGCTGGAATGTGGATGAAGACGAGCTTAGGGTTCGAAGCGAACGGCCGTCGGAGCGTCGGAGAAGAAGTGACCGGAGCATTTGTTGTTTTAGTTCAGGCGATCTGAACCTAAGAGGGAAAGGTTCTTGTACAATATTACAAGGATCGGGTTTAAAGATTTAAGAAAATTTACAAAACTCCTCAAAATTATATATAATTTCGTAATCTGAGACGTCGTAATATCCTTATAAACAAATTAACCCCTCAAGTTCTTAATTGGTATCAAATGGGCCAGATTACAAAACCAGAATTTCTATTGTAGTTTTTTGTTTTTGTCCCACATGGGTATCGAGTCGAACCCTTATGTTAAAGTCGCAAAGCCAGATCTGAACTGAGTCATCGAAACTATAGTTTTCTTGTAACTTTTGGTAAACTACATACAGTATATAGGATTGCTGATTTTGTATTATTCTCGTTATGATTAAATGAAATACCTACGTGCCAGGGTTCGATTTAAGCTGTATTTTTAAAACTAGATAAGTTATGTGTAAAATATATAACATTATACATTAGAGAAATATAGCTATATATAATTTTTTATATGCGTGAGAATTAACATAGAAAAAGACTGATATCTCTGTAAAATAAAATGACATAATTTCTTCCAAACTATTTTATATAACCTTTTCAAAACCAAAAGAAACCGCAGTGATCCGCATCTGAAATGTCCTAATTTGATTAGTTAGTTTCCGGTTCAGAAAAATTAGTCCGCATTAAACTACACTGCTGCGTTTATACCACATCACTGTCATCACACACAAATATCATATTTTTGTGAATAACCCACGTGCGGAACAGGCGGTTCCACCGCACTGAACCATCTTATGTTAACCATTCACAACCATAAACCGAACCGGTCTATAATCGCAATGTAAATCTCAGTTGCTAAATGCCCTTTTCTTCTATTTCCCCTAATTGGTTTAATCCGGCTTCGCACTCCACAGAGAGAGAGAGAGAGAGCACAACAACGAGTCTTCTTCTACTCTCCATCTCTTCTACCTCACCAACCCTCTCCGTCGATCCTCCGTCGTACTACGGTGCCGAAATCTCCGAGGCGACGCCGTATATTGACTGTAACTAAATTTTTGATTTGATCATCTTTAAGCATTTGGTGGGGGGTGGGTATACATATCTCTGTGTATCCTTCATGCGAATTAAATTAGTTTTGAGCTGATTCGTGGATGGGTCAGAAGAAGAAACCCCCCACGCCTCGCTCCAAACAATCGCTGTCTTCTTCTTCGGCGGCGGCGGTAGATGTTGAGCCGTCTGAGGTTTCCGCTTGTACCTTTTATGAGGGCGGATTTGCTGGACCGGCCGCTAAGGCCGAGCCGTCCGATTTGGCTGTTATCAAACTCGAGTGCGAGAAGGCACTGACGTCATTCCGGCGTGGGAGCTACAATAAGGCGATTCGGCTCATGAAGGAATCATGCTCTCGCCACCAAGACTCTGCCCTAATTTACCGTGTGCAGGGAACTGTGTACGTGAAGGTTGCTTCTGTCTACGAAGATCTAGCTACGAAACAGAGGTATCTGCGTAGTGCCATTGAATCTGCTAGAAAAGCTGTGGAGCTATCACCAAACTCTATTGAGTTTTGGCATTTTTATGCTAACCTGCTTTATGAGGCTGCTAGCGATGCGAGAGAGTACGAGGAGGTTGTGGAAGAGTGCCAACGAGCTCTCTCGATTGATAATCCAATCGATCCTGCTAAAGACAGTCTTCAGGTTGAGAATCAACAGAAGATTTTGACACCTGAGGCTCGTATTGCAAATGTACAGGAGGAGCTCAGGTCACTAATACAGAAATCTAATATTGGTTCATTGTCCACTTGGATGAAAAGCCTGGGAAATGGTGAAGAGAAATTTCGATTAATCCCCATTAGGAGGATGGCCGAGGACCCTATTGAGAGTAACTTGATTCAGTCCAGGAGGCCGAACGAGATTAAGAAAGCTACCAAGACTCCTGAAGAGAGGAGGAAGGAGATTGAAGTGAAGGTGGCTGCAGCTAGGTTGTTGCAGCAGAAGTCTGAATCTTCCTCGTCAGATAATGTTAACAACAAGGGATCAGATCCAACATTAGGCTCGGGTCAAAGAAGCGGGGAGAGGAGAAAGCATGTAAATGCAAGGAAAAACGGCTCCGCAGTAGAGAGAAAGGATCGGGTTAGGTCATATTGGGAGTCTACGAGCAAAGAAGCGAAGAAAGAATTGCTTAGAGTTAAGGTTAGAGATCTTAAGAGTCACTTAAGTGCATCAAAGGATGGCAATGCAATTGTTATAATAAGTGAAGCTTTGTCCTTTTGTGAGGCTAATAAGACTTGGAGGTTCTGGGTTTGCTGCCGGTGTAGTCAAAAGTTCAAGGATTCTGAGGCTCATTTGCAGCATACTGTGCAGGAGCACATAGGTAACGTGTTACCTAAGATGCAAATGGTTTTGCCTCAAAGTCTCAACAGTGAGAGGATTGAGATGCTTCTCAATTCCCCATGGAAACCGTTGGATCTCCCTTCTGCGGTGAAATTGCTTTGCAGCCAGCAGAAAATCCAAAATATTGATAATAATGAGTTTCACGCTGGAGATAATATGGAAGATGATGACGACTGCTTCCAGGATGCATGGAATGATACTTCACCAGAGAAAGAAAATCTTGGAGATGCTTGCAACGGTTGTGATGAAAAAAAGTCTGAAGAGGGTAAGCTGTCAAATCCAATTCATCTTCCTGATGGATGGCCGATATCTGATGATCCTGAACGTACGAAGCTCCTTGAAAAAATCCGTGCAGCCTTTGAGCTCCTTATCAGACACAATTATTTAGCTGCCAGCCATCATGATAAGGTGATACAATTTACTGTGGATGAACTCCGCAATCTACCCTCGGTTTCGCAATTCTTAATTCGTGGTTTGGGTCAGTCACCCATATGCATTCGCTTCTTGGGAGCTACCCAGCTCAGGAAAATTCTCAAATTCCTGCAAGACTTGTCACAGGCCTGTGGGTTGAGTCGATATTCTGAACAATGTAACGGCAACGATGAAGTTAATACACTAGGCGACCTGGGTCTTGAAGTTACAGAGGATATTCTTCTTGATAGTGAAGATTCATGTCTTCTTCTGGATGAAAGATTGCTTGGCACTGAGTGCATCCAAGAGAAGTATACGGGCTCAGCATTGAATAATGGAGCTATAGCTAATGGCAATAATGTGTCTTCCGGTGCGGATAGATTTCTTTCATGGATCTTCACTGGACCCTCTAGCGAGGAACAAATTGTGTCGTGGATGCGCACAAAGGAAGAGAAAACAAATCAAGGATTGGAGATCATGCAGATTCTTGAGAAGGAGTTCTGTCACTTGCAGAACCTCTGCGAGAGAAAATGCGAGCACTTAAGCTACGAGGGAGCACTGCAGACTGTTGAGGACCTTTGTCTTGAAGAAGGCCGGAAGAGGGAGACTTCAGCAGAGTTTACCCATGAAAGCTATGAATCTGTGCTGAGAAGACGAAGAGAAGAGTTAAATGAGAGTGACCATGAAATGGTGTTAATTAGTAGTAGGTTTGAGGTAGATGCTATAACAAATGTGTTAAAAGACGCAGACTCTCTTAACTACAATCAATTTGGACATGAAGAAACGTATGCATGCACGAGTTCTCAGCTACGTGATCTGGAATCTGGGGAAGCTGATGAATGGGGGATGAAAGATTCCTTTAGTGAGACTGACAGTTTCATAGAGATTGCGATCCAGAAACAAAAGGAGCAGTTGTCTGCAGAGGTAACCTTTTACATCTTTACGATTGAGAATAGTTAATAAATGCGTTTTTCTGAACAAATACTCCGTATGTATGCTATTACAGCTTAACAGAATCGATGCGCGAATGATGCGCAGCATTACTGGGGTGCGGCAATTAGAGATAAAGCTTGGACCTGCATCCTCCAATGATTATCAGATAGTACTGTTACCGTTGTTGAAGTCCTTCATGCGGGTAAGTATCTAACTCACAAAAGCTAGTTACTTTTTCTTCCTGTGGTTGCAGTGTATTTTCGGGTTCTAATTGGCATTTCTATCGCAATCTATCTCTCTCTCTCTCCAGGCACATTTGGAGGCATTGGCAGAGAAAGATGCCACTGAGAAGTCTGATGCGGCAAGAGAAGCATTTCTCGTTGAGCTCGCTCTAGATTCTAAGAAGGAGGCCCGAGGAAGAAATGATAATTCGAAACACACACAGGAAAAGTCCAAGGATAAGAAAAAGAATAAAGACACGAAGAAACTTAAGGATATAAAGGTTTGAACAAATTTGTTGTCTACGTTATTCTTGTCTATATTTGTAACTAGCTTTTATTGTTTTGCTATAGGTTTCTATTGGAAACGATCATCGCTTCAATGTTGATTCAAATGAGCACAGGTGAAGATCTTTACTCTGTACAAATTTTTTAGTTTAGATGCTGGTAACCTGGAAAATTCTCGTTCTGAAAATATTAGTAGTTGGTAATTTGTCTATAATGTACTTGATGATCACTTGTTCCAGCCTCCCTCCAGTTGCATCTTTTGGTGATCCCTCAGAGGCTGACGTTGTTTCTGAAGCTGTTGAAGTTTCTAAAGAACAGGAAGAGGAATACAGACGCCGAATAGAGCTAGAGCTAGAGGAGATAAAGCTAGAAAAAACTCTAGAATATCAAAGAAGAATTGAGAATGAAACTAAGGAGAAGCATATTGCAGAACAACAAAAGAAATACAGCTCTTTCGTTCCAATAAATGTTGCAGAGGCAGTGTATGATGTTTGCAGAGATAATGTCGTTGATGATTTAGATTTACAAGAACAAGAAAAATCCACAAGTCAGGTAACCATTGAATGACAAGGTTGTGGAGTCGTGAATCGTCACTTCAAATTAATTATTGGTTTTTTTTGCTTTAGAAGGTAAACTGGGTTCAAAGAAATGAACCACCTTATGACTTGGAAGGAAACCTAGTGAATACAAATGGTGTTTTTCCGTCATTAAATCATTGTGCGATATATGATGCTGCAACGGTTCAGGATGTGAAAACCCAAAAAGGTGAAGAAACCACAGTCTTCGAATTTGGATATGTGTCTCTTATGACATTTCTGAAACACTTATATTGTTTTTTCTTCTCTTTTTTTTTTGTAGTAGTGGCTAGTGGGGTAGCTACTCAAGCTGGTGCTTTCCAATCTGATCAACGCACTGGGAGGAGATGTAGACGCCAAAAAGCTTTTAACAAGTTAGTTGGACCTTCTGAGAGCATAAATAATGAATCTCATAGGTCGGGCACCGATAAGGAGAGACAATCTGAAACTCTACGTAGCAATGGTGGTAAGTCTTATTTTATTTTTTTATCCTTCTCTGAGTTCTCTCTGTCTCATGTTTTCAGAGATTGATAGTTGTTACGTGAATCTATATTGTTTTCCTCTGCTTGCCAATTTTTTGAACTTGATAACTTGTAGTTCAGAGTTAGATTTGGTAAAACTGGTGCCTCTGTAATCACCATATCTTGATATTGCTTTTCTGTCAACAAGGAATGACAGTATTTAGATTGATTTCTAGCAATTCGTTTCTAACATCATTCATCTTTCAATCGATATTTTATCTTGGTGATGAAGATGCGGGAACAAAGACATTAAGACAACTTCAAGCTGAAGAAGATGAAGAAGAAAAGTTTCAAGCTGACATTAAAAAGGCAGTGCGTCAAAGCCTTGGTATTTTTTCAACCATCCCTGCCTATATATCTCTTTATCAAACTTTGGGATTGTTTGCAAGTGTCCGTTCGTGTCTATTTTTTGACTGACAATGTCATTTGTATGTAGAATGGTTTATTGTATCACTTCTCTCCATCTCAGGACACGTTCTTTTATCTTATTCTTGCAAGGATATTTATTTTAGATGTCGATCTACCTTTTTTTCTTTTCATTTTCTCATATTTGTTCTGTGATCGTTTTGGGGTGACAAAAGCCCCTTATATGAAGCTTCTGACACCAGAACATTTTGTTTCAACTCAGACGCGTACCAAGGAGGTAGAAATATGACTTCATGTTTGAGGACACCTCTTGGAGTAAACATTCATGGGGTTTCTGATGTCACGAAGGAGTCTCAGAGCCCGACCGAAATTGGCATATTTGGCACAGGTCTTCAGAATGAAGTTGGGGAATACAATTGCTTCTTGAATGTTATCATACAGGTAAGCTTCATTCTCATAAAACTGTTTGTTTCTCAGCTAACAATGTCTATAATATCCAGTTTATAGAATTTAATTTGCTGAATGCTGTTTTGTTTTGATCTCAGTCTCTATGGAATTTGGGGATGTTTCGGGCTGAGTTCTTGCGGAGTTCAACGCTAGAGCACCATCACGTGGGAGATCCTTGTGTTGTATGCTCCTTGTATGAAGTTTTTACTGCTTTAAGCGCTGCTTCGAGGGAAATACGAAAAGAACCTGTGGCTCCTTCATCTCTCAGGATTGCATTGAGTAACTTGTATCCAGATAGCAGTTTCTTCCAAGAGGTAAATGAATTGATCTCTGGTTTTAAATGTTTATCCTAATACAGAGTAAGTTTCGTTTGCATCAAGGAGCCTAAACTTGGGCGTCATATGGTGGCAGGCTCAGATGAACGATGCTTCAGAAGTATTGGCTGTGATTTTCGACTGCCTTCATCGCTCATTTTCTCAAAGCTCAAACGTGTCTGACACAGAGTCTTCTGAGAGCAACTGTACAGGTTCATGGGACTGTGCCAACCGCACATGCATTGCCCATTCTCTGTTTGGAATGAATATTTTTGAGCAACTGAATTGCTACAGCTGTGGGCTGGAGTCCAGGCATATGAAGTACACTTCCTTTTTCCATAACATTAATGCTAGTGCCCTACGGACCATGAAGGTATCTTATGAGTGTTCATTAGACTAGTTTCACATAATTTATTGGATAATTCACTGTGGTTTTGCCCACTTTATGCCTAATAGGTTACATGCGCTGAGAATTCATTTGACGAACTATTAAATCTTGTCGAGATGAACCACCAATTAGCCTGTGATCCTGAAGCTGGTGGGTGTGGGAAAGCCAACCATATCCACCATATTCTCACTACTCCACCACATGTTTTCACTACAGGTAACTATTTTAAAAAGGATTCTGATGAATGCTAGCCTTTTCAGCTTGATATTTGTGTCTTGATACTCTAATTATTTTGGGGTTGGCAGTTTTAGGGTGGCAAAACACATGTGAGAGTGTAGAAGACATAGCAGCTACGCTTGCAGCCTTAAATACTGAGATAGACATCAGTATCATATACCGTGGTCTGGACCCTAAGAGCACATATAGCTTAGCGTCTGTGGTACGTATTTCTTCTTCTTCCCTGTGACATTACGAGAAGGATGCTTTCGAACTTGAAACCAACTTTACTTTGTGTTTTCCTTCTGGCCTTTTCATAATCCATCATTGTTCTTGTGCTTTTTCTGAAACTCCAGGTTTGCTATTATGGACAGCATTATCATTGTTTTGCATATCGTCACGAACACGATCGGTGGATCATGTACGATGACAAAACCGTGAAGGTAATAAGACTATTGAAATACGCTTTGGAGGCAGATGCACTATTCCACATTTATCACCCGTTTTATGTTGATATCTTCAGGTGATCGGTAGCTGGAGTGATGTACTTTCTATGTGCAAGAGAGGACACTTGCAACCGCAGGTTCTTCTCTACGAGAAACGTTAAATTAAGAGAAAAAAGGAGGAAAAAAAACAGAGCAAGTGGAAATATGTTCTACAGATTAGGAGATCTCCCAAGTACATACTACAAAGGAAGTAAGTACATTTTTGACAATCAGCGCCAAAACTCAAGAGTAAGAAATGTGATTTACTCATCAGTGGTTCTAAGAGGATTGGGAAGAAGATTTTGTCTTTAAGATTAAGCTAAAGTGTTTTCAATGAAAGAAGTCTTTTAAGATCGAAATGTAGTTTTCTTGGTTAAATCATTGTCATATTAAGGATTATATGTTCATATAAATCTATGCAGTCTTCTTTTTTTTTGGTAGGACATTTCTGTAGATCATATCATCTTTAACTAACTAGAAAAATAGAAGTTAGAAGTTGGGAGAAACATACTCTAATCCAATAAAAAAGTTAACTCTAATCCTTTAACATTTATTATGTTTTATTAATTTTTACATTTATACCTACTCAAAATCTATGTATATCTGGCCCAGTGGGTACCCGCTTGAGATAAGTATGAGCCGGGAGCCTCGACCAAAAAATAAAAACCCGCTTGAGATTAAACCGTAAAACGTTTTTCAGGATTTGTGGTCAGAAGACAGGATCGACAGGTTGAAGACTAAGTTTGAAGCAGTTTCACGTTTCATAGGAAGTTTTTTTGGTTTGGTTGGGTTTATAACCGCAGACCTAGTTGATTCTAAGTTTTAGGTGTTTGCGGGAGAGCGTGGAAGAAGCAAGATGGAGGATAGTTAAATTCCTATGCACCCTTTCTCTTATTTCGTTTCCTTTGGTTTAGCGGTTTTCATCGGTATTGTTGCATATAATGAATATTCAGTGTGCTTCTTCATTCACATTTTAGTGAACATTACAATGAGTATGAATAGGAGTAGATCAATTGTCAGTAATAGGCAAGAAGCATGTTAGCTTTCGTGCTGCGAGGAATGACGTCGAAGAGATGCTTAATTATGCCCTCGTAATTGTCGTCTTTAGATTTTTTTTTTTTTTGATGCGATGTTTACAAGGTGCACCGTGATTCGCATCACCTCAACTCTATCTATGAATCAATACGTTAACCTAATTAAAATATCAATTGGATGGATAGAAAACTGAAAATTAACTAAAATATATTTTATTATATGACATGTTGTTCAAAGCTTATATATGTGTTGGATTTTTTTAAAAAAAAACCAAAAAAGGACACAAAATTAGAGTGAAAGGAACATTAGGGTCGATATGTATATAACGTAAACATTAGAGTAAACCAAAAATATAATTATTTTAAGCAAGATGTTCTCCAAAGCTAAGTTATGTAAAAATAAGAAAACTGAACTAAAACAATAATAAAAAAAAAGAACACAAAAAAATAGAGTCAAACATCAATGAAGAACTTAAGTCTCTCTAATCTCCTTCAAATTCTATCATCTTGGACACCAAAAATATTTTATACCAATAGCACTCCAATCTCAAAAATATTAGTGGTTATCTAGAAATCACTCCAGGACATTCGTTTGGAATTGTCAAAATATTAAGAAAACTTTGGCGATTTGACATTTAAAGAATTTATCAAGTGAACAAGATCTAAGACTAATTTTTCTAAGTAAAACTAAAAACAAAAGACATAGATTGAAGTTGCTATGCCAAAAGTTCGGTTTTTATGATATCTATAGGGTGAAACCCACATGTTTCAGTGGGAGCTTGACAATAATATGGAAGAATGGAATTCAAGTTTCGGTCATAGAAGCGAATGAAAGAGTAATAGATGCTAAAGTCTGCTAAAAAAGAAAAATGTTTTATATATCAGGAGTGAGAAGACGAGAGCCTTTGATGCTTATAGGAGATTTTAACGACATTACAACCTCTGAAGACAAGAGAGTTGGAAAACCAAGGTCGGAGGCATCTTTTTAACAATTTGTTTATTTTATAAGTAAATGTAGACTACAAGAATCGAGTATTTCGGGAAACTCACTTTCTTGGTTTGGAAGAAGGGATTAGGAGCTAGTGCACTGCAAGTTGGATAAGATTCATTGTAATACAACATGGACATAGCTTCACTCAAAAACCACTTTGCAGTACATGCCCAGGGTATACTCAGACCACAGCCCCATTTGCTGCTATATGGATGGGGAGGGTCCTACAAAGCCTTGTTGTTTTGGGTATGATGTGCAATGTAAGAGTAAGAAAAGTTTTGTAGATGCTGTAAAACTAGGATGGGAGAAGGAAGGCCAACAAAGTGATACAAGCATGCAGACTCCGAATTTCATCCAAAAGATTCATAAATGTCGAAGAAGCATAGCTCTATGGAAGAGAAGCCACTAGAAAAACTCTAAGGCAATGATAGAGAGTCTCAAGGAAGAAATATATCAACTTACCCACATAGAAGATTTAGATGGGAAAGCATTGAATGCTCTAAGGAAGGAGATGCACTCTGCGTACAGGGATGAAGAGATCTATTGGAGAATTCTTAGTCGTGTCCAATGGTTAAAGGCAAGGGACCATAACACTATACTTTTTCACGCTCAAACCAAGGAAAGAAGAGCATGAAATCAAATAAACATGCTTATTGGTGAGATCTATAATCGATGTGTCTTTCTAGACAAAGAAATGGGTGAGGTGGTGATGTATGCACGCGAACGGAGTGGACACGCTGGAGGTTTGCTGCACTCGGAGGTGGAACCAGTTCTGGGGAGAGACTCGACCACGGGCCTGGCTAAGGACGGGGACGCTTGGGCAGAGAGAAACTCGATCTTGCAAGCAAGGAGGGTGGAACGAATTGGATCACACGGGTTGTGGAAGACCCATGATACACCAGAGAGACTCCAAACCTACAAGGCTGGAGTCATGGAAAGCCACACTAAAAGGAGCTAGACGGCGCCGTCAAAGGGGAACAAGTATAGGGTTTTAATTTCTTGTAAAGTCTGTATTATTAATGAAAAGAGACTTGACTTATATAATGCCTGTTTTCTCCGCACATTCTTCACGTTCCGTCCTTTTTAGGCACGAGTAGTACTGGAACGGCGCAGGGGCTTAGGCTTTCTCATACATAACCTTGGTCCATAAGCTCGCAGACCTGGCGTTCGAACTCCTTAGCTTCCTCAGGGTTGACTCTGTAGGCGGGTCGGTTAGGTAGCAGGGCTCTCGGGACGAAGTCTATGCTATGCTCGATCCCTCGGAGGAGAGGCAAACTGGGTTGTAACTCCGGTGGAAAGACGCCAGCGTAGGTCTCCAAAAGCTTGGCAACCTCGGATGGTGGCTTTGGTCTGGTGCTTTCAACGACATATAAATCCTTAAAAATCATAAGGACAACGTTAGTATCACCCTTACTTACAGCCTTGCAGATGACCCTGGAGTTCACAAGGAACCCGTGGGCCTTTCTCTGGATCCATTCTTAGCTTGATCTCGTGGACTTGTTACAGGGTGAGGGGTGCCAAGTTATACATGCGCTTGTCATGGACAAAAAAATACAAGTTAGTCTGTTCATTGTGCGTGATCTCCCTATCAAACTGCCATGGACGTCTTAAAATGTGGTGACCATCTTGAATTATGACCACGTCGCATAAAACCTGATAGGATAACAGCCAACGCTAAAGAGGACTATCACCTGGTCGGTTATTCGTATCTCAGTCTTTTCATTGAGCCACCTAAGCTCGTAGGGTCGTGAATGTTTGGTTCTCTCGAGACCGAGCTTGTCAATCATATATTGACTAGCGACTTTGGTACAAGAACCTCTGTTTATGATGAAAGAACATATCTTGCCCTTAATGGTGCACTTAGTATAGAAAATATTCTCACACTGTGCGACCTCATCTAAGCTGGCTATGGTGTTGAGGACACGTTGGAACATCAGCAGTTCTCTGGAGTCCGGGTATTCAACGTCGTCCTCTATCTGATCAGTGTCCTCAATGGGTTCTTCTTTGCATTCGTCTGCTGATTTGTATTCACCAATTATGTTTAAGATCATAACAGGCTGGTTCGGGCATTCGTGCGCCATATGTCCACGTCCGTTGCATTTAAAAAATGTTATGTCGTGGCTCTTAGGGGCGGCACCGGTGGCCTTGGTCGTTTATCCTGGTCTAATTATGGTTTTCGTCGCATCGTTGGTTCGGCTCTTGACGCATGGATTGCTGCTGGGACCGGCGTTCTTGTGGTATTGCTTAGTCTAACTGGGCTTGGCTTTCGGATAGCTAGTGGTTTTCCTCTTGTTGGATTGCTCGACCTGGTTGGCGAGATGGAAAAGTTTTCCGAGATCATGATAGGGTTGTCTTTCCGAGATCATGATAGGCGATCTTCTCTTGAAGCTCATCAAGAAATTGGGCCATGAGGCTCTTGAGTCGGTTTCTAAGTATTTAACTTTTTCGAAATACTCGCTTACAGTCTTAGTGCCTTGAGTCAGACGCCTAAAACATCTCTGGAGCTCACGATGGAAGTGGGGGGGCACGTACCGTTTACGGATGAGATGTGTGAGTTCGTCCCACGACGTGAGTGGTCCAAAATGGCTTCTCCTCCTGTCTGCTACCTCACGATCCCACCAAGTCAGGGCGTGGTCCATCAATTGGGTCGTGGCTAACGCTACTCTTCTCGGATCTTTATATCGGTAATAGTCGAATAGAAGTTATATCTGTCTCTCCCAGTCTAAATAGGCCTATGGATCGACTCTTCCAGCGAAAGATGGCAGGTTGAGTTTGATGTTTAGCGCCTAAAAAGAAAATGGACAGTCAGCAGCTCTGGGGTCGCGCTTGTACCGGTATGCGAGGCTAGCATGGGTTGGGTGGTAAGGCGGTTCATCATCCCGTGGGTCTCGTGCGTATGGCCCATAGTACTGGGCCGGTCCGTTGGTGGTCGCGCCTGCGCTCCTACTTTCTCCGCGTTGGGATGCTTCCAAGATGTCTGGTCTTCTAGGTGGACCGAGTTGCTCTAACTGCTCTATGCGGTTGGCGAGGATGTTCATATGAGACATGATTTGGCTCAGCATCTGCATTAATGCGTTCGAGTCTTGGGGACAGTCTGACGCTTCCGAGCCGCTAGACATTGGCTTATCTCCTGAAACGGAATTAGACGACACTGAAAATTGCCAAGAATAAAAAGAAATGAAACTATCCTAAACTGATTATGGAAACTTTCCTAATCCAGAAATGAAAACTATCCTAAACTGAAAATGAAAACTTTCCTAATCGGCAAACCGACTTAATGCTACAAGGAAAGACCGCTCAGACTTATGGGGCGACCCAAAAGGAAACTTTACTATTTCATAGTCGCGTTTATTCAGCAAACCAATAAATCTTCCTAAACCTAATGCAATATTAAAGGAAATTTTTCTAGTTATAATTGTAAAAGAGATTTAAAACTGGGTTCTACGGATGCTGGTAAACGATTGTGATTGTTTTCTTCTAGCAACCTAATTAGCGAATTAAAACAAGGCGATTCCAAGACAACATTGGAGGAGAAAACAAACAAAAATGTGAAACACGTGTGGCGTGTCTTACTAGTTATTCAAGTCCTTGGTACTTTTTGCTGCCAAATTTGTATATTTTGTTTTATTTAATGAAACAAGCAGCAAAAGATTAACTAAACAACAAACAATTTTTTTTCTCATTTTTTTGACTTAAACAATTGAAATAAAAGGTGAAGAAAACGATAGAACTTGATACTAGATAATGTATGCAAGCGAACGGAGTGGACACGCTGGAAGTTCGCTGCACTCAGAGGTGGAACCAGTTCCCGGGAAAGACTTGACCGCGGGCCTGGCTAAAGACGGGGACGCTTGGGCAGTGAGAAACTTGATCTTGCAAGCGAGGAGGATGGAACGAATTAGATCACACGGATTGTGGAAGATCCGTGGTACACCAGAGAAACTCCAAACCCACAATGCTGGAGTCACAGAAAGCTACACTAAAAGGAGCTAGGCGACACCGTCAAAGGGGAACAAGTATATGGTTTTAATTTCTTGTAAAGTATGTCTTATTATGAAAAAAGACTTGACTTATATAATGACTGAGTGCCCTTAAAGTGAACAACATGTAGTTTAAAATAAAAACAACAAGAAATCTAAAACAAACAGCAAGAAGTTGAAAAGCAAAGATTTGGGCTGCGGGCCTTAATGACTTAGCGCGGACCCAAGTAAAAATTAATGAAAAGAAAATTGGCCTAAGACCGTTGGGCTTGAAAATGACCAAGTGGTGAACAAGCCCAAGTCTGAGTGCACACTAAGGGTGTTGCCTCGTTAAAATCTTCTTAAAAAAACCCAATGAGACAAAACCGAAGATAAGAAAAAGAGTACAACTCCTTAGTGTGTTTTTGGTGTCCTTACCCAAGGGTAATGGTAAGGTCGCCGGAATCCGTGGTCCGGCGGCTGGGCAGCTCCCATGGTTTGGCCATGCTGTGGAGGCCTGGCCCATGGTCTGGCCCATGCTGTGGGCTCGATATTTCTTGCGAGAACCTCAGTTGTGCGTTTGACGTACCGGCTGAGCTTGGTTCGTAGCGCCTTGGCTCATGCTCGGGTCATAGGTCTGGTGGGTACGGTTGGGACGGGAACGTATTGGTTCGGTCCGTTTCGTTCAGTGGTGCGGTTTGGGTCCTCATCAGGTGGTAGTTTGACATTTCAACAAGTTATATACTTCTGAGCTTGTGAGCTCAAGTAAAGTTTGGACCTTGCCAATGTTCTCAACCTTTGAGCCTATCGTCATGGACATACACAATTAGTTACTTACTGATCCTGTGCAACTTGGAGAGGTGAAGGTAGCAGTTTTTGGGTTTAACCCAAACAAATGTTCAGGACCTGACGACTTATCAGGGGCTTTCTTCCAAGATAACTGGGAGGTAGTGAGAAAGGATGTTTATAACATGTTTGCTCAATTCATGAGCTTGGGCTATCTAGACAACCGAAGGAATTACACAAGCATTTGTCTCATCCCAAAGATTTCGAGGCCACAGAGGGTTGGGAAATTTTTACTTATATCTCTATGAAATTTTCTATATAAGATGGTCCTAAAGTTCTGGCCACCAAGCTGAGGAAGGTGATTCTGAATATAGTTTCTGAAAACCAAGCGGCTTTCGTCCAAGAGAGACTCATCTAAGATATCATCATCATTGCTCATGAACTTATGCACGCTTTGAGATAAAAAAAGAAGTAGCAGAGAACTACATTGCAATAAAGTAGTCATGATGAAGGCCTTCGATAGGGTAGAGTGGCAATTCATGGAAGATACCTTATAAGGTCTAGGTTTCAGTGACCATTGGACAAATAGAATAATGACGTGTATCATCTCACCAACCTACAAATTTTGCTCAATGGGAGAGCAAATGGAAAGATAACGCTGTTGAGAGGCTTGAGACAAGGGGATCCTCTCTCCCCTTTCCTCTTATTCTATGCGCAGAAATGCTGGGAAATAGAATCAGACTGGCTGAGAAATAAGGCAGTTGGATGGAATCAGAATCGCTAAGACATGCTCGAGAATCTTCCATTTCTTTTTCACAGATGACTCCCTCTTTTTATTCAAGGCACAAAAAGAACAAGTAAAGAAAATTACCAAGCTCCTATCTGATTACATTGAGGCGTCAAGTATTACCTTTGGCCTTAATGTAGATCACAGAAGAGCTTTGGATTTTAGGAGATTATAAGAGATCCACAATGAGGGTGGGAAATGGGTATATCTAGGACTACCATAATTATTTGTTGGATTGAAATCATTATCTTTTAGGTTTTTAGAAAAGATATTATATAATACGTTGAACTCGTGGAAATTTTGGTTCTGAACGCTATCTGGAAAAGAAACCCTCATCAAAGCTGTAGTTCAATCCCTCCCAACCTATGTAATGTCATGCTTCATGCTTCCAAGAGAACCTGCAAAAGCCTTAATTAAATGATAGTTAATTTCTGGTGGCGAAATCAGTGTAAGGAGGGAAAAATTCACTGGAAGAAATAGAGTGACCTATGTAAGGCCAAGGAAAAGGTAAGACTTGAATTTAAAGATTTTTAAGGATTCAACCATGCTTTAATCGAGAAGCAGTTGTGGCATATAGTAAATAATCCCAAGAGCCTTATTGCAAGAGTAAGGAATGAAATATTGATGAGGACTCAGACCGTGCCACCGACCAGACGGACCAGAACTGGACGAGCCCGTTCCTATTGTGCCAACCAGAACTATGATCCGAGTAAGAGCCAAGGCGTTAGGGAACAAGATCAACTGGTACGTCGAATGCAAGATTGAGGTTCTCCCGAGGAACCCCAAGTCATCACCAGGATCGGACCAAGGACCGGACCTCCACATCACGTTCCAGCCATTGGAGCTGCTCAACCTTCGGATCCCGAACTCTTGTGTCCTTACCATCACCCCAAGATAAGGATACCAAAGACGAACTAAGGAATTGTACTCTTTTTTCTATCTTCGGTTTTGTCCCATTTGAGTTTTTCAAATGAGGTTTTAACGAGGCAACACCCTTAGTGTGCACTCGGACTTGGGCTTGATCACACCTGAAAGCCCAAACGGCCTTAGGCCTATTATTCTTCTATGTTTTAGTACTTGGGCCCGCGCCAAGTCCTTTAAGGCCTGCAGCCCAAATTATTTATTTTGAACTTCTTGTTGTTTTACTGTAGACTTCCTGTTGTTTTACTTTAAACTACTTGTTGTTTTACTTAAAGGGCAGAAACCCTAGACTTAGGCATTATATAAACCAAGTCTCTTTCATTATAAATTCAAACTTAACAAGAAATAAAAAAACCTAGACTTGTTCCTTTTTTGGCGGCGTCGCCTTTGCTTTAAGTGTGGTTCCCGTTACTCTAGCCTTGAAGGTTGGAGTCTCTCCCTGGTGTATCACAGTCTTTCCCATCCCCGTGTGATCAAGTCTCTCTCGTTCCAGCGCACATCCCACTTTGGTTACGCGATCAAGCCTCTCTCGCTGGCACTAGTTCCTGCGCCGTTCAGTTGAAGCTCACGTGGTTCCTCTCGTACGCGTGGTCATATATCATCTGGTATCAGAGTTAAAAAGCTCATTTAATAAGGTTATATTGTCCTTTACCTCTCTATTTAACTCGCTTAATAATAATAAAAAAGGATATCGTTTAATTTGTTTGAGTTTTTTTTTATTTTTGTTATTGTTTGTTTGCTTTTACTTAAATAAAAAAAATTATTAAGAAATCACTTGAAAAGGACTTAGGGTTTTATAGTAACTCACGGTCTTTGCTTGAAACAAATCGCTGCTTGATTACTCCTCACCCACGATTGGTTGCTTGAATTGATTTCCCTGCATAGTTTGATCATTGTATAAAACGCTTAGTTTGGATTGACCCTCGTTTGTGCCATTAAAGTAGTTTTCTAGCGTCCACGTAAGCTTGTTGGTTAGGTCTTGCACGCACCTAGGCTATCCCGTAGCTAGCACCAAGCACGTGGTTCTTGTATCCACAAGTTGACTATGCCTGCCCCACATGTGTCTTGACAAGTTCAGTTAGAACCCTTACGCTAAGCGGCGCCTAGGGTTAGAACCTGCACCTAGTGTTGCCTTTTCCCTTGCTAGAAATTTTTTTGGCAATATTAACTGCTACTTTAAATCGTTCCTTGCTGATTAGGATAGTTTCCAAAATCAAATAGAAAGTTTTTCCTTGTTGTTCAATAAAATCGTGGTTTAGGACAAAACCCAATAGGCGGTTTAGGACTATTTTCAAATCCGCTTTAGGAAGTTGCCAATTTCGAAATAAGTTTAGGATAGTTTCTGTTTTAGGGAAGTTCCTATTTCTAGTTAAGAAAGTTTTCAATTCTATTTTAAGAAAGTTTCCATTTCTATCTTAGAAAAGTTTTCATTCCTAGTTTAGGAGAGTTTCTATTTCTAGTTTAGGAAAGCTTTTCAATTTAGGAAAATTTCTATTTCCAGGTTAGGGGTAGCCCCATTTTTGATTTAGGAAGTTTCAACCTTGTTTTCTCTTAAGAACCAATGTCTAGCGGTTCAGAAGCTTCAGACCGCCCCCAGGACTCTAACACCGTCATGCAAATGCTGAGCCAAATCACGGCTCAGATGAACACATTTGCTAACCGTATGGAGCGTTTATAACAAACCGGTCCTCCCAGTAGACCAGACATTCTTGAAGCATCTCAACGCGGAGAAGAAAGAAGTGGAGGCGCCAACACTAATGGACAAACCCAGTATTTTGAGCCGTATGCACGCGACCCCCGGGACGATAAACCACCCGACCACCCAACCCATCCCGGCCACACATACTGGTATGAGCGCGACCCGGAGAAACTGACCGCCCGGCTCCTTATCCGGCTCTGTACGTTAAACTAATCTCGCCGTCTTTCGCCAGAAGGGTTGACCCATAAGCCTATTTAGACTGGGAACGACGGATGGAGCTGTTATTCAACTACTATCGATACAAAGACTCGATGCAAGTAGCATTGGCAACAACCCATTTCACGGACCACGCCATAACTTGGTGGGACCGTGAAGTAGCAGATTAGAGGAGAAGCCGGTTCTGACCACTCACATCGTGGGACAAACTCACATATCTCATGCGTAAAAGCTACGTCTTTCCACATTTCTATAGAAAGCTCCAGAGACGATTCAGGCGCCTAACCCAGGACACTAAGACTGTAAGCGAGTATTTGACGAATTCAAATACTTAAGAAACCGTCTTGATATCACCGACTCCACTGAGAGCCTGATGGCATAATTCCTCGAAGGACTTCAAGAAAAGATCACCAGAAAGAACGAGAGGCAACCCTATCATGATCTCGGAGAGCTCTTCCATCTCGTCAACCAAGTAAAGCAAGCCAACAAGAGAAGGACGGTTGGTTACCAACGGCCCAAGCCCAGTTGGACTAAGCCGTACAACGAAAATGTAAGACCCAACAACGATGCGATCCGAGCCACGACTAGACCAGGTCAGTCGAGCAAAGCCACCGGCACCGCCCCCATGAGACGAGACATAACTTGTTTCAAATGAAATGGAAGCGGACATATGACACGTGAATGTCCAAACCAACAGAGGACGACATCGAGTATCCCGACTCCAGAGAGCTCCTGATGTTTCGACGTGACCTCAACACCATAGATGGTCCTGACAAAATTGCCCAGCGTGAGAACATCTTTTATACCAAGTGCACCGTGAAGAGAAAAGTATTCTCTCTCATCATAGACATAGGTTCTTGTACCAACGTCACTAGTCAATATAAGGTTGACTTGCTCGGTCTCGAGAGAACCAAGCACCCAAGGTCCTACAGGCTTAGGTGGCTTAATAACAAGACCGAGATACATATAACCGATCAGGTGACAATTCCCTTTAGCGTTGGCCGTTATACCAATCTGGTTCTATGCAGCGTGATCTCGATGCAAGCTGGTCACCTCCTTTTAGGACGTCCATGGCAGTTTGACAGGGAGACCACACACAATGGGTGGACTAACATGTATTCCTTTGTCCATGACAAACGCAGGTACAACCTTGCGCCACTCACCCCACAAAAAGTCCGAGAGATCCAGCTAAAGACAGATCCAGCGAAAAGACCTCGAAAGAAGAATTTCCTCGTAAACTCCAGGGTCATCCATAAGACAGTAGGTAAAGGTGAGACTAACGTCATCGTTATGATTTTTAAGGATTCATTTATGCAGAGAGCACCAGACCACAGTCCCCACCCGAGGTCGCCAAGCTGTTGGAGATCTACGCTGGCATCTTTCAAACAGAAATACCACCCAGCGTACCTTCTCTCAGAGGAATCAAACATAACATAGGGGAAGCTAAGGAGCTAGAATGCTAGGTCTGCGAGCTAATGGACCAAGGCTATGTCTGGGGAAGCCTCAGTCCCTGCGCTGTTCCCGTATTACTCGTGCCTAAGAAAGACGGATCGTGGAGGATGTGCGTTGACTGCAGATCCATTAACAACATAAACATCAAGTACTGGCACCTCATACCTCGACTAGACGATATGTTGGACGAGCTAAGTGGAGCTGCAATCTTCTCCAAAATTGATCTAAAGAGCAGATATCACGAGGTCCGTATGCGAAAGGGTGACGAGTGGAAGACGGCGTTCAAGACTAAGCAAGGCATATACGAGTGGCTAGTCATGTCATTCGGGCTCTCCAGCATCCCGAGCACATTTATGCGGCTAATGAACCATGTTTTTAGACTGTATATCCATAAGTTCATAGTTTTCTACTTTGAAGATATTCTCATTTATAGTGCCTCTTATACTGACCATGTAACCCACTTAGAGTTATTTATACGTACGCTTCAATAGGAAAAGTTGTATGTCAATCTAAAGAAGTATACGTTCTGCATTAACCGGGTAGTTTTCCTATGATTTGTCGTAAGTTCGCAGGACTTACAGGTAGACGAGGAAAAGATCAAGGCCATCCCAGATTGGCCCACGCCGATGAGTATCAGCTAAGTCAGAAGCTTCTACGGTATAGCCAGCTTCTACCGGAGGTTCGTAAGGAATTTCAGCACGATTGCCAGTCCGCTTACCTCTGTGATCAAGAAGGATCGAGAATTCAGTTGGGGAACCGAGCAGGAGAAAGCCTACAACCTGCTCAAAGAATGGCTCACACACGCCCCGGTCCTATCCTTATTATACTTCGAGAAGACCTTTGAAGTGGAATGCGACGCATTTGGCGTTGGAATCGAAGCCGTCCTGATCCATGGAGGGAAACCCATTGCCTATTTCAGCGAGAATCTAAGAAGAGCAGCCCTCAACTACCCTGCATACGACAAGAAATGATATGTCCTAGTTCGGTCAATGGATGCCTGGCAACATTACCTATTAGCGCGAGAATGCGTCATCCACACCGACCACCAGACGCTGCAACACTTTAGTGGCAGACCAAACTTAAGAAGAGATATGCACGCTGATTGGAGTTTATCGAGATATTTCCCTATGTGATCAAATACAAGAAGGAAAAAGAGAACGTCGTCGCAGACGCCATATGCCGGAGACACTCCCTTATTTTGGTTATGGAAGCCAAGGTCCTCGGATTAGAGCTTCTCAAGGACCTATACGCCGAAGACAAAAACTCCAAGGAGACCGTTAAAAACGCAAGCACATGCTCATACTCGAGGTTTTTCTTGTTTGACGGTTTCCTTTTCAGGTGTTGGAGGTTATGCATCCCAAAAGGTTCGACCCGAGAGCTACTGCTGAGGGAAACCCACTGAGGAGGTCTAGTGTGGAATTTCGGCGTGAGCAAGACCCTTAGTCTACTCATAGAACACCTCTACTGTCCCCATCTCCGGCGCGACGTCGAGGCCCACTACGGCCGCTTTTTGGTTTGTAAACGGGCCAAGTCCAGAGTTCATCCTCACGGGTTATATCTTCCTACCCATTCATACTACTCTTTGGACTGATTTTTTGAATGGACTTTGTGCTAGGCTTGCCTAATATCAACCACAAAGACTACATTTTTGTTGTAGTAGTTAGGTTCTCAAAAATGGCTCATTTTATTCCTTGTGCTAAGACCAATGATGCCACTCAGACAACAAGCTTATTCTTCTGGGAGATCGTCATGCTACACGGGATTCCTAGAACTATAGTGTCTGACCGTGACACCAAGTTCCTTAGCCACTTATGGCGAACCTTATGGAAGAAATTTGGAACCAAGCTGGTGTTCTCAATAACCTGTCATCCCCAAACCGATGAACAAACCAAAGTTGTGAACTGGACACTATCAACCCTCTTACGGGCGACCGTCGGACAAAATTTGAAGTCATGGCTCGAGTGCCTACCGCTGGTTGAGTTTTGCATACAACCGAGCCACCCATTCTGCAATCAAGAAGTCGCCCTTTGAAGTCGTCTAGGGTTCAATCTCTTGTCTCCGATGGAGTTCACACCCTTTCTGCCAGCCAAAATCGTGAACCAAGAAGGAGAAGATAAAGCGGATTACGTCAAAAAGCTACACCAGAAGGTTAATGAGAATCTCGATAAGAAGACGGAGTCATACGCCAAACATTCCAACAAAGGGCGTAAACAGGTTACTTTGAAGGAAGGCGACTGGGTATGGTTACACATGCGATCCGAACGGTTTCCCCAGAAATACAAGGACAAATTAGCACCAAGAGGAGACGGTCCATTCAGGATTCTGAAGAAGATCAATAATAATGCCTATCAACTTGAACTGCCATGTGAGTTTAACATTTCCCCCATGTTCAATGTATCTGACTTAGAATTGATTGATGCAGGAGAAGATTCTGTTTTGGAGACCAAACCACTTGACGAAGGGAGGAATGATGCGGACTCGGACCGTTCAACCAACCCAGACGGACCAGAACCGGACGAGCCCGTTCCTATTGTGCCAAACGGACCTATGACCTGAACAAGAGTCAAGGCGTTAGGGACCAAGATCAACCGGTACCTCAACATCATGGCCCAACCATGGGAGCTGCTCAGCCGTCGGATTTCGGACTCTTGTGTCCCTACCATCACCTCGGGATAAGGACACCAAAGACTCACTAAGGAATTGTAATCTTTTTTTTATATTTGGTTTTGTTTCATTAGGTTTTCCGAATGAGGTTTCAACGAGGCAACACCCTTAGTGTGTACTCGGACTTGGACTTGATCACATGTGGAAGCCCAAATGGCCTTAGGCCTATTATTTTTCTATGTTTTAGTACTTGGGCACGTGCCAAGCCAAAGCCTGCGGCCCAAATTATTTATTTTAAACTTCTTGTTGTTTTACTTTAAACTTCATGTTGTTTTACTATAAACATTTCGTTTAAAGGGCTGAAACCCTAGACTTAGACATTATATAATCCAAGTCTCTTTCATTAATAACATTCAGATTTGACAAGAAATTAAAAACTTAGACTTGTTCCTTCTTTGACGGTGCCACCTTTGCTCTAAGTGTGGTTCCCGTGATTCAAGCCTTGAAGGTTGGAGTCTCTCCTTGGTGTATCACGGTCTTTCCCATCCCCGTGTGGTCCAGTCCGATCCATCCTATTCTTTGTGCATGTTTCAGTTGAGTCTCTCTTTGTGTGACAAGATTCTTACCCGTGCTCATATCAAAGATACTTCAGAAATGACAAGATTCTCATGGGGAATAGGCCGTCATACGCCTGGAGGATGTATCCGAACTTGAAACCGACTGTACTTTGTGTGTTTCCTTGTTTGGTTCACCCTTAAAACCTCCTCACCTTTCATAATCTAACATTGTTCTCGTGCTATTTCTGCAACTCAAGTTTGTTATTATGGACAGCATTATCATTGCTTTGCATATAGTCATGAACACGATCAGTGGATCATGTACGATGACAAAACCGTGAAGGTAATATAAGACTATTGAAATACACTTTGACTTTGGTGGCAGATACACTATTCCACATTTATCACCCATTTTATGTTAATATCTTCAGGTGATGGGTAGCTGGAGTGACGTACTTTATATGTGCAAGAGAGGACACTTGCAACCGCAGGTTCTTCTCTACGAGAAATGTTAAATTATAAAGAAAAAGGAAAAAAACAGCAAGTACAGTTTAGGAGATCTTCCAAGTACAAACTGCAAAGGAAGTAAATACTTTTTTGACAAAAGAAAACTCGAGAAGGAATGAGATTTACTCAATCAAGATTACTTTTTGACAAAAGAAAACTCGAGAAGGAATGAGATTTACTCGATCAAGATTACTTTTTTTGTTAAGTGGGAAATATAAGTCTAAGAATTTGGGTAGGAAGATTTTGTCTCGGGATTAAAGTGTTTTTAATGATACAAGTTTTAGAAGATGTCATATAGTTTTCTTGGTTATAAGCATTTATCTGTTCATATAAATCTAGACTGCTTTCCAAAAATATGAAAATAAAAATAAAATGTATGGATTTTTCATATCGTTGTGATATTTGGATATCGGGAAAATGATATATTTCTCATGTACATTTTTGGTCGTGCGTTTTCCATACAAATATCCAGTTCATATATATATATATATATATATATGGTCATTCAAAATATTTAAATAAAGTATTTGAACTTTAACTTTAGTGTCTAAAACTAAATTGACTAAAAATAGACATTAGTTAACGTTAAAATAGACGTTAGCACATTTTAACATTATCTAATGTCTTTTTTAGTCAATTCGATTTTAAACATTAAAATTTAAATTTAGATGTTTTAATTAAATATTTTAAGTGTCCATATATTAGTACGCACATTATATGGAAAACCCTAAGAAAAAAAATGACATGTAGAAATAGATCATTTTCCTTTTGGATATATGAGTTAAAACAAATTCTTATTTATACTCCTTTTTGTAAATAAAATCATTCTAGAATTTTATTTTTGTTTTATAAAGACTGTCAATTTGTATTTTCAATGCATCTAATCTTGTTGTTAATTGGAAAGATAAATGTTTTCAATCTATTTATTAAGAATACAATAAAAATTTTAATAATTTTTAAAAGAGTAAAATAACACTCTTTGTGAAACAGAAATAGCATTATTTTAGTGACTTTGTTATTCCTTTGTTTGTTGTTGTTTAACTTCCACGTTTAATTCCATTTTTATTCTGTTTTATTTTATTTTATTTTTATCATCATAGAGAATTATATTCAATTAAAGTATCATTTACACATCGGTAATGAACCTTTCCTTGTCAAAAAGATCCTTAAGACAACATCGACAAACGTAGGTAGCAATTGCTGGCCAGTCTTTAGGTTAGTTCAGAACTTTGATTAACTCCTCGTCTCCTCCCTTGTAGTTCCAAAACCACATTCACCAAATGAAGGTTAGACATGCTTTCCAAATCCTAGAATAAATGGTTTTTTACTATGATTTTATCATAAAACTCAAATAACCTTATAACAAAATAACAAAAAAAAATCTAAACAATTCTAAAAAACATTTTAACAAAATCAATTCAAATTCAAATTTCCTTTGGTTCAACTAAATATGATTGAACCAGACATCATCCAACTTAAAATCTAAATAACTTGATCCAAAGTTTTGTTTGATTATAATATAGTTCAAAATATTGTAGTTAATTCTAATAAACCTAATCTAATCAAAAACTCCAAATGTTAAAGTCTCTTTCTCTCTAGTATTGAAACAAATACACGATTCCATTGGTAAAAGAACACAACTATTCATTCAAAGAACCCTATTTTTAGAAAAGGAGAACAAACTCAAAATCGAAATAGAAAAATCATAGAAGAAAGTACCTGAAGATTCGGGTTTAGCACCATTATAAAACTTAATAGCAATCTCTTTTGTTTGCTCAGTCTTTTCCACACTCAGCAAAATCAGGCCTACATACCAGACTCCTTCTCCTTATTCCTTTCTCACTTACCAAAAACCATTAACACACATATAGTACACACATTTCATTCAAAATCCTCAAATCTCTGTTTTTTTTTCTTCCCAATCTCTTTTTGATTTCTATCCCCATCGAATGAGCCAAATAATAACTATCCACAATCCCATTGGGTCAATAGAGAGGTTTTGGAATCTTCTCTTGATCTATCTCTTCATTTATATGACTCTGAAAGGGGGCACGAGTGGTGCTTGTGCCGCATGCAAGTACCAACGCAGAAGGTGCGCTGCCGACTGCCCACTCGCGCCCTACTTCCCAGCAGAGCAACCAAAACTATTCCAAAATGTTCACAGGCTTTTCGGCGTTAGAAGCATAGTGAAGATCCTCGAGAACCTGGACGAAACTCAGAGACGAGAAGCTATGAAATCAATCATCTTCCAATCTTATATTCGTGATCATAACCCTATCAATGGCTGCCTCGGAATCACGCAAGAACTTCAGTACATGATCTGGCTCGCTCAAGAAGAGCTTAAAGCTGTCAATACACAACTACAACTCTATCGCAATCAACCAAACAACAACAACCATGGTCAAAATCATCATAATGCTCACAATCAAATGATTCATGAGACCGGTGAAAAGCAAAAAGATGTTACATCACAGCTTGACTTAGGAATGGGACTTACGGTTAATAATAACCAAAGAAATGTTGCCCCATTCTTCAGTCATTTGTCAGTTTCTGAAACGCAGCAACAACAACCTCAAATGTCTTACACTTATAGTTGCAATGAGATTAATAACAAGGGCTATAGTACTCCTGCGTATACAAACTTATGCAAAGAGATTCTCACCACTAACAATATCAATGCTTCTTTGGCTTGGGGTCAAGATCGATTTCCTTATCATCATAACAATGGATTTAGCAATCAAAACGAGCATTATAACGAGATGAAGAGCAATAGCGGTGTGATGGAAATACAGTCTCAGCTCGTTAATCTTCAGATGGTATCGAATCAGCGACAGGAAGAAGATGATGTTCAGGAGTATGATGAAATCCATCAGTTCCTCGAAATCATCGATGACAAGCAATCGTTTGCGGATACGAAAGAGGCATATGCTTCAAGGTATGTGTTTTCTAGCTTGTAAAGTTATAAAAAATTGCTGGGAAATGTTTAAATTTTGATTTTTGGTGGTTGCAGCTCCGGTGAATCGTTGAAGGAACATATAAATGAAATCGGAGAGAATGAATTGAAGAGTGCCGCAACTTGCTTCAGTCTCGTGTGAATTGATTTTCAACGGTGATTATGGGAATGAGGCAAATCCTTTTATTTATATTCTAATTTTTATTGATTTTGTCTTAAATTTGATGTTATCTGTTTTTTTCTAAATAAACTTCGAATGTCTTCAAAATTTTATTATTGGTTCTAATTAATTTGTATTTTTCAATCTTCAGTTTTAAAGAAAATAGAAATTTTATTTTTTCACATGTGTTATTAACTTTTGTAACAAAGAAGTAAAATATGAAAGTTCAATGGTAAATGATGACAAGTGGATATAAATGCATTTTCTGTGCAGACATAAAATCATCAATTATAATAAATCTAATCTTCTTTATATGGTGTCATTGGATATAATATTTGTAAAAAATCACATGATATAATTTAATTTATGATTTTTAAAAATATTTACACATTGTTTTTTTTAGCTTCTATTTCTAAAAATTATTATATTTAATCATAAATTTATAAATTTACCAATAATCATTTAAATCATATGAACATTTGTTAAAAATAAAATATTAAAAATATTTGAATGAATAACATTTCTATAAATTTATTTCAAACAAAGTATATATTTTTATATAGGTTAGTTTTAGCTAAATAAATGTGGAAATAATTAATTTGTTATTTATGTTCAATGATAACATATCTAATAATTTTCGAGATGTAGCTGAATACACAGTAGAACGACAACATCTCTAATAATTTTCGATGATATAGTTGTAAACCTCCGAATAATTTTGCTTACAAATGTTCTAACATATTATTTTGTCGTAATCTATTTAACTCAGCATGTATGATTATTAAGCATATGGTGAAAAAGATTTTAAAAGATTTTTGGTGCCCACTTTAGATCAAATATATAGCTCATTAGTTTTCATCTTTTAGATATTTTTATGTTATATTTGTAGATATAATTATATAAAATCACAATTTTATTAATTTCAAAAATCATTGTTAAAACCATCTAAATATTTATAGAAAAAGAAATGACCATTTTTATGTTAAACAAGTTGATTGAATAACTTACCAAATAAATTTATTTTGAAAATATTCAAAATAGATTATATAATTTGTCATAAACATAGTTAAAAGAAATTGATACAAATGTGAAATTGATTATATAATTTTTTATTTTAGATGAGATTGATGATTAAATGGAGAAATTATTTTATTGTGAAGATTAATATTCCATTTAAAAATATGTCGTCGGTTAGATATATATATATATATTAGTGATTAAAAATATTGATCAAATAATATGGTTTAAGATATTATAAATATAAATTACAATAGGTATTTAATGAGTATTATTTGAAATATAAATAATTTAATATATTTTAATTATAAAATATAAATCCTAACTTTTTAATATACTATATATATTAATTTTTAAACAAAATTTTTTTTTTATATAAAACAAATATAATATTTTTAATTCAATCACCCACAATCATCCGCAAACCTACTGTAACAGCACATGCAAAAACAACTTTTGATTTTTAAAATGGTAGAAAGCGATAAAATATATTTTTGTGATTGTTTTCAAGTATCACCAATTGGTATTACCTGAAAGCCAGGGAATCAGTCAATCTCTACATAGTATAACAACAATATTTTTGAAAGATCTTTGGTGATTGTTTTTAATTCAATAACAATTTTAAATTAATAAATTCACCAATAATTGTTAAATCATATAAATATTTATGAAATAAAGACAACTATTTAAACCTATCTGATTGAGGATCACTTATATATGTAGTTTGTTGTAAATGCAAATCATTATATCATTATATACTCAAAAGTGCATGCCACCTTAAGATATATAACCTGTACTCCTCACTGTTTTCAATAGGTTAGGAAGCTAGCTTAAAGGGACAGTCAGGATGAGTAAAGGTAGAAAAAGAAAGGATGAGGATGTTATTAAAACACTCATGGACCAGGAAGTTGTTAACTTGAAACGGTGATTGTAATCCATGCTCAAAAAAAAACAAAGCCATAGTAGAGGAGTTAGATTCGAGCATAATCGTCAGAATCCTCAATCTATACTCAATCAAGCTAGCACGGTTGGCGTCAGCCTTGCTAAAAAGTTGGGATATCGAAAAGCACGTAAGAGCAAGACCGATTAGGCATGATAAGGTGTAATTCTACTTTGATTGGGAGAGTGAGCTACAAAGATTCCTCAGCAAAGCTCATTGATTTATGAATGGTTGGATGGTGACTGGAGAATGATGAACTGCTCATCCACCTCTATTCTAGGTAAATATTTGTAACATTCCTGTGAACTTCTTTACGGAGGAGACCGAAAATTAGGAAATATAGTTGGTGAAGTGATGGATGAGGCGGTGCTTCATGCAAATTTACTGGACTCGTTGGAGTATTTGAGGGCTCGCATCTTGATTTTGGTAGACAACCCAATTGTTTTCAAGATGCCAATAAACTTCAATGCAGAGAATGTTCAAGTGATATAGTTTGAGTACAAAAAATTTCAAAAGCTATGTATGAGATGTACAAGGATGACACAAGCTTAATATCACTGTAATCAAGCGTCCTCAAGTACAAAAATTGCTTTAACTGGTAGGCATATGGATAAGGGAATCAATATTAGGGAGCATCATGATTCAAGGTATACTCATTCCCGTAGCCATCACTCCGTGGAGAAACTGTCTGAAAATGATTTTTCCCAGTTAAGAGACCCAAATAAATACAGAGGCAAATTCTTGACCATGGTCAAGAACATGGGAAAAGCCAAAGTGTTTATGTCATGAAGATTGAAACAGAACATCCCCATAATTAAAGATGACAATGTACACAAGGTAAGAGCCAACATAAAACATCCCCAAGTTGAGATTGCATATGCTGAAGTAGAAGCAAGAGATCCAAAACTTCCTGCTTCTAATCCTGCTTCTTGAAAACTTTCTGCTTTTAAGCAAGAGATCCAAGTTGATCCAAGTCGGAATCATGTGGCATAATAGTAGTTATTTCTGAAATTCATGACAGGAGTTACAATCCAACACCCTTCAATATTATAAGGGATATTAAAGCCAATAAACTATGTTGACAAAAAAAAAAAAATCATGTTTCTTATCCGAGCAGCAACCAAATATCCCTCTTTCATTGTTTTTCTATAACACAAGCAACTCCAATAACCAATCAATCAAGACTTTAACTCACATGTTTCTTCATCATCATTCGATCTCCAACCTTCACATCTTTGCGCCGAGCTCCATTGCATCCTGTAACAAGTGTTCCGCTCAATCACAGGCTTACCACTCCAATCACCCTTGGATTGAAATGAAGAATCTAAGGCGGGTCTTCCCCTTCCACTTGCTTCAACCCCTGCAGCTAAATCATAAAATGCGAAACCTTCACATCTTCATCTTTTTCATTCAAAATTAATGTCTTTGGGTCCATCTCTAAGTGTGCAGCGATTGGCTTCGCCACCTGTGTGATCTAAATGTTAAGCCACAGGGCAGCTCAATGAGGTTCCCACGGGCCATAAGATCCGACCCGAATATGGAAACCGAGACCGGGCACGAACTCAAGCCATGTATCTCAGTCATTTTCTTCAATTCCTTCAAGGCTTTAAGTGTTTTCCATATTCCAGCTCTTCCCAGAGCTTTCTACCAACTTCCCAAGCTACTTTGGCAGATTCGTGGAGATCCAAGGACTCGTCTTTGCTACTCGGGTTGAGAGTCTCTGGGTCAAAATTCAACATGGATATGATTAGTTGTGACTTTCTTCTCCGTTCTGCAACCAGATCTCGAGCAGGTGCTTTCGATTCTGTTTCTTGGTAAATCAAGCTCCTAAAAGGACGTCCTGGAGCTTGTCTTTCTTGTAGATACCTTTCGCTACCGAGCTTCTCAGGTCGTGTTAACGGATCCTGTGATAAAGTATTGAATCTTGTTCTATAGACGACGGGGATATCGAGCGTTACCATTAGTATCTGAATCGATCTGATTCATCACTTAGATCGATTCAGCACTAACCTCTTTTCTCTTCTTCCTGAGAGACACGAACATTGCCAGTTTTTCCGACTTGTCTAGTTTTGATAGCTTCATCACTTACGAATAATCAGAATTAAGCAAAAGAGGTTAAATCTCTAAGAGAGAGAAAGAGAAGGGTTGTGGTGGAGTTTCCAGAAAAATGTCGTTAATATATTCTTTTATTTCTCTTTTTTTTTTTTAATTTAAAAATTTGTGGATTTATCTTTTCTAACATATTAATCATGTAGCAAACTCAGTACCCTGCAATATTAAATAAGATATTAAAGTTACTAGGCTAATTTAACAAAAAAAGTGACAGTATTTTTGAAAATTTTGCCAAAAATAACATTATTTTTTAACTATCGAAAAATAATATTCTTATTTTGTTCCAATACTTATATTTACTCATCTGCTATTAGATAGTAAAAGTATTGCAAGATGTAATAAAGAGATTTAAAAACTTTCAATTGTCTACACTAACGTAAGCTATTAATTTAATAGTTTGTTTACAAAAAAAACTTATATATTTTTTTACCAAATTTAAACATTTTGGAGTCATTTATATTTTTTGGACAGCAAAATGATAATTGAAAAAAAAATGTACAACAGTAGACAACAAAAATTAAAAACTCTAATTAAACTCTAAAATAGTTTTTAGCCATATTGGTGGATTTTCACAGATATGTATATGATGGAAGAGTTGCTAAGTTATATACTGTTTTGTTTGTGAAATAAGTGTAATCCTCTTTGAAAAACGTTAGACATTGCTAAAAGTTGGTCATTGTTCTTGTGGGTTTCGATCAATATTTTTTAAAAAATTATCATTACAATTTTTTCATAAATACAAAATAATCTGTGGTAAATATACATTTGGGCTATCTATAGGAAGTCACCAAAAAAAATAACTTTGAAAAAACCGATGACTTAAGGAAAATGGTAGAATATGTTGGGATGTTAGATAACTTTAATGTCCTTATGGTCGGAAAACACTAAAAAAGAAAAATGATTAGTTGTTTTTTTTACTGTGTTCGATAATTGAGTTTATGTATGTGTTCTAATTTATTTATTATTATTTGTATAATTTTATACATTTTAACGAAAGAAAAACAATTGAGTATATAAAGTATTTTTGGGTTAACTCATGAAAGCAGAAACAAAGCTTCAAGAGAGTGAAGACAACAAATATTCTTTTGATTAATTTGATTCGACTTGGTTCTTTTACAAGAGCATACGTGAATATTTATACAGACAAGCTTAATCCCTAATAGCTAACACCAGGTGTCTTCATCTTGATGAGTCTATTGAATCAAGGGTTGTGAATCTATTTTCCAGTTGTAGTTATCAATCTTGACCGTACTGGCTTTCGTCATTGCTCTGTTTTTGTCGATCCAAATAAGTCTTTTTGTAATAGAGCCGTTGCAGACTGTTGTGATGATGCTTTGGGCTTGGAGGTATAGGGCCTGTTTTGGCTGAGCTTGCTTTGTGTCGAAGCGAAGCGTTTTGTGAAGTCTCTAGTTCCTTGGCTGAGACTTGCTAATAATAACTGCCCCAAATTTCTAAACACCTAACTTTAGTTACTCCATTACCTTACTCGATTCGGTACTTAGGTGGTGTGCCTTATGGACGCCACGTCAGATAATAAACTGACAATAACAGATATTACATTTGTTCTTAGCCAAAAGACCAAGAAAAATATGAATTGTCTTAGTATCCAAAAGATTGTTTTTATTTGTCGCTGTATTTGGAAGAATGTATTTTATATTATTGATATGGAATCTAGATAGAAATGTTAAAAAGTGAATTTTAATCCATTAGATATTCTAAATCCTCTTTGAAATCTAAATTCATTAACATAAAATATAATTTTTATCCATCAAAAACATAAAAACGAGTATTATGTATGATCCTCTTTTCTAAGCCATTGAACCTGACTTTTGTATTACCAATAAGCTTCCGTATAGGCGTGTAAAAGTTCATGTTTCATATTCTGTATTTTTTAAGGAGAGATATTTGACATTGAATTAGCCGCATAGATCTTGTAGATCAAAGACTTTGTCTTTTTAGCCGAATCAGTAGTGATTGTCTTTTTCCATTCAAAAGTAAAATGGTGACATCGACGAATGCGAGTAAATGTAAAAGCATCTTGAGATTGAGAACTATCGGACTATTCATTTTTAAGCATTTAGTAAAGTTTTTAATGTTGTATAAGCTGTTTCTCTAAGTGGGAATTTTTTTTTTATCTTGTTTTGTTTTTTTGTCGGATCTTAATGATAATTGGACTATGGTCTGACTTGATTATTTCCAGATATTGAGCTTGAAAACTGGATAGTTTGCAAGCCATTTATCATTTGCCAGTTGGGGAACCAGTTTGTCATGAAGGTGACTTTTGACAAATTTTGTTTATATGCTTATATAATTTGCATTCGACAGATAATTTGGTATTACGTTAGTAAAATTGACACTCATGTCCTAAGTTTAAACCTTCTTTTTCCACCTGTTTGATAAACTTTTTTATTTGGTCATTTGACTGTTTTGTTTTCTTTTGATATGTTTATGATTTTTAAGGTTTTTGATTTTTATTCAGTATATTAATTTTAAATTATCTTTTGATTTCTATTAATTGTCTGATATATTTTGTTATCTAAAATAATCTAATTTACACACGAAAAAATCTGAATACTTATAAACTTTTATATAATTTTTTTCAAAAAATATTAATTTTAAATTTTATTTATTAAATATTGCTAAAAGTAATAAATATTTCTTATAAAGAATTAATTTAAAAAAAAAATCATTTAATATTTATTATAGAATTTATATTAATATTAAACATTGTAAAAAGTATTTCTGACCCTGCCACTGATTTGCCATTTCCCTATATTAATAATTGAATAATAATTTTACTATTATTTTTTATTCCAAAATTTTTTAATTTAATATCTAATAAAAAAAATTGGAAGTAAATAGGCTTTAAAACACATATGTGGCTTTAAAACACATATGTGGGTCCACCAAAAATACAACATTTTATTTGACAAACTATTACGGGTTGTGTTCCAGTAACACATAAGTTAAGGACTAGAGGGATTCAATGTGATATCCAATGCGCTTTCTGTGGAACAAATGAAGAAACTCCAAATCATGTTCTGTTTGAATGCCCCCGGCAGTTCAAACTTGGGCGCTCTCCACAATCCCCTCACACCCGGATATATTTCCTACTTCATCGCTATATACGAATATAGATTATTTACTTAACGGGTCATCCAAGACTGATCCAATAGGATATTTTCCCTGGATAATTTGGTATTTATGGAAAAACAGGAACGACAAATTCTATAAAAATATTGAGAGGAAACCTCCTGATATTATTATGCTTGCGGAAACAGAAGGTAAAATATGGACAGAAGCTCAAAAACTAGATAATTCAAAAATGATGATAACCACTCAAGTGGAGGATACTCCGTCATATAGGTGGAGATGTCAAGTGGATGGATCTTGGAAGGAAGGGGGGAAATACTCAGGTCAAGGATGGCTTTGTACGAACAATGGAAGAGAAGATACGCTGATAGGAGCTCGTAACATTCGCCCAAGCCAGTCCTCATTACATGCAGAATTAGAAGCACTTATATGGGCAATGGAGTGTATGCAGACATATCACCGGCTAGAAGTTGTATTCGTCACAGATTGTCAAGATATTGTGAGGATGGTGTCTTCTCCGGAGGAATTGCCAGCTTTCACACTATACATAGAAGAGATCAATAGGTGTTCCAGTAGTTTCACCAAGACAAAGATCATTTATGCCCCAAGAGTAACGAACGCCAGAGCAGACAATTTAGCAAGAAGCATACGAAGCCTACCAACAGATATGGTATACATCAATTCAATTCCTCCAGCTTGGTTAATTAGTCCGTTTTAATTTACTCGTAATGTATCGATGACAAAAAAAAAAAAAACACATATGTGGGTTTACATTAGCTTAAATTCGTCGTTTGTGAATACTGAAAACGGCACATGTTTCTCATCTCCCCGAGTGAAACGTTATGCAAGTCGAAATCCCAACGTCATGATTACAGTAGAGAATGAAATGGAGGATTCGCCCAACGGAACTTGATACAAGCTCTGGTTATCAGAAGAGGATCCAGGTCTGATGAGATGGTGTTTGTGCAAATGAGGGAAAACTTCTCTCGGTTAAACATGAAGGAAAAGCGATTTGGACCACACGAGGGATGGAAGACTCATGATACACCAATGACTTCAAAGCTTGATGATGATCAAGCAAAGAAGAAGTCAAAAACGTGGGCAAAGAAGAGTTCTAACGCCGACGACTATAGCTAGGATTTTTAAGTTTTCTGTAAAAAGTTTTGTCTTTCTTTCATTAACTTTGAGAGGCTTAAATAGTCTAATTTACAAAGAAATAAAAACCCTACTCTAATTACATCATTGGCCACGAATTCTTTACAAAATTTGGTAAAGAATTGGCCTAATTAAATCATAAAATAATAAGACTTAAGACCTTAAAAAATTGAATCCTAAAACCTGATTTTTTTACTTAGTCTAAAAAGAAAAGAAAATTAAAAAAAAAAAGAAGAAGAAAGAAAGAAAAGAAAAGGCTCATCAAAGGAATGATAGCATAATTTGAAGAAGAAGAAGTCTTCTTCTTCAAGCATATATTAAATTCTATATTTAATATAAAATATAGAATTTATATTAATATTAAACATTGTAAAAAGTATTTCTGCCACTGATTTGCCATTTCCCTATATTAATAATTGTAGAATAATTTTACTATTATTTTTTATTCCAAAATTTTTTAATTTAATATCTAATAAAAAAAATTGGAAGTAAATAGGCTTTAAAACACATATGTGGGTTTACATTAGCTTAAATTCGTCGTTTGTGAATACTGAAAACGGCACATGTTTCTCATCTCCCCGAGTGAAACGTTATGCAAGTCGAAATCCCAACGTCATGATTACGGTAGAGAATGAAATGGAGGATTTGCCCAACGGAACTTGATACAAGCTCTGGTTATCAGAAGAGGATTCAGGTCTGATGAGATGGTGTTTGTGCAAATGAGGGAAAACTTCTCCTGGTTAAACATGAAGGGAAAGCGATTTGGACCACACGAGGGATGGAAGACTCGTGATACACCAATGACTTCAAAGCTTGATGATGATCAAGCAAAGAAGAAGTCAAAAACGTGGGCAAAGAAGAGTTCTAACGCCGACGACTATAGCTAGAATTTTTAAGTTTTCTGTAAAAAGTTTTGTCTTTCTTTCATTAACTTTGAGAGGCTTAAATAGTCTAAGTTACAAAGAAATAAAAGCCCTACTCTATTTACATCATCGGCCACGAATTCTTTACAAAATTTGGTAAAGAATTGGCCTAATTAAAACATAAAATAATAAGACTTAAGACCTTAAACAATTGAATCCTAAAACCTGATTTTTTTACTTAGTCTAAAAAGAGAAGAAAATAAAAAAAAAAAAAAAGAAGAAAGAAAAAAAAGAAAAGGCTCATCAAAGGAATGATAGCATAATTTGAAGAAGAAGAAGTCTTCTTCTTCAAGCATACTAAGGGTGTTGCCTCATTAAAACCATCTTCGGAAAACTCAGTAGGACAAAACCGAAGATAAGAAAAAGATTACAATTCCTTAGCACGTCTTTAGGTGTCCTTAATCAATATATACTTGAGATTCCTTGTACCTGGACAGCTTGGGCATGAAGTTTTGACGTCTTAAAACCTTATGGAATGTTGAGACTGCCTCCAAGTCTTGTGTAAGTAGAAAAGATAAGAATGTAAATGGCTCCGTATAAGGTAGGCATGATTCACTGAATGCTGGTGCATGGTAAGATGATAGGTGACTCTCTCGAGTTCTTAATTACTTCTTCTGGTCGCCAAGTATAGGTCTGAAGGATACTAAACCGATCTAGTTTAGCATTTCCTTTAAATGAAACTGAGTAGACATGTTGTGGAAATTTAGTGATAACTTGGACCTCTTTCGGATGTTTCTTTGTTTCTTGGGCTTGATGAAACCATGAGATATTCATAAACATTCTCCAATATAACTCAGGAACAAAGAGGACATTAGTAAGCGTATATGTGGGGCTTAAGACTAATGAACCAATTTTCGTAGCGAGAGGCGGAGCCATCAGATTTTGTAACAGCTGATGGTATGATGTTAGTTACATCAACCAAGATCGAAAGATCTCCTGTCATATTATGAGAAGTGCCTGTGTCTATAACAACATCAGTTAGAAGAGTTTTACCAGACAATCGTTTAGAAGAGGTGGAAGGTCTTTGTTTCTGAAGAAGATTGATGAGATGTGTAATCTGATTGTTGCTAGTGTCTGCTCCTGTGGTCACACCAGTGGCATTAACTCGACTACGACTACGGCCACGACTAGCTCCTCTAGGTAAACGACCACCGTGGAAAACTTGTCGTGATTGAGTGTCTCTGATTACGAAATAAGGTCGTAGTTCACCTCGCTGGTCGTAGTACCAGTCAGGGAAACCATGAAGTAAAAAGCACTCGGTTACATCGTGACCTTGACGGCGACAATGAGTACACGATTTGTTCGCGTGATCACTAGAAACTGCAGCAACGTGCATAGGAGCCTCTGTTTTGACAGAGAATCCTATTCCACTTGTCTTTCTAGTTTCTCGTAAAATTGCAATATTAAGATTTTGCTCCTCACGGATGACACGTGAGTAGATACTTGTGAGTGATGACAATAGATCTTCACCGGTAATGGTCGACCAGATGTTGCTGAATCTGGGTAGATCAAGTCCAAATAAGAATTGATGAATTTGATATTAACCTAACCTCTTTGAGATATTCCGATGGAATTTGAGTACAAATTAGCTGATTTGAAACTCTAATGAGCATGCTCATTGAGAAAATGTTGGTGTGTTCAGTGAAGTACATAAGAACTAGGAAGATTGGGAAAGCTTGGTCTAATTTAGGTGAATTCATTAATTTAAGTGTCTGTATTGGTTTTTCACTGTAGAAAACCATTGTATAATGGAAGCCGTCATGGTCACAAGTAGGATAATACTTTGATGTGTGCGCTCAAGTAGTTTAAGTTGCATTGATGGATATTGTGCTGCATTGAGCCTATAGATGAAACCATTGGCTGCTTACCAATTTGGCGTCATTAGCTCGTAACATGTTAAAGATTTCTGTGAGATTGTTTCGTTTGTTAGCTTAGATGACACCAATCAATGAAGTCCTTATCGTCTAGCTTTAATGTTTTCACCAGGCAAAGGAAACAGCTGAAAAAGTACCAAGCCAAGTAGAGAACGAACAGAAAGAAGTGGAGGAGGGATTACAAGTGTTGAATGCAAAGAAACACAATTTAGTCCAAGTGCTTAAGCAAGTCAGAGCACTGTTCTGTTCTTCTTCTTTTTTATGGTGTTTCAGCTATCACCAATACCCATTTATTGAAAAGTCGCAACATCATGCAACAATCAGGAGCAACGTCAACACGTCCTTCTCTTGCACTCCAGGTTGATGTTTCTAATGACCTAGGAGGTAATGCTGGTGCTCACATGGAAGGCGGAGAAAGGATAGTGCAGCGAATCATAATAATGATCAAACTCGCAGTGTTCTTCGACTATGCGGTGCTTATTCGTCATCTGAATCTCCTCTCAGAAGAGCCACAGCCTTTTCGCAGCAGTCACTGTTTTTGTATCTGGAAGAAACTACATATTGATTCATCTCCTTCACCAGCTGGTTCTGGTGGCACTTTTGTTTTCAGGGAGTCAAGACTTCAGTGTCCATGGAATTAGATATATCATCTTGTAGCTATATTTTGATTCAGGTAAGAATTATTTTTTCCGTCCAAGCAACCCTTAATTTAGAGCATCATAAATATAAACATTTTGAAGGATTAAACAGAAAGAAACATAGATGGCAAGACCTTGATTTAATATTTAACGCCAGATTTTCCAAATATGTATGGTATGTTTTCTTAAATTTACTCGGTAAACAACATTGAGAGATAATCCTTAGTTCTGTTTCACCGATATATATTACTTTGATCATATATTCTACGTATGAAAACATTTAACCTTTCTTGCATATGAAGAAAAATAGTCTATAAACTAGAATTTTGGAATAATTTACATCAAATGGCACAAACTTACCATATGATTCTTTCACATCATGCAATATTTAGTTGGAGAAAGTCTCGACTTGTGAATTCCAGTTAGGAAATCCTTAATGTTTTCAGACTTATAATATATTATCAAAATAATCAGAAGTTGAGCCATTTTCTGGTATTATAAACATAAAAATTTGTGACTTGGTATAATAAAAATCGTGATAAGAAATAACTAAAGGAATGAAACAAGTCGAACCATTTTTATGCTGTTGCAAAATCGTGATAATGCAGCATGCTTGCTTGTTGGAGCATATCCTAAATGAATTAATGCTAGTTTAATAGTTGTTGGAGCATATTAGAAATAACTTAATCCTAGCTCAACATACTTTCTAAAAAAAAGTTTGTGCACTCAATGTACATACCTATTTGCTTGTGCTTAAAATTTTAATGTAGCTAATTTTCACATATTATATATATTCTTAAAAATACCAATGTATATAGCAAATGTTCAGTTTCATATATCTATATCATATGATTATTTTTTATTTAACTGCTAGACTATACATAAATAATGGTTGTTTTATTGGTTTTTTTAATGTATCTTGTATTGACTAATTTTTAATATATCTTATATTAACTAATGTTCAATATAGTTTATCTTTTGATTTAATATATTGCATTACAAAATTTAATAGAATATCCACTTGCATTGTAATTCCCAGTAGAACAACTTAAAATTTTTCAAAATGTTTACAGACTCTTCAATGGTAGAAGCATCGTCAAAATTTTTAAAAATCTCATGAAACTTTATAAATCAAAAGTCGTATTTACTATGTTAACCTTGTCCATGATTACCTCTCAATCATTTAACATCTCTAATACATGATCTAGCTCACAAAGGAAGAATTCAAAACTATCAATTTACAATTACAACTCTATCATGATAAACAAAACAATATAAACAACAGTCAAATCATCATAACCTTCACAATCAGATGATATATAAGATTGGGGAAAAACAAGAAGATGTTACATGACAGCTCGATTTGGAAATAAGACTTATTACTAACAATTATCAGAACAATATCAAATTGTTTTTAAAACGTGTTATTATCTAGAAAAATTGTGTTGTTTAATTTTTTTCATTGCTAATATGTGGATATAGATTCAATAAAAACTTTAGAAAAATAATATTTGACTATGTTTGTTTTATTTTTTAACCAATTTTTAAAAAATGAAATTTACAAAAGATATTCTCGTATATTTTTTTATCAAACTATTGTTATAAATGTATACATGGTTTCTGTTTTTTTCCATATTACTCCATTTAAAGTGATAATTTATTATCTATATTTTTTCACATATTTAATTTCTCTTCTTTTTCATTCACTTATAGATAAAGTCTAAAAAGTTTAATATAAAGATTTTTGGATATTACATATTTAAGGGTTAGATAGTATATAAGGGTTATATTTGAAAAAAAAAATCAAAAATTCAAATGAGAAAGATAAACATTATTTGTATATAGTGAACATATCAAAGTGTATATAAATATATAAAAGTTTTCAAAATTTTGATAAATTTTCAAAAAGTTTGTGGAAAAATATAAAAGTGAACATCAAAGATTATTAATTAGTTTACTAATTCCTTTTATATGATTTAATCTTCTATGATATATGTTTTTATGATATTGATTAATAAATAAGTTAATGATCTTATCTTTTATTATTGTCAAACTTATCAAATAGATGATCTGTTTTGTCCTCTTGTAAACATTCTTTTAATATTTTGCTACTATTTCTATAATGTTTAGAAATTTAAATCTATTTATATTTTATTTTTCTTTTAACTTCAATATATTTATCATGTGTAAGTATTGTTCATTTTTTGTTTGAATTATTGTGTTTTCAGATATATATATACTTTAAATCATGCAATTAAACAAAATTCTAACACCACATACCATAATCATTGTTACCTATCATAGACTTAATCGTAAATTCAATCCAAATATGAACACTATCATAACATTATACACAACATTAGTTTTGGAATAATCATATGCTACATATAGGTAAGCGTTAGCTTGTTTATAAATTTGTTTTTGCAAAAAATGTTAAGATTAAAAACAACTATGTTATAGAAAAATTGTGAGAAGATCATAATCAAAAAAAAATTAAAAAAAAATCAAAATCAATGTTTTAGTTTTTTAAATGATTTTTTTTGTTTGTTATAAATACTGCTATTTAATAAAAGTATATTGGAAACACAAATGAAAAGTGATAAAATTTATAAAAAAATAATACCTACTCCAACATTAAAGTTTACAAAAAATAATTTGTTTGGCATCTAAAGTCTAATAAACAAATTATAAAATAACTTATATTATATTAATAAAAATATTGTTTCAAAAATTTATCAATAAAATTAACTTAACTTTTCAAAAATTAATTATTTCAAAAAGATATTAAATAAATATTTTGTTGATATTTTTTATATTATTTATTAATTGTGAGTTATTTACGACAAAAAGGATGTAAGCTTAACATCTCTTATATACTGTTACCTCACTTTTATTTATTAACTTTAACTATAAATTATTTTTCAAATTCCATCAAATTCTAATTGATAGATAGATTTTACTGATGAAATTCTTATTTTCTAATAAATAGAGAAAATAATGTGTATAAATGATTAATTTGATAAACTTAGATTATAAGTGTTTTTACAAATATTAGATCCAATAATATTGGATTTAAAAAGATCTTTACAAATATTAGATACAATAAAAATCATAAATCTTTCCTTCTGACTAAATTAATTTGGAACAAAACCAAACCAATTTGAATAGAACTGAAATGCCTTTCAAAATGAGAAAATCCAAGTACTGAGTAAACCGGACGTGAAATCTCCGTTTCGATAAGCGGTGGAGTTGTAAAAGAAGAGAAGACTGGACTTTGTTTCGCGACGCCGCCGAGACGAGAGAGAGAGAGAGAGACAGAGAGAGATGGGGATAGTAACTAAAGCTGGAGATTGGTCGTTCAAGGCCTTCACGGCGGGGCTAGGGCTCGCCACCATCTACCTTACCGCCACTTTCTCTGTTAATGTCTACCGTGGCCTCTCTTGGCACAACGCTCAATCTGTAAGTTTTTTCTCTCTTGGCTTCCCATGTCTTTCTCTTGTCAAATTCGGTACTCAATCAGGCGTCATTCCTGTAGGCTATATTGATCGTTTGCACTCATCATGATCCAATCATTTGAAGAAGCTTTCTCTTTGATTTGATCGCTGCTGAGCTGAGGTCTAGATTTAGGGCTTATGTTCATAAATCACGAAAGTTTCTATATTGTTATGAGTATCCGTTGCTAGCTCTGGTTTTGATAGATACTAGACCTAACCAGTCATTGGTGAATTCACGGTTATGGTAAGAAAAGTTTATCATCATAGATTGTGGTCTGTCTGAATTACATGCTTCGGTCATCGAGAAATGGTGATGTTTCCTGGATTGTTAGAGATTACTTGTTATATTCAATGGAAGGAATGTTTCAAATAACAGGATGTAAGAGATGTTAAGCTTATACTGCAGATTTGAGATGATTGAGGTAGGAGCATGATAAGAATTGAAGCTGTATACTCTTGTTCTTTAGTCACTTCAACAAACCAGAGAGACTCTCAACCAAAAAGCCTAACCAAACCCTGAAATAATCCACATACTAGAAAATCCACTCAGACACTTAAAAGCCTAGTCCTCACTAACCGTTTTCTAACCGACCACAACTTCTGCACTCTGCTATATTCACTCACTCCTAGGCTAGATATTGTATAGCTAAAAGTCAAACTCCTGAAACTCACTCACTGTGTCTTGACTTATTATAGCAATTGTGTGCATTAGGTTGCTTTTCCATGGCTAACATTCCATTCACCTTATGCAGTTTCTTGGGTGAGGATATAAGTTATATGATTACCGACAATAGTACCAAAAAGAAAATGGAATGGGTTAATATTACTTTTTTCTTCTCAGTGTTCCTGTCCTTTGAAGATGCAAATTTTAAGAGATCTCAACTGGTAGATGCGATGTGTGGTAACGATCCATGGTTTTGCATTCACCTTTTTCACTTAGTCTTTCGTTTTGTTTTTTGTTTACTTTTTGTGTAGTTCACTTACTTTGTATGAACTCAGCTGCTGATATTTATTCACCTCTGTTAATGTCTTGTCAAAGCTTGAAGCCATTTTGTGAACATTTATGTACCTTGCAGAAGCTGGAGGTAGAGCAATCTGAAGAACAACCCGAATGATCTGTATTCAGCTCTGCTATATCTATCTCTCAGGCAGCAGATGCTTCCAATGAATCTTTGCGTATGTTGCTTGTTTGTATACACTTGCGTATATCTTTGTTTCGATTCTAGGAGCAATTAAATAAATGGAATTTTTTTGTTTGATAAATGCACTAAACTTGTGTGACGTGATTCTGAATGTTCCGTAATAACAAAGGACCGAACTTTTCCAGTAGTTCCATTATATTACGGACAAACTGTTAATGTAATAAAAAAATCTGTCAAATCAAGCAAACTTAAACTAAATCTGATGATCTTCTATGGTTTTAAGTGCCATTAAAATAATCGCAACCGCATTTTTGCTACGTAGTGAAGAAGCTATAATAGGATAACATATGACTATAGGTTGCTATGAGCTCGAGACAAACAAGTACGTATGGTCCATTAGGTTTCTCCATTCATAGTTGCATGATTCCATCTATAGCGATTTGGGTTTATTGAAAACAACAAATACAAGGTTCCATCAGACAACAAATACCAAATCTTTTTTTTTTTTTGTTTCTTCACTTATTCAGACTATTGAGCAACAGCCAACATGAGTAACAACAAGAATTCCTGGGATCGTTAAAAAGGAAATGGATGATAAAAGCATAAGGAGAGACTCATGAGCTTCATACTGCAGCCTGAGCTTCCTTTCTCATCACTGCTCTCGCATAGATTTCATAGCAGCACCCTGAAACAGGCACACATGATAAAGGTCATTCAACTAAAAAACCAACTACTAATGTCATCAACCCTAAACTCTACAAAAGTGCTGATTACATATCAGATAGGTATATCGAAACTTGTGGAAAGTTTTGTTGCATACAAGTTAGTAGTGACAGAAGTATATGTTATGAGGATCATATTAGGTGAAGCACAAGTATATCTCATATGCAGCTTTAGTGCAGAAAAATCAAAAGAAACTCAGAAAAGTAAATCAGTGGATACCAAATTCAGATTCATCCCAATCATCGGATACCAATTGGGATGAATCTGAATTTGGTATCCACTGATTTACTTTTCTGAGTTTCTTTTGATTTTTCTGCACTAAAGCTGCATATGAGATATGTACCAGCAACAACGACAACTGTGAGCACATCTCTAATCCTTTTTAACTTGTGCACTCCTTTCTTATGCGACTTGAATCTCCTCAAAGCATCATTCTCAGCTAAGAGCTGCAACAACACAACCATGGAATCTCATAAAAAACTATCAAGAGGCAAGGAGTCTTGCTTTGCTTTTGCTTATATCGATTCGGGATTATACACCAACACTTTCAGAACAATTACACTGGTTTTAATTGCTATTTGCCCCCACATCAAATTCAAACGAATTGAACGAATCAACAAAATCCAATCGATCTACACTAAAACAGAGATTAAATTTAAGAAGATACTTACAGCTTTCTCACGAGCTCCTAGCTCGACATGGAACCCTCGACGGGAATGAGCTAAGGCACCCTGCGTCTTCTGCAAATAGATCAAAGGAGTCAAAACAATCCTGTCATAGATCAAACGAATGGAACCATATCCGTTAATGATATTCGATTGACAAACCTGAGAAGAAGATCGGAGGTGAGATGCAATGGAGGTGTTGTTGAGCAAAAACACCATTTTTAATAAGTAAAACGAACGATAACAACGACGAGAAGCATAAAGTGTGGGTTAATTTGTAGTGTTTCGCTTTTTGCACCAAACCTAAAGTATTATTCAATTTTGACCCCAAAGTTATTCTATAGATACTTGTCAGTGTATTTTTTTTTTTATGCCACCCAAATTGTTTTCAAGGTACAATGCTAACTCACAGCTACGTTAACAAAAGTACAACAAAACTAATAAGTGTAAGAAAGAAAACGAATAATGAATCATCATTTAATCCGTTTTTAATAATTGAGTATAGACTCTAAAGCACAGCGCTACTAGAAACTTAACTCTATAAGCCATACTTAATTGCCCCATATTTAGAAAGAATAAGATTAGAGATCAAGCATAACTGGTATAAAAGATCAAACAAAAAAATGAGACATAATTAATAAACGTGAAAGAGCATGGCGAAATTTGGAATCAAAATGAAAAAAGCGATTCCTTCCGTGTATATTTTATATCAATGTTATGAATGCAAAAGTAATAATATATTAAATCATTACCTACACGAACAGATTATTTAAATTTTACTATTCTCAAATTTTGTGACAAGAAACTACATTTGAATAGGCTCAGATTGATATAACCTATATTAACAAAATTGTGTCATTTATTTATTTTTAGTACTGTTCAGATTTAAACCAAGAAAGGAATTAGGGACCATACCAAACCTATAAAAAAACACCATACGAACCGTACCAAAATAAACGAGTTATAACTCTGGTTATCTAGACTAAACCAGAGAACCCCAGAAGAGGGCAATCATCAGGGGATGCTACTCTGGCTTTTGCTTTTGGTTTAGCAACATTCTTCTTGCAGTTGCTGCAGAGCTTACCATGTGTATATAACATACAGTTCCGGTCGAACTTGGGCTCATCGGGGATCCTGCGGTTGAGATGAACATAGGTTTTGTTCCTGTCTGCAGTTTTCGGAACCCAACCTAACGCCTTTGAGATCTCAAACACCTGTTTTCAGTGGGTTTTGTATCTCAATCTAAAGAGACTGATTGAACTGCTTATATGCCTTTATCCAAGAATTAGGAATGAAGTCTACCATTCATTACCATATCAACTTCACAAACCCTAAACCTTTAAAATACCCAAATCTTTTCAGAACCTGGAAACTCTTTGCTAAAAGAAACATGCAAAATTGGAGAGCTTACATTTTCCCATTCAGGAAATGCAGCTTTAAGAGAAACGAAAGCCCTTTGGGAATTGGCCCCAGCCGTATTCTGGGAGAGAATAATTTTAACCAGCCCGTCAAGCACACTCTCCTCAGTCTCACTCTTCTCCTCCTTCTCTGCATATGATGCCTTCACCGTTTACGGCGGTAACTGACGAACTCGGGAGGGAACCCATAGAGTAGTAATAAGTTGATAATAAAATATCAATATTTATATTATCATAATTTAATCAAAAAATATAAAGATAACAAATAATATAATCTAAATTAAAATTTTAAAAAGTATAAATATATTATGGAATATTTTGATTTTATTTTTTAAAATATTTTTGTCAGCATGTTAATTTTTTTAAAAAATTAAATATTTAAAAATAATTTTATAACAGCAAACTAAATTCTAAAAAAAAATAATCAAACAATAAATATTTCAAGTTCTTTAAAAGCTTTTCACATTCACATCTTCTAAAAAAACTCATTTGAGTTAATAATGCGGTTATCTATCATTTAGACAACTTCAGTCTTGAGATATTCCGATAACATATAAAAATTAAAAAGAGAACGTATGGTTGTGTAGTGTAGGCATGAACATGATGAATGCCAAATTGGTGATTGGAGAACATGACATCAGGCAGAATGTTTGCAGATTATTCCAACTTGTTTAAATGAAACGTTGACCATCTAACTATTTGACCAACGACTAAATCTCCGTTCCAAATCTTATATATTAAAAAAAAAACACCAATAATTGAGACTGCTTTTGTTAGTCCACGACCTCATACATAAAACACCAGAAAAATCTCTGCGTACGAACATACATTTAACTTTTTTGTCATTTCATTGTAAAAGACAAATTAAAATGTTACAGTTCACTCCCAAATAATAGTCAACTCTCTTTTTCCCGGAGTTACATGGTAAAACAAAAAAAAAATTATGAAGAAAAAAAAAACAAATGATTTTTACCAACAAGAAATAAAATTAAAAAGTTGACAAAAAAAAAAGAAATTAAAAAATAAAATACTAAAATTGAGAAGAATAAGCGAAACCTTCTTTTTGCCCTCCTTGAAACTGGGAACGACTTAGCCCACTCGCTTCCAACATTCGGTTCCACTCACGCGCCTCCGCACCTTCTCCGAATTCCCTCTCTCCGCCTCTAATCGCCTGCAGAATCTTTGCCGCCTTCTCCTTCAACCGCTCGCTTCCGTTCTCACTCTCCACAATTTCCGTCAGAATCTCCTCCGCTCCTGCCTCATTGGCCAATCCTCTAAACCTCATATTCCCAATACTTAGGGTCAACAAAGCCCCCACGCAATTCTCACGCGCCGCCTCTGAATCAGCTCCACCTTCTCGAAGTTTCCCAACAAGTATCGCCACTGCGTTTCCATCAAGCATTGCTCCTTTCCCTTCCGAGCAAGCCGCGAGGTTACAGAGTAACAGAAGGATCCTGCTCGCCGAGTCGCCGGATCTAACCATTGACAGCATCATCGGCACCGCACCGGCTCGAACCAGCCTGCTTCGGTTGTTCGGGATCAACGACAGGTGGTAAAGCGCCAGAGCGGCGTCTTGACGAGCTCTTTCGCTCTCTGATGATCTGAGAGCGTGGAGGAGCGGCTCCACCGCGCCGAGAACTCCGATCACCATCTTGTTCTCTTCCTCAACCGCTAAGCTGAACAAAGCTCCGATGACGTGCTCTTGCGCTTCCGTTGATCCTGATTTCAAAACATCGATCAACAGAGGAACGAATCCAGACCGTACAATTTTCAGTTTGTTCGGTTTCTCTAGGGAGAGGTTGACCAGCGATGCTGCGGCGTTCGTCTGCACGATGTTGTACCGTGAAACGATTAGTGGCCGGAGTAAGGAGAGGATCTGATCTGTGCAGAGCGAAATCCTCGCGTTCTCGCTCGATCTCGTCGTCTTTCTGAGAAGAATCAGACCTTTCTCGTGATCAATTGTGTTTGCGCTTTTCAATTTGTTGAAAATCTCTTCTTCTTCTTGTGACATCGGATGATAGGAAGAGTAATCGGTGGTAGAGAATGAACTGTGGATCCGGTTTGGATTCTCATTTCCGGCGAAAACTTCCGATGAAATGGAAGGAGAAGCAAACATTGAGTGACTAACGGGTCGGGCATGGTGAAGTGGAAGTGAAGCAGAAGACAATATCGAATTTCTCGACCCAGCTCGAATCGCTCCCGTCGCAGAATCACAATTCGACGGCGATTTTTCAGCCAGCGGAGGCAAAATCTCCGATCTCGCGACCCGATTACCCGTACCCGGTTTTTTATCCATACGGGCACGAACCACACCTTCGACGTAAGCGTAATCAGGAGGTCGTGGATGCTCCAATTTCTTCCTATTACACCAGCTGAGAATAGTTGATTTCATGGCGAGATTGGGGATTACAGTGGATAAATCGGGTTGGGCTCCATCGTGGAGCTTGGGCGCAAACCCGAGATTCCGGCAAACTTGGACGGAGATACGCTCAAATGTCTGACCCGAGGCGACGACAACGGGATCCGACATCAAAAATCCGGTGATGGGGCAGAGGAACTCCGTCGGCGTTTCGCCGGGATTGTGCTGCGGCATAGATGTGGCGGAGGCTGAGCGGTGGTGGTGAAAGGAGAACCATTTGTGTTTTCCCGTCTCGCCCATATCAGAAATTACCAACAAGAAGAAAAAGAAAAAAAAAAGGGAGATGCAAATCCAACACAGAGAAATCTGAGGAAGAAGAAGAAGAAACACAAAAGACGAATCTAAGAGGTTGTTGTAAGAGATTTCTGACTTCAGCTTTTGGTTTTTTTAAAAATAAAATGTACGTCTTTGATCAAGTCCAAGAGATTCTCTGGTTGATACTGACTACCAGAACCAGACTCTCGACTCTTTTTTTTTTATATATTTTTGATCTTTAACTCTTTACATAATTAGTTAAAAAAAAATTAATGATAATGATAGTCATCGGATATGTTTGTTTGACAACCAGGAGTGATCATAGGATATTCGAATTTTTCTTACGCACGTAATTATCAACTTCAAAAAAATATTAATGGTTTTCTACAAATTATTTATAAATATGATTTAGGTGAAAAATATATTAGAAGTGTAGAACTGTAGAAGAAAGTACAAAGAGATTGAAGATAACAGAAACTTGGTGCATAAAAAAAGAAGAAGATTCTATATAAATTTTGTCTCATTGCATGATGCATGAGTAGAAGGAGAAAAGCCTTGATGAATAAATGATTAGAGGAAAACATTATGGTTAAACTATATGATTTTTGTGGGTTTGTTAAAAGAATTAAAATAGTGATTTTTCATAATATTATCGGTTGAGCATATCCATATTTCGATTTTAAAACTACCTTGACACTATTTCCGATTTGAAACATTGTAAACGAATTTGAAATTTTGATAATACATATATATCATCAGTGTGTCTATATTTCTCTATGACAGTTTTAGTTTCCACGAATATTATACCATTGAATAAATCTTACGTGGACCAAGAAAGGTTTACCGAGGGAATATAAATTTCAATAGATTATGTGCAAATTGAGTTTGACGAAAATTAACAAATTAAACCGATTCATGCACAGCATCATCAGCTGATGACAGTTCTAAGGCGTGTTACAAAACCGTTAAAAAAGTATCGAAATTAAGATTTATCCATGGTCCGATTGTTTGACTGAACTGTTAACGAAACACTAGTGGTTAAAAAAAGGTAATAATAATGATAGCAAATGAAGATAATGTTGAGATTTTATATGAATCTGTTTAATTAATAGCAATACATAGTTGGAGGTGAAGACTGATACAGATAAATTGGTTACGTTGCATAACCGACTAAAACATCATAAAGCTAGATTTAGAAGAGCTCCACTACATACTCAAATGCAGCTACTTATCCTAACTAATGACAACAAATGGATTACTCAGAAAGAAAATGTTAATTTATAAGATGAATCATCGACCACCTCTTCTATATATAAAGGAGAGAGAGACCGAAGAAAAAGAGAAAAAAAAAACTCTAGAAAAATATAATAAATTTATGGAACGGACGAAGATAAATATTTCCTTCAGCCTTGGATTCAGAAAATATTATTAAAAAGAGAGTTCAACTCTATTTTCTTGAAGCCCGACAGTTAATACATGACACCAAAACGCATAGGGTGTATAAAAATTGTCATCGTCTTACACCACTAAAACTCTGATTTGTTTTATAACTTCCTTACAGCAAAACTCATAAGATTTAATCACACTTGCAAGTTCCACCACAACATAGTTAACGGACATGTTGCTTAGGAAACTCTAAATCCAAACTACTGTTGACGACCAAGGGGCCACATTGGAGTATTATACTTGGCCAATAGTGGGCAATTAAAGTTGAAACTTTCTTCATTAATTTTCTTTTTAGTTGGAAAAAATATAATAATTTTTTTTAGCATGAGCTAGTATTTGACACACATCATATTAAACAATTAGAAAGAACATGGCGACAACTAAACGAATTTTCGCTTTGATTTTTTTTTTTTTTTTTGGAAAAAACAATTACAATAAAGTTTTATGGGTCTTTTGTAAAACAATGCAAGTCCTGGACAGAAAAAATCAAGGCAAGTGCTGTACAATGTACAAATTATTTTTAAAAAGAAGTAGATAATTAAAAACAAGTTTCTAGCAATTTTTTTGCCAACTGTTTCTCGCAATTTTGATATACAATTTGTAGTGATTCCATTATTTTTCTTCCAAATATATGTATATACAATTACTTCTATGATTCTGCTTCCATAAGATTCGTTTGTATTTTTGTGAGATTCTCTAGACATGTAAGAATACATATTCTATTCAATTACAAAATAAAAATTACTTTAAATCGATAATTTGATTGCAGTATAGAATGTTTTTCTAGCCTGTTATAGATTTTTTTTAAAAAACTATCACCCTTTTAGGGTAAGCTTACAAAATTCCAAAAGGACGTCCACATTCGAATCGTTATGGTCAAATTTAAGCTTTGATCGGGTAGTATTACGAATGGTATAATTGGATATAATAAATTGTTGAATGGAACGATGGATCACTAATTCACTATGGTCTATGGATCATTAAACAAAAGCTGTAAATTAACCTTTTTGGTTTATTTGACAACTACTTAAGTTTAAACTTAAAAAACCCTGAAATGATAGAATTTGTTTTCAATTTTTTGTTGTTGATATTGAGTTGGCAGAACATAAATCTTGGTTATCTAGTTGTGCGTATACTAATGAAAAACTTAAATCATTTTACCATTATGCAATTAATTATGTAGGGTATTAATGAAAATCCTAGATTGTGTCGTTTAAAATTATAGATTTGCGTTTGGAACATTTCGTCAATTTAATTGTGGCTTCTGGCTTCTGGCTTATGCGGTCTAGAAGTGCAAGAACCAAGAGTGTTAGATAATATTTCATCAAATCGATTAAATTTCATAATTACTTGTTGCACTCTGTTTATGTTAGAACTTCTTAATTTGACCGGAAGTAATCAAAAAAAGTTTTAACGCATCCATAATCGTTGTCTATGTCCGGCTTAATATGGGTTGGTTGATTCGGTTCTTCAGTTTCTCGTATTGATGTTAAGAAACCGGTTAATGTCAAATGTATCGTACGGCGTCGTCTAGTTTAGTTTCCCCGTTTTCTGATAACGAAGTCAAACAAACAAGAGAGGAGCGATCATCAGAGCGAGAAGAGAAGGAAAAAGAGAGGATCTTCCATGGGCGATCTCTGAGATTCCCACGAACCAAACACAAAAACCCATCTGGTAATTTCAATCGCCTCCGATCTGGGAATCTCGATCTTCTTTAAGCCGCGCTTCCATCAACCCTAAGGAATCTTCACTTTTGTCCAGATTTCAATCGGGTGAAGGTTTAATTTTTTCTCGGGAAAGTTTGAAATGGTGCTGGTATTGGCATTGGGGGATCTCCACGTACCCCATAGAGCGGCTGATCTACCTCCCAAGTTCAAATCGATGCTTGTTCCTGGGAAGATTCAACATATCATCTGCACTGGAAATCTCTGCATCAAAGTAGGGTTTTCTTAAATTTGTTAATCTTTCCATCTCTATTTTGCTTGAAATTTCCCTTTTCGGATCATCCCGTCTGAGATTGTGCAGAGGAATAGTTACTGTTTCGGTTTAATCGATGTTAGTTTAGATTTGCTTGCGACGATGAAACTGCAAAGTGGTAAACTCAGCACTGATGAGTCAATTATGATTATTTTGGGAGATGGTGCTAAGGAATTGCATTCCATTTGTGTGCTTTGCTCTCCTATTGTTTAACTTACCTGATTTTGTTCTTATGACTGAAGTCTTTTCTGGTTCATGTTTGTGGTTAAGCTTAGCATCTTTTCACTGTTTTAGGAAATCCATGACTACTTGAAGACTATCTGCCCTGATTTGCATATAGTTCGAGGGGAGTTTGACGAAGATGCACGATACCCTGAGACCAAAATCTTGACTATCGGGCAGTTCAAGCTGGGACTGTGCCACGGCCACCAGGTTCAGTTTTTCTTCTCTTTCACATTTCGTGATGACCTACGGGTTAGACGCTAGCATTTGCAACATATGAATAATCCCTCGTATCATACATACATCATCTGTTTGTCGGAATATCAAGACTAGAACACTGAAATTTGCTTGCCTTTACCTCATTATCTTGTTGGCATGTGTCCTTAACCAATGAGTTTCATAGTTACTCGCTTATTAGTATGTGGATGATAACGTAATCTGGCTCTTACTGACAATATTGATCACATCAAATATCTATCTCTCTACTCTTTACATTGTCATATGGTAAAAAATAATAAAATTGCTTTTGTCCAGATGCCTCTAAGGCTCTGATCTGCTATTACTTTGTCTAGTGATGTTAAAGAACTGTGTTGGAGAATATTAAACGGGGAAAGTCTAGGACTTGAAAAGTTTCAGCACTGTTGATTTCCAATGTCAATGTTGTAGACTAAACTATGAAGGAGATGCGTCCTTTAGCTCTGTTTTTCTCTTTATCCATGCTTGTCGTCATGAAAATTGGTTTCTTTTACTCATCCATGTTTTTTAGGAAGCCATGGTTTCTTAAGTTAAAGAACCTCTTGGTGCTGGTTATTTGCTATGATATTAAAAGGAGCTTCTCTATTTTGTCGTACAGGTAATCCCATGGGGTGATCTAGACTCACTAGCCATGCTTCAAAGACAACTCGACGTGGACATACTTGTAACAGGCCATACCCACCAGTTCACAGCCTACAAACACGAGGGAGGAGTAGTGATAAACCCGGGCTCTGCAACCGGATCTTATAGCAGCATAAACCAAGATGTTAACCCGAGCTTTGTTCTTATGGATATTGACGGTCTTCGAGTTGTGGTATATGTCTATGAGCTCATCGATGGAGAGGTTAAAGTCGACAAGATCGATTTCAAGAAGACCTCCACTTCCAACTCTGCTCCTTAACGCATTTAACAACCTGAAACCATTTTTATGTTTTCGTCTGGAATCACTCGTGATATTTGGAATCTTCTTTAGCTTGCTTGTGAAAATAATCTTTAAAGATTTGGAAATTGGATCACTGAGAACAATGTTTTGCAAGTCTTTTGAAGTTTATAGACTCGGGTTAAAGTGTGTACAGATAAAAATTCCATTTGAGGCTTTCTTTTGTCCGAAAAGCTCAGGCTTGCTAGTATCCGAGAGATTTGTTCTTTAGATTCCGGGTTAAAGACAATATTGACCGTCTCACCACACTTTGAAGCTTTGATATAAAAAAAAGTATTGATAGAGAATTCATATAACATTATATACGACTAAGCTTAAAAGCTTTTGGTGAGATGTAATAATGTTATCTGGAGAACTGAACTTTCAGATTAGGATCAAGCCAATGGGCTTACATACACAGATATAGAATTTATAACCTATAAAACGGAAAACGAGAAATCCATGTCTGATCTTGTTGACGTTGAAATTATTCAACAACTTGAGGGGTGTAATCGATGATCTCTAACGAGAAAACAAATTATTTTGGAACCAGCTTGATCCGATCCTGCAACTAGCTAGTTTGGCATGTATGTAGACTCTACAGTCCCCGGAAAGTGTGAGCGAGACTGTTGAGCCTGGCTTCAAATTCATTGATGCTATGAGAATATTGCCTTTATCGTGTAGATGCCGTCAACACGTTCCAAGAAACGTTAACTCTTTTGGAAATTTGGTCGAACACTTCACACCTGTCAGAGTCATCAAAAGAAGACGGTCAGATAGAAAATCTATTGCTTAAAAAATTTCAATGAATCTGCAAACCACCACTTAGGTCGGTTAGTATAATGCAGCACAGTTATGGGGAAAGCAAACTCTTTTTGTCTCACAAGATGGAAGAAGCCAGGAGAAGCACGAGATTACGCTATAGGAACTCGTTCGGATCCGCTTAATAGGCTATGGAAACACGGTCCGAACGAGTTCAAGAACGTCTTCCCCGCAAGGAAAACGTGGGATCAGATTCGAGAGACTCATCCGCATACACAATGCAAGCAACTACCAGAATATCCAGCTGAGGAAGACGATGTCATGGTTGGAGCCAAAAAAATATCCGCAATGGTATATATTACTCTGCACTTGTACTACTTGTTTGCTTATTGTGTAGATTTATAGAGAAATGAATCATGTGTGTCGTTTTGGAAATTTTTTTGTTGTAAGAGTGAGTGAGTGAGAGAGAGTTAAAAAAAATGGAGCACAGAAATTAAGGAAAAAAAAAGAAAGTTTATTAATCATCGGAAACAATAAACCTTAAAACCCGACCCGACACAACCCGAGCCGATGAAAGTAATCAATGAGCACTGAACCTAAAGAGCATAACATGCAAGTAGCTCTCTCCAGGATTCACAATCTGCGACGGAAAGTTCTTGTGATTCACCGAATCCGGGAACCCTTGCGTCTCCAGACACAGCCCTGCGTATTTCTCATAGACCGAGTTTCCTTTTCCAACGACACGTGTCAGCATATTACTCGTGTAGAACTGAACACCCGGCTGGTTCGTCCAAAGCTCCATCTTCCTCCCGGTGACTTTCTCCGATACAACAGCAGCTTTCCTCAGGTGCTTCCCGGCGATCCCGTCGATCACGTAATTGATGTCGTAACCGCCAGGTAATTCGTGGATCTGGCTGCCGATCTCGCGGGGCTCGAGGAAATCGTAAGGTGTCCCTTCGGTTGAGGTGATGTCGCCGGTGGGGATGAGATTTTGGTCGACTGGAGTGATTTGTCTTGCGAGAAGCTGGATTTTGTGGGAGAGGATGTCGCCGGAGTTGTGGCTGTGGAGGTTCCAGTATGTGTGGAGAGCTAAGTTGATGGGTGTGGGTTTGTTGAGTGGCTTTGCTTCCATTTTCAACGCGAGTTTGTTTTGTCCTATCAACATGTACGTCACTTTCACCGTCACGTTTCCGGGGAATCCTGTCCATATGAATAATAAAAAAAAAATATATGAATATAAATGACAACAACAACATCATCATCATCAAGACGGTTGTTACCTTCTTCACCGTCGAAGCTATCGTATTTGAAAGTGATGTGGCTAGTGGGAACGTAGTTCTCGACTGACCAAATCACATCGCTAAATCCTTTTTTACCACCTGATTTAAACCATTAATAACATTTTCAAATCCCAAAGAGATAGAAGAAAAAAGGGTTCTTTGACCCAAAAATAAAATAAAAAAGGGGTACCATGAAGAGTGTTATGGCCTTCGTTGGGATCGGTCTTGTACAATTTACCATTTAACTCGAACTCAGCACCTCCGATTCTATTAGCCACTCTTCCCACAATTGCCCCAAAATAAGTTGTATCATTCTATTAAAACAATCCAAAAAACTAATATTATTATTTCTTGGAACGATAACGTCTACCATCACGTGGGACTCACGACTCGAGAGATTATAATATTAAGTGGATACATTGAATAACGTGACTATCGTAAAGGAGGGATGCTTTAATTTGGAGCCCAACATATCGAGTTCTATCCAAACCATAATCAAAATTTAAGGAAGAAAAAGGAAAAATGAAAATTACCTTGTAACCATCCACAGTATCAAATCCAAGAACAACATCGTCTTGCTTTCCTGAATCACATTAGAAGGAAAATAAAATCAGATCTAAATCAGAAATTGGGAAGAGAAGAGAGACTGAGAGAGAGAGAGAGAGAGAGAGAGAGAGAGGAGAGGAGAGATCGACCATGTCTGTCTGGGAGAAGAAGAGAGGTCATGACAGCACCATAGTTAGTGAAGGTAACTGACAAGTTTCCCCTGGTGAGCTTATAGGTTTTGATCTTTTTACAGAGACTGTAATTAACACAACATGACAACAACACCAATACAGACAGACCCACAACGTGTAACGACAATTGCTTCTTCGCCATTTTCCCCAGATCTATTAAAATTAATGAGTGAGTAATGAGAGAGATATGATAAAAAGAAAGAGAGAAAGAAAGACTGGATTTTTCTCCTTGTACTGTGTGTATGTATATTGTATCTCATTTATATGAGTAATGTAGATGAGAGAAATGATATTATTATCCGATACTTTTTTTTTTCGTTTTTGTATTTTCAACATTTAAGAAGATATTTTAGCTTGACTTTTTATATTGGGATTTATTTCTTAAACCTTATCTCTCTTCATATATCATTTTGGGGTTCAAAACCAACAAATGGGTTTCTTGGAAAGCTATTAATTCATAAAATCAAAAATGAAAAATTAGTATATAATATTGATTTTTTTTTGTTGGTTCTTTTAGTTATCCTGCATTTTTGGGTAAAAACATAAAAAATTAAGGATTATGTTTGAATGTTTTTTTTGTTGGATTAAAAATATAGTTGAAGCTGCTTAAATTTGAATAATTCAATTTTTTTTCAGGAAAATTATTCTGTATTAATTAGTGTACACAAAGTCAGACACAACATCCCATGCGCGGACCACTTGCAATAAACTGTTTTTTTTGTTCAATGGGTATATTTCTTGAAATTGATTTATTGCTTTATTTTTGTTTGGAAAGTGTACATCGTAGATTTTTCTAGTAGTTTTTTAAATGGAAACCAATTTGTAAATCCAAAGCTATTAAAGATTTCAAGCATCAAATATTGAACTTAGTTCCTGCGAATCTTGTTGCCACTCTTTCAACAGTTTCCCCAAAGTAAAATAGAAGATTAGGTAGTAATCTTATTTCTAGGTATATGAGTAAAATACACTATTAATTTTTCTTTTATAATAAAAATCAGTTAGACAACAAAACATATATTGGCCTAAATGTTTATGTCTTTTTGGGATCGACGTATAATTCACTAATGCAACTTTAATTTGTAGGAAGCAAATAGAACATTCACTCCAAACTTTCTTTGCAAGTGAAGGGAATAACTCGAAACCATCCACAGGCATGTTTTAGGATTATTTGTCCAATTTCATCAAATTTTAAAAACCTTTCAAATCTTTTAAAACCTCTAATTCAGTAAAACCTTTTTAATTAATTTGTGTGAAAATGTCCATATGACATATACTTTTGACAAGAAAAAAGCATAAAAAAAAATCGGAAGAGAGAATATTTATATTTGTTAATTTGTCATCTTATATTCGATTATATTTTATTGACAGGTCAAATATTTAAAAAATAAAATTAATTGTGTTTGTGACAAAATTGGCTTGGATTTCATTACCAACCTTGCATGATTAGGTTTATTATCTCCATTAAATATATATTGTATAAAATAATACTTTGATTTGCTTTGTTTATAAATTAGGTTCTATTCAGCTTGTTTTACTCTTGGATGTGCAGTGAAATGATTGTTCTTCCTTTAACTCTGGTTCTTGGCCTATATTCTAAGAAAAAACGATGACAAAGAAGCAGATTTGGTCAGCAGAGCAGTTTCTCTTAGAACTAATCTAAACTGTGAATCAGCTCTTCTTATCATTGCTCACTTGTGAATTGAACAAATTAAAGCGGAAAACAAAGACACAAAATATGTTTGAAAAGAAAAATGTTGAGAATTTTGTGTTTTGAGGAACGTAATGAAAAAATATATTTTATCACACTTTTGGTCTATATATGAAGGAAAAATTGAGATTGTGTAAAGAAAAGACATAGAAAGAGTTCTCAATTAAGAAGTTTGAGCAGCTTTTACGAACTCATCTTCAAGAGTTGTATCTGCAAGTCCCCAAGCAACCACCGTGCACATCTTCTTCGCCTTCTCCACCGCCTGAAACACCTCAGCGATCTTCGTCTCCTTCTTTGACAGCTCAAACTTCTGAGTCCGATGAGGTTCGATATATCTTCTTTGCATTCTCAAGAGATGTTATGTACTAATTGCTCCACCTCTTGCTCGTGTTCCTCTGAGGTTGTCATAGTCAATACATAGGATCTTCCATATCTACCATTCAACTGTCATTAAGTTTCAGATTCTGATGAATCTCTATACAATACTAGCTCAAGTTCATATTATGAGTATTGGTCGTTAATATTTAAGTAAAAAATGTGTGTTTAGATTTACCTCCTTAGGATTGCCTATGCATTGCAAACTTCCATTGACGAAAATTCCAAGACGATCACATAAAACTTCAGCTTCTTCCATTGAGTGTGCTGAAGCACAAAACCAAAGCTAATGGAGCAGACAGTAAAGATATAAGAGGCAGAGAAAAATGGATACAAGAAGCTAGATGACTTTACTGGTGAGTATTATTGCCCCTTTTCGCTTAGCTCGTTTCACTACATCCCATAAACTCTTCCTCGAGGCTGGATCAAGCCCTGTACTTGGCTCATCCATGTATACAACCTTTAAAAAATTCATCAAAAGACTTATTACATATAAGAAGGTTCCCGTCCTTACCGGAGTACACCTTCAGATTATTGCATAAAACCGCGCAGTTTCCAGTTTATTCAAGTAGATACTGCTCTACTTTCTCCCTCTGACACCAAAAAATAAAATAATTATCTTACTCTGCCTTGTCGACATTAAACCTGATCTTGATCTCGTCTCTGTTTACCTTTTGACCCACATCTGGTTTCTCCATTTCGACGACAACTTTGGAAATCTGTTTGTGAGAGGAGTGATGTTGTTTATTCTTTGAAGAGCTTTGCAGGAAGAAGGATAATGGATGTTTACTGTAGTAAGTAATTTGATCAATGTAAACTGCTGAAACAAGCAGTAGCAGCCACTCAATGAGCATGATACAAGTCACTTCTTTCATTCCATTCCCATAATCTCTCCATCTCATTCCATTAACCCCACGGTCATCTGCCGCAAACGCAGAGACTGTGGTAACTCATATAGCCCGCAGTACAAAGAAAATCCAGGGTATAACTCCATTGCAATGATCCATCCTCCTAGAGAAAATCACATGAATCAAAATATAAACCTGCTTTGATTGGACTAGCAAAATGTTTGATTTGGGTTTAAGAACTTAGATGGGAAGCTAGTATCTTCCAAGAAGACCTGGAAAAGAAAGATTCCTAGGAGCCTGGCTCCAAAGACATATATGTATGCTATAACTGAATGATTTCAAACGAAAATGTAACAATAGTGATGATCCTTTGACGAATCTTGAATCAAAACCATGATGGTACTGTACCTGTAGCAGTTTTAACATCTGAAAACATTGCAGATGCTAAGAAAGCGACTGATATTTGAAGATTTATGCTAATCAAGAAGAACACAAATTGTATACTATAGTCATTAAGCCTGAAGAAGTTTAACCCTGAAAGAGAAGAGAAAGCATCAAGAACTTCTTGACAAGAACTGAGAATGAACATAGAAACATTAGGAGTGAAAAATATTAGCAACTTCGATAGAGTTTGTGGTTTAGTTACCGATGGCTGAACCGAATATCGCGAAGCACAACATGTATAGAACCGATATGAGAAAAAAAATAAGTGTATGAAACTTTCCAGTAAGGAGCATCACCAAGGCCATGCATTTAAATCATGATTCTTAATCTCTATTGTTTCTCATAGACCAGTGTTGTTAAGATCACCTACATGATCCAGAGAAAAACCTACACGATCCAGAGAATGTTTTTGAGTTTTTCTCAGAGACAGTCTTAAGACTTATTCAAGATAAGCATTAGATGCCTGAAAAATTGAAGGACAAAAACAACATATGAACACAAGATTGTGTAGTAAATGATAACATCTATATATGTTTGAGTCTTATTTGATGAGTATAGGTTTAAGCAAAAATGCACCAGATTGACTAAGCGAGGGACTCGAATCAGAGCCATAGGCCGAACCACTGTATCGTTCTTGTAGGTGGAGTTGTACCAAACACTAACATTGAGACTGTTCCTATTTGTGTTCTGAAAATCAAAAGCTATAAAAATGGAAACTTAAGACACAGAACACTGATTAAAGAAGTATCATTTTGAGATGAGATGATGATGGTGAGTGACCTTCAGCATACTCGTTGATCTTCTCGTCTGGATTTTCTTTTCGATAACCCTTGAATAGATCGTTGTTCACACTGGAAGAACTATTCCGCCACAGATTCAATCCTTGGACACAGTTTATCTCTATTTATACTCAAGACACAAACTCTCTGTCTTACAAGCATTCTTGAAATAGATCAAGTTTTCAATATAGAATTTGGAAACTTATGTTATACCTTTGAGTATAGCAAGAGGTGATTGGTGAGTTAAGATTGAGAAAGAAGAGTTTGGTGAGCATTGATGTTGGATGTTGTAGAGGGGGCTATCTGAGATGAAAGCAGAGTCCATGTAATTGGTGTATGGAGGCAAAGATGATGAGCCCTGCATGTATATATTATAAAGTTAAAAAATCAAACTGAAGCGACAGTACAAAAAAATATATTCAAGAACTTACCAAGACATAATTGGCTAAATCTCCATCAAAATCAGACGAATCTCTGTACATATACCGCATTAGAACTGGAAAACCAAACAATTTATTGAAAATAAAAGATACAAATTATATATATTATATTTCCTTAAAGGAGTAGATCGATAGGGTTTATACTTTTATCGAGTGACTGATTATTGCCGGTGAAGAGAAAGGTCAGAGGGGAAGAGTGGCTCAGGTACGGGGTAGTCGCGGCTCGGTATTAGGAGCAGGGATTTGAAGTAATGGTGTCCATTGTGATGGATTAGGAATGGCGCAAAACGCTGTTTGATATGAAGTCGAATACCTTAAGCCGCAAGTTTTCTCATTTAAGCAGCCACATTGACCATGGACGTCGTTGAATTGAGTGTCAAAGAGCATTTGAACAACAAGGAGAAGTAAACATAGGAAGAACGGGATCGTGATCAGACGTACATTGCTCCATATGTTACGTTTCTGCATCAAAGAAGGCAACAAATCCTGATCGTACATGTTGCTCTGTTTTAGCCGTTTTAGCTAAATCTCTGAGAAAATTTGAAACCTGGAAAACTAAATTCTTCCGAAGTAAAGCATCGGCTTGAGTCAAGATACTTGCAGGCCTCGGATCCGCCATCACGGAGAATGTAAGAAGATTTGATGGAGTCAATAATTTTGTGAAATCTCTACATGTTTGCTTCGATGTATACATATAACACTAAAATGGTCATACAATTTGTAGTAGCTTATGATAATTATTGTCAAGAAATAAGAGATCCGCATAATTGATAAGACGTGTATATAATAACAATAAGAATAAGAGTTTGGTAAATGATGAATATGACTTTGCTAATTATACTGGATGATTACACTAGTTACAACCATGATTGAGGAGATTCTATAGATATCTCTAATTCCCTGATCTTAGCACATCTAGAAGGTATACTCAATCCTAATAAGAATCGTTGTGGTAAGCAAAATTTTGTGAATATACCTTTATGAAACTCAAGAGGTGGTTGTTGGAATGAGAAAGATGACACTGTAGTGGTTGGAGGGCAGGGAGGTTGGATATTGAAGACGGAAAGATCTGAATCCCTGAATCAAGATAATTGGTGTTTGCTGCCTCTGATGTTGTACCCTATATATATATATATTCATGATAAGTCTTGAGCTCGGACAAAGAGAGTAGTCTACAATGGAAACAACTAGAAATTTCGAACTTGCCAAGAGATTGTAGGAGAGATTACGCAAGAACTGGTCAGAGGAATTGACCACGAAATAAGTAGGGCAGCAGATTCCGAGATAAAGCTAAAGATGAAAATAGTTTGGAGAGGAAAACAAGCATTATTATAGAATATGGATATGGACAGAATTAAGAAACTTAAAATTAAAGGTCTGAAACTAAGAGGCATACTTGTTCCAAGGGAAAGGTTATTCCCAGTAACAAGTATAGTTACGTGATAAGATCTGGTGGTTCGTCGGCACGAGTCACTATCAATTACAATTCTGAACCGCAACTCTTTCTTTCGCATTTACCATCTCCATTTTGTTCGTCAATGCATTTGCAACCGCATCGATTATCCATAGAGTTATTGACTTGAGTATTGAACAGAGCTTGAATGCTCATAACAACCACGCGGAGGTACAAAGGGATCACGATGAGCCGAACATTGCTCCATATGTTCCGTTTCTAGACCAATGGATTTATTATAGTATCAAGATTATGTATATAGATATAATACATGCATCATATTGTTTGGCCAAACCTGAAAGGTTAAGTTTTTTTCTGAACAAGGCATTGGCCCGCGTCAAGAACAGGATTCGTCGCCATTGATGAAGCTTCTTAAGTAATCTCGATTCTGTTTTATCCACTAGTTTTATCTGCCCTTTTGTTTTTGGGTTTCTAAGTGACATTGTGAAATCACAATAAGACATACAACAAGCTTTAATTTCAACTTGTGAATTTTTAAGTGGTTTAGGCCATTAAATTGTCTTAATAATTTGTTACTTTTTATTTCAACTAACGAAGGACTTCAAGTATTTGCAAGAATTTTCCAAGAAAGGAGTGATCCTAATAAATTCTCAACTGCCTTTGTAGAAAATGAGTTATCATAATTAAGATCATGGGGAAGCGTGATGAATAATTAAACAATAGGGCTTGTTTCTTAGAACGACGTCGATCATTAACGTCAAGTCTCACAAGTCAAACAATGCTATGAGAAATACTCTATCGTGTCTTGCTTAAAGATGCCGTCACGCAACTATAAGCTCTTGTAGTTGTTCATATGTTTTTGTGTGACGTTTCTACTTCACAAGTCCATCCCATGGTCAAGTGATTTTAAAGATTTATTTTGGGTTCAACGACCCAAGTTCGAGTTTTTCAACTGCGATCTCGATTAATGGTTAGTTATTGTGATATAATACATGATATCTCACAAACTCCAAATATATTAGTTTCAGTTTCAGTTCAGGATCCCCAATCATGGTTGACTACTGTTGTGTTATTTCTTTGAAATTAGACATGCAGATTACGTCTTGTTCGAAAGAGGCAGGCAAAACACGTAGGTCCAACATTTAAAAAATATTTTCATACACATCATCTCTTTTATCATGTGTTATATTTTTTTTATTACATGTCAGCCAAAATGTATATAGCCATAATTTACATCTCTTTGTTTTACATAACTTATCCACAAACAAACAAGTTAGAAATTGACAAACTTGCAGCCGATTTCCAATAATATACATGAGTATTTCTAGATCTCTCAGCACAAACAAACAAACATTTATACAGTAAAACATGTATATTTAATAATGTTCGGGTTTTGAAAATTTAAAATCATTTTATAAACATATCAATTAATCAATAAATTAATTTATAGAATCTGTTTGATTCTATAGCTTGTTTACAATTTTCTTTTATTTGAATTTTCATCTGCACAATTGTTTACATATTCTACTTTATATTAATATTCTATTTGTTTTAATTTCCTTATTATTATTTTTCTTGTTGACATACAATTGTGTTTGTCCTGACACTCTTCTTATGTCTAATTTCCTTATTATTTTAAATCAACAATAACAAATCAAAAACGCAAAGAATTATGTGAGTATAAAAAGAAATCACATGATATACACTCAAAATTTTTAATAATTATGGCTTTAAAAATTTATATGCATAAAAATGTAATTATAACTTTTATAATTTTCTACAATTTTTAGATACAGAATGAAATAATACAAAAGAATTTTTTAAAGCAATTAAGAAAGTTAGAATTGAGTTTAACAAGATTATGACTTTTAGAAAAAAACAAACAACACTAATCATATTTTACTATATTATTTAGATTTATATATTTAATATTTATTATTATTTTATTCATGTTATTGTTGGAATCATATATTCACATAAATATTTCAAAAAAAACTAATATTTTATTGAATTTTGGAATCTTGTATATTAGTTTGACTATTAAAATGATTATTACTAATTTATAGATTAGTAATTTACGAAGGTTTTACTGTAAGAAGATTCAAGAGAAGACACTAAAGGCCTGAGCATTTCTAGCAACCTTAATGAAGACATCTTCAAGAGTTGTGTCGGCAAGTCCCCAAGCAGACACCCTGAAACTGCTCTTTGCCTTCTCCACCGCCTGAAACACTTCTGAGATCCGAACTTCTTCTTTTGGGATCTCAAATTTCTGTGTCCCTCCGATATGATATATCTTCTTGGCGTTTGGAGAAACATCTTTAATTAACATCTCCACATCTTGCTCATGTTCTGATGATGTTGTCATAGTAAACACATAAGATCCGCCGTATCTTCCCTTTAACTCTTTTGGGTTTCCTATACATTGTAACCTTCCATCTACAAAAATGCCCAATCGGTCACAAAGAAACTCTGCTTCTTCCATTGAGTGAGTAGTGAGGATTATCGCAGTGTGTGTTTTTGCGCGTTTGATGACTGTCCATAGGTTCATTCTTGACGCTGGATCAAGTCCAGTGCTAGGCTCATCCATGTAAACCACCTTTTGAAAGATAAACCAATTGAACATAATGGATTTTTTAAAGCTTGAAAAACTTCAACCTGTCTAGGTGGTTAACAAATCAAAATGAGTAAGCCAAATGCATACCTCAGGACTCCCAATAAGTGAAATGGCTACACTTAGCCGTCTTTTCATACCTCCACTGTATTTTCCGGCAGGTTTATCAGCAACGCCTCCACGATATAGGTTCACACTTTTAAGAGACTCTTCTACAGCCTAATTAATATGCATGAATCGAGGTTTTGATACTTTAGGAGTATAGTACAAAAGCTAGAGAAGTAAAATATTGGTAACATACTTGGTTGAGATCGGAGCCATTGAGATTCTTAAGTCTCCCATAAAAAAGTAGATGTTCCCTTCCTGTCAGAGTCTCCCAGAGCAAGCTGGTACACAAACAGACAATAAGAGAATGAATGATGGACAATTCTATATATATAGTTGAACAATAATATAATGTTTTCAAGACTTTTTTTTTCAATTTAATTACTCGTGTTGTGGGCATACACCCATGGCTGTGTATGTTTTGTTCATATCCTTGCATATGTCCAATCCTCGAACAAAAGCTGCCCCAGATGTTGGTTTCACAAGCCCGGTCATCTGGCCAGAAAAATACAGTATATGTTCAGGAGTATGCTAGACAAGAGATTCTCAATCAGAAGCTAAGCAAAAAAAGATTTAACTATCCATTTGGATACTGACCATATTGATGAAGGAGGTCTTGCCAGCACCATTGGGCCCTAACATGCCAAAGCATTCTCCTGAAGGTACCGCAAGAGATAACCCTTGAACTGCCATTTTAGGCTGGTTCCCATCCCTACCTGGATACACCTTCTTCAGGTTGTCACATACAATCGCATATCTTGTACTCCGCTCAAGCATCAGTTGCTCAACCTTTTCTCTCTGATTCGAAAAGAAACTAATTTTCATTAAAATAACTAGAAAAAGTGTAAAGAACATGTTGCTAATCCTTTTATGTCATACCTCGTGAACGACATCTAGTTTCTCCATTTCTACGGAAATTGCAGAGCCCTGTTTTTGCAGGCTAGGCCTTGGCAAAGACTTAAAAGGGTTTTTCAAGAAGAACAACAGGTCTTTTCCGGATGAAGATATCTTATCAATATAGTATGCTGCAGAGAGTGAGACAAGCCACTCAACAATAATGATGTAAAAAACTTCATTCATTGCACTATCACTGAAATCTTTCCACTTCATCCCATTCCTCCTGTTTAGGGCATACTCGGAGAACTCATACAACCCGCGGTATAAAGAGAAGCCCGGATACAACTCCATGACAAGAAGCCAGCGTCCTGGAGAAAAGTAAAAGCATTGTGGTCAGTTTTGAGAGAAAACGTGTTCTTCAAGTTGTTCTTGATAGCTTACTGGGAAACGATGAATCTTCCATAAGAAACTGGAAGAGAAACGCGCCCAAGAGCCCAGATCCAAAGACGTATACGTACGCAGCAACTACAATTTTGTGCGTAAAACAGAAAGTGTTTCTTTTAATTAACACCAAAATGTGCTCATGAGCAAATTTAAAAAAGTTTTTGACTTTAGTTAGTACCTGATGATGTTTTAACTTTTGAAAATGCTGAGGAAACTAGAATAGCAATGGAGATTTGCAAATTTATGTAGATGAAATAGAAAATGAACTGGAGGGTGTAGTCATTAAGCCTGAAGAACTTCAAACCTACAAGTAACTAAAGCTGCTATAATAATCCCATAGCAGAAAAAGTGTTGTATAATAGATATGGCAATGATTCAGTACCTATTACTGACCCCAATATCATCAAGCATATAACGTATAACGTGGATATGGCGAGAAAATACACGTAGGTAATCATCCAATACGGACCATCTCCTAGACCGTGCATTTTCATTATAATTCTTAGACGCTGCTGCTTCTCATAGACCAATGTATTCAGGATCACCTGCAAATTAAAATACATGTAACTATTGAAATCCCATGATAGGCTTTGTAAGATCCTGAAGCAGTCCACTCAAAATGAACTTACAGGGAATAGAAGAAGAATAACCCAAGTGAAGAAAATGGGGCCAATAGAAGACGCAATGTCTACACGAAGCCAAGTTTCTACTTTAGGCATTTCTTTGACAAATTCAAATAACATCTTTGTCCCTGGCCCTTGCAAATACTGAAGATAAGCATTTGAAATCTGCAAGAATTGGGTTTGACCAAGACTTGTCATATGTATATAAAAAAGTTTGAGGATCTTTTGCATAAAATACTTGGTTTCTTACTAGATTGACTGAGCGAGGAACTCGGGCAAGCTTTACACGCCTATCTAGTAACTTGGTCTTGTATGTAGAGTTATACCAGATGTTCACATTGAATTTGTTCCTATCAGTGTCCAAGAGATCGTATGCTAATAAAAGAAACAAATAAAAATATAGACAGAAAGTCAGAAGTTGCATATGTAAACACTGGGACAAATGATAGAGAGATTAAATAATAATTACCTGCAGCGACCTCATTGATAACCTCCTCATGATTTCCTTTCTGATATCCCTTCAAGATCTCATGACTGACGTCTTTGGAGTTATTCCGCCAGACACTCAATCCTTGAACGCATCTTACCTCTACTTAGACACAACCATTAAGTTAACCAACAGAAACTTGGAACATTGAATCCATGTAAACATAATTGGATATATATTAGAATTGCTGAACTTAAAGCCTACATATCCCCCTCAAACGTGGTCATTGACATATCTTAATATACCTTTCTGAAACTTTTGAGGAGATTGTCCTAAAGAGAATGAAAATGAAGTTCTTGGAGTGCACTGAGGTTGGATGTTGAAGATGGGAAGATTTGAGTAAATCCCTGGATCAAAGTAATTGGTGAAGTCTGGCTCTGAAGTTGTACCCTGAAAATATATGTATATTCATGATAACTCCAGAGAGAAAAAAATAGAAGAAAGACTTGATGATAATGGAAACAACCAAAATTCAAGCAGAGAAGAACTTGCCAAGACTTTAATGGCTAGATTACGCAACCAGAGTTCAGAGGAGTTCAACGTGAAAGAAGTAGTGAACAGATTCCTAGATAAAGCTGGACAAAAAAAAAAGATTAGTTTATTCCACAAGGTAACAATAGTAATAACAAAAAGATGGGAAAAATATACTGACTTGGTCCAAGGGAAAGGTTATTCCCAGTAACAAGTATAGTTACAGGACAAGATCCGGTTCGTCTTGTGCACAAGTCAGAAGGAGTTTTGGGACGTGGAATATGTAACAAAGGAGGAAGTGGTGGAGGGTTTGGGAAGGCGCAAAACAATGCTTGTTTCTGAGATGAATACTCGAAACCGCAACTCTTTTTTTCGCATTTACCATCTTTGTTTTTGCCGTCAATGCATTGACAACCGCATCGATTATCAGCAGAGTTATTAACCTGTGTATCGAACAGAGCTTGAATGCTCACTAGAAGCACGCAGAGGTACAAGGGGATCACTATGAGCCGAACGTTGCTCCATAGGTTTCGTCTCTACACCACACCACACACATACACATATATATATATATACAACTCATTTAGCACAAAAGTATGTACGATTACATGTTTGCAACTTAGTATCAACACATGTATTATTTCACCACTCCACCCACTGTGATTTCAATCATACCTGATAGGCTAAGTTTTTTCTAGACAGGGCGTTGGCTTGTGTCAAGAAACTGGCGGGAACAAGATCCGCCATAGATGAAAGCTTTGGTATAATCTTCGGTTTCTTGTTCTATCTGTTTGAAGGAGACGATCTACTTAGTTTGGTGAGTTGACTACAGTGATTATATTCATATGACACCCTTTGAATTAAGTGGTTTAAGGCATTAGTTTTGTCTTATAGTAATAATTTGGTTGTCCCTCTATAATCTTTTCAACGAAACAAACAACTTCATTTATTCCGAAGAAGTTAACAGGGTGTGATGCAATAAATTTTTCAACTATATGTGATAAGATCATGCATGGGGAAGCGTGGTATGTAATCAAAAGTACAACTATACACTCATATGTTTCATAAAGTCTCATAAAGAGTGCCATTTTATAATGTTCACATATATTAAGAAAAATTTCTAGTTTACCTTTTATTATACACTAAAAAATTATTTCTTTAATTAATACAACAAAATAATAGAAAACTGAATTTTCGTTCAAAAAGTTATTTCTGAACAAATTATAAAAACCTCAGTCACATGCAGCCAAATTTCCAATAATATACATGAATATTTCTAAATCTCTCTACATAACCAATTTAGCACTAAAGAGCAATTATTGACGTTGAACAGACAACACAATAAGGATATTCTTAAAAAGATTTCAAGAGAAGACACAAAAGGCCTGAGAATTTCTAGCAACCTTAATGAAGACATTCATGAGTTGTGTCCGCAAGTCCCCAAGCAAACACCTTGAAAATGCTCTTCGCCTTCTCCGCCGCCTGAAACACTTCTGAGATCCGAACTTCTTCTTTTGGGATCTCAAATTTCTATGTACCAGCAATGATATATATCTTATTGGCTTTTGGAGAAACATCTTGAACCAACATCTCCACATATCCTCTTCCACTGAATGAGTCGTGAGGATAATCGCAGTGTTTGTTTTTGCGCGTTTGATGTCTGTCCATAGGTTCAGATAAAAAAATGGAATAGTTACAGCTTGTAAACTTAAGACACCAAAAGGAGTAAACCAAATGCATACCTTAGGACTCCCTATAAGTGAAATGGCTACACTTAGCCGTCTTTTCATACCTCCGCTGTATTTTCCAGCAGGTTTGTCAGCAACTACTCCGTGCAATAGGGTTTACACTCCTACGAGACTCTAATACAGCCTAATATGCGTGAATCAATCATTTACGGTTTGATACTTTTGGACTTATACAGAAGGAAAGCACAAATAATAACATTCCTATCTAAATTATATGTAACATTTATTCTAGTTACGCATATTTATCTAAGTTCAACTTCCTTTTTGTCATACATGGATTGCAGACTACAGGTATGGACCCGTTCACAAGGAGACACGTGTGGGATATCATACAGGAAACCAAGAAAGACCGCGCCATTATACTAACGACACATTCCATGGAGTAAGTGATCGATTAGGGATAATGGCTAAGGGTAGGCTCCGCTGCATTGGAACCTCCATCAGGTTGAAATCTCGCTCTGGCACAGGTTTCATTGTAGCACTAGCTTCGTTGAAAGCAACAACCAACAAATCAACGGCAGTAACTACAATGGTGAAACTGGTGCCACAGATTCACGCGAGCCAGTGAAGAAGTTCTTTAAAGATGTGAGTGTCTTTTAGCAGCCGGTAGAAGATTCCATATTTAATCCAACGCCCTCTGAGCTTTGATATTCTCTTGCAGCATCTCATTGTCAAACCGACAGAAGAAAACAAGGCTTTCATGATTTTTGTCATACCTCACGACAAAGAGAATCTTTTGACTGTAAGCTTTTACACAACTTATCATATATAGAGTTTACTACCTATCGTGGAACTATGCGTAAGTGATTTCAAAACTTCTTTGCTTTCCTTAGCAACGAAACAGGGCTTTTTCGCTGAGCTGCAAGACAGAGAAACCGAATTTGGAATCTCAGACATCCAACTTGGTCTCGCGACTCTTGAAGAAGTATTCTTGAACATAGCAAGAAATGCTGAATTCGAAAGCGCTGCTGTTGATGGAACAATGGTCACTCTCGAACTAACATCTGGCTCATCCGTCGAGGTAAATAAGTTACATCTCAGACACTCATATCTATAGATAGAGACTTGTAGCGTAAGATCTGATGCAATCCAATCTACAGATACTGGTTGGGGCAAGATTTATCGGGATACCGGGAACAGAAACTGCAGAGAATCTGCAGGGAATCATGGTGGAAGTGTATTGGCAACAAAACGAGTCAGGATCATTGTGCATCTGAGGACATTCCACGGAGATGCCAATTCCTGATAATGTTCCGGCGACAGATCTGGTGGCACCAGGACATGGCGGAGTAAGACAGAGAGGACGGAGACAACAAGTTCAGGGAATTGTTAGGTTTACTAGAAGCGGTTTCACTGCTTCCCGACGTTTTAGTAGAAGCGGTTCCTTAACTTCCTGACGATTTAGAAGAAGCGGTTCCTTTTCTTCCCAACGTTCTTCATTGTGAAATATAATCTAACACACACACCTACAGTTCTTAGCTTACCGGACTCTGCTCTGCAAGTGTTTCTGTCTCTTTGTTGTATTTTTATACGAAAAACAAATCACAGGCGTGGTTATTTAAATTGTTCTTTGTACGTTATTATGATGTAAATAAGACGGGAATGTTAATGATTAAAAACAAATATTTATACTGCTATCTTCATTTCATAGTATGATTCAAAGATCATCTTCGACTACGGTCCAGTTCCTCAAGGCTGAGAGGTTGTGTTTAGGAAAATTTCAGCAGTGTCGACCAGTTAACGAGATGTGAATTAAGAGTTGCAAGGTATTATTGTCTTTTAATTTACAGAAACTTATCTACATCTATAGACGGTATTACCACAAAGTCACAAAGCATTAGACTGCATATTGTCGTCCAAAACGTATTTACATATTACAACAATATGTGAAACAGAAAAACTCTGGTGTAATCAACATTGAGCTACTAAACTTCTCTACATGTATGCATATACACAGGTTTAGCCTCGCCGTGACTCTACAGTTATCGGTCTTGAAGCCGAAAAACCAACATTGTGGTAATTATATCTGACATAACAAAAGTCAAAAAATGGATTAAGTTCAAAGTGTCCACAATACAATGTACCTGTTCTCCACAAGATTTGATGATGTGAACCAGTAATCTATCTCCAGTTATACTTCTCAGTCGTTGAATCAACTCAGGTCGCGAAATTTTCCTGTCCTGTGAGTTGCAAAGAAGCCAAAAACAAGAATGTTATGATGAGGACGAAACAGTGAGTTAAGAAGCTAAAGAGAATAAAAAAGGTTTCAAGTGCACTTACTTGATGTTCTTTATATTGTTTCTGAATGAGACGGATTTGGGATGGATTTAGAAAATTTGATATCGATTTGATCAACACCGGAAACGAAATCCAAGGCGATTTTGGTTTATCTACATACATCGATGAACATACCAAATTAGCCAAATGAAATAAAGAGGAAGGGAACAAACAATTTTTTTTTTTTTTTGCTTACTTCTTTTCAAGATTGATGGAGTTTTGATGCAAACAACAAACTCAGGCAAAACATGAGTGTTCATGTGTGTGCTCCAAATAATATATTTCTTCGGGGATGTTAAACTGTCTACACCCGAATCGAACTCTGAAGAACTCGGATATAATCGAGTTATCGAGTCTTGAGGAAAAACAAACCCCAGTATAACTCTTGAAAGCAGCAAGAATCTAATCCCTTCTTCACAAGAATCCTTCAAACTATACAAAACATACATTTTTTTAATGAGTCCAACTCAATAATTGAAGCGTACAAGCAAGAGTGCTTCAATTGTTTCAAAGCAAAATATAACAATCACATTTAGAAAAAAAATATATATTATCGTGTTTTCAATCTTATAAATTATTTTTGTAATAACTACAAATCAAAACGAAGTTTTCGTCTCGGTTGCATTTACATTTTACCAAGAAAATTTGATAATGAAAAGTTTAAAAACATTAAAACTTGTGGTTGAAGTTATGAAAAGTATTCGAAACTTGTGGTTGAAGAATAGCATATATTGTAAATATAAAATCAAATGCTAAAAAAAGAGAGTATAAGAACAATGCAGGGCCTAAGTGTTTATGTTATAACCGTTGAAGAGGAGCATCGGTTGGTGAGAGATATAATAAGCCATTGTTGTTGCTAAGTTGCTGATGGCTAAATCCGTACATCATAATCGCTTTTAACTCTTCCTTCTCCACGCCGCACCAACCGTATTTCACTCTCACCGCACTAACCGCTACAGCCGCAGCTTTGTTTCCACCGCATTGGCAGCAACCGCCATTTTTCTACGCAACAGACTCTGTGTATATCTGAAAGGCTTTAAGCTTAGCTTGGCCCAATAGGCTCTGAAACTCGTTCTTGAGACTCGACACGATTTAAAGTTGAGAAGTCAGATTATTTTGGCAATGGCGATAGATAAGCTCGTAGGCTTTATCGTCTTTAACCAACTCCATTAGCTCGAGCTCTTTAGCCATCGACGATGGTTGATCACAAACGGAAAACTCGTCATTGCTTCCAGTTTCCGATGAAACCGTGTAATCTTCTTGCTCTTCGTAATGGTTTAGCTCCATACCCGGAAAATAGAGACGGTTAAACGGAGCTTTGGCTTTGTAAAATTCATTGCTGATAATTAAGGGAAAAAAACCAAAATCAAAAACAAAAAAAAATCATTAAAATCAAACTTAAAATAAAAAGAAAAACAACGATAATTCAAAATTAAACCTTTTTAACAACTTTAGATGAAATGAAATTTTTTTTAGGTTTCGTATAATTTTTGAAGTTCAATTTGCAGAGAGACATATCATTTATATATGAAAAGAGTTCTTACTCTGTGTTCTTTTTTTTTAAAAAAAAATAAGTCTTCCTGTTTTGGTTTCGTTGTCTGTTTTCTCGTTTCTCCTAAAGTATTTATTATATAAATCGGAGTTTTTTTGTCTTTTCCTTTTCCGTGAAGGAGAAGTCTCCACATTCAAACGATGCCATTAATCCCACTTAATTAACAAAACTACGAATTTGTAACAATTAAATCCTCCACGTTCTAATTTACAATAAATACATTAACAAACAGAATCTTGGAAATAGATAAAACCTTAAAATGTATGAAAGGTTCTCTGTATATCTTATTGATCGAAACTAAGGCCCTTTATCATTAAAAAAAAGAAGCTATTCAATTATCAACAAAAATAAAGAAAACTAAAAATAGAAAAAAAAATAATAATAATACTAATACTAATACTATGATTGTGCGTGAGAAAAGGCCAGAAGCCAGTAGTTAAGGGTTGTCTCTGCGGCGCAAGCTGATTTGTGATACTGCGAGGCCTGTCGTTTTACGTTATGATAATAAGCGAAACTACCCTTGCACGGGTTGCTTATTGAAATGACTTTTATCTGTCTCCGAGACGTTCGACTCGTCGGATGGTTTTCGCGAGCATGGACTCCGTCACGCGGGCTAAGCAAATTTTATCCGATTTGTTTTCACCAACATTAACAACTAATCTTATCTAAATAATGTCACGTGCACTAATACTTCATTGAATATCAACTGGATGTTACTCATTGACCCAATTAACAACTGATTAGTGGCCATTATATAAAAGTCCTCCACGTTTTTGACAGAATTTTTCGAATTTAATTTATATATAAATCTATAAGTAAAACTAAAGAAAACGTGTATATAGTCACTGGTTATAGTATATAGTGACTATCATAACTAGGGATCTTCACCTCCGGAAGTTAGTTTATATTGTATTTTTTTATTATAATTTTTAATTGAAATTTATGTGATATAAATACTTTATTTTTTTGTCTTTTTATCTAATCCAAATTCGTTTGTATATATATTTATGTATTTATAGCAACCATCATTTATTTTTGTTAGTTCTTATTTTTATAACCAAATAAAAAAAATAACCAAATTTTATATTTTTGAAACAAAATTATAGAGAAATTTGAGAAGAATTTTTAGAATTTTCTTAAGAATTATATGTTGACTTATTTCTTGTTATTTACAATCATTTGGTCATTTTAAAAAAAAAATTATACTGTTGTTTATCTATAATATTGTTCATTTTTTTATTTATGTACTCATTTGACATATTTTCATTTTTCTATTTATGTGTTATTTCTTTCTGTTTCATTTTGCAGCTTTATTCTCGTAAAATTATTTTTCTTTCAACTTTCATTACTATTCACTTGATCGACTCATTTTTCATTCTCAACTTTTTAATTATATTGTTATATTCTGTGTAATCTATAAAATCTAACAATGTGTTTTTGTTAATAAATCATATAATTCATTATCGTCAGATTTATAATATAAAAGTATCATCAGAATTAGCTCTGATATTCCACTCGGATTATGTATAATGTGTCCTAAGGTAGTGGAGTTAAAGTTCTACCTTTTTTTCCTCCTTTCTCTCTCTAATGTCAATTGTTTGGGACATAATTTCAGAATTGTTGGAATAACGGACAGTTTTTGCGTCAGCTTTGATGGTTAGGATTATTGGAATAACGGTTGAGTTTAGAGTAGGTAATTCGTCCTCTAGGAGACAAAACACAGCTTTTGGCATGGGTCCTAGCTAGAGCAGTTGAACAAGTAATAGCTTCAAAAGCCATTAGACGAAGGAATAAGATGTTTCATTCCCATGGACCTTCCAATATCTAAGGTAGACATTTTTCACTAAGAATAATATATTTAGAAAGTGTGTAGGATGGGTAAGGGACTCATCTAAGGAACCAGAGTCCTATCTGTCGTATGGTTTATGGTAGTAGTTTATATAGCTTTTACAAGCTTTTCAAGTAACCCATTTTGGATTTGATTTCTGATTCATAACAACTTTAATATTGACAAGTAAAATTAAACACGAGTTCATAATGCTCATGACAACGATTATATCATGTATAACAGCTGATCAGACATATATTTGCACCCAAAAACCCACCAAATAATGATTAAAACTGTTGGAACAATATATTAATAAGCATGTGGACTTATAATATATAGTTAAAATGTGAATGAGAATTTACTTAGAAGAAGTCAAAGATTTTTTGTAATTTACAAATTTTGGTATCAAAAACCAAATAAATTTGACCATTAAATCTACTTGACCACCAAGCTATTCCTCTCCTATAAATACCAAGCTACCTATAAGGAAAAAATGATTCATTCATTCTAAAAATAAGAAAACACCATTAGACACATTTTAGATATTCTTTAAGAAGTTTCTAAGTGTTGAAGCTCTCTTGAAATATCTTTTTGGTTGTTAGTGTTAGGTGCTAGTAGCTAAGGAATTCACAAGTTTTAATAGGTTCTAACTTCCTCCATATTCTATTTTTCTCTTTCAAAAGTAGATTTTATGTTTTTGAGTATATGGTAGAATATTAGCTCGTAGATTCTAACATGAATGAAGCATGTTAGTATTATATGTTTGGTTATATCATGGGATTCAAAGAATGCATATAAACAGTCTCATTGCGAGTATTTTATTGAGTTAAGGAAATGAATCATCCCGCCTCCAAATGGTTTTTTTGTTCTTATGATTTTAAAAATAAAATTCTTGTTTATGTTATTATTAAGTTGTTAATATCAAAATGATTGTCTTGAAATCATGCTTTGATAATATTACACTAATAATTATGTTCATTAGATTAATTTTCGATCAAAGAATATTATTAAATAGTGTTTAATATAGTCTTACTATTTAATTATATAATTTAATATTGTTGAATTATATAAATGCTATAATTATTTTGCTGAAATAAATTATGATTACATAAATGTCAATATTAATGTTTATACATATATGTATTTCTATATATTAAAATATATATTTATATGTGAGTTTAATAATTTATTTCAGTTTCAAGAAATAAATTGTATTGCAAATTGATATTTCTCAAATCCGGTTTATAAGGTTCTACAATCTTAACTCAATAAAAATTCGCTTTTTAAACGGATTTGTTGTGTGAAAAATCGAATTTGGAAAAAATCAAAGTTTTGTTTTTGATTGTTGAAAAAAAAGTCAGTTTCACGATTTCATGACCGGATCGATCGATCAAAGTCTCAGATTGATCGATCCTTATCGGTCGATTGAGAGAAATCAAACAAATTGAACACCGAAACCGGTACCGCGGGTCAAGCGACAGATTGATCCCAAGCCGATCGATCGATCTCGTAAGATCGATGCTGTTAACCGGAAAAAACGTTTTTTTTTTTTAAAAAAAAAACCAATTAAAGACCAATTAATTTTTTTTTTGGCAAACGTTTTTTCAAACCAAATATTAGTGGTCTATATCATTTAGTTTATTGGTCAAACATTATTTATTTCAATACATAAAATATTGAAATATTAATAGTAAAACATTATTAAAAATTAATAAATTTTGGTAAGACGTTATTTAATACCAATCAATTTTGGTAAAACGTTATTTAAAACCAATTAATTTTTGAAATTAATTGGAAAAATATTTTAAGAACCAAATAATTTTGGTATAGCGTTATTAATTATTAATAAATTTTTCAGACATTTTAAGCGAGTTTGCGCTTCAGTTTTAATTTTTTTAAAACAAACGCTTAAATCGCTAAAAATAATTAGCGATCGTGATTTAAAACGTATATAATAACATATATGTTAATAAATATGTGTTAGTGTTTTTGTTATGAAAACAGAATTAAGATAAATCACGGTAATGATCTTTTGATTTTATACGATTTAATCATATAAATATGATTTGCTCAATTCAACAATAATTCAAAGAGTAATTGGTGATATTACTTTGTTATTGTGCATTGTTAATCTATAAAATATTTTTTACTTGGTCTGATACTTGTTGAATTTTTCAACAAAATTTCAGAAGTAATTAATTTATTTTTCTACGATTTATTGGTGCACTCATTAAAATGATTTTTGATTCATTCTAAGCATAGACAAAACCAGTTTAAAACGTTAGCAAAAGTCACACTTTGACTTCTATGCTAAAATTTAATATTTCAGAGATTTAATAATATTCTGAAAATTAATTGGATGGTTATGCAAATTATCTGAATAATTTAAATTGCTTCATTCTGCCCTTGTATTAAATTAAGTTGTTACTTTCTGAATTTAATAATTCGAGAAATTAAAATTTAATTATTATGGAGGTGCTATTGGTTACGAGTCTAGTGAGTCGACATATCAAATTCAGTTTGATAGTGGTCTGCCACATATGACTGTGTCAAATTGTGATGTATATTAGAGTGTCATGTGAGTGTCTAGTGCTATAAGCATAAAACTAATTATTGACAAAATTGATGGAGCTCAATTCATTATATGGCATGAGAAGATTTATATCTCATTGACCATGTTGAAATTAGAGACGTAACTCAAGGAGGATAACATATGCTTTCTCTTGAGAATACTAAATAATAAACCTCTGGTTTTAATTAACACAGATTTGTGTGATTTATTTACCTATTAGAGGAGGTAAAAAATATTTTGTGACTCTAATTGATGATAGTACAAAATATTATTATATTTACTTGTTACAAAGCAAAAATGAGGCTTTGAATAAATGCAAGGAATATAAGCTAGAAGTTGAAAATCAACTAGACAAAACTATAAAAATAGTTCGGAGTGATAGAGATAGAGAATATGAAGGACAGTTCGAATCATTTTGTAGATGACATCATTCATCAAACAACTGCTCCTTACTCACCAGAATCAAATGAAATTGCAGAACGCAAAACCAAACTTTAAAAAAAATGATGAATGCAATGATGCAAGAATCATGCGTAACCCAGAACATGTGGGGGGAAGCTTTAATGACTTTGAAACAAACAGTGCTGGCTATGTCAACAATGGAATCTGAGTTCACTGCGTTGGACAAAGCAGCAGAAGAAGCAGAGCATCTTCAAAATTTTCTGGAAGATATTCTGATGTGGGAAAAACTAGTGTCATCAATTCGGATACAGTGTGATAACCAATCGGCTATAGCTCGTGCTAACAATAGCTATTACAATGGCAAGTCACATCACATACGTAGACGACATAAGACCATTAGACAACTGATATCAAGTGGTGTAATTTCGCTAGATTACATCAAATCAGCTGATAACTTAGCAGATCATTTTACGAAAAGTCTGACCCGAGATCAAGTATTGAAATCATCAATAGGAATGGGTTTAAAGCCTATGATTTAACGATGAAATTTGGCAGTAACCCCACATATATTTTCTAGGTTCAAAGGGACAACTAAGTCAAATTAAGTCTAAGAAAACACTGTGAAACTTATGTTTCTACCCAGTTCCTAATAATGATAAACAGTGTTGTCTGCAAAATTGAGGGTAAGCGTAAGATTTAATTGATTTCATCATATTTATTTCAAGGAAGTAAAGCAGAATACTTCAAAATATAATACGAGAATCACTTGTTGAGTGTGAAATGAGGCCGTATCTAGGTGAATAAGGGAATGCTGTATTCTCCAAATTCACTCAAGAAATACCAGACATGTTCAAGGCCAAAGTGAACACAACGAGAGAGCGAAAGTTCTACTAGAAAATATAACTGTGTTATATCTATTGTTTCAGTTTACATTAGAAATCCAGATGGTTCAAGACATCGTGTTCACCAACTGGGCTTGTAAACTCGATAGATTATAACAGTAATTGGTTCAACGCTGAAAAATGCAACATTTTCATATACAATTATTTTTCGCATATACTCAAGAAAGTCTTTTTTCAGCTTAAATATATATATTAAAAAGATTTTCAAAAACAGTCTCAGTGTTTTAGAGTCAATTCTATTCATGTGGGGATTGTTGGAACAATATATTAATAAGCATGTGGACTTATAATATATAGTTAAAATGTGAATGAGAATTGTCTTAGGGGAGGTCAAAGATTTTTTGTAACTTACAAATTTTGGTATTAAAAACCAAATAAATTTGACCATTAAATCTACTTGACCACCAAACTATTTCTCTCCTATAAATATCAAGCTACCTAGAAGGAAAAAATAATTCATTCATTCTAAAAGCAAGAAAACACCATTAGACACATTTTAGATATTCTTTGAGAAGTTTTTAAGTGTTGAAGCTCTCTTGAAATATCTTCTTGGTTGTTGGTGTTAGGTGCTAGTAGCTAAGGAATTCACAAGGTTTAACAGGTTCTAACTTCCTCCATATTCTACTTTTCTCTTTCAAAAGTAGATTTTATGTTTTTGAGTATATGGTAGAATATTAGCTCGTAGATTCTAACATGAATGAAGCATGTTAGTCTTATATGTTTGGTTGTATCCTGGGATTCAAAGAATGCATATAAACCGTCTCATTGCGGGTATTTTATTGAGTTAAGGAAAGGGATCATCCCGCTTCCAAATGATTTTTTGTTCTTATAATTTTAAAAATAAAATTCTTGTTTATGTTCTTATTAAGTTGTTAATATCAAAATGATTGTCTTGAAATCATGCTTTGATAATATTACACTAATAATCATGTTCATTAGATTAATTCTTGGTTAAAGAATATTATTAAATAGTGTTTAATATGGTCTTGCTATTTAATTATATAATTTAATATTGTTGAATTATATCAATGCTATAATTATTTTGCTGAAATAAATTATGATTACATAAATGTCAATATTAATGTTTATACATATATGTATTTCTATATATTAAAATATATATTTATATGTGAGTTTAATAATTTATTTCAGTTTCAAGAAATAAATTGTATTGCAAATTGATATTTCTCAAATCCGGTTTTATAAGGTTCTACAAAAACCACTTTAACAAAAGCGAATTCCAACAGTTTGTCTTTTTTTTGTAAAAAGGACTTTTTAGCGCTACGTGATAATTCTTTTTCTTTTAAATACTATTATTTTCTCTTTTATTTTTTTTTTGGCTTAACGGTAAATAATATTAATGCCAAAATCACTTTACAGTGGAAAAGTTGGAGAAGGAAGAGATGAAGAGTAAAAATAAAAGAAAGAAGAATAGAAGAGATGGAGGGAAAAGAAAACAGTTACGTCATTAAAACTCTTGTTTAGAAAAAACCCGTGGTGGAAAAAAATCTAAACAAGGTAAAAGAGTACAACCAAAAAGGGAAAAAATCGATCAGGGTCGAAATTCATAATGATGGTCATCAGACTGTAAACCGAACCAAGACTCCAACAGAGTATGACCGTTTTGCCCTACTGTAAATGCTCTAGTTTCATAAACAATGCCAATGAGTTTTGCTTTGATGGTCATCTGAATGTCTCTAAGAAGGATCTCTGGTGGCTTTGAGACGCCTGAGTGAAGCCTGAAATTGTGCTCTCTCCAGAGAGAATATATTGTCGCTTGGAGGATAAGGTGAGCGATATACTTGAGGTGATGGCTAGGAGATGATCTTGGAAGCCACTGCAGAAGAGGTAAAATGCAACGATGAACAGGAATCATATGCAATGTAATCCGTAGAAGGTAAAATGCATAAGGACAAGAGAAAAAGAGATGATATCTTGTTTCATCGTGAATATCACAGAGCAGGCAAGTCACCGAGATGAGAGGTGAGTAACGACGAATGCGAGTCCTCGTAGCTAATCTATCGTGAATAGCTAGCCAAGTGATGAAGGAATGCTTGGGAATCCGACCCGAGAAACCAGACAACTTTATGCCAAGAGACTTCCGGAGGAGGTGGATAGATGGCAAGAAAAGTTTTGGAAGCCAAGTATCTCGTAGGGGAAAGAGAAGGCGGAATGTCTTCAGGGTAAATCCAATGAAAAGTATCCGACTCGTGAGCCTGAAGAAAGGTGGTCGGATCTGGTAGGATGCCTTGAAGGAAAACAACTACAGGGTTCCTTGACCTAGTGGAGATGCGCCAATTTCCAGAGGAGATAGCATCATGGACAGTAGCCCTAGAGCATATGCCAGTGGTCACCATGGCGGAAGGACCGAGAAGAGTAGCAAGAGGGCCGAGACTTGTCCAATTATCCTGCCAAAAAGAGCATAATAAACCAGAACCAACTTTGTAATATATGAATAGATGGGCAAGGGGGCGAAGTTTTAGGAGTTTCCTCCACAACCAACTTTCAGTGGTAGAAAGGATATCCCAAAAACCTGAAGAGCCAAGGTAATGATTCCGAACCCATGAGACCCAAAGTGAACCCCCAATTGAGAAAAACATCCAGATGAGTTTGAGAGTAAGGACTGAGTTCCATTTGGCGAGACGTCGAAGACCCAAGCCTCCAGAACTACAAGGAGAGCAAACCACATCCCAATGAATTTTTGCACATTTCCCAGAAAAAGTGTTACCAGACCAAAGGAGAGCTTTGCAAAGCTGCTTGATCCACAAAAGACACTGCTTGGGGAGGATGAAAATGGAGCCCCAAAAATTGATGATGGAGTTGATGACCGATTGGAGAAACTGGAGTCGGAGAGATGACGATTGGTCCAAGCTCTGAGTCTGCCTTGGATCCGTTCGATCAGAGGCTGGAAGTCAGCCGCCCTCATTTTATGCGGGATAAGGGGGACGCCTAGGTATTTAACGGGAAGAGAGCCAGGGGTCAGTCCGTAGTTTGCTGCTACATTGGCGAGGGCTGTCGAGTAATTGCCGTCAAGGAAGAGAGTAAACTTGAGAAGATTGATGCCAAGACCCGATAACCTGTAAAACTCATCCAAAATATAGAGAATTGCTTGGAGAGAACCATCCGAGCCGTCAAAGAAAATCAGGAGATCATCTGCAAAAGAAAGATGAGAAATCACCGGGTTTGTGCTGCTACTGTGGAGGCGAATATGACCATCTGCGACAGCGGAGTCCAGAAGCTTGGACAGATAATCCATAGCAATGACGAATAAGAATGATGAGATCGGGTCTCCTTGCCGAATGCCTTGTTATCCACGGAAAAAACCGGTGAGATCCCCATTGAGGTTTATAGAGAATGAGGGTGTCGTGATGCACTCCTTGATCCAGGAAATAAAGATGTTTGGAAGATGGAAGGCTCGAAGGGATTGTAAGATGAAATCCCACTGCAAATTATCGAAGGCCTTAGTGAGATCAATTTTAAGGCATCCCCGAGTGATGGGTCCAGTCTTATGGAAATTATTGATGAGCTCCGTGGCAAGCAGAATGTTCTCGCACAACTGACGTCTCGCATAAATCCCACTTGATTCCTCTGAACAATGGAGGGGAGAATGATGCGAATGCGGCCCGCAAGAATGGAAGAGATGATCTTATAGATGTGATTGCAGCAGGAGATAGGGCGATAGTCCGATAATGAATAAACACCATCGCGCTTTGGAATGAGGTTATGGCAGTGGCATTGATCTCCTTCAGCAGTTTCCCCGAGATGAAAAATTCAAGAACCGCATTAGTAACGTCATTTCCAATAATATCCCAACATGTGTGATAAAATTCAATCGGAAATCCATCTGGTCCCGGGGCCTTATTTCAGGGCATGAGCTTAATGGTGGCTAAAATGCTAGATGGAGTAGGAATGGCCGCCAAAATAATATTTTGAGATGGTGAGCTGCGAAAGTGAAGGAGGGTCTGAAGGCGTGTAACCGTAAAAGTACAAACATCCAAGTTTTGTACACCTAGAAGATTCCTGTAAAAAGAAACAACCATCAGCTGAAAGGTGTGAACATCAAATATAAGAGAGCCATCTACATCTTTTAGAAAAGAAATCTCGTCTCTATGGAAGTTTGCAATGGCACAGCGATGAAAGTAGGAAGTATTGGCGTCCCCAGCCCGGAGCCATTGTACCCTAGATTTTTGTCGGTAAAAAGATTCTAGGGCCCCTTCCATTTGCAACCAGTGAGATCTCACTCTATTTTCCTCTTGCTGGTTGATTGAATTGGGGTCAGAAAGAAGGAGAGTTTGGGCCTGTTCTAGAGACACTAAAGCCTCTTTTGCTCGTTGTTGAATGTTGCTAAAACCCTCTTTGTTGAGCATCCTGCAACAGGCCTTGGCATCCTTGAGCTTAGACGCCAACCTATACATGTTTGTTCCTGACCTGTCAGAGTTGGACCAATAAGACGAAATTGAAAGGATAAACTGGGGGTGAGTGGTAATAAAGGTGAAAAATGGAACGTCTTGGACTAGCGATCACGAGAACCGGGAATTGTGATCAGACAGGGGGAATGATCTTAAGGCCCTGGTGCATCAAAAAACGCCGAGGACTGTGGAACGGAGGTAGTCCAAACCTCATTCACAAGAGCTCTATCAAGCTTACGAGTAATGAGATTGGATACCCCATTATTAGTCCATGTGTGAAAGGCTCTCCTACTAGCTAAATCAAATAATTTACTCTCAAGCAAACAAGAATGGAGATCATACATTCCTGTAAGAGGTAAATGAGATGGAGTGGAAGAGAAATGCTTTGTGGAATAAAGAATTTGATTAAAGTCCCATGTTACCAATAGGGGACTAGAAGATATATTGGTATGAGCCGCGATAGAGATGATGTCCTTCCATAACTGTTTCTGGGCCGTGAGATTGTTGCTCGCATAAAGGAAGATAATAGTGGCATAGAAACCTGTGGTGGGATCTCGAACTCCGACAGTGATCAATTGATCCGTCTTGGCGTATATGGAGCATTGAAAACGGGGATGCCAAACAACCCATATTCTGCCCAAAGGTGAATGATCATAATTCGAGTCAAAATGCCATGAAGGAATGATTGAGTTGACTATCCGTGGAATGCTTGAAGTGTCCCGGACTCGCGTCTCCAAGAAAGCACCCATGAGAGGCCAATGGAACCGGACCCAATTCCCAATGAGCCGCTGGCGGGAAGAACTACATAAACCCCTAACATTCCAAGAAAACAGACTACTAGCAAAATTGTCATTGTTAACAGCATAATGCCCATTCAAATTCTCCGAACAAGGTGGAGATAACGCCGGAGAATTTGATGTTGTCGGGGGTTTTGATGACGCCGGAGGTATTGAAGCGTCGAAGGAATAAGAGTCGCCGGTGGTTTTGATGTTGTTGGAGGCTTTGATGTCGCCGGGGGATGAGAAGCCGGAGACGAATTCTCCGGCGGAGCCATGGCTTCTCCGGCGGCTGTAGCTGCTGCATCTGCCGCTGCCGCGATGGCTAGTAAATTTGGTAGGTCGGCCGAAGAAGAAGCGTGTTCGAGGCGGGTCAGGCGTAGCTCGATGTCAGCTTCCGGGTTGTAAATCTGGTATTCGATTGGTTGGTTTATAAACTGTTTTTTAATTTTGTTCAAAACCGGATTTATATGATACCACATTTGGTTTGGATATTAAACCAGTCGATTTCACAACAAAACCATGTTTAACTAAGATTATGGGAAAATAGGACTAATAATATTGATTTGGAGGTAATTAGATCTACAACTATAGTATGATGGAGATACAAATTGAGATTAGAAAGTTGGAGAGATCTGATAAGATGTCTCTAATCTTGTGGGGATCTAGGTCGTTTTTCTGATCTATTACATAGTACAGTTAGTCTCTATAAATAAATATTTTTAGGACCAGAAAAAATATTCATTTAACGAAATTATTTATTTATGTATAAATGAATATATTATTTATTTATCGATAAATGAATTTTATTCATTTAGACACTATTTCGGACGTCTAAAAATATGAAGAATAATTCAAATTAGAAAAAAAAAAATTTCTATAACTAGAAAAATGAAGTTTTCTAAAAGTATAAAAGAAAGTTTTCTAGATTTGATGTAGAATTAGGAAAAAAATCTTGTTGTATTTGAGATTCGATGTAAACTATATAAACACAAGTCTTGGTGATAAATTGTATTACCTAAAAAAGAGGTATTGAGAATGATGTCGTTATGAAATTGACTACGAACAATGAAATTATTGAGTTTGTACTAAATTATGATAATGATTCAGAACCAGATGATAGTAACTTCACACAAAATGTGTCATAAAAAAAAACATATTAAACTGTAATCACTTTACAAAACTACTTTTTACAACATGAGCAAGACACTCTCAAAGTTTTGTTTGCGATATGAAAAATCAAGGAAAAGATGAATTTTGGTGGAAAAAAGCAAAAAACTATAGAATCCTTTTTGTAAAATAATGACTTATTGTACGAATATTGTTGATTGAATAAATATATTTTTAATATATATATATAAATATTATGAAATGTGATGATTATTCATTTATATTTACATAGAGTCTTTAAAGATTTCAAAATTATTATTCATTAATGCATTAATCGAGATTATTCATTTAGCCCATTAGCCCAAGTCGGGACCGAAAAAAATTATTTATTTGTCGAGGTTATTCATTTATCAAATATTCATTTACAGAGGTTTAACTATAATTCACATTTAAATAAATTGTTCCTTTTCAAAAATTTAAAGTTTAAATGAGCTGGATTTGGTATAATTCTTGGAATACTAAGAATCTATTAATTATGTAAAGTCTATATACCCAGTGTATACCCAGTATTCTTACAATATTGAATTATTTATGTGAATTTTTTTTTGTCAACTTAGTCTAGTGGTTTTAATATCTATTTATACGGGTGCTGGTTTGAACTTCAAACATATGTCATGAATTTTTGTGGATATTAGTCTAATAAAACTAGATGAATGAGCTTTTATTTTTTTTTCTTTTGAAAATCTTCTTAATACAGTGGTTAATCAAAGGTTTATTAATGTTTCTACATCAAAAAGTTTAGGGTTTAAATCTTAAAGAATATAATTTATTATTATTTATGCAAATTAACAAAAATAAGATTCCCAAAATCTTTAACATGGTGCAACAGGTAAAAACTATTAGGGATGAATTTTTATAAGACGGTTTGGTGTGTTGCATATGAAACAGTATGGATTTTTATAAATCGGTATAATTGTCCGTTGATATAATAATTCTCATAATTTGTAAACGAATAATAAATTAGTGTTAAAAAACAGATGAATGGGTCTTTTAAAAAAATGTAATAAAACAATCTAAAAGTGGTAATCGGTTTCGTACCATATATTAGCTATTCATATCAAATATATATATATATATATATGTAACTTTTTCACTAGTAATTCCTAACAAACCCTCAGAGCCAGTCTTTAGTTTTTAGAAACTACAAGTAAAAATATGTGGTAAAAAAAATAAAATTTATTGCAAAGTAAAAAAAAATTAAGGCTAAAAAACCATATTTCCTTACCTAGCCCAAAGGCCGGCTCTATTTTTATTCGGCTGTATTTTACAAATTTTTCTATTATTTCAAAATTTCTTAGCGTCCTTTTTTCTTTGATATGGCCATATATCCAGAATTAAGCCATTAGACATGCCCTTTAATTACTTATCACTTGTCAGCTAGAACCTACAATTATATATTTATTTAGATATTCTCTAGTTATATACAATATTCATGATGTTTTCTGACAAACTTGTTTGCCTTAAATAATGTGACCGTAAACCCAACCCACTTGCTTCGTAGTTCGTTCAACAACAGACAAAACAAAACCCTAAAAAAAAAAAAAATTACAGAAGAAGAGAAAAGGCCAGAATGGTCAACACTTTTAAATACAATAAGTGGGGGAATTGAAACTCAGAAAGACAGTTTTCAAAGAAAATAGAAAATAAAAAGAACTCTTTAGTTTATTGCACTAATCCTACTACATAAGCAAACTTCGGATGAGTGCAGCTTGAGCTGAATCAGTTGATTCCAAAAGTTGAGATAATCTTTCACTAAGATCATCCACTTCTTTGTTTAAGTCCCGTATGTAAGTGCATGTCTCTTGTAATACCTTCGATGCTGAAACCTGAAATGTAACCAAAATGTGTAATGATAATATTTCTATTAATAGCAAGAAGGATCGAATTTAAATATATTATATATATATGTATATGTATATATGTGATAGAGTTTATAAGAATATCACCCAAAAAAAAAAAAACCCAAGACTCTGTTATTCTATAATTGTAATAAACTAAAAGGCTCTAGTTTGACTGCAATAAGTAGATACTAGTAAAGAAATAGTGTTCATTTTTAGTTTGATGGAGGAGATTAAAGTAAATAAAGAAATACAACAAAACAAAAAATGATTGAAATAAATATATTGAAATGAAGAATTCATTAGATCATCGTACCTTTCCAGAGCATCTGTTGTTGTTACCAAGTTCGGGGAGAAGACGATGAAGCTGGAGGACGAGATCGTTGATTTGGTCTTCTGTGATCATAGAAGCTCCGGTTTGTCTTGACCGTGACTTTCGGCTAGACATTATGTATATATGGTAGAGATTTATTAATCTTAGGGTTTATTGATCTTGATCAATGTAGATATGTGAGTGGAACTGTGTAAGTCTTTTATTTGTATGTTAATTATATTATAAGAGTGGGAGAAAGAAAAAAAGAAGGAAGAATACACATGAATGGTTTCAACTTGTGTTTGTTTATATAGAAGATTTTCAACCGTTTTGACTCCATGGAATAATTTAATATGAAAAAAATACATTTAATATCTTCAAGTGTGTGTTTCTTTTTCTTGACTAACATATATTAATCGGTGAATAGATTAAAACTCCGCGTTACTGTCTATTTTAGCGATAGAGAAACAATAATAGGCATTTTACATATTTACTTATTATATAAATACCAGATTTATTAGCAACATATATTGTATTTGTCTTGTCGCTAAACTTTGCGATGGGAATATTGGTTTTACGGTCAAATGGAATTCCACCGCTAATAGCTTTAGAACTATATAATTATTACTACCCTTTAAAGAAACTATATAATTATTAAATAGCCCTATAGCTAAATAATATAGTTTCCATTCCTACGTAATTTTCATCGACGAATTTTTCAGTAAAAACTGTTATTTCTTATTGGCAAGTAGCAAGTTAGCAACAAGATCTTTGTTATTTAGCGATTTTCTTTTTTTTCATTTTGCTATGTTAAAAATTTTATTCAAAAATTAGTAGGAAAAACGATTTTCCACTTTATCCAACTAAATAAAGCTATTAATATTCAATTTAATTAAATATGATTTCTTTTGCTATTCTAATTGTCATATGTCCTATATGTTTCGCTAGTCATCCTCATTCCGAAGAAGGGTATTCCTAAGAAGAAAACATAAAATATTTAGAAGATTATGATGCTTGATTGTTGTAGGCGATTACCTTTCTTCTTCTTCTTTTTTTTTGTCACGAATAGGAGGATACTAATGTTAAAACGTAACACTTGACAAAGGGAATATGCATGGTCCTAAACTATTAACTTGTCCATATTGCATGCCACACATTTATTGGCAAACTTGCTTAATTTCTGTAATTGGTGATTAAAAAAAACATTGGCTATCGTTTTTAATAATTAGTTGTTAGGTGTCTAATTGACAGTAGCATTAATATAAAAAAATAAGTGAAAGGGTTTGTTACAAATCCATCTTCAGAATAAAACTCATAACTATTTAATAAGTTTAAAACATATCATATTTATGAGTATACTTATTAGAATCAAATTACAAAGGAGTCTAAATTTACGAGTAACTTCTGAAAAAGTTTGTCAACTTAGAAAACCCTACAAAATATATAGGGATACAAACCAACTCACATTTTGGGTTTACGTAAAGTTCTAATCAATTGCCAACAAGTAAAATTCACAGAGGAATATAATTACATACTTGATCAAGTGCATATATTAATGTATCATGTATGCATAAGCATACAAAGAAGCATATATTCTGTTGATTTTGTTTTTATTTGAAATGAAGCTAAATAATATTAATATCGATATTTTTGTATTTTGAGTGTTCCTTATAAAGGTAGTTTTTTTTTTGTCTCTGTTTCATTCTTATTTTTATATCATGTACATCAATCAGTTGATTAATTGGAATCTGGAATAATCAATCAAACGTCCTTTTATTTTAATTCATGTAGATATGATCATTACAACTATATTTCAAGAATATATAATCAATGGAAAGGATTTATATAAATTAATTTATTAGTACTAAACATAAGTATATGTCTAATGTAGGTGATGCTTTTCATAGTTAGGTTACACTGACAATGAAATTTGTTTTTTTTAAAATAATTTTAGTTTAATCAAGTAAAAGAAGTGTAATATGAATGGATTAACCATTTTTTATATCAAGTATTTTTGCCACCGCAGTAATCACTATAACTGGTATTTTTGTCCCCGCAGTAATCACTAATTACAAATGGTAATTTACTATGAAAATGTGAACGATATAATGCTTCATATGTTAAATACTGAATTTTGTGTGACATTTCAATTTTAAATATTGTAATAGTTTTTGTGAAAATTATGATTTCAAACCTTATGTATTATCAGGTTGGTTGAAGTTTTTCTTTTGAACAATAAATAATCAATTATACATTAAATTCATATATTGTATGTTGTTGGTTAATAAAACTGGTTAGCCATTATCAGTATTTTTATACAGATCAGCAACCAAGTTACAATATACTTATATAGATATATTAAATCGTGAGAATATATTTTAACATGATTTTAACGAAAGGGTTTCAAATGAGAATTACGAAGACTTCAAGTTTGATTTCAGAGATGATAATTTCAGAAGATAGGTTGAATTTCAACGGACATCATAGTTTGGATTTCAGTTAACATCAATAACCACATATACTTAGATTTGATTAATAACACTATATCACATTGATACACGAGATTTACTTTGTTTTATAGTTACAAGTCACAATAATATACTCCAATTAGCACTATCGAAAAAATGATTTTTTTAATTTTTTTTGTCAATTAGTCTAATGTTTTAATATCCTTTTTAATATTATAGAGAGTTGAGTTTAAATCTCAGATTGTATCATGAATTTCAGAAATGACCACTATTATGTTATATTATTCCGACAATATTTTTAACTTTTTGTATCGTTTTTCTTTATTATTATTATTATTATATTTTCAAATAATTTGATATTGCTTTTTTCCACGTTTGTATCCCCAATTGAACATTTTAGTTTTTAACTATTTACAACGTCTGAAAACTAGAAAACTGTTAAACTCTTTTTTTTACAACAACATTATAAAAACCATTTTCTAAAAAAAGTTTAATTAACCAAATCGATGAAATCGTATCCATATAAACTATAACTGATATAGAAATCTTTGTGCACCTCGTACTAAATTATCCACTTTCGTTGTATGTGAAATAAATAATAAGTTAGTAAATAGAGTTCTCCATTGGTAGAACTCATCCAAATGTATAATGAATTCTGACCACTTTTTTGGTGAATACATCATTTTTGCCATATCCGATCAGTCGATTATAAATATCATATATTATCTATAAAATTTATGCATACATTTTATTACCTAGATCAGAACCTCAAATTCAGCATAGAGAGGAAAAAGACTGCCCCAGATTCCAAACTCCAAGCAATAATTCTACCATTTCACTCTTACTATTAACTCACCCATGACCGTAAAATTTGTCATCATTCTTCCAAGCTCCATCTTATTGACATCACCAAACATCATTTTATTATGGGATTTTTGAATTGGTATAACCGGTAATTTTCTCTGCATCTTTAATGTTTGCGCTTCTTCCCAAACTTTTCCTTCCGTTTTTACCAATAAAAAAATCTCTCGAGAGTTTGATCTAAATTTTTGAAATTTTTTTCATTCTAACTTTTTAATAAATACCAAATTATCCAATATAAAAATTCATTTGACCTGTTTTTAAGGATCCGCGAGAACAAATAATCTATATTTATAAAAATCGATGTCATCGGAAAGTTTGTATGGTTGGTGAACACTAAAAAAAATATGAATTATTGTTTCTTTTTCTGCTCCACATACACCATATTGTACATTATAGTTTATTTCTCGTAATTTCAAATTCTATCTAATTAGTACACATCCTGATAATATTTATTAAATAAAATATTTTATTTTTGGAAGACACTCAATCTTCCAATTAAAGCCTTAAGTGAGATAACTCTAGTCAACAGAAAATTTTATTATTACTTTTATCTCAATAAATTTTTTCTATTTTGTAATCCAGTTTTACCGTATATATATTTTCTATGTTTTGTAAAATACCAATCATTTGTATCTGGGTTTTTTATCACTTATCGATAGAAATTGAATAAATGCCACATCTTCATGGATAATCATTGCTTCAAGCAATATCACTATTTCAAGTATTGGTCTGAATGTTTATAAAAATTTTGACTGTAAAATTAGAAAGGTAATTGTTGAATTTGTAGGTTATAAATCTGGGATTAGAGAACTGAGATCCAAAGATCATTTCATACAGAATATTTGAATATGTTTTAATCCTTTATAAACCAGAATCAAACTGTGATGATATTTCTCTAATCATAAAAGAGAAAATATGATTTTATGGATTTAATAGATCTGAATTACAAAAATACCAACTTTTAAAAATCAAAATTAGAATTCTGTTAAACTATAAAACGGTACGACTATTTTGCTTGAAAAACTGTTAACTCTTACAAACTAAAACCAATGATTTCTAGTTTATAGAAATTTTTATATGATTAAACACTATGTTATAAATTTCCTTAGCAAGTAATGTTAAAATCAATTGTTATGAATCCTCACATAAAAGTCTTTTTTAAACACACATGGGCTCACTTGCCACAAGATTATTAGTATTTAGTAGACTAACCGATAAATATGTTTCAATCGGTTATGATTTAAATAAAAATTAATAAATAATATATTATTTTCATATTTTGTTAATACCGTTGTAACATCATCATACGGATTCAAAATACATGTTTAATATATATAGTCTTCAGAAATTTTAAAATAAATAAACTACTACTCTTTTGACAGGTCAACAAATTAAGCACATCTTGCAAGTTGTAGTATTAGTATCGTAAGTGTACTTTCAAACATTAAGTTGAGGTATTTTTCTTTTTTGGTTTTCTCTAATCCAAGGATTAAAAATAGATGTAGATATATTGTATATTATGGCAAAAGTTCCAATTAATAATGAATATTTGTGATTAATTAATCACTATATGGTACTATTGCGTGGTCAGCTTGGATCTTGGGGCACATGAACTTATTGGAATATACAGCGAAGAATCACGAGGTACTCTGTTAATTTAGTTTTATTTCTTTGATTTAAATTTTCTAATTTTCACAAGAGATTTAATTAAGTTACCGTAATCATATGATATTATTGTTTAATATATATACTCAAGTTCTTAAATGTAATAATCAAATTTGAAAAAATAAATAAATTTTCTTGCTTTCCATTCTTTTATTCCAATTAATAAAATGTGATGAAACATAATAACACTCTAGTCTCTATTACAATTCTTACCGTGTACGAAAAATTAATCGACTTTTAGATGTAGGCAGAAAGATTTATCCTAAAATTCACAGTACTTTGAACTATACATTAAAATTAGTTTCATTAACTTATTGGTGGGCCCGGGTAGTAGTTAAAAGATTTAAGAAACTTCGTAAATTCGGGTTTTCCCGGTTTCAAATTTTACTGCGAACATTTTTTCACTTCAAAAGAATTAATCATACTTTAGTCTTAAATCTTCTAGTTTAAATGAAAACAAATATCACTTCATTTATTGAGGAGCTTTTTAAACAATTTTTTTTTTGTCAACGCTCTTTAAACAATTATATTAGAATTTTAGATACATAAATATTTTTCAAAACTAAGAAATAAAAATAAAAATGACAGTCAAGACGTTGTCTCTATTTATTTACCACTGAAATATGTAATCAAATATAACCGAAGAAAAAACTTTATTAGATTTTAGAATAGTGTGAAGAAACACAAGTTGAAGGAGTTTTAAAACTTTATTAGATTTTAGTACTATGGAATTCCAAGAAAGATTACGGAGATCTCTTTGCCATATGGTTTCTGTCTGAATTATTCGCTTCTATGTTATTGTATGTATAAGACTCAAAACAAAAAATGTTATTTTATAATATATTCTATACACAAAAAAAAAAGGAAAAATGTAAGAGACTCAAGACTACAGATTTACTTAACAAGAAATTCATTAGTATTTTATTTAAGCATATAATATATACGCGTGTACATCACACTCTCGCCTTTATGTGACGCATGTGCATGCATGCAAAATTGCAAAAACTAATCCTGAGTTTGTCGGTGCGATTCCATCGTTCCATTTAATGTTCCATATATATATATTGGAAACAAAATGGAGGATTTCTTATAAAAGAAATGGAGAATTAGTTAACAAGTGTATCGTTAGTAATTAATCGAACCTCGCTAATATCTGCAATTTCTTAATTACCAAAAAAAAGTGTAACATCAGTACTAAACATATTACGTACGTACATATGTATATGTATGTATAAATAATATTAAAATAAGTGGTTCGCATGATAATAACACGATAATTGTACGGGAGTCTTTTCGCAATTCGCATGCTAAGCTGGAGAATCTTTATAGAGTTTCCCATTTACATACACAAAAAAATTTCCCTTTTTTTAGTATGTAGTGGAAAATTCACATAGAAAATATATAAAATGAAGCCCAAAAAATATCCACCAAATGAAAAAGAATATGGAAACAATTATAAAAATAGGATGATTATTTCCAGATTCTTTTTCATAAGCGTGGTTTTTCGTGTGGTTTATTATGCGTTATTCGTGTGATTACTTTTTGTTAGCTTACCACTTTTCTACACAATAGTATGTTTTTTTTATGGACGTCGCACATATAATAAAAATATTTAACATGTTATTTTAATATACACATGATATGTTCACTCGTTTAAATAATTTTTGTTTTACTATGACATACAATTTCCGCAAATAACGCGTTAAACATGAACATCGAAATAAACCACAAATATTATCTTTTTTTTTTTGCAAGCTCTTTTCATTTCTTGTTTACTAATTTTTTTTCAATTTTTTTAACCTTTAACCTGTTTTGCCCATAAAATCCTTATTTAAATATATATTTATATACGAACATATATATTGATGTGATTATCTGCGTTAAACATCATCTAATACTAAAAACATAAAAGGAGATTTTATAAGAGAAAACATAAAGTTATCTCGACAAAAAAATATATATAATAAAAAAATTTTTTCAGATCATCAAATTTTTGTAGAAAGTAAATATAGCAGAGGTTGACTATTATAACCGTTATGATCATTCATCGATGAGGAGTTGTAGGAAACGAAAATGTGGTAGAATAGTAAAGATCAAACTGATGACAATTTGAGAGTATTAAGTTGAAGATTTATATATTTCTTAGAAAGAACGATCTTGATACATAAAGTAGGATAAAAATATTAACTTATTTTTTATTGCCAAAAATATTGAAAAATAAAGAAGATATTTGTTGCAACCATTAAACTTTGTGATTATATTATTAACCGGTTGGATCAGTTGATGACAAACAGGAGACAGAATGGTGAGTATCCTATTGAAGCAATAATGAGAAGAACTTTTATACGTAGCCATCATCCCGAGAGCTACACCAAAAGCTGCATAGGCTGTATCAAAACAACTTAGTGTGGAGTAACATTTCCAGAAAATAGAGATTCTCATGCTGAATACAAATATTTAAAAAGAACGAGAAGCTACTATAGTAAAATAAAATTATTTCCTGAATAGAGAAATTTAAAATAGAATGGAAATGCAACACTATATATGTGGACTTAGATATCATGTTGGATAAGTCTATTTTGATTGAGCAGTATCTTAAAATAAGGAGTAATACATGTAAAACTTTTGGTTCAAGTTCATCCACCTGAACCTACGCTATTTTAAAGAGTAGAAAGCAGTCCAAAAATCAAAATAACTTTAAAATCACTTATAAATATAATTTTGGATAACTAGATGTGGATCTTACTATATATCTAACTATACTAATTATAATGATGGAGATAATAAATTGTATAATCTAAATTTTAAATTTTATTTACATAATATAAATCGGATCTTAATATAGTTATATTTATATTTTTGTAGAGTATGTTAATTATATATGCATAAATTTACATAATTATTAATTTATAATATTATTAGAATTATGTTTATATATGATTTTTAAATTATTATTTTATAAAATTTAATTTAAATTTACATCACCCTAAATGAGGATTAGTAAGCTTTATTATTTTATTGAGTAAAAATGTTTACAAAGTGTAAGACAAAGAGATGTGTATCGTTCACGGTGAGTAAAAAAATCGTACCAACAAACGAACTGATTTATTTGAAAAAGAAAAAAAAACCTATTGACTTGGATCCTCTGTCCTTAGACCGACCTACTTTAAAGAAGAAACCAAGATGGGCCAACTAAGGCCCATTCGTCCAAGTAACCCGACTCAACTCGTTAACACTCCGAGTCATTACTCGTTAACACTCCGAGTCATTGACTCGGTGTCCTCTCCTAACGAATTTTCATTTCTAATTGATCTCAATGAAATTGAGGCCACGACGAACTGCGAATGGACGCGATCAAACCACTTCCTCAGGTCTCGAGCTTCTCCGCTTCGGTCTTTAGCTTCCTCGATGACAGATTCAGAGACGCCTCGGATCTCTCCCAGTCTCCGGGTATGGTTTCCGAGTTGCAGACCGAGATTTCCGTATTGGATCAGAGATTGGCCGGGCTGAATCGCCAGATCGAGTCCGGTCTTGGTGCTTACGCTTCGTTTTCGGATCGCGCCGGCGGTCTATTTGTCGGAGTTAATGCCAAATTAGGTTATCTCTCTTCTTCTACCTGCGTTCTGCGCTCCTCGTCAGGTTCTTATGATTTCATCACGAGTTTATTGGATTCGTCTGGAGAAACACGAAATGCATATTATGATCGTGAAATGTTGTAGTCAAAGATGAGAATTTAGTCTCTGGCGGTGAAAGATTGTTGCAATGCTGCTAAAATGTGAGAATCTTTCATTTAGATGGCGGAGAGGAGGAGGCGACGACGGAGCATGTGGCTGGGGAGGAGCTTCCATCACTGGCGAAATAAGTAGCCCAAGTTGAGTCTGTGCGGGCTTATGCTGGTAAGTTTGTTTCTTTTTGGTGTTCGTTTTTTTTCCCTTTTAGTTACTTTCAACTTTCAAGTTTCTTTATCTTTCAGAGACTGCTCTAAAACTTGACAATCTAGTGGGTGATATCGAGGATGCTGTAATGTCTTCAATGAATAAAAACTTGATAACATCTCGGTCTAGTAGTTTTGAAGTAAGCACACTGTCTTCAGCTAGAGTCTTCTGTTTAGTCCTTATGTGTGTATCAAATGTTCTAATTTTTACTGACCTCAGGAAGTGCGTCTACATGCTATCAAAACACTTAAAAAGACAGAAGATGTACTGAGTTTAGTGGCAAGGAGACATCCTCGCTGGGCACGTCTTGTTGCTGCTGTTAATCACAGAGTAGATAGAGCTTTAGCCATGCTGAGACCTCAAGCAATTGCTGATTACAGAGCGTTGCTTACTTCTCTTGGATGGCCACCTCAGCTTTCTACGCTAACTTCATCGAGCCTTGATTCAAAGTCAGACGATGTTCAAAATCCCCTTTTCAATATGGAAGGGAACCTCAAAAGTCAGTACTGTGGAAATTTCCATGCCCTGTGTAGCCTGTAGGGTCTGCAGTTGCAAAGAAAGTCACGGCAGCTTGGGAGCCATAAGGGTGAAAATGTTTTTTTCTACCAACCACTTTGGGCTATTGAAGAGCTAGTCAACCCTCTGACAGTTGCATCTCAGCGACATTTTACAAAGTGGAGCGAAAAGCCTGAATTCATTTTTGCCCTTGTGTATAAAATTACAAGGGACTATGTGGACTCCATGAATGAGTTATTACAACCGCTTGTTGATAAAGCAAAACTAGCTGGGTACAGTTGCAGAGAAGAGTGGGTTTCGGCTATGGTAAGCTCACTGTCTTTGTACTTGTTGAAAGAGATATTCCCTATATATGTTGGCCAGCTAAACGAAGTAAACGAAGCTGATCTTCGGTCTGAGGCCAAGGTTTCATGGCTCCATCTCATTGACCTGATGATCTCTTTTGACAAGCGAGTTCAGTCTCTGGTATCGCAGTCAGGAATACTTTCGCTTCAAGAAGACGGGAATCTTTTGAGAATCTCCTCTCTCTCAGTTTTCTGTGACAGATCTGATTGGCTCGATTTATTGGCAGAGATAGAGCTAGATGAGAGGCTCGTCAAATTCAAGGCGGAGATGGATAACGAAAGAAATTGGACGGTGAAGGTCCAAGACGAACTCATCTCCACCTCTAACGTTTACAGACCACCAATTGTTTCCAGCATCTTTCTGCAGCACTTGTCATTAATAATAGAACGATCCAAATCAGTGTCGGCTATTTATTTGAGGGCAAGGTTCCTGAGACTGGCAGCCTCACCAAAAATCCAGAAGTTCTTGGATTGCCTCCTTCTCAGGTGCCAAGAAGCGGAAGGACTAACCGCTTTAACCGAAAATAACGATCTAATCAAGGTCTCAAACTCTATTAATGCTGGCCACTACATTGAATCAGTCTTGGAAGAGTGGTGCGAGGATGTCTTTTTCCTCGAAATGGGAACTGGACAGGACAATCCACTGGAAGTTCCAGGACTGGAGTACTTTACAGAACCATCTGAAGGTATTTTTGGAGAAGAATTTGAGAAGCTGGAGAAGTTCCGGCTACAGTGGATAAACAAGTTGTCTGTGGTCATCTTGAGAGGCTTTGATGCCCGAACTCGCGAGTATATAAAAAACAGAAAGCAATGGCAGGAGAAGAGAGACAAAGAATGGACGGTGTCGAGGGCACTAGTTGGGGCTTTAGACTACTTACAAGGAAAAACATCGATAATAGAAGAAAATCTAAACAAAGCAGACTTTACAGCTATGTGGAGGAGTCTAGCCTCAGAGATGGACAGGTTGTTATTCAATATCATCTTGATGGCGAATGTGAAGTTTTCTGATGATGGAGTCCAAAGGTTTAAAGACGACATGGAGGTTCTATATGGGGTTTTCAGGGCGTGGTGCGTTAGACCCGAAGGGTTCTTCTGTGAACAAAGTGAGGGGCTAACGCTGCTGAAGATGAAAGAGAAGCAAGTGAAGAACGGTCTGACCAGAGGCGAGAAGTGGTTACGTGAGAATGGAGTTCGATATTTGAGTGAAGCCGAAGCAAAGAAGGTATCTAAGAGTAGAGTGTTCTCTTAGTTGGATCATTTTCAGCACATCTCATTGATATCCTAGGAGACTCGGACTAAGAAGGTACATTCATATATGTGTTGCTTAGATGCGCACAATACGAATAGGCGAGATCATTTCATAAACTCAAATCTGGATTTTCAAATGAAATTTTACTAACAAGCCCTGGTTCTGTTTCGTCTCGTTTTTGACCTTGTTTACTTTAAGGATTCAAGGTTTTATAGGGGGAAAAACAAAACAAAAAAAAGCTTGACACTTTTAAGATTCTCACTTTGGCTCAAAAAGTAATTGTTTTATAACAAGAAAAAGCATCTTGAATAGTGCTGAGCACTATGGACAAAATTAATTCTCAATTGTTTTTGTTTTGAATCGTAACAAAATTAATTATCATTTGTTTTCAAACTAATAAATAACCTTTCTAATAGAAATTTCTTCTACTTAATTACTTATGCGATATGCCATTTACGACACGAACTAATTTGTTAACACCAACTAAAACAACTTTGTCGAATCATGCAATAACCTAAACGTCTTTAGTCAACCCGTTCGAAAAGACTTGATGTGTGAGGTTAAGAAATATGTTCAAATACACCTAATATATACAAGTTTCACAATCTTGCTTCAAAATTTTTCTTTTCCTAAAGTTAATTTTGATATCACTTTAATTCTTGATACCGAGAAAGCAGTTCTGCGTTTTTTCTGGTCTCAATCACAAAATGCAAACTTTTCTAATTCCTTTGTGTTTATTAAGTGACGATCTATTATATGTAGAAAAAACGAAATGAGAGAAGGCATAATAAGAGTTAGGTCTAGAGATCTCATTTAAATCGCCTCATTAAGAAAATTATTCCTGGTAGGATCGTCTCCATCCATTACTATGCTATGAGAGATCTCGAATGTATTATTTTATTTTATTTTTCTTCAAACTCTAAAATGGAGTTGAGTTTTACTCTAATCATATTCTATTTTGGAGTAAAAAATGGAATAATGAGTAAAAAAATATAATGATGAATATGATTACTCCCATTTTTGGAATTTTTGGGAATTAAAAAAATGTAATTCAATTTGTTTATTTTTTGAAATTTTGTATCAAATTGATGTGATTTCAAATGTGAAAGTAACTGATTTGACACTTGTTTATTTTGATGAATTTTTTTAATAAGAAATGAATGATTCGATGATTAATATGTATTTTAGTTAAGAAAACAAAAAAAAAAATCAATTGAGTTATTAATAATATTTCTTATAGATGTATTTGTGATTTATTTCTGACAAAAATTATCAATATATTAAAATTATATATATCATACGTTACATGTATACGTGGAAAAGAAAACACAATCACGCCATTAATGCGAAGTTGACTAATTTTTGTTTTTTCTCATTTTATGGTAAGCATATTTTACTCCTTTTAAGAAGATGCAAAAAAAAGAGCAAAATTAAATGCATCCGCATCACTTCATTAAACACTTTAAATAAGTGAGGGATTCTTTTATCTTTTAGTAATAAAGAACAAATCGATAAATCAAAACAATGAATCGCCTCTCATGCTTTTTGCTTGTCATTGCATTGTGTGCTGAGTTGAGTAATGGAATGGCTTTGGAGAAAGACTCTGTACATTTTAAAAACTCTCTTAATCCGAAAAACAATATGATTGTCCATTGTGTATCGCATGATGATGATCTAGGCTACCATTTGTTGGGTCCTGGACAAACCTATGTATTCAGTTTTTATGAAAGTGTGTTGAAGACCAAATTCAATTGTGCCTTATGGCAGGGACCTGGATTCAAGTTCTATGCAGTGTTTAGGGCATATACTGGTGGCGGTTTGATTGTCCATTATGGTAAGAAAAACTTTTGGGAAGCTAGAGAAGATGGTGTCTATTTCACACATGGTAAAGAAACTCCCAAATTAGAGTACAAGTGGTCAACTCGAGTCCTTGCACCAACTCCTTAACAGTGTTATATGTAACTATTGATATGAAGTGTACTTTCGATCGTCTTTTCTCTTATAACATTTAATATAAAATACTTCAATATATAACTATTATAAAGTATTGTAATGATGTTTTCTTTAATCTTTCTTTTACAATCGAATTCTTTCTTGGTGGAGCCTTACGACATGGTGCACCAAGAGGCGCGCCTTTTAGATCAAACGAACTCGATCAAAACAGGTTAGTACTATAACTATACAGGAACTTCGAAATCATAATAGATAGAAGAACTTGAAAACCAAAAAACTAAATTCAATCACTCAAATGCAGAACACCAAAACACTAAAATTCTGATTCAGAATTTACTTATACCAAATGAGAATTTTCATGGAAGCTGAGAGGATTTGTGTTGAGGAAGATGAACATATCTCTGTATTACGAGAAACTAAGACTCTTAAGCAATTGATTTGTGATGAAGAAGGAGAAACTTTTGTTTCGTCTAGTTATGGCCTTCCTTACCTTAATGATTCATTAATAATAGGCAAATAATAAAAAGCTTGACACTTAAGATTCTCACTCTGGCTCACAGGATTTTCCTTATAACACTGTTTTAAATAGTGTAATGAACACTGTTTTAGAGATTTGGTTTAGAATCGTAACAAATATAAGTCCCAATTGTTCTCAACCTAAGCTTTCTAATAGAAGCTCATTCATCTTCACGTTTCAGCAAGTTCCCTGTAACAAAGGAAAACTTTGAAGAGAAGGCCATGGCCAGCCATTGCTCGACACTCTAGAAAAAAATTGATCCGGAAATGTCTTTGACTTAGGATTATTAATAGTCAGAGCTTAGGCTTGAGTCTTTTCTTCTTCTTCTTGTTCTCCGTTTCCTTCTTCTTCACCTTCCACATCTAAGGACTGGCTTAAGTACTCTTAAGCACCTTCTAGTGCAGATTCATTTGCATCTGTTGCATACAGTATCTTCTTCACTGCTACCACTATCTGCGTTGTGATTCCAAGGAGGCATACCTCAGAATCAAAAAAAAAATTCTTCATAAAGGTTGAGTTCAGATGAAGAGAAACATCAAAGCTTAGTTGAAGAACATTATGATATATTTATAACAGAAAGGGAACGAAAAAAATGGTAAAGTGCAGTGTGATTTGGAAAACTTTTCTTGGAGCTGAGAAGTTGGTGGCTATAGTAAACCAAGCAAGACAGACTGAGATAAGGGTATGAAACAAACAAAAAAAGAATAAGATTAACACGCTGTAGGGAAATGCTAACCGGAAGATCCTCTAGTTCAGGAATTTGGCAAAGTAATTCTACATCCCGGTGCTTGGAGAAGTAAAAGTCTCTTTCTTTTTCCAAGAGTTCAAGAGACAGCTTGAGATCTGCAAGCTGTATTGCAGAAGAGAATTAACAAAAAGATATTGAGAAAATACAAAATTCAAGGCAAATATGTCGAGCAACAAACAAATTCAAACCTTATCGGCGATAACTAGAGTAGAGGAGACCAAGAAGAACTTAAGCAATGGCGACGACTGACTCATCCTTACCAAGACCGAAAGCCATCCAGATTCGAGAATCCCACTTACACAACTCATCTCCGCCGCCCAAATCAGAGCGAGACTATCACAGCACAAATCCAAAGTGACCATAACATCAACTGCTCGAGAGAAACCTGAAACACATACCCAAAGAGAGCCAAACGTGAACCAAGAGTAAGTCTTTATAGTCCTTACCAAACCAAAACCACACTTCCTTGACGTGGAAGTCAGAGATTCGTTGGCGGGGCTTTGTGAATGAATGCTACAAAGTCCACATCCCTTCCTCCATTCAACTTTTTTCCTCCTTTGACTTTTTAATCTCCAAATCCAAATCTCAGGACGAGATTCATCTTCTTCCTAATCCAAATCGCCGTTTTTTTCGTGTTCAGATGGAGTCCATCAACACCTTGAAAGGCTACGGCAAAGTATCCGACCAAGAAAACCAGATACCTTCTCCACTTCCCAAACCATCTTCCCGTAAAACCCTTTTAGCCACCGTCTCCGTCGTATCCCTCCTCTTGATCCTTGCCGTCGTCGCCTTAACCGCCGGAGCCTTCACTCCTCCTTCAAACCATCCTCCCGTCTCCTCCAAATCGCTCAAGGCAGTCTGTGCCGTGACTCGTTACCCAGAGACCTGCTTCGATGCTTTATCTTCTTCTCTCAACGAATCGGATCGAAAATTCGATCCTGAATCAATCCTGGAGCTATCAATTCGAGTCGCTTCTAAAAAGGTATCAGACCTCTCCATGTCTTTCCGATCAATCAACGATATGCCTGAGGAAGCGGCTGTCGGTGACTGCGTGAAGCTATACGCCGACGCGGTGAGCCAACTGAACGATTCAATATCAGAGATCGAGACGGAGAAGAAGAAGGGAGGGAATTGGTTGACGAAAAAGGTCGTCGGAGACGTTAAGACGTGGATCAGCGCCGCCATGACTGACGGTGAGACTTGCTCCGATGGGCTTCAGGAAATGGGAACAACGGTGGGTAACGAGATCAAGAAAGAGATGGTAACGGCGAACCAGATGATGAGCATCAGCTTGGCCATTGTTAGCCAAATGAAGAAGCTTCTCATGATTTTTCACTAAATCAAACATAAAACCAAATCAAGGTTCCAACTTTTTTTTCTCTGTTTGTCAATTTCGCATTCACAAGTTTCTATGTTCTTGCTCTGTAATTAAATATAATATACATTGATTTATTTTTGGTATATGTAATTTGATAAGAGCTGTATCAAACTTGTCGTATTTTACATTCAACCCCAGAATCTACTCTCAATCTATTTCAGTTTCCATCCCCTTGTTTTGCTTTGATTAGATTAGATGTTCTTCTCTAGTTAAAGATTGACATCAAAACGAGCTTCGGCGTATCCTTGTCTTGTCTACTTCTTTCTTGGTCGCGTCCATCAACTGGAAGAAGTAGAAGATGCATTGAAATCTCCATTACTAGAGCTTAAAAATCATATTTTTAAGTAAGATTAGCAAATAATTTCAGACAAAAAAGTGTGATTGTGTGTACCTGCAGAGTTACGGACCTGACTATCTCTTTTGAAGATTTGATCTTCTCTGCATTATTACGTGCCATTAAGACCGCAACTTCAAGCTTCTTCGAAGTCGTTCCCAGTTCGGCTTCTAGTTGTTTAGTTTTCCGGGTAAGCTCTTCCACCTGAGAAGTATAAAAATTTACCCGTCTTCATCCACAATCTACGGAGAAATTTTCTTATCTTGCATTTGATTCAACACAGCTTAAATGGTTGGACTAACCTGTGCTTTGAGTACTGATATTTCCTGGTTAAGGCACTGATTAGATTTCTTTGTCCCTTCTTGCAGGAACTCCGTATCTGTAATGTCAGTGGTGAAGTCCGAAGTAGTCGCAACGGATTCAACCGGGCTTGATTTTACCGACAAAGGAAACAACTCAACAGAACCTCTACGTGAAAACGGGAGACCAGAAGTCACCGAGTGTCTTACAAGCGAGGATGTGTCTGATTTTGAAGCGAAATGCTTGGAACGATGTTTGGCCTCTTGATTAACCGAATCAAAAGAGGTAAGCCTGGAGAGTCGTCGTATCCCTTTCAGATTAAAAGTACCTTTGATATCCATACTTGAGTGATTCGAAGAAGCGTAGCTTCCTCCTGAGGTTTCGCCAATAGTTTTAAGATCCGGGATCTTGGATTGTCTGAAGAAATCAAATGAATCCACCCTAAGAAGCTGACGCTGCGGTGTTGTGCCAATGTCGTCCATCTCGTTAATGCTAGATGTTAGACTTGCGTTTGAAAATCTGGCACTGTTCGCCGGAGTTCCTAAAGATTCTCTAACTCCTTCGAGTTTTATATAGCAGTCATCGCACACACGGTAAGGCCTGTTCGTCTTGGGAGCCATGGCTGCTGCTAAGGACTTCTTGCTAGTGCATGAGTTGCAGAAGACACTCCCACAGTTGTAACAGTTGTGGAGCTTCCTCATGTAATTAAAAGGATGGCGACAACTGGAGCACCTAGAACTATCGGTACCCGAAATTGGTTTGTGAAGACAAATGGTTGCTGTGTAGTTAGAACCACACACCACTTTCCTCACTTGTTTACCTTTCAAAGCTCTCACAAGAGTCGGCATACGTCTATACTCAGTATCTCCGTGCCCGAGCTGTCCGTTTGATCCTTTGCCCCAAGTGTAAACCTCAGTTTTCGAGTTTAAAACCGCAATATGATGAAACCCGCAAGCCACTTCTTGGACAAAACTCTTTCCGAGACCTCCCTCAATGCAAGAAGGAGCTCTCACGACATTGTCGTGACTAGGATCAACAATTCCCATTGCATAAACTTGTCCAGACGCAGAGAGGGCAACAGTAATGCTCTGGCCACAAGCTACTTGCTGAAAGCTAGTTTCATCCAGCTCAGTCACACAAGATGGGATTAGTCTAGACTCTTTATCCCCATGTCCGAGTTTCCCATCCTCTCCATCACCCCACGTAAAGAGCTTTCCCGATGACGTGGCCTCACCGAAAACACTAACAACAGCAGCTGAATGCCAAACGCCACAAGCTATCCTTATTGTTGTGCAGCCACTTAGCGCCTCGGCTTCTCTGGGTACGCTTGTGCTTAGACGATCACCATGTCCAAGCGCACCAAAAGTACCATCACCATATGTAAAAAGCTTACCTTCTGATGTCACAAAAGCTGTATGCCAAGGTCCGCAAGAGATGGTTTTTACATTTATACCTTCCATCCGGCCGAGAATTCGTACTGGTTTCCAATGGCTAGTTTCACTACCAAGTCCAAGGAGACCGGCATTGTGAGCTCCATCGCCCCAAGCATATAAGTCCCCTGAGGCTGTTACAGCACAAGTGTGAAATTCTCCACAGTCAGCTAACTCCACCGATGATCCGTCAAAATCATCGATGAGTTTCGGCTGTGGAACGTAGGAACAAACTCCATGCCCTAACCTGCCACCAGATTCTTCTCCCCAGCTGTACATCTGTCCCTGCTTTGTGACCATCACTGCATAATTGGTGCCACAGGAGATGCTCTGGGCGTCAAGTGCGACATGTGATTTCAGGACTTTGGGCAAAAAGGTTTCAGCCATTAAAGAAGAACTGCTTTCACTTTTATGCATAGCGCCTCCTAATAAGCCATCTCCTATACTTTCTCCCCAAACAAAGACATCACAGAGAGACTTCAAGTCTTCAAAAGTAGATCCTTGACTAGATGAGCTCACTGCGCTGGAAACGCTATATTTACTTGCATCAACAGCAGGGGAGGGATTAGTAGGTAGATTCTCTAAAGTCTCGGGAGAAGAAGTATGAGGTTTATGGACCAGTTCGTCCAAAGAGAGTGCCCTTAGTACCGCAGTTTGTGACAACACCTCTGAGAAAACTTTCCCCAGTCTCTGTGGAGTGTTGCTGTGAGATCCTGAAGCTTTTTGTGCGTGTTCCTGCGAAATTACCAGATGAGATAGGATATTAAGGAGGAAACACCTCTTGAAGAAAGGAAATAAAAAAGAAACCAACAAAACCTCGCAGCTTGTATCACTGCTGACGGATCTGATGTTGGAATTTGAGTTCTTGGTTGAACTACTTTGTTCTCCATAGTCAGGAACAAAACTACGGCTTCTTGAGTGAAGCACTAATGCAGAAGAGCTGTTTCGTGAGAGAAGAGTGCGAAGGGTAGTGATCCAGAACTCAGCTTCATCCTTGTCCTTGCAAACCTATCCACAAGGTTCAATACAGGCTTATTACTCTAGAGGAAGAACCTCTTGGATTGAATGTTATAACAGTGGGATCATATAATAAGTGGACTTAAGAAGACAGGTCATTTCTGTAGAATAATACTTGTTAGGGAACAACAAAAAAGATCACGCAGAGCAAAAGTTACTAACCAAATCAAGAGACCGGTCACCATATATAAGAGAAAAAGATTGATATTCCTTGGTGGGTTGAGGGTATCGTCGGAAAACTGACTGGAAAATTTGTTACAATAACATTCAGAATCTCCAGAAAAAAAAAAAATGTTGCTAGAGCAATGATTCATACATTTAAAACATACAGTTCGCTGTCCAGGTATGATCCTTGTCACAGAAGTCAGTTTAAGACGTTTCTCGTTTTTCCCACAGTACCATAACAAAAATGTCTCGTCCTGCAGAAAAACCAGTATCACATTACAGTGATTTTGCAGCAGTAGAGAGATAATAAGGTGATGAATGATACACTGGAAAGCCGAAAAGGGTAGAATTTAGGTTTCCCACGCCTGCCGTATTTTAACAGATACGCTCCTTTCTTGAGAATAGCAATCGCCTGCATGAAGTTTTTGTTAACTAAAAAGTTAAGAAATTGGAGACAACCTTTTCTTTAAAAACCTCAAAGAGAGTTGAAACACACACCTGCTCGTTCTCCCAATCTGTGGGAAGACTTCTCTGGAAACAAGCCATTCCAAGATTTACAACAGCTAACTGGAAAGTGAGCACCAGATGATTCCATCTGAGTTTTACAGGTCTTGGTTGATTGATTTTGCGTTCATCATTACAAAATATAGAAATAAACCTAATTATCAAGTTGGAAGCAACAAATCATCTCGTTTATCAATCCGCAAATATATAATACACGACCCCATCGATGATGAAAGATCCAGAGAGAAACGCACCTAGTTCCTTGGTCCCCACGCCACAATTCTGGAAAACTATTTTTTCTGGTACAGATCGAATTGTATTGAAATTACGCAACAAACAGATGTAGAGAGCGAGAGGAGGAGCTCCAAGAAATATATGCCCCAAGAGACGAACTAATATTACACCTATATCATTCCCTTTCCTGAGTTTCCTCGTTAAGGTTTCTCGCTTGACCTTTCTTGAGAATTACACAGATTTGTGTTGAATTTGAAATGGGAGCGAGAGAAAAGAACAAAAACAAGGAGATTGTGACCTAGCGACCACGACAATAGATACGAGAAAAGGTGTACGTAATTCTTTTGTTGGTCTCAGATGCGTTTCTGTTATTTACAGTTGTTTCCATTCTTCTGCTTTTTTTTTCTTTCTAATCATTTTTTGACACACTGAGATTATATTAAAAAAAAGGTCAATTCAGTTTTCTGGAGCAGTTTATTTATATTTGAATTCAAAATCATACTGATAAAAATATATCAGAGTTTTTTTTATTCTAGCCAAACTTAATTTATTAATAACACATCGAACTTACAATAGTATATCATTGATACATAACCATTAAAAATACAATCAGCAATTAATGGGGATCTATGTTTGGGTAGCTCAACTTTCACAAATTGTCCACACTCATCTTTATGCCTTGTCTCATCATTCTCTGTTGCCATTATTTACAAAAAAAAATTGCATCATCTGTTAGAGATTGTCAATAATGTCAATCATTATAATCACGACAATTACAACAATCATGGAATTATTATAAATGAATATGTTTGTATATTTGTTTAACAAACCTTCATCGATTACATACTAAAGTTACTCATCCTGATAAGGAAGAATTTGAAAGCAGAGACAAGGCTGATTTACCAACAGAATCAGCAAGAACACGCAAGATAAAAGAAAAAGAGATAGCATCAAAGTACCTACACAAACACAACACACGAATATCATGTAGACAACTTTGGAGCTCCACAGAATTGTCATTTGCTGTGAGGAGCGAAACAAAAGTTTTCGAGTCAGAGAGGCAGCTCACAATGCTCGGAAACATGAAGCAGCCGCATCTATAAGAATAGCCTTTTATCGCGGGTGTCTTCGCTACAAGGGACGAAGCCACAAGTCAGAAGCTTTTACTCAGAAGAGTCTCTTACAATGTCCACAATTACCCGTCGAAACATCCCAAGCTGCATCAGTATAGCAGTTCAAGGTCGAGGATAAAGAGGGTCGGGGGAGTACCTTAGGTCTTGTCTCGTCGGAGGAACCACCATTGGATTCAACTTAGGATCTTGAGACGACTGCCAAGAGCGAGCATCTTGGAGGGCTTTTAACACAATGTTGTCTTCCGTTCCGGTCCAGTGATTCCACATGATCTAAGGATACAAGGGCAAAGAAAGGCCTTGGGGGGGGGAAGATTAACCATTCGGCGGCAGTTTTGGAGAAGCAGAGCCATAGACGTATCTACCGAAGGTACGAAGAGAGCAGGACACGATTCCATAAGCGAGAGGCAAAGGGGCAGTGTCGAAGAACATGAAGTTCAGTCCACTGCACGGCATCTCTTACATGAGGCGTCCATGTGTAGTCCACGAGCTGCTAAGGCAGAGCCGATGGAGAGAGCTCTATTCTTTAATTTGCTTTCCGTAGAAAGATTTTTTAGCTTTGTGGATGTTTTAAGCTGCCAAATGCACTGTCTCCAATTGAAACCCAGAGTAAATTACTATATTAAATAACAACATAAATAAATGAAAATTTGATACCAGGCATCACCAGCTTGGGTATTATTATAACAAGCATAAATACAAACATAAATTCACATAATTAATGCAGACATATTCACATGCTTGTCGTGATTCACTTATATAGTAAAGCTCTTCATCAAAACAGAAAACAGAGTAAAGCTTGTTATAATAATACCCATTAATGACACTGAAGTTCTTAATGAAAACCTTTTAGTAAACTTCTGATACTCGAACTCATCTCGCCGCCTTAACTTCTTTCCTTTCAGACACTAAGTTACAAGATAAACACCTCGAAGAAAGACGAGTGCTTATAAAATGGAAGATGGAGCACATATATCCATGACTCTTTAAATGAGTCGAGAGCATCCTTACCACGCGGTGTGATCTCCAAAATTACTTACGATAACAATCTTTATGACCGTTTGGGTACCAAAATTCGAGACATAAATGCAAGAAAAGTTCATTTTGAAGTAAAATAAGAGTGTCATTAGACTCAGGAGATGACCAACACAAGCTGCATATTGAGAAATCCAGAGAGAGAGAGAGAGAGAGAGAGAGAGAGAGAACAAAACGGTTTCTCTTCCTCGTCTATAGTCCATTCAATATATTCTTTTTGTGTGTTCATAGTAATGCTGTACAGAAAACAGGGTCATGCGGAAAATGGATTCTTACTATGTTTATATCTAAAAATCCAAATGATATATAGAGGTGTTGTAAACCTAACAGCATTTTAATTCGTAAAAGAAAAACAACAATGCAATAAAAACATGGTGTTCAATAAGAAATAGTAATACATGTTGGTTCAGAAGAGCATTGATAGAGAGAAACTTCTTCTAAGGCTTATAAAGAGTGTTCAAGAGTGATAATAGCACAAAATCTCATTTTTGAAGAAGCTTTTATCCATTACTCATCGAAGGTGCTCAAGAAACCACCAAGGAAACCAGCTCCATTGCAGTCCCCACACAACACCTCCTTTTTACCTCTGACCACAAGAGACATTACTTTATGAGTTTGTTTGTTGTGGAGAAGGAAGAAGAAGATGAAGAAGAAAAACAATAAAGGAGAAGTTTTTTGCAAACCTGCAAAGCCAACAGAGTCCACCAGCTTTAAACTGCCCATTAAAATGATCAATCAAATTCACACCACCTCCTTTGCATTGAGAACATGCCACAGCTCCTATTTCAACACATTTTTACACACAAATATTTGTCAAATTATCAAACAATTCAGTTGTAGAAACTAAGAGAAATATAAGCACTTACCATTTCCTTCACAATTTTGACAAACTATGCTGTTCGATTTAGTGGTCTGAGTACCGTTTGTAGCCTGTTGTTGATTCCAAAAGATGAGTTCTTTTAGTAATGAAATGGTAAATGGAGTAAGCAGAATTGGTAGAGAAGAACAGAGTTTTAGAAAAATCTGACCTGAATCTCAAAACTTTTGGATTTGCAAGTCTGAAACACTTCTCTCTTCTGAGCCAACGAGTTGTTGTCACCTATTGGGAAGAAGTGAGTAGGTTTAGGACTTTTGATGGGAGATTGGAGGCAAAAGGTAGGAGGCGAAGAGAAGAAGCATATTGAATTCGCCATTTCTGTTTCTGATTCTTCTTACCCACTCGATAGCAGATAAGAAGCTCTCTCCTCTCTTTTTTTTTTTTGGTCTTTTACCAAAATATCAGTTTCCTTATCACTTAAACCAATCCAGACCAGAACCAATTGTTATACCGGTTTCACATTTTACTGCCCATTTCATTTCCTCATTTTTTTTTTCTTTTTTTTTAACAATCCATGTTATTTCTTTTGTTTCTTTTGTCGAAATATAAAAGAAGTTTGATCTTTCTTTTTGTTCTATTCCTTACTATAGTGGTTTCTTTAGTACCTTTGGACACGAAACTGACAAATGTTAGAGCTAATTTCCTTATTTTTCTCAAACGACCCAGAAGGGCCATAACTTTCTGATCCTAAGAACAACCACCACAAAACAAAAAATGGCCAAGGCCAAACCAATAAGGACACTAGACAATGCTCAATACAAAAACCAAGGGTCCTTCACAAGTTGCCCTGTCTCTGTTTCCGGTTATCAACACGTCTACTCCTTGTGGGGCCGCCCAAGACTCATTCGTTAGCTCTCAGCCGCTCTCCAAGTAGCCTAGAAGGCCACAAGTCAGCCGCGCTAGCATACCTTGGACACGGCTTACTCACATTTGAGCTATTATACATCATTGGCGCTTGTGTCTGCACGCGCCCTGTCAAGTCTGAAGTATCTTGTGTCTGGAGATCGGGTTGCATTGGAAGAACAAGAACCGTGGCACCAGGAGGAGTTGCAGCAGATTGTTGAAAGCCGGCGCCTTGGAAAATGGGAAGTCCTGAAAACTGAGATGCAAGTTCGTGATATTGTTGTTGATGATGATGATGGTACTCAGGCGCAGGAGAGGTGTTCAAGTCGGGTTTCGACTGATTCACTCTTGCTCTTATCTCGGACTGTAGTCTCGAGATCTCGGTCTCGAGCACTGATGTTTCTTCCTTCAGCTCATTCTTCTCGGTGGTTACCTACACACCCCACAGTTTCCATCACAAAATAACTATTAAACCATTGAACAAACAACCTAAAGAGATATTGTTTCAAGGAGTCAAGGCCACTATAGGAAGAGGCCAAGAGGGTGTTTTAGGGAAAGTGGCTTACGTAGTTAGATTCAGAGAGGAGAGAAGTGTGCTCCTTTCTAAGAGACTCAATCTGACCAAACACGTCGTTCAAGAACCTAGTAGCTTCACACAGTATGGAGGCTTTCCCGCTGTTCTGCTGATTCAGTTCTGAGAAAAGAGAAAACGTTCCAGGTTAGATATCACAATCGGTAACACCGTCATATTCAAAACTTGACCAGACTCGTCCAATTTCGCTAACACTTAGAGCCTGAGCAAGAGCAATTGTTCATCCAAATCTATAGAAAATAATCTTGGATTGAAAGATGTGAAATTTACCAAGTGTGTCGGCTAATTTTATGAAAAGCTCATTCAAATGCTCGCGTTTACGCCTCTCCCGAACAGCCTTGTTAATCATTTTGGGTACTTTACCTTTTCTAGACCTGTTGCAGCCAAAGATGAAGTTGAACATTTTTTATACACGAAGAGTAATAATCAATCAATCACCAGAAACGAAGATAAAGGGGAAAGATACATAAACCCCATAAGATAAAAATCCATTTTCATTTTCATCTGCTAGAGTTCTCACCTTTGATCTACAGTACCATTCGCTTCATCAGTCGATGTGGAAGGAGTTTTCGATCCCATCTTCTTGCTTTTAGTAAGAAGTGAGATTCTCAGTCAAGGTTACCTGGAATTTGAAGGGAAAGGTGATTTATTCAGAACAACCAAATCTAAAAAAATAATCTGACAATTCGTTCGTTTATAAAAATATCAAAACACAAACCAACCAAGAAACCTATAAACTTGGGAGAAGAAAAACAAAAGCTTTATGAACATTTTACGGGTAACTTCTTCAAAAAAAAAAACCAAAAGGTTAAATCGAAAAAGCAAATCTACCTCTTAATCCGGCCGAAGCGGGAAGATATTTCCTTCAATAAGTCGTCGGAAATTTGTTCACGATCAGGATTCGAAATGAGTAAGTGAAAAGAAAAGAAAAAAAGCTACGAGAGAGAATCTAAAGAGGGGTTTAAGAAATTTAGGAGTAAAATTTGGAGGAAACGAAACAAAAATAAAAATAAAAATAAAGAGAGAGGAGGGCGTGTGGTGAAAGAAGGAGGCGCGTGGAGAGCACAGAGGATATGGTGCGTGGAAAAGGGACACGTTTGAATCGTTAGATCGACGTGTGCCTTTCGCTTTTCCACTTTTGTCGTTTTCTATTACGTTGCGTGCCACTTAGCTCATTCGTTACTTACACGTCATCGTATCTTGCAATTAAATAAATATAATTGAGTGGAGTCATATTATTCAGGTTAAAAGTTATTTATTGTTGGGAAGTTTGTTGAGTGTACATATTAAATTTTGATCACGGTGCTCTCATATTTATGAATTTTTTTTATAGCAAAAAAAAATGTAAGTACATTGTTATTCTAAAATATTATTGTCTAAGGATTCAAATACTAATATGCAGTATAACTGCAGAACAATATTCTAATAATAATAAAAATATATATATATATATGTATATATAATTTTGTTACTGTCAGTGCAGTTATTAAAGTTTATTTTAACTTTAGAAACAAAGAACATTTTTAAAGGCGGTTTTGACTTTTAGGGGGCGTGTGGGGTCCACGTGATGGATAACAAAGGCATGGAAATGGTCTCTCGAGGGTTGATGACGCCCGTCTTCCGCCGCTGCTGGCGTGTGCCTCCCACAAACTCGTGCTCACGGTCCATTTTATCAAATGTCTCATCACCATTATATTTTTCTTCTTTTTTTTACACAAATCTATAAAAAAATATCTTTCCATAATTTTTGATTTTTAAACTTTTCTATTATCCAATTTATTATTTTAATTAATGATTTTGTTTATCTTAATACATTACTTTCTAATAGTATATCTATTTAACATTTTCGACTAAACAAAAATATATTATCTATTATCTTTTATTCTCGTTAAAAATTAAAAATAATTTTTTTTCAAAACTTAAAAATTTCAAAAAATCACAATATTTGAAAAGAATTCTAAAACCTAAGAAAAAATAATTATTAAATTATAAAATAATAGATTATAATTTTAGTTTTAAATTTCAAAAATATATTAAATTTGAAAAATCTCCAAAATTTCAAAAATACAAAAATTAAAAAATTTCAAATACCATTTCAATGTTGTTGAAAATAAATTATATAAATCTCTTACTTCTCTATTGTTCAGCATCTTTGTTAATAACAGCCTAAGCGAAAGCAGCATGGATATTCTAGACACTAGAATAAATAATTTTATCTAAACATCATACACTTTATTGTCGTATCATTCATCTTGAATTATTTTGGTTTTTGAAATTAAAAAAAATATATATATAATTATAGTTTAGTTTTGTTCAAAATTTATTCGCTACTATTAAAAAATTATAGTTTTTTGGACTTTTCAAATTTATTTGAGTTTTAAGGATTTTTATAATGATTATTATTATTTTTTAAATATTAATATTTTAATATTAAAAATATTATTTTCCATTAGATCTGAAGTGTTAAATGGTATAATATTTTTAAAGTATGTATTAAAATAGATAAAATAATTAGATAGAGTAATAAGTTAGATGAAAAAATAAGAATATTAAAAAATTTATCAGAATTTATTTGTTCTATAATATATAATTTCTTATTTAAGTTTCTGATTAGTGATTTACATTTTAGTGGCGTAAAACGGAATTATCTTTTAACATTTAATTGGAGTTGTCAACAGAAATTAAACATATTTTGTTAAAAACAGATCGTTTGGGCCCAACCCAAAGAAAGATTCACGGCGGGTAAAGAAGAAAGCTTTTTGCTTTTTTGGGTTTAATTCAACGGCGTTTGTTGTTCGTCCTCGCTCTACGCCGCCTTCAGTCGTAGGTAAAGCTTCTTAAATCGTCGAGTTAGATCAATAGTCGCGCTCGCTTTCTTCCTGTTGTTTCGTTTCCCTCTTTTCCAAGGATTGATCTCCAAGCACAGTTGATTGGTAAACCTAATTTCTCAGCTTAGAATCATTAATTTCGTGGGCTACAGAACCAAGCCTTGAAGCTTAATCGGTTGTCTTTCGTCACACATTTTCTTCACAATTACATGCCCAGTTGAAATTTGATCTGGAATTGCTCGAACCGCTTGGGAAAAAGCGTAATTTGCTTTGTCTCACATCTTAATTTTTGTCTGAGCCAAAATCTTTATATGAGCCGCAACTTAAAAAGTAATGGTCGACTCGATTCCTTGAATTGCCAATAGTAAAAAAAGTCTTAATTTTGCTACTAGTGACGATAATTTGATTGTGTTACCATCTCTGATGAAATCAACTAGTAATTTTGCGATACTTGTGTGAAACATGAAATAGTTTGGTTGCGTATACCTCATTACATTCGAAATGGAAACTAGTCAAAGAGATGAGCTTGCAAGCTTCTTAAATGTTCTTCCCCCTGTGGATTTCTGTTGTGTTTATGGTTCGACGTTGCACCCAAATAACCAAGACAAGGTATTATTTATATTCTCTTGGAACTATGTTTTATGAGAACATTCTTGTTTCTGCTCACTTCACTGATTGGCTGACAAAATGCGACCTTTGCTTTTGCAGTCTAAAATGGTGGACTATATCCTTGGAGTCTCTGATCCCATGCAATGGCACTCTGAGGTGAGTCAAACTTGTACTATAATGTGAGATTAGAAGCTTTTTAGTCCCGCGGATCCTAATTATTGCTTGTCATTGTGTGATCAAGAATCTGAAATTGAATTCAGATCACTATGCTTCATGGATGGTTCACCTTGGTGGAGCCAGGCTGGTATGTGTCTGTCTATATCAAATACTCTTGCATTGCTTATATACGGATTAATTACACACTGAACACACACTTTTTTCTTTTCTACAACAGATTACGAAAGTTGCAGATAAAGTAGGTGTTGGAGTTCACTTCAATCCATTTGTCAGTTGGAACGACAGGGTAAGAACCTTCCAGAAGCTGTATGATTGTTTAAAAACCTAATGAACAATCTAGTTTTGTTAATCCAAGCTTGTGTATTTCTATATTTCATATGTTTACGTTTTGCCCAACTTGATCATATTGTCCGTAATTTGAAGCCATTTTTCTTGCATGATTTATTTTCCTTGTGAAGCTCTTTGCAGAAGCTAAAGTATGGGGTTGTTCGGATGCATGACCTAGTACAGGACATACTGGACTGGAACAGACTCTACTTGAGTGGCCGTTTACAAAAACCGGTATGTCAGTTGCTTGGTCTTCTTACCGATAACCGTGGATGGATCGTAAGATGTTTAGGGAAATGCCTTTGGCTTCAGGTTCATTTGCTTGTTGATAATTTGGATATAGAAGATGTGAATTCTGTTAATAAGAGAGCTGCAATATCTGCATCTCTTCTTCTCTTGCCATCAAAATTCACCGAGGTTGGGATTCTGTTCAGTGCTCATAAATTTTGAAGTTTCATGAGTCTCTACACTATAACTCACAGAACTCTTTCGCAGGAAGATCTATACGCCAAAATATGCAGCCTTTCGTACATGGGTGACTTGCGGATGCTTTTTGCAGAGGACACTAATAAGGTTAGAGAACCCAGTCCTGTTCTTGTGTACATCACATAGTGAAAAATTGTTCTTACAACTTGGAAATATTACTTTACTTATTTCGGATGAAAAGATTTCTGATCCATAAGTTCAATCCCTTGCCTTTTTAGGTGAACAAGATTGTGAAGGGACAGTTTGATCTTTTTCAGTCAATGTATAAGCCTTTCCTTGAAGAGTGCGAGACCAAAAACTTGCTGAGATTCTCATCTACTGAAGCTAGTCAAGCTAATTTAGTTCAGGTATACAAAGTTCATAGCAATTATATATATATGGTTGGCTCAATCATGAGATTCTTTCAGTCATTGTTCTGACATTGATCCTTACCAACTTGTGGACAGGACTCTAGCCTTTCAGCATCGCGTTCTCTGGTCTCTTCTCTTCCTGCATCAGTACGAAGCCAAATGGGGAGGATACTTGGGGAAAACAAAATCTTGAGTGAGACCGGTATCAACTCTGATCTCTCTCTCTCTCTCTAGTTATATGTGGATCCTATGAAAGGAAATGGAGGGATAATTATTGATGGTTGAACTGGTATAGGTAGAGTTTTGGGAGAAGTTTGTATAGATTCAAGAGAAGCAGCAGTGGAATGTATGGAGAAGGTAATGAAGCGAAGGGTAATGGTTTCAAGCGCAAGACAGGCTGTGTCTGGTTTCTTGGCTGCTGGAGCTTTTAATGCAACAATGTATCTTTCCCAGAAAATGCGCAAAGCTTGGAATTCTCGATCATGACTTTGCGGAAACTCCCCACGAAAGAGTTTTAATGAGCAAGTCGAATAAAGTAGATCTTGCTACCAAAAGTTGACCACCCTTTCTTCATTTTCTAATCATGCTAATACACTCCTTACTCACCAGACTCACCTTGATCAACATTTGTTGGACTTTGACGGATTATCAAAGTTTGAGGATTCTCGAGACGTATTAACCTGTTACCATCCAACTAATTATCACAATCAACCGAGAACAGGAGCAATACAAAATCTTCATCGATCTCATATCGGAATCATTCTTAATTAATCCTAGGAGTATCATAGCGAGCTAAAGACCCTGAGTTTTGCATACGGTCCCTGGACTCTGTATAAAATATTTCTTGTGCCTAATTCTTTAAAAGGTAGAAATTCTACTTTTAGTGTAGTTTTTTATATAGTCAAATACATATATGATATATATATATAGTATAGTTAATTTTCAAAGAAAAGTCTTCTGAAACAGAAACTAAGTAGGATATCATATAAGCGGGTTAACCCATCATGAACGTTAAGCCCGCTTGAGACGTGCGAGACTCACTCATTAGAAGAACTTCATCATTAACCTATGGCATGATCGATCTAGATAATGAGAAGGATTGGAAAAGCTTTAAACCTTAAATCTTACCTTGAAGACCAAGAAAGGTTTGAAAGAGTTTTGAAGCTCATGCGAAGGCTTGAGCTCCAAGACCAAAGGCTTGGTAAGCTCAAGACAATACTGAAATGTCCTCAAGATTAAAAGAATCGGTTAAAGCCAAAAAAAAAGGCGATCAAAGGAAGTATAAAGGGTTGATTTTGGACTTATTACCACTTCGAGGATCAATTTTTTTTTTCTTTTCCAATAACTTTCTGATATTTCAGTTTGCCTCGTGATATTTTGTATGGATATTTCAGAATTTATTGTTAAAAAAAACATACTCACTAGTTAAGGAAAATATTTGTATGAAAATATTGTTACTATAGTCAACATTTATATATTGGCTTCAAATATGCGTATTTAAAAAATAAATAATCACATTGATTTTTTTGTTGACCCCGTGAGTAGTTGAAGGTTGACACTTTTAATCGTACATTGCTACGTTAATGTAATTTTTACAATGGGGACCCATTTTTTACGTGTCCGTACGATGGCATTCGAATCTAGACTCATGTGCCCTGAAACTTACCCCAACAATACTATTTGAGTTCTCTGTTCTAAAAACTCAGTTGACTTGTTCCCTTGTATTTGTATTGTATGGTAGATAATTCGGTTTTATACTCATATGGTTCAGAAACTTTTACAAAAATGGTTCAGAAATTAATAATTTTGGTTTAAACAATTATTTTATTGATTTTTTTTTTGAACAACATAACTTTGTGTAATTAATCCTAAAACCCACATTTTTTATTAAATGATTTTTCACAATATAAAATAGAAACAAAAATAAATAAAAATACTAAATATACGAGAAAAAATAAACTATTAACCATAACTATCAATTCTTAGCTGACTAATCTGTATAAAAACTAATATGTCATCCGTTAATCAGTGTACAAGTCTAAATGTTAGATCGGATTTCGCTAATTTATAGTGACAATACGAAAATTTATAAATATATACAAACAATTAATGTTGAAGTTTATACTATATAATTAGATTACCTTGTTTTGGTTGTCGTCGAGTGATGAATAATCTACATTTCATTTACCTTAAGGTGAAAAGAAAAGAGAAAGAAGCCTTTCTCCAAACAAAAATAAAATAAAAAATAAAAAAGAGGAAGAATTTGTCAGTGAGAAAACAAAAATAAAATAAAAAAATGAACGTTGGTTACGGAGAGATAATCAGATGGAGCGGGGTCCACACGACAATCACTGCACCTGATAACGTCTTGGTCCCACACTCCTTACAACACTACAGTCCTCATGTCACCACCACAATCAATCTCTCTCTCTCTCTCTCTCTACTTATTGGATTTGTATAAATGTTTCTTTATTATACATTCAGTGATATATTATATAGTCTGCAATAATAATTCGCCCATTTATTTTATTTTCTTGTCTCCATCTTTTTTTTGTAAACTTTAGACACATGCGAGTATATTTTTGAACAGTAGATAATATAGATCTTGCAAAGTAAATCAACAATAATTGTTCGATTAAAAAATGGTAAAATGTTTTTTTTAAAAAAAAAATTTTGTTTAAAGTTACGTTTTAAAGGTAAGCAAACACAAATAGAACGCACTGAAACAGTCAATCTTTTCTTTGCACCTTGTAAGTTGTAACGTTCGCTAAAAACAAAAGAAAATTAAAGACCATAATCCATATTTTACGTCGGGCAAGTCTTTCAAACTAGATCACAGTTAAATTCAGATATCTGAACATCATATACAAATCTCACTCGATTTATCAGTGGGGACAAACGACAAAGAAATAAATATAAAATGAATCATATAGTAAAAAAATAATTAATATATTTCCTAGTATATAAGATCAAACGATATATTTTTGTTTTTTGTATCGTTTTCGTTCGACCATGTAAAACAAACGAGACACTTTGCTGCTTTCTATTCGCTTCTAAACAACAACTTAAAGGGCCAAGTGAAAAAAAAGATTGGTGGGCCAAAGGACAAGATTGAGGCCCATATCGTTCCTCGATATATTTTATTTTCAAGAATTTGCAATTTTTGTTTTACATGTAAAAATGTAAAGTTACTAAAAAAACAATAAGATTGAAACATGTAATACTTTGATGTATATATTATTAATGTTTCATTGGAGTTTGGAGAGAGAAAGGCGAAATTGTTTGGCGAACACTTAAAACTTTTCTTTATGCATAATTAATTTTCTTAATGGATAAAGAAAACCAAGATGATTGAGAATCGAGACAGTGACACTAACAGGAAATAAATATTAAAAAACCATTAAAAATAATAATGATAAAAACTAAAAAGTGTCATATTCTCCTCAAAATCCAAAAAACCTGACAGAAAAAATCTCGTGTACTATTTAATCACTCACTCACAAGAAAAACTCAAACTTAAATCAAAGTAAACAAAATCAGAATTAAAAACAAATCTCACGTTCTCACGTATTTTGTTTTTACTTAGCAAAAAAATTACTACATAAAATAAAATAAAAAATTAACTGCGAAACAAAAGTATAACACAGCCGCCGAACGCCGTCGCCACCATCGGCGCCGCCGGGAAATCCACGATTAATTGTTTTGTTTTTCTTTGTGCGTCTAATCTTGCGGATCCTCCTCACCGCCTCCAAGTGAATCACTAGCCTGAGATTCGCTGGAAACTTGCCGCCCGTACTGATTTAAACCGGAGAGAATATTATGATGTTGATGATGATGATGATGATGTCTCTGTGTATTATGATGATCACCACCGTCACTTCTTCCTCCTTCATTATTCTCTTCGTTGATCTCATGATTAGTACTTGTTCCTAGCTGTTGTCCAGTAAGAAATGCCATTGGCGCTGCGAAATTCATGAAATGTAAACCGCTCGAAACGGCGCCGCCTGAAACGCCCGAAACGCTACTCCTGTATAACGCAGCAGCCGCAGTGTTAATCGAAGGAAACGTCCAAACAGGCTCTCCACCTCCACCGCCTCCACTGCTACCAACAGAACCTCCTGTTTGGTTATTACCACCACCCGCTGCCGCAGCCGCCGCCGCGACCATCCAGAAATTTCCTGGTATTTGCGCGGTTGTAGCGGTAGATCCACTGTTGCTAGATTGAAGAGTATAGCCTCCGATTTGATCATGCTGATGTTGATGATGTAAATCCGACGTTGTTTGGAGTCTTCGTTTCTTCTCTGAGCTTAACTCTTCCGAATCTTGATCTCCTTCTTGTTTTGTCGGATTATGGAAGTTCAAAAACGATGTCGTAGGTGTGAAGTTGTCTATACCAGGAAATAGAGACGACGTCGTTGCACGTCCCTGTAGATGGTGAGGATGAAGAAACCCACCACCACTTCTTTGTTGTTGTTGTTGTTGTTGTTGAAGTAATGATGGAGAGAAGATGTTATTAGGGCTAAAAGTGGAAGCGGCGTTACGGAAATGCGAAGGGAGTGACATGGAGGAGCCTGAAGAACGGAGAGAGATGTTTAGAGAAGTGAAATTCGCCGGGATTGTTCCTGTTCCGGTGGCGGCGATAACGGAAGGCTCTGCTTGTTGAAGAAGCCACTCGATTGTTTCTCCGTCGGATTTATGACCGAGCTCTCTTGTTAGCTGGAAAACCCTAGCTGCGCATAACGCCGGCATCCTTATCCTCCTCCCTCTTCCATCTACTTTCGTGTGTCTGTCTTTCGTCGACGCACGTTTCAACGGCGGTTTTTTGGCTACGACCACCGCAGATTCTTCTTGCGTTATCTGTAACTCTTTCTGTGTTGTTTGCGTTTGTAGCTTTTGCTGTGATTGCGATTGTGGTTGCGGTTGCGATTGGGATAATTGTTGGTGTTGATGGAGGGAGAAGAGAGAAGAGGAGGAGGAGGGGGAAGGTTGCTGTTGTTGTTGATTGTCGTCGGGGTCTCGTTTTCCAAGGAGTTGAAAAGGGAAAGTTGGCCGGTGATGGTGGTGAAGGTGACGATTGTGATCGTCTCCTCCTCCTCCTCCTCCGACGCTGTCTCCACCGTCCATTATGACATTAAAGAGAGTAGATGTTTAAGGGAATTGAGTGAGAAGGAGAGGATAAGAGAGAGATGAAATGGGAAGAAAAGCTTAACACTATATATGAGAAAATAAAATAAAATGTGAAAATAAATTAGGGTTTAATTCTAATTCTAATAATAATAATAATAATAATAATAATAATAATAATAATAATAATAATAATAGGAAAGATATGGTTGGAGAGAGTCGTTGTGGCTGCAGAGTCCACGTGAGGTGTCCTCTTTTATCATTCATTCCATAAAGACAATGAAGAGGTCGACGGGAAGGTGACGGGCCCCACACTCCTCTTAAAACCCCCATTTGGTCAAAAAATTAGAAATATTTTTTTTTCAAAACTTTTGGGTCCCACATCATTCACGTAATCATTCTTCCCCTGCTTCTTTTGCCGGAAAATACATTATCATATTATATTATTTATTTTATTTTTTTACCAGATTTATTCTCTTTTGGTTTAATCAAATACCAAATCTCCATACAATCACTACGTACCACCACTAGCTAAAGCTGAATCGTGTTTCCCGAATGCACAGTTTTATATTTCGTTATTTTAAAACAGGAATAAATTTATAAATTAGTAGCATTTTAGACCCCAATATATATATATATATTAATAACCATCTATACAAATGAAATAATATGTTTATTCAGGTCCCCGTTGGAATAATCAACTCTTATATGTGTTATTATTCGAAAAACTGTTATAGTTTTTTTTTTTTTTGAACAGAGGTTTCAAATTAATTTTACATATATATTACAGAACTTTCTTAGCGTATAGTATTATTACATTTTTGGTTTACAAAATGATTTTTAAAGATTACAAAATAGCACCATAAAGTACAGTTTAATTTTACAGTAATTAACAGTATAAAAAGGAGACATAATGAATTAAAAGTATGGTAGAGTAAATGTGGATGATGATAGCTTTGGGATTCCCTCTCTTATTATTTATTTATAAAAAAAAACTTTGATAAATATGAATGATTATATGTGATGATGGTACTTGCTTTCGTCTAATGGGCTCTTAATTAATTGTTTTGTTTTAAATTAAGAAAAAGAACCAAGCACTAGCTAGGGCTTAACATTGAATAATTACTTCCGTTAGTTTATTACTTAACTAGTTCACTAATCAATTGGTTTGTACTATTAATTATTTATTGTAGATTCAAGTCTACTCCCCACCTAGGACGGAATCAAACGGGTTGTTCATATTCATAAATATGTAAAATGACAGAAACACAACTGGTCAGTCTAAATTATATAAATATTACTTACCATGTGTCGTGTAACTTATACTTATTTCTCAATATAAGAAAATTATGCCCACAATAATGCAATACGTACTTACATTATAATCAATAAAATACAGTATGTTATTTTGATATGAATGAATAAAATATGTCGGGATACTCCTTAGGCGTATAGGAACCAAATTTAAAATTCTCAGTCCCACGATCTGTCTAATACTCTATGTACCCGAAATTCGGGAAAGATCAAGATATATATAGCCTATATGTTAAATCAAATAATAAGATCATTTGTTATTCTTAGCTAACTTAAAAACTATCTTATATCTGATTTTTTTAAAAAAATCAAACGTAACTCTTGTTATAGTTACGTGTTTGTTTTGATTGGATAGACAAGGAAGATATACAGGCACGACAAAAGAATCGAAGATTTTCGATTTGAAATAATATGTTTCATTTTGGTGAAACACTTTACATTAATACAAAGAAATTGATTGGTCTCTTTGATGTAACATATCTTTGCTTATTGTACAAAACAGGCTGGGCATGTTTCATTAACTAAATGTATGATACGAGAGGTGGGTCATCTTCGAAGTTCCTTACATCAATCTCATGGGGTTTAGCTTATTTTTTGTCGCAAGCTTACTCATTTTTTATTTTTTTTATAGATACAAAATTCTCCACAAAATTACACAAAGTTATTTTTCTTGTTTAAGTCTTAGGTAAATTTATTAGAATCAACTAATTTATTTGAATAATATATTCTTCTATTAAAATTAATTATTAACACAACAAGAAAAATAATCATCAGATATGAGTTATATGATTAACTTCTGCGTTTAACATTTTTTCTAATTTTCTTAATCAAACAAATTAATACTAGCAAATAAATTTAATAATAATTTATGTACATACATACGTAGATTTGTAGATAAAAATTTTGTATGGATTTAATTTCTAGAAAATATAATTTATGAGAATAATAAATAAACACTTGACATGCATTAGTAAAACAAAGTTGGTAAATTGTTTTATTTTTGAAAATTTTCCGGAGCTTAAGTTAGTGTAAGTTTTGTGACGTCGTCGAGTCTTAAAAAAAAATCCCACAACATAGTTTAATTTTTGTAGATATTTTATAATGCTTTTGAAAATAACAGAAAAAGATACAAAACTGAAAATTGCAAGAACATGTCTAAGTTTTAGTCAGTAATTAATACCTATTATCTTTCTAACATATCCTTCATTCTTCTTAAAAATATTAAGAGCAGTATTGATTCTAACGATTTATGATTTTAACTTCTTAAGTTTGATCAATGTATCATAACTATTAGCTTGTGTAATGTGACTAATGTCATTCCAACTTTACCCCATTACTCAGGTTTGAACATTCATAGGGCTCATGCGGTCATGTCCCCATGATTTTACCTCTTTTAAATGTACCCCACAGTTTTTCTTTTGTTCTTCTTGTTTTTATTTGCTTTAATCTAACATAGAACGATGTTGTAGTTCATATATCATAATTATTATCAAGCAACTTGTTAAGTTTTATAAGTATATATATCAAATTGTCTTTCCCCAGTTTCTTCGTTTGGTTCTCACAATACTCTTGTTTTAATATAATTTTTTTTCATTAATCAGACAGTTGTATCGTCGGAAACAAATCAGTTTATCAAAATTTTAAATGATAATTTCGTATTCTTGATGAAAAAAAACTAATCTAGAAATAGGAGATAATGTATATATCGTTGACATATATGTTGTAGAATAAGAATATAATGATTACAACCGAACTACACTGCTTTTCATACACAATATTACCCTACTATAAAATCAATTCACAAATATTCAAAGTTCATTTTTCGAATTGACCATTCATTCAATTTTTTAGTTTTTCTTTTATATATATTATTAATTATGTTAGAGATAATTTTCCGTCGATAAAAAGAAGAGATGATTTTCCTATTTTTGAGAAATAGACAAATACAAATGCAACACGTTGACAAGCATGTGGATCAAGGGTAATTACTTCCATGCGAAAGGGTCTTCGTAATCCTCGCGAGCATGCATGCATGAGTTTTTCTACTGAGGATTCTCAAAACGTGAGTTCTTTGATGGCTTAACAGTTGATCTCATATACATGATTCTAAAGGGTTGCCGTAACATGAAGATATAGAAACCTACACTACTGAGTACTGACCACGAAGCCGTATCATGAAGTCATGCTTCATAAATGAGTAATAGGATAGAACAAAATTATAACATGATCCAGCGGGAATTTGTCTTAATTATAACATGAACCCTAGTGTCTAGTGTCTAGATAGTTGATTTATCGACATAGATATGAACATCAACATCATATCACCATATCGATATATCTAGCCATAAGCTCCACTAACTTTGGGGTCGGATGACCTGATATCCAAGTCCGGACCAAATAAAATCTATAAATATTCTCTACCTTCATACTTTAACGAACTCTCGTTAAAATAAAATCAAACACAAACACTTAAATTATTATTTTTCTTTCTCTCTAAAGATACCTTAATTATCCTATGACTTGAACATTAGAGTGTCGTTGACATTCAAACAATATACTGATGTTCCAAGTATTCTCGTGATTGTTCTTGCGAGCATTTTTATCTACTCTCTGAAACCACGAGTTTGCATACAGTGATGTACTATTTAGTGATTTATCTCGTATAAATAAAATTTGAAGAATTATAATATTAGATATATAGATATAAATGCTTCTCAAGCAAAAGCCTACGTACGTAGAAGACACAGACTGCTTATAATTTTCTGTCAATTCGAAATTATCATATCAGATAGATAATTGATTAACAAATTGATCTATAAGCAAGTACTAGCTACTACATGCTTGCCAAAAATATAAGCAACTTTATTTGTAAGCGCCAGAAAATTTTCAATGATCGAAAAAGGAATATAATATATTAGGGAGAATCAGTATTGATGGCATAGAAATTAAGATAAAATAGTGAATCATTTATATATTTTATTATAAAAGTTTTGTTAAAAGGCTTAAAGTGCTAGGTTGCAGGTTGTAAGTTGTAACCAGCAGAGCTTTTACAGATAAATTACAAGACCCACTTGTCTCTAACCTTATAATATATTTACTTTCCTATGCTCAAAATGCACCAAAAAAATAGACACATGAACGTATTACTGATCAGCTCATATGGTCATTTGTATTACAAGTGAAATTAAAGGTACTAATTTATATAAAATATAAAGGCAAGTGTAATGCTAAGTAAAACAAAATTAATTTTTTTTTAAATAATAAAAATAAAATAAACTGAATCGAAATTCATATTAAAATATCTGTTACTCTTGTAACTGAAAAATCGTAGTTACATACTCAAATTCGTATTCAAGATCAGAAATAAATCGGAAACGTCATAATGATAAACAAAATCAATCTAAAAAGTGTGAAAAGTGAGATTAAATTCCAACTAACAAAACATATAGGCTAAAAAGTAAAAAAAAAAGAAGAAAGTTATCATAATGATGATTTGTTAATGCAAACAGTAATAAGTCACGTAGTTAAGCAGTAAATTTGTTGAGGGTCGAAACGCAAGTAACATGCATACGTCGATTGGTACAGCTGGTAGTTTGGTTTGTATTGATACAAAGTGTTGCGTCTAAAGAGACCACATGGCGTTTGTGGTATCGTTTGCACATAAATGTGGCTATTGACATAGACATCTTACCATCTAACATTTTTGCCAGAGCCTCTGGTGGCATCTTTTGTCCAAATATTACAACTTTAATTTCTCTTTTTTATTTTTATTTTATTTCGTCGCTTAATTGTCAGCATCATCAGCATATCTGTGTATATTTAATTTCTATAAGTAACTATACTGTGATCTGTAATGCTTTTGTTTTCTAAGATTTAAGAACATAATTATTGATATTAGATTAACAATAACATATATAACATATATATGATGAGAAAGCAAAATATAAATATGTATGTGTGTGTATATAAATGAGCTAGTTTTCCGAATTTCTGGTAGGGGGCAGATGGAATCTTTTCCATTATAAGAAGTCATGGGTGGGTGACGTCATAAATGTTCTTTTAGATTATCTTAGAAATTTAAAGGAGATTTTTGGGGGAAAAAGGTGTGGATAACAAAGGGACTTGTGTCGCATCATATCAATGTTGCTTTTTTTTTTTTTTTTTTTAAATCGACCTTTGCCACTATTTCATTACTTATTATTAAGGGGTGGAAGATTATTTATTGTCTTAATCATAGTTATAGTATTGATTAATAGTTTAATATAGTATCGATTTTGCTTTTGGATTTCACCATCGGTGGGTGGATTCAATCAAACAGGGTATATGAATTTGACAAAGTTTTAGTTTTCGGGAGTTCAAGAAAAACATTTTCACGGTCATCAAACGATTGTCTACGGACTACTATAGCACAAGTATTTTCATATACGCAGATTAACATTTATAGATTGATTTTTACCAAAAAAAAAAAAAAATTATGACTAAAGTAATAAACTAACTTTCATTTATATTGGAACATATTCTATTCCCCATGGAGACGAATTCAAATGAAAAAAAACAAAAAAAAAATATACGTAGTGCTCTTTGAACCAAAGTAAGAAAAAAAAAAAAACTTAGTGCTCTAAGAAAAGGATTTTGATAGCTGGGAACACGTTACACGTGGTGAGGAATAATCTTATCTTAATAAAACCGAGAGAATTTAACGCTATCCATTTACATTGCGCCACGTACGCACGTGAGAAACCAAAACTTTCAAACACGTGATTCTTGACCGACGGCGTATCAACCATCTCTCATCCGACGTGGACTCAACAAGAGAAAAATTGTTGACTTTTAAAACTTAAGAAAACGTATCTAGTTTGGTAAACCGGAAACCTTAAACCGGGTCTCCGATATACCAAAAACCAAAAATTTCAATTAAAATTTTAAGTAGAGACAGGTTAACATGAATGAGTGTCTACATTACTTATATGGTTTATTGCCAATAGCTTGAAGAAAACTTAAAAAAAAATTCAGTCGTAGTCTATGGAACATTCACCACCATCTTCTACATGAAGCCCATCGATTACTGAGGATGGTTCGGCCTGTAAGTACTTAAGTTCACTCCTGTCATGTTGTACCCTTCCTGTAATCTCTAGACACAACCCGTTCCGATTTTTCTTGTTGTCTCTCTTGGAGGAGCTACCGATGTTTGGCTTCTTCTCGGATGGTCCCGGATCTAAGAAGATTGGAATGAGTTTTGCTGTTGGGTTCGGTTTTATTCTGTTGACGTTTTTAGTCTCGGGTGGTCCCAGAATCCTGTTCCTTGATTCTAGTTCTGAGATATCGTCTTCGTTTAATAGTATCTGTGTGTCGAATCATGAATCATCACTACTTCGAATGACTTATTTGTCAACGCAAAATAATCAGGATAACTAAATCTATAAGGATCTAGTAATTCAAGCATGTCCTAGTGCAGTAAAGATCGAATGAAACGGATAGTAACATTGCAGAGAGAGAGAGAGAGAGAGAGAGAGAGACTGACTCGAAAGTTGAAACTTCAAAAAACATTTAATGTCTAAATCTAAGGATAATTACAGTAGATAACAGGGGATTATCGAGAATTACCTTACGGCCGACTAAATCAAATGTCATAACCACTTTGCTCTTTTTGGCTCGTTCAGCTTCTTCAATCTCTTCTCGCTTCTTCCTCAAAAGCTCTTTTTCCTGAGAACAGAACCCAACATATTAGGTCAGATGGGCCAAACACGCACTGAGTGTCGTTTTACCATTACCAATGGAGACAATATATACCTCTCCAGAGAGCCACTTGCTACCCTCACTTTCATAGTAATCACTCTGGTCATCAATAACCGTTGTGCGTGCGGCCGAGTTTCTATCATACTCTACAAGCCTTTTAGCATATGCTTCAGCTGCAACATCAGCATCAGATACTGGAGTAAACCCTTCCTCTAGCCCAGCATATGTACTTCCGTCTTTCAGCACAAGTGCTCCGCAAAAATTGCAAGGTCCTTCTCCTTCTTGTTCACACACAATTTTCCCACAAGACAAGCAGTTGCTCACTAATTTGTGTCTACGAGCTTGGCAAGCACACGGCTTTCCTTGCTGAAACACTATCGAACCTTTAGCTGCTTCTGCTAAGGAAATCACCTTTCCACCTTTTTTCTTCTTAGGATTAAGTTGATGCGGGGGAGCTGTTGCTTTCGCAGTTCCTGCTTGCTTATTAGAAGATGTTCCCTCTTTCGGTGTTTTAAACGGTTTCTTGGTTCCACTAGAAGCACCATAATCCACTTTTGGTTTAACATACATCTGCAGTTCTGGACCTGAACTGTTTGCTACATGGCTGGATGGTTCTTTGTATCCTCTTCGCTGTAGATATTCTGCAATGATGCTTTTTCCTTCTTTTCCGATAATATTCTGGATAAACGCATCAATATTATCAATCAGTCCTACTTACTTACTCTGGGACTAGATGACTTATGTTCTCAGTCAGACATTGGCGATACACAACTCTCCCTAAGCCTCAAGTAATACATTCCCATCTAAGTACTCAATGTCGCGGTAAGAACAGCTAGCCAATACTTTCTATTCAATAATGCCTGCATGGTAATATTGTTTCAAGAATACTAGCTAGCTTGACCTAGTAGCTGCAAGAATGGTGTTCAAGACATGTGAAGCTAGTACGACATCAAAAGTCTTAAACAATGTCATTCGTCCAAAGTAAAAAGTTTCTGGTGACAAGCACATCTTATCTTTAGTGACTACAACTTTAAGGATCAGTAACAAGAATAGTCTCTTTGAGAACTAACTTAGTGTCATTGACTCTTGAAGAGATCTTCAAGTGATTCTCTTCATGTTCATTTATGCAGTTCGATTTAACAGGCAAATGTTCATTTTGATGACAATTTGAAACTGTATCATATATGTTCTTACTAATCCTTGCCCAACCTTAAACTTGATCAAGAGTCAATAACAATTGTTTGACCAATTAACAAGAGATCATTTAGGTTTATCGATCGAACACTGGGGACAACGATAAGCAATTCAGAAATAATGGGAAAAATCCCCTGATGTGATGCTACAATTCATGAACTGTTCTTCTTTAAATGGTACTAAAACCCTATTGGAAAAACTAAACTAAACAGCCTATATGTACAAAATCAGTTCTTCTACGGTGCAGAGAGCTTAATTTCTAGGAACCCACTGTTCAACTGAAATAAACTTACACCTACAACACTACCTCCGATCCATTGCCCAAAAATCACTGACCAAAACTAGATGAAAAACCAAATCAGCGAATCCGAAGAGCACAAGAATCAAAAGAGAATCGGATATTCAACGTTTTCCGAGAAGAGAGACATAGACAGAAGGATTACGTCGAGATACTCCTTCGCATCGACAGGCTGAGCGAGATCGCAATAGGAGACTAGACCGGAGATTACATCACGATCGAAAGTCAAACCGGTCTCCGGTTTACGGCAGAGATCAACCAGCGCTTCCTCTAGCCACTGCCCCACCGCCGTTCCCATCTTCTTCTCCAATTTTCCGTCGCTTCGGTATCTCCTGTAATCAAAATACTCTTTTTCCAAACTCACATCATTTTGTTTTTTAATATTATGACTTTATCAAATGTCTCGCTAACTTAAGGCCATTCGTTTTAAGTTTGGGCTTCCTAAGCTCGGCCCAAATTTCAGGTTTTTAAATGTCCCGCTAAATTTGAACTCAACCCAAATATGTTAAACCCGTTTTTATTGATACAATTTTACGGTTGGAGATTCAGACCGGAATTAATTAGGGACTTCTAATCGGTTAAGGCGTTGAGTTAATATCACTAGACATAATTAAATTTAATCATTCCCGAAATACAGTAAAATCTCACTGTAGTGTACGATTAGACGAACAGTCGCGCTACTTGCGGCTTGTTGGTTTTCAATATTTTGTTGGTGTTGTTGTTTGGATTACTAGAGAACCTCAAGACTACACATTTTGGTGTGTTTATATTCAAAATTATATCTATTTAGTGTTTAATTTCAAAAATAAATTTTCTTATTAAAATAAAAGAAACAAATTTCTATATCTTTATTATTATATTTTATTTTTGTTCACCGATGTCTTCTTCCTCATTTAAATAAAATTCATCAACAGCAAAATTTCTGATATAAAAGAAAATTTTTAAATCGTTTCATGCAACTTAATCCTCTTCTGAAGTAAAATCAATTACCATAAAAGTGTGTAAACTCAGAGGATAAGTTTTAGTTTCTACCTTTTATAATTTGATAGGTTTTAGGGTTGATTGGATTGGCAATGATATAATACAAGGTTTCAGCGATTAAATTAGCGATGGTGGATGAGTTATATGAAAAGGATGATGGTTTGCTAAGAAGATTATGTTTTTGTAACTGATTCTGATTTTTATTATCATTTATAAAACTTTATAAAGCTTATAAAATTATTTTCCTAATACAAAGATAATCTAAAATTTTATCAGACAGTTGTCAACTAATTTTTAATATTCATTTTTGTGGAAATCATGTGGTACACTGAAATTCATCACCAATGTTTGAGACTCGAACTCAGCACCTAGCAATGTTAAATAGAATATTAAAATCATTAAACCAATTTGATAAAAAAAATTTAAAATATTTTAGAATTAAGTTTTAAAGTGTATTTTTTAAATAGGGTCATAAACTCTTATAAATGTTTAACCATTTATAAATGATTTATAAATCCTTAAAAAAATTTTTAAAATATAAATTTACTTAGTTATATGTAATATAGTTTTATATGATTTATAAACCCTAATAAGTTTGTATTTATACAAATATAATTAGATATATAAACTCTTATAAATGATTTATAAACTTTTATAAAAATTATGAATCATTATAAATAGTATTATAAACCATTATAATATATTTATAAATACTTATAAAATGATTTATAAATCTTGATTTTTTAGCGGTTTTTGGTTTTCATTTTTAGATTTTTAGTTTTTGATGTTTTGGTTTTCAAATTTTTATTTTTTGAATCTATTGAGATTTTCGTTTTTCTAAACTTGATAGCTGATTTAATTTAGTTTCTGGTTGGGTCTATATATTTATTTATTTTCAGTTTTTATAAGTTAGGTTTTCCTTACATAAGTTAAAAATGTTGAAATAATAACTCACAAAAATCATAATAATATAATTTTTTTATCAATTAAAATATATAAATTATTTTTTAAAATATTTAATTTTCAACAATTATGTCAATTTTATTGATAAATTTTAAAATTATTTTTATTAACATGAATTATTTGGATAATATTTATATCAGATTTTAGATACTAAATAAATTATCTTATATTGACCTTTAATCATTTGGAGTAGTTATAATTGTTAAATATTTTCTCTACTATTTATTAAACTATATTGCAATATATTTAATATTAATATTTGTAATGAAAAAACGAATTATAAAATAGCAAAATATGGATTTTTTTTTTGTTTAGAAATGGGTAGTTTTTAAAAGTATTGTTTCCCTAAATTATAGAAAATCTATTAATTTTATTTGATAATAATTTTTCAAACACCAAAAACTATTATAAAAACTACAAACAATCAATGATAATTTTTTTAGTTTTTGAGTTTTTTTATTTTTAGTGTAATTTTTTGATTTTTAAAAACTTGAATGATAATTTGTTTATTTTTTATCTCTAATAATTATTATTTGTAAATTTTGCACTTTTAAGTTTTAGTTTTTGTATTATCATCTGTTAAAATAAATAAATATATATATATATCTTATTAAAAATAGTATTAAAAACTATAACACACATAATTAATAAGTATTAAAAAATTCTTGTTTATAAAAATAATATCTTGTTAAAACTTATTGATAAACACAGCAATTTTGCAGAAAAAGTAAAAAAAAAAAAAAGTAACGATAGTTTTGTTGAAAAACTTACTAAAAATGGTTTTTAGTTTTTCTTTAATTAAATAATAAAAAGTTGAAAAATCAGTTTCCTAGATTGTAGGAACTCTATTTATTCAAAAACTTAAGTTAAGAAATTAGTTTTTTGAAAAACAAAAACCAAAATCTATTTCAAAATTCAAACAATCAAATGCCATAACACTACAAGAAAACAAGCCGGAAACTGACGGATTTTCCGACGGACAAAGTTCTGTCGGAAATTTCCGACGGATTTCCGACGGAAAATGCACATAAGCAATTTCCGTCGGAAATAAAATCCGTCGGTAATCCGTAGGAAAGTTTCCGACGGATTACCGACGAATGTATTCGTCGGTATATTTCCGACGGGTTACCGACGGAATGTAGCCGTTGAATATTACCGTTCAAATATTACCGTTTAAATATATACGTTACATGACCGTTTAAATATATCCGTTAAATCCGTCGGAAATCCGTCGGAATACGTCGAAATTTCCTTATAAAACACATCCTTCCTCTCATTTATAATCACAATAACAAAAAATCTCATCTACAAACTCTCTATAAAAATGTCTTCTTCAGATCCTTTTAATTATTTTCGATCATGGATTGACAAACCTCATCAAATTCCAGAAACGGGCTTACTTACGGAAGAATATAGAGAAGGTGTGCAAGAGTTTATGGCACTTGCGACTAACCAGAAGAAAGCAAGGAAAACCGGTAAAATCTATTGTCCTTGTAAAAAATGTCGGAATCGTAGATTAATCGTGATAGATGAAGTATGGTCACACCTTTATTGTCATGGGTTTGTGCTGGGTTACAAGATTTGGTATAATCATGGCAAAAATGATACGATGGTTAGTAATTATGGTAGTACTAGTGAACAATATGTTGGAGATAGTACTATTTTAGTAGAACCGGCAGTAGAGGTTGAAAGTATCGTAGGTCATGTTCAGATGGTGAACGATGCATTTCGTGAAAGCATGCCATCGGTTGTTGAGTATGGAGATAGAGGGGAAGAACCTAATGCAGAAGCTCGAAAATTCTTTGATATGTTAGATGCTGCTAAAAATCCTTTATATGGTGGGTGTAAAGCTGGACATTCTCCTTTATCAGCTGCAACTAGGCTAATGGGTATAAAGACGGATTTCAATTTGAGTGAAGATTGTGTCGATGCAATCGCTGATTTCGTGAAAGATATTTTGCCAGAAGATAATCTTGCACCGGCATCATTCTATGAGGTAGAGAAACTTGTTGCTGGGCTTGGGTTACCGTATTAGATGATAGATGTATGCATCGACAACTGTATGATTTACTGGAGAGAGGACGAAGGCCGGACGACCTGTCGTTTTTGTCGAAAACCTCGGTATAAGGAAACAGGTGGACGCGTGTCAGTGCCATATAAACGGATGTGGTATTTGCCGTTAACAGATAGATTGAAGAGGTTATATCAGTCAGAGCGGACAGCAGGAGCAATGAGATGGCATGCAGAGCATACGATGGATGGAGAAATTGCTCATCCCTCAGACGCAAAAGCATGGAAACATTTTCAATCAGTGTATCCTAGTTTTGCGTATGAGTTGAGGAACGTATATCTTGGCTTATGTACTGATGGTTTCAACCCTTTTGGGAAGCACGGGAGACAATATTCATTATGGCCGGTAATCGTAACACCTTATAATTTGCCGCCATCTTTGTGCATGCGACGAGAGTTCTTATTTCTTACCATTCTCGTCCCTGGACCAGAGCATCCGAAGAGAGCATTAGATGTGTTTTTACAACCATTGATTTATGAGCTACAAATGTTATGGGAGCATGGAGTTCAGACGTTTGATGTTTCTTGTCAGCAGAATTTTGTCATGCGAGCGGTACTTATATGGACCATTAGCGATTTTCCAGCATATGGCATGCTATCAGGATGGACAATGCACGGAAGGTTATCGTGTCCGTACTGTCAAGATAACACAGATGCGTTTCAGTTGAAGCACGGACGCAAAACGTCTTGGTTTGATTGTCATAGGTGTTTCCTACCAAGAGATCATCCTTATCGGTGTAGCACCTCATTGTTTAGGAAGAACAGGAGAGTAAGTCATGGTCCACCTCCAGAATTAGATGGACAATATTTATTGGATCAGTTCAGAGACTTTGGTGCAGATAAAACCGTTGATTGTGGTGGTAACGGTCATCATCCTGTTGATGGTTGTGGCAACATACATAATTGGCACAAGAAGAGTATTTTCTGGGATTTGCCTTATTGGAAAAATTATATATTGAGGCATAATTTGGATGTCATGCACATTGAGAAGAACTTTTTCGACAACATTATGAACATCATTCTCAATGTCCAGGGGAAAACGAAGGACAATTTGAAGTCTAGATTGGACTTGCCTGATATTTGTTCTCGAACAGCACTTCATGTGACAGGGAACGGGAAGCCTCCGGTACCGACTTTTCGTTTGGATGAACCTTCAAAGGCGGCATTTTTTGATTGGATTGCTGAAAGTGTTAGATTTCCAGACGGATACGCATCTAACCGTCGGACATCCCATTAATTCAAGAAATGCGAAATCTCTTCCCCATTTCTTCTCCTTCTCTCCCGCACAGAGTTTTTCCTCCTCTCCCTCTCCGGCGAATCTCCGGCGTGTCCTCCTCTCCCTCTCCGGCGAGTCCTCTTCCTCCTCTCTTCCTCTCCGGTATGTACTCCACCTCTTCTCTCCTCTCTTCTCTTCCTCTCCGCGTGATTTTTATGATTTCTTCTCCTTTTGTAGATCTCTCTCTCCGCCAGCCACCTTTCTCACCGCCGGCCACCACTTGTCACCGCCGGCCACCTCTTCTCACCGCCGGTCATATCCTCTCCTCCACCAATGTGAGTTTTTTTTTTTTTTTTTGATTTATGATTTTAATTTTAGATTTAAAGATATAGAATTATAGATTTTAGATTTTAGAATTTTAGAATTTAGTAATTAGAATTTCAGATTTTTAGGAATTATTAATTTAGATTTTAGGAATTATAATTTTAGATTTTAGGAATTACAAATTAGATTTTAGATTTTTAGAAATTAGATTTTAGGATTTTTATAATTTTACATTTTAGAAATTACAAATTAGAGTTTAGATTTTTAGAAATTAGATTTTATGATTTTTATAATTTTAGATTTTAGGAATTATAATTTTATATTTTTATTTATATGAATTAGGAATTAGAATTTTAAATTTTAATATTTTTATATTTTTAGATTTTAAGAATTATGAATTAGTTTTTAGGATTTTTAGAATTTTAGATTTTATGAATTACAATTTTAGATTTTTATATTTTTTGAATTAGGATTTTTAGAATTAGAATTTTAGATTTTAGGAATTAAGATTTTAGTTTTTAGGAATTTTATAATTTTAATATTTTATTATTATAGATTTTAGGATTATAATTATTTTTTTAAATTTTTAAAATTTTCTAATATTTTGTTTTTCTTTTTCTTCAGGAATAACGAAGACGCTTTACAGTTGGGCGGTGGCTCACAAGGCCGCAGATTTCGGGGTGTGCGGATTTCTCGGGCCTCGCCTTCTACCGGAAACAGCTCGGGAACCCATGTTCCGGAGTCTCAGCAGTCCGCTGCTCGGAGCAGGCTTACCATCGAAGAGCTAGTCCAGCAGCCTAATCGTGGTCATTGCATTCGTCTCGACCCGAACTATGAAGACGGTACTTGGTAAGTAGTTTTGATTGTTATTTCAATTTTTAAAAATGTTTAAAATTTTTCTAATGATTTTTGTTTTAAATTTTTGTAGGTTTAAGGTGTCGTCTGAGATCACAAAGGCGATTCTACGGATGCTCCACAACCAGTTGGAGTTTCCGTACCCGAGGTACAAGGACATGCCGAAAGAAGAGAAGGACACATGGCACCGAACTTTCGCGGTAAAAATCTTTTATATTTAATTATGTCACTTTTATTTTTATATAATAATATTATTATTATTGGTTATGCAGCAAGACTTCACATGGGAACCATCCCTCACGGCACATGTACTTGCCCAATTTGACAAGTATGCCGCGCGCTCGTATTCCAGCCACATGTACGAGTGGAAGCAGCATTGGATTCTCGGCAAAGATAAGCCGAAGGACCTTGAGGACGACGTGTGGCAGGAATTCTGCAACTATTGGGCGAACCCAAACACGAAGAAGCTCTCCGAGACAAACTCGAAGAACCGGAAGAGCGACCGAGGTGGAAAGGGAATCTACGTTCATAACGGCGGTGCGAAAACCGTCGAACGAGAAGCAATGGAAATGGTAAGTTTAATTTTAATAAACATAATTATATTTATGTTTATTATTATTTATTAACAATATTTCACAGGCGCAAAGAGAAGGCGTGGCTCCCGACTATCTCCGCGTGATCGAACAAAGACACACCAACAAAAAAACTGGTGTGATCCAGGATCAGGGCATGCGTGTGGTAGTCGAGAAAAGCAAGAAGAAGAAGGAGGATCGACAGCAAGAAGTTGGACTCTCGCAGCTTAATCTCGATGGGTCTTCCTCGTCGAATGAGCTACCCCGGGAAGAGATCAACGAGATTGTTCTCAGTGTAAGTTTTCACAACTGGAACTTGTATTCAATAAATTTTTTTATAAGATCATAACTAACAACATTTTTTTTTTTCATAGGAAACTCGGAAAGTCAAAGGACGGTTCGCTGGGTTAGGCGGACTTCCGACTCAGGAATAGTCTTCTGCTACTCCGCTGTTCACGCCGCTCAGGTACAGAGATGAGATCCAAAGGCTATCACAGACGGTCAGAGAGCGTGATGCGGAGGTCGAGAACCTGAAGTCTGCATACACCACAACTCAAGAAGAGCTCGCCTCCACCAAGTCTCAGCTCTCTTCGTTGCAGCAAACAATGAAGGCGGCATTTCCGCATCTTTTTCCTCCGGATGACTAGTTTTTTTTATATTGTAATTTGAATAATATTTTATTTATAATAAATTTCATTTTCAAAATTTAAATTCATTTGATTTTAAATTTATTTACAAATTTTAATTTAATAATAAAAAATAATTTTTCCAAAAAAAATGTTTACAAATTCTGTCAGAAATACGTCGGTAACAATCCGTCGGAAATCCGTCGGTAAAAGCACCGTCGGAAATCCTTCGGTAAAAGTCCGTCGGAAATCCGTCGGTAATAACACCGTCGGAAATCCGTCGGTAATAACACCGTCGGAAATCCGTCGGTAACACCACTGTCAAAAATCCGTCGGTAACACCACCGTCAAAAATCCGTCGGAAACGTTGCTGTCGGAAATTTTCGACAATTTTCCGGCGGCCATATCCGTCGGAAATGTCCGACGGATTTTCGACGGATATTAATTTCCGACGAACTGTAACCGACGGAATAAATCCGTCGGAAATCCGTCAGAACAAAGCTTTTCTTACGGATTTCCGACGGATTTTTCCGTCAGATTCCGCTTGTATTCTTGTAGTGTAAAATTATTAAGTTATGTGTAGTACAGTTTTAAATGATTTGTAAATTCTTACAGATATATATTTATATGATTATAAATAGATATATATATATATAGATTTATTAACTTTTATAAATAACTTTTGTCAGTTAGCCAATTTTAAAATATATTGTACGCTACAATAGTTTACCTCATAGCATATTTGATATTGACGTACTACCGAAACTTGTAGTAAGAACCGGTCCTGAGTTTTCAACTATTACAACAAACAAAAAATTGATATTCAAAAACCCTAAACCGATAGTCACCTTATTTGTGCCGACAAACATAGGTAACATCTATTATCTTTCTTTTTCTTTTTGCTAAAAAAATACATCTATTTTCTCGATGCCAAATGTTCTTTTATGAAGTTAACGATCCAGCTTGGTTTAAACGCCGATTCCATTTATAAATGGTTTATAATGATACAGCATCGTGTGTTATAATCTGGATTCAAACTTGATAGTTTGCATGTGTGTGTTGTAAACGAAAAAATAATTAACATACAATGCAATAATCTCTCCAACGCAATTTTCCACCGTTTAATTTATTCATGTAAGCAACTTATACAAATATGCAAGTACCGTCCTCTTTTATGTCATTAACTTATAAGGTTGGAATAGCTTTTATGAAGTGGCAAATGAAAATAAACAAAGAAATAATAAGTTATGTATATGTATATAAGCCATGGCCCATGGTTCCCAATATGATCTAATAATTGGAGCATATCTTGCTCCCACCTCGCACTGCCTGTGTCCGACAATCCTCATTTAGAACTCCCCAAATTATTTACCTATCGGAAATCTAAAATAACAAAATAGATAGATACAATTTAACTAGCATTAGTAGTTCAAGTGGTTATTAGAAGAAAAAAAATATTCAAATGGAGATTTTCTTCAAGATCACGAATTCAAGTCTTGGCGGTAAGAAGAGAACTAATTAAACCTGGTTATGAATCAGACGTTTTAGAGTTTTTTGGTTAACACAAAAATAATAAATACATTTTAATTGTATTCAAATTTTAAATTATGATACTACGTACTTAATGTTTCGACCACCTGAATGAACAATTAGTTGTAGTCTTGTAGGTTATCGCAAAAGATATCTATCATAACATGATGTATGAGCTGATCAACATTGATTATGGATTGACGTTTTTGAAAATAAAATAAAGTTATAATGATTTATTCTAAATATTCAAATTATGGTTAACTTTCCAATCGTTAAAATGTTTGTGATGGTTGACTAATTTCTGTCCCGATGGTTTAATAAAATCATTTTATTCTATAATACAGAGATCTCGTATAAAAATATAACTAATTTATGTAGTTATAATGCTCATATTTTGAATATATATATATACCGTAGAAAATTGATTTTTGGCTATAGTTAACAAAAATATGACAAATGAATTATCATCACCGAATTATCTTCGATAATACCGACACAAACTTAAAAAGTCTTAAATTCGAGGAATAAGGAATAGACGATAGCAACTATTGAAGATATTTTTAAACATAATGTGAACAAATCGAAAAGAAAACTGACTTTAGAGACCTCGAGCTCATTTAAGTGCAAAGTGGTCGATCATGTCACGTTGAAGAAGTATAACACGTATGAACATCATGGTCCTCTAGAATATGTACAAAATGACCAATAATTTGCAATTTCATAGCAACAATGTACAAGTCAGAATATACAAAGTGATAGTAAATCGTAATAACTATTACATACAGCCTGAGCCCATGCAAAAGGTCCAAACTTCATATTGAAAGGTCGAGATCTTGTTGCAATCTTCTTTTTTCCCGTCGACACGTTTCAACGGTCACGATGGAAGAGGTCCTAAGTATACGATCGTCCACGTAATTAGACACAGACACATGACGTCTACATGGGGACCACTTACTAGCTATACGATAACATATTGCTTTTTCAAGTCGCTTTCTATATCTGGCGAGAGCTTATGTGGTTGCATCCTGGCCGTACACGTCTCTATGCTTTTCACATCGATGTATTCAATTGTTTATTCATTTGATTGCTTCTTAATTTGTGATATATGTTTTATTTAAATAATCAAGTTTAGAATTCTATTTTCATGAGTCACGTTTTTATTGGAATACTCTCGAACTATATGTCTATCCGACTATATATCTTGTAGCTTTATATCAAATTTCATTACTTTTTGATGAATGAATTTTCTTTTAGAAAATCTTTTGAACTGTTGCTAGGTCAATAAAAATAAATGTACGTACTTTTCGACTTAAATTTTTTGTAAAATTAAAAAGATATTATTATCATGAAATTGAAGTTCTGATATATATTTGATCTTGTTTTCAGACACACCAGAGAACATATAACAGTTGTTTTCTTAAAAATAGGAAAAAATATATTTAATATGATTTGTTTTCGATGAGGATGATAAACTATTAAATTTGACTCAAGAAATATCGGGTTTGGTTGTTCAAACAGCATATGAGTTAGTCATCCAAAGAGTATAATTTTCAAGGTTCTTAGTTCGAACAACCGACGACAATTTTTTTAAACTAACTGTGTTATACTTTTTGGATACCCTAAACCCAAAAAAAAAAAAAAAAAAATCCGGATCCCAAAAGATTATAAGCCTACACTCGGAGTATTTTGGTTTTGAAAAAAAAAAGCAAAGAAAAACATAAAGTACTAATCGAGTAAAAAAAGATAGCTGGGTCGTAAATGAGTCGAATTTTACATCAGATCATCGTAGCTTTTGTGTTTCGTTTTTTTTTTTTTGGGGTGCAAAAAAGCGTCAAAATCAATCGATCAATTGCCTTAAAAATTGCTTGCAGGTTGAAGACAATGTTGTAATTTACATGAGACTGTTATAATTTATACTTGGAACTCCCATTCGAACAAAAAATGCGAGTGTGAAACTAATTGAAAACCACAAAACAAACATTAAGCAAAATACCAAAAAGTTATTAAGATATTAGTATGAACTTGACGAAATAATTGAAACCCTGTTTATTCGACCCATAAAGTGACCCACAAACTAGGATTGTGATGTGACTACGTGAGTGCTGTCTTTGTTTCATAATATTTATTCACGCTCTGATACTATTTCTCGAGTGAGACTTAAATTCTAATTAATTGAATATATATTTTTAGCAGTATTCATCTATATAAATTTTCATACAACGAAACACACTTTTTCCCACGAGACACGCATTTTAAAAGAAAATCTACGAACCCATTTTAAGGCTTTATTGATATTGATAGACCTAAGTGAAGTTGTGAACATAACGCGTTAATGCCGAAGAATTGAGCAAATCAATAAAAATCGAAATTAAATGGCTTGAATAGTTTATAATCTCAGAAACAATATGCAATATTTTACAATAAGTTAACTTTTTAACATTTAAGGCCAAAAATAAAATTTCATTAGCAAGTGGGCTGCAAGAAACAGCTCACTAGATTCCGGAAGAAAGTATTTGCCAAGTCTCCAATCACAATGTTAAATCTACAATTAATAGGTTTTACCTAGTACAACCCGGAAATTAAAAATCTCTAGTCGTAGTTAACTATAATATTTATGTGTCTAGCATCTAAATTAACTAGCTTTAGGAGTCTTAAGTAAAATATTCTAAATATCTTGCTTTTAATGATTTTGACTTGAAACTGTCTCAAAACAAGGGAGGAAGCAAGTTGGATTGGACAAAATACATATGTAACTAAAAAATTTTCTCTAATATAATATTTTTTTCTTTAAATGATTTTGACAACATAGAGTTTTATATGGTTGCTCGCGATCATGTGTTTAAATATGTAAGCGGCCGAAACTGAAGTTTCATTGATATTTATATGTCAATCGTATTAAATCGAATGAACGTGTAAGATTTCCACCGCCAATTCACATTACTTATAATTAATTATAGACACTAATAACGTCTTAACCGTTTTTATGTGTATCCTCACACAATTCGATTATAGTCGGCCCTTGATTTTTATTACAAATCGTTTTGGTACCGCATGATTTTGTATTTAGTTGAGTGTTCGAATATATATATTATTTTTTTTTGTCGCGACTTCATCTCTAATCTAGTAAATTTGTCAAACTCTACCCAAATTACCGCATAAGATCACCAAGGAACCTTAGCTTATGTTCCGTGACAATTACATCAGCTGGATTACACCGAGACCTATGGTTATATATAATTTTATCATGCACATATCATTTATTGATGATCCAATTACTCTTACTTGATTATTATTTTACTGCAGGTTGTATTATCTTCTGCACAATTTGGCACTTGTCTCTCACTCCTATTTAACCGTTGAAGGGGTAAAATATTAAGCCTAGGTTTAATCTACGAATTATATAATTGGATATCGTATAATTTAAGATATGATCCAAAGCACGTCGAGATTCAAAAGACGACCACAGTCATTGACTTATACACACTCGTAAATACATATCTTTTAGAAACTATAGATAACCTTGTAGAACTTTCAGTTTCGATCGAAAGAAACAAATAAAACCCTACCTAGATAGGCCTTGAAGATGCAAAAATAGTATTATATACACTAATACGCAATTTAGTCAAAATATTACTTCTCATATATATATTATTACTATAATATATATATATATATATGAAAACTATGGGTAATTTAATTTTTGTAACCCTGAAAATTTGTATACATTGACCTACAGACTCAGATTTTAAAATAAAATTACTGTAAAAATGATATAATAACCATAAACTATACGTCCGTTTTACAAAGAAAAACCTTTGAACAGTTTTTTGTTGCTTTTGGAAAATGTAATCTTATGATTTTCAGATGATGTTTCCCAATTTTTTTTTTTTTTATAATCATTGATCGAAACAAATAAAGTTTGAGTTTATATTATTACCGTTTAATTGATAGCATTTCAAATGGATATATTTGATAATTTTATAGTTAAAATACGTATGTAGAGACATTATTCTATGGAAGCATGGACATGAGGATTTCAAAGCTTTCTTCTCTTTCGAAATGGTATGAAGCAGATCCGAGTAACCATTTGATACTGTTGGTTGCATATAATGATATCTAGAGATAAGGATTACATCTGCAATTTCGATTATAATGATATCATCAACCATTTAGATGAATGAAAGTTTTTGTAATATGTTTCCTCACCATCATATCTCTTTCTCTAAGCCGCATAACCATATTGTGCATCAGATATGAAATATATCTTCTGGTCATGCCATGGTAGATATTGCATTATATATTAATTTTGTGAATCAATGTCATGTCAAGATCTCGATCATCCTATTTAGTTTTATCTTCATTAAATTGAAGATTATTGGGTATCCTAGAATTTTCAGTATTTAAATTTTTACAGAAACACAAGATAAATATAGTTTTTTTTCTTTTCCAATCAGCATGAGTCTGATTTAAAATAAATAACGATAAAATGGTCAAAAGCATATAAAATTAAAAATTAGTTGAAACGTGCTAAAATTTGAGATTTAATTTTTTAATTTTTTTAGTTTTATTTTTCGTCAATTTTATTCGTTTTCTGTATAGATATTTCGAAACATTTTAGTTGTGTTTTGGAGTTTTCATTTTGTTTTTGTAAGTGTAACTTACAGAAATCCAAACTTTGAACACATAATAAACTTGAAATAAGCATGGAGAAGATAGAGTTTGTGACGGATAATCAGTCATTTTTGGAACACACATAGCTTATATCCGTTGGTTGCATGGGACATAGACCAACCAATGCTAACACAACCACATTTTATCCATTTTGAAGCAGAGTTCACATTGGTTGGTGGCATCAAGCATAGCCCCACTGATTTCAGCTGATGACGCCAATGCTTCTTATTCCATATAGAGCTCCCATTGGTTGGCTACATCAGTGGTAACATCCAAGATTTTGTCCAAGTTATAAGAACTAACGCAGTTCAAACCGGATCGCTACCATTTAAATCCTTATATATATTTAAACAAGTTTTAGACACTTTTAACCAGAGATTTTTTTTTTTTCCAATTGATGTTAAAAAAGATCCAAAATCTTGCTTTTGCTTTGTTAATAAATATTCCAATTTTTACATGAATTGAGTGAATATTTCTTATCATATCTATCCTTATCTTTTTTTTATAAAAAAAATCAAGTGTTTTTATCTTATTTTGTAATATTCACTTGGTTTGGAACCATGAGTGAGTGTTTTATTATATTTTCTAAAATTATGAGTTTGGTAAATTGGGATGTCTTGATGATTGTTTTATAATAAAAGATACTAACAATGTAAATATAGTTTTGAAAATTAAAATATCCAAATATTTGATATATTAAAATTAAACTAAGATATATGTTTAAGAAAATCAGAATATTGATATAGGTGTCTATGTAGGATTTTAGTCAAAGTAAGCTTTCAATACCATCATCCTCGGGATATGGGTTACGTTTACAAAAGAAAGACGTGGCGTGGGGTTTCAACCTATTTTGTTCAATGAAGTTTTTATGGCCCGATGAATTTAAATCTATTGTATTTTGGTATTCTGATTTTCTGTTTTATATTCTGTAGTATTATTTAGATAAGTATCATATTATTTCATATCCAAATGGAAAGCTCAATACACAACGATGATGCTTCGCAACATTCTTTTCGTTTCTTGTATATTTTTTTTTTTGAATTCCTCAATGTGATTTTTAAACCTACCCTTACTGCGATAAAAAAGTATTAAGAATCATTATTATTTTACGTACATATATCGATCTAAATATGACCAACAGGTAGACAATATATATATATATATATATATATATATATCTGAGGTCATTGTCCTTATCGAGGATGTGGGATATGTGTTACGATTATCTTTTGTCAACAGTTCAATTCCTACCAAAGCGCCCATCACCAAATACTAATGAACATTTTTCAATGTTCGACTAAATTCTCACAAATTCATGTTTAACTATTTTCTTATATGTAATAAATTTTGCTCCGTATTTTACGGTGGGTCGTGGGTGATTTGTTTTTTTTTTTTACGGTTTAAGATTTTTTTTTAGGTTCACGAGAACTAGACGGGATTAAAACCAAAATACTCGGTTGCATTCAATACTATTTTTAGTTCAGTTAAATTTTGGTATGTTTCTAGCAAAGAATTTTTTATATTTTTGTATATTTTATAGTTTAGTATTTCTTCGGTTAGAGATCATGAAATAAATTTCATATGAAACCGATTTGATCAAAAGGTAGTATTCGCGTCATTTAGGAATGGCATTAAGTGAACATGCATGCATGTGAAACACAATTTACAATTTCACACTATAAGAATCCACTCTAATTGTGGATCCACAATGCGAACAAATAAGTCTTTAAAGTCTAAAGCCAATCAGATTGCACATCTAAGAAATATACATGCCCATATGATTTGATATAAAGACAAATTAAGCGATATTGAGCGGTAACACTAAAAGACTAAATTAGAGAGAAAATTGAAGCTTAATTAGTGAGAGGAAGCAAGGAGTAATGGTGGGGAGAGAAAGAGAGGGCTGACTTTGGAGAGCAAGAGAGTAAATGCATTTTGCTGTCCATGTTGACTCTTTGAAAGCAAAATCCCACTCTTCAATATTGTTACTTTTTACTCTATTATTATTGCTACTAATTTACTCATCAGCTCTCTCTCTCTCTCTATAAATATACGCAAGCTCTCTCTCCACATCTTCAGACAAAACTAACTACCACTTGTACCCCTTTGTCATAAGTATTCTTAACCCTACAATTTCCCAAGTTTCAAGCAAAAGAAAATTCAAAGGATTTAACATTTTCTTCTTCTATATATCTATCTGATACCTTCTCTCTTCTCCTCATACCACAACTTATTCCATACTTCCCCTAAACATAGAGTAATATTGGAGAGTGAGATATGGGAAGACCACCATGCTGTGACAAGATTGGAGTGAAGAAAGGACCATGGACTCCAGAAGAAGATATCATCTTGGTTTCTTACATTCAAGAACATGGTCCTGGAAACTGGAGATCTGTACCTACTCAGTCAGGTCTCTTCTTCTTACTTAATCTTATATTCATTTTTTTTTTGATAAAAATAATATTATAGTTTCAATTTTGTAATCCCTACTCTTAAGAAGTGCCCTTTAATGTTTTTTTTTGTTCTTGGGTTTGTGATTCATTTGTTTTGGCTTCAATTTGGTTGGTATGATCATTAAAGAAAAAGAAAAATAGTAATAAATGTACGATTTATCACACCGGCTTTTTTGTCCACACATATCAAATTAATTACTCTTTTAATTATTATAATTTGTTATTTTTGTGGTGATTTAGGTCTAAGGAGATGTAGCAAAAGCTGTAGATTGAGGTGGACTAATTATCTTAGACCTGGGATTAAGCGTGGAAATTTTACCCAACATGAGGAGAAGATGATTCTCCATCTTCAAGCTCTTTTGGGCAACAGGTACATAACATGCACATGATCTGACAAAGTATGCAAAAAAAATTTCTTTCTTTTTTAGTATGTATAAATATAACATTTTGAACTTTTAATAACTTGGGGACCAAATAATTATGAAGGTGGGCAGCTATAGCATCATACCTTCCAGAAAGGACAGACAATGATATAAAGAACTATTGGAACACACATCTGAAGAAAAAGCTCAAGAAGATGAACGATTCTTGTGATAGTACTATCAATAATGGACTTGATAATAAAGACTTGTCTTCATTAAACAAAAACACTTCTTCGCATCAAAGCAGCGGCTCCAACAAAGGTCAATGGGAGAGAAGACTTCAGACAGATATCAACATGGCTAAACAAGCTCTTTGTGATGCCTTATCACTTGACAAACCACACAACCCTACTAATTTCTCTATTACAGACCTTGGTTATGGTCCATCATCTTCGTCTTCGTCTACCACCACTACTACAACAAGCAACACTAAACCATACCCATCTGGTGTCTACGCTTCAAGTGCTGAGAACATCGCTCGTTTGCTTCAGAACTTCATGAAAGACACACCAAAGACCTTGTTGCCCTCACCGGTTTCAGCCACCGAGAGGGATTTCACCACGGCGGCTTCGAGCCCTAGCACGACTGAAGGAGGCGGAGAAGGGTTTGACCAGTCTTTATTTAGCTTCAACTCCATGGATGAAGCTGAAGACAAGCCTAAGCTAATAGACCATGACATTAATGGTCTAATTACACAAGGATCTCTTTCTTTGTTTGAGAAATGGCTCTTTGATGAGCAAACCCACGACATGATCACAGACAACAACATGTCACTAGAGGGTCAAGATGTGCTGTTCTAGAAAGAACAGAAAAGAAAGTCACTAGAGGAGGCTTAGCTATAAAGAAATTGTATAATCAAGTACTCTTTAGTTTCGTTGTAATCCTTAATTACGTTTCATATTTCAGTAATTAGGGATTTTGGAGTCTTTAGTAACTTTAACACGATTTTCTCTTATTTTTTTTTTCTATGTGGAGATGTTATTTTTGTTTTTGTTTTTCCTGTTTGTGGACGTGGAGATGCCATCTTCTATCATGTTCATGTAGTAGAAACTCAAAAGTGTAAATATCGTCATAAATGTAACGTTGTTTTATATTGTCGCTCATTTGGTTATATATAAAGTCACGCCACTGTTTTTTCCTTTTTTTAAAACCGATTTTTGATTAATAATTAAATCGCAACCTGATTACAAATTGGTATAAAAACCCAGAAAAAAAATTGGATGGTTAGTGGATTCTAAAACACTAACACAGCTAACACTTGTAATTCTTAGCTACTCAACGCTACACTAATAAAGTTATGATATCTAACAATAATCCGAAAAACATATGCTTCGTCACCATTGATGGTGCTTACGCAATGCATGGATTTAGTTTCAGTTCGTTAATGCCTCCACATAGATTTTTGTTTCTATATACCAAAACTGTAGTAGAGTTTTGAAAATTTTCTTCTTTTGACACCCTTCCTTCGAAATTGTTAATGGATAGATTGAAATACTCTAACTTGAAAAACTTTGCAAGATACTCAGATATACTTCCAGTGATATATATATATTTTTTTTGACAAATCAACTCTACTAACAGCCACTAATCCTCTGATATTTGAGATGGTTCCATCGAAATAATTTTCTTGAAGATAAAGTTCTTCCATCGAGAAGTATTTTCCCAAGGTTTGTGGGAGTTGTCCTGACAAGTTAGTATTTCCAAGTGATAGTACAACACGATTTTGTGATCTTCCAACATCGTTTGGTAAAGAACCGATCAAAGAATTATCTTCCATGATTATGTGAACAAGGGATGGATTTGCATGGAATTTCCTAAGGTATAGTTCCATTCAATTAGTTAGATCCTATATGTAAATATAGTAGGTGCCAATTTCCAAGACTTGGAAAAATGGGTCCTTCAAAACTATTGTTGGACAAATAAAGTGTTTCTAACTGAGTGATGTTTCCTATAGAAGATGATATCACTCCTGACACTCCATTTTGAATATAGACTTAAATAACCCAATTCCAAAAGCTTCCCAAGAGAGGTTGGGAGTGAGGAGAGCTTAATCGAAAGGTTGAACACTGATATTGACAAAGAATGGAGGTGAGATTCGTCCAGTTCTCTAACTCGTATCGGATGAAGTTGGGTTATAAACAAACCATGCATGATTGATTGTTGTAATGGCAGGGTTTTGACGGTTCATGGATCGGATGATGAGGTAATACCCGTGGGAGATGCCAAGGAGTTTGCGAAGATCATACCGAACCACAAGCTGGAGATTGTGGAAGGAGCAGATCGTTGTTATACCAAACATCAAAGTCCGTTGGTTTCAACAGTTATATTGTTCATAAAGACAGTCATTGTGAAGAACAACTAGTTTATTTTTTTCTCTGAGCATTTTTCAGATACATATTACACACTTACATCTTCCAGAATTTAGACTTCTACGCGTTCTTTTCAAGTTGTTTCGATAAAGATCTAAAGTGATATAAAGTAACAAGCTTCGTCAATGAACAACACCTCCTCGAAGATGATTTGAATAAAACTCAAGGATCAACAATCTAGAGCAGTTAGACAAACTGGCTGGAATCTCTCCCTCCATAGAATTATAGCTCAGATCCAAGTTATGAAGTCTAAACAAGTTTCCCACTTGTTTAGGGATGGTTCCACCAAAAAAGTTACAGAGAGCTTAAGTGATATGAGAAACGAGAGATTACCAATAGATGGTGATATCACTCCAGTTGCAGAAAGGGAACGAGTGATTCCATTAAGACAAGACAGCTCTTTTGCCTTCAGAAACTTGAGATTTTAACTCCAGCTTGCCGATCAGATTCATCGGAGAAACCATATATATGCTTCAAATAAGATTAGGGCATTGCAAGAAATTAAAATATTTTATAGGAAAATTAGTATATGGGACGAACAAAATGCAAATGAGTGGTAATACAACTCAGAGACGAAACTGCAAAATCCAAAATGAGCTCAAGTCAAGTCTGGTAGTCAACGTTGACGTTTACTCTGTACTAGTTTTCTAAGTACATCATGGGTTTTTGGAGAAATTAACAAATTAAAGACAGGTCTCGTGTTTCAACATTCAACATTGTAAAAAAGAACTAATAGAGTTTTTTTGGCGTCAACGTTGACGTTTACTAGGGCTAGGAATTTTATCCCTATCCGATAATCTAATCCGATACTAAATCGATAATATTCAAACTAGTACCAAATCGATTATGTTTTGGTTTCTAATTGGATGCAAAACTGTTATATCCGAAATATCCGATACTTATAAATATCAATCCAAAATCTATTGAATAATCTAATAATCCAAATATATATATATATATATATATATATATATAAATAAAAATATTATACATATATATATGTGACATACAAATTTTAGTAATTCTTTTACGGATTTTGGTTGTTTACATTTAGTCGAACCTATTAATTTTTTTATTTAGAGTACAATATTTCTTTTCGGATACAATTTTGAATTATTGGATATAACCGATCTGATATCAAATCGATAATCCGATACTAAATCGATAATATTCAAACTAGTACCAAATCGATTATGTTTTGGTTTCTAATTGGATGCAAAACTGTTATATCCGAAATATCCGATACTTATAAATACCAATCCAAAATCTATTGAATAATCTAATAATCCAAATATATATATATATATAAATAAATAAAAATATTATACATATATATATGTGACATACAAATTTTAGTAATTCTTTTACGGATTTTGGTTGTTTACATTTAGTCGAACCTATTAATTTTTTTATTTAGAGTACAATATTTTTTTTCGGATACAATTTTGAATTATTGGATATAACCGATCTGATATCAAATCGATAATCCGATACTAAACCGATAATCCGATACCAAATCCTATCTGAAACATTATCGGATATTTTACTCAAAATCTGAACCGATCCGATACCGAAAATACTGAACCGATACTGAACCGATAATGTTTCGATTTTTTATTAGATACAAAACTATCATATCCGAAATATCTGATACCAATAAAGATCGATCCGAACCGAACCAATAATCCAAATTCCCATCCCTAATTTACTCACAGTTTAACTTACTAGACAAAAAGCAAACAAATTGATTATGGATTCGTCTCAGGGAATTTCAGGTATGTAATAATGTTGCCCAGATCGATTCCACTTCAAGATCTTCAGTTTGTCGTAAGATTCTGACTTATAGATTCCTGTTTTTTTTTCAGCTTGTGAACAGCAGAAGATCGTGATTCCGAACAGCAACAACGAGAAGCTCGTGGGTCTGCTTCACGAAACTGGATCAAGAAAAATTGTGGTCTTGTGCCAATGGATTTCGATCAAACAAGGTTCGGTTGGTTTTGTGATTTATGCTTTCTTTTTGACTTAACCTTAATCGAAATATGAATCTGGAGTCGTAATCACTGGCTTACCAACGTAAATCTGCAAGCTTTTTATTATTACTTTTTTGCTGTTTTCTCAGCTCTTGTGGTGACTAAGATCTAAGACTTGATTCATTTCCGAATTATAGGCATTTCGTGTTTTTTGGTAATTTCTCGATCCAATATTTTATAAAGTTACATAATTTTAGTTCAATTTGTAGATTGATTAAAGGTGTAACTCGGCATTTTGGTTGTTTCGGAACTTTCTTCGTCTTTTGCACATAGAGTAGATGGGTGAATCTTGGTGGAATCAATATGAATGTTGAAGGCAAACTTCAAATATGTATATTGAAGCCAAAAACTCTTCAAAGCTGTTTGCTTTTTCTAATTAGATAGTAAGACTTCAAGGGGTTTATTGTTTTTAGCTTACTCGATCGTTTCATCTTTAATAAGTGATTTGAAGGATATACATAACTAAAATTAACTGAAAATTTAACCACAGTTTCTTGTTCTGTTTTTGGTAACTGATTCTCAAATTCATAGAGGAAGTGCATTGACCATTTAGCTAGTTAACAATTTGGCCTCAAGATGGTGTGGGGTTGCATAAATTGATAAGATTTATGTATGAATTAACTTGTCCTTGGCCTTGGCCTTTGAAATTATGCAGAATGACACAGTCATGAAAAATGTAGCTGCTGCTATAGAGAAAGAAGGGATCAGCGCTTTCCGTTTTGATTTCTCTGGGAATGGGTATATGTTTCTCTTTCTTGCTTTATCATTGATTGTGAATGAGAGAATATGTTTGATTTGATTTTGGGGCTTGCCATTGTTGCAGAGAGAGTGAAGGCAGTTTTTATTATGGTAACAACTATGAAGCTGATGATCTACACTGTCATCCAACACTTCTCTAACATGAACCGTGTGGTTCCAATTATCCTCGGGCACAGAAAAGGTAACTTGGACCACTTGAATGCCCTGCCTCGAGCAGAGGTGAATCCGACATTGCTAGTGAATCTCAGCTCATTTTTGACTGTTAAACTTTTAAACGCATAGGAGGTGATGTGGTCCTCCTCTATGATCTGAGAACAGGCGTAGGAGAGCGTCTTGGGGAAGATTTTTTGGAAAGAATTAAGCAACAAGGATTCATCCATGTTATCGATGGTATTTTCTTGCATCGTCTCAGATTAGAACTCTAGTACTTCTATCAATATGTTTTGTATTTTACAGAAAGATGTGGGTATCGTGTTACTGAGGAGAGCTTAATGGAGAGGTTGAACACTGATATGCATGAAGCTTGTCTCAAGATTGACAAAGAATGCAGAGTCCTGACGGTTCATGGATCGGAGGATGAGATAATACCCGTGGAAGATGCAAAGGAGTTTGCGAAGATCATACCCAACCACAAACTGGAGGTTGTGGAAGGAGCAGATCATTGTTATTCATGATACCTAATTATATACTTTTTTCTACGTTTAGTCCTACTTTTTTCGATTTAAGAATATTTGTATCCAAAATAAATTTTCCACTAATACGGAAAAACATTTAAAAAAGCTCTTGTAGTATTTCAAAAAATGGAATGTACAATTGGAATAGTGGCATAAACCAAATTGTAACCCTTTGCTTTCTGTATCAAACTGCCAATATCATCTAACAATGCCAAATCATTTCATTTAAATATATTTAGATGTTTGTCTTCGATTCGAATATAATAATGTCTTCGATTCGAATATATTTCATTTCCTATAAAAATCAAAGAAAACTCGGCAAGAAAATCTTTTAGAGTGTAAGGTTTCACCGCAAACGAAAAGAGAATTTTTCGAACTAGTCTCTTTCGATCCAACCTAAACCAAAAAGAATAAAAACTTATCTTGATCACCAGTAAATACAAAAAAAGGAAAAAAAACGAAACTTTGGATGATAAATAGAAGTGGGAAAATTATAAACAAATTTGGGAATTTTAAAAAGGCAAAATATACTAGTTATCTTTATTCAATTATACATGTGTTGGTGCAGCAAAACCGATGGTTCCTTTGCCAAAATCGCTAACATGAGCAGTCATAAGAACGTTGATTGGCTTCTTAAATGATAATTAGCTATAGATTCATGACAATGAGAATGAAGATATTCCAAAACAGAAGCCACATCTATCGCCAGAGCATTTTAAAGAGGATCAATGTTTTTGAGGGTCTACGAATCTCATCGACTTCTTCTTCTGAGTACAATCATATATCCAAACTTCCATTTGTCATGAACTTATAAATGAGAGCTTTGAATTCATTTTCTTGAAAATCAATACTTGAGCAAGCAATTAACATTTTCACAAGATTACAATGCCTTATGTCATTTATGGATTCACATTTCTATGTATTTGCAGGTTTAGAACTTTGATTGCAACAACGTTGTTCTCTGCTGGGAGCAATGCTTTAAACACAGTGCCAAAGTTGCCTGACCCAATCAAATTGCTTGAAGAGAAGGCATATGTTGCATTTGGGAGATTTCTATATCTTTTCATGGAAGGCTCCCATGAATACAAGAAAACTGCAGAGAGGGAATGAGTTATTCCATAAGGACAAGACAACTCTTATGCCTTCCCAAACTTGAGACTTAAACTCCAAAAAAGCTTGCCTATCAGTTCCATCGGTAACCCATATGCTTCACGTGACATGAACGTAGTGAAAAAAGTAAAAGAAACAGTCTGGATGTAACGTGGTGCTCCTCTACGTCTCCAAGTATTGCGATGGTAATATCCGCAATGTAATCAATATATCGAGATGTTATGATCTGAAAAAAGGCATACGTCTTGAAGAAGGTTACTTAGAAAGAATTAGGGAACAAAGATCCATCGATGCTAAAGAGGGAAAGTCCGACTTCCGTGTTACCAAGGCAAGCGTGATGGAGAGGTTAAAGACGGATATGCATGCAGCTCGTCTCAAGATTGACAAAGAATTCAGTCTTAACGGTTCATGGTTCGGGTGATAAGTTAGTACCAGTAGGAGATGCCAATAAGTTTGCAAAGATCATACCGAACCACAAGCTGGAAACTTATGAAGGAGCCGGTCATGGTTACACCAATCATCAAAATCAATTGGTTTCAAGAGTTACGAGTTCATAAACACAGTTGTGAAGAACAACTAGTTTCTTTTTTTTTTATTTGTTCTTTGAGAAAAATGTTCATGCCTGATGTTATATACTATATCTGAATCCTGCGTGTGTTCATTTAATCAAAATTTATTTACTTGTTCTTCTTGTCTTCAACTTGAAGATATTATTAGCAGCAAAATAGTCATAATAACAATGATACTGTACATATTGCCGTGAGAGTTGTGTCAACATTCGGGAGTAGAGAAGTAACATTAACAGATTCAGAGAACACAAATATACGAGGAAGATAACATGTGAAAAAGAAGCATAAGTAGGTGGAAGTTCTTACAACCAAGTTCAGGGTATTTTGTCTTAATAGTCTTACCGGAGAATCATTGCCGGGAAAGATCAGACTGGTGTTCGGTTGGATATCGGCGGCTCTGGCGCAACAGCAAAGTGTAGTCCCCTTCTTTGAGGCACACCACCGTGTATCATGAAGGCAACTTCCGCGGCAGCTAGAGCCGCTGCTTCCTGATATCATAGAAACAAAAGCAGTCCATTGTATATTGTATGTTAGATTGAGATTTTTCACAATTTAAACAAAGTTTGATACAGAGCATATTTTCGTGTTCACACCCGTCTTTGCCTCCGGCGTTGTAGTATACCGATGGCCCATGCCATGATGTAACATGGGAGGAGAAAACCAGCAGCGCGAAGAAGGAAAAGCTGTTGAAACCAGGAAAAAAAAAAATCAACAAACATTCACAAGATACACAAAGAAGTGCATGAAGAAGACAGGAAAAAGCAAGTAAATCTTCATACAGAGAAGAAGGCAGTAGGATCGTCCTCGTCATCTGGGTTAGTTGTGAGGTTCAGTGCATCTCGTAACAGTAAAAGTGCCATTAGCTGCCATAACAGACGTAGAAAGCAGGCACCAGTAAAAACATCAGTACCATATTAGGCTCTCATCAAAAAGATTGAGGAAAGGATAAGCTTACGATGAGAGCAGCAGAGCGACAAAAGGCAGCTCCGCTTGAGTTAGACTCAGAGTACTCGTCATAATCAGCTTCCAAGAAATGGCGTTCCGCTGCAGCCATTGCCCGAATGCGTGGATCGCTCAAGTCCAAGGGAACTCCATTCTCCCAGTCGTCACTGCACGATGCGTTTACAAATCACAGAAACAAGAGAAATGAAGCTCGAGGAAAAAGGAGGTAATCAAAACGAGAGAAATACCTAAATATGCAAAGACTAAGAAAAAAGGTAGATATGAAGACTTCTCAAAAGTATTCTCTCTCATGGTGTTACCAATAAATAAACGACTATTCAGAATCTTACATGCAGAGAAAATGTTAGGTTATCGATATCAATCAAGCATATCTTGTAGAAAAGAAGGTACATCTTGAATTCTCCATACCACACTCAAAATCATACTATGCCAAAATAAGGTTTAACTGAATGTATAAACTTGAGAAATATGAATGAGGAACACAGGTTCATTTACTTTACTGAATTGATCGGTTATCAACAAGATATCAATTGTGTTGTAAATGGTTAAGGAGAATGCACTTGTAAGACAATTGATCAAGTCATGCTTCTCTTTGTTTAAGCAAATATATAGTACCAAATATCAATTTCTTGTTCAATTCATTAAAGCGGCCAGAAACAATCAAGACCTCAGATTCGGAAAACTTACCCAATGTGAATTATAGTTTCATCAGGAGGAGGAGGTGGAGGTGCTGTATATCCATGTTGATAAGGCTGTTCATTAGAAAAAAAGAAAAAAGATAACTTTTTACAAATGGTAATCGGTATTCTTGTAGTTGAGCACTTTGAGCAGCGATAACAACGTGGAACCATTCTAAACTAACATAGAAAAGTACTAAGTAAAAAAAAAAAACAATCAAGACCTCATATTCAGGAGAGGTGTGTGACATAGTAACTACAAAAGTATTACAGGGATGAAATTGCGGGTTTGTGGTACCTTAAAAAGCTATAAACTTAGATTGACATATTGACATAAAAATATTTAGCAGAGATGCAAACTGATTCAGTTCATCCACCAAAAGTCAAATCTAGTTGCATTTGTTGCACCTTGTAATCTATGAAGCCTAGATCAGTATGTTGACACATAGATACAAAAATTTAGCAGATTATTGATTACCTGGTGGCATATTTCGCAAATTATGTCGCCTTTCTCATTACACCAACGCTGAACACACTTGCGGTGGGCATACTGCGTAATCAAAATTCAAAAGAGAAACTTTCAAACCAATACCATCAAAAACAAAGAACAATGAAACACAATGTATTTAATTAAAACGTTTTTTATAAAAGCACATTGTTTTTACCTTCAAACTGCCATTACAAGCACAAGGAGCCTCCAGGTTCTTAGTGGTATCTTCCTCCTGGCATATACGGCACTCAACAGATTGGAGAAGTGGTTCCTCTTCCTCAACAGCATAGTACTTCCTCGCTTCTTCAGCTTCATCCAGAGATGAAGAAGCCAAGTCTGTGCCTTGAGGCCTGGAACTTTCTCCAGAAGAAACAGAATCTTTTTCTGACTTCAAGCTCTCAGCCGTTATGAGACGATCGGTACATAAACTCAGATGATCGGCCATACTAAAGCTTAGCACCAAAGATAGAATGTTGTTGATCTGTAACAAGAAGCTTCAATACTTTCAAACCAAGAATCAAAAGCATCCCTTAAGAGAGAACATTTGATCACCTAACATCACTAGAAATCTCAATTAAAGGAAAATTTCCAGAGAAAAAAAAACAAAAAAAAAAACTCTGGAACAGCTTAGCATACGAGTAAAAAAGGGTTTGCTGCTTCAAAATTACCCAGAAATTAACAAATCCTAATCGGAAAAGCCCCAAATTCGAGAAACAAACAAAAAGAGAGATAGAAACGATTCGATCTACAGAATGAAACCCTAATATTCCACAAATGAAAATCCAATCGCAGAAGACAAAATAGAACAATAACAATATATAAGCGAATAATAATCAAGGGAAATCAACATTACCTAGAAACGATTCTGGAATCAAAGGAAGAAAGAAAAAAAAAGCTCTTTCGAAATTTGGAACCTTTAAGCTAAAATTAAAAACTCTTAAAATTCGTGTTTTGTATTTTTGTTTCCGTGTTCGGTCTAAAAAGTCTGATAAACACATAGTATATATTATGGGAGCGTGTGTGGATAAATATCTCAACGTGATACGTGTATAGGCATTGGAAAGAGGTTCGGTCTATACGAACCGGAGCTTCCGAGCTTGATAAGATAACGTCCGTTTAACGGCTACTTAAGAAAGCGCTTGAAAATCTTATTTTAGCAAACGGTAACGGAAGTCGTTGGGTTGAAAAATATTTTCTTTTCTTTTTTCTGGCGAAGACATTTATGTTTGTAATCATTTATATATTCAAGGGTTCTGGTTAGATTATTTAAGATTGTCACCGAAGAAATTAATTATTTGGTCCATGTATAATTATAAATTTATGTGATATAACGGCTGAAAAATAATTTATGTGACATCTTATTTGCTTCTTTTTTCAATAGAGTAGGCAAATTGGACCAATTTGAATATTCTAGACGTTCCCTAATTTCATACGAATTAGTTTGACTTTGACTTTGACTTTTTACATTTTGGCAAATTCGAAAATGAATTTATAGATTCTCAAGAAAGTGAGTAACTGAACCAGTATATTTTTAATTCGAGCAAACTGGTCCGGTTTAAAGAAAACCGAGATCATGTAAGCGTTGCTCACACTCGAAGGCTAAACCCTAAACATCGAACATCGGAAGCTTCAGACGATTTGAAAAATGGTGGAGCAACAAGGGATCGTTGGTTAAGCTTCTGCTCCGGTTAACTCAGAACCGGAAGAAGACATGGAACTCGAATCAGGGAGAGAGGAAACTGAAGAAGAGAACGGAAGTTATTCATAATAAGCAGAAGGTGGAAGAGAAGTCTGTGGAGGAGGAGAGATTAGAGAAGAAGGATGATGTAAACGGGTCGGGTCGGGACAAGCTGGATCAGAAGGAGTTTGTTTCCTCTGTGGAAATGTTCGATCTTTTCAACAAGTTGTTGCATTTTTTCTCATACCCATTGTGTTCTGTGAATAATAGACTGTATGGTTTGGTTAGGAAGATGATTACTCTTAGGAATATGATTATAATCTTGTTTTAGTGGAATTAAGACACTATGGGAATAACCATTCATCTGATACTCTTAAGCTTATATCCATTGTATGAAAAATGAAACATTTGCTCCAATCCTAATTTGATATCTGCAACTCTTAGTGAAAACTTAAATATGGCAATTTGGCGAATCAGTTATGTAGCTTACTATATAATTGTTGAATAATTTAGCGGAATTGAGATACTGTAGTATGATAAGCCTATGTTATGGTTAGACCCGAGATTATGTGCAAAACGATTTACGAGGAAAAATGATTTGTACACTAGACGTTAAAAACATGTTTTTTTTTTTTTTTATTCTTGTAGAGAACGAAAGGAGAATATTTACATAACTTATAACGGTTATCAAATCTACAACCGACAATTCCAAATCTCTAATAGTTACTTATTATGTTTCATAGTAAATATCGTTTATACTTCTTTAAGATTTTGTGTATTTATATATCTTATAATTTTTTATGTATAATATAGATTATATAGAAATTATGACAAACACATATTATAGAAAAGGAAGAGATTGTAAATATTAGAAGATTAGAAAATTAAAATAATTTTGAAGTGAAAACATATGATATAAAAATGGTGATTATATAAATTTAAGATATCGAAATTGGTTTGGATGAATATGAATGGTGATTGTAGAATTGGAAAAAAATCAATAATATAAATCCAACCAAATAACAAAATTAGCTAAATATTTTTTTCTCTTATGTTTTGATCTTTAAAATACTTATAAATCCATTAAAATCTAATTTCAAATCAATTTATTACAAAAATCATTGTTGTTGAATAACATATTATTTTAAAATCATAGAACCAATAATATTTGATTTGAGTTGGATTTCCAAGTCCATTAAAATACAGAAATGTCCGATCAAGCTTCCAAATATTTGATGATTTTTGGAAATTAGCAATTAAGTCTATTGATTTGAAGAAAATATTGGTTTATGAAAAACGGAATATAACACCAAAACACTATAGACTAAAATGGAAATACCAAGTCAAACAAACAAGACCAAGATAATTCAAACTTTTGATTGCTTTGACCTTTTTTATCTTAATCAAGAGAGCAACCCTTCGAATCTTTTTTTCTCCAAATGATCTTAGCGAGATAAACTCTTCTACCTGATAATTTGATTGCATAATCTTTAGTTTTCACAGGACGACCATTGTAATTAAACTTTCACAAGATAATATTTCTTTCATAATACGTAATTGGTGAGTTCTAGATATAACTCAGGTTTAAGCAAATCAGATATCACCTGTCGTATATAGTTCAGCGTATCACTTTTTTTTTTGAGAGCTCGTTTAGCTTATCACTTAACCCTCTGTATATATATATAAACTAATTTAAAGGACTTCATCTCCAAAATGAGTTTTGTAAGAACTCCATCTAAAACTAGAATTCTAGTACATTGGATTTGTCCAAATAAGCAAATTTCAATCATTAGAATTTTGGACAATAGTCAATGGTTTTGGCTTAGAAATATAGTTGAATCATGCCATATTGTCTTTTTGCTCTATTTTATGTTTTTTTTTGTTGCTATTTTGACATATAATAATTTTAAATCCACATATACAAAGAAAAAATATCTATAAAAGCATAAAATCAAACCAAAATATTTAGAAATTATAAAAAAAAACATTTAAAATAGTACTAAATTACAAATTTATAGCTCTTTAAGTTTATGTTAAAATCATATAACTTTGTAATCACATTTTTTAATAGCTCAAATTTATACACAGGAAAAAAATATAGTCAAATACATCAGTATCATCTTCCCTCCTTGTCTATCGTAGTTATGTCTAGTATTGAGAGTCACATTAATATAAATATATAATCTTCCCTCTTTCGTATTTTCCTCAGCACTATGTAGCAACAACTTCAATCCCCTCCGTCCATCTGTTGAAGGAGGCACTTCAAAAATCTCTTTCGTGTGTTATTTAATTTCACCCGTTTTCAAGAAATGTCGATGGCTATGTTGAAGTCCACGAGCAGCAACGACGTTCACCTGATTTCTCTGATCGTATCCGCCACCGGGAAATCCTATCTCCGGCAGATTCACGCCGTCTTACTTCGCACTTCCTTGATCAGAAACTCAGACATTTTTCACCACTTCCTCTCCCGTCTCGCTCTCTTTCTCGTTCCACGTGACATCGATTACTCGTGCCGGGTTTTCTCACAGAGGAGTAACCCAAGTGTCTCTCACTGCAATACTATGATCAGAGCTTTCTCCGTCACCGAAACTCCCGGCGAAGGGTTTCGCCTGTTCCGAGCTCTGAGACGAAAAAGCTTTCTTCCCGCTAACCCGCTCACATCGTCTTTCGCCCTCAAGTGTTGCATCAAATCAAGTGACTTACTCGGTGGTTTGCAGATTCACGGCAAGATTTTCACTGATGGGTTTCTCTCGGACAGTCTTCTGTTGACGACTCTGATGGATCTCTACTCCACCTGTGAAAACAGCACTGCTGCTTGTAAAGTGTTCGACGAAATTCCCAAGAGAGATACCGTTTCTTGGAACGTGCTGATCTCGTGTTTTCTGCGAAACAAACGTACACGTGACGTTCTGTTTTTGTTTGATAAGATGAAGAACGAGGTTGATGGATGTGTAAAACCAGACGGTGTAACATGCTTACTAGCTCTACAAGCTTGCGCCAACTTAGGCGCGTTGGATTTCGGTAAACAAGTTCATGACTTTATCGATGAAAACAAGCTCGGTGGTCCTTTGAACTTAAGCAACACTCTTGTTTCGATGTACTCACGATGCGGGTCTATGGATAAGGCTTACGAGGTCTTTAACCGAATCCGTGAAAGAAACGTGGTCTCATGGACGGCTATGATCTCGGGTTTAGCCATGAACGGATTCGGAAAAGAAGCCATTGAAGCTTTCGACGAAATGTTAGAGTGTGGAATCTCTCCAGAGGAACAAACACTCACAGGTTTACTGTCTGCCTGTAGCCATTCCGGGTTGGTCGATGAAGGAATGATGTTTTTCGGTAGACTAAGGAGCGGCGAGTTTGAGATAAAGCCAAATGTACATCACTATGGCTGCATCATTGACCTCTTGGGACGTGCTCGTCTACTCGATAAAGCCTACAGTCTTATACAATCAATGGAGATGAAGCCGGACTCTACCATATGGCGTACGCTGCTTGGTGCTTGTAGAGTCCAAGGAAATGTGGAACTTGGGGAACGTGTGATCTCTCACCTTATCGAACTTAAAGCCGAAGAAGCTGGAGATTACGTTCTGTTACTCAACACATACTCTTCGGTTGGGAAATGGGAGAAAGTGACTGAACTGCGTTCATTGATGAAGGAGAAAAGAATCCATACAAAACCTGGATGCAGTGCCATCGAGCTACAAGGAACCGTTCATGAGTTTATCGTAGACGATGTTTCGCACCAGCGGAAGGAAGAGATCTATAAGATGCTGGCGGAGATCGACCAGCAGCTGAAGATTGCGGGTTATGTGGCGGAAACCACATCGGAGCTGCATAATCTTGATTCCGAGGAAGAGAAGGGACATGCCTTGACATACCATAGCGAGAAGCTAGCTATTGCCTTTGGTATTCTTGTGACTCCACCAGGAACAACCATAAGAGTGACCAAGAATCTCAGAACTTGTGTTGATTGCCATAATTTCGCAAAGTTTGTATCTCATGTTTATGATCGTGTCGTTATCGTTAGAGATCGTTCCCGTTTCCATCATTTTAAAGATGGGTTTTGCTCCTGTAATGACTTTTGGTGATGATTCAAAAGATTTGCTTCATGTCATGTCTCAAATTTTACTTTTTTGTCTACTCATTTTTCTATTCTTATAATAAAACGCAACACATTTTCTTCCTTGAATTTTGAGTTTGTTTTGTAAATGATCGTTAGAGACCTGTCCTGTTTTCATCATTATAAAGGTGTGTCTTGCTCATGTAAAGACTTTTGGTGATGGAGTATAAAATCTGCTTCAATGTCATGTATCAAAATCTTCAAACTGAAGCTAATACATTCTTTATTCTACAACCAGAAATGTCTCGCCGATGCAAGAAAGATAAAAAGACAAAACAAAACTCCAAATGATCAGAAGAAAAATGCTATCCGCTTGAATGAAGAAACATGTTTCTCAGATGAAATCAAGACCTAGTTAGCAGGTTTGTTTGCAAATGCGACACCCTTCTCGATGCTGGCTTTCAGTTCTGGCTTAAGCGCTTCTAATGCTTTCTGCTCATACTCAGTCAGTCCTTGGAGGTCAGACTCGATCACAGACTCAAGTCCGTTCTTCCCGAGCTTGATCCGTGATGCAAAGAAAGGAAGATCCGTCAGAGTTGAATCCACAAATGAGCACTCATAGACATCTCCATCCCCGTCAAGAGCACGAAGAGATGACTCGACGAATCTTGCTGCAGCATATGCCATTGACAAAGTAGCCGAACCTGCACCTGCCTTAGCATCCACGACCTCAGTTCCCGCATTCTGAATCCTAACAGTGAGTTCTTGGATCTCTTCATCAGTAAAGTTGACCGATGGTTTGGTCTTTGAGAGAAGAGGCAGAATGGTGATTCCGGCATGGCCACCAATGACCGGAACATCCACATCTATGAGCTTCAAGTTCTTTTTCTGAGAAACAAAAGTGTTTGCCCTCACAACATCCAAAGTGGTGACACCAAATAGCTTCTTGGGATCATAGACACCTTTCTTTTTCAAAACTTCAGCAGCAATAGGTACAGTAGAGTTAACCGGGTTGCTGATAATGTGGATGAAGGCATTAGGACAGTTATCAGCGACAGCTTCAATTAGTGTTTTCACTATCCCCGCATTGATGTTGAAAAGATCATCTCGGGTCATACCCGGCTTTCTCGGTACACCAGCAGGGATAACCACAACATTCACATCCTTTAAACAATCAGCCAACTCAGACGGTCCAGTGAAATCACGAACCTGAGAAGGTGTGTTGCAGTGACTCAAATCAGCAGCAACACCCTTGACATTGGCAATATCGTAGAGGTGAAGAGTAGAAACAAGCGGAGACATCTTGATAAGAAGCGACAAAGGCTGACCAATCCCTCCAGCAGCACCAAGAACCGCCACTTTGTAAGAAGCGTTGATATTTAATCCATATGGCTTCTTGTCAGCTGTTTGGGATTTTGTTACAGAACAGAGGAGAGACTTGCTGAAAGATGAGGAATCTGATCTACAGAGCAGAGACGATGACCTGAGACCGCTGAAACTAGGGAGAGAGTTAAATTTCACAACTTGTGCCCTTGACTGTGGTAAGGAGCAGCTGGCTCTAGACGAGTAAGAAACGGTAGATCCAATGGAAATCGAAGAAGCTGTTGTTGCTGCCATTTCTTTTCTTCTTCTGTTTTCACAAAAAAAAAAAAAAGATTAATACAACTTATTACATGAAATGAAATGTGAGGAAGATTGATTCATGTCAGCGAACTTTCATCAATCTGAGGTGAAACAGGAAACATTCAATCAAAAAACCATAACCGAAGAAGCATAAAACCCTAATCCACGAGAGACGTAAACCATAAGAATGGGAATCCAGTATCAGAGATGCTATGTTCAATTCAATCTAGAATCAAATCGTGTATAGAAATGGAAAATAAATATTAAATAAAACCTTGGAGAAAGAGAGAGACGCTTCAGGAGTTGTGTTTCGATTTTGCAATGTTCGCAGGCTTTCGAGGCTTTGAGTGAGTGAGAGAGGACAAAATGAGATTAGGTCACGACGTCAGGGCAAATTGATAAAATAAAACCTTATTTAAAATATTAATAATATTTATAAAAAAAAATAAAGAGAGAAAAGTATTATTATTCTCCGGATCTCTGTTTTGAGCTGTCTCGTTGGATTCACCAGGAGGTGATGCGTCTTTTAGTAGTGTTCTTACGACAGCCAACGCAGCGTTTTTTTTTTTAACACAATAAAATACTTCATTGATTGAAAGATAAGCTCATGGAGCTACAGAAATGTCACCATTGACAATTGGTACTAACCAACATGGTGGCATATGGTCTATGAAGGCATAGTAAACATGATCACGGCTAACACACTTAGCTAAACTGTCAGCTGCCCTATTTGCTTCCCTACCTATTAGTTGGACTGAATAAGTGGGTTGCAGTGATAAGGTAGAACAAATGTCTGAAATGTATCCTTCCACTGATGGCCATTTGTCTGGTTCTTTGATAGCCAAACAAAGGTTTGCACAATCTGTCTGGAAGCAGACATTCTTAATCCCCATATTTGAAAGGCATCTACAAGCCCACCCAAGTGCCGCAGCCTCTGAATGGAGTGGTGATGGTGTGGTAGGGTAGACTTTTGCACCTATAAAACGAACTAACCCAGTGCTATTTCTAACAATCCAACCAATTCCAGAGCCTATGGCCTCCTTGCTCCAGGAGCCATCTACATTGCAAACAAAGTTACCTTCAGATGGAGGCTTCCATTTGGTTGATTCATTCTTCTTCCTCTTCCTTTGTTCGCTTCCTGTGCATGTCTGGATTTGGTGCGGTACCTTGATGCTCGAATCCTTCTGCAGGATTGCATTTAACCATTCGGATGCATTTTCTTTTGCATGTTGACTGATTTCTTGTGGGTGGTGTGTTCTTCCTTCAAAAATTTGCTCATTCCTTGCTTTCCACATCCTCCATAGCACCCAAGGCCAACATGAGTTATCAATCCCATGTGTTTTACCCCATAAGCATCTAGCCATGTTCGCATAAATCGAGTCTTTCATCTCTGGTACAAATAGGAACCAGAACTCCGTGGAGGCCCAGATTGCTCTTGCGAATGGGCACCTGAAAAAGATGTGATTGGTGTCTTCCCTCGATGATCCACATCTCTGGCATTCCGCTGATTTAGTCAATCTTCTCTTCTTCAGGTTGGTACCAGTGGCTATACTATTAGTCAGTATTCGCCAGAGTAAATGTCTTATTTTTGGGGCCGTATTTAGTTTCCATATCTCTGCAAATAGTGCTCCAAGATCAGGTTTATGAACCTGGAGCGAGGACTGCCTAAATAAGAACCTTTTGCACCATATCTTGTAGCCTGATTTGACTGAGTAGCATCCATCAGTCTGATGAATCCAGTTGTACTTCGGTGAAACATTTGACCGACTTGGTCTTACTTGACTGATGTATTTGCATTCCTCCTCGTTAAAAGCTTCCCCTAGCTTCACCAAGTCCCATTCGTCCGATTCTTCGTCTTTGAAGTTTGAGATTACTGCCTGCAAAGGATTGAATTCTTGTCGAGCCACTGGAGGTCTGGGTTGTGAATTGGCATCCACAATCCATGGGTCCTCTAACATCTTAATTTGATCACCATTCCCTATGTTTCTTTGCATGCCTTCTCTCAAAAGACTTTGAGTTTGATGGATGCTACTCCAAGCATAAGATGGTCTGCTTCCCTTAGGGGCCGATAACACTGAGCTTTTGTTGAAATATCTGCCCTTAAACACCCGGGCCATTAAGCTTTCTGGTTTTGTTGCCAAGCGCCACAATTGTTTCCCAACTAAAGCTTTATTAAAACCTTCAAAGTCCTTAAATCCTAACCCTCCGTCAGCCTTTTCCTTGCACATAAAAGGCCATTGTTTCCAGTGGATCCCTCTATCCGATGATTGATTGCGCCACCAAAACTTGGATATCAGGGTGTTGATCGAGTGACACATTCTCTTGGGGAGTAGGAAACAGGACATTGAGTATGTCGGTAGGGCTTGCACCACTGCTTTGATAAGAACTTCTTTCCCTGATAGAGATAGGTATCGTGTTTTCCATGAGTTCAATTTCTTATCAATCCGTTGCTCCAAGAATCTCAATGACAGGCATTTAGACCCTGTAAAAGATTCTGGTATACCAAGGTAAGTTCCTTTACCTCCAGAGTTTTGAATACCTGCTCTCTGTTTGAGATCGTTCACCCTTTCTTGATTCACGCGATGACCAAATGTGATGCATGATTTGGCCAGGTTTATTTTTTGTCCTGAGGCTTCACTATACTCCTGTAGTATAGATTTGATCATTTCTACTTGATCTATCTGCGCCTTACAGAAAAAGAGCGAGTCATCGGCAAAGAATAAATGGGTGACCCGTGGACTGTGTTTGGCGATCTTAATCCCATTTATTTTCCCTTCTATCTCTGCCAACTTGATACGCTTTCCCAACATCTCGGCACATAAAATAAAGAGGAATGGGGATAAGGGATCACCCTGCCTGAGGCCTCTAGATGGTGTAATCTTCCCATAAACTTTGCCATTGACTAAGACTTCAAATGATGTCGAAGTGATACAAGTCATTGTTCTGTCTATCCACTTCTCACAGAACCCCAACCCTCTCAAGGTATCTTCGATGAACTGCCATTCCACCCTGTCGAAGGCCTTCATCATATCTGTTTTCATTGCCATGTAATCCTCTGCCACTCCTTTTCTTGTTTTCAGCGCATGCATGAGTTCATGTGCAATAAGAATGTTGTCTGTGATGAGCCTTCCTTCAACAAAAGCTGCTTGATTCTCATCAATGAGGGAGGGAAGAACCTTCTTCAATCGCGATGATAAAACCTTAGAGACGATTTTGTAGAGGAAGTTGCATAAACTTATTGGTCGGAAATCTCCGATTCTCTGAGGCCGATGAGTCTTTGGAATTAAGCAGATACTGGTGAAATTCATCCTCGCATCTAAAAATCCTGTTTCCATAAACTCAGATACCATTTTGCTAATGTCCTGGCCAACTATGTCCCAATTGTCTTGGAAAAACGCTCCTGATAACCCATCAGGACCGGGACACTTGCTAGGGTTTAAACCAAACACTGCAGCCTTTACCTCACTTGGTAGTACTCGAGCTGTGAGATTCTGGTTCTGTGTTTCTGTCACAACTTGGGTGAGGTCTTTAAACATGGGTGAGTCCCTGACACTGCTGGAGTTAATCAGCTCGGATGTGTATAGACTGCTAAAGTGACGTACTGCCAACTCTCCCATTCCTTTATCAGAATATACTTCTTTGTTAGATGAGTCATCTATAAGCATATTGATTCGGTTCCAAGCTCTTCTTTCCTTTGTCCGAGCATGGAAATATCCAGTGTTTTTATCTCCTGCCTGCAACCACTGCACCCTACTCATGATTTTCCAGAAAATCTCCTCTTCCTGATAAGCAGATTGCAGGTCTTTTCGGAGTTTATGAAGCTCTTCCATGCAGAAATTATCCTGGTGAGTAAGATGGTCTAAGAGCAACTTAAGCTGCTGTATAGCCTCCCTGGAATTGTAATGGTGGCTCTTCTTCCATAATGAGATACTCCGACGACAATTGTGGATTTTTTGGACAATATCTTCATTATCCGCCTCCAAATCCAGAAGATTGTCCAGTCTTTGTAGTGCCCATCCCTGTTTGATCGCAGAAGAGAAGCCATCCTTGCCTTTCCATCTCACATCATAACGGAATCTCTTTGATTTTCTTAGATCCTCCCCATTGAAAAAACAGCAAATGGGGCTATGATCTGATCCTATACGGGGCAAGTAGCTTGAGTGTGTTTTTGGAAGTGAATTCATCCATCCAGAATTACACAGTACTCTGTCAAGCTTACAGTGCACCAATTCCTCTCCCCTTCTTCCAAACCAAGAAAGGGAATTGCCGGTAAAGGACGGTTCTCTCAATCCACATTTCCTTATAAAAGAGGCAAATGGGTAAAAGGAGGCTTCAATTCTCGGTTTCCCTCCTCTCTTATCCTCTGGCCCTGTGAGTTCATTAAAGTCTCCCATCAGGAGCCAGGGGTCTGTTCTTCCCACACTCTTGGATAGCAGGTGGTCCCATAGTTGTTGTCTGTCGCGTTGAATCGGGTTACCATAAATCCCGGTGAGGAAGAACCTTTTTCCTTTCCAAAGGATCTCAACATCAATTAGTCTAGCGTTGGTTTCCACCACAGATACTCGAACCTCCTGCTTCCACATCATTGCTAGGCCCCCACTCAGACCTAACGGTTCAACCGTAATGAGATCATAGAATGATAATTGCTCACATAAGTACTCCAATTTATTCCTTCTGTTTTTAGTCTCGCTTAGGAAAATCAACCCTGGATCATGCTGACTACACAGATCCTTCAGGTGTCGAACTGTCAATGCTTTTCCAATACCTTGACAGTTCCAAGCGAGTGTTTTCATATGGATCTTGGTGGTTTCTGGATAACCACTAACCTTTTAGCTATTGGAGTTCTCTGTGAAGTTGGGAATCTGGATGAAGACAGAAGTTGACGAAGATCGGTTATATGGGTTTGCCCCTGAACCTGCCCCTGAGATGAGCTGCCAACTGAGATTTGATCCTGGCGCTCACTCACCAAAGGGATATCCCTCATAAGAGGGTCTTGTTCTTTGGCGTTAAGCTTTGCCCTCTTCCTTGCTTGATTCCTTTCTGCACTCGTCTTTCTCTTTTTGTTGGACACTGCCCCTTCATTGAGAGATTTAGATTCAACTTGATCTTCCACTATCTTGCCCGAACTTAACATTCTTTCTGAAGGATGGAGGGAAGGTTCTGAGATCCTTGTCAAAGCAGGTTGTCTAGATGCTTCTTCATTTCTACTCAGATCCTTCGAGTCCCCTTTCACAGATTCTACGGATTGGCCACTCTGTAAGCTCTGGTTACTCTGTTTCGGTGATGGGTTGCCATCCGGTAATCGTTGATCAGAATTCACCTGTGCTTTTTGCAACTCTTGTACAAACAGATGGTTTCTGCTAGCTCCCACCTTATCCTCATCAAAGGGTGGCTGCAGTGACGATGTTTGTTTCAGCCTCCAAGCTGTAGATACTTTGCCTTTGCCCTTGCCCTTGTTCTTAGTCCCAGCAATGTCCTTTGTAAAACCGGATGTGGAAGATCTCGCCTCTTTTTGGGGTTGAGCTTTTACAGCGGGAGAGCTGGAGTGAGGTTGATTTAACCTTGGGAAGGGCTCCTCACTGTGATCCTTGAATACAACACCTTTTTCCTTTATCCTTGCCGGTTTGTCCACTCTTTGAGATTTCGTTATTTCCTGGGAGAACTTGCAGTGATATTGGTCATGGGTCATTCTTTTGCATTTTAGGCATAATTTTTGCAGCTTTTCGAATTCAAACTCAATCACTATGACTTCTCCTGCGTTAAGGCTGATAGGGAGTTTGAAGGTTATTGGATCATCGACTTTAATCCAGATTCTTGCTCTGACATACTCCATTGAATCTGGTGATTTCGCGTGAAGGACCACTTCCTCAGAGACTTCTCCAATCATGCTGCCAATTTTCCTTACTGTTTCCTCTGTTACCAAGCTTATTGGGATATTGCGTATGTTTACCCAAAATAGAATACGCTTCAAGAAATTGGGGGATGATTGTTCAGTCCCTCTTTCTCCAACAACCATCCAACCGTTAACGTACCATGGAGCTTTACTGAGAATCCTTTTCAGTTCGCTTTCCCAGTCAAAGTAGAATTGGACAGTGTCTTGTCCAATTGGTCTGGCCCTTACATGTTTCTCCACATCCCAGATTTTGAGAAGGGCTAACGCGAGACCCGAAGGCTTTATCGAATGAGTGTTGAGAATTCGAACTACAATACTGGATTCTAGTTCCTCAACGATGGCTTTATTCTCTGGAACATTAAGGGCAATAGCCTCCTTAAAGTTAACAACTTCCTGATGCATCAGCTTTTTGATGAAATCATCCTCTTTGCGTTTGCCTCCTTTACTCATTGGATACCTTATCCTTTTTCTATCCACCTAGGCCGATAATTCCTCTATTCTAGAGCACTGCTAAAGCAGAATGACAGAGTGAGGACTTACCTTAAAGGATCGGGCGCTTAGGCAAGACGAAACGACTAAATGATGGACGTCTCAGTTTAATGAGATTGATTCCTGATAAACACGTCCTTGATGTAATGATTCTACTTTCCAGCCAAAAGCACTGTAAGAGGAAAGGATCCACAGAATGATGATATATCCCACTCGAGACTATACTCAGGGTACTGTACACGAGGGCCTATATCTTTCTGGGTAAAAGTCTCTTATTCAGTAATGGTCCACTCAATGGGTATATGCATGCAATTCTAGTCATAAAATGGCCTAGATGCTATGAGAATGGATCACCTAGAGAAGAAACGGGTGACTAAGCTCTCAAGAGAGGGATGCGAAAATTAGGGTTTCGGAAGCTGAAACGATTTTTGGGGGTTTTGGATAAAACAGCCATAGATCGAAAGAGATTGAAGAGAGGAGGAAGAATCTGCTTAAATCGGCTGGATTTATTAGCTCAAACGGGCAGGATCTAGCATCTCTCTTCTGTCTTTATGTTCGCTCCTATTTTCGCCTCCCCATTTCTCGTACGATAATGATTTATTGTTGCCAACGCAGCGTTATAACTTATAATCTTTTTTTATCATTTTATTATATTAGTTTTAATATTGGAAATATTTGATTTAAATACTATATATGTGATAAAGTTTAAAATAACTAATATTGTTTCACATCATTCTAACAATTTATAATCCTATTTAATAACTAAAATAATTTTATTTTTTCTAATATTTTCTTTTTTATAATTTTTTTACATTAAAAATTTCTCCTCCGTTCTGCTCCTCCTTTTCACCTCCAACATGAGCACTTGGACTGCCGCATTTTTCGTCTTTGAGCTGGACGCGAGCACATAGCCGCGCTAGAGACACCAAGGAAAAAAAAAGGTACCAAAACAGGAACCTTCGCTAAAACACAGCCGCACATGACCACCACCACTAACCAGAGAGCTTCGAGCAGACGCAGCGAGACTTCACCTAAACCACAAAAGCAAACGCAACATAAGAAGGAAAATAGGGCCGTTCAGAGAGGAGATCGCCCAGAAAATTCGGTAGCGATGACAGTAACGCCGTCCCCTAGCGAACCCACCACGTTGGAGAGACATCCGGGGAAGACTCCTGCCGAAAGCCCATTAGCCACCATGCCACCTTCACAACTTCAGATCCGCATCCGCTGTTAAAATCTCGCCAAACAGTACCGCAAAAAAGCCAAGGGACACCTAAACCACCGAAGAAAAGCTACTAATTTCATATTCTTTTGTAACTTCATTATTTTTACAATTAGTTAACATTTTCTGGATGAATATGCTAAAATAATTATAAATTTTATCAAATTAAAAGGTATTTTCTATTTTTAGTCTAAAATAGAGGTGTATTATTCTTCAATATATTATTCTATTTTTTTTGCTAAAGAATATTTAAAATATATTTAAATTTTGTTTTACTATTAATATCTTTTATTTATAAAATTTGAAAATTAATTTTATTTACTTTAATTTTTGTATTTTAAATATAAAATTTGACATTGAAATAGAAAAAAAATATTTTATTTATTTGAGTTATAGTTATAAAAAAATTAAATTTAATGAATTATTCAAATAAAAATGTTTGACTTTATTTTAGAGGAAGATATAGCATTGCTTTATATATAGAGAAAGAAATTTGCAATTTAAATATATGAATTCTTTTATATTGTTAATTATTAAAAATATTATTTTTATTTTTAATTATAAATAAAAAATAATTTAAAAGTTGAAGTATTATTTTGAAAATAAAAAGTTTAACTATAAGAAAAAATAGAATTCCTCCAAATATAAAAAATAACAATATCTATTTTAATGGTGGATATAAGAAGTGGGTTGAAGAACAAAATATTCTGAACTAAAATAGAGTTTGGATAAAAAAATAGAGATGAGTTGGAAATAATCTTTTTGTCAACTTAGCATAATGTTTTTAATATTTCTTTTAACATCTTTCTTGAATTAAATCATAAACATATGTAATGAATTTCAGAAATGAACAGTATTGTACTACATGATTCTTATTAAATGTCTTTAAATTATCATTTTTAAAAACTATATAGTCATTTAGACCAAATCAATTTCAACTCATCATGAAAAAGAACTCATTAAAAAAACTCTATCGAGATTATGAAATCATTGCAGCCGCTACCACAAAGACAAAGTTGTTGCTGAGGCCATTTCAAGGAGATTATTGCAAAGATTGTCACTGCTCCTATACTAAATCAGTTGCAAAGATTGTCACTGCTCCTATACTAAATCAGAATGCTAGTAGCGATATCCCACGCTGGCGTCAATTGAGGATGATTTCAAGCAGGTTTTCTTCAGCACATGAACCTAGCAGTAGACCAGGTCAAGATATTTATGTATATTCCTAAAATTTAGAAAAGCTTTCATGAATATGTATTTACAAAGACATTCTTGAATTAAAAAACCATTTTAAGATTTGTATGTGTATTTAAGAAGACTTTTGTGAATGTGGATTTTAGAAAGTCTTCATAAGTATGATATCTTCCTAGAGTTTAAGAAAGCTTTCCTGAATTTGTATTTTTTTATCACATGGTTCGAGACTTAGTAACCCTAACAACTACCGTCAAACCTCTATAAATGAATATTTCTGGCACCAAGAAAAATATTCGTTTAGCGAGATTATTTATTTATCGATAAATGAAAGTTTTTTATATTAATGTATAATGAAAAAGAAGTTTCTAGTTCTTAAGATTCAATGTAACCTATGTAAATATAAGTTTTGGTGATAAATTATATCACTCATGAAAGTGATAGAGAGACCATAAAGAGTTGCTTAATTTTAAGAGAGTTTTTAAAAAAATCAATAAGAAAAGTTGTATTTATAATCTTTCTTTTGATGGTTTCTAATCACATTATGAAACTATTTTTACAATATAAGCAAGGTATTTATAAAGTTTTGTTTGAGATAGAAAAAATTAAGAATGAGATGAATTTTGGTGAAAAAAGTAAAATACTATAAAATCTTTTTATTGTAAAAGAATGAAGACATTGTTGATTGAATTTCTTTTTAATATATATATATAATAAAATATGATGATTATTCATTTATATTTATATATGATCTTTAAAGATTTCAAAAAAGTATTCATTAATGCATTTAGCGAAATTATTCATTTAGCCAATTAGCCCAAATCAAAACCGAAAAAATTTATTCATTTGTCGAGGTTATTCATTTATCAAACATTCATTTATCGAAGTTTAAGTGTATAGGGTGACCAAATCGAACTCCCGACCATAGATTATAGTGTCATTAAAGTGAGTGAACCTTACCATATAGGCTATCAACTCCGGACTCCTTAATTTGTATGTAGAAAAAGAAATTTGAATTTGTATTTAATACTCCCTCTGTTTTTATTTAATTGTCGTTTTAGAACTTTTTTCTTGTTTCTAATTATCTGTCGTTCTTTTTATCAACACAATTTTGGTAAAAATAATCCAAAAATAACCTCATTTAATATAATATTATTTATAGTAAATAAATATGAAAAACCAATTATATCCAAAAGTCATTATACTAATAATCATTTATGATAAGGTTAAAACAGTCAACTAACAAGACTCCTTAATCTACAAATTTTTTTCTAAAACGACAATTAAAAAAAAACCGGAGAGAGTAAGATCTTATTGAATGCATGTTTTAGAAAGTGGATTTTATAAATTCTTTTTGAATCTGTATTATATCTTCTTAAAATTTAAGAAAGCTTTTATGAATGTGTATTTAAGAAATTTTTTTCCTATATTTGTATTTAGAAAGACCTTACTGAATGTGTCTTTAGAAAAACCTTACTTTATGTATAGGACGAATATGTGTATTTAGAAAATCATTAATGCATGTATATAAAAAAAAATATTGAATGTATATGACTAAAGTTTAGGAAAACATTCATAAATATATATAAAAAACATAAAGTTCACATTACACATTTTAAGATGAATTACTTGACCATTTTAAAATTTACAAACATTCAAGTAAACATAAAATGATTTTTAGCTATCACATTATGTTAATTGTCTAACCAAATTTGAGTTGTTGTAAAAATAAATACAAAAATTCACTTTCCTAAATATATATTTAGGAAAGCTTACATAAAGTTTAGTAAGATGTTATACATATTCAGGATTCAGGAAGACATTCATCTATATATATATATATATATATATATATATAACTCAAATTCATGAAATTTAATTACACATTAGGAAGATCTTATAAATTTTGAAAAAAAATATTTTCAAATTTTTATACTTATTTATTTTATATATTTAATAATTATATATTTTGATATATTTAATTAATAAATGTTATTTTCTGATTTTTATCTTTATTTTTTATATAAATTAGTTTTAATTTTATTATTGAGATTAGCGAAAAAAATTTATGTCATGTGTGGATCCTAATCTAAGTATATCATAAAGCTTTAAATACAAATAATTCGAATAAAATTTCCTTCTTCTTTTTTGGTCACAGAAGCATACAATTTCCTTAATCCTCCATATATATATGCATATTAAAGGTGCCATCTATGGAATTAACAACTGAATTACATATTAATTGATTTCTTTCTTTGAATTTTATCTATCAGCAATCGACGACGCATCCTCTTCCACGTGGCAAGTGGCGGTTGTTGGCACCCGAACCTGGATAATCGTTTAACTCCATTGCCATCCTTTCCTCTACGTCCTTCTTCACATCCTAACAAAAATAATTACCAAACAAACTAATTCATTTTTATTTTCACACCTAATTATAACGTTTCAAGAATACATATATAACTTGAGAACCAACCAGTAGTGTATCTTGTTGTGGTAGGTAAATATTTTCGGATCTCTCCATCAAACTCCCAAACCCTACATTCGTACAAGAAAGAGATATATATTTATTAAAGACTACACATTTAACTTGAGAACCAACCCATAGTGTGTTTTGTTAAAACATAATTTGATGAAAATATTTATTACACAAAAGAAAAGAATAAAGAGATGAAGATCGTACTCGAAGCATTGGTAGGGAAGAATTGAGATAGAGTGAAGAAGAAGATCATGAAGAGATGGAAAGTAGCTTTGTTGGCCATTTGACGATGATAATTTATGAACAAACCAATAGATTAAAAATATTAAACCTTAACTTTGTTGTGAGTTTTGTACTCTCTCTTTTTTCCCCAAAACTTGCTTTGAGTTTTTGTCTTTGTAATGGTTTCTTCTGTAGTTCTCTTCTTCCGATTTGCAAATTATATACTATTTTCATGGTGGGATGGACTTTTTTAATCATTAAATTACGAAATTTGGTGAAATCCTATATGGATTTTTTTATCAAACCACAAAAATATCTATACTTCAAAGACAAACACGAAAAAAAAAAACACATGCATTCGACGCGTTTTCACTTTTCCACGTTTATAGTTATAAAATACTAACTATGTATAGTCACAGTATGAAAATAAACACACAATATGTGTGTATATATACTCGATCATACATAAGCGAAAATACTAATTTCATTTCTTAAATGTTTGTTCTTATTAAACGATATGTCATAGTTTTGATTTTATCTTTTGGTGCTTTTATTGTTTCTAACCTGACATACAATGTTAAAAGTATAGAGAGAGTAGATTTCATCTTCTGTCAATACTTAGAATCTAATACTGAAAATTTTATAGTTAATATGCAGATAGTTTTGGGGGAATTTACTCTTTGTTCATTATGAACCATTCGCATATATATGATCAATTAGAAATATCTAGAAACATGATTAAAGTGGCGGAATTGTGGTACCCAATGGGCATGGTTACTTAATTACGTGTGTCTGTTTATAATTTAATAAAATGAGTCAAGTGTGAAGGGAAGATTTGTGTCCAAGTGTGCTTCAACAACAAGTTCACGTTCGATCTGCTTTGTTATTATTTTCAAAAATACAGTCGCATATATGACTCATTGGAAATTTAATTTCGGTAACTTAACGCGTCTATAATTTTTTAATTAATTTAACTAATAATTTTAATATTTTTTAAATATAAAAAATTATTAGATTTGAATTCCAAATACTTATAATGAATTTCAAAAATAATCACAACTGTACCATATGATTTTTGTACGGATTTATGTTAGAATTTTATAATTGTCCAATGAGTTAAAATATATTATATCAGTGATAATATTGCAAGAAACAAAATTTTCTTCCATATATAATTTTTTAATAAAGTTAAAAATCGTGGATAATCATTTTTTATCTAGTTAATTTACTGGTCTATGACCTTTTTTGTATACAATTTTTCATCCAACTTTACGATTATCATATATTTATACATTTTGTAGAAATCAAACTCACAGTATGACCAATAAAGCAAAACTATTTGAATATCAAATTTTACTTATGTTTCGAAGACACTATTAGTTATTTAATGGCAATTACTATAATGGAAGATAGCTAAGCACATAAGGTTTTGAAAAACATTTTCAATTGTTTGATCATGTTGACAAAGTTTTTCATATCTATGTATATTTTAGTAATCCGTTTAAATAAAGTTAGAATATATGTAAGTGCAGATCTGATACATGCTTGTCAAAGTCATGGCACTAACTCTACATGATTTTTAAGATCACTTCACCAATTTGGCTTCTATAGTGGCTAATTCATCATACCGCTTTTACATATACGGTGTCTATCATTTTTATTTTACATACTACTTTTGCTAAATTATGAAAATTATGGACTGATAAAAAGAATGGGAAGCAGATTAGGTCATAAGTGTATTTCATCAGTGTGGATTAACTGTTTTTTAATTGCAATCCACTTAACGAAGCTAGCTTTATGGGCATATGCATGCACTGCTTTTTCTTCAAAATGTCAAAATATATCACAATGTCGACAAAGTTTACAAGCACAATTGCAAAGATTTGTGTTCTTGGAAGTTTCCTTTTTGTATAATAAGAAAATTTGATTAAAGTCAATAGTGGGCTTTGCTTATCACATCATCTCTCTATGTTTCCCAATATAATAAATTAACCGATTGATATTTATTATTTCAGTATCGTTTTCTCTTGTTCGAATCGTTCGAGACTAGTTTATCGATTCATAATTTCTATAAAATCAATTGACTTTTGTGAATAAATTAGTTCCAATTTTTAAAAAATTCAGTTTGTTTCAAATATTCATCTTTGGTATTTGAGAGACTTGCTAGAGTAGTTCATTATACAAAACATAATATGCATAGATAGTTTTATTAGCACTTTTATGCATTATTGATTTTTATTGATAAAATTACTCATGATATAATTGTATTTAGAGCAAAATTATAAATTAATTTTGTTGTTACTATTCATCACATATATGCAATAGAAATTTGTTAAAATTATCGGAAACTTGCTAAATTTATAGATATTTTTTATTTCTTTTAACTGTTACAAATTTTTCAGAAACTATAAATTCTAAACCATAAATTTTGAACACTAAACCCTAAACATTGAATTCTAAATTCAAACGAGTAAATTAAATCTTGCTATTGGTCATAAATCCTAATAATTAAATAAATGGTTTTTGCGTTGGATAATGTACTAGTTTAACTATGCACAAAGTATAGGCGATTTGAGTTACAATATTCTGGACTAGTGCAAATCCTTTCAGTTTTTTTTTTTACCAAATCACCAACCACTGAGCGTTTAAGAAATGGAAGGCTTGAATCTTTAAGTGGGCCAATTGGACATTTAAATTGGCTTTTAGGAAGATACGTGGACTAATGCGCTCAATGTGGAATCGAACATTTGGAATTTGAACATTTGGATATGTGGAAGATACTTAATAATAAAGCAGAACATTAGGGTTCTAAGGATCTAGTCCATCTTTGGCTTTAGATACTAGTTTAGGTTTCTCATTTTTTGTTTTTTTCCTTGTCCGGAGTGAAGAATTAAAATTGTATATACATAAAGTACTTTTAAGTATTTTTATACAAGTAAGAAGTACCTAAAACATAGGTATATGTTAATCTCACGATTGATGAAAAACTAGTGTGTCACTAATTAAGAAATCCTTTATTTACTTTTCTTGTATCGATTTCTAAAATTAAAATTGTTAAGTAAGCCAAATTGTTGTTTCATGGGATAAAAAGAAAAATCAATTAGAATTTAAGCAGAAGAAAAAAAAATGTTGTTATTAATGTAGCTCCCAAGGGAGGCAGAGTCCACATCTTGCCAGCCGTGCTGTGTAAAGGCAAGGCTTAAACTCAAAGGTGACTTATCTTCACATATTATCTAATATTTTTTTTGAAAAAAATATCCTCTCTTCTTCTTTTCTTTGATAAATCAAAACATATTTTTTTTTTGTCAAAGGCTAAATCAAAACATCCTATTTCAAAAAACACTATATCGAAAAGTACAAATGAATTATTATTTGTTTTGTCCAATACAAATGTATTATTATGGTAAGAAAACAGATTGAAAATAACTGAGCAAACAAGTTTGATATTTCTTATAATCTAAACAGTTTTTTAAAGTCGGAATCATGTGGCAAAATGGTGACTACCTCTGAAATTTATGATACAGGTCTGGAGTTCGAACCCAACACCCCGCAATATTAAATAAGATATTAAAACCACTATGTTAACAAAAAAATAGTTTTTCAAATAATTTTTTATTAGTCACTATTTTTTTTACAGATTACAAGTTTAAATAGATTTCTTTGTTGACCAACAAAACGAAAGGCAGTTCTATATGTTAATAACTGTATTTTGATAATATTGTTTGATATATATAACAAAATTTATCGTCTATGATACATGCTCTTACTGTCTTACGATATTATTTTCCATTCGTGATTTAGTTAAGGAACTTATGTTTCTTCTTGAAATGAAGATATCACATGGCATTAAACTCTTGTCAAAAAAAACACAATGGCAATACCACTGTCTATTTGGCTATTTTAGACAAAATAACGGTTGGAAAAAAATGGGGGAGTTTATGAAAATATACATTTTTAAGCTATCGTAAAACTAATTTTTAAAAAAATTCATATCAGTATAATTAATGTACGCCACTTTAAAACAAAACCTCAAACACTAACTTATATTCAAATGGAATTTTATTCTTACCACGAATTTGAAAGTACACGAATTTGAAGACATTTATCCTTTTACATTATTTTAGAAACTTTTGTGTTTTCTGTAAATTAACTTCTTCATTTGGAAAAACTCCATTTGACTCGTTTTATTTTTATTTTTTAATTTTTGTCAACAACGACATAGTCAACAACAACATAACACAATTTAACTGAAAAGACAATTGACTAGTTTTTTTATTTATTATTATCTTTTTATATTAAAATTTTACATTAAAATATAGATAAATGGTTACAGCATTGTAAAATATAAAATAAGACAGTAAGGTAATTACTCCCTCTAGTTTTATTTAATTGTCGTTTTAAAAAAAATTGATAGATTAAACAGTCTTGTTACTTAACTGATTTAACCTATTATAATATCTCTTGGTATAATGATTATTGGGTATGATTGATTTTTTATCTTTATTTTTTATAAATAATGTTATATTAAATAAGGTTATTTAAAAAACAAAATTTACCATAATTGTATTAAAAAGTGAAAACAACATATAATTAGAAACAAAAAGATGTAAAACGACATTTAAATCTTTTTGTTTCTAATTATATGTTGTTTTCACTTTTCAATAAAACCAGAGTAGGAATCATGTGGCATAATGGTAGCCGCTTCTGTATTCATTACACCAGGTCTGGGGTTCGAATCCAGCACTCCGCATGTTATTGAGGATATTAAAGTCACTAGGTTATGTTGACAAAAAAAACCAAAAAAATACTAATTAAAAACGAAAAACATGAAAAGCATATAACTTTTGACTCAAAAACCAATAAAAACATCGGTTAATTCCCAAATAATAGAGAAAAACATATAAATCATAATCACGAAAGCCCCAAAATAAAATCAAAATTATCACTAACACTCCCAGTTAGCAAAAACTGTATTTTGTCAATGTAATATATATGTTTGTAATAAAAAGATAGAAAATATTTAAAAAGAACTAATTTGGCTATATATGTCATTAAAGTGTATTTATATTCTCTATCACTTATCTAAAAAAAACTTCAGGATTAAGCGTGTTTCAGTTGGAATAGATGAAAGATGTGTGACATATTGGAAAGTGGTTTTTGGTATTATGTGAGTAAGGCAAAAAATTATGTAGGAAAATATAGGCCAAGTCTTTCAAACCTCCCGGTTAACATACCATCAATCAGACATTGGTGGGCTGGCCCATGGACCGAGTGAGCAGACATGGAGGTCCACTGGTAGGGGCAGTCTAAGCGTTATAATTGAGGGTGACGGTCCATATGTGCAACGAGAACTTTGCATTCTGTTAGTAGAGGTAATTGTAATACCCCGCTCAATAGTAGAAAAGATAGAAAATACTTAAAAAAGAATTAATTTGGCTACCTTTGTCACCAAAATGCACTTATCTTTTCGGTTACTTGTCCAGAAAAGCGCCATGGTGAAGCGTGTTTAAGCTGAAGTAGTGGAAGGATGGGTGACCTATCGAAAATTGGTTTCTGATATTCTGTGAGTGAAACCAAAACACAAGATAAGATCGCATAGTGATTGCAGAGACAGTAAATCAAATCTTTAAACTTTCCTGTTAACGCATATACTGTCAAACATGACTAGGCTGGGCCATGAGCCAAGTGAGTGGACATGAAGACCCACTGATAGAGGCAGTTGAGGCATTATACAAAGCCCATAAGACCAATAAAAAGGAAACCAGGATCAAACTGAAAAGAACCAGCCGCAAATTCTCAACTCAACCTCAGACGCATGCAAATTCTCAACTCAATTCACCAGTGGTAAAAAAACTAACAACAGAAAAAGAAGATTAGAATTAACAAAGATCGATAGCAAAAGAAAAAAAAAGAGAAAGACGGAATGAATGTCTACCAGATATTTTTGGTTTCATATACATTTTTTTCTTCATTTTTTTCTAAAGTTTTGCAAAAACTTTAGAAACAGATGTCAGTTATCGGGAAAAGATGCTAAAATTTATTGCCATATTGTTACCATTTAAACCCAATGCTAAGATAAATAAATACATTATTAAAACTCAGCGAGCGCAAAAAATAAATATACTGCTTATGATGTGATAACAGTCCAACACGTGGACGATGACGATTGTATCGACCAAAAGAAAGACATGCACCTTTTGTTGAAATATATGCGCAGATATGACAGGGGCCACCACAATCCGACGTGGCAAAAGATGAACTTTGATTTAGATCCTCCAAAACTGTAAGTTGGTAAATTTGTACAATGTCGCAGAGACCTAATAAGGAACCTATCTGTTGACAGCAAATGGCTTATTGACACGTCATTCCTTTGCTTTTCCTTATCCACACTACAAACTAATTGGTCCGATAGCAGATCATGCAGAGTATACTACAACATCCAACTAATATCTTTATCTAATTTGTAAGGACTTTTCTATATCAGGTTTCGGAAAATAATCAAAAATCAAATAGTCTATTAATTTATATAAAAAGGCCTAAATTCGTAAATTAGGAAAACATACATCTGATTACTTTTTTTGGTCAACAAACATCCATCTAATTAGAATACTACAAGCTTTAAGGGAATAATGATTCCTCTTACTATATCAAAAATAACACAAAATTATTTATATTTTGTAAAATACACATAGTTTTATTTATTAATTTAATTAAAACCCGACAACCCGACCTGGTAGTAACACACATTAAAAAGATACCAAATTATTATTAATTTAATTAAAACCCGACAACCCGACCTGGTAGTAATGACTAATGAGGCAAAAAAGGAAAATATCGGAGGCCACAAAAACTTGTGGCTGAGAATTGAAAGGTGATGCTGACGTGGCCACATAAACCCGACTTTCTCTTTTATAACCCTAATTTCAACCATTCAACTCCAAAAATCCCAAATCTCCCCCAAAACCAAAATATTTATTTAAAAAAAAAAAAAAACAGTTTCAGAGAGTGAGAAACAGAAGAGGAAATAACAGAGACTGCACACGAGCTATTTCTTAACACCTGTTTTTGTTTATCGAGAAGAAATAAAAGCGGGAAAGAAGAAATGATGATGCAAAGCAGAGATCCAGCTATTAAGCTCTTCGGGATGAAAATCCCTTTCCCGGCGGTTTTTGAATCCACGGTGGCGGTTGAGGAGGAGGAAGATGAGTTGAGCGGCGGAGATGGAGGAGATGATAAATCAGCTGAGAAGGTATTGATTGATTATGCAATCTGTTTTGTCTCTATAAATCTCAGAAACTTTATCATCATCATGTCGAAGAATTTTTGAATCAGATTGAAAGCCTCTGTGTATTTTGATGATCTACAGTTTGTTTGTGTTATGAGTTTCCATCAACGAATCTAAAATCAAAGTCCCCATCTTGTTTTTGTCATTGGTTTACTAGTAATAGTTTCTCTTCTTTTTTTTTTTATATAGTGGTTATAGTCTTTAGAGATTCTGGGATTTGATGAAGAGTAATCTTGAAGATTATATTTTTTCTCATTAATTAAAGAACACTTGTTTAATTCTTCCTCTAGAACTTTCTTCAGAGACTTTGTTTATTCATTGGTCCATTGCAGGTTTCCTTAATTAAATTTTTTTTATTACCTCTCTCAGGTAGTTATAGATCAAGTAACTCCCAAGTTATCAGAGAAGAAGAGTAACTGTAATAACAACAGTCATGACTCGAAACCCGAAACAGGGGACAAAGAGGAGACGACATTAACCGATCAGATAGACAGCAACGACTCGCCTGATAACGATAACGATCAGCAGACAACCGACGGTAAAACCCTGAAGAAACCAACCAAGATTCTGCCGTGTCCGAGATGCAAAAGCATGGACACCAAGTTCTGTTATTACAACAATTACAACATAAACCAGCCTCGCCATTTTTGCAAGGCCTGTCAAAGATACTGGACTGCCGGAGGCACCATGAGGAATGTACCCGTGGGTGCAGGACGCCGCAAGAACAAAAGCTCCTCTTCTCATTACCGTCACATCACCATCTCTGAGGCTCTCGAGGCTGCAAGGCTCGATCCAGGCTTACAGGCGAACACACGAGTCCTGAGTTTTGGTTTAGAAGCTCATCAGCAGCACTCTGCTCCCATGGCACCCATTATGAAGCTACAAGGGGACCAGAACGTATCAAACGGATCTAGAAACGGGTTTCACGGGTTAGCGGATCAGCGGCTTGTAGCTCGGGTTGAGAATGGAGATGATTGCTCGAGCGGCTCCTCTGTGACTACCTCTAACAACCACTCAGTGGATGAATCAAGAGCACAAAGCTACAGAGTTGTTGAACCCCAGATCAACAACAATATGAATGGTTATGCTTGCATCCCGGGCGTTCCATGGCCATACACGTGGAATCCAGCGATGCCTCCACCAGGTTTTTACCCGCCTCCGGGGTATCCAATGCCGTTTTACCCTTACTGGACCATCCCAATGCTATCACCGAATCAATCCTCATCGCCTATGAGTCAACAGGGTTCAAGTCCAAACACTCCCACTCTCGGCAAGCATCCGAGAGATAAAGAGTCTTCAAGAAAGGACAATGAAACAGAGCAGAAACAGAGGAACGGGTGCGTTCTAGTCCCGAAGACGTTGAGAATAGACGATCCTAACGAAGCAGCAAAGAGCTCTATATGGATAACATTGGGAATCAAGAACGAAGGTTCAACATTAGGAAGCAAAGGCGGTATGTTCAAAGGTTTTGATGAGAAGACGAAGACGAGTAACAACGATAAAGCCGAGAACTCCCCTATTCTTTCTGCTAACCCTGCTGCTCTATCAAGATCAGTCAATTTCCATGAACGGATTTAGAGTTATATACGTATGTATATATGTATGATTGTATGTATAGATATTGGAGAATGATATGAGGTTTTAAGAATCAACTCTTTCTTCTTCCTCGTGACACTACTCTTTTTAGTCTCTCACTAATCAATCCAGATGTTTTGTACTGTACACTAGCGATTTACATTTTTTATTTTCCTTTCTTTCTTCATTTGTCAAAATGGGTGGAAGAACATTAATGGCCAAAAGTTGACACTGACCGTTGTTGTGTTGGCATTTTAACCGACACTCTTCTGAGTCTTCTTTATTTGTTCTTACCTCGTGAACAGTTTCTACTAAAAATAAAATAGTGACGAAAATAATAGTTATTCAATATAAGACGATTTATAGAATTATGTAGTATAATAGTGATAAATTTTTAAAATTTATGACATATATTTAGAATTCGAATCTGACATTTCACAATATTAAAAATTATTATGATAAATTGACAACAACAAAAATGACTCATACGGTACAAGTTAACTACAATATAATGATTTTGTGTTGTTAGAAGTATTTTAGCTTTGAGTTCACCATATTTTTCAAGTATTTAAAACATTAAATGAAATAAGATTCACTTTAAAAAAAAGTTATCCAAAAACCTTACTTTAAAAATTTTCAATGGTGATTTTACAAACAATCATATGATTATCAGCTACCGAAAAAGATATATATATATATATATATATTATGTTTAAATTTGTATTCTATTAAATTTGTGGGAATTTATGAAATAGTTTAAAAGATATTATTTATCTCGTTAATTTATTATAATTATTTAAAAACATTTCAGCCAATTCTAGTTCTTTTCTTATACGCTATTTAGTATTTTGAATAAAAAATTTAGTTTGGATAAAAATTTAGAGAAACAAAAAAAATCTTGGATAATTTGTCGAGAATCATGACAAGGACATGTCAAATTTTCTTGTCGTAGTTTTTTCGGAATAATCTTTTGCCCAAAAATATGAGTCCCTTAGATTATAGATGCAAACATATAAATAAAATCGGATGGTGTCATTCCAAGTAAAGACGATCAGTATTTAATGTGCTGAAAAAGTTATTTTTATATGTATCCTTTTAATACTTTTTATACTTTGAATAATTCATTCTGAAAGAGATGGGTCACTATATGTTTTTCACAATTTTTACTTTATTATTTGGTCCGTGTCTTGGAAAGCAACTTAGATATTTCAGACTGCTAAATAATTGTTGGCCACACATATATTTTTGTTTTATTTATTTCTGTTTAAATACTAAATACCATGACACATAATATTATTAAGAGTCTTTTTCTTATAACGGCAATATTATTATTTTTCTTACAAGTAAAAAGTATGTGAAGTTGCTTTTTTCCTTTTTGAATAATACTTTTATTTTCTGCCTTTTTGCATTTTTGTTCCTTTTCATGTTTCTTCCCCTACCTTGCAATAAGAACAATTTTAAAGTCAAATATGAATTCGGATTTTTCTCTTGTTTTTTTTTTCTTCTCAAACGCCATTTCTAAAATTTGACAGCCACCAAATATTGACTAATGCCAAACGCGTTTCAAGAAGCAAACGCACCACTATAATTGAATACACGCAGGTATTAGACCTACCCCTTTTTGCTTAAGAGGGTTTGGAAAATTAATATGTACTTGCTTTTCGCAAATGGTTCCAAATATGAAACAACAATGTCTTTAAGAGATGTTTAGACCCATATATAATAATTAAGAAGTAAAGAGATTAACTCCTTTTTCATGTTTCTATTATGTTATTTTGTCAATACATGTTTCAATTATGTTTAAACTGAAAGTATTTTTAAAAAAACTATTAACTAATTTAATAAAAAACAAACTATTAACTAATAAAGGTCTAACTAAACGTCTGAAATTTTTTCGCCTTTTTATTTAATCATCTAAATTTTTAAAGACTATGTTTTATTGGTTAGGCTCCTCAATAAACTTATTAACTTACTATAATAAGATAAATTTTTGGAAAACAAAAGAAAATCAAGATATGATTTCTTTACAAGCATATATAAATCAATATATTTTTGTTTATTGTTAAAGAAACTCATGAAATATAGTTGTAAGTTTATAACTCAATAAAACATATGTTGCTGATAAAAAAAGATTTCTAACATAATATGATTTTTTATTTTATATCTCATTGTATTGGTTTTGGGCTAAAGTGAAAATTTATTCATGGTGAAAACAATTTCAAGAAAATATTGAGATCAACGATTAATGTATATACACACTAAGAAATAGGATGGTTTCATTGGGAAGCCTATGATTCAGTGTTGACTTTGATGATCAAAGTAATACCACGCGAAGAATTGGAAGTAGAAGTCAACCCTCCACTAAAGAAAAATATAAAATCTTATTGTATCCATTTGAAAGAAGTCCATACCAAGTCTATATTTTCCATAAATATGTTTTATTAATTATCGACATTCACTTAATTTCTACTCTCTTTTACAGATTTAATGAAAGCGACACCACCATCACTTATCATTATTTTTGTTTACAAAATGTAACAATACTTTCATAATTGGATTATACACGTTAGTGTACCGTGAAGTATATTAGAGTTAATTTTGCCACGATGTTTGTACCAAAATTGATAGGAGAATTAATCTTCCTATCGACAGAAAAATAAAATAAAAATTAAAAAAATCAATCATCCCACAAAATTTAGTATTTACCTACTGGTTATTGAGTGCCAAGAAAAGCTTTGGCGATGAGTAGATTTTCCATGAGGACAAAGAAAAGGACTTTCCACAAAGGAAGGCATCTTCTACGATTCTGACACGTGTAAGAAACTTTAGGCTTTCTTTGAGGAAGACATGACACGCCTCAACAAGATAAGTAAAAAAAAAATAGAGATGTCATTCGACTTTTGTATTCTTTCTTTATTTTAACGTTTCAGGTAAAAAGTGACATGTAAATAAACTAACTATAACGATATACTTATCGTTCTCGGTGAGGTTTTATTGTATATTCATTTGTTGCTCATAACTTATTTTTATTAAACCGGGAGAAGAAATTCATTATAATCCAAAAAACCAAATAAAATAAGAAGAATTTACATTTGGGAAGTCGAATTTATTTTGTAGTTAAATGAAAAGGAAGGGAGGAAAAAGTTTGCCACTAGACGAACAAAACTAATAAAAGCATCCGTTAAAGATAAAAAAGAGAGTCCATGAAGAAACAAAGCTACTTTTTCACATTTTCATTTGAATATTGGATCATGGACGTAGCAACAATACATGTTAAAACAATTACGAAGTAGAAGACATATGTTCTTCTAAGTTAAAAACATATAAAAGAGTAGAATAGATATATCAAAGATAATGGACTACACAACTAGCTCATTTTCTATTCTTTCATGTATTTACAGATTCTTGTCCAAGTAAATACAGAGAAATCTCTTCATCTTCCAAGAAAAAGCACGAAAGATAATCAAATACAGATCATTGAATCCTGCATCCACTAGACTCAGGCGCGCGTTGTACATTCCCATAAGCTGTTAGCTCAATGAGATCCATATCCCGTCCTACAAATTTTTTTAGCAAAGAACAGTTTAGGATCAAACTCAGCTGTATATGAGAGTGACAAGCGTGCGGTACCAAAGGATAGTGCAGAATTACCAGCAACTCGGCAGTAGGAACTCCTCTGGATAAGCTCGGCTCTGGAAATATCGGTTTTATTTCCCTTTGATCGGTTTACGTTCGCCTGCAAACATAGAATGGAAACATCTCAACTCCACAATCGGTTGTCCTACTGATTTCAATGAGGACAAGAAATAAGCTAAAAGCCTAAAAGTCCATAGTTGGTTTGAAGTTTATAAGTAAACCCAAATAGAATTTGTAACAGTGTGTTTCGCAGGAAATGGGTTTTTTGTTAAAAGAAGCCTTAACAAAAAAAATCAGCCAAAAGTCGAACAAGAGAGAATAGTAACTATTATAGAAGTAGACATCAATAACACCTTAAATGGGTAGTGTATACGTTAGTTCAAGCTGCGTACCTGCAACAGTTTTCCAGAGTGCTTTTGCTGTAGGAATTCATACCAGTTTATAAAACAATTTTATAAATTAATCTATGAATTTATATGCCTAAGATTACAAGTAAAAACTGAAATTAAACTAAATTTTAGGATCTTGAATATACTTGGATATTTATGCCAAGTTTGCAGCGGAATAAATAATGATGGAAACCAATATGTTCAAGCACTCCAAATGTTGTGCCTCTACTGGTATCTACACATACACAACTAGATGATGACGGGATGCTAGTGCCGTAGAGATCTTATCTCAAACCTGAGACAAACTTTTTGTCTCTTTCTCTATTGGGATTGGTGTCAAGAGTTCTCACTCTAATTATATTTTCTTGCTTACGTTTTTTAAAACATCACTATGTCTTTTTATATATAACACCACATGTAAAACCTAACTCATTATGTCATTTTTGGGCTTGACCCAATAAGAATTACACTAATTCTTATTCACATGCAAATGGACTTATAATTATACAACATATAATTATATCCATTATGGAACCCAATAGAAATTGATCTAGTTGCTTAAGTGTGTGACCCTGTAGAATCATATAATATTAGCAATGAATTTTGTAGGATCATATAATATTAGCAATGAATTCTCAATCCATAGATTGTAATTGGTTTCTAGCAAAACATTACAACCACCCAATATTATATGATTGTGAACCATTCGGTTTTACGACTTCATCAAAAAGTAAGTACAAGTATATTAGGATGATTTCAGGACATTCCCAACAATCTCCCACTTGTACAAAAATCATCTATTCTCATAATCCCTTTGTCTCTTATATCTCGATCTCAACATAAGACAAGAAAAATGTCATCCTTATTAAGCTAAATCATGTTTATCGAACTCTTATTTATCCTGATTAAACAAACGACTGACATTCACCTCGTTTAAGCACGACCATGCATTTTTCAGTATCAAATCTTCGATAGGCCCAAAGATATTTATCTCCCATTATATAGGATGGACAAATCCCATCTTGTTTCATCTTTGTTCCTTACAAATTTCATAGAACACCCAATCAATGTCTTTATAATCACCTATTATGGTTGACATTTGACAAGGTCAAAGTGAATCAATCCATGCGTAAGAAATCATGACGAACTCAGGTCAAAGGACTACACTATATAGTCGTAATGAGAACCTCTTATGACACTTATATAACTATCTTGTAGAGTTCTCATAGCGGGTCAGTCTAATCATGTGTTCTCCAAAACATATCTATGTGAATGACATGATACAACATATAAATGACTTCATGAAATTTAGTCATGAGAGTAATAGTTCCAGATTTCAGAGCTTTCTGGATCTTTTAGCCACTAGTTCTCCTTTCCGAGAGGTTTCAAAAAAGTTTCTATTGTTGTGTAAACTTATCTCTAATAGTTCTAAGTTCTAACAGAGTCCTGAAGCTGTAATCATTTACTGTAGATTTAAATATAAATGTGAAATCCTACCAAAAATCCTAACTTTGATGTGAAAAAAATCATACTTTTAGGATACAAGAACTCTTGAGGGGTTCATCAAATGCGTGTTCTTATAGACACATCTCATTCTTCAGCTTGATTGGTGGATAATGTCTAAGATGGAAGTATGATAAAGATACTTGCCCGCCTAGATTCTAAGACCCAAACCAGGAATATACAGAAGTTGTTTAGTACTCAACTTAGATATTCCAGAATTTTTTTTTTTTTAATTTAGACTTGTTTCTGTCATCAACATGAGAGCACAAGAGAAGAACCTATTTTACCTTATCTCTCTGATCCCAAATCAAGAATTTGAAGCCACTCAAAATCTGAAAACCTCAAATTCAAAAGCTAAATCTCACAATGATCAATCACAAGTCAGAAACAATATTGAAATGACGTACAGAGCCATCAAGTTCCTACACCAAAATCACGTCTACATATCAAGAAGTTTGAGCTCAATCTTAAACCAGAAATAAACAGAACTCATGAGCTCAATCTCATGAAAGTCAGAGTAGTAGTAGTAATCGACCCAGAAGAGAAAGACAAACCTTGGAGTAAGGAACGATGTGGTCATAGTCATGGCACAAGCATCCAGGACAACCTACGAGCTTCCTAAACACAATGTTCCCTAAGTGATCTCTCCGCCAACGCTCAGGATCTCTCCCTTTAATCTTCTCTGCTTTTTCCCAGCATTGCTGCTTCGCGCTGTAAGGGAAGCTCCTCGGCTCCGGATTCGGGTCATCGTAACCTTCCGCCGCGGGACTCACCGGAAGAGAATCCGGGTCGGGTCTTTAAAGGGGAAGAAGAAGATGAGGCTCGGTTTCTGCGTCTCAGCTGGTCTTTGCCGCCGGGTTTAATCGCCGAGTGTTGATTATCCGAGACGAAAGAGGAGTTTTTGTGATTTAATTTGACGAGGAAAATCATAAAAAATTACAGATTCTTCGTGAGATGATTGTCGTAGGCCAATCCATTTTTTAGCTACTCTCTTAGGACCCATAAGTTCATATATATATTTTTACAGATGGGCTCATATATTGAAGATATTTAATTTGAATTTTCGTAATTTGCTACTTACAAAGATAATAAGAGCCTAATATCATGGAATGTAGGGAAAGAAAGAAAAAAAAAAAAAAAAATTAAAAACTCCGTTGCCGGGAATCGAACCCGGGTCTCCTGGGTGAAAGCCAGATATCCTAACCGCTGGACGACAACGGAATTGATGCATAGTGACAATATACGTTCAGTTAGAAAATATAGTGGTGACACATTACCCATGAAGATCAATGATTCAATTGGATATTTTACTCGACTCAGTTAAGCTCCTTAAACTTACAATTGGGGTTGATGAAAAACAAAATCTTTAAAGTTGTAAACTAAGGAAAATTTTGAAATATAGCAAAGATTATAACGTTAATTATGTACATGACAATTTGCTAAGTTGTTATTTTCAAATGACAAAAAAATAGAACAAAGTTTATATTAAAAAATTATCTAATTTGCAATAAAAAAGAAAGGTAATTTAAATTACCTCATTTCATCTTTCTTCTTTTTTTATTTAATTCACATGGTTTACTTTAAACTATTTTTATTATGCATTCCTATGAAAGTCTTTCACGTCCCGTGTTTATCATCTCATTATACTTTGTTTCTACCGTCATATTTTAATTTATTTTTTTGTCTCATCCACGTGTTATTTTTGTTATCTCTCCACGTCCAAGTCAAACCTTTTCTACCACAATTCTTTAATCATCCCCGTGTCATTAATTCTGTCTTCTCTGCAAAGGGTAATCGAACCGTGGTGGCTTGTATTAAACACAACCACTTTGGACGGATTCGAATTGATGATATAGAGTCCAAATTAATTATATTTAAACGTGAAAATAAATAACCGAACGATTCCACGTTTTAAACCGACTTGGTAAATAAATCAACAATTCAAGGGTTACATATCAATTCACCCCAGTTTGTGATGTGTAATTTTGAAAATATTATCTTGGAAAACTTATTGATGATAATCATAAATCATAAAATTAGAAAACCATCATCCCTAGCAATTTCACAGCGATGAAAAATGTGATCTCCATACTATTCATTCCTCATGTTTTCACCTCTTTAATCCGTCGTTACAGTTTCAGAAAACTCCTTCAGATGAGGAAGATAATGCTTCTCATTTCTCCACTTTGTTTTTCAAACCATTAACTACCGAATCTGTCAACTTATTGGTTTGTCGATGGAGTTGATGGCAAAAAAACAAAAATCTTAAAAGTTATAAATTAAGAAATTTTTTGAAATATAGCAAATATTATAATTAACAATGTAATTGGCAATTTGCTAAATTGTTATTTGCAAATGACAAAAAAAAAGTTTAAATTAAAAAAAATTATCTAAGTTTGCATTAAAAAAGAGAGGTAATTTAAATTACCTCATTTCATCTTTATTTTTGTTATTTACTTCACATCTTTTACTTTAAACTACTTTATTATGTCTTTCTCTTAAAGTATTCATTTATCATCTCATTATGCTTTGTTTCCAAGTCATATTTTAATTTTATTCTTTGTCTCATCCACGTGTCATTGTCTTTTGTCTTTTCTGGTTCACGTCACACCTTTTCTATCATATTTCTTTAACAATCCACGTGTCATTACATTAATTATGTCTTCTCTGCAAAGGGTATTCGAACCATGGTGGCATGTGTTATACACAACCACTTTGGATGGATTCGAATTGGTGATATAGAATCCAAATTAACTATATTTAAACGTGAAAACAAATAACCGAACGGTTAAACCGATTTGGTAAATAAATCCACAAACCAATAACAATTTAAGGGTTACATATCAATTCATACCAGTTTGTGATGTGTAATTTCGAAAACATTATCTTGGATAACTTATTGATCATAATCATAAAATTAGAAAACCATCATCCCTAGCAATTTCATAGTGAAAAAAATGCGATCTACATGCTATTCATTCCTCAAGTTTCTACCTTCTTTAATCCTCGTTACAGTTCAAATTGACGTAGGTTGCGCAAATGATTGACTACCAAATCTGTCAACTTATTGGTTTGTCAATTAACAAATCTAAAACTAATTAAATGAAATTCATTGACAATTCCTTTAATACCAGCTAATCTATCTTATTAAAACCCAATATTATTCAGTTTTCATTCCGATATAAACTTTTATTTTCATCATTTTGTTAACTGAATCATTTGGATATTCCACTCGATTAGATCTATGAATTGTTACTTTTATTTGTGGGAAGATGATATTAAAAACTAATAGTTATATAGCTACAAAGATTCATCATCCAGCTCAATGATTTCTCTTCTTCCTTTATCGCGGAGTCTCTCACCACTATCTAAACCTTGTTTCGGGTCTTTCTTTGAGTCATTTTGATCTTTAGAGTGGCCGGAGATCCAAGAACAGCCTCAAATGCTCTCAAAATGTGATCTTTAAATTCTCAGCCGTTATTTAACATTAACTGCACCATAGGAGCTGCGAAAACTAGAAAGTTCGAATCATCAACATAAACAGTTGAGAAAAGCTTTTCTCCGATATGAATGCTCTTACCTGAACCGATACTAATAGAAAACTTCTTCCCTTCTCTATAAAGAATCTCTCTTAAACCGTTAGCTCGAAATTTCTCTATAACCGCTAACCAAATATCTTCAACCGAAGGTCGGTTTTTGCTACCAAAACCTTGTCCACTACGTTCTCTAATTTCTGCTGCAGCGTTGTTAGATGGCTTCGGATCCACTAATGGGACTACGGTTTAAGCTAACATCGGCAGAAGAGAACAAGTAACGCTGATCAAGAGCTAGCTGGAACATTGCAGCAGTGAGCCATGTTAGTTTATCGTTCGATACTCTCAACTTTTTATTTATTTATTCAGATAGTGTTTTCGAAGCTTGTCTTAGCTTCTCCATATCTTCTTTCCACACTACCAAAATCATAAACACAACTTCTTGATGTAAAAACAAAAAGAAGAACAAAAAAAATAACAACTAATTCTCATTTCACACAAACCATTCATTTTTTACTAACTTCTACTTATTTTTTTTTTTTCGTTTGGATTCTTGTAAAAGAGTTTTGAAGTCATCTAATATAAGTTCTTGTATATTTGCTATACAAGTCATTTAGTTTATTATTTTATATAAAAAATACAATCTTATAATTATTTCTATTTATAAATTTTGACAGTTGCAGTTTTTAGTACAAATGTATTAAACTAATTATGTCTTGGTTAACCTGCACCAAAAATTGATTTAGGCTAAGTTAACAAAAAATTAAAATTACTTATTTATCAAAGAAATTTGTGTTGTTGAGAAAAAAATTGTGTTTTATTTACAAATTTATAGAGAATACTGTTATTAGAAGAATTTAATTATTTTATCCAAATTTAATTTTTATAATTACAATAGTTCATTTAATTGCGTATTTTACTTTGCCTATACAATTAATTTTTAGTTTCTTTGCTCAATTGCTCTCTGTGTCCTTTTAGTATATCTTTGAGATATATGTATAATTAAAGTTCTAAGTGTTGTTTTTCTTTTGGGATATGTTCTTAGAAAATCTTAGGATATGTATTTTGTAAAATTTTAACATAGGTTCAGTGCTAACTTACAATACTACCATGTATCAAACTATTACGAGACTACTTAAAACACATATCTGGAAAATGCTTTATAAAAGTAATATATAAATAGAGGGTGATGAGCAAATCACATTATATCGATCATGACTATTCAACTTCCCAACTTTCTATATTTTTCAATAACAATGGCTATAATTTTTGTAAGAAGCATGTAGAACAAAAATATAACTAATTATACATATTCAACGAAGAAGTTAGTGCTCATAAATGAATTCTTAAAGGCTAGATTTAATTTCATTGACTTTAAGGTTATATCTATTGAGGAAAAGACCAGACAGAAAGCAGTACGATATATCGCTCGTTGTATAGGTACACCAACACAATCATTAGTTAGAGACGATCCATTTAAGAAAATCATTAGGTAAAAGTTGGTACATGAAATCTGACGAATGAATTTCTTGATTATACAGTTAAAATTATTCATCAAATAATAATCTGAAAGACCTAATAGGCTGTCCAGAAACTATATGGAATGATTATAGGCTGTAAGCGGTAAAGATTCTGAAAGTCCCTCCCACTTGAAGGTATTTATGGATCACCAAAATTTTAATTATTTCTAGAACATGAAATTTCAAACGAAGAGTTCAACATGTTCGATTGATTTTAGTGGACACTTCGATATAAATTTAAAATCATATCCTAAAATATTACAATTTATTTTAAATTTCAAAAATATCAGTATATATTTAGGAATCATTTCTAAAATTTATAGAATATTATTATTGTATTATTTCTGTAAAAATCTCCCTAAAACAAAATATAAATTTGTTAAACAAATATTTGGTAAACAACAAAAGTTTATTGGAGCGTAACAACAAAAGTTTCATCGTCAAGAACCCGGCGGAGTTTTGCAGAGACCTTCTTCCAAGATTCTTCAAGCACAAGAACTTGTCGAGTTTCATATCCGCAGCTTAACACATATGTAAAGTCTTTGCCTCCGTATCACCTCTTTGATGCTAGTTTCGCTGTTGCTTGGCTTAACCTTTTGCGTCTTTGTTTTCTTATAGGGTTTTACAAAAATCGATCCCGAGAAATGGGAGTTCGCAAATGATGATTTTGTTAGAGATCATCCTTACCTAATGAAGAACATCCACAGACGAAAACCGGTTCACAGCCACTCATTACAGAATCTACAGTCGCAGAATCCTTTGACGCATGAAGGATCAAATCGAGACACTGAGAAAAGAGAAAGAAGTCCTTACCGTGGATTTACAGAACCAAGAGCTTGAACGGAAAGGATTTTAGCTGCAAGTAACGACATTCAAAGATCGGTTACAACATATGGAGCAACGTCAGAGATCAATTGTATCATTTGTTTCATAGGTTTTGGAAAAACCAGGCCTTTCCATTAATCTTGAATAACCAAAATATTTACATAAAATATATGAACTTAGGGTTTATTGTCAGAATTTGAGTTGACTCTGACGGAAGTTAGTGAACTTTAAATGCTGACGTCGTTTTGATTTTTTTTTTTTTAAAACTCAAATTCTGCTGTCTTAGAACAAAAAATAGAAACATTTACCAATTGAACTGATATAATTTATTAGGATTATTATAAATAAATATTAACTTATTTTCTTATAATCTCGTAACTAAACCAATTAAACTGTTGTGTTTTCTTTGAAATATTACAAACATATTAATACTTATATATTTGATTGATTAATAGTTTAGATAATCAAGTTTATAATTTAAATAATTAACTTGTTTAGATAATTTGATTGTTATGTATATAATTTAATTTAAATTTAATTTTAAGATGATTTAATTTTAATTATAATTAGAATTATAAATAGAATATTTATTATAATAATACTTTAATAATAATTATATTTATAATTATAATGATTATTCTAATTATAATTAAAATTGTTATCATCTATTAATGTGAATAAGTATTAATAAGTATATATTAATAACCAATTATCAACCAGTTGATTTTATAAATTATCTAGATAAATTAAGATAATTAAATTATAAATTTGATTATCTAAATTATTAACCAATTGAGTAAATACGTATTAATGTGTTTGTAATATTTTATGAAAACATTCAATTGGTTAAATGTTTGGTTTTCGAACCCTAAAATAACGAATTTGATTCTTTTATTTTGCTGATTTTCAATAATATAGATACAAGATTATAAGAGATTATAATAGAATACATAAATATGTATTTATATTAGTCCAAATAAATTACGTCAACTCAATTGGTAAATGCTTCATTCTTTGGCTTTAAGGTAGCGAATTCATACGTAAAACCGTAAAACGACGACCAATAAGTATATATGGAAATAGGCCATTTCCCCTTATAAGGATTAATTGACATTTTTGTCTCAAGCCTAGTGATTTTGTTTTTCTTTTTTATCGCATAATACAATTTTTTATTAATGATAACGGTGCTAATTAAAGCTAAATAAAACTACGAAGGCTCAAACAGTTTCTACTGGGATACTGAGACCATCCAACCTAACTCAAAATGGATTCTGCCATTTATGAATCTATGGTATTTCGTTATTTAACCAAATTCAATTATGTAATTCATTCTACATATTTTTCTATTTAGTTATAAAGATTTCACCATCTAATAATGTTGGCAATCATAATAATAATAATTTTAGTTCTTGTGCCGACTCAACAAAATATTGTTAATTAAAAACTCAAAACTTTTTTAGTATTGAACTCAAAAAGATCCAGAAACTCCAGCTGGAAAAATTTAAATGACTTTGTTTGTGTATGCACAATCCTTATTAGGAATCACTATGATATTTCGTTTGAATTTCCGTAATAAAAAGAAGAGAGAATACAACGTGTTGACAAGAAACAAACGTGTACCCCTTAAACTATAAGGAAGCTAAGAGTAAATGACGACCAGAAAAAACTTAACCAAAAAGTGATCGTGGGTCGGAAACTAGGAATCTCGATATTCCACATATATAGCGAAACAATCCAAAGGAGTCCATTACTATATACTATATAAGGTCGTTGAAAGCAAGAATGATACTTAATGAAAACGTTGCCGGGAAATTGCATGGAAATTTCCATCAACTGGAATCCAAGAATATAAAAGACACTCACTTTTCAACTCTGTTTAATTTCTAAATTTATTTTTCTTGGCCATGATCAAAGTTGAGAACATTTTTCTATTAAATTAAAAAATACAAATACATTAACAAATCAATAATTAGATGTATACTAGAGAAATGATTGGACTAAATCAAGATTTTAAAACAACTTTTTTTAAAAAATAAGAAAACTAAATTAATGACTACTGTTATAGCCATTGTTAGAATTTTTTTTAATGAAAATCAGTTTTTTTTTAACACAATGGTTTAGTGGCTTTTTAGCTTCCACAACCATGGAAAGACCAGGGTTAAAATCTTGGATTCTCATGTCTTGGAAGACAGAGAACTGACCACTACAGCTGGTGACTCATGACTAATGAAAATCAGTTTAAATGGTGTTTTTTTTTGTTGACAACAACATAATTTAGTTAACTATAGATAAGAAAATTATCTAGTTAAATCGGAGATAATGAATTGATGTAGATCGACAGTGATGGTAATGTACTTGTAGAATAAGCTATTTGTCTGTCCTTGTATTCTCGATACGGGTTATGTGAATCATTCTGATCTTCTGGAATTTATAACTTTGAAATTTATTTCAATCGGCTGAGAATGTTGATTATTTTTCCGATGATGTCACCAATCTGATCATATATGATCAATCTGTTGCAAAGACAACATCTAGTCGCTGAACTTCGACCATATATTCCACTGATTAGATCAGGGTCTCGAGCTTTGCATGCAGTAGAGAAAGACTGCATCGAATGTTTCGTGCTCTAGCTAAATTCTCTTCTATCATGTGTTGGTACATATCCATCCTTAACATGTAAATGTATTTTTTTTTTCAGGAACCATCCTGGTACCTCCTTATTTCTTGAGATACTATAAACTTTAGATGGTGTTTTTAATTAGTTTTCCTCTTTTGATATTATATAATAAAATATATTTGCGGTGAATTATAAATAGCATTATTCATAACATTTGTTTCTCTTCTCAATAATTGTGGTAGTTTCTCAACAATTTCCGTAGACTTCTTCCGCAGACTTTATGAGTAAGATTTGTTTTGGTCTTCCTAAAATTACTTAACTAGAATGCAAACACCTCCTATAAAATTGCACCATGCTCAATACACTTATTATCCATTCGTTGAAACCCAAGATAGAGAAAAAAAACTTCATAAAAAGTTTGTATATGGTATTCCACACACATAAATTTAGACTAAACTATACATATGGAGGATTCGTCTTTTCTTAGTCCAATCTGTCTTCTCACCATTGCCAGCTTCTTGTTCATTCTCAACCTCATGATGATAATCCAAGACTTCTCTTCCTCTTTTCCCTATCCTCTCCATCTCTTCTTCTCTAACGCCTACATTCTATTTGTGTCAACAAGAGACATGAAGCAGAATATGATCGAGCTCCCAATCATAAAGAAAGTTTTCGTCCCAAACCAAGTAGCTAACAAGATGTCGGTGGAAGAAGTCAAGGCGATGATCGATGACTCAGAAGTCTTATATGAACGTTTGATAGAAGAAGGGGAAGAATACTTGCTTGAGAAGAGTGAAATGACGGGTAAGGAGATAATGAAGAAGGCATTTATATTGTTTGATGAGAATCAAGATGGGTTTATAGATGAAAGTGAGTTGAAACATGTTTTATGTTTGTTAGGATACGATGAGTGTACAAAGATGGAGTGTAGGAAGATGATTAAGGTTTTTGATGAGAACAGAGATGGGAAAATCGATTTTGATGAGTTTGTGAAGCTTATAGATAAGAGTTTATCTTGAAACAAAACGAATGAATAATTTAATTATATTGATGACTCGTCTAAAATACTTCTTTTTTTTTGGTTTGTCGTTGTCTAACAATAACTTATTTATGTTTTTATATATTCATGGCTCTGTGAATTTCCAAGACAAGTCGACTATACAAGGAGTTATTGTCTTTCGTTACGTATAAGAGTTATGATTACGAATATTCAACATGCAACAACGTAAATTAATATTCGTGATGACTTTCTGTAGTAGTGTCCAGTTTGGTTTTGGATGCCCTCTTATTTGTTCAAATAATTTTTATCTAATAAATGTAACCAAAATCAAGCAAAAAAAATCTTAAATTATCATAATGCAAGAACCATTGGACACCAAACTGGTTGCGATCATAAAGCAAGAACCATTGTGAACTCATGACAAAAAAAAACGATGTGAACTCTGGTTCGATTTTATCGGTTTACACTTTTGTCATCGGTTTTATCAAAGTAACCAGGAGCACTTGTGACTGGGCTGATAAGAATTGGATGCGGCGAAAGGCTCAGTTGGGTAACTAAAGGCCCATTGGCTTGAAGAATTATGATCCGAAACTGAGACATTTCTCCATGGGTATCGATCGAAACCATTCTCAAATGATTTCTGAAACGCAGCCTTCCAATGCGTTCGCTGTTCGTCCTGCTTTTTATTGTGACATAATCAACCAAAGCTTATATTTATTTAAAGAGAAGCTTTTAGAGTTACAACATCAATTTGAATTTTAATTTAATCCTTCTAAGTAAAGATGCTATGGAAAAATATTACAAAAACTGCACATTTTATATTTCTCTATGGATATAAGAAAAAGAAAAAGAAAATACTATCTCTATCTTAGATGATTCATAAGAAAATCAGACTTGGATTTTTGGTTTCCACTTTGCCAATTCAATACCATTTGATTGGTCGAGGAGAATCCTCACTCCAGTATAATATTGTTTTCTCTAAATCATTAACACGTGGGAAAACAGTAGACCCCACACTATCTTATTCCGACCAATCTCAAAGAACATAAAAAATTCTTTAAGATATGCTACCAAGATAAACCGATAAGCCATGATCTTCCCACAAGCCCATCTCATCCGTCCAATAAACCACGTCATAAGATCCAACGGTGAATACTAAGCCATTAAACCACAGCCACAAACTCATCTCACGTAACAAAAAAAATCTCAGAAGAAAACGAATGAACTTACAAATACCCCAAAGTTCTATTTCTTCACAGTCATCTCTGAACAAATCTCTCAATCTCTTTGATTCCAACTATTCTCTTCAAGTACCGAGTTTTGTTGAGTCGGATCGAGTGTATAGAAAATGGCGACTGTCACTACTCAAGCCTCGGCCTCGATTTTCCGACCATGTACTTCGAAGCCAAGATTCCTAACCGGTTCTTCCGGCAAATTGAACCGAGAATTATCGTTTAAGTCTATCGGTTCATCTTCAAAAACGGCGTCGTTTAAGGTTGAAGCTAAGAAAGGAGAATGGTTGCCCGGTTTGGCATCGCCTGGTTATCTCACCGGCAGGTAATTTTACAAAAACTACATTCAATTTTGGGTTAACATAACCCGAACCAACTTGATAATCGGTTTGGCTAGGTTAGGCCCGTCTCATACCGTCTTAATTAGCAAATTGTCATCAATCTTGGTTTACCATAACCGGACCAACTGAATAATCGTTTGGTTAGGTTAACAGTTTCTATGGGCTTTGTCCTATATACCGCTTTAGCTAATGGTCACTCTTTTGCATATTGTGTAGTCTTGCTGGTGACAATGGGTTTGACCCATTGGGACTTGCTGAGGATCCGGAGAACTTGAGATGGTTTGTCCAGGCAGAGCTTGTCAATGGACGGTGGGCCATGCTCGGCGTCGCTGGTATGCTTTTGCCGGAAGTGTTCACCAAGATCGGTGAGTCACCATTAACATGACCTAAAACAATTTGTGTAACTTTCTTCAAGAACTTACACATGGATTGTCAAAAATGTTGGTAGGAATCATAAACGCTCCGGAGTGGTACGATGCCGGGAAAGAGCAGTACTTTGCATCATCATCGACATTGTTCGTGATCGAGTTCATATTGTTTCATTACGTTGAGATCAGACGGTGGCAAGACATCAAGAACCCAGGAAGTGTGAACCAAGACCCTATCTTCAAGCAGTACAGCTTGCCTGCAAATGAAGTTGGTTACCCCGGAGGAATCTTTAACCCGCTTAACTTTGCTCCCACCCTCGAGGCCAAGGAGAAAGAGCTCGCAAACGGTAAGCTTAGGAAGTGATAATCCGTTATCTTGTTACGCAACAAACATAGTTAGAGATAAATACTAACGACCTTTTTGTTGTTATTGTGGTTGCAGGGAGGTTGGCGATGTTGGCGTTCTTAGGGTTCGTGATTCAACACAATGTGACTGGAAAGGGACCATTTGAGAATCTGTTGCAGCACTTGTCTGACCCATGGCACAACACTATTGTCCAAATCCTCAGCTGAAGATTGAAGACTGACTTATGGATTTCATATCTCTATATCTTCTGATACTTTCATGTCTATCTTTATGTTTTTGAGCATGAATCACCATGGAATTGTGGTAGCTCCATGAACGAATTTGAAAATCTTCAATGTACAGAGGAACTAAGTTGATCAAGATTGTGCTACTCTTTAATATCTATCTATTCATATGGTACATTGATATAAGCACATAAAAACTTAAAATCCCAATCATCTTCAAACATTTGCAACATGAAACCCTAAAGTTTAATTTAAGATTATGGTCTCTAAATATAGACAATGGCCACCACCAAATCATTTGCTACATATCTTGAGAGACAAGTTATACACACGTAGAAGCAATTTTGACAGAGAGAGAAGAGTACAGACATCATTAGTGTCGTTAAGGATATAAGCAAGTTATTTGCTCTGTTTTGTTACTGTCCGGTGGACCGTTGAAACCCCATCCACAAATTTTGTTCGGAAGAGAACATTGGCATTGTTGAACATTCCTTCTTTCAGTGAAACCACGATGAACTGTAAGAGAAATCATATAAATTGATAAGTAAACTTGAGTTTAACACATAAGAGTAAGAAGCTTTTATGATTTACAGAATCATGGGAATAGCTAGTGACAACAAGATCAGAGAAACAAAGATATTATGTGACCTGTGAATGCGGGAAATGAGCTTTAATCATTCTTCCTATGTTCTGCGTGTGGCTTAGATCGAGAGCTGCATCAACCTAATAAATCAAAAGTAACGAATTATCTTGTCTTTTAAAAATGTAATCAAACTTGAAAAGGTCCTGTGATCGTGAACATTTCAAGATCACTGGAAGCATGAAAATGGAAAGTTAAAACAATCCATAGTCAACTGATTCATAAAAATGGAAAATCTAGATGTACCTCGTCTAAGATATAAAGAGGAGCTGGCTTGAAGAGAAGCAATGCTAGGATTAACGAAAGTGCAAGAAGAGATCTTTGCCCTCCACTCAGTTCAGATAAAGACTGTTTCCAGACACTTCCAAAAGCAACACGGACCTCAAGGCCATCGACGAAACTACCTCCTGGAGGTTCTAGTTTTGCCATGGTGCCAGGTAGTAGAGTTGAAAAGATGGAACCAAAATCCCTGAAGATAAGGGTCCAAGTGTAGATATCGTAAAGAAGACTCATGATGAAGTAAAATGAAGTGAATCCCATGGTTAAACGAGCAATGAAAAGAAAGTTTGCGACTCACTGATTAACTTTAACCCATGTAACTTTCAGTGTCTCTTTTTTCTTCTCGTCAAGCTCCTCGATCACTTTCTTGATTTTGGATTTGTCAGTCTACGAAAAATGAAAAAATTATAGTTTATAAACGCACGTACAGCTGTTAAAATATGACTCACAGACCCTCCAAAACCAACCTCGATTATGTTTTTCTTCGACACGAGAGCATTATATTCATCTTCTGCTTTTTCAAACATAGCCATGACCTTCTTGTTCACTCTTTTCTCGAGACTTTATAAGAGAAATGAATAACCAGCAAAAGAGAGAAGCAAGGATTTCTCACTTCGTTAAAGAGAAGAAACAAGAAAGAAATAGAAAGCACATTTCTATGATATTGCATTGCATGAGTGTGAAGATTAGATCAGTTGCAACATTAATTTAATGAGAATTCTCTTTTACCTTGATTGATCTGTTTGGAGCCTTTCCAGTTCTTCTCTTGCTTTATAAGGATCGCGGGATTCAAAATCATAGTCCGTCCCAAATCAGAGTATCCCATGATGCATTCCTTAATGTGTAGAAATTCAGTAAATATGTACTTATAATGTTTCACTACTATTTCTTATCGACTAGTAGAGTATACAACATCTTCTACCTTTTTTTCCATCACAGTAGAATTACCAGGACGTCCTATTATTTATATCCATCTCTATCCCACCCAACATCCAGTCCAACTTCAACATCAAGAAGTTAAACAACTAAGTAAACCCAAGACATCTATCATTAGATAGGGAAACTCCCGCAAGAATATGCACACTTTCAACTGATAGCATTTCCAAACCAAATCATTGAAGAGATAATACCTCATTTTGCAACTTCTTTCCCTCAAGCTTCATGTCGCTAAGCTTCTGCAGACATTTTTCCTGGTCTGCGATAAAACCACTTATCTGTGTATCACATTCCTTCATCTTGGAATGTATCAACTTGAGCTCAGCGAGAGACTGATCATGATTCTTCTGTATGGCATCCACCTGCAGGGGAGTCACATCCAGACATTATGTATACATTATATATAAATTTAAAAGACAGCAACAGAAATAACTGCAGTACCTTAGCTCGTTGCTTGTCCACATCGGAAGCCAGAGTGCTAATTTGCGTCCTCAATGAAGCTAGCTGAATCTCTAAAGATGACTGTTCCTGCACCACGGCTTCTTGCTCCATCACAAGCCTCTCTTTTTCGTTTTCATGACCCTATCGAGCAAGAAGCAACATAGAGCAAAAGCTTAAACTCATTTTAGAAAAGTCAAAAGGCTAAAATCTGGACAAACCAGGATAAGGAAAAGGCAAGAAGTTCAATTGCAGAGTCAAAGTCTTTGATCGAAAGATCCGTAATACCTGTAGATCTTTTGATGATGCCTGAATACGAGTTTTGATAGTTTTAATATTCTTTTCCAAGTCCTTGAGTCGTTCCTCTCTGTTCTTATCATGATCTTTGATGGATTTCTCTAGCGTGGAGACAGTATCAGCACAACTCTTGTAACGACCTTCCTTCTCTTTGATTTGGGATCTCATTTCTTCAAACTCTTCTTCAAGTTTCTTCACCGCTTCACCAGGCTATATATACAATTGGTAGAAGGGAGCGAGACTATTACATGTACTCCCAGCACCACAAGACGGCGAAAATCCGAATTGGGAAAGATATAGATAGAAAATGAGATACAAAACCTTGTGGTGCTCGTTCTGTTCAGCCCTCTTTAGAAATAAGGACAGGTCATACATTTTCAGCTCCAATTGTGCTTTCATGTCTCTGAACTTCTTTTGAAGAGGCTGAAGCTCCTTGATCTGCATTGTTAGGATTAACCAGCAGGGTTTTATACAACCATAAAACTTAATTTTAATAAGGAACCCGATAACAACATTCTGTGGGTGCCTTCACAAACATATGTGAGGTATAAATCCTACAAAGACAAAGTTGAGATTTAAAATATGCTGCAATGGCATTAACTAAATATTTGCTTCCTTTGAGCCAGAAACAAACTGATTCAATATCTGAAATGACGAAAACATCTAAAAAAAGGGTTCAAAATGTCGGTGTCAGCAGCTCGATCACCACTGAAAAAACATGAGCCCCGAGTACCCAACGCTCCAGATCTAATTCTAACCTGTATAAGATGTATATGGTTTGTGCTTCAAGCGGTACATTAGAAATTCTATGATGTCTACCTCATCTGTTAAACCCAAAAGTGTCTTTTTTCTTTCTAAAAGGAAAGCAACAGCTAATGAAAAATTGAAGAAAATTACCTTCGCTTCGATTTCATACAATCTTTTCTGGTGTACTTGAAGTTTTGTTTCAGCCTTTGCCATATCATGAAGTTGCCTTAGCAGTTCACCACCACCCCTAAGACAGAAAAAAAACAAAATACACAATGATTTTGGTCAGTTTTTTAGGGATTGCTGAACCATATCTGAAAAAAAAACAAGTACATGAACGCCACAAAATATCTAGAGATGTAACAGAAAGAATGACATACTTGCGACTTCCACCAGTAAGAAGGCCACTTGGCTGAAATATATCACCTTCAAGTGTCACAGTTGGAGTCCGAATTTCCATATTAAAAGCAACCTGCCAAAGAAGCATTTGAGCGACAAATAAAAGAATGAAACATCTAAAGAAAACAAAGATGTCTTGCCATTGAAATATAGGTTTCTAATAGTAGAGAAGATACTAAGGAAAAGAAATTGGGTCAGAAAATGCATTTATAACCCAACAAAGCGATCACGTTTTGAGATATAATTTAATCATTCGAACGATAATTATAATTATATATATATATATATATATATATATATATATATATATATGAGAACTCTCCAGAGAAGCCAGACAGTTGCATATTATTGATAGAAACTAAATTCTTTTAGTTTAATCTAATGTCTGTATAAGATCCTCCACGAACACACATACTCTAATGTCAGGGAAATACTTACTTCCTTAGCCGCATCAGTAGTTTTGCAAACAAAAGTGGAACCAAAAACAAATTCCATCGCATTCTGCAAAGAAATAAAAAATTTCAAACTAAAGTTCCGTAGTTACACAGCTCATGAATGTGATGATTATTTTTCTGCATTGCATAAGATATCAGTTATCAGAAATTTAATATACTGGCGTTCTTGGTACTTTGAGCAGGCAATCACACACCTTTAATTCTTCGCTATAACCAACTAAAGAAAGTGCCAATTCCGCATTACCCTTCCCCACCTGAAAATTAATAGAAAATCAGCAAAGCACAAAGGAAAAAATGTTGAATTTGAAAATAGGATAAAAAGATTCATATACCAATTTAACAGCGGCTTGCTGCACTCTAGGTGTAACTAAGTGAGATTGAATTTTGTTGAGAGGTATAATTGTAACTCTTCTCCGTAGATCACCCTTTTGTAGGAGCTGTTTTCCAGTATCTTCTGTGTCTACAACAACATTAAATAATTTTCCACCAGCAGTAACCTGAAAAATAGTCAACTTAGAGAACTCAAATGATCCGACAATGTACAATGATAAGATAATAGCCACTTACCTCCAAAGCTGTCATTGAGGACCTATCATTTACTTTTATCAGTTTTGCAACCACACCTTTCACCTTTGATCGATCAAAGTTCTTCACAGGATCACGATATGTAAACTGAACATTTGCTACTTGAGCTGAAAGATCTCGCACGATGTCTTTCAGCCTTTGCCCAATCTCAAGCTCCGATCCTCGATCCTAAAAAAAAAATTCAGTCACAGATTTTTATGTAGCAGAAGGAAAAAAAGAATCAAAGGATAATCATGCTAACCTTCTCCAATGCTTCCATCTGACCCTCTTTATATGGAATTGAATCAAGTGTCCTTTTTACACTTTCGAAATCATTTTTCCTAGCATCAAGTTCATTTTCCACTGCAACAGCTTCTTCCCGTTTTGATATTAATTGAGACTTTTTCTCTTTTAGCTCTTTTTCACAGTGACTAATTTTGGTATTCAGCTGCTTCAACTCCGTTTCAGCTGATCCAACAGAAATCTTTGCATCACGTAGTTGATCTTCAAGGCATTTCTCTTCATCTCCACTACTCTTACCAGCCAGTACACCCTAATTATCACGAGACCTAAATACAATTAACATACAAGATGACTAAGGCAATTTGGCAGTAGATTCTTCTTTAGTATTACTACCTGGTGTTCTCTTTCACATTCTTCCAGTGTGGTGGAAAGTTCCTGAAATTTTAGTTTTAGATCTGCTACTCCTTCGTCGGACTTCTTCAAAGCAGAAGCTCTCTCTTCTACAGATTTCTTCAAATCTTCTATATTATGAACAATCTGGCAACATCAAAAGTGGTCAGAAATCGCTAAGGAATCTGTCACAGTTCCAGCACAAGGTAAGACCTGTCAGCTAACCTTTTCAGCATTCTTTTCTTCGCCTTGAAGGGTGTCCTCCATATTATTAAGCTTTGATAATTCACGTGTTGCTTCATTAGACAATGAATCCACTTTGTCAGACAAAGTTTTTACTTCTCCCCCCATGCTGGATTCCCTTGCCTGAGTCAAAGCTTTTACTTTTTTCTCCAGTTCCGATATTTCTCCCTGTGTCTTTTCCGTCTCTTCGTCAATACTTGTCATTTTTGTCTTCATTTGTTCCACCACATGGAGAGAGTTATCTCTAATTTTCTCTGCTTGAACGTATTCAAAAGCGATACAGAACCTCTTTAGTCGATCTAGCTCCGCGTTACCATTAGCCCACTGCATATACTGCGTCTTTTCTTTCCTCAGCTTCTCCAAAGCCGGAGATATCTCTTGATCTAGGAGCTTATTAATCTCATCGACCTTGGTTTGCTTTTTCTCTAGAGTTTTCAATGCAGCCTCTTTCTTGTTTTCATACATTCTCGTACCAGCGGCTTCTTCAAGCATCGATAAGATCTCCGGAGGTTTCATGTTCAAAACTTTGGTGATACGCCCTTGCATAATGAGAAAATGAGGATTATTGACGTTAAGTTGCACCGAGTGGAAAAGGTTCTGGACTTGACTTGGTTGTGCAAGCTTCCCATTGATCAAATACTTGTTCCTTCCACCAACAACAATCTTCAAAGCCAAAGACACAAAGAAGAAGAGTCACTCTAAGCACAACTCTAAAATTTCACTGAAACTTAACAGAAACTTTTCAATTCAACCAGAAATTTCTAATTTTTCGTTAAGAGATTCCCAACTCAAAGAAGCTACACATCAAGGTAGAGCGAAAGAGAAATGTGACATACTTGTCGAGTCACGGTTATCTCCGAGTGTTCTTCATAGCCGAGAGGACTCCTATTCCTCTCGGAGTTATCGAAGGTAACCGACACCGTGGCCTTCGTAATACCAGCTTGTCCTTGCTTGTAGACGAGCTCCTGTAGATTAGCAGCTCGAACCTGTTGGAGATTAGTGATACCCAGAACGAAGCAGATGGAATCGAGGATGTTGGATTTCCCGGACCCGTTCAGACCCGTTATCGCGTTGAAATGCGGGTCAAAATCCGGAACCACCGTCCTCGTAGCGTATGATTTAAAACCCTCCAAGCATATCTCCTTTACGTGCATCCTCTTTCTTCTTCTTCTTCTTCTTCCCCAAATTTACCCTAGGAAAGCGAGATGAGAAGCTAATCCCATAAACCCTAGAAACGGAGTTTGATTAATACCCGGAGCACGAAGAGTCACACAATAAGCTTATTTCGAAATTGAAATCGCAGATACAAAATCTAACCGTTGCAGGAGAAGCAGAGACCAATCTAAACTTCTTTTTCTCTCAGAATTATTCATTTATTTCGAGCGAAATTGTATTTTTCCAAATTAGGCATTTCGATTTGGTAAAGCAAAAGCGCGGGACACTGAATTGTATTGTCCCTACCTTAACCTTCTTAACCATCTAGAGGGTCTTCTCAGTATTGGGTCTCTTTCTTGGGTTTTATCTTGAGATAGCTGGTGGGAAAATCTCATCAATGGCGCTACGAGCACTCTCGACGTTTCCTTCTCTTCCTCGTCGTCCCACGAGACGTGAACCCACTCTCACCGTGATGTACCGCACGCCAGCGACGTTAATCGTATGTAAGTCTATCGCTGGTTCAGAATTGGCGGTTTCACTCTCGGAACGGGATGGTTTTGCGGCGGCTGCTCCGACTCCTGGAGAGAGGTTCTTGGAGAACCAACGAGCTCACCAAGCTCAGAAAGTAGTGAAGAAAGAGCTCAAGAAAGAGAAGAAGAAAAAGAAGGAGGAGATTGTACGGAAAGTTGTTGACACCTCCGTTTCATGTTGCTACGGCTGTGGAGCTCCGTTACAGACTTCCGACGTCGATTCTCCGGGATTTGTCGATCTCATTACTTACGAGTTGGTATGAATTAGTCTTTTCGGTATCTATGGCTGTTAGCTTTTACAATTTCGAGGCTTCAGAAACTCAATTTAGTTAGTTGCTCAATGATTTAGTGGATTCTTCTCGTTGAAGTGAGAGAGTAAATCGAATATGTAATCTTTGTATTGCAGAAGAAGAAACATCACCAGTTAAGAACCATAATCTGTGAAAGATGTCAGCTTTTGTCTCATGGACATATGATTACAGCAGTGGGTGGCAATGGAGGATATGCTGGTGGAAAGCAATTTGTATCAGCTGATGAACTCAGGGAGAAACTTTCTCACTTGCGCCATGAGAAGGCTTTGATTGTCAAATTGGTGAGTAGATACAGTTTTTTTTTTTTTTCTATTTTATGTCAAAAATACAATCGACTAGATATCATCAACATGCTGTTCACTTGATCCCTCCCAGGTTGACATAGTGGATTTTAATGGTAGCTTTTTAGCTCGTGTCCGTGACTTAGTTGGGGCTAATCCGATAATACTGGTTATAACTAAGGTAAGGTTTTACAACCTGGCTACTAATTCAATCCTTTCCAGCTTCTCTGTGATAAATGACTGTGCTTTGTACTTTTAGATCGATCTCCTTCCAAAAGGAACAGATATGAATTGTATTGGTGATTGGGTTGTAGAAGTGACCACGAAGAAAAAACTAAAGTAGGTATCAAGTACTTACCCATAATTACGAGGACGTGACTTAGTGTTTCTGGAGCTTGTGTCTGATCTAGATGGATATAATTTTACAGTGTTTTGAGTGTCCATCTCACAAGTTCGAAGTCTCTGGATGGAGTTAGCGGAGTTGCGTCAGAAATTCAGAAGGAGAAAAAGGTAGCATATGCTATACACCTTAAAGTTGTCTTGACACTAGTAATGAAAGATTTCTCTTAAGAAATGTAGAGTAGATGACATGAAATGGCGTACATCTTGTTTTCGTTTATGGCTGAATATCGAATAGTATAACCTTCTATTCATTGATCTTCTGTAATCTAACCTCTCCATCCCTGTTTTTGTGTTTCAGGGACGAGATGTCTACATTCTGGTATGTGCATTCTCAATTTTGTCATCAACCAAATAAAGACTTTAGTTAGTAAACCTATATTGGGGTGACGCAAGTTCTTATTTTTACTTAATAGCTTAACGTATCTTAAATGAGAGAGGCAATGCTTATCCAAAGTTTAATTTCTCCGGTTTGATTTTCTTTTAAATTATAACAACAAACTCTATACTACACTGTTATATATCCACCAATTCATAAAAGTTGTTTACTGGAGATAGAGGCTGTGCATTTGTAAAGGGAACTTCTTTTGGTGGTCTGGCAAATATTCATTCATCATTTCCGCATGCTTTCACAGGGTGCAGCTAACGTTGGGAAGTCAGCATTCATCAATGCTTTGCTAAGTAAGTCCTTTATTCTCTATATGTCACTTGCCGTTTCGGTTTGTACCTGCTTGAATACTTACCTTTGTTTTTGTCTGGCTGCTGCTTTAGCTTCACTTCTCGTAGAGCCATTTTCCACAATATAGTTGCATCTAGCTAGAGAGTTCAATGATTATATATGCACGTCATTATACAGAAACAATGGCCGAAAGGGACCCTGTTGCAGCAGCGGCACAGAAGTACAAACCGATTCAATCAGCTGTCCCTGGAACAACCTTGGGTCCAATTCAGATCAACGCCTTCCTCGGAGGAGAGGTATAAACTTCCACCTTCAGAGTCTATAAGTTTTTATATTTACCACCAATAGACATGTTGCTAAATGATACCTTATTACCACAGAAGTTATATGATACACCGGGTGTGCACCTACACCACAGGCAAGCAGCTGTAGTTCATTCAGATGATCTACCCGCCCTTGCTCCTCAGAATCGGCTCAGAGGCCAGTCTTTCGATGTAAGTCTACTATTTTACAGCCCGAAAAAGATTATATCGCCGTAGTATCAGTTTGATGATTTTATTTGTGCTTTGTTCCTTACAGATTTCAACATTGCCAACTCAACCATCAAGTAGTCCCAATGGTGAGTGCTTAAACGGTTATACATTTTTTTGGGGAGGTCTCGTCAGGATTGACATCTTGAAGGTAACGCTATTACCGGAATGCTAAATTATGTTTCAGAGTGGCTATCATTTTTTCAAAGCATTACATACCTGACCTATTGCAGGCTCTACCAGAAACATGTTTCACATTCTACGGACCAAAGGCTCTTAACATTCATGTAGTACCAACCAAAACAGCAACCGAGTTTTACCAGGTAATTTTCTTACATCATCAGTATCAACTTCGTTGCTATTTCGTGGACAAGTTTTACCAACTACATAGTACTCATATGTTCTGCAGAAAGAACTGGGCGTGCTTCTCACACCTCCATCGGGGAAAGATCAAATGCAGGAGTGGAAAGGGTTACAATCTCACCGTTTACTCCGAATCGAGTTTAACGATCCAAAAAGGTGAAACAATCGTTATCATTTACTCCTATCTATTTTGGTAAAACGAATGCTCTTCACCTAAGGTTAATACATTTTTTTATCAGACCGGCTAGTGATGTGGCGATTTCTGGGTTAGGATGGATTTCAATCGAACCCATCCGCAGAGCCCGAGACTCTGAGCCGAGAAATCTCGAAGATGCAGAGCATGAGATACGTCTTTGTGTGAGTGTGCCAAAACCAGTTGAAGTGTTTATCAGACCAACATTACCCATTGGCACTTCTGGTGCAGAATTGTATCAGTACCGTGACTTAACCGACAAGGAAGAAGAAGTCAGACCCAAATGGTACTTTTGAAATTTTTTGTTTAGCTTCCAAAACCAGATTTATATATATAACAGACTGGTTAAATAGCCAATGGTTTGTAATGAAATTCACTAAATTAGTTTTCAAGAAATTAAACACCAAGTCAACAACATTTCAGAAACTGAACAAATAAATAAAGCTCTGCATCAACATTTCAACATATAAAATATTAGACGACAAGTCACTACACTGCAGTGGCATCTCCGGTGGATGAACCAAGGTCATCTTCCGCCGGAACCACCACCATGTTTTCATACACTAACGCAGCGGTAGCTCCTCCGAGCAAAGGCCCGACCCAATACACGGCTTGGTTCTTAAAGCTTCCATAAATCATAGCCGACCCAAAGGCACATGCCGGATTCATCGAACCTCCAGAGAACGGACCAGCGGCTAGAACATTGGCCCCCGCAACAAACCCTATGAATATCGGTCCCACGGCTAAAGGTAAGCCCCGTCTCGGATCGCTGGCTGTGAACACGGTATAGACAAGGACAAACGCTAAAACACCTTCAAGAACCGATGCTCCAAATCCCGTCATTTCTCCGGCAATCTTATAGATCGGTACATGCTGATAGAATTCAAACATAGATACATAAACAACCAATAAAAAAAAGTTACCAGTGTAACAGAAATGTTAATTACCTGTTCAACGACGGTGACTTTAAGGACAAGGCATGCCATAACAGAGGCAATCATCTGTGAAGTCCAATAGAACATAGCGGCTGGAACGCTAATCCGACCAGCAACCGCCATCCCAAACGTAACCGCTGGATTCACATGGCCACCAGAGACGTTCCAAGAGATGTACACGGACGAAGATAACGCAAATGCATTCGCAATCGCCGGTATTAATACACTAAACGGCCCCGTCACATCACCCGCCATCATTTTCCCTAAAAACCACGCATTAAAGATTGATTCTTGATAATTAAAAAAAAAAACCAAAACTTTCAGAGATTCAGAGAATTACTTGTAGCCATGACGGATCCAACGGCTGCGAGGACGAAGAAGAAGGTTGAGATCAACTCCGAAACATAACATCTCAACGCATTCATACTCACTGCTCCTTGAAACTTACTTGACAATGATGTTGGAATCATCCTTGGCATCAATTTCATTCACTAAATTTTCTTACTTTCTCTCTGGTTCTGTGTTAAAGTGAATGTTGGTAAAATCTATAAATATTAAGAGAAGAGTTCATTATTTTTTCTTTTTAGTAACCGTCCCAATACAAACGGGTTTTACCGGAAACAGTGAGAGTGGGGGAAGTTATTTACAGTTTTCAAGTTTTGTTAATTTAAGAAATGTCCCACGTAGTTTTTTTTGATTTGATTTGACCCCTAAACAGTATAAACAGAAAATTGCATATATTCAAGTGAGTTACACGCTTGCTGCAACATACTGTATATTACTCTCACGATGGCCAATTCCTATACCAACCCGCCCAAGCCGAAACTAAACCGCTTATACCGAGTGTAACCGTGTGGTTACAAAACGGGTTTGGTTGAATTTCCGCCAATGCGATAATCAAATCCGCAATGTTAGCTGAAATTCCCATGAGTCTCATCACTATATCTCCCTGAATCTCACTAACTTTTCGGCTGATTTCTTCTTTCCGTTCATCATTCGTCCGGAGTCTTTTCAAGGATTTGAGTCTCTGACTTATGAAAATGAAATCGATGACGATAAAGAAAACGTAACCAAAAGATTCACCAAAAGCCGAGATGAAACTCATTTTCTTGGCGATCTTGGGGTCTAGTGTACCGATTCTTGATAACCAAAGAAAATGATCGAAGAAGAAGTAAACCATCTCTCCTGAATTGGCTAGGACCGCCAAGAAACGGATCACCGGAGTTGTCCCGGGGTTTCGTCTCAGTGCATTGAAACCCGTGAGAGACCTCCCTGTCCTGTTCGCATTATTCGATCATGTATTAACAACAATTACTTAATATGAATCCTACTAATGACGACTATTCAAATTACAGTAAACATTTCGTTTCTTAGACTATATTTAGAGAGGGTGTGGTACCTGAAGGCTTTGCGGCTGAGACCGGACGCGACCTCCCATTTCTTGAACCTCTCGGCCGCGTCTGGTCGTGTGGCTTCAACGTGCCAGCATGCGAGCTTGGCCACGTATTGGAATGTCTTCACAAGCTTGTCTATTCCGTCTCTCTTGGCCAAGAACACCACCAGCTTACGGCGCCGGAAGGAGAGAGAGAGAGAGAGAGAGAGAGAGAGAGAGAGAGAGAGATTAAAAGGTGAAGTTATGGAGATGATGATGAAGAAGAAGATTTAAGCCACAAGTGACGTTTGTTGCTCGAGTTACTCTTTTTTTTTTGTCTTTTGTTTGTTTTTTGGTTTGAGTTTAAGATGATTGCTTTGTGGTGGTTAATCTACATGCTCTTTCGGTCTCATTTTGATACAAAGCTTGGGATAAAAACAAAAAAAATTGTCATAAATATGTGGAAGAAACTGTCACTATATTCTATGATTTTTTTTTAATATATATTCAAGAACTCATCTTTCAATTATTTAGGTTTGAAGATAATTCTCTCTTTAACAAATTGATTGAGCGTTGGAGAATGTGTATGCACGTGAGCATATCACCTTTTTTATTTCCCTCGAGCACATCACTTAAGGATAGAGAGGTGCGATTATTTATATATATATGGGCTTGATTTCAGGTTGGACCTTGGGCTTTAGCTCAAAACTGAAAACAAATAGCGAGAATCCTTGAACTTCGAAAAGCTCTTTAATTGTGAGAAATAGAAATACAATACTACATAGAAAACTAGACATGGGACGAGCATATTATAGAGTAAATACTATATCTTCTTAAATAGAGACGTAAATTTTTAAAGGATTTTCTAAATACAAAAATATAATCTTTTAAATTTCAGTTGGTGATTATAAACGCAACATATATGTGCCTTTTAAACTCTCAGACATTGTTTTATACTGAGCAGTTACTCTAGCGATTTATGGTGGTGAAGGACATCACATCATGACTTTGATTGGTAATATTTGTGTAACCTCAGAATGATGGAAAAATAAAATTTTTTGCAGAATTATATAAAATCTGCGAAATAATTTAAAACCTGCAAATTGAAAAATTTACATAATGAATTTTTTTTGTATGATTGAATAAGTTTGCGGAATAGCGAAATATAAATTATTTTAAATAAAATTTTACTATATTATTTATTATCATACGAAATTATAATTGAGCTAATTATTATAAAAATAAAAATTATTAAATATTATTATAAAATTTAATTTTCTTATTGTAATTAGTTAATTTATTCTTAGTATAATTATAATAAATACATTAATATCTTATGATGTTGAAAAATAAAATATTATAGTTTTATTTATTACTCTTTCTATTCTATTATATAAGATGTTTAAAAGTTGTTTTTGTTCTAATTTATTTGATTTTTCTCAAATATTTATGCAAATTTGTATATATTTAATATAGTGTGACTATTAATATTTTAATATTTTTTTATTGATTTGAATGTTTTTAACTAAATTTTTAAAATAATTTTATGTAAAACAACTATATTTATAATTTAAAAATTTATTATTATTTATTTAAAATATTAAATATTATTATTATGTAATAAAGTAATTTTAAAATTTTAATTTCACCAAAAATCTATTTCATATTTACTTTTCTGCTTAATAAAAAAATTTATATGCGTTTTCGCATTTTATTTCCCATTCAGCATGTTATCATTCAAGACCTCATATGTGTTTCAAAGTTCTGGATGTCTACTGCCTGGACTTTGGCAGTTTAAAACAAACAAAAAAAAAAATTTGATAGAGAGGAAACTCAAAACCAACGGTCTTGATAAAACAAGAGGCCATTTGTATAATAGGACACATCAAGTTAGGCAAATAATTGAAATGGATAAAATAATTATTTCTAATGGTCTCTTCGTTTTCCCAATAACCAATATTGTTGATATGAAAAAAAAAGAAGTAATACTCCTTATCCTCCAATCTTTGGTTGTGTCTGTGTTTGGAAATCGAGAGAGTCTTCCCCCAATTAACAGTTCACATCTCGACCCATATAAAACCAAAAAACATTTACTTCATGATTTTTAGAACCAAACAATTATTTGATGCTGCTTTATATTCTTCTTGACTTCTTGTAAGTTATATATCCTACCACGTCGACCACCAAAATTTACCCATGAAGTTAAAAAAATAATTCTAAATTATTATTATTATTATTATTATTATTATTATTATTATATTATTATTATTATTATTATTATTAAGAACTGATTTGTTAAAGACTATAACTTGTTCATATAATTTTTATCATTTGTTTTAATTAAAATTTTGTAAGGATAAGTGGTAAGTATATTTTCATGTATTACACTACAAGAAATCACCCTATTTCCGACGGTCAAATCCGTCAGAAACCCGTCAGAAATAAGGGTTTCCAATCACTTATCAATCAAAAAAACTCGTCGGAAATAGAACGTTGGAATTTTTCCACCCGTCGAAAATCCGTCAGAAATTTCAGACGGATTTCCGACGAAAACCCGATTCTGTCAGAAATCCGTTGGAAAACATACATCCGTCGATAATTTATGAAATATTTAGACAGATTTCCGACGAATTACCAATGACGACGGACCATCGGGTAATCTTCGGAAACTATCTGTCAGATATCCGTCAGAAGATGTCTGTCGGAATCCATCAGAATATGTCCGTCGGAAATCCGTCGGAAATACCACCATAGGTGTATCGTCGGAAACTATGTTTTTTGAAATAAAAAAAAATTCAAATTTTTTATTTTATTATGAAAGAAATTAAAAATTTTAATTATTAAAAATATTTTACATAAAATTCATAATAATAAACATAAAAATAAAAAAAACTAAGGAGGAGTGTTGTAAGAACTAAAAAAAGCGTTCATCCTCTCTTCCATTATCCGTAGGCGATCTAAATCTTCTTGTCTTTGTTGCTCGATGGTTTTGACCCTCTCTCGGAGCTCGCGGTTTTCTTCCTGAAGTTCCGCTCTTCCGAAATCACCGTATGATGGAAAAGATGATGAAGACGAAGCTGAGCACTCTTTGGGCACCCCGTAGAGACGACCTTTGTTCTTCGGGGTTACCTTGAAAAAAATTTAAATAAAGTTAATATATTGAATATTTACAAACAAAAAAAAAATTAGCTTAAAAATTCACAAACCTCATATGCAAACCCATTCAGTTTTTCTAATGGAACTTCTGAATACAGAGGAGTTCCATCTTCTTGTGTTGGCTGAGTTTGCAGAAACTCCTCCCCCAAACTTCTCACTTTCTGCGAGATCTCACGAGCAACTGGATCATCATTTTGACCAGTTTTCCGGTTGGTGTGAGCATCCTCAATCAGACGAATCAGAGAAGGAGGTTGTCCGTCCATATGAAACTAAAAAAAAAAATTAATAAATTATTAAAGTAAATATTTTTTAAAATTAATTATTTATTTTTGTTTCTTACAAGTTGCTCAGCTCGGGAAGCTTTGCTCGTCGCTCCAAGATTATGGGTCACCATTCCTTTGCCCTTTCTATCGCTCTTGCGATTACTCGAATTTGTTGAAGAAATGGCGGCCACTTCTGGTCTCATCCAATAGTTGATGAGCGCAGTCCATAAGTCCGGATTTTTGGTCATCTCTTTAAGGACTTTATCACACTTCCACTTGTCCTTCCATTCGTTCATTTTTCGAGAGTAACACGTTGCCGCTTTAGTGTTAAACTCCTGTCGAACGATGGCAGTGAGTTGCGGATCCCAAGTAATTCTTGCTGTTACAAAAAATTGATTTTTTTACTAATTTTGTAAATATTAATATGACTATAAAATTTAAAATTTTATATTTAACATACCGCAAATTGCCGAAACCAGATTTCTTGCTTTTCTTTCGGCATGTCCGAGTACACTGGATAGGGGCGTACTAGCATTTCATTAAGCATTCTGTTGATTGCTTTTGTTATGCCGTTGCTAGATTTATGAAACCTATATATTATTTGAAATTATAAGATAACAATATTTTAATTTTGAAAATATTAAAATATTTATTTTTACCATGTTGTAGATCCATGACATTGCAGGTCCAATTTTTTTAGTCGGTCACGACCCGGTTATGACACAAGATCTTCAATGCTCATAACAGTTGGAGCAGAAGCAGCAGTCCTCATCGGAGATGATGGTGGCTGTGTCTCCGAGTCAGTCGGAAATTGGGAAAAACTAGAACCACCAATACCGTATTGTTGGTTCCAATCTCCCGAGTTTAGGAATCCGTCGTAACTACATTTAACAATGATAACAATTATATTATACGATTCTAATTTCATAATATTCCTATAATTTCTAACAGATTTCCAAATACTAAATTCCCTAAATTCTATATTACTATATCTATTACAAAAAAAATTAAAATAATATAAAAAACTTACATATTTAAAGATAGATGGCGGATTTTGGAAATCTTCTAAATAATTTTAAATTTTTCGAAAACTATTTCGAAAATTTTAGAATGAAAGTGTTTTTTTGTGGTTTTGTTTTTGATGGATGAAATGAGTTTCGCGAGAGTTCTATTTATACTGAAAATGCCCTACGGATTTCCGACGGAGCCCCTCAGAAATTCGTCGGAAATTTGTCCCACATTCCGACGAATTTCCGAAGGACCTCTAGATGACTTTCAGAATTTTTTCAATTAGTTGTCCATGTTTCCGACGGATTTCCGACGAGTCAACGGGTCGTCGAAAATCCGTCGGAAAATATCTGCAAAAACATGTTTCCGACGGATTTTCGATGAGCATCGGAATCCGTCGGGAATCCGTCGGTTATGTGTTCGCGAACATTGCGAGTTGCGGTTTCCCTAGAATTTCGAAAACCCGACGGATTTCCGACGGCTCATTGTCTCTGTCGGAAATCCGTCGGAATTAAACAATATTGAATTTTAAAATTTTATTTTTTAAAAAAATATTGTCTGATTAATTTTAGACAATATCTAATTATTAAACAATACTTGAAATTAAAATTGTAAAAATTACAAGACTTAAAATTTAATATTTTACCAATAAAAAGACTTAAATCTTAATATTGTACAAATTGTATCTGATTACAAATGTTTATTAATCGGAATAATCAGATGAACCTTTGGATGATATGGAATCAGAATCATCTTCAAATTCAGAATGAGAATCCTCTGATTCTGAATATACACGTTCATCACCAATCTGTGTAGATGCAACAACCAGTTCAACGTCATCTACATTTTCTTCAATCTCTACAAAATGACTTTGTGGTATTTGTAAAGGATCATGTTCTGCTACTCCATAAATTCTTCCTCTTGGGTGAACTGCAGTGACTGTTATTCAAGATTCTGAACGGTAGATAGTCCGGGGATATGATAAGTAACAAACCTGTTATTGAAAAAAATATTGTTAAATAGAAAATAATAAATTTGCATAATAGTTATATTAAACAACATAATACCTGGTCTGCTTGTGATGATAGAATACATGGATCATATTTTAACAGCCTGCGAGTTGAATGTATCGAAATAACTCCAAATTGGTCAATGCGGACACCACGACCAATGAACGGATCATACCAGTCACACATAAAAATTGTACATCGCAAGTCTAACATGCCTGCATATCGGACAATCAATATCTCATTTAACACACTGTAATACACTAGATCACCCGATTTTGCTGAAACATCACAGTCCGATGTTGGTTTGTTTCTATCATCTTCTTTAATTGAAAAAGCATATCCCCTTGTGTAGAACCTTGGGTAAGAGGTTGCAGTAGATATAAGACCATTAGCAATTTTGACCAACCATGTTGGTATGCTATCACCTTGTTGAATACGTTCGGAAACCTATCCAAATTTCAATGATAACAAGTCTTTTAATTAAAGATAAAGAAAAATGTATGTTTTAATCTTGTATTTTCAAACTTACGTAATATTTCAACCATGACGGAAACTCTTTTTCTTTTATACCCTCAATGTCATTGTCGCTAATCCCGGGGTAATAATTACGTACAACTTCCATGTAGATACTATACAAATATTAAAAATCAGATTATAACATAAATAGTATGAATTAAATAAATGTAGACAATTTAAGATTATAATAATTTCATACCTTTCATACTCGACAATGTCTTCACAATTTGATAGAATATATCTATGCAAATGGGTCGCTTCTTGTGAAGATAATTTACGTTTCTTTCCTTTGTCACTTGCTCGCCCAATTTGAGTAAATAATTGTGGTACATATACAGGATAAATGGATTTTTCACCTCTATCATCATGTCTTGCAGACCTTCTACTTTTCGTGTGAACTTCCGAAGGGAAATAATATTCCGCAAACTGTGAAACTTCTTCATTTAAACTCTGTGCGACAATAGATCCCTCCACTTTACTCAGATTTTTAACTTTTTTCTTCAGATGGAACATGTACCGTTCGAAAGGATACATCCATCTGTATTGCACAGGACCGCCTAGTGATGCTTCATGTGGGAGGTGAATAGGGAGATGTTCCATGACATCAAAAAAAGACGGAGGAAAGATTTTCTCCATATTGCACAACATTTTTGGGATATTGAGTTGAAGATTTCGAATGTCATCTACTGTGAGAGTTCTTGAGCAAAGATCACGAAAAAATGACCTGATACCTATCAATAAAATAATAAACGTTAATTTGAGATTCAAATATAAAATAAAATAATTATTTAAAATTTTACAATAACCTGCAATCGCCCGGTGGACATCTTTGGGAGAAGATAGGTGAATGCAAAAGGCAGTAGTCGTTGCATAACAACATGACAATCATGACTCTTCATTCCGGTTAATTTCCCGTCAACCAGATCAACACAGTTACATAAGTTGGATGCGTATCCATCAGTAAATTGAATATCCTCTCGAATCCAATTCAAAAATGCGACTTTTTGAGTTGAATCCAAGCGAAACGCAGGCATGGGACACCTTCCACTCGTCTTCACATGTAGAGATTTACGAGAACAAATCAATGGCAAGTCTAATCTTGACTTCAAATTGTCTTTCGTCTTCCCTTTGACGTTCAATATTGTGTTCATTATGTTGTCAAAGAAGATTTTCTCCACATGCATGACATCAAGACAATGCCTCAAAAGATGGTTTTCCCAATAAGGCAAATCCCAAAATATACTCTTCTTATGCCAGTTATGAAGTTCACCAACACCATCAACAGGCTCATGACCATTACCTCCACAAGAACGAGTTTTGTCAGCACCAAAATCCCTAAGTTGTTCAAGTATTGTACGACCAATAACCTCAGGAGGTGGACCATCAAATACCTGTTTGTTCTTTCTAAAAAGTGTTTTGGACCGACGATAGGGATGAACAGCTGGTAAAAACCTTCGATGGCAATCAAACCACGTTGTCTTCCGCCCGTGGTGTAACTGAAACGCATCGGTATTGTCTTGGCAATAAGGACACGATAATCTTCCATGTGTTGTCCACCCAGATAACATACCATAAGCAGGAAAATCACTTATTGTCCACATCAAAACCGCACACATGTTAAAGTTTTGGCTGGTTGCCACATCAAAAGTTTCAACACCTTGTTCCCATAAAATTTGTAACTCATAGATCAATGGTTGCAAAAAAATATCCAGTGACTTTCTTGGATGATCTGGTCCAGGAACTAGAATGGACAAAAAAAAAAATTTCCTTCGCATGCACATAGTTGGTGGCAAATTGTAAGGTGTTATAATTACTGGCCACAAGGAATATTGTCGTCCATGCTTTCCAAATGGGTTGAAACCATCAGTAATAACCCAAGGTACACATTGCGATGCTCATAAGCAAAATCAGGATACACGGATTGAAAATGTTTCCACACTTCTGCATCTGAAGGATGTGTAATCATCTCAGCGTCTTGACGATGCTCAGCATGCCATCTCATTGCCTTTGCGGTTCGTTGAGATTGATAGAGCCGTTTCAACCTATCTTTTAAAGGTAAATACCACATACGTTTAAATGGAATGGAAGCTCTACCACTTGATTCCTGAAACCGCGGATGACGGCAAAATCTACAAGTTTTACGGTTTTCATCTTCTCTCCAATATATCATGCAATTTGCAATGCAAACATCTATCATCTGATAGGGCGAACCTAAACCAGCGACAAGTTTTTGAATCTCATAGTATGATGCTGGTGAAAGATTATCTTCCGGTAAGATATCTTTCACAAAATCAACAAAAGCATCAACACAATCTTCAGATTAATTGTAATCTCTTTTAATATTCATCATCCTACTAGCTGATGATAACGGTGAATGACCTTCTTTACATTCGCTATATAGTGGTTGGTTAGCTGTGTCTAACATATTAAAAAAAAATTGCGCATCTATATTAGGTTCCTCAACCCAACACATATCATCGCCAGACGGGATAACGTTTTTTCTAAATGCATCATGCACCATTTGAACCGTACCAACCACTACATCTTCCTCATTTCTATTTTCTTCAATACCATGTGGAAAACCTTGTGCACTACTACTACTACCTTATTCAGAGATTCTTTCACCATGTAAATACCAAATCTTATAACCCGAGGTAAATCCATTTTGGTATAAATGATTCCAGACTAACTCAATCTTAACACTTATATTATTCTCGCAAATAGAACATGGACATTTGATCTTACGACTTCTTTTGCCATGTTGATTTCTACCGACCAGATCCATAAACTCGCATATACCTCGAGCATAATCATCTCTCAATAGGTTGGATTCCTCATCCATCATTGGTTCGTCCATCCAAGAACGAAAATATCTATTCATTTTTAGAGAACTTATAAGTGTTTGTAGAAATGTGAAATGAACTGAAGGCGTGCAATCATATATATAATCAAAATATCCGTCGGTTTTTCCGTCGGAAAATATCGGATAACCGTCGGAAAGCCATCGGAATGTACCAATCCGACAGTTACGCACTTGTTTTTTAAATGTGTAAAATCCCCGTCGACGGATTTCGTCGTTAATTTCTGACAAATTCCCGATGGCTCCTAATTTTTGGAATTCCGTTGATAATCCGTCGGAATGTTTTGACGGATTTCCGGCGGATTGCCGGAAAAATTGTTACCGAGGGAGTTCTGTCGGTTTTTTTCCTACGGATTTCCGACATCGCCTTAATCCGATGTAAAATGGTCGGAAATCCGTCAGTAATAGTCCGTCGGAAATCCGTTGGTTTTATCCGTCGTTTATCCTTCGGTTTTTGAGGAATTTTTTGACGGATCGTTGTCCGTCGGAATCAACCGTCGGAAATTAAGTGTTTTTCTTGTAGTGTTAAATTTAACTATTTAATTTCTTTTTAAATCAACTTGATCATTTAGCTTTTATAGTGCTAGTGATGGTACTCTTAAGAATCATGATGACAATAAACAGAACACAAATAAAACCATAAGAACATAAGATTAACTAGCATACTATGGTAACTTGGTTATCAATTCAGTCATCGTCATATATATTAGTCAAAGACAAAATTCACCGAACTTTTTTTGCCATTGGAAATGTAAGTGCTCTTTGTAAATACTAAAAATGTGTTTTCCAGTCAAATTTTTTGAATGATTTATATTAATTTAATCATTGTGTTAAGCAAACATGAATAGAGTTATTGGATTAGTGATTTTAAAACCTACTTTCAAAATTTCTATTATCTTGATACTTTTCTAATAATAGATCTTAGTAGATTATAAGTTATTTTAGAATATTATAGTAAAGTTTTTTTAAATAAAATAATACATAATTCAAACCTTATGATTTTATGTCAGATTATAAACAAATTAATAAATCATAATAATTTTCTAGTTCACAAAGGTTATCTAAATGCTTATTAAAACTCTAAATCCTTTAATATATTTGGTTCAATAAAAACTCGCATAAATTTGTTATTTTCTATTTTTGGGAAAAAACTAATTTTGTGTTATTTTAGAATTTTTCTTTGAAAAGAATTGTAAAATAGTTTTTTGCCATATCAAAATCGGTCCTATAAACATAAAAGTGTAATCCATACGACTTGGACTTCTCTATACAGCCATTTGTCTTGGTCACAATCCACGTAGAAGTTAGTGATGTGCATCGTTTATTCTGTTTGTTTCTTATGAACATCTTTAAAATGGAAGAAATATTTCATGTGGTCATGAAATATTTAAAGGAGTCACGTATAACGAAGTCACAGCCATATATGTGCATAACTTGGATTCATTAGCAAGATTCTGAATAACAGAGAATGAGACGCAAAATAGGTTGTTCTTTCCTTACAGAAAGAAATTCACGATATGTTAAAAAAACAAAAAGTTGATGATGACAAATTTCTTTTAGATAAAAAACTTCACTATTTCAAATCTGATCGAATATGATATTTTTTTGAAAGTTTAGAAAAAAAATGTTATGGATAACGAAGGTTTGTATTTGTATGCTTTTACAAGCATCCGGTTATCACAGTAAACTAAAACTTCTTCTTTATTTTGTTGTTTTGTAACAATAACATGTATAATCTGAGTTACTCGTCACTCTTGTTGTCATTTGCTATATTGTATAACATGTTCCTCGCTAGTCTTTTGTTGTCATTTGCTATGTTGTTGGTCTTCAAGTAGATGTTGTTTGTCTAAAGTTTTACTTCCGATTATAGTCATTTTGATGTATGCTTGTTGATTATTGTATTTTGTTTCCAGAAATAACAACAAGACCAGGAACAATGTCATCTTTGATGCCACCAAGAGCTACGGGACCTACTGTAAGAGGTACTACTGTCTCATCACACCCAAAAAACTACAATCATAGGTAAGAGGTCTGGCTGCAATGCTCAATGCTCCTGCTAGACGATCACAACCACATCTCCATCCACATAAAGTCAATGGAGCTTTATGGTTGTTTACTTTCATGTCTTATTATTTTTTTCTATTTGTAATTTTCTTCTGCTAATAGGTTCCTTTTTTCCCTATAATAGGTTCTCTGTTGACCCATTTGTCCACTAATTTATGGGACCATGGAAGTGTTGAACCGATGTTCCACAAGAGGAGAAGGCTGTATGGTGGCATGACCTTTGTGGGTAGTGTTCGTTTTTCAATGTACACTAATATTTTTACTCATTTGATTTATTTTTACCATTATTAATCGCTTGTTTTACTTTCTAGCAAAACTACTATTGGGATCCTCAGTTCAATGACCTTGTCTACTTCCTCTGAAAAAGGGAGACGAGGATCAAAATAGGTGAGAGGATCAGCAAGAAGACAAGGAAGAACAAGAAACCTAAGTACATTGGTGATGAAGAGTAGACTGTTCTCATGGAGCATTGGGCGACAAAGCCAGCTCGTAAGAAGACCAAGAAAGCTGCTGCATGCCGCAATTTAATCATGTAGGTAAAGGCGTCTACAAGCATTGTGCTGGTCCTATATCTTTGGCAAAGCTAGAACATGACATGATAATTTTTCATTTTTTCTCTTCTCGTTTTTCTAACTTCTTTTTTTTATACCTTTTCTACACTAAAATTTTCTCTTTCTTTTTTTTCAGATGCTTGATGACATGGTCATCAATTTATCATTTCACTTTGCTGATATAGTATCTTTGCTTTTTCATTTGTTTGGTTTTTAATTGTGTTTGTGGATGTGTTTGGTTTTGATTGTCTTTGTGAACGAGTTTATTTTTTCTTTCACAGCATGCTAAGCCCAAAAAGGGTATATTTATGGGCTTGTCAGTTTTCAATACCAAGAACACACTCTAAACTGCTCTTGCCTGGAGCCTGGACATGGAGTTACGTATGTCTGCTATAGAGACAAACGTCAAAGCTGTCACGGGCGACATCTCAGGGTTGAAGGAGGAAATGGCTGCAACAATAGCTGCAAAATTCGAGGTTCAACCGGTAGCTGCAGCATGAACCAATACTCCACCAGTCTCATCTCCTGCTTCTGTCCCCTGCGGCATCTCCTTCTTCCAATGTGCCTTGTACATCCTAGGTGCAGCCAAACAACAATATCAACCTTGAGGAATGGTGCAGCTCCCTCACAGGTTATTGTGATGATTAAAAGTCTTCACATTTTTAGTCTACTTTCTACTTATTTAAAGAGTATAATCTCTATTTGCATAATCTATCTTTTGGGTAGTCGACTATAAATGTAATATTTTGGATAGATAGTCGACTATGTAATAGTAGTTTACAATCATGTTTTGGAAAGTATACTAAGATTTAATTAACTTGTTAAAACTTTTGGTGCTAGAAGCCACGGACAGCCACTTTTGTTTCGTGGCTAGAAAACCATAGTTTAGTCACTACTTTTTGGTGGCTATAAGTTTTCCACGACAACGATGGTGGCAAAACGGTGGCTAAAACAGCAACTGATAAAACAGTGACCATACCGTGGCTAATCTGCCATGAAATACCACGGATCCGTTTAGCTACAATCTTACAGCAATAGATACAAATTCGTGGCTAATCGTGATTAGGTCGCTATATAGCCATCAATTTTCAGATATAGCAACCAATACTAATACAAACAACTATATTATATTTTTCAATCAATTACTAATATTTTAAAATTATAGTATTATAAAATATTATTGAACTGTTTATATTATAAAAAATTGGGTAATTGTCATATATTGTAGTATTTCTCTTAGTTTTTTTGGTAATTTAATTCTTCTGGCACTGTTGTATTTAGAATTTAGAAGTTATAGACTATATTACCTAAATAAGATTTCTTAGTTTAAGCGGAAGCTCGTATCTAATGTATGGCACTAAATCAATTATACTAACTACGTCGTTTGGAACTCAAGGCTAGCATTCATTCAGTTCAGACAAATTGTTCGCCACGTCATCAGAGAAACAATATCCACTCTTCTACCACGTCACATATGGCATCTATGTGGGTCCCGACATGTTGAGACTTGAGAGGATATCCACTGCACGTTAAGTATAATTCCTTTGAGAATATGCGAATATGCTTTTTATCATTATTTCGAAACTCTGTGAGGTACTGTTATTGGGCCCGCTGAAATTTCACGATTTACAAAACTGTCCTTTTTGCATCGGATATATTGTTTTAACAATGTTTTTTCAATTAATATTTCTTAAATTTTTTATGAAATATTATGTTTTTCAAGTTAATTTTATGAAATATTATGTTTTTATGAATTTTTTATTATTATTATGTTGTTATCAATTTACGTTATTTAACTATTTAATCTAATCTACATTTTTAACTATTTTTAATAAACTTTTTTCTTTTTTAAATATTAGTATTTTGTTAATATTTAATATCTTAACTATTTATCTAACTGTGTTGAAAGTACAAAAATATTTTTCTTTATAAATTTTTTATAATTTACATTTTTAACTATTATAATTGGCTAAATTTATTTTTTTAGTATTCTAAATATTTTTGGTTCGTCTCATAATAGTCTAAATATTAAACATGTTTTATGAAATGCCGGATAAAAACTAAAATCATAAATACACAATCTCAATCAATTCGATCACTTAATTGAATTATATAAATATTAACTAAATTTTAATATTTTTATCAATTAAAAATATATATATTTAATTTCTAATATTTTAGGTTTAAAAATATTCATTTTATACATTAATTTTAAAATCTCAATTCATTCTACCATATAATAGAATAATAAATATTGATTTATCTTTAATATTTTTTGATTAATTATAAAATATATAAATATAATTCATAATATTTTAACTTTATTTTTTTTATTTTATATATTAAATTGATTAAATTAAATTAATTTTGATTAATATAATATTCTGGTACCATGTAATCAAATAATATAAATATTTAATAATTGTTATTTTCTTATCAAGTTAAATATAGATTTGATTTCTAATATTTGTATGCAAAAAATATTTATTTTATAAATAAAAATTAATTAATATCAATTTAATTTCTATTTGTTTTAATAATATTTATTTTTGAAATATGTTAAAAATAGTTATAAGTGTATATTTACTTTATATTAATTATATAATTTATACGTGTTGACAAAAGAATTCATATATGTATATATAAATAATTGGTCTACTAAATTATTTTTTATATTTATCATTTAATTTAGTAATTTAATTATATTTACGTGATATATTATACAATTTTATTTTCGTTTGTATAAAAAATAATTAAATATTAAGTTATAATAATGTTTTGAAAATAATTAATTATAATAAAAAAATTTAAAAAAAAATTGTAAGATTTTGTTATAATAAAAAATATGTATTTATGATACAAATAAAAAATGATATTATGAATAAATGAATTAGAAATTGATTTGACTATACTATTCTTAGTAAAATTTTAATTAACAATGATATTTTTGTAAATAACATGTACAGATGAAGTTTAAACTGAATTAATTATTTAGTATAGATAAAATTTTCGTATCGGCATAAACCAAGGACGAGAACGGTCATGTTTGGTCACGAACCATATACATGTGTTCGTCGTACTCCGCAGGACGCTGCCTTAACCTTTAATATTGACTTCCCGTTAAAGTTTAACAATATAACTGGAGAACATTCAAAATATCTACATACAAATCAATTATAAGGAATAGTATTTGAAAACTCTACAAAAGAGGTTGTGTATATATATCAGCATATATATTAACAAAAAACATATTTATAAATCTGCTAAAATTGCGTAAACATGTTTAACATATGGTTTTAATTCCTTTAAAGTTTGTTAACCAAAAAAACTTAATCAGAACAAGATTCCCACGTTGTCCAAAACGAAAGAAACAAGTTTTGAGAACCTAATATCAATTTAACACTTGAAGAGCAGACCAAACAAATCGATATTACAAAATTGGTTAATACATAGATTTGAACCCGGTTTAACAACTTTAGTTCTTCTGACCAATATATTGATTTTTTTAAGGGAGTTTAATTCCAAACCACTAGTATCAAGTGCGTTGGCCTTCACGTTCCCCAAAACAGTTTAAATTATTTTTTTAAAGCTAGTAATAATTTAATTAACATTGGAAGGAAAAAACAATGAATAGAGTACAATACTGTAGTAGATGTCGCCGAGGTAGACAGATTTAAATTTAAAATTATATAAATAGTACATTAGTACCAAATTATTTACGTTAAACACGCCCGACGATATGTTGTTTCTTATAAAATAACATTCCTGACAACGTCAAGAACCAACCATCAAATTCTCATATCTACAAAATTCTCATTAGTAGAGTATCTAGAGAGAAAGAGAGAGAACTTGAAAAGTTATTGTCTGAAAAAACGTTTTTGCTTCTGAGCTTGAGGACGAAAGGATAAAGGTAATTCAGATGATGTTTTCCCACGAGTTTAAAAGTGTAGTTTAAATGCTTATGGAATCGAGTCAAATCTTGGTTTTACAGTTTTCTTTCTATTTTTTTGAAGAAGTTTTGTTTTCCGTCCGATGAAATAAAGATTGTAATTGATTATGAAGATGCAACTCTCCAAAGATCTTGATACGCACGTCTTCGTCGTTAGATCTTTCTTTTGTTATCTACAAGAGTTTTTTTTTGTAGAGCATTTTCTAGATTCGAATCTCAATTAATTATGTTCTGTTTACTCTTATATTAAAAAAAAACTTATTTGAATGTATCAACAAGGGTGGGTTTGTTTTTTTGCATGATTAGAAAAAAAAAACTAAGTATCCAAAATTCCAAATAAAGGCTCACGAGATTTGAGGCAAAAATACATAAATAAAGTCTAACGAATAATTAATTAGTTAGTTTAAGGGTTCGATGAATTTTTCAACTTTTGCAAGAATATTCCTTAGATATACAAGTTAGAGGTCATAATTCATATAAGGTAACCAATCTGATAAATTTTAGCATAATAATTATGATCTTTTTTGTTTTGGTTTGAAGAGAATTCACTTCAATAGTCCTCTTGAGAGTTTATAAAGACACATACACTACAATCATATGATCTGTCACTAATGGAAACTTCTCTTTGAGATTTAACTAACTTTTCTATATATTAATATCTTTTTTCCAGGTAAGATATCGGATATTCCTCAAAAACGAGAATTGAAAGAGTTTTTTTTATGGGTTCTTTAATGCAATCTGAGCCAGAGATGGAGAGAAAACCAGTGGGAATTCGATTCTTGGAACGGATCAAAGGCTCAAAGCTCTCTTACAAAGCATATCAAGCAATAGTCTTAATCGTCACGTTCCTCGCTTACGCTAGCTATCACGCCGCAAGAAAAACAACAAGCATTGTGAAAAGCGCGCTTGATCCACAATCACCAGATACAGGGCTTAACTCACTCCTTTTAAGATTCACGTCGTTTCAATCATCCAGACAAGAACAAAAAGATGGTGGTTGGGCTCCCTTTAACGGACCAAACGGTACGGTTCTGCTCGGCGAGATCGATGTTGCGTTTCTTGCGGTTTACGCTTTCGGGATGTATTTCGCTGGACATTTGGGAGATAGGATGAATCTAAGGATATTCTTGACCGTTGGAATGATCGGAACCGGTTTGTTTACTTCTCTCTTTGGTGTCGGTTACTGGGCGAATGTTCATAGCTTTTACTATTTCTTGCTCATGCAAATGCTCGCTGGTCTGTTTCAATCCTCTGGTTGGCCTTCTGTTGTTGCTGTGGTTGGAAACTGGTTTAACAAGAAGAAGAGAGGATTGATCATGGGAATATGGAACGCGCACACTTCTGTTGGTAACATCATTGGTTCGTTGATCGCTGCTGCGATGCTGAGATATGGTTGGGGATGGTCTTTTGTGGTTCCTGCTGTGGTCATTGTGTTGATAGGGTTGGTGAATTTCGCTTTCTTGCCTGTGAATCCGGATATTGTTGGAGCAGAGAGAGACAAAGATCTTGATTCGAATGAGAAGATTGGTGACTCTGTAAATGTTCCTTTACTGTTGAGCTCGTCGGATTCAGAAACCGATGACAAGAAACGAGCTGTTGGATTCATTGAAGCGTGGAGGATTCCTGGAGTTGCGCCTTTCGCTCTCTGTCTCTTCTTTGCTAAATTGGTCGCTTACACTTTCCTCTACTGGCTCCCTTTTTACGTTAGCCACACAGGTACGCCAAAAACACGCGACAATACTAACCCAAACCACTAACTATTTGTCTCAGTCATATAACTGATTACAAGTTTTGTATGATAATTTGCAGCGATTGAAGGCAAATATTTATCAGACGAAACAGCGGGAAATCTTTCGACCATGTTCGATGTAGGAGGTGTGGTCGGAGGAATCATGGCCGGTTATATTTCCGACAGAATTGGAGCAAGAGCTATAACAGCTGCGAGCTTCATGTACTGCTCAATCCCAGCTCTGTTCTTCTACCGGAGCTACGGACACGTTTCGTTATTAGCCAATGCGTCGCTCATGTTCTTAACCGGAATGTTGGTTAATGGACCTTATGCTTTGATCACAACGGCTGTATCAGCCGATCTCGGGACGCATAGCTCGTTGAAAGGAAACTCGAGAGCTTTGGCTACGGTAACGGCTATCATCGACGGAACGGGATCCGTTGGAGCGGCGGTTGGGCCATTGCTAACGGGTTACATATCGTCGAGGAGTAGCTGGAACGCGGTTTTCACAATGTTGATGGGAGCTGCGTTTGTGGCCGGGCTTTTGCTAACGAGGCTTGTGATGGCCGAAGTAGCGGCTAAGATAGCTGAGTCAAGGCCGTCGGAATCAGAATGTAGATCTCCGGTGGACCATCATGGTCATGTGCTAGAAGTGTAGTCAACTTTGATTGCCATTTTTAGTTGTGTTTTGATCAGAGGGAAGATTCAGACTGGAGTTTTAGGTTAAGATTTGGTCTGTGGAGAATTTGTAAACATGTAATCTGTATTGTAATGTACATAATTTAATATATATGGTTCGATCTTCATTTGATCAATCTCTCAAAGTAAGAAATCCATCATTTTTAATCAAATAAATTTGGTTAGATTGGTGAAGATCAGTTTTGGTTTTCCAAACGTGACATATAAATCTGAGTCTCCAAATTTTGTAAGAAAATTCAAGTGATAGTAGTTTAATGTTTAATATTTTGCTAAACGAAGGTCTAGAATCCATTTCTGCTAGTTCTAGCCGCACTAAATTTCAGAGAGTCGGAAAATTCAACCTTAGAATTTATTTTTCTGGGGAAAATCACATTTAAAACATTGATAGTATGATCTACTAGCACTTTCAACTTTTGGACATTTGCATTTCATTAAAATAAATAAACTTACAAATATGTGCGAGAATCATGTGACATAGTAATCCAATACTCCACAATGTTAAGAAGGTGCATAATTCCAATCATGATAAATTTTGTTTTCTCGTCAAAACCGCAAAATCTCATTTTTCTATAAAATCTTATTTTTTCTGCCAAAACTATAAAATCTCATTTTTTTCGCAATATCCTGGTTTCCTGCCAAAACCGCAAAATATCGTTTCCCGCCAAACATGGATATTTTCTTAAAAACCACAAAATCTTAATTTTCAATCAAAATTGCTAATTTGTTTATATTTAAAACAAAATTTCCCGTTAAATAGAAAAATAAAATATTATTTTTCCGAAAATCTAGTTTTTTCTGCTAAACCATAAAATCTCATTTTCTCGTAAACCACAAAATTTTGTTTTTTTGCCTTTACTACAAAATTTTTGTCTTTTCACAAAATCTAGTTTCCCGCCAAAACTGTAATATTTCATTTTTCAATAAAATTTTATTTTAGATAATTATATATGTATTGTGTATAATTATGTTTTTATTAGTTTTAGATAATTATATATTATCTATTAAAATATATATATATATATTGTATATATTCTGTGTATATATCTAATAATGTTAATAAGATGAATTTAAAATTGTTGGAAAATAAAATTTATTGATTCTTAATGTCCAAAAACTTTCAGCATCACGAAAATATAGGTTTTAGAGTTGAAAATTATTGGATTCTTAGTACTAATTCAAAAATATGTAATGGTTATGTTCTTACCTTCGTGAGAAAAGCATAACATTGCAACAGAGAAATTCAACCATTTTATTCTCCTTAACTGCACGATTGTACCAACCGTCAGAGGCTTGATAACCTCAAGAAGAAAAGATTATAACATATACATAAGTTATAATCTTTATAAAGTGACTACCATCAAGACAATCCAATGAAGAAGAAAAGTTAGTTATTTCCACATTTAATTATTTAAATCCTAAAAATTTATGTGAACATACAGTTTTGTTTTATTTTTGCTAAGTCCTTAAGCTCTTTGTCATGACAATTTAGTAGTTGGCTGCAATTTTTAACCAAAAAGTTGTTGATATGTATTTTGGATATCGTATAGACTTAGGAGTTGGTTGGGCAGTTTGTTTTTTGTAAAATTTTGATCTTATCTTCGGTAAGAAGATCTTTCATTTTTAAATTATAGAATATTATATATTATTTGCGGATTATTATTTTAAATGTTTTATTTTTACTTTTTAGAGGATTATTTTTACTTCTATTAAAAATTTTAAATAATTTAAACTTTAACAGTCGCATAAATACTTAATTCTATAAACCACAAATTTCTTTCTAAAATATTGATATTAGCCGTTTATGTTATTAAACAAAGTTAAGTGGTCTTAGAATTTTAGACAGATCTAAAATAAGATCCTACAAAGACTTATGTTTAAGAAAATATTATTGTCAAATACAATATGTAGTTTACAATATATTTTGTATTATTTATATGTTTTTAATATAGAGGAAAAATACATGGTAAAACTTGAGAGTTTTACTAATGTATAATTTTAAATTACTATTTTGGGATCAGAATTAATTTTCTTTTATTAAAAATCATTATCATAAGCATTGTGAAAGTGATATATATACATTATTTATTTTGTATATCTTTTGGTTAATTAAATTTGATATATGATCTAGTTTAATATTGACATAAAACTTACTATTTATATATTTTAAAAGAGAACAAACTTTTAATATTTTAAAAATACGTGTTTGTTTTTAATAAAAAAATTCTTATATTTTGATTTTCGCATGATATATGCCAAATGTTATTATTTAATTTGGTAGAGATAAATTAGCTTTGAGAGCACTTTTTCATATTTCTCATGATCTTATGCATAACCAAAGGAATTAATTATTAGTCAGTTTAAATTAATCACAACGTAATAATTTTATTGAAAATAAATTATCTACTCACCAAATTTTAGAACTGGAAGCTTGAAATTATATATATTCAGTTTTTACCATGATTTTTATTTTCTTAGAAATTTTAATCTCCTCTAACACGCCAATACTCTTTAATAATATGGGTGATAACTTCTTGTTCTCAGTACTGATGGTTGCATTTTCTCTTTTATGAACTTCTATTTTCCAATTAACTACAGGAACATCTAAGAGGGGAAAAAATATATATTCAAGCGTACGTAATTTATATAATTTATATATAGGTGATGTACCAGCGTGCGCACGAAAAGGCATTTATTGTTTCATAGTAACCGAACCGTCGCAGCCCACTACATTTTAAGTTCCTTATTCCACATTGTAAAATCCGACGAAGAGAGAAAAAAAAAATCATGAATGGGAGTAGGAGGATCAAGAAAATGAAGAAGCCGACAAAGATAAACTCAGTCTTGGAGAAGAAACTTGAAGAACTCGAGTCTCTACGTGAATCACTCATTTTCGATGACGATGATCCTAATGTCTCCCGGGATATCGAACTCCGTATCATTTTCGCGAAGACCCTTTTAGCGGCTGAGATTTCGTCGCGGCCGACAGATATAGAAGGAGAAGAAGTCAGTGAAGAAAGGCTGAAACTTGCTTGCATGGCCAAGAGGTTACACGAACTCGATGAGGCTTTTAGAACCAATCAATTATCCGGTCATAATGATGAGAGTTTGGAAACTAAGGATGGTGTTGACGATGGTGAAACCGGTTCGGTTCACTCGTGGGTGAAATCTTGTCAGGATCGATTTGGCAAAGCAGAGGAAGAGAAGGAGGAAGGAGAAGAAGACGCTGAGCAGTGGCCATTGTTTCAAGATGCTTCGTCCGAGGAGAAGAAAGAGGTTAGGTTTCCGGCGGCGGCGGTTAAGGAAGAGGTGGTGGTTAGAGAATTGAAAGAGAAGAGGCGGTTTGGTTTTAGGAATTTGGTCTATTTCGGTTTAATTGGTTTAGTTAGTGGGATGATAATCTTGTTTGGTTATATCGGTGATATCACGAAATATAATGATTTTTCTCTTACCCCTACTTAGGTTACTTTGTGAAACGATTTTTACTCTGCTTTTAGTTTCATTCTTCCTACTCATGAACACATAGATGGTTGCAGTTTTTCTTCGAGTAGGATCATTTTTAAAAATATTTGTTTTAAATGATTTGACTACATCAACATTTAATGTTCGATGTATGGTTTGATGAAAGAGTTTCAAGTAGTAATATCAAAAAGCTATGATCTTTAATCACAAGAAACAAAGATAGAAAAAGGAGAACAAAACTTTGGAGTTTGAAGTAGTAATATTTCTGTTTATTTACGAGGATCAGTCACTGCAACCGCTAATAACATAAATGAAAACAAGTCAATGCGCTATGAAAGATGCACACAAACTGAAGTAAGCAAATTTGTATTCCTCTTGTCTCTTGACAACATTGTTAAAAGCTTTCGTTTTATACCATTGTCTCTATAAATATATAGAATAATTTGTTGGTTTTAAAAATAATGTAAAAAAGGAGATAAATAAATCAGTAATATATAAATAAGCTTCAAATACACACATAACACACTGTATAGTCTTTAGGATAGAACATGCAATTCTCCTCACAACCCTATCTTGAACGGCACGCCTGTGGAAGGCAACCATGAACCGCCTGCGATGAGGCTTCCCACAGTAAACCGGGAAGCAACCGCGGCGCTGGTTATGGCGTGGAATCCTTTCCACCGGACCCGCCACCTCGTGGAAGAACCCGGTCCAAAATTTCTATATTCTCCATAGAAAACTGTATTGAGAGCAAATTTGGATCCTCTTAACCAAGGAGACCATCCCAAGGGACTGATCGAGTTATCTATATAGGTCTTCAAAATCGTAACACGCGAATACGCTTGCCACGGTCGGCCTAAATAGGTCTTGTAAGCTCGAATCACAGGCCTCAAATCAGAAGCCGCGATTATCCTTGAGCTATGGATGGTTATGCCTGTATTCTGAAAAGGGTCGCCGCGACCCTGAGCGGTTATAACGTTTGCTTGGCCACGGAGAGGACGTCGGACGAGAATCATGCAGTTTTGGAACACAACAGCTGCATTTCCGAAGATGAAGTCTATGGTGCCTGAGATGTAACATTCTCTAAAGAACTGACGTTGTGAATGAATGTAGAGCGTGTCTTGGAATCCATGGATACCGACTCGGTAGAAAACAGATAGGTCAGAGGATGATCGAACTGAGACAGCTTGGCCGCGTAATGGCCCGGCTGTGTTGATGAATGTCATGTCCTTAGCTACAAACCTTTGGCCTCCGAAGCCTTGAGTAATAGTTGAAAAAAACTTATTAGTATCATCAGAGATATTAATTAAGTCGGATTTAGCTAAGATGTTAAGAAATATATTTACCGGCTGTTGCTGAGTTATATGTGGTATAACCGTGCGTGACGCTTCTACCGCTGGTGATGATTGTTTTTCTTTCACCGTCACCAACGAGCATGATGTTGTGGTTATCGTTGCCAACATCAATGTTCTCTCTGTAAACACCTTTCTTCACATATATTACAAATCTTGTTTTGATTCTCCGTCTTGCTGCGAAGTTTATCGCGGCTTGGATCGACCGAAAGTGGCCGGACCTATCTTGTGCCACCACTAGGTGGGGTCTCGATTTCGCTAAAGAGGCCGATACGAGTAATCGTCTCTCTTGTCTTGAGACCCAGCTTGGGAAGTATTCCTTGTGGTTAGCTTGATAACCAAACAAATTGATATATGACCGTGTTAGATACAGTCATTCTATATTATAACCGTATTAAAGAAATAAAAAAACATATACCAAATGGTGTTAATTATTTCACATGATTAATCTATTACGTGTGAAAAACGTAACACTTATTTTTAGACCTTTATTTGCATCTAATATTATTACGAGAAAAAAATATTAGTCGTAAGAAAAAAATTGTTGAACAAATTCATATTCGTAGATGAGTAATTATCACTCAAAAAGTAATTATAATATTAATAAAATAGAACGTACCAGTCGTATGATTATGTTGCTTCATGAGAACTCCATTGACGGCCAAGCAGTTTCCAATCAAATCCGACAAGTTCTTGTTGGAGATCGCCGGCATTACAAAATCGGAGACGTTAAGATCCTCCGAGCCGGACCGGCATGTCTCAATGTTGGTCTGAGCCGTGCTGAGCCACGTCTGTGCGTCGAAGTCCGAACACTTCACATCACCGGAAGCCGCCGGGTTAAGTCCCTTGAGTGTCCGGTTCAGCTGAGCCACAGTGTTTTCGAAGAGCTTTACGCAGTCTGACCAAGCGGCTTTCCGTTGGCTGTTGGTGCAGCTCGTTCCGAATTTTACGGTTTGAGCATGTGTGATGACGGCTTGGTCAAGTGCTACGTGGACCAGCATTCGTAGAAATTCGGACCGCAACCTAGGTGGTCGGTTGATGTTGTTGTGTTGGCTCTTTCGGAAGTAGTAATTGCATGTCTCAGCGTGTGGAGTCTTGTTGCACCACCATGTCATGTCGATGGAGATAGAGCTGTTGTTGATCGGAGACGATGCAGCCGCCGGACCGGGAGATGGAGCTGAGGTGGTTGGGGGACTGGTGGTGGGGTTTGGGGACGGAGCAGTTTCTGGTGCTGGGGCAATATTGTTGTTCCATGGAGAAGGAGCATTTGCTCCATTAGAGAAGCCACCGTCGTGTACGGCGGAGGAGAATGGTAGAAGTAGAAATGATGCCAAGAGGCAAATGTGGAAGATGCCTCTAAGCATTTTTTTGAAGTTCTTGGCTATGAGTTTGTATGGGGAATTGGGAAATTTCATGGTGTGATGTCTTAACTAATTAAAGGGATATTATTTAGTATATTAAACTGATTAAAAATTACTTTTAAAGAATAATACTTTTGAGTTTGTGTGTATGTACTTTGCAAGTGATTGTTATTGGGGAGAACATGATGATGTGTGTTGTCTTTGCTTGGGATTGTATACATATGATATCATGACTCGTATACTTATTTAGCAACCTATGATTATAAAATCATATAATATCAATCCTCTATATAGTTGCCTATATTTGATTCCATAATATATTATAAGAAAGTATTTAGAAAACAATGTCAAATGAATAAAGAAGAGGAAAAGTGACTTAAAAGGAAGAAGAAGAAAATGTGATTTTCCAATTTTAAAGTAACATTCCATGTGCTTTTAGCTCAGTTTCTACTCTTGTAGTTTCAAGCATACGCAAACTCCATCAATAATCGTTGTTTACTTTATGATACTATATAACTATACGATACAAAAAAAATATATTGTTTTAAATAATCTCTTGCGAATATTAATTCACTCCTACAGTTTTATGTTTATGTTGAATAGTAGACAGTTTATGCATCATACACAATAATCTTTTTTTATTATTGAAAATATTATTCTTTTATTTAAAGTAAAATTTGGTTTATATTTTGACATTTTTATGTTAGTTTCATCAGTGTTTTTTAAGAAGTAAACTCATAAGGTAATCAGTTGAAATTTTTTTAGTTTAAAATATTTCAATTTTCTTTTATTTAGTTTAGTTTAATTTTTAATAAAAATTAAATTTGCATTTTTAAAAATTAATAATTTTTATTCAATGACTATATTTATTTAGATATTTATATATTAAATATAAATTTTAATAAAATTACTTTTTTGTTTTTATAATTAAGATACATATAACTGATTAAAAATGTGTTTATTTATTAATTGGATGAATTGATCATCAATCGTTCAATTAAAATATTTTATCACGATTAAACCTAAATAAATTTAACCATTTAAGAATTCGATTAATCATCTTTTATATGGATTAATAAATTTAAGTTTATTTTCAAATATTTAACTATCCATGAAATTTTGATTTTTGATCAGCATTATCTTGGTTTTTTATTAATATACACTTACAATTAATTTTTCTAAAATTTATGAATATTTATACAAAAAAAAATATTTTTATTCTAAATTGATGTAGAAATTTTGCTATATGTGTAATTATATTACTTTTTACCTTTATTAAGTGTGATATATATTATTTATCTTTAAATTTTATTAACAGTGATAAAATAAAATTTTCCATGTCACAATTAATTTGATGTTATGTTACAATTTTTCAAAAATCATAGTATAATTTTTTTGTAAAAATAAATGTGATGATAGCATATTAGCATATTTAAGAAAAAATTATTTCTCAAACAAGATTATGGTTTTCTCAAAACGTCGTGAACAAACTTGTCTCGTCCGGAGGACATGTGTTCGTTTATGGCTTGGAATTATCACTGATCCGGACCGAACAGAACTCAATAGCATTTGAATTGTATTGCTGAAAAGCTAAAAGTTAATTCAACTTTGGAATATAATTGGACTGGTACATTCTTTCAGAATCGGACAGAGCAAATAAAAATTAAACTAGTTTCAATCGAATCAAGTTAATCAATTATTTTTCAGTTAAATTATGTCGTTATCATCTCGACACAGTATGTGTTAACGGCCGGGGAAACGATCAAGAATGTTACAAACTTACAATGGTTTTACATAATGAAGAATTACAATAATGTAAAATGTCAACATTGAAGATGAAAAAAATTATACTGATTACTTATTGGGATACATACGAGAAAGACTCAAATACTTCATAAGGCCAAAGAAGTGTTCTCAGCTGAAAGAGAGGACTCGCCCAAATACTCAGAACGAAGCTGCCTAAGTAGTCGACCAAGATAGTTAAGCCCTTCTCCTTCCCGACCACCTCCCCAGAATAGATCGTGAGGTGAAGCCTCCACAAGAACCGATCCAGCTGTCGAGAGCAACATTGATTTCAAGTGAGGATAACTCGAGAACTTGCATTTTAGAGCCATGTACATTACTTCTATCTTTACTTCTTCCCAGTCACTCCGAACCTAAAACAAACCACCAAAAAGCGTGTAATGCAGTATTATTGATCCCGTAAACAACAATCTTGAGAGATCAACAAACGAGTGAAAACTGTTCTACTGCTCGAAACTGGACATACCAGTTCAGGTTGCTGCCTCTGCTTTGATCTGCCTATTAGAGCAGCCTCCTCTGGACTTTTCGCCGTTCTTATTTTCTCAACGCAGTCATGTGCCAACGAATTTTCAACTCCAACAAACTTGTTTGCCTTGAGGTTTTATGTAATGAGTTAAGAGATTATGTTATACTGAAAGAGCAAGATACCATTTACATGAACTGCTGTAGTACCTGATAGTAATGCTCCACAGTAGACCATGTTCCGTAATCATCATTCTCCTCGCCATAGGGCATTCGAATTGGATGCGGAGAGAAATTTGAGAAGCTTCCATAAAGGTCCCATGTTTTGTAGAAGAATATGATACTAGATTCAAAGGGGTTAACACTGGGGTCAATCTCGAAAGTTGCATCCTCCGAAGGGATAACAGGTAAAAGGTCTGGTATGGGCTGAAGAAATCCACTGACAAGCATGTCAGGACCAACCTGTAGTTTTCAATGATTTAGATTAAACCCTCTGGACTAAGAGCCAAAAGTCAGAACCATGATTAGGTTTTCATGGTGAATGTTGTTAAGTCATAAAAGCAGAAATATTACCTGCTCGTAGCAAACATCAATTAGATTTAACGCTTGTGTCATCTCTACCATCCCAAGGTCACCAACAGGGGACGGCGCTTTACTCCCACCGATAATTTTGGGGGCAATGAAAGCAACAACCTGAAAAATCAATTACATCAAGAAAAATACAGTTTTCAACTTTTAATAATTAGCAAGCTGTATGTACAAAATCTCGCAAGCTACAAGAAAGTGAGGTTTAGCAAGTTAATACTGATGAAATAACCACCTAGTTTTTTTTTATGTCAGCCTAAAGACCATGAACATCTGCCTTTTTACTGAAAGATATCCATAAAGGTGATTCTTACTCCAGTCCAGAGTTATAAATATATTTTCCAAGCTAGCATAATATGACTACAAACAAAGTATGGAAATAGTAAAATGGGTACCTTATGGATGACACCGGATGATATAGCAGATGCAGCTAATGTTCCCCCACACTCCCATAGAATAGAGAGATATCCACGGAGATGGAAATATTCCATAATTTCTCTCGGGTTCAACATATCAAACTCCACAACTTCAACACCCTTGGACGCAAGATATTTCTGGTAACTCTTTCTTGCACCCCTTTGTGTAGCAACTATGGTAGATACTTCCGAGACATCCCATAAATTGGCTTTCTCAGGAAGATCAAGACTCTGAGACATCACAATCCGAGTAGGCGTATGGCCATCTCCATGTCTTGCAGTCAATCGAGGATCTGCAGTTACAGAATTACATAACTTCCAAATATTCTTCTATGTCAGCTGTAAACATCTATAAAGATGCAAGATTTTTGAGGTACATTATTTACCATCTTGCCGTACGGTGTTTCCTCCAACTATGACAGCATCACTTCTTCCTCGTAACTCGAACACTCGGGTTCTAGAGAGTTTACTACTTATCCATGCTGCATGTCCACTACTTGCTGCAATCTTACCTGTCAATAAACACCAAAACCGTTAGCTGCAAAACTTTCATCTATCCTAGTAACATACGAAATGCAGTTTCACATAAGTACCATCAAGAGTCATGGCATACTTAAGAATAGAGAACGGAACACGAGAACAAGCTCTATGAATCAGAGGAGCATTCACAAGAAGGCAAGACTTCCTAGCATCCTGCAAGAAAAGGAAAAGTTTGCACATTTTGATAAACCAAAAAAGTACGAACAATTTAATCAAGTTAAAGCTGAAAAATTGATCATATACCTCAAGAACTTTACTCTGAAAGTCCTCTCCGAGAACGTTCACTTCAATGCCATGACTTCTCAGCTCACGAATCGCAGAGCCTCTTAGATGTTGCAGAGGATGCCTTATTCCAACAACAACTCGTCCAATTCCTGCCTAATCTATACAATCTCAATCATCAGTCAGCTGAAAATTTGATCAAGTTGTTAACCAAAATCGGTTATCTGGGGAAGAATTTGGGGGCAAAAGGAGCAAAACCTGAACAAGAGCAGAGACGGCAGTGTGGTCGCCATGACAATCACCAGGCTCCATGTTTAAATAAGCTGTGGAGCCTCTGCAAAACTCGCCGGCGGCTTCGACGGCGAGTGATTCTGCAGGTTTAGTACCCTGGGCATATAGATATCCTTCTCCAGCGACTTTACCGGAAGAAGTGGCGATTACACAGCCGAAATTAGGGTGAGGTGATGTAAATCCGGAGGACATCTCGGACAAATCGACGGCGCGTCGAATGAAGGCGGCGTCATTCGCGTGGTGGTCACGACCATTGTCGCTGTTTGCGAGAGTGGCTCTGCAGATTAAGGATGACGAAGAAACTCGAAACGAAAGAGCCATAGGAATCAATCGCTTCCCCAATCTGTGTGATGAGAATGGATTTAGGTTACAAAATGTAGCAAATTAATTTATCAGAATCATTTAACTAAACTTAAGCATTTTTAATTGCCAAATTAAAACACTTGAACATTAATTACCCTTCCGAGGAGCCACGTCAGCAACTAATCCGATCAGAGAGCACAAAATCGTAAACAGAACTTAGCTGACAAAAACGACGGCGTATCGCGGCGGCGGCAGAGAAAATAAATGGCGGAGATGGCGTTACACGGTTGCGATGGTGAGGAGCAAGATGTGAGAAGAGATGGTGGGACCGGTGGATTAGGGTTACGTTGAGAGGTAATTGTTATACTTTAGAAGGGTATATCGGTAATACATTCTCGAGTCTTCACTCAAAAGTCAACGGTTCAAACTTCAGTGAGTGTCGGCGTCAACAACGGTCAACGCGGATGTGTCTTTTATGTTTTCAGACGTCAATTAAATGCTCGTCCAACCGCTAGAAATCTCAGCTAACGCAATTCTTTGATCGCTGTTCGCTAAAGCATTCAAACGCATTGAAAATTTTTCCAGTAAACTTCGGATTTGCACGAAACAATTCATGAATTAAGATTCCCTCCAGCTTCCACACATTCGACGCTCAAATTATATAATAAGAACAAAGAAGACATGTACTAATTAATTACTAGTATTTTTTAGCAAAGGCATTGATCAAGGCCAGAGCGTTGCTAGTTCCTCTGCCCAAATGCACGATCCGGGCCCGGACCGAGTTCTTGATCCGCCCATCCATGATCCGACGCGCGAATCCATCGGAGCAAGTGTTTGCATTCGTTAAAGCTGCGCTGGTCCAAGTCTGAGCATTGCTCATGTGGAACCAAAACTGGTCACGACCTTTAACACTTCCACACATTTTCACTTCATGGACAGACCTGGTCAAACGGTCAACGGTATCACTTATCTGCTCGATGCAGTCCCTAATGGCTTGAACCTCTCGCTTCTTGAGACCCTTGAAACGGGCCAAGCGTGAGACGAAGACTTTCGTGGACTGGGCCTGGCTCACGGTCACGGTTAGTGCGGTCTCGGCTAGACGCCGAGGGCTTGTTTGGATGGAGTTGGCATAGCCGGAAAGAGAGCTGAAGCATACGGTTGGGTATGTGGTGGATTTGCAGGAGGCTTGTATGAAGTTTATTGCGCGTTTGGAAGTTCCTGCGGCTGCAGCGGAGGACCCCGTGGTGAGACCCGTCGTAGATAAGAGGACTAGAAAGAGAATGTAGAATATTTGCTTTGCCATTGCTTTGAAGTGTTTTGAAAGATAGTTTTTATTGTGGAGAGGAGAGGAGCTGGTTTTTATAGTGAGGTTTTGCTTAGGGTTTATTATAATAGAGAAGTTAATATGGCTGACCTTGACCATTGGTTTGAATTTATACTCCAAGTAGGGTCTATTATTAGTTGGAAATTACCAGAATTGTTTGGTATTAAGAATGAACTATGGCAATTAACTTTAATTTTATACTCTGTATCCAAAAAAGTAACATGGGACTTAAAAGAAGAAAACAACTAATAGGTTCTTCGTATATTTCTTTTTTTGACAAAAGGTTTTGTAGGTTCTTCATGATCAGAATCAAGTACGATCATGTGAAACGTTTCCTACAAAGGTTTTGTTATGTAAGATATAAACACAATCACAAATTTTAATGATAATTTTCTATTTGTTATATTGGAAGTTGGCTGAAATAAAGAACTAATTGATAACGACAGAAAAAAAAAAATTGATAGTAATCTAATGTACGTGACTAGACTTAAAAAAAATTGCAGATCTAAAAGTAGAAAAATAGATGAGTTTAAACATCATTTTTTAAGGTTAGCGTAGGTTTAACACGATGCTATATTTACAATGTCAGTTTTAAAATTCTAGCAAATTATTAGTGCTAAATGAATTAGCATTGCTTTATCAAGTTAATTTCTTAAATTTAACATTATTTACTTATTATTATTGTCGCTTTATCTGATCGTCTATTGATATTTAGTATTGCTTTTCGTATATTTTTAGAAAATAAGGCACATCAAAATGCGAAGAAATTGTAAGAATCATGTGACATAATGGTAGTTATCTCTGTATTTATTATATTAGATTTAGGATTCGAACCTAATATCTCATATATTATTAGGATATTAAAGTCAATATACTATATTAACAAAAAAAATGCGAAAAAGGTAATTAATTATATGCAAGTTATAAACGAGATCCATAAATGTTTGCGGTTAATGCATTTAAAATATAGCATCGTGTTATAAATGCTTTATACTAGTAGTTTATAGATCCGCAGTTAATGCATTTAAAATTCAACTCTTATCTGTAGAGACATCATCCTAATTTTTCCGTCGACATTACAAAAGAAAAACAAAAGATCACTTTTATATTTTACACTACTCGATTGAAGGATGGAGCCATCAGCCATGGAGACCAAACGTCAATGGACAGTGGACGTTTTATAATATATTTTAGGGAAAATTTGGATAAATACTCTACATGAGATTTTATTTTGAAATTTATATTTTTATTTAAATTATTTGAAAACTACACTTATGTAAATTGACTAAACTATCCAATCTAAATTTTTATAATTACTGCAATATTCTTTGTCATCATAATTATTTTTATAATTAAACAAAAAAGTTCAAAAAAAATGATATTTATATAAATAATACTTTTTAATATCTATACAATATCTTACTAAATATTTTTATATTACTTTTGATAAAAAAATAACGATTTGGTTTAACATTGATAGCAACAGGGTTTCAAATTGGACCTTATATACAATTCTAATATTCAATTAGAGATTATACTTATAACAAAATAAATTTATTTCAAAATAACCTAATAGAGAATGCTAGAAAGATTGAATGTATGAGAAATAAAAATTTGATGCAATGTTGTTGTGTATATATTTTGTTTATACAGATCTTATAAACTGAAAAATTTTAGAGATAAACCTTGAAACTTCTAAAGAAAAATTATCCATTTTTATTTTAAAATATTAACATGTATTTATCTTAAATATATATATCTATCTCAAACATAAATAATTTCGAATTTAAAATTATATTTTTGACATTTTTAACTTTTAATCAAAATTAGAAGAAAAATGTCCATTCACATATAAAAAAGTGCAGTTTTTTTTAAAAAAAAAATGTATTTTCCAAATTTAACATCATAAATAGGATATTTTAAAAATTACCCCTATATTTTATTGAACTCCATTTAGAGTATTGATTGCATCTGCTTAAAGAAAAAATTGCATTGGCACATGTCAATGCTGAACTAGGTAATTACATACGTCATTTAGAATTATTTTAATTTTTTAAAAAAAAATTTGGAAAGAAGAAAAGTTTTCTCTTTTAAATTCAAGTTTATCTATAGTATTTGTAAAAAAATCAATTTGTTGATTAAAGATTATTATTTATGGTGAATAAGGAGAAACGAGACAAAAGAATTGATATTGTATTATTCCAATGAATAATAGATTATTTATATAGGAATATAATGTTAGAGTTTTACTTGGTGACAAAGTAAAACCTAGGATACAAGTAGTTCTAGAATTTTTAGAACATAAACTTATAATGGACATCTATATATTATTTATAACATTTCATCTTAGATATCTATTATAATAGATTGAATCCTGGTTTGATGAGACTAGGTTTACAACGGAGCTTTGGTAATGGCAGCAATGTCAACCTATTAGAGGATCCCTGGATCGTGGATACACATCCCAGGCCTCCAGTCTTCCGTCCGAATTTCAACACAAATAGAGCACATCTTAGCTTCTTCAAGGATCAGGGTTCCGATGAATGGCTGATCCCTCGATTGAGAGAAGCTTTCTTGGAAGAAGAAACAAGACTAATTTGCAAGATCAACCCGAGTAAATTCGCTTCTCAAGCTAGCTACTGCTGGATCTACCAACCGGATGGGAAATACTCGGTCAAATCAGGATACAGGATTTGGTACAAATACATACTTCACGGGCACCTTAAAGAACATGTACTAAATCCTAATCTCTCAGCCCTCCAGAAAGAGATATGGAGAATCCAAGCTCCTCCCAAACTTCAACATTTCCTATGGAGAATATTATCAAATAATATTCCTACAGGTATTGCCTTAAGAGGCAGAACATTAATTTCTTCAGCTGAATGTCTTAGATGCGGAGCTGTATCGGAGGACCGAAACCACATCTTCTTCACTTGCCCCTTCGCTAGAGCGGTTTGGGCTTCTACTCCTGCCTGGTTCTTGTTCTCACCGACCGCAAGGGACTCCATCTTCTCCAACCTGGCCACCTGCCTGTGGGACACTACCACACCTGAACCCCTCCAATTTTGGCCATGGGTCTTGTGGAGACTTTGGAAATCTCGTAATGAGTTTGTTTTCGAGAATAAATCCCATGACCCATATGTCACAGGTACAAAAGCCATGGAGGATGCGGATGAATGGCTGAAAATTAGGGAGGATGAATTCCACGCCATCACATTACCATCGCAGACTTCATCACAAATGAATTACCAGCGTCCTAACTACCCGCACGACAATCCCGAAATCAACCATTGGATTCCTCCAACGCCAGGTACTTTGTCTTGTCATATTGATGCATCATGGTCGCCGGAGAATCTGGTTACGGGTATTGGCTGGATTATTAGGAACTCCACTGGACATGTGTTATTCATTGGAGCTAAAGCTCTTCCTCAGACTCTGTCTGCATTACACGCAGAAGCGGCCGCCTTGGCCTGGGCATACAACTGTGTATCTAACATGGAAATCAATCATGTGCACTTCCATACTGATTGTTCCAATTTGCTCAAGGCGGTACAGAGTCCAACGAGCTGGCTTAGTTTGGCCAACTATCTGCATGATTACCAGGTTATAACAAGGCGGAATCCAAGCTTTGGTTTATCCCTCATTCGTCGTAGTGCCAATATGGCTGCAGATGCTATAGCGGATCGAGTTAAATTGTGTCCTTTGTATTTTGCAACCATTAACAATATGTTGCCCCTTTGGTTAGTCCCCATTATAAATAGGGACAATGCTTGTCTCATGTAGAACATGGTTTCTTATGAATGAAATGTTTGTTGTCAGTTAAAAAAAAAGATTGAATCATGAGACACTTAAAATGCTGCTTCATTAAAAAATAAATGGGAAAATCATGGTTAAAGGAAAAAGAGTGCAATAGGCAATTACTTTCCCTGAACATCCTTAGATCAACATTCCCTTTTGCATTGACTTGGTCTCGATGAGGATAATATCATCTCCCAAAATTATTAATATATGAAAAATAATCTAGAGAACTGATAGACTTTCATTCTTTAAATCAACATTCCCTTTTGTTTGTATATATTTTACGTGTGTGTTTGCTACCTCGATAAAACCTTGTTATGGAAAAATTTAGTGAGATAAACAATAATAAGGAAAGAAGTGCAACCACACATATCATCATATTTCTTTCTAGAAGCAACATATTTAGGATATGCATTCTGATCATAAATATCATCTATTTGTGAATAATTTGAGTAAATTAACCTGTTTTATCAGGGTCATTAGACTTCTGGTCCATAATACTATTTTGATATAGATGATCATTTCATGGTCTATTTAAACTTCACGCTAAATCTCTTTACATACAATCTTTTCAATTTTTGTATTGTACATACTTGTACATATGAGTTATTTATGGTCTTTTGATAACAGTTACTATTATGACTTTCCTTATTTCAATCATATGAAATCACATATGTAAATAGCATTCAAGTATGATAGTTCATGACCAAATATATGTGAACATTTTTTACATAAATATTAACCCTGCAAAAATCTTTTGAGATAAAATATATTTCCTTAAATACCAAGTTGGAATAAATAAAGACTCCTCTTTCCAAAATCTTTCTTACAAAGTGTATGATTTATGTTACTCTTCATGAGTTTTGATTAAAGATCCCAATGATTCATACGTTTTGATAAGTACACAGGAGTATATTGGTTAATTTTATAATATTCACTTAATCTCATGAAAACATATTTACTTTAATTTAATATAATATCTAAAGTTTCAGAAAATATATTTTAATATCATCAATCTTTTCTTTACGGATTATATCCTTCAGAGATTATATCATTAAGATATATCTATCATGAATTAGATTTTTAAGAGATCTTTATAAAAATATCATTATTATAATTGGCTGTATAAGTCAAGTCTTTTTATTACGAAACTAATAAAGAACTTAAAATTGTTGCATCCACCACATGAGATTCTCTCTTTCCACAATCAATCTCATATTTATTTTTCACTCATAAAAACTCATTTTATGTTATACATGTTTATATGTTTACATGTACGGATTACTGGTCCAATTACATGATCGCGACATATATCAATACGAATTAATTTAAAATAATTATAAATGTGAGAAGATTAGAAATGGGGTTTTCGATTGCTGTAAACTGTGAAGTATTTTTGGCTTCTCATAAATAACGGTACTTTGTGCTTGAGATAAAAGGATGGGCTCAAAGATGCAATTTGGGTCAAAAACGGAATAGTCACTGTTTCTGACGCTTTCGTTTGACAAGTGTGCACTGACTTGGTTCGTGGACTCAAATTACATAATCACTGTACCTAGGACTCTAGGGACACTCTCAATAACCATTTCTTCGGCATCCTCAAATTGGGAATCAGTGATCTGAATCCGCAGAGATCCACATCTTCAGCAACAGCTCGAGAACGACACAAACGCCATTAGATGATGAAGAAAATAAGGGACGTTGTTGTGATGCGTCAGATTACAAAAGACTCAGCAACGCCTTTTAAAGCCTAAGACAGGGATAACTGTATTTTGATTTTTGTTTCTCATCATCCACAATCACATCAACAACATTTAACTTTTCAAAAAAGCCACAACCATAAACAAAAACAGAAGAAGAAGCCTCAGACCGTCCTAGTCAAGTTAGATGCTTTTCTTCACTGAAATATCAGCAACCATATAATCTAATCTTCATCGGCTTCAGACAGCATAACCACAATGTAAAGGACATGTACAGAAATCAAAACGGAATTCATCAGATCTTCCTATCAAGTGCTTGAATCATAACACCCAGAAAATCTTCTGAGCATTCAACAACTTGGCAAAGTGTTCCTCATTTGATCCCATTGTAACAAAACAGAGCCAAAAAATAAACTTTCCAAAAAACATATTGTTCCCCGACGTCCTAAGTAACATCATCAGAATTGAAGAACAGGATAGCGAGGGAAACTAAATTCAATGTAGGCTAATACATTTACAACAAGCTTCACATGTAAATTATTCAAAGCATGAATCTTTAAATCATGTAAAAGCCACAACTTTAAAAAAGACTATGAAATTGAATTAAAAAATAACAAAAGAAAAGGAAGAACTCAGTCCCTTAGATGTTCATAATGAAATGCGATCATTACCGCAATCATTACAGGTCTGTAAATTGACTCATCACTGTTCTTCCCACATACAATACAAAAACAAAACATAGATTAAGATCCAAAAAAGCCTAAAAACATATGTAGTCGCTCAAGTTATGCTCCCGAATCGGCATCGTACTAGAATTAACAGTATGATGCTGTGAAATAATCAGGGAGGAATTTAGAAAAACAAGAGCAGCACGATTGATATTGCTTCAAGGGAACGAATCATATGGGAACGGACAAATCCACATCGACTATCTGATGAAGCCAATCAAAAACCTAAAATAACCAAGACGATAAACACTAATACCAACTTTACGATAAACAGAAAGAGAATTAAGATCAATCACGCATACAGGAACGAGAAAACTTGATTGACACGAAGCCGTAGATTCGATTGACTCTAACTAAAACCCTAGAAAAATCGGCTGAAGAACTGTATGATGAATTGTTAGCGTGTGTGTATTTGTTATATAGTGAGGGCTTCTCGTGGATTGACGGTACAGATGCAGTCTGCGTAAGGTGTTTGAAACCCTAAGGATTAGGGTTTTCAGTGTAGCAGTGTGTAAATGACGAAAGTAACCTTGGGCTTAATTTTAGGATTAAGCTCCTAGGTTGTAATTGAAACGGTCCATTAATGTATGGGCTTTGTCACTATGAAGCCCGATATTGTGTTGCTTTCGTTTTTTTTTTTTTACTGTCAACTTTTTGTTTATTAATCTTTTGGTTCAGTTATAAAGTTTTTATGGTCAATGTCATTATCTGGCTGTCAATTACTAAGCTTTGGAAATTTATAAGAATACAATATTTAATCATGATGAAAAATCAAAAATATGGTTGTTTCCATGTAAACTTTTGTTCAATGAGCGAAGGCAAGTAGTAGATTTCGACTCATTGTCTAGTCACGATATACATGAGAACGTGATGTTTTGCAGAACGTATTATCTCGTTACAAGTCGTCTTCTGCAGAGTCTCAAAAAAAGTGTAGTAATTATTGTTGTTTTAATATAATAATTGATAAATAAAAGGAAGTATATTCCCATTTGAAGATTCCGACAAGGTAAATATCATCTATTTTAAATGTACATGATTCTTTTTTTTCAAAAATCTGATGTCATAAAGATTAACATATTTGACCAAAAAAAACAGATTAAAATATTTAATTTATATTGATCTTTTGTTGATATCATCTATAATTTTGAATATAATGTATATGTAAGAGCTAAACTAGTTTCTTTATGACTCAGATCACGAATTGAAAACGAGACATACACACACAATATGTTTATCTGGTGTTCACTTCTTCATTTAATGCAAGAGAGCTATATTATTAAGGCTGCGATTTAACCTGCAATCCATTTTGTACACAATTTTTTTTTTTTTTTTGTACAAAATCATCTTCTTTCTCTCTTTCATTTTTTTCTTGGATTTATGACTCGATGGTTCAGTATAGATGGTCATTCACTAATTAATTTATTCATATTTAAAATGTGTAACATCAAAGTTAAGAAATTGTAAATACTAGTTTTGCACAGTAAAATATAAATCAATTTATATGTCAATACTGGTTCAGACTTTCTGAAGTGCTTACGCCATGCATGAAATCACAAATTAGTGCAAGTGCGATTCCCCCATGTATAAATAGATTACGCAACCTTGCCACCAAGTTTGTTTGTTTTTTTTATGAGAAAATCTTGCGACCAAGTTTCGTCACCATTTAATCAAGTTTGGATTAACTCTTAGAATCATCTTAAAGTCGAATCCGTCTTTCAAACTGTCATATTTTTTTTTGGAAAATCAAATTGTAACAATCTAAAAAATTACATATTTTGCAATGAGAAATTACAACATTTACGTTTTGTTTTTTACATTATAAGTAGTTTAATTTATCATTGTTAATATATTTTCATCTTAAAACTAATTAGTAATGAATAAAATTTTTTTTCTATTTTTCTTTTTTGGTTGACCATATAGATTAGATTGATTTTCAAATCATTCTAAATTTCTACATTTATTGATAAGTGACCCTGTAAGTTTCTCATTAATAAAATATTAATACTTTATTATAGTTTAATGTTGTAGATGTTTAATTAAAACTTATCTTAAGTTTTATTTTAAAGTATATGATATTATATTAAAATATGTAAAACATAATATACATCTTAACATATATTTATATATATAAATTAGTTATATTTATTTGTATTTTTAATATTAAATTTTATATACTAAATATTAATTGGTATATTAAACATGTAAATATATTATAAGTAATATAATCAATTTTTTCATTTTAAAAAATATAATAATCAAACATAAAATTATATAGCATAAACTTATAATAAATAAACTTACAAAAAACATAAATAATTTATAAAATCATGATAAAGGATTGGATTTTAAAAAATATCAAAATATAACTTTTAATTATTCAAATCTCAGATTTTATCTTGAACATTTAGGGTTGTTGTTTTAACTAAAATATTAACTTAAGATTATTGTATTAATTTTTACTAATAATATTAATTTTAATATAATTTAAACTTATGCATAATGAAACCTTATGAAACTTAATAATTTTATTTTATGTTTATAAAAGCTAAAGAATAACAACATTAAACTATTTAACTTATATTCTAGATTATGTTGTCTTTGATATATTAAAATAAAATGAATCGCTTACAAAAATACATGTGTCCTATGTAAGAGTTTATAAAAAACTCTCAAAGTATTTTATAAGAGAAATTTTTCATGTTTTTATTAAATTTCTAAAATTATTTTTCATTTTTTTTTACTTTTTAGATGCTATTAATCTTCTTCGGAAGAATTTCTATATTTTATCCAAAAAAATAATAGTTAGAGAAAATTGTAATTTGTTTTTACTATCCACTTTTTTGTTAGTGAGATTGATACAAGAAACAGGCAATAAACTAGTATATTGTTTTAAAAATTCAGAACCAAAACCATCGTACATTCTGTTGTGAATTCGTTTATTGTAGTTGAAAGTATAAAGGTGCATTCATGACAAAATCAAGCCCGACCCTTCGAATGCATTAATGTCGGTATCAACCCCAATTATATTGAGTTTATTAGAGTTTACGTTTACGTTTCCGAATATGTATCATTTATGTTTACATTTATCTGTTTTACTGTTGATCAATCTGAATGATTTTGTGTTAGATGTATTCACCAAAAGCCTATTAGAGTTTTCTAATAAGTTTATTGTTAAAAAGTCATATATTTTTGATAAACGTGATATCCTCTTACACAATCCCACTTACTAATTAATTAATTAATTAATTAAGAAAATATATACAAGTACAGTATTAATCGACTTTTGGTTAACCCATACGACACTGTAGGCTGTAGTTTCTGACTTTATATTGAACACAATTTTCGCGTTTGTTATTACATTTAATTATCTGACTAGTGAAGATGCGAGGTATATGATTGGCAAAACCGTTCAGACTGAGCTTAATTAATTCAGATTGTATATTTTATCCAATTCCCATACTTTATACTATTTCTCCGACAGTTTTAATAATATAACTGAGTTCAGATTCTTTTTGTTTAGAAAATAATAAGTATAATATTCTTATTATGCAATATATATATATGCCAGTAATTATGTCTCTAGCTAGCTAGGAAAAACAATAATCAGGGTTTCGACATCCATAAATGATCAATGCTGTCAAACAAACATTTTACCAAACACCGGATATAATTTATACATTTACGAAATTTAAAATTTACTAGTAATATTTTACTCATCTATATATATTTATGCGTGTGTATTTATGTTAGTGTAAGAATGTAAAAGAAAAGAAAATGATGAGGATTTCATGATTCAAAATGGGGGAGATTCATCAACCCAACGATTTTGATTATTCGATAACAAAACTTGCTTATACACGGCATGGGTCTAATAATTACTAGCGTTATCCAAACTCAAAATAATGATAAAAACCAATAATAGTGGTCACCTGGTCAAATACTATTATTATTTTATCCGTTTAACTAAAAAATATGCAACAATTATGTTCTACATTATCATTTTAAAATTTAATATATATATATATATATAATATTTTTTTTGGTCAACAATTATGACTATTTTTGGTCAATATTATATATATATATAATATTTAATATCCCTCATTATATTGAAGGGTGCTGGTTTGTAACCCATACTGGTATCAGAAGTGACTATACATTTAAAATATATATTTTTTTAAAAAAATATTATAATAAATTAATAAAAAACTAAAAATAGTAAAAGATATATACTTACAGAGTTACAGTATACAGTAAATACTATAATAAAAAAATCATTTATTGCTGAACGATGACTAGTTACTACTAGCAATTATTACAGTATTTAAAAGTATCAAAAATATTTAAAATAATTTAAAAGAGAAAACAATAAAAAACAATAATTGCATTCTATTTCGTCGCGTTTTAAACTTGCTACCTCAAGAACCAATACTACGATCCCGATTTTTCATTTTGAAAAAAAAAAGGATTTTATTTTCCATGTAAGGATATTTTTAGTTATACTCCGTACAGTTTTAATGTTTTTTAGTGATATTTTTGATTTAGCACTATCCAACTTCTAAGGTTGTAAAGTGAGATTCATCATTCCAACCTTGCACATTGTAGCAATGTGTGAGGCATGTGCGATGCTTACACATGGGATACACATTATATAAAAAATAGATAGTTATATACATAAACTACTTATGGATATACTCGAACACGTTTCTTTTATTCATTGTCAGAAGTATCATACATTCCAGTTTCTCAATTTCGGTTTTGAATCGCGACCTACTCCATAACACATGTCCAATCTTCTAGATTATGAGAATCGAATTGAAAATTAAGTATAAACTAATTCGTTTTTTTCTCTCTTAACTATGATTTTTTTTCTTACTGTATATACACTTAGAAAAACAGGTTTTAAATTAAGTTCCAATTTAATTGTTCTTACATATCTATCCCTTAAACCTCTAAAGCATAAAAGAAGAAGTTTTCTTGTTCCAGTCCTCTATTTTCATTTTATGGTATAATTTACCTTTTCTTGGAAAATTACAATTTCTTACCATTTCTAGCTTTTTGTTTTTTGTCACTTTATGAAGAAAACTTTTTTTTTTGGTCTTTTTCACATTTATGCTATTTCTATTCCTTTAGAGATATATTTTTTAAAATATTTGTTACTTATAAATAATATTATTTTTATCTCCAAACTAATCTGTATCTAATATAAAATATCTGTTTTTATAGAAAAACAATTTTCAACCAAATCCTTTATTTTTACTATTTTTTACGAACACTATTTTCCAATTTTCAAATTATTTTATAAATTATATTGGCAAAAAAATCCTTTCGCGACATCCCATAATAAAAGGAATATTGGGGAAACAAAAATATAGAAATTAGATTGTTCCAGCATTCTAAAATAATTTCCTATCTGAATTTTATTTACAGTTTTATGTTAGCAAAACGCTTATCTACGATCAACCATTGTCCTAATGCCACGTGTATGACTCCAAAATCAATCGAAGAGTCCTTTTGGAATATTTTTCCACCGTCTATCCAGTTGCTGACTCAGCCGGATAAACCTAACTCGGAGCTGCCTCACCGTTAAAATTGGAAAAAAACCGGCAAAAGAGAATGAAAAAAGCAATCGGAAGTCGTAGAATGATAACACGTGGCAACAGCTGGTCAGAGTTATCCGGTACTGATCCGGTTGCTGGTAAAAATAAGTAGGCCCCACACACGACCCCGTCGCACGAAACGCGACATCACGGAGCCGTTTAGACTATAAATAGACGGTCGCCGAGAACAAGACATCAAACAAAACCGATTAAACGCACTACGTGCATTTTTCTTCTTCTCGACATCTGTCCATTTTTTTTTTTTTTTTGGATTTTAAAATCACCGATACTCTCGGAAACTCTGTTTGTTCAAACTCTGTTTGTTCTGTTTCTCATTCTTCGCGATCTTTCATTTCCTGCAACTAAATTAAACTTTTCGTTACCGCAAAAGAAACATGTGTGGAATTCTTGCCGTTTTAGGATGCTCCGACGATTCTCAGGCGAAGAGAGTTCGTGTTCTTGAGCTTTCTCGCAGGCATTAAAACTTTCCTCTGTTTTTTCTTTTTCTGGTTGGAAAATTAACGGGGTTTGTCATCTTTTAACAGCTTAAGTCGGCAAATCACATTATGATTAGTTTGATGTTAGACATCGTTAGATACAATCTAAGAATGTTGTGTTTGTTTCAGATTATTATGACCAAGATTGATGTGATCTACTACCATTTTGTAGTATTTATAATCATTTCATTTTCTTCGTCTTTTTTTTTGTTGAACGCGACAGAAACAGTGATGCTTGAGCAAATCAAACGTCTCCCTTTTAAATAGTTTATGTGAATCTTTTCGGAAAAAAATGAAACTTTGTTTGTTGGTGGAATATTTCGGAGAAAATAGCAAATCTTTAATATTTGGTCTTTTATAATTTCTCTTTTCAAAATCTGGTTATTAGATTGAGGCACAGAGGACCTGACTGGAGTGGAATATATCAGAATGGAGACAATTACTTGGCCCATCAACGTCTTGCGATCATCGATCCTGCCTCCGGTGATCAACCTCTCTTCAACGAGGACAAGACCATTGTCGTCACGGTACGCTTCAAGACATACATCCATGTGGAGTCATAATAACTCTTTTTGATATTTTTGAAGCTGAGATTATTCTATTGCTGCGTTTTTTGAAGGTGAATGGAGAGATTTATAACCATGAGGAGCTGAGAAAGGGTTTGAAAAATCACAATTTCCGTACTGGTAGTGATTGTGACGTCATTGCTCACCTGGTATATGTGATTTCATTTTGATTGCTCCTGCTAAGTTACTGTTTAGTAGTTATTGATTTGAGTTTGATGTCTTTTGGAGACACAGTACGAGGAGTATGGTGAGAATTTTGTGGATATGTTGGATGGAATCTTCTCCTTTGTGTTGCTGGACACAAGAGATAACTCATTCATGGTGGCTCGTGACGCGGTTGGTGTCACTTCGCTCTATTTTGGCTGGGGACTAGACGGATCAGTGTGGATATCTTCAGAGATGAAAGGCTTACACGAAGATTGTGAACATTTCGAAGCGTTTCCTCCAGGTCATTTGTATTCCAGCAAATCGGGAGGAGGGTTTAAGCAATGGTACAATCCTCCTTGGTTCAACGAATCTGTTCCTTCGACGCCTTATGAGCCTCTCGTAATTAGACGCGCCTTTGAAGACGTAAGAAAACTTACCCTTAAAACTAATCAAAGATCTCTTTTTGTTTGTACACATTTGGTGTGAGAAATTAACCTATTTGGTTTTCTCTGTAGGCTGTGATTAAGCGGTTGATGACTGATGTTCCCTTTGGAGTTTTGCTCTCTGGTGGTCTTGATTCTTCTCTAGTTGCCTCTATCACTGCCCGTCACTTGGCCGGTACCAAGGCTGCTAAGCGCTGGGGTCCTCAGCTCCATTCCTTTTGCGTTGGTCTTGAGGTGAGCTAGAGAACAGAGTTTGGATGAGATACAAAGTGTTCTGAAGTTTAAAGTTAAAATTTACCATCCTTTCTGATTTTGCTTTTCCGTTAGGGCTCGCCGGACTTGAAGGCGGGAAAAGAAGTGGCGGAGTATTTGGGGACGGTGCACCATGAGTTCCATTTCACGGTGCAGGATGGGATTGATGCGATTGAAGATGTGATTTACCATGTCGAGACATATGATGTGACGACAATTAGAGCTAGCACACCGATGTTCTTGATGTCCCGGAAAATCAAGTCTCTAGGTGTTAAGATGGTTCTCTCCGGTGAGGGTTCTGATGAGATCTTTGGAGGGTATCTTTACTTCCACAAGGCACCTAACAAGAAAGAGTTTCACCAAGAAACCTGTCGCAAGGTAACTATTCAATTTAATCACAAAAGACATTACCAAAGACGAGATCTTTAACTCTTTGTGCGCGATGCCTTGCAGATCAAGGCTCTTCACAAGTACGACTGTTTAAGAGCCAACAAAGCTACCTCTGCCTTTGGTCTAGAGGCGCGTGTTCCTTTTCTCGACAAAGAGTTCATCAACACCGCTATGTCTCTCGACCCAGAATCCAAGATGGTAACTACGAAAACTCAAATAGAATACCTTCTTTCACAAACTAACGTACACTTGCTGAACAAATTTTCTATATGGGATTTACTAGATCAAACCAGAGGAAGGGAGGATCGAGAAGTGGGTTCTAAGGAGAGCCTTTGACGATGAAGAACGTCCTTATTTGCCAAAACATATTCTCTACAGACAGAAAGAGCAGTTTAGTGATGGTGTTGGCTACAGTTGGATCGATGGCCTCAAAGCCCATGCTGCTGAAAATGTATTACATAAAACATCTCATATCTCTTATGATTATTTAAATTTCGGTCTAGATTTGATTATTTCTGTTCTGTGTTTAGGTCAATGACAAGATGATGTCGAACGCTGCACATATATTCCCTCACAACACCCCACTCACCAAAGAAGCTTACTATTACAGAATGATCTTTGAGAGGTTCTTCCCACAGGTGAGACTTTAACCAAAAAACAAAAACAAATCTCCATGATGTAGTGGTCTCCTTTTCGCTTTGTTTTAACAAACTTACGATTTTTGAGCCGCGTTTTCCCGCAGAACTCCGCGAGGCTAACTGTTCCTGGAGGTGCGACCGTGGCTTGCTCGACCGCAAAGGCGGTGGAGTGGGACGCAAGCTGGTCCAACAATATGGATCCATCGGGAAGAGCCGCCATCGGAGTTCACCTCTCGGCCTACGACGGCAGCAAAGTGGCATTGCCCTCGCCGCCAGTTAAGGTAATTGACGACATGCCGATGATGATGGGACAAGAAGTCGTGATTCAGACATGAGTTGGAATGGAAAATGGAGGAATTGTGTGTTCTTTTAAGCCGTCATAATGGATTTAAGTGTTTTGTATGATTTCAAAATAAAAATGGTTTTTTGTTTCGTATGAAAGAAGATTTTAATGTATAAATTATTTTTTCTTGTAGTTTTTGTAAGATTTTAATGTACTGTTTATAAATAATTCCATGTACATCAATCTTATATTAATGTTGAAGCGGTTTATCCAACAAAGTATTAATCCGATAAATTATTAATGTTGTTCAGAGATTTTCGTATTAATAATTTAAGTGTAATTCGATGATTTACAAAAAAAAGAAGGAGATCGTCTTTTAAATTACAGTTCGTCGAGCTCTATTTATGAAATTTCTAAAATAGGATATTTTTATTTATATATTACATTTTTGGATATATCGATATCATTTGCTACTCAGATGAATGCAATTCAACTCGCTCAATACATATATTAGTATTATATATTTATTCAACATAGACTAAATAAGTCAAAGTCAAAGAGTTTTAAGGTGTTGTGTCAGCCTTTGCATTGGTCGGAACGCTGGGATCGTGTCTGGTGTTTGCAGATGGATCACCATAATCCTCAAGGCTCAGCATCAATAATCTTCTTGCTACACCTGTCTTCCTAATTCCTAACAAATTAAAACCAATCCAACTCTGGTTAAATCCAGGAAAAAGAATCTGAACATTAAAATTCAAAGAATCAAAAACATAAAGAAGAATCAATTAAAAGAGATGAAACCTGAAACAGAGAGAGTGTTGCGGCCAGAAGATGTAACAAGCGGAAGGGTTAGTATGAGAAACAAAAGAAGACGAACTGCAAAACTCATCTCAGTTTGGTTTGGGATGTAAATAATTATGCGTCGTATATATTTATAGATATGAATCGAATCTGCTGCGTTTATCCAAATACAATATTTTTCTTTTCACGTGAACAAGAGATTAAACATTAAAGCCTTTTGTTTTTTGTTGTGTGTATGTGGTAGTGTGTGTGTGTGTGTGTTAAGAGTGTTAGTTTGGGAGATGGGATATTAATGGCCAGAAGATGACCAAGGAAATAATGACACCTGGCTTTGGCATTGTCGTCACACTTATCACATCGGCTTCATCCGTGGTTACGAAGTTTGCGCCTTGAATTATATTCACTTTTTGTGTCCTCTCTTTCTTTTCTTTAAAGCTTTAAGTTTCTAAATTTCCTAATGGTGACAATAGATGCTACATAGCCAATAGATTAGAGAGAAGAAGTGGAACCAATGTGGTTTGTATAAAACAAGTATACAAAACAAGTGGCATATAAGGCGTATCGTTTTAAATTTTTTTTTTTAATTTATTTGTTTTTAACGCTCAAATTAGGCCTGAGCATTCAGATAATTGGGTCGGGTTCAGGTCGGGTATTTCGGATTACGGATCTGAGGTTAAGGATCCATTCAGATATTTTTTTTACTTCAGATCGGGTTCGGTTCGGATCCGGTTCTTTCAGATATTTGATAAAAGATCCGAAATTTATCTGATACTAAATTGTATGATTTCGGTTCTAGTATTTTAGTACTCGTAAAATCCGTAATATCCAAAATATTCGAAGTACCCGAAATACTCGACTATTATATTATCCGAAGTATCAAAAATATAAGAATTTTATCCAAAATACTAACATTTATTTATAAATGACAACAATCAAACATAATATTAATCAAATTTAAAACACTAAAACTTTGTAATATTCATCAAACAAGAAGCAAATGTGACAAACAAAAAGCAAATGTGAAAAAAAAGCAAATATGACATAGTCTATATTTCATAATGTATTTAGAATTCAAAACATAAAAATAAACAAATAAACAAATATGAATAACTGTCTTTAAAGTGTGAATGTTAGATGAACTATACACTTGCTAATATAAAACATGATACAAGAAAAACATGTCAAATTAGTACTCATTAACTAATATGTCACTAAGAAACCAAACAATTAAAATTACAAAACAAATAAATTAGTAATTAATCCTAAAACATAAATATATGTAAAATTGAATTCGGTTCTAAGAAATACTAATTCAGGTATTACCCGATACCCGAAGTATTGGAAGACAAGATCCATTCGGGTTTTTCAATATTAAAAAAGTATATCCATTCGAGTATTTTTGGATCGGATCCGGTTCAGATATTCGGATACGAATATTTTGCCCAGACCTAGCTCAAATCTTTATTTATTTTTTATAATTTGGCTTCCTCTTCGATTGATTATTCCATGTAGGCGGCTGTCGATTTGAGGTTTTTTCTAACAGGGGTGAATCAAAAAATGTCTTTTTACTAGATTTACAAAAATTATAATAAATGTAAAAATTACAAATTATAATTGATGCATATACAAAATTATTGAAAAATGTATTAATTTTTTTTAAAAATATTTTGGGTGTATGTGCATCCTGTCTTTCGTTACTAGCGTCGTTTCTGTCTTCTAACGAGTTGAGGTTTGATGTCAGAGATTTTTTGCTGGGGTTGCTTTGCAGGCTTAAGTTATCTGATTTTTTGTGCTCGTCCTGAGGATTCAGGATCTTTTAGAAGACCGTGAGTTGTTTTGGATATTGTGAGATCTGGTCTCTGTTGTAAAACATGTAAAAGAGGCTTTGCTCACCTTACACAAAAATGATAAGCTTTCTACTGCAGCCCACTATATCAAGCCCACTACACTTTCATCAACCTGGAATAACGGCAACAAGAGAACGTCTGCACAACGATCATCACAAGGTCAATGTACGGAGATGATACAGCTGAAGAACCTCTACTCTATTCTTAACCTTCTGACAGTTGACATGTCATTGATCCCTCGAACTTTGTATTAGGGCTTCCTTTCTCTTACTTATATATAAGCTTTCTTGTTTAAGTCAAAAATATCAATCAAAAGGTTTCATTCTTCATTGCTCTTTTCTTATAGAAAAGTTATCGTGGTATCAGAGCTTCACTCGTTAATGGCTGGACCTTATGAACCTACCTTAATTGCTCTCAATTGATTGACATGCTCTCTATGCCTATATTGGGTTACAAGAATATTTTCATTATTATTAATTTCTTCAAAATTTTATTTGTCATCACAATTTTTTTCTTCATGTATAATACAGATTACATAGAAGTTTTTCTTTGTCATCATTGATGATTTTGGTTTTAGGATTTTGTGTGTTTATAAATTTTTTTTTTTTAAAAAAACTAACAGTACAAATCTAACCAATTAACAAGATTCAACTCATTATCTGCTACTTTGTATTTTGATCTTAATAAAATTTATAAATATATTAACCAATTCCAAACTAAATATTTAAACAAATCATCGCTATTAAATAACACCTAATTTTAAAATTGACTTTTAAATTATAGAACCAATAACACTGGATTTGACTTGAATTTTAAAATATAATTCAAAATTATAGAACCAATAACATTAGATTTATATATGGACTTTAAAATCATAAAAATAATAACACTGGATTTAGTTTAAATTTCCGAATACATAAAAATACGCAAACCAATAACACACCTTTAGGTTTTACCAAAACGCTTTGGTAGAGTTGGTGAAGATGTGAGAAACTAAAGATATAAAGACATGTGATCACACAGACGAAGACGGTATGAGATTGCGATATTCACCTAGAGCCCAAATAGGAAATATGTTTCTGTAAGCTGAGTAACTGATCATACAATTTCGATTAAAGACTCCCAATATCTCCTGGTACAAAGGAAGACAAAAATGTTATTAATCAAATTACTTGAAGAAAAAAATATGCCTATGCATATAAACCATTTCTCCTCACCTGTTGTGGATAATCTCCGTCTACCATCTGCGAGTTGATCAACAATTTGGCCCCACGGTGCAATGGTATTTGGTCTCTGCTAGCCTATTCAAACCGAAAGCATGGATAAAGAAAGTGCCACTGTATCTTAGTTGTGTAAACAAAAAAATAGGGATCTTAGACAAGGATGAATCTCACTTGTCCTGCTTCAATGAGAGCCAGAATTGCCCATGATGTGTTCACAATATGCGACTTGTTCCCGGGAAGATTTGTGTATACTTTATTTTGGCATGAGAGGTAGCTCTCTCCCCATCCACCATTAGAAAGTTGTTTGGAGAGAAAAAAATCACAAGCTTTTCTGATACAAAGACTAGTCTCATATGTTTTGCCTGCAGCCAACATCCCTTTAAGTCCAAACCATGTCGCATAAGTGAAGCACACTCCCCATGAGCCGTACCTGCAAAGTTATCATCAGCCTCATTGTCAAGGAAAATCACAACATGTTTGAAATGTAATGAATAACTATTGAATTCTGACCATGAACCATCAGGAAGTTGTGTTTTTTCAATGAACTCAACTGCTTTGTTGATGCATCTCAATATCTCTTTCCTTTTATATTTTGGATTGATCGTTGTGAATAACATAAGGCCTTGGATTGCAGCCGATGTGCATTCTACATACCTACAGAGTTTTTAGCCTCCTTCAACAAGAAATTGTTGTATAAAATGGAATTTAGGTGATACTAGTTATCATCTTACTGATAATCTATTATGATATCCCCAAAAGTCTCCGATGGATTGATCACCTGATATGCATATGCAGGCATCAAATGACATCAAAACCCATTTATCGTGTCTTGAATATGAACATAATAGTGAAGAAATGATTTAACCTCTAGCCACGGATATGATCTAGTAAGCTCGTATGACGCAAATCCCCCATTGTTGTTCTGGAAAAAAAAGTAAATGTTTAGCAAATGTATGATACAAATTAATCTGAAATTTTACAAAATATACCTGTAATGATAAGATAAAGTTAACAGCATCAAATAAATGCTCTTCACGCATGGCTTCTCCGACCATATTAGCCGGCAGCTGTGATAGTAACAATACCGCCTACAACAAGAAACTTCTTAGGGAAAAAAAAATATATATATGAGGAAATGAGCAAAAGCATGCAAAAGCATGCAAAAGCATGCAAGAGTTGTGGATTTAGTTAAATAAACCTTCAAGGCTTCTGCAGTACAGTCAGAGACAGGCCATGGATTGTCTGCAGTGGAGAAACCCCATCCTCCCTTAGATGTGTGTCGGTGCCATAACCCCGGATCTCCACATGTGTTTTTCTTTATCTGTTTTAGGTCATGAATCAAGAAATCAACAAAGTATTCAAATCATAGATAATAAATGACCTAGGGTTAAGTGAAAAACTATTTACTTGAGTGTTCTTGATGTAGTTATGTGCTCTCTTAAGCACCAGACCGTACTCATCAACCAAATTCGTTGCCAAAATTGCTTGCACTGCTAATGTCACGTCCCATAACTGAGATCCATTGTATCCCTAATCGAAAATTATACATTTTAAAATGCTGTTCGACTGGATAAAAAGAAAGTAAAAAAAAAAGAAAGAAGAAACTATAGATTATACCTGCATCTTCATTCCATCTTCAGCTACCCACAAATAGTCTTTTATCCGTGAGAGATGACATTTAAATACTTTGGAATTCGGGGCTTCAACCCAGCAACAAACCATATTTAAGACCTTAAATCCAATACCAACCAGGAATATACGTCAATAAATATAGTATTATAAAGATGATAGCTACATTATAGAAAATAAGTTACCTTGTTGACTGGACCAATACAAATATAGTGACTGTTTTGGTCTTCATAGTGAATGTGTTGCATCACTGTCTGAAGAGCCTTGTTTCTAAGCTTAGAAAATGGCCAAGTCTCAAGAAGAGGCTCTCCTAATTTCTTCAAGCAACTCCACATGAAGTCTTGAATTTTTGGATGTGGATAGTACAAGTCCTCCTGCATTTATGTGTCACCAATGCACTAAAATATATAATAACAAACAATCAAAACTAATTGATTCTACCTTGGCGCATTCATTACGGGCGGCATCCCAATCGATATGGTGATAAGGAATAGTGTAGAGCTCTCGTCGAAGAGACAAGATAGTTCCATTAATATTACAAACAAATCTTCTTCCGTATAGATATGACATTGGAAGATAAACCATTCTGCAGTGACACCACATTCGCCCTGGATGAAAGGGAAGAGTATAAGGAAGGAGCCATAGCTCTGGAGGTAAAGGATTGTTCCCACTCCATTCATAAACTCCAAGGACCTATTTTCATAACCTCATAAATTCATCAATCAATGACTAGCCCACAAAACATGTAGAAGAATTGTGTTTGTTGTTAGCGTACCGAGAGCCAGAACTTTCCCCAAGAGGGAGTAAAGGTGGCGCCACCGTGGTGGTGAATCCAATGTCTAGCTGTTTCCATGGCTCCATCCCCACCATCCATTTCTTCTCCCATCAATCTTAGTGCAACGTAAGAAAGAGCTGTACAGAACATGGTGCTGCTCCCTTCTATATGTAGTCCCCATCCTCCATCTTTATTCTACACGTTTTTTCTTGTGCAAGTTAGTGTGCTTCTTTTACAAACACAAAATAATGGTTCTCTGACTAAAACCACATTCATTATATTTTCTTTTTTTTGGTGTGAAACCTGATGGTTGTAGAGATAACGGCGAATCTCGATTTGATGTTGTGCACTTAAAGTTGCATCTAAGGCTTCAGTCACATATAAACCGATCACCTGCATCCAAAAAATCATAATCGATAAACATATAGATGATTTTGAATTATATCAACGGAAAATAATAAATGATAATGTGAATCATGCAAAACAACTTTATTTTAAGCTTTAAAAACCTTGTACTAACTACAAATTACCATTTATTAAAAATGTTACCACTTCTTAAATTCTTTTTGTACACTTTAAAGACTTACTAAACCAGGCAAGAGAAACAAAGGACCACCATAGTCACCAGGCCAAAAACCATCTTGTGACTGTAGTGTTGAGTAGAATCTTAAACTTCTTCTTAATGTCACATCCACCACTTCTTTATTTATCTCTTCTTCTTTTTCTTCTTCTTCTTCTTCTTCTTCTTCTTCCCCCTCTTTCACTTTCACTTTCACTTGTGGAAGCATATCCACTCCTCTTCCTTTCTCTTTCCAACACTAAGTTCAATTTCATGGTTTCACATCAAATGATACACTTTTTTTTTTAACAATATAAATCAATAATGTAACACTGATAGTCAAAACCTTATCATATTAAGAAAAGACTAAACTTTCACACCCCTAGTCAATATGTACGATATATATTATAGAACTTCCACCAGATTTTGATAATCTATAATATGCTTTTATATACTTGTCAAACTTAACATACGGTATAACATAGACTCGTATACTGTATATAAAGTTAGTGAGAGGAAAATAAAAACAAGTGTACCTGAAATCGGTAGAGAAGATCAGAACTATGCTTAGAACATAACCGATTGAGAGTAAAGTTTGCACGACGATCGGAGATGTGATGTCTCTCTTCGGAAGTTCCAAATTGGTCATCATACTCCCAAAACTGTCTTCCAACATGTTGATTCACGCTCTCTTCGTCCCCTTCTGACAACTTCAACCTCCACATCTTGTTTCTTTATTTGTCTTTCTCTCTCTTGATCATGAATGTGAGATTTTTCATATGATACCGAAACAGAGAACTACCCTCAAGAAGCAAATCAAGATGCTATTATGTGACGTTACGTCTATAAATTGCAGCAATAAAGAATCCAAATTACAAAATTGGGGATTTATAATTTAATATATTATTTAACCTATTAAAGACAAATTAGATTTAAAGGGATCTGTCACATGGAAGATCAAGGCATCTTTCTATACAACAAGTGCGTGTCATCGATTCATTTTTTTTTTTATTCCGTATATAAATACCTGAGAGATTCTATTTACGTAAGCTCCAAAATTAAATTAAAAAATTATATTAGCTTCACCTGCCAGTTCCCGAAAACCCGAACCCCGGTGTTCAAATTGGGACGAGATTAAACCCAAACTGAAGTTGAAATAATATAGCAAAAACAAAGTCAGTAGTAAACAATGCAATCTTTTAAACATTATTTAAAGTATTTTTTTCTTTTCAAATGTGCTTATATGGTCAATACATTCATTCTTAGAAAAAGCAATTGACATATTAAAAATTGTGACAAAATTTTACGCTTAATAACATGTACAGTTTTAATTATGAAATTCAGATTTTTTACTAAATTCTGAAATAAAATCTTTATAGTATTATTTGATAAAGTTAATTTCGTACGTGATCACGTCACTTTATACTCATAAACTTCAGTTACAAAATTATTTTTAATGAATTAATATTGTTATGATGAATTAAAGAAAATTTTAGTTTTTATTTTTAATTACTAAATTTTATTTCAAATTATTTTTTGGAACTAAAAAATATATATCTAAAGTTTTTTTATAAAAAATATTTTTTTTTGTATATTGCTTACGTTAATTCTCACAAAATCAATATTTGTAATGAATTAAAATTAATATTCATTTGCATGAATATACTTTAATTAGTTATACTTGGGAGTTAGTTAAAATTCTTACAAAAATTTTCTCTTAGCTATTGTTTTTATTAAGATTAAAATAACATACATTTATTGAAAGATAAGTTAATACTATAAAATATCAAAAAAATATTTGTGCATAGCGGGAGATTCATATTATTTAGTATATTTATTAGGTTAAATCTATTAATAGCACTAAAACTAGTTTATATCAAAAAAATATCACACAAGGATAAAATCAGAACAATAGCATTCATTAGAGGGTATAAAGATAATTTATATCCTTATCTACAAATTTATTAATTAAATATATTGAAATAAATATTTATCAAATATATTAAAAACAAATAAAAAATAAAATAATGAAAATAAAAAATTGAAATCATTTTTTTGAAAACTTTTTTCAAAATTTTTACTTTTCCAATAATGGTATGGATGATTTGCCATAAAATATTTGTACAAAAATGCTATCAATTTATGTTTGTAGATTTTTTAAAAAGTGTCATTTTTTTATTTAGACGATTACTTAAAAATTGTTAAGTGTTCAGAAAGGCCTTACAAAATAATTACAGGTGCTCTTTGTTTTTTTTGCCTATTTAAGAACTTGTTAAAATGCTAAAAACTTATTCGGAAAAATTCAATGCAAGAAGGTCTTTTTAATATTAAAAAACATTCTTACTAGTTTAAGAAAGTTTTCAAAAAACCTAAAAAAAATCAAATTTTTATATTTTTCTACAAGTTAGATGTTTAGGTCACATGATAGTATTGTTGGTATATTAGAAAAACTTATAAAAATATTAACAAATTTATCAAAAAATTCAATATATGAAGACCTTCCTCATTTTTATGAATCATTCTTACTAGTTTATGAAAACTTTCGAGAAACCTTAAAAAAATCAAAAATTTTCATAAATATGATTGTTTCCTAAATATTGACATTTCAGAAAAGTTTTTCTAGATACACATTCCATAAGATGTCCCTAAATACACATTCAGGAAAACTATCTTAAACTTTAGGAAGATGTCATATACATTAAGTATCTTTCTAAATACACAATCAATAAGGTCTTTCTAAATACACATTCAATAAGATTTTCCTAAATACATTGATGAAGACACTTTTAAACTTTATGAAGATGTCATACAAATTCAGGATATGTCATATACATTTAGGAAGGTCTTCTTATATACATATACAACTTAAATTTATGACATGTCTTATACATTCAAGATTGCCTTTGTAAATACACATTCATGAAAATTTTCTTAAATTTTAGAAAGATGTCATATACATTCAAGAAGGCTTTCCAAAATCCATATTCAGGAAGATTTTCCTAAATACACATACAACTCAAATATATGATGTTGTCTTACACATTCAAAAATGTTTTATTAAATACATATTCATAAAGGCTTTTCTAAACTTTAGGAAGATGCATACATATTCATGATGACTTTCCTAAATACACATACAACTCAAATTCATGAATTCATCATACACATTCAGGAAAGGTTTACTAAAATTAAAAAAAAAAGTTTCAGAAAATTTGATTTTTTAAATAAATATTTATTTTTATTAAATTATTATTCACTAAAGGTAATTTAGTATTTTCATGTTTAATGATTTTTTTTTTGATTTTCTATTTTTTTGTGTTTTATTTTTTGACAGAAATTTATTTTACTTCTGTTTGAGGTATTTCTCTTCCAAAAAAAATTTGTTTTTACTAATCTCATTAAAAATTTTCTATATGACACTGAAACATCTAAGGAAAATATAAAGAAGAATTAACAGAAAATAAAATTACACAACCATGACTTGGCAGATTAGTTATTGGACAAGTCTGACATAATACATTTCTCATTCGTAACGCTTCATTTTTCATAGATATAATATCATGGTTAGTACAATGTATTCATTAGTCCATAATCCTTATTCTGAGGGCAGAAACAACGAGTCCAACTGGCAAGAGAGCATGAGCAACACTGAGTCGTATCCGCCGGAGTTTCGGCCTCTAATGAGCAAGACAACTTCATGAATATGTATTTAATAAAGCATTTTTGAATGTGTATTTGAAGCTATTGACTAGGAATATGGAAGGCACATGACTAGGATTGTGTAAGACAACTTCATATATTTGAGTTGAATAAGGCTTTTCTAAACTTATTCATGAAGTGATGGGTTACGCAGAGTGGTGATGGAGGAATATGGAAGGCACATGACTAGGATTGTTGTGACCGTATTTGAAGCTATTGGAGAAACCTTGTCCTTGGAACTATCCGGTGATCGGAAAACGAGCTACTTATCGGAGTTAACAGGTGTCGTACGTGTTCAACGGTATCCTCGTTGCACTGAATCCCCTGTACTTGAGACTCATACGGATAGTTCAATAATATCTATAATAAACCAAGACGAAGTTGGTGGGCTAGAGTTCATGAAAGATGGGGAATGGTTCAACGTCACACCTCTTGAAAATTCATTTGTCATCGGTCTACGGGATATAATGCAGATAATTAATTACTAAAGTAACCTTGCGTGATGAAACTACAAAACTGATATAATACAGGTGCTAAGTGATGAGGAGTACAAGAATGTCTTGCATAAAGTGGGAAAGAGGATGAAGAAGAAAGAGAGATATTCGATAATTTACTTTGTGTTCCCAGACAAAGGCTGTTTGTTTGAATCGAGTCGCTATGAGCAATTCAAGTTCTAGGAGTTTGAAGCTCAAGATAAGCTTGATGTTGAGACCCATGGTAGCAAAATCGGCCTTTCTAGGTTCCTCAACATCTTCCTAGAGGCTAGTGTTGTATTCTCCAAATATCCATATTATTAATTCGCTTCTTTCTCTTATTATTTTCATTTTTTCTTGGAATCATCCTTGTAAATTGTAAACCTTTCTATTTGCATGTTTTTTTTTTCTCGTTAAACTTTATTTGCAAATGTATTGATGATATATAGAAAAAGACAAAAAAAACTGCGGAAAGCAAAGAAGCTCCTTGGATTCTTTTTTTTTGGGGTTGCTTTAACCTTAGATTCATATCCCAAACATTTGAAAATTTTCAACTATGGAAATCGGTTCAGAATCCTTTCTATGATATAATCAGGACGACTGTAACTAAATGAAAAGTTTAGGAAGACACTCAAGTAATACATGATACCAAATACTCGATAACATGTATCCCTCAGAGTATCCCACTACAACATAACATATGGAGATGTCAAATTGATGGATCCTGAAACCAATAATATAATTTCTCGGATCATGGATGAATATGTACTAAGATTGAGATGGAGGAAATGCTGGTTGAAAAAGAAATATTTGTTGCAGTTAATCCCCATTACACTTAGAGTTGAAAACCCTTATATGGATAATGAAGAGAAAGTTGCATTTTCGACAGATTATACTAATGTGATTAAGATGGTACAATCATCGGAGAACTGGTCAGAGTTTGTGAATCATTTGGAAAAATTCAACAAATATAAATATTATTTCAACACTTTCAAGATATCCTTCTTTCTAAGAGCCACAAACAAGAAAGCAAATAATTTAGACCATTCTAGTTTATTTCTTACATTCTAAGTTTTCATCATGTTGTAAAAAAAAATAGATGTGTATAGTGGTGGCTTCCAAGATTTCCAAGATTTCAGAGAGATTTACTATGGGGAGTTTGCATCAAAATTACTATCCTAAAGATGTCTATACGTTATTGATACACATTGGAGGATTCAGTGACCAGCTTATTAATAATGCCGGTGTAGTGGTGTATAGATGTTTCTTGGACCTATTGGCTTTTCGTGGATTATCATTTAGTTTGATCGCGGACCGTTGGATCCCGTAAAGTGATGTCGACATGTCTTTGTCTAATCGTAGAAGGCGTTTTAGTGGCTAACGTGGAACATGTGGTCGAAGAACAAGGGACTTTATGTTGATATGAGATGTTTACGTAACATTACGTCACCACATCTCTATGACTTTTAGCACGTCCTCACCACTCTTTTCATATGTTTCGTGGCCACCCTGGACCAACAAAGCATTTGCTAATTATATCTTACATAACTTTTTTTTTTTTGGTTAATTAATATTCGACAGGTTGCTATGACGGCAAGTTTAATGGCGTCTACTTCGGATATGATGGTTGGTTCCTAATTTGGAAAGTTTAAAATATTTGCAGTGAATCTTGAAGAATATCACTTAAAAGATTTATGAGTGGAAGATCACTTTCTAAAATTTATTTTATTAATAAACGAATTGGAAGATTACTTTCTAAAACACGTTTGATTTTTAAATTTTCCAATTAAATTTTTCAAAAACTTAATCGCATTTCTGGGATATATAATCATATAATTAAACGTCACAACTAATTTTAATTTTACTCACATCTATTATTATATTACCTTCCAGAATTTGTTGTAATATAGAAAATATAGAATTTATAATACGTATGGTAAATTATATAATATCTCAAATTTTGAACTCAAGCAAATGCAAAACGCTTCGCTAAAGATAATTAGCACAAAACATGACTTTGTCTTTGATTTTTTATTAGATTGCCGTCCCAATTCGATTTTTTTTTTTTTTTCATTCTTAAACATCTTCCACCTCCAATCTTTAGAGTCAGATCTTACAAATCATATATGAATTCCACGTAGGAGTATAATTAAATAGATGCACACACAAAACGAGATATACTTTTCTAAGATGGTTACATGAACATGTGTATATAAGAACCATCGTCGTCTGTAACACAAAACCCACGTTCTATACAAATTACAAACATAAGGAAATAGACATGGAATTTGAAGACTGTTTAAGTCCCTTGGTCGTTGAAAAGTCAGAAGTGGTAAACCCTCAAAGCCAACACCTGATGTCTCTCTGTCTCTATCCACCATCGACAACGATCTAAACTTCGAAAGCATCGTCCAAATCATATGCGTATTTGCCCCTAAACCCTACCTTGAAGATCAAAACCACGACCTGGCTTCTCTCCTCCAGCAAGCCCTCTCTCATGCTCTTGTCTATTAGTACCCTTTCGCCGGAAAACTTCACCGGAATTCCGACGACAATAGACTTCAGCTGAATTGCAAAGCCGGAGATGGAGTCCCCTTTATAAGGGCCGGGCAACGGCTGCATGCACTCTCTCTTCACTCAATCACTTTGATACTGCTGGGGTCGAAGCTTACCAACTCGTGCCTTGTTACGAACCTGTGAAAGGTTGTGAAGGATATGACCCTCTGGCTCTACAAGTCACCAAGTTTGCGTGTGGAGGAATCACTATTGGAATGGCTCACTCTCATTCCGTCGCTGACGGTGTTGGAGCGGCTCAGTTTTTCCGAGCGATGATCGAGCTTGCCACTGGAAAAACCAAACCCACCGTTATCCCCGTATGGGAGAGGGAAAGGCTCACCTTTAATGGTATGCATCCAATATATACACTTTTATATACATGTCCAAACACAAATTTCTCTGTTTTCGTTTACATGTTTTATTTTATTTTATTTATTATTTTGTTATATCTTCTAAAATTTAAATGCTTTTTCTTTTCGTTTAATGGTTAAAATACAATTCCCATATTTAAAAATTAGAAGAGCCAACAATAGGATAATCAACGAGGTCTCCTAGTTTTCCTACAATAGCTCATATATATATTTTTCCAAAATAAAATTAAATACTTATATTTATTTTTCTGAGATATATTTTTGTGATTTGTATATTTAATAAGCAAACTTATAATTTAGAGTCATTTTTTTTGTTTGGCTTTCATGTTTATGAATTACAAATATACTTTTCTGCGCCATGACCGATAATGATAGTTTTAAAATAATAATATTTTTAAAAGTAAATTTAGTCTATATATATTTTAATATTATTATTTTAAATTTTTAGCTCATCAATTTAAAAAATACCATATAATAAATTATTTTTAATTTGATATTTTTAAATTTTATTTAAATTTCAGTAAAATTAAGTTTCTTTTTCTAAAGTTAACAATTTTGTTTATACAAATTTATATTTAATAACTATATTTATTTTTAATTATATCTATATATAAATAATATTTTAATAAATTTTGTATTTTTCTGTTTTAGTTAAGTATATTTAACTGATAAAAAAAAAGTCAGTTTATTAATTAACATAATAAATCAACAATCTATCATTCAACCAAAATATTTTATCGCAATTAAACACATATAAACTTAATAATTAAAATATCCAATTTGTTATTTTTACATCAAGTAATGGATTTATGTACAACTTTAAATATTTTAAATATCTACAAATTATTTACATTTGATAAATATTGTCTTGGTTTTGTTTTAACACACACTTACAAATATTTATATAAAAATTATAAATATTTTAAAAATATTTTCTATATTTTCTATCTTAAGTTGATATAGAAAATTTGCTTGATTTATAATTCTATTATTTGTTTCAAATTCTTATTAACGATATAAAATTTATTTTACTGATGATATATATTTCAAATATCTGATCAAAATATAAATTTTTATAGTAATCGACATTGTACATGTCATAATTAGCTTAATGTCATGTCACATTTTATAGAAGCCACGTCATCTTTATCGGTGAAAATGAGTTTAGTGATGATCCATTAATAAATTTGAAAAAACCATGTCCTAAATAATGTCTAGAGTATTTGATAATTTAATTAGAGAAAGATATACACTATTGTAGGAGATATAGGAAACGCCGAAACGTCGTCGATTTTCCGAAAACTGGCTCTTCTATTGCAACTTCCTCGTATATATTGACTGGCGATTGGGCCCGTGAGGTCCTGAATATTAAGTCCGAAGATATAATGAAACTCAAGAAAACTATAGCAAATGACGAGCAAATTACAAATGAGAATGAGGAGGTTGTGGTCACGACTTTGGAGATTGTTGCGGCCCAAGTCTGGAGAGCTCGATGCCGAGCCCTGAATATGAATCCAGATGAGACGATGGTTTTGGGTATGATCATTGGCATCCGCAGCTTTATAGAGCCGCCATTACGAGAAGGCTATTATGGCAATGCCACTACAAAAAAACATAGATTTGGCAACTGCAAAAACAGTTGTTAAATAGTCGCTAAATGATAGATTACGACTGATTAATAGTTGTAGTCGTAAATCTTTAGTCGCTAAATTATATAGTTTTACGACTAATTGACGTAGTCGTAACTGTAGTCGTAACATATTTACGACTACATTATGACTAGTTTATGTATAGTTGTAACATTTAATGACTATTTGGCGACTACATACTTAAACGACTATTTGGCGACTACATATTTTAGTGACTATTTGGCGACTACATACTTTAGTGACTATTTGACAACTACATACATTAGCGACTATTTGGCGACTACATATTTTAGCGACTATTTGACGATTACATATTTTAACGACTATTTGACAACTACATATTTTAGTTATTTATAGGTGATGATGTAAGCTACCGGAACCACATTCCTATCTTACCAAAAAAATTAAAGTCAAATTTAATATATATGCAATAATATTACTATAAATCAATTAAGAACTATCTACATATCAAATATCATAAGGATAAAATTACCCCACCTAATTAAATTTTTTAAAAATGGAGAAAATGAATAGAGTAATTTGGGGTTACTAAAAAAATATACATTTCTTCTCTTAACCGTACTTTCTATCCTTCATGAACTTATAATGGAGACTTCCCTCCTGCACCGGCATGTCGCAGATTCTCTGCGCAGATGATTGTTACAGGGCTAGGCATTGTCGCCAGTTCGCCAACAGAATCCTGAGTTATTTGACTTCTCTGGATTTATAATGGAACTTCTCAAGCTTTCGAGTTCACATACATCCTTTAAGCCTGAACAGGTCGACCTCCTCATCAAAGATTTTATTCTGGAACAATAGGAAAGGTGAAAACAAGAATCAAGAGACCAAAATCATGGATGTATAAGAAAGAAAATTGAAGCTAGAGCTGCAAATCGAAACTTATGAACTCCTAATGTTTATTCCTTGTGTGGCTATAGAGTTTCCGCATTCCTGATATATTTGAATCAAAAGGCTGAAGAACCAGAACAAAGTTCACTGCATAATGTACTAACCGTAAAAGAATTCTGGAAAGCTGGATGAGATTCCTTGTGCTCTCTAGTGACAAAGGGATGCTGCAAATGTTTAGCAGATGTCAGCACTATAAGCAACAAATATAACTGTGTTTTGCTCCTTCAGAGTAAGGACCACTTTCACGACTGCTAGAAATGAAGAAGTTATGAGATTCACAATACCTGAAGCAATTCAGATGCAGAGTGTCTTAAGCTTGGTTTCCTTCAATTATAATAGCTCTTACAAATAGAACAATAAAAAAAAATTCTCTTGAAATGGAAAGGTGGGCGACACCAGTTTTACAAGAGCTATATCTAGATAAAAGACATAAACAAACAGGAAAAAAAAGAATTTATGACTTACTTGTGTAAGCATTTCAATAGGAAGTCTTTAGCCTCTGTTGAGAGGTCTTCTGGAATTGGAGGATGAGCTTTTTTCTACCAATATGAAGGACAGTAGCAAACTGAAAAATATGATTTCTTAGTTTGCTACAATAAAAGAGAACAGCGTATGCATCAACATTACTGGAAAGTGTCTTTCACCCAGTGGATATGCCTCTGCTGATACTGCTCGCTCCAGGGAGGTTTCCCTATAGCCATCTCGATCACAGTACAACCAACACTCCATATATCACCTGTTGTAGTCTTCTTGACCTGTTTCAAAACCACAAAAGTCAAAGACCGAAACAAAAGAGAATCTCCAACGGTGAACCAGTTTAAGAAAGATTTACTGGCTGTGTCCCACAATCCAAGATTGACTGTGTTCCCATTTACAACCACATTAGCACTGAAGTTGTCAAAAAAAGTTGGAACATAGTCCTGAAAAATCGATCACAATTCACAGATTTATGTTAGATCATCCTCTACAACGCATCACACAAGCTACATGATCAACTCTGGCCTAGATTCATAAAAAGGCTCATAATAGAAGCCATGATCTTCCAATCCAAACCGTCGATTTTGTATGAGATGACTTAAATTGAAGTGTAGACAGAACTTGAATATGTCAGATGAAACTGCTCATATGATCTTGAGAAACAAAACATATTCCATTTTTTAAAGCGAACATAAGATTGTAGATCCTAAATCCATTTTCCAATAACCATCCAGAGATCATTAATCTACTCTTGCGACGAGCTTAAAAAAAAAGAAGTAGAAATTAGAAAAACAAAAATAAAAATAAAAGAAATGGGGGATGAAATTACTGTAGGAAAAGTGTTGCTGGTGTAAGAAATCAGCATTCAGGTTTTTCCGATGGCACCATCTCCGACGGTAACACACTTTATGAACCTTGACGCGCTCATCTCCGCCGCAAAGTAAAAAAAACGCCGCCGGATCGGAAAAAACCCTTTAAAAATCCGGCTATCGTGCTTCTTCCTCAAATCGTCGACATTCCTAGTAACGAAAGCCTATTAATAGTTCAGTAACCAAAATCGAATTCGCAAGCTTGTGAATCTGATCATATACACTCACACCTTATCATATACACTCACACCTCCCGTTTAATATTTTATTACTTTATTTATTCATCAAGTATTTTTGTGTTTTTTTATTTTATTTTTAAATTTTCAAAATCTCTTTTTCTTTCTTCTCTTGGATTTGAATTTCATATACCCCAAATTTATTGATATAGGTTTATATGTTTTAATTTCAGTTGTTTGAATATAGTTGCTAGTTAGTCGCTAATTAATCATTAATTAGTTATTAATCAGTAACTATATAGATAAAATAAAAAATATTCAATTTGGTTTCTTGTGATTAATTACGCAAAAATTTTGAATTTAGTCACTAATTAGTCGCCAAATTAGCTAATATTTTGCGACTCTTAAATGCGTTGCATATTAATTGCCAATTAACGACTATATTTTTACCGTCTGATATATAATCGTAAATTAGTCGGTAATTTACGACTCATAACTGAATATTAACTTTGGTCATAAATTAACGACTGATTTATGACCAAATATTTGTAATCGTCATATAATAGCTAAATAGTCGTAAAATTTGGTGACTACCTATGTAGTCGCTATTTGTAATCGTTAAATTCATGTTTTTTGTAGTGTGCCTTTGTCAACAGCTCTGTGGCAATGACAGTAAAAGAACTGAGCGAATCTTCGTTGTCTCGTGTCGTGAGGCTCATAAAAGACATGAAGAAAGCAGCGCTAGACAAGCGGTGAGAGAAGGCTGAAAGAGATGTCATCTACTAATGGCATCAACAAAGGGTTTATGTCGGTCACGGATTAGCGGCAAATCGGTCTACAGTACAATGGTTGGGGAGGTTTAGTAAACATTATACCTTTGGTTCCGATGACAATGCCATTTATCTGTGTTTTATTGCCGGCGGCAAAGGCGGACCCCGGGATGAGCGGTGGCGTTCGGGTGCTGGTAACGCTTCCTAGGGATGCGATGGCCAAGTTCAAGGAAGAGATGAATGCTTTCTAACTATTAAACGACGATGTCTTTGCTTAGCTTGATAATTGTGTCCATGATTCTTGATGGTGCTTTGGCTTTATTTTGAACAACTACTTACTATATATATAAAAAAAATCTTTAACACTTTGATTTTTACAGATTTAATAAGTTTACTACAGATTTATTTATTTTTGGTGACAGACTTATTTACTTTTAATAGCATTGTTTACTTTTTGTCGACAGATTTACTTTAATTTTCACAGTTACTTTTTGGATGACAGATATATTTTTTTTTTAATTCTAACTAAACCAAAACAAAATCAAAATTATTAAATCGAACCAAACCAAAAAAAAAAATCTAACTAAAATTGACCGAGAGAAAAAAGGAAATCTAATTATTTTGATAGATCACTCATCACATCATCTGTTTCTTTTTGATACTTTGCATTTACGGTTTCATAGTTTCTTTTGTTTTTCACACATGGAGCTAATTAATATTGTATACGGTAAATGGATGTTTACAAAAACAGAAAGTTATTTGATGTTATACCGAAAAAGAGAAAAAAGTTATAGCAGTAACGATCGAAATCTCTATGAAAATTTCGTACAGATGGTTATCAAAAGCTACGAAGTCGATACACGAGCTTACGAAGTAGAATTATGTCTGTTTAATCTTTGCAGCAAAATATGACTGTATCAGCCATACATTGATTCCAAAACATTTGTATCTGATCAGAAACCTTCTTGCAAAACTCTAACTTAAACACAGTTTTGCAAGAATCTAGACAATTGTGAAAACAGTGATTATTCAAGTATCTTGCAGAAAGATTTGCGGATGGAGTTTAGCTCCAAATGACAAACCATCAATTACTGTTAAATCTTTGCAGAAAAAATGTGACTGTATTAGCTAAGCATTGATTCTAAAATATTTGTATCTGATTATATATCTTCTTGCAAAACTCCAACTCAAACACAGTTTTGCAGGAATCTGAAATTTTTTTTTTATGAAAACAGTGATTATTCAAGCATCTTTTAGAACTATTTGCAGATGAAGTTTAACTTCAAATGAAAAGCCGTCAATTAATGTAGAATATTTCCAGCAAAATGTGACTGTATCAGCGAAGCATTGATTCTAAAACATTTGTATCTGATCATAAATATTCCTGAAAATCTCCAACTCGAACACAGTTTTGCAGGAATCTGAGAAAAATTGTAAAAACAATGATTATTCAAGCATCTTTCAGAACTATTTGCGGATGGGGTTTAAATCCAAATGACAAACCGTAAAATATTGTTAAGTCTTTGCAGAAAAATTTGACTATATCAGTCAATAATTGATTCAAAAATATTTTTATCTGATCAGAAACCTTCTTTCAAACTCCAACTTGAACACAGTTTTGCAGGAATCTGAGAACATTGTGAAAACAGTGATTATTCAAGCATCTTGCAGAATAATTTGCGGATGGAATTTAATATTTAGTGAAAAACCATCAATTACGGTTAAATATTTGCAGCTAAATGTGACTGTATCAGTCAATCATTGATTCTAAAACATTTATATTTGATCAGAAACCTTCCTGCAAAACTCTAACTCGAACACAATTTGAAGCATGAGATCAGAATCTATCCATTTTGTTATACTCAAGTTATTCATATTAGGATTAAGATGCTCATAAAGAATCGAATAAAATTTGTAGAAAGAAAGATTTCAGAACTAGTGTTTATTTATCTTAGAAAAATTTGCTAAAAAAACTAAGATCTCTCTTAAACAAAAAGAACTCTCTTCTCTCTGTTTTCTCACACTTAGAATATGATCACCTCAATCATATATATACTACTTTGAGTTCCTAAACTCTAGGAACAAACTGCTACAAGATAAAACCAAATCTTCTTGTTTAGATCTCTTAAACTAACTCTCATGTTTATCTTCTCATATCTATCTTCTCATAGACATATTTATCTTCTTATCTTCTTATATTCTTAGTCCTTCAAGCTTAATCCAACATTGTCTCCCTTAAGCTTGAACTCATTTGTTGAAACTTCTTGAACTCCTAAAAGCTTCCTCATCTCCAAAAACTTTAATCTTCCAAGTGCCTTGGTTAGTATATCCGCCTTTTGAATGTTTCCCGGTACATGTTCCACTTCGACTAGCTCCTTCTCAACGCATTCCCTTATGAAATTAAACATTGCATGAATGTGTTTACTCCTTCCATGAAAAACTGGATTCTTTGTAAGAGCAATGGTGGATTTATTATCAATTCGAATGATAACTTGCTCACATGTTTCTCCCATGACCTCCTTGAATAACTCCTGCAACCAAATTGCTTGTTTTGCAGCCTCTGTTGCAGACATATACTCTGCCTCACAACTTGAAAGGGCGACCGTTTCTTGTTTCTTGCTGCACCATGTGATAGGACTCTCTTCCACGAAGAACACATGACATGTTGTGCTCTTGCCATCATCAGAGTCTATGTTATGACTGTTATCACTATAGCCAATCAATCTCATCCTTCCAAGTTCTTGTCTCCGTTTGAATATCAATCCCAAACTAATTGTGCCCTTTAGATACCTTAGTATTTGCTTAAGAGCAATTCAATGACTTTCTTTTGGTTGCATCATGTACCTACTTAGGACGCCAACAGAGTAAGAAATGTCTGGTCTGGTGTGAACCAAGTCTCTGAGACACCCGATTATTTTCCTGTAGTTTGTTGGATCGATGTCTATCTCCTTTTATGCCTTACTGAGTTTTAAGTCTGAATCCATTGGTGTTTTGGTTGGGTTGCAGTCGCTTATTCCAGCTTCTTCTAAGATTTTGATTGCGTATCTCTCTTGTTTTAGAATGATTCGATCATTGTTCTGAGACACCTCGACTCCAAGATAGCACGTTAATACTCCTAAATCGCTCATTTCAAATTTTGAAGACATCTCCTGCTTAAACTTATGTGTTTCTTCCAAATTTGATCATGTAACCAAGAGATCATCAACATAGACTGCAACAATTAGGTTGAGTCCTTCTGCATGCTTACGATAGAGTGACGGTTCTTTAAGGCACTGATTGAACTTCAATTCCTTGAGTATGGTGTCGAGTTTTTTGTTCCACGCCATTGGGGTTTGTCTCAAGCCGTAAAGTGCCTTGTTCAGTTTATACACCATGTTCTCTCTTCCTGCAACAGTAAATCTCTCTGGTTGATTCACAAAAACAACTTCTTTGAGTTCTCCATGCAAAAATGCGGTTTTCACGTCGAGGTGGTGTACTTCCCATGCGTGAAAAACTGTTATTCTCAGGATGAATCGAATTGATTCCATTCTCGCAACTGGGGCGAAGACTTCGTCGAAATCAATACCATGTCTTTGCACATAACCTTTAGCAACCAGCCTTGCTTTATACTTGTTTATGGTGTTGTCCGAGTTCCTTTTAAGCTTGAAAACCCACTTTAATCCTATTGGTTTTTCCCCGGGTGGTAAGTCAACCAAGTCACCCCACGTGTTGTTCTTTTTAATTGATTTGATCTCTTCTCTACACGCCTCCGTCCATTTTGGATTGTTTCTAGCTTCGCTGTAAGTCAGAGGTTCTTCATTGAGGGAAAGTAGGAGTCGTTCACCCTCGCTTTCTGCCAACAAGATATAATCATCGAGATGTTTTGGTGGTTTACTCTGCCTCTGAGATCTTCTCAACTCGAAAGGCAATGTCGTATCCTCTGTTTTTGAAACATTTTCTTCATTTGAGGTATCAGTGTCTGCAGTTGGCAGATCAATCGTGTCTTCGTTTTCATGTTCTTCCTCCTCCTCTGTTTCACCATTCTGCACCATTCGAATTCCATGATTTCCAGAATTTTCCATAGTAATGGTGAAACCATCAAATTTATGTTCTCCTCAGTTCCGGCTGACCAACTTCGTCCTTTATCTTCATCCAAGTGGACATCACGGCTTACTATTATTTTTCGACAAGTGGGATCATAGAGACGATAAGCTTTTGATCCAGGTTCAGTACCAAGATGAACAAGCCTTCTTGATCTATCATCGAGTTTTTTAAGATGTGGTGTCTCTGATTTTGCAAACGCCAAACATCGGAAGACTTTCAAGTGTTCCACATTTGGTTTCCTTTGTTTGGACATCTCATATGGGGTCCGATCCGACAGACTTCGAGTTGCAACACGATTGATGAGATAAGTGGAGTGTCTTGTGGCTTATCCCCATAGATAATTTGGGATATCTTTGTGTTTCATAATGCTCCGGGTCATCTCCATTAACGTTATGTTCCTTCGTTCTACCACGCCGTTTTTTTTTGCGTGTAAGGTGCAGTCAGGTGTCGTTGGATTCCTGATTTCTCACAGAATTGATTGAACTCGATCGAGGTGAATTCACCTTCTCTGTCCGTGCACAATGTTTTAAGCTTCTCACCCGTCTCCTATTCTACCATAGTTTTGAACCTTACGAATCTTGTAAACGTGTCATTTTTCTCCTTGAGCAGCATAGTCCACATGTATCTTGAATGATCATCAACCAGTACAAATATGTATTTGTTGTTTTCTAATGTACTTGGTGATATCGGTCCACACAGATCTCCATGAACTAGCTCAAGACGTTTAGATGCTCTGTATTTTGTAGCTTGCGGGAACTGTTTTCGTGTCTGTTTGCCCAGTAAACATGATGCACAAACTTCATTTCCAATGAGTAGCTTTGGTATTCCTGTTACCATCGGTTCGTTAATCATAAGTTTAAGGTTCTCCCCATGAATATATCCCAATCTGGCATGGCATCTTGTTGATTCGGATAATTTCTCACTATGTAGACACTTAATCTCTGTTAGCTTCATACAAACCTTATAAAGCCTGTTCAATGATCGTTTTGCTTGGATTACCAGCTTTCCATCTCGATCGTGTAACGTAAGTGAGTCATCTTTCATACGTACATCACAACCTGCCTCCGTAGCTTGACCGAGGCTGATAATATTGCTTTTTAAGTCTGGAATGAAGTAAACTTCATTCATCGTTCTTTTCTCGCCGTTCTTATCTGTAAAAAAAATTGAACCTTTTCCCTTAATGTCGACCTTTAAATCATCTCCGAACCGTACTTTCCCAGTGATTGTTTTGTCCAGTTTCGTGAAATACAATTGATTGTCATATGGTTAGAGGCTCCATTATCCATATACCATATGTCAAGTTGCGAGTTTGTTTCAAAGTTTCTTGGAACAACCTTTTCCTCATTCAAATAAACAATCTCATGCACCATGAGCTCGTCAGCCTCATGTGTGTCTGTTGTGTCTTCTTTGTCTTCTACCGCCTCGTGCAGTTTCAGAAGACGATCTGGAAAATTTTGTGCAAAATGTCCAGTTTTGTCACATCGATAACAGACCACTCTGCTCATGTCCTTCCATGTTCGATATGTATATCCCAAACCATGACCATGACTTCCTCGTCCGAAAAAACTTCCTCCACGTCCTCTTCCTCTTTGTCCTTCAAAGAAACGGGGATTGTTCTGTGATGGTTGCTGTGGTTGATTAGAGAATAATAGTTTATTTCATTCAACTATTGAATCGTCTTCCTCACTTATTCTCTCCTCATATGCTTTGATTCATCCCACAATGTCTTTGAAACTTGTGGTCTTTAGGTCTAATACTTCCTCAATCGATGCGACAATGTGAATATATTTCTTCCTCGGCACTCCACTCAAGAATTTCTTTACCAGTTTTGACTCATCAATGCCATCTCCTAACGTTGTTGCTTTTGATGATATTGCAGTGAGTTTTCCTGCGAATTCATCTATGGTCTCTGTATCTTTCATATTGAGTTTATCAAAATCACTGATCAGAGTTTGAAGTCGTGCTTCTCACACTCTTTCGCTCCAACGTATCATAATTTTATTGCATTCCACACTTCCGTTGCTGATTCAAGGTTTCCGTATTGCAAGGTTAACGACTCGGGGATTGATTGAAAGAGTAGTGCTTTCGCCAAGTTGTTCTTGTCACCATCTTTTGTACCTAGATCAATGGCTTCCCAGACTTTATGTACCTTCAAAACCACAGTCATCCTTATGACACATACCGCATAATTCATATTACTCAGCATGTGGCATTGAATTGATGATGAGGTATTCTCCGGTGGTTTATCTAAAACTATGTCTCCCATCGATTCTTCAAAGTGCTCTGATACCAATTAAAGAATCGAATAAAACTTGTAGAAAGAAAGATTTCAGAACTAGTGTTTATTTATCTTAGAAAAACTTGCTCAAAAAACTAAGATCTCTCTTAAACAAAAAGAACTCTCTTCTCTTTGTTTTCTCACACTTAGAATATGATCACCTCAATCATATATATACTACTTTGAGTTTTTAAACTCTAGGAACAAACTGCTACATGATAAAACTAAATCTTCTTGTTTAGATCTCCTAAACTAACTCTCATGTTTATCTTCTTATGTCTATCTTCTCATAGACATATTTATCTTCTTATCTTCTTATCTTTTTAGTCCTTCAAGCTTAATCCAACAACTCAAACGATTCATACTAGGATTGAGAACAGTGGGAAGGAATCCACAAATCTGTAATCGCCGGCGGGAAGGAATCCACTAGAAACCTAACTACGATATCGATATTGATAAGAGAGGAACTCTCACGACTTTTTTTTTTTTTCAAGTTTTATTGTTATGATTTATAATTGTTTAATTTAATTTTCTTATTTTTAAATAGAATGGCATGGGTGTAATAATTTACACTAATGATGGTTATTTTGTCTTTAACTTCCTATGATTTTAAATAATGCTAGCATGGTGTTAGTCTAGTAAATTTTTGATGAATGTGTGCTAATCTAAGTAATTTTCAGTATTTTTATATGATTTTTGAACAGTGTAATGGGATCATTAGAAAATTTATTTTGGATTGATCCCAATAACATCTCACATCCAAATATCAAAATGATCATTAGAAAACTAAATGAATAAAAACGTGTTCTGATTAATTATCTGAGATAGTAAAATACTTATTTGATGGTTAACATATGTTCCTACTCTTGTTAATCTTCTTCATATTTACTTCGTTCTCTTTGTGTTTTAGAAGGTTTGCTTTGTTTCATTTTATTTAGTTTTTTCAATATTCTAAGAAAATAATTGAATTTATTTTATTTTTGTGACTATTTGCATTTTAAACTATTTTTTGTTAGTGATTGAACTGATTTTAGCTACACATCAAATGATGGTTTAATGTATAAAACCCCCAAAATATATAATTTGAATATTTTTCATATTTCACACTTCTAACCACAAATATACAAAAGAACATAAAAAAAATTTAAGGAAATATTTTGAAATTACATAATTATGGACACATACAATCTTCATCTTGTAATAATGATGAGTTTGTAATAAAAAATAGAGTCACTGAAATTATGATTAGAGTAAGGAATATTTGATATAGCTTTTCACCTATAAATGCAGAGATAAAAATAATAATTTGAGCAATAGGGTATATGAACATTTTTATGAGGTGGGATGATGAAAATGAGGTTTTCACCGATGGAGTAACCACCACTTATACAATTGAAAAAATTTCATAGATGTCAGACTTTTTAAACACTTTCAAAATCACACATATTCCACAACCAACTAATACAAATGTGGCTAATCTGTCAAGTGTGCGAAGTCTACCAACAGTTATGATTCATGTAAATAAGATCCTACCGGTCTCGTTAACCAACTATTCTAAGATTATTTATTTTTTTATTTCTTGACAAAAAAAAATATTCTCACATTAATTACTCGTGCAATGGAAAGAGCAGCTTTGTGCAAAAAAACCCTAGCCGCCCCTGCACTACCTCTCCAAAAAAAAAGAACTCAGAGTCTTCTTCCATCTTGCCTCTCCGGTCCGGCTTGCCGGTACCGCGAGAGGGCTAATCTCTTTTCTCCCTTCTCTTCTTCGACCTTTCATGCCTCCTCGCCGATTTTTCCTTTCCGACCCCTGAGTTTTCGCGCTCGTCGGACTGGAAACGAGTCACCGTCAATCCGCGTCGTCTTCTGTCGTCGTCGGTTTCCGGTGGGCCGCTCGCGCTGGCGTTCTTCCCTTGAGCCTCTTTCCGATCCAGTCTCGTCTCGATTTTGGACAGGTTTGGCATCAGAGGAACCGTGATGTGATAAAACGTGGTGGGTTCCCAACCATTGGTGTATATGCGCTAACCCATGTGTATGAGGACGCATATGGTCTAGCGTAAGGTCAGTGGTGGAGGTCTTATGGTGGTTTTTCTTCGCGGTGGCGGTTCGGAAGGCGCTGGGTCGGTGGTGGAGTCCGGCGGTATCGTTTGTTGGCTTCGGGTTCTCCAAACCCTTTTGGGCTAGCTTATGGGCCGATTTAGTTGGGCCAGTTTTGGACTGATTCCCTTGGGCCAGCTTATGGGCTGTCTCCTTATGGGCTGATGGTGCATTGGGCCAGCTTCTGGAATTGTCTTATGGGCTAACTCATGGGCCAGTTAATGGGCCGGCTTCAGTTAAACCTGGTTATGGGCCGACATCTTTTGATCTGTTTCAAATGGGCTTTATGGGCCAAAATTGGGCCAGTTCCTTTGAGCTGGTTTTTGGTCTAGCTAATTGGCTCGGGTCTCTTGGGTCGCCTTCCATGGCTGGTTTATTGGACGGTTTATTGGCTTGGCTGGGCTTGAGGATTCAAGTGTCATCCAATCATCAGAACTCTTTGTCGGATGCAATTTCGCAAAATCAGATCCGACGAGGACAGGATCTGGAGATGTTGTAGGCGCAACCTTTTTAGTCTTCTGGTGGATTTTACAATTTGCAGTAGATTGGCTTTTTGTAATCTTGGGTGAATCCGACCATTGCCTTTGGAGGGTTGCTTCTCTTTATTTTGAATAATCTTGTAACGTGATAGAGTCATCTAGGTTAAGTCTAAATTTTCTTTAAGAAGTCTAGATGGTCTAATTCCTAGGAAAGTTAACTGATTTACATTTTCAGTTAACGTTTTTATGCTTCGGCAGTGGCTCTGGCGTTGTATTGAGCCTATTTTGGGTTTGTTTAGCCTATTTTTAGGTTGTATTAGCCTCTTCTGGTTGTATTACCCTAATTTTGGGTTACCATAGCCTATTTATAGGTTTCGGTATCATTAATGAAAAATGGTATTGGTGTTAAAAAAAAAATAATTACTCGTGCAATGAAATGTACGTAAAAAAAACATGACATGTATGCAAAATTTTTAATTTATTTGTTTGCTAAAGAATTTTTTATTAAATTTTCTATGTGAGTATTCAAATAACAGACATAACAATATAATAAGTAATCATAAAGGAATTAAATTTATTCAAAATATAATTAGAATATGAGAGTATATTGGTTTTTATTTGGGGTAAATTATGATTGTATCTTGGTTATGAAAAAGGGTTTTAATATGAGGGTAATATGTGATTTTATATGCTTCTTAGAGATCAAGAAGAATTAGATTGTCGTCCAAACTATCCAAACTATGACTTTTATGTCTTTTTGAAGACCCAAAGGTAAGGAAAAATGCAGATCTGATTTGTAAATTAAATATCAATGCATTACTTTGCTTATAATAGTGACAAAGGATACCCTAACTTGCTCATGTTTCTTTTGGTTTACTTTGTATGGAAGCTGTCTACATTATTCATTTCTTGATGTTTAAGTAACCTCGTTGACATGAAAGCCATTTTCGTATAAATCTCATAGAAAGGCTTCCTAACCACAACACAAGCTGCTTCTTCTTGTCCAATGGATAACCAAAAAGAAGAGTCTAAGCAACTTCCAAACAAACTTCCCCATCTAACTCTCTTCGAGCAAGCAAATTCTGAAATTGCTCTTGATGCCTCCCAAGCTAATTCCCATTTTGTCCCTCCTGTTAATGATTTGACCTCCTCAAGGCTTTCAATGATAGAAAGTGACGAAGATTCTGAAGATAAAGACGAAGAAGGAAGCAATGATAACTACTACGAGTATTTCGATAGCAATGGATTTGGAGAAGAGGAAGATGAAATTAATGAGTTTCTTGAGGACCAAGAAAGCAGCTCCGGGCTTGAGGAGGATGATTTCTTGGAGGAAGAAGATGAGATTGACCCCGACCAGTTGTCTTACGAGGAACTTATTGCCCTTGGAGAATTCATAGGAGTCGAAAAACGTGGCCTGACTCAGACCGAAATCTCCATGTGTTTGAAGGCATCTACCTACGTATTTTCTCATAACAAAAACGAGATTGATCGTTGTGTGGTTTGCCAAATGGAGTTTGAAGAAGGAGAATCTTTGGTCGTTCTCCGACTTTGTAACCATCCATACCACTCTGAATGTATAACCAAATGGCTTCAGACGAAGAAGATTTGTCCAATTTGCTGCTCTCAACCATCTCGCGGCTAAAATCTCCAAAATATTCAGTTATCGATTTTACTTCTTTTCAGTTTTTACCTAAAAGAAACACGTCCCCAAAGATTAAAATCATTACATTGCAGACTTTGTTGATCCTTGGATAGCCAAGATTCATTCGTCACTTAAAAACTCAAGAAAGCCTATATAGATTATTGTGCCGGTCTCATAGTCATACAAGCTTCGTGACGTTACCACTTATTTCACAATTTATACTATTAGCTTTGTGAATATTTATATATTAAATTTTAGGTTTTAGTTACATATACCCATTCTATTAACTTTAAGCATGAACCAAACAGTTTAAACCTAAGTATAAACTTGAAGAACCTATCCCGAATTTGTTTGGTTTTAATTTGGTACAAAAGTTTCTAAACTCAAATAAGTCAAACCCAACACAAATATCATTCAACGCAGTCAAAGATTTAATTGACCAACCTACGTAATTCCAGTTATTTTTAAATTCATTTAATGCCTATTCATAATATTCTTCTAACCAATTAGAGATTAACCCATTAAATCCATATATAATAGGTCACATTACGAACTTGAATAACGATCTTTCTAAAAGTTATTATCTACCTTCTTTCTTTATCTGCCTTACATTCGTTTTTATAAGATTTTGTTGGTTTACAAAATGGAGATTCTTATATTAAATTACATAAGTTTTTAATTTTGAATCAATTGTCAATGAGTGCATTTGCTATATCTTTTATATATGATTTAAGATCTTTTTAATTTTGATGCTAGATTTTCTTTCTTATATGCTTCTTCGAAATGATAATTCTTAAGCCACTAATCTCGTATTATTGGGTATAAGTCGGCAAAATCAATTTTTGGATTGGACTTATGACCAATTTTAATCAGATCAATTTTAAATAAGATTGAAATCCGACTCTGATACCATATTAAATAACATGACATTCTAATTAAAAATTAATTAAAATAGTAAATTTGCTTATATATCTATACTGTTACTTTAGGATCACTATTTGAAAAGATCACTAGGAATTAATGCAATAGAGTTGTGAGTCCGTCTTTATCGCATATAAATCAACACTCTATAAACAGGAGAAATCAATTACCCAGTAAAACACTACAACCAAAGTTCGAAGACATGGTACACGAGATCAATTACTCAGTCCGTCTTTTTTTTTTCTTTAGACGTTTTAAGGGGAAAAAAAAAATCATACGTGACATTTTTCAATGCTGACGTAGCATCTGATGAAGAAAGTTCTTGTACTTTCTATAGTAGATTTGATAGAAATTATGATTATAAAACACTCTTTCTTACTGTCGTATTTTTTATGATTCTATTTGGTTTACTGATGAATGTGGTGAAAGAAACATTTATCTAGATTTCAAAACATCTAGATTTTTTTCTCTCATAATCCCTATAATTTGCCATAGTGTCTAGAAATTTTCTCTAAGTTTCTAAAGCAGTATCATGATTTTACTAATATATAGTTCTTGATTGATAGATTCTCTTACAAAAAGTACCATAATGTTTTGATTTGGGTTTAGGCCAATTTTGATTAACTAGATCATTGATCCAAATCCCAAATCAGGTTTATTTTCAAGACGTATTGCATCATATCTTATGTAGTTATTTACATGAAATTTTTTAACACCATGATTTGCAAAAAATATATATGGCAACTCAGAAACGACAACCAAAGTTCAAAAGTACTTAATGATTTGGATAAGGTTTGTTCTTAACATCCGGCACACCAATCGAAGTTCGAAGACATGGTGCACGAGATCTTGAATGTTACCTCCGAAGATATCAACATTGAGAAGGAGAAAAACGTAGTGATCATGACCTTTTAGCGGGTACGTCTGGAAAGCAAGATATGCCGAGCCATTAAGCTAAGTCCAACAAAGACTACAATTATGGGGATATACAGTATATCCGTATCCACAGCACTATGTTATAATCTAAAGCTAATACTCCTTCAATTTTATTATAGTTAACGTTATAAGTCTTGTACACAAATGAATAAATAATAAAATTCATATTTTTAGTATATTAAAACATTATTTAAAAAAAAATCAGTAACAAAAAAGATTGCAAAATACCATTGTAAATTATTTCTATTTTTAATATATTATAATATCATCTAAAAACAAAATAATCAATAGCAAAAAGATTGCAAAATACTATTGCAAAAGATTAACAAATTTACACTGATAATATAAATTATTTATTATTATTTATGACAGAAATATTCTCCATGTACTCTAGTTTTGGATCTAAAAAATGTACAGACATCGGTCCGTAGCCTACCTTCTAATTGTAATAAGAAAATATTATATATTGGCAAACAAACAAATTATTATGTAAATCATATATTTTCAGCTTTTTTGAAAATAGTCAATTTAAACATATATTTAAGTTGACCACACCATTTTTATTCTAAAAAAGTCAACCGTTAAAAGTGGTTAACAGTCGTTAAAACCGAAACGACGTCTTTTTATTAATTTAGTTTTTGGTGTAATCAAGATAAATGTATGTTTAAATTGGATATTTATAACAAAATTATGATTTAAATGGCGCAAATTGAAACTTGATGATTCTTTTGGCTTCGTTTGGAAAGTTCGTGATTTTTTTGGCAAAAAAAAAATTATGATTCAAAAAACCATGGCCTGAAGTCGTTTAGGGTCCTGTTCGGATTCGGGGTCCCGTTCGGAGTCGGTTCGGGTTTTTCATAATTTTGGTTCGAGTCTCAGACAAAAATAATACGATCTAAGGTCGATTCTGAACCAAACTTAAATGTATGTTTAAATTACCAAATTTAATTATTTTGGTTCAGAATCGAATCCGAACCGAACCCAAATAGATAAAAAAAAACAAATTCATATGTATGATAAATACCAATTTTTTTATTTAGTATGAGGTTTTTTGGTATGGGTGGACGTTCGGGATCCCGTTCGGATTCGGTTTGGGTTTTTGGGATTTTCGGGCATGATTTTAGTAACACAATTTAAGTCTGATTTTGGATCAGAATACTATTTGGGTTCGGTTCGGATTCGATTCCGAACCAAAGTACTTAAATATGGTAATTTAAACATACATTTAAGTTTGGTTCGATCGTTGTTTTTTGATCTGAGACCCGAACCAAAAGTAAGAAAAACCTGAACCAAAAGTAAGAAAAACCCGAACGGACTCCGAACGGGACCCCGAATCTGAACGGGACCCGAAACGACCTCATACCGTTGTTTTTTAATCATAATTTTTTTGGCCATAAAAACCACAAACTTTCCAAACGAAAGCAAAAAAATTATCAAATTTCAGTTTGCGCCATTTTAAATCATAATTTTATTATAAATGTTGAATTTAAACATACATTTATCTTGATTACGCCAAAAGAATTAGATTAATAAAACAATATTGTTTCAGTTTTAACGGCCGTTAACCATTTTTAACGGTTGACTTTTTTGAAAGTTAAAATTGTGTGGTCAACTTAAATGTATGTTTAAATTGACTATTTTCAAAAAATTAAAGATTTAAATAGCTCAATTAAAAATTAGAGGTTTTTTAACTTATTTTGGTAAGTTTATGGTTTTTTTAACCGTTTTCCCATAACATATTATATTATAATGTTCAAAGTTTTTGAAATAGAGAAGTGTTATCCTTATGTCATATTATTTGTGAATTTATATTAGAAAGTAAACATGAAAACTAATATATAATTTAATTGAGTTATAAACTCTATTACATAGTACGAACCTTGTTGAAATAATTAATAGCAAAAAGTTTCTTAATTATTGTTTTTATGTATTAATTAGTTTCCTTGTCTTTACCCAATCTGCTTGATAGTAATGCTGATGCATTTATTTAGTGTTACTAAAAACTACAAGTGGTATTGACTTTTCATAATTAAAGCAGCAGATAATTAGCCTTATCCTATCACGTGTCAAAACACTATTGCAAACCAGGTGAAACGTACAGGTACGCCAAAAACAGACGATAGCCCCACAATTAAAAAAGCTTAGATTTTTTGTCTCTCTATATCATAGCCGAACAAGGGCAAAACGGACAATCTTGAAACCCACTCCGCGTCTTTTATCGATAAAGCAACTTTGAGAATCGAAACAGAAAGCAATAAGAGGTTTATCTAGAATACTAATTTACTGATATACCCATTCTCCTTCTCATCTCTGAAAATATTTGATTATCGAAATTTGTGTGAAATATCTTCTCTTCTTCTAATCGCTAAAAAGCATCAAACTTTTCTTTGCTTCTTCTATCTTCTTCTTCTTTCTCTTCTCGCTTAAAACTTTTGATTTGTTCGCTTACTGATTTCTCCTTTCGTTTCATGAGAATTGTTTTTCCTGGAAATTGACGTTCCATGGCAAAAGTTTCGTTCAAGGATTCTCTGAAAGCTCTCGAAGCCGATATCCAACACGCTAACACTGTGTAAGCCTCTCAAGTTTCCCCTTTTAATTCCATTTATATGCTTTCATAATCCAAAGTTTGGATTTTCTTCTTCTGATTGCTGTAAAAATCTGTAAAGATTTATCTTGCTGAACTTTCAGGTTCTGTTTATTTGATTTTTCTCTAGGACCACAAGTTCTTTTTTCTGAATTTTTTTTTTTTCTGGTATGTACAGAAGAGTTTGGAAATTTGTACGGCTTGTTTTTGTCTTCGAATTAGGGTTTAATCTGGTCCCAAACAGTTAAGATATAATTAGAACTGAGGAGAAGTTAACAACCTATGTCAATGATGTAATCCAACGAATTGGGTAATGAAGTCGTTTTTCTTTTTTGGAGTCTTGTCCTAAAACATTCGAGTGTTGACCCCTCTAAGCTGAACAAAGTCTTTCGCTTATGATGTTTGTGTCTGAGAGGTTTTTTATGGTAAAGTAAATTTACTGTGTTGCTATCTTAAATCTGTAACCTTTATTTCATTCGATTTCTGATGGTACTCTAGCTGAGTTAGAGAGTACCATCAGATGAATGTTTGTCACATGACTCACATCTGACTGATGTTTGATCCGATCAACACTTCACTGGAGAATTTTGTTCTGTGTGCTTTTCATCAAGTTTGCTATGCAATACTGCTTATGAACAATGTCGCTATTTTTTTTTTTCTCAATGACTAAACAGAGCTTTAGATTATCCTCGTGAGAAGGATGGAGCGCGTGTTCAGATGAGACTATCTTACAACCCGGCAGCCCAGTTTTTGCTTTTTCTTGTTCAGTGGACTGATTGCCACCTTGCGGGTGCACTCGGTTTGCTCAGAGTTCTCATTTACATGGTACATTCTTTACGATGTCTCTCTTCCTTTCATTCTACTGCATCTCTAGAGTGTTTCTTGGTGATTGTTTGATTAAATCCTTTCAACTGCATCAGACCTATGCAGATGGGAAAACCACAATGTCAGTTTATGAGAGAAAAACCAGTATTAAAGATTTCTATGGTAATGTTTTTAGGTGAACTTTTGGCGCAGATTCAAGTTGTTTTGTGTAACAACTTAGTTGATATCCGTTGATGCTTATGGGTTTTGCCGCATTGTGAAACAGCTGTGATATTTCCATCGCTGTTGCAACTAGAAAGGGGTATCACAGACGTGGATGACCGCAAACAGAAAGAGGTCTGTAAAGTACGGTACAGAAATAAAGACGAGATCGAAAGGGTCAAGCTCTCGGAGATTGACATCGAGAGAGACGAAGAATGCGGTATATGTATGGAGATGAATAGCATGGTTGTTCTACCCAATTGTACACATTCTTTATGCATCAAGTGTTACCGTGACTGGTAAGTGGGTATATTCTTTTGCATTCTTTCTTTTCCGCATTAATCTATAATCCATTCATAATCAATGTTTTGTTGCAGGCATGGGAGGTCAGAGTCATGCCCTTTTTGCAGAGACAGTCTTAAGAGAGTAAACTCAGGAGACTTGTGGATGTTGATGGAGAAATCAGATACGGTCAGTCTCTATACAGTCGAGAGGGAGAATAAGAAGAGGCTGTTTGTGTACATAGACAAGCTACCTCTAGTGGTTCCAGATCAAGTGTTTGCGTCTTCTCCTTATGATTGCCATGTGAAGTGAAGAAGAAGAAGATGAAGAAGGGCTTTTATAAAAGCCGAAACCGGTTTTGGTAAACTTTTATCTGAATGTATATAAATGTTGTAGAGTAGTAGTAAGTAATATAGTAACCATTTTCTTGGGAAAGTCCATTTCTACTTGCTTTTCTTTTTAATGTGCATTTGGCTTTTGGTTCCCAAACTCTTATTTATATTGTGTACATTCATGTATCTAAACCTCTTCTTCAAAAAGTGGCTTTGAATCACAACTAATCTACACACTGTTTCTTGTCTCAGCAAAAAATCTCTCATACACAAAATTTGCCTCGTAACTTCTGATGGAAATGGTTATTCACCTAATGTTTGTTAAATTTAATTTTGGTTGGCGATTGTAAACTAAATTATAAACTTAGGCTAGTAGTATAATGTCTCTTATGTGAAGATCTAAAGTAACCAATGGGCATACGAGTTTAATGAAATCAATCTTTGATTTTGGTTATTGCAACAGGAGAAGTAAGTCCGATGAGAATGAGATTAGAAACTATTAATCTTGACAACTATAACTATCGAAGTGATAGTTTTAGTCTTTTAGATCATCATGAATTGTTCACGAATGAACAATTCATTAATAAAAATGTGAATTCAAGAAAACATGACAAATCCTTTAAAAAGATATAATTTAACTCTCTTGGAGAAGGGTTCGTAACCGCACTTACGGATTCGTGTTGAGACGGATCATGCTTTTTTTTTTCCTCCAAATTGTGATAGAAAAGACAGAACGGATCAGACAAATCTCACCGGTAGAAAAGGTAGCCATGACGTTGAAGTCAAGACCAGCAGCAGATTCGGGCAAAGCAAAAGTGTTGATAGACCATACCTCTTTCTCAGCATCTTCCACAACCCACAATCTAAAACTACCTTCACTAGGATAGTCGATTAAAGTTTTTTCCGCAAGCCACATATTCTCATAACCCATTTGGATGATGTTGACATGTTTCGAGCCTAACATCGAAACTCACAATCATAGATTTTACCACTCGAAAAATACATGTCCTCCCTGCAAGCCCTTGTACAAACATTGTGAGGAGGTAGGACACACGGATCCTCTCTCCAAGCTTCTTCTCCTCCCAATACCACAACCTTGTGCTCCATTTTCCAAGGCAACTAATCAATGACAAGCACTTTGTATTGAATCAACAGGATCGTACTCAAAAAAATGTAACTGGGGCGTAGAGTATATTTGTATTGATTCACTTACATTTGGCTATCTTAGTGACTGTAGCGGACCTGTGTGTACAGACTCAGGTCTTTGACAGGGATGAGCGATTCTGGCTCGCCTTGTAACATATGGATTTATGAAACTCTTGCTGTTCCTGTCATAAGCAAATTAAAGAGGTAAACTGCATTTTAATTCATATTGCCTTTTCGAATTAATAAGTAATTGTACTATTATTTTTGATTGTAGCTTTGGTTAAAACAATGTAGAGGATAGTTGGTGTCTATCGAAATCATTGATGTCATGGTCACTGCCAAGAACTTGAGAAACATTCTTGGCTACATTTTTTATAAGGATGGTCATTGTTACTAGAGTTGATTAGTCGAGTTTTCTCTAATTAAGTATATATGTGATCAGTGCCTAACAGTTGATCTTTGTTCATAACTCTTCTTGCCTCTCATCCCTTGATTTATCATCATATCATCTTGAACAAAGCGTGCCTTACAGGTGTGTTCCCTCTTCCAATATACAACATGTCCTCACTAATGTTCCTGTCCATCACCGGCAACAGTTTCTCTGTCTAGGCACCATTAGACCCGACTTTGGTTCTCCTCTCCCTAACCTTCAAATAAATTTAACTGGTAGCATTCCAGAGTCACTTTCCAATATCTCAACTCTTCAACATCTTGATATTTCATCTTACCGGAAAGATACCAGTGAGTTTAGGGAAACTCAAGAATTTGTTAAAGCTAGGCTTTAATAATTAACTTTTTGGGAAACTACTCTTGTGGTGATCTTGATTTTGTCCATAGCCAATCTCTCCACCCTTGGCCTAAATTTCATATCTGGAAGTATTCCTCATGTCATTAGGAATCTGCATTAGAACTGTGTGGAGAACTTTCTGAACTGAGAAGAGTCCTGCTCTATCCAAATCAACTGTGTGGAGAGATACCATCTTCCTTGACAAATATCACATACCTCTATTTGATTAACAACAGTTTTGAAGGAAGCATCCCTTCGAATCTCGGACGCTGCAGCTAACATATTTACTCATCGATGCACGTGAACAAACTCCGTACGTGTCAAAAGATTTATCCACGCTCTGTGAAACAACACGTGTATCATTTTCAACCGTCAGATCAGAGATAGATAAATCCTCGATGAAGGCCGCTTGGGTCTCACTAAAAGCACGTTTTCCCGAATAAACCGCCTTGTACAGTTAGCCATCACCTGCTACCGTTTCTACCCGTGGATTAGTAAAATCTCATCTCTTCTCGAAATAGCACGCGCCTTTTCGTGTGTTGGCACCGACTATATCCGGTAACTATTTTTTTTTTTTCTTTTAAGAATTTTCTAATTTGTTTCCGTTTTTTCTTGTTAGTCCAGGGGCTTTTTGTCTTCTTACTTGTTTTTAACAAACTTCAGGAGCTCAAGCCTCTGAATTCGATTGACATCACAACCAGAATTTTCCCGAGAAAATCGAACGGAAGAGAAAGATTAAAACTTGTAACGGATTCGGAATATTCCAGAAGTAAGCTCTCTCTTTCTCTTTCGCTCTCTCCGTCTTTGATTTCGATTTATCACCGTCTTATCCTTACCTTATAGCTTTCCTGGATTTATACCATCTGGCTACAGATTCTGTGATTTTCGCCTCTTTCTGAAGAATGGAGGTAAAAGTAGCCACAACCACGTCTTTTCATTGCTCAGGACGCCATGCGGCGATCCCTCAATGTCCGTCGTTCTCGCAAACCCTAACCTCCTCAAGACGCCGTCATTCTCGTGGAAGAGGCGGAGATGTATCCGTCTTAGGAGGAGGATCTTTATCATGCCAAACGAGATTGAAACCTTCGGCTTTTCTGGGAACACAATCTGGGAAGCTCCACCGATCTAAATCATGTGAGCTTTGGGAATTATCCGCCAATGCTACCACAAAGAAGAACAGAACGGGCGTGCAGAAACATTATCCTTTACGGAGAGTTTGCAGTGCGAGCTCCGGTTTCTTCTCAGACGAAGAATTCTCCGCGAAGATGCAACAATTAGCCCTTCAATTCAAGATTGCAGGCGAAGAAGAAGACCTAGAGAGAAACAAAGGAAACAAGTACCAATCAGAGAGAATACACGAAACAGTAGATAACGATCATAGGAATCACAGATTCGGCACGGTGAAGCTATTACAGGAGTCTGTTCCAGGTTTAGCCTTGCTGGAGGCTCCATGGATGGAGATGGTTAACCATTCGTGCATTGAACGGAAAGCAAACAGTGCTCATTTGCCTCTCTCCCTTAGAATGATAAAGAGGAAGCTACAAGAAGAGGCGCTCAAAGAAGCTAGTGAATCTACATATTGTTCCATCGACAAAGCTTTCTCTTCTATGGTCTTCATGATCGAGGAGGTGCATAGCTTTGCGTTGCAGACTAGGGAGACTATCTTCCACGAAGATCTACAAGGTGTTCTTAAGCAGGTTAAGAAGGATATGCACGCTTCATTGCTGTGGATTTTCCAACGAGTGTTCTCTCAAACGCCTACTTTGATGGTGTATGTGATGATCCTATTGGCGAACTTCACTGTGCATTCAGTTGCATCAAATCTAGCTATTGCAACATCACCCCCAGACCCTGCTGTGACAAAAGAAGCATCAGTCGTTAATAAAGGTCAAGATGAGAGTCATCAAGGGTTTTATTTTTATTCGCTAAAGGAGTCCACTCTATCTAGTGGTGGTGGTCGGATGGATTTAGGGCCTGTAGTAAGTGGCTCTTTTGACAAGATCTCCCATTTATCAACACAACGAGACTCAGTTTCAGGACAAGGGATTAGGGAAGAAGAGGTGAGTCTGTGGAATTCACTGCTGGAAGAAGCTGATCAAATGCATAATTCCCCTGTGGATCGTGACATGAGATTGAGACTTGTATCACCGATCATTGCAAGGATTGAATTGGACGATTATGCCAATTACACTAGAACAGGGCTTTTGTATAAGATAGGTTTGGCTAAAGAACCGAACAACCCTCTTCTCCTAGCTAACTATGCTCAGTTCCTTTACCTTGTCTCTCAAGACTACGACAGGTGATACATATATCTTTTACCTATTCTTGCAATTAACATTCAAGAGTTGTTATTACCTGTCCTATGTGAAGTATATGCTTGCGCTTGACTCATTGAGAATCAGGTGTTACCTTTCTAAATCTGTATAGGCCTAGACTGAAATATAGCATAAGTATTCATGAACAGTATGTAACTTTGGAACTTAACAGTGATGCTTGCTTTTGGATGTGTTAGAGCGGAGAAATGCTTCAAAAAAGCGATAGAGTCAGAAGAAGTAGATGCGGAAGCATACAGCAAATACGCCATCTTTCAGTGGAAAGTTCGGAAGGATCTCTGGGCAGCTGAGGAGAACTTTCTAGAAGCTATCTCTGCAGACCCTACCAACTCCTTCTACGCCGCTAACTACGCCAACTTCCTCTGGCAAACCGGTGGCGAAGAAACGTGTTACCCCTTAGAATCTTCTGATTCTCCTCAGGAAATCGCTTGAGACGCTAGAAGAGAGAGAATGGCAGTGTGAATGATGAGGATTTGTTAGCAGCGATCTGCAGTAAAGAGACAGCGACAGGATTTAGGTAGACAATAAAAGCAAGATGATAATTGTAAGTAGTGTTTTTGAGTGAATCAGTGCTGCCGATGAAACATTGCGCTTTGTTTCTGTTTTTTTTTCTCTCGTTTTTCTACTTTTGCCTTTATTATCACTTAGTAGTCAATACAGTCGCAGAGTCAACCACTGGTCCACTGATACTGGATGGGCCCAATAAGAGCGTTTGTAGATCCAAACACTAATAATCACTGAGCATTGCTTTTTGGTGAAATAATGAGTACATTTGAATTTTTAATGGATTCATCTTGTAACTTATGTATTTTAGCGAGGCTACAATGAATATATAATATGATGAAGTAGAACCCAAGGAATGTTTACGCATTCGATTTTGATTGTATTCTACTCTGTTCATGAATTTTGGTTACGTTTAAACTTCTAGTGTTCCCAAGGCATGTTATGCATTTGATTCCAGTTATTGTAGTTTTACTTTGTTCATAAATTGTTTAATAAATTCGTTATATGATAGTGTCACCTACCTGGATTCCGTTCCAGAATAAAGTAAAAGAATTCACGTTATAAGAAATAGACAAAGTTATATAAAGAATTAAAATTTATCTTAAATAATATTTCCAGTTTAGAAATTTAGGTTTATTTAATTTCTACATAAATCTATACATCTGTCGAAATCATGTGGCATAATATTAGCTACTTCTGAAATTCATGACATATGTTGGGGTTCGAACTCAACATTCCAAAATATTTATAAGAATATTAAAGCAATCATGCTAAGTTGACAAAAAAATATGTATCTTGTAACTTATTTATTCTGAAAGTCTAATAATACTTACTTCTAAACAATTTTGTGTGATTTACTCTCGTCAATTTATCACAATCATAACTATCAAAATGATAGTTTTAGTCTTTTATATCGAGATCAGATCCTTTCAGAAGATATAATTCCACCCTCCAGGAACTCTAGAAGGGTTCGTAATTGCACTTATGGAGTTCGAGTTGACACATTTTGTTCTATTACTAGTAGAATTAGCATTTTTTTGTTTGGATATATCTATAATTAATCCGGTTTAGCGGACAATTAACTACAAACACATAATTCGGAAAGAGAAGCAAACAGCAAAGAGACAAACAGAGGATGATAAGGACCAGACAGAACACACATCTACTAAGATGTAAGACAATTTTAAGTGAATCTTAGAAGAAAATTACAAAATCATATTCCACAGATTAATCTTGTGATGACTAACACCATTTTTGTAACTTCCTTCAATAATAATTGTTTCATGTTCAGAAGAGTCGAAAAGATCTGCTCGACCAAGATTTTAAGCCACAATCTTGGTGCTTCTCAGAACAAAGATTAGTTTTCTATTAAATACATAAATATTTATTTTAAAATAACAAGCCTTAATGAACTTCAGGTTTTAAAGGACATGAAGTTCTCATAATGATCAGAAACAGTAACAAAAATGTTTTTGGCTTGCTTAAGCTCGAAGATAGGGAGTCTCTTCAACTGTGACACTTTTCATGCTTTTTTCCTCCAAATTATAATATAAACACAGAACGGAGCAGACAAATCTTTTGAACCAGACAAATATCGCCAATAATAAAGGGATCCATGACGTTGAAGTCAAAGCTAGCAGCAGATTGGAGCAGAGCATAAGTGTTTATAGACCATTCCTCTTTCTCAGCATCTTCCACAACGCACATTCGAAAACTACCCTCACGAGGATTCTCAACCAATCCAATAGTCCCACCATAGTTGATCAGAGTTTTATCCATACAACTCCACCAATACTTAGCAAGCCACATATTCCTATAACACATTGGTACAAACTTGCTTGGTACTTGAATGATGTTGAACGCTTACAATTACAGAATTACTATTGTCTTCCCTTGAAGCCCCATAGTACACGGTTCCGTTCATATACAACCCCCTTGTACAAACAATGTGAGGACATGCAACACAAAGAGCCTCTCTCCAAACTTCTTCTCCTCCGAATACCACAACCTTTGCTCCAATCTCCAGATCCATTTTCCAACAGCACACACTTTGTATTGATGTTGACTAGGCTCAGATCTCCGTAAGAAAAAAAAGAAGAGGAGTAGGAAGGTGCGTTTGTGTTAGGCGACGAGACTACCACAAACTTATTTCCGACAGATTCAAGTGTCGGGTTCTGAAAACTCGGTTGGTGATGATAGAGGACCAAAGCTTGGAGACGCACTGTGATCTTAAGAGTATATTTATCTAGGTGAAAATTCCAGGAGGTAACAGGGGCGATGCTCTGACGGATTGGAAAAACTCTTGGAATTCAAACAAGTTTCATCTAACCGTCGTGTGCCTTTGGTGGCAATGAAATTTTGTGGCCACGCCGCATCTTGGTGAAAACAACTCGGGCTCACAATGGCAAGGATCTGATTCGTACATGGGAGAAACTCAAAAAACACCTGCGATAGACCTTCCTTCCTCAAAAGTACGATAAGATGATGTATAACAGGCCCCGACTTGCACACTAGAGGTGTTGCCTCGTTAAAACCACCTTCGGAAAACCCATTGAGACAAAATCGAAAGTAAGAAAAAGAGTACAATTTTCTAGAATGTCTTTGTGCATCTCTACTCTATGGTAATAATACAGACACCAGAGGATGATGTCTGACACTGGATAAGCTCACTTGAAATGCTAGAAAATGGGTATTCTCCCTTGCTGGTGTCGGCGATTGATAATGGACAAGGGCTGATTGATCCTTGCTCGAGCACAAATTCTACTAGGTGGTTGAACTTGTTCCCAATGTCTCTGGCTCTCTGGCGAGTTATAGGTCCGCTTGGTCCTTGATGAATGATCTCCACTCCCTCTGGTTCAGCTAGTATTGTTGAAGAGCCGATGTCCTCATCATTCCCTCCCTCATCGGAAGATTTTGTACTCAAAACTGAATCATCTCCTGCATCAAAAATTTTCAAATCAGAAACATTAAAAGTAGAAGATACATTAAACTCACCTGGAAGCTCCAATTGGTATACATTATCATTGATCTTCTTTAAAACTCGGAATGGACCATCTCCTCTTGGTGTAAGCTTGTCTTTCCTCTTCTGGGGAAACTTTTTCGTCCTCATATGCAGCCAGACCCAATCTCTTTCTTTGAAAGTAACTTGCTTCCTTCCTTTATTGGCTTGTCTTGCATAGCTTATGTTCTCTTCTCTATGTTCTCCTTAGTTTTATGGTGTAGCTTTTTGATGAACTCTGCTTTTGTCTCCCTTTCTAGGCTAAAACTTTTGGCTGGAGGCAGTGGAGTAAGGTCTAGTGGCGATTGGGGGTTAAATCCATAGACAATCTCGAATGGTGACATTCTTGTGGCTGAATGAGTAGCTCTGTTGTAGGCGAATTTCAGAAAAGGGATGCACTTAAGCCAGGTCTTCAAATTTTGTCCAATAGTTGCCCTTAGCAATGTTGACAATGTTTGATTAACCACTTCTGTCTGCCCATCAGTTTGTGGGTGGCATGTCGTCGAGAACACCAGTTAGGTTCCTAGTTTCTTCTACATTGACCTCCAGAAATGACTCAAGAACTTTGTGCCTCTGTCTGACACTATTGTTCCAGGAATTCCATGAAGTCTCACTACTTCCTTGAAGAACAAGTTGGCGGTTTGGCTTGCGTCATTTTTCTTGGCGCAAGGTATGAAATGCGCCATCTTTGAGAACCTGTCTACGTGAGGATGGATTCTTGACTTGGCTCGTTTGCAGACCAAACAACGAGCACAACGAGCCTCTACATCTCGCCTCTGATGCGGCCAATAGAAGTGTTCCTTAAGCATGTTCAACGTCTTAACCACTCTAAAATGATCCATTAGTCCTCCTCCATGCGCCTCCATCAGCACTAAATTCTGGATTTGACGTTCTAGTTCTTTGGCTTCTTCCGGGTCAACTCGATATGTGGCTTGGTTAGGTAGTTTTGCTCCCGGAATGAAGTCAATTTTGTGCTCTATCCTCCTCACTAGCGACAGTCCATGTGGTAACTCATCGGGGAAAACATCCGCAAATGCTTCCAGCAAGGCATTGACTTCCGACGATAACTTAATTTATGTCTTATCTGCACTCAATAGTTCTTTAAACATTAGCAGAATAATGTGTGATTCTTTCTTACTGATGGCCCTTCGAATGTCGTAGGAATTAATCAGAAAGTTCTGCTTGCGTTTAATTCCATCCGTAGTTATTTTCACTTGCATTTCCCTAACTCGTTGAGGCATCAATGAAGCTAATTTGTATCTGCGCTTGTCATGATCAAAAGAATACAAGTTAGTCCGTTCATTATGTGTGGTTTCCTTGTCAAACTGCCATGGACGTCCAAATAAGAGATGACCAGCTTGCATCGGAACCACATCACATATCATTTGATCTCGGTACCGTCCCACACTAAATGAGACATTGACTTGATCGAATATGTAGAGCTCGGCTTTATCATTGATCCATCTCAGCTTATAAGGATGAGGATGTTTAGTTCTCTCCAAGCCGAGCTTTTCTACCATATAAGAACTAGCGACATTAGTACATGAACCACCGTCGATAATAAGAGAACATATCTTATCCTGAATGGCGCAACAAGTATGGAAGATGTTTTCTCTTTGTGCAACCTCTTCAGGACTTATCATCGAGTTAAAAACTCGTCTAATCATCAGGAACTCTCCAGAGTCCGGGTATTCAATGTCTTCTTGGTCTCGATGCTGGTGTGGTTCGCCCTCTTCTTTATCCTACGATTCATATTCTCCAGCTTGTGTACTAATCATGGCTCGTTGGTTAGGACACTCTCTCGCCATGTGTCCTCTTCTGTTGCATTTAAAGCAAAGGATGTCTCGACTCCGTTGTACCGGAGCTGTTGTTGTTGGCGTCGGCTGAGAAGTACTAGGACCGGATCTAGGGGCCTTTGTGAAATCACTCACTTTAGTCTTAAACCGGTTGTTTGTTGGCGACTGCGTACTACTACCCTCTGTTGGTTTGAAAATCGGATTCCATGTAGTTTTGGTCGAGAAATAGTCGCTGACTTGCGCTTGTTCTGTTGCTCGATCTGAATAGTTAGATGAAGCAACTCTCCCAGATCATGATAAGTATGTCTCTCCACTTTCCGAGAAATCCGCTCTTGCAATCCGTTAACAAATTGTGCCATTAAGCTCTCCAGAGAATCCTTGATCTCCAAACGGTTCCGCAAATGCTCGAACTCCTTGTAAATATTCCTCCACACTTTTATTTCCTTGACTCAAACGTCGGAAACGTTTTTGCATGTCTCGATGGAAGTGTGGTGGAACATATCGTCTTCTCATAATATACTTGAGCTCCTCCCAAGCTATTATGTTTCGTACCGATTTCTCCTTCTTTCGGTACATTCTCGGTTCCATCATGTAAGAGCATAGTCGGTGAACTGAGCTGTAGCTAAGGCGACTCTCCTCGGATCAGCATACCTATAATATTCGAAGATATGCTACATCTGTCTTTCCCAATCCAGATAAGCTTTGGGATCCACCCTTCCGGTAAAGGTCGGTGTAGAAAGCTTAACATCAGGAGCTTGCGGGGGTGGTGGTGGCGGCGGTGGAGGTTGAAACTCCGGTGGTGGTGGTTGATATGGTGGTGGTGGCAGCGGTGTATGAGCAAAAAATGGTGGTGGTGGGGCTTGATGTTCTCCGTAGCCGCGAGCTGCCACTTGACGAGCTGATTTCGGGATTTCGGCTCTCGTCGCCACTAGGAGCTCGCCTAATCAGTCTATGCCCGCAGTCATAGCATGAATTTGACCACTCAGATTCGTCAACATGTGCAACATGACACTGTTGACGTCAGCAGAGTTCGACTTGTCAGACATTCTGTCTCTCTCGATGAGAACCAAAATAATAAAGAACTTAAAGACTACTTATGCAATTTATTTTTTTCTAAGGATTAATTATGCAAATAATTTTGACCTAGGGACCTAGTATGCAAATAAATTTAACCTAAGGACCTTGTATGCAATAATCTAAAGACTTAATATGCAAATAAATTTAACCTAAGGATCTAGTATGCAAATAAACTTAATCTATGGACTTAATATGCAAATAAATTTACCTAATGACCTAGTATACAAATAAACTTAATCTAGGGACTTAATATGCAAATAAATTTAACTTAAAGACCTAGTATGTAAATAAACTTAACTTAGGGACTTCTTAAACAATTTCTAATTGACCTAGGGACTTCTAATGCAAAATTTAAAACTTAGAAACCCTAATTAATTTTTTTTATATGACAGATTTTTAATGCAAATAAACTATATGACAAAATTTTAGCCTAAGTTTAATGCAAATAAAATCTATGTGATAAATAAATGCTAATAAAACTATATGCTAAATTTATGCAAATAAAAATTATATGCTGAAGTTATGGAAATAAAAATTATATGCTAAATTTATTCTAAAAAAAAAATATATAATAAAATTATCCTAAGTTTTTTAGTTGCATAAAATTTTAAAATCCTAGAAAACAACTAATTTATCCAAAATCTAGCAGTCAAATAATTTTTTTTTTCACATTAAGAATTTCAAATTTCAAAATAAATTTCCCTATTTCACGTTCAGTTCAAATTTCAATTTTTATTTTTTCTCCTCTTCTTTCTCATGCTAATAAACAAACTTTTTTTATTTTATTTTTCTTTTCTCTTCTCCCTCACGCTCACAATATTTTTTTTTAGTTAACTAGAAACCTAATGACAAATAGATCGTGAGTAAATAATGAAAAATAAACAAATGCTAATCGTGATTTAAGGATGCAAGTGAATGCAAATAATGAAAAGGGAGAACCTCACCTCTCCTTACCTTGTGCAGATCGTGTGGATGAAGGCTGATCGTGGATGGTGAGTGATGGATCGCGAATGATAGAGATTAGATTGTGACTTAAACCTGAAACACTTGACAAACAAATCAAAATAACAAGAAAACAAATCAAGGGATAGGGTTTATACACTACCTTGCGTAAGGATCTTCAGCTCTGATACCAAAAGATGATACAAGCTCTGGTTGTTAGAAGAGGATCAAAATCCGATGGGATGGTGTTTGTGCAAACAAGGGAGAATCTCTCCTGGTTAATCACGAAGGGGAAGCGATTTGGACTACTCGAGGGATGGATGGAATCGTGATACACCAAGGTTCTTCACGCCTGGATGTTGGATCAAGGCAGAAAAATTCGATTGCTACAGATTAAAGGAAATCTACTAGGATTCTAAATTTTGGCTGTCAAAAAATGTGTATGTCATTTCCAGGGAGAGGCTAAGGTTTTAAACCCTAGCCTTAAAAAAACAACAAGTAGTTCTACATAAAAAAACAACAAGGCGTTCAAAACTTACACAAAATCTACAAACAGTTTAAAACTTAAAAACCCAAAAATTATTTTAAGTGTTGAAGACTATTGTAGCTTGCCTTCATTGGAGATTCATCAGCTTCTGATTATTATAGGGGCTGGTAAAAGATGAGTATCGTAGAACAGGCTCCGAGTTGCACACTAGAGGTGTTGCCTCGTTAAAACCACATTCGGAAAACCCTTTTGGACAAAACCGAAAGTAGGAAAAAGAGTACAATTCCCTAGCATGTCTTTGTGTATCTCTATTCTATGGTGATAGTACAAACACCAGAGGATGATGTCTGACACTGGAGAAGCTCACTTGAAATGCTAGAAAATGGGTCTTCTCCCTTGCTGGTGTCAGCGATTGAGAATGGACAAGGGCTGACTAATCCTTGCTTGAGCACAAATTCTACTAGGTGGTTGAACTTGTTCCCAATGACTATGGCTCTCTGGCGAGTTATAGGTCCGCTTGGTTTTTGAGGAATGATCTTCACTCCCTCTGGTTCAGCTGACATTGTTTAAGAGCCGATGTCATTATAACATGTCTATGATACATGTCCACTAAGAATTGTCCATGTAACCCTTTTTATGAATCAAATGATTAGGGATTTTTCACAAGCATTTCATGCGAACACTTTAAATGTATATTTCTCACCTTAACATAAGCAACAATTTCTAAGAATTTGGTTGTTCATGAGATCTATCATTTGATGTTCAATCCATGTAATAAAAAGGAAAAGCTATTAACCTTGACTTCAATGATCAGACTAATAGAGAAAACTGAATCTAGAAGAAAGTTGTCAATACCAACAATATGTAACTGAGGAAACCGAATAAGGAAGAAACTCGTCTTATTGCCAACAAACTCCTGAGCCGAATCGTATCAATAAATCAAACACTTTAACGCCTAAATCAGAAGTTATAGTTTAATTTTTTTTATTTTCTTTTTGTCAAATCTAATTTTTTTATGGTAAAATAGGCAAATTTAATATTAGAAAGGTAAAAAATAATAATTTGAAGAATAATTAGAGTAGTTGAATTAGTTTAAAGGTTAGTTTAGACTTTTCCAAAGCACAAAATGTTCCAAATTCGACTTTGTAACCTTGACACTATTGAAAAAAATCAAAGCTCTTTACTTTAATTATTTTCACTTGTTCTAGCTTCGTTTTGTGTAAATTTGACGAGAGTCCATTTCGTAAACGCGAATCTTGCATCCACAACTTTTGTCAAAATTCTTTTCATTAAGGTTGCGGCGATAATAGTCATTGGAGTACACTCTAACCTCAATAGACCTTATCCCACCTTGTCCAAGTTTCAAAACTTTGAACATCTTCTTAATTGGGAGTTTCAAATAAATGGACCTAGGCCCAATAAAAAGGCTTTTACAACCCTGTTGATCGTAGTGCCAACCTTCATTGCCTCACTACAAGACCAAGCGTGTCTCATCAGTATTCATATATTTCATTTGGAAATAAATAAGAAGAATAAAGGAGAACTTGACTAAAATGTGCAATTTCCATTTACAAAAACCAAATTTGTACATAATGTGAACTGATCACATATGTATCCAAGACATTTGAAGTAAGAAAAATATGCGAAGGGAGAAAGAGGATAAGACACTTGTGGAGAGCTTGTGCCAAAGAGATCCAACGGCTCAGATTCACCCAACCTCGTTATAATCCCTTTGCAACAAATGCCACACGAAGATACACACATTTACACACATACAGTCCAGATAAAAAAACAGAGGAGAGAGAGCGAGAGCAGATATCGAAAGGAGATAACAAGAATGGTTTCTTCGCTTCTTATGTCGTTTGCTCCGGCCACCGTGAGGGTTTACGCCACAACCGCAAAGGGAGCTTCAGGCGGCGCCAAGGAGGAGAAGAATCCCCTCGATTTTGTGCTGGGGTATTTGACAAAGCAAGATCAGTTCTACGAGACCGATCCGATTCTCAAGAAAGTGGAGGAGAAAGAAGGAACAAGAAGCGGTGGGACCACCGGAGGCCGAGGATACGTTCGCGGCGGCGGTAAAAACTCGGCTCCGGTCCCTGTGGCGCCGAAGAAATCTGATGGTGGATTTGGCGGTTTAGGTGGCCTCTTCAACAAAAAATAAATGAAAAATGTATAGAAATTTGCATTATTCTCTATAATTCTTCAGATTTCAATTATATATAAACTGCTTTTTCTTCATTTTATCTGACATTTCATGATCTCATTGAAAGGAATACATATATCAGAGTATCATAATTCATTTTCAAGATTCACTTCCCACTTAGATAAATATGAGAATTATATGAAAAATGAGTAATGTATACACGAAGAACAGAGTAAAGGATGATTTGTATACAAGAGGAAGTTGAGAGAATTCAAGTGTGAACCACACTATTCTCAAAGCACATATTATAATATGTATATGGCTTTTATACATCTAAATCAATAATACAAGTTTGTCAATCTCTTTAAGAGACTGTATCCAGCAAGAATACCAAATGTTACAACACACGGCCACTAAATCTATATGCTATCACCAGAATGGTATTCCAAAAGGGTTCTTTAGAGTTATATGCATTCTGGAACCATGTACGCTACGCATGGGCAATGGTGATAACCAGATCTGACCTGGAGATACAGGATCTGTGTTAGAAATTGTCTTTATGGCTATAAGTGATGACAGAACATTGTAGCTGTTAACTGGAGCTAGCTCTTGCTGGGAGCAAAGCCTCTTGCTTTCCTTTGACAAAGACTGCGAGTTCTTCTGGTGCGACCACCATACTTAACCACTTCTGCAAATCTTCACCTTCTACTTTCTCTTTCTCTGCACCAAAACATGATATTTTCATCATCAGGTCAGCCAGTTATAACATCAACCAAACTCAAGCCAAGCCAAGCTGTGGAAGACCAAGCTGAGGGATGATATCTTATACAGTGTCCTACACTTTAGGGATGTAAGTAGATAAACTTAAACTATCTGGTAACGGATTACCTTCAAGTTGAGCACCAAGTCCTTCCAATACATCTGGATTAGCTCGTACAACAGACAGTGCAACGTCCAGAGCAGATTGTAACAGATTTGTCACTTCTCTTTGAACAAGATCAACTAGTTTTCCCTGTGTTTTAACATGGAAGATTAAGTACTGCGTTCTTTCAAGGGACAACATAGAATTCCAGCTGGGCAAGTGCAACGCAAAATGACGTTACCTGATCTCGTCCCCATGGTGAGCCTCCTGAATCGTCAATCCCACCACCAGACAATGTAGACACAGACACAGGTCCGATGTTCTGGCTGAGACCATATTCAGCTACTGCTTTGTATGCCATATCAGTTGCCCGCCTGATATCGTCAAATGCACCTGTTGATACACGCCCTGAGTAAACAACTTCTTCAGCTGCACGACCTCCAAGAAGGGTAACCAAACGTCCAAGCAACTCATCAATGAAAAGCAAATATCTGTCTTCATTGGTGGGAGGTATGTATGTAAATCCCAATGCCCCTCCTGATCTTGGCAATATGCTTAGTTTCTAAAAAAGAGGAGAACAAAAACTTGAATCATTTGCATATATTAGCATATTGCACTAGCACAGGTAAGTGTATTCACCTCTCGAAACAGCAGAAACTATGAGCGTACATGTTCTAAATGTTTTCATTCTTTACCTCAACACGTGGCTGTCCAGTAAGAAGTTTTGCAACAGCAGTACCAACCACTGCATGCCCAGCTTCATGCCTTGCAACCACTGCCTTCTCATTGCCTTTTAATCTTGCCGTTTTCTTCTCTATGCCCTGAAACAGATGCATTTTAATAAAAACGTTTGCGAATTGCTACACGTACTCAGTACAATAGAGATGATCGAAAAAGTACCGCTATTGATCGCTCTACAGCTTGAATGAAGTCAGTTTTCTCAACAGTCGTCTTGCTCTTTCTTCCAGCTAGCAAGGCAGCCTCATTTACCAAGTTTGCAAGGTCTGCCCTGCAAAATCGGACATAAGATTTTATGAGATTTACAACCAAAAACGTACAGTTAAAGAAATTTCAGATAAAGGATAGTATACGAAAGCGTACCCAGTAAAACCAGTGGTCATCGAGGCAATACTACCAAGGTTAACGTCATTTCCCAAAGGAAGCTCTTTCTTTGACACATGCACTCTCAGAATGGATTCTCTTCCAATTTTGTCAGGCGTTTCCACCTAAAAAAAAATGTGTCAGTAACTTTGACAGAATTTTAAACTGCCGAACCACTTGCAAACTGGCAGAGTAAACCAACTCTACCAACCGTAACAACACGATCAAATCTTCCAGGACGACGCAGGGCAGGGTCTAAGACATCAGCACGATTTGTAGCTCCTAGAACGATAACCGCAGAGCTGCTGTCGAAACCATCCATCTCCTGCAAACAAATTTCCAACATGTGAATGGGTCATGGAAAAATCACGAATGCTACCTAAGCAGAAAAAGTGCATGATCACAGACTTACTGTAAGCAGCTGATTCAAAGTTTGCTCCCTTTCATCATTGCTGGCGATCCTGAATTTACCATCACGGCTTTTTGCCACAGCATCTATCTGGAACATGAAAGGGAAACAAGAAATCCTGTTTATAGATGTTCCAGAGGTAGAAAGTACTGGAGGTAACCCAACAAAGATTACGTGTTCGAACCTCATCAATAAAAATAATAGACGGAGCTTCTTTTTTGGCCCGTGCAAATAGATCCCTTACACGTGAGGCACCCATACCAACATACAGCTCTACAAACTCACTTGCAGAGCAACTTATGAAGGGCACTTCAGCTTCCCCAGCAACAGCCTTTGCAAGAAGCGTTTTCCCTGTTCCAGGAAGTCCAACCTACAAAAAAATGGAAACGAAAGGAGAGGTTTTGTGACCCATTATAAATACATACGAAATTATCGAAGTGAAATCAAATGTTTGACTCACCAATAGGACACCACGAGGAGGACGTGCACCTAGACGGACATACTTGTCAGGATTCCTAAGAAATTCCTGTAAGGATAGATCCATGTGTAAAAACTGACAATTACTATATCCAGAATAGAGCTATCATAAAAAATCTGATGATCAATTAGCATGTGCAGCATCTTTAAGGACTGAAAAACCTACCACGATTTCTTCTAACTCTTCCTTGGCTTCATCAACGCCTGCAACATCTGCAAAAGTGATTGTTTCACCTCCACCAACGACTTTTCCCCCATCAGAACCACCAGACTTTCGGGTCTTAAGCTGGCCTGTTGTACTCTGTGTACGTATACCCATAGTTTATTTAGGAAATTGAAACATTTAAACAACAACATTGAAGTATGAGGGAGATGCAAACCATGGAGAAGCTAAGAGGGAATCGTTGAATAAGCCATACAAGCACCGCTATGTAGAAAAGAGCTAACTGCAACAAACAAACAAAAAAAAAAAAAACTTTTTCCATAAATGCTTACCAAAATTGAAAATGATACACCTTGAAAAATGAAAAATTGAAAAATGAAAATGAGACGACGTTATTTCGTAGCCAAAGCACCATTTATTGCAGAAGTACAAAACATCATCATCATCAAAGAGTAGCATATATAGTAAAAATGTGGTGGCCTTACAAATCCAGAGCTGAAGAAGCCACCAGAGCGTTTATCAGGCGATCCAAATTCCACATTATTCCCAAGCATCTTCTCATATGGTGTTTTGATGTCGCCAGGACGTGTAGTTGAATACACAACTCTTCTCGTCGGAGCCACAGTTCTAAGCAGCGATTCAGAAGACTCAGACAACCTACTAGTATCACTGTCTTGCCATTTTCCATCATCTTTCAGCTTAAACAAAACTTGAACCCCATCCACTTCCACCTTCTGCACCTGGTTATTGTTAACTTTACTCAAGAACTCGCTGTACGGTACGCTCACGAAAGTCGTCTGAACTCGTGGCTCCGACCCAGGTAAAGGTATCCCAGGTCGGAGCAATCGCATCACAAACATAACAACACCCAATTGCAATAGCAAAACTCCGATCCCCTGCGCCTGGATTATTGGCTGCCACTCCCGTCTCTTACCCTTTGACCACCAAACCCCATCTTTCCTTTCCTTCTCTCTTTTCCGCTTCGACGATGAACTCGAGTTCGCCAGAGAATCTTGGTCTCCTTCTCCCTCTCTATTACTCTCACTAGAACTCGCTTTCTGGTCCTCTTCTTGACAATTTACAACCGTCCGTCTATTCTTCCTTGAAAACCCATCCCAGAGATTAAACCCTTTATCATTTCTCAACGCTGTAACCGGTTTCTTCTGCAGAGGAAGCGGGATTGAATTGGGGATGAACCGGTTCGGATTCCGGCGAAAAACCCTACTCCGATCGAAAAAGAAGCTCGAAGTATGCGAATACAATAGACTGTTACTACAACAGGTTGCGAATCTGAACCTATCGTGCATCCCTGGTTGTACAAATTCGATTTTAGTAGTCATATTTCGAACCCTAGAATTTGGGGAAATAATCAAAGGAGAAACCTACCAATAAATTTCATATTCGTTTTATAATTCATCTCTTTCGGACAAGCCGAGACGAGGTTTGCTGGGAAATACGGCTTCGAATATTGACCGTTGGATTAAAGACGGTTACAAAATTCGGCCGTCCGATCCCACTGGGATGACTAATTTCATAGCAAGACGGCAAGATGAGGCATATCGGTGAGCCAAGTAATCAAGTGTGACACGGTGTATGGAAACCAATCGTGGATATATTACTGGGAAAATATAGTTGGGCCCACCTCAGATATATTATAAGGTGAATTGGGCCTTAAATAGGCTTAAAAGCCGATCATGATCCCTACAATTTTCTTTTATCCACAAGATATTACACATTTAAAGTATGTATATCAGTATGTGGTTTTAAAATTGGATCTAATTCAAAATTGATAAACTTATTATTCTGAGGGATAAAATTAAATAATTTCATATTTTATATTAGGGGAACCATCTACAAGATTATATTAACATTAATCGATATTGATAAAAATGCAATGTTATCATTTTGAGGGGAAGAGTTAAAATATCTTATATTCTAATATTCTATTAAAGTGAACTTTCGAGAAGATTATGTTCACACTAAAATTGAAATTTATAAATTTTATAAATTAAATATACAGAATTTTGAGAAAAATTATGTTGAGACAATAAGTGAAAGAAATATAAAATATTTTTAAAAAAAAAAAATCTTAAAGCAGTAAAGCATCTTGGAGAAACTTATTTGCATTCTCTACTGGATTGTACTATACAAAATTTAATATAATTGAGATAAAAGATAGAGTAAACCAAAATTTTACAAATATTAGTATGAGCCAGTTAAACTATTTCGATTTAATAGTAATTTGAAAATAAAATTAATGATTTATGTGAATATCCATTGAAAAACCAAAAGACTTTTCCAAATTATTTCTTATATGCTTATATGCTGCTTTCTCAAAAGATAAGTTGATAATACGGAATTCACCAACCAAAATAGTTTTTAAATCTACTGGCATTGATACAAGCAAATGTTGGTGAACTGATCACCGACCATACATCTTAATCATAATAAATTCATAGCTTAAGTTTTTGATGATTAATGTATATTCATTGGGATATATAAGTGTCGAACATTTTATAGATCATGTTCACACAGAATGCAGCACCATTAATTCGCAGTAAGCCAACAAATATTAAAGAGTTCTTCCATAGATTATTTTGGGTTAAAAACCAAACATTTCTTATCTAAGAATTTGGATGTGATTCCAGTTGCTACACCATAAAACTTTAAGATGGGTCTTCTAATGAGGTTGGATAATATGTTGGATTTAAATCTCCATTGACTCTCCATTGACACTTAAGAATCTAGAGCCATCCATGAGTAATTTAAGTAAGGTTTGGTTTCCATAATAGAATTTAAATAAGTTAGTATTTCCAATATTAGGGAGAGAAAATAAACATTTGCAGAAGTAAATGAGTTATAATGAATTATCATTGATCTTCATACTAAAAAAATAAGTCTAAAAGATAATTCATTTATAGTGCTTAGTAAAGTAGTTGTCATATGCATTATTGGTCCAAATAAATAGAGTGACATGATCACACGTATTAGCTGTAAATGCTCCAATATAATCGACGTCCAAAAAGGACAATATCAAACTGCCAATAAGTTTAAGGCAGACATGAAGCATGATAGGTATTTTGGTTACAAGTATAAGAATTTTTGGAAAAAAGCATAAATTAAAAATGGTCAAACAGATGAAATAAAGATAATAATCTTCAAAAGATACATTAACATAACTAAAAGAAATTCAGGTAAATGAGATAATGAAGAAATCTCAATAAGTTATGTTATATATGGAATAAAGTGGAACCATAAGCAAATGGACGTTAATGGTATATTTGCATGCAATATATTAGTTGATATTATGAATGAGAAAGAGGATCATGAAACAAAGTCTATTGAAAAATATGCACAAAAGAAATAGGAAATAAGCAATAGAAAGAACTAGAATCTCTTAGAAAGAACAAAAAAAATACTTGGACCAGTAGTATGTACATGTAAAGATGTAATTATGTAACACATAAATGGGTCTTTAGTAAATCAAACAATTTCATTTACTATAATTATGATCAGAATGTATATTTTGAAGATGCTCTTTCTAGGGGGAGAAATATGATGATTTGTGTTGTTGTACTCTTTTTTTGTTATGGCTTTTATCCTACTAAATTTTTTCATGAGAATATTTTAACAAGATAGAAAAGAACATGTAAATGATAAACATACAAAAATATTATAATTCAAAAAATGAACATTTATGTCATATTGATATTAAGAAAATAAAAATGAATAATATAAGATGTTTGCTGTAGAAAAATGACGTTACAATTGTTCTACAAATTCATTCAATAGAAGATGTAGCAGACACATTTACTAAACGAAAGACAAAAATAGTTCAACCAATCTGATAAGGCATAGGTAGTGATAAGGTTTTGACGTGTTTATGAACCTAATGTTTTGATTAAGCTGACTAGTGTAGGTCAATGTTTTCTTAATTTAAGAATAGTTCAATATTGTTGACAAAAGGAAAAATTTGAAAAATAGAAAAAACACACACAATCGAAGCCATGATGATATATTGCGTCACAGCAATAAGGTTTGGCGTGTTTATGAACCTAATGTGTAATTAACTATGCTGAGTTTTGTTTAAGGCGTTAATTAGTTCTTTAGCTAACATCCGCAAATGCTATTTGTGGATAGTACGTTTATTTATGTTTAATAATAATAATAATGACGAAAAATATTTTATATTATTTTATACTATTTTGTATTGCTTTAAATCTTTGAAAATGAAAATATTTTTTAATACTTTTATAATTGTGATAGTTGTAGAAAATTGAGGATATGTAGCTCAAAAAGTAAATTTTTTAAAATAAAATATATTTTAAATAGTATATATACTAAAGTTATAAATTATATACTTCAACTATGAAATTATAAAATAAATTTTGTATTATTAACTAATATTTACTAAACATCTATTATAATTAAATATAATAAAAATTCAAACAAAAATTATTTTAATAAATATTTTCTTGACCAATGATATATATATATATATATATATATATATAATAACTAAAATTTTCTAAATCTAAATTTAGTCTCTAAAAATTAATCGTTTACTAAAATCATAGTTTTCATCCAAACTAATATTAAGAAACAAACATAAAATATCATACATATATTTTATATAGATTTTCATTATTAATTATGTTAAACTAATGATTTTATTTTTTATTATAAGAATATGATTTTTGATTTTTAATAATTATTGTATTTATATTGTTAATTTATATTTAATTATTACGATATTTATTAATCAACTAGTCATAAATACTTTGCAAATTTACTTACCTCTAATCAAATATAATAATAATACTTGAAATAGAAATCGAAACAATCCAATCCACTAAACATCTACACCTGCGCCCGCAACCGTTTAAACTAAGCCCTAAGTTGATTTAATTTGTTACGTGCCTCTACATGAATTGTTCGATCTTCAAAGCCTTTTTTGGGTTTAAGAATTGTTCAGTGTTAAGGAAATAATATTATCAACCGAAGCCAAAAGGCCCAAAACAATATAATAGCTACCCCATTTTAATATGCGTATTTATTCTAGGCTTTATATATATAAAGAGAAATAGATTTAAAGTAGTAAACTTGTAATAGAAGAAGAGGAAAAATAAAGAAAGAGCATGGAAAGAAAGGAAGAATCATGCGTTTACAAAAACCCAGACGCGCCAGTGGAGGCGCGTGTTCAAGACCTTCTATCTCGGATGACTCTGCCGGAGAAGATCGGCCAAATGACTCAGATCGAACGAGTCGTGACTACTCATACCGTCATTACAGATTCCTTTATCGGTATACACACACCATTTTGTTTTTCTTTGTTTTTTGGTCACCGAATATTCATTTTATCCATTTCGAAGATTAAATTTTTAATTTGCTAAAAGTATGAATGTAATCGGGGGTTAAATGTAGTGTACTAAACGGCGGAGGAAGTTGGCCGTTCGAGGACGCTACGCCGTCGGATTGGGCGGATATGATTGACGGTTACCAAAACGCAGCGTTAGCGTCGCGTTTGGGAATCCCTATAATCTACGGCATTGACGCCGTCCACGGCAACAACAACGTTTTCGGAGCCACCATCTTCCCCCCACAACATCGGACTCGGAGCCACCAGGTTTTTTTCCCGATTCTCATTCTTTTTCACTTTGAACAGACTGCAAATTTGAGCAGAAGAGTAAGAGATATGGGTTTTGTATGTGTTTGTGCGGCTGGAGATGTAACTTTAGGTCATAAGGCTTCGGTGATTCAACGGGAAACTTGATTTGGGTCTAGTATGCTCCAACTAGAATGGAATCTAACCCTAATAGTATTTGAAGGAAGTGGTTGTTAACTGTGATAACACTAGAAGTTATTGTGGTAATTCGACAGAGATGCAGAGTTGATCAGAAGAATTGGGGCTGCGACAGCACTTGAAGTAAGGGCCATTGGTGCTAACTGGGCGTTTGCTCCTTGTGTGGCCGTAAGTTTCTTATAGATGTTAAAATATTGAATTTGAGATCATCACTAGGGTTTACTCCATGATCGATAATTTTTTGTCAAAGCAAAATCCTTATGATAAGGATTTAGTGTGTTTGATTGTTTTTGGTTAAGCCAAGACCTCTTTGTCCTCTCTTTTCATGTAATAGATTTAGTTAATTAAATGGAGCCTTTAGAGGGATTTCTTTGAGAGTTCCTTAAAAAATATGTTTAATTTGGCATCGCTTCCATATGATAATGCCAAATAAGAGAAATAGTTTGTGTTGTTCATCGAGTATGGAAAAAACAAAATAGTGACAGAGATGTTCCAATGTTTTTCTAACAGGCTTTGAGAAATCCGAGATGGGGGCGGTCGTATGAGTGTTACAGTGAAGATGCTGACATTATATGTGAGCTTACAGCGCTTGTCTCGGGCCTTCAAGGCGAGGCACCTAAAGAACACCCTAACGGTTACCCTTTTCTTGCGGGAAGGTATATATATGGCGTGATAATCGTCTTTAATAGGTTTGATGACATTACTCATGGATTTATTCATTATGTGATAGAAACAATGTGGTCGCCTGTGCCAAGCACTTTGTTGGAGATGGTGGTACCCACAACGGCATAAACGAAGGGAACACTATTGTGTCGTACGAGGACTTGGAGAGAATACATCTTGCCCCATATCTGAATTGTCTTGCTCAGGGAGTCTCTACTGTTATGGCTTCTTACTCCAGTTGGAATGGAAGTAAACTCCACTCTGACTATTTCCTCTTGACAGAGCTTCTCAAACAGAAACTCGGTTTCAAGGTCAGCCAAAAATATGATATGAATATGAAATATCAGAATAAGCCAGAAGTGTATGAATTGAGCTGGTTCTCCTTTGCTTTTCTTAACAGGGATTTGTCATATCAGACTGGGAAGCTTTGGACCGGCTTAGCGAGCCACTGGGTTCAAACTACCGAAACTGCACCAAAATCTCAATTAATGCGGGAATGGACATGGTGGCTTCTTAAAAGTGTAGTTACCGATTTTCATTGTTTCAGATTAAGGGTTGAGCGAAGATTATTAATCTATGTTATTGCAGGTGATGGTGCCTTTCAAGTACGAACAGTTCATACAGTACCTCACAGATCTTGTAAAGTTAGGGGAAGTACCAATGTCTCGGATCGATGACGCTGTTGAGAGAATACTCAGAGTGAAGTTTGTCGCTGGTCTCTTCGAACATCCTCTCACAGATCGATCTTTATTGAGTACTGTTGGCTGCAAGGTGAGGTCTCTTGTATATGTAGAATACCATTAGACCGGAGGGCTGGGTCCAGAGCATGATTGACTTGACACTTTTTTCATGATTTCAGGAACTAGAGAATTGGGGCGTGAAGCAGTTAGAAAGTCTTTAGTTCTGCTAAAAAACGGAAAAAATGTTGATAAACCATTCTTCCACTAGATCGCAATGCCAGGAGAATTTTAGTCACTGGAACGCACGCGGATGATCTTGGATACCAGCGGAGGATAGACAAAGGCATGGTTCGGTCTAAGCGGCAGAATCACAATTGGTAATTAAATGGTCTCCAATCGCAGAGGCTAGTAGATGTTTGTAGGAAATTTAATCCTAATGTATCTGTTTTGGTCTGCAATTTTAGGCACAACACTTTTGGACGCCATTAAAGCAACAGTTGGAGACAAGACTGAAGTGATCTATGAGAAAACTCCTTCGGAGGAAATCTTAGCCTCGAGTGAAGGCTTCTCTTACGCAATTGTTGCGGTTGGGGAATCGCCCTATGCAGAGACTATGGGGGATAACGCGGAACTTATAATACCTTTCAACGGTAGTGATATTGCAACAGCGGTTGCAGAGAAAATTCCAACTCTAATGATCTTGTTCTCAGGACGGCCTATGGTTCTTGAGTCGGCGGTTCTTGAAAAGATGGAGGCTCTGGTTGCTGCTTGGCTGCCTGGAAGCGAAGGGCAAGGAATGGCTGATGTCATTTTTGGAGATTATGACTTCGAGGGAGAAGTTACCAGTGAGCTGGTTTAAACACGTTGAACAGTTGCCGCTAAACGCTGATGGCGATTTGTATGACCCATTGTTTCCTCTTGGTTTCGGTCTCAGTTGCAATTCCGGCGGGAATTCAAACCCCGTTTAACTTCACCGGCCTGGCTGAAGTTTGATCCATTATTGAACAATAAACGGTGGAGTTTGAGTGTGTTTGTAATATTAAAATTACTTGATATGAGTGTGTGTGTGTGTGTGTGTGTATCAATATGCATGTTCCCATGTAAATTTTGAGAATTTAAACTAGTAGAATAGTTTCTTGTCGAACAAGAACTAAGATGATGACATAACTAACAAACGAACGCGTGAAAAAAATTGAAAAAAACATCTATATGAACTCATGTGTGTGGATTCTATCATTTTTTATCTTATACTTTTGATTTTGTTTCCAATATTACCCAATATAACACTTAACTTAAAAGTCTATAAAACATGGATTATATATCATACTAATGCATACTATATAATTAACAATTAAATAACAATGAATTGTGTTTGGATTTGTTAACACTCCTTTATATTCTTAGTAGTAGAGAGTCTTCTATTATTTGCTTCTGGTCTTTGCTTCCCTAAGGATTTCACTATGGTAAGCAAATATTTTAGAATATTGCTTATGTTTAAATAATTCCACTGCAAATTAGTAGGAAGTGTAAATGAATCTAAACACGAAAACGACTAGCATAAACCCAATGGACTGATGGATTAAAGTTAAATAGTTAATAAACTAAAACAAAACACTTAAACCGGTTTGCATTGAGATTACAATACCATAAAGTGCCTGAACCAAAGTCAACAATTACAGATCCTGTGATGGGTCTCACAATTTACATGTATATAAATTTAAAATTTGGGAATATTTAGCTACTAATCAAAAAAGCATACAAAGTACAAATTATTGGAAGGATAAAATAATTAATTAATTAACCATTCGACTGTAGTGCCGAAAGATATAGTATATAGGGAAGTGGAGTGGCTAGACCTTTGAGAAACAGACGAAGAAGAATATGGCAGAGACGGAGGACTCGTCATGCGTCTACAAAAATTCAGACGCGCCGGTGGAGGCGCGTGTGCAAGACCTTCTCTCTCGCATGACTCTGCCGGAGAAGATCGGTCAGATGACTCAGGTCGAACGCTCCGTCGCTTCTCCTGATGTCGTTACAGATTATTTCATCGGTATACACAAACCACAAAGCTATCGAAAAAAATAAAAACTAAAACTTTCGAAAATCATCGTTCAGTTTTATTTCTCTGGTTATTGTAAATAGTTTCTCTCTCGCGCGCATTTTCTTTTTAATTCTATATTACTTTTCTTTTACTCCAATTTTTATTTTTTCTCTAAAAGAAAAAAAAACAAAAAATTTGCAATTCCAGTTTTTTTCTTTTTTTTCTTTCGATTGATCCATCAGGCTCCTACCTAAATTAGTAATCTTTATGACTTGGGTTTTACAGGCAGTGTACAAAGCGGCGCCGGGAGTTGGCCGTTCGAGGACGCGAAATCGTCGGATTGGGCTGATATGATCGACGGTTTTCAGCGTTCAGCGTTAGCGTCGCGTTTGGGAATCCCAATTATCTACGGCACAGACGCCGTCCACGGCAACAATAACGTCTACGGTGCCACCATTTTCCCCCACAACATTGGCCTCGGCGCCACCAGGTTCGATTATATCATTCTCTACCACTTTTGAGCAAAGTTTAATTTTGCAAAAGAAGGGAGATAGACAGAGAGTGAGAGAGGTTGGCGTACAATGGGGTTGAGATGTTGTAATGTTGTTGGAAGTGTAACTATGGATTTTAAAGCTTTTGAATTTGATAAACAAAAAGTTTTGATCTTTTTTGTTAAGTGTCAAGAAATTCGGATTTTTTGTTCCTCTTCCACAAGAATTCGATGTTTTAGCTGGAGTTTCTGATGATTTTTCTTCAATTAGCTTCTGATCACACAGTAGAAATAGCTGTAGTGCCTATGATTTGAATCTGATTATGTTTAAGATTGCGTGTTTGGTTGTTCTTGATGTAATAACACTCATAGTTTTGTCTGGCAACTCAATAGAGACGCAGATTTAGTCAAAAGAATTGGAGCTGCAACAGCACTTGAAGTAAGGGCTAGTGGCATTCACTGGACGTTTGCTCCTTGCGTGGCCGTGAGTTCCTTATAGATTGTTAAAAATGGAACAGTGATGTGTAAATATTGAATGAAATGTTTATTGACTCATAGGTTTTGGGAGATCCTAGGTGGGGACGATGCTATGAGAGTTATGGTGAAGCTGCTAAAATTGTTTGTGAGATGAGTTCGCTTGTCTCGGGCCTACAAGGCGAGCCACCTAAAGAACACCCTAACGGGTACCCTTTTCTTGAAGGAAGGTATATACATATAATGCCACTACACTATATAATAGGCTTATTGTCATTTCTCATGGATTTGTTTACTTGGTGATAGGAAAAATCTGGTTGCATGTGCAAAACACTTTGTTGGAGATGGTGGTACCAATAAGGGTTTAAGTGAAGGGAACACCATTGCATCATACGAACATTTGGAGAAAATACATGTTGCACCCTATCTGAATTGTATTTCTCAGGGAGTCTGTACAGTTATGGTCTCTTTTTCCAGTTGGAATGGAAGTAGACTCCACTCCGACTATTTCCTCTTAACGGAAGTTCTCAAACAGAAACTCGGTTTCAAGGTTGATTGGATATGAAAAACAAATCTAAATAAGCTAGAGGTGTACGCATTGAGCTCGTTTAATTTACTTTGATTTTTCGTTACCAGGGATTTTTAGTTTCAGACTGGGATGGTTTGGAGACGATTAGCGAGCCACAAGGTTCAAACTACCGTAACTGTGTCAAACTCGGGGTCAATGCTGGAATCGACATGGTACTGAATGATTTTTTATCTCGGCATGTTTGAAAGAGACGAAGATTGTTAATCAATGTTATTGCAGGTGATGGTACCTTTCAAGTACCAACAGTTCATAGAAGACCTTATAGATCTGGTTGAGTCAGGGGAAGTACCGATGGCTCGAATCAATGATGCTGTTGAAAGAATACTCAGAGTGAAGTTTGTAGCTGGTCTATTCGAATATCCTCTCACGGACCGATCTTTGTTGTCTACTGTTGGTTGCGAGGTGAGCTCTAACCCGAGTGGTGCCACTATTCTAAGAGGTATGAGAGCATGATTTATTCTGTTTCCACGTCTGTAGGAACATAGAGAAGTGGCACGTGAAGCGGTTAGAAAGTCTTTAGTTTTGCTGAAGAACGGCAAAAGTTCTGATAAGCCATTTTTGCCGCTAAATCGTGAGGCCAAGAGAATTCTAGTGGTTGGAATGCACGCAAACGATCTTGGAAACCAGTGTGGAGGATGGACAAAGACGAAATCCGGCCAAAGCGGCATAATCACAATTGGTAAATAAAGTGAATTACAATCGCAGATGCTATTAGATGTTTCGAAAAATATTTGATACAAATACTTATGCATGCTTTTGTTTTGAATTTCAGGCACAACGCTTTTGGATGGCATTAAAGCAGCAGTTGGAGACAAAACTGAAGTAATCTACGAGAAGACTCCATCAAAGGAAACCTTAGCCTCGGGTGAAGGCTTCTCATACGCCATTGTTGCACTGGGGGAACTTCCTTACGCAGAGATGAAAGGCGATAACTCAGAACTCACAATACCTTTTAATGGTAACGACATGGTGACCGCAGTTGCGGAGAAAATCCCAACTGTAGTGATCTTGTTCTCAGGACGGCCTATGGTTCTTGAGCCGCCGGTTCTTGAAAAGACTGAAGCTCTGGTCGCTGCTTGGTTCCCTGGAAGCGAAGGGCAAGGAATGGCTGATGTCATTTTTGGAGATTATGACTTCGTGGGGAAGTTACCAGTGAGCTGGTTCAAACGCGTTGACCAGTTGCCGCTAAACGCTGATGCCGATTTGTATGACCCAATGTTTCCTCTTGGTTTCGGTCTCAATTGCAGTTCCGTTTCAATGGTTTAGCTTCACTGGTCTGATTAAGGATCGAGTGAAAATAATTGACATAATAAAGGGTAATGATAAAATGTGCGCGGACTCTGTATAAATCTTGTATTATTCTGTAGGAAAAGTGTAGCTCTTGGTTCTTTATCTTGTTTTCAACCACTGATATGTTTAGCTCAACCACTTTGTACTAATGTAGGCATAATTACATACATTGGTTCAGTAATTAGCTGTGGATATATAATCACTTATATTAATAAGGTTTTAAGTTATGACTATGAACCACACGGTTAATTAAGTACTAAATAAATACAAAACAGAGCTAGTCTTAATCAAATGGGTACAAATTTATTTAAATCAATTAATTAAAGCATTTTGGGTGGAATATCGAAATCATTGTGCTCACTAGATAAAGAGAAGTGGCGTAACTTGTGAGAAGAAGAGTAAGAAAGAATATGGTCGGAAAGGAATCGTCATGCGTTTACCAGAACTCAGACGCTACGGTGGAGGCGCGTGTGAAGGACCTTCTCTCTCGCATGACTCTGCTGGAGAAGATCGGCCAGATGACTCAGATCGAACGTACCGTCGCTTCTCCAGCCGCCGTTAGAGATTTCTTCATCGGTACACACAACACATCATTTATCTCTTCTTCTTCTTCTTCTTCTTTCAATTATGAACGGTTCTTTTTTGACTTTGGTAAATCAAAATTTTATTTGAAAATGAATTTGCAAATTTAGTTGTTCTCGATTGTCGGAATATCGTTTGTCAGATTTTCTCCTCATCTCTCTCTCTCTCTCTCTCTATTACTAAAATTAGTAACGTTTATGTATTTCAATTACAGGCAGTGTACTGAACGCCGGAGGGAGTGCGCCGTTTGAGGACGCAAAATCGTCGGATTGGGCGGATATGATAGATGGCTTTCAGCGATCAGCGTTAGCGTCGCGTTTGAGAATTCCCTTGATCTACGGCACAGACGCCGTTCACGGTAACAACAATGTCTACGGCGCCACCGTCTTCCCCCACAATATCGGCCTCGGAGCCACCAGGTTTCTTTTTTATGATTACCATTCTCTTTCACTTTGAGCAAACTACAATTTCTGTCTAAGAGGGAAGACATATACAGAGAGAGATTTCAATGTACTGTAGTTGGGAAGTCAAGGTCTTAAAAGCTTTATATTTGACGATTAAGTATAGTGTTTAGACTTGGTATCGGTCTTGGTTGATTTGTTCTGTTTCTGTCTTTCTGATCAAACTTGCCTTTGTAGACTGGATTTAACCGAACCTAACTACCTGATTTGGAACTAGTTTGAAATTCTGATTTAACTTCTGATCACAAGGTAGTAAGTAGTATCTGCAGTTGCTGTATTTAGATTCTGTTTGTGTTCAAGATCGGTGCTTCTAGTGCATCCATGCTGTGTTTGATTTCTATAAATGAGATTAACACTGGTAGTTCTTGTGGTAACTCTGTAGAGACGCGGATTTGGTCCGAAGAATTGGAGCTGCAACAGCACTTGAAGTAAGGGCAACCGGAGCTCACTGGGCGTTTGCTCCCTGCGTGGCCGTGAGTTGCTTTTAATAAACGTAAATCAAACAACGATTTGAATATAATGGTTTGTAAATGTATTGAATGGGAAGTTGTTCTTTTGTCTTCTTATAGGTATTGGGAGATCCGAGATGGGGACGAAGCTATGAGTGTTATGGAGAAGAAGCTGGACTTGTCTCTGAGATGACTTCGCTTGTCTCGGGCCTACAAGGCGAGCCACCCGAAGAACACCCAAATGGTTACCCTTTTGTTGCAGGAAGGTATAAAATAAATCGCTACACGATGGCTTGATTTGGGGTCTTTCATAGTCCTGTTGATATCCGCTCATGTGATATTTTACTGGGTGATAGCAACAACGTCGTCGCATGCGCCAAACACTTTGTTGGAGATGGTGGTACCGACAAGGGCATAAACGAAGGGAACACCATTGCGTCATATGAAGACTTGGAGAAGATACATATTCCTCCATATCTGAAGTGTCTTGCTCAGGGAGTCTCCACGGTTATGGCGTCTTACTCTAGTTGGAACGGAAGTAGCCTTCACGCCAATTATTTTCTCTTAACAGAAGTTCTCAAGGAGAAACTTGGTTTCAAGGTTTGTGTAATTTTTTTTTTAATTTAGAGTGAACTAATGAAAATTCCAAATAAGCTAGAGATGTACTGAGTTAGTTTCTTTGTTTATGGTACCAGGGATTTGTAATTTCAGACTGGGAAGGTTTAGACCGGCTCAGTGAGCCTCGGGGATCAAACTACCGCAACTGCATTAAAACTGCAGTTAATGCTGGAATTGACATGGTAGAGTCCAAAACCCATATGCGAAATATTTCAGCTTAGCAAATGATTTTCACTATCTCGGATGATTGAAGGAGCGAAGATTATATAATCAATGTTATTGCAGGTGATGGTACCATTCAATTACAAACGGTTCATACAGGACATGATAGATCTGGTGGAGTCAGGCGAAATACTGATGGCTAGGGTCAATGACGCTGTTGAAAGAATACTCAGAGTGAAGTTTGTCGCTGGTCTCTTCGAACATCCTTTGTCGGACAGATCTTTGTTGGGAACTGTTGGCTGCATGGTGAGGTGTCTGGTACCAAGTACATATTAATGAGAGCATTATTGACTTTGTTTCTATGCCTGCAGAAACATAGAGAACTTGGGCGTGAAGCAGTTAGAAAGTCGTTAGTTTTGCTAAAGAATGGGAAAAATGCTGATCAACCGTTTCTGCCACTAGATCGTAACGCCAAGAGAATTCTAGTCACTGGAACGCATGCAGATGATCTTGGCTATCAGTGTGGAGGGTGGACAAAGACATGGTTTGGTCTAAGTGGCAGAATCACAATCGGTAATTAAAGCGATCGCTATATGGTTAGGAAAGAGACTATACTTGGCAGAGATGATGTCGGAAATTTAACCGGTATGTATCTATATTTGTTTGAATTGTAGGCACGACACTTTTGGATGCCATAAAAGCAGCAGTTGGAGACAAAACCGAAGTGATCTACGAGAAAAATCCATCAAAGGAAACCTTAGCCACGAGTGAAAGATTCTCTTACGCCATTGTTGCAGTGGGTGAATCGCCCTATGCAGAGACTATCGGCGACAACTCAGAACTCACCATACCGTTTAATGGTAGCAACACTATAACCACGGTGGCAGAGAGAATCCCGACTCTGGTGATCTTGATCACAGGACGACCTGTGGTCTTGGAGCCGATCGTTCTTGAAAAGACGGAGGCTCTAGTAGCTGCGTGGCTGCCTGGAACAGAAGGACAAGGAATTGCGGATGTCATTTTTGGAGATTATGACTTCGAGGGGAAGTTACCAGTGAGCTGGTTCAAAACCGTTGAGCATTTGCCACTAAACGCTCATGCCAATTCGTATGACCCATTGTTCCCTCTTGGTTTCGGTCTGAATTGAAAACCGGTGTAACTTCACCGGTCTAATTGAGGACATTGGCGAAGTTTCTAATGACATGTATTACAAACAATGTTGTATCGTATCAGCGAACAATTAGAACTATTGTATTGTTGGTTTGCTATTAGTATCAAGGAACCGGAATAAGACCAGCTTCTATTTATAGCTCATTATTTTGGTGACACTAATAGAGGATAGTTCTTCAGAAATACAAACATTGCTATTTCTCTTTACTTATGTTTGGCATCACATTGGCCAGACACTAATCATTTGGAGAAGAGGGAGTTTTGAGTCACTAGAAATTATGAAACTTGACATACACACCGTTCACACGCAGTTGATGTCCAAACACCAAAGTAAAGCTCTCTTTTTACGGATCCAAATCCAAATAGTTAGCTTACACTAATTCTACATAATCTTACGTCTCAACTATATGAACATGATGGTAACGGGATCTTAGTTCACTTACCTATCGACCAAAGTAAAAGATACATCAGTTGCTAATTACAACAGAGCTATCATGAGTTAACACAGATTAAACTAACTCATCAGCCTAATCTTCCCGGATTTGCTAGTCTTATGGTTCCTTACCGGAGTCAAATAGAATCTAAACAACCTGTTGTCAAGGTTTTCTCTAACGTACGTGGCATCATTTGTTGTTCGCTGGTGAAGATGATGATTTTGTTTGCCCTCAATGCCGTTAACCAATCCTTCACACGAGCTTCTCCCAACCTCAACACTGTTAGTAGATCCATGAAACAGTCCATCGCAAGAGCTTCTTCCACCGTCAAAGCCACTGACAATGTTAGAACCACTAAAGACACCATCACAAGACTTTCTCGCGCTTACGCTGTAGCTTTTCAAAAGCTTCTCACTAATACCACCATTGGTTTCTCCTTTAGATACTCTCCTAAGCTTTAACAAAGACTCAGCCAAAGAACCCTCGATCGCGTTTCTCTTCGAGTTTCAAACTTTGCTCGGTTTTGATTTCGTTCTTCGTGTCGTTCTTCCTCTGTATCAATCCCCAAAGGTTCCATCCCTTTGGCCATTTCTTTCTATGTTTCTTTAACTCTACACCATCATGCTTCCTCTCACCAGGAGCTATACAAATCTTTCCTTTAGAGCCTAAGTCTACGCTCTCTGGTTTGTGATTTTGATTTTCGATCGAATACCAATTTGAATCCCTAAGTTCCTTCTCCGTAACCAGTAACTTAGCGCCATGAAATAAACCAACAGTTTCAGGTGATACCTTTGCGTTTGAGATAGCTTTCAGTTCATCAACCTCTACCAATCCTTTTCTCTTTATCGAAAACGATCGATCAAAGCTTTTTCTTTGACGATAATCCGAGTAATAGTTCCTCGTTTGAACTGTCCCGCCTGTGCTCTTCTCCTCTCCGTTGTCTTCTTCTTCACCGCCGGATTTCTTCTCCGAGAAGGTTTTAACATCTTCCGTCACAGTGGACAATGGCGTCAGCTTGTTATATGATTTTTCGATCAAACATCCATCCCATGACGCCCTAGGTTTCTCAAACAAGATCCTACCTCCGTCGAGAGACAATCTAGGATCTATGTCACACGATCGTCGTCCATTTCCGGCGAATCTGGCATCTGATTTCTCGTCATTTCGCTTGTTCGTCTGATGATTCAGTGAAAAAATCTTCAGTTTCCTGCTCCAAATCGACGCGAATTCCTTCAAATCTTTCCCGTTGTTCTTCTTGATTTGGTTTCCCCAATCCAGATCTATGAACTCCTTCATCGTCTTCTTGTGCTCGCCACTTTCACCATTGTCGATTTCATCAACAATCTTCCTCGGCTTTCCCTCATCAAAACCTTTGATATCTTCTCCGTCGTAGTAATATTCCTCTTCTTCTTCTTCCTCCTCTTTAAAATCCGGGACCAGAGGCTTTCGAATCGAGATATCAAGCCGTTCTTCGTCATCATCGACAAACAGGTCGTGGAGAGAGCTCGCGCTTGACCTAGCGTCAAAAGACCGCCTTCGCGGCTGCTCCGAAACGGACGAGGTGGATGCGTTCCGAACGGAATGGGATCGGATACGACGGAGCTCAGGGGTTTGAACTGCGGCTGGGGAAGAAGATTGAGCCTCTATGGTGACAAGGCGTTCACGGAGGCAGAAGGCGCAGAAACCGCTGGTTGGTTTGGCCGAAGGATGACGGTGGCACAAGGAGGAGGAACGACGGCGGTTGGTTTGCTTGAAGTGGGCCATTGTTTAAAGCAGGTTCGTTGATCGCTGCGGCGGTGACTTAAAAGAAAGAGAAAGAGAAAGAGAGAGAGAGAGTGAAGTTTGATGGGGTCAGTCTATTTTTCAGTATGTCGATGATAGTGAAGTGTAAAGACCCTATAGGGTCAAATATGGAAATTCGTCTTCCTTAAACCTCTTTTTATTTTATTTTTAATTTCGTACTTATAATTTAAACTATCGTATATTTCTGTTGGGTTTTTAATTTGCGTTTAACCCATTTTCTAACCTGATACCTTTTGTTCTCGTAGATATACGTTAACAATAAATAAATAAAAATGTTAAATTTTATATATTCATTTCATGTTTATCCTCAATGAAATGTTTATTTTAATAATTCGATGATTGTTATAATACAAGGGGAAAAGGTTAGTATAGTAGCAGTTAATGATGCATTATGTTATATACATTCTAAATGTATTTCAACTGAAGTTATTTTATAACAGGCAAATAAATAACGAAAATAAGTTCATTGTATTTATTAAATCTAGTAGTACTTGTTATGCTCTTGTACTCAGAAATGTTTTGCTAATTAATTATCTTCATTTCTTTATGATGCCGAGTACTTAGTATATTCGATCGAGTTGGGATTTAATACACCCCTAATCACGCTTAGATCTTTCCACCTTGAGATATATCCAAGTGACTAGAACTATAAGTAGTGTTAGATATGCACAAATATGTAGGTGGCTTAATAGATACTTTGAATTAATTGCAAGTTTTAAAAGGAATCTAGTGAAAGTACGACTGTACAAACAGTGTTTATGTTATTGCTATGGATTCCTTTTTTTCTTTTTGTCGACATTTACAGATTTACTGTAATTATTCTCATTTTCTGATAAAGATTGGAAGCTCCCACGTGTTCCTTCCAGATACAGTGACTGTGACAGTTGGTTTTATTTTATTCTTTTGTCACTCAGTGACATCACTGACAGTCAAGGCATAATGAAAAGAAAATAGAGACTATTAAGATCTTTTTAACAAAGTATTAACGCTGTAAAGACAAAATAAACAATGAATTTTTGTTCAATAAACAACTGTTTTTTTTATTTTTTTTTTGGGATCAACGATCTACATTTATTTTACAAAATGTAATTTGTAAGAAAATGGAGGGATATTATTTGTATTTTATCAACAGTAGACTGAATTGGTTTGATCAAGTTCTGGTTTGACTTCCAATTTAACTTTCTATCACAAAAATAATCTTCATCTGAAAAGATTTTGACATGAATTTTTCTTTAATTTGTTTTTCTCCTGATAAAAAAGTATAAGTTGTTTTTATTTATGTTTTCATAAACAATAGAAATTCAGCTAACTGAATAAAAAATGGTATTTCTCCTTAATAGCCATAAAACATTTTTTTTTTTGTAAACTTAAAATACAGATACAATAAACCAAAATAACTTTCATTAAAAAGTAAGAAAACAAAACTATTTTTTTTTTCATTTTTGATAAATTTAAAACAAATATTTTTTTTACAACAAAAACATTTTGGTCTAATGATGACGAATTCATCGCCTACTATTTTTTAAATCATTGGAATAGATATTTGTTGTCAGAATTTATCATTGTAAAAAAAACTTTTTTGGCTGAACTATAAATTTTTATTTTTTAATTTCTTCAATCTTTTGATTTCATGAAGATTTTCAAATTGTGATTTTTATGAAAATTTGGAGGTTTTGTTGACTTAGTTTTTAATCTGACATTTTATCATCTCTAATCCTTTTCTTAGTTATGATTTATCTTGGTAATCAGTTTAAATTTGATCGTAGATTTTTTGTTGGAATTATCAAACGATTACTAGAAAGTGAAAATATTTATTTGTTTTTGTAGAGATTTAGAAATTTAAATGAAAGAGCAGATTTATATTTCAATTAGGAAGTTTGGATATAATTTATTGATTTGAGTTTAGTTTTTTTCAATCTATTTATGTTTCCGTTTGATTCTAAAAAAAATTGTTTTTATTGATTTAATTCATGCTCATTTCTTATTTTTTATTGTATCAATAATTCTTGGTGTTATCTTTTCAATATGCATCTAAAAACTATGAAGAGTTCTAAAATTATAATTACTTTTTTACACATAACTGTTTACAAATGTTTCAAGATATTATTTTCAAATAATATGTAAATAACAAAAGATATAAAAATTAAAATAAAATAAGTTTGTTATAGATATGAAAATTGAAATAAGATAAAAACTTTAAATAAATTTAGAATATAAAATGTTTATACTAATTAATTAATAATTTTATAAGATAAGAATTGTTTTCAGTTAAACATTAAAATTTTACTCTTAATGAAACCCAAAAAATAAAAGTGTGTATATGGGCCTATTAACATATTAGTAGGCCCAAGATGATAGTTAAAGGTAGCGGATGAAAAAATAGATATTCCTTGCGCAAATCATGTAGGAACAAAACTCGTATTTTTCTGTTTTATCTTCATATACAATTAACTTAACACGTTAGATTTTTCCTGATCACTATAAATTCACAAGTCGTCTTATAAGTGTATTGCATAACTTTTATTGTGTAACAGCGAAATCCTGGACTTAACATCTTGATTATTTTTTGTAGTGCACAAGCTGAACTTCCCTTATATGAATCCATTCTCTAACTTGTGTGCTTTGTTCCACGAGATTTTACTGTTCTTAGCGATAAAGCTAACACTGAAGAAAGAGACTTACTCTGTTGCCGCACGCCGACACCTCTCTTTGGATTTGCTTAGAACGAAATGTCTTTCTTTAGGGGTTTCGATTTTCTCTTTTGCACGATGGATAGACACATTCTTTTATCAGGAATTGTTATTATTATTTCCTATTCACTTGAGAGCATCTGTTGCTTGTAAATCAAGTACTCCTTATAAAAGGAAAATATACACATTTTGGCTATTGGACCTACGTGGGCCTATTTTAGATCCCATCAGAGATAAAGACAGCAGACGTTTCACCTTTGTATCTGTTAAACGGCACGGCGTTTCGGATCCGCAGAACTCAACCAGAGAGAAGCGTCATAGGCTCATAGTTGTTGTTCCTTTCAGCGGATCCACCCTCCCACACCGTTCGCTGAGAAACATTAGGAAAGAGACGGCGAGAAAAGGGAATGCGAAGTAGATAACAAATATTGAGGACAAGCAGAGCATGAACAGAGTCGCAGCAGCCAACGAGCTCGCCTTCCGGGTCGGTATCTACGTCATGGTGGTCACCTCCGCGTCGAGCCTCTGTACAGTGGAGAGAGCAACGACGCAGTGAACTCACTTCCGATTTCGTCTCCGTGAGTTTTTTTCCCGGGGCATTTTGTAGTTACCAGAAGATACGGGGTGTTCCGGTAAATATGAAAGTTATGGGGTAATATCGTAAATATCAAAAGATGTGGGGCAATTTGTAATTACCTAAAGATACGGGTATTCCTGTAAATAAGAAACGTTTTGGGGTAGTTTCGTAAGTAAAATGCCAAAAGATGTGGGCATTTTAGTAATTACTGTAAGATACAGGGTGTACCGGTATATAAGAAAAGTTTTGGGGTAAATACGTAAATACCAGAAGATGTTGGGCATTTTGTAATTACCAAAATATACGGGGTATTCCGGTAAATAAGAAAAGTTGTTTGGTTATTTCGTAATTAACTAAAGTTGTGGGGTATTTTGTAATTACCAAAAGATATAGGGTATTACGCTATATAAGAAAAGTTGTGGAGTAAAACGCAAATACAAGAAGATTGGGGCATTTTGTAATTACAATAAGATACAGGGTTTTCCAGTAAATAAGGAAAGTTGTGGGGTAAGTTCGTAATTATCAAAAGATGGGGGCATTGTTTTAATTACCTAAAGATACGGGGTATTCCGGTAAATAAGAAAAGTTGTGGAGTAAATACGCAAATACAAGAAGATTGGGGCATTTTGTAATTACTATAAGATACGGGGTTTTCCGGTAGATAAGAAAAGTTGTGGGGGTAAGTTCGTTATTATCAAGAGATGTGTGGCATTGTTTTAATTACCTAAAGATACGGGGTATTCCGGTAAATAAGGAAAGTTTCGGGGTAAATACGCAAATACAAGAAGGTGTGGGGCATTTTGTAATCACCAAAAGATATGGGGTTTTCCGGTAAATAAGAAAAGTTATGGGGGTAAGTTCGTAATTATCGAAAGATGTGGGCATTTTTGGAGAGATCTAAGGGAAAGAGAGGTAGGGGAAATAGATTTGGGGTCGAGACAGCGAAAACCCCAAATTCGTCATTTTAGGGTTTGGGGTTGAAGGAGAAGAAAGTGAGAGAAAGGGTGGTTTTTGGGTTCAGGGTGAAGAGGAGAGTGAGTAGAGATGGCATCTAGAAAGATAATCATGTTTCGGCGACTACGATAAGCGGAATCTGAAGGGGGTAAAGAAATCGTCGCCCTTTATTTATTTTTTTTAATCGGCGCCTCAGAGATATAGGAATAATAAACGCAGAGCAATAATAATAATAAATAAAATAATTGCCCATCTCTGCTAATATAAAAGCCACTGATTCACTCACTAGCTTCACTTCGGAAGCCCTAGATCTATCCGTCTCCTCCGGATTTCGATTTTCGAAATTTTGGATCCTCGAAACCCTTTTGCTTAGTCTCTATCCAGCGAAAATGCGTGAGATCCTTCACATCCAGGGTGGCCAGTGCGGTAACCAGATCGGTGCCAAGTTCTGGGAAGTTGTCTGTGCCGAGCACGGCATAGATCCAACCGGTCGTTACACTGGTGACTCAGATCTGCAACTCGAGCGCATCAACGTTTACTACAATGAAGCTAGCTGTGGAAGATTCGTTCCTCGTGCTGTACTCATGGATTTGGAGCCTGGAACCATGGACAGTCTTAGATCTGGACCCTACGGTCAAACCTTCCGTCCTGATAACTTCGTCTTTGGCCAGTCTGGTGCTGGTAACAACTGGGCCAAGGGGCATTACACTGAAGGAGCTGAGCTAATCGATTCCGTCCTCGATGTTGTTCGTAAGGAAGCCGAGAACTGTGACTGCCTCCAAGGTAGATCTTCTAGATCTGTTCGATTTTAGTGTTGATTATGCTTTCCGGTGTACTGGACTTTGAACTCTGTGAGGATTTTGCTTCTGTAGGGTTTCAGGTCTGCCATTCCTTGGGAGGAGGAACTGGATCTGGAATGGGAACTTTGTTGATATCGAAGATCAGGGAGGAGTACCCAGACCGCATGATGCTGACATTCTCTGTGTTCCCTTCGCCTAAGGTCTCTGACACTGTCGTTGAGCCTTACAACGCTACCTTGTCTGTTCATCAGCTTGTTGAGAATGCTGATGAGTGCATGGTTCTTGACAACGAGGCCTTGTACGATATTTGCTTCAGGACTCTGAAACTCACAACCCCCAGCTGTAAGTCCTGCTTAGATTTATGTTCGCAGTGGTGATGTTCCGATATGTTTAGATCTGTTGATTTCTCTCCTATCTCTGTGAGATGCCTTTTGATCAATAGTCGATGTGCTTTGTGTAGATGGTGAACATGATTTGTTCATTGTTTCGTATAGCAAGTCTAATTTTGCAATTTCTCCACAGATTGATGCTCTCTCTATCTTTAACTTAATTGTTTTGTTACTGTTTCCAGTATCTGTTCCTGCATCTATACATATGCCTCATGTGTTGTGTTGTTGGCTCTGTTTGTTATTCCTGCATTGATCACCAAAATATATCTTTAAGCTCTATTGTTGTACATGTTTGTTTTATGTGTATGTGTATATGGCTAGGAGGTAACTCATATGCGTGTTCTCTCTCTTTGTGCAGTTGGTGACTTGAACCATTTGATATCTGCCACAATGTCTGGTGTCACATGCTGTTTGAGATTCCCTGGCCAGCTTAACTCTGACCTCCGTAAGCTTGCTGTCAATCTGATCCCATTCCCTCGTCTTCACTTCTTCATGGTGGGTTTTGCTCCGCTCACCTCAAGAGGATCTCAGCAGTACCGTTCCCTCACAGTCCCTGAGCTCACCCAACAAATGTGGGACTCGAAGAACATGATGTGTGCTGCTGACCCAAGACACGGGCGTTACCTCACAGCCTCTGCCATGTTCCGTGGTAAGATGAGCACAAAGGAAGTGGACGAGCAGATGCTGAACGTGCAGAACAAGAACTCTTCCTACTTTGTTGAGTGGATCCCTAACAATGTCAAATCAACAGTCTGTGATATCCCACCTACTGGTCTTAAGATGGCTTCCACTTTCATTGGGAACTCAACATCGATCCAAGAGATGTTCAGGCGTGTGAGTGAGCAGTTCACTGCTATGTTCAGGAGGAAGGCTTTCTTGCATTGGTACACAGGTGAAGGAATGGACGAGATGGAATTCACGGAAGCAGAGAGCAACATGAATGATCTTGTGTCAGAGTACCAGCAATACCAAGACGCAACCGCTGATGAAGAAGGTGAGTACGAGGACGAGGAAGAAGGAGAATACCAACAGGAGGAGTACTGAGAGTAAGTGTGTAAACCAGCTTAGTTATTTGTTTCTTTTTAAAAAAAAAGAAACCTCAACTACCAGTTGCAGGTTTTTTATGCTTGTATTGACAAACTCTGAATCTTGTCGACTTATTGTGTGTTGTTTGTGTACTTTTTACTCTTAAATTTGGTTCGGTCTTTTGCTGTTTAGTTTGATGAATCGTTTATTAATCTCTAACGTCTGCCCATGTTTGTTTTTTACGCTTTTGAATATACATTAGCCAAAATTATATATTCGAGAATATATTATGAATAAATACTCTTAAAATAGACATTAAAAATTGAAAATTTACAACGTCAAAACCTAGTAGTATCCTCGTCATTAACATTATGCATAAGCATGTTAATGTTGTTGGATTTGACAAGAAGAGCATTATGGACCGATCCATGAGAGATATACGCTGTCTTGGCCAACAAGGTTTAGACACGTGCCTTGGCATCGCTGTCCCGGTTCACATAGATGGGGACGGATGTCACAAAATGGATTCACCATAGAAAGACAAATAAAAATAAATTTGGATTTACTACCAGCTTTACAAACATAATTACAACAGACATAAAATGACAATATGTTGAGAGTGACACGTTTTAAAGTGCTGAGAAGTTTATCTGGCCATCATTGTGTAATGACTTATTCCATGGACCTTTCTCAAATGGTGATATTTTCAATGAAGAGTGCGAGGATGTGTTCTTTCAAGAACTCAGGGTGGGTGTAAGCATCTTGGTACCTATAGAATACATCAATGACACGGGAAAGGTTATGAATTCGCATCAAAAGAGGGAAAGGACATGAGTGATGAGGCCTCATTAGCCCTTCGTTCAAGTCCTTCCATGCATCTGAAACAATATTTCCCATTACTTCCACCGCTATTCCCTTGGAAACACGTATATATAGTTAGGACTACAGAAAGTTTTGTTTTCTCTGCGTGCTCATCACCTCGTAGCTAGAAACTTCATCCGTGAATCGAGCGATAATCTCAGAAGCTACCCTAATTTTAGGGTTCGAGGTTAACCATTCATAGGCATCGACATCTGTCATACCAGCGAATGCCATGGCTATCACGGGATAGTAACCGGAAGACCAGATCGCATTCTCTTTATACTCTTCAAATGTAGCAGTGTAATCTTTTTTCAACCATATTGCCTCTTGCATATATGCATTCGCTTGTTTTTTCAACTATTTGTGAAGAATTCATTAGGTATGACTATATATTTGAAAAAAATATATATTGCTATTTAAGTTCATTGTGAAGAATTATTGTGGTCTTAACTGATTTCTTAAGATGGAAGCCACAACCTGACCTTCCTTCCTTCTCAAGTTCCTCTTCCACTTTATCATAGAAATCTACGATGATACGGTAAGCCACCTGTGTTTGAGCCACCCATATATATCGTATAAGTCGTAGCTATTAAAAAAAAAAAATCATAATCTATATACATAATTTATATTTTTGCAAATAGAGCTAATACTTTCCAATTGCATCTGTGAAAAGCTCAAGTTCCTCCACTGTGCCATACGCATCATACATATCATCAAACGCTGTCAATAGGATTAGTGCCTTAGCTAATATGATTCGTCCTCGAGAATATTGAGGCTCAAAATATGCTCCAAGTGACCACAAGTACGACTCTGTCATCCTATGCCTTGTGTATGTTACTTTAGATTCGATTTCCATTTCATTGTACCATCTGCAAATGTAATTAAAAAAAACTCTAAACTTCATGCAAGAAAAGTACGTATATATGTGTTGAGCAGCCGAGATAATTACCTTGCTAAGCAAGCAAGTTCTTCGCGGTGCAACATTTGCAGCAGATTAAAATCTATCTTTGCAAACTCAAGTAATATTGTGTCACACGGCTCTTCCACCTCGTAAAATGAGATATATTGTCTCGTTTCTATCCTTGAGATGCCTTTGTGGTAAGGATGTTGGGCATTCTTGATGCGTATCGCAAGATGGGGGCAAGATTCAGAAGAAAAAGCGAGAGCTTCGTCAATAATATCTTCTCCGTGAGTGCTCCAATTGTGAAGCTTCATACAGGCTTAACATACCGCTTGTATCTGCCACTAAGTGTCCTTTGAACTTTCCATCCTCACCCTTGAACTTCTCAAACACATCTTAGAAATGTATAAATAATAACTTGGGTTAAGATAATCCAAAGTTTGTAGTGTTCTTCATTCCTATATTTAATTTGAAACAAAAGTATAAGATTAATATAATTACCGGCGGAAAGTTCGAAACCAAATTGCCAGAAAACTTGGAAAAGCAACCCAACAGTGTATAAATCGCATTCATCATCCGATTATCATGATTAATTAAATGTACAAAACATCTTCACGATAAACTAAAGAATCTTAGTTAGAACCGGATTTTGTAAACATCTCTATCACATTTCTCTATCATTTAGAACCGGATTTTGTATCCACACAAGGGGTTTTTGTGTACATTTAAAGATGCATGAACAAAACATCTTCCACGCAACGATCTGGTAATTAATTCTTTTGCAAGCAATGCATATATCTAAACAATATGGAGAGGTAATACAAATTTAGCGAAGAAATTTGGTCATGTTGCTTCTTAAAGAACTGTATCAAACTGCGTACAAATATGTTTTATTACAACATATGTTTCATCCTGACATTATTTTTCAATTGTTTAAAATAATTAACAGGCATGATTCCCTTTTTTGTATCCCCACAATTGAATTTTATGATTGATTAATTATCTATTTCAAACAGAGTTATATTTGAGGTATCTTGTTCTATAAATTCGTTTTTTTTTTTGGATTGGACAACAAAAGTCTAAACATTATTTTCTAATTTAAATGTGGTTCCAAAATAAGAAACAAAAATACAAGAAATACCTTTTTCTAATTCGTGAATGAAGGGTCGAAGATCTCGCCAAAAGATATTTCTTTAAATGTTCACATGTGCCAAACTGTTAATGATATATTTTGAAATTAAGTTTACATGAGAAAAAAAGTATTTAGTTATGAACTTATGAATTATGATAAAACTTACCTTAGTTGATTGGGCGTGATTAAAAAGAAAGAAAGTAACAATATATGTTTTCAATAACATGAAACTTATTCTGCTTGTAATTCTAAATCTATCAAAATCTAGTAACTAATAATTCCACTTTACTAAGCCTTTGTTAAAAAAAAAAAAAAATTCACAATAGATTGGATTATAGATGACTTAAAATGGTACGTGGTGAATGTCCACAAACTACATCAAAGTTAATGCGTTATGTTAAAAAAAAAAAAAGATTTTGGGTAACACTAACATCGTAGATAACCAAATAAATTTTATTTATACATTTGAGTAAAATTTGATCTTTACTTGTTCTTTACTTAACTTCTGCAACCTTTATTTTTATCCAACGCAAATTCCTTTAACTTAATGGTTTAAATGTTTACTAGATTAGAATATAGTCGTATAAAGCAACATTTTTTTATGATACAATATTTTTTTTTTATTAATTTAGTTTAACAGTATTAATATTTTTTTAATATCATGAAGTATTCAGTTCAAATTACAAATATATATATAATAAATTTTAAAAATGATATACTTGACAGCAGAAAGTAAATGATTAAAACCCAATTGCTATTGGGATCTACCAGTAATAATTTCGTAATTAATTTCGTGTAATGGAGATAAATATCAGAAAAGAAAAAAAAGAGGTTTGCTCATTAACATTGATACACCCACAAGAAAATCATTTGTATCTATGCAATTATAAAAGCTGAAAGTATTTTCAAAAATTCCTATAATACCCTTGCAACATGCTCTTTCTTTTTGCCAGCCTGCTTGCGAATCATTCGCCGCCACATCAGCACCGTAATTAGAACCTTTGTCCTTTTCTGAAACACGACATCGTTTCTATTACCATGACACAAAAATGCCTGTATAGATGTACGTACACCATGCGTAAACATACTCGTATATAATTTATTCTACTTTATTGCTTCCTCTCTCTCTCGAAGAAGAAGAAGCAGCCCAACAAATTAAACAGATTCGTCAGAATTTTCCATTTTTCCTCCGTTGATTAGGGAGAGATCAACATTCGTAGATTGTTAAAAAAGCAATAGAAAGTTCCTTCGTTTTCAGATCTGAATCGAGGCGTTCAAAATTCGATTTCTCGATTCATCCGCCATTTTTTTTTTGTTTCCAGCGAAAGGGGTACGTACACGATCGTTTTCTCGTCTGAATTTCGTTGGATCTGTTGAATTTTAAACAATATGGGTTTGGTTATGGAGATGACTAACGAGGGTTCTGATTTAGGGATTTTTGATCGTGTAGGTTGATTGCGAGATCGGAGAAAGGGAAATAATGGCGCATAGGGTAGATCAGGAATACGATTATTTATTTAAGATCGTGTTGATCGGAGATTCTGGTGTTGGGAAATCGAACATCTTGTCGAGATTCACCAGGAATGAGTTTTGCTTGGAATCTAAATCCACCATCGGTGTCGAATTCGCCACCAGAACTACTCAGGTGATTCGAATTTTTCTCTTTCACTCTCTTAAAAGTACCTGCCGTGGTGCGGACTCACGTGTATATAAAATTGAGAATATTTATGTTAGAATCAGAGGAAGTTGAACAAGATAATGTTCAGATTTCACGTGATTTAGGTGATGTATATTTATGTTAGGGCTTAGAGCTGTGATTTTAGGTTATGTTTTCTCTTCTTACTTGCTTCTCTCTGTTCCGTGAGGTTTCTACTTTCTCTGCTGTACATGGATTTCATCTGTAGATACAGACAACTTGTGTGACATGCAATTCCTAGCTGCCATATGTTTACATTCTTCAATTATGCGTTTTGGTTTATTTGCACCATCATGATCTTGTTAGTGTAGTTTAGAATTCAGGTATTCGATAGTTCATTTTCAAGACATGGCTCTGGAACTTTGGTCTGTTTAGTTTCTGAGGTTGCATCCTCTTTACTCTATTGATTTGGGAGGATTTAGGTCAATCTAGGCAATACACCGTTGGCTGTCACACCATGATCACAAGTGGGTAGCGAATCAGTAAAAAGAATTTCGAACAATGTAGTTTTTTTTTACGTTTTGTTGGTTTCTTTGGGTCCAAGAGATTATTGTTTGAGAATATCCAAGGGATTCTTCGTTCAGGTGCTGGATCAAGTCGATTGCTCTCTTTTTTTTGTGGAGAGTTTTTTTCTTTTTCAAGAGAGAATCTTAGATGTGCTGGACATTTATCATGACCGATGCTTTTGCTCAATTTTAGACTATAATTGGATGGTCGTGAGGACAATTAGAAATAAAGAAGATTCTCACAACTTGTCCTCAATAATTCGTTGTATCTCCAGATTATTATTGTCTTTTGTCATGCATGACCTAGTCCACCTTCAAACTGTCTTGAAGTCGACCAATTATATTACAAGAAAGAGAACATAGATTAATATAGTTTCATACGGAGAGATGCACTGAAAACGTTGATGGTTAATGTTCCAAAGATTATTTTTACGACTCGGGAGTCTATTTTGTCAACGCGTAGATATAGGCTCTTAACTTTTGATTGTTGAAACATTAGCAGTCTTGTTCATAATATGGGGATGCTTCAGCTCTTGAGTTAACTGGTTTGAATCTTGAATGGATTCACAGGTGGAAGGAAAGACGATTAAGGCTCAGATCTGGGACACTGCAGGTCAGGAGAGGTACAGGGCCATCACCAGTGCTTATTACAGAGGCGCAGTGGGTGCACTTCTTGTCTACGACATCACCAAGAGACAGACCTTTGACAATGTCTTGAGGTGGCTGCGCGAACTGAGAGACCATGCAGATTCGAACATTGTGATCATGATGGCTGGGAATAAATCCGATCTGAACCACTTGAGATCCGTTGCTGAGGAAGATGGTCAGAGTCTGGCCGAGAAGGAAGGTCTCTCTTTCCTGGAGACATCTGCTCTTGAAGCAACAAACGTCGAGAAAGCGTTTCAGACCATCTTAGGAGAGATCTACCATATCATAAGCAAAAAGGCACTGGCTGCACAAGAAGCGGCTGCAGCTAATTCCGCAATTCCGGGACAAGGAACTACGATTAACGTTGATGACACATCTGGAGGCGTGAAACGAGGATGCTGCTCTACCTAAAACGAAAGGTAAACTGTTGTTTCGCTTGTTCCCTATTCAAAGATTCCAACTTCTGTTTTCACTGGCTTCTCTTCTGTTTCAAGTTTTGGCTGATGAAACGTAACTATGCAAAGACTATGTAGAATACTTCTGTCCATTTGCTCTGTTTTTTGTGCTCTTCGGTTTGGGATTTTTGTGTTCATTTAAAGCTTGTGAGATTCTTTAGTCAGTAAAGCTTTGTTAGTAGTATACTTGGAATCTGCTGGTGCTTTTTCCGGTTCTTCTTGCGATGGTGTGTTATGGTCATTTCTGGTTCATAAAGTAAACTCTCTCTCGAAAAAGCAAAAAAAAAAACTATATATGATCTCTTTTATTCATCTCCGGTTTAGGTCGGTTTGTCTTGGCTTTATCGAATCATTGGTTCATTTCTTATTAATGTATCCACTTCCAAATCCTTTTTTTTTATGTCACACACTGCAGCTACTTGTAAATAATTATGAATTTTATAAGAAAATTGTTATAAATCAATTAAATAAATGAGGTGGAGCCCACTGTTATTCTTGATTATGTAAGCGCATTGTTTTTTTCTATAAATAGGAGACTTCAGTTGATGTAAAATTCAATTCCAAAACAACAATAAGAACAACAAGTTCTCTTTATAAAATCTCTTTCTTTCAGTAAAATAATTATAAGGTATCGGTTTTTATAACACGTTATTAGCACGATCACTCTGATCGATACTATTTGCAGTCGCCAGTCACTATCTACAATCACTGGAATTCACTATTTATCACCGGATTTACTATTCACCACTGGAATTCACTATTCATCACCGGATTCACTATTCACCATCGGAATTCACTGTTCACCACCGTAATCACTGTTCATACCGAAACCAACATTATCACTGTGAGAAGTTGTTATTCAGTTTATAATTATTTACATCGATATTATTATTAATCACGTTCATATTAATAAAGAAAGAGAATTAAGAAATATCAGGGTACGCCTATGATATTACCCAACGAAATCTTGATTTGGCCACGATTGACCATTGTTAATGCCCTAAAAGGCTAATACAATGAACCAACCGATTCTCGTTGATCTCACCAAACCTTCGGGTTTGCTGTATTAAAGAAATGGTTCTGACTTATTGTATGCTATGTGGTTGCGGTTTAAATCCGACCTTCCACATCAAAAAATAAGTTGGATTATAAAATCTGTTAATATATTTTGAGTTTTCATACAATCTAAATTATTGTTAATATATTTTGAGTTTTCGACATGAATATTAATAGTAATTTCATATGTATGCATTAATTTAGATTGTATCAAAACTCAAAATATATTAACAGATTTTATAATCCAACTTATTTTCTGATGTGGAAGGTCGGATTTAAACCGCAACCACAGAGCATACAATAAGCCAGAACCATTTCTTTAATACAGCAAACCCGAAGGTTTGATGAGATCTCTGAGAATCGGTTGGTTCATTGTATTAGCCTTTTAGGGCATTAACAATGGTCAATCGTGGTCAAACCAAGATCTCGTTGGGTAATATCATAGGCATACCCTGATATTTCTTAATTCTCTTTTTTTTATAATATGAACGTGATTAATAAGAATATCGATGTAAATAATTATAAACTGAATAACAACTTCTCACATTGATAACGTTGGTTTCGGTATGAACAGTGATTACGGTGGTGAACAGTGAATTCCGATGGTGAATAGTGAATCCGGTGATGAATAGTGAATTCCAGTGGTGAATAGTAAATCCGGTGATGAATAGTGAATTCCGGTGATTGTGGATAGTGACTGGCGACTGCAAATAGTATCGATCAGACTGATCGTGCTGATAACGTGTTATAAAAACCGATATTTTATAATTATTTTACTGAAAGAAAGAGATTTTATAAAGATAACTTGTTGTTCTTATTGTTGTTTTGAAATTGAATTTACATCAACTGAAGTTTTCTAGTTATAGAAAAAAAAATGAGGTTACTATGCAACATAGTAACATCTGTTTACGTATGCGCTTAAATCATTAAGAATAACAGTGGGTTCCACCTCGTTTATTTAATTGATTTATAACACAAGTGAATGAAATGACGAAGCTAATTTATAAAACCGACCAAAATAAAATGTTTTTTTTTAATAATATCCATCAAGTAAATATAGAAAATGACCATACACGGAGAATGATAAAAAGGAGTGGTGGAGAAAGAAACGTCATATCAGCCAACTTGCAAAATATACCCCATTGCATGCACGATAATGTGTTCACGGTAATAAATAAACAATCATGAAAGTTAACATAGTCAACCTGTGAGTTTTTTTTTTTTGTTTCTTTCAACTTTGTGTATTAACCAAAAGGTATTTCAATTCTAAATCATGTTTTTTTTTAGAAACGATATTGCTATAAACGAAAAATAGTTGAGATCTATAATCTTCAAAATTACATAACATATATAATTAGATCGAATGATCAATCAAAATAAAATCTATTTTAATATTTATTGATATGAAAAATAAAAGGGGTAAACAAAACACAATAGTTTTTTGGCTCCCTGCCCAAGACGGAAATTGCCAAATCATATTCGGTAAACGCACACATCAATCAGAGAAATTACTTGTAAGAAAAACAAATTCGTGAAACTGGAAGAAAAAACAAAAAAAAACAAATATGGCGAGAACTTTTTGGTTCAGATTTTGATTTCTGTTTTTTTTTTCTTTTTCTTTTAAGGGTTTGTTTATCTGCGCAATCGAATCTTGTCCGAAAGATTGAAACTTTGGAAGATAGATATAATTTCGCGAGGTGGGTTGGTAGTGAATGGCGCAACAAGGGCAGGGAAGCATGGACCCTGCTGCTCTCGACGACATCATTCGGCGTTTGCTTGATTACAGAAACACTAAGCCTGGGACGAAGCAGGCTATGATGCTCAACGAGTCTGAGATCCGACAGCTTTGCGTTGTCTCCAGAGAGATATTCCTTCAACAGCCCAGTCTCCTTGAGCTCGATGCCCCCGTCAAGATATGCGGTATATAAAATATCTCTCTGATATCCATCTTCCTGCTTCGTTTTTGTATGTCTCGTTGATCTGGTTTGTTCGCTTGGGGATCTGAGATTCTTCGTGATTGTGTACCATTGCCTTCTCTTATTTAATTTTAGCTCAAAAAGTTTGCGTTTTTAGCTTGTGCTAGCTTTTTTTTGGAGATGAGTTTAGTTTTGTGGAAACGTGAATAGTTCCGAAGAAAGATGTTTAGGTAGAAAGGAATAGGAATCAAGTTATATAGGAATGTAGAATGGATAAGAGATACAGAGAGATGTTTAGCATCATCTGATTGTAGCAACTAATCTTGAAGGAATAATCTATCTTTTACCGATTGATGTCACTAAATGATGAATGTGTTTGTTTGGGCGTTACACTGTTTTTGAAGTTTGCTCGAGAGAATCCAGTTATTCATAAGGATCTTAATGGTAATAGAGCTTGTACCGTTATGCAAGAGAAGCTTGTTGTTTTTTAATCTTTGTTGGTGAAAATGCATATGTTTGATATTCTAACTTAGCAACTCCTTGTATTGCTTTCTTTTTTTTTCGTTCAAACATCGTTACCTAAGGTTCCTGTGGATCTAGGTTGATGTGTGACATTTGTCTTTGTCATCTCTGTTATTTCAGGTGATATTCACGGTCAATATTCAGATTTAGTGAGGCTTTTCGAGTATGGAGGTTTCCCTCCTGCAGCAAACTACTTATTCTTAGGAGATTACGTTGACCGTGGGAAACAGAGTTTGGAGTCTATTTGTCTTATGCTTGCCTACAAGATTAAATACCCTGAGAACTTTTTCCTGTTAAGAGGAAACCACGAATGTGCATCTATCAACAGAATCTACGGATTCTATGACGAATGTAAACGGAGATTCAGCGTGAAGCTCTGGAAAGTGTTTACAGACTCTTTTAACTGTCTTCCTTTGGCTGCTGTCATAGATGAAAAGATACTTTGTATGCACGGTGGACTTTCTCCTGATTTGACCAGTGTGGAGCAGATTAAGAACATAGAGCGTCCAACAGATGTTCCAGACTCTGGTTTGCTCTGTGACCTTCTTTGGTCTGATCCCAGTAAAGATGTCAAGGGCTGGGGGATGAATGATCGCGGAGTCTCCTATACTTTTGGGGCTGACAAAGTTGCTGAGTTTCTAATAAAAAACGATATGGATTTAGTCTGTCGTGCCCACCAGGTTAGTTGCATTACATACATTTTTCCTTTAGTTTTTGGTTTGGGATTTGGATCTGCTGCTTAAGAGCATATAATATTCCCACAGGTTGTAGAGGATGGGTATGAGTTCTTTGCCGATAGACAGCTTGTGACTATATTTTCTGCTCCAAACTACTGTGGTGAATTTGACAATGCGGGTGCAATGATGAGTGTCGATGAAAGTTTAATGTGCTCTTTCCAAATTTTAAAGCCTGCGGATCGAAGGCCACGGTTCTTGTGAAGCGAAAGAGGTATATATATGAGTGTTTCTCCAAATGTTGATCTTCCTCTTTATTTCAGAATCTCAGCTTGCTATATCAGTTTAAGTTCTCTCACATCTCATACTAAGTCCATGACTAGCTTTCATCGCATATCATGTTTCTTAAATTTGGATTACAATAGCGACTCATTTGATGTACAGAGAGTCAGAGAGCTTTTAAAAAGTTTTGTTTCAATTTTCATGAAGTTTCTGTCTTTGGAAGCGTTGATCTACTGAAAAGGTCTTAATATATAGTTCACAGATTCATTAACTTACGGAGGAACTCTCTCATTTATGCATTTGCATTTTGCTGTCCTTCTCAACACGATTTAGATTCAGTCTTGCGGAAAAAGAGAAGAGGAGATAGGCGACAGCAAATGTTGAGTGCAGATAATTCTGAACCTCTATGAGAATTATCCGGAGTGCAAAGGCAACAACAATATAATATATGTTTTTGTCAGTCCATTGCACACCTGATGACGAAGTAAACCCTATTTGAGAAGCTGCACAGGAGCGACAACGAAAATCTTTTATACTTTGAAGATGAATGGACCTCTCAGTCTTCTCCGGATTAAGTGTTCTTCCAGGATTCAGGGTTTCAACCATATGAAAACTCCCATTTAAACACAGTTTCATCCAAAAAAAGAAGTAAATAGAGTTTTCTTTTTGGGGGGTACTTTTGCTCTCGGGGTTGCTTGTTAAACAAGATAATAGTGTTCTTCTCTTCTGTTTCAAGTTCCAACACTCACCACTCAAGCAGCTATTAAATCGTAGATGTATAGTTGATTAAAAATAAAGTTGGTTAAGCTATGCACAAAATTCATGAACTCAAAGTTTCCAACATTCAGTGAAGTCAAAACGAATGTAATATTTGGATTGAGTTTACGCTCAAATAACGTTCATTATTAAACTGCCATCTGGGGCTTGAACGTTGGTGCAGCTTGGTCATTAAGAATTTATTGAGTCAATGTAGTGATCTGGGGGAGTAGTAACATATGACTGGATGTGGATTAGAACAAAACAAGAAAAACCTATGATTTGGATGTGGATGACCAAAAATAAAAATAAAAATAAAAATAAAAATAAAAGAATAACAACCTATGGATTGGACCAAACTATAACATAAAATAACCTCTGAACTAGACAATAGAACAAGGGAAAAACTATAAGATTATTTTTGTCATGTGTCTGAAAAACTAAAGGCGCAATTTTTTTAAGAGAAGCATTTTTACCACGTGATTGGCACGTGCAAACCAACCACGGGAGAAGCACAAGAACCAGTGGCATCGGCAAAGCCGCAGCTGTTTCGTCGATCAACAATCAGATTTGATAGAGAAGCCGCGAATTTTTATGTTTTTCTTTTTGGAAAATTTTCCGGGAAACAGAACGGGAAAATCTTAGTCACCGGAAAATGTTTCTATCTCACCCTCCTCAAGCAATACAGCCGACTTATTATACCCTCAACTTCTTACCTCGCTCTTCTCCGAAACCACCGTCGTATTCCGTTGCCTTAAACAATCTTTCAACAGCTTCCGCCGCCGGAGCTAAAATCTCTAATAATCATCTTATTCAATCATTGTGCAAAGAGGGTAATTTAAAACAGGCACTCCGCGTTTTGTCTCAGGAATCAAGCCCGAGTCAACAGACTTACGAGCTTCTGATTCTCTGCTGCGGTCGTCGAAGTTCTGGTGCGATCTCGATCAACCTTAATTTTAAGTTTTTGAAGATCAACCATGAATCAAACAACCAAGACTATTTTTCTCAACTAGCTAGATATTATGGAGATTCTGGTAGTGCCAAAACTCAATTGGTTCATATTGAATCAAGAGATGGTCGAATTTTCCTTCTGTTGGACCATAGAGAGCTAGTTCGACCACCCAAGCAAGTTCAAGAGGCTATACTTGTTTTTGATGATCCAAGGAACGTCTTAGCTCATCCACATACAAGAGATAAGGCTCAAAAGGCCTAGGAAGACACCAAGGACGAGCTGGGCCTACTCAAGGATAAGCCCAACAAGATGAGAGTTGAGCATGACCCATATTGGCCCATAAAGCTGAAGGATCGACCACCATGGGCTCTTATGGATGGGTATGGACGTGGTCCAAGTAGAAAAATAAGATTAAAAATAAACCAGCCTGTTGGTTTAATGTGTTTTGGTTTATAATTAGTCATTAAAATTAAACCAGAGAGTTAGTTAGAGTAGATTAGAGAAGATATATCATTCTGGTATAATCTTGTTAGGATTAGATAAGTTAGTTAGGATATAATAGATTAGATATATTATTCTGATATATTCTTTTAGGATTAGATTAGTTAGTTAGGATATTATTTAGATAGGAATAAAGTAGTTAGGATATTATTCTGTAGATTAATTTAGATAGGATTATTTGCCTATAAAAAGGCTTCACTTCCCCATTGTAAAGACACACATCGAATTTTATAAACAATATTAAAGCTATTTTGCTTCTTGCTTTCTCTGTTCAGCCTAAGAACATTGACCCTTGATCACTAAAGAGTAGAGTAATCTACTGTGATATTCCATAGCTCTTTGCAGGGTGATCCTGTGCTAGTGGAATCAAACCCCTTCATCATTCACATCAATTGGAGAGTTAGTAACCTCCTTCTTCATCATTCAACCTACCTTCAAGCCGATCCTCTGGTTTATTCATAACCAGGGCCGCACCAAGTGGTATCAGAGCCTCTTGAAGGTTAGGGTTTGTGAAATCACTTTGATTTCAAAACCACCATCAATTTCTTTTCAATTTTTAAGTTTCATAAACAAATTCTTATCTTTCTATCATTTTTAAGTCAGCTGAGCTTTTTCTGAATTACAAAATGATCTAAAAAAAGAACTGCAAAAAAAAAAAAAAAAAAAAAAAAAAATTCAAAAAAAAAAAACGAAAATCAGACAAAAAAAAAAAAACAACGAAAAAAAAAAAAAAAAATCTTGCAATCTTTCTATCTTAAGTTTCAGTAGGTTTAGCTTTAAATCTTAGGTGATTGGGCTTTGATCTATTTTTGAACTTGTTGGAATAATCTATCATAGATTCATAATCTATTCATCATATATCCAGCAAATCTACCATGTATTCTTTTGGGAACAAAAGAAAATATGGAGAGAATGCAAAACAACAAGCAACAAGGGAGAGAGTTGCACCTACCCAAACTGTGATCCTGACTGAGAAGCAATTAGAGGATCTAACAGATCTGATCTACAATCAAATGAGAGAAAAAAAATTCCACAAGCCAAGGTGGGAAGCGTCTGATCTAAAACCAGTAAGTCCAAAGAAGCAAGTCAACAACAGAGGTCGATCCCTACTATTTTCAGGAAATAGAAAAGATCCTGAAGTATACTTGCAATGGGAAAGCGATATGGAAAAGTGGCTACAATTCAACAAAATTCCCAAGGAACTGGAGTTATCACAAGTGGTCTCAGCATTCACAGGAAAAGCTCATGAATGGTGGTTAAAGGAAAACCCTCCAACTATCTACAAGGATTCAATGCTAGATTGGAGAGGTCTTAAGGCACGGATGCATGAAGAATTTGTAGAGCAGTACCAATCCACCCCAACCAGAGTGACGTCTATATCACCATCAGCTAAGGAGCTCAAAATAAATAAACATGAAGAAGATACAGAAGATTCCATCTTGCAGACTATCAACAAACCCAAACAAGACATACAACCAATCAACGGATCATACAAACCAGACCCAGAGGAATTAAGCAACAAATCGACTTGTTACAGAAGCTCAACTCATCAAGAAATCACTGAAAAAAAGAATTGGATCAAAATATATTCAGATGAAGGAGATATTCAACTTCCAAGTCGGCAAACGACCACTGAATCCGAAGGACATAATCGTTTACTTATTGAAGGACCCCAAGAGAACCAGGATGAACCAAGTTATGAACCAACTTTTTTTGGAAACCTAACCCTTCATAGGAGCCTGTCGAATTGGATTCATGTCCAAATTCCTTATGGTTTAAAAGTTATTCAACTTCTAAACCAGGAGATGCTTGGTTTGCCCTGTTTGCAAGCTCACAGATTCAACCACTTACAAACCAAAATTTGGCGACCAGGAGAGGAATATAATCATTCTGGAGACATATCTGATCATCCAGGAGCATTATCCATCATCTTAGAGGGCTCGGATTTGAGGACAAATCCTTTTAAAGGAGGAGGGGATGGTGCGATCTCGATCAACCTTAATTTTAAGTTTTTGAAGATCAACCATGAATCAAGCAACCAAGACTATTTTTCTCAACTAGCTAGATATTATGGAGATTCTGGTAGTGCCAAAACTCAATTGGTTCATATTGAATCAAGAGATGGTCGAATTTTCCTTCTGTTGGACCATAGAGAGCTAGTTCGACCACCCAAGCAAGTTCAAGAGGCTATACTTGTTTTTGATGATCCAAGGAACGTCTTAGCTCATCCACATACAAGAGATAAGGCTCAAAAGGCCTAGGAAGACACCAAGGACGAGCTGGGCCTACTCAAGGATAAGCCCAACAAGATGAGAGTTGAGCATGACCCATATTGGCCCATAAAGCTGAAGGATCGACCACCATGGGCTCTTATGGATGGGTATGGACGTGGTCCAAGTAGAAAAATAAGATTAAAAATAAACCAGCCTGTTGGTTTAATGTGTTTTGGTTTATAATTAGTCATTAAAATTAAACCAGAGAGTTAGTTAGAGTAGATTAGAGAAGATATATCATTCTGGTATAATCTTGTTAGGATTAGATAAGTTAGTTAGGATATAATAGATTAGATATATTATTCTGATATATTCTTTTAGGATTAGATTAGTTAGTTAGGATATTATTTAGATAGGAATAAAGTAGTTAGGATATTATTCTGTAGATTAATTTAGATAGGATTATTTGCCTATAAAAAGGCTTCACTTCCCCATTGTAAAGACACACATCGAATTTTATAAACAATATTAAAGCTATTTTGCTTCTTGCTTTCTCTGTTCAGCCTAAGAACATTGACCCTTGATCACTAAAGAGTAGAGTAATATACTGTGATATTCCATAGCTCTTTGCAGGGTGATCCTGTGCTAGTGGAATCAAACCCCTTCATCATTCACATCAATTGGAGAGTTAGTAACCTCCTTCTTCATCATTCAACCTACCTTCAAGCCGATCCTCTGGTTTATTCATAACCAGGGCCGCACCAAGTGGTATCAGAGCCTCTTGAAGGTTAGGGTTTGTGAAATCACTTTGATTTCAAAACCACCATCAATTTCTTTTCAATTTTTAAGTTTCATAAACAAATTCTTATCTTTCTATCATTTTTAAGTCAGCTGAGCTTTTTCTGAATTACAAAATGATCTAAAAAAAGAACTGCAAAAAAAAAAAAAAAAAAAAAAAAAAAATTCAAAAAAAAAAAACGAAAATCAGACAAAAAAAAAAAAAAACAACGAAAAAAAAAAAAAAAAATCTTGCAATCTTTCTATCTTAAGTTTCAGTAGGTTTAGCTTTAAATCTTAGGTGATTGGGCTTTGATCTATTTTGAACTTGTTGGAATAATCTATCATAGATTCATAATCTATTCATCATATATCCAGCAAATCTACCATGTATTCTTTTGGGAACAAAAGAAAATATGGAGAGAATGCAAAACAACAAGCAACAAGGGAGAGAGTTGCACCTACCCAAACTGTGATCCTGACTGAGAAGCAATTAGAGGATCTAACAGATCTGATCTACAATCAAATGAGAGAAAAAAAATTCCACAAGCCAAGGTGGGAAGCGTCTGATCTAAAACCAGTAAGTCCAAAGAAGCAAGTCAACAACAGAGGTCGATCCCTACTATTTTCAGGAAATAGAAAAGATCCTGAAGTATACTTGCAATGGGAAAGCGATATGGAAAAGTGGCTACAATTCAACAAAATTCCCAAGGAACTGGAGTTATCACAAGTGGTCTCAGCATTCACAGGAAAAGCTCATGAATGGTGGTTAAAGGAAAACCCTCCAACTATCTACAAGGATTCAATGCTAGATTGGAGAGGTCTTAAGGCACGGATGCATGAAGAATTTGTAGAGCAGTACCAATCCACCCCAACCAGAGTGACGTCTATATCACCATCAGCTAAGGAGCTCAAAATAAATAAACATGAAGAAGATACAGAAGATTCCATCTTGCAGACTATCAACAAACCCAAACAAGACATACAACCAATCAACGGATCATACAAACCAGACCCAGAGGAATTAAGCAACAAATCGACTTGTTACAGAAGCTCAATTCATCAAGAAATCACTGAAAAAAAGAATTGGATCAAAATATATTCAGATGAAGGAGATATTCAACTTCCAAGTCGGCAAACGACCACTGAATCCGAAGGACATAATCGTTTACTTATTGAAGGACCCCAAGAGAACCAGGATGAACCAAGTTATGAACCAACTTTTTTTGGAAACCTAACCCTTCATAGGAGCCTGTCGAATTGGATTCATGTCCAAATTCCTTATGGTTTAAAAGTTATTCAACTTCTAAACCAGGAGATGCTTGGTTTGCCCTGTTTGCAAGCTCACAGATTCAACCACTTACAAACCAAAATTTGGCGACCAGGAGAGGAATATAATCATTCTGGAGACATATCTGATCATCCAGGAGCATTATCCATCATCTTAGAGGGCTCGGATTTGAGGACAAATCCTTTTAAAGGAGGAGGGGATGGTGCGATCTCGATCAACCTTAATTTTAAGTTTTTGAAGATCAACCATGAATCAAGCAACCAAGACTATTTTTCTCAACTAGCTAGATATTATGGAGATTCTGGTAGTGCCAAAACTCAATTGGTTCATATTGAATCAAGAGATGGTCGAATTTTCCTTCTGTTGGACCATAGAGAGCTAGTTCGACCACCCAAGCAAGTTCAAGAGGCTATACTTGTTTTTGATGATCCAAGGAACGTCTTAGCTCATCCACATACAAGAGATAAGGCTCAAAAGGCCTAGGAAGACACCAAGGACGAGCTGGGCCTACTCAAGGATAAGCCCAACAAGATGAGAGTTGAGCATGACCCATATTGGCCCATAAAGCTGAAGGATCGACCACCATGGGCTCTTATGGATGGGTATGGACGTGGTCCAAGTAGAAAAATAAGATTAAAAATAAACCAGCCTGTTGGTTTAATGTGTTTTGGTTTATAATTAGTCATTAAAATTAAACCAGAGAGTTAGTTAGAGTAGATTAGAGAAGATATATCATTCTGGTATAATCTTGTTAGGATTAGATAAGTTAGTTAGGATATAATAGATTAGATATATTATTCTGATATATTCTTTTAGGATTAGATTAGTTAGTTAGGATATTATTTAGATAGGAATAAAGTAGTTAGGATATTATTCTGTAGATTAATTTAGATAGGATTATTTGCCTATAAAAAGGCTTCACTTCCCCATTGTAAAGACACACATCGAATTTTATAAACAATATTAAAGCTATTTTGCTTCTTGCTTTCTCTGTTCAGCCTAAGAACATTGACCCTTGATCACTAAAGAGTAGAGTAATCTATTGTGATATTCCATAGCTCTTTGCAGGGTGATCCTGTGCTAGTGGAATCAAACCCCTTCATCATTCACATCAATTGGAGAGTTAGTAACCTCCTTCTTCATCATTCAACCTACCTTCAAGCCGATCCTCTGGTTTATTCATAACCAGGGCCACACCAAGTTCTCTCTCCGATGCTCTACGAGTTCATCGACACATTCTGGATAATGGGTCTGACCAAGACCCTTTTTTGGCTACGAAGCTTATCGGTATGTACTCGAATTTGGGCTCAGTTGATTACGCACGGAAGGTGTTCGATAAAATGCATAAACGAACAATATACGTCTGGAACGCTTTGTTCCGAGCGCTGACATTAGCAGGTCATGGAGAAGAAGTGTTGGGTTTATACTGGAAGATGAATAGGATCGGAGTCGAATCAGATAGGTTCACTTACACTTACGTTCTCAAGGCTTGTGTCACATCGGAATGCACGGCGGATCATCTAGCAAAAGGGAAAGAGATTCACGCACATCTTACTCGATGCGGATACAATTCGCATGTTTACATCATGACTACATTGTTGGACATGTATGCTCGATTTGGCTGTGAGGAATATGCCAGCCATGTGTTTGATGAAATGCCTGTTAGAAATGTGGTTTCTTGGAGCGCAATGATCGCCTGCTACTCAAAGAACGGGAAGGCTTTCGAAGCTCTGAGAACTTTCCGTGAAATGATGACAGAAACCAAAGATTCATCCCCGAATTCTGTGACTATGGTGAGTGTGCTTCAAGCCTGTGCTTCGCTTGCGGCTTTAGAGCAAGGGAGATTGATTCATGGGTACATACTCAGGCATGGGCTTGACTCCATATTGCCGGTGATCAGTGCTCTTGTGACAATGTATGGTAGATGCGGTAGGCTAGAAGTGGGACAAAGAGTATTTGATCGGATGCGTGAACGTGATGTTGTATCCTGGAATTCCTTGATATCAAGCTATGGCGTTCACGGATATGGAAGGAAAGCAATTCAAATATTCGAAGAGATGCTCGCCAATAGGGCTTCCCCAACTCCTGTAACATTTGTCAGTGTTTTGGGAGCTTGCAGCCACGAGGGACTTGTTGAAGAAGGAAAAAGGCTGTTTGAGTCAATGTGGAGAGACCATGGGATAAAACCACAAGTCGAGCATTATGCTTGTATGGTTGATCTGTTAGGTCGGGCGAATAGGTTAGACGAGGCAGCAAAGATGGTACAAGACATGAGGACTGAACCAGGGCCTAAGGTTTGGGGTTCCCTTCTAGGGTCTTGTAGAATTCACGGTAACGTTGAGCTCGCGGAGCGGGCGAGTAGAAGGCTCTTTGCTCTTGAGCCTAAAAATGCAGGGAACTATGTGCTGTTGGCAGACATTTACGCAGAAGCTCAGATGTGGGATAAGGTTAAGAAAGTGAAGAAGCTTCTAGAATACCGAGGATTGCAGAAGCTGCCTGGTCGGTGCTGGATGGAAGTGAGGAAGAAAATGTACTCGTTTGTCTCGGTGGATGAGTTTAATCCTCTTACGGAACAGATTCATGCTCTCTTGGTTAAGTTAGGAGAAGATATGAAGGAGAAAGGGTACATACCGCAGACCAAAGGCGTTTTGTATGATCTTGAGACGGAAGAGAAAGAGCGGATAGTGTTGGGACACAGTGAGAAACTGGCGTTGGCGTTTGGGCTAATAAAAACAGCGAAAGGAGAACCGATCAGGATCACCAAGAACTTGCGTTTGTGTGAGGACTGTCATTTGTTTACAAAATTCATCTCAAAGTTTATGGAAAAAGAGATTTTGGTGAGAGATGTGAACCGGTTTCATCGGTTTAAGAATGGTGTTTGTTCTTGTGGAGATTACTGGTAATACTTAGGGGACGTTATACGTTTGCTTGCGAATAATAAGCAAGGGAGAGATGTGGACTTGAGCTCTTGGACCTAATCAGGCCAAAGAAATAACAAGTAAGTTAGGCTTATAGAAAATTCCATGTCATTGATGCCAACAATCTCTGTTGGGATCATGATTGTCATATCATACTATTATTTTTCCATAGATAAACAAAACAAAAATGTGTTTTTACTTTACAGAAAATTTATTTGAAACAGAGGAGAGAAAGAAATAACAACTGTACTGAACACAGTCGACGTAGATGGTCTCCTGCTTGAAACAATCTTTTGAACACTTTCCTCAACTCTTTCTCTGGCTGCTTCAGACGCTCTTCCTTGTGTTTGGACGCAGACGCATCTGCAGCCGCGGCGAGTATAGTGTTCAGTTTCCTCTGTTTCACCTCTGCTTTCTTGGATATCAAGTTTCTCGCCTTCGCATGTCCTCTAATCGTAACAACCTACAATTTAGGCGTTTCAGAAGCGTTCTGAACCGCGTTTACGATCTGAGAACCGAGGTTATTCTTGGAGATTCCCGAGCCAATATCTTTAGCCTTGTTAATAAGCTCCCACGGCCTCTACTTTCTGCTGCGCATCGTCAGATAAGCTAGCGACTTCTGCATTTGCTTCTCTAGCTATTTAGTTGCTGACGCTGCATCTCAGGACAGGATTTCTCAGCTGCGGCTATATCTAGAAAATTTTAGCTATTTCCATAAATAATCAAGTCAAATGTATAATCAATACAATTGAACAACCTCATGTATGATATAGTAAAATAGTCAAAGAAGGCTATAACCTACCTTTTTTGGTGGATGTTATTTCTGCATATTTTTCTGGTCAAAGATGTTAAATATCTAAGTGACTCAATTTTTTCAAAAATAATTATCTTTCTATATAGCGCATGAAACCACTTCATACATTAATAACTTAAAATAAAAATTTATCATATATATTCAATAACTTACCGAAACTATTATATTCAACGTGACAACATTGAACTTCCATATTTATATGTCATCCTCAAGTTAACTACAATCAATTATTTTCTTAAGCATATAACAGTAAATTATTATATTTCTAAAGTTTGGTCACCACATTATTCTATAAATACCTTTTAATAGTCGCCCGATTTTTCAGGTCTATCAATAATCAATATACTATTAACTAAATTTAAGAAAGAAAAAGGAACAACTATGGCCAAGACAACTTCTTCGCTTGTTATCCTCATCATCTTTTTTGTGATGTTTGCCTTAGGTATACATTTATTTCAAGATTTATTCATAAAGTTTTTCTTTTAATATAATTTTAATATTTTTTTGTTAATATTGAGGGATGTTAGTGATAAATTTTTAAAATAGTTACCATTATATTCGAAATATCTTTAAATTATTTTAACTAACCTTAGTTTATTGACACCTGTCCCAAATTATAATTCATTGTGAAGTTAGTCTTATATATGTATACATTATCTTTATTATTTTCTCATTGCAATAGTCAAAGATGTTCAAGTAACTATATTAAATTTTTAGTTTTATGATTTTATCTTTATTCATTAGCAAATATATCATATCTGTTATAGTTTAGTCTATTGATCTTATAAAAAAATATGTTATCTAAAATTAAAATAAAACAATTTTGTTTGACACAGTTGAGAACAATATGGGACAAAAACAGGACTGTCAAGTGGATTTTGGCCCATGCATGAATTGCGAAATTTCATGCTATGTTAAATTTGGATCAGCTGCAACGGGTAGCTGTTTCGTCGGTGGCGTTCAAACTGGAAGATGTCTTTGCTACTTTCCTTGTCCTCCGACTGATAAGATTCATATGTAATTCTAACAGTATTTTTAAATGTTATACTTGTCAAAATGTATAAGCAAAAATCTTAATTTGAATGTCAAAAATCATGGGTGCTATGGTCTTTCATAATATATATTTTTTTTAAAAAAAAATATTTCCAATGGAACCTTTAATATCAAGAAGTTTAATTTAAGCTCAATTCGTTGACACATGTTTCAAATGCAATAGACTTATAATCCATTGTGATGTTAGCCTTAGGTATATTTACTTTTGTGTTTTACTTATAGCCATATTTAAAGATGTTTACTTAATTTTATTGTAATTTTTAGTTTTGGCTTTATTCATTGGAAAAATATATCATATATGTTGTAGTTTACTTTATTAACATCTTAAGTTTTATTTTATTTTTTTTTAAATATTTAATTATTTTTGACAATATATATTTGTAAATGTGATAGTTTGAGATCACATTTTTGGGGTAATTTAAAGATTACTTTAAACAAATATTTAATGTGTTTTTCTCTTTTTAAAGAACAAGAACACTTGTCGGTGCACTTGATCTTATCTGATAAAATAGTTAACTTATAATATGAGATGAGAGAGAAAAATTATAGTCGTCATTTTTTCCTTGATATCCTTCACAGGTCACTTTAACTAAAATTGAACTTGAAAATTAAGTAATGTAGTTGAATTTCAGTTATTTTAGGGTGTGTTCGTTTGTTTAGCCAGGTGATCCACCTGAATGAAGGCTAGTTTTGATGTTCGTTTAATACATTTAACGCAATATCCAAATAGATCACATGGCTGATTTTTGAAAACTCAGCCATAAATTAAGGAAAAATCTGGGTAAATCTTAATGATGCATTTCGATACAGGTGAAACAGTTGCTGTTAAAAAACAAGATACAGGTGAATCGGTCAAAAATTGTAAATGAAGAAAATAACTCTATTTACATTATAATTTGAATAAACTAAAGTATGTCCAAATTATAAAAATCTAAAATACATTAATTTATAAATATAATTTCAAAAAATATTTTGAATAGTAGATGTTAATCAAAGTTTCGAAACATTAATTTTTATAAAAACCATAAAATAGTATTTTATCAAAAATATTATACTAACATTTTCTTTCTGTAACCATAAAATAACAATTTTTTGCTAAAGTCATAAAATATATTTCCTGTCAAAACATCAAAAACATATTTCCTTACTAAAACCCAAAAACAGTTTTCCGGAAAAACAGCATGCTCTCACAATTTTTTTTTTCACCAAAACTATAAAATATTTTTTTTAGCTAAAACCCAAAAAACATTTTTTGCCAAAATCAATAAACACGTTTTTCCGCCAAAATCATAAAAATTTATTTTCTCGCCAAGACCAAAAAATATATTTTTCTATCAAAACCGTAAAAATATATTTTTTTTTATTTCCAAAATAGTAAAAACACATTTTTCCAAAAAACTGTAAAATATGTTTTTTCTACCAAAATTATAAAATAAGTTTTTCTGCCACCAAAACTAAAAAATATGTTTTCCTATCAAAACTACAAAAACCCGTTTTTCTATCAAAACCACAAAAATATATTCTCCGCTAAAGCAGTAAAAACACATTTTCTTGCTAAAACTACAAAATATGTTTTTTTGCCAAAACCATAAAACACATTTTTCGTCAAAACTACAAAAATAGGTTTTCCAACCAAAACCGCAATACATGTTTTCCTGCCAAAACCTCAAACATATTTTTCTAGCAAAACCGTAAAAATACATTTTTCTGTCAAAAGCATAAATATGTTTTCCTCTCTAAAGTAAAAACATGTTTTCATGTTAAAATAAAAAAATACGTTTTTTTCACAAAAACCGTAAAACTGTAATTTCTTTTGTACAAAAACTTCAAAACTTTATATTCCTGCTAAAATTTGGGACATCCAACTTGTTAGAGCTTTATTCTTTTCTATTTCGTACGATAGGATTATATACCAATCTATGCAGTAGTAATTCTTAGGCGGCCACTTTTGGTCCTTGAAAACTCTGTTTCAGGTTCATAACAAAGTCTTCTTGATAACAAACCTTTGAATATGGTTTGCTTCAGAATTTTTGTTGAATTTTTCATCAGAATTTACTTAATGCAAATCAAATTACTAACTTTGGTTCTCATAATGGATCTAACAGAGAACAATGCATTTATAAATAATTATATGGTTGCAGAAATTTAACTTGAAACAAAGGTAAAACAAAAGAAGAACTGTACGGAACTCCAACAGCGCTATCGTTTAATGGCGTTTCAATCGTCGTCGACGTAGATTGTTTCCTGCTTAAACAGTCCTCCGAATACTTTCCTCACCTCTTTCTCTGGCTTCTGTAGACGCTCTTTCTTCTGTTTGGACGCAAACGCAGATGTGGCTGGCTTAGCGTTCACGTTCCTCTGTTTCACCACTGCTTTCTTGGGCGGCAAGTTTCTCGCCTTTGCCTGTCCTCTGACAGTAGCGACCTGCACTTTAGGCGTTTCTGAAGCGTTCTGAACCGCGGCAGCAAGCTGAGAACCGAGTTTATTCCAGGAGAGTCCGGAGCCGATATCTTTAGCCTTGTTAAACAGACCGTCCACCGTGATTCCCACAGCCTCTGCTTTCTGCTGTGCGTCCTCAGCTAAGCTTGCAGCTTCTGCTTCTTTTTCAGAGAGCTTCTGCATTTGTTTCTCAAGCTCTTTGGCTGCTTCCGCTGCCTCTCGGGCTTTCTCAGCTGCGACTTTAGCTACTTCCTCGGCTCTTGCTCTTGCGATCCCATCTGCGTACACTTTCCTCCTCCCGTCTTCCGGGATTACACTATCATAGATAATATTACATCAAACAAGTCGACACAAACGTTAGTGTAAGCTATAAGCTCTCTATAGAGAACGCACTTAAACCCAAATTTGTTAGTTTTAATACTACTCTAACATTTCTAGCAAACAACAAGGACTCCTGAATCAGCTCATGAAATGTATGTAAAGGCTTTTTTTACCTAAAAAGCTCATCCAATGGCCGCGACGGTGCGGATGGATCAGTAGAAACTTCCACTACCTGAAAAATAACACACACATTAATGAGATCATCAAGTTTGTGAGCACAAATACAGACACAAACGTTGATGGCTACACCTTTTGCCCTTGACGAGTAAGTTGCTTGTGCTATACGTTACCTTATTTTCTGCCACTGCCGTGTTCGCGAAAATATCTGCAACCAGCGAGGCGATCTTCAACTTTGGGACCTGTTAGTAATCAGAACACCAACAAAGTTTAATAACCCTCATCAATCAAAATCATTCTATTCGAAAATGAGTTCGTTTCGAAGTAATGTATGATAAATCCATTTTTAATTGCCTACATTACATTACTTTGTAGGCCTCGGACGAACTACTGCCACTGCCGCTGTTACTGCCTTCAGCTGAAACGACGACGTTATAAGATTTCTCCGGCGAGAAATCCTCTGTCAAGCTCGTCATTATGAGTGTGTAAGCCACGTCAGTTTGAGCCACTTTCTCGATGAGATCAGAGATAGTCAACGGCTGAGATTGAGCGAACAAGTTGCTGAAGAACGAGGTAATGCCGTCGAGCACGTTGTATGTTGATCCACTGATGCTACCGTCGAAGACGATCGCCACGTGGCTTACGCCGGCGAGCTCAGCCGCTTGGACCACGAGCAGCGCGTCTGAGGTCGAGACTTGGGCGTCCGGGCCGTTCTCTGTCGCCCCAATGGTAACCACAACTTTGGTCGCGTTTCCAATGGCTTTGGCGATTGATTCGGCGTCTTGGAATGGGGATTGCACCGCGTTTAGTCTCTTTACCTCCTCCTTTGATAAAATCTGTTGAAAAGCTGATCGTCAAACGATTAATCGAAACGCTAAACGCGACCCAATTGGCATCGCATGCTGTTGTATATTTTTAGGACAATCAAAACTTGACAAACGCAGAATTGCTAATTCAAAGGTGTATTTTGTCATCGGTGTCTTAAATCTAATGTGCGATTGCGACCCAAAAAACAAATTTATCATTACAGCGTTTAGAAATTTGGACAGACTATGAATCGAAAGGGACAAAAAAAAAACCGAGACCTTGTAGGTAGCCGCGACACGAGCAAGGTCCTGAGCGGCTCCAAGATCAGGAACGCCAGCTCGGACGCTGAATCCTCGTTGCAAGAGCGTTTGAGCTATGCGTATACCGGCTTGTCCCGTAGCACCGGCCACGAAAACCGTACCGGGATCTTTTCTTCTGTTGTTACCAAACGCTAAACCGGTCGAAGGGTTCGTCACCACCGGCATCAACGACTTAATGTCCGGTAACTTACCGAAATCGAACCGGAAAGGGTTCGAATCTGGTGATTTCCCGGTTTGCTGTACCTCCGAATCATCGCCCTTGGTTTTCCCCAGCTGAAAACCCGTCTGTTTGGCGGCCAACACGGTTAACACTGGTTGTCTCCGGTTAAACTTCGCACCCTGCGGTGGCGTGGTGGTTAACGGGAATGAAGTGGAACTGGAAGCCATTAGAGGAGGTTGGCGAGCTTAGGCTTTTTCGCTTGTTCCTCAAGTAAACAATGTGGATGTCAATGCCATAGATTGAGGATGAGACACCATGGCGAGTGCGAAAGACTTTCGTTTGTGTGTTTCCACAAATGCTTCATTATCCAGAAAATGGATTTACAGCCAATGAGATCATAACACGTCATAAACATATCTTGATGTGGCTTCGTATGAACTTTTCGCCACAGAATCTCGATCATGCGGGGCCCAGACATCAGATACTATTTCCACTTTGCAACAATTTTTTCACGTAATTTCATTTGAATCCTTTCCAGTCTGAGTTTTATGGGGTGTTAATTAAGCAAAGGCCCATCAACCTTACAGAGCTATAAGCTATTAATGATTTAAATATTATTAGGTGTATTCCTACGTCGTGTGAAGGATAATAATTATTTTTTAAAAAATTCATATTGTTTTATTTGAGGATTAAATTATGATTTGTAATTTAATTTATTTTCCGCTTTCCAAATTTTTATTTTATTAGTTATAAAAAACAAAACTATAAAAGAACTATTAAAAAATTTGTTCTTATTTTGAGTTTGTTTAACAAAATTTTAATTTAATACAATTTGAATTTAGTCAGGTTTTAGTTCCAAAACTTTAAAATATATAAACATACTTATTTTAATTTATATTATACTTATATCTTAAGATTATATCTATTTTAAATATAAGTTTATCACGGGTTGATTTTTAATATACTCTCATTTGTGGAGAGTTTTTCTAACCTACTCTCTTTACTTCTCAAATACTCCTCAATTTATGGAAAGACAAAAATACCCCTGCATGCGTGTGAAAACTAAACCCTAAATACCTACGAGCGTCACGCGCATTCCCCGGAACCCACACACCATCATCTCACACACATATTTAAATAATAATTCTGCACATACTGGGTTTCAAACTCGCATCCTCAGGGTACCAAGAATACATTACCATATATACCAACATGTTTTTGTTAAAATGTATTACATATATTAATATAAAACCCGTAAGAAGGACAAAATCGTAATTTTCTACATTATAATTTAAAGAGGAGTATTCAGATTATCATGTGAGATTTAAAAATATATTAGAAATTGATTCAGATTATCATGAGATTTAAAAGTATATTAGAAATTGATTCGTTTATCACTCGGCAGCAAAGAGGTGGTGGTGGCAGAAAATTTGATCTCTCCGTAACTTTTTTCTTGAGATAAACTTCAATTAGCTTTCTATACGTCCAGTTTTTCCCTTGACCGAACTCCAAAACAGCTTCTGAGCTTAGATGGAAATCCCCTTTCCCCAGTACTTCAAACACAAGTGGATCAGTTAAAACAACAGGAGGATCGTCCAAATTCATTCGTTTGTATACAAACTCCAAATTCCTTGCTAGTCTCCTATCCATGTACGCATCGACCACACATCCGAAAGTTACAAGATCCGCAACAATGTTCAAACGTCTCATATGTTCAAGAGTGAGATGCAGATCCCAGAAAAGAGCCATCCTAGAAAACGCAAGGGCACGGATGTTGAAAGTGGTAAGGTCAGGAGAGAAACTTACGCCAAGCATTCCAATGAAGTCTCCCTGCAAGCTCTTCATCTTAAAGTCAGCTGCATATGACACAGTAACACAGAGTTCCATAACATATTCCCCAGATTTCTTCTACCAAGACCAATGCCTGAACAAAACTCACGTAGCCGATAAAACTTCGTTTGTTTTAAGTATGCTAACAACACAGCTCTTGTTTCTCCTTCCTGTATCACAATTCCAGATTTTTTAAGCCGACCATTGTAGAACCTTATAAAACCGGATTTGAGAAATATCAATTTGCAATACAATTAATTTTTGAATTGAAATAAATTATTAAACTCACATATAAATATATATATTTTAATATATATGTATACATATATGTATAAACATTAATATTGACATTTATGTAATCATATTTTATTTCAGCAAAATAATTATTGCATTTACATAATTCAACAATATTAATTATATAATTAAATAGCAAGATCATATTAAATACTATTTAATATTATTCTTTGACCAAGAATTAATCTAATGAACATGATTATTAGTATAATATTATCAAAACATGAATTCAAGATAATTATTTTGATATTAACAACTTAATAAGAACATAAACATGAATTTTAATTTAGAATCATAAGAACAAAAAACCATTTGGAGGCGGGATGATCCCTTTCCTTAACTCAATAAAATGCCCGCAATGAGACGGTTTATATGCATTCTTTGAATCCCAGGATACAACCAAACATATAAGACTAACATGCTTCATTCATGTTAGAATCTACAAGCTAATATTCTACCATAAACTCAAGAACTTAAAAACTACTTTTGAAAGAGAAAAGTAGAATATGGAGGAAGTTAGAACCTGTTAAACCTGTTAAACCTTGTGAATTCCTTAGCTAGCACCTAACACCAACAACCAAGAAGATATTTCAAGAGAGCTTCAACACTTAGAAACTTCTCAAAGAATATCTACAATGTGTCTAAAGGTGTTTTTCTTTGCTTTAGAATGAAAGGATGATTTTTCCCTTCTAGGTAGCTTGCTATTTATAGGAGAAGAATAGCTTGGTGGTCAAGTAGATTTAATGACCAAATTTATTTGGTTTTTAATACCAAAATTTGTAAGTTACAAAAAATCTTTGACCTCCCCTAAGCAAATTCTCATTCACATTTTAACTATATATTATAAGTCCACATGCTTATTAATATATTGTTCCAACAACCATAAGCCTGCTCCATCTTTTCTAAAGTACCAAACGAACTATAGTTTCTGATAATCGCATTAGCAGTGGCGGAATCTAAGAAGATTTCCTTTGAATCCAATACATATATAGCATCCTCCGTTAGTTGTAACTGACCATTCTTACCAAAATAGCAAATAGCAAATGAGCATACAACGGGAAGCAGCTTAGAATGCCTAGCACCTATGTCCTTAGTGATTTTGGCTACTTCACTAAAACAACTAATCCGCTCATAAGCAGACATGAGCTTTGAGATGACAAGGAGATCAGGCATGAATGAGCTGTTTATTATCTCCTCCCACATGGTCCGCGCTCGAAGAACATAACCATTTTCAGCAAAGCAGAGCATAAGAGAGGAAAGGGTTCTATAGTTAGGCAGCAAGTTGTCTGATTTCATTTGGATGAAAACCTCATGAGCTACATCAGGCAATCTTTTCTGGCTTAAGTTTTCGATTAGTGGAGCAAAGTCTACGACTTTGATCTTTCGACTGAAATCTCTAGAAAGCTTCGAGTCCTTGATCAACTGCACGTAGTATATATTATCAAAGTTCACGATGTGAAACCCCAAAGCAAATTAAAGAACCAACAGAAATCCAAACAGGGGTTATAGTCACCGGAATTTTCGAGAACAAGGTCAGTCCGATAGAAATTGGAGGAAAGAGTAGGTACCTTCCGAGAGATTGAAGGAGAAGGCGAATCTGTAAAACAAGATAAGAGCTTGAGGCGATGGTTTCTCAAAGAGGGATCGAGCCCCGACATAAGAACCGTCGACATCGTCGTTATCACGCCGGAGCAAGAAGGGAAATATCGTCGCCGATATGAAGAATGGAGCGTCCTTATTGAGAGTGGGTTTACTTGGGAGCTTTAAAACCACATGAAATTCAGTCACATTACTGTATAGGCCCTATTGGGATTACTTAGAATATTTTTGTTTGATTGTGTAGCCTAAAAGAGTCATTCTTTAAGAAAAACTGTTTCAGAAATCAGGTTAAAGATGATAGACAAATGACCAAATTTTGCAAGAGAATGAGGACACTCAGTTATCCCTCTAGATCGTTGTCTCTCTAGAACGTTGTCTCAGTTGGCCGTCAAAAGTTTTACAAACAATCCCTCTCGCTGGTTGTTTTATATCTACTTTGCATATAAGGATTCAATGTGAAGAAAAGTTGCTAGTTTTGATTTTTAGGAAAATTTGCTTAATTTGTTTTCTCCCCCTTTTGGAGCTACAGGGGATAATAAGAATACGACCGAACTTGCTTCTGATGCACTAGAGGCGCTTTGGTCTACCTTTTTGTTCTGGTTCGTTATTTCAGTTATGAGTTAAGTGTTCTAGGTTCGACAAGTAAAGCTTTGATTTGCCAGTGGAATGAAATGAACGATTCTTGGGATGTCTTTAATTGGTGCTACTCTGTTAACAAAGCCTCATGTGTTAGTGGTATGACCAGGTTTCTCTCATGTCAAACTAAGACATGTGTGATACGCTACCAGGAGATAGTTTCTCAAACTATTTAATGTCAACATTTGCCAAAGATTTTAAATTTATGAATTCAATCTTGTTTTTTTTTTTGTAGATCAGGTGGCAGCATCAACACAATCTATAACTTATGTCTTCTACTATTATAGACCCATGTAAAGAAGTTATTTAACCATTTTCTCATCGGTTTTGTGTCTTACAACTTTTTCTATTCCAGTTTTATTTCCCACAAATATAATATTACATACTATATACACAAGTGAGTCCCAAGTTGTTGGAGTAAACACAACCACTCTGCTTCAAAGGTTTTCAAACGATGATATACTACTAACAAAATCATTCATAATCAATCAGGGCACTACCTTCCAGTAGATATTACTTTTGTGTACAATTAGCAAACGGGCGATGTAGGCTTCAACGACCGTCAAAGAGGACTGTAACGGTGCCCAACGTATAATTAGCCGATGAAGATGTGGTGATCGGTGTTGTTGCCATATTATTACCAAATTCATCTTTATCAAATGATATATCTGGAGCACTTGCATTTCTTTCCAGATATTGTAGTATTTGTCTCATACTATGTCTATCTTCTGGTTTAGTCTGTGAACAGATCATGCCTAGCTTCAAAAGCAGTATGGCCTCTTCAGCTCCAAAGTTGCCTGCTAGTTTACTGTCAAGGGTATCCAATAATGCACCATTTCTCCCGCAACTGGCAATTTAACCAAAGTCATCTGCTCACGTGGTCTATCAGGATCTACTGGTCTCCTCCCACAAACCACCTCAAGCATGAAAGCTCCAAAAGCATATACGTCTGTCCAAGTAGTGGCCACTCCCATTGCAGTAAGCTCTGGAGCCATGTAGCCGATGGTTCCTACCACACGCGTGTCTGCAAGAGTCATGCCACGATCGTGGAATCTAACAAGCCCAAAATCTCCTAACCTTCCATTTAAATTGGCATCTAAAAGAATGTTGCTTGCTTTTATATCTCTATGCAGAACAATTTGTTCCCAGTCTTCATGCAAATATTGAAGGGCAGACGCTACTCCCTTGATTATATGAACTCGCTGAGGCCAACTAAGTCCTATCATATTGTTACTGCAGAACAAATAATCAGCAAGACTTCAATTTGGCATGCACTCATAGACTAAGAGCAATTCGCCTTTCCTTCTGCAATAACCAAGGAGCTGAACCAAGTTTTTGTGCCTTAGCCTTCCCATACTAGCGATCTCTGCAACATATTGTTGCATTCCTTCTTGTGCATCATGGGAGACTCTCTTAACTGCGATTTGAGTACCTGAAGGAAGTTCCCCTTTGTAGACTTTTCCAAAACCTCCTTTTCCAAGTAGTTGATTCTCTTTGAAACCTTTGGTTGCTTTATATAGGGTCTTAAAAGAGAGCCTTTGGGGACTGTACTCCTTTTCCCACTGTTCAAGCACCTCTGCATACTTTTTTTTATGGTAAAGATACAAGATTCCACCTAGTATCATCAGAAATGCTATAGCTGAGATAGAAGAGATTATAATCACTAGACGATCATTGAGTGGAGTTGAAGAGGGCAGTCGAGGAGTAGGGGGGTCAAGAACTTTTGACATGTCAAGGCTTTCTGCTTTTTCTCCTTTCTTGAAACTTCATCCAAGTATGTATTGGTTACTTGTGAGTGTGCCGGTTGATCCGGAAAAACCTACAAACATCTTCTCCATGAAAATTTCTGAGAGATTAATGGATCTTGACAAGAGAGGCAAGCTTGGTTTGATGGATCTTGACAAGAATGAGGAACCTGGTTTTGTAGTTGGGACTGGAGCTAACGTTACATTTAGCTTTTGTTCACTTTCATCATACTCTATCCAGATCATAATATGTCTTCCACTAGCAAGCAGCAGACTGTTGTTCTTCCCATATGTAAGTTGCATTGGCAGATTCAATGGAATATATACCGTTGACGTTAATTCCCACATGGTTATCGCTTATATCAGCTGCTTCCGGGATTCTGTTAGTGTCAAGCTCTATGGCCAAAATATGGTTTTCCGTTTAATTGTTATTTGTTACGTTGACAAGACCTAAGTACGAGGTCGGACCAGCATAACTCAAATCTATGTTAGGGGATACCACAAATGCCATTCCCTGGCCACGACTTCCAGCCTCCGGAACGATCGCAAATGCAAATTCTGTCGAAAAAGATAGTGATCCTGTTGAACTGGAGGATGTTGTGTTGAACTCTATTGGGACTTTGTAGAAAGCATGACCAGTATGTTGCGTTGTATTATTCGTCAGCTGCAACAGGCCATTGGAAAGGTTAGCTGCCATTCCATCAAGATACAGATTTGCCTTTGAGAAGTCATAGTACACGAACTGATTCCCATCCTGAACGAACAACAATGGGATCCCATAAGTAGAAATGATCATATATAAAATCAGTGATCGTAAAGCTCCAGCCATTCAGAACAGAAAAAGGAAAAGAAAGTGTTATTGCTTGCCCCCAAAATGCTTCTAAATCTTAGAATCTTGATCCCTTTCTTGGTTTTTGCTTTTTCTTCGTGAGGAGTGGTGGTGCTGGTTAACTACATTGCAGAAAAGGTCAGACCTTGTTGTGATTGGTTAAGAGAAACTGCAGGAAAAGTGAGTTGAATCTTTCATGAATGTCACTTTGAGAAAACCAATAACTGTTCTGTGTTGTTGAATTGGTCGAGTTTTGTCATAATTTAGACATGTCTTACATCACTTCATACGAAGACTAGTCTTCTTTTTATATTCTCTTCCTCTACCTTTATTCAAAATTATATAGCGATGGTTGTCTGGTCTCATGCATTTTTGAACATTTCATTTGATGCATGCCGTTTTCTAGCTGTGGCTATAAGAATGTCTATACTTTTGGCTATGCTAGATTTTCGAAATCGTGTGACTGACTGACCACGAGAGTCTCTGATCTTCATTATCATATTGCATTGTGGATCTATGGTATTCTATTCCCACAAAGTCCCTTTCTTTTTTCTGCATTATCTTATTCTAAATTGTGGATTGAACTGGTTATATTGGAAGAAACATTTTAAAAGTCAAAATAAAATATCTCTAGTTGCAGGGAGGTAGTTTGAGATCTCCAACTTGCTTCATGGCTAAAATGAGAACGAGAGGTTTAAATTATATATTTTCCCAAATTATGATTGAATCTGTATTCCTTCCATTTGAAGAATTCTTATATTAGACCTTTTGACTCCAGAGGAGTACCAGCAGAGCTAAGTTTCACTGCAGTATAAATTAAGGCTATAACAGGTACACCAGTAGAGGCTTACCGCTTATCAGTGTTTGTCATTCTGACTGAGTGTAAATCAAATGTTTTATCATCATCTATGGTGGAGATCAAGTGTAACTAAATAATTCTCAAAGATGAGGTCTAGTAGAGAAGTCTTGAGTCCTCGTGGTTCTTCATTGACCCTTGGTTTTGTGCCTTTGCTTTTTTTTTCTACGTTTACCAATGGAGAGCCACTTGGTTGTAGTGTTCCGAAGAGGCGTTAGGACCACCTCCTTATTATGAACGCTTGCCGTCAAGGAAAATACCGTAACTCATCTCTTTTTCATCTGCTAGGCAATTATCACAAGTACAAACTTCTGTAGAATCTTTCAGAATTTGGTACACATGTGAACGCTTAAGAGAACCTTTAAACTGACAAAACTTTTGGCCTGCTGAGTAACAATTTATGCAACAAGTGAATTCAATTGCATATATTCAGCATTCTCCAGCACTCCTGAAAGTTTGGATGATTTGGTCCTCTTCTTCTTCTTTTTTTTTTATTCACATACAAGCTACAGTTCCCACAACAATTATGTTTCATCTGCTAACACACTGTCACAGGATTTTTGACACTGCTTTTTTAGATTTTCCGTTGTTAAACACGTTGGTTCAAAGGAAAAGTGAGCTATTCTTAAAACCCGGCAGGTTTCAAGTTTTCCGATATTTACCAATTATGTTAGAGAACGCATATAGTTACATCTGCAGGTTCCCCTGAAGTTGGACCAAACATGGAGCCAATGATGATATTTCTCCAAATGCAGTGTTCTGTATAATGTAGCCTATGGTTTTAGCACAACTAAGAGAAAACCACAAACACCCCAAATGTTACATTTTAACTATAATGTTCGTAAGATTTGTTCATATAAACTCTACAAAAGGACAGACTGATCCATGTCTTAACATGTTACTTTGATATCGTATGAATCTGTTAAATAATATGCCCTTTATTTATTTTTTCAACACAAGACATGGGAAGACTGCAATAACTAGTAAGAGTCTTTAACAGAAAAAGAATGAAAATTTGAAAAGACGAAGTCTTGTCATTACAGAGAGGTAGATAGATGTCTAATGCAACACAAGCAGTACTGACATAATCAATCAGCTACATAAATAACCTGAAGATTCAGATAATCTCAGTCTTGGATAGTGTTTGTGAAACAATAGATTAGCCTTTGATAATGTTGACCTTGATTTAACGAACTAGACCGGGATACCCATCGACCATTTTAAGTTCGCATACCACTCTATCACCGGGCTTCACATCATTCCTTCGCATGATACTTCCGAATCCATTTATATTCACAGTTCTAGTTCTTCCAAACCGATATCTTCCTCTTCCATTGTCAGAGGTTGTCACGGACAATAACCATTTTGGGGAATGTCAAGTTGTAATCATTTATAAGTGCAGCCGGTATGCGCTGAAGTATCAGAAACAATGATACAGTCATCATAATTAATTCTAACACGAACATATAATGAAAATGTCTACAAACCATAGTCATTAATTTACCGTTCGTTGCTTGGTGATATCAATCGGAAAAGTCGGGTTCAGTTTGTTGTCAAGATATTCGTCACGCTTATAACGGTTGGTCTTCAAAGACGAACCTCTCCTACTCGTACCACCTGCCAAAATGATTTGGAAACACAACATTAATTGATTCTCGTATAGACCTCAAAAACTGTATGTAAAAGATTCTTTTTAAAGACCTCTTTCTTTTCTTTTTGGCGACTCATCAAGCCCTTCTGTGCTCTCTTCATTCTCCACAATCATATCATCATCATCATCATCATCGGTTTCTTTATCTCTCTCGTCATCATCATCATCTTCATCGGTTTTATTACTTTCTTCTTCTTCTTCTTCACTCTCCACTTGAATCATTTTTTTTTTGATTGGAAATCTCACCCTTTTACACATTGAACGGTGGTCGTACACGCAAAAGTGAAATACACAAGAACCATCAAACTCAAACACCAAAAACGTTGGCTCTTTGAGATTCTCATCCCTGACGACTTTCTTCCACCCTTCCCGGAGAAACACGGTGTTACTCTCATCGTTTGTGGTCATTTCCATTCTCCAAACGTTCCCTGAGGATACGCTCTTAACGGTTACCTTCCGAGACAGAGGCAGTACTTAGGTTTTGTCCCAAAAAGAAGGTAGATTTTATGGAGACAATTGAAACTCATCTGTTACTGTCTTTTATCCCATAACAGTATGTAATTTAACAAAAAAAATCTACCAGATTTATCAGATTCCATGCGGATTTCTCACATTAAAACACAGTACAAAATCCATAAAACATGTGCCAAATCTAAGGGGTTTCAATATTTCCTCGAATATATCATCTCAAACTCAAAAACGGCAAGATTTTGCAGAAGAAAAAACAGAACAAGAATGCTCTGTGAGAGATTGAAGCGACGTACCATATCATCGTAGGAAACAGTGGGCATGTAGACCCTGAAACATTTCTCAATAGAATATTGGGTGCTCATATTCTCCAATCTACTCTCGTTTTGGATTGAGTAAAGTTCTACTTCCGTTTAGGTGAGAATTAGTGTTGGAGGAGACTCGAGTTAGAATAACAGAGGATAGAAAGAGAGAAACAAAAGAGACAAAGAGTCAAAGATTAGTTTATAAGAGAGAGAAACACTCATCACACACAAGCATGCTCATCAAAATGGGAATAACGCAAAGCTTTTGCTCTGTTCTCGCTTCAGGTCACGTAAATAGACATCGCTCATCAGGTCGCAATGGTACGTACGTGTTTGATAATAATTGCAAAAATCAATTATTAGAGTTAACATTTAAGGCCCATAAGTTTTAGGCCATATCAAAGCCCATAAGACGTGTCACAGAAATTGGAATCGGAGAGGGGGTTTCCCGTCGCTGGCCGGTAGTAATCCCGGCAGAAAATAAGAACCGTGACTTTTATGTCTTACTTGTCCGAATCGAATCAGTAGATCGAATCGTTTCCTCACAGTTAGCTTTTCGTTTTCTCCACCCGGTAAGTTGCTCGATTCCTGGAACTGATTTAATAATATTGTAGTGTTTACACTTAGTGCAGTTATCAAAAAGTGAAATAGCACCAAGAGACAATATATTGACTTTGAGATACTTCTTGGTTTTTGCTTATTGAAAGAAAATTCGCTTGAAGATGAATGTTGGATAAGCAATCTTTTTTTGAGAGAATTCTGTTTACATCATTAAGCACCAAGTTAGAAATCAAGATTTGTATTAGAAACCAAAGTTTAGCAGCAATTGTAGAAATCAAAAGCTCGTAGAGTCTCAAAGGGGAAAGGCTATTCCTTTGAGAGATAGTAGTACAAAGAAGATTGGAAGTAAATGCTTAGAAATAAAGAGAGGTTATTTACAGCAATACTCCTATGTGGGTGCAATGCAATGTAGAGGAATAGAGATTAAAAGTTATTGACAGAAAATTGCTCACAAGAATTAAAGGAAAACTCTTAACTATGATATGATTGTAACACTTTTTTTTTCTATAATTTTTCATACCATGATAACATTACAAGCGTGTCCTGACCATTGTTTTTATGAAGTAGTACAATCAGTAAGTGCAGACCTTTCAATGGATACATAGTGACTTACCAGAAGGAGGAAAAACTGTGAAGATTGCGAAAGTATAGCGTTCTTCCATTGATATGTCTGGCAACTTGGTTGGTTGTGCAGATTTTTGTAGGTGTTTGAAGAAAGTAGACTGTTCCATTCTTTGAAGCAGTAGACACAATGCTGTTATGCCAGAACTTCGTGGTACGGTGTGGGAATACTGATTCCAGGAGTGTCTGGAGGCATCTCAGGCAAAACATATTTTCCTTCAAGATAACTCACCACCTGTGCCATGCTAGGCCGGTCCTCTGGGTTGTACTGTGCGCAGAGTAGCCCAAGCTTCAGTACCATCTCTATCTCTTTGCAGACGTAATCTCCTTCCAATCTAGCGTCTCGGGCACCGACCAAGTTCCCTCTTTTCGAGCATTGACACACCCAGCTGATTAGATTGAACTCTTCAGGCTTCCCGGGATACTCTATGAACATCCTCCCACATGCAAACTCAAGTAATAAAGCCCCAAATGAATAAACATCGGCTTTGGTTGTTGGCATCCCTGTTATGATTAGCTCTGGAGCCACATACCCTACGCTTCCAAGCATGGGGTTCCTGTTTGTGCCGAATATAGCAAGACCAAAATCTAGCCGCCCGTTTAAATCTTCATCCAAGAGTACATTCGCGGCTTTAACATCTCTGTGGAGAACGATCTGCTCGTGCAGATAGAGAAGAGCTGAAGCCACTCCCTTGATGATGTGAAACCTTTGCGACCAACTAAGCTTAGGCTTCTCATCATTAAACAAGAAATCGTCGAGGTTTCCGTAAGGCATATAATCATAGACCAAGAGTAATTCACCTTTTCTTCTGCAGTATCCTAAGAGCTGCACAAGGTTCTTGTGCCTTAACTTTCCAATACCAACAATCTGAGAAACGAGGTGCTTGGTATCTTGCTCTGCATTTAAAGAAACTCTCTTCACAGCGATCTGTGCATTGGATGAGAGCTTTCCTCTGTAGACTGACCCGTTTGCCTCTGTACCAACCAACTCGCTCTCTTTGAACCCTTTGGTTGCTTTGTAGAGAGCTTTATAAGAAAACCTCTGAGGGCTGTAATCTTCCTCCCATTCTTCTCGGACTTCTTCATACTTGCTGTTCGCATACATTGATCTTAATGCTGCTCCCATTTTTAGAAATAATTGTCAGATTTTTGCAGGTTCTCAAGACAGCTTTTACTCTGTTGTCTGAACCAGTTTTGTGAATCCCATTGTTGTCTGTTGCAACTTTGTCAAACCGTCTCTGTTTGGTGATTTGTGTGTTGTGGGCAATGAGTTGCATACCACTTTCTTTCAGGGAGAAGGTCAACTGTTGTAATAAACCATCCATTCTTGTTCTTTAATGGTAATTAATCTCTTAAAATGGTATTTAATCATACTAGTAGCATTCAGAATTTCTAATGAAGATTTTCATGATTATAAAAAGCAATTAATATTGCACGTTGAACAGGTTCATCTGTTTGATCACCTGGATGAATTCAGTATTATATTATCATTTCTTCTGAAAATAAAATATTCTCTTTTTATTACAGAAGTCAACTACAAGAAGGAAACAAAATATTTTTGTCTCAGCAGGTTCTCTATTACCGATATTAACTGTCGATTAGTTGAATGAAAATAAAACAAAAAGATATGTAAGAATCTTCAATCTCTTATGTATACATACAACAGACATCAGACGATATGAATCAGGGTTATGCTATGCTATAATAGCTAATAATAGAGGAAAGGGAGTTGAAATAGAAAGTCTCTTTCTTAACTCTCTGTTCTTTAGTTTGGTTGAAGTATCTTCCCATGATTTTCTTCCTCAACAACTGCATTTCAACAAACGCATCAGAATGTAAATGCAGTGCAGGTTTTGTCAAATGATTATATCAAATTGTTTTAGTTGAAGTCGAGAAGAGGAACTCACTGTCATTCGTGTTGGCTAAAACGGGAGCTTTGTTGTCTGCTGAATTTGGAGCAGGTACTATGTTTTTGGCTCCACCAAATGTAGTAGCCTCAGAAGAAGCTTTGCGAGGACTGATAGCTTTAGATATCACTCGAGAAAGTGCTCTATCGTCTTCCCCAGGCTCAAACTTCTGGATTATGTATTCTTTCATCGATACGCCTTTGTCCCATACCTGATCGCAACATTTTTGCAAGAAGAAAAGATGATTGACTGATGCATTTATCCGAAGCGCAGAGCCGCAGACACAGATGGAGAGGCAACACATATAAACAAGTTATAGTACCTTAGTGTTGAAGCCAGCGGGCTGGTTAGTTCCTGCAGTGTTGATTTCTGAAACATCATTTATCTCTGGTTCTGCATCTGTTGATTCCGGAAAAGCCATATCTTGAATCTTCTTAGTTATAGCATGAGCAGCGTCAGAGACTTTATCATAAGCAGGTGATAGCGTCTCTGTTACGGTTTCTGTTACTGTCTTGCTTGGACTAATAGCTTCCTGGTCTGTGTACTCCTTCCCTGCCTTCTCGGACATTGATTTTGTTACTGTTGAGTCAGGCTTCTCTTGCTTGACATCAGACAGAACATTCTTCTCAGAGATCAGAGGATTTCCTGAGTTGGAACCAGTACAATATTTTTGTTCTTGTTCAGCCTCGTGTTTGGCTGGGAGAACAGACAAGAGATTCGTCTCAGTGATCACGGGAGTTTCCCGGGGATGCTGCCTCGCAGTCTACTTCAACTCTTCAGGTGCCTTCTTTGATTCATACACTAGAAATATCACACAAGACGATCGATCATCTTAAGCAATTTAAAAAAAAAATACAAAAAAACAAGTGGTTTTATGTAGCTATGCTCAATTGATGTACTTGGGGCTCCAAGATATTCAGGATCTTCTTCTGCTTCTCCTTCTTCTATTACTTTATGGTCTTTCGACTTGCCACGTGGTGACAGTGTCGCATAACCCCCTGCTTCTCTAACTTCATGGTCTTCAGATCTGCCAGAGGGCGACATGCTTGCATCACCTTCTTCATCATGTCTCCTCTTGCTGCTGAGACTGTGCTGCACCTTTTTTGCCTTATCCTTCATTTTGGAGAACAAAGATTTCTTATGGTGGGAATGTTCTCCATGAAGCTCATTTTCATTTCTTGGTGAACCAGTAGGCGACAACTTTGAAGCTTCACCAGCTGAAAAAAAAAGTGTGAAAGAAATGGAATTTCGAACCAAGATTTTGCGTCGACAGGACATCAAATCAAAAACACTCAGAATTTTGTGAAGCCGGATCATTTCTTGAAGAGACTTACATTGGTGGCGCTGGCCAAGTGATGAGAAGTTAGGACTTTCTGATTGATGAACATGTGTTTTTAAGCTTTCAAGCTCAGCGACGGGGTCAAGTTGAGACGACATCTGAGAAAAAAATGAAAAGGCTTGTTGATTATCTGTTTTGGAACTTTGATTCTCAGACGATTACAGATGATATATATAAGACAAGAAAAGATGTGCATGTCCACGAATCTTGTTTCTCCGAGGTTCTTGGACGGGCCATAAGAAATTTGCTTAAAAATAGCCACTGTCTCTAATCGATGAAGCATTAAAAAAAAAAAAGACAAAGTCTGCCTTAGATATTGACGTTTTGAGTTGAATAATAGGACTCACATTTATAGGTTTTATTTTTTATTTTATTTTCTGTGGAAGTTTCGGGCCTTAGGTCCATAATTTTTCACAGGCCCGGAGTTAACCTTTGGAAATTCCTACTTAAATAATAACATTCCCAATAGGACAATCAATTTTTCGTTTAATTATAATCAAACAATCACTTTCCTTTTTTTATAAAAAAAACTAGTACACTTTGGCTAAAATTTGTATATTTCATAAAAAAATAGGTTTTCAATTATTTGGTTTGAAATTAGTTAAAAGAGAAAATATAAATAGTAACTAAAAATAAATTCAAGCCTATTCCATCCCTTAGTTAATACGTTCTTTCAAACGAAATCTAAAACACGAGTGGAAGTGTCTCACACTTGCACAAACTCGTCAATTATCTGTCCGCAGTTTTGCATCCTCTCAGTGGATGTGCGTGCTGTTTCCAACCTAAGAAAACGTCACGATGTTGTTTTGTAAATATACAAAATAAAATGAAGGCTAAAGAAATTTGCATAGTTTCCAAAAGTACATGCTTTCGCCGAAGCCAAAGCCAAAGCCAAAATCTTCGGCTTCTTCTCTCTAAAACCTTATCTCTGCTCTCTCTTCTCCGCCATGGCCGCCTTCTCCGTCAACGGGCAGCTTATCCCGGCGGCAACAAGCTCTACCACTCCTACTTCTATCTCTTCCCATCGGAAGTTTCTATCTCCTCCCTCTTCTCGCCTTTCCCGTATCTCCTCGCCGTGTCCTCGCGTTCCATCCATAAAATGCAGCAGTAGCTTAACTAGCCGAGATTCAGAATCCCCTCCAAAGGATACTCTCCTTAAAAACCTCGCAAAACCTCTCGCCGTAGCCTCTGTCTCCTCCGCTGCGTCATTCTTTCTATTCCGAATCTCAAATCTTCCGTCGTTTCTGAGCGGCGGAGGAGGAGGAGGCGATGGAAATTTCGGCGGATTTGGTGGGGGCGGTGGTGGAGGCGGCGGTGGAGATGGAAATGATGGTGGATTTTGGGGGAAGTTGTTTTCTCTGGCGCCTGCAGTTGCTGATGAGGAACCGTCACCGGATTGGGACACTCACGGTTTGCCGGCGAACATCGTGGTGCAGTTAAACAAGCTCAGTGGTTTCAAGAAGTATAAGGTCTCCGACATTACCTTCTTTGACCGGAGGAGACAAACCACCATAGGCACTGAAGATTCATTCTTCGAGATGGTATCGATCCGGCCAGGTGGAGTCTACACCAAAGCCCAATTGCAGAAGGAGCTTGAAACCCTAGCCACTTGCGGGATGTTTGAAAAAGTCGACTTGGAAGGGAAAACGAAGCCTGACGGAACCCTAGGTGTCACAATCTCCTTCGCAGAGAGCACATGGCAATCCGCAGATAGGTTCCGATGCATCAACGTGGGTCTAATGGTGCAGTCGAAGCCGATTGAGATGGATACAGACATGACGGATAAAGAGAAGCTCGAGTATTACAGGAGCTTGGAGAAGGATTACAAGCGGAGAATCGATAAGGCAAGGCCGTGTTTGTTGCCTGCACCTGTGTACGGAGAGGTGATGCAGATGCTGAGGGATCAAGGGAAAGTCAGCGCGAGGCTGTTACAGAAGATTAGGGACCGTGTTCAGAAATGGTACCATGACGAAGGGTATGCGTGTGCTCAGGTTGTCAATTTTGGGAATTTGAACACCAAGGAGGTTGTCTGTGAAGTTGTTGAAGGAGACATCACTCAGCTGGTTATTCAGTTTCAAGATAAGCTTGGTAATGTAGTTGAAGGTAACACTCAAGTTCCTGTCGTGCGCAGGGAGTTACCCAAGCAGGTATGTGTCTCAAGTTATGCTATGGTTAGATGTGTTGATTTTAATTGTGGCAGTATCTTTGATGGTCTCATGGATAGCTAAGGAAAAATTGATGGACTTTTTACTCAAACTTGCTATTAATTCTTGATGGACTTTTTACTCAAACGTGCTTTAATTCTAATGGATGTAAACAGGTCTTGATAGCTTCGATGAATTCACATTTATCAGGATTGATGCATTGATTTATTAAATCTTCGAGGCAATATGTAGTTTCAGTGTTAACGTGTCTTTTTGGCTTAAACAAATCTTCCATATTCAAGACATGTTGTAATTTATCTCATTTGTTATGTTAGTTGTGGTGATAGTATCTATATTTGTTGACAGCTTCGCCAAGGCTATATTTTCAACATTGAAGCTGGGAAACAAGCTCTGAGGAACATCAACTCGCTAGGGCTGTTCTCTAACATTGAAGTGAATCCACGCCCAGATGAGAAAAACGAAGGGGGCATTATCGTTGAGATCAAACTGAAAGAGCTCGAACAGAAGTCAGCTGAAGTCAGTACGGAATGGAGTATAGTTCCTGGGCGTGGAGGAGCTCCCACACTGGTATAAAATCCTTACTGGAATAAGTAGAGACTTGATTTTTTTCAATAAAAAATTTCAATTGATTGTGCTTTGTTGCTGTTTATATGCATCAGGCTTCATTCCAGCCAGGTGGTTCTGTTACTTTCGAACATCGAAACATCCAGGGTCTTAACAGGTCTCTCATGGGTTCAGTGACCACTAGCAACTTCTTGAATCCTCAGGTACGTTTTGGTCAGCTAACATATTTGATAAATCTCTAGCTCAACTTGTTTTCTTGACACCATCTATCTATCACTGCTTCTGTGTTCCTGCAGGATGATCTTTCATTTAAGCTCGAGTATGTACATCCATATCTTGACGGTGTTTACAATCCTCGTAACCGTACATTCAAAACGAGCTGCTTCAACAGCCGCAAACTCAGCCCAGTATTCACTGGAGGACCAGGTGTTGAGGAAGTGCCACCAATTTGGGTTGATCGAGCTGGTGTGAAAGCTAACATAACTGAGGTAAGCTTTCCAATACTCAGTGCCATAGTCAGCTTGTTCTGTCTTACAAAACACTTAAAATCAAACATATTTTTTCATGCAGAACTTCACCCGTCAGAGTAAGTTTACATATGGGCTTGTGATGGAGGAGATAACAACTCGAGATGAAAGCAGTCACATCGCTGCAAATGGTCAGAGACTACTACCTAGTGGAGGAATCAGTGCTGATGGACCTCCAACAACTCTCAGTGGTACCGGTATTGACCGGATGGCCTTTCTACAAGCCAACATCACCCGTGACAACACCAAGTTTGTCAACGGGGCTGTTGTTGGAGAGAGGAACGTGTTTCAGGTTTGTTTTGCTGGATGAAATAAAAACGTGCTTTATAATTATAAGTCATCTGTATACTCTGTAAGCTTTATACTTTGTTATTTGCTAATCGCAGGTGGATCAAGGCTTGGGTATTGGAAGCAAATTCCCCTTCTTCAACCGTCACCAATTGACCTTGACAAGATTCATTCAGCTGCAGCAGGTGGAAGAAGGTGCTGGGAAGCCACCGCCACCAGTTCTAGTCCTTCATGGACATTATGGTGGTTGTGTTGGCGATCTTCCAAGCTACGACGCCTTCGTTCTTGGAGGTCCATATTCTGTCCGTGGCTACAACATGGGGGAGCTCGGTGCGGCGAGAAACATCCTCGAGGTAAAACAACAAACAACAAACACGAAACAAAAACATTTTTTTCCCTAAACTCGACAAAGCATGAGTCTTATTTTTGTTTCATGGATTGCAGCTTGGTGCTGAAATTAGAGTTCCTGTAAAGAACACGCATGTCTATGCATTTGCTGAGCATGGGAACGATTTGGGAAGCTCCAAGGACGTAAAGGGGAACCCAACAGCAGTCTATAGAAGAATGGGACAAGGTTCATCATACGGTGTAGGTGTGAAGTTGGGTTTGGTACGAGCTGAGTATGCTGTAGATCACAACAATGGAACCGGTGCTTTGTTCTTCCGGTTTGGAGAGAGGTATTAAGGTAATAAGAAGTAAGTTCGTGTATCCCACTTTAGGCTTGCCATTTTTCTTTTCGAGGATTTGTTTAAGCCCTTCTGCATTTTTTTTTTCTCTTTTTTCCTCTCTTTTGTGGATCTTAAATCTTTTTTTTTTGTTTTCCTTTCAAATAATTGCTTAATGTTAAGTGTTTTGCTTGTGTTGTTGAGTTATGCTGAGAATCGGGGAAGAGTTTCTTCATCCTTAACTTCATTGTTTAAAGTTTAAGTGTAAGTGAGAGACTACGTTGAGCTTCTTAACGATTCCTGAAGATGGGTCTTCTTTGAGATTTGTGTTAAGTTGAACCCCAAACTTTTTTTATTTTGTTAAATAAGCGCCCCATCTTTTACAAACTTGCAAAGATCTGAGCCAAAAGTTGAGGCGGATTTGAGACATCATTTTTCTAATTGTCAAAATTTGGGATCAAATACGACATTTCAGAACCCTCAGAAGAACAGTCTTGGATGTTACTCGCAAGCGTGAGACTTATGGCATAGGCAACTTCAATGATCCTCGAACAGGAGAACGTACTTCAAGTTTGCGGAGGGTGATGGAGCTTCGACGTGCTGGATCTGTTGATCAGGAAGAACTTGTCGTAGGTTTGGAAGATGATGTTAAGTTTCTTTTGGCGAAGCTTCTTGATGATGATGGGGATCATGCTCTAGCCAAAAAGCTTTATAACTCTTGACAATGTGAAAACAAGATTTGATAACCGCGCGTGGACCTCTGTTTCCCAAGAATATATGAGTAGGAGATGCTTCTGAGAATCACAACATCTTTAAGAGTGGCTTCTGGGGAAGCGTGGGAGAGTCTGAAGAGAGCGCTACCCTGCAACCATAATGGAAATAGATTTATCATCAATACGCGTCTCAGAGCTGTTGCTCAAGACAACTATAAGTATGTGTCTGTGTGTCTTACTGAATAAAGCACAGCTTTCAGATTACCTTGTGATCGATGAGTTATGAACCTTCTGGATCTTTATTACCAACAAAAGAAATAGATCACATGAGCTAATCGTTCGTTGCCCCATTTACAAAATGACTTTTTAACAATGGTTTCTGTGGTGTTTTTAGTTTTTGTATTATTTTTTTCCCCTTTTATAATGTGTTGCACTGCTGTGTTGACTGACGAAAAATGCCAATTCGGGATGACCAAACAGGATCATGGTTTGGTCTCTCCGTTTTTCAGTTTTTTTTTTTTTGTCAACAAAATAACAGAGTATATTAAAAAAAAAAAGTGTACAATTCTGCTTTTTGATTCTGTTATAACGGATTTGAAGCTTTTGCATCGAGATTTATGAACTTGTTACGTTGTGTGTCTTTCTTCTTCTTACTATATGTGATCTATCTTTGTTCATCTTTTAATCCAGTGTCAGATTATGTGAACTCAAAGCATATCTTCAATCTTGTGGGTATTTTGAGATCTTTCAATTCGATTTGAGACGGTGGATGTGATCACGGGGTTCATAGTCGGAAAGATCGGCGACTATCTCATCGAAGAAGCATCGATGTTGATGGCAGTCAAAGATGATCTAGAAGAGCTGAAGACGGAGTTGACTTGCATCCAAGGTTATCTAAAGGATGTTGAAGCACGAGAAAGAGAAGATGAGGTCTAAAAAGAGTGGACAAAAATGATTTTAGATATCGCTTATGATGTCTAGGATGTTTTGGACACTTATTTTTTTTAACACTCAAAAGAAAGATCACTGAGACGAGGTTTAAAAAGAGAAGCTCAAAGCCTCTGTAAGAAGTGGAGGCTCTTCATACAAACGGATTGGATGAGTGGAAGGTGAACTAGACAGAGGAGTAGTCCAAAGAACTGTGAAGAGGCTAATGGTGGGTGAAGAAGGAGAGGAGATGAGGAAGAGAGCCATCAGTTTGAAGGAGAGATTGAGAGCCTCTGTTGTAAATGGAGGTTCTTCACACAACTCGCTAGATGAACTTGTACACTTGGTGAAGTCTCTGTGAAAACAATTAGAATTACTTTCCTATTCTAGAAGAATTTGCTACTTCTTGAGGACAGACTCAAAGGGACAAAAGTATATAAGATAAGGTATTACTAAGTCACCTTCACATTCATATTTGACACCCATGATTGTCTCTACAATAATATATATAATTTAAAGCTTACTAAGATTATTTTGAGGCTTACCTATTTCCTCCTAAAGACTCTTTGGCTTTCCCTATGTAGAGACACAAGCTTCCCAGGTCTTGAAGACAAATCACATGTCAACACCGAAATACAGTTTCAATGATTAACGAAAATGTCACTTTTCTCCATAAGAGAGCATTGATTTGTACAGTTCTAGCTTGATCATGCAAAATAAACTAAAGTACATAAATGCTTGTGCAAATAAAAAGACATTGGAAACAGAGGATAGATTCGTATTTGACATCCATTAGGCCAAGGAAAAGAAGAAAGATAAAAATCTCTTAAGCACATGAATACAAGCTTCCAAGTTCTTGAATTCTTGTTGAAAACCTCCTAAGATACAGTTTCAACAAAAGATGAAATTGTAAAACCATAACCTAAGTCCTAAACAATGACAGCATATGACAAAGAAGAACAATGAGATAGTCTTCTAACAGTATAGCTATGAGTCAAAGTAGTTTTCTCAGGCGAAGAAAAACTGAAGCATAAAAAACATGCAACTCACAGTAACTTCGATAAAGGAACTCAAATTTGGATATGAAAAGTCTCTTAGTTAAAGACAGACTCATAAGAAATTGATCGACATCAAGTCAATAATATTGAACAGAGTTATGTTGGGAGGGAAACTGGAATCTAGATGCGGCGACATAGCTGATGATGCTTCTTCTTCAAAAGCTTTTGTCATTAAACATATCTTGTGTTCGAACTGTGTAATATTTTAACCGAAACATACATGTCTCACAACCGTATCTGCATTAAGTTGTTACACCAACCACCACAAAATAATGGGCCTATTGAGAAGCCCATTCAAGAAATTTAGTTATTGTGTATAGTTTTAAAGACACGTCATCATCTTCTTCTTTTCGGATTAGGTTTGTGTTTGGTCTTTATATTTTGCGGCCGCCGATTCACCAGAGGACGCTTTTTAGAACAATTTTGAAGCCAAAGCGTCTCAGAAACGTTCCCATATCCTAATGCTTCCGTCATCGGTTACGTGAAAATCTGATAATTATATGAGAAAGATACTTCTTTCAATAAAACTCATAGAAGATATTACAAATGGAGGAAAAGCCAGCGAGGACCAGGTTAGTGTTGGTTCCAGTTCCAGCTCAAGGACATATATCTCCAATGATGCATCTTGCGAAAACTCTTCACTTGAAGGGTTTCTCAATCACAGTTGCTCAGACCAAGTTCAACTACTTAAGCCTTTCAGATGACTTCACTGATTTTCAGTTTGTCACCATTCCAGAAAGCTTACCGGAGTCTGATCTGAAGAATCTGGGGCAAATTCGGTTGGCACTTAAGCTCAAGAAAGAGTGTCAGGTGAGCTTCAAGGTAATCTACGATGAGTTCATGTACTTTGCTAAAGTTGCAGCCGAAGAATTAAACCTTCCAAACGTTATTTTCAGCACCACAAGTGCCACGGCTTTTGTTTGCCGCTCTGTATTCGACAAACTCTACACAAACAATCTCTTGGCTCCCTTGAATGGTACTCTAAATTTCTCTGTTTCCATTTTTAGCTAGTGTCAATGAAGTTGTAAAAGTATGGTTATCCAAAGAAACTAAAGACGGGCTAGTGCCAGAGTTTCATCCTTTGAGATACAAAGACTTTCCGGTTTCATGTTGGGCATCATTAGAAAGCATAACGGAGCTGTATAGTAACGCAGTTGACAAACGGACAGCTTGCTCTGTTATAATCAACTCGGCAAGCTGTCTGGAGAGATCATCTCTGTCTTCTCTGCAACAAAAATTAGAAATTCCAGTGTATCCTATAGGCCCTCTTCACATGATGGCCTCAGCTCCGACGAGTCTGATTGAAGAGAACAAGAGCTTCCCAAGCTTACGAATATGACAGTCTTCGGGATTGGCTGCTAGCAACCAAAAGTTCTTATGGGTGATCCGACGAGGGTCAATACGCGGTTCAGAATGGACAGAGTCCTTGCCTGAGGAGTTCAATGAGATGGTTTTTGATCGAGGTTACATAGTGAAATGGGCACCGCAGAAGCAAGTCCTTGCTCATCCTGCAGTAGGAGGGTTTTGGAGCCATTGCGGATGGAACTCGACACTGGAAAGCATCGGGGAAGGAGTTCCAATGATCTGCAGGCCATTTTCCGGTGATCAATTGGTGAATGCGAGGTTCGTGGAGTGTGTGTGGAGAACTGGGATTCACGTGGAAGGTGAGCTAGACAGAGGAGCAGTCGAGAGAGGTGTGACGAGGCTAATGGTGGGTGAAGAAGGAGAGGAAATGAGGAAGAGAGCCATCAGTTTGAAAGAGAGACTGAGAGCCTCTGCTGTAAATGGAGGTTCTTCACACAACTCGCTAGATGAATTTGTACACTTGGTGAAGACTATGTGAAACAAATTAGAAATAGTATTTATTTAATTCACCATGTCTTGCCAGTGAAACAGAAGGTTAAAAAGTGTTATAATGAAGAAAGCAGTGGATGAATGACTTGTGTTATTAATTAACAAATCTATATCTATGTACTTTTCTATTCTAGAAGAATCTTACTTTTCAACGATAAAATCAAACGGGGGACACAAAAGTGATGTGAGGATAAGTTTGTCACTGAATGTGTGATGTGCAGAGACTAGTATATTACTGGAGATTAATTTTCTTTCTTTTTTTATAAAAGTATGATCTTCTATTGGAGAGAAAAGTTCTTCAAATTATTATCTAAATCTCAAAGTAGAACCATACGTAGCTAAAACCAATAACTATATGTCAGCCAGAAAAAAAAAAAAAAAAAAAAGACCTTCGCTTTTGTTGTAATGTCACTTTCTTCCTTTTGTTGGAAGTTCATTCATTGGTATGTGGCTCTCCAATCCAATGAAAGGCTATTACTTTAGAAAAGAAAAAGTCGTTCGTATGAGGAATACTTATTGTATAAAATGGTCTCTCCCTAAACGATTAAACTGATTTATATATATATTGAACGAAAACAAACATGAAGATTGTGTCTGACGCAATCTCAAAAGAAATAAACAGTTAACAATGCGAAGAGGTCTACAGAAAATAAGGAAAGAGGCTTACCACACAATGTAGATAATAAGTACATGAAAATTGTCAGAAGTCTTCAAACTTGTCAGAAGTCTCCAAGAATACTGATTGGTCTAGCTTCGACATGATATATTGTATGATCTCCAATGTAGATTCAATGAGGACTTTGGCTTAGAAAATTCGGCATATATTCTGAGGTGGACAGAAGCTAAGAACCTGTAACAATAGTCAAGTAAGATCAAGACCTGTAAAGATGCAGAGGATTCCAGAACGGTACAACAAAAACCTGACCTTTCTACCTGAAGACATGAGTTTCCCTGATAAATACAAAACGTAGGGGAGAAAAAGGCTTCTGCTATGGATAAACTCACTTCAGTATTAGCAACTCTTTTGCAATTACAATATAATAACAAGCAGGAATTGTTAAGTTAATGGATACATCAGACATATTTACCAAAACAGGAGAACATGAAATTCACTATGATGATTGATATGATCCTGCTTAGCACGGACGGAATTATGGACATCCCGATTAAAGATGGATTAGGAGGCTCAAAGGAGATTGTGGACATCTATCCAATCAACTCAACAAACGTCTATATCATGAAGTCGGGCGTCCTGCAACACGTCCAGAACGTCCTAACTCAATACCCGAACGTCACGACTTTGTACCATGACAAGGATCCCGACCCAATCTTCCCATGTTCCAGTCCAGCCTCGACCACGCCTATGATCCGCGTCGACCAGGACCTGACCAAACGTCAGCCAGCATCAGACCATCCATTGGCCTGACTTCGACCATGGCCTGACCCGAGCAACGATCAAGACCCATGGACTATTCCATTTGGTCCATTAACTAGAACCAGACCAAGACACTTTCACATGTTCTTGGTCACATCATCCACCATTCTTCATCACTTCACTTTCATTCAAATTTGTTAGATACAATTCATGGCTATCTGAATTAAATGTTTGGGACAAGGATTCATTTTAGTTCCCTTTTCCTTAGTGAGTTTTTGTCCCACTGGGTTTTTCTCACTAAGATTTTTAATGGGGCTTGGATGAATTCTTGGAGGATCAAATGTTTAAGATCCATAGCTGTTTTATTGTGTTCTAGCCCACCTTCGGCCCATTTTCTCTTTGTCTTTGCATTAAATAAAGTTGTTGGCAGTTGGGAGTTATCTCTTTTACTTCCCTTCTTGCATGGCTTTGCATGTTCTTGGAGTTTGTTCCGAACATGCAAGCCTTCTAGCATCTTCTCTTCCCCTCTATATATATCTGGTCTTGGCCATTTGTACTTCTCATCGAAAATTTTAATAAAAAAGCTTTCTCCTTCTTAAGAGTTTCGATCATTGAGTAGTGTGTCATATCTACTCTCTCCTAGGTCCTCCCTTGGTGCGTAATATCCTTGGGCCCGTCTAGGAAACCCTTGTTGAACCTTGGTGCGTCATATCCTTGGTTCATCAAGTCCGGTAAATCAAAGGTCTTCCGCAGCCTTTGTGCGACCTATCGCTCCACATCCCTTGGCAACTTGAGCTTACGCTCGTTGTGCGAGGCTTATCTCTCATACTCCTTTGTTGTGCCGGTTTTGGGTTTGTGATCTTGACCAAGATCTTATCAAGTGGTATCAGAGCAACACAACAAGCTGAGTTTTCGTTTTTCTTCTCTTTTCTTTTCATTTTCGTTTTTCATTTAAAGTTTGTTTCAAATCTGTTTTTACATTTGTTTTTCATTACGCTTTATCTTCTTTCAAAAGAACTTTTGACTGGCTGTTTTTGTGTTTTATTTTCAGGAATGATGCATGAGCAAGAAGATGAATCTGACGCCAAGATTGAAAGCAAACCAAGAAGAATGAAGTCTAACAACCATGAAAACGACAAGCGGTTGGTTGATGCTATCATGTCTAGGATGGAACAAGTAATGAACGCCAGATTTGAAGCATTTTGTCAAAATGTTCTACAAAACAGAAAACAAATGAAACCACCATGGAGAGACAAAGAAGAACAAAGGCAAAGAGCTCGACATGACTCTTTTCATGCCCACTGGAGAAATGATGTTCAAGAATGGGGCAGACCTCTTATTCCAGATCATAATTACATCCATCGACGACATCAGCTACCTGAATCCCCACCTAGACGTGGAAGGTCTGACCAAATTCATGAAAGGCGAGCACTTCAACGAAACCAGTTCCATGAACCATCTAGCCGTGAGTGGTCTGATCAAGTGCATGAAAAGCGCCCCATGGAGTCTACAAAAAGAAGTTGTGATCGCCACAATTCTTATGTTGATGAATGGCTTTACCAGAAATATGAGATGCATTATTTTCCTTCTTCAAAAGGAAGACATGCTCAACAAAGAAATTATAGTGATGAAGCCGTGGAACAGTTTAAACAAAACAATCCTCACCGTCCAAACAAACTTCATCAACAGCTGGAAAAGCCAAAAATCTTTGGACGACCTTGATGATCCGTATAAGGAATCACTTAAGGACTGGAAGAATAGCTGGAAAAAGAACAAAGCTCATTTCCCAACTTCAGAAGCTCTTACAACCAATCAGGAGTCTAGTTGTTCTATTGTGAAATCTGTTTATCAATTCTAAGAAACGGACCAGCCACTTCCAGTTTGCAAAGGTATGAACAAAACTTCTAGTTCAGATTTGTGTGTTATTGATAGCTTTATGTCCTATGAGCAGAATGAACCTGAAGTATATCTAGATTTAGGAAAAGCACATAAATCTGATTCTTATGATGAAAGTGAATTGTCGAATAATGAGTTACTTTGTAGCTTTGATAAAGGTCTTTTCACTGCTTCATCATTTGATATATTTGGAGAGGCTTGCTTAAGCCTTACTAACCATGAACCGGTGCAACCGAGTATAGTTGAGTTCTTCTTGCAGGTTCATGAAGAAAACCGACCAGCACAGCGCAAAAGGAGAATCCCAAAGAAAGAGGAAGACACACGATTTAAACCACCAAATTTTGTCCAGAACACACAACATGACATCCACCTTTTTGTTCTGCTCAAACAAGAACCACCTGACGCCATACCCAAGTCAAAACCAAGACTGAACGGATTTGGAGGTAAATCCTTTATCCTACATAATTTTGTGAAAGATAACTGGTTCTTTGTCCTGGCAGATAGTTTGGATTTGAGGGCAAATCATTTTGAAGAGAGAGGGGATGATATGATCCTGCTTAGCACAGACAGACTTATGGACGTCCCGATTAAAGATGGATTAGGAGGCCCAAAGGAGGTTGTGAACGTCCATCCAATCAACTCAACAAACGTCTATATCATGAATCCGGACGTCCTGCAACAGGTCCAGAACGTCCTAACTCAGTACCCAAACATCACGACTTTGTACCAGGACAAGGACCCCGACCCAATCTTCCAATGTTCCAGTCCAGCCTCGACCACGCCTATGATCTGCGTCGACCAGGACCTGACCAAACGTCAGCCAGCATCAGACCATCCATTGGCCCGACCTCGACCATGGCCTGACCCGAGCAACAATCAATACCCAAGGACCATTCCATTTGGTCCATTAACTAGAACCAGACCAATGCACTTTCATATGTTCTTGGTCACATCATCCACCATTCCTCATCACTTCACTTTCATTCAAATTTGTTAGATACAATTCATGGCTTTCTAAATTAAATGTTTGAGACAAGGATTCATTTTAGTTCCCTTTTCCTTAGTGAGTTTTTGTCCCACTGGGTTTTTCTCACTAAGGTTTTTAATGGAGCTTGGATGAATTCTTGGCGGATCAAACGTTTAAGGCTCATAGATGTTTATTGTGTTTTAGCCCACCTTCGGCCCATTTTCTATTTATCTTTGTATTAAATAAAGTTGTTGACAGTTGGAGTTGAGAGTTATCTCCTTTACTTCCGTTCTTGCATGGCTTTGCATGTTCTTGGAGTTTGTTCCAAACATGCAAACCTTCTAGCATCTTCTCTTCTCCTCTATATATATCTGGCCTTGACCATTTGTACTTCTCATCAAAAATTTTAATAAAAAGGTTTTTTCTTCTTAAGAGTTTTGATCACTCAATAGTGTGTCATATCTACTCTCTCCTAGGCCCTCCCTTAGTGCGTAATATCTTTGGGCCCGTCTAGGAAACCCTTGTTAAACCTTGGTGCGTTATATCTTTGTTTCATCAAGTTTGGTAAATTAAAGGTCTTTTACAACCTTTGTGTGATTTATCGCCCTACATCCCTTGACAATTTGAGCTTACACTCGTTGTGCGAGGCTTATCCCTCTTACTCCCTTGTTGTACCGGTTTTGAGTTTGTGATCATGACCAATATTTTATCAATGACTATCTTCCTATAAATAAACTACAAGAGTACACTACTTGTGCAGCACAACATATGGCTTTAAACACACAAAAGAAAGCAAGTCACGGACAGATACAACACTCTTGTGTTTAGAGCCAAAAATCTGTTTCTTAGTTACAAATAGTAAATTAGACACACGGTTTTCAAGAAACAATCTCAAGAACAGCTTATACTTCCCAAAGATGAATCGAGTCTGATCTGGATTATATTAACTCTGAAAGTCACATGAGAACAGATTTCGGTTTAGTTGAATGTTGCCCTGTCAAAATTAAAATGCAGAGAACAAGTGATTAAAAAGCCCAAGACTTTATTGTATACCATTTATAGCAAAGACTAGAAACTTGATAAATTTCAATCAAATCGGGTAAGAATACAAACTGTACTTAAAGACAGACACTTGACTACTTTCCACGAGCAAAAACAAAGCTCACCTATCTCTCCATCATTGATCCATTTATAGTCCCAATTCGACTCATTTTAATTCTCATTCGCGCTTCCACCGCCAACAGAAGGATAAGACGCCATGGATCCGAACTTGTTCTGCTGCATCATATATGGATTCGCTTCAAATGCTCCAGGTCCACCAGTTCCATGATGATGATGATGATGGTTATGGTGATGATATCCTTGCATACCCATATGATGCGCATAGACTGGCATCTGCATCATAGGTGGTGCTCCGTACGGCACCGGAATTGGCACTCCCACATGTCCGGCCGATCCATTCCCTTGGCCGTTACCGTTTCCGCCTCCGATTTCTTGGAAGATTTGTGGCGGCACAGGCGTCGAGGAGAATAGCTTATCTGAAGAAGACGGACCTTCCGTCGTCAATCCTTGCATCCTTTTGAGGTACAGCCTGTACTTCTGCAGATGAGACGCGACGTTCTCTCGAGTCAATCCTTCGACGTTCATCAGCTGCATAATCGTCTTCGGCACTGCGTTTTTAATCCCTAAGTGAGCCACAACATCGACGAATCTCTTGTGCAGCTGCGGCGTCCACACCAACCGCGGCCGTTTCAGTGTCTTCCCAGTAGGATCTTCAGTTCCCGAATCTCCTTCCTCCGCCGTAGAAAGATCCACACCGCCCTCGCCGGCGTCATCGGACGTCTTTTGTTTCTTCGAATCCGATCCGGGACTGCTCGATCCGACTCGATCTTCCTCCTCCACCGCGACGCCGGTTTTGAAACTATTGCTGTTATTGTTAGACGAGGAGGTGTTGGGACCGGAAGATCCGCTGCGCAGCGATGAGAGCGTCGTCTCCGATGCGCGATTCACATCCTGGATCGTACGGCTCTTCTCCGGGGTTATGCTAAAAGCCATCGCGAGATTCGACGGAATAAGAGAGTAAGAAAGCGATGCCAAATATTCGTCGCTAGGTAGCCCCATCTCCCATTCCATAACCCTATCTCCGTCGCCTGAAACATCATAATCGCTCATTCTCATTTCCTCTCCCATTTTTATTCTCTAATTTCTCAAAATTCAGATACAGATTGAAACCTAGAATCTCCAAATCGATGAGATTTCGGATCAGAGATCGAAGAGAATCAAGATTGAAAATTTGTGAAGAAGTTTGGTTTGTGACGATGAGCAATTTTCAAAAGAGAAAAAACAAAATATCAATTGTTTTTATCTTTTTCGAGGAAAAAGAAAAGCATAAGATAAGAGAAAAGCGCAATATCTAATTCCAGATGGCCCTTGTGTTAGTGCCAACGTGGACGAGTTAGCTAGATATTTTTGATCTTCTAAATATCTCCGACCGACTCAGGATTATAATATTTGACACGTATTTAGATGCAACGAATCCCTTTGAAACACGTCATGAGGGCACGTTTTGTAACAGTAGTCGTGATATAGGCGATTAAAACAAAATTACCAATTCAGGCACGTAAGATGAGCCGCGTGGATTAAGAAGATCCAAGTAAGCTAACTCCGTGGGGTTTTCAGTAATTTATCACTGACTTACCAAGTTGCCTTTGTGGGCCCAAGAAAGGAAGTGGGAAAAGCTGGTGGGTTCGGCCAGCTGGAGAGAGAAAAGAGGAGTAAGATTCGGTGATAGTTACGTACAGTATTGACATGCAATACGATATCTGAGCCGTTGGATCATGGTTCTAGATATTTATAGAAGCGTCTAAGGATCAATCTAACGGCACAGAGTAGCAACTACGTCATAAATTGATAAAATTAAATATAGGCGAGAGTCTTTAGGCAGGTGGCTCTGTGAGACTGTTGGCTTCCACAGCATTTCGGGTTCGATTCTCATCTTCGTAATATTGAGAGAATATATATGGGCCTGTGGCATGTGGGCCCGATCGATAAAAAATATCTGACGAAATGTCTTTTTCCTTCTTATTTCTTCCCAAATTTCTTCCGGATGTGCAAGCTTCCCTAACTCATCTTCTTCGAGTGACTGTAATGGTTAGGGTTTAGTCGTCGCGGTTGCTCATTTGGTGAATTCCCGAATAGAAGGGGAACGATTCTGGTGATTGGTTTTGTTTTATCTCTATCACTCCCCGACCGTGGTCAATGACCTCGCTACTTCTCCTCAGATCATTCCCTCTCATCCGCAACGGTTTTCTCAACCACCGTCATCAAGTCAGCATCGCAGCGGCTGGTTTCCTCTCTCACCGTCGGCGTCTGTGGTGTTCTCTTGCTGATAAACCACAGTTGCGAGAGGATGATTCTCCCGCGGAAGGATCCGCCGCGGCGGCGATGAACTCGATGCCGCCTATTGATGATAACTGGCGTTTTGAAGATCCTGATTATCGGAAGTGGAAGAACGTAGAGGCGGAGATACTTCGAGATATTGAACCTATAGTTCTTCTTGCCAAAGATATTCTTCATTCGGATAGGTAAATTTCATTTTTCGATCAAAGATGAACTTCACCTTCGGTTTTGTAGGATGGTTTAGTGGAGTTGTTTTTATGGTTCGGTTATTAGGTTAGATCAGCTGCCCTATTGTCTAACACAAACTTGATAGATTGAATCTTCAAAACGTAATGCCAATGTATTAAATTACAATTCCAGTCGAGATTTAGTTTTGATTGATTACTAATTGTTCTTGAAGTACTTGGAATGAATCCCTCATGTTCTACAATAGCTGTTCCATGTCAAGTTATAGGCTCATAGCTTGGTCCAGTAGCTTGTTCTTAACAACATAGAGACACCATGTTGGCCTTTGATGTGACAATTTCTGCTGAATCCGTAGATTCATTACCTGAGGTCTAATCTATGATGGTTCCAACCAAACTGCTTTGTCGAGAAGCCAAATTCTTGATAGACAGACATGGATGCTTGGAGTTTTGATTGGGTTGTCTATGTAGAACTATCGTTTCGCCACAATGTGATAGATGCTCGTATATCTTCATTTAATTCTACTGGAACAATAGTCAAACGATACTTTTTTGTAGTCAACTATTGATACTTGAAGCTAGCTAACTTCAGTGCATACCCTTTCGTGTAGATTGTTTTTGCGGTCCGAGTGATCTGTTTTTCTTCTTGATAAACAGATATTTGGATGGAGAACGTTTAGACTTTGACGATGAGAAAATTATTGTGGAAAAGCTTCTGGCTTATCACCCCTACTCCAAAGATAAAATTGGCTGTGGTCTTGATTTTATAATGGTACGTAGATTCAGGCTCCCTGATATTTCTCTTTCTTTGAGGCCTACTTATATTAAAAAAAAATATATATATATATATCATATTGGAGCTATTGTGCATGTTCTTCCACATCATTAGGATCATTTGTCGAACCACAATGATAGATAGATGACTGACTTGCATGCTGTGTCTAAAAGTGTGATAAAAACAAATGGTTATATACGTAACTTTTCATCTGGTCAGTGTATTTTTATGAGTATCGTACTTGTTAATGGCAGATTGATCGGCATCCTCAGTTCAGGCACTCGAGGTGCCTCTTTGTTGTGAGAACGGATGGTGGATGGATTGATTTCTCATACCAGAAGTGTCTTCGAGCCTATGTTCGAGATAGGTACCCGTCTCACGCAGAGAGATTTATTCGTGAACATTTTAAGCGTGCTAGTAGCTAAATCATAACTGGCTGCTGTAATACCTTCCCACTCATCATCAACAGCAAATTCTCATATAAAATTTTGCTGATTCCCGTTATTGAAGATGTTACACTTAACGAAATCAGTTGCAAGGCCTTTGTTTGTAGAAAATATGGAATGGCTCGATCCATTTGGTAGGCTTTGAATCACTTAGAAAATTAGCATAAGAGTAGTTAATATTTAAGTGTCATTTTGGAAATATGAAAGTAAAACTTTTTTTACAATAGAATGCCTCTATTTTTCGATACAATATTACATGAGTGCATAGGGTTAAAGATTCGTAGTGAACCACTCGATTAGTCTCTCGTCGTTTCATTTAACCAAGCTTTTCAAATGGTCTCCTTTCCAATCAGATTTCTGAAATCGTATTAGGGACCTATACATTCTATCAACTTTGTTCCGTCCTCTGCTTGGAAACACACTTAACCATTCCTCCACATCTTGAACATCTGCATGCTATGACAATCGTGATTCATCATCACCATTATAATGCCGGCATAAATCCAAAATCATCATCACCACCCTCCCATAGCCGCTCTAAGCATCACTTGTTGTGTACATCTCGTCCTCTTTCACCTTGATGTCTCTTATATATAAATACTCGCACGCCAGATGTATTACACCTAGATACAGCAGAAACGGGCCGAGAACAAGCGTAGCAAGGAACACAAGGTTTCATTACGTTTACAATATACCTTATCAAACACCTGCGCCCAACATAAAATGAATGTATATATAAACTCATAAAGTCATGTTTTGGTTAACTAAAAATGCTTTTAGTTGACTTTTCTAAGCTAACCAGAAATAATTTATTAGTTCCTTAAAATAAAACTTAATAAACTTACAAAATGTCAACATATGTAACACATTAATATTTATTTCCCATGATTCAAAGATTCATATTCATATTACAAAGTTCTAAACACTAGTTAATACCCTTATTTGGAATTTTGCTAGGCGTTACGCGTACAGACAATCTGGGACTAGCGAATTAACATAAAAAAAAAAAAAAGGAGAGTATTCGGGGAATTTTTTTATATAATTAAATATTTTTAAATATATTTATATATAAATTAATATAAAATTTAATAAGACAAATATAGACAAAAAATATAAATTAATATTTCTTTCAATTTATATCTAAAAATAAAAGACAAAAAAGATTTTAATCAAAAGAGAAGTTATTTTTTTTTGTTAATGAGTTATTTTTTCCTGACACTTTAATTAATGGGCCAAATAATTATAAAAAAAAAATTATGCGGCTGATTAATCGCCTAGGCAGCCGTATTTTGTTATTATACGGTAACAATACGGTCACCGAATCACTTTTATTCGCCACGGTTTTTTATCGTCTAGCGAATACTCGGTCGATTAATCGGTTACGCGGACGAGTTTTAGAACAGGGGTTAATACTAAAGGATACTTACTTCGAAACGACGACGTTTAAGTTACTTACCCAAGAACTTGGTCGGTCCCACGGTAATTCTTTTGAAACTTCTTCGAAGGCTCACAGCGTTTTCTTTCGGTTTCACATTTGGGGTCAAATATCTCGCACACGCCAATGACGCTCTTTCACTCCACAACTACCGTTAGTAACTCCGTCATCATCACCCTCAGTCAAACACGTATTGTCACCGTCTAATCTAACGCCGTTAACACTCACCTACAAAAACCGCGTTATATAAACAAACGTTATTTCTTCATCCTTCTCTCATTACTTTTCTGGGTCAGCGATTCCTTCTGCCTTTTGCTTTCAGATCCTTTGACCAGCAAAACAAGTTAAAGTGATGATGCCTTCTAGGTCGCCAGCGACAACAACTCCGACGACTACGGAAGCAACGACGTCGTATTGGTGTTACAGTTGCACGCGTTTCATCAGCGTCTGGATCGGCCAAGACGCTGATGCTGGTGACCTCTTGTGTCCTTATTGCAACGGTGGTTTCATCGAAGAGATTGAAGATTCTTCCGCCGCAGAAGCACTGACGACAACTCCAGTGTCTCAGGAAGTTAGATCGGTCGCAGATAGTCATAGATCCGTAATAAGACGCCGGAGATACAGTCGCCGCACTTCGTTTAATCCGGTAATCGTTTTACACGGAGGAGGCGGTGGTGAGAGAGTTGAAAACGAAGAAGGAGAAGGAGTTACTAGAGATCGACGCGCTTATGAGTTCTATTACGACGATGGAGCCGGTTCGGGTCTTAGACCGCTTCCAGATTCTGTATCTGAGATCTTGATGGGATCTGGATTTGAGCGGTTGCTTGAGCAATTGAGCCAGATCGAGGCGTCGGGTACAGGAATTGGTAGATCTGGGAATCCTCCAGCGTCGAAATCAGCGATTGAATCTCTGCCGAGAGTGGAGATCTCCGATTGTCACATGAAAGCGGAGGCGAATTGCGCCGTTTGTACGGAGGTTTTCGAGGCGGGGATGGAAGGGCGTGAGATGCCATGTAAACACATTTTTCACGGCGATTGCATCGTACCGTGGCTTTCGATCCGGAACTCGTGCCCCGTTTGTCGATTCGAATTGCCTTCGGATCCGATTCAACGGAGTAACGAAGAAGAACACGCCGTGGGGATGACGATCTGGAGACTTCCCGGCGGTGGATTCGCCGTAGGAAGGTTTAACGCGGCGATGAGAGAAGGGGAGAGAATATTGCCGGTGGTGTTGACGGAAATGGACGGTGGTGGGCTCGGGAGGAACGAGGGACCGAGACGAATCTCGGGGGTTAGGGCACATGGGACACCAGAGATTAGCAGAAACGATGCTCGCTCCGGTAACGGTAACGGAGGTAGATTGAGGCGAGCGGCTCGCGGAATGGTTTCGTTGATTAGGAGAATGAGACCAAATCGTGGCTCTTCTTCTCCTTCTTCCCATCTTATTGATTTGGATACAGAAGGCGAACATAGGGTTATGAATCGATCGGCTTCATTGATCAGAAGATTTTTCTAATGAAACAGAAATCATCAATCAAGGTTAGGGGAAAAAAGTTCAATTTTTTTTGTTTGTTGATTCAACAATGTAAATATATAAACTCAGAAGAACGATTGGAACCTACTAGTTTTTTTTTGTAATTCGATTTACATCAAATTTATGGATTCAAAATCTTAAATTCATTATGGTCATTAAAGATTCTTTTTTTTTGTTTGCCTTATTTTGGACTAATTTTTGTTTTGTTTATGGCAAATCGTGTGATCACTTGTATCCAATACATTAATACAATTTCAATTGATTTACTTTTACGAATGTCTTTTTTTATATAAAAAAATGCATATATCAGAATAGCTTTTGAGTTACGTGAATACAGAGATTTCAATAGAAAAAAAAAACAAATAGTAGGTATAAAATTAGGAAAACGAATCATATGTATATTATAACCCTTCAATTGTGGAATATCTATTACAGTAGTTTGTATGTCGGCATTTCACAGTCCCATTCATTATTTTCAACAAAAGATATGATATAACCGCTCAATAATTATCTACATCCGTCAAATCATACAGAAATATTGTGCATCTCTATGGTTGTTTGGTTCGTTTCTATCACTGCTAGTCTCGAGTTCATTTATGTCTAAGTCATGGTTTCTTTTGGTTTTTTTTAGTAGGTTTTGAATCTAGTAATTAGTAAGATTTAGTTTGCATTCTTATGATTCCCTTCTTTGGGTTTAGTTTTTTTTTTTTTTCTTAAAATGAAGTTTTTGGCCAGGGTTTTCATTCCTCGTAAAATATCTATAGTTTATTTTAAATATTTGATTTTTGGTCGATTTTTGCTATCTATCGGATTTTTGTTTTACAGTTCAAAATTTATTTAATGGTGTTTAGAGCATATCTCAATGAAGATAACTCTTCCGAATACTATCAAAGAAGGGGACTTATATATTTTAATCATGAGAACCGTTGTCATCTTATCGTCAAAAATATTAGAAGTTCATCTGCAATTGTGTCACTTTTTGTTCTTCTAATGTCCTTTTTAAGACTCGAAACAAGACTGTCTTAGTAACACCAATGTTCCATCGGAGAAGCTCGCCCTCACTGAGTTGTTGGTGTGGGACCAGTTGTTGTGTTTGGGTTTGTAACTCTCAAAATATCATATCATTTGGTCAAAATATCTAAGATATCTGCAGATGTTTGAATTTCTTGTTGTCAATGCTGAACTTTTCACTTTAGATCTTTTTTCATTGTCTTTAAACTTCATTTGTGCATGGAGCTCCCAATGATTTTCTGTGGAATGATTAGGTTCAAGGTTAAAGCATAATCGACTTTGTAAAGTTGCTTTAATTTTGATCATAAGTCAATTTTTACAACTAAAGTGAACAAAAATAAACAAAATCTAAAAAATTGATTTTTGATCCATTTACAAATTTGATGTGCTTTTGGATAGATTTTTAATATTTATGTAGTTTTTTTTGTCAACTTAGCATAGTAGTTTTAATATCTTTTTTAACATTGTAGGGTGTTGGGTTCGATGTCATAAATTTCAGAGGTGACCACTATTATGCCACATGATTCCGACAATATTTATGTGATTTTTGATTAAAAAAATTGTGTAATTTCTTACATAAAACTTTTGGTACTTTATGAATAAATCTTAATAGAACTCCTATGTATTTTTTTAGGCAGTTTTCCTATTCATTGAACAAGTAACTTAATGATGGTTTGTTGTGATGTTGATCTATTTTATTCTCTAAAACTAACTCCGGTTCTTTAGCATTGTTCACATCAAACAAGTATTGCAGGAGAGATAAGGTAGTTGATGGTGGCTTAGAACAACGTTTAAGTCGGCTCACATGAAAGAAATTGTAAATAACAGCTCCCAAACCAATTGTATCACTAATGCAAAAAAGGAAGTAGAAGCGAGGAAAAAGCTTGTGTGGTACATTTATATTCATCAGCGAATGTTGTCGGTATGTTTGGAGCTTCAGGTTGACAGAACCACCAACTTTGAATTCTCTGGAGGAGTGATGGAATATGCATTCTGCTTCATTATGTTCAGAGCACACATAAGATAGAATTTTAACATGGCGATCATTTCTACACGCTTTTGTAGGCTGCGATCAACTGAGGTCAAAGCACTTTCCCTAGATAAATAATATAAATGTGTTGGAGGATGTTGACCATATATAACTTCATAAGGCGTGTTCTTAATAGCAGAGTGAAATGTAGTATTATACCATCATTCTGAAAGGGAGAGCTATTTTCTCCTACTATGAAGTGATTACAAAGTCGTACATCTCAAATATGTTTCAAGTGTATTGTTTGTAATATCTGTATGTCCATCTATTTGAGGGTAGTAAGAAGTAAAAAACTTCAAATTAATGTTATATACCTAAAACATCTCCTTCCAGTAATCGCTCAAAAAGGTTGGTTCACGGTCACAAACAATATCATGTGGCATCCCATAAAACTTAAAAAGATGATCCATATACAATTGTTCAACATCACGGGCTGTATAAGAATGAGACAAGGCAAGAAAATGAGCATTCTTTCTGAGTGTATCAATGACTAGAGGATGGGGAAATATTTTGATAAATCTATGCTGATGGACTCATAGACATCATTAGGAACCGAAAATGGCGTTAGGAAATCGGGTTTGACTCCTAGATCAGGTTTTTTTCTGACACACAAAGCAGTTTGTAATATACCTCTAGACCTTCATACTCATTTTAGGCCAATAGAAAAGAGACTTTACCTACTGTAGAGTTGCATCTCAACTAGAGTGACCACCCACAACTAAGTCGTAACAATTTTAAAATTACCAGCTTTACTTATGCTTTGTTCCCAACAACACTTCCCTTTTGCATCTCAATTCACTGTTGATATTGGTAAATGGGTATGAGAGTTTTTGTTAGCCCTGTAACTCATGACAGCATGTCTGCTCCAACGTTCTCTTCGCCTTATTTACAAAGGACTTCAAAGTTATACCTTAACAATTTAGACAACCACATATGTTGAAAGACAGTAAATTCCTTTTGCTCCATCATGTATTAAGACTTTTCTGGTCCGTTTCGACGATGAAGGGTTCCGTATGTAACACTTCCTAATACTTAATTGTTAATACTCTAATACTAATAATAAAAATAAGGTGCCGCATTTAAAAGCCCAATATAATTCAAAGATAATAAAAGCCCATAAATAAAATGTACGTTCTGAAAATTAAAATCATAGCTGAAAGAAAATAAACTCTCGAGACTCCAACAATGGCGAAGAGAGACATTAGTGGGACACTGAGACATCTTAAGGTACGTGAACCTAAATTCGATTAGCGGCTGTAAAATATGCGACAAGTTGAATCCGTTTTAGAAATTGCTGAACATTGATGGTGTTTGTTTCTCGAACGATTTTAATCTCTTGGAATGTCGTATAAACTTGTGTTGATCTGAATCTAGTTTTTTGAGATCGATTGGGGTCTAAAAATCTGGAATCTTCACTGAATAAACTTGAATTTATGATTAAAATCTGGAACCTTTTACCATGATTATGAACCACAATAGCTCTAACTAGTGATCTAATAACGCTGCATCTCTGTAGCTTATGCAACGGGCTTCTCTGAAAGTGGAGAAAAAGAAGAATGATGAAGAGCCAAACGTGAATTTACCGTCTTTCATTACTCGGAGTTTGTTTTTTATATTGTTTTTGTCTGTCCTATCTTCTTGTTTCACCTGCATGTCTGTCTAGTCGATTTTATTTGCATGTGTTCATCAACATTGATCCAAAGTGACAGACATTATTTGTCAACATATGGTAGTATCCAAATGTGTGTTCTTTCTGTTGTATCAGTGTGGTTCTTACTGATTGGGATCCTGAGCCAGGAGCATTGGTTGGCCGAATGTCGTTTCTGCCTTTTAATCCTTCCGTTGAGGTGAGTTTTTTTTATGTGTGTGAGACCTTAGATATTTGAAATTGGCGTTTTATATAGTTCCAGCATTCTTAGATAGAGAACTGGTCTTGTGTTAGAATTTGAACGAAGAGGCTTTAAATGGTCAAAGAACAGATGGTTCCACAAAAAGTTGTAGCAGTAAGAAGTAAAGATGTCTTTTAGGTCTGTACCTTCTCTGTTTCATATTCGTTTTATTCACTGACCTTGGCTACTGAGTAAGGAGGCTTAAGTTTGATCCCATCATCTAATTTCTGGGAAAACTCGCACCTTAGTGGTAGCAATGGAGTCTGAAGAGAAACCTATCATTACTATTTTGTTTCTCTTTATGTTGTTGAATTGTTACCAGCCAGAATGCATCTTGTCTAGATAAATTGGATTGTATGGAGGTCGAGCCAAGTCGAGAATCCAACAGTGACATGAAAAGAAAACATTCCAAGGGAGGGTCTGAACAACAATATCCAAACAAGCTTCGGAGAAATGGAAAAGGCAATGCCTTTAAGCAACAAAAGGGCAAGAAGATGGACTGGAGCGTTCTGAACCCGTCAAAACCTCAAACCCAAACCGGTTAGTTAAACTGACTGTGATCTCTGTTGACGCTTAATGCACAATGTGTTCTTATGTGCTACTAGATCATCCTCTTACAATATCTGTATTATCATCTTACACACTGATTTGCTATTGGTTTAGTAAATGATAGCAAAGTTATGGAATATTTTTGTATGTTTTCTTTGAAGAAGGTTTTGGAAAGAAAAACGCATTCCATATATATATGAGAGAAAAATCCAACAGCTTCTCAATAATTATTGTCAAACAAAAAAGAACAAAGAAATGGAAACTAACAAAATCAAGCAAATGATTACAGAATAGTTTATTGCTTCTTAGCAGGTTTCCAGCAGGAGAGAGCATAAAGGACTCTTCCTTTCCAGCCCTGAAACATCCAGTGGTTATCGTTGTCGATAACGAAATCTTTGTGGTAACGTTCTCTTATTAACTCCTTCCCTTCCTTCATTATCTGTTTGTTTAGTTTCGCTGGCCTAAACCCGGCTCTTAATATCCTAACCTGCCATTGCTTGTACGTCTCGGGCCTTGCGAACCGATCAGCCCCTTCACAGGCAATCACACTCATCGCATCCCTTATGATTAACTCCCTCTCCACCAAGGTCCTGCAATCGTTCTCTTCTGATATGATGGTCTCAAACATGTCAAAGAGGGACGAGCAATGGAACATAGCTTCTCTGAACCTTGTTAGGAAAAAGGGCGAGTTGTACATCCCGTTAATCTCTGCAAACACAAAGAGGTCAGGATTGATATCTCTAAATAGTTTCAGAGCCCTGTCTCTCGGAGAGTCTAAGGACACGGTTTCATCAGGCGTGTATTGTAGCCGGAGGATGCAATTGACAACTGTTGTCTCTCCACTATTGATCACCAGCTCATCAAGAGTTATGGTCTCCCAATTTTTGGCTATGAAGCTGTACTCAAACGGGACCTTAAACTTGTCACAGAACCGCTTCAGTCTCCGCCCGGTTTCTTTTACCCGCTCTGATGGGCGGAATCCTGGCTGAGGCAGCTCGATTCCGGTCACACGAAGCATTGGTGGTCCGCCCTGTCGGGTTGACAGGGCTTGTATCAGACAAGGCCACTGAAATCCATAGAGGATCCCGAAATCAATGATGTGGAGTGTAGTTGCTTTGGACGCAAGCTCAATAATTGTTCTGTTTGCAGTGTAGTAACACATTAATAAGGTAGGGCAAGCCTGAACAAACTCCTTATACGCCTTCAAAATGTCCACCATCGATGTTCTGCTTAAAGTAGTAGCAGATAGTGGTGTCTTCATGGTGCCCATGATACGTGCTTCAAGCGCCTCTGCGAAATGGTAACCAAGTCTCTGAGTTGCGTCACCGTGGCTAGAAGAGTGTTCCCTTATCTCCTTCAGTTTCTCGGCAGCTCTTCTCTGGTCAAGACTCGCCACTGCTTGCGCGCATTGCATCAAGAGATTCCGCATATCCACTGGCTGATCTGACTTCTGAGGCTTGGATCGGTTCAATGATCCCTTTGCTCGTCCAGTCTTGTTTGGTGTTGCTTCTCCATGATCATTCTTATGACACACCAACAAAACTTCCTCCAATTTTTCCGCCAGCTCATCCACCACAGAAATTGCGGGGAGTTTTGATTTCCGTCCACCCTCAAGATCATCTTCTTCATCATCATCTCGTAGGTGGTATTTTCTTGTTGATTCCTCTGAGATCTCAGGCGATCCAGTGAAATCTGAGGTTGGTTGATGTAATAAGCTCGTTATTGAGCTGAAGTTTCCGAGAGAACAGTCGTCATGATCGCCAGAGATATGATCAGACGGAAGAGGAATTTGATCCTCCTGAATCACTTCGAAGAAAGATCTCTCTGCGGCTTGTAAAGCCAAACTGTCTTCTAACATACGAAACTGTCCTTCAAGATCTTCCTCCATCAACATGTCATTGATGTACTTCAAAACAGGATGGTTATCTGAACATACCGAAGATTCGGTCGGAGAAGGGTCCTGAGATTCAGTAGATTCGGTCGGAGAAGAAAGGTTCTGAGATTCAGATTCTTTGAAACAGGTGAAACGACTGGTTCCGGAGTCAAGATTGTTCCTTGGTTTGCAGCAAGATCCAGAACCGTTGTCGAATAGGAACCTATCAACGGGTACGTGCAGAATAGCATCCATGAAAGGATAAAAGATCTCACTCAGGATCAAGATTGAAGAAGAAGAATAAGAATAGGAGGAGAGAGAGAAGTTAAGTCAACGCAACAGAAAAACGAGAGAAAGTAATGGGAAGTTTCATGTGAACACAAGGTGAGAGATGTTGATATTTATACAAAGGATTGTTTATTTATCTCTTGACAAAGAATAAAAATGAAGTTTCGAGGAAACAGAGAATTGTGTGGGGTTGAGATAAACACTGAGCCACCACAAAAGTTAAAGTACTAACATGTCCAAGACTTTATCTAATGTGTGGGTCCAGTTGTTCCGCAGTTACTCTCCATGATACCATTCGGACCCGTACAATAACAAAACCGGTTTGGTTTATGTAGCAAATTTGGTTTCTTGTAGAGATAAAATTAAACTACTAAAAGAGAGTCAAGACCTTTTTAGTTAGTAGGGTCGGTTTGCCATAGTCATAAAACCCTAGGAGACCAACTGCAGTTTGAATACAGAGACTTATTAATTTTCATATGATGTTGATTTTATTTTATTAATCAAATGATATCATATTTGGTGTCGTTATTGTATAATACAATATCGAAAGATAGATAAGATAAAATCTTCTGATCAAGAAATTGGACATAGATAGATTTAACGTGAACGTGGATGCCAAACCAACCTACCTTTTATTTTTATTTTATTTTTGCTTCTCTTAGTATTAAAATAAAATTTATGAAGTCTTCAACAGTCAAAAGTCCAAGAGACGAAGAGATTTTGATTTATAATGAACTACAAGATTATTATATTCCGAAGATGGAGACTTTTTGTCTACATTCATCCTCTCTTCGAAATACTTTTCTTTTTTTTTTTGCATGTCATGTACTCATGTGTGGTTATGATTTAAAAGTCTCGTAAGTGTGGACCATTTACTAAAAAGATATCTTAATATTTCTTCCTTTTTATTTGGCCCACATAAATCCTTGAAAGTTTCTCCAAATAGAAAATGGAATCATACGAATTTTCCTTGTACGCACGAGTAATGTAACGTTATAAAGATTGTACGGTATGCGCTTAGCAATAAGCACTAAGCTAGCACCTGTTTATATACATACCAGTGGCTATTAGAACGTTTAGATTGGATTTAGTTGTTGACCCTCGGAGAAAGATAACCTTGTACCAATCAAATAACTAAGGACGTGAAAGAAGGCACCAGAGGGTATTGGATCAGATCTGAAGTGAGAACTTGGTACATCAACTTTCTTTTGGTTTGGTAACTGACTGAATCTTGGTCGACTTATTTGATATAACGAGAGACGTGGGGACTAGATTGTTAGCTGTAAAACGAACAGCTGGTTTTTGCGTCGATGTTATGGTTCACATTCTTGCTATGTTGAACAGAATCACTGCTTCTACTCCTCCGAGTCCAGATGCATGGCCAAACTTCTCCCTCTAGAAGCATGATTTCAAAGATATCTTCTCATCCAAGAAAACTTGGCATCAGATTAGGGAAATCAAACCGAGAGTTACATGGTACAAAGTAGTCTGGTTTACTTATTTAATTCCACACGATGCGTTCTTAGCATGGCTTGCAATCAGGGACAAGATTTCCACAGAGGCTTAAGGACTCGTGCTTTGAGAAATATTCAAGTATGCATTTTATGTGGAGAACTGGATGAGACAAAGGATCATCTGTGCTTCAATGCTTGTCCATATTCCTATATCATTTGAACTACTATAAGTGATCGACTGCTTCGTATTGAATTGACCCTTACGGTAGCATCACCATTAAGTAAAATCGACTAACCGTATTAGCGGAATTGATGTTTGAAGAGAAACGAGACTCAATCAAAGAAATATGTTTCTGTTAAAGAATAAAATTTCGATAAACAAGTGATTATATACCTAGGAAGCATGAAATCTCCGAAGATGATACGCTTCCCGTTTCATAATCGGAATCAGAAGTGGAATCGCTCAGAATCTCTTGGAATCGTCTCGAAATCGTGATTCTAAAAATGAAGCATTTGGAATCATCTCAGAGTCTCAGAATCATTTTGGAATCACGATTCCAAAAATGAAGCATTTGAAATCATCTCGGAGTCATTTTAGAATCGTGATTCCAAAATTATAGTGTGATAATTTCCAAAATTAAAATTCAACATCATCGTTGTCGTAGAAATCGCCAAATTATTACAAAGTGAACTCATTCTCGCATTTTCTTTTATCGATGCATCGCAGAATGCTCTATGTAAATAAATTAAAATAAAAGGATATGATAATAATAATTTATTTAAGAAAGTGAGATAAAATATTAATTAATAAATAGACCATTATATTTAAAATTATTTTCAAAATAAAATATTTTTGATGAGATAAATCATTTATTTCTCCTATCTAAACTCAAAAACTCAAGATATGAAAACAGAAAAAAACACAAAATTTAATTATTAAAATAAAAATATATTGTAAACCTATATGTATAATTTTGGAAATGATTCATATAGAATCTGGTGATCTCTTTAACAATATGTTTTCAGTATAATTTTATTATAGTATTATATATATGTATATATATGCTTATAATACGTTTCTGATTCCTATATATTTTTAAAGAATCGCTTCTACGTTTCTTAACGATTCCGGTTCCGCGTATCCGCTTCTGATCCCATGCAACTTAATTATATACAATTATAATAAAACAAAAGTCTAATGTGCAAACCACGAGGGTACTTACGTTTGGGCTGTCAACACTTTAAAGACATTTCAAGAAAATAAAGCTTTTAAAACTAAAAATTAGCCTCACACACTTAATAGTTCCTAAAATATCTCACAATCTAAATAATTACTTTTTGCCAAACACACTCTACGTTTTTGTTTTTTTTTTTCTTAAAATCATCAATATGTGGCTTTAAAAAAAAATCAGAGCCTCTTATTAAAAAGCAAAAGTCTCTACAGTTTTTTATTAAAATAAAAGTGTATAGCCAAAAGTTTTTAAAGTTTCAACTACGCACCCTCGTGCATTATCATATATAACAGACTGCCTTAGTAGAGACAATGCTCTGGTTCTGTTGGCTTTCCAAATGTTTATATATACCAAATGTTTATAAATTCAATAGAGATGAGGATGCTCCTATATATAAGCAAAGTTTGAACTTTGCTGGATTCACACTAGATGAAGATACGAGATGGTGTTACGTGAAGAGGTAAGAGTTATTTACACTTATGGGTACGATTCTTGTAACATCCTGACCGAGCATAACTGAAAAAGTCGGCGTTATACAAACACCCGCCTCTAACCACATGAGCTAAAGGGGAAAAAGAAAGGGTGAGCACCTCGACAAATTCTTAGTGAAAAAAGTTATAGAAAACTCAGAATATTATGACTTGTTGCTACCTTGGCCAGCACAAGTATGCAAGTCTCCTTAGAAGATGATTCAAAGGCTATTATCTATGTTCATCATACTTTAGTCTAGCCAAACATTTAACCATTCTTTTGCGGACGATCAATCAAAGAGTAGACTATTTTTTTAATTGCTATGATAAAAAATATATATATATATATATATTGATATCATCGGGAATGGTTGAATCCTTCACTATCCCTTACATAGGAGAACCCACCTTATTCCAATCATAAAACTTTAAACTTGAAAGAAAGAAAAAGAAAAAGAAAAGGGAAGAACTGAACCCAGATCTTCGACTATGCCAGAATCTTATAATATGGATCATCATCATAATACACAAATTTTCTTTAGAAATAAAGGACCTTCTTAGATTAGAGCATCTGCCTGCAAGCGTGGTGGTTCCATCTTCAGTTGATGCATTTGGTATTGTGACCAGTAAGCGTGTGCCTTCAGAACACGGTCCAGAAGAACCTGTGGCACGGGCTCTCCTCTCCGCTGCTGTGGCGATATCCTCGCCGTGTGGACCAGCGTCTTCCATTTATCCTACAGAAGCAGAGCCTCAATACCAACAACAATGACAATAATATTTTCAAACTGTAAGATAAGTAATACTAACCTTGAGATCAACATAGGTACGGTGGTCTGCGTCCTCAAAAGCACGAACCTTAACGTCTCTCCACCTGCAGTTTCAAACATACATACAAAACAGTTCCTCATTTAAAGCAACACGAAGAGAAGAATGCTATTTCTTTGTTTGTTTTTCTGTTTTGTACCTTCCGGTTCCGAGTTTCTCAACAGCTTGGACGAGTGCTTCTACTTCAGTAACTGAGAAAGGTCGACGAATTCTACGATGTGCAGCTTGATGCTGCTCAGTCCTTTTAAATTTACAGTTAGGAATCTGAGGAGCCAACACTGCTGCTGACGCAATCGGAACTAAAGCTCTGGAATCATCTGCTAGGGATGGTGCTGAGTCATGATTAGAGTCCAACACATTGTCGCGGCATAAGGTCAAATCAGTACGGGCATGCTCCAACAGGTAACTGTCAAAGAGAAAACAATGAACTTAAGCCGCAAAAGATTGAATCTTCATGGTTGTGGCATCTCAGAGAGTGATGAGAAGGGTGAACCTGGATAACAACGGTTGAGGGATAGTTTCTAAGCTGGGCTCAAGGCTGAAACCCAGAGAGTCCAAGTGAGTGTTCTCCTCAGAGATCCCAGTCTGAAGAAGGGTTTTGCTATCATCTCGGACTTTCTTCCCTTGAACCATCAGGCCGACTCGGAGTCCATCACCGAGTATGGTGGTCACTGCTTCCATCACCATCCGCTGACAATCCCAACACATTAAAAAAGGTAAGCTCTTGTTCAGGATTTTCAGCACAATTAGGTTTGGCTATTGCACCTTCAAGGAGCCAACAGTAGCAGTTTCTGGAATCTCTATGAAGAGCTCAGGCACCCTGAAAGACTTGATCCGCAGCCGCACTAAATAGAAACCAAAGAGAAACGGTTCCACATCATGCACCTTTTCAACAAAACAATAGCCAGCAAATGATTCAGATTGAGACTCTATTAGTTACCATGATGGTCTCTAGACACAAAGGACACATTTCGACTTTTCATGGAAGATATAGTTCTGCTTCCTGATTTGTGAAAACGCGTTACAATAGCAGAGACTTACAACATCCCTAACAAGAGAATGAGAAGATGACAATCTTCTAACCTTTATGTGCCTTTGCTTGCAAATGGTAATCTTCAGAGTTCGAATCAGACACGTTATGAAAGTATTTCCTCTTCTTGATGGGATAATTCCTCTGATGATGGTGCAAGTAATAATTTCTCTTTGAGTAATACCATGGCTTTGCATCTGCAAGCACCAAAATAAAATCACACTCATTAAAGACAAGAGCCAAAATAAACAAAAAACACTAGTTGAACAATGTACCTGCGTTGTTCCTGGAACCTCCTTTCCAATGTCTAGATGCCAATATCTTCCTGATTCTTCTGTCTCCAATACGAGGCACAGTCCTAGTCATACGAGGGCAAATATACCCAGAGAAGTTTTCATCATCATCATTATCTCTACTAAATAAATTTACATCATCCCCAGAGCCATGGGGACCATCGTTCCCACCTGCTCCCACCTCGGTACTACTGTTACTACCTATACTAACTACAACATCAGGTTTTACTTCATCAACCACACCGGGTTTAAGATCCTGAACGAAGTTTCTGACTTCACAAGAATCACTAACACCCAAGTTACTAAAACCCGTCACCTCATTCTCTACTTTATCACCTACCAACAAGTGATCACGAGAGCTGAACCCATACTGGACATCAACACTGGGGTTCATGGATCCCTGATAAGGATTGTCTTCAGAGAATTTTGCGTGTTGGTTTTCTTCAGCCGAGAACTCCTTCTTTACAGTATTTTGTACAGCTACACAGTTATCTTCACTCGCATTTACCGAACATTTGCTCTCGAGCAGCAAGCTTCCAGCTACGGTGGCCAGTAAGTCGATCGCGCACATTTTCTCATCTCCTGATATATTCTTCTCGTAAATGCGCCTCTTCTGGCAAAGAAACCGAACAATTCAAGTGATCATGTAACAATTCTCAACAACAGCTAAACCAGAACCGAGAATAGCAAAGCCATTTACCCGCACTGATCTCGAAGCTCGTGCCTTGGCAGGCAATTTGTAGCCATTGTCTCCAAATTCTAAGACTTTATGCGACACCATTACTTGGATGCATAACACGATGAAGTGATTGCCACGCGCGAGAAGCAATTATGAAGGATTTGATTCGAGACCTGTAGATTGGAAACAAGAACTATAAGAATTGGGAATATGAAAGAACAGATCGGTAAAGATCTGAGCTTCCTAAACCATCCTTAAACCCTAGTTAACACAAGATCCGAACCAAGATCGCAACGCATGATTCAATAGACTGCACAGAGAAAAAAAAACTGAAGAAAAGCTTCGATCTTGGAATGAAAGAATATCAATTATTCAAATTCTCAGATCGGGTTCGCAGATCGATGGAACAGAATTTGGTTTGTGTTAACAAAACGACAAATATCGATGGAAGATGACGATAAGTTGAAAAGAAAACGAAAACCCCTTTAAGATCCAGAACCGGAGAACATGAAATTAAGAAAATTAAGAATCAAAATTCACATGAAAAACAATCAAACGGAAAACACAAACTTTTGACAAAATCGAGAAGACAAAACCATAACTTTTTTCAAATAAATTTCTCACCTTTCGATGAATCTTCAGTTTCCAGACGAGTGATCCTTGATGATGATCAGTAAAAGAAAGAAAGTAATCACAAAACACAAACGAAAGGAATCAGAATTCTTTACGCACTCAACATAAAATCTATCCTCTCTAACCCATGTTTTTTCCAAGAAAGTGACGGAAAATTTTTACTTGTTTCAAACGCTACCCATAAGATTTTCTCTCACCACCACCAAAGATAATCAAATCGAAAATATACAAAAACCCTTCAATACAAAGAACCACCACGCCTTCTTTTTCTTTTTCTTTTTTTTTTTGCTTAAACCCCTCCATAGCCTTATACATGCTATTGAGATCATCAACTACCGGACCTACCGGTATTACCCGTCCCGTTCTTACCGGTTACAGCCAGTATAACATTTCACCTAAAGACTCGGTTCTTCACCATGCTCGGGTGGCCCACGACATACTCGTAAGTCGTATGTCCTCAGATCATGCCACGTGGCAAAGGTGTTACCATCACATGGCTCCGGTCCGTAGCCTATGATTACGTCTTGTCACTGATAATTTAAAAAAAAAAAGAAAAAAAAACAAAATTCATTAAAAAATTGTTTTATGGTATTTCAGTTTCTGGTTTTCTGTAACTTGGAATATTCGTTTATGCTTTTCTGTTTTTTCCCTTGTATGTGTTAAGAATTCACATAAAATATAATATGGTATCTAGTTTGATATATAGGAAATAAATAAGTAATCTATGTATACTAACAATCTTAAATTACTTAAATAAGGTAATCAATTTTAAGTAATTGCTTTTATTAAAAATAAAATTTGAATTACTTCAAACTTGGTATATGAGTTCAGATTTTTTTAATTTATTTATGATTGTTATTAATTTAGAATGGATAATATCGTAAAAGGAACATAAGAAAAAAGCGAAAACAAACGAGTAAGAACTCGAACAAATCTATTACATAATGGATGACATTCGACATGTCCAAAACATAAGTTTATCAAACCAAATATATTTCCCTGCACCGATATTTTAAGACAAACTGTGTTTTTGTGATATAATTGGCATTTTTTTCCTAACTTTGAAAACTTTCCTTATATATTTATTTTTGACCAAAGCATGCAAATAAACTTAAGCTTTTGTTGAATAACATAAATTGTTCAACATGTGAAAAAAGGTGTTAAAAGTATCGTAACGCGTATGAAAAAAGAGTGATGAACAAACAACATATTTACAAAATGACGAGAAATTATAAAACAGAAAATGTCATTAGCGGCAAATACTAAAATTTTAATTTCGGTAATCTAGGTATTATCGTTGAAACAGAGTGCTTAAACATACAAATTAAACGATACTAATATGTTAGTTGGCACCAACGAAAACTAAAGTCGTTTCTCGGCTCATTTCCACCGTTAATCTCTCGGCTCTGTTCCTCATATTCTCTGATTTATTTTCTAGAACAACATTCCTTGAATCACTCTATTACTTAAGCAAGAAGAAACCAAAAGTAGCTCAAGCGGTGGAACCCCAAGACTTTGTCTAACAAAAGGATGGCTCATTAGCTTCTCCGCAGTCGCTCTAGCTGCCGGATTCCGCACTATACATCTCCCCACAAAGTCCCAAGCCATCGACGATAGAGTCTCCGACAAGTAATCACTTCTTCTCTCTCTTCTAATAACACCCAACATATCAACACCCAACCGATGACGTTCTCCAGTAATCTCCCACCGGGTTTGGTCATCATGTCTTTGAGTGAACGATGTCGTGCAACTTCCATGTATATGAAATAGACCTTGACGTTGACTGGCATAGTTTCGTAGGAAACAATGTGGTTTGTGGGTCTAACGTTGTTTGAAGTTGATAGAGTAGAAGTGATGCAAGATCCTTTTCTTTCTCGAGATCCTCTGAGTATTTTAGGAGAGATGTTTTATTAGCTATGAGTAATCCATCGGGGGTTCGAACCAGGGATACGTAGCCATGGTTGCTTTGGCCGAGAAAGCCGAGATTCAGTGATGGAGTCTCATGTCAAACCCATGAATCAGACACATTTTAAAGTTAGAAATAGAGTTTTGTTTTTTGGTTGAGAGACATAGAGATTGTGAAGATTACATCTTAAAACGTTATTTGTATATATTAAAATTTTGGTTGGTTAGTAATTAAGTTAAGTTTGACTTCAGAACTTATATGCATGTGGAAATTTAATTTTAGTTTTATTATTTACTAAATTCATATCATAGAAAATTGATATCAAAATTTATTAGATAAATAGTAAAATTGATTGGTAAGTAATTAAGTTAGTTTGATATTTATTTGCATGTATATTAATTACATACATGCAAACAAATTCTTATTTCCACGAGAAGTCAAATTTAACTTAATTATTTATTAATCAAATTTTATTTATATATCTAATCCATTTTGACATCAATTTTATATCATGTCAAAATTTTATATTTTTAGTAAACCAAAAAATTAAAATAATTTTATTGGCCAACTAATCTAAACATTAAACATTTTTATCACATGACCCACTAGCCTAATAACCTCAACAATTATGTAAAGACCCAGGATCAAACACATCACTATAGATTCTAATATCCATTAAAGTTATGAAACATTATCATCTGAGCTATCAACTCCAAAAAAACATTTAAATTTTAATATTTATAAATATTTTCTCTTCCACCTTCACATTACTTACCGATGTGGGACCAAATAAAAAGAAATTGGTCAAAAAGAAATATTCTTAGTTATTTTTACTAATATAAAATTTACTACTAATGTTTTTGTGCCATGTATAGACAAAGGATCAATAAAACAGCTTTTATCTTTTTTTTTTTTTTTTTTTTTTTGTCAACAACAGCTTTTATCTTTAAATTAGCCATTATTTGTACTTGACATATTAAATTTATAGATGATTTGATTTTTTTCAATCATTTTTCTTCTTTCACATATTTTTGTCAACTTAACTAAGTAATTTATTATTTCATTTAACATCTTGAGATGTTGGATTAGAACCTGTGATAAATTTTAGAGATAGTCACTATTGTGTCATATAATTCTCAAACATTCATAGTTTTTGTTAATAAATTTGTCAACACGCACATATTTTTACTATAAAATAAAATTAATTATATAAATTTTCAATAATCATCTCAACTGTTTTGAAGATTGATTTCATTTTATCTAGTAGGTTGTCTACTTCACATAGCTTATATGGATTCGAAGATATAAATAAATACTATTTTATCTTGCCTCATTTTTCCATTGATTTCACAATAAAAAAGGAGTAATACTAAATAAACTATACCAAAAACTAAAAAGACTTAGCTTATAATTTTTTTTAAAAGATTAATAATAATATTTTAAAAGTAACATATAATCATTTACTGTCAATTTATTTTTTCAAGTTATTTTTTATTTATTGATTCTTTTGTATACTTTGTTTTAAATATGACAATATCATAAAATTTTCAAAATATATAAATAGATAATATATTGTTTTATCTTATTTTTTACTTCTTATTATCAATACATTACTTATTTTACTATTTTGTATTACAAATAAATTAGAAATATTTTTTAATTTAATAAAATCAAAAATTTAGATTTGAAAAAAAAATAGATGGTTTTTTTTAAAAAAAATGTTTAATTATAGATTAGTTTCAAATTTTGAAAACATAAATTCAGGAAAAGAAATATGGTTTTATATTCTTTTAATAAAAAATTAGATTTTAAAAAATTATCAAAAATGTAGTAGTAATTTGAAACTTTCAACTTTAGTCTTATCAAAATCCATTTACATTTCCTTGTTTTTTCCTATTTTCTCTCTTTTAGTTTCTTCTCGAATATAATTATAAAAATAATTGAGCTGAATTCATCCGACTCAATTGGTGTCTCTTACAAACCTACACAAAAAAAAATGCGGAGAATTATTCTACATTCAAATACTCCTCCTACTACATTTAAACCTTAAAAGTTAAAAATATTTCTATTATTCAATTTTTTAGTAAAATAAATTTGGGTTAGAAAATTTGATGATTCTAGCTTTTTAATATGAAATGGGTTAAACGAACAAAAATTTAATTTATTTTTATATTCATAAAAGTATAATCGCATTTATATAAAAAATATACGTAATCTATATATTTGTTATGATACCAATTTTGGACTAACTTATATTTTAATTTTACAAAAGAGTATAATATGAATGTGACAATACAATTAGAAAGACTATATATGGTGTTGGATACAAACAATTTTATTTAGCCCCACAAGAATCATTAAATAAAAAAAATAAAAAAATGGGGAGCCTACGGCTTTTCCTAAATTACAATAAACAAATTATGTAATCTTATCTTATCTTCGAAAAAGTGGGGGAGGATAAAAGGTGGGTGGTTTTGAATTTATATCATACACACACCACCGTTCAAAGACATAAAAGGACTCTATTATAATTATATGTTTTTATCGCCCAATATAATTAACATGCCCTCAAACCAAATTCTTTCAAAGACATAGTAGATTTTAAATAAAATGATCCAAATTGCATAAGCTCTGCTTCCCATTGAATACTACAAATTTCCAAGCATCTCTAATCATGAACCAGAATTACAGTTTAATTGATAATCTCACAACTCAACCACTACTAGTTCACTTAGTCAATCGAAGGATTATACGATACCAAAAATTACTTTCTGATAGATCATCTATCATGAAATTTTTTCAACTCAAGCTCATTGAACTCTAGAGTTCTTTCAGTATAAATGACCAAAAAATTCTCTAAATACAAATGATCAAAAATGTATATACTGAAATAGATAATCAAATCAATTCTCTTAAACCCTTCCAACTACATTACTATATACCATAAATGGAAATGTTTCTCGTACTTTCCTAGCAGCCACTGTCTATACCTTATTTCTCGACCTACTCAAGCGATACCCTAAAAACGAGATCACTTTCTCCAACTCCGTATGTATCATTTCTCTGAATCTCGTGAATACACTCAAGGAGCCTTTATAATCTTTTATAAACACAAAATTTGTGACTGAACCACAGATTAATACTAGGTTTTATCCTGCAGTAAACTTAATACCCAACCGTGACACAGATTCACTTGACCAATATCAATTGTTTGAACACACTAATATAAAGGAACATACGCACAGATCTTATATAAACTACCAAACTTTGTCTTCTGCCAGTACAGTACAATGACGAGCCAATCAAGCAACGCTGCGATATTGTATTTGCAAGTATCCAAAAATGAAAAAGAACTTCCGATTTGGAAAGTTTCTTTTGACACTGTTTATTTATAAACATTTCCTGATAGTTATAGTTTTATGTGACTTTCCTTTGCATCACATAACTAATCCTCCTCCGGTTCACATTTGGAAGCAGAGAGAACTGAGAAGAGAAGTAACAAGCCTCGTCCAACTCCATGCATCAAAAGTTAGATTTCATAACCAATTACTTACTCAGAGATTATCTCAAAACGCTATATAGAACGTCCCACAACGCAAAGGCAATAAACTAACGTGTATATATTACCTTCAAAATATCTACGAAAATACTAAAAACTAGATTAGATCCGAAATTAAAGTGTTACTAAACTATCACCTGAGTACTAAATTAACCTGCATTGCACGCTTTAGACAAATGAACGGAAATCCAAGCCAAGATGAGTAAATAACTAAGTAGATATGATTCTCTAGAGCGTGTTATTACATTTGATGTTAAGTAGATCAGTAAATGCTGCACCAATATTCTAAACCGACATTTTTCCATTCGCGGTGACAAGAGTGAACGCTCTGTACCAATCTTGGCTAACAGATTCTTGAATCTGGTAGTCCCCAATGAAAGGACACCAAGCCTCTTCTGAACCGTTTGTTCCTGTCCACATTACCTTCTCCGGTACATTCAGAAAATCAAAGTCTAACGGCTTTGGGGGTGGCTGCTCATTAGCCTTTTTGTTGGATTTGGTCTGCCGCTTATAGCTTACTCGGCCTTCAGAACGCTAGAGAAACGTGAGGTAATAAGACATAAACGCTGAAGTCTCGTATTAAAAGCTAGAACGAGAGAAATGTTTCTGACTCACTTGTGATTGCGTGTCACCGTTTTCAGCTTTCTTGTTTGCCTTTTTATGCATTCCGTATTCCAAGTAGTACATCACCTCGGTTCTTGACCGGAACTTACGATTCGTAACTGGTTCGTAGTAGAACTACATCACAAAAATTAAGTATTTGCATTACTGTATTCTTCTAAATGATAGGCTGAATTCAGTTTCAGCATCCTTCAGAAATAGCATTTTCATCCAATAAGAAAGGAATCACTAAACGAACCAAAGTCATATTCTTTTAGCTATTCAGAATCTCTCGAGCATGTAATAAAGAAACTTTTCAAGCACTTATGGCTAGTTAAAGCAAGATTCTTCGTATTAAGTCTCCAAATTCCAAAATATAACCAATAAGATCATGATATTCTGAAATCTATCAAAGCTTTCAAATCGAAATCAACAAACAACATACATCCCAATTCTACTTGAAGATTCTCACTCAATTTTCTATATTTGCAACCATGATTTCAATTCACAAAAATGAGGAGGCTAATTTGCAAAATTTCGATCAAGGGAGTTTCAAGAATTTAAGCGAAGGGCATCGGAGATTGATTAAACCTTATCCACAAAACCAGCTTTTGTGCCGGAGGTTCGAACCCTTTCTTCGGTTGTCCAACCAGGAGGAGGCAGCCAGTTATCCCCCGGAGACGCACGCTTCTTAGTCTTCGGTTCCGCCGGAAGAGCAGTCTTTTCCGCCGATGATTTCGCCTGCTCCGTGGCGTTCGACATCCCGGAGCAATGCAGTCTAGGGTCCCGTTAGCAGCAGTGGTGGTGCGTCGACGAGATGAAAAGATCCAGGAGGTTGAAAGATTCAGTCGAAACTGAACGATTGAGATGTTTAAAGATCAGTCGAAACTGAATCAGATTTCTGTGTAAAAGACAAAAATACCCTTGTAGCTTACGTAATTAAACGCATTAATTTTGGGCTAAAAAAAAGAATGAAAAAAATATATATATACAAGCCTCTCCAAAAATTGAACTCTTAACTTACAATAACTGACATGTGGTTCTAGTTCCATTGCTTAGCTTAAATACGTAGTCATATTTTTAATGTCTTCAGTCTTTGCAAAACGGGTTTCTAATTTATATTTCTATTGTTGTAAATTTTTTATATATTAATTTATTATTGATGAAAAATCACTGAAAGCAGTTCCTAATAATTTTCTGCAAAATGATTCTTTAAACGTGGAAGTTGTAACATGTAACTCTCTTTATCAACTTCATTCATGATCACTATGGAATCCAAACTTATTCCTCTTCCTTTCTTTCTAGTTCTCACTCTCATCTTCTTTCCCTTCTCCGCTGCATATTACTTCGGCGTAAACTACGGCACCGTGGCCATCAGCCTCCCACCGCCTCACCAAGTCGTCAACTTCATCAAAACAAAAACAAACATCAACCACGTCAAAATCTTCGACGCAAAACCCGAAATCCTCGCCGTATTTTCCGGCATCACAGAAATATCTCTCACCGTCACCGTCCCAAACTCCGACATACCTTTCCTCTCCAAGCTTCCAAAAGCACGTTCATGTCTCTCCAACAACATCCTCCACTTTCTCCCAACAACCTCAATCCGTTACATCGTTGTCGAGAACGAAGTCATCGCTACATCCGACAAAAACTTCATCGCTCATCTCCTTCCCACCATGGACTCGCTTAGGTCAGCTTTACGCCTCACTAGTCTCACCTGAATCTCCGTCTCGACGCCTCACTTGCTCGGTATCCTCCTCTCTGGCTCCTCCGAGCCACCTATCTCTGGAATGTTCCGTAGAGGCTACGACAAAGCCATCTTAGCACCAATCCTCGATTTCCACAACCGCACAAAATCTCCAGGTTAACCTTATTAATTATCATTATAGTTTATTAAAATAGTTATCTATTAACAGTCAATTAAAAGATGTATTGTTATAAAAATATATAACTCTTTATAATATTATGTTGTGTTTTCATAAATTATATAAGACTTTTGTTATTATCATTTTAAAATGATGTTGTTATTTTTGTTGAATATTTTTTTTGTTCTCTATTTATTTTATATTTATTATGTACAAAGAAACACAAATAGAAAAAATATAAAATCAAATATTTTAAACAGAGTTTACAATTTCCATTCCAACCCGAAACGCTAACATCGGAGACCGGATAGCCATGAGCTAGTGAACTGAACCAAACCGGTGTCGAGTTAGATTATGCGGCGGCTTATAATGTGAACCTTGTAGAGCATGTGAATTCCGGTAAGGGCACTCAGTTGATGCCAAACCGGGTTTTCGACACTTAATTTTTTTCTCTCTTGAACGAGAATCTCAAACCTTCGGTTTCCGAACAAAATTTCGGTTTGTTCACTCCGGTTTACGATGTCGGTATCATGAAAATTTATCAGGTACACTTAATTAGACATCGTTGATCGCCCAAGCCCAAAGGTCTGGAAATTATCTTGACCGTTTGTTTATTTCATGAGCAGGTAATAGAACCTCCGTCGTTGGATTCGACAAAGAAGTGGTGTGTACCACGATCTGAGGCAAGCGATGTGGCGTTGCAGAAGAACATAGATTACGTGTGTAGTACTGGAGTGGATTGTTGGCCAATACAATCTGGTGGGCTGTGTTTTAGCCCTGATACGGTGCGGTCACATGCATCGTATTCCATGAACACGTAATACGGTGCGGGCACAAAACAACTTCATCTTGAGAAAGAACACGTTTTTATACTTTTCTTGGTTTTACAGAATCAAAACCATATTATATAATTTCACTACTTCTGTTTAATAAATTGATCAACCAAGCTTAAAACCCCCCATAGAGTAAACGATGCAAATTATAATAAAAAAAAACAGGATAGACCCTTTTTGATGTGAGACACCAACGATCCAAATATCTAATAATAAGCTACAAAATGAGTTCTTACAATATAAAATCTAAGAAAATCGAGACATTTCCCCCAAAAACAAACAAATCAACTTACATTGGCGTTTACTACTTCAAAAGAACAGAGATTGCTTTCTTTGTTATGTATACTTTATTCTCTTTCTTCGTCTACAGATCAGTTCTTCATCGCCTCTTTCTTCTTCTTAAACCTTAGCCACCTTCTTTACTGGGCCTTATGGGCTTAATTTATTAGACATTGATTGAAGGCTATTTAGTACTGCCAGCTGGGCCAGTTTCGTTTTAGCAGTATATATATATATATATGAATGACATCGTGATTTTTCCCGCTAGAATTGGATGAGATACAAACTTGGCCTTGGGACATGTATTGACATTCATACTTTCATGGGAACACGCAAAGGTTGCTAGGATTGGGTGGTTTCATTGACTCTTTATGGTAATTGATTATCAGATTATATGAAACCCTCTCGATATATTTATATATATATAGAGGGTGTTCACAATGATCCTGTCACATTTAGAACTTCATACCTAATACTCAACTGGTTTACCTTTCCCTTTTATTTCTCTTCCAACTTTCACTTTTCTTCTGATGCTGCGAAACCCAAGTTAAGTCTGAGACTTCTCATTGATTAGGAGAAAAACAGAGTTGTTTTGGCTGAAGCTGGGAAAGATTTTGTTGACGTACTATGTAGTCTTCTTACACTTCCTATGGGGACCATTGTCAGGTTTCTGGAGAAGCATCAAACTTCTCAGTCTTCCATTGTTGGTTGCATTCACAAGCTTTACAAAAGTGTTTCAGACATGAGCGTTGATAATTTTGAGGCACAGGCTTGTAAGAATCTGCTGTTGTATCCACGAAGTATCAAGGAGAGTCATTCCGGAAAGCTAAAGCTCAACATAGATGACACCGAGCCGACTAAGTTCTTTATCTGCCCATATTTTATGTCCTGTGAGTCCTGCTGTAAGTATACAGCAATACTAGTACCTCAATCTGTGCTTGTGGATGCTCGATGATCCGCGAGATTCAGATTCATGAAGAAGAGCAAGCTGATGGAGTACTCCCTAGTTGCAGAACGTCGTTTATCATGACTGATGATATGAAAGTGTCATTAAACCCGATGGGTCGTGTCATGAATATCCTCAATGATCTTGGCTATGCAGGTTTTGATAAGCTGCAAGAAATACTCGTTGATGTTGGTTCTGAAGAGGTACTTGATTTTCGTTAATTAACCTTTCTGTATAAGTCTTCTTCTCACTTATTTATTGTCCAAACGCAGGTGCTAACTTTGCTAGGTTGTTTATTCACTTCGGAAGCTCCTTTGTCAGACACATTCCTGAGGAAAAATTGTATGACAAGGAAGCGTAAAACGTTGATACCACTTGTGCAAGAAAATGGTGTTGCAGGAGATGCAGACAAATTTCTTACTGTTAAAGTTTACGTTAGAAAGACAGACATGAAGATTCTTTATGCTGAGTGCAGAGAAGACTTCATTGATTTTCTATTCAGTTTTCTTGCCATACCGCTTGAGTTTGCTTGGGAATTTTCTATTGACAGTGTGAATATGGGCTGTGTCGGAAATCTATGCAGAAGCGTGAAAGATTTGAGCTTTGAGAATCAGAAAGAAGCCACAGTTTCCAAATGTATGCTTCCTTATTCAAATAATTTCAGGGCACATCCGCTTGATATTGTCATCCAGAGAGGAGTTTCAGAAATTGAATGTTTGGTCCCCTGCAGCGAATATGTAAGTTTATGTTCACATTACAAGTTTTCCAGAAAGATTAAGAAGGATGAGCTTTCGATTGGTGAAAGGATTGTGAAGATGACTCCAATGGATTCAAACTCAAGTTATGGTGGACTTGGATTTGTGAAGGGAGAAACGAATTTCGTTGTGTCAGATGAATTGTTTATCACACCAATGAGCACATCATCAACAATCTCATTATTAAGCAAGTTTCAGATGAACTTCAGTGATATCGAGGAGCAAGTGATTAACATTAGCAAAGCAGAGGTATGCTTTTACTTCTTTTGTATCCTTCTTTTTTCTTTATCTTGAGTAATTCTTACTTTTGGTTCTTCTTTTTGAATCTACCTTTGTTACAGGCCGTTAGTTTGCTGAGAGCTTCCTTGATCACAACCTCTGCATTAACCAATGGTCTCTCCAACTTCCTCTCAAAGATAAAGCCAGAAGAAGCAACTCGATCAACATTTAAGATTCCAAAATCTGAAAAAACCCTTTGAAGTGTGATTGCCATTAGAATCCGCAAGTGTTGTTTTTGGATTAGATTATTATCAATAAGTTTTAACAAATTGTCACTCCTATGAAATCATCCTTAACATTTTTTATTATTTAAGCAAGTTACAATATCAAAGATCAATCAAGCGATTAACAATTTAACATTAGCAAAGGAGATGTATATATGATTCTTGATTCTATCTTTATTTTCGATTCTTGAGAAAATATCATTTTCTGCTCTTATTATCTACTTTAAGTAGAAGAATTGTATTGAAGCTAATGAAAATTCTTGAGTAAACTGATGGCTTGTTCTATTCAAGAATCGTCTTCTTGAGATATGAATATTTGCCAGCTCTTCTTATTAATGTTCAATATAGCAAAGATCTGAGTTCTCTCCTTTTGATAATTAGCTTAAATACATTCGATCATAGTAAACGTTTTATATAAAACTAATTAACATCGAAATCAAACACAAACAAAACGGTCATACAATTCGTCTAATTTCACAAACGCTCTGAATTATACTAAATAAGTTACTCCACTAAACTTTAAAATACAATCTAAACCTTAATCCTAATTGCACATCTCTTTAATCCAAAACATTGTATTGGAGATCAAGATTAATATAGATCGCAATTTTTTTCTTCTTAACAATAGATTCATTGAAGCGTCACAGCTACATTCACATGCAAATAAAAGAACTTTAATGGCAGACCATCAGCATCTTTGATATTCACTTCAGTATCAAAACATTATAATAATAATATATGTTATGAAACTCTTTAAGAACCGTCTCAATTAACTCGGTTTACTGAGACGTCTCAGTTATTTATTTATTTTTTTTCTTTTTCTTTTTATATTTGGCACGTACGATACTGATAAAGTCTCTTTGATGCGGATGCTCTTATTAAATATACCCCACGTGGGCACCACCCAATATCATTATTTAATTTAAAATTTAATATCTTCTCACCAAAATCTAATCACTAGAAGACTAGTAAGTGTCCGCAAAAGCATCTCTCCCTCTTTCTGACACGGTGACATCTAAGGGTGGGAATTTTATCCGTATCCGATAATCCGATCTGATACCGAATCGATTATGTTTCGGTTTTTTATTGGATACAAAACGCTTATATCCGAAATATCCGATACCGATAAGGACAATCTGAATATATATATATATATATATGATATATATATATATATGTATATATATGATATATAAATTTCAGTATTTATTTATTGATTTTTGGTTATTTACATTTAGTTGAATCAATTCAATTTTTTTATTTTGAGTATAATATTTATTTTCGGATTGAATTATCGGATGTAATCGATCCGATATTGAACCGATAATTCGATATCAAACCTTATCCGAGACATTATCAGATATTTTAGTGAAAATCTGAACCGATCCAATACCAAAAATACCGAACCGATACCGAACCAATATTGTTTCGGTTCCTTATTGGATACAAAACTCTTATATCCGAATATCCGATACCGATAAGAACTGATCCGAATCCGAACCGATAATCCAAATTCCCACCCCTAATGACATCTGTTTTGTCTTTCCTAAAACGCGCGTGTTCTCAGCTAATACACACCGCGCGTGATAAAATTCCCAAAGATGTCTTTAATTTCGTCCACCAACACTTCAATCACCACTCTCTCTCTATCCACTTCCTCACTCTGTTTCTTCTCTTTACCACTCTCATGACCTAACTCAAAAATAATGGCGAACATTATTTTCATTTCCCATTTTGCCCCTATCGCATTCGTCTATATACTACTACTACTCTAATCACCGCCACTGCAATCAACGTCACTACCGTCCTATCTTCTTTCCCCAATCTCTCCTCCTTCTCCAATCTCCTCGTCTCCTCCGGCATCGCCGCCGAACTCTCCGGCAGAAACTCACTCACACTCCTCGCCGTTCCCAATTCCCACTTCTCCTCCGTCTCCGTCGACTTCACACGCCACCTATCTCCTCCCAATCTCGCAGATCTCCTCCGTTTTAATGTCCTACTCCAATTCCTCTCCGATTCCGATCTCCGCCGTATCTCTCCGTCAGACTCCACCGTCACAACCCTCTACGAAGCCTACGGTCGTGTGTTCTTCGGATCCGGATCGGTTAATGTGACCCGTGATCCGGCTTCAGGCTCCGTCATGATCGGATCCCCAAATTCCTCAAAATCAGTCACCGTTTTAAAGCTCCTCGAGACCAAACCTCCAAACATAACTGTTCTCTCCGTCGATTCCTTCCTCGTCCCCGCCGGAATCAATATCACCGCTTCGGAGACTCTCACTCCTCCGCCGACATCGGGAACGTCTCTTTCCCCTCCTCCGGCGGGTATCAATTTGACGCAGATTCTAATCAACGGCCACAACTTCAACGTCGCGCTATCCCTCCTCGTCGCTTCCGGAATCATAACGGAATTCGAAAACGACGAGCGTGGCGCCGGAACCACAGTCTTTGTCCCCACCGATTCTGCGTTCTCCGATCTCCCGGAAAACGTCAACCTCCAGTCATTGGCGGCGGATCAGAAAGCCGTCGTGCTCAAATTCCATGTCCTCCATTCGTATTACACACTCGGTTCGCTCGAATCGATAACCAACCCGGTTCAACCAACATTAGCCACTGAGCAAATGGGAGCCGGTTCTTACACTCTTAACATTTCTCGGGTTAACGGATCGATCGTAACGATCAGTTCGGGTTTGGTTTTGGCTGTTGTGACACAAACGGCCTTTGATCAGAATCCGGTTTCTGTTTTCGGAGTATCCAAAGTGCTTTTGCCTAAGGAGCTGTTTCCAAAATCGGGTCAACCCGTGATAACTCCTGCCGCAACGGCTCCTCCACATGAGATATCTTTGTCACCGGAGATTTCCGATGATCAGCCGTCGCGATTAGTATCGCCACAGGGTGAGGTAGTTTCCTCCGGCGCGGTAAAAAGAACACGTGTTTTATTGCATAATGTTTTGCCTTCTATTAGGGCTTCTTTACTGGATTTTTTTACAAGGTCTTCATTTATTTGTTTACGTCATAATGTTATTTTAGTAAGTCCAGAGAAAAAAAAAACACTTCCCATATAAATACAGTACTTAAACTCTGGCAGAATATAGTTTGATGCGTGACAGGTGCAGTTGCGGGTTCTACCAACTTGTGCACCGACGGTCGCGATCTGCTATCTTTCAGGTCAATTCTCGCTAGATTTTCGGGGTGTCCAGAGCCGTCGGATCTTGAGATCCAGCTTCTAAGCGCGCGTGGGGATGTACGGCCATATCTACCGCTTACGTATTCACTCTCACTCGGTGAAACAGGAGCGAATCATATTCCTGTGCTCGCTCACACACTACTACCGTACTAACCGTATTTTGATCTTCTTTAATCTTCTTTTTATTACGACTTGTTAAATTTTTAACTGTTGAGTTTGAAACGAATTTCTCTATAAAAATCTTATACCAGGTTTTGGTTATTCAAGAATCAATTTGTTTCTTTTTTAACTAAACTATTCTGTTTTTTTTTATTTATTATTATTTAAACTAAACTTTTTTGGAACCTTTGTGTATAGTTATTTAATTTATGATTTTTTGTTGTTGCTAATACTATTAATTTATGATTTTTATGAAATGAAAACACATCAGACTGGTTAGGGAAGTAATTGTAGTTGGTACCATAATGCTAACTTTTCCTAAGTTTAAATGATAAAACAATCATTCAAATTTTCTCAGATTGGTTAGGGAAGTAATTGTAATCAAAGTTTTTGTTTGTTCCATTATTTAATCACTAGTCGAGAAAAGTTAGTATTTGGTTTCTGAACTAACCCAAACATAAGTTGAAAGCCTCTCTCTCTCTCTCTCTCTCTCTCTCTCTCTCTCTTATGAAGAGAAATGTCGATGATGAGCGGAAAACGAAGCAGCATCGCCATGGGAACACCTTCGTTTCTTGACTTGAAGAAGCAAACTTCTTTTTTCTTCAAAGAAAAGCTCAAAACGGCGCGTTTAGCTTTCACAGATGTCACTCCTCTTCAACTGTTAGTTTTTGCTTCTCACTTTTTTTTTTCTTTTCCTTTCTTGTAATGAGATTGATGGATTATTGATCTCTAGATTTATGGGTATTGAATAATTGGGTTATTTTCATTGAAGAATGACTGAGGAAGCTATAGATGGAGAGTCATGTGGACCAAACACACAAACCTTAGGGTCAATTTCAAAAACTGCTTTTGAGTTGGAAGATTACTTGCGGATTGTTGATGTCTTGCACAAAAGGTTCGATTTATCCTAATCAAAATTTTATATCTAACAAAGTTTGGAAAAGAGTTTAAACAAATATGTGTCTAATCCGTACATTTTACTTGAAATAGGACATGCCATGTATTCTATTACTGAGTTATGGAGCTGTGTTGTTGTTTGGCGTAAATAGATTGACAAGGTTTGATAAGAGAAACTGGAGAATGGGTTATAACTCACTCATAGTTGTTGAAATGTTATCTGATGAGTTCTCTGATGAGTTTCAAGGCGATAGAGATGTTATCTCGCAAATGCAAACTTTCCAACAGATCGACGAGAAAGGGTAATGATTTTAGGGTTTTAAGACGAAAACATAGTTGAAGTTTTAGTGCCCTGAGATAATAATAATAACTTTTTTTATTGGCAGGTTCAACTGGGGATTAGCTGTCAGGAGGAAATCAGAGAAGGTTTTGAAGTTACTTGAGAAAGGTGATTTACTCAAGGAAGAGAGGAAGCGAGCTCGTGAGCTGTCTCGAGGGATTCAAGGTTTCGTTAGCTTTAACCGCAAGTCTTCATCTCATTGTATGCCAGAGAATGAAGTCCTACAAGTATCCTCAGTCTATAGGAAATGCAATTCCAACTTCACCAAGTACATTGAGGATGAGCAAGAGATCAACACAATGGTTTCTCCTAATGAAACCGGCCACTTCCCTCCACTGTTAGTGATTGACTCGAACGAGGAATCTGGGAGGAGTATGAAAGAAAATATGGATCCTGCAGACGATGAGAACACAGAGATAAACCCACTTTTGGGTTGTGATAAAAAAGGACGATCAAGATCTAGTAGAAGAAGACGAGAACCATCCATTTACGGATGGCGAAAGTAAGCATAACGTTTCATTGCTTGATGAGAACACAAACTGAATATATTTGAAATGAAATAGCGGTTGGTATAACAGCAGAGACAGAGAGAATACTGAGAAGAAGATAATGTATGTATACCAATATGTATACAATATAAATAATAAACACTCTGCGAATGACTGATTTGTTTTTATCTTGATTTACTTCAAAAGCAAGATTATATAATAATAATAATAATAATAATAACAATGAGGAAGAAGAATAACATGAACACATCGAGAAGAAAGGTAAGTAATGATGACAACTGGCTTCAGGGTGAAAAAATGACATCAAATTTTTTACCGCACTTGTATCACTTGGTGACTATGATCAGAAGCACTTTCTGTGGACGATCGACGGTCCAGATTCGTCATATTCGGCTTTCGCAATCCACATCTGCAAATTTGAAACACATTTGTGTAACATATATCACAGATTATGCACCAAAACACTAGTAATAAATATGATGTAAGATTTTATGTAATTTACCTGCTGGAAAGTGCTGAGGGAAGCCAAGATAGAGCCACCGATCCAGACACTGTACTTCCTTTCTGGTGGAGCCACCACTTTGATCTTCATACTGCTAGGAGCCAAAGCGGTGATCTCTTTACTCATCCTATCACCAATCCCACCGAACATTGTGGTTCCACCACTAAGCACAATGTTACCATAAAGATCCTTCCTGATATCCACATCACATTTCATGATTGAGTTGTAAGTAGTTTCATGGATTCCCGGATTTTCCATTCCGATCAACGATGGCTGGAACAGGACTTCAGGGCACCGGAAACGCTCTGCCCCGATGGTTATCACTTGACCGTCTGGCAGCTCAAAGCTTTTCTCGACCGAGGAGCTGGTTTTGGAAGTCTCGAGCTCTTGCTCGTAGTCCAAGGCAATGTAAGAGAGCTTCTCCTTCATGTCTCTAACGATTTCACGCTCAGCAGTTGTGGTGAAGGAGTAACCACGCTCTGTCAGGATTTTCATGAGGTAATCGGTCAGATCACGACCTGCAAGGTCCAGACGCAGGATTGCGTGTGGAAGAGCATAACCTTCATAGATTGGAACCGTGTGGCTCACACCATCTCCAGAGTCCAAAACAATACCTAACCAAAAGAAAATGCAAAAGAATAGCAATCAATAGAAAAATTATAGCTAGTGACAGAATTAACAAACCAAACCAAATCGAACTTTATTTAAAACCAAACCATAACAATCTTTTTGTACTCAATAAACCGAACCGAACTCACGGAAAAACAGAATGCCCGAGGCCTAGTTATCGCAAACTAGCAAGCTATCTCTTGATGTACCATTAAGCACAAAGCATAATATTGTGATGTATTGTAAGGAAAACAACTTAGGCAGAGTCTTGTTCAAGAAAGAAACAAAAGGGTTATGACTTAATGAGTGTACTGACCAGTAGTACGGCCACTGGCATAGAGGGATAGAACAGCTTGAATGGCAACATACATAGCAGGAGCGTTGAATGTCTCAAACATGATCTGAGTCATCTTCTCACGATTGGCCTTCGGATTGAGAGGTGCTTCGGTTAGTAGAACCGGGTGTTCTTCAGGCGCGACACGCAGCTCGTTGTAGAAAGTGTGATGCCAAATCTTCTCCATGTCATCCCAATTGTTGACAATACCATGCTCGATTGGATATTTGAGAGTCAAGATACCACGTTTGGACTGAGCCTCGTCTCCAACGTAAGCATCTTTTTGTCCCATTCCAACCATCACTCCCGTGTGACGTGGACGTCCAACGATACTTGGGAATACAGCTCTTGGAGCATCATCACCTGCAAAACCGGCCTACACGCAAGTTGAAAGTTAAATTGATTCACTTTCGACCTTATGGCATACATTCAAATCTTGTTTTTGTTAATCATCCAGAGAAGGTTTTACCTTGACCATTCCGGTCCCGTTATCGCAAACGAGCGGCTGAATATCTTCACCATCCGCCATTTTTGAATATATCTAGCTGATCACATGAACAGAAGAGACAAAACAATTATACATCAACAATATTAAAGTATTAAACATCTCATGGAATCAAGAAAAAAACACCAATGGTTAAAGCCGATTTCGCAGAAACAGTACATTTAAAACCAACACTGTTCAAAAATCAAACACATTGGCCATATCAACATACCAGAACTATAACCAGTTACATTCATTTTTATTTTGTCTTTCTTCGATTCTTGAGATGCCAAACAAGAAAGATACCAAAAATAAATTTGTCAAAGATCTCTAAAAATCAACACACTAACATGATGATTCCTGAAAAAATCAATCCAAGACCGGTTTTCACGATCAGATTAACACTAAAAGCATCGATTATAATGATCCCTTGCAGATTTCAGCAAAATTAGTCTAAAATATACGACAAAATTTTGAATATTCTTTCAAAATAAACACAATTTCCAACCTAATAAACAAAATAAGAAAACATCTACCTGATGGATTGAATTTACGTAGAGGAAGAAGAAGAAGAAGAAGAAGAAGAAGAGGGTCTCTGAAACGCCCGAGTTTGATTTGGGTTTTTCAAAATTTCTGAAAAACGGAAGGAACTTTGGCCCTTAATATCGTTCGACCATAAACGGATCTAAGCCGTTAGTTTTGTTCCTGAGGCCGATATCTCAGCCTGTAATGACACGTGTCCACCTATTTTTGGGTCGAGAACCGAAAAATACGGTTCCAGGCTCTGTTTTACCGAAAGAATCAGGTCACCTGAAAGCATTTTGGGCCTTTTATAATTTAGGCCCTTCACTAATAAAAACCATCACTTTTGAATTTTGTCATTCTCTAACCTTTTTTTGCCAACAAAAAAAGAATTTTTTTTTTAATTTTTTAAAATGTTTTTGTTAGTGATTTCGTAGTTCTTTAAGCTAGTATATATATTGAAAATGTTACATTTCGCTTTCTTTAGATTTAGTATATATAATTTGACCATCAATGAAATAGCAAAAAGAATTCTAAACGGATGAATATTATCTTCAGTGAGAAATGACATATTTTTCTTTTAATTATACTTTCTTTTCGAAATTGTGGTTTGTAAAAAGATTGCGATCCAAATGAAGATACGGGAAATTATTGAAAAAGCTGGAAAAGCATCAGTATCAGTGATACTCTTAGAGTCTCTAATAATAGTAATATTTTAATAATTTTTATATAATTTTATTGTTAGTTAAATATTTGAACCAATGATATTAGTTAACTTTTATTTTTTATTTATTTTTAATTAGATGATACTCACAGAGTATCACCAATGCATATGGCATTGTATAAATGTGGTAATGATGATGTAATTATTTGACTGACAAGATTAGTATAGTGTGTGTGTGTGTTCGATTATTTTTGCCTTCTTTTAATTTGGATTTATATAGGTTCCTATGGGTTTTTTTACACTATATATATATATATACATTTTTTTCATATTTAGCAAATTTATTGTGAGTGTTGCCACACTTATTTAAATCCGAGATTAAGAAAAAGGTAAAAATAGGTTGTGAATATTTACTACTTAGAGATCTACGAAATAATAAATTGATGAGCCATATTAGACTTTTTGATGTCGTTCTTAGAGTACTTTAGCAACAATACAAACCACCACTTACATAAAATGTTAATGGATTTCAGTAAGAAATTTAATCGATATGATGATCTCCACTCCAATGATCACTAGATTCATTGTTGGTTTTGACATGTGCGGGTATATTTTATTAACAATTTTTATTTTCTAAATTAATATTTTCTGAATAACATAACTATTCAATTCAATTTTGTTGAAAGTGTTAATATATTTTTGATGGAAATTTTTTTCATTTTTTTTAAAATAATATTTTGTTAATAATTTATGTTTTTAACTATTTAATCTAATTATATAATTTTTTGACAATCATTTTATTTTTTTAGTATTAATATTTTTAACTATTTAATCTAATTTTGTTGCAAAGTGATTTTCTTTAATTTTCGTAGAATCTATCCGAACTATATCTGTATTCCCAGGAAGATAAATTCCATCTTCATTCTAATATCCACCTGCATGAAGTCTTATCACATATAATCTACAATTGAGAATTTTGCTTTATCATGGATATTGAAAACTGAATTTTGGCCTAGTGATATCATACATACAACCTGCAACCAATTGAAAACTTAATATTTTTAAATCGATGAAACAAATTTGGCGTAAAACCCAGAAATCATATTACCTAAAACCCATAAATCAAACTCAGATAGTAATGTAAAACAGATTTCAAACTTACTCCATAGTACGAAGATGGACTTTGCACAGAAATCTCAAGATATTAATTCTTCCATTTCTCCAAATCGATGTGGAATCGACAAGATTAGGGTTCAAAGCTGTCGTTTTTTTCTTATTTTTTTTTTGTGTGTGTATAATCCTATACACTATCGTTTATGAGACTAAATGAAATGCCTCATTTCATTCTCCATTAAAGAGTTAACTCTATTAGCGGCTAGAGTTTAATTTGCATTATACAAAAACGTTTAGTTATAAATTAGGTTCAATTTTATTTGTTTTTAGGTAAAACTTTAAACCTTTTTTTTTCTGCAATTTTTTCTATCGAAATCTGATCTAACTAATTGATATGTATTATGATTATAGTAATTACTTAATTTAAAAATAAACTTTATATGATAAGATTAATTTTACTTTTTGGGTAATTTATTAGCCCCCATAAACTTAATTTTACTTTTTGGGTAATTTATTAGCCCCCATATAATACAAGTTCATGCCTAATTTATTTGATTGCTTTAGGAAAGGAAGATTTTTCTTTTTGATTAATTGAATATATGAATATAATAAATTGACCTGGGATTAGGGATATTGGGGGAGTTTTGAGATTGAATCTTGACTTTTCAGAATAATTTACTTATTAGCTCCCAATCAAAGCAAATATTCATCCATGTTGTCATGTTGATCGTTCCACTTATCTACCAATAAATAATCCCTTTTCGAGGTAATCACGCTTTTCATAGATTGTTTTTTAAATTAATAAAACATTACAAAATACCTTACCTGATATCAAGAAGCATGTAGTCTTTTTTTTTTTTTTTTTTTGTGTACAAACATGTTAAGAAAATCAAAAGAAGAAGAATCTGGCTCTTTTTTCCTTTTTAACCTCATCGAACATTATTTTCAAATTATTACGAACTGACGAATTTCTAACCCAATTGACCAAATCTCACGTAATAATTACCTTATGAGTTGACGAATTTCTCAAAGGAAATTGGAAGCCCAACAAGGATTAGAACAAGAGTCCAAAACGTTTAAGCTGCACACAGCTACTCTCTAGCTTCCAGCTATTGTTCCGAAAACGATATGAAGCAGCGAAATTTCAAATATGAAAACTGGAAACTTACTGCAAAAGGCAAATAAATTGTATGCTTTTTCCAGCTAAACGAGCAGAAAAAACGGCATGCAGTTTCCTGATTGTTCTAAGTTTTAGCTCACCAATCATCATCGTCTATACAACTCTGCATCTCCACTGTTGACTGAGTTTAGGTTGATCGTAATCAATAAATCTAACGGCCATAATTATCCGTAACCGAGCCATATAAGCCTGCTCTATTTAAGGCATGTGAACATAGTTGCTTGCTTCTCAATGTGATTGGCCACCGGAGACTGTTCTGCCGGCAAGCATTTCCATGTGATTAAAATTTCGACGTAGATTAAGTTTAATATGTCTTTTTTTTTGTATAAAATTATAAAATTACAACCTGAAAAAATAAGAGACCAAGTAACGGAACGGACAACCTAAATAACCGATTAGGGATCACATACTTAATATAATTACAATAAAGTTACAATTTACATATGCATTTTATCTATATATAAACGTACTTAGTTTAGTGATTTTTTTTTTTTTGTCAACAGTTTAGTGATTTGTTACGCAACAAACAGTTATCAGATTTTGTTAATTAACTTTTTTTCTCCAATATATATTATTATATTAATAAAATGATTTAGAGGAATATAAATTATAAAACTGAAATCAGAAAAGTAGAATCCAATAATATGTGATAAACAGTCTACTTTATATTCAAAATATGAATATTGAGAAACAATTTCGTTATTTAAGTCGAAAATGCTAACTAATTATTAAATATATAATGATTTTCACTAATTTTAGTAACTTTGTCTAAAAAGAGAAAGATGCCTCGTGATGCATTAACATACATTTTATCGTCTAAATTAAAGTGTAAAAAGGAAAAGTTGTTTAGTTTTTCTTTAACTCCTAATAATAAAAATTCTTCATTCATATTAGCATAATACAAATAGAAATAAAAGAAAAGACAATCATCCTTCCACAAACCTTCAATTTAGTATATATTTCTTTTCTTTTTACCATCAATACTATGAAAATTGGATCAGAACCTTGTGTTTAGATTTATTTTGCGTCTTCTATCATGTTAAAACTTTACATATCACGTGTTTTAAAATATGTAAAAGTGTCTATTAATATCATTATAAACCTTTTCATTTTGTGTTTTTTTAGGAACCACATGATTTATGGAAATGAGTTTTGTCCCATAATCTAAGTCGTAGCATCAGCCATTTTCCAAAATTGATGATGAGGAAAACACATTACAAACTAAAATATATTTAACAAAAATTCATGTTTCTAATACTAACTCTTTCTTCTATTTTTCATTTTGGATATTGTGTCATAATTAATATTTTTAAAATTTAAAACTTTAAATTTAATATTAAGCAATCAGATGGCATTTGCCAAAAAAAAATGATGAGGAAATATTATGTGTTTAAACAATGCCACTTGAATTAATTATTTACTTTATTTTATTAGTATACTGTAATCTCATTTTTGGGATCCAGTTAGAGTAGTAGATAATAGATCGAAGCGGATATTACAAATATTTTTCTCTGGTCCAGCCCTGTATTATTCTAATCAAATCAAGGAAAAGAAAAAAATCTTAAAACCGGTCCCGGTCTGAAAGAAATGGCTTCGTGGTCGAGTTAACCAATACTCCGGTTTAGAGGTTAAGCCGAGAGAAGCGCACAACTTGCCATGAGCCGACGAAACCAAGCCAATCGCCGTTGGGGGGAAAATTCCTCGCCTTCTCACCATCTCTTTCCTCTTTCACAAAATCTCTTTCGCACTTCTGCAAATGGTTCCGTTCTTTGTTTCAACCTGAATCTCAGCACTGGAGTCTCAAACGGAATCGGATCCGTAATCGAGACAAAACGATGGAGGAAGAGAAATCTGCTGTTGCGCAGAGCTTAATTGATGTAGTGAACGAGATTTCTTCCGTTTTGGATTACCGTATGACGGTGAAGAAGCTCTGCAGTAATCTGGCGAGGAGGTTGAAGCTGCTTGTTCCGATGTTCGAGGAAGTTAGAGAGAATACTGAGCCGATCAATGAAGATACGTTGAGGACGTTGGTCTCGCTGAAGGAAGCGATGTGCTCGGCGAAGGATTATCTCAAATTCTGCAGCGGGGGGAGCAAGATTTATCTGGTGCGTCTGTATTTTTTTCGGTTTATTGGCATTTGCTTTGATTAGATCTGTGTGGTCACTGAGAAAGTAGAAGCTGATTAATGAAAGTTTGACGAATTGTTCTTTCGTCGAGGGACCTCGTGGTCGTTTTGTTATGGTTAGTATGAGTGACATCTCGATGTTAGATTTGGTGTTTTAGCTGCCCTGTTACTTAGTTTTTTTGTTCAGTGGTTGATGTATCTGATCTAATTGAAGTTGTGTAGACTTTCTGCTCTGATCAACTTAGATTATAGAACTGAAGATTAATACGAGAGGTCTTCTTGTTCTGTTTGTAGGTCATGGAGAGGGAACAAGTGACAAGTAAATTGATGGAGGTTTCAGTTCAGCTAGAACAATCTTTGAGCAAGATTCCGTATGAGGATCTGGACATATCAGATGAAGTTAGAGAACAGGTAAATATCCTAGAACCCGAGGTGGCAAGGTCAGTGTCTGATTATTAAAGACGACCTGTAGTTCTTGTTTACGAGATCATAAGTTCTTGAACATCATTTGATTATAAGTTCTTGAACATCAGTTTTATTCACATGGGACATAGAGAGTTCATTTGTTGAAGTTGGATCAAGATATGTCTCGCTTGTCTAACATGTCAAGAAATTCATATCTATCTGGCTAGGATCTTCAGCGGATATATGCACATTTCATGGCGTTTTGTTGATTTTGCAGTTTGAGCTGGTTCTCAGTCAATTTCGGCGAGCCAAAGGAAGAGTAGATGCACAAGACGATGAACTATATGAAGATCTTCAGTCACTGTGCATCAAAAGCAGTGATGTAGATGATTATCAGCATGCCCTGCAGCGGGTTGTAAAGAAGTTACAGCTGATGGAGATTCCTGATCTAGCTCAAGAATCAGTGGCTTTGCACGAAATGGTTGCTTCCAGCGGTGGAGACGCCGGTGAAAACATTGAGGAGATGGAAACGGTACTGAAGCTGATTAAGGATTTTGTGCAGATGGAGACTGACAACAGCGAGGATCAGAAAGTAGGGATCAACTCAAGTAGCAACGGACAAACTTCTACGGTTGCGAGTCAGAAGATACCCGTGATTCCCGATGATTTCCGCTGTCCAATATCTCTGGAGATGATGAGAGATCCAGTTATTGTTTCAACAGGGCAGGTAAACTGCACTTCAAATTGAGATTCTTCAAATTTCCTTATGTTCTATAATCTCTTCAGATTAATTATAGAAGCATGTTCTCCTCTGTGTATAGACCTACGAACGCACCTGCATTGAGAAGTGGATAGAAGCTGGGCATTCGACATGTCCAAAAACACAGCAGGCACTAACAAGCACAACCCTCACACTGAACTATGTTCTCCGTAGTCTGATAGCTCAGTGGTGCGAGGCCAATGATATTGAGCCTCCAAAACCTCAGAGCAGTTTAAGGCCCAGGAAAGTGTCGTCCTTTTCGTCCCCAGCAGAAGCAAACAAGATCGAAGATCTTATGTGGAGACTCGCTTACGGAAACCCTGAGGACCAACGATCTGCTGCTGGAGAAATCCGCCTCCTTGCAAAACGAAATGCAGACAACCGTGTGGCCCTAGCCGAAGCTGGAGCCATACCTCTTCTCGTCGGCCTCCTCTCAACTCCTGATTCTCGTATCCAAGAACATTCGGTAACAGCTCTTCTAAACCTCTCCATATGTGAGAACAACAAAGGAGCCATTGTCTCTGCTGGAGCTCTCCCTGGTATAATTCAAGTGCTCAAGAAAGGAAGCATGGAGGCTAGAGAGAATGCGGCGGCTACAATTTTCAGTCTATCGGTGATTGACGAGAACAAAGTGACTATTGGTGCCATGGGAGCAATCCCACGGCTCGTCGTACTGCTTAATGAAGGTACACAAAGAGGCAAGAAAGACGCTGCTACTGCACTTTTCAACCTCTGCATATATCAAGGAAACAAAGGAAGGGCCATACGCGCAGGAGTGATTCCCACGTTGACTAGACTCTTAACAGAGCCCGGAAGCGGAATGGTCGATGAGGCTCTTGCGATTTTGGCGATTCTCTCTAGCCATCCCGAAGGGAAAGCAATCATAGGATCATCGGACGCAGTCCGGAGTCTAGTGGAGTTTATCAGAACTGGATCGCCTAGGAACAGAGAGAACGCAGCTGCGGTTCTAGTCCACCTCTGTTCTAGTGACCCACAACATCTGGTCGAAGCACAGAAACTCGGCCTTATGGGTCCATTGATAGATTTAGCCGGAAACGGGACAGATAGAGGGAAAAGAAAAGCAGTCCAATTGCTTGATCACATAAGCCGTCTAGCTGAACAGCAGAAGGAGACGGCAGCTCAGGCACAAACTAAAGAAGAAGATGAACAAACACATTCAGCATCCACCACAGAAGCTGCTGATACTTAATTTTGCTTTGGTCCCTATGGTCATTTCTCCCCTTACGTCTGTTTATTATTCCCCCTTTTTTTTTTTTTCTGCTACTCGGTCTTCCTTCGAGGTAGGCTTCACTGTAGACGGCGGAAGCAAAAGATGGCTTCCTTGTCGGTGATACCTCTGCAAGGACGGAGCAATCCGGTCATGAGGAGAGAAGCAAATATGCATATATACACGTCAACTTGTATCATTCTAACACTTAAATGTTTGTAATCAATTCCAGGAGCTTTTTCACTCGCAACAAAGCCATAGCATAGGGAGAGAAACTATGTTGAGAAGACGCGAGAGTTTGGCCTCTTACACGGACTACCTTTAAATTCTTCTACTAAGTACAAATTAACAAACTCGACCAACAGCCACACAAACTATTAGAACTCGAGATAGCACTTGTGCATCGAAGCGTAGCCAACAACCGCACAAAATTGCAACGACTTTGGCCACGAATTGGTCACCGCCTTTCATTGGTTATTGCCTACACTTTTTTTGTCTACTCCATCGCCTTCTTTTTTTCTATATATTTTTTTATATTAGTAAATGCCATGAGTGCATTAATATTAAACTAATAAATATCAAATCAAATATTAATATAAATTTGGATAAAATAGTACATAATATTTATATATAATTTTAAATGATTTATGTATAATATATGTATCGAACAATTAAATTTCTTAATCATTTTAGGTATATTATTATTGATAAAAATAGTAAAAATATAATATTATATTAAAATTAAAATAGTACTCTGTAAAAGCAGTTTATGTTTATATTTTAAAATCGGTTATTCACTATTTCATTTATGACATTTTGAAATACTTTTTTTTAAATAAAAAAAATTAGATAATCACTTAAAATATTTTTTTTTTGTTATATAAAGCTGTTTTCTAAACTATTATGATTTGCAGGAAAAATGATAATTTTAAAAATAGAAAATAGAGTTTTTGTTGTTTTTTAAATCGTGTATAAGTTAGAATTATCCAATGATACTATAGTTATGTACCATTATGGTGATGGCGACTAGAGTTGCTGTTTTCATTATTATAAGAGGGGGGATACACGTTACGCCACGATTTTGAGTCAGGAGAGAGATTTCGGGTCCCGAATGATACCAATGGAATTGTGTCTGCTCAAATTCTAAGAATAAAGAATTCATCTCATCCTTATTTTTTTAACAAAACAAAAAATGGGAAAACGGCCAAAATCATCCTGGACTATTTTGAGTACGTTTTTTTATATCTAAATTTTGATACCATGCATTTTTCAACCATAATCATTCTATTTTTTTAATTTCAAACATGAACTATATAATATTTAGTTGATTCATACATACATGTTAACGACGTTATACATCCGTTTAATCTTGCTGACTACCCGCCTACGTGTCCAAAACGACGTCGTTTTGGACGTATAAAAAATATTATTCAAAATAGTTCAGGTAGATTTTGGCCATATATTTATGATTTATATTTAAAATTTAGATATTTAATTATTAGATTAGGATAATAGACAGATACCTTTTTTGAAATTAAAATTAATAACTTATATAATTATAATTTAAATATCTAAAATTAATATTAAAATATATGTTAAATAATCGAAAATAATATTTTAAAAATTGTATTCAAATAATCAGAGAAACCTATAAAAATAATTAAAAAGTTGAAAATGAATTTAAAGTTTCTGAAAACTAAACTTTCCAAATAAATAAAATAGGTTATAAAAAAATCTTAAACTAAATATAATTTATAAATAAATAAATTAGTATAAAATACTCTATTAAAAATCAAACTATTTATATTTCACATATTAAAACATATTTACATTAAAAAGAATATTTAATAAGAATATCTAAATATTTTTAATAAATATTCTTAGATATTCTTATTAAATATTATTTTTAATGTTATTTTGATTTTTCCATAGAGTATATTATAATAATTTATTTATTTATATATTATATTTATTTTAAGATTTGTTTTGAAAATCTTTTTATTTATCTAAAGATTTTATTTTTCAGGAATTTTAAATTCATTTTCAAATTTTTTAATTATTTTTATAGGTTTCTCTGATTATTTTAATACGAGTTATAAAATATTATTTTTGATTATTTAACATATATTTTAATATTACTTTTATATATTTAAATTATAGTTATATAAGTTATTAATTTAAATTTTAAAAATAAATATTTATATCTGTCTAATATCCTAATCTAACAATTAAATAAAATGTATTCACAATTTTAAATATAAATCATAAATATATGACTAAAATCTACCTGAACTATTTTGAATAATATTTTTCATAAGTCCAAAACGACGCCGTTTTGGACACATAGGCGGGTGAGTCAGCAAGATTAAATGGATTTAATTAAATTTTTTTTGGGGTTTATCTAAACTTTTAACAAGTGTAAATTATAAATTATTGTAAGTGTATTTGAAAAATTAGTCAAATATATACTAATTTTTAAAAATATTAAGGGTTTTAAACACTCTGGCTTCGCCCCTGGGCACGCGGATGACCACAGAAGGTCGGTTACCTTTTACAAAAAGCCAAATCAAATTATTGCTTGTGAATTGTAGAATTTTGACATTATTCAATAATGTTTCTAAGACATCTCAAACAGATTTTTATATAAAAATAACAAGTAAACCGCCTTAGTGAAAATAATGTAGCACCCCGGCCGGATAACCTAGTTTACCGTTTCTATTTTTAGATGTTTGTAAAATTGGAATAACCGAAAATTCTGATTTGAGAAACTCAAACCCTTTATTAATCCAATAGGTCCACAATAGATAGGTATAAACCGTGGTGAGAAATCCAATCACAGACAGAATTTTTAACAATGAACCCAATTATAAAATATATAATGGGAATTTTTAACAATGAACCCAATTAACAATGCGATTTAGAAAATACACCACCTTCATAGTGAAACAAGATCATATCTGCAATTGGGTTTCCTAACATCTCCGGAGTATCAAAGTAATCTCATCCAAGTCGAGCTCCAAAGCCATTATTCTCGCAATAGACTTACAAACAAACAAGAGGCTTACAGTGCTTCTTGATAATATTGCTCCATGGTCTCCCGCCGTCATCTACCAAAAACATCAGAATTTATTTATAGAATAAAACATCAAAGTAAGGATAAGACATAACTAACCAGGGTTAGGCCAAATGTTGGGGCTATAGAATGGCTTATCACAATGAGGACCATCTTTGGGACTTTCGACTCCAATGGTAAAACCCATGACATTACAACAAGAGTGAGCAAGTGATAGCTGATCAGATGAACCTCGAACTTGATTGTAAGGATCTAAGAGTTGATCATGGTGTAGTGCATAGCCACGATACTTTTCATTTCTCAAGACTTTCATCTGAGCGAAGAACTTCTTGCTCTGCTCAAAAGCATCGTTATTCAACTCCTCGCTTATACCGTTATTTATGACATAGAAAAATCCACAATCAAGACATGCCTAGAACAAGAATTAATAACTATCGATTCAATGTGTTTCATAGAATGCTATATTAATCATTTATCAGAAAAATAAATGGAGACTGAGCTGCTTGAGCAAAACAGCTGACTGATGAAAGATCAGAGTTCTCGAGATCTATGCAAGTAAGGGAAGAAACGAAACGTTATTCTCCATCTCTCACTCACTCAATCTCTTGACTTTCTTAAGATAGGAAAAACTATATATATATATATGGTTTGTTTCCCTTTTTTCTTATCTCTTATCCCCCGGTTGAATCCTACATATTTCCGAATCTCATGTGTACTCAAAATTTTTATAGATATGAATTTTAAATATCTTTTTACATTTAATAATTTTTTTTCACATCTTACTGACACACTTCAAAGATAACGAAAATGCTAAAAAGTTTAGTAAGAATAAATAGTTCAAATATATAAAAACGAAAAAAAAACAATCTTAAAACCTAAAATAATCCGTACGTACGTGAGTGCTCATCCATATTATTTATTAAGGTAAAAAAAAGAAACAGTTTTCATTTGATTGACTATTATCTTTGTACATTGAAATAACCGGCAGTTCTGATTCATGAAACACAAGATTTATTTCCTTTTTTGATGATCTTTATTAATCCAATAGGTCCCCATGAATTAGGTATAAACCTTGATGAGAAAGCCATACACAAAAGACATTTTAACAACGAACCGAACAAGAAAAAACCAAATAATTTATATAGTTGGAATTATGGGTGTGGTCCGCGTGGACCATAAACTTCGCCTAGGTCTGTTTGTGGTGTGCATGTGCGGCTTTGTAATGTTGGGATAGGTACGTTGAGCATTTGATCGCTGGATATCTATTCATTAGACACAACCATTAAGACACTGTCATAGTTAAAAGGTCGTAATGTAACAAGTTGAAGATGCCAAAGTCTTACTTGGGTTGGTTGTTTTCAGACTGACAGGTTGGAAGACACTCTATTATACAGTCATGGCTCGGTTTTACGAAGAATGGAATCTGCGATATGAGAACACTTTGATTAAATAAAGTGTTATTTAGTTTACGAATTCACTTACGAACATGTTAAATAAAAACTAGATTTTGAAGAATAATATCAATGACATTTAGCATGTGACTGAAAACTCTTCCACTATTTAGCAAGAGACTTACGGAATATCGGTCCTGCCCATTCCCAAGTACCCGATGCAATGTCGATCTGTCATGACCAAAAAACTATACTCGCAAATCACAATAGAAATTGTATAGAAAGACATGTGTACTAAAGCCTTAAGAAAATTAAGCTCAAACAAAGATAAGAAATTACTTGAAAACGCCGTTACTCCAACGCTCCAACAAATTACCAAGATTCACAATATAGGCTCTGTAGACGCAAAATAAAACATATAACTCTACCAAAAATGGAATAATATAACGGAATAGAAAAATGGTTATGGGAGTCAATGTAGCATGGACCCAAAAACCAAAAAAAAATATTTCATTATAATACCCTTTAATAGATGGTACATATTCCCATTTTTGAGGCTTCAAGTCTTTATCCTTGCATATCTGCAATTAGATATTAACTTGACAGGTCGCATCATCAGAAGCTATATGAGACTAGCGAAAGCTGTGCCATACCTGAAGTCCCATTACATCATCGGTTGCTAAGAGAGACAACATTCCGAAATCACAATGTGCTCCACATGCATATATTCCTTTCGAGGGATCAGACACCCCTGAAAGAGTATCAAAAATAAAGAAGATGATTAAAGAGGGTGTGTATAGACAGCATTGACATACAAAGCTAATGCGATCAAGAAAACACATCACCTTCATAGTGAAACAAGATCATATCTGCAATTGGATTTCCCAGCATCTCAGGTGTATCAAAGTAATCCACATCCAAGTCCAGCGCCAAAGCCATTATACTCGCAATAGACTTACAAACCCTCCTGATCATAGGGCAACTTATATATTTTAAGAAACAAAGAATCATCCACTTTTTCATTATTTATTGTGAATTGATTTTGAGATGTATATTCATAAATTTTGACATGATGTTGGAGTTCGAAATATCAAATATTGCCTTAAACTTAATTTATTTTCATGACTAATCTATAACATACGACATATATAGCCCTAATTAACACCCATATTTACAAGGAAGAATAAAGCAAAAATTAGTGAACTAACCATGTTTACTCAATTAAATAACTGAAGTGGCTTATAAAATTCTTTAACGGTAAACGGAATTATACTTTATAAGGGAGAAAGATGTACATTCATTGGATAAACAATAGTCGAGGTGTTTTAAATCAATATCTCCACCTAATTTTTTTTTAAAAAATTAGATATTATTCCATTAATCATTGGCATTTAAAAATTTTCCCACAAATTTTCCAAATCTAAAGAAAAGAAACAAACATGAGACTTACAATGCTTCTTGATAATATTTCTCCATGGTCTCCCGCCATTCGGGCAAAACATCTACCAAAAGACTTCAGGGTTCAAAGAATAGAAGCATTAAATTAAGTAAGAAGGATACGACAAAAACTAACCAGGGCTAGGCCAAATGTTGGGGCTATAGAATGGCTTATCATGATGGGGACCATCTTTGGGACCTTCGATTCCAATGGTAAAACCCTCTTTGTAATCACCTTAAAACACATGAAGTTACAACAAGAGTGAGAAACTTCAACAACAATTTTAGGCTAAGCAAGTGAAAGCTGATCAAACAAACCTCGAACTTGATTTTTAGGATCTAAGAGTTGATCATGGAGTGGTGCATAGCCTCGAAACTTGTCGTTTCTCAAGACTTTCATCCTCTCTTCCAAAGGAAGAGCGAAGAACTTCTTGCTCTGCTCGAAAGCCTGGTCTTTCAACATCTCGCTTATACCATGATTAATGACATAGAAAAATCCACTATCCAAACATGCCTTGAACAAATATCACCCACAACGTATCAATGTTTTCGGTATAGTTTATAATGATCCCAACGTAATCATATTTGAGGCAGGCGCATACCTGCTTAAGCAAAACAGCTGATTGATGAAGATCAGAGTTTGCGAGATCTATGCAAGTAAGGGTTGAAACTTTGATGATCGAAGCCTCTTCCTGAATATTATTCTCCATCTCTTTTTACTCTCTCTGTAACAAAATTTCCCAATTTGCTTCTCCCGTAATGCCACGGCCATATATGTAGATCATTTCCAAATTTGCTTCTCTGCTCCACATTTTAAAATTACAATTGGACAATTACTTAAATCGCGGGAACATGGCCACAATGCTGTAATATGTTCCTTACGTTGAGTTCTTTTTTTTTTTATTGTAATTAAAGACCTAGAGACAAATGATTATTGTAAATACATTTATTTTCAAAGTCCATTTTCTTTTCTGGACGTCACGTCCGTTGGCCATTATTACCGTCACATATGATCTCACTCTATACTAGGTTCCATATCTCATTTCCACTCCAAATATAAATATTTATTTATTTATTCATTTTTAAAATTATGCACTGTATATAATTAATATGATACTGTAAATAATTATAAATACATAATAAATATTAATTAACAGTCCATTACATTTGGAAATATTTTTTAAACATAAAAAGTTTTTTAAAACTTACATAAAAGCAAATTGTATATATAATTGATTCAATTTATTTACCATTTATATTGAAAAACTTGATGCAATTTGTTAGAATATACATACGTAAATATGCATAATTTCACTCCTTTTGTTTTTTTTTTTTTTGTCAACATAGCCTAGTGGCTTTAATATCCCCAATAATATGCGGGATGCTGGGTTCGAACCCCAGATCTGGTGTAATGAATGCAGAGGTGGCTACCATTATGCCACATGATTCTTACCACTCCTTTTGTTAGTCTTTGTTTTTTTTTTTTTTTTTTATCTTTTCCACTTTTAGTCCTCTAATTTTTCCAAATAATATTTGGCACATGGACTAGATAAATTGGTCTTTCTCCTTCATCATTGTGAACATGTCTTCAACTCTTCGCTTGGAATTGTGGCAGAAAATAATATCCAACAAAGTTTAAGATTTCTTCATTCATACTTTGTGAAACTGTAGGATTATAACCATTAACACCACATGCAATTGTTTTCTGAGCACTAAAATCTCTAACTTGTGTTAATAGATAGTTACTAATAAATTTCTGATGCATTTAAAACTTTCAAACAGCTAAATTTTGGACCAATTTCTGACGGATAGAAGGACTATCAGAGCAGAACTGGAAACCCATTAGATTGATATCCATCATAGATGATGTCGGAAATCATTTTGTTTTCTTGTCGTGTTTACTGTTACTGTTGAATATATATAAACTTTTTTTTTATCTTCGGGTGTGAAGCAGCTTTGAGTCTTTTTCAATTAATCTGGTTGTAGATCTTGACTTGGTCAAGTCTTTTTCATAATACTATGATTGATGTCTTTGGTTGACTTTGATCTTTTATATATAGCTGTATCTTGTATTATATGCAATATATACATGAAAGTAACCACACCAAACGTAAATGATATATGGTTTTATGGCTACGCAATGAAGATATAGCTATATATAAAAGATCAAAGTCAACCAAAATTTTGATGTATGGCACGTAGAAAGACACTCTATTATCGGTTCCACGAGAAATGGAATCTATGAGGGTAAAGAGTATATGCAATATTATTGTGAATGTTTTAGTATTTTCTTAACTCAACTCTAAAGAAGTTCACCACAAAGCTTTTAGAGAAAATGATAACAAACACTGATAAGAACATTAATGTAAAATGGAAATTAATAAAGACTTACGAAATATCGATTCTGACCACTTATCCGGTGCAATGTGGATCTTTATCTTTAAAAAACCGCTTGTGAGACAAATGTCAGCTAGAAAATTTTACTTGTAAGAATATGACATAAAGAGAAGCCTAAGTGTATCAATTGATATGCCCAAAGAGAAAATGATATAACTTGAAAAGGCCATTGCTCCAACGCTCCATCATATCACCAAGATTCACAACAATTGCTCTGTAAGACGCAAAAACAAACCATATAAGTCCACCAAAACTGTAAGGTCGGTATAGCGTTCCTATCTTTGCATATATGTCAAGATTTATACTATTGCTCAAAAGTACATGCATACAAAAAAAAAATCAGAATGTGTTTTTGAAAATGTTTTGCTCAAATCAATACCTGGAGTCCCATTACACCAAGAGAGTCATCGTTCTCATGTTACCAAGAGAGTTATCGTTCCTTAATCAGAATGTGCTCCAGTTCCATATATTTCTTTTGAAGGATCCGATTTTGCTAACAAGTAAACATAGCATTGAGGTTGGCATATATACAGTGTTTAGGCAATTTCTTAGTGATTTTCTTTGAAATATAAATCACCTTCATAGTGAAGCAAGCGCAAAGTTTAAATAGGCTTGCCAAGGATCTCAGGGCTATCAAAGTAATCTGCATCCAATTTAAACACCAACGCCAATAGTTTGGCAATAGCCTTACAAACCCTTCTGATACAAAAGATTAACATTCAACAAAACTTATGGAACCAAATTTTTGAATCTTGGCCAAATAGTTATCTGATCTTAATTAACCCTATAGATGGAGTGATCAAACGCAACACTAAGTATTCACATGTTCTTAACCCTATAGATGGAAGTGTCGATGACGAAGAATTTTGTTGAGAACTACAAAACTTTGTATAAGCATTGGCTTAAACTGGTTGAAGAAAATTCAATGTTGACTAATAAGAATCTCAAGTTAGAGGCTCAGGTTGCTGATGCACAAAAATATGCAACAGAGAAAGAATAAGAAGCAACACAATTAAGCTAGAGTTCAGCCTGAAGAAACAAGGTACGTAAAGATGTTTATTAAACGCATCGGGTACTTGGGAGGGTTGTTTTTGGACTGGCAGGTGCGAAGACATTCTACAAGACAATCGTGGCTTGGTTTCACGAAGAATGGAATCTGCGATGAGAATTAAAATACATTCTCAGTGTTATAATAATTCCCCTAACACATTAACATGTAATTGTTAAACAACAACATTGAAGAGTCTTCCAGAATAGCAGCATGGTCATCATGTCAAAATTAACTTGGACTTTGGACAAAATTGCATTATCCAATACAACATCTTATCAAACCCAAAATAGACAATCCTAGACACAAATGATTATTACTTAGAGACTTACGGAATATCGGTCCTGACCATTCCCAAGTACCCGATGCAATGTGGATCTGTATGTTAAAAAAAAAAGCATGTGAGAAAATTGTCAGCTAGAAAGCTTTAACTGAAAAAATTCACAATGTAAAGGATTATATAAATAAAAAGAAAAGATATAATAGGACACTCAAAACAAAAAGAAATTACTTAAACAAGCCGTTGCTCCAACGCTCCAGCAAGTCACCAAGATTCACTATATATGCTCTGTCGAGGAAAACAAACCATATAATGAAACTAGTGTAGCATATAAAATGGATCATGGACCCAAAAACCAAAAACATTTTCATTATACCCTTTAATTGATGGTACATATTCCCATTTCCGAGGCTTCACGTCCTTATCCTTGCATATCTGCTCTCAGATATTATAGCAATTTCTCATAGCTAAACTGGTCATATAAATAGATCTATAACCAGCAAAAACTGTGCAATACCTGTAGCCCCCATTACACCGTCGGTTGCTAAGAGAGTCATCATTCCGAAGTCAGAATGTGCTCCACATGCATATATGCCTTTGGAGGGATCAGACTTCCCTAAAGGTTAAAGAAGGAATACAATTATTTGGCGGCGAATACATCAATGACATATAAAGCTTATCTAACTAAGAAACCATATCACCTTCATAGTGAAGCAACCGCATAACTGCGATGGGATTTCCAAGCATCTCAGGCGTATCAAAGTAATCCACATCCAAGTCGAGCGCTAGTGCCAAGATTCGTGCAATAGACTTACAAACCCTCCTGAACATGCAGAAAGGGGTCATCATAATATTTTAGTTTGAAAAACTTTCTTTGTTAGGGATCCATTGATACCCATTTCTACAAATCAGAAGATGAGTAATATCTACTACTTAATTCCTAAGGTCGAAAAAAACAAACAATGAGACTTACAATGCTTCTTGATGATATTTCTCCATCGTCTCCTGCCATCCGGGCAAAACATCTACCGGAAACATCAAATTATACTCAAAGAAAGAAAGCTAAAAAAGAAAATAGTTTGATAAAATATGGAACTAACGAGGGTCAGGCCAGGTGTTTGGGCTATAGAATGGCTTATCGCCATGGAGATCATCTTTGGGACCTTCCATTCCAATGAAAAAACACTCTTTGTAATCCCCTGAAACCCATTACTAGGTTACAAATAAGTTTTAATACAACAATACTGTTTGATTTAGCAAGTGAAAAGTTGTTTAACTAACCCTGGACTTGATTCTCTGGATCTAAGATTTGATCAAGGACAGGTGAATATCCTCGATTCTTTTTATTTCTCAAGACTTTCATCTTCTCCTCCAAAGGAAGTGCAAAGAATTTCTTACTCTGCTCGAAAGCCTCGTGCTTCAACTCCTCACTTAAACCATGATTTATGACATAGAAAAATCCACACTCCAGACATGCCTGGAATAAGAATCACCCATAACAGAAGTTCTAATCATCAAACCGTAATCATACTTGCGAAAAAATAAATGGAGACATACCTGCTTGAGCAAAATAGCTGATTGATGAAGATCAGAGTTGGCGAGATCTATGCAAGTAAGGGCTGAAACTTTGATGGTTGAAGCCTCCTCCTGAGCTTTGTTCACCATCTCTCTCTCTCTCTCTCTCTCTCTGTGTTTTCTAGGATAAGAATGAGAATGTATTTTTTTTTTCTCTTTTGTTTGTTTATACACAGATCTTTTGTTCGTATTCGACTATAAATATGTGGTTATTTTCGTTTTTCTAATCTCAACTTAAGAAAAACAAATATAATTTTTTTCCTATAGATAAATTGATTCTGTAGTCAAATAGATAAAAAAAAATTTCCTATAGTCAAACAGATAAATTGATTCTCGTATATTTATTTAAAATATATTATTAATTAGATTTTCTCCGTTTTATCATATTTTGACTTTTTGTAATTCGACATAAAAATAATTTTTTTCCATTTTTTTCTAATTATTTTAGCTATTTAGACAAAAATACACAGATGTTAAATATGATCAACTAATTTACACACATTGCCATCATATTAGTTATTAAATTTTGTATAAAAAATGCTCTCCGTTTTATCATATTATTAAAAGTAGTAATAATTCCTTTTAAAAGTTACTAGTTGATTCTGTAATTTACTAGTTAATGGTTTATTTATATTAATATTATGTCAAAATCTAATTAGTTAAAAATTATAGATTAATCCTTTAAGTTATTTTAATCTAATTTGATAGGGGAGTAAAATATGAGGCAAAGATGTTTGTCACAATTGCTCTCTAAATATTATCAGCTATAAGGTCATATTTGCTGGTATACTTCTTTTTTTGCTTTCTTTTTTTTTTTAAACAACCAAACGATTTTATTAAAAGGAGTTCAAAGAGATACATTATAATCATCTCTTACAATTGAGGTTAACCAAGCAGGTGGAACATTTTCGATAGAAGCATAGTACATTGGAAATTTAGAGACAAACTTAGCTATGGCATCTGCTGCCTTGTTAGCATCTCGTCTGATAGCCGTAACTGAATAGGATGGGTTCTGGTCTAAAATCCTTGTGAGCTCTAGTAGGTAGCCTTCCAGAACTGGCCATTCCAACGGGTTTTTAACTGCTTGAGATAGGACTAAACTATCTGTTTGAAAGCATACATTAACTAACCCCATGTTTGACACACATCGACAAGCCCAGCATAGTGCCGCGGCTTCAGCTTGAAGAGAAGTGTGTAAACGCGGGTAAGTTTTAGCTCCAAATAGTCTAATCCTACCGTTTTCATCCCTAAGTATCCATGCAGTTCCAGTTCCTAAGGAGTTCAGAGACCAAGAGGCGTCAATGTTACAGATTAAGGTACCTGCATTTGGTCGTTGCCAACGCCTGATTCCTCCCGATTCCTTTCTCCTGCAGTTTACATACTGTGGAGTGTGGTGCTGCAGCGGTAATACGTTCGCTTCTTGGGTCTCTTTCCATTCCTCAGCCTCATCCTTGGCTTTGATTGTTATCTGTAGTGGATCATGGTGTATTCCTTCGAAAAGATATTCGTTCCGTTGTTTCCATATCCACCAGATGATCCATGGCCAAAAACCTAGGTTTATTCCATGAGTTGTACCCCAAAAGCATTGCGCCATGTTTGAGAATAATGAGTCTTTGGCACCTGGAGCGAAAAGAAACCATGCTTCCGAGTGTGTCCAGACTGCTCTTGCATATGGGCATTTAAAGAATATATGGTTAGCGTCCTCATCTGGATGTCCACATCGAGAGCATTCCTTGTTGTTACTTATTCTCCTCTTGTACAGATTCTCATTGGTAGTCAGACAATTGGAGAGCATTCTCCACACCTCTGCGTAAAGATTATCCAAATTTGGGTTGCAGAAGGAAGTGTGTATACATGAATACTTGCTTGATCTACTGTACCAGAGATTGTAACCCGACTTGACTGAATACTTGCCATCCTTCTGATGTATCCAAGTGTATGGAATCCTTGCTACTTCTCGACTTGGTCTGACTTGGAGAATTAGCTGACATTCGTCTTCATCAAAAGCGTCTCTCAGTCGACCTATGTGCCATTCATCCGAATCTTCAACCTTAAAGTAATCAACTGTTGCCAGATTCTCATCAAAGAGATCCTTCTTTACTGGAGGTCTGGGATGTAGAGATGAATCCACTACCTAGGGGTCCTCTAAAAACTTGATTCCATCACCGTTGCCAAAGTTTCTCTGCAAGCCATCTTTCAGGAGACTCTGGGCTTGAAGTATGCTCCTCCATGCATATGATGGCCTGCTCCCAAGAGTTGCAGTGAGAATTGATTGGGATTTAAAGTACCTGCCCTTCATTACTCTCGCTAGGAGGCTTCCGGGGTTGTTAATCATTCTCCAAATCTGTTTCCCCAATAGTGCCTTATTGAAGCCTTCGAAGTCTCTGAAACCAAGGCCCCCTTTCATCTTGGATTTGCAGAGATTAAACCACTGTCTCCAGTGTATGCCTTTGTCTTCATTCTGGCTACGCCACCAGAAGCGAGCTATCATTGTATTGATTGCTTTGCATAATCCAGCCGGAAGCATAAAACACGACATCGCATAGGTAGGTATAGCTTGGGCAACTGCTTTGATTAGGGTTTCTTTCCCCGCTAGTGTCAAATAGCGAGATTTCCAGGAGTTTAGGATTTTGTCCAAGCGCCCTTCCAAAAATTTTAGTGATATCCTCTTTGAACCTTCAAAAACTTCTGGCAACCCTAGATATGTACCTTTTCCTCCTTCATTTTTGATTCCCGTGATATCGCGGAGTTCTTGGGCTCTTTCTCTAGACACTTTCCTACCAAAGATTATACTCGACTTTAGCAAGTTGATCTTCTGACCCGAGGCTTCACTATACTCTGCAAGTATTTTTGAGACCAATTCCAATTGATCCTTCTGAGCCTTACAAAAGAAAAGTGAATCATCGGCGAAGAATAGATGGGATACTCTCGGACTGCCTCTTGCTACTCTTATACCATCAAGCAGGTTTTCCTGTTCTGCTAATTTCAATCTTTTCCCTAACATCTCGGCGCATAGAATGAAGAGAAAGGGGGACAAAGGATCACCTTGTCTTAGACCTCTCGATGGTGTGATCTTCCCATGCGCTTTGCCGTTAATAAGAACTTCATATGTGGGAGTTGTGATACAGGTCATGATTCTGTTCAGCCACTGCTCACAAAATCCTAGTCCTCTGAGAGTATCTTCTAAAAATTGCCACTCCACCCGATCAAACGCCTTCATCATGTCAGTTTTGAGCGCTACAAAGTTGGCAGCCACCTCCTTATTTGTTCTTAAGGCGTGTAATATCTCATGTCCAATGATGATGTTGTCCGAAATGAGACGGCCTTGGACAAAGGCTGCTTGTTGCTCAGAGATCAAGTGAGGAACGATCTTCTTTAATCTTGTCGATAGAACTTTTGAGACCACCTTATAGAGAAAGTTGCATAAGGATATTGGTCTAAAATCTCCAACTCTTTGAGGCCGATTAGTTTTCGGAATTAGGCATATGCTGGTGTAGTTCATTCGACTGTCTAAGAATCCAGACTCCATGAATTCTGCTACCATATGACTGACATCCGAGCCAACAACGTTCCAGTGGTCTTGGAAGAAAGCCCCACTTAGTCCATCCGGTCCTGGGCACTTATTTGGACTTAGACCAAACACAGCAGCTTTGACTTCGCTTGGAAGAACCGGGGCGATTAGCATTTAGTTTTGGCTTGGGGAAACCATGGGAGATAGGTTGGTGAACATTGGTGAGTGACGCACTTGGCTAGAATTCTCTAATTCGGATGTGAAGAGCTTACTGAAATGATCAACTATAACTCTCCCCATCTCCTTTTCGGAGAATATGTACTGATCTGTGCGCTCATCAAGAATCAAATTGATCTTATTCCTTGCTCTTCTCTCTTTTGTGTGGGCATGGAAATAGCGTGTGTTTCGATCACCCTCCTTAAGCCACTGGATTCTGCTTTTGAGTTTCCAGTAGGTCTCCTCATCGGCGTAAGCTTGATGCAGCTCTCTGTTCAGTTGATGGTATTCCAAAAGATTCATGTCTGCTGTGCTCGTAAGATGATCTATACATGTCTTCAGTTCTTGTATGCGCACATTGGAGTTTGATCTGTGTGATCTTTTCCATCTTGCCATACTTTTCCTGCATTGGTGAATCTGTTGTGTGATGTCCCCATTGGAAGGTTCTAAGATCATATCATTTCCATTTGCCCATCCGGTTTCTACTGCCTCCTGAAAACCTTCCTTTCCTTTCCATCGCGAATCATACCGGAATCGCTTAGAATATTGTGGTCCCTCCCCATTTAAGAAACAACAAATGGGGCTATGGTCCGATCCTATGCGTGGCATATATTGCGAGAAGGTCTTCGGAAAAAGGTTCATCCATTCAGAGTTGCAGAGAACACGGTCTAGCTTGCAGTGTACTAATTCACTGCCCCTTCGTCCAAACCAAGAGAGGGGATTGCCTGTGAATGATGGTTCCTGTAATCCACACTTGCTTATAAAAGAAGCAAATGGGTAAAAAGAGGCTTCTGTTCTAGGCCTTCCCCCCTTTTATCTTCCACTCCTGTTAGTTCATTAAAGTCACCCATTAGAAGCCAGGGCTGTCTGCGGAGTGAACCTTTTAGTAAGAGGTGATCCCACAACGACTGCCTATCCCCTGTATATGGATTGCCATAGATCCCCGTGATGAAGAAATGGTTCCCTTTCCAGTTAACTTCAGCATCAATCAGGCGTGTATTCGCTTCCATAATCCTGACCTCCACTTCCTCTCTCCACATCATTGCTAAACCCCCACTTAAGCCCTTGGGTTCCACCGTGCAGATGTCGTGAAATCCCAGGTCTATACATAATCTCTCCATCTTAAATCTTTTATTCTTAGTCTCGCTGAGGAAAACAATCCCTAGATCTTGTTGACCAGACAAGTCTTTCAGGTGTCGAATTGTCAGGGGTTTTCCTATACCCTGACAATTCCAGGCGATTGTTCTCATACTGACCTTGGTGGTTTCTGGATAACCACTAACCGTTTGGGAGCTGGAGTTCTTTGAGATCCTTCCTCGACTGGATGAGAGGAAGAGAGCTTGTTTCGAAGATCAAAGGTAGCAACTTGAGGTAATATAGGTTGAGCTTGCGAGGAGCTCCCAACCGATGCTGAACCTTGCGAATCAACCTTGTCGTGATTTGTCTTTGCTTTCTTCCTTATCAAGTTCCTCTCGGCACTTGATTTCCTTTTTCGATGTGAAGATTGCGGATTTTCGCTTGAGCTTGGAGCGGCTACCCTAATTCCAGAGTTGAGGAGTCTATTTGTGTTCTTGTGTTGATGATCGCCCAGTCTTTGTGAAACTGGGGTTCTCTGAGTGTTCTCCCTAAAATGAGAGCGCAGTAGAGGTTCCTCTTCCTTGTCGAGTTCTGCTATTGCCTCGATTTGTCTAGGGGAGGAACTTGGTACCTGAGCCAGGACTTCACCATCCTTCTGAGGATGTGATAGTCTTTGGAAGGCTGGAGTCCGACATCCATCAACACTGACTGATAAAGCATGTCCACTACCTTCAACGTCTGTCAAAGGCGATGAGGGAATTCTGATTGCAGAAGCTGGCAGTCTTCTGTCCTCAAGTTCGTGGGCTCCTTTGAGTTGCTTTTCGTAATCTTGCAAATTCTTTATTCCAACTTTGTCAGGATCGATGTTTTCCAGAGGTGATGATTTTTGTTTGAGTTTCCATGCTGTTACAACGTTTCCTTTTCCTTTATCTTTCAAAGATAGCGAATGGTTAATCGCTTTTCCTTTCCTGGGAGGACGGTCTAAGGGTCCTTGGTCACTGATAATCACACCTTTTTCCTTCTGTCTATGTTGATTCAGAGCTATCTTGTCTTGACGAGTTGACTCTTGAGTGGACTTTGGCTCTGTAATGGAGTATTTGCAATGATACTGATCGTGCGTCATCCTCTTGCATTTCAAACAGAGCTTTTGCAGCTTTTCATACTCGAATTCGATAACCACTACTTCCTCAGCATTGAAGCTAACAGGGAGTTTGAATACCACCGGATTATCAACATGAATCCATATTCTTGCCCGAACATATTCCATTGAGTCTGGGGATCTTGCGTGGAGGACCACTTCTTCTGAGACTTCACCTATCATTCCTCCTATTTTCCGAACTGTCTCCTCTGTTACGTAGTTGACTGGAATGTTTCGAATATTGACCCAGAACAAGATGCGCTGAAGAAAGGTAGAGGATGGCTTGGCAGTCCATCTTTCTCCTGCCACCATCCAACCGTTCACAAACCAAGGAGCTTTACTTAGGGTCCTCTCCAATTCACTCTCCCAGTCAAAGTAAAACTGGACTCTGTCATTTCCAATTGGCCTCGCTCTAACATGTTTATGGATGTCCCATATCTTCAGTAGTGCCGAGGCTAAACCCATTGGTTTAATGGAGTGAGTGTTCAGGATGCGAACAATTATACTGGAGTCCAGTTCTTCCACTATAGCCGTGTTAACTGGGGCGTTAATAACCACAGCGTCCTTTAGGTTGACCTTCTCCTGCTCCATGAGCTTCTTGATCACGTCTTCTTCCTTTTTTTTTCCCCCTTTACTCATCTTTGTAGGGTCAGTAACCTAAACAAATATGTCTTTTCTATGGGGCAGATGTCACCTCCTATTCTAAGGAAGTTCCGTTCTTCTCTATAAGTCCTAGACAAAGCTAGACTTAAGCCGAGTGTTCTATCTAGAGGTATTGATTCCAATATTTGAACTTAAACTATGGTTCCTAAGTCAAAAGTCTTCTGTTTAGAAGGCTGTGACTGGTATCCTTCCGACAGGTAAAAGTTTTCGACCCGGAAATTCTCAGCGAAGCTTGAGAAGATCTGCAGTACCAATCCACATCCAGTTATGAATTCATTCCCGAGACTATACCAAGATACTGTGCACGGGAACAATTCCAGAACTAGATGGGTAAACGATTTTGACTTTTTCACAGTATCACATGAAAAGGATGCATCTATTAACTCAATAGAGATCTAGAAGGATTCAGAGAGTGAAAAGAAGGAGGACTGAGATGAGGGAGAAAACGCGAAGATAAGGGGTGAAACCAAGGGAGGCCGAGGAAAAGGGAGTGGGTGGAAGAAGGATTTGAAGTCCGAAGAAAGTAAGAGAAAGAGAGGAGGAGCGGAGAGCTCCGATGAGTAAACCGTTCTGAACGGCGAAGGAGAAAACCGTTCTGAAGACGAGGATACAGGTTCGAAGGGACAAGTTTGAAGATGCGAAATGGGGATCAAAATGCTTAGGAAAGAGAGATGAAGAGTAAAAAGGCGATGCATGTGAGATTTGGATGAAGGAAATCCATAGATCTGGAGAACGAAAATCAAAAACCCTAATCGCCTATTTTTCGCCTCTTTTGGAGAGAGAAAAACGCAGCGACAACTTGGTATATTCTGGTATTGCTTTCAGAATATTCAGCGACAACTCGCCTATTTTTCACCTCTTTTCGTCTCTTTTCGCCTCTTTTGCTTTCTTATTCAGTTGTTTGTTAAAAATCTGGTATTGAAAAGCTTCATGATATCATTTCGATAAACATATTCGATGGTATACTTTGTCCTGTTCAACCAACTTGCGGCAAAAACTATAGACTTTCTTTGATTTTTTTTTTTTTTTTTTTTTGTTTAACATATTAGCCAACACTTCAGAGACTTGTATCTTTTATAGTACATATGAAATAAATGTATGCCGATGATGCTTTAGAGAGAACTGTAATCCTTAGACGGTCGTGTAGACCTTCATAGCCAATAACTCTATCAACATTCGTTCAAATTTATCCTTAATAATAGCTGGGCTGAGATAGAAAGCACATCCATAACTAAAAGACGGGAAAACGATCCAGATCCCCATAAAATATGGGACATCGTATCAGATGCGGCCCATTTAAATTTCTCATATACTTACCCACCATTAGATAGTTAAAGATCTATATGTACATAGTTTGAAAGTTTAATATTTATTTACCCACCATTTCAAAATTTCAGACTTAAGTAGCCATATTGTTGGTTAATGACACGGTTTAATGAATCATTAACCCAAATTTCGTATACGGTTAATATAATGTAAACAGTAAACCAACTTAACCTTTAATTTATATTAAAACCGAATTAAACCCTTATTGAACCAAAATAAACCAACTTAACATTAATTTGTAACAAAATCGACAAACCCCTTAATTAAACCCCTAAAATCGAAACTCAGAAATCCCTAGAATTCTAAGAACCCTAAAATAAAAAAACTCCCAATTCGATCGATCAATGGAGATGACTTTGTGGAAAGATAATCCGCCTCACTTCGACGAAGCGCCTCCGATTTTCGATACAGCTCCTCCTCCTCGTTTCTTTGATGATGTTCCTCCCAATTGCGAACTCAACTCCCAATTGCGACGAAGAAGCAGGCGAAAGAGATGAGTTCCATTACCACTTGATTCTCTTTTATATCTTCCTTCAAAGCATCAACATCGCTTTTCAGTTTCTTAATCTCAAACAACATGGCTTCATCGACCCACTTAAACAAGTGGTTATCATTCACCATCTACAAACACATCAACAAGCCAATTATTGAATTACCGACATTACATCACAAACACAAAGAAAATCAATCACAAATTACCTTTTTAGCATTTGCGAGCTCACATCGGAAGTACCGACGGCACGAATTTGTTTCCGACTTTGACATCCTCGTCACAGTTCCATTCTCGCACCAACATCTCTCGGGTATCCCATCGCACCTATATCGCCCTCCAGAAGACCCGATCGATGCTGCAGAAGAATCAGACATATTTGCAGAGACATATTTGCAGACGGAAATTCGAACCCAAAATGTTAGGGTTCTTCGTGTTTTGCAGATAAAAAGGGGCAAATTTTTAAGAAAATTTCGCCTGGTTTAAGAAAATTTTTAATTCTTTGTTAACCGGATTAAAAAAACAATATCTGATTCGAAAGCTGAACCAAACGATACATCGACAAAACCAGGAAAAAACCAAATTTTGGGGGAAAAGAATGATAAAACACAATTTGTGTATAGATCTTTAACTATCTAATGGTGGGTAAGTATATGAGAAGTTTAAATGGGCCGCATCTGATACGATGTCCCATATTTTGTGGGGATCTAGATCGTTTTCCCCTAAAAGACATAAACAAGGTTTGGAAACATTGTTTACTTATTAATAATAAAAAAACAGAATTCGTCTTAAAAAGGCGATTTGCTGTTCATGGGGAGCTTGGTGTAGGGCTGGGCACAGATACTTGTTACCCGTCTGATCCATCCGACTCGCCCTGTATCCGGCTCGTCAAGACAAGTATCTATTTGAAACAAGTTAGGTATCAAGTCCAGTTGAAGATTACCCATAAGTAACAAGCCGGTATCAAGTCTTCAAAAAAAGGTTAATACCCGGCCCGTTAGCTGCCCCATATCCGTTACTTGCAAGTACCCGCCAATTATCCGTAAATTACCCGTAAATTACCCGTAAATACCCGCAAAAACTCTTTTAAACCCGCAAATACTCGCAAGTACAAACCAAGTACCAAGGCGGCTAAAAAAATGAGGTACTTGTTTAGGCAAGTACCCGTTCGAAGCAAGACAAGTATCAAGCCGAAAATAACATTATGCATTCAAAACAAAGCAAATATCAAGTCGGCTCAAAAAGGTGGATATCCATTCCGTGCCCAGCCCTATTGGTGGGTCGAGCCAGGTATGAATGGGCATATGACCTGCCTGATTTTTTGGCATGTATAAAACTGGTTTTGCATGTAGCCCATCATATTTTAAACATTACCGGTTTCATATTTTAGGACGTTACTTTTTGAAAATTTAGATTCTTCTTTCTAAGGACCATTGTATGTTGTATAGAATTTTATGGCCTAAGATAAGAATGACTCATGCCCCCATGCAACCCATGGAGAGGGACATAGCATACCCCAAAAATTTATGCGTTTAGCCAAAACAAAAATTATGGGTCTATTATTATTTAACATTGAAAATACTTTATTCCTAGGATTCATTCTATCAAAAGACATTAACGTATAAAGACGACAATCTAGAAAATTTTGACGACACTAATAAGAGCTTAAATAAATTAACAACCAAAGAATTGTAAAAAAACAACAAAAACATTAGCAATCAACTTGATCTTAATGAAAAAATATAGCACAATCCAATAAAATGTGGAATAGAATAAATTACCAAATATGATTTATCGTTTTCATTGCTCGAATAACGGCTTGAAGATATAATAACATCTTAAAGAACATTCTTAGATTTTATCGGTCAAGACTCCTTAAAAATTACAGCACGTGTGCCGTCGCCCTTGTCTTGTCTCATCAAAACACAATTTCTATAAAACACCTCAAAGCTGCTAAACGTTGCAATTCATCTAAAGAGTTTTTTTTTTTCTCTCTAAATAATCGGTCCTAAAGATACTTTATTATGCAAGGTTCCAAGCCAATGTTTGATCCTTTTTCCTCCTAGGCGACTCTTAATCGTAATAAACTTTGGATGAAACAATAGTTTATGCAACTGTGTTAAAAGGGTAAGTACTCATTTGCCTTTGAACCAAAACAACCCAAATCTATTGGTTGAAATCTTAGAGTAAAAAAGACATGTCCGTAGCTGATCCGTCCACTCCCATGTGTTAGGAACAATATCTCAAATGCCATAATTTAAGAAAACAATGTCTTAAATGTCATGACCAATATTTAAATAGGCAAAGTTACTATTTTACCTTTATAACAGATTATATATTTATGATTGTAAATGATACCAACGAAAACACGCTAGCGCAGATGGTACGACGTGCTCGCGCGGCCCAAATAACCCGGGTTCAAGTCTCAGATGTGTAGTATAACTGGGAATAATTCGGATATCCAGTTATACTAGTTGTACTCGAGTACAACTGGATATCTAGTTGTGCTAGTTGTGCTAGTTGTGCTAGTTGTACTCGAGTACAACTGGTTATCTAGTTGTACTCGAGTGGTACAACTGTGTATAACTAGAGTATCTAGTTGTACTCGAATAGTACAACTGAGTATAACTAGGGTGTATAGTTGTACTTTAATGGTACAACTGAGTATAACTAGGATGTATAGTTGTACCAAGGCTAGGGGTATATTTTCGTCTTTGTATCAAGATCAGAGGTATTTTCGGGTTTACATTAATTGGAAGGCATTCCAAATTAAAAAATGGCAAAAAAGAAAAAAGAAAAAAAGAAAAATCCCAAGTTTGCGTCTTTTGAACATTCTTCTATCAATATAAAGCTCTATTCAATTGCCATCTCTTCTTCTTCTTCTTTCTGTCTCTCTCTCTCTCCCTCTCTCTCTATCTATCTTTCAGATCACTAAGAGCTCCAGTTCGATTTCTTATCATCATCCATGGCCTCACAAGCTTGTCTTCTTCTTCAGAAACAGCTCAAAGGTACACAAAACCCATCGAAGCTTGTCTTATTCTCTCTGTTATTGAATTCGATTTTGATTTTTGTTCTTTGAATTTTTTTTCAGATCTTTGTAAGCATCCGGTTGATGGGTTCTCTGCTGGTTTGGTTGATGAGAAGAATATATTCGAATGGAACGTAACCATTATTGGACCTCCTGATACTCTCTAGTACGTTTTCTTTGATCCATTACATTTATGAGCTCCCATTGAGATTTCGTTGTCATATATATATGTTCTAGATTCGATGATCCATGTGAATTTGAGCTGGGAATCTCGAAATTCGGATCGATTTGTCGGAACGACGTTAGATTAATGATACGGAAGTTATCTCTTCACTCATGTTGCTGAGATTGGATGACTTTAGATTCATCTGATTGTAAAAGTTTAGGTTTTGGAGCTTTTGTCTTTGTTAATCGTAGAATTGTATTGCTTTTGCTGGATTACTTTGAATTGGTGTTCTTTTGTAGATGGTTTTTGTTAGTTCTTTGTATGGAAGATTAAGCTTAGTTATGTCACTTCCTAAATATGCAGTGAAGGAGGATTCTTCAACGCCATTATGTCTTTCCCACAAAACTACCCCAATAGCCCACCCACGGTGCGGTTTACTTCAGATATATGGCATCCTAATGGTTAGTTCTTTCTCACGGACATGCCCTTATTGCGGTCTGAATATGAGACGCTTTCTTTCGCTCCTTGCTCGTGTTTGAATTTTACAAGATTTTGAGCAAGGTTTCTTTTTATGTTCTGCAGTATATCCTGATGGCCGTGTTTGCATATCTATTCTACATCCTCCTGGTGATGATCCAAGCGGATATGAGCTCGCAAGCGAGCGTTGGACGCCTGTTCACACAGTACGTTTTAAAAATGATTCAACATTATTGATACTCTTTGTATGCATATCTGAGCAGGTTCACACTTTCTAAAGACCAAGGATTGATGTCATTAAGATTTGTTGAGTGTGAAAATTACTATTGATTTTCAGGTTGAAAGTATCATGTTGAGTATCATCTCTATGCTTTCTGGTCCCAACGATGAATCTCCAGCTAACGTTGAAGCTGCTGTGAGTGTTTTTCTATTGTTTAGCTATGATCTCACCAGATTCACACTGCCTCTTTTGGATCGTTAACCATTTTCTTTGTTGTTTTTCTCTTACAGAAAGAATGGAGAGAGAAGAGAGACGAGTTCAAGAAGAAAGTGAGCCGTTTTGTCAGAAAGTCTCAAGAAATGTTGTGATCAAACACTTTTTTCACACTTCAACTCCAACTTCTCTGGAGTTCAAAGTTTCATTTATCTTATTGAAAACCCTTTGAAAAACTGTCCAAACACTACTTGTAATAAACCCGTCTTGCATCTTTTAATAGCGTTTCCAGAACGTGAATGAAGTGTTTGGTCGAAAAAAGTGTTGTTATCGAGAAACTGACATTAAACATAAACTTATTCATACGTTTTCTGCTGAAGGAGCTTTGGGTTTGGTTTGTTGAAGCTTTTTGTTCTTCATAGTTAATTGTTTTGCTTTGACGCTGAAACTCCGCGCTGTTCTTACGTTCGCTTGAGAAACTTCGTACAGTTCCTCTTTGTGCAGGATAAAGAAACAACAGCGTGATGTTCGCATCATACTGTGTCCTACGTATTTAAAAATTCCCGTGACGTTGTCGCTCTTGGACCGTTGATTTACCATCAATCGCTGTCAAGCTAGTTGGGACAATACACGTGTCACATACCATGTTGTCCGTGTTTCCTTTCATATTTCGAAGTTTCGTTCGTCTCTTTGGGTCTGCTACTTCGGAGAGAAGACGAAATCTCGTTTCGCCGCCGAGAATTTGATTCTCGGATCAGTTCACCGATTTGCTCTGAATTGCGTTCTCAATTGGTTAAGCCGATCTGTTCTGTGTCAATTAATTCGAGGTCAATGAAGAAACCACAGAGCTTTTCTCCGATCATAGAGGAATTTTCGTGGTTCGTTTTGTGATTTTTGTTTATAGAATTCTCTGATCTTTGTGGATTCTGACCGCTCCTCATAGTTTTTTGTGAGGATTATAGCTTATTTTCGATTTAGCGAAAATTTTAACGCAAATCGATTTGCAGATCGATGTTGTTCGACATGGAATTGGTGTGATCTCGTATAAGTTATTGGTGTTCCGTGGCGTATTTGCTCATCTGAAATTCTTTTAATGGGAGACCCATTACAGCATTCTGCTAGAAGTAGAAACTCTGTGATGGCATCTGTTTCTTCTGGGAAAGAGTTTCCTACGAGAAGTTTAGTAGCTGCTATTCCAAGAACTGTTCAGCAGACGATTTGTAAGCATGTTTCTTTCGCAAGTAATGGTGGAATTGGCAGTGGCACCATGCAAAATGCAGCCGTTTTTCTGCTCAAAATCGCTCTTTTGGAAGTCGTTCGAAGAGTTTCAAAGGCCAAGTGTCCTCATTTGTGGAACAGTCTTCAGGCGTTGCAATGCCTCTGTTATCCTCCTCTTAAGTGGATTCAGAGATGGGCTCCCTTCAAGGAGTTGATCAAGGCAATGCAGGTCTGCTACTGTCTCCCCGTAGCACTATGTTGTTTTTACGATTTTGGTTGTTTTGACCAACTTTTGATGAAGCTTGCAGCTTTAGAAACGCATAGAAATTGCTGCATAAGTTTTGGTGTTGCCAAAATTTACACCACCTAAGACAAGATGAATGAAACACCAATAATAAGTTTGAAACTAATGATCCTCGACGTCCTAAGTCTTTAGGCTTCTTTTTCACCATTCTCAACTTATCATGTAAGACATGCTGATTATATGAACTACAGGTCACTTGATATATGTTAATCTGGACGAATTTTTATTTTGATCTTTTCTGTGCTTTAAAGGTCAGTCATGTCGTCCTTCTCACATTTATGTACACTGTGCTTTGGTGGCAACAAAATGATTAGTGTCATAATCTAGTTTGAGGAATCCTGGTCACTAGTAGCTCTGTGATCTTTTTACTCTTAAGTTTATGTATCATACTATGTGCAGGGCCCTTCGGTGTGCTTATTTGATATTTCTTTCACTATATTGATCTGCTGGGAGTCTCAATTACTGTGTATAATCTCTATGCAGATGCTGTCTCGGCCATTATTGGTCCTCACGATTGCTGAGGCTCTGACAGACCAGTCAGAGGTAAAGCAAGAAGCCCCAGGTGGTACAGCCTCTCATGCATCTTCAGAATCACAGTCTGAGCCACAGACGCCTCAGTCTCCATCAGACATAAGGTACGTGATGTCAAAATCTTACCTGTTATATTGTACTAAAATAATCTGAGACAGTTCAACTTTAATCTGAAGCATTTGAAGTTTTGCAAATCCCCTGAAACTATTAAACCTCCATAGTCGTATTTTTTTTATTGTTATCTAGATATATCTATCTTCCTACACATCTTTCTGTAAATGCAGAATTGAAGATGAGGCTCCACATCCTGTTACTTCACAAGACTGGCTTAAGCAACTCTACGAAGAACTGGAAAAGCAGAGACTTAGCTTGCCAGAGAGGTACCGTTATATTTTAGTGTTATTTAAAGTTCTCCCTTAATTTTTTTTTTAACATTAAATTTTATGCATTAGATCATAATCTACCTGTGTCATTCTAATGCAGACTCAATGAAGATGAGCTTCATAGATTTTATAGAGTGTCAAATGGAGACTTCACATCCTTACTATCTTCAATAAAAAAGACAATCCAATGGAGGGAGACATACAGAATCCTATCTGAAGAAGAACTTGAGACATGGTCAAGGTTAGTCTTTTGGCATGGATATGACAGGAATCAAAGACCTTGCCTCATTGTCCGCTTGGGGCTTGCTTTTCTAAAGTTGCCATCTCATGAAAGACCTCGCTTCGCTCAGGCAATCAGTACGTTATTAGTGGCTCTACTGCAATTTCCAGTATTGTCTTTGCTACGTTTTTATTTTAATCAAGTTCTTTCTTTCTAAGTTTCTCAGGTAGAGCACGGCGTTTTGCATCTTCTAAACCCGGAGAATTCGGAACTTACGGTACTAGTGGATTGTGAAGGATTATCTCCTCTGAGGATTCCGATGCAGATGTTGAGATCATGTTCTTCAATTCTTCAAGATCACTTCCCTAACCGTCTCGGATGCCTATTCATCATTCGTCTCCCTCCTGTTGTCCGAGTCATTTCACAGACATTCATCCAAGTAAAAATCCAAGCTGTTGCTAACTTCAAATTTTTTTTTGGATTTCCTTGGTCTATTGATCGTTGCATACCACCTGCCTAAACTTATCTTCCTCTCTCATAGATTCTCAGACCAACCACACGCAAGAAACTAAGAATTGAAGGGGAAACTTTCCACCGAGTCCTCTCTGAATATCTCCAGACGCTTCCTTCATACCTTGGCAGCGACTGCAACTGCAAAAGATGCTCAAATGTCAGCGAACAAGATCCACCACAACCACAAACACACACGAGAAGCAAGAGAGGAAGCTCGAGGGAGACAGAGAAGCTAGACGTCAGCCGCTGGAGTTACGAGGCCCAGACACCTGATTTAGTATATGTGGACGACCCGAGCCTGAGCGTATGTAACCAAGTGCTGCGAACAGCAGTAGTGTTCGTACTCATGCTTTGGCTCTTCGGTGCACTACTAGCTGGATTCGTCGATCCCGAGAGCAGACCCTTTTAAGCTTCCGTGAGGTAAGAACCAGCCGTAATCACTATCTTAGGCAGATACGTATGTGCCATTTGTGTACATAATAAGTGTGCTAGCGTCTGATATATACATATATAGCCATTAGTGAATAAACCGGTCTCTCATTCAGCGTGGAGGGATAATAAGAACCAATCGGTTGAATTTAGTATCGTGTTGAGACTTTGGTCACCATCTGCAGTAAAAGGCTGTGTCCAACATTTATTTGTGATGTTGTAAAAGTTAGATTTGCTTAAGAATGAAAAAAATTATAAAATGATAAAATATTTATAAGAGAAGAATTATACACTATGCCCGACAAAGTTTTGTTTTGCGTGATCTTATTCGATATTTAATTAATCAAGATTTGTATTAGAATAAAATCCCAAAACAGTTCACTCGTTTCGATCACCTTTGTGGAACAAATTAGTTGAAACCAATTAAAGTTGGAGCTAAAAGTATCCAAGTAGTTCCCGAAATAAGAATGTTTCACCGAAAAAAAATGGATTCAACAAATGGATGGAAAGAATGTGTGTATTATATAAAATTGTTGTTTATAATAATATGATATTTGTATTATGCCATGAGAGGAAATCACAAACCCGAGAAGACAGGTGGACTATGAATATAGGACCTGAGAAACTTCAAAACTACCTAAGTAGCAAAACAGAGCTGGAGACTAATCCAAACTCTTGAATCAAACTGCCAAGATAGTCTATCAAGATAAGAAACTTGTTGGTCAAGGATTAAGATGGATTATGGATAGTGGGTAAAGCAATCAAATTCATGGAAGGATAATTGGCTTCCTTAATCTCCATTTTCCCTGCAGGCAAGTCTCAAATCTGCTTATTTCAGGGGCTGCTACAGGGGACAACACAAAGCTCCACCTGCTTATTACCTCTCGATGAAATATCAACATATCAAACCCCATACAACTAAATGACAAGGACATGCAAAACTCTGCTTGTACATGTACTAAACACATGGTCTTATGTTTTAATAAAATAGTTTCTCGACAAAAAATGATTATTTTATATAAAAAATAAATAAAAACAAAACAATATTGTGTCGGCAGACTTCTGTTGCAAGGAAGGGCAGCGACCACTTTGTAATTTATTAAATTTCACCCATTCAGATTCATTGCTTTGTTTGTTTTTATAAAAAATTTAATATCATTAGATTACACCATATCATCCAAACCACTAGAAAAGAAAAACTGCTTATAGCAACAAAATTTTGTTGTAGTTATAGTCAATATTATGTAGTTCTCTTATCATTAGTAACGGATAATCACACCCAAAAAAAAAATCGTAATTTGAACTTCTAGCTATGGATTAACCGTGGCTATTAATAATTTTCTTTCCACAACGACATTCATGGCTAATAGCCACGAAAATAGACAGCACTATATTTGTGTTTATATTAGATACAATTTACAACATATTAAACTTTAGCTAATCCACGAGTAGCCACAGGCTTTAGAAATATAAATTGATATAACTAAACATTCGTATATTATCACCACAATCTACCTACTAACAATTGGTATCAAGGTTATACAAATAGCTACAAATTTAGTTGTGTCCAATTATCATATATAGACACTTTTTATTCGTGGCTCAAAGTACAAATAGCTACAGGATTTTTGTGACTAGTGTAACATTTTAGCAACAAATAACCACTCACATAATGTTTCTATATTTCACAAATTTTAAAATTTTCAATTTACTAAAGTAAATTTTAAAAAAAATCATGATAAAAAATTACACATTTAAAAAGATAATAAATCCAAATATTTACATCATTCAAAAGTCACACAGTTTTGATATAAAAAAAATACATAGAGGTCAAATAGATATAATATAGCACATAAGAAAAACACAAAAACACCTAAAACAACAAAATGTGTTCTTTAGAGTATTTAAAAACGGATTGAGGTTTACGGCTGTGTTTTGATTAAGCTATTGGGTTGGCTTAGTTTCTACAAATAATTACAAACGTAAATCGTGGTTCTATAGCCACAAAAAAACTACAAATTAACTATAGATTTTAGATGTTTGAAAATATAACTGTTTATAGTTATAAAACTCTAACCACAAAAATGTCTTAGCTAATATATGGTTATAAACTTTTTTTTTCTTTAACGAGTAAAAATGTAGCACATGCTTATTTCCTATATATATTATGTAAAAATACTTATAAATAATAACTTTATTTTCATGTGTTATTTACATGTCATGCTGATGTGTCATCATCAGAGATTTTTTATATTCATTTTGGAAATAGGTTTAAATTACAGGAATAATTATAAAATATGTCACTTATAATTTGGTTCAAAAAAAAAATTTCTCTTAAACTAATAATAAAATTAATTATTAATAAAAAATCTCTCACCTTCTTTTTTCAACAATAAAAATACATAAAATTCAGAATGGTTTGGTCAACCAATAAAAAAATCTCTCACCTTCTTTACTTGTATGAAAAACACAAACCTTATTAAATAATTTGAAAAAGATTATTAATCAATCAAATTAAATAATATAGAATCGATATCCAAATATGTCGTACTAATATTTTAAATTATTTTACTTTGTCTATAATCTTATTTTATTTTTTTGTTAAAATAAATTGAATTGTCACATCAACTATAAATTATTTTTTGTATATATTATGATTTAAATTATTCAAAATAACATAAATTACTAAAACGTTTTGAAGTTATGCATCAAAATTTTTTGAATGATGGTTCATAAATTTGTTATAAAAAAGCTCCAAATAATTACCAACCACAGAAGTAAGAAACCTCATTTTTTAGACGTTCATATTTAAAATTTTATATTCAATTTATTCATGTTTTTAATTAAATTAAGTGATATAATCGAATAAAATAAATTTCAGAAATATTTTAATCTGAACAAATTTTTTAAAAATCTATAGCATATTTGACTAGATATAAAAATTAAAATAGTTTAAAATTAGACTTGATCTTTTTTTTAAGGCAACAATTAAACTTGATTAAAATGTTAAAATATATTGTTGTTTGGTTAGAATATGCTTATGTATTTTCATTTCTCTATTGGATAGAAGTGAAATCTTAGCTTTGTAAGGATTTTTTTGTTAATACTTTTTGTAATGTAAAATTAGACACATATAATAGTTATAATAGGATGGGTTTCAATTTGTCTAATAAACAACTTTAATTCCAAAAATTACATATGTTTATGGGAAAAATATATTTTTTAACTTTTTAAGTACGTTTTTGTTTTATAATTTATAAGTTTGCTTATTATACTGATTATATTATATCAAAAAAAATTATAAACGAGATTGAGTTAGATTATTTCGAAAAAAGCTTAAAGTGATGTATATATATGATAATTATATAACAAACCAAGTGAACCAAATTCATATAGAGATATTTTTATAAAAATTCTATTCAAAATAGAAAAATGTATATAATGTTAATCTAGTCATTTTGTTATGAAAATTCATATTTTATGTTGTTCATCGTAAAACATATTTATTTATTTTTGAATTGTAATTTATTTTACATTTTATTCATATACAAAAAGTTGATGCAATATATATATTATATGTATAGCATCAAATTATCATTAAACTAGATTCAAATTAGATAAATTCTTATAGTTAGAAAATAGTTATCAAAATAGTAATTAATTTTTATTTTTTAAATTATTGGTATTATATCATATTAATTTTAATTCACAAACATATCAAATTTAAACAATATCTACTACGTAACTGTATTTTAAAAATTTCACAAATGTTTTAATATTAAAAATTTTAAATTTTATTTATAATTTATGATATAGTTTTAATTTAGTCATTATAAATTAGTTAATAGATATCTTGACCTACACATTTATATGTTGTTATCTAGTATTTTGTGGAAAAACATGAAAAATACAAAATATGGATCATTTCATGGTTGTCATTCAAGGCAACATTTTTTTTTCTTTCCAATCGTCATAACTTTGAGCTTTGCAAAATATCATAGGTGAGTGTCATCACTCATAAACCTTCTTAAAACGATGATTTCTTTTGTTAAGTTTTGTCATGTAAATAATTTTATGATTAGTCATTGTTTGACCTTATTGTAAAAGTTTAGGTTTTATATTAAAAAGATTAATCGATTAAGTGAGACATCATCACTAATAAGATATTAATCAACAACATGATAACATCCAGTGGAAGTTCACACTTTTTTCCTTTTGATGATGATATTATTTTACTCGTAATGAACAAAATTGAAGTCAAGTCAACAAGAAAACAAGCTTCTTATTAGTTATATAAAATGCAAAAAAAAGTCTTTTTACCTTCACGACTTTTAGCAAAGCGACTTATTCATTTACCTTCACAACTATCGTATCTGAGTTTTGCACTGACTATTTATAAACGGTTTGTTATATCCTCCATCATGGATATAATAATGACATGTTTGTCTACACCGGATTGATGGATTTTTATAACATTTTTGCCACGTATCAAAAAAATATAAATCGAACGGATAAAATCGCTCCAATCAATTATTATTATTATTTATTATATTGTTAAATAAATAGACAATATTATTAATTAAGGTTAATAAGTAAAAATATATGTTTTAAATAGCAAAATAAACTAAACTAAATCAACTCAAATTAAGTATAACAAGTAAAAGTAAATATCAAATGTATTTTAGTATATGTGAAATGTCTAACAAATTTATTTTCATAAACAGATGGGAGTGTATTCAAAGTGAAAAAAATTGTTAAAAACCAAATCAGAAAAAGAAATAGCTGGAATTACCACATCAGATCTGCGTTTGGTCAAATGCTAACCACAAATTAATTTCTATTTGATTAAATCCGCTTTTCTTGGTTTTGAAGTCTCATCTTATCTCACCTAAATTTTATTAATTCTTTTTAAAAGAATTCTTTCTATTTTAGTAAAATTCTGGGAAAAAAAAAAGAGAAATGATCACATAAAATTATTCTTAATTCCCAAATATATTCAAAATATTTAAGAGGAAGTTCCGACACTTGAGAGGGACTATAAATATACAAAGATCCCTCGCACTCTTCAGATCACACCAATTTGGTTTTAGGGATTCATCAAGGTTTTGTTTCATCGGATTTCGAAAGCGATCTCGTAATTTCTCTCGACCCTATCTCTCTCTAATCGAAATCTTCATTTCTCTGTTGCTTGATCCGTTTTATTTCTTTCGAAATCTAGGTTTGTGATCTCAGAAATGGCGACAAGTGACAAACAAACCAGCCCAAAGCCTCCACCTTCGCCTTCACCTCTCCGCAATTCCAAGTTTTTTCAGGTGAAATTTATATTTTTGGATGAAAATTCTCGATTTTGTTTCGATTCTTGCGATACCCATTTAATCTGTGACCGTCCCTTATAAATTGCATGCGCCGATTCTCGTTTTCCCTATTTGAAATCTGCCGTTACCCACTTATGTTTCGAAACCCCATGGAATCACGTGAACGTTACTTGATTACACGATGAATCTCGTGTTCTGATCCATCTTTGTTATGTCGGATATTGGTGGTGTGATCCTATTTAGTCATTTGTTTCGTGCGGATTATTTACTTTATCTCGTTGGCATTGTATGTAATCAAACGGGTTTCTTGGTTAAGTGATGTTTGTTTGGTCGCAAGGATCATTGAGACTGAATCGTGGAGATTCCATTTAGATCTGACATGTAGCAATCTTGTTGTAAAAAATGGAAGAGCCTGCGTTGTTTGCTACATTGTGCCCTGTGGAAGAGCTTTGTTAAGTTAAATTGAACTACTAGGTGATGTTGTTGTACTTTGTTATGGGTTTGTATGTTCTGTGTATTGCGCATCTTATTGGCTACGATTTAGTATGTATAGTAATTTTTTTTGATGGGTTCCTTGTGAGGAGTTTCTATTTGTTATTTGGTCTTAAAGAAGATGTGCTGAATTGTTACATATTTCTCATTTGTGTAGTCCAATATGAGGATCTTGATCTCAGGAGGAGCTGGATTCATTGGCTCTCACCTTGTCGATAAGCTCATGGAAAACGAAAAGAATGAGGTTCGCATTAATCTTATACGTAATAGTTTATGCGTCATTTGATCAACTACTGATGGTTTATATCTTTTTTCCCCCAGGTGATTGTTGCTGATAACTATTTCACTGGTTCAAAGGACAACCTCAAGAAATGGATCGGTCATCCGAGATTTGAGCTTATCCGTCATGGTATGGTCTTGAAACTGTCTGGCTCGTTGCTGCTATTATGTCGAGAAGATGAACATTTTTCTCATTTGTATTTGGTTTTGGGTTTTAAAAGATGTCACGGAGCCACTGTTGATCGAGGTAGATCAGATTTACCATCTCGCATGTCCTGCATCTCCCATTTTCTACAAGTACAACCCGGTGAAGACTATCAAGACCAATGTGATCGGAACACTTAACATGCTAGGTCTTGCCAAGCGTGTTGGAGCAAGGTTTGAGATATAATCCCCACTTTATTCCTTACTTACTGTTGATCTTTACACGCCTTGGTCACTAAATAACTCTTCCTTAAAAAGGATTTTGCTTACCTCAACCTCGGAGGTGTATGGAGATCCTCTCATCCATCCCCAGCCCGAGAGCTATTGGGGAAACGTCAACCCAATTGGTAGGCTCATACACTTCATCACCTCTTGATTGATGTATGATATATGTGTATCACTTCACTGTCTTGATGCTATGATATAGGGGTTAGGAGCTGTTATGATGAAGGCAAGCGTGTAGCTGAGACTTTAATGTTTGACTACCACAGGCAACATGGAATCGGTCAGTTGTATTTTCCTGAGGCTCTCGCTTCAACATTTTTTCCTGTAGAATCCATCAAGTTTCTGTCGTTGTCTTTTGTTCCATACCTTGTATTTGTTTGTTCTCTGCAGAAATCCGCATTGCCAGAATCTTCAACACTTATGGTCCACGCATGAACATAGATGATGGGCGTGTCGTTAGCAACTTCATTGCTCAAGCACTTAGGTGAGCCCCATTCCTCAATACGTCAAACAAGTTTTTTTCATTTCCGAGCTATAATTTGGATTTGATTATTTGGTTTTGTTCTTGCCTTGAATGTCTAGGGGTGAGGCATTGACTGTTCAGAAACCTGGGACACAGACCCGTAGTTTCTGTTATGTATCTGATATGGTCGATGGACTAATGCGCCTCATGGAAGGAGATGACACTGGTCCCATCAACATCGGTAACCCAGGTAAGCCTCGTAATACTCCTCGCTTACACCAATATGTTCACTTATTGTTTGTGTCTAAATTTTGAATTTCACAGGTGAGTTTACGATGGTGGAACTAGCTGAGACAGTGAAGGAGGTGAGAGTCTAGTTTTTCGATTTGATAAGAGTTAAGTTCTTTAAGATTCTTATGTGTTGTGGTAATCAAATGCTGGTTTTGTTTGCAGCTGATAAACCCGAGCATAGAGATAAAGATGGTTGAAAACACACCGGATGATCCAAGACAGAGAAAGCCGGATATCACAAAGGCTAAAGAAGTGTTGGGATGGGAACCGAAGGTGAAGCTCCGTGAAGGCCTTCCTCTTATGGAAGAAGATTTCAGGCTAAGGCTCGGAGTCCCCAAGAACTAAAACTTGGTTCACCAATCAAACGCAAACGTGAAATGCACTACAAGTCAACTTCTACTTTTCAATATCCACGGTGCAAGAGTGGTTGGTTTCATATAAGTATGTTTCTATTTTCTACAGTCGGAATTGTTAGTAGAGAAAAATAAAGATTACGAAGAACGAAATCTATTTTCATTAAAGAAAAAAGAAAAAATTACTTTCTTGATATTGCGTTTGCTGCTACAGCTTTCATACGTTGTTGTAAACAACTTTGGCTCCGCATTCACCAAAGCTAAAGACGCAGCAACCTAAAGAAACCAAGAGGCTACGAGAAGACTAAAGAAGAACTCTCTAGCAAAAAGAAACAAGCTATATCAAAAGCTAATGACTAGTTGGGATTAAGAACCAAAGTGTTATTAGAACATATGTTAAGACATAGAGTTATTGAGATGTGCACTCGGATGAAAAAGACGATTTTATCCATTACCAAACATACGGGAAGAAGATACAATGAACAAAACTCATTTGCATTGCTAAGTTTGAGATTAAGAATTGAATCCAGAGTACATAAATTCAGATTATAATTTTTTTTTAAAAAAAAGTTCCAAATAAATGACGCAAGAAATTCCCGTTATTGAACTGTTCGAGAGCTGAAGCATCAACCTTTAATATTTCAGCTTCTACATTTTGCTTCTGTAAATCACCTGAAACACAAAACAAGTTGATATCTTTAGGGTTTGGCTCCAAAGAGTCAATAGCAAAAACCAAATTGAGATCAAATTATGTTATTCTCTGATATCATATATACATTTCTTAGAGCAACAAAAGGAAATCAAATTGGGATCCGATGTACCTAATAGACATTTCTAAGCAATTAGTAGACTTATCGATCTAGCAAAAAAAAATTCTTGAGTAGTAATTGGGTTAACCCAAGATACCTTATTTCTCATTTGGTTGCATTTTTTTTTTTTTTTCCAAGCAGCGAGTTACCAAATCAACACAACAATCTGAATTATCCAAAGACTATCTATAAAATCAAGGTGAGTTTATTTTTTGGCGTTTACCTCCTGTGTTGCTGGACGAACTTGGAGTTTTTGGCATCTTCCTCTGTAAAAATTATCACCATTTGTAAAATTATTAGGGTTCCCACAATCAAAATTAACCTCAAAATACGAGACCCAAAGAAACAAAAATCCGAATATAGCTCCATAAACACATATGAAGGGGAGAAAATTTGGTCTTTATTAGATCAAGAGGAGATCGTACGGATCCGATGACTTACCAGTGAGACTGGCAGTTAACTTGGTGATGAGGACGCCGGTGACGGCGAAACCGGTGAGGAATGGCCAGCAACGCTTCCACTCCCTCTTGAAGAACACCGGCCATGGATCGAACAGTCTCATTTTTCTCTCTTACTGTAGAAATGATTTCTCCCTCTGTTTGTTGTTGCCTGGTGACTGCTTCGCGTCAGACAGACAAAGCTGAACTAGTTTTGTATAAAGGTTCGTATCGTTTCTATTGTGGGCTTGTAGCCCTAAATTGGCCCATGATATGCTTTTATTTCAAGAGTTTGAAGTCAGCTTTAAATTGAGATTGCACTTCAACTACGCCTGGGAATTACTCGGTTTGGATTTGGGCGAAATATTTCAGGTTTCCGATATTTTAGTATTAGAGATTTAGGTTTGAGTACTTTTAAATTTAATTTGGTTCAGTTTTTGAATTGATTCGGATATTTGATTTAAAATAAAAAAATTCTGATACCCATTCGAATCCGTTTATAATATTAAAAAATATCTAAAAATAAAATTTAGTTTAAGCATTTTGTATATAACTATTTAAATTTATTCAAAAATATTAAATTTATCCAAAATACTAATATATTTGTAATTTTGAACTATTAAAAAAATTAATGTGACTAATAGTTTTCAGAATATAAGTATTTATATTTTTGAATATTCATTCAATTTTTTATAAGAATTTGGTTTCAGTTTTTTTGGATATAATCTTGTTTAGATATTTATAATAGATTTGGTTTGGTTTGTTATTTTTCAATTTGAATAGGTTTCAATTGTTTTTTTCGGATCCGGATATTCTTCCCCAAATCTATTTAAAATAATATTTTTAACAGCAAACTAGACTATTTTTTTCCCCACCAAGTTATCTTTACCTAGATCTATTGCATGTATGAATTTTCTTTTTTCAATATACCATAGTGACTATAATATCATTTTTAACATTGTGGAGGTGTTGAGTTTGAATTCCAGATATATGTCATGAATTTTGGAGGTGGTCTGCCACATAATTCTGACACATATATGAATTATATTATTAAAAAAAAATCAAATTTCAAAAATATGATTTTAAGTGGCTAAACATTCTAAATCTAAACTAACCCAAACTAGAAAACATTAAAATAGTAGTAAATTGTCAATGAAGAAAATAAACTAATAACATCTCAACTAATATTTGTTATTTCTATCATCATTTCACTCATTTTCTTCAAGTGATATAGTGCAGTCTTCATCAGAATCTAAAACATCACAAATAATATAATTTACTCAATGTCTTATATGCAATTAAATTAAAAAAAAAAATTAATCAACATTTTAAAACACTATCGGTTCAATTAATAATATTGAGTAGCGATCCAATACAGCTTTTGCTGGATTTTTTTTTCTGGATTTATAATTAGCAGATTTTAGCATTGGATCGCATCAGATTAATGACTACGTATTTGAGTTTATCGATCTAACCGCAGGTCTGGATGGAATCTGAAAACATTGGTTAAAAAGATTTGAAAATCCGAATTTAGGATTTCATCCTTCTAAGCTATTAACCCTTAAAACTTTTTATGTGATTATTAATACTATCTTGAACAACACTGATTTGATGGTGTTGAAGGGGACTCATGGCTTTTGTTCTTCTTGTTCATCATGCACAAAGCCACATCTCTAATAAGAAATTTCAAATGACAATATCATTGTTGGCTATACGTTTTGATTTGAGAAAAAAAAAAAAGTTAATTGCCTACGAATGTCTTGATTCTTACTTCTCATTGAGTTTTCAGTCGTAAGACACTCTTTTAGATCGATAACAACTTGAGACATGTTTGGTCGTTTTTCTGAAGAAGCGTTTGCGCATGACATAGCCAATTCAAGAGCTCGCCAAACAGAACAAGAATTGTAATCTTCACCAAGGTTGGGATCTCATGATCCTCTACTAAGCACAGACGCCACCCAATCTGTTATGTGAGGCTTCTCTCGGGATTCGTTAATCACATGTTGGTTTGTGATCATCTCCAATAACATAATTCCAAAACTGTAGACATCGCTCATCTCAGCCAACCGACTTGTTCTGAAGTATCTAGTAAGGTAATTAAAAACATAAAGTATGATTCATTCATATGCATTTTAAAATCCCAAAAGATGAATGTAAGTGCAAAAATTTCAGCACTTTGTGACATGGTATATAGCTATAACCATGTATTTTCCTGTATTTGATACCCAAAATCAGTCTTCACAAGATTTTTTTTTTGGGTAATAATGAAGAAATTTATTAGAAAAAAGCTAATAATCCTAATGTTTCAGGTATGTTTAACCTGACAAATGATGTTTTAAGTCTCCATTGGACATGTACTCGTAGATGAGAGCCAAGTGGTCTCTTTCATCACAATACCCAACAAGGCTTACCAAATTTATGTGGTGAACCCTTAGCAGTAGTTCAACCTGCAAAGAAACAATAAATCAAGCACATTGGTTTAACATATAATGCTATGTAATGTCTTGTTTGCAATTTTGTATGATTTTTTTTTTTTTTTTATACCTCTGCCTTGAATTCTTTATAACTGACAACTGTGAAAGTAATTTGACAGCTACTTGCTCTGAACCATTCAAATAACCATGATAGACGACTCCAAACCCTCCTTCACCTAGAGCTCTTTGGAAGTTGTTTGTCATTTCCATAACCTCTGAAAAAGCAAACCTTTTCCTTTTTGTCTCGATCAATGTGTCTGATATACTAGTGGACGTAGCATTTGCTTGTGGTGGAATTGATGAAGCTGCAGAGAGTACACCAGCTAAAATAGATGATTTTATAATGATGAGTGTCAGTTAATACCTTTTCACATTTGATGCCTTTTTCTTTATAAACACAAAAATGATCACCAATACAACCCCAACCGAAGAAACAGCTAATGTAACAATCACAGTTGTTCTCATTGTTGTCAACTCTAGTGATGTAACTGTTATTTGCTAGTGGCCTCATTTGAATGGCCGATATAAATGGCGTAGTCGTGTCTGTCTTGACAAGACACAGGTTCAAAATGTTTGATCTAGGGATGTGAAAGATCTCCTGCCATGTACCATTGGCAGATACTGTTACCCAGAAATTAGGGCCTATGTACAAGTCAAATCTAGGATAAATATTAAGACCGTCATAATTCCCATACACAGTTATAGCTCTGATCGAATAGTTGGTTCCCTGCTTCACGGTAAGATTGTAACAGTTGCGTAAATATCTCAGCGTTATTTGCGGCTTTAGGTAATTCATCTCTAGGCTTGCTTGAATTCTACCAATTTCTCCACTTTCAGTGAACGTTGAGTCCGTTGAGTATAAGGAGATACTTCATTTGGAGGTAACCCGCAATCCACATTGATAAATCCTGTCAAGATATATCAAAATCTTTTATTATATATGAAACCTAAACTAACGAGAGATAAAGTAGATTAAAAGAAAACTCTCATCCACCCATTAAAGTAGGGTTAATCTCTGAAACTTATATTAAGAATCTAGACTAGTATGTATAAAATCTGTAAACTAGCTAGGTATCTGACAACGCAAAAAAAAAAAAAAAAAAAAATTGTGTCAGCCTCTGTCAGTATGTAACTTTTCAGGTTTTTATACCACTATTTCTATGTTGGTACCGTCTTGATCTTGAGCTTGAACAAGGTGGACACCGGAAGTTGCTATTAGTGCGACCAACAAAAGTCTCTGTACGTAGACTCTCCATATTCTCTCTCTCTTTCGAACCAAACTGAATACGGCCATAGTTTATTGGAAACCTAAGTCATCCGGAAACGTGAGAACATGTCTTAATTCTACACAAAATAATTCAGTTGACGAATGAGTAAATACGTTTTCTAATTCGATACGCATATATATATCTATATTTTTTTAAAAAGCTTTTTTTAATCACCAACATGAAAATAAGTAGACCAAGTAATGAATATAAAAATCGAAAGTCTTAGTAGCCATTACTGTTATTGACTCCCATGTTGGTTAGAAAGTAGCCTACGAATGTGGAAGTAACTGCGCAAATTCCAAAATAAAAATTCATAAACATGAGAGAGCACGAGAACATCAGAGTTTCTACATTTCCTCTCATGTTTAGTTATTAACTGAAGCACGAGATCAGCAGAGTATCTGACAAGAGAAAAATACGGCAAGGAGAAATACATGATCGGCACAAAACAAGGCGTCTTTGTAAATGTTATCTTGCACTAGGGACATCCTTGGTGTCAAAGCTCATGCTCATTTCGAATGAACTATGAGAGTCTGTCTCTTGATTCTTACTTTGCATAGAGTTTTCAGAAGCAAGACACTCTTTTAGTTCGATAACAACTTGGGACATGCTTGGTCGTGTTTCGGAAGAAGGGTTTGCACACAACATAGCCAATTCAATAGCTCTCCATACAGAACGAGAGTTGTAATCTCCATGAAGTTTAGGATCCATGATTCTAGTTATATCTCCTCTATTAAGCATAAATGCCGTCCATTCCGTTATGTGAGACTTTTCACGAGTTTGGTCAATCACACGTTGGTTTGTGATTATCTCCAATAATACAATCCCAAAACTATAGACATCGCTTGATTCCGCCAACCGACCAGTTCTGTAATATCTAGCAGAGCAAAAACATGGAGTAAGATACATGGTGTATTCACTTTATAGACGAAGATGAAGGTCGACATAACCCTAAGGATCCAAGGTTGGATTAATAATACTTACTCGGGGTCAAGATATCCCGGAGTACCAGCAACAACAGTTGAAACATGGGATTCTTCTTCAAGTTGGAAAGACCTTGAAAGACCAAAATCTGCAATTTTTCCTGAGAACTGCTCGCCTAATAATATATTCGTACTTTTGACATCTCTGTGCACCATTGATGGTTGGCATCCAATATTCAAGTATTCCAATCCTATAAACATTAGAACAAAAAACTTTCTTTACGTATTGACCATCTCTACACTTACATTTGAATCATTCATGTCTAATGATGTAAGGAAATGTTTTGCAATGAGAAAAACAAGTGACTATATGTGGACAGAGTTTTGACGAACCTAGTGCAGCGTCGACAGCTATTCTTAATCGAGTACTCCAACTCAAAACAGAGCCACCATGTTTCCCTATATTTGGATCCTCTAACTCAGTCATCATATGAATCTTTTTATGTAACAGTTAAGAAATTATAATACTAAGTTATAACAAATATGTTCCACCTGACAAATGATCTTTTAAGTCTCCATTGGACATGTACTCATAGATGAGAGCTAAATGATCTCGTTCATCACAATACCCAACAAGGTTAACCAAATTTATGTGGTGAACCCTCAGAAGTAGTTCAACCTGCATACCAACAATGTAAAATTAACACATTGGTTCCTAAAGGTAGATAACACTTTATGGTTTTACGATTTTTAGGGAGGATTCAAGTTTTGAGAAAGATTTTAAGCATTACGTACCTCTGCTTTGAAGTGTTTATAGCCTTGTGATGATGATTCAGAAAGTACTTTAACAGCTACTTGTTGGGAACCGTTTAAATAACCATGGTAGACGACGCCAAACCCTCCTTCACCTAGAGCTCTTTTGAAGTTGTTTGTCATTTCCATAACCTCTTCATGACTAAACCTTCGGTTTTTTGTCTCGATTGATGTCTCAGAGACACCAGTGGGTTTAGCCCGTGGCGTAACTGCTGAAGGGATAATAGTTGTACATCAAAAAGTTTAGTAAAAGAATGTTATCCATGGTACCTTAATAAGACATATATATAAGGCTCTTTCATATATAGTTTGTTGATTTTATCATGAGTTTTGACATGTACCTTCCACATGACTTGATTTCTTTTTCTTTCTGAACACAAAAATTGAAAGTAGTACTACTACGATCACCACCACCACAGCTGAAGCAACCAGTGCAACAATCATCACCGGAAATTTATTTTTTCGACATGAACCAGCTAGACATGGATCTATGTCATGTCCATCAACACTACAAAAAAAAAGTATTGATTGTATATATAGGATTATGGATCCACAAGGAAAGGGATTTTTGAATGACATGTGTACGTGAATGGAGATATTTTCTTACATTAACTTCAGTCCTTCCTTTTCTCTATTGCGAAGAGCTTGTGGAATTGAAATATTCAGATTGTTCTTGCTCAAATTTCTATTGAAATAGAAAAAAAAAAATATTCATACATTGGTGAAAACTATACCGAGGAGTAATACAACCAATAATGTCTAGAGACTTCAAACTTACATGATTGACAGTGATTTCATGTTAGCCAGAAATTCGGGAATTACTCCAGTCAAATTGTTATTTGACAAGTCCCTGGAAAGTTGTAAGAGAGAAAAATTATTGAATTCGCTATGGAAGAGATGAAGATCAAAATTATTTCGGTTTGCAACAATGATCATACTTACAACTTTTCTAGATGGGCAAGATATTGAATTCCAGCTTGTATTGCTCCCGTTAATCCTCTTGAAGACAAGTTTCTGTTTTACATGTTAAGATACAAAATTAAAAGAAGAGTAATACCCAGTTAGAAAATGTATGTTGTAATCTAGTTAGAAAACTTGGGGTTTTCTATAAAATTATCTTACAAGGAAGTGATTCTTGGTGGTGTAGACGCATCCGTGTCATCACAGTTTAGGCCGTCCCACAAAAACGTGCGAGGAAGACATGGATCACCTTGCCATGATATTGTACTCAATCCATAGGCAGCTTTGATGTTTCCAATAGCAACCACTGCCATAAATTTGAACGATATGTTAGATTCATTGAGCATATATATATATTGTAATATTCAAATAACATGCATTACACCATATACTTACGTACCATCATTATCATCTGTTTCAGCCTGTCGGAAGTCAGCAACGGCAAAAGCTTCAATGGCGTTAAGCAGAGGCGGGAGTGAAGACTTGCTCGTTTTCGACAGCTTTATGATGCAATCTTGGCTTCCGCAAATAACTGGAGACAGGTTGCTTACCACTTCGGACTGCAGATATGTAGGCATGTAAGAGTTGTTTATGGTTTCTCCGTTCAACGAAATGTCGAACTCTCTAGTTTCGTTGGCTTGCAAGGCTTGAACCTCAGCAAAGTGAAGGTAAAGGTAGACTTTGTCATTACTGGAGGTTGGAAACTCGATATCTATCAATGGCTCACTCGCATTCGCAGATGTTGCAGCGGTTTTTAGAGCATCCTGAGGAAGACTGAATAGATTGGAAGTGTTCACGGTAAGACTGGTGGATATCTGCTTCCAGTCATCCTCGGTATATGAGCCCCATATTCTATCGTAAACATCCTCCGGATACCTGTTGTTTACCACACGTATCAGCCATGTTACACAATATAAGAGAAAAAAAAAAAAAAAAAAAACTTTGATCATCTTAATCAAAGGCAGACTCACCTTAGAGTAAATTTTGAATTGCTAAAGTAAAGCCGTGAAAACATCTTCAACGAACCAGCTGTAGTGATGTAACTGTTATTTGGTAGTGGCCTTATTTCAATGGACGATATAAATGGCGTAGTCGTGTGTGTCTTGACAAGACACAGATTCAAAATGTTTGATCTAGGGATGTGAAAGATCTCCTCCCATGTACCATTGACAGTTTTGCCAATGTCTATTGTTACCCAGAAATTAGGACCTATGTACAAGTCAAACCTAGGATAAAGATTAAGACCGTCATAATTCCCATACACAGTTCTTGCTCTGATCATATAGTTGGTTCCCTGCTTCACGGTAAGATTGTAACAGTTGCGTATACCGTCTGGAAAGTATCTAACCGTCGTTTGGGGCTTTAGGTAATTTTCGTCGAGATTTCTCTGAATCCTACCAATCTTTCCAGTTTGAATCTGATGAATATTGTAGTCCAGTTCTTGACTCGGTATAAGGAGACTGTTCATTGGGCGGCAAACCGCAATCCAAACTAATGAACCCTGTTAAGATAAAAACACCATTCATCACAATTACAAAAGACATTCTATAAAAAAGAGCAAAAATGTACCGTAAAAACTGTGTGAAATTTAACATATTACTTTGTTGAATCTACTTTTTAATAATCAATAATTAGCGAGCTAAAAAGTCACATGCATAGGTTACGTAAATAGAAAATTAATTTGGTATATTAGACGTCCACATAAAAAAAAATAATATGGTACGGAGAAAATCACGCCTTCTATAACTATCAAATGACAGGGTAAACCGGTAAACCCATTTAAAATTCCAATCTAATAAATTAAATGTTCAAGTAAAGAAATAACATGTTACAGAAAAGAGATCGCATCCTATAAAAGTTAGCTGACATGGGTTAAATTTTCATTAACATGTTTGAACCCCTTTTGTTCAACCGACAATGAAATTTTCTTACTATTTTCTCAATTATCGGTATGTTCTTTGCCATGGGACCCAAAGTACTCTTTCTTATTTAATTGCTAAGTATATACTTGTAAAGAACTATTCATGGGTCAAGATACATTTCTTTTCATAGCGTAAAACACTACAACAATCTATATGATCTCAGAAACTTTTTCACGAACTATGCCAATCCATCGGAGTTGAATTGTTTCCATTTTTCTTTGTAGTAAGATGATCTATAATAACCGTTACTAACAGTAACATGAAAATGTGGATACATACCTTCCTGAGCTTGAACAAAGTGAATCATAGCGAATGTTGCTATAAGTGCAACCAGCAAAAGCCCATGGGAACTCTCCATCTTCTCTTATTTTTCAAACAAGATCAAGAAAGTTCTGAACTATAAATGAAGTTTATAAATGGTGATGGGCACAAAAATCCTTTGGACATTTCATGCAAAAGACCTTACCAAGTACCAAGTCAATACTCTGAAAACGTGAATACATGTCTTTGTTCCCCAAAGAGAAATTTAAACGACTAATGAGAAATTGTGTAAACACATGTAATATAATATGTTTGCTAGTTGGAAACACAGTTGTTATTTTGGTCAGTCAATGATCAACTTGTCTTGATTACTTTAAAGAACCTACCAATTTGAGAATTTATAGACTTAATAGCAACCACCATGAGTAACCACGAAATGTTCAAAAAGGGAGAGAGAGATGACTTTTTCGAGTGGTCGTTGACTTTTAATTCCGATGTTTTAGTATGTCTAAAGGGTTAAGAGGTACCTGGTTTCACTTTGGACTAAGTTTTATGCTCCTCTCTTATTTTTTTAATGGAAAGTATTAGAAGTTTTCATATTGACTTTTAAAATTTTCACGAAAAATATAAATTTCTTTCCATATTTGTAATTTTGTATTTTATATTTTTTTATTATACTAAACTAAGATTCGGACCTCTAAAATTTTGCAAGAGAAGTTTGCATATTAAAATAATTATATATAAATTATTTAGAACAAAAAATAATGATACATAAATATATAATTTTAAAAATATTTTTATAAATGATATATTTAAAAATAAAAAAAAAAATTCAAAATATTTTTAAATTAATAAAATTCAATTATAAATAAAAAGTATCAAAAAAATTAAGATAAAAAGTTGCAATTTTAAAAAAATATTTTGGTTTGATATTATTAACAGAATATGAATAAATATATATAGTAAACGAAGAGTTATGAGAAAGTTACATAATTCTTTAAAACAGTTTTTGTAGTATTGAACTGTTGAAAATTGTATAATATGAATTTTTTTGATAAAAATATGCAATTTCAAAGAAAAATTATAATTATAGATGAAAAGATATAAAACAAAAAATAATGATAAAGAGAGGCAACTCTTCAAATATTTCATAAGACTATTACGATTATAAAAAATAAAATAAGAATGTTTTTTTCTATTGAACAACCAAAATATAACTAATTAACAAAACGTTCACTTATATAACACATCAATTTAAATATATGTGATTAGTTATGAAAATAGTCAGAATCATGCGACATAATGGTGGTCAACTCTAAAATTCATGACACATGTCTGGGATTAAAACTCTACACTTCGCAATGTTAAAGATGATATTAAAATCACTAGAATAAGTTGACAAAAAAAAACTGGTCATGAAAATACAGGTGAAAGAAAGAAATCATTTTAGAAAAAAAAATAAACTTTCAAAAAAATATAATTTTGTAACATGGATTGGGGTTTAGTTTAGATCATTTTTACAATAAAACATGACGGTTTGATTATAATATTTACTGTTAATAAGAGATAAGGATTTGAAAAGATAGTAAGAGATGACAGTTCAATTATAGAGGTGAAGGTTTGGGAAAATATGCTTTTAGATATATAGTTTAAGATGGTCTTGTCTCTCGATATATGCTTATTTTACTGCGATGTGATTAGTCTAAGCATTCGGCAATACTTTCTGGGGCTTTGTACGGATTGTTTCTTCATGCATTATGGTGGTGACTATAAAAGCCCATTATTTTTCGGACATTGACAAGTTCTCTGGGAGAAAATAAAGATAAGCAACAATTAGCAAGACAATATAATTGGACCAATCAAAACTTCTATAATCAAGCTTTATCCGTATACGGCATGATTAATATGTACGACCTAATCGTTCGTACGTACGCTATGCATTTAGACTTTCCGCCTACTTATATATATTAGGGCCTATATAGTATTACCTTGCGACAGTGAAGTTGCACTAAAAGACATTATTGCTCACTCTTTCATTTGATTTAATATTTATGCAAGACTTTCGTGTTTTTTTCTCAAAAAAATTGACTTTCACTTGGTAAGTTGATACCCATTATTGGAGGAGGTTGCTCATAAGTCAATCATATCATATCATATGTAACTGCTATATATACGTGCATTAATCTTTTAGTGCGTTGTTGTGATCGGAATAATGAAGAGTCCTAATGGGATTTTATCGGCCATGTTTTGGTTAGCAGCTTTTGCCATCATTCATCTTGTTGAAGCACAAAATCAAGAGGGTATAAAAATCCTTACCTTTTTCCAACTGGCTAATCTTATTGTACCGTTAGTATTTTCTCCTATACATCGATGCATGACCCCAACACTCTTTTCTTCATTCATGTGTTTCATTTCTTAACAGGTTTTATCAGTTTAGATTGTGGCTTGCCTTTAAATGAATCTCCTTATGTAGAACCGGAAACCGAAATACATTTCTTATCAGATGAGAACTTCATCCAAAGTGGAAAGATCGGTAGAATCCCGGCAAATCTTGATTCGGAAAACCTTAAGCCCTACTCAACCTTGCGGTATTTTCCAGATGGTATACGAAATTGCTATGATCTAAGGGTACAAATAGGGAGGAATTATCTGATTAGAGCTATGTTTTTCTATGGAAACTTTGACGGGTTTAATGTTAGCCCAGAGTTCGATATGTATATCGGTCCTAATAAGTGGACAACAATAGATCTACAAAAAGAACCATCTGGTTCAGGTAAGGAGATCATTCACATCCCAAGGTCAAACTCGTTGCAAATTTGTCTTGTTAAGACAGGGGCAACTACACCAATGATATCAACTTTGGAACTACGACCATTGGCGAATGATACTTACATGGCTAAATCTGGTTCCCTCAATATCAACGCACCATTGATGATAACTTGGAGTTTGGAGAATCCCGATGATCAAATTTACTTGTATAGACACTTTGCTGAGATTCAAGATATAAAGGCCAATGACACTAGAGAATTCGACTGTTTGTTAAATGGAGAAACAATTAATAGTAAAGCTATTAATCCTAAATATCTTGAAATAGAGACTATGCTTACCACAATTTTTAAGGAATGCAAAGGAGGTATCTGCCGAATGCAATTGATAAAAACCCAAAGATCGACACTTCCACCACTACTTAATGGTTAGCTGTCAAACTACTTTCCCAAACATCAGCACAAGGTTATAAAGAATTTAAGGCTGAGGTATGAAATGCTATAAATCATCGAAAAATGAGAGTTCTATTGAGAATTTCATTGAACCAATTTGTGTTTGTCTGTTTGATTTACATTATTGATCAGGTAGAACTTCTTTTGAGGGTTCACCACATAAATTTGGTAAATCTTGTTGGGTATTGCGATGAAAAAGATCACTTTGCCCTCATCTATGAATACATGTCCAATGGAGACTTACATCAACATTTATCAGGTGAACATATAACTTAAAAGGATATTTTAGTGATATAAATGTATAAAATTAAACCATGGAGATTTTATAATTTTCTTCTAGTAATGTTTTTCAACTTAAGTATATATAAATTGTATCATGTGGTGTAGGAAAATATGGTGGCTCTATTTTGGACTGGGGTACTCGACTACAAATAGCTATCGACGCTGCATTAGGATTAGAATACTTGCATATTGGATGCAAGCCAGCAATGGTGCACAGAGATGTCAAAAGTACGAATATATTGCTGGATCAAGAGTTCAAGGCCAAAATTGCGGATTTTGGGCTTTCAAGATCATTTCAAGTTAGAGGGGATCAATCTCGCGTTTCAACAGTAGTTGCTGGCACTTTGGGATATCTTGATCCTGAGTAAGTATATTTATCGTCCACTTATGGTAGAAATATGTTTTTATTCTTTTTAAGTGGTCAAAGAATTGTATAGTACATATGAATCAGACTCCATATTCTTGGCTTAACAGATATTACTTAACAAGTGAGTTGTCTGAGAAGAGTGATATCTACAGTTTCGGGATCTTATTACTAGAGATTATCACAAATCAACGAGTGATTGATCAAACATGTGAAAGGCCAAACATAACGGAATGGGTGACATATGTGATCAATAAAGGAGATACTAGTCAGATCTTCGATCCTAAACTTCAAGGGAATTACGAGCTTCGCTTTGTCTGGAGAGCTCTTGAAGTGGCAATGTCATGCGCAAATCCTTCTTCGGCCAAACGACCAAACATGTCCCAAATCATCATCAAACTTAAAGAGTGTCTTGAATCTGAAAACGTGAGGACAAGTACCAATCACGACACGGACTCTCGTCATAGTTCGGTTGAGGTGAGAGTTACTGTGGCCTTTGATACCGACTTGTACCCTAAGGCAAGATAGTATAAGTGTCCTTGACTTTTTGTCTAATGTTAGTAATGTAATATATATGGACCAAACTCATCGGTTATAATTATTATTCGCTTCCCATGTAAGAAAAAGTTTTAATACGAATACTAACCATTGTACAATCTAATATCAGTATATGTTAATGTTGTAAGGAAAATTCACTAGGTTTTGTTCATATAATGAGTTATAGTGCGCTTATAGAGTTTTATTTTTTTCCGGATATTTCGTTTATAAAGTTTTAAGAAAAAAGCGGTGAAAAAATTGGCGCTACTTTCCCAATTCCTGGCGCTCCATGAAAATCATAAATTTTCACTTGCTGACAATCACGCCGATAGATAATATTAACCGTTGATAAAAAGCATTCCGCGGCTAATATGGTATCTCATTGTTCACCCGGATCGATATCTACAGCCGTTAGATCTAAAAAGAGATCTGAGGGCTCAAATTAAAAGGGTCTCTCTCTTATATATAAATGACCTTCGCCACATAGCAATTCTCAATCTACCACTGTAAAATCTTGAAAGCAATATTTTTCGAGAAAAATCCAATTTTTCTGAGAAAATGTCTGGTCGTGGAAAGGGAGGAAAGGGTTTGGGGAAAGGAGGAGCCAAACGTCACAGGAAGGTTCTGAGAGACAACATCCAAGGAATCACCAAGCCGGCGATTCGGCGTTTGGCTCGTAGAGGAGGAGTCAAGCGTATTAGCGGTTTAATCTACGAAGAGACACGTGGCGTCCTCAAGATCTTTTTGGAGAACGTCATCCGCGACGCCGTCACCTATACCGAGCACGCGCGTAGGAAGACGGTGACCGCCATGGATGTGGTGTATGCTCTCAAGAGGCAAGGAAGGACCCTCTATGGTTTTGGCGGTTAAGAATTTTAGCCTTTTCTTTGTGTTTTAGGACTTTCGTTTGCGTTTACGTTATAATGTTGTTTTGTGATAAATATATTCGTTTGCGTTTTATCATATCCATGGCGTTTGCGTTAGTAAACATATGTTCCAGTGATTAATTACCTTATTCAGTTCAAGATAAATTTACATCTCTTACCTTAGTTTGCTACCAATTGAAACGCCTGGCAATCCACTTTAATAAGTTACTAATGGCATGAAGTTCAATTATTATTAATCCAAACGACATGCAGTAAACATAGATCTGTGAGTAACGGCACACATGTAACCGCTAATGGGAGACAGGGTAAAATAATTAAACTGAAAACGGCATGCATTTTTCCTATCAATCCGTATTTGGGTCCAAAGAAGAAGAAATTATGGTTTGTACGGATCAAACCAAATTTATTCGACTTCATACTCAGTTTCAATTGGGCTACTCAGCTACTGGGCTACTCAGCTACTGGGCTTTCGGCTTCTTTCAGATGTCTGAATCATTATTAGACCTTCAAATAAGATATTGAGAGGGTTAATCAAACAATATCAAAAGAGAATGAGAGGATTAAAATAAATTGGGCTTATTTTGCAACCTTGTCTTATAGGCCCATCATTGTTCGCTGACAAGAAGACGTATAAATATAGAAAAAAAACACATGCAAACTTGCACCATTAATATCGTTCCGTTGCAAACTTGCAGTGCTTGCTTTTTTCTTTTACTCGCCATAACAATATTTCCAACGTAGTATGTATTGATCAGTGATTACTAAATTAGCTTATTCATGCAAAATAAATAGGAATAATGTAGTTTAATAATATCCATTATTAAAATTCATCATGTCGTTCGAATCTAACATGTTGGAATCCAACATTCCACGATATTAAAAATAATATTAAAATTATTAAAATAAATAAAATATATATATATATATTAAAATCGTCTATGACGTTTTGTCTGAGGTCATCATTAATTAGTTCTAGTCAAGATCAATTGATGTGTTTATGTCTCATTATATTTTGGATTGAGTGATTAGGTTAAGATTATATCAGGTCTTATTTGGGTTGACCAACGAATTCAATAATCGTTTCGAAACAGAATGTTGTATATTGCGAGACCGAAGATTCGTTGTAAAATTCTGTAACAAAATAATAAGCTCGACTTACTTCTATTAGAATGAGTCAAATCTGTCGTCAAAACTTTCCTTTATTATTCCATATAATGATGATCGATCGTTATCAATAATAATTATGAAAAAGGAGAAAGATCTATAAAAGTCACTCTAAAAGTCTTACTTTTTCAGTCAACTTTAATCGTTACCAAAATAAATAGAGATATTATTGCCACGAATATCTCTCTATCATTACTATGTCCATTATACCCAATGTATTTGTATACAAACACCGTAAGTTTTTTTTTTATATAACCGAACCTGAAGTTCACACACACACCAAAAGAAAGTAGAGAGATTCAGCCATGGGCTCAAAATGCGTAGGTGATTGTCTAAACATCAAAAGTGACGCGGCTTGTATCCGACCGGGAACTACCTATGCCAACCTTCACAAGTGGCCGGTGGCCGAGGCGGAGTTTGTACGGTCAATCAGTCACGGCGGTAGCCATCGTCGTACCTTGGTGGTGGACAGCATATCTTGTAGGCAAATGTATCTTAGGAGCTATACCTTCTCAAGAGAAGAGGAGAATGAAGATGTTAAAGAAGATCTAGATGGTGATCATGACGCCGGTGACGGAAGAATCGAACAGGGTCATTTTGGAGGAGGAGAAAGGAAGAAGGCGGCAAAGAACAGTATATGGAAAAGTAAAATGATGCCGCATAGGGTGTTTGTGGGCAGACTTGTAAGGAAGTGTTTGTCTTCTGCTTTCTCGAATAAGGTTAATATGTTGAAGAGTAAAGTTTATCGATCGAGACAAGAATAGTTATTAAGTTTTTCAGAATTTGTCTTTGGTGGATTTTAATATAAACGAAAATGTATACGCTCATTCTTGATTAACAAAAATTGCATCATCAATATTGATCCTATTGTTTCGGTACAATACTTCTTTTGTTTCTCTTCACAATATTCTTTTACCGCAAATTATTTCAGTCCACAACAGTATAAAGAATCTGAGATATTTTAACGGCAATATAAGACTAAATTACCCACATTTGCGGTTATGGCCATTATCATGCAAAATGGACACTGATTTGAAGTTTATTTTCAAATTTGTTAGTCAACAAATGAAGGGGCAAGTGGCGGAATTTTAAGCTAGATCAGAGGAATAGTTTGTTTTTTGTGTGTGTATGTAAAGCAACAAAGCCTATCTCCCACGAATCAGCGACGTTATTAGAATCGTGAGCGACGAGTGAATCACCTCAGGAGAAGGCCTTCGAGCTTGTGCTGACCATGGTAATCAAGAGAAACTAGTATGCGGTTTCTGATGGCTCGATCAATGACACGAATGAAGTAGTGATGCTTTGGTCTTTGGCTTTTATATATAAGCTTTTCAACCCGTATTTTGTTAATGAAAGCTATGATTTATCATAGTTATGCTTTGGTCTTCGTCTCTTATCTTAGGCTTTTTAACCCGCGTATATTGTGAATGAAAGATATTATTTTTATAACATATTTATTTTAACTATCAAAATATACTAACTAGATTCTTCGTTTGTTTCTCTTAAAAAATAAACTATATAAATATTTTACCATTATACCAAAATTATACTATGAAGTCCAAAAAAATGTATAACATTAGCTAGGGAGTAAATGATAATACTAGCGTTCTAATATTCAAACAAGTATATTTGTTCTACGCAGATTAGTGCGTAATATTGACTTGAACTTACTTGATCAGTAGTATATTGACTTGGGCATATAGGGCACGTGTAAATATAAGTTTCTTTGTGAACGCCATTTATTTTTACGTGCTGTAAGGTATTTAACTAGGTCGTATATAATGATAAGGATAAAGATAACTATATATATATATATGTATGTAAAGATAACGCTGAAACCATGGTTCACAACAAAACAGTTCACAGCAGAAGTTAGAAGTACCCACCAAAAAAAGCTTCAATGGCCTTCAAATGCGTAGATAATTGTCTAAACATCAAAAGCGACGCCGTTTGCATCCGGACGGTGAGGAGTTACGCCAACATCCACAAATGGCCGATGGCAGAGGCGGACTTTGTTCGGTCAATCAGCCACGGTGGTAGCCAGGGTCGTAACAAGGTGGCGGACAGCATATCTTGTAGGCAAATGTATCTTAGAAGCTACACTTTAACAAGAAAAGAAAACGAAGACGAAGGTGGTCGAGGTGGCGGCGACGCCGTTGACCAGAAAATCGGAGGAGGAGGGAAAAAGAAGGCTGCGAAGGCGACGTAGAAAGGTTTAACGAAGCGCAAAACAACGTCGTGTAGGGCATTTGTTTTCAGGCTCGTATGGAAATGTTTATCTTGTGCTTCCTCTACCTTTTTAGCAATGTGAGTTTACCTCATCAAAGTTACCTCTTGTGCGTTTCAAATCTATCTCTCGTAGAATGATTTTTAGCTTATGTTGGGTTGATTTCTCTTATCTAGTACAAAGAGAAGAAACAGTGGTTCAAGAATATACGGATGAGCGGAGTTTGTTATGTAGAAAGAGTGGTTCAAGACGTGGTCGTGGTGACAAAAGAAACAACCCCATGGAACAAGACCAATGCTGTTGAAAGACTAAACCCGGAAATGATTTAAGATGTAATAAACCGTTTCTCAAACCAAACAAGAACATGAAGAACTTATACGTTTTAACTTCTAAACTTACAGTACAACTGAAACAACATGATTGTTAAAACATCCTTAGAAACAAAGAACAAACAAATATCAGACAACTTCAAATGAACACACAAACTCAGGAGGGAAAAAGAGGAAACTTTTCGACTATTTGTATCATTATTGATGAAAAATCGGCAGAAGAACAGCTCGAGCAGACAAAAAGACCTGATGCTTTTTTTCCTCGTTGCATGTGTTGCTTCCTTTCTGTTAGAAGATCAGATCTTTTCGCTTTTTCTGGGCATTGCCAATGCCCAATATCTCACTATCTTCCTTCGGATTTCACCAGTTGTGAGAATACTTTACTCATGGAAACACCAGAGAGATCATCAATGCTCGATTCCTCAAATCGTCCCGCGGTGCCCGGAACGTTAACGCTCGTGTCTCCCTGATTGAAATTGTTCATCTGTGACGGCAATTCTCCAATCATATTCGTGCTGTTATCTTCTGGTTCGCCATTGATGTCTGCTTCCTGTAGCTGCAGAGCATATTCAAGATTCCACAACACATCTCCCATAGATGGCCTATCGACTCCGTAATCAGCCAAACATTTCTCACCCGTTTCCGCAAATTTCCTTAACGAATCGGGTCTGATATTTCCTCGAAGCGACTGATCGATGATCTGATCCAATTGCCCTTTCTTCTGCCATTTCATCGCCCATTCCGCAAGATTCACCATCTCTCTTGGAAGCGTCGGGTCTATAACAGGTCTAGCACAGAGAACCTCAAACAGAACAACACCAAAGGAGTAAACATCTGATTTATCAGTGAGCTGTTGCCTTCTGAAGTACTCAGGGTCAAGATACCCGAAACTTCCTTTCACAGCAGTACTCACATGAGTCTGATCGAGCTCAGGTCCGGTCTTAGACAGTCCAAAGTCTGCAACTTTAGCCATGAAGTTCTCATCGAGCAATATGTTTGCGGATTTCACGTCTCTGTGAATGACCGGTTTTGAGTCACCCGTGTGAAGGTAATGTAATCCTCTAGCCGCGCCTATGCAGATCTCAAGCCGTTGTTTCCAAGTCAAGCTTGGAAGACCTGAGCCATAAAGATGACTCTTTACAGTTCCATTCTCCATATACTCGTAAATCAGTATCATCTCGTTGTTCTCATCACAGTAACCGATCAGAGAAACCAAATGACGGTGACGAAACTGTGATAACATCTCGATTTCTGTCCTGAATTCTGCAAGCCCTTGCTGAGACTTTGGGTTTCCTCTTTTCACAGCTACTTTCGTGCCGTCTTTAAGCTCTCCTTTGTAGACTTTACCAAAACCGCCCACCCCGATGTTACGACTCTCGTTGAAGTTGTTTGTAGCGTCTTTAACAGCTGCAAAGGGTATACGGTAATTGGCATTGGTAGTTATACTTGTAAGCGTAGTTCCATAGGATCCTTTGCTTCCCACCGAAGTTCCATTTATTGAAAACGGCATCCAAGTCTTCGAGTGACCGTCTTGGCCACGTTTCCGCTTCTTACAGAACATAAAGCAACCTCCCAAGAGGAATAACGTGAGCAACGGACCAATGGTTGCACCTACAATCAACCCAACATTCTTCTGCTTACTGCTCAAACTACTACCGGGTACAAATGTACCTGTGCTTAGCTGACCACGAGAGTTATTCATCTTCATGATCTCCAATCCGTTCACAATCGCGTTCGGATAATCAGTGTGAACAGTCGATGGACCAATGCTCACTCGAATCTTATTACTACCCTTCGGCGACTGCGTAACAAAGTCCATGTTGTATGCACCAGCCAGCGTGTTATCCACATAAGTGGTAAGATCGAGATCCATAACAGCGAGCATCGAGTCAATATAAAGATTGAAATACAGCTGGTTGAGAGATAAGCTCACGATATCGCAGAAGTGGAAGCGTAAATAGTACTGAAAACCCGGATCAACGTCGAACTCCCACGTGACATTGAAATTGCTAGTCGGGTTTTGCCCGGAATTCATCTCAGTGCAAGTACCATACACAGTTCTTGGCGCAGTGTCCTCTGTTGCATAGCCTGGAGCAAAGTTAACCGTTGCAATCTTAGACACGGTTTTAGCTAGATTTTTCTCAAGAAGAAAACCCGAGTCAGGCTGCCAAGTTCTTGTAAGAGTATCGTTGTTAGGAGTAACAAGCGAACCGCCCATGTTCAGTCTATGTACGGTTTCAAAAGCCTGAGATGCCAAGCTCTCCTGAAACGCCCCTGAACCGCCAACAAGCCTTGGAGCAGGAGAAGAAGTGATCAATGCGTCGGGAACGGATATAACCTCAATGGCGTTCACAAACGCAAACGAACTACCAGAGGGAGTAAACGTGAGGACGAGATCATTTGTGGCCACATTCAAAGAGTACTCTTTTACAACTCTGCTCTTAACCGTGAAATCGCTTAAGAGAACTTGAGTCTGTGAAGAAACTGCGAATTTAGCTGAACCCATTTGGAAGTTTTGGTAATCGAACGGATTGAAATGGAGACGAACCCAGTGACGGCCACGAGCGACGTAGATTTTGTAGCTAGCGACTCCGGTGAAGACTCTCGCCGTCTGGTAAACGTCGGAGTTGCTGTTTTGACTCGCGAGGATTTCTTCTTTGGGAGAGGTGAGTAAGTTCGAGGCGAGCTTATCGGATATGAAGACTCGACCCATTAGGGTCGAATTGGCCGGTGAGCCACAGTTAATTAAGTAATTATCCTGAGGTGTGAATCCATGGCAGATGCAAAACAAGCACGAAATCGTTGAAACCAAGATGAAAGTTCCGAACTTTTCAACACCCATCTTGACCCAACAAATAAAAACCTGGGAATTCAACAAAAAACGGAACAGATCGGGAGAAAGATTCAATCAGATAGATTCGAGCAAGAGGTGAGATAAATTAGGGTTTTTCATATGAACTAGAAACAAGCAAAAATGGCAACTTTTAAGATCAATTAAGCACAACACAATAAAAAACTACCTTTAAGACTAGAAATGCAGGAGAAGTAACGGTCCCATGAAAGGCTAGAGTTGAGGATCAGAGCTAAATGAATAGATCAAGAAACCGAAAACTCAGATTTTGAGTTTTTGGTTTTTGAATAAAATAATATCAAAAACTGTACTCGTAAAACAGAGTAGGCTCCAGCAAAGAACAGACTGGTAACAGGAGGTTTGGTTCTTTATGAACTCTGCAAAAAACATGAACTCAGGAGTACAATTTTTATTTCTTCCGTTAGAAGAGAAGGAGAAGAAGATGGAAGAATGAAAAAAAAAAAATTTGTCAATAGATAGAATTTTCTCTGGCTGTATTTTTATTAATGGCTAAGAAGAAAGAGAAATATGGAATTTCCAGAAAATGATTAGAAAACGTAAATGTTCGTCGCAATTAATATGTTAATGAAAAAGCTGTTTTTTATCACCGAAAAAAATATTAGTTAAATAGAGTCCAGTTATTTTATATAAACATTTATTTATAAAAATGTTACGTTTATGTTTTTCATTTTTGTTTTCAGGTGTCTACTGGTGGTGGTTTGCATATTGCAACAAAATCAAACTTTTATTGGGGATTTGTTTGTACATTTTGAAATGTTTTAAAATTTCTGACTATAATGATGAAGATATCACTTGTTATTCATTGCTTTTCGGACTGCGTTCAATTTTGAAGTTTTAAATAGTAAATTAAAATTCTCGTGGATATATGTGTGCCTATATATTTGTTTATAATTTCTTGTTTTGATGGAAGTTTATATGTAACATGACACATATTATCATTATTAATACGTTTCCCAATGATGCTCCTTGTGACATTATTCTTAAATATCAGTACCTAACAAGACACCGCAACTAATATATTAATATTGTTCTAAATAATGGCTGGCAAAAATTGATTGATGTAATTCTCAAGTTTGGGATTGATATAATTATTTTAATAAGTGATTTATTGGATTAAAAAAAAAAGTAGCGTGGAAGCCCATTGCATCACTGTTAGCGCAAGTCTGTCTATGCATAGAGATTCTTCCTGTCATCTAAAAGCTCAAAGCTAACTACGAAAGGTTTCTACTTTATAGGTTGGGATTTTTCTGTTTGTCGGCAGGTTGGATCTGGTTAGGAAACAGTGACATTTTTTCTTATGTATTAATGTAAATAACTAATTTTATTTTGTTAATATTTTTCCAAGTTTAAGAAAAAGAAAAAAGCAGATTTTTAAAAAATAAACCTAATTTACAATTTTATATTTTAAGTTAATATCTAACAATAACTTAATTTTTTAGTAGATACGACATATATCAATAATAACAATTTAGCGTATAATTATATTAAAAGTATATTTAAGTGTTTGGGTATTCGATTTGGTTCAATTTATATATAAAGATATAAAAATTGTTTGAATATATATAATTTGAATCGGTTTAACTTTTTTTTTTAATTGTTGATTTGGTTTGAAAAGTAAAACTAAAAATCAGTTAATAACCAAAAAAATCCAGATTCAGTTTGGTTTGGATTTTTGGATAATTTTGAAAAGTTCAGATAAATATACCGCATAATTCAAGTGAGTTATATTAAACTATAAGATCATTCAGATGATCAGGATAAAAATATCAAGTATTTTATGTAATTTGAATAATTTCAGATAAAAATATTTGAATTACTTTAGAAAATATAATTTTTAAGTTATATCCGATTAATTTTGATTATTTTAATCATTTAAATATATACATAACTAATATTTAAATATTTAGATATTTTAGTTATTTTAGTTATTTTAAGTCTAGATATAATTAATATTTTAAAGTATTCAGTTATTTGGATATTTATTCATTTTTTTGTTTGATTCAAATTTGGTTGGGATATTTAAATGTTTTAAAAAAAATAACCATTCAAATATTTACGTTAATTTGTGAGTTGGTTCTTTTTGTTGCACCATATAGTTCATATCGGTTCCTGGCAATTTGCCCAAACCTGTTAAGAAGTGTTGAAAAACCAATCAATATGTGCAAATTGAAAAGCATAAAAACATAACTACGTAACTTTTGTATCATAAGAAGCTCGGGCAATGGCAACTATACGTTCATCACAAGAAGCAGAAGCAAAATCTTCGAAATGGACAATCCTGTGTTAGAATCCTTTGAAATTTTGGGATACAACTTACAAGGTTACGTTAGAATCAAATTCCAAACGGTTGATTGAAGATCTATTGAACTCACAAGTGCGACCCGTACTACAATCCTATGAACAATATATCCATGTTTTGGCAACAAGGTTCGAAGAGCTTTTTTCACTTTGGCCCAATAAGTTGTAATAGAGTGGCGGATAAGATTGTCCATCAAACTTATGTTTTTGATTCCCATAGCCCAATAAAGTTATGTTAAAAACCCAAATTCAAAACTAAAACCAAAATCCAAAACTAAAAATTAAACAAAAAAAAGAAAAACAGAATTTGAAAATCTTTTGTGCATTGAAATAAATAATGTTTAAACAACTCTACATTTTGTCTGCCATTTATATATATTTCAGATAATATCAATGATCGTTGTTGAATTCTACAATATTAATATATGAAATTCACATTTATATAGGATTTAAGGTCTACATCTCTGTATATAGTAAAATTTTTATTAACCTGAATCAACTCTAAATGTTTGTTGATGTTTCTAAAAAAAAAAAAGACAAACTTATGAATATATGTTTGATAAAACAGATAATATAACATTTTTTATTGCTAAAAATAATATAACATTTCTTTAAAAAAAATGTTTACCCAAAAGTATCTCTCCAACCGTAGACTTTAACTAAATTATTGTGGAGGAAAACCAAAATTGAACACAGAAAGGAGTCCGAAAAAAGTGTGCTAATATGTTATTGGTTGAATATATTATATATTTTTATGCAATAGAAAATGGTCTTTTAATATATTTTTTCTTTTCATAAACAGTATGGTCTTCCTAATCACCGCCGTCTATCTCGCCACCGCCTCTACGTAAACCAAATGAGACCATTTGGTTGATTTTGAGTCTCATGGCCACTAAACTAGTTAGAATTTACTATAATGCATAGATTCGAATATATTTTTGTTTGTCTCTCTTAGTGACAAAATTGTTGAATGTCCCGTATTTACAACATTTTATGCAAGTTATATAGCGTTCAAAGCTTTATCTTTTCAAAAGCAATAAAAAGAAAGGTTATGAATATAAGCTAAGTTTTCTAAGAAACCCCTTTCTCTCTAAAAGAAAACCCAACCCGAGCAACACAGCCACCACCACTGCTTTCCACCTGCTTTTCTGGCTGCCTGGTTTATCAAGCGTTGTGAGAAGGCTTCTGCCCTTTATTTCCGTTCCAACTTTCTCCTCTTTCTGCGCAGGGTGTTTCTTCGTTCCATGCGATGTGGCGTGTTTCGTGGTGCCGCTGGCGAAAAGACGAGTTTTCTGCGAGAGTAGCAGCGGCGAGATGCGGTGCTTCTTAGTGGAGGGTGCTCGTTTTGATGAAACTCTCGCGTGTATGACCAGATCTGACGGATCTGCAATGCTCGGCGGCTGTGACGAATCTCCCGGCGGTTTTATCATTGATGGTTACCGGAATCGCCGGTGTTTTCGCGTCTGTTAGCGATTGGCGAATGGCGTTTGAAACGGTTGTGATTGGCGTTTGAAGCGGTTGCAATTAACGTTTGAAGCGGTTTCATTTGGCGTTTGAAGCGGCACATTTTAGCGTTTCAAGCGGTTGCGATTGACGTTTCAAGCGTTTCGTTAGGCGTTTCCAGCGGTTGCGATTGCTTTCAAAGCAGTTGCAATTGGCGTCTTAAGCGGATGCGTTTGACTGACGCAAGGCGATTGGGGCAAGATTTCCGGTATATGAGAGTTTTTGAGGACGAGATTCCAAAGCCGAATTTCTTTGCTTCGAGGTTACCTTGAATGAAGGTTGTCGAGTTTTCGGCAAGTCTTGAGATTAGTTGTGTTCCATCTCCGTTGTTGCGGGAGGTAGTGCTTTGAGATTCATGGGACATCCAAGTATCGACTCTTCCTTGGTGGGTGCTCTTTTGCAGAATCGGATTCGACGAAGACAGGATCGGATGATGTTTTTAAGTCGTACCTTATTTGGATTTCGACGGATTTTACTATTGGCAATAATTTGGCCATTATGTAATTTTGGGTTTCCAGTGAATTCGACCATCGTCTGTGGAGAGTCGTTTTTTCTTTGAATAATCTTGTAGCGTGATAGAATCATCTATGTTAAGTCTAAACTTTTATCGGGAAGTTTAGATGTCTAATTTCTAGGAGAGTTGACTGAATTATACATTCAGTTCACGATTTATGCTTTCTGGCAGTGACTCTGGCGTTGTTTGAACCTATTTTGGGTTGTTTTTTAGCCTAATTTTTAAGTTGTATTAGCCTTTATAAGGTTGTATTAACATAATTTTAGGTTGTAATAACCTATTTATAGATTGCAATATAATTAATGAAAAATGGTATTTGCGTTATAAAAAAAAGTTATGAATATATGCGAGCCACAATCTTCAATAGATGGGTAAAAATATTTTTTTATAAACATATTATTTCTTTTAATATTGCATGAAATTAGATTCAAACTCTAAACGTGTGTCATAAATTTTAGAAGACCACTATTATGTTATATGATTCCAAAAAAAAAAAAATTTAAAGCGACGAAAAATGTAGTATAACAAAAAACCAAACTGCAGTCCGACAAAATATATAGTATGACATCAAAATTGATAAAGATACAAATACATCTCTAATAATATATATAAAAGAGATTATAATATCTAAACTTGAAATTGTTCCCATTACTAAAAAAAAACTGTAAATTACATATAAATTAGAAATTGGTTAATAATTTTAATTCTTCTCGTACACACCATTTGACGCGATTTCTCTACCGTAATGAGTTCCAGGGGCGATGTCATCCAGAAAGATGGCATCGTTGTCAATCGTCTTTAAAATTATTTCCTCTCCACTTGGTTTTATTACTTACCAAATTTTCCAACCATGTTGTTCCCACTACGTTAAATATCTTTACTGAGTTCATTAAGATATACACACATGTTTATCTATACCAATACACTATACGTTTAACTGAAAATGGATGAACGTGACTGAGCCATTTACTTCAAAGTCTATGTGCCATATATAAAAATACAAACGCCGTTGACTTCAATATGTCCACTATATGCTAAGCCAACCAAATAAGTTGAATCAAACTCAAATGTCAATCCTTCTTCCTAAACAATCAAGTTCCCTACAAAAATTATAAGTGACCACTTCAACATTTCCTTCAACAATTGCTCTAATTTGTATAATATGGCCAGTGATTGTTCAGAGATCTGAAATCCCAAAAAAAAAAGAAATGATGTAATATTTATAATAGACTTGTCAGTTAATTTTGAGATACAGTTCACGAATTTTCGAAAGAACAAGCTGATGTAGATATATATATATATATATATATTAAATAGTATTATCAAGGTAAACCAAAATAAGATGAAACCAAAATATTTTAGAGTTATATATATATATTAGCTGGATTTCTATATATTACCATGATCGTTTTGGAAATAGTTTATTCTCTAAATTTATCACTATAGGACTACAAAAAACTAAATAACAATAACATATAGATAGAATTACTTTATTATAAAGTGTCAATTAGTAAAAACGGTGTCTTGAGGATTGTGTCATTCGCGTCAACCCGCCAAAGCCAAAAGACATAACATATTAAATGTGTCGGTTGACTTCACATTTGTCTAGAACCAAATTCGAGATCTGAACGGCTGTGCAATTATTTTTATGAGCTGTGCAATCTCAAAAAGTCAAGTCAACTAGAGATGAACATGCTTCATTTCATTCTATATATTACGTCTGTGTGCATGTATTTAAGTTAATAAGCTCGTTGAAGATGGCGGCGCTTCTTCATCTTATCACGCTCTTCTCTCTATCAGCCATAATCCTTTCACTCGCAGAAAGTACGTACAAACATAAAACTCCCCTTCAAGTACATTAATAGTTTCCTAAATTTGACCCAATTCATTTACTTTTTACACACTTCTCGTTTTTTTTTGGGTCTGCTGTATCATTAGGTATAAGCATTGACTGTGGATCAACGGGATCCTACGTAGACGCCAACAATGTAACATGGGTCGGAGATAAAGGCTTCGTCACGACCGGCGAGCCCATGAAGATTCCGGACGTCATTTCGAAGCCGATCAACACCCTCCGGTACTTCCCAACCGGTCAAACCAACTGCTACACCAACATTCCGGTGACAAAACGCCAGAAAACACTCGTGAGGACGAAGTTTTACTACGAGAACTACGATGGAAAATTTTCGCCGCCGTCTTTCGACTTGGTTTATGATGGGAAACACCGTGATACTGTTGAAATCACTGAGTCTTTTCTCAACGACGAGGAGACATTCTATTACTCGGAGTTGATATTTGCTCCAGCGGGTGAGAGTATAAGCGTGTGCCTCCTCCGTACGTCTCCATCCGATAACCCTTTTATATCTTCCATTGAAGTTTACAGCTTAGACGTAGGAATGTACGCCGATCTTGGCCCAAACGAAGGTTTAATTACCCGACAAAGAACTACTTGCGGTGCCAAAGAGAGTATAAGGTATACACAGACCCTTTTTCAACAAAAAAAAAAAAAGTTTGGGGTTTCGTTTATGCCTATTTTTAAAACACGGAGCTCTAAAGTAAATAAATTTCTTTTGTTAAAAGATTATATTGTTATCTGTAATAATATACCGATTACCCAAATGGCGATAGTTCACTTGGTTTAAAAAATTCCTTTGGGAGGGAGATTGAGTCTTTGCTCCCAAGGGTTGAGTCACCAAAGTATTCACAAAAGTTGGTCCCAGGTTGAAAGAGATTATGGGCAAAGGCCCGGAACTTCCTTAAACGAATACTGATTTAACTCTTGCATCTAATTTTGGTTTTTGAAAACTTTTTTAGCTACCCGTTAGATCCTTACGGTAGGCCATGGTACCCGTTACAATCCGACGACACACTGACAGATCTAACGACCTCAGCCCCGTCGATAGACATCACCGGTGCGTCGAACAAGCCGCCAGAAGTTGTTATGTCGAAGGCATCGTCATCCTTAGGAGGAAGCTTAAAACTCTCCAACCTGGCTCTCCCCTTAGCCGGTCTACCGGTATACTTGTCTATTTACTACTCCGAGCCTCAGACTCTAGGTCGGACCCAAAGACGGTCATTCAACGTTTTCTTGGACGACACGCAAGTGGGCTCGGGTCCCATCATACCGGTTTTTGGGAAAGCAACTCAAGTCGTTTTGAGAGATGTAGTGGCCACGTCAGGGTCCCAAATAGTCTTTCAGTCCACTGATGACTCGGTTTTGCCACCAATCGTCAATGGTTTGGAGCTATATTCGATAAGTAACAGCCGGGACGGAGGCGGAAACCAAAGCAGCGGTGGTAATAATGATTCTGAAGGTTAGATTTTATCTTTAGCTTTTAAGTGAGACATAGTTTAATAGTGAACCAATGTATATAGTAATTCGTTTGGTGTAATGGTAAATAACTAAGGTTCTGGAGGATCGAGACCACGAGCAAAGAACGCGGTAGAAGGTTTGTACTCACAATCTAGTATCCATTTACACAGAAAATAATTTAACAGTAAAGACAACAATAAATCATTTAACTAGATCATCTTTTCTCATAACATTTAATTAGTAAATATAGACAAAGATACAACTATCATTTTAAAAGGGTAATACCACTATGATCTTACTATACCCAAAGATTGGGACTTTTTTTTTTTATCTGCAAAATACCTTTAAATGGGATGAAAATTTGCGCGATTTTTTTTTTCTTTCAAATTTTCATGTTTTTTTTCTTTCTATGACACGGTTTTTTTCCCGTGTTTTTCATTTAATATAACACACTAGTTTCTAACATGAAACGTAATTTATACATGATCCACACTATGATAAAAAAAAAAATTCAATTTCTAGCAAAAATCTTCCATAGTTACGGGTTTTCACCCGTTTTTTTTTATAAAGAGTTAAAACTTGGTTATTTGGCAAATAAGTCCTCTTTTCAATAATGGTATTATATATGATTTAATTTTATTATCTTCTACACAAAAAAAAAATAGTTTTACATTCTTCTATGACGGCTACAGGTGGGGCAAAAAACAATGGAGGAAAGAAGAAGAAAAACAGATTATCACTTATTCTTGGCGTTACGTTCGCCTCTGCGTTTGCACTTCTGTCATCAACGTTTGGAGCTATTTTCTTGAGAAAGCGTCAAAACGCTAAGCCACAGTCCAATACCGCACCAATTACGTCCACAGGTATATCTATATAGTTGACAAAGCGTTACAATAAATATTGCAGGAGTAAATATTTTATAATACAGATGACTAATAATCGTTACAATTTGTATATTTTCAAGGGCATGGGATAGGCACCGGGATGTCACCTCTAGTTGGACAGCAATTTGCTAGTGATACGGACCATTCTTATGTTGTTCAAGATGATCATCATTGACATTGGTTCGTAGCTTTACAAGAGTTACATCCATGTGTTATTATTCAATATATTTTTGTATAATTTCTGATATATTTCTAATTCTTATAAAGAGTATTCTGTTTAATTTATATCTGATAAACATTTTAATTATAGCTATATTTAAAATTTATCACAAATATCTACAATTTATACTCAAATTTTTTTTTTAAAAAATATTGATCTGGTAAAGCCGGTTTAACCCGCTTCTCAATACATACTTTTAATTTTGATCCGGTTAATCGGTTTTCATGATAATGAGACGGGTCAGACAATTTTGATCTAGATTGGCATGTGACCGGTGTTTTAGGTTTTGTTCACATAACCTCTTTTGTATTTTCTTGTCGTCGTCTCCGTCGAGAGAGGGAGAAAGAGAGAATTAAGAGGTTTGTTGAGACAGATTCTGGGTTTATGCAATTTTCGAATTCACCACCATAATTGACTCCTTCTCTCTACATGTCATCCAATTTATTCTTATTCAGACCAAAAATTTAGTTTCTTTTTTTCCTTAACTTTTGATTGTTGCAGAAACCAATCAATTCCATCAATTTCTTCTTATTTAGATAAAAAAGTTTAGTTTCTTCTTACTCTCTCTCGCCTCTCTCGTCTCAGCTTCTGAGTATAAAGTGATCGTTTTTTCTTCACTCCAAAAGCACAGCGAGGAGATTTACTGCTATGTTGATTCTGTCTCTCTCGTTTTGTGTTTCCTCATACAAGTTAGGTTTAATTAGCAAAGTTCTAGGGTTCTCCTTGGAAATGTTTTTCTGGATCTTCGTAATTAGATCCGATTCGTGATTTGTCTTACTGTTTTCGTTTCAAAGCGCGATAAATCATACAACTCTTTAATTTGCTGAAATCTTGAGTTTTGGTTTGTATGTTTTGTAGATAATCGTGGAAGGAGTTTTGATTTGTGGGTTCTGCAGAGAATTGTGAACCGTGAATCTCTGTAAGTTTGAAGAAGGAGAAGAGTGAGAACCGGGAACTTTGTTAGACGGAACGAAGTTCGATTTAAGCCTTGACAGAGGAACTCCCTTCAAATTTACTCTTTGCCAAAGGTAATTCTTGTATTGTCCAAGGCTTTTTCAATGTTTTGCTGTTAAATTAAGGCTTGGCGTAGGATGGTTTTGTAACTTGTGAGAGGGTTGTGGTTCTCTGTTGTAATTGGGAGTTTGTTTGCGTGTCCTGTCTGATCTAATAGATAATTAGATACTGAATACATACTTTTGTTTGGAAACCAACTAAATTGAATTGACTTGTGACTTTTGCTATGTTCTGCTGTTGGTTTGTTTTTCTCTGAGGAACTGTAATAGGCTCTCGGGGTTTTGATCTTGATCGGATTTGTGCTCTCCTCAGAAATGTTTTTCTGGATCTTCGTATAGTTTGGATCCGATTCGAGATATGTCTTACTGTTCTCAAGTGTCTTAATCTTTGTCCGCGTACGGATAACGGATGAGAATGAGAGATTTAGTATTTACATTACTTTGGGGGTTATGTCAAAGAGAAACCTGTCTGGACTGTGATCGGGAAACTGATTCTAAATTTTAGTGATATGTACTCAATTTCATTCGTTTTTTCAGTGAGTAAAGCGAAATTCAGTTTAACGAAACTGAAAAACCATTCAAGCAGTTTACCTGTAATTAGAACTTCCTTAAAGCTATACATTTTGGGGTGATCCAAGTAAAAAGGTTTGTGTTTTGTGTTCTTGAAAAGTTACAATTTTTCCTTAACATACTTTTTTGTGTTTCCTCCGTTATGAGTTGTTATGTTCTTTCTCAAAATTCAGGTTGCTGTATGAACTCTTTAACATACATTTAAAGCTCCATGTTTATTTGATCAATTCTGTTTCTGAACTTAATCTACACAATTGATAAGACTTTTTGTTCATAGATTTTACAATTTACTCATCCTCTTAATGCTGGTTTTGCTTCTTCAGATTTTGTCCCAAAATGTCTCTAGGGAAGCCTCAAATCCCTCGGCTTCTTCTTCGAAACGTCTCTTGTATGAGAAACGCGCAGCAGATTCTAAGACACGTGAATGTATCTCTTCACGACGGTGGTGCACTTGTCTTAACCGGAACCAATGGATCAGGTAAATCAACATTCTTGAGAATGTTAGCTGGATTCTCAAAACCCTCTGCAGGAGAAATCCTTTGGAACGGCCACGACATCACGAAGTCAGGAATCTTCCAACAATACAAACTCCAACTCAATTGGATCTCTTTAAAAGACGCCATCAAAGAGAGATTCACGGTGCTCGACAATGTCCAATGGTTTGAGCTTCTTGAAAACAAAATTGGCAAAGCTCAACCCGCATTGGAGCTAATGGGTTTAGGGAGATTGGTGAAAGAAAAATCGAGAATGTTGTCGATGGGTCAGAGGAAAAGATTGCAACTTGCGAGGTTGCTCGCTATTGATAGACCGATTTGGCTTTTGGACGAACCATCGGTTGCTTTGGATGATGAAGGAACTAGATTGCTTGAGTATATCATTGCTGAACATAGGAAAAAAGGGGGCATTGTGATCGTTGCGACTCATCTTCCGATTGAGATTGATGATGCTATGATCTTGAGGCTTCCTCCTAGGTTTCCAAGGAAAATGACTTTGATTGATATGCTTGATCGTGCAGACATTTCTTAGTAGAATCAAAGAGTGTTTAAATTTGAGATTGTTTGATCTTGTACTTGCGTATTTAGTATTGTCAAGCAAACTTGTCATAGTCCAAGTTTCATCGAGATTATTTATAAGGCACCAATTCATAGTTTTATTGCTAGAATAGTTTTTTTTTTTTAATTACTGACTAATTTTTGATGTCTATTTTATCTTTTAATCATTTTTTATTTTGAATGTACAATTCTAGAAACTATGAAGAAATTTCAAAAAAAATATGGAATCGTATAGGAATTTCAAAATTTTGTACCGTGAAAACGGTTAATCCTATCCCATAACATTTTGTTTGAAGGGTTAACATGATCTATCTCAGGTCCTGTTTTACTATGGATATTTTATGTTACAATCATATCAATTTGGATTTACAAAATTTATATTGTCCGAATCCGTTTTCACTCAATTTATCATCCGTTCTAGTTTTGGGTGAAAATTAATTTTAAAACTGTAGAAGATTTCCAATTCACTTTTAAAATTCTCGTAATGCTGGATCTTTGTTTTGAGATCTAAAACATTTTGTGCAGAAGCACTTGTTGCACATAGACTCGCACTGGCTCGTGGGTACAGTCCAGAGTCTGATCACTGGGGAGAGAGAGGGTTATTATTTTCATTATACGATCGACTTTAGGGTGCTCGTAGGCTGAAATCATAAATGGGTCACGGTATTAAGGCCCAGTAACGGAGCCCATATCGAAATTTAATGACAAAACGACATGGTGTTCACTGGCCGACCTTATAAATTGCACGTCGTCTCATCAGTCAGTGTCGAAACTTCTTGAAGTCACCTGAGATCTCGGGTAACGACGCTTGAGTCCGAAAGTGATAGAGAAGAGACATGATTTTTCAAGAAACTTGCAGAACCTTCTCTCTTTTATCCGCTTCTCTCCCCCAGTCTCTCCCTATATATACGTGATCGTACCAAAGTCTCAGAATCAGCAAAGAGTGTAAGATTGAGAGTAAAACAAAACAAAAGAGAAACAAACGCGAAGAGTATTAATCACAACAAAAGTGAAACGATGTCTCTAATTCCAAGCTTTTTCGGAGGCCGAAGGACAAACGTGTTCGACCCATTCTCGCTTGACGTATGGGATCCTTTCGAAGGATTCTTGACACCGTCAGGACTGGCAAACGCACCCGCCAAGGATGTGGCAGCGTTCACAAACGCGAAAGTTGATTGGAGGGAGACACCTGAGGCGCACGTGTTCAAGGCGGACTTGCCGGGGCTGAAGAAGGAAGAGGTGAAGGTGGAAGTTGAAGATGGCAATATTCTTCAGATAAGCGGAGAGAGGAGCAGCGAGAAAGAAGAGAAGAGTGACCAGTGGCACCGTGTGGAGAGGTCGAGCGGGAAGTTCAAGAGGAGGTTTAGGCTGCCGGAGAACGCAAAGATGGAGGAAGTGAAGGCGAGTATGGAGAACGGTGTGTTGTCGGTTGTGGTGCCCAAGGTGCCAGAGAAGAAGCCTGAGGTGAAGTCTATTGACATCTCCGGTTAAAGGGGATGTTGAAGTTGGAAAGCAGAGATAAAAATGTGTGATGCTGTGAAATAAATGGTGTGCATGTCTGTGATTTACTGGCTTTACTGTTTTCTTTCCTCTTTCCTTGTAATAATGGATGTAGATGTATCAACATCAGTAAATCTCAATAAGAGTGTGTCTTGAAATATATAAAATTTCCCAGTTATAACCATCCAAATCTCTTAATCGATCTCTTCGAATCCTACTAAGTTTTAGCGTAGCCTATGAGCAGAACATTTGAGGAACCTGTAAGAGCTAAATTTGTTGTGGCTGTGAGTCGCCCAAGACAAGGGATCTAAGGACAGGCATCTGGCTCTCGAGCAGTTCGCGTTTGGTCAGGATTCTATCCGATGAGCAGTCATGTTCCTGTACATGTCAATGGAACAGCTTAAGAGATCATTTACTATAATACCTTAAATAGTTGCATTTTTGTCCACAAGGAGAGTAATGTATACCTCGCCGGTTGAAGCCGACGTTAGAGCAAGAAGTGTTACAGTTGCTGTTTGGTAATCCGTCAAAGTTTTGTACGCAGACTCATCGAGTTTATCCTACAAGGTGGAAACAGACGTAAGACCAAGATATAACATTTGAGTAACTAGACGACTGATAATTAAGTGCGTGACTGCGAAGAAATAAGGAATATGTTTCGCTAGTTCATTGATACTAGATGATTCATTTCATGACTTTGAGTTTGCTGACTGAGAGAGAAGATTGTATTGTCAACTAATGGACGTCTCTCCTACGTTACCTTTAAGTGTGAAATAGCTGCAGCAATTGCTCTACCAGGGGCTTGTAACGCTTTATTGTGAGCCTGTCAACAATTCTCCAACCGTTACTTAGAATTTCTGAGTGTTGAGCATAGAGTATATGTACACTAATATGGATCTATACCTTAATATAAAGGAGAGAGACAACTTTAGCAAGAAGTGCAACAGGGTCCGATTCGGTAGAAACTTGAGATATCAAATCCTGCAAGAACACAAAATCAGCTTCAAGAGGTGAAAAGCAGTGATCAAGATCACTCGAACATATTGAAAAATATGGTGTGGTAAACACCTTGCGGTATGCATGTAGAAGAGTCCTTTCCAGTTTTTTGTCAAGTTTTTTCAAGACCAATCCACTGCAAAATTGAAGTTGACATTCAGTTAAAAGCCGGTGAAAAGTAAAAAGACTTGCTTAGGGATCAGATCTTGACAAATAATCGTTATAGTACCTTTCTTCTGCCAAGTCTCTGAAGGTGGTCATGAAAACGTCTACGCGCTGAAACACAAATAATAACACCAATGGAACTTAGTTTGCATTCACGGGAAGAACCAACGTGAAACCAAAGGCTCTTAAACAGAGTGATTAACTAGGTGGCAGAAAATACGTCAAACAGACATTTTAATGTAGTGGTCAGGCCTACGTAACAATAACGACTCTTCTGTGACCGTAGCTATTCAATTTTTCACATTGTTACGATCACTGATTCCCGTTAAAGTTCTAATAGGAAAGAAAATTTGGGTGTATATATTTAAAATGGTAAGCCCACAGGTGATGGTATAGAGATCGCAGAACGGAAAACAAAACAGTCAAATCAAAATAGCAGGCAGTATGTTAGCAACTGAAGGAACAAGACTATTCATTAACAAAGATCTAACCTTCCCTTCCAATGCCTCAACTAGCGCAAGGGCCTTTTTCGAGAATGAACCGTTGAGATTTTTAGCCTGCCCCAAGGGGAAGGAAACAAGAGAGAATCGAACATCAGCTCGCTTTGTTCAAGTGCAATAATAGAGTATTACATTAGAGTGTAATCAAATTTGCATACAAGGGCTGTTCTTTCAGAAGAATCGAGCAAAACTGGCTCTTGAGTTTTGGAATCTCCAACTTCAGTACCATTCTTCAATTTGTTGTGGATCTCCTGTTTTAAAAATCGAAGCTTGATTAGTGAAATTTATAAGAAGATGACCTCAGAAACTCCACTTTATTTTAAACTTACCAAGTCATGAAGAAGTGTATCAGCAATTGTAGATGATGTTGTTCTCAGAAGATGCCTATGTAAAACAACCTAGGCGCCAGAAGAAAACAAATTGTTAACACCATCTTATTTAACTTTAAGTAGCAAGTGCCGCTTGAAATTTGGACTGAAAGTACTTACTGAGGTCGATTGGTCATCTTCAAATAGCTCGAGTGCTTTTTCGTAAAGCTGCATATTTAGGAAAGACTGCCAAAAGGAAAGTTGATAAAAATAAGGTCATAACATACGATCATGCTGGCTGATAATGGTGAATAACGTCTCCAAGATGAGAAATACAGGGAAGATATTGGTTGTCAGACAAAAAGTTCAACTATAGTTGAAGCAGTTGGGTTCAACCTCATCAAGCTTTTTCTGAAGATCATCCATCAAGCGTTTCATTCTATCTGCATTTTCTGTGAAGATTTTCTGCCTTCTCTCCTTTAGCGAATTAATGAGCATCGGTCTCATAAGATCAGCTAAATGCTTAAGAACTGAATCTGTGTTCTCCATACCTGCCAGGAACAACATAGCTTCTGTCACATGGACGATCGCTACATAATTTTTTATGCATACATAAAGAAAGACTTTCTCAGATTTACCTTCATCTTCAAACTCAGGCACAGAGTCGACAATCTTTTTCATCACCCATCCCTCTGGTGGGATAAAGTTACCTTCTTGCTTAACGGACTCTTTCTTGCCTCCTGCGTTCGAATCCAACTTCTGTGACGACGATGAATCCCTGCCTTTCTTCTGGTTTCTCTTAGATTTAGGACGGGTGTCCTCTTCATCATCTGGAACCGTTTCAACGGCTGCTGTCTTCATGCTAACAGACTTTCCTTTCTTCTTCTTTGATCCTTTGGCAGGTATGCTTTCTACCAACTCTGAAGATTTGCTTGAATGATCTATCAAACTAGCAGTAGAAGCTTGGATACTAAAAGCTTCTGCCTCTTTCTCAATTTGATCGTATATGCCCTAAATATTAGTAGGTCCAACTAACGCATAGTTCAGATAGAGAAAACCAAATGGGAAACAGGTCGCAAGTCAACTACTAATAAAACCTCCCTTTCATATGTTTACCTTTATGAACCCACTGCTTAAAACATATGATTCGCCCAGGATAAGTGCTTTCTCAGCCTGGAGGGAAAAATATATCAGCAATCAATTGCAAAAGAGCATTGACTAGTTATCAAATTTGATCAAAATCCCACCTTGAGAGCTGATTGGACGGAGGGACAAAGAAGCAACATCTTGTTTGCATCCTGTGATGTGAATGATGCAGGCAATACAGAGAGTGAATCAATCCTGAAACGAGTTAAGTAACAATGTGATATAGACAGTATAGCATAAAGCAAACAAGCACCATAGACAGAGGGGAAAAGAGTAAGAGCAATAAGCCTCACCAGCTGTTTTGTTCAATAGCATCCTCGGTGGTAGAATCCAGCATCTCAATCATCGAGGAATGAATAAATACAGCAGCTAAAGGTTTACCATCTGGATATCTAGACTATACATGTCACACGGCACAAATTATAATGAGATGAAAATGAAAGAGGCAACATGAGTAATGACACTCATTTAGTTACCATTCCATAACTTATACCTTCACAAACTACAGAAAACTACGCTAAACTAACATGATCCAATACCTGTAAGAACTGCACGCTTTGAGAAATCCCAAGCTTATGCATTGTCTCATAGGGGATATAGGAATTCTGCAAATAAACCATAAATCTGTCGCTTCACCATTCCTTCAATGAAGAATAACTTACAGAACCCAACTAATGAATAAACGGATTCATAAATAAGGACATTCCAGAGAAAATGATGACCAAACCTGTGAGAAAAAAGAGTCTACGCATTCCTTTTGAGCAACTGCAAAGACCTGTCACCAACATTGAACTGCAAAGTTTAATCTAATGAATGGTAACTGAACATGGGAAAGAGAAAGCATGAACAATGCATTACATGCCATAAACCTAACAAAGACTAGAATGCTATGACATACACTTGGAGTCCAATTCGTGCCAGCGCGTAGTGATCCAAGCATCTCCTCTTCCTTCAATAGCCGGTTAAATATAGACTGGAAAAACGAATGCTCGACATTGACTCCACTGGCTCCATTCATTTCTTGAACCAACTGTTGTAATGGCGTCCACAGTGCGGACAAATTGGAGGGAACAAAGATACCTCTAGAAGCACCTCGTACCATAGCGGTAACACGTGCTACATAAGCAGGTGTATATAACTGTCCACCTTCTAGCCTTGCCTTCACCTAAAAAAGGATCGGAAACAAAAATCCACAAACATAAAATCTCTCATTCACTTAAAAAAAATCTGGAAGAGCTCAGAGGAGAAGCAACCATTACCAAAGTTCCAAGCCGAGGCTCTAAAACGGATTGCACCAACTCGGAGCCAACCTGTAACTGACCAGCAAGTTCGGCCACAGAAATTTGGCTGCATTCTTGGAGCCTCTCATTGATTTCTTCTGCAATTGAATCCCAATATTTTTGTGATATTATCTCTCCCTGGACTAGCATTAGCCCTGGATCACTGAAGACCACATCTTGTGCTTGCTTCTCCACATGATATAAATCAACCCCGATCGTATCTGCAAGATCAATGACCGAGACACGACCCAATTTACTGATCTCGCGAGCAATTTCATTCTTCATATGCTCCTGCGATAAATCAAGAGAGACGATAAACGTTATTACAGGAGTTATATAGCTCGATCAAGCAATTTGACTTCATTTTTCGATTAACTTCATCATGCAACAAGCGGATTATCCGTATTTCACTACATTTACACAGAAATAAGTGAATGGAAGTGAATATGATTCAACATGAAGTCATAAATTTATGAGAAAACTCTGTTTTGATTCTTCTCGAGTGTATTCACAACGGATTACGCTCATGAAACAAAGCGGTGAAAGAGAAAAGGGAGAAACAAAATCTGTACCTGAGTGATGTATTCTTTTCCGGTGACGGTGTGAAGCAGATCGAAGTCGATGACGCCAAGCTCCTGAAGCTTCTGAACCAATTCGACGACATTTCGATCCGATAATCTGACGCTCGACTTAACCTGCTGAGCGAACTCGAACTGTCGCTGCAATTCCAATAATTCTTCATCCATCTTCCCTGAATTATCACCGGAATTTTAGATGAAATGAGATCGTCGAATCGATGCAAGGAATCGTAGGATTTTTGCGGTCAGTTAGATTTTTCTCGGCAAAGATCGATTACGTTCAAACACCGTATTAAGTATATTTCCCCAACGTATTTACTGATCAGACCAATGTTATAAAAATCGGACCGACCGGTTATCGGTACAATCTAAGAACAACTTCTAATTGATTTCAATTGATGGTTTTGAAACTTAACCAAAGAAGCCCTAACTCTTCACTACGTTTCTTCTTCTCTCCTCTGTGTTAGTTCGTCGACGACTGCAAATCGCCGGTTTCTGTCTTCAGTTCCAGCACCGTCTAAAATTGAGGTGCAAATTATCTAGTATTCAATGTATTTTTACTTACTGTTTAGTGTTGTAGTTTGAAAAGGAATCGTCTCTTCTTCCTCTAATCTGTGTCCGTTCGCGTTCTTACTTCTGCTTCTTATCTTATAATGCTGTGAAGTTGCAATATAGTAGAGAGAGGGTTTTGTTTCAAAGAATTGAAAGAACGAGTTTTTGTTTCAATAAACAAAAAATTCCTACACAGAATGTTGGTCAGAACGATTCGAAAACATGATTTCTTATGTCAATACAACTAATGTTAAGCTAGAAACGTTATTTCTTTGTCTTCTCTTCTGTTTTAGAAGAGTTTAGAAACTGTAGAATCTGAGAATCCTAGTTTAGGAAAAGAGACGCTTACTTCCTAAAACTACTGTGTGAAGTAAGTATTGGAGCAATGGAGATTGACAGAGAAGATGGCAGAACGGCGAATCAGCTGAGACCCCTTGCTTGTTCCCGTAACATCCTTCATCGTCCTCATGGCTCTGCTAGCTGGTCCCAAGGTGTTTCTTTTTTTTTTTTTTTTTTTTTCCCTGTCTTGATCTTTCTTTTTGTTCAATTACATATATCTAGCTTTCACAATTTCTCCGATTTGTACAAAATTTTCGAATCGGATTCATGGAAACTTCTAATGGGTGTTGCTTCTCGTTTTTATATTAGGGGATACAAAAGTTTTAGCTGCAGTTTATGGACCTAAACCAGGAACGAGGAAGAACGAGAACCCTGAGAAGGCTTGCTTCGAAGTCATATGGAAGCCTAAATCTGGGCAGATTGGTATCATAAATGCATTTAGTTTGATCATGTCTGGATGTTTATTTAGCTGCTTGAATCCGTGGTTGTTGGTTTCATTGAGTAGGACTTAGAGTTTCTAACTCTGCGTAATTTTAGGAAAAGCGGAAAAGGAGTATGAGATGATACTAAAAAGGACAATACAGAGTATTTGTGTTTTGACGGTGAATCCAAATACCACCACCTCGGTGATAATTCAGGTGAGTAACCCATCTCAATGCCTTTGCCCCTCGTAATAATTGTCATGTTTTGTAAGAATCTCAATTTATCAATTTGAGTTGCATCTGATGTTTCAGTTATTTGCTTTGTTGTGCAGATTGTCCATGATGATGGTTCTGTATCCTTTTTATGATACTCGGTAACCATTTACTGATGTTGTCTCAAGCTTCGTAATTGGTGCATTGATTTAAAAGACAGCTTTGGTTGCTAGTTTCCTTAATTCGATTTTTTTTTAGCTTCTACCGTGTGCCATAAACGCAGCATGTGCAGCTCTTGTAGACGCAGGAATACCTATGAAGCATCTCGCTGGTACATCTTTGCCACTTTATGCTCTTTATGTAATCGACTTTGTGTGCTTCTTGTAATTGCTTCATCGGCATTTTTATATTTCAGTTGCTATATGTTGTTGCTTGGCTGATACTGGATACGTCGTACTCGATCCAAACAAGCTTGAAGAAAAGGTTAATTAACAAACCTCGTTATCGATTATTACTGTTATTATGGATATTGGTTAGACTTACTTGAACTGTAATGGACAGAAAATGACGGCCTTCGCTTATTTAGTCTTTCCAAATACAACTCTCTCTGTGCTTCCGGAAGGATCATCACTAGTGGAAGGTGAGCCAGTAGAACATGGGATCATTACATCAGTTACCCATGGAGTAATGTCAGGTATTGTTATAACTTCTCTTCAGTTACATTTTATGTGGTCTAGAGTTTGTTTCACAACCTCTGCATAATCTATAATTCTTAATTTTTCGCTTTTGTTTTTGTGTTTTGTTTCAGTGGACGATTACTTCCTGTGTGTGGAGAACGGTCGTGCTGGTACGGCTAGTTTATCTGCATTCTTTAGGAAGAACTTCCAACAAAGCCAAGGAGCTTCATCCAATGCCGTATAAAAGCATGAATCCATAGTGGTTTGCGCGAGATTTTGAACGATTTTGTTATCCTTGTTGTAGCTTTTATGGAACCCTTAATGTCAATGTGTCTATTCAAAATTAAATGCAAGAATCTCGTATGGTTTGTTATATGAACAGCGGACCCTTTTACCTTTTCATAAAATTGGTATCCATGCTCAGATATATGAGTTTACTCATCAGTCATCATCATGAAGTTAACAAATTACTGCTGCAAATTTGTAAATTTACTAGAAAATTTAGTAACGACATAACAACTCGTCGCTAAATATCAAACAGCAAATTAGCTATTGCATTCACTTGTCGAGCGTACAAGTCCATAATACAACTACAATAAGTTCAAGTTCCGTCCTCTTAAGTCGATGTTAAAGGCGCTTCATTACTGTTCTTGAGATGTTGAAGCATCAGTTCGTAGAGCGCAAAACCACCATGGTGGCAACCTGGCATTCCTGATGTCATTGTCTTCAGCTCGTCCTGATTGATTATTATAAAGAGAAACTACAGTTATTCGTGATGGGATCATCGCAAATTATAGAGTAAAGTATGCAATCTATTGTTCTTTTTGTTTCCAGAATGTATGTTTTATGGATTAGAGTACTAACCATAGAGACAGTGTGGAGCTGTGTTGACTCAAACCCATCTTCAGCATTAGAGTATAATCTTGGAATGTCATCTGAATGATGGCTACACTTGATGAAGAAAAACATAGCTGGCCTAACATTCAACTCCCTCCGAGATATTCCGATGAATAGAGGAGGGCTCTGTAATTGTATATAAGATCGATCAGATAATTTTCTGATATTCCTCAAGGAGACAAACAAAACACAAATCCTTCTGGCTTACAAGAGATGATGCCGGTACTCCAGTTTCTTCAACAACTTCACGAGTAATGCTATCAAACATTTCTTGAGTTACCTTCTTGTTTAAACCCTTTCCATCTTTCTCATGCTGCTGAGAATCAATTCCTACTGCCATTGGCTGCAATATTTAAAAGTCATCAACCATACAAAAAGAGTTAGAAACAAAGATAATGTGATGCCTTATGTAGTTATATATATATATATATGCTTTATGGTTAATAAATACCTCTGGATGTCCTCCGGGAAATACGTAGTGACCTGGAAATTCCCCGACATTATTACTCCGGCGTAACATAATAATCTTCTTGTCAGAAGTCTCGATAATTGCACCATTACCAAATGGACTTGAGGTATGTCGACATCTTACAGAGTCATCTGGGAGAGAACAAAACTATAGCGATAAGAAACTTGATCAAAAAACCTGGAAGCTTTCCAGTTTTCCAACACAAAACTAGACAAAGATTCTCAGAGATTGGGATTTTATGGATATACCTTCTGATGTAACAAGGAACCTCTCCCACAGAGAACTCAAATTCGTTCCTACAAAAGTCCTTGGAAACCATATCCAAGATTAATTATTCTCTCCATGAAACCGATAAATTAGAGCCCTAATCCTGTGCAAGCACTGACAGAAAAGAGAGAGAGAGAGATAAATGAGTAACCTGTAATCTGTCAGGCCAAGGCGAAGGCAGACGTGTGGCACTTCGTTGGTACCAACATGACCATCTAAACAAAATGATCCATACTGAAAATTTTAACTAGGAGTAAGCTCATTGAACAAATTTAAAAAGTCTAAATACAATTGAATGAAGTAGCTGCTTTCATTTAGTGACTAGGTAGAAAAGAACTTCAAAGACAAAGCGTCTTGTGCAATCTCATCACATTCCTGATCCTTGCAATTAAATGCGCAGAACACATAGGTGAAAATTTGATAGACACCATCAAGCTTATTATCGAAGAAAGAAGAAGAACGAGAAGAGAAGCTATGTGGTGCGAGCTGAACAAGAAAAAGAATTGGTGGGGATCGAAGGGGAGGAAGATTCAAGTAACAAAGAGGAAAGATAAAGCAAAGTCTTTGAGAAAGAGAAAGAGACTTTACTATTTTAAAAACTTTCGTAATGTCAATAATAATGAGACTTGTGTGTGAGAAAGAACTTTCGAGAATATTTTGTAAGCTGAATCTGATGAGGTCATCTTCTCCAATCTTTCTCGCCATGAGAGATTGACTGTGATGAGGAACTCGTTTCAGCTTTATTTCTATCAATCAAATATTATTCAGATTTAATGAAATTAAAGAAGTGATTAAACTAAAAGATCCCCATGGAGTATATTATTGCGGTTTTTAGAATGGGATATAGTGTTTTTTGTAAAGTGGTGAGTCACGTTACTCAACCTGCAACCGCCTGATTCAACAACAACGTTTTGTGAAGCCTGCAAATACTGTCCATATGTTGCGGATCCAAGACAGACCTCGAGTTCTTCCCGTATCAACGACCATGACTGCAATATTCAGATGCTGAATTGAATAGAATGCGATGGGAGAAGCTGTGCTTCAAGTGTAAGGCTCTGTGGTCTCGAAATCATGAATGTCTGAATAAGGAAATGCGGGTCCTCACGGTGATTAATGGGTTAGAGATGGAAGATTTTGAACAATCACGAACATGGGGTAGACTTAGAGAAACCGGCAGCTCAAGCTTTAATGACACTTTCGTTATATTTTTTGGGTATCGATTCACCAAAAACCACAAAGCTACGTGACCTGATTAACGATAAGGAGGTAATGGTCATGCTTGATAGCAGAGCTTCTCAAAATTTCATTTTTCCAGAAGTTGTGAACATGTTACGATTCAAAATTGATACTGAAGGTAGTCTGGATGTGTTGTTGGGAAATGGTGTTAATGTGAAGGCTACGGGAGTTTGTCGGCAGTTACATTTCATCACAATTTAACCGACTTTACATCAGACTTTATTTCCCTAGAACTGGAAAGTGTAGATGTGATATTAGGCGTACAATGGCTTAAAACACTAGGGATGTATGAGGTTGATTGGAAGTGGCAAGAGTTTTCATTTTTTTTATCGTAGATCCCAAATTACTTTATTTGGCGATCCAACTCTACATAGTAATTAGCTTTTTCTCAAGTGATTGTCACCAGTCTCCAGTGTTAGTCCGCAAGGCAGAGAGACTCCTTTGACTACCATTGTTGCTACATCTACGATACCAAATTGTCCTCCCGAATTCTCCGACTTGTTGGCTCAATTTTGGATGTGTTTGCAATTCCCACTGCTTTACCGCCTATTAGGGGAAATGAGCATGCCATCACTTTGAAGCCAGGAGTGTCAGCAGTTTTGGTTCATCCTTACCTTTATCCTCATGCTCGGAAGGTGGTGATGGAGAAAATAGTCACGGAGATGCTCCAAGCGGGTATCATTCGTCTAAGTACAAGTCCTTTTTCGAGTCCTGTCTTGTTAGTCAAGAAGAAGGATGGAGGGTTCCGTTTTTGTGTTGATTATAGAGCATTGAACTGTTCCATTGTGCCGGAAAAATATCCAACTCCAGTTATTGATCAATTGTTGGATGAGCTGCATGAAACATTGATATTTTCAAAGCTCGACCTAGGCTCAGGTTTCCATCAGATTCGAATGGGGTATGAAGACATTCAGAAGGCTGCTTTTCGCAGTGTCAAAGACCAATATGAGTTTTTGGTTATACCTTTCGGATTAACAAATGCTCCTGCGATATTTCAGGTATTAATAAATTAGATGTTCAAGAACAAGATTTTATCTTGGTATTCTTCGATGACATTTTCATTTACAGAACAAAATGCATTCTCATTTGGATCATTTGTGTCATGTTTTATCCCTCTTGCGTGACCACCAGCTGTACGTTAATCAAAAGAAATGTTTTTTTTTTGGTGTTTCGCAAGTAGAGTACCTTGTTCATATTATCTCAGAAGGTGGTGTTGCTACAGATACAATGAAGAAAACTACAGATACAAGCAACTACGAGGCTTCTTGGGATTAACGGGGTCTTACCATCAATTTGTTAAGAACTATGACCTAATTGCTCGACCATTGACCTCTCTGTTGAAGAAGGATCAGTTTCCTTGGTCAGTCGCGGCTCAGGATGCCTTTAAGTTACTTAAGCTAGCGATGATCAATGCTCCAGTTCTTGCTCAAGCTGATGCATTGGGGTTCGGTTTAGGTGCAGTTTTATGCAGGACAACAAACCCATTGTTTTTTTAGTCTATGCTTATTGCTCAGGAACAATTAAAACCGATCTACGATAGGAAACTAATGGCTAAGGTCATGGATATCCAGAAATGGAAGCACTATCTGTTGGAAAGGAAGTTTCATGTTCATACCGATCAAAGGAGAATTAAATATCTACTAGAGTAGGAGGTAAACATAGAATATCAGCGTTTGCTAACTCTTCTGTTAGGTTTTGATTTTGACATTTTCTACAAATCATGTTGTGTGAATAAGGCAGCGGATGGATTATCTAGGAGTATATCCTTCACTACATTGTTGTTGACGTTGACAGTTCCGACGGTATTAAAATGGCAGGATTTGTATGCGGATATTGCCATGGACGAGCCTATTTAGAAGCTTATATCATAAATTCAGAAAAAATATCTCATTGCTGAGAAGTACAAAGTGATTGAGGGGAAGTTATGGTCCAGCCACAGGTTGATAATCCCAAAGAATTCTTGTTTTGTTTCGTTGATATTATGGGAATGTCATGATAGTCAGGTTGGGAGTCACTCAAGAGTACTCAAAACTCTCAAGCGGATACAACAATCTTTTTATTGGGAGTGTATCTCTAAGTCTGTTCAGAAGCATGAGGCAGAATGTATAATTTTTTAAACACATAAGCATTCTACCTTAGCTCTGAGAGGTTTACTCCAACCGTTTCTGTTTCCATAATGTATTTGGGAGGATATTAATATGGACTCATCGAAGGATTACCGACGTCGGCTGATGTTAATGTCATTTTTGTGGTTATTGTCCATTCAAGTAAGTATGTCCATTTTTGAGTCTGAAGCATCCATTTTCTGCAAGTGATGTGGCAAAGAGGTTTATATCAGAGGTGGTTCGTTTACATAGGTTTCCCCGGAGTATTGTGTCAGTTCATTTTGGAAGGATGTTTTCGTTTGGCTGAGACACATTTGAAGTTTAGCATAACATTTCACCCGCAAACGGATGGTCAATACGAAGTTTTGAATCGGTGTTTTGAAACCTATTTGCATTTATTTGCTTCAAAATACCCACGTATTTGGTCTTAGTATTTGTGCTGAGAAGAGTTTTGGTATAAAACTTCTTATCACAAGTCATTGAAGGCTTCACCATTTCTTTTGGTTTATGGGCGTGATCTTCCGAGTCTATTTGCGTATGAACCTAGTTCTACCACAAATTTTGAATTAAAGGAGTCTTTTCAACAGCGGGATGCTATGTTGGCTCAGCTGAAAATAATTTTATTAAAGGTTCAACAACAAATGAAGGACCAGGCCAATAAGCATCGCCAGGAGGTCGAATTGGAGGTTGGTGACATGGTTTATCTGAAACTTCGTCCATGTCGCCAACAAATGATTGTTCGTTGTTTATGCCAGAAAATTGCTGCCAGATTTTTTGGACTGTATTAAGTGATCGAGGGTATTGGCAACATGGCGTATAAGTTGCAGCTACCTCCTACCTCGCACATTCACCCGGTGTTTCATATTTCTCAGTTGAAGTGTGCTTTGGGATAATCAACTCGCCGTAATGACATTGGTGGCCTGGAACTTCTAGTTAAATGGGTGGGATAATCATCGTTAGAGGTTCATGGGTGTCTTCGAAGGAGTTTAGCATTTTCCATCTTACAAGTTTGAGGGCAAAAGGAGAAAGTATTGATATATACCATCAAGTTTAGTATCGAAGAAAGAAGAAGAACGAGAAGAGAAGCAATGTATCGAGAGCTGAACAAGAAGAAGAATTGGTAGGGATCGAATAACAAAGAAAAAGGATAAAGCAAAGTCTCTGAGGGAGAAAGAAACTTTACTATTAAATAAACTTTAGTAATGACTATAATAATGAGAGTTGTGTGTGAGAAAGATCTATAGAAAATATTTTGTAAGCTGAACCAGAGAGAGACCGTGACAATCTTTCTCACCATATGAGATTGATTGTAATATTTCTATCAATCAAGTATTATTCAGATATGCATACCCTGAATTTTTGGCCATTGAACAATGATGGATTGCCCTTTGTTCTCTGCTCCCAAACCTAAAATTACCCAATGACACGCACCATTAAAAGCTCGCACAAGACTAGACAAATAAAAAAAAAAAACTCATACATTCGGAGATGCGGATCAATCTCTAACAGTACATGAGCATAACTAGCGGAAACATACGACAATAGAAATATAACTTAATACCAACAAAGACAGCAATCAAAGTGAGATCCGATCAGAGCTACGAGTTCACATAATACAATAAGAAATTGAATCTTCGCCATCACACTGGAGATTTTACATTTCGATCACAATCAGTAACCAAACACAATTTCTAGATACTGTACTCCGTTCTCACCTGCGCAATAGAATCTTCGAGATCAGGATCGGGATGTGGAATCCGATCATGCGATTTCGAGAAATCCACCGAGACCTTTAGCAAAAACAAACAAAAAATTTGACTACAAAAACTAAAAAAAAAAAAATCACTGTTTGTGTATATTCGGTTAACGGACATGAGAGAAAACCTGAGATAGAGAGAGGCCAGAAGGACATGAGAGTAGAAGCTGGTAACGTGACCCTTCAGACATCATCACTTCTGCTATGTTCGCCATGGAAGAAGCTCCTGCGAACTATGGACACAAAGGCCAAAGCTACGAGAGAAAATGCGTCTCGGGCGTCGTCAGATGCCGGAACCAATCAATGGGCCGAGAGACCAGTGACGGAACTTAACATTTGAGACCCTATTGATCATTATGGACAAATGGTTTATAAATGGGCCAAAGCTTAATCCTTTTTACTTCTTTTTTTTTTTTTTTCTCAAACCTACCATCTTATTAAAATACTACACACATTCATAGTGTTTCTCCCTTTCAATCATTGGTCTTAGCCAAGATAGGAAACTACAATCTAAAGTAGCAAAGTGCATAGGGTAAGAGAAGACTGTTGTTGCAATCAAATCTGCACTTAAGTTAGCCTCTCTTCCACAACATCTAAATTGTGGCTTCAAAGATCTCCATGACCCTTGTATATCCCGGACATAGCTTTGAAGTCTCGGCATTTGTTTTGGATCCTTCACCGCTTGTATTAAAATTTGTGAATTCTTTCAAACATTACCTCCTCCATTCCAAGATTGTCCAAAACATCACCTCCTTCAAGCTGCGGCTTCAGCTTCTAGACTTGATATCCAATTAGCTTTTGTTACGGTACCTTTAACAGAAAAAAACTATGTCTCACAGTTTGAAACATTTCTCTCTGGTCAAGGTCTCTAGAACTCTCACTGTTCCCGGCATTAACAACACATCCACTGCTTGTTACCTTTAGACTTAGTGTGTATTTTGGTCTGTTTTGGATATTTCGAGTCATGTTAGATCCAATAAATGTAAACAAGACAAATCATGATAGAAAAATATGGAGCGTTCAAAAAATCTTGTTGGACGGAATCTGAATGCCCGTGACGGCCGCATTCGCCACGACTTTAATCACGGCTCCAGAGGAGCCACCGGAGTCAGTTTCCAATGGCATAGTGGCGGATGACGGGACAGGGTCAAAGTCGTACACAAAACGACGGGAACTAGCGGAAGTAAAGAATAGAGTTATGAAAAGAAGTGAGAGTGGTTGGAACATCATTTTGGAAGAAGACATATATCTGATTTGGGATTTAAGAGTTATTTTGATTTGACTTTGATGAATGATGCACGGGTCATATATATATATGGGTTTATGGATTAGGAAGGAAGATGTGTTAATGCTTGTAGTTACTGAACAATGTATGTTTGGTTAGGATATATGAAGTTATGAGATATTTTTGTAAGGAGGGGAGTGGGTCAAATCTATACTAAAGTTAAACCTCTATAAATGAATAATGTTAAGACCATGAACAAATATTTGTTTATAGAAATTATTATTTATCGATAAATAAATTTTATTCATTTAGATAGAATTTTTGCACATGTAGAAGTTTCAAGAAAAATGTAAATTAGAAAAAAGAAGTCTCTAAAACTAAAAAAAAAATTTTTTTTTAAAAACTATAAAAATGAAGTTTTTTAGATTGATGCAAAATTAGAAAAAAAAAGTATGATTTAATGTAACCTATATAAATACAAGTCTTGGTGATAAATTGTGTCACCTAAGAAAGAGGTAACTAGTTAGACGTCGTTATGGAATTGCCTACCGACGATGAAATTATTGAGTATGAACTTAATTATGAGAATGATCAAGAATGACAGTAGCATCACACCAAATATATCATCAAAAGAAGTATATCAAGCAGTAATCAACTTACAGAACTACTTTTTACAGCATGAGCAAAATACTCATAAAATTTTGTTTGCGTTAGAAAAAATCAAGGATGAGATGAATTTTGGTGAGAAAAAAAACAAAAAACTATAGACTTCTTTTTTATAAAAAATGACTTATTATAAGAAAATTGTTGAGTGAAAAAAATATTTTTTAAAAAAATATATATATATATATATATATATATATATATCTAATGAAATGTGATAATTATTCATTTATATTTAAATATGGTCTTTAAAAATTTTTTAAAAAATTATTCATTAATGCATTTAACGAGATTATTCGTTTAACTCATTAGCCCAAATCAGGACCAGAAAAAATTAATCATTTGTCGAAGTTATTAATTTATTGAATATTTATTTATCGTGGTTTAACTGTATACTATATAAAGTTCTTAAATTTTTATGAGTATGCCAAAATAGATAACAGATATACACATTTGACCACACAAGGATGAATATACACAATTTTTGTATTCTTCTTTTAATTAGCTTGTTATAATAAAACAATCTTATTACTAAATGACATAGAGACTCATCTCCAACCAATAGTCGCATTGGCTAAAAACTTCTAAATTTTATTATTTGTCATTATATAAAAAAACTAGGAGGATGACATAAGATTTGGGAATATATTTAGAAACTCTTTATTATTTTTTAACATATAAATTATAAACCAAATAAGAACAGGTTGTGGCCTTGTCAAAAATATTTAGAAACCTTTATATATTATTTTGGACATATAAACAAAAGAGGTAGGTGGTTCAGCTCGCATGGCGTCGGCTCAACTGATAAAATGTCTTTAAGTTATGTAAAGAGAAATCTCTCCGGTTGGAATCTCCCACCACTGACATTATTGTAAACAACAACAACAAAAGAAAAGAGGTAGCTTGTTTGGGTGGGCTCATCATAAACCCAAGTTAGATGGATCGGAGTCTGTTTTAGAGAAGGCCAAGATCTCGAGTAAACCGTCCACAACGAAACCTTTGGTTATATCTTCAAGATCTGAAAGAGATATAAACTTCTCGAAACCCCATCCATTTTCTGCTCCATTAGAGCATCCCTCAACTTATCATAAGAAAAAGAAGCAACGACTTTAAATAAATATATATACATAATGTAATTGTTTTCATAAATAATTTATAATTAGTAAAAACCATATGTATATGCATATACTTAATATAACATTATATAGTACAATGAAATGACAAATTTAGAGTGAACCACTGACCTTGTTTCTCCACATGATTGGATGAGAATTGATTCAGAACTCGTAGCTTAGCTCGAACGTAATCATATCCATTAGACTCACTCAACAAGTAGAGTGATAAATAATTACCCGTTCCAACACCATCTCCATTTGGATACACTTTCAATACCCTAATTAAACCCACATAGACCAGAGTGTGCGTGTTTGTATGTGTGAATGTAGAAAGAGAGAGCGAGAGAGTCACCAGTTTCTGCGTCCGGAAGTAAACGTGTCGGATGTGTAAGAGTCGTGATAGAAGGTAGACAAATTGGTTATGTTCCAATTGAAAGTGTTATTGCTGATATTTTTATCATAGGATAAAATTTTCCACTTATTAAAGGGAGGAGTAACGAAGACGTCTATTCCGAACTCAATTTTAAAATAAAAAAAAATACTCAATATTGTTTGCCATCATGGAAAAATTGTGTTGATGCAAAAAAATTAATATTTTTTTTGTAAAACCTCTTTAATATTTTGGTAATCAATTAGTGCTTCTATATAAACATCTTACTGTTTTTAGGCTTCTCATGTTCGTTGACTAAACATCTCTCCTGCCGTTTTTTGGCTTATGTAACATTTTGGCTCGACTCAGTTTGATACGTTGTGGTTCGATTCTCTTAAGAGAAATTCAAAAATAAAATTCAATATCATTTATCGTAAATCATATGTTAGAGAAATGTTATTTTTAACAACAACATCAAAATAACATCATTTTGGTCTTATCAATTAAAAAATAATAATTGTATAGATTTTAAAACCAAACTAAAATTCTGATACATATGTCACTTATGTTAGCAATCGTTAACAACAAAAAAATATTTCGTTTGATAGAATCTAATTTCATAACTGCAAGTATTTAATTATAATATATAGATAAATTATTTTTTATGATATTGATTAATAAATTATGTATAAATAAACAATATCCGTCAATCTTAGAAATTTCTCTAAAACATGTGCAGGTCCTTTTTCTCCCCGATATTAATACAAGTCGCGCGCTAGTTTAAATTTTATATAATCGACTTTTATTTTTAGTCGTTTCTAATGAATTTGGCTCCTCTTGGAGCATTTTTAAATGAAGTCTTTATTAATCAAGAGGAACGCACCATTTCATTTGGTCTTTAAATAAACATCATGCCATTTTTTAGCTTCCCTTGTTCGTTGACTAAACACCTCTCCTGCCGTTTTTCTTGGCTTATGTAACATTTTGGGTCGACTCAGTTTGAATGTTTGATCCATTAACCCTAAAGTGGTAATAGTGACAAATCTATGTTTATTTGAATTAACCAGTAGAAAGTTGAGAGTGAGAGATTCCACCGATGAATCAGCCATTGTTATCACAAATTTGGCAGAAGTTGACACACGACATCTAGTTTTTAATGACATTAAACTCCCAATACAATATTGCACAACCGTTTTAATCACTCTACCATAAAAAACAGCTTATCTCCAATGACAATAGATCGTTCTTGTTTGCACAAAAATTATAAACAGAAACAAGAAAGTCCAGTTGCATACATTAAGCGCTTTACTAATAGTGACCGTACCTTAACTATGACTTCTTGACAAAAATATCTCAACCTGAATTCTACTTTGGAGACCCAAACCGCTTAGTTTTGGTTGGTCACGTAGGGTCATCAGTAGATTTGGTTGGTCACTGTTTAAGAATCAGAAAAGAAAAACAAACTCTATCTTCTTCATGGGTTTCTCTTTAGAGGCTCAGCCTCTTCGTCCTGTGGAAGTTCTTGAGCTGCTGGGGGGCTTTTCTGATTTCTTCTTTACCAAGGTTCTCGCATACAGAGATCCGAAAACAATTACCTGCATAAGTGAAAAATAGGTTCAGCTTCACAATAGGGGAGTTATCTCGTAAGAGACAAAAGATGAAGTAAAGAGAGGCTTGGAGAAGCTTACGGATCCAATGCACTGCTCCCAGCTAAGCGGGTGTGAGAACCAAATGCAGGAGAGCGTGATGCTCAAAAGCTTTTTCAGTTTAATTAGACAACAAATAAGGATTTAGATAAAACAGATTATGCTTAGTTTGTAAGAGGAATCAAAGTAACTTACCTGTCTTGTAGTCATTATAGCAGCAAACGTTAGAGCTCCAAATGTCCTAATGGTGTAAGAAATGAAAAATTGGCTGGCTGTTGCTACCTGCAAACACAGAAGTTCGTATACAACCTTTTCGTTTACACAAACTTAAGGCTTATGTGTTGAACTACAATCTACAAGTCGACTCAATTATCTAACTACAGCAGCTGCAGCTGAGACCACTGTTGCAGTGCACTCATATTCTAACTTAGATAGGTTTCCGGAACATGATTATTGTAATGACTAAGCAGAAGAGTAGAGACGAGCAAAGCGATGTCCAATAGGCAATCCCTATGCCGAGAAACAAAGTCCACTGCTGGGAGTAAGTGCCCTTGGAGTATAAGGCCTATATTGAGCACGAGATTTTCCAATCTACACATTGAGGTTTATGCAAGGCAGATGAGTTCAAAATCGAAAATCATTGATGAACTAAGAGAATCACACTCAGAATTAAACAAACCGTTAGAAAAGTTCCTACTACCTACACTTTTTAGAGTTACTGACATGTGATCTCAGTTGAAGCTTTATGTATAACTAAAAGAACTGAGAGATGGAAAGAAAGAGGAGAAATTTACCGCAAGTGATCAAGCAATCATGGAAACAAGACATCACAGAAGGTCCAAGAGGCCAAACAAAATGATAGTGAAAAAGACAAAGATAAGAATAACTGCAAAAGAAAAGACTCTCACCGGTGAAACTGAGAATAAAGGAACAAAGTGTTGTGTAGAATATCTGGTTATGGATCTCCATATTATAACCTTTAAATAGTTTGTCTTGGAATGTGCTCGTAAACCCATCAAACCTGTTTGCCAGATTTACCAATACCCGATTATGAGTACACACAACAACAACAAAAAATACAGAGGTTTCGAATTTAAAACCAAATAACAATGGATATATACCCAAGATAACCAACCATAAGGGAAACACCCCATACAGTGTTTTCTCTTCCCTTGTTGTACGGACTAATATCATCTCCTGCCTACAACTCGAATACATAAACAAAAATTCATCATTCCCGATGATCTTAATGGTTCAGAGTGGTAAGAAAACTACAAACCAATGGATAATCCTCTTGGAAGATTGAACTTTTACCGGAAAGAGAATAAAGACAGAGCACCCGAGTGTTACGAGGAAAGCCACTAAATAGTCAAATCCCATGTACCTTTTCTGCATGATGAGAGCTCCCCAAACCTGCAAAAGAAAAACATAAATTAGAGTGTGGTGATAACAAATTCACATGTATAAGAAGTTTCCTACTTTACAGAAGAAAAAAGTTACAGCTTACCGTTACAGGTATCATTTTGGCACATTTTGCCAGAATCTGAACAGGGAAACTCACATGCTTGAGGGCCTAAATGCATCATAACAGGTTGTCAAACAAAAATTAGAGGACCTAAGGACTTAGTTCATCAATTAGATTGTAGGTGAAGAACAAACAACTTGTCATACCTCATACTGGCATGTTGTTGTTAAGATGTTAGTTACCGATATCAGAAAATATTTGTAAACCGGAGCAACAGGATCCAAAACTTTCTTGCTTGCCTACTTAATACAGTTAGGTAAGGAAAAACTAAGATGAGAATGAAATAAGTCTGAACAGTATTAGAACTCAGGGTTTTGATAGAGTTACCAGTAAAGCACCCGCAGAAACAGCTGATGTTGTCAGCCGATTACAGAAAACGAGAAACAAAGAGTACTTAAAGTACTCCTTGTTTAACCCATACGGCACTCTCATAATCTTTTCCTGCAATTAGAAAGCATAAAATCAAACTACATATTGAAACAACAACAACAACAAGAGATCGTAGACTGAAAAAACGAAAAGAAGTATTAAGTAAAATCACCTAGGTACAGAAACAAAAACAACATCTTGATAGATTAGCAGGAGAGAAAAGCTATTCACTTTATATGAATTTCACAAGAAACACATCAAGTAATCCATTTTAGTGAACAGGAGAGTCCTATAAACTACGTAATGAGCTAAGAACAAAAAACCAACCAAGTATCAATTTGAAACAAGAGAGGCAAATTCAAGGGAAAATTAGACCTGGAGAAGACCATAACTTCTTCTCCTTCGCTTCGTTTACTGAATCAGCCTCAGTCATTTCTCCATTAACGATCGCTTCTCTCACTCACCGATCAATAAAAACCTAACTGAATTAACCAAAAATTCACGTCGTCCAATCAGGTACCGCCTCAGACGAATTAGAGAACCGAACCAAACCAAAATTTGAACCAATTTATTATCTTTTGATTTTTCAGTTACACCACTTCGGGTGTCTCCTGTACGAGATCGCTCAGCTTACTGTTGTCTCCATAAATTGTTATCTCCATTTCATTATATAACGTCTCTTTTCTAGATGACCCTTCGCTATATAAAGTAGCTTTACAATCTGCATTTGTAGAAAACTGTGTGCATATGAATATATGATCTATTACTTCATATATCTATTATGAAAGGAAAGGAATGATTATTGTTATCTAAAGTTAAACTTCGTTAAATGAATAACTTCTAAATCAATAATTTTTTTCAGTCTCTACTTGAAATATTATATTAAATGAATAATTTTGATAAATATATTAATAAATATTTTTTTTGAAATTTTTAAAAATTCTATATAAATATAAATGAATAATCATCACATTTCATTAGATATATATATTAAAAATATTTTTCAATCAACAATATCCGTACAACAAGTCATTCTTTTACAAAAAAGAAGTCTATAATTTTTTTATTTTTTCCACCAAAATTTATCTCATCCTTAATTTTTCTTAAAACAAATAAAACTTAAGGAGTATCTTGTTGGTGTTGTAAAAAGTATGTCTGTAATATAATTATTGTTTGATATATTTATTTTGACGGCATATTTGGAGTGACGCTACTGTCATTCTTGATCGTTCTCATAATTTTAATATATACTCAATAATTTTATCGTCGGTAGATAATTCCATATGAGATAAATTGATTGATATGTACCATATGGCAATTTTATCTTTATCTCTTAGTAGGCAATTGGGCTTAAGTATTTATGTAATGTAATACATTTCGTTGATTAATCCTTATGGCTTAAGTTGCACTTAACCCATCACACAAGTTATTGATATGTACGATAAATAGTGGGATAATCTTATTCAGATAATCTTCAAACATTATATCCTATTAATTTTTTTAAATTAACAATATATAATAAATTAATATTTTCAACTTTTTAATATAGAAAATATATGATGCTTTAAACTCCATACATATCCTCTTATTGAGGTTGATAGATTAGATAAAGTTTTTGACAATAAATATATTTTCTACTGATGTTGATTTTCTCTAGCTAGTAAAGTAAAAACCAAACCAAACCAATTTGTACAAGTTAAATCAATTAATCATCGGTTTTTTGGAGCTTTTTATATTAAAGATAAATTTTCCTATTAAAAAAAAAAAATAGAAGTGTATCAAAATGTAGAATAATATTTGACGAAATGGTCATTCTATATGACCAAATGATCATTAACTTTGAGTATTGGATCAATTCAGTTAGTTTTTAATCAACAATTTCGTGTATAGTTCATTTTCGTTATATACGTATATATAATGTAATAAGATACTTAAGATTCCTAAATGTTATCTTAAGGTTATAGACTATATTAAAAGAACCAGTTAATCATCATTAAAATCCCTGATAGTCAAATTATTGGGTACGATTGAAACACTGAATTGGGATTCCAATAATTGATCAATTAGAAATAATCATCCAAACTAGCAAATTAGGCTACTATAACCAAAACGTCATATATGTGAGTATTAGGAGGCTACTTGGTTATCTACTGGGAGATAAATATGTGAGTGATAAAAAATCAAATCTGTGAAGAAGATATGTGAGTGGTGTTCTAACAAGGAACCGCGTGGAATTGTATCAAACATGCCGCATCACATCACACATCACTCTCTCTTTTTCTTATTTTCTTCTGTTTTTGCTTACAAACTTTTCTCTCTAGTCTCAAAGTGTATAAACTGGAAGAAACTTAATTGAGATTTATATAATTAACAAATTTTTATAGACTTCAAAATTATGGAGGAAACAGGAACATTTCTTTTCTTAAAACGACTTATTTCCTTTTTTATTTGTCCGAGTCTCCTAAGCGTTACGCGTGACGCAAACCGTAAGGCGATTTCCTTTTTCTTTCCACTTAACTACAAGAAAACCACTTTCGCTTGCTTACGCAGCAAGTCACCATGGGTATATCCGTCAATTAACATGGCTGTGGTTCTCCTATAAATACCAACCATCACAAGTCACACAACACACACACAAACCCTAAAAAGTGAAGTCACTCGATTAAGTTTAATATAACAATCAACCATGGTTGCAAGAAGTGAAAGTCTTGATAATCGGACGGTGGAAGATACACCAACGAATAGTGAGAATTTTGATCCGACGGTGCAAGATACGGCTGCGAACTGTCTGATGCTGTTACCGAGGGTTGGGGAATGCATCCGCGGAGGAGGAGAGAGTCGCGTTTTCCGATGCAAGACTTGTATGAAAGAGTTCTCATCGTTCCAAGCGTTGGGAGGCCATCGCGCAAGCCACAAGAAGCCTATTACCAAAAGCAGCGACGAACAGTCATCACTTTCTTCAGGATCCGTTACGAAGAAGACCAAAAAGCCGTCGTCGCATACTTGTCCGATATGTGGTTTGGAGTTTCCGATGGGACAAGCTCTTGGGGGTCACATGAGGAGGCATAAGAACGAGAAAGAAAGCCGCGCGTTGGTTACACGCTCTTTTTTGCCTGAGGCGTTGACTACGACTTTGAAGAAATCGAGTAGTGGGAAGAGAGTGGCTTGTTTTGATTTGGGATTGGATTCGATGGAGAGTATGATCAATTTGAAGTTGGAGTTGGGAAGAACAATTTCTTGATTTTGTTTTCCTTTACTATATTTTGAATATAACTACTATAGTTCCTGTTCGTCGTAATATTGGTTTTATGGATTAGCATCTTGCATAGAGTGTTATATGGTTTTATAGTCTTAACGTCCTGATTGATGTGAACATATTTTTTGATTTTACTATCCAAGATTTCTTTTCTTGTTCGTTCAATTTTTTTAATGGTTCTTTGAAGGTTTACGCTATGAAAGATTGCAGTTGTTATGGTTACTACATATACTGTGGTGCAAACTAAATTCATGATCATCTGATAGAAGAAGTTGACACAAAAAGATGTTTGTATTTGAGTAATTCGATGGAACGCTATTACCCAACCAAAGAATCTAGAGTTTTAATTGTTGATAGAATCAAAAGCATGAAAGCATAAAAAAAGTTTGGGAAAATCTGATCAGATAAAAAAAAAAATATTGTGAAGAGAGATGTGCATCAGTTTATGTGCGGAGAAGGAACCACGTGGAATTACATCAAATGTCTTATCACACATCACTCTCTCTTTTCCTCTTTTTTTTTTGCTTCCAGACGTTTTTATAACATTTAAGGTGAATTCATCAACTTACTAGATTATCATGAATTGGTTAACCATCTATATTTGATTTAGAAATTCACATATTAAGTTATCAAGTATATTTTTAAATATTAAAAAAAAAAAAAACGGAGATATCCTTTTCGTAAGTACTAACGAACACTTTCACTTGCTTACACAGCAAGTCACGATGGGTATTTTCGTCAATTATCACACGACGCGTCTTTACTCGTTGACCTTGATCCTCTATACATACCAAACCAACAGGCACACACTAAAACTCACTACCGTGGAGAACACACAAAAAACCCTAGAAGTGAAATCAGTCAAATTCAATTGAGGAAAACAATCAACCATGGTTGCAAGAAGTGTGAATCTTTATCGGACGGTGAAAGATACAGCTGCGAATTGCCTGATACTGTTATCGAGAGTTGGGGATTGTGGTGGAGACGGAGGAGAGAGTCGCGTTTACAGATGCAAGATTCTGTATGAAGATTGCTCATCGTTCCAAGCATTAGGAGGCCATTGCGCAAGCCACAATAAGCCTATTAGATCAGCATCTTTGTATAGAGTTTTATATGGCTTTGAAGGTTTAAGCTATGAACGGTTGCAGTTGGTTTAAGTATAGTGCTGAAACTACAATATAATTACTGTAGCCAGTTTAGTTGTTATGGTTACTATATGTTTTGCAACTAAATATATATGAGAAGTTTCATGATCACTAATGGATAGAAGAAGTTAACACAAAAGATGTTTGTAATTGAGTAATTGATGTAAAGCTATTGCTCAACCAAAGAATCTAGAGTTTATATTGTTTGGTGGAATCAAAATTTTTAATACGTTATTAATTTTTTTTTTGTTAATAACGTATCATGAAAATATAATATAGGTATGGTCAGTACTCAGAGTTTGATGATCACTGCACTAAAGAAGGTAACACAATTAGATGTGAATTTTCTCACCAAAATACAATCATATCATATGTTTGTCGTTGAGTAAACTAATGGAAGGTTATTGCGAATCTACAATATAAATTGTTTGGTGCAACATTAAATAATCAGTTAAGATATTTATGGATCTTCAACAATCATATTTGTTTCCAAACATAAATTGTTTGCTTCCAAAATTTTCTCTAGTTTCCTTATAACCACCATTTACACACTTTTTATTTGTTACATTTATTTTCATCATCAAATCATAATCCTATATCTGTTTCACTTGAAATGGGTCGATCTCCCAACAGAATCTCGGCCAAAGCCTAGACTAGTCTTCAAAATCTGTAGAATCTCATCACAAAATTCAAACCATCATCCTAACATGAATTCATAAACCATTAGATTACTATGAATTAGTCAAATATGAAGCCAATTGATTTTTAGTGTGAAGCTCACCTAACCTAACATAGGTTACTATGAATTAGTCAAGTATATGTAGGTATGTGATTCAGAAATTCACATGAATTTCGATATATGGTATTCAAAAAAAAAAAATGATGAAGAAATAATAATATGGATAATATGTAGCTAGTGAATGAGTAATTGAATCGATCATCTAGAGATATAAAACATAACAACACATATATATACAAGTCGTCTGAGTTCTGTTGGTCATAGCAAATGAAAAGACCAAGACTTATGGTCCAATAGGTATGAACTTTCTAAAGTATATAAGAAAACGAGTAATAGGTGAATTTATAGTGGATATAGACAATTTATACCAAGTATATTTTTTTATACAATGACTTGTTCTTAGACTTCAAAATTGTGAAGAACATTCCTTTTCTTAAGTGTTACGCGTGACACAAGTCACCTATAAATACCAAACCATCACAAGTCACATAACACACACAAACTAAAACTCCCAACCGTAGAAAACACACAAAAACCCTAGAAATTTTTAAGTTAATCAATTAATCTTAGCATAATAATCAACCGTGGTTGCAAGAAGTGAGAATCTTGATCGGATGGTAGAAGTTAGACGGCGAATAATGAGAATCTTGATTGGACGGTGGAAGATACGAGGGCGAATTGTCGGATGCCGTTATCGAGAGTTGAGGAATGCGGCAGAGGAGACGGAGAGAGTTGCGTTTTTCGATACAAGACTTGTATGCAGAAGTTCGGGAAAACGATCCCAATCCCCATAAACTATAAAACATCGTATCAAATGCGGCCCATTTTTGGATCTCAATCTATATATCCATCATTCTAAATTTGAAAATCTATATATCAATTTTATAAAAGTTATAGAATTATTTACACCCGAAAATAAAATTTTAGACTTAATTTTTCACAAATTTGGTTCAATTACGGTTTAAAATTTTGTAACTCAAATTACAAACAATAAACCGTAATTGTATTAATTAAACCAAAAATCTTAAATTATAAAATAGTAAACCGTTGTTATATAATTAAACCAAAAATCATAGCAAACCACTGCTCCTCCTTGCCTCTTTCCCGTAAAAATCCTTTAATTTTTCTCTTAATGTCTCTCTCTATCTCCACAGAGGTTGCTCCTTCCGCGTCCGTTATTCCTTTGCCTTCTCTATTTTTCCTTCATCGCTTCCATCGCAGAGAAGGAGATCCTCTAGATATTTAACTGAGAACGAGACTCTGAGAATGAAGAGAAAGGGATATGCTCGAGCATATTCCACTCCGGCTGGATATCGATGGAAGATTTGAACGCAGCAGCTTCACGTCACTAGTGGGTGTGGTGGTTGTTGCTTCAGTTGAGATTGTACAGACCATTGCGTCGAGACCGTTCCTTCTCCGTATCACGCTTCTTCCGCCTTGTCTTAGATTCAACACTGAGGAAGCTGGTTCCGATTGTGGTGAAGATTAAATAGTCATTTCGTTCTGAATCTAAGACAAGGCGGAGGCTTACCGTCGACAAGACAAAAAGCTGCGTCTTCGTCGGAGTTTCCACCGCTGAATCCTTCGTCAATGGCGAATGAAGAGAAATCGAAGACTGCAGATGAATCAGATTTGGATCTGGTATGAGGACAAGGGGATGAGTTTGAGAGATTGTGATTAAACTCAGCTACACAACCGAGTTTTTCCGAACAGGAGAAAGAGGTGAAAGGAGAGAGAGAAAGGATTAAACCGGGTGTTGGTTTAATAGATTTTTGGTTTGTTCATTGATATTTTGGTATGCAAAACTGATTTTAATTTTGATTTAAAACCAGTTTATTTGGTATGGTATCGGGTTTGGTAACAAAACTAAACAAACACGAAATTATAGAGAACTAGAATGAAATTAATCAATTTGTATGCAATTAGATCTTCAAATTTAGAATGATGGATATATAGATTAAGATGTAAAAATGGGTCGTATCTGATATGATGTCTCATAAATCGTGGGAATCTGGATCGTTTTCCCTAACAGTTCTCATCATTCAAGATTTGGGAGGTCACCGAGCAAGCCACAAGAAAGCCAATTAACAATAGCTGCGGCAACGAACAGATGTGTTTCATGATGTAATGGTTACTGTGTTGCAACTAAAGATAAGAAGTTTCATGATCACTGGATCGAAGTACAAAAGACAATCATAGCAGATGTGTTTGAATTTGAAAATTTTCATGATCACTGGATTCTCTGTCGCTTTAATGGTTTTGTAAATATTGGTTATGTTGTGTAAAAGATAAATAGACAATTCTAAGAAAGAGATTAAATAAAAGAGCCAAGCAAGAGAAACATAAGAATAGAGGAGATATAGAGAGAAGAATGATGACCAAGATAACAATTTCAGTCACCGTCGAAAAAAATCAGCAACATAAAAAAAAAAGAGAACAAAGAACAATACAAGTTTCGATTAAACTTTCGTACAAATAGGAAAAGGCAATTTAGAACGAATCAGAAACGTTGGAGGATAAAACAAAAATTACACAAGCACCCAGCGACGACTTAGCATTTTTTTCACTTAATTCCAAACTTTTTTTTTGACTTAAAACTTTCTTAACTTCCACAGCATGCAGACTTCTGAGTGGCCTGCCCGGCTCCAGCTGCCTGGTCCGTTTGGCTTATCTTGATCGTCGCAGGCTGCAATTTTCAGACAAACATGAAACAATGCGTATTCAGACTCATGTATATAGAAAAGTAACAACCCAGGCAGAGATGTGAAAGTGGAAAGAGAGAGAGACAGATGTAACAAACCTCTGCCCTCGAGTCACTGTCAGAAAGCCTCTGCTTTATGTCCCTCCCTATCGAGAAGAAAACTTCTTCCACGTTTAGGTTTGTCTTGGCACTCTGCAACAAGACACGTATAGATATAGCTATGTAAGCAATGTGTACACAGGACCCCATCTAGTTTACAGCAGCTGTGTTATCTTGAAATTGAAGATTAAGAGAATTGTTAGACTTACTGTTTCGAAGAACTTAATTCCGTACTCATCAGCAAGAGCCTGACCCTTGGCTGTAGGTACAGCCTGAAAGTTGTGATCGAACCAAAATACTTTTATTATCAGGATCAGTCATGAATCATGAATTGGGATAAAGTCGGTGTGATCATACCCTCTTGCTTTCGTCCATGTCAGCCTTGTTCCCTACCAAGATCTTGTTAACATTATCTGAAGCATGCTGTTCGATATTACGAATCCAGTTCCTTATGTCTGCAATAACACCGAGATCTTGTGTGTAAGAGAAATGATCAATTTGATTAAGGAACTTTTATAGAGGAGGGGGTTTAAAGAAGGGGATTTTACTGTTGAAGGACGACTCGTCTGTGACATCATACACAAGCAAAATGCCCATTGCCCCACGGTAATAAGCTTTCAAGATGCAAAAGAAAAAGTAGATGTGATCAGAAAATCTTCAAATTGGTGTTGAAACAAATGAACAGACCAAATATAACGTGCCGTAATAGAACATCAACCATACAAGACCAAGCGAACTAATCAGCCAAACAAAGCAAAATCAGTCAAGTGCAACTGCAAAAGTACATTACCCTCTACAAGAGATGATAAAACCTGTAAGTGGCTATTTAAGACTTGTTATAGGTGTTCAGCTCCTCGAGAATCTATATAACTTGACTTGTACTGGGATGGTGAAAACAGCCTTTAAGTGCTGATTCATCAAGCAAATTTACATGAAAAGAATGAACTCACCAGTGGTGATTGTCCTAAACCGTTCTTGACCAGCTGTGTCCCATATCTGGAGCTTGATACGTTTGCCATCAAGCTCAATCGTTCTTATCTTAAAGTCAATGCTACATCAAGACAAAAGAAAACTCCATGAGACGTCAAGGAAAAGAAAGACTTAACATAGATCACTGGGTTTTAATTTCTCCATAGTCGAGAGAGAACACAAACCCAATGGTGGTAATGAAGCTAGTGGTGAAGGAGCCATCAGAGAAACGTAGAAGGAGGCAACTTTTACCGACACCTGCAAATAGGAATCGTCCATTACAGAGAACTCTAAACACAATCTAATCGGAAAACTTGTAATCAGACGAATGAATCATCAAGGAACGATCACGCATATATTCTGAATCTCCAAGTCCATACAACGATCTCATCACAAAAATAAATAATTCAGCAACATAACAAAAAAAACAGATCAGTTCAATAGAAAATGATTAGTATTCAAGAACTTGTGCTCGGATCCGAGAAGACGCGAGAAAAAAAAAATACGTCGAGGAGAATCAGATCACATACCGCTATCTCCAATCAAAAGAAGCTTTATGAGATAATCGTAATCGGCTCTGGCCCTAGCAGGTGGAGCAGCCATCGATTCTAAAGGAAAAAAAATATATATCTTTGATTCATCGAAAATGAATAGATCAAAAAAAACAAAATCGTACCGAGAAAGAAGAAGAAGATCACGGAAAAACATGTACCGGATGAGAGGAAACAGAGAAGAAACCGATGTAATCGGAGAGGAGAAGCAACAGCGAAGGATATGGCGGACGGCTAAAATGCGCCAGTCCCGATTTAGCTTCCTCTCCTTTGTGCTTTTCCCCGCTTCTTCTATTTACTACTTCTTCTTCGTCGTCTGCTTCGCGTGCACGATAGGATACCGAGCGCACGTTAGCACTAGAACCGAAGAGGAAAAAAAAGGAGTGCACAGAAAGAGAGAAGGATTCTTCTTTCTTTTTGGAAGGCCTTAAAGGCACGAAGCCTTATGGGCCTTTTATTAATTACTTAAATCCAAATCAGCTAGCTGGACCAACTTGGCTTCATCTCAAGTGCATCCTCAATACGCCACGTGTCGTTATGTCTATGGCTAGCCATTTAGAGCGATGAACTGGCATCCCCCAATATCATCTTCAATACAATGAATGATACTGGAAAGTTGTCAAATACCATCATAATAGATTGTAATTTCCATAATTCGTTCTTTCACGACTTTTTTGTCAGCCACTTTGAAATTTTCCAACACAAAGTTATAATGAAGAAGTTTGATACTTGTATAATATCGGGTCTTTTTACGGATTTGGAGAGATATTAGAAGCTTCCAACGAACATTCGATGTTCAACAGCTACTTCGACATTCTCGTAACTTATACATGATTGTAATCTGATCAGCAATTTAAGCAAATCAAAGATTATTAAAATTATATATTTGAGTAAGGATGGAGCAAACAAAAAAAGAGCACGACTCCAAATGAGTTATGCAACATCTAAACAAAAAGGCAAAAAAGATGAATTTGCTTCATGACTTGCAAATGTCCTACAAACTCAAAAAAAAGAAACAAATTTGTCTATTTCTCCGAAGTCTTTCAAGTATCTGAGTAACCACATAAAGAGCAATTGACGAGTCAAAAAAAAAAAAAAAGAACTACTACTTTAATAGTGAGGTCAATCGAACTTTCCACTCCCACCACATAAGGAGTAGCGAAATACAACGGAACTCGAGAAGCTGTTTCAGTAAAAAAAGCCAAGAACCTTGCCACCGACATTCTTTCTCCTAGCTTCTTCATGATCCATGATTCCCGCAGAGGTAGTCAGAACAATGTAACCAAACTGCAGATAAAGATGTGTGTTTAATGAAGTTGTGACTTTGCAAGATAAGGAACATTAGGTTAATCTACGAGTCATTAACAGCAAACTGAGCCAGCAACTCGATGCAACTATATATTTTCTTGGCTATAAAAAGAACAATAAAAGGGGTATTAAACATTGTAAGATCTTTTCTTCCAATTTGAAGTAATAAAGATTACTTACAAGAGGAAATAGAGAAAAGATACAGTTTTGATTTATGCCCGCAACGGAACAAGAACAACAGTAGAGTTGCTGCTCTGATCTCTCAAAGGCATTGTGATATACTAGTAGTGTTAAGTCGAAACTTATGTTCTAAAACATGATTTTGGCTACAAAGAATAGAGAGTAAAAGGCAAAGATATCATCTCTGGACCAACCTGTCTGGAAGGAAGTAGACGAGCGGTCCAACCCTCAATCTCCTTAACACCAACATCAAAACGGGGACTGATAACTCCACATTTGTTCAGCCTTCCATTTAGCTCAACAACGATCTTACCAGACCTGTGGTCATCAACATATTCAAACTCGCCGATGTAACCTAACAATTCAATGACCAACCAAAGTGAAACAAACATCATTACACTGGAAACTATACAGGAAGCTAAAAAGAAACAAGGAAAAGCTTACAGTACAAAATTAACATACCGTGCTTTTGCATGACAATAAGGAACTTGATGATAACTTTGGAAGAAGGCCTGATCATAACCTGCCTCTTTCCCCTTTTCTCTGCATTGCACATGCTCTTAAGAGCGTCATTGAGAACACTGATTCTCACCATCTTCAAAATTCTAAACTGCAAATCATTAACAACAAAATCTAAGCGTAATGAATCTCTCGTAGGTTATATTGCTTATTGACATTTTGAAAAACAGATACAAAATTTCCCAGCAACAAAGCTAAGTAAACATCTATATAAACATTGTAAACGACTTTTGATCCAAAACAACATCGAGGCACATCATGACACCAACGGGAGTGACACAAACAAAGAATCCCGTTTTACCATTTCGTTAATATAATAAGAAATCAAATGCAAGAAAGAAAACTCTAACAACTTAGCACCTAGATTCTCCGGAGAAGCATCAAACTAGAAAAATGAACTACTCGCATAACAACACCATATTCCAACAAGAAATATATCAGATCAAAAAGTCGAATTGGAATTTCGGAGATTTTCTAACCTGAAACAGAAGTAGCAGCCGCTCCGACGTCTCTCGTTTCTTTTTGAACCACAGATAAAAGAAGAGCTAGAAGGCGGAACGTCATTAGGGTTTTAGATTTTATTGGTTCACTTGGAAACTTTGTTATACGGGTTGGAGCTATGATCCATTAGGCCCATTATTACAAAGTGGGCCCATTGTAGCCCGTTATAGATATCTTCGTTTAACATCGTCACTGTTTAGGCAATAGCGCATCTAACGGTGAAATCAAACACGTAATGGGGCCAATTATCGAAGGAGAATCATGTTTTGATGCGGTTTTAATGAGGCCCAATTAAAACGTAAGATTCTTAAATCAAATCTTTGCCGTTTGATGCATTGACGAATTGGTCCAATCTAACGGTATTATAGCTTCCACGTCATCGATCCTTGCGAAATAAGAATTAGCCAATAGGTATCTTACTCACTGTCGTATATATATCAGTCGCCGTTTACGAAGAAGAACGCAATTCTTACGCTTTCCAAGTTCACTTGTTCTCACGATTCCATCCTTTGAACATTTCTTGAAACGTTTCGGTTGTTAGAATGGCACCAAAGGCAGAGAAGAAGCCGGCCGAGAAGAAACCAGTGGAGGAAAAGAAGGCTGAGAAAGCCCCGGCGGAGAAGAAACCAAAGGGCGGGAAGAAGCTGCCGAAGGAAGCCGGTGCCGGCGGCGACAAGAAAAAGAAGATGAAGAAGAAGAGCGTCGAGACTTACAAGATCTACATCTTCAAGGTTCTGAAGCAGGTTCATCCAGATATCGGAATCTCAAGCAAAGCTATGGGGATCATGAACAGCTTCATCAATGATATCTTCGAGAAGCTCGCTCAGGAATCGTCTAAACTCGCTAGGTACAACAAGAAGCCTACAATCACTTCCAGGGAGATTCAGACTGCTGTTAGACTCGTTCTTCCCGGAGAGCTCGCGAAACACGCCGTCTCCGAAGGTACCAAGGCCGTCACGAAATTCACCAGTTCGTGAATGGACAATTGGGTGAAGGCGTTGTGAAATTAGGGTTTGTAGATTCTGAAAATCGATTTCGGTTTCGTTTGTCTTCTTATTTCGATGTAATCAATCAAATCCAATCTCTTTACGAATTCAATGGAAGCAAAGTTACCTAATCAATTATCCTCGCTTTAATTTTTCCCTGCAAACGAATCGATTACCCAGTTATTTTCTCGCGAATTGGTGTGTCTCTTGAAAGAAACGACGACGTTTTGCTGGAGCGTCTAACCTAGAAAAGTGTCGCATTTGTGTACTTTGTTCTTTTTCGCCGAATCGATTTGTGATGTTGCTGTTTGAGATGGCTAACAGGTTCTCAGCTCAGCTCTTCGTAAGCAGTAAGATAATGATTTCTCATCATCTCTGATTAGATTCTTCTTCCGTTTACATGCTCTGGGCTTCTCAGATTTTGTTCTCGTGCAGGGTTATCTGCTTACACCACAGATCGATCTCTGAGGCAACTCTTCTCTCCTTTTGGTCAAATTAAAGAAGGTAAAGACACGAAATTTCCATTATGTTCTTAAGACTCGAGTTATCATTCTTTTTGTTCCTAAACTAATTTGTGTTGTGGTGCTTATTTAGCTCGGCTTATCAAGGATCCAGAAACGCAGAGACCCAAAGGGTTCGGCTTCGTTACCTTCGAGTCTGAGGATGATGCCCAAAAGGCATTAAAAAGCTTGGATGGGAAGGTGAGAAGATCCAATTGAATTTCTCCATTAACACTTCCAATAGGTTTCTGGTTTTTGTTGTTTAATGTGCTAATCAGTTAATGGAGATTAAGCTTGATAATGAGTTATTTCTTATAATAGATTTACATATCCAATAATTCATTTCTTGGTTTCTTAATGTCACTTAAAGCCCTTCCTGATGGTTCTATATCCATTGTATTACAATTCACCGTAGAAATGCCGATTATGGTCTGATGCTTTATGGAAATTGGTTTCTTTCACTGTGATTATAGCGTAATTGAGCTTCTTCAGAAAATGAGCAGAAGTTGCATTTGGTTATTTTGTTTATTATTTCTGGTTTCAGATTGTAGATGGTAGACTGATATTTGTTGAAGTTGCCAAGTAACAGCGAATATGAAAGCCGAGGACCATGAGTAATTCTGGCATGGAGACGTTAATCATGTAGACTTGTTTACGTATCTAATCTGAGATCATCAGTTCCATGTTTACAACTATTGAAACACAGATGCAATTTGTGAGAATTGGTTGTACTCTTGTTTGTAGAACAGCCCTGACACCGTGCGTTTCTGGGCCTATGAATATTGGGCCTGATAGGACTAATGGGCTTTCAACTTTAAAAGTGGTGAGGCTTTAGGGTCACATGAATGATGGTAGGAAACCTGTCGCACAAAGCAAAGTCAGCGTCGATGTTATTAAATACCCTAAATTTCCACGTGGCTGTGACTGATTGGAACTAACCAGCTCCTCACCGCTATAATGAAAGTTGAGCGGAAGGTGGAGCCAACCAAGAGATGCCGAAAGAGCAATTTGTGTCATGGACCTTTCATTTGAATTCGATTTTTTACAACAGAAATAAAAACGCAAAGATATTCGATGTCAATGAAAATATGAAATACATCCCCTTTTTTTTCTATTTTTAGTGGCCTTTGTTTTTTCCATGTAATTATGTAGCCACAGTTCTCTTTTTTCTTTCTTACATTCTATACATATAATATACATTTTCTTTTGAACAAAACATTCCATTCGTATACATATTTTAATATATATATGTATGAAAATTCTTCAGCTCTTAAAAGCAATCAGCTTTCGTACATGGGACTAGTGTTTTTGAATCTGAAAGCTTTGAAATAAAGTAATGAAACATTAATAATTTAAATTGTAACTTTGTAGATCTATAATTTATAATTCAAAAACATTGATGAGTAGACTGGTAGATATATATTCCAAAATTATAAAGAATGACTTTGTTCTTCTAATTCAACTATTTTTTTATAATCAATAATAAGTAAGAATCATGTGGTAAAATAATGACTACCTTTGCAATTTATTACAAATGTTTAGGTTCAAATCCAATAATCTTTAAAAGTGATATTAAAACCAATATGATAACTTAACAAAAAAAAAAATAGTCAACAATAAAGAATTTCTAGCTTGTGACACAAAATAAACATAAAATAAACATTTTTATATTTTTTAGTGATGTTCTGTTTCATATAAATATTTATTGGAAAAATTTAGAAACAAATATATATATATATATGTATGTATATGTATATATATTTTTGAAAATGTGTACATCTTTATCTTTACTGGAAAAAGAAAATTAACCACGTATTTATAATTAATAATCATTTACATATTTAAATGTAGTGTTGTTAACAAAAAAAAAATGTAGTGTTAATTATTTAACAAAAAAAAGTTGATGATATTATTGAAAACTTTTAAAGAAAAAGAAAAAATGCATCTTATATAACTTGGTAAGATATGTGTATGGGTCTTCCGAATAAAGCTGAAGAAAGAGGAGAAAACATATAGTGACCGTATTCTCCGTCGATTGTAGCCGCTCGAAGAAAATATCTTCTTCTTCTTCTCCCCTATCGTTAAGCACGAATTTGCTCTGATACTATTGTACCTCCAGCTATGGTGAGCTCAATTTTTCCACTTATTTTTTGTACCTTCAATCCCTCCATCTTTCTTTGCGCCTCTCGATTTGGGTTTTCAAACGCGTTTGGTTCTTCCGATTACGGTTTTGGCTCGTTTTGTTGTTTTGATTAGATCTCTGAGATTATTATTATTTTTTGTTTATGTGATGGTTGTGTGATTTCTTCTCGGATTCGTTATTTGGTTTAGATCTCTGAGATTTGGTGTTTATGGGATCGTTCTGTGACTGATCTAGGATGAAAGCAACGCGAGAACTTCTCTGTTAAGTTATTTCGATAGCTACAAATTGAAATCAAAATTAATTAGGGGCTCCTTCTTGTTCGATATTGATCAAAATGGTATCGATAAATTTCTGAAATATTCAGTTGTTTTGATCCATTCACTTCTCGTATTTTGAAATCGTTATTCCTCAGTTCTCCTGATTACTCTCGCTCAGATAGATCTTTGTTTTCTATCACTTCGTCTTGAACTGATGGATGTCGTTTCTCCTATTATGCATCAGTTTATAGTCATGTAATCTCTCAGATTGATGTATCAACTATGCACAATCTAGTCATATATCATATAACAACAGCTTTTGGAATGTGTTTGGTAAGAAGTTTTGATTTTGGTCTCTGTGAAAAGTTGTTCACCTTACCATTCTTTGGTTCAACAGGCTAATGCGGCATCAGGAATGGATGTGCATGATGACTGCAAGCTAAGATTTCTGGAATTGAAGGCGAAAAGGACACACCGTTTCATAGTTTACAAGATCGAGGAGAAGCAAAAGCAAGTGGTCGTTGAGAAAGTCGGTGAACCAGTCCAAACCTATGAGGAGTTTGCGGCAAGCCTTCCTGCTGATGAATGCCGTTATGCCATTTATGATTTCGACTTTGTCACAGCTGAGAATTGCCAGAAGAGCAAGATCTTCTTCATCGCGTGGTAACTAATCACATAATAAAAACTCTGTGTCTTCCAAAAAGGTTTCATCTTGTTTATGTGATGCAAATTTCTGTCTTTTTTCGCCAAGGTGCCCTGACACAGCTAAGGTGAGAAGCAAGATGATCTACGCGAGCTCCAAGGACAGGTTCAAGAGGGAACTAGACGGGATTCAAGTAGAGCTTCAAGCAACTGATCCAACCGAGATGGATCTCGATGTTTTCAGAAGCCGTGCCAACTAAAAGTAAACACCAAAGTTTCTTCCCTTAGATCCCTTAAATGATCTATTCTCTTATCCTGTTATTTCGGAGTGATGTTACTTTTTAAAAAATATATATTTTACATTATGCTGTCAAGGGTATGAACCTAACAACTTCATTTTATGGGTGTTTGGTCTTATGTTCAATGCTGTCTTTGGTTCTGTGTTCCATCTTCATATGTAGCTTTCACTATTTTTTGGGTTTCTGAATGTAAAGACCTAAATCGTCTATTGAAGAAGATGAACCCTTTTGGCATTTTCAATATTTCTTCCACAAATGTATGAGACAACTGTAGTCCGTAGGCGTCTGCACGAGATGTCACATTCATTCCATTGAAGGTCGATCTACATTATCACAATAGTGTGGAGTTGTTTAACTTGTTATGGTAGGGCAAACCAGCTAAGATCCGACGCGTATTGAGCTTGATACTAATCTAGTCTGGTCGTACTTTTGATTTTAATTTTAGGTCTTGAGTTTAGTCTGTTCATAATACCCAAAAAAGAAACATCCTTCGATGGGCTTTAAGTTCTATACAGTCCAAAGCCGAACTTACCTTTGACTTTTTCGTTAAGAACAAAACAATTTGTGGACCAATCCGTTTAAGGGTTAGATTGTGATTAAATTGACCACAATATCCTTTTAAGATTATGATTGGATTTGTCGTTGTCGTTTTGACCATTGGCTGTGCTGACCCACTTTTGTTGTATGTGTTGACCATCTGTTATTACCACACCATCTGAAAACTTGGTAATATCTCAACTTATAATCTTAACTTATGAACTGGTCCACGGATTTATCACTAGTTGATGACCTTTTAAATACTGGTGTAGAATTATCTAACACAATTTATTTTTGAGACAATTTTACTCAGGAAAAAAATATTAATAAATTAAATGTATTTGTTCTTATCACATAAGCAAATGATATATATTTTTAGGTATGTATTAGCCTATGTTTGTAATAGGCTGTTTATAGGTATTTTTTTAATTTGTGTTAAAAAAAAACAAATGATATACGTTTCTATATAAAAAATAAAAATAATTATTCATTAGCTTATAAATAACGCTGAAGAAAAGGAAGAGAGAAGAAACAGTGAAGAAAAAGAAAAAAAAAGTCATTTCATATTCCCCATCGATTTTTTTTCGACCGGAGAAAATATTTCATTCAGCTTCTTCATTTCAACAGGAACCATCTATTAAATCGGTTTGATTCAGCCATGGTGAGTTCAAATTTCTCTCGTGACTGTTTTTAGTTCTTCGATTACTTGATTGCTCGTCGTTTGAGTCCAAATCCGTTTGGTTTCTTCTTGGATAGTATCTCTTATGATAGCTCTTCTCGCTCGTTAGATCTGGCGATGAAATTTTTATATCCGATCTGAAGATAGTTTTGTGTCTTGTGTGATCGGATTTGTAGAAATCTGACGAAGAGCTAGTAACTTTGTTGTGCTTCTTCGCTAGTTGATCTGAAATCAGAAGGAATCTTGTGTTTGATGGTTACTTTTACGAGTTTTTTGAAACGATAAACAATCTTCCAAAATTGTAGTGGAAGCTAGTTAGCTTCTCTTCCATGTGATTGTGGAGTTATTACTCCAAATTGTTGATCCTTTGGTGTAGAAGTGTATCTTTGAAGAGATGTGCATCTTCTTAGTGTTTTTGTTACTTTCTGATGTATTGATATAATAACAGGCTAACGCAGCATCGGGAATGGCTGTGCATGATGATTGCAAGCTGAAATTTTTGCAACTGAAGGCGAAACGAACGTTCCGTACCATAGTGTACAAGATTGAGGATAAGCAAGTGATTGTAGAGAAGCTCGGTGAACCTGAACAATCATATGATGACTTTGCAGCAAGTCTACCAGCTGATGAATGTCGATACGCCATTTACGATTTCGACTTTGTCACTGAGGAGAACTGCCAGAAGAGCAAGATATTCTTCATCGCATGGTAAACATATAAATTACTATCTGCATCTGCTAACTAAAACTCATGTCATTGATTTGCTTATATGTTATGCTCATAAATGATGTGTGTTTTTGTCTGTGCCAAGGTCTCCTGACACTGCTAAAGTGAGAGACAAGATGATTTACGCGAGCTCTAAGGACAGGTTCAAGCGAGAACTAGATGGGATTCAGGTGGAGCTTCAAGCAACCGATCCAACCGAGATGGGTCTTGATGTTTTCAAGAGCCGCACCAACTAAGCAGTAAGAAAGAAAAAAAACCCTTACAAGGGCTTTCAATAAGTTTGTTTCTGAAGTGATATATGTTTCTGTTAACAGTTGTTTCCTCTGACGGTTATGAAACTTTTAACACCTTCACTTGCCTTCTAGGTGAGTTTATTGTCTTTGATATCTTGATGATGTGTTTCATCACCTATGAACTAATGAGATTGTGTTGCCTTGTGGCGGTTTGCAATCTTTTGTGTCAGTTTACCATTATTATGTACAATACTTGAAAAATTAGATTGTGTTTGTAGATGATAAATGTGTCTTAAAAGCTTTTGACTTTTGTCATGAAAAATATAAATCTATCTATATTCTAGTCTGACTTTTGTATAGAAGCCTAATAAAAGAAAAATCTATACAATTTCAACTTTTCGTCTGAGTTTTTCCGATTTGGTGCTATCAACAACTTCGTCATCTCCAAGATCCCTCCAGTTTCTTCAAACCTTTGCTTCTTCTCTGTTCTTCAGTTTTTTCTACTCTATCCCTTTTTCTCTACTCTGTAAAAAACGATGAAGCAAGTGGGATCTACTTACCATCTCTTAGGAGGATCCGAAGCTGCACTCAAGAAATTTGCAGCTACATACCATATTCTCATACGACTCTGTTTTTTCTGCTGCTGATACTTTTGCGAGGTGGAAAACCTGAATACATCGATTTTGCTAACTTTGAGATATGTATGATGGGACTCTTGGCTGCCATGATGGCATCTACTCATCTCATGTACCGCAATATATCTGCCTACTACGATGTCAATGGTTCATATGCCAGAGATTACGAAGAGGACGCTGTGTTGTTCTGGTTCTTGACGTTGGTGTTTTTTTCTCATGAGCCTCTTCGGATTCTGGGGAATTTTATGTCTATCAGTTTCTCCTCCGATCGTCCTTTTTGGTCTGCAAATTGCAAAGCTCAACGTAAAAGCATACTGGCATGGAGACAGTTTATAACCGAAAGCTCTGTGGTTTTAAGGATGTAGTGTAGAATCGTTTGGTGGTGGTGGTGTGTGTCGATATAGTGATGTTTGTTTTAGTTTTACTTGAGTGTTTAATTAGATGTTAATAGATTTTAGTTAATAATTACATGTACAAAATACTGGTTTCAGCTCTTTCTTATGCACAAACTGTTCTTTATCAAAAAGTTTTAGGAACTACATTGTATTGTACCCAGTTTGCCTCCATATATGGAATCGTTTTATCTATAGCTCGAGAGAACTCAATCAATTTGCACATGTATGTATATATATATTAGGTACCACTCCTGTGAAATTGTAGACATAGAGTCTCACACTTTCAACACAAAGTACTGATTGTTTTCATTCAAGAGCCCTTCTTACTCTGTACGTAATGCATTGCTGAATCAACAAATCAAAGCTCGAGCTTGAAACTAATGCTTACATTTCTCGTAAACAAACTAAGATGCACATAAACAACTTCACTTGACTGAATAGATTATGCAAGACATATGTTTAGACTGTTACATGGATCATTAACTATGTCAAAGAATGACCTTGGTTTCATGAAAAAATGGCAATCAAGAAAGTTATTTCTTCTCCATGCACCGATTGACTGCTTATAAGTTATAATATATAACCGATGGATAATGGTTTTTCTTTTTTAAAAAAGGATTTAGGGTAGAATCATTTAGTGGTGTGCTTGGTTTCTGTCAAGGTTCTCTGGACACAGCCAAAATGAGAACCAAGATCATTTACACGAGCTCTTAAGATAGGTTCTTCTATAAAATTCGACACTGTGTCTTTTGATGATGCTTTGCAATCTTTGTATCAGTTTACCGTTATGTAGAATACTTAAAAATCATATATTAATGGTATTTTATTTGTGTCAATACGAGGCTACTAACATTAACATATATTCGAGTCTGTTTTACACATTTTTTTAGATTTCTTAATTGTTTTTGTGTGTTGAGTTTAATGTTTTTGTCTTTAGTGTTTGTATGAAGTTCTTTTTTGGTGCTTTCACCTCTACAACTTTTGCAGCTCAATGACCTGTGCAGATGAGGCCAATTGCTTAAGAGAGTTATTTCACTCGATTTCTCATGACAAAAAAGATATGATGCACAATTTGCTCTATTAAGATGGAGTTTTGAGGAAATGTTTGGTTTTGCCTCTCTCCATGTGGACAAATCTCTCCCTAAAATATTTCAATACTTCAGATGTGATCACTTGGCTCTGAAATGGAGTAGTATTAGAAGATTCAGTAGATGCACTATGGAAACTAAAACACTATAACTTCTAAACATTAGAGAATCAATTCTACGAATACCAACTCATTCTTGTGACCAAATTTTACCTTTCTAGAAGTTTTGATCAAATCTTGTTGTCATCGCTTATATAGATCCAATAACACCTGATACTAATTCATGTCCACCTATAAACTAATTAGACACTCATCTTAGGTGTAAATATATACTTTTATCTACATGTAACATACTATTGGCTAAGAAATAAAAGAAGCAGCTCTCGTACATACACTTATTTAGACACCTCGTAGCTAAATACACAAAACTTATGTTCCAATAGTTATACATGTAAGCATGACATGAGAGATTTATATAAGCTGTGACAACAATTTTATAGTCTTTCCAGATGCAAAAAATTAACTTAACAAAATTGTTAGGTACGAGATTTATGCATCGCACAATCTTGAAGAATAACTAGAAAGCTTCATTTGAGATTTTGAGAGATAAAAGCCCTGATTGATAATCTGCAGAATAGCGGAATTGCGATTATTGCGATTCTGCAATAATTTTATCAATTAAAAAAACTTGCGGAATAGAAAAAAAAACGCAAAAACGCAAGTTTGCGTTTTGGCTGAAAAAAATACAAAAAATTTTTCATTAATCAGAAAAGTGAGTATGTAATAGATTTTTCGCGGAATCAAAATTTTATAATTATTTAATTACATAATAATAACATTTTATACTTCTAAATAAATACTAATAAAAAACTAATTATAAATATAATTATTTATTATTTAATTACATAATGATAATATTTTATACTTCTAAATAAATAAAAATAAAAATTTAATTACTAAAATATTAATTGTCACACTATGTTAAACAGATACAAATTTGCATAAAATTTTAAAAATCAAATAAAGTAAAACAAAAAATTTTAAACTTATAATAAAATCTAATAATAATTAATAGATTTATTTTTATAATAATTACCCCCATTATAATTTTTAATAATACTTAATTAGCTTAATTATAATATTTAAGAAAATATTTCTTAAATAAGCATAAAATTTAAGAAAATCAAATAAAGTATAACAAAATAATTTTTAAACATCTTATATAATATAATAGAAAGGGTAATAAATAAAACTATGATATTTGATTTTTCAATGTCATAAGATATAAATATATTTATTATAAATATACTTAAGATAAGTTGACTAATTACAATAAAAATTAAGTTTTTTCTAATAATATTTAACAGATTTATTTTTATAATAATTAGTTTAACTATAACTTTTAATAATATTTAATATATTTTGCCATTCCGCAAAATCTATCCAATCACACAAAAATTTTATTCTGTAATTCTTATTCCGCATGTTTTAAATTATTTCACTGTTCTTTTTAATTTTCCGTAATTTCGTAATTACGCAAATGTTACCAATCAAAACCAAAATTATAAAATGATTTAAGTTTAACTAATAAGCAGAGTATACCAATCATTCATCAGGATTCTCCGTCAATTATGGAGTATAGTTCAAGAACCTATCTATTGTGATAATAGACATGATAAAAAGAAGAGTTACGTCATTTTTCTTGAAATTTGGAACTTTCCTTCTTATTAAGGCTCAAAATGAAGATATTTTCAACTATTACCAGTAAGCAAAAGTTATATATATATATATATATATAATAAAAAACCTTTTCAGCATGCACGAAACCATTTTCTTAATGCAGTCCCTTGATTAAAAAACTATTATTTGATTGTGGAGAAACAACCATATAAATATAGATGCTTAAAAAATAATAGATATGAGGAAAACTATTGATTATGTATGCTTGTTAAGTTTCTCTACATTGCTTTTTTTTTCTTCTTTTAAATAGCTCTGTGGTATAGATATATCTGTGTTTTTGTTCGGTATGTAAACTTTTTTAGCTGACTGTTGAGTTTTTTTTTTAGCACAAACTAAATATTTCATTCATAATGAAACCTAGTTTGAACATAATACAATGTCACCATTTACCATTGGCAGAAGTCATGTTGGTAACATATTGTGGTTCATTGTTGAGTTCTCTAGGTCGCCTTACGACTGCGACTGTTGAGTTTATTGTTTCTGATTTGGTATTTTTTTGTTGTGTTCAAATTTGTTGCAATCGAGTTGTGAAGTGTGTGTGTCCAAATTCACAAGAAAGATCTTGAAGAAGTAGTTAAGTTAGTTAACACAATCTTTTAATCGGTTTGTTGTTGTTTACCGGGTTTATCTTCTTCGGTTTACTCTGTACTTTTTTGGTTTAGTTCCCGCCTTCAGTTATAAAAGGCTGGGTTCGAAACAGAGTAATAACAGAGAGATAAGAAAAGGGGGAAATATTAGAAGGGGAGAGTTAGTTGTAACTTCTGATTCTTGTATCAAATTCATAACAGAGAAAGAGAGAAGAGCATTGTAGATCAAGTGTGATCGGAGCTCAGGTTTGAGCTAAGTTTAGTGAATTGCTAGTCTAATCTAGCTCCGGTGACGTAGTCATCTTTCCGATTAGGAAGATTGACGAACACCGGGTAAAACTCTGTGTCTCTCGTTCTCATCCATTTTCTTTTAATCATTCCTTCATCTCTCATCAAAAGTATAAGTTCCATTCAAGCGGTGTTCGATTTCTAAGATTGATCTTTAAGCAATAGAAGAAGATTCGTAACACGAGTGTCTTGTTTCGTGTGTTTGCGTTCGAGTGTTTGGTGTCTTTTCTGTGTTAAGTTTTTTTTGTTTGTTTGAAACTGTAATTGTGTGCTTTGTGTTATAGTTACTTTTTTTGTATGAATTTGCGTTTGATTAACCTAAAGTTCATTGAACTGGAGACCTTCAGTGTGTTAGACTGACGTGATAACCAACTACACCACGAAACCAGTTTGTAATCGTATGATCAATGAAACAAATCTATATACTACTTTTTATCGGCATCTTTTCACTCGCAACACATGGAATGGGGGTAACGCCTGGACCGAGTCGAATCTAAAAGAAATGGGCCTAGTAAAGCCCATTTAGAATAAAGTGAGCCGGGAATTGGAGGTTTTCACGCGGCGCTTAAAACAGACGTGCAACAGTTGACACGTCAGCAATTCTTATTGAGATTGGTAACGATTCTTATATATCGCTGATTAAATATATTATCAACGGTAAAGATCGTCCTACTTATCGATCCTCGCCGATGTCTAACAAAGCCAATGATATTGCTTATTCTATCTATTATAAAACCAAAACTCGCCAATATCGATTTGGAAATCAAAACACTCAAAAACCTTCTCAGATCTGCGCTTCTTCTTTGAAAGAAAGTCAAAAAACAATGGCGCCGAAAGCAGAGAAGAAGCCCGCGGAGAAGAAACCAGCCTCCGATAAGCCAGTAGAGGAGAAATCGAAGGCCGAGAAAGCTCCGGCGGAGAAGAAACCGAAGGCTGGTAAGAAGTTGCCGAAGGAAGCCGGTGCAGGCGGCGACAAGAAGAAGAAGATGAAGAAGAAGAGCGTCGAGACTTACAAGATCTACATCTTTAAGGTTCTGAAGCAGGTTCATCCAGATATTGGTATCTCCAGCAAAGCCATGGGGATCATGAACAGTTTCATCAATGATATCTTCGAGAAACTCGCTCAGGAATCGTCAAAGCTCGCTAGGTACAATAAGAAGCCGACTATCACTTCTCGGGAAATTCAGACTGCTGTTAGACTTGTGCTTCCTGGTGAGCTCGCTAAACACGCCGTCTCTGAAGGACCAAGGCCGTGACGAAATTTACCAGCTCTTGAATTAGGAAAGGGTTTTCTCTAAATTGAAGGATGTGTCGAGTTTTAGAACTGGATTAGGGTTTCTGTTTGTTTTATCAGTTGCTTTTTTTTTCTCAGTTGTAATTATTGCTGTGAATCTGTTTGGAATCAAAAATTGCGTTTTGGCACAATGTTTCAATTTCGGTTTTGAATCAGAATCGACTTTTATTCAAATATGTCAAGTTTATGTTGTTGGTTCTTCAGATTTTTTTGAATTGATTGGTATTTTCCAGAAATCCTGGTGAAGTAGTTTCTTTGGTTCATCATCTTCCTCACAATAAAGTTGATTTCTTTGGCTGCAAATGGTACTGTTGCTGATTGTATTTTAATGGCGATAGTACGTTATACAATTTCAGAGTTGAATTCTTTTGTTTCCTTGTCCGATTTTATTCTGTTATTCAGTTCTCGACTCTTGACTTTCTCTGATACGTCTATCCTGTTTGCTTTTAACTTATATTAAAAATCAATCCTTTAGATTGGAATATACATACGTATCTTCACTTTCACGTTTTAGTTTTACACTTTCTTTAAGCATGAACGTATCTACGCAGACGACTCCTCTATTTAAACGGCAAAGCATCCAACATCACACCTTCGGAAAGACAACTTTACCTTCCAATGCCAAGCTAGCTTAAGCCGACACTTTCGTTGACTTCCTCTGTATTTGTCTCTGCTTTATCCAGCTCTTCTCTTGGCTTCTTTCTCCTGTAGAATACCATATGGAACGTATCAGCTTGTTACAACCAAGATATTAACACAAGAGATATACTAAAGCCGATATTATTGATGATTAGCTTTTGCTGATTTACCAACAGCCAAACGAATATAAGCATGTACATGAATCTAAAAGCAATAAGACATAACTAAAGGCATACCATAGATGATAGATCAATGTTCTTCTCACTTTATTAGCAATCTCATTCCTTGCAGAAGCGCTACCGAGCTGGAACAAAACAGTTCTCATCCTGAAGAAATCTGTACACTTCCCATTCTCGGTCACTAGCATCATCTTATTTCAGCCTGAGAAGATAAAAAAAAAAAAAAAAAAAAAAAACACAGTTCACAACAAAATCACTGATTTTAAGATTTCTGTGAATAGATTTGTTTCTTACCGAGAAAACGCAGATTCCAAGCACTTTTAATGAAAGGGTAACGTCATAAAACACTCTTGGCCTGCCTTTCCCAGATAGCTCAACTGGATTAGCAACCAAAAGTTCAGTGTCTGGTCCTCGGTTTGTTATTATGACCCGTAGTGGATGAAGCATTTCAGCTTTCAGACGTAAACATAACGAATTTTGCTAATCAGGATCCAAGATCTTCTTCTCATCTTTCACCTGAATAAATAGCTCTATATCCCGATGACCTTGTGTTTGAGGCGAGAACCTGCCGTAAGATATCTGCAGAAATGGTATCACAAACTGAGATGTCACAAAGAAAGGCGGTGTGTAATAATATCTTGAAAATTACCTTAATGTCAAAGTCTTTCAAGGTTCTTAATACATCATAGAGAAGGAATCTGTGATAAACGCAGCGTCTTTGGAGTAATGTGTGAGCCGGGCTTAAGGAGTTGTCAACTGTAACAGAGGAATTCTTCAGCTTTATCATATCATCACTAAGAATTTGTGCGCGATTGTCTTCATCGGTGAGCTGCTCAGACGTAAACAGTTCCTCGGCCACTGCTGGAGTAAGAGATGAAATATTCTGATGATATTCATACTCAGGACCAGCCAACTTGAGTTCAGAGCTTATACACAATTCTCCCAAGAGAGAATGAAACTGCTCTAGCAGACAGTGGTAAGCAATACTACGAATAAGAATCACAATCATGCTAGATTCAAAGACTTACGAGCAGATTATATAACTCACTCACATGTTATCTGTTATGAAGAAAAGGTCAAGAACTCTCCCATCTGGCGTCGTGGTCACTTTCACGGTTTGTAAGAGTCCCTTCCGGTCTAGGTAAAAAAAGCATCAACAAGTAAACAGGCGTTGATGTTGGAGAAGGAGACATCAAATTGAGCACGACGTACGTTAAGCAAGAAGGGCATACAGATACAAGTTGGTTCTTCAGATGTAACCATCTCAATATCAGAGAATCATAATGAGGAACCACCCACAAAACTATGTAGCACAATACTCCATCAGTTGTAACATCTTCATTCCAAACAAGAACAGACAATCCGATTTACCTCTCGACCATTACACAAGCCAAAACCTCAGACCTTAAACCAATCGCCCCAAAGCAAGGCATCTAAGCAAAATTCACAGAGAAAGAAAAGGATTATAGAGTCATGTCGGAGCTATGGTCTTGCTACTCCATTTTATATATAAATCCCGAAATCGAGGACGATTCTGCAAATATCAAAACCCTAAACCGGTACTATCGGGACAATTAACGGTGATAACATGCGGCTCTCCCACCTTTTTCCTCTTTTCGATCACGACGGAGCTCTCATCGTTCGAGAATCAATAAATTTCCGGTCAAATTCACGGCGAGAGTCCAGGAAGAAGAGCTAGCTCCTCGGCTCTTCTCTCTCTCTCTCTCTCTCTCTCTCTCATTTGCTAATATTATTTTAAAAGCCACGATAATTTGATTTATGTTCTGTACTAAAGAATTGGGAACAGACAAATTTTGGACAGTTATTATGATTAAACCGAACAGGTTATTAAATTTTAAGATATCTGATTATGAAGTGTGAAATTCATATATTGATGACGCATTGATGCTTCGTATTCAAAGCAAAGAACAAAACTACAAAGGCATAAAGAAGCTGTAATTACTAAAAGAAAATCACATCTGAGATTGATTTGACCAAATTGTAACTACAATCCTTTAACTTTTTTGTGTGTTTTCTATGTTTAACACAGAACTTTGAAATCAAAAGTAATTTGAAAAAACCCTAGCCGCCGAATCCATAGAGGGTTCTTCCTTGCCTCTTGAGAGCATAAACGACATCCATGGCGGTCACCGTCTTCCTCCGTGCGTGCTCGGTGTAGGTGACGGCGTCGCGGATGACGTTCTCCAAAAATATCTTGAGGACGCCACGTGTCTCTTCGTAGATCAAACCGCTAATACGCTTGACGCCTCCTCTACGAGCCAAACGGCGAATCGCCGGCTTGGTGATTCCTTGGATGTTGTCTCGCAGAACCTTCCTGTGACGCTTGGCTCCTCCTTTGCCCAAACCCTTGCCTCCCTTTCCACGACCAGACATGTTTCAAAAAAAAGTTAAAAGTTCTCTGGTGAATTTGACTGATCTGAGGAATAATGATTTCAGATTGTGAATTAAAAGGAGAGAGTCAGAGTCAGTGGATTATATAATCTCAATCCCGGTGAATATTAGTGGTTACGTACTGACCGTCGATTAAGAGATAATCAACGGTTCTTAGAGTCGATCCACGTGATACACGAATACCTCCAATGTGTTTGCCAAATTATAGCGGGAGTATTTTTACGGTCTTTCCCCCCCCCCTTTCTTTTCCAAATACGACGCCGTTTATAATTCAGTTACGAGTCGTTTTAATGTGTGATGTTCTGTTAACCATGTTGGTCGATGCCTTGATGAAACAAAAAGAAACCTTCCCTTACGGCAACTTTTTTTCTACAAAAAAGTTTCAAAGCCCAAGAACTTTGTTTATTGTAACTACAACCCACATTTTAGTTTGAAACCTGATCCTTTAGTCTTAAATTAAAATAAAATATTTTTTTTTTCAACAATTCAAACATATTTTATAATTAGAACCACACAATATATGGAAAAAAAAGAACTACACATTGAAATTTTTTAAAAAATCTAGGGCAACTAACACTAACATATTCAATTGAACTACTCTTGCCTTTCTTTTATCTTCTTAGTCATTAGTTTTTTTAAAAAAAAAAAAATTAAAACGTTCTTCTAATAAAAAGTTTTAAAAATAATTTTTGCCAAAAAAGACTAAAAATCTATTAATTAAAATCTTAAATTTTTTGAAAAAGTTGATAATTGTAGACCCGAGATCTTGAGTGTTACATACCCTTATATTATGCAACAGTGCATCTCTCCCTTTATATTCAGATCAACACAAAGAAACCAGTACATCGAATGGGTTAAACCTAATCTAACATGGTATTAGAGACCGCCAACAGTTTTTTTTCTTCTGCTCACTTCTTCACTCATTTCTCTGTTTTATCTCTCATTCTCTGTCTTGTTTTGTTTTTTTTTTCTTCTTAGTTTAGATTTATCTCAGCCCTTGTCTTTCTTATTTCCTTCTTCTCTCCTTTAACCATGGCTCAAAACATGAGGAACTGTTTCTTGCTTTTGTATGGAAACATAATAAGAAACTACGACATTTCTTACCTCGACGGTGCAAGTCACTCTTGCCCGATTAAGCTCGATGAGGCAGCATTGATCAACTAATTTCTGGTGTAATCTCTACCGTCAATAAAACCAGAATCGACGGTGGAGACTACAACATGATTCAATGCTGATAAGAAGCTCCGTGTCCTGAAGAATATTGAAGATATTGATCAGGAGGATTTCATCAAAGAACATAAGGGCTCGTCCTTCTTGTTATGATGTTGATTCAGTTGCTGGCAGCAGCTGACCATCGTAAACAAGATAGATATGGCAAGCCAAAGTCGAAATGGACTATGAAACTCAACTCCCTTTTGCTAAATAAGAGATTCTTTAGGATTCAAACTGGTCACTAGTCTTTGTAAAAGTCTTGTATTTAGTTGGTGTATATATATATATCTTCTCTACTCTTGATGTTTGTTTGTTAACAAAATAAAAAGATGCAAAGGAATAAAAACTTAGAAATCCACATTTAGTCCATCATGGTCTGTTTCTAAATTTATAGGAAGAAACCGTTACAGCCACAACTTAAACCTGATCAAAGTCTTAAGATTTAGAATGTAAATGAAAATGAGAAACGATTGTTTAGGGACATGATGAGATATCATGTGCTTTGGGAGGTGGAGATTGGTCGGGTCCGTGATAATGAATTTTTTTTTCCATCTTCTTGTTGCATTTATGAGACGAAGCCTCTCTGTATCTACATGGTCCAGCCTCATTCAAGTCAGACAACCGACTACTCATAATTTTTTGTATTTTTATAAACTATATATTATATTTGGCAAAAATGTTACTAAAATGAATAAACAAAATTCCAATTAGATGTACTTTCTATTGGTAATCAGATGGTATCACCAAAAGTCAAGACTAATAAAATACTCTGTAACAGCCATGTGACTTCTTAATCTATTTTTTCTTTCTTCATAAAATGCCATCTCAATTTCAAAACGAAACCATTGGATATTTTTGTCTCTTTTAAGTGTGTTGGGTACAATGTTGGTGTGAATAATATCTTATTTAATTTTATATTTGTCAAATCTGAATACATAAAAAAGGCCTTTCCTTTGTGCTATAATAAAGATTAAAGAAAGTGTTGAGAAAAAGGAAAAAGAAAAAAGTTTTGTCTTTTCTTGTATCCTTTTCTCTGATTCCTGAGCTCAGAAAAACAAAATGGCGACTGTTCCTGAAGCTGACGAATCGGGATTGAGAATAAGAACCGTTGTTGAGGAAGAAGAAGACGAGCATGACTTGAAGAAGCTAGCGAGGTCATTTCTAGGTTTAAGCTTCTCAGTGATGCTAGCTCATCTCCCGAGCGACGCCATGTCTCTCGTTCCGCGATTGACGACGGAGGTCAATGAGCTGAAACGGCGGCTCGCGACGGCGGAGGAACAAGTCCGTCAGATGAAATCTCGCCGCGTGGAGGACTCGAAAGCTAACGCTCGCGTCGTGGAGATCTTCGCTAGCCATCGGAACGCTTGGCAAGAAGAGGAGAAGCGTCTGCAGAATCGGATTCACGAAATGGAGGAAGAGAGAGAAGAGTTCATGAACAGGATAAACGAATTGGAGAGAGAAGTTAGCGAGAGGGATGAGATGATTGGGTTTATGTCCAGAAGAGGGGTTGAAGAAGAAGAAGAAGGAGATGATAATTCCACTGAGCGTTACGGTGTGGATCACCTCACTGCATCTTCCCCTACAGCTTATGGGCTTACTCCAACCTCTCAATTCTGGGCAGAGTCGCATAACACTAACCCTTTCCAGGTTTCGATTTTTGTTTCTTATTATATAACACATGATGATTGAGAGAAAAAGAGAGGGAGAGAGAATTGGGGTTTTGATTTAGGGTTTTGCTTCTGTTTGCAGGATGTACAGTACGAATCTCTGGAATCTGTGTACCGTATGAAGCAATTTGTGCCAAGGTAACAGATTTTGAATTGAGATTTGTGTGATGACCAGCATTTTAACCTTATCTTTTCATTCCACAGAAGGGAATCACCATGGAAGATCGATAGTGAAGCAACAGGTGTTTCTGCAAAATTGAGGTTACTAGAAGAGGAATTACTAAATCTTGAGAAAGTTTGTCGTGCTGACATTTCAAAGGCCCCGTCTTTGCTGAGAAAACAGGCAAAGAGATATCAAGCTCTTGCAGGGAAGATCGATGATCTATGCCGAAGAATGGTTACTCCCTAAACACTACAACACATTCTTGAGATACTCAAGAGCTAAAAAGGCTTAATCTTGTTCTGATATATGTTTCTTTTTCAGCAGAGTAGTGATCCGTGCGATGCGACACTCGGACCCGAGTTCAGGACACAAAGACAAACCGAGTTTCTGCTCGAGTGTTTCAGACTTCAGCAGCGAGCGTCAGAGACAGGGCAGAAGCTAGTTGCATTGCAGACGGAAATCACGAGGAGCAATCAAGGAGATCAACTTAACCAAGCCAATATGAACACAAGAAGGTCACTGGATTTGATCAAGAACAACTTGAAAGAAGTTCAGAGAAACCTCGAGATTTGGCTGGCTAGAATCATTGGAGATCTCGAAGGCATACTTGCTAGAGATGGTGCTTCGCGTGTAAGAGAATTCTATGTTGCTCGATACCCTTTTGTTCAGTAGAATCAGAATATCTCTACCTCTCAAGGCTAACTCGCCAACTTTTTTTTGTTTCTTTTGTCTTTGGGAATTTCATCTGTTCTGTAACTGTTGTTAGATCACTGTAGAACTCAATTGTGTAAAAACTTGATGTATCAATGATTCCCAGTTTTGTGGGGTTTAAATGTGAAAAAGGTGGGCATGTTTGTAGGTCGCAATGAATTTAATAAGAAGATTCGGATCTCAAGTCATAATGAAATTAATGTTCACATCTACAGTCACAAACGCATTATTATTTCGTTGGAGCATATGACATGTTTAAATAAGAAACTGAAAACCAAATCTAATATATAATTACGGGTATCTGTTTTTTCTCACAGGAGGTCGTTCGTTGTATCTAAGCTAACGAATCTTCTGATTGAGAGATATGTAAATCTCTAAAAAGATACATCATTTTAATGGTAGATGAAATGAGACAATGTCTCTAATTCTATACTGAAAAGGAAAAAGGATCTACGACATCATCCATTGGCCCTGGTTTGGCTCTGAGTTTATAAGCTGGAAGGAGAAGATGAGGGTTCACAATCATAACCTAGACGAATTCTGTTCGGTAGAGGTCTAGCTATCAGCCCTTCAGTAACCCAACCGACTGATTCACTGTCTTCTTTGGCGAGTTCAAATTCTCTTCGCACATAATCTAAAGAAATGTGAAGGCGACCGCCCGGTTTGCAGTCTGAGTAAGTGTTTGTACCTTCGATCCCAGCGTTCTTCTCTAGCCAGTAGAGGTAGTTCACTTGAAACAACGACCTGAGCATGTCTTGTGGCGACGAGCTTTCCTTAAGCATCACCTGACAATTACGAGAGGAGATAAAAATGGTGAGAGGTTCCACCGGATAGAAATGATGAAAAGGTTTTATTTATTGCTTAGGCAGAATCTTCCTTTGTGTTCTGTAAGGATGTAGCCTTCATCACGATACAGATCAAACAGTGCTATTGCTTCTTCCTTGTTGTGGATAACCTCGCTGAGCTTTGTACCTAGTTGAAGCCGTTCCTCTATGTCTGCTGCTGCTATTTTTGCTTCTGATGATAAGACAAAATCTTGCAGCTGATGAAGCAGATAATAAGAATCAGGCTACCGAGCATTGTCTCTTCATCTAGAAAAGTTTTGGATTTTAAACTGGTTGATAAGAAATCTCAGAAAGTTTAATAAGGAGAATGACCGAACAGCTGGGAAGACCGGTTCTTCATCGTTGACCTCCTTGATTAGAGGAGCTTGACCGTTGATGAGATATTCACTAAAAACCAAACCTGTACAGTAAACATAGCGATGTTATCTTTCATGTTTTCAGAGGACTTCGATGAATATCGAATGAATTAAGTTGGCTGCAGGAGAGAGACATACTTGCACGATATGGGTTTAGAGTCCGGAGTTGGATGCATTGGTAAGATTTGAAATTGGTATACATATGGATCGATGTCACAACTCCAAAGGAAGCAAGTGCAAGACTTGTGGAGGTTCCTATGCAATTGGCAACAACTATTCCAAGCAAGATACCCATTGACTTGCTCACCATTCCTTGAGCTTCACCTTTACCTACAAAAGAAGCTGTTGACATGCACACAATACTTGAAGAACTCAGAGAAAAGGCCATATACAACTTGTAGCAGACCTCAGCAAAGTTCCTTTGAGAAGCAAAGCCAGCATTAAAGTAACTTTTAGTAGCAGCCTGCAGAAAAGTAAATGATAAGTTCAACAGTAAACGCAATGATGCACTTGAGCTATATATGCGAATAAAGCTTTAAGAAACGAAAAGAGAACCTGGATCAATGCAGCGGCAGATCGGCCAGCACCAGCAGCAGCACCGATCATCACGAAGAACTGAGGGAAGACCGGTGTAAGCATCTCCATACCAAAAGCAGCGTTTTCAAGGAGATCAGCAAATAGCCTCCATCCTTTGGGATGAACATCGAAATGGCGTCCGTATTTCTATAACATTATCTTACTGAGATACCCAATTCCATCTTTAAGCACCCAATTGATGGCTGCAGCTGTAGGGATTGCTCCTTTACCCAAGCCAACTGCATAAAGCAAAGACTACCAGAAAACCCACCAAAAAATGAACAACAGGTGCTCGTGAAAATGCCTAAGAGAGATGATAAACTCTGAATCAGTACTCGGTCGTCTACCTGAGTGGCAAGAACGCCGCTGATTTGGCTGGCGATCCCTTGAACGCCTCTCCAGAGAGAATAGTCGAGGTAATCGGAGGTGACGCTGTTGGGGTAACCTTCGGGGAGGAGGAATTGAGTCAAAAGGTTTCTACATTGGGCCAGGAGATTCTCAGGAGTCAGAGAAGATGACAATTCAAAGGAAGATTCTTCTGAGACGAACTCATCTCTGACGAAATCGGGGACTAGTCGCTTCCTTTTGCTTCCTCTCACTTCCCAAACCGTATCTTTCTTGGTGTCTCCGCTACTACCAGACTCCGGAGCCTTGGCTATGGCGAAAGCGGCCGATAATTGTAGTTGGAAGAAGCAGGACAGGACCAAGAACAGAAAGCAGAAAAATCTTAGAGGGTGAGAAGAGTCATCAGAATTATCGCCACCTCCGCCGCCGTTAAACCACCAACCGCCGTTTCCGCCGGAGCAATTTCTCGTCCCGATCGATTGATTACTAAAATTCACATTTGCAGTGGCGACTAATGGGACGCATCGGGAAAGCGACGGAAGCGGTTGCCGGAGAAACTGCCGTGGGAGAAATACACACTGCCGACAAGAAACATCACGACCGCCGTGAGGCGACGGAAGCGCCGCCAGTAAATAGATAAGAGCAAGTCATCTTCTTCTTCTTCTTCTTTTTGAAGACTTCGAATATATTTCAAAACCCCATTTTTATAACGAACAGTTTCTCTTTTAATTTTACTTTAGCTATTAGACCGCTTAGGGTTCTGGTTATATATCGAAAACCCCCCAAATTATCCCGCCATTTTTGTTAGAAATTAGGGGGGTTTTCAAGGATCGTCAATGGTGAAGGAGATACATAATTTATGGAGAGAAGTGAGGGAGTTGAGTTTGGGAACTGAAATCGATCGCCTTGATTCTCCGCCGTCTCCGGTACACTTTCTCAGAGACTACGTGTCTCAGAGCAAGCCTTGCGTCATCTCCAACGCAATCGCTCATTGGCCGGCTCTAAAAAGGTCGGAACCGGCGTACCTCGCCAGAGCTCTGTCAAATGATCTTGTCTCACAACATCTCACCCCTAACGGCTGCGCCGACGCCGTCACTCCGATTCATGACAATGGGATCACCGGAGATCTCTGTTTTGCTTCGGCTCACGTGGAGAAACTTCCGTTTCCGGAGGCTCTTCAGGCGTTCGATCGTCGACTAAGGGAAAAAAGCGTTGGGTATTTACAACAGCAAAACGATTGCTTTAGAGCGGAGTATTCAGTAGTTGTTTCAGACGCGTGGGCTACGGAGGCGCTTGGTTGTTCGCCGGAAGCTGTAAACCTTTGATAGGCACTGATCTCTCCGTGACTTCCTTCCACAAAGACCACTAAGAGAACCTATATGCCGTCGTTTCAGGGGAGAAACATTTCCTTCTCCCACGGACGTACACCACCTCTGTGTCCAACGATACCCACCAACCAATTACTCTTACCATCGAGTCTGTGAGATTCTCAGATCAAATTCAATAACTTCGTTTACAGTTGGAGGCTGTTAAGTGAGATAAAGTTTGAATTTTGTAGGATGCTAGAGCGTTCAAGCTTGAGATTGAGCAGCCAATGAGGCATTTGCCATGGTGCAGTGTTGATCCATACCCTTCACCAGAGAGGGAAGCAAGTGATAAATTGAAATATCCTTTGTTCTTTAATGGCCCAAAGCCATTTCATTGTACTGTCAAGGCTGGGGAGATTCTTTACCTGTAAGAATCTCAATCTCTTGTTCATAACCATGTTCCACAGTTTGAAATCACAGAACAATTTAACAACTGTATATGCTTCAGTCTTACTTTTGCTTCTTATTGTAAGAAACAAAGACAGAGCTTTAATTAGTTATGCTTGAATTAATGGGTGATTCTGACACATAACCGATCTGTATGTTGCAGGCCAAGCATGTCGTTTCACCATCTTAGTCAAACCCCAGGAGATGGTAGTTTTACAATTGCGGTGAACTATTGTAAGAGTATTTTAATTTTGCTTCTTTCCACTATTTTTTTCGGCTCTCCTGCTTCTAGTTAGCTACCTATGCATCTAATTTGCAGGGTATGACATGCAGTTCGACATCAAGTATGCTTATTTCAACTTCTTGCAATCTGTATCATACGAGTCAGCTTCACTCAAGCCAATTCTGTCTGGAGAAGAAGACGAAAATTCGGAATACAGTGATTCAGAGGTATGAAGAAATGAAACAACACTTTGGTTGCTGAGTTCAAGTTTTATTAGTCTTAGTAGAAAGCTCGGAGAAGATCTTAAATTTACAATTGGTAATATTAGGACTTGGGAGAATTTTCTGTATGCATTTATTTCATTACTTGTCATGTCCAATTCGCACCTTCTTGTTGGAATTTGTGAGATTTTTCAACATTTTCTCCACTATTTCTCGAGTGTTGTCGTCCAGAAATTCTTAGAACCATAAAATCATATAAAAGCTCTTAATTTCTCTGAATTGCATTGCATCTCTTTTGCTGATGACTTTAAGTAAAAAGGTATCAGTATTTTCTTGTGTATTAAAGGCTTGTGCTTGGGTCGGAACTGATGCTTGATTTGGGCATCAAGTGCATGAGGATTCCATAAAGCTCGGGTTTGAATCAAATGTTTGATACAAAAGTAGGCTGGTTTGTAATATATGGGAAGTATGAGTTGGTCAAAGATGCAGAAAAAGTGTACAGAGCTATGGAGGCCTAGAGAAGTTTTAGCTGCTGGAACGCTATGGTCGTGAGTTATATCAGCGTAGGTTTAACATGAAGGCTAAGCGTCTCTATAAAATGAAAGCGGCTGTCGAAGCCCAGGATACGTTCTTGAAAGAGATCAAGCGCAGAAGCTGTTTTAGCAATAGATGATAAACCTGATAGTCAGACTCCCTTATGCACTACACCTGCAAATATTGATGTGTATACTCATATATTTACTGTTCGAAAAAGTATAATAGTCGCTCGTGTTCACGTACGGCGATCAAGAAAACATCGCAGCACAACCTGAGTTAATTCAAGAACCAAAGTTTCTGTTCAGTCAGCGGATTTTGGTGCAGATATGGAAGTGTTTGTGAATAGATGTCCCATTGGTTTGTTTTTATGGTCTTTGTATATCAAGGGTTCAGCTTCCTTTGAGGTGATTGGGATGATACATGTTGCTGCTGCTGCTTTTTTTTCTTTGTAAGAAACCCATGTGACACTGTAAAGACCTGCGATGATTGCACATCCACCTAAAACACTAAGAGAGAATGAGGAAGAAAAAGTCAGTTAGGAGAACTTCAGACACATCCCATCAGTGGCAGAGAACAGCCAAGAGAACAGGAGAGAGAATTTTGAACCTCCCCAAGTAGATAGGGCTTCCAAGGAAGATTCTGGACAAGAAGGCTGACGCTGCGGGTTGAAGAGGATTATACAGAGCAACCAAGGAAGGACCCAAAATCTTATTTGACCACGTCAAGAGACCATAGTTGAGGGCAGACGCGATAACTCCCTGCACAGAGGAAGCAGCAGAGTTACTGATTTGGAGTAACTTAATTTGTCACAAAGTCTATACAGCTATGTGAGGAAATTACTGCGTAGACAACTGCAAAGAACTCGGATCTTGTGAGACTCCAGTTCGTTGACTCATTGGTCATGAAAAAGGCAGATGTCACCATGAACATGGTCCCAAAGAAATACGAGTATGCTGTGACTGAAAGATTTGCCGGATACTTCTTTAAGACTGGAGCCTGAGATGTTTACAAGTGATAAAATACGCGGGGTCAATCCAAAGACAAGATATCTGAAACTGAGGTGTTGGATCATCTGAAAGCAAAATGACATGCCTGAATTGCAAGAAAAGCAGCCATGCAAGTGCAGTTGCCAATCAAACACAAAACTCCCAAATTCCATCTCCCAAGTCCATTGAGAAAGTTAGACATGAAGTGTCCAGATGCTTCAGGGTGTCTTATTTCAACATGACCCAAGAACTCAACCTCTGTTTCCCCAAACAAAGCCGGTCCACGAAACAAAACCATCAATACCGCCCCTACGACACAGATCACCGTACCTCCTACCTTAGCTTGACCTTCTAGTTTGAATAAATTCAATCTCTCTGTTCTGCATCAACACACGAAAATGGAAGGAGAAGGCATTGATTCTCTGATCTTGCAAGAGTCGGAGAAGTAAAGAGAGACCGATCAATCCAATCTTTACCCCATAATGAGAGCCAGGATGAAAGTAAAAACCGGAATAGACGGTTGAATGGCTGCAGCATAAGTGGGATTGGTGTAATTGAGTCCAACGAGGAACAAAAGCTGATTGCCAAATATCCTAAATCACATCAAAAACAACATATATAGTTTTGATGATTACACGATCATGGAGATAACAGAAAGGGGAAGAAGAAGAAAACTCTTATTACCCAGTTAGGCCGAGAAAGAAGAAAGCTAAGAGAAATCGTCGATTCAAAGGAGGTCTTGTCTTCTTGTCACGGATATAAGCTAGAGGAGCAAGAATGGAGAGAGCGATGAGATCACGAAAAACGCAGAAGACGAATTGGTTTACGCCGACGTTGAGAGCCACTTTGGTAATCACGTGATAACCTCCGTTGAACAATTGCACACCGACCATCGCCACGTGTGCCTTCCACGCCTCACTCTCCATCGGCCGGTTTCTTCTTTTCCGACGGTTCCTCTTCCCGGAGAGAGAGATGAAAGCCAGGGTGAATGAGTTAAAGAGAGATTTTTTGAAAAAAATTGAATCTTGAAATCGATTGCTTAATCGTCACGTCGAATCTATTTCTGTCAAAATGTAGTTTTCGACTGAACGAGACAGAGGAACAACAAATGATGATGACGTCACTGCTTCGGACACAAGCATGCATTGCGATTGATCCTATTTACCCGCCGTTCCATGATCACTACTAGGCTTACCTTAAATTTCTTTAAATTTCTTTCTTTATTTACAGAACCTAGAAATTAAATATTACATGGTAAATATCCTGCAAATCTGAAGATAAATTTGAGGAAAGAAATACATAAATGTATTGTCATATGATAGCTAGATAATTAAAACATTCTATAGTAGACTGTAAATCATCCTTTCATATTATTCCTTAATTAGTATCACCAACCAATTAGAAAATTCCAATAATGATGGAGAGTACTTAAATTCAAAATTCCAATAATTTTCACTTGGCAACATGAAAACTACAAGATATTTTCACTGGATCCATGTGCCGGTCTATCTATGGCTGATAATCCGTATGTTAACCAAAAATTTGAAAGTCATGATATATTATCCATGTAATCATCACATGAATTTTTTTTTTGTGTTTTGACTTTTCTCACATAATAGTGGATTTTACTTTTCGATAGATCATCCATCTTTCAATTAATTTAATTCAAACATGCTTAATCCAAAAGTTCTCTCTGAATAAGTGATCAAAAAAATAATTGCATTTTGGTGACATATGTAACCAAATTAATTTTAAGCATTTTTCACTTATTCTATTACAAATTAGAGTATTATAATCAGAAGACAATGCATATCTTGACTATTATTCTCAATAGTATGAGTCTTGCTTGATTCCACACTCATATGAGTTCGGTTCTGATACCAAATTGTCACCAATAGGCTTTCATGTTTACTCACTTGGCCCATGTGTCAGTCTACTCATGTCTGACAGTCGGTGCATTAACAGAAAAATTCAAAAATTATGATATATTAACCCTGCAATCACTACCTGATTTTTTTTTCTATTTTTTTTGCTTCACTCACATAATATCAGGAACTATTTTTCGATGAATTCAACTATTTCAGTTGAAACATGTTTAACTTTAAAGTTCTTTCTGAACAAATGATGAGATAAATAAACGTATTTTAGTGACATATGTAATCAAATTAATTATTTAAGTCTTTTATACTACAACTGAAGTATTACAATTTTTGCTTATGCTTATGCCTCTATGCTACTTGTTCAATCAGACTGTTAAATTGACAGATATATTGGTTTCGTGGACAAGCCATTTGACTTTTGATGTTTTATTTCAAACGTCACATTTTACATCTAAATGTTTGATTGATTTGATTTTAATTGTATCTAAAAGTTCAGATAAATTTGATAACCCTCCACAAATATTTGAAAAAGATTAGACCCTAGGAGGATGCCATCGGAATTAATATTAAAACAAAGTTGAATTTTTTTTTTCCCGTCGACTGTTGCTTTTGTGCAAACAAACTTTTAAATTTTAAAATTCAATTAAATTTCTACAGGTGCAACAACTATGATATATTTGATTAATGAAAGATGCCGTAAATATAATGTGCCACGAATTGCAACAAAAACTGTGGTCACAAATCTTCAAATTTGCTTTGATCGCTCATATGCGACGACGAACACATATACACTTGATTAACATTGTACATTCGTTTGGGTATTTTCTTATATTGTAATTGTATACTCCAACCACGAAAAACTTAAGACAAAAAGATACCATACAGATTTTTAACAAAAAAATATCATACATATTTTTAACAAAAAATTATTTCAACAATGTTCCGATGGATCCTTTTTCGGTAGTTTTTTACCAGATATATTACCTAAGGATAACCAACATATTTTTTTCAATAATTTTTCGATGAAATTTGTTATTCCAAAATTTGCTAAAAAATCCTAAAAAATTATCTATTTAAAAATCGTTAAAATTTTATAATATTTTTTCTTTTCTAACTATTTTAATTATTTTAAAACGATGAATATTTCTATTGAAAATTCGTCAGTCTATTTTTCCAACAAATATTGTTTCTTTGGAAATTGGCTTTTTTTTTTGTAATGCTAGGAGTTATATTTTTAAGAGCAAAGTAAGCAAATAAAATTAAAACATGTAATAGGTATTGGAAAAGAAAATGTGAAAGAATGTGAATGACTGAATGAACTCTGTTGATCTTTGACCCAATCGGTTATGATATATAGAAAGCCAAAAGCTTGATTAAGAAGCTGAAATCTCTGATTAGCTTAATTAGAAAAGATCTAATTCCTATCAAATATACAGAACTTACTTACAAAGATAATGTGAAATATAAACTTAATGTAGAGATAACATAAAGTTTGATTCCATAAACAGTACCTTTGACATGGGTAGATGACTTGGTTCCTTAACAAAATGTGTAATGGTGAGGGTGAGGGGAAGGAATCAAAACCTCTAAAACAATGCATGTGAAAAACTTTCCTTTTTCAAGTGTTTTGTACTAAAATAACCAGAGTATATTTCCAAAAGAGAAAGAAAAAAAACAGTTGAAGTAAGACACAAGCAGATGCAGTTACGTTTGATAGTGTGTACTGCAAGCAAAATGTATTAAATATACACACATGTGATGTATCCATACGCACACATGTAAAGTCTATATATGTACGCCTAAATTAATTTATTTTCTCGGCTATTCTTGCTTAGTTCGAGTTCCATTTACTGCAAACACTTCTATTTAAAATTTTAACCATTGCTTTGGGAGATTATAAACTTACACTTACAGAGATAAAATATTCATAATAAGGATATAATAATATATGTTAACAGTAAGCCCGTTTTAACTCCAAAACAAGAATAAGCCCTAATATAATTGGTAACTCAAAACGATTTAATTTATAGTGAAATGGTGAATTTTTAGATTAATTATGTTGCTTATAAAAGCCAAGTTAGGTCACTTACAAAGCTGTTAAAGTCGTATATTATGTTGCAAAAAATATTAATAATAATCTCTAACCTTGTCCAACATATATGAACTATCGATACCATAAAAGTATCCCCACATGTGTTTGGTACCAAGAGATGCTGCTGCGTAGATATGAGTGCGAGACTGAGTTTGAACACACATTTTATTAAAAAGCCACACACACTGATCGATATAAACATATACACATGTGTGTGTATGTTGATAATGAGAGAGGAGAAAGAAAGCAAAAGGGTTGAAAAAGAAGACCACATGTTGAGGGATCATATCACATGCTCCTTAACCCCACTTTTCTTCTCCTTTTTCCTCGAGCTTCTTTGTTTCTTCTTTATTCACTACTAAATATGCACATATAGAATCACATATTGCCAAATATATATATATATATATCCCCTACTAATTCCGATGACATTAATTGTGGTCTAACATTGACAATTGATTCTACTTATATTATTAATTAATTTGAATCAGATGAGTAAATCGTAATTTATGATCTTTTGGAGATTATATGATAGTTGAAAACCACATATGAAATGTAGACATGTCCATGGTATCATATTCATTGGATGAACACATTTGACTTTTCTGAGATTAACAAATTGGTATTATTAAAAAGAAAGATTAAGATATGAGAGCTAGTTTTAAATTTGATCAATAAACTATGATATCTAATTATATATGGTTCGCATTATGTGTGGGTGATATTTTAGTAGATAATTAAGTGAGAAAAGACATTATTTTTGTGTGTTTGTTGATCTCTATAAGTCTGTATACAAAGAAATATTTTGAAAATTAGAAAAAGAAAGCCCGTTAGTTACTAAATAATATCTCAAATTCAAATTTGAAAATTAAATTTTTAAGTTAATGGGACTGAGATAATTTAAAATTAAGTAGAAAAAATCTAAAAAAGCTCAAACTTTTCCCTTCGGGAAGACAAAATTATCTTCTAATCTGACTTTTTGTGTAAGGTACATGGATTGAATCCCGATTTACCTAGTGTGCTACATGCTCTCATCACATAAAGTGTTACTGAAAACTCGAATTTAGGTGGAGAGACTCCCATCCCCACTAGACTACCAACTCTTTCACAAAAAATAAATCAATATTAGTTTTTTTTTTGTCAACATAGCCTAATTGTTTTAATATCTCCAATAACATATAAGGTGCTGGGTGCTGGGTTTAAACTCCATACTTAGTGTAATGAATGCAAATGTAACTAATTATGCCAAATTATTTTTATAATCAATATTAGTTTAATAACATAAAAGAACGAAAACAGTGGTTTAGTGATTTACACGTAATCAAGTAAACGATTTATTTGACACCGTTAACAAAAACAAAAAGTTCTGATCAAAATAACCGAAACTTAACCAACAGCCATTTTAAACCATACCAGATCATTTTTCACAATTCTATTTCACCTATACACTTTCGTAACAATAATTAATCAAACTAGTAACTTTATTTCAATGTAATTTTTTCTCTATACAAAAATTGAAATATATAGATGATGAGGATATTAATTCGTCAAACCGGAATTGAAATCGCGGTTTAGTCCGGTCTTTCTGAAACCGTTTCACTGACGTCGTTTAATCGGAAATGATCTCTTTACTTTATGTTTTGTTTTACTTCATCTCTCATCTCTGCTTTGAGAAGAAGGAACATTAAATGCACTTGAACACACACACTCTCTCTCCAAGTCCCCTCCACTCTCTCTCTCTCTCTCTCTCTCTCTCTCTCTCTCTCTCTCTCTCTTCCGCCATTGCTGATCCTTTTACTTGTTTGTAAGCCGTCAAATCTCACTGCCCATTTCTCCAGTGCGCTTTACTTCCGGAAAAGTACTACTCTTCTTTTTTTTCACTCAATCGTTTGATCTGATTTCGTGTCACTGGTCTTAATATGAAGATCTATAGATAGCTTTGTATTACAGTAATTTGTTATTGCAGGAGATTCAGCAGTGTAATTTTTTTTTTTTTCAGTGTTTGCTGATTCATGGACGTTGGATTGAGTCAGGAAAGTTGCTAAATTTGGGTCAAACCGCGAACTTTTTAGGATTTTAATTTGAAAATTTGCAACTTAAGCTTCTGGGCATCTCGAAAATGTTACTATACAATGCTTGATTGATTTGAGAAAGTCGTTTTTGGTTTCCTTGGATCCATACTCAAATGTGATGGATTTGTTTGTGCAGGGGAGGATTTGAAAGTATCGAGAGTACTTAAATGGTAGACAATTTTAGCAGAATGGATTCGATGCAGCAACGAAGAGGTGGTATTGTATCTCTCTCTCCAGCGCAGACACCACGATCAAGTGATAAGTCAGCCAGAGAATCAAGATCTTCTGAGTCATATTCAACCAATAAAAATGATAAAGAAAAGGGTGTGAATGTGCAGGTCATATTGCGTTGCAGGTAAGCTTTTTAGCTTTTACGTTGGCTCTGATTTGTTTATGTATTGGCCTATTTTGGGTTTTAGTTTGATCTTTCTCACCGGTTCTTGGTTTCCTATAGGCCATTGAGCGAGGACGAGGCCAGAATACATACACCGGTGGTGATTTCATGTAACGAGCATCGTAGAGAAGTTGCTGCTACTCAGAGTATTGCTGGAAAGCACATTGATAGACATTTTGCTTTCGACAAGGTTACAGAGTTAACAAATGTTGTCTAAAGCCTGTTTCTTGATTGTGTTTGTCTCATTTGCTCTCTTAATTTCTCAGGTCTTTGGTCCAGCATCTCAACAGAAGGACTTATATGACCAAGCCATTTGTCCAATTGTGTTTGAAGTACTTGAGGGTTACAACTGTACCATCTTTGCATATGGTCAGACCGGTACTGGAAAGACGTATACGATGGAAGGAGGTGCAAGGAAAAAGGTTGGTTCTTGTTGAAAATGAAGTTTTGTTATTCATCTACCACAGTTATGGTTTTTGATACATAGTTACGGTTATTATATGTAGAACGGTGAGTTCCCAAGTGACGCTGGTGTTATTCCCAGAGCTGTTAAGCAGATTTTCGACATATTAGAAGCGCAGGGAGCTGAGTATAGCATGAAGGTCACCTTCCTAGAACTATATAACGAGGAAATTTCAGATCTTTTAGCACCAGAGGAGACTACAAAGTTTGTTGATGAGAAGTCTAAGAAATCAATTGCTCTTATGGAAGACGGGAAAGGGAGTGTCTTTGTCCGTGGCTTGGAAGAAGAGATAGTGAGCACAGCGAATGAAATATACAAGATCTTGGAAAAAGGTTCCGCAAAAAGGCGTACAGCAGAAACTCTTTTGAACAAGCAAAGTAGTCGCTCTCATTCGATATTTTCAATCACCATTCACATCAAGGAAAATACTCCAGAGGGAGAAGAGATGATCAAATGTGGGAAACTAAATCTTGTTGACCTTGCTGGTTCCGAGAATATCTCACGTTCTGGTGCACGAGAGGTATCTTATTATCATCATCTCTGATACCAATGTCTTCAAGGCAGTCTTCGAAGCTAGTGGTTAGTAATTTGATAACGGTTGTTGCAGGGACGAGCCAGGGAAGCTGGAGAGATCAACAAGAGTTTACTTACTCTTGGCCGTGTCATTAACGCTCTTGTTGAGCACTCTGGTCATATTCCTTACAGGTACAAGTGATCCGTTGGTAGTTTATAATCTTCTTGCTGTCTTCAATTCAGGTTTGACATCAGAGGGTACTCAGCTATTTTGCTTTTGAATTTTTCAGAGATAGCAAATTGACAAGGCTCTTGAGGGATTCATTGGGAGGCAAGACTAAAACATGTGTAATCGCCACAATTTCACCTTCAATTCACTGTTTAGAAGAGACTCTAAGCACTTTGGATTATGCACATCGCGCCAAGAATATCAAGAACAAACCAGAGGTGGGGTTTAACAACATTATTCCGCAATAATATCTTTTGCATAAAACAATGGCTCTAACGATTTCCTCCTGATTCCAGATCAACCAAAAGATGATGAAATCTGCTGTCATGAAAGATCTGTATTCTGAGATTGACCGACTGAAGCAAGGTATGAGTATGATCATTTTATGTATTGGTTTCAAGTCACTCCTTACTTGGTGTTGTAACATTAATTCGTGTTTTTCGCATTTAATTTTGCATCTTCTTAATAAGTTTTGTATATTTTCTTAGAGGTATATGCTGCGAGGGAAAAAAATGGGATTTATATTCCAAAAGACCGTTATCTTCAAGAAGAGGCTGAGAAAAAGGTTTTAGTTTTCTCTGAACTGAATATTTGTTATCTAATTCTTCCTCGTTTCAAATCCTGAGTGTGAAAAGTAACTCTTTTCAATTATGCTTTAATCACAGGCAATGGCTGAAAAGATAGAAAGATTAGAACTTCAATCAGAATCAAAGGACAAGGTATGAAACCCACTTAATTTGGTTTCATATCCCATCTGTGCCTCACATGATATTTCTATAACAATTGTGCTGGTCCTGCAGCAAGTAATTGATCTTCAAGAGCTATACAATTCTCAAAAGCTTTTAACTGCAGAATTGAGTGAGAAACTTGACAAAACTGAGGTATAACTCCTCCTAAACATTTTCTATATATGTTGATCAAAATGCATGAAAAACTAACTGTATCTCTCTACCAATATCAGAAAAAGCTTGAGGAAACTGAGCACTCATTGTTTGATCTGGAAGAAAAATACAGACAGGCGAATGCAACCATTAAAGAGAAGGAATTTGTGATATCTAATCTCCTCAAGTCAGGTACTCTATTGCCTTTACTAGCCTTCTCATGAAAAGAAAAAGCTGTTAGAAATTCTGATGATAACATTTTCTTTCGACTTTAAGAAAAATCACTTGTCGAGCGAGCCTTTCAGCTGCGGACGGAACTAGAGAGCGCAGCATCAGATGTTTCCAACTTGTTTTCCAAAATAGGTAAAAGATTCATGGACCAAAATTTTCAATTCTGTTGATAGATGTTCACTGGATCATAATTCTTATCGTTATGCAGAAAGAAAGGACGAAATTGAGGACGGAAACAGATGTCTCATCCAAAAGTTCCAGTCACAGCTCACCCAACAGCTTGAGCTATTGCATAAGACTGTGGCTTCTTCTGTGACTCAACAAGAGGTTCAACTAAAACACATGGAGGAAGACATGGAGTCCTTTGTGTCGACAAAATCTGAGGTGAGAGACTTTTTTTTTTGTTTTGTTTTTGTTTTTTTTTTCTCTGTGGCCTTTTTGTTTTCAGGAACCTATCCTGGCCTCACTCTTTTGTTTTTCTTGTAAAGGCTACGGAAGAACTCCGTGGGAGACTTTCAAAACTGAAGGCAGTGTATGGTTCTGGCATCGAAGCTCTTGATAACATAGCTGTGAAGCTAGATGGAAACTCTCAGTCAACATTTGGTAGCCTGAACTCAGAAGTTTCCAAACATTCACATGAACTTGAGAACGTAAGTTTAGGACTTTAACTATCCAACTATACCATTGGTATCTCTGTTCTGAATCAATCTCCTTCCTTTGTTGTCGCTTGTAGGTTTTCAAGGGTTTTGCTTCTGAGGCTGACATCTTATTACAAGATCTCCAAAGTAGCCTGAACAAACAGGAAGAGAAGCTTATCGCATTTGCGCAGCAACAACGGAAGGTTTAGTAATCTTCGATGATCCTTTAAAGGTTATACAATATTAATATCAGACATTTTGGCTGAAGCATTGTTATCGTGTAGGCACACTCGCAAGCCGTGGATTCAGCAAGGTCAGTTTCGAAAGTAACAGTAGAATTTTTCAAGACTCTAGACACGCATGCTACCAAACTAACCGGGATAGTGGAAGAGGCACAGACAGTTAACCACAAGAAATTGAGTGAATTTGAAACCAAGTTCGAGGTGATTCCGGTTCTTGGCTTCTTGACACATGCGCAGCTGCAAATTCCTTGTGTAGGCTTTAATGCTGTTTCTCTGTCTTGTAGGAATGTGCTGCGAATGAAGAGAGGCAATTGCTAGAGAAAGTAGCAGAACTTCTGGCAAATTCTAATTCTAGGAAGAAAAACCTTGTACGTCGCATGCAAATTCCGTATGTTAATTCTTAGGAAATGCATTTGGTTTGAGGCTTTGAGGAAACTCGTTGATCTTTCTTTTAGGTCCAAATGGCTGTACAAGAGCTACGCGAAAGCACATCCACCAGAACAACCACCTTACAGCGTGAGATGTCAACGATGCAAGATTCAACTTCGTCCATTAAAGCTGAGTGGAACCATCACATGGTGAAAACAGAATCTAACTATAACGAGGACACTTCAGCGGTTGAGAGCGGGAAGAAGGCGATGCAAGAAGTTCTCTTGAACTGGTATAAACAAATCTCAAAAGTTCATAACATATATCGTCCCAATAACGGAGCTTTTTTCATGCATTTTATTGACTTTTTGAAACGGATAATTTTAGCTTGGAGAAGGCAGAGATGAGTGCACATCAATGGAGGAAAGCTCAAGAATCACTGGTCAGTCTAGAACGAAACAATGTGGCTTCTGTTGACTCAATCGTTAGGTATGATTTCCACATATAGAAACATTTTTTTTTCTTTTCTTTTTCACCGTTTCTGATCTGTTTCAAGTCACTTATCACTTCAATATCTCAAACAGAGGAGGGATGGATGCCAATGACAACCTACGCTCTCAATTCTCGTCCTCTGTATCATCCTCTCTTGATGTTTTTGATGCTGCTAACGGCAGCCTTCTTACTTCCATCGATCGTGAGTTAACTAACTCATTTTGAGTTTACAGATTCGGATAAAAGATTCTTCATTTTTTTTGCTGAAAATTTACCTCTTTTTTTTCTTGTTGGTCAGATTCGTTGAAACTCGATAATGATGCATGTGCCAAGGTCAACTCCATGATCATCCCATGCTGTGAAGACTTGATAGAGCTCAAGAATGATCACAATCACAAGATCGTAGAGATCACAGACAACGCAGGGAAATGTCTTCTTGATGAATACGTAGTAAGTTTCAAGATATCAGTTCGCACAAAAACAAACCGGCAAAAACCGCAACCTATCAGACATTATAGTCTGGTGACAATACGAATGTTGTTTTTGGTGCAAACAGGTGGATGAACCTTCGTGTTCAACGCCGAGGAAAAGACCAATCGACATACCGAGCATTGAGTCCATTGAGGAACTTAGAACTCCAGCATCTGAGGAGTTACTGAGAGCGTTTCGAGATGAGAAATTGTTGAAGCAAGCCAATGGAGATGCAAAGCAGCAGCAACAACACCTTATACGTGCTTCCTCTCTCTACGAGGCAGCTGTGTCGGACTCAAGATTTCCCCTCTCTGCTGTTAACTGAAACGCAAAGAGGATTGGTTTTACAGAAGCCAAGAGAAGAAGGTTACTATTGTGTCACACTGTACAGAGAGAGTATTGTTGCATACAGGTAAAAACTTATTTTCTTCATGGAGTTTTGGTTTGAAGAATTTACAAAAACTTCATTTTTCTTAATATTCTTTATTTGTTTATTTATTTGTATTGCTTATTAGTTGGAACCAAAGGAAATTATTATCTTATGAATCAGTAGATTATGAATGTGTGTCAATTTTAATTACAAGCAAATCCATTAGGCTTTACTGTGTCACCATAACTTCGCAAGACTAATTGAAAAGAAAACTCAGTGGTCAACACTAAATAGTCAAATGGAATGACTTCTAGCTAAAACGACTAGAAGTGAAGTTTTCTCAATAATCATTTCTAATTGTACAAAATATTATTTCAATAACAATCGACTATTATAGTCAAATTGAATGACTGCATATACCCTTTTATTTTCAACAACTCCATATTTTTTGCAACAAAATTTCATTTAAACTAATTATTTAGATTCATTTAAATGTATTATTTCTTTTGTATCAATAATTGTATCATCACCTGCATCAAAATACAGCCGCAGCATCTGCGTCAAGTCATGTCAGTCTCTGTGTCACATATTGTCATTGTATCAATTCTGTATTTGCATCTCTTGTCTCCTTTGTCACAGTAGCTATATCACATATTGTTCCAGCATCTATATGGTCTTGTCCCAACAGTTTCTCAAATCAATCAGCAATACGCTAACAACGACCTTTAAAACAATCAAAGTAGAAAACAATATTTTTTGGATAAAAATTAACTGTAGAGATTGTGAAAAGCCTTGTAGTCTTAACAACACTTCTCCCAATCACAGTGTTAGATCCAAGAATGTTCATCATTTATATAAATTTATATCAACTGAACAGAAATAATAGTGTAGAAAACTTTAAAAAGTCAAATAAAAAAGCAGAAGCGATCGATTAAAATATTTTTATGTATCGAATTTGGAATACACAATGATTCTCCAATTGAAATCAGAGCTAAGTCTAAATATGTTTGTGGTTATGATGTGAAACAAATGCAATAACAAAAGCAAAAACGATGTAAAGACTTACAACTAAAACGTTGGGTTTTCAAAGAATCCTTAATAGAGTTCATAATTTAGACCAAACATAAATATTTTCTTACTATTCAAAGATTCCATCATGTGGTCCAATTGAATTTAAATCACACTCTCATATGAAAATAAATTTAATAACATAGCGATACAACTTTGAGTTAGATATACTTGTTAAATAATGTTTAGAATCATCTCTAGCGTTCTAAAAATATAGTCTATCTAATCCAATTCGGACTAGAAGTGATCAATTCAACAATATACGCTAGAAACATGACTAAACAAAAGATTACTTCTATCTATCGAATATGTTACCCTAAAAACGAAATCTATCTCCCAAACCGTGAATATATCTCCCTTAGAAATATCTATTCCCAACAAGATAACTACTCAATCAAGAAACAATAGCAAAAACGATTGAAAACATCTTTAAATATAACATAATGGGAAAATGGTTTAGACAACACTTATGATGAACGAAGTATTTAAATCTTCTCCAAAAAACAACAAGTAACTAAGCAATAAAACACTAAAAACTTTTTTTTTTGTGGTTAATAATGATTTGTGTCTTTTTTTTTCGTGGTATTTTTATAGAGTAGTAGTAGAGACGGTTAGGAAGAATTGTTAACGATTTGGGCAAAATCTTCGGAAAAATGGAAAGTTTACATCCTTTACATTTCAAAGACAAAGTCAGTAGACTCAGTACCGGAGCGATTGTTTCATGTCACAACAAGGTGGATTAGAATGTGCGTGGTTGTCATGTTTGTGAGTTTAGCTTTGCATAAATACGATAGACACCCTCTCTTCCTTTGTTTTGGCGAGAAAACAAGCAATAAATTTTGATTTGATTTGCGATAGCGAGACAGAAACGGATCCAAGTTAGTGATTCTCCACATGTGCTGATTGTGGAATCACGTTACATATTGACTGTGTTTGGGGACTTATGAGTTAGTGAAGTGGGACTTGTGAGTTATGTGTTTGGGGACTTATCACGTTTCATGCCAGGATCCACAATCGAGATTATGAGTTACAAATTTGAAGTGGTTCCTACCAAATGTACAACTCGACTACTTTGCCACTCTCGATGCAAAACACCGTTTCTTCAAAAGCACTAGGCCAAACTGATGATGATATTTGTATTTGTTCTTTCAATTGACATAGTTCTTTCAATACTTGAAATTTCATAAATCTATCACAGATGCAAGATTTTACTATGTGTTTTTTTTTTTACTACTAGAAGGTTATATAAAAAAAGATGTAATGATACTATTTTGAGAATGTTTTGTTAAGACAGAATTTAGAGTTACAAGTAATTTTGTTAAACTCCACCACCTAACCAGGGTCGATTTCAAGCAGGGGAAATTAGAAAACCGTCTAGAGTCTAGACGACTATCATTTTGAAAGCTGAGTCTTCGAGAAAACGACCGGTCCAGAAAAATATTGATTACAGCATGTCATGCCTAAATGCATATTGCATTAGAATATAATAGCTATGTGTATTTACACAAGCCACGAAAATGATTTGAAAATATCCACACAAATTCATTTGTATTGTGTTTTGTCCTTCTCTTTAACCAGCTGTATTAATATCATCAATCATCATACTGAATTCTGATTTTTCGTCAACCATTAGATGAATATCACCTGGTATTTTAAAGTTCACCTAATGAATTTTTTTTTTTTTTCACTATACCTCTATATATATATATATATATTAAATATTGAGGTCTAATTATTCAATAACTCTACTAACTTCCTTTTTTCTCGAGAATAAAAAAAAAAGATGGCATGAGAACAAAAGGAATAACCTTTTCAACCTGTTTGTGAGAGAGCCTGTGATCTCACTCTTTTGACATCTTTTGGGACCCAAACAATTTTGTCTTTATACAAATCCATACCTTCTCTTTCTGCTAAACAACTACCCTCTCGACTTTTCACCTGATTATAGAAATTTATGAAAAGTGTGTCGTCTTGTCAGAAGGATTCACCATAATTTAAAGCAAAAAAAAAAAACAACGACTCAAAATATTACACAAGGGAAATGGACTTAGACTCAGGGTTAATGAACCTATTGATCTTACAATTATGATGATATGATCAGTAAAACAAAATCACTATGTAAGATAGGGTTTGAAACTTACCTGCTATTTATGAATTTCACCAATCACGTTTCATCGTCAAAATCATCAGCGACTGAGTTCTCTTGGCAGATAAACGTGTTATCCTCAACATGGTTTGAAACAACAGCAAGATCAGGCTCCCACATCCTTGTCTCATTAACCTGCGCAGTGTTCTCAACATCTCGCTCCTCTGCAGCTTGTTCAGTCTCATTAAACAGTTGGTCTGCTGCTCCTTGATCCCCGTCTGAACCAGCAGGCTCAACAGTCTTCTGGTCTGAGCCCATCTCGATCCCAGTTTGTTCTTCATCCCCATGAAACGCTACAGTGACAGCTTTCTGTTCCTCTGTTTGTTCTGCAGCTTCCTTCTTCGGCCTCTTCCATTTCTTAGTGGATGAAGTACCATCATCCTCAAAATCTTCTTCTTCTCTGTCTCTGTGTAGATACACCCACAGCTTCCTATCAGAATCGAATTGTACACAAGGGTCCCGCTCATAGTGCAAACGATCCAAGGCCCCACTCACGACTTGATTCACTTGTACATCGGTCACATCCTCCACGATATACTGCGAGTCTCTTATTAAGGTACAAACATCAGCTCTTGTCCCAATACTACCAGGCAATCTGGCGGCGGCATCTCTCACAAGACACAGAATTGTGACATGTGGCGGTCTCTCGCGTTTCAACATGAAATGGTCCCGGGCTTTCGAGGTTGGCTTCCCTCCACCTCTTCTCAGAGGAGCAACAATCGACTTCCTACCATCAGCAGTCGTGTACACAAAGGCTCTGTCCGGAATTGAGTACCTCAGAAATTCTTCTTTGCGGAAATAATCTCTTGCTTCTTGGGAACTCTGGGGAATCGTGTTAAGGCTCTTCTGGGCTCTCAGATCCTTGAACCTTTCTTTCTCGTCAAGGTTACACTGCATGAGTGACAACGGTGGTTCGGGAAGACTCCCTATTTGCTGAAGAGTTTCCTGGCCATTTTTAAGCCAATTTGCAAATGAATCAACCAACTTGACAAGCATCTTGTGCGGCAGACCCCAGGCTTCAGGCGATGTTACCTCTTCAACAATCTCTTGATCAGAAGGACTGAGAACAGGCCCAATCCAAAACCAGCATTTCTTGGTCTTCTCAAATGTTACAAGTGGCTTCCAACCCTTTGCCCCTAGAGGTGAGGTTTTCGAGGAGAAGATTTTCAGAACTCCTCTAATCAAATCCTGAAGCGGCTCTTGTGTCTTGAGGATATAAGGATCTCCCGGGTTTGACTTCACGCAACTAACAATCTCCTGGATAGTGAGGGATGGCAAGTTCCCACTTCCCTGCTGTTGCAACTTGTTATCCTCTGCATCCTTGGGCATGGGAGTACCATTCTCTCCAGCTTCATGTTCTGCACTCTCCACTGCCGTAGGTTTGCTAACATCTAATGAATCTTCTGGTCGCGAACTTGTAATTGCCATACGCACAGCTGTCAGAAGATGCATAACGGAGAAAGAGAAGCCAGTGTGAACTGTTGGTGTGATCAACACATATGGCTTCTTCTGTGGCTTGGCTTCCACCTCGGCTTCACTTGCACCCTTTCCTGCTTTTGGTGTTTCAGAGGTTTCCAGATCGAGAAAATCAACAACCTCCATTTTCTTCTTTCCCTTTCTCTTTGAGACAATAATATCATCAACCGGCTGTTGAATGTCGGAATAAAGCTGCAGCTCACCATTATCCTTTCTCCTCTCCATGTCCATCAAAGACTCTCTAACCTTTCTCCTTTTGGACACAGTACTGCAAGAAACAAACAACCTGGCGTCTAAATTTTCATCATCACTATTACCATCTCCCTCAGAGACCTGATATCTCCTACTATGTAGAACCCGGGCACTATCATTAACCAATGCTCTAATCTCAGGTGATTCGTCATCTTCATCAAAGCCTCTATTTCTCCCAGACAAATTTGGTTTTGCAGATGATCTCTGAAACAGTGGTCTATCAGTCATTTGCTCTCTTGTTTGGTTACTGTTGCTTGGCCTGAAAAACTCCCTCTTGTTGTTTCTGTCCTTCAACTCACTCAAGCTTGTGATAGGTCCATCTTCAAAATGTCGAGAGGAAAAATTATTTAATGGACTCCTGTCCCGCATCTTACCCTTCTGTTTTGCCTTGAAGGAGTGCTTCTCTGTTCCTTGCGCATAGATGTGGTCTCCATGTGCGCCTAAATATTTCAAGTAAGCACCCCGTCCATAAAGCAATTCATTCTCCTGCATATCTCTAGTTCCGGATTTGATCTTTTTACTACCTTGCCCGGATTTGAGTATTGGAAAATGAGAATTCTTCAGCCCACCAACAGAGACGGATGCTTTGTTCCGTGTTAAGCGATTTTTTTCCTCCTCATCATCAAACCCGTCGGATGAATCGGACTCAGTGTCATCATTTCTCATGAACATTCTGCTATCCCTGAATGCCACAATACCAGACCTCGCATTTGGTACCACATTCACCCTAATCTTTTCCTGCACTTGGTTCTCACGAAAATCAGAATTTAAGAACCTTTCATTCATTTGTTGCATAGAAGCTCTATAAGTTCTCAAACTAGTATCAGGTGAGTCCCTCTCAGACTTCATTTTTTTGCTTTTACCATTCAAGTCATCAGATATATATCTGGGATCAACAGAAAGGCCATCTCCATGATACTTCCCATGCCCATAGAAGTCCCCACGAAGGTCTGCCAGACTACCTTTTACAGGCTTCATCTGATCTGTATATGCTTGAGGCTGAATATGATTTGCATATTTACTTGATTTTGCAAAATTGCGGTGGGACTGTTTTGATGAATATGGTGGACCCATGAAGTGTTCAGAATTCAATTCTCCCTCTCTTGAGAACTTAAGTTTCTTTCCAGGCCTCAAGAATCCAGATTTTTCTCTAACAATAATATCCCGATCTCGTCGAGAACCCGTTCCAAAGAGTGGATCCTGATCATCATCATCAATATTATCTTCGGACCCAAGAACCAAACTCGAACCAAACTTCTGCCTAACGAGAGAAGAGGTGCTGTATGCAGAGTTCATAGCTAACCCATTATAACCAGAAGCATATGGCCCAACAGACGTTTTATCAAAAGGAAACTTCATTGTTGCTGTCTTCGGTTTCGACTTTGGTTTGCCATATCTATCCTGTTCTATAACCGTAAGCTGCCGCCGGCTAGGAAATTCCAAACCTGAATCAACAACATAACCAGAATGACGGGCCATTTTGTTCTGCGCAGACTTCCTATCTTTCACCTTTCTGCTCCAAGATCCATGGAAAGGTTCTTCCTTCTCTGATGAATCCTCCTCAAAATATTCCTTTTTCTCGCGCATCAGAGTCTTTTGGCTTTTCACTATATTCAGGACACGGAGCTTCTCATCAATACTGTACCCTTTACAACCTGACCAAGCATCCCTTGTCTGACAAAGATTCACGACCATGTCATTATGATACTTCCTCAGGGTATGATAATGTTTTGTCCTTAGAAACAAACTACGACCCTCGAGATAAAGCGCGTTCCTCGGCTCGCACTGCCCACCTTTCAACATGTCAAACAGTTTCTTAATCGGACTGCCAAAGTGGAAATTACAACCCTCGAAAAGCTCTTTCAAAGTAAGCATAAACGTGAACTGATCAAGGTCAGGTAGATAACTTGAGAGGCTAAGCCGTTCTTCCTCAGTGAGACACTCGTTCCAAACATCAACAGAGAGTATATCTTCAAGACTAGAGAGTTCATACAACTGAAAAGGAATGCTACAAGTCACGTTCCCAACCTGACAGAACTCGGCACCAGTTTCCGCTAGGTCCAGCAGATCAAAATCATCAGAACCTGCTCCAGAATCATCTTCATCAAAATAATCATCATCCTCATCCTCAGATTCAATGTTACCCGCTGTGGTTTTACATTGCAGTTCAAGCCTCTCCTCTCCTTCGTAACTTGACATAGATTCACCATTGCCATGAGAGTACTCTGAATCAAACCTAGAAACCTTGACGTTACTCTTATCGATCGCCATCCCACATAAAAAACCCCAATCACACTCAACGAAAGAGTTCTTCTATCAAAAGTAATGATTCTTATCGGAGAGAACGATAACCCTAACATAAACGCCAGCAAAAAAACTCAGAAATCGAACAAGAAAATTGTGAAAAGAATTGTAAACTCTACAGTACCAATTCAATAAAAATCAAGGATTTCGATGAATTATGATCCAATTACCTCAACTTTTCTCCATAATTGAAAAAAATTGGAGCTCCGATGCCTCTGCGTCAGCAAAACTTTGGTCACTCGAGAAAAAAAAAACGAAAAGGGAGAAGAGAATGGTAGATGAATCTGGAGGAAACCCTAGAGACAAACCGTATAAATAACGCGATAAACTTAAAAGGGAGAAGAAGACGGTGACCGAGAGAGAGAGAATTAGAGGGTTGAAGAAGACGAAGCTGACGTGGACAGAAGCTTAGCCGTCAGATTACTGGGGCATATGTGAAAAGACCAAAAAGGGTAGAGCCACAGAGACTTAGGGCATAGTAGGACGAAGAACACAGTGAATTTCGCAACAAAAAAAAAGTTGTTGAGATAGAGAGAGGGGAAGAGACGGACCGAGTCTGTTACGAGTCGACTCGGAGCGAGTGGATCCCGGTTGAAAGAAGATCCAGCTTAAGTGATTTCACTTTAGGCTTACGTGGCACACCCTGTTTGGGCACAACATAAAACCATTTGGTTTGTTTTTTGTGATTTAAGCAACAATATCATTTACATTTTCTTAGATTAAGATATACGAAAAAAAAATATTAAGATATACGAGCAAAAATAAAATATTTATTTTTAAAAAAAATTAATAATCTACGTTATAATTTTATCCATATAATAATAGTTAAATAAGCCTTTCATTTAGCTTTTAAATATTATATATTTGAAATCATAAATAAAAAAGTTAACTTCAATTATCCAAAAATCTGAACATTAATCCATTTAGATAAATGAGAGAGTTCGAAAACAGCTTACAAATTTTATACTGCTTAAAACTAATATAACTAATGATTAAAATTTATATTTTATTTTATTTTATTTTTTATCAACAGTAGTAAAAACGATTCAGAACTCAAAATAGTGATACAAATTTACATATTTTGAAAAGAAAAAATAAACATTATGTGCTAAATAATAAACCTTAATTTTTAATATATATATATGTATATATATTGTAAAGTTGAATATATCTTACAATTTTTTTATAACGTAATGAAAAAAATTAAAGTGTAAAAAAGCAATTTTACATCAAAACATAAATTTCTAACACACAATCAAAAATAATAAAAAATTATTATAAAAATAAATAGAATTAACACAATAAAACGCATACACATTATTATGTTAACTATTAACTGTGATATAGAATTTATATCATTATATATTATTGCTACATAGTATAAATTATGAATCTTATATACTTTTTTATAGTTTCTATTTCTAAATTTTTTAAATTTTATTATTTTTTATATTTTAATTGTATACTTTTTATTTTTTAAAAAAACCAATACTTTTTTGCATTTTGTTATCTTTTTCTTTTCAAAAATTAAATAACTAACAACTATAGAAATTTCTATTAATCTATATTATTACACTACACATGTCACAATTCCGAGAGCCCTTATTATTATCTTAACATGTCAAACCTTGAAAAATCATAGTTGTTTTTTACTTTCATCTTTTATATACAAATTTTTGTTGTGATAATGAATACGCGTTAGTGAATCCATTATTTAAATTTGTAGTGTTATATTATCTTCTTATGTTTTTCTTGTTGTAAATCTTTGTGTCATTGGAAAGTAAACGTTTACAAACTTACAAAACAGTAAAAAAAACAATAGAGGAATGTTTTGTGAAAACTTTTCGACGTTCAAATCGATAACAAAACCAACAAGGTTTGGGCAAAAACCATGAAATATCAGAACACAGAAGGAGAAAGTTGGGCTCTCGTGATGTTGGATCTAAAAGGAAAGATCCACGCCGTACTATGTAAGATACGAGCCTTGGGCTTATGCATGTTTATAGAACTTGATAGGATTTGTATATTCAAATTCTTATCAATCATTATATTACTTTATAGTGATGAAGATTAGTATTAAAAATTGATTGGTTTCTCTACTAACATTCACAAATTATAAGTATTTGTAGATAGTAACAGTTGTTGGAGTTTGATAACAGTTATAAAAGACATTTTATATGTAATATATCGTTCGAAACCTTTTAAAACTAAAAGTTATATTTTTTGAATATTCGTGATTACAAATGGTTACGATTGATTAGTTAAAAGATGTTAATTTAAAAATATAAAAAACATTATTCAAAATAGGATATATAAAATAACTAAAAATTAAAATTAGATATAATAATTAAAATATATATGAATAAAATTGATATTTTCTAATTAATATTCACTAATTACCTATTATAATTTTATGTTTATAAGATTTTTAAACCAAAATACTCTCAATAATTTTTTTTCTAGATTACTAACATATATAAATTTTACAAGACAATTTTTTTAAATATAACATTAATCTCCCAAAGAAATATTTATCCACTAAAATCATAATTTCCATCTAAACTAATTTAAAAAAACGTAAGAATTGTACACATAATTCTCATTATTTTATAAATATTAAATATGTTTATATTATTAATTTATTGTTTAATCGCTACTGCATTCTCTAATCAACCAAATTAGTTGACAAAAAAAATCAACCAAGTTATAAGTATTTATAAAGTATTTTTTTAACTACTGCACCAATTGTATGAATCTTTAATAACATTTATAAATCACAATCATCTGCAAAATTTCCACAGCCATTATATTTAAACCAATCAGTCCCTAAAAAAGTCTTGTATTTCTTTTTCTCTTGGATCTTTCCATTGTGTACTTTCCCTAGCATTTTTCCAGTTTTGAGGAATATCGTCTATTTTTGTTTTCTGACAAATCAGCCCAATTGATAGGTATCATTAAATTCTTAGCACTCAATAAAAATTTCGAAAATCGAATATTCTATTTAACGGATACAATTTTAAAACGAAATTTTTTTATTCAAAACATATAATCCTTTCAGTCGTGTTATGTATACCTAATACCTTAGGTAATAATTTGTTTTCAAAACATTGGACCTCAAAGTTTTCTTTTCGTTTGATATTTCTTATTTCTTTTAGCGGCTTTTGTGTAATTAACCTTAAAGTTTAACTTTCCTTAGCACATTCTATATTTAGTAACTTTTCATGTGTCTCTTCCGGTCTTCCCAAGTAAATAGACTATGCACAATGTTACAAACGACACACAATAAAGAGCTATTCTTAGTCTTCTCACGTAGAATTATCGACATCGAAAACTTCATACACACAAAAAACGAGCAAGAACTCACAGGAACTACGAGAGAAAGAGAGAGAAAATCAAGATCTCTCATGATCCTTTATCAACAAAAATAAAAAGAAGTGAATATCGATCATGTGCGTTGATAATTAACTCATCGAGAAAAAAAAGAAAGGATATACAAAATTATAAGCCATTATGAAAAACAGGAACGAAGATTCCGCAAAATGGATGTTAGAGAGTGTGGAGATACATCCAAATGGTGAGAGTTCGATGAACCAATCTGAAAATATAACCAATGTCAATAATTCCGAGAGTAGTGGTGGTGGTGGTGGGATCTTGAAGAATGTATCGAGGAATCTCGGTGTGGGATCAATAATGAGGTCGATGAGCGTGTCGAAATGGAGAAAAAGCGGTAATCTTGGGTCTCCTAGCACGAGGAAGAGCGGAAACTTGGGCTCTCCCCTCCCTGTGACCGTAAAAAAGAAAACAGGACCACAAAGAGTCGAGAGGACGACATCTAGCGCGGCTAGGGGACTACAAAGTCTCCGGTTCCTTGATCGGACGGTCACAGGACGGGAACGAGATTCTTGGAGATCGATAGAGAACCGGTTTAATCAGTTTGCCGTTGATGGAAAGCTTCCCAAGGAAAAGTTTGGCGTTTGCATCGGTATAACTATAAATACTTTATATTTTCACGTAACCATAGTGTTCTTAAAACGATTATTCTTCAAATTCGAATACAATGTTTTTTTTTTCATTGTTACAATTATGTATGCGTGTGTGTAAGGAATGGGAGATACGTTGGAGTTTGCGGCAGAAGTATACGAAGCATTGGGTAGGAGAAGACAAATAAACACAGAAAATGGGATCGACAAAGAACAACTCAAGCTGTTTTGGGAAGATATGATCAAGAAAGATTTGGATTGTCGCCTCCAGATCTTCTTCGACATGTAATCACTATTTTTTTTTTTTTTTTGGTTTCAATATGAGAATTGATATAGCAAATGAGGCTAACAATTGTGGTTTAGGTGTGACAAGGACGGAGACGGGAAACTAACAGAAGAGGAGGTTAAAGAGGTCATAGTCTTGAGTGCATCCGCTAATAGGCTCGCTAATCTCAAGAATAACGCTGCATCTTATGCTTCTTTGATCATGGAAGAACTTGACCCCGATCAAAATGGTTACATTGAGGTTTTATCTTAATGCCACTTCCATAATCTATAGAATGATCATGTAAAAATATCAAACTTGTAGGTACTAAAAAGTAGATCAACTGGCTAATGAGATTAAGGTTCATCTTTATGAAGCTATATGACAAAAATAAACAAAATTATGAAACCGGATTGGATCTTGCTAAAAAAAAAGGTGAATATTTTTTGGACCCGGAAAATTAGCATTCACCAACATTATTTTCTGGTTTGGATTTAATTTGGGCACTACAGAAAATATTCAAGGTTTTTTTATTGGAAATCGTTTTTACAAGAATTTGCTACGATTTTTTTTTTTTAGTTTTTGGGTTTTGGTTTCATCCTCAAAAATCAAAATATTGTAAATATTTTCATTTTAATATAAAGGAAAATTCCATAAAATACCCAAATTTTATTCCTAAACCACTTTATACCCCCACATTTTTACTGTTCAGTTTAATATCTCAATTAATTATTTTGCCCATTTAATACATAAAATTTTGATATCATGCCCATTTAAATTTTTTAACTTAATGGTCATTATATCTCCATTAATCAATAATAAAATTTTAATCATAAAATAACAAATTTTATAAAAACTATAAAAAATCATGAAAATTCAGATAAATATTTATATTTTTAATAAATATATTTAAAATTAAATTTTTAAAGGGATTTAATATTTAATATGATATTTACTTATGAAATTCATAACTTTGAAATTCAAGACTTTCAATAATTAATGTGTTATTTACTTATGAAATTCTTCATTCAATCACTACAAGAATTTTTTAATTCAGTATTATTTTGTTTTTTCACCAATCTATAATTAATGTTTACTTATGAAAGGTTCCATATAAACACTGTATACTTATGAAAGATTCCATATAATAGATGTTGATGTGGAATTTTTCATAAGTAAACATTAATTATAGGTCGGTGAAAAAACAAAATAATACTGAATTACAAAAATTCTGGTAGTGGTTATATGAAGAATTTTATAAATAAATAACACATTAAAGATTGAAAGTCTTGATTTACACAAATAATATATATTTTTAAAAAGTAAAAGTAAAACAAAGGCTAGTGCGGTATATATTGCATGCCTCGTCCACTCTGACATTTCTTTAGTTTACCTCGACCAGATGTGGCAACTCGAGGTGCTATTAACAGGGATGGTAGCAAACCCTGACGCCCAAAATATGGCGAGGAAATCGCAAACGCTAACGCGAACCATGATCCCTGAACGTTACAGAACGCCAGCGAGCAAGTACGTTTCAGTAACCGCTGAGCTAATGCTCGAGCACTGGAAGAAGATTTGGGTCGTCACGTTGTGGCTCGCAGTCAACGCCTACCTCTTCATTTGGAAATACAAGGAGTTCACAACGAACCCTCTATATAACATTGCCGGGCGCTGCGTTTGCGTCGCTAAGGGAACCGCCGAAATGCTGAAATTCAACATGGCTTTGATCTTGGTCCCGGTTTTACGAAGAACGCTAACGTTCCTAAGATCTACTTTCTTAAGCCACTTGATCCCATTCGACGATAACATCAACTTCCACAAGATGATAGCCGTGGCGATCGCAGTCAGTGCCTTGCTCCATACGGCACTACACATGCTATGCAACTACCCTAGGCTAAGCGCTTGTCCTTACGAATTGTTCTCTGAGTACGCGGGAAACGTATTGGGGCACAAGCAACCCACCTATATAGGACTAATGCTAACCCCAGTTTCGGTTACGGGAGTTCTGATGATCGTCTTCATGTGCATCTCATTCACGCTCGCGATGCATTACTTTAGAAGGAACATAGTGAAATTGCCTAAGCCGTTCAATGTTCTTGCTGGATTTAACTCATTTTGGTATGCTCATCATTTGCTGGTTGTTGTCTACGCTCTTCTCATCATCCATGGGTGCATTCTTATCATCGAGAAACCGTGGTACCAAAAGACGGTAAGTTTGTATATATACTAAAATCAATATATGTCAGGAGATATAACTAGTTAAGTTCAATTAACCATAATTTTTCATTAGGTAAAAGTTAACGATCTTTGTATAGTTAACGATTTTTTTGTATGTGTTAGACATGGATGTACGTGGTCCTACCAATGGCGTTGTACGCGAGCGAAAGGATTTTCTCACGAGTTCAAGGACACAACCATCGTGTCAACATTATCAAGGTATTAATTAAGAAATGCTATGTTTTCTTCTAACATTATTTACTCATAAAATTATGACATTTAATTATAACTAGTTGATTGTATTTGATTTCCTCGAAAATATTTTGTGCCTAGGCTATTGTATATTCAGGCAATGTTCTTGCACTCTATATGACAAAACCTCAAGGGTTCAAGTACAAAAGTGGCATGTACATGTTTGTCAAATGCCCTGATATCTCCAAATTCGAATGGTAAGAACCATTTTTTCTCCAGAAAAATCTAACCAATCATTATATAACATAGCAAATATAAATATGATACTTCTATATATCATTGCAATATTAAATTGTAATTTGTTTTTTTTCTTGTGTGTTTAGGCATCCATTCTCCGTCACTTCTGCACCCGGTGATGAATATTTGAGCGTTCACATCAGAACATTGGGAGATTGGACAAGTGAACTTAGGAACAGATTTGCAGAGGTATTTCTTTTTTTTTTTTTAACATCTGATCTTATAAATCATATAACTTATGAACATGCATGGTCCCGAAATACGAGTTGGTGAATACTGTATACAAATAGAAGGGAAGTTCATATATATATATATATATATATAAGTATATAACACATAGAGAAGTTTGTGTTTGTCCGATTTGAGCAAGCTTGTCGGTTACTCCGTTATTGTCTCATCTTGTGTGATTCACTTGAACATCGGTAAAAACATTGATCCAATGACGTATATCATTGACCAAGTTATTCATGTTTGTGTCATTTTCTTAATTAGTCATTTTTATAAATATTTTTACTCCCCCTCCTTTTTTCAATTTACATAAACAACAGTTTTACCCAAATGAAAATTTTAAATAGTTGAAATTTGTTTCTTGTAGACATGCGAGCCTCCTCAAACATCGAAACCTAGTCAAAATAATCTTATTAGGATGGAAACAAGAGCACGAGGTGCAAATCCTCTCATTGAAGAATCACAAATCTTGTAAGTAAAAATCTTTATTGCCCGATCAATTGAGGATATTCTTAAATAAGGTGACTGAAATATGATCTCATTTATCTTTACAAGTAGATTTCCAAGAATTTTCATCAAAGGACCATATGGTGCTCCGGCACAAAACTATGAGAAGTTCGACATCCTTTTGTTGATTGGGCTAGGGATCGGTGCCACCCCATTCATAAGTATCCTAAAAGACATGCTGAATCATCTCAAACCTGGTATTCCGAAAGCCGTAAGTAATCTAGAATCATAGTAAAGAGTTCTTGAAGAAAGAAGAATATATAGAAAAAGTAATGGGATGTGTGTTTTAAAATTTTAAAAATGTAGGGGCAAAGGTACCAAGGAAGTGTAGGAGGTGAGAGCTTAGTAGGATCTAGTGTAAATGGAGGTAAGAAGTTTCCACAAAGAGCATATTTTTATTGGGTGACAAGAGAACAAGCTTCTTTCGAATGGTTCAAAGGAGTTATGGATGATATTGCAGTGTATGACAAAACCGTAAGTTACTATATCCATTTTGTTTTGGTCCACAACTATATCCATTTTTCATGATAATAATTTAGTCTTTTATTTAGATAAGTGCCCTAATATACTACCGAAATATGGTATTTTTAAAATTGTCATTATAATCATGTTATATAATATGTTCCTATGTTTCTTATAGTCTACTAATATCCAAATCTATATTTAACAAATTTTGAGAAAAAACTTAAATTTGATTTAAAATTTGCATGGTAACTCCAAGTAGTTGATAACATCCTAATATTTTGAAGAAAAAAAGGAAAAAAAACATTATGTAATGAAGTTTTAACATATATATTACTTATTCTACAAGAATTTGTCTATTGTATTGGCAGAATGTGATAGAAATGCATAACTACTTAACAAGTATGTACGAAGCAGGAGATGCAAGATCTGCTCTAATTGCTATGGTCCAAAAACTTCAACATGCTAAAAACGGTGTTGACATTGTTTCTGAGAGCCGAGTATGTTATTTTTTTCTCTTTTTTTTTTTTTGTTTTTTCCTTTGTTGTCGACTTATTATTTTTATTAGCCGTAGTTATATCATTTATCGGTATTTTAAAAAGATATATTATATGTACAATCTTGCACCTGATTCAGATACGAACGCATTTTGCAAGACCTAATTGGAGGAAGGTTTTTTCTGAATTGTCCAGCAAGCACAAAACTTCTCGCATAGGTAATTGGTTTTTTTTTTTCTGTTAAGAAAATCTTTGATGTTTTGAGTGAACTTTTATTAATTAAAAATCTAAGTCTAATCTAGAGAGTCTTCATGCCTTTACCTGTAGGCTGTATTTATTTTAATCAATTGCATTGTATGAATATTATATAGTAAGGTCTTTTCTTCCATAATTATTTTACAAAATATTCAAAAAGTTAGGTAAATTAATCGCCTTAATATTTTTTTTTTGGAATCTACCTAGAATTATAAAGATATATAGACATTAATAGTTCATTTGGTAAAGAAAAATTATACGAGAATAGGTTACTTTTTCTTTGGACTATACTCTGGAAAAAAGTCTGAGACGTTCTGATAAAATAATTATATAAAATAGCCAGTCTTTTGTTGCAATAATTTTTTTTTAATTTGAGATAAATCTGATTTATGCCAAAACAAAAACAAAATCTGAATTAGTATGGTTTCAGGTGTGTTCTACTGTGGAAGTCCAACGCTTGTCCGACCACTGAATTCACTTTGTCAGGAGTTTAGTCTCGAGTCGTCCACTCGCTTTACTTTCCACAAAGAAAATTTCTGAATTTCTTTTCCTAAAAATGTATCAAAACAACAATTTTTAGCAATTAAATTATTAAATTAGATTTACGGACATGTTGTAGTTAATTAGTTAGTTAATGAAGTATGCTCTGTAGCATTAGCATCAGCCGATTCTTACCAATGTTGCGCTTTATACTTGTATACCATATTTCAAATCACATATAGCGAACATGCAAGAATATAATTTAAGATGAAGAGATTATGTATTAATTATTGAATAACAACAAATTTGTAACATTTCGTTTATAATGTTAATTACCGGCCAAGTTTTATGGACTTCTCCTAACTTTACATGATCTGTATTTCTGATCAGAATTAGGCCACACACATTTTTCTGGGGTCAACTTTAGCCTCCACATTTACAATAATCTAATACTACATTCAAATGACATTTTCTAGACAAAGACAACATCTTGTATGATTAGAGAGTCTAACCCTGCAATAATCGGTTCTATCATAAAACCTGCAACAAACAACAGAATCACAGCAAAAATGTATGAAACTATGATTTACGAGTGCCAAGTTAAGGCCGTTTCTTCAAGTCCTACATATATACAACTACTATGCTAAACTAACGTTAATAGGTGCAAGTTAATCAAAACAAATCCTCACAGTATCTTATCTTTATTATTGTTATTATCAATATACACATATACTTAGCTTAAATACAAATAGATACATGATCACACCAATCTGTTTGATGTGTATATATATACTAATAGTCATAGATATAACATGCTTTTGAGAGCAAGATTTAAGTAGAGTTAGGTTCCTTGCTTGAGGAAAGATTACGTTTTCTAAGGTTCACCTACTGCTCATTCATGTTCTGGTGTGTCATCGAATAACTCTAATCTCCCTTCTTTGAGTACCTTCTAAAACTTTTTTCTCTAAGAGCTGTGGTTCAACCTTGGATTTCAAACGTGTTGTTCAAAGGGGTCATCGAATAACTCTAATCTCCCTTCTTTGAGTACCTTCTAAAACTTTTTTCTCTAAGAGCTGTGGTTCAACGTTGGACTTCAAACGTGTTGTTCAAAGGGGCTATCCCAAAGCATGCGTTTCATATGTGGGTGACGTCTCTAGCTAGACAGGTTACCAACACATTTTCTCCATGAAAAACCTGCTCTTCTCTGATAACACCCTCTTGTGCATATTCATGGTCACTCTGTACCCGTTTCTGCCCACCAAACTCAGCTTCACGTCTCCAGGCTCGACGTTGTTCTTGAAAACCGTCAGGATCTTGGCTACGCGCGCGTGATGTTTCCTCCGAGGTTCGTCTTGCACTCTTCTGTTCTAGCGGACGAGTGGAATCGTTCGGAGGGGGTTTGGGATATGAGGGTTTGGAGAGAGCCGTGGTTCTCGAAGGAGATAAAGAGAGACAAGGATCAGAACCCTTGTTTGAACATCGTCGATACTTCTCGCCATTGAAGAGGTAGAAACTCTGATTGCCGAGAAAGTGGAGAAAACAGAGACCGATAAACTCTTCCCTAGAAAAATACAAAATCTTGGTGTAATAAGAGACAAGAAAGTCTGGAACTTTTATGAAGAAGATAAAAGGACTAGACAAAGGAACAAGAATCCACGAAAATGAAGTTTTGGTTAATTGCCAGTATTTTTACTCATATTTTTTAACCAATCAACATCTATTTTATCTAAGACTTGAAGTGTTCCATTTACAAGTTCACCCTAGCTATGCGCCCCAACACAACAATGTTTTTATAAGAAAAAGATAGTCACATTGTTGAAATAAATAGTGGCTTTACTTTCATGATTCTGTATTTGACATGTGCTTTCGTCATGGCTATTTACCTGATCACTCGGTTTCCTCCATCTCCAATAGTCTTCAAAACTCGTTTTAGATGTCTTTTTAGCAAATCGCCAAATTATGAAAAGCTTCGTATGTTTGCGTGATGCCCTTGCTAGCTAATTCATTGCATTATATAATTATAAATAAAAAAATATAAGGAATACAAAAATTTATTAATTTTATTGTCATGTAGAAAAAATGTTCTTAGAAAACCACACAAGTAGACACAAATTACAAGAAATGAAGAAACATTTAGGAAGACCAATCGAATAGAACGGTCAAAGAAGAAAAAGAAAGATTAAAAATAGAATAAAATGCATCTCGTTTGAAGCTTTGGGAGAGCAAAGAGTTTGAAAAGGTTCTTAAAAGTGTTTAAAAGAAAACAACAAATCTCAGAAAACATTTGTTTGAAGATCTTCCAGTTCAGGATCCACGATTTTCTCTCCGTTTTCAGCTTCGCCAGGAAATATCGGAGTTTCGAGCTCCGGAGGAGTCTGCATATCAAAACAAACTCAGAAACATATTCGTTTTCTTCTTTCACAAGTAAAAGATAAACTATTTCTTCTACCCCAAGTAAAGAGAAAACTGTGAAGTTACCGTGCATCGAATCAGAGCCCAATTTATGCCTTTGAAGAAAGAATGGTTCTTGACTTCGTTTGCTCCTTCCAGACAGCCTAGTCTCTTCTTCGGATCTCGTTGTAACAGCCTAAAGATCAGCTGTTTCACTTGAAGACTTGCCTGCACACCCATAACAAACACAATTGATTATATTTCTTATATACATGAGATTAATTGATACATAAATAGTGATTGATCCGTTACAGGAATGCTAGCTGGGAACTTCAGATCTTTCTGAAGAACATTGGCGAAAGTCTTCTGTCTGGTTTTTCCTCTAAAAGGAGTGTATCCGTACAACATTTCGTACATAAGGATACCAAGAGCCCACCAGTCCACTGCACTCGTATGGCCTGCCCCGGATATAATTTCCTATCAATATGAGATGACATTACTACCGGTTAATACAGAGAAAAAATACATATTAGCTAGTATTATTAAGCTTTTTTATTAATACACTAACCGGAGCAATATACTCTTCAGTGCCAACAAATGAGTTTGATGCACGCATAGGCTCAGCCATGAAGACTGGAGTTTGTTGACTCTTTTGTTGCCTCTTCTTCTTCTTTTCATCAATACTCGGAATCAACAGCTGCGAGATACATCGATCACTCTTAATTAGTACATGAGCAAACTTTCTAGCACGAATTTGATTAGGGAAGATTGTTGAGAGAAAACCTGAGGTCTACAAGATGTCAAGCAAGACAGATCAAAATCTGATAGGGAGATGTCACCGTTTTCCTGGATTAATACATTTTCCGGCTTCAAGTCCCGATAAATAATTCCTGAATCAAGGAAAATTTACATAGGTCACTTTATTATGATGTCAAGAATACTTGCATCCCAAAGTTTTCTATGAAACTGAAAGTGGATATTGAATGACTTGCCTTGGCAGTGAAGATACTCGAGTGCAACGACCACTTGAGCAGCATAGAATCTACAAATTTTGTTCAGGTTCCCTGTTATTTCATGATGTATGTGAAAAAGCTTGAGATTTTGTCTACATAGGAAAATTGGTACCTTACGGCATCTTCCTTGAGAACCTTCCTAGGTTGTCTATCAAGGAGCATGAAGAGTTCTCCTCCTGGATAGTAATCCGTTATAAGACATATATGCGTCTTTGTCTGCAGAGTAAAACATGATACATCAGTGACCTGAGACTTATGAACACGCATATACACACGTGCAAACAGATTTTCCGACCTGAAATGAAGCGTAGAGTGCAGGAAGAAAAGGATGGTCAAGCAAATCGAGGATCTCTCTCTCAGCTCTAGCTCTATGGACCTGCCAGAAGTTGTTTTCAATTCCTACTTTTACAGAATAAGGATGAAAAAAAAAAGATGGAGATTTATTGTTGCGCAAGGTACTGTAGTTACTTTGTTACGGTTAAGCATGACGCTCTTGTCCATTGCTTTCATTGCAAACAACTGGTCTGTTCCATTGAGTTCCACTAGATGGACACTGATGTATCAAAAAATGGAGATTTGTGAGTTTGATGACGAAAATGGTTTATGTAAGCTGTTTCAATAGATCAAAAAGAGTTTCACACCTTCCTGTGTCACCAGAACCCAAAGGTTTCACCGGTCTGAAATGCTTCAGACCAATTTGTTCTCCACTCTCCAGTACCTTTTGGATAGCTTGCCATGACGGTGAATCTTTTCTGTGAGGTTTCGAATGAACAATCTTTGAGTGGTTTGCCCATAAATCCTCTGGCGTCTTTAACAAGACACAACAAAACGATCAATCAGAGATATCTATCATAAACCTTCATCTAAAACTCCCAGATGAAGATCTTTAATCAATTACTTACCATGTTGGCATCAGGAAGTTCTCGTACAGCCTCATCGATATTTACAGCTGTTTGCTTCACCTGAAGCTCAAATTTCAGGAAAAAGCAATTGGGTTAACCTCTCAAGTGTTGGTCAAAGGATTACAATTGAAAATCGATATTTAAAGGGCTTAAGGTTTTGACCAGCTCTTCGCCTTCTTTCACTGCAACTTCTTCAATGACATTGCGAACTGGCTCAACGTGCTTGCTCCCATCTAGTTGGACTCCGATAAAGTATTGTACTTCTCCCTGTCAATACCATATTAAAAAATACACATGTTTATCATTCTTGGACCAAAAATACCTGAGTTGTAAAGTATAATGTTCAAATCAACTAAAGATGACGTATTACGCAAGATTCTTATGTAAATCATTGTACCTTCTGATCACGCATAGGTTGTAGGTGAAATATGTTCCAGAACTTCTTTCCTGAAACAGAGAAAAGCAATTCATAACATCACGACTCTATAAATAAATCGACGGATTGATCTAAGGATAGCAAAAAGTTGAATACCGCTCTTGGTATAGTTGATGAGCTGAACCGTCACTTCGGTTTGGTTATCAATAGCTGCTCGAATCTTCTTTACCGTTGTGGGATCAGTCTCTGGACCTTGCAGAAACCTAAAACATTTGCCCAATTTTTTTTTTTTTAACTCAACACGTGCTCTGTTCTCGGATCTTTACTGAAGAAAACTGAGTATGACTTCATCTAATACCTGCAATTTCTCCCAAGAATTTCTTCACGGCTATATTCCGTGAGCTCCAAGAAACTATCAGACGCAAAAATCTGGAAACAGAGGACGAAGCAAATGAAACGTTTTCAGAACAGTTGAAGTGAAACAGAACAGTTCTTTTTTTTTTCTTTTCTTTCAAACGTTTTTATTTTCTTACAATGGGATTGTCGGGAAGCCTAGGATCGGTGATGACGAAATTCTTCTCGATACGTTCGAGTGTGGTTGCGAGATCCATACCTTTTCTCATCTCTTTTTGTCTCACTTTATCATCAACGCTCTCTGGTCTCTCGTCTCTGTCACTAATCTCATCATCTTCTTCTCCATACTCTAAAAATCCATTGTCAATAGATTCATCCAGAGATTCGTTTTTCTTCTTAATCCTAGTACCAAAAGATCGTTAACTGTGTCATACTCATACCAAGGACTACATTAATCTTTATAAAAGTTATGTGTCAAAGAGTAATCTGGTGACAGTTAGTGCTGATCGGAACATTTTGAGTTATTACCCCATGAAAGAAAGGCGGGAAGATTTTGTTTGTTTCTTCTCGGGAATTTCGTTGATTCGCTGCATCGAGTTTCTTCTTCCGCCACCGGAGTTTCTCCGACCTGACGGAACTACGTTCTCGGACATTCTCCGACCAGGTTTCGCCGGAAGCTCATCGCTCTCCGATTTTCTCTTGAAGGGATGGCTATTGGATGATTCGCTTAAGGCTCGTGGTCTCTTCACCGCCTCTACCAGCTCCGTCACTGAGTTCGTCGCCATATCTTTTTGGCGGGCTGTTACAAAACAAAATTAAAAATTATTTAAATAAATAATAATAATAATAATAATAATAATAGAACAAATGAAAAAAAAGAGTTGATACCGTCATATCGAATCAGAGATTCTGGTAGCCCATTGGGCCTCAAAGTCTTTTCTTTTGCTCCTTCAGTGTGCTTGCTCACCTCCACTTGCATTCTGGTCCAAATTAAAACAAACAAAACATATTATATCTTCTTCTTTTTCTCCAAAAGAAATATTATTATCTTAATTCATTCTACAATTAATCATTTAATCTTATATTCTATTTGCTTGTTATATAAAAATTTCGTTCTAAAGAAATGTGTACTGTAGTACATATCAATTCACGAGCGAAATTAATATAAAATTGAAAATGAAAAAAAAATGGCCGTTGGATGGAAGATGATCAGATCAGCCAGTGACAACTGTTCGAATAATTGCGGAGAAAGCAACACAATCACAGGTCCACAGACTCAACTCAAGTCCCATCAAAAGGATGGAATTTTTTAAAACGAATAAATAAAGGACTTAAACGAGTAAGAAAGTGTATTAAGGGACTAACCCAATAAATTTGAGGACTTTGCCACTCTCGTCTTTAATGGGCGCAATCGTGAGAAGATTCCAAAATGAGGTCCCATCTTTCTTGTAATTCAATAAACGCCCACAATAATTATTACCAGCAGCTAATGACTCTCTTATCTTCGCTAACTCATCTGCATCTGTCCCCGATCCTTGTAAAAATCGGCTACAATAAAACAAAAGGAGACTCATATTATTGTCTTCATATAACTAAATTTTTAGAAAAGTACGGTAAAAATCACAAAACACAAATTTCATTAATTTGAGACAAAAATAAATACTAATGCTTTGGAAATTTTCTAGGAGTAACACAAAAGTTATGTTTGTAACTTTGTATAAAGGTTTCTAAAAAATCCGTAAGAGTTGCTAAATCATTTAAGATATCGTCCTAAATTTTTAGCAACCATTCATAAACCTAAAATTTATGATTTTAGTTTTTCTTTCAGAATTTTGGTAAGAATCTTAAGAAACAAAACATAAAGATCTTCAAGAATTGCTTTAACTTAAAAATAATTTTACCAGTTTCTGCCGACGACCTCTTTGGAAGTGTAACCGGTCATGTTGAAGAAACCGGCACTAGCATACATAATCGGGTAATCGGGTTTGGTAGCATCTGAAACCACAAACGTTTGTTGAAACGTCGACAAGGCATCTTTCAGATCTTCTGATACCCTCGGGATCCCTCCTCTCCCGCCGGCAACATCTCCGTCGGACATCTCACCGGAGCTCCGGCAAGAATTGCTCGAGTTTCGCTGGGAAGTCTTTTTCCCATCGTTCTCCGCCCCACCCGAGTTCCTCACGCTCACTCCCTGTGGCTTTCCCGTCTTTGTATCGGTCTTTAAAACCAGTCCCCACTCCGCTGCTCTCTGCTCCGCCGCCACCGCCGCAACCTGTGGTTTCTCGGCGGTGATCGTTTTCTTGGAGATTTTCTCCGGTGATGGATCCTTCAGAGCCATCCATGAGGTTGTGACAGCGATCTCTTCAGACCGAACCGGGATAGAGGGAGCTGGTTCAGATTGGACTTGGGGTTGGGGGTTGCCACGTAGATCGCTCCCGTTTTGCCGCGTTGGTGGTTCTGGACGGAAGACGGGGTTATCTGGTCTGGTCGGGAAAGTTGTTGGGTTGAATACTTCCAGAGAGCCACGAGTGTCTCTTGGGAGAGTCCGAGAAGACGGTTTGGTCGATGGTTTCTCTGTTGGCTCCATCTCTTAGCTTAATTAGCTCCCTAAGCACGAAACAAAATAGTGCCCAAAATAAAGATTTATGTATAAAAATAGTTAGATTCATAGACATAGACACCGCACGCATGTATATACGAATCGGCAAATAAAAATGCTAAAGTATATCTACATAAATTATCTATTAATGTTTTTACTCTTAAAGTTAGCGATTTAATATTTTATCTGATTTCTAAAAATGGACACGTTTCTAAGTTCTTTTTGTAGCAGATTCGATGTTTGGTTTGATGTCAGAAAATGAAAAATTAAATTACGATAAATATTTACAGGATATGATGATGTGCGAATGTTAACAAATAATGGTTATACATAATTATCTTGACAAGAATGATGGTCGCATATGTCTTAAGATTAATCATAATTAAAGAGAAATGTAATGGAAACATTGATTTAAAGATTGCAAAATTAGTACGTACGATATATTCGATATCATTTTGGTTTTTGGTCCGTAACTCTTTCGGATTAAGAACCAAAATAGTATATAGATTTTGAAAATAAATTCCTTCTTCAAATATAGTATCGCATTTTTAGCTCATCATTGTTTTTTCATTAAAAGTAGGGTTTTAATATATCTAAAGGACATTTCAGAGATTATTCTATAGTTAAAAAGGTCTACTATTATACCTAAATTTCCAAGATATTGACCATCTATAAATAATTCATCAATCACTCATTTTATTTGAATCTTCAAAACTGTTATCATGGATAACAAGAATCTCGTTTCTTTGGTGTCTTCTTTTGGGAAAGAATAGACTACACATATCCAACATGTTGATGAATACATATATATATATATATATATATGTATGTACATGCATGCATGCAGGTTATATGTTGGATATTAAATAATTTTGGGAGAGTTTGGTTTATGGGCCATAGAAAAATGAGATATGAACTGGAAATTTGGCAATGTTGAGAGTGACAATTCCTTTTGAAGCGGGGGGTAAAATTGAGAAAATGACACAAAGTTTGTAAAGTTCCAAAACTTTTTGAGATATCAGTACCACACAACACATGCATCTTCTAGGCCTGTTTTAGTAATTTCGTTATGATAATGGACAGTGTTATTACAAAGCAGAAAACCTGAGCTAATTTATCGGCTTGTCTGGTGACTAGAGTTCCATGAACCATTCGATCGATCATATCTTATTTGGAAAGTTTTAACTTAAATCTCGTCTTTTATATATATATATATATATATTCTTGTCATATTATTGATTTTAACAAAAATGAAGTTATCAATAAACTTTGTTATACAACTACAACCGTATAATTTTTCTCTATCTAGATAAATAAATTAATTTCTCTATGCATTTAAATTGTAATACAGTTGTAGCGTCAAACTATCTGTATGGTAAAAATGATATTGTTTAAAAATGAAAAGTTTTTTTTTTGTATGGTAACTCGGTAATTTAAAATTCCACATAAAAAAAAAATCCACATTAAAAATTATTTGAAATTTTTTTTTTAGGATGGGAGAATTATAAATCAAAACTCAGTAGAAATTATAAGATTATGCAACCACCATATGAATTTGTGAATTTCATAGAAAGAATGACATCCAAACATGTTGATTCAAAAATAATTGATCCAAATCGTTAATTTTTATGCCGTGTATGCATGCATTATTCATATACTAGTCGACAAGCAAACTAGACAATATCTTAAATGAGAGAAAAACTACCTGGCAAGTTAACTTGGGTAGGAAGAAACAGATTAGCTTCTGATATTTTCTTTCACTCTCTCGCCGGTGGAAACAAACAGATCAATCGAGAAAGGAGTTTGGGATGAGAAGTTAACTTTGATGAGGCTTTTAAAAACAAGGGGAAAATTTTGATAAGAAGAGATTCAAGAAAGATAAAAAAAGTATTTAGGGTTCATGATTGAATTAGTCTTTTTCTAGCTCCATCACTGGATTATTTGATCTCCCCATGCCTCTTATGTTCCTGATTCCACATGGCTTTATTTTTATTTCTTACTTTTAAAGTTTAGATAGAAGCAAAACATTAATCTCAAACTCGTTTATCCATCTTTTGTATAACACTGTCTTGCTAATTAGATAAACATGAGTATGCTCAATAAATGAATTTATATGGGGCTTAATTTTATTTGGACATGAATGGTTTATGATTTAATCTACATTAATTAGAAAATGTTGGATTAATCTATGTTTAGGTATAAACACGTGTATAAGACAAACCCGACTGTAAAAGAGAAGGCACAGAAAAACTTGCTTGTTGTTACTCGAAAAGCTGAAATAAAATTAAAAAAAAAAATTAAAATCCCAAGGACACATGACACAAGTGTGTGCGAGTGATGGTTTGTTCTTTTAAAAGGTTCTGATTTGTGTCAGTCAGTATATGTGGGAGTGAGTTGTCATTTGAAAACGCCAAAACCGGGCAAATGCAGAAACCGGATATTAATATATTGGGTATTAACAAGGGAATCTTTTAAACGACAACGAAGCTTTCTTTTAACTTGTAATCGTAAAAATAATTAACACCAAGAGTCTGAGAAGCAATGTGTACCTGGTTAAACGGTGCAACACGTCATCCCAATCAATCACGATCAAACTTAGTTAAAAATATCAGACCGGTTTACTATAGATTCAAACATTTTGTCGGAACCCTTGTGGGCGAAATTACAGAAAAGATATAAACACAGAGAGAAATGGTAACAATTGATACACAAGTAGGGACCATAACCCATGTGAAGATTGATCTCAGAGATAGAAAAAATAAAAATATCATAACTAGTTAATATCATATATTCTCATCCATCATCTGGCAATTGTGGGTTCGAGTGTGGGTGGGGGCAGAAAATGTCCATCAATCTTCACATATTGTTTCTTAATTTTATCCCATTTTGTGGGATAGATAAATCAATATCATGGCGATAAAGCAAGACGATAAGTTAATAATGAATACTGTAAGCAAATGTCTACATTACCATAATCTACTTTTCTTGATCTTAATCTTACGTTACAATGATTAGCTATTAACCATACTAATTTTATACGGTGATGTAGAATTTGCTTGGTATTAATAAACTGTTATGTTAAGATAAACTAATCGGTTTATAAATATTTTGATTTTGGTTTTGGTCTAGACTTTCATTCTGGTTTAGTTTGGGGTTTTTTCGGTTATAGTTTTTTTTCTTTCTATAATTTGGTAAGGTTTCAAGATAATAAAACCATTTTGATTTCGGTTTGGTTTTAATTTAGACATTAGGCATTTCATTTGGTTCGGTTCGGTTCGGTTACAGTCTTTTCCATTCCTAATTTGGTTAATGCGAAAACAACTATGTAGGCATAAACGCCGTCGTTTTACCTGTCTGTGTCTGAAACAAAAAAAAAAACAAACTTAATTGGTTTAGAGCAGAGAAAAACCAAAAGAGAGAGAAAAAGGGCGACTCAAAGGTGAAAATGGTTTTTTTCTTTTCCTGCTAGATCCTCGACGATTCTGGCATAAATCCGGTCTTTCACCGATGAAATCCTACTCCTTGCTCTTCGATCTATCTATTGATACCTCTTTTCTTTGTTTTTCTTGTCCTTTTTCCTTTTTCCCTTTTTCGAAACCCTAATTTTTTTTTTCGTCTAATCTTTCCATGGTTTCCTTCTTCGTGACATGCAAAGCTTTCCCATCTCTCATCTCTCGTTTTTCTTCCCTATGAGACAATTGAGACAAGATTTCTTCCCCATATCCTAAAGAATAGTACAATCATATAGTCTTGAGGTGTGGTTTCCTCTCTGTCTTTCTAACTGTGGTTTGCCCTTACGCTTCTTGCCCTTGGGGGTTTTAGTAGCGATTTCTCTTAGCAAGCGTCTCTAGAAAGCTTTGCCTTTGAAGTACTCTCGGCTGTTTTCTAAGTCAGCTAAGAAGAGATATTATATTTCCAGCTCTGATACATGCAATCATGCCCTCTTGCTAATCTCTAATCTTCCCCTTTACCCAGTAAAGACAAAGTTTTTACCCTAGGCTCTCATGTACAGTGCATTCGCATAGTCTTGAGATCTAGGGTCCTTGTTCTTTTACTGTGGATTTTCATACGCTTTCATGCCCTCACGGGTGAAGCAGTGATTACCCTTAGCGAGCTTTTCGAAAGTTTCGCCTTGTTTATACTCTCAACTGGTTTTTACAATCAGAGAATCAGAGATAACTTACTTTACTTTAAGACTATCAAGTCTAAGGAAAAGATTACTGGCTTTCCGACTCATCAGCATCTCTCGGTTAGTTTCATCCCTCATCCCTTTCTATTAGATAGGTGGATAGTTAGGCGAACGAACCATTATGAGTAAGAGCGGTAGGAGAAAAGAAGAAGCCGCGATTCGAAAACTAAAAGAGCAGGAAGAGGTTAATCTAAGTGATGTGGTTGTCATTCATGCTCCTGAAAATGAGTCTATTGTTGAAGAATTGAATTCAAGCATCATTGTTCGAATCCTGAATCCGTTTTCAATCAAGCCCTCTGGCTTGGCCTCTGCTCTTCCCAAAATTTGGGATGTGGAAGAATCCACCAAAGCTAGACCCATAGGCCAAGATAGAGTGCAATTCCACTTCAAATATGAATATGATCTGAAACGGGTACTAGAAAAGGCTCCCTGGTTCGTCAATGGTTGGATGGTCACTGGGGAGAAATGGACCCCAAACCCCTCTTCATCTTACCTTAATAGGATTCTATTTTGGGTGAATATCCGAAATATTCCGGTGAACTTTGTCACGGCTGAAACGGTTAAAAAGGTGGGAGCAACAATTGGGAAGGTATCAGAGGAGTTGCAACTTCACGCAAGGTCCCCAGATTCATTGGAATATGTTCGGGCTAGGATATGGCTGCCGGTAGACAAACCAATAGTGTTCAAGATGCCTATCAGTTTCAATGCAGGGGAAACAACAATCATAGAGTTTGACTATGAAAAGCTTCAGAAACTCTGCTTGCGATGCAAACGTTTAACCCATGATCAATACCATTGTCCTAACCCTCAAGCTTTATCTGGGAAAGGATCAGATTGGAAACATTTGCCAAAGGAAAAGGCAAAAGGGGTCAAATTCAATGATCAAAATGTATCCTCTAAGCTATCACAAGTCAAAGCTTCGGAGAGTAAGTCAAAATCAACGAATGATTCATCCTCTCATTCGTTATCCAAGCTGCAGCAAGGTGATAAAAGAGGTAAAGCAATAGCTATCCCTTTAGGTAAATGGGCTAACCCTCAAAAAACCGGGAAACAAGGCAAGGCGGAGTGGAGGAAAAGGGAGTCTCTGGTCGAAGATCACTTTGATAAAGATAAAGTTGCAGCAAGTAGATCACACCTATATGTGAAAGAACTTCAAAGTGGAGAAGGCTCTTCTGCTGGATTACAAGCCGGAACGAGTCAACCTTCAGATAATATCTTGGATCATCAACCGATTTCTGAAACGAGATATGCTAATCCACAAGGAATTGAGAATTTGGGCTTGCAGGAGAACAAAAATTTGACCAGAACCCCGGAGGATAGAGTTCCCGCTACTCAAAGGATTTTTCACCCTCATCTCCACCCATCTGAAAGACTTCTAAGCTCGGGGAAAAGAGTGGAGGAATTAACTCCGAAGGGAGAAAGGGTATCTGTGAAAAAACGAAAGACAAGTGCTGAAAGAAACCAGGCTCGAAAGAGAGCTCGCTTGCTTTCCAACACTGAGAACTCTAAGATTTCAGTTTCGGAAGGAAGTTCTAGTCATTCTCAAAACCATTCTCCATCCATCCCGAATCAAGCACCGCCTCAAGGTGTGGATCTTAGACACTCTCTGTCTCCTAGAGGAACTCCTATGACTCCGGTACATCGTGCCCCAGCTTCAAGAAGGTTAGTGGTTATCCAGAAACCACCAGCCTCTCTATGAAGACAATTGGTTGGAACTGTCAAGGCCTTGGAAAACACTTGACAGTTCGACACCTACGGGATATATGTGGTCAACATGTCCCGGGTATGGTTTTCTTATGTGAGACCAAAAACAGAAGAGAAAAACTGGAGCTGTTATGCCAACAACTTGCCTTTCATGATATGATCACAGTGGAACCACGTGGGCAGAGTGGCGGGCTAGCCCTTCTATGGAAGGAAGACTTTGCTGTGAGTAAGTTGGTAGCAAATGAGCGCTTTATAGATGTAGAAGTTATATGGAAGAACAAGAGATTCTTCCTTACTGGAGTTTACGGAAACCCAGTTGTGCGGAATCGTCAGGAACTTTGGGACACTTTATCAGACATTGGTCAATCAAGGAACTCACCTTGGATTCTCCTAGGTGATTTTAATGAGCTAGTGTCGGCTGATGAGAAAAGAGGAGGCCGATAAAGAGTAGAATCATCTTTTTACCCATTCAGATCTTTTATAGATGAATGTGGATTGCAGGAACCCACCTTGTATGGCAATCCGCTATCTTGGTTCGGTAAAAGAGGAGGGGAGTTAATACATTGCAAATTAGATCGAGTATTATGCAATGTGCATTGGTTCAATGAATTCCCCAAGGCTATAACACATTATTTACCTCGTGTCGGCTCAGATCATAGCCCTTTCTGTACTTTTTGGGAAGGGGAGGATCGTAGAAGCCGAAATTTTTTTAGATACGACATGAGATGGAGATCTAAACCCGGTTTTCAAGATGTGGTTTTGGAAGGATGGAGCTTGGGAAGACAAAACGAGCATTCCGGAATAAGGGATACTGATATTTATGAACGAATCAAGAAATGTCGTCGGAAAATAGCTTATTGGAAAAAGAGTATACACCCCAATGCCAAAATTCGGATACAACAACTCAAGCAACAGATTGACCAGACAACACATCAAGAGGGTTTCAGTCATCAAGTGCTACACAATCTAAAGAAGGACCTGGATGAAGCATACAAAGAAGAAGAGCTTTTCTGGAGAACACTAAGTAGAATCCAATGGCTTCAAGCAGGAGATCGGAATACTAAATTCTTTCACGCTCAGGTGAAAGAAAGAAGAAGCTTCAATCGGATCAATGCAATTTTGGACGAAAGAACGGGCAGAATGCTGTACAAAGATGCAGATATGGGACAGTTGATTGTTGATTTTTTCAACGAGTTATATGCTTCTGAATTGTTAAACTCAAGCCCAGTTCGAACCTCACCCATGTTCCAAAATGTTGAACCGATTGTCTCGGCGGATCATAATGAAATGTTATCGGCCCCACCAACAAGGAGTGAAGTAAAGGCGGCAGTCTTTGGTTTAAACCCAAATAAGTGCCCAGGACCGGATGGAATGACGGGGGCTTTTTATCAAGACAATTGGGGAATTGTTGGAGAGGATGTTTTCAAAATGGTGGAAGATTTCATGAGAAATGGTCAATTAGATTGTCGTGTAAACTACACCAACATCTGTCTCATCCCCAAGAAGCTCAAACCCACAAGAATTGGAGATTTTAGGCCTATAAGCCTTTGCAATTTCATATACAAGGCAATCTCCAAGGTCTTAGCAACTCGATTAAAGAAGATTTTGCCATATTTAATCTCGGAGAACCAGGCGGCCTTTGTGGAAGAGAGATTAATCACAGACAATGTGATAGTGGCGCATGAGCTTCTTCATGCCCTGAGGACAAAAAAAAACATCTCCACAGACTTCTTAGCTATCAAAACGGATATGATGAAGGCTTTCGACCGTGTTGAATGGCAATTTGTAGCTGATACCTTGCAGGCTTTTGGTTTTGGCAGTATTTGGATCAGCAGAGTTATGTCATGCATTACCTCTACATCTTTCGACGTCCTGTTAAATGGTCAACCTTATGGCAAGATTCTTCCCTCTAGGGGGCTTAGACAAGGTGATCCCCTTTCACCCTTTTTGTTCATCCTATGTGCCGAGATGCTTGCCAAAAGGTTTAAACTAGCTGAGCAGACGAATGAAATAGAAGGAATCCGCATTGCCCCTTCTTGCCCCAAGATATCACACCTCCTATTCGCAGATGATTCACTCTTTTTCTGCAAAGCGAGCACTCAGGAGACCGAGAAAGTGTGTAAAATACTTGCAGAATATAGTGAAGCATCAGGGCAGCGTATTAACTTTGCGAAATCAAGTATAGTGTTTGGGAAGCGAGTTTCTAAGGAAGTAGCAAAGGAGGTTAAACTATTGTCAGGGATTGAAATGGAAGGAGGATCTGGAATATACTTGGGGCTGCCTGAGCTTTTTGTAGGATCCAAAATAAAAACTCTCAAATATTTGGAGGATCGGATACAAAGGAGAGTAGGATCATGGAAAGTAAAGTATCTCTCTCAGGCTGGCAAAGAGACCCTCATCAAGGCGGTAGTCCAAGCGCTGCCAACTTATGCTATGTCTGTCTTTGCTCTACCAAGATCAATTTATAAGGTATTCTCGAGATTAATCTCTCGGTTCTGGTGGAGAAGTCAAGAAACAGACACAGGAATTCATTGGCACAGATGGAAGGAGATATGTAAGCCTAAGTCTTTAGGCGGTCTTGGTTTTCGGGATATGGAAGGTTTTAACCTAGCACTCCTAGGGAAGCAGATTTGGAGAATCGCAAGCAATCCCAACAGTCTCCTTTCGCAAACTCTCAAGGGGAGATACTTCAGGAAGAGTGAAATTCTTACAGCCAAAGTTGGTCATTGTCCATCTTACGCATGGAGAAGCATCAAGAAGGCTCAGAAACTAATGTTTTTGGGCTTACAAAGAAATTTTGGAAATGGGACAGGAATCAAGTTTTTAGAGGACCCTTGGGTGGTGGACCCACTGCCCAGACCTCCAGTTGTAAAAGAAGGAGTCGACCCTGAGATTTTATGTCTACATCAGCTCTTGAACCCAGGATCAGATGAGTGGATACTGCCGCAGTTGGAAGGTTTTTTTGATCCAAATGAATGCAACCTCATCTTGCAAATCAAGCCAAGTAAGGAAACATCCAAATTTCCTTATAGATGGATCTTCCAACCAAATGGGCAATACACAGTCAAATCTGGGTATAGACTTTGGGTGGAAAGGTTGCAAGAAGAAGAATGGCTTCTGAATGCTCAAGCTCCGAACATAAATAACCTCTATGCGGCAATTTGGAAAACACCCACCTATCCAAAGATCCATCATTTACTTTGGAGAATCCTATCCAACAGCATTCCCACAGGTTTGAACCTTTGCCAACGCAAATTATTAAGAGATGCAACATGCCCGAGATGTGGAAATGAAGAGGAGGACTCAAATCATATCTTCTTTCTATGTGGATATGCCAGAGCAATATGGGCTAATGTCTTAGCTGGGTCTATGTTCCTTCCGTATGCAGCAAATTCCATATATACGAACATTGCAACATGTCTAGAGGAAGCGCAAGGGAAACAAGATCTTATGCATTGGCCTTGGATCATTTGGAATATTTGGAAAGAAAGAAATGACTTCATCTTCAAAGGAATAAATACTCATCCAAGAGAGGTTGCTTTACGCGCACTAAGAAGTGCTGCCGAGTGGGAAGATGGCCAAGATCATCCAAGCTACATACAAGACCGCTCCAATTCAGAGAAACAGGAGAGGAAACATTCTTTGGCCCTGGATCAGTGTAGCACCAGATGGTCTCCCTCAGTACCAGGTACGCTCACTTGTAACATTGATGCTTCTTGGAAGGAAAGGGATATGGGTACTGGAACGGGATGGGTATTGAGAACACCCCACGGCAGAGTAAGACTTTATGGAGCAAAGGTCTACCCTCAGTTGCAGTCTGCTCTTCATGCGGAAGCAACTGCATTAGTATGGGCGGCTACTTGTGTTTCTAATATGAAATTGGATCAAGTGGTCTTTCAAACAGACTGCTTAAGCCTTTTTATGGCGGTAAACAACCAGAAGGACTGGCCGGCACTAGATGGATACATCCAAGACTTAGTTTTGATTTTCCAGAAAAATCCTTCTTTTAAGTTGTATGCTATTCCTAGGAAGAAGAATAGGGTTGCAGATGCATTAGCTAAGGTAGCTAGAACATGCACTAGGTACTTTGCAACAATAGACAATCGAATTCCATATTGGCTGGAACCTTATGTACAAGATGATTCCCTTGAATCATCTGAAGCTTCTATCAATTAATGAAAGTAAGTTTTTGGTGTTAAAAAAAAAAAATACCTGTCTGTGTCTGAGAGCGAGAGAGAGAAACGTAGGTAGCAGAGAGATGGCGGCGTTGATGCAGTCAGTCACTGTCCGAGCTCTCAAATTCTCGTCGGCGGTGAATTTCAGTTTGAACAGATGCGGCGAAACACCAGCACGTTCTTTCAGATCGTTCTGTACGCTTATGTCGCCACCGTCAAAGGCCATCGTGTACGAACAGCACGGCTCTCCCGATTCTGTCACCAGGTTAGTGTGTCGCATCGAGACTCCGTTCCACGGTTACTGAATGTATAATCTCCACTTTACCTTTTTTTCTCTTTTCAGATTGGTGAATCTCCCGCCTGTGGAAGTGAGAGAAAACGATGTATGCGTTAAAATGATCGCCGCGCCGATCAATCCTTCTGATATCAATCGAATTGAAGGTTGAATCTCTCACAATTTCTCTTCAAAAATCGTATGATCTCTCTCTAATCCGATGATATTACGATATCTTGCGGGAAGAATATTTGTTTGTTAGCTCAGTTTTGATGAGTCTACTTATATACCATAAAGGAGTTAAATTGATTAGAGAGCAACTAGTATATGAGAGAGTCTCTGTAACAAGTACATTCACTCTCTGATGAGAATCAATAACATAAGAGACCTAAACTTCATCTTCTCCATTCTCGTTGTTTAGGCTTTGAGTTTGATGTTGTGAAATTGAACTTTGTTTAGGTGTGTACCCGGTGAGGCCACCGGTACCAGCGGTTGGGGGTTATGAAGGTGTTGGGGAAGTCTATGCAGTTGGCTCCAGGGTCAATCGTCTTTATCCAGGTGATTGGGTTATTCCATCTCCACCATCTTCAGGTAAACTCTGTTAACTGGCCTCTATGCTCTTCATACCAATCTTGATTTGTAGGAGGAATCTGACATTTGGATGTCAGTATATTTAACCCATGAATGTGTGATGTTGAGAAGATCGTAACTTTGATTGTGTAACTTGATGATGAAATCTCTGTGTTAAGGGACTTGGCAGACGTATGTCGTGAAGGAGGAGAGTGTGTGGCACAAAATTGACAAAACGTGTCCAATGGAGTATGCGGCGACGATTACTGTTAATCCATTGACGGCTTTAAGGATGCTCGAAGATTTTGTGTCTTTAGATTCCGGTTTGGACTGTATCTCATCATCTCTGAAGTAACAAGTGCTCTTTGCTTGCTTTTTTCCTAACCAATTAATCTTCTGAAGCAGGAGATTCTGTGGTACAGAATGGTGCAACAAGTATCGTGGGTCAATGTGTAATCCAGTTAGCTAGGCTCCGTGGCATCAGAACCATCAACATTATCCGTGATAGGTGTTTTACACATTATGAATCAAAGTTAAGATATTTTCGTTACGAGCAATCAAAGTGGCTCTGGTCAAGTAAATACTGTCTCGTGCCACTGATTTTAGGGCTGGGTCGGATCAAGCTAAAGAGAATCTGAAAGCTCTAGGTGCAGACGAAGTGTTTTCAGAGAGTCAACTGAATGTGAAGAACGTGAAAAGTCTTTTGGTAAGATTGAAGTCTAAGAGTTATATAGCAGAAATTTCGAGTATCCAAAGTTTGCATCAAATATATACGACGTTTAACATATGTGTATGTGTGGTCTAGGGGGACTTACGTGAACCAGCTCTGGGATTTAACTGTGTTGGTGGCAATGCCGCCTCTCTTGTGCTCAAGTTTCTGAGGTGCACCGAACATTTCCGTTTTTGTGCACTTTCATTTGACTTCCCGCTGTGCTGAAGGTTGTGTAAACATATATATTCCAGGGAAGGAGGAACCATGGTAACATATGGTGGGATGTCTAAGAGGCCAATCACTGTGTCAACAACATCTTTCATCTTTAAGGTAATGAATATATAGATCTTTTGCACAAGTTAAATTGACATCGGTATGTCCCAGAGTAGTAATTGTAATTCTTCTTTCATAATTGGCAATTTACTCTTCTGATGACTCGAAAGTCGTTGGGTGTTTATGGCTTTCATGCACTCTGTTAAAAGTTTGATTGCTTTACAGGACTTGGCGTTGAAAGGATTTTGGCTGCAGAACTGGTTAAATTTGAGTAAAGTAAAAGAATGCAGAGAGATGATAGACTATCTCCTCGGGCTTGCGCGGGACGGAAAGCTAAAATACGAGTGAGTCTTTTTCTCAAATAAAGATTCTTAACTTCCGATTAAGTTTCTTCCTTGGTTATTACGTAAATCAACAGTTGGTTTCTTCTGACAGAACGGAAATGGTTCCTTTCGACAAGTTCCCTGTCGCCCTCGATAAAGCTCTCGGGAAGGTAGGTACGCAACCTAAACAAGTCATCACATTCTGAAGCTTCCTTGTGAGCTAATTAGAAAATGTTGACACTATGTTAGTGTTAGGTATTACTATTATTAATCTGATCTGATGATGCAAAATGTACTTTATTGTACTCTCTGTTTCTTCTTGTCCGGTATATCAGAAACAATGAAAAATGTAGACTGAACAAACCAAAATAAATCATTATGCTGTGTTCAATCCGGTAAAACCTAATTGATTGGAACCGAATTGAAATAGAGAATATGATTTGGTTTTTGTTATACCGTATACATCATATGAATATTATTTTCTAAAAACCGCGGTTTATAAACCATAAAAACGAATTAATTAAAATATATTATATATTATAGGTGGTAATTATATATGTAAAAGATTTTCTTGTTATAATTTGATTATGTTAATTTATTTTTTATTTAAATGAAGATTTACTTTATTTTCCTTTCGATTTCATAGATTTTACATAAAATATAATTTTTCTTTTTTTATGCTGACAACTTATTAAATTTTATTTATTCATTAATATTATTATTTTTGCTATTCTAATGAAATAATCATGATTATTTTATTAACTTTATTTTTATTATAAATGATTATTTTATTTTAATATTTAAATAAAAAAGAGAAAATATTTTATTTAAAATTTGGAATATTGATATTAGTATTTTTATGATTTAATGAATTCGATTTCTAAGCATATGAATTGAAATTCACATAATTTCATAAAAAAAAATTAAACATTGCTATGATTTTTTGTTAAAAGTTGAATAAACTAAATGTTTCTAGGCATGTGTTAATCTATCTGCTTCATTAACAACACTTTTATCAACATAAATATATGAAACAAACATAATTTTGCAAATAATGTAGCTATATACTTCACATAATTTGATATAGTTAGATCAACACCAATACTCTGAAACCTCTTAGTTTTGTGCCTAGATACTTGTAAGTAAGGTCTTGTTATCATTCACAAAAATAATATTGCAATTAGAAAATTTTATGTATGGCACATGCGATAACTTTTTTTAAAAAATAAAAAAATTTATTTCAAAGTGAAAATTTAATATACATTTAATACTATTATTTTTTTAGATTTTATGTTTCATCAGTTTTAAAAAATAAAAAATAATTTTTATAATTCGGGTTTTTGGTTTGCTTTAACTATTTTTCAATTTGATTTTATTTATATTTTGTTAACTTTGGTAAAAAATAAGTTTGTATTTTCTAAAAATAAAATTTTATTTATATTATATTTGTGTTTAAGGACTAAATCCATTATAAATATGTTATTAAAATGTATAAATTCTAATAAATTTTTGTTTTCTTTTTGTTGTAATTAAGATACATTAAACTGATAAAAATATTATTTTTTAATTAATCTAATGAACCAATCTTTAATCCCTCAACCAAGATACTTTATTCCAATTAAACACAAATAAACTGAAAATTTTAAAAACTTAGGTAGTCGTTTAACAACATTAATTAATATATTTATATATAATTTTAAATATTTAACTATCCAATTTTTTTATTTTTTGAACAAAATTGTCTTGCTTTTGTATTTCTTAAGATATATTTACAATTAATTTTGACAAATATATAAATATTTATACAAAACTTGCTATTATTTTCTTAAGTTGATGTAAAACATTGGCTATATTTCTAATTATATTATTATTTCAAAATTATTATTGATGATAATGATATATATTTTAATTTAATGGTGATATATAAGAGTTATTACCATATTTCAAGAATCTTGCCAAAAATATAAATCTATTCAAATTAAATTATTGATGTCTAATTCCGTATCACAGTTTTTAAATGTCATATTATTATTATTTTTTTTCTGAAAATGAATATGGTGCTAACATATTAACAAATTTTTAAAAGTTATTTTTCAATAATTTTTTGGGTGTATGCCAGTTATCTATACTTTTAAATGCTGTCAACATTACTAGTGTCTTAGTCTTAGCTTCCAAAAGAGCCGTGGTTGGAAACTCCATATCAAAGTATCAATCGAACAAGAAAACAAGATAATGCAATTTTTAGACAAACATGAAACAATGCGTAAAAAAATATTACTTTGTATGAGTATTAACACATTTCATATGAACGGGCTACCTAAAATAAAAATATAATCGGGTAAACTTTTTAAATAAACATACTTTTTACAAAATATATATACATAGTACTACCCCAAACTTTATAATACAACACATAGAACCAAAATCTATCATAGAGGATTTAAAGTGAAAAAAAAACACGAAAAGACAACAGTTATATTACAAAAGAAATTAACTGAATTATGTTATCGTACAGTAAATTTTATACAAGACTCATAGCTGAAAGATCCGATCAGATCATGTTTTCAGGGAAACGGATTGTCGTGGAAGATGAGCGTCTGCGGTCAAAGTGGCGGCTCAGCCTCCTGTCTTGCCGTCTCCACGGTAGTTCTGAGTCGGGATTGAGGTCACCGATCTGAATAGATCGCGAGAGACCATGATCTTGATTCGTCTTCTCCTCGGTTGCGATCCGATCGAGGTCATCCATCTGATTAGATCCCGAGCGATCATGATCTTGATTCGGCCTCTCTTCGGAAGAACTGTTCCGGAGCTGTTACGAGATGGAAACTCCATGGTTCGAAATCCAACTAGTTAAGATATTTGTGAACAAAAAAAAATTGAAGAAGGATGCGATTAAGAGAGCTTCGAGAGTGAGGATATATGTAGACTCCGAGTCTGGGACACATACACTCGGAGAAAAATTCATTTACTTGCGGAATAAGCTACGTAGGGGTAATTTGGTAAATCGAAGAAATAAAAATAATTAATGAAAGATGTTAATTGTAGGGTTAGTAAAAGGTTTATGATTGGTTAGAACTCAGAAAACGTGGAGACACGTGTCAGTTGTGATCACTCTTGTCTCCCCCGCTAGTACAGACGTCGTTGTCGGTGACTCGACGATAGATTGATAACTGTAAAGATTCAGCCAAGTACAAGAGATATATAAAGACGACTTAAATTGGTGGTCGTCGTGACGAAGAAGAAGAAGAAGAAGTCAAGAAGATAGACCAGCTATCGCTAAGGGTCGTCGTCTTCGTAAAACTATTTTTGTTTCTCTAGAGGTTTAGTAGTTCCTTGGATAATAATCTACAGACTTTGTTTGTGTAAGATTAAGACTAATTGCTGTTAAGTGCGACTGTGTATTCTGAAGAAGATAGTGGACTTAGTTGGGGGATACCGATGGCTCTCCTGTGAATAGCCAATTGGTGAACACAGGATGACCAGTTTCTTGTGTGATTGATCTTTTTTCTTTTATTGTCGCAATTCGAATCGATAGATACAAAATCAAATCTAAAAAACCTAAAATCATCTAATAAAATCTCTACAATCATCGGCACTGAATATTAGAATCGATCTCAAAATCTCTTAGAGAGACAAAGGGTTTTGGATGTATATTTTGGGAGATAAAGGCTTATCTCAAAATAAAACATTATTACATTAGAAACAGAAATGCCAAACATGTAGACTTACACATTTTTTTTCTGTCATTTTATTCTATTTCTTAATGCAAATTTTGGGATTGTAATCGGTGCTGATAAGTAAATAAAGTGGACTTGTTTGCTTATCACAAATGAAATCATAATTTTATAGTAATAATTCATCTTTAAGATTAATGGTTATTTGTTGGGATGAGTAGTTCTACTTAATAGTCTTTATAAGCCATTATGTTTTTTTTTGTCTAGTTAATATTGCGATTCATAAGCAAATAGTATCTTCTTATATTATCATTCTGGAAAAAGAAAGAGAAAAACTCTAGAAATATTAGTAACTCTCTGTGACTTTATATATACATTACAAAGTATATTTTACAAGTCCCAAAAACAGCAGCAAAAAAAAAAAAAAAGTCCAAAAAACGTCGTCGTATCTTAGGAAAGTATATATGTACATAACTATCAGTCCTAGATGACCAATTCATGAGCTGTTAAAAAAAAGATGACCAATTCATGACGATCGTCGTTTGTGGTGGAACGAATGGGCTGGTGAGTCTCGCTTTTTCCAAGACGAAATTATCATAGCCGTCGATCTGAGGAGTTGGCGAGCGATCAAAATCTTGATTTGGCCTCTTCTTGGAGGAAACGATTGCTCAGTTTTCTTAGAGCTGTTGTGAGACAGTTTCTCCATTCTTTAAATATACAAAAGATTGGTAAATTTCTGAAATGATCAATTTATACGTATTGGAGATGTCATTTATAAATTTTCATATATCTTTTCTGAAATCCTATAAATTTTTTTTCTGCCTCTAATTATTGTAGCGTTGATTATTGGAATCGAGTGCCAATGTGAACGTGCTCAACTTGAAGCAGTGTGGTCAATTAGTCACGTTCACATATATATATATAGATGTCATGGACTGATGGAGCCAAATAGAAACAAATAAGACCGTCGTAATAATTGAGAGGTATACATGAAACAACAGTTAAATAGATACATGTTTCTATCCCTGGTCCAGCCATAAGGAAAGACACACACAAATAGACTTAATTGAGTGTGTTCGTGATGAGGTCATCAGACCAATAGCTGAACTAGAGCTCAGTCAAACCGGATGCACAATCAGACCTGATAAATACATATATACCTTTCATGGAGCATATCTAGAAAACCAGAAGTATTTCAGCAACAAATCAACTTGTTCCAGAAACTACACTCATCAGAAATTCACGTGGAAGTGGAATAGGGTCAATCTGATCTCGGACCAAACCGGAACCAAATTTACAATCCAGGTGATATCGGACTACCTTGCAAGTGAAACCGATTCAGACCCAAAGCCATTGTTCGATTCATTCCGGCTCAACCACGACGATGTCTTGCCACTTGTAAAATATTCTCAGCTCATCTAGAGCACGCTCGAAGTGGGTTCAACCCAATACCATTTCACATGAAAAAGATGTTAAGATTTCAAGTCGGGCCATTAAGGAATTAAGTTATGAACCAACTTGTTTTGTAATCTTGACCCATCAGAGGAAAGCAGAGAACTGGTTTCACATCAATACTGGTTAAGATGTGAAAGTTATTAACTTTATAAACGTGAGGATCCTAGACTTTCTTTTTTTGGAACCTTCCGGGTTTGAGAGACTTCACTCATAGGTAGTCCAGGAGCATATATACTAAAATTAGAGACTTCAAAGAATATCTCAAGCTTCATTCTCAACCATTGGCTCATAAGTACTCAATCTTGCCCAGTCCTACACCAAAACTTTCTATATTCGGACCTAAATGCATTAAAAGAGTTCACACTACAACAACTCCTTCCTTTATTGTTTTATCATGACTTGGAGACTTTTTACAAGAGTAAGAGTCTCTCCATAGGCGTCCTAGCTACATTAGCATCCAAAGGATCAGACAAATCCTCTTTTTCACATTTATCATATTTGTAGCTATTTGCATTCAAATTCCAACAGCTATTTTCTCTTCTACTTCCCCGCGATATTATTATATCACACTCCAAGGTTCCAAGACATCACACTAAAACTAAAAAAATATTGTTTTATTTATATTATAACTAATATACAAATTGATTGGAAATACATAATAAAATTCAGTTAAATTATTGGAAACATGAAACTACAAAATAAACCAAACAAAATTTTGTTTTTCACCAACTTTTAATCTTAGAATTAATTAACCATAATAATAATGTATATTTATCAAAACTACTAAATATTAAAGAAATTTTTTAATTTAATATTTTTAATATGATATTTGGTATTGTGATTCTAAGAAAATTTTAATTTGGTATTTATCTCGCATACGGTTCAATTTTTATGCTGTCACTTCTCCCAGTCCAAGTTAACTTTCAACGTAGAGGGGTCTTTTGTTTTATGGTTACTAGTTAGTAGTTACTACACTGGTTCCTGAGGTTTCTCAATTTTCTTTGTTTTTATTTTTTTTTTGCTTATTTTTTCTGTGTGTGTTAGTTTTCTGCCATGTTCAGGATTGCAGTAGACATAATGCTTTTAACCCGAACTAATTTATGGACAAACATTTAACAACTTAGCTGCACCACATACAACCTCATAATCATTAACATTTTTCAAATTTTTGGGTTCAAAAACAGAGGAAAAAACACTTTTAACCCATCATGAGGAGCTCTGAGATTTTGTGCCAACAGAGCTCTGAGATTATGTCACCAGAGACTGAACAAGACATGAAAGAGAGCAAGAGGAAGCAAGAGGTACTATGACTTTTGTTTGTTTTTGATGATGATGCAGTAATGATTTGGTAATGATCTAATTAGTTTATAACATTCCAGTACTACTTGGTGAATGTATAAACAACTGAAAAATGATTTAGGCAGATATTCCGATACTATAATTCAGTAATCATCAGAAAGAAAATTAATATACTTACGATCATACATTGTGTTCAATAGACTGAATTAGCACGGAGAAAGCAGGAGTTACTTTCACTTGTGTATGATTACAGAAAAAACCCTTAACACTATGTAATATCAGATACAGAACAGCTTTTCTGATATTATAAGATGGATGAATCTACTGTAAGTAACTTAAATTTGTTGACTTAGAACTTTGATAAGAATCAGCTGATTACTTTGTTTGCATCAGTTTGATACTACTATTTTTCTGATTGTAGTTCTATATCTGAGCAGCAGCTATGCTCTTTATGTTGAATAAAGTTCAGTAACCATCCAAAATAAATTATGGAGTGAGTAATCTAATTGCCGTGTTTGTTGCTTGGGTCGCAAGAGTGATGCACTTCTGTGTCATGCCAGAGAACAGAGGTACGTAGGAGTCAGTATCGCTTTGTGTATGTTCATAGAGAAGCCTTGTGGTGGCATTACTAGCCAAAAAGACTATGCTATAAATGTTTCTCAGTCCTATTCCAAAGAGAAAAATACTATTTTATAAGTTTTTCGATGGACTTTCGCCATGTATAAAGTGGTAAATATACATAAACATCAGTTGATTAGACAAAACTGATAAGAGAATACTGATTAGAGGAAACTAAACATCAATTTCATTAGACAAAATCACACTTAAACATGGTAAAATTGCAAACACAGACACATAAGTTTAATAGGAGTAAGTAACAAATTAGAGAAAACTGAAGCAAACATGTTGTCTGTCTTAGGTGGAAACACCTTTACGATCGTTTTCATTATCAACTTGGAGATTTCTGTATCTGTAAAACGAAGAGCAGACAAGAAAATAGCCGAAATTCAAGACTCCTCCAGTGACTAAAACCCAGTAAACATTATCAACTCTTCCGTGGTTAATATCATCTGGTAACCACTTGGTGGTCCTCTGGATCAAATCTATCAGAGCTGTGCTCAAATAGAAAGAGATTCCAATCACCAGTGAGGTCAATGAAGTCGCGGTGTTTCTCAAAGACTCAGGGAATTCTCCATAGAATAGTTCAATATTTCCCGGAAATTGGAAGGCCTCGCCTATTCCCATTACAACGAGAGGAGGAAACAGCCATAGCACTGACATGGGATGCTTATTTTCAATTGTTTTCAGCCTCTTTGCTTCCACAACCGCAGAGATTGCCATGCTTACGATGGTGAGAACCTGGCCTATCCCCACTTTTTGAAGCGGTGTCAGTGGCTTATGGGTTAGCTTTTGGTACATGGGATAGACAAGCCAGTTGTTCATTATGATAAATGTGGATGCGGATATGAGTATTATGACTTGGAGGGAACCGGCCGGGACTTCGAAGTGAGGACCAAGCCCACGGTCCGTGACTAGTGCTTGGAGTACCATTAAGCTTGTTTGCATCACCATTGGCGTACTAACAAAAATTATGGCTAGCCACAGGGGAAGAACTCGGAGAATGGCTTTGAAATCTTCTACTTCCTGAACAGAGCATAGTCTCCACATGTTATGAACCAAGCCGTCTTTCTGATTTAAGTCGTCTTCGGTCTTCAACGCTGCACGATTCAAGAACCTGCATTTGTAAATCTCTATCAGTTTTGGTATAAGTTGCATGAATGAGGAAAGCATTTAGTTTTCACCTGAAGCTCTTAGAGGGAACTGGAGCAGAAGTCTTGGCCTCTTTTTCGTATCCACAGTGATAGTCTTCTTCTTTGGAAGAAATCACAGCCTTCCTTTTCACTGTAGCAGCGACTACAACGCGGATCAAGCATTTGAAAGGACTTCCCATGGGTTTGTCATGCTTGTAGAGTCTCTTCCCGCAGACGAAAACAATGAAAGTTACCAAATTAGCAGCAGCACAGAGGCCAAACCCAAGTTTCCAGCTACCATTGTCCTGTGTGTATACAATTGCTGTTGCACCGGTAATAGCTCCAGCATATAGTGTGAGGAAGTACCAGTTGAAGAAGCTTCCTTGATCCTTATGTTTCTCAAATTGGTTTGCACCCGCGGATGCCAAGGTGAACCGTGTTCCACCTGCTCCAGTGGTTACTAGAGCTAAGGCTGCATACAAGACCCCAAGCTGGAGTTTTGATGGAGAATGGCATAGGATTGATCCCGTTTGACATGGTCTAGGTCTCAAGTAATCCAAAGATGCGATCAGAGTCAAGAGAAGGATCCCCTGAAAACGTTTGAAATTTTTGAGCTGACATAACAGAGAAATAGTTATGAGTCTTGGACTTACAGTCAGAGAAATGAAAGCAGAGGCCGATATGATGGGAATGTTTCCGAAGAAAGAATCAGCTAAAATGGCTGCAACAACAGGCAATATGCTGATGCATCCATTGACAATGTTTGAAATTTGAGCAGCAGCGATGCTCTTGATGTTGAATTCCTCGATCAAGAAGACGATCAAGTTCATAACCCATCCGAAAGAAGTTATGGATATACCTAACAATGTAGCTGCACCATATAGTACCAACCCCACAAACATCAACATTTGTATATGTCTTGGCTTTAAAGAAACATAGACAATAACAAAAAAACCCCAAAAATACAAACCAATCATGAATGGAAATGTTAGCCAGCCACCGCGTTTGCAGCTTGGATCACCAGAGTGCTGCGCTTCTGTATCACCTGAGACTAGACCAGCCATAGAAGAGAACAAGAGGAAGCAAAAGTAACTTAGCTTTGACTTAAGTTTGTATGTGATGATGCAGATAAAAACCTTAAAGTGTGTATATATATATACATATAAGCAAATGCAGAACAATTATGAGGGTGCAATGATCCGAAAACTATCCAATCATTTTGTGACATTTCATCTACTTCTTTCATGTTTTGAAATCAAGTTGGTGAATGTAATAACCAACTAATAAAGGATTTTGTCACATCGTGAATAGTAGTATCCACTAATCATCAGAATCCTCTTCGAATAATCTTTATATAAATTAATCAATATACTCAAACAGTCACGAGACTCACCACGCACATATTGTGTTCGAGATTTTGTCTCAAAAAGAGACTGACCCAGCCATTACACAGCACTGAGAAAGCACGAGTTAACTTGCACATGTGTATAATAATTAGAAAATACTTAAAACTATATATAAGGAAATACAGAATAATGTTTTGCTATTGAAATGATTCTTAGCTGTCCAATACCTAACCCACTTTTTCACATTTATCCTCTATTGTCGTTTTCAAACATTTGGTTGGTGCATGAGAAAGGCAGTATGATTCTTGCAAATGTGAATTAGAGGGAATTGATAATAAGGTAAATCTACTCTAACCTATAAAAATCAACTTATTACTCTGTTGCATTAGAGATATTAAATATGAGAAAAATGCCTGTTAAAAAAATTATTCGTTTAACACCCTTACGGAACATAGCTTCTGTTAACTTTTCGAATACTTTTAATATTACTGTCGATATCTAAACAGTAATAATATATTAAACTTCCAAAAACAAAAAATACCAAAAATTTCTTATAAAAAAACCTTAAATATTATTGAGTTTTATACCCGTGTTCTAGGAATGACATACATTACATTTATCCTATAACAAAATTAGCATCCGTGTGATAATGTAATATAGAAATATTTTAAGCAAATCAGAAATTTTCATTATTACCCCCGAAATTTTACGTTTGCTTATCGATTACAGTTGTAAACGTTTAATATCAATTACAGTTGTATTTTTTATAATGAAATCTGCATAGTTTATAAGAAAATTACATTTTATACAAGTATCAATTTTTAACAATTCAAACAGTTATAGTTAGATGAAAATACAAAGAACTGAAACAAAAAAAAACAATACAAAATCACTTACCTAAACTCATCTTGGAAGAGTTTTACCAATTAACAATTATATATACAATTTATCGTCATTGTTGTAATATAACTTGCAGTTTATATATAGGATATGTTTCCACTTTCCATTTCATAAAAGGAAAATAGACTACGAATTGAAACTTAAATATTATTTGTTATTGCTCATTTATATTTTTTAATTTTTCTTTTAAATTCACCTATCTTTATGTCCATACAAAAATGCTAAATTCTTGTTAGCAAATAGAAAATTTTATTTAATTGAAATATTAGTAATGATCTTTAGAAGATTGTTAATATTACTTTTACTTTAAAGAAAACTAAATGAGAAATCTAGTCATGATAAATAATGTTTCTTAAATAAAATTAATAATTTTCGTTGACAAATAACAAATTTACACTTTGATAGAAATTAGTTTTGAGTATTTTTATTAATTATATTTTAAATTTTTTAAATGATTTTGAATTTTTTTGATTATGTTAGAAATTTTGGGAGTTTTGGATTAATTTAATAATTTGGTTTCAAATTTCCATATCTTCATTAATTTAATATAATTTTTTAAACATTTTAATATATATATATATATATATATTAATAAATAAATTTCAGAAGTAAACGGAGGGTGTTAGTTGACAAAAAAAAAAAAAAACGGAGGGTGTTAAATATATGGAATTCAGAAGTTTGTGTATTGTATAAGTAAATAACTAAATAGTTGGTGTGTTTATTTTATGGAATTTTCCGAGTTTGGTAGTACTAATTTATGAAAATGTTCCATTCCATAGCTACAAGGATAGTTAAAGAGCGTGATGAAGCTATTTTGTGAGCTAATGACTACTGTTGCTTTGTAGATGGCTCCTGGATTTCTTCCTTTCAACATGCAGACATTGGATGCGTAATGTATAGCAAAGAAGCTAAGCTGATTCTTAGTGGAATGTCTGCGATTGATCCAACAAGTTATCCCTTAGATGCAGAGGCTGAAGCTCAAAGGATGGCATTTATACAACTCAAACTTCTAGGCTATTTGAAAGTCAATGTGGCTATGGTGGATGCAATTACAACTTTCTTATTATCTTCAGAGATGAACATTTGTTTGCTCATTTACTAGCAAAAGAAGCTAGAATCAAACTCTCAAACTATGTTGTAACTTGGCACAATGTTTTGTTATACTTTTGTTATTTGATGATAGGAAGAAAAAAGAAAGTGGTATATATACAAACATTGCAAACACAAACACAGGAAGTTAAACTGAAACAAAACATTTCGTGTCTTAGACTGTAATATCTTTTGGAACTTGTTCTTGATCATCATCCTTGACGATTCCGTAACTGTAAAACCAAGACCAGACAAGGAAATAGCCAAGATTCAAGACTCCTCCTATGACTAAAACCCAGTAAACGTTATCCACTCTTCCATGGTTAATGTCATCTGGTAATCACTCGGTGGTCCTCTGGATCAAATCGGTCAGAGCTGTGCTCAAACAGAGAAATTCCAATCACCAGTGAGGTCAATGAAGTTGCGGTGTTCCTCAAAGACTCAGGGAATTCTCCATAGAATAATTCAGTATAGGCCGGTAACTGGAAGGCCTCGCCTATTCCTACTATCACGAGCGGAGGAAACAGCCATAACACTGACATATGATGCTCATTTTCAACTGTTTTCAGCCTTTTTGCTTCCACAACCGGGGAGATGCTATGCTTAGGATTGTAAAAACTTGACCTATAACGACTTTTTGAAGGGGTGTCAGCAGCTTGCTTTTGGTACATGGGATAGACAAGCCAGTTGTTCATTATGATGAAGATGCCTATGGGGATGAGCCCTATGACTTGTACAGACCCAGCCGGGAGTTTAAAGTGAGGGCCGAATCCACGGTCCATGCTAGAGCTTGGAGTACTATCAAGCTTTATTGCATCAAAATGGGAATACTAACGAAGATGATGGCTAGCCAGAGAGGAAGAAGTCGAAGAACGGCTTTGAAATCTTCTACTTCCTGAACAGAGCATAGTTTCCACATGTAAATTAATTGTGTTACCACAATCCCCTTTGGTCTTCAACGCTGAACGGTTCAAGAACCTGCGCATGATGTAAGCTCTTTTAGTTCTGGTTTAAGTCTCATGAATCTGTATAGCTTTTATTTTTTTTTTGACCTGAAGCTCTTGGATGACATTACAGCAGATTCTTGTCCTTTTCTCCGAGCTCACGGTGATAATAGTCTTCGTCTGTGGATGAGATCACATCCTTTCTTTTCAATGTAGCAGCGACTAAAACGCGGATTAGACTTGTGAAGGGACTTCCCATTGGTTTGTTATGCTTGTAGAGTCTCTTCCCGGAGATGAAAATGATGAAACTGATCAAATTAGCAGCAATACAGAGACCGAACCCTAGCATCCAGCTAGCATTGTCCTGAGTATATACAATTGCTGTCGCGCTAATAATCGCGGCTACATTTACCGTGAGGAAGTACAAGTTGAAGAAGATTCCTTGATCTTTAGGTTTCTCATATTGGTTTGCACCAGCAGATGCCAAAGTCACTCGTGTTCCAGCTGTTCCAGTAGTCACTAGAGCTAAGGCTGCATACAAGATCCCGAGCTGGAATTTTGATAGTGATTGGCATAGGATTGAGCCTGTTTCACACGGTCTAGGTCTCAAGTAGTCCAAAGATACGATAAGAGTCAAAAGCAAGATACCCTGGGAAAAAAAAGATAACGTTTTCAAAATGGTGAGCTTTTGTATCAGAAGATAGTGGAGAATCAATGATTTTTGGATTTACGAGCAGAGAAATGAAAGCAGAAGCCGAGATGATGGGAATGTTTCCAAAAATAGAATCTGCTAGAATGGCTGCAACAACAGGCAACATGGCGAGACATCCATTGAAAATATTTGAAATCTGAGCAGCAGCGATGCTCTTGATGTTGAATTCCTCGATCAAGTTCAGTGTCCATCCAAAAGTAGTTATGGACAATCCGAAAAACGTACCTGCACCACTTAGATTCACACAATTATTATCACTTGGCTATATGCTTTCGAACGGAAAAACATAGACAACACAAAAAAAAGCCAAAAAACAAACTGATCATGAACGGAAAAGTGATCCAGCCACCGCGCTTGCTGCCTGGGTCTCCAGAGCGTTCCGCTTCTGTGTCACCAGAGACTATATTAGCCATGGAAAAGAAGAAGAGGAAGCAGGAGTTACTTTTGTCTTGTGTTTGTGTGCGATGATGTAGTCAGAAGACTTAAAGACTATATATAAGCGCCAATGGAGAACAATTTTTCGTGGTGCAATGATTTAATATTGATTTGGTTTGGTCCAATCATTTAATACCTAACCAAATTATGACATTTCATCTACTGTTGTCGTTTTCCAATATAAGGTTGGTGGATATAATAAACAACTAAAAACGTTTTGATCAAGATTTTTGTTAAATGTTGTTAAGGTTATGTAATGTCATTAAAGTGGAAGCATCCTCGATGGTTATCTATCTGTAAAACCAAAGAGTAAACGTTGTCTAGAATAAATTACCATAAAGAATCCATCTATTGACCATGACTTTGATGAGTGAAGGTTGTGCGGTTTGATCTGTTGTGATAGTGGTAACTCAGAGGAAGAAGAAGATAGAAGTTATATAGAAAATTTGTACAACTTGAAAAGTGAACACTTTATGCGTCAAAAATTATTTGGTAAGGATTCACTTGCGTCCGAAAAGTACCAAAGCACGTTTTGACATTCTATCCTCTGTTGTCTATTACAAATTAGGTAGGTGAATGTAATAGAAAATTGAAAAAGATTTAACCAAACCTTCGGTAGTGGTACCAGGAGCAAAGTGCATAACACAAGGAGTATCCTGAGACTAAATTGATCAAAGTTGAGACTGTTGCAAGAACAAGACAGAAATAGTTTCGAAGAACGTGGAGGTAGAATAGCTTTCTGTGACTACAGAGTGAAAAATACTTTTAGACAAAGGTCAGAATTACAGATGACAACAAAAGGACATGTTCTTTGAGATCATGAAGGAGAGACGACAGCATCTTTTTCATGATAATCAACCTCTAGGTTTCTGTATTTGTAAACCCAAGAACACCCGAGGAAATATCCGAGATTCAAGACTCCTCCAATGACTAAAACCCAGTAAACATTGTCAACTCTTCCATGGTTTATGTCATCTGGTAACCAAGCAGTTATCCTCTGAATCAGATCGATTAGAGCAGTGCTTGTGTAGAAGCATATCCCAATCACCACCGAGGTAATCGAAGTTGCGGTGCTCCTCATAGACTCTGGGAATTCTTGATAGCACAGAGCTACATTCCCTGGGAAATGGAAAGCTTCTCCTGCAAGCAACCAAAAACATGATCATTTTTGTCTCACTTGAGATTGCGTAAAATGATCAGGAATCATTTCCTTATCGATTCCTTCCTACTATCACTAGAGGAGGGAACAACCATAAGGCTGACATGTCAGAAACGGATGATGATTCGAGAAAATGACCATTCTGCATTATCTTTAATCGCTTTGCTTCAACTAAGGCAGTCAAAGCCATGCTTAGGATGTTGAGAACTTGGCCTGTTCCAACCCTTTGAACCGGTGTGGGAAACTTTCCGGTTAGCTTTTGGTAAAATGGGTAGAGGAACCGATCGTTGACTATGATAAATAGGCATGTGGAGAGGAGTGTTATGACTTGGAGAGATCCTGCAGGTATTTTGAAGGTAGGGCCAAGCCTCCGATCCATCACTAAGCCTTGTAGAACTGTTAAGCTTAGCTGCGTTGCAATTGGAGTGCTCAAGAATATTGTGGCTAACGCAAGAGGGATGATTCTTATGACTGCTTTGAAATCTTCCACTTGTTGAACACTGCATAGTCTCCATGGATTGCGAATTGTACCGTCTGGTTTAACCTCGTCTTCTTGTTTCAGTGCCGCACGGTTAAAGAACCTGCATATATAAAGACTCGTTATAAATTTGGACTCAAACAGCGGTTCTCGAACTAGATCTTACCTGAAACTCTTTGTGGGTACTGCCTTTGATTCACAGTGGTAGCCTTTCTCGTCCGTGGAAATCACAGCCTTTCTTTTGTGTACCGCTGCGAATATTACGCGAACTAGACTTGTGAACGGACTTCCCAAGGGCTTTTCATGTTTGTAGAATCTTCTCCCCGAAAGGAAAACCAAAAAGCCTAACAGATTAGCAGCTAGACAGAGACCAAACCCGAAAGTCCAGCTGATGTTTTCTTCTGCGTAGACAACGGCGGTTGTACTTATAGCGGCGGCTAAATACCATGTGAAGAAAAACCAGTTGAAAAAGCTGCCTTGTTCTTTAGTTTTTGTAAACTGATTCGCACCAGCCGTGGCCAAGGTGAACCTGCTCCCACCGGCTCCCACACAGGCTAGAGTAATGGCCGAGTAAAGGACGCCGAGCTGGACTTTCGAGGGGGATTCGCATAGGCTTGAGGCTGTTTCGCATGGTTTGGGTCTTAAAGAGTCAAGCGATACGATTAGAGTCAGCAGAACAACGCCCTGATCAAGAAGTGTAAGAAATTGGTAGAGTTTCTGTTTCCAAGAGAAACAAAAGTAAGAATGTGTGTTTTTTAAACTTTTACCATTAGAGAAAGGAAAGCTGAAGCTGAGATAACAGGAATGGTTCCGAAGAAAGAGTCTGCTGCAATGGCTCCAAGGACTGGAAACATAAAGGTACAACCACTGACAATGTTGGTAATCTGAGCAGCCGCGATGCTCTTCATGGTTAATTCCTCAATCAAGAAGACGATCAAGTTAAATAACCAACCCAAGACAGCTATTGACAGGAATAACAACGTAGCTGCACCATATAAAGTAGCTTTTATATGAACTCTCTTCTTCTATGGTTATATGAAGTTTATGCAACAATTTGAAAAGACTGAAACAAAAACTCTTACCTATCATAAACGGGAAGGTGATCCAACCTCCATGGCGGCGTTTGGTGCTACAATCTGCTGACATCGGTGTTTCTGCATCGCTGGAAACTGAAACAGCCATTCTAAAATTGCAAGAAGAGACCTTTCACTAAGTTGTTAACAAAGGCCAGAAATACTGGAGCATATATAAGCAAGTCATACAAAAGCGAGGATGATTGACGATGATGATGACTTTCTAAAGTCCACGATATCCTCTTCTAAAAAGAAAAAAAAACTCAAAACGTGCGTTTTTGTCATATAAAACATCTCTGTCAGCTTCTAACAACCTGTGTGAAGGCAACCTCTTTCAATCTAACATTTCAAGAAGTCAACTAAACTTGTTCATAGAGGAGACATTAAAGAAAGACCCACTTGTCTATTATTGCTAAGAATCTGACACAGAGATTTTACGAATTCAGACCCTTGGGTAAGGATCCTACGTCTCGCCGGAGAAGCTCCGGAAACGTATCACTAAGAATTTAGCTCAACTGAGCTCTTAATCATTTACACTTCTCACTTCTCTCTGTTTATCTCTGTTTTTCTTATCATACAGAACACCCCAGAACTCTTAACATATATAAAAGGAATATCTAATATATAAAAGGAATATCTAATGTATATAACGTTAAAGAGACTTGTTGACTTGTTCTCCCTAAAGGTAAACAGCTAGAATTGTATGCCTGCTTTCTTTGTCTCCTCTTTTGGTGGTTGAAAAGGACTTGTAATATTCTGCAGAAATCAGAGAGTAGTTGAAAATTTCAGGAGCTTGGAAACTGTGTCGAAATCCTCCTTTTTGTCATGAGAGTTCAACCTTCTTTCTTCTAATTTGAAACATTCTTCCTGAAGCCAAGTCTTTAGCTTTCCTCTCATTTTTTTCTTTATAGAGAGAGGATTCAAACTAACCTCCACAAACATGAAGATAAATTTTGGTCGTATAGTGATATTTCTTACAAGAGAGTTGTTGTGTAGACTTCGTGTGCAACCTGAAGCTATCTAGTTTCATGATGCCAAAGAAAGAGATAACTATGTTCTCTGTTATAAAATAACAGAGAATATACTTTGTTAATACATGTCGTATAATAGATTTTTAAACAAAAATCTAGCATAGATATTATATAAACACCTTACTCTCGCTAGCACAGACACACCAACATATCAAAAACTGCAAGATATTAACAGCTCCTGTATACAACAGACTACTACTTGTAGAACTCACTGAAAAAGAGTTGATGGTAATCGATAAATCCTACTTCTTCCGGGCGGGCACCAAGGGTAGAAGCTTCTAAAGAAGATGATAATATTTTTGGAGAAAAGCTCTTTCACCATTGTCCTGCAGGCTGATACTGAAAGTTAGTATATGGATTAGTCACATGAGTACTCTGAATTATGCAGCCATTTTGTTTGGGGGTTGATCTGCTAGTTGTATATGTTCGTATAAGACAGCTATTTTGCATATCCTATGTCTCTGTTTACATCAAATCAGTCTCTTAGAATTCTTATACCATCACTCACATTTGAAGTTCTTACTTAGGGTCATCACAGACCTTACTTGTACAAGTGTCCGGAGACTGATTGATCAAAGCTGAGAATGCTGCAGAAGGCAGAAAATACAAGAATATAAAATTTTGGAAGAACAGAAAAAGTAGCAAACTCTTATGCTAAATTTGGAACTTCAATAATCTTCTAATGCGAATATATTTATCAATATTGTGTTATTTAGATGATTTGGTAATGATAAGGAACTTTGAAAAATCCTTTTATTTCAATCCTCAAAATCTGAAAAAAAAAAATAAGTATCTTGAGAATGATTTGTTGGGCTATTGAGACTGTTTCAGAGAGAAATAGTTTTGGGAGGAAGTATAAAATTTTTTTTTTTAAATGGCTACAAAGTGGAGATACTTTCGAACAAAGCTCTCCCTTTACAGAACAGTAGAAAGATAACAACAACAAAGACTAGAGGAGGGAATAGCCACAAGACCGACATGTCAGCAATAGATGATGACTCAGACAAAGTGACCGTTCTCTACTATCATCAATCGCTATGCTTCGACAATAGCAGTCACGACCATGCTTAGAATGTTGAAAACATGGCCTATCTCGACTCATTGGAGCGGTGTGAGGAACTTTCCGATTAACTTTTGGTAGAATGGAAAGAGAAACCGATTGTTGGCTATAATAAATAGGCAAGTGGAGAGAACTGTGATGACTTGGAGAGAGAGCCTGCAGGGATTTTTGATCTTAAGAGAATATGTTTAATAAATAAGTTTTAAATTGGTTTTAATCTTAAGAGAATATGTTTAAGATGGTTAGAATCTAATTAGCTTGCCTTCCAAGAAATAAGAAGAAGACGAAACAAGATATACGAGGCGTTAAATCAAATTTACATACCGGCTTGCTTCGTGTTTTGAATTTTATTAGCATTATCATGCGTCGTGACTTGACCTGTTATTATTGTTATGTGTTCGATAAATGTAATTGGATCACCTGTCCTATTGCATGTGTAATTTTGATTAGTTTACTAATCTAATTAGTATCTTTTCTATATATAGGTGTGATACATATATGCATATCTATCTATATTCGTTTCTTCAATACATATGATTTGAAAAAATCTGCATGCTAATTTGAACAAATTTATTAGAATCAAAATCTTTTCTTTTTTTTTTTGGATAAAAGGTTTATAACATAATCAAAATCATAATTAAAAAAATATCACAAACTCAAAATCATGATAAACACTTAAAATTAATTACATTTATAAATGATAAATTAATGAACAAACCAAAAATCTTCTTCTTCTTTTTATTTTTCACAACAAACCATATATCATCTAAAACAAATTTTAAAAGCAAAAATATGATTTATCTATTGTACCCTTATCTATAATAACGAAGTATAGTAAGAATGAGGTAGTGTGCTTTCTTATTATTTCCTTTTTAAGTATACATGAAAGGGAAAGTTTGCAACAAGATGTAGTTGTGAGCCTTTAATTATACTTGAAATGTAAAGGTTTAACATTTAGTGAGTTGTGCATGTGAAGTCGTTATCGTGCATGTGAACAAAAATATCCGTGTTCTAGGAAATGACATATATAACAAGATTAGAAACCGTGTGATAATGTAATATAGAAATATTTTAAGCAAATTAGAAATTTTAATTATTACCCCCACAGTGTTTGGAAATTTTACGTTTGCTTATCGATTACAGTTGTAAACGTTTAATATCAATTACGAATGTATTTTTTCTAATAAAATCTGCATAGTTTATAAGAAAAATAAATTTTATACAAGTATCAATTTTTAAAAATTCAAACAGTTATAGTTAGATGAAAATACAAAGAACTGAAAAAAACAATACAAAATCACGTACCTAAACTCATCTTGGAGGAATTTTAACCAATTAACAATTATATATACAATATATCGTCATTGTTGTAATATAACTTGCAGTTTATATATAGGATATGTTTCCACTTTCCATTTCATAAAAGGAAAATAAAATACGAATTGAAACTTAAATACTTTCGCTCATTTATATTTTTTTTTAATTTTTCTTTTACATTCACCTATCTTTATGTCCATACAAAATGATAAATTCTTGTTACCAAATAGAAAAAATTATTTGATTGAAATATTAGTAATGATCTTTAGAAGATTGTTAATTTTACTTTACTTTACAGAAAACTAAATTTGAAATCTAGTCATGATAAATAATGTTTCTTAAATAAAAATTAATAATTTTCGTTGACAGATAATAAATTTATACTTTGATAGAAATTAGTTTTGAGTATTTTATTAATTATTTTTAAGTTTTTTAAATGATTTTGATCATGTTAGAAAGTTTGGGAGTTTTGGATTAATATGATAATTTGTTTTGATATTTCCATATCTTCATTATTTTAATAAAATTTTCTAAACATATATATATATATATATTAATAAATATATTTCAAAAGTAAACGGAGGGTGTTAAATAGATGGAATTCAGAAGTTTGTGTATTGTATAAGTAAATAACTAAATAGTTGGTGTGTTCATTTTATGGAATTTTCCGAGTTTGGTAGTACTAATTTGTGAAGATGTTCCATTCCATAGCTACGGGGATAGTTAAAGAGCGTGATGAAGCTATTTTGTGAGCTAATGACTACTGTTTCTTTGTAGATGGCTCCTGGATTTCTTCCTCTCAACATGCAGACATTGGATGCGTAATGTATGGCAAAGAAGCTAAGCTGATTCTTAGTGGAATGTCTGCGATTGATCCAACAAGTTATCCCTTAGAAGCAGAGGCTGAAGCTCAAAGTAATTAGAAGAAGGCGAAACAAGATAGTGGTGTGACGAGGCCTTAAATGAGCTTGCAAGCATCTCTAACCATGTAGCATTTTTTTATTTTTTATTAAACCAAATATACATACCGGCTTGCTTCGTGTTTGGAATTTTATTCGCATTATCATGCATCGTGACTGTGACTTGACCTATTATATTGTTACGTGTTTCATAAATAAAATTGGATTACCTGTCCTATTGCATGTGTAATTTTGATTAGTTTACTAATCTAATTAGTATCTTTTCTATATATAGGTGTGATACATATATGCATATCTATCTATATTCGTTTCTTCAATACATATGGTTTGAAAAAATCTGCATGCTAATTTGAACAAATTTATTAGAATCAAAATCTTTTCTTTTTTTTTTTGGATAAAAGGTTTATAACATAATCAAAATCATAATTAAAAAAATACCAAAAATTCAAAATCATGACAAAGACTTAAAAATAATTAATTAAATTTATAAATGATAAATTAATGAACAAACCACAAATTTTCTTCTTCTTCTTTTTTGTCACAACAAACCATATATCATCTAAAACAAATTTTAAAAGCAAGAGTTTAAATTTTGAAATATGATTTATCTATTGTATCCTTATCTATAATAACTAAGCATAGTAAGAATGAGGTAGTGTGTTTTCTTATTATTTCCTTTTAAGTATATTTGAAAGGGAAAATTTGCAACAAGATGAAGTTGTGAGCCTTTAATTATACTTGAAATGTAAAGGTTTAACATAGGGATTCCAACTTTAAAAATAAAAAAGTTGAAAAAAATGAAAAGAAAATTTGATAGAAAGATTCCAATTTGAGAATTGTTTCTTTCTTTCTTTTTCATTTATGTTGTAACAACTCCAGTTTCCATGTATAGTTAAGAAAACAAATTTAGTCATCATGATTGTTGATGGACGTCAAATATATTAATGAATGTTTGAAAATTTGTAAGTACAAACATAAAAAGTAAGAAAAAGCCAAGAAACAATTAATTAAATATATAATCAGATGTAGCATATTTTAACCTAGACCCTAATGTGATAGGTAAAAAATACTAGCAAAAAACTGATGAAGCAGTAAAGTAAATAGGTAAATTATTTTATATATATACACATGAGAGGCTCTCTTAATTTCATCACAAACCAAACATTTCTCATCTGCTTTTTTTTTCTTTTCTCTTCGTTTCTATCAAAAAAAAAAATTCTTGAAAACATGTTATCCTCAAATTTCAAGTCTTTGCCTAAATTTCTTTCGAAGGAATTTTCTGGTCTTCAAAGCGAAGAAATTGTAGAGAGGGAGGAGGAGACAGTGAAGGAATTTCTTGAAAAAGTTTGCTCTTATCCGGAAACAAACTTTCAGGCTACACTAAGCTTGATGAGTCCGAGCACAAGGTTAGTTTCGATGAAATCTCTAGTGGCTTTGTTTGACGTTGTCAACTATGAACATTGCGTGTCCGCGTGGGGTGCAATACATACAGCCACTAAGATTATGGCTGAGATGGCGAAATTACCATCGGAAGTCAAAGACGGCATCGCCCTTATCAAAACAAGCGCTGAGAAACTATCTAAGTTCATGCAATCTACCAGCTCAAAGACAAATGTGGGAGATGTCCTAACCGAGATGGCCGTAGCACTCACTGGTCTACTCAAGAAAATGGAAGTTTTTGAGATATCTAGAGCAAGGCTTGGACAAGAGAAGACTGCCGCGCTTATATTTCTGGTGAAGATGGTGATTAAGTACAAAATTGACGCTGAGAGATCTGAGAAGATCAGGGGGTGCATGAAGACCATATCTGAGGGTGAAACTAGGCTTCAAGGGATTCTGGAGAGCGGAAAAGGTATTGAGGGGGGGATGGTTTCCTTGCTGAACACGATAAGCGAAGAGTTTGGTGAAATACTTGAGGTCGAAACTCTCTTGGAACATGGATCAGAAACTTTAACCTACCCTATTTTCTATTCTAAGTGGAACGACATAGCCCAGAAGTTATCCCCTTTGCCCGTTGATCAAGAGGGAGACGGGATTTGTTACATCGAGTTACTGAGCCATTACCTTAACGCTAAGACGATCCGTGGACAGTAAGTCAGTTTCCTTGTTATAAACGTGTGTGTTAATTAGTTAATAATACCTCTTAATTAGATCATTATATTACATATTGTAGGGCTGCGGATGGAGATCTCAGAGCTTATTTGTTTGGTAAGAGCAAAACGGGAGGGGACTACGTCATGCTGGATATCAAACTCGACGGTCAAGAGGATCATTCAGTTGTGAAGGGACACGTTTACATCCGTAGCAATTCACAGTATTTGTTAGCTCATGCTCTTTCCAAGGTCGATTATCTCAAGAAGAACCCAGACTTGATGAATTTTTAAAGGCTCTCTCCTAGTCTTAATTACTTTTAATTAATGCTTAATTTCACTTAATAATAAGGTTGGATTTGGTTAGCTCTTAACATTAAGTCCACGTTGGTTAACTGTAGAAGCATTATGTTATATATGTCTCCTATAGTCGTAATTACTATTAATGCTTATTATCTTGTAATAAGGTTGGATTTGGTTAATCATAGTCTACACAAATATCAAACCATGCAGGTTTTACCAAACATAACACTTAGAAATATTGCATTTTTCACATACTTTTTTTAACTTGCTACCAATGAAAAATTAAGATAAAGCAGAAAAAAAAAAGAAGAAAAGAGAAACAGAGATGAAACACCCTTTGTTTTTAAAAGGAAACAAAGATTAATGGGAGAGTGGCCGTACGTAGAAATTTGGTCAATAATATTCCATGAGATAATTAATGACACATGTTTGAAAAAATGTTGATTTATTATAAATGATGTTTAATTCTGGTGTTTAAAGACATAAGCAAGGAATCCTCATAAAATTATTAACCACACGCATTGTACTGTTATATAATAATCTAAGTTATCTCAATCTAAAGACTTACTTTCCCAATTGTCTAGTCTGCTTAATTTTCTTAGTTTGTTGTTGCCTTTTCTCAATTTCTACGGTCTAGTCATAATTTGTGTATTATCTAGTGTGCATCCTTTTTCGTTAATAATCTATATCTGTTTTTTTACTTTTTCTTTATTTTTACTAGAAAACAAAATTAGTCCAAGAAATTTTCATCTGGTAGAACATTGTTGACCACATGTCTAGAGTTCTATCATTCTTATAGTAATAATTATAAGATTAATAGTTATATAATAATCTAAGTTATCTCAATCTGGAGACCTATTTTTTTCAATTGTCATAATTTGTGTATTATCTAGTGTGCTTCCTTTTTAGTTAATAATCTATATATGTTTTTTACTTTTTTTTTATTTTTACTTGAAAACAAACTAGTCTGAGAAATTTTTAATCCAGAAAACAAATTTAAGTATGCATATTTCTGTGATTAATTTGTTTTTTTTTTTAATTTGTTTTTACAAACATTAAGACTTCTATCATTCGAACTTTGGTGATGGATCATGTGCTTTTCAAAAATAAAAAATTATTAAAATTCAGATTTTAAGATTGACACTTCAAAATTATGAAACTTATAAATTTAATTTTTTTTTAATAAGAAATTTTTATTAATCTTAAAATAACATAAGTAGTAATATAATAAATAAAATAATAATATAAATAATAAAAAATCATTTCAATCAAAATTTCAAATATCTTTTTCCAATCAGTATTTGTATTGTACGTTTGTGATTTTGCAACCAGCATTTGTTATTGGCATTTGAAAAAATAATTTCTAATTTATGACCAGTATTTGTGATCTACATTTGTAATATTACGACTAACGTTTGTGATTGAAAATTTAAACTAAATTTTCTAAGTATATTCGTTTCACTGATGATACACTTATTTTTAAAATGATGATATATTTATCTTTTAAATAATCGTAGAATTGTATCAGTCGGTACGTTAAAAATTCGTTGTATATACCATTAAAATGACACAAAATTCTACCATCATTTAATAGAAACATATAATTTCAACACTGTTGTAGATAAACATATAAATCCACCACCATTGAATGTAAATTTATATAAATCTATCACCATTGTATGTAAACATATAAGTCTATCATCAATTTGATATGATATAAATCTACCACTATAAATCTACCACCAAAGTAACTAATAAATCTATCAACTATAATTTGTTTAAGTTAGCTCAAAAGATTGAATAATTCTACTACCAAAAATTAAGTCTACTTTTTTATTTAAATCTACCATCAATATAAACATATATATAATCATATACTACCATCTGAAAGTCTATCGTTAAAGAAAATAAATCTACCACAGAACATAAATTTACCATGACCAAATTAATCTACAGTCAAACTAAATAAATTTACCATCATTACATGTAGTGAACTCTACCATTATTAACAATAAATTTACAAAGACCAAATTAATCTATCATTCGATCAATAAGTCTATCATATAAAAATTAATTTATTACTTTTAAAAAATAATTTTATCAATCAACAGCGATAAGTCAATTTTTCGATCAAGAAGTCTATCATCAAACAAAAAAATCTACCACCATTGACTAGTAATTCTACCATACCAAAATAAATCTACCTACCAAAAAAAGTAATGTTAAATCTACTATTCCTCTAACAAATCTACTTATTAAAAAATAAATATACCATTTCATAAATAAATCTACCACTCTTAAATAAATCTAGCATAATGATAAACCCACATTTTAGTCGTTTTAATAGATCATTTTGTACACAACTTACATGAATCAACCATTAGAATTCGCACTTTAGGTTACATTTAGGTTCATATGCATTAGAACTCTAGGATATTTTCCATATTTTTATTTTTCAGAGGATACAAAGCAAGAAAGGAACGTTTTCCGAGTTTTTGAAGTCACGGGTAGCTGATACAACTATTCGAGGATGATCAGGATGCGTCAAAAGAAGGAACGGACTCAAATGGCGATTGAACCTATACATTTCTCTATGTGAAGAGATTGATCGATCTCATCCTGAAACGATCGATCGATCGATTATGCGATCATGGTTGCGGGAATTTCCAAGACCGACCAGAAAGAGAAAAGAACGATCGAGCAAGTTTAGATCGATCGATATCCGTCAAGATCGATCGATCTACCAGCCCAAAATGTCTACGACGGATTCAAGGATCGATCGATCCCTTCGTCCGATCGATCGATCCCGTAAATAACTCATTTTTTATTGTCATTTTGGTCTAATAAATTAGGTTTTTAGGGAGAAAAACATGAGACACATTTTATTCAGCCTCCAGGAGAGAAAAAGTGATAGAGAATTCTAGTGATTCCTTCAACAATCTATGGTGTTTAGTAAGACAATTATTGTTTTATTTTCTTAAGAATTCTTGTATTATTCAATCTCTGCAATTCAATTATGTTTTCTTCACCTTTGATTGTTTTCTCTGCAATTTCTGTCATGTCTGAGTAGATTCTTATATTCAGCCATGGATAGGATAGATGATTAGGGGAATTGAGATCATGAGAAAATATTTAGGTCTAGGATTGTGTAATCCATCACTGTTAGATATGTTTAATGCTAAATTGATCTCGGAAGAGTTAATTTAGGGTTATCGAATTCACACATTGGAAAAGGAATAGTGAATTCATAGGAAAATCTAATTAGTGAGTCTTATGGTTCTAGCCTGCGGAAGTAGTTGTCTAAGTCATTTGATAGAAATTGAGATAGATGCTAAAGCATGTTTAGTTTTAGGGTTTGCAATGAGAATTGATCAAACCTAGTTCTAAGCATAAGGATTTCTACATGAGAATGTATTAATCTATTCATAATCTCATTGTTTGGAAGTATACATTACATATTCAAGAATTAGATTCATATCTCGATCTCACCCATGTTCATTCTAATGCCTAATCCATGGTTGGATTGCTTTCTCAATTAATACATTTTTAATTTAATTCATTCGTCGTCTTATTTATTTTGTTCTTATTTAGTTAAAATTTCTACCGTTTAATCACAATCGAACTTTGAATCACTTAGCTTAGATAAAAATTCCTATAATCTATTGCGTTATAAACCTTCCCTGAGGATCGATCCCGTTTATACTATAAGAGGCATAACTGTGCAGTTGCAGTCACTAACTCGGGTAAACTCTTGAGGGTACTTCTTAGTAACCTCAGGTGAAACTCGTGGAGATAAATAAATCTCTATCAAGTTTTTTGGCGCCGTTGCCGGGGAAGCAATTTAGCCAATAGATTTAAGAAGTCATCTAAGACTAAGTTTGCTACATTTTCTACATTCCTCTTGTCGCTGACTTAGACTCGAGAATCTTTTTGTTTTGCAGGTTTATGAATTTGAGGAGTAAAGGTCAACAAAACTTGCAACCACTGATTCACAGATAGGACACTTCGAGAGAGGAAACCGTTTGAGAACTCTAAGAGAATGACTGGAATAATCTCCCAACCCGAACATGGAAGATCACAGAGGAGAAGCTCAACATTTTCAACAGGAAGAACACCAAGGGCATGGGTTAGGCGCATTGGTTATTCCACAAGTCGACGCGAGAGCTCCTCGCAAGCGCATTGGAGCATTCGATGAACCTGGTGAAAGGACCATCAGCCTTGGCATTCCTACACCAACAGTTGCCAACAACAATTATGAACTCAAGACGAGTTTAATCAACATGGTGCAAGGCTCCAAGTTCTATGGTCTACCCAGTGAGAACCCACTTCATCATCTAGACGATTTCGAGAGACTCTGCAGGACAGTCAAGATCAATGGTGTCCCTCAAGATGCAATCAAGATGATGTTATTCCCATTCTCTTTGGGAAACAGAGTTGCTCAGCGGGAACATAATGTACATTCAGAACTGGTCTCCACATGGGCTTTGTGCAAGAAAGAATTCACTAACAAGTTCTTTTCCAAACAGAAGACAGCCAAAATCAGGAATGATATCACTACCTTCCGACAGGGACCAAATGAATCATTCTACGAAGCTTGGGACAGACTGAAAGGATACACTAGAGCATGCCCTCATCATGGAGTGGAGAAAGATGCACTGCTGGGAATCTTTCATGGAGGGGTTCACGAGAAGTTCAGGATATCTCTTGACACAACGAGCTATGGAAGTTTCGCTAATCTGGATGTTGATCAAGGAGAGCAACTGATTGAAAATCTGGCCCAAAGCAACCAATGCTACTGTGAAGACTATAATAGATCATCAAGAGGAGTGAAGCTGGAGGACAGAAGCTTAAAGAGATCAACGAAAAGCTTGATAGGTTGGATAAGGTGCTGAACTTGAACTAGAGACAAGTCCACTTTGTGGATCAACAAGATGCCTACCAACCAGACTATCAAGACTCGACAATGGAAGTTAGCTATGTAGGAAACCAGGGAGGCTACAGACCTTACAACAACAACCTGTCCTACAGAAGCCAGAATGTAGAGAACCCGCAAGATCATGTCTACCCACCGATACTGAAGCAGAAAGGACAGGGATACCAGAGTCAAAGTCAGGGCTATCAGTCTAAACAACCAGACCTGCAGGGTCAAAACAGCTTCCAGCCTAGACCTTTCAACCAACAAATTCAAGGAAACTTCCAGAGGAATAATTACGGCAACCAAGGGAGTTATCAAGGGCAGGCGAGTAACCAACCCATAGGATACTCAAACTTTGGCAATCAAGTTCCTTCAAACAACAACTATGTGCCAAGACCACAGTTTGGCAATTTCCAGCAGAGGGGAAACAACTCGAATCAACCCCCTCAAGATGATGAAGTGAAGAATATGCTAAAGCAGCTGCTAGAAGGACAAGGAGGAACAAAGAAAGAGATTGCTGAGATGAAAGCCTGTTACAATGATCTAAACTCCAAGTTTGAAGGACTCGCGAAACATGTGAAAGGATTGGAGAACAAAATTGCTCAGGTAGCTTCATCCTCGAAAAGCAATGGAAAAGGGGTTCTACCTGGACACCCTGAACCCAATCCTAAGGAGTAATGCAAAGCCATAACACTGAGAATTGGAAAGGAATTGCAAAGTGGGGGAGTGACCAAAAAGAAACATGGACTAGATGATACGCGTACTGAGACAACAGAAAAGGAGATAGTCAGTGAAGGAGCTATAGAAGAATCTCCTGCGGAAGAAGGCATCGCTGAGAATGCCAAAGCTGACAGAGGCAAAGCTACAGGAGACACTGTTGACTTTGTACTTCCATCTTATGAGCCTAAGCTTCCATTTCCTGGACGATTCAAGAAGCAGATACTAGATAAGCAGTTCGAGAAATTCAAAAAGCTGCTGGAAACAGTTCAAGTCACAATGCCACTCATGGACCTTGTTCTAGACTGTCCAATCTACAATAAGCTCCTTAAAGACATAGTGACTAAGAAGAAGGCACTGGAAGAAGCTATGGTACAAATCAATCATGAATGCAGTGCAATAATTTAGAACAATCTGCCTAGGAAGCTCAAGAATCCTGTAAGCTTTACATTGCCTTGCTCTATTGGACCTCTAAGCTTTGAGAAATGTTTGGTTGACTTAGGAGCAAGTGTCAGTCTGATGCCACTGACTCTGTCAAAGAAACTCGGTTTGACGGACTTCAAGAAGACCAGAATCTCATTGGTACTTGCAGACAGGTCTATCCGGTATCCAATTGGTATTCTAGAAGACTTGCCTCTAAAAGTAGGAGATTGCATAATTCCCACCGATTTTGTGGTACTAGAAATGGATGACGAACCCACAGACCCAATCATCCTTGGGCGTCCATTCCTAGCCATAACTAGAGCTATAATCGATGTGAAGAAAGGAATTATCGACCTGAACTTGGGATCCTCAGTATTAAAGTTCGACATACTTGAGGTCATGAAGAAGCCTACTATCGAAAAGAAAGTATTCTACATTGAGATGCTGGAAGATATGGTTGAAAAGTATCTAGAAGAGTTAGTCGTTGAAAACTCTCTTCAATTAGCTCTTACAAAAGAGTCTGCGAAATCGATAAATATCAACGAGGAAGCTGAACAGTACGAGCGAATACTAGACTCACACAAACCACTGAAAGGAGAGAGCAAATCAGAATTGGAGATTCCAGAAGCTAGCAATGGTAAGACTAGCAGCAAAGACGATTGGAGTGAGGAGAATGCACCGAAGCTGGAGCTCAAACCGCTACCACCAGGGCTAAGGTACGCTTTTCTTGGAACAAACTCTACTTACCCGGTGACCGTTAGTGCTTCTTTGTCTGATGATGAAACATCTATGCTATTGCATGAGCTGAAAAAGTATAGGAAAGCCTTAGGTTACTCTTTAGGAGACATCAAGAGAATTTCCCCATCATTGTGCATGCATAGAATATATTTAGAAGATGACACTAAGTCATCAATAGAACATCAGAGGAGATTGAACCCAAACCTACAAGAGGTAGTGAAAAAGGAGATTTTGAAATTACTAGGTGCAGAGATCATTTATCCCATTTCATACAGTAATTGGGTATCACCTGTGCATGTAGTTCCGAAAAAGGAGGTATCACAGTGATTAGGAATGAGAAAGATGAATTGATATCTATAAGAACTGTCACTGGTCATAGAATGTGCATAGACTATAGAAAACTGAATGCATCTACTAAGAAGGATCATTTTTCATTGCCATTCATTGTTCAGATGTTAGAGAGATTAACTAATTATTCATACTACTGTTTTCTATATGGGTATTCTGGATTCTTTCAAATACCCATTCACCATCAGGATCAGGAAAAGACGACATTTATTTGTCCTTATGGTACCTTCGCCTATAGGAGAATGCCATTTGGAATATGTAACGCTCCTGCGACTTTTCAAAGATGCGTAATGTCTATTTTCTCTGAAATGATTGAGGAGATAATGGAAGAATTCATGGATGATTTTTCTGTGTATGGTTCTTCTTTTTCTGCTTGTCTTTCGAATTTATGCAGGGTGCTCAAAAGATGTGAGGAGACAAATTTAGTTATGAACTGGGAGAAATGTCACTTCATGGTAAAAGAGGAAATTGTGCTTGGACACAAGATTTCAGAAGCTGGGATAGAAGTTGACAAAGCTAAGATTGACGTCATGACCAGACTCACACCTCCGAAATCTGTTAAAGAAATTAGGAGTTTTCTCGGACATGCTGGTTTCTACAGAAGATTCATTAAGGATTTCTCCAGCATTGCCAGATCACTCAAAAGACTTCTTTGCAAGGATACAGAGTTTATGTTCGATGAGAAGTGCATGACAGCTTTCTTAAAGCTGAAAGAACCTTTGACAAGTGCCCCAATAGTGCAGCCACCAGACTGGGATCTCCTCTTCGAAGTGATGTGCGATGCAAGCGACTATGCTGTGGGAGCAGTCTTGGGACAGAAGAAAGACAAAAAGTTGAATGTGATCTATTACGCCAGCAGAACACTTGACGACGCGCAGACAAAATATGCTACAACCGAGAAAGAGTTACTAGCGATTGTGTACGCTTTTGAGAAGTTTTGAACGTATCTGGTTGGCTATAAAGTGATAAAACACACAGACCATGCAGCATTGAGACATCTACTAGCTAAAAAGGACGTGAAACCGAGATTACTGAGATGGATACTACTTCTGCAAGAATTTGACTTGGAAATCAAGGACAAGAAAGGGATAGAAAATGGAGTTGCTGATCATTTATCTAGGATGAGGATTCCGGAAATTCTGCCTATCAATGACTCACTACCTGAAGAGCAAATTTATACAATTCAGATGCTCCAGATTGTAGACAGCGAGCTAAACAATCTCCTAGAGACCAATGCAGTCGAACTGAGTCTTCCATGGTATGCAGACTTTGTGAACTACTTGTCGTGCGGAATCTCACCCCCTGAACTCCAAGGCTACAACAAGAAGCAATTCTTCCGAGATGTCCAACAATACTACTGGGACGAGCCATTTCTCTACAAGCAGTGCAAAGATCATCTTTTTCGAAGATGTATCCCCGAGGAGGAAGTAGCAGGAATACTGACATAATGTCATGGTTCTGAGTATGGTGGACACTTGGCTACTTTCAAGACTGTCCAAAAGATACTACAAGCAGGGTTCTGGTGGCTTACGATGTTCGAAGATGCTCATGAACATATCACTAAATGTGATGCATGTCAGCGCAAAGGCAATATGAGCAGAAGAAATGAGATGCCACAGAATCCCATTCTTGAAGTTGAGGTATTTGATGTGTGGGGGATTGACTTCATGGGACCATTTCCATCTTCCTACAACAACAAATACATCTTAGTGGCAGTGGATTATGTCTTCAAGTGGGTAGAAACTGTTGCAAGTCCTACCAATGACGCGAAGGTGAGTATCAAATTATTCAAGAGCATAATTTTTCCTCGATTTGGAGTCCCAAGAGTTGTGATCAGTGATGGAGGCAGTCACTTCATCAACAAGATTATTGAAAATCTGCTGAAGAAACATGGAGTCAAGCATAAAGTGGCTACACCTTACCACCCTCAGACATCTGGGCAAGTGGAGGTTTCGAACAGGCAGATCAAAGAAATCCTTGAGAAGACTGTCGGAAAATCAAGGAAAGATTGGGCAAGTAAGCTTGATGATGCTCTATGGGCATATAAAACTGCCTACAAAACCCCCATTGGCACCACTCCATTCAACTTATAGTATGGAAAGAGTTGTCACCTTCCAGTAGAATTGGAGTACAAGGCATTATGGGCTATCAAGCTGCTTAACTTCGACATCAAGACAACTTGGGAAAAACGCCTGATTGACTTGGAAGAACTTGAGGAAACAAGGGAAGCAGCATATCAGAGCTCAAAAATCTACAAAGAGAAAACCAAAGCCTTCCATGATAAAAGAATCCTGAGACGAGAATTCAAAGAAGCAGACCAAGTCCTGCTAAAGTCAAGATGGTCTGGACCATTTATCATCAAAGAGGTCAAACCCTATGGAGCAATAGTTCTTTGGAATAAGTCTGGGAGAGAGTTCACAGTCAATGGGCAGAGATGCAAACCTTACCTGGTAACTGAAGACAAGAGCGAGAACCTACAAGTTTCTCTCTCAGAACCCCTCACTACATAAATTCAAACATCAGGTCGTCAAGCTTAGCGACGTTAAACAAGCGCTCTTGGAAGGCAACCCACGTTTCTTATTGTACATACTTCCATTTTAGTTATTGAGGATTTAGCTCTACTCACTTAGTTTTTTGTTTTGCAGTTACCACCATGACCACACGATCGATCGATATTTAGCAAAAGATCGAACGATACCAAGAAGGCTGAATTTTGCGGCACAATCTTGGATCGATCATACCAGTTTAGATCGATCGATCGATAAAAAGGAAAAATTTGTCAGAGAAAACAGATCGACCGATCGTTATAAGATCGATCGTTCTCTTACAACATAAGAGATTCCGTGACCAGCCAAGATCGACTTGCCGAAGGGAGACCGATCGATCGACTGATCGATCGTACTAAAGCCGTAAACATCCGCGATCGATCGATCGATCTATAAACGGATCGATCGATCCCCACTCCAGGTAAGTAAACCGGGTTTCGATCTCACTTAAATTAAACCGAAAACAACTTTATAAACCCAAAACACGTTCAAAACAGATCAAAACACGAAAACTTCTTCTCATTCGTGAAAAATCACCCTCAAACCCTAAATTTTTAATTTCTTCATAAATCCTTCGATTTACCACCGATTTAAGTGGTTTTTGGGTCTAATCCGATCGGATTTTCGAGCTCTACTTGATTCTATAAACATCTCAATCGATCTGCAAAGGTAGAACTCTAAATCTCCACTTTTTCAATTCGGTACAAATGAGAAAAATTCGCCAAAATTAGGAAATTTAGAGTGTTTCAAGAGAAATGGAATTAGAATAGAGGTTTATTAGGTTAATTGGAACATAACCCGTGTATGATTTAGGAAATTTAGCAAGATTTAGCGAAATTCGTGATTTGAGTTCGAAATCGGGTTTGCGATCGATCGATCCGAATTAGGGATCGATCGATCGTGTCTAATAAAGCATAAATGATGAAAACCCGTAACAGATTAGGATCAACCGATCAAAATTTGGATCGATCGATCGAGGTACTTTGCATTTTACCGTAACACTTATGAATCGATCAATCCTTTTTGAGATCGATCGATCGATGTTAGGATCGCTCGATCCTTCTCCTGCCCGATCGATCGCATATATATTTTCATTCAACACAATTGCTTATTAACATAATTTGGTTTCTATTTGTGCAGATATGGCTCGAGCTGATCAGACGCGGAAAAGACGGGGCAAGACCACCGCTTCCACTTCATCGCAGCAGCCTGACCCCAAGGTCCCTGCGACGACATCATACCCGTGGCCTCGTCCGGATAACACACCATTTTATCCGGATGATGGGCAACACTGGAGGACGGAGCTGATCCCACACACTACTATGCGGGAGATACAAAGGGATTTGCGATATCAGAACTACAGCTACGGAGAAGCCTGGACACATCATCATTGCACGTTCTACAACGGGCTATTCCGCATTGAGATGGCGCCCACCCGCTTCGTCTGTGAGAGGACTCTCGAGCGGATGGGTATCAGAGAGGAGGTCCGAGCCATGCTTCATAGGCTCGGACTTGACACCATTGCATACCAGACCTTTCCCCTTTTTCTGGAGTTGGTGCGCCAGTTCCTCGCGTCTGCCGAGCCCCGCTATCAGGATGGAGCCATCCCTGCCGCCAGAGAGGGGACCCTCTCCTATTTCTCCAGTGGGGTTCTTTACGAGATTTCCCTTCGGGAACTCTGTGACCTCTACGGGTTCGACAGGACCCAAGAGCTGTGCAGTTGGCCTTTGGATTTCCCACAGGCCGTTGAGCTGTGGAATCTGATTGGCCCAGGAGGCTACGTGTCTAGGATAGCTAAGCTGACTTACATCCGGAACCCCATGGTTCGGGTGGTTGCGAAGATCTTAGGCAACATCCTGTTTGCCAAGGAGGAGTCCGGAGCAGTGAGGAAGGACGAGCTTATGCTACTTCACTTCAGAACTCCCATCTTCTGCCCACGCCATCTACACCAGCCCTCCCCCGACCACGCTGCGCACCAACCTGGGTGTTATCTTTGCAGAGAACCTGGTCTCTAAGAAAGCCTGCGGCCTCAACACAGTGAACAAGAAGATTGATCAGATTGGGAGCCTCCTGATTCCCCTCTTTATGCATCATGGGATTGATCTTGGCTCCACACCCAGCAAGCACAAGATGGCACTCTTCGACGAGCAGTACTTCCGAAACAGTGGGATACTTAAGCCGGGGTACATATATCAGTTCCAGGATTGCGCAGGAGCTACCCAGTTCTGCAGCTCCCCCTCCGCGACTTCACAGCCCTGAGCTCTAGGGCGAATTTGGAGTTCACCATTCCACCTGAGCGACTGCATCAGCCTAGCAATGGGTCGCGATGACGAGGTAGCTCATCCAGAGAATATGCTTCACAGCCTCACCAGAAGGACGACAGAGTCCCCGACTATTATCCGCCTCAGACCCAGGAGGCTCCTGAGGAGACATATACACTCCCTCCCTATTCCGGAGAGTATGACCTCCCACCATACTCCTCCGGCGCTACAGAAGCTGAGTTCAGAGATTGGGTGGTGGAATCCGACAGGAGGTCCCACTCGATGATGCAAAGGATGTGGGAGGCGATAGCTCGGACCAGATGCCCACCGCCACCTTCCTGCTTTAGGGGACCACGGACTAGGGAGACAGGCAAGTCTTCCGGAGCTGCAGACATTCCTGATGTTGCTGGACACAGGACAGGAGCTGACACAGAGGAGACAGAGTCAGACTCCGAGGCTAGACTACCCAGGCGCAGACGTAGACCGGGACAGAGTCGCAGCGTGATCCCTGAGGATCATTGACTTAGTAATTTTTCTTTCTTTTGCTTTTCTTTTGTACTTTTCTTTATTTTTATTTTTTATTTCATTTTGTATCTTCCTTTAGTTTTATTTTTACACCGGGACAGTATAAAATAAGTCTGGGGGAGGATATTTATGTTTGCACGAACTTTTATTCTCATGAAATATGCATTGCATTTGCATAAGGAACCATGATGAAACTGCCTTAATATAGTCTATTGCTCACTTTATTAGTTTCAATTGACGAGTTATTGGTAATCTGATGCATAAATTGCTTGTTGAAACATAAGATTGATCCATGCATGAAATTTTTGACTTTAGACTATTCTTAGTTGAAGCATGTTTTATTTGATATCATCTCTTATCTATTGGAATATAATATGAATATAGAATTATCAGGTTAGATTTCCGGATTTGAACTCATGGATTTTACCTACACATGCTTGGATTCCTTTTACCTTTTTACCACTCTTTGTTATCCAAGTAGACTATCCTACTTAAGCCTAAACGTCTGCTCAAACCACATTATATTTTAGTGAGTGTTTTATGCCTTTTTCGGAATGAACTTGGTAGAACGTGTTAGGTAGGAACCAACAAGATTAGCTTTTCATGTAGTTTTGGTTCATACTTTTGGAACCAACTAGGACTAGATAGGTACTCAAAAAGAAGGAAGAAATGGGTTATCAATGGGTTTTTAAACAGAAAAGCCAATGGAATAAAAAGTTCAGGAGAGAAAGGGATGAAAAGAAAGTAAAAGACAAATGTCTAGTAAAGGGTAGTGGAAATAGCAATAAAATTTATGGATTAGAAAAAGGTTCTTGAGAAAGAAGTTAAAAAAAAAAGAGAGAAAAGAACCAGCTAAAAGAAAATCTAAACCCGCTAGACCAATTAAAATTAACCCCTCTCCTAGAAATCGAGTTTAATGAAAGCTTTTATGTCTGATCTTAAAGATAAATATTCAAGTTGGTGACCTTTTTAAGGGTAGAATTAAGAGTATTTTGGGGAATAATATTTGCTTGGGTATGTGTTTTCAGTGACTAGTATACTTTGGGTAGATGAGAATCTAGTCTTGTATGCATCTATTGGAGCTTATCTTTAGCATTCTTATAAAGTTCATTCCATTTTTGAGAGATCTCCACATTGGTTTTCACAACCTATGGAAGAAGAGATCATTCTTATCTCTTGACCCTACCCTTAGCCAAATGAGTTCATTGAAAGTGTCTAACATGATTCACGAGTTTCTAGTTTAATGAATGTTAAAAGAGTAGGTTGATCTTAATGCATTGTGTATATTAAGTTTAATCTAAGATGATCTGTGATAGGCATGGCTAAAATTTTTAAGTAAACTTGCACACTTTGCATTCGAAAATTATTAGCTTTGATGTTGAACACGATATTTGACCGATGTGGCTTGGCTCTGAGTTCCAGTAGGTTTGTTAGCTTTTCTATTCTAGTCATTTGCTTGAGGACAAGCAAAAAGCAAGTCTGGGGGAGTTGATAAACCCACATTTTAGCAGTTTTAATAGATCATTTTGTACACAACTTACATGAATCAACCATTAGAATTCGCACTTTAGGGTACATTTAGGTTCATATGCATTAGAACTCTAGGATGTTTTCCACATTTTTATTTTTCAGAGGATATAAAGCAAGAAAGGAACGTTTTCGGAGTTTTTGAAGTCACGGGTAGCTGATACAACTATTCGAGAATGATCAGGATGCGTCAAAAGAAGGAACGGACTCAAATGGCGATTGAACCTATACATTTCTCTATGTGAAGAGATCGATCGATCTCATCCTGAAACGATCGATCGATCGATTATGCGATCATGGTTGCGGGAATTTCCAAGACCGATCAGAAAGAGAGAAGAACGATCGAGCAAGTTTAGATCGATCGATATCCGTAAAGATCGATCTACCAGCCCAAAATATTTACGACGGATTCAAGGATCGATCTATCCCTTCGTCCGATCGATCGATCCCGTAAATAACTCATTTTTTATTGTCGTTTTAGTCTAATAAATTAGGTTTTTATGAACCTATAAATAGGTTTTTAGGGAAAAAAACATGAGACACGTTTTATTCAGCCTCCAGGAGAGAAAAAGTGATAGAGAACTCTAGTGATTCCTTCAACAATCTATGGTGTTTAGTAAGACAATTATTGTTTTATTTTCTTAAGAATTCTTGTATTATTCAGGCTCTGCAATTCAATTATCTTTTCTTCACCTTTGATTGTTTTCTCTGCAATTTCTGTCATGTCTGAGTAGATTCTTATATTCAGCCATGGATAGGATGATTAGGGGAATTGAGATCATGAGAAAATATTTAGGTCTAGGATTGTGTAATCCATCACTTTTATATATGTATAATGCTAAGTTGATCTCGGAAGAGTTAATTTAGGGTTTATCAAATTCACACCTTGGAAAAGGAATAGTGAATTCATAGGAAAATCTAATTATTGAGTCTTATGGTTCTAGCCTGCGGAAGTAGTTGTCTAGTCATTTGATAGAAATTGAGATAGATGCTAAAGCATGTTTAGTTTTAGGGTTTGCAATGGGAATTGATCAGACCTAGTTCTAAGCATAGGGATTTCTACATAGGAAGTATAAATTATTTTTTGGAAGTATAAATTACATATTCAAGAATTAGATTCATATCTCGATCTCACCCTGTTCATTCTAATGCCTAATCCATTGTTGGATTGCTTTCTCAATTAATACATTTTTAATTTAATTTATTCGTCGTCTTATTTACTTTGTTCTTATTTAGTTAAAATTTCTACCGTTCAATCACAATCGAACTTTGAATCACTTAGCTTAGATAAAAATTCTTATAATCTATTGCGTTATAAACCTTCCCTGAGGATCGATCTCGTTTATACTATAAGAGGCATAACTGTGCACTTGCAGTCACCAACTCGGATAAACTCTTGAGAGTACTTCTTAGTAACCTCAGGTTTAACTCGTGGAGATAAATAAATCTCTATCACATAACAAGAGTGGTAAACTTATTTTTTTGGCGCATATATTTTTATCATTTTGATGCCTATGTTGAAAAATATATTAATGACATTATTGTAAATATTTTTTGTCAACAAAGAAAAATAGGAGTTTAATCGGTTTAAAAAACTCTGAACATTATTTTATTAATTTAGAAATGTATGCATTATTTTAGAAGTTACAAATAAATATAAGGTTGTTTTAGCAAATCACTTTCAACAATGTATGTTTTATTTTACTGTCCATGTGATATCAAAGGTATATGACTAATAAATGTATTTTAGTGAAAGTTGAAGAAATACATTTTTAAGCTAAAAAATCTGTGTTTCCGCGATTTTTCCTACTCGATTATATTGTAGCCTTCATGACACAGTTGAATTTCTCCAGAAAAAAAAGATGGGCATGCGGTATGAAATATTAGGTTGGGAGAGAAGATCATGCAGATATGGTACGATAATATTATCTTATAGTGTCTATACGGTATGAGATCATGTATTATAATAGATACCTATACGATAACAATATGGTACGGTATGGTACGATAATATTATCTTATAGTAACTATACAGTATGGACTTCCCATAGTTTAAATAATATTATATTCATCCTAATACTTTGCAAAAATACTATGCATATCCATAGCCATTAATATCATATTCTCATCATCACACCTAGCATATTTTTGAAGCAACAACTCAATCTTCCACACTTGCATGAAATAAACATTAGTTATAGGATTTTTCACTCTATGAAAACATGTGGTGATTGTACTAAATGACTTCAAAATTCAGGAATTTTCTCTCCACGGATCCCACTCTTCATCAAAAGGCAAAGACTTGTAATTTCTGTCATACAGTTGCAGATTGCCTTACGGAACATCAATGCTCTAACAAGCATTCTACAATCTCAACACACGTTGCAAATGATTTTTTCATTGAATCGAAAGGCTTCACAAACGTAACATTGTCTCCAATATCCTCCAAAAGACTTGAAGTTATCTATAATCCATTTTTCACTATCAAATTCAGAATGTGTATACAATATCTTACATGCAGAAAGTTTCCATCACACAACAACCATTACCACTCTTTAGACGTTGTGTAAAGATCTTTTGCATTTTATCATTAGCATAAAGACTATCAAAAATGATACAAAAAATTTCTCTCTAAACTCCACTATTCTAAGATATCAAACGAAAAAAGTTATTGTTTCACCATTATGTGGAGGCTTGAAATAACAAAAAGCCAAAATATAATTGTGTAATTTCCAAATATCATCAATATAGTGGACGGTTAAACATATATAACCCCTCACTTGGCTACTATATGACCAGAAATTAAAAGTGAAAAACTCTCGACCATGGTATTCTGCAATTTTTCTACGGATTTAGAAACTTATATATAGCCTAACCTTTTCATATTTTACGAAACAAAAAGATAGATCATGATAAATTATAATCTCATAAATCATCTCTTTATCAAGTATGTGATCATATGCATGTGTATCCTCAGTTTCAGACTATTTTGAGAAAATAAGGATAAAGTGATTCAATGTTGAGGTTCCTTATGACTTATCTATTACCAATTTATACCACAATTGTGGCATGGAACCCTTTCTTTTCCATATGCCTCTATCCTTACTGCTGACTCAAGATCATAATTTAATGAGTTTTAAGTTTGAAAACGTTCTTATACATGATAAAGAACACATGTAACTATCTAATTTCATCATTGAGGACTGAGGACACTGTAACAAGTGAATAAACATAAACCAATAAAATATTCTTCACACCCTTGTTACAAAATAAAACATTCATCATAAACGAAAATCTATTTTTTTATTTTTCTATGTTTAGGATTCATCAAGAAATTGGGCCGATGTGATCAAGTTCTCGGTATACAACACGGTTTTAAAGTTATCCTCAGGGATATTCTCTAAAAGACTTTCAGATGGTTTTTCTCCTGTAGGTCTATATTGAAAAGCCAAAAGACCAAGCTTCCAAAAATCTGAGTCTAAACAATCGATGCTTAAAATGTTGATTGAAAAAATCTTCTCCCACTTCACACTCGGATCTTCTTGCTGCATACTCCATACGTCAACATTCGGATATTGCATCACATCAGATATACATAAACGATCTTTTAGACTCCATAATTCCACACTTTGGGAGTATTCAATGTAGCAACTCGGCAACAACACATAACGAAATTTTTCTGTGTGAAGATCCAAAGCTGCAAGCTTATGTAGCTTTTCATATGTCGTCCAATAAAGCGATCCATTTGCAAATATTGTTAGTTTACCATAATGAATTTGATTGTGAGGAATGAGACAATGTATGCATCTTCGTTCTCCACTGTTGAGGTTTATGACTTCGGTCTTCAAAAACATATCCACAAAGAAATACATCAAGATTACTTTGTATGTTCCTGTAGCGATGTCTCTTCCAAATCCAACGGTTATTGGTAATTTAGCTGACCAACCTAAAATTAAAGCAGATTTAGATTATTTCACAATTTTTATGTTTAGTGCATACATAAACGTGCATGTCAATATATACCAAAGGAATTAATTAGCACACCAAAACTTATAAGTAAAACAGTGTTGCGTACTTGGTCGGCATGTACTATTTCGCAAAAAATCAGGAGAAAATGTCCGCAATATTCTTGTCGTCGTGGGGTTAATTATATAGATGAACCCAAATTGATAAATGCAGACTAAACCATTGCAATGCCCCATTATTCGACCTACATGATCCATGTGAATTTCCTTATGTGCATCAGAAGAAGAAGGTTTGTAAGAACAAATAAAGATTTTGTTCTGGTCCTGATGGTCTTTTGAAATAGTCTCTAACATAATGGTTCCTGAACTCCAATCTGTAGATATGTCCGACCGAAGAAGAAGAAGTTTTGGATGTTGGAATCGGACAAGACGTTTCTTGGCGAGATAGCTGGATTCGATCATCGATTTCCATTGTTTCGACACAGATTTGAATCTAAAGAGGGATTTCACTGGAAGACGCTCGAGAATCTCTTCTTCTGGTATTTCTTCCCTTACAGCTTCACAAATGTTTGAATTTTTTATGTCTTTTTTCATTGTTTGCAACTCTGAATTCGCAATATTAATAATATATTTGTTTTGTGACTCACTGCAATGTCCTTGTATCTCCTTATATATACATTGTGCTTTTTAATTCTCTGCAATCTTTTTCCAGTTTTTATAGGTTGTTATCTGTCCAAACTAAGAAATTGTAGATATACAATAATATAATTTTAGAAGGAAAAGAAAAAATAAATAATAACGTTTTCCAATAGAAGGAAAAAAAAATTAACAAAAAGAAAAACAAAGAAAAGAGAAGAAATAACCAAAAAATAAAAATCTACATAAAATAAAAGTCAACTAATCATAAAAGAAATACAATACAAAATTGTATTCATCTTCATAAAAGCAAATAAATTAAAAGTAAAGATAAATAAATAAAATATTGACATATAATAAAAGTAAATCAACTACAAAAAGAACATACAATCTCATTATATAATACTTAATTTCTCAAACTATTAATTTACATGAAATCTCGTTACATAGGACATGACCACAACATGTGTCACACCTATGAACACACGTAAAAATATATAATATTTTGAAAACATCTTATACAACAAATCAAAAATTATAAAAGAAAAAAAATTTGACATTTTTATATATGTAAAAATAATATATGTATATATATATAACAAATTACATTATCAATTATGAATTTAAAAATAAAAATATTATTATTACTTTTTAAGAAAGTAGTATTTTATCATATAAATTTTTATTTCTTAAATTTAGTAATTAACATTATTATAACACTTGTCAAATAAAATTTTGATACAGTAAAAATAAAATTATAAAATAACTCACTAATTCTAAATAAAAATATCAGGTTTCAACATATGTAATATATATATATATATATATATTATAATATAAATTACCAATCTTGTAAGTATTATTTATCAATTAGAAAAACTAATATTTTATACAAAGAAATCTAATTAAGATACAAATAATATGATAAACTAGTCAAATCTTTTTGAAAATAATTAATTTAAAATTAATTGATTAAATAAATAAAATGTAAATAAAAACCCTAAATAATAATATATGATAAATATTAACTAAAACCAAATAATATAGAAAAACCAAAATCATTAGTTTTTTATTTGTCGGAATCATGTGGCACAATGTTGGCCATCTCTGAAATTCATGACACAGGTCTGGGGTTCGAACCCAACACCCCGCATAATTAATGGGATATTAAAAGCCACTAGGCTAAGTTGAAAAAAAAATAGTTCTTTATTTTAATTTTTTCTTTCACGGGTGATCCGATTTTGTTTTCTATTTATTGCTTCTAGTTTTTTATACGAGTTATAATATCTTTTATTTTGTGAAGTTAAACGGGATGAACGTAATGGTGACACATATGAATGTGTTCGAGATGAAATAGTACATATACCTTGTTCAGAGCTTCCGCATCAGTCGAAAATTTTTGGTACGGGTGAAATAGGGTGCGAGCATAAGACAGGTGTTTGTCTTTTGAGGGAATGCAGAGTAATATAAACACAATGATTTGGAAATCTTTTGAAAATCATATAATTTTTTTAAGTAAAAATAATGTTTAAAAAATTCTGAACATTAGTTTAGTAATTTAGAAATATATGCATTGTTTGAGTAGTTACAAATAAATATAAGGTTGTTTTAGCAAATCACTTTCAACACTGTATGTTTTATTTTGCTGTCCATGTGATATCAAAGGTATATGACTAATAAATGTATTTTAGTGAAAGTTGAAGAAATACATTTTTAAGCTAAAAAATATGTGTTTCCGTGATTTTTCCTACTCGATTATATTGTAGCCTTCATGACACAGTTGAATTTCTCCAGAAAAAAAAGATGGGCATGCGATATGAAATATTAGGTTGGGAGAGAAGATCATGCAGATATGGTACGATAATATTATCTTATAGTGTCTATACGGTATGAGATCATGTATTATAATAGATACCTATACGATAACAATATGGTACGGTATGGTACGATAATATTATCTTATAGTAACTATACAGTATGGACTTCCCATAGTTTAAATAATATTATATTCATCCTAATACTTTGCAAAAATACTATGCATATCCATAGCCATTAATATCATATTCTCATCATCACACCTAGCATATTTTTGAAGCAACAACTCAATCTTCCACACTTGCATGAAATAAACATTAGTTATAGGATTTTTCACTCTATGAAAACATGTGGTGATGGTACTAAATGACTTCAAAATTCAGGAATTTTCTCTCCACGGATCCCACTCTTCATCAAAAGGCAAAGACTTGTAATTTCTGTCATACAGTTGCAGATTGTCTTACGGAACATCAATGCTCTAACAAGCATTCTACAATCTCAACACACGTTGCAAATGATTTTTTCAGTGAATCGAAAGGCTTCACAAACGTAACATTGTCTCCAATATCCTCCAAAAGACTTGAAGTTATCTATATTCCATTTTTCACTATCAAATTCAGAATGTGTATACAATATCTTACATGCAGAAAGTTTCCATCACACAACAACCATTACCACTCTTTAGACGTTGTGTAAAGATCTTTTGCATTTTATCATTAGCATAAAGACTATCAAAAATGATACAAAAAATTTCTCTCTAAACCCCACTATTCTAAGATATCAAACGAAAAAAGTTATTGTTTCACCATTATGTGGAGGCTTGAAATAACAAAAAGCCAAAATATAATTGTGTAATTTCCAATTATCATCAATATAGTGGACGGTTAAACATATATAACCCCTCACTTGGCTACTATATGACCAGAAATTAAAAGTGAAAAACTCTCGACCATGGTATTCTGCAATTTTTCTACGGATTTAGAAACTTATATATAGCCTAACCTTTTCATATTTTACGAAACAAAAAGATAGATCATGATAAATTATAATCTCACAAATCATCTCCTTATCAAGTATGTGATCATATGCATGTGTATCCTCAGTTTCAGACTATTTTGAGAAAATAAGGATAAAGTGATTCAATGTTGAGGTTCCTTATGACTTATCTATTACCAATTTATACCACAATTGTGGCATGGAACCCTTTCTTTTCCATATGCCTCTATCCTTACTGCTGACTCAAGATCATAATTTAATGAGTTTTAAGTTTGAAAACGTTCTTATACATGATAAAGAACACATGTAACTATCTAATTTCATCATTGAGGACTGAGGACACTGTAACAAGTGAATAAACATAAACCAATAAAATATTCTTCACACCCTTGTTACAAAATAAAACATTCATCATAAACGAAAATCTATTTTTTTATTTTTCTATGTTTAGGATTCATCAAGAAATTGGGCCGATGTGATCAAGTTCTCGGTATACAACACGGTTTTAAAGTTATCCTCAGGGATATTCTCTAAAAGAATTTCAGATGGTTTTTCTCCTGGAGGTCTATATTGAAAAGCCAAAAGACCAAGCTTCCAAAAATCTGAGTCTAAACAATCGATGCTTAAAATGTTGATTGAAAAAATCTTCTCCCACTTCACACTCGGATCTTCTTGCTGCATACTCCATACGTCAACATTCGGATATTGCATCACATCAGATATACATAAACGATCTTTTAGACTCCATAATTCCACACTTTGGGAGTATTCAATGTAGCAACTCGGCAACAACACATAACGAAATTTTTCTGTGTGAAGATCCAAAGCTGCAAGCTTATGTAGCTTTTCATATGTCGCCCAATAAAGCGATCCATTTGCAAATATTGTTAGTTTACCATAATGAATTTGATTGTGAGGAATGGGACAATGTATGCATCTTCGTTCTCCACTGTTGAGGTTTATGACTTCGGTCTTCAAAAACATATCCACAAAGAAATACATCAAGATTACTTTGTATGTTCCTGTAGCGATGTCTCTTCCAAATCCAACGGTTATTGGTAATTTAGCTGACCAACCTAAAATTAAAGCAGATTTAGATTATTTCACAATTTTTATTTTTAGTGCATACATAAACGTGCATGTCAATATATACCAAAGGAATTAATTAGCACACCAAAACTTATAAGTAAAACAGTGTTGCGTACTTGGTCGGCATGTACTATTTCGCAAAAAATCAGGAGAAAATGTCCGCAATATTCTTGTCGTCGTGGGGTTAATTATATAGATGAACCCAAATTGATAAATGCAGACTAAACCATTGCAATGCCCCATTATTCGACCTACATGATCCATGTGAATTTCCTTATGTGCATCAGAAGAAGAAGGTTTGTAAGAACAAATAAAGATTTTGTTCTGGTCCTGATGGTCTTTTGAAATAGTCTCTAACATAATGGTTCCTGAACTCCAATCTGTAGATATGTCCGACCGAAGAAGAAGAAGTTTTGGATGTTGGAATCGGACAAGACGTTTCTTGGCGAGATAGCTGGATTCGATCATCGATTTCCATTGTTTCGACACAGATTTGAATCTAAAGAGGGATTTCACTGGAAGACGCTCGAGAATCTCTTCTTCTGGTATTTCTTCCCTTACAGCTTCACAAATGTTTGAATTTTTTATGTCTTTTTTCATTGTTTGCAACTCTGAATTCGCAATATTAATAATATATTTGTTTTGTGACTCACTGCAATGTCCTTGTATCTCCTTATATATAGACTGTGCTTTTTAATTCTCTGCAATCTTTTTCCAGTTTTTATAGGTTGTTATTTGTCCAAACTAAGAAATTGTAGATATACAATAATATAATTTTAGAAGGAAAAGACAAAATAAATAATAACGTTTTCCAATAAAAGGAAAAAAAATTAACAAAAAGAAAAACAAAGAAAAGAGAAGAAATAACCAAAAAATAAAAATCTACATAAAATAAAAGTCAACTAATCATAAAAGAAATACAATACAAAATTGTATTCATCTTCATAAAAGCAAATAAATTAAAAGTAAAGATAAATAAATAAAATATTGACATATAATAAAAGTAAATCAACTACAAAAAGAACATACAATCTCATTATATAATACTTAATTTCTCAAACTATTAATTTACATGAAATCTCGTTACATAGGACATGACCACAACATGTGTCACACCTATGAACACACGTAAAAATATATAATATTTTGAAAACATCTTATACAACAAATCAAAAATTATAAAAGAAAAAAAATTTGACATTTTTATATATGTAAAAATAATATATGTATATATATATAACAAATTACATTATCAATTATGAATTTAAAAATAAAAATATTATTATTACTTTTTTAAGAAAGTAGTATTTTATCATATAAATTTTTATTTCTTAAATTTAGTAATTAACATTATTATAACACTTGTCAAATAAAATTTTGATACAGTAAAAATAAAATTATAAAATAACTCACTAATTCTAAATAAAAATATCAGGTTTCAACATATGTAATATATATATATATTATAATATAAATTACCAATCTTGTAAGTATTATTTATCAATTAGAAAAACTAATATTTTATACAAAGAAATCTAATTAAAATACAAATAATATGATAAACTAGTCAAATCTTTTTGAAAATAATTAATTTAAAATTAATTGATTAAATAAATAAAATGTAAATAAAAACCCTAAATAATAATATATGATAAATATTAACTAAAACCAAATAATATAGAAAAACCAAAATCATTAGTTTTTTATTTGTCGGAATCATGTGGCACAATGTTGGCCATCTCTGAAATTCATGACACAGGTCTGGGGTTCGAACCCAACACCCCGCATAATTAATGGGATATTAAAAGCCACTAGGCTAAGTTGAAAAAAAATAGTTCTTTATTTTAATTTTTTCTTTCACGGGTGATCCGATTTTGTTTTCTATTTATTGCTTCTAGTTTTTTATACGAGTTATAATATCTTTTATTTTGTGAAGTTAAACGGGATGAACGTAATGGTGACACATATGAATGTGTTCGAGATGAAATAGTACATATACCTTGTTCAGAGCTTCCGCATCAGTCGAAAATTTTTGGTACGGGTGAAATAGGGTGCGAGCATAAGACAGGTGTTTGTCTTTTGAGGGAATGCAGAGTAATATAAACACAATGATTTGGAAATCTTTTGAAAATCATATAATTTTTTTAAGTAAAAATAATGTTTAAAAAATTCTGAACATTAGTTTAATAATTTAGAAATATATGCATTGTTTGAGTAGTTACAAATAAATATAAGGTTGTTTTAGCAAATCACTTTCAACACTGTATGTTTTATTTTGCTGTCCATGTGATATCAAAGGTATATGACTAATAAATGTATTTTAGTGAAAGTTGAAGAAATACATTTTTAAGCTAAAAAATATGTGTTTCCGCGATTTTTCCTACTCGATTATATTGTAGCCTTCATGACACAGTTGAATTTCTCCAGAAAAAAAAGATGGGCATGCGATATGAAATATTAGGTTGGGAGAGAAGATCATGCAGATATGGTACGATAATATTATCTTATAGTGTCTATACGGTATGAGATCATGTATTATAATAGATATCTATACGATAACAATATGGTACGGTATGGTACGATAATATTATCTTATAGTAACTATACAGTATGGACTTCCCATAGTTTAAATAATATTATATTCATCCTAATACTTTGCAAAAATACTATGCATATCCATAGCCATTAATATCATATTCTCATCATCACACCTAGCATATTTTTGAAGCAACAACTCAATCTTCCACACTTGCATGAAATAAACATTAGTTATAGGATTTTTCACTCTATGAAAACATGTGGTGATGGTACTAAATGACTTCAAAATTCAGGAATTTTCTCTCCACGGATCCCACTCTTCATCAAAAGGCAAAGACTTGTAATTTCTGTCATACAGTTGCAGATTGTCTTACGGAACATCAATGCTCTAACAAGCATTCTACAATCTCAACACACGTTGCAAATGATTTTTTCAGTGAATCGAAAGGCTTCACAAACGTAACATTGTCTCCAATATCCTCCAAAAGACTTGAAGTTATCTATATTCCATTTTTCACTATCAAATTCAGAATGTGTATACAATATCTTACATGCAGAAAGTTTCCATCACACAACAACCATTACCACTCTTTAGACGTTGTGTAAAGATCTTTTGCATTTTATCATTAGCATAAAGACTATCAAAAATGATACAAAAAATTTCTCTCTAAACCCCACTATTCTAAGATATCAAACGAAAAAAGTTATTGTTTCACCATTATGTGGAGGCTTGAAATAACAAAAAGCCAAAATATAATTGTGTAATTTCCAATTATCATCAATATAGTGGACGGTTAAACATATATAACCCCTCACTTGGCTACTATATGACCAGAAATTAAAAGTGAAAAACTCTCGACCATGGTATTCTGCAATTTTTCTACGGATTTAGAAACTTATATATAGCCTAACCTTTTCATATTTTACGAAACAAAAAGATAGATCATGATAAATTATAATCTCACAAATCATCTCTTTATCAAGTATGTGATCATATGCATGTGTATCCTCAGTTTCAGACTATTTTGAGAAAATAAGGATAAAGTGATTCAATGTTGAGGTTCCTTATGACTTATCTATTACCAATTTATACCACAATTGTGGCATGGAACCCTTTCTTTTCCATATGCCTCTATCCTTACTGCTGACTCAAGATCATAATTTAATGAGTTTTAAGTTTGAAAACGTTCTTATACATGATAAAGAACACATGTAACTATCTAATTTCATCATTGAGGACTGAGGACACTGTAACAAGTGAATAAACATAAACCAATAAAATATTCTTCACACCCTTGTTACAAAATAAAACATTCATCATAAACGAAAATCTATTTTTTTATTTTTCTATGTTTAGGATTCATCAAGAAATTGGGCCGATGTGATCAAGTTCTCGGTATACAACACGGTTTTAAAGTTATCCTCAGGGATATTCTCTAAAAGAATTTCAGATGGTTTTTCTCCTGGAGGTCTATATTGAAAAGCCAAAAGACCAAGCTTCCAAAAATCTGAGTCTAAACAATCGATGCTTAAAATGTTGATTGAAAAAATCTTCTCCCACTTCACACTCGGATCTTCTTGCTGCATACTCCATACGTCAACATTCGGATATTGCATCACATCAGATATACATAAACGATCTTTTAGACTCCATAATTCCACACTTTGGGAGTATTCAATGTAGCAACTCGGCAACAACACATAACGAAATTTTTCTGTGTGAAGATCCAAAGCTGCAAGCTTATGTAGCTTTTCATATGTCGCCCAATAAAGCGATCCATTTGCAAATATTGTTAGTTTACCATAATGAATTTGATTGTGAGGAATGGGACAATGTATGCATCTTCGTTCTCCACTGTTGAGGTTTATGACTTCGGTCTTCAAAAACATATCCACAAAGAAATACATCAAGATTACTTTGTATGTTCCTGTAGCGATGTCTCTTCCAAATCCAACGGTTATTGGTAATTTAGCTGACCAACCTAAAATTAAAGCAGATTTAGATTATTTCACAATTTTTATGTTTAGTGCATACATAAACGTGCATGTCAATATATACCAAAGGAATTAATTAGCACACCAAAACTTATAAGTAAAACAGTGTTGCGTACTTGGTCGGCATGTACTATTTCGCAAAAAATCAGGAGAAAATGTCCGCAATATTCTTGTCGTCGTGGGGTTAATTATATAGATGAACCCAAATTGATAAATGCAGACTAAACCATTGCAATGCCCCATTATTCGACCTACATGATCCATGTGAATTTCCTTATGTGCATCAGAAGAAGAAGGTTTGTAAGAACAAATAAAGATTTTGTTCTGGTCCTGATGGTCTTTTGAAATAGTCTCTAACATAATGGTTCCTGAACTCCAATCTGTAGATATGTCCGACCGAAGAAGAAGAAGTTTTGGATGTTGGAATCGGACAAGACGTTTCTTGGCGAGATAGCTGGATTCGATCATCGATTTCCATTGTTTCGACACAGATTTGAATCTAAAGAGGGATTTCACTGGAAGACGCTCGAGAATCTCTTCTTCTGGTATTTCTTCCCTTACAGCTTCACAAATGTTTGAATTTTTTATGTCTTTTTTCATTGTTTGCAACTCTGAATTCGCAATATTAATAATATATTTGTTTTGTGACTCACTGCAATGTCCTTGTATCTCCTTATATATAGACTGTGCTTTTAATTCTCTGCAATCTTTTTCCAGTTTTTATAGGTTGTTATTTGTCCAAACTAAGAAATTGTAGATATACAATAATATAATTTTAGAAGGAAAAGACAAAATAAATAATAACGTTTTCCAATAAAAGGAAAAAAAATTAACAAAAAGAAAAACAAAGAAAAGAGAAGAAATAACCAAAAAATAAAAATCTACATAAAATAAAAGTCAACTAATCATAAAAGAAATACAATACAAAATTGTATTCATCTTCATAAAAGCAAATAAATTAAAAGTAAAGATAAATAAATAAAATATTGACATATAATAAAAGTAAATCAACTACAAAAAGAACATACAATCTCATTATATTATACTTAATTTCTCAAACTATTAATTTACATGAAATCTCGTTACATAGGACATGACCACAACATGTGTCACACCTATGAACACACGTAAAAATATATAATATTTTGAAAACATCTTATACAACAAATCAAAAATTATAAAAGAAAAAAAAATTGACATTTTTATATATATAAAAATAATATATGTATATATATATAACAAATTAAATTATCAATTATGAATTTAAAAATAAAAATATTATTATTACTTTTTTAAGAAAGTAGTATTTTATCATATAAATTTTTATGTCTTAAATTTAGTAATTAACATTATTATAACACTTGTCAAATAAAATTTTGATACAGTAAAAATAAAATTATAAAATCACTCACTAATTCTAAATAAAAATATCAGGTTTCAACATATGTAATATATATATATATATATATATATATTATAATATAAATTACCAATCTTGTAAGTATTATTTATCAATTAGAAAAACTAATATTTTATACAAAGAAATCTAATTAAGATACAAATAATATGATAAACTAGTCAAATCTTTTTGAAAATAATTAATTTAAAATTAATTGATTAAATAAATAAAATGTAAATAAAAACCCTAAATAATAATATATGATAAATATTAACTAAAACCAAATAATATAGAAAAACCAAAATCATTAGTTTTTTATTTGTCGGAATCATGTGGCACAATGTTGGCCATCTCTGAAATTCATGACACAGGTCTGGGGTTCGAACCCAACACCCCGCAGAATTAATGGGATATTAAAAGCCACTAGGCTAAGTTGAAAAAAAAATAGTTCTTTATTTTAATTTTTTCTTTCACGGGTGATCCGATTTTGTTTTCTATTTATTGCTTCTAGTTTTTTATACGAGTTATAATATCTTTTATTTTGTGAAGTTAAACGGGATGAACGTAATGGTGACACATATGAATGTGTTCGAGATGAAATAGTACGTATACCTTGTTCAGAGCTTCCGCATCAGTCGAAATTTTTTGGTACGGGTGAAATAGGGTGCGAGCATAAGACAGGTGTTTGTCTTTTGAGGGAATGCAGAGTAATATAAACACAATGATTTGGAAATCTTTTGAAAATCATATAATTTTTTTAAGTAAAAATAATGTTTAAAAAATTCTGAACATTAGTTTAGTAATTTAGAAATATATGCATTGTTTGAGTAGTTACAAATAAATATAAGGTTGTTTTAGCAAATCACTTTCAACACTGTATGTTTTATTTTGCTGTCCATGTGATATCAAAGGTATATGACTAATAAATGTATTTTAGTGAAAGTTGAAGAAATACATTTTTAAGCTAAAAAATATGTGTTTCCGCGATTTTTCCTACTCGATTATATTGTAGCCTTCATGACATAGTTGAATTTCTCCAGAAAAAAAAGATGGGCATGCGATATGAAATATTAGGTTGGGAGAGAAGATCATGCAGATATGGTACGATAATATTATCTTATAGTGTCTATACGGTATGAGATCATGTATTATAATAGATACCTATACGATAACAATATGGTACGGTATGGTACGATAATATTATCTTATAGTAACTATACAGTATGGACTTCCCATAGTTTAAATAATATTATATTCATCCTAATACTTTGCAAAAATACTATGCATATCCATAGCCATTAATATCATATTCTCATCATCACACCTAGCATATTTTTGAAGCAACAACTCAATCTTCCACACTTGCATGAAATAAACATTAGTTATAGGATTTTTCACTCTATGAAAACATGTGGTGATTGTACTAAATGACTTCAAAATTCAGGAATTTTCTCTCCACGGATCCCACTCTTCATCAAAAGGCAAAGACTTGTAATTTCTGTCATACAGTTGCAGATTGTCTTACGGAACATCAATGCTCTAACAAGCATTATACAATCTCAACACACGTTGCAAATGATTTTTTCAGTGAATCGAAAGGCTTCACAAACGTAACATTGTCTCCAATATCCTCCAAAAGACTTGAAGTTATCTATATTCCATTTTTCACTATCAAATTCAGAATGTGTATACAATATCTTACATGCAGAAAGTTTCCATCACACAACAACCATTACCACTCTTTAGACGTTGTGTAAAGATCTTTTGCATTTTATCATTAGCATAAAGACTATCAAAAATGATACAAAAAATTTCTCTCTAAACTCCACTATTCTAAGATATCAAACGAAAAAAGTTATTGTTTCACCATTATGTGGAGGCTTGAAATAACAAAAAGCCAAAATATAATTGTGTAATTTCCAATTATCATCAATATAGTGGACGGTTAAACATATATAACCCCTCACTTGGCTACTATATGACCAGAAATTAAAAGTGAAAAACTCTCGACCATGGTATTCTGCAATTTTTCTACGGATTTAGAAACTTATATATAGCCTAACCTTTTCATATTTTACGAAACAAAAAGATAGATCATGATAAATTATAATCTCATAAATCATCTCTTTATCAAGTATGTGATCATATGCATGTGTATCCTCAGTTTCAGACTATTTTGAGAAAATAAGGATAAAGTGATTCAATGTTGAGGTTCCTTATGACTTATCTATTACCAATTTATACCACAATTGTGGCATGGAACCCTTTCTTTTCCATATGCCTCTATCCTTACTGCTGACTCAAGATCATAATTTAATGAGTTTTAAGTTTGAAAACGTTCTTATACATGATAAAGAACACATGTAACTATCTAATTTCATCATTGAGGACTGAGGACACTGTAACAAGTGAATAAACATAAACCAATAAAATATTCTTCACACCCTTGTTACAAAATAAAACATTCATCATAAACGAAAATCTATTTTTTTATTTTTCTATGTTTAGGATTCATCAAGAAATTGGGCCGATGTGATCAAGTTCTCGGTATACAACACGGTTTTAAAGTTATCCTCAGGGATATTCTCTAAAAGAATTTCAGATGGTTTTTCTCCTGGAGGTCTATATTGAAAAGCCAAAAGACCAAGCTTCCAAAAATCTGAGTCTAAACAATCGATGCTTAAAATGTTGATTGAAAAAATCTTCTCCCACTTCACACTCGGATCTTCTTGCTGCATACTCCATACGTCAACATTCGGATATTGCATCACATCAGATATACATAAACGATCTTTTAGACTCCATAATTCCACACTTTGGGAGTATTCAATGTAGCAACTCGGCAACAACACATAACGAAATTTTTCTGTGTGAAGATCCAAAGCTGCAAGCTTATGTAGCTTTTCATATGTCGCCCAATAAAGCGATCCATTTGCAAATATTGTTAGTTTACCATAATGAATTTGATTGCGAGGAATGGGACAATGTATGCATCTTCGTTCTCCACTGTTGAGGTTTATGACTTCGGTCTTCAAAAACATATCCACAAAGAAATACATCAAGATTACTTTGTATGTTCCTGTAGCGATGTCTCTTCCAAATCCAACGGTTATTGGTAATTTAGCTGACCAACCTAAAATTAAAGCAGATTTGATTATTTCACAATTTTTATGTTTAGTGCATACATAAACGTGCATGTCAATATATACCAAAGGAATTAATTAGCACACCAAAACTTATAAGTAAAACAGTGTTGCGTACTTGGTCGGCATGTACTATTTCGCAAAAAATCAGGAGAAAATGTCCGCAATATTCTTGTCGTCGTGGGGTTAATTATATAGATGAACCCAAATTGATAAATGCAGACTAAACCATTGCAATGCCCCATTATTCGACCTACATGATCCATGTGAATTTCCTTATGTGCATCAGAAGAAGAAGGTTTGTAAGAACAAATAAAGATTTTGTTCTGGTCCTGATGGTCTTTTGAAATAGTCTCTAACATAATGGTTCCTGAACTCCAATCTGTAGATATGTCCGACCGAAGAAGAAGAAGTTTTGGATGTTGGAATCGGACAAGACGTTTCTTGGCGAGATAGCTGGATTCGATCATCGATTTCCATTGTTTCGACACAGATTTGAATCTAAAGAGGGATTTCACTGGAAGACGCTCGAGAATCTCTTCTTCTGGTATTTCTTCCCTTACAGCTTCACAAATGTTTGAATTTTTTATGTCTTTTTTCATTGTTTGCAACTTTGAATTCGCAATATTAATAATATATTTGTTTTGTGACTCACTGCAATGTCCTTGTATCTCCTTATATATAGACTGTGCTTTTTAATTCTCTGCAATCTTTTTCCAGTTTTTATAGGTTGTTATTTGTCCAAACTAAGAAATTGTAGATATACAATAATATAATTTTAGAAGGAAAAGACAAAATAAATAATAACGTTTTCCAATAAAAGGAAAAAAAAATTAACAAAAAGAAAAACAAAGAAAAGAGAAGAAATAACCAAAAAATAAAAATCTACATAAAATAAAAGTCAACTAATCATAAAAGAAATACAATACAAAATTGTATTCATCTTCATAAAAGCAAATAAATTAAAAGTAAAGATAAATAAATAAAATATTGACATATAATAAAAGTAAATCAACTACAAAAAGAACATACAATCTCATTATATAATACTTAATTTCTCAAACTATTAATTTACATGAAATCTCGTTACATAGGACATGACCACAACATGTGTCACACCTATGAACACACGTAAAAATATATAATATTTTGAAAACATCTTATACAACAAATCAAAAATTATAAAAGAAAAAAAATTTGACATTTTTATATATATAAAAATAATATATGTATATATATATAACAAATTACATTATCAATTATGAATTTAAAAATAAAAATATTATTATTACTTTTTTAAGAAAGTAGTATTTTATCATATAAATTTTTATGTCTTAAATTTAGTAATTAACATTATTATAACACTTGTCAAATAAAATTTTGATACAGTAAAAATAAAATTATAAAATAACTCACTAATTCTAAATAAAAATATCAGGTTTCAAGATATGTAATATATATATATATATATTATAATATAAATTACCAATCTTGTAAGTATTATTTATCAATTAGAAAAACTAATATTTTATACAAAGAAATCTAATTAAGATACAAATAATATGATAAACTAGTCAAATCTTTTTGAAAATAATTAATTTAAAATTAATTGATTAAATAAATAAAATGTAAATAAAAACCCTAAATAATAATATATGATAAATATTAACTAAAACCAAATAATATAGAAAAACCAAAATCATTAGTTTTTTATTTGTCGGAATCATGTGGCACAATGTTGGCCATCTCTGAAATTCATGACACAGGTCTGGGGTTCGAACCCAACACCCCACAGAATTAATGGGATATTAAAAGCCACTAGGCTAAGTTGAAAAAAAAATAATTCTTTATTTTAATTTTTTCTTTCACGGGTGATCCGATTTTGTTTTCTATTTATTGCTTCTAGTTTTTTATACGAGTTATAATATCTTTTATTTTGTGAAGTTAAACGGGATGAACGTAATGGTGACACATATGAATGTGTTCGAGATGAAATAGTACATATACCTTGTTCAGAGCTTCCGCATCAGTCGAAAATTTTTGGTACGGGTGAAATAGGGTGCGAGCATAAGACAGGTGTTTGTCTTTTGAGGGAATGCAGAGTAATATAAACACAATGATTTGGAAATCTTTTGAAAATCATATAATTTTTTTAAGTAAAAATAATGTTTAAAAAATTCTGAACATTAGTTTAGTAATTTAGAAATATATGCATTGTTTGAGTAGTTACAAATAAATATAAGGTTGTTTTAGCAAATCACTTTCAACACTGTATGTTTTATTTTGCTGTCCATGTGATATCAAAGGTATATGACTAATAAATGTATTTTAGTGAAAGTTGAAGAAATACATTTTTAAGCTAAAAAATATGTGTTTCCGCGATTTTTCCTACTCGATTATATTGTAGCCTTCATGACATAGTTGAATTTCTCCAGAAAAAAAAGATGGGCATGCGATATGAAATATTAGGTTGGGAGAGAAGATCATGCAGATATGGTACGATAATATTATCTTATAGTGTCTATACGGTATGAGATCATGTATTATAATAGATACCTATACGATAACAATATGGTACGGTATGGTACGATAATATTATCTTATAGTAACTATACAGTATGGACTTCCCATAGTTTAAATAATATTATATTCATCCTAATACTTTGCAAAAATACTATGCATATCCATAGCCATTAATATCATATTCTCATCATCACACCTAGCATATTTTTGAAGCAACAACTCAATCTTCCACACTTGCATGAAATAAACATTAGTTATAGGATTTTTCACTCTATGAAAACATGTGGTGATTGTACTAAATGACTTCAAAATTCAGGAATTTTCTCTCCACGGATCCCACTCTTCATCAAAAGGCAAAGACTTGTAATTTTTGTCATACAGTTGCAGATTGTCTTACGGAACATCAATGCTCTAACAAGCATTCTACAATCTCAACACACGTTGCAAATGATTTTTTCAGTGAATCGAAAGGCTTCACAAACGTAACATTGTCTCCAATATCCTCCAAAAGACTTGAAGTTATCTATATTCCATTTTTCACTATCAAATTCAGAATGTGTATACAATATCTTACATGCAGAAAGTTTCCATCACACAACAACCATTACCACTCTTTAGACGTTGTGTAAAGATCTTTTGCATTTTATCATTAGCATAAAGACTATCAAAAATGATACAAAAAATTTCTCTCTAAACTCCACTATTCTAAGATATCAAACGAAAAAAGTTATTGTTTCACCATTATGTGGAGGCTTGAAATAACAAAAAGCCAAAATATAATTGTGTAATTTCCAATTATCATCAATATAGTGGACGGTTAAACATATATAACCCCTCACTTGGCTACTATATGACCAGAAATTAAAAGTGAAAAACTCTCGACCATGGTATTCTGCAATTTTTCTACGGATTTAGAAACTTATATATAGCCTAACCTTTTCATATTTTACGAAACAAAAAGATAGATCATGATAAATTATAATCTCATAAATCATCTCTTTATCAAGTATGTGATCATATGCATGTGTATCCTCAGTTTCAGACTATTTTGAGAAAATAAGGATAAAGTGATTCAATGTTGAGGTTCCTTATGACTTATCTATTACCAATTTATACCACAATTGTCGCATGGAACCCTTTCTTTTCCATATGCCTCTATCCTTACTGCTGACTCAAGATCATAATTTAATGAGTTTTAAGTTTGAAAACGTTCTTATACATGATAAAGAACACATGTAACTATCTAATTTCATCATTGAGGACTGAGGACACTGTAACAAGTGAATAAACATAAACCAATAAAATATTCTTCACACCCTTGTTACAAAATAAAACATTCATCATAAACGAAAATCTATTTTTTTATTTTTCTATGTTTAGGATTCATCAAGAAATTGGGCCGATGTGATCAAGTTCTCGGTATACAACACGGTTTTAAAGTTATCCTCAGGGATATTCTCTAAAAGACTTTCAGATGGTTTTTCTCCTGTAGGTCTATATTGAAAAGCCAAAAGACCAAGCTTCCAAAAATCTGAGTCTAAACAATCGATGCTTAAAATGTTGATTGAAAAAATCTTCTCCCACTTCACACTCGGATCTTCTTGCTGCATACTCCATACGTCAACATTCGGATATTGCATCACATCAGATATACATAAACGATCTTTTAGACTCCATAATTCCACACTTTGGGAGTATTCAATGTAGCAACTCGGCAACAACACATAACGAAATTTTTCTGTGTGAAGATCCAAAGCTGCAAGCTTATGTAGCTTTTCATATGTCGCCCAATAAAGCGATCCATTTGCAAATATTGTTAGTTTACCATAATGAATTTGATTGCGAGGAATGGGACAATGTATGCATCTTCGTTCTCCACTGTTGAGGTTTATGACTTCGGTCTTCAAAAACATATCCACAAAGAAATACATCAAGATTACTTTGTATGTTCCTGTAGCGATGTCTCTTCCAAATCCAACGGTTATTGGTAATTTAGCTGACCAACCTAAAATTAAAGCAGATTTAGATTATTTCACAATTTTTATGTTTAGTGCATACATAAACGTGCATGTCAATATATACCAAAGGAATTAATTAGCACACCAAAACTTATAAGTAAAACAGTGTTGCGTACTTGGTCGGCATGTACTATTTCGCAAAAAATCAGGAGAAAATGTCCGCAATATTCTTGTCGTCGTGGGGTTAATTATATAGATGAACCCAAATTGATAAATGCAGACTAAACCATTGCAATGCCCCATTATTCGACCTACATGATCCATGTGAATTTCCTTATGTGCATCAGAAGAAGAAGGTTTGTAAGAACAAATAAAGATTTTGTTCTGGTCCTGATGGTCTTTTGAAATAGTCTCTAACATAATGGTTCCTGAACTCCAATCTGTAGATATGTCCGACCGAAGAAGAAGAAGTTTTGGATGTTGGAATCGGACAAGACGTTTCTTGGCGAGATAGCTGGATTCGATCATCGATTTCCATTGTTTCGACACAGATTTGAATCTAAAGAGGGATTTCACTGGAAGACGCTCGAGAATCTCTTCTTCTGGTATTTCTTCCCTTACAGCTTCACAAATGTTTGAATTTTTTATGTCTTTTTTCATTGTTTGCAACTCTGAATTCGCAATATTAATAATATATTTGTTTTGTGACTCACTGCAATGTCCTTGTATCTCCTTATATATAGACTGTGCTTTTTAATTCTCTGCAATCTTTTTCCAGTTTTTATAGGTTGTTATTTGTCCAAACTAAGAAATTGTAGATATACAATAATATAATTTTAGAAGGAAAAGACAAAATAAATAATAACGTTTTCCAATAAAAGGAAAAAAAAATTAACAAAAAGAAAAACAAAGAAAAGAGAAGAAATAACCAAAAAATAAAAATCTACATAAAATAAAAGTCAACTAATCATAAAAGAAATACAATACAAAATTGTATTCATCTTCATAAAAGCAAATAAATTAAAAGTAAAGATAAATAAATAAAATATTGACATATAATAAAAGTAAATCAACTACAAAAAGAACATACAATCTCATTATATAATACTTAATTTCTCAAACTATTAATTTACATGAAATCTCGTTACATAGGACATGACCACAACATGTGTCACACCTATGAACACACGTAAAAATATATAATATTTTGAAAACATCTTATACAACAAATCAAAAATTATAAAAGAAAAAAAATTTGACATTTTTATATATGTAAAAATAATATATGTATATATATATAACAAATTACATTATCAATTATGAATTTAAAAATAAAAATATTATTATTACTTTTTTAAGAAAGTAGTATTTTATCATATAAATTTTTATTTCTTAAATTTAGTAATTAACATTATTATAACACTTGTCAAATAAAATTTTGATACAGTAAAAATAAAATTATAAAATAACTCACTAATTCTAAATAAAAATATCAGGTTTCAACATATGTAATATATATATATATATTATAATATAAATTACCAATCTTGTAAGTATTATTTATCAATTAGAAAAACTAATATTTTATACAAAGAAATCTAATTAAGATACAAATAATATGATAAACTAGTCAAATCTTTTTGAAAATAATTAATTTAAAATTAATTGATTAAATAAATAAAATGTAAATAAAAACCCTAAATAATAATATATGATAAATATTAACTAAAACCAAATAATATAGAAAAACCAAAATCATTAGTTCTTAATTTGTCGGAATCATGTGGCACAATGTTGGTCATCTCTGAAATTCATGACACAGGTCTGGGGTTCGAACCCAACACCCCGCAGAATTAATGGGATATTAAAAGCCACTAGGCTAAGTTGAAAAAAAAAAAAGTTCTTTATTTTAATTTTTCTTTCACGGGTGATCCGATTTTGTTTTCTATTTATTGCTTCTAGTTTTTTATACGAGTTATAATATCTTTTATTTTATGAAGTTAAACGGGATGAATGTAATGGTGACACATATGAATGTGTTCGAGATGAAATAGTACATATACCTTGTTCAAGAGCTTCCCCATCCGTCGAAAATGTTTGGTACGGTTGAAATAGTTGGGGAGCATAGGACAGGTGTTTGTCTTTTGAGGGAATGCAGATAATATAAACACAATGATTTTGAAATCTTTTGAAAATCATATAATTTTTTAAGTGAAGATCGAACCAATTTTTTTTGTAAGATAAACATAAGAATATTATAAAAAGAAATACCAAGACTTTAAAAGGATCCGAGATTTAAAATACCGTATGGTCCGTAGGCTACAATATAGTTTTAATAAAAACACCTGATTAATCTCCTAAGTCCAAACATTCATACATTCGATGGTCTCTATAGTCCTCCTTGCATCACAAGAAAGGCGTGAGTATAACTTAGTGAAGACGATCATGTCCACCCACATGCAAAAAAAAAAATAAACAAACATTCCATACTAACAACAAAAAAATCTGTTTTACATAAATTAGTCATATTCTTACTAATTAGCCAATTTAACATTCAGGACCAGAAGGTTCACACAATCCAAAAATCCACGCAATTTGAAGACACTGACCCAAGGGTCCATACAATCCAGTGGTCCACACGACTTGAATGTCCATACGACCTTTGGATCGTGAAAAACACAATATTTCTTTATCTTTTTCCTTGATTTTTATGTTTAGTTACATAACATTATGCATGCATTTATGGCAAAGTTTTTTTCGACAGTGCGCACTTCCAGCGGTAAAATTGGTGCAAGATGCACCACCACTGCATATACCTGGCTATTGGGACAAGATGAATCAGATGATCAATTTTAAGATAAAAGAGAAATTTAATTTTCGAGAATTATATGTAGATGTAGGTCTCTGAGGACCATATTCAGTTTATAAACTAAAAACAAGTATATGTAGGTCTTTAAGTAGGTTAGGATTTGTTTTGGAAAAAAAAGAAAGAAAATTGCTTCAAAACTGGTTTGGCCTTGGATCATGAGGCTTTGTTCGGGCCGAAGTCATGAGTTTGTGTCAAAGCATCGGTCTACGTATCCGGCAAAGATCGAGGGCAAGGGCGTAGGATCTTTTTCTGCACAGTTTTTTTATTCAGGATCAGATGGACATGTCTCCATTAAAACGGGTGTAACTTCTCAACCACGATCCTAAATTACTTTAAATCATTAGCATGTAAAGGCTAAATCAAAATATATCTCTGCACCAAAAATTATCCAAACATGATTGAAAAGGGCTTCGTCTAATGGATAACTTATGACGCTTCGATTCTGAGAAGTCCACCTGTTATAAATTTTTTGGAGTTTGGTTGATGTTATTGATTTGAAAAAGTGTATGTATTATGATGTTTTTTTTTGCTTGTTTTACTTTATATTTTTATGATTTTACCTGATGAGACTCAGAAGACCATAATGATTAATTAATAAAAATGTAAAACAAATTGATAAGTTGTTAATATGAAATAGATAAATTAATGGAAATGTTTTTTAATTTGTGTTTGCATGTAGACAGGATATGATGCAGATAAAGACTATTGACTAAGCTAGAGCACAAAACTGTAAAAACCATTGAGATTTGGATTTTTTCAGTCTTGGAAGATTATAGTAGGTTTGTTTCTTCAAACAGTATCAACAGTATTGTAGCGTTCAGGTATTAAAATCTAGTTTTGAATTAACCTAATAAAGTTTTGGTATTTTATTTCTAATTCTGCTATGTTTTTATGTACTATTTTACTAAAATTTTAAAACGATTCTATAAAATTTTCCTTTCGAAATATTTCAGAAATCTTCAGAATCTGAATGTTTTGTGGTGTGGATGATTGTTGAATATTCGTTATCGGTTTCAGAAATTGAAGATGGATTATCGATTATCAATCGAAGCACTGGAGAATTATCTTTTCCTAATTTTCCTCCTACTGATCATGATTGTTTTCAAGAATGTCCTAGAAGATTACTGATCATTGAAGGAGGAAATGTGAAACTCCAAATCCAAATAGCAATCACACTCGCTTAAATACTCAATAAGATTTAAATTGGTTTTAATCTTAAGAGAATATGTTTAAGATGGTTAGAATCTAATTAGCGATGGTTAGTTGTGTGACGAGGCGTTAAATAAGCTTGCAAGCATCTCTAACCATATAACATTTTTTTTTATTAAATCAAATATACAAATCGGATTGCTTCGTGTTTGGAATTTTATTCGCATTATCATGCGTCGTGACTTGACCTGTTATTATTGTTACATGTTCCATAAAGGTAATTAAATCACCTGTCCCATTGCATGTGTAATTTTGATTAGTCTAATAATCTAATTAATATATGTTCTACATATAGATGTGATACATATATGCACATCTCTCTATGTTCATTTCTTCGATACATATGGTTTGAAAAAGTCTGCATGCTAATATGAACAATTTTATTCTTTTTTGGCTAAAAGGTTTATTACAGAATCAAAATCATAATTAAAAAAAAAATACCACAAATTCAAAATCATGACAAACACTTAAAAGTAATTAATTACATTTATAAATGATAAATTAATGAACAAGCCACAAATCTTCTTCTTCTTTTTTTTTCACAACAAACCATATATCATCTAAAAAAAATTTTAAAAGCAAGAGGTTAAAATTTTAAATATGATTTATCAATTGTACACTTATCTATAATAACTAAGCATAGTAAGAATGAGGTAGTGTGCTTTCTTATTATTTCTTTTTAAGCCTTGATGACACAGTTGAATTTCTCCAGAAAATAAAGATGGCATGCGATATGAAATATTAGGTTGGGAGAGAAGATCATGCAGATATGGTACAATAATATTATAGTATAGTGTTTATACGGTATAGATTTCTCATAGTTTAAATAATATTAAATTCATCCTAATACTTTGCAAACTTACTATGCATATCCCTAACCTTTTCATATTCTATGAAACAAAAAGGTAGATCATGATAAATTATAATATCATAAATCATCTCATTATCAAGTATATGATCATATGCATGTGTATCCTCAGTTTCAGAATAGTATGAGAAAATAAGCATAAGGTGATTCAATGTTGATGTTCCTTATGACTTATCTATACCACAATGGTGGCATCGAGCCCTTTCTTTTCTATATGCATATATCCCTACTGCTGACTATAATAAATAAGCAAGTGGGAGAAGTGTCATGACTGATGACTTGGAGAGAGTCTGCAGAGATTTTTGAATTGAAGAGTTGTTGTTTGAGTTTTTAAGGCCTTTGAGGACTATGGGACGTCTCCAATATTTCAGTAAATCCTTTACTCAAGTCAACCTGTTGAAAAATCAAGATCTGAATTTAATGATTTTTAACTTTGAAGACGTTCTTATACATGATAAACAACATATGTAAATATCTAATTTTTTATCATTCAAGACTGAGGACACTGTAACAAGTGAAGAAACATAAACCAATAAAATATTCATCACATCCTTGTTACAAAATAAAACATTTATTACAAACAAAAATCTATTATTTTTTGTTTTTCTATGTTTAGGATTCATCAAGAAATTGGGCTGACGAGATCAAGTTCTCGGTATACAACACGGTTTTAAAGTGTTCCACAGGGATATTCTCTAAAAGACTTTCATATGGTTTTTCTCCTGTAGGTCTATAAGGAAAAGCCGAAAGACCAAGCTTCCAAAAATCTGAATCTAAACAATCGATGTTTAAAATGTTAATTGAAAAAATATTTTCCCACTTTACACTCAGATCTTCTTGCTGCATACTCCATATGTCAATATTCAGATATTGCATCACATCAGATATACATAAACGATCTTTTAGACTCCATAATTTCACACTTGGGTAGTATTCAATGTAGCAACTCAGCAACAACACATAACGAACTTGTTCTGTGTGAAGATCCAAAGCTGCAAGCTTTTCATATGTCGCCCAATAAAGCGATCCATTTACAAAGATTGATGATTGGCCAATATCAATTTGATCGTGATGAATGGGACAACATATGTATCTTCGTTCTCCACTGTTGAGGTTTATGACTTCAGTCTTTAAAAACATATCCACAAAGAAATACATCAAGATTACTTTGCATGTTCCTGTAGCGATGTCTCTTCCAAATCCAACGGTTATTGGTAGTTCAGCTGACGAACCTAAGGGCAGCATCTCTAATACAAAAGGAGTATCATAACTTTAACTTTATGAGACTCTTATGAAAAGTCTGTATGTAAAGAGACGTCTCATACAAAAAGGTAACAAAAGTAATTTTTCTTATTTTTCTTACTTTTTTTGATGAGTTGATACTCTAAAAGTATCAAAGACGCAAAGGTCTAAAATTAAAGTACAAAATATGTTATTTAGATTTTGATTATTTCACAATATTTTTGCTTAGTACAATATACGTGCATGTGAATATATACCAAAGGAATTAATTAGCACACCAAAACTTATAAGTAAAAGAGTGTTGCGTACTTGGTTGGCATGTACTATTCCACAAAAAGTCAGAAGAAATTGTCTTCAATATTCTTGTCGTTGTCGGTTAATTAGATAGATGCAACTTTATTGGTAAATGCAGACTAAACATTGCAATACCCTATTATTCGACCTACCTGATCGAAGTGATATTCTCTATGTGGATCATAACATTTTTAAGAACAAATAAAGATTTTATTCTGGTCGTGTAGATATTTTCAACCGAAGAAAAAGGAGTTTTGGATGTTGGAATCGGACAAGACGTTTCTTGGCAAAATAGCTGGATTCAATCATCGATTTCCATTGTTTCGACACGAATTTGAATCTAAAGATGGATTTCACTGGAAGAAGCTCGAGAATCTTCTCTTCTTCTGGTATATCTTTCTTTACAATTTCATAAATGTTTGGATTTGTTATATCTTTCTTCATTATTTGCAACTCTGAATTCGCAATATTTATAATATATTTGTTTTGTGTATCTTTTTATATATAAACTGCACTTTGTGATTCTCTGCAATCTTTTCAGTTTCTAACTTTTTATATGTTGTTGTTTGTCCAAAAATATAATTTTAGAAAGAAAAGATAATACAAGTAATAACGTTTTCGAAAAAAAAAAAGAAAAAAAACATTTAACAAAAATAAAAACAAAGAAAATGGAAGAAATAACCAAAAAATAAAAATAAAAATCTACATAAAATAAAAATAAACCAGTCATAAAAGAAATACAATAAAAAATTATATTCATCCTTGTAAAAGCAAATAAAGTAAAAGTAAAGATAAATAAATAAAAAATTGACATATAATAAAAGTAAATCAACTACAAAAAAACATACAATCTCATTATATACAACTTAATAACTATTAATTTACATGAAATCTCATCACATAAAACATAATTTCTCAAACTATTAATTTACATGACCGCAACATGTGTCAAACCTATGAACACATGTAAAAATATATAACATTTATAAAAAATTCGTATAAAATAAATCAAAAATTATAAAAGGAAAAAATATCTCATTTTGACATATGTAAAAATAATATATGTAAAAATTACATTATCAATTACTAATTTTAAAAATAAAAATATTATTATTACTATTTTTAAGAAAGTAGTATTTTTATTATACAAATTTTGATTTATTAAATTTAGTAACTAGCATTATCACAACACTTGTCAAATCAAATTTTGATACAGTAAAAATAAAATTATAAAATAACTCACTAATTCTAAAATAAAAAATATCAGGTTTTAACATATGTAAAATATATATATATATTATAATATAAATTACTAATCTTGTATGTATTTTTTATCAATTAGAAAAAACTAACATTTTATACAAAGAAATCTAATTAAAATACAAATAGTATAAAAAACTAGTCAAAATTTTCAAAATTAATATATTTAGAAACAAATAATTAAAATAAATAAAATATAAATAAAAAAACCTATATAAAAAAATATGATAAAAATTAACTGAAACCAAATAATATAGAAAAACCAAAATAATTAGTTCTTTATTTATTTTTTTCTTTCATGGGTAATCAGATTTTGTTTTCTATTTACTACTTCTAGTATTTTATGCTAGTTATAACATCTTTTCTTATGTGAAGTTAAACGTTGAATTCCTTAATCAGGTAGACGATCAAGTTGAGTAACCAACCCCACGCAGCTATTGTCAGGCCTAACAACGTAGCTGCACCATTCAAAAATAGATAGCTTCAGTTTCTTGTTCTAAGCTCTAATTGTTATGTAAGTTATGAAGAAGATGAAAACAGAGAAAAAGATGTCTAACCTATCATAAACGGAAAGGTGATCCAACCTCCACCACGGCGTTTGGTGCTTGATTCTTCTGACATTGGTGTTTCTGCATCCCCGGAAACTGAACCAGTCATGTCTCAGAATCAAGAGAGATACTTTTACCTTTTTTTGGTCAACAATGGCCTGAAATTCTGGAAGATATATATGCAATGACACAACAACGAGAATTTTTAAAGCTGATGACGATATTATATTCTCCACGAGCATCAGCCTCCAACATGAAACGTTAAGAAAGTATATAACACAAAGCGTTTCTTTTGACGTGAGTTGAACCATCACTGTTGCTTCGAACAGCCAGTGTGAAGACAACAATTTTATGATTTTATTCTATTTTAATAAGACAACTCTAAATTGTCCCGTAAAGGATATTACTAAATAAATGACCCATTTGCCAAATTATTGCCAATGATTTGACGATATGTACTCCAATAATGCACGTACCTAGAGGCAAGATCACAAAAATCTAAGTCACTGAATGGGAAAAAACCACTCACCATGACGGAGCTTGAATCTGGTTCAAGTTCTTTAATGGCTCCCAGTAATTTTAAGAATCAGGAAACTCCGGCTCGATGAGTATATTACAGAACTATATTATTTCTTCTCTTTTGTTTACTATATAAGACTCAGTATGTGAAGTAAGAAAGTGTGAAGAAATGATTTCATAGCTGGAGTACTCTACATACACTCACTAGCAGTAATAAAACATTGCACAAACAAGTAGGATTACAAGATTACATACGTAAAAGTACATGAATAAAAGAACAGGCAAAGATACTAAGCAGCTATTCGGATATTTTGTAATACCGGGCATTCACAGGGTTGCTGCTCTTCTAAGCATATGTTGGATTAAGTGCAATGGCTTCCTTGTAGATCATCTCTTTTATCTGTTCCTCGTCTAGAGGCTGTTGTTCGAACTCGAAAGAGAATGGCTTTAGACAGATTGGCTCATCATTTGGGTCGTGCAGTTTGGCGAGGTACTGGTGATTCAGAGCTTCTTCAACTACACACAGCAAAATAAAGGAAGGTGTTTTTAGATTTGGATCAAATCATAATGATGACAAGAAACCAACAGAGAACATGTAATACATATACAAAACACTAACCAGTGATTCTTCTGTTGGGGTCAAACGTCAACATTTTGTCAACTAGATCAATGGCCAATGGGTTAACATGAGAGAACAGTTTCGGTAACGGCTGGCGGGGGAAGTTGGGAAGCTGCCGGATGTATCTTTTTGCATCATCGTTGTGTGTAAACCCGAGATCAGATTCTGTCGGCGTGCCAAGCAACTGCAAGATTCACACATTCATCACATTAAAAAAAAGGCCAAATCTTGAATCCATGCCAAAAGAATATGTTTTTGCTAATGTTTTTTTTACCTCTGTCAATAAGCGCATTTGATGGACATGGTCTTTACCAGGGAACAAAGGCTTTCTGTTCATAAGCTCCATAAAGATACAACCAACAGACCAAACATCTATAGCAGCTGTGTAATCTGAGGAGTTCAAGAGAAGCTCAGGTGCTCTATACCATCTCGTGACAACATACTCCGTCATAAACTCATTCTCTGAGGTCGGTCTAGCAAGACCGAAATCACAGATCTTTAAATCGCAGTTTGCGTTCAAAAGAAGATTGCTCGGCTTTAGATCCCTATGAATAACGTTAGCCGAGTGGATGTACTTGAGCCCTCGAAGAAGCTGGTACAAGAAGTACTGTTTCATAACAATGAAGATTCATGTCAGCTTCATGTTTCTTCTACCTTGGAATTAAATTCTTAATCAAGAAAACAAGAACTGTATTTTTACCTGACAGTGTTCCTCTGACAAACTCTGGTTGGATCTGATGATTTGATGAAGATCAGTGTCCATTAACTCAGTGGCAATATAGACATCACTGAACTGTCTTCGAAGTGGTGGAGGAACCACATCTCTTATAGCTATAATCTGTACACAATACCAAATCTAATCATCTAATTGTTCATCTAATTTCTGCAGATATTTCGAGAAAATCGAACGAAAGATACTAACGTTTTCATGATCCAGATGACGAAGAAGCTTGATTTCGCGAAGTGTACGCTTGGCGTCCATGTGATTATCAAAGGCGTTCGCTATCTTCTTCATCGCCACTAGCTCGTTCGTCTCCGAATCCAACACAGAGCTTCACGAATCGCAAAAAGAGAAAGGTACAAAAATCAAGACTCCGATCTCCAGAATAAGAAGAACAAACTTAAACAAAAAGGGGAAAAGTCACCGGGACATACCAAACGATTCCGTATGCACCTCGACCGATTGGTATAATCGGAGGACGATACTTGGATGTGATCTCGAATAAACTACCGAAGATATCGTAACTTATAAACAATCCTCCGTGCGTTTGCACCGCCGGAAAATCAGTGTATTGGCCGCCGCCGGCGTTCATCTCTCTCTCTCTCTCTCAATCGATGGACGTGGATATCACGCGCTTAGTCAACTTCAAGTTTGACTTTGTTCTGCTTTGAGGTTTAGTGAATCTGAAGGAATTGTGAATCGTTTATATATAATATATACAGTTAGCTGACACATAGAGACTGAGAGAGTTTCAGATGAGTTTTCGCGGTAATTGCGAGGAAGAAGAAGTGAGAAGAGGGAAAACACACAGGATGGGATGATCGTGTGGTTGAGATTAGAGCCGCCTCAAACCGACGGTTGTTGTTCGTTTTTGACTTCGTCAACGGTCTTCCTCCCAACGTTCTATCTCTTTTTTTTTTTTGTTAACGTTCTATCTCTTTGCCATGGTTGTTTTTCTAATATTTTCTTTTGCTGTAAAGTTTTTTTTTTAATATTTATTATAATATAAATAACGTGGGTTTTTAAAGCGGGCTTCAATAATTTGTCAATTTCATATATGCGAGTATATTTTTTTTGGCAAACAACATATACGATTGTTTATGTTATCTTTTAGCATATTTCTTGTTCAGATTATCGAAAATAAACTTTTTCGCTTTTGGCAATATCGAAAACTAATATCACGTGTGGTTTATGAGGACTATTCATTTTTTAATATATCTTCATTACGGTTCGTTGCAGCGTTCTTAAGAAAAAATGTTATACAAAAATAATCTTTCTCCGATATGTTAGGCAGCATGATAATGGAGAAAGCACATTCTTCTTACGTTTTTGTGGAAATATCTTTAGACTCAAAAGAGAGATAACTAAGTTCATTATACACTTCGATGGCTAACCTTTTTGTTACACCTATTTATGTAATCTATCATGTAATACTTTTTCTATTCTTTTATTATAATATTTTAATCAGAAAAACTGCTATTAAAACATTAAACTTTGTCAATTAAGCCAAAAAAACCATCAATTTATATTTACGCTATTTAAAAAATAATTTTTTAAAAATATCAATTTTTAGACTTATATTTTTGTTGACAACTTCATTTAAGCTTACAAAGCTCAAGGTTTTTTTGATGCAAAAAAGAATACAAAATAAATATAAACTGAATGATCCACCTTTAACGTGACACGGTGAAAATGACAGGTTTGACCATTGTTTTTTTGAGATAACAATAACGAATAAACATCGTCCTTGTATATTTTGATGCAATCGCCTGTTTTTGGATTAGTTCAATCTCGTGATAAATCTCTGATTATATTTCAGGATGATGTATTAAAGTTGTTTAATGTTAAAATCTTTCTTTCTTATTTTCCTTATTATAGGTTAAATTTTTGAGTTTTAGGGCCAAAAATTAAACACTGGAGATGTGGGTGTATCTTGCAAAAAAGAATGTTCTTTATTTTCAAAGTGAAACAAAGGGTAACTAACTAAACCGACATTGGAGTGTTTATTTACTTCATTCTCATCTTTATTGGCAACATTAATACAATATCATGAAATATAATCAGAGATTTATCGTGAGACTGAACTGATCAAACTAAACTGATCCAATAACATGCGATTGAATCAAAACATACGAGAACGATGTTCGTTTGTTATAGTTATCCCCAAAAATAATGACGGCCAAATCTGTCATTTCCACCGCATCACATTATGGTGGATCAGTTCAATTTTTGTTTATGTTTACGTTGTATTCTTTTACAGCCAAAGAAACTTTGAACTTTGTAAACCAAGCAAAAAAAACCTTGAATTTTGTAAATGAAGCAAAAACATCAATGTGTTATAAAAAATGAAGATGACAACGTTTTATAAATTTAAGGGTCGTTTTATGTTTTCAATTAAAACTAATGGTTGGCTTTTTGTCAGCTTAAATAGCATAGTCAATAGATATTTTAGAACAAAATTATGCTATAAATTTTGTAAATATAAGTTGGTGATTTTTTAGCTTCGGTTACAAAAAATTTTTAATAACAATTTTTCCCATTTAATCGCCCAACTTAATCCACTACCAAATTAGCTCGTTGGGTTACTTCTAAATTTTTATTTTTATTAATTCATTATTAGATGTGGTGTCTCATGTGCAAATTCACAATCCCATAGGATTTGTTCATCATGCATAAAATAAAATACATGCTCATTAAAAAAAATATGATTTAAGCAAACTCATACATAACTTTCAAACCGAAATCCTAGCCGTGTGATCTATCACTTTATCCATGTATACTTGAATAATGGTTGAGCAACATGAAGCACACAACAACCAGGCAAGGCCACACAAACTATCTATTATAAACATCTTTAATCGAGACATCAACCAATTTTCTATTCAATAATTTTTTTTATATTCTTTTTCTCTACAAAATTCGAAACAAGATTTTCTTACATTTTAAAAGAGGAAATCACAAACAATTATGGTCGGAGAAGGAGTTCCTTCTCCTCATTTACCTTATTTAAACCATTTAAGTTATCCAATTAACAATATAATTATGCCATAGAGTTTTTTTTCTAAATTTGTTTGAATTTAGGGTTTGGTCATAGTCATGCCATAGTGAGAGAAAACAACCTTCGCCTAAGACATATTTCTAAATATTATTTTTTAAAAACAACATAATCATATAATTTTTGGTAGTAAAGTTTATGAATTTTTCTAAAGTTAAAATTAATTCGTATGATAGCACGCGATTTCTCTTTCATAAACAAAGAGAAGATCTTCAAAAAGAAGATAAGCAAAAAAAAAGAGAAAGAAAAAACACCTAACTCTCCCGCATGAAAACATCCAAAGATCAATGAAAGGAGAGTTCTACCTCTATTTCTTTCAAATCCAAAAGAGATCAAAAATACCTCTCAGCAGAAGCACAAAGAAACTCAGGTCCACAGACAGATCTCCTAACTCAAAAACCTCATTCTCACATACTTTCTGAATCACCATTCTCCGAAGGCACAACGATCTTGATATCATCTCATGCAAGTACATGAAGAATATTGTTTTTTCTTGAAGAGGCCCTACATGTAGGTTCACCAAGAAGATTACTCCTCATTCTCCCAGTAGACAGATTATTTACCAGCTATTTTTTCTCAAAGGTAGACATTTTTGACTGATGCAGAAACTGTATATATGAGACACTTGACATCATCATTTCGAACATAAATATTAACAAATTTAGTTTTCGTTTCATTGCTGAACAAAAATTTTCAGCTTAAACTTATGTCGAAAGAGAGATTTGAATTGTTTGTCTTTTAAAAAATCTTAGTTAAAATGTTGATTTTGGAATTTTGGTTACTGATAAAAACTTATAAACTTTTAATTTAGTCATTTACTAGTATTATGGGCCCTGCTATGCTGGGGCAAAATAATTGTTAAAAGTATATGCATTTTGATTTTCAAAGGAAAAAAGTGTTTTAAATTTCATAGATATGTATAGAACCACAATTTGGCAATCAAATCAAAGACTAAAAGCATTACATTAATTATAAATATATATAGAAGACTGCATACAACAGAAAACTTGCAGATTTTATGAGGGATCGAACTATGTGAAAAATGAACCAGACGAGAACATGTGCCTTAGTGTGATCAATAAAAGAAAAGTAAGTATGAGAACACAAGTTACACAACATGTTTTTTTGTGATGGTCGTTAGTGTTAGGCATTGCGTAAAATTGTCTCTTATTTTTTCCCAAAACAACAAAAGAAGATAAAAGGTCTCCAAATGAATAAAAACTGAAAATATTCTTCAAAAAGGAAAAGTGATTACTTTGTCTGGTTGTATCTCCTTAGCATTGACCAAATAACTTGCAAATTACCATTTGGATGAGTACAGAGATACACACCTTTATATATAGGAAGAGCGAGAAATTGTTTTGACAGTTGACAACCGTCTCTAGGGATGAACATGAACGCACTCGTGGGACTGAACTTTATTGGGATGATGGTTATTATTTTATAGACTTTTTGTTCATATGAGTTGAGGCATTTTTTTATGAAATACCGCCTCTGTTTGTTATTTTCCTGGGCGTGGCATTGGGTTTTGTTCTAAAAAGCATGGAATCTCAGAAGATTTATCTTCTGCTTTCTGCTTCAAAATCAGAATTGAAAGTGAAATTGCTCATAATTTTTTGGAATCGTTTCAGAATCGCGAATCTAAAAATGAAACATTTGGAATCATCTTGGAATAGTCTTGAAATTATTTTGGAATTGTGATTCCAAAATTATAGTGTAATAATTTCAAAAATTAAAATTCAACATCATCGTTGTCGCAAAGATTTCCAAATTATTACAATGCATCGCAGAATGCTCTATGTAAATAAATTAAAATAAAAAGATATGATAATAATAATAATATATTTGAAAAAAGTGAGACAAAACATTAATTATTAAAGAGAGGATTATATTTAAAATTATTTGCAAAATAAAACATTTTTGGTGAGATATATGATTTATTTCTCCTATATAAACTCACGATATGAAAACAGAAAAAAACACAAAATTTAATTATTAAAATAAAAATATACTGTAAATCTGTCAGTATAATTTTGAAAACGATTCACATAGAATTCAGTGATCTCTACGACAATAATATTTTATGTTTTCAATATAATTTTTTGAAAATAGTCATTTTAAACATACATTTAAGTTGACCACACCAATTTAACCTTCAAAAAAGTCAACCGTTAAAAATGGTAAATGACCGTTAAAACCGAGACGACGTCGTTTTATTAATATGGTTATTTTGGCGTAATTAACATAAATGTATGTTTAAAATTGGACATTTATAACAAAATTATGATTTAAATGACGCAAACTGAAATTGATGATTTTTTTGCTTCGTTTGGAGAGTTCGTGGTTTTTTGGCCAAAATATGTATGATTCAAAAAACCACGGCCTGAGGTCTTTGGGGTCCCGTTCGGAGTCTCGTTCGGATTCGGTTCGGGTTTTTCATACTTTCGGTTCGGATCTCAGACCAAAAGACAACGGTTTGAGGTTTATTCTAAACCAAACTTAAATGTATGCTTAAATTAGCCAAATTTAAGTACTTTGATTCAGAATCGAAACCGAACCCAAATAATATTCCGATCCAAAATCAGACTTAAAGTGTGTTACCAAAATCAAGCCCGAAAATCCAAAAAACCCAAACCGAATCCGAACGGGACCCTGACAGTCCATCCATACCAAAAGACCTTTTTATTTATTTAATATGAGGTCTTTTGGTATAGGTGGGCGTTCAGGGTCCCGTTCGGATTCGGTTAGGGTTTTTTGGATTTTTGGGCCTGATTTTGGTAACACACTTTAAGTCTGATTTTGGATCGGAATACTATTTGGGTTCGGTTTGGATTCGATTTCGAACCAAAGTACTTAAATTTGACTAATTTAAACATACATTTAAGTTTGGTTCAGAATCAACCTCAAATTGTTGTCTTTTGGTCTGAGATTCGAACCGAAAGTACGAAAAACCCGAACCAAATCCGAACGAGACTCCGAACGGGACCCCAAAGACCTCAGGCCGTGGTTTTTTGAATCATAAATTTGTTTGGCCAAAAAAAACCATGAAATTTTTAAACGAAGCAAAAAAAAATCACCAAATTTGAGTTTGCGCTATTTAACTCATATTTTTTTATAATTTCCAATTTAAACATACATTTATGTTGATTACACCAAAAAAATGAGATTAATAAAACGACGTCGTTTTGGTTTTAACGGTCTTTTACCATTTTTAACGGTTGACTTTTTGAGGGTTAAATTGGTGTGGTCAACTTAAATGTATATCTAAATTGGTCATTTTCAAAAAAAAAATTTTAATGGCTCAATTAAAAGCTGGAGATTTTTTTGATTTTTTTTGGTAAGTTCATGTTTATTTTGGCAGTTTTCCCTTATAAGAAAGTATGTATAATTTCCTAGTCATCCCATTCAAACTAACTCACTCATTCACTTCTATATTATTGGCACTCACCTTTTTGTTCGATTAACCACAACCATTTTTCATTTGTTTCCCCCTCAAATGAACTTTTTTTTTCTATGCGAACTAATGATATATTAAAGTTTTTAGGGAAGATTACAAGAAAAAATTTCAAATACCGGATGTCTAACGGAATGACACTGGACCAAGAGTTTTAAAAAGAAAATTACAGTCGCAATAGGGAACCACTTACATACCGCATCACCAGTTTACAACAAAAACGATTAGGGGAAGCCCTCTAAACTAATTAATTCTTCATATTTTTCTTAATTGTTTCTAATTCGTTTTAAGGCTCACCGCATGCAATCTCTGGGGAAAATTCATAATTCTGTTAATTTTCTTTCAGTTCTATAATCCATGTTCAAAAATTAATAGAAGTTGTCACAAAATTCTCTGGAAGAAAAGGATTTTTGATAAAATTTAAGTTTGAATAACTAGTGGACATTTAAATAAAACATGATTAATTGTCTATTTTTCCATCCTACATAATCCACATTGCATAGCATATTTTATTCTCTTGAATGTAAAATTTTTAGTGACGTAGACACAACAGTAATACACAAGCTTGTTACATACCCACAACAATACACCATCTATTTTATGTTCCCATTTTATTTTACTGATTCTTAACTGTCCATCTATTTTATAACACAAATCATGTTTAAAACAAAAACAGCCATAATAGACATAATATACATTACTTGCTACCAGGAGAGAATGCCATGATAGAGGATTATTAGAAGAGCATTGTCTCGAAAGATATTAAAAAAAGCTTGTGTTGAATGATCTTTTGTAACTCGTAATAATGTGTTATATAGTACATGGTCGATTAAAAGTTAGTAACTAAAATATAAAAGATAGTTGGTATATTCTTATGGATATGTAAAAAGTTTGTATATTAATAAATTTATAGAAATTTAATTGTTATATTATTATGAAAATTTTCCTTTCTTAAAAAATATCATCATTGTTTGTTGGGTCAAATGATTTTACAACGGTAATGAGTTTTATCGAATGATTATTTTTTAAACCATAACGAGTTTTGTTTACGGTCTTACATTGTTCACTATTTTATTCAGGGGCAAAATCTCTTAGTTTTTTTTCTTTTTTGTTAAAATCTCTTAGTTTTTTTACTCTAGAGTTTCTACAATAATTAATTTTGCATGATTTTTAAATTATCAGTTACATATTTTTTTAATTAAAAAATACATGACTGAAAATATTTAGGTTGATTTTTTCTTTTTTTATAATGATATAAAAAAATACAGAATCATTTTATTTATTCTTTTATATTTTTTAGGCCATCCACATTTGCTGATGACTATCTAATCCTTTATTTTCTTTAATTTCTTTAATTTTTAAAATAATCGTGATGGTTATCTATTAATTTCATCAAAACATTTTCCAACCCACTCTCTTCATATTGATGATTATCTTGATTGTGATCGAAATTACATCAGAAATATTCAGTTATCATTATCATTTTTCGAATCTATTGATGCAGTTTTCGTTTCACGTAATATTGATTCTAAATTTAAAATCAAAATATATCAATACTTTTTTTAAAGCATATTTTTAAGGAAGCTCGTTTGAAAGATTTTTTTTTTTTGACAACGAAGGATTTTTGTTTGGCAAAAAAATATAGCCATTTTGGTTCCAGTTTTGGAAGTGATTCACTCATAGTTTGTTAATGGAATGTGTCTGTGTTATGATTTCAACCAAGACAAACATGTTATTTCTATGAAGGATTTTTTTATTTTTTATGATGCCCAATATCCATAATCCCAATCAATCGAAGATATTTTATGTAAATAAAGTTATATCAACAAATTTTAGATTCAAATATAATATATTTTAAAAAATTGATGGATCAATGCAAAAGAAAATATTAAATATTATCAATAACATTAGACGCATTATTGATATTTCATAAAAAATTGATAACTAAGAACAATGATCTCATCATCATTTTTGGAATCGATTATAGAAAAGGAAAAATTAAGTTTTGATATCCAAAACATTGTGAAAATTTATTTTATCATCGTTTTTAAATGTGTATGGATGTGTATTTAGATTTTCTTATTAATATTATTATAATTATAATTATTATTATTATGTATTATGGATGTATCAACCTTTAAATACGAAATGAAAATAACCAGAATCAAATAAGAGATACTACACTTGCATGGTGATTATAACTTTTATAGGTTCTAAGTTTTGAGTTAGGATTTGGGCATAAGATCTTTCTAGTACCCTAAAACAATTGGGTATAAGAGCATCAACATTTTTGATAATGTTAGAGTATCTTAATGTTATAGACGTCTCTAAAATTTTTTGATATGTTTCATCCAAATTTTTTTTAGATTAGTTGAAACGTTTACGGTATCAGCGTTAAGATTAGTACCCAAAAACAAAAGCAAAAAAAAAAAAAAAAAAAAAATATATATATATATATATATATATTCGGTCAACCTATTTATTTTGAACCGCAAAAATTATTCGGTTAAGATGAACCACATACAAAAACTTAAACCGAATTGATCGAAACCGGGATAGTGAGAGAATGGTAATAAACGTAGAATCTAAGGGTATTATTTGACGAAGACAAGAAGGCGGATCTGGCAGAGAGATTTTTAAAAGGGTTAAAAAAGGCAGCAGTCAAAATCTCAGCCATCCGTTTCTCTCTCTCTCTCGCAATCTTCTCCAGTTCTCGCACACGAGCTTCTCTGAATCCCAGAATCTTTCATCTGATCGATCTTTCCATCACTAGTATGCTCGATTTATCCTCTTCCTGATTCTCATTTCCTGGATTTGTGTCTGCCCAATCTCAAAAACCCTAATTCTGTCTCTGCTCTGATTTCTCTTTTGGGGATTTTGAATTTAAAGAATCTCATTGGAGATTTTGGTTTTTACGCACTGGATTTTTCTGTGAATATTGATCGTCGATTGTCTGTCCGTTGACGATTCGGTTGTTGAACCGTCGTTTCGCATGCACTGATTTAATTACGGAGAGCTGTTCACCATTTGATGCAATTGAGTTTTCTGAATCTTTGGTTTTCGATATCGATGTGAAAGTTTGATCCTTTTGAGCAAATTTTGAGATTTAGTGAATAGAAAGATTAGGTTCTTGATCGGGAACTGTGATTAGTTAAATTGCCACTGTTTAGCCAGAGAAAGCAGTTAATTATCCTAAAGTCAACGTAGGTTTCGGTAAGTGGCTATTATGGGCCATGACTTCAGTTTTTGTCCTTATATATCTCAGTTGCTTTCTTTTTTATCCTTGGCTTATTCAGGAAAACAATGAGTGACTACAGTGAGAAGACTTGCCCATTGTGTGCAGAGGAGATGGATCTGACTGACCAGCAATTGAAGCCATGCAAATGTGGCTATCAGGTATAGGCATCCTCTCTGATTCAAATGTCAATGCATTGCGTAAAACTTATCGCTTATTTTGACTGTTCAGCAGCTCTTTTCTTTATTTTCATGATCAGGATAAACAATCAGATTAGCTTATACTTTTTATGGTATACTTCGAAGGCTGTATAAATTAGATGACAGTTATGTTAGAAACCATGCTGAGCCCTGTTTTATTCACTTTGTGGTGGTCTTGCCCTATAAGTGAGCATTGTCTTTTGTTCTGCGCATAATTTTGTGGTCTGATATGTATTCTACCGCTAATCTTACAGATTTGTGTTTGGTGCTGGCATCACATAATGGACATGGCAGAGAAAGATCAAACAGAAGGGCGTTGTCCAGCTTGCCGCGCTCCATATGACAAAGAAAAGATTGTTGGGATGACTATTGATCGCGAGAGGTTGAGATATACTCCTGATATTTGATTTTCTTGGCGATTTTCATTTTTGTTTTGTGTTGTTATCTCAGTTTTGGTTTCATGAAGTTTTTTAATATTTTTCCTGTTCTCAGACTGAACTCTGAAGGCAACATGGAGCGCAAAAAGACACAAAAGTCAAAGTTGAAACCTTCTGAAGGAAGAAAGCAACTAACCAGTGTCCGAGTGGTTCAAAGAAATCTTGTTTACATTGTCGGGTTGCCCCTTGATCTAGCAGATGAAGATGTAGGGGATATTTTCCTCTAAAAACTTTCTTAACTATATCATAGTGGTTTGCTTAGTGATGGTTAGATTTTTATTTTATTTAATTTTTTCTGCAGATTCTCCAGCGTAAAGAATATTTTGGTCAGTATGGAAAAGTTTTAAAGGTTTCCATGTCCCGGACAGCAACGGGTCTCATCCAACAGTTCCCTAACAACACATGCAGTTTGTAAGTTTTGTTGTTACTATTGTTTATCAACCTCATTTCTGTTTTGGCATGACTGGATTTCCTTAAATGTTTGTTTTGCATTATTGTTTCTTTCTGATTGTAAACGGCTGTGACTCCAGATATATCAGTTATGCTAAAGAGGAAGAGGCTGTTAGATGTATTCAGTCTGTTCATGGCTTTATCTTGGATGGTAAAGGGTTGAAGTAAGTCATGCCGAGCGTCCTGTTGTTTGGAACTGGTTGTGTACAATGATATATGATTTTCAGTGACGTCATGATCATTTTTCTTTTTATATACTGCAGGGCCTGTTTTGGGACAACCAAGTATTGTCATGCATGGTTAAGAAATGTGGTATGTCCTGTAGACACTCTTGTTCTACTTTATAGATCTTTGATTTTTTTATTTACTTTCCTCTTTTGAGTTGGAATTTGCAATTAATATGCTTGGATTAAGGATTGTTTGTTTTTATCTCCAGGCATGCAACAATCCTGACTGCCTCTATTTGCATGAGGTTGGCTCCCAAGAGGATAGTTTTACAAAAGATGAGATCATATCTGCGCATACAAGGTAATCTGCATCCTTACACTATTTAAGGTTTCCCCTTGTACACTATATTATGACTAGCGCATCTATTAATGGGGGGATTCATAATCCGGACGATTAGTTAAGTCTTTTAGTAATTTTGAATGAGCAGAGTTCAGCAAATCACTGGAGTAACAAATACTCTGCAATACCGTTCAGGGAGCATGCTACCTCCACCATTGGATGCTTATTGCAGTGACAGTTCTACTGCAAAACCAATTGCAAAAGTTCCTTCTACTGTAAGCTCTATAAAGTTTCTACCTTGATGTATATGGTACTATGTGGCTTGCATCTATTGTTTCGAAGGAAATTTTACATACTTCCAAACCAGCTTTAGTAGCTCGGGAAACAAACAGGCGTCGCCTTGAGCAAGCAGACAAGCTTTATATCTATCTAGACTACCATCGGATTTCAGCTTGATTGAGTATACCTATGAATGGGGATATTCTCGAAACCCACATTGCATTTTGATCTCATGTGGCCATAGTTAGTTAGTCATATATGGGGAAATGCATCCTGATATTGCTCACTGCAAACTTGAGTAGAATGTGCATCATTCCGTAAAAACTTACCTCTGCTATAGCTATGAATTGTTTACATTTGTTTCCTTTTACAATTTAATCTTTTCCTTGACTTCCTGTATTACAATTTATTTCTCACTTCATATTTATTGGGGCAGACTGCACCAGCTAGTGCTCCGAAGAGTTCTACACCTAGTGGGAGCTCTGTTAGGTCGACTGCCCTTCCTGCAGCAGCATCATGGTAAGTCTTTGTTACAAGCCGTTGTATATGTAAAGTTCTTTAATGGTTCATCTGAAGGAAAATTGAAAATGTGTTGCAGGGGGGCTCGTGTAACAAATCAGCTATCTTTAGCAACATCAGCTGCGTCAAATGAATCTTTGGACAATCATAGATCTACATCGGAGAATGGAACTTTGGCTATGTCTACAGTTGCTACAAATGCAGCTCATGGGCATTTATCCTCTAGTAACACTCTTCAGAAACCACCTCACAAGGTAGAAGGTCAAACATTGGCTGAGAAAAGCAAACCTGGTTTGTTGAAGCCTTCGCAGAAAAAGATTGTGGCTGATCCTGGGTCCAAGAGAACTGTATCACCTAATAGAGATCCGAGTAGTAATCAGATATCCTGTATAGTAGAATCGTCCTACGATAGCGGAGTCGTAGAGGAGCCTTCAGTTGTTGAGAATTCTTTTGATAACACAAATGGAATTGCTGAAGATGTACCTGATATTAGTAACTTGGCGGCTGAGGTTGCATGGATGGGGATAACTACAAATGCTAGAGACGAAGACCCTGGTGTTCCAGTGGCTATTGGTACTTATTGTGATCAAGGTTCTATTAGACAACTTAGTAACAATGCACCAAATCTTGAGCAATGTAGAAAACATCCCCCTATAAACACTGGTGCCGAAGCTGACATAGCACAGATTGGAATTCCTGGTTCAAGGGGCGAGTGGGATTGGAGATCAGGTTTGGAATCCCAGGTGCAAGTTAACTCAGCGTTGGCAGTGGATAATTTATCATCATTTAATAGCAATAGGCGTGATGTTGCAAAGGCTGTTAGCAATTTGACTTATATGTGTAGTTCATCAAGTTCCATTCTGGATTCAATTCATCCGGCTTCTCGTCCTTTCCAGACTAGGGAAACTTCTGGTTGGATTGATTCACAGACTGGGGCCTCCTCTGAAATAGGTAGCGATAGATTGCGTCTTCCAAATGCATTTTCTGAGACATCAATATCCAATTCCAATATGGAGCATTCTCTATTTGCTAATAATGAAGGCAGGAACAACATTCAGAAGAGTGCAGAGAATGATATAATTTCAAACATTTTGGACTTTGACCCCTGGGATGATTCCTTGACTATGCCACACAATATTGCAAAGTTACTTGGCCAGAGTGATCATAGGGCCAGTACTCTGGAACAGTCTAACCTTTTAAAGCAACATAATGACCAGTCCAGATTCTCTTTTGCACGGCATGAGGAATCAAATAATCAAATATATGAGAATAATAATACCTATAGCATGTATGGGCAGTTGTCAAGAGATCAGCCTATTCAGGATTTTGGAGTGAGTCGGAGTATCTATCAGAATAATCTCGGGTGTCAGAATGGTTTTGCTTCAAATTATTCTGGTGGATATGAACAGTTTGCTGCTAGTCTTGGATTTTCGTCTTACAAAAGTCCTGGTTGGTATATTTTATGTCTTCTTATAGCTGCTTTCCTGCAATGAAATTTTGTTTTAAGTGACAGAGTAGTCGTAACTTCACCATTGTCCTCTTGTAGCTGTAAGATCCCAAGTTTCTACTCCTCCTGGATTTTCTGCTCCCAGCAAAATACCTCCTCCCGGTTTCTCTTCGCACGGAAGAGCCAACATGTCTTCGGATGTCATATCAGGTATTATATTACACTCTTAACGATGGGTCATATCAGGTATTATTTTACACTCTTAACACACATATTTTGCAGGAATTCGTTTGCTTGACTCGTCCTCCTTGTTAAGGAACGCGTATCATGTACCACCTCCAAGTAGCAATTTGAATACTGCAGGAGACATTGAGTTTATTGATCCTGCAATTTTAGCTGTTGGAAGAGGAAGAATTCACAATAGGATGGAAACTGCAGCAGACTTTGATATGAGATCTGGGTTCTATTCTCAGCTGAATTCCTTTGAGAACGATGCAAGACTTCATCCATTGTTGGCGCAGAGGTCTCAGGCTGCACAACAAGTCAATGTTAACAACTTCTCTTCTTCTGTCTCTAATCATTATTTTTTACTAAACAAACAATGGCCGTAGGTCACCTGAAAAGAATTGTAAATTAAAGGCCACATTTCTATATAAACTGTTGCTTTAATAGATTAACTTTATTTATTTTTCTTTCTTTTATACTTTTCAACCACTATAATTGGATTTATGATTAGATCTTTGGTTTCAAATCAGAACTACTGCATCTAAACTGGAGTGCCATTAGGAACCTTATAGGAGATTTAATCGATGCCAAAAATCTGCTACTACGTCCGTCGACTCGCAATGTTTTAAACTGGCATTGGTTATCATTTAGTTGAACAGTCTGTGTTTTTCTGGTGGATGGTGAGAAGGAGAATGAGACTTTACCCCTCGCATCACAGAGTTTATGTGAATCTTCTAGCGAGCATGAGTTCATGAGCAAGAATGAGTTTCAAGCTTAACCAGGATTTTCTTTTGCAAGATTACTAAACATCCTCGTTCTTATTTTCATTATTTTAAAGTTACAAACACACAAGCAAAATCCACAAGTATATTTCAAACACGCGAAGGGGACACCTGTAATCTACTATATATCACCCTAGTTTAGGACTTAGCTCACAATACATTCTCTTTCTCAAGTCTCATCATCGCTGGCGACTAACCCTGAAATAAACTGAGCTTCATTTTCTTCATCACCGTCGATGTCTGTTAAAACGTATCTTGTCTCTGTAAAAGCCGATGTATGACGTCTCTGTAGCCGGACGACATGCATGATTACTTCAGGGGTCAATGTCACCCTCGACTGGTCTTCTCTTTCTACCCTGTTCGATTCCATTACCTGCATTTCCCAAACAACACAGCTTCAGAGTTTGGAAACATTGGTGGAGAGGAGATGTGATTACTACTAATAGTTACCTTTTCGATGTTTTCAGAGCTTCAGAGTTTCGAACATTGTTTGACATTGGCGTCCAGAGCTTAACGCTTCTTTCAATTCCGCAGGACGCAAGAAACGTTATGTGCGGGTGAGACTCCCGCTTCTGAGGTTCTCATTGTTCGCATCACTACTCGAATATTTCTCAATGGTTTTATCACACTCTCTCGTGCTTGTTTCCGTTTTCGGATGAGACATTTTGCAACGCAGGGAGAGTATAGTTTGGTTATGTTATCAGTATAAGAAAGTCATCCCATTTTCTGGATTTGTACTTTGAATTCATGGATCGTAGTGTTCGCTAAGACGAAGTTAATGATGGCAAGGTCATTTCCAGGTGAGAGGTCTTGTGGTTGAAGTCGAACGTGTTTGGTTCGAGCTTCAAATGGGTTATTTAAACAAGTTGTAATTTACAGAGAACGATCATATATCCAGACAGTGCTAAGAGACACTCCTAACCAATTTCAAGAACACTGTGTTGTGTTGTTTTTGTAAGAGTTGTCAATTAAAGACATAAATTAAGTTCTTAGGATTGAAGTTTATTGCTTTCTGCTACTTGAGGGGCTAGTGAAGAAATTCGATCTTTACTTTTTTGACATTCTCCATTTTCAAAGCAGTTATTTTTTTTTTTTTTCCTTTTTGGAGGTATATTCTCTCTTGCATAACTTTAATATCATTGAGTAAGAAGCGGTTCACTTCAAATTCTTAGCTTGACAATGTATGAACTAATAATGTGTAGGTTTTTTAAAAACTACAAAATTATTTTGGATTTTCAATCCTTAATATAAAAGATGATAAAATCTTCCACAATATTCTAGTTAAACGGTGCACCATAAGAGACTTGGTAGGCGTGAGGTGCACCATGGTCGGAATTTAGAAGTATTGCATGTATAGGTGGTGTGTGCTTGCTCTAAGCGTAAACTAAGTGTTTGGTTATATTAATATCGCATGTATGATTCTGTGAGTCCATGTTGGACTCATTCTTGCTGAGTGATCTCGATTACTCAACTTACTTTTTTTGTCTTGTGTTGGTGAATTTTGGACAATCTGAGATCCTACTACAAGAGAAGGCACGATTTGCTATGATATCACCGGTTTAATCAACATGGCTATTAAGGCTTGGTGAACGACCAACGCCACAATCTACTTTTATTAAACAAATAAACAAAACAATTCAAAACAAAATAAGCTTCAAAACAAAACTCGAATACATCATCAACAGATTTTAGAATAAGCCTCTTTCTTCAAATCTCAATGTATTTTGAAATTCAGTAAGAATGAGATGATGCAATATTGTAGATAAGTTTTTTTTTTCTGGTTTGAATAACTGAAACAAAAAACAAAAATTATCAATATTTACATTGGATAGATATTGGGCCTCCTCAACAAAACACAATAGGCCCAGATTTGGATATCGGGATTCACTGGGCTGAGGAGTAGTACTGGTCCAGTTGCGGTATATCATTCGCCACACACTTGTCTCGAGCGTCCATCACACGCGCTAATTTTTCTCTACTCCAGTTTTCTGTAAATACATTAAACATTCTCCAAGAAAAAAAAAGGTTTAATACTTTACAATGCCAAATAATGGTTGTATATAATCTCAGAAGTAGTTCATAATCAGATGTAGTTTGTAAAGACAGAACTTGTTTGAAAAATCAAGAAAGTGCAAGACCTTAGTAATAATTTATAAGTTATAAACTAACATATTATTGACTATGATGATTGATGAAAATGCGAATGTGATCATCTTTAGTTAACCAGAGACCTTTAACGGATCATATGAGGATCCATAAATTCTATGACTTGAAATAAGAATAAAAAAAACAATGTCAGGAAAGTGAAACGAATTAAAGCAACAGAAGATGATATATAAATATATACAGAAAATAGCGTGCGTTGCATGCGAATCTAGGCTTTGATGCTTTGCTTGAAGATGGAGGTAAGAATAGATGCATGTTGCTTCGGAAATTGCGCCTAACTTGTTTTCTTAAATAAAACTGAATACTCCCTCCCTGTTTTAGAAAAATTATAAAAGAGTCTATTTATTTGACTCTTTTAAATTTATCATAATAATTAATTTATAGTCTTAGTTATTTGTGATTCATTATTTTCTAAAAATAGTGTTATATTAAATAAGGCTATTTTTAAGATTTTTTCACCATAATTGTATTGAAAAGTGATAACAATAATTAAGTAAAAACAGAGGGAGTATATTTCAATTTTTCTTATTTTTTAGGTTCTCAAATTTTTTAAATTTATAAATTATAACTAATTTAATGGATAAAATTTATTATATTTATACTATATATATTAAGTATACTTTTTATATATGTGTATATATTATTTTATAAATAATTTGGAACAAAACGTATAATCAAGGTTACAATTTAGTATTTTTGAGATTTGTTTCGTCTAGGGGATATATATATATATATATATATATATTTCTTTGCTATATAAACTTACGGTTATCAAATTTTCAAATAGAACTAAAGCGGATAACAGAACAAATTGAATATTATATATATGAAACTGTTTTTTTTTTTTAAAAAAAAAAGAGCCGATCCATATATTGTATAATGATTTTGATGAGTTGGACTAAATGATTCCCATAATATAACTAAAATCTATGTATGTGTCGCAAAGAGTACAAACAATATATCTATCGATCTGCAGTTGCACGTTGAACCAATTTGAGCGATACATTGAAATGATATATAGATATACAATTATCTATTTTAGTAGCCATAATTTGTTTGGAAATTTTCTGTAGCAAATCTTTTTTTGCACAAGTATATGCATTAGGTAACTGTTTCTACTATACTTGCTTATTACTTGTTCTGATTTTCGAGATTTGAATATTACAAAATTTTCGATGTATAGAACTTGAAACAGCACTTTCTCATCTAAAATATACATAAGATTTTTTATAACATCTTACAATTTTCATGATCATCGATCATACAAAGAACGGCCGATCGATATTTTGTTACTATGAGTACCATAAATGAGTAATCCACTAACTAAGATTTTCTTTAGTTTAATTACATGACAAAACATAAATAATTAAATGTTATTTTTTGTCTTCTTATCGGAAGTGGGTTGGTCTGAATCCTGAACCTGACTGAGAGACCACAAGCTTTCAGATCTCTCTGCCTCTGGGATCCACACTACTCTTGTTTCTTTGTCTCACTCCTCGATTTCTTCAAAGATTCTTCTCCTTTCGCCACGTGTCGTCCTTTTATCCACCATGCTGGTAATCTCATCTTACTCGCGCACCAATCACTTTTGTTTCTTTCCTCTATGAGAATTTGAAATTACGGTTCGCTTTTCATATTTGGAAAATTAGGGTTTATTCTCCTGGCAAGTCATTTGTTCCATTGTTCACCAACAGATCTTTAACTAAACCAATTCATACTTTTATCTGTACTTTAAAAGCCAAAATGTTCTTGTCTAACATCATAACAAACAAAATTTCAGACCCTTACTTGACATAACATAATTTATGACAGATATATTCTAAAACGATATTTTTATGAAATGAAATAACTATACACTATTACAATAAGTAACTCAAAAGAGATGTGAAATGGTCATCATTGGTTCTATTAAACTTGGGAGCCACAAAGCGGGTCCAACTGGAACACAATGATTCATCATTCCTTACTCGGATACCAATCATTGTTTTAAATTACTAATTTTAGGAAAATGACCGGCTTATAACATCTATTTTCCTTAATTATACTCAAAATACAAAATCTAGTTATTATTTATAATTTAACCACACATTTATATTTACTTGCATTATATAATGCCAATAAATTTATACGAATCAATTTGGGAAAGTGTTCAAGTTTCCACGGTATTATATAAACCCTAGACCCAACTACCAAAATAAATTCCTGATATGCTAAATTCTCTACCCCATTATTGAGATTATCACAACAATCAATGGTCAAAAAAATATTATACTAAGTTCATATAGGAAAAAGCGAACCTGTGTGTTGTATCATGCATATAATATATATGTATTCGGATATGGGAGATCCATACACATTAATGTCTTTTAGACCAAATCTTGGTCTTCATTTAAGTCTCTTTTCACGAAAATCGATGTTTTGTGTCTCTACTAACTTTAGCTGCTAGTGATATCATGGGCTACACATTGTCCGGGCAAATCTCTGCTTTTGCATGGTCATTTGTTCCGTTAGAGAGATGTGCAATTTTTTCAACAAAAATAGAAACCAAAAAAAGTAAGGATGTGTTGCGTTTTCCTACGATTATAGTAGTATTGTATGTTAAAGGTTTAAAATGGATATTTTTAGTGATGGGTACCTAGAGGAATGTTTTTAGCCAAGTAGTTGATTAACCTTTTTTTCGAAAAAGAAAACTAGCACAAGATGATTGAACAAGATAACGCTTGGATTATGGGCAATACTAAACGAAGATAAAATAATCATTTAAATAATAGAATAGCTTAGCAAGTGAAGCTTTGAGGCTAGCTCATGGGACGCAAGTATAATGCTTTTAATATAAAATAAATATATGCTTGTAGTTTGTATCATCATCAATGCTACGTGCGTGTAGTTTGTATCGTTTCCTTGGTAAAGACTTCATAAATGATGGGATCATTATTGTGGATGTTGATGTAAAACAATCGATGATAATAATTAGAAACAATAAAGGAAATTAATTAGATACAATAAAGAAATTCGCATTTACGATTTTACATAATAAAGTCATGGATGATTTTATGGCGTATATCTGTGGCTTGATGGAAAGCATAGGTGTAAGTATAACAAATACACCATCATAATCATAATGTTTTACATTTGCTATCATAAACCAAGATTTTAAACCGTAATGATAAATTACATCAGGATACATCTATAAAATACCATGTATCCAAGAATCATAATTTAATCATTAGAAAAATGCATTAGAACGCGCAATTTAAATAATTAACAGAAGCAAAAGTTATGGAGCATGTGACACATATTGTGAACCTCGACTCGTCATAGAAAAAATGTGGTCCAAGAGATGATTAATCGCAACTAATTGTGGACTATTACGATACCTTTCTTTGACAGAACATTTTGGACTTAAACAAAGATAAGATAGTTAACAAATAGGGAAAAGAAAATATACTTACTACTTAGGACCAGCTTGAGAGAATGGCCCCATGCGAGAATGGAAACTTTTGACTAATTTAGAAGTTTAGGGTAGGTCCCACGTGGTGACGACAACTCAATAGAAGAATCAAGAATGTGACACAAAAGAGGTTGAGGACACATGGAGATGGACGTCGTACAAACGACTCCAATTCTGAATTCTAATTTGTAATCCATGATTTCAACTTATCATTGCGAAATAATCAGACGCCATAAATACAATATGATTAGGGTCACACAAGTGATAATGGAAAAGACGTTTTGTTAATCGTGTCAATAATAGCAAATTCTTCACAACTAGTATTTTTTTTTTACTAGAAACTTAATGATTATAATAGTTCCTTTTGTATTAAGAAAGCTCATGTGTTTTTTTTTTTCCTAAAAGCTCACCATTGTTTACTTGCGGTGAAAGTTCATGTTTTTCTCCATAATCACAAATTCTTCACAAATCGCAAATATTGAATTCCAAATTACCTTTAGTCTAAACTCTAAATCTTTTATTTTTCAGCTTTCAATAACTTCAAAAGCTCACGATTTTTTCGCTTTTCATCGTAGATCTTCGATTTTATCACATATCATTGTTTCAATGGTAATAAGAGAATTATATACATACATCACTCTAAAAAATTAAGAATATATGATGTTGGTCCCAAACAATTATTTATATATATACTTATCTCTATCGACCTCTTATAATTTAAAAATTGGCAAAATTAAATAAGATACTTTCTTAAACGGATTAATGGTCTGGTTCACATCTCATGCTCCGACTTGGTTCACGTTACTTTTTCCTCATCATACCATCATAATAACATAATAACGTTAAAATATAATATAATAATATAAAGAAAACCACCCAACTCTCTCCTCCCACATTCTTTTCTATATATAGAGAGATAGATGCTTGGCTTTATCTCCACTCTCTATCTCTACTTTTCTCTCTACTCGCTTTATTTCAATCTCAAATCTTAATCTCCACTACATTTCAAAGAAGCTTGTGAAATGGATTGTTCTTCTATGGACCAGGTACTACTAACCAAGATCACATTTGATCTTTCTGAATATTTTGTTATAGAAATGGGGTTTAATATTAATATTTAAATTTGGTTATTATAGAATGTGGTGGGAGTATATTCATATTCATCACAAGATTACCAGAACCAGAAGAAACCATCTCCGGCGATTAGGCCAGCTCCACCGGAGCAATCACTGAGGTGCCCTCGTTGCGACTCCACCAACACAAAGTTCTGTTACTACAACAACTACAGTCTCTCTCAGCCTCGCTATTTCTGCAAATCTTGTCGGAGATATTGGACCAAAGGCGGAATCCTAAGAAACATCCCAATTGGTGGTGCTTACCGACACAAACGCTCCTCCTCCGCTACTAAAAGCCTTAGGACCACCCCTGAACCACCGATGATGATGAACCACGATGGCAAAACCTTCCCGGCGACGAGTTTCAGCGGATACAATTGTAACATTAACAATAAGCAGATGGAGCTTGGGTTAGCATTTGCCTTGCTAAACAAGCATCCTCTAGGGTTTCCTTCTGAATTCGGAAGCTCTCAGTCTCCGATGGGCATGGAGGGTGTGTTTGGGACCACGCAGATGGAGAACGCAGGTTATGCGTTTGGAAATGGTGGAGGCGGTCTGGAGCAGATGGCGACAAATGATCCAAACAGGGTCTTGTGGGGATTTCCATGGCAGCAGATGAACATGGCAGGAGGAGGAAGTGGTCATGGTCATGTTGTTCAGATTGATTCAGGGAGAGAGGTGTGGAGCAGTACTGTTAACTATATTAATACTGGTGCTTTATTGTAGTCTACTATAAAGTTATTAATCTTTTTCCATTAATCTTGGGTTTGTTAGGGTTTGGATTCTGATGTTCTTGATTGGGTAGAAAGAGGGATACTTATTATGAGATTAATGGTGAAAGAAAATAGATATGTTGTGGTTTCTTTAAAGTTTTTCAATTACCTGGAATATGAAGTGTGGTTTCTCTTTTGTTTCTGCGATCTAATTCTTGAGCTCTTTTTTGGGGTTAATTTCACTATGGTTCAAATGAACATTTTCCTTGATTTCCAAATTAAAAAATTTATGTTTATCATATAAGAAATTATTAAAAAGCCAATTTTCTTATTAAATCCAATCATCACTTAAAAATATGAGTATAGATGGATATGTTAATAAACTAGAAAATCTGCATCCTATTACTAAAAATAGTTTGACGATAGATCTATATTCTCTGTTTATAGTTAAAAATAATCTTTTTTCTTCATATTGCAATTACGATGATGTCCCAAACGAGAGCAAAATTGTAATTCTATTATAAATCCAAAATATTTAAACAAAAAATTCGAGTAAAATTGCAATATTTAATTAGTAGTAATATATTTCATTTCTACTCCAATTAATTTAACTGAAAAGGGTACCAGAAATCAAATAGACATAGCTGCGTTGAAAATGTGCATTAAGTAAATTAACGAGATATTTAATTAATTTTAGAAGAGAAGATGATAGCACTAAGCAATAGCATACCTAACGTGACTCTCTTTGCCTGTTTACATTAAGAGTGTGTTTTTTATTACTAAAAATATCTTTGTCGGTTGGTAGTTTGCTACTTTGCTTTACCCACATAAACACATGCTTAAGTACGCTTATATATTTAATCTACCAGGTGGTTTAATTTCTCTGAACTTTTTTTTTTGTTTGATGAAAATGGATTCGAAAAGTGTGTATATACGTGAACCAAAAAAGTATGTTTATGATGATAAATGATATCATAAACTGATTTTATTCTGGTCGCTTTTAATCGTAAGAAAATTGATAATATACAGAAAAGGAAAAGAAATGCTAGTAACTATATATATAAACTTTCTTTGTTGTTAAATTTATATGAGTAACATATACTAGATGAAACAACCGTTACAAGATTAAATTTCTTTTAACTATATACATATTATAGATAAAAAAAAAAATGTAACATACAAGATTAAAATATATACCGTATAATATACAAACAAAAATACAATAACTCAAATGTGTCACCTTAATATTTTGGATTTCTAGTTTACGAGTCAAACTTCGGATTCTTTTGTATAAAAACTTTTTATTGTTACCCCAATAAATGGACCAAAGTGCTTCCACAAATATATATCTTTGATTAAAGCAACATTTTCACAAACCGAAACAAATGTTTGATTAACCGTATGAAGGCTTTAAGTTTATGTATTTCCTGAAGGTTCTTTTGATGATATTGGAAGACCTTTTCAGTAGATTTGGAATATATCGCATTACGAGGCTTGAATTCACTATATATATATTTATATATTACCGCATTATATTATATATCTTTATATACAAAAGTATATATCAGCATGAACCAAATCCAATTCGAAGATTCTGGCGTGACAAACTCATAGTTAGAATTGAATAAACTGCCAAACTCATCTCCTTACCTCGATGGAAACAACCGCCAAACTCTTTATTCAAATATGATTTGTTTTAAACCCAAAAAACGGTTTGATTTGATATGTATGGATTTTATTGCTATGCTGTCATTAGTGACGGTGTTGGATAACTATTTGGAAATTGAACAAAACAATTTCGGTTTATTTTAGTTTTTTTTTCAAGATCATAAAACAAAATTGAAACGAAATTGAATAAAAAACTACCGAACAGAATGATTTTGTTTTCTTTTTTTTTTTTTTAAAAAAAAACGAAACATAAGAGAGAAACACAAAAAAACAAATTATAATAACAACTATTGTTCAATCTTTAACGAATTGAAAATTACAAAATAGAATATTATTTTAATTTTCATTTTTATCATCTCCGTTAAATGATTTATAAAAGAAAATGACATTAATCCTCTACAATTGGACTAATCATCAGAAAATAAAAGGATGTGATATAAATAATCTACTAAAATAATCAAGCAAAAACGTTGAAGGAATTGGATGATTAGAATTACATTACTATTCTTCTTGAGCCACAGGTCAAGTTGTAAAGATTCAGAAAAAATACAACGAATTAAAAATACAGTCAAATTTCTAAATTATTTACATTGTTGTGTTTCTAGATTTTTCTTTTTAATTTATCTTAATTAATTTAATATTTTCTTTAACAATGCGGGGTACTGAATTTGAACCACGTATATATGTGATAAATTTCAGAAATGACTACTATTTTATCATATAATTTTCACGTTCTTCCAAATTTAGAATCGCAACAATCATTTACAAAAATTTATATCTATACACTTGATATTTTTTTACAATCACCAATCATATTTTTTAAATATACGACCAATATTTTTTTTCTTTAAAATAGACAGACAACTAATGTTTTAACCTTTAAAATAATAAGAAAATCAATTGGATTTTTTAAAACTCAAACAATATTTATAGATAATTTTTTCCTTGTTTTCAAAATTTTTTTAATAGATAATTCATATACAATTGACATAAAATATATTGATAGTTATTTTAGTAAGTCAAACTTATATCATAAACGTTCCTTTGTTAAGGTTCTTAAGTGGCTAACAAATACTAGCATAGCTCTAAACCAACATGCCAATCTCCCTAGCATCGTACTTGTCTACTCTTCCAACATCATCTTCATCTAAGCACAAGAAGAAGAAAATAAAGTTCACGAAGCATATAATTCACCTCCATCAGGCGGTGGCACTACCATCATCACCGAAACAAATAATCATCTATGTCAGATACTTTATTTTGGAACGTGCGTGTTATGAATCATTTTGTAAAGTATCGCCTTCGCGGGGATCTGTGGACTCCTTACGGACCCATATACCCGAATGCTTGGGACCGTTGGGTCCTAAAAAAACTAGGTATCCCTCTAATCCCTCTAAAAAAACTAGGTATCCCTCGCGTTCATATATGTCAAACCATTAGTCTCTCTCTAGTGATGCCCTCTCTCGGTTGACAAAAGGGTAAAATGTTTAAGTCGTTTAGCTCAAAGGCTGTATGGAACTCCATTAGACAGGTCCATCCAACAGTCTCTTCGTGGCCTCTCGATTGGCTCTTTCTTCTAAACAGGAATCTGACTGCATAACGGTTGGGGAGATGGGGTTTGGACTTTGGATGTGGAACCAATATGTCTGCTATGTGGTGTCAAAAATGAGTCCATAAACCATATTTTCTTTGCTTGTACTTACACAAACCAGATTTGTTTAGCCATTGCCCAAAAACTTCGGTTGATTAGTAATCCATTAAACTGGGATCAGATTATTCAATGGCTTCTTAAAGCTCCTGACCGGGTACCCTCCTTGGCTTTTCTTCAAAGGTGGTAAGCTGCTATGTACGAAATTTGGAAGGAACGGAATAATATGTTTCACAAAGGTATTATTCAGTCACATGGATCAATCTTCAAGATTGTGATAAACAAATCTAATATATTACAGAATATGGGATCAAAGCATGGTGAGGCTTTGATTCCATGTGGTCGTAATGTCTTCTATCTCTCGTGAGATACCTTCTTTGGGTATGTTTTGTGGTTTATTAATCCCATATTTCTCCCTATTTCAGCTGCTGGTCTTTTAAATATGTAATATCTCGTATCTTATATTCTTTCGGTTCCTTATAAGTTTTTTTATTTAATAAAAATTCCTTAACAAATTTCTTTTTTTTTAGTGGCTACTTGATGAACTACCTTCACTATTTATTATTCTTATATAAAATACTCAGATGTAAATTATACTTATATATAACAATAATAGTGACCCCAAATTCGAACTTTGCTGGGATGTATAAAACAATTTTAACTGTTAAAAATCTAAGTTAAATGAAATTTGTGGACTAAATATCCAGAATTTTCTTATTATATAAAAAGTGAATCTATATCATATTTTTTCCAACCAATTAATCAATTTTTACCAAACAAAACTATGAGTTAAGAGATTGTAGCTGATAATGAATCCATGTAAATTAGTTTGTAACATGTTGAATGGATATCAAAAACCACTCAACATGTTACAAACCAATCCGTGTAAATTAGTTTGTAGCTGGAGTCAGCCTTTAGTATATCCTCTTTGAGAATACCTTTCCTCCCAGAAAAAGGTTGAACATGAGACACAAGAAACCAACTCCTTGTGCTAAACTTCTAGGCTACCACATATTTGGTAAATGTGCGTTTAGAACTCATAAGTTTGATACATTTTTCAGATTATTAGAAATAGTCTGACTTGAGCTTAACGCCGGATCCAGATAGTGATATAAGCTTTGGCTGCCTAAGACTTATATGATAACCACAGGATTTGTGTTAGTGTCAAAGAAGGCTGAAAGCATTCTCTCTGAAGCTATTTAATATGATAAATGATGAGATGGATCGCAGAGCATCACACAAAGTATGAATGGCTTGTGATAAGTTCGGGATTATTTTGAATGAAGAGTGACTCTTAACTTAATCAAAAGAAAAGGGAGACAAAGATTTTTTTGTAAAGGCAAAAGCTTTTCTGAGTTTTTTTGTTTTTTTTTTAAATTCAAAGATGAATCACAATGAAGAGAAATTGAGCTTTTATATGCTCTTACAACATGATCTCCAACGATCTAATAAAAAAAAAAATTCAAATTTAATTAAGGAGAAACTCAAAGAATTAGTATTTGATATTCACTAATCGTTTGGGTCCTTGATATTCAAGTATGGAAAGTGCTAGATTCTTCCTGGGCTCTTTGTCATTAGTATGTTATCATTGATCCTCCAGCTCATAAAGAAGCTTTACATACTTTAAAGCATCTGTAGACATTGAGATATTCACACCTAAATCTCTCTCGGGTCCATTTTAGGAAAGGTCTCTTCATGGTGGATTCTTCTCTTCTTCCTTGTTATTCTGGCCAGATTAGGTGGTCATGAATATGATATATCAGCTTGGAAAATCTTGCTCGTTATGTATGGCGTGGACCGCTTCACGGAGATCCTTAAACATGACAAAATATGCTCGTTGCCTTCGGTCTGGATCATTGGTTGAGTCAATAGTATGGAACGCTTCACTTCTGGGTTAGGCTGCTTTAGTTGTTGTACGTGGGCTTTAACATCGGGTTATAAGGTGGATTGTGCGCGGGTAAAAGTCTAGTACCGGCTGTACTGTCTTCACGCCTAGGAGATTTCTTGGTATGTTGTATCTTAGTTTTAGTTTTTCGTAATATATTCTTACTAATTTTATTTGATTTTTCCTAAGTTGTTCCATCCATAATCTGTTTTAATCCTTTTTTGTGTATTACAATTTTTAATTGGTTCATTTAGTATTATGTTTTCTGCATTATTCTGTAACTTTATAACTTGAGAATCACTATTTACATATATTAGTTAGTATATGTAAAAATTCAATAAATGATGTTTTTAGTATAGAAAAATGAACTATTTTATTTTTATATAGTAAACTGTTTTGTTTCCACATCAAAATATTATGTTTTACAGGAAATATTTAATATATTTTTTGTGCTAATAATTTATACTTATATAAAACAGTCACATTTTCGAATATAGAACATCTTCTTTTTAGTTTTGAAAAGGGACTTCCATCGTATAGTATACATTTAGTTTCGTAACAGTTAAGAGTGGAGACAAAAAAAAATTATATAAAAAAATCTTCTGGATATATTCCCAATATCACTCGATACATACAGTATCTCTTTTATTACCTAACACACAAATGAATTCACACTTCCAACTTCGTTTTACGATTTATTTGGTTACCATCTCGACCCATACTTCTCTCAGGTCAATCCATCACGACTCAATCATGCTTCTTTAGAAGATGTATATGCATTTTTATTTTTTTTACTATTTTTTTTTTGTTAGGTATTGCTATTTATTAATCTGACTTCTTTGGAAGATGGACATTATGAAAATCGGCTGTTATGTGTTCCCATGCAAATTGAATGGAAACTAGTAATATTTTATAAAGACGAGAAAACGGAATCTATTCCTTATATTGTCGCACTATTCCTCTACACGAAACATTATACTGTAATTGTTTTATTAAATAAGTCAGGCACAGGCAGTAACGAAGTAGCTCTCTTTTTTGTTTTGTAATATCTAATTAGCCGACATCTTCTAGTAAACAAATCTCTTACGTATCATTTCGTTCTATAAATGGGATATAAACAATTTAAAGTCCCTTGTGAGTAACAAATGATTAAAAATCTTTTGGAGTCTTCTTACAAACTTCTAACTTTTGCTTAACAAATTAACAATAATAATGATAAATATTTATTGCAATGGTATAGATAATCAAAGAATTGGTGTCAGATCTTACACCTGAGTTCAGCCCAAGAAAAACTAATCACCGTCAATGAAATGGATAAGAGCTATATTACCTCAGATCCCCATATATCTACTCATAAAGTTCAAGAAGGTTCAAATGGTCCCAAAAAAAAAGAAGAAATTAGACATATAATAATGAAATAGTGCACATTAGTTTTTTTTTGTGCCCATTAGTTCGATAGCCATAAATAATAAATGCAATTATGAATATTGAAATGTCAATTCCACCTCAAAGTTTAGGTTCAATAAAACAGAGATTCATAAATATAGCAAAATCATTATCGAAATAGAAAAAAATGGGATGAAGTTAAAAACCAAGTTCAAATTCATATGGAGTAAGTAAATGATATGGTCAAACCTGATATTAATAGCGAAAATGTATGGAAAATATCAGTATACCAACCCAATTCATGAGTATGACTTCATCACCATACGTAAAAATGTTCAAAAATAGGGCAAACAGTTCATTTCCACACGAACTATAACATATACGAACAAATCCGCACAAACTTAAATTTGTGTTTTAAAATCACACATAATAAAAATTCAAAATTTATTTTCACAAAATTTGAAACATCAAAACATATTTCTATAAAACCTTGATTTCAAACGGTTTTTTTAATTAACCAGTGTGAAACAGAATTCTCTAAACTTATTCTTCTTCAAATACCCGATTATAACAAAAAAAATCTGACTCATTCTCTTCTCTATTCTCCTTGGAACCCTACAACGGATCCACAACTGAAAATGTGAAACCACCTACTGTTTTTAAGTTAGCAATGCTACGTAGCAAAGCAAGCTGAGAAGCCCAAGAGATGAGGCATTAAAAAGCTGTAACTGAAGCAATAGAGCATAAAAGGTGAAGCTTTTACCTGATGGAGAAGTGACAAATGGAGAGTCTTGTCAAGGACTTGAGACTAGAGATTTTGCTTAAGAGGGTCAAAGCAGAATATTGTTTTGGGACTTCAGTAATCTCGAGCGCCTTCAAACCCTTAAGCTTGTTACACGACAAGCCGTCACTGAAACTGGGTGACGATATCTTCACCTGAAGGTACTCCAAATCCACTAAATTTCCTAACTTCGGCGGAAACAAGTTGATATCGTTACTAAAAAACTTGAGATTTTTCACCTCCCAAGCCTCCAATCAATTTAAAAATCAAATGGAACACGTTTCTAAAAAAAGTATAGACCTTTCACCGAATCATCCAAATTATTCAAAAGAGAAATCTCCAGAATTTAAACGGAAACATCAACCACCGATTTATCCTCTACACTTATAAGACTACTACTGATGGTAGAATCACTCACGTGACCTCCATCAATGTATCCATCCTCAATTAAGTTAGTAGCAGCCCCTTTCTTCGTCTCTTCCTTTTAACCATGTCCAATAAATTTTGTTGAAGTACGGTACGAATCAGAGACCCCCATTGGATCTCGCTGCAGTAATTTGGAAAGTTGGAGTAGAACCAAAATCGAAGATATTCAAGAAAAGTAGAAAGTGAAAATCAAATTAAAATCAGCCAAAAGCTGGGAGAGAAAGATGAGATCTGTGAGGTGAGCGGGACAATTAAAAGTATAAATAGACATAAAGGATAGAGGAATTGAGCCCAGAAACGATAGATTGATGGAAAGAAAGGGAGGTGCTCGAAACCATTGCAGGAGAGAAACTATAATTGGGTTCTAGTCGGGTTGTAATCGAGTTATCATCTTAGTTTATAGTAATTAACAGTTTAATATATTTGTTCATTAATTATGGTACTAGTGATGTTGTTTAAACTATTGGTTATGTTCTCACAAGATTCGAACTTCTATTTTGTGTGAAAAAAACCGGACTTTATAATGTGTGGAAATATGGTTTTAAAACACAGATTTTAGTATGTGTGGATTTTGTGATATATGCCATAGTTTGTGTGGCAATGGACTGTTTTCCCTCAAAAAAATGAATATGTGGATTTATTCATGGATTACAAAATAACATCTTCACTAATATCACTGACCTACTGACAGTGGTCACTAATGAATATATGGATCTCAAACGTTCAAAACCTAATCCTTACTTCAGTTACAAAAAAATAAAATAAAAATCTCAATCTTTATTTGTCAAAAGTTTCAAAAACCTCAATATGATGTAAAATTAAAACATGTATTATCTCTTAGATATGGAATGGTGCTATAGAAAAATGATCGTTTACCCTTTTTGAATATTTAACTATATTCAATGAAAAGAATGCATATAACTCAAATTATTATATATTTTTCTAAAAATTTTATAAAAATATATGTAGTTTCCATCGACACAATATTTAAAACTGTTCAGATTTTCTTTATTTTTGTTGACCAATAACTGATTTTTAAAAATAATTAATTTCGAATATTTTATTTTTTCTATAAATTTTTACATCTTAATTTTTATACATCATTTCAAAAGCATAAACAAAAATATATATCCAATTTTCTCTTTCCTCATATATAATATGTTAATAGTTGTAAAATATGACATATTTCATTATGAACTGTTTATATATTATAATACAAATTATTTAGTATGTTTTTATTAACTATAATATATACATATAAATATATGTATGATAGTTATATATATGTACTAATCAAAAGGAAATATTTCACATTCGGATCAATATAAATAATATAAAACAGAAAAGTAAATTTATTTATGTAAAGTTTATTATTAATAATTTAACAATAAAATTAATAATGATAATAAAAATTAATAAAAACATTGATTTTTAGGTTAAGATTTCTAATAATAATTTTTTATATATATAATGGGAAACACCTCCAAATATGTCATAATGCAGTGCACTTTCAAATGATTTGCAATGAGTTTACTTTCACATGCTCTGCAATAGAATTCACCTTCAAATATAATGGAGTACACATTCATATGTTCTGCAATGGAGAACACCAAAAAATGTGCCCCAATGAAGTTTAGATGTTCCACAATGAGGTCCACCTCCAAAAGCTCAATAACAGGGTTCATCATCAAATACTCAACAATGGAGTCCAACACCTAATGCTCCACAATATATCATTCCAACAAATATTTAACATGGATTTTCATTGGAAACAAAAGTAGAAATTACAACAAATGCTCATCAAAAAGTTTCACATGATAAAAGAGTTCCTTCTGACGAAAACATTTTCAAGAGAGTATCAACAAAAATCATGACTACAAAGACGAGGAGAATTATTCAGCATTTGGAGACTTAAACAAGAACCAAATTGAAATGAAACTGATCATAGTGATTAATCATCTGAGAAATAGTGTAATAATGTTTGTGCTTTGTTAGTAGTTGTTATGTTTTTTCATATTATATTTTGTAATTTTTGTTATATACGATATATTTTTGATTAATGTTATTTTTCATCAATTTGGTTTAGTTTTATTTTGTGTTTAAAAAATTTCAAGATTTTCGTATATGCTAGTGGCAATCACAAGGTGCCCACCATCTAAACTACGATAAGAGAAATGAGTTATAGAATTTGAAAAAGGAGCAATTTAAAGATTTAATAATTCAACCATCATTCAGTTACTATAACCGATATTTTGAAATATGACCAATTCAAACATATGTCAGTTTGGGACAGAGAAATATTTGGTGTAGACTACAAGAAGATATTACTGTTTGTCTTCAGTTATTATGAATGCCTCTTGATTAATCTAGATCATTATATGACATATTGCAAACCAGTTATAGTTTACCACCTACATTGAATGTTAGCACTGAAGAGAGTGTGGCCATGTCTCTACGATTATATAGACACAATGAAGTTCAAGAGATGTTTGTTTGTGATTTGAAAAAATGTAAGAGAGAGTAAATATCAATTTTTTGAAGTCCTTAGAACAACTAAATTACTTGCTTGCAGTTATATTAAGACTCCAACAAGACAATAAATACGTTGAATTCCCAAAAGACTGCAAATGAACATAATATATTGATCATATTTTAGTGGATTTGTTGGATCTATGGATGAGATTAATGTATGCGTTAAAGTGAAGCTTGCACTACAAAGAATGTATTAGACCGCATGATAAGACATCATTAGATACATCATGGTAATATGTGATCAAAACATGTTGTTTACATATGTTTGGAATGGAACACCTAGATCATATCACGATACATCAGTTCTTATTTCACGCAAGACAATGATTCTAAATTTATTTTATCTCCTACAAATAATTAGTATTTAATTAATTATGGTATCCAAATATACAACATTTTTTGCTCCCTATAAATTTTCTCAAAACATGGTTGTTAGGTATTACATGTCACAATTCTACAATCGTCCTCCTCCTAGGAAAACATGAACTATTAATCGATGTCATGTGTCTCTATGTTATATTATTGAAAACACAGTTAGAGTTTGGAAGAGAAATGGAGGATTTTATGTAATTTTCTCGTGAAAACTACCCAGATCCTCACAAGAATTTTAACATTTTATCATATCTCTCCTAATTTTTAACTCTGCATAGTCACAAGATTATATTTTACGATTTAGTTGCCCAACAAAAAACTTTTTCATCTTATTTCCCCATAATTTTGGGTTTTCTTGGTTTCAAATCTGATTTGCTTGGTTTAGTAAAGTAACCCGGATGAGTACCAACTAAACCATGATATTGATTGAAATTTTAAACCAGTTTTGCAAACCGGAAGGCTTACCAAATAAACTCGATAAATCCTTTATCCGTTAAAAAAAGTTTACCCCAAATCTCACAACGAACCCTAATAAATCTGGAAATCAAAATTCTGTGTAACACCATGAGCGAAGCTTCTGGCACATCTATTGAGTATTCACGTGAGCGTTATCGATGCGATGGAATTCCCGAAAAATGTTGGTGCAAAAATGGGACTGTGACGAGGATGTCGAAGTCGGAGCCGAACCCTTGTCGTCGGTACTTCCGATGTGAGCTCGTCCATGCAAATAAGGTAGTATGTGTTTAACATTGATCCCGTTTAACATTCGATCAGTTTATGATAGTATGAAGGGAATTCAATAATCGAATTTTGAAATTGTTTGTAGATGGTGAGTGACACCACTTATTTAAGTGGGTTGATGAAGCATTGATATTTGACGTGAAGAAGCTCAAAAGGGAAGTCAAGGCGTTAAAGGAAGAGATAAATGAGCAGCAAAATGTCATAGAAGCGATGTATGAGAACGTGGAGTGTTGTGTTTTGGAAGCAAAAAAGGAAAGATCTAATATGATGAAAAAGATGGTGTTTATTATCGGTTGTGGGATTTTAACCCTGGTTGGTATGAGTAAGTTAACTTAGAAGGATTTGATCTTGGTCATGTGGTTCGTGTTGTTAAGTTTGGTTTTAGAATCTGGGTGTTTAGAAGGATGTGATCTCGTAAAAGAAGAAAACTATGTATGCTTGTTGTTTGTGGTGTTAAGTTTGATTTTAGAATCTCGGGGCGTTAGAAGGATGTGATCTCGTATAAGAAGACTATGTATGCATGTTATTCGTGTTTCTAAGTTATGTTATGAATCTAATATTGTCTATCACTAAATTGTCTGTGAAACCGAGAAAAAAATCGTGTAAATTCATGTGACACAAGAGACATAATTTAAGTATGCATAAGTTTGGGAATTGAAACAGAAACCAACATAATATAAAACAGAAAAGCATTTAAAATTGTCATACAATATAGCTGTTTTTAAAACATAAAAAGCCACACAAAGTGGAACAATTACATGTTGTCTGCAACTAAACACCAAAGGAAAAACAAGTGGTGTTCACATTCCTAGACCTAGTCTTTAACAACAAAACATATTACATAAAACCGCCTCCATAGCCTCAGAAATGTACTTTAATTTTGCGAATCATGTGTCATACTTGCTTCTGAAGCCTGCATCAAGTGTTGTTAATGAGACATCAACAAAAAGTCAGAGAAATAGAAAAGAAAGAACAAAGAATTTTCGGTTTTTACCTGAGTTCCTTGTTTCTTATGAAACATGCAATTGTGTTGATCCGATCCACAAAGGCCACAATGCATTATCCTCTTTTTTACCTTCTTTGACTTTTTTGTTGGTGACTCAAAAGCACCTTTGTTCCTCTTCTTATCGGCTTTCGTAACCTTGGACTTCCTTCTTGTAAACTGCTCTTCGAATTCTTCATTTTCATTTTCAGGTTCAGGTGGTGGATGCAGACGACCACCCATTGATGCAGGCCAGAAATCAGGTCCTCTCTGTGGCACAATGCCTTCCTCATAGTTTCTTCTCCATGTTGAAGTTCTGAACCAGTGGCATACAAAATCTTCAACCGTGAACTGCTTGGCAATGATAGCTCCATAGGCGTGTTCGCAAGGGATGCCTGTGATTTGGTACTTCATACATGCGCACGTGTATCTGCTCAAGCTGACCCTATGAGTAATGTCCGACAGTGAGACTTCGTACATACCATTTGTACTGCTACAGACTACACATGATGCCGCAAGCTAATGTTCTTTGGCGAAGAATCTACTAACATAAGGCGTGCAACTACCTGAGACAAACACAACAAAAATGGTAATTTTCAATCTAAAAAAATGCATAGAAAACTTAAATTATTAAAAAACCAAATAATACATGTGTGAGAATGGGATAAAACACAACGTTTAACAATCCTAACCATGGCTATATGCCTTACCATCTCTAACATCTCAACCAATGGCTTCTCCCGAGCCTTGTTAATCGTCTTGTTAAAAGACTCAGTGAAGTTATTCTCCACATCCTCGTAGAAAGACCCGAGTTTGTAGAATGCTTTGAACCATGTCTCAGGCTTTGCCTTTAGCACATCTACATACATCTTAGTATTGTATGACTGAATCCTGTCCAACCTCTGCTTGTATTGAGATTCGTTGTAACTCCAAACCAATGACCAGAGGAGTGGCTTAAGTTTTGCTTTTTATGGATGTTTTGTTTTAAGATTTCCGTAAATATGTCTGACACATTTACGGTGTTCAATCTTAGGCAACTCAAGCTCAACCGCTTTGATTAGTCCCTAAACACACAAAAAATAGGAATCATTACAAATGCTAACTAAAATAACGCAATTAAGTATTAACACACATACCTTTTGTCTGTCTGAAACCATAACATATCCATCTCCATCTTCACCTAAACCCAAATCATTATTCAGATGTTTAATAAACCAACGTCAATTGTCAGTGTTTTCAACCTGAACTACACTCCACGCAATAGGGTGTATCCCATTGTCAGCATCTCTACCTATGGCTACTAAAAGCTGACCCTTAAACTTCGTTTTTAAGAAGCAACCATCTATACCAAGTAATGGCCTACACGATGCTTTCCAAGTTATCCTTATTCGACTCTAAAATTTTTGCTGCATAATCCCTAAACCGAGCAAATTGTTGCTCTGCCTCAGCCTCTACCCACCTAAGAGCTTTGTTACGAGATGTGTTACGAGCTGTTTGACACTGTGGACGAGTGACACAGATCTTCCACCTTTTTTTATTATTTCTTCAATATTTGAAGGCATGTAATAATCCGGATCGTCTCTAATTTTGTCTAAGAAAAGCCTAGCTATGACATGGACCTTGAACAACTCGCAATGGCCATTTAGGATACACTTATGTTCTTTCTTATGCATTCTAATTGTCCATATTGGATCCTTAGGCAATGACGACGCATAAACTTGCCATTCACAAGAACCACCACCTACGCATTTGAATCCTATCTTATCTATATCATACATGTACTGTTTTATATTGTACCTAGTGTGCAGAGCGTAATCAACCACAACTTCTTTGAATGCGACATCGTTGAAGAATGACTGTTTTTTGTAGAGAAGCCCGTTTCCACGCCCTACCATAAACTCCTCTCTTGATTCGGTTGGTTCTCGCTCGTCGTCGCTGTCTGGGAAGACGTCGTGGCGGATTGAAGATTATTTATCCATGAACTCCCGAGCCAGCCTTTCACAATGGAACACATCCCTTCAACTGCTTCGTCGTCGAAATTTAGAGTGGAGTCTTCGAAAATGGGAGAAGCTTCGTCGACAATCGGAGGATCTTTTTAAAGGGGAGAAGGATTAATATCCACATCAAACAAAGTCATTGCCATCTATTTTGTTTCTGGGTTTTGGCTTAAATCGATTTTAGGGTTCTTAGTGCTTATTTGGGGATTTCTCCCGATTTTATTCCTCAAAACAATTAATGTCCAATTCGAATTTTAATTCGGATTAGATAGATGAATCTGGGTTTAAACATAGTTTATGATTAAATTAACGGTTAGCTGGTTTAATTTTAGGATTAGTTAACCACATTTTACATCTCGATTACAATATAACTAAACCGTGTCATTAACCAGGTCTATGGAAAATTAAATTTAAAGCTTTGTTTTCATGGGTTAATATGTCTATAACTGTGAAATGGTGGACAATTAAATCATAAAATATACTTTTGTGGTTATCTATACAAAGTTAAAAAATTGAGAGAGATATGATAATATGTGCAAATTCTGGTAGGAATTTGAGTTGTCTTCCTTTCTCATAAATAATACTCATATTAAAAAAAAGAGTGATAATGAGTACGATAAAATTATATAATTTTATTATAAATTTAAATATTATAATGAATATTTTGTTGAAGTAATATGATACATAAATATCAGCAACCTAGATTTTTAGAGTAATTTAAGTGACACAGACACATCAGAATATAGCTGATAAATATCGTAACAAATATCAAAAATTGTATTGCAGATATATTATGAATACATTAAAATAATTTTTATTAATTATTTTTAACTATGTTTATATATTTTATTAGATATTTTGGACTGAATGTGTTTATACATTATTCTCAAAAAAATATTTATATTTTTATCATTTAAATTTTTAATATACGCTTGAACTGTTTTCACCATTTTTATACTAATGAAATGTTTAATCAGTCTGACATGCACTTATTTTATATAATCTGTATTGTACTTATCCCATTTAATTTGCATTATTTATATAATATGTATGTTTCAACTGTTATTATTAGAACCTTTAAGGTGGATAAACTGATTGAATTTTAACTAACCCCCCTCCCCCAAAAAAAAAAATTCAAACTATGTTCGTAAAGATTGAATAAATCACCATCAGATTTGATTACCAAAACGTGCTATATCTAAGTTTATTTCATGCCGAGATCAAACTTAAAATGTAAAAGGATCCATTATTTGTGCCGAAATCAAATTTCCAGTAAACGACGTGTCTGACTATTTTAACTTTAATTTACATATTATAATCGTTTACTGTTTTCATGATGACCTTAAAATGGTTAAATATCAAAGAAATGAAAAACATAGCGCAAAATTATAGTCAATTATCTGTTTCACCTCACGACAAAATAAACAATTTTTTTTTTTTTGCTCTTATTACTAACAAATCATATTGACAATAACATACTACCCAAATCCAAACTAGTCTACTGAAAAGTGTATACTAAGGAAGCAGAGGAACATTTCCGTCAGTTAAAGCCAGTAACGACACGTGTCACAGCATGTGCACATATGTAGTAAACGCACCGTCGTCAACATCACCTTTTCTTTAGCGCTCTGAAATTTACAGTCTCTCTGCACAAGAAACAGAGCAGAGCTCCAAAAAATAAATCCCTGACGATGAGATCGAGCAACCATCTAATAGGTATGGTCAACTTCCTCACCTTCCTCTTATCCATTCCAATCCTCGGCGGCGGGATATGGCTAAGCAGCCGAGCTAACTCAACCGACTGTTTACGCTTCCTCCAATGGCCACTTATCGTCATCGGAATCTCAATCATGGTCGTATCACTCGCCGGAATCGCCGGAGCTTGTTACCGTAACAAGTTTCTCATGTGGCTATACCTCGTCGCCATGCTTCTCATCATCGCCGCCTTGATCGGATTCATCATCTTCGCTTACGCAGTCACCGATAAAGGATCCGGTCGAACCGTGCTTAACCGGGGTTATCTTGATTATTATCTTCAAGATTATTCCGGTTGGTTGAAAGATCGAGTCTCTGATGATGGGTATTGGGGGAAACTCAGTTCGTGTATTAGAGATTCTGGAGCTTGTAGGAAGCTCGGAAGGAATTTTAATGGCGTCCCTGAAAGTGCTGATATGTTCTTCCAAAGAAGGCTTAGCCCTGTTGAGGTAAGTTTCTTCTCTCTCGTTTTTCTTTCTTCATATAAAACTTGGCAAGTGATACAAACAAAAAAAAATCAAATTATTTTCTCTTGAATTCGAGTTTCTCTTTGCTGTTATCTTTTTTGTTATTTTGAAAATATAATTATAATGGATCTTAATGGTTAATATTAGATTCTGGGATATTCAGATTCAGAAATCTATAATAGTTTTTTCTTAATTTCGGGACAAAGCTTTAAATTTATTTTCTTGAAATAATAATTCTGGTCCTCCATGTCTTCATGACCCATATGACGAGAGACTCAATTATTGAAAGATAAGAATTATAAAATAATTTCAAACTGAGGAAATTTTGGGTTTACTGTTTTTATAATTAACTTAGTTGACTATTTGAGTATGGAGTATAGATCTGATTCAGCTTTGCCTCTAGGTTACTCCAGCAAAAATAAAATACAGTAATAATCTGGAAACTTTTAGTTTTTAATGCATTTCAAGGGGTTGAAAATTGATGTTAAATGTATATAATTTATTCGCCTGATTGATTGTTGTGTTGAAGTCATAAACGAAACAAATTTAAGCATATAAAAAATGTGTGTAAGCTTCTATTCTTATTGGCCAGAGATACTCTTGCAATTTAGCTGGCTTTCGCAGTTTTGTTCACATACGTTAAATCTACTTTTTAGCTTTTGGAGCGACCCAAAAAACTACAAAACTTTATATAAAGAAAAACTTATTTTTTTATAAAAAAAAAATTCTATTAATTTTTGATGTATTTATGCTCAAAATTCCGAGCTTTACACGTCGTAAGTAACCAAAACAATTATGAAGCTGCATGAAAGCTCGAAAGGGTAGTTGTTCAAGTTCTTGTTTTGTCTTAATGCGTGAATCTAGAATGCTATGTTCTGTTTGTTTTCCTCATGAAAGATTCTTTTGTTATGTATACTATACACCCACAAGTGTGATATATATGGATCTTTTACTTTTTGGTGTAAAATATCAAATGTATGATTAACCTACCCAGCTATATTTTGATCCATGATCGTAATGCTTTATGGTGGTAGCTATGCATACGACTTACGCTTTGTTAAGTTAAGATATCTATACTTGGAGTTGTTTCAATGGTGCTCTTAAAGCAGAGTGTTTAGTGTCTCTTCTTCAATTCCTTAAATGAATTATAGAAAATTTGCTACTAATATTGCGGATTATGATCTGTATTTGTTGTTACTCTGCAGTCCGGCTGTTGCAAGCCGCCATCAGATTGCGGGTATTCATATGGTAACGAGACGTTTTGGACACAAGGAGGAGATATTGTAGGAGCAAACCCAGACTGTATGTTGTGGAACAACGAGCAGATCATGCTCTGTTACCAGTGCAGCTCTTGTAAAGCCGGTGTTCTTGGGAGCTTGAAGAAAAGTTGGAGAAAAGTATCAGTGATCAACATCGTGGTACTTATCATTCTCGTTATCTTCTACGTGATCGCTTATGCGGCTTATAGGAATGTCAAGAGGATTGATAACGATGAGCCGGCCGGTGAAGCTAGGATGACGAAATCTCGCCCTAGTCATTTCCACCTTTGATTAAAGTTATGGTACAGTTCATTACATGTTAATGAAAATCTGATGAGAAACAACAACAAAAAAAAACAAAAACAAAAGATGGCTGCTTTGATTTATGTTTTCACTTATGCTAAAATTTTGGATTTTGTTAATTTTTTGTTTGTTTTTGGTATGTAACACATTCTTTTTCGTGTGTGTATATTATATATGTTGAAATCAGAACTCATACTTCATTTGATTACTTCTTTAAATAAGCATTACAGCACAACCTCTAATCGAAGCTACTTGTTGAAATGGACTGCGAAATCTAACCGGATTTGGAAAACCAAACGGTTATGAGTCATAAACCCAATCATGCTCTGGTTCAATCATCTTCACGGCTAAGTTCTCGCCTCCATCTATGTATTGTTTGCTCTTCCACTGTGTATTCCTCTAAACACGAAGGCAGATTCATTTCTTCTCTGTTGAACTTTCCAATGACGTGAAGAACGAACAATGTTTTCGCGACGCTTCCGGTTAGCCATAAGTCTACCTTGTTCTCCAAGAAATGACCTCGAAGGTAGATCTTGATGCATTTCAGATTGTAGAACAAAACGAAAGCTTCTTCGAAAGTTTACTGAATCCATCTCTTGTCTTTCTTGGCACAAACAACAGGTCTACCGAAACAACCACGGTCCAAAACCTCAGCTTGCTTTGGTTCAACCGATAGAAGTTCATTGCAACTTAAAAAGAAACCGAGGCCTCGGTTCGAGCCAAAAATAAGATTGGAGATCTGAGACTGTTTTCGAAATAGGTTAGCGCCTTTGCTTCAGCATCTTCCCATTTCCCCCTTGGCGACATGGAGATGATGAGTCTGCACCCAGAATAAAAAACCAACCTTTCATAATATTTTTTGAACAAAATAGGAACGTAAAATGCTTCTGAGTTGAGAATGAAGATCGTATGAATTATTGTATTTGCAAGTTTAGTAACAAGAAACTCCTCTTATTAAAATTTAGTGATCCTCAAAAACACTAACCTCACAGTTCTCTCTTTCTATCTCTTTCACTCATAAATGTTTTTTTCTCTCGATTGATATGAATACCACAACTCGGTTACATATCTTTTTATAAACATCTGCAACTTGGTGACCGAGTAATATAAGATAAGATAAGAACAAATCTCCTAAATTATATATTTTTGTTGTGATCTCCTCCTCATGTTTATCTTCACATAAACATGTTTATCTTCTTTTAATTATTCAAGTTTAATCCAACATTGTCTCCCTTAAACTTGAAGTCTTGATCTCAAACTTTTTGAACTCCCAAGTACTTTTGCATCTCCACAAAACACAAACGCCCAAGTGCCTTTGTTAGTAAATCTGCTCGTTGAGTACTTCCCGGAATATGTTTGACTTCAACCAACTCTTTTTCAACACATTCCCGTATAAAATGAAATCTAGCATGTATGTGTTTACTTCTTCCATGAAACACATGATTCTTATTCAGAGCAATTGCAGATTTATTGTCGATGTAGATAATGACTCGTTTGTATTCATCCTTTAACACCTCCTTGTACAAGTCTTCCTGCCATACCGCTTGTTTTGCTGCCTCTGTTGCCACCATATACTCAGCTTCACAGGAAGAGAGAGCCACAGTCTCTTGCTTTTTCGAGCACCAAGTGATAGGACTTTCATTGATGTAAAACACATGTCCTATATGGGTCTATGTTATGGCTGATAACCAAATAAACTTATCCTTTCTTGCTTCAGTTTTCGTTTATACACAAGTCCCATCAAGGTAATTCCCCGCAAGTATTTTAATACTTGTTTCAGGGCATGGTTGTGACTTTCTTTTGGACATTGCATATAACGACTTAGCACTCCAACAGAATTAGCAATGTCGGGCATTGTGTGCACCAAATATCGTAGACATCCAATGATTTTCCTGTAGTTGAAAGCATCAACGTCAAGCTCTTTCTCTGCTTTGCACAACTTTAGACTAGGATCCATTAAACTTTGAGTTGCATTGCAATCTTTCATCTGAGATTCCTCAAGAATCTTTTTAGCGTATCCTTCTTTTTTAAGAGTAATTCCCGATATACTCTGCACCACTTCTATTCCAAGATAACATGTCAGAATCCCCAAGTCACTCATTTCGAAACACGTTGACATCTCCTTTTTGAACTTTAAAGTTTTCTCCAAATCAGAACCAGTGACTAGGAGATCGTCAACATAAACAGCCACAAGAAGTACAAATTTCATACCATGCTTATGATAAAGTGATGGTTCCTTGAGGCATCTCTCAAAATTCAGTTCTTTGAGTATTGTATCCAGCTTATTGTTCCTTGATCTTGGGGCCTGCCGTAATCCGTATAATGCTTTGTTTAATTTGAACACTTTGTTTTCACTTCCTTTGATCTCAAATCCCTCAGGTTGTGTCACATAAACTGTTTCCTTCAAATCTCCATGAAGGAATTCTGTTTTAACATCTATATGGTGCACCTCCCAGCCGTGATGTGCTGCTAATGCAAGGATGAAACGGACTGTCTCCATTCGTGCTAGAGGAGCAAAGACCTTGTCAAAATCTATTTCATGTCTCTGCACGTACCCTTTTGCAACTAGTCTTGCTTTGTGTTTGTTAACACTTCCATCGGAGTTTCTCTTTATCTTGAATACCCACTTCAGGTCTATTGACTTTGCACCTTGAGGAAGATCCATTAAGTCTCCCCACGTTGCATTTTTCTTAATCGATTTGATCTCTTCTTCGCATGCTTTTACCCACTCCTTCGAGTTTCTTGCTTCTTCGTAACTCCATGGTTCTTCGTTAATCATCATTAGAAGCCGTTCACCCTCTACTTCTGCCAGCAAAACGTAGTCTGCAATGTGTTTGGGGAGCTTACTTTCTCTAGTCGATCTTCTTAATTCAGGATGAAAAGATTCAGACTCTGTTTTCTCGGTTGCAGAGTCATCGGGATCAGAACCTTCTACCATCTCTTCTCCGTCCTTCTGTGTTTGATCTTCGTTTTCTATTTCTCCAAGTTTTCTGGTGACAATTCTGAACTCGTTTGACTCTTCAGGTGATCTGGTATTCTCAATGGTCCAAGACCATCATTATCTTCTTCAAAGAATACATCTCGACTTACTATGATCCTTTTGTTTTTTGGATCATAAAGACGATATGCTTTGCTACCGGGTTAAGTGCCAAGATGAAAAGCTTTCTTGATCTATCTTCAAGTTTCCTTAGATGAGGTGTATCAACTCTTGCCCACGCTATGCAACCGAAAATTCTCAAGTGTTCGATGTTTGGTTTCTTATGACGAAGCATTTCGAAGGGTGTTTGGTTAGTAAGTGTTCTAGTTGCAGCTCTATTAATCAAATATGTTGCATGTCTCGTAGCTTCTCCCAAAAGATAATTTGGTATACTCTTGTGTTTCATGATACACCTGGTCATCTCCAAGAGGGTTCGATTTCTTCGCTCAACCACCCCGTTTTGCTGTGGGGTATAGGGTGCAGTCAAATGTCTCTGAATCCCTGCCTGCTCGCAATACTGATTAAATTCATAAGAGGTGAACTCCCCACCTCTATCAGTGCGAAACACACATATTTTTTCTCTCAATTCTTGTTTTGTTACGCTTTTAAACTTCTTAAAATGTGGAAGAGCTTCATTCTTTTCTTTTAGCAATAGTGTCCACATATATATCGAGAGTGATCATCGACTAAAACAAAGATATATCTGTTTTGTCCTATCGTACTAGGCGTGATAGGTCCGCAGAGATTGAGCTTTCGAGGAAATTTTGGCAAGTTTGCTTGAGAATTCATCAATAGAATCCGTCTCCTTCATTTTGATTATGTCAAATTCTGTTTTTAATGTTTGAAGACGTTCTTCTCGAACTCTTTCGGCTCTGACATGTCTTAGCTTTATGGCATTCCAGACCTCCTTAGCAGTGCATAGCTCTCCGTATTGTCTTGTTAAGTCTTCTGGAATCGATTAAAATAATAAGGCGATTGCCAAATCATTTTTAGCTTCGTTATCAGTTCCTGGTTCAATAGCCTCCCGCACCTTGTTAACTTTAAGTGCCATCCTCATCCAGATTGCCCAAACGTCATGGTTCGTTTTGTTGAGTAGCGGACACTAAACGGATGATGATCTTCCTCCGGTTGAAGAAGATAATACAATGTCTCCCATCGATCATTTTTTCTTATGGCTCTGATACCAATTGAAGATCGTATGGATTATTGTATTTTCAAGTTTAGTAACAAGAAACTCCTCTTATTAAAATTTAGTAAAAACTCTTTAAAAACACTAACCTCACAGTTCTCTCTTTCTATCTCTTTTACTCACAAATGTTTTTCTCTCTCGATTGATATGAATACCACAACTCGGTTACATATCCTTTTATAAACATCTGCAACTTGGTGACCAAGTAATATAAGATAAGATAAGAACAAATCTCCTAAATTATATATTCTTGTTGTGATCTCCTCCTCATGTTTATCTTCACATAAACATGTTTATCTTCTTTTAATTATTCAAGTTTAATCCAACAGAGAAACTACAAGTTCCAGTCACACTTGCAATCACTAACATGTTTATTTGATAATCGCTGGTCGGTGGTCTATGGTCGCTAGTAACAAATGCTAAATTTGTTCGTTTGACAGTTTTTTAATCGCTGATGACAATTAAATTCGTGGATTTATTTGTTTAACTGTCTATTCAATTTTAAATAGATAAATATCTAGTTCTATCCGCAGTCGCTAACATACTCGTTATACAGCAATCTCAATTGCAGTCACTAAAATGTTCGTTATACTATTACAGTCGCAGTCATTAGTCTCGAAAAATAACAATTTAAAAATCATTAATCGCTGATTAGTGACAGTCTTTGGTCGCATGTTCTGCAATCACCAAACGAATAATGTTTATATAATCGTGGTAAATGAACAAAATTGAAGTATTACAATATTAGATTATGCATTCTCAACACAGTCATACAGTTGTATAATACAAGAAGAGGGATGGCGAGGAGGAGTGAAAGACAAAGACAGTGGGCTAGTCACTGTGTATGTTACGAGAACAGAGGTTACGACAGACTGAGAGACGCAATAACAGAGTTAGTCAAGTTTCAGATGACTTGTCAAAAGCTTCCTTCGGTATAGTAAACCAGGTATGCTTCAAATTCACAATCTAGATTTTACTCTGCAACATATGAGCTTTCGTGCCATCTCGGTCATATATAGTAAATTTGGTGGTGGAACGTGAAACTATATGTTAACTACTGATAATTCTTTTTTTTTTTTTTTTGTAAAGCCAAACAACTTTAGATCCTCTTTGGAAAAGCAGAAACAAAATAGGAAATATTTGATGAAGATTGAGAAATGAGAAGCATTACTTGCCGGACAAGTTTCCTTTTCTCCATCGTTCATTTTTGCAATAGTTTTTCTCTATTCTAATTTCCTACTAAGAGGTTTTCAGTGATAGTAAATTTTTAAAAAAAATATTTTTATTTTAAAATAAAAAATAATCTATATTTTGATATTATTATTTTTAAAAATTTTAGCTTCATCAGTTTAAGAAAAAATATATAAAACCATAAAAGTAATTATCTGTAATTTGATTTATTGTTTGGTTTAACTATTTTTCAATTTAATTTAATTTTATTTTATTTAAATTTCATTAAAAATTAAGCTTATATTATATTTTATTTAATAACAAAATTTATTTTAAATATGTCTATATTTAAATATATAAATTTTACTAAATTTTCTTTTTTGCATCTTTAGTTAAAATATATTTAACTGATAAAAATTAATTTATTAATTAACTCAATAAATTGATTATCAATCATTCAACTCACATATTTTATCGGATTAAACGTAAAAAAATAACAATTTAGAAATTTGATTAATCATTTTTTATACCGAACAATGAAATTCAGTACAATTCAAAATATATTAATACTCACAAAATTTTAAATTTTGATTAATATTTCTGGATTTTGTATTTATTATGATATATTTATAATTAATTTTGAAAAATATAAATATTTATACAAAATTTGCTATATTTTTTGCAAATTGATAGATTTGTAATTATATTACTAATTTTAAAGTTTTATTAATAGTAATATATCATTTATTTTAGTGATGATATATTATAAATTGATGAGAATAAATATAGTGATGTCATTTTCTTCGAAAATTCACTTTTAAATAATGTTTAGGAGATTTGCTTAGATCTTTTCATTTTCTTTTTACTTCTAGTTTACTTTTGAATCTTAAAAGTTAATTTTCTTTTGTGTTTGTTATGAGATCCCAATATAAAGAGACTGTTTTGTAAATGATAAAATCAAGAGAACTTTCTTCTCAAACCTTTCCTTGAGTTCAAGATTTCCTTATCAACTTTGTCTTTTATCAAACAAACATGGGGAACTGATATTCCTGAACATTTAATATTGACCAAGGATACATTTGCTAAATGAGCGTAAGAGGGAAGAAAAAGATGAAAGGCAAATACAATGTCTTCTCAAAAGTTGTGCATGATTTTATGTTTTTGTTTGTTTAATGGTTTGTTTTAGTTGAGTTTCTGTTTTTTTTTCATAATAATAAACTTAAAACTAAACTGTTATTCGTTCTTTGTTTTTTTTGTTAACAATAGAAAAAAAATAAAACAATAGGGGGCTCGATAAAGATAATAATGAGTTCACTTTTCAGATTCAGTTTTTCATCGTTAGTCCACGAAATTGAAAAGATAATAATGGTTGGATTTAAGTAGAGAATTTTATTTCAGTGTTGGATTGTACTTTTATTTACACATCTGATTTGTATAGTCTAAAATAAAAATTATTAAAAATGTAACATCTAGTTTATTATGTAAAAAGGTAAAATTTTGTTTTTAATAGAAAACAAATTCAAATTGATAGATGAATACCTTAATTAAAAGGTTGTAAGAAATTTTGAAAAATACCACATTCAAAATATCAGTTTTCTAAACTACATATTGTAACAAAACCTGCAATATTTGTAAATAGGAATAGTTGAATGTAAATAGAAATATTTGGATGATCTGGTTTGTTATGTGCGAAACAAAAAAAAATTGAATAACCTTTTAAAAAAATATGCAGTAATTTTTTAGCTTAAGAGCAAGATAACAAAGTGAATCAGAATTGATAAATAAATAGAAAATTAGTAAGAAATGAGTTGAGTGTGTGTTCATAATTGGTTCTCAATGTCTTCTATTCATTTTATATAACTTATAATCATTATAAATCATGTTTAACGTATATGTTTACTCTGTTTGGTATTTAATAGCATTTAATTTGATGGATTGGATCTAGCTGTTTCTAGTCAAACCGCTTAATTATTAATTTTGAATAAGTCTTCAGTCCACTTTGAAATCGACATGTAGATGTGGCCGTGTCATTTACTCCGTATAGATATGAGTTACTGCTTGATTTTGATCCGAGCCCTCAACTTAAAGAACGGAAACAGTTACCCACCAAACCAGTAAACACTAAATGAAATGAACAGCTTCCAAAAGCTTCCGACAATGATGGTACCGTGTGATTCTTTTCATGATACAGAAAAATGATTTTGGTCTTTTTCAATTATATGTCAGTTTCTGTGCTAAGCTAAATAAGAAAGTGCAGTTATTACATTTTCGAACTTTTGACACGATTATAGAGCCCGAAAGTATAAGAGGATGTGAGACAACACATAGAACCAGAGTAATATTAAACTTAGTCTTGACCCAATTCATGAATGTGTCTCTGTGTTAGGTGAGCTTGGTCTGCAATTTTGCATTCTTAATGGACATTATCGTGAGATTTGTTGGGTGTGTATCAGCTTTTATTGGCCCAACTATCTTTTCTCAGTGATCTTTCCGTAGGGTTTGTATTTTATCTCTTTCATTATTTTGTTCGATACTGATGCAGCGCATCATTAGCTTGTGAGGGTGTTATTTATAATTACAAGTTGACGTTTGCAAAACTTTGCTTTACAAGTCTTTGTAAATATGGTGAGTAACTCTCCACGGGTCTTCTTTAGCTCTCAAGAACTATTTGCTGTTTTGTTAACACAAAAACACCACACAGTTGGTCATTGCAATCTCATTCCTGCAACCTCTGATTCATTCACACTCCTTAAACCTTTCCAATTTGGTTGTTCAATCAATGAGCTTGAATCAAAACTCTGTGTGGACATTTCAGATCTTTGTTTCATCTAGAGATGCCATTAATATCCATAAAAATTGGTCGAGACACGGACACTATGTTACTATTTTCTTGCAAATAAACCCTTTTAACACGAAAATTGGTCAAAATAAAACATTCGGGAACGTATAAGACACGAGACCAGTGGGATACGTGAGTCAGACTACAAAAAGTCTTACACTAATATTCCAAGTCCACGGGATTTTGGAAAAGTCTTGCACTTTTGTATATGTGGTTGTGAGCCAATGTCTATGTTCTATTTCTTTTAAGTTGCATTTTACTCCAACAACAACAATAAGAAGTTTTGCATTTGCTTCGTCTCATATATTCACTTTCCTGCAAAATTTGAGAAGAAAGAAAAGCTTTTAACCACAGAAAAACAGAAAAAAATGAGAAGCATGAGATTGTTTTCTTTCTTTTTTTTCAGTACCTTCATGTTACTTGAAGCATATGGTTTTACTGATGAAACTGATAGGCAAGCATTGTTGGAGTTCAAATCTCAAGTTTCTGAAGACAAACAAGTTGTTTTGTCCTCATGGAATAACTCATTTCCTCTCTGCAATTGGAAAGGAGTTACATGCGGTCGGAAACACAAGAGAGCTACTCGTTTGGACCTCAGCGGATTGCAATTGGGTGGGATGATCTCACCATCTATTGGTAATCTTTCGTTTCTTCAATCACTTAATCTCTCTCGTAACTCGTTTGTTGGAACCATCCCTCACGAGGTGGGAAACTTGTTTAGACTTCATTACTTGGATATGATGTTCAATTCTCTGGAAGGAGAGATTCCATCCAGCCTATTTAACTGCTCTAAATTGTTAAAACTTTATTTAAATTCAAATCATCTTGGAGGAGGTGTTCCTTCAGAGATAGGGTCATTGACGAAGCTTGTCAAATTGGATCTTGGTGTAAACAACTTGACAGGGAAGCTCCCTGCATCTCTTGGAAACTTGACATCACTGATGGCAGTTGGATTTAATGAGAATAGTTTACAAGGAGAAATTTCAGGGGATATAGCTAGATTGAATCAAATGGTCTATCTTAGTCTATCAAAGAACAAGTTCTCTGGTGCGTTTCCTCACGCAATATACAACTTATCCTCGCTTGTAAGGTTATACATTCAAGATAATCATTTCTTGGGTTACCTGAGACCTGACTTTGGGAAGCTTCTACCAAATCTACGAAAGTTAAATATGGGAAATAATTATTTCAAAGGAGCCATTCCAGCAACACTTTCCAATATCTTGTCTCTTCAAGTTTTATACCTTGATTTGAACAATCTGACAGGAAGTATTCCTCTTAGCTTTGGAAAATTACAGAATCTGCAAGAGCTCATACTTTCGGATAATTCTTTGGGAAGTCGGTCATTGGGAGATCTTGAATTTCTTGGGGCTTTAACTAACTGCACCCAACTCAAAAGTTTAGACGTTTCTGATAATAGGCTTGGCGGTCACTTGCCTACAAATATGTCAAGAAACCTCCAATTCTTAGTTCTTGGAAGAAATTTCATCTCTGGAAGCATTCCTCACGATATTGGAAATCTCATAAGCCTACAACTACTTTCTTTAGAAGATAATCAGTTAACAGGCCAACTCCCATCCTCTATTGGTAATCTCTTACAATTGGAAGTGTTTTCTCTCCGTTCAAATAATATATCTGGAGAGATACCATCTTCCATAGAAAACATCACTCGATTAGACTATTTATACTTGCAAAACAATAGCTTTGAAGGAACCATTCCACCGAATCTCGGTAATAGTACTTCCTTACGGTACTTGTCGATTGGTTCTAATAAGTTGTATGGCACTATACCTGAGGAAATTATGCAAATTCAATCTCTTCTTCAACTAGATCTGTCAGGTAATTCCTTGGCCGGCTCTCTACCAGAAGGCATTGGAGGGCCTAAAAATCTTGTTGAACTATCTGTTGCGGATAATAAATTATCCGGACAACTTCCACACTCCTTGGGAAATTGTCTCTTGATGGAAACACTTTTGCTGCAAGGAAACTATTTTGATGGAGCCATTCCGGATATAAGAGGTTTAAAGGGTCTTAAAAAGGTTGATTTCTCCAACAATAATTTCTTTGGAAGTATACCTGCATATCTTGCAAACTTTTCTTCATTGGAGTATCTCAATCTCTCTGTTAACAACTTCGAGGGAAATGTCCCAACAGAAGAAAATTTTCAGAATGTTACTATAGTTTCAGTATTTGGAAACAAAAATCTCTGTGGAGGGATCAAGGAATTCAAACTAAAGCCATGCGTCACTGAAGCATCATTGATGGGATCAAAGAGTTCATCTCCTGTAAAGAAAATTGTGATTGGAGTCAGCATATGCATAGCTTTGGTTTTTCTGTTGGTCGTAACTTCAATTTTTCTACGTTGGTTCAGAAAAGGAAAGAAGAACCAGCACACTAATAATCCAACTCCTTCCGCAATGGAGATCTTTTATGAGAAGATGAGTTATGGAGAGATCCGAAATGCGACTGATGGCTTCTCTTCGAGCAATATGATTGGGTCAGGAAGTTTTGGTACCGTGTTTAAAGCCTTTCTCCCTGCTGAGAACAAGGTTGTCGCTGTGAAAGTTCTAAACATGCATAGACGTGGAGCAATGAAGAGCTTTATGGCAGAATGTGAATCCCTTAAGGACATACGTCATCGTAATCTTGTGAAATTATTGACGGTTTGTTCGAGTATTGATTTTCAAGGAAACGAGTTCAGAGCTTTAATTTATGAGTTCATGCCTAATGGAAGCCTTGATATGTGGCTGCATCCAGAGGAAGTGGAAGAGATACGTAGGCCCTCAAGAACCTTGACACTTCTTGAAAGGCTCAACATTGCCATAGATGTGGCTTCTGTTTTGGACTATCTTCATGTTCATTGTTATGAACCTATCGCTCATTGTGATATTAAGCCAAGCAACATCCTCCTAACCGATGATTTGACTGCCCATGTTAGCGATTTTGGTCTTGCTCGTCTTCTCTTCAAGTTCGATCAAGAGTCATTTTTCAACCAACTAAGCTCAGCTGGTGTTAGAGGAACCATCGGCTATGCCGCACCAGGTAAAATTATCATATGTTCTATTAAGAAAGTTAGTATTATTTTTTCATTACAATCTTGTTTTTGTGGATTATGGTGCAGAATATGGAGTGGGAGAACAGCCATCAATACTTGGTGATGTGTATAGCTTTGGGGTTCTTCTTTTGGAAATGTTCACGGGAAAACGACCAACTGATGAATTATTTGAGGGAAACTGTACTCTCTACAGCTACATCAAATCTAAATTGCTAGAACAAGTGTTGGACATTGCAGACAAATCAATTTTTCACAATGGTCTTAGAGTCGGTTTCCCTACTGCTGAGTGTTTGACACAGGTTTTGGAGGTGGGACTTAGGTGTTGTGAAGAATCTCCGGCGAACAGGCTGGAAACAAGTGAAGCTACAAAGGAGTTGATCTTAATCAGAGAGAAGTTCTTTAAATCTAGAAGAACAGCAAGGCGTTGAAGTGTTTATGGTTTACTCTACAGACTTCAGAACCTAGTTAAAAGCTTATTCTGAGACCTCTAAAATATCGTTTTCATAATGTATGGTTTCGCTCTTTCATGTACTCATATGCTTAAAGACTATTGTCTATGAATGCTTGTTATTTGCAGACAAAAGATGAATGTAGTGTTACTAGCTTTACCATTGAGATTATTATTGTGCTATCAGATTCTGTTTCTTTTATTTTCTGGTCATGTGTAATAAATCATTTGGTATTTAGAGAAGAGTTAACCTTGGGATTGTACAAATCAAGTACTTAAGTATAACCGGTTCCATGGTTTATCTGATCCGGTAATTATTATTTTTTTACACAAGGTAAGTTCTTTCTTTTTTTTTTGCATAAAATGAACACTGTCACTACCTACACTTGTTACAACATATTCACATCAACTTAACTGGGTTGAAAAATCCAATTCGACGTTCACTTGTGAGGGAATTTATAAATTTATCAATAGTAAGGATTGTCTCTCTTGCAAAGTTAAGGGACGGCTACATAAGTACTTGTTGAATTACCAGAGATATTTAGAGGTACATAACCTTTTAAATATTTTTGCTAGAGGATTAACTTCTAACTCTGACTTTCTGAAATGCAAGAACCAGCTCTACTCCAAGGCATTTCAGATTTATGTGGGAGATGAATCTAATATTTCTGCTAGTGGTAAGTACTTCTTTGATTGCTTTGTTTGCTTCAGTTGACCTTGGAATAACCAGAGTAGACCATAATGAAAAAATTTCCAGCAGTATTTAATTTACATGATGGATTAGATTATGCAAAAATTATAGTATTTATCATCTTTTTCTTTAATTATATTATCATATTCATGGAGTCAAATTTGTGATATCTATTGGGAATGCGTTGGCTTGCTACAATTGCTTTGGAGAAATTGTTAGAAAATGTAGAAGAGATGGAATGTTAAAAATAGATTTTGACTTCTTATCCTGAATTGATGAGTAGATTTTGTTTTCTGCAGGTCTAGAGATGGCTTGTCGGCTGCATCTGGTTTTGATCTTCTCCTGCATTTCTCTGATTTGCATGTCAAGTCAATAAGAAACCAGATTTGTCTACAATGACTTCGATTAAGCAGATCTTTATCTTGAAAGGCTCGCCAAGATACTTCCTGGTGGGCTTTTACAGTTGACAGATGTTACAGAGTTGCAAATGGGTCATGTTATCTTCAAGCAGCCAATTGATTTTGATCTATCTTCAACGCTGGTGCCTCCAAAAAGTTGGGAGTTGATTATGATGGATCGTTGCTAAATGTTAGGCTGGCCCCTATGCAAGTCCACAAACCAAAGCAGCCTCTTATATCAAGAGCCGTCCATTTGTCAGAAATTTTCCAAGATAAAATGTTTGTTGGGTTCTCTGCAGCAACAGGGAAATTGACCTGTAACCAGTATATACTCGGGTGGAGTTTTAGTAAAAGCAAAGAATTAATACAGACCCTAAACCTCTCTACACTCCCTCAGGCTCCTCTTCCTAGAGATGGACGGAACAAATTATCTACTTCCCTTATTGGATTGGTCATCTTATGGGTGATCCTAGTACTGATGGGTCTCAGAGGAGTTTTACTGGTACAGAAGAAACAAGTATGGAGAAGTAAGAGACTCCTGGAAAAACGAATAGGGTCCACATTGATTCTCCTACAAGTCCTGTACAGAGAAACAAATGGGTTTGGCAAAGATGGTCTTGTTGGAAAAGGTAGTTTTGGAGAAGTCTACAAAGGAACTTTGCCACTAAGTAGGCATATAGCTGTCAAAAGACTGTCCCACAATGCAGAGCACGGAATGAAACAGTCTGTGGCTGAAGTTTTGACAATGGAAATTTTACAGCATCGTAATTTGGTTCCTCTTCTCGGGTATTGCAGGAGAAAAGGTGAGTTACTTCTGGTCTCTGAATACATGCCCAACAGAAGTCTTGACTAGTACTTGTTTAATAACCAAAAACCTTCTCCTTCATGGTTGCAACGGATTTCTGTTCTTAAGGACATTGCCTCGGCTCTGAATGACCTGCATACAGGAGCCAATCCAGCTGTTTTGCACCGGGATATAAAGGCGTATAAAGTCATGTTAGATTCTGAGTTCAATGGGAGGTTAGGTGATTTTGGTATGGACAGGTTTCATGACCCTAGAGTCAACTTATCTGCAACAGCCGATGTGGGAACCATAGGTTACATGGCACCTAAGCTAATCACAATGGGAACTTCTACAAAAACCGATGTGTATGCCTTTGGAGGTTTCCTTCTTCAAGTAACTTGTGGAAGGCGGCTTGTGGAACCCGAGTTGCATGTGAAAAAAAAAATATTTAGTCAAGTGGGTCTGCGAATGCTTGAAACAGGCTTCTTTACTTTAGACCATAAATCCAAAATTGGTAAGACAAAAATTATTCAAGGAAGTTGAGATGGTTCTGAAACTTGGATTGCTCTGCACAAATGTGATATTTGAATCAAGACCTACCATGGGACATGTGGTTCAATACCTAAGCCTGGACGTACCCCTCCCTGATTTCTCGCTGAATACTCCAGGTATTGGAGCTTTTATGCCAGTCTCAATGATAGCATCATCTACCATTAATGTCCCCAATTCAAGGAACTCATCAATACATATGTTTATTAATTACTCATACAATCCTGGGAGGGAGTAGAAGATGAGAGATGTAAAAAACTGTATATGCTATGCATCTAATGTCTTGAGCTACTTAAATGTTTTTACCTAAAAAGAAATCTTTGTTGTTGGGTTGTAATTGTGATCTTGTCTTGTGCATAGTTTTTCAAGTGAGAAATTGGCCAAGAGAGTTTATAACATTGTATTACTTTTGTAACTTTTTCTTGTGTTGGGATCCTTGACATGCATGTAATAAGTAAGTCGTGAGAAACAGAAAAGGTGAACATCTTTAAGCCGTATTTTAGAATTTTTGCAAAGATGTCCATCATCATGGACACTATTTTTATTTATTAAAAATTTCCTATTATGAAAATCTGAGGAGCAATGAATCTCCATGATGGCACAAAATAAATTGAACAGTTTAGTAATGAGGCAACAACCGGAGAAAACAATAGCTTTCAGGTTTCTTCTGGCTTTTTCTCAACGGATTTGTCTTCTTCTTCCTCACTAATCAATGATCCATTGATCAATTTACCTCCACTGATAATACTCATCAACAAAAATGGACATAATCATTAACGAATCATCTTAGTGGTGTGTCAAGGACATATCAAGGCCTGAACCATGCTGTTTAGTCTGCAATTGACTCATTTAATCATCATTAGAGCAGGTTTTTAATCTTTCTGTATAACCACGAAAACGCAACTTTTACTAAACTGTCTGACTCTGTTTCTTCAAGCTTTGATTCAAGCGTTGACTCCGTGTAACAACAATCTGAGTACGGCTTTATTTAGTTGAAGATAACATGATCTTACTACACACCATACTTTACGGGAAGAAGCAAATGTGATTTAAAAGTTTGATCACATTTTTCCACATTTGATATATATATATATACATATATTATTTCCCTTTCGAGCCAGATACTCTAGGTATTGGGGTGTTTATGCCCTTCTCAGTGGAAGCATCATCTGCCATTAGCGTTTCCAGTTTTTTTTTAAATTATGATTTCCAGTTTTCAGTGAAAGGGCATGGAAGATGAGATCTAAGAAGCGGTATAAGCTCTGCATCTTAATCTCTTGAGCTAACTTATATGTATTTGTTGGCTGATGATGTACTCATCTACAGATAAAACAGCTAGCCTTGTCTTTATAAGCAGCATTGAAATTAAACTAACATCCTCAAACTGACTATGTTTACCATAAATGAAAATAAAAAGAGATCAAAATTAACAATTAACAAATCAACTTACAATATTATTGTTCTTTGGACAAAAGCAGAAATCAAATTAGAATGAAGACTTAACCTCTCTGTCTATATAACCTATGATTTGGAGAATAAGTTCACTCCAACATAAACTTCTCTCTACACAAACAATTTGATGTCACTGTCAAGGCCTTCCAAGAAAATGAAGAACAAAAAAATCTCATCTTTATTCACCAGAAACTCCGAGGTATCAATGACCATCTTGATTCTTTCCCTGTCTCAGAAACAGATCCAGAGTACCTACGAGACTTATGAATCCTCATTTTAACACCCGGAACTTTGCGTGCAATCGCTTGCCATATCATCTGGACTGCATCATCTACCTTCGATGGAAAATGGAACTCATAGAATTTCTCCACTTCCTTTAATCTATTCCACATCCGTGTCCATTCCTCTTTGGTTATTCCCCTTATTAAGTTAACCAGAAAGTTCTCTTTCAAGGCATCAGAGGTGCGAACAAACACCGAGAACTCAGAGTAATCAATAACGTCCTCAAAAGGAAGCTCAATATCGTCACTGATAATGACAGGTACGCAGTGACTGGCAATGGCGTCAAAGAGACGGTTTGATGAAGGTGTGTCTCCGGCAATGTTGAGGCAGAACTTGGAGTTGTGCATTCCCTGGCTTGCTTTATTTATGCCTCCGTTTCTCACGCTCCCAAACGAGAAATGCACGTCTTTCTCATCTTGCAAGAGGTAGAATAATTCTTGACGCACAAACCCACCCTGAGATATATGACACAAAAGAACAAACCCTGACATAAACTTGTTGTGGTTAAAAACATAGAGCAGAAGACTATCTCAAAACTCAAACATCTGAATCTGATTTGCTGAAGAACAACACCATAAAAAGGCAAGAAATTGACAGATACATATGTCCACAATATAAACATAACGAGAATATATATTCATTCGCATAGAAAGAACCAAGCAAATGGCAGTGAATGGAGTAGAACTCACTCACATCTTTCCTGTAGATGGCACCCTGAAAGTAAAGCAGAATTGGTCTGCTATTGAAACCAGATGTATCGTTTTCGTATGCTTTGATGACATGCTTATAAGGCGCAATGACATCTTTCTCAACATTCGCCACAGTAGGAGGATACCTTCCAAAGTCCGAGAGTATAAACATTGCAGGAAACAGCATGTTTCTAGCATCCAACATGCTATTTGGATGATGAGCAAGAACCACATGGTCTCTACCACCTGATCTCTTCCATTCCTCTTGAGCAGTCAAAAAAGTAACCAGCTTCCCTTGCAAATCCTTGTTTCTGGTGGTTTTCTGGTGAGGATTCACTTTCGAGAACCGGTTATAACTCAGCGACGAAAAAAACGGGACAAAGATAACATCAGCTTCGGTAGAGTTATGAACCCGTTTCGCAGCAATAGCCCTTGGTGCGTTTGGATACTCCGATGCGAGTAGATCCAACGTGAGCCAATACTCGATGCTATGTTGCAAGTTCAAGCCTCCAGGGTAAGGTGGTATATACTTCCGAATATCAGGCCATACGCTATTCTTCTTCCCATCATCAGGTTTCCAATCTAACAATCCGAAATGAAACTCGGGATCCATGTCGTACATGTAAACCTTAAGAGGACCCATTGCTTTCTCATTCTTAATGCATCTACAATCATCTTTCTCACGCTTGGCCCCTTTGACATTCACATCATCAACGAATGACTTTGACTGAAATGTGGAGCTAAGGAAGCGATTGTGAGCAGTGGAACGCAACACGAAGTAACAAGAGAGAGCAAAGAGGATCGTTGTGACGACGAATAGGCAAAGCAACAAATTTCGGGCTACAAACCCGATTGTAGAACCATTCTTCTCCACCATTGCCATAATGAGTCACAAAGAGAAATCAACAACACACACAACTAGCTCACAAGAAACGTCATTACCCAGGGATCTCCCCTCAATATTAGGGCTTCTAAGTTACATAAATCAGCTCGACACACCCGAGATTCGTCGCTTATTTACCGATTAATCTAGGTCAAGTTGCTCAACTCATCCTACGATGATCTACTTGGATAATGAACAAAAGAAAACTCACGTTTCGTATTCAAAAGCACGATTAGTGGTAAGAGGAATGTGGAAGAAGCTTCTCTGAGACGAACTTCATCTCTCATGGAGCGAGAGAAAGCGGCGGAGAAGAAGGAAGAACAAACGGTGTTGAAGCTTCAGGGATCGTCAAATTAATTCCTAATTTTAACATTTTGTACATTTCATGCTTTGTAATCAATTTAATATCCAGTTTTGTTGTGTAGACACAACAATAATTAGAGTCCAGTTATTGTAAGAAACAAAAATAATTAGTCTAGTTAAAACAAGGTGGGACCAAGTGTGGGCCAAAAACTTTAAAAAGTACATTCAAATTTTCGGCAAAAGTGAAGATGGGACCAACTTTTGCCAAAAATAATTAGTGTCATTAAACAGAATGGACTAAGTTTGGGCCAAAAACCTAATTAGAATCAGGTCAGCCCATTAGAATAGTTTTGGATATTAATTTTTTGAAATAGTTTTTAGTAATATCTAAATTTTCACATATTTTGATTTTGTTTTCGCGGCTGTTTTTGTATAACTGTATCAATCTTCCATTTATTTTAGAAGTGTAGAAATCATTTCGATCTATACAGTAAACCTATTTATTTCGGGTTCATGATGGGGTTATTGAAAGAGCCAAATCTGACGTTTAACAGAGAAATGTTGAATACCTCAGTTTGGTCAGAAGAATTATCGGAAGTAGTAAGACATGGGATTGTCACTTTGACATAGGAAAAAAGACTTTTGTTTAGTGGACACGAGGAAGTTGCGTCGGGATGCGTGTGATATAAAATTGTGTTAGAAAAGTCACTTTAGTTAAGTTTTCATATTGGAAAACTTGAAAGTTAAACAGTGATCTTAATGGTAAAATATTATGGTGAGTTAAAAAAGGAAAATACAGATGTTGTGTAATAAGATTGGGTAGTTTAAAAAGTGTTCAAGAGCAAAGCACATATGGGTGATGTTGAGTAACTCTGATCTAAACTAATTGTAAGACTCTGTTTTGAAATTTTCTTAATAAAACAAAAGTAGTATTTATTGTGTATTCGATCTTCTCTGTTGTTCGTATTTGTGTTATTTCAGATATATTATACAATTAAACGTATTTAGGATATCAAATTACTATTAGGAGTATATCTTAACAAGATGGCTAATTCATGTAGAGGATAGGTCGATATATTAAAGGTTATTTCATTATATTATATGAAAGAAGGATAATTATATTCATGTTAGGATATTTACAATTGATAATTTGGACTGTTTTAATGATTATTCTTTTTTCTTTTTGATATTAAAGTGAAATTAAAAAACTAGAAAGATATAGCAAATCAAGACGAATATATATATAATATGGCTGATGAAATACTATGTATGCTATACGTTAAAATTTGTTTGTTTTGTTAGTTTTTCAGGGTATAAGTGATATATTTATATTATCAAATTAAATTTTTTTAAAATGAGCTGAATATGATAATCATTATTCAGGTGAAAACACCATTTTTACCATATCAAAACCAGCGAAAAACATTTAAAATATTAAAATTACCAACATAGTTATTTTGATTTGGTAATCAAATTGGGGCTTTGGTGTAAACATGTTGTAAACCATGCTGTGTTAGCAGCTGGTTATGGAATTGACGATGGTGTCCTGTACTAGCTTATAAAGAACTCATTGAGAGGTGATTGGGGAGACAATGGCTACTTCAAGATAGAAATGGGAAAGAACATGTGTGGTAAGTTTTTCTTTTGATCAGCTTTGATTTCTATTTAGGTCTTGATTAATTTAGCAAAAAAGAAAATATAAAAATATTTTTCGTAGAGTGGCTGATGTATTAACAGTCCGATTATTAAAGTTCAAATTCTTTTTAAATTTTACGATATCTAATACATTTGAAGCGAAATTTTGATGGATCGGTCTCGATAAAAGAGTATTAGATTGGGTATGTTGAAACCCTCTCCTCTAATCATAAACATTATATTTGTTTTTATATTAAATAAAGTAAGAGTATAAGGATGTCTTAATAAATAAAGAAAAGTTAAAAAACACCATTTTTCTCCTCGTATCCATTCGACAGAAATAAAAAGACATAAGAGGGAGTGAGAGAGTGTGTGATTTTAAGATTAAAACAAAAACTCTTTAGAAGAAAAAAAAGAAAACAATAAGAAAACCAGAAGATAAATTTCTCTCCATCAAATGAATTGAGAAAAGAAAAAGGTATAGAGAAGAAGATCAACAAGTGATCTTCAATGGATACCATACAACAACTCAATAACAATGGATAATCGTAAGTTCTCTATTCTCCATTGTTTTAGATTTAAAGTTTTCATCTTCAATAAAATGTTTTGTGGATTTTAAATAGTCTATACGGTTTTGGGATAGATTTCAGAAATTAAAATCATTAAGAATAATTTACATGTGGTATCAGAGCAATATAGAACCCATTAATCTCTCATTAAGGATTGATGATGAAATTTTTTTAAAGAAAATTGAGTTTTAATTTAATCTCATCAAAACATAGATAAATTGTAATGTGTTAAAATTTATATCAATATGTAAAGAGTGAGATTATCTTTCCAACGGTATATTATATGTTAAAATTCATTAAGTAGATCAAAATTTATGAATTTTTCAAGAAACAAAATTATGGATTTTATAGGTGAACAGTAACCGCAGCGGTGAACAATAACCGCAGTGGTGAACAGTACCCGTCATGAACAGTAACCGTGGTGGTGAACAGTGTCACCGTGAACAGTAACTGTTATGGTGAACAGTGTCGCGGTAAACAGTAACGTCCGTGAACAGTGTCACCATGAACAGTAACCGTATTGGTAAACAGTGTCAACATGAAAAGTAACTGCGGTGGTGAATAGTAACCACGGTGGTGAACAGTGTCACATTGAACAGTAACCGCCGTGAACAATAACCCAAAAAAAATTAAAGATTCTGTTACAATAATTAAACTAATCTATTATAAAATAGTAATACATATATATATATATTATGGTAAAATAATCAGATTAATTTATTATAAAATGTTAATATATTAATATATATTTTATCGTAAAATATTTAGTCTACTTTATTATGAAATATTAATACATATATATTGCAAAAGGAATTCATATTACATATAATTTGTTAATCACCACAATGGTCTTGTTATATTTAATATGATAATAACGTAAAGATTGATAATTGATCATGATTAAAAGATGCTTAAATGAAATAAAATATTTCGGTTGTTCAATTAATTACTAACTATATCCTAGGAGATCACCCATAAGTGGATCATTGGATATAATAAGTAATACCTAATGTATTAATCATTTATATTACGGTCGATGGTGTGTATATCCACATGTAACATTACTATCAGTTGTATATATAACTTGATTAATTATTAAAATAAAAATCTAAACAAGCATCATTAAAAGTGTATGTATTTAATGTATTGCCCACATGTTACTTAAATACATACAACTAAAGTGTTTAAATTTTATTGGTCGATGAATCTATTAAAGTTTCAAAGCATTAACGGTAAGCATGTTGAAAATTTTGCAGCTTCATCAAATTCGTTTGCTTCTACAAATTCTGTGGTAAATTTTAATGGATTCAATTATGAGGAATTGTCTGAACAGATAAAATTTTCTTTGGGTGTAATGTCCCTAAACTAAGCCATACTTACTGATGAAGAGTCAGCAACCATTAAGGATGAGAGCTCAAAATTGGACAAGTCTCGTTATGAGACGTGGGAGCGCTCTAACCGGTTGTGCATGAACTTACTAAAGATGTCGATGACGGAAAGTATAAAGCCATTTATGCCTGAAACAGAGAAAGCAAGAGAATTCATTTTGAAAATAAAGGAACAATCCCAGTCGAATATGACTAACAAATCGATAGTAGGCAGTCTCATAAGTGAGCTGACTATGAAAAGGTTCGACTGGTCTCAGACAATCCATGATCATGTCACTCACATGTCAAACTTGGCATCAAAGTTAACGTCCATGGTGATGGAAGTGCATGAAACGTCCTTGGTTCAGTTTATCATGAACTTTTTGCCTCCTGAGTATGGCCAGTTCCAGGTGAATTACAACACCATTAAGGATAAGTAAAGCTTTTAAGAATTAAAAGTCATGCTCATTCCGGAAGAATCGAGGTTAAAGAAATTGAAAGACCAAATTGTACTCATCGCTGGACTAAACAGAGTCAGTAACAGCTTTAAGAAATCAAGTGATAAGAATAAAAGGAAAGATAAATGTATCTTTATAGGACCTGAAAGTAAAATCCGTAAAGTGTTCAAGTGTTTCTTCTGCAAGAAGAAGGGGTACATACATAAAGACTGTCCTAGAAGGAAGACATGGTTTGACAAGAAAGGTACACAACATGTATATGTTTATTCTGAATTGAATCTTGTAGAAGTGCCTAGAAATACTTGGTGGCTTGATTCTGGTGCATCTACTCATGTATCTCATATTGAATAGGGATTCAGTACGATCCAACCTTTAAAAGGAACTAAAAGGTATTTGTTCATGGAAAACATGATGAAGGTTTATAGATCTTGAAAATTGTCTATATGTACATGAATGTGCTAAAAACCTTGTTTTAGTAAGTAGGTTGGACGATTTAGGATTTAACTTTAAGATTGGACATGGTGTATTTTCTTTGTACCGAAAAGACTACTTTTATGGTAATGGTACTTTGATTGATTCACTGTACATGTTTAATCTTGATAAAAGTTTTTATGAATCTTTATTTAATATTGAGAATTAAGGAATTCAGCATAGTGCATCAAATAAAAATTCAGCACTCTTGTGGCATAAAAGATTATGTCACATATCTAAAGAAACGATTACGAGGTTAATAAAGAAAGAATTATTACCTCCATTAGATTTTAGTGACTTGGATGTGTGTACATATTACATTAAAGGAAAGCAAATCAAACACATCACAAAGAAACCTGCCACAAGAAGTAATCAACTTTTAGAGTTGATACACACGGATATATGTGGCCCATTCGATGCTCCTTCATGGAGTGGTGAAAAATACTTTATCACTTTTATTGACGATTACTCACGTAATGGATACACTTATTTACTGCATGATAAGGATGAGTCAGTGAATGTTTTAAAATTATTCATCGATGAAGTGAAAAGGCAGTTGAAAAAAAGTGAAAGTTGTGAAATCGAATAGAGGTGGTAAATTTTACGGTAGATTCACCGAAAGTGGACAATGTCCTAGTCCATTTGCAAAACTTTTAGAAAGTAAAGGCATTTGTGCGCAATACACAATGCTGGGAACACCTCAACAAAATGGTGTAGTTGAAAAGTGTAATTGTACATTAATGGAAATGGTTAGGAGTATGTTAAGTAATTGCAACATATATATTAAACCGGGTTCCTAGTAAAGTGGTTCCAATGACCCCATTTGAACTATTTAAAGGAAGGAAATCTAGTTTAAAGCATTTACGTGTCTGGGGATGTCCAGCAAAAGTAAAGTCGTATAATCCACATGAAAAGAAATTAGACTCAAGAACGATTAGTGGATATTTTATTGGCTATCCAGAAAAGTTTAAGGGATTTGTCTTTTATTGTCCTAGCCATAGTACGCGAATAGTCGAGACGGGTAATGCTAGGTTCATTGAAAATGGTGAAACTAGTGGGAGTTCAGAATCTAGGGGAATGAACAAAAAATAAATTCGGGTAGAAGATTCTTCACCCGTAGTTCCAACCCAAGTAGTTGTTCCTATTGTTGGTGCACAACCTAATACCACAATAGAACAAGAAAATGATGAACATACAGTCCCACTAAATCAGGAAACCAAAAATGAACCTATCACCATTCAAGAACATAACATCGTGCCACAAGAACCACTGAGGCGATCTGTAAGGAAAAAAAGATTTGCCATTATAGATGATTATGAGGTTTATGATGTTGAAGATGAATGTGATCTTAGTCTTGATGAAGAACCAAAAACATTCAGTGAAGCCATAGAAAGTGAAAATTCTGAAAAGTGGTACAGTGCTGCAGAAGAAGAAGTACTTAAAGTTCAATGATATCATTTTTTCATATGGTTTCGTAGAGATCATCGTTGATCAATGTATCTACATGAAGGTCAGTGGAAGCAAGTTTGTCATTCTGATATTATATGTTAACGATATAATGAATGACATGGGAATATTAAGTGATGTAAACAAATATATCTCTAGTAACTTCGAAATGAAGGATATGGGTGAGGCATCTTATGTGATCGTAATAGAAATAATTCATGATAGATCACAAGGACTGTTAAGTTTGTCTCAGAAAGGATACATAAATAAAGTTCTAAAGAGATATGAGATGGATAAGTGTTCTATTGGAAATGCTCCAATTCAGAAAGGGGATAAGTTAAGTAAAATTCAATGTCCGAAAAATAAATTAGAAGGTAAATAAATGGAAAGAATTTTGTATGCTTCAGTGGTTGGGAGTTTTAACTATGTTCAAACATGTACTTGACCAGATATCAGTTTTGTTGTTGGTATGTTGGGTCGATTCAAAGAGTATATAGTACATGCTTACATACAGAAGATCCGACATTATAGAGGTTGTTGGATACTCAGATTCAGACTATGCTAGTTGCGTCGATAGTAGGAAATCGACGTTTGGCTATATGTTCCTATTAGCTTGTGGAGCAGTCTCATGGATGTGTAGAAAGCAGTGTGTATTGCTACTTCCACCATGTATGCCGAATTTGTGGCATGCTTTGAAGCCACGGTTCACGTATTGTGGATGCGGAACTTTATCTCAAGACTTGGAATCGTTAACAGTATAGGCAAGCCGTTGAGAATATACTGTGATAATTCCGCAACGGTCTTCTTCTCAAAGAATGACAAGTATTCGAAAGGTGTTAAGAACATTGAAATTAAATACTTGTATGTAAAGGAAGAAGTGCAGAAACGCAGTAACTTTTCACGAAAGGATTACCACCCAGTATATTCATTGGCCATGTAGAGAAAATGAACATAATAGATAAGACATTGTTATGATAGATTGAGCTATGTAAAGTTGTTACTCAAAGGTGATGTCATTAAAGTTTGTGTTTTTCTGCAACTAAAGTATGTTATCATAATGGTTATGCATGTAAAATTTTTTTTAAGATAACATCTAAAGTTGAGAATTATGGTTTATCTCAACGTAAATGATTTTGAGAATTAAAGTGAATCTCAATAGAAAATAAGTAGTAAAGCTAGAGTTGGTGTGTGGTGCTTGGAAGGGACCCCATCGCAGTAAATGATAGGCAACCGCCATGACTCGGGTAGCTCTGGATTTATGGTACTTATAATTTATTGAACTTGATGTAAAAATGCGCATGAAAAGGTATTGGACAACTAAGTTAACAAAATGGTCAAGTGGGAGAATGTAAGAATATTTCTTGTAGAGTGGCCGATGTATTAACGATCTGATTATTAAAGTTCAAGTTCTTTGTAAAGTCTACGGTATCTAATACTTTAGAAGCGAAACCGTGATGAATCGGTCTCGATAAAAGAGTATTAGATTGGGTACGTTGAAACCATCTCCTCTAACAATAAACATTATATTTGTTTTCATAAAGATATGTATATATACATATAATATGATTTTAATTATGTGTGTGTATATATGAAATAAAGTAAGAGTATAAGGATGTCTTAATAAATAAATAAAAAGTTAAAAGACACAACCTTTCTCCTTGTGTCCATTCGACAAAAATAAAAGGACATAAGAAGGAGTGAGAGAGTGTGTGATTTTAAGATTAACTCAAAAATTCTTTAGAAAAGAAAAGAGAGAACAATAAGAAAACCAGAAAAAAAATTTCTCTCCATCAAAGAAATTGAGAAAGGAAGAAGGTGTAGAGGAGAAGATCAACAAGTGATCTTCAAAAGATTCCATACAACAACTCAATAGCAATATATAATCGTAAGTTCTCTATTCTCCATTGTTTTAGATTTAAAGTGTTTATCATCAATAAAATGTTTTGTGGATTTTAAATAGTTTATACGGTTTTGGGATAAATTTCATAAATTGAAATCATTAAGAATAATTTACAGAAATAACATGGAAAACAAATTTGGTTTAGTTCGGTTTCTTCTTCTCAGATTAGGAGTATAGCTCTGTTTCTCTTCCATTGATCTTTCCTTTGATTGTGGCAGGTGTTGCAACATGTTCATCGTATCCGACTGTGGCATGAATTTTCAAACGCACGACAAAGGAATGTGGCTTTTGAGTGTTGAAAATTTAGTTGTATAAAACAAATGATTGATAAGAATTATGAAAATATTGTAAAAATATATCACATGGAAGTGAGTTTTTACATTTTTCAAATAATGTCATCTATCCTAGAAAAAGAAATTTCAAATAATCTCAATTTGTTTGGACTTGCTTATTTCCATATTAGTATATAAAAAATAATCCAATGTTATGTGTCCTAAATATCATTTACCAAAATATAATGCAATGTTGTTCAATTCTAAATCTCATTCTCAAACTTCATCATTTTTATAAAAGAATATAGACAATTTATATACTACTAGAACTATGGTAGTATGCTCATGTTCTAACAATAACGAACCCATGTAAGCTAACATCAAAGTAAGTTCTGAATGGAACAAAATGAGTTTGATTACTTGCTTTAATTAGAAAAAAAAATTGTATTTGCAAAAAAAAAAGAGATTAATGACGACTTCTTTATATTTTTACGCAAAATGATTCCAAGGTAAGTGTGAGTCTATGTGAGAGAAGTAAGTATACTTCCGTTGCTTCCGAGAAACAGCAACGATCTTTGAATATAAACCGACTCGATGATCCAACGGCTTAAATCATTTGACGTGGCAAGACTGGAATACACCAGATGATACTAGAAAGTAAACATACGAAGACTCTATTGCTCAAACACTCTTACATTTAAAAAGTATTGCTCAAACACTCACCTTTTTGTATTTTAGTTTTTTTATAAGTTAAAAATATCAAATTACCAAAAAATTGATAAGTTGTTAAAAATTACGACTCATACCACAACCCATCGGGTATAGATCTAGATCCACCGGGTTTGGATTAATTTTGTTAAAAAAAAAATTAATCTGGTGGGACCCACCCCTTCCTCCTTCTTCCATCATGTCGAGCTCCCTCTCCTCGCTCGAGTTCTCCTCCTCCCTCACTCATTTCTTCCTTTTTCTTCGCTGTATTCTTCGCCCATAACTCCAATTAAACGGCAATTATACACAATTTATATGTTGAAAACTTCAATTCTCAACCAACTCTTCTATTTGACTCATCCGATTTCGGGTAATCTATAAATCCTCCTAAAATTCCTAACCCTAAATGGCTCCTCCAAGAAAACGCAAATCTCCTCCAGCGAAAGGGAAACTTGGAAAATGGGGAAAGAAGAAGAAGGCGACTCCGAAAAACGAAGCCCTGCGAGGAGTGAGTCCCCCACGAGAGTTGCGGATGATGATTTGGAAGCCTCCACATTCGCCCGAACCTTCACCCTCGCCTCCACCCTCACCTTCGCTTCCACCTCCGCATTCGGATACACCTCCACATTCGCCGGCTCCAACTCCACGTTTGCCGCCTCCAACTCCACGTTCGCTGGCTCCACCTCCACATTCGCCGGCTCCACCTCCACATTTGCCGGCTCCACCTCCACATTCACCGTCTCCACCTCCACATTCGTCTTCTCCACCTCCACATTGGCCGCCTCCACCTCCTCTAAATCTGATTGAAGTAGGCTCCTCGTCTTCTCGGGTTCCTGCACCGACATCGTCTTCTTAGATTTCTATGTCAGAGGTAAACCCTTAACATATTTGGTATGATTTTGTTCTTGATTTGAAGGAATTAGTTGATGTTGGTAAGCATATTACTAAGTATTAATGTGTTGTTGTATGTTAAAAATTTTTGTATTGCATGTTATATAAAAGAATATTACTAAGTATTAATGTGTAATTGATTTGAAGAAATTTTGAATTACATGTTAGATAATAGTGTATTACTAAGTATTAATGGTAGTTTTACTGATACAACTATATATTACTAGCTACAAATGTACGTTAATATACAATTGAGTATTAAAAAATATGAATGTATGTGATGGTACAACTAGATTTCAGTAGATTCAACTATATCTAATTGTGCAACTGAATATTAATAGATACAACTAAATATTAATGTATAACTGAATATCCTTGGATACAAATACATGTTAAAGTACAACTGAGTATTGTTCAATACAACTATACATACAACTGAGTATCAATGTATACAACTAATCACTAAAAATGTCTATGAATTGCAGGTTTCTATGCCATGTCCTCCGGGGAACTTATACTTCAAAAACATGGACTATGCTACCGTCTGCAAGATATCATCGAAGTGTGAAGACTACAAAACACTGAACGAGATTGCGGCTCTAAAAGATGGACAAGAAGCGGATTGGTTTGCTAATCATCGCCAATTCCAGCATATGTGACATAGAGAGAGGAGCGGAAACCATAAACTAATGGGAATATGGATGTTTCTCCTATGCACAGTCCCCATGGAAAAGACAAAAAAATTTGGTTTGTCGTTAATGATGTGTCGGTCCGGTATTCTCTGAAAGAGCATGCATTGATTAATGGATTAGATTGCCACGCCTATCCTCCTGATATGGAAAAACTCGGGGACTTGGGGTTTTTGAAGCACCATTTTAAATAAACTAAGGATATAACGGTTAGTGAAGTGAGAGCAAAGATGAAAAAATGGCCGGAAGTGGTGCTTTTGTTCTTAGCAACTGTCATCAAATGATCAAAATGTATGAATTTATTGATCTTTTTATTCTTCGAATTGTGGATGATCTAAAAGTGTGTAGCGAGTTTTCGTGGGAGCGATACACGTTCGATGATTGTATCGAAGAGATTTTCCACAAAAAAAAATAATTCAAGAGTTCTGCTAGATCCACATTATGTTTTCCGGGATTCATCATTTCACTGGAGGTAATTCTCAATCATGTAGTTATTTTTTGTATAGTTTCTTAATTGGTTAGACTAATAAAATACTTGCAGCTTTTGGCATGTGAGTGCATTCCACAATTGGGACAGAAATTTTGTGACGATGTCGACACTGCTGACCCTGGATGTCCACGAATGTGCAAGCGGAAATGGCAAACACAAATAAGTGGTAGTTATCTTAAAGGGTTTCTGTTGGAAGATATCAACGAAACACTTGGATCAACAGAGGTACATAGTGATACCCAATTATATTATTAAACATAGTGATACCTAGTTATATTATTAAACATTTTGTAAATTGATTATTGGTTTTGCAGACGAATGCGCAGAGAATCATTAGCATATTGGAACCTGATGTCTGCGAAATTGATCTACTATCAGACATCTTCAAAGATAATCTAGATGATGAAGGTGATTGTTACTTATCTCTGAACTGGAATTGGTGTTTGGTCGATGAGAAGCAGAAAATATTTTGGAAGGACGTCTTTGAGTTAGACAAAGCTGGTCGAGTATTGACGGCAAGAAGAGAGGGAAAAATCCTAGTATTGGATGAAGCCGTTAACAATATTAATGAAGTCGTTCTCAAAAATTTGATGAAGACAATGAATGACGGGTTTGAGAAGATCAACAAGAGGTTAGATGTATTGGAGAGAAGAGTAGAGCTGATGAAGAAGATGAATGAGGGTGCGGATAAAGATGATGTGGCTGGGGGTGATGAGGTTGGGGGTGATGAGGTTGGGGGTGATGAGGCTGCTGATGATGTGGTTATGGGTGATCAGATTAGCGATGATGAGTGTGAGGATGATGATGTGGGGGGTGATGAGGAGGGATGTGATGAAGTTGGGGGTTACGAAGCGGCGGGTAATGAGGCTGAGGCTGATGAGGTTGCGGGTGATGAGGCTGGGGCTGATGAAGCTGGGGCTGATGACGTTGGAGGTGATGAGGCTGCGGGTGATGAAGCTAGGGATGATGACGCTGGGGTTGATGATGCTGGGGGAGTGATTCCAACTCCTAGGCCGAGAACTAGGATAAGTAAAACATGTCCATCTAAGTTTGTGAAAAGTCCTAATATTAAATGTATGTTGAACTATGTTTTTATACTTTGTTTGTGTGTTGAATTGTCTTTTGTTATCTTTATGTACTTTGTGTTTTGAAGTTTGATTAAGTATGTTGAAGAACTTTAATTATTTAGTTTTGAACTCTTACAACCGCGTATAACTGAATACGTCAACTTAAGAAAGGATTTTGAAAAACAGGTTCGGTGTATAACTGAGTATAAATGATTACCACTGCGTATAAGTGAGTACAACTGAGAACAACTGCGTATCATACACACGATGCATCACACGCGCCTCAGTTGAATCATGCGTTCACACTTGAAAGTATGTACACACGAACGTGTTCACACTATTTTTTATAAAAAAAATATTAAATAATTTGTGTTCACATTACTTTTAATTAAAAAATTATTAAATAATTTGTGTTCATACTAGAATAGTTTATAGAGTAGTTGTACTCAGTTGCAAGAGTATTATCCAATTACACATAGTTGTATTAATGTCACTTTCAATGTTTTTTTAATTTTATTTCTAATTTTTGATATTGGTATTAGTTGTATCAACTACATTTGTTTAATATTGCAAGTTTAGTATACATTAATATTAAAACATTTTCAAAATTATAAAATTTGTGTAATTTGCATCAAAATGGTCAAACTTGTTAACATTAGTTTAAGATATTATAAGATGTAAATATGTAATATTTCATTTTTTCTAATATATTCATTAATTAAACTAATTATGGTTACATTAACCGATTACAGCCCATACAACGTAAACAGTGGATCCTAAACCCTAAACTCTAAACCATAACCATAAACCCTAAACTATAACCCTAAACCTTAAACCCTAAACCATACAACATAGTTTTACCAGTGATTAAGGGTGGGCATGGGTCAAGTACCCGCCATTTTTGGTGGGATTGATACCCAGCCCGTAACTCTCGGGTAAACAATTTTTATACCTATACTTGATACCCGCAAAGGCAATTACCCGCAAAAACAAGTACCCACAAAAATTTTAATACCCGTTACCCGCTACTTGTTACCTGTTACCCGTTACACTGCCCGTTACTCGAGGGTACTTGCAGGTATTTGAGAGTTTTAACGGGTTTTTACGGGTATTTTGCGGGTAATTTACGGGTAATAGGCGAGTACTTGCGGATAACGGGTACGGGGCGGGTATTAACTTTTTTTGAAGACTTGATACTCGGCTTGTTACTTGCGGATAATCGTCAACTGGGCTTGATACCCGACTTGTTTCAAACGAGTACTTGCTTTGACGGGCCGAGTACAGGGCGGGTTGGACGGGTCGGGCGGGTAACAAGTACATGTGCCTAGGTTTACTAGTGACACCCAGTTATACATTTTATTACATAGTTGTGCAAGTAATACCCAGTTGTTTCACTCCCTCACGCCACTACTACTACTACTACTACAGTCAAACCACAAATACAAACCTCTTCTGTGAGCACTTCCTTTCCCTTTCCGATGTTCTCCAACTGATGGAAACCTTTTTACTTGGGGTCGTCCTCGTTTAGTGACATAATCTAGAGGTATGACAACCAATTCGCGTATATGGTCAGGAACTGTCCATTTGCCATTTAGATATATGAGGAACATGATATATCGTCTTGTAATATGCCAAAGCCCAGTTCGGCATCTAATAATACTTGGAACACAAATCCTGTATTTCAATTTCAGTGTACCTGTTCTTCCTTGGTTCTGAAAGGGCAGCTAATGCATGGACACACATGTACATATCAAGATCGAAGCGCTTGCATGTGTAAGTTTTTATTTTCAGATTAACCAAGTGATCATTACCATCTTCTCTACGACGTTTAATTCAAGGAAGAACTATTTAGCACTGTAACTTTCAACTTGTCTGCCTCAGCGCACAAAGGGTGCAGCGTTTTCTCAATGAAAGGTACTAAAATCCCATCCTTGATAGAATTTTTCCGGTACTTATTGAACCACTCAACTACTTTTGTTACAATGACATCAATCATCAGCAGAAAAGAGTATTTCTTTGCTTATCTCAATACATTGTTAATAGACTCACATGCATTGCTTGAGTAGATGTTGTACATATCTCTTGGAAAATAACATCTTTCCCACTTCCAAGTTTTCTTACAACTTTTATCAAGATACTTCCCGGACGCATGATACCTTTTCACAAAATCATTGTACCATTTCTCAAACTCACACACTGTGTACACTTCTGCCATTGCCTTGAAAGATTTTGAAAGTGTTTCTTTGTTAACATATGAGCAACTTCCCTTCACATTCTGAGATAAATGATAAGTACAATATCCATGTAAAACTAGCGGGTATACCTCAGCTATTGATTTGATGAGACTCATATGGTTATCTGTTACGAATACTAGATTACCACTATCCAGTACTATTGATTTCAACTTACTGAAAAACCAAGTAAGACTTAAATCATTCTCACCATCAATAACAACAAAAATGATCGGATAATGGTGATGATCAGGATCTTGTGCTGTCGCAACTATTAGTTTTCCACCGAACATGTTCTTATGGTGAGTACCATCAACAACAATCATTTTCCTCGTGGCTGAAAATCCTTGAATACTTGCTCCCAATGCGAAGAATAAGTACTTAAACTTTTTATCTTCATCCAATTCCACATACGTAACAGTACCCGGGCTCAGCTTTTCCAACATGGACATATAAGAAAACAACATCTTATAGCTATCCTCTGGAGAACCGCGTACCTCTTCACAAGCTTTGTTTTTCTCTCTCCACGCGGTAGTGTGTGCTACTTTCACGCCTAATCTTCCTTGCACCAAATCAATGATATTCTTTGTATTTGAGGTATCAAGACTTTATGGAAAATCATCATGCAAAACTGAAGCAACTACCGTGAATTTCCACATCTTCTCCTTGAACTTGTACTTAAAGTTGCACGAGAACTCGTATGAATGTTGTTGTACTTTCTAATTGAGAACCGAGTTGAATACTTATCCTCGCAGCCCGTAAATACCACTTACAACCTTTTTCTGCTCCACTACATTTCACCACATACCGCATTCTATCGATATTCACAATAATATACTGAAAACAGTTCAAATATCCAACTTGTTCTACTAAATCTTGCACCTCTCCCTTGCTTTTAAATTCTTGCCCTACTTTCACATTAATATCATCTTTCCATTCTAGATTTGCAACCTCATCTCCTTCTATAGAAGGTGCAACCTCAATAGCTTCATTAATAAACAAAGTATTTATCTCTCATCTTTTTTCATCATGTACAGCATATCATTATGTTCAGACGGCTCACTAGCAGATTGATTTATGTTGCCATAATCAAGTCGATAATTTTATCTCACACTAGAAACCATGTCTGAACCACTAGCAACAAATTAACTTCCTACATCATCTCTTAGAAGTTTATCACAAGTCTGATTATTAGCAACTTCCACATGTAACACACTTTTTGCATGATCTTCATACAACTCCAAATAACACAAAACACCATCATCATCGGAGATATAGATTGGTTTTTTGGGATTCACTAAAAATGGGATGTAACTAATTTTCATTGCAGTACTAACTTCGTCCACCCTATCCTTTTGCATATATCTTCAACCAAAATCCTATAAGTGACATCTCCACTTATTTTTTTTATTAAAAGAGCATGATGAATATCTTCTCTAGAAATCCATACAATATCAACTCCCTTCTTTATATAATTTCCCGCATAATCGAAATGTACTAGAGTCCGTTGTTGATTATTCATTATACCCTGAAAATAACAAAATTCAACATTACATTAACAGTTGTACTCAATTGATTTCCATAAACGTTATATTTATACTAAGTTATATTCAGTTATATTCGTTATACATTTTAGTTATACTCGATTATAATCAGTTGTATTCATTACAAATTATAATAGGTTGTACTCAGTTTTATGCGTTAAAAAATAGTTGTACTCAGTTGTATTTGTATACTCAGTTGTATTTTTTATATATACAATATCGAGCTACATTTCAACATTACCTTCAATAATCTAGAAACATAATATTATTCCTATTTGCAGTTGTATTTTCTAAGTTATACACAAAATTAACATACACCATTCAATAACCCAGAAACATAGTTATATTCAGTTGTGCATAGTTGTATTTTCTTTATTATACATAGTTTCAGCTGGATTTCACCATTCCTATGACTAATCCATAAAAAAACATATAGATAATCAGATTACCTTCGACACAAATCAGATATAGACCCATTGTTTAAATATTAATTGAAACTAGAGAAAATTTAAAGGAGGATATTGTTGAGGAGTAAGATTTTGTTTTTAGACGAAACCCATTATAAAAGTGACAAAAGTAAACAAAGACGGAAGTTGGGAAAACGACCAAAATCAACCTTGACTATTTTGAGTACGCTTCTTTATACCTAAATTTTGACACAATGTATTTTTCAACCTTAATCATTCTATTTTTGAAATTTCAAACCTGAACTATATGATATTTAGCTGATTCATACATACATGTTAACGAAGTTATACATATGTTTAATCTTGCTGACTCATCCGCCTACGTGTCCAAAACGGCGTCGTTTTGGACGTATGAAAAATATTATTCAAAATAGTTCAGGTAGATTTTAGCCATATATTTATGATTTATATTTAAAATTGTGAATACATTTTATTTAATTATTAGATTAGGATATTAGACAGATATAAATATTTCTTTTTGAAATTAAAATTAATAACTTATATAACTATAATTTAAATATTTAAAATTAATATTAAAATATACGTTAAATAATCGAAAATAATATTTTATAACTCATATTAAAATAATCAGAGAAACCTATAAAAATAATTAAAAATTTTAAAATAAATTAAAATTTCTTGAAAAATAAAATCTTTAGATAAATAAAAAGATTTTCAAAACAAATTTTAAAATAAATATTATATATAAATAAATAAATTAGTATAATATACTCTATGGAAAAATCAAAATAACATTAAAAATAATATTTAATAAGAATATCTAAGAATATTTAATAAAAATACTTAGATATTCTTATTAAATATTCTTTTTAATGTAAATATGTTTTTAATTGGGAAATATAAATAGTTTGATTTTTAATAGAGTATTTTATACTAATTTATTTATTTATATATTATATTTATTTTAAGATTTGTTTTGAAAATCTTTTTATTATCTAAAGATTTTATTTTTCAAGAATTTTAAATTTATTTTCAACTTTTTATTTATTTTTATAGGTTTTTCTGATTATTTTAATATGAGTTATAAAATATTATTTTCAATTATTTAACGTATATTTTAATATTAATTTTAAATATTTAAATTATAATTGTATAAGTTATTAATTTTAATTTCAAAAAAAATTTATATCTGTCTAATATCCTAATCTAATAATTAAATATCAAAATTTTATATATAAATTATAAATATATGGCCAAAATCTACGTGAACTATTTTGAATAATATTTTTCATACGTGAACACATAGGCAGGTAGTCAGCAAGATTAAAAGGACGTATAACATCGTTAACATGTATATATGAATCAGCTAAATATCATATAGTTCAAGTTTGAAATTTTAAAAATAGAATGATTAAACTTGAAAAATGCATGGTGTTAAAATTTAGGTATAAAAAAGTGTACTTAAAATAGTCCAGATTGATTTTGGCCGTTTTCCTATCGGAAGAGAGGTGAGGTTTTGGTTTCCGGTTCATGTACGTGAGCACACTGGAACTTAACCCGGACGTATCGCAGTAAACTAAACCGGTTTTGATAATCGGCATTTGGCCCGGTCACAGTTTCTTTCCTTTCGTCTCAGACAAAATAAAAAATCGATTTCTTCCGTCTGGTTTTAGTGTCTCCTTGGTCAAAAAAGGAGAAAGCAAACATTGTCGGCGTCGTTCGAAATCGAAGCTGTGGAGTCTTAACTTTCCAATTGATTTATCAGTTTCCTGATGATTTGATATGCAGTATCCGATCCCTGGGTAATTTTTCATGTTTCTTCGAATTTTCTTGTTTTTGTTTTTGCTGGGGATTCTTCATTTTTATTTGAATGATAATTTCTTGTTTTTTAGATCGGCTGCTGTATGGAGACTGTATGCTGTGTAAAGTTTCCGGCTTTTTTACTAGTTTTCGGGCTGTGTGATTTGTACTTAGCTGCTGCTGCTGCTTCTCTTCGTTGTGGGGGAGTTTAAGATATGGATTTGGTTGCTAGTTGCAAGGTATTGGCTGCATACTTTTTCTTACTACTTAGTCATTCGAATCATTTTAAAATGCTTGAGCAGAGGTTTCAAAGAGCTTGTGTTTTAGTAATTTGCTCATCATCAGCCTGAAGATAGAAAATGATGCTCTATCTCACAGTTTCTACAAGTTGTTAAGCCTTTTAATTTGGTAATATCAGTTGTTCTTTGAGAACTGATGGTGAGCAATAACAACTGCTAGAAACTCAGATTGAAAGTTGATGGCTTGGTGGTTTATTGAGCAGATAATGCCATTGTTATTCCTGATGTTTATTGTATTCACTTAGTCTGCGGAGATTGAGATCCTGCGTTTGGGTGTCTGTGTATATTATCTTGGTTTAGTCAATCTCAGAGTCTCATTAGAGGTAGTTGTAGGAAAAACATGGTTCATGGATTTTGCAGTCAAGTTTTTAATTTAAGAAAATCTTGGTTTACTTAAGCTCAAAGTTTTTATCTGATATATTTCAGGAGAAACTTGCATATTTCCGGATAAAAGAGCTCAAGGATGTGCTCACTAAGCTGGGACTTCCTAAACAGGGAAAGAAGCAGGTAAAAAACTTTGCTGCTAATCTTGCAATAGAGTTAAGGTCGAAACTCTGTAATTTATCGTCTAATTTGAAGATGATGTTTGGGTTGAATAATTAGAATTCTCTCATTTAGGGAGAATATTTTCATAAATTGTAATTGGAGTGGCTAATAGTTGCTAATAGTGAATTTCTGGCATATCCATCTACTTGGAAAAGAGGGTTATCTATCATGTAATTTCATGGAGCTCATAGGTTTTCTTTGTTTGGCAATTGGCTTGTGCAGGACCTTGTTGAGAGGATCTTGGCCATTCTTTCCGATGAGCAAGGTATGTTGAGCATCCATTGTTTATCTTTTCATGCCTAACTATGATCAATTAAGAATTGTAGTGCTGGCGCACCATCTTCTGATAAGCATTTGTCTCCGCTACTCACTGTTTACTGACAGTGGCCAGGTTGTGGTCTAAAAAGGATGCTGTGGCAAGGGAAAAAGTTGCAAAACTAGTGAACGATGCATACAGGTGAGTGCTTGCTTTAGCCATCGATCTCTTATGGCATGCATGATTTCCCTTGTGCACAGTGATAGATTTTTCTTTCCACCATTGTGTTTCCACAGGAGAATGCAAGCATCTGGGGCAAGTGACTTAGCATCAAAAGGACAAGTAAGTTCAGACATCAGTAATGTGAAAGTTAAGGGAGAGCTCGAAGATTCCTTTCAGCCAGATGTTAAAGTTCGGTGTATTTGTGGAAGCTCACTGGAGACAGAGTCGATGATACAGGTAAGTCTGTGACACAATATTTTTCTCAAACTCCTGGTTGAGTTAACAGAAGCTCTTGGTGTTTAATGGCTCAAGTAAAATTTTGGAGATACCTTCTGGTTTCAATTATGATTTGTAATTTTCAGTGTGAGGACCCTAGATGCCATGTCTGGGAGCATGTTGGCTGTGTTACTATCCCGGAGAAGCCTATGGGAGGAAATCCACCCCTTCCTGATTCATTTTATTGTGAAATATGCCGACTTACCCGAGCTGACGCGTAAGATGCTCAAGAACTTTCCCTTTTCTCCTGACTATGAAAATAGTGTTTAAAATTCTATCTGCATGTCTCCTTGATATAGAAAATTCTGTCCAGCTTGCTAGAATTTTTCCTCGTGTTTGATCTTTGTTCATATATGTTCACCATTGAAGACAATGCTAACTTTGTTACATAATTTGAATGTGATCTTTAGGTTAATCAGGTTATCACTTATTAGGTTATTTGTGGTTGTCTTACATTGTCTTTAATGTGCAGATTTTGGCTCACAGTGACACATCCATTGTTGCCGGTGAGATTGAATGCTACGAACATCCCCACTGATGGGTTAGTATACCAAACTCTCTAATTGATGTTTGTTATTTAGATTTATGTACTTTCACCCACTCTTAAAAGTACAATTGTTAGCACTTTTTACTTGGAAAGCTGAAGCGCTTCTGCTCTGTGTCATATTTTTTTTTTGTATAGGAATCAGGCATTAGATTTAAGTCTTGCGCACTGCATACTGTTTCTGAATGTGGGGTTGGTTTCAATTGAGGGATGAGGTGAACTCTAGTAACTTAGCCTTTGAGATAGGACTTATCTTCATTCTAATATTTAGAGAAAAGGAGTCATAGCTGTTTCCTTGACAGATTCACAACACCTGCTTAAATTTATAACTGATGTTTGTTGTTTTTCTCAATACTCTGTAAATTTTTCAGTACAAACCCAATGCAGAGTGTGGACAGGACATTTCAAATAACTAGGACAGACAAGGACTTATTGGTGAAACAGGAGTACGATATTCAGGTTGGTTTTATAAGTATGTTAGATATTTAACATCATATATGCGTATGGATTTTCTAATTGGCAGTGGATTTTGCTTTGTTTTCAGGCTTGGTGTATGCTCTTGAATGACAAAGTTCTGTTTAGGATGCAGTGGCCTCAATATGCGGATCTGCAGGTCAATGGTATGCAAGTTAAATTTACAGCTTGGCTTTGATATGTAAACTAATTGTGTGTTATTAACTTTCTTGGTATTGTAAAACTCAGTATATTTGCTCTATGTTAGCTGATATGGGTTCATGGTTAAATCATGGCCATCTTATAGGTGTACCTGTTCGTGCTATAAACCGACCTGGGTCACAGCTTCTTGGGGCCAATGGCCGCGATGATGGACCTATTGTATGTTTTTCATCCTGTCAGCAAGATTTTTTGTTGTTATATAACACTATTCTTTCTCAAAAATTAAACTCTCCCATCGCATTGTTTTTTGGGCAGATTACACTCTGTATTAGGGATGGAATTAACAAGATTTCCTTGAGTGGATGTGACTCCCGCAGATTTTGTTTGGGTGTAAGACTTGTGAAGCGAAGGACTCTGCAACAGGTACTTAAAGTAACTGCATGAGAAACATTTAAAAACTCTAGTCAATCATGGGGAAAATAAAGACATGGATTTAGTATAAAATTGGCATTGTGTGAATTGAAGACAGAAAATTGGCTTCTAAAGGAATCTTTGGGCGAGTTTACTTCGGTGCTCAGAACATTAGCTATTTGTGCTCTTCCTTTCAATCCACTCTTCTTTTTCATCTAGGTCCTAAACATGATTCCAGAGGAGGCTAAAGGCGAGCCTTTTGAAGATGCTCTTGCGCGTGTACGTAGATGCATTGGAGGTGCCCCTGGAAATGATAATGCCGACAGTGACAGTGACATTGAGGTCGTCGCTGATTTCTTTGGTGTTAATCTCCGGTGTCCTGTAAGTAGATTGTAGCTTGTAGTCACATAGTTGTTTATCTTATTGACTGTTTGATGGCGTGTATGTGATATGTTTCTGTTCGTGTCAATAGATGAGCGGCTCTAGGATGAAAGTTGCTGGGAGATTCAAACCTTGTGTGCACATGGGATGTTTTGACCTTGAAGTGTTTGTGGAGCTGAATCAACGTTCCAGAAAGGCAGGTATTCTATCATAGTCTGGATAATTAATTGGTTCCTTTTGTGGACTGAGTTTATTTGTTATGTGTTTTGTTTAACCGCAGTGGCAATGTCCTATATGTCTGAAGAACTACTCTCTTGAACATATCATCGTTGATCCTTATTTTAACCGAATCACGTCTAAGGTACTTTTTTGTAGATGTTAGAATTCTTGATATTTCTGTTATTAAATTCATCAAGTTACATTTATAAGGATAGTCTTCTTGCATGCATGGCAGATGAGACATTGTGATGAAGAGTTCACTGAAATTGAAATGAAGCCTGATGGTTCTTGGCGTGGAAAGTTCAGAGGTGAGAGTGAGCGCAGAGAATTAGGGGAACTCTCACGGTGGCACAAACCTGATGGTAGTCTTTTCCCCACGATTGATGAGGTCAAACCCAAGATGGAAATGCTAGGACCAATTAAACAAGAAGGTTGCTCAGATGGCCCAACCCCTCTGAAACTTGGAATAAGGAAAAATCGCAATGGCATTTGGGAAGTCAGCAAACCTAATAATGGGTTATCTTCTAGTAATAGGCAAGGGAAGCTCGGGTATCAGGAGCAAAATGTTATACCAATGAGCAGTAGTGCCACTGGAAGTGGCAAGGATGGTGATGATTCTAGCGTAAACCAGGATGCTGTTGGAACCTTTGATTTTAGAAACAACGGGATAGAACTTGATTCTCTCTCCAGGAATGTAGATTCAGGCTTTGACTTTTCTGATAGGAATCATCAACCACCACCAGCTAGTAATAATGAAGTAATCGTTCTTAGTGATTCTGATGAAGAGAACGATGTTGTAGTCACCGTGGAACCTGCTTACAATGAGAATCAAGCTGATGGCGGATTAGATTTTCCGTTTCACCCACCGTATAATGAAGATCCTCACGGTGTGGCTGCAAGCAATTCAGGCTTGGGTCTTTTCACAAACGATGATGATGACTATGATATGCGCCTTTGGCAGTTGTCTTCAGAAGCACAAGGCGGCCCGGGGTTCCAACTATTTGCACCTGATGCTGATGTATCAGAGGGTTTAGTTGGTTTGCAGCCCGGTCCACGGACCTGTGATCCTGCAATAGATAGTGGTTACTGTACAGCTCCAGATACATCATTGCCATCTGTTCCTGTTGTTCCAAGGTCAGTTGGAGGATCCAAAGCAGATGCAAACGATGGATTTGTCAACAATTCTCTGGCATTTAGTAGAGGCGACCCCTCGCTTCAGATATTTCTGCCAACAAGACCAGAGATCTCAGCTCAGTCTGATTTCAGAAATCAGGCTGAAATGTCAAACGGAATCCACAGTGATGATTGGATCTCTCTCAGGCTCGGTGATCACGGTGAGACCATAGGTGCAAACGGACTTAACGAATACAACCCAGTTTCAACGAGAGAGGGTGCTTTGGATACTTTGTCAGAGACTGGTTCGTTCTCTGACTGAAACTGATTTTGAATTTTTTTTCCTTTTTTTCCTGATACATTGAGGGATCCTTATTAATTGCTTACTTGCAGCATCGTTGCTTCTGGGGATGAATGACAGTAGACAAGAGAAGGCAAGTAGACAACGATCAGATAGTCCGTTTTCATTTCCTCGGCAGAAGCGTTCAGTAAGACCTCGGCTGTTTCTCTCGATTGATTCAGACTCGGAATGATATGATTTTTTTGTTTGGATGATACCACTGTATGTATAGCCTCCTCGGCTTGTTTGTGTTTTTTTCTGGCGGGATGATTCGGTGTTCCTTTGATTCTCTTACATACGCTTATGCACAGAACAATCAAATGGATCATTAGAGCCAGAGATTGGGAAGATTTGTTTGATTTCTCTCTTCTGCGCTCGGAACTTTCAGGCTCTCATGCAAGGTAAAAAGCCAACCTGAGTTCTTAGCATCTCCAAACCTTCTTTTTTACACTAATATCAACTCTCTGAATCTGAAGTTTATATGTGGTTGCAGATTTGTTATTTGCAAAGGAGCAGACAGGTTTACATAAGTTAATGAAAAATTAAATTAAAGGAGGCTTTTGATGGGTAAATGTATTTTGCGATATGGTTTCTTTTTTGTTTTGGCTCGACAGTTACTCCAAAGCTGTTCCACAGTGACAATATGAGAAACAGCATTTGTAAATGTATGGCTCCAAATGATATCTTGTTTGTTTAATAGGAAGAAAAAAGAAATCAACTCTTCTTCCGCTTCACTCTTTAAAAAAAAAAAACTTCATTCTGGAAACAGCAAAGGTTATATAATATAGCGTACGAAATTGATTTTAGCAGGGGCATTGAAGTTGTGCTCTCTCTATAGCATCCTCACTGGAGTAAGAGATGTCATGTGGTTGTTCTGCTTGAGCATGTTCTTGTAATGTCATTGCCGTTTCTCAATGTTCCAACTTGAACAAGTTTAGACAACTATCGTGAGAGAAAACACCCACAAAGGTCTGGTTAGTGTTTAATGGAGACGACAAAGAATGGTGTATGGGTGAGTAACAAATAATATCAAAGTGGTTCACGGAACCTTATGGACCATGACTCATTGCTTATTTGTACTTTGTTCTTCATTTTCTATATAATTATTCTAATATAAAGGAGAAAGCCGTTTGGCTTAAAGAAAGAAATTTGTCCTCTTTCCCCGTGCCGGAAATATCGAAGATGCGGAGGTTTTTGGCCGCGAGATCGATTCTTAGTTACGCCGTCAAGAAGCGGAGTAGGCAGCACTTCTCTTCTCTCTCTTCTTCCCTCCTCTTCGACGAAACGCAGTTTCAGGTTCTTTCTCTCTCTCTTTCTCTCCATAATTCGTGCTTTCTCTTTCGTGTTTATATGCCAATCTTCTCGTCTTTAGACGATCGAAACTCGGTGCGATTGCGTTTGGTGGAATGAATTTGTTCTTTATTTTCCTTCAAATCTTGTGCTCGTTGTGTATACGAACTTCCATCTAATCTTAGTTATCATCACTGTGCGTGTGTTCAATATTTTTACATTTTTGGTTGGAGCTAAGAGTTACCCAGAAAGCGGGAAGCACAATTGGTATTTTCACATGGCAATCAAACATTCAAATCGAAAATGATGTCACTGAATTGATGTTTTTTTTTTTTTTTTGTGGAGAAAATGTTAAACATTAAACTTTGTTTCAGATGTTTGAGTTAAGTAGAGGAGCACATTTGTTTCTTATTTCTGTCTGCCAACAGTCACTTGCCATTTCGACCAGTAATCTATATTTTGTTTTCGTTTGTCTTTTCCATCTGGCTGCATTGCAACTGCAGTTTAAAGAAAGTGTGTCCAAGTTTGCACAAGATATTATCGCTCCTCATGCAGAAAGAATCGATCGAACGAATTCATTTCCAAAGGTCTGTCTGACTCTAGTCTTTAATTCTCGTTTCTTACAATTTCAGTGCTTATATTTCCGGCCAAATCTAATCTTTTATTACTTTTGAACTAGGATGTAAACTTATGGAAGCTAATGGGTGAGTTCAATCTCCATGGAATCACTGCACCAGGTAGATCTATCTGTCCTAGTACAGATCATATCCTTCTGCTATTAGCTCAAAAACCATGTTTTTTTTGTTTTTATTGATTATGAACCTTAACTCATTATCCTGTGTTTTGCCTGAAGAGGAATATGGAGGTCTAGGTCTTGGTTACTTGTATCATTGTATAGCAATGGAGGAAATCAGTCGGGCCTCGGGGTCAGTTGCTCTGTCTTACGGTGCCCATTCCAACCTTTGCATCAATCAATTGGTATATACAGGGATCACAAGCTATGTTGCAATATCTGAGTTTTTGTTAAGGTAAGAGAGAAGATGTATCACTACTTTACAGGTGAGGAACGGAAATACAGCACAAAAGCAGAAGTATTTGCCAAAGGTACGGTTTATTCTGGTCACTGCTTTGCTAATGGTTTATCAGCAAATCAATACCGGTGTTAGAAATCTGACTTTATTATAGACTATGAATGGAAGAAAGACTGATATTTTATTTTGAGTAGTTTGATTTCTTCAATGTGAACTGTTGTTGCATGTTTCTCTTGACTTTTCTTTTTGAAATATCGTTTAAGAGTTTAGCTAACTAATGATTTTGCTGTTATGAAGCTTATCAGCGGAGAGCATGTTGGTGCTCTTGCGATGAGTGAGCCCAATGGTAAGATTCATATCGTTTGGACGAATAGTTAGAGGGTGAGAAGAACACAAACATACGCATACTGAACGCTTTATTCTGATTTTGGTTTTATGTTCTTTACAGCCGGTTCAGATGTTGTCAGCATGAAATGCAAGGCTGATAAGGTAGATGGTGGCTATATAATAAATGGCAACAAGATGTGGTGCACTAATGGTCCTTCTGCTGAAACACTGGTAATGCGGTTTAGCTTATATGTTAACTTCTAAAAATGGTTTTATTTATTGGCATACACATTTTTTTGCTATTTAGCTTAAACATTTTTCTACCACTTATTTTTTTTGGTTCGATCAGATTGTTTACGCCAAAACTGATACAAAAGCAGGTTCTAAAGGAATCACAGCTTTCGTTATAGAGAAGGGAATGGCCGGGTGTGTTTCTTTTATTAATCTTGTCTAACAAAGTTGAAATTGACACAATTTAGAGATAGTTCATTAAATCGTTTCCTGGTTGTGGTGGCTTTGCAGATTCAGTACTGCTCAGAAATTGGACAAACTAGGAATGCGAGGAAGTGACACGTAATCTTCATTTTCTCAGGAGTCTCTCTTTAAATCAAAGTCCTTTTAATTCATTGCCTCTTTTTTTCTCTGATATCTGTCTTTTCTGAGCAGGTGTGAGCTTGTTTTTGAGAATTGCTTTGTTCCAGAAGAAAACATTCTTGACAAGGAAGGAAAAGGTTTTGATTGCTACAACTTCATTGTTTTACTCTGATTCTCTTAGGTTGATGGATAAGTTGCATTGTGTACTTTTTCTAGTAATATGAAGATTTACTACCTGATAGTATCATATTCGAAGAAAATGCATGACTACATACACGCTTTGTACGTTTCTTGAGTCGAGGCGACAAGCCCACTCTCTATACGTGTCTTGATGTACATAGGGTTTGTACGTGCAGGAGTATATGTTCTGATGTCAGGTCTGGATTTGGAGAGACTTGTTTTAGCAGCTGGACCTTTAGGGATCATGCAGGCATGCCTCGACATCGTACTTCCCTATATTCGCCAGAGGGAACAGTTTGGTCGTCCAGTTGGGGAATTCCAGTTTATACAGGTTGATCTTGATCATCCTTCACATAAACGTTTCCGAATATCTCAACTTTTAATCGTAAAAGTCTTAATATAGTTCTGTTGGATATTTTCAGGGTAAAGTTGCTGACATGTACACTGCATTACAGTCTTCAAGGTAGATGAACTCTCTCAAAACTCTGGATTTCATTTTGACCATACAACCGAAATTTAGCTTTTTCTTTGGTATCTCAGGTCATACGTCTACTCTGTTGCGAGGCAATGTGACAATGGGAAAGTTGACCCAAAGGTGATTTAATAATGAATGACTCTTATCTTTCTCGTTTTCTATTGTGAAATAAATCTGCTCCGGCCACTGAAACATGATAATAGCCTCCTTGTGTATTATTGTTCTTCTAGGATTGCGCCGGAACAATTCTTTGTGCAGCAGAAAGAGCAACACAGGTTGCATTACAGGTCAACCACTCTTACTCTCCTGCTTTCTTTTATACATCGTCCATGTCTACTTCTTGAACATTGAGTATCTGTTTACTTTTCTTGCAAGACTTAAAGAGATTTGGTTTGATGTTGCAGGCGATACAATGTCTAGGAGGAAATGGATACATCAACGAATATGCAACGGGACGCCTATTGAGAGATGCAAAGCTATATGAAATCGGTGCTGGGACAAGCGAGATCAGAAGGATTGTCATCGGTCGCGAGCTTTTCAAAGAACAATAGAGAGCCAAAGATGGTAACAATGCGTCATTGTCATTCTGTACAAGTATGTATAATTCACAATGTCCTCAATTCTTTTATGTTTCAGAACTTTTGTTACTTTTCACCAGAAACCGTACCAAACCGAGTTTTACTAGATTCGATTTTTATTTGGTTATAATTTAGGGGTTTGGCTAGTGGTTATGAATGTAGATTATGAATTAACTAATACCGTATTGTTCTAACAAGTATTCAAGTACTACTTCCTATCCGAATATCAACCCAAGTGAAAATATAACCTCACATCATTGGTTTTCTAGATACCATTATGCATATCACTTGCACTCACTAATTAGTAATATTAAACAAGCTCTAATCTTCTAATTCACTTCATTACCAACTATCTCTTCTTCTCCTTCAGTCCCTGTCACCTTCCGGTTTGCTTTGTATAGGTATCTCTTGTAATATCGGTGGTTGCCTACCCGTAAATCTGAAATTATTAACAACTTCCGGCTGAATCTGGCTCTCGCCGGAAGCTATGCCATTGCCTTAACACATTTGCTATATGTTCTTCTAAGATTGTTCTCTTGTAGCTTGACCCCATCTATACACACATATTATGTGCATCCAAATCAAACTCAGATTCACTAGATTACATTAACCATTGTAAATTGTATATTACTTTTTTTAAAAGCGGTGTGGCTATTTAATTTAGATGTTTTATATAATATATGTGGACATACTTGAGTTACAATGGCATAAAGAGGTAGTGTAATGTAGCTGCTCAAGACTTGGACTGTCACCCTATAAATTACATACTTATTATGAGATAAATCTAGTATACAAAAACATAACTTAGAAGAAAATTTAATAAATTTGTGGAATAACAGAAATAAATTGGTAAAAATAATAGAAAATTGTGCTTACGCTAATACAAGTCTTGTGACGACGACCTCTCGGTATTCATGGTAGCAAGAGTTAATCCCAAATTTCCACGAAAAAAAAAAATTAGGAGAAAATTAAAGTAGTATTTTAATTACCAAAAATAAATAAATTAAATTTGGAAATATATAAGTTACCATGAACATCGAGGAGCATAAAGATGACCACGATTAGCCACATTAAAGGATTGTAATATATATAAATTTATGAGAAAGTTTTATATACTTGCGTCCAAAGATGATATTGTTGTTAAATATTTTTTTTAAAAAAGAAGAAGCTTATATTGTTGTCATTCGAATAAAAAAACTTAGTCAGGCACAAATTTGTATCTGTATATATTTGATACCAACCACACTTTTAAAATCTTCATGTAAAGATCTCTGTATATACTTTTGGAAGTTGAAAGAATTATTGGTCGATTAATGAGTCTGTGTTAATATTTAAAGAACATATTAAATTTAAAAATATGAATATATTTACACAATCTTAATTATTCATTGACAAAAAATGAGATACTAACATATATAAATCCATGACGAAGTGTGAGGTAGTCGACTTTCGCCACCGAATTATAGAATTGTCTGAAAAAACATTTCTTGTAACAAAAAAAGTTAGCGACTCTGTGTATATATTTCGAGATTTAAAGATTAAGACATGTACACAAACTTACAATCCAAAATTGAATCGATGTTTCAGTCCAAGAACTCAGGTGTCGTCGAGCAAATGTGGTATCTCTTGTGATTCTTAAGCTATTGGAATCTTTAAATTACATAAATTATTAATTAATTTAACATAAATTTTATAAAATAATTGATCATTTCACTATATAAAAATTTATCCACTCAAAGAAAAAAATACATTACGAGTACACTATTTAATCTTTATTAGTAGGTATCTAATTATTTCGAACAAGCAAAATCGATTTAATATAATAATTTTACAGGGGAAGACGTCACTTATATCTAAAGAGGGGTTGACTCAGTTAAGTTTCTTGTTCTTTGTATTGGCATGTATGCATATTCTCTTCAATCTTGCCACTCTTCTCCTTGGAATGGCAAGATTAGTTTTCCAAATACTATATTAACAAAATAATTTTGATGACTAAATTATATATCTAAAATATGCATATACACACATATTTGAAGAGAGGCTGTAAATTATACTATATGGTATTAAGTGCATCCTTATACAATAGATGAGAAGATGGATTTTGTGGGAGAAAGAGACCCAAACGGTGGAATGTTTAGCATCAAATGGTGAAATTTATGTATCTACTACTACTAAATACATTTGTGGGAATTATATAGTATAATAGTGATTATTTTTAAAATTAATCATATATTTTGAAGGTTTAAACTTAAATATCTCACTTTATTAAAAAGGATATTAAAACTAATAGATTAAGTTGACAAAAATAAAATAAAATAACAAATGATCCACAACATTTATAATTTTCTTTTTCTTTTTGGTGCGTATATGAAGTTTTGAAGTTGTTGTCATGATTATCTTCATCATCAAATAGTGTTTTGATTTCATGGCAAGACAACATTCGATTGGCATACTTTGTGGGAATGCATATCTTCGAAACTTCTCCTTCAATCACATTAGAACTGCCCATACATAACATTAAAATTTTCAAAACTTCTTTTTCGATTAATGAAATTTCTTAGAAAATGTTTTTTATTGAGTATCAAATCCCAAAAGCTGGGTTGTTTTTGAATTTCTAATAAACAAAAAACAATTAACCACTAAATGAACTGATTTCTGCAAAGAGCGTAAAGTTTTACCTGATTTGACGTTTTCTACAGCTTCTAGGAGCGATGTTTTTCTATTCTCTGCAAAACAAAATAAACAAGACAATAATAAATCCGATCAATTTATAAAAAAAAATTAAAATAAATAATCATCAGTTTCATCTCATGTTTGTTAGAGTTTACTCCTTTCTAAGTATATTTGATATGTACACCTAATTTATTCTTCAGGGCCGCTCCTCAAGTAATTGGTGCCACAAGCAAAATACTAAATGCGTCTACATGTACTTACAGTGGAGAGAAGATTGATAAGACGCTCTAGGAGAATTGAAACTGCAATGGAAAAGAAACAAACGGTGGCCAGAGCCCAAGTGAAAGTCTCTTGGAGAGATCGAACGGCGCCGACGTCCGCTGAGTGGTTGGTTTCTCCTTTTCCGGTCATCTCTTATATTTTCCGGTGACTGACGTTTGCAGCTGAGAACATGAAGATATGTTGTGGTGGGCAATATCGTTTATATACTGCAATCATTATTGCAGCCAAGAACTTGTCAAATGCTTCTAGCAAACAGTGACGTTAAATGTGACATTAAGTCCCAAGTCCCACCTTCATACCGCCGTGTTTGACCTGGTAACACTTCTTATTGTTAATAGTACCAAGTGTACGTACTACCATTAGTATCAGAGTATATATATATATATATATATTTGATAAATAAATAAGATGAAAAGTGGAATTAGTATACATACAATAGATTGGACCGGAAAAACAAATTGACAATGTATTTACAAATAAACTAAACCAAAGAATTGCTTTCAATTGTTGTATTTTTTTGTTGTCTTTTTCCGGTTTATAGCCACTTCAAGTTTTTGAGTAATAACTAACTATTATGAAACAAATTTTGGTGGTTTTTTTAATAATATGAAAACGGAAACGACTATGAAGGAACATGTATTCTCTTTCACAATATAATTTAAAGGTTTATATTATAAGATATTTTGGATACATAATTAATATTTTGAGACCGCATTATATAAATATATATATATATAGATATATGTGTGTGTAATTTTTCATGAGCTTAATTGTACAGATTTACAGAATGAAGAGTAATATTAGACAATTATTAGAAGTAGAAACAAGGACTTTAATTCTAATGTTTTTTACTGCATGCGTTAGATAATTATTAAAAAAAATTTAATGAAAGTCTTAAAAACTTGGATCTGAGGAGTTTTTTTGTATAGTAACTATAGGTTGTAATTTATTAGTTTATTTTAAATTTATGTTTTTCTATTAGTAATTTGACAATGACACTGTTAGTATAAATATCTTCTTTTTCTTGTTCGACAACAAATATTATCCATAATTTAAGATAAAGTGTAATTAGTTGAGTTGAACATGTTAATGCCTTTTTGCTTAGAATTGTTATTTGGCCGGTATTTATACGTCCGCTATGTCAAATAACATCGTAGATAGAAAACAATTGAACAAAAAAATCTTGTCTTAACCAGGGGAGGACGCACATGCCCCACTCTTATTTTTTTTTTTTTTTTGGTTCAAAAAATTAGTAATGAATTTATATTGATGCCCTTATTTAAAACTTTCATTACATTATATGTCTTATACTTAGTAATCTTCAGGGTGGAACGACCGTATACCTTAAATCTTAATTGGACGATTCTGAAAATAATTGGGGTAAAAGGAAATTATCCAAAGAATATAAAAATATTCTTCAAAAAATTAGATTTTCCTGAAAGATATAAAATTATTTGTAAACAGTTAGGATTCCCTGAAAAAATAATATTTGTAAACAATTAAGGTTTCTTGAAAGATATGAAAAATAAACTCTGACCTAGCATTATTATATAAGTAGGAACCCTAGTAGTCTACAAATCCATTAAAAAGACTTTTTATAGAGTAAAGTGTTGGAAATGAGATTTTCATCAGATCCAAGGATTCTAAGGTGAGTGCGTGACCGTGGCTATTGGTCTATGATCGTTGGCTAGCGTAAATTCATTGAATACTTGATTGCTTGATCTAATATACTTGTCCTTGTCTTGAGATATGTGTTAATCCTGAATATGAGAGTCGTGTGACTCGTCTTGATTGAGAAATCCAATGGTTGGTGAATTATGTTAGGAAAGTATATAGGCCTGATTTTGCATGACTTGACTGATTAAATATATTGCTAGTGCTTGATTACTTGACCATGGCTAAGTGAGACGGGACAACCACTCTCACTAAGCAATTCGCTGTTTATGCTTCCTTATGGATGCAAAAAAAGAACTTTTTAAGGGAAGATAACTGCAGTGCCGGCCCAGCTCAGGGCTCAAGAAACCAAATATTGGGCCTAGGGCATCACAAGAAAATCATATTTTTAGGAGCATCATGGATCAATATATTTTTAATATGTTTAAATATGTTTATTTGAAAAAATATGTTAATTTTTTTAAAAAAATATATGTCATTTCCTTTTCTAATAGCACATGAAGTGATTTTTTTTTAAAAATGTTTCTTTTTAATTAATTTTATATTTATAATTAATAATTAAAAAAATAGATTAGTTAATAGAAAAAAGCTTTAAAATTTTAATTTTTTTCATCTTCCAAATGTTTTACCGAATGAAGTGGGTAAGCCTATTAAAATAATTATTTTTTTGAAAAGATTGGAAATTCGTTATCCAAATACAGGAATCGTTTATCACATATTGTTGACCATTCCGGTTTCAGTTGCTATCGCAAAAAGAAGTTTTTCAAAATTAAAAAATTATATAGAATTATTTGCGATCTACCATATCACAAAAAATATTGAATGGGTTAACTTTGCTATCAACTGAGACAATTATGATTAAAGATCTCGACTATGTGAGTTTTATTAATGTTTTGTGACAAAAAAATGCAAAAAGACTATTCAAGTACTATATTTTTTTTGTAATAGATCGTTTATGAAATTAGTTTTAAAAAAAATTAATTGTTATTTTATTAATAATATTATAAAAATATAAAGACATTAAAATCTTTTTTGCATGAGGCATCAAAAATTATTGGACTGGAGCTGCCATAGTGACTAGATAGAATGCGAGACTAAGGCTGAAAGGAAGGGATGATGGTTTGAATAGTTTCATATGGTTTAATAAGTTAATGTTGTAATAGTTTATTAGTAGACTTGTCAATTTACTAGAATCTCGGTTTTAATTAGAATAATCCATTTTGACTCGATTTAAAATTTTAAATAAATTTTTTGGGATAAGGGTGTCTTAGTCTGCCCTTGGTCTCAACCACTTGGTGAAAAACACTAAAACTACAATTCATCAATCACGTTTATTGTTCTAACCTCCAAGCGTCTTATGCATTGACTACAAATCAGAGAAAAGTTGCAAACAACGAAACTTATAATATGCACCAACCCAAATCACGGCACTCAATGACGATTGATTTTATTATTTGTCCCAAAAAAGCCACCAAAAATTTCATCAAATTGTTAATAAGATAAGTAAATGTTAAAAAAAAAAAGATAATTGTAACATTCAAGACAATTGATCTATCATATTAACTCCATATTATTGACAATTCTAGATCTAAACAGATTAAATATGGTTTTTTTATAATTATGGCAATAACAACGGACCATGCAACAAGAGCACGTATGTTACGAAAGAAATGATGAAAGAAAACGAAGCACCCGGCAGGATCATGTGAAAATAAAGAATAACAAATCAATAAACAAAATACAGTGATAAGACGGCGCAATAAATTTACAAAAATAGTAACTCCATCACGTAGTAACAACTTTATAGTTCGGGGTTTCTATATATAGATTGTTTTTGAGAAACTAATACTATACCAACTTTGGGTAAAAAAAGAAAAAGATCAATTCCAACTATTAATATTCGATGCCGCCGTTTACGCTCCACGTCTCGTTTCTGGAGAGCAAAGAGGGTCCAAAAATGGTGAACGGAAAGGTTGAGATGGTGACGAACAACAGGGAAAAGACCAGAGACATTAGAGAAGAAGAAGAAGAAGAAAAGAAGAATCACAAGAGATATGACGGTCATAAATATTATCTTCAGAGTCGAAGAGATTTGCAAAAAGTACGACAAGTACGACGTCGACAAGCAGCGAGAGCTCGGTGCGTCCGGCGACGATGCCTTCTCCCGCCTCTACACCTCCATTGATTCCGATATTGAATCAGTTATACGTGTTTGTCTCCTACTCCCTCTCTCGTTCTCTCTTTTAAAACATAGATTTGGATTTCTCTGTTCTGTATTCTGCTTATTTAAAACGTACGAAAACTTTTAAAACGTTTTGATGTCTTAGATGCTAAGATCTCTGCCTATATATATATAGTTGATGTTGATGATGATCGAAAACACTACTAGGATCTGCCGAAATCATACTGATCAGAAATGAGAAACATTTTGTTGTTTCTTCACTTCTCAAACCTGTTAAAGAAAGATTTGGGGATCGTATCAATATAATTTGCTTCTAACCAGTGACTCTTTAACGTCATTGAGTTTTATATTTGTATCGGGAATATGTAGAAAGCCGAGATGGCATCAACAGAGAACACCAGAGCTGCAGCAGTGGCCTTGAATGCTGAGGTTCGAAGGACAAAAGCGCGTTTAGCTGAAGATGTTGTTAAACTACAGAAACTCGCAGTGAAAAAGGTTGTTAAACTCAATTTACTTATCGTTAGTCCATCAAGATGGAGGAATAATAATTGGTTGTGTTAAAACTTTGGATTGTATACATACAGGTCAAAGGGCTTACAAAAGAGGAACGAGAATCCCGATGTGATCTAGTTATCGCGTTAGCCGATAGGATTCAAGTAATACCTGATGGAAATGAACATGCAGCAAGACAAGCTAACAATGATTGGGGAGGTGGTTCTGCACCCAACAAGAACATCAAGTTTGATATATCTGGTATTGAATATTTTCTTTCTTTTGTCTTCCTGTTTTCTCCTTAACGCAAGATTCTGTGTAATGAATTTAAATAAGAGTTGTTTTTTCTTCCCTGGTTAAACCATCAGAGGAAGACATGGATGATGGGTTTTACCAGCAAACTGAAGAATCTAGTCAGTTTCGACAAGAATATGAGATGAGAAGAAAGAAGCAGGCATGGATGTGAATTTCATCGATCGACTTTTATTATGACAATGAGAATTCTGATTTAGTATATGTCTTTTATTTAGGACGAGGGTCTTGATGTTATATCAGAAGGATTGGACGCACTGAAGAACTTAGCGCGTGACATGAACGAGGTTTGTTGTTTTCTCATGTCCCATGTAACAAGAGATTTCTATTCGCTGGAGATTTACATTTTCGGTTTTCAGGAACTTGACAAGCAAGTCCCATTGATGGATGAAATGGAAACAAAGGTGAGATTCGTTTTCCTCCTCATTAATAAGTCAATAGAAGAAAGAAAATGCTAGACATATAATTTATGCATGGTTGTTTTAGGTTGATGGAGCAACTTCGGATTTGAAGAACACCAATGTTCGGCTCAAGCAACAGCTTGTAAAGGTAAACAAATCTAATAAAGAATCTGGTTCTTGAAATTTCTAATCAGCAGGCTAATTGTTATTGCCATTGAATAATTGGTTGGGATATTCAGATGAGATCGAGCCGCAACTTCTGCATCGACATTATTCTTCTCTGTGTGATCCTTGGAATCATCTCTTACATCTACAAGTAAGCCTGGTGTTTCAGTTCCGTTCTCCATTTTTTATTCACCTCCAAAATTGTTCCTCTAACAAGTCGAACAATGGCATTGTTCATCGCAGTGCCCTAACCTAAGTTGGTGAGGCCTACACCAACATTCCTCTTGCCATTGTGAAGCCTATGGTAAGTTCTTAACCAAACTAATAATACTTTTATTCCTTGGAGAGCAAGCAAACAAGTTAGTTGCTCAAGCTTTTACCATATGTATACAGTTTTAACCGATTATTCATGGTAAACAAAAACTATATATATATATATATGCACAAGGGTCGCTGTTGAAATTGTTAACAAGTTATTAGAACTGTTTAACAAGTTATTAGAACTGCTCAAGCAAACAAGTTATTTGCTAAAATTTTTTTGTTAACAATATAAATATAAATCTTAGAATGGTCTAGTAATCCAAGTCGATGGAAATGTGTCGATATACACCATGAATGATAGGAGTTTCCGTGTACCTCTAGCTAAGTTATCCGTCCAAATGAAAGACACACTTATAACTTCAAAATTGGTTTTGCATCTCGTGATTTCGTTGAAATGAACTGTAAATACTGGTTATTTTTTCAGTGAATATATCATTTTCATCATATCAGAACAATCTGTTGCGAACACAACTTTTAACCTGTGGATCTCTTTCATGCGCTCAATTGCCCAGATGAGAGTTTATAACTCCGTGTGTATTGGTGATTGACTGCAAAAAGTATTCCTAGCTCTAATCAGTAGCTCCTCCCTTTCGTTTCTTCCGCATACCCATTTTTGTTCTGAAAATTTGTCAGATTATTTTTATGATCCATCTATTTAACACCGCTACATGTCATGTCATGCTGCAATGTCTCAACTTGTGGGCCAGCTGTTGTGATATAGTTTGTATCCTCTAATGAAATAAATTTCTTCTTCACATTTAATAATAATTGTACAATTTATCAAAGAAAAACTAATAAAATATTTATAGTTTTTGATGACGGTTGTTATGTAATGTATTTTAGATAATTTTTAATATGGTAAATCATCTTCAAATAAGTTACCACTATGCTTTGATTCTTAGGTATTATGTATTGAACTTTATCATCCTTTATTGTATGGGTAAAAAAAGTTTTGAAGAAAAAGTTAAAAAAAAATTATAAGATACTCTATTTTTAATTGTTCACAAAATTTTTTAATCATTAAAATGGATAATATTATTATGAAAAATAATTAAATATAAATAAAACTCTAATAAAAACCTGTAATTACTTGTTTGTTTAAAAATTATTTGTTGTAGGGTAAAAAAATATTCGAAGAAAAAAGTATAAAAAAGAATTATAAGATACCCTTTTTTAATTGTTCATAAAGTTTTTTAATCATTAATATGAATAGTAAATATTATTAAAAGTTAACTAAATATAAGTAAATCTCTAATAAAAACCTATAATTACTTGTTTGTGAAAATATTATTTGTTGTAGGGTAATTGTTCATAATTTTTTTAATCATTAATATGAATAGTAATTATTATTAAAAATTTATTAAATATAAATAAAACTCTAAAAAGAAACCTATAATTACTTGTTTGTTAACTGTTTTATTTTGTATTTACCATATATATATTAGCAATTTATATGAATATCTATCTATATATATTTCATAATTTAATATACATATATGATTTCCTATATCACAATAAATATGAAAATATATGTAGAAATAAATCTCATAGTAATTTACAAAATCAATCAAAACTATTTTAGCTTTCTTAAATAAAAAAATATCTATAATTAATTTGTAATAAATTATCAATGGGTCTTTCACATATAACACCGGATTTATCAGCATCCGATCCTTTCCTCTGAAATTGGAGCAAGCGCAACATCGTTATTACTTTCTGTAGTTTCGAAAACCGATAGCATCACTAACAAGGTGGTTACACATTCTTATTCTCACTCATTGTTTATTGTTAATGCAATTTGTATTTTATTTTGTAATCAATTCCTGCGACATTCTTCCTTATATTTATGAATCATGTATGATTATAAGTTTTTTAGTAGATGAAAAATAGTGTATTTTCTATTGATTTTGTATATGCATGTGTTAGCTTTCCTCGAACATCTTACTTTAAAAAAAAAAAAAATACAGTGCATAATATCAAAAATTAATATTATTTTAAACAAAATATGGAACAAAATATCATTGCATTTACCATTTATGATATGTTTAGTATTATAAAAACAAAAAAAACAAAAAATTGATTAAATTTTCAAAAATATTCCAACAGATTGGGATGTCTTCATTTGAAAAATTAGAGTGAAAAATAATCGAAAAAGAAGAAAACAATTATAGGAAAGATGAAAAAGTAAAAAAAGAATGTTAATTATTTTTTTCGAGACTCGGATTTTCTAAAAATAAATTATTTGATTGTTTTGGTATGAAAAAAACAAATTAAAGAATTTGAGGTTTATTATTTGTGTGTAAACTCCGACTCATAAATTAATTTTCAAAATGCGTAAATTAAAAGTTATAAACAAAGTGAAAACATTACCAAAGTGGAAGACACACATCAAAGACGAGCAATTAATTCAGATCTACACATAATGAAAAGTACGAACAAACCTACGTGATCAAAATTCGATGTTGACTCTAAATTGAACTGAAAATTTATTCAAAAAGTAATAAAATAAATGATTAGTTACGGCTAAATCCACTAAAATACCAAATTAAACGGGGTATGAATAGAAATGTAAAACATGACTTCATGCTATAAAAGTAAAAATGAAAATTAGAAAACAAAGACAATAAAATTCTATACATATATATTTGACTTTTTTTTTACTAGTTCTTAGTTTTTTTCTTCCTATTTTAAATTTTGTAAACAAGTTCTGAAGTCATCAATAACAGCAAACATTTACCTCCATTTTTTTTTTTAATTTTCACTTCACTTTGTTCATCTTAGTTTTTAGCTAAAACTTTTGCATATTTGCCCAAAATAATTTTCGATTCGTTATATTTTTTAGATGAAATCTTTGAGCTGTTAAATTTATTGACAATTTTAGTTTTTTTTTTCTTAAAAAAAATCTCTTTATTATCACTTAGGATTGTAAAATTGTAACACATAAATATGTAATTTTTATAAACACAAATGTAAAAAACGTTGCTACCAAAATATTTCCAGTTCTCCCTTTTGGAGTGGCCAGAGCGGCCAATTATATATACCTATCCGACTAAATCTTGTACTGTTGTACATATGTGTGATTGAATCGCCAATTATTTATACTTTTCTAACTGGCATATATATATATATATATATGTAAATGAATTCAACATATTTTCGATGAAATGAGATTCAGGAATAACCAAAAATATTAAACATAATTAGAAATGCCAGGAAGTTCATAAACACACATTTCATGCAAACGGCAATGAGATAGATTATAAGCTCAATATGTATCTATCGTATTTTGTATTTTCGTACTTACACTTGAGTATATATGGAGAGTGGTCCAGCCTGAGTCTCGCTGACCGATTTGTGGTACGAGGAGTACCGACGTTACTGATTCAGAAATACCCAAACAGCTTACACATAATTAGTCAATTAGATATGTCATCCAATTTTCTTTTTCCTTTTAAATATATTTAATCGAAGAATAGGATCGAATCGAGAAACATGTCTTCCTCCTAAGCGGGAATCAAACAAACTAAGAGGCTTAAAAACGTTCAATTTTTAAGGGTCCAAAAATTTGCCACTAACTCAAATCTCACATGTTAAATAAATACCATGAATAATAATTATACATCTCCATGCATACACCATAAGTTATACACTACAGCTCTATGCATATAGTTATATTTTTTTTATGTACACTGGAGTATCTATATATAAACTTAATACTTACGTTAAGTATACAGAGAGATTTAGAGATGGAGAGTGGTCCAGTTCGAGTCTTTCGCTGACCAACTTGTAAGAGAGAACAGTCGTGTGTGAAGGGAGAGATTCCCTCTTCGCCAGCTTTCTTTTTGGTCTTATCCTACAGAACTCTTTGCTACATCCCAAAAGCTTACTATCAAAATAATAAAACAAAATTATATTTATTAAATATCGTACCGACGGCCCCAAGAAAATAACAAAACCTTTTATTTAAACTTTCTTGGAAAATATGGCCATCCCTTTTTCAACCCATCAAACAAATGAAATATCATGTGGTACTTCTCCATAACGTTTTGTGTGGAATATATATAGCAATATATGAAGTACAGATTCTTATATGCTTATTTTATAAATTTACAAAACAATATTTTAACTTCTTGTGTACTCTACAACAACCGTAAGATTAACATATATATTATAAATAGTCGTCAGCTTAGAAGATTAAATATTTATTATTCTAAGCTTCAAAATAAAGCAGAATAGGATTATTAATTTCTACCAATTTGGTGTATTCAGTATTTTTTAAATTGTCTCTTTATATATATCATATTGAAAATATATAATGAGTTACATTCTTACTTCTTTTCTTCTTCATAACTCTCTGTGTCTTCTTGCTCTGAGATTGTTTCTTGATTTAGTAGAGAACTGTGAGACAAATTAAAGAGTGTTTCTGTGTATCTCTCTGTCCAACTGTTTTGTCTTCTTACTTGGAAACTCTCTCTTCCTCTTTCTCTCTCTCTCAACTAAACCAACATGATGATGCCAGATGATCATCACCACCTCTCATTCCCCAGCTATGTCCTTCACCAAGAACACATCACCCCAAGTTCTAACCCTAACCCTAATCCTACCTCCTCAAACTCAAGCAAAAGGAAAAGAAATCTCCCAGGAAATCCAGGCATGTACAGTCAATCTAAATCTTGGACTTTTCATATTCTATAGATGTGTTTCTTGATTTTTATTTTTATCTGTTTCAATCTTGAACAATATTTTTGTTCCAAATTTGGACCCTTTTTTGCCTTGTAATGTTTCCTTATATAATGATTTCCTCTCTTCTTTTTCTTCCATTCGTGGTTCTAATTTGGTATATTTAACAAAACAAAACAAAAAAAAAACAGATCCAGATGCAGAAGTCATCGCTCTATCGCCAAACTCGCTCATGACTACGAACCGATTCATATGCGAGATCTGCAACAAAGGATTTAAGAGAGACCAAAACCTTCAGCTTCACCGGAGAGGCCATAACCTTCCATGGAAGCTAAAGCAAAGGACGAACAAGGAGCAAGTGAAGAAGAAAGTGTACATCTGTCCCGAGAAGACCTGCGTACACCACGACCCTGCTCGAGCCCTCGGGGACTTAACTGGAATCAAGAAGCATTTCAGCAGGAAACATGGAGAGAAGAAGTGGAAATGTGACAAATGTTCCAAAAAATATGCTGTCATGTCCGATTGGAAAGCTCATAGCAAGATTTGTGGTACCAGAGAGTATAGATGTGACTGCGGTACCCTCTTTTCCAGGTAACTTTGTAGCACATTTTTTAAGTTTAACACTCTGGTTGCCTCTATAACTCTATGTAAACCGAATGATTAGTTTTAGTTTCGACTCAAGATCTCTGGTCACATATATAACGTTATTGATTTAGTTTCTTTGATGAATGAACTGGAACAGGAAAGATAGTTTCATCACACATAGAGCATTTTGTGACGCTTTAGCTGAAGAAAGTGCTAGTTTCGCCTCAGTTCCACCAGCCGCAGCCGCATATTTGAACAATGCCCCAAATGCAGAAGTCAACCTTGGAAACATCAAACCAAATCATCAACAACGACTAGTTAATTCTACATCTTCTCAACTGGATCAACCCGGGTTCAATATAAATCGCCACAATATTAATGGCTTCATGGGACAATCCTTCACCAACCAGCTTCCCTTTCCAGGCAACGTTTTCGCCTCCTCATCATCGCCATCACCTCGTAGTGCATCCGATTCGCTTCAAAATCTATGGCACTTACAAGGACAATCATCTCACCAGTGGCTTCTCAACGAAAACAATAACAGCAACATTCTACAAAGGGGAATCTCCAATAATCAAGAAGATCAGGACACTAAGAAGGGAATTAGTAATGGTTATTTGTTCTCATCGGAAGCACGCACCAATTATCATCAAAACGTTGGACAAGTAATAGCATCCATGTCAGCCACGGCATTGCTACAGAAGGCGGCTCAAATGGGATCAAAGAGATCATCATCAAGCTCCAACAATAGCACGGCTTTTGGTCTAATGACTTCCTCCATCTTCAACCACAAACAAACGGAGAATAATATCAAAACCAAAGAAGTTGATGAAAGAGGCTTCACAAGAGACTTTCTTGGTGTGGGAAGTCAAAACCATCCTTGGCCATTATTGATGGTCAACCGTAATCTTCCCGACTTGTCTCCTCCGGCCACAACCGACGGCACACCATCCGCCGACATGAATCACAGTATGTTATATTTCCTTACAAATATAAAGAAAAGGCAAGAATCCTCTGTTTATGATATTTTCTAAATGCAGAAACATAAACAATCCAAATGACGAGTGGAGAAATCAAGCACGGCGGCGGAAAACGAAGAAAATTGTGAAAAATGATTCTGACTCGGAGAGAATCTCTGAGTCAACTCGGTTCTGCACACTGGGTCCTCTCGCTTGACAAAGATGGCTATTTGGGTCCACTCTTGCATGCATGGCGAACCCTCTGAACATGCATGCACAACAAACCATACGCTATGTCTTTTCTTATTCTTCCTTTTTCTTTCTTGTAATTATTTCATGATTTTAACTATAAAGAAACTAGGAAAAGTGTGTACGTAGGTTATGTTAAAGACTTCAGGTAGTTCTCTCTCTTTTCTTTTTGGTTAAAGCCTAAACTTTTGAAAGTTTTTTTTTATAGCCACAAGTAAACTTTTAAAACTTGTTATTGAAATCCTTTAGTTTCTGTCATTTAGAAATATATTTTTTTCTGTTGAAATGACGAGAATATAATGTTACAAAGCCCATCCGGCACAGTTTACTAAGTAGCCGAATTACACATATTGAGTGGAGATCCAGTTTGTTAAGTATCCCAAGTACACATATTGAACTCTTATTGACCGGAAAACCAACATTTGAATAAAATCATTAACCACCAGAAATTGAAATCATGAAGTTATATATTTAGTTTGGGGAAAACGGTGAAAAAAAATCACAAACTTATTAAAAAAAAGCCAAAAAAATCTCTAATTTTCAATTAAGCCATTTAAACTTTTAATTTTATAAAAATTGTCAATTTAAATATATATTTAAATTGACTATACCATTTTAATCCTAAAATGTCAAATGCTAAAAATGGAAAACGGTCAAAAAACTATAAACTTACCAAAATAAGCCAAAAAAACTTTCAACTTTCAATTGAGTCATTTAAACCTTTAATTTTTTTAAAAAAAAATCAACTTAAACATACATTTAAGTTGATCACACCATTTTAACTCTCAAAAAAGTCAACCATTAAAAATGGTTAACGGCCGTTAAAACCAAAACGACGTCGTTTTATTAATCTAGTTCTTTGGCGTAATCACGATAAATGTATGTTTAAATTGGACATTTATAATAAAATTATGATTTAAATGACGCAAACTGAAACTTGATGATTTTTTTGGCTTCGTTTGGAAAGTTCGTAGTTTTTTTGCCAAAAAAAATTATGATTCAGAAAACCACTGCCTGAGGTCGTTTGGGGTACCGTTCGGAGTCCCGTTTGGGTTTTTTGTACTTTCGGTTTGGATCTCAGACCAAAAAACAATGATCTAAGGTTTATTCCGAACCAAACTTAAATGTATGTTTAAATTACCAAATTTAAGTACTTTGGTTCTGAATCGAATCCGAACTGAACCCAAATAGTATTCCGATCCAAAATCAGATATAAATTGTGTTACCAAAATCATGCCCAAAAATCTGAAAAACCCGAACGGAATCCCAACGGGACCCCAAACGCCCACCCATACGAAAAGACCTCATACTAAATAAACAAAATTGATATTTATCATGAATTTTTAGGCAAAAAAAAACTAGGAACACTTAGGCCGTGGATTTTTTGGTCTGAGATCTCATACACATGAATTTGTTTTGAGATCTATACCAATCAACGATATTATAAATTTGCATTTATTTGGTGTCATACAATAGAAGTACCTACTCCTATTGAAGTTTTAGGTGAAGAAGAGGATCCTATCCAAGAAACTTCATCTACTGTCCTAAGAATGAGCACAAGACAAAGGAAACCACCAGTGTTTTACAATGGGAATGTTGTGATTCATCATGATCAGGGAGTTTGTAATATTGCTCACTTACCTACTAATCATGTTGCTTTCATTTCAAGTCTTGATACGGAGCAGATTCCAAAGACATATGAGAAAGCTATGACCAAGAAGGAATGGAGGGAAGCTATCCTAGATGAGAAACAATCCATGGAGAGAAATGGAACCTATTCTTCAGCTACTTTACCTAAAGGAAAAAGATGGCTAGAGGTTTTACTCAACATATTGTGAGGATTATAGAGATACCTTTGCACCTGTAGCTAAGCTTCAATTTGTTAATGTTGTTCTTTCTCTTGCTACTAATCTTGAGTGGAAGTTATGGCAAATGGATGTTAAGAATGCATTCTTGCAAGGTGAACTAGAAGAAGATGTATACATGTCACCTCCACCAGGCCAAGAGGAGGAGGTAGGAAGCGGCAACATTCTTAGGCTGAGGAAGGCCATTTATGGCCTTAAAAAATCTCCAAGAGCTTGGTACCACAAGCTAAGGGTAACATTGATGGATAGAAGGTTCAAAAGATCTGAAGTTGAATATACCCTTTTTACACTAAAAAGCAAGGAAGGTATTGTGGTAATTCTTATTTATGTAGATGATATAATCATATCTTGTAGTGATAGTGTTGGTATTGCATCTACTAAAGATTACTTGAAGAGTGTCTTTGATATTAAGGATCTAGGAGAACTTAAATACTTCTTAGGATTATTTAAGAAGTATCGTTGATTGGTTCAAAATAGATCTCAAAAATAAATTCATGTGTATGAGGTCTCAGACCAAAAAAACCACGGCCTAAGTTCTTTTTGCCTACAAAATCATGATAAATACCAATTTTGTTTGTTTAGTATGAGGTCTTTTGGTATGGGTGAGCGTTTGGGGTCCCATTCGGATTCGGTTTGAGTTTTTCGGATTTTTAGGCATGATTTTGGTAACACAATTTAAGTCTAATTTTGAATGAGAATACTATTTAGTTTCGGTTCAGATTCGATTCCAAACCAAAGTAGTTAAATTTGGCTAATTTAAACATACATTTAAGTTTGGTTTGGAATCAACCTCAGACCTTTGTTTTTTGGTCTGAGACCCAAACCGAAAGTACGAAAACCCGAACGGGACTCTGAAAGTGATCTCGAATCCTTTTTTGGTCTGAGACCCGAACCGAAAATACGAAAACCCGAACGAGACTCCGAATGGGATCCCGAATCCGAACGGAACCCCAAACAACTTTAGACCACGAACTTTCCAAAAAGAAACAAAAAAATCACCAAATTTCAGTTTGCACCATTTAAATCATAATTTTGTTTTAAATGTCCAATTTAAACATACATTTATGTTGATTACGCCAAAAGAAATAGATTAATAAAATGAAGTTGTTTTGGTTTTAACGGTTGTTTACCATTTTTAACGGTTGATTTTTTAGGGTTAAAATGGTGTAGTCAACTTAAATATATGTTTAAATTGACAATTTTTAGAAAATTAAAAGTTTAAATGGCTCAATTGAAAATTTGAGGTTTTTTGACTTTTTTTGTAAGTTCGTGGTTTTTTGACCGTTTTCCCATTTAGTTTGGTACCATACACTCAGAATTCTATACACTGGTAAAGCAGAGAAATGTGATCAATGACGTATATATAAAGGTGAATTGCAAACAGATGATTCATATTATTTTTTGTTGTTAATTTAGTTTATTGGCTTTATTATCTCTTTTTAAATTGTGGAAAGTTGGATTCAAACTCCGTGATAGATTTCAGAGTTGTCCACCATTGTGCTACATAATTTCTACTAGATAATTCATGTTTTATTTACCTCTTATATGTTTTTTACATATTAACATAACTTTTTCATCATTGAAAGCAATATTCTAGTTTTGTTTTAACGAATGTGATTTTGATTCTTGAAACATCATCAGATTTTTCTAGTAACTTTGCTTCTGAAAACTTAGAATCTTTATTTATTAAATCATTTTATTTTAGGTGCATATTAATATATAAGATATTTGATATAGTTAACAGTCAATAAAATACTGAATTATTACATTTTTGCCAAAATTAATACAAACTCTTTAGTAAATCAAAAACATATAAATTTAAGTTGATCAAACCAAATTAGATTTAATTTTACTCAATTTTTACTGTTTTCTAAATAACTTTAAATATTGATAACGAGTAAAACGACATTATTTTATAAACATTTTAAAAACATGAATTTCTCTAAATTTTTATTTTTAAACCCTTAATTTTTACACGTACACCTGCAAATAGATTGACATCCAATTTTCTTACATCAGCCTAATATAAAAAGAGATAAAGATAAAATTATCATCAATCAACATATATACAGATTATATATCATCAGTTTTATAGATTTTTGACTGTGATAGAGATTTTATTTATACAATCTTTTAAATGTTTTTAAAATATTTTAGAATATTTATAAGTTTAGATATTTTTGAAGCATATTTGGAAATTTTGGAACATTCTAAAGCTAATCTAAAGAAGATGCAGAAAAACTGAAGGCATGAAAAAATAAAAGATGAATATCGACCAACACTAACATTGGTATCGATCGACACCAATTCTTGACGAAATTTTTTCATGGTTTTCAAGACTTTTGAAGAAAAAACTATTTTATGTCCCTTTACAAGTTTTTAGGCTTTATAAAGATTTTTTTATTTCATTTTTTATATCTATATTTTATTTTATTCAGAGAGATTTGTAGTAAAGTTTTTAGAGAGAAGATTTTAGACTCTTTTAAAGAAGATTTAGAATTACTTTATTATTTTAATTGATTTGTCTTATGTAATCTACTTTTGTTATGATTTATGTTTCATTAATCATGTCTGAATAGTTTGCTTGTTAGAGTTAGGGTTATTCAAAGGTAGAAAATGAATTGTTAGGCTTAGCTACCTAAAATCAGATCTTAGGTTAATTGGTAGATATGAAAGTGTTATTGATTTCTCAAACTATCTTAGATGAAAAAAAATATCTATTCGCAAAGAAATTTGGTTTAAAAATTTTGTGAACTAATTAATGCTTATATGAATTGTTGGATTTACAAAGAAATTTAGAATTCTAGGTTTATATATAAATAATCTCTGCACCAAAAGTCGATTGGTTTTATAATTGTGATTTGAATGCTAGAACAAAGTCTTAATTAAGTCATAGCATTCTGTTTAATATGCAATTCTAAACAAGAACAAGTTAATGGAGGAAGACGTTTTTGTAATGACGGCAAAGATTGCAGATCTGAACTGCAGAAAAAGTGTAGAAATTTGAGTTGCAGGTTGAGCGTTGGTCAACACCATCCTTGGTGTCAGTCGACACCCTCCACGGACCACCCTAGAAGCGACCAAAACATATGATTTTTTAGATGATCTCAATGCTGCAAGCCCATCAACTGTTGTTAAGCAGAAAACTGCACATCTCACACTTCCTATTTGCAATTCTTCACCACCTTATATCATCAATCATACACTTTATCTGTTTCACACTTATGCAAGCAATAAGATTCACGTAGAGAGATTGGTGTTTCTTTTGTTGATTCTGCAGGAAAAAGCAATGTCCCACCTATACATCAGTCATGTCCTGCTGCTGTTTCTGACTTCCTTGTTTGTTCTCATTCACCAACTGCATATACACCACCATGGATGATGAGACATTCTTCCCGGAGGCATTCACTGCCACTCTCCGACCACCAAGACATAGTCACACTAATGACTGAGAACAAGCTTAGTGGGAGGCAACCCACTTGTAGGTAGGATTTTTTTTAAAATTTTTTTTTTTGTTTTCACTAATTTTTGTTTTGGTTTTCGTATGAAATAAAAAAATTTGCAAAGAATCGAGGAAACAAGGAGCCGACCTTGATGTTAGTCGACACCATCTTAGGGTGTCTGTCGACAGTAAGTATTCTTGACTAGGTCATTCCAATCCTACAGCTTGATAACACTGTGGACAGTATTATTTAAGTCTAGAGGAGGAATACTAATGTTTTTTGCTCTGTTTTGTTTAAGTTAGTTGTGTTGTTTTATTGAGTCAAAATTTTACTAAAATTGTGATTTTTATCTTTGGTTTATTGTGTTGACTTTATCATATGAACGACCATTGCTGCAGAATCAGTTTGGATCTTACTAATGAAAAATTCAAAGGCTGACCAGTTAACTAGGGATATCCATATTTTCAGCAAAGTCTACCAAAGCTAGAACTAATTTATATTCTCATTGATGTGAATGATGTTCATAGAGCTTGACTTCTTGTTTATACATTTAAACCTCGATCAATGAATATTCGATAAATGAATAACCTCGACAAATGAATAATTTTTTCGGATCTCGATTTGGGCAAATGGTCTAAATGAATGATCTCGATTAATGTATTAATGAATATTTTTTTTGAAATCTTTAAAGACCCTAAATATAAATGAATAATCATCATATTTCATAATATATATATATATATATATATATTATAAATATATTTTTCAATCAACAATGTTCATACAATAAGTCATTATTTTACAAAAAGGATTCTATGGCTTTTTGTTTTTTCCACCAAAATTCATCTCATTCTTGATTTTTCATATCGCAAAGAAAAATTTATGAGTATTTTGCTCGTGTTGTAAAAATTAGTTATGTAATGTGATTACTGCTTAATATGCTTTTTTAGGACACATTTGGTGTGAAGCTACTATCATCTGGTTCTGGATCATTCATTGTCGGTAGGCCATTCCATAACGACATCATTCTCTTCACTTCTTTCTTAGGTAATACAATTCATCACCAAAACTTGTGTTTATATAAGTTACATTGAATCTCAAAAACTAAAAGACTTCTTTTTCCTAATTTTACATCAAATCTAGAAAATTTCATTTTTATAGTTTTAGAAAATTTTATTTTTCTAGTTATAGAGAACTTCCTTTTTCTAATTTTCATTATTCTTCAAACTTCTAAACGTCCAAAAATATTATCTAAATGAATAAAAATTCATTTATATAAATTTATAATTTCGCTAAACGAATATTTTTTCCTGGTCCCAAGAATATTCATTTATAGAGGTTTAACTGTATATGACAACTACAAATTTTTTGAAAGTAATTGTACTATTTCCTTATTCTAAAAAAAATCAATAAAAGATTGAGATGATTTTGTGGAGTAAAGGGGTTGGAAAATTTTCCCATGGCCCTATTATTTTTTTTTTTGAATGGAATGATCACAAAAAGGCGGAAGCTACGGGTAGGAACATTTACTGTGATCTCACTATTCACCTATACGTGTGCCCCGCCCCCAAAAAAAAGGTATAAAAAAAAATCTGGGCGAATTAAAAGAGTACCAGAAAAAAATTTGATTGCTTTATCATGGTATTGTAGGGGAGTCTAGAAGGTTCTTGGCATTGAGATCATTGATGAGATCCAATGATGAAAGGTTTATGGACAGAGTTGTAAAATTGTGGGTTGAATATAAAAGATTGTGAATGTCTACAGAGAAGTACATGGTGATTCGATTTTGGATTGATTTCGAATCATGTAGATTTTAGGATTTAATGATCAATATGATGTTCTGAAGAGAAATGAGTTTCTGTGTTTTCAAACCTATTTCACTGTTTAGTTCTATGTTTTGCTTGAGGGCAAAGAAATGTTAAGTCTAGAGAGTTGAAATATCATGGCTTTTATGAGTTTTTAAACATGATATATGTTTTATTTATAGAGTCTTCTAAGTGTTTTTGGAGTCTTTAGAGTCTTTACAGGTCTAGGTATATGTGGAGCATATTTGGAGAATTTGGAGTATTCTGGAGCTAATCTAAAGAAGATGCAAAAATACTGAAATCATGGACAAGTCAAGAGATGAATATCGACCGATACTACCATTAGTTTCGATCAACATCAATTTCTGATGACAATTCTTTCACGCGTTTTTAAAATTTTTAATGAAAAGAAAATTGCCCATAGTTTTTTATTTGCGATTAAGTCCTTTTACAAGTTTTTAGGCTTTATATAGGATTTTAGATTATTTTTTAGATTTATGCTTTACTTTATCTAGAAAGATTTGTAGTAGCGTTTTTGGAGAGAAGAATTCAGACTTCTTCAAAGAAGATTCATATCTCATTTGTTTATTTATTGATTTCAACTATGCAATTTACTTCTATTATGATTTATGTTTCATTAATCAAGTTTGAGTATAGTTTACTAGTTAGAGTTAGGTTATTCAAAAGTAGAAGATGAATTGTTATGTCAAGTTGATTTGTTAGGACAAACTCATAGAGTTATTCATCTGGATTGTGTCTATTGCTTATTCTAGTTTAGCTATCTATAATCTGATCTTAGGTTAAATGGTACACACAAAGTGTTATTGATTTTTTGAACTATCTTAGATGAGAAATATATATTCACAAAGAAATTTGGTTTATTGTGAACTAATAAAATTAGAATTCTAGATTTCGATATAGATAACCTCTGCAACAAAGACATATTTGTTTTACAATTGTAATTTGAATTCTAGAACAATCTCTTCATTAAGTCTTTGCATTTTGTTTTTTGTTTGTCAGTTTAGCGTAATGACTTTAATATCTCTTTTAACATCGCGAGGTACTGAGTTCGAATCTCTAACATGTGATGAATTTCAGAGGCAATTACCATTGTGCCACATGATTCTCACAATTTCAAAGATAGCATTTTGTTTAATCTATCATTTTGAATTACTTAAGAATTTTTCTAAACTTAATTTTGTTCCACTAAATTTAAAGCCAATTTTTATTGTATTTGTTATTTAGCTATAATTATTTTTGTTTAACTTAATTCATTATACATTTGTTCGAACCCAATACCTTACAATATTAAAGTTGATATTAAAACCAATAGATTAAATTGACAAAAAACTTAATTCAAAACCATAGTTTATTGAATAATTTTGAATATATGTGAATTCGACATTTCTGAATTTATTGAGTAACTCATAGAAATTTAATTTAAACATATCAATAGAAAGTAACAGTTCATATAAACCACATCAAACAATAAATTGTATTACCTAATTTAATTCGGTAAAATTAAGTTTATATGTTTTTTATAAGTTTTTTTTAATAAAACGTATGTATTCATATAGCAATAGTTCATATTTATTAACGGCTTTTATGAAAAAGGTTAATAAAATACCAAACTATCACATTTTTGCAAAAATAAATATAATTTTTTGGTAAAATTATTTAAATTTAAGTTACAAAATTTTATTTAAATTTAAATTTTTTGATAAACGTTAAATATTGATGGAAAAAAATAACGCTATTTTGTAAACACTTCAGAAAGGTAAATTTCTTTAATTTTGTGTTCTCAAATTTCTAATGTTAATTTTATATTTACACCATCTCCAATGTTCTCCACTATTTTTCTAAAATAGAAATGAATTTCTCCCCAATGTATTTTTATTTTAGCTTTTGCTAATACTTTTTTAAAAATGTATTAATAAAAGCTTTTATTTATATAGTTTAATAATTAACCCCAATTATTTTAGTTTTACAAAAAGTCATAATTTATGATACTAATAAAATTAAACATTTATTATATAAACAAAAATACATTACATCATATAAATATAATTTAAAATTTTCCATAAATAATCAATAGATTTTCCCAAAAACATAAAAGATTTGAATTTTTACATTTTTCTATTAAATATATAATAAATAATAGTGTTATAATGTATGAAGTTTTTATATTATTAATTTTAAATTATAAACTAAAAGAGTTAAAGTTAAAAAAATATTTATAAAAACAATTTCAACTGTATTTTAGCGAAAGAAATAGAATTCCTCCAAATATAGAATAAAGAATAATCTTTATTTTAGAGATAAAAATAATGGTGAATTAAAGAATATTTTACTTTAAATGAAAATTTAAAGAAAAAAATAAATCGAAGTGGATTAGAAATAGTCTTACACCTACACATAAATTACATCAGTCTAGTAAGAAAAGAGATAAAGATACAATATCATCAATCAAACCTATATATATATATATATATATATATATATATATATATATAAAGTGTAGAAACAGCTCATACAAACCAGATCAAACAATAAAGTGTATCTATAGTCGATTATTAATAAAAAAGCAGTTAAATGTTGATAAATTAAATATAATTTGATTCGGTCAATTTAAGTTTATATTTTTCTTTTGTTTACTAAAAAGTCTGTATTTATTTTACCGCAAAAATGATACTTAAATATTGTATGGCTTGTTTTCTCTAATTTATGTAGTTGTCCCTCGAAAATCATACTAGCCAGATTGAATCTATAATTTATCCATAATCCAACGACATGCAAAAATAAAAACCAATTAATAAAAAAAAGTCGTGAAAGATCTTTTCTATTGTAAATTTTGTACGCTAGCTATATCGTGTAGCCATTAGTTGGATAAAAACTTATATTTCACAAATCATTTTCTAAAATAATCCCTGAAATCTGACTCATATGATTTTATTATTAAATATGAATTGTTAATTGACACTACTTAAAGCAATTAAATAATAATACAAATTTGTTATCCCTTGACACCAAATAGTCTACATGTCAACTTAAAGAGTAAACGATAGAACATAGAACCAGAGAACAAAACTCCAAAACAATCTCCGGGAATACCAATTAAGACATCACAGCAGTCCTTTGTGAGCTCCTTGAATCTGAAGTGCACCACTGCGTTTACACAACGTGGAATTGATCTCAGGTGCCATAGACAAGCTAAAGGCGAAGGCACTAATCCATTCTCTGGTGCTGACGAGGGAGCAGGAGCACATGCAAGATCATTTCCTTTTGTTTGTAGAAATATTGATTGGATGAGTATCAAAGCTATCATCTTCACACACCTTCTTTGCATGTTTTTGACTCGTTGTTTAATGCTTTGTATAATTTGTTTATCATCTCAAAAATAGAAACTTATGTCGAATTTATAATTCTTGTATGGCTAGTTTTTGTGTGTGTGTGTGTGTGTGTGTATGAAATCTGCATACTTTTTTAATTTTTTTTTTGGCAAAAGCAATCTATGTTTATTAGTTACAATTTAATGCCAAAACAATCTCCCTCATTAATATATATTGCTTTCCGGCAAGACAATGAGAAAAAGAGAATCTAAATTAAAAAAAAAAACGCTTTCTTAAAGTTCTGAATTTATAGAATCCAAATCTTTTAATTAATTACAATAACTAAACTTAATAAATACATATTATATTTATTTTTTGTCACATTCACATATTAATAAATAAAATGAAAAAAAAAAGAAATTGTGAAAGAGTTATAGTTTTTGCGCTAAATAGTGTAGCCATAGTTAAATCAAGAACAAGACATGAGCACTCAAGAGTGCATGTTCGGAGGAATCAAAAACTTATTTTTCATAAATCATCTTATAAAATACACATGATCCATGAATTATATGTATTTTATTAAAATTATTGTAGATATTGTTGACATTGATTAAAGCAAATAACACAAAAAACTTTATCTAATGAGACCAAGTATTTTGCAGGTAATCTTAAGGAGAAAACGATAGATGAAATTAATATGGAGGACAAACCCAAAACAATCTTCGGGAAGATTGAGTACGGTGCTACAACAGTTCGCTGTGATCTCTTTGAATCTGAAGTGCGTCAGTGCTTTGATACAATCCGGAATTTTTGCTACGTCGGAGCCACAAGATATAGGGTTAGGCAATAATTCATCCTCTGATTGAGGTGCAAATGCCGATGATGGAGCACGTGCAAGATCATTTCTTTTCTCATATCCCTTTGTTTGTATCGATAATGATATTGATATCATAATCAAAGCCAACATGATCGGCGCCCACATTTTTTGCATGTTTCCACTTGTTGTTTAATATTGTTTGTATGATTTGTTTCTGTCTTTTTTTTAAACAATTTGTTTTTGTCTTCAAAATCACAATTCGTTCCTTCGTATTTATAATTCTTGTATGGCTGGTTTTATTGGGTAGGAAATCTATATTATTTATTCATTTCATTCTAGTACATGCATTGTATATAGTAGGTGTTCCCTCATTCATATATTTTACTTTTTTGAGAGAGATTTAAATAACAATAAATATAAATTATACAAATTTTCTTACTCAAAATTGTTATTTTCTAAGTACTAAATTTTATTGGATTTCATTCTAGTACATATATGTATACAGTATTTGCCCCCTCATTCATATATTTTACCTTTCTGAGAGAGATTTAAATAAGAATAAATATAAATTATACAAATTTACTCACTCAAATGTTTATTATATATGTACTAAATTTATTTCATTTCATTCTAGTACATGCATGTATATAGTATGTGTCTCCTCATTCATATATTTTATTTTTCGAAAAGAGGTTTAAATAAAAATAAATATGAATAATACAAATTTTCTTACTCAAAGTGTTTATTATATATGTACTAAATTTATTTTCATTTCATTCTATTACTGCATGTATATAGTATGTGTCCCCTCATTCATATATTTTAATTTCGGAGAGAGGTTTAAATATGAATAAATATAAATTATACAACTTTACTTACTTAAAGTGTTTATTGTATTTGTACTAAATTTGTCATTTCATTCTAGTACATGCATGTATATAGTATGTGTCCCCATATTCATATAAATTTGCTTACTCAAAGTGTTTATTATATATGTACTAAATTTATTTTCTTTTCATTCTAGTACATGCATGTATGTAGTATGTATCAGTTCACTCATATATTTTAACTCTGGAAGAGAGTTTTAAAGAAGAATAAATATAAATTATACAATTTGCTTACTTTATGTACTAAATTTATTTTCATTTCACTATAGTACATACATGTGTATAATATTTGTTCCCTTATTCATATATTTTACCTTTTGGAGAGAGATTTAAATAAGTGTAAATATAAACTATACATATTTGCTTCCTCAAAGAATATATTATATATGTACTAAATTTATTTCATTAGTTACCATAACTATACTTAATAATACACAAATTAGATGAGTCAAACCTAAATAAATTAAATATATATTAACTTTAAACCATATTGTTTTCCATACTAGGATTCAAATATTATTAGGAGAATATATGGATCTTAATATTAAATTTATTTACATTTTATTTCATCATTAAATTAAAATATATACTTTCTCAATTTACCATTTATAGTATTTATGTATATCAGAGAATATAATGAGAGAGAGAGTAATCATAACATCCAAATTTTGCTTTTATTTTTCAAAGATTTTGCTTTAATTATTCTCAAGTAAGTAAAATATATAAAATTCTATTTTTTCTTATTATTTTCTTCACCTAGATATATCAAATATAAGATTTTAATTATATTCATATTTTATCATTGTTACGTCTATCATACTATGTTCTATAACATTCAATATAGATTTTGAGTTTACATTGTTACATCTATTTTTGTTGTGCAATTTTTCTAATTTGATTTTGAAGCCTAGAAAATCATAAATAACTTTGTTTGATGCAAACCGGCCAAATACAATCGATAAATATTTTTTAGAAAAAATAGATATAAGAAATATTGAGTTAGTGGAAAGAAAAATTGTAGTTATAATTTTTTTAAAATGCAAACAATTTAAGTGTCACATTAGATGGTGATGTTTATTTGATACTTTTTTAACTGTTTTTTATTAGAATCTGTATGATATATCAGTAAAAAATATTTAATCTAAAATTGATAATCCATATAATTATAGTTTATATATATATATATATATATTTAAATTTAAATTTTTCAAAATTATAACTTATAAAGTGCAATTGAAAAATCTAAATAAATAATTTAAAATTTTGAAATTTATTTAGATACCAAAATAATTTTTAAAAGTAGACTCTATAAATGAAGAAAACATTTATCAAAGTAGACTATATAATAAGATAGATTATGATTTGTGTAATACATGGATAAAAAATTATTTAAATATAAAATAAATGATGGCTTAGTTATAAATTTAGATTTTAGATTAACACTTAAATTATCCGAAAATATGTTTTGTAACTTGTAACTGAAAAACTAAAAAAAGAAGTAATTATTTTTTTTTAATTGACTTAAAATACCCAAATACTTTGAAAATTAATTTCTAAATAAATAAAGGAATATATTTTCAAATTATATTATTTAAATTAAAGGGGCACTTAGTTATCTAAATTTATTGACAAAAAAATATGCAATTCTAACGTTTACCAGATTTTAATTAAGGAAAAGAAATTATTTAACTATTTTACCCTTATGGATATAGTGTTACTAACTAAACTGGCTGTTTCTAAATATGTTAACTATTTTCATGTTAATATATGTTGCAAAAATATTTCATTAAATTGGAACTATGAATAATTCATATTAAAAATTTTATAAATGGCTAAAAGTTTTTAGAAATACAGTAAGAACAATATCGTACCATAACATGTGAATTATATTATAAAATTGTATATCATATATGGTAAAATCATTACCTTATTCATTACCATAAAAATATATACTATAAAAAACTAAATTTTATAGAAAAAAATAGAGAATAAAAGAAATAATGAATCCACATGGAATAATGTAAAGTATGACAACTACAAAAAAAAATTATCATAGAAATTAAATCCAAAAAATAAAATAAAATATGAAAAATAGAAAATCTAAATAGAATAACGTAAAGTATGTTAATCATAACAAACAATCAACATAATTAAACATCATCGATCTTCATCGACCTTTAAAATTTATGTGCAAACTTTTGAAACTTTTTCAATTTTTTAAAATTTTTTATATATTAATGTAAACATTGATGCATTTACCAGTTCATCTTTATCATTTGATAATTCAATTTTCTTATATTTACCTTTTTAGTGTAATTATAGTAATCAAAAACCTAATCTATGAAAGCGGTTTCTCAACTGAGCAAATTAGTAAAAATGTGATACATAAAAAGTGAAGCTATAGTTCAAAAGAAAATACAGTTAAATCTCTATAAATAAATATTTTTGGGATCAGGAAAAAATATTTGTTTAGTAAAATTATTTATTTATCGATAAATGAATAATATATTCATTTATCGATAAATAAATTTTTATTCATGATAGTATTTTTGCAAATTAGAAAAAGGAAGTTTCTAGAACTAGAGAAATAAAATTTTCTAAAAATATAAAAAGAAAGTTTTATATATTAATGTAGAATTAGGAAAATAAGTTTTATAGTTCTTAAGATTCAATGTAACCTATATAAACACAAGTTATTTGTGGAAAAAATAACAAGTTTTGATGATAAATTTTATCACATAAGAAATAGATAGAGAGACAAGAAAGGTTTTGAGAGATTTTCTCTTAATAAAAAAGTTGTTCTTATAATCTTTCTTGACATTCGATTTGATGGCTTCCAATCACCTTATGAAACTACTTTTTAAAACACGAACAAGATACTTATAAAGTTTTGTTTGAAATATAAAAAATCAAGGATGAGATGAATTTTGGTGAAAATAAAAACAAAATATTATAGACTCATTTTTGTAAAAAAATGAATTATTCTATGAACATTGTTGATTGAATTTTTTTAATATATATATATATAGGGTCTTTAAAGATTTCAAAAAAAAACTATTTATTAATGCATTTAGAAAAATTATTCATTTAGCTCATTAGTCCAAATCGGGAATAGAAAAATTTATTCGAAATTATTCATTTATCGAAAATTCTTATATCAAGATTTAAATATAGTTACATTGTAATTTTTATCTGGTTAAGCTAAGAGAAAAGATTTGGTGTCAAAGCAAAATAAGGCATATAAAAGCCATTAGAGAAAAATATGAAGGCAAAATAGTACAACCCAATGTCAAAAAGGCTAGTTACTACTAAGGCTTTTGATACACATATATCACAAAAGAGTTATTTGTTATCGTTTCCTAAATTAAATGTAATTGATGAATAAACATAAAAATATTAATGAATTATTATTGAATCTTATAAAAATTTAGATGTGTATATTTTTAAACTGAAAATGATACATATTTTCCCTTTTAGTATTGATTTAATTATATATTATATTGTTAATAAATATCAGAATCTTTAATAGTTTTATTGCCATATATCATAGTTCCCTGTTTTAATTATTGATTTTTTATATTATATTTTTAATAAATATCAGAATTTTTAATCATTTTATTCCTATATATCATAATGTTTTTAATTAGCAATTTTAAATAAACAAACTTCATATAATAAATTTTATTTTGTCTTTAACCAAAATAAGCATAAAAAAAGCAAGAAAAAAAACTACGACAACAAAAGAAAAAAATTGACACATTCTCTCTCGATGCGACATGCAAGGCGACTTACATTCAAATCCCTAAAATCCTAGATCTACTCCAAAATCACCAACGAATCCTTTTTTTCTTCTCAAATCTGAACTCCCGAGACCCCAACCTTCAAATCCATGGGTTTTTTCTTCATTTTTCCCAATTTTACAGAAACCCTAAGTTTCATCTCCTCCCCTTCGAGAGCCTCGCTCCTCTTCTAGGGGGCGAATCTCCGGCTTGCTAATCATTTTCAGACTAGTATAGACTTCTATACCCCTGCGTGGACTCACCTACTGAACAAGAAACACTTACCCGAAGGAGCAAAACTCTTGTGCACATTACATCGTATAGTTTCAAGGGGTCAAATTTTGCTCATCTTCGTGGATTGATACAGCCTATGGTGTCCTTCCCTCGTGGAAAACCCATCAGGACATGATAGACAATTACTCAAGAAGGAACCCTACTGTTTACAAAAGACCTTATACCTAGAGGTAAATGCGAACAGATAGGTTAGAATCTCTACCACCACTAGTCTAGAGCCGGTAGATAGTTTCGTATACTAGTTCTGCTTAATCTGTTTAGCCAAGAACGGACTTAGATAGTTTATTACTACTGGTCACTGGAATCTTAGTCTTGCACTTGCTGTCTCATAAAATCTTTCCGTCATCTCTGTGAAAATCAAGCTTTTAGGATTATGTGTACACCTTCCCCTACTAGAGCTTCCGAGGTTTCTACTGTAGTGTTTCAAGTGATAGATTCATAGAATCAGTTACGATGAGCAGAAGTGAAAAAAGAAAGGAGGATGATTTCATCCGGAAGCTGATGAACAAGGAAGTTGTCAATCTGCAAGAAGCGGTTGTAATAAATGCTCATGAGAATCAAGACATATTGGAAGAGCTAGAATCAAACATCATTGTCCGCATCCTCAACACCCGCTCAATAAAACCTTCAGGACTTGCATAAGCTTTGCTCAAGATATGGGATATAGAAAAGCACGTTCAAGCAAGGTCAATTGGACAGGACATAGTCCAATTTTACTTTGATTGGGAAAGTGAACTTAGAAGAATCCTCAGCAAGGCACCTTGGTACGTCAATGGTTGGATGGTGGTTGGTGAAAGAGGATCAGAACAAACATCCCCCAACTTCTTGAAGAGAATTTTATTCTGGGCCAACATCCGCAACATTCCTGGTACCTACATAACAGAATAAACAGTCTGAAAGATCGGAAGTATGATCGGAGAAGTCTCAGATGAGGTGGTCCTCCACGCTAGGACACCGGATTCAATGAAATACGTCAGGGCTTGCATTTGGGTTCAGGTCAACAATCCGGTCATTCTCAAGTTGCTAATCAGTTTCAATGCAGGAGAAGTTATTGTTTTGGAATTTGAATACGAAAAGCTTCAAAAGCTTTGTCTCAAATGCAAGAGAATGACCCACGATCATTATCATTGCACCTTCTCTTCCATTCCCTTTGTGGAAAATGAGCCCATAACAAGACCGAAAGAGAAAGGAATCACTTTCAAAGAAAGTAGAGGAACAGGCCAGTCGCTCATGCAAGGTCAATCCAGGACAGAAAGGCAAAGTAAAAAAGAAGCTCCCCAGCCTTTAATCTCTGGAGCATCCAAAAGTAAAGCAGTGGCTTTAAGTAAAGAAAAGGGTAAAGCCAAGGTAGCCACAGCATGGCGATTAAAGAAAAACTTACCAATCATACAAAATGCAGACCTAGACAAGGTGACGGCTAGTCGAAATCATCCCTTTGTCAAAATGGTTTAAGTGACCTTAGCTGAAAATGACCAATGACTTCCTGCCTCGGATATGAATCAGACAGCAAAGCAAAGTATCCCAAGTTACTCAAGCAATCCTAGTATCCCTAGTGGACACTCTGCTGATTCTGTGGTTTGTAGCACAAAGGAAATCGTAATAGGAGCTGATGAACTCAGAACTCCGGCCTCATAGAGGATCTCTGAGCCGAAACTCCTACCTTCTGAACAGATGCTAAGTTCAGGCAAAATACTTGAAGAACCGAGGCAAAGAAAGACATGGCTCATTCCTTAAGAAAGCGCAAAACCAGTGCAGAGCGTAATCAAGAACGAAAGCGTGCAAGAACATCAGCAGAGGCAGGATGTCCCCGCCTTCAGGATCCCCTTGTAGAAGAATCCCATGGACAAGCATCTGTTGGAAGCTCGAGTCAAGGGCAAGTTCCAGTGACTGATCTCCGTCAAATTCTCTCATCTACGGTACCAGTTCCAACTTCCTAGAGAACTTCAATTGCAAAAAGGTTAGTGGTTATACAGAAAACACCAAAATCAATATGAACTTACTTGCTTGGAACTGCCAGGGCATAGGGAAAGCATTGGCAGTTCGACATCTGAAAGACTTGTGTAGTCAACAAGATCCTGAGTTGTTATTCCTAAGCGAGACCAAAAATAAAAGACATAAATTGGAGTTTCCGTGTCAAGATCTTTCTTTTCACGACATGCTCGCGGTTGAGCCAAATGGTTTGAGTAAAAGATTGACACTGATGTGGAAGTCAGACATCTCAGTAACAGTAGTAGAATTGATGCGAGGTTAATTGATGTACTGATTACCTGGGAAGAAAAACGCACCTTCATAACTGGTGTTTATGGAAATCCAGTCCAAGGAAACAGACACATTTTATGGGATCATTTGACAGCCAAAGGTCTTAGTTGTCGAGAACCTTGACTACTTTTGGGGGACTTTAATGAGTTAACTGGTCCAGAAGACAAAAGAGGAGGGAAACCTAGGACTGAGTCCTCTTTTTACCCTTTTGTCTCCTTCATAGGCAAATGTGGATTGCAAGAACCAACATTTACTGGAAACCCACTCTCGTGGTTTGGAAGAAGAGGAGAAGAGATTGTTCATTGTAAGCTAGATAGGGTTCTGTGCAACACCGAGTGGATGGTTCTGCATCCAAAATCTTCCTCCCAATACTTGGCTCCTATTGGTTCGGACCACAGCCCTATATATTGCTCCTCAGATGGCGAGGGGCCAAGGAAGCCAAATCGATTTAGATATGACACTCGATGGAAAGGAAAAAGATGGGTTCTCTGAAGCTGTTAAATCAGGATGGGATGGGGATGAACTTGCTACCCCTATATTGCCTGAAAACTTAGACATCATTCAAAAGATACAGAACTGTCGGAGAAGCATCTCGTTATAAAAAGAAGTCTCATCAACTCAACTCCAAAACGAAGATTAAAAATCTGAAAGTAGAAATTGACAGTCTTACACACCAAGGAAGCCTCTGTTTACCAACCCTAAACATGTTAAGGAAGGAACTTCACTTAGATTATCAGGAAGAAGAGCAGTACTAGCGAACTGTAAGCCGAATCCAATGGTTGCAGGCAGGAGATAAAAATACGAGATTTTTCCATGCCCAAACCAAAGAGAGGAGGGTTTGAAATCGGATATCTATGCTCATTGATGAAGCCTCAGGGACGCGACTAGCCAAGTCCGAGAATCTCCTATGTTCTCAGGCTTGACCCCGATGGTCACCTCCTCCCAAAATCAAAAGCTTGTAGCTCTAGTGTCAATAAATAAAGTGAAAGCTGCAGTTTTTGGACTAAACCCCAACAAGTGTCTAGGACCAGATGGTCTCTCAGGGGAGTTCTTCCAGGACAATTGGGGGGTGGTAGGACCAGATATCTGCAAAGTTGTCTCCAACTTTATTGAATCTGGATCCCTGGATAACCGGATGAACTACATTAGTATATGCCTGATTCCAAAGATCCATAGGCCACAGAGAGTTGGGGGTTTCCGTCCAATCAGTTTATGCAACTTCCTCTATAATGTTATCGCCAAAGTGTTGTCTTCTAGATTAAAACAGGTCATTCCAAACATTATAGCAGAGAATCAGGCAGCCTTTGTTGAGAGGCGACTAATAACCAATAACATTGTCATTGTCCACGAAATAATGCATGCCTTAAGGACCAAGAAAGGAGTGTCTGAAGACTTCATGGCAATGAAAAAAAACATGATGAAAGCATTCGATCGTCTGGAATGGCAATTCATTGAAGACACACTCAGAGTTCTAGGCTTCTGTGATCAATGGATAAATAGGATTATGACATGTGTTACCTCTGCAACCTTTGAAGTGCTTATCAATGGAAGAGCGTACGGAAAGATCACTCCGTCCAGAGGTTTGAGTCAGGGATACCCACTATCACCGTTCCTTTTCATCTTATGCGCGGAGATGTTAGGAAAAAGAATTAGGTATGCAGAAAGAGAATGGCTTATCACATGAATTAAGATTGCCAAGGCCAGTCCGCGAGTATCACATTTGTTCTTTGCGGACGATTCGCTCTTCTTCTGCAAAGCGCAAACCAGTCAAGTACATACAATTGTCAAGGTACTTTCTGATTACAGTGAGTCATCCAGGCAGAAAATCAATGTGAACAAATCGAGCATCACTTTCGGAAAAAGGGTAGAAGAGGATAAGCTGGAAGCGATTAAAATTATATCTAACATCCACAACTGTGGGGGGGAAATGATCTTACCTTGGAATACCTGAAGTGTTCGCTGGCTCAAAAATGTCTTCGCTGAGATTTTTGGATCAGAGAATAGACCAGAAGCTGAACTCGTGGAAGACTCAGTACCTATCTCTATCTGGAAAAGAGACACTCATAAAAGTTGTGGCTCAGGCATTACCAACCTACTCAATGTCTTGCTTCTTACTACCAAAAGGTACTTGCAAGATCATAAACTCAATCATATCCATATTTTGATGGTGTAGTCAAAGCATGGACAAAGGAATACATTAGAAACAATAGAGCTATGCAAAGCCAAATTGGATGGAGGACTAGGCTTCAAGGAGTTTGAAGGTTTTAATCGAGCTCTGGTTGGGAAACAACTTTGGCGAATTGCTACCAACCAGAAAACCTTCTAGCAAAGGTTATGAAGGGTCGCTATTTCAAAAGAAGAACTGTCCTCTCCACCCCCTCTAGGAAGCAGACCCTCATATGCATGGAGAAGCATTCAAACTTCAAAGCACACAAAGCCTACTCAAAGAAGGAATGCAAAAAAACCTAGGAAATGGAAAAAACATCAGGATGTTAGAGGATCCCTGGATTGTGGGCCCACACTCTCAACCCAGACCTCCAGTAGCCCGAGAAGACTTTAATCGTCATTGGGCTGTCATTGATAACTTCAAAGAGCCGGATTCGGATGAATGGAACTTGCACAGGTTAAGAGAGGCTTTCTCGGAGGAGGAATGCAAACTTATATGTCAAGTAGGGGTGGGCATAATTCCCGTCCCGTTCCGTCCCGTTCCGTCCCGTACCCGTTCCGAAGTTCCCGTTCCATATTGGAATGCATTCTCATATGGGACAAGTTTTCAATTCCCGATTGGGAACGGGACAGGAAAGGACGGGAATGGGAATTCCCGAAGTCCCGTCCGTCCTCTTTGATACAAACAAAAATTTTTTTATTATATATATATATATATATTATACATAAATACATATATATATTGTAATTAAATGTACCTAAATTTTTGAGAATAATATAATTATATATTAGGTGTTAACAGTTTAATTTTTTTTGTAGACCAACTAGGTTTACTATAAATTGTCTTTTCCTCTTCTTTTGCCAAACAGAACCACATACGTTAGTCTTTTGGTCTTCTTTTGCTCTTCCTTGTCTTTTGAGGCTGAGAACAAAATGTAAGTTTTATTTTATTATTTTATTGTGTATTGTCTATGATGATAGATATGATGATAGATAAATTTATGTTTTTATGTATATTTGTATCATCTTTTAAAAATGCTTTCGTACGAAAACAATGGAAAACGACTCTCTTTTCATGGCTCCTCTAAAAATGAACTGACAGAAGGCTTAGTCTCTACTAGATGTAGGTCCTACAAAATTTTCTTGCTGGAGGTAGAAAATGGTAAACGGAGCTTTATAGGATTAGGATTAAAATTAGGATTAGGAAGGATCTTTGTGGATTATATTATTTACATTCATGCGATGCGGATTTGTTATCACCACATCCATTATCAAATTGACTTTATAATTTAATTTATATTATTAAAATAATTACAATGCATGTCACTCAATAGTCCAAAAGAATATAGATAAATTTAAATTAAATACATTACATATATATTTATATTCATAAAATACTCTAATTATTTTATTATATAAAAAAATATCAATAATATTTTTTTCTTTTTCACTTTAGAAACCCCAGTTAATATTTAATAAAAGATAACTTAACCAATCATAAAAATACTACAAAATATTCTTAGTTATAAAACTCAAATAATTTTTTCATAGAATTTTTTGAAATTTATATAAAATAAAACTAAAAAACTCTATCTTATATCATGAAACATATGCAGTATAAATTAATCATTTAAAAATTATTGAAATTTTTTTTATTTCATAAAAAAATATAATAAGCATGTAAGATATTACTCAAGTTATTTATCTATTTATTATTCAAACTTATAACAATTTATGTTTTATATTTTTATTTTAAATTAGATTTAAGTTAGATAAATTTATATATATTTTATACATGTTTAGTTTCTCCATAGATTTATATATATTTTATATTTATTTATGTTATTTTTTCTTTGTATATGAACAGATGGAGGATAGTGAAAGTGGACGTAAAAGGCCTTCTTCTGATACTCCACCATCTAATCCATACAAAAAAGATCAGATGCATGGACAATTTACATTTTATTACCTGGTGGTAAAAAGGCAAAGTGTAATTATTGTGGAGCTGAGATAGGATGTGAAACTAAATCGGGGACTACCGGTTTGAAGAGGCATAAAGAGAGGTGCAAGTTGTATAAAAAAGTACAAGAAAATGAAGGTAATACAATATTGACTACAACAAACGAAGATAATGGTAATCTTGGTATTGTTGGTGGTTATTGTCCTATCAGGTGTAGAAGAGCAACCGTTAAAATGATTATTTTGGATGAGTTACCATTTTATTTTGTGGAGAATCTTGGGTTTAGATACTTTTGCAGTCAGACAGTTCCTCTTTATAAGATTCCTTCACGAAGATCAATTACTAGGGATGTTCTTGAGCTGTTTTTAAGTGAGAAAGCTTTGTTGAAGAGTGTGCTGAGTACATAAAGGGTTTCTTTCACCACAGACATTTGGACGGCCATTACTATTTTCAGTTACATGGTAATAACAGCTCATTATATCGATGAAAATTGGAAATTGCACAGAAAGATCATCAGCTTTAGTCCAATATCTGATCATAAAGGGAACATAATTGTGAAGCAGTTTGAGAAGTGTTTGGTTGATTGGAATATAAGTAAGGCGTTAGCCATAACTGTTGACAATGCTAGTGCGAACGATAGTGCATTAAGGCTTTTGAAGGACAAGTGGCAGAGTAGTTTGGGTGATGATGAATTAATATTGAATGGTGAATTCATGAATGTGCGGTGTGCTGCACACATTTTAAATTTGATTGTTGGAGAAGGTTTAAAGAAAATGGGGAATAGTGTGCTTAGTATCAGAAATGCGGTGAAATATGTTCGATCCTCATCTTCGAGATTACAAGCATTTCAAATGAAAGCTGATGAAGAGAAAATTGGTAGAGGAAGTTTGGTTTTGGATTGTGGTACTAGATGGAACTCTACTTTCTTTATGTTAAGTTCAGCATTAAAATTCAGAACCGCATTTGATCGAATGGCCGAAGAGGACAAGCTCTATGATGATTACTTTAATGAAGATGATCTTTCGACAGCAAAAGAGCGGGAAGATGGTACTTCGACATCAAAAAAAAGGGTTGGACCGCCATCAAGCAAGGATTGGGATAATGCTCGTGTGATGGTAAAATTCCTTAACATATTTTATGATTCCACATTAACATTTTCTGCTTCAACAAAGGTGACTTCCAATAAGTTTTATAATGAGATTTGCAAGCTTGAAAGAGTCTTGAAAACGATTGTTGAAGGTCCTGATTCTGATCCTATTTTAAAAGCCACTGCATGTGCTATGAAGTATGAGAAGTTTGATAAGTACTGGGAAGGCTTTGAGAGGATTAACAAGCTCTTGATTGTTGCTGCTGTTCTTGATCCACGCTGTAAAATGGGATTTGTGAGTCTCTGTTTTGATAAGCTATATGGGCAAGGTAACCCAAAATGTGTAGAGATGAAAGCAGAAATTTTAAGCTTGTCGCGTAAGCTTTATGATGTATATAACACATCTTACAAAAGATCAATCGAATCTGCTAAAATTAGTGGTGACCAAGATGATTGCACACCAGTTTTTGATGCAAGCATAGATGAAGTAGATGAAGGAATTGATCTAAGTGATGTGGGAGCTACAGAAAAAGAAGAAGAAGAAGACCCGTTTGGAGAATGGAGTCAGATTTCTTATGAAAAAGGAAGCGATAACGCATCATCAAGTGAATTACAACTTTATTTGATGGAAAAGATTGAAAGTCCGAAATCAAATAATTTGGGTGCCAAATTTGATATATTAAGTTGGTGGAAAGTGAACAGCACAAAGTACCCAGTTTTAGCACAATTGGCAAAAGATGTTTTGGCGATTCTAGTGTCAACTGTTTCATCTGAATCTGCATTTAGTATTGGAGGTCATATCTTGGATAAATATAGGAGTTGCCTAACTTCTTCTATGGTAGAAGCATTGATTTTAACACAGAATTGGTTACGATCTTCACCACTACATGACGTATGAGTAACTTTTAATCAAGTGATGGAATAGAATGTGTTTATGGATAACGTTACCGAAGGTAATTGTTTTTGATATTTTTTACAAAATTAGCATATTATTTATACTAAATATTAACTACATTTTTTGTTTTTCTTTGATATAAATGAATAAGCAATCATTTGCAAGTGAGTCCAACTGAAGAGTCAGATACAAGAAGATTGGTTAATTATGTTTTTTAAACTTTGTTGTTGGATTTTATTTTTATTTTATTTATTGTGTTTTACATTATTCTTTTATTTATCTAGTTTGGATTATGGTTCATTATTTCTATGCAACATTATATGAATTTAAACATATCATACTTTTTAAGAATGTTGTTTATGGGAATTCCCGTTCCCGTTCTGTCCCATCCCGTCTCATCCCGTTCCCGTCCCGAATTTTAAATGAGACATAAATGAGACATGTTTTTCTATTCTTAAAATTTCCGTCCTGTCCCATTCCCGTAAAGTCCCGTTCCGAATTCCCGTTTGTCCACCCCTAATGTTAAGTGAAGCCGAGCAAAAATGTATCCACCATGGAATACAATTGGATTCACCAACAGGATGGGAGGTACACAGTTAAGTCTGGCTATAGAATTTGGTGTAACAGATTCCTTAACAAACACCGGTCACTTCAAGTTTGTTATCCCAATTTGGAGAAATTGTTTGCTGGAATTTGGAATGTGGAGACATCACCTAAGATCAAGCATCTCCTATGACATATCCTCACCAACAATTTGGCTACAAACACGAATTTGAGAAGACACTCCTTAACGAGACATTCAGAATGCCAGCGTTGCGGTGAGGAAGAAGAAAACTAACATCATATCTTCTTTACATGCCCTTTTGCAAGCGCCACTTGGACCTCCTCGGATTTATGGTTCCTCTTTACTCCCAAGGCTGCAGACTCGATCTACACAAACTTATCCACATGCTTATGGGAGAACACTCATGGGACGGAAAATAGCTTCTGGCTTTGGATCATATGGCGGGTATGGAAAATGAGAAACGAGCTGATCTATGAAGGGAAGCAACACCAACCTGTCGATGCCTATGACCAAGCAAAAAGGAATGCCGAGGAATGGACACATGCCACTATGCAATATTGCTCAATCAACCAGGTACCACGACAATTCCAAAGCAATGTGCACACTACAAATCACCCTACGACATGGCAATCGCCGGATCTAGGTAAGGTTACATGCAATGTAGACGGATCATGGATAGCAGGATCATTAAGCTCTGGAATTGGTTGGATAGTTAGGACTGATAATATTTCAGTTAGATTGATTGGAGCTAAGGTCTAACCGCAGCTGTCTTCCCCACTACAAGCGGAGGCTGCTGCCCATGGGTGGGCCTGTAGATGCTTGTCCAACATAGGAATGATGATTATGTACTTCCAAACTGATGGTGCAAATTTGTGTTTTGCCATCTCGGAACCGGATAAATGGCGCTCTGTGGAGGGGTATGTAGCAGACATTATGTCAGTTTTAGATGAGAATTCTTCCTTCTCGCATTGTGTTAGAAGACAGACCAACAAAGCTGCTGATTTGATTGCTAAATCGATTAACAGCAATCCTTTATACTACGCTTCAATGAAGTCAATTAAAAAAAAAAAAAAGTAAAAACTAAAAATCCCGTTTTGGTGTCACGCACGGAGCCCTTAGCTACCAGCAAAGTTCCTCTTACTCTGGTTGAAATCAAAATTCGAATTTCGAATCAATTTGAATGTGAGATTTTCATTTTTTCCCTCATTCATTCATCCATTTTCGAATATCCGATGGTCTTTGAACTTGGAATATAATTCTTTTCCTATTTGCGTTTCTTCTTAAATGCTATCTGTTTATCATGTGCCGTCGATATCGAATCTAGGGGTTTCTCGCCTAGGGGTTAATTGGGTTTGTGATTTATTTGGGGTTTTTACTAGAAGCCACCATATTGGGTTGACTTCTTTTCTTCGCCTCGTCTTTCGTAGAATGTTAATTTTGAAGGATATGTTCTCTTTTGTGCCTGTGGTCATTTGGGTTGGGGAAAGTTTATCACTTTCGCCACAAACTTTGATCTTTACAACAAATATGATCGTAGTAATGTATTACTCCTTTTTTTTATGGCAGAAGCTTGGAGTGCATATTGGCTTTATCTGTGGTTGTTGAAGCTATTTCTTATAGTTTTTAGAAATTGGCGATACACACTCAAGGAAATTACTTTTGTTGAAGAGCTGAAATCAGTACATATGTTGCGTTTCAGTAGTAGTGGATTTGATATCTCAAGAAGTTTTATCCATCTAGCTGAATGGCACCCTCTGGAATAACGAAGCTTATCGGGCTTTGAAACCCCTCAAGATCCACTTTTTTTGCAGAGTAAGGTTGGGATTTGGTTTTGTTTTTATCTTGTACGTTTAGTTTGAATCACAGAGATAATGGTAATATGAATCACCAGTGTTCATACTCTGAAGTCAGGTTTTTTTATGGCTTCAATATTACTTACGTACAGGTTGCGGAATTGATAGCGTCAACACTATAGGTTCCACACTTCTTGGATTAGATAATGTTTCGTGATAGTTTTCAATTTTTCCAAGCAATGGGTTGCTTTGGCTGCTTTGGTTCCTCTGAGACATCCAGACAATCACCAAAGCCATACGATGATGATGATACATATTCCCATGATGGTGATGTAACCAGCAATGTGGGAGGAGATGAAGAAGAAGAAGAAGAAGAAGAAGAAGAAGAGGAGGAAGTCGAGCAGAAGAGCCGTTCTAAACGATCTGAGGAGATTTTGAAATACAAATTACAAAATGGACTAATCTGCAGGCAGTTTCCAGTGAAGGAAACTCATAAACTTATACGCGGAGAGGTATGGGACTTCCTTCTCGTGCCCATTTCTAATGTGGTTTGACAAAGAAACTCAAATCCTGCTTGGTATCGTATGGTCAAATTTATTTCTTATTTGATTTACAGGATGAAGATGGAAACAAGACAATTAATGAGTTTGTTCGTCAGCGTAAAATTGGATCTGGTAGCTACGGGAAAGTGGTGAGTGTGACAAAACAACATTCAAAGCTATATGGTCTTTTAGGCACATGCTTTCTTGAACTTATTTGCTTATGCATAGTTAGTGAAACAAAGAATACATTTTCTTATGCATGAAGAAAAAAAACATCTTACTACAGAGAAGCAAAGAATGGGTCATAGAATTTATAACGCTGTTGTTTGTATGTATAACAGGTTCTATATCAGAGCACTGTCGATGGACAGGATTACGCTATAAAGGTATACCCTTGTTTTCATTTCCTCTTTAAGTTTAATTTTGTTTGCTGGTCATCTATGACACTGTTGACTGGACAATGTTAAACTTTCTGGACTTGTGTTGATTATATATACTTGGGTCTTCAGGCTTTTCACAAGTCGCATTTATTAAGGCAACGGGTTGCACCTTCAGAAACTGCTATGGGGGATGTTCTTCGTGAGGTATTATGTACTTCTTTTAATTTTTTTGAACAACATTCAATGCTGTTGTGTAATGGGTTTCATTTTAGAATCTTACATATATGTTTTTATATCTCATCGCTGTAGGTCATGATTATGAAAATCCTGGAGCATCCTAATATAGTTAATCTCATTGAGGTGATTGACGACCCTGAGACTGATCATTTTTACATGGGTATCTCTTTCCCTTTTCTTTGTTACTTCAATTCTTTCTCTTTGGAGAAACCTACCAGTCACTTGATACGGAGTTTCTTTCGTTTCTAGTTCTCGAATACGTTGATGGAAAATGGGCCTATGATGATTCTGGACCACCGGGAGCTCTCGGAGAGAATACTGCTAGAAAGTACTTGCGGGATGTAGTTGCTGGCCTCATGTACCTTCATGCTCATGTACGATCTGCACTGTCTAAATGCTACTTACTTCACTCTTTGGTTTAGCTGATAGAGTCATGATTTTCTCCTTGTCGTCTTCGTTTTCTCCATGAAAAAAAAAACAGAACGTGATTGACGGGGACATCAAACCTGACAATTTGCTAGTTACTAGTACTGGGACAGTGAAGATAGGAGATTTCAGTGTCAGCCAAGTGTTCAAGGTAATGAAAAATCCCATCTCCATTAGTTTCTTTAAATGTGATGTGACCTAATCAAACGTTATACGTTTTGATGAAGGATGATGATGATCAACTTCGTAGATCTCCCGGGATTCCTGTCTTCACTGCCCCAGAATGTTGTTTAGGTATAACATATAGTGGCAGAGCTGCAGACACATGGGCATTGGGAATAACTTTGTATCGTATTATACTAGGACAATACCCGTTTCTGGGTGAGACACTTCAGGATACTTATGACAAGGTGCATGATCTTTCTATCTCTCTGGTGCTTTTGATTACAGACATTTCTGATTTCTCTATATTTGAAAAACTTATGGCATCTTATATCTTGTTTTCTTACCAATATTGCAGATTGTTCACGACCCGTTGATAATCCCGGATGGACTAAATCCTCAGCTCAAGGACTTGATCAAAGGTCTCCTTTGCAAAGGTGAGTACTTATCAGTTAGTTGCTGAGTAAAAGCATCACGGACACAAACTTTATGACCCGGAAGATTTTGGGGTTTATCGGTTTTCGTGTTGCTACGAGTTTAAAGTTCAAATAAAAAGTTAAACTTTGTCAGTTAAGATGTCACCTCTTGTGTATAACGTGGCTCACTTGTGGCAGACCCGAACGAGAGGATGACTTTGAAAGCTGTGACGGAGCATCCATGGGTCACTGGAGACGATGGAGCTGTCCCGGAATACTTTTGTTGGTGCAAACGTAAAGCTGAGGAAGAAGAAGAAGCACTGGAATCGAAACCGTAGCTGAAATTGCAGACTCTTGAAAGCTAGGACCGGTTTACTTCTAGGACCGGTTTACTTGAACATGGCAATCTTATCGTTGTGTGTTCAATCCTTTGGCGGCTAAAAGCGTTTGTTTTCGTTCTTCTGAGGCCATTTTGATTGTGCTTTTTTGTAAAAAAGGTCTAATTATAAAGAACACATCTTTAAATGTTACCATACTTGTGAAGAACATATATGAATTCACTAACTAACAAGAAAAAGGGTTTTTCGAGATCAATACGAACTTTTCTTAAAAATATATCAATGAATGTTTATCAAATTCGAAGTAACAAAAAACAAAGAAACTAAATAAAGCTAATCCTCGCCGGATCTCTCTCACTTTACAGAATATCTCTGGCGGCGTAACCGTACCGAGATCTGCGAATATTATCCTGCCGTTTCTTGTACACAAATCCGGCTAATCCAACCACACACACCGCCGCGATCATCCCAAACGCGACTCCAGCTTTCGCCCCCCCGCTCATTCCACCGCTTCCCGATGATTTTTTCTCTTCTTCGACTCCAACAATGTCACTGTGGTTCAAATCACTAGCTTCCGGCGATGCAAACTGAGACGGAGACGGCGAAGAAGACGGAGACGCACGATCACCCGGCAACGGCGGAGAGGTCGATGGAGAGTCTGACGGAGAAGGAGATGGAGAGTGTTCAGTTCCCGGTTTCGGAGGAGAAGAGTAGTCAATCGGAGATTCTGCTGGAGTTAGAGATCCAACTTCCGGCGTAGGCGCGTGTATTGGAGGCGAATCTGCAGCGTCGACGGGTAGATCCGGCGCTGGAGCCGGTGAAGATTTAGTCGAAATCTCGCCGGAGACGAGTGCTAGCATTAGTAGGGACGCAATTATGATTCCGAACTTCATTTTCAAAGTTCAACTATGTTTCTCTCCAGATCTTTAGTAGAGACGAAGAAGAAGAGATCTGGAGAAGATAATAAGCACAAGTTTGATTTGCAGTGAGGGGGAGAAATCTATATTACGATCGCTAGATTTGCGGATACGAAAAGCGTACGAGTAATAGGATTTTGCCACGTACGATAAGTATGGAAACAGAGAACGCAGCGAAGCACTGGATCCAGTTATGGTTGTTTTTCAAACAAGTTACAATTAATCTTGTGCCACGTAGGAGACGTATAGTAACAGAGAACGGAGCGAAGCACTAGATCTCGTCATGGTAGTTAGTTTTTGATTTATTAATATTCGAAATACGGTGGTTGCTACTGGCTAATGTGAACTGTGCGATAGATGATGCGGGAAATCGGCACGTGGGTTTCACGTGAAGAGCTGACCCTCACGTTATCTTTTTCACCAGCAACCGTCTACAGTTTTTTTGGTTGAGTTTAATAGTATTAAACTAAATTACCTTTTTAATATTAAATAAATTACTTTCGAAATATAATTAACTAATTAAGTAATCTAAAATAACCAATTTTGTTTGGCGTTAAAAATCATCTGAAAATATATATATACAAAATAACAGAGAACGTAATAGCATTTCTTATCCAGATTTTTAACTCAAAAAAATTAATCTCAATCGAATATAAAGAAAAAATAACACAGAATGTTATTCGCATTTTTTATTTAAATTTTTAATCACCAAAAAAACATCTTAATCAAATAAAAATGCCTGCATGGCATTTAGAATTTACCATCGCTAAATGCTTACGCCAATCAGTAAACAAATTTTACAAATCTGTTTTTGCTTCATTTACTGTGGAAATATCAATTTTCCATTTTTTGTTGTTGATAAATGATAGTGTTATTCTTTAGTTTATAGTATATTTGCTATTTATTGATAACTGAAATATTTTTAATATATATTAACAATTATTTGCATATCTAAATAATTTATTTGTATATTCTATATTTTAGTAATTTCCTATTTTTAATAGGATTAAGTTTTCAAAAAAAAATAAAGGTTTTTTGTTATAAATAGTCACTTATATTTATTTTTATATTTAATTATTGTTTTAAAATAATATAATTTTTGTTTTTTTGTCAATTTAGTATATTAGTTTTAATATTTTTTAATATTAAACTGATTTGGTTAAATGTATTATACAAAAATATGTATTAACCAAATATTTTCTAAAATCTTTTGGTTGAGGTGACAGATGTCAATCAATTCATTTATACTTGAATTACATGGAAGGGTAACCAAATTGAAATTAAATATTAATAATAACTAATTGTAATTAATTATCAATATATGAAAGCTTGCGCATGTGGAAAACCCGAGATTGTCAAAATGCTTCTTCGTCGCATGAAACCTGAGAAAATTCTTCCTAAGATTAGCCAGAACACTTCATACCACACCTCTTACTGTTGTCGCTGTTACTGCAAACATGGAGATCGCCAAATATTTGCTTGGCAAGAACTTTAAGCTGCTACAGATTCCTGGCACAAATGGACATCTTCCGGTCGTGGTTGCAATTGAGAACGGGCAGAAAGAGATGGCTTCGTATCTTTACGGCAAAACCTTGCTTCCTTTGTTACTTGATCAGCAAAAGATTTTAGAAAATTATATGCTCGGTAAGCTATTTCTTGGGGTTCAAGTAAAAAATGTTTTAGCCGGATAATTAACGAAAAAGCGCTTTTGATGATCTTTTATTGATCTGCTTGTTAATACAACTAGACGTCGCGCTGCATCTGCTCGGCACATACAGACTACGACTTGCACAAAACACTTGAAAGTCGAGTCGGTTCCCATCATCGTCTTAGCTTCATAACCGAATCTTTTTCAGGTGGCTGCCGTCTCGGACCATTGGAACGCATCATCTACGCTTGTACATACTCATCGAAGACCTCTTCATTACAAAGAGCACTCCATTTATTATCCCTTTTGATTCAAATAAACTTTAGTAAACTGTAGATCTGTTGTTCTCACTTGCTAGTTATACAAGTAAAGCTTCCTAAATGTTAAAATGTTTAAATGCTTAAATGTTTCTCCAAATGGACTGGCAAATATTTAGGTGATTCGATGGAAAGCACATGACATTCAAATCTGAAATGAATTATGTTTCAGAAACAGTTGAAGTTTACCGACTGAAGGTCATGCATCTACAAGCCAAGAAGCTTCTACTAGGAATATTAGAAGAAACACTGTCTTTGGGTGGACTTAGAGGAACGTTCTGAGATAGTAAACGAGGCTTTACTCTTTGCCGTAAAATTCGGAAACGTGGGAGATGATCAAGAACTACTCCGATCTTCTATGGTCCGCGAGAACGAGCTCGAACCGTACTCTGTTTCTCTTGGCCGTCGAGTTAAGACAAGAGAAGGTGTTTCATCTCTCCGGCTACCTTTCCCCTCCTTCCAAGCTTGCTACTTTCGCTGGGGCAGCTTTGCAGATGCAACACGAGTTACAATGGTTCAAGATTCGTTTTGTTTTCTGTTAGTTTATGTATAACCAAAAATTAAGAGTCTCAATATCAAAACGTAAAACAGATATCTCAAAAATGTGGCCTTGATTACGACAGGAAGTGGAGAGAATCTTACCAGAGACTGAGGAGAGGGTAAACAGAAAAGGGCAAACACTGATCGAGATATTCACAAAGGAGCACCAAGAATTGCCGCAAGAAGCTCATAAATGGATGAAAGATAAGGCGATGTCGTGCAGCTTAGTCACTGCTCTCGTCTTCACCGTCACTCTCGTGGCGCTCTTCATCGTCTCCGGTGGTAAAACCTTTTACCTTCGTGATCGGAGTTTAATCATATTCACCATCTATGATTTGATCTCCTGCTTTCGCTGCCTTCACTTATGTTCTCATCTTCCTCGGCATACTCACCGCGAGATACTCCTTCGAGGATTTCCTTGTCTCTCTGCCGACGAAGGTGATAGCTAGACTTTTGATACTGTTCTACTTGATCATGACCATGTTGATAGCCTTCTTGAAACCGATCCAAATTCCCAAAAATAATAATTTAAATAATATTTTTAAAATAGTTTAAAATATTTTATAAAATAATAATATCAAAATAATTTAACGTTAAAATAACAATCGAAATCCGTCTTATATAAATAATAAATAAAGCTGGAAAATAATATTCAGAGGTATAACAGATTCATCGACTTCAACGCTACTTGGGTACGACAACAGACTCACCTGAAAAATTAGAAGGAGATGAGTAATTTGAATTACCCAGTGAGAAATGAGTCTAAGGACTCATGAATCCACCAAAACAAATTATAACAATAATCTAAATCAAGTCTAAGGCTAAAACATGTAAACAATCATAGTGTCTAGAACACTCAAACATATGACCACTCAGTGTCACACACACAAACCAGGAGACAGATTTTCATGCAGGGCACACCATACATGATAAAAGGCCAGACGAATCTTCATGCAGGGCACACCATACATGACATAAACTCCTTCCCTTCACAACCACAAGAAAACATGCACGTCCTCATGAATGGCACACCATACATGACAAACGGTCATGCGAATCTTCATGCAGGGCACACCATACATGACAGACCATCATCACACCATATCTCAATCCCACATGATTCGAAAGTCTGGGTCTAAATACCACAGCACTACTCTCGAACCAACCTATCGCGAGCTCCTAACGCTCGTATCTAACACAACACATCCATACAACTTAGCATGCTCAAACAACCAATCATCACACAAAAGTTTTAGTCCTTTAATCCTATGAATTCTATGTGATACATATATATATTTGTTTACATAATATATTGTTTATACAATCACAAACAATAACGCGTCTATTATTAATTAGACCCGTTACATACATATTTTAAACAAAGACTCCAACTAGAGATTAACGGCTATAAGAATGAGTTAATGGAAACACTCGACGAATTCCTCACCTTAGCAACAGAAAAACAAACTTTCATTTTCTGGAAACTACCAAAAAGGGAAAACTTCCTTAAATGGAAATCTGTCATAAATGGAAGTTTGAAACAAAGTGAGGACTACTGATATCAGACTGCTCAAAAACGATATCAGTAACCACTCGGAGCCAGATTCCATATCAGAACAACTCCTAGGCAAAATTATTAAAGTACCCGCATAACTTCAAACAGCCATAACTTTCAAACCAAAGCGATTCATGAGAAACTGAAGGCAGTTTCGGAATCAGAACAGCATGATCTATTACATACTGGAAAATTATGCAGATCGGAGATATTTAATTTTCTGGCGAATTTTCCGACGGAGATTGACGGCGCTTCCAGCGACCAAATCTGGAGCTTCCAGTGTTTCTGGCTTTGCCTCTGAGAGATCTACAGTTTGATATGTATATCGCTAAAATCTGATACCGTATGAAGAAGTTATGATCGAAAAACCAAATCTGGAAAAAATTACCTCACAACTCCGACGAGTTGCGATGCTTCTGAAGACGGCGGGGACTGTAGCGGCGGCAACGAACCCAAAATTTGACAGATCTTCGCTGAAAAATGAGTGTGTGAGGCAGAAGTGGCTTTGCCTCTCATTTTATAGACTTTAGGAAGAGGAGATGCCCTAGGGTTAGGCAATTAGGCCTCAATTTCACATGTGCCTTGAGCTGGGATGTTACAATTCTCCCCCACTACAGGAAAATTCATCCCCGAATTTAAGTCCAAGTCTTTTCCCTCTTCAGCACACTCAACAAACAACTCCGGATAATCCTCCTGCATAAACTGCAAAGGTTGTCTCTTCACTAATACCATCTCTTTCCCAACGGACTAAAACTTCCCACACATTTTTCCCCTGATCTTCTTTTTCACGACGCTGCAAGATCTCTCGCGGTAAACTCGGGGTTGTCAGATCCTGATTCAAATCCGTCGGCGACTGTGACAAAATCAACTCTGGTTCTCGAACTACTTTTCGGATAATTGAAACATGGAACACATCGTGGAAATCAGCTAACTCTGACAGGAGGTTATGTTTGTATGTAACTTCCTTAATCCTTTCTGTGATAACATATGGTCTCATGAACCTCGGTTTAAGCTTCTTTAGCTTCTTGTAGCTGTCAGCTCCTCTAAAGGTTCTCATCTTCAAATTTACAGAGTCTCCTATTGCGAAAACCAAATTCTTTCTTCTTTTATCAGCATCACTCTTCTGACGATCATGGGCTTCTTTAAGCCTACCGCACAACAACTCAACTTGTTTCTATGTCTCTCGAACCAGATTTGGATCCAAATCATGTCGTTCTCCAACTTCAGTCCAACAAAGTGGAGTTCGACAAGGTCTACCATACAAAGCCTCATAAGGTGCCATCTTAATACTCGCATGTTAACTATTATTATAGAAAAACTCTGCTAAAGGCAAAAACTTTCCCCAACTGTCACCCTAATCAAGAACACAAGCCCAAAGCAAATCTTCAAGAGTCCTAATGGTTCGCCCTGACTGCCCATCTGTTTGAGGGTGGTTCGCTGTACTGAGATGCAGCTTAGTACCCAAAGCTTTCTGAAAAGCCTGCCAGAAAATCGAAGTGAACTTTGGATCACGATCTGATACAATGCTCACTGGAACACCATGCAGTCTAACAATCTCATCCAGATAAATCTGAACCAAAACATCGGTTTTAACCGTCTTCTTGATAGCTATAAAGTGTGACGACTTGGTGAGTCTATCCACCACTATCCAAATAGCATCATTACTGCTTGTTGTCTTTGGAAATCCGGTCACAAAATCCATAGTTACCATATCTCAGTTCCATTCTGGTAATAGTAAATCTTGAAGTAACCCACTCGGAACTTGACGCTCTGACATTGAAATATCCAAGTTGCAATCTCCCGTTTCATACCTTCCCATTGCTAATAACGCTTCAAATCAGCATACATCTTGTTGTTGCCTGGATGTATAGAAAAACAAGAATGATGAGCCTGACTTAGTATCTCTTTACGCAATGCTTCAACTAGAGGGACACAAACTCAGTTCTTGTACAAGATAGTACCATCAGATGCAGTGCGATATCCAATCACTACTTTTTCGATCATCCTATTAAGTCTCAAATCACCTGATTGAGCATCCTGAATCTTGTTAAGAAGATCAGCTCGCTCCCACATCGCCAATCCGGTCTGTTTATCCTCAACCGATGTCACACACAACCTCATACTTGCCAAGGTATCAACAAACTCTTGCACTTCTTTAGTGCCTGAAATATCTGCTCTTCGACGGCTTAGAGCATCTGCCACCTGATTAACCTTTTTTGGGTGATAAGCGATGTCCAAGTCGTAATCTGCCAATAACTCAATCCAACGCCTCTGCCTTAAATTCAAGTCGCTCTGCGAGAAGATGTACTTCAAACTTTTATGATCTGTCAAGACCCGGACTTTCTCTCAATAGAGATAAGCTCTCTATATCTTAAGCGCAAAGACCACTGCAGCTAACTCAAGATCATGTGTCGGGTAATTAGCTTCATGACTTCGGAGCTGCATGGAAGCATATGCTATTACAAGGCCCTCTTGCATCAATACACAACCGAGATCCATCCTAGAAGCATCTGTATAGACATCATATGGAACACCCATTCGCAGTAAAACCAATACAGGAGTCTTAGTCAAAAAATCCTTCAACTTCTGAAAACTTTTCTCACACTCCTCTGACCACTCAAACTTTACCCACTTCCCTGTTAACGTGGTCATAGGCTTGGCTATACTAGCAAAACCTTCGACAAATTTTCTGTAGTAACCTGCCAAACCAAGGAAACTACGAATCTCAATAGGACTAACCGGTGTAGGCCACTCCGAAATTGCTACTATCTTCTGAGGGTCAACAGCTACGCCTGCATCAGAAACAACATGACCCAAAAATCCAATCTTTTTCTACCAGAAACTGCACTTGCTCAACTTTGCAAACAAACGATGCTTACGTAACTTATCCAATACTAACCGAAGATGCCAACCATGCTCTTCTTCACTCTTGGAGTATATCAAAATGTCATCGATGAATACTATGATACACTTATCCAAGTGTTGCCTGAAAACATCATTCATCAACTTCATAAATGTTGCGGGCGCATTCGTCAATCCAAATGGCATGACTACAAACTCGTAATGTCCGTAACGAGTACGAAAAGTTGTCTTTCGAATGTCCTCCTCTGCAACAGGTATCTTATGGTAACTAGAAGTCAAGTCGATCTTGGAAAACCAAGTAGCTCCTGCAACTGATCTAGCAACTCGTCAATCTGAGGAAGAGGATACTTATTCTTGATAGTCACCTTGTTCAAACCCCGATAATCGATGCATAACCTGAAACTGCCATCTTTTTTCTTGACAAACAAAACTGGTGCTCCCCAAGGCGAGCTACTGGGTCGAATAAACCCCTTATCTGTTAGATCCTCCAACTGTTTCCTTAACTCATCCATTTCCGTGGGAGCTAAACAATATGGCGTTCTCGCTATAGGAGTGGTACAAGGCTCCAACTCAATTTTGAACGGCTCACTTATACAAGGTGGCGGTCCTTGCAAAGGCTCAAAAACATCTACATAATCTGACGCTACTGGGATTGTGCTGAGATTCAACTTTGATCCCTCCCCCACTATAAAGATAGTCGCCAGATAAACTTCATTACCCTTAGCAAGTAAGTCCTCTGCATTCGATGCTAGATTGAACACCTTGAAAGACTAACCTCCCACCTTCTCTCGAAGTTAGCTCTCTAGTGCGATGACAATCTAAGGATACCATATGCTTAGATAACCAACACATCCCAAGAATAACTTCATAATGGTTTAGCTTCATCTCGATCAACTCTCCAGACAACTCAACTTCATTAATTACTACCGGAACATCGATGTAAACTCTGAAAGTTTCCTTGATTTATGTACCAACAGTCTAAACTCTTTTCGCCTTAGGACAAATTCTAAAAATATAACGGAAGATTATATAAGCAGGTCGATGAGCTAATCCCTTTATTTTTTTAAAACCACAAAAAAAAACATTTTCTCAGGACTGCCTATCCGGGTTAGCACCGGTTTGACAAACCTAGGCTCTGATACCAAGTTGAAACCACCCAAATCTTCAAAAATAATAATTGAAATAATATTCCCAAAATAGTCCAAAATACTTTATAAAATAATAATATTAAAATAATTTAACGTCAAAATAACCAATCAAAATCCGTCTTATATAAATAATAAATAAATCTGGAAAATATTATTCAGAGGTAGAACAGTTTCATCGATTTCAACGCTACTCGGGTACGACAACAGGTTCACCTGAAAAATTGGAAGGGGATGAGTAATTTGAATTACCCAGTGAGAAATGAGTCTAAGGACTCATGAATCCACCAGAACAACTTATAACAATAATTTAAAGCTAGTCTAAGGCTAAAACATGTAAACAATCATAGTGTCTAGAACACTCAAACATATGACCACTCAGTGTCACACACACAAACCAGGGGACACATTTTCATGCAGGGCACACCATACATAACAAACGGTCAGACGAATCTTCATGTAGGGCACACCATATATGACAGAAACTCCTTCCTTTCACAAACACAAGAAAACATGAACGTCCTCATGCATGACACACCATACATGACAAACGGTCATGTGAATCTTCATGCAGGGCACACCATACATGACAGACCATCATCACACCATATCTCAATCTCACATGATTCGAAAGTCTGGGTCTACATACCACAGCACCACTCTCGAACCAACCTATCGCGAGCTCCTAACGCTCGTATCTAACACAACACGTCCATACAATTTAGCATGCTCAAACAACCAATCATCACACAAAAGTTTTAGTCCTTTAATCCTATGAATTCTATGTGATACATGTATATATTTGTTTACATAATATATAGTTTATACAATCACAAACAATAACACGTCTATTATTAATTAGACTTGTTACATATATATTTTAAACAAACACTCCAACTAGAGATTAACGGCTATAAGAATGAGTTAATGGAAACACTCGACGAATTCCTCACCTTAGCAACAGAAGAATAAACTTTCATTTTCTGGAAACTACCAAAAAGGGAAAACTTCCTTAAATAGAAACCTGCCATAAATGGAAGTTTGAAACAAAATGAGGATTACTGATATCAGACTGCTCAAAAAAGATATCAGTAACCACTCGGAGTCAGATTCCATATCAGAACGACTTCTAGGAAAAATTACTAAAATTCCCTCACAACTTCAAACAGCCATAACTTTCAAACCAAAGCGATCATGAGAAACTGAAGGCAGATTCGGAATCAGAACAGCATGATTTATCACATACCAGAAAATTATGCAGATCGGAGATGTTTCAATTTTTCGGCAAACTTTCCGGCGGTGATTGACGGCGCGTCCGGTGACAAAATCCAGAGCGTCTGGTGTTTCTGGCTTCGCCTGGGAGAGATCTACAGTTTGATATGTAGATATCTAAAATCTGATACTGTATGAAGAAGTTATGATCAAAAAACTAAATCTGAAAAAATTCACCTCACGACTCTGGCGAGTTGCGGTGCTTCTGACGGCGGCGGGGACTGTAGCAGCGGCGACGAATCCAAAATTTGACAGAGCTTCGCTGGGAAATGAGTGTGTGGGGCAGAAGGGGCTTTGTCTTTCTTTTTATAGATTTTAGGAAAAGGAGATGCCTTAGGGTTAGACAATTGGGCCTCAATTTCACATGTGCCTTGAGCTGGAATGTTACAGTTCTTTTCGGCGCTATTCGTAATGCTTGACCAGTCCTCGCGGATCTCTCTGGCTTTATTTCCTGGTGACCATTCTGACTTGTTTTCCGGCGTTGTTATTTGCTCGGCTTCAATATCCTCTACTGTGATGATCTTCTCAACATAAGAGAAAGGAATCTTTTACAGAAACATGAAATGTTAGTTGTAAGAAATTGAACAAAAATCCTCACCCCCAAAAAAAACAAACACTAATAAAAAAAGCTTTGTAACAATATAATAATAAAACAAAACCGTTAAAAATATTAGTGACAATTTGCTTCTTTTCTTTGTTTGACATGAAAAAATAATTCATTTCTTTAAAATTCACCAATATTATACACTCGTTATCACATGTAGAAGGGGGTTTAATCTTTTGGGAAAATTGCGCAAAGAACAAAAAAACATCAATATATTAATTAATGGAAGAATTATAGAAAAAAAATCCAAAAAAATAGGCCATATCTTTAAAATTAAAAATATACACTTATTAATCAGGTTTTGTCTTTTTTTCTATTCCAAACTTTCTATTCAAAGTTAGAACTGATGTTCAATAGGTGCTTACTCCGCAATGTATTTAAACTCAATCCGGATAGCAAACAAATCTATTTTACGGATCATTCGATCAATCCTAATTTAATTGTAGATCAATATATTATTTTAATTTTTTAAATATCATTATATACAAAAATTAAAAAATTATTTTTTATTTTAAAATAAGATATAAAAATATAAAACTAAAGTTAATGAATATTCTAAATCAAATTAAATAAATAAAAATTAAGATAGCAAATCACTAATCAAATAAACTAATAGCGCATCAGAACAACTAATCTTGGTTAATTCACCATCATTTCACTCAATTTCTTTTAGTGGCACAGTAATGTCCTAAAGATTAAATCTACAAATCACAAATAATACAGTTTATTCAATCAAAGTTTGATCAACAATTTAATTCACGACTACTTTAAAATTCAGACTACGGATAATGTGGGTTCTTGAGTTTTTGTTCTTTTTCACTGAATTTATTATTAGCAGCTTTTAGCCTCAAATCAAATCCAAATCCAAGTAGTGGCCGGATAGCCAGGTTTACCAGTCCGACCACAAGTCCAAGTCGGCTCTGAAAGCATTGATTCATGATATTTTTATAAATAAATAAAGCATAGTATAAATTTTATAAATTAATATATTTATAAGATTGGCCGGTTCATAATATAATAAAACTCAATAAAATAATACGATAATAATTTTGAAAAAAAAATTTGTATAAATATATGGTTTATTAATATCATAAATTAATAGTTAATTTATATAAAATTAAAAAAATATAACTACAATAATTTACTAATAATTTACTAAAATATGAATCTAGTGTTTGTTTTCTTTAACGAAGAAGGTCGTCTGTAGTTTCACTTACCAGTCCAAAAATTTCATGTGTTATCATGTAGAATTGCATCTAAAAACTGTATTAACCCTTTAGAGGACATATGCTAGATAAACAAGAAAAAAAAACACATACCAAAACATATTGAAACTACATTATTGTCATATCCTTCATTTCAACCACACATCTTACCGTTTCCACAACATTATTGTCATCAATCAACATCTTTTCATTCTTCACTTCCACTCCTGAGGAAAACTGTTGAAACGTATCTATCTTCTCGCTAGAATACCTTGTGTGATAACCATCTTACCAAGCTATGACACCATTGGTGTCGCAAATTCGTCTGGGATTATATTATATGTATTCCCACCTAAATCTCATCCTCAGTCCAATATCAACTCGAGTGAAGACTTACACCATAAGTTCTGAAATTGAGATTTTGTTTTTACTAGGGATATTCGGCTTTTAGCTGAGACAAGAAACCAAAATCAAGTTACGAACATAAACATGAATAGAAATCCACCCATGAACAATCCAAAATCTAGCTCTGAACTTAAGAATTTATAAGTTTGGTATAAAGATTAGACATATATATCATATTATAGACCAAAATCATACAATAATAAGAAGGCGCGTATGATTTGTATAAAACAACAAACATAGTTCGAATTTTATATTTAAAACATATTTTTTGGCACATTGAAACAAAATTAAGCATCAATATTGTTTAAATTATATAAATATTCCATAATCTGTCGTGCTAAAATTATTGAAAATAATAATCTTAAGCTTTTGAGGTGCTTCTAGAAGGTGAGATAAAAATCTTAAACTAAACCAAATAATTTGGAACTAAACCAAAATTTTTGAAATTGGAAGAAATATCTATATGCCAAATTACTCTAATCAAATCTGAATTTTTTGAAATAAACTGAATTCACATAAGGACAGAAATTCACTAAAATAATAATTTTGTTAAATATATAGAAAATATATTTAAATAAACTTATTAATCCCTTTTTCATATCTAATCGACGTAGAATAAGTTCTACAGTGATTTTGTTTTGTTTTGTTTTGTTATTTTTAGTAGATGTTTGCATTTAAACTTCTACATTAATTTTAGTTAACAGGCAGAAAGATAGTTACAATTCCTACAATATATTAAAAAAGAAGTCACTTAAGTAATTTGTGCTTATGTGTCACTCATAGGTGAAGTTTGACAATAATTTTCTTAATTTGATTGGTTGTTAGTATTTTATTTTCTATTTATTTAATTGAGGTCTAAAAATAAAAACTAATCCTAAAACCATCTAACAACTTTGCCAAACAAACAATTAAATATTTTAAATAAATCTTAAATATATTTAAATTTTGTAAATTCTCAATTATCTTTAAAAGATAAATTTTGACAAACAAATTATTAAAAAAATATAATTATCAACAAAATATATTATAAAACTTAGAATATAAAATTAAAGCTATAGCTATGGTTATGTCTGTTCACGCAATGTCATGTTTCAGACTGCCTAAACAGACGTGTCACTCTCTCACTTGGCGATGTCAAATTTTCTGATGGAATTCTTTAGAGCATAAAAGAAAGATACATTGGTTAAGTTGGGACAAACTGTGTATGACTAACGATAAAAGAGGTCTGGAATTTAGGGACATTGAATCCTTTAACCAGGCGTTCCTTGCTAAACAAGCGTAGATAGTTTTACAAGAACCGTCTTACCTTATGTCTCAGATCCTAAAAAGCAGGTATTTCTCAGATTTTGGGTTTCTGAACGCTAATTTAGGTGCTAGACCTTCGTTTTTTTTATAGAAGCATCCTTCATGTTAGAGAGCCGTTTATTCCTACGTTAAAGTTTGTTGTTGGAAACGGTCTCTCCCGTCGTCTTTGGATTGACTATTGGTTATGGGATGGAGATAGATTCAGATGTCCGTGGAGGAAACATTATCTTGTTAATATTGAGCTGTGTGTAGCAGATCTCATTGATGTGCCGAATAGATCTTGAGAAAGAGACAAAATGGAAAAATTGTTTTTCCCAGAGGATATCAGAATCATTACTAGCTTCAAACCAGTGGTCGAAGTTAGAGAATTTTTTGGCTGTGGAATCATTACCAAACATGATCATCTCTCGGTGAAGTCAGCTTATTCTGTAGTCAGCAATATTAAATTGAAGGACACTCATATTTTCATTGACCACGAGCCCTCCTGAATGGGTTAAAACAACATAGGGTTATTTCGTATAATTTTCCATAAAAAAATTTCAATCCTTCAAATTAGTTTTTAGCTTATTCGATTGCTAGTTTCTCCTTTTTGACACTTTAATAAATCATTACACAAATAATATTTAGTACATAACAAATAAATTAAATTATTAAAGACAATTTATAAATAGTTTAATATTATCACAATATTTATATAGCGTTTCGACTTTTTGTCATCGTAAAAAGTGAAAATTAGTGTCTGCAAATCCTATCTCAGGTGTTATGTCATAAGAAAAATATCCAATCAATGAAGAAATCGATCTAGAAAACTTGCACCGCAAAGTTGGTTGCATGAACTTATGTTTTCTCTCAAACTGATATTATTAACCTACAATTTTATCCATATTCTCTTTTTGTGTTTGCCAACAAAGAATATTATCCATATTCTTTTTATTGTGAGAATATTGTCAATATTCTTTAGGAATCTACAAAAATAAAATAAAATTTAGGAAAATATCGTAGTAAACCAATTAACAAAAAACGGAAGATATTTTACTAATAAACGTCTCTGTGAAAGAGGCTCGCATTGATGATTTCGTTTATAGATATTTACTTTGAACCATTGTATATAGATATCTGTTGAAAAAATAAAACTTTCTATTGTACACAAGTTTTTGTTGTCGAGTGCATTATTAGCAAAAAAAAACCAAAAATTGGAGAACCAGGAACAGAAATGATGTTATGGGTTTTTGTTGGGTTTACAAAAGGACATGCAATTTTTGTGATGATATAATTATATTACAATAAATTTCATGAATAATAAAAGAGGAAGAGAAAGCGCCTCATAACATGATTCATGATGTGCATGAAATTGATGAGTATGATAAAGAGGACGAGATGAAAAAGAATCTTCATAAAGAAGATGTGGTTCAAGTTACCGTTCCATGATTTAGAAGATATGAAGCCTCTTTGTGTGGCAATGTGGATCATAATATGAAGAGAATGAAAGCAGCAGCTTGTTGGTACAATGAGGTACACATTTACATTGAAAAAAGTTGGGATGTTGCAGAAAATGTAATAGAAAAGGCAAAAGAAAAATAAGAAGAGAGTGAAAGGATAGTCGCTAAAGAAGAGAGAGCAAAAAAGACGCGAAAGCCAATCAAGGCAATAAACACAGAGAAGTATTCATGACAACAGAACGCAAATAATTCCTAAGAATTGCACATTGTCCGCCAATAATGATGTTCATCATCCATCATCAACTAAGCAAACAATGAGGCTTCAGTTTGCGAGAATCAAAATCCAAACCTCGAGAAACCGAACAATGCGAGTTCAAAAGGCACGACAAAGAGAAGGTGAGACCGAGGAGAGCTCGTCGTAGTTCCCATGGAGACAAAAGAGAGTGTGGCTTTATGTATGTATATGAGAATAAGCTTTTTCCTCTTGCCCTCTTTTCATTTGTCAAGGCTTCTGCAATGTTGTTTTTCAAATAACTTATTAATCGTGTTTAATTGTGACTTTTACCAATAAACCCTTCCAAATTTAGGATTATCCGTTTAGAAATATATAAAAACATTCCGTCGGAAACTACTTAGCTAGGTATATATTAATATGGCCATTTAGCTAGGTCAATAAGATTTTCAAGTTACTTCAAAAAAAAAAAAAAAAACACAACATGCCTAAACTTTTAAGAAACTATTTTGTTCATGAGATCGAAGAAGACCCTATAATCCACCGCGATCTTGAACCTTGGTGAGTTCACACACTGTCCATGTTAGCTGTTATTTTGTTCTTTTATAATTGGTGCAGTTACCGTCAACAATCTCTTCGATCTATTTTTATTTTACGATGGTATAATTATGTATGTATAAATATTGCGGGATAATTAAGGGCATCTGAAAGTTGCAGATTTGGAGTAAGCAAGCTTGCTACTGTTATAGATGATAAGCCTTTGACATGACTAAACACTAGTCATGCACTTAGGTTTGAAAATGAACTTTTTAAAAAAGTTTTCATAAATATGTTTTCTTTTCAACGAAGAAGTATAGCAAAACGTATCTACTGTCTTTCATACGTACATCTCACTATGTAGTATGTTTTCACCATTTGATATTTCTGAAAAAATTAACCATCGCTAACCAAACCTACTTATTCACCACGATCATTTTTATTTGTTTAGGCTTGTTGATACAATATTAGATTAGAATATCAGATTTCCTAATCTAATACGAAGGAACATACATTTTCTAAAGAAACGTCGCTACTATTAACGACCAAACTTTTGTTGGAGAGTGCGCAAAATCTATGAGGTTTAAGATCCACGAAACGTTATAAAGCCACAATCTCATTATGAATAGACACTTATGTTACAAACCTATTATTACGAGAAGGTAAATAAGCTCACGGTTATAAAGCCCAACTCAATTTACATTATAGCCAAAATAGTACAGAAGTTCATTGAGGCCTTCTTATTCATGAGATCTAAAAACTTCTACGGATATTTTGATATTTTGGAGCGAACTCTTCATCGATCATTCTAACTATGGATATCTGAGCTCCTCAAACGGATATTACAATTACCATAAAAAATATCAAAGGTATATCGATGATCCATCTCGACCAACGTAGCATATTTACGTAATTTCTTGGGAGGAAATTATAACGTTACCAAGAATGTGTTCTTCCAGAGGGTGTAGAAGATATATCTACAATAATCGATTTGGTTCCTTTTTGGCGACTGTAGAACACCCAGCTTTTGACAAATTTTGGAGATAAGCTTGGGTTTCTACTCGAGATGTATACTGATTACTAGAGAAAAAAAAAAGATAATAACAATTACGACTGTTTTGAGATACATAAATAGTATGTGAGAGAGCTAGTGTCGGTCGAATAAAGGATGTTTCCATATTTGGAAGGAGTAAAAAAATGAATCCATCAATGATATCATCATTACATTTTGTCTATTCTCAACACCTTCATTCGATTATAGTACGTATAATGCATGTAACTCTTATGATTCACGAAAACAGTACGCATCCATTGCATACGCAGTTGAAAAACTATATAAGTCTGTATGGTTGTCGAGAGAAAAGAGAAGTACATCAAATGTAATTAAGGCTTCGAAGAAATATAATGGTCCTGTTTTGCTCCATGCATGTTACCTATACGTCAGAGATTATGATTACACCACGTTGCCTTTTAATTTTTATATATAATTTTCTTATTCAATTTGAAAGTCTCTCTTGTTAAACTAATCAATTGGATCCTTACTTGGACATATCTATAACAAATGCGGTCACTTTCATGTTTTATTCATATATATTCAAGCTCGTTCAATTCTGAGAGCTTAGGTCATCGATTAGTCAATGTTTAAATAATACTAGTGATTAGTGCTCAATAGTGTATTCACGCTTCAAGTAGGTGATTATCCTCCAATAGTTTCTGTCACGCAACAAAGTGTAATTCTTATTTAATTGTGCACATCTGGTCATTAACGTGGGCCCACATTTCTTAAACGACATCGTTCCACATGATAACATCTGCATTTAAACAGTCAAAGCTCGCATCTTCCGCCTGATAAACTCTTAAAGTCTTAACTGTCCGATTTGATTCTTGTTCTTTCCGAAGACAATATCAGCCGTCCATTGACTTTCATCCACGTTTCTAGTATTTTGGAGCTAGACTTGGAATGTGGAGGTGAAATAATATCTTCTTTGTAAAATAACAAGTCGGAAAGGTGATCATATCTAAATTTCATGATATATTCTAATCCAACATCCGTTAAAAAAAAATATTAAAGTCAATAGATTATGTAAACAAAAAAAACAAAAAATAATTTTAATATTTTTTGCAAAATGACAAAAAAAATATCCATTATCCTAATTGTCTTTTACTCTCTTTCGTCGACATAACACATTCTTCTAATTTTTATTCTTGGTGTTCTTAAGAAAGGATCATAGCACAACTTTTATCCCTAATCCTTGTTTGGAAAGCTCATTTATCTTTTTTTTTTTACTTCACATTCCTCTTATTCTTCAGCGATTTTGTGATTTTGTAAATATAATCTTCAGATTTTCTTCCATTTGTAAGTATAATCTTCCTTGTATATAGTGTTGAGTTTTTTTATTAGATCAGTTTTGGGTTTCTAGGCGATTGATAGTGTTGGGTTTAAATCGCAATTTGTGTTCAAAAGAAGATTGCTCGGCTTTAGATTCAGAAAGAAAAGAAGGCCACGCTTTAATTACTGATTCTTACTGTTATATGAATAACGTTAGCCGAGTGGATGTACTTGAGCCCTCAAAGAAGCTGGGTTTTAATTATAGGCTTTCATCAACTCAGTGTTTGTAGTTTTTAATTAGATTACTTTTGATAATTTTTTCAGTTGCTTTTTAAACTTCAAATCCAGAATTGTTTGTGTAGAGCTGAGAAAGGACGATTCCTATTTCTTTGTTTGAAAATTATGGTTGTTTTGAGCTAATTTGAATCTTGGTTAAGATCTTTAAAGTGATTTACTTTGCTATTGTCTTTCGTTTATGTGTTAATGTTCACTATGTTCTTTTTTTCTGAAAATTTCCAAGTAAAAGGTATGATTTTTCGTGGAGGATTCTAAAGTTATTTTTCATGGTGTTGGTTCACTATCATCTAAGAATCGTTTATTTTCAATGGTCAAGTTATTTTGTTTAAAAATATGGTTTTCTGTAAGATTCCTGTTCTTTCAGGGGTCAATTTGATAATACTTAATTGAATGTTAATGTGTTCATGGTGACTCTCTCTCCTTGCACGTCTCTGTTTTTTAATTGTTGAACACTAATCATATTTCTTCTATTTGTTTTGTCTGTTTATTTTTTTTTTGTTCTGCACTTGTCGTTCCTAACCATTCATGCTTAATCATTTACATGTTAACAAACACACAATCGATATATATACATATTTTTTATGTCAAATTTTTTTTAACGCCTTTAATATTTTATAAATATTTTTTTTTATCCCTTTAGTGTCATGAAAAAAAATTGTACTGTCTTAGGTCTGGGTCTTGGTTGCTTGGATCTTGGGTCGGGTCTGTATATATGTATTAGGTCTGGGCATGGGTACTTGTTACCCGCCTGATCCGTCCGACCCACCCTATACCGACTTATCAAGGCTTCAAAAAAAAATTAATACATGGCCCGTTACCCCGTATCTGTTACCCACAAGTACCCGCTAATTACCCATAAATTATCCGTAAATACCCGTAAATACTTGTAAGTACTTGCAAATACCCGCTGGTAATAGACTGGGTAACGGATAACAAGTATTAAATTTTTTATACGGATACTTAATTTTAAGGATATTTGCTTTACGGATATCAAGTACGGGTACAAAAATTAATTACCCGCGGATAACAGGCTGGGTATCAAACCCACCAAAAATGGCGGGTACTTAATCCGTGCCCACCCTTAATATATATATCTATCTGCACTTTATGAGCTCCTCTTTTTTTAGTAAGTCTGAGTGTTCTATTAGTTCAGGAGATAAAAACCTGAAAACCAAAATGTATCTACCGAGAAATTATTTTAAGATATAATCTGTTAAAAGTATATTATAGAGAGAACAAACCTAGCTTTCTCCTTAAGAGTAGTTTTTCAGGTTGATTATGTAGCTTTTGTTGCTAGATAATTTTAGTGTCTGAATATATTGCAACCTTATTAGATAGTGCCTTAGAGAGAGTTGTGATGATACTTTGTTCCTTGTTTACTGTAGATCTTCTGTTTATCGACTTTTTGTTTTATTTATTGGTCTTTTTTCACACATGTTAGCATGTAATTGATAATTATGTTTTATTTATGGATTTTATTATCTTTTTAACAAAATTTATTTTTATGTTTGTTTTACTTACACATTTTGTTAGTCAAAGCTGCAAACTATTCCAATGTTTTGAAATCTACGATGCGCTAGCAAAGCTAAACTATTATGTGGAATATTTTCTATCTTATTAATAAATATTTAAGTTAATCCCTTATTTTTATCTTCTCAGGTTTTGTTAGAAATCACAACTAAACAAAAAAGATGGCTAGTAATGTAAGTGATTCTAATTTTTCTAGTTTTTGTGATTGTTTTTTCTTTATTATTTATTTTAGTTATTGATGACAATTGTTATTAGAGTTAGACCGATGAACAATGTTAGTATTTATTTTATCTATATGGAGATGAGAAAAAAGGAAACAAAACAAAGTTCAGCATAAATCAAATAGGAAAAAGTTCATCACTAAGAAGTTTGAAGAGAGATTTAAAAAAAAACATTTATGGGACATATTTAAGAACAAGATAGATGTTAGTAAAAAAATATATGTCAATTTTAAAAAACTAATAATATGATTGGACTTAACTGTGATGATATATGGGTTGAATATATCTGATGCGTGGTGGAATGACCATATAGCAGTAATTAACTTTCTTCTTTTAATTATTTGTTTTTAGACCGTATGGCCATAAAAGAGCGGCTTCATGTGGTTCATTGAGTTTGAACTATATTTTATTAATTATTTTGTTATGAACTATAAAACTTAGATGTGATTGATTTTTTTTTTAAAGAAAAGACCTGGTGCTAGAAAGTATAAAAATAAATTGATTCCTCACATAGATATATATGAGGCAGAGTTTGGTTCTATTAATGTGATTGAAACAGAAAGATGGAGCGCTCAACAAGCAGAATCTAGCTTAGATTCTAGAGTGGATGCAGAAAATGAGGATGAAGCTGAATATGTTGACAATGATATATTAGATCTGGATGTTCACGGTCAAGAGGAAGCGTAAAGATTTTGACACAATTACTTATTAGACCTAATAGAATTTTTGGTTAGATCCAATTAATATCAGTCCAACCCATTTCATAAATAAAATATGACCAATTAACCAACAAACAAAACTATTTGATATATACAACATCTTGTTATTGCATCAAAACATATAAATATTGACTAATCTGGCTTACACAAAAGAATAAGTTAGCGGAACAGATGTTGCAGCGTGATCACACATACAGTGGAGCATATAGTATAGATACTTAATGAGCTGTCCAGAGTGATAAAGTAGTCACCATTTCATATTGCATCGCTTGATCATCTTATAACTAATGTAACTAATAGTTTCTATAGCTTTTTCTACTGAGGAGGATAAGATTAGCTATCTAGAGCATAGGACTGGAAAACTTTATGGTAGATTTTAGTGTTTTTATTGTTCTTTAGTATTTTGGTGTAGCATTTTGTTTATGATTTTGTTTAGTATTTCTTATTATAGTGACTTATGATTACGAAACCAACTTTGTGTTTATGATAACTTGTTTTAATGGTATTAGTCTTGTGTTCATAAAATCAGTTTTACCTTTATAACTTTATGTTTATAAATGATGTATTATATATAAATTCAGTCGTATGTTTAGATTATGATTTTTTTTTAATTATTTGCATATGGTTAAATGGATGTTAAATGATGATGATAATGATAAACATATTATGTTTAATGTGCTTAAGCCAGAGAGATTAATCTAAAGAACATATCGAAGAGCAGGATGATATCATGTTCAACAACTCATGCATGGATCAGATCAGCAGTGTTATGATATTCTTATATGAACCAAAGGACATTTCAAAATTTATACAAGATGCTAGCTACAAGATATGTGTTATGGGAGACAAACAATGATTATATCAAAGAAGGTATTGCAATGTTTTTTGAGGTGGTTGGCCAAGATAAAACTATACGAGTTATTCCAGAAAGATATCAACGATTAGTAGACACTAAGAAAAGGAAATTTGATGAGGTTTTGGTTGTTCTCCTCAAATTTGCTACAAATACACTGAAACCATAAGATGACAAGTTAACAGGAATAAATCTGGTATTTGAGAGATGATGATCGATATTTCTCATTTTTTTAAGATTGTATTTGAGCATTTGACGAGATTCATATTTCAGAATATCCTCCTAGTCGAAATGCAGAAGCATAAAAAGGTAAAAACTCACAATGAATGTCCTAATTATATGCAACTTTGATATGAAATTCATATATACATATGTAGATGTACACGATAGAACACATGACACGAAGGTATTAACTCATTATGAGAGGAATGAATTTTTTTCCACATCTGTCGAAATATTATTTAGTTGACTGAATATCCCACCATATAGGGTATCTTAGTACATATTGTAGAATTTGGTATAATCTTGATCAGTTTAACATAAGAGTATCATCAACAAACATACGAGAGATGTTTAATTAGAGTCATTCATAATTGAGCAAACATTTGGAAGGTGAAAAAGTAATGGGAGAATTTTAAACCGTAAAAATTTTTAAACATGGTTTGACTAAATGGATGAAACTTGTATCGGCAATGATGACACTAAACAACTTCATACGTGATTCACATCAAGAAGAAATGATTTTATATGTTGACAGAAAAGAAATGAATATCATGCACATAGTAATAAAGCAGTAGATGAAGAAGCTGATGATAGTAACAGTGTTTCCATATAAGCCGATCGATGATAGAGCTATGAAAGATTTACGTAATTATATCAACAGTGAATTAAGAAAAGACAACGATCATTGTATTAAAATATTTTAATTTGGTTTAGTTTATATTTATTAGTTTTTTATTATTATTTTATTTTTAGTTTTTTTATCTCTTACTTATTTCATCTTTTCCACTAAAAATATTTTTATAAATTAAAATAGTTGGAAATGAATGAAAAATGAAAGTGAATAAAAAATTAAATAATTAAATAATTGGTCACTGGTAATCATAAAACAAAAAAACTAAACAATTCATCGATATATCTCAACGAAAAATCACAGCAATCAGAAAATGAACAACACAATAATAGATCGTACTGACTAATCGCACGATAGTGAAACAAACAACCAGTAGCAAAATTTGATCACAGTAACTAGTTACAAAATTTGGCCGAGAACGCCAGTGACCTCTAAACGAACATGACTTTTGTTGATATTTTTTCTTTATAGATGATTTGCTTGACTCAAAGCATCTATCTCAATTGTATAAATGGATTTGAAGGTTGACTCAGACATTTTATAAACTTTGTATTTAGAGATCCAAATTAAATCTATTTGTTTCTTTGTTTGTCTTATTTTTTATGTTTAAGATTTTGTCTATAGAAATTTGAAATTTGCTGATTATGTATTTCAAAAAATGCATTTCACCGTATATATTTTGTTTGATTTTCACTTTGAATGAATATTAATCCCATAAACATTAAAAAACAATCTATTGTCAAAAAAAATGAAAAACAAGAGGGGATGTGGCATTTTGACTATTTTGGGAGTTTTGTTTCAAATGTTTTGTCACAAAATGTATGTGATAATTGTGTTTGTACTAAATGTGGAATTTAAGACAAGACTTTTCTCAACCATTTTCGTACGGGGATCTTAAAACTTTTTCATTGTAGATAACATGAATAGAATGATAATAGTCCACAAACTTTTTGTAATTTGATATTTGATATTTGTGTTTTATTGTTCGTTTGCTTATAATTAGTAAACAAAATCAAACAAACCCATAGTTTAAAGCATTTGAAATTGAAGCCAAGCGATTTTTTAATGTTTCATATGATTTTTTTTGTTTTCTTTCATACAAACCCAAACACAAACGCACATTTTACATTTAAAAACAATCGAAATCATAGTGAATTTTCAAGATTAGTTTTGACATATAGCTTTTTCGTTGTTTTTTTCCACTCTCAATCTAACAGAGGTACATAACAATTAATGAACCAACAACTAAGAGTATCATTGGTTAAAAGAAAAGGTAAAAAGGAATAAAAATTTTGTGTAGAATTCAAATTAAAAATGGACTTTTTAATTAACTTTATCAAATTTTTTTTATAATAAACATCTTATAAATATTAATAATATACATTTGTTGGTTAGGATAAGCATTTTTAATATGCATAAAAAAGCTGAACCGACCATACACTAAACACATTCGTCCAGGGAAGCATGTTCCCTTCAATTATCTAAAATATAGATAATCTAATACATAACTGGTGCGATCTCGATAAGCCTTAATTTTAAGGATTTTAATAACAACCATGAATCAAGCAACCAAGACCATTTTTCTCAACTAGCTAGATATTATAGAGATTATGGTCGTGGAAAAACTCAATTGGTTCATGTTAAATCAAGAGATGGTCGAATTTCCCTTCTGTTGGACCGTAGAGAGCTAGTTCGACCACCCGAGCAAGTTCAAGAAGCCATACTTGTTTTTGATGATTCAAGGCACGTCTTAGCTCAGCCAAATACAAGAGATAAGGCCCAAAAGGCCCAAGAAGACACCAATGACGAGTTAGGTCTACTCAAGGATGAGCCCAACAAGATGAGGGTTGAGCAGGGCCCATATTGGCCCATGAAGCTGAAGGATCGACCACCATGGGCTCTTATGGATGGATATGGACGTAGCCCAAGTAGAAGATTAGATTAAAAATAAACCAACCAATTGGTTTAATTTAATGGTTCATAATCACTTAAATTAAACCAAAAGAGATTAGGATAAGAGTAAGAATATCTTTGAATTTAAATTATAAATCAATTAAAATCAAAGATATTCTTTAGCTAAAATCTAGGAAGTAGTTAAGATATGATCTTGTAGATATGATCTTGTAGATATGATTTAGATAGGATTTATCAGCCTATATAAAGGCTTCACCCCCCCTTGTAAAAGACACATCGAATTTTATAAACAATCTTAAAGTTATTTTGCTTCTTGCTTTCTCTGTTCAGCCTAAGAACATTGACCCTTGATCACTAAAGAGTAGAGTAATCTACTGTGATATTCCATAGCTCTTTGCAGGGTGATCCTGTGCTAGTGGAATCAAACCCCTTCATCATTCACATCCATTGGAGAGTTAGTAACCTTCAAATTCATCCCCATCCAGCCGCCATCAAAACAAGAGAAGCTAGTAGCTTCTATCCATACATCCAACCATCCGCTGCCCAAGGAGAGTTAGTAACCTCCTTCTTCATCATTCAACCTACCTTCAAGCCGATCCTCTGGTTTATTCATAACCAGGGCCGCACCAAGTGGTATCAGAGCCTCTTGAAGGTTAGGGTTTGTGAAATCACTTTGATTTCGAAACCACCATCAATTTCTTTTCATTTTTTTAAGTTTCATAAACAAATTCTTATCTTTCTATCTTTTGTAAGTGAGCTGAGCCTTTTCTGAATTACAAAATGATCTAAGAAAGGATCTGAAAATCAAAAAAAAAAAAAAAACGAAAATCCAAAAAAAAAAAAAAAAAAAAAAACGAAAATCAAAAAAAAAAAAAAAGAAAAAAAAAAAAAACGAAAATCAGAAAAAAAAAAAAAAATAATAATAATAATAATCTTGCAATCTTTCTATCTTAAGTTTCAGTAGGTTTAGCTCTAGATCTTAGGTGATTGGGCTTTGATCTATTTTGAACTTGTTGGAATAATCTATCCTAGATTCATAATCTAATCATCATATATCCAGCAAATCTACCATGTATTCTTTTGGGAACAAAAGAAAATATGGAGAGAAGGCAAAACAACAAGCAACAAGGGAGAGAGTTGCACCTACCCAAACTGTGATCCTGACTGAGAAGCAATTAGAGGATCTAACAGATCTGATCTACAATCAAATGAGAGAAAAAAAATTCCACAAGCCAAGGTGGGAAGCGTCTGATCTAAAACCAGTAAGTCCAAAGAAGCAAGTCAACAACAGAGGTCGATCCCTACTATTTTCAGGAAATAGAAAAGATCCTGAAGTATACTTGCAATGGGAAAGCGATATGGAAAAGTGGCTACAATTCAACAAAATTCCCAAGGAACTGGAGTTATCACAAGTGGTCTCAGCATTCACAGGAAAAGCTCATGAATGGTGGTTAAAGGAAAACCCTCCAACTATCTACAAGAATTCAGTGCTAGATTGGAGAGGTCTTAAGGCACGGATGCATGAAGAATTTGTAGAGCAGTACCAATCCACCCCAACCAGAGTGACGTCTATATCACCATCAGCTAAGGAGCTCAAAATAAATAAACATGAAGAAGATACAGAAGATTCCATCTTGCAGACTATCAACAAACCCAAACAAGACATACAACCAATCAACGGATCATACAAACCAGACCCAGAGGAATTAAGCAACGAATTGACTTTTTCCAGAAACTCAACTCATCAAGGAGTCACTGAGAAAAAGAATTGGGTCAAAAGCTTTCAACATGAAAGAGATATTCCACTCTCAAGTCGGCAGACTTCCACTGAATCTGAGGGAGACCAGCAGTTACCTATTGAAGGATTACAATCTAACCAGGATGAATCAAGTCGTAAATCAACATATTTTGGAAAGCTAACAGTTCAGAGGAGCATGTCGAATTGGATTCATGTCCAAATTCCTTATGGTTTAAAAGTTATTCAACTAATAAACCAGGAAATGCTCGGTTTGCCTTATTTGGAAGCTTACGGGTTCAACCACTTACAAACCAGAATTTGGCGACCAGGAGAGGAATATAATCATTCTAGGGACATATCTAATCATCCAGAAGGTTCATCCATCAACTTAGAGAGTTCGGATTTGAGGACAAATCCTTTTAAAGGAGGAGGGGATGGTGCGATCTCGATAAGCCTTAATTTTAAGGATTTTAATAACAACCATGAATCAAGCAACCAAGACCATTTTTCTCAACTAGCTAGATATTATAGAGATTATGGTCGTGGAAAAACTCAATTGGTTCATGTTGAATCAAGAGATGGTCGAATTTCCCTTCTGTTGGACCGTAGAGAGCTAGTTCGACCACCCGAGCAAGTTCAAGAAGCCATACTTGTTTTTGATGATTCAAGGCACGTCTTAGCTCAGCCAAATACAAGAGATAAGGCCCAAAAGGCCCAAGAAGACACCAAGGACGAGTTAGGTCTACTCAAGGATGAGCCCAACAAGATGAGGGTTGAGCAGGGCCCATATTGGCCCATGAAGCTGAAGGATCGACCACCATGGGCTCTTATGGATGGATATGGACGTAGCCCAAGTAGAAGATTAGATTAAAAATAAACCAACCAATTGGTTTAATTTAATGGTTCATAATCACTTAAATTAAACCAAAAGAGATTAGGATAAGAGTAAGAATATCTTTGAATTTAAATTATAAATCAATTAAAATCAAAGATATTCTTTAGCTAAAATCTAGGAAGTAGTTAAGATATGATCTTGTAGATATGATCTTGTAGATATGATTTAGATAGGATTTATCAGCCTATATAAAGGCTTCACCCCCCCTTGTAAAAGACACATCGAATTTTATAAACAATCTTAAAGCTATTTTGCTTCTTGCTTTCTCTGTTCAGCCTAAGAACATTGACCCTTGATCACTAGAGAGTAGAGTAATCTACTGTGATATTCCATAGCTCTTTGCAGGGTGATCCTGTGCTAGTGGAATCAAACCCCTTCATCATTCACATCCATTGGAGAGTTAGTAACCTTCAAATTCATCCCCATCCAGCCGCCATCAAAACAAGATAAGCTAGTAGCTTCTATCCATACATCCAACCATCCGCTGCCCAAGGAGAGTTAGTAACCTCCTTCTTCATCATTCAACCTACCTTCAAGCCGATCCTCTGGTTTATTCATAACCAGGGCCGCACCAATAACCTACTGATCTATGCTAATATTCATTCTTTCGATGTGCCATTATTGATTTCAAACCCACATAAAAAATACTGTTAATGAAAGAAATAGAAAAAAAATATAAATAGATTCAATTTTTTTTATATATTTTGATAATATTAAATTTCAATAAATATATGAAATCAGTAATAACTAATTTTTTGTTTAATAATAATAGATTTTGAATAAATTAAAGGTTAGCAAACGAATAAAAAATATAAATTTACTGAGAATCCATAAATCAATAAACACTGTATCTATAAAATTTCAAAATCTATAAAAATCTCATGTATCAAAAAGTTTTTATGAAACAAGAGGTCATCACTTGAGCAAGAGGTGAGGCCAGTTTCTTGAAATGTAGGCTTTAAAACTTAATGTCATGCTTTATATGCCTTGGATAAGGCCCGGGCCTGTGTACCTAATATCTACACCAAACACGATTTATTGTATATATATATTTTTTATTTAGTGAAATATGTTTTTGAAAAAAAAGGAAAAAAGAAGTTGAAAAACGACAATGGTTACGAAAAAATGAATAAAAGAGTCGTTGGGTCAAATCAGTTGACGTAGAGAGTGTAAAGAGGGGCCAGTAGTTGCAGACCAAAGGGAAAGAAAGTAGGGACAACTTTGTAAATGCGCCGTATTATTATTAAAATTTAATTACTCTAATTTAAGTTTTTTAAAAATAAACATTTTTCTCTTTTGATTATGGCACAGCTTGTTGGTTTGCGTGCAAACCCCTTTCCCTCTTCTCTCTTTCTCTTTCTAACTGTTCGTTGTTCAGACCAGACACAGATCACTTACTCTCTATCTTTAATTTCTCAAAGACATTTGTTTTTGTTTTTCTCAGCGAGAAGAAAGAAAGATAGAAATTTGAAGAACTTTTCTAATATCTTTTGATGAGATTCCTCTTCTGTTTTGACTGATAAAGTTTCGCATCTCCTCTGCTTCATCTACTGTTGCTTCCCAAGGTTTGTTGTGTTCTACTGTGTCCTCACAATGATTCAACCTCGCCGTGACTCTCTTCTTTGAGAGAGAGAGAGACAGTGGGAGAGAGGGAAAGTTCAGGTTTTTTTTTTTGTTCACTAGAAAATCTTGAAGATATAGTGTTTTTGGTTGATTTCTGTATTTTGTGTATTTCTTCTTGAAATAATCTGAGATCTTCCGTAAGCTTTCCCTCAACTTCTTCTTTTTCACTAGTGTAAAAACACTTTGTATCTTTTCAAAATTTGCGTTCCACTTGTCCTTGGTCTCTCACTAGAAGCCACGACCAAAGAATCTTCTTTGTCTGAGAAAACAAAAAGCACAAAAGAGACAACACATTCACTTCCGTTTCTCCTAAGAAACGACGGATTTTCCGAAGAAGTAAGATAAAGAATAGAAGAAACCAAAAAAGTGACAAAGAGAGAGGAAAAGAGGGATAAAGCAGCTCGAATCCCAGTGTTAAGTACAGTAAACAATCGTCGGAAAGTTGAAAATTGTTATAAGAAAAAGATAAAATGGCGATGGCCGTGACCAATCACCATGAGAGTGGCGACAATATAAATCGGCATTTGGATAGTAGCGGGAAGTATGTAAGGTACACGGCGGAGCAAGTGGAGGCGCTTGAACGTGTTTACTCAGAGTGTCCTAAACCCACTTCCCTCTGTCGTCAACAGCTGATCCGAGAATGCCCCATTTTGGCTCATATCGAGCCGAAGCAGATCAAAGTTTGGTTTCAGAACCGAAGGTGACCGAAAAACTACTCAAAAGAATTGTTTTTTTTGTTTGGTTTCAATCTTTAGATTAGTGGGTCTCTAGTGTTCTCGCCAAAGTTAGATTCTTTTGGTGATACTGTTGGGTATATACTTCCGTTAAACTCAGATTATGGGAAGATTTGGTGGGTGTGGATTCGATTCTCTCCCTAAAAGGGTCTTAAGATTCTTTGTTGTAGTTTAGTTGTGATGCCCAGATTTGGATTTCTAGGATTCTCTTCATTAGTTAGTTGTGATTGGTTTGTCTGGAGGGAATAAGGGAGACAAAAATAGATACGTGTGGTGATTGGTTTTGTATGGTTTAGGTGTCGAGATAAACAGAGGAAAGAGGCTTCGAGACTTCAAAGCGTAAATCGGAAGCTTTCGGCTATGAATAAGCTGTTGATGGAGGAGAATGATAGGCTTCAAAAACAGGTTTCTCATCTTGTCTGTGAAAACGGATATATGAAGCAGCAGCTGACCACAGTGGTATATTCAAAGAGAAAGAACAAATCTTTATCCGTTTGGTATTTGCAAGTTCTGATGGCTAACCACATTTCAGGGGACTGATGCGAGCTGCGACTCGGTGGATCCAACTCCTCAGCATTCTCTTAGTGATGCAAGTCCTGCAGGGTAAGCGAAGATGAGTCGATACTAACTTTGTTTCTAATCTTTCTTGTGTGTGGATATAACCAACTTATGCTGTTTTGGTAGACTGCTTGCGATTGCAGAGGAGACCTTGGCAGAGTTCCTTTCAAAGGCTACAGGAACTGCTGTTGATTGGGTCCAGATGCCTGGGATGAAGGTAATATTTGTGCCCGTCTTAATTGTTACTTACGGTTTACATGGCGTGACATGTGTATTGAGATGAATCATTGTTGTGAATTCAGCCTGGTCCGGACTCGGTTGGCATTTTTGCCATTTCGCAAAGATGCAATGGCGTGGCAGCTCGAGCATGTGGTCTTGTTAGTTTAGAACCTATGAAGGTAAAGGGTGTTGCTATGTTCCACCTTAAGCAGGCTCACTATTTGTAGTTCCAGTCCCTTTATTTTGTGCTGATGTGTAAATCTTATTTGCAGATTGCTGAGATTCTCAAAGATCGACCATCTTGGTTCCGTGACTGTCGGAGCCTTGAAGTTTTCACAATGTTCCCTGCCGGTAATGGTGGAACGATTGAGCTCGTATATATGCAGGTGAAATCTTGTTTCTGCGGCTCTTCTTTTCACTTAGTGTTCTGTTTCTAGCAATCACATTTGATTATTTTGATTTGAGTAACGCCAATTTTATCAGACATATGCACGGACGACTTTGGCTCCTGCCCGTGATTTCTGGACCCTGAGATACACTACAAGCCTTGAGAATGGCAGTCTTGTGGTATACTTATCTCACAATGTCTTCATGAGATATTTGAATGTTGATGATAAAAATATTTCTTTGGTAATTAATTTTCTCTAAGTGCTTTTTATAAGGTCTGTGAGAGGTCTCTTTCCGGTTCTGGAGCTGGTCCTAATGCTTCTTCCGCTGCTCAGTTTGTGAGAGCAGAGATGCTTCCTTGTGGCTATTTAGTAAGGCCTTGTGATGGTGGTGGCTCCATAATTCACATTGTTGATCACATTAATCTCGAGGTACGAAAGGTATAGCTAATTTATTATCTTTCTATACATTAGCTTCAACACCCCTGAAAAAGAATTGATTCCAATTCATTATTCTTGTAGGGCTGGAGTGTACCAGACGTGCTGCGACCCCTTTATGAATCATCTAAAGTAGTTGCACAAAACATGACAATTGCTGTGAGTAGATATGGACTCAAAGTTCCTTTTAAGAGTGATTTGTTCTATATAATGAATATTGGCTTTCGTTTGGGGTTTTAGGCTTTGCGATATGTCAGGCAAATAGCGCACGAGACAAATGGGGAAGTAGTATATGGATTAGGGAGACAGCCTGCGGTTTTGAGAACTTTTAGCCAAAGATTAAGCAGGTTTGGTTTTTTATAAGCATTTACCATTTTTATGCAAATATCTCTTTTGATCATTTCATTTGAACATTTATCTGTTTTCTTTCTCTGTACAGAGGTTTCAATGATGCGGTTAATGGGTTTAATGACGATGGGTGGTCCATAATGCATTGTAATGGAGCAGAAGACATAATTGTTGCTGTTAACTCTACAAAGCACTTGAATAGTATTTCTGATTCCCTCTCTTTCGGAGGTGTGCTCTGTGCCAAGGCTTCAATGCTTCTTCAAGTAAGTTTCTTTTACTGTTTTTTTTAAACATCTCTGTTGCAGCTTTGGAAAGTTTTTCTGAACACTTACATTTTTTGGGTGAACATAGAATGTTCCTCCTGCGGTTCTCATTCAATTTCTAAGGGAGCATCGGTCTGAGTGGGCTGATTTCAATGTTGATGCATATTCTGCTGCCACACTGAAAGCTGGTGCCTTTTCTTATCACGGGATGAGGCCTACAAGGTTCACCGGTAGCCAAATAATAATGCCGTTGGGGCATACAATCGAAAATGAAGAGGTAGGCTCTCTTATTTGTTATGAGATGATATCTATATCAATGTCATCGGTGTTATTCTTAATGTTGTTTGGTATTATGCTTCAGATACTTGAAGTTGTTAGATTAGAAGGTCATTCTCTTGTCCAAGAAGACGCATTTGTCTCCAGGGATGTACATCTTCTACAGGTATTCTTCCTTAACACTATGTAAATGAGCTCTTTACTCTTTTAGTAGTTAAGTGACTTAATGGTACATAGCAGATTTGTACTGGGATTGATGAGAATGCTGTTGGAGCTTGTTCAGAGCTAATATTTGCTCCAATTAATGAGATGTTTCCGGATGATGCTCCACTTGTTCCTTCTGGTTTCCGAGTCATACCTGTAGATGCCAAAACGGTATATTGTTGCTTCCTTTTGTATGACCGGTTAGTTCGTAATAATTTCTTCTCTCTCTCAAGACATTTTCTGCCTTGATACAGGGCGATGGTCAGGACTTGTTGGCTGCTAACCACCGGACGTTAGACTTAACTTCTAGCCTTGATGTGGATTCGGCAGCAGAGAATGGTTCTAGCCCGAGCTCACGGTGCATACTCACACTTGCTTTTCAGTTCCCTTTTGAGAATAACTTGCAAGAGAATGTTGCCAATATGGCTTGCCAGTATGTGCGGAGCGTGATTTCCTCGGTTCAACGGGTTGCAATGGCGGTCTCACCGTCAGGGTTAAACCCTGTTTCTGGTTCCAAATTATATCCAGGATCTCCTGAAGCAGTTACCCTTGCACTGTGGATATGCCAAAGTTACAAGTGAGTTTCCTCTTTTGTATAATTACTCTCATCTTATGGTCTTAGTTACCTTTAGAAGATTCTTTCGCTTACATGGGGCTTGTTAATGCCAAACACAGTCAACACTTGGGATCTGATTTGCTGAGGACAGACTCACTTGGAGACGATTCGTTATTACGACAACTATGGCATCACCAAGATGCTATATTGTGTTGCTCTTTGAAGGTGATTGAATGATTCTAATATAGTTTGGTTTATTGGTATTGTAGAAAAGAAAGCAAAGAAAAACCATCTCCATTTTGGTTTAATGCAATTTGTTTGGTTTGATCTGGTTATTAGGTTCGTTTTTAAATTGAAAAAAAATATAAAACTTTATTTATAATCGCTTTTACTAAAACCGGTTTTAGACATGTTGGTTCGAATTCGGTTTGGTTTAATTGTCCATCCCTATATAGACCGAGAATTATAGACATAATCTTGTAACCTCTGGGTTCAATGGTATTGCAGCCACAGCCAGTGTTCATGTTTGCGAACCAGGCAGGTCTAGACATGTTAGAGACAACGCTCGTTGCGTTGCAAGACATCACATTGGAGAAAATCTTTGACGAGACAGGTCGTAAAGCCCTCTGTCCAGATTTTGCCAAGCTAATGCAACAGGTTAAAAAAACAAGCCTTCATAAGTATTGTTTGTTATTTTATTGGTCTGATAGAAAAACATGTTTGTCTGAATTGGTGTGGGTATATTACTATCGCAGGGGTTTGCTTGCTTACCATCTGGAATGTGTGTGTCGACAATGGGGAGACATGTTTCGTACGAGCAAGCTGTTTCATGGAAAGTGTTCGCTGACTCTGAAGATAATAACAACAATACTATTCATTGTCTTGCTTTCTTGTTTGTGAACTGGTCTTTTCTGTGACCAATCAAAACTCCGCAAAGAGTATTCTTTACTCATTTTTGGTTGACTTCGGTGTAATTTATTGTTATTATATAGTATTAACTTTCGAAGTATTGCATTTATTTCTCGTATCTATTAGAGAGTACAGAGTAATTAAACATCATGTTATTTCCTCTAACTGAGACAGAGTAAAGTATTGAAACAGAGTAGTTTATATACTTTTTTTTGACAAAGACGTAGCTAATACACAACTACATTATTACTTGTAATTACTAATATGCTATTATACTCATAAGCTAATAAGTACTGATATGCTATATGCTTCATGTCGCGCAAAAGTGCGTTGGGGACAGAAACAAAGTATTTTGGTTTTCTGAAGGCACATCAGAATTATTTTCTAGATTTACTATTTCGTAAGCATCAGTTGAAATGTGTTTGTTTCGGTATGGTGATCCACTCCAAAACTTGGATAGTATCCATCATAAGTTGAAATGTGTTTGTGTCTAAAAAAATCTATATAATCTATCGAAGTTGATGAAGGAGTGTGTCCGAGACTTTGAAGCATCAGATATTTCCTGAATTAAAACTTAAAAAATATTAGTTTATTATATTTTATAAATAAACAAAAACTTGATGAGACATACATTCGATTATTCCATTATTCTTCTTCCATTTCAATAGATTTTGTGGTTTAATTAAATGAAACTCCAATTAACGATACACGTCATATATTTTTTTCATAGAATAAACTTTTTTATTATTTTGTAACGTAAGTTATTCTAGATTTTAACATATTTTTTCTGGAATTGTGTTTCTAATCCTCGATTTGCTATAGTTTTATAAAGGACTAATACACCAACTAATATATTTTATTTCAGTTTAGTTTCATATATTTTTAAAAAAGTATGAACCATACTATCATAGTATCATTTCATTGTATCTTTCCCTTTCATAATATCATTATGTACACATACACATAATTGGTCAACTAAATTCTACAAATACATAAAACACAACTATTAACTAAATAAATACCTTTTGATGATTGTCCTTGATTTGTCATACATATAAAACAGCACACCATTGATAGTTAATTTTTTTAAAAAAAATAAATAAATGAAATTTAATTATATTTTTAAAAACAATGGTAAGCATATTATATTTATGTAATTCAAATATAACAGAATAATAATTAATATATTTTTAAAGTACATAATTCATTTGCAGGGTAACAAATGTATATACTTATAATTAACAAATTTAATTAACTTGACTATAAGGTTTATGGTAAAAATATTGATTAAAACATTATAGAAGTTACTTACCCAAACAAAACCCTAATAGCTTGATTTGTAGAGAAGATCATTATCTGTGAGATTTTTGTTATGTGTTTTTTAATAGATTAGTAAATGTGACTCTTCTATTGCATATGCTTATGTCTAAAATTAGTAATGTATTGCAGAAAAAAAGAATGCATATATGTAAAATAAATCCATCCATGGCTAATACAAAGAAAAAAATCTAAAGATTAAGAATTCTAATTTTTGAGTAAAAATATTAAATATTGTATAAATTTAGTTTTATAAAGTTAAGAGAAATTAGTTTACACAAATAATGTTTGGATGAAAAATGATTTTTGAAAAAAAATAAGAACGGAAAATCTACTTTAGAATCTGCAAAGCAATCAAACCCTAAGTTTTGGAAAACATATTTTCATGATTTCTCTAAAAGATTATATCAGTTTTAAACACCACAACCTCATTTCATTAAAAACGAAAACTGATTTCAAATAGATTCATTGTTGTCACCGCTTATGATCGAGACTAGCCAACTGAACAAACTGTTATCTATAATAGCGTAGTACATTCGACACATCCTAACCGTCATAGCTTTGACATCAGTCGCATGATTCGTTCTTCGTCTAACCAACTACAATGTGAAGGTCTTTGGCAAGTGATAGAGTGAATGTCTTGTAGATAGGAGTCCAGACTTGGCCATTGCTCCTGATTTTTCACAGCTGCAAATAGATTTGAGTAATCCAATTGAAAACACAATTCTTTATACCCCATGTTAGACAAGTAAGAACATGCCCAACTCAATGCTTGTGCCTCCACATGTATTGCTGAAGGTAGCTATGGGAATGCCTAAACCAAAAAAACCTAACCTCACCTAAAGAGTTTCTAGTAAATCTCACCGTGCAACTAGTCACAAGTTGCATAATCTAAACATTTTATTCGATGAGACAAAAAACAATAATATTTCTTTCCTTAATTTTTTTTTAATTATGTTTCCCAGAGATTAGTTTTTTTTTTTTTTTTGGGATCCTTTCTAAAATCATATGTGATTTCTCATTTGTGCATCTCCTTCTTCACCAGCATCAAAATTAGGGTTTTTTTTTTCTTTCTTTTGGCGAGTTCTTTGGCGAGTGCCCTAAGATTTAGAGATTGAGTTCGAGTCTGAGAAGAGTTCTAATTAGCTCGTATCCTTCTTCGCTTCTTCGTTTTCATCCTCTGTCCTGCTTCGTTCTTCCACCATGTTCTGGAAGTTGACTGCTCTCTCTGCTGCTTCCCCGGTGAGTAGAACTTTTTCTACACATGAATTCGGATTGTTTGCGTCTTCTCACTCCGTTTCCGTTGAACTCTTCGTCTTCGGAATCGACTGTTTCTTTCGTATCTACTTTGTTCGTACGCGAATTGAAGATGCTGAAATGTTTTAGATTTCGTTGGTTTCCTGATCTTATGTTCGTCAGCTATAATCCTTAAAAACTTTCTTCTTTATGACATGCTTGTAAATGATATATATGGAGGTCAATTGTTTATCCCCAGTATCGCGTTGGATTTTTCAGATGACATTTGCTGCTTCGACTTTGTTGTTAAGTTCTTGATGTATTTCCAAGTTCTTGCTTTCCAATAGCTCCATAGTCCTCGTGATGTATGATGTGGGTCTTCAATGTTCTATATCGTGAATCATTAGATGTTTTACCTATCGCTTATCTCTTGTCACTTCAAAATATTTCGTCTCTAGTGACGTTCTGTGGGAAATAGTCATGTTTTCAATTTCTTGAAAGCTGGTAATGTACTTTAGAGAAATGAGAAATGAGATAGGGAACACTGTTGTTGCGATGAATCTGCAGTTGTCCATTTCGTCTTTTGTCTTCCTTATATTTTGCTTGCGATTGACAGGTCGAATCCATATTAGACAAAGAAGACTTCACTTTGGAAGAACTCCTGGATGAGGAAGACATAATCCAAGAATGCAGAGCTTTGAACAGCCGGCTCATTAATTTGTAATTCATTTAGGCGTCCTCCTCTTTAACCTCGTTGTAGTTATGTGTAGATTTTTTTTATCTTCGTTTGTACTATGACATGTGTCTTCCCTCTATATTAATCATTCCTGAAAGATTGAAGAGGATATACAAGCCAGCAGATATTGCACACAGAAAGTAGATAGAATCACTTCATACTACCTTATGTTTTCTTTGCAGGACCACCCTGGTATACAATGGAAGTTTTAGTTTCTCATAGTAGTAGCAAGGGTTGCGATGTTGGCCTTTTATGCTTTTATTGTATATGCTCATTTGCAGTTTGAGAGAAAGAGCCCAAGTGGAACAGTTATTACGTTTTATTGTTGAAGAATCTCCAGAAGATGCTGATAGCAAGCGTGCTTTCAAGTATGTGCATTTTCTTCTTTTTTTTTGATATAGCATCCGTTACTTTTGCTGATTAACTTTATCCACTTTTGCTGATGAACTTTATCCAGATTTACTGTTGATCTGATGTAGAATATTTCTGCAAACCATTTTAAACCAAGATTGATTAACCATGTTTAGAATATTTCTCTCGAACTATTTTGAACTTTATCCAGATGTACTGCTGACCACAAAGCATGTTTCTCTATTAGGTTTCCTTTCATCTCCTCTGAAGTCTTGACTTGTGAGATTGATGTAATTCTTAAGACTTTAGTGGAGGAGGAGGAGGTATTGTACTAATTTTCTTCTTCATCATTGTGATGAATGCAAAAACTTGAGTTTAATGTTTCTTTCCTCTGGTCTCATTTAATTGTTTATTCTACCTGATGCAGCTAATGAACCTACTGTTCTCCTTTTTGGAGCCAAACCGTTCCCACAGCGTAATGCTAGCTGGGTATTTCAGCAAGGTAATATTTTCGATGTACACTTTTTTCAGTAATTATTTTGAGAACTACAATTCGTAAGAGTTTCTGTTATATGCCTCCACATGTTTGTTACTTAAGAATGTATCTTATCTCTTCCGGGTGTAGGTTGTCATATGCCTCATGTTGAGGAAGACGGTCCCGCTGATGAACTATGTAAAAGTGAGTTCTATTTGGATGTTTTATGATATTCTTGCGAGTAGCACGGAAAGCATACTAAGTTCTTGTTTAAAATAAGATTGTGTGGCAGAAAGCATAATAAGCTGGATGTTCCGTTGTAAATTTCTGTGCCCTATATTTGTTTTTCTGACCTAGATAATCCTTGAATACATATGATCGAGATGCACTTTTTCTTTGGAACTTGTTACTTTGTGAATTGTCTGTTGTACAGTCGATATAAAAATAGTAACTAATGTCTTACAATACCATTTACAGGCCCATCAAAATGTTTTCCAGCAACTTGTTGATTTGATAGGGATTACGTCCATTATGGAGGTAAACTGGCCCTCTCTTCTTATCCTTACATTTGATCTGGTAATCACTTTTCAGCTAATGTTCATGTGATTTCTCTAGGTTCTAATTCGGTTGGTTGGTGCGGATGATCATGTGTATCCCAACCACCTGGATGTGATGCAATGGTTGGCTGATAGCAATCTGCTTGAAATGATCGTTGATAAGCTTAGCCCATCAGTAAGTAGAATTTTACAATGTCTCTATCCACTTCATTTTGCTGAAAATTATTGAAACATAGGAAACATGGGCCTTATAAGCTACTTCGGGTTGCCTCTGTTTAATGTCATAATAAAATGTGGGATCTGTTGGTTCTTCATATGGCCAGGCTGCTAGTATGGAGCTACTTAAAAATCACATATTTTTTAAAGCTTTATAAGATTTATAGAGGATAGGTCCTGTGCTTGCATATCTATGTTTTATCTTCTTGGCGCGGTGGTTGATTACCTACTTCTAAAACTATAAATGCAGTAAAGAAAATTTTCACTGTAGTGGTTTGCGGTCAAACAACAAGACGTATTTTCTAATTTTGATCAGTTTCGTTGTAAAGTTTCTGACAGATATTTTCTTTGATTTTCAGAATTCTCTCGAAGTTCATGCAAACGCTGCTGAAACGTTGTGCACTGTTGCACAAAATTCACCATCACCTTTGGCTACGAAACTCTCTAGTTCAAGGTTTGAATTATTTTATCCTCCTAAATATGCAGAAACAGATTTAGTTTCAAAATAATTTCAGTGATCTCTTTGTCTGCAGTTTCGTTGCAAGGATATTTGGTCATGCTTTCGGAGATTCCCAGTCCAAATCTAGCCTTGTCCACACACTCTCGGTGTGCATTTCATTGTTATGCCCAAGAAGATCTCTAGTTTCTTCTCCCTTTATGTATTCATTCAGGGGTCAACAAATCTTTGAGTCTCCAATTTCTGTGAATCCGGAGACTATTGCCACCATGCTGCCTAGACTTGGTTAGTGTAATACAAATGACCCATTATGTTCTATACATGTGTTGCATATTTGTTTCTTGTTTTTCCTGCTGATTGTTGATTCATCACAACATTAGTATCACTTTTTTTACTAATAACGAGGATCCAATTCCATCTCATCCTAAAATCTGTTCACTTATGCTGTTCGATGTGACAATGCATCTTTGCACGACAATGAAAATCATCTGGTTTTATTATATGGTTGTTCATTTGATTTCATTCACTTTCTTATTAGTAGTTTCTGGATATATGCTTTGTTCTTTCTAGCCTGATAGATTCGAGCTCTCATTCTTGTTGAACGTATATGATAGAATTTGGCTCCTTGACTTTTTATGTGCTTGGAGCTCTTATTTGAACTTTCCTTTAAGCCTAATATCTCTGGTGTAGGTGACTTTGTCGCACTTTTAAACGTGACCTCTGATGAAAAGGTGTTACCTACAACCTATGGACAGTTGAGGCCTCCTCTTGGCAGTCATCGTCTGAAGGTCAGGTTTCTTTGTGAAATTTTAGTTTTTGTCAACTGGAGGGTCTGACTATAAGATGGGGCCGACATCAGATCTTGGAATTACACATGTACACTTCTCTGTGTGCTTTCTGTTCAATTATTTTCTTCTGATTTCCTTTGTGTTGCTGATGGCTTCTCTTAGATTGTGGAGTTCATCGCTATCTTGTTGAAAACACAAAGTGAAGCTACAGGAAAAGAACTAGCCAGCTCAGGAGCTATTAGAAGAGTCATTGATCTGTTCTTCGAGTAAATACTTCTTCATGGATTGATTACAAACTCTTGCTTTGTTTGGTACTTCACATGTCTTTATGTTTTTCTTGGCTAAATCCAAATTTTCAATTGCCCTTTTCTCTATGCTAGGTACCCATATAATAATGCGCTGCACCATCAGGTGGAGAGTATAATAGTATCGTGTTTGGAGAGCAAAAACGAGGAGATTATTGACCATCTTCTCCGCGAATGTGATTTGATTGGAAAAGTTCTTAAAACAGAGAAACAGCCAATCCTTTCTGGTGATAACAAGGTATGAACTGTTTCACTCATGCTTATTGGTGTGCTTAGTACTGTCTGATAAATTTTCAAATATATGACGATCAAAGTTTGTCAAGAGAGCGTATACAAAAAAATTTCCAGTTCTGCGAGAGATGTGGAACATCAGATTGTGTGGTCTGCGAAGAAAATATATTTATTTTTATACCACTTTTTTCAGATACAAAAGTGGCCCGTTATATCCACTTTTCAAACAGATAGTGTACTGAGTTATAGGTTTTAATGATTCTGCTTTCATGCAGCCAACAGTACCTGCTTCTGGAAAGCAGGCTCCACGGGTGGGAAATATTGGTCATATTTCAAGAATTTCGAACAAGCTTGTTCAGCTGTCAAATAACAGTATCCTAATAAAGACTTTACTTGAGGTTCGTTTTTCAGCAACAGTGGTAGCAAATTTACTGTTGTATGCAGTATATTATCTTCATACATAAAGCCATTTAAGTTGTGTTAAATTACTTGGATTCTTTCTGCAATCCGCATCATCATGTGTCCATAATGAAGTAAATCCATGTATAGTTGCTTGCATCTATGAAACCACTCTGTTTTCTGTACTCGTGGGAGTCAACCAGTTATAATTATATGGATTCTTTCTGAAAAACCCATCAAAATGTGTCCATATGAAGTAATCCATGTATAACTCTATATTTTTCCTTGTAATATTTAGGCATTGTCTTAGCTTAATCTTGTTTACAAATAGTTGCATTTTGTTTGGAAGATAGAACTTTCTGACGCGTACCGTTTTCCTTTGCTAGGAACATAACGAATGGGGCGAGTGGGAAGCTAATACATTGCATGATCGAAACGCGGTTGAGAATGTTTATCGCTGGGTTTGCGGGTATGCCTCTTCTCAAACCTTTACGGCTGCTGTCACAGCTATTTACCTTCAAGATTTCTTTGTTAAAACATTGAGATATCATAGCAAACTTGGTCCCAACTCCTTTGGATTTAAAGATAAATGATTTAAAGATGGATGGCACAGTATCTATTCCTGCTAGTTCTGATTTTGTCTCTTGATAACAATCACTTTACTTCCTTCGCATGCAGACGCCCAACTGCATTACATGATAGGACTAGGGACAGTGACGATGATGAAGCTCACGACAGGGATTATGACCTTGCTGGTTTAGCTAATAACTTGAACCAGTTTAGATACAACATGCAAGAGAACAATGGTGCTGGAGAGGTAATTGTTAATCTCTCTGATTAGTATTTCTTAAAATTTTGGCTGGATCTAAATCCCATGTTTCTGGTTCCAGGAGCATGGTTCCAATGACAGAGACGAAGAGGTATTCATTATAAATATACTGAATGTTTTATGTTCGAAGAAAACATTGTCCACAACAGTCCTGACTCCTGACTGTTGCATATTTTGTAGGATGTCTACTTTGATGACGAATCTGCTGAAGTTGTTATATCATCTCTAAGGCTTGGTGATGAACAGACCAAGTAAGCTTTCACATTGATTTATACAAACCAAGATGGAATGGTTTGGCTTCTAAATCCATTGGTTTTGTGGCTGTTTTATTTTCTTGGTGCAGCAACTTATTCACAAACTCGAACTGGTTCACGTTCCAAGGAGATGAGTTGGGTGAGAACACAGGAACAGGGACGATGCCTTCGGAGGAAGCAATGGAAGATGTAAGCTTGAATGAAACTTCTGGTAATGGAGAGGAAGATGAAGATGAAGATGAAGATGAAGAAGAAGACTGTTTGATTACGGAAAGCAAGAACCCTTTTGTAGCCACAGCTTCAACCTCAGAAGCAGTCTTTGTAGACACCATACCTGGAGATATCGAGATCGACGAAGATGTGGTTTCAGGTGAATCGTCACCCGAATGGGTTGAACGTGGAGATTCTTCATCCTTTGCACACGTCACAGATCCATTTCATGAAGATGACGTGAAGATGCCTGATGTGAGAATCCCAAACGGCCCTTCATCCTCGGAAGGTGAGATTAGCCCGAGATCACCGCCTGTGCCTTCTTTGTTTGGCAAAGACGTTGAGTTTGTGGGCGTGGAGCCAGAAGGAACCGAGAAGGCAATGGATCAAGCTCTCAAGGAAGGGATAGTGGGAGAAGCAGGGCCAATGAAGAGGAACAGCGCGACAGCCTCACCGGGAAAGGAGAGCTCTGGTGAGAATATGCAGCAGGAGTACAACGACACTAACTACTGGAAGATCGATCAGGAGGTGGCCGTGGTTGAATGATTTGCCGAGACTCATCGTTGTCTGAATGATGATGTGGCATATCGATGTCGGAATGATTCCGGAGCAGAAAGGGAAGGAAAGGAAGGTACGTGTGAATATACAGTACTACTAAGTCTCATCTTTTTTTTTTTTTTTTGGTGAATATTTTCACCAAGTGACTGATTTGCTCGTTCAGGTTCTTACAAATTTGGATGTTTTTGCTATATGCCTGTCAAGAATTATTTTACCCACTTTGATATCACTTTTTTTTTTCTTTTTATTACGTTTGAAATATTTGATTAAAATTGGGACTCTTGTTGTAAAGACTTTCGTAAGGGTCACACGTTCTTGGGTAATAAAAACTGAAAATCTTTATGTCTACGGAGTGTTTTGAGGCTATTGCTCACATTCTTGAAATCACGCGAGGAAATACAACACCAATTTATGAACGTTAAGAGTGGTTTTAAGGCTTCGAGTGAAAACATTTTAGATGAAACTATGTAGTGGATTAAGTGAAACAAAAATGGATTTAGGGATATAAATGTAAATTTAGCAGAATAATGTGGATTTAACGGTTTTGAATAGTGTTTTCAAAACAGTATCAATAGATAAATTAATATGTATACTTTTTTTTTTAACGCTGTGGCCTAGTGGCCTTTTAACTTCCACAACCTTGGAAAGACCAGGGTTCGAACCCTGGATTCTGATGTCCTGAGAGACAGGGAACTGACCATTTCAGCTAGTGACTCCCGACAAATTAATATGTATACATATCAACTTTTTTTTTTAAAAATGAAATATTTAAATTTAGAATAAATAAAATATAAAAATAAAAAATCTGCACTTGAAACACTCTAAATATAAATTATATCATGTTCTATTAGTGGTTTTTTATTTTTCATTACAGAAAGAACTGCATAATATTTTTTATATTATGTGCAAATATTTTTTATATCAAGTGCAAATATAAAAATGAAAAACCTGCACTTGATTTGATTTCATGCCACTAAAACTTGCCAGGACCGTACTCGAGCTGCAGGGGTGAAAGAAAAACTAGGCTCGTCCTCGTTACTTCCATTTGCCGTTTCGCTGCAATGTTGTCCCAGTCAGTTTTAATTCAATCATACTATTAGACTTTGCGAAATATGATTAAGAATTTATGTAAAATTTTTAGTTATAACGAAGAACAAGAGAATAAAATTAATAGAAAGAGAGAATGAAGAATTTTTGAAAAATGATTTATATTTTCTTAGGTCTTATGAACATGTTATAATACTTAGTTATATGCTAAGAGATTACAATGCAAGTGGGTAGAACTATTAGTAACATTTAGAATAGAAGAGAGACTCCTCTGATAGTGACATCATTCTTATCCTCTTGCTACTAACGTCTCTTTTACAAAATTCAAATTTGAGTAGTCGTCTCGGACCTCTGTTATCCTAGATGCATTCCGAGATTACTCTCTGGTTTGTTTACTCTTTGTCATCTAGGACATCAGTTGTTCTATATACGTTCCAAGGTTGCCCCTTGGTTTAAACTCACATTTTCAGAATTGCATATCAAACATCATACTCTAATATGAGGTTTGATATTCGATTATGATCTTCAATATTTTTTTTTCTTTATTTCAATACTCCTCAAGCTTAACATTAGATGTTAGTAATGCTAAGCTTGGAAGTTGCCGACCTTGTCTTCAAAACTTTGGTCTTGGCTCTCCTTTTTTTCTTCCTTACTAATACTCACTCTCAAGCTTGACCATAGGGAATTCTTCACTAATACTCTCTCTCAAGCTTGACCATAAGGAATCCAGAGGTCAAACTTAGAACCTTGAAAAACTCCCTCATTAAAAACCTTAGCATGTAAAACCCAATGAGACAAAACCAAGCTAAGGGAAAAAGAGTAAAGCATTCTTAGTCTAGGGATTTGCCAGTGAGTCTATGAGTCTTAGGACCATTTTGGTGGACTTCATAGACCCTGGATCATGACGGCCTTGATGTCTTCTTGCACCGGTGGTCTTGTCTTGGTCGCTAGCTTCAACCACTGGCTCCTATGGTGGATCATACTTGACCACTTCTTCTTATTATTGCTTTGTTGCACTAGCTTCATTTGCTTGCAACACACTTACTGACTCTTAAGCCTCCATTGCTTCTTATACACATATCTGATCATCATTTTGATGTTTTGATCATGTGATGAGCTTCTTTTGGCCATCTCCTTAGCCGTGATGTTGGGAGTTTCACAAATCGAAATGTGGCTCCATAACTCACGGTTACACAACACTGTTTTGGTGGTTCTAGCCCATTGATAGTTGACCCCCTTTCAGTGTTACTGACACTAATACACATGCTTTGAGCTGATTCATCACCTTCCACCAGCTTGCCCCTCCACTTGTGGGTTATGACAACTTGTCTCTCCACTTGAATTGTGGGTCTGACAGCTTGCCCCTCCACTTGATTTTGGGTCCTGACAGCTTGCCCCTCCACTTGTGAGTTCAGACAGTTTGTCCCTCCATTTGAATTGTGGGTTCAGACAGCTTGTCCCTCCACTTGTGGGTTCTGACAGCTTGTCCCTCCACTTGAATTGTGGTTATGACAGCTTGTCCCTTCACTTGAATTGTGGGTTCGGATAGCTTATCCTTCCACTTGAATTGTGGGTTCTGACAGTTTGCCCCTCCACTTTTTTCTTTTAAGGTATGACTTCACCTCTCTTCACCCAAGAATTTACTCTTCTAGAGTAGGCTCTAGTGTGACTTTGTAGCTTCTTTGCTGCTTCTTCAACAACTTCTTTGAACTTGGATAATATTTTGACATTAACACACATGCTTTGAGTTGATTCACCTTTTACCAGCTTGCCTCTCCACTTGAACTTCCACCATAGCCACATTGGGTCTGTTTCCTCCGATCAGCTTCTTCGGTATGCCATGTCCAAGTCAGCCTGGTTAAACTAGGATGGACATGTCTTGTGGTCTCTGAAGCTTGATAGCCATTGGTTCTAATCTCAAACATTGTGTTGTGCCTTCTTATAGCCTTCCTCTTGGAATCATCAACATTGGTTGAGCCATTTGTCTCCCCTCCGTAAGCTTGACTTGGAGAATAGGAGTATAGAGCCAAGCTTGAAAGAATGATCTCGAATGGTCACCAATGCTTTGGATCCCCTTCCTTCTTGGCTTCATAGGTTGACCTTCTTGTTAAGTAATCTTTCTGCTCCACTTTCAAGCATATACATTTTCATATAGGCTTTGATAAGTGGGCAACTTCTTTCTACACTCAGGAATGTACTCTTCTAGAGTATGCTGATGTGTAGTGTACTCAAGAATATACTTCTTGCAGAGTATGCTGATGTGTAACTCACTCAGGAATATTCTCTTGTAGAGTAGGCTCTGATGTGTAGCTCACTCATGAATATAATTTTTGCAGAGTAAGCTCTGATGTGTCTTCTTCTTTCTACACTCAGGAATGTACTCTTCTAGAATAGGCTCTGGTTTGTAGGCATTGTTTTCTACACTTCACACTTGCTATGTCTTCATGAGACAACAAGTGAACTCTACACCCTCTTCAAAGATTGAACATGTTTGAGATTTTTGGACATATTCTAAACAAGAGATTGTGAGAGCATAGGGAATAGTATAAGAATGATGGAGAATTAGTAACCAGAGAATGATGAAAAATAAGTAACCAGAGAATAGTGAAGAATTAGTAACCAGAGAATGATCTTCCCTTAAGAACTTTTGGATTCATCAAGATCTCTTACCCTCACAAGAGTAAAGTAGATCAAAGTTCTCTTCCCTTAAGTGATTAAGAGAACTTTTGGATTCATCAAGGCCCTAAATGCAATGCATAGTCCACCAAGGTTCACTTCTCTCTTTATAGAATGGATTGGGGACTTTTGAATTTATGAAGGTATTAATGCTAATACTCAAAATATTAAAGTTTTCCTTGGTTCTCTTCCTCCATTTTGCACAAGAGTTCATATGGACAGAGTTTTGCTCTATTTTCTTGAGCTTTGCAGAAGCTTTAACAGCCATGAGCATCCAAAAATCAACAAGAGTTTGGTGCTTTAATGTCTGAAACAACAATAAACCATTGTACAATTAGTTTATCCACTAGTCCAAGAGATGCTCCATTAAGAGAAAGCTATTATCCAATGGATAATATACAAATGTTTTGAAAATTCTGGGCGTGAACAGTGTCACAACAATGAAGATTTTTAGAAAATTGCAGAAATTTATAAAAGAAAATATGTAAGAGAATTCTCAAGCAATAAACTACCATACCCTCTCACAACTCAGCACCACATGGTTTTGAGAATTATTCAATCTCAGAATGAGTAGAATAGAAAGATTTATCGCAAGAGTAGGAAATGATTTTGCTTGATTCTAAACCTTGCTCTGATACCATGTTAGAATTTGCAGAATATGATTAAAAGTTTAGGTAGAGTTTATGAATAGAATGAAGAACAAGAGAATAAAACTAAGAGAAAGAGAGAATGAAGAATTTGTGAAGGATGAGTATATTTCCTTAGGTCTTATGAACATGTTATAATACTTAGTTATATGCTAAGATATCACAAGGCAAGTGGGTAGAACTATTAGTAACGTCTAGAACAGAGGAGAGGCTTCTCTGATAGTGACAACATTCTTGTCCTCTTGCTACCAACGTCTCTTTTTTAAAATTTAAATTCGAGTAGTCGTCTCAGACCTCTTTCGTCCTAGATGCGTTCCGAGGTTACTCTCTGGTTTGTTTACTCTTTGTCATCTAGGACTTCATTTTTCCTATATACGTTCCGAGGTTGTCCCTTGGTTTAAACTCACATCTTCATAATTGCATATCAAACCTAATACTCTGATATGAGGTTTGATATTCGATTATGATCTTCAATATCTTTGTTTCTTTATTTGAATACATACATCAACCATAGTTAAGCTAGAGTTTTCCTTGTTGGTAATTTCAAATCTTAGACTTGCATCATAAGTTAAATACTCCACAAATTTCCACATATTTGATAAGATGATGAATAATGGATCTTGCATATATATACAAAGAGAGAGATGTTACCTTTTAATCTAGTTTCAGGATTCCCGACTCGGTTTTACTGAGCTTTATCACTCAGGCTTGACTTGTAAGAAGTTCAATGCGGATTGAAACTTGTTCACAGACAAGATCTTGGTAAAGATATCTGCATGGTTTTTCTCAGTAGATATCTTTAGAACTTCCACTGTTTCTTCACCGATAATTTCTCTGATGTACATATGCTTTGTCTTCTCGTGATGGACATTTTTTTGGAGAGGGCATTGGCATTCTGACAGTCACATTAGATCTCTACACTGTTCTGATCATAATCAAATTCCTTTATTAAGAACTTTAACCAAACAACTTCTGTGAGTGACATATATTCTGACTCGGTGGTGGAAAGAGCCAGTACTCATTGAGACTTGATTTCCAACTTATCGTATTACCTGTAAGGGTAAACACTAGGCATGTGATTGACCTCCTTTTATCTGGATCAGCTGCGTAAAAATCATCGCAGTACCCAAAAATCTTGAAATCATTACTTCTCTTGTAGCATAACTTTCTATCGAGTGATCCCTTGATGTACCTAAGAATCCACTTCATTCCCAACCAGTGTTCCTTGATGAGATTACTCATATATCTGCTTATAATGCGTACGGGATAGGCAAGATCAGGACGAGTCCCAATCATTGCATACATGATGCTTCTTACTACATTGGAGTTAAGGAATAGAATTCATATACTCCTCATCTTCAGCTAGTTGTTTGTCAGTAACAACTTTCATATTTAGGTGAGCACTAAATGGGGTTACATCATGTTTTGCCTCATTCATGTTGTAGGTTTCAAGAACTCGATTTAGATACCATTATGGAGACAGCCATAGAGCACCAGTGGCTCTGTTTTTTTGAAATTTTAATTCCCAAAATCTTCTTAGCTTCCCAAATCTTTCATCTCAAATTTCATTATGAGTTCCTTCTTCAGTTGCTTAATGGCTTCCATGTTAGTGGCAGCCACAAGCATATCGTCCACATATATAAGTAGAAACATTATAAAGCTATCCGGAAGTACCTTGATGTATGCACAACTATCATAGTTGCTCCTTGCAAACCTAATCTCAGTCATTTAGTTGTCGAATTTTTTATTCCATTGTCTAGGGACTTGCTTGAGACCATACAGAGTTTTGTTGAGTAAACATACTTCATTTTCTTTGAGCAATGACTCTTAACCTTAAGGAGGAGTCATTTAAATTCAACTGCTAGATCTTCTTGTATATTGGACCCATATAAGACTTGGTAAATTTTTGAGTTGGATTTGGTTCGAATCCGGATGAATCGGAATCGAGTCTGAAATTTCAAATAAGAATCCAAAAGTAACCAATTTTTTTTTCAGTTTAGATAGGTTAGAATTTGTCTGAACTCGAATTATCCAACATATAACAAATGTACATAACCAAAATCGATTATTTTACTATGGATACTGAAAAAAACATACTTTTAAGTTATTCGAGAATTCCAAATTATCCTACACATAAACTAATAACAAATGTACATGATTAACCAAAATATAATATTTTACTTAAACTATGGATATTGAAAACATATGTTTTTTGGGTTACTAGGAAACTCGATCTAATGGTTTTTGGATAAAACTGACCCTAACCGAAAACCAAATCAATTCTATAAATAATTGTTCTGGTTAACCACCAAAAACCTCTTATTCGGGTCAATTTAGTTCGGATCCTATTTTTATGCCCTGAGCTAGAAAAGACCCATATTTGAGTTCATAGGTGTAAAAGAAACTGAGAACATACGCCCATGAATAATTAGTCCAAGTTTCACCAAGGCGCGCTGATCCTAGCTTTTATCTATTCGAAGTCTCTCCCGAAACTCGAATAATAAAACATTCTTTCCACAATTCAACTAAAGGCGAAGAGAGAGAGAGAGAAGATGATAGAGGTGGTGCTAAACGATCGTCTAGGGAAGAAAGTGAGGGTGAAGTGCAACGAAGACGACACCATCGGAGATCTGAAGAAGCTCGTGGCGGCGCAGACCGGAACCCGAGCCGAGAAGATCCGGATCCAGAAGTGGTACAACATCTACAAAGATCACATCACTCTCAAGGATTACGAAATCCAAGACGGTATGGGCCTCGAGCTCTACTACAACTGAGTCAATCGTAATTGTACAAGGAATTGTTTAGGGCGGCTTTATGATTTTGGTGAATGCTTTGATTTGAAATTGAAGATTAGGTTTTTTCATTGAAATTGTTTCTTGAATTGCAAGTGTTCACAATTAATAAAATCAAGAACTCACAAGAAACGAAGAAGTATGTGTGTGCGATTCGATTCTGGCATGTGTTTTATTATTCAATAGTTATTGTTAACCATTATTAAAAATCATATAAAAATTGTAAAATAAATCGTTGTTCATACTTGTATCTCTATATGAGAAATTTAGGGTTTATTGCATGATGACTTCGGTGAATGCTTTAATTTAAAATTGAAGATCAGTTTTCGTAACTGACATTGTTTCTTCGGGTCAAATGTTTTGGTTGGAATTGCAGGTTTTAACAATTACTATTAAAATTTCACAAGTAACAAATTTGAGTCTTCAAGATTGTAAACGAAGTATGTGATTCGATTCAGAAATGAGTTTTTTTTTTAATTATTATTCAATAATGATGTAAACTGACTAAAGAATTAAAGATTCCTAAATTTAAATTACAGTTAAACCTCGATAAATGGATATTCAATAAATGAATAATTTCGACAAATGAATAAATTTTTTCGGTCCCGACTTGGGTTAATGGGCTAAATGAATAATTTTGCTAAATGTATTAATGAATAATTTTTATGAAATCTTTAAAGACCTTATATAAATATAAATGAATAATCATCCTATTTCATTATATAATTTTAATCAACAATGTTCGTACAATAATTTATTCTTTTACAAAAAGGAGTATATAATATTTTGTTTTTTTCACCAAAATTCATATCATCATTGAATTTTCTTAGCACAAACAAAATTTTTTAAATATCTTGTTTGTGTTGTAAAAAATAGTTACATACTGGAAACCATCAAATTGAATATCAAGAAAGATTATGAAAATAACTTTTCTTATTGATTTTTTAAAAACTTTTTCAAAACTAAGCAACTATTTTTTGTCTCTCTATCTTTTTTTAGGTGATGTTTAGGTGATAGAATTAATCACCAAAAATTGTGTTTATATAAGTTACATTGAATCCTAAGAACTAATAAACTTGTTTTTCCTAATTCTACATCAATATAGAAAACTTTTTTTTTTTAATTCTAGAAAACTTTATTATTCTAGTTCTAGAAATTTTATTTTTCTAATTTGCATTTTTTTCAAGTTTCTATATTTGGAAAAATATTATCTAAATGAATAAAAATTTATTTATTGATAAATGAATAATATTCATTTATCGATAAATAAATAATTTCGTTAAACGAATATTTTGCCGAGTAAAACCTATTTTCCTAATAGAAGCCTGAGACGAATCTCGATGTTGAAAACCATCTAAACCGAAGCTATTGGGAGGTGGGTTCTTCTCCCTTCTGATTTCAATCACCTTACGGTGAAAATACGAGTGGACGTTACGTTTGAAACCAGGACTAGAAGCAGGACGGTAATCGGGAAGTAGCCGACCTGTTCTGTATTGCATCCCGCATGCGTTGCAGAGCGTTGCAGCTCCTTTCGGACCTTCCCTCGATAAGGATGTGTTTCGTGTCCTGCAATGTAAACAACTTTTGTCTGTAACTTCAACTTTAGATTCAAAGAGACAAGCCGTACCTAAACACCTTCTCTTTCGTCTTCCTTGTTTGTTTCTTGGCCGTTTTGTTACCCGAGACCTTCCTCTTGAGGCTGTTGAATCATCAATATATATATTGTGCCTCGGATCTTCAAATACTCGTGAATAGTCGAGCTAAAACACATAGAAGGACGTACATTATTTAAGTGCTACGGTTCACTCAAAACCAAAACATGTCTTTAATAGTTATGGAAGAGACTCACTAGTAAATTTGAATCTTCTATGATTTCCTTTAGTGTAACTAAACTATCATCAATGAGTGGAAGGAGTTTTGTTCTGAGTTCCTTGAAACGGATCTCAAGTTTTTGAATAGCAGCTCCCAGATCTTCTTCTTCTTCGTGTACAACGACATCATTGTGTGCCATCTTTTGCATATCCAATAAGAAAGTTGACTTTTATACCTTTTTAACAGTAATGCATAATGTATATATGTATATGTATATATATATATATATATATATATGTATGCATGTAGCTATATTATAAATCCTAAACAACAGAATATTATAATGGGAAGTTATAAGGAAAATGAATATTTTAAAACATCCTTGCCTGAGAATTCTCCGGTGGAAAAGGTAGTCTAGAATGTTTCACGGCATATCTTGCAGATACTCTTTTCTTAGTCGGTTCCGGTTAACACTGTTTTATTTGCGATTCAGTTTGGCAAATTTAAACCATATTAAACCAAAGGAGTAAGCTAGAGACGGTCAGGTTAGCTTTGCTATCACAATTGTTTTGATCAAACTTTTGGTGTTCATGTTGTTTCCGTTTTGAGACTGGTTTGATTTCGGTCGGTTTTCTAATCGGGTTTCATTTGATCTAATTTCATCTAGTTAGATATTAACAAGATTGAATAATGAAAGTAATTAGAAGTTAAGACAATTTTATATATTTTTGTTGGCTCAGATTTTAGATTGGATAAGGAAAATAATTAAAACAAAATCTGTTTAAGTTCTATATTATCCTTTTCGAAAAGCCAATATTTACATAATTACAAAAATAAAAATCTTGAAATCGTGTAACACAGGTCTTTTGCAATGAAATGGTGACGCATGGCAACTGTGTATCAAAATAAAATATTAAAGGCAGTTTAAAGAATTAAAGCACTCATTAATTAAACTTTCACGATTACACGTTGCTGGTGGGAAAAATCAGAGAAGCAAAAGGTATTCAATGGATGGTCTGAAAACTGTTAACAATTTTCGAAGAATAATGGTGGTTTGGGATTTAGAAACCTTGAACATTTCATGATGTTCTGCTTACAAGACAAGCATGGCGTATTCTGAAAAACCTGATACTTTGTTTGCCAAATTATTATAATAAGATACTTTAGAGATTTCTGACCAAATAGACTCAATATCCAAAAGTTGTTTTAATTCTTGTAGTGAGAAGCTGTTGCACGTCGTTTTGATGTACAAAGTATAATTTTACTAGGGTACACACATGATATGTTCAACAGTGACTCAAATCAACTAGTAGATCTCTTATGCAAAGCAAACGGAAAGTATTCCGACGAAATCAATCTCTCGAAACTCACTCACTAGCCATATACATAAACAATATAGTTTGTTTTACATTTGTTCAGTATGGCTACAAACTTTTGTACGTAGAAAATATAATTTTGGTTGCAGATACTCTATATCTAGCTAGAAAAGCTAGGTTAGCATGTACTTCTACACACATCTAGAAGTCAATAAAACGTCCACGTTTGGATATAATTTGGCGATACTAAGAATGAAAAGACTTTCGATGCATATCTAAATGTTCAGATTTCAGACGTACGTTCTAGTGGAATTTATTTGTATTATATAATTTTTATTCAAAGGTGGGAAAAACATTATGAAGTTTGATGATTCATACAACCATATTATTAAATCCATTTTGTTCTTCCGAAAGTGTAATAGAAACCTGAAATGATGACAAAGGGTGACATTTTTACAGTATGATTGGAATAGTTACTGATATAAATAAATGTAACTTGCCACCCACTGATAATATATAAATCCTAGAATACTTTATAATTTAATTAATCCTTTATGGGTTATTATTGAATCAATTTGATTCCAACTTTTAGTAGTGGAAGAAAGTGTCCAATGCTAAAAATTATCTTCATTCTACATTAAAACAAAGTAGACGTTGTAAAACGAAAAATTCCACAATTTTTTTTTTAAAGTTATTACTTGTACAAATATGTCTTAATTTTAATATATTATTAATTAGATAATAATAGCTTAAACTTAAAAAAAAATAAAACGACACTTCGTAAAAAGAAATTGAAAACAATAATAATTACTTATGGAAACCCCTACTTAATATTCAACTAATCCACAAAGTATTGTGGATTTTCCCTATTTATACTGATAATAATAGACACCCATTTGTCAACCAACTTCATCATTTTGCCATCACAATTCTTTCCTTCTTAAGAAAAAACAATCACAATATATTGCGAATTCCCCAATCATAGGCCTCTCCCACTTGTGATTGTCTCACCACTAGGACCGTCACATCAAACCCTAATCGTATATCTTTAAAATATATCTCAAATAGTCAACCCACCATGACAAAAAACCCTAATCTTCATGCATATATATAGAAACTCTCCATATTCTTCTTCTTGAGGGTACTTAACTAAACCCATCGATCGAAGGTTGTATAAATTAGTTGCAAAGGTAAGTTATACTCATTTCATGTCTATTTAATTAGATCTAGAACGCTCTAACCAGTCTGTTTTTCTTCTGCAGCTCATAATATAAAACCGAGATGGGGGTAAAACCTAAGCTTATTGTGGTTGTTATCATGGTGGTGATGATCATGGTAAGCTCTTTTTCGGATGCGAGGAATACAATTCCGCGAGAAAATAATCAAGAAAACGAGAAAATATCCCGAGAGATGACAGGGAAAGAAGAAGATTCAGCTGAGAAAATAGAGCACCCAAGAAGCAGCGTGGAGAATCACCATTACATCCCAAGACAAGATTTCAACAACTATGGACCTGGAGGCGATAACAATGGAGGAAATGGTGGTGGGGGATAACTAAACAAAATCGTGAAAACTAAATCGATCTACATGTACACAGATGTCAAAGAAATTTATACTAAAGAAAATAAAACCTATATATATATATATTTGTGAAATTATAGTATATGATGCTTGCACTTTATTTGAATCCTCTTATGTTTTATTATGCACATGGAGTTGTGATCCTTTCTTAGTGATTATTGTACTGTATTTTTGTTCCTATGTAAAAATAAGATATTATATCTGAAGAAGAACTTATTTCGATTATATTGTTATGAATTTTGATTGTTATCAATAAACATCTCATCTGGAAAATATATATTAAGCTACATGGATTTCAATTCCAAATTAGTTAATAATAAATATATTGGTTCATATTCTTTATATATTTTTATGATTTGTTTTTAATTAATTTATGATGTAGAATATTATTTTTATTGTATTTTTTAGAATGATAACCTTTTAATTTTTGATATCGATATATTTGGAAAAGAATCGACATGATCAATTTTTAGATTGTATCGATTATGAATTAGGTTAGACATCATGAATTGGATTCTGATATTAAGTTAAATGAATTTTTATTGTAAAACAAATTGACAATAAATAAATTAGTTCATATCCCATATATATTATTTAGATTTTTTCCAACTTTTGATATGAGATTTTTTTTATTCCTAATAGAGTAATCACTTGCTTTTAACTTAAAACTTAAACTAAGTTTATTTTTAAAAAGATTGAAAATTGCAATATTATCTTAGAAAAGATGGAATACATATATTACGAAATAAACTTCTTTTTTCCAACAAAATGCATTATGCCAATTTGAACTTTAATTATGATTTGACAACGACACTAAGACATGCCATTAAACTATATAATGTCTTAATCACAAAATAGAAAAAAATTATTTGAATAAAAAAAAACATAAATTTGTGCTTATATGGCCAGAGGCCCAGAGATTAGAGAGCCCAAAGGCCACTCGATATGATCGAACCCAAAGATGCTTTCATTCTCAGAACCATTATCTTTGACATGCTAGCTTACGTTCAATACATGATACACTTGTGGATAATCATTTATCTTCTTGGACTTGTCCAACTTGGTATTACACATTTTGTGTATGGTTCATCCAAGACTAATCAAACTGACCTATATCAAAGAACACCTTCACCACTGTGCATATATCCTCACTAACAATAATATCCCAATCTGTTTGGTAGAAACCTCCAGTAAGACCATCAGCACCTGGTGCTTTGTCTGCTCCAATAAAAAAAACAGCTTTCTTGATAACTATATTTTGTGGACGTTATTTCAATTGTTACATCCACAAAATTAAACACTTTAGCTAGCTATTCATTTAATTGTTGGAATACTGATCTTGGAACGATACACGATTTATGATAAATTGATTTGGGACTGTAAATTTCTGTTGTAGAATTTTACATATGAGTCGGTTAGTGCTGAAGTGTGGATTGTTATGTTTTGTTTTCTTTGTTTGTTCTCAGGATATTGTCACAATGAGTGCACTTTGGAAATCACAAACACACAAATGGAAAAGTTGAAGTTCTGTTCACCTGCAAACAATGCTACCTTGCAAAAACTCTTATACAAACAAATATCAATTACAGACAACCGACAACACCTCAGCTCAAGATCAACGGAGGACATCAAAACGCAGTCACTCCAGTCATTAAGATTAAGCCTTCTAGTCAACAAGTACAGCTCAGAAAACACAGGAGAAGCCTTCGGGAGTCAAACAGAAGACATTGTCCTATCGAGTCATATGGAGGAAAAAGAACTTGGAGGAAACAAAATATTCTGTTGGCTAGAAAATCAGATAAACCAAGTCTGGAACCAGTTTGTGGGCTCTGCCAACAGCCGTACAATCCTGGTTTGACGTATATTCACTGTACAAAATGTGAAAGTTAGCTGAATGCCCTTTTCGATCATTCACTCAATTACACTTTTTCAAAGTGTAAACTTTCTTGAATGCCTCCTTTCTTATCTAGTATTTGAATCTCAAATGCAAAGTGGTTCCACACTGAAGCTGTTAAGCTGGAGGAGTCACAAATTCTTGAAGTGGTTGCGTTCAACTATTGCAATGTCGTACAACCTGATTTCCCTTACATGGACCCCAAACTCATTGAACAGAAGCAGCTCAAAAGATTAGTCTTCAAGAACCAGAAACAAAGGCATAGAAACTCCGGGTTGGATTCTGATTCGGAAAGAATGTCAAAACCAAAAGACTCGAAACTTTCTACTTCTTTGTCTGCCACTCTTATGTTTTCACCAACTAATTTCGATCTTGAATGGAACACCTGTGCTTCTTCACCTGAACCTCAGCAGCTACCAGTGAGAAGACAAGCGAAACGAGAAGAATGTAATGCAGGGTATCCCGACCCACAGCCTATTGTGAAACCCCAAGCCGAGCAAGCTTTGCCTGTTGTCTTTGACTGGGATTCGTCCAGTCTTTCTTTCTCCAAAGCTTAGCTGGAGCTGTGGTAAAGATGAAGGCAAACCCCAAAACAGAGTCCAGTCTTTCTCCACAAAACCAAAAAATAAATAGAGTAAAATAACTAACAACAAGAACGGCACAATAGCTCCATTCTCCACATACAGTTGATCAAAAAGCTTTTGAATGTCGAAGGATTCTCACGCTTTCTAACGCCCATTCCCAGACAAAAACAGTAGAGCATCCAGCTTGGATATCAATTTTAAAGCTAGTAACACTACATTCATCTTTTGTCTGCAAATAACAAGCATTCATAAACAATAGTCTTTAAGCATATGAGTACATGAAAGAGCGAAACCATACATTATGAAAACGATATTTTAGAGGTCTCAGAATAAGCTTTTAACTAGGTTCTGAAGTCTGTAGAGTAAACCATAAACACTTCAACGCCTTGCTGTTCTTCTAGATTTAAAGAACTTCTCTCTGATTAAGATCAACTCCTTTGTAGCTTCACTTGTTTCCAGCCTGTTCGCCGGAGATTCTTCACAACACCTAAGTCCCACCTCCAAAACCTGTGTCAAACACTCAGCAGTAGGGAAACCGACTCTGAGACCATTGTCAAAAATCGATTTGTCTGCAATGTCCAACACTTGTTCTAGCAATGTAGATTTGATGTAGCTGCAGAGAGTAAAGTTTCCCCCAAATAATTCATCAGTTGGTCGTTTTCCAGTGAACATTTCCAAAAGAAGAACCCCAAAGCTATACACATCACCAAGTATTGATGGCTGTTCTCCCACTCCATATTCTGCACCATAATCCACAAAAACAAGATTGAAATGAAAAAATAATACTAACTTTCTTCTTAGAACATATGATAATTTTACCTGGTGCGGTATAGCCGATGGTTCCTCTAACACCAGCTGAGCTTAGTTGGTTGAAAAATGACTCCTGATTGAACTTGAAGAGAAGACGAGCAAGACCAAAATCGCTAACATGGGCAGTCAAATCATCGGTTAGGAGGACGTTGCTTGGCTTAATATCACAATGAGCGATAGGTTCACAACAATTAACATGAAGATATTCCAAAACAGAAGCCACATCTATGGCAATGTTGAGCCTTTCAAGAAGTGTCAAGGATCTTGAGGGCCTACGAATCTCTTCCACTTCCTCTGGATGCAGCCACATATCAAGGCTTCCATTAGGCATGAACTCATAAATTAAAGCTCTGAACTCGTTTCCTTGGAAATCAATACTCGAACAAACCGTCAATAGTTTCACAAGATTACGATGACGTATGTCCTTAAGGGATTCACATTCTGCCATAAAGCTCTTCATTGCTCCACGTCTATGCATGTTTAGAACTTTCACAGCGACAACCTTGTTCTCAGCAGGGAGAAAGGCTTTAAACACGGTACCAAAACTTCCTGACCCAATCATATTGCTCGAAGAGAAGCCATCAGTCGCATTTCGGATCTCTCCATAACTCATCTTCTCATGAAAGATCTCCATTGCGGAAGGAGTTGGATTATTAGTGTGCTGGTTCTTCTTTCTTTTTCTGAACCAACGTAGAAAAATTGAAGTTACGACCAACAGAAAAACCAAAGCTATGCATATGCTGACTCCAATCACAATTTTCTTTACAGGAGATGAACTCTTTGATCCCATCAATGATGCTTCAGTGACGCATGGCTTTAGTTTGAATTCCTTGATCCCTCCACAGAGATTTTTGTTTCCAAATACTGAAACTATAGTAGCATTCTGAAAATTTTCTTCTGTTGGGACATTTCCCTCGAAGTTGTTAACAGAGAGATTGAGATACTGCAATGAAGAAAAGTTTGCAAGATATGCAGGTATACTTCCAAAGAAATTATTGTTGGAGAAATCAACCTTTTTAAGACCCTTTAAACCTCTTATATCCGGAATGGCTCCATCAAAATAGTTTCCTTGCAGCAAAAGTGTTTCCATCAAGAGACAATTTCCCAAGGAGTGTGGAAGTTGTCCGGATAATTTATTATCCGCAACAGATAGTTCAACAAGATTTTTAAGCCCTCCAATGCCTTCTGGTACAGAGCCGACCAAAGAATTACCTGACAGGTCTAGTTGAAGAAGAGATTGAATTTGCATAATTTCCTCAGGTATAGTGCCATACAACTTATTAGAACCAATAGACAAGTACCGTAAGGAAGTACTATTACCGAGATTCGGTGGAATGGTTCCTTCAAAGCTATTGTTTTGCAAGTATAAAAAGTCTAATCGAGTGATGTTTTCTATAGAAGATGGTATCTCTCCAGATATATTATTTGAACGGAGAGAAAACGCTTCCAATTGTAAAAGATTACCAATAGAGGATGGGAGTTGGCCTGTTAACTGATTATCTTCTAAAGAAAGTAGTTGTAGGCTTATGAGATTTCCAATATCGTGAGGAATGCTTCCAGAGATGAAATTTCTTCCAAGAACTAAGAATTGGAGGTTTCTTGACATATTTGTAGGCAAGTGACCGCCAAGCCTATTATCAGAAACGACTAAACTTTTGAGTTGGGTGCAGTTAGTTAAAGCCCCAAGAAATTCAAGATCTCCAAATGATTGACTTCCCAAAGAATTATCCGAAAGTATGAGCTCTTGCAGATTCCGTAATTTTCCAAAGCTAAGAGGAATACTTCCTGTCAGATTGTTCAAATCAAGGTCTAAACCTTGAAGAGTCGAGATATTGGAAAGTGTTGCTGGAATGGCTCCTTTGAAATAATTATTTCCCATATTTAACTTTCGTAGATTTGGTAGCAACTTCCCAAAATCAGGTCTCAGGTAACCCAAGAAATGATTATCTTGAATGTATAACCTTACAAGCGATGATAAATTGTATATTGCAGGAGGAAACACACCAGAGAACTTGTTCTTTGATAGACTAAGATAGACCATTTGATTCAATCTAGCTATATTCCCTGGAACATCTCCTTGTAAACTATTCTCATGAAATCCAACTGCCATCAGTGATGTCAAGTTTCCAAGAGATGCAGGGAACTTCCCTGTCAAGTTGTTTACACCAAGATCCAATTTGACAAGCTTCGTCAATGACCCTATCTCTGAAGGAACACCTCCTCCAAGATGATTTGAATTTAAATAAAGTTTTAACAATCTAGAGCAGTTAAATAGGCTGGATGGAATCTCTCCTTCCAGAGAATTGAACATCATATCCAAGTAATGAAGTCTAAACAAGTTTCCCAGCTCGTGAGGGATGGTTCCAACAAACGAGTTACGAGAGAGATTAAGTGATTGAAGAAACGAAAGATTACCAATAGATGGTGAGATCATCCCACCCAATTGCAATCCGCTGAGGTCCAAACGAGTAGCTCTCTTGTGTTTCCGACCGCATGTAACTCCTTTCCAATTGCAGAGAGGAAATGAGTTATTCCATGAGGACAAAACAACTTGTTTGTCTTCAGAAACTTGAGATTTGAACTCCAACAATGCTTTCCTATCAGTTTCATCAGTAAAACCATATGCTTCAAGTAACATGAAGGCACTGAAAAAAAAGAAAGAAAACAATCTCATGCTTCTCATTTTTTTCTGTTTTTCTGTGGTTAAAAGCTTTTCTTTCTTCTCAAATTTTGCAGGAAAGTGAATATATGAGAGGAAGCAAATGCAAAACTTCTTATTGTTGTTGTTGGAGTAAAATGCAACTTAAAAGAAATAGAACATAGACATTGGCTCACAACCACATATACAAAAGTGCAAGACTTTTCCAAAATCCCGTGGACTTGTAGTCAACCTTTTTGTCGTCTGAGTCACGTAATCTACTGGTCTCGTGTCGTATTAGTAGAAATTGCATTTTCCACTGTTCCCAAATGGTTTATTAATAGAAATTGACCCACTTTCGTGTACAAAGGGTTTATTTGCAAGAAAATAGTAACATAATGTCCGACGAATTGTTATGGATATTAATGGCATCTCAAGATGAAACAAAGATCTGAAATGTCCACACAGAGTTTTGATTTAAGCCCATTGTTTGAACAAGCAAATTGGAAAGTTTTAAGGAGTGTGAGTAAATCAGATGTTGCGGCTTGAGCTTGCAATGACCAACTGTGTGGTGTTTTTGTGTCCATAAAGAATGCAAAATTGCAGACCAAGCTCACCTAACACAGAGACACATTCATGAATTGGGTCAAGACTAAGTTTAATATTACTCTGGTTCTATGTGTTGTCTCACATCCTCTTATACCACTTTCTAATTTAGTTTAGTACAGAAACTGACAAATAATTGAAAAAGACCAAAATTATTTTTCTGAATCATAACAACAATCACACGTTACCAGCATTGTGTAATAAACATAGCTAATTATAGTAAGTAAAGAAATTACATACAAACCTTTATCACCATGGTCTCATGTCCATATATTCTCTTACTTTTGATGTTTTAAACATAATGCTGACACATTGAAGAAACTCTAAAGCAAGTTAAAAATGTCGCAAACATGATACTATAGGTTTCTTGGAATAAACTCATTACCTGTAGGTCTTCATTATTTGTAACGATTTGTACCACACGAAACCAAATGTAATCACCAACCAATCTCTCGCCTTATCAATCATCAAAGGAACCATGTTGTATTTTTCATCAAAAACGTGATTTTATGTTTTCTGGTCAAACCATAAAATTACGTTTCCGTCAAAATGATATATTTATGTTTTTTCTCCAAAATCGTAAAATTTACTTTCTCCCAAAACCGTATAGTAACGTTTCCGTTAAAATCGTAAAATTATTTGAATTATAAATAATAAAATAGCGAATATTTAATTGAATTAAATTTGAAAATTATATAAATATAACAATAGTTCAATTATAAATATAATTTAAAATACATTTATTTCAATTTAAAAATTAATTAACAATTAATATTATAAAAGCATGTACTTTATAGTCTTTTTATACTAATAGCATCTAGATGTTATTACAAAAAAAAAAAAAAAACTCAACATCCAGATGCTATATCTGGATGCAAATGCCAAATACAAAACAAACTAACATTTAGATGCAGCATGTTGCATTCAAATACATAATCGAACATGGCCTGAATTGATACCAAAATTATCAGTCCCAAGATAAATCAGGAGCAAGCTTCTCATCATTAAGTGACAACTTCTTAGGCATAGCAAACTCAGTTGTGCTAAGATACTGCAATATATATTTGTATTGAATAAACTTTAACTCCATCAAAAATAAATCTTCTATTAAATATCACATGTAAAAGGAAACTATATATAAAGAAAATATCGTTCTTAGTTAGGATTACGTATAATTACTCTTCCACTATACCTTTTGTATTACGTTAGTTAAAGTTCATGTTTTTAACACTGAACGGTGAAACTCTTTTTTAATTGGGAAGAAAAATTTGGTTTCACCTATGTCAACAAAAGGAGACTAGTTTGTCAACATTTTTTTGGGTTCCTACCAGACTCCATAACTTCTATAAATACCAGCATAAGGTGAGAAGTAAAGATCCATCCCAAACAAGAGAAGAAGAAATCACGTGAGAGAAAAAGAAAATAGATTATTTTTTTTTGTGAAAAATTAGATATAATTAGGTTTAGGTGTGAGTTTAGAGTTTTGTAAAGTACTAAAACAACATAACATACGCAATTTGTTAACGAAGTTCAGTCAATTTTGTCTACTTCTCCAGACCTATTATTTACCCGAGAAACTTTACAAAACTTTAAATGTGGGTTGTGGTGATTTCGGTCAAATTTTATGCGGATTACTATTCACGTGAATAATAAATTCATGAATAGTAAAATTTTTTTGACAACTTCAATTTATCGATAGAGGTGTTCTAATACACAGTCATTCGCAAATAATAAGAAACAAAGGGTGGCGAAAATGGTTCACCACACATTATCAAAAAAATTGATGGTACAGATTATCTATTTTGGAAAATGCAAATCAAAGATTATCTGTAAGGAAAGAAGCTTTATCAACCACTGCGTAAAAAGCATGAGAAGATGGTTTAGGAAGAGTGGGATATCCTTGATAGACAAGTTATGGGCATTATCAAATTAATACTGTAGAAAAACATTGCTCCCAATGTAGCGAAGGAGAAGACCATGGAAGGGCTCATGAAAATTCTTTCATAAATGTATGAGAAACTTTCAAGAAATAATAAGGTGTTTTCCTGAAGAAACTCTTCCACTTGAAGATGGAAGAAGGTGGCCATGATGTAACACATGTGAACGAGTTCAACAAATTATCATTCATTGAAATCGAGTTTGATGATGAAGTGCAAAAACTAATTTTGATGAGATCTCTACCAAATAGTTGGGAGCCAATAAGGACAGAGGTTAGTAATTCAATGATATACGCAGAAGTTTACAGATCGTATCCTTGTTTAAGAAGTTTGTAGGATAGACTCTGGAGAAACATCAATGAACTATGCTTTCAATATGGAAAACAGAGGAAGAAACCAAGATAGAAACAACTGGAACAAAAGCAGATCCAAGTAAAGGAATGGAAGAGGTAATTACAAAATCAAGTAGTTTAATGAATGCTAGAATTCTGGAAAAGTAGGCCATATAGAAAAGAATTTTTAGGAACCACCAACTATAGAAGATAACAAGGAAGGCGGAGCTAATACAATTACACATAAAATTATTGATGCATTTGTTAGTATCTTTTGATTCTTTAAGAAAAAGTGAAGCTCATGAGGCAAGCATAAATACCACCAAAGCACCGATCTCCTATGTTGATAGCCCGATCAATTATTGGGTTCTTGACTCAGGAGTGTCATTCCACACCACACCACACCACAATATTACAGAGAATTATGTTGTTGAAAATTATGAGAAGGTAAATCTATCTGATGGTTTACTTTTTGAAATATCAATTAGAAGATGTTAGATAAGACTCGGTGGAAGATTACAAAATTTTGACATGTGCCAAAATTGATGTGAAATCTAATCTTAGTAGGACAATTTTATGATACATGGCATAATGTTAACTTTGATGGTAGAGCATGGAAAGTACATAAAGGTTTCATGGTGGTTGCTAAAAGTCATAAAAGAGACATTTTTTATATGATGATGAGTTATCAAGATACATCTATTATTGTCGAGAATGCCAAACATACCAATTTGTGGCATTGTAGATTGTAGAATTGGGCATTCGGGTAATCGGTTCGATTCCGGGTAAGACATGATTGGTTTCGGATATTCGGTTCTATAGATTTAGGATCCAATAGGTACTTAAAATTTTTTGGTTTGGTTCCAGTTCGGTTCTTGTTGGTTTCGATTTGGTTCAGATACATAAATTAAATACCCATAAGTTACTCGAAACATTTAGGTTTTATAAATATTTGGGTCTAAATACCCAATTAACATAATTTTATCCAAAAAATCAGAAAAGTACCTGAAATCATATAATACATACATGAAAGTGCTGACACAAATGATAACCAAAGATCAAAATCAACCTCGCAAAATTTTGAATAATACTATTAGATATTTAAGTTAGTTTTTAATTTTGGGTAATCGGTTCGGGTATTCGGTTCTTGGGTAATAACCGGAACCAAACCGTTACCTATTGATCCTAATTTTAAGATTTGATAGATATTTATATTAAAACCAAAATCGAACCGAACCAGTTATTTTAGATCGGTTCCGGTTCGGTTCTTCGGTTCCGGTTTTAATACCCAGGACGAGTAGATTGGGACACATAAGTGAGAAAAGTATGAAACTTATGGTGGAAAATGGTGTGCTTCCAGATCTGAAAACGGTGGATCATCAGATGTGTGAAAGTTTCCTTGGAATATAGTAACAAGTTAGTTTCTTAAAAGAAGGTAAGGTGCCAAAACATGAAAAATTAGATCTGATGCACACTGATGTGTGGAGAATCTCTTTTGTCGCATTGTTAGGAGGTTCGTACTACTATGTGACATTTGTTGATGACTCCACAAGAAAGGTGTGGGTTTACTTCATGAAGAACAAATATGAAGTATTCTCATTTTTCAGAAGGTGGAAAGCCATGGTTGAGATTGAAACGAAACTCAATTTAAATTGCTAAGGTTTAACAATGGAGGCGAGTATATTCACGAGGATTTCAGAAGATATTGTGTTGATAACGATAAAGTTGATAAAGACTATTCCTAGAGAGTCTCAGTAGAATGGAATAGCCGAAAGAATGAACATAACCTTGAATGAGCATTCAATAAGTATGTGGTGCGACCTCGATAAGCCTTAATTTTAAGGTTTTGAAGATCAACCATGAATCAAGCAACCAAGACCATTTTTCTCAACTAGCTAGATATGATGGAGATTCTGGTCGTGCCAAAACTCAATTGGTTCATGTTGAATCAAGAGATGGTCGAATTTTCCTTTTGTTGGACCGTAGAGAGCTAGTTCGACCACCCGAACAAGTTCAAGAGGCTATACTTGTTTTTGATGATTCAAGGCACGTTTTAGCTCATCCACATACAAGGGATAAGGCCCAACAGGCCCAGGAAGACACCAAAGAAGAGTTGGGCCTACTCAAGGATGAGCCCAACAAGATGAAGATTGAGGAGGGCTCATATTGGCCTATGAAGCTGAAAGATCGACCACCATGGGCTCTTATAAATGGATATGGACGTGGCCCAGGTAGAAATTAAGATTAAAAATAAATCAGTATGTTGGTTTAATGTGTTTTTGGTTTGTAATTAATCATTTAATTTAAACCAGAAAATTAGACAGGATAATATAGGCCAAAGTATCTGTTGGCATAAAATTAGGATCAATTAGTTAGGATATTCTTGTTGGCATAAAATTATGATCAATTAGTTAGGATATTCTTTTTGTAGGCATAATCTTGTTAGAGTTCTTGCCTTTAAATGACGACCACTACCCTCTTTCTAAAGTCACCATCGAAATTAATAACAAAGAACCTTAAGAATTTTGCTTCATTTTGCTTTCTCTGTTCAGCCTAAGAACATTGACCATAATTCACTAAAGAGTAGAGTAATCTACTGTGAAATTTCATAGCTCTAAGCAGGGTGAACCTGTGCTAGTGAAATCAAAACCCACCTTCATTCACGCCTAAGTTGGAGAGCTAGTAGCCTCCAACCCTTCACCAACAAGCCGCTGCCACAAGGAAAGCTAGTAGCCTCCTCTATCGCTATTTCACCTTCTTTCAAGTCGATTATTTGGTTTTAATACAACTAGGGCCGCACCAGTATGTGACTACTTTGTGGATTGCCTAAGACCTTTTGAGAAGATGCAATCAATACCACAACCTTCTTAATTAACAGAAGGTCGTCTGTCCTGTTGGGATTCAAGATCCCTAAAGAAGTTTAGAGCGGCAAGAAAGTAAATCGTTCTTATCTAAAAATATTTGGTTGTTTAGTTTATGTTCATGTTGATGATGCTGGAAGAAGTAAAATTTATGAAAAATCTAAAAAGTGTTGCTTCATTAGTTATGGTAATTTGGAGTTTGGTTATCGCCTTTGGGAAAATGAAAATTGAAAGATTATCCGCAGCAACAATGTTGTGTTCAAGGATGGATCGTGGTACAAGGATAAGCTAAAAGAAAGCTAAAAAGGAGTCTAGAGCTGTTGATTTCGGAGATATCATGACACCAGAATTAAAACAAGAAACTGCAACAGCAGAAGAACAAAATTCCCAAAAAGCGTATAGTGAGGCATATGAGAATGATGATTCTGAAGTGGTCCCACATACACCATTCATAGAATTACGATGGTCAAACAGAATCATCAAGAAACCTGTAAGATTTTCTCCATCGCTCAACTACAATTTGCTCACAGATAGAGGTGAGCCTGAATGTTATGAAGAGGCAATGAAATTTGATGAAATGATTAAGTGGAAACTTGTGATGAATGATGAGATGGACTCGTTGATATCCAATCACACGTGGGAGTTAACTAGTTTCCTAAAAGAAAAAGGCATTACATAACAAGTGTGTCTACCAAATAAAAGATGAACATAATGGAACCAAGCAAAGATATGCTTGCTGTGAAGGGATTTCAAAAAAAAAGAGGGCATAAACTACACATAAATCTTCTCTCCTGTAGTCAAGCTGGTAAAAATTAGAACTGTTCTTGTGCTCGTAGCAAATGAAGATTTACATCTTTAACAAATGGATGTGAAAACATCATTTCTTCACAGGATTTGGATGAAGAGATTTATATGAAGAAAACCCGAAGGATTTAAGGTCAAAGGAAAAGAAATCTGGTATGCAAGATTAAAACGAATATGTATGGCTTAAAACAAGCTCTAAGACTGGTATAAAAAGTTTTAACAACTTTATGAAAGACGTTTGTTTCTTGAGGTGTGAAACTGACCACTGTTGTTACGTCAAGAGGCTTAAAAAGTCATACTTGATATTGCTCATGTATATTGATGACATGCTGATTGTTGGAGCATATTTGCATGAGATCAATAGATTGAAGACGAAACTCCCAGAAGAGTTTTCGATGAAAGACCTGGGAGAAGCAAGAAAAATTCTTTGAATGAGAATTAGTAGAAGCAAGGAGGGTCTTAAGCTATCACAAGAGGAGTATGTCAAGAAAGTCCTCAAGAGGTTTAACATGGATGATGCAAAGTCAGTTAGTACACCGGGTAAGTCATTTTTGGTTATCCAGAGGTCAGTCTCCTGTGACTGGAGACGAGATGACATACATGGATAAAATTCTATTTTCTTCTGCTATTGGAAGCGTGATGTATGCGATGTATGTAAAGGCCATACATCACACATGCAGTGGGAGTCGTTAGCAGGTTTATGAGCAAACCAGGCAAGGAACATTGGGAGGCTGTTAAATAGATTTTCATGTATCTGAAAGGAAATCCAAATTTATTGCTATGTTTCATGAAGTCTGAAAGGGGGTTCCAAGGATATATTGATGCTGACAGTGGATGTGACATTAACATTAGAAAGAGCACATTCATGTATGTCTACATTTTTGGTGGTACTACAATCTTTTGGGTTTCAAAGTTGCAAAAAATTATAGCTTTATCAATCTGCGAAGCTAAGTATGTTGCAGTGAAAAATGCAACAAACGAGATGATGTGGTTACAGTCATTTCTACGAGAGCTAAGCTATAACCAAGAGAAAAGTGTGTTGTAATGTGATAGAAAAAGTGCCATCGATTTGGCAAAGAATCCAGTTTACCATGCTCGAACGAAGCACATACAACTTCGGTATCATTTCATCAGATCATCTTTAAAAGAAGAAGTGTTGATGCTTGAAAAGATCCCAGGAAATAAGAACCCTGCAGAAATGCTAATAAAAGTCGTGTCATATGATAAGCTGAGGTTATGTGTAGCCTCAGTTGGCTTGCTAGAGTAACAAGCCTGGAAAGAAACAACTCTGAGAGAGAGAGCGATCTATAACAGTTTTTAGAGTGCTTGCATCTTGTAAAATTTGGGGAGAAAAAATATCTACAATACTCTGAGAAGAATTATGAATCCACTTTATTATTCTATTTCATTCATGGATTTCACTTTATCTATTAATGTGTTTTGTTTCTCCATGTCTTAGTAGTCTCTTAATTAGGTTTAGACTTTTCAAAGGGATCCATAAATCAATGATCTAAATACACATAAGGCCTTATCAATTGATAATTATAACGTCTAGACTGAACTGATCACTTACTCTTTAAATTTAGATTAAACATATTTATTAAAACTGTAATAAGTTTCTTGAAAGAACTTAGATAGCGATTTATTCTTAGATAATGATAATTGATACTAAGGCAAACATTAAACATATCAAACATAATCGATAATGCTTGTCTAAAATCTTAAGTTCAAACAATAGTTTACATTGATAGAGAAAGTTATTGGTATCACGATAGTGAATCAATATTACCATTATATTTGAGTTATGGACTTATTTTAAATCATATACTTCAAAAGCTTTCATCACCGCTTTTGCAAAAATCTGGACAGCTTTACCTTTGGCTCCTGCTTCCTCTGCCTCTCTTGTCGCTTCTTCAGCTTTTACAATTGCAAATTCTGCCACTGCTCTTGCAAAAGCTTCGTGTGCTGTCATGGCCTTTATCATGAACAACTCTTCATCTACTTAGGATTTAGTAAGATTTTGGACACAATTCTTCTCTTGTTTAGATAATTTTCTATCTTTCCTTTCCAAAAGAGTTGAAGAGGCCTTTGTTTTGCTCCTGTAGCCATATAGTTCGGAGAAATCCTGTATTCGTGCTTTATTTAAAATACGAGAACTAAAACAAAAAATTCATTGTTAAGTCAGTAATGAAAAAGTTACTGTTAGCAGAAAATTCGATCAGGGTGTCTTTTTCTTATCTTAACTAATGTTCCAACATTTTTCAAATACAAGTCTTGAAGTCACAAGACGTTTCAGATCCGGTTGCATACTGAAATTTTTCTCTATTTTTAAAAAAAAAATCTTATAAAACATATAAACCCATTAGTTTTGGACGTATATTGATTTGATTTAAAAACTCAAAATCAAAGTAAAAGTATTACCAAAGTTAAAGGCTCTGAATCAAAATCAAGCAGCGAAGTGAATGACACAGTATCGTCAAATTCGATGTCAACTCCAGAATTGAATGAAAATTTATTCAAAAAATCTAACGATTTGACTAAAAACATTTAAATCTATCAAATTAAAATAATTAGATACCAAATTAACAGAATAAGTATAGACGTTAAATAAGACTACAGGTTATTTATATGAAAACAAGATGATGAATAGAAGATATGAACAACCAATTTTGAAGACACACTAAAATAATTTCTGAATAGTTTTCAATTAATATCTCTATTATAACTATTGTAAAAAGGTTGAAGTTACTAAAATCCATTTGATTTCGTTTCTCTCTGAGTTCTGATTTACTTTGTTCATCCTACTAAATTATTGTATAATTTTCTTAAAAACCATCAACTCTTTGTTTCACATATGACAAATCTGGTTTTCTAGCTATTCTAATTTATAAATATTGATAGTTGTAGTTTTTGTTACAATTTATCTTTTCAGAAAGTGGTATTTTAAATGTGGTATTTTTCTAAATTTCTTTATAACCTTTCAATTAAGGTATTCATCTAACAATATGAATTTGTTTTTCTATTTAAAACAGATTTTACCATTTTACAAAAATAAACTAGATGTTACATTTTTAATAAGTTTTATTTTAGACTATACAAATCAGATGTGTAAATAAAAGTACAATCGTAAATTGAAATCAAATTCTCTACTTAAAACCAATCATTATTCTCTTTTCAATTCGTGGACTAAAGATGAAAAATTGAATCTGAAAAGTGAACTCATAACAGTTTAGTTTCAAGTTTATTATTATGAGAAAAAAACAAAAAGACAAACAGAAACCCAACTAAAACCAACCATTAAACACACCAAACTGAAACAAAATCATGCAAATAGTAACCGAACACTAAAACATATAATCCTTGGTCTCCAAACATCACTCTCTTTATTTAAGTGACTGGACATAGGCTTTCTCAGCCGCTGCCATCTCCTTATCAAGCTCAGACTGTGCTTGTGTCTGACGTAACATAACCGGCTGCTTCTGATTCACCATTGAGTACTCATTATTCTCCCTCATGAATACATCTTTCTGCTGATGATGCAACCCTCCCGTATCTTCCGCCGGAATACTAGCTGAAGGGGCATAATCTGTCATCGTTGCAACCGGAGACACCATTCCGTGATGACCATTTAAAACCGTATAAGAGATGAAGTTATTATCGCAATTGGTGTAATTATTATGGTTACCACTAAAGGTATAACCATCATTGCTTGGATTATGAGTATTCTTCTCTGAGTGGATAACATCATTGGAGGGGATATTAACACCGTGGCCGGTGGCTGCGAAGATGGCAGGCTCGGCATTACGGAGGAGCCACCCGACGGTTTCTCCGTCGGTCTTGAATCCGAGTTCTTTTGTCAACTGAAATAGTTGAGAAGCACAATTCACTGGAATGCGGATGCGGCGGTCACGACCTCCAACTTTCACATGGCGGTCTTTAGGTGAAGTCGCAATTGGCTGTTTAGGACTACGCTTGGTGTTTTCTTCATTTCTTAAACCCATTTTCTTTTCTCTCTTCTTCTTGTTTTTGTAGATGTAAGTGAAAACTAGAGTTCATTTGTTTGGTTTATATAGAAGATTGATATTAAACAAATACCATGTACTACTAAACTAACCAAATAGAAGAACAAGTCATATGTGGAAAACATTTATGTGCAGTTAATATTCATATATATAAAATAATAATGGTAATTATTATTAGATCTATGGCAAAAATTCGTTGATAGGTCCACTTTTTGTTTTCCTTTTACAACATGAACTACCAATAGAAACTTATCCAAAATCACCTGTTATATGTATTTTAACATCCCTTTTCTGACAGATGTAACCATTTTCACGGAGCATCTAAATGATTAATCATTACTTACATAATTATATATTTAAAAAATAAAAAAATGTGGAAATATAATTAATTTCTATATAAAAATAAATTAATACAAAACTAATGTGGAATAAAATAGGATTACAGCTGTAGACATGCATATCATACGATACTCTAGAATGAAATATATAACTATATGTGCTATTACTTGTTTTACTCTCTTTACAGTTATTAGAAAAAAAAGATTCCTTCAAAATACAGTAATGGTTGTATAGTTATAGAAAAATAAGAAGAGAAATTTAGTCAGATTAGTACCAATTCATCAAAATATTATTAATCTAACACCATGATAACGATGCTTACAAAAATAGGTGATTAAAAATTAACCAATAGATGTAGAAGTTATTACACCCATGCCATTATATTTGTAGATTAAACAATCAAAAACAAAAACTATTAAAAAAATATAGTATGATGGTCAAACAAGTCAATCCGCATCAATACGTTGCTCAAATTCCTCTGGTATAACCACATTGAGTTTTTTTTTTCTTTTTATGATGGTTGGCTGATGTAAAGTCAATTGAAAAATTCTTTGAGGTTGTCTCGAATGTACGTACGTAGCTTTAATTGTTTATATTTGGATTTGCATTTCAGGGTGATAATGGGCATTTGGCTTACTCTTCTTGCTGTCCCAAACTGAGTAATAAGTGCCCTGTATGTGATTTGCCTGTCGCCCACAATCGCTGTAGAGCAATGGAGGGTGTTCTTGAATCATGCCGAAACAAGACTTTTAGGTTGCACCAAAATGTCAGTTATGGGAAAGTAGTAACTCATGAAAAGCAATTCACCTTCTCTCTTTGCGCATGCCCTGTACTCAACTGCAATTACACTGGATCATACAAGAATCTCTACAATCATTATATATGGCTTTAAGACCCACCCGACAAGTTTTTTGTTAAATTTGTTCAGTTGTGGAAGTTCCTTTAGCGCGAAGATGGACATCAGTGATAGGATATTAATTATACGGGAATATGAGAAGAATCTGTTGTTTGTAATGCAGCCATATGGTGTTTATGTAACTGTAAGCTGTATTGCACCATCTGCTTCTGAAGTAGGAGAGTTCTCATATCATCAAGATAATTTCACTATGACTTACGAATCACCAGAAGTGAAGAGGATTCCTGAAGTGAGCTTTGAAACCTCTCATGATCATTTCATGTTGATCCCTCATAATTTATTGCGTGGTGAATCGTTGGACGTGAAGCTTTTCATCAAGAAGTTGGACCAAAAGGAATAAGGTTAAGGGTGATATAGAAGAAGTTCCATTTTTTTATTAATGTTTTTATTAATGTTTTTAGAGTCTGTAATGAGGGGTTGGCGAACAATCCAGGACGGTAACAAAGGGTTTTTGGTGGAAAAAGTTTGGGAATGCAGATTTGAAATATTGGTATGAAAAAAAACAGAATTTGTGCAAGAATTAATGATATATAAAAGGCTTTAGAAGAAATTCAAAATGATAGTAATAGAACAGAAAAAATAGCTTGAAAACTAAAAGAAGCCTATAAAGATGAGGAGTTGTTTTGGCAACAAAAAAGTCGAAATATATGGCATAATGAATGGATTACTAGTGATAAAGAGGTGGAGGCGGTGGCAGTTAATTATTTTTCAGATTTATTTACCTCAACATCTCCAAAAAATTTTGAGGATTTTTTAGGAGAGATCCCGATGGTAATAACAGATCAGATCAATGAGAGGCTTACAGTAATGGCTATATATGAGGAAATTAAGAAAGCTATTTTATGATGCAACCAGAAAAAGCACCAGGTCTGGATGGGTTGACTGCTTTGTTTTATAAATAAGCCTGGCCCATAATAAAGGGGGGACATTTTACATTTTGTAAATGATTTCTTAAGGACAATTTGTTTTGATCAAAGGTTGAACTGGACAAATATTTGCATAATCTCGAAGACGGCCCGTCCAAGTAGGATGTCAGAGTTGAGACCTATTAGTCTATGCAATGTGGGATATAAGATAATTTCAAAGGTTTTATGTCAAAGATTAAAAATGTTCTTATCGGATTTAATATCTGAAAATCAATTAGCATTTGTTCCATGTCGATTGATTTCAGATAATATTCTAATAGCTCAGGAAATGTTTTACGGTTTACGGACTAACTGTGGTTGTCAAAATAAATTTATGGCAATGAAGACAAATATGAGTAAGGCTTACGATCGAGTAGAGTGGTCATTTATTCATAAATTACTTTAGAAGATGGGTTTTTCATCTTTATGGATATCATGGATAATGGGATGTATAACATTAGTAAAATATAAAGTGTTGATTAATGGAAAACCACTGGGATGTATTGTTCCAGAAAGGGAACTCCGGCAAGGAGATCCTTTATCTTCGTACTTATTTATATTATGTACGGAAGCACTGATAACAAATATAAAGAAAATAGAACAGGAAAAATAGATAACAGGCTTAAAGATAGAAAAGTTCAGTCCAACGATTACACACTTATTTTTCGCTGATGATAGTTTATTTTTTTGTCAAGCAAACAAGGAGGAGTGTCAGGCTATTCTTCAAATTCTAAAAGAATTATGAAAAGGTTTGAGGTTAGCAAATCAATTTGCCAAAATCTTCTATACAATTTGGACACATGATTAATAAGGATGTAAAGGAGGAGATGAAACAAATTCTGTATATCTCAACAATGGAAGCCTGTGAACATATTTAGGGATACTAGAAAGTCTTGGAGGCCCAAAAACTAAAGTTTTTGTATTCATTAATGAACACCTAGAAGATAGGGTTAATGGCTAGACGATGAAATTTTTATATAGAAGAGGCAAAGAGATTTTAATTAAATCAGTTTTAACGGCATTACCCACTTATGTAATGTCTTGTTACAGGCTCCCCAAAACAGTAACCAAGAAATTTACAAGTGCAATAACGCAATTTTGGTAGCTTGCTAATGGAAATAATAGAGGTATGCATTGGATAGCATGAAAAAAATTATGTCAACACAAGAAAGAATGTGGTCTTGGATTTAGGAATATTTAAGATTTTAATACAGAAGCAAAACAACTGTGAAGATTAATGGATTCACCAGAGACTTTGTTCTCGAGGGTGTTTAAAAGTCGGTATTTTTGGAATTCAGATCCTTTAGATTCTACAAGATCATACTCATCATCTTATGGTTGGAAAAGTATTATCACCGCTCGATCTCTGGTTAAAAAATGACTAATTAAAATGGTTGGATCAGGTTCAAGTATCTCAGTATGGAAAGATGCTTGGATCCCAGCCTCTCGCCCGAGATTAGCAACTTGCAAATTCTCTGTTTATCCAGATACTTTTAGGCCAGGGATTTAATAGATAGTGAGACAAACACTTGAAAGATGCCCCTATTGGAAGCAACAATTATTTTGGGGGATGTTCGTATTATACAGTCATTGGCAATTAGTCGGTTTGACCGACCTGATACGAATGGCTGGTACTTCACAAAAATGAAATATTTGGTGAAGTCAAGATATATGGTGGAAACAGAATATCCAGATAAAGGTATTGACATGATTAGGTTCGGACCGAGAATAATGGCTCTTCATGTATCTGTCTGGAAGATCAAGTGTCCACCAAAAATACAACATTATATATGGCAATCGATCAAAGGGTGTGTTCCCGTATAAACGAATCTGAGGTCAAGGGGAATCAGTTGTGATCTCCAATGTGGATTATGTGGGGAGGAAAAATATACAATTAATCATGTTCTTTTTGAATGTCCACCAACCATTCAAACTTTGGCTTTATCTAAAATTTCATCTCATCCGAATGTTTTTTCCACAAAACCGATTTATTCAAATCTAGATTATTTGTTTAATCATTTACCCAAGGATGGGTCGGAGGGGTATTTCCCTTGGATAGTTTGGTACTTGTGGAAAAGTAGAAAATATAAGATCCATAAGACTATAAACAAAAATCCGCAGGATATTTTTATATTGGCGGAAATAGAAGGGAAAGTATGAGAAGAAGCTCAAGAAATAGAGGAAATGAATACCACGTTAATAGGCCCAAGAGGTGGAACTTATCACAGATGATACTTGGTGGTGGACGGATCATGGAAAGAGGAGGATAAATTTTTAGGTCAAGGATGGAGATGTTCATAATAATAGGACATAAGATAGATTACTTGGGACCAGAAGCATACAATGTAGCCAATCACCAACGCATGCGGAGCTAGAAGCGCTTATTTAGGCAATAAAATGTATGTGTGCAATACAACGACTAAAAGTGGTGTTCACATCTGACAACTCCGATGTCGTGAAGATGATGTCCTCATCGGATGAGTGACCATTATTTGCATTTCATTTGGACGAATTCAACAGATTAAAAAACAACTACAAGTTTCTAAGGTTCTCATTCAATCTAAAGACATCGAACACGAGAGCAGACAATCTAGCACAGAATGTACGAAGTATATCATAAAAAATGATTTATATAGACTTAGAGCCTCCAGAATGGTTAGCTAATTATTTTTAGTTTTTTATGATCCTTTCTTGTCAAAAAAGAAAAAAAGACTATCTATCTAGTCTGGTTGTTTAGACTCATAAATTCTCATAAGTTGGTTTTAGACAAAATAAGTATCGATTTTGTAGCCTTTTATAACCATCTGGACGAAATCTTCATAGGGAATTGGATCGTTCACTGCTATAATATTTTTTTGTTATCAACACCAAATAATCTTCAGACTTTTGGAAACATCCATTTACTGAATACAATCTTAATTAACTTCATGTGTGAAAAGTAAAAAAAAAAGCGATGTGTTCTATACTATATATAAAGTGTATGGAGAACTTTCTCTGCCACATCCATAACAATCAAGATAATTAATAAATGAGTTCGAAATCGCAATAACTTAATTTACTTGATAGATGATCGAGGTTCAAAGCTTTAATGCGGTGGTTTGCTATAAAGCCTTCATAAAAAAAGCAAAGCAGCAAAAGATGTTAAGATAGATGGATTTTATATTCAAATATTTTGACAATTAGTGAATTTACTTAAGATCTTTTAAAAATTTGATGTGGGATATTATTATGTTTTAATAAAAATAATTAGAAATATTTATCAAAACCAAAAATCTCCATGTTCAAAAAAAATATATTCAATGTAATCTCATAACAATCAAAAGTTAAAAACATAACATTGTAAAACGTTTTTGTTTGAATTAAAGAAAATGTTTGTGAAAACATGTTATTGAATATGTATTTGTAATATTCTTTCTTAGCATTTGTATTATACTTTTATAGTCGTGTTTTTATAATGGTCAGATGGTGATGATTCTTATGATTTTCGTATAATCCAATGGAAAATTAATATGTTTTTTAACAAAAAGAAAATTAATATGAAAAGATTGACCAAATCCATAGATGGCTCAAACTTCATGGATGTAACGTTTGTTCTTTTTTAATTCCTGCCAAAGTACGGATTATTCGCAGAAGAAAAAGTTCGACCTTATTACCATTGTTCCCACACCATATTTACGCTTTTACCAATCCTCGGGCCCACACGGTGAAACTTGTTAATAGATTTCTTTCTTTTGTCTTTTGCCTTAAGATATAAGTTTTCCAAAATTGTTTTATTTTCCAGTAAAACTGTAATTTGCCCTGAGTTAATTATAGACGTATGTCTTAAATTGAAAATATGCAAAAGTTAGTGAAACTAAATTATTTAAAAATTAAATATTAAGTATGAAATTTCGAATTTTTACCAGACTTTGAAATAAATTTATTTTAAAATAGTTAAATATAACCATACATGATAAACATATTTTCTTTTAACTAATTCAATACTAGTTTTTCTAATACATCATACTACTGATCTATTAGATAAACTTTGTGTATTTTTTTGTCAAATAATTGAAAATTAATGAATAATAAACTTTTTTGAGTAGATTATGTGGAAACATGTTATTGGATCTTTAATTCGAGTAATGCATTACTAAATATTTTCAGAATTACAAAACTTTATCAATGTGACTTTTGTCATCACAGTAAAAAACCAACACAAACTAAAATAATATATATGCAAATTGATAGACTTGTGCAAAGACAACGTTTATGAAGGTACATCTATATACTATTCTCTACCATATAACTATTTTTCTAGGACACACGGCCCATTTCCACTCGCTAGAAACTTTAAGACCTATAACCACACAAACTTAAAGTCTCTGTTTATAACCCTATCTTATAAAGTTCAATGTTTATAACCCCACAATTGATACATTTTAAACCTATTTCTACACAAAAATGAAGTTTAATGGTTGAGAGACCATAACCGATGATAATCTTTGGTTAAACTAAACCACTTAAACATATAAACCAATGACGATATTGATTAACCCGTTAATTAACCTACAAACCAAGATTTTAACCCATAAACCAAAATTATTACCTGAATACAACTTGAATCCACATTCATTCGATTAATTGAACCCTAAATCCCAAAAACCTCTACAATTCAAAAATCACACAAAATCGGCGTCAATGGAAATCAATGATATTGCCGGCGAAGAAGGCGCTGGAAGAGCTGAACCCGACGAACCCGGCAACAAAGCGAACGAGCGTTATGAAGCTCAAGTTGAAGATGAAGTAACGAATTTCAGAGATGAACCTTCGATTTTTCATGATGTATATCCTGAAGACGATGATGCAGATGCTATGCTAGTTGACATAAAATGCGGTGATGGTTAGTTGTACGATGGTCAAAATCATCAATGGTGTAGCATTTAAAGAGGCAGTTCTTGACTATGCACTAAAAACTGGCAGGAATATCGTACAGAGCAGGTGGGATAAAACGAAGATTGAGTTCAAATGTGTAGGAGATGGCTGTTCTTGGCGGATTTATTGTGCAATTACTCGAGATTCATCAATGTGGCGAGTTCGAGTCTTCAAAAACGTTCATACTTGTGTTCGTAATGGTGAGTGTGAGATGCTTAAGGTTCCGATAAATTCTAGGTTGTTTGTAGATAAGATTCGTGAAGAACCTAGCTATTTTATGCCGAACGACAATCACAAGCTTCACAAACATTGCAAGCCCCCCAACAATCGCAAGCTTCACAACAATCAAAATCTTCTCAACCATTGCCAACTTCTCAACCATTGCAAGCTTCACAACCATTCCAAGCTTCTCAACAATCGCAAGCTCCTCAACTATAGCAAGCTCCTCAATAACCGTCTCTCACACAAGCTTCTCAAACACAACCGTCTCAACCACAAGCGTCTCAACCACCACAAGCATCAGAATCTTATAAAGCTTCTAAAGGCAAGGAAAAACTTGTTTGGAGGAAAGGAGTTCTCAAAAAGGTGAAGAAGGAGCCAAAGAGTCCAAAGAAAAAAATAGTTGATCATCTTAGTTTTCACTGTCTAGATCCTAGGTCTAATCTAGGAAACTGATGTTTGATCTTGGTTTTTAGTGAACTAATTGGTCATCTTTTGTTTGTGAAACTGATGTTTGATGTTGATTTTTAGTGAAACTGAAGTTTGATGTTGGTTTTTAATGTTTGTGTCATCTTTTGTTTGTGGTCTAGTGTATGTATTTTGTATTTTGGTATGTCGGATGTTGGTTGTTTGATCTTTGGTAATTTTAAAATGTGAACTGATCGTTTTGTTCTCGGTTATGATCGTGGTGTTCTCTTGTCACTCTGGTTGTGCTTTGTTTGTTATACACTAATGAAACAAGCGAACAAACAATTGCTCAAATGATTAAGTCACACATATTCATTAATCATAACAAACATACAACCAAACTCAAATGATTAAGTCACACATCTTCATTAACCGATCAACTACAACATTCAACAAGAAACTTGAAGATCAGAGCAATTTTCCTAAACCAATTATGATCATACAATCTACCACTACAAGAACCATCTTCTTTTTCAAACTTGATAAGCCTTCACATAAAATAACTTCAACATTCTCAAACACCATCTTCTCATACTCGCTCCCATCAAAAACAATTTCATTTTCCCTTATCATTTGCTCAAGTCTCTCAGTTTTTTATTCCAATTTTTCCACTTCGTTCAGCAGCGCCTCATCAACCCATTTGAAAACATGATTGTCATCCGTTAACTGCAATAATTAGGAGAAATTAAACAAAAAAGCATATAAACTATCATAGAATCGATAAAATTAACTTGTTTGTCGAAGCATGAATGCAACGAAAATATCGCCGATATGGATTAGACTCAGATTTTGAAACATTTACAACGATTTGAGCATCACACCAACATACAGTAGGTACACCTACAACTCTATTTCGAACTGCACTCGAAGATCCCGTAGAATAAGAGTTGCCGCTCATTCTGAGAAATTAGGGTTGAAATGAAATGAATGTCGGGTTGAAGATCTTCTGCAATCGGGTATTTTTTAAGATGCCAGTTTAAGCTATTCCGGTTATGGACTGGTTTTGATCTGGTTCACTATAAAACCGCTACAAATCGAGATTTTGTGGAAATAAGTTTAAAATGTATCAATTGTGGGGTTATAAACATTGAACTTTATAAGATAGAATTATAAACAGAGACCTTAAGTTTGTGTGGTTATAGATCTTAAAGTTTATGGCGTGTGGAAATGGGCCGTGCGCTCATTTTTCTATATTTCTTGTTATGTTGAATTCTGTACAATCTTAATTCTGGTAAGGATGTACATATGTTTATAAAAATTGATTATATTTAATATATAGATATGGTAGTAAAAAAAAAGCCAAGTTTCATAATTGACTGTGGAACAAATTTTATTTAATATTACTATTGTGTACAACCCTTGTACTTTTATTCTCTCTTAGAATCACATATTTAATTTAGGATTCGAATTTATCTGTCAATGTTAAAAACGAAATCATAGGGGCAATTTGATCTAGAAACAAAATCTAGGGATGTCTTTATCAAGAAAAGTAAGATGCTGGTTGAGTTCAAAAAGGATAAATAAAAAAGCGAGAGGAAGGTTTTTGTAAAATTGTTTCTGTGAAAGATACGTGAGAGAAAGAGAGAGAGAAAGAGAAGAAGGTTTCTTAAACAAGTCGTCAAGGCTCTCCTTGAGCGATGCGTTGAATGCGAGAGTGACAATAAAAATGGCGAATATATATTTCCTCTCTTCTTCGTATTCTTCTTCATTCTCCTCTTCTTACGAAGAAAACCATCACGATCCTCATTTATAAAAACCCTAATTCTCACACGTCTTTTTCTCTCTTCTCCGATCTGCAGAAACCTGAACAGGTAAGCAATTATTCTCTTCCACCTTCCCTGCATTCCCGATTTTTCCTGGAAATTTCAATTTTTTTTGATTGAGATTCATTCTGGTTTGTTTGATTGCAGAAATGGCGGAGGCGACGAAGGTTCTGTACTTGGTGGTGCTTGACGATGCGATTGCGGCGGGGGCGAAAGGAGACGGTAATGTAGAGGATTTGTTTAGGTATACGCGTCCTGTATTGCAGAGTACTCTTCAGCTTATGGGATGCAAAGCGCGTCACGCCTTCAAGGTCATCGCGATTATGCCTTATTTTTTTTGTTTTTAATATGATCTCCATTGAATGTCAGATTTTTATTGTTTTTCTTCGCCGGAATAAACTTCCTCTGTTATTATCGGAAATTGTTTCCAATTTTTCCGATGAAATTTTCTTTTAAAATTGAAATTGTGAATCTAGTTGACTTGTAGCTTTGATGTTGGATCAATGATGTGTATTGATCTAGAAATGACTTAAGCGTGATCTTACAATGAGTCTGTATCCCATCTCTAATTTGGAAATTTTGTATACTTTTGGGCTTGCTGCTTTGGTGTGATCAATTCAATCATCAATGTCTATCATTATCTTTCTAGTGTATGGTGACGACAAGACTTTCCTTAACCTCATAGTAATTTTCAATATCTGAGTGGTTTGTTTAATTCTATTCTGTTGTTTGACCTGCAGCCTTTTTACATTGTTTACTGAGGGACAATGAGGTTTTCGTTCGTTGATACGTTCCTGATAATCTGTTTTTCTCTCTTTTGTTCTCTGTTTGGCAGATCAGCCGCAGGGTTTTCGAGTTAATAAGAAGTGAGGGATCTTGCAATTCCTCACCGGAGCATGGGAAGGAATCTGAATTTCCAAAAGAAGGTTGTGGTTCAACTTGTGTAAAGAAAAGTAACTGCTTGGTTGCTGGTAATGTTGACAAGGATAAAAGTAAACCATTTGAGATGTACAAGAGACGAACAACTGTTGTTGTTTCACGTCAAATATTCTTAGATGTTGTATGTGGTGCCCTGGCTGAATATAAGTACGTTGGCCGTGACCAAAGGGCAGATTTGATTCTGGCATGCAGGTAAATTTCTTAACTTTTAGAATATATCTTGATATGTATTGTCAAAAAAGCGGTGGCATATAGAATTTGCATTTCTCTGCTGTTTATGTCATATTCTGTTCTTTTAAATGCATTAATATATATTACTGTGCCTTTCGAAGATATTCTTTAGCCTTTATATGGCTGTCTAGCTTATCAATTTAATAGAAATAGTAGTCAGAATGAATTCTATCGAATGGCCAATAAAGAGATATGATCATGTGCATGTATCTTTCTTAATGTTTAAAATCATTGCCGATCTCGCTTTTCCTATATGTCTACTGTTCTTCTCTCTTTTTCCTTCTCACTATGGACTTTCAAATATTAAATTGGATTTGGTTTTTCTCGGCTGTATGTTAAATGCTACGCTTGTGTTTAGCTTCATACTTTTACTGCATTAATCCCCGTTATAGCTCCTAGTAATGCCATGGACTGCTGTACATTGATTTTAATCCAAGCTCGGATTTGCTGTTTCCCACTTATATATCTTGTCATGAAACTGCAGCTTATATGATATTATCTCACACATTGTCAACAATTTTTATCATCACTCACAGAATCCGAGAAAGGAAAGAATCTGTAACTGTTCTGCTCTGTGGCACCAGTGGCTGTGGTAAATCTACATTGTCTGCATTGCTGGTAACTATTTATTCCCTTCGTTTATATGCTTTAGATTGGCAAGAAGAAGCTCATTTCTTTTGTTTTTTTGTGTAGTCAACTCCTAGATTATGTACTGATTTACCTTTTGTCAGAGTGATACAATCTATGAGGTGTAATGAGATGCAATTTCTATTTTTGTGTTACAGGGTAGCAGGCTGGGAATTACGACTGTGGTATCAACTGACTCTATAAGGCACATGATGAGGAGCTTTGCTGATGAGAAGCAGAATCCTCTGCTATGGGCTTCAACCTACCACGCTGGAGAGTACCTTGACCCTGTAGCAGTTGCTGAGTCAAAAGCCAAAAGAAAAGCCAAAAAGTTGAAAGGCTCTCGAGGTGTAAATTCCAACCCCCAAAAGACGGATGCTGCATCAAACTCAAGCTCCACTGAGTTGTTAAGTGATAAGCAGATGGCTATTGAAGGGTATAAGGCACAAAGCGAGATGGTGATTGACAGTCTCGATAGGCTCATTACAACATGGGAAGAAAGGAAAGAGTCGGTAGTCGTTGAAGGGGTCCACTTAAGTCTTAACTTTGTGGTAAGTCTTTTATGTGTTTCATGACACATTTTGATTTGAGGATATTAGGTCTTTTTCAATCTTAACTTTTTATTTTTATTTTTTCCTGTTGTGCAGATGGGACTGATGAAAAAGCACCCTTCGATTGTTCCCTTCATGGTGTACATCGCCAACGAGGAGAAACATTTGGAACGGTTTGCAGTTCGAGCAAAGTACATGACATTGGATCCAGCAAAGAATAAGTATGTAAAATATATACGTAACATCAGAACAATACAGGATTATCTATGTAAACGAGCTGACAAACATCTCGTTCCTAAGATAAACAACACAAATGTCGACAAGAGCGTGGCCACAATCCACGCGACAGTCTTCAGTTGCCTGCGCAGACGGGAAGCAGGAGAGAAGCTCTATGATGCAACCACAAACACAGTTGCTGTTATCGACGACGAGCACAGGAACCAATGTACAGCCATTTCATTAAGATCCAAGGGAATGTTTCAGCTCCAAAGAACAGGCTCCTCCAGGCGTGTAATGGCTCTTCTGAATACTGACGGCACTGTAGCAAAAACTTGGCCTGTTGGTTCTGTTGATGATATTAAGAAGCCCGTCTTTGGTACTGAGAGGGATGATGGAACAGAGCATCAGAATGCTGAACCGGTGAATCTTCAGTTCGGTCTCTTTGGGATCAGCGCTTGGCCTAGTGATGGTGCAACTAGTTACGCCGGGAGTGTAGACGAGTCAAGAGCTGATTTTACTGAAACCGGAAGTAGGCATTACTCTTCTTGCTGCAGTTCGCCGCGGATATTTGATGGGCCTTCGAAAGAGGTAAATCTACACTAATCATTGTGTTAGAACATATTACTTCGTATTTTATGAAGCTTACTTCGTATTTTATGAACCTTGTTTGATCATTTCTGTATCTTCCGTGCAGCTTAAGGAGGAGCAGTCTGTACATGGGAGTGACGAAGATGAAGAAGCAGATTATGATTTTCCAGAGCCAGATTCTGATGAAGATCTCAGCGATAACAATGATGAACGGAACCGTGAAGAGGTAAACCAAACATTGTGAGGATGTTAGTGTAGCTTGCCGGTAGTTTAATACTCTTACATGTAATCTTAAACCAGGTTGGATCAGTGGACGAGGAATCGACAAAGTCAGATGAGGAATACGATGATCTGGCAATGGAAGACGAGAGTTACTGGACAGACAACGAGGACGAAGAAGAGTCTCGAGACACAATCTCCATGGTGTCTGAAAACAACCAAAAGGAGGCAACAACAAAGCCCAAGAAAGATGACAAATACAACCAAAACCTCGACCTTTTCCTCAGGACAGCGAACCAGCCATTGACTGAATCTCTTGACCTCACGTCTGAGTACAGGAACATAATGGTTGTAGCAGCCTCGGATAAAGCTAAGATGAGGAAACGTTCACTTAGTATTCCGGCTGTTGGGAAACACGGTTCAATCATAGATGATCAAATTTTGGCTAACCAGACTGATCCAATTCTCTTCGATGCCCCGTGACTCATTTGCTTATGTTTTTTTGGGTTTTTTTTAATTTCTTTTTTCGGTTTTGTGTTTTTAAGCTTAGGTTTCTAAAACTGATTGGAGTGTTTAACTATAATTTTCTAATTCATCCCTCTTCCTGCACAGTTTCAACAGTTAACATAATCTGGTGATCAGCCGGCAGAGGGAACTTCAACTTGGGTTTGGTTTATTTCGGCTTTTTGAGATAACTTCCCAAAGAAACCTAATCTGTTTAGGCAGTTCTGTAATTAACTTTTTATGAAGTTTAACTATGAGTTATCGTTCTCATAGTAACTAAAAGTAAAGCTCAATAATAACATTTGTATATTTGCTTGGTCATTTCTCCTAACCCAACAATGATTAGTTTACATTTCTCTAACTCCAGGGTGGGTACTGTAAACGTAACATGTACCATTTAAGATTCGTATTAACTAAATTACTCGTGGAGTTACGTATCAAGTCTGAAATTAAAATGATAAATTATAATCTCATAAATCATCGTTTTATCAACTATGTGATCATATACATGTGTATCCTCAGTTTCAGACTAATTTGAGAAAATAAGCACAGGGTGATTCAATGTTGATGTTTCTTATGACTTATCTATCACCAATTTATATCACAATAGTGGCATAGAGCCCTTTCTTTTCTATGTATCTATTCCTACTGCTGACTATAATAAATAGACAAGTGGGAGAAGTGTCATGACTGATGAATCAGAGAGAACCTGCAGAGATTTTTGAATTGAAGAGTTGTTGTTTGGGTTTTCAAGGCCTTTGAGTACTACGGGACGTCTCCAACATGCCAGTAAATCCTTTACTCAGGTCAACCACGTTTGTTTTTTATTTTTTTTTGTCGATATAGTCTAATGACTTTAATATTCTTATTAATGTTGAAGAGTGCTGGATTCAATTATAGAGATGGAACAATGTCTCAAATGCCATAATCTGAGAAAACAATGTCTCAAATGCCATGACCAATATTTAAATGGACCAAGTTACTATTTTACCCTTACAACAGATTATATATTTATGATTGTAAATGATACCAACGAAAACACGCTAGCGCAGATGGTATGACGTGCTCGCGCGACCCAAATAACCCGAGGTCGAATCTCAGATGTGTAGTATAACTGGAAATAATTCGGATATCCAGTTATACTAGTTGTACTCGAGTACAACTGGATATCTAGTTGTGCTAGTTGTAACTAGGGTATCTAGTTGTACTCAATGGTACAACTGGAGTATAACTAGGGTATCTAGTTGTACTCGAATAGTACAATTGAGTATAACTAGGGTGTATAGTTGTATTTGAATGGTACAACTGGAGTATTACTAACATCAGTTATACCAAAGTCAGAGATATTTCCGTCTTTATACCAAGGTCAGGGATATATTTTCGTCTTTGTATCAAGATCAAGGGTATTTTCGGATTTACATTAATTGGATTGAAAGGCATTCCAGATTAAAAAATGACAGGTTAAATCAAATTTTCACACTTTGTGGCATCTATCCATTTACCCTCATAGGGTAAAGTTTCTTCATGACTCGTTCTTTTGGGTTTCTGGCTTTGTTGATTATACTTTCTGGGTTTAGGGTTTGTCGATTAAACTTTCTGGGTTTGTCGATCAATCTGATTTCGGCGGTGTAATCGGGGCTCTTATATGGTCTATGGTTTTTGGTGTTCATGTTCTTGCTATTTTAGAGCATATTTATGCTTTGCTTACTTTTTTAACCTTCAGATGAGAGTTTTTGATAAAGAGATATGATCTGAATCTCTTGTTTTTTTACCTGGAACTCTGTCGCTTGGACAGAGCTCGATTTTAGAACTTTGTTGCTCTGTGTGGTGTTTGAATCTGGTTTTGATTTAAATCTTTCAATTATCAATTATTCACTGTTCTAATTTCTGATCATTGCAAAATTTCTAGTTCAACAGTAATCTTGAAAATGGGACTGTTAAGCATCATTCGGAAAATCAAGAAGAAAGAGAAGGAGATGCGTATTCTTATGGTGTATGTCAGATTCCAAACTTATTAATCTCCTCCGATCTTAATATACATTCCTATAATTTGCGGTGTTTTGGGGGTTTTCGATTTTGTAGTGGACTCGATAACTCCGGGAAGACGACGATTGTTCTGAAAATGAACGGAGAAGACACAAGCGTGATTAGTCCAACTCTTGGATTCAACATTAAAACCATTATTTACCAAAAGTAAGCTTCTCTCTGCTCCTTCCACAACAGCTTGTAGTTTCATGTTCTTCAAAATTGGTTGAGGAATATCATCAAACATGTTACGGGCAATGATAATTTGTGTATAATGTATTGTAGGTATACGTTGAATATATGGGATGTTGGTGGGCAAAAGACTATAAGATCTTACTGGAGGAACTACTTTGAGCAGACTGATGGGTTGGTTTGGGTGGTGGATAGCTCTGATCTCAGGAGGCTAGATGATTGCAAGATGGAACTTGACAATCTCTTGAAGGAAGAGGTATTCTAAAATTGTCTATTACTGAGTCAAAGGTTTTTGTTATCTGAAGCTTGGTTGCTGTTTGTGATTAAGAAGATGATCCATAATCAATTGGTGAAATGAGTTTTAGATGCTGATCTTGGTTTTAATGGCAGAGGCTTGCTGGGTCATCTTTGCTAATACTAGCAAACAAGCAGGATATTCAAGGTGCCCTTACACCTGAAGAGATTGGTAAAGTACGTATCTTGAAACTTTATGAACATATAGAAATGATTTGGAAGCGAATAACTTGGAATCTCTTTCTGTCTCAAAAGGGTTTCTTACTCATCTTCAATGAAGGTTACTGGGTTAAGTAAGATGTGTTTAGGTTGTATTTTTGCTGAACTGGGTTCAATCTTCTGGATTGTGCAGGTGCTAAATTTGGGGTCCATGGATAAAAGCCGGCACTGGAAAATCGTGGGTTGTAGCGCATACACAGGTGAAGGTTTGTTGGAAGGATTTGATTGGTTGGTTCAAGACATTGCCTCCAGAATTTACATGCTTGACTGATCAATTATTGCATTGCGCAATGGCATGATCACTCGAGTATTTGCAGCCGAAGATTCATTTTGGCTGACACATCACATCTCGAACCTGTCCATACCAAAACCTTGATTCTGCTCAAGTGAATTCGTATATCTCCATCTTAGCTTTTCTGTGGGTCCTATTGTAACAATGTTTCTACAAACATTACATATATGTTTGAAGACAATCTACCAATTTTGTTTGATTGAAAGTAAGTTAACCACAAAATGATGCTTCATACATCTAAGTAAAACGTATTATTGATAAGCAAATCCCATTTTTATCACCAAATGATCAAAGATCTCTGCAATGTAAAATGGAAAAAGCATACAAAAGGAAAAGAAAAGATCATTTCGACTTCATCGATGTACATTGTGCCTTTGCCCTTATAAACTTCAGCAGGTTTGCAACCACAGACTGTCGCAGAGCATAGAGGTAATACACATGAAAATCATGCGAGTGAGATTGTAGGAAGGGTTTCTCCAATAAGATAGATTTGTTTCCAGAGGCATGCCTTGAATTGTTTCCAGAGTCTCAATTACCATTTTGTTCTCCTTAAAACAAAGAAAGATAGTTGTAACCAAGCAATATCCAAAGTGTTTATAGACATACTTTAACAAAGACGATTCCTTGTATACTTTTGCCAAATCAACACAAAGTTTGTCTTCTGATGATTTACAAGTAATGTCTTGTATCCAAGTGGCTGGATTAGTGTTCTTTGCTCTGCATTTGTTGTTGTAAATAAAGAGAAAATAGCTACACGTTTATATATTTGCAACAGTTTTAGTATTTTATAGAAACTTACCATAAAATATTCAATAACGTTGCTTGAAATGTTGTCCAAGAGGTCCATAATAGATAATCCTTCCTCCATTTTTCATCAAAACTAGCTGCAGTTGAAAGGTCACATAATGTACTTAAAAGTGGTTGAAGATATCTATGCCCGGTTGGTGAATCGTGCAAACAATTGTTCTGCCAGTCTCTGCGATGTTCTTCACAGCTCTGATTACAATTGCTGCAGCTTCGTATCTAATCATGTGGTTGGTTTTTCCGTAAATATGATTAAAGGATTGGCAACAAGCTCCATAGCTATTGTTAGTCTCTTGAGTTGTTCTGTTGTTAAACCGCTGATTCCTGCAAGCCATGGAACTTTATCTCCTTGAGTTCTATCGTCTCAAGAACATCCTTGACTATTTCCTTGAGCTCAATCGTCTAGTACACATTTTATTACTTGTTTCTGGTTTAAAGGATTCAAGAAATCTGAGATATCCACTTACCTAAGGAGTGTCTTTAAAATATTGCACGTCTTGAAATGTGGGAGTTAGGGGCTTGAAAGGTGGATTAGGAAGCAAATTAGAACTTAATTTATTATAATTCGTGTTCTTCTCACGAGAAACAATCGCTCGAGACCTCTGCGAAGCAAAAATTAGAGAAAAATCAATCCTCACTGGGATATATAACTTCGTTAAATATATCACATCTGGTATGCATAAGTCTCTCACGAACTTACTCTTTAGAAAGGTCAAGGCCAGTGCAAAAATAATATTGAAGAAGCCAGTTAAAGCACCAAATGCTGTCCAGTAAGATTGATTACCAAAGTTAGCATCTAGAACTTGTTCCCCCAAAGTTCTGTTGTCATATATATGTTGTCTAATGGTAATAAAAGATCAGTAATGAAATAAAAACTTAGCTAGGAAAACGTCAGTCTTATTAAGAACTCAATACCTTCCTTCACCGTGGAGAGAAAAATTCATTTGCAATTAGAGCAATCTCAGCATATGGCAATGGTGATAGCCATAATCCCCACTCAAGCCAAGCAAGCATGGAGGCTGAAATATAACATAGAACCATTACACTGAAACCTCTAAAAATTCAGAGACTTATTTCAAGTAACAAAACTTATGTTTTTGGACGATGAAACCTTCGAATAATGAGAGAAGCTTTACAAAGATGTTTCCCATAGTTGTCGCAACAACAAAATCTCGAAAGATGGCAGTTATTCTCGTTTTAGACAAGTTGAGATAAAGCATTCTCTGTAGAAAAAAGGGATGATGGAAGCCATTTTCTTAAGGTTCTTGAAGATTGTTGGAGTTGGATACAAAGCCAGAGCGGAGGAAGCAGGGCGTTTCTTATACCTTAAACTGGGTTACAGTCACGAAGTCGAACTCACAGTTCCTCCGGCGGTTCGGGTCTTCTGTTTCAAGAACAATGTCGTTTTCTGCACCGGAATCGACAAAGATAAGGTGCATCAGTTTGCTGCGACAGTTCGTAGTTGCAAACCTCCTGAAGTTTATAAGGGCAAAGGCATAATGTACATAGACGAAGTCGTCAAGAAGAAGGTAGGAAAGAAGTCAAATGATATTCTATTTTTCTTTTTGTATGCTTCTTCCATTTTACTTTGCGGCGAACTTTGATCGTTTGGTGATAGATTTGGGATTTGCTTTATCAGTAATAGTTTTGTGGTTAACTTACTTTCAGTCAAACAAAATTGGAAGATTGTCTTCAAACATAGACGTAATGTTCGTAGAAACATTGTTACTTATAATGTCTTGGAGGTAATCATAGGTTAGGTTTCTTGTTCCGTGAAACAAATTAAAAGTGCATTTCTGTTAATAGCGGCATTCTTCTTGATTAAACAAATTAGCTCACCAATCGCAACTCTGATTTTATTCTCTCTGTTTGCTTAAAGCCTGCCTCTTGGCTCTATTGAATTTTTCATATTTTTTGGTACTTTGTTTGATCATATTATTTTCAGACTTAAGTATATAATATGTCAGTACATATTCTTGGGTACGCCACAAGAAAAGAAAAATAGACGAACATATTCTGCGATCAAAATTTTGTTTTTATTTCTTTGAAAACGCAATTTTTTTTCTTTTTTAATTTCTTAATTAGTTGGTCTCAAGTATTCGAAAAAATGGCCCAATAGAATAAAATAAACATATATATATATATATTAAGGATATTTATATCTGATTGTTTTTTTTTTGTTTTCTTTTTTAGTCAATTTATTTTATTGACTTTAATATACTCTTTAATATTACTAGATGTTGAGTTAGGAACTCACACATATATCATAAATTTCAGAAATTGTCATCATTGTATCACATTATTCCAACATTTTTTCTCATTTTAAAGTCCCTAACAAGCATATTTATATCTCAGTAAACTAATATCACTTTTTATTACATTTGAAGATATAGTACAAAAAGTGATGCATGCAAGGAGTTTTTAGATGAAATACATCGAAGACAACAGAGCTTTAGATAAGAGAAATAGGTTATATCTGTAAACCAATATAACTTCTAAATACAGATAGATACGATCGTAGACAATATTGTATGTTAACAGTGACAGATTTTTTTGTTAAATCGATGGGATATATTACAGAGTTATTCTTTATATACACATGCATGCATATTTCATTAGAACAAGCGATTCTGCTTTTGAATTCAATTTTTTTAAAAAAAATAAATAAGAACAACAAATACTCAAATTCGGTTTTAAGAAGCCTCTTTCACTTGGTACTCACGTTAAACGAATCAACCGGCTGATGTTTTATCGAAAACTGATCTTCCAAAAAATACAACGTTTCTTTTACATAAGTTTGCTCCTCTCACTATTTCTGACTTGTTACATTATGACCTATTGTTTACTTTGATTAACTATGTATAATGAAAAAAAAAATAACAACAATATCCTATTGTTTCATTAGTCTTTCTTTATTTGGATAACTCTTTAAGTATTGTTATTGAATGGATTCATGCAGAAATGTTCGCTGCAAAAGTTCATCATAATGTTATTGGGCACAACAATTAATCGAAGACATCTGATCTGACACAATCAACCCATTGGCATCGTCTACCATTTGAACAACACAAATGTAATTTCGACCCTCACTTTATTTATAAAACTAATCAATCTGTTGCAAGCTGGGTTATAAAGAACAATGATGGTTTTCCTCTATATTGGGGATCACCTTTAGAGGCTGAAACTCAGGCTTTACTCATAGCAATGCAACAATTTTGGAGTATGGGTGTCACTTCACTTATATTGGAGGGAGATTGCAAAATTCTCATCGATATTCTATTAATAAAAAAAAGAGCAAAGTCTTTAACATTGAAAATATATTTTATGATATCAATTCACAAGACGAACCAATAATATATATTCCTGCTCATCTTTTAGCAAAATATAGAATTCATTAAAATATAGAATTACATCTATACATTTTTTGTACATATGTATAAATTTTTCAACAATCATAAATTAAATTAATTAATACATATAGAATTCATTAAAATACTAAAATTAAATTATTTTATATATAAATAATTTATTTTATAATAATTTTATGTCCGGAAATATTTATGTTTACAACGAAATTTTTTTTGTTAAATCTATGGGATATATTACAGAGTTATACACATATGCATATTTAATTAGAACAATCCCTTTTGCTTTCGAGTTCAGATTTTTCTAGGGTTCCTGTTGATAGTTACTACTATTATTCTTGTCTTGCCTGATCAATTGAACCTCTCGTTCACCCAACTAAAGAAAGAACACAAGATGTTAGTTTTGATCATTGCCAAGAATCTCACTTGGGAATTCTCTTTACCTTTACTCTTTTTTTGTTTTCAATCCTAGCTTAAACAATTCATACGTTAAAATAGGCGGTGACCTTAAAAAGAATGGTTAGATATTTTTAGTTAAAGGCCTTAGTGATGTTATTGGCTAACATGACATGGTAATTAAACATCTTTTTAGCATACATAAGTAATGTATTTATTAGTATATTTTCTTCTAGCAAGTTCAGGACCAAGCTGTCAAAATCCTTCTCATACTGTCTCCGATTTTCATTCATAAGAGTTATTAAATCGAACACATTACACGAAAAGCTTTGACTTCTGACTGTATACATTTGTCAATAAAGTTGACAGAAGTTGTCAGGAAAATAAAATATGTCTAAAAATTAATAGTAAAGTGGTTTCAGATTTGGCTTTTGAAAGTTTGATGGGACATAAATAGCTGTATTTTGTGATAGAGATTGAGACGCATGATCTGTACGGTCATTATAATACTCATCGTTTCATTTTCATTTGATAAGAGCTTCTGACTATCTTTTTATTTCTTCATTTTTTGGTTCGATTTTCCATTTATCGTGGGATCACTTTAATCCGAGTTTGTTTGTAAATGATTTCATATTTAATTTAATTTAGAATAATATTGTAGATAAAAATAACTGTTTCATAACTCATTTTGAACACGTGGTCACATTACACAAAACATACAACCAATTTGACAAATTATAAATTCATTATCGCTTACAACTAAGGTCGTTCTCCATTCATAATTAACTCTTCTATAAACATTTTCATTTTCTTCTCAAAATAGTTTTCATCCATTTAGACAAAAAAAAGGGGCTCATTACCTAACGAAAAAAATATAACTAATTTTTTTTCAATATCTATTGGAAATATTTGCAATTCAAATTTGCTTGTAAAATACGTCATGTTGACATTGTATCTCTTAAACTTTATAAAATAGCAAACCGACCGTTGATCCACATGCCAAGATCATGCATAGAGTCAACGGATGGTAGCAGCCGAAACTTTAGATTATTCATTGTGAGCTTGACTTTTAAAAATGAGAGCGAAAAAGAAAGAAAGAAGAAGAGAAACAGCGTCAGGTTTTGGTTAGGAAGAGATTAGTTGTACAACTTGGCTTTGAAAAGTAGGAGATGACGATGATCTGTACGGTCCATTAAATAAATAAACTATGGATCGGTAGATAAAACTATATAAGACCAGGTGGTTATCTTTTTAATGACACCATAATTTGATATGTACTTTGTCCTGCGTATCTTACGCGTGAGGAAAGTCATCAAACGTGGTTTGATTGCTCCACTTATCGCGTTGTCCCCACGACTCCTTTTTAAGAAAACCGCAGAAACTCCATGTTAACCAAAGTCTTGTGATTATAATAATACTAAGTTCATTGTCAGCGTCTTGTATAATAATACTAACGTTCATTGTCAACGAGAATTTAATATTATGGGTTCTTTCGATTATGTAATTTTGGAATCTTGATTTTGTTGTTATAATGGTGTTCGTTTATAAAGAAAAAAAAATTGTGGATACGTTTTTGTAAAAATCTAGCTTGATGTAATAAAACTATATCAGTCTTAACAAAATTAATTTTTAGATGGATTTTGGTAAGTATAACCCAATCCGTTAACAAAAGTTAATTAAAATAATAAGGATAACCTAATCGTCGATTCCATGTTGTTATGTTTTTGGTTTAACCATCGATTGTTTCACACGTGCTTTCCTCATTTACGTCGACATGAAACTGATACGAATCCCACTAATATACGCTGATGCAATGGAAGCTACTCAAAGACAAGATTTATATATATATATACTTTTGAGAATGGGACACGTTTCTTTGGTAAATGTATCGATCAAGAGTACGTAACTGTCATAATATCAGATAAAAAAATATTACAAGATGCCTATTGCAATTAAACCCACTCCATTTACAGCAATTTTATTGAAAAGTTTTCAACAAAAGTATCTAAAAAAAACATTTTTATTTTTTATTAGATGAATATCTTAAATTCTATCTTACATTTCTATCTTGAGGTTTTCAATATTTGAGATATCTATTTGATAAAATAATAATTTTTTTTATGTATGAAATATTTTAGTTAGAAACCTCCGGATAAAAATTGATTTAGAGTTACACCCACGTGTTATTAGTCTTTTTTTGTCAACATAGCCTAATGTTTTAATATTCCCTTAGACATTATGGGATGTTGGGTTCGAACCCCAAGACATGTGTCATGAATTTGAAAGGTTACCACACCACATGAATCGAATATATCATCAGTCTCTTTGACACTTCTATGTAGTCATTGCTTATTTTTCAACTTAATTTCTATCAATATTGCATAAAAGATCAATCTTTAATAACAATTAATATTAAAAATTTAGATTTATAATAGTAAATAATTTTTAATGTGTTGACAACCTAAAAATCGATTAATATTAAACGGAAAGAATATTAATTAATCAACTTATCGTTCAACTAAGACACCACATGTGAGTACTTTAATTGTAAACCGTATCCCAACTTGCGATAGAAAAGTGATCACATAATAGTATAATTTTGATTAAAGTCACCCCAGTCACTAAACAATTCATATATATATATATATATATATATATATATATATATATATTGCTATAATATATGGAAAACGGCTGATCAAAATTGATTTTTACATTTCTACACGAGTTAATTAATTACCATGGCCAAAAGAAACCACGTTATTTCCGAATGAAAAACTTAGTAGACACAATATATAAATTGTGCTATATATTAACTTATTATTCAGGTAAGATTTTTATAGTAAGTGATCGTTCGTTACTTTCGTACAGATGGACTAACAAACTTGAATTCAAACAATAATATGTAATATTATGCCGTAACCACGTATATGTCTGTATATCAATGACAAGTCGTATAGTTTACACACGAAGGCAAAATCATTACAATTTTGCGACAACTTTCAGTTTTCTTTTCTAGCAATCCAATTTAAAATAGGTTTTTTGCTCAGTGATTTCTTTTGGATTAGTTAGCAGCAAACTAATGGCAAAGATCTTACGCAAACAAATGATAAACAAAGAAAATGGTAATTAACATAAAACCAGTTTGATAAGTACTAAAATCAAAAAGAACTTTCCATCAACATAAGTACAGAGATATAACTCACAAGAAAAACGAAACGATAGATGATATGTATTCATTTCAGATGTGTGGAATGACGAGGATCAGAGTCAGAGGCCCGTACATCATCCACGTCTTTAGGAGAAACGAAGCAAATAAAGAAATAAAAAAAGGAACTCTGATCTGTACGATATTATTAAACAGTAGTCCTAAAGACGAATATTGATAGTATTTCAGTTTAAGTTATGTTTTTTTTTTCAATTTAATCTAATTGTTTTAATATATTTTTATATCTGGGGATATTGGGTTTAAAGCCCAGTGTAATGAATGTCCCATTGTGCCAAATGATTCCCATAATTAAATTATATTTTAAGAAAACAATTTACATCAAATTAGATGATATTGTTAATTTTAAATACAATTTTAATTAGTTTTTATTATTTTAATTATTTGTATTTTTGCAGATTTTTTTTATTGATTATATTATATTTAGGTAGATTATATTTGATGTTTTAATTTAGAAAAAAAATGATTTATATGTAAGAAACTTTTCACATTACTTATACAGTGGGAGTATTATATATATAAGTCAGGTTAATTATCAATTAATGTAAAGTACGCGTATCAGAAACCCTATTTTTAGGCTGAACAACCCCACTTTGATAGTTACGTGAAACTTGCCGTACTTCAAGCGGCGATTTTCAAAATACAATTACTTTGAATATTTGCGAGATTGTCCCGGTTATAACTTCACTCTTAGCCCTAAAGTTCGATTGCCTCCATAGTACTTGGTTTTGAAAACTAAATCGAGCATTTACGTTCTGTTCAATCTTAGATTTATTTCGGATAATGAAGAAGTCCGGACCTATACTCATACATTTGTAACTTCATCCATGGATTTTAAAACTTATATTTATATTTATATTTAGGTAGATAAAAACATAGTAAAATCACATATATGTAGTGACATGAAATCTTAAATAATATACAAATAAAATGAACTAATCCACTCATTACAATTAACTTGCAATAAAAACTTATAAAAATTAACACAATAATCGTATATTTTTACAACACATTCAGATTTAAACTCAAATCACATATTTTGCCAGATTTGAAACCGGTTGGAAACAAAACAATGGTACGTATTAATACACACTATTAAAGGTACAAATAAATATTAACCGTAATTACAATTATATTTTTCATATGAGTAATTAAAAATAAGCCTGAAAAATGATTTTCTGTAACTCTTGTTAATAAAATGATTTAATGGTTCTAGCTGATTATATATATATATATATATATATATATATATATATATATATATATACGAAACTTTGTTTTCAGAGATCTAAGCTCAGAAGTTGTAAAATTGTTATTTCCATAACCAATAAAGAAAGATAGTACAGAGATTGAAGAATATAATAAAGTCAACTTATCATTAGGTACAACTGCGAGTATATGCGGAATATAACCTACCAACAGTTCATTTGGACTAAACAATAATATATACCATTGAGAAAGGCTATTACATTTAAAACACTTTCTTTAAAGATATGTATACATAATATTATCTATATAATTAGTATATACAACTTGCAAAACATTTTTTTCTTTAATTTCCAAAACGAAATCAGTTTGGTGTCTCGACCACATGGGATAATACACAAAAGACAAACCGAAATCAATATTTTAAAATTCTACAACGAACCGTACGGTCTGATTGGCCTTTAGTTAACGTCAAGTGTCAAACATTTGTATTATATTCACCATTAACAAATTCGTCTAAGTTAACAATATAATGTATATACTACTATATTCAGCTGGAAACCTCCATGCATATTACGCAGACTCGTCATGGTTGTTGTACATTATACTACGCATACGCATAATATACGCTAAGCCGGCGGTGAAAATGACACGTTGTTCTGCTGCATTTTATTCAACTCGTACGTAATAGATAGTTCTATAATTTTAAATATCATTATATATATAACGGTGATTAGTTATATATATAACGGTGCGTTACAATGGTTGTATAATGTTCTGACTCAATACATATTTTGTATGGTACAAGTAATTTATGAAACGTACTGACATAAGTAAATAAACAAATTTATAATAAATAGAGCACGTAATTTGCAGTATGCATAAAATACATATGCATCGTACTAATAGAATATTCTCATCTCCGTGTGAACTACATAAAAGTTTCTGAAGCAATAAACACTAAACATAAGTTCTGATTAATAATAATGATCATAAAACTCATTATTCAAATCCACCAAACCATACCCACCATGTCCATATCAGATCTCCAACTCCTCTATAAATACTTTGCAACTTCACATTTCAAAATTATACCGAGAACAAGAAAAAACAACAAAGACCACAAAGAAGAAAAAAAAAAAGAACCCTCTTCATTGGCCAGAGTCTTTCTAATAATTTCTCCCATATTCGTTGAACAAAAGACAAATGGCTCCCACCCATTCAAATGAAGATGGCTCTATCGGGAGCTCCTTACATGGAGTCACGGCAAGTGAACAAGTCTTCTCCTTCTCCGCCGAAGATGGCACTTCGTCTCACGCCAACCGATCAGATGATCCGACGGCGAAGTTCGCCTTGCCGGTTGACTCAGAACATAGAGCAAAAGTGTTCAAACCACTCTCATTCGCCAAACCACACATGCGTGCCTTCCACTTAGGATGGATCTCTTTCTTCACTTGCTTCATATCTACCTTCGCGGCCGCACCTCTAGTCCCTGTCATCCGCGACAACCTCGACCTGACCAAAACTGACATCGGAAACGCCGGAGTCGCATCCGTCTCTGGCGCTATTTTCTCAAGACTCGCTATGGGTGCTGTATGTGACCTTCTAGGGGCACGTTACGGCACTGCTTTCTCTCTTATGCTCTCAGCTCCAGCCGTATTCTCCATGTCTTTCGTAGCTAATGCGGGAAGCTACTTAGCCGTGCGGTTCATGATTGGTTTTTGCTTAGCTACATTCGTGTCATGCCAGTACTGGACTAGCGTTATGTTCACTGGAAAGATTATCGGACTCGTTAATGGATGTGCCGGAGGGTGGGGAGATATGGGAGGAGGCGTGACTCAGCTACTCATGCCAATGGTCTTCCACGTCATCAAACTCACCGGAGCCACTCCTTTCACGGCGTGGAGGTTCGCCTTCTTTATCCCCGGATTTCTTCAAATCATTATGGGCATTCTAGTCCTCACTCTCGGCCAAGATCTCCCCGACGGTAACCTCAGTACCCTCCAAAAGAGTGGTCAAGTTTCCAAAGACAGGTTCTCCAAGGTAATTACAACAAACTACATATTATAAATATCAATATTTAAGATATAATAGTAAGTATATGTGATTCTAATCACATTTTTCTTGTTGTTATGATATTATTTTATAGGTTTTCTTGTTCGCTGTGAAGAACTATAGAACATGGATCTTGTTTGTTCTTTACGGATTTTCTATGGGAGTTGAATTAACGATCAACAACGTTATATCCGGATACTTCTACGATAGGTTTAACCTAACGCTTCACACAGCCGGTATAGTAGCAGCCAGCTTTGGTATGGCAAATTTCTTCGCACGTCCCTTCGGTGGCTACGCCTCAGATGTAGCTGCACGGCTTTTCGGCATGAGAGGACGGTTATGGACCTTGTGGATCTTACAAACCGTTGGAGCTCTCTTCTGCATCTGGCTCGGTCGTGCTAGTACACTCCCTATAGCGATCTTAGCCATGATGCTCTTTTCCATTGGCACACAAGCCGCTTGTGGAGCCCTCTTCGGCGTTGCACCTTTTCTTTCCCGCCGTTCTCTTGGGCTTATCTCAGGATTAACTGGCGCTGGGGGAAATTTCGGGTCAGGAGTTACTCAACTTCTTTTCTTCTCCTCCTCAAGGTTTAGTACAGCTGAAGGACTATCGTTGATGGGCGTTATGGCGGTCGTGTGTACCCTTCCGGTTGCATTTATTCATTTTCCACAGTGGGGAAGCATGTTCTTGAGTCCATCACAACACGAAGAGAAATCAAAGGAGGAGCATTATTATGGAGGGGAATGGACAGAAGAAGAGAAGAGCTTAGGACTACACGAGGGAAGCATTAAATTCGCTGAAAACAGCCGGTCAGAGAGAGGCCGGAAGGCGGTGTTGGCTGATATTCCAACACCGGAGACAAGAAGTCCGGCTCATGTCTAGTGAAGAATAATCACGTTAACTCTTTTCCGCATATAAATAACCCTCAAAATTAGCTTTTATGTTAGCTAGTTTTTGTGTTCTTCTTATGAGAGATGTACCGAGTAAGATCCTGACTTGACAAGTGAGGTTCAGTGAGCCCGGTGCTCTTAACGTAAAATGTCTTGTTTTGTTTTATATGAAAGGCTTCTGCATCAGTTTTCTCTCTGTCTTATCGATGAGCCATGCTTTTAATTTTTTTCCAAAATTAAATATAAACTCAACGAATCCATCAAGTACTGAACATGAGACCATTGTTTTGAGGCACAACTAGTCATAACTTAACGAAACTACATGAAGAAACCTTTCTTCCGTGGATACACGTCATAGAGATACATAAAGAAGAGCAAATAAGAAGCAAATTGACTTTAGTATTGTTTACATCTCAGAAACAGATCGCATTAAACGAATCTAGTTTTGTTTTGGTCGTATGGTAGACGGTTCTTCAACCATATTACACGAGAGCTAGACTCTTTTTTAATATATGTCATCATCATTGTAACAAAATTTAACCTTTATTGACCACAACGTACGTAAGATTAGTTTAGACCTCCATGACATGATGGACTAACAAACTTGAATTCAAACAATAGCCCTTCTTGCAGGTTATACATGTTATATGTAATATTATGTCGTAATCACGTACCGTATATGTCTATATATTTAATAACAAGTCGTAGTTTGTGAACTAGAAACCATTACAATTTTGCGACAACTTTCAGTTTTCTTTCTAGCAATCAATTTTAAAATAGATTTTTTTCTCAAATGATTTCTTTTAGATTAGTTAGTAGCGAACTAAAACGACAAATATTTACTTTAGAAAGAACTGTATAACTTTAGAATAGAAAAAGAGTTTAAAGATATTTTTTTTGTAACAGTCTCCTTTACAAGCAACTAATGGCGAAGATCTTACGCAAAGAAATGAATAGAGACAACGTTTAACATAAAATCAAATTGATACGTAATTAAAATCAAAAGGAACTTTCCGTGGACTAAAGAGACAAGAGACGTAAATGAAATGTTGTATTAATTTTAGATGTGTTGAATTATGAGGATCAGAGTCAGAGGCCCGTACATCTTCCACGTCATCAGGAGAAAAAAAAAAGCAAACAAAAAGAACTCTGATCTGTACGGTATTATTAAATAGTGTAGTCGTAAGGACTTCTTTTGGTACTATTATATAAGTCAATTAAGTATCAATTAATGTAAAGTATGCTTATCAGAAACCACGATAAGCATCACCAGCCTTTTTTGCTGAACAATCCCACGTTGAGAATTACGTGAAACTTGCCGACTTGCCGTACTTCAGGCGGCGATTTTAAAAAGATATTCTCCTTTAATATTTGCAAAATTGCTCCCGTTTACAACTTCATTCTTAGCCCTAAACTTTCGATTCAATATATTTATTCCCCCATACTTTGATATGAACCTAGTTTTGACATTCAACCATCATCAGAGATATACCCAGTGCTCCTGATGTAAAATGTCGTTATGTATGAAAGGCTTCTGCATCAATTTTCTCTGTTTTATAGACGAGCCGTATCTTTAATTCAACGAATCGATCAAGCACTGAAAAAGAGACGAGTGTTTTGAGGCCCAACTAGTCATAACTTAACTATTCTACATGAAGAAACCTTTCTCCCTTGGAGAGACGCCATAGAGATAGATATAAAGAAAGACCAAAGAAGAAGCAATTAACTTTAGTACTCTTTACGTCTCAGAAAGAAGATCGCATTAAACGAATTTAGAAAGAGTAAGAAGAAACTAAACTAGTATGACATGTGAAGATTACAAATGTGAAAAACTAAAGTTTGATGAGAGTTATCAAACATTACAAGAAAGCTATTGCCAAAATCTTGAATTGGGTTTTTGAATAAAAGTTTTTATCAGCGAAAGGCGCTAGTAGCTTATCTTTCCACTTCCACCACACGTTATACAAGATCGCGTGGAAGAACATTTAGTGCAGTAGCTCCATTTCTTTGGAAGCCTATGAAATGTGCTGAGAATCAAATAAAAGAAAAAAATGAATTGAAAAAGAAAGAACAGTGAGTAGAGTTTATACCCGGCTGTATATCGTGTGGCCATGTTCTTTGCAGTGAGTCTTGCTTTCTCAGCATTTTCATCTGATAGTTTCTTTAAAACAAATCCTTCACCTTTGCACTCAGAACAGATTCCTGAACCGCCACAAACTTCACACTCTTTCATAGAAGCCTACAATTCGATTTAGATATCAGTTCTCACCAAGAAAAACAAGGTTCATGTTTCATGTGTCATAATACTAAAAAAATCAAAACCACCTCGGCTTCTTCCGAGGCTTTGGTACTTCTCCGGACAAGAAGAGTGGCTGCAGTGCCAACAACCGTGGCTGCAATCGCTACAGAAACAGCTGTTTCAACTAAAGCAGGAATCGCTGTTGATGATGATGACCTCTTAGCTCTCTGATGTGAGGATCTTTTCATATCAAAGAAAGAAATCGAGTTTAAGAACCTCACATCCTTAACACCTACCACACACACAAAATAAAAAATCAACAATGGAAACTTAGTAAATATATTAACTTAGATGCTGCAAACAAAGGCTCAACAAGATGAAATGGTCAAGACACTAGTGTTTCCTAAAAAGCTAAAATTGAATCAGACACTAGTGTTTAGTAATGAAACCTCAGTTTGAAACCATGAAATCTTAAAATCTTGCAATTTCTTCGTTATGGTTACAAAAATTTCAATCGCTTTAGAAAACCCAGTAAAAGAAACTACCAAAGCTTGAACTGACTTCAGAACTAAGACGACCAAACAAATTTAAGACACAACTCGAATTAATCTAAAATTGGATTTGTCATAAATGGTTTTACTCGATTCATCAATCAGATTTATCTTAGAGTGTGCTTTTTTTTGTTAGGTCAAAACCAAACACGGTGCCATTCAAATTTCACAGAACTGCGTCAAATTCTCTCTGAGTGAGAGAAGAAAAGAAAACTGTGAATTAGGGTTTTGTTAAGCTTACATGAAACCGAGGCGGGGATGGAAAAAGATCGCAGCTTGAAACCGAGCTCCATCGCAAGAAAGAAAATTTCAATTCTTTCATTTCGTCGCTTTGATTCATGTTAATCTCCTGAGCCCAAAACCTTATCTTGTTGTCCGCTTGCCATATTTTTATCTGTCTTGGTCAACGGCCAAAAATCTAAATTCAATATCGAAATTGAATCGAACCGATTTAAACCGGTGAACCGATCAAATTGACTTTTTACGTGAAAATTTAGAAAACAACGTCAATATTATCGGGTGCAGGCTGTTTCCATTAATCGCTACACCTCACGGAGACCGCTCCGAGAGCTCTCGTGATGGGACGGCACTCGTCCATGAGGCAAGGCCTTATCGCCCCGTACAGACCCATGAAAAATTGATTATTTATATTGTGTTTTTTGTTTTCTTTATCTTTTTATCTTTGTATCACATAACTAATGAATAATGTTTTAGGAAAATGATTAAATTTAATTGTCTACTAATAAACTGGAAACAAATTACAAATGTTAAAAGCAATGGTTCTTACCTGCACAAATTATGGTATAAAGGATATTTTGGATGCGAAAGTGAGGAATTGATGGTAACATAAAAGTTTTATAAATTGATATCTTTGTTAATACTATAAAATGTTTTCAATTTATATAGTGTTTGTGATGGTGTAAAAGCTAATATCAAAGTAATGATGAATAGTAAGATCCGATGAAAATATTTGAACTGATTTTATTTAGAAAAAAAAAATTGATGATGGAATGTGGTGTCTTAATATGTTATTTCCAATTGGGGTTGAAACAAAGAATGCCAAGATAAGGGAATAATTAGCTAATTGATGTTGGAAGGGAATAATTAGTTTCATTGCCTTTCTGTGGAAAAATGGCTAATTTATAACTCAACTCTTCTATTAGATTCAATTTTAACATTAATTTTATGTGATTCAAAACATTTTTTAACTCGTTAAATTTATATTTTATGCATAAACAGAAAAAAATCAGCATAATTCATATAATGATTTTCACATTGTTAGTCAAATGTTTACTGTAGCTGACACTTCATTTAAAGAAAACGATGATGTTTTGTGAGAATTAAAATAAACGACACTGTTTCATTAGATCATTTTCATTACCTTTTATTATCTTTTTTCATTCGATGAATCATTCACTCAACGACACATCTAATTAGGATTTCAAAAGTTCTTTCCAAATAAAATAAGAATGAAACTTGGATTTGGAGAAGTTTTCGAGGTCATAGTAAGGTCTATGAGCAACTGTGGTGGGCTATGCGACTGAGGAAGTGAAGTAATTTGTAGATTTTATGTTTTTTATTCATCGATGTTTTCATGTGTGTAAATTCCTATTTTAGAAAAGATTGTGGTAATTTAATTTAGTTATATAACTTTGTATAAAAAGATAGTTTGTGTGGGTAATTGTTTCAGATATAGCTAATCCCATACAATGAGTTTTAAATAAATATCATATGTTTGTTTATATTGAAATCATAAAGAGTTGAATACCCGATGATGAAAAGCTACAAAGTATTCCAACCTAGTGGACCTTATCGTCCATCACAAGTAAAGGATGTTATCCTCATCACCACCAACTTACTGTACAACTTTATAAAATTGGATTTTAAAAATATCAATTTGTAATATAATTTATTTTTTTAAATTGAAATAAATTATTAAACACATATATATATATTAATATCTATATATATATACATATACAAACATTAATATTGATATTTATGTGTCATAACTTATTTTAGCAAAACTAATTATAGCATTTTAATAATTCAACAATATTAAATATATAACATTTTGACCATGAATAATAAATTCAAGAGTGACTAACGTAATTATTAGCAAGAATATAAAAGCTAACAATATTTAATTTATTTCTTTGACCAAGAATTATAATTTTATATTTCACATATTAATCTTTATGATCATTGTTATTATATTCAATATTAACAATGTATTATCCCTTGACAAATATTTTAATATTGACAATTTAATAATAAATAAGGTTAACATTACTTAATAACAAATATAAACTATAAAACCTTAAACACAATTTTGTTTTTTAGAATCATAAGAACAAACAAAAAAAACAAAAAACATTTATTCAGCGGGATGATACATTTCCTTAACTCAATAAAATGCCCGCAATGAGACGGTTTTCATGCATTCTTTGAATCCCAGGATACAACCAAATATTAAGACAAACATGCTTCATTCATGTTTAAATCTACGAGCTAATTATCTACTATATACTCAAGAACAAGAATCTACTTTTGAAAGTTAAGACAAACATGTTTCATTCATGTTTGAATCTACGAGCTAATTATCTACTATATACTCAAGAACAAGAATCTAATTTTGAAAGAAAAAAGTAGAAGAAGGAGAATGAAGGAACCTGTTAAACCTTTTGAATTCTTTAACTACTACATTAGCTACTAGCACCTAACACCAACAACCAAGAAGATATTTCAAGAGAGGTTCAACACTTTGAAACTTCTCAAAGAATATCTAAAATATTTCTAATGGTGTTTTCTTGTTTTAGAATGAATGAATTATCTTTTCCTTCTAGGTAGCTTGGTATTTATAGGAGATGAATAGTTTGGTGGTCAAGTAGATTTAATGGCTAAATTTATTTGGTTTTTAATACCAAAATTTTTAAGTTACAAAAAAATCTTTGACCTCCCCTAAGCAAATTTTCATTCACATTTTAACTATATATTATAAATCCACATACTTATTAATATATTGTTCTAACATGTACTTCAGGGAGGCTTGTTTGTGCAAAAAACTTGTGTCCATCCTCTCGGGACAAGCCATGCAATGGTTAATCAGCCTGTCGAACGACAAAACAGATTTGTTTGCACTGCTGCACGAAGTTCTCATAGCTGCACAACATGTTTGTCCAATAGTTTGCTAGCAGCAAGAAGTTCGGTAATAATTTGGACAATCTGTTAAATGTCGATCAATGGGCCGACGAGCCTCTCCAAGAGTCCACTGTGATGGTGTAAGTGCTCTGAACGACATGACCAAATGTCAAATGGCTGCAACCGCGCAAAAAGAATTCCGAGAACATATAGAGTACTGCGAAGGGTATAACACCGTGGAATGCTTTGCACTAAAAAAAAAGTACTCAACTGATTAATAAGGGGCTGCTCACACACCTTCTCTTAGAAAAAGCCCATGAAATGGAGGCTCGAGAAGTTAACGTGATCCTGGTCGACATGGACAATAGGATACAGGTGGGAATATCTTGCTTCAGCGAAAGCCACAGAGTCAGGGTTAATTGTTGGACCACTTTTTACAATTCGGACTGGACGAAACCTAACTACATGAAAAGAAAGCACCATACTAAATTTAAGGAGTATCAGAGCTTTAAATACAGCTGTACTAACTCTCCTTAGCTGTCATGATGATAGTAGCTGACCAAAAAGAGACAAGTGTGCTAATCTGCCCAAAACTTATATTGGAGAAAGTGGAAAAAAAGATTGATGTAGAAGTCAAATGAGCCGGGTAACATTTATATGTGGATAATGTTTGCAATGAAAATCTACTGACAATTAGCTACTCATCTTTACCCGGATAATAACATTACCCGCCGGTTTTCTTATCTCTCTCCAATGGAGGTTCTCTCCTCCGGCGGTCCTCCGATCCTCAACGCGACCGAATTTCCAACCCTTATGTCTCGGATTCCACCTGCTACCTCCTCCCCTTCCCCGGTGAAACCTCACCCTCTTCTGAATCAAACACACGGAGAGCCTCAAATTAGCTCAAACAAAAACTCACTATGGAAAGACCTCTTTACTCGTACCTCTGCAACTTCCCGTAACTACCCACCTCCAACCTTCACGCCGGACGGTACTCCTGTGGTCAAAGCGCCACCAAAGCTCCTCCTCAAGGCATCAGAGGCTTGGAAGGACCACATTCTCTGCCACTTCTTTGGAGACCTCCCATCTCTTAAAAAGATCTTTGCAGATCTTAACCCAATCTGGGGAAAGAATCAAGCGATTCATGTTCGCTATTACTCAACACGGTCTTGCCTTATTTTCATCCCACACGCCTCAACCCGCAAATGGGTTCTTGACACGGGATTTTGGAGCGCAGGAACAGTCGCTTTTGCCGTCTCTTTATGGTCGCCGACAGCTTCCCTTTCAGAGCAGGTCCTGTCCTCCGCACCGGTATGGCTCTCTCTACATAACGTTCCCCCACAACTATGGTCTCCGGATGGCATATCAATTGTTGCAAGTGGAGTAGGAGATCCAATACCAACAACAAAAGCCACAAAGATCCCTCCTTATGGCATAGGTCCACCCCAAATCAGAGTCGTAGTCCCTCTGGACAATGGATCCCTGCCCTCCTCAGTTATTGTAGAAGATGACGAAGGCTCGCAAGTCACTATCGGCATCACGTATGATTCCTTTCCTCCGCTCTGTCCCACCTGCAATCAGTACGGCCACCGTATGCATCGCTGCCCTCAGCGTCCTCGTGCTTCACCACCGACACAGGCTCCTCTGCCTTCATTATCCCTAATGTCCTCGGAAAACAACTCCACATTAGCAAACGAGATCACAAAAGCTACCAGCATGAACCGCCCTGCCCCACCAGCCGTGATTTCTCCAACCGCCGAACCTCTAGTCGCTGTATCTGAGCAATTGTCCGTACAGTTTGACGGCTCCTATCCCACCGACGAAGAATACGCTCTAGGGTTGCTCGAAGTTGGGCCATCCTCCTCTTCACCCAAGCCCATTCCATCCTCTAAGTCCACGTCCACAATTAAACCCTCTTCACCACAACAGCCCACTGCTAAAGCCCATTTTTTAGCTACAGATTCCCCTTGTCCAATTCCCCTCCCTCAGCTTGCCTCACCGGTTAAATCCCGGCCCATTCTGCATTTGGAAAAGAAGCCCATAACCCCACCAATTACCAAGCCCGTAACTCTTACCAAGCCCATTCCCCAAACACATGCCATTTGTCTTACCAAGTCCATCTCTCCACCTAATGTCGTATCCATTACCAAGCCTACTCCTCAAACCAAAATCGTAACCACCCCGTCCAGCCCAGCCCAAAACCACTCACAACCTATCCACCCACCAGCCCAATCATCTAAATCATTCCCCTTGGCAAAAAACCAGCCTAACCAATCAACACCAGTCACTCCCTCATCATCGAGCAATCCGGTCTCCCCCCACTGCCTTCCTCTTATTCCGCCACCAACCTCTACCTTTACATCCCTTCTTCTCCGTCAAATTGAAGACAGTTGCCCCCATGTCGATGATACGGTCTCAGATAACGAATGCATAGAAGAAGGAGAAATTCCTCCGGTAGCCTCCCAGGACCAAGTTCCACACATCGACACTCCCCATGCCAAATATCTCTCCATGAATGACCAATCCTTGTCACAAAAGAAAAAACACTCCAAGAAGCAAACAAAGAATTCTAAGAAGAAGAAAAGCAAGGAATCTACAAAACAGCAACTGTTCCCGCTCTCCAAGAGACTTCTCTAATATCCTTATCTATCTATTATTTTATCTATATTTCCCTACTTTCTTTATACTTATCTAAGCGTTTATGGATTTACACAACCCTATGGTAACTGATAACAATAGTATTTTCTCTTGGAATGTCAGAGGCATCAATAGTAGTACTCGACAGCGTTTGATTAAGGACTGGATTCGCACTCACAGACCCCTACTTGGAGCAATTCTTGAGACCAGAGTACGTGACGATTCAGAGGTCCCAAGAATAGTCAACAAGATCTCTCCCTCTTGGCAGGTAGCTTCCAATTATGATTTCTCTCCATTAGGAAGAATATGGGTTATTTGGAACCCCCGCTTGCAATGCTCGATACTCGCTAAGACGGATCAACTCATTGCCGTTCGAGTCCTCGACCACTCTACAAGCTTCTCCGCCAACATCATCTTTGTCTACGCTAGCAACCTTCGAGCAGCTCGCCGCGACCTTTGGAGAGATATCACCACAATCGCCACTCATCCTTCCATCTCCCATCATCCCCTGTTGGTAACAGGGGACTTTAATCAAATTTTATTTTCTACTGAACATTATTCTTCTACTCCCTCTCCTCTTCCAATTGCAGGAATGTCAGATCTTCAGACATGCTTGCTTGAGAGCAGAATTTCCGATTTGCCCTCGAGGGGAGTTTTTCACACATGGACTAATAACGGAGAATATAATCTCATTACTCGGAAGCTTGACAGAGCTCTAGTTAACGAGGCGTGGATCATCTCTGTACCTCAGTCTTCAGCATATTTTGATGCTCCGGGTTCCTCAGACCACTCCCCTTGTTTGGTCTCCATTCCGGGCTCCAGGGACCGCAGGTCAAAAACTTTCCGATATTTCACATTCATTGCTACTCACCCGCAGTTTTTTCACAGGGTCTCTTCTGCATGGACAAATCTCGATCGTCAAGGAACATCTATGTTTATGCTTGCAACTAAACTCAAGGCAGCCAAAGCCTGTTGCAGGACACTCAATCGAGAAGGATTTGGCGATATTCAACAGCGCACTAAGGAGGCATTATCCTCTCTGGAACAAGCACAGACTGTCCTTCTCTCCGATCCCAGCCCCGCCAATCACCACACAGTTACAATCGCCCGATCCCACTGGCAACGCATGGATTCAGCCCTAGAGTCTTTCTATCGCCAGAAGTCTAGGGTCCAATGGCTTCGCGAAGGCGACGCCAATTCTACTTACTTTCATCGTTGTGTTATTGCAAATTTCAGCAGAGACTCCATCTCGTTCCTCAGGGACGCAAATGGAACCCTTATCTATGATATTCATACTCTGCAGCTAATGATTGTGTCTTTTTACAGGAACCTTTTAGGAGTTCAGAGCCCATTAGTCTCACCCCCCTCAGTTGGCTCGCTCCAGAACTTGCACACCTTCCGGAGCTCCTCGGCACAAAATCACATTCTTACATCCATCCCCTCCGCCTCTAGCATCCTTGCCACCGTTCACAGCATGCCACGGAACAAAGCACCCGGACCAGATGGATTTCCAATTGAATTTTTTCGCTCTTGTTGGAACTTTATTGGCAACGATGTCACTAATGCTGCTATTGAATTTTTCAGGTCTGGTAGACTCTTGAAGGAACTCAACGCCACAGCCATCACATTAGTCCCAAAGAGGGAAGGAGTTGATTCACTTTCCGATTTCCGCCCCATCTCTTGTTGCAATCATTTCTACAAAATCATCTCCTCCATTCTTGCTGGTCGCCTGAGAATAATTCTCCCATCAATTGTCCAACAAAATCAAGTTGGCTTTGTGAAAGGTCGGCAGCTCTGCGAAAATATTCTCTTAGCCTCAGAACTCATCAAGGACTTCCACAAACTCGGACCTGTCACACGAGGCTGCCTCAAGATCGATCTCACGAAGGCGTTTGACAATCTACATTGGGACTTCATTCTTCAGTCTCTCAGAGCTTATGATCTCCCAGACATCTTCATATCCTGGATTAAGGAATGCATCACCACTCCCTCTTTCTCCATCAACTTCAACGGCGAGCTCACAGGTTTCTTTCGGGGTGCGAAAGGACTCCGACAAGGAGACCCTATCTCATCATCACTCTTTGTCATTGCTATGGACACACTGTCAAAGCTCCTGGACGCAGCAGTAGAGGAAGGACATATCCGTCTCCATCACAGCTGCACCAACCCGGTCATTTCTCACATTTCCTTTGCTGATGATCTCCTTATCTTTTTTGACGGTTCAGATGCTTCTCTTCAGGCTATTCTTTTGGTTTTGGATAATTTTCACAGGATGTCAGGTCTAGGAATCAATCTCCTCAAGTCAACGCTCTTCTTGGATGGGAACGACACTTCTGCCCTTAGCTCTTTGGCTTCCACCCACGGACTTTCTCCAGGCACTCTACCAGTAAAATACCTAGGAGTCCCACTCACCCCCTACAAGATGAAGGCATCAGACTTTCAACCCCTCCTTGAGCGTATCCAGGCTAGGTTTACCTCCTGGACCTCTCGCCATCTATCATTTGCCGGGCGACTCCAGCTCCTACAGTCAGTTGTTAACTCCATCATCAACTTCTGGGCCTCCATTTTCATGCTGCCCAAGAAATGCCTTGACAGGATAGAACAGCTCTGCAATGCTTTCCTCTGGTCAGGGAACACTCTTTCCGGGAAGAAGGCAAAAATCAGTTGGGACATCGTCTGCTCCCCTCGCTCATCAGGAGGTTTGGGTCTCCGTCGGTTAGCCAAGTGGAACACAGTCCTCAGTCTCAGGCTCATTTGGATGCTCTTTTCTAACTCAGGATCTTTATGGGTCTCCTGGGTCCGCAACCATATCCTCCCTATCACTAGGTTCTGGGATTCCCACCACCCATATCTTGTCAGAAGCTGGACGTGGAGGAAGCTTCTCAAGCTCCGTAACATAGCTCGCTCTTTCATCTACTGTAAAGTTGGAACAGGTTCTACCTGCTCCTTTTGGCATGATAACTGGACAAGTTTTGGTCCCCTCTCCCTTCTGCTAGGCCACTCGGCAATCCCGATCACTGGCATTTGCTATGAGGCGACAATTCAAGATGCCATCACTGCAGGCCACTGGCAGCTCTCACCGCGTTCAAGGAACCCGATCATCACCTTCTTGCGTGAAATCCTCCCAAGTCCCTCTTCTCTCATTCGCCCCAATCACTCCGACACCTACCTCTGGAGGTTCCCCGGAGATGATCTTCCTTCCTCACACACCTCATCCCGCTTCTCCGCATCTAGGACCTTCTACACCATATTTCCTCCGTCGACAGCAGTGCCTTGGCACAAGCAGGTTTGGTTCTCTGGTCGGATTCCCAAGCATGCATTTGTGACTTGGCTCGCGGTCCATGACAGACTCGCCACGAGAGCTCGCATCAGCCGATTCTCCCCTATGACACCTACAGCGTGCCTCCTTTGTAACAACCAGGATGAGACCAGGGACCATCTCTTCTTCTCTTGTTCTTATTCTTATTCACTTTTATCACTTACTATTCACATGATTCCTACTCATCGGAATATTTTATCTCTTTTGCAGTGGCTTCCACGGTCCTCCTCCAACAAGCACATCAGGCTTATCGCTCACCTGCTTCTACAGGCAACAGTGTATCACCTATGGCGCGAGCGAAATTCAAGACTCCACACCAACTCTTCTAGACCGGTAGCACAGATAGCTCGGGATATTCAAATAACCGTCAAGGCCAAACTGATCGCTCTTCTCCCTTTCGTCTCCAGTGATTCTCCTTCATTGTTGGAATCTTGGTTCGGTCTTCAGTCACATACCCCAACTTTTGGGTTCTCACGATGACTCTCTCGGCTGTACTCTTTTACCCTACTTGGCTTTTCCCCACGGGGTTTTTTCCAAGTAGGGGTTTTAACGAGGCAGCCACCTTTGGAGACCCACTTCTCCTAAGTCATTACTCCTTTCTCTAGGCCTTCACTTCTTTTTCTTCCTTCAGCTTGTCCTCTTTTTTGGATCTCCCTAATTTGTGGAGTTTCAAAGATTGGATCCAGAGCACTATCTATTTTTTGTAATTCTTTATTTTTTCCGCTGTAAAAGTGACACTTTGGTTTTAATAAATTTACCCTTAGAACAAAAAAAAAAAAGTCAAATGAGGCAAACATTAGTGATTATTTAAGTATTTGTTGATCTCAGAAACGATTATCCCTCCATTCGAACCAATTTTTTGGGTCCAACGAACATAAAAACCATTCTACATAAAAACTCATAATTTATTTTTAAATATACACCAATTCATCCTAGATAGAAAAATTTTCACTACAATAGAGATACTTGGACTAATAGACTATTATATCAAAACTGAAACTGAAATATTAAACTCAAAACTGAATTTGAACCGAATCTAACAGATGAACCGATCAAATTGACCTTTTTCACGAAAGCTGGCGTGACCATGAAGTTTGTGACTAACCAAATTTGGCTGTTTCGTTTGTCGTGGTTTACAACTTTAGACTTCTATTAAAGTTCCATCAATGAAAAAATTTAACCGGCAAGGTTAAGCCAAAAAAATACCCAGACTGAATCGAACCGGACCGGTGAACCGAGCAAATTGACTTTTTCACGTGATAAAGTGGAGTGACCGTAAAGTCCGTGCCAAACCGTGTTTCTGGACCCCCAAATGCATACAGGTCTCATTTGGTGGCGGCCCAACGGAAAATCACGGCGTCTCACAGGAAAGATCACGCCTAACGAGAAATCAACTGTACCGACGAAGATATGACCGGCGAATCATCATCGACGGCGACGGCAACAACGACGAGAATGAAAACGCCTTTAATGACGGGAGAGAGAGTTGTAGTGGCAGTCGTGGTTTCTCGCGTTATCCTCTCTCTCCCTCTATCTCTTATCTCCCATGGATTCTCCCTCTTCCTCCTCTGCCTCTCCGCCTTCCTCGTCGAGATCCGCGCCGAGAGTTCTCCGTTTCTTCTCTCTCGTTTCAGCGCCAGGTGATTTTTTCGCCTTGTTAATTAATTGCTATTTGAAATCCGCGATCACGATACTTTGATTTGCAAATTTCGGCTCCAGAATCCAGATAACCTTAACTCTCTAAGAGATGATTACATCATAGAGTCTGATTAGCTACAGAAGTTCCAAATTGAATTATCATATTAGAAGCTCGAAATTGTATGGGATTTAAGATCTTGTTGCTTTTCCTTATGTTTTGCACATTGCAGGCGAGGTGCATCTTCAGGGATATTGCTGGGAGCAGTAACACTTCCTGTTGTTATGTTATCTAAGTTAGTACAGCTTACAAGAGCTATCTCACTCCATGAAGCTGAACAAGATGGTATTTCACAGACTACTCTTATTATTTAGTCATACAACTCTTATGATTGCTCACAAAACATGATTTATTCTCTGTTGTGTAGAGCTCACGCATGTTACAATGCAGTACTGGGCAGCATCGGCAAGCTGCTGCGCCATACTTATATATCTCTCAGTAATTATGTCACAAGCGAAGAAAACTGAATCTTCTTCCTCGTCCGTTTGGCTTACGAGGGTTAGTTTAACTGGCACTGTTTTGTATGGAGCAGCATGCTTTGTTTCACTTTCCATGATATCACATACTGGTACGTGAGATCTAGTTTGGATTTTCTAGTTGCTTTTAAGTTTTGGTTTTCACTAGTGATCTCTGTTTGTTCTTTATCTCCACAGGCTTGAACACGTCACTAAAAATGTTGTGGATGTTATTTCACGGCCTTGCCGCTGTGAACTTAATTCGACATTTGCTTTGCACCTTCCCTTCTTGTGCCTCGATCGGTAATTGCAACGACTACTTCTATTCATGTCTTGGATTAAGTAGTAGTTTTAACTGTATGCATTCATGAAATGATTTTGGATCTAAGGAACTTTGGATTTGATTTAAACGTTTCTCTTTTAGTTGAGCGTATTTCTATTTTACCTTCAACAATTGGGAATTTTGTAGGGGAAGCACTTCTCGTAACCAGTGGCCTTGTTCTCTATTTTGGCGACTTTTTGGCATGCACAATTGCAAAGGTTAGAATTTTTTAGTTTTTACAATCTTTGAACAAGTCATGCATTATTGGTTACTGCATGCTCACAAGAACGACTAAGAATCTTCGTAGCTGTAAATTTGGTACGACGACTGTTGCAGATTTGCGAGAAATTGATACCTGTGGATCTTGTCTCAATAAGCTATGGAATAAAGAGAACTGAAACCGGCATAATCGTCCAGGTATCATAATGGCAAATCGAAATTAAATACATAACACTTTACTGTATTGCTGAATAACAACTCCCCTGTCTTCTTCTCAGGGTCTACTGTTGGGCCTTATACTTTTCCCTATGGTGTTTAGATTTGTTCTGCATATATACGAAAGCTCTTTGAGAAAGATAGACGGTCGACAAAGAAACTGCAGTGATGCTGCAAAATCTGTCTTATTCTTTGTTTCACTTGTATTTTTTATGGTCGTGGCTGTTCCTTCTTGGATGCAGTTTGTTCACGATTTCCACCAGCATCCCTTCTTATGGTACTTAAATCTCTACTCTCAGTTACTTATCTTTTTTCCTTTCTATACTAACTTCCACATGCTAAGATTGTATCTATATATCTTACTCCTCAATCGCAGGGTGCGTACATTTGTCTTTTCTGAACCTCTGAAGAGACTTTCATTATGTATATACTGGATTCTGTTGATCGTTGTGTCTGTCTCAAGATTCTACAATATCTCGAGGAGTAGCAAGGTTGAGAGAATTTTGCTCCGGAAGTACTACCATCTGATGGCTGTTTTAATGTTCTTGCCGGCCCTCGTCTTACAGGTGACATGTGGTGATCAATAACTTTTAATTTGACTATTTAGAAATCCGTTGTGTGCTAGTCCGCTCCTCTGTTAGCTTCTTATCAATCTCCATGTCCTTTCATTCAGCCTAAATTTCTCGATCTAGCATTTGGTGCAGCACTGGCGGTTTTCGTTGCATTGGAGATCATTCGAGTATGACCCCCCCTTCTATGTCACATAACTTACCTTTTCGGTTTCATCGCTGTGCTTATACAAGTTATTCATTTTGCAAACCAGATCTGGAGAATTAAGCCGCTTGGGGAGCCTTTACATCACTTCATGAATGCTTTTACAGACCATCGTGACTCAGAGCTTCTGATTGTCAGGTATGCCAAAACTGTTTAGACCAGAGGTTAAAAGAAAACTCATTTATCGCAATCTTTTTGTTTGGATAACCACTGATCATATGTCTTATTTGTAGCCACTTCTCACTCTTGCTTGGGTGTGCGCTTCCAATTTGGATGTCTTCTGGGTTCAATGACCGAGCTTTATCTCCATTTGCCGGAATTCTCAGCCTCGGGATTGGAGATACAATGGTAAGATATTGCTCAGCTCTTACTTACATGCTCATGAGATGCTACCTTCGGAAACCTCAAGTATCTTCCAATGTAATTTATAAATATTTCCTTTACAGGCATCAATGGTTGGTCACAAATATGGAGTATTAAGATGGAGCAAGACAGGAAGTGAGCATCTTCTATTGCTTTAGTCGGAAACTAATAGTGTCAACTGCGTAATTAATGTTTTTTTTTGGGTGCGGAACAGAGAAAACGGTAGAAGGAACAGCAGCGGGAATAACGTCGGTAATGGCAGTGTGCTTTGTGCTGGTCCCAGTATTAGCATCAATGGGTTATATACTAAGCCAAGGATGGTGGTCGCTTCTTGTTGCCGTTACTGCAACCGGGATGTTGGAAGCTTACACGGCGCAATTAGACAACGCCTTTATACCTCTTGTCTTCTATTCACTCCTCTGCTTATAGTAAAGTTACGCCTTTAGTTATTCTTTTTTTATTTTTGTATAAAAAAGTATTTATGTACATAATAAAATATATTTGATGAGGCAACAATACTCGCTTATTGACTTATAGAAGAGAATTACAAACCCAAGATCAAATTATTCTTAGCCGACACGAAAGCTAAACTGCTAAGAGTCTAGTTACCATTTATATAGATTCTATGATTTTATCTTGTCGACTCCAATCGTTTATTCCGCTCTAACCAATTCATACCTCCATTTGCTATTTCAATTTCTTTTTTTCTTTTTAAAAAAAAATCCTTAGTCTATAGTAGTTTTTATCAATATCTTTCTTGGTAAGATTGAGATTGCCTTCAAGCTCAAACTTTAAAAATTGATGAGCCAAATCTTTTATGTGCACCCATGATTATTTATGAGTGCAATCCTTTCAATTGAACTAAAATGGTCTTCCGTATTATATATAAAAATCACAATATTCTCGGAAATCATGACAAGATTTTATGCTGCTGTTAATGACTATGGAAGTGGATTCACAACATGACCACCCTCCAATACATGTTTCAATTGAGATACGTAAAATATATAGTGGATTTTATTATTTATTGGCAACTTCAAGCAATAAGTTGCAGGTCTATTGTGTTCAGTCATTTCAAAAGAACCATAATAATTAGCCACCAACTTCTAACAAAATCTTTTTCTAAGTGAGTGTTATTGGTATGGTATGAATGTCAAAAGACCAAAGATCCAACTGTAACTCTAAATTTCTTTGATGCATGTCAGCATTATCCTTCATTGATGCTTGCGCTAACCAAATGTTATTTGATCTCCTTTAACATTTTTTTTATCTCTCCTTGAGCATCTTCTCCAATTAAAAGTTTGCAGTGGATCCATCTTCCAATTTTAGTGAATTTGGAGTTTCTCTACCATAAACAATCTTAGATGATGTTGTTTGAAGTAAAGTATGATATAAAAAGTTATAAAACTCTTCCTAAGAAAAATATTAATACCATAATTTAAGATGTAAAGCATTTCAAATATGTCTCAAGGCAACGGTTTAGTATTTTCGTATGATGAGTCATCTGTGGATGAGACGCGGTGTTAAACTTCAATGTCGTCCCAGCCAAACGAAAACATTCTCTCCAAAAACTGCTGAGAAAGACTTTGTCACTATACTAGATTATTGATTTTGGAAATTTATGAGATTGCATTATTTTTTAACAATTTTTTTAGCAACCATTGTTGCCTTGAAAGAATGTGTTAACTCCATAAAGTGTGTGTGTTTGCTTAAGCGGTCCACACAAACTAAAGTGACATTAACTCATTGAGGCTTAGGCAGTACTTCAATGAAATATATAGAAATATCTTCCCATATTTGAGTAGGCAATGCAATTGGTTATGTAAGCTAGCCGGATTTAATGTTGAGTACTTAAAAATTTGGCATTCAGCTATATACTTATGAACATCATGTTTAAAATCAGGCAAATAAAACAACATTTGTATTCTTTTTGTTTTCTTTAATACATCTAACAGTTCACCTATCATGCCATCATTATTCTCATGTTGTATTAATGAAATATGAATAAAATGTTGTGGTAATATCAATCTCCTTTGTAAAAAAATATATCACTTATCACTGAGTATCCCACCTTGTTGGACCTCACGAACCAACTTATGTAAGTATCAGTTTCATCAAAGATATCATGCATTTGTATGTTCGGTGTAACAGTGAGAGCATCTAACAAGCATTATGAGTAAAAGGTATCTCTGCTATGATTCTAGAAAGATCATCTGCCACTTTATTTTCCACATTTGCTTTATAGATGATCTCAAAATCATGTCTTAATAGCATTTTCAACCATTTTTGATAATCCACAGATATATCACGTTGATCCAAGAGAAGTTTAAGAATTTTTTATTTATATGAATTATAAACTTTTTTCATAAGATAATGCTTCCATTTGTGCACAGCCTTGACTATAGCTATTACTTCTCATATTAGGTTTGAGTGCTGTTAAATAACCTCATATAAGCTATAGGTCTTTGATTCTTCATCATAATGGTCTAGAACATAGCCTGATGCATCCGATTCAACCATAAATAGTTCTTAAAAATTTGGTGAGGCTAAAATCGATGTTGAGATCATTGCCTTTATCAGAATATCAAAAGCATGTTGTGTTGTACTATCCTAGTAAAACCATTCTGCTTGAATAGAGTCATTAGTGTTCTAGCTATTACTCTATAGCTTTTTACAAACCGTCTGTAGTAACTGTGAAACCCAAAAAACTTCTCAGGTCTATGACAAATTTGAATGTTGGCCATTTTTGCATTGCCATTTTCTTGGCTTGATTTGTATCCACTCTTGCAGGAGATTACATGTCTCAAATACTCTACTTGTTTTCGACCAAACAGACACTTCTTCTAATTAGCAAAAAACTTATGCTGGAAAAATATTTCCATAACCATTTGTAAATCTTTGATATGATCCCCTAATGATGAAACGTGACCATTATATCATCAAAGAAGACCAATACAAAATTTTGAGATAAGATCAGAAAATAACATTCACAAATAATTGAAACGTGGCAGGCACATTTGTTAATTCAAACAGCATTACCCCCAAATTCATAATGCTCTTCATGTGCTTGAAATCTTGGCTTTTCAATAATTTTTTGTATCGTCTTTATTTGATGATAACCATAATATAAATTCAGCTATGTATTACTCTTTAAAGCTTATAGCCATTCTTAAAATCAAATAAATCAAAATATCTTTTGATTTAGTTGATGAAGAATATATATGTGAGAGGATAAATGTGGAGCTATCAAATGGTCTGTCCGAGTCCAATTGAGATTGTCTAGTGGACCATTTATTTTTGTGGACTGTAATTGGTCAGTTCCTGATGAACTCTGTCACCTACAATACTCAAAACAATGTAGTTAGAATTTATCACCTGCAATATGCAAATAAAACATGGAATTTTTAGTTTCTTACCAATTTCTTGAAAGCCCTGAAACTAACTTTTCACATATATCAAATCTTGAATATTTGTTGGTAAGAGGGAACTCCTATATTTCTTGAAAACACGACTATCTATGCTAAAGAATAATTCTAATGCCACAGCTTTAATAGGGATATTTAGTACATCACAAGCAATTGACGCCAACTCTTTAAAACAGCTTTAATTGTCTTTCCAATATGCAACCACATTCAAATTTCTGAATATAACCATATTTAACAGCAATTCATCCAAGTATATGTTTAATGGTGATTTTCCATTACCACCAATCTTTTGAGAAAAGTAAGAATAAAATCCATGAAATATGGCCAATATAAGAATCATAATACCAGAATCATGATTGGTCTTAACCATCAAATAAAAAACTCCAGCATGTTACAAGAAGAAACCTTTCATTATAATAAAAAATCATGCATGTGATCTATTACTAAACGTTTGAACATCCAGTCTTAAGAAACTAAATAGAATATATTTAAATCATATCATGATAAAATGTTCTCTCGTGAAACTTGGGGAAATGTTGAGGTAATGTTACTTGTGTTTCTCTTATAAACTCCAAAAAGTTTAACAGTCTTGCTATACACATGAGCCAAGTTTTGCTTGCTAGTAGATGGATTTAAAAGTATTGTATCAATACTCTAGAAATGCAAACTTCAATCTTTGATCAATAACTAGTCCAATTTTAAATATAACATGAATTCTTCCTATTACTTCTTAAATTTTTCTTTAGTAATCTCCATTTTTTTTTCACAAATAATCCGATCATTAGAATCTTTATAATCATTCAGATAATATTTACTTTTTACACTTGCATAAAATACAAATTTTTTGTATGATAAGATGAAGCAAATTTTATTTTGTTTTTATTATAAATGACTTATTGTTTATTTACTTCTATTTAGTTGACTTCATTTTTTCACATAAATTAATGTAATTGTATATTTATGAAAAATTTATATAAATTAATATGTTAGGATTTAATTTTATTTACCTGTAGAAAGATTACACAAAAATATGTGTTTATATATAAGTAGAAACAATTCTATATAAGTAAAAAATAGAACTTATAAAATAAGATACTATAAAAGAAAATAAATTCCATTATAAACTTTAAGGTTTCCAAATATATTAGAACACTAAATTCTAGAAACTAACACTAAACTACAAATCTAAAACCTTAATTCAAAATCATAAATCCAACTGCAAAGTTAAGTTTAAATCCTTAAGCTCTAAATTCTAAAATGGTGTATTTAGATATTATGTAATATATATAAATTTGTGCTTATCAATCAACATCTAAAAACATAAACCATACACACTAGAAACTAAACTCCAAAAATCAGATCATAAACCCTAAAACTAAATCAACATGAAATCATTATATGAAACCAAAAAAAAATACTTTTCAACCACAATACTAAACTCTAAATTAAAAATAATATCTTGACATAATCACATATACTATTTATTCTATGTAGCCAAATGCGTTCTAATCAACATCCTGAAAACTAAACCATAAAGCCTAAAATTAAATTTTAAGTGTAAAAACCTAAATTATAAACCCAAAAAACTAAAAATTAAATCGTGTAATTATAACAGAATCAAAATATTTACTTTTAAAACTAAAAACTAAACTTTATACCTAAAATGATGTATTTTCGTACTATGTTATATTAGACCAGTCCACTCTTACTCAACATTATGTAAGCTAAAACCATATAAACTAAACTCAAAATCCTAAAATCGTTATCATAAATCCTAGAAACTAAGCAATAACCTGAAACATAGATCCAAACCCAGCAATTTAGACGTGAACCCAAAAACTAAACTTCAAACCCCAAGCTAATATATTTGCATACTATGTAATCTATATATATATATATATCTCAATGCATTCTAACTCTATATATTGAAATATAAACTCTAAAATATAAAATTAAAACCCTAAAAAATAAACCAAAAATCCTATAAGCTAAACTATAATATGAAATCATAAACCCAAACCCAATAATTTAGATTTTATCCCTAAAACTAAACTAAAAACTCACAATAATATATTTTATACTATTTATATTTAGATAGACTAATGTGTTCTAACTCAACATTTTCAAAACTAAACAAGATAAAAAGAATCTAAACTCAGAACACTAAATCATAAATTTTAAAATTACACCGTAATCTGAATCATTTATCCTGACCAAATAATTTAGTTTTGATTCTTGAACTAAACTTTAAACCCAAGAATGTATTTGTATACTATAGACAAATGCTTTTTAATTCAACATTTTAAAAACTAATTATTAAACACTAAATACTAAAATATATAATTCTTGAAAAGTAAAATTAATATAAAATCATAACCCAAACCAAAAATACAGATTTAATCCCAAAATTAAAGTCTAATTCCAAATTATGTATGTTCATACAATACAATTTATGTTGAATGACGCATTTTAACTCAATTAAAAACTAAATTCTAAAAACTAAAAATAAATTCTAAATTAAAACGTTAGATCCTGAGTCCTAAAAATATATTTTAATCTGAAATCATAAAATCAAAACCCAAAAATTTAATTTGATCCCTAAAACTAAACTTTAAACCCAAAATTTTGTATTTGTATATTATGTAGTTTGCATAGAATGACATTTTCTCACTAATTCACTATTCATTCGCTGAGTAACTTTTTGATCGTTTTAAAAATTCAAACTGTAATATATGTTAAGAAAATATTTAATAGTAAAATGTAAAAACTAAATAAATCTGCATTCAGAAATCTAATGTAAAGTACATGAGGTGGGAACCATAACTAGACGCCAGAAACTTACCATAGTTTAAATAAATAAATAATATAAATTAAAAGAAATGGTAAATTGTGTATGTGAGGGTATTATCGTATTAAATCTCAATAATATGTAAATCTAGCACTTGGAAACACATGCCATATTTTATCTTTTATTGTATTTGTTTAGTTTTTAATTTGTTTTATTGCTAGTATGCGTAACTTGCCAATAACGAATGATCAAACAACAAATTTTTTTGAGTTAACTAGAGTTTCCGCAGAATAATCATGCGAGAAAGTTAGATTAATAATGTTTTGTTCCTCGTAGTTATCTTTCTAACACGTTCAAATTATATAATGTAATCACTTTTGAAAAAATATATAAAGAGAATTTGCAGCTAATAACAAGGATTCAGAACATAATTAGAAAAATAACAAAAGACTATCAACTACACTGTTTGAACATTTTTAAACCTATTTTACCATACATAACCTCTCTTTGCCTCTTTCCCTCATTTATCTCCCCGCCAAACGAGCAAGTGATTTTCACTTTCCAAAAAGAAAAAAATTCGAGAGTGAATCTATTGGAGAAGAGAGGATATGGGCGGTGGTCGAAGAAGTGGAAGCCGTATATCTAAATTGGATATGGCTTATGGTGGAAACAAAGGAAGAGGTGTCTATGGAGTTGTAAGGCGGAGGCAGCTCTTCTTCAATGCACAAGTGCTTGTAAATTTTTGTGTGGTTGTGAGTTAGCTTTCAATTGAGAAGATTAATCTTGCATCCAAATATGAATGTAAGTTTGATTATTCTTGTGTTGTCTATGACTCTAGATTGGAAAATGAAAGAGATGAATTTGGAGAAAGAAATTGATAAATGTTACACATGCTACCGCAATGAGAGGTAAATATTTTTTTATGTTAGTACAAAAAATATATTAACATGTTACAATGAAAATAACTATTTTGAAAAAAAAAATATAAATGTTAACACACAATAATTTAAACGAAAGTTTAGAGCAAATCTATATGTTTTTATATATAGTATAATAGATCTTCTAACATGTTATAATAACATATAATTATATCTAAAATATGAAAGTCAACATGTAATAATTAAGTTACTGCAATAAATATAAAGTTAAAGGTACATCTAAATGTTTCTATTGTACAATAAGATATTTTAACAAGTACTATAACATATATCATATTATTTTTAATATAGACATGTATCGTTTATAGTTCGTTACTAAATTAATGAAAGGATGTCTCATGATTTTGTCTAGATGTCATAAGCCAATAATCATTTGGTAAACAACCTCTTCCTAATATGCTATAGTTCTGTCATTTATCTATTTTTAAAAAATTATCATCTACCTAATATGTGTAGAATGTTGTTATTGAGCTAATTAACTCATACATAAACGCAAAAATTTGATAACTGTTAATGGTAAAACAATAAAAAAGTTTATTTTCTCTATTCCTTCTTGTTTGGGCTAAATAAGATATTTTGTTTTTATGTTCTGGTTTGGTCTAAATATACGATAAGCTTTTTAGTTTAGGTTTTTTTTTTTTAACACAAATACTTTGTCGATAATGAAACCTATAAATAGACTATTACAACCTTGATAAAGGCTAATACAACCTCAAGAAAGGCTAGCAACAACCTTAAATAAGGCTAATACAACCTCGAAAGGTAAAAACAAACTAAAAATAGACTCATACAGCGCAAGAGTCATGACCCAAAGGGCACAAATCGATCGACTGAAATACAATTCAGTCGACTTTTCTAGGAATTAAAACCATCTAAACTTTAAGGATTTAGACTTGACCTAGCTAACTCAATTACACGCCTAAAGAACAAATATAAAAGCGACCCTTCTAAAGCAATGGTCGGATTCACTATTATCCAATTACTCCTAGCCATTCTATTGCTAGTAATAAAATCATCGAGATAATCCAAAAGAGAAACAACTGAATACTTCTCTAGCCCTTATCCTCGTCAGAGCTGAATCCACAGTAGTGCTCCCGTCAAAAACTCGACGTAGGATGGTACATGAAGGTGGAACTTGCCAAGCGCCCATAATCGACAAATAGAGGCAATCACAAGTGTGGGATCTTCCATGGTGAAGTCTCGTCCTCAAAAACTCCAATACACATCGAAACCCGTATTGAAAAGCCTCTAAGCCGCTAGTCGTAAAAGCCTGACAGGAAATGCCAACCGCTTCATACGTTTTCAACCGCTTCAACGTTTTCAACCGCTTCAAACGTTTTCAACCGCTTCAAACGTTTTCAACCGCTTCAACAGTATCAACCATTTACAACCTCCGCCGCCACCGCCGCCGCCGCAACCGCAATCCACTAACGCTTCAGAATGCGAAGGAAGAGAACACCTATCGTATCTCGTCTGAAACACCGTGGTCACTCAGAGAGCAGGTTCAGCCTCGAGCGTTCTCCAACACGAGCACACACCACCTCAAGCGCGAGCTCAGAATCGCCGCAGGACAAGCCGAGCTTCCGCCAGAAAGGCACCACCATCTCAAGCTTTAATGGAGAGGGAGAGAAGAACCCAAAACCACCATAGTCCTTGGAGAGAGGAGAGAAAGGTCGCAGATGAAGGAAAATAAAAAGGGGGGGCCCTCCCCGGCACCGACAAGGAGCGCCAACACCAAGGAAGCTACATATCTAAGGCGGCGGCTGTGTAGAAGATAAAAGTTGGGAGAGACTTCGCTAGGGTTTTTGCACAAAATCTTACTAGCTTTGGTTTTTGCACAAAATCTTTGTAGCTTTTTAGTTTAGGTTTAGACAAGTGAAAAGCCCAAATACGTTTTAGCTATCAGATAAAAAAACGAAAGAAGTTTTGTGTTTTTGATCTTTCTCTCTTCTGACTAATTTTGTCATGATTGTCTGTTGCAGAAGATGATCGACTGCAAATTCCACCGGTTGTTCTAATCAAACAAACGGAGGGATCTTGATGGGATTGGTTCGTGAATGAAGAAGAACCAAGACCAAATTCAAGATTACGTTTACTATGAAGATTAGAAGAAAGAGATGAAAATGATTGTATATTTTCTGATATTCCCCTGTTTACATGTAATCGAGCTTTATATACAGCTCGCGACAGTTAACAAAATAGACTAGGATTATTACACGTGTACGGCTCATATTCAAATGCACATTTAAACGATATAACGGCTTCCCGCGACATAACAGCTTTTCCTCTCCTCTTCTTCCTTCTTTTTGTGATATCTTTCGTACCTGTATCAAATCCTCCTTGCCCAGAGAACCTTGTCCTCAAGGTTTGAAATTCGGAAATTTGTTCATGAAATCATACAAATATTCCCAAGTTGCCTCCTCCTCTGGTTCCGAAGTCCATTTTACTAACACCATTGTTGCTGCACGTCCTTGACGTTGTACCATTTTCCTTTCAAGAATTGATTCCGGTTCCCTTCGAATTTGATCACCTATGTATTCAGGGAGTAACGGAGAAGCAACACTTAGCCCCACCATCTTCTTGAGTTGCGATACATGAAAGACAGGATGTATATTCATCGATGCCGGAAGCTCTAATTTGTATGCTACTTCACCAAATTTTTCCAACACTTTATAGGGTCCATAATACTTAGGAGACAATTTCTGATTCATCCGCACAATTAGCGACTGCTGTCTGTAGGGTTGAAGCTTCAAATACACATAATCCCCGATTTCAAAACTCCTTTCCGATCTATGTTTGTCAGTCAGTTGCTTCATCCTATGCTGGGCCCTTATTAAGTGAAACTTCAGTACTTGGATCATCCTATCCCGTTCTTGTAGACTTCTTGCTACCACTTCCACCTTTGCCTCTCCAGGTATATAGGGCAAGTGTATAGGTGGCGTCTGTCCGTAAACTATTTCATACGGTGTAGTCCTTGTGGCAGTATGATAATTTGTATTGTACCAAAATTCCGCTAATGATAACCATTTGCTCCAAAGGTTAGGTCGATCACTCCACATGCACCTTAGATACGTTTCCAAGCACCTATTTACTACTTCGGTTTGACCGTCGCTTTGTGGATGATATGCCGTCGACATATTCAGCTGAACTCCTTGAAGAGAAAAGAGCTCTCGCCAAAATTTACTTAAGAAGATCGTATCTCGATCACTGACGATCGTCTGAGGTAAACCATGTAATTTATATACGTTGTCTATGAAGGCTTGTGCAACGTTTAAAGCTGAGTATGGATGCTGCAACGGAATGAAATGTGCAGCCTTACTTAAATGATCCACCACCACGTAAATCACTGATTTCCCAAACGAAACTGGGAGACCTTCTATGAAATCCATAGAGATGTCTGTCCACACTGTCTCAGGAATGGGTAGTGGTTGCAAAAGACCGGGTGACGCCGCATTATCTGTTTTACACCGCTGACAAACTTCACAAGCTCTGATAAACCCCTGAACTTCCTTGTTTAACCCCTTCCAAAAGAAGATACTCTTAATTCTATGCATTGTAACATCCCTCCCAGAATGTCCTCCAACACTAGATCCGTGTAACCATTCCAATATGTTTTTACGGATATCCTTGTTTGCAGGAACCACAATTTTATTCTTCCTTCGCAATATACCTTGCGACCAGGTATAGTTTTTCACCGCTGATTTGTCTTGTTCCAATCTTTGGATAAATGATTTCAAAGAATCGTCCTCAGCATATGCCTCTTTAATACTGTTTAGAAGGTCCATATGTGTTGCATTAATTGCCATCTGGAGTACTTCAGTACCTTTAATACGGGATAAAGTGTCTGCAGCCTTATTCTCCCTCCCTTGTCTGAACTGGATTTCATAGTCGAACTCAAGAAGTTTGGGTAACCATTGCTGCTGAATTGGGGTATTAAGTCGCTGTTCCAATAAGTACTTAAGACTCCTTTGATCGGTTTTGATGATGAATTTTCTTGTCAGCAAGTAATGTCTCCACTTTTGCACTGCAAAGATCACGACCAGCAGTTCTTTCTCATATATCGACAGATGCAGTTGTTTTCCTTTCAAATGGCGACTTACATAGGCTACTGGATGTCCATTTTGTATTAGTACAGCCCCAATACCATCCCCTGATGCATCTGTCTCGACTTCAAACGGTTGATCAAACTTAGGCAACACCAATACCTGTGCTTCACAAAGGGCTGCTTTCAATGTTCGGAATGCTACATCTGCTTCATTGGACCAGTGAAAGTTATTTTTCTTTGTTAACTCTGTTAAGGGCCTTGCAATACCACCAAACCCTTTAATGAACCGTCTGTAGTATCCTGCGAGGCCTAAGAATCCACAGAGTTGTTTGACCGTTTTAGGAACTTCTCAATTCTTGACAGCTTCCACCTTAGAAGGATCAGTGGACACTCCCTCCTTGGTGATGTAGTGTCCCAAATATTCAACTTTTACTGAGGCAAATTCACATTTACTGTATTTGGCGAACAATTTATTTGTCTTCATTAGCTTAAAAACTTCTTCTAATTGCCTCAAATGATCTGTCAATGAAGGGCTGTATAGTAGTATATTATCAAAGAATACCAATACACTCTTGCGTAATAGACTTTGGAATACCTCGTTCATAAGTCCTTAGAAGGTGGCAGGGGCATTTGTTAAACCAAAAGGCATAACTATGTATTCATAATGTCCATTATGTGTCTTAAACGCGGTCTTATGAACATCCCTTGGCTCCATACGCACTTGATGGTAACCTGCACGCAAATCTATCTTTGAATATATTTCTGAACCCCCCAATTCGTCCATGAGATCCTCAATCAATGGTATGGGAAATCTGTCTTTAACAGTCATGATGTTTAGCCCCCTGTAGTCCACACACATACGCCAACTACCGTTTTTTTTCTTTACCAAGACAACAGGAGAAGCATATGGGCTCGCACTCTTTTGTATGGTTCCATTAGCCAACAATTCTTTAACCAACTTATCTATTTCATTCTTCTGATGCACCCCGTATTGGTAAGGCCTTTGATTGATAGGATTTGACCCTTCCATTAGAGGAATTCTATGATCATGGATGCCACGGAATGGAGGTATGGTATCTGGCTCTTCAAAGATCTCGCTATATTTCTGTAATAAAAGTTCCATCTCTGCACTCTCATGTTTCAACATGCCTTCTATTCCTGCAATGCTTACTTCTTGTGATTCTTCCTGAATACCCTCTTCCACATAGATCATAGAGAGTTGAGCTTGTTTTTCTAAGTGTTTACTAAGTTTATTCGCCTTAACCTCTCTCACTGATCCTTGATGTAAACCTTTGAGCAACACCTTCTTTTGTTCCCATTTGAACTGCATCTCCAAAATTTTAAAGTTCCATTTGATAGGGCCCAAAGATTCCAACCATTGAACTCCTAAAACCATGTCACAACCTCCCAAATTGATGACCATAAGATCCGTCTCAAACCTTTGGTCATGAAACTTCCAACCAAATTGTTCTATCCGTCCTTTGACACACAATCTACTACCATCTGCCACTGTCACTCTTGCTAACCCTGGTTCTTTGATCCGGCAGTTGAGTTTAACAGCTGTTTTTTCATCAATAAAATTGTGCGTGGAGCCTGAATCTATGAGGATATAGATTACTGAATTCCCATAATAGCCCTTCACCCTCATAGTGTGATACCCGGACACTCCGCTTACCGCATTAACAGAAATCTTAGCGATGTCACCAACCTGTTCATTGCTTTCTAATTCCTTACTATCCTCAGTATCTGATTCATTCTCATCAACCTCTATTACATAGAGTTGGCTCCTTTTATGCTGCGTTAAGAAATGCTCTTTAGAATACTTTTAATCACAATAGATGCATAAACCTTTCGCCTTTCGTTCTGCAATCTCTTCGTTACTCAACCATTTCCTACCCTTATCATTATTTTTTATCCCAGATTCCTTCTTGTATTGAATCAATCCCTTCTGTGGATTAACTAAGCCACCCTTGTTATTGTTTGAATAGGATGCAAGAGACATTCCCGGATGCGCTTGTTCATATAGTTTCCCAAGCATTAAGCAATCCATTGTACTTTTAGGCATGAACATGCGAATGTGCATTTGAGTATCTAAACGTAGCCCTGCTAAGTACTGACTAACTAAATACTCTTCGGGCAGATTCACTCTGGTTTTTAACAACTCAAATTTGCCATGATATTCAACGATACCGTTAGTTTCTTGCAGTTTCTTTAACTCGGCAATAGGATCGTCCAAGACTTCACTAAAACGTCCTAGCAGCTCTGCTTGATAACTCGTCCAGCTTTTGCAGATGTTGACACCAGAGAAAGATTGACAAAGCGAACGATGCCATGTCGCTGCAGCACCTTCAAGATGAATCACTACTAATTTTACTTTAGTATTTTCATCGGTATTATCCATGTCGAAGAATTGCTCTATTTTAAAAAGCCATTCCTGCACATTAGTTCCATCAAACTTTGGAAAATCGATCTTTGACAAACGCGTAATTCCTGCATACGCTTGAGTCGGATGTACCAAACGTGATTCTTGCGAATTTGTTTGCAAGGACTCCCCTTGAACATAACTACTCTTCTGTTGAACCACTATCGTATTCAATACCTCCCGAATTTCTTTTTTAAATTGGTTGAATTCACCTTGTAATGCAGCGAGAGTTGATTGTTGATCTTCTTGCTCCGTCAAAGAAGATTGATTGCGTTGAGCAACAGCTTTTGAGCGCGTTTCCGCCATTAATGCCGACGACGAAGCTAGAGTTTTGGTTATGGACCTGTGGCTCTGATACCACTGTTGCAGAAGATGATCGACTGCAAATTCCACCGGTTGTTCTAATCAAACAAACGGAGGGATCTTGATGGGATTGGTTCGTGAATGAAGAAGAACCAAGACCAACTTTAAGATTACGTTTATTATGAAGATTAGAAGAAAAAGATAAAAATGATTGTATATTTCTGATATTCCCCTGTTTACATGTAATCGAGCTTTATATACAGCTCGCGACAGTTAACAAAATAGACTAGGATTATTACACGTGTACGGCTCATATTCAAATGCATATTTAAACGATATAACGGATTCCCACGACATAACAGCTTTTCCTCTCCTTTTCTTCCTTCTTTTTGCGATATCTTCCGTACCTGTATCATTGTCTAACACAACAGGAGATTCTCCAACGGTCATTCTCTCGTAGCTTCCAAGGTTAGAAAAACTTACGCCTTCATTAGTTTTCTTTTTTGCTTTTTCAGAGTTTGTATTATATGCACGCAAGTTGTTCGATCATTTGCCCAGAAAGAGTTACTGGCTTCATTAGTTCTCTTTCTCTTCTATCTTCTGGGCGACAAATTTTTCTTCATTTATTTTGCTTCGATCAACACAACCACTCGCTTCGATTCAAGTTTCTTCATCTTAGCCAAAAGGGTTGTCTGATATCTCAAAATTTCATTGATTTACCCTAAATTTTGTGTTTTCTTTTCTGGGTTTGGAGATTTTTTTTTGTTTGTTTGTGCTTGTAATGATGTCTTCCTTTTGTTTGATTTTGAGCTGTAGAATCGAGATTCAGCTTGATTCGTTGTTGTTCGGTCCTAATTTCTGCTACTATCTTTCTTTCTTTTATCTCTTGCATTCTACACAAAAATCGGCAAAAATGGCCAGAGGTATCAGTTCAATCTCTGTCTTTAATCTCTTGTTCTGTTCCTGATTTTTTTTGTGTGTTTGGGTAGCTTTTATCTCTTGCTCAAGAAAAACCGTATATACAAATCAGGGAATTCTTTAGTATGTGTTAATTAGCAACTGTTCTTACTGACAAGATTCTGTTTGTTAAGGAACTAAAGCTTAAGAGAGTCTTTTCAATCTCTCTGTTTATCTGTTAAGTGGTTAGTGTGTTATGATTAAGGAGCTTGAAGTTCTTAACTTATTAAAACTGATTGATCCGATGCTATGTTTGAAGGTGTTTGTGTAGGCCAGTTTCTTTTTTCCGATGCTGACATATGATCTGCTAATGTCTTCACTGGTTTGGTAAAGCAAGACTGCATCAAACTCTGTGACTTGAAAGAAGAATTTTTGCTGATTTTCCAAAGGTTTGATGCAATTTGGTTTAGCTTTGTAGTTTCGATATCTTTGTTCATCTGTTAAGTGGTTTGTGTGTTGTGTTCTAAAGTAGAAGACTCTGTGATTTGAAACCTGTGTTGAATCGATTCTTTTTGTTTATCCCTGTTCTGTTCTGGATGCTTAAGCTCATAAAGTTGAATCGACAAATGATATTTCATAGGAGGTTACTATCTTTTTGCTGTATGTTATAGTTTTCACTTGTTTTTGAACCTTTCAGCACAATCCAATTCTCTTGTTTCTTCTCAATGCTTTCAATGTCGTTGTTGCTTGTGCATTTTCCAGATCAAGCAGGTTTTGAAAGAATCAATGACGGTTCTCAAAAGGTACGTCCTAAGGCTGTTCATGTCGATCAAGTACATAACAGCAAACGTAGTGGATAGAAACAGCGGGAGAGTAGTGACCACAGCTTCAACAGTAGAGCACGCAATCAAGAACTCACTAGAGTGTGGCCGTACTTGCAATGCTAAAGCAGCTGCTATTGTAGGAGAGGTTTTGGCGATGAGGCTGAAAGTGGAAGGGCTCCAAGATGGACAAGGAAGAGGCATTCACGCCGATATCAAGAAAGAAATCGAAAAGAAAGGGTTCAAGAGTCGAACCAAGGTATGGGCTGTTATTAACTCCCTAAGGAACAATGGTGTTACACTTATTCTTGATGATTATAATGATGATGATGACAAAGATTATCGTGATCGTTCTTATGAGTGCCATCGGTGAATTCACTTTCTGTGTCATCTTCTTCTAGCTGTTGTGGAATCTTAGATTCAGTTCTGTATAAACTTGGAATAGTCAAATCTTTGTAACAGAATAAAGAGTGTTCAATGAATGAAATTATTAGGTTTTATATTACTTACTAAACTACGCTAGTGGCTTAGTTATCATCCCCAAACAGTATTCCTATTTTTACTACATAGGCTTAGATGTATTTTGATGAATTTATTACATGATGTCTGGACTTTGCTCGGTATGAAAGTGTTTCATTAGCTAATTACAATATGTATATATACTTATGAAATCACTGTTATATATTTTGACTTCTTAATAATTCATAACTTACGGAGCTGGATAAATCGTTCATAGACAAATATTTCAAATGTATTCTTTAAAACATTCATAGATGATTTACCAACATATAAGAACTTTAGTTTTCTTTTCACGTTTGTTAATTAGTAGGTCAGCAGGATGAAACAGCTTACAATGAAGTTGTCCTGTGTATTTATAGAATTAATTCACAAGTATATATTATTTAGTTTTCTTGAAGTTAAAAATATTGATCTCCTAAATGCATAATTATACAACCGGTTTGGTATTTAGAATCACTGATGTTGAGAAGAAAAGAAATCACTGACGAGCGGTCCGACCGGTGGGTGTACCAAGCTTTCCTTGCATCCAATTCTGAAGCATTTGCAATGCTGCTTTTGGCTGATCCATTGGAACCATGTGTCCAGCATCGTGGACCTATAAAAGGTTTCCTCAATTTCAATTAAATTGCATTTTACAGATGGAAATAGATTCGGTTTATGGGTTTTGTAGTGTTTACCTTGAGGAAAGTGAGTGAACCGTGATTCTTCATCAAACCGGCTTCTTTATTGTCTACATGGAATGGAACTGTCGCGGCTGATACAAACTCTTTTCGGCCTGACCATTCCATCTCGTGAACCCATTTCGAGTTTCCTGTGAAGTACATAAACCAAGAAAAACATATTCAATCAATCTCAGCTTAACCGGTTGTGTAGGTCTACTACTTAGAGACGAAATTAGAACGAAGTTAACCAGACACCCAGACCGAAAAAGCCAAAATCTATTATCTATTCACTGTTTTTAAACCGGATTTTAATAAGCTGGACTGATACTCTAGGGGTGACTAGCATCAGAACCGGAATATAAACCGGTGGTAACCAAAGACATGGACATAGAGCAATGAAAGCGTACCGAGCCAATTGCAGATGAGATCATATTCTCCGGCATAAATAAGCATCTTGATTCCATCTTCAAGCAGAGCTGGAATCCCTACCTCAAGATTCCTCATCCAATCCATCTGCATCGCATCGTAGACTGCGGTACTGCAAGAAACGAACTCGATATCTCCCACACCTAATGCCTTACGAACAGATTTCTGGTTCAAGAACTTCTCCATGTTCGAGAAATCATAGCACAAGCTTCCTTCACATTGTTTCCTTACGTCGTAATACTTCAAAAACAGAGATGCCAAAACAGAGGAAAAAATCTTGTGAGTCACTCCAAGAACAAAGAAGTAAAAAAGGGATGAGTTTTGATGCTTACGTTTACGTTTCCAGCAATATCCATGATCTTTTCAAATATGTTGTTGCAGACAACGTATGAAGAAGCACAAGCTTCACCACCATCAGCGCCTGAAAAACCGCGTCAAGAAAGAAAGATTTCATAAAGATCAAGATGGTTTCTTAAGTTTTTGTAACGTTTTTGAAAGAAAGAGGCCGAGAGATATTTACTGCATTCTTTGATGGATTGTTGACAAGTTGCGTAGTTACGGTTTAGTTTGTCGTGATCAGATTGTGATATCAACTTCATGTCTAGCGCATAATCCGCATAAGCACCATATTGGATCTCCGGGTTGGTTAGACCGTTACCAATCGCAAAACCCTGAGGTAAACCGGGTTGGTTTATGCCAATGTGGTATAATGAAAAAAGGGTGAACAATTTAACAAACAAAAAAAACGGGGTGAAGTTTTACCTTAAGGTTAATGTGAGTTCCTTCTTTGTTCTTGTTTCCCCGGTGAACTCTTGAAGCCAATGCCGGAATGTAATGTCCGGCGTAGGATTCACCGGTGATGTAAAAATCATTCTTCACAAATTGTGGATGTTCTTTGAAAAAAGCCTGCATAGAAAGTGTCACGTCAAGATTTCAAGAACATGTTTTATGTGATGAAACAGAGGAAAATATTGAATCTGAACCTGTAAGAAGTCGTAAAGATCATTACTGACACCATCCTCGTCATGTCGGAGATCACTTTCGTCCGATGTGTAACTGAAACCAGTCCCCACCGGTTGGTCCACGTAGATGAGATTCGAGGCCTAAACATATTAAATTAAAAGAAGCTAATTATTAAAATCAAAAGAAGTTAAAAGAAGTGGTTGAGATTAATTGATTCTTGTTGGAATGAGAAAACGTGTTTTGGTTGACCATTTGTCTAACCAACCTTGTCCCAACCGAAATCGTTCCAAGCAAGAGATGAGTTGTTGGAGACGGTGAACGGTCCGTTCTCATAGAACAGAGCCAGTTCGCTGCTGCAACCAGGTCCACCGGTTAGCCAAATCACCACAGGATCGGCTTTGTTGGTTCTTGACTCGAAAAAGAAATAGAACATCCTGTGAAGTAATTGAGCATTAGAATCCCGGTTTTATACCAAAGTTAACCGAGAAGTACCAACTACTGAAAACCGTATTGTTTCAAAGCACGAAAATCCCGGTTTGGTTTGCATTGGATTTAGAATAAAGGACGAAAAATGTGTAGACATTTAAACCGGATTCGTTGAACCGGTTCAATTTATCGGTTACAACAAAATTGGAAGTTACCTGGCTGCTTTAGAATTAGGAAGTTTGTAGTAACCAGCATGGTGACCAAAATCCTGAATCGAAGGAGAACCGGCGGAGTCACGACGGTCAATCGCCGCCGGCAAATCAAATTCTCTCTCGACGAGTCTCGGAGCATCAGAACCGTCTTCAGGGATGACATTGACGTCACGTGTAGGCATCAGGTTGAAACCTTTGATTAACCTCTCCGCCGTGAGAGTCGGCAAACTCGCCGACGAAGAGAATGATAAAGGGTCGTTTATGATAGATTTGGCATTTGAGAGGGAAAAATGAGAGAAAAGGAAAATACAGAGGAGAAATGTGAGAAATGATGTTCTCGAGTCCATTTTTTGTTATTGTTTTCGGAAATTTTGTTTCCACTTTGTGAGAGAATTGAGTTATGGGATCGAGTAGAAGAATGTATTTATAGAGTTGGCTTGTTCAGTAGTTCGTATACACAAAGATGAAAAAGAAAAAAAAAAGTGATATAATTTGCCAAATGTATTTTATTATATTTGCTTACGAAAACAATGTTTACTTTTTTTTTATTGCCTCCTCGAAAAAGGTAATCGGTTGCTCGAATCAATTAAAAAAACCTTCACATTTTTGGAACTTCTAATACAACCCTTAATTAGTGAAACATTGTAAAAATAATTAGTTAATTTAAAAGATGGATATCTGAAGCATAATAGTAGCTATATCTGAAATTTATAATACATGTTTGGATTTCAAATCCATTATCCAGTAATAATAAATAAGATATTAAAGTCATTAGTATAAATTGATAAAAAAATTAATATACTTAATTAAACATTTAAAATGATTTATTCAAATGATAGTGGACTAATAATTTTCACTTTTCTGTAACTTATAATCAGAAATTATGTTGTATATCTATTAAAATTTTGGTAAGTGAACTATGTTTGCCTTAAAAATTAGTTAAATAGTAGAAAATTAGGTTGTAAAAAACAATTGAAGAAATTATTTAAAAGTTATTGCCTTATTGGCCATAGTACTTGTAAATATCTCTTAAAATAAAATCCAAGATTATATATTGGAATACTGATTTAAAAGAAAAAAAATTAAATCTATGAAATATTATGAAGTATTGCTTTTAAAATAACTTAAAATGTTTTAGATGAATCTTTTTACTTAAAATATAAAGACCAAAATTACATAGTTTTGTATTAAAAAAAATAAAAATATTTTAATAACTAATTCAAAACATTGATCTAAACCCATTCAAAATATCTAACGAATTATTAAAAAAATATATTGGTTGACCGAATACTACAACCCCTCATAATTTATAGCCCCACTTGCTCGTTCGAGAAAAATCAGTAATATGATTGCGCTTGTTCAAAAACTCAGACACCCAAAATTAAATTAAGATGGATACACGTACCTACCGGAATATTAGTATCTTTAACTTTGTATACATAAATTTTCGCAATTGCAATTAATTCGTTTGGAAAAAGACAAAGACAAAGACAGTGTGTAATTGTGTGAACGCTAGCTATTTCGTTTGCTTTTGCTTACTGTCTGTCCAAATCCTTGCTTTAATTTAAATCTTGCGTATATATCGTGTTTCTGTTTAAAGAATCGCCTATAGACATGGACAAATCATTGCGTGTGTTTTTTTTCTTTCTTAAACATCATTAAACTTTATTAACTTATCAAAACTAATTTAATTTTTGGACTTACTCTACGAATCAGCGTTCTGGAAGTTGACTGTTGATTTTGTCTAAAGAACTCTAAATAAAAAAAAACTACATCCATGAATGACATATCAGCCAAGATATGACATCCGACAACAAGGGATCATGAACCAAACTTAAAACCATATTTAATGCAGATCTATCTTATTCAAAATATTTGTTCAACAAAAATATTTAACATATGCATGTAATAATATATATTATACATATGGTTTTACGATATATTTCACCAAAATGTTGTTTCAACCATCTCCTCAAATCTCTTTTTTTTTTAAGTTTTTCTTTATTGCTGATAGATTTTGATAAAGTTATGATCTTTTACACAATTTTTTTCAATCTTACAAATTATATCGTACATAGTTATGTATTTTTTCAAATACTTAGCAATAATTAATTAGTAATCCAAATAGAATATATGAATATCTTCGCATAATATAACTTCGTAGGTCCGATCTTCGTACATAAGAACACTTGTGCTGTGCTAGCTTTTCTTGAAGTCTTGGTCGTCACGTCCAAGGTTTTCTCTGCCTTTTTCGTCACGTTACAAACGCAAATATCAAAATAAATGAGCAACAAAATTTGCAACGTGTAGCTATCAGTTTCTCCTTCACTTAGTGAAATTTTATTGAATTTGATACCAAAAGCTTACCGGATTAGTCATTAGACTATACTATATATACTAACGTCTCATAAAATAACCCGATCATTTTGTTTATTTTGTCCATAACTTTTTTCCCGTAATATTATATCAGAAATCAATCTGGAAATATTATTTTAGTGAAATACATAATTCTTTTTTTTCTAAAATATGGAAGCTCCACCTTCGATCTATAATTTTCTATAAACATAGAATTAGCCTTTAAATATTCTGATTTAAAGAATCTATTATCCAGCCATTTGGTAATATACATAATGTTTATGACCTATAATATGAAAATAAACATTGACTGGGTAAATAGATTCTGTACTTTTCATTTTTCTGAGAAAAGAAAATGGATATAAACTTAACTCAGGACTCACATAATTTGTTGCGTGCAAGGTTTTAAAACTTCTCAAAGTTTCCAACCTAAAATTTATGGCCTCGACATTTATCCAGTGTTAACTTTGTTGTTGTTGTTGTTATTTTTTATTTATTCAGTGTTATACTTTCTTTTCAACAATCTTAAAGATGATGTAAACATTTATCCGCAGATAATATATTATGTACCCTAATTGACCGACCCAATGTTGCTTCATTCGTGGTTTGGCATACCATCTTAATATGTAATAGTCCAAAGATTAAGAGTGAAGAAGACTCATAATTTCCAAAATATTACTTAATATGTTTAATAAAAAAATAATGTTCAATGTTCTTTTCCATATATGAAAAAATGTTTAACTATCTATAATATTATATTAGGATATACGTAGTATATATGTAAAAATAAATATATAAATTTTAAAATTGATAATATATGTAATTATCCATAGAATTATAATTTAGATTAAGATCCAATTTTTAATCATGCAAAATTATGTTTTATAAATTACTATTAAAAAAATCAAATTCCCCAAAAACCAATTCATATAAACGAACGAAAAGGTCCCGAAACAAATATCAAATTTTATATTGCCTCAAATTGAATCTAATTAACAAAAAAATATTATTTTTAATATAAATATGAATGTATACATTGTAAAACTGAATTGTTTTTACATGTTTTATAATTCTTTTATAATAAACATGATGACAAAATTTAGAAGTATGTACTTTAAACTTGAAAGTATTAATTTTACAATAATGTTTTTTATACATAATAACAAACTTTTATGACAATAACTAATTTTCAGAATTCTTTTTTTTGTTCAGTAAAAGGTTAGATTATTTTAAGTTGATTCGACCCGATTCTTGAGTGTTTTTAATCTACTTTTCTTGTCCGGTTCGTCAACTACCTAACAAGTCTTTTGGTTCTAACTAGTTGCAGCGGGTTTGACTACCCTAAAGCGTGATGTTTTTAGATGCGAATTGTTTCATTGAGTGCAACAATATCCATCTTTCCTCTTTTTGCTATCTTTCTTTTTTTGTTTGGCTTGTATTTTTCTCTTGTAGATTTTTTTTTGCTTCTTTCTCTTTGTTAGGTTGTTTCAATATGTTATTTCATTTGCATTTTTCATTTTCTTTCTCGCATTGGTCATGTTCTTCTTCCTCATTTGTTGAAAGATGATTTCAGCGCAGTTTTCTTTGAGTCAATATCTACACTCGCCAGGTCCTCTACGCCACTCCATGTAAATACCCGAAATTACCTTTGCTCGGATATATATATATCGATATACTCTTCTATTTTCAAGCAGATTTCCGCCATGATTTTACATGGATCATGAAAGTGTGTAAAGAGATTCATGTTGCTCCTTGTCAATTGACCATATGCTCTTGGGATCTGCTCTTTAGGTGGTTTCCGATTTATCCATCATTGAAATATCTGGTTTCATGATTGCTGGTACTTACGTCATGAAGAGATGGTTCTGATATCGCAACGCTTTAACCTTCTTCCTCACAGGAGATGGAGATATCCAATGACTTGTTTGGCATAGCTGGACACTCATATCCACACAAAAAAAGATTGCTTCTTCATTCAACATTTCGGCTCCGCATGACTTCCCTTCTCTTAGTCCAATTTCTAGTAGTTCTCTACGAGCACTTTCCAGTCGGTCATTCTCTTCTTCTTGGCCCTTGTCCTTTCTTATTTGCTATGGGTATGATGCATGCATCACTTCTTTTAGGTGTGTTAGGTTTGTATTTTTATATCTTATTGGAGATCTCCTCAAACTGTTGACTGACGCCTTAGCGCATTATGACTTCCTTGTCCGTCCTACTATATGGTGAACCCTAGTGACGGTATTGGATGCCGAGGGCACTCCCCTCTGTAGAATCTCCTGCTGAAGTTCTGGTTCTCGTTTCCTTCTCTTGCATAGACTCCACACATGTCCCTTTTTTAGGGTTATTCAAAGTATCCTTATTTTCCTATTCACTAATTTGAAGTTTTTTTATTTTCCATTCGTAATTTATCTCGTGATAATGGATTAACTTAGCCACCCTCTGTGGCATCTTCTTTTTGTAGCAAGTTGCTATTAATGTGTCTTGTCTCGATCGTTTGCTTGAGATGGGAGGAGGGATTCTCCCTATGTTTCTAAAAGAAATCGCTGTGTGGAGTTAGAGCAACAAAAGAGACACTCTTATCGTAGAGGTGAACGACCAAGCTGATCACCAATCTGACTCTCATCAGCAAGTGGTCAATGTTCGTGCAGGTATTCCAGCCATGGGAAGGGTAAATCCGCTCCTTGGGTCTTGGAAATCCCAAAGAAGGAAGCATCCTAATTCTCCTGATTTTCCTTTTTATTGCTTTCATCATGTTACTTAACCAACCAAGTATTTTATGGCTTGATTCTCTGATTTTTATAATGTTTTTCGTTAGCTTGTCTGGATCTTGATTTTTCTTTTCTTTTAACTTTTTATGCTAGCACTTGGTTTATGTTTTCTTGATTTAGGGTTCGTCTATTTGCCTTCTTGATTATGTAATGACTTTGTGTCTACGCTACACCACTACACTTCTATCGACACACATGAAACCTTCAAGTCACTCTCTAAGAGCCTCTCTTGTTTGGATTTTTCTTTCAAGCTTATTCCCAAAATGATTTACTCATATGCTTGAAAGGGAGTTTAATATGGCTTTTTTCTTCTGTCAATTCTCGTTTCGATGTCGTACTCTATCGAGGGGTTCTCCAGTTAGTCCTCCATTTGTCTGCCCCTTTTCCCGGAGACCCACCACTCTTTCTATTCTATTAAGCTTGATTCGGTTATTTTTTATGTATGTATATGGCCAACGAGCTTTGTTCGTGTTGTGGCCCTTTGTCTACCAAGACATTTTGGTGCCTATTATTGTTCTTTATTTTCATACACTACGAGTTTTATATAAAATTTATAGATTCATTTTCTGATTTTGTAGTATATATATATTTTTCTTTTAGTTTACCACTACAAGAAAAGAGGTTAATTCTGAGGGCAACTTTCCGTCGGTTAACCGTCGGAAACGGTCTATTCTGACGGCAATCCCTCAGAAAAATTCGAGGAATTTCCGAAGGCTAACTTTTCCGAGAGATTTCCGATAGAAAATGGTCGTCGGTAAAAACCGAGGGATTTCCGACGAACTATTTTCCGAAGGATTTCCGACGGAATATTTCTGAGGGATTTTCGACGATAATCTTTTCCGATGGATTTCCGAAGGCCAGAAAATGGTCATCGGTAAAAACCGAGGGATTTCCAATGGACTATTTTCGAAGGATTTCCGACGGCTAATTTTCTAAAGGATTTCCAACAGAATATTTTCGAGGGATTACCAATGGACACTTTTCAAAGGATTTTTTACAGATTTTTGACGGACGGTTTCCGAGGAATTTCCGACGTTCGCAATTTCCGAGGGATTTTTGACGGCCGTTTTTCTGATGGATTTCCGATAGCCTATATATTTTTATTTTTTTCAATAATTTGAATTTTTTTAATAAATTAAATAAAAGTAAATATAAATTCAAAATTATAATTCATCTTCAAATTAAAATTACTTAAAAAATTAAAAATTAATATTCACTGAGTAGGCGCCACATGTTGGGCTTTCTGGTCATCTCCTTCAGCACTTTTCCAACCTTCCATTTGTCTTTCTACTCGTCCATCTTCTTGGAGTACATTTCGACAGCTTTCACATAGAAAACATTTTTCAAGAGAAACGTGATGGCTGGATCCCAAGTGAACTCTTACTGGAAAAACAAAATAGTTGTGATTATAAGCTTTGCAAATTAATTTTTTGAATAAATAAGTTAAATATCAAGAAACTAACCGCAAATTGTCAAAACCACATGTCCTTATCAGCATCCGACATCTCGGAAAACGTTTTATAAAAACGTACTACCAACGAGTTAAGCATTTTGTTAATAGCTTTGGTAATCTTGTTGTGAGAAAACTGAAACCTGCAAAAAATTATGATAGTAACAACATTATTGTCCGCACATTATAAATGTAATAAATTAAACTGAAATCGACATAACACTTACCACGTCGTTCTCCCTGGACAAGCTGGATCGAGTACCTGCAACCGTTCTTGTCCAGTTTCAGAAACAAACTGCTCGATGCTCATAACCGTAGGAGCTGAAGCCGTGGTATGAATAGGAGATGATGGTGGTTGCGTCTCATCCCCATAAGGGATCTGATACTGATTCCAATCGCCTGACCGATGGGTACGAGGATCCGCAGATCCGGATGAAAGTCGAAATTCAGAATAACTCCTACAATCTATATTTATGGGTGATCTTAAAATTATTTTTAAATTGTTGATTTAATTGTTTTACAAAATTTAAAATCCCTACAATATTCCCTAAATAAGTATCAAATTTTGAATTTTCAAATAAATATATTTTTAGTTATAATTTATGATATTTATAATTGACAAACTTATTCAAACTTGTAATTGATAATTTTTTTAAAAAAAATTTAAAAATTATTTATACTGTTAATAGGGTTTTCAAAATTATTTAATTTATAATATGTAAAATTTAACAAACTTTTATTACTTATACTTTTTATTACATCTAATTTCTATACTTACTAATTACTAAATGTACAATTTTTTTTAATATAATCGCATCTTATTCAAATAATCTTTAAAATGACATTTTAAAGAGAATTAATACCATTTCACATCTTATGTGAATCTCTATCTCCTAATCTAAGAATATTTAATTTGAATAAATTTTATATGGTACGTTAAATAATATTGTACATCAACACTAACATTTAATTTGAATAAAGTTTGTATAGTATCTTAAATAATCTTGTTTCCTAATCTAATCACATTTAATTTGAATAAAGTTATCTATGGTTTGTTAAATAATGTTGTTTCCTACTCTTATCACATGTAACTTAATATTTATTACTAATCTAATTTAATCATATTAAATTACTAACATTTTTAGTTGGTTAATTTAATTAGTTTACTTACATAATAAATGGCGCGAGAGAGTACGGTGTGTGTGGAGGCGAATGAGACTAAAACGGTAGAAGATCTGTAGCAAATAGAAATAAAAAAAGTAAGTAGAAATCTGTAGAAGAGATTTACGTTCGTGAAAGAGATAATTAAAAATTTGTTTAAACAGACCATCAGCAAGAACAAAATTAAAAAGCAAAAAACCTTGATTACAACAAAACCATAGAAACACCAGAGCATCCCAACAACCTTAAACCATTTGAACGAAAGATTCACAAGAAATTTAAGGTCGTAACAATCGATTAGCAGACAACAAGAGGTATAATACGATTGCATAATCAAACTAAGTCACAAGCTCAAAAACAAAAATCCACACCGTTGGAGCACAACTACTATTGAAAACCAAATTAACCACGAAAAAGACCCAAATCAAAGGAAATAACCTAAGCGAATCAAGTATTAAGATCATACATAAATACTACTACCCAGATTCACTTTGATTTACAAAAAATTTGGCAATAAAAACCCATACCTAACTGCTCAAAAATGAAAGAAAGAAAAAAACCTGCGAGTATTAAGGACAACAAATATCGGCCATAGCTAAAAATATAATAGAATCAACGATATGAGATAAAGAAGATGACTACAACATAAAAGAATCGATGGATTTCAAGTGAGAACTCACCGAAGCTAAGGCACGAGATTCTAAAGGAAAATGAGGCAAACTATGATGAAGAAGAAAATGAGGAGACATAGTTAAGGCACGAGATAAGGCACGAGTTAGTTACATTTATCAAATAAAGAAGATTGTGATGAGGTGAGATTGTTAGATTTATCTTCTTCAAAGGTGATGAAGATAAAATCGCGAACACTTTGTTTTTAACATTTTATGACGGAATATACCGTCGGAAATCTCTCAGAATATTCTGAGGGAAAACCGACGGAATTATATATTTTTTTAAAATACATTGTCATCTTCAAAGGCGATGAAGATAAAACCGCGACGACCTTGTTTTTAACGGTTTAGGACGGAATAATCCGTCGGAAATCAGTCAGAATATTCCGAGGGATTTCCGACAGAATTCATTTCTTAAAAAATAAAAATGATTCTGTCAGAAATCCCTCGGAATATTTCGAGAGAATTCTGATGGAATTGTTAAAATAATTTCAAAAGCAAGATTTAAAGTTGCTTTTCACATTGCACTAATATTTGTTAATTTTTTATCATTGTTAGGAAATAAAATCTATGATTTGGTTTTCGGTTTGTCAGTAAACAAATAAAATTGGTCTTTTAATTTCATGAACATAGTCTTAAAAAATCTACTGTATTTAACTACATTTTTTTTTGTGAATATATGTTTTAGAATGCATATTTATAATAAAATTTAAAGAATCACATTCTACAAGAATAATCATGATTTGTGGCATATATTTTTATTACTTTCCACTAAACTAAGCTATAAGACCTTATATTCACCATATATCTACTCCAAAAAATTTAGATTTTTTTTGTGCGCCTATGTGTGTAATTTGTGTATGTCAGTTTCAATCAATGATCATTCTCTTAATTAAATGATTTCTCAATCTTAACGTCTAAAAAACCCAAAAATGTAAACCTTTTTAAAAGGATGAAATCATTATTGAAAGAGTTTTTGGACTTTTTAATATCGATTATGGTTTGCTTGGTATACATTAAATATCAACAATTCCCGTGTTTTTAAAATTTCATGAAAAACATGAAAACACGACAACAAACCATAGACGTTTGAAAACATTAATATTTTTGGAAACAAGGTGAAGACATCAGAAAACAAAAAAAAACTGGGAAATATATCAAAATTACATCCACACATAATAAAGTTAAAATATTCATGTTTCATAACAAAGTAAGATGATATTTTACAAAACTATGCATAATCTTCTAATGAACCGTCTAAAGGTATCGAGTCTGAATCATCATCAAATTCTTCATCTGATTTTTCGGAATCCGTATCCACTATATCATCAGCAATCTGGGAAGAATCATCTACAAGTTGTATGTCATCTAACTCCTGAACATAATCTGTAGATAAAATTCATCGGGGTTGAAGCAGATTGTGTTCTGCAACTCCATAAATTCTTCCTCTTGGGCTAATTGCAGTAACTGTTATCCATTGGTCGGATCGATAGGTAACTCGAACATACAAAATGTAGCAAACCTAATGCAATAATATATGTGAATAATATGTATAATAAATAAATAAATTAAATAAAGTAATTACTAAAATTTCATTATACCGTACCTGGTCTGCTTGTGACACAAGGATGAATGGATCATATTTGAGCAGTTTTCGGGATGAATTTATGGAAATAACACCGAGATTGTCAATCCAAAATCTACGACCAACGAATGTATCATACCAGTCGCACATAAACACAATGCATCGCAAATCTAACATTCTTGTATTCAAAATATTAAAATCTTTCTACCTTTCATACTCCATAAGTTCCTCACAATTTGTGAGGATGTAGTTTTGCAGATGTGTGATCTCTGGTGCTGATAGTTTGCGTTGATTACCTTTCCCACTAGTTCGACCAACTTGGGAAAACATCTCAGGAACGACCACGAGATAAATCGCTCTCTCATCTCGGTCATCATGGCGAAAACACCGTCTCCTCTTTGTCCGAACCCTAGAAGGGAAGTAATATTCAGCAAACTGTGAGACTTCTACATTGAGGCTATGTGCGACAATAGATCATTCTACCTTGCTCAAGTTTTTAATTTTTTTCTTCAAATGGAACATGTAATGCTCAAAAGATACATCTAGCGGTATTGATCTGGGCCTCCTAATTTCGCTTCTCGTGGGAGATGGATAGATAGATGTTTCATAACATCGAAGAAAGACGGAGGAAATATCTTCTCCATATGACAAATGATCAGAGCGATATTAGCATTTAAATTCTGGATCATGTCAACTTTCAGTGTTCTAGAACAGAAATCTCGGAAGAAGAAACCATTAAAAGATTTATGATATGAGAAATGGTTAATTTTTTTAAAAAAGTAACACATATGTACCTGCAATTGCATGATGTCTGTCTTTTTTGAAAAGATATGTGAAGGCAAATGGGAGAAGCCACTGCATTGAATCTCGTAGTATGATGCTGGTGAAAGATTATCTTCCGGCAAAATATCTTTCATGAAATCAGCTACAACATCAACACATTCTTCTGATAAATTGTAGTCCGTCTTCATATTCATCATCCTACTAGCCGATGATAATGGTGAATGCCCTTCTCTACACCCGCGATATAGTGGTTGATTTACTGTGTCTAACATGTCAAAAAATCTTCGGACTTCTAAATTAGGCTCTTCAACCCTAGAATTGTCATGTTCCGACTGATAAATTTGCTCTCTGAACGCATCATTCACCATCTGAACCGTACGTCCACCTATATCTATCTCCGCTGTCTATTCTCCTAAGCTACCCGCAACATATGATCACTAGTACTACCATATTCGTAAGTAGTTTCTCCATGTAAATATCAAATCTTATACCCCGACATAAATCCATTTTGGTATAAGTGATTCCAAACTAACTCAAACTTAACATTACTATTATTACAGCACATTGAGCATGGACATTTGATCTTACCATTTTTTTCGCCCAATATTCATTCCAACCAAATCCATGAACTCGCATATATCTTGTGCATAATTTTCTTTTAATAGGCCGGATTCCTCATCCATCATAAGCTCGTCCATCCAAGACCTAAAATATCTACTCATTTTAAGAAATTTTGAGATTTTTTTTTTGAATTTTTTCGAATTATGAGAAATGCGAAGAAGACCGATGTATAAAAAATGAACGCATCCGTCAGACTTCTCTCCGAAATCCATCGGAAATTTTCCGACGGTGTCGGTCACCCTCGGAAAGCCTTCAAAAATTTTCTGACGATGTCGACAACCGTCAGAAATCCCTCAGAAAATTTCTGACGGTCTTGGCAACAGTCAGAAATCCTTCGGAATTATTTCCGACAATATTGGTTGCCGTCAGAAATCCTTCAGAAATATTTATGACAGTGTCAGCAACGGTCGGAAATCCCTCAGAAGTATTTTCGACAATGTCGGCAGCCGTTAGAAATCCGTGAGAACTTTCTGACGATTTGCTGCCTTTAGAAATCCGTCAGAAAATTCCGAGAGATTTTCGACGGCTGCCTTTCTCCGTCGGAAATCCGTCAGAATTCGTAAGAATTTTCCGACGTCAAACCGATGAATTATTTTCCGATGTTTAACCGACGGTAATCCAATCGGTTTTTTGACACATTTTCGGTCGGAAATGTCATTGGAAAATGCTATATTTTCTTGTAATGTACCTTTTTCAATATAAATTTGGTTGACCGGATATATCGAAGCAGTATTCTGGTTCGAGGTGGTGGCTTTATAGTTTGGGTGTTGGGCTTTGTCTTATAGGAGGCAACTTTGGATAAGGTCATGCGGTTTCTTTGTCGAGGCATCACGATGTCAGTCGATTTTTATTTTCTATTCCTTGTCGTCTTTGTTGAGATTTTAGTTATGAAATTCTATGTATCTTAATTTTTAACATTTTGTGATCCGATACTAAAGCAATATCCATATATTTGGAGGTTTTTTCAAATATGGATTATTTATTTTAGAGACTGTTTAAAAATATAGCAAAGATTTGGTACATATGGTAAAACAGAAACAAATTGTTTTTCAAGAGTGTAAATCAGAAATCTCGAAAGCAAACTATTTAGCTCAAATCTCAGAGGAGAGAAAAAAAGAATCAAGATATATCCTTTCAGCAGGATCACTTGGTTTATAAAGACTGATGGTGTTTCGTTAACGTTGCATAGAAAGCATCAGATCAGTTTTCAAGTTATGGATGGTTCTATAGAAAAGATGGAGGAAGAAATAGCCTGGGAACTAAGAACATATAAAGTAGCCTCTCACCATCGTAGTGTTCGCAATGGACTGCTCAAACTTGGATAAGATATTGTTTACACAGAGTGGAAAGGCCAACGTTCTCAACTCATATTAAAGATTTCAATAGAGGTAAGGTTTTTTTTAGCAATTTCAATATTACCTTTGTTCTACATGCGAGAAATTCAAATACAGATAGTCCAACATAGAATGTTCAAAATCTTCCTTCAACAGTAATTCATGTGAATCTTAACGTAACCTTCTAACTTAGTCTCATTGTTTTTGGATTTTTTTATTTTTTCAGATTTTTTGTTGTAAAAAACAAAGAGAATGTCATTAAATACAATTTTTCAGTTACTGAAACACAGAAAAGTAATTCTATCACCAATATGTTTTTTATAAAATATGTAGTTCAACATAGTATATCTCAATTATTGGCACTTAAGACACTGGAAACTGGAAAGTCATTTGTTGACCATAATGTGAAAACGAACGTACTAATTAATTAATATCTGGTTTTAAGAACTTGTTTCTGATAATAAGTACCAGTATCCGAATATGAGAATAAACCTGAAGTTGACATATTTTCGGTTATCAAAATTATAATATGTTATAGTCGTTATAGCGCCTTTGCTTTTGTTTTTTTTTTCCCCTTAACATCATTATTATATAACGCCTTTACTTTATGCGCAATTAGTGCTAGATTTTAAAATATAGAGCACAACAAAAGCATGACAATTCGATAAAGACATGCCGTCTTCTACAAGTTTAAGATACACATTTGCGTATTTATATACACTCTATGCATTTATGTGCACATTGATCAATATGTGCTGGCATATGCATTTTCTTTTCTCGGCGGGTATATATATTTTAGATATTAGAAAATTCTTAACCAACAAGTAAACTAAAACTTACAATATATATAATATATTTGCGTGTGACAAATTTTGAGAATTAACCAGACGGTTGATTCGGGGTTGGTGGTGTTCATCGGAAAACATCGGCTTTGTTGGATGTTAATGAACTTGAGGATCCAATTTGAGGATGTTAATGAACTTGAGGATAGAGATTTAACGCTAGGAGTCAGGCCTCGGGTGATGCGACCATAGAGAATATTTTGGTGAGGTGGGTGTTCAGATACGATGTAGTGGAATGTTTTCACCTTCTTCTATGTTGTTTGTGATAGTTGATCAACTAACAAATTTACATACCCAATTACAAAGTTTGCAATTACTGCAGTATAGGCGTCGGAAATCTGAATTGTGAAGAATTCGCACATGAGAAAGTTGTGATAAATTGACCAAAAAAAAAGAAAAAAAAAGTTGTGATATTTGGAGCATGAGAATAGGTACATAAATCATAAAAGTAGGAACGATGAACGTAAACCCTGATAGGAGACGACATCTTGCGGGAAAGTGTATTTATCTCACTTAATGTGTCATCAAAGTTGTCGGTCGTCATTTAATTTTCAGTCCGGAAAAAAAATCGTTAGTTTATCTTTATTTCAATTCTTATATAAATAATACTAAATGATTTCTCCCATTATTCATAGAAACAAAATATTTTAATAAATAAATATAGTTTTTCTTAGAATTAGAATTTAGTTTACAATTAAATTTACTTTTAGTAATAAGCTTTTTTAATTTTAGAAAAACTGAAACCATAAAAAATCGAATGTAACTTGGTTTTGTTCAACAAAATATTCAGTTCTTTCGATTTGGCAGATAAGAATTTTAATTTTTTATATTTTTATCATGAAAATTTTGCATTTAAGAGCATATTTAAATTGAAACATTATTTATATAATCTATTTATTTTATTTAGAATTTAACAAATACAGAATAATTTACTTGATTAATCAATTAAACTAATTAATAAATGATATAAAAAATTAGTCTATTGTATCAGTCACCCTATATAATTTTGGTAAGTTTGGAAATATTTTTTAGATGATTTATATTAGTCCAATTAGAAGAACACATATATAAATATTTTTAAACTTTTTATAAAATTTATTTTTGTATAAGATATAATTTAATATTTTTATTTAAATATTTTTATTATTTGTGTGAATAAGTATTTAAATATTTTGAAGGAAAATGTATTTCTTATAAATATTTTAGTAATTAGTTTTAGTTGTATACGAAATTTTACATTTTGATAAATGTAATTCATTTTTGTTAGGTTATCTATATAAACATGTTTTTGTTGAAAAGTAAATGTACAAAAAATATTTTAGGAATACGTGTATGTTTGTTAATTTTTAATAAGTAGTTAGTTAAAAATATTATATGTGGTTTGATATTTTGTAAGAATTATTTAAATAAAAAATTGAAATTTTTTATAATAATATGTCATGTCATCTTTACATGTCAGTTTTTTTTTAACAAGTTATGTTATATTTGTTTTTGTAAAAATGACTATGGAGATGATACATAAATTTTTTTCAAAAAATCATTTGTCAAATAATGTTCAAAGGGTAGTCGCAAATCATTTATACTATAAAAGATGAAGGGATCACTCCCGACACATCATCTTCTCCTGATTAGTCCACATCATTTTTTTCCCATATATTGGAACAATATATTAATAAGCATGTGGACTTATAATATATAGTTAAATGTGAATGAGAATTTGCTTAGGGGAGGTCAAAGATTTTTGTAACTTACAAATTTTGGTATTAAAAACCAAATAAATTTGGCCATTAAATCTACTTGACCACCAAGCTATTCTTCTCCTATAAATAGCAAGCTACCTAGAAGAGAAAAATCATCCCTTCATTCTAAAGCAAAGAAAAACACCATTAGACACATTGTAGATATTCTTTGAGAAGTTTCTAAATGTTGAAGCTCTCTTGAAATATCTTCTTGGTTGTTGGTGTTAGGTGTTGGTAGCTAAGGAATTCACAAGGTTTAACAGGTTCCTTCATTCTCCTTCTTCTACTTTTATCTTTCAAAAGTAGATTCTTGTTCTTGAGTATATAGTAGATAATTAGCTCGTAGATTCAAACATGAATGAAGCATGTTTGTCTTAATATTTGGTTGTATCCTGGGATTCAAAGAATGCATGTAAACCGTCTCATTGCGGGCATTTTATTGAGTTAAGGAAAGGGATCATCCCGCCTCCAAATATTTTTTTTTGCTTTTGTTTTTATGATTCAAAACCGAATTTTGTTCATATTCTTATTAAGTTATCAAAATGATTGTCTTGAAATCATGTCTTGAAAATATTAAATCTATCAACATGTTCATGAGATAATTTTTGGCCATATAATTAATTAATTATTGTTAGCTTTTATGATGGTCAAATGTTAGATTTAATTATAGAATTTAATATTATTAATTTATGTATATGCCATTATTATTTGTTGAAAATAAGTTACACCCACATAATGGCAATGTTAATGTTTATATGTACATGTCTATATTAATATATATATATATATATGAGTTTAATACTTTATTTCAATTTTAAGAAATAAATTGTATTGCAAATTGATTTTTCTAAAATCCGGTTTTATAAGGTTCTACAATCTTAACTCAATAAAATTCGCTTTTTAAACGGATTTGTTGTGTGAAAAATCGAATTTGCAAAAATCAAAGTTTTATTTTTGATTGTTGGAAAAAAAAAAAAAAAAAAAAAAAAATTGGTTTCAAGATTTCGTGACCAGATCAATCGATCCGAGTCTCAGATCGATCGATTCTTATCGGTTGACTGAGAGAAATCAAACAAATTGAACACCGAAACCGGTACCGCGGGTCAAGCGACCGATTGATCGCCAGCCGATCGATCGATCTCGTAAGATCGATGCTGTTAACCGAACAATATTTTTTTTTAATTAAATTTTTTTTTTTTTTTGGCAAACGTTTTTTCAAAACCAAATATTAGTGGTCTAATACCATTTAATTTATTGGTCAAATGTTATTTATTTCAATACATAAAATATTGAAATATTATTGGTAAAACGTCATTAAAAACTAATAAATCTTGGTAAGACGTTATTTAATACCAATCAATGTTGGTAAAACGTTATTTAAACCAATTAATTTTTACAATTAATTGTAAAAATGTTTTTTAAGAACCAATTAAATTGTGGTATAGCGTTATTAATTATTAATAAAACAAACTCTTAATAAAAACGAGTTTGTGATTTGGTTTTAATTTTTTAAAAACAAACGGTTAAATCGCTAAAAAAAATGATTAGTGATCGTGATTTAAAGCGCATATAGTAACATATACGTTAATAAATTTATGTTAGTGTTTTTGTTATAAAAACAGAAATAAGAAAATCATGGTAATGATCTTTTTTTTGATTTTATAAGATTTAATCATATTAATATGATATGCTCAATTCAACAGTAATTCAAGAGTAATTGTTGATATTATTTTGTTATTGTACATTGTTAATCTAGAAAATATTTTTTACTTGGTCTGATACTTGTTGAATTTTTCAACAAAATTTCAGAAGTAATTAATTTATTTTTTGACGATTTATTGTTGCATTCATTAATATGATTTCTGTTTCATTCTAAGCATATAAAAAATATGTTTAAAACTTAGCAAAAGTCATGTTTTGACTTATGTGCTGGAATTTAATATTTCAGAGATTTAATAATATTCTGGAAATTAATTGGATGATTATGCAAGTTATATGAATAATTTAAATTGTTTTATTTTGTCCTTGTATTAAATTAAATTGTTACTTTCTGAATTTAATAATTCTAGAAATTAATATTTAATTATTATGGATGTGCTATTGGTGATAAGTCTAGTGAGTCGACACATCAAATTCAGTTTGATAGTGGTCTGCCACATACGACTGTGCCAAATTCTGATGTATATCAGTGTCATGTGAGTGCCTAGTGCTATAAGCATAGGACTAATGATTGACAAAATTGATGGAGCTCAATTCATTATATGGCATGAGAATATTTATATCTCATTGACCATGCTGAAATTAGAGACGTAACTCAAGGAGGATAGCATATGCTTTCTCTTGAGAATATTAAATAATAAACCTTTGGGTTTAATCCACACTGATTTGTGCGATTTAAAATATTTACCCACTAGAGGAGGTAAAAAGTATTTTGTGACTTTCATTGATGATAGTACAAAATATTGCTATATTTACTTGTTACAAAGCAAAAATGGGGCTTTGGATAAATTCAAGGAATATAAGCTGGAAGTTAAAAATCAACTAGACAAAACTATAAAAATAGTTTGAAGTTATAGATGTGAGAATATAAAGGACAGTTTGATGCATTTTGTAGATGACATCATTTATCAAACAATTGCTCCTTACTCACCTGAATCAAATGAAATTGCAGAACGCAAAAACCGAACTTTAAAAGAAATGATGAATGCAATGATGCAAGAATCAGACGTAACCCAGAACATGTGGGGGGAAGCTTTAATGACTTCGAAATAAACAGTGCTGGCTAGGTCAACAATAGAATCTAAATTCATTGCTTTGGACAAAGCCGCAGAAGAAGCAGAGCATCTTCGAATTTTTTTTTTGGAAGATATTCCGATGTGGGAAAAACCAGTGTCATCAATTCGGATACACTGTGATAATCAATCGGCTATAGCTCGTGCTAACAATAGTATGTACAATGGCAAGTCACGTCATATACGTAGACGACATAAGACCATTAGACAATTGATCTCAAGTGGTGTAATTTCGCTAGATTACATCAAATCAGCTGATAACTTAGCAGATCCTTTTACGAAAGGTCTGATCCGAGATCAAGTATTGAAATCATCAATAGGAATGGGTTTAAAGCCTATGATTAAACGATGAAATTTGGCGGTAACCCCACCTATACTTTCTAGGTTCAAAGGGACAACTAAGTCAAATTAAGTCTAAGAAAACACTGTGAAACTTATGTTTCTACCCAGTTCCTAATAATGATAAACAGTGTTGTCTGCAAAATTGAGGGTAAGCGTAAGCTTTTAATGATTTCATCATATTTATTTCAAGGAAGTAAAGCAGAATACTTCGAAATAGAATACGAGAATCACCTGTTGAGTGTGAAATGGGGCCGTTTCTAGGAGAATAAGGGAAGGCTGTATTCTCCAAGTTCACTCAAGAAATACCAGGCATGTTCAAGGCCAAAATGAACACAACGAGAGAGCGAAAGTTCTACTAGAAAATATAACTGTGTTATATCTATTGTTTCAGTTTACACTAGAAATCCGGATGGTTCAAGAGATCGTGTTCACCAACTGGGCTTGTAAACTCGATAGACTATAACATTGATTGGTTCAACGCTGAAAAATGCAACCTTTTCATATACAGTTATTTTTCGCATATACTCAAGAAAGTCTTCTTTCAGCCTTAAATCTATCCTAAAAAGGTTTTCAAAAACATCCTCAGTGTTTTAGAGTCAATTCTATTCATGTGGGGGATTGTTGGAACAATATATTAATAAGCATGTGGACTTATAATATATAGTTAAATGTGAATGAGAATTTGCTTAGGGGAGGTCAAAGATTTTTGTAACTTACAAATTTTGGTATTAAAAACCAAATAAATTTGGCCATTAAATCTACTTGACCACCAAGCTATTCTTCTCCTATAAATAGCAAGCTACCTAGAAGAGAAAAATCATCCCTTCATTCTAAAGCAAAGAAAAACACCATTAGACACATTGTAGATATTCTTTGAGAAGTTTCTAAATGTTGAAGCTCTCTTGAAATATCTTCTTGGTTGTTGGTGTTAGGTGTTGGTAGCTAAGGAATTCACAAGGTTTAACAGGTTCCTTCATTCTCCTTCTTCTACTTTTATCTTTCAAAAGTAGATTCTTGTTCTTGAGTATATAGTAGATAATTAGCTCGTAGATTCAAACATGAATGAAGCATGTTTGTCTTAATATTTGGTTGTATCCTGGGATTCAAAGAATGCATGTAAACCGTCTCATTGCGGGCATTTTATTGAGTTAAGGAAAGGGATCATCCCGCCTCCAAATATTTTTTTTTGCTTTTGTTTTTATGATTCAAAACCGAATTTTGTTCATATTCTTATTAAGTTATCAAAATGATTGTCTTGAAATCATGTCTTGAAAATATTAAATCTATCAACATGTTCATGAGATAATTTTTGGCCATATAATTAATTAATTATTGTTAGCTTTTATGATGGTCAAATGTTAGATTTAATTATAGAATTTAATATTATTAATTTATGTATATGCCATTATTATTTGTTGAAAATAAGTTACACCCACATAATGGCAATGTTAATGTTTATATGTACATGTCTATATTAATATATATATATATATGAGTTTAATACTTTATTTCAATTTTAAGAAATAAATTGTATTGCAAATTGATTTTTCTAAAATCCGGTTTTATAAGGTTCTACACCATATCAGCATACTGAACTGATATAAATTTAACGTTTATTAATAATTAACTATTTAATCTAAAACTGTTTATTTTAAATTTAGTTAAAAACATAAAAAATATTCTTTTCCATAATCATTTTCCAAGACTTTCTTTATCTTTGTCATCCCTAAAGTATTGTTACGTCTTAGATGTTATTTTCTTTAGAAATCTTTAGAATCAAAATCGGGCTTTGACGAGTTTTCGAGTCCTTGAAGTTCTGGCATTCGTCTTAAATCTTTTTCTGACTATGCCGGAATCAACGATATCTCTTATCCATACCAAATACCTAAAAACATAAACTCCCAAAAAGAGATTACAACAAGAGAAAAAAAGAAACATTATAGTTTAAAAGAAGTTATCAAAACCTACACTTACTTGTTCAGAGTTCTTCTTTCGACCGAGGTCATACGGCCATTTCGGACTTGTTTTCTTCTCATATGCCTGTCACAAAGTCAATACACGAAATATAGCTTAACCATGTGATGCACCATGAAAAAGAAAAGAACATACCTCTATAGTTGTGGTATTGGCAGCCACGAGCGAGATGTGCATAATTAAGAAACCCATGACGCTTAAAGCAAATGCCAGGTTTAAAAAATGCGGAGATGAAGATGAAGCATCTTCAGGTTAACGGATAAGTGGAACGAGATATTCGATTAAACATAACAAGACTGTGCATTTGCTTGGTTGGCAGCTGGCTAGCTTAATGATGATCCAAAATACAAAAGAAAAAAGAAATCGGGCCACAAAAATTAAAAATTTAAATGTTTTGTACAACTAATTTGGCCATAAAACCAAAAACCAAATTAATAAAAATAAGACCTAAAGAGAAAATATTTTTGGAAAAACATAATAAAAAATTATAAAATAGAAAATTGCCTACTAAACATAAATTATAAATAGAAATTCATCAGAAGTTCGAACTCAATACAACCACAATGATAAAATGAATATTACAACAATCAGATAAGTTGATAAAAAAACATAAATTACAAAACGTAAAGTTACAAATAGACCAAAATATATAAAATAATAATAAACTAAATGATTGATATTAATTTTAAAATAAAATATAAAATATGAAAATGAATAACCACATAAAGTAAGAAAATAATTTTATTATATAAAAAACAAATACAAAAGAAAATGCAACAATAATTGTGAAAAACTGTTGGAATCATGTGGCATAATGGTGATTATTTCTGAAATTTATGACATATGTCTGAAGTTTAATCTCAGCACCCTGTAATATAAAAGGGGATATTAAAACAATTAGGCTAAGTTAACAAAAAAAACTATAAAAAACTTAAATAGAGAGGGGAAAGAAATTACAGAAACAAAAGATAAGAAATTATGTTTAGATGGACCAAAATAGAAAAAAAATTGAGCCACTGAAAATTTAAAATTCAAATGCATGTACAAATAGTTGGACCATTACCAAATTAATAAAAATAAAGCCCAATCAGAATATTTGTTGAAAAAACATAATAAAAGTCATAAAAAATTATATATATACTAAAAAAGCCAAAGTCGAGAGTCACCAGCTTTAGTGGTCTGTTTCTTGTATCCCACGACACCAAAATCCAGGATTCGAACTCTGGTCTTTTCATGGTTGTATAAGATAAAAAGTTACTAGGCCTCTATATTAAAAAAAAATATTATGAAAGCCAAAATTATAAATAAAGCACAAAAATACAAAAGAATAGTAAATTTATTCAAATATAGATAAAATGATAGACATTAATTTTAAAATAAAATAGTAAAAGATAAAAATAAATAACCAAAAAAATATTATCTATAAAAGAATCAAACACAAAAAATGCAATAATTACTATAAAATATATTGTTGAAAAATATATAAATATTTAAATAATTTTATAAACCAAAATGGTGAAAAAAATTAATCTAAATACACCCTGCGTATGCGTGAAGGACTTGCGAATCCTAGTTAATTTTAAGAAGGCATAATGCATGAAGAAAGATCTCACTTGGTTTTAGTCATAAGTATATCCTTTGCCCCTTAGCAAAAAGCCCAAGTAAGACATGAGTTTATCCACCGAGTTATATGAATTTTTGTATATATGGGCTCATAAAACCATTGAAGGAGGCCTATTAAGAGACCAACTAAAATGTGCTAAGTCAACAAGGTCAAAAGAAACACCTAATAAAAATACACGTGGGTTTAACAAAAACAATAATTATTTGTTTTGGTAATATTGTTTGTTCTCTTACTTTCTTTTCCGAAAATTTCGTTATTTAAACTTTTTTTTTTTGGAAATGATAAAATCTTTTTGTTAATATGATTATACATATGAATAATTGTATTCTGATCAATCTATTATAACTAATATTTTTACATATTATATAATATATTATTTCCACAAGAAAATCAAAAACTTCCAGCTCGTTTCCAAACATTATCAGAAGGCTTTTCCATACTGAAGCTACATTTTTATATAGAGCGTGATTTTGGGAACATAATCACCAAATCTGCACCAAATCTTCCGTGGCTCTGGGATGATGGTGCATTTAGTTCTAGTGCAAAATAAACACAAACGAAGTATATAACCATAATCGAATGTCTTTCTCCTACTCCTAATCTAAAATGTTTACAATTAACAAAACTAAACAAACACGGAAAGCTAAAACCAAAACTCACATTTTTTCCATAATTATTACTAATGGAACAATTACTGGCGTATAAATAACGATGGAAAAACATATCAAACCAACAAGTGAAGCTTTTATTATTACCAACACTATCCCCATGGTGCATTGATTTGAAATTATATTGTTCTTCTTAAACTCCCTATTGCCTCCTTTGAGACCACAAAACAGAGAAACGCTTAGACCAGCTAAATACTGTAAAAACTTACAATTTCTGTAATAGCCATTACCTTAGAAGAGCCACAGACCATATCATTGCGATTTGCCACTTCTTTAATAACGTTCCGTGAAAATGCAAGAACTACTTGATACGAGAACTAGAACATAAAGTGATACATAAGATTTTTCTACAAAAAAAATTATTATTAGATAATTTATATATATAAGTATATTTACAACATCACCTAAAACGATTTTTTAATAAGCTTAAAACACACATTAATTTATTGATCTAACAATTCACGTCCAAGAGTTTATACACAACCCTTGCTTTCTTATCAAGAAACTCAAAATTATATTTTCCTAAAGCTTTCTTAATTGTGTTTAGCACGTAGAATGCTCCTCAACACCTATTTATACACAAAAAAGTTTTTTTGGCTAACCCTAACCGATTTTCGAAATCAAGATCTACAAATCTCCTTGTGAATTTTATTTTTCTTTTTTTCATTACAAACTTAAGGAAAACTTATCCTAAGAAACAAGGAAATTTCTTCAAGCTCCATTAACCCCTCCAAGATGCCTTTTGCCTCATAAACCGCATTTAGGCTCGTCTTTGTCACCTAGACTCGATCATACTTCAACTTCACGTCAGCAGTCGCATACTAATCTTAATGTATCACTTCTTGTACTATTCCATGTATTACTTCGTGACTGGTACATGAACACTTCAGATAGCTGCATCTCAGCAACTTCTAAAACTCGGTGTCACAACACTAATAATCTCTCTCCCTTGATGATTAAGATTTAGAATCAAAGCGTCCACTTAATGCTCATCTTAAACACCATGCTTCGTGTTACATCTCAAAAGATATAATACCTTTAGTCTCCCCTCTTTTAGCTTAGTTCGACACTTAAGCCCTTTCGGTTCTTAATCACTTATAATACCACATTGGCACAAACAAACACAAGGAAAATTCTTCACTTCATGTCCCCAAAATCAGAAACTCCCCCAATGAATCAAGCTCCGTCTAAATCAACCCCTAAATCAGCATCTTCTGAATTAACACTTTAAGATTTACACTTATATGTTCTCATCTCCCCCTGCTTGAATGCACAACTAAGTTAAAAACACATCACAACTCACGACCTCCTCGTGTTTCCAATGTTGTTTCGGAATCTATTATATGCATTACTACAGTTTTTAGCACAAGAAAACAGACAAGTTCCTTTCTTCCTTTTTTTGTCTGTTAACGACGTCAATCGGATCAGTATCTCTCTGCCAATCGATTCCTCCACTGGCCTGAATCATCGTATCTCGCATTCACATCTGTTTCGTGAGTCTCCTTTTTGATCACTCCAAATTGAATTTTCCTCCTTTGAGTGGTTTAATGCTCTGTGAATGCCCTAGCTCATGTTCCTATCATGTAATGTGAACAACAACTTTCGGAATACAAAGATCCTGCATGCTCAGGTTATGCTGTTAGAAACGCGATACTGCTACGGTATCCAAGTCTTGATGAAGTCTTTGATGTATCTTTTGATAAAGTTACGAATCAGATTTCCTCAATCATACTTCGCTACGTAGTTCATTCCACCAAACTTTTCTTTGATGATAGACTTTATCTATTCTTTTTCGGAACTTGTAGCAGTGAGTCTGGATATGACAAAAACTTTCCACATAAATAGCATGTATGCAATCCTTGACGACTTATTTTTGCCAGCAAGACATTCTCTATATCAGTAGTCTTTCTTTCACAAAACCGGATTTGATTATGCTTTATTTTTAAGTTAATATTTGTTACATGCAAATATTTTGAGAAAGCATTGTATATTTCACTTGTAAATATAAATAAAAATATTAAAAGCTTGTGTTTTCTTGAAACAATCAAAACCTAAATCAGACATATTAAAATCCCGTTTGACCAGCCCATCTCTAACGTCATATCGTCTTTTCTTTTTGTGTGAATAAGGTGTTAATTGATTCTCTTACTACCACTGCGTAAACACAGTATTTGCAAATGGCAACGATTGTTAGCATTCGACAATAATCACCTAAAATATTTTATATTTTTTTGAGTTGTTACAAATTTCTCAAAATCAAAAGTTGAATGCAGAGGTGACTACCATTATGCCACATAATTCTTACACCACTATTGTATTTATTAGTCAATAATCATAATTATCTCATAAGTACATTTGTTTTTATTAGTTATACAAATTTTTATTTTGTCAACCATTAGTTACATAAAATATTTAAAAACTTTTGAACCTTATTTTCGTAAACATTTATACCTGCATTTACATCTACATCCATATCTCCTACAATTAAGCCAATCACATCATAAATCATTATGGAAGAATAGTTTTATAATGATACAAAGCTTGACTGTTAAGTTTGCTTACATGGTTTTAATTATTCTTATTTATCATTACTAGTCACCGTCAGCAAGAAAAGCTAAATTATTCATGTTTTTGTTTTATTGAGGAGCCCTCAGCCCATCGGATCATTGATTTATTAATTATTATCGACCATAAAAATCATTAAATTACAACGATAGAGCAATCATTGGCGGATTTTGTTTGGTTTCTTTTGTTATTATTAGGAATGAAATAGCCAGACAAAGACTTTGGGTAAATTAGGTCCAACCAACACTAAATCCAGATTAAACAAAACTAATTTCATCGGCTCTTTCTCCAACTATATTTTTACTATTTTAGTAGGATCGATAAATTCACAATACATTCACATATAATTTCTAATTTATTTTAATGGTCCTTCTAAATTACTATTCTGCCATATTAAGTTTGTATACACTGCTCATAAGCTTTTTTATGAGCTCCAATGTTGGATTAACTGTGTTACAACATGTTCTACGAATTCTTTTTATTGTTGTTAAAAAACGGAATATGCTTTTCTTTTTCTTTTTGATAAAAGTACTTGAATACTTACCATTATACTTTTTGTTCTAAGAGTTTGTTAGTCCTCACATATATTGCTGCTAGCTGGAAAGGAATTGATTAAAGTAAACAAGAACTAGATAAATGATGGATAAGAAGAAGAACTGCTTCAGTTTTGTTAATTATGTTCATATTATCATTCATGTTGATGTTCTTCTCGATTGATTTAACTTCCATGTGACCTCACTCTACACACACCTTTTAGTATTATTTGGCTGAGAGTATTTTCAGTTGAGATATTCAATCAATTGATCTCAGTTTGTCATGACGATTGTGAGGGGCGAGAGAAACCGATTCGAATTACAAAAAAAAAATCTCAAGAATTTAGAGTTTGGTTACATGTAAAATGGTAAATTTTTGAATAGTATTATCAAAATATATTATGAAGGTTAGTCCCAAAAATTGAAGTTTTGTCCGCATTAATCTATGCAATTTCAATTATGATTGGTTACCATAGCTTTCATGTTTTAAATGAAAAAAAATAGCGAATGTTTACATATAAATACTCCAAAGAATGGTATGTGCATTGGTTTGGGATCCTAATAAAAAAAAAAAAAACTATTTTAAGCTTCAAAGTATGCAGGAATCTAAAAGCTTTCAAATTATGATTTTGTTAAATCAATAACTATAAATTCTGAAAGTATTTGCTTTGAAAGAAAAAGGAAATAGAAATTACATGTAGGTGAACTAGAACCAAAAGACAAGCCATTATATATCATGTCCAAATCAAAGCAGAAAGCCTACAAACGAAAAAGAAAACCAATGGAGAAAAGGTTTAACCAATTGCATTTGCTTTATGTAAAATGAACTCCTGAAACCATGAGGTCTCTCCCGCACATTATAGGATTGATATCGCTTATCTCATGTAATGCTTTTAGCCAAAGTCTTAATTTCTTTCTTTCTTTTTAGTTTTTTTTTTCATTTTTCATTATGAATTATTGTTATATATAGTATTTTCACTACATAAAAAGATAAGACGAAATTTAAAAATAGCAATGAAATTAACTGTTATTTTGCACAGTTACCATTTATAATAATAATTATTAAACGAGTAAGTTATTAAATAATATTTAAGGATTAGGATTTCGAATAATTTAAATTTTTTATTTTTTAGAATGTGATAAATTAGTGTTCATTAAAAATATATGATATAAAATATTACGTATCACATGATTAATTAAACGTTTACATAACATAATAACATGTAAAAAGACGCTTGGTAATAATTAGATAAATATGCTAATAAAAAAACTTTTTTATGGCAGTCAATTTTATCATTGTCTGTTGTCATCTGGCAAATCAACCTCATTTCTTGTACCTGTTTTAAAAAAATAGTAAATTATGTAAGATACTATACTATTTTCAGATGTAATTTGTATTAGAATCAGTATCAGACTATTCACTAGTTTGTTAATTCAGAGAATTATAGATACCAAAGTTAAAGTTATAGAATGTGATCCCATTTTTAGCAATTAAAATGTTATATACAAATAACAAAGGTGCGCCTCGAAACGAATTTATCCTATATTGACTTCCATGCAAAACCACTCTTACAAGCAACTAGGTTTTATTAATTATCTGAGATTATGACTGCTTAACCTATTATTAGATCAAAAGTCTTCTTTCTCTACCGACACATCTCAACGCTAATTTGTTGATAATACGGTAATACCTACCCAATTTATTTATTTAAATTTTTCTTTTCCCACAGACCAGTTCTAGTTGTTTATATATTTTCTAGTTGCATTATTATTCTGTTATTGTGAAAACTATTAGACATGGACTAATCATATATATATGTGTGTATGTACCGTGGTGTGGTGCTTTCAAAAGATTCCTTGTTTTCTAATGAAAATACCATAAATGATTATGCAATTATAAGAAAACTTTTTTGTTCTTAATAACTAAGAGGACAGAATGTTCTTCGCAATTGATTAAGTGGTACGACTTAATTAAACGTTATCAATATTTTTCCCCACTCAGAATTTTGTCGGTAAAGCATATTTCTATATGGATTATGTAAGTTGTTTTATTATATTTATTTTGCTGAAAATGATAGAAGCAACTGAAAAAAATTCAGTATAGTTTGTAATATTCGATCAATAATTAGTTTCAAACTATTAATATGTTATTAGACTTGAAATTTATTAAACTGTGCTCAAGATTTTTTTAAGAGTTCATTTCTATTGATGGACATGTCCGATCATAGGATTGGGTAAATTATATACCGATTTTTGTATGTTGTAATAAGAAGCGGTGAAAGATTCTTTTAGCAAATACTCTTTCCCAAAATCATCAACGGCATCAAAACAATCATTCAGTCAAATATTTTATGTTCATTATCCTATTTACAACCCATAAAAGTGAATGTTCCTTTCTATAATTATCATATATCAGTTCTTTTGTCTCTTCTTTTTTTAGTATCCAACATATAAAAACTTCCTTGCTTCCAAGTTCTGGTTCTTCTACGCCATTTATTTCAATTCGACATGTTTTCGTTTCACAAATGCATGTCACCATTCTCAACAATGTCATTCTTGTAATAACTCAGAATGTCACTCGTATCTGGATCCAAGCGATTGTGCCTTAATACACATTTGAAAACATTTCTTAGGTTTTATATGTTTATTGTGGGAAAATGATAATGGTTGTGGATGTGTCCTATATAAGCAGAATATTTTCGAAGTAATTTTCATTGGAAATCTATAGCAATGGCTACAACGCCTTGCACTTTGATGTTAATTGAGGTTGTGTGTGCATGCATTACCATCAATCGGTTTGGGATTGGGAATTAATGCTTGCGTAGAGGGTCATGGACTCACTCGATAGTACTAGATTACTCATGACTCATGATTATATTTGTTTTGCAGGAAATTGTAGCGGGCTTAGCGGGAACGCATCAAACGATAGGCAACCTGAGTAGTTTGTGACATTATTTTGTAAAATATAAATACAGTTTGGTATGTACAGTTTGATAATAAGGCTCTGTATATACAAAAGCCGGGTTTTGTAAAATAAATACAATGTGATATAAAATGTGTTTTGTGTGTGTAAAAAAACTTTGTGATCGAATGATATTAACTTGGTCCAAGTTTCTAGAATACGCGTTGAGAAGCCTTAGTCTTTGGTCGAGAGAGTCGAATAAGCATGATAAACTGTCCTTAATTTAGGAATCGTCCTAAGTAATGGTCAGACTATCTACGAACTTCGACAATGTAGTATTTTTGGTTCATCTTTACTTAGACTGAATCAAAGGTGTTACAAGTCACCGCTTCAAAACCACCACGAAATTGACGATAACCGAGCTCTGCTAAGAAACCGTAAATAGCCTCCCTGAACTGCTGATTATTATCAAGAGAAGTCGGAAGCTGCTGAACACAGTGACCTATAAAGACCCTCTCTCTTATTTGTCGAGAAACAGTTTCTTATAACTTGTTCTAATACATTACCTTTTTTTACTAACAGCGAAGCATGTGGACTTACAGACATTTATACACAACTTCGATATCTGCACAAGCAATCTTTTTACACAGGAATACCATTAGTGAGCATCATAACATTATCAACGAAGTTTAAGTGTGTTAGCTAGACCTGTTTTCATTGTGAGTGATACACTACAAGAATACAAGAATTTACCGACTGCAAGTATAGTCGCTAAACAATCGCTAAAATAGGAGTTACGACTGTTTAGCGATTAATAAATATAGTTGGAAATCTTTAGTCGCTAAAAAAATTAGTCATGACGTAGTCGCAAATTTGCGACTATGTTACGACTAATACATACTATCGTTACTGTAGTCGTCCTCTAGTCGTAAAATTTTACGAGGAAGATACGACTACTTTGCGATTAAATCTCGTGAATAGTTGTTACTTACGATTAGTCGTAATGTAGTCGGTAATTATTAGCGACTGTTAAGCGACCACACATTTGGCGACTATTTTATGACTACGGTTGAATGCAACTGTTTAGCGATTAAAAAAATAGGAGACTGTTTAGCGACTAAAAGCATAGCCGATTGTTTAACGACTACACATGTAGACAACATTTTAGCGACTATCCAATTAACGAGACCATTTACAGACTACACTAATAGGCGACAGTTTAGCAACTCATGGTTAATTCTATATTTTGTTTCAGTTGTTTATTAGTTTTTAAGACTGATAGACGAGTACAACAACAAAGAGACTGTCTAACGGTGATTTATCGATTATTTAGCGACTTTTTAACAATTGTATAAATAGTAGCGACTACTTGACAACTGTTAGTCGACTAACTGGCTACTTAATAGTGACTTGTTGCTAATTTTGCTTAGAGATTCATTTCAATTTGGTTTCGGTTTAAATAGAAATAGTTTTATGTTATGAAATTCACTAAAGTTTTTTCATTATTTGATATCATCCAAGTCTAAAATAACAACAGAAACACACAAGTATTAAAACATACACAACCAAATTATGTTTAAAACAGAACATAAGTCGAAAAGACACAAAAACTAAAAGTTCAAATAAAAACCTAAGCGGATGGGTCTGAAACCGGTGATGTGGGTGGGTCAGGTAATTCGAGACAAAAATACTTTTTCTTTTAATCAATAATTTATGTTGTCTATTATCAACTAAAACATTTTTAAATAATCTTATTGCTTATAAGCAGAGTATTTTGTCTCGAAACTCTAGCACTAGTGAAAAACTCCTGTAGTATGAATTGTGATAATTTTTTTAAAACACGAACTTTTAACTATTAATAATCTAAATAAAGCACGTTAAGTTTTATTTGTAATTCTAGTTTTTATGTCAATATATATTAATATTTTAGATTGTACATTAACTGCTTCGTAAGGAAAAAATATGAGGAAACGATCGAACTGTTATGTTTCTAAATATTGGTCAAATTAGCATATTGTTGACTGAACAGTTATTACGATTCGATAAAGAAATATGCGACTTTTTCGATTGAAATTTAATATCCTTTCTCTAAAACTTGTTCTTTTCTTGTAAAGTTTTGGTTATGAATTCAATTCGCGAGTATTATGGTATAAGATAGTAGAGTTGTAATTTAGCGATATACTCTTAGATCTATATATGCTGTTTTAAATAAGCTATTAAATGTTGTAAAAAAAAAGCTATAAGCTTAACAATATTATTGAAAATAGAAAACAGAAATATACAATAAAAAATAAATAAACAGAAACGTTGGATTGATCCGATTTCTTATCCATGCATGTGACCTCCTATAGGAAATTGACCAAACATGTTACATCTTCGACTTTATCTTTAAGGAAAAATAATATGAATTGAAAAAAGTAAAATAAATGGGTTCAAATATATAATAATGAAGATACTGTCATTTTCTTATATATATATATATATATATATATATATATATATATATATATATAAGCCGTTAAAATAATGTCGTTTCCTTTGTTGGGTCGGTTCATTGAACTCTATTTATATGGGTAAATTCGACGAAATATATATTTGTATGTATATATATATATTCATATAATATACCGTAATATTTTATAGGTTTTATGTATATAAACTGTACTTTATTTTTATATATATATATAAGGTGGACGATGATTGAAGCCTTTATCTTTTGAGCTTTGCGAGTGAGACGATGGATAGGACCGACAGTTTTTCTATTTACAAAATTTAGCAGATAATAAACCAGGATATTTTTAAATATTTCATGTTACATTTTATAAATGTTTATTTATAGCTTCTATGATATATATACTTCATAGTATTTTTAGAAATATCAATTTCTTTTGTATTTATAATAATTACGTATAACATGTTACAAATAAAATCAAACAAAACCTAAATTTACTCCAAAACTGTCATTCATGTCTGGCGCTAATCCTTAGTGTAATATAAGTTACAAAATTTATTCAACATTATGATAGTTTAGAAGAATTTTCCTAAATGTTTGGGTGTGATTCTACCAAAACTTGAGAAATTCAATAAACAAGACCACATTCAGTCTGCGTATCGTAATGTTTGATTATGTTGCATCGAAACCCAACTCGTTATTCAATGAATGGTTCGGCGTTTCAACAAATCCAACTCGACTATTACCCAGTTTTTAGTAAAGATCTGAGTAAGGTAAACTCACTCTTGCTTGTTATGTGTTAAATATTAAAGAATAATTTTCATATTGGAAGTTAAAAATGACAATACTTTCTAATACACCCATTCAAGATTATGATAGATTTTTGGCCACTAATCTTGGAATTTCAGACATAAATTAGCAGGATTAGTTTTTGGATTATATCTTCTTTGTTTAGAGAGGATCCGATCTTTCTCTATCCCTTTCCTCCCCCCTTTCTCGAGATGGACTCTCGCAGTGGACTCTCTTCTTGTACAACAACATGTCTCTCTATTTGTACATACACATGTAATTTATAAAGAAATATCATACGATTACAACATAATTCGTTTCTCTATGTCTCACGCTGTTTTTGAAAAATTGCATGAGATTTCATAAAATAATGTTATGTGAATCTCTCAATGATAGCATCATGATTTTAACAATGCTCCATATTTTCATTAAATACATGTGTTATTCAGTTATGCTACAAGGTCGGCACTTCACAAAAATGGGATACGTCACATGGCCATTAAATTTTAGGGCCAATTGTTAAGGATTTTACATTTAAGTATACCGTTAAGTTTTTTTGCTACATGATATCTTTTAAAGAATTATATTTCTCAATTATCAGTTTATAGTACTATATTCATTAATTTAGTAAACTTATTCTAGTTATATTAATTTTTATTGTTTCAAAGGCCAGCCTTAACTTACAAGAACAGAGCCTTAAATTTTGTTGAACAGTCCTGTATGGTATACCTATATTTAATTAAATATCATGCTATATTTGAAAATATAACATTCTCTTCTTAACATATATAATTTACAGATGACGACGTCACCTCAACCGAAATCGTCAGATTTTTTCTCTTTTACCTTTTTCAGTTTTGCTCTGCAAGATGACGCCAAAAGCCTTAATCCTCGTCCAACTTACAAAGGGCATTTCTGTCTTTTATCATACGAAAATTAAGTCATTTACTGAAATGGCTTTTTCCTAAATATAGTCCAAATCCTAGTGATATACAACCTAATTAATAATTAACCCTTGATTTAACTTTCTACCAAATAAGCGGACTTAATCGATTTTTGTTTACTTTTTGTATTTTACATTTCAAACAATGAGTTTACCGGAAAACTTATAAATCAATTTTGGAGAGTCTAGAAAGGAAAAAAACCTACCACGTCATACTTTGATATAAGGAAGAATAGTGTTTGAACATACATTAACCTATATATATATTAAAATATAGTTTTCAGCCTCCTTATTCTTGAATTTTTCATATTCCGTACTCCATTTTCTTGATTTATTCATTTAATAAAGTTGACATGAAATGTTCATATTTGGTAATTGGTATGGGATCAATCCATAAGGCCCATCCAATCAACGGATAACAGTCACTCACTCCTATAACTGTAGGACCTACCGTCTCTCTATTTATACACTCACATGTGTTCTCCACTTTTCATTCATATATCTATTTATTCCCTCTTTTGTAGTAACCACTCGAAGGACTCTACTATTTCATATGGCTTCTCCTCTTATTCTTCTAGCTCTCTTAGTGTTGTGCCCTAGTGGTTACAGCCAACGATCTCCTTCGCCGGGATACTACCCGAGTTCTCGTGTACCGACTTCACCTTTTGATCGTGAATTTCGGACTCTATGGGGATCTCAACACCAGCGTAGAGAGCAAGACGTTATCACTCTTTGGCTCGACAAATCCTCTGGTCTTGTTCTTTCTTTTCACCTTTTTCGTTGACCAAATTTGTGGGCTCAATTCGTTGGTCCAATTTTTTTGGGTCCATGTTATATACGTTCAAAAAAATTATATGCTATTCTTTTGAATAAAACATAGAAAGATAATATTATATGAATGTAAATTTGATTTGAATTAATTTAGGTATGTGACGATTTCTTTCTTTGTCAAACCTCCCGCATTTTAAGTTTCTGATGTTATTTAATACACCACACGTCTTAAAAAAAAACTGTGTCGGTAGCTTATATTTATATTTATTATATATAATTGCCAATTACTTATTTTAATCATATCATTTATGATTTTGTCGTATATAATAAAAACATTGCGACTAATTTAAATGTGATTATGAACAGGGAGTGGATTCAAGTCTCTACGTCCGTACATATCGGGCTACTTTGGTGCTTCCATTAAGCTCCAATCAGGCTACACAGCTGGAGTTGATACGTCCCTCTATGTAAGAAACCCCTTGAAACGATCCAATTAATATACATATATATATATATAGTTAGAGACTTAAAGAGTTACTAAAATTCAAAATTTTATATCAATTTTTGGATTTCTAGCTCTCAAACAACCAAGAGCATCCCGGAGACCACGACGAGGTTGATATCGAGTTTCTAGGGACAACGCCAGGGAAACCTTATAGCCTTCAGACTAATGTATTCGTTAGAGGAAGTGGTGACCGAAATGTCATTGGGAGAGAAATGAAATTTAACTTGTGGTTCGACCCTACTCAAGATTTCCACCATTACGCAATTTTGTGGAACCCTAATCAAATTGTGTAAGTCAACATCATATTTTTCTATATGTATATAAGAATGGTTATATTAATTATACTCATCATATTTTTTATTTTTCAGAAAAAAAATATCCATCTGTTAACGTTTGATATTCTAAATTGGTCAAATTTTTTATATATATATAGATTTTACGTAGACGATGTACCGATACGTACGTATGATAGAAAGAATGAAGCTATCTTCCCAACAAGACCGATGTGGGTGTACGGATCGATATGGGATGCATCGGACTGGGCCACGGAAAACGGGAGGATCAAAGCCGACTATCGATACCAACCATTTGTGGCTAAGTACAGAAACTTTAAGCTAGCGGGATGCACGGCTGACGGATCTAGCTCATGCAGACCGCCATCGGCTGCACCTACAGGGAACCGAGGGTTGAGCCAGCAACAAATGGCGGCGATGGCATGGGCACAGAGGAACTTCTTGGTCTATAACTATTGCCATGACCCTAAAAGGGACCATACGCAAACACCAGAATGTTAAAACAAACAAACAAACAAACAAAAGAAAAGGTTTTAATACTTTTATTTTGCATTATCAATTATACATATAAGTTAATAATGGGAGGTCTTGAGACGGGTCCACACCGGAAACTAGAGTGCAGCAGTTGAGCGTCCGGTCCTCCATGATTTGAGATTTAAAAGAAAAGGTTTTTTTTTATATAATATTCTTGTTTTGTTCCATTTGTGATTTTCTAATAATTGTGGCAATATTGTGTTGATATTTTTAATATATGGTATGTTGTGTGACCCAAAGACAAAGTGATCTTTCGACGGTGGCTTGAATTATTTGTTGGATTATATATTATTAACAAGTGACTACAATCTCCATAATTAGGATAAACACTTTAACAAAAGAAAAAAAAGGGATAAACACTGATTAATGGTTGATTGGTGAATAACAACTTATTATTAGGCAGTTTTGGGTGATGAATTTTATTAGCAATCAAAATTTAAATACATATATATATATGTACATATATATGCACTAATTCTATATATATGTGTGTAATAAATCTTGACAACCCCAAATAACGATCGACTAGTGTACTTTCAATGTGGCTAATGCAATAAGCGGTTAGAGCAGATTCTATTGAACACATACAAACAAAATTGACGTTAGGAAATGTTTTTTTTTTAATTAAAAGGGAAGGAAACGCTTTTTTATTATAAAAAGAACGGTAGGAAATGTTGCATCATCTATCGTATAGATAGTGTGATAGTGAAACATTTGCTCACACAAAAACAAAAGATTGATAGTGAAACAAAGTGCGGTTGTAGTGGTGTCTTTAATTTTTCAATTAATAGACAATTTGGAAACTCTACACATGTTGCAAAACAAAAAAAAATATATTCGATTTAGTTAACAAAAAAACACTTTATTCTACAAACAAAGTAACGAAAATTTATATTCGATTTAATTAACAAAAACAAAATCGAAGAGGAGGTCATTCAACAATGAATCAAGAATCTAGAGGAGAGGGATAATGGTGCATGTGATGAACGTCGACGATGATAATGATGAGCCACGTCTCCCAATGTCGAAAGAGAGTGAAAAATGTGGACCCCAATCTAATTCTCGAAGATTTCATAAACTTTTTGGGGTAAAAGTTGAAAGAATATAACCATTTATTAATTGTTTTTGTCTTATTTATTTTCATTTGTGACCATTTGCATGTGATTTTTGGAAAGTTGGCATCCATATTAACGAAAGACTTTTTTTCAAAAATAATAAATTTTAATGGCTTTTTATATTACCTCTCCAATATTTGTTTTCTATTTCTTACTAGAAATAAGAAAACAAAGCTATTTTTAGCAGGTGGTTACTACTTAGAAACACCTTATGCTTTGCTTCACGCAGAGTTTGGATTGCTAAATTATTTTTTACTTAATATTTACTCATATTGCGATTATTTGTTTACTTAATATTTACTCATATTGCTAAGTTCTTCTATACTACAAGCTTTTTGAACTAAAGAAAAAAATATATTTTCCAAAAAAAGTTCCAATTAAAGAAAGTCAAATCATATGTTATTTTTGACTTAATGTTTACTCATATTGCTAAATTCTTCGTTACTATAAACCTTTTGGACTAAAAATTTTTAAAGCTATGAAAAGCATATTCCAAATCTAAAATTTTTGTTGATCAGCAGAATAAAGAAATAAATGAATATAATTGTTCATTGATAACGATTTTTTTATGTTTAATATTTTGTTGACTAACATAATAAGTAAATGGTAACAGATTGGCTTAATAACCTAATATTTTTATAGTTGAAATATTTTGATATTTTAAATATCTACAGTAGCATAATATTGATTATTCTATATCAAGTAAATAAATTGAAAAATGAAGTTGTTATATGCTATAATACCACCAAAGTAATTGAAATTCGTCTTACCTTTTTTTGGAATAGATGAAGGCCCAAACTAACCATAAGGCATAAAAAGCTTGAGCACACTAAATACTTCATTCGCAGGGTTATACCTTTCTAAACAATTTATATTTATATAGGAGTAAAAAAAGATGTCACTTTGTCTACTCTTATCGCGTCCCTTTTCTAAATTCTAGTGTTCATATTATAGATTCTTTTCTTTTTTTTTATTAGGACTAGGTTTTCACATCAAAATACGAAAAAATATAGCCCATGATTGGAATCCGATTTTCCATTTGCGACAACTATTTTTATTATAATATTAAATTTTCAATAATTATTACTGATGAAAAGTTATAATTTTTTTTCTTCAAATTCTTAAAATTGATTTTTTCCTTCGTTGCCTTGTCCTTGTCTCATATTCCCATTATATGATATCGGAAATAACTTTACATTTTTGACATGAGTTTTGTTGCAAAAACTTTCTCTCTTCTTTTCCTTCCATTTTTCCTGTTCAAATAAAACTTTACTTTTCTTTTCTTAACTTCATTTCATGTTTAGAGCCGGCTTTGGAGTTACATGAAATTGCAAACACAAACCATTTTGTGGCCCATTTGACTATGGATTATAAAAAAGTTAAAGAAATGTTGAATAGTTTTAATGAGGATTCGAACCTCTCACCACTAAATCTCTTAATTGTGCTTGCATCCAATTGATTTAATGAAGTTTTCATAAAATAATTGGCCTTATTTATTATAATCAAAGATTCCAAACACATGCTTGGCTTTCCTCTACCCATAATCGGGTCTGCTCATGCTAAATTATATTGTGCTAGTTGGCTTAATTGGAAAATAGCTGTAACTGTATTATATGGGTTTCTATATTGTGATTGGGTCATTTTGTTTCTACTATCGAAAATAATATTTAGCAAATCAAGTTGAGGCTCCATGACTCAAATGGCCGAAAAAAGTGAATCATTTTAAGAAGAACGAAGATCGTTGTTTTGGTATGTTAGATGTAGAGTGAGACCAATCTTGTAATATTGCAGACTCCCAGAAATCGACCTCATCTAGAGAATCTTGAACAGCAAACCATTCAGTCTGACCAGAAGAAAAATATCCTAAAAAAAATCAAAATCAAATAAACAACTTGAATCTTCGACCTCAGATTAAAGAAAAATATCAAGAAACCCTAGCCGTATTAGAGATTTTCTTCTTAATGATTATGCGGCTGAATGTCCTGTATATATATTCATATGATTCTAATCTAAGTTATAACGTTAAAATCACAAACGTTCAACTTATGTATGAAATTTTCGATTTCCCATTTCCAAACGCTTTTGTGAAGATATCTGGCAATTAATAATGCGTAAGAACATGCGGAGTGACAATAGTGCTTTGAAAAATAGCTTCACGTATTTCGTAGCAATCAATCTTAATGTTTTTAGTGCATTCGTGATATATCGGATTAGCTGCGATATATAAGGTACTTGATTGTCACAAAAAAGGAACAAATGTACCACACTTACATTCCGAAGTAGAGGTCGCAACCATATGACTTCCTCAAGTGTGTCAATGCCATAGCGCGGTATTATGCTTTAGCCAAAGAACACGCGACAACTTCTTGTTTCTTTGTTTTTCAATAGATAGGAGAATTACTCAACTGAATAATCCAACCTGTAAGAGATCGCCGATTGGTAATACATTCTGTCGAATTAGATTCACACTAAGCAACCAAAGATAAATCCATATGAGCTTTGTGAGGAATACCTTGTTTCGGATTACCCTTCAAATAACGAACTACACTAAGTGCGACATCCCAATGAGCTTGCTTAGGTTTATGCATAGATTGTGATAATACATGAACAGAATAGAATAAGTCAGATCGTGTAACGAAAAATATGAAAACGGCCAAGTAAACATTGATAGGTAGTAATGCCAACAAAATCAGCTCCATCATCTAAAGCAAGAGAGTGATTATGTTCAAGCGGAAAACAGTCGATCTAGATTTAAAAAATCTATTTCCAAATTTATGTCTAAGATATATTTCTTTTGACATAAATTGATTCCGGAAGGACTGCGAGCAACTTCAATGCTGAGAAAATATTTTGATATGCCAAGGTCTTTCATATGAAAGCACTTGCTCAAGATATCTTTTTAAACATAGCAATAATACGAAATTTTTTATATGAGATGATCAAATCTTATAAATAGATCAAAACATGTAAGCGATCACCATCCTTTTCCATCGTAAAAAGCGAGTAGTCAGACATAGATGGAAGGAAACTCTATTCCCTTAAAATGCTGCTCAGTTTGGTAAACAAACATCTCGGATCCTAAAAAGACTTTACAAAAACTTACGCAAGAGGCATACTTTAGTGAAATCTTTACCACGAGTCTCTGGTTGTGGTCGCATATACACCTTTTTAATCTCCATGGAGAAAAGCATTATGGCCAGCCATATGATGTACCTATCAATCTTTAGAGACAGCCACTTAAAGAAATTATATAATTGTACGTATTTTAGCAATAAGAACACATATTTTGTCAAAATCAGTCCCTTGCACATAATGATTCCCACACGCAATGAATCTAGCTTTGAAGCTGATATGCTCGAATATAGATCCTAAAAAATTTAGAGATGCAATCATACTTCTTAGGGGTCGAATCCACAGAGATTCAAGATCACTTTATAAATTTTGATTTTTGAATTAAGCCAAACAAAAATGAATGTAATGTAAATAAAAGAGATTTTTTAACAGTTATAAGTTTGATTGAGAAAAACGCTAGACTTAGGGATGTTTTCATGTAAATCCCTTAGACTTAGCATTTGCTTGCCTCTAGGAAAAACAGATACTAAACCTTTGAAAGAGATTTGAAAACACAGAAACTCACCTTCTCTTCATAACACTACCTTGACTAATAAATCCTAAAAACCACATGCTGCGAAATCCATCTAAAATCGAACCACCATGTACTTCTCCGCAGACATTCATAGTTTCTTAGATTCAACCCACAATTTCACAACTCAATCCATAAGCCTTTATCACTGGGTCTCATCAATAATCTCAATGTCAAGAATCTTTTAGACTCAATCCCATACAATACCATGACAAAGCAACCAAAAAATTTTTACGGCACTCTTTCTCTCTCACAGATTTGACTTTTTAATACTTTGTTCCTTTTTTTGGCAAAGGTGTAGGCGAATAGTAGGGTCACTGAAAATTTTATACCCCTCGCTTCTACCTTTGTGTGACCATTTTATTCGAAAAAATAACAGGATCATGAAAAATTTTCCTACTTATTTACTTCACAGAAAATCATTTCAATCTTTTTTTTTTAGAATTAGGGAGAAGAGTACCATTACTTTCACATAAGTTGCAGTCGTCATAAACGAACAAAAGTCAAGTACTATGAACATCAATCATACCAATGAAGTTAAAGAAAGAGAACATAAATTAGTTCTAGCTTTGGTGAACTTTGCTAGAAATATAAATGTTTGTAGTTAACTAGTCAGCCTTGGATTTTTTATTAGTCAGATATGAACTAATTATGCATCGATGGCCACTTAGATGAAAAAGTCAACACAGTAAAACAAAGATAAAGATCACAGTTTTCAACCAAATTCTTACTCAATAAAACGACACCATTAATTTCCAAAAACAAACACAATGTCAGCAACTTCCTACTCAGACTTAAACAACACTGTTCCCAATATTATAAAGCCTGAAGTTGGTGAAGAGAAACAAATGAAAAATGAATAAAACCAATATAAATAAGTAAACACTTTGACAAACATCACACTGAGAGATAAATATCTGAGCATCCTTAAACATAGTAGACCACTAAAACCATGCTTGAAGAACTTTGGATACTGTCTTAAAAAGTACCAAAAATGTCCATCATACTGATCTATGGTAGTGAAACAACACATCATGAACCTCAGATTTTTCAATACATCTTTTGTAAACATCATCAGAACAATGTTTTATATAGGTAAGACTCATCTCAATAATACCGTTGGAGTTCACTCAAGAACTTCTTCTTGGCATAATTCTTGAAGTTGTCTGACTCAACATCAACAACAAGGTAATTCACGATATCAACATACCACAGTTTATTTGGGACAACCACAACAGCGGTTTATATTTCAAAAAATAAATTGAATATCAAAAAAAATTGGATTTATCCGCAGCAGGTGTCGACCGACACCCATGGTGGTGTCGCTCGACATTAATCCCTTATGACGACTACTTGTATCGATCAATCGACACATCGAATGGTCAATTTCTGTTTGTGGTTTTGAGTGTGGTGTCGACTGACACCCTGTTTGTAGTAAGAGAAATCAATTTCGATTGTAGCCCAGTTTCCATCAAAACACATTCTCATCAGGCAGAAAACCGTCAATGGGGATGTCTTCGTCAATCTTGATCTATGAGAGGTGATCAACTACTCTATTCTCTATTTTTTTTCTTGTCTTTGACCTCAATGTAAAAATTTTGAAGAAGGAGAATCCACCTAAGTAATCTTGATTTAGCATTCTTTTTATGCATCAAGTACTTAAGAGCTGAGTGGTATGTATGCACAATCACCTTAGAGCCAACCAATTAAGGACGAAACTTTTCAAAAGCAAACACTATAACTAACAACGCTTTTTCAGTATTTGCATATTTTTATGTGCATCATCAAATGTTCTGCTAGCATAATAGATATGATGAAGTTTTTTATATTTTTTTTGCCTAAGAACAGTTCTTAATTCAAAATCATCGGTATCACACATCACCTAAAAAGATAAATCCTAGTCTGGAGGTTGCACAATTGGAGCACTCACTAAAGCTTTCTTGATATGTTTAAAAGCTGCAAGGCATTCAACATTGAAATCAAATCAAACATCTTTACAGAGCAAATCAGTTAGTGGTCTAGAAATTTTGCTAAATTTTTTGATGAATCTCTTGTTAAACCCAGCATATCCTAGAAAGCTTCTCATTGACTTCACATTATCATGTGGTTGCAAACTCTTCATAACCTTAATTTTGGCTCTATCAACCTCAATCTCAGCCGTTGAAACTCTGTTTCCTAACACAATATCATCTTTCACCATAAAATGACATTTCTCCTAATTAAGAACCAAGTTTTTTTCTTCACATCTAGCAAGCACTTTACACAGGTTGTGAAGACATTGTTTAAAAGAAGATCCATAGACAGAAAATGCATCCACAAAAATCCACAACCATGTCTGTTAACATAGACATGCAGGATCATTACAAAGTCAAAAGAACATTGTGTGATATGCAAAAGTACCATATTGATAAGTAAAAGTTGTCTTCTCCTAATTATCTGTTTGGACTGGGATCTAAAAGAAACCCAAGTATCCATTGAGAAAACAATAGTAAATGTGATTTGCAGCCTCTATAGGATCTAATTAATCAAAGGAAAGAGAAAACGATATTTCTTTGTTGCAGCATTCCATTTCATGTGGTCAATACACATCATGTATTCTGTCACAGTTTTTGTAGGAATCATCTCATTCTTCTCATTTTTCACCACTATTACTCCTCCCTTCTTAGAAATGATATGCAATGGACTGACCCAATCAATTTCCCTAATTAGATAGATGACTTCAACTTTCAAGAGTTTCATGACTTCCTTCTTGACAACCTCCTTCAGATTCGGATTCAGCCTCCTATGGTGTTCAACTGATAAATTTGTCTCAACCTCAAGTTGAATCTTATGCATGCAAAATTCTGGAGAGAAACCTGAAATATCATCAAGAGAATAGCCAAAAGTTTGGCAAAACCAGTGCAGCCTGCTTAGCAGTACAGCGAACTTTGCATTGTTTGAGTAAGTATTAACAATTACAGGATATGAAAAGTTTTCTCTGAGAAACGCATACCTTAGCCCTGCAGAAAGTTGTTTGAGTTCAATTTTGGAGACCTTTATCTCGCTCTAGTCCCCTAGCTTTGCAGCTTCTTTAGAAGTGAAAATAATATTTTATTTGGCAACCAATTGCATCACCTGATCATTTGCATCTATAATCATAGCATATCCAACAGTCATATCATCTAAATGTTCTGTTTCACTTGTAAAAGTAATCAAAACTCTCTCCAAAAGATCTTCAACATGCATCCTTTTGAAGATTGACTTAGCAAAATTCGACATATTAACCACAAAGAATATATGTCCATCAATGGTGGGTCTCTTTATTAGCTTGTCCATGTCAAACTTCATCACTAGGACACCCACGTTCAAGCCTATTCTTCCTTTTTCACATCAATTATGACAATAGCTATAGCCAACAAAATAAGAGGATCCTTAGGTTCTTGACCATATTTCTATACCATAAAGTCTGTGAGAATAAAAATCTCCAATCTTTACTGGAACATCTTTTAGACCACCTTCTGGGATTTAAGTGGTTCTATCAGCTTGGATAAGAGTGATCCTAGGTTGTTAGAAATCAGTCATTCCAAGGTTGACTGCAATTGAGTAGGACATTAAATTGACACTGGAACCTAGATCACACAGAGATCTCTTGAACCTGTCAATAAAGATGGTGCAGTCCAAAAAAACTTCTAGGATCTCAGATTTTTTATGAAATCATGTTATGAATCACATTATTGACTTGTTCAGAGATCATCATCACATCTTATTAAAATTTCAGATCCTTAGTCACCATCCTCTTCTCATACCTCCTCATTATAGGAGAATTCTTCACAAAATCAACAAGAAGAGTCTCAACAACAAACATCTCCATTATGGTTTTGCACCAAGCATCATTCAGCTCTTGTTGTGACTTCTTTGGATTATTTGGGTAAGGAACCTTAGGTTAGTAGACCTTTTCCACCACTTATTTTTGTGTTTGAGAAATAGTAAGATCTGTCTGTGAAGGGTGTCGACATCTTTGTGTCAAGTTTGATCTATTTTTGGTTGTCGTGAGGCAGCTTCGGTCAACTGGTGTCGGTTGATACATGTTTTAAGTGTCTAACTCTTCATTCAGATTATTATTGAGTGTGGTCAATTTTTCTTTGTCAGAACTCGAGTTTCCAAGAATTTGGATGGGCGTCGACCGACTGGGTTTGTGTCTTCAAAATTATCATCCATCTCTTCCAACTCTATAATTTTATCTGTAGTGATACCTTTTTTCAGCACTAGAGTGAGCTATTTTCCATTCCTGAATATGATAACATTGATAGAATGTCTTGTGTTGGTATATGTCATTCAAAGAAGATATCCTACTTGCCTTTTCACAGACCCAACAGTCTGTGCAACCTGAGCATCCAACTTCTTAGACATGAGTTTTCAAGGCTTCAAATTTTCTATTCAAGTCAGCATACATGGAATCCATCTTCCCATCAATGGGTTCAAAGGTTTCAATCTCTTCAGCAAAAGAAACTTGCTTCTTACCCACAAGAAGATTATGAACACAATCTAGCTTAGCCTAATTTTCAACAATCTAATCTCCATCCATATTTCCACATAATCTCTTCCCATTAAAATATGCATTCTTGGTATTATTGCTAGATGTCAAGTTCTCAGTAAACTTATTTTAGCTGCTTATGGGCTCCTCGTATTTAAGGCTATGCTTTTGGATATGGTTCCACAAACTTTGAGCCACATCGTCATGTCAAAGAATGGTACGTACAATGGATCAATCATAAGCTTAATCCATGAGACCACTAGAGCATTTTTGGTTCACCAATATTCCAACTACGGTGAGTGGTGCCTTGGTTGCGGAATCGTACCATGTACAAAGCCAAACTTTTTTTTGTAACAAGTGAAAGTCGAAGGTTGGTCGCGCAACGGCTGTGAGATAATACTTCTCTGATTATCACTCGAGGTCACGTCAGAAGGAGATATGGTTCTCTGTTGAATTCCAACATTCTCCTTCAAGGTTCCAACTGGAACAATTACAGCTTCTGATGTTTTTCCTGTTAAATTGTGATCGAGTTTTAGGATCGATCGATCCTAACGCGATCGATCGATCCTACGCGGGATCGACCAATCCTGCACATGCAGTCGATCCCAAATTATTACGCAAATATGGATCGACCGATCAGAATGTGGATCGATCGATCCCGTAGTCGAAAAACTGTTATTTTCATGAAACATTGTGTTGTTTGGTGAAGAGTTATGTTTCTTCACTTAATGTCGTTTGTAAAACTATTTATACATGCCTTTGGGCAACATGAATAATATAAGTGTGTATTTTTCTACACAAAAACAAATTTCTTTCTTTCATTCCAAAATTTCTACATGGTATCAGAGCTTTTCGATTGAGTGGACCAAAGAGATAAGTGTAAAAGTGAAGAGACAATGCAAAGCTCTTCACACCAAGTGATTCCCATATTTGATGGGGAGAAGTATGACTTCTGGAGCATAAAGATGGCAACAATCTTCAGGACAAGAAAAATCTGGGAGGTTGTGGAAGGAGGTCTTCCAGACCGTCTTGCCCAAGATGATTACAGTCCTGAAGCAGTGCTATCAAGAAGACAGTGGGAAGAAGCATACATAAATGATATGACGGCTTTGCAAATCTTGCAAACTGCTGTTACTGATCAAATTTTCTCACGCATTGCATCTGCAACAACATCAAAAGAGGCATGGGATGCATTGAAGGCTGAGTATGAAGGTTCCCCTCAAGTCAGATTGGTTAAACTCCAATCATTAAGAAAGGAGTACGAAAATCTAAAGATGGTTGATAATGAAGACATCAAGACATTCACTGATAAGTTAATTGTGTTGGAAAACCAATTAACTTATCATGGTGAGAAGAAGACTGATTATCAACTCATACAAAAGATACTCATCTTTCTCCCAGCAAAGTTCGATAGCGTTGTAAGCGTCATGGAGCAAACTCGCGACTTGACTTCAATGACGATGACAGAGCTAATCGGCATTTTAAAAGCCCATGAAGCACGAGTGAGTGCAAGAGAAGAAAGAACAAATGAAGGAGCATTCAATTTTCAAGCAAGAAGAAAGAGTTCCGGTTTCAAGACAAACAACACCAAGAACAGTGCTTATCAAAGCAAGAAGTGGTGTGAGTTTTGCAAGCGTAACAACCACACACTGAGTGAGTGTTGGAGGAAACCGAAGAAAGACGATCATGGCAAGAATCAAAGGAGTAACAAGGAGTGTTACAAATGTGGTAAGATCGGCCACTATGCAAATTCGTGTCGCTCAAAACAAAAGGAAAGAGCACACGTAAGTCTCGAAGATGATGACTGGGGAGAAGAAGACCACATGTTGTTTAGTGCAACTGAAGAAGCATTAACAACATTGAAAGAGGACATTTGGTTAGTAGATAGTGGATGCACTAACCATATGACCAAAGAAGAAAGATACTTTTCAAAGATTAATAAAAGTATCAAAGTTCCAATCAAAGTTGGAAATGGTGAAATTGTCATGACAGCCGGTAAAGGAGATATTACCGTCATGACAAAATTTGGCAAGAAAATAATCAGAGATGTTTTCCTGGTGCCGAGTTTAGAGAAAAATTTGTTGAGTGTTCCACAAATTATCTCAAGTGGCTATAGAGTACTGTTTGAAGAGAAGACATGCATCATACTAGATGCAAAAGGCAAAAAGATAATGGAAATTCCTATGACTCACAAGAGCTTCAGAATCAAGATGAGTTCGGTTCAAGAGGAAGCCATGCATACAAGTGAGCTAAAGGAAAATGAGACATGGCACAAGAGATTTGGCCATGTAAGCAACGCTCGGTTGAAACAAATGCAAGACAAAGATTTGGTAGAAGGACAACCAAAGTTTACTGTCAACAAGGAAGCATGTGGAGCATGTAATCTTGGAAAGCAATCAAGGAAAAGTTTTCCAAAAGAATCTCAAACCAAGACAAAGGAGAAATTGGAGATTGTGCATACAGATGTATGTGGGCCTATGCAACACAAATCTCTTGATGGAAGTCGTTACTTTCTTTTGTTTCTGGATGACTATACTCACATGTGTTGGGTATACTTCCTAAAGCAAAAGTCTGAAACATTTTCTATGTTTAAGAAGTTCAAAGCCATGGTGGAGAAGCAGTCAGATTCTACTATCAAGACAATAAGATCTGATGGAGGTGGTGAATTCACTTCACAAGAATTCAATCATTATTGTGAAGAAGAAGGAATCAAAAGGCAAATCACTTTGCCTTATTCACCACAACAGAATGGTGCTGCAGAACGCAAGAACAGATCTCTGGTGGAAATGGCAAGAACACTACTTGCAGACAAGGGTTTGCCATTAAAGTTTTGGGCTGAAGCAGTATATACATCGGTTTATCTTCAAAACCGACTACCATCAAAGGCAATAGAAGATGATGTAACACCTATGGAGAAGTGGTGTGGATACAAGCCAAATGTGTCACATCTAAAAGTCTTTGGGAGCATATGTTATGTGCATATTGCAGACCAGAAGAGGAGGAAGCTAGATGTTAAGGCAAAACAAGGAATCTTCATCGGTTATAGCAATCAATCAAAAGGCTATAGAGTGTTCATCTTGGAAGATGAGAAGATTGAAGTATCAAGGGATGTTAAAGTTGAAGAAGATAAGAAGTGGGATTGGGAAAGGAAAGAAGAAGTCAAGAAGACTCTGGTATTACCCACAAATGATCATCAATCACAAGAAGAGGAGGAGAATGTCACTAGCCCTGTTTCTACTCAAGACAGTGGTCAAGTTATTACTGAACAAGAAGAAAACTCTGAATCACCAAGGAGATTCAGATCCATGACTGAGATTATGTCAACAGCACCAAGAGTAGAAGTTGAAGAAGCAGCACAAATAATAGAAGCATGTCTTTTGGCACATGAAGAACCACAAAACTTCAATGAAGCTTATGGCATAAAAGAATGGAGAGAAGCAATGAATGAAGAGATATAGATGATTGAGAAGAACAGGACATGGAAGCTAGTAGACAAGCCTGAGAAGAAAAACGTGATAAGTGTTAAATGGATCTATAAGATCAAAACAGATGCAACCGGCAATACTATCAAACACAAGGCAAGACTTGTTGCAAGGGGTTTCTCTCAGGAATATGGAGTTGACTACCTTGAGACATTTGCCCCAGTTTCAAGACATGATACAATAAGAGCTTTACTTGCATATGCGGCTCAAATGAAGTGGAAGTTGTATCAAATGGATGTTAAGTCAGCTTTTCTCAATGGTGATCTAAACGAAGAGGTTTATGTCACACAACCACCTGGGTTTGTGATTAAAGGAAAGGAAGAGAAGGTGTTAAGGCTATACAAAGCCTTGTATGGTCTAAAGCAAGCCCCACGGGCATGGTATGGAAGGATAGACTCATACTTCATACAAAATGGGTTTAAAAGAAGTATGAATGATGCAGCATTATACATCAAAAGGAATGACAGGGATGTGTTGATCATAAGCTTATACGTTGATGATATTATCATCACAGGCAACAACACTCATCAGATCAACACATTCAAGGAGAACATGAAGAAGGAATTCGAGATGACAGATCTCGGGTTGTTGAGTTACTTTCTTGGAATGGAGATAGTACAAGATGAAAAAGGCATATTTCTTTCACAAGAAAAGTATGCTAACAAACTTATTGATAAGTTTGGAATGAAAGGAAGCAAGAGTGTAAGTACTCCACTTACACCACAAAAGAAAGGAGAAGAAGATGACAGAGTTTATGGAGATCCAACAAGGTACATAAGCATTGTTGGAGGGCTTCTGTATTTGTGTGCATCAAGACCTGATGTGATGTATGCAAGCTCTTATCATGCAAGATATATGTCATCACCTTGTATGAAGCACTATCAAGAAGCAAAAAGAGTTTTAAGGTATGTCAAAGGAACATCTAACTATGGAGTATTATTTAACAAAGTGGAAACACCAAGACTAATAGGCTATTCAGATAGCGATTGGGGAGGTTCTATTGAAGACAAGAAAAGCACTTCAGGTTATGCCTTTACTCTTGGAACAACCATGTTTTGTTGGCAATCATGTAAGCAGCAAACAGTGGCTCAATCAACTGCAGAGGCAGAGTACATTGCTGTGTGTGCAGCCACAAATCAAGCAGTATGGCTGAAGAGACTCTTGGAGGAGTTTGGTTTAAGTTTTGAAGAAGGTGTTCCCATCTACTGTGACAATAAGTCAGCAATAGCAATTGGAAAGAATCCGGTGCAACATAGGAGAACTAAACACATAGAGATCAAGTATCACTATGTGCGTGAGGCTGAACAGAAGGGACTCATTCATTTGGAATATTGCAAAGGAGAAGATCAACTTGTTGATGCCTTCACTAAGGCATTAATTGTTTCAAGGTTTGAAGATCTCAGAAGAAAACTTGGAGTAAGGAAGAAACTCAATCAAGGGGGAGTGTTAAATTGTGATCGAGTTTTAGGATCGATCGATCCTAACGCGATCGATCGATCCTACGCGGGATCGACCAATCCTGCACATGCAGTCGATCCCAAATTATTACGCAAATATGGATCGACCGATCATAATGTGGATCGATCGATCCCGTAGTCGAAAAACTGTTATTTTCATGAAACATTGTGTTGTTTGGTGAAGAGTTATGTTTCTTCACTTAATGTCGTTTGTAAAACTATTTATACATGCCTTTGGGCAACATGAATAATATAAGTGTGTATTTTTCTACACAAAAACAAATTTCTTTCTTTCATTCCAAAAGTTCTACATTTCCATTGGTTATCGAAAATCAAGCGAAAAAACATGTCGATCAAGAGAGTAATGATCGGCGCCGTCAAGAATTGAAACCCTAGTAGGGCTTTGATACCATATCAGAAAACAAAGTAAATAGGAAAGTTTTTTATATTGAATCTTATGTAAAAGAACAAATATTTATACAAATTTTCTATCCTTATCTAGAGATACACGATATATACGAGATGATCAAATCTAGAAAGAAATATTATATAGAATATATGTACATATCGTAATATTATCTTTGCGTTTCTTCTCAGTTTATTGGCGTCACCATCACACCACCAGCCACCACTAAAGTCGTCATTCATCACTGGTGTAACAGCCCTCGCCATCAGAGATCCTATTATGCATTGTCGCTTCCCTGGGAAGAGATCAACCATGATGAGAGCCGGAGCCACCACGTCTCTTCTCCACCATTAACCGATCTGCACCGCAGAGAGCTATTCACCACAAGAGATGAAGCATGCATCCCGGGAGATCAAGATTCACCAAGACTAAGCAGATACATGTGAGTTAAGACGAACCTTAGTCGTAACTTAGGCTGCAGAATCCATATCCATCTGTGAACCCTACATCCCATCTGCTTCTCTAATCTGTATTTTCGATCAATTCTAAATCTCGTCTTGTTCACGGTTGTGATCTGGTTATTTTGCTTCTGCTGAGCTAAGTCATGTGGATCTAGAGATAACCATAATCTCTGCTTGTTGTGTAAGCAATTTTTTGTAAGCTTTTTATCCATTCTTGTTTCTCATCCTAATTTATTTTTTATTTATGATGTGTTGATCTGTTCTTCTCCCATCTGCTTTTGACGTTTCTCGGAGTGCCAACACGTTTCCTTTTTTGATCTTATCGCGTGGAGCCAAAATTCTCTGATCTTCTTATCTATCTTATGTCTGCAAATCGAAGGCTAAGGTGAGGACTGCAGTGATATCTTCCTCCTTTTCACATTCCCGTAGTATAGTAGAAGTGTCTAGTTGAATCATTTATAACTATATAATATCTATAAATATACACATATTTTTTTTATTAAAGAACTATATTATATATCTATATATATATATATAAACTTATCATATTTGATATTTTGTGAGACACCTTGATATATGTATAGGTTGCTAAAACAAATATCGTTGGTTGATATTTGAGGCTTGTATGTGGGTATTTGCATTGTGTGGGTGGGGAGAGGGAGTAGATAGCACATGTTGGTTTGAAATATGAGATAGTTTGAGGCTAGAGGCATGTGTGTACCAGTGAAACGTGCATAAGAGATATACACCTCATACGACGCATAGTTTCTTGTTGGATTTTGCAGTGACCGGTTGAAGTGGTGTGGTTCATCGTCAGAGGGGGCAAGAAGCAAGCTTAATATAGTGATACAGCCACTTATTTCCACGTGTTGGGCATGTGTCGTGTTGCGACATTAGTGTTGGTGGGCGCGATTTACGTTGAGACACCAACATGGACTTTTCCACGATTTTAATGTTTACTCTTTTATACTGGATGTTTTAGGTAGGAACTTTAGCTATGTTGTGTGACGATTGTTGGTGGATGATCCAAGCTCCTAGAACTTTCTTTACTGAGCATTTATCGAGATGTTCACCATCCTTTCCATTCTCCTTATAGATTCGATTCATGTCGGTTGATATGATATCGCCGACCACTTCAGCTATATAAAGTTGGAGTATCACCAAATAGTTAATCATTTTTTCCTCTAGCTTCACCACTCTCTCAAGACTGTCCTTAAAATCTATATCATGAAGATAATAATCTGTTTTGTTATAGAAAAAATGTTTAATATTCTTACTAGAGGGTCATTGATTTTTATTGACTTTTTGTAATGATCTTTAGATTCTGTGTTTTAGATATGTGGTTATCTAATTAATTGACATGAATAATGAGCTCAAGGAGGCTCTTTCTGGATAATCTTGTGAATTATATATGTTATTCATCGTGTAGCTAATCTTTTTGATATCCACTCATTTTTGCTCAACGTTGATATGTTGCTATATTTGATATTCCTCTTTGTATCTATCATTCATCTTTTTAATGATTTCAGTAAAAATGCCGAAAGTGCAAGTAATGCTCAGTTGGAGTCTTTCATTTTGGCATCCATCTCCTCTCAACAAAAAAAAAAACCTAGAAAAATACATAAAACAAATTATTCAATTACACAAAAACGGATGAATTGCTACTCTCTTTTAATCTCTTTGTTGGATAAAATTTTATAGTAATATTGTATTTATTTACTTTTCTTGTTGTTTTATTACAAGCTATAGTAACTCCAACCCCAACACTAAATTTGGTGTTAAACTCACACCAAATTTGATGTTTTACTTTTCTATTTTACTTTTTATGTCCAACTACAACACCAAATTTTACACTAAAACAAATATTTTTATTTTTATATTATTAAATAGAAGATTCTTTTTATTTTTTAAATATTTTTAATAAATATTAATTATTTTTACACTAAAACAAATATTAATTATTTAAACTTTAATATGTGTTTTTAATCTTAATTAATTTTTGTATTAAATCCATATTAACTAATTGATAATAGGATTGATAATATTAAATTATTTATATTATTAAATGAAAAATCAAAAACAATAATATTTAATATTTAGTGTGATGAATATGTTATATTATATTTAGTGTGACACTGTTCATAAAACATTAAAACAAATATTTTAGTGTTGTATTTGCTTTCTATTGGAGAAATAATTACATTAAATTTGGTGTTTTGGAGTTGCAGTGGAGTTGGTATTAAAATTAAACTTTATTTTGGGTCAAAGTCTAATTATGGGTATAATCTAATTGTTCATTATTGGAATAAATAAAAAAATTAGGTCTAACTTCTAGAATTTCTCTAGAAACAAGTATTCTAGAGAATTCTAAAAGATAATAATGTAAGATATTTACGTAGAAAACTATAGAGAACAATAATTATCTAAGAGGTTTGTAGAATAATCTAGAGTAGTTTGTAAGATATTTTTGGGAGCCTACAAATACCTCCTTACCCTTTCATTTGTAGATAGAAGAGAAGTTGAACAAGAGAAATAAAGAAAAGTTTTAAAGAGTGTTCATCATAAGTTTTTCTCTCTAAAAATCTTTCAAGTATTCTCTTCTTGTTGTTCCATATTTTTCATACTTAGAAAAATTGTTTATCTTAAGTCTCTCGGATATTACGATCTTAGGCTAGTGCTAAGCACTACACTCGGTTTTCTTTACATGGTATCAGAGCCATTCTGATTTGGTTCTTTTCAAGATCTGTATTTAAAGAGAGCTTGGATTATTCTAAGTATGGAGTCAATGGTTCGTGTAGTTGGATTGAGAATGGAAATCTTAAACCAATCTACCTATCGGTTTTGGAAGTCATGTATGGAGTCATATTTGGTGAGTGAAGACTTATGGGATGTCGTCGGTGGTAGCAGCAAAACACCACCAAGGGGAGATGTTGCAACCGCGGAAGCGACAAAAGAGTGGACACGGAAGAATGCCAAGGCGGAGTTTGCTTTGAAGAGGTCAATATCCTCGGGAGTATTTGAGCATATCTCAAGGTGTACATCTGCTAGTTCTATTTGGCAGGCACTTGATCAATTGTTCAACAAGAAGAATGAGGCTAGACTACAAATGTTAGAAAATGAGCTGGCAAATGCAAATCAGGGGGAGTATTCAATCTCAGAGCTCTTCATCAAAGTGAAGAACATTTTCTCTGAGATTAATACTCTTAATCTGGAGGAATCAATTTCAGAAGCACGGTTAAAACGGTCTATTATTAGAGGTTTGCAACCCGAATATACACCGTTTGTGATGTCAGTTTAAGGATGGGCTACACAACCTTCCTTAGAGGAGTTTGAAAATCTTCTAGCCTCACAAGAATCACTAGCCATGCAAATGGCTGGAGTTAAAGTCCATGATGACTCTGTGAACGCTTTTGTAGCACGACGACATCAAAGCTTCAAAGGCAAACCTAGGGACTCTGGTGGTAAGAGTAATGATGGACAAGAAGGATCTTCTATGGGAGACAAAAAGCGATTCAAGTGCTACCGGTGTGGAAAACTTGGGCATTTCAAGAAGGATTGTAGAGTCAAGCTGAAGGAAACAAATATGGCGAAATCAAAAGGTCATGATGAAGAAGAAGAATGGGGAAAGTGTTTCACGGTAGAGGCTGCAACTAAAAATATAGAAAATGATTGGATAGTGGATTATGGTTGTAGTCATCATATTACTTGAGATAAAAAATTATTTTCTAGTCTTCAGAGTCATGACGGAAGAGAAGCCATCATTACTGCTGATAATTCAGTACACCGAGTTGAGAAGGAAATGACTGTTGTCATTGAAGGAGATGATGGAAGCCCAATCACTCTCAAGAATGTTTACCATGTCCCTGGTGTAAGGAAGAATCTTCTCTCTGTGGTGAATGATGTAGACTCAGGTAACTATGTTTTATTTGGCCCAAGAGAAGTTAAATTCTTGAAGAATATTAAGGAATTAAGAGCGGATGTGGTTTATACCGGAGCACGGGTTAAGGATCTATATGTTTTATCTGCCTCCAACAGTTATGTTGAGAAGATGAGTACCAATGACAATGCCTATGTATGGCATGCTAGACTTGGTCATATTAATATGACTAAGCTTAAAGTCATGATGAACAAGGATCTGGTTAACGGGCTCCCGAAGATAAAGATCCAAGATGAAGGAAAAATCTGTGAAGGTTGTCAATATGGAAAGTCACATAGACTCTCATTTGACAACTCCACCTCGCGTGCAGTGCTTCGTTGGAGAGGATCCACAGTGATTTAATGGGTCCGACAAGAACATCCTCCTATTCCGGGTTCCACTACATGTTGCTCTTCGTAGATGATTTCTCACGGTACACTTGGGTATACTTTGTGAAGGAAAATTCAGAAATATTTTCAAGGTTTCAAGAATTCAAAGTTACCGTGGAAGGAGAGTTAGGTCAGAAGATAAAGACTCTAAGGACAGATAATGGAGGGGAGTTTATGCCAAAAGAGTTTCTCTCATTTTGCCAAAAACATGGAATAAAGAGAGAATTTACATGTCCACATACACCTCAGCAAAATGAAGTAGCAGAAAGGAAGATCAGACATCTAAGTGAGACATGTAGAAGCTGGCAAGAACTTGTCTAAAGCCTTATGGGCAGAAGGTATGAGATGTGCAGCATATGTCATCAACTGAATGCCACTTAGTCCAAATAATGAAGTTTCCTTATGAGATGATTCATGGGAAGAAACCAACGGTGAAGCATCTCAGGATATTTGGATCAATCTGCTACGTCCATGTGGTCGATTCTTAGAGAACCAAATTGGAGGCAAAGGCAAAGAACTGCATCTTTTTGGGTATGATGAACAAAGAAAAGGATGGAGGAGTATGGATCCTGAGACACATAGGTGCATTGTGTCTCGTGATGTTGTTTTTGATGAAATTTCATCTTACTATGGACCACCTCAAATCTTGGTTGACCAAGAAGGTACAAGTTCCTCCACGATTATTGAAGAATTTGTTCAAGTACCAAGTGATAGTAAAAATCCTGAAGATGAAACACAAGGTGAAAGGGGGAGCATCAACCAAGAGGAAGATGAGGAAGAAGATCAAGAGCCCTAGGAAAATCAACGGCCTAAAAGAAATATTATTAGGCCTGCTCGGTTCAGAGATAACAGGTTTGTCACAACATACTCATGCTACTTTGCAGCTCCATCAGATGAAGAGGATCCATCATCTTATGATAAAGCAAAAGGGATTGATGAGTGGGAGACTGCAATGAAGGAAGAGATAAATGCTCTCATTAAGAATGAAACTTGGGATTTGGTCCCAAAACCCAAGGATGTCCAAATCCCAAGTTTAAACGTAAAGCTTAAACGTGATGAAGGATCCATGCTTCTAATCCCCAACCTTATCGTTCTCTTGTAGGAAGTCTTTTATACTTAACCATTACAAGATCTGACATTGCCTTCGCGGTTGGACTTGTAAGTCGGTTTATGCAGGAACCAAGAAAGCCACATCTAGAAGCAGCAAAGAAGATATTAAAGTATGTGAATACAACTCTTTGCATGAGCCTGATGTATAAGTATAATGCCAAGGTGTCTCTCCATGGTTTCACAGATGCAGACTTTGGTGGAGATCTAGATCATCGGAAGTCAACTTCAGGCTATGTGTTCTTGTGTGGAGACACAAGCATTTCATGGTGCAGCAAGAAGCAAGCAACGGTGTCACTATCTACTACTGAAGCAAAGTATAAAACATCAACACTTGCAGCTCAAGAATGTGTATGGCTTCGAAGACTCCTTGAAGACTTGTTAGAGCCAATAAGGAAGCCAGTTCCCATCTACGGAGATAATCAAAGTGCTATCAAGTTGGCTAATAACCCAGTGTTCCATGCAAGGATTTACAAATCATATTGAGTTGGAACATCACTTTATACGGGAAAAAGTACTTGATGGAACGATTGAAGCTTTGGAGGTTCGAAGTGAAGACAATGTTGCAGATATCTTCACCAAGTCATTACCAAAAGGTCAGTTCGAGCTATTTCATTCTAAGCTCGGGATGATTGACAAAATCAAGTTTAAGGGAGAGTATTAAAATTAAACTTGATTTTGGGTCAAGGTCTAATTATGAGTATAATCCAATTGTCCATTATTGGACTAAAACCAAAAATTAGGTCCAACTTCTAGAATTTCTCTAGAAACATCATTGAGTTCATCACCTTAAGTATTCTAGAGAATTCTAAAAGATAATAATGTAAGATATTTATATAGAAAACTCTAGAGAACAATAATTATCTAGGAGACTTGTAGAATAATCTAGAGCAGTTTGTAAGGTATTTTTGGGAGGCTATAAATACCTCATAACCTTTTCATTTGTAAACACAAGAGAAGTTGAACAAGAGAAATAAAGAAAAGTTTTAAAGAATGTTCATCATAAGTTTTTCATTCTAAAAATCTTTCAAATATTCTCTTCTTGTTCTTCTATTTTTTTCATACTTAGAAAAATTGTTTATCTTAAATCTCTCGAATATTACGATTTTGGGATAGTGTTAAACACTACACTCAGTTTTCTTTATAGTTTGTATAAGATACATGTTTATAATAATAAAATATTTAGAAAAATAAAATAATTCGTTTGTTTATATTTAAATCAACGACAGACAGAAACTCAAATAAACGACAAATAGACTCCTCTTTTTTGTCAAACAAGACTTTTTAAAAATTCAAATTGAGAAACAGTAAGCACGAAAATCCATAAAACTTCATACTACACCAACAACAACGGCCACATGTAAAAGAAACAATATTATTATTTTTAAAAAATCACACACAAAAGTCGTTCACGGGATTTTTGAAGTTAATCATGAGTCGAGATCAAAGAACGGTAAGTTTCGGACCTTGCGGTATATGTAGTCTTTGTAGACCATGGGCATAAACTTGGGAGGATCTTCGTGGCCGATAAGCTCGGGAAAAGGTCCCACGACCATATCGTTGGTAGGCCTCACCAGAACCGGCCAAGACATTCTTGTTCTGTCCTTATCCACGGTCGTTTTATGCAACACGCTCTTGTACCTTCCGTTGCTAAGCCTCTGCAAATCCGTTACAATGATTAAAGATATAACACTAAAAAACATATTTATAAAGTTTGTGAAATTTTTAAACACATCAAATTAAACACATACTAGGATCTGATCGCTGATGTTGACTATAACAGCGAATGGGATATACTCAACGTCGATCCATTGATTGTCCTTGAACACTTGAAGCCCGGGAATCTCATTAGTTAACAGGAGTGTGAGCCCACTAACATCAGTGTGTGCATCCAAACCCTCGATCAAATCAGGATGTGGACACGGCGGATAGTAGTTGATATTCATCAGATACTCACCGCCTACAACTTCCTTAATAGCCTCACGACGTAACCCTAACCCCTCTGACAAGCACTCCATAATCTTCTCTGATAGTATCTTCACATGCCTCGTGTACTCCTCGCTCACTTCCCTGAAGACCATGCGATGAACATTTAGATTTCGGACTCAAAACCACTTTACAAAATGCAAATTAACTTTGGAGTTGATCGTACCTGTAATCTTGAGGATTCTTAGGCCAATATGAGTAATTCACGGACGAGGGTGGCCAGATATTGTGGAATAGTTGATCCACCGTACCTACTCTCTTTTCTAGGTCTAATGAGTACCTGCTTGCGTATCCTTCACGGGAGTCAGCTGGTTTCGCCACGGATTCCTTTTCCGCTTCGGAGAGCTCGAAGAATCGCCTCCCAACATTCTGCAAACGTTGAATCAGCTCGGTGGGGATCCCGTGATTGACCACCTGAAAAACACCCCACTCTTCGCTCGCCTGCACCACCGCACGCGCCACTAGCTCTTGATCAAGATTGCTTAGGTCAACCACGGGTATGTGTGAAGACGGTATGTCTTGCTCTCTCTCAAGCACCATGTTGCTACGAAAAATGGCCGATTTGTTGACTGACGTTGACCGGGAAGACAAGGGGACATACGTTTTTCTTTTTGTAATGGGATTTTATAAAGTATTAGTTGGAGTGGTAGGTGAGGATTATGTTGAAAATAAATGGTTCACATACCAAGAAAAATAAATTAATCAATATTAATAAAAACAAAGCTTAATAATATTTTTATATATGTCCAAAAATCACATTTTATTTGATTATTAAAGATTAAAATTTATTATATGGATAATACATAAATTCATTACTTTTGCGTGGCGATTACTAATCAAATGATTAAAACCGAGAGATTTGAGATATTTCTCAACTAAATCTTTTTTATGACTCTAAGAGACCTTTATGTTTTTTCTCTCTATGGATATGTAAATTTTTTTTTTGATTTAGTGTATTGGGGACCTTAACCATGTCTTTCCTTTTATAGTAAAAAATGAGAATCTCATAACTTCCACATTTTAGACTATTAATATTTTATTTACTCAGTTAAATAATTTAATTATTTTCAGTTTCAGTGACTAAATTAGTTCACTAAATAAATTAATTATTTTCAGTTTTATAGACTAAATTAGTCTACTAAATGATTGATTATTTTCAGTTTCATATAATAAATTGGTCTACTAAATAACTAATATAACTGCATTGAATATGATAACCACTAAACTGAAATTTGAAAAAAAAAAATTCAACAATCTTCTACTTAGACATCATATTCATCTCTAGGCAATTATATTATAATATTTTATGCACACATCTGTATGCTATTTATAATGAATTTGTTCTTTAAACAATTTTGTCCATCACATTTACAAATAATAGAACCAACGAGATTTTTGATCATTTAAATATCATGATCAAACCACCATGATCAACATATAAGTATATGCAATGACATAGATCAACATGGATGAAATGACATGTCAAATATCCTTATATATGTCTTCTTTATTGGTTCTACTTAAATCTTGATGATGTCATATCTGTATTCAAGATGAATATTGCTATTATTTGAGTTCAAGAATAAGAATACCATTTATTTATTCTACAGTATTAAATACTTTAAATATATATATATATATATAACTCACACTATAAGAAATAATGCTCATATAAGCAACATGCTCCTTAAAGACAATAGGTTTCAATTCTTTGGTTAATGGATTTGCTAGCATATAATTTATCCCAATATGTTCTATAGAGATTTTTTTTCTTGAATTTCTCTACTTAACAACCAAATACTTGATGTCGATAAATTTTGATATAGTCAAACTTTTATTTTTGTTGGAGCAAAGTAGGGTTTAATTATTGTCACGGTAAATCTTTAATGGCCTGTCTACACCATCTATCTCACCCATGATAAAATTTTGAAGCCATATATCATGATGTAATACATATAATTAATTTCGGTCAAATAATAGCTCATATTTAGACCGAATATTATTTACATGAAAAAAAACTTTAAGATTATCATTTATTAATCATTATTATTATTTGATCAAACATTATATTCTTTTGGGATGATTAATGAATACATAAATAATAATTACACAATTGATATATTATTTTTCCAAAACATTATGTTCCTTTGGGATGAGTAATGTTTTGCATAAATAATAATCAAAACAAACATAGATTTATTTTATTTGGCCAAACACTATCATCATTTGGGATGAATAGTATACGTCTAAATAATTTTTCACCGTAAATAACCATCATATATTTTATTTTTCTCTTTATAATTATTTGGTCAAACACTATGGGGTGATAAGTGTTCACATAAATAAGTTTAACAATATAAGATTAAATATATAATAATCATGTCCCTTTTTATTATTATCTTAGGTGCATAATTATTTGGCCAAAACTTACATTCCTTTGGAAAGACTAAAATTTTGCATAAATAATTAACATTAAAACCTTAATATATGAATATGTCAAACAACACCTTATATATGTATAAATATATACACATAGTTCCTTAAATATATATATATATATATATATATATATATATATCATAAACACTTATAAATATATATTCATTACATGAATATTTAGATATATATCATGTAAACTCTCAGTATCATATATATCATATAAATATATATATATAAGTTTATCTTTCTTTTCAAAGATATATACATAATAATTTAAAAGTATATATTTTTAAAAAATATTGCTCTAATGAACAAATATTTCAAAAATACGATGATAATCTCGAATAAAATCAAGATAATAAAACATCAAATTATGTAATATATCTTTAAACATGATATGTGACAATCTTAATAATCAAATAAAATATTATGGCTTTGATACCATTTGTTGGAAAAAATTATTCTGATACCATTTGTTGGAAAATATATATTAATCAATGCCAACAAAAACAAACCTTAATAATATTTTCATGTATGTCCCAAAATCACATCTTACTTGATTATTAAAGATTAAAACTTTAGTATATTGATAATACCTAAATCCATGAGTTTTGCAGAATGATGATGACGATACTAATCAAATAATTAAAACCGAGAGGTTTGAGATTTTCCTCAACTAAATCTTCTTTATGCCTCTAAGAGACATTTATGTTTTATTTCTTTATGAGTAAATAGAAAACTATTTGATTTAGTGTATAGGGAACCTTAACCATGTGTCTTTTTTATAGTAAAAAAAATGGGAATCACATAACTTCCATATTTTAAACTATTAATATTCTATGTATTAAGTTAAAATATAATTTAAGTATTTTCAGTTTTATGGACTAAATTAGTCCAGTAAATAAATAAATTATTTTCAGTATTATAAATTAAATTAGTCCACTAATTCAATTTCATATAATAAATTGGTCAACTAAATACCTAATATAATTGTATTAAATATGATGGCCATTAAATTGAAATTTGAAAAAAAAAATCCAACAGATTATGGGAAGGATATAGAAATCAAAAATTGCGGCAATGCTACTTTAATAATAGTTCTTTTTATCAAGATTCAAGACTCGCGTTTTCATTGGCTTCTATTATATTCATAATAGTTGTATTATGCTTGGGTGGTAAGTAAACAATTGTAAATTTGATCCTTTTGCGAAGTGGATCAAATAATGGAAGAAGATAATTGATCCATGATTGAAGATATGATATGGTGTGAGTTTGGCTGTAGCCTGTAGCTGTAGAAATTTTGCTGTATAATTTAGTTTATAGTATTTAGTTTTATTGTTGTAACTGTAAGTTTATTTTGCTGTGAAAAAATCCTACAGAATCTTTTAGAAAAAAAAAACATAAACAAACAAAAAAAAAAAATCTTTGCGGAATAATTTTTCTATCTCCCGGAGAGAAAACTTGAACCTTTAGTTTCTTTAGGGTTTAAAGTGAACCTTAAAGCTTTTCACCTTTAGCTTGTATATACTGTTTTGAATTCTCTCTCTATTTTTGTTGGTAATATAGATCATTCTATTCAATTGTTCTTAAATCTGAAATCTCCATGTTTTAGGTACAACAAGCGATGAGTTGCGTGGCTTCATTGGATCATCTTCCAGATGAGCTTCTCGTCCCAAATATTATCCTCGATTCCCACGAAACGAGCTACTTCAACCTCTGTTCTCTCCAAGATGTGGAGGACTCTATTTGCTGTCGTGCATGATCTCGATTTTCTTCTGGCACCCGAAGAGCGTAAACGTAATAGGGACGACATTCAAAAGAGTTTCAGGGATTTTGTAAATAGAACATTGGCTTTGCAAGGCGGTGTCCCTATAAAGAAGTTGTCAATAAAATGCAAAGAAGACCATGAAGACTACGCGGTTTATGTGGTATTGTAAGCTGAGGATCTTCGATCTCAAACAGATTCTCTGTCACTTCTTGCGCTGCTGATCTCACTCTCGCTGACTTCCATCTTGACTGCCTCCTGTAACATAACAATCAAGAAACCATGGACCTAAGCGAAACTTGAAAATTATAAAGGTTTAAGAGAACCTTCTAGTTTCTGATTTCTCTTTGTCTGCCTCAACCTTGTGTGCAGTTGATGCTCCTATGGTTGCTAGAAGAAACCGTAAAGAAAAAAAAAGGAAGAACAATCAGAAATTAATGAACTAAGTAACAATAATTATAGCAATCCTGAAGTTGGAAGATGATTATATATGTACATTTGCTTCTGATGAATCGCCTTGTATTTGGTACAGAACGTTTCTCCAATTCTTCGCCCGCAATCTTAACCACATTTTGAGTTGTTAGTGCATTTTTTGGTTGTGTGTTTTCTGTTTTTCTGATCCGAAAAGTGTGAAAAAAGGTAAGAAACACGTTACACATATCCAACTTTAGTTTGAAATACAGAAGCAAGGTGAATGTATATCTAAAGATGATCTATAAAAAATCTCTAAGTTGTGGTTAATATATAAGTTGAGAAGATGAACCAAACCTCTGGTTCACAACATTTAGCCTTAAGCAAAGCGTTTTTGCAAGTAACCTCGTAGTGGAAAGTTTTCACCTGAAACATATCCAATCTTAGACAAAGAAGCGCCAAAACCATGTGACCAGAGATTAAGTTAACAAGTTAGCTTCATTGCATTTAACAAGTTACCAAAATGAATCTAAATTGAACAAAGGATACTCTCTCTCCTCAAGAAGCTTAACCAATGCTACATTTTCCTGACCTCAAATAAAACCAAAATCGAATTTAGTCAATGATATAAGACAATGAGATCAAAAGTAAGAGACTTTAGAGAAACCCAGAATGAGATTATAAACTTCATCATCTTGTTCATTCGGCTCTAAACCAGTTTCTTGAAGATTAAGCTCCTCTTGAGATTGAGAGTTAGTGATGTCAGAGAGACTCTGCCTCATATTGTGACTAAATGAAGATCTTTTCATCATCCTCTCCTGCTTTTGATCTTATTTCATAAGAAATTCAAGAATTGGAGACTCAAGTTTCAAAATTGAAACAAACCCAAGAACTAATTAAAAGAAGATACATTTTGTTACAAAAATAGGAAAATTCATTCAAAACGAAGAATAAAAATCTCCTTTTGTTTTCTTGATCTAGATTAAAGGGGGAAACAAGTTAAAAAAATTTGAGAGATAAAAAGGAAAGTTGAAAGGGAGACGAAGAAACGAGTCAATAAAAAAAGAAACGGAAAAGAAGAGAAAGTAGTTGGGTCTTTGATCAGTGGTTCGGAAAGAGGTTCGGGAAGCAATTGATAAACGAACCTTGATTTTGCATTTCCGAAGCTCATGCCGTAGGGGATATTATTATTCGTTGGCTAGAGCCCAATGACTACATGTAGTTTTTGGTTTGGTTAAACCGAAATCAATTTTGAATTGATCCATTGGTTTAAAAATGGCGCTAATCAATTAATAGTGTTCCATTAAATGCGGTTCAGTTTTGAGTAATTGACCAATGTGTAATACAAGGCCCAACACTAAAGACGATTTGGAAAACTCTATAAATAACATCGAATGCGTTTTAAAAAAAAATTCATTCGCATAATCGCATCTTATCAGACCAGTAACTTACCAAACAAGCAAGCAGGGATGATGGTTTTGTTGTTGAGTTGGGTTACACTGAGATCCAGGCAGAAGAAGACGATTCGTAATTCCAAAAGAACAATAGCAAAACTAAGTAAGACGCTGGAGATTCTACATGACAGAAAAATTACAGAAACTGAAGCTGCATTGTCTTTGGACTGTGCCGCCGAATGCATCGTCGACAGACTCAAAGTTTTGATCCTTTTGAAACTATAGAAATAAGCGAGTGACATGCTCAAGCGATTGCGAGTCTACAGGTTTTTATTCGTAAAGGTATCTCTGTGTTGGACCATGAAAGACAACAACTCACAAACGGCTACGATTATTGCCTTCCAAGCAATTGACCTGGGTTCGACTACCGACAGACGCAAATGTTTTTTATTTTATTTGTGATAGGTCGATGTTTAATGTTTGGGCCGTAGTACGCTTTACAAGGCCCTTTTGAGAAGTGTGTATTTCTAACTATTTCTCTACGTATTCGCATATTGTTTTCTATTTCTCTTTTGATTTGATTTTTTTATCCTATTAATAATTTTAACAACTATATGAAAATCAAAAACCTCCGATCCTAAATTTTAAATTCCATTAAACTGAGTAAATTTTGTTATCTAGATTATCAACTCCTGACCTCTTTTGATTTATTATAAAAAAAAAAAAAAATCTGTTTTTTAGTTCAATAATACAAGAAACAACTTTATTTGCAGATTTTTTTTTCTAAATTATAAAATAAAAATATAAAATATCTTTACTTGGATAGAAAAGATAAATAGCCATGAAAATTGATTTTGATATATTTCTCAGCTAGTCCGTTTACAAAAAAACAAAAAAAACAAGCATAATTTTTTATATATTAATTAAGATTTTGTAAAGATTTTTAATGGTTAAATTGGTAAATATAAAAAAAAAAATCATAAAATTGACATCAAATACCAAATGATTAAAAAATATAGTAAAAATAATGTAAAGTTTTTCAAAAAAAAAAAAAAAGATAAATCTTACGAGTTTTGACATTTTGAGAAGAGTGGATTCTTTTTTCAATAGTGAATATTCTATACTGATCGATTTAAACTTTTGTTTCAAGTAAATTGACTAGTAAAAAAATCTAAGTTCACATATGATAAGTGAAAACAACAAATCAAAGAAACATGGTAAAAGAAAGGTATGGGGAGCTCTTGCCAAGCTGCTCTTGCCAAGCTCTTTGGTGTCAAACCCACTGCTACAACGAATCTGCAACAATCTAAACACAAGGAAGATTTTGTTGGGAGATTAGCACAACAACCATAAGGTGATAGGTGAAAAGCACTCGAGTGATTCATATTGAATCGATCCAAATAACCATATTTGATATAGATAACATCTTCATGACCCTGCATTTCAGGCAAGTAAAGATGAAAATCTACAAATAAGGTCGTCTCTTCACTAAAAAAAGAATACGATTTTCTCTTACTCTTACACAACCTTTTAACTTGTAATACAAACAAAAATCCAAGATTTTTGCTCTACGTACAAGATTTGCTGTTCGTTTGCATTTTCCAAATGAATATGTCAACCATTCAGACATTCGGCTCTCATTAACTGTTCATATACTTTCAAAGAACAGAAGATATTAAAGCAATATATACAAACTTAAAATGATTATTTTTTCCTTTTTCTCTCTCTTTTTTAGTCTTGTTTGACCAATAATAATTTCAAGTTACTTATGAAAAATTTATTCGGATAACTATAACAATGGTTTTTAGTACAAGTATGATATTTTTAAATGATAAATATCATCGCTTAATTTAGAACAAAATTTAGCACTACGTATAGTTAGTTTAGGCAAATCGCTAGCGTCATTTGCTAAGTATGATCTTATAACCAGCTTTACGAAAATTTGGACATAGATTGATTGTGGCTATAAATGCATATCAAATGATGTCGTATTTAACGTGTCAAATCGTTGACTGCAAGATGTTTATTTCAAATTTATAAGACTTCAATTTAGGAAAAATATATTGTGAGTGATTGATATAAGAAAATAAATAAATGCAGTTAAGTAATCAAGATTAGCAATAATAAAAAACAGTTAAGCCATAGATTATTCACATAGCAACATAAACAATCATATATATATTTTTAGGGTTTGATTAAATCTGTTTTAGAACTCAAAACACAAAGGTATAGTTTCCACTTTTGTGGCTCAAATTATTATGCTTATCCACCTTACAGATTCAGTTTTCAATAGTTATTATAAGTTTTAACCATGCACTAAAACAAATAAGTTAAAATTGTTCACAATACTCCAAACTCGACTTTCATTGGTTACAATATATTATTCACCAAATATTAATTTAGATAAATAGATTCAGCATTTTCGACGTTGTTTAATATAAGATTTGGATACTCCTCAATCTTTTCCACAAATGGTGATCAAAGTGATATGCAAGCTGTCCGTAGAAGATGAATGAAGGTGGAGGTGGTGGTGAAACTTGTGATTGACTCTCTCAATCTAGTGGAACTACTGACTCTCTTAATCAAATGTTTACTAAAAAAATTTGGAATCACATAAATAATCTCAATCCATGGATTTCTAGAGAATATAAGCCAATCTCAAACTTATATTCTAAAGAACAAAGAACAACTCAAAGACCCTTTGAAAAAAAAAACGATTTCTTGCATTAACTTAGATTGAAAGATGTCCTTAAATGTTACAAATAGTTCATCTTATATAAGGCTAGACCTTGGACAAGAACCGAACATGGACAAGACCAAACGGTCATGTACATAATAAGGAAGCTAATGAACTCAAAATAAATTTGAAAGATCAAAGGGAAAAGGCTTCTAAAGATAATATAGCAATTAGGCTTAAATGATCTCAGGTCAAAGTAAGCTTGAGATTCTTTGTATCTGGACAGCTCGGGGAGATATAAGTGATGTCTTGGACCTTATGGAATGTGTGAAATTCCTTTAAAAAAGTGTGCAAGTATAAAAGGAAAGAACTGTTAGGAGTTTGAATGCAAATGGCTCCAAATATAGTAAGTATGAGCAAGAGAGAATTAATATGATTATCTGGATGCTGGTGCATAGTAAGATGCTAGCTGACTCTCCTGGATGGTTATATGTGTTTCATGAATGATTATATGTCTCTCCTATTCATCAAAGACTTGTTTGTAAGTGGTTGAATACATGAGCTTCCAAAAAAGGTAAACCGGATATCTCATGGTTTAGAAGTTGAATAACTTATAAACCATAATAATTTTTTATTGAATCCAATTTTTCTAGTGGATATTATGGGTTATGTTTCCAAAAAAGTTGTTTTACAACTTTTTTTATCATGGTTTGGTCGAAATTCTTCAATGATTGGCCGTATGTCTCCATTGGTCCATTGGTAGTCTGCCGGATTGATTCTTCTATATCTTCTTCATGTGGAATTTTTGGAGATGAATCTTATTTTTGGTGAACTCTAGATGATTTGTATGTTTGTTCCGTGTTTTTTGAGCTGGTATGTGGTGTGAGACAAAGTTTTAATATTTTTAAGTCATCTTTTTATTACAATCTCACAAGTTGTAAATGCACAAAATGTGATTGTAGTAGTTGAGGGTCGAACCCAAATGAGCTAGTGATCTAAGAGTATGTTTCAAACATGGAAAATGCACTAGGTATTAAGTCTAAGACAAATAAGATTGGTGTTGGTGTATGTCACAATGATCTCACATTAGGACTGTGGTAGGCATAAAGAACAAAGTAGAATTTAGCAAAAAAAATGAGTTGATTATGTGTGTAGAGAATTCATTCTCTTGTTTTATATCTTTCATCTTGTTTTTATAACTTGAAATCATGTTTGCTGTCTTTATTTACTCTATTTGGTTTGGTAATGATTGACATTTATTTCAGTAGATTCAGTTTATTTTGGAATTGACAATTGACAATATATCTGATATTTACTCTATTTTATTTGGCTTTGATTCACATTTATTTAATTAGATTTAGTTTATTATGGAATTGAGAGTATACATTTAAACCTCGATAAATTAATGTTCGATAAATTAATAACTTCGACAAATGAATAAATTTTTTTGGTCCCGACTTGGGCTATTGGGCTAAATGAATAATCTTGCTAAATGAATTAATAAATAAATTTTTTGAAAATTTTAAAGACCATATGTACATATAAATGAATAATCATCATATTTCATTAGATATATATATATATATATATTAAAAAATATTCTTTTTCAATCAATAATTTTTGTATGATAAGTCATTTTTTTTTAAAAAAAATGACTATAGTTTTTTGCTTGCATATCATTTTTCGTAACTGTTAGATATTCCTTCTTATGTTCACATATGACCCTCTTTATCTTATCAGTCAAATATGTTTTTTTGTTAATGGCTTTTTGTCTTTTGATTAGAAGCCATCAAATTGAATGTCAAAAAATATTATAAGAACAATGTTTTTTATTGATTATTTATACACTCTCTCAAAACTAAACTACTATTTTTTTGCTATACATCTTTCTTAGGTGATACAATTTATCACTAAGACTTGTGTTTATATAGGTTACATTGAATTTTAAAAATTAAAAAACTTATTTTCCTAATTTTATATTAACCTAGAAAACTTCCTTTTATAATTCTATAAAACTTCATTTTTTTAGTTTTAGAAAACTTCATTTTCTAGTTCTAGAAAATTTCTTTTTTCAAATTTGCATTTTTTCTCTTTAAGTTTGTGCAAAATACTATCTAAATGAATAAAAATATCGATAAATAAATAATTTCATTAAATTAATATTTTTCTTGATTTCAAAAGTATTCAATTATAGAAGTTTAACTGTATCTAATTGCATAAATTTAACCATATTTATTACTTTATCTAAAAGTGAGATCACAGCTCGATTTCGCCCCATGGTCATACCTCTCACTCTATGTTAGACCTTTGTTTTATATTTAATTAAGTCTAAATTTCTTGGACTGGGATTTCCATTCCAGCATATACAATTAATCATTTTACAATGAAAACGATGTACGAACAAAAACAAAACAAAAATGGACAATAACATTAGTTTATTAACAAGGACCGTTGAGAATCTGAAAAATCCGAAAAAGAAGAAATGACACGGTATGTGTTTGATATTGACGACCCCATTAAAAGGTTCATATATCGTGGCTGACGGACCAATTGTCGTTAGAAAATTTCATTTGAAAATGTAATTAAAATGAAACGGACCCACACGGTTTCTAATAAAATATAAAAGTTGGCAGCCATGATGTTTTATATTTCGGACCCACTCTTAGGCCAATAAAATATAATTTGCATAAACCATTCAAATTACATTTAGTTAGATTTCACGTCCTTAAATCGTTAAACACAAAAAGAGTTATTAGATTATTAATAACAGTATTTTTTTGTACTAATTAATCCAAAAAAAAATTACTTTCTTTTTACATTTTACATATAAATTTAGAAATTCTTATTTAGGAGTTTTGCAACATGGAAGAATAGATCACTAGGAAAAAAAAAAAAACGATAGATCATTTAGCTCCCACTCGGTATAATCTATTAGAAAAATAATTAATAAATATTTTATAATTTTTATGAGGATTAGTTTTTTAAACTATTATATTTTAACAGTGTCTAACTATGCATATTTTTATACTACAAAGATTATATTGTTCATAATAAAAGTTTATCTGGATCGTTTTAAATGTTTTTTTATGAAGAAAAAGAAATTCGAATTTGTTAAATTTTTAGTCTCGTTTATGGCTGATACATGCGATCAACCATATTAGTTATACTATTTATTGAAAACTCAAACTCGGATATGCAGTGATGTTTTGCAGTCTGCACTCTCAAACGACCCAATGAGTTACAATACAAACCCTTTTAAAAATAAAATAAATATTATGAAAACTATATATTTTGTACGATAATCTGAAAATTAATTAGATATAAAATTGAAGATTGAATTGTACCATCATGAGAACAATAACCACTTTATTCAGTGTTGGTCACAGTGTCAAAAGTATAAAACATGATAGGTACCATATGATTCTCTTAAAGGCATTTCTACAGAACCGATACCTCTTTAACTGCCAAAACGGAAATTCGGTTTTTTTTTTTCCTATTTAACATATTTTTAGTTAAGATTCCTACAAACTATGTTTCATTAATTATCGGTTATTTTCGTTTAAGAACATCATGATAAATCATTGGCCGACAAAATATGCAATTGGTTTCCTTTGTTATCGTGATTAATGTTCTTAATTACATTAAAAAAACGCGCGAACAGAAAAAAGTTATTTTATTCATCTACATGAATAATTATATTGAAGAAAATGGACGCAAAGCATGTCTCATCGTGCATTTATACAAGCTCCCATTTATGTGGCGTCGAACACAAACCTTAACCAATAAGTATGAATAATCCATATGTTTGTTAAATTGCCAACACGATCATATTCATAGCGCGTTACAGAATATTGGATAATGTGGGCCTTAATATGTGTATATCCATTTCTTTATAAAAAAGTACTGTATATACATATTATCAGGTAGAGATTAATAAAAGTCGAATTAAAGATGATCATGTATCAAATGTTACAAATTCAAGAATCACATATCGTTTTGTTTTGAAAACTGAAAATGTATCCAATTGACCAATAGAACTCACATTACTTCTTGTTGTTCATTTCTAAATTAGTTGTCTAGATTTATATAAATGCGCTTAGATCCACTGAAAATTTTACATAACCAGAATTAATTTCTATACGTATATATGTAACGTTTTACTAAAATCCAGAAAATATTACGGTTTAAACTAATAATCTATCATGCATAAAATGCATCTAATTAAGAAAGAAATAATTCAAGAAAAAAACTAAGATTTTTTTTTTTTTGTATATGTAGTTCTTTTGAAACTATTAAATAAATTATAAAATATATGCTATCAGGTTGTGTCTTTCTCCTTTTGCTTGGGAGATTTTTTTTTTTTTTTGAAATGTAAGAATTATTTAAAAAACAAAACTATTTACATGATAAATATTATAAATATAAACTAAAAAAGCTTTCTTAAAAGAGAATAGGACATCACAGACCACTCGGAATCAAAGCAGAAGAAATCATCTTAGTGAGATGCTACATGTGTTGATCCGCCCAAGATAATCTTCATTAGTGTTGGAAGAGTGAGAATGACAAGATAATGCAAGATGAACAGAAGTTCTAGGTGGATGATGAAGCCTCCTAGATTAATCGTACGGCCTATCAATATGTCATTTAAGGGTGACTAAAACACCATAGGAATAAAAACACTTATATTACAAATCATCTCTAAATCCGGCTCACAACATAATACACATGCTTGGAAAATGAACCATTGATTGTTTATCAAAATAACAAAAATGCACCATTGATGAACTATTGTCCTTGTTGAAAGCATATCATGAAAAGCTAACCAGATGATAAATGTATATCTCAGAATAACATAAAAGCACCAGACCAATTTATACCGAGGCATTAGCGGATTAGTTTCCCCATGTTCTCATTTTTCCTCACAGATAAAGTTATTTTTAAACACATCTAGGTCAACCAAGACGAGAATGTGAAGAACACTTCTTGTGTTATTGGCTGTCGTGATAAGACCTATAATCTGAAGAAAGAAATTAGGGTAGAGTTGAGATAGACAGAGACCAATATTCTTCGAGTATTCCGCCAGGAGTTTTGGGATATGGAAAGTGCAAATCCTAATGAAAAAAAATTGAACTCATAGATTAATCCTAAGTGCAATACCCATCTCTAAGTTCTCTCAGGATTATCTTCAGACGAATGAATAATAATATCGATACACCTCCCAGAGATTAAAGAAAAGCACGAAACACGATGGATTATGGGGTCAAGGAGAATTCAAAAATCTTCCGACGGAATGATGTGGCACCAATCGGAGTGAAAGAAGTTTGAAGATAAAGAAGATAACTAGTGAAAAAGAAGATGAAAACATAAAAGAAAAAAGTCTTAACAGTTTTTGCCAAAATTCACATTTACCAAAAAATGAGTTGCTTAATTCTTTAAATGGTATAAAATTATTGACTTAAGGAATTTGGGGTTTACTGTTGTGGTGTAAATCCCATTCTAGAATTTGAGGCTCAATAAGACGTAAATTTAAAGGCACAAATCAAAGTAAACAACATTACCTAAATGGAAAGTTTAGATCGAAGTCAAACAACAAACTTAGATACTGTTCATAAAACATTAAAACAAATATTTTAGTGTTATATTTGCTTTCTATTGGAGAAATGTTTTGGCGTTGCAGTGGAGTTGGTATTAAAATTAAACTTGATTTTGGGTTAAAGTCTAATTATAGGTATAATCCAATTGTTTATTATTGGACTAAACCCAAAAATTAGGCATAACTTCTAGAATTTCTCTAGAAACAAGTATTCTAGAGAGTTCTAAAAGATAATAATGTAAGATATTTACGTATAAAACTATAGAGAGCAATAATTATCTAAGAGGTTTGTAGAATAATTTAGAGTAGTTTGTAAGATGTTTTTGGGAGGTTATAAATACCTCATCACCCTTACATTTGTAGACACAAGAGAAATTGAACAAGAGAAATAAAGAAAAATTTTAAAGAGTGTTCATCATAAGTTTTTCTCTCTAAAAATCTTTCAAGTATTCTCTTCTTGTTCTTCCATATTTTTCATACTTAGAAAAATTGTTTATCTTAAGTCTCTCGGATATTACGATCTTGGGCTAGTGCTAAGCACTACACTCGGTTTTCTTTACATGGTATCAGAGCCATTCTGATTTGGTTCTTTTCAAGATCTGTATTTAAAGAGAGCTTGGATTATTCTAAGTATGGAGTCAACGGTTCGTGTAGTTGGATTGGGAATGGAAATCTTAAACAAACTATCGGTTGTGGAAGTCATGTATGGAGTCATATTTGGTGAGTGAAGACTTATGGGATGTCGTTGGTGGTAGTAGCAAAACACCACCAAGGGGAGATGTTGCAACCACGGAAGCGACAAAATAGTCGACACGGAAGAATATCAAGGCGGAGTTTGCTTTGAAGAGGTCAATATCCTCAGGAGTATTTGAGCATATCTCAAGGTGTACCTCTGCTAGTTCTATTTGGCAGACACTTGATCAATTGTTCAACAAGAAGAATGAGGCTAGACTACAACTGTTAGAGAATGAGCTGGCAAATGCAAATCAGGGGGAGTATTCAATCTCAAAGTTCTTCATCGAAGTGAAGAACATTTGCTCTGAGATTAATACTCTTAATCCGGAGGAATCAATTTCAGAAGCACGGTTAAAACGGTCTATTATTCGAGGTTTGCAACCCGAATATACACCGTTTGTGATGTCAGTTCAAGGATGGGCTACACAACCTTCCTTAGAGGAGTTTGAAAATCTTCTAGCCTCACAAGAATCACTAGCCATGCAAATGGCTGGAGTTAAAGTCCATGATGAATCTGGGAACGCTTTTGTAGCACGAAGACATCAAAGTTTCAAAGTCAAACCTAGGGACTCTGGTGGTAAGAGTAATGATGGACAAGAAGGATCTTCTATGGGAGACAAAAAGCGATTCAAGTGCTACTGGTGTGGAAAACTTGGGCATTTCAAGAAGGTTTGTAGAGTCAAGCTGAAGGAAACAAATATGGCGAAATCAAAAGGTCATGATGAAAGAATGGGAAAGTGTTTCACGGTAGAGGCTGCAACTAAAAATATGGGAAATGATTGGATAATGGATTCTGGTTGTAGTCATCATTACTGCTGATAATTCAGTACACCGAGTTGAGAAGGAAGGGACTGTTGTCATTGAAGGAGATGATGGAAGCCCAATCACTCTCAAGAATGTTTACCATGTCCCTGGTGTAAGGAAGAATCTTCTCTCTGTGGTGAATGATGTAGACTCAGGTAACTATGTTTTATTTGGCCCAAGAAAAGTTAAATTCTTGAAAAATATTAAGGAATTAAGAGCGGATGTGGTTTATACCAGAGCACGGGTTAAGGATCTATATGTTTTATCTGCCTCCAACAGTTATGTTGAGAAGATGAGTACCAATGAGAATGCCTATGTATGGCATGCTAGACTTAGTCATATAAATATGACTAAGCTTAAAGCCATGATGAATAAGGATCTGGTTAACGGGCTCCCGAAGATAAAGATCCAAGAAGAAGGAAAAATCTGTGAAGATTGTCAATATGGAAAGTCACATAGACTCCCATTTGACAACTCCACCTCGCTTTGCAGTGCTCCGTTGGAGAGGATCCACAGTGATTTAATGGGTCCGACAAGAACATCCTCCTATTCCGGGTTCCACTACATGTTGCTCTTCGTAGATGATTTCTCACGGTACACTTGGGTATACTTTGTGAAGAAAAATTCAGAAATATTTTCTAGGTTTCAAGAATTCAAAGTTACCGTGGAAGGAGAGTTAGGTCAGAAGATAAAGACTCTAAGGACGGATAATGAAGGGGAGTTTATGTCAAAAGAGTTTCTCTCATTTTGCCAAAAATATAGAATAAAGAGAGAATTTACATGTCCACATACACCTCAGCAAAATAGAGTAGCAGAAAGAAAGATCAGACATCTAAGTGAGACATGTAGAAGCTGGCTACATGACAAGAACTTGTCTAAAGCCTTATGGTCAGAATGTATGAGATGTGCAGCATATGTCATTAACCGAATGTCACTTAGTCCAAATAATATGAAATCTCCTTATGAGATGATTCATGGGAAGAAACCAACGGTGAAGCATCTCAGGATATTTGGATCAATCTGCTATGTCCATGTGGTCGATTCTTAGAGAACCAAATTGGAGACAAAAGCAAAGAAGTGCATCTTTTTTGGGTATGATGAACAAAGAAAAGGATGGAGGAGTATGGATCCTGAGACACATAGGTGCATTGTGTCTCGTGATGTTGTTTTTGATGAAATTTCATCTTACTATGGACCACCTCAAGTCTTGGTTGACCAAGAAGGTACGATTTCCTTCAAGATTATTGAAGAATTTGTTCAAGTACCAAGTGATAGTAAAAATCCTGAAGATGAAACACATGGTGAAAGGAGGAACATCAACCAAGAGGAAGATGAGGAAGAAGATCAAGGGCCCAAGGAAAATCAATGGCCTAAAAGAAATATTATTAGGTCTGCTCGGTTCAGAGATGACAGGTTTGTCACAACATACTCATGCTACTTTGCAGCTCCATTAGATGAAGAGGAGCCATCATCTTATGATAAAGCAAAAGGGATTGATGAGTGGGAGATTGCAATGAAGGAAGAGATAAATGCTCTCATTAAGAATAAAACTTGGGATTTGGTCCCAAAACCCAAGGATGTCCAACCTGTTTCTTGTAAATGGGTGTATCGAATTAAGCGGAAAACGAATGGAAGCATTGACAGATTTAAAGCAAGGTTGGTTGCTCGAGGATTCTCTCAGAAGTATGGAGAAGATTATGATGAGAATTTTAGTCCAGTAGCAAAGATGACTACGGTACGCTCTCTCTTATCTTTAGCTGCAAGTTTTGGTTCGAAGTTATGGCAATTAAATGTGAAGAATGCTTTTCTATACGGTGAACTTAACAAAAGTATTTTTATGGAGCAACCTCTTGGTTTCAAGTCGCTAGAGCATCTTGATTATGTGTGCAAGCTTAAGAAGGCTCTGTATGGTTTAAAACAAGCTCCACGATCCTGGTATGGGAAGCTTGCTCAGTTTCTTCAGTTTTGCGGTTATATGCCATCAAATTCTGATCCAAGTTTATTCTTCAAGAAGAGTGGAGGAGTCCATGTGGTGGTTCTTCTTTACGTGGATAATATCATAATTACTGAAAATGATGAAGCAGAAATTTCTCGTTTACAAGAGGATATGTCGGTAAGGTTTGAGATGAAATAGTTGGGTGAGATGAATAACTTTCTTGGTTTGGAGGTAGAAATGATAAATAATGGAATATTCATTGGTCAACAAAGTTATGAAAGAAGAGTTGTTGAGAAGTTCAAAATACATGAAGAGAAGTCACGTAGTACTCCGATGGAGGTAAACATAAAGCTTAAACGTGATGAAGGATCCATGCTTCCAATCCCCAACCTTATCGTTCTCTTGTAGGAAGTCTTTTATACTTAACCATTACAAGACCTGACATTGCCTTCGCGGTTGGACTTGTAAGTCGGTTTATGCAAGAACCAAGAAAGCCACATCTAGAAGCAGCAAAGAAGATATTAAAGTATGTGAATACAACTCTTTGCATGGGCCTGATGTATAAGTATAATGCCAAGATGTCTCTCCATGGTTTCACAGATGCAGACTTTGGTGGAGATCTAGATGATCGGAAGTCAACTTCAGGCTATGTGTTCTTGTGTGGAGACACAAGCATTTCATGGTGCAGCAAGAAGCAAGCAACGGTGTCACTATCTACTACTGAAGCAAAGTATAAAGCATCAACACTTGCAGCTCAAGAATGTGTATGGCTTCGAAGACTCCTTGAAGACTTGTTAGAGCCAATAAAGAAGCCAGTTCCCATCTACGGAGATAATCAAAGTGCTATCAGGTTGGCTAATAATCCAGTGTTCCATGCAAGGACAAAACATATTGAGTTGGAACATCACTTTATACGAGAAAAAGTACTTGATGGAACGATTGAAGCTTTGGAGGTTCGAAGTGAAGACAATGTTGCAGATATCTTCACCAAGTCATTACCAAAAGGTCAGTTCGAGCTACTTCATTCTAAGCTCGGGATGATTGACAAAATCAAGTTTAAGGGGAGTATTAAAATTAAACTTGATTTTGGGTCAAGGTCTAATTATAAGTATAATCCAATTGTCCATTATTGGACTAAATCCAAAAATTAGGTCCAACTTCTAGAATTTCTCTAGAAACATCATTGAGTTCATCACCTTAAGTATTCTAGAGAATTCTAAAAGATAATAATGTAAGATATTTATGTAGAAAACTCTAGAGAATAATAATTATCTAGGAGGTTTGTAGAATAATCTAGAGTAGTTTGTAAGATATTTTTGGAGGTTATAAATACCTCCTCACCTTTTCATTTGTAGACACAAGAGAAGTTGAACAAGAGAAATAAAGAAAAGTTTTAAAGAGTGTTCATCATAAGTTTTTCATTCTAAAAATCTTTTAAATATTCTCTTCTTGTTTTTCTATTTTTTTCATACTTAGAAAAGTTGTTTATCTTAAGTCTTTCGAATATTTACAATCTTGGGATAGTATTAAACACTACACTCAGTTTTTTTTTACAGTTTGTATAAGACACATGTTTATAATAATAAAATATTTAGAAAAATAAAATAATTCGTTTGTTTATATTTAAATCAACGACAGACAGAAACTCATATAAACGACAAATAGACTCCTCTTTTTTTGTCAAACAAGACTTTTTAAATATTCAAATTGAGAAACAGGAAGCACGAAAATCCATAAAACTTCATACTACACCAACTACAACGACCACATGTAAAAGAAACAATATTATTATTTTAAAAAAATCACACACAAAAGTCGTTCACGGGATTTTTGAAGTTAATCATGAGTCGAGATCAAAGAACGGTAAGTTTCGGACCTTGCGGTATATGTAGTCTTTGTAGACCATGGGCCTAAACTTGGGAGGATCTTCGTGGCCGATAAGCTCGGGAAAAGGTCCCACGACCATATCGTTGGTAGGCCTCACCAGAACCGGCCAAGACATTCTTGTTCTGTCCTTATCCACGGTCGTTTTATGCAACACGCTCTTGTACCTTCCGTTGCTAAGCCTCTGCAAATCCGTTACAATGATTAAAGATATAAAACTAAAAAACATATTTATAAAGTTTGTGAAATTTTTAAACACATCAAATTAAACACATACTAGGATCTGATCGCTGATGTTGACTATAACAGCGAATGGGATATACTCAACGTCGATCCATTGATTGTCCTTGAACACTTGAAGCCCGGGAATCTCATTAGTTAACAGGAGTGTGAGCCCACTAACATCAGTGTGTGCATCCAAACCCTCGATCAAATCAGGATGTGGACACGGCGGATAGTAGTTGATATTCATCAGATACTCACCGCCTACAACTTCCTTAATAGCCTCACGACGTAACCCTAACCCCTCTGACAAGCACTCCATAATCTTCTCTGATAGTATCTTCACATGCCTCGTGTACTGCTCGCTCACTTCCCTGAAGACCATGCGATGAACATTTAGATTTCGGACTCAAAACCACTTTACAAAATGCAAATTAACTTTGGAGTTGATCGTACCTGTAATCTTGAGGATTCTTAGGCCAATATGAGTAATTCACGGACGAGGGTGGCCAGATATTGTGGAATAGTTGATCCACCGTACCTACTCTCTTTTCTAGGTCTAATGAGTACCTCCTTGCGTATCCTTCACGGGAGTCAGCTGGTTTCGCCACGGATTCCTTTTCCGCTTCGGAGAGCTCGAAGAATCGCCTCCCAACATTCTGCAAACGTTGAATCAGCTCGGTGGGGATCCCGTGATTGACCACCTGAAAAACACCCCACTCTTCGCTCGCCTGCACCACCGCACGCGCCACTAGCTCTTGATCAAGATTGCTTAGGTCAACCACGGGTATGTGTGAAGACGGTATGTCTTGCTCTCTCTCAAGCACCATGTTGCTACGAAAAATGGCCGATTTGTTGACTGACGTTGACCGGGAAGACAAGGGGACATACGTTTTTCTTTTTGTAATGGGATTTTATAAAATATTAGTTGGAGTGGTAGGTGAGGATTATGTTGAAAATAAATGGTTCACATACCAAGAAAAATAAATTAATCAATATTAATAAAAACAAAGCTTAATAATATTTTTATATATGTCCAAAAATCACATTTTATTTGATTATTAAAGATTAAAATTTATTATATGGATAATACATAAATTCATTACTTTTGCGGAATGATCATGGCGATTACTAATCAAATGATTAAAACCGAGAGATTTGAGATATTTCTCAACTAAATCTTTTTTATGCCTCTAAGAGACCTTTATGTTTTCTCTCTCTATGGATATGTAAATTTTTTTTTGATTTAGTGTATTGGGGACCTTAACCATGTCTCTCCTTTTATAGTAAAAAATGAGAATCTCATAACTTCCACATTTTAGACTATTAATATTTTATTTACTCAGTTAAATAATTTAATTATTTTCAGTTTCAGAGACTAAATTAATTCACTAAATAAATTAATTATTTTCAGTTTTATAGACTAAATTAGTCTACTAAATGATTGATTATTTTCAGTTTCATATAATAAATTGGTCTACTAAATAACTAATATAACTGCATTGAATATGATAACCACTAAACTGAAATTTGAAAAAAAAAAATTCAACAATCTTCTACTTCGACATCATATTCATCTCTAGGCAATTATATTATAATATTTTATGCACACATATGTATGCTATTTATAATGAATTTGTTCTTTAAACAATTTTGTCCATCACATTTACAAATAATAGAACCAACGAGATTTTTGATCATTTAAATATCATGATCAAACCACCATGATCAACATATAAGTATATGCAATGACATAGATCAACATGGATGAAATGACATGTCAAATATCCTTATATATGTCTTCTTTATTGGTCCTACTTAAATCTTGATGATGTCATATCTGTATTCAAGATGAATATTGCTATTATTTGAGTTCAAGAATAAGAATACCATTTATTTATTCTACAGTATTAAATACTTTAAATATATATATATATATATATATAACTCATACTATAAGAAATAATGCCCATATAAGCAACATGCTCCTTAAAGACAATAGGTTTCAATTCTTTGGTTAATGGATTTGCTAGCATATAATTTATCCCAATATGTTCTATAGAGATTTTTTTTTTCTTGAAATCTCTACTTAACAACCAAATACTTGATGTCGATAAATTTTGATATAGTCAAACTTTTATTTTTGTTGGAGCAAAGTAGGGTTTAATTATTGTCACGGTAAATCTTTAATGGCCTGTCTACACCATCTATCTCACCCATGATAAAATTTTGAAGCCATATATCATGATGTAAAACATATAATTAATTTCGGTCAAATAATAGCTCATATTTAGACCGAATATTATTTACATGAAAAAAACTTTAAGATTATCATTTATTAATCATTATTATTATTTGATCAAACATTATATTCTTTTGGGATGATTAATGAATACATAAATAATAATTACACAATTGATATATTATTTTTCCAAAACATTATGTTCCTTTGGGATGAGTAATGTTTTGCATAAATAATAATCAAAACAAACATAGATTTATTTTATTTGGCCAAACACTATCATCATTTGGGATGAATAGTATATGTCTAAATAATTTTTCACCGTAAATAACCATCATATATTTTATTTTTCTCTTTATAATTATTTGGTCAAACACTATGGGGTGATAAGTGTTCACATAAATAAGTTTAACAATATAAGATTAAATATATAATAATCATGTCCCTTTTTATTATTATCTTAGGTGCATAATTATTTGGCCAAAACTTACATTCCTTTGGAAAGACTAAAATCTTGCATAAATAATTAACATTAAAACCTTAATATATGAATATGTCAAACAACACCTTATATATGTATAAATATATACATATAGTTCCTTAAATATATATATATATATATATATCATAAACACTTATATATATATTCATTACATGAATATTTAGATATATATCATATAAACTCTTAGTATCATATATATCATATAAATATATATATATATATAAGTTTATCTTTCTTTTCAAAGATATATACATAATAATTTAAAAGTATATATTTTTTAAAAAATATTGCTCTAATGAACAAATATTTCAAAAATACGATGATAATCTCGAATAAAATCAAGATAATAAAACATCAAATTATGTAATATATCTTTAAACATGATATGTGACAATCTTAATAATCAAATAAAATATTATGGCTTTGATACCATTTGTTGGAAAAAATTATTCTGATACCATTTGTTGGAAAATATATATTAATCAATGCCAACAAAAACAAACCTTAATAATATTTTCATGTATGTCCCAAAATCACATCTTACTTGATTATTAAAGATTAAAACTTTAGTATATTGATAATATCTAAATCCATGAGTTTTGCAGAATGATGATGACGATACTAATCAAATAATTAGAACCGAGAGGTTTGAGATTTTCCTCAACTAAATCTTCTTTATGCCTCTAAGAGACATTTATGTTTTATTTCTTTATGAGTAAATAGAAAACTATTTGATTTAGTGTATAGGGAACCTTAACCATGTGTCTTTTTTATAGTAAAAAAAATGGGAATCACATAACTTCCATATTTTAAACTATTAATATTCTATGTATTAAGTTAAAATATAATTTAAGTATTTTCAGTTTTATGGACTAAATTAGTCCAGTAAATAAATAAATTATTTTCAGTTTTATAAATTAAATTAGTCCACTAATTCAATTTCATATAATAAATTGGTCAACTAAATAGCTAATATAATTGTATTAAATATGATGACCATTAAATTGAAATTTGAAAAAAAAAATCCAACAGATTATGGGAAGGATATAGAAATCAAAAATTGCGGCAATGCTATTTTAATAATAGTTCTTTTTATCAAGATTCAAGACTCGCGTTTTCATTGGCTTCTATTATATTCATAATAGTTGTATTATGCTTGGGTGGTAAGTAAACAATTGTAAATTTGATCCTTTTGCGAAGTGGATCAAATAATGGAAGAAGATAATTGATCCATGATTGAAGATATGATATGGTGTGAGTTTGGCTGTAGCCTGTAGTATCTTTTTTGGTGTATAATTTAGTTTATAGTATCTAGTTTTATTGTTGTAACTGTAAATTTTTTTGCATAAACAAACAAAAAAAAACATAAACAAACAAAAAAAAAATCTTTGCGGAATAATTTTTCTCTCTCCCGGAGAGAAAACTTGAACCTTTAGTTTCTTTAGGGTTTAAAGTGAACCTTAAAGCTTTTCACCTTTAGCTTGTATATACTGTTTTGAATTCTCTCTCTATTTTTGTTGGTAATATAGATCATTCTATTCAATTGTTCTTAAATCTGAAATCTCCATGTTTTAGGTACAACAAGCGATGAGTTGCGTGGCTTCATTGGATCATCTTCCAGATGAGCTTCTCGTCCCAAATATTATCCTCGATTCCCACGAAACGAGCTACTTCAACCTCTGTTCTCTCCAAGATGTGGAGGACTCTATTTGCTGTCGTGCATGATCTCGATTTTCTTCTGGCACCCGAAGAGCGTAAACGTAATAGGGACGACATTCAAAAGAGTTTCAGGGATTTTGTAAATAGAACATTGGCTTTGCAAGGCGGTGTCCCTATAAAGAAGTTGTCAATAAAATGCAAAGAAGACCATGAAGACTACGCGGTTTATGTGGTATTGTAAGCTGAAGATCTTCGATCTCAAACAGATTCTCTGTCACTTCTTGCGCTGCTGATCTCACTCTCGCTGACTTCCATCTTGACTGCCTCCTGTAACATAACAATCAAGAAACCATGGACCGAAGCGAAACTTGAAAATTATAAAGGTTTAAGAGAACCTTCTGGTTTCTGATTTCTCTTTGTCTGCCTCAACCTTGTGTGCAGTTGATGCTCCTATGGTTGCTAGAAGAAACCATAAAGAAAAAAAAGGAAGAACATTCAGAAATTAATGAACTAAGTAACAATAATTATAGCAATCCTGAAGTTGGAAGATGATTATATATGTACATTTGCTTCTGATGAATCGCCTTGTATTTGGTACAGAACGTTTCTCCAATTCTTCGCCCGCAATCTTAACCACATTCTGAGTTGTTAGTGCATTTTTTGGTTGTGTGTTTTCTGTTTTTCTGATCCGAAAAGTGTGAAAAAAGGTAAGAAACACGTTACACATATCCAACTTTAGTTTGAAATACAGAAGCAAGGTGAATGTATATCTAAAGATGATCTATAAAAAATCTCTAAGTTGTGGTTAATATATAAGTTGAGAAGATGAACCAAACCTCTGGTTCACAACATTTAGCCTTAAGCAAAGCGTTTTTGCAAGTAACCTCGTGGTGGAAAGTTTTCACCTGAAACATATCCAATCTTAGACAAAGAAGCGCCAAAACCATGTGACCAGAGAGTAAGTTAACAAGTTAACTTCATTGCATTTAACAAGTTACCAAAATGAATCTAAATTGAACAAAGGATACTCTCTCTCCTCAAGAAGCTTAACCAATGCTACATTTTCCTGACCTCAAATAAAACCAAAATCGAATTTAGTCAATGATATAAGACAATGAGATCAAAAGTAAGAGACTTTAGAGAAACCCAGAATGAGATTATAAACTTCATCATCTTGTTCATTCGGCTCTAAACCAGTTTCTTGAAGATTAAGCTCCTCTTGAGATTGAGAGTTAGTGATGTCAGAGAGACTCTGCCTCATATTGTGACTAAATGAAGATCTTTTCATCATCCTCTCCTGCTTTTGATCTTATTTCATAAGAAATTCAAGAATTGGAGACTCCAGTTTCAAAATTGAAACAAACCCAAGAACTAATTAAAAGAAGATACATTTTGTTACAAAAATGGGAAAATTCATTCAAAACGAAGAATCAAAATCTCCTTTTGTTTTCTTGATCTAGATTAAAGGGGAAACAAGTTAAAAAAATTTGAGAGATAAAAAGGAAAGTTGAAAGGGAGACGAAGAAACGGAAAAGAAGAGAAAGTAGTTGGGTCTTTGAACAGTGGTTCGGAAAGAGGTTCGGAGAACTAAAAAGGCTTCGGGAAGCAATTGATAAACGAACCTTGATTTTGCGTTTCCGAATCTCATGCCGTAGGGGATATTATTATTCGTTGGCTAGAGCCCAATGACTACATGTAGTTTTTGGTTTGGTTAAACCCTAATCAATTTTGAATTGATCCATTGGTTTAAAAATGGCGCTAATCAATTAATAGTGTTCCATTAGATGCGGTTCAGTTTTGAGTAATTGACCAATGTGTAATAAATATTTTATAATTTGTTTTGAATGAATAAAATTTTGTTTATTACACATTGGCATTTTGAGAAGAATGGATTCTTTTTTCAGTAGTGAATATTCTATACTGATCGATTTAAACTTTTGTTTCAAGTAAATTGACTAGTAAAAAAATCTAAGTTCACATATGATAAGTGAAAACAACAAATCAAAGAAACATGGCAAAAGAAAGGTATGGGGAGCTCTTGCCAAGCTCTTTGGTGTCAAACCCACTGCTACAACGAATCTGCAACAATCTAAACACAAGGAAGATTTTGTTGGGAGATTAGCACAACAACCATAAGGTGATAGGTGAAAAGCACTCGAGTGATTCATATTGAATCGATCCAAATAACCATATTTGATATAGATAACATCTTCATGACCCTGCACTAAAAAAAGAATACGATTATCTCTTACTCTTACACAACCTTTTAACTTGTAATACAAACAAAAATCCAAGATTTTTGCTCTACGTACAAGATTTGCTGTTCGTTTGCATTTTCCAAATGAATATGTCAACCATTCAGACATTCGGCTCTCATTAACTGTTCACATACTTTCAAAGAACAGAAGATATTAAAGCAATATATACAAACTTAAAATGATTATTTTTTCCTTTTTCTCTCTCTTTTTTAGTCTTGTTTGACCAATAATAATTTCAAGTTACTTATGAAAAATTTATTCGGATAACTATAACAATGGTTTTTTGTACAAGTATGATATTTTTAAATGATAAATATCATCGCTTAATTTAGAACAAAATTTAGCACTACGTATAGTTAGTTTAGGCAAATCGTTAGCGTCATTTGCTGAGTATGATCTTATAACCAGCTTTACGAAAATTTGGACATATGCTATAATTGTTCAAGTAACATGAGACACCTGACTTTATTGATTTTGCAGGTTCTGTATCAAGTAAATAAGAACATAGATTGATTGTGGCTATAAATGCATATCAAATGATGTCGTATGTAACGTGTCAAATCGTTGACTGCAAGATGTTTATTTCAAATTTATAAGACTTCAATTTAGGAAAAATAGATTGTGAGTGATTGATATAAGAAAATAAATAAATGCAGTTAAGTAATCAAGATTAGCAATAATAAAAAACAGTTAAGCCATAGATTATTCACATAGCAACATAAACAAGCATATAGATATTTTTAGGGTTTCATTAGATCTGTTTTAGAACTCAAAACACAAAGGTATAGTTTCCACTTTTGTGGCTCAAATTGTTATGCTTATCCACCTTACAGGTTCAGTTTTCGATAGTTATTACAAGTTTTAACCATGCACTAAAACAAATAAGTTAAAATTGTTCACAATACTCCAAACTCAACTTTCATTGGTTACAATGTATTACTCACCAAATATTAATTTAGATAAATAGATTCAGCATTTTCGACGTTGTTTGACGTAAGATTTGGATACTCCTCAATCTTTTCCACAAATGGTGATCAAAGTGATATGCAAGCTGTCCGTAGAAGATGAATGAAGGTGGAGGTGGTGGTGAAACTTGTGATTGACTCTCTCAATCTAGTGGAACTACTGACTCTCTTAATCAAATGATTAATAAAAAAATTTGGAATCACATAAATAATAATCCATGGATTTCTAGAGAATATAAGCCAATCTCAAACTTATATCCTAAAGAACAAAGAACAACTCAAAGACCCTTTGAAAAAAAAACGATTTTTTGTATTAACTTAGATTGAAAGATGTTCTTAAATGTTACAAAGAGTTCATCTTATATAAGGCTAGACCTTGGACAAGAACCGAACTTGGACAAGACCAAATGGTCATGTACATAATAAGGAAGCTAATGAACTCAAAATAAATTTGAAAGATCAAAGGGAAAAGGCTTCTAAAGATAATATAGCAATTATGCTTAAATGATCTCATGTCAAGGTAAGCTTGAGATTCTTTGTATCTGGACAGCTTGGGGAGATATAAGTGATGTCTTGGACCTTATGGAATGTGTGAAATTCCTTAAAAAAAAGTGTGCAAGTATAAAAGGAAAGAACTGTTAGGAGTTTGAATGCAAATGGCTCCAAATATAGTAAGTATGAGCAAGAGAGAATTAATATGATTCTCTGGATGCTGGTGTATGGTAAGATGCTAGCTGACTCTCCTGGATGGTTATATGTGTTTGATGAATGATTATATATCTCTCCTATTCATCAAAGTCTTGTTTGTAAGTGGTTGAATACATGAGCTTCCAAAAAAGGCAAACATGATATCTCATGGTTTAGAAGTTGAATAACTTATAAACCATAATAATTTTTTTATTGAATCCAATTTTTCTAGTGGATATTATGGGTTGTTTCCAAAAAAAGTTGTTTTACAACTTTTTTTTATCATGGTTCGGTCGAAATTATTCAATGATTGGTCGTATGTCTCCATTGGTCCATTGGTAGTTTGCCGGATTGATTCTTCTATATCTTTTTTATGGGAAATTTTTGGAGATGAATCTTCTTTTTGGTGAACTCTAGATGATTTGAATGTTTGTTCCAAGTGTTTTTTGAGCTGGTATGTGGTGTGAGACAAAGTTTTACTATTTTTAAGTCATCTTTTTATTACAATCTCACAAGTTGTAAATGCACAAAATGTGATTGTAGTAGTTGAAGGTCGAACCCAAATGAGCTAGTGATCTAAGAGTATGTTTCAAACATGGAAAATGCACTAGGTATTAAGTCTAAGCCAAATAAGATTGGTGTTGGTGTATGTCACAAGGATCTCACATTAGGACTGTGGTAGGCATAAAGAACAAAGTAGAATTTAGCAAAAAGATGAGTTGATTATGTGTGTAGAGAATTCATTCTCTTGTTTTATATCTTTCATCTTGTTTTTATAACTTGAAATCATGTTTGCTGTCTTTATTTACTCTATTTGATTTGGTATTGATTGACATTTATTTCAGTAGATTCAGTTTATTTTGGAATTGACAATTGACAATATATCTGATATTTACTCTATTTGATTTGGCTTTTATTCACATTTATTTAACTAGATTTAGTTTATTATGGAACTGACAGTATACAGTTAAACCTCGATAAATGAATGTTCGATAAATTAATAACTTGGACAAATGAATAATTTTTTTTGGTCCCGACTTGGGCTATTGGGCTAAATGAATAATCTTGCTAAATGAATTAATGAATAATTTTTTTGAAATTTATAAAGACCATATGTACATATAAATGAATAATCATCACATCCCATTAGATATATATATATATATTAAAAAATATTCTTTTTCAATCAATAATTTTTGTACGATAAGTCTTTTTTTATAAAAATAAATGACTCTATAGTTTTTTGCTTGCATATCCTTTTTCATAACTGTTAGATATTCCTTCTTATGTTCATATATGGCCCCCTTTATCTTAACAGTCAAATATGTTTTTTTGTTAATGGTTTTTTCTTCTTTTGATTGGAAGCCATCAAGTTGAATGTCAAAAATATTATAAGAACAATGTTTTTCATTGATTATTTATAAACTCTCTCAAAACTAAACTACTAATTTTTGCTATACATGTACGAACAAAAACAAAACAAAAATGGACAATAACATTAGTTTATTAACAAGGACCGTTGAGAATCTGAAAAATCCGAAAAAGAAGAAATGATACGGTATGTGTTTGATATTGACGACCCCATTAAAAGGTTCATATATCGTGGCTGACGGACCAATTGTCGTTAGAAAATTTCATTTGAAAATGTAATTAAAATGAAACGGACCCACACGGTTTCTAATAAAAAATAAAAGTTGGTATCCATAATGTTTTATATTTCGGACCCACTCTTAGGCCAATAAAATATAATTTGCATAAAGCATTCAAATTACATTTAGTTAGATTTCACGTCCTTAAATCGTTAAACACAAAAAGAGTTATCAGATTATTAATAACAGTATTTTTGTACTAATTAATCCCAAAAAAAAAATACTTTCTTTTTACATTTTACATATAAATTTAGAAATTCTTATTTAGGAGTTTCGAAACATGGAAAAAAAAACGATAGATCATTTAGCTCTCACTCAGTATAATCTATTAGAAAAATAATTAATAAATATTTTATAATTTTATGAGGATTAGTTTTTTAACCATTATATTTTAACAGTGTCTAACTATGCATATTTTTATACTACAAAGATTATATTGTTCATAATTAAAAGTTTATCTGGATCGTTTTAAATGTTTTTTTATGAAAAAAAAGAAATTCGAATTTGTTAAATTTTTAGTCTCGTTTATGGCTGATACATGCGATCAACCATATTAGTTATACTATTTATTGAAAACTCAAACTCGGATATGCAGTGATGTTTTGCAGTCTGCACTCTCAAACTACCCAATGAGTTACAATACAAACCCTTTTAAAAATAAAATAAATATTATGAAAACTATATATTTTGTAAGATAATCTGAAAATTAATTAGATATAAAATTGAAGATTGAATTGTACCATCATGAGAACAATAACCACTTTATTCAGTGTTGGTCACAGTGTCAAAAGTATAAAACATGATAGGTACCATATGATTCTCTTAAAGGCATTTCTACAGAACCGATACCTCTTTAACTGCCAAAACGGAAATTCGATTTTTTTTTTTCCTATTTAACATATTTTTAGTTAAGATTCCTACAAACTATGTTTCATTAATTATCGGTTATTTTCGTTTAAGAACATCATGATAAATCATTGGCCGACAAAATATGCAATTGGTTTCCTTTGTTATCGTGATTAATGTTCTTAATTACATTAAAAAACGCGCGAACAGAAAAAGTTATTTTATTCATATACATGAATAATTATATTGAAGAAAATGGACGCAAAGCATGTCTCATCGTGCATTTATACAAGCTCCCATTTATGTGGCGTCGAACACAAACCTTAACCAATAAGTATGAATAATCCATATGTTTGTTAAATTGCCAACACGATCATATTCATAGCGCGTTACAGAATATTGGATAATGTGGGCCTTAATATGTGTATATCCATTTCTTTATAAAAAAGTACTGTATATACATATTATCAGGTAGAGATTAATAAAAGTCGAATTAAAGATGATCATGTATCAAATGTTACAAATTCAAGAATCACATATCGTTTTGTTTTGAAAACTGAAAATGTATCCAATTGACCAATAGAACTCACATTACTTCTTGTTGTTCATTTCTAAATTAGTTGTCTAGATTTATATAAATGCGCTTAGATCCACTGAAAATTTTACATAACCAGAATTAATTTCTATACGTATATATGTAACATTTTACTAAAATCCAGAAAATATTACGGTTTAAACTAATAACCTATCATGCATAAAATGCATCTAATTAAGAAAGAAAAAATTCAAGAAAAAAAACTAAGATTTTTTTTTTGTATATGTAGTTCTTTTGAAACTATTAAATAAATTATAAAATATATGCTATCAGGTTGTGTCTTTCTCCTTTTGCTTGGGAGATTTTTTTTTTTTTTGAAATGTAAGAATTATTTAAAAAACAAAACTATTTACATGATAAATATTATAAATATAAACTAAAAAAGCTTTCTTAAAAGAGAATAGGACATCACAGACCACTCGGAATCAAAGCAGAAGAAATCATCTTAGTGAGATGCTACATGTGTTGATCCGCCCAAGATAATCTTCATTAGTGTTGGAAGAGTGAGAATGACAAGATAATGCAAGATGAACAGAAGTTCTAGGTGGATGATGAAGCCTCCTAGATTAATCGTACGGCCTATCAATATGTCATTTAAGGGTGACTAAAACACCATAGGAATAAAAACACTTATATTACAAATCATCTCTAAATCCGGCTCACAACATAATACACATGCTTGGAAAATGAACCATTGATTGTTTATCAAAATAACAAAAATGCACCATTGATGAACTATTGTCCTTGTTGAAAGCATATCATGAAAAGCTAACCAGATGATAAATGTATATCTCAGAATAACATAAAAGCACCAGACCAATTTATACCGAGGCATTAGCGGATTAGTTTCCCCATGTTCTCATTTTTCCTCACAGATAAAGTTATTTTTAAACACATCTAGGTCAACCAAGACGAGAATGTGAAGAACACTTCTTGTGTTATTGGCTGTCGTGATAAGACCTATAATCTGAAGAAAGAAATTAGGGTAGAGTTGAGATAGACAGAGACCAATATTCTTCGAGTATTCCGCCAGGAGTTTTGGGATATGGAAAGTGCAAATCCTAATGAAAAAAAATAGAACTCATAGATTAATCCTAAGTGCAATACCCATCTCTAAGTTCTCTCAGGATTATCTTCAGACGAATGAATAATAATATCGATACACCTCCCAGAGATTAAAGAAAAGCACGAAACACGATGGATTATGGGGTCAAGGAGAATTCAAAAATCTTCCGACGGAATGATGTGGCACCAATGGGAGTGAAAGAAGTTTGAAGATAAAGAAGATAACCAGTGAAAAAGAAGATGAAAATATAAAAGAAAAAAGTCTTAACAGTTTTTGCCAAAATTCACATTTACCAAAAAATGAGTTGCTTAATTCTTTAAATGGTATACAATTATTGACTTAAGGAATTTGGGGTTTACTGTTGTGGTGTAAATCCCATTCTAGAATTTGAGGCTCAATAAGACGTAAATTTAAAGGCACAAATCAAAGTAAACAACATTACCTAAATGGAAAGTTTAGATCGAAGTCAAACAACAAACTTAGATACATATGGAGTGAATGATACAGAGTGATGAAATTCAAAATCAACTCTAATATAAAATGAAGAATTATTAGAAAAAAGTAATTAAACACTTTGACTAGAAACAACTGAATCAACCAAAGTAAATACCATTAAATATAGAATTAAGTTAAGTAAATAAAAATGTTAGACACAAATTCAGACTATAAAAATAACAGAAAGAACTAAAAGACAATAAATTCTCAAAACACTTATTCTACTGGTTCTTTACCACTAGATTTTTACTTATTTTTGTGGTTTTAGTTCTTTTTTATAAAAAGCTTTGAAGTTGCTAATATTAAAAAATGTAGAACCTTATAAAACCGAATTTTATAAATATTAATTTGCAATATAATTTATATAAAATAAACTATTAAACTTATATATATATATATATATTAATATAGACATATATATATATGTATAAACATTAATATTGCAATTTATGTGGGCATAACTTATTTCAGCAAATAATTTTAGCATTTACATAATTCAACAATAATAAATTATATACTTAAGTATAAAATTTTGACCATGATAATAAATTCAAGAATGACCAGCATAATTATTAGCAAAAACATAAAAAGCTACCAATATTTAATTTTATTCTTTGACCAAGAATTATAGTTTCATATTTCACATATTATTCTTTATGATCATGGTTATTATATTCAATATTAACAATACATGATTCCTTAACAAACATTTTAATATTGAGAATTTAATAATAAATAAGATTAACATGACTTAATAACAAATATAAACTATAAAACTTTAAATAAAATTTTGTTTTTACAATCATAAGAACAAAAAAAACAAAAATATTTGGAGGTGGGATGATTCATTTCTTTAACACAATAAAATGTCCGCAATGAAACGGTTTTCATGCATTCTTTGAATCTCAGGATACAACCAAATATTAAGACAAACATGTTTCATTCATGTTTGAATCAACGAGCTAATTATCTACTATATAATGAAGAACAACGATCTATTTCTGAAAGAGAGAAGTAGAAGAGGGAGAAAGTAGGAACCTTTTAATTCTTGTGAATTCCTTAGCTACTAACACCTAACACCAACAACCAAAAAGATATTTCAAAAGAGCTTCAACACTTGGAAACTTCTCAAAGAATATCTAAAATATGTCTAATAGTGTTTTCTTTGCTTTAAAATGAAGGGATGATTTTTTTCCTTCTATGTAGCTTGGTGGTCAAATAGATTTAATGGACAAATTTATTTTGGTTTTTAATACCAAAATTTGTAAGTTACAAAAAATCTTTGACATCCCTCTAAAACAATTATCATTCATATTTTAATTATATATTATAAGTCCACATGTTTATTAATATATTGTTCCAACAAAAAATTATTTGTTTTCAAATTTCTCTAATTTTTTTTTTATCTTGTTCTTAAGCTAAATTCTTATATATTTGTCTTCAAAATCATTTAATTTTTTGGTTCGTACAAAACGAACTCAATATTTCAATATTTATTTTTAGAAATATTGATAGTTACAGTTTTTTTTTGTTACAACAAACAAAAATGAAGTATTTACTTTTATCAGCTATCTTTTTATTGTTAAACCCCCTATTTGAAATCTAATCATAACAATAATAAAAAATGACCATGTGATACCCATTATTATGACCATCATGATTATAATTATTATGATGTTAACACATGCCTGGAAACCAAAAATAGAGATATTATTTTCCTTACTTACTTCCACTGACGGTTAAATGTTGTATTTTTTTCTTCCCTTTTTATCAAGACATCACTAGAAAGAAAGTGGACATTAATTAAACTTTTCTCTTGACCAAAAAGAATTACTCTTTACAATCCCGAAATTTGTTTTTTTAGTTACTCACATAATTTTCATGGTCAAAGGAATATCTTTAAAGAATATGGAGATTATGACGACCAAAATATTGTATCCCATCTCGAGGTTACAAAGGGGGAGGGGTATAGATTGAATACTATGAAATTTTAAATACTCAAATTTAAGTTTATTGGATCCAAAAAATATTATTTAGATCAAAATCTATAAATACTCGTAGATATTTCAATCCAATTTGGAGCTGTCCAGAATAATTAAATAATAAGTTTTATAATATTATTAAAACATTAAAAATATACGGTTAAATCAAAATACTGTATTTAGTAAAAACATTTAATAAAAAGGGATACAACACATTTATGGAATCAGACATTATGAGGTTACAAACTTTCTTGTGGAAGTTAAAATGTTTCCCGAAACAAAAAAAAATATTCGGCAAATCCTTTCATTTATCGCTAACTAAAACTTTGAAGTCTTGACCAAAAAAAAAAAAAACTTTGAGGTCAAGATGGATCAGTTATGAGATTCAATGTTCATGTTGTGGGACATATGAAGAAACAATAAATCATTTGATTTTTGAATGTCCACCAAAAATTTAGAACTGGATCCTCTTACTAGTCTCATCTAATCTGAAGGTGTTTCCAATGGTATCAATATTTTTAAATATGGACTATTGTTCTAGAGATTATATCGAGATAATTTGATCATAAAATTCTCATAAATTTTATGTTATATTTAGAAAATTAGCAATGATAAAGTTTTTAATAATGTTGATTGGGACCCTAAAAATTTTTAAGATAGCGGAAACATAATCTTTACTTTGGAGAAAACTCAGTTATCATAAAATTAATGATACATCACATGAGATATCTTTGGCAGGAAATTCTGGAGTAACCAATCCAATTCAAAAAAGTAGATGGTGTAACATTGATGGCTACTGGAAAAACACATAAGGTGTTTTAAGAAAAAGATGGTTTATTATTTATGAGAGAATTAGGTATGAGCTAATAAATATAAAGAGAAATTTCTTACTTACATGCAGAGTTAGATACACTGATTTGGGCTACAAAGTATGCGGTCGTTTTCAGATATACAGAATTCTATCATAATATACAGTTGGGAAATAGTGAAGATGGTGTCGGATTCAGTGGACTAACCTGCTTATTCAATTTATTTAGAGGAAATTCAAAGGTAAAAGGCATTCTTTTAAGAATTTTGTTATCATATGACTCCAGTTTCAAGCAACATGCGTTCAAACTAGCACGAAATACGCAATAATGTACCACCAATTTTGTTATCCAAATGGTTGTATTTTTTTAGATTGTAAATTGTATTAAAAATAAATAAAAAGGTATTCAAAATTATAATATTAGTTAAAATAATAAATTATTTAGGTTTGGAGATATTTTAAACTATTATATGAATATGCATATGTATTAAAAAAATTATAAAAAGGGGATCCAAATCTGGATTGAATATCTTGATCTTTAAATTTTTATAAGCACGACAGAAAAGAAAAAAAGATATTTGAAAATGTCAAGGTTGAAATAGAAAGAAATAGTAGAAGTCACATGAACAATGATGGTCACCTCTTAAATTTATCATCATGTTTGAAATTCGAATTCAGTAGCTCGCAATACTAAAGAGAATATTGTAACATAAAATGAAATGAGAAAAAAAATTAGGAATCAAGTATGGAAATATCCCTTCACCATGAGAAGACGCTTATGATGGCAGTAGGTGAATGGTGCATCATGAATATGCATAACTCAAATTGACCTTTCAAAAGAATATTTTGAACCAAAAAAATAGTTCAATAGTGCGGAACAACTGGCCCCCATGTGACAAATAAAAATTGCAAAGTTGACCCATCCACTACAAGAAAAACACCAAAAATCCGAGGGACGTTTCCGACGGCAAATAATCCGTCGGAAAATTCTCCATAAACCGAGGGAAAACCGACGGAAAACACCGACGGTTTTCTGAAGGACATGTTACGACGGATTTCCGACAGTTTTGTGAAGGATTAAGGAGCTGTCGGAAATCCGTCGCAAAATAACCGTCGATAATCCGTCGGTAATTGTTTTTCCGTCGTTCCGTCGGAAATCCGTCATTAAATTGCGACGGATTTGTAACGGAAAAAATTAAATTTGTATCCGTTACAAATCCGTCGTAAATTAAAGACGGCTTTCCGACGGATTCCGTCGACGAGTATATTACACATTTAAAAAACAAGTGCATAACCGCCGGGTAGGTACATTCCGATGAGTTGCCGACGGATTTCCGATACCCATTTCCGACGGATTGTGGACGGATTTCCGACGGATTTTTTTCCTATATATATGATCGCATGCATTCAGTTCAATTCACGCTCGAACAACAAAGGCAAGAAGATATGGAGCGCCTAAGGATAATGGAAGAGAGGATGAACGCATTCTTCAGTTCTTACAACACTCAGCCTTAGTTTTTTTTTTTTTTTTTTCACTTTTTATGTAAAACATTTTTAATAATAAAAATTTTAATTTATTTAAAAAATACAAAATTTTTATTTTATAATTATTATTATAAAATAAAATTTTCGTTTTTTTTTAATTTTTGAAATTACGATTTCCGACGGATTACCGACGGTCGTCAATCCGACAGATTTCCGACGGATAGATACCGACGGCTTACGGACGGACCTTTCCCGACGGGTAACCGACAGACATTTACCGACGGAATTCCGATCGAAAATTTGCGACGAATTTGTGACGGTTTTTTTCCGAAGGCAAACCGACGGATAATCCGTCGGTATGTTCCCCAATTTTGCGACGGACACTTCTTAAACGGATTACCGACGAAATTATTTTCTCGACGGAATTCCGACGGTTTTCATCAGCCGTCGTTTATCCGTCGGAATTTACCGACGGATTTCCGACGGATTGTAAAATTCCGACGCTTTGTTTCCGACGGCATTAGTTGATTAAAAAGTCATCGGAAATCGCTGTTTCCGACGGGTTCTAGACGGATTTGTCCGTCGGAATTAAGACGTTTTCTTGTAGTGATCTAGTTAATTTCCAACCATCAATAGTATTGGGTTTGGTTACAAAAGCAGCCGTTCCGAAATATGTTGCAACAGGAGAAAGAAAACAATATGAACTCGCAGCAGAACAAGAATATTCTCTCCCAGATGACCATGGTTAGGCGGCAAAAGAAAATCGGTCTGATGTAATCCAATACTCATATAACGAGCCTAAAAGAGCAAGCATGTATGTACACTCTAGGAGCATATTTTCTGATCATATATCTTTTTTATTGTTTTTCATGCATATCCTATGAGGACATTCTCTGATCATATGCATCCTCTTAGAATCCTTGTTAATTTTCTTGCTTACACTCCGTCAAAGGGCATCTCTTTTAATCAGTTGTGTCCTTCCAGGACTTCAAATGTGTGTGATCCCCCTGATACTAACCCTCAGTCATCCTATAGTTGTCTGCCCGCAAAAGAACTCAGTTGTAACCTCTTATGTGGACTTACTCGTCCCCAAGGTGTCGTTCCTCTAGGAATGGGGCGGCTTTCTTTGGAAGCCTCCTGAGACTCAGGTCTCTTCTACTCGATAAAATTCATACTTTATGGGTGCATCTCAGGGACATACCTCTGACGTTTTGCAAAAGCGAAAAAAACATTCATTGCATACACACAACACGAAGACTGTCCATGCAGTTCTAGAGTTGGAGTAACTTTTGTTAGAATATAATTGAGTTTTATGTTAATATTCTATATATTTGTTATGTTAATGTTGCATATATTAGTTGGAGTAACTCTTGTTAAAATATAATTATGTTGTTTTAAAGTGTATATAAAACTTTGTTATTATTATGTAAACAAATGATGTTCATAGTAAAATAGATTCTCACATTTTTGTTGAATGTTCTCTATTTATTTTTTATTTATTAAATATAAATGATGAACAAGCTAAGGAGAGAAGATCATCAGTGATGTGTTTCTAATTCCAGAATTAGCGAGAAATCTGTTGAGTGTTCCTCAAATGATTTCAAATGGATAGGAAGTTCTATTTGAAGACAATAAATGTCTAGTCAATGATCTTTAAGAAAAAAATTAAGCGAAAGAGAGAAACTTAATTAAAGAAGAGTGTTAGAATATAATTGAATTTTATGTTAATATTGTATATATTAGTTAGCATTATATTTTATTAAAGTAGTTATTTATGAATAGTCACAATCAAAATATGTATTGTTATGAAAAGATACAACTTTTCATAATATTGTGTTGTGTTGTTTTAAAGTCTATATAAAACTTTATTATCATGATATAAACAGTTGGTGTTGTTGTTCATAATAAAATAAATTTTCCTATTTTTGTTAAATTTTTTTATGTTCTCTATTTATTTTCTATTTCTTTATGTATAATGAAATATAGAGAGTAAAAATATAAAATATAAATTTATAAATAGAGTTTACAATTACCAAAAACACTTCCTGAAAGCGCCTTCTTACCACTAGCTGACATCAACATGATGCACAAGAATAATTGTTGTTTTTCCTGATGCATGGGAAGCTAGTCCCTTTACTTGTTGTATCCACCAAGTTCATACACCCTTAGACTTCTAAATGTTGGTATTTTAATACTTCATCTTACATTCACTTTGCATGAGAGATATCTTTCCCATAATACCCTGGTGCCTTGTTCGACAGGCTTCCAAAGTTGTGCGTAGTCTCATCATACTTAGTACTTTCCAACGCCTGGTTGCATCCAATATTTTGTACTTTCCAGAGGACGCGTTCTTTACTAGAGGATTTCTTGCACAAGATTGTCAAGGTTTGTCCAAGTATGGCAAGTTGTAAAGATTGTTTTTCTTGGTTGTCTGCTTCTTTATTTTGTAGGCTTTTTTGGGATGGACCAATCCTCTTCACGCCACACTCTAGAAAGTCTTCAAAAATAAGTCTGCGATAACTATAACAAATATGGAATAACATAAAAAACAAGTCTGCGAAAACATGTAAACATATATGCATGAACAAATCTGCGATAACATGAACTAACTTTACGGAAAACACACTGCGATAACATGAACGCGATGACAGTATTATAATTAAGTTTTTCATAATAGAAGTACGACTGAGTTTTTTTAAAAAATGAAAGAAAAATTAATAATTAAAAACATATATGAGTTATACAGAAAATTAAAGCTACTATGTTGACCATTAAAGTAATTCACCCTAATTAAAAAGAGATTGATTAACTTTATCATACATATATACAAATATATATATGGTGGGAAATGTCTACTTACTAGCTTCTTTTGCTTTCAATGGAATCCAAATAATCTTTGACTATATGCGTCTATAAACATCCACATGTGTTGATGTACATAAATGTATAGATACAAATACAATGCATATTTTCTTAAGAAACATCTATTATTTTTTTAAATGAAAAATACCAACTTTTTATTAATGATATGTGATGCCATGTAAAGCTAAACAAAACAGTTCCCTCCGGGATACTGAGGCCACCCAACAAATTCACACATACGGAAAGGGGGATTTTTCAATTTATACATCTATGAGATTAAAACTTTATTAAATAATAGTTTTGATTATTTTAGATATGACTCACTGCACGAACACTACAAAAACAAAATAAAACTACCCTCTAAAAGGCGAGAATCAAGGCAAAATCAAATTCCCGCCAAGGTCAGATCCACAATGACTATGAGAATACAAACCGGCAAGCGAAAGATCTTAATTGGCTAAATTTGATGCCAAAACTACCGCCAACTGACAAAGAGCCCTTGCCGCTAGTTCGCCAAAGATGAGGGAGGTGCTCGAATATGACGATGCATGACCATATCAACAATAACTACAAAGAGCATTTGCTTTTGTGCTTGAGAAAAAGTCACCAGATCCAGATTCGCAAAAACGAAACCACCTGAAACTTATAGATAAGCCATCAAAAACATCAACAAAATCCCTCTCGGAATTCCATACTGGAATCCCAAACCAAAAGAGAATACTCGACTGGCATAAACCAGTAGACAAAGAAACCCTAATGCGAGACCAACCTCTAAGGAGCCACATCCGCCATTGTGGGAAACCATCCACCGATGAAGCCTGGACCAAGACGCATCACCTGAAACCGCCTCCACCCTAAGGAAACCAAACATTTCTGAACCACCACCAATGGAAAATCCATTGACAAGACTCAAAACCGATATGAAAGTCACCACCAAAGGTCACCTTTCAAGAATTGTGTGCATCCTCAAACACACAATTTTACTCCAGAAAAAATCGGTGGTCCAAGCCCCTTTAAAGCCATGCACGCCACCACTTCTCATCTCGCCCTAGATCCAGATCTGGATCTGTAAAAAGCTAACTCCAAGGTTCCACCGTAGAACCAATACAGCTCCGCCAAAACGCCAAGACAAGCCATCACCACAGCCATAGCAAAGACGTGAAAGACAGTGCCGTCGTGTTCATTACCACTTCATAGATCTGGAGTTTGTGCATAATCTGAGTTGATGGCAATAAAGAAGCAGCTTCGTTTGGGAAGAGGCGGAGATGGTAAGAAAAAAAATATGAGCTCTCTCTGGCAAAAACGCCTGAGAGGCAAACGATGGCTGCAAAAGGTGATCTTTGCAATAAGAATGTGGGGTAGAGAGAGAGAAACATTTTTTGGGGAAATTTTTTAAAAAGATGAAGAGACATCTAATTTTTTTTACGCAAACAACCATTTTTCATTAATGATAATCGATACCATGTTTGACTAAAAAAAGTCACAAAAGCTTAAACAGTTCCTTATGGGATACTGAGACCACCCAACCAATCTCACAAAAAAAGATGGGGGATTATGCCATTATGCATCTATGATCTTAAAAATTCATTAAAGAATAGTTTTAAATTGACCAATATGACTCACTGCACATACACTACAAAAAAATGACCCTCCAAATGGCAATGATCATATTCACGAGAAATCTAAAATTACAAACTAGCAAACAGCCAACTAGCAGCAACAACAACCATGGGAAACCACAACAGTTACGATTGAAGCAGCTCTAGACCATGTCTTCATCAGACCTGGATCTGCAAAAAAAACGCTACCACCAAAGGTACCCCAAAATCTTGGATGTCACCAAAAAAGATCACCGCCCTCCCACAAACGCCGAAGTAGGGAGCCAATCGAAAGGTCAGTAGGTAGCCAAAAAACTGGGGCACGATTGTCAAAGACGATCCACAAATCTGGAGTCATCGGCACCGGAGACCAATTCTCTAAGACTCCAAGACACATGATGTCTAAATTGGAGGATAACTCCACAACGCCACAACGCCAGAATGCCAAATGCCAGAACGCCAAACATCAAATGCCATACTCAAAACGCCAAACACCAAACGCCAAAACATAAAACTTTGAAAGTCAAACACCTACCACCAAATGCCAAAACGTCAAAATGTCACAAACGCCAATACGCCGAACGCCAAAACGCCAAATCTTCTAATGCCAAAACGCCAAATGCCTCCCCCAAGTCTAGTCTCCACACAGCTATACCGGAAAACCACACCACCGAGTCTGCCAAAGACCTAGCCCGAAGAAGCAACACCACCGACACCCTTGACACCATGAAGAGATGGAGGAGAGAAAAAAGAGTGGAGAAGGGATAAAGAAAGAAGGAAAAAAGGCAAGAGGTAAAGCCCTCTCACAAAGCCAGCCTCAGCCGGATGCCAGAGAGGCAAATCGAATCCTAGATCTAGAGTTTTTTGGTTGCAGACAAGGGAGCATGCAAGAAAGAGGTGAGGTTATATCTTAAGATTATGATTAGATTTAGATAGCTAAGTTATTCAATTTTTTTAATTCATTGTATTAATCAGAGAAATTAGCTCATAAAAAGATGCAACCATTCTTCATTAAAACACACACAAATCTATTAATTTATTTAACTAATAATGCCACTCTGTTAGCATAATTCACTAAAAATGATAATAAAACTAATGGTGATGGTTTAATGGTTTTTATTTGAATAAGAGTTGTTTTGTTGGTTAAGTTAGAGATCATTTTTTAAAATATGAAATTATTTAACTATTTCAGGTTGGTAAGTCAAAATAATAGCATGCTCCATAAAAAACTTGGTGAATGGACTATTCAAAAGCTATATTTATTAGAAAAAATTAATCAATAGTTAAAAATCTGAATCACCTCTGAATAATATAAAAATTAATAAATAAATATTTAAAATTGTTTTTCAGACGGAATAATGTGACACAGTGGTAACTACCTCTAAAATTTATGACACAAGTCTGGGTTCAAACCCAGTACTCCATAATGTTAAATAAGATATTAGAATCACTAGAGTAAATTGATAAAAAAGTTAATTTCTAAAATCAACAGTAAAAAATGATATATAATTTTCTTTTACTGTTGCTGACAGTGTATTATTTATATTATCAGAAAATAAACCTCCTATAAAAGCATTATATTTTTCAAGAAATATAAGCCGACGATAATAGCTGTTTACTTTATCTATCCAAAGTCATAAAAACCAAAATTAAACCTTGCGACTTCATTGGTTGGGCTGCATGCACATGTTTGCTCGAGATTACTTCCTATTCGTTATATTATATAATATATGTTTATATTTATATTTATTAAGAAGTTACAACAACATGAATGGTCCAAAGTCTACCGGAGATGTGTATGTATATTGTTTTGAATATATGTGAATTAGTCGTATTAATCTTGATCAATATCTATTTAATATGAATTCCGATAAAAGAAAGAAAAAACTGTTTTAACAAAATCTATATACTTTGTAATATAAATTTAAATCCAAGAGAAAATTAAACTTTATTGGTTCCAACAATGTTTCACCTCTGAAAGATTATAGATTCAACCTATGTACATTCTTTTATATTTACAATAACGAACTTATGTAAAACTAACATTTTTTGAAGTGTGCTACAAGTTAATTATAGAAAATGTACTATAGACCAAATATTATATTGCTAACTTACGAGAAGATCTCCTCCTAATTTTTTTTCTTTCTTATTTCTTATATATAAAGAGGAGAAAAATTAAAATAAAAGCAATGTCAAACAGTGTAAGCGCACTTAGATTAAAAATACGACCCCGCCAGATATTTTGTAGCCCCGGTTTAAATATAGAAATCAAGAATCATGTACTAATATATGCATAATATTTTATGAAATGTATTTAGATCTTATCAGGTGCATACTTTGTTTTACACTGAGAACAAATAGTTAGTTCTTTGAAACAAAATACAATTGGACCCCAGCTTGTAGCCAAATAATTTGTATTAGTGATGCTGCCGTGTCATAACCTATATTTAATATGAACAATATGTGAATTATATTTGAAAATAAATAAAAAATCAATTGATAATTGATAATTTTTTTTTTGTTCTACTCGCAATCAAAGTCCAAAATTTCCTAAACAAACAACAATTTTTATTAACGTCCGATCACTTCCTTATATATATGTAGTACTAACATATTTTCATTTATTTCTAGTATGTGACTTTTACTTTTCTTGTGACTACATATCGTCTAATTCTAGAAACTACCACAAATATTTTTTGTAATATGTATTCCAACTTCTGTGGTAGTTTCTAAAATTAGACATAGACTAATTATAGAAACACAGTACTATTTTTCCCCATAACACATGTTCAAACAACTGTGAGCAATAAACATAATTAGACATCCAAAAATTCAAAAAATATATCAGAAAACATATGATAATTTGAAATACAAGCATATGATACATAAGGAAACGTATAAATATACAAAAAAAACTAAATATGAAAGTATAGCATTCAGTTTCCGCTTTTCTCGGTGTAATGTGAAATCGGCGTAATGTCAAAAACAAGTACTCTTAGGTAAAAGACAAGGAATGCTGACAATACTATAGAAGAAACCAAAACTACTTTAAGGAGAATTAGACTCTTTAGAGAGTGAACCCGGTAAGTACGTAAACTACTACAGCATCGGTCATTGCACTAAACCTAAAGCTAGGGTCGTGACTAGTCTTTTGCAAGTCTAATGCGAATGAAAAAAATATGAAAATTTTTGATACAATATTTTTTTTAATAAATTGACTTTAAATTAAAAAAATCTTATGGATGATTGTTTATAAATATACCAGAGGGAAATTTCTGAATTTGGGACCTCAAAATTTATATAATATTAAGAAGCCTAACGTAAAAGCCTTCTTTGTTCATGAGGCACTTCCCTACATAGAGCAGTGTTAAGCACTAAGTAGGAAAAAAAAAAGAGAATTGTCAAAAATATATTTTAATGTCTATTTATCACAAAATTCGATAACCGCGACTATTAGAAAACAAAAATTCTTCAAGTGTAGCTAATTATTTTTTTTGTAATTTAAGCTTCTTATAATTTTAACCTATCAACAAATATATAAACTACACGAAGTTGTTACAGTGCGATTAATTAGGTAATTTCCGATGTCTATGATTAATGGTGAGTTCGTGACTAATGCCGGATAATTTATTTAAATGAAAAGAAAATATAGATTAAATCATACTTTATATTTGCTCATAAATTAATAAACATAGTGAATAGAATAATATTCAATGTATATTTTTGGGTGGGGTTTGAACTTTTTTTGTAGAATATGTTAGATATATTGAAGATAAAAGGCGTTGAAAGCTCTGTATATCACAGGCATATGCTTCCTGTAAGCAGTCCATGAAATTTCACTACTTTATAACTCTCTCTCACTCTCTCTCTCTCTCTCTCTTTTTCCATTCTTCCTTCTTCCATAGAACCCTTCACTAAACCCATTCTCTTCCTCTCTCTCTTCACACACTTGTTTAGATACTTTAAAGATCTCTTAATTAAACTTAATTTGTAAGATTATGGACCAAAACAATGCTCTTCTTACCTGGATTTACTTCTCTCATGGAAAGGTGAACATTTTCTTTTCAACATTTTGGTTTCCTCTGTTTCTATGAGATACTAGTGATGGTTTCTTTCATTAATTCACTATTCTACTTAGATCTTTGCATAATGTATGTCCAAGACTATAAATTTATTCTGGGTTTTCGCTGTCTTCTTCTTCTGTGTAACAAAACCCTAAATTTTGACTCAATTGCTGATATCAAAGTCTTCCTCTTTTATGGTTTTCGAATTACACTTGCTCGAGAATTGGATACATTCGCCATTTTCTTAGCTTAATTTTGCAAAATGGGTCTTCTTAATCCTGCAATTGGATGACTTCTTCTTTAGGGGTTTGCAATCGGACATAATCCCAAAACTTAAGCTTAATTTTCATTTTTTGTATGAAATTAGCTGGAAAAGACAAGATTTTGAGGATAATTGTTGTGTTTGCGCGCTCAATTTGTGACCAAAACCCTAATTTTGTTACGAAACTGTAAATGAAACGCTCAAATTTAGGGGTTTGCACTGTTCCTCCGTTTCTGAATCTATTTTTCTGCTGAATTGTTCAGACAGTGGAAGAGCTAAGACAGACTCTTGTGTACACGACACTGGAGTTAGAACAAACGAAGCTCGTAGCTCAAGAGGAACTAAGGAAGAGAGATGAACAATTGATCCATCTCGAAGATGTTATAACCAAAACCCTCAAAGAGAGAGATGAAGCTCTCGAGAAATGTCATAATCTCATCTACGACAATCTCTTGCTTCAACAACAACCGAAACAGAATCATATCACTCCTCCATTATCAGGAGCTTCAAGCATCGAAGACGAGCAACTTCAGCCGCTTCTGCAGCAGCAGAATCCTAACTTAAACAAGAGCTTTTCGTCTTCAGACACCGAAGAAAGCATCATGTCACCATCAGTGATCGATCCGAACCAAGCATCTCAGGTTGGAATAATGGCTACATTGTTGCTGGAAAAGCCATTGCCTGAAAAGGGAAATCTTTTACAAGCTGTTCTTAAGGCAGGTCCTTTGCTTCAGACACTACTCTTAGCCGGTCCTTTGCCTCAATGGCGTCACCCACCGCCGCCACTTGAGACCTCTGAGATCCCTCCGGTCACCGTTCCGCCGCCGCAGTTTCAGAGCTCAATTATCAACAATGGCTGTGGGAATTCAAACAAGAGAAGAGCTTTCTCAATCTCAGATGGGTCTTATTCAGAAACTAAGTATGAGAGAGTTTAACCAGAAATTGCGCACTGATCTTTTATCTTTACTCAACAAAAATACTAATAGTCTTCTAATATACCAGATACAGATCACTTTTTATAGTATTAATCTCACTTAGGGTTCTAGTGAGAGTGATCTTTTTAGTCAGTTTTATGTAGATAGAGCTTGATTTTCTTTTATGTTTTTTTGACATGTGGAGAGTGAATCTGAACCATTTAGGGTTTAGATCTAGAGTGATGATGGGAATGAAACTCCCCTGGTTTGTAACCAAGTGAGAGAGTTTTGCTATTTGCTTTTTGTTTTTGTTGCTTATTGGTTTTTGTTTCCTAAACCCCAATTTTACATCCATGTTTTGGCTCCATGAATGTAAAATTATTGGGTTTTTCTTACTTTGATCTGTAAAATACAAAAAAAAAACTAAGCTGTAAAGCTGAATGTGATGTATGTTTGGGTGTTTAATTAAGACAATTTTATGAGGTCTTTGTGTTTGGGGGTGTTTTGATTAATTTGAAAACTTCAAGGGTACATTCATTACAAAAAGTTTTGTTTAAGGTATTTTAATGCAATATTTTGTTATGGGTGGGAAATGGGTACCGGAAAGTCGATGGGTAAGCCAACAACTAGTAAGAAGCGATTGATGTTTTATCATTTTGGGGATGTGGGTGGGTCCTGAAGATCTACAATTGGATCTTTTGTCTATGTGCTAAAAAAAACCTAGGAATGGAAAAATCATCATAAGGCCTTCGTCAAATAGAGAAAAAAAAATTTATAAGTTGAAATTCAAGATTCTATTTGGAATCTCTTTTGTTGTTGTTGTCAAACATCAATTTGGAATCTCTTAAAATTTAGATATTTAGTAAGTGGTTAATGAATATCAAAACCATATTTAAATCTGGAATTTAGGAGATATATTCAATTCAGCATTAAAATATTTTTAAAAGATTTAATTTTTAATTTGTTTTAAAAATGATTTTGGATGAATTAGAGAAATTGTTATGGTTTTATTAAAATATTTTAGGATTTTATATAAGACTATGTATTTGAAATTTTTATATTTTTAATTAAGATGCTTTACCAAAACACCATAATATCAAAACAAATCTACTAAAATCTATTATTTAAAAATTTTCAATAACAGTTAATATTAAAATATATTTTAAAATCAAAATTTCAGTAGCAGTGAATTCAAAAATAACTTTTTAAAATTCATATTTTAATAACAGAGAATTTATATTTTAGTAGAAATCACTTTAATTCCTAGATTGAATACACCATTTTAATCAGATTTTTAAATCTAAATCAAATAAATGCATTGAAAATATTTTAAATTATTCTATAGTAATAGAATAAAACATCAGAATTAGTGTAAAAATAAATGGATGATTAGTTGGATTAAAAATTATTAATAATTTGGTATAGAATTTGGATGTAACAATACTGACTATAGATGGTAAAATATTAGTTGTGATTATTTTAAAACTAAAGCAGGATTTTTAAATATTTTTTATGTGGTATAGATTATTCATTTGATGTGAAATTAAAATTTAATATAAAAACGTAATATATAATTTATAATTTATAATATTAACATATTATACTAGCTTAAAATTGTATATAGCAATTTGATATCAATATGATATTTGTGATGTATTTATCTAAAAGAACACACCTCAGAATATATTAAATAAACTTAATTTTCTTTTATAAAAATGTTAAAATATTTTATATTTATAGAAAAACACTAAAATTTTTGGTATATTTTAGAGTAAAAGAATATGTGCAATTACCATGCAAGTTTGAATCTTAATGTATTTTTTTACAAGTGTATTCCAAGTTGGATGAGGTTTATGATATTGAAGTTTTATTTAATATTAGGAGAGAACCGTGCTAATGTGCATGTTTTGTTTTAATTTATAAATATTTAATATTTTTAGATTTTTACTTTTATTATCAATAATTTATATGTTTATTTTTAAATTTAATTTTTTTTTATTTTTTATATCTCTAATAGTTTATAAGAGAGAACATGTACAAATTTGCAGATTTTGTTTAGTTTATGTTATAAGCTATATATTTTATATATTTATTTTGATTATTAATTTTTTATATTTTATATTTTTTTATTCATCTTTCTAATTTTGTATACGTCCTTTTACAAATATATATTTATTACTCATATTATTTTCGCTTATCTAAATCTAAGTATTAAAATATATTGTTTCAAACTTTTTTAATTTTACACATATTTTATTGATTTCATTTATTATTAAGTTTTTAAATTTCTATAATTTTTTATATATTTTTCTCTATTTTTCTCATATTCATTATATTATTGAAATTTATCACTTTGATATTTATATTTTTTTAAAATAAATTTTTATTTTATTTTATTTTATTTTATTTTATTTTATTTTATTTTATTTTATTTTATTTTATATTTATCATTTAATGATTTTTTAAATATTTGAATTCAAATTAACTGATTTTAGATTAAATAGTTAATTATTGACACATATTGAATTTTTATCACCTCAATAATGTTGATATGTGAACGCTGAAAAATTCTCCTTTATATATAATTTATTTTAGATTATTCATTAATGAAGTATTAATGTTGAATTAAAAAAAAAAAAATATTGCGACGGGATCTGTAGCTGTGCTATAATTGTAGTATCATATAGTTAAAACCCAAAAACAAGTTTTCGATCCATTTAATTAATATATTTCTATGTACCAGTTATGTTTTGTTATGCTTAATGGAAAAGTTAAGTGACTTAAGAGTGATGATATAGAGATTGCATACTCTATTAATTGGTCTTTTCCTTAAAGCAAAAGGCCAAAACTTGGTATTGCTTAAAAATGATTTCAACACTACTATAGTACTTTTCTTTTCCAGACAAGAAAATTTTCGATTGTACGAGAAAATCTTGTTTTTCTTCTCTTTTGAAGCCCTACAATATCAGCATTATGCTTATTCCCTCTTCTTTTTTGTTAAATAGCCAAGGGAAAATTAACATAAAAAATATTGAAGAAAGAATAACGCACATATACATATACATATATAATGTTTTTATGAAATTAAATTTACATATACTAGCGATAAGGGCACTAGAAGATCGCATAAAAACACTCACATAAAAGGAATCAAGAAATTATATTTGGGTTTGGTCCAATGGTTGTTTCGTTGAATCAATATAAAATATTTGATATCGATTGCGTCAGAAAAATTTAAACAGTATAACCATTAATTTAAATCGCATATTCGAGTTGCAGAGTTTAATAAATTTTATCAAAATTTGATGAATTAATGCATGTTTTTGGTATAAATGTAAGAATTGAATTTATTAAATTGTTAAAACATAGTTTTTTTATCTAAAAAAATCATACACTCGTATTATATTTTCTAAACATCAATTTGTAGTGTGATCATATAATTCCCTGATCATTAATCCAACTATTTTATATATCTTTTGTTGAGAACTGTTTCTTATACTTATTCTATGTGATTCTCTATAAATGGGTATCTGATTCTTCTTGCTGAATGTTTTGATGTTTTGAGCTGCTTTAGTGATTTCATCCTCTATAGAATTCAGAGTTTCCACTCAGTCTATTTTTATCCTACGTGAATTCATAATTGAAGAAACTGTAGCATTTGATGAGATTTCCATATCTATAAATCTCTCGAATATCCGTGATATCATAGTTTCTCTAAAATGTGTAAAATCCTTTGCAAATAACTTAAATATATTGCAAGATATTGTAAGTGGCAGAATAGTTTTTTTATTTATTTACATTGTGTATCCTTAAAATATATGATTCTCGTCTATATGGAGGCATTTTAAAACAATGTTGATTTACTTTTTGACTGCCCATAACAAAACAGTGGCGATTCATTTTGATTTATTTAAAAACAAGAATTAGAAAAGATGTAAGTTTATTTTGTTATGTCAAAAAGAAAATTAAAAAAAACGGTGTAGTGTTCTAATTAGTACGTTGTTGACTATTTGAGTTAAACTACTATTTTAGTGGTCTGATCGTAAACTGGGAATCTAAAGCAATTGAGTACTCAGATTCAGATATTACTCATATTCATCTTTATCGTTATAACTCACATGCTTCTATACGTAAATTGACAAGGACATAAGATACTTGTAATTCTTTAAAACAAAAGTATATGTGACTTGACAAGCACGTAAAATGTTAAGCGACATACACGACAAGGCGTGCAACTCAATTATATAAAAATTTATGTGCAGGCTGGATTAATTTTAGGGCCTCAGCTTTTGGATGTATTGGGAAAGTCTTCTGGGAAACTATCTCTGGATCCCGCATTAGATGGAAACGCAGCGTTAAGAAGCATCTCGGTGTTTGGAACCTTAATGTTTACCTTTTTGATGACTGTCAGAACGAGCCGACGTGTGGCGTTCAATAGCGGGAAATTGCCAGTTGTGTTCGGGATCTTGTCTTTCTTTATTCCTCTGTTCGGTCTCTGTTTTCAGAATCTCTTCTCCGACAAAATTGACCCTCACTACATGCCTCTGAAAACAGCTTTAGGCGAGCGCACAACGATCGTCATAACCCAGTCGTCGATACTTTTGCCTTCCACAACATATATCTTGCTAGAGCTCAAGATCCTCAACTCCGAGATCGGTCGCCTTGCATTGTCTGCATGTGTTATCAACGATATCTTAGGGATCATTTCCATAGTACTCTCCTCAGTTCACGCAACGTACACGAATGATTCACATGTAACAGCCTATCGTGACGCTATCACAGTGGTCATGTTTGCTCTCATCGTGTTTTTTGTTTTTAAGCCGATCATGAAATGGATCATAGACCGCACACCAGAAGGCAAGCCTGTTAAGGATAAGTATGTTTACGCTGTGACTGTGACCGCATTTGCTTCATCTGTTTATTCTATGTCATTTAATATGAAAGAAGTCTTCGGACCATTAGTGATCGGTGAAGTTCACAATGAACGTTTTCTTACAAATAACGATTACAGTCAGCGTGATGAGATGTGATGGAATAAGGATCTTCACCGAGTTCAGTCACATCTTCTATAACATCTTCCTAACGGCCTTAACATTTGTCCTCAAACTGGTCGCATGTCTTGCACCTTGCTTGTACTATAACTTGCCTCTCAATGAGTCTTTGGCTGTTTCCATCATCTTGAGCTACAAAAGTTTCTCTGATTTCGTTCTTTATGAATCCGTATTAGACGACATGGTAATCTTCTAATCTGAAAAGCAGTCTAATATTGTTATAATCGATAATTATTATTATTTTTTTCGTAATGGGGACATATTTTTGATATGGCTGTGTTTTGTTTTTGCAGTATATATATCACAAGCAACGTACGCATTCTTGATAATTTATTCGCTGCTAAATGCTGGTAGTGTTCCTATTATCTTAAGGAGCTTGTACGATCCGAAACGGAAGTACGTTAATTACCGAAAAAGGAACATATTGCATTTGGAACAAAACTCCGATCTCCGAATTCTAACTTGTTTGCATAGACCTGAGAACGTCTCCGAGGCCATTGCATTCCTCCAATTGTTGTCCTCACTGAACCTAGACTTCCCTATCACAGTCACGGTTCTCTACCTCGTGAAGCTCGTAGGCCTGATCAACCCCGAACTAATCTCGAACAACAAGAAGTCGAAACGACTTCACAACAACTCATACATCTATACTGCAAACCTTGCTTTCAGGAATTTCATGCTAGAAAGCTTGAAGTACGCAACAGTGAACACGTTCACCGCATTCTCACATGAGAAGATGATGCACGAAGACATTTGCACGCTCGCAATTGACCATACGACTTCAATGATTATTGTTCTTTCAGGGAGGAGATGGACCATGGATGGGATATTTGAATCAGACGATGATGCCATAAAGGGTTCTAAACCATTTGTTGCTAGAAAGTGCGCCTTGTTCTATTGGAATACTAATCGACCGTGGACATTTCTCACGCATAGGCAGTGTAACAAGCAAGAAAAACTACTATATCGATGTCGGTGTTATTTTCATCGGAGAGAAAGATGATAGGGAGGCATTATCATTGGTGAAGAGGATGAAACATAACCCAAGGGTTCGTGTGACCGTGATCCGACTCTTCTTCAGCCAAGAAATAGAGTCAGGAAACTGCGAGTACATTTTGGATAATTAAAGTTTGAAGGATTTCAAGATTACCAAGGAAGCGAAAAGTGTTTATTATACGGAGAGGATTGTGACTAATGGTGCTGAGGTTGCCAGCATCGTCCAATTAGTCGGTGGCGAGTATGATCTTGTGGTGGTCGGAAGAGATCAAGGTATTGCATCACAAAACTTCTCAGAACTAACAGAATGGGTGGAGCTTCCAGAGTTAAGTGTCATTAGAGATTTTCTAGCGGCTAAAGAGCTTAGCTCTAAGGTCTCTGTGTTGGTAGTTCAGCAACAACAACAACAGGCGTGACATATTCATATATCTCTTTTGACCGCAAGACTATTCTTGTAGGACTTAGAATATTGAACGTATATACAGATTCAGTCATTTGTTTAGTGTTTACTTAGATATAAATGTATATAATTTGGTTTTCCTTCTCTCCACATAGTTCTAAGTTTATCTCGTAAACGCATGTTTTGAAAGAAACATATAAAAGGCAACTAAGTAGTATATAAGGTACATGGCTTCTCTCAACTCATTATCATTTGGTTTTGCGTTGGAGGTCAATGATTCTTATCCACTTCAACGATATTTCAAACAACGATTTCAACATGCTTTTCTTGAGCATCATACAAACATATGAGAATTAATAGATACGAAGTTTATAGCTACAAAAGAGAACAACTAAGAATCAGACCAAACCATGAGTATCATGGGAAAGGGTTATTTATGGAAGTTACCATACCAGTATCCAATTTAAAATTTACTATGATAAATTATTCAAATTCATTGGTTATTATGCCAAAGGCTCCGGCTGTTGATATACATTTTTGATTTAGAGTTAATTTTAAACATATTCCGCTTATCATGCTACTTAATATATCTCTAAACTAATCATTGATTGTTCTTTACATTTTTTTCCCAAAATGCTCTTGCGTTAAATTAAAGAACTACTAATTATTGTTTTCTATCAAAACTTGAGAATGTCCATGAAATCAAGTGTGATGCACCATTAAAGAAATGGGTACACCACTGTTGTGTCCTGGATAGTGGAGATTGGCTTTCGCTGGAGTAAACATGCGTTTAGCTCGAAGCAACACCAAAGTTATCATCTAACTTCGACCAAATTTTGCATAAAGTTGATCGATTCAATCACTTTTCATGAAATTTACCAGGAGAGAAAATATTTTTTATTAATATCTACTTTTCATAGAAATTGTAATACACTAAATATTCATTGACGGGAAAATAGCATCCATGTTAAATCTTCTAGAATCTTGTCCTAAGATAATATACTGGTGTTGTTGAATAGTTCACAATGTATGATTTATACATGATGTTGTTGTTGAACTACCAAAACAGAAACCCTAGATTTAAGATCTCTAACCGCCAACAAATCTCCGACGACACCTAACTCTGGAAGCTCCATCCACTCTATCAGTCCTGAAAAGTCTGGTGATGACATTCCATGATTTCTCCCTACCACCATAAGATCATACTCTCCTGCGAGCAATCGAACCGTAGTTGCCACTTCCGGACCACCGGTCACAATTCTCTCTGTATATGCAATGTTGTTAGTTGTCTCTGAATCCTTCAGTTCCTTTATAACTTCATGATCAAGAATGTAATCCCAGTTCGTCGAGTCTGTTTCTTGGTTAGATATTAGTCGAACCACAACCACGTGGACCTTTGGGTTGTATTTCATCCTAATCACCAGCGACAATGCCTCGCGATCGTCTTTTCCTCCAATAAATATCACACAGACATTGATGTTGTCCCTTCTCTTTCCTTGACGCAACAACTGTCCACGATCCACGAGTATCCCAATAGAACATGGTGCACGTTCGAGTAGCGAGATGTTGAGACGCCTTATAGCCACATCGTCTGATTCGAACTCCCCATTAATGCTCCATGTTCTTCCCGACGGGACAACAATCATCGACGTTGTCTGGTCTACCGCGAGCATGCAGATGTCTTCGTGCATTAGATTCTCATGCGAAAGAGCTGTAAACATGGTCACAATTGTTGAATCAAACCTCTCCTCGATAAACTGGGTAAAGGCAAGATTTGCAGTATGGATGTAGGAATTATTGATCAGTTGTTTCGACTTCTTATTGTGCGAGATCAAGACCGGGACGAGCTGACCCACAAGCTTCACGAGGTGGAGGACTGTGACCATAATGGGGAGTTCTTGGTTCGGCGAGGATAATAATTGGATGAGTGCAATGGCCCTAGAGATGTTCTCAGGTTTATGCACACACGTTAGAATACGAAGATCTGAATCTGGTTTAAGACTGAAGATGTTCCTTTTTTGGTAACCAATGTACTTCCGCTTTGGATCGTACAGACTTCTTAAAACTACTGGGACAAACCCAGAGTTTAATAGCGTATAAAAGATTAAGAACGAGTACGTTGCTTGTGATATATACTGGAAAAAAACCATATAAATATTTATATACCATAATGAAATAAATAATAAAGATAACTTTTTGGCTAGGGCCAGGATTACCTTATCATCTAATGTAGATTCGTAGAGAAATATTTCTGGAAAACTCTTGCAGCTCAAGAGAATGGAAACAGCTATGGACTCTTTGAGAGGTAACTTGCAGTACAAGCAAGGTACAATACCCGCAACCATTTTCAAGACGATTGTCAACACCATTAGGAAGATATTGTATAAGATTTCATCTAGCTCGTATACAATCCTCAATATATCGCATCGCATCGTGCTGAATGCGATCGAGATTGGCAAGAACACGTTTAACGTTAGCTTCTCGAACTTGGCTTCTAAGGCGGATCCTAAAGGTGGACCTTCTGGTATAACGAGACCGATCATGATTGGTCCAAGGAGATATTTCATATGGAAGACCGTAGTATAAACGGCAGAGCCCAATACAGTTAATGTTACAGCATGTAGATATATATCTGCCACAGGCTTGTCTTCCGGTGTTTGTTGTACTATCCATTCTGCAGCCGGCTTTACAACAAAAAAGACGAGGAGAAAAAAGATGATTATTGCGATAAGGTCAATGTAAGCTGTCGAGTGTGAGATGTTTTTGTATGTTCCCAGAGAATAAGCAAGGACTATGAAAGAAACGCCCAGGACGTCATTGACAATGGATGCAGACAATGCAAGGCGACCAAACTCGGAGTTGAGGATGTTGAGTTCCGACAAGAAATAGGTGATGGTGGGCAAGAGTATCGAAGATTGTGTTGCAATGATAACAGAACGCTCGGCGAGGGCCTTATTGGGCGGCATGTAGTGAGGGTTGATGTTGTCAGCGAGAAAGTTCCGGAAACAGAGTCCTACAACCAAAGGAACTATGAAAGTCAAGATCCCAATCACAACAGGCAACGGTCCGTTGTTGAAAACAACTCGCCGACTGGTCTTTAAGGACATGAGGAATGTAAACATCATGGTTCCACATGCCGAGAAGCTTCTTAAAGGTGCATTTCCATTAATCATAAGATTCCACAATTGTTTCCCTGATGACTTCTCCCTAAGATCAAACAGCTGAGGTCCCATAATCAAACCAGCCTGCAACAGTGAGAAGATTGAAATTATCTCTTAGTTGTTTAATCTCTTTAACATCTTACGTTCTTGTCAAGTTACATTTATTGTTACTTGAATAACTGATACCCTCTTACGTGTATGTCAAGTTACATATGCAAAGGCTACTTTTCTTATATAAATAAGGGATTACATGCGGAAACCTATTCTAACTCTTGAAACCTACAAAAGGACCGAATATTTTTTTTTTTGTCATGTTTCTAATGGTCAACTATGATTAAAAATCTTAGTGAAGAAAAACAAAAACGAATCTGGATCTTGATGTAATGGGATTAAAATTTGGAAGTATACTTACGATCATATACGAAGCGATCTGGGAAATGCCGATGAATCTGAGGAACATGTGAGTCATAACGACAGATACGAAGATGAGTAATATCTGCATCTCCATGAGTGGCAATGAATACCTAAAAATCAAACCGGGCGACTTTAAATTCTCCCATATTCCATAGGAAGAGATGTTAAACAACAAGGGTCGGCAACCCTCGATGTAGGTTGTCGTATTCATGAACAAGAATGTGGGTCAAGAAACGAGCGAAATGATAGAATTTGCCGTAACAGCTCTTCGGATTAAAGGGAAAAAAAGAAGAAAATAGAACAGAACATGTGAAACATTGCATACGACTTCTCAAAAGAGTGGTATATCTTGTCGTTTAGTTTGTTTTGGTCTTTGATCAGTATTTATTTTCGTACGAGTTAGTTAGCGTTAGAAGCTGTTTTGATTTTGGCGCGTATGATTGGTTGAGAATCATACTTGTCCAGAGCTGAAAAACCAATATACCGAGATAAAAAGATATAACACCATAGATTAACCTATACATACACTGTTGCAATTGAACAAACACATTTTAGATAGTTGTAATATATCTATTTTTGGCCATTGTGGAAGTTTGGCAAAATGATATATATTTGTGGAGCTAATGGACTTTTCAAAATTAGGTTTTAGGATCACATCCACAGAGAAATAATAGTAGTAAATTAAAAGAAAAAAAAAAGAATAAGAAAACAAGCCTGAAACGCGAGTATGCGAGCATGGAGAAATTTGATTGGCTCATTAAATAAGCACGCCTTAAGTTTGAGATAATCTTGGATCCTCGCTTTGCATGTGTGCAATAAGGAGGATTTTGATTTTATAATGTTCTTTTATTCTCCATTGGAAAGAAATAGAATTGAAATTGAAGATTAAATTCAGAAGAACAAAAACGATTGCTGAAAAAATAATCAGTGAAATCGAAGAAAAAACGATAAAACTCAAGAGGGAGCGAGTTTGCTGCGATGCCATAGTATGTGATCGTATAAATTAGGATTTTTCAGTGATTTGGAAACCGTACACAATTGTGTATATATATACAAAACTAGATAATAAACCACACATAAAATTAAACCAAAAAACTATACCAACTGGTCTACTACACATAACCAGACATCTTAATTTTACATTTTCTTATCAGCTGTCACTTTCTACAAACACACATCAAATTCATTAAAAATAGATAAATATAGCTCATATGAATATATATCAGATTCTACTATGATTATAAAATATCTAGATATTGTCAATGAAATGTTAAGAATAAAAAAACCAATGTAAATTCATATTCGAGTTTACTAAGGAAAAATACTGTATCAAACATATGATGTTTACATTTTTAACGAGCGAAGCAAATTATCCATATTCATAGATTCACTTTTTTTTTTTTTTAAAAGAACAATTGATAAAACTATTTTTTTGAATATGTGGATGCATGTTTCTAAATTTGAGGTTCTATTAGTTCCAGAAAGATAGTGTTGCCAGCAAATAAACATGATAAAACTATATGAATTTGTTGTGTGTTTTTATATGTATGACCGTATATATAGGTTTTCAACCACATAACCTCCAAAATCCAGACAGTTTCTAACTAACTCTTATCAAAGACCAAAAACAAATTAAACAACGAAATTTACACATCCAAAGATTCACACCTTCTTTGTACTTTTCTTTTTAAAAAGAAAATCAAAAATATTCTAGAGTTGATACACCAAATTCTGTTGTTTGACTCGTTTCTTGATCCATATTCATGAATACGACGACCTATATCGACGGTTGCAGATCCTTAATTTTCAACACTTCTTCTTTTGGATTATGGGAGAACCTAAAATCGCCATATGTGATTTTCGCCTACTCACTCCCTCTCTTGGAGATACAGATATTGCTTATATTCCTCTTCATCGTCATGTCTCACATGTTTTTCAGATTCATAGGCATTTCCCAGATCGCGTCACATTTCATGGTAAGTACCCATCCATACGTGACGTGACATGCACGTAAAATACTTATGACTATTATAATACAAACAAACGTAACTACAAGCACGTAAAATCTTTAAGCGACCTATTTAACGATCATGCCTGGTGGTATTTAAGATAGTTTTAATTTTTTTTTTTAACTATCAATAATTTATATAGGCTGGTCTGATTTTGGGGCCGCAACTATTCGATCTTTTGGGGAAATCGTCAGAAAAACTATCGTCGGATCCTGCGCTGGATGGAAGCGCGGCCTTAAGAGGCATCGGAGTGTGTGGAAACATTTTGCTTACATTCTTAATGTCAGTTAGAATTAGCCGTCGGTTGGCATTCAACAGCGGGCCGCTGCCCATCGTGATCGGGATCTTGACCTTCATCGTGCCACTGTTCGGCGGCTTATGTTTCAGGAACCTCTACACGGACAGTGTGGACCCTTACTACATGCCACCGAAGAAAGTGCTCGCCGAGCGCACTGTGATGATCTCAAGTCAATCCTCGATTCTCTTGCCCACGGTGACTTTTATCTTGTCGGAGCTCAAGATCCTTAACTCGGAGCTTGGTCGCCTTGTATTGGCTTCATCCATGATCAATGACGTCCTTGGGATAATTGTAAGCATACTCGCTTATTGTGCAGGAACGTACAAGAACGTCTCCCCCGCAACAGCTTATCGTGATTTTATAGCGGTGATCATCTTCTTTCTGGTCGTCTTTTTCATTTTTAGGCCGGCCGTAGAATGGATAGTAGAACGCACACCAGAAGGCAAACCCGTGGCGGATAAGTATATACATATTGCAATTTTGACTGCAATGGGCTCTGCCGCTTACTCCACATTCTTCAATATGAAATACCTCTTGGGACCATTCACGGTTGGCCTCATCATACCAGACGGTCCACCTTTAGGATCAGCCTTGGAAGCCAAGTATTATGACTTAACGATCAATGTGCTAATACCGATCTCAATCGCATTCAGCACGATGAGATGTGACATAATCAAGATCATCTACGAGTTTGATGACATCATGTACAACATGTTCTTATTGGTTCTAACGCTCATTTTCAAGTTGGCCGCTGGCATCGCACCTTGCTTGTACTGCAAGCTACCACTAAAAGAGGCCTTTGCCGTTTCCATCCTCTTATGCTGCAAGAGTTTCTCCGAAATCTTTCTCTACGAATCCACATTTGACGATTCGGTAATTTCTGTGACCCTCACAAAGTAATCTTTCTATAAACCATATCGCCATGATCTTATGATATTTACATGGTTCGTTTTCATCTATTTGCAGTATATATCACAATCAACATACACGTTCTTGATCATTTATGCGCTATTAAACTCTGGGATTGTTCCCGCGGTGTTGCCTAGTTTGTACGATCCGAAGCGGAAGTACGTTGGTTACCAAAAAAGGAACATCTTTGGTTTAAAACCAAACTCAGATCTTCGGATTCTGACTTGTGTGCACAGACCTGAAAACGTCTCTGGGGGCATTGCAGTTCTCCAATTATTTTCCTCTCCGAACAAAGAACACCCCATCATGGTCACGATCCTCCACCTCGTGAAACTCGTGGGTAAAATTATCCCTGTCATGATCCAGCACAATAAGAAATCAAATCGGCTGATGAATAACTCCTACATCCATACCGCAAACCTTGCCTTCAGCCAGTTGAATTCGGTGACCATGACCATGTTCACTGTCCTCACACATGAGAACTTGATGCACGATGAAATCTGCACGCTCGCGCTCGATCAGATAACGTCGATGATTATCGTCCCATCAGGTAGGAAATGGACCATAGAAGGAGCGTTTGAGTCAGACGACGAGGCCATAAGGCGTCTCAACGTGTCCCTACTTGAGCATGCGCCTTGTTCTCTTGGAATACTTGTGGACCGTGGACAGTTCTCGCGTAGAGTCACAAGAAAGTACAAAATCGATATTGGTGTGATCTTCATTGGAGGCAAAGACGATCGAGAGGCACTCTCGCTGGTAAAGAGGATGAAGCTTAACCCGAGGGTTAATGTAACTGTGATCCGATTCATCTCTAACCAAGAAACAGAGCGAACGAATTGGGAACACATTCTTGATCATGAGGTCTTACAGGATCTGAAAGATACAGAGTCCACCAACTGTTTTGCATATACAGAGAAGACTGTGACGAATGGTCCTGAAGTAGCCACCACCGTCCGATTGCTCTCTGAGGATTATGATCTTATGGTGGTCGGGAGAAATCACGGCATGGCAATACCCGACTTCTTAGGACTCACAGAGTGGATCGAACTGTCGGAGTTAGGTGTCATCGGAGATTTGCTAGCTGCCAAAGATCTCAACTCTAGGGTTTCTGTTTTGGTAGTTCAACAACAACAACAGACGTGAAAAATATTCGTTTAGTTTATACATAAATGTATGTATATATTCGTTACTTAGAAAAGTTTTCATACATTCTCATTCATTTAAGGAATTTTTCACGAGTACGAAATATGGTTAGAAATTCTGCGTATATTTCTCTTAACCAGCTATCTTGAGCCTAAACTGCTTGGTTTCATATGCAAATTTTTCTTTTTGTTACTAGAGCGAAAGGAAGAGAAAAATTGTTTCAAAAACAAAAAGAAGAGAAAAGTTTATAATTTTTTGTCGATCGTAACTGAGATTTAGAAATTTGTGTTATGAGAATAGAGGTGACTTGACATATTCTGCCAATTGTCTGACCCCCAAACAAACATAATAACCTAGTTTTCTTCTCAAGTTCTGAAACAAACTTGTCGAGTTATTCACAGATCAAACAGGGTTGATATATATTCAAAAACATTGTAATCATTACTTGTATATCAAGGAAACTCTTTATTTCTAATCAGTTTCTAACAATAACATGAAGTGGGTGGTAGTAACAAGGGCTTCACAACTCTATCTATGTGCCGTCGCAGTTTCAGAAGTCTTCGTCGCCATTGCAGCTGATCGATCGATCGAAGTGTTTACCCCAAGAAACACGCGCAATCAGGCGTTGAATTTATCATTTCGATGTCTTTTGAGTATTTAAAACCCTAATTCATCTGCTGTTGCTGCTGAATCACCAACACAGAAGCTTGGCATTTAAAATCTTGTGAAGTCAAGAGATCTCCAATCACGCCAAGTTCCTCGAATTCACTCCATTCCTCAAGCCCTTCCGTGAAAACACGCTTCCTTCCTTTCTCTCTTCCAACGATGAACAGATCGTATTCATTTGCAATCGATTTCAACAATTTTGATGTTTGTGAAGCGTCATCCACTACTTGCTCGGAGTAAAAAATTTCGGCACCGGCTAGAACATTGCTCTTCACGTCTCTGAGTTGTTCTAAATCTAGCATTCGATCCCAATCAGTGAGTTGTTTAGCATTCTGCTCAGAAGAGATGAGAGAAACCACGGTGATGTTTATCCGTGAGTCACGGGCCATTCGCTTGGCGAGTGTTAAAGCTTCTCTATCGTCTTTACCTCCGAGGAAAAGCATACATACTTTATAAGATGAGAAGTTTGCAGCCGTCTCTCGGATTGTTTTCCGGCCATTATTGCTCCGGTAGTTGAAGATTCCGACAGAGCAAGGAGAGAGCTCGAGGACACTATTGTTCAGTTTCCGGATCATGCTACTGTCCGAAACAATGGTTGATCCATCAGCAGACCAAGTCTGGTGAAAAGGAAGGATGATGAGAGACGTTGTGTTGTTCAAAGCGAGCATACATATGTCTCCATGCATCGTCTCGGGAACAGATAAAGCCGTGTAAGTACTGACGAAAACAGAGCCGAAGAAATCTTTGTGGAACTGATCAAACGAGGAAATGACGCTTTCCGAGTTATAAGACATGTCCTCGCCCTTTCGGGTCTGCAAACGGTGAGAAATGAAAACCGGAGTAGCTCGTCCTATGAGCTCCATCAAGTGAAGGACGTAAGTAGCTACAGGGCTTTCTTTTGAAGGACAAGTAGCTTCAAGGAGATTGATCATGGGATGGATATCGTCGGTTCTGTAGATACACGATAGAATCCTCAACTCTGAGCCTGGTTTCATGTGAAGCATGTTCCGCTTCTCGTATCCTGCGTACATCCTCGAAGGATCGTAGATATGTCTCAAGATTGGAGGTATGATTGCAGAGTTCAACAAGATGTAAAGAGATAAGATACTGAAGGTCGCAGGCCGAATAGACTGCGATGAAAAAAAATGGAAAACAACTCAACGGTTTGTATCAAAACGTTTTAGATGAATATGTCAATATATATATATATATATATATACTTACTCCTCTTTGAAACCCGAACGCATAAGCGCCAAACTCGAAGATGCCTTTGAAGGACATAATAAGAGACAGAGCAAGGCAGTCTTTTGCAGGCATACGGAACAATAAGGCAGGGAGAGTCGTGAGAGCGAATTTGACGACAAAGGATACAACTACGATGATGAAGATACTCTTGAAATCGGTCCAAGACAGTAAATAAGAAGTATCGAGCTCTTCGGCGGCTGTAGCCACGAAGAAAGGAAGGAATGTACCGAAAACCGCAGACTCGAATTTCTGAAGGATCTCAGATCCCAAAGGCGGTCCGTGAGGAACCGCTAGACCTAGAATGAAAGGTCCCATGAAAATAGATTGCTTGCACCAATCCGCAAGAATAGCTGATCCAAAGACAAGAATGATGATTAAATATATATAAGATTTCTTCACGGGACGACCAGAAGGTGTTCTGTTGATGATGACGAACATCAATGGCCTGAAAATGTATATGGCGAAACAAACAAAGACCACCACTGTGCCTGCACGCTTCAGAGGACGGTTTCCGACAACAACATCTCCGATAAATACGGAACCGAGACGAGTTTTCTCGTCCCTTAGTTCTTTTAAAAAGACGAGTACCGCAGAGAGAATCGACGTGCTGAAGTCACTGATCACTGCAGAAGACATAGCAAGACGACCAAGCTCTGAGTTCTGTAGCCTCAGCTCGAAAAGAAGGTTTCCGATGACCGGAAACGAAGAAAGGCATTGGATCGAGTAGATGAGGATACTTTCGAAGAAATTCACAACTGGTTCTCCTTTTTTGGTTCCTACATCTCTTGGGATAACGAAGAAGATAAAGGCGCATACTGTTATAGAGAGTAACACCGAGGAGAGACCAATGGTGATGGCTTTCTTCCCTGTGTTGCGGACTAGACTCAAGTCCATTTTAACTCCCATCAAGAACCAGAACATCATGTACGAACACGCACCAACCAGACCAAACAGACTGTCTTTGTAATCCTCTGTCGAAAAGAATCTCCTCGCGGGTGTACCCTCCTTCAGAAAGGACTTGCTTAGAAGAATCCCAGTCTGCAAAACACACAAAGCATGAATTTTAAAGGTTTTTGCAAACAAAAGATGCAAACTTTAATCGAGTTCGAATCAAAGGAGGAAACTTTTTTGAACATTCGTTCACTTACAAGCATGTAGGAAGTGAAACGAATCATGCCGAGTCGTTTGAAGAAGAAATGGAAAGATTGCCAGAGGACGGTGACGATGAGGAAAATGATCTGAACATGTGGAAACATGTAATTCCAGAACTCAATGTTGGCTTTAGGATCTTGGAGCTTCGTGGATGGCCATAGCCCGCTCGAGCTTGGGTTGATGGGCACGACGCCGCAGATTGTGTTTGCTTCTCTCCATGTGTCTCGAAGGTAAAGACTCCTATCATCTCCAAACTCCATTGTCACAAAAATTTCTAAGAAGAACAAAGATGATAGAAACAAACGAGACGAAATGATTATGAATCGAATTAAAAATGCTATAACTGTTTTAAACAAATAGGTCGGGTTAACAGAATTAGAGTGAAACGAAACACATCTGGGTTTTGTTTTTAATAACTAATTCTCTAAATAGTAAATAATATGGGAACAAACAAGAGACGGCAACATACATTTTTACATTACAGATTTCTGGTTATTTGTTAGGTTTTTACAGCTTGTTAGTTGTTAATTAAGCGTCCATCTACTTCTACAGACAAATGAATACAAAATAGCTTCAAGAAAATATAATAACTTGACGAAATATTATATTCTTTTAACATTTCCAGATTTCAAAATAATTTTTAAAAATAGAAAAAATACAAATGCAGCAAAGAATAACAAGAAAAACTTCACAAACTTTATTCCTCGCCACTCTGTTTTCCCTTTCTCTATGTTCCTGCAACCCCAAAACACCAAACACAATGCAATGGTCCATTAGCATCTGCGTGCTACGGCTAAACCTTAAAACGCTAAACTCCAATTGACTGCCAATATTCCCGACCAATGTTTAAATGCCGGGGTTCATAATATGGTTTTAACTACCTATTTCAATGCGAAATTGAGACAAAACTACCATCTCTTAAAAGGAATACGCCACATGATCATGGGTTAGTTGGCGAAAACGTTGAGCCTAACTCGAGCAGTGACATCAGGGTGAAGTTTGAGTTCGGCTATGTATTCTCCGGTTTCACGGATTTCCGGAAGAGAGACAAGGCGTTTGTCTATGTCTCTGTTAAAACTCAGCCACAGAGAAGCAGAGGAAACCATATTAGGTTCTTCAAAGAATATTGAAAGCTTGAAGCTTTTGTGGAACTATCAAATTTTTCGTGTTTTGTTACCTTTGGAGCTGCGCCTTGATGATGTCAACGAGGTCTTGTGCTGTGACACTGCAGGAAAATTTAAAATTGAGTAGAGGCTAGAAATGATTCCCAAGACAATTAAAATCTGATTTTGCTTAAACAGGACTTACGATCCAAATATTTGTTTCCCTTTGCCGCCCTTGCGTTTAACCTTGAAAGCCCCAACGGTTTCAAATACCGTCGCTAACTGTTGCGCCTCTTCTTTCACCTGCAAAATAGGTTTCACACAAAAAGATTAAAACAACAAACACAATTCCCAAATGAAACTCAATAGCCAAATGAAAGAGCTTTTCTTGATGACTCGAAACACATAAAACGTTACATGATGAGAAAAACTAAACAATTAATGTATTCATCTCAGATTACCCTTTGCTTTTCTGCCTCTATCCTTTCATCTTCCATCTTCATTTCCCTGTAAAAGACAGGAAAGGATGATGCATTTGTTGTTGATTTTATAAACAGTGAAGAAAACTCTATCACAAGTTCCCAAAAGACAAGGTCTTAAGAGGTTTTGCTATACGAATGGAGAAAGTTCTGAATTTGAGGTGATATAAAAATTCATGTATTCAATGTGAATTACTTGAGCAGAAGGGGAGTCATGAGCTGAGCCTTTCCAGTGGGTAAGAGGAAGTTTCTGAAGAATCCGGCTTTCACGTCCAATAATTGCCCTTGCTTACCCAAGTCCAACACATCCTCTTTCAAGATTACCTTCAATAAACAAAACAAGATTCACCATTTGTGTTTCATTTACTACACTCAATAAACAAAACAAGAAATTCAAGAATAAACACACAAGGAATCAACCAAATCGTTCGTTATAATCTTGGAGCTAAACTAGAGAAACACAAAGGTGTCTACATTGATTTGAAATTACAATCCCAATTTCATTTTTTTTCTTCCACTGTCTTTCGAATGAAACTTTAGCACTAAACCCATACATTAAGCTTCTTAAAGTTCTCTTTCATCTCCATCAAAATTATCCTAAAAACCCGCTCAAAATCAAAAATTAACTAGAAACCTAATCGCATATTTGAAGAAAACCCATGAAATGTAATCACCAGAAATGACTTTACCTTTCGAAGTTTCTTGGCTTTCTTCTGAGCAACAACCTCCAAAGTGGACCTTCGATGGGATACTTTTAGGGTTTCATTTGCGACGCCATTGAAGCTGTGAGAGGAACAAAGAGAGGAGCTCCATGAGAGGTACAAAGCTGTCGAAGAAGCCATTGGCGAAGCTGATTCAGTTCCGAGCAGAGATAAGAGCGCAGTTTTAGTGTTATCTTCTTATCGGCTTCGCGTTCCTTTGCTCCGTAACAAGGGGAAATGACGAATGTTTTTGTGATGTTTTGAATTTGACCCCCTAATTTTTTTTGATATTTTGGTTTCCTTCCATAAACATTTTTTAAGTTTATTTGTGTACCCCTAACAAAATATAGAGAAAAGTGTATTCAATCTAAGATTTAGATCATTTGTATTAAAATAATAAATTATCAGTTATCAAAATATAAATTTTCAAAAAATAATTTAAAAGATCATTTAGAATTTGATGTTATTGGACTAGTGATTTTTTAAAATGTATTTAAAATTTATTGATATTAAAAGTAGATTTTAAAATATTTATTATGATTTTATAGTATTTTAGTAAAAAAATAATTAAAAATCTAAAAATCTAAATTTTATGATTTTAGATGGAACTCTATAGTGTTTTAGTTAAAGAAAAAAATTGATAAGAAAATAAATTGAGAAATGATTTGTTCCATTATAGTTTAGATGATCAAATTTGGGGATTAATACTTATTTTAATATAAATCCGATTTTATCCTTATATGCAATTTTGTTATATAATTAATTAGTATTATGCTTAATTATGGCAAACATTTTAGCTGCGCAAAATGGTATGTTATTAGAAGTATTAGAGGTGTCAAAATGAGTAAACCAAACCAATCCAACCCATAACTCAATAAGTCTAAAGTTAAATGATTTATGAGTTAATCTAATTTATTTAACAAATAAATCAAATTAAACCATAAACCCATTTAGTTTTATGAGTTAATGGTTAAATGGTTAACTCATTATAAAGTGAAATGTTCAACATAAGATAACTAGTCACAACAGAATAAAATTGAGTCATGAATAAACAAAGTAACAATCTCAAATCAAAAGCCAACATGATTAACCATTAACTCAAAACAATCTCAAATCAAAATCAAATCAAAGTAGTCATTTATCCAAGACCAACTAAAAATAGTCATGTATCAAAGTAACTCAAAACATCAGGCTTGGGAGATTAACACATCAATTCAATCATGTTCTATCTCCATAGAATTTTCTTCCACATGACTGATCGAATAATAATCACCTCACCTTCACCATTATTATCTTCATCATCAACGATATAGTCATGTATCCAAGACCGAGTACACAACAAAGCTTGTACATTACTAGGAAGCAGCATACTTCGATACTTTCTTATTACCTTAGATCATATACTGAATGAAGACTCTAAAGCGACAGTGGTAACAGAAATGCTTGGAATATCCATTGCCATGTATGCTAAGGCTCCAAAACGATGTATGTTTTCTTTCCAATATAGCAAAACATTCAGATTATGATATTTTTTCATCTCTAGCTTTGGATCTTCGAGATACTTATGCAAAGCTGACTTCCCTTCTTCCATACAATCAGGATCATCATCTAAGTCAAACAAATCCTGCAACAAAAATAGATACCTCACAAATAAGATTGAAAAGACAATCAAATAAAATAAATCTTAATATGATAAAATATAATAAATTAAAGTGCCATCAAACTAGTGTCATCTACGACTGCCACAGTTTCCAAGTACCATCAAACCGATCTAAGAATCCCCGTAAGCTCTTTCTTCTCTATCTCTACCTTTTTTCTCTTTAGCTTCTATTTTCTCAACTGGTGGCTAATGTATCTTTAATCCTACTTCCCTCATTTTACTTTCTTAAACTGTATGACTTTCACAGTCATAGCTTGTAATATTTACTCTGCATTGTAACTGAAAACCCTTTTAAAAAATAAAAACTAGTGTGGTTTAAAAAAAGGAGAGAGCAGAAGAGCAGAAGAGCTAAACAAAACTTACATCCTGCACGTTCAAGTTTCCTCTTTTTCTTTTAAGAGCAGAAGAGTTTCCTCTTGTAAAGCTCGCAACTGGAGTTAAAGAAAAAATTTTTTGATATTCTTCAAAGAGCTTGTAAAGCTTACTCTTGAGATGGTCTATTTTAGCTTGTGAAGTTGATGGATCAAGCTCATCATAATAACGCTTCAATAGTCTGAATTTCATCCTAGGATCTAGAACAGCTCCAATTGCAAGAATTATACTATAGTCCTATTTATCATACTTTATCATCATCTTATGAATCATTTCTGCAATGAAAATGTCATAATGATTTCTATTCATTTCCAGTAAACCCTGAATCTTCCAAATATGACCAAAATATAAGTTAGATGTTGAATAACTTCTCCTAGACATCAAAGTAGTAATACTATAAAAGGGCATCAAAATCTCATGAATCAACTTTGTTCTCTTCCAGTCTTGACTTGAGGGACAATGTTTGTAGTTTTTGTCAACCACTTTGAACCTATTTAATGCTTTCTCATATTTTAAAGCTTTCTCAAGCATCAAATAAGTCGAATTCCATCTATGCTCAACATCTAAAGACAAAACGACTAAACTTTGACCCTCTACACATTCAACTAATGCAATCCTTCTTTATTTTGAGCCTTTAACATACTTGACAGTCTCTCTGATCGTAGTCAATGCAGTACTAATAATTTCCAACCCATCTTGCACAATGAGGTTTAGGATACGTGCACACACCAAATATGAAAAAATCCTCCTTTGCACAATAAATCATCGTCTAAATTTAGCCTATTTTTCAATATCTCTTGTAATGTTCCATTAGCTGTGGCATTATCAAGAGTCAAACTAAAAACCTTTTTTTCTATCCTCCATTCTTTTAAGCACTCATGAATTTTGCAAGCTAAAGCATCACCACTATGAGGAGGAGGCATATCACAAAATGACAGAATTTTGCTATTCAATATCCACTTTGCATCCACATAATGTGCTGTCAAAACCATATATCCATCTTCAAATAAAGTAATCCAACAATCATAAGTCAAACATATCCTACTATGAATGTTTTCTAACTCAACCTTCAGTTTTTGCTTTTCCTTCTCCCAATTTTTAACCACATCAGCAGCAACAATATTTCTAGTATAACATTATAATCTGGATTCAATTAAGTAAGGTAATCCCTAAGCTCTTCATATTTGACGGCAATGAAAGGAAGATTTTGTCAGATAATCACTCGACTAAACTTCTCTCTAGCTACTTTCTCATCAATCTTCACTGCCCCTCTATCTATATCCAGAGATAGTGAGCATTTCTCATAATGTCGTTTTAAATTAGATGTTCCACTAGTTGGCAACCACAAATAGTTCTTTTGACATTTCTTACAGTAAGCTCTTTCTTCCCCATTATCATCTTTTTTTATAGCAAAGTGGTTCCACATAGATGATCTTCTACTCCTTTTTACACGGTTATAAGAAATTACTAGCATTCTAGATTGTGATGCTGATGCACTTGTTGAAGATTGCCCATCAAAAATAAGAGGAGGTCCTTCTTCATTATTCATCAGTTTATAACCCTGAACAAAGTACAGACAGAAATAGATGGAGCTTCAACCCAAAAACACAAAACTAAGGAAATCTTTCAATACACAAAAAAGCTTCTTCAATAGTTTTAAGGAAGATAAACTCAACATTCCAAAGATCATTGAGACCATCGGAAGCTATACACTTAAAAAGATTTCTAGTCTAGTACTCTTTAATCTTAGAAACTACTCAAATATCCTTTCAAGTTTGGTCATGTTTTTTATAACATCCAATTGTAGCTCTCGGATCAGCCTTAAAACCAACCTCAAGTTACAAAAACCAGATCAAATGGCATAGCGTATTTAGCTATACTTGAAATACAACCACTAAAATTGTATTTGGAAAACATCCACTTATCTGGTTAACATCAAGCACAAAGAACATAGATAAATAGTTTGGTAGAAGCAATCAAGCTCCTAAGCACTGTCTTCTGTGGTTAGGATTCAAGAAAGAACAACTTAAGGTGGCGGTAACAGCGACAAGGAAGCTAAGACTAATAGGAGAACGCCCAACTGGCGGAAACAAATGGATTCATTTCCACCAAGAAATTCTTGTTCCTTTGACTGTTGATATCAACAAAGTTCAAGGATAACAAACTCTACATACAAATCCCAAAGTAAAGACAGAAGTATCCAAACTCTACATACAACATCTCTCTTCCATTACTAACTTAAGCATTAGCGAGTTTTGCTTCTAAAACTCTACTTCGATACTTGCTTCCATCAAATGCGTAGAGCTAATTTTGTTAAGACCGCTAAAGCAAATTTGACCAGATGCTGGAAAACTCCTTTTAAAAATTACGAGGAAGGTTGATTTAAAACCAATGTACGTACAGTAAATCACTTCGGTGAGTTTCAACATTAGGTCCATAACATTCCAAAGATCGAAATCATAAATCAAAACAAAACTAAATATCAAAAACGAAGTAACGAAACAGTGAAGGAAAATAGGTTAGGGAAGAGGAGAAGCTGACCTGAACAAGCGAAGGAGAACTGCGATTTCCTTAAAATAGCGTAAGAATGGAAGTGAGAAGAGTTAGGGTTTCTTCGAGCAAAGGAGACTGAGAAAATGGCGTAAGAATGGAACTGCTATACTGAACCAATTAATAAACTTATTAATCCAATATATACATATTCATTTCATCCCAATGTATTAAATCCATTACCTCTTATGACTCAAATAATTCATTAAACTCAAATCTTCAACCCATTGAATTTATTAGTTGAATTGGATTGGGTTGATCCATAAAATTTAACCAATTTTGACACCTCTAGGAGCAGGTGAGAGACATGTGCAATGACTAATAGCCTACTTCTTTAAAAAGCAGAGAAGTCTGATTCTATGAATAGATGCGAGACATAATCGCCTTCTTCACACGTCCGACCCAGGGCCCAAACAACCAAGACTTAGGTCTATGATATTTTGTATATGTTTTGGGGTATCAAACTTACTATGAATTATAGGCATCAAATATGTTTATTTTAAAAAATATATAAAATTTAAAAAAAATCTCTTGCTTTCTTTTTCTAACAGTGATGATTTTTTGAAATTTTTTTTTTCTTTTTTCAATTAATTTTATATTTATAATTAATAGTTAAGAAAAAGGTAGATTAGTTAAGAGAATTTTTTTTTGAGATTCAATTTTTTTCATCTTCAAAATATTTTACAGAATTAAGTGGGTAAACCTATTAAACTACGTGATTTTCTGAAAAGAATGAAATATTGTTATCCAAATACAGGAATCGCTTATCACATATTTTTGACAATTCTTATTTTAGTTGCTACCAAAAAAATAAATTTTTAAAAACTGAAACTTATAAAGAATTATTTACGATCTAGCATATCATAAGAGAGGTTGAATGAGTTAGCTTTGCTATCAATCGAGATAAATATGGTTAAAGATCTCGATTATATGAGTTTGATAAATAACTTTACGGTAAAAAATACAAGAAAAACTATATTCCAATACTATATTTTTTTTGTAATAGATTGTTTATGAAGTTATATTTTTTTTTAAAAATAATTGATATTTAATTTATATCATAAAAATATAAAGACATTTAAAAAACATTTCACCTGAAGCATTAAAAATCATTGGACCGACGCTGAGATACATAGAGGTTTAGAGAGAGAGAGTACAGAGAGATTTGTATTTTTGGGGTCTTGGTTTTCTCTTTTCTTTTGGATTCTCCTTGTAAAACCGATTGGATTGTAAATAGGTGGTGAGTGATCTTCGTGTAACACCAATTGGAGGTGGTTTTCGATGTCATTTATGTGATAAAAATAGAATAAATAAAGAAACGACTAAAAAACAGAAAGGGATATGAAAGACAAGATTGAAAACATTTAAAATAAAAATTTGAGAATACTCAGTTTTATTCAGTTTTTATATCTTAATTATTTTTAGATTTTCCAAACTGAATTAACTAAAAAACACTGAAGATCCATTCTAAATTGGGTAAAACAAAAAAAATGATGAAATATAATTTAAAAACTATGTAGAATGGCTAAAATAAGGTAGAATATATATTTCAAATAATATAGATCATAGAACAAAAGTTAGAATACATATTATAGCCTACCTAGATCAAAGAACAAAAATTAGGATATAACAACACTTATTTTAGTTGAAAAGTAGAATATATAACAAAAATTAAAATATGTATCATAACTTACGTAGAACAAATAACAAAAATTAGAATATAACTAGACTTATTTTAGCAACAGGTAAAACTAGAGTAATATCTAAAACATATATTCTAATCTACATATAACATAAACCAGAATTTAGGATTTTTATCCTAACATATATAGAATCGGAAGAATACATATTCTACCCAACGTAGCACCGTAGAATATGCATTCTACCCAAACGTAAAATAACAAATAAAATATTTTTGTAAGATCTACTTTTTAAAAACTAAATGAAAATATTCTTATGATTGTATTTTTTCCTTTTCTATTTTGCATACCTGTTTACATTTTTTAAAAAAATAAAATTTATATTTTAATAAAAAAGTAAAGTAGTCAAAATTTGGCCAAAATTACCAAAATCCTAGTTGGACAATTTGATTCTCAGTCTGACATATTTTCACAATTCTCTCTTACTTATTTCTTTCCCCAAATTGTAACATATACATTAAAAATCACAGTTAACACATTTATTCCTCAGATTCAATATAATCGATATACATCTTGCTAAATTTTTCATATAAAATAACATAGTTTTGGAGGTCACTTAAGTTTTCAAATGTAAGCTTAAAGCAGTCTGATAACTAATCCATAAACTTGCATATGTTTTTCACGGATGATCCATTATAGACTATCCAATATCTTAATTCAACCAAATACATATCGGATAATCAACACTAAGCACTTGCTCCTAACTCAAACACTTAATTTTCTCTCTTATTTCTTTGTAGATATTTCAATTTGTGCACTCATTTCTCTTTGTGTATCACTCCAAGCTCAATATCATCAGTATTATTCAGCTCATATACAACTCGATCTATCCCTAAGCCTCTTCAAGCTCTCGATCTTTTGTTCGACGAACAAACCGGACTCCTAATCTCTTCTTATTTACATCCTTTTAGCATTAACAGTTAGGCGTTGTCTGTGAAGAGAAAGCTAGTCTAACACTAGTTGCAGAATATTGAAAAGGCTACAGAAGCAAACGTCATAAATTCCCGAATGTTTTTCTTCTTAAATTTTTTTGGATACCCGAACCAAACCGGAATCAAACAAATAACTGAACAATATGCAAAATACTCAAAATATATTTATATACTCAAAATATTTTTGTTATATGTAGATTTCAAATAACCAAAATCTAAATTACAATCATAAACTCAAAAATATTAGTTATGTTAACACCAAACAATCAAAATATCCAAAATAATCATAATATACAAATATCATTAATTGTATTTGTTAAAATTAATATTTTCTTTTTTTTCAAAATGGAACCAAATTTATTTTTATCTTTACGTATCCTGGGTAGCTAAAATAGTTTTTCGAGTAGCTTTTTGGGTATTTTGGATTGTTTATAATCCGAACCAAACACAAATAGATTTGGTCCTTTACTGGTTTCAATTCTACTATCCAAACCAAACCAAACCAAACAAAAACCTACCTGAACATATTAGAATAAAACTGGGTTCCTGGATCCTGAACCCCTTTACTCAAACTATCCAAAATCCGAAAGAATCAAAGCAAATCAAACCAAACCAAATACATGAATATCCATACCTAATTCTATCTATCCGATCTGAATTTAAGCCAAAGTAAGTTTTGAATAAAGATATTGTTGGCATATAAATCTTGGCCCAAAATCAAGGCCTATTAAGTAGTAAATTTAAGACCCAGAGAGAAGTGAAGTAGCATCACCAAAGTATATGGCATAGATCAAAGTCAGTCAACGAACTAGGACTTACTAGAGTGAATGACAACGTTAATGTGAAAATCAGGCTTAACCCAACATCAAAAGAAACCCAAATCAACCTTGTCTCGTCTCAGCCCAAACAGTCAAAGCCCAATTGCAACAATGGAACACGACAAACACTTAGCTATTCATCGTCTCCTTCCCGTTATACGCAAGATTCCCTCTGTCTGCAGGTGTTGACTGCTTTAGCGAAATCTTATCCTTTACTCGTAACAAACATGTATGACTCATCATCTAGAAAGATCCTTCTTACGTGTATATATAAGTCTAGCTAAGAGCTCTGTTGTAATCATTGAAAATTCATTCAATCAAGTATTTTCTTCAGTCACTCTGTTTTTCATATTTCGTACATGGTATCAGAGCTCTAATCCTTAACAGGAACAATGGAGCATGCTTTCGATCCTTACCCATTACCAAGCGGTATACCTCTTTCAAGTGCTGTGACTATCAAGTTAAATGATAGTAATTACCTTCTATGGAAACCACAGTTAGAATCTCTGTTATGTAGTCAAAAACTCCTGAAGTTCGTCACTAGTCAAGAGATTACACCTCCTCCCACAATTCCCGTAGCTCAAGGCGATGTCGTCAACCAAATACCAAATCCGCCTTTTGAAGCTTGGTCCTGCACTGATCAACTCATCAAATCTTGGCTATACAGCACTCTCTCCGAAGAAGCTTTAGGCTGTGTTGTTGGCTTTGCAACATCCCATGAGATTTGGAATTATCTTGCTGAAAACTTCAACCGTCGCTCAGTTGGTCGGGTCTTTGAGCTTCGTCGCTCCCTTCAAACTCTCACCAAAACAGGCAAGACGTTTCTTGAGTATTGTCGTGCTTTCCGAACAACATGTGATCAACTCAGTTCTATTGGTGAACCCATCGAAGAGACCATGAAAATCTTCATGTTCCTCAACGGCCTCGGACGAGAATACGATCCAGTCAATACTGTCATTCAGCACTCGCTCTCACGTTATCCTCCTCCAACTTTCAATGATGTTGTTTCAGAAGTCAGTGGTTTTGATTCACGCCTTCAGTCTTACGACCAACCGCCGGAGATAAGCCCACATCTTGCGTTTGAAGTCAATAAATTTTGTGACAATAGGAACAGAAACAACTTTAGGGGTGGAACATACAGAGGACGATCGGGTTTTTCTTCAAGAGGCAGAGGTTTCTCTCAGCAAGTCGGCTCTGGTTTCAATAACAACTCCAACACAGCTCGTCCTACTTGTCAAATCTGTGGCCGCACTGGTCACACTGCCTTAAAATGTTATAATCGTTTTGATAACAACTATCAAAGCAACGACATACCTCAAGCCCTTGCAGCCATTCATCTCACTGATCTTTCCGGAAAGGAATGGATTCCAGATTCAGGCGCCTCGGCTCACATTACTAGTACACCAACTGGTCTTGATAATGTCACAGTGTTCAATGGGTCTGAAAACATAATGGTGGCTGATGGAAACAACATTCCGATCACTCATGTTGGATCCACCAACTTAGCATCTACTTCAGGTAGCTTACCTCTCAATGATGTTTTAGTTTCACCCTCTGTTAAACATTCCCTATTATCGGTTTCTAAGCTTTGTAAAGACTATCCTTGTGGCTTCTATTTTGATCATGAAAAGGTTCTGGTTCTGGAAAGGGATTCGTTCAAGGTTCTGACAAAGGGAAGCAGATCTAATGGACTCTACTCACTGGAAACCGACAACATTGAAGCTTTATTCTCAAACAGACAGACTCAAACTTCAGTTTCACAGTGGCATCAACGTCTAGGACATGCTAATGATCAAGCTATTCATCATCTTATCGCAAACAAGTTTATTTCAGTTTCCAATAAGAAAGAGGTCTCAAGTGTCTGTGAACCATGTCAAATGGCCAAGAGCAGTTGTTTGCCCTTTCCTCTGTCTGGTTTAAGAAGCTTAGAAACACTCTCCTTGATACATTTTGATCTGTGGGGACCCTCACCTATTGTATCATTCCAAGGTTTTAAGTATTATGCTGTGTTTGTGGATGACTTCTCAAGATACACTTGGTTATTCCCATTAAAACTCAAGTCTGATTTCTTTGACATCTTCAAACAATTTCAAACCTATGTTGAAAACCAATTCTCCAAGAAGATTAAGTCCTTTCAGTCAGATGGGGGAGGAGAATTTACCAGCAACAAGTTCCTGACTCATCTCGCTAAGTGTGGGATCAAACATCTCCTTTCGTGTCCTCACACTCCACAGCAAAACGGCCTTGCGGAACGAAAAATAGGCATATCGTTGAATTGGGGCTTGCCATGTTATATCACAGTCATGTACCACTTCAGTACTGGGTAGAAGCCTTCTTTACAGCTTCTCAAATCATCAATCTTCTTCCTTCACAACCTCTTGGTATGGTCACTCTCCATGAACGCCTTCTGCAACAACAACCCTCTTATGATCATTTAAGAGTTTTTGGCTGTGCAGTCTACCCTCATTTGAAACCGTATTCATCACACAAGCTAGAACCAAGATCATTACAGTGCGTTTTTCTAGGCTAAAATCAATAATACAAAGGATACAGATGTTTGTTCCCTCCAACCGGAAGAGTCTTCATTACAAGAAATGCCATCTTCGACGAGTCTACCTTTCCATTCAAGGACAAGTATCAGGACATTGTACCAAAATACTCTTCCAAGTTGCTTCAGTCATGGCAGCTAAGCTACATGCCTACACTACCGACTGTCTCCTCCCCACAACAATCTGTAACCTTCTTCAAACCTGCCTTACCAACACATGCTGAGCTTACTCCAGAGTCTGCCTCTGATCTGTCTAATTCCACTGCATCTATATCACCAAGCTCCTCTTTGCATCCTAACAGTCCTGAGTTTGAAAGCCTCTCTTCAGGCAGTGATCAAGTCCCTTCTGTTGAAATTTCTCAGAACACTCATAACGTTCATCCTATGCAGACTCGATCTAAACAAGGTATTCACAAACCTAATCCACGGTATGCTCTTCTAGTTACTACCCCAACAGTTCCAACCTCAACAGAAGAAGCTCTGAATGATGAAGGATGGACATATGCTTGTAATGAGGAACTAGAATCTCTGGATGTCACTAAAACGTATGAACTAGTTCCGGCAGAACAAGGTATGAACATTCTTGGTTGCAAATGGGTCTTTAAGATTAAGTTGGATGCAGCTGGTCACATTGACAGATTACGAGCACGCCTGGTTGCAAAAGGTTTTCAACAAACTGAAGGTGTTGATTTCTTGGAAACTTACTCACCAGTAGTTCGTACCGCTACCATTCGCATTGTGTTAAATGTAGCTGTCTCTAAAGGGTGGGAAATCAAACAGCTTGATGTTAAAAACGCCTTTCTACATGGTGACCTCAGTGAACCTGTGTATATGCAACAGCCTCCGGGGTTTATTGATCATCTTCGTCCCAATCATGTCTGTAAATTGAAGAAAGCTATCTATGGGTTGAAGCAGGCTCCTCGGGCTTAGTTTGACAAGTTCAGCAACTTTCTTCTGGAATTCTGTTTCAAATGCTGCATCTCTGATCCATCCCTCTTCACTTATCATCAGATGGGTAAGTCACTAGTCTTATTACTCTATGTGGATGATATTATCTTGACTGGAAGCAATGAGGATTTGTTACAGGACTTTGTCACTTGTCTGCAAAATCAGTTCAAAATGAAAGACTTGGGCTTGCTGCATTACTTTCTAGAAATACAAGCCGAATTTCTAGAAACAGGGCTGTTCCTGCATCAGACCAAATATGCAGAAGAGATTCTTATCACAACTGCTATACGAGATTGCAATGAAATGCCAACCCCTCTTCCAACTCAATCACCAACTACAGAATATGGTACTCATCTCTTCTCTGATCCTACATTCTTCCGGAAGGTTGCAGGAAAACTGCAATACTTAACACTTACTCAGGTTCTATCTGCCAACGAATGCACTCTCCTACCAATGATGACTTTGCGTGTCTAAAACGGGTTCTCAGATACGTTAAAGGAACTATGAGTTTTGGAATTCATATTAAACGAGATAGTTCTCTCACTCTACACGCCTATAACGACTCGGATTGGGCGAGCTGTAAAGAGACTAGACGTTCTACCACAGGTTTTTGTACTTATCTTGGTTCCAATATTGTCTCCTGGTGTGCCAAGCGACAGCCTACCGTATCACGTTCATCGACAGAGGCTGAGTATCGCTCTATGGCTTCTACAGCAGCTGAACTAGTGTGGATATCATTCATTCTTCGCGATTTAGGAATCAAACAACACTCTCCGCCACGACTAAAATGCGACAATTTATCTGCAATTTATCTCTCTGTTAATCCTGTTTTGCATAATAGATCAAAACACATGGAGATAGACTATCACTTTGTCAGAGAGCAAGTAGCTCTTGGAAACCTCGAAACAACTCATGTTTCTGCTTCATCTCAACTCGCAGACATCTTCACAAAATCTCTTGCCAGACGACCGTTTCAAGACCTTCGATTCAAACTCGGCGTTAGACCTTCACCCACCTTGAGTTTGCAGGGGGATGTGAAAATCAGGCTTAACCCAACATCAAAAGAAGCCCAAATCAACCTTGTCTCGTCTCAGCCCAATTGCAACAATGAAACACGACAAACACTTAGCTATTCATCGTCTCCTTCCCGTTATATGCAAGATTCCCTCTGTCTGCAGGTGTTGACTGCTTTAGCAAAATCTTATCTTTTACTCGTAATAAACATGAATGACTCATCATCTAAAAAGATCCTTCTTACGTGTATATATAAGTCTAGCTAAGAGCTCTGTTGTAATCATTGAAAATTCTTCAATCAAGTATTTTCTTCAGTCACTCTGTTTTTCATATTTCTTACAGTTAAACCTAAGTGGTGAAATTCAAAGTTGTTTTCGGGGAGGACTGAACAATAATTTAAAAGAACGATTCAATGATTTTATTAGAAATGGCCGAATCCACTGATATAAATACTATTAATACTAAATCATGCGGAGTAGATAAAAACCTTAAATATAGCTTCAAGCAATAAAAGCACAAGGAGAAGCATATAAAAAAGGGCACAACTATTACTTCACTAGACTAAATACTAATTTTCTACTAAATTATATATTCTTATTCTTGTGAATATTCTTAAGCCAAAATAGTAAAGACCATGTGCTCCCATTTTCACTCTATATTCATGTTAAATGCATCCATCTTTTTCTTAAGCTCAAATTCCTGGTTAATCCAATTCTTTGTTTCACACAAGATGAACCAAATTTTCAGAGTTATTCATATTTACAAATTTTCACATTTGTATTTTTGGTTACAACAGTTTGGAACTAGAATATGTCATAAGTGCCGACATTTGAACTGCCAACGGGTGCTAATGGAGTTGGATATCCAGAAAGTGTTAACGAAACCTTAGCAAGGCTGGGATAAACCCTTGGGTCGAATCCACCCGATTAACGGCCAAGAAAGTCACATCATAGTGGTACCAGCACGAAGTATGAATCACATAAATACTTCTCTCCCCCCCCCCCCTCCCTCTCTCGAGACAACGAAGTTTGGAAGAAGGATCGGGCAGAATCAGTTCAGACTGCACCATTTTGATCCTTGAAGAGATATCGATCTAAATTATATTTACAAGGTTCTTGCAAAAACAAGAAAAGAACTTAAGAACGCAAGTTTGATTATCCACCATGCAACACGCGTAGCACAAGAAATTGATCGCGTAGTAGAAGAAACCAAACGAATTTTATTCATGGAAAGGATCGAGAACAACCTAATTAAAGATGTGAGAAATAGTTTCGACGCGGATTTAGATGGACTTTACGTTAGAGTTGAGAAATAGAAGAAATCAAAATGATCAATGGCGATTATTCATAAACTGTTGAGCAAGAGTGAGCACATCATAATCAATGGCGATTCTTCATCAACTAGTGAGCAAACACCACTTGAGGGTTCAATCGTGTGATCCATGCACAGAAGAACGTTTTTGGAACTCGATCGAGTTTGTTATGAGTTTAGTCCAGATTGTTGCAGCCATAGTAGTTTTAACACGAGCAAAAGGTGAACATCCAGAGACAACAAGGATAACTGGTCATACTTGTGGTTGTATTGCCACTGTCCCCCATACTATATTGGCCTTATTGGCATTACCATAATTTTATCTCAGAGATAAAGGTAAAAACTATGTTTCTAACCTATTATATATATTCTTTTAACGCGTTAATTAGAAACTGAAACTGATAAGGTTTGGTCTAAAGGACTCATAGTTGATTTGTTAGCGAGTAAAGCTTATATATCGGTAGGATCGTATGCTCAAAAAAGAAAAAAGAAACAATATTAACTTCTCTAATATTATATTATTCGCCATTGTCCTTTTGCAGGTTATGTATGACTTTTCTTGCTTTCCGTTCCATACGATATGTTCTTACTAATCTAATATGGGCAGCGACATGTTTCTATTTGCATGTGACGTTATGTATTAACGCTGTTTGGGAAGTTATTAAACTCATTGTCACGCTTATCCGTGAACACCTTTCGCGCATCAGCATATAAAAGAATGGTGGATCATGTTGTTTTCTTCTTTCTTTTGCACAAACAATTCTTGTAATACTCTCTACACATTTATTTATCAAAGCCAGGCCAATTAGTTTACTGTCATTACTGAATCCTCTCTTCTTGAAAAAGCTGAGCGATGCAAAACTGAAAGACCTAGCTAAAGAATTATACGCTGGGTGGTGGCGGTGATATTGTATATTTGCTAGAAGTTGCTCTGGTTTTGATTTACAAGATTGTATGATGAATATACATATCTACAACATATCTACTCGATTTCAGAATGCACGTAATCTCTAAACACAAAGTTCTTCTCTTTTTCATGTAAAGCATATGCAGAAGCAGCTGAAATCAGGGCTAAACCGGCCAGAACCAACCGAATATGAACATCGGAAGGAACACCGGCCGTGGCACCGAAGATAACCGTCGTGCCAACAAGAAATTTCTTGAGGATTTGGAAACCATTGTATGCTCCTTTGCAAGAGGAACACACTTGTGTATGCTGTTCAAATCTATCCAGCATCTGTTTTTGTTTCGTTCAAATTCCACACTTTGAGACATGTAAGTTTTGTATATATATAGAGATCAATGATATTTGGAACACATGATCGATGACTTACCTCGCGCTTGGTCAAGACAGTGGAAGGGAGAGGTTGGTTAGATGCAGTGGAGCCGAACCACTCAGGCCGACTCTTGCCATGCCGTCTGAGCCAGTTTCTGAAAGCTAGAACGAAACGGTCTGCTTGTGTTGGAGTAAATGTGAGCTTTGTGTACTGTTTGTTCACGTCGTAGTCAGGTGACTCCATTGATTTAGATAGAAATACCTTCTCTTGCCCCTGAAGTACGATCATGTCTCCGTCATAGACTAAGTTTGAAGTCCAGTGTTCGTACCATCTCGGCACAATCTAACAAGGAACAACATCAGAAGATTTATGTAGTCAAATGGGATTTGACACGGAATCAAAGTTTGATTGTTTTACCTGCCACCAAGCGGGTCCTGGTACAGAGAATTGGAAGAAGTTTCGTGCGCTGCAAACAATGGAACGGGTCTTCCCTGGAGCCATTGGTATATTGAATGAGCAAATCCAAATAACCCATTTTTGGTTACCAACAATTGGTAGCTTCGCATCTATCTCAATTCTGTACACAAACATACACAATCCCATTAAGTATGAAACTGTATACTAACCACTTATGTGGGAAACTCGAGACTCACTTGTTAAGAGAATAGCACGGAGCAACGAATTTCGCTGTAATCCTTGGATTGTCGTCATTCGCACCTTGGAAACCCCAAGGACCACTTGACTCCACCTTGAAGGGCAATGGTTTGGCTCTGTCTCTTCTTCCTGTCACCTGTTTACAAACACGAAAACATCGTCTGATGATCAAATTTTTTTAGCGGAAATGCAAACATATTGGGAGCTTTGAGAGAGAAAATCACCTTGTGATGAGCAAAATCGATATGGGATGGATCAGATACATTTTCCATGAGAGTATCATATCCATAAAAGAGATCCCTTTGAATTGTCACTGTTGAAAACTCTGGTTTATCGAAATCATCCGGCAACCTAAAATGGTAAAGATCAAAGCTTTATTAAAGTCTACGCAAAAAGCAACCAATTTCAACGCCCGGAAAATAATCGTTTCGCTCGTTACCTAGGGGGTTCAGTTGAATTGGCTCTATCACATCCATTTTCATCAGGCCACACAAAGAGAAGACCTTGAGACACCATTGTTGGGAACTTAATAGCGCAAGCTCTCGGAGATTTAATAGCGCGAGCTTCAGGACCTGAATTAGCAGCCTGTGGAATCCTAGTGCAAGATCCATACCCGGCAAAAGACCATCCATGATACGAACATTGCAAGTGTCCATTCTCATCCAACCTTCCTTCCTACAAAACCACAATGCATCAACAACATACACAACACATCTACTTCCGTCTAGATTACAATATTAGGTAAGCTCCACTAATTTAACAGCCAAAAGCTAAACAAATATCAAGAAACTGACTAAAGCTCAAAACTTATGTTACCACTTTGCCCAAAAGTTGACTTCTTTTGCTCATGTCAATAAAAAAACAAAGACAACTGTTTCTGATTCTGATCTTAATATTTTATTCTAAACATTTTTGAAGCTGACCTTATATTCGAATACTTTACAATAAACAATCATCTCCAATAGTTTATTGTTCTAATCCAAATCACAGTACCTAGTTAAACTACTTGTTCCAAGAGAGAGAGAGAGTGAAAAAGAGATTACAGATAAAGGAGCGAGACGGTGAGGGCAGAGGTCATCAAAGGCGGCCCATTTCTGATCGTTCCGATCGAACCAGAGGACGAGGTCCCGACCCAGAAGCTGAAACCGGGTTGGCGAATTCGTATCCAAATCTTCCACCAGCGAAACAGGATACCAGTGATCTCTCCACTTAAATTCAGACCCTTCTTCTTCATTCTCTCCGCCGTACTCTTCTTCGATCCGTCTCTCCTCCGCCGGATCTGAAGTGGGAACTGACGGTGGTGCCGCTACGCGAAGAGGTTTGTGGAGAAGTTTCTGTCTTTGAGGAGAAATCGAGACTCTGGACGGGAATCTCGCGGAATTGGTGGTGGTGGGAAATAAAAAGGGAATCTTTATGGATTTGGATTTTGTTAGTGTCGCAGAAGCAGAAGAGACTAAAACCACTGACATTTTCTAATTACCGACTTGCTTTTCTGGATTTTGATGTCGTTAAAATATACACTTTCGTATGATTCTTATTGAAGCTTCTGAATTCTGCGAGAAGAAGAAGGAAGAGGAAGAGCTTGCGTGCAAGTTTTGCGTTTTTCTTGGCTATCGGTACCATTTTTTTTGTATTTTAACGAGAAAATATTGAACAAATGTTTTACACGTGGCGGGTTTTGGCACTTGGCAACTATGAACGTTGAGGCTTTATAGACTTTGTTTGCTGTTGAACATATCAAGATTCTACTTTCCACCAAATCTATGGATGGATTAAACGACCAAATCTATGGCCTCTTGCATTTTTTATTTACTTTTAGTATCTACATTTAGTTTAATTTTTTTTTCTTTTTGTAAATGGATCAATAGAATTAGGATACCGAATAAGGAACAGTTACTTTCGGTTTTTGATGTGTTGAATATATTGACTATAATGAATTGATTGGTTAAATTATAATAGATAATTTTAATCGTGTTTTTGAAATTGATTTCTCCGAATTAATAGTATTAATCGAAGAGCAAAGGTTTTTTATTGGATGAAGAACTTTGAGCCTAGCCTCATTCTTCTTGATGAACAATTGATCAAGTGTCTGCTAAATAGAACTAGCGGAGGTACACCTTGAGATATGCTCAGATATTCCCGAGAATATTGACCTCTTCAAAGAAAACTTCACCTTGGCATTCTTCTGTGTCCACTCTTTTGTCACTTTCGCGGTTGCAACATCTCTCCTTGGTGGTGTTGTGCTGCTACCACCGACGACATCCCATAAGTCTTCACTCACCAAGTATGACTTCATACATGAATTCTATAACTAATAGTTAGATTGGTTAGAATAATTTTAAGCTCTCTTTAAATACAAATCTTGAAAAGAACCAAATCAGAATGGCTCTGATACCATATAAAGAAACTGAGTATAGTGCTTAGCACTAGCCCAAGATCTTAATATCCGAAAAACTTCAGATAATCAACTCTTCTAAGTATGAAAAAAATAGAAGAACAGGTGTAGAATACTTGAAAGATTTTAGAGAGAATAAGACCTTAAGATGAACACTCTTTATTAAACTTTTTTTTATTTCTCTTGTTCAACTTCTTGTGTTTGTACAAATGAAAAGGTGAGAAGATATTTATAGCATCCCAAAAGATCTTACAAACTACTCTAGATTATTCTAGTAACCTCTTAGATATTTATTGTTCTCTAGAGTTTTATACTACAATATGTAGATTTTTATACATAAATATCTTACATTATTATCTTTTAGAATTCTGTAGAATACTTTAAGAAAAAGTGATGAACTCTAATGATGTATCTAGAGATATTCTAGAAGTTAGACTTAATTTTTGGGTTTAGTCCAATAATAAATAATTGGATTATACTCATAGTTAAACATTGATCCAAAATCAAGTTTAATTTTAATAATGTTAAGCCATGTCAACCTCGAGGTAAGATAGCCATACTGTCCGATCCATCTACCTGGCTTCTCGATTCTGGAGCTTCACACTATATGACTGCTGATCTTGGAAATCTCACGGCTCACAATCGATATAGTGGATGGGACAATGTGCTTCTTGGTGATGGCTCGACCAGCCCAATTACACACTGGTTCTTTTTATAATCCCTCATACACTCATCCTTTCTTCATAAATAATGTTTGATGTGTTTCATCTCTTGATAAAAATATAATCTCTGTTTTTTAATTTTGTAAGGCTAATGGGTTCACTGTTACTTTTACACCCACATACTTTCAAGTCCGAAATCTACAAATGAGTGCTCTATGTCTGGAAGGCCTGCCTAAGAATGACACCTATGAGTGGCCAACCTAGCCTCTATTACTAGTTCATCTCTTACTTTTGCATCTACTATCAAAATGTCTTTATCTGGCATTCTCGTCTATGCCACCTGACCACTTTTATTTTTCAAAAATTAGTTTCTCAATTTCAGTTACCAATTTCTTCAAATGTTTTAAATCAGCCATGCACGGCTTGTTCTATCAATAAATTACACAAGTTACCTTTCACACAATTTATTTTGGATATCACCAATTTTGACGATTTTAAGTATTATGTTTTTTTATAGATTATTAGACTCGATATACTTGGTTTTATCTTTTAAAACAAAAAAAAACACAGATTTTTTCAGTGTTCTTACCACGTTCAAAATATTGGTGGAAAATCAATTTGCACTTTGGTCCTTATTCAATTGTGGATAAGTGTGGGAAAGTAGCTTATTGCCTCGAGTTACCAACAACTTTACAAATCCATCCAGTTTTTCATAATTCACAATTGAAGAGAGCTATTGGTTCTACCACAGCTTCACATGTCTTGCCAAATGTGATAAGCGACGTTGAAGTACGAGAACCTGAATATTGGTTCTCGAGCGAAAGATGGTCAATCGTGGAGGCAGACCGGTTACTAAGGTTTTGGTCAAGTGGTCGAATGAAACTGCGGACAATGCTACATGGGAGTTCCTGTTTGACTTGTAGAGACGATTCCAACCTTGAGGTCAAGGTTTTTCAAATAGGGGGTTTTGTTACAGGAATTACTTGTGCTGCAAGCAACACAATGGAGAGGGAGATACTTACAGTTTTTTATATCTATCTATTTTCTATTTTTACTGGTTTACGAATTTAGTCAGTTTTTCCACTGTTTTATGTTCGGTTTTGTACTATTTAAGCTTCATGAATTGAAGTCACATGCTTTAACCTAATAATATTCAGAATTTTTTCTTCTTTGCTCTTCACAATAAATTCATTGTGATCTTTATACGTAATCAATCTGATTCCGGTGAAGAAGCGTGTGTTTGTTTCTCGGAACAATCATACGAGATCCGAATTTAATCTATCTGTATCAAATGGACGAATCAAGAGAGGGATAAGAGTAACCAGATGAAGAGAAAAGGGAAGAGCAGTTTCTTCGTTAAAACTTTACTCGGGAAACCCGTGAGAAAAAAAACTCGAATAAAGAAAAAGAGTACAATCTGAAAAGAATAAAGCAAGAAAACGAAATGGAACAGCAAGATGGTTGTGGTGGCCACTCATGGGACCATGGTATTTACACCGGCGTAAGAAAGGTGTATGTTACATATAATATCATGGTCGAATACGACAAAGCCGGAAAATTGGAAAAGCGTGAAAACAGGGACAGACTTGGAGAAAATAGGGTCCAAGGAGAACAAAAGGAGGTAAATTTTACCGTGGGATTCAATAGCTTTTTTCTTGTAAAATGCTAATTTTTAACTTACAACGGTATTTGTCTCATAAAAAAATAGCAGGCTAAAGTTTATGAGACATATATAGATATAATGATAACAAGTCAAGAGGATAGCCTGAGAAAAATTACAGAACCTTTGTTAACCTATTCTTGAATAGCTCCAAAGAAACCTTTTATTTGTTTACCGTAGTTTGCAGTGGACTATCCAAATGAATATATTACATCTGTTGTGGGGACATGTGAACCAGGCTCCTCTAGCTAGACAAACCGAGTTAGGTCGTTGAGTTTCAAGACGTAAAAAGAGTGAATCTCTCCTACATATGGGACAGTTGGTAATCGCACTTTCGTGTTGGAGGGCAAAGGTAGGGCTCTAGTCAGATTCCACGGACAGGCTCTAGTCAGATTCCTCTAGTGGAGAAACTACAAAGACAAGGTGGTGACAGAGGAGCTTCATGGGACGATGGTGTTTTAGACTGTGTGAGAAAGATATACGTGGGACAAGGTGAAAATGGTGTTGCAACCGTCAAGTTTGTGTATGACAAGAACAACCAGAAGGTGTTAGGAGAAGATCATGGAAAGATGACTTTGCTTGGATACGAAGACGTGATCATATTAGTTCAGTGTTATTTCCTCAAACTAGCTGTAAACTTGTATTATGGTTTCTTGATGAACCTCATGCCAAAGAAAGCAACACAAAAAAGAAATGAACAAAATTTCTAGTTGCAACAAAGAAGATGGTTGTGAATAAATTACCCAAATCCAATTCAATTTAAGCTTCTTCAAGAACCAAACAAGAAGCCGAACACAATGAAATTAAACTTGTAATTTTTCTTCTTCTCTTTGACCTCGAGGAACAGAGACCAAACTGGGGTAAAAGCTACAATGTAATGGCCAAAAACCAACCACAAGATCTATTTGGATTTTCCTGATCAACTTATTGTTCCCCACAACATGGATCCAAGCTCGACCATCTTTGTCGCAAGAACAAACTGCAAGCCTTTGATCGTCCTAAATCCGGCATATTAGGAACTGACACTTCCATGAAATTAATCCATTCCACATCTTGACCACGCAAATTATGAATCTTGTTTTTAGTCACCCAAATCTCAATTTTTTTTGTTACATGGCATTGCTTTAAGAACGAAAACCGATCTCCCCTAAAAACCCCAAGAACAAAAGCATCGTGATCATCGTTCCCATCACATGGTAGATCACAAAATGTGTAGAAAAATTCCATAGAAAAATCGAACTTAACTAGGAATAAGTTAGCCTTGTCACAAGAAGCAACTTCATACCAAGTTCCATCCAACGATACACCATTCAAGCCGAAAATAATATCACCTCTTCCTTCCTTAGTACTAATTCTACTATAAGCAAATTTCTCCTCCCCCGAGTCGGAGGAAAAATCATGGAGTTTCCAAATTGACTTGGTAGGATATGATTCCGTCTCATAAGACGCAAGGGCCTTGTAACGATGATTATTATCATAACCTATGCCAGTGAAATCTAAACTAGGTTGGTTAACATCTGGCTCGATCCATCTAGTCTGTCTTAACCACGGGTTCCAAACCACAGCTCCTTGCAAAAGCCCATTGCAATCAATCAACTTTATAGGTACCTGAGATTCTAAACCGGGAATATCTAACGTTAACTCACGCACCTCTATCTTTGGATTGATGCTTACTGAATAAATATTGGATCTGTTTGCTAAGATAAATCGAAACGTTGTCTTGTGGTTGTTGATGAACGTTTGATCGTTTAAGAGACTGTTCCATTGTTTAGATACGATTCTGAAGCGCAGAAGAGATTTAGGCAGGATACGAGAGAGTATCTCTTCAATCAAATCCCATGGAAGCTGCTTCTTGTTCGCCATTAGAGTATGTCTTTTACTTTCAGATTGACTATATATCTACTTGTAAAGTTTTCCGAATTAGGGTTTCAACCGATTGATAGATATTCACTCACGAATGACACGTCAATTTCCCCTTTAAAAAATATTTTCCAATTTTAACTTGGGGTGTTATTGCATAGACTAATTTAATAGAATTAAATATATTTTTCATTAAAAGAAAAATTTATTTTTATTTAATTGTAAATTTGATGAAAATGAATTAAAATTCAGTCTAATAGATTAATTGTTGGATATAATTCAAAATAAATTAAAAATATTTTATTATTGGATTAAACATTTGTTGGATATAATTTAAAATGAATTAAAATATTATGTTATTATTATCCATTGAATTTTATTAGATAACTATTCCAATGAATTTTAATTTAATTTTTTATTAAAAACAAGAGTAAAAAAAATATTAAATTTTTTATCTGGATTATGAACTGATTTCATCGAATATTGGTGAAAATTGAAAATTTTTGGCTAAATAGATGCAGAAGATGAAAAACATGATGAAATTAATATATTTTCTTAAAATTAAAATTTACGTTCAAATCGACAAGAGAGAGAAAGAGAGAGAGAGAGAAAATAAAAATGAAAGAATAAATATGATCAACAAGAGCTGCGGAATTGAACCTAACCGAACCAAAATTTTCAGTTTTTATTATGTTTGATTAAGACTTGAGTTTAATTCGGCATATTTAAAAATCAATTCAGTTATCGGTTTGGTTTGGTTAACCAAACTGATCGGTTAATCGATTTTTATATTATTATTTTTAATTAAATTACACACAAACTAAACCTGTTTATACCGAAATTAAATCGAATTATACCAAAATTAGACCTTTTTAACCAATATAGTAATTTGACCAAACCAAAATAATCAAATTTAACCAAAATTACCCGAATTTAACCGTTTTAAAAGAAATTATCAAATAAAATTAAAAGAAACATAATTTTATTAATTTTAGTTTTAAACTCAAAACTGAAACTAATCGATAACCGAACCAAAATTATATTCGGTTAATTTTAGAAATGTTTTTGAAAATTTTTGTTAACCAAAAACCAAAAACCAAAAACTGAATTGGTTCGGTTTCAGTTAACCAAAATGCAAGCTTATGGTCAATATTCAACGTTCTATTTATGAATGGAATTTGTTACTGTGTTTTCTTTTAATATTTTTTATTTATTATAGATTTGAAATTACAAAAAAATCTATTAAAATATATATGAGAAATCAAAATATATTACAAGCAAATCCATTAAATTTCATTACATATTTTAGAAATTAAATTAAATCCATTAAAATACCTCTATTTATAATTAAATTCAATTTCATTAAATACCTTAATCTAATAACATCCCTAAGTTTTTATTTTCTAGAATATACCATTTTTAATGGTAGCCTCCGGAAAGACGAAAAATATAAGGTGTGCAAGACAAAGACTTAAATAGTTGTTACTTTGAAATTTTGGATGAGTTTAAGTGTGATTTTATTTTATTTGGACAACTTTAAATAGGATTTAATTTTGTATAGTTAAACTGGTTTTTCGTTTTGTAATACAAGTAGTTTTAAGTAATTGTATATTTTTTTTGTTGAAAAAACTAGCTTTAGTTGTACCTAGTTCTACTATTTTGTTGTAAAACAAGCAATAGTTGTACATAGTTCTATTTAACTAGTAAAACTGGTCAAACTGATAAAACTAGTGAAAGTTAATAATTTTGAAATTAAATGTAATTAACGAATATAAACATATTAACATTATAAAAAACTTATAAACACATTAAGTAGAAAAAAAATTATATCAAATTTGTTTGTTATGTAAGAATATAGATAACAATATATTTATATTTTTGATGTCACTTTATAAATAATAGTCAAGTTATGTTGAAAAAGTTATATAAATCTGGTGTTAGAACATTTTAATGCATAAAACACTCTGAATTCTATGTTAATGAATTTTAGTCAAATGTAAAACTACAATAACAAATTTTTTTAGTTAGATAAAACTAATTAATATGAAAAACCTCAAAAGTATAACTATTTGTAGTTTTAGTAAAACTACTATCATCAGTATACCATTTCAACATTTCTCTTTCATTAATCATCTTCTTCTCTCTTCATTTCTCTCTCACTTTCATCTTCTCTCTCAACCTTTCCTTTCAATATCTCTCAATCTTTCCTTTCGACAATTCTCTCTTTCTCATTCAAGTGGGAATTTGTCATATTATGGACCCTAGCTACAATGAAGAAAATAGGAACAAGAAGCTAATTGACGGGCTTTAAAGCCATAACCGATAGTGACGATGGGATTTCGAAGAATTTTCCATGTGGTGAACGAATTGTCGTTGAGACATCTGAAATCGAATCTAACTTACAAAGAAGATACTTTATTTGCACTGTGTTTGAGGTTAGAAATCATGATCTTTTTATTTACCAATTTTTTAATGTTATATAACTCATAGATGTTTATTTGCATAATGATGGCTTCTATCATAGGAAATGTTGGATTAATGGTGTCAAACAAGAGGTGACTAAACTAAGATAGGAGGTTGATGAGCAAAAACATAAGATTTGAATCTTTGAACTTCAAATTGTGCAAATACATATGGAGCTGAAAACAATGCTGAAGACATTGTAAAGCCGAAGGAAAACTAGTATAAGTTTTAGTTATACGAAATTCATCTACTTGTTTTTGTAATACATGCCTTAATTGTACGAAGTTCAACTTATTTTTCTAAAACTAATTGTAGTTGTACGAAATTTTTACTTTTATTTTAGTAAAACTAATCGTGGTTGTACGAAATTTTACTTGTTTGATAAACCTAGACTTAGTTGTACCAAATTGCACTTTTATTTTGGTAAAACTAGTCGTAGTTGTACCACATTCTATTTTTTGTTTCATAAACTAGTCTTAGTTGTACACAGTTGTACTTCTATTTTGGTAAAACTAATCATAGTTTAACCAAGTTGTAATTTTTGGGGGTAAATTAACCTTAATTATACCAATTTGTAATTTTATTTTGTTAAAATTGGCTTTAGTTGTATTGAATATTATTTTTATTTAGATAAAACTAGTCATAATTGTACCTAGTTCTAATTTGATAATTACTTATGTAAAGTAAATGATAAATCGAGTTCAACTACCACCGCCTTAGTTTGGACATTCCCTCTTGGTCCTTAAGTCCCATTTCCCTTGAACCAAATCTCTTCGCACAAGAACAAATCGCAACAAACAAGGTCGAGACAAAGAGATTCGCCACGAGATAGAGATATATACATATAAACATTAACATTGCTATTATGGCAATGTGGGTGTAACTTATTTTCAACAAATGATAATGTCATATACATAAATTAATAATATTAAATTATATAATTAAATCTAACATTTGACCATCATAATTATTAGCAAGAACATAAAAGCTAACAATAATTAATTAATTATATGGCTAAAAATTATCTCATGAACATGTTTTGGATTCAGTATTTTCAAAACATAATTTCAAGACAATCATTTTGACAACTTAATAAGAACATGAACAGAATTTGGTTTTGAATCATAAGAACAAAAAACAAAACATTTGGAGGCGGGATGATCCCTTTCCTTAACTCAATAAAATGCCCGCAATGAGACGGTTTTAATGCATTCTTTGAATCCGAGGATACAACCAAATATTAAGACAAACATGTTTCATTCATGTTTGAATATACGAGCTAATTATCTACTATATACTCAAGAACAAGAATCTACTTTTGAAAGATAAAAGTAGAAGAAAAAGAATGAAGGAACCTGTTAAACCTTGTGAATTACTTAGCTACTAGAACCTAACACCAACAACCAAGACGATATTTCAAGAGAGCTTCAACACTTAGAAACTTCTCAAAAAATATATAAAATGTGTCTAATGGTGTTTTTTTGCTTTTCGAATGAAATGATGTTTTTTTTTCTTCTAGCTAGCTTGGTATTTATAGGAGAGAAATAACTTGGTGGTCAAGTAGATCTAATGGCCAAATTTATTTGGTTTTTAATACTAAAATTTGTAAGTTACAAAAAAATTTTGACCTCCCCTAAGCAAATTCTCATTCACATTTTAACTATATATTATAAGTCCACATGCTTATTAATATATTGTTCCAACAATTTGTAACGAGAGAGCAATAACAATGGGAACTAGTTTGAATTGATATTTGGAATTTGGAGTTTGTGGGTTGCTCGATTTCCGGAGGGGAAGTTCGAGAGAGAGGGAATCGTGAGTGAGAAGGGGTTAAATCGAGAGTCAAATTGATCGACAATGAAATAAAACGAACCACTTTATAGAATTCGTTTTGACCGTTTCTTCAAACCGGTCCAAAACGGTTATGAACCGTTTCATGATTCAGTAGATAGATCCACAAAACTGGGGTGATTGGGTAAAACCCAGATATAAATTATAAAAATATAAGATTTATTTAGGTTTAATGGTTTTTTTACTGATTTAGAAATAAATATTTTTGAAAATATAAACATAACGTAAATTTTTTAGCATGAAAAATAACTTCAAAGACATATGAGATGATTGCTCCCTATATACCCTTACATCTCTAAAGTCTATTTTGACCATCTCTCGGTCCTTAAAAAATGTCTGAAACACTTGAAACAACATACTCACAGTTCCTTTTGTCTCTTTGTCTCCTTAATTCCCTCTCTTGATCCCTTCAATTTATTGCGTTTTTATTTTAATATCTGCTTAACAATCATACATAACGTAAAAAGGGAAAAAAAACCTTTTCTTCCTGGGATCTATAAAACTGATAAATATCATCTACTTTCCCTGATTTCACTCTAAAAATAGAAGACGATAATAATTTCGATTTTCTTTTTTCAGGAAACGAAATACTGTAAGAGAGATAAGATCGTTTCTTTATTGATTTGTTTTGATTTACTCTCTTCGGTTGGTAGGTAGTTTTCCAGAAGACTACTGAAGATGAAAGAAGCATAAAAATAAAAGAAGCTTCGACCAAAATCAAGAAATTGTTTGTTTTCAATTTTGGTGAAAATAGAAAGTATTTATATTTTAATTTTGCTTTTAAATCATTTTGGATTTTCTTCTGTCTTTGGTTGATTTTAGCTGTAAAAGGGCCACACACCATTGCCCACAAAATGCCCCCTTCTTGACGTCTCTCTCTGTGACTTTTGATTTGAATGAATTGAAAAACAGTTATTTCTTTTTCTTCTTCTTAGAATTTGCTTTTTGTTTGAAAGTTTTGATGGAGTTGTAGTGGTGTTCTTTTTTTCTTCAGTTTATTACTCCATTATAATTCTCTTTGGCTCCGTGGAGAAACTTCTGGGTTTGGTGGGTTTTATTAATTTCTTCTTTCTTTTGAATTTCCTTGTGAGATGTGAAATTTTCAATTGTGATCATATTTCTGAGTTGGAAATTGGGTCTTCTCTCTGAGGCATGCCACCTGCAGCCAAAGTCTCTGAGTTTCACAGAGAAGGGAATGATTGGTAAATCACTCTCTCTCTCTCTCTCTCTCTCTCTCTCCTTTTCTACCTGCATGTATGTGTGTTTGTTTATACAATTTCAGTTGATGGGTTTTGGGTAAATTGATGTACTCGTCCAATTTTATCATTTTGGTAGCTTGGAGACGCTAAAGTTTGCAGCTTTTTTGAATTCCTCACTTTTCATCTCATTTGAAAGATGTTCAGAGAGGGAATAGATAAGAAATTGTCTAGATTGTTCATGAGAAATTTTAAATCCTGCCATAGGAAACAAATGAAGAACAGATAGTACAAAAGATGTTCTTTATGGAATCCCCCTAAGAAATTTGTTCTTAGATATCTTCAAAAGAGAGCTGAATTTCAAAATATGCAGGTTTTGCAAAACAGGGCTTTCAAGTGACATAACTGTTGTTGTTGATGGTGTGAACTTCCATCTTCATAAGGTATAGCTTTTTTATTATTCTTTTGATGCTTTGCTTTCTTCTTGAGTTTGGCATCGCCTTTTTCTTCTTAGGTAAGTGTATATTTGATCGTTGAGCCATAATATCTGTGTGACTCTCTAAGAAGAACTATTGAGATTAATAGGAACTATGCTGGATTTAGCTAGTCGTTCCTAGTATAATAATATTATATCGTGTAGGCTTGAATGTCTTGGGTATCCAATAAAGATATGTCGAGTTGGGGTTCACTTGTTCCCATTAGTCTATGTGCGGAAACTATTAGATCATGTTAAGCTACATAGATTCAGCTACTAAGTATGTGTATGAACTTTCTTATGGTTATGTAAGCATGTATGTGTGCATCTTTCTACTTGTGTGTGTATCTAAGAGTATTAGTATATTCCCTGCAATGCTTTTTAAAAGAATTACGAGGGTTTATGTATGCGTTTATTTGCAGTTTCCTCTGGTGTCAAAATGTGGAAAGCTAGCACGGATGTATGAAGATTCTAAAAGTACCGTTAAGAAATCTCTCTGGATAACAGTACTTGAAGAGTTCCCCGGTGGTACAGAAACTTTTCTGATAGCTGCTAGATTCTGTTACGGGGCTCGAGTAGATTTCACCTCGAAAAACATAGTTTCCATACACTGTGCAGCGGAGTACCTCGAGATGACAACTGAATACGGAGAAGATAACTTGATATCCCAAGTCGAAACCTTTTTGCACAAGCACGTGCTTCGCAATTGGAAAGACTGTATCTTGGCCTTACAAAGCTCCAATTCAGTGTTAAAGACTGCAGAAAAGCTTCAAACTATACCCAAACTCATGAACGCTGTGTCCACGATGGTGTGTACTGACCCTAGTTTGTTTGGATGGCCTATGATGATGTATGGTACGTTGCAGAGTCCGGGTGGAAGCATTCTATGGAACGGAATAAACACGGGAGCGCGAATGAGAGGCTCTGGTTCAGATTGGTGGTATGAAGATATCTCTTATCTAAGTGTAGATTTGTTTAGAAGGCTCATCAAGACGATGGAAACAAAAGGTATACGTGCCGAAAGTTTAGTCGGTGCTATGATGTATTATGCGAGAAAGTACTTGCCTGGTTTGGGACGGTGGCAGAGCAGAACAAGTGGTAGCAGCAAAAGCAGAAGAAGTGTTGTGAGTTTTAGTTTAGCACCAGCTTCTTCGTCTTCCCCTATGTCTCCTGTTGATCAGATTGCTTTGCTTGAAACCATTCTAAGTCTTCTACCTGAAAAGAGAGGAAGATCATTCTGCAAGTTCTTGTTAGGTCTCCTACGTGTTGCTTTCATTTTGGGAGTTGATGGGAATTGCATAAAGATATTGGAGAGAAGGATAGGGATGCAGTTGGAACTCGCAACGCTCGAGAATCTTCTGATTCTGAACTATTCTAATTCAGAGACGCTGTACAATGTCGATTGTGTAGAACGAATAATCCGCCATTTTGTGTCATCATTATCATCCTCAGAGCTACCTGACTTCTCTCCTCCATCTTTGGAACTGGAGATATCTCCTTCCTCTTCACAGCCCTTGAGAAAAGTGGCTAAGCTGGTAGATAACTACATGGCAGAGGTTGCTTCCGATGTGAATCTGAAACCGGATAAGATACGGTCTCTTGCAGCAGCTCTTCCAGAATCTTCAAGACTCTTGTACGATGGTCTATACAGAGCATTTGATATCTATTTCAAGGTTGGATCATACTCAAAGCTCTCGTTCTTTTCATGTTTTCTCTCCAAACGATCCAATATATAATATGAATCTGAACCTGTCAGGAGCATCCGTGGCTATCAGATAAAGACAAGGAGCAACTCTGCAATATCATGGACTACCAAAGACTCTCCATAGAAGCTTGCGCTCATGCTTACCATAACGACAGGTTACCGCTCAGAGTTGTTCTTCAAGTCCTCTTCTTTGAACAAATGCATCTCAGGACCGCTCTTGCAGGTGGTCTCAATGTCACAAACACCGAATTAGCTCATGCACTGACCATTCCAGGCGGGACAACAGGGCAGGAGATCGTTAAGAGAGATGGGTGGGTGACAATTGTGCGCCAAAACCAGGTTTTAAAAGTTGATATGCAGAAAATGAGGTCACGGGTTGGAGAACTGGAAAAGGAGTTTCAGAATATCAAGCAGGAAATGAAGAAGAGAGTGAGCAAGTCCTCTACCTCCCTGAGCTCGCCTCGTCTGGTCAAGCTGGGCTGCAAGTTTCTTCTTCCACGACCTTCTGATGCCAAAAATGATACAGTCCCGAGCTCTTTGTCCAGCACTCCTAGATCTGCTGCCGCTGAACACGCACTGCCTCGCTCTTCCCGCCATTCCAAACACCGGAAAAGCTTCTCCTTTTTCGGATGAATCTCCCTCCAAAAAGTTTTTCAGCTCATCTTCTCTCAAAACCCAACACAAAGAAATTTCCTTTTCTTTTTCTGACACTTCCCCTCCAGGAAGTTTCTCTCTTTCCCGGGAACCCCTACAGAAAATTTGCTTCTTTTCATTGCCCACAACCCCACCAGAAAGTTTCTCCCTTTTCCAGGGAAAACCTTAAGAGAAGAGGTTGCATCGTTTCAAGCGGTTAAGAGTATTTGAATTGGGTCTCTTTCTGTTCAGCAAAGCATTCTGTTCGGTTAACAGTAGTTGCCGCGGTTTTTCTCTCAAGGTAAAAGCTTTGAAGACTCTTACCATCAAAATTGATAGGGCTTTCGAAGAAGGCATGCCTTTGTGATCGTGGTGGTTTTTGGGATATGGATATACGGTAAAAGTAAATAACTAGAGATAGTATCTATAGAGCAAAGAGGGTATAATTCTTGTCTGATTTGATATGATTCTGTTTGAATCTGTGTAGATGTGTTGGTGTGGCTATCTATGTGTAAATCTTGCTTAGATACCTCGATCTACAAGCATGTTGCTGCTTTGTCAATATTGTACGATATTTTTACTGTTCAGATGCATTTAAATGTTTGATAAAGGAATTAAGGTACTCAAAAAACTTTATAAAGTGACTAAAAATAATTTTTAAAAGTCGAGAAAATATTGTGTTTATTGAAACAAATGAACACACTGTTTCTAGGTTTTGTCAAAGACGAAAACTTAAGCATCCTCATTCATGATATTCTTAAGAGTATTATAAATATATTTTAATATTAAAATTAATAATAATTTATTGATCGAGACTCAATTAGAAATTCTTAAGATTTTGTTGTGCAATGGTAAAACTCAAAGAATTTCTAAAAAATTAAAAAAAAATTAATTAATTAATTTTTTTAAAAAAAATTGCAAAAGTTTGACAAAATAATATGATAATGAATGATGATTCTTTTAAAACTTCAAAAGTCAAATATAAAATTGTAATGTATAGGTATAGCATATATATTTGGCTCCCTGTATTCATAACATTTATCAATTTGTATATAGCATATACCTGCACATAACCAAATCAACCCACATTCACTCTCATCTACCATAATATTTTTACTTTATTTTCTCTCTTTAAACAAAGGAACACACCACAAGACCTGCTAAACAGAAGTAGAAAACATTTCACTCATCACTTCACCTCTTTCGCAATGGCAGATGGTTTGCTCATTTGAGAACACATACCCAACAATGACATAAATGCAACATATTGGGTTCTCTGCAGATGAATTCGGTTAGGTTAAAGCAAAATCCTATCGCTGATTGATTACTTGCCCCCGCCTCTTCAATTCAGCTTCTTTCGCCTGGAGCTCCTTCTCCTTAGATTTCAGATCCTACAAGTAGGAAAACATTAGTTGGTCTCAGGGATTATTGGGACATATACTTGGTACATATCTATCAGGCAGTAGTCTATATTCCTGCAAATCCATGCATTAGCATACTCTTTGTTGTACACCACAGAAGCAAAATATTAAGTCCCCCAAAGTAGACAATGTTCTCAAAACTAGCTACAAAGATGAGATGAAAAGAGAATTATAAAATTTTCAATAAGCAACGGCTCCTGATCATGATGCATGATTATGATTCATGCATTACAACACCAACAAAATCAAGATGCAAGAGAGACAGGTACAACTAGCCACCTATGCTGCTTACTGACACTCTATACAAAATCAAGCGATCTAGTGAATAACCACTACACAGTATCACCACTCTCTCATAAAAAATTCTAAAGAGGATGACATCAAATAATCATCCAGAAAGCATATAAAAAAGACATGGGGAGTGAATTTACTCGCTTGATAGATCATGTGGGTAGGAGTAACAATCCGAGGATGAGGTTCAAACTCTGCTTCCACACCCTTAGCCAAAGAGATGATTACAGGAGCTGTAACCCTCTCCTTCCAATACTTACTAATCTCATTAAAGATATGAGTCTCAATCATATTCAAGCAGAACCCATCTTTCAATATCTCTATCTATGTATGAAACCCTATCCCCTAATCTAATGTTACAGTATTTCGTATGAAATACTTTTGAAAAACTTTTCCCGGTTTTATGGTTTATGTACTTTGCGGTTTATGGTTTAAATAATTTGTATTTGGTTTACTTGTAAACCAACAAGTCACGTTTTATGTAATGCCAACGGTGCAGTGTAAAAAGTTAATCGAATATTTTCAGCAAATCTTCCTTCTCTCTCTCTGTCATCATCTTCCCTGCTTTTCACCTCCATTAACGAATTGTCGAATCTTCGAAGGTGGTTTTCTAAAGCCTTAATCGCCTTCTAGGTTGATAAATTCCCTGGTTTTCGAGCTTGCTATCGAGCTCTAGATCGGGACTATCGGTTGCTGATTATTACTGTTTCATTGGTATCAAAGCAGTGAATCCTGAGGTTTCCATGGATACGAGGGCCCAATCCTTGATCGAGATGAACAAGCAACTTGAGGAGATGAAGATACAACAACGAGAAGAAGCTAATGCTGTACGATCCGAGTTGTTGGGTTTGAAAACGGGTTTTGAGCAACGTTTCTCTGAAATCCAAGAGAGCATGAATGATAAACTAGCTGGGTTTACGATGGGAATCAAAGAAAATTCAAGGGTATCACTGACATGTTATCAGAAATTTTCTCAAAAGATCCTCATAAAAGACCCGAGATATTTGTTTCAGAACAGCCTCAAATGTCTTCGATCCTCCGCACTCCGAAACCACCAGACCCATCATCACATCATACTCCGTTGGGATCCTCAAGCACCAACAATCCTTCTCAGACCAACTCTTCGAGTCGACTGTCAAATAAAATCGGTTTCCCAGACTTCGATGGAACTCTTATGAGGGATTGGTTGTATAAGTGTGATCAATTTTTCCTCTTGGACAACACGCCACCGGAGCAAAAGGTTCAGCTAGCCTCTATCCACATGTCCGACAAAGCTCTAAAATGGCACCATAATTTTATGGGCGAGAGGTATGGTATCTTCCCTACTTGGTCAGAATACATCATCGCATTGTCCAAGCGCTTTGGAGAATATTATGATGATCCCCTGTCCGAGTTGGTAAACATAAAACAAGTCGGTGACTCCGTCGACGAATTTCTGGAAAAAATTGAGAGTGTCCTAACCCGATTATCCTTACCATCAAACAACGCCCTGAGTATTTTCCTAGCCAATCTTAATCCCCATTTAACCCTACATACCCGCCAGTTTGACGTAACCAATGTAGCCGATGCGGCAAAAATCGCGCGTCTCCATGAAAACTATCTTTCCCACACCACCCAAATTAAACCACGAGCTCCCTTTAACCCAAATACCCAGAAATCCAACACCTACTACAAACACACCGTTAATCCTCCTTATAAACCACCAGAAAATCACAAACCAACCTTCATACCCAGAAATACCAACGAAAAATACTCAAGAAAGTACTCTTATGAAGAAATGCAAGACAGAAAGAACAAAGGCCTATGTATGTTTTGCGATGAAAAATTCGTCCCTGGACACCAACATAAACATCGGAAAGCTCAGATTTATGTAATGGAAGGAGAAGAAGAAGGATTCCATATCGATGAAACGGATGAAAGTGAGCTTCTGCAGTTGAGTGAACACGTAGAAGCCGCACCGATACTCTCACTTAATGCGCTTAACGGTTCTACAACGTTCAACTGCATGCGTCTGATGGGGGTCTGCGGTAAAAAGAAGCTGTTTGTCTTGATAGATCCTGGAAGTACGCACAATTTTTTTAGATATTGAAAAAGCTAAAGAAATCGGTTGTTTACTCGAAGAGACTAAACCAATGGCTGTTGCGGCGGCTCATGGAGACAACATGATCACCAGCTACAAGTGCGTTGATTTTGTGTGGAATATGCAAGGGTACAAGTTTCATTCTGAAGTTCGAGTACTCCCTCTCACATGTTGTGATCTCGTTCTGGGAGTACAATGGCTGACAACACTCGGTCCAATCTGGTGGGATTTTTCTAACCTACGCATGGAATTTACTCTGCATAATGTCAAACATGTTTTAAGGGGTTCTGCAAAATCAAGCGGAAAGCTGATCAAGGGTAGTAGCCTTAATAAAATCCTCTTGCAATCACCCCAGTTAGCAATGATGCAGGTCCGGGAGCTTCATGAATACGATAATGGAATTGACTCACGTTTTGAGACGTCCTTGTTCCACATTTCTGTCTCATCAACAGAGCAACTCGACTCACTCGACTTGAAAAAATTGCTACGGACTTACGATGACATATTCTCAGAACCTACTACTCTACCACCTTTCAGAGAAGGTTTTGATCACAAGATACCTTTGGTTGCCAACTCAAGTCCAATCAGTCAAAGACCTTATCGGTATTCCTCTATGCAAAAAGATGTGGTTGATAGAATGATGCGAGAGATGCTGAATCAAGGAATCATACAACATAGTTCTAGTCCTTACGCATCACCAATCGTTTTGGTGAAAAAGAAGGATGGTAACTGGCGTTTATGTGTGGATTACAGAGGGTTAAACTCACAGACAATTAAGGATAAGTATCCCATACCCCTGCTGGATGATCTATTAGATGAGTTAGGTGGCTCTACCAATTACTCCAAGCTTGACCTCCGTTCTGGGTTCCACCAACTGCGAATGGACCCTCGAGATGTGTATAAAACTGCATTCAAAACGCACGCAGGGCATTACGAATACTTGGTTATGCCGTTCGGCCTAACTAATGCCCCATCTACGTTTCAGAGCCTTATGAATCACGTTTTCCAGGACTTTGCTCGGAAATTTGTCCTCATCTTCTTTGACGATATATTGGTTTACAGTTCAACATGGGACGAACATCTCTGTCATTTGGATATGGTGTTTTCTCTGCTACGACGACAACAATTGTATCTTAAACACTCTAAGTGTACTTTTGGAGCTACTAAGATCGAGTATTTAGGACATTTTATCTCGGCTGAAGGTGTGAGTACAGATCCTGCAAAAATTAAGTCGATCAGAGAATGACCAATACCTACACACCAGCAGCAACTGCGTAGTTTCTTGGGTCTAGCAAACTATTACTGGAGATTTATATACTCCAATAGTATTATTGCAAGACCTTTGTTTAATCTCCTCAAGAAAGATGGTTTCGAATGGAATGCTGACGCCAACCGTTCCTTTGAATCTCTAAAAGTCGCATTGACTACCGCACCGGTTTTGGCTCTCCCAGATTTCAACAAGACGTTTGTTGTTGAAACTGACGCCTCTAATCAAGGAATCGGCGCGGTTCTAATGCAAGACAATCACCCTATATGTTTTATTAGCCGCGTTTTGGGTCCTCGCCATCAAAATTTATCAGTTTATGAAAAGGAAATGATGGCTATCGTTCATGCAGTGCAGGCTTGGGGAGCTTACCTTGCTCATCATCACTTCATCATCAAAACTGATCAACGCAGCCTTAAGTTTTTGAGTTCCCAAAAGGTGACTACACCGTTCCAACACATGTGGTTATCAAAGTTAATGGGTTACGACTTTGATATTCAATATAAGGAAGGCAAGGAAAATCATGTAGCTGATGCTCTGTCGCGGGTAACTGGGGGTGAACTTTTGCAGATAACTCTCTCACAGGCTCACAGCGATTTCTATTCCTCACTGCAAAAACTTTGGGAGACAGATATGGCTCTTGTCCGCATCATCTCCGATTTGAAGGTCAGTAAGCAATCTCATCCTCATTACTTTTTTACTGGTAATGAACTTCGCCGAAAAGGGAAACTCGTAATCGGTAATGATCATGATGTCAAGATTCACATTTTCAAATGGCTACATGATTCCGCTATTGGAGGGCACTCTGACAGAGATGCGACTTTGCATCGTGTTAAATCCCTCTTTTATTGGCCGAAAATGAGCTTGGAGGTGCAAAACTATGTCCGGAATTGTTCTGTTTGTCAGCGTAACAAGTTTGAAACCACAGCTAAGCCGGGGTTACTTCAACCTTTGCCAATTCCGGCAGGTGTTTGGGAATCGGTAAGCTTAGATTTTATTGAAGGTTTGCCGGTGTCGCATGGAAAACACTGTATCCTAGTAGTCGTTGACATACTCAGTAAGAACGCTCATTTTCTTGCCCTTTCTCACCCTTATACAGCATTGGAAGTTGCTCAACTTTATATGGATCAAGTTTTCCGACTCCACGGCATGCCAAAGGATATCGTCAGCGACCGCGACCCTTCTTTTCTAAGTGAAGCATGGACAGAGCTCTTTCGTGTTCATGGTGTGGATCTTCGGTTCTCGACTTCCTACCACCCACAAACAGATGGTCAGACAGAAGTTACGAACAGAACATTGGAAACATATTTGCGATGTATGACCTCAGATGTTCCTTCGTCATGGTCTAAATGGTTACCACTAGCTGAATGGTGGTATAATACCACATATCACTCTGTTATTTGTTCTACACCTTATGAGATTGTATTCGGGCAGCCACCTCCTCTTCACTTACCATACCTACCAGGCGAAAGTCCCTCCTCTGTCATCGATCGTAGTATGGTTAAGCGAGAAGAACTCATCTCATTGTTGAAATTCCATTTACTTCGGGCTCAGAATAGAATGAGACAATATGCAGATGCCAAGCGTTCGGATAGAGAGTTCGCAGTGGGTGACTTCGTATATCTTAAGCTGCAACCTTACCGTCAACACTCATTGAAACAACGCAGGGTTACTCATAAGCTATCACCTCGGTTTTACGGCCCTTACCGTGTCATTTATCGTGTGGGTAATACGGCTTACAAGTTGGATCTCCCATCCGATTCCGCAATACACCCGGTCTTTCACGTCAGTCAACTCAAGTTTTGCCCAAACCCACAATCATCTGCTCCTCCTCTTCCTCAGTACCTTCGGGATCACGGCACCGATAAGGAACCAGAAGCTATTTTGGAGACGAAAATGGCGAAACGACAGAAAAAAGTTGTCACAAAAGTACTGGTTCAGTGGAAAGGCGAACCACCGGAAAAGGCGAGCTGGGAATTTTATCAAGACTTCATAGCCAAACACCCTGAGTTTGATCCTTGAGGACAAGAATCATGCGATGGAGGGAGTAATGTTACAGTATTTCGTATGAAATACTTTTGAAAATTTTTTCCCGGTTTTATGGTTTATGTACTTTGCGGTTTATGGTTTAAATAATTTGTATTTGGTTTACTTGTAAACCAAAAAGTCACGTTTTATGTAATGCCAACGGGGCAGTGTAAAAAGTTAATCGAATATTTTCAGCAAATCTTCCTTCTCTCTCTCTGTCATCATTTTCCCTGCTTTTCACCTCCATTAACGAATTTTCGAATCTTCGAAGGTGGTTTTCTAAAGCCTTAATCGCCTTCTAGGTTGATAAATTCCCTGGTTTTCGAGCTTGCTATCGAGCTCTAGATCGGGACTATCGATGCTGATTATTACTGTTTCATCTATCTTCCACATACTTGAGATACGCACACCGTCTAATCAACCTTGTAATCAACTCCTCACTCAAATTGATCACTTCGAACGAACAAATGTTCAGCTGTGCTTTTATCGATTGCTCTCCCTCATCTTCTCCAGATCCTCACACTAAATTTTCCCCTAAATCTGCCGTAATTTTCCTGCAACATTGCAATGAAAACGCTGCCCCAAGCATCAGCTCCTACACATACGATCCTTAACGGACTGTCATTGGATTTTCCCATTACTATACCAATCTCATCAACTCTTTCTTCCACCAATCTGCTCGGAGTTGTGTTATTATCATTCATCGTCTCCACGGTTTCCGCCAAATGCTCCATCATCAAGAAACAAAGTCTTTTGATTTTTCTTGAATTTCTTGGGTGGTTTATCCACTAACAACACAGCAAGCTATGGAACAAAACTCATTTTTATTTATCGGAGTTACCGATGTTTAGAGGGATTTTGATAGAGAGAAAAAAAGAAACACGGCCACAGAGAAGTGGAGAAGAAGACTTTATCGACCAACGTCCGATTCATGGGTCGAAGAAAGAAGAAGAAAAAAAGAGAAGAAGAAGAAAAAGAAGACGAAGAAACCGAGGTGAGACGTCTCAAGAATTTCTCTCGGTTGAGACGTCTTGTGAAGTTTCTGATTTTCTTTTATTTTTTATATTTTTTTAATAACTTTTAAGAGACGAGATGGTGATAGTTTCACCGATGCTGTTGGTTTTAGATGGATTGATTCAGATGATACGCGATTCTGATGATACGCGAATATTTGTATATCGGTATGTTTTTAGTTTGACCAAATAGAATGTGAATACATCATTAGGTTTAGAGTTTAGTTTTTGTGTTCACAATTAGAATTTTGAATTTGGATTTAACATTCCAGGTTAATGTGTATTTTTTGTGTTTACAGTTTACTTTCAAGAATCAAAAGATTATGATTTAGCATTAAAGTTTTATATTGTAAGATATTGAACAAGAACACATAGTTTATGTATATTAAATAGTAATTAGCATTGGTTTATGATTTTACTACACAAATCTTCTAAAATGAGTTTCTGTATTTGGTTTTACTACATAATTTTTGGTTTTTTTTTGTTAACATAATCTACTGGTTTTAATATCCCTTTTAATAATGCGGGGTGTTAGTTTTCGAACCTCAAACTTATGTCATAAATTTTAAAGATGACCACCATTGTGACACATAATTCCGACTAAGGTTGGGTTTTAGTTTTAGAGTTTAAGATTTATAACTTGAGCTTTTATTTTAAAATGTTTGATATATAGAGTTAAAATGTTGAGTAAAAACGCATTGGTGTGTCTAAATTACAGAGTAAATATAGTATTTATGGTTTAGAGTTTTCAAAACTTAATTTTTGGATTTGATCTCTGAAAGTAGTTTTTCTTCCAACTTATTTATTGTAAAGTAATATCTTGTTTTCTATGTTATTGTTGCTTATCTCCTATTTGTTTGTAGAAATCTGGAACACAGAAATGTTGCCGAAGTGTTAGGCATTGGCACAACGAACTTGAAAAAACACGTACTTGTGATGGATAAGTGTTTTTGTGAATTGTTGTTTTGGAAAATGTTGTCAACGTTGTTGGTTTGTTGTTGTATGTTCTCTCAGTTTTTGTTTAAGCTGTGTTTTCATTTCAAGCCTGTGTTCCCTTTAAAAGAACCTGTATCATTTTTTATTCTCTAGAGTATTTGCTGATTCCAATAGTCTTTGATTTTCTCCCCACAAAGGGAAAAGAACTTTCGAGTTTCAAAACCACCTTACGACTGCCACTGAAATTGCAGAGCCAATGCAATATCTACACGAAGGTAACATTTTCTATGGAGGTCTCGAGACTAAAAATCTCTGAAGAATGAAGAGAGGATAAATGTGTTGGACTAAAATGTTATTAACCAAAATGGGCTTGAAACATGTTGTTAAAGTGAATAAATGGAACTTAAAAAAGTCTCACATTGCTTAGGAGGAACTTTTATCACTTGCATATATAGTGGAACAAAGTCACTAAGCTTCAAAGTGGTTTATGGGGAAAACCAAGGGATCCAAACGCGCGCACCACCACTATCGCCGCTCAGGCTCAGGCTTTAGACTTAGGGCTTTTTCGATCTGATTTTTTGGATCGATCGATCGGGTTTAAAACTTGGTCGTTATCCGCGAATATTCCACTCGAAGTGGTTACAACCGCTTGCGAAATTCTCGGGATGACCGCTGAAAGTCGAGATTTTATCCCAAAAATCCACTAACAACTATTCTCTATAAATAGAGACCTAAAGTGATCATTATGGGTATCCTGAGCATTCTTATAATCTCTAAAATCCTAAAATTCATCGCTTCTCTAAATTCACAAAAAAGGTCAAGCTCTCTCTCATATTCGTTTCTATCTTTCGGAAACGATTTTTATTCTTGAGTATATCGTAGTAACGAGTTCACAGATTCCAAATTCGAGTGTTATGAATCGGTCTATAAACGATTGTATCCTGGAACTTAAAAAGCGTACAGAAAACGTCGCACTACGGACGCTTTTTTGAGTTAAGGAAAGAGATCAAATATCGCCTTCGTTTTCTTCATAAAATCGTTTTATTAAATTGTTTTTACACAAATTGATTTCACTTATATATCCGATTTTCACAATCGTATCAGGTTTTATAAAATCGTATTTTCTTATCCTGTTTCACATGTCCTACAAAATGTCCATTGTTCTCTTATTAGTTTATGTACTTTGTCTTGTCTTGTTTTAAAACATGATCTAAGTTTGTAATGTTAGATTATGCATTATAAGTTTTGTTTTCTTTTAATTACATTTATTCATTTCAATTATTTTAAATAATTTTAGTTTTATAGTTTCTCTTGTTAAAATACTCATTTTGTTTAACTTGGATTTTAAGACAGTTATAAACGATGTTTTGCACTTTGGTATTGTTCTCTAGGAATTGCTGATGGGGAAGTAAGTAAAAACCTTAAAGGAAGTGTCAAAAGATTCAAAACACAATTCAAATAGTTTCAGCAAACGGAAGCTTCTTACTTCTCCATTCATGAGTTTCCTGAGAATACTATCAAAGTGCAAAATATCACTTCTAAATGTCTTAAAATCTTAGTTAATTTTCCCCCCCCCCCAAGTGGCTAATACCACAAATCTTCACAACTTGATCAGAAACAAATAAATATTTTAACAAGAGAAAACTATGGAACTGATTATATTTAAAATAATTAAAATGAATAAATGTAGTTAGAAACAAAAGAAATTTATAATGCATAGTCTAACATTATAATTTTATATAAGCTAATAAGAGAAGAACATATACTTATCCCCTCTTCGCTCTTTATAATATTTTTAGTCTTGAGACCTACTGCGTTGACTCAGCAGTTTTAATGGCAGCCTTTAAGAGGTTTTTAAACTCAAATGTTTCTATCTCTTTGTGGAGAAAATGAAAGACTGTTAGCAGCGCTTGGTGCAATGATTTTTGATGTTATAGGCAGAATTTTTTTTGGTGCTTTATAATATTATAAATAAATAGTAATTTCTTTTTAAAAAATCTAATTTAATAAACGATCCATTATAAAAAATATATAGTACTAGAATATAGTTTTCTAGCATTTTTTCTGCAAAAACTTACATAATCGAGATCTTTAATCATATTTGTCTCAATTGATAGCAAAACTAACTCATTTAATTTCTCTTGTGACATGGTAGATCACAATTACTTATTTACAAGTTTTAGTTTTGAAAATTTTCTTTCTGCGGCCGTAAATAATTATTTTTTTAAATTGATATACTTTTTTTTTAAAAAAAAACATACTTGAAACCTATTAAAAATATATTGATCTATAATTTGATGTTTTTTTTAATATGTAATTTTTGTGATTGTTGGAAGCGACGAATATTCTGGAGAACAAAAAGGAAAAAAATAATATTGGTTCTTTTAAAGTGAACACAGTTCACATCAACCATGTCCAACAGGAGAATGAGATGCCAGGCCAGCGCCAGGCCGATCAGGAAAAGAAGAAAATGCACTATTTCTACATTATAGCCTCTTGTACAATGTGTGATTTCATGTTTATGCTGCAATTTTGTCGGTTTTGTAGATATCTCATCATAGAGGCATTTCCTATGATTGATATTGTTTCCCTGTTATTTCAGTGGAATATTACTCTATCTCAGGGATAAATTCCAATCATGTGTTGATAGCTTGAAGGCATGATTCAATTGCATTTTTACTAGTTACCATTGCATAGTCATTTGTTACTTACTACTAGTCGTTATACTTTTTATTGTTTTCAAATACTGTTTTGTCAATATATAGCTGAATTTTTTAAAGATACCAAAATTGAAGTGAACAACCAAGGAATGTTGCACCAAAAGTATCACATTTCAAGATTGATTGTTGTGGCCATTCGAGAAGTGATGTGTGTGTCTGTTTTGTTGACAACTAATCTCAATTCAAAAGAAAACGAAGTTTGGAGAGCAAGTATCGGGAGGATAAACTCAACCAAGCATAGACAAAAGTTATGGATAAGGTTAAATCAGAACTTGGAGTTATCAAGAATCTAAACTAACATTAAGATAACAATCAAGAAACCTCTATATATACTAGTTGGCGAGCTGTGTCAACAATATGAGATTAGAGAGAGATAGAAGAGATTTAGTTTTTTGAGTTAGATTTTCTAAATCTTAATAAGAAAAGAGTGTTTTCTTAATATTTGATCTCATAAACATAAGCATACAAAATGATATATGGTATCAGAGCATCGATTAAAACTTTCGACTAAACCCGTGGAGAAGCAATCGTGACCAAGGCGTGATCAAGGCGTGATCACCCGACTGCAAAAGCATGGAGGAGACGAAGGTGGTACCATGACGAAGAAGACGAAGGTGGTACCTTGACGAAGAAGACGAAGGAGTCAATGTCCTCGTCAATTCAATTCTCAATGTTGTCTGCAACAAACTACACTGTGTGGGCGATAAGGATGAAGGTCACGCTTAAAGCAAATGAAGCATGACAAACAATAGAACCCGAAACAGAGGATGAAAGGAAAAACGACATAGTAGTGGCTTTGTTGTTTCAGTCTATTCTCGAGACCTTAATACTTCAATTAGGGGAACAAGACACCGCGAAAAAGATGTGGGAAACAATAAAATCCCGACATCTAGGAGCAGACCGTGTAAAGGAGGCACAACTGCAGACGTTAAGTGCAGATTTTGACCGTTTGATGATGAAGGAGACAGACTCCATGATGATTTTGCGGGAAAACTGTTCGAAATCTCGTCCAAATCCTCTGCACTCGGAGAAGTCATACAAGAAACTAAGCTCGTTAAGAAGTTCTTTAAAAGCTTACCTTGCCAAAAATACATTCATATTATTGTCGCGCTTGAACAGATGTTAGACCTAAACAACATAAGCTTGAAGATGTTGTAGGGAGACTGAAAACTTATGAAGGACGCATAAACGAGGAAATTTATTCTAATGATCAAAACAAGTTGTTATTTTCAAACACGGAGTCTCAAGGGTGGAGAGGAGGAAGCAATTTCAGGGGTCGAGGAAAAAGGGGTCGTAATAGAGGTCGTGGAAGAGGTAGATTCAATGGGCAAACACAAACAATTGATTTGATCAACCAAGAGAGACCTAAGCGAGAAAAGGCAACGATTGTTTGCTACAGATGTGACAAACGTGGTCACTATGCCTCAGAGTGTCCCGATCGACCTAGAGGAAGACAGGAAGCAAACATCACTGAGACTATTGAAGCAGATTCAAATTTATACACACATGAAGTTGTGTACCTTAACAAGGAAAACCTAAGACCAATGATCTACGAAACAGAGAAAGCAGAGCAAGATATGTGGTACCTAGACAATAGAGCTAGCAACCACATGACAGGAAATAAGAGATTCTTCTCCGAGTTAACGAGAAGGTAACTGGGAGAGTAAGATTCGGTGATGGCTCTCATGTTCAGATAAAAGGCAAAGTATCTATACTGCTACAAGAAGGAAGTGGTGGACATATGCTATTAAAAGGAATCTACTACATACCATTACTCAAGACCAATATTCTAAGCCTCGGTCAAGCGATAGAAGATGGTTGTAAGATTACCCTGAAGGATAACCATCTCACAATGCATGATAGTACTGGAAGGGAAATCATGAAAGTTGCGAGAACTCAAAATCGGCTGTACAAGATCAAATTGAGTGTAGGAAGACAGTCGTGTCTAAAGGTTGCCACAGAAGAAGATGCAATGAAATGGCATGCTGGACTCGGTCATGCGAGCTATGACAAGCTCAGGCTTATGATCAAGAAGAGGATGGTACACGGTGTACCTGAAATCCACTGCGACAGGATCATATGCAAGGCATGTCTCATCGGAAAACAAACGAGAAAGCCGCTCCCTCAAATCTCATCTTTTAGAGCCTCACGCAAGCTAGAGCTCATCCATGGAGACTTGTGTGGACCGATTACTCCTGCTACAGTGGCAAACAACAAGTATGTTTTTGTACTAATCGATGATTCCACAAGATATATGTGGACTATTCTTTTAAAGGAGAAATCGGAGGCATACAAAAAATTTAAACTTTTCAAGGCAATGGTCGAAAAAGAAACATGAGAGGCAATAGGAATGCTAAGCACAGACCGTGGAGGAGAGTTCAATTCGATAAGCTTCAATTCTTGTTGCAAGGAGAATGGTATCTCGAGGCAGCTCATGGCGCCGTATACACTGCAATAGAATGGTGTTGTAGAGAGAAAGAACCACACCTTAATGGAGATGACAAGGAGCATGTTAAAGGCTATGGAGATTCCAAATATGATGTGGGGGGAAGCGGTCAGGCATGCAACATATCTAATAAACCGTCTTTCCACGAAAGCTCTTGATAATAGAACTCCATATGAAGCATTTAAAGGGAGAAAACTAACACTTGCACATCTGAAGGTTTTCGGTTGTGTAGCTTACGCAAAAACAGAGACAGTGACGTAAGGAAGCTAGAAAATCGTTCCCAAGCTTTAGTTCACATGGGAATCGAACCCGGAAGCAAAGCTTATCGCCTCTTAAATCAAGAAACGTGAAGAATTCATTTGAGTAGAGACGTAATCTTCCACAAAGCTAGAGAGTGGTCGTGGACACAACACGATGAAGTAGAGGATGATGCATATATGTTTAGAATAATTTGGGGGGGGGGAGAATGACGATGATGATTCCGACTCAAGTTATTATGAAACAGAGAACACCTCGCAATCCTCACCATGGCTGCCTCCAATCATGAGCAATCTCGAAGAACAAGAATCTTACTCTCCGTAAGAAGGAGCAATACGAGGAGGTTCAAGAAGATCCAATACCGAGAATGCACCAGATCTAAGAGCATCAGTTCGAGACAGAAGGATGCCGGAATATCTAAAGGACTATGTATTAGTTACTGAACTCTTTATGCTAGAGCTGTAAAAAGAACCATACAGTTTTCAACAAGCTAAAGAGCAGAAGGAATGACGAGAGGCTATGAAATCCGAGATTGCTTCTATAAACAAAAATGCAATATGGAAGCTAGTTGAGAAGCCGGTTGATGCAAATCCGATTTAAATGGGTCTACAAGATCAAGAAGAACACAAATGGAAGCATTAACAAGTATAAAGCTAGGCTGGTTGCAAAAGGATATGTGCAACAGGCTGGAGTATATTTTGATGAGGTCTTCGCACATGTAGCACGATTGGAGACTATTCGTCTCTTACTCTTTTTAGCTGTAACCAGGAAATGGGAAGTACACCATTTAGATGTCAAAATAGCATTCCTCAACGGATAGCTAAATGAAGTAGTTCAAGTTCTTCAACCATAAGGGTTTGTCAAGAAAGGAGAGGAAGCCAAAGTATATCGGCTGCAGAAGGCGCTTTATGGCCTAATACAAGCTCCACGAGCTTAGAACATAAAGCTTGACTTTGTACTCAAAGAGATAGGATTCACGAGGTACTCTAAGGAAAACACAGTCTACATAAAAGGGAAGGATACAAAACTTCTGTTGATGGCAATTTATGTTGATGATTTATTTGTGACAGGATCATCAATTGAAATGGTTAACGAGTTCCAGAAGAACATGTCTTCTAAATTCGAGATGAGTGATTTCAGAAGAATTCTAATCAAACAAGAAGTCTATGCAAAGAAGATCTTGATAGATGCATGAATGGAAGAATGTAATCCGCACATGTTCCGATGGATTCAAACTTAAGGCTAACAAAAGCAGAGGATGAAGCAGAAATATATGATACAAGCTATAGAAGATCGATCAGTTGCCTAAGGTACCTGCTCCACACAAGGCCGAATATCTCTTATGTTGTTGGCGTGTTAAGCAGATACATGCAATGTCCACGAGAATCACACGGAGTCGCGGTAAAACATGTGTTGCGATACATACGGGGAACAATCAATTATCGAGTACAAAAGCGACGGTGGAGATAAACTTGTTGGCTTTAGTGATTCCAGTCACAACATTGACCCCCAATGATGGGAGAAGTACAACAGGGCATGTTTTCTTCCACGGCACATCTCCTGTAACGTGGTGTTCGCAGAAGCAATCAGCAGTGGCTTTGTCGTCATGTGAAGCGGAGTTCATGGCTGCAACAAAAGCTGCAAAAGAAGGGTTATGGCTCTCGGAAATTCTGAGCGAAATACTCGCCATAGAGTCAAGAAAGGTATTGATAAGGGTGGACAACAAATCCGCCATTGCTTTAACCAAGAATCCAGTCTTCCATGGTAGAAGTAAACACATCCATAATCGATACCACTTCATACGCGAATGTCGAGAGGGAACAAGTTGAAGTCGAGCATATTGCCGGGAAGGAACAACGCGCATACATTCTTACGAAACCGTTGGCAAGACACAAGTTCAAAGAAGGAAGAAGCCTAATTGGAAGACTAGGGGGGAGAATGTTGACAACTAATCTCAATTCAAAAGAAAACGAAGCTTAAAGAGCAAGTATCGGGAGGATAAACTCAACCAAGCATAGATAAGATTATGGATAAGGTTAAATCACAGCTTGGAGTTATCAAAAATCTAAATCAACCTTAAGATAACTATCAAGAAACCTCTATATATATTAGTTGGCGATATTTGTCAACAGTATGAGATTAGAGAGATAGAGATATAAGAAATTTAGTTTTTTGAGTTATATTTTATAAATCTTAATAAGAAAAAATGTTTTCTTAATCTTTGATCTCATAAACACAAACATACAAAACCATATGTTTTAGTTTTTTTTTTGTTTTTTTTCTATTGATATAAGATAACTATTGTAGTTTATTTATTTATTCAGAATTTTTTTTGTTGGTGAAAGAGCGATAGCGGTCCTATAATACTTCAAAGAAAAGTATCACGTTCGCATTCGACATACTAAACTACTGCCATGTTTGGAAGTTAGAGATTTAACCATGAAGTTAGAGATTTAAACATGATATATTACTTAACAATAGAGGTAAGTTTTAAAACTAATCATAAAATATTTTACAAGCAAAAATATGAGATAAATCAAATTAAACAGAAAATAGAGTTTAAAACAATCAAAACTACTACAAATGAAATTAAATATTTTGACTATAGTGTAATATGAGGTTGTCTTCCATCGGCATATGATCCGACTGTTTTTTTTTTTGACGAAAACACTAAAAAACCTTAATTCTTGTTAGTTAGAATTTTTTTCTGTAGTATCTATGCAATGAGTTATATGAATAAATAAAACTATTTTTAATGAAATTTTAAGATTATAGATTTATTATGCCAAAATCTCCCATTTCATTTGTGAAATTGGTTAGATCATTTTAGTATCCTGGAAAAAAATGTTTTATTAGTTTTTTTTCCCCTAAATGGGATTTTTTTTTTTCAACATAGCCTAATGACTTTAATATCCTCAATAACATGCGAGGTGCTGGGTTCGAACCCCAAACCTGATGCAATGAATACATAGATGACTACCATTATACCACATAATTCCTACCTCTAAATAGTTTTATTAGTTTTAAATGACATTATTTATCATTAATGACAAATAATATTTACGTTAAAAAAGAATCTTAATTTTCCAGTAAAAGTTATTTGGGAAAATTCAAAAGAAGAAATAAAAAAGTCGTCTTCTTTCTTTCTCTCATTCACCTTCCGCATCCAGCTTTTGAATTCTACGATCGGAGAAGCCATCCCGTTTCTAGATTAGGGTTCCGATCCCTCCTTCCGACGATTTTGCTATGCACGAATTGTGCCTCTCGTTGCCGTCGTATTTAGATCCAGTTTAGCGAGGGGATTTGCACGTGCAACGTCGAGGCGGCGACGAAGTTGGATCTGAGAAAACCTTTCTACCATGAGCGGAATGAGAGGCCTCTCTGTCTTCATCAGCGACATCCGAAATTGCCAGAACAAGGAAGCCGAGCGACTCCGCGTCGACAAGGAGCTCGGGAACATCCGGACATGCTTCAAAAATGACAAGGTTTGGGGTTTCTTCTCCCTCTTTTTAGAAAAGAAAAATCTTAAATCCATTTCTGCTTCTCCTTAGATTGTAATTCAGTGGCCAAGTATCCATTTGTGTTAGAGGTCAAGGTAAACAGTAGTTTTAGAATTTCATTATTTGGTGCGTGGCTTCTGTAGAATGCTTAGGGAAGAAGGATGTGCAGTTTCAGCTGAACTTTTGGCACTTCTCCTCCAAGATTAGATTACTGATTTTTTTGCAATGTGATCTATTGTTAGAGTGAATGGGAAGATATGGGATCCAAGAGAAGAGCGTAGTTGAATGTGAAATGGCACAATTTTGCGAAGTGTTAGTTGGAAAACCCGAGTAGTGGGATGGATGATTCATTTTAATGTTAGCATCTATATATAATCAAGAATTTATCATATAAATCTTGGATGCTGTAAACAAAGCTTTGAAATGATTTCATTTTCTTGTATTCTCTTGCAAGGAAGAACTGCTTATCTGGAATTAATGCTTCCACTGAACTGGGAATTTATGTAGATCATAGTTTCATATGTTATCAGATAGCGGCATTCTATACTTTGTGGCCCTTGCTAGATTTTATAAAGTTTAGCTGTTTCATTAATTAATGAAATACTAGTTTAGTGGGTTAGATGTTAGAGATCAGCCATTATTATATGCTTTGCAACGTCTACTATCGGCTTGTCAATCATTTTCTCCGTTTGTTCTGTCAAATTAGATAAAGAGTGTATAATATATGAGTATATCACCCTGAGTGTACTTGTCCATTTCGTGATTCAGATTTGAAATGAATCGTTCATGCATTTGTGATTAACATTTTCAAGCTGTTTTCATGTACGATAGGTATTGACACCATATAAAAAGAAGAAGTATGTATGGAAAATGCTCTATATACATATGCTGGGTTACGATGTGGATTTTGGTCATATGGAGGCGGTTTCTCTTATATCTGCACCAAAGTATCCTGAAAAGCAGGTATACCTAGCTCCTTTCATTTGCGTAAACAATTAACCATTGTTTTTTAGATAGGAAACGGAAATATGTTGGTTTACTTGTTTGGCTGCGAATATATTGTCAAGGTGGAAAGTAAGCAAAATGTCAATTATATATCGTAGAAAGCAAGATACTTTAAGAGCGATAGTTGTTATATTATTTTACGTGCTAGGTACACTAGCAGTTCTATTATGTGAATAATAATATCATGCAGTTGCAAACGCAGTGTATTTTTGATCTCCCGAAGATTTATTTGTAAAATTGTTAATTTCATGCTTTTTAACTGACTTCAAGTTTTCATCCATGGATATAGGTTGGTTACATTGTCACATCGTGCTTGCTCAATGAGAATCATGATTTTTTGAGGTTGGCAATAAATGCTGTCCGAAACGACATTATTGGACGCAATGAGACTTACCAATGCCTGGCATTGACTTTGGTAAGCGCTCTTTCATCCACTATGTGTTGATGTCTTATCTTTCAGCTTATGAGATGTAGTTTAGTATTTCAACAGAAGGTCAATGCGTATATTATGTGCATCATGCTTATTATTTCGGTATTTGAAGCCATCTTCTTCATTAAATGATGCTTCCTTTTGTAGCTCTTTTTACCGTCGTGTGCTCAATTTCCTCTGTAGGTTGGAAATATTGGTGGACGAGAATTTGCGGAGTCGTTGGCACCTGATGTTCAAAAGTTACTAGTAAGTGACTTGATAATTTTGCATGTCTTCCATATGGCGTAACAGTTGATCTTATGGGCTTGTTTGCTTCAGATTTCTAGCAGTTGCAGGCCTCTAGTAAGGAAAAAGGCTGCACTTTGCCTGCTACGGTTGTTCAGGAAAAATCCTGACGTCGTCAACGCTGATGGCTGGTGCGTATTAAGCACTATGTTGTTTCTGTTTTTTCAGTTTATAGATGTGTCCTTTTATATTCTCTTCTTCTTATGATTACAGGGCAGATCGTATGGCGCAACTTTTGGATGAACGTGATCTTGGTGTGTTGACATCTTCTATGAGTCTTCTTGTATCTTTGGTATCCAATGACTATGAGGGGTACTCAAGTTGTCTACCTAAGTGTGTCAAAACATTAGAACGGCTTGCTAGGAATCAGGATGTTCCTCAGGAGTACACATACTATGGTATCCCATCTCCTTGGCTCCAGGTTTGTATTAACTCGCTTACTGATTCTTTTACACTCTAGCTTTACCGCCTTGCATTCCCCTGGACTCTTCATTTTATAGGTGAAATAACTTTTGAATTGATGCTTGCACATGTGTGTAAGCGTGGTTCTTTAAGTGTTGTATTGGATATTTATATGTCTTCTGGTTAGCATAGGTGAAAACGATGAGGGCTCTTCAGTATTTTCCAACAATTGAAGACCCCAGTACTAGAAGATCCCTTTTCGAGGTTCAATTTCTTCCAAGAAACTTACTAATATACATTTTTAAATCAGCCTCATAACATTTAATATGGCAATTTCAGGTCCTACAACGGATATTGATGGGGACAGATGTTGTAAAAAATGTGAACAAGAACAATGCGTCTCACGCTGTGCTCTTTGAAGCTCTATCTTTGGTAAGATTGCCAGACAGATGATTGACGGCAAGTTTATGCCATGAAATTAATTGATGCAAATTGCCCATCTCCTTTGCATGTCTGGACTCCTTCTTGCCAAGACATCGAAACCCAAAAACAGAATGCTGACTTGTGCATGGACGTTTTCCTTATGATTCTGTTTGTTAAGGATAGAGCTAGTTTTTAAAATATTTGGTAAATTATTTCTTGCATGTCTATCTGCCTTTTACCTTCTTCTTGCTTTCTTTTATTATATACTGTCTCCTTCAACATTCAGTGCTATTTTGCGTAAAAAGTGGTTTATCATTAATAGATAATTTGAGTGTGTTCTCAATTCTTTGCCTTGGTGAGAAGTATTTTAACCTGTCAATATGTGGTTCCGCTATAGGTCATGCATCTCAATGCTGAGAAGGAAATGATGTCACAGTGTGTTGCTCTCCTAGGAAAATTTATTTCTGTACGTGAGCCCAACATCAGATATCTAGGCTTGGTGAGTTTTTATATAATAGTTTCCTGCTTGTAAAGCCTATCTAGAACTTTGTATACTGTTTGTGGTGGATCATCTATTGGTTGGCCATAATGATGCAATTCTTGCAAACACTGCAGGAGAATATGACACGAATGCTGATGATCACAGATGCCCAAGATATCATAAAGAAGCACCAGCCTCAGATAATCACCTCTTTGAAGGACCCTGATATCAGGTTGGTTTATATTTCACTATATCAATATCAGCTAGTTTGGGTTGTGAACCAAGGCTGCCGTCTCTGTTGATCAAATTTGCAACTTATGTAGCTAATTCAGTCAGGAAGCTGGTTATAGTTGATACGAGTCAGTTTTCCTTAAATCTTTTCTTTTGTATTGAAAGTAGTTGATAACTTCCGTAGTATAGTTTCAGTCAGAATAGAATTTGATTCGATTTGGGTTGTAGATATGCAAATTTAAATATAAATGTGAATCTGATTTGCTGTAATCTTCAGTAAAAACAAATCTTCTGGAATACTCCTGACATCCTGTGTTAAACAGTTATCGGTATTTATGTTAGTAATTCTTATTGGGTTATAAAAATTATTATACAGTACACTTTGTATGATATATATATCGACATTGTGACGATATTGAGTGAATACCGAACTTGATCAGATTAAACTTAACGTTCGCAATTGGAGCTGTCTTTCCACAATTTATAATTTTAAAGAGTCTTAATAATTATATATGTATTTGTATATATATAGAGAGGGATATCCTACTTCCCTGTTCCTGTCACTTGATCCAATATTTTTCCCTTATTTATTTCATATCTTTGTATGTTGGTCCTTATGCTCTTAGTATCAAGTTTGCTGACTAGTTCAGCTTTCCTGCAGTATTCGTAGGCGAGCTCTTGATCTGCTCTATGGAATGTGTGATGTGTCAAATGCAAAGGGTATAGTCGAAGAGCTGTTACAGGTAATCGTTGTAAAGATTGATATTTCCTTTACCTATACTTTCCTTTTACGTGAGATGCTTAGTAGAAGTTTATTCAATATGAAAAATATATTGCAGTATCTTAGCACCGCTGAGTTCGCCATGCGTGAGGAGTTATCACTTAAAGCTGCTATTCTCGCTGAGAAATTTGCTCCTGATCTATCTTGGTAAGGATAACTTTAGTTTTAATTTAATATGTACATCTTTTTTGAGATGCATACAATAACTATACCATGCAATAACCAATTGTGATGAATTAGATAATTCTCAACACTATGAATCTGATCGATCTTTTGCAACGCAACATTGTTCCTTTGATGTTAATCAGGTATGTAGATGTGATCCTTCAGTTGATTGATAAGGCGGGAGATTTTGTTAGTGATGACATTTGGTTTCGTGTGGTGCAATTTGTTACAAATAATGAAGACCTGCAGGTATTGAGTTTTTGTTACAAGAAATTTATTGTATATATCCTGTTTGTGACACTCTGAAGTAGAATTTCTTCAATGTGCCAGCCTTATGCAGCTTCGAAAGTAAGAGAATATATGGACAAGATTGCGATACATGAGACAATGGTGAAGGTTTGTATGCCCTTTCTTTTTAGAATTAGCTCTTTATATTGCAGAATTCTGGTAACTTGTGATTCTTATATAATGGCAATTTCTTAATTCTAGCTAAATTGCAAAGTGCAGTTGCTACATTTTCAAACTTTGAAACGATTCTATACCATTTGAATGTTAGGCGAATTTCAGAGTTAAGAGTGAGTTATATTGCAATACATTTATCAGGTTAGTGCTTATATTTTGGGGGAGTATGGTCACCTTCTTGCTAGACGACCTGGATGTAGTGCAAGAGAGCTCTTTGGTATTTTACACGAGAAGCTTCCCACAGTATCGTAAGAAGACCTAATCGATGCATGGTGCTCTTTCTCTCCTTTGGGTAACTTTTATTTACTATACCTTAAGCACCCTTGTCTTTTACAGGACTCCAACCATTCCTCTTCTTCTCTCGACGTATGCAAAGCTTCTTATGCACGCTCAACCTCCAGATATAGAACTGCAAAAGCAGATTTGGAATGTATTTAAGAAGTGAGAGTTCTAAACCTTGTTATTCATCCCAGTAGTTCTGCTTGTCATGTTATTTCTACTGTTTAGGTTACCGAATCAAATTTCTTAGTAGGGTTTTATGTTGGCAGATATGAGAGTAGTATTGATGTGGAGATACAACAGCGAGCAGTTGAATATTTTGAATTGAGTAAGAAAGGAGCTGCCTTGATGGATGTATTGGCTGAGATGCCAAAATTCCCTGAGCGCCAGGTTTGTTATATTTCTTGGAATTTAAGCAGCTTATCTGGTAATTTTGTTGGAAGTTTTCGATGATGGAAGATGTGATGTTGGAAATTTTTGTGTCTTTCCATAGTCTTCATTGATAAAAAAGGTGGAAGATGTTGAAGATACTGCAGACCAGAGTGCGATCAAGCTTCGAGCTCAACAGCTACCTTCAAATGCTTTGGTTTTGGCTGACCCACAGCATGTTAATGGGACACCCCCGCCTTTGAAGGTTCCAAGCATGAGTGGAATCAAAGTGGGTATTTCCTCCATTGGGTCCCAATAAACGAGACATTTTCATGCTCTTTATGTTGATTTACCACATACTTTATCCAATTATCTTCTGACGTTCCCTTTATCTTTGTTGTGTATATAGCTGGACCACGAGTCAGCATCCCAGATTCACTCTCAGCCAAATGGCAGTTTGAGTAAAGCACAGCCACAAATTCCATCAGCAGATCTCCTTGGCCACATGATCGATCCTCTGGCAATAGAGGCTCCGTCGGTAGATATCGGGAGCCATCAACGTGTTTACTCAGAGGAGGACGGAGTTCCATTTGAAGTTGATGGCACAGCCATCGTACCTGTTGGTGACCAAGCAAACAAGGTTGAGGTATGTTTCCCCTTCCTTTACTGTCTTTGGCATTGTAGGGGATAACATCGATGAAATGCTATACCTAAACAACTTTAGCTAATTGTTTTGACTTTCTAAAGTCTAAGTCAATTTCTATATCAGCCCTTTGCCTTGTAAATGGCGTACGTTTTACTTTATCTTAGATCGACATCATAACTGAGATGTTATTATCCTACATTCTGAAGAGTGGGCACATAAAGACTTATCATATCTAACATTGTATCCATTTACGTTTGATGTACATCTAATCGTTTTCTGCACTCAATCTTTTTCGCCATTTAGATACTTGTTATTGTTTTTTTATTTGTTTTTCTTTTCTTAAACAGCCGATTGGAAATATCACCGAGAGATTCAATGCTTTATGTTTGAAAGATAGTGGTGTCTTATATGAGGATCCTTATATTCAGGTTTAATTTCTCCTTTTTGTCAACTCCTTTCTCTTTTTATTTGGTCATCTGTTTGACATATGGCGGAGATATCACTTCTTTAGGCTACTTTAAACGGTGAAGATCACGATGCGCACATAGTCACTAACCCTATTAATTCATGATTGCAATGATCTAACATTCAAAAGAAAAATGTTGGTACTGTGTCAGATTGGTGTGAAAGCTGAATGGCGTGGACACCATGGAAGACTTGTCCTCTTCTTGGGAAACAAAAGTACATCTCCACTTACATCTGTTCAAGCTCTAATACTACCCCCTGCTCATTTAAAACTGGAACTGTCTCTTTTACCTGATACCATTCCTCCTCGAGCACAGGTACTTTTATATAAGTAGGTTTTTTTTATCTTAGTTTTTTTTTTATAACTAATTTATCAGTTTTTCACGTTACGATTTCCTATGGTCGTAGGTACAATGCCCACTCGAAGTGATGAACATCCGTCCTAGCAGGGATGTTGCGGTGTTGGATTTCTCCTACAAGTTTGGTACAATCATGGTAGTTACTGAATCATTCGATAAGCCGATAATATAGCTTGTTTACGGACCGGGTTTCTTATTCTGTCTCTACCTAACTTCTTGTCTCTCTTATAGGTCAGTGCCGAATTACGCCTCCCGGCAGTCTTGAATAAATTTCTTCAACCTCTACAATTGACATCTGAAGAGTTCTTCCCACAATGGAGATCTCTTTCAGGACCACCATTGAAGCTTCAAGAAGTTGTATGTATTCCCGAATGAAATTAATACACAAGTCAATTCGAAGTACGCTATTAATGTCTCGTTTGCCTCATAAAATGTATCTGCAATATCCCGCAGGTTAGAGGTGTAAGACCTCTTGCTCTTACGGAAATGGAAAATCTATTCAACAGTTTCCGGGTGATGATATGCCCCGGGCTTGTAAGTATCTCTTTCATAATCTATTCAAAAGTTTCTTGCATAAGTATGCTTACTTTAATATATATAATTCTGTGGTTCTGCTATAGGATCCCAACCCTAATAATCTAGTGGCAAGCACAACCTTCTACTCCGAAAACACAAGAGCCATGCTCTGCTTGGTGAGACTTGGTATTTTTCTCTGAAGTCCCAAGCTGAGTGTTTTTTCTCCATCTCAATATGTTTGTATTTTCTACATTTGCAGGCAAGGATTGAAACAGACCCAGCGGACAGGACCCAACTGCGGTTGACAGTAGCCTCAGGAGATTCTACCCTTACATTTGAGTATGATATCATCTCTGCCACTAGCACAATTAACCCTAAACTTCATGATAAGAACGCAACTCTTCCATTGAATGCTTTGCTGACTTACCCTGTCTACAGGTTGAAAGAATTCATCAAAGAACAACTAATCGCCATTCCAATGGGTTCTCGAGCTCTGGTTCCAACGGTGCCGTTACCAGCTGCACCTTTAGTTCAACCGCCTAGCCCAGCGGTGGATGCTAATGATCCAGGAGCTATGTTAGCAGGCTTACTTTGATTCAACTGGGTAAGACAACACTTACAGTTGTACGATGTGAAAATCATATCTGATATGGAGTTGCACGAGTAAAATCAGAGGATGTGAGAGGGCATGCGGAGGCAGAGTAATAGTGAGCTTAGTTTTGATCCAATTCATGCCTGTGTCCCTGTGTTAGGTGAGCTTGGTCTGCAATTTTGCATTCTTTATGCACACATTTTGTATTGTGAGCTCTTTTGGGTGTGTATCCTCTTTTATCTTCTCAGTGATCTTTCCTTAGGCTTTGTGTTTCTCCTTTCTCCAATTCTTGAGTTCGATACCAAATGACATACATACATTTAGTGCTTGTGGGGTTATTATAATTATTAGATTCACTTTGTAACGTTTGCTTTTGGAAGTTATTGTATCTTTGTGGTGGTGACTGGTGAGTATCTTTAAACTAGCAGCGATATTTCTTCAGCTCTCGAGAACTCCTGCCGTTTTGTTAGCATGAAAACAACACACAATTTGTCATTGCAAGCTTAAGCCGCAGCCTCTGATTCACTCACTCTACTTAAACCTTAATTCCCAATTTGGTTCTTTAATTAATCCGTTTGAATCAAACCAAGTTCAGCATCTAGAGTTGCCGTTAAAATTTTCAGCAATTAATTTATTGAGACGGACATGATGGTAATCCTGTGTTTGGGTGGCGAGATCTCATATCTTAAAATGTTACTATGTTCTTACGAAGAAACCACTTGGCAATATTAAAAAACACTAAACTCAGTCGACAGTGCTGAGTTTGAGGCAAGTTTTATTGTTTCTTTTTTTTTTTTTCTTATCAACAATAAAAACTCTAAACCGATTTAGACGATCAAATCGGCTGTACAATATCTACAAAAACAAAATATGACGGTTGAATACAAACATTCTGTTTCAGTTTATTCTCCTTTATATTACTTGTACGTGGAATCAGACTGATAAAGAAGTTGTTGAATAACTTGTTATACCTTTGAATCTTTTTAAAATGTATTGAGAAAACCGACCAACATCATTTTCACCATTTCTAAACAGTCTCTGACTATAATGTAGACAGAGTTCAAGAGAACTGAATCGTCGTTGCAGTACCAGACGAAGTGTCTTTCTTCATTCCCTGATCAAAAAGGGTTTTTGTTACGTCCTCTTGTCACTTTTGCTCGATCTCCGTAATCATGATTTCACATTTGTTAGAAATCATTCAATTTTTTTTTTCTTTCTTTTTCAGTCACAAGAAATAAAATACAGTCTAGATAAGTAGGTCCAATGTCTGCTATAGGTTGGTTCAATTGGGGGAAGGGTTGGTATTCATCACCTGGATGGTGCACAAGAGAGCAAAAATAATTTCAAATGCCAAAGAGTAGGCATTGCCACCTATCTGAATTTCCAACGGGTTATGATTTAGAATGATGCATGGGCACTGGCTCCACAACTCCATATCATGAGGACGCAGAGATTAGTCATGGTTGGCAAAGTCAGAAAGCTTTTCATGTATACTCTTCTCTGTTTGTCCCTTCTTTGCACATCATCTCCCTTTGCCTTGTGCACTTCAATGTTTTTTTCTGCTGAACCACTAGATTCTCGGAAACACTGTAAATATAACTCCCATTGAAAGACTTGATTCACCACTTCATTGCCGCCAAGAGGGAGAAAGAGAGAGATTCAGAGAGAAAATTTATAAACTCATTCAAGTGAGTGACAATTATTGAAAAGGATGATAATAGATAAGACAGAGCCGTGTATTAAAGTTTCAACCACACATAATGGAAAATAATATAGTATCGAGTTCAAAGATGTCATTCTTTATTTCACTGTCACAATGCATAAACCTTGTGAGCGAACTTACGGACGATATTATGTCAGATCTGATGGATGTGAGATACATTAAGCTCTTGTACCTTTTTTCATCTAACTTTTCAACTCATCTTTGCTACATTTCTCCTTTTGGTTCATTGGTGTGTCTGTGCTTTTGCAATCTTCCATGTGATATTTCGTAAAAATCTCTTTTGCATACTTCCTTTGATGTATAAGAATCCCATCACTGCTTTGTTGAATCTACATTCCTAGAAAGTAAGACATCAAATCAAATATGTTATCTCAAACGCTTTGAGATTTCAGACTTTAAATCATCTACTAAGAACTCGTTATTTCCTGTCACAAGCATATCATAAATATAAATGGAAACCACAGGTAAATTATCACTTTTTTATTTGATATAATAAGTAGCTTCACTTTGAGTTTTGACAAACTCCATCTTCTGAAGATGATCATCAATTCTTTTGTAGCATACTCCCGGATCTTACTTAAGACCATATATGGCTTTTTTTCTTCTAACAAGTATACTTTCTTCACCTGTCCCTTTTCTCTAAAACGATCAGGCTGCTCTACATTGATCTCTCCTTCAAGATAGCCATTAAAAAAGGCTGATTTGACATCTATAATATACTTTCCAAATATTTTGAGCAGCTGATGCAAGCATCATTTGTATCGTGTTTAAGCGTGCTACTTGAGAAAATGTTTCTGAAAAATATACTCTATATACTTGGTTATAACTTACGCCACTAATCTGGCCTTTTGCTTGTTTATAGATCCATCAATATTGAGTTTGGTCCTATAAACCCATTTAACACCGATTATCTTCATATATGATGGTCTGTCTAATAGCTGCCATGTATCATTTTTTTCAATCATTCTAAGCTCTTCATTCATTGCTTCGAACCACTTGTGATACTTTTCATCATCCTCATATTTAGCTATCTCAAAGACAGCAATATTGCAATTTTCATAGATGTCAGACAGTAATCTTGTACATCTGATTTCAACATCATCAACGTTGTCTGCAGTGTCTTGTAGAATCCTAGACACATTTTCCGTATCTCATTTATTCCAACTCCATTGTATCTTTCAAAAATATCACATCTCTACTTACCAAAAAATTTCCATATTGAAAAGGAAAAATTTTATAAGCTTTGCAAGAGTCACTGTAACCAACAAATAATTTAGTTTCTGCCTTTTTATCAAGTTTATCTCGTTTCACATGTGGTACATGAGTGAAAAAAAGACAACCAAATGTCTTAAGATTTAACATATTAGGTTTGTACCCATACCATGCTTCGTACAGTGTTTTTTTGTTCAAAGTTTTTGTTGGTAACTTATTGAGTAGGAATATTGTACTGTTTCCAGTTTCTGCTCATAAATTTTTTGGAAGCTCTTTTCCATGCAAGATATACCTTTTCATTTTCATAACACTTGGATATTTCCTTTCTTTTACCATATTTTGTTGAGGAGAGTACAGGGCTGTATGTTAATATTCACTACCAGATTCATCACAAAACTTCCAAAAGTCTTATTTGTGTATTCAGCCCCATTATCAAACCTCAAATCGGTAACCTGCAACCATACTTATTTTTCACCAAACCTTAAAATTTCTAGAATATGTTAGCTACTTCACTCTTGAATTTAATGAAGTAAATCCAACATAATCTGCTGTAATCATCAATGAACACAATATAGTATTTATTACTATTCAATGATGGTGTGCTCATAGGACCTCCAACATATGTGTATAATAGTTGCAGCTTATTTGTAGCTCTCCATAATTTTTTGAGAAAATGGTTTTTTTTTTGTGATTTATCCATATTGGCAAGCTATATATTCTCCTAGCTCACTTTCCAACGATGAAATTCTTTTTACCATGTTGTTTTCCAGCGATGGCAAGAACTCCACCATGATGAAAGTGACCAAACCGTTTTTGGTATAAACATGCCTTAGTGACTGTGCTTCTGTACCATATGCTCTACCTCCATAAGACTTAGATGAAATTTTTTCCTTTTCATCAAAATTATTGAACAAGTCACATCCTTTAACATCCTGTATGAAACACCAAGGCTCTACATAAGAACATCTTGAATGTACTTGATACCTGTTATGTTTTCTATGGCCACCGTTTCTTGCCTTTTAACAATTAAGAGAAAGAAATTAGCCATTTAAAATTTTTACTTTATAATAATAGATTTGTCCAATACTTTGAAGAGCTCTCATCGTTTCTTTTATGATTTGTACAACTACTGTCAATCAATAAATCAAGAAACACTTGGAAAAATTAGCTGCTACAGAGCATGTTATGTGTTTCTTGGAAAAATTAGCTGCTACATAGCATGTTACGACGAATAATTTTTCTTTGATCATAACATTTTGCTTCTTTTTAACTCGCTCCACATGACTGACCTTACAACATTTCTGGATTTCAATCAATCGGTTTATATCAGAACTCTCTGAGGACATTTCCGATCTTTCTTTCATCTAGAGATGCCATCAAAATCCATAACAATTGATCGACACAGACGTGATGTTACTATATTCTTGCAAATAAACCCTCTGAACACGTAACTTGGTCAACTTCTACTAATAAACCATTTGGAAATATAACAAGACAAGAGACTAGTGGGATACTTGTCTCAAACGACAAAAAGGTTGACTACAAGTCCACGGGGTTTTGGAAAAGTCTTGCACTTTTGTATATGTGGGTGTGAGACAATGTATATCCTTTATTTCTATTAAGTTGCATTTTACCACAAGAATACGATAAAAAAAACTTTTTCATTTGCTTCGTCTCATAAATACATTTTCCTCAAAATCTGAGATGAACAAAAAGCTTTGAACTGCAGAAAAAAAAAAAAGAGAGAAGCATGAGATTGTTTCTTTTCTTGTATTACAGTGTTCTCGTGTTACTTGAAGCATATGGTTTTAATGATGAAACTGATAGGCAAGCATTGTTGGAGTTCAAATCTCAAGTTTCTGGAGACAAACAAGTTGTCTTGTCCACCTGGAATAACTCATTCCCTCTCTGCAAATGGAAAGGAGTTACATGTGGCCAGAGACACAAGAGAGTTACTAGTTTGGATCTCGGAGGGTTGCAATTGGGTGGGATGATATCACCATATATTGGTAATCTTTCGTTTCTCCTATCACTTAATCTCTCTGATAACTCGTTTAGTGGAATCATCCCTCATGAGGTGGGAAACTTGTTTAGACTTCATTATTTGGATATGATGTTAAATTCTCTGGAAGGAGAGATTCCAATCGGATTATTTAACTGCTCTAGATTGGTGGGCCTTCATTTGTATTCAAATAATCTTGGAGGAGGTGTTCCTTCCAAGATAGGGTCATTGACGAAGCTTGTCATATTGGATCTTGGTAATAACAACTTGAAAGGGAAGCTCCCTGCATCTCTAGGAAACTTGACATCACTGAAGGGAGTTAAATTTACAGATAATAGTTTAGAAGGAGAAATTCCGGGGGATATAGCTAGATTGAATCAAATGTTCTTTCTTTTTTTAGACTTGAACAAGTTCTCTGGTGTGTTTCCTCCTGCAATATATAATTTATCCTCGCTTGAAAGGCTATCCATTCTCGATAATCATTTCTTGGGTTACCTGAGACCTGATTTTGGAAAGCTGCTACCAAACCTACGGATGTTAAGTGTGGGACGTAATTATTTCAAAGGAGCCATTCCAGCAACACTTTCCAATATCTCGACTCTTCAAGTCTTAGCACTCTATGCGAACAATTTGACGGGAAGTATTCCTCTAAGCTTTGGAAAATTACGGAATCTGCAATACTTTGAGCTTTCGGGAAATTCTTTGGGAAGTCGGTCGTCAGGAGATCTTGAATTTCTTGAGGCTTTAACTAACTGCACCCAACTAAAATCTGTACACATTGGTGAAAATAGGCTTGGTGGTCACTTGCCTACCTCCATTGCAAATCTGTCCACAAACCTCCAACAGTTAGTCCTTGGAACAAATTTCATCTCTGGAAGCATTCCTCCCGACATTGGAAATCTCATAAGTCTAAAAATACTTCTATTACAAGAAAATCAGTTAACAGGCCAACTACCATCCTCTATTGGCAAGCTTTTACAATTGGAAGCTTTTTCTCTCCGTTCAAATAATATATCTGGAGAGATACCATCTTCTATAAGAAACATCACTCGATTAGACCATCTATCCTTATACAATAATAGCTTTGAAGGATCCATTCCTCTGAGTCTCAGTAATTGTACTTCCCTACGGTACTTATTGATTGGACCTAATAAGTTGTATGGGACTATACCTGGGGAAATTATGAAAATTCAATCCCTTGTTGAACTAGATCTGTCAGGTAATTCCTTGGCCGGCTCTCTACCAGAAGGCATTGGAGGGCTTAAAAATCTTGTTGAACTATCTGTTGCGGATAATAAATTATCCGGACAACTTCCACACTCCTTGGGAAATTGTCTCTTGATGGAAACACTTTTGCTGCAAGGAAACTATTTTGATGGAGCCATTCCGGATATAAGAGGTTTAAAGGGTCTTAAAAAGGTTGATTTCTCCAACAATAATTTCTTTGGAAGTATACCTGCATATCTTGCAAACTTTTCTTCATTGGAGTATCTCAATCTCTCTGTTAACAACTTCGAGGGAAATGTGCCAACAGAAGAAAATTTTCAGAATGTTACTATAGTTTCAGTATTTGGAAACAAAAATCTCTGTGGAGGGATCAAGGAATTCAAACTAAAGCCATGCGTCACTGAAGCATCATTGATGGGATCAAAGAGTTCATCTCCTGTAAAGAAAATTGTGATTGGAGTCAGCATATGCATAGCTTTGGTTTTTCTGTTGGTCGTAACTTCAATTTTTCTACGTTGGTTCAGAAAAAGAAAGAAGAACCAGCACACTAATAATCCAACTCCTTCCGCAATGGAGATCTTTTATGAGAAGATGAGTTATGGAGAGATCCGAAATGCGACTGATGGCTTCTCTTCGAGCAATATGATTGGGTCAGGAAGTTTTGGTACCGTGTTTAAAGCCTTTCTCCCTGCTGAGAACAAGGTTGTCGCTGTGAAAGTTCTAAACATGCATAGACGTGGAGCAATGAAGAGCTTTATGGCAGAATGTGAATCCCTCAAGGACATACGTCATCGTAATCTTGTGAAACTATTGACGGTTTGTTCGAGTATTGATTTCCAAGGAAACGAGTTCAGAGCTTTAATTTATGAGTTCATGCCTAATGGAAGCCTTGATATGTGGCTGCACCCAGAGGAAGTGGAAGAGATTCGTAGGCCCTCAAGATCCTTGACACTTCTTGAAAGGCTCAACATTGCCATAGATGTGGCTTCTGTTTTGGAATATCTTCATGTTAATTGTTATGAACCTATCGCTCATTGTGATATTAAGCCAAGCAACGTCCTCCTAACCGATGATTTGACTGCCCATGTTAGCGATTTTGGTCTTGCTCGTCTTCTCTTCAAGTTCAATCAGGAGTCATTTTTCAACCAACTAAGCTCAGCTGGTGTTAGAGGAACCATCGGCTATGCCGCACCAGGTAAAAATGTCATACATCTGTAGTGATCTATGAAGAAAATTAGTCTTATTTTTTTTTTTAATTACAATCTTGTTTCTGTGATATGGTGCAGAATATGGAGTGGGAGGAAAGCCATCAATACATGGTGATGTTTATAGCTTTGGGGTTCTGCTTTTGGAAATGTTCACAGGAAAACGACCAACTGATGAGTTATTAGGGGGAAACTTTACTCTCTATAGCTACATCAAATCTACATTGCTAGAGCGAGTGTTGGACATTGCAGACAAATCAATTTTTCACAATGGTCTTAGAGTCGGTTTCCCTACCGCTGAGTGCTTGACACAGGTTTTGGAGGTGGGACTGAGGTGTTGTGAAGAATCTCCTACAAAACGGCTTGAAACGAGTGAAGCTACAAAGGAGTTAATCTCAATCAGAGAGAAGTTCTTTAAAGCCAGAAGAACAGCAAGACTTTGAAGTGTTTATAGTTACTCTACAGACTTTAAAACCTACATAAAAGCTTATTCTGAGGATTCTAAAATATCATTTTCGTAAAGTGTGGTTTCGCGCTTTTATGTACTAATATGCTTGCAGAATATTGTTTATGAATGCTTGTTATTTGCAGACAGAAGATGAATGTTGTGTTACTAGCTTTACAATTGAGATTCTGCTATCAGATTCTGTTTCTTTGATTTTTTTGGTCTTGTGTAATAAATCCTTTGGTATGTACAGAAGAGTTAACTCGGATTGTACAAATTAAATACTTAAGTCTAACCGGTTCCAGACAGGGTTTATGATCCTCCAGCCAACAGAATGTTTTGTTTACTGAACTCAACACCTGTGTCCTCCACGTTCTTTTTCCTTCATATGACTCTACAGGATAATTGTCTTCTGTTTAATCTTAATGACCGGAGTGACTGCATTTTGATGTCGTCCGTTGAACGTGAGATGAGGTGTTGTCGCTTTTCTGTAAATGATATTTGTTTGAATATGAGTTTTTGCAAGGTAGCACTGTTTGCAGGTGACAAGAACTTCCACTGTTACATTTTGTGTGTTGTGATTTACAAGTGCGCTCATTGTGACAAAACCCTGAGAACAAACAAAAAAAAAAAACATGACAATCCACACTTTAGCAATAACCGATTCATATATAAAATTCTACAACACAAATTTACAGTCCCAGGCAAGCTTGCCAAACAATTCTTGATCTAAACACTACTTAGGTATAACAATTGATCTTTATTCTTGAACTAAAGAAACAGTCGTCAGGTATAGCAAATGAGATGCTGTGATAGAAAAAGAACAATAATAGATAAAAGATAAGTGAGCACAAGAGGTATAAAGAACATAAGTTAAAATGTTACAACCACCTCATCATTAAAAACCTAAAAATCTGACTCCACCTTCGGATCCTTTAACAACAATAAACAATCATAGATGATTGTACATACATATATCTACTTGTATGGATGGTGAATGACAGATTAAACAAAAGCAGAGAAAGAAAAACAGAACTAGCCATGTCTTGGTTGTGTTTTCGAGACATACGTTCGCTGGACAGATTCCTTTGTAGTGACAAATATGTTTTCGCTCTGGACAAAAGACAATGTTTTAGATGTTCAAATAAAATTTCATATTAGAGAAATGTTTAATAGTAATTGGACTAAGACAATGAATTAATAAATTAAAATGAGATAGAGTTTAGAGGTTAGTCTTTTGATTGGAGAGGACTATGTAAGCTGCTTAGTCTTCTTTGACTTGTCCATGGCTTTGGCTATGATTTTAGTTTTGAAATATTGTGCATTGTTAACATCTTGTGCACATCCAATCTTGAACTCCAATATTTTGACACTAACACACATGTTTTGAACTGATTCATCATATTCTACCAGCTTGTCTCCCCACTTGAACTTCCATCATAGCCACCTTGGGTCTGCTTCCTCCGATCAGCCTCTTCATTGTGCCATGTTCAAGTCAGCCCGTTAAATTAGGTTGGGCTTGTCTTGTGATATCTGAAGCTTGATGGCCATTTGTTCTAATCTCAAGCATTGTGATGTGCTTTCTTATAGCCTTTATCATGGAATCATAAACATTGGTTGAAACATTTATCTCACATACGCAAGTTTAACTCAGAGAATAAGAGTATAAAGCTAAGCATGAAAGAATGAGCTCCAATGGTCACCAATGCTTTGGACCCCCTGCCTTCTTGGCTTAATAAGTTGGATTTTCTTGTTGAGTGATCTTTCTGCTCCACCTTTAGAAATATTCATTCTTCATGTAAGCTTTGATAAGTGGGCAGCTTCTTTCTGCACTCAGGAATATATTCTTTTAGAGTATGCTCTGATGTGAGTTCTCTTTTCTACACTGAGGAATATATTATTCTAGAGTAAGCTCTGATGTGTAGGCACTCAGGAATATACTCTTCTATAGTAGGCTCTAATGTGTAGTCACTCAGTAATATACTTCTGGCAGAGTAGGCTCTGATATGTAAATTACTCAGGAATATACTCTTATAGAGTAGGCTCTAATGTATAGGTCACTCAATAATATACGTATTTGCTCTAATGTATAGGTCACTCAGGAATATACTCTTATTTGCCTTCTTATTGCTTCTTTTGAAGTCTTTTGTATTGAATCCAGCCACCAACTGACCTCCAGTCCGCGTGACTGTTTCAAACACTCCACACTTGCTATGTCTTCTAAAGAAACCAAGTGAGCTCCACGCCATCTTCAAAGATTGAACCTGTTTAAGATTTTGGATAGATTCTAAACAAGAAATAGTGAGAACATAGAGAATGATATAAGTAACCAGAGAATGAGTAAAGAGAGTATTAGTATCCATAGAATAAGAGAATGATAGATAATAAGTATAGTGAGTGCATGAGTAACCACAGAATGAGAGAATAAGTGGAAGTAAATGAGAATGGAGAGTATAAATAGTTTTGCTCAAGAGTTCTTATGGACAGAGGTTTGCTCTGTTTTCTTGAGTTTTGTAGAAGCTTTAACAGCCAAGAGCATCCAAGAATCAACAAGGGTTTGGTGCTTTAGTGGCTGAAACAACCATTGACCAATATGAAAATGAGTTTATCCACCTTCTCAAAAAGAGATGAACCATCAGAATAACGATCATGAAGAAGTGGTTTCAGTGTGATTTCTAGACGCCAACCATTCTGAGATCAAGCTTGCATAAGATTGAAATAAGAGAGATTAGAATCAATTTACACAAAGAGATTAATCAAACTTCAATAGACTTAGATGTTTCAAATTCCATAAAAAAAGAAATATGGTCCAAGGTTTTAAAAAAAAAACAACACAAACCACAAGTCTGAAAACAAAATACAATGAACTTAAGTGTCTCTCATTTCATAAAAAAGGTGAAAAGTCCAAGGTTTAAAAGAGCTTGCGGTTTGTTATCCCAGAGGATCTAAGCTGACTATGGCTTGAAGTGTCTCACATTCAGAAAAGAAATGCACAAATTCTCAATAGTTAAAGATATAGTCCAATGAATAATAAAGAAAACGTTTTGAAATTCACGAAATACCAAATTCAAATTTTATAGTAATTTTTGTTTAGGTAAGAAGAAAGAAAGAAACCTAACCCTTCTCTAAGTGTCTTATATCCAAAAAGATGCACTTTAAAGATCTATGGGTACACCTCCCTTTCTTTTCATTACTCTTTTAGATTTGGGGCTTTTGGATTCAACAAAGCCCTAAATGCAATGCATAATCCACCAAGGTTCTCTTTTCCAAATATTTATAAGACCACAGTATGATTCATCATAGCTTTTAAGTAGTTTCTAGCTTAGTAAGATTTCTGATGTAGAGGATCCAGTAATGGCAACCACATAGAATATTTTTCATATTTGCTTACACCTTTTAGCCATGGTTCTCTATTATACATCTAAATCAAAATTTTACTCGTTTTATTCAAAAGTCAAAAACGAAGAATTGTAATACACAGCAAGAATGTGACTTAGAGTTTTGAATGAGGCTTAAGAAGAATGAGAGAACATAGTAGAAAGCCACTCCCATTGCGAACCAATGGGTAAGTGGTTTAAGGGCTTCTCTCTTTCTTTCCTTTCCTTGTGATTCATGACCACAGCCACCATTCTTTCTCTTCATTGTCACTTGCTGAACCATGGCTCATGAGAATAATGAAAAATACAAAGAAAATCGTGGGTACTTGCTTTTACAAACTGGTTAAAATGTTTAAAAACAAGAATTTTCGAAGTTTTTTTGAACGAAAACAAGAACAAATGGTCTCAGGAGCTTAAAGCTATGATACCATGTTAGAATTTAAAGAGTAAAGGAGAGTATTTGCATAATTAAAAGATAATTAAGAGAGATTAAGAAGTGTTTGAGATAAAGATTGTTTGCTGTTTGAGACAGTGATTGTTTGATGTGTAATAAGAACAAGACTTTAAATAAAAGAGTAAGAACAAGAGTTTATTGAAGAGAGATTTCATTTTCCTTGAGTTTTATGAATATATTACAACATATATATATATATATATATATATATATATATATATATATATATATATATGCTACAAACTTGCTAACTAGGGAGAAGATGAGTAACAGCTCTTTTGGAAAGTTGAACCAAGGTAGAAATGTCCTCGTTTGTCATTTTTGCTAAGATAACGGCTCTTTTGGAAAAGTATCCAACAACTCTTTCTATTTGTGGAAATATATTCAATTTTTTTTGTTCATCTTGGAGCTTAGTCGTCCTAGATGCGTTCTGAGTGTCCTCCGTGGTTGAGTTATCTTCATCATCTAGGACTTCAGTCATCCTAGATGTGTTCCACGTTTTCTCTCTAGTTGAGTACTCTTCGTCATCTCGGATCTTAGTTGTCCTTAATGCTTTCCAATTTTTCTCTCTGATATTCTTCGTCATGTTAGACCTCAGTCGTCTTTTATAAGTTTGCTCCATGGTTGAATATTCGTCAACTTGGACCTCAACTGTCTGAAATGCGTTCCAATACTGGGACTTTGACTCTCCCCTTCTTCTTCTTAGGAGATGGTCAGTTTTCTCTTACTTTAATCGGCCTCCTCCTCTCCTTTGCTTTATTTATTATAATAATAAAGTGTTTTATTGCCTCCTCCTTGATATCCGGAGAGGAAACATACTCTACACCATCGAAGCTGTCCACATCCCTCATTCTTTGTCTACATATTGAATGGATCTTGGGCCAAGATACTCGATAATGATTTGTTATGTGCAATACATCCACCTAACACTACAAGAAAACGGCCTAGAACCAACAGCCAAACTGGTCGAGTTTCCGTTGGAATCAGCCTATTTTGACGACGAATCGAGTGATTCCACTGTTGGTTATACGGTGTCAGAAATGTCCAATCCGTCGGAATTCGTAGATAAAAAACAGAGGGATTTCCGATGGATTACTATGGTCAGAACAACCGTCGAAATCCGTAAGTTCCCATGGCCATCAAAATCCATTTGTTTTAAACCGACGGCATTTGACGGTCATGTGTACCGACAGATTCCAATAGTAACATGGTACCGACGAATTCCTATAGACGGATTCTGACAGATACGTGGTATCTACGGATTCTGACGGACACATGATATCGACGGATTCTGACGGACACGTGGTATCGACGGATTCTGAAAGACCAATGGAACCGACAGAGTCTGAAGAGGGATTCCGACTGTCCAGCTGAATTACTATTATTTTTAATTATGGAAATTAAATTTTTAATTAAATATAAATTATAAAAAGAAATTATAAAATTTAAAAATTATAACTAAAATAAAAATAAATGAAAATACTTAAAACCAAATCTAAAATTTGTTCAACTGAAATAAAATAAAGAAATTACTAGGGATGGAGTAGTTACTAAAAATTTCTTAAATCTACTAACACATTTCACGGAGATATTCCTTTTTTGCTTCCCGCTCCTTTAGATCTGTTTTCCGCAACTTCAGATCGGCTTCCCGTTTTGCCTTCAGTGCATCAACCTCTGCCTGTTGTGCTGATAACTCCCTATTTCTTGAGTCGAGTTCCGCCCTAATACCGGAGTCCCCGTGATAGGAGAATGATGAACCTGATGATGTCGAAACTTGTTGTGGTATCCCGTAAAGACGATCTTTGCTTTTCGGAATTAAATGCAATTTAAAGTATTACATAAATATATAAAATGTTAAAAATATTATACTAAGAAAATATTAAAATTTACATAAAATTTTCTAACCTCGTAGACGAAATCATTAATCTTCTCCACCGGAACTTCAGTTCAAGGTGGTCTATCGACTGATTCCTTAGATTGGAGAAACTCTTCATTGCGCATCTTCACGGTCTAGAAAATCTTCCAAGCAATCGGTTCATCAATTAGACCTGTGGTTCTGTTGATGTGAGCATCCGCGAGGGACCGAAGCAATGAAGGATGTTCTGAGTCTAACTTATACTATTAAATAAGTTGGAGTGCCTGAGAAGCCTTGCTCGATACTCCGAGATTATGGGTCGCATGACCTTTCCCATTCCAGTCGCTTTTGCGGTTACTCAAATTAGTTGCGTATAGCACCTGAGCTGCATGCGACCTCCAATATTGAATGAGAAGATTCCATAGGTCTGGATTTTTAACCATCTCCTTCAGCATTTGATCGTGAAACAATTTGTTTTCCACTCGTTCATCTTTTTTTAGGCGTCGGCAACTTTAGAGTAAAAAGCCTCTGTCACGATCGCTGTGATTTATGATTCCCAAATGAACTCTTTCTGAAAAAGTGAATATATGTGGTTTAAATTAAAACAATAAAGTTAAAATAGATTTAATTTTTTTAATGCAAATTGACGCAACCAAATTTCTATTTCATCAGGCGACATCTTGGAAAATATCAGATAATTACGTACAACTAACGATAGATTTCATAATCCCGTTGTGAGACAGGTGAAACCTTCAAAACAAATTTATAACACCGAAGTTAGTAACAAGATATTATAAATTTAATAAAATTTATGTAATTCGAAATAACACTAACAAGGTTGTCCCGTCTATGCAAGCTGGATTGAGTACTTGCAATAGCTCTCGTCCATGTAGGGAAAGGAACTCGTCGATGGTCATAACCATTAGAGCTGAAGTTGTCGTATGAGCAGGAGACAGTGGTTGCATCACTGACCCACTAGGGTTCTGAGAATGACTAGAAGTACTTGACCAACGTCTACCAAGACGTTCCTCGGACGAACGTAGAAACAAAGTATAATCCCTACAAAATATATTTAGGGGTGGTTTTAGAATTATGTAATATTTAGGAATTAAAATTTCAAATATTATAATCTGCCGAGATTGGTTACTAGAGAGATTTCATTTGGTGATCCTATGAAAAAAAAAAAAACTAGGACGAATATGATAGAATCATGGAAAACTTTACAAACCGTGATTCCCGGTTTTCCTATCATATTATTTCTCATTAATTTCCTCTTTATAGGATGAACAAATGAAATATTTTTTTTTGTTAACAATAGAAATGAAAAATAAAGATCTCTATCCATTGAAGTCTGTGTCATTGGATTAATATGCTCCATTACTGATGTGAATCTTTGGACGCCTCGAGTAAGCTTGTCCACCTTGGTATTTTGTTATCTCCAAATGGCTGTGACTTGAATCTTTCCAAAGAGAACTTTGCAATGCCAAAACTTCTCTATATAGGTTTCAAACGCTGTTCACTCCTCCGGTGAGGCTACCATCTTCACCACATCATGGCAATCTGTTGCAAAGAAAATTCTTACCCTTCGGTATTTAATTATACACTTCATCGTCCATATAAGTGTTTCTATCTCAGCATGTAGAGGAGATAGAATGGGGATGATGTTCCGAGCTCCAAATATTTTTCCTTCACCTCCATCCTTCTTACAAACTTATTTCTGATTCTTTCCATGATCCATCTACTTGGCAGTACTACATATTACAAGGCAGTTGGTCAGTAGCATATTGTGTTTCCGTATTTTGTATCTCCGAGTTTTGTGTACCATTTTCTACTAATTTTGCTTCTTGCCATAATTTCTCATCTATTTTTTTCCTGCTTTAGAATATCCAGAGGATTTCTGTCTCTATTTTAGAATAAATTTCATTTCTGTTTTTCCACAGATACCATATTATCCATGGGTTATAATCATCTGAGTTATCTTTAGACCGCTTTGTAAATAATCTACATTCGAAAAATCGTTTTGATGGAAAAATTCATGGATTGGAGGGGACATTTGATAAAGCCCAAGTTTGAAGTGCTGGTGGACATTCAAACAAGACATGATTTATTGACTCTTCTTCTATACCACACCTGCCACAAAGTATGTCACAATTTATTCTCCGAGCTCTTAGGTTTTGTGTTACTGCAACACATTCCGATATCGTTTTCCAAATAAAGTATTGGATCTTTGGAAAATATCTGGTCTTTCATACACAAGCTTGTATATAATTATTGGGTCACATTCAGTCACCTCATAATCTTTATCTGGATATAATTTTTGAGTCCTATAACCTGTTTTTACCGTGATCTTCAATTTTTTGTGAAGTGTCAGCCAATAGTATTTAATCTGTCAAACCTACTAATTGCCAGTGATTGTATAACACTCAAATCCTCCAGAATAATAATTGCACTAAGCAGCAGAACATTCCACGTTTTTGTCTGATGATCAGTTAAGTCCATAACTTTGAAAGAATGGGGATAAACCCATAACTGAAATGCTTGAACCAGTTCGAACCCTTTTGATTAATCCTTTTCTAACCAGATATCTAGCTGAAATGATATTCTGCCATCCATATGATGGAGAATACGATTTTATAGGATCCAACGGATCCGTGTTGCAAAAAAATCTACTCTTAAAAACCTTTGTGAATAGTGATTCCGGTTTATCCATCAATCTCCATATTTGTTCCGCTAACATTGCCGTATTAAATCCTCTATTTTCCTAAAACTGAGACCCCCATCTTTCTTATGTCTACATATCTTTTTCCATGTCATCCAATACATTCCTCGATCATTCACTATATAACTTCACCATAAATTAGCTATCGCTCCGGTGTGTTTTTTTTTGTGACTGCTGAAGGCAATCTGTAACAAAATATTACATGAGTATGTAATGTCGTTAAAACTGACTTTATTAACACATCTATTCCTCCATTTTAAAGAAATTTCAAAGTCCAACCATTTATTATATTGTGTAATTTCTCATTTATGTAACCTAAAATCTGTGTTTTGGGGCTTCCAAGATTTTATGGTATTCCTAAATATACTGCCAATTATATTAATAATAAATGTTTGCTTCAACTCCTCTTTCTTCTCTTCAGTAAACTTATGACCAAATTGTACCGATGATTTATCAAAATTGATTTGCTGTCCCGAAGCCGCTTCGTAATTCTTGAAGTCCGAGAATGACTTGGCACTCTTCTTTTTAGCACGACAGGAAAGTAAAGGAATGATACACGAATTATTTCTCACTATCTTAATACCTGTTAAATAACTATTAGTTTCTCCTTTTTTAATATTTGTAATCAAAGCTTCCGTACACAGAATAAAGCAATATATGGATAGTGGGTCCCCCTGCCATAAACCCCACTTTGGGATAATGTTTTCCTTTGGTTAGCAATTAATCAAAACCTTATATTGGACTGATGTAATACAACTCATCATCCACAAGATCCATTTGATAAAATTCCCTGTTTTGTAGAAGCTTCTAAATAAACTTTCATTCTATTCTGTCATATGCCTTACTCATATCCATTTTTATAGTCATATAATTACTCTGACAACTTTTGTTAGTCTGTAAACTGGAAACATCTCTTGTGCAATGAGAATGTTATCCAAAATTAACCTTCCCAAAACAAAGGCTGATTGTGTTTCTGATATTAACCATGGTAAGTACTATTTCAGACGCTGACATAGCACTTTCGATATAGTCTTGTATCCCACATTACAGACTTATTGGTTTTAATTTTTTCATCATGGTTGGACGAGGCGTCTTAGAGATTAAGCATATATTTGTCCAATATAACCGCTGAACAAAAACCTCTGTCTAAATAAAAACCCATTTACTAGATCCAGGATATCTTTCTTTATTAGCGACTAAAAAATGGTTGTCATACCGTTCAGTCCCGGTTCTTTCTTTGGATGCATCATAAATATAGTTTTATTAACTTCTTCCTCTGTGGCCCTTACCGTAAGCTTTTTATTCATTTGCTATGTAATTATACTCGGCACTTCGGTCAGGAAATCCTCACACACCCGTAGACATCGAGTTAAACATATCCCTAAAATAAATAACGGCCACATTTTCTACCTCTGCATCCTTTATTATCCATTCACCTTATGTATTATAAAATCTCATAATCCTATTTTATGTTATTTGCTTTTTTTTCACCGCATGATAAAAGTTCGTATTAAGATATCCCATCTTATGTCATAAGTTCCTGCTCTTCTGTTGCCAATATAATTCTTCATCTATGTATGCTTCTCTAAATGTATTTATCGCTTCCTTAAATTCTGCCTCGGTCTTGGTACTATCATTTAGAACCTCGTCTAGGCCTTGGTATAGTTCATTAGTTTTGTCATTTCCATTTGTCATTAGTTCCCATTCTCTCTCGGTATTGTGTCCCATGAATATCCATGAATCCTTCTTTGCATATCCAGCTTTTATCGAACTTAAACTTTCTCTTAACCTTTTCTACTTTATCATCTATCATAACCACTATGGGCCTATGATGATAATCCACCATACCGAGATGTTCCACAAAATATTATGGAAATTAGTTGTGCCAATCATCAATGGCAAGTGCCCTATTGAACCTACAATGAATGGTTTGGCCATTTCGCACTCCTCTCCAATAAAAAAGAGTTTCCTATGGAGGGGATCTCAAGGAAACCACAGTTACTGATAATATTATTAAACGAGATAAAAGACGAAGCACAACGTAGTGGTCTATCCTTTTTCTCGTGATTACTGGTAATCTCCTTAGTATCTCAAATTAAAAACTATGGATCTCTCCTACCTAATTCAGTTCTGATTTTTCTCTCAAACTTGATCTCAAAATCTTTGTATTGCTTCTCCATAGACGAATGATATATAAATTGTTCGATCTTCAACATATGCTTCGTTATCTATTCCGATTATTGGAATATATATAATGTTGACTCTCTAATTATTATTATAAAATAAAGCAAGTCCCCAACTCCTTTCTCTTGATTTTACCATATGAAGATTTTCATAACCAAAATAATCCTGAAATTTTTGCACAAATGAATAACTCTGTTTTAACAAATAAAATATATTAGTAAACAACTTCGATGGATTTTTAATATTTAAATTTTTAATTCCTAAATATTATATATTTCTAAAATCACCCCTAAATTTTAAATATTCCTAAAAATATCTCTAGGCCTGGGCAAAATATCCGGATCCGAATATATACCCAAACCAGATCCGATCCGAAAATACCCGAATGGATATACCTTTTTAGTATTGAAAAACCCGAATGGATCTTGTCTTCCAATACTTCGGGTATCGGGTAATAACCGATCCGAACCGATACCCGAATTAGTATTATTTAGAACCGAATTCAATTTTACATATATTTATGTTTTAGGGTTAATTACCAATTTATTTGTTTTATAACTTTAATTGTTTGGTTTCTTAGTGACGTATTAGTTAATGAGTACTAATTTGACCTGTTTTTCATGTATCATGTCTTATATTAGCAAGTGTAAAGTTCATTTAACATTCAAACTTTAAAGACAGTCATTCATATTTGTTTATTTTTTTTCATTTTTATGTTTTGAATTCTAAATACATTATGGAATGTAGACTATGTCATATTTGCTTTCTTTTGTCACATTTGCTTTTTGTTTGTCACATTTGTTTCTTGTTTGATGAATATTACAAAGTTTTAATGTTTTAAATTTGATTTATAATATGTTTGATTGTTGTCATTTATAAATAAATGTTAGTATTTCGGATAAAAATCATATATTTTTGATACTTCGAATAATATAATAGTCGGATATTTCGTGTACTTCGGATATTTCGGATATTACGGGTTTTACGAGTACTAAAATACTAGAACCGAAATCATACAACTTAGTATCGGATAAATTTCGGATCTTTTATCAAATATCCAAAAGAACCGGATCCGAACCGAACCCGATCCGAAGTAAAAAAATACCCGATTGGATCCTTAACCTCAGATCCGAAACCTGAAATACCCAAACCAAACCCGACCCGATTATCCGAATGCCCAAGCCTAAATATCTCCTAATTTTTTAAATGCACTAAACTTAACCTTTATTCAAAATTCCAACCAAATTATTAACTAATTTAATTTAATCTAAACAATTTAAGCTAATCTAACCAAATATAATCTAATCTAACCAATTTAATCTAATCTTACCAAATCACCTAAATTAACTTAACTAACAAATACAACAAATCCCAATAAATACTCTTCTTTTGCCAGCTATGATATTTAACAAAACCGTCAACAGGCACATGACCATTACTTCCACATTCAGGAGTTTTTTCAGCACGATAATCTCGTAATTGTTCCACCATACTACTACCATCAATCTTCAAAGGTTGACCATCAAACACTTGCTTGTTCTTTATGAAATGTGTTCTCGACCTACAATAAGGATGATCCACTAGTAAAAACCTCATATGGCAATAAAATCAAGACGTCTTTCTTCCGTGTTGCAGTTGGACGCCTTAGTGTTATCTTGACAATACAAACATGATAATCTCCCATGCATTTTCCATCCATATAACATACCGTAAGATGGAAAATCACTTATGGTCCACATCAGAACCGCAAGCATGTTAAAATTCTGCTGCCATGAAATATCAAATGCTTCAACACCATGATCCCACAATATTTATAACTCATAGATCAATGGCTGGAGGAACATATCGAGTGACCTTCTCGGATGATCTGGGCCATAAACTAGAATAGAGAGAAAATTCTCTAGACATGCACATAGATGGTGATAAATTGTAAGGTGTTAAAATAACCAGCCACAACAATTATTGTTTTCCATGCTTTCCATATGGGTTGAAACCATCCGTACATAACCCGAGGTAAATATTTTGGCGCTCATATGCGAAATATGGATAAATCGTTTTAAAATATTTCCACACTTCTGCATCTGAAGGATGCGTAATCGCTTCATCTTGACAGTGCTCTGCATGTCATCTCATTGACTCAACTGTGTGCAGAGATTGATATAGCCTCTTTAGTCTATGCGTTAATGGTAAATATCACATCTTTTTGAATGGATCTGGGACTCTTGCACTCGTTTCTTGAAACTGTGGTTTACAACAGAATCGACATGTTTTACGGTTTTTCTTTTCTCTTCAATATATCATGTAGTTGTCGATGCACACATCTATCATCTGGTACGGTAAACCAAGACTAACCACAAGTTTCTAAATCTCATATTATGATGCTGGTGAAAGATTATCTACCGGAAAAATATCTTTCACGAAATCAGCTACAACATCAACACATTCTTCCGACAGATTGTAGTGTGTCTTTATATTCATCATTCTACTAGCCAATGAAAACGGTGAATTCCCTTCTCTACGCCCGCTATATAGTGGTTGATTTACGGCATCTAACATATCAAAAAAACTTTCAGGCTTCTGAATTAGGTTCTTCAACCTTAAAACTATCATATTCCGACTGATGCATATGCTCTCTGAACGCATCATTCACCATCTGAACCGAACCTATAGGTACACCTTCATCTACCTCAATTATATGTTCTCCAAAGCTACATGCTACATATGGTTCACTAGTACTACCATATTCGTAATTTATTTCTCCATATAAATATCATGTCTTATACCCCAGCATAAATCCATTTGGTTTAAGTGATTTCAAACTAAAATTACTATTATTACCGTATATTGAACAAAGACATTTGATCTTACCATAATTTTTTCGATCAAAAATTCCTTCCGACCAATTGTATGAACTTGCATATAAATTTTATATAATCATATTTTAATAGTCTGGATTCCTCATCCATTATAGGTTCGTCCATTCTAAAAATATTAACTCATCTTTGATAATTTTTAGATATTTTTTACAAAAACTTTTTGAATTATGAGAAATGAAACTGTTCGCAATCATACATATTGGACGTGGCCGTCGGTTTCTATAGGATTATTTTCTACCGGTGTCGGAAACCGTTGACTACCGAGGATGTGGAACCGACGGCCATCCATCAAAATTTTGGTAGTTTTCGTATTGTGTAATGATGTTATAAAAAATACAAATTTGATTCCAAAATCATAATTATCCGGGAGGTGTTTTTTTTTTTAAAAAAAAATATTTATTTTTTATTTTTTATTAATTTATAATGATAAATTGTTAACTTAAAAAAAAGTTATTAAATTTATTTAATTACTATTGATTTAGGCAATTATTGGCCTATATGATATTCGATGGTTCAACCATTGACACCAATCCAATTCTTTCAATCCAAATTTAGAATGAAAAGATAAAATCTTTTGGTTTTTCATTTTCAAGAAGTGTTCTATGATATAGAAATTAACAGGCATTTTTGTTGCAAAATTTCTACGAGATTTCCTTATTTGGTTGAAAAGAAGATTTAAACAGTACCTAGACGGGTTTAGCAGCTTGACTGCAGAATCATCGAAGAATTGTGATAAACAATTCACTGCCTCAGACTTATCTTTCACACCTCTCCCAGTCAAACTTCTTTCGACTTTTGAGTTTTGTTCTTGCTACTCATTGACACATACTTAAATAGCAAGCTGAGATACATTCTGGCTACTTTCAACTGCAGCTTTCCAAATAAACCGTCTGTTTCTCTTAGGGATGTAAGAAGCATCACCATAACTAAAATTATATATATTTTTAGAACCGCCTAATAAGAAGCAAAAAGTAATTTAGTGGCATGAATTAGGATTTCTACGGTCGTAGCAGGGCAATCAAAAAACTAAATAAACTCTCCACGTGCATATGAATGATGAAAATAGATCAAATTAATACACAAAGACATAAACAAACAAGTGTACCTTGACAATCTGCTTTCCTTATCGCTGGATGTGACAAAACTGCTTTAATATTATAACTTTTGATAACTTCCCTCGTCGCCACCAAGTAAAGCTATCATCTTCAGAACCTTAACTTCAGCCTGGTTCCTTTGCCTCCTCCTACCAAGTCGACGTTACTGTGCAACCACAACAGTAAGTGGAACACTTGGGAAAATAATGAGTTCCATCAACCAATCATCCATCAGTTTAAACCAATCGCTTGATAGAGCAATACTGCAAATTTTCTATAGTGGCAGCAGTAAATCCAACTGCCCGTTTTTGTAATGATTATTGTAAGATTGGTGTTTAAACTGTAAGCCCGAGTATGTAACACCAGCGGCAATTTTCTTCTCATGCTTGCCACTTGAACCTTCTATAACAGCATTGTGGGTATTACCCAAAGCAGAGGTAGGAAGGTCAAACACATTTGTACTAGAAACACAGTCAAACACAGTGTTCCAGCCTCATGCTGGCAAAATATATGTCAATATTTGGAAAAACAACGCTTCACTAACTCTAATTAAGCAGTAAGTGATTGCTGCAGAAGTAGCATATAATCGAACAAAAAGTTCACTAACACCAATTAAGACATCGAAAACATAGACCAGTAAGTCACTCCAAGTACCCAAGAAGAGTCTCCCATGAGGAACCGTTTCAAACTGAACAGCTCCTCTAACTGTACAGCGCCAAAAAAAGTAGACGTACATCCGAAATCTTATTAAGAAAAAAAAAACTGAATTTGGATTAATTTGGCTGACATGTGTATATGAATAGACGGCTAAATTTATTTGGTCTGAAAAGCGAAAGCTTACTCATTTTCACAACACATCTTTCAGAATGATGACCCCACTTTTTACAGCTGTCACATGATTAGTATGATTTTTTTAGTTAACACTTAAGTAACATTGTATTATTTAAAATATCAATCTCCAATATTAGAAATGCAAGTTTTTATTTAATTTAGTCAAGATTAAATTGATTATTGATTTAATTTAATTGCAGAGACTAAACTAAATTCGAAATAAAGCAATGAAAAGTGATGAATACTATAACTAAAAATGATTAAGAAGTAAACTAAAAGTATGAAATCTTTTTTTATGAGTTTTCAGACTGAATAAACCTTGGAACTTAGATAGTTAGTTAGATGTTTTAAAGATATTAAATTAAACTCATGTTTATAAGCTATTAAGCCAGCCCACTGTTGAATGAACTCTATTTTCTCGTTAGTCCACTTACATTATAAAAACTACTTCAATAAACACACAGTCAAGTACCAAATTTCTGTTTTGATATTTCACTAGTGATAAGCATTAAGACTGTGTCATTTGTAAGAATCTAAGCAATCCGAAGTCAATTCCCGTTGAGCGGATTTGGCAAAGCCCATGTAGAGAGTGTTCAAGCGTGATAAACATCCGGTCAGGGATTGTTTGAGCTTATGAATCAGCAAGTGGTCAAAATAAACATGTATTTAAGCGACGCACACAATGGGAGTTAAGATGAATAACTTTAAACAAAGGGTTATAAGAAACTATTCACTAATCTCCATGAATAGAGAAATTATATTTGTTGATGATTCACTAAACACAGATTGTAAGAAAGTTAAGATTTGAGAACTGTAAATAATTTTTTGAATGCAAAATAACAGATTATGAAAATAAAACTACTGAATAGGGCTGGGAAAAATACATGAACCCAAAGATTCGAACCGAACCTGAACCAAAAAAGTAGTACCGAACCGAACCCAGGAACCAAAATTGATAAAATACCTGAACGGATCATAAACTTTTATAATCAAAGAACCGAACCGAACCGAGAACTGAATGGGTATCCAAAATATCCGATCTACAATTATTATTTCCAAATATAATAATTATATTTAAGTATAATAATTCAAATATCCAAATTTACAATTATAAATCTGAAATTATCAGTTATTTTAATACTGAAATAATCAAAATATTAAAAAATTGAAATATTTATAGATTTTGAGTTATAAATTAGGAACAGGTAAAAAAATCCTAAAGAAAAAATTAAAGAACCAAAGATAGAACCAAACCCGAACCGAACCCGAATGGTATTTGGATACAAAATGGACTTAATTTATATTACCAGAACCGAACCGAATCCGATAAGAACCAAAACGAACCCAAACCTAACTAGAGAAATACATGAATGGGACCTAGACCTCTCACCCCGAAAACCCGAATATACGAAAAACCCGAACCAACCCCGAACGCCCACCTCTACTGCTGAATAAACTCTAACGAAAAGTATTAAAAAATAATCAAAAGCTTGCAAAAAGAAAATAAAACTATAGGCGGCTTCCAAAAAATTGATTCTTAAATTTAAAAAATAATGGCAAAAAAAGTTGTCTTTACTAGGTGAAATATTAGAGTTTTTAAGGTAAAAAGAGAAGAGGGACAAGGTCAACCATAGGATAGCTGACGTCAAGTCATTTCTTCACAACGGATTAGCAACCCGTTATCGCTTTACGCAGCTTCATTATATTTTTCCTGATTTTCTCCAATATCTCTTAGCACAGCTATGGATTTTAGTCCATTTTTGCTCCATTTTCTAGTACTATTATGCTATCAGCATGTATACAAAATCCAAACCTAAACGCACTAGTATATTATTAAAATGAAGAAAATATGATGTAAAATCTAGTCTAATAAAATCATGGGATATCATCACATCGTAGCGATATGCATGGTTAAGCAAATTCGACTTCGACATCTTCTCTTTTGAGTCTAAAATTGTGTTGTGCTGTCTTTGGCAACTCCTTTGACAGATCTAAGTTACCGCACAATTCTGTATCCGGGTGAATTCTTTTTGGAAACCCCACTTCACTTGCTATGAAACTAAGCCCCTTCCATGAGAACATACTATGCATAACTTTTTTTAAAGTTATTCACATGGACATATATTTTAGCTCTGGTAGTGGCTCTTCCTCAATGATAGGAGACCACTTCGATACAACCATTGGAATATCCGTAATATTCCACATTTCCCTTCTCAGAACTCTCATTTTGATTGTTGGATCCCTGATCCTAAACTTCACCATCTTCTCATCAATCTCAAAACATCAATTAGGATTGTTCCCCAAGGTCTACATCTTGTTAACGATCACATATACATGAGGAGCTGCAGACAGAAAACGACCTACAATAAGTTCATTCCATAGAGAATTATCCTCTAGAACTTCTACCACGCCATCAATCTCAGAAGATTTAAGATCATATTTTGAAAGGCTAGGTTTTTTCCACTACATTAGCCCAGGAACTCTTTTTGATCCATCTTTCTACAGAACAGGGTTCGAAATCGTCTTCTCCATCGTCTTTTTTGGATCAAAACATGAAACACTGACGACTGAGCCGCTAAAAATCTTTACTTACGGCTGAAACCTTGAGAAAACCCTAATCGCACCACATACCGCCCTCCTAAATTTTCACACCAAATATCGCCAATTCCTTCGAAGCTGATGATACCAATTGCTTCGGAGTTGATGCTCCCTTTTGCAGATTTTCTTTCTGTCTTTTCATCAATTTCCTTCAGAAGTTTGAAATATTGGTGGACTAGAATTTGCAGAGTCGTTGCCACCTGATGTTCAAACGTTACTAATGTACTAGTAAATGGCTCAATAATGTAGGCATGTCTTCCATATAGTATCAATTTTGCTGATTGTTTCAGTCTCCCTTCAGTATTCGTAGGCGAGCTCTTGATCTGCTTTATGGAATGTGCGATGTGTCAAATGCAAAAGGTATAGTCAAAGAGTTGTTACAGGTAATTCTTGTGAGATCGATATTTTTTTACATATAGTTTCTTTTTACATGTGATATTTAATAGAAGATTTATTTTTGATGGTGTTGAAGTTTATTCAATACAAAGATGAGAAGTTCGCTCCTGATTTATCTTGGTGTAGATAAACTTTGTTTTCATTTTAATATGTACATCTTTCAGATTCACACAAATTATTAGATAACAATATTATGCCTTTAATGATTTTAAGCATTAGATAATTTCTGAGATGACAAGTCTGATAAATCTTTTCCTAGAAAACATGGTTCCTTTGATGTAGATTTATAAGTAATACACCGGTTTTAAGATTTCTATTTCCTAATTAAACATACGAGTTAGTATAATAAGATTTGAATTTGAGAAACCAATGTTGCACTGTGCTTCTATGAGAATGAAACTAAATTAAGATGAAGATCTGATTTTTGTGAATGCAAAGTAGCAAACAAAAAAATTGAATATCGATATAAAAATACTAAAACAAAAATGTTAGATCAAGAGTGATTTGCAGAAAAATCAGAGATTATTAAGCAAACAACTATTCGTGGCACAATTAAGCACATATCTTAAACGCAAATAGAAAAATAAGACTGATTCATTTTTGTAGCATCAACAACTTTATCTAGCAACCTAAAATTATAAACTGTTGTTTCAACCTATAGTTCTAGACAAGCATTTTTTTCAGGTTCAGTATGTTTACGATTAATCTTAATATCAATGTAATTGTTAAGGAAAAATCAATTATCCAAATTTTTCTAGCAACATATTACACTGAACAGATAAACCAAGAATCAGAGATTAAATGATAAATTTAATCAAGGTATTATGATTGATCAACTTAGATGAAAACATTCGATTGATAAAACCATATATATGTTCACTTCATTGACTCATAATGATAAGATCTTGGTCAAGATCACAACCCTAAAATCGGCACAACAAGGAAGTAAGAGGGATAAGCCTTTCACAACGACCGTGAGCTCAAGTTGCCAAGTGATGTGAAGTGATGCGGTCGCACAAAAGCTTTGGAAGGTCCTTTGATATACCAGACTTGAAGAACCAAGGATATTACGCACCAAAGTTCAACAAAGGTTTCCAAGACAGGCCCAAGGATATTACACACCAAGAGAGGGCATAGGAGAGGGTAAATTGACGCACAACTCGGTGATCAAAACTCTTAATAAGCAAAAACTTTTTTTATTAAAAATCTCGAGGGCTGTCACGACTCTTAAAAGAGAGAAGCACATAGAGAAAAGATGATCCCTAATCGTGACGAGAAAGATAAATGACCTCTACGCACAATGTCAAAAATATTGGGGCTGTTCGTTTACCAGTCGCTGCGACTGCGACCAGCGACTGTTCGTTTGTTTGTCGCAGAACCTGCAACCAGCGATCTGCGACCAGTCGTTGGTCGCACGTTTTGAATGATGTTTCAGTTTTTGGTTTTTCCTGCGACCAGGGACCAGCGAATGCGACCAACGATTAATAAATAAAAACCAGCAACTGTCAAACGAACAACACTGCGACCTTCGACTGCGACCAGGAACTGTCAAACGAACATCATAACAGTCGAAGGTCGTAGTCGCTGGTCGATGATCGCAGTCGCAGGTCACATCGACTAGTAAACGAAGAGGGCTATTATGTTATTTTATGGAACGAGTTTGACTCGATAATCAAGTAATTGGGCCGTCACCTGTTGGACAATCCAATTTTTTATTTTTAACTTTTGTTTCGGCTTTTAGTTTTTTTATTATTTTACCATCGCAGAGGTGCAAAATACAAAATGAATGAGAGGAGGAATACTCTGGTACAGCCGCTCTAAGTTGGTTATTGTAAGGATGGGCGTTCAGCGCAAATCGTTTAACCCGAACCAGTAAACCCAAAAATTTTGGGTTGTCGAACCAAAATTACACAAAGGGGTAAACCAACCAACAAAATTAATTTGTATAATCAGTTACCGGTTCATGTTGCTACAGCACTTGGTATTAGATTAATTATTCTAAAACAGACATAAAACCCTAACATAATTACCTAACGATTTTATCCTAATCTCCTTTTGCCTCGGCCGCTTGCTCCCGACTTCGTGAGTTGGCGACAAACGGATCTAACGAAGAGTGTTAAATGCCGACAACGGCAAAACTTCTTCTTCTTGTTTGAGTGTTCGACTTGGGGTTACTAAAACTTCTTTTATCATCTACAATCATTCCACATGTCGTCTCTCAATCCTTGTCGCATGTTGGACCAAATTCTGTTAAATTCAAAGTTTTTTGTGGCATCATACTTCACTTTTTCTTTCTCAATTCTTTGTTAACTGTATCTCGTTCATTTTGAATTTTTATTCTGCAATTTTTGAAATTCCTAGTATGTGTCTGGGCCATAGTCTGTTGATTTACCGTTTCGTTTCATTCTTCTCCTTGTTAATGTTTCTGTGTGTTTTTTTGTTTTGTAGATGGACAATGACATGGATCCTGAGATACCTATGATGGAGGAGGTAAATATGACTGCTCAGCTGGGGCCTCAGGTTACAGAAGCGGTTCAACCCGGAAAGAAATGTAAAGTACTTGTCTCTGAGATTAATAAGTCACGGAAGAAGTATGTTATAATAGCTCCAGTATATAAACATTTTATGCAAAAGGATGATGATATTACGAAGAGCGACTGTAAGTATTATGGCTTTGAACTGGCTTATGACTCAAACACAATAGGAACTAGTCCGATGATAGTCCACCTAACTAGATGCAAGATGTTCAAGAACTTTGATGTGAAGGAAAAGTAGAATGTATTAAACGATGATAAAGGTAATATGCGGGTGGTGAAGTATGATCTTCATCTCTTTAATAAGTTTGTCAATGGCTGGTAGTGATAAATAAGTTGTTGCTCTGTTTTGTTGAATCAGAGTGGTGGAAGCGGTTCTGTTTCAACATCTTGCCTCTTTATATATTGTTTTCCAGAAAACATGTAGCAGAGACATTGTTGCCATGTATGAAGGGGAGAAAGCAGCTTTGTGGAAGCTGTTCCAAGTTGAGAATCAAAGGGTATCTATGGCTACAGACATCTGGACATCTCCTACGACCTCCATCAACTACATGATTATCACAGCTCACTGGCTTAATGGTAAGTGTGAAATGCAGAAGAGGATCCTTAGTTTTAAAGTCATCAATGATCATAAAGGAAACATCATTGTAGGGCAGCTGATTGATTTCTTAGAAGGATGGGGCATTGCAAAGATTTTTACAGTGACAGTTGACAATGCTAAGAATAATGACAAGGCATTGTTTGTGTTTAACACACAATGAGTTGAGGCTAAGAGGTTCATAAGCATTAGTTAGGGATGAGGAGTTCTTACATATGCGTTGTTGTTCACACATCCTGAATCTGATTGTCGGAGATGGTTTAAAAATGCTCAAGTCAAGTATTGTTGTCATTAGGAATAGTCAAGTATGTTAGTTCGTATTTCAGTAGGCTAAGATCATTCACATTGATGTGAAACAGAGAAAGTTTGTAAACAAAGCTTGCCGATAGACATTGCCACGAGATAGAACTCAACATACATGATGTTGACTTAGGCCATTAAGTTAAAAGTGGCTTTTGAGAAGATGAAATCAGAAGACAAGTTCTACTGTAATTATTTCCTTTGAAGATAATGTAAAGACAAAGACTAGAGTTGGACCACCAACTATAGACTCTATATATCTTTGGAAAATGCCCTAACCAACCTTAATCTCTGTAAAGGACAGGGGAACCAACGAACTAGGCCTGAGCAAAATATCCAGATCCGAATACCAGAACCGGATCTGATCCGAAAATACCCGAATAGATATACTTTTTAGTATTGAAAAACCCGAATGGATCTTGTCTTCCAATACTTCGGGTATCGGGTAATACCCGATCCGAACCGATACTCGAATTAGTATTCTTTAGAACCGAATTCAATTTTACATATATTTATGTTTTAGGGTTAATTACTAATTATTTGTTTTGTAACTTTAATTATTTGGTTTCTTAGTGATGTATTAGTTAATGAGTACTAATTTGACCTGTTTTTCTTGTATCATGTCTTATATTAGCAAGTGTAGAGTTCATCTAACATTTACACTTTAAAGACAGTCATTCATAATTGTTTATTATTTTCATTTTTATTTTATTCTAAATACATTATGGAATGTAGACTATGTCATATTTGCTTTCTTTTGTCACATTTACTTTTTGTTTGTCACGTTGCTTCTTGTTTGATGAATATACAAAGTTTTAATGTTTCAAATTTGATTTATACTATGTTTGATTGTTGCCATTTATAAATAAATGTTAGTATTTCGGATAAAATTCATATATTTTTGATACTTCGGATAATATAATAGTCGGATATTTCGGGTACTTCAGATATTTCAGATATTACGGTTTTTACGAGTACTAAAATACTAGAACCAAAATCATACAACTTAGTATCAGATAAATTTTGGATCTTTTATCAAATATCCGAAAGAACCGGATCCGAACCGAACTCGATCTGAAGTAAAAAATACTTGAATGGATCCTTAACCTCAGATTTGAAACTCGAAATACCCGAACCGAACCCGACACGATTATCCGAATGCCCAGGCCTACAATGAACTATCCTCTTTTCTATTGTTTTAGATACTTTGTTCGTTTCAGTAGAAGATTTCGCCTCTTTGTATTCTTTAAATTCTTTTTACTTAATCTCTCCTATTTCATTAATAAGATATTTTCTATTGCTATTAGTATATTTTTTATTGTTATTGCTGAATAATTTTATTGTTGGGAATAAGTTTATAAGGAGTCGGAATCATGTAGAACAGTGGTGGTCACCTCTGATATTCATGACACATGTCTGGGGTTCGAACCCAGCATCCCACGATATTTAATAGGGATATTAAAGCCACTAGACTATGTTGACAAAAAAAAAAATTTATTAAAAAAGAATCATTCATGGCTTCAAAAATAGGTTTAATAACTAGAGTAGTGCTTTTGATAAGTTGAAATAATCCTTTGTGTAGTTATGATCTTACTGCATATTACTAGATTGATCACTTAATACTGATTTAAAACTCTTTGCTTTAACACCACTCGATTGCTGGAGCTGAATTAAACAAGCTATATTAAACACGAGAGTTGGTTTCATACATTTTTAGTGACAATATTGAACATGATCTTATATTGCTTGCCTAGCTTTACTATCTTCTTAAAGAGTATGATTTAGATTGCTAGGTTAATTTGGTTTTCATCACGTAAATAGTTTTATCAAATGAAAAAATAATGTGTATTGCTTCTAGGAACTGAAATCTGAATAGCCTAAACATGAATCTCCAAAAAAAATTTGAATGTCCAACATTCTAATTTTCTTATTTATTTCTTGGTTAATTTCTCAACTTTTAATATTTGCATCGATTTCAACCCGTAAAGACTCCATATTTTTACTTGCCCTAGTTTTTTTAGTGGCAGTTAGAGATCTTAAATAGTACAATTGATTATTATGTATTTGCAGCTGATTTGTTGTCTTTGTTTTAGATTTAAAACTTAGAGCATATAATATAATTGCAACCATAAAAAAATTATTGTAATATTGAGATTTATGAATGACAACAATACGAAGAATAATTCAATATTTCTAAAATGATATATACAAAAGATTACAAGAATCATAAAAAAAAAATATAAAATAAAACACAAGAAGATATTGATAATTTATAAATATACTGTATATTTTTTTGTTAACGGTACATTTGAGAAACCTAAAAAAATTTAGATAACTAAATCGGTGGTATAGAACCTACATAAACAAAGTATGACAGTTGTATATGAGCACTACATGCTAGCTTATCTGCTCTTATCGAATCATTGAGATAGCAAATGCTTTGAAAGATTTCTTATATCTCTGAATATCTTTTATATGTATTGAGAAAGTAGGCAAGTCTAGTGGTTATACCATCTTTATCATTTCCAAACAATTTTTTGCATAAATCACTTACGTGTGACTAAAAGCAATTATATATTTCATAGCTCATATCAATTCTTATAACTCAGCATAAAAAGGTAAGAGACTGCTCCCTATGTCCCTTGCCCCCGTCCAAACATCTTTCACAAAACTACTGAACCATCCTTATCCTGAAAACCCATTTGTGTCCTTTCCATAACCATCGATATGACATCATCTACCATTTTGAATTTGCTTTAAAACTTTGTATATTCCATCGACAATTGGACTTGTGATAAGCCATCATGTGTAGAACGTTGGGCCTTTTTTCAAAACAGTAATTTTGTTTCTGCAAACTTAATAATTTCAATAGAGTTTCTATCAATATTGCAAAAGATCTATCACTCCCGCTCTTCTAGATGTACCATAACATCCATGAAAAAATTGGTTTGAATTTTCTAGAGGAAGCCTCTAAAACTAATAGTCCAAATTTGAAAAAATCGATAACACAATCTAAAATGTGTGGATTCTCTCTTAATTATAAATAAACTCTAAAAAAAATTGAACTTAAAAAAAATTAGTAAATTCTTTAATATGTACGCCTATATTTATATAATTATTAATTTATAATTTTATTGTAGTTATATGATTTCCTAGAAGTGTTTTATTATTCTTATTTTTATTATTTTATCAAAATTCATAATTTTTTTACTAATGTGACTCAAAATTGATAAAAGTAGTTATTATTTATCAAATATAAATGTAAAGAGATCTTATGTATTTTTAAAAGCTAATTAATGTATAAAAAAATAAGTTTGTGCTTGGTTTATAAATATCTAAAACTAAGGGGAGTTTGATCAAACCATTGTTTAGAAGACTCCAGACAAGGGGGTTAAGTAAAATCCACGGCGGCAAGTTTCGCCGATGTATATATAAATTTTAACAATCCAAAAGCTATCGAAAACCCTTCGTCTAGAAACTTCTCATAGATAGAAACCCTAATCCACGAAGAAGACATTCGTGTTTGAGAAAAAGCTCGCCAAAGCTATTGGAGATGGCGGAGCACTTAGCGTCGATATTTGGGACGGAGAAAGACCGCGTGAATTGCCCATTCTACTTCAAAATCGGCGCATGCCGTCACGGAGACCGATGCTCGCGCCTTCACACCAAGCCCAGCATTAGCCCCACGCTTCTCCTCTCGAACATGTACCAGCGTCCCGATATGATCACCCCTGGGGTTGATATCCACGGAAACCCAATCGATCCCCGTAAGATGCAGCAACACTTTGAGGTCAGTTTCATTCGCCATTTATTCTTTTTTCGTTTGTATTCCTTGCATCAGGAGATCGAATTCGGGGATAATTGATGCGATTTAGGGTTTATTGTTTCGATTTTGAGATTTTCTACGAATAGATTGAGTATAAGGTGTGGAGACCGGAAGCGATTGTTTAGTTCTTTCACGTTTTAATGATTTTAATGGAATCTTTTCTTGAGAATTGTGAAGTATGGATTTGATTTGAGAGAGATAGTGAATTAAACGTATTTTCCTGCAATTCTGGTTGATGATCATGGATGAATGATTTCACTTATGATATGTGCCGTTGATTAAGTATTTGGAAATAATGTATTCGTGAATTATCCAGGACTTCTATGAGGATCTTTTTGAGGAGCTGAACAAATATGGCGAGATTGAGAGTCTGAACGTTTGTGACAACATTTCTGACCACATGGTTAGTGATTTTCGAGATACTTAGCTAAACATTCTCTCATTGTTTCTTTCCTGGATGTTCATCACAACAATATCACATCTTGTTTTGTAGGTTGGTAATGTGTACGTGCAGTTCCGAGAAGAAGAGCAAGCAGGGAAAGCACTCCGGAATCTTCGAGGAAGATACTATGCAGGTTGTTTATGGCTTCGATGTTTATCTAGCTTGCATGCTGTGTGAGGCCTTGAGTCTTACATTTTTTAACATTTGGAAACACAGGCCGACCAATCATTGTTGACTTCTCCCCTGTCACCGACTTCCTTGAATCTACATGCCGACAATACGAGGAGGATACTTGCAAACGTGGTGGATACTGCAACTTTATGCACCTTAAAAGCATTGGCAGGTCATATGTTGCCCCTTGGCCATGTATTTTTCATATTTTTTTGGATGTTTCTACATGACGATCTTATGACTAGAAACAACCTGACCCCCTTGCACGTCAACCTAATTTTACAGGCAATTGAGGAGGCAGTTATATGGAAGGTACAGTAACAGGCATAGCCCTAGCAGAAGTAGGAGCCCTTACAGACATCGTAGTCATGAAGAGCAGCGTTCTAGTGGAAGGCATAGCTGCAGCAGAAGGTATGATGATGATGATGATGGTGAAAGCCGAAGCAGGTACAGAAGATACAGGAGCATTAGCCCTAGACACAGGAGAGGACGCACTAGGAGCAGAAGCAGAAGTCCCGGTGGAAGAAGACATAGAAGTCCTGTTAGGGAAGGGAGTGAGGAAAGACGTGCAAGGATTGAGAAATGGAACAGGGAGAAAGAAGAGCAGGAGAATGCAAGTAGGAGTGATAGAGGAGCTAATGACAGGGTAAACGACAGTTGTAGCGATGGGTACATGAGGAAGGACTACCACTATCAGGAGCGGTCCTCTCAACAAGGCTATTGATACCACCAATTATATATGGTCAGTGAAACTTTTCCTTGTCTTATGCCTTATCCATCTTTATAGGTAGATTTCAGTTAGGTATCACAACATTTAATAAACATAGCTCACAGCCATTTTCCGCTGTGCAGGTTGCAGGGTCAGAAACTTTGATTGAAAACTAATTAGTTCTCATAGGTCACATTAATTCATACGTGCTGATGTTTTTTCCCTTGCAGTTTATGCATGATGGTAGTCATGATGACATTAATATAGGTAGTCATGATGACATTAATATAGCCTCGCATGTGCGTGCTTGCTTACCCTCCAGTGACGTGAAACACCCAAACCTTCCCATTTGCATTTGTGTAAAACCATTCTCATCTAATCAACTCCCGTAGAACTGCATAGTTTTTTATATACACACCCAGTTCTGCAATTAGAATGATAGCATTTTCCCTACGTTAGGCAAGTTTAGTTTGTAGTGATGTTGATTGGATACTGTTCGACTCGTAGGTTATAGAATACATTATCTTGTGTTTTGTGTCTGTTTGGGTGTGAATTCTATGTACTGCGTGTAGAACTTTGTTTGTTACAGTCAGGGCAATATGAGAAGAGCACTTTAGGGATAAAGCAGAAGCAACCAAATCAGATATTTTCTCGATTTGGTTCTGGTCATCTAATCTTCAACTCTTCTCTTTTTGTTTTTTGTTTTGTGTTTTGTGATGATGATGCTTATGGTTTATGCAGAGTTTTGCAGGTTCAGGTTTTGCCTGGTAGGGTGATGGGTCCTAAAAGGTTTGTTAATAATCTGCGGAATTTGTTTTACAGGTTTGATGGTGGCTAGAAGATTTGTGTTTAACAGATTGCAGATGCAAGGAATGTTGGAATCGGAAGGTTTTTCTTTTTCTATTTTCTTTTTGGTTTTTGTGTTAATAAATGTAAGTTATTTGGACTTAAATACGAAGTAAGAGACTATTCTCTTATATGTGTGAAATTATTCGATTTTTCTTTTAACCTTACTCAGAAGTAAGATTACGATCTTGATGAAAAAGAGATCTCTCAACCAATTTGGTAACCCCGTCGCAACTTACGATTCTCGCCGTTCCTCGATTGCAACACTTTTGACAGTTGAAACAGACTTTTTAAACCAAAAGTCTCTAACTTTTATTTTTTATTTTCTTCTAATTAGATGATACTATTAGAGTATCACCATTGCAGATGGTCTTAGTATTTCTACACTCCTCCCCTATCATCCATATAGAAATATGATTGAACGCTTCATGCAACTCAGTGCCGTAATAGTAGAGAGCAGGCCAAGCCACATGTTCGTTAATGGCTTTGGTTTAGAGTATATTAGATATTGGTTTAGAATATATCTTTCACATATGAATGATTAAAACAATTTTATTTTGTACGTATTATCAGTTTGAGCAGATTCCATCCTCCGGTTACATTATTAGTTTATTATAAACATTGTATGTTTGTATGATATATTATAAGTTCTAAAAGAGTTTGATGTTTTGTGATAAAGATTCCATCAAAGTAAGTGGTGTCTTGTCCTTGTTGTTACTAAAGATATAAAGCTTCGGGGTTAGGGTTTGTTTCCTCAAGGCATAAGTGGCTGTCCCAAAAGATGTGATATCAATTTCAAAAATCAGAGCACAGTCAATAGTATACATATATATATATACCCTTACATGTGTACTTGTATTTATACAACTTTTTCAATCATACGTATTACATCAAATTATGATACATCATACCTGATAGAGTTGATAAAATAACTTCTTCTTTTTTTAATTTTATAGGTCTATTGCAGTCATTCTATACAACTTTTGGGATTAAATATAGCATAGCGCTCACAGATGATTAACATAGTTATGACATTTCTTTCCTTTTCTTGACCAAATGTTATGACATTTCTTTTCAAAAGGAAAATAGAGTTTTTTTAATCTAATCCGATTGGGTTCCGTGTTGGTCTTCTGTCTAAGTCTTTTTATTAAAAAATAAAATTGTTTATTATTTAATTCAAGTTTGTAGATACGATCAAAAAATATTGAGGCTTTAGGTTTTAGTAAATACTCCGACACCAATAAACGCTTATTGGTTTCCGTAAAGAGAATAATTAAACTAAATATTGAAGAAAGTTTAGAAGGGCGATCGCAGACGTATATACATGGGTTACAGTCTTGCAGAGTAAGCAATTCCCAAAAATTGGCATGTGAATGAGACATTGTTTGGTTTGCACAATTTTACATAAACATATATATATATATATATAATATAAATGGCTTTAACATATTTCTTCCGTTTTTTAATAATTTTCGTTTTAAATTTTTGCACATAGATTAAGAAAACAATATTTTTTATTTTTCTAAACAAAAAAATCTTTAATTATATATTTAAACCCAAATTACCCATTAATAAAATAGAATGCAGAACACAAATTATTAAAAAAAATATTAAAATTAATAATTTTATATTGAAAATTGAAAATAGCATTTTTAAAAAACAACAAAAAAATTACAAAACGTCAATTAAACAAAATAGAGAGTTACTCCGGTACAAAAGGAACTGAAACTCTTAAACTCTAATATATTGATGTTCCTTACTTATATAAAAAATAACAGAACAGAATCATTTTCACACGCACATTCATTAGTATTGAATTTTAGTCTCTCTCAAATTTCTCGTATAAGCTAATTAACTAGATGATATTAATTAGGTTTTGAGTCATGATTTACAATATCTTTGGTGTGTTGAAAATCTAAGACGCGTGGCCGTTTAAAATTTCTCGTATATGCTCTCATGCCATACTTAAAAAAATGAATTATATGAGTTGAAGTTGTAAATCTAACACTAATTTCAAATTAGTTCTGAACAATAAATGATTACACGATGATCATGATCGAAGCGAAAGCTCGAAACAAAGTGAAAAATATAGTCAAAATAAAAGGTTCGGATCAAAGTGTGTCGGCAAACTCAGATTTATATGCAGTGAATGACACATGTTAAATTTTATGGTGAAATTCAAAGTCGGTTTTGAAAAGTCGGTTCAAAAGTAGACTGAAGAATTATTCAAAAAATTGATTAAAAACAGTCGAATCCCAAATCAGACTAAACAAATAGAAATATTAAACACGATTTAGACTATAAAAATAAATCAGAATCATGTGGTACAATGGTGATAATTTCTAATATTTATGATACATGTCTGAGATTCGAAACCAACATCCCACAATGTTTAAGAATATATTAAAACAATTAAACTATATTGACAAAAAAAAACTACAAAAAAAGAAAAAAAAACAAATAAACTAATTCTCAACACACATATTCTACTTAATTCTTAATAAATTTCTATCTTTGATCTTATTCTTGTAAAAAAAGTTATTAATACTAAAATCTATTTGTCCCAATTTGTTACTAAATCTTTGTTCTCTAACTATTTTTAATTACAAATTTTAGCATTTGCAATTTCTGCTAAACACTAATTCAACAATAGTGGATCAATTTATCAAAAAAAAAACAATGGTGGATTACTACCACCAATTCGATCACATTGGTAAATTGCATATTGACCTCAAAACTCGGATTTATGAGAGCTAAAAATGCATAGTTAACAATTAAAAACACATAAATTTGACCAATGCTATTACAATTGCATGTGTGCATTGTTACAATTGCATTGCATACATGTTTGTCTAAATTAGATTAGCTCATAACTCTATTATTATGATTAATTATTTGATAATTTTAAATAACTTATAGGATAAGATTGGGAAAATAATTCAGATCCCCATAAAATATGAGATATTGTATCAGATGTGATCCATTTTTTAACCTATGTTTTGATATCCACAAATACGTATTTAAAGATCTAATTGCACCTAAATTGTCTTCTGTCGAGATTTGAAGATACTTTGGTTTCCTTATAATTATTTTATTTTGTATAGACATTTAGGATTTCTCGCAACTCGCATAATCAGTCTCCCATCTTGATCATGCATCTTGAGATGATTCTCATTCTTCACAATCTCACAACCATTTTCGGTAGCTTATCTGAGACTCAATATGTTTGTTTTAAGAGATGTAATGTAGTAGATTCCCCATAGCAACATTCAACCTCCATATATTTCTTACAAAAGAATCAACCATTTTTCCTTGATTTCCACATGCAAGCCATCTCCAAACCGTACTCTCCCGGTTATGTTTTCGTTTACCTTGGAGAAGAAGATTTTATTCCATTTCATGTGGTTGCTTTCCCTATTATAAAGGTATCATACATTCACCTATGTTTTCTCTTTCTCGTACATACTCGGTTTATGTTTTCTTCATTAAGGAAAACCACTTTGTGTGTGTAGAGAGTTGGATCTGCCTAAATAGTCTCGGTGATGAGAGCTTTTTGTTATCTCTGACATGATCAGGACAAGTAGATGCATAATGACCAAGCTTTTTGCACTTATAACATGTTACCTTCGATATATCTTTCTTAGGTTTTTTGTTGCTTCGTCCTCGATCAGTTGTTTCTTTGGAACTTGGTTGATCGTTTAAGCTTCCTCTTTCACGACCCTCCCGCTTCCTCTTCTTCCATGTCCTCTCTAATTGTTACCTCCTCTCCATCTTTGAGATCTTCCATTGGTAAAAGAAAAATTTGCTTTGATCGTTTGCACATGAATCCTCAGTTATGCATTTTTCGTAAGCTTTTAATCTTCATATGATGTCTTCAAAGCCAACCTTTTTCAAGTCCAATACTTGCTCATGTGATACGATTATTTGTATGTATCATTGATGTGGTAAGCTTTTAAGAAACTTCTTAACAAAGCTTAGCTTCTTGTATGGTTTCACAGAGTGCAACAGATTTCGATGCTATCTCAAAAAGTTTTCCAGCAAAGAAATCAACTGAATATGATTCTTTCATCACTAATTGATCGAAGTCTGCACTTAGGATTTGCAATTATGCCTCCCTCACACGGTCTGCACCAAGATGTTAGAATTTGATGGCATCCCACATTCTTTTCGCTGAGTCTTATTCCCCTATTTGAAGAATCAAATTTTCAAAAATAGACTGAAATAGCAAATTTGTTTCTCTATCATTTTTCTTGTCCTCCTCTGTTCCCATGTTTATTGCCTGCCATGCTTCATGAGCTTTGAGTGACACCTTCATTCTCATAGCCCAAGCTGTGTAGGTTGTGGCAGATAACATCAGACATTGGATTGAAGAAGTCGTAGGTTGTGTTGGTTTCGTTGATATGGTCATTACTTTTGTCTCCTCCATGTCTGTCTCACTCGGTGATCACCTTAGCTTGCGATCTCAAATGATTTTCTATCACGGAAGAAACAAGTTCTGAGATCAAATCTTTAAAAAATAACTCTTCTTATTAGGTTTTAAAAAATATAACTCAAAACAGCTAAACCTCTCTATCTCATGCCCTTTGATACAACTCATAAATTTGGTATTTATAGAATTAGATTATCTTCTAATTATCCATGATTAGTTATTTGATAACTCCAAATAATTGATATGATAAGATATGAACTTATCTATTCTAAATTTTATCTCTAAAGATATCTTAAGTTCATAATCTGTTTGAGATTAACCAACAACACATTTTAATATCTGATAATCACGAGAACGAATTTCTCATTTATGCTACAAACAAATATGACTATTTATGCATGGTCCAAGGGGGGGGGGGTTCACTAAAACTCCTCAAACAAATTCTCCGAACCTCAAAGGAACATTGACCACAACCTGCAATTGCTCCAGTCTCATTGGGTATTCGGATATGGATAAGTTAACTAATAACAAGAAGATCCACATTTGCCTATTGCATTTTTCATTGTAACTTGATATCATGGTCCTATAAACAGAAACAAATTGTCTCTCAAAGTGTTGAAGCCGAGTATTGAAACATAGCCATGTTGTTGCCTAGGCCAAATTGCTTCAAAAAATTTCTTGCAACTTCATCGTTTGTACTCTTTCAACCGTCATATTAGTTTATTGTAATGATATAAGTGTAGTGTATATTTTGATGAATCCAATACAATATCAACACATGGAGTGTGTGGAAATTGATCTCCAATTCGTTTGTGAACGAATTGTTGACAAAGTTAGTGTTCTTCATGTCTCTAATCCTCTCATCATTGCCTAGCATATTCACCAGATACTTTCCATCGCCACTCTTCACAATATTCCAATACAGTCTCCACATCTTTTTTATGATGCTTAATCTCAACGGGAGTGATAAAATAGAAAATGAGTAAACTTGCCCTTCCTTATATATAGTTGAAATACTTGTAAAGCATTTATATATTCTTGTTTATATATAGTTAAGGGTGGGCACTCGGGGTTCCATTCGGGTTTGGTTCGGGTTGTTCGGATATTCGGATTTTTGGGATGAGAGGTCTAGGTCCTATTCGAGTATTTTTTTAGTTTGGTTTGGGTTTAGTTTGTTCTGTTTTTGTGGCATACTTTAAGTCACCTTTTGTATCCAAATACCATATGGTTTCGGTTCTAACTTTGGTTATTTGACTTTTATTTTGAGATTTTTTACCCAGACATAATTTATAATTCAAAATCTTTAAATATTTCAATTTTTTAGTATTTTGATTATTTTAGTCTTAAAATAACGGATAACTTCGGATTTATAATTTTAAATTTTTCTATTTAAAATATTATAAACTTAAATATAATTATTGTATTTAGAAATATAATTGTTTTTCGGATATTTTGGATACCTATTTGATTTTTGGTTCGATTCGGTTATTTAATTATAAAAGTTTAAAATTCGTTCAAATATTTTTCGGTTTTGAATTCGGTTCGATACTATTTTTTAGTTTGGATCATTGGATTTAGATATTTTACCCAACTCTATATAGTTATGATATAAAAGAGAGATCGAAAGGCAGAGAATTAAACAACATTAGAAAATTACCACGATAGAAAAAACACCAACATTGGCTTCTTACCATTTTACTTCCAGTTTTAAACACTTTCTTGATGTAAAAAAACCCACTCTTTTTGTAATTTTTAGCTTTATTAATTAAACTTAACGTATATCTCAATTTTGTATCTAACTGTACTCGTCATCCAATTGTAACCAATTGTTTCGGTGTGATCTATAATAATGGCATCACATGGAAATTATAATAAAAAAAAATCAAAATCCCAGTCCAATAAATTTTAATGTTCTATATCAAATTTATTTTTATGTTTTTAATACTTTATAAAAAATTTTAAAATTTTTTTGATGCCTCTTTTTTTTTGTCAACATAGCTTAGTGGTTTTAATATCTCCAATAACATGCGGGGTGCTGAGTTCGAACCTCAGACATTGTGTAATGAATGCAGAGGTGGCTACCATTATGTCACATGACTCCTACATTTTTTGATGCCTCTTTGATGCTCATTAAAAAAAATTATGATGTTCTAAACACAAATTTTGGTTGGTTGGACCTTGGGCCCATCCGCCGTGAACAAAATAAAAGGTGTAAAGTAACTATAGCGTTAAGGGACAGTGGTGTTGCCACTTACGTAGTTTGCTTACATAATTTGTTTATGCAATTTCGTTCACAACGTTTGTTATTTTTCCAAAATATTTATTGTTGATTGTTTTGGTTTTAATTTCTTATTCAATGCTACTAATTACCTGTCACAGTTCCACCATTTTATTCCAATTTATTATACATTATATGGAGTGTTAGCCCAAAAAAAGAAAAAGGAAACAATGTATAGACTATGTCTACGCATAAGAATATCTAGTTGTGGAAAACTCCAGACTTTATATTACCAACGCATTTTTTTGTCCATTGGTAGAGTATTCTAAAATAAGGATTAACGCTACGTAATAAATATGTTGTCTATAATTTGTTTTTTAAAAAAATAGCCAGCTAAAAATCACTATATTGGTTTTACTATCTATGGATTCGATTGAAGTGCTAACTTTTTTTAAAAAGGTAATAAGTAATAACATCTTATTAATTCGATCATATATAACTGATTCCTAAAATGTAAGAATTTTTTTTTAATCTCCTGTTCAGTGTAAATGTTATTTTGATATTTCCATATAAATTAAGAAACAAGTTAAATATTTCACAGTATTCTCTACAAAAAAGTTAATTCTTGGAAATTATGTTTTATTATATATTCTTATTTACTTTGACCAGAGTAAATTGGATATATTTTTATATATAAAACCAAATTCATTATGAAACTATAAATTAAATAACTATAAAATATTTTTAATTTTCACTATAGATTTTCATAATCTTCAGAATCATGTGGTTCAATGGTGGTCACTTCTAAAATTCATAACATATGTCTGAAGTTTAAACCCAACATCCCACAAAATTAAAAGAATATTAAAAACCATTAAGCTAAATTAATAAAAAAATGTTCATAATCTTCATTCAGTTATTTTATAGTACAATACTACATAAAATTTCAATAAACAAACTTTTATTCGCTTTAAACTACAAAACAAGTTTAGATTGATCATTAAAAACAAATTTAGATGAGATAATTGAACATAGATCATATGACTCTGAGAAGAAACGAGAGAATGGGAAGATGGGAAACAGCTGTCGAACAATGTCGGAAGCGTTGACTTAGATTGAAACTCTGACAAAACAGGCTAAGACTTTTATCATTTATTCTTTATTAGTTTGTAAGACTTTGATTGGACCACACATTCTCAATTATTTAGTGAAACTTTGCACTCGCCGTATTATAAAAGATCTCCTTGTCCCCCTCAATTTTACTCTGAATAATTAACCTAATCATACTTCATTAGACATTAGATCACTATCCTAAATTTTGCACCTTCGAGTGATTTAAATACAACCACAATACAAAAAAACTATATTTATAAAAAAATAAATTTAAGATATGGACTCTGTGTTTATATTTGGTATATGCCTGTCACAAAACTTCTAACTTCTTTTTCTCTCTCTATCTCTCTCTTTCACAGCCTAGAACATGAAGCAGACCTTGTGCCTCACAGTGTGTGTTCTTTTCTTCATCTTCCTAATTTCTTCCACAAGTTCGTCTGCAATTCGAAGAGGTATGTTGAATACACTGATTACTATTTAAATAGAATTATCAAATAGTAGATATATAATCTTCACTGAACTCTAAATCTTAATCTTTTAATTAGGAAAAGAGGATCCAGAGCTGAATCCACTAGTTTCATCTATACCAGTGGAAGACAACTCGATTGATGTAAGTCCATCTAATTTTTATTTTTCCTTATTTTATTTTCCTAAAATCTAATAAAAACCACCTAAATTATGCTGAAAAAATGTAAATTGTTTTCAGATGCATACCAATAATACGTTTGCAGTTTGATTATATTATATAGTATTGCCTACGTTTTAAGATCCTATATTTAGTAGCTGCCTGTGATTTATATATTTTTTTTTGCTTTTCATGCTTCACAAAATAAAAAATATATGATAAACTCTATGGTGTATTATTTTTGTCCTAATTACAATAAACAATATCTGATCATTGCAAAATAATAGAGTTAAAGAACAAAGTAAAGTAGTTTGTAATTTATATGCAGCCTGAGAGATAATATATTATTAATCCGTGTAATATTCTTCTCTTATAATATAATTAATGAATAGAAATTGATGGGGATGGATTCTTGCGGAGAAGGAGATGAAGAATGCTTGGGGAGAAGGATGATGACGGAAGCTCACTTAGACTACATTTACACACAGCACCATAAGCATTAACACTTTTTAATATTATAATTTGCATACACATGTGTGTGTTAATGTTACTTAGATAAGTATTGTATATGATGAGTCCTATGTGAGACAATTATGAGGAGACCAAAGTTTTTTTTTTCTTACTTTCCTAGCGAAACTATTGTCAGGTCTAATGAAAATTTAAAAATACATAATAATTTGTTTGAATGTTCCAAAACTTATAAAGAGTGTGCAAATACTAATGTTCAATCATCCATTGAGTACGCTTACATCAATTTCAGTGAACAATCCAAAGGGTAAAGAACCTCAAGTAGAATAAATATCTTTTGCGGCATAGGACACTCGTTCATATGACAAACGATTCAATCTCAATCACAACTATGTAATAAAAGGACATGAACCAGACCCAGAAAAAACTCAGCTTCCAACTGTACAAATGATATATATATATATATGTGTGATATGGAATTATGAGGTAGATCTTTTGTAGTCTTGGGACATTTCTATGGTAATACCATAAACCTTCCATGATTCGTTGAACGACTTCTCCTAAACTCAGGCATAGATTGATTATTGTTACCTTCTTTCATATGGGCTGTACCGTTTGAAGGCTTGCCGTCCAGTTTATTCACGAGGGAAGTGTCCTCGTGAGCATAGATCGTCCTGCGCGGTATACGAAATGAAGTTAACAAGTTTTTTTATTACACATGGTGAAAAATCTTGTGGAGTTTTATAGTAACCTTAGTCTGTGGTTCGGGGAGTTTCTGGAGAAGTTTCTTTGTGAATTCTTCAATCTCAAAGGTGGTTCAACGAGTACATGCTCGTTGTCTGTCTCTGAGGAATCACTCTTGAGTGTTGTTGAATCTGATTTGTCACCGACACAGAGATCAGAGAACAAGCTGATGCCAACGTCAAAATTTTGGAATCTTGAGTGCATCACATTGTGGTTGTTGCCCTTTTGGGTCTGATAACTTCCAATCTTTGCTTCCGAATCTTCCTCAGAACGTAAACTAATCCCAACATCGAGTTTCTGAAACCTACCTGGCGATGGTTGCTTCGCCTTAGCTTTACTGCTCTCTGCTTTGGTCTTCTTAACACCACCTTGACGTATATTAAGTGCATGCCTCATATGTTGCTCATCAATCTCAGGGAAGAGCTTTCGAGCGCTTAACTTCTGATGACTGTGAAATGTCTCTGTTGTGTTATCACGGGGATCTACACGAAGCCTGTTTTCTGCTGATGGATTCAGTGGCACAGTTGAAAAGGATTTGGCTACTGGTACTCTAGCTGGAAAAGGTGTTCTTGAAGCTGGAAGGTTTTGAGTAACGTCGGGCTTATTCCTACTTTTGATGGAAGATCCTCTATCCGTAGATAACGACCTCCTAATTGGAGGAGACGGTGATCTCGGATTTAACCTCTCTTCTGCTAGATTTGGCATCTTTGGGCATGCTTCTCTGTTTCTTAATGCAGATATAAACCCTGACTTTCTCTGCTTACCAGTTGAGCAACTTCTGGTCTGTAAATAACGTTCACTAAACTGATTAGATTATAGTCTCTTTTGCCAACTGTAAAAAACCCTAACTGGATTTACCTCGTAGCTTCTGGTACTTTCGTTTGGCTGTGGACTTGTCTCAGCCTTTGTTCTTGGGAGATGGAAAGGAGAAACTGCTCTTGCTTTCTGACATTCAGTTGTGTTCCGGATGCTACCCGCTCGCACTTGTTCAAGCTCTGCTTCTTTCTTCTCCAGTGATGATTTTAGGCTGGATATCTACAAATGTGGAAAGAAAGACTTTACAATATATACTTTTACTCTTATTTTGTACAACGAAGATGAAACGGTTGCTATATAGACCTCATCTTTAAGATCTCGAATTTCGCCAGTTTCCTTGTTTGATCGAGCTGCTCCAAGTTCGATGGACGCAACCCTTTGAGCAAACTTAAGAGTGCTTATAGTCTCTCCTACCGCGTTAACTTCAGGGTTAATATGCACAAACATTAAAGTTTTGGCTTGCCCACCTGCACACAGTTTCATAATAGATGAGAGATGAAGCTACAAATGAAGAAAAGCAAAGCCTTGTCTTAGTTTTTTGACCTAAAGAATCCTGTAGAACTTGTGTAAGCTTGCTGTTTCTGTAGGGAACGTGTGAACTCTTTTGTGCAAGAGCTGAGACGACATCTCCTAGTGCAGACAACGATTTGTTTATGTGTTGAGCTTCTTTGAGTCTCTCGCCCACAGCTTCGGATTTCTCTACTCTTTCACTTCCAGCCAAATCTACTAGATGAAGGCAGCCTCTTAAAATGGATCCTGAGGCCAACTCTTTTCCTTGGACGTGAACGGTTAAGACACTGCATTAAAATATACAGCAGTTCAACGACCATTACATGATCATACCAAATGTTTAGAGCTTGAATTAAAAAGAAATACCTATGAGATCGGCTGCTCCTCTCATTCAAAGCAGTGGCGCCCACTGCACGATTCTTTTGGCCAATCCTCATCAAATCAAGAACATCTCGAGTACTAGAAACTGGAACCAGGCTTGCGTCAGGTACATTAAGGCCATTGATTTGAGAGTTATTGCGTATGTCTAACGTGAGAAGCTGGTCAAGAAAAAACTCGAAGAGAATATGAAGACAGTTCAATAAATTACACCTTCATTATAAATTATATAAAAGGATATCTTCTGCAAGAACCATCACTGACTAGTAGATCTCTAACTTGTTCATTGTATATTTCAATCATTTGTACTCCAATTTCATAAGCCACCATATGTGTTCTTGCATTTGAAAGCTGGAAGAGATCACGTAGAGCTCGGTAGTTCACGCCCCAAGTTGTTTCAGTCATCAGATCTGGCCCACTCTGCAAGAGAAGATAGAGAAAATGTAGATAACACATAACAATGTATGGAGTCAAACTGCAAGCAGATGGAAATGGATCATACCATTGTATACGTTTTCCCTGAACCAGTTTGTCCATACGCGAAGATACAAACATTGAATCCATCAAGGACAGACCTTATTACCGGTTGAGTGTCGATGTATATTTGCTCTGACAAGTAAACAACCATTGATCAGTATGATAGACAATAAACAAGAAAGCATCATGCAAGTAGCATACCTTGTGAGACGTTCTGTCCAAATACTTTGTTGAAGGCAAATATTTTCCTTGCATCTTTTTCCTGCTTAAAAGGATTGACAATCATAATATTGCCATTTTCTCCAATATAATCCACGGTTGATTGCATATCTTTTGTTCCTTGTAAGAAAGGTCTAACTCTGCAGTAGACTCTAATGGTGCCTATATAGTACAGCGATAACACAAGTCAATACACTATAAAGTAGTATAAAAAATCCAAATGCAAGTAATGTTATAGGTGGTGGTACCTTTAAGATCTTGGACCTCATTGTAAAGTAAGCGATTTTCCTCCAAAACCTTGTGGTAAGAAGAAGATGTAACTTCCATGGCCTTAACATGATGGACTGCCGTAGACGGTGATAGAGATTTACCATGTGATATCTTAAACTACTGAGAAGATTAAATTTGGGTAAGAGTAAATCTATTACCTATTCTTTGAAGTTCTTCATGCCATTCTGACTGCATTTGTTTAACTTGGCATCTTGTTTCCATATAATATGATTTTACTTCCTACCGTAAACATGAATGCAAGTAAAGATGAATATCTATTGGCCTTGCAGCTTTCACCATTCAAGAATTAACCAAATAAGATGTACAATAGATTCTGCATGGCTAGGAAAATTCATTACCTCCAGCTCTTTCTGTTGAACACCAATAGCTTCTGCATGACCAGGAGAAAAATCTCGGACGCTTGATCCAATAATCTCAAACTTTCCACCACACTTACAAAACTTTGAAAACTCCCTTGACACCAAATCTTTTCTGTGGTGAAGGTATCTGAAGACTGCTTCTAAAAACTCTGATCTTGATAGATCTCCATTATCGCATCTCAGTATCTTCCTTAGAAACGAACCCAGCTGCAAGCAGATACCAGAAACTAAATATGAATCCCGTAAAAATATCTCAAGATTCGAAAAGAATGCCATGAAGAGTATTCAGAGTAATTAGTACCTGAGTCCCTTGAGAAACTAGTATTGCAGAGAAATCCTTAACTACCCTGTTGAGCAAGGTATCAATGACCTATAAAAATAACCAAAAATCTGAGAATGTGAAAAAAAAAAAGTTATCTTTGAAATCTTCATATAACATAATATACTATTCTAGTTTTCTAGATGATTGTATCAACAGGAGTTAAAGGCTTCATATTGCATAACTTAGTAACAAAGCAACCCAACTTAACTCAAACATGTCTTACCTACCATTTCATTTAAAGGAAGATCGTTGATCCCATCACTCTCTTTGAGGTAAGCATGTAAAAGCTGAAGAGCAAAATGATCGAAAAGAAAGGCCATGGAGATTGCTGTTTCAGATTCCTCAGTTGCAATCTCATTAGAGAGGTGAAGAAAATCCAAAAGCTGGTCATACTGAGAAGACTCGGATTCGTCCATAGACACCGACTCATCAGTGTTGCTTTCGCTACCAAGAGACAAACTCGTCGAAGAGCCTTTAGGATGCAAAGAGACTATCCTCACAGTTCCTCCATACCTCCATACTCCAACTCCACCTGCTTGTTTCCACTCGTAAAACCCTTTCAAACACAAAATGCAGTCTACTACTTTGTTCGACGAGCCTCCCTGCAAAAATAAAAAAAGAGTAACGATCTCTCATGTCGTAAACAAACAATATTTAATCATTACGAAACAGCAGCATATAGACAAAGCAAAACTTAAACGTAACAACTACTCAAAGAAAAACCTTTTCGAGATCAGAAGCTCCAAATGTCAAAAGCTGCATATCCTCCACAGCTTTAAGAAAGTTCCTCATGTTCTCGAAATATTGTATAGCTGATTGAGCCGCTCCTTCCGCATATTGAATCGCTACCGTAACAGGATTCTCCACCACCTAAGCTTACAATGAAAATCACCAGAAAGTCATAAATTATTCAAAGTTGTAAATAATAACAAAGAATCAACGAATCAAGCAAAAGATCGATCACAAGAATTTCTTGATCCAGTAAAACCCTATATCATTACATTAAAGGAGTTGAAATATTAGAAATCGGACCTTGAGAACCGAACCGGGATTGACTTTGTTTAAGATGTTGCAGAGAATTAGGCCGTTGCGGAGGGAGAGGCAGAATTCTTCTTCTGATGGTTTTTCCGGCAGTGTCGCCGCCGCGCCTTGGTCCATCTGTCTCAGCCATGCCACCGCTTGGTACCTTCTCTTAGCTTATCAATTGTGACAATATACCAAAATACATTTTATTATTCTAACGGAAACTTAACGCGGGAAATGACTTGGGCCCAGATATTGACTCAAAGCCCAATATCTATGTGTTTCGAAAGAGTCCAAATTCTTATTATATAACTGGGTTTTACAATATTAAGAAATTGGCTTTATTTAGTATTACAAGAAAAATGTTGAAAATTTCACGTAAATTTACATTATTAAGTGTTGACTCGAAATGATATTATCAAATTAATTTCTCTTACTTAGGTTATTATATTTCAAGCCAGTCCTTTTTTAAAAAAAAACTTATTTGGAGCTTTCAATACTCAGAGCCGACTCAGAATATATTATAGAGTTGAAAAACAAAAAGTAGAAGTAAAAGGATTTGGGAGATAATTGAGAATTTGAAATGTATGACCAGAATAATATAGTCATGGTGATTAGTTGTAACGTATTACATTACCTATATGTATATCCACCAAACATAGAGTAATAATTAATAGTTTGTGGTAGGTAACCCTCTAATGAAAGCCATTTCATAAAGCATTTTCTAAACGACTTTCTTTAATTCAAACCCAACATACATTTTTTGAATCATATATGGTCCATCTGCAACTTCGTTTTTCTTTACATTATCTGATTTATCTTCATATCATAATGAAAAATATTTTATAAAAAAAAATGATGAGACAAACCTGTTTCTTCTGCTTTTCGTTGAGCAAGCTCATAATCTCCATTGCTTGTGGACACCAAACCCTTTAATCCTCGCATTAATTCTTGTGGCATTTTTTTCCTTCCTTTTCTTTTTTAATTACTTTTCTGCTGAATGGTTATTCCTCTTCCAAAATAAGTATTCTGAAAACCAAATTTAATAATACCCATTTATCAAACTGAGCCATATATAAATAAATAAATGAAATGTTTCTTGAATCCATATTGCATTTCTCACAATAAATTTTCTAACTCCTACAAGCAAAACCATTTGCTAAAAAGACCACATGGTAATTAAACACAAATCTGAAAATAAAATCCATAGAAGAAGTGATAGATCTCTTTATAACTACTTTGGCTAACTAATAATAATTTACAAAGTAATACTTACATAAAAATTATGTATCTCTAATAGCGGGATTGGAAATTGAACAATTGGTGGATATGTTTTATAGAGCTGTGTGGAGGATTGAAATTAGCTTTAGAAGTGGTATTAGAGAGAATTTTTACGAACCATAATTAGAAAATGCAGAACCTGAAGGGACAAGTTAATCTTCGGACGATCGATCACACGATTTGAACCAAGACGAACTGAGGAAGAGTAGGAGATGATGAGCTTTTCGATGTCGTAACTTCTAAGATGAGAAACAATAGAGAAAGAAAGAAAGAGACTGAGAGAGAATATAGATTTGTCTAGAGAAAATCAAGAGTTGAAGTCTTGCACTTTATTTTTTTTCTTTTTAGAACGGGTAGAAGAAGATGGAGAAAGAGAGACGTGTGTAGAGAAAATCAAGTGTTGGGTTCACTGTCTTTTGTGTATTTATTATGTTTCTTTCTAACGTCAAAACTTATTTTTTATTTTTTAATACGAATACAACATAGTTTTGCTTTTTTTCTTTGATTAATTAAGGCAGACATAAATATAATTTCTCTGTCTATCACATGAATAAATCTTAATATTATAGCGCTATAGCGAATTTTTTTATATATTTACATATCCATTAACGTGTTTTCTTAAGACTATTAAACGGTTACAAAAAATCATTAAAAAATAAGTTTTAATGATTAAAAAATAGATATGTACGTATAGTTAGTATATATATATATATATTTTTAATTTTTGTCATTACTGAAAAACGAGTGTTTCTTAAAATATATGATATCAACTATGTATATTTTTTTAAATGCGTGATCCATTGATTAATAATTCCAAAATCAAAGATGGAGTCCCTGACCTTGACCTTCTAGTATTTATTTAAAATAAGGTAACCTACCACATACGCTATTAACTTTGAACACTGTACGTACATTTATAATATAAAAACTCGTTTTTTTCTTAATGATGCAGTAATATGGGATTGTTGACCATTTAAATATATATATATATATATATATATATATATATTTGACACGTGGCATGCCCACCTGATACTTCACTAAGTTCCGTGGTACGCCCTAAACTAATTATCTTTTGCTTTAGTAAATTGTATTCTTTTTTTTTTTTTTGCTTTCATCATCGTATTACAATACAATAACACGATATGAGTTTTTGGGATACATTATGTTTATGAGTATGTGTTAGGTGAGACTATTTTAAAATCATAAGTAAGTATTTGATTTATTTATTTGTGACAAAAGAAAACAGTGAACTTGTAATTTTGACAAACAAAAAAGAGAGAAAATAAAGCGGAAAGCCATTTCAAAAACAATGGTAATAAATATAATATTCTCAACTTTTTTCCTCATATACAACCATTCGCATTGCAATTGCATATAACTGTGATTTTCACAATCTATCGCGTATTTAAGTGTAAAAACTTAAAAGTTAAAATGCTTAGGATATTTATTTCCACGGAAGAAAAATAAAAAAAAAGAAGAAACATATATGAATAGTGGACGTTGGATCCTATGGAATTCAAATGATTACGGGCGGCACAATAAAAACTTTCGAGATTGCTTTATCACATTTTCTAACTGGCGGACCAACTAATTGCCACTAATCACAAAAGGATCTGCTTAATTTTTCGGAAAGTATTTGGGTCGTATACACTTCGTTTTCGTAAGAAAACAAAAACAAAAAGAAGATACAAACTAGCTTCAAAGATAATATTACTTTAATATTTCTTTTTTTTACTTCTATTTCTCCATCACCTTAATATTATCATGTGAATTGTAAGATTAATCTTATATTTAAGACAAACATCACGGATTTGTGGATATTATTATATTTATCTATTTTTTCTTACAATTTATTTTGAACTAAAATGTAATATAGAACAACATGAATCAAGTTTAAAAATTCTAGAATTTTCCTCCAACAATTTTTTATAGTACAGTTGTATCTCATATGGTTATAATTAAGTTCAAACAAGGGAAACAAAACATGAAGGTGAAAATAAAAAGAAAATATAACTATAGCTAGCGTGATGTAGAAGTGTTGTTAAAAAAGAAAAAAGGCTTGATAAAGTCTCTGAGTTCAGATATGACAAAAGTAATTAGGTGTGAGGAAATTGTGAATCGATTAAGTTTTCTTTTTAATTTGTTCTGTGTTTCTTTTTAACATAAACCAATCAATTAGGATTAAGACATTAAGATTAAAACAAAAGGAAGAAGTAAAGAAGTATTTATGACTGCAAGAATGCTTTGTTTCTTTGTTGGTCGCATGGTCCATTCTTTTCCATTATTTGCGCATGAATCTCATCTTCTTCTTTTTTTTCGTTTACCTTAAATTGCGTATTTTTATTCCTGTGGACTATTATGGGCTGGGCTATAAACGGCCCAAATGTTTACTTGTAGAAGTGTTCTATTAACAGCTGGGCTGTAACAACCTATGAATAAATCAAGACTTGGGTGTTTACCAATTCCATATTTCCTTTGTAGAATGTTACATATATAGAAAAAAACAGATAATTAAAAAGACATAGTAAATGAAAAACATAAGAATTTGATAGGTATCTGCTACAAGAATATATAACTTTCATTAATCAAATCTAAGATCATGAGATGTGAATCATTAATTGTAATTTAAAGTCATTAGGCTATTAGGCTATGGAGTTAATCTATGATGTACTATATCAACATTAAATATGTATTTGTTGACAAATAAATATTTAATATCCAATGTCTTATGGAATATAACTTATTTTTAAAAATATGTGAAATCTATTAATTAATAAAAGTATTTATAATATTCAATTAAAAATATTATAACCAAATCTATGAATTATTTTTGCATTAGTTCTATAGTCCCTCAGAATAGGAGATGAAGGTGTGTTGGTGCCATCGCATATTATGCTCCTTCAAAATAAAGTAGATTATTTGTGTGAAAACTTAACTGTATGTGAATCCATTGGAAATTGCCACCAAGACCAAGCTAAGAAAAGCAAGGATCTAGAGTAGTTTTGTTCTCAAGTATATTCTAAACGACATGCTTCCAAACAATATAGGCGTAAGAACATGCAAAACAGAGGTGATTTCATCATGATCCATCGAGTTTGACTACTTTGGTGAGGCAGTTGTCAACTGCAAACTAGGTGATAAAGCTATATATGACACCCATATTCCAGCAAGCTGAAACAACATTGTAGCAGGACATCAGTCACTGTATGCAGGCTAAACAGCATGTCCTTCCCTTAGTCCTAAGAATCCAGATCGCTCCCTTCTGTAAAAATTCACCAACTCAACTGAAACACAATTTTTGCCAACTAACCTGCAAAGAGAAAAGAGGAAAGACTGGATGAGTAATTTGGATAATCTAGTGAGAACAACCCTAAACCATTTGTCCCACATGGGTCACTATACAACTAACACAAAGACGAAGACCAAAACAGCTGCAAACAACCTATTATACTTCTATTACAAGGAACGATATTTCTAACATAAGCAACAAACAAGGGAGTCCTCCCCACTGATGTCCATAAAGCCAACTGCACGTACACCCAGTGGCCCTAAGTGGCCCCGACACTGTCCGCTAAACCGGTCCTAGAGTCTGTCACATCCCCACGACAATGAGCACGGTACCTCTCCGGGATACACCATTTACCCCAACAAACAAATGTACATAAGGGACTCCCCACCTTATGCACCCTCTCTCTAAAACTACCTCATGCCCTTTTTGTCACAATCAAACATGCTCAACTCATAATATCGGTTTACACCCTAACCCTTTTAATCATCCATCCAGGTTCCCCACACATCATCTCATACAATCAATAACAATTCTAGCATTTTTTCAAATGTTTAATAATCACAATTCTGCTCTTATGCAACATTCAACACACAACAAACCAGCATTCTTCTAACAACTTAATCTCATTCATAATGCTAACCCAAGTACACTCAACAAATACATATAATCACACACCACATCACATATTACGTAGAGCTTGGTTTAATACTAATCTAAGCATCTTGAAACATAATCACGCGCATGAAGTTAATAACTTGAATCATCCTCACCTTAGCCTTAGCAACAAATTCAGAAAACGGAGAAAGGATCAGGAGAAACGGAGATTCCGATCGGGATGGATATTCCTCGGCCAACAATCACAACCTCGGGTTTCTTCTTGTGCAAGGCATATCTACGGTTCACCTTAGATCTCTCTCTTCTCGGCTATGATGCTGCTTCGTCGATGTCGAGCAAAGGTGATGGTGGTGATGAGATGCAAACGCTCCGGCCCCGCTTTCTTCTCTTGCCTCGGATCCGATACACGACAATGACATGGCACGACGGTGGCTCTGATGGCAAGGCTGTGTCTTCGACGTGACGTGGTAACTCTAGGACAATGAGCTGAGGTGTTGATGTCACAACAGTGGCTTCCTCCTTTGACGGCACACAATCCTGAAAAGAAACAACGAGAAGAAGGAGAAGGGAAGCGACGGAGAAGGAGAAGAGAAAGAGAAGAAAGGCGGAGGGAGAGAAGATTGGAGGTGATGAACGGAGAGAGGGAGATGGATGCAGAGGTGGTGGTGACAATCGCGACTCTTCTCTTTCTCTTTGTTTTAAGGCTAGGGTTTATCTTAGGGGAAGAGATGCAGTGCTTATTTATATATAAATCATGACATAATTTAGGGAAGAAGAAATAAATTGGGTCTGGTCCAAGAAAAACCATAGTAAAACTGGGATATGATAATTCTCCGAGATTTAACCGGAATTTGTCCCCAAATTCCAGGCAGAACCCATGAAGAACTTCAAAGGCTACAATGGAAAGAAGAACACAAAATTAGAAACAACTCCAAGATAAAAACCGACGAAAAGAAAAGTAGAAAGTTGGACTGGGAAAACACCACAAAATCTTTCCTTTGAACTTTTTTTGTAACGTTTTTTAAATTGTTTTTGGAGCTCTTCTTTGGCATGATAGATAACAAGAAAGATTAGAAGAGAACCTACTAACTAAAGGAATATAAACTATAAACAGAAGTTAAACATACAATTAATGTGGTGGTGTGAAATACATTTTTCAAAATTTTATTGGGTACTACTTAACTTTCACAAAAAAAAAAATTCAAAAATTTTGAAGATATTTTTTAGCAAAGAAGCAAGAGCTGGTATTTGAGTGACCATAATGCAGGCTTTGTACCAAATTGTGATCCCAGTCTCCCAGCAAGCTAGAACGACAGCGTATCAGGAAATCCGACACTGCCCACAGGTTAGACAACATATCCTTCCATTGGTCCCAGTAATCCAGATCGCTCCCTTCTGTAAAAATCCATCAACTCAACAAAAACATAACTTCTGCCAACTAACCTGTAGAGAGAAAAGAGGGAAGAAGAGGGGATGAATAATTTGGATTACCCAGTGAGAATAACCTAAACCATTCGTCCCATACTAATGCAAAGATGAGAGCTAAAAGAGCTGCAAACAACCTATTATACTTGTATCACAAGCAACAATATTTCTAACCCAAGCGACAAACAAGGGAGTCTTCCGCATTAGTGCCTATAGAGCTAACCACACGTACACCCAATGGTCTTAAGTGGCCCCGCCACAGTCCACCCAACCGACACTACAGTCTGTGGCACCCCCAAGACGATAGATAGGGTACCTCCTTGAGATACACCACTTATCCAGTCAAATAAACGTACATAAGGGGGCTTCCCACCTCATGCACCCTCTCTTTAAAACAACTTTACGACCTTTACACCACAATCAAACATGCTCAACTTGCAATACCATTTTACACCCTAAACCTTTTAATCATCTATCTAGATTCCACATACATCATCTCATACAATCAATAACAATTAACACATCATTTTCAACTGTTTAATAATCTCAGTTCTGTACTTATGCAACATCCAACATACAACAACTAACATGCTTTTAACAACTAATCTTATTCTTAATGCCAATGCAATACCGGTTAGATGCTTTTAACATGCTTTTAACAATCAATAACAATAAACACAATCAAACATGCTTAACATGCAATATCAGTTTATACCCAAGCCCGGCCCAGGACCCAAGCAACCAAAGTCTGGGCCTAGGGCATCACAAAATATGGGTATTAATGGGGACATCAAAATATCATTTAAATATGTTTATTTGAAGAGAAATATATGTTATTTAAAAAAGAATATTGTGCTTCCTTTTAAAAGTATGGTGATTTTTTAGTTTGATTTTTTTTCTTTTTTAATTAATTTTATATTTATAATTAAATGTTAAGAAAAAAGATAAATTAGTTCAAAGTAAAATTTTTTTGAGATTCAGTTTTTTTTAATCTTCCAAATGTTTTACCAAATAAATTGGGTAAACCTATTAAAATATTTAATTTCAAGAAAATATTGGAAATTTTTTATCCAAATATAGAAATTGCTTATTGCATATTGTTGACCATTCCGGTTTTATTTGCTACCACAGAAAAAAAAGTTTTTCAAAAGTAAAACTTATAAAGAATTATTTGTGATCTACTATGTCACAAGAGAGATTGAATGTGTTAGTTTTGCTATCAATTGATACAAGTGTGGTTAAAGATCTCGAGAGTTTGATGAATGATTTTGCGGCAAAAATGTAAGAAAAACTATTTTCAAATACTATTTTTTTTTTTGTAATAGATCGTTTATGAAACTAATCTTTTAAAAAATAATTGCTATTTTATTTATAATATTATAAAAAATATAGAAACATTAAAAAAAATTGTCTAAGGCATCAAAAATTATTGGACCGGCACTGTTTATACCCTAAACCTTTTAATCATCTATCTAGATTCCACATACTCCATCTCTGTAATTTAAATCTTTATATGGCTCTGATACCATATGTTAATTAATCTATATGATTTTATTAATGAAATCTATCCCAAAACTGTATAGGTCCTTTAAAATTTATAAAATATTTTATATTGATGATGAAAAACTTTAAATTTAAAATAATTGAGAATTTAAAACTTACGATTATTTATTGCTTTTGAATTGTAATGTGAAATCTTTTATTGATCTCTTGTTGATCTTTTCCTCTAAACCTTTTTCCTTTTCAATTCTTTTTGTGAAAAGGAATTTATTTTCTAGTTATTTTATTTATTTTTCTAAGATTTTTTTCTTAATCATCAACCCTTCATTTCTCACTCCCTTTTATTTTATTTTTTATTTCGGTCGAATGGACGTGAGAAAAAATGTATTTTTCTAACATTTATATATTTATTTATTAAAACATCTTTATACGTTTAATTTATCTCATATATATATATACATACATAATTAAAATTATATTAAATGTGTATTTACATATATTTATGAGAATAAATATAATGTTTATGGTTAGAGAAGAGAGTCTCAATGTATCCATTCTAATATTTTTTTATCGAGATCAATCCATCACAGCTTCGTTTTTAACATATTGAAACCAGTATACTTTACATTTAACTCAAACTTTAATAATCAGACTTAACCACTGACCACTTTACGAGAAATATTCTTACATACTAGTAGTGTTGCATTTCAATTAATCAAGTACTTTGATGTAAATCCTTTTTAAAATTTTCAATTGTTAATAGATGAGTTAGCTATACTAAAACCTTTATATACTAATAATGTCAGAATCATAATATTTTATTAATTTAAAATATTAATTTATCTAAAGATGAAATAAATTTAATTTGAAATTGAAATTGAATTTTTTTATTAATTTATCAAATATTAATTTTATGACATGTTAATTCATCATACAATATTTTAACAACTTCAACAACTACATATACACTTATTATGCGTTAATGGCATGAACCACGTTATTTTTCCAGTTAATGTTCTAACTTTATTTAATACACGCGGATTCAACTCTTGAGTAAAAGGTCACACGCTTTTAATCAACTCAATTTAATTTTTCAAAATTTGGTTGAGTTAACTCTTCCATCCAAAGAACCTAATGAGGCCTTAGCCAGACGTCATGTTTCTATTGTTTTTCTTTCTCATATTAAGTTCTCAGACTTTTATCACGAAATTATTATATTATGTTCCATTTAATATATATATATATATATATTTGTATCTCATTTGTTTTCAGAAAGGGTTTTTTAAAAAGCTTGTATTGGTATTTGATATTGTGATCACAGTTTACTAGAGGAGTTAGAAAACTTAGAGAGTTACTATAGTGGACTACTCGTTATTGCTTTCTTACCTAACAGATTCGCTCATGAATTGCATTTCCGATACCTAGAAGTAAATTGACAGCAGAGAATATCTGAATATGTTACACCAACTTTTGATAGCCTTGAGGTAGTGCTCAAGCGTTATATTAGTAACGTTCATGTTGATGCAATCCAGTTTATTTCTATATTAATGTTTTCTTTAAATTCCACTTCTCGATATCCAAGAGACCTATATTGCTTTGCATTGCCCATATGGTTATAACAAAGATGAGCATTCTGCTTCTTCCAATAATTGAATGACGTCCTTGTAGCGTTCGTAAAGGGTTTAATACGAGCGAAGTATAGTATTCCAAACAATTTCTTAAAAAGTTAATGGGTTTGATTGGTACTCTCTTATCACTACCGTAAAAAGTATATCATTTTTAGAAATATACAGTTTTCGTAGTTAATAATCACAAAAAAATGAAAAAAGAAAATGATACGAAAAAGTATCTTCCTCTGTTCTTACATTGTTGTCTCTTACCATTAGTCATTATTTCTATTTATTCTGCCATCTCTTATCGTTATTATTCTCTACTTGCACTATTACCAGTTTGTGTGTGTGCGTGTTTTTTTTTTAATTATTTAAATATTAGCGATTTGTGTTACCATTAATCATATCTAACATAGGACGGCAAATACAATAATGTAACATTCAATAGTGATAATTCTTAATAATATTTGTACGCCATTCGTTATAGTTTATTGGAAAACGAATATTTAAACTTATTAGTATATTCTAAAAAAAATATATATATATTAAGCCAACGCGGCAAACCCTAAAATGCATGGCTGATGGCTCCCTTCGACGCCACCTACCACCCTACATAAATCTCTCCCACCTAACGCACCACTCATGGTTTCGCCATTTCTCTTGACTCCTCTTAAAATACATTATATTACATTCGTTTTTCTTTTATATTGTTATAACTCCGCATGTCTTTACACACTTTTTCTGTAAAATTTTAATTTATTGTTTATAAAATATGTTTACTAGCTATTGACAATGAGTCAATTTATAAATTTTCGAAGAAAATTATCTATCATTGCATGTATTGAGATGGTAAAAGAAATGCAACGAGACAAACTGACAAAATCAACGACCACCCCGACTAATTCATCTCATCTTATGTCGTGATGCTAAAATATCGGGCCAATAAAAAATTATACACGCATTTCTTAAGATCATAAAATAATACTAAATATTGTCCATGGCTATTATTCATGATTAAGTATGTCAACATGATGATGCTAGAATTGTTAATTATTAAAATTCATCAAATGTTTTAAACCATTACTCCTCTCCTACCAAACCCAACTCCATATGGTTTGTTCTCTCCTACCATTATCACATAACCCTTCTCCCACCTGAAATTTGAAATTACTTTAATTTTGTTGAATGCGATTATCCAAATATATTTACAATTTAAAGCAGTTTTAAAGATAAAATGATAGTTAATGTTTAAATTAATTCGTGATTGTGTGTTTGTAGGGAAAGAACCAACGGATAGTGGTTCAAACTACCAATTTCGAGTCATGAAAACATTTTACAAAACTTTAAATGTAATCTCACTTTGGTCACTATAAATGTTTTAAGTGGCAGAAAATATGAAAATTTGTAGATTCCGATGATTACTTTGTAGTTTTGTTGAAAACTTTTATGGTTAATAAAAATATGTTTGTTGGAAGACTATATTGTCTGGAGTGTGTATTTGGACGTATTTGTAACAAGTATTTAAAGCCAGATCCAACTTTCTATAAAGTTAGCACAACAATCAAATTATATTATACTCTTATTTGTAAGAGAAACTAAAGTAAAGCACAGCTAGGTCCTAGGTGAAATATGTAATGTATGTGTCATTACCAGAACATAAAAACAAAAAAAATACTATATTCTACATGTAAGTTTCTATGAAAATTATATTGACAATTTCTTGTGACTTACCAAGTTATCAAACTGCAAGCTGGTTGGTTTGCTTCAAAGCAACGACCGTTGAACCCATGAGTTCACACGTGAGTTTGATTTTTTTTTTTTTTTAATTAATTATACATCGAAAGTTAAAGGAAATCTTCATAATTTAAATATATATATATGATTTTTCTTTTACTAGTTCATCATTATCTTTTTCCAATAATATAAATAATCTATAACGATTCAGATAACTATACTCATAGTTCAAATTTTTTTATATCGAGTGAAGTTAATTATAAAATAAATCCACTCAGAGAGAGGTCAATGAAGTTTGTCCGAATCAGTCACAACGTTTATCACTAGCAAGTAAGATATCTCTGGTCTGTAGTGACATAAAAATAAAATAAATTGTATTCTCCTACATTTTTGTTTAATATCAGTCGTAATATATTACACTTTTCACACAAAAAAACATTATAATTTAATAAACTTATTGGTGCGTTTACTATTGTTCGATGAGTCATGCATCTTCGGTGGGTGACATGGACCATGGCGTCATATCCATGGGGTAACTTCCCAGCACCCTTAAGAACGACGTGTACTCCTGAACCTCCGCAAGCGCGTTCTGTGCACGTGCCTCCGCCATAGAGGCCTCGAAATCGACATAGAACATGTATTCGAAGTTCTTCGCCGTCCCAAAGCTCCCGTCTCCGACCACCCTGAGCGGGCGGTTGTGATGAGGCCTCGACTCGATCTTCGTCAGGCTAATGTTTCTGAAAGCGAAGGCCGAGAGGACTTTGAAGAGGACGCTGGTTCCTTTGTGCTCCTGCGCCGCGAAGACGATACTCGTCTTGAACGGCCGGTCCGTGCGCGGGATTATTGGCTCACGCGCTAGCATCAAGAAGCGCGTGACGTTTCCCACGTCGTCTTGGATTCCGTCTGCTAAAATCTGGAGGTTGTAGAGCTCCGCGGCGCGTGCGCTCGCCACAGCCGCCGTGTCGTGGAGGTTGTTAGCGGCAATATATTCCGCCGCAGCTGCCGTGTCGTGGAAAGCCTCACGTACTGCGCGTGGGGTGAGATTATCAAGGGAGCGTTCAGTCTGAGCCAGCGCTTGCGGGTGAGAAATCACTCGCGAGACGCAGTCTGCTCGGACTCCTGGGAGCGCGAGGAGGCAATGGTGGACCGGAATCTGAACTTCGCCGACGATGTGGAGACGGTGACGAAGGAGGAGATCGTAATTCCGATGAATTGAACCACCGAGCGAATTCTCCACTGGAAGAACGGCTCTATCGGCGATCCAAAGCTCTACCGCCTGAAAAGCGACGTCGAATTGGTCGCACGGAATGGCTTCACAATTCGGATATGCTTTTCCGGCGGCTGCCTCTGAATACGCGCCGGGAACTCCTTGATAAGCTACACGGAGGTTAGACCCGTGCAACGGTGCCGGAGATAGATCGGTGATTGTTAACGGCTGAACCGGTGCCAATTTTCCGTTGATTGTCTCGACAGGAACGAGGCTGAGATCGACGGAGCCGTTCTTGTGACCATTAACGACGGCGATTTTTTCGGCTAAACTGCCGGGATCTTCAACAGAAGCGACTTTGCTTGATAAAATGGAGCATGAGCTTTGCCAATCTGCTCGGCTTACGGAGACGCCGTTGGGGAAGGCGAACGACTCCGACCTGTAACCGCACTGAACAGCCACGCGCTTTGGGATCGCGTGGGAGAAACGCGTGGTCGTAGCCGTCGGATTTGTTGATCGGAACTTGAGATCACACGACGAAGCGGCTTGCATTTTGTTAATGATAGTAAGACGACAATAAAAGAATTTAAGAGTAAAATACGGCGGCGTTTTTGTTTTTTAAGAGTTTGAAGCTTTGAGTTCTTTCGTTTGAGAGAGAAGCTCAAGCTGAGAGAAAATGAAGAAGATGAATGGTCTTATATACACACTATCATTTTTTTTTCTTGCAAAAAAGAGTCTTTACGTTTTCTTGAAGGTAATTCGGTAAAATTCTTCACCTACCACCTTCCATTTAATTTCTAATTTTTTAAAAATTTATATTTTCTATATTATTTTGCTTTCGTTCGTCAGATATTTTTCTCTTTCTGAAAGCTATAGTTTTTTTTCTTAACTTTACTTTTCTCAAAGCTATAGTTTGGAAGTAAAAAAACTATAAAATGCATAATAACGTCTTCGTTAAAAAAATTGTATGTTTTTTTGCGCGAAAACTATATTCTTTTACCATAATTTTGTATTATTTTTATAATTTTTTCTATATAAATACTAACTTACAATGACTAATATGAATATAACTATTTTTTTTGTTAATATGACATAGTGACTTTAATATCTTTTATAATATTGAGGGGTGCTGAATTCGAACCCCAAATCACTGTCAAAACTATTTCTTTAAAAAATGAGTATGAATGGTTTTTTAAAGAAAAAGCCTGAAACATAATATATATATAGTGTTTTAGTAATTATAATGATAATAAAAATAATGATGACAAAAGCCTAAAATATAATTATTTTTGAAAGAAATAAAAAACGATAAAATGCATAATACCTCGTCTTTATTAAAAAAATATGTATTGTTGTATTGTATGAAAGCTATATCTTTTTTTTAAAGCTATATATTTTTATTATAATACTAGGTGATTCATACATGTTTTGTATATAGATGACTATTTAAAAAAATCACTAAACTATAATAGTTAGTTACTATTTTTTATCAGTTTTTATATTTTCTGGAAATTTATATGTTTATATATAAATAATTTATAATTTATATTTTAATTAGAGTTGTATTTTGGATTTTAACGATTTAGATGATCTGATTACTTGATATTTTAAATAGATTAGATCAAAAATCTAATTCTAAATTCAAATATGTTTTTTTGTTTTATTTTGGTTTTATTTATAAATTTTATTAAATACGGTTAATTTGTATCATCCGGTTTGTAACCTCTACTATATATGTTTTTATGATATTTACTATATTATATAAGTTCTGGATATATCACATTTTTTATTTTTTTTTATTTTTATTTTTAAGTTTTAGATTTTATTTTTGATAAATTATTAAAAATTAGATATTTATTATTTAGAAAAATAGAAACTTAACTAAATTGAAATATTGATCTGTTCAAAATTGTCGAACCAAACCAATTTGGTTATCTCATAAAATTAAGAAGTTTGGTTGTGTTGAGTTTGAATCAAAATTAAAGACTTAATTTTAGTTAAAAATTTTAGTTATGTCAGTTTGAAACCATTTATATACAATTTTAGATGGTATTATATGTTAATAATTTCTTTTAAATTGATATTTTTTTTACTTAGAAGTAAAAATATGGTTTATAATTTGATTTATTTTTGATTTTAAAGACTTAAACTTTAATGATTTAAAATATTAACACCATAACAAATTATTTGTTATTTGGTTTTATTTCCGTTTGTTAGCCATTCTTTTATCCTCAATTGATGTGTGATAGGTTTCTACTTAACATTATGATTTTATGTCAGCTTACAACCATATAATTTAAAATTTTGATCCAAAAGAATTGATAGGGTTCAAGTCATAATGCGGCCTAAATATACCTTCTTTCACAAAACTGTATAAATATATATAAAAATTGTTTAATTTTTTTAATCTATTTATAAGTTTTAATATATTGTCATTCATTTTTATTCACTATATAAATTAAAAGTATATTATAATATAAATATATATATCAATTTAAATTAATGTTAAAAATAAAATATATATGTCATTTCACCAGAAAATAAGTAAAACGAAATGAAATATACAAAGATTAATTATTATGTGAGCCATATAAATATAGAAAAAAATCATTGAAAAAGAAAATTTATATATTATTGTCATAAGATATTTTTTCTATAATCAATTTGGCCAATAAATTATTTATTTCCTTTGAAACCTTTAAGCTAACTAGAGAATTACTTAGACATGGAAAAATAAAACACAACAAAAAACTAATAAGAATCTATATATGAAATAGATAATTAAATAAAAGAGATTCAAAATCTTCTCAAAAGTTGTGGAAATTCTTTTTCCTAATCTAAGAGTGTTAAACTCTCTAAAAATCTGTGTAAAATTAGGTATAAAAGTCAAAAAATTATATGTCATTCACTTTTTTCAATATAATTATTTCAAAAAATTTTCAAAATAGTCTTATTTAATTACACTATCTTTAGAAAATAGAGAATCACAGTGAATGTAAATTTATTGTTATATTAAGGTTAAAAAAGTAAAATTGCTACATTCCTTAATTTAAAAGATTTTTTCTAAAACTACAGATAAATAAACGGAGAGAATATATTGTAGTTTTCAAAAAAGGGCTAGCTGAGTTTTAGTGAGATTATGCTGAGATTAGGTAAGTTGGAAATCTCCCTCTATTTTATTGTCAAGTCGGGAACGGCTGCTCCATTAAGTGGAGTGCATCTATGACGATTGCTCTGTCATCTTGCTGGATTGCATCATCGAGTGACATTTGCCTGGAGCTAACCTTTTTTCTCTGTTTTGACTTTTTTGCCAAAAACTTCAAAAACTCCAATCTTTATCCAAAATTTTTTTTGATATAAAATGATTCGGAGAAAAACTAAAAATGATTTTGGTCTTTTTCAATTATTTGTCAGTTTCTGTGCTAAGCTAAATAAGAAAGTGCAGTTATTACATTTTCGAACTTTTGACACCATTATAGAGCCGGAAAATATCAGAGGATGTGAGAACATATAGAACCGGAGTAATAATAAACTTAGTCTTGACCCAATTCATGAATGTGTCTCTGTGTTAGGTGAGCTTGGTCTGCAATTTTGCATTCTTAATGGACATTATCGTGACGTCTGTTGGGTGTGTATCAGCTTTTATTGGTCCTCGTATCTTTTCTCAGTGATCTTTCCGTAGGGTTTGTATTTTGTCTCTTTCATTATTTTGTTATATACTGATGCAGCGCATCATTAGCTTGTGAGGGTGTTATTTATAATTACAAGTTGACGTTTGCAAGACTTTGCTTTACAAGTCTTTGTAAATATGGTTGACTACAAGTCCACGGGATTTTGAAGTGTCTTGCATTTTTGTATATGTGGTTGTGAGCAAATGTATTTCATTTGAATTGCATTTCCACAACAATAAGATAAAAGATATTTTGCCTTTGCTTCGTCTCATATATTCACTTCCTGCAAATTCTGAGAAGCACAAAAAGCTTTTAACAAAAAAAAAGAGAACCATGAGATTGTTTCTTTTCTTGTATTACAGTGTTCTCGTGTTACTTGAAGCATATGGTTTTAACGATGAAACTGATAGGCAAGCATTGTTGGAGTTCAAATCTCATGTTTCTGAAGAAAAACAAGTTGTCTTGTCCTCATGGAATAACTCATTCCCTCTCTGCAACTGGAAAGGAGTTACATGTGGCCGGAGACACAAGAGAGTTACTAGTTTGGATCTTGCAGGGTTGCAATTGGGTGGGGTGATATCACCATATATTGGTAATCTTTCGTTTCTCCTATCACTTAATCTCTCTGATAACTCGTTTAGTGGAATCATCCCTGACGAGGTGGGAAACTTGTTTAGACTTCATTACTTGAATATGAACTTGAATTCTATGGAAGGAGGGATACCAATCGGCTTGTTTAACTGCTCAAGATTGTGGGGCCTTTATTTATATTCAAATAATCTTGGAGGAGGTGTTCCTTCAGAGCTAGGGTCATTGACAAAGCTTGTCATATTGGATATTGGTAAAAACAACTTGAAAGGAGTTAAATTTAATCATAATAGTTGAGAAGGAGATATAGCTAGACTGAACAAAATAGTCTTTTTTAGTCTGTCAAATAACAAGTTCTCTAGTGTTTTTCCTCCCACAATATACAATTTATCCTCGCTTGAAAGTCTATACATTAACGATAATTATTTCAAAGGAGCCATTCCAACAACACTTCCCAATATCTCAACACTTCCCAAGGACGTAATTCTTTGGGAAGTCAGTCGCTTAGAGATCTTGAATTTCTTGAGGCTTTAACTAACTGCACCCAACTAAAAGTTTTAGACGTTGCTGAAAATAGGCTTGGCGGTCACTTTCCTACCTCCATTGCAAATCTGTCCACTATCAATTTTTTTATACTTTATTCAAATTTCATCTCTGGAAGCATTCCTCACGACATTGGAAATCTCATTTGCCTACGACTACTTTCGTTAGAAGAAAATCAGTTAACAGGCCAACTACCATCCTCTAGTGGCAAGCTTTTACAATTAGATAATATATCTGGAGAGATACCATCTTCTATAGGAAACCTCACTCGATTAGACAAACTATACTTATTCAACAATAGCTTTGAAGGTACCATTCCTCTAAGTCTCAGTAATTGTACTTTCCTACGGTACTTATCGATTGGGCCTAATAAGTTGTATGGGACTATACCTGGAGAATTTATGCAAATTCAGTCCCTTGTTGGACTAGATCTTCAAGGTAATTCTTTGGTAGGATCTCTTCCAGAAGACATTGGAGGACTTAAAAATCTTGTTGAACTATATGTTGCGGATAATAAATTATCCGGACAACTTCCACATTCCTTGGGAAATTGTCTCTCGATGGAAACACTTTGGCTCAAAGGAAACTATTTTGATGGAGCCATATCTTGCAAACTTTTCTTCGTTAGAGTATCTCAATCTCTCTTTTAACAACTTCGAGGGAAGTGTGCCAACAGAAGGAATATTTCAGAATGCTACTATAGTTTCTGTATTTGGAAACAAAAATCTCTGTGGAGGCATCAAGGAATTCAAACTAAAGCCATGCTTCATTGAAGCACCATCGATGGGATCAAAGAGTTCATCTCTTGTAAAGAAAATTGTGATTGGGGTAAGCATAGACATAACTTTGGTTTTTCTGTTGGTCGTAGCTTCAATTTCTCTACGTTGGTTTAGGAAAAGAAAGAAGAACCATAAGACTAATAATCCAATTCCTTCCTCAATGGAGTTCTTCCATGAGAAGATGAGTTATGGAGAGATCCAAAATGCGACTGATGGCTTCTCTTCGAGCAATATGATCGGGTCTGGAAGTTTTGGTACCGTGTTTAAAGCCTTTCTCCCTGCTGAGAACAAGTTTGTCGCTGTGAAAGTTCTAAACATGCAGAGACGTGGAGCAATGAAGAGTTTTATGGCAGAATCTGAATCCCTCAAGGACATACGACATCGTAATCTTGTGAAACTATTGACAGTTTGCTCGAGTATTGATTTCCAAGGAAACGAGTTCAGAGCTTCAATTTATGAGTTTATGCTTAATGGAAGCCTTGATATGTGGCTGCACCCAGAGGAAATCGAAGAGATTCATAGGCCCTCAAGAACCTTGACACTTTTTGAAAGGCTCAACATTGCCATAGACGTGGCTTCTGTTTTGGACTATCTTCATGTTCATTGTTATGAACCTATTGCTCATTGTGATATTAAGCCAAGCAACGTCCTCCTAGATGATGATTTGACTGCCCATGTTAGCGAGTTTGGTCTTGCTTGTCTTCTCTTCAAGTTCGATCAAGAGTCATTCTTCAACCAACTAAGCTCAGCTGGTGTTAGAGGAACCATCGGCTATGCCGCACCAGGTAAAACTATCATACATCTATGGTATTTTATGAAGAAAGTTAGTATTATTTAATCACTACAATATTGTTTCTGTGAATTATGGTGCAGAATATGGAGTGGGAGGACAGCCGTCAATACATGGTGATGTTTATAGCTTTGGGGTTCTGCTTTTGGAAATGTTCACTGGAAAACGACCAACTGATGAGTTATTTGGTGGAAACTTTACTCTCTACAGCTACATCAAATCTACATTGCTAGAGCGAGTGTTGGACATTGCACACAAATCGATTTTTCACAATGGTCTCAGAGTTGGTTTCCCTATTGCTGAGTGTGTGACGCAGGTTTTGGAGGTGGGACTTAGGTGTTGTGAAGAATCTCCGACGAACCGGCTGGAAATGAGTGAAGCTACAAAGGAGTTAATCTCAATCAGAGAGAGGTTCTTTAAACCCAGAAGAACAGCAAGACGTTGAAGTGTTTATGGTTTATTCTACAGACTTTAAAACCTACATAAAACTTATTCTGAGGTCTTTAAAATATCGTTTTCATAATGTGTGGTTATACTCTTTTATGTACTCATATGCTTGCAAAATATTCTTTGATTTTCTGGTCTTGTGTAATGAATCTTTTGGTATGTATGGAAGAGTTGACCTTCGAATTGTACAAATTAAATACTTAACTCTAACCAGTTCCAGACAGAGTTTATCTGATCTTCCAACCAACATAATGTTTTGTTTCCTGAACTCAACACCTCTGTCCTCCAAGTTCTTTTTCCTCCATATGACTCAACATGACAATATCTACTGTTTAATCCTTGAACCACAATAAACAATCATAGATGATTCACATTGTAAATACATACATATATCTACTTGTATGGATGGTGAATGACAGATTAATCAAAACCAGGTAAAGAAAAAACAGAAGTAGTGATAAATATGCTTTCGCGTAAAATCCCTAAACCACACAAAGTTCCACTCAATTTCATACGTCGTACCTTGCTGTCGATCAGCTGGCGTTTAATGATGTTACAGTGTTCTATTGCCTCCTCTTCGTCGGATAAAGTGGAAAGCCCAACATCCGGAGAGGAAACATACTCTACACCATCGAAGCTATTCATATCCCACATCACCTTCGTCCAGAGATTGAAGCTTATATCGCTGGAGACGTGTTTGGGTGAGGGGCTTCTGTGTTTTAACCCTGAGTACAAACAGAACATGCCTTTGTACGGATTAATCTTGAGATTGTAAGATTGATAATATTTGCATCAGTAGTTATTGGGGAAACGGCTACCTTCATAACTCCATATGAACCCATAGCCCACAGAAGATCTTCATAGCACCTTTAGTTTCACCAGATACAGCTACATTTAACATGCATCCTCTCCTGCTTGCAGATGTGAGTTTTCAAGAATGACACCAACCACACCTCTCTCTGGTAATTTCCTTCTTATTAGAACTTGGCCAGAAGAAACATGAGGCTACTAATGAAAATGCTTTCATCTGCACTAAGATGTTATTTGATGCCGCTTTTTTGTCAGTACTGTACTTGCGAGGATCAGGTTCATGGGTTTCCTCTGATGTTAGATCAGCCAAAGTGGCATCAGCCGATAAAGCCAACTCCCCGTTTGTGTAATGATTATTGTAAGACTGGTGTTTAAACAATAAGCCCGAGTATGTAACACCAGCGGCAAATTTCTTCTCATGCATTCCACTTGAACCTTCTATAACAACATTGTGGGTATTACCTAAAGCAGAGGTAGGAAGGTTAAACACATTTGTACTAGAAACACAGTCAAACACAGTGTTCCAGCCTCATGCTGGCAAAATACATGTTTAGGAACTAGTCAATTTTTAAATAACCAACGCTTCACTAACTCCAATTAAATGCAGCAGTACGTGATTGCAGCAGCAGCAGCAGTAGCATATAATCGAACAAACAGCTCACCAACTCCAATTAAGACATTGAAGACTTAGACCAGTAAATCACTGCAAGTACCCAAGAAGAGTCACCCGTGAGGATCCGTTCCAAGCTGAACAGCTCCTCTAACTGTACAGCACCAAAAAAGTATATATTAATAGACGGCTAAATTTGTTTTTCATCTGAAAAGAAAGACCTTAGAGCATCTCCATCGGTTGGAGACTGTTGGAGAGTTCTTATCTTAAATAAAACTAATATTTTAATAACATTTGACAATTTAATTAAATTAAAATATTTGTTAAAAATATAACCCATTAATAAGCTGATATGTGTAAAAAGTGAGTTTCTTAACAGATTCTTAAATATCTTATATAAGAAACCGTTTCTAAATTTTTAGCACTCTCTCTCATACTTTTCATTTTTTACTATTAAAACTTTTTTGAGAAACCCTGCTTAAATCCTCCGATGTGCTCTTACTCATGTTCACATCACATCTTTCAGAATGATGACCCCACTTCTTACAAATGTCACATCATAGAGGTATCCATGGATAAGCAAATTCGAGTTCGACATCTTCCCTTTTGAGTCTAAAATTATGATGTTCGTCTTTGTCAACTCCTTTGACAGATTTACCTCGACATAAATCTTTGCCTCCTCAAACTTATTGAACAATTCTGTATCCGGGTGAAGTCGTTTTGGAAACCCCACTTCACTTGCTATGAAACTAAGCCCCTTCCACGAAAAAATAGTATGCAGAACTTTCTTTAAAGCTACTCACATGGGCATAGTTTTAAGCTCTGGTAGATGGCTTTTCCTCAACGATAGGAGACCACTTTGATACAACCATTGGAATATACGAAAATTTCCACATTTTCTTTCTCAGAACTCTCATTTTGATTGTTGGATCCCTGATCCTAAACTTCACCATCTTCTCATCAATCTCAAAAACATCTATCCAAATCATTTTGTCCCCCAAGGTCCACATCTTGTTAACGATCACATGAATTCTCGCAACATGAGGAGCTGCAGACAGAAAATGACCTACAATAAGGTCATCCCATAGAGGAGTATCCTCCAGAACTTCTGTTGGAACCACCACCATGCCATCAACCTCACAAGCTTTAAGATCATATTTTTTTCATTACATTAGCCCAGGAACTCTTTTTGATCCAACTTTCTCCGGAACAGGGTTCGAAATCGTCTTCTCCATCGCCTTTGTTGGATAAGAACTTGAAACACTGACGGCTAAGCCTGAATATGAAACTATATCTTTCTTAAAAAAGACTGAACATGTAGGATGTTTTTTTTCTCTAAAAAGACCGCAGTATGAATAATCTTTAGTGTTTTTTTAGTAATTAAAATGATTATTTTTCCTTCGAAAGATATAATACTTCTTTGTCTTGGACATCTGTAGTAGTAGGCTCAAATTTCCCCGTATTAGCTTTAGCTCACCTTCTTTTACTTTGACATGATCGTCAATGTGTGAGTGCATGCGCAGACCATAATGGACATATATATACATGTTTTTATATTGTAGGTCAATTTCATTTGTCAAGATGTATACTATTGGTTCGCTCTGGTGAAATTTTTTGGTACATGTTAATCAACTAAGTGAATAATGTTTTAAGTAAATGTTAATTATGCTGCAATCGAATGGTGATCCATCATTTTGGTTATGGTATAATATATGATTGATAACATAATTTTAGGGCAGTTATAGGTTTAGAGGTTGTGGTCTGATTGGATCTCTGGTTTTACTGAGTCGTACTTCTGGTTTGATTTTCCTCCTCATTCTCATGCTAATTCTCATGTGTCTTCTTCTTCTCTATATCCTCGTGCAAACTGTTTTAGGAAAAGAGGAACCTGAACCAACTGAGTCCTCCTTCTCTTTCTGCCTTTTTCATTGATGTAGAAACTTTCATCTCCACCCTCTTCCTGGAAATATCCATTTTCTTCCTCATTCTCATAAAATATCTCATGTGTCTTCCTTCTCTATGTTTTCTTGCTCTTTTCCTAACTTTTTTAGGAAAATAACAAGAACCCGAGTCCTCCGATTTTTCTCTTTCTGCCTGTTTCATCAACTTTAAACCATATAGCTAGGGTACCACTGAATCTGAAGCTGTCGCGGCACAAACTTGGGTTTATAGATTGAAAATGTTAAAAAAAAGTATCCCTAAAGTGAATTGTTCCACTTTCTATTTCTTGTACTGGTATTGTTAATAGACTCTTTCTTTGGTACAACCTTTTTCTTTGAATAAATCCCGAGTGTGTTAAACCACATGTATAATATAAAAATATTTGCAGTATTGCTCTATCAAGAGATTGGTTTAAACTGATGGATAATTGGTTGGTAGAACTTTGTATGTTCCCAAGTGCTCCACTTACTGTTGTGATTGCACAGAAACGTGGACCTGGTAGGAGGAAGCAAAGGAACCAGGCGGAAGTTAGAGCTGAAGGTTCTGAAGATGATAGCTTTACTTGGTGGAGACGAGGGAAGTTATCAAAAGTTATACTCCTAAAAGCAGTTTTGTTATAAGGAAAGCAGCTTATCAAGGTACACTTGTTTTTTTTTTTTTTGTTCTGCTATCAGTATTCCAAGCAAGTCTCTGTATTGGCTGATATAAACATCTCCCCAATGGTTAAAAGATAATTATGATTTTGGAATGAGATTTGTATTCTTTATAACATCATTAGGTTGATGTATTGCACATCACAAATCATTATCGAATAGCTTGGCCCAAGATCCATTTGAAGAAATCGAAAACAAGAAAACCATTGTAACAAACATGTCATAGATATTACTCACCATTATCTGTTAGAGAGAAAGTGTTGATATGGAGTTATGAAGGTAGCCGTTTCCCTAATAACTACGGATGCAAAAATAGCCATTAATCACTAAAAGTTGGCACTTTCTTTCTTTGGTTTTGTTTAATCTGTCATTCACCATCCATACAAGTAGATATATGTATGTATTTACAATGTGATTCATCTGTGATGGTTTATTGTGGTTCAAGGATTAAACAGAAGACATTGTCTTGTGGAGTCATACGGAGGGAAAAGAACTTGGAGGACAAAGGTGTTTATTTCAGGAAACATAACATTCTGTTGGCTGGAATATCAGCTTAACACGACATTTATCTTTTGTCTGCAAATAACAAGCATTCATAAACAATATTCTGCAATTATACGAGTACATAAAGAGCAAAACCTCAAATTATGAAAACGATATTTTAGAGGCCTTAGAATAAGTTTTTATATAGGTGTTAAACTCTGTAGAGTAAACCATAAACACTTCAACGTCTTGCTTTAAAGAACCTCTCTCTGATTGAGATTAACTCCTTTGTAGCTTCACTCGTTTCCAGCCGGTTCGTCGGAGATTTTTCACAACATCTAAGTCCCACCTCCAAAACCTGCGTCACGCACTCAGCAATAGGGAAACCGACTCTGAGACCATTGTGAAAAATCGATTTGTCTACAATGTCCAACACTCGCTCTAGCAATGTAGATTTGATGTAGCTGTAGAGAGTAAAGTTTCCACCAAATAACTCACCAGTTGGTCGTTTTCCAGTGAACATTTCCAAAAGCAGAACCCCAAAGCTATACACATCACCATGTATTGACGGCTGTCCTCCCACTCCATATTCTGCACCATACCACAGAAACAATATTGTAATAAAAAAATAAGACTAATTTTCTTCATAGATCACTACAGATGTATGACATTTTTACCTGGTGCGGCATAGCCGATAGTTCCTCTAACACCAGCTGAGCTTAGTTGGTTGCATAATGACTCCTGATCGAACTTGAGGAGAAGACGAGCAAGACCAAAGTCGCTAACATGGGCAGTCAAATCATCGGCTAGGAGGACGTTGCTTGGCTTAATATCACAATGAACGATAGGTTCATAACAATGAACATGAAGATAGTCCAAAACAGAAGCCACGTCTATGGCAATGTTGAGCCTTTCCAAAAGTGTCAAGGTTCTTGAGGGCCTACGAATATCTTCCACTTCCTCTGGGTGCAGCCACATATCAAGGCTTCCATTAGGCATAAACTCATAAATTAAAGCTCTGAACTCGTTTCCTTGGAAATCAATACTCGAACAAACCGTCAATAATTTCACAAGATTACGATGTCGTATGTCCTTGAGGGATTCACATTCTGCCATAAAGCTCTTCAGTGCTCCACGTCTCTGCATGTTTAGAACTTTCACAGCGACAATCTTGTTCTCAGCAGGAAGAAAGGCTTTAAACACGGTACCAAAACTTCCTGACCCAATCATATTGCTCGAAGAGAAGCCATCAGTCATATTTCGGATCTCTCCATAACTCATCTTCTCATGGAAGAACGCCAGTGAGGAAGGAGTTGGATTATTAGTCTTATGGTTCTTCTTTCTTTTCCTAAACCAACGTAGAGACATTGAAGCTACGACCAACAGAAAAACCAAAGTTATGCCTATGCTGACCCCAATTACAATTTTCTTTACAAGAGATGAACTCTTTGATCCCATCGATTGTGCTTCAGTGAAGCATGGCTTTAGTTTGAACTCATTGATGCCTCCACAAAGATTTTTGTTTCCAAATACTGAAACTATAGTAGCATTCTGAAATATTCCTTCTATTGGTACACTTCCCTCGAAGTTGTTAACAGAGAGATTGAGATACCCCAATTTAGAAAAGTTTGCAAGATATGCAGGTATTCTTCCAAAGAGATTATTGTTGGAGAAATCAACTTCTATAAGACCCTTCAAGCCTCTTATATCCGGAATGGCTCCATCAAAATAGTTTCCTTGCAGCGAAAGTGTTTCCATCGAGAGACAATTTCTCAAGGAGTGTGGAAGTTGTCCGGATAATTTATTATCCTCAACAGATAGTAAAACAAGATTTTTAAGTCCTCCAATGTCTTCTGGTAAAGATCCGGCCAAAGAATTACCTGACAGATCTAGTTCAACAAGGGATTGAATTTGCATAATTTCTCCAGGTATAGTCCCATACAACTTATTAGGCCCAAGCCATAAGTAACGTAGGGAAGTACAATCACTGAGACTTAGAGGAATGGTACCTTCAAAGCTATTGTTGAATAAGTATAGTTTGTCTAATCGAGTGAAGTTTCCTATAGAAGATGGTATCTCTCCAGATATATTATCTAATTGTAAAAGCTTGCCAATAGAGGATGGTAGTTGGCCTGTTAACTGATTTTCGTATAGCACAAGGAATTGTAGGCTTATGAGATTTCCAATCTCGTGAGGAATGCTTCCAGTGATGAAATTTGTTCTAAGCGCTAATTCTTGGAGGTTTGTGGACAGATTTGCAATGGAGGTAGACAAGTGACCGCCAAGCTGATTTTCACCAACGTTTAAAAATTTTAGTTTGGTGCAGTTAGTTAAAGCCTCAAGAAATTCAAGATCTCCAAGCGACTGACTTCCCAAAGAATTTTTCCAAAGTATGAGCTCTTGCAGATTCCGTAATTTTCCAAAGCTCACAGGAATACTTCCTGTCATATTGTTTGCATAGAGTTTTAAAGTTTGAAGAGTCGAGATGTTAGAAAGTGATTCTGGAATGGTTCCTTTGAAATAGCTACGTTCCATACTTAAGCTTCGTAGGTTTGGTAGCAGCTTCCCAAAATCAGGTCTCAGGTAACCCGAGAAATGATTATCATGAATGTTTAACTTTTCAAGTGAGGATAAATTGTATATTGCGGGAGGAAACACACCAGAGAACTTGTTATTTGATAGACTAAGATAGACCATTTGATTCAATCTAGCTATATCCCCCGGAACTTCTCCTTCTATACTGTTTTCTTCAAAGCTCACTTTCACTAGTGATGTCAAGTTTCCTAGAGATGCAGGGAGCTTCCCTTTCAAGTTGTTTACACCAAGATCCAATATGACGAGTTTTGTCAATGACCCTAGCTCTAAAGGAACATCTCCTCCAAGATTATTTGAATACAAATGAAGGCCCACCAATCTAGAGCAGTTAAATAGTCTGATTGGTATCCCTCCTTCCATAGAATTCAAGTTCATATTCAAGTAATGAAGTCTAAACAAGTTTCCCACCTCGTGTGGGATGGTTCCACCAAACGAGTTATCAGAGAGATTAAGTGATAGTAGAAACGAAAGATTACCAATATATGGTGATATCACCCCACCCAATTGCAACCCTGCAAGATCCAAACTAGTAACTCTCTTGTGTCTCCGGCTGCATGTAACTCCTCTCCAATTGCAGAGAGGGAATGAGTTATTCCAGGTGGACAAGACAACTTGTTTGTCTCCAGAAACTTGAGATTTGAACTCCAACAATGCTTGCCTATCAGTTTCATCGTTTAAACCATATGCTTCAAGTGACATGAGAGGACTGAAATACAAGAAAAGAAACAATCTCATGCTTCTCATTTTTTTGGGGGTTAAAAGCTTTTTCGTGCTTCTCAAAATTTGTAGGAAAGTGAATATATGAGACGAAGCAAATGCAAAATTTCTTGTTGTGGAAATGCAATTCAAATGAAATAATGGAAATACATTTGCTCACAACCACATATACAAAAGTGGTAAAATACAACTTAAAAGAAATAAAGCTTAGGACATTGGCTCACACCCACATATACAAAACTGCAAGACTATTCCAAATTCCCGTTAACTTGTAGTCAACCTTTTTGTCGTCTTTTTAGGGTCCCAAATGGTTTACTAGTAGAAATTGACCAATTTTCGTTTTCAAAGGGTTTATGTGCAAAAATTAGTAACATAATGTCCGTCTCGACAAATTGTTAGTAAGATGAATTCTTAACCTTATGGTGCTTACAGAGCATCAAGAAGAAAGTAGCTGGATATTAATGGCCTCTCTCAATGAAAGAAGGATCGAAAATTTTCACACAGAGTTTTGAATCAAAGCCCATTGATTGAACAACCAAGTTTGAAAGGTTTAAGGAGTGTGAATGAATCAGAGGTTGCGGCTTGACTGAGCTTGCAATGACCTACTGTGTGGTGTAGTTTTATTGTTGTTATTATAAGAAAGGGACACTTCATTTCTTGATTATGAGAATGGGTCAGTGAACACTATTCACTTCTTTTAAATACGATCCTACCCTTGTGTCTTAGTGATAGAAAGGCGCGAGAGAGAGAGAGAGAGAGAGAGAGAGAGAGAGAGAGAGAGAGAGAGTACCATCAAACTTAAACTACCCAGTTTGGTGGGATAGTGTGGGTTAGTGTGGGCTAGTGTGGGCTAGTGTGGGCCGAGTGGAATTTATACACACAGATGGGTCATGACTTAAAGAGCATTGTTTATTCGGTTTCTCAAGAATGTGGGTCATACCCTTCAGACAGACAAAGCTTAGAATCAGGAGACAAAACCGCTTTAGAAGATGATGGTACCAGGAGAACTGTATAATGATCTTTGTCAGTTAGAATCTGTAAACATGAATAAATAGTCTATGAGACTATGTTCATTTGCATAAAAGTTTTGTGTGTACTGTGATCATCTTTTCTGTAACATTAGTAGTAAATAAACAATGAGGTATGATATTGGCAAAGATATATTCAGAAGAGAAATAAGGACTTGCAATGATTCGAAACTGCTCCTTTACTATCTGTATGATGACTAGGATAGATCATTATCTTACAGAAGCTCAAGTGGGAGAGTGAAAGGCATCTACAACGAAAGTAAAATAACTTTGGCTCTGTATATAGTATTACGTCTAACCCCAGGCTGCACAAGAATATACCTACAAAATTTCCAAACTCAAAAAGGGGTTTAATTGCATGAGCTTAGTGCTTCTCTGGTGTTTGCACTGTAACAAAGCTAATGAAGTGATGCTGCAAGTAATTGGCTAGTCACTTTGACATGGCCTGAGATCTGTGGGGGAATAATATGCGACTGTTAAATATAAAATGTAATGCATAGAACAAATTGAAGATAGCACAGACGCAAAAAGATGCTTCTGAATATACCTTGAGCCTTGATTGACAATCTTTGTACCAGAAAGTGAAAGTACCATCAGAGTGGAAAACGTCCCATGTACCACTGTATAAATCAAAATCTATCTACCAAACCATGAGTAGATTCTCTTTAGAAACCTTTATTCCTAACAAAAGAGAACTACTCACAAATATTAAAATCACAAGCAATAACAAACACATTCTTATTGAAATAAAACAGAGGTTAGGGTTCAGAATTACAACTTTTATGATGAACAAAAGATTAAAATCTTCTCCCAAAAGCAATAGAGTAACAGATGTAGTAAAATAGTATACAAAAATTTGTGGTTTTGTGGTGGCTTGTCTCTTTAATTTACTTGTAGCAACCGCAGTAGCTTCTGTTTTAATCCCTACCAGACTAGGAGAATCTTTATCAGTAGATAAATCAACCTTCTATGTGGTTATATTTGGAACAGCCCCTTCAGTTAATTTAGTTGCAGCCTCAGTCTGACCTTCTTCAGGATGACCCTCACCACCAATGGGCCTAGCCGAAAAATCAGGTAAAACCAAAACATTTAAGAGATCATCTGCATAATACAACGAAAAAGAAAGATTACCTTCCCGACTGAATGACCTAATACATCTTCATGATCTGTTTCAAGAGATCAGGACTTCAACTACAACTATTCTTCTCCATTTAGTCAAACAAACGATCATAGTGGTCGCTCGCAGGAAATGGAATATTCTCCCCTAGACAAGAAAAAGACCAAGCGTCACGAAAAAAACAAAAGTCAAAAGAATAAAGCAAGACAGGGTCATATTTTTCGTTTTGAACCACTTCCACAGAGGGAGAATCAGGTCAGGACCAGGACCAACTGAGGACTCATCTATCTTGAAAAGAAGTCGGGATTACACCAGTTGTCATCTTTTCCTACAAAATCGCTGATAACCCTCTTCAAAGGCTTGACAGTATAAGCAAACGTCATTTTGCGTTTCAACGCTTTCAAATCACCAAGCCTGTAAAAATCATGCATGCAAAAAACAACATCCGCGCCGTGAGAAAGTGCCAAGAATCCTAGAAACTGGCGAATAAAATTGGGATTCATTCGCGAATGGCAAATGCCAGCATTATCAATATTCAAGTAAGACTTTTGGAATAGGAAACCAAAGTCTGCAAGATTTAATGTACAACTCGTAGATGCAGAAGAAGCCTGGATAAGCATTCTCAAAGTTCTCTCCAGTCTGCCGAAGCCTAATAACAATCTCTTCATTCAATAAATCATAATATGTTGTCCTAGAAACGAAGTAAAACGTGTTATTCAAGTGGAAAGCCACATGACAAAGTCGAACCACAAGCACATATTCACACAAAGTGTATGATACGGACAGACCTATATAGTCAGAACTATATGGTCAGAACCAATGTCAACACTGAAATAAACTAAAAATTATTCATAAGAAATAATAAAATGTTTTTAACTCATAATGTCCAATAATGTGCAATATTGGTATTGGGTTTGTGATACAGGCAATGTTTAGTATCCACAAAAACTGGAGCTTAGATATGATATTCATGGTCTAAATTTCTGACATCATGATTTGGTAGTCTTTTCCAAAGATGTGCCTAGAGATATAGATACAATAGACCGTACTAACAAAAGCCTCAATCTCTTCTATATAAAAGGGAAAGATTTGCTGTTTTCTTAGAGCCTCTACGTTATCTTAAGAGCCACCTAATTAATCCACCACTTTCAGTCAACAAATCAGGACATTTGCACTAGCAAAGAAATTCAAATACAATGCCACTTTCTCTTAATTATATCATATTTTTCCTCTCTTCTTCCACGACCAAGCAGAAAAAAAAAAACCTGCAACAACAGTTTTCATTTTTCAGTAGTGGATGTCGGAATCATATCGCACGATTACCTCTGAAATTCATGACACATGTTTGGGTTCGAATCCAGCAATTCACAATATTTATTAGAATATTAAAATTATTAAGCTATATTAACAAACAAAAAAAATTCAATATCCCACATCGATATTAGAATATTAAAATTATTAGATTATTTTTTTTTTCAAATTGGCCAAACTAAAAATTGGAATAGACATTAGCCCACATCGAAGCCTATAAAGCATAAAACAGTTACAGCCCAACTAAAAAACCCATCTTCTCCAGACCTCAGCGATGACAACACAACCCGTTCTCTGTAAAACTTACCCTCACTTGATTCAAAACGCCATGTTGATTTCCTCTTTCTCACGAGAGCGTAATCGATTCCTCTTCTCCAATTTGGAACTCTTCTACAAATCTTTTGGATTCAACTTCTCTTGGTATGTTGTCTCCTTTTTCATTTACTCAGTTACTCACCATAGCTCATATAGTAACATTTGATAAACTGATTACCAGGACCGTCCATATCAAGATCTCCGCAAGTATGTCTTTTTTTTTCATTTTTAGAATTCAATCTCTCATTACATATCCAACCCTTTCTTGTTATCTTTGTTTTGTTTTTATCGATTCTTGCAAGTGTTCAAAAGCGGCTACAACAGAGGAGGAGATGTGTCCTCGGAGATGGTGGACTCATTGAAGACATAACGTAAGAGTAAATATTGTTTCTTCTTGATATTCAAAGTTATAGTTATATCGTAGCTAAATAATTTAAAGCTACTTTTCGGAATGACGATGGACCAAAATATCAATAGATGATATGATTTGAACAATCTTACAATGGGTTCTTCAAAATTGACAATCATCCTTCGCAAATTAGAAATACAAAATCACACAGAGAAAAAAATAGTAATGATCCTACTATTACTGGACAAAAGAACAAAAAGGTATACAAAACTATTCATATTGTCAACAAAAAAAGGTATACAAACCATTTAGTTAAATTTAATTATTTACTCACTTTTTTACTAATAATAAAACAAATCGTAAACAGTGTCAGATGATAGATATCACAATGCATAATAGGGTAACATTAGAATAATTTAAAGGAAGGAAATATATATGAAATTTCAAACTTCATAGTTCATCCGAATAACAAAAAAACTCAAGCTCACACTGCATCAATATGTCATTTAAATGACAAGACGAACAACAATACGCTCAGTCAAAGATAATGTACCCAAAATACATGTCAACAAATTTTGGGTACAAAACTACAGGCAACTACTTAGTCAATGCAATACCAAAAAAGAGCTACCACATAACCTTCTCTAATTTTAAATTGAAAACTACTAAATAGATAAATTTATTGTTTACTTACCATATTAAATAATAAACATTATTCAAAAAGATGTTGTCGGCAAGATATGCATCATACAAGGAAAAAATCTCCAAAATTCACAGTAAAAACAGAAACTATCATAGGCTTACAACTAAACAGGTACATATCACAAAATAAATTATTACAGAAAAATATGAAACAAAAAATATGGGATGAACAAGCAGCTAATTTTTGACAAATCATGAGGATCGAAAAAAAGAAACACTCAATCATCCTGGTCACAAGTATCAATCCCAAAATATATATGAAGGTATATACATAGAAAAATATTTACTATTACCATCTATAATGTTTTTTAAACGCATTTTAAAAAAATGTAAGAAATTACTACTCGCTTCAACCGCAGTAACAAGATTTTACTTTAATAAATCTTAGATGCTATCAAGAGCTTCAGGTACAAAAGAAAGTTCACAAGCCTAAATATAATATTTGACAAAGAATAATTATACATCAACAATTTTTTTACTATACTAATATAACAATTCTAAAAGGATCTGGTTAACCAAATTAATTGGTTGATACTAACATCAAGTACGCATCAACATCAGAAATAGAAAACAATAAAGACGATGGATGATATCTAAATTAAGCTGGTTGATTTCCTTTTTCTCTTCAACAAATTGATTGTGCTTTTATTTTTTGTGATCATAAATGTTTTACTTTTAAATAATTAAAAAACTTATTTGCTTCAGTACCTATCTCTCTCGACATAAATGTTTTACTTTCTTTTTTTTGTAGCTAAAATAGATGAAAAAAACTTATTAACCAAATAGTTAATCATTTCTACAAAAAAAAATAAACATGACCTCCAAAAAATTAACAATAACATTTGATATAATAGTAACAAAAAAATATAATAGAAACAAAATTAAATATCACTATAAGAAAACATGCAATTGGCGACTGCACAAATAGTCGCTAATTAGTCACTATATGGTGAATTACGACTATGTTATGACTAAATAAGGTAGTCATAAAATCTTAGTCGCTAGAATATTTTGTTGTAACGTAGTCACCAGTTAGCAACTACCTTACGGCTAAATGATGTAGTCATACATATAGTCGTAGCGTAGTCGTAAAACATTAAGACTACACTACAACTAAACTACGACTAAGTCATTATATGGTCATAACATATGGCGACTATTATGCGACAGTATGATTTAGTGACTAACTAGCGTCTGTGTAACTAGCGACTAAAATATGACAGTACGTTTTTGGCGGCTACGTAGCGACTGATATATTAGCGATAAATTTGTGACTACACGGTTTGGCGACTATTTTACGACTAAATGTTTTGGTGACTACATTGTGTCTGTTTATGACTATGTAATGACTACTTGACGACAATACGACGACTATTAATTTGTAGAAAGAAAAATTTGGTCATTAGATTGTTGCTACTATTATGCGACTGTTTTACGTCTGTATAGTGACTAAGTTGTGACTGTTTGGCGACGAAGTTTTTTTAGGAGAAAAATATTTGGTATTTTTTTATTTTTATTGGTATGTTTTGATTGTATAGTAAATACATTTCAAATGTTTTAAAGTTCTACGAAAAAACCATCAAAAATAATGAACATCATAAACTAAAATCCACTTTTAAAACAAACATTCATACATAAAACATCAAACATAAAAAAAAAGAATACCAAACATGAAGCTAAGTTCAGAAATTTATAAAAAGAGAGTCATAAGTAACCTAAGGAGCTGGTGGAGATGAAGCTGGTGGAGTTGAAGCTGTTACAAAAGCTGAACAGGCTGCCATAAAATTCAAAAATATTGGATCTGTTTGGTGCAAATACTATTCCACCAAGGTTAAGTGCTGCAGCTTGTCTTTTTGCTCAGCCACAACTCGGGAATGCTTAGCAGTCTGTTCTTTAATTTTACGTTGAGCTTCCTTTAGTTGTTCTTGTAAAGTCACAAACGCAGAGGACTCTTCTTGTTGATTGTGTTTTGCCGTGAGATCATTTATAGTATGCTTGAGGCTTCCAACTCCATATAAAGTTCCTCTTGAATTCTTTTATGTGGACTGTGAAAAAAAAAGTTAAAACATAAATAAAAAACATCATAAATAAATGTGAAGGATAAAAGATTTTACTTTACCTAAAAAAATATGGCAATATATTCTTTTGTTGTCAGCTCTCGGATTCGTGAAGCACCGTCTGAAATATATGAAGTCTCTCCCTCAAGCTGAGAAAAATTCTCGTGCAAGTTCTTCTGATAATTTTGTGTGATCTTCTCTGCCTTCCGATCGACATAAGTTCCATACAGCTTTGTATGTGTCTTAATGAAGACCTCACCAAGACTAGCCGGTCTTCCCAATTAATCTTCGTGCAATTTTACAAAATAAACATATATATGGATAGGAAGTCGGGCCGGCTAATTGAATATGAGGACCAAGACCATTACGGTCAGACACACGAGCGTTGGAGTAGGTCACATTATTGTGTCGTGCTTCTTAAGTGTCCCAGTACTCAGTCATCGTTTTCCAAATAGTTTATGTGATCCAAGATGGACGCTCTCGGCTAGTCTTCATATTGCTAACCATGTCTTTCAAACGACGTTGACAAATCTTCTCAAAATAATGTTGAACTGTCCATGTTATCAATGAGTCCCAAGTGTGGGTTTTCTACAAAACAAAGACAACATAAAGAGGTTAGTGAAAATAAATAAATAGAATATACAAAGTACACACGAAAAGTTGTACCGCAATCTCTAGGAAGTATCTTTCTTGTCTCTCCCGAGGCACGCAAGTCCAGCTGTAATATGGACCATCGAACTTGTTTGTAAAGACTTTAGTAATCTTTCGAACTAGTTGTGATCCTTTATCGCGAATAAACCTGCAAATATACAAAAACACACAAGCATATCACAACCATTACCTATAACTGAAGCAGAAACAAGAAACAAGTGAAGCAATATTTCATACCAAGTGGTGTTTGGCTTCGGCATGGGAGAGAAGACGGTTGTAAACTGATCACGGTCAGGCACCATAATCAGAGCATTTAGAGCTATTAGCATGTCCCCTTGAAGTTCAGGCAAGCCATCTTGTTGGAAGTTGTTACCTTAAGAAGATTGATGACTCTGACCTTGAGAGTTTCGAATTGGAGACCTTGGAGTGTCCTGACTCTGAGGTTGAGAGTTTTGAAGTGGAGACGTTGGAGCCTCCTGACTGTGACCATCTTAGTAAAGTGTCATTGGAGGTGGATAGTCTCGGACATGTGGTACAAACGATGTAGACTGTTACTGCATAACGGGACCTTCAGCTTGCTGCGACTGAGTTGGAGGAATGTTATTTACCGGTGTAAAGTTGTTCTGGCTCGGTAAACTACTTGGTATTTTGCCCAAAGAGCTCTCATGAACGGGAGTCGGCGAAATGTTGCTTATGGTTGTTCTTTTTCGTCCTCTCTTAACCTTAGGCATGGTGTTCTTTGTGTGGTACAGCTGCAAAAACATTGGAAATGTGTAAATTATATAAGTGTAAATAAAGCACCGTCTGATATTGCAGTTATAATTATAGTCATATATTCAAGACAAAAAGAGGAACATGCAAAGTCTAACCGGGAACAAAGTTTAAAATAATTTATAGTTTAGACTCAGCTTTTAAGTATGCTAAACAAAAAATCTCAAGACAACTTTGACTATTGGCAGATGAAATGATCTAGAACCTAGAATTTTTCGAGTTTTCCTAGTATAGCTTATAGCACTGCTTAGCTGCGAGACGGTTTCAGAGATTGCTGAGTTTTAGTAGCTAAAACAATTCAAGCTCAGTAATATCAGACACTGAACTAATCACATTACAGTGGGCAACTTTCATTTTAATTTATTTACACAGTATTTTATATGCAAAAGTGAAGAAGTACGGGATGAATTTAGCATATATAATCGGTTAATTAGCAAATGACCCATAAATAATACCCAGAACACAGTGGTTCAATATGTACTTCTTTAAGTTGATCTCATATTTTACCTTCTACGATTGATAACTACAATAAATACTAGAGATTACCCAGTATGGTTAAGCAATGCGGAAACAGATAACAGAAACCACAATCTGTCTATATAAACAGCCTTAGTGAGAAAAAAATATCGAGGATGAAACTCAATAGCTCGTACATCTAGTGACTGTATTAACACACAAAAAATCAACAAAACAAAGTTATATTACCGAATTTTGAACATCTAAGAAGAGAAAGAAAAAATGGTTACCTCAAAGGATAAACAAATTGCTGATGAAAATAGAGCTCACGTGTAACAAAACCAGAGTTTCTGTCTCAATTCTCAGCGCCTTTACAGACCTGAAAACAAGAACACAATGTATGAACGAACTACACAAGACATTGCTTTGAAGTGAGAATAACAAATCTCACTTAATTGGAATGAAATTCTGATATCGTTTTGTTGAGAAACACTATCGCATTAAAAATCCTATTGAGTAATAATGAGGTTAATATCCACAAAGTTTTCAATACGCAGACTACTAAGTTACGACTAACTACATTAGTTGCCACCATAGCGACTAATGACCGACTGTTGGACCCGTCTGATAATTAGTCGCATATTAGTCGCTAATTTAGCGACTAATGGCCGACTGTTTTACCAGTTTGAATATTAGTCACTTATTAGTCGCTAATTTAGCGACTAATGACCGACTATTTATCCCGTTTGATAATTAGTCGCATATTAGTCGTATATTTGATGTTAATTCATCATTACATTACCACATTTGCATATAGTCGCAAAATAACAACTTATATACTACGTAGTCGTAAAATATCGCTTTGTAGTAGCAAACTAGTCATAAATCTCTGCGACTAAAAAATTAAGTCGCCAAATGTAGTCGTCAAGTTCATATTATCTTGTAGTGTATACAACCGTGGAAAACCCCTAGTTTATATAAGATAATTAATAACTACTATCATCTCAAATCTGTGACTAAAAAAAGCATCATCTCAAGTCATGCTTGGTTTATTTATTACCAAAAAAAGACACTAATACTATATGAAACAAAATTGTAACAGAAAGAATGTTTACCAATTGATTATGTTTTTGTTTGTACATCAGATAAATAAAATAAATGTACGTTATCTCCGATTAAGCAGAGGTGAATAAATCAATGTGAAAAGTGTGTGTATTACCCTAATTTTTTGTGTGTTTAATTGCAGTTTGTGATTATTATAAGTTTTGAAATTTAATCATTAAATTTTTTATTAGAAAATTGCTTCATGTTTTTCTATTTTAAATATTAAATCAGTTGTAAATTTATGCCGAATCAATTCAAAAAAATTAGAGAGAAAACTAATTGATGCAACATATTCATTTAAAATACTTTCATTAATTTTGTAAATTAATAAATTTTAAATCATTATGCTTTGTAATTATAATACATAAAAACTCCGGTTTCTTTTTCTACTTAATAAAAAGAAAATTTATATTATAAAAAATAGAAAAGTTTTATATATTAAATACTTTATTAATTTTGTAAATTATTAAATTTTAAATCATTATGTTTTATAATTATAATACATAAAACCCCAATTTCTTTTTCTACTAAGTAAGGGAAATTTTTCTAATCGAAATAGGATATTATACGTCTTTTCTTTTCTTTGAAATAAGGCTCATTAGTATATTTAATGATGTTAAAATAGGCTTTAATCTCATTTAATAAACTGACTTATGATAAACAGCATGATTAAACAAGTTTTATCAAAAATAAAATTATAAATGAGTGGGCCAGTTAAGACCCGTTTATTAATGGGTTTTAATAGAATATAAACGGGTCGCCCGTTTACAAGAGAGAATTATGAAAAATTAAAAATTATGTAAATTTGAAAAATATTTATAAAAATTGAAATAATTTATCAAAATATACACAATTATAAAAATATAAAAATTTATAACAATTAATAAAATTATGAAATATTCAAAAAAATTTAAAAATATAAAAATTGTAAAAAGTTTATTAAAATGGTGAAAATTATAAAATATTATGAAAAATACAAAAATTTTAAAAATTTTTTTAAAAATTATAAGAACTTGGAAAATATTAAAAAATTATAAAAATAAAAAATTAATAAAAATTTCATAAGAATTAAGAAAATTTATATAAAAACTTATAAAAACTTATAAAAATTTACAAAATATATTTTTTTATAAAAATATGAAAATTTATAAAAATTATAAAATTATTAAAAATATAAATTTATAAAAAAAATTATACAAAATTATGAGAATTTATAAATAACATAAAGAGTTATGAAAAATATAAAAATTTATATTTTTGTATGTTAATATACATCAATTTAAGTATTTTAGATATTATTTTTTCAATCTAGAAAATATTTTATGTCAAAAACAAATCTTAGAAAAAAATTTATTATAACAATTAAAATATGTCTAATATAAAAATTGTAAAATTTTGTTAAAACTAAATTTTAAAAGGGTTTTAAATGGTAGGATTAAACGGGTCAGGCCAACCCGTTTTAACATCACTAGGCATATTTATATTATTTTTTTCACTAGAAACAACATAATTTAATATATAAAAAAACTCTTCTTAAAATTCTCCAACACAAAAGATTTTTAAATTTCCTATAAATATATGGGCATGTAGACCAATATTTCATTTTGATACACACAGGTATGGTCCAAAACTACGAACTTGTTTTGTCTGTGTAATTATCTTTTTGAATGAGACAAGTGACATAACTCAAATTTGAAGAGAGATGTTGAGTTTGTAAACTTAAATAACATGGAATTCTAGTAAAAAATTGGTTGATGACTTCTATTTTGATGCAAAAATTCTGTATGCTTTTGTTTATATGGCGTGATTGTGTGTCATCATTTATACAATATGTGTTTCTTCTATGCGATTCTTTTTCCAATCGATCATATCTTTATTTGTTTGTATGAGTTACCCTTGATTCTTTTTTATGTAAGAAAAAAGCTCTGCAATCAAATATAAATAATTAAATATGAAAAATAAATAATTTCATTTATTATATTTCAGTTTTTTCCAATTAAAATTATATACAGAAAGCATATATGTATATATTTTTATAATATATACATATTTATTTATAATATATTTTATATACAAAATGAAATGTTAATACATTACTTGTAAATTTTTTAACAGTTTTGGAAACCTACAATGTTAACAATTAATTTAGAATGCCAAGCCGTTCTAGAGATTTGTAGTTCTTTTAAAGGATATTGTTGTAAGAAAAAAATAGTTTACAATGCACAACTGATATTTACGATCGTATCATCTCTCAATTACAACTATTTGATACAGTTGCAGCTAGTAGAGTTAAAGCTTACATTCTACAGCAACAACTTGTCCAATCGGACATTAATTGTTCATAGAATATTAACATTTTTATGAAGTTAAATCATTTATTAATTATATAGTTGACTTTTTTTTAATAAAGAAAACAATATATATTAAATAAGACAAAATCAACATTGTTTTATTAAGTCGGATACTTTCGAATAGTGTAGAGAGATACAGTCCATTCTTACATAGTCTAGTGATACATTCCATAATCAAATGTTTTGATTTGTAGTTTTTACCTTCCGTATGTCAAATGCTTTTGAGCTAGTCCAGGGCGCGCACGTGGGAGCCATCGGCAAAGAGAGCGTGTGGCTCTTAGAGTGCCCGAATATCCACATAATGAGGACATGTCGGACAATGGGAAACAAAAGCTTCATAATCACTCCAGTTATCATGGTTGCTATGAATAATTCTTTAGTGATAAAACCTAATATGATTTATGTCGTAATTAATAAACATAAAATAAATGAAACAAATAACTTTGGGCTTTTGTCACATATACCAAATATATATAAGTCAGAGACGGAACGTCGATCGGCTTGAGTGATAAACCCACATTTTAGCGGTTTTAATAGATCATTTTGTACATAACTTACATGAATTAACTATTAAAATTCACATTTTATGATACATTTAGTTTTATATGCATTAGAACTCTATGATGTTCTCTACATTTTTATTTTTAGAGGATTCAAAGCAAGAAAGGAACGTCTTCGGAGTTTTTGAAGTCACGGGTAGCTGATACAACCATCCGAGGATGATAAGGAAGCGTCAATAGAAGTAACAGAATCATATGACGATTGAACCCATACATGTCTCCATGTTAGGAGATCGATCGATCTCATTCTGAAGCGATCGATCGATCGGTTATGCGATCATAATTGCGTGAATTTCCAAGACCGACCAGAAAGAGTGAAGAACGATCAAGCAAGTTAGATCGATCGATATCTGTCATGATCGATCGATCTACCTGTCCAGAAATATCTACGACGGATTCAAGGATCGATCGATCATTTCTTAAGGTCGATCGATCCCATAAATACTCATTATTTTTATGTCGTTTTAGTCCAATAAATTAGGGTTTTGAGAACCTATAAATAGGCTGTTTGAAGAAAAACTGAGGGGACGTTTTTATTCAGCCTCCAGAGAAAAAAAGTGACAGAGAACCCTAGTTATTTCTTCAACAGTCTATAGTGTTTAGTAAGACAATTACAGTTTTATTTTCTTAAGAATTCTTGTATTAATCAATCTCTGCAATTCAATTATGTCTTTTTCACCTCTGATTGTTTTCTCTGCAATTTCTGTCATGTCTGAGTAGATTCTTAGGTTCGGCCATGGATAGGATAGATGATTTGGGGAATTGAGATCATGAGATGATATTTAGGTCTAGAATTGTGTAATCCATCATTATTAGATATGTTTAATGCTAGGTTGATCTTGTAAGAATTAATCTAGGGTTTATCGAATTCACACCTTGGGAAAGGGATAGTGAATTCATAGGATAATCTGATTAGTGAATTTTATGATTCTAGCCTGTGGAAGTAGTTGTCTAGAGAATTGGATGAAAATTGAGATGAATCTTAATGCTTGTTTAGTTTTGGATTTGCAATGAGAATTGATCAAATCTAGTTCTAAGCATAGGGGTTTTTACATGGGAATGTACTAACCTATTCATAATCTCATTGTCTCGAAATGCAAATTACACATTCTCGATTCGGATTGATATCTCATTCTCATCCCTATTCATTTTAATGTATAATCCATGGTCGGATTGTCTTCTTTATTAATACATTCTTAGTTTAATTCATTCGTCGTCTTGATTATTTTGTTCTAATTTAGTTAAAATTCATATTACTTCAATCACAATCAAATCTTAAATCATTTAGCTTAGATAAAAATCCCTATAATATATTGTGTTATAGACCTTCCCTGAGGATCGATCCTGTTTATACTACAAGAGGCAAAACTGTGCACTTGCAGTCACTAAATCGGGTAAACTCTTGAGATTACTTTTTAGTAACCTCAAGTGAAACTCGTGGAGATAAACAAATCTATATCAAGTTTTTGGCGCCGTTGTCGGGGACAGAGCCGCAGCGTGAGCCCCGAGGACCATTGACTTAGTAATTTTTCTTTCTTTTGCTTTTTCATTATACTTTTCTTTATTTTTATTTTTATTTTCATTTTCATTTTCATTATCTTGTATCTTCCTTTAGTTTTATTTTTACACCGGGACAGTGTAAAATAAGTCTGGGGGAGGATATTTATGTCTGCACTAACTTCTGTTTTCATTATATGTCTTTCATCATTCATTTAGTTTTGCATTTACATCTGCATAATGAACCATGATGAAACTGCCTTAATATAGTCTATTGCTCATTCTATTAGTTTAGTTGACAAGCTACTGAATAATCTGATGCATAAATTACTTGTTGAAACATAAGATTGATCCATGCCTGGAATTTTAGGTTTTAGATTACTCTTAGTTGAAGCATGCTTTATTTGAGGCTATCTCTTATCTATTGGAATATATTATGAATTTAGAATTATCATGTTAGATTTCTGGATTTGAACTCATGGATTTTACCTACACATACTTGGATTCCTTTCACCTTTTTACCACTCTTTGTTATCCAAGTAGACTACCCTACCTTAAGCTTAAACTTCTGTTCATACCATCCTATATTAGTGAGTGTTTTTAGGCCTTTTTCGGAATGAACTTGGTAGAACGTGTTAGGTAGAAACCGACAGGATTAGCTTCTCAAGTAGCTTTGGTTTGTACTTCTAGAACCAACTAGGACTAGGTGGGTACTCAAAAAAAAAAGGAGAATAAATGGTTATCAATAGATTTCTAGACAGAAAAGCCAATGGAATGAAAAGTTTAAGAGAGAAAGTGACGAAAACAAAGTAAAAGACAAAGGTCTAGTAAATGGTAGTGGAAATAGCAATAAACTTGTGGATTAGAAAAAGGTTTTTGAAAAAAAAAAAAAAAATCCAAACCCGCTAGACAGATTAGAATTGCCCCTCTCCTAGAAATCGAGTTTAATGAAAGCTTTTGTGTTTGACATTAAAGATAAATATCCAGGTTGGTGACCTTTTAAAGTTAGAATTAAGAGTATCTTGGGAAATAATGTTTACTTAAGCATGTGTTTTTAGTGAATAGTATGCTTCGGGTAGATGAGAATCTAGTCTTGTATGTATCTATTGGAGCTTACCTTTAGCTTTCTTCTAAAGTTCATTCCATTTTTTAGAGAGATCCCCACATTTGGCTTTCACAACCTATGGAAGAAGAGATCATTCTTATCTCTTAACCTTACCCTTGGCCAAATAAGTTCATTGAAAGTGTCTAACATGATTCACGAGTTTCTGTTTAATGAATGTTAAAAGAGTTGGTTGATCTGAATGCATTGTGTAGATTAAGTTTGATCTAAGACAATTTGTGATTGGCATGGCTAAAATCTTTAAGTAAACTTGCACATTTTGCATTCGATAATTATTAGCTTTGATATTGAACATGATATTGGACCGATATGGCTTGGCTCTGAGTTCCAGTAGGTTTGTTACCTTTTCTATTCTAGTCATCTGCTTGAGGATAAGCAAAAAGACAAGTCTGGGGGAGTTGATAAACCCACATTTTAGCGGTCTTAATAGATCATTTTGTACATAACTTACATGAATCAACCATTAAAATTCACATTTTAGGATACATTTAGTTTCATATGCATTAGAACTCTAGGATGTTCTCTACATTTTTATTTTTCAGAGGATTCAAAGCAAGAAAGGAATGTCTTCGGAGTTTTTGAAGTCACGGGTAGTTGATACAACCATCCGAGGATGATAATGAAGCGTCAATAGAAGTAACAAAATCATATGACGATTGAACCCATACATGTCTCCATGTGAGGAGATCGATCGATCTCATTCTGAAGCGATCGATCGGTTATACGATCATAATTGCGTGAATTTCCAAGACCGACCAGAAAGAATGAAGAACGATCGAGCAAGTTAGATCGATCGATATCCGTCATGATCGATCGATCTACCTGTCCAAAAGTGTCTACGACGGATTCAAGGATCGATCGATCCCTTCTTAAGATCGATCGATCCCGTAAATACTCATTATTTTTATGTCGTTTTAGTCCAATAAATTAGGGTTTTGAGAACCTATAAATAGGCTGTTTGAAGAAAAACTGAGGGGATGTTTTTATTCAGCCTCTAGAGAGAAAAAGTGACAGAGAACCCTAGTTATTTCTTCAACAGTCTATGGTGTTTAATAAGACAATTACAATTTTATTTTCTTAAGAATTCTTGTATTAATCAATCTCTGCAATTCAATTATGTCTTTTTCACCTCTGATTGTTTTCTCTGCAATTTCTGTCATGTCTGAGTAGATTCTTAGATTCGGTCATGGATAGGATAGATGATTAGAGGAATTGAGATCATGAGATGCTATTTAGGTCTAGGATTGTGTAGTTCATCATTATTAGATATGTTTAATGCTAGGTTGATCTTGTAAGAATTAATCTAGGGTTTATCGAATTCACACCTTGGGAAAGGGATAGTGAATTCATAGGATAATCTGATTAGTGAATCTTTTGATTCTAGCCTGCGGAAGTAGTTGTCTAGAGAATTGGATGAAAATTGAGATGAATCTTAATGCTTATTTAGTTTTAGGATTTGCAATGGGAATTGATCAAATCTAGTTCTAAGCATAGGGGTTTTTACATGGGAATGTACTAACCTATTCATAATCTCATTGTATGGAAATGCAAATTACACATTCTCTATTCGAATTGATATCTTGATCTCATCCCTATTCATTATAATGTCTAATCCATTGTCGGATTTGCTTCTTTATTAATACATTCTTAGTTTAATTCATTCGTCGTCTTGATTATTTTGTTCTAATTTAGTTAAAATTCATATTACTTCAATCACAATCAAATCTTAAATCACTTAGCTTAAATAAAAATTTCTATAATCTATTACGTTATACACCTTCCCTAAGAATCGATCCCGTTTATACTACAAGAGACATAATTGTGCACTTACAGTCACTAACTCGGATAAACTTTTGAGATTACTCGTGAAGATAAATAAATCTAATTTGAGTTTTGATATGACCGACGGTACTTATAGAAGTTAGTACGATACAATATCTAATCAAGCTCACACTTACATATAAACATAAAAAAGTATATATATATTGATAAGAAATATAGTGAATAATACCTACTCTTTTTTTTTTCTCCAATAACTCTCGCTACAACTACAAATACAACTACAACTATAAAGAGTACATCGAAATCGAGATGTGTGCACGTTATTCAAGCGTTATATTGTACTAGTTTATCATTTTCGATATTTTCTTAGATAATAAATTATGAATAATTATAAAACTTTGGAAAATAAACGTACCTAGCTGATAAGTTATCGGGTAGTACTCGTGTACCACATATAAGAGTACAAGAATTACTCCCATCATCGTGATTCCTTGGAACAACAAAAGTCAGATTTTACTTATCATAAATTTGATACTATATAATATATGTTTACATATATCAGTACTAAAAAGCATACCTTTTATGAATTTGGACTTTGATCTCTCCGTTCCTAGCCATAGCATGAAAACAAGAAGAAGGACTGTTACGCCTACGCTCACACTGATTAACTCCATATCCATCAAATTGTGAGTTTAAATAGCTGATTTGGATCTTATTTCATCGCTTGGTTAACGTGAAACACTATATATAGAGAGAACCCATGGTTGCATGATGTTAATCTAGCCGACTAGAGAACCAATGAAAGTCCTACTGTCATTTTTTAATTATTACTTAGCTGCACAATAACTCAGTATTGATAAAAGTGACACATATATATTAATATTTACGGGCATGTGTAGGCATACTTTTCTCTTTTCCCTGGTCTTTCTTTAATAATAAGTTGACTTTTAAGGCAATTAATGGTTTACGAGAAGGGTTTAAGGTAATCAGTAATTATAAGTTTAATTATGAAGGAGTCCTGATAATCAAATATGTATCTGAAGAGTTAACAAGTCACATGCTACTGGATCCAAAAACTAATTAAGAGAATACAAATTTGAAATCAAGAAAAATAAATTATTGCGAAAGACTAAGAGATGCTTCTTTAAAAAGGCGGACACAGTGAAGAGCAAATCTGTCTGGTGGAGCTTAAAGATATCGAACACCTTAAAGAAAATCTCCTTGTTAGGAATGATATTCATTCCCTTCAAAGATAGTAAGTAGTATGGAAGCTGAAGTGTAGATATTTGTCTCTGCGACTATCGACAAACATAGCGAAAATGTAGAGAAAAAGGACCGGTGTTGGAGACAAGAAGAGAGTCAAACAACAGACAAGTGAAACATATTTTGATTTCAGTGACGGCGTCGAAGACGATATTACATAAAAAATGCATCATCAAAAATATACCAGCATCGTCTATTTTAGCGTCAGTTTTTCTTACTATTATAATTTAAGCACACATGAACATAGTTTTACTCTATCGCAGAGATGTTGTTTGGGTTTATTTTCTACTTAACTCATTACTACGTCTAGAGTAATTTTCGGGTTCTTCATTTAATTTCTTCAGAACTGTCTTAACACGTAAAATTTCCATCATACAATTATCGTTTATTTACAGTATCAGAGATTTTACTAAAGATAATCAAACTTTACTAGACGAGTTTTCTTTGCTGTATAAGAGAAAAATATGTTTCGCTTTTGTATCGCATGAGACCTCGTAAGAAAAACTTAGTGGAAAAGACTGACCACGAAAGGAATCATTTTTTTTAAGGATAACTGTTGAGTATAAATAATTTAGACTTAATAAGTAATAAAACAAATGTCTAGAAATGAAGTAAATGTATTACCGAAATGGAAAAAGCATGGGACAAAGTCGACCATCAAACTCAGATTCATATGAAGTGAAAGACACAGATGCGATCAGACCCGATGTCAATTCCGAAGTAGACTGAAGACTTATTCAAAAGATTAGTAAAGCGTTTTAACTTGTAACGATTGAATCTACCAAAATAAATATCAATAGATGTTAAATCAAGTTGAGGAAATAAAAATATTAAATATGATTTCTAGCAATAAAACAAGAGAGAGAAAAGAAAACAAGCACAATGAATTCTCTACACATACTCAACTCATTTTTTTTACTAAAATCTACTTATTCTTTCATTTTTTTTTTATTTTTGTAAAAAACTATTAAGTTATTGATATTATAAACAATTTGTTAACATTTCTCCCTCCATCTTCACTTCACTTTGTTCAACTCACTTGTTTGCCAAAATTCTTGCATATTTGTCCAATAATTAAGCCATTGTACTTCTTTTGTGGTCTCAAACGATCTTAGGTCTCAATATATTTCTATTTATAAAGGTTTACAGTTATAATTCTGCTACAACAGTTAGGCGCTAAAAAGAGGTGGCTCGCTAGTCAAAACTTCAACACAAAAGAGGCAATGGCTGATAGTCTGAATGTTCAAGAAACCATAAATAGTTCTTTGAGAAACAGCCTAAGATCGCCGAAGACCAGAACCAATTAACCCATTTAATTTAATACAGATCAATCAGATGGTTTATTTAGATCAGAGTTAAATTATCAGTTTAACAACATACATTAAGAACAGAATTGAATAGGGAGTTTTTGTTTGTTCGTCGATTAGGTTTGTCTTGTCCAATGTGAAAACTTTATTTATAAAGAACCTATGGAGGTATATATGATGCTAATCTTAGACGATTTGAGATTTCATTCATTAGTCATAAAGTCTTTTTAAACTATTATATAGCTTCACAATAATGACAAAACATGCATTTCTATTTTACGTGCATGTGTAGTTTTAAGTTATTTCCGTTCCCTGGTCATTTTTAGTAAAACTATCTTTAATGAAGTTCGTGCTGTATAAGACCTGTTAAAAATAATGACTAGTGGTAAAGTTAAATTATATCGAAGTCCTAATAAAGTCAGTAGTTGAGGAGTTAACAAGCCAAATACCAGTGGATCCAAAATTAGCTAAGACAATACCACTTGAAATCATTATTTGCTGACGACAAAAAAAAAAAAAAAAAATCTGTCTAATCGGCCTTGGAGGACCCTTGAAGCAATGAAGATATATGGGCTGATTTATAAATTAGATGTGTGCCAAATTTTAATATTTCGAAAACCTACTGTCTGTTTTAACTACTACTTGCTTTTTGCAGTTCCCTAGTCTTTTTTTGTTTTAATTTAGAACTGTTTATAATGTCTAAAATGACTAAATAGTATTTTTAATTATCTCGAAGTCCTAACAAAGTCATTACTCAATAGGTACATATCACATGCTAATAGATCCAAAATAATTAAGAATATAACAATTTTATTATACATAAAAAAATATTTACAAATATATTCAATATTTCGTTTAATAAATATAAACAAAATATTTACAAATCAGTCTCTCCGATAGAAATTGATTCATCAAAGGTTCAATTATACTTCATAATATAATTGTTTTACTATTTTTTTTTCAACTTAACCTAGTGATTTTAATATACCTTTTAGTATTGTAAGGTGATTGGTTCGTACTCTAGACCAGTGTGATGAATTTCAGAAGTGGTTACCATTGTGCAACATAACTTCCACAATTATTTTATTTAAAACACAAATATTAAAAATGTACTTTTTTATAAGTAAATATTATTGATATATAATATAAATATAACTCAACCAATGGAAGAAAAAGTTGTATAATATAATTGATTACACAATATCCAATAAATATAAAAGTTACATTGAAATATAAGAAAAATTCATATTTTTAAAAATCCAAAACAACTTATAATTATATTATGAAACAGAGCAAGTATTGAATTCATCTGCAGTATAAGCAGAGTCATTTCCAGGTTTTGTAATGGAAACAAACAGGAACACAGTTGTGTATACATTTTGATTCTTGACAACATCTATGCATTTTAATTCTTGACAGTAAATTGAATTAGTATATAGAAGTTCCTTTTACAAATTAAATTAACCAAGTGGGAAACTAAAAAGAATAAATAGAAAATGTGTGTATACATTAGTTAAAAGTCACAGATATAAAACGGTGTACCATCGAGATTCTTTTATAAGTGGACGACATTAATTAGGTCTAAGTGTTGGAGGTTTGGTTTAAGTTTTTCAAATTTTTAGGCTTTTAGGTTGAAGTATATAAGTCTTATTCAAGTTTTATATATTTTCGGATCAAATTTGGTTCGGTTTTAGTTATATCTATTAAAACCTAAAATATATTCTAATATTGTTCATGTTTGCGTTAGATCTGTAGAGTTTCACTAAACCTGAAATAAACCTATAAAATAACCCACAAAAAGTTATTCAAAACAAGTACATTCATTCAAAATTAAACAAAAAATGATTTTTTAAATTTAAAATTTATTTTACAGTAATAAAATATACGAAAGAATAAACAGAAGTCCAAATATTCATCAATTAAAAAACAAGTTCAAAATTGATTGAGATGTCCATGGGACTATAAAAAATAAAAGAGATAACCAATATAATATGAAGCATCTTCTTCTTGGTCTAATGACAAAAAATAAGAAATGGTATTAGAGTGAAACAAACTAATTTAAAAAATAAGCAACAAATATGAAATAGACAACTAATTAACATTTTAGTCTAGAGAAGCAAAGTGAGTTAGTCATTTTTACTGGTTGGAGTTTCAGAGTTTGCAAAAGTTAATATAGACCAATTGTAAGCAAAGAATAAGACATAAACAAAAAATTAAAGAAAAAACTATACATTTTTCAAGCTTATCCTTCTCTTCAATATCAGCAATGATTTGTGTATTTGTAAGCATTCATAATTCACTACAAAAATCTGACTCTATTTTAGAAGAAGGCATATCATTACTTAAGAAATATCAATCTCTATTTTATAATGTATGAATTTTTTATATTATTAATTATTAAAAATATTTATTTCTATTTTTCATTAAAAATGTAAATTGAAGGATTACTTTGTAAATAGAAAAATTTTACACTATTTTAGATGAAAAAAAAATATTATTTCTCCAAATATAGAGAAAAAATAACAATGATGATTTTGATGTAGATATAGAGTTGGATTAGAGAAAATTTTACTCTAAAATAGAGTTTTGAAGAAAAAAAAAAAATGGGTTGGAAATGCATAAAATGAGATGACTAGCTATCCTCATTAGTGATACTTTTAAAAGTATCATAAGTATAGTTTAATATTTAATATATTGATAATTTACTATTTGAGATTCCATTAAAACTGTTCAAATTTCTTTGTGCAATAGTGAGACTCAAGTGTGTATTTGAGATATTCTGAAAAATATCTTAACAATGGGTTCTTTATTGTTAATCAGTTACAACTCATTGTTAGAAAAATTAAATTAAAATCTCAATGATGGGTTCTTTATTTACTTAAATAGACCTAGAGTCTTTGGGTCTTAAACACACATCATCTCTGGGTGATATGCATATAGAAAAAGTATATAAAAAGAGATCTCATCACTCAAAGCCATATAACTAGTATGTAACATGAAAAATAAAAGTATAGAGAGGAGAAGAAAAAGCTCTTAAGAAGTTAAGTTCACTAGATGTACCACTCTTTGTTTGTATGTACGACACTGCTCCACTATATAGAAGGGAAAGATCTGCTGTTCTCTTAGAGCCTCTACTTTCTCTTAAAAGTCACCTAATTAATCCACCACTTTCAGTGAACCAATCAGGACATTTGCACTAGCAAAAGAAATTCAAATACAATGTCACTTTCTCTTAGTTATATCATTTTTTTCCTCTCTTCTTCGACGTCCACGCCGCAAAAAAAAAACCTGCAACAACAGTTTTCAATGGATTCGTTTCTTCCAATCGGCCGAACTAAAACATTAGCCCACATCGAAGCCAATAAAAAGCATAAAACAGTTACAGCCCAACTAAAAAGCCCATCTTCTCCAGACCTCCTCAGCGACGACGATACAACCCGTTCTCTGTAAAACCTAGCCTTACTCGATTCAAAACGCCATGTTAATTTCCTCTTTCTCACGAGAGCGTAATCGATTCCTCATCTCCGATTTGTGTTCGCTTCTACAAACCTTTTGGATTCAACTTCTCTTGGCATGTTGTCTCCTTATTCATTTACTCATTTACTCACCATAGCTCATATAGTCACATTTGATAAACTGATTACCATGACCGTCCATATCAAGATCTCCGCATGTATGTCTTATAGTTTTTTTTTCATTTTTAGAATTCAATCTCTCATTACATATCCAACCCTTTCTTGTTATCTTTGTTTTGTTTCTATTGATTCTTACATGTCGTGATTGGGTGTTTATCATCGTGATAATGATTTGGCTACCACTTTCCTAGGGTTTCATTCATACTATATGAGTTTCTTTTATGGGATTCTCCTATCGATTACATGTTATCTTTTTGTATGAGTTACCTTTGATTCTTTTTTATGTAAAAAAAAACACGGCTCTGCAATTTTATATAAATAATTAAATATGATAAATAGATATTTCATTTTTTATATTTTCCAATTAAATTTGTATATAGAAAGCATATGTATAATATTTATCTTATAATTTATACATTTTTATTTATAATACAATTTTATATATAAATATTATATGTTATATATAATACATTAATTGTAAATTATTTAATAGTTTTGAAAATCTACACTGTTAAGAATTAGTTTACAATGCACTAAGTGATATTTACGATCGTATCATCTTCAGTTACAACTATATATACAGTTGCAGCCAATAGAGTGATACAACTTACCCAATCGGACCTTAAATGTTAATCGAATATTATAGCTTTTTTATTATAAAGGTAAATCAATTTTAAATAAGAGAAAACCAACATCGTCTATTAAGTCGGATACTTTCGCATAGTGTAGAGGATTACATAGAGTCCATTCTTACATGTATAGTCTAGTTATTCATTCAATAGGACAACACATGAAGAAACCAACAAGACGCTAATCAAATGTTTTGATTTGTAGTTTTTACAAAACGTATGTCAAATGATTTTGAGCTAATCCAGGGCGCGGACGTACAATTGGTATCTTCCGAGTAGAAATCGTAAGGCAAGGAGGTGAGGTTTTCTGATATCGACTGAACGACCGTGGAATGTATATCGGGCGATGACTCAATGACCGTGGAATGCATATCGGACGATGGCTCAACAACCTTGGAATGCATATCTGACGATGGCTCAACGACCTTGGAACCCAATGGCTTCACGACCTTGGAATGCATTGGCTCAAGGACCATTGTGTCGGACACGTCGGTAATTTCATCCGTGGGTGTTTGTGTGTCTGGCACGAATTCAACAGTTGACTTTTTCTTCATAAAGATTGCCGCAAACAACAGCGTCATAAACACTCCAGTTATCATGGTTGTTGTGAATAATTCTTTAGTGATAAAACCTAATATGATTTATATCGTAATTAATAAACACCAAATAAATGAAACAAATAACTTTGTGCCATTTGCACATATATAAGTCATGGACGGAACCAGCACTAAAGTATGAACATCGACGGGCTTGAGTTCGAGTTTTAATATGACCGACAATACTTATAGAAGTTAGTACGATACAATATCTAATCAAGCTCACACTTAAATATAAACAAAAAAAAAAGTTAATAGTGATAAGAAATATAGTTAATAATACATATAAACAATAAAAAGTTAATAATGATACAATATCTCCAACAACTCTCGCTACCACTACAACTATAACGAGTACATTTAAATCTAGAAGTGTGCAAGTTATTCAAGCGTTATATTTTACTATATCAGTTTCGATATCTTCTTACATGATAAATTTTGAATGATTATAAAACTTTGGAATATAAACGTACCTAGCTCATAAGTTCTGGGGTAGTACTCGTATACCACATATACGAGTAGAAGAATTAATCCCATCATCGTGATTCCTAGGAACAACAAAAATCAGATTTTTCTTATCATAAATTTGATACTATATAATATATGTTTACATATATCAGTACTAAAAAGCATACCTTTTATGAATTTGGACTTTGATCTCTCCGTTCCTAGGCAGAGCATGAAAACAAGGACTGTTACGCCTATCACACTGATTAACTCCATATCCATCAAGTTGTGAGTTTAGAGAGATTTGGATCTTATTTGATCGTTTGGCTAACGTGAACCATTATATATAGAGAGAACCCATGGTAATCTAGACGACTTGAGAACCTATGAAAGTCCTAGTGTCTTTTTTAAGTCAATATTGATAAAAGGGACACATATTTACGGGCATCTGTAGACATACTTTTCTGCTTTCCCTTGTCTTTTTTTTTTAATATAAAGTTGACTTTAATTCAATTGATCATGGTTTACGAGAAGGGTTTAAAATAATGAATAAAGTTCAATTATCTAGGAGTCCTGATAATAAAATAATCAGTTGAGGAGTTAACAAGTCACATGCTAGTGAATCCAAAATCTAATTAAGAGAATACAAATTTGAAATTCTACTTTGCAAGTCAAGAAAAATAAATTTATTGCGAAAGACTGAGAGATGCTTCATAAAAAAAAGGCGGACATAGTGAAGAAAAAATCTGTCGGTGGACCTTAAAGATATCGAACGCCTAGAAGTTGTTGTCTCAACGCTCTCGAAAAAGTTGACAATGCAATTTTGACAAAATAAAAGAGTTTAAGAGAATCTCATCTTGACAAAAAAATAATGATCTCCTCGAAGAGATATACTAGCAGTTAATAGAAACATATTGATTAATAAGAGAGATGAAAGAAAACAGGCACAGTGGATTTCTACACATACTCTCTCTACTCATTCTTTTACTAAATTCTACTTGTTTTTTATTTTATTTTTTATTTTTTTTTGTAAAAAGGCTACGAAGTTATTGATATTTAAACCCATTTGTTCTTATTTCTCCCTCCATCTTCACTTCACTTTGTTCACCTGGCTTATTGGCCAAAATTCTTGCATATTTGTCCAGTAGGCTATTGTTTTTCTTTTGTGTGCATCTTCACTTCACTTTGTTCACCTGTCTTATGTTCAATTTATTTACTAAATATGCTTAAAAATGTTAGTAATCTAATCATATTAATCTATTTAATTTAATTCAGGTCAATCAACCATATGTGATGGTGATGCAGATGGTTTTCTTATATCAGAGTTAAATGATCAGTTTAACAACATGTGTTAAGAACAGAACTGAATAGAAATTTTTTGTTTGTTCATCAAATAGGTTTGTCTTGTCCAATGTGAAAGCTCTATTTTAAAAAACCCATGGATGTATATATGGTGTTAATCTAGACGACTTGAGATTTCGTTCATTAGTCATACAGTCTTTTTAAACTATTACCTAGCTTCACAATAATGACAAAACATGCATATAATACTTTTCTGTTTTACATGCATGTGTAGATTTAAGTCTTTTCCTTTCACTGGTCATTTTTTTGATGTAAAGCTATCTTTAATGAAGTTCGTGCTGTACAAGACCTGTTAAAAATAATGACAACTAATAAAATCAGTAGTTGAGGAGTTAACATGCCACATACCAGTGGATCCAAAATTAGCTAAGACGATACCATTTGAAATCCTTCATTGCAAGTTAAAAATATGGGCGTACGTAAAAAGTTTTCGTAGGAGAGATAATCTGAAGAACATAACTGACGACAAAAAGCAAAAAAAAAAATCTGTCTAGTCGGCCTTGGAGGACCCTCGAGGCAATGATGATATATGGCTTGATTTATAAATTAGACGTGTGCCAAATTTTAATATCTAGAAAACCTTAAGCATGACGTCAACTATCCCAATTATAAAGCAAATTAAAGCGATAACTAGGGAACAAACTCACAGGATGCTATCTCAAAAAATGCACCGAGTATACAAAAACCAATATAAGCTTAAAAATCATTGATTTGTTTTAGTGTTACTCTAAGAACATATCTACAATATATAAATAATAATGAAACAAGAAACAAGACATGCTGGAAAAAACTAAAATAAGACAAGATAAAAGGAAAATGAAGATGAAACTGTATATAGTTTGATATATCGAAGTCGGGTGATGTGATCCTGACAGGTTGTTCTCATAGACTAGATGTACTAGCCGGATAACCAAAACTGACTTCTTTTCAGTCAACCAAAGAGGTTTCTACCAACCAAAGGAGCATAGAGATTATTCTAGGCAAACCAAAGACCATGTGGGACGAGCTGGAAATGAAGTTGGTTGTAGCATCATCATTCTCGACCAAGCCGGCCTTCAACATTACCCGAGGAAGCCGAACATGAAGCTAAGCATGGAATCAGTTGGACCTGATCTCAATTAAACCAAATGAAGATATTTTGGCCGACCAATCACCTATGGGGAATACTTGGGTCGAGTCCAAACAAACCAGGCTCGAGCTAGTTTGAGAGATGGTCGAAAGATGAACCTTTTTGGTCAACATACCACAAGTAAAGAAAATCAAGAAATAAAAAATTGCACCCTATCAGCTCAAAAAACAAGTTTAACAAGTTGGGCCAATTGGAAGAAAATTTCTATCAAACTTCTTTGACATCAAACAGACTCGACCATACCTTAAGGATTATTTGCTTTGGCCCATTTTAAGCTCATTCTCATCTTTTTACAAGTCCAATGACGTGCTAAAAGATCAGGAGGCAACAAAAACTCAAGAGTCGTTCAACAATAGTTTTAATTTGGTCAAGTCTCTGTTCTTTCTAGCTTTCCACATTTCTGTCTAAATTTTATCACTTTTCATCCTATATGATTTATACCACAACCAGATGAATAAGATAGACCATTTTCTTGTTAAAAACTTGTTTTTTAGAGAGTGGTTCTCTTGTGTTCTTTGTGAACAAACCGGTTGCTTGGTGTGTGATATCCAAACAACCAAACCCTCTTTGATCGATTAAGTGTGTCATATCTTAAGAGTACTAATGTTGAATATCAGGGGCTTTTCGCATCCCTTGTGCGACCATTCAATCTACATCACCTTGATCTTTGGTGCTAATAGCATTTTGATCGGAGGCATATCCAAATCACCATATAAAGAGTGTTGAATCTTTGGGAGGATCACATCAAGTGGTATCAAAAGCATATTCTCAAATTTGGTATTCAATTTCTGATTTATCTTTCTTACCTCTTCATCTTCCAGCAGAATTTTTCTTTCATTATTATCTATATCTTTTGCTAGCTGAAACTTTCCATATAAAAAAAATGCAAAAGAAAGAAAAAGAAAGAGTTTATATCCGGATCAAGGATTGGTTAATCAGCTAGCCAAAAAAATCTTGTAATCTCTCTTTTTCTCTTTTGATTGTTTGGGATTTATCATTGGGTTTGACTGGTTTTTGTTCTATTAAAACGACTAAGAATCACTAAGCAAAAAAAAAAATCCAGAGCGAAACACATTGAAAGAAAACACCTTGTGAGAAAAGCTTTTGCTACTAATTTTTTGTTTGTGTTTTCAGGAAAATTATGTTTAGTTTTAAGAAGCAACCTACACCGAAGAAGGACCCAGACCTGCGGATCTTCTCTCCACCAATTAGATCATTTATGGGAAAGAAACTACTCTCTTTAAGGGATAACAACAAGTTGGCTTTTAACGGATTTAATTATGTGCAGGAAAAGCCATGCCTAAGGAGACCACATGAGGAGCCTAATTCATAAAGCATAGATTAATCCAGACCAGCCAGAGATAAAACAGAGCATGATTACAGCTATGGATCGATTTCAAAAAGTAATAACAAGTTGGCTTATGATAATTTTGATTTGTATGTGCAGAAAAATCCATGTCGAAAGGGATGACATGAGATTCCTGGTTGGAGAATCAGAGATTAATCCAGATCGTCCAGAGATGAAGTAGAACATGTTGGTAGCTGTGGTGATCGAAGCAGCCTTCAAACTACCCAGCTTCGAAACTGGTTTAACACACAAAATATTTGTGAACGCCTTGAGAAGCAGATGCTGAAATCACTTGAGGCTGTGATGAATAGCCAAAAAAAGAGCAGCCCACGCCCGTCTTCAGGAGCTGTTGCCACAAACCAGTAGCCTAGCTGTTCAAAGGAGAAACCAGTTGTCTAAAAGACAAAAACAAACCAGCCACAACTAATCTGCAAAGGTATGAATAAAACTTCTAATTCTAATAAGTTTTCTAATAAAATCTTCATGTGTCATGGCAGGAAAAGATGCAAATGCAGATGGTGCTAGAAGAAAGTGTTGAGGATAACACCAAAGAAGAAGAGGAAGTTTTGGAATTTTTGCCAACTTCTGATGAAAATGAAACACCACTATCTAAATGTGAGTTGATGGACAATATGCACCTTGTAAGTTCAAGTGTGTTCTTCCCTCTTCTCAATCTGATTTTGTGCTTGAAATTGAAAACATTTGTGAAGAACTTACTTGATTAGAACCAGAGCAGCCGAGTAGTACTGATTTTTTTTTCGGGTCCAAGAAGAAAACTCACCAGTAGAAGCACAAAAGAGATCACCACTGATTACAGTCTTGGAGCAGCCAACTACCCATGAACCAGAACCAATTCCTAAGTCATTATCTTATGACTTTCAAAAAGACTGTAAGAAAAAATAGTTTGTTTGATGCAAAGCCTGGTTTGTTTGTTCTAGTTTCTGCTCAAGAGAAAAAACATTTTGGATTGGAAAAGGTTAAGGACTTTTGTGTTTATGGAAAATCTTTTGACAAAATGATTCGAACCTTTGAAGCATTTAAACTTAAAAAGTTATTTAAGAAAAAAATGTTTTGTTTTAACAATGTGTATGAATTTTGTGTTTATAAAATGATCCAGCCTTTTAAAGCACTTATACACGAGTGATTCTCTATTAAAAAAAAAAATTCTGTTTGATGAAAAAAATCATTGATTTGAGCCTTAAATTGTTTTGAAAATGTTTGGAAAGAAACTGATTGGAAGTGACAAAGATCTTATGATTGATGAACATATTTATAAGTTGGAACACTTCACTTCATTTTCTAGAAAAGAGTTGCATAATTTGAGATCATTCAAAGAAAGCTATAATATTATGCACTTGAAGATTTTTGGTTTCTAAAACTTTTGTGAGACAAGATATAATTTGAGAGAATACATTTATGAAAGCTAGAACAAGTTTGCATGGTTTAAAACGTTTTTCCTGATTTTAAATTCAACTGTGGATCGAAAAGGTGTTGGTTCAGAAATTCCATCAGTTGATTAAGACTAAGAGAATTCAATATGTTTGCTAGCAATATTATATATTTGTTTGACTTGTGTTCCAAAAAAATTTTATGTGTCAATGAGTGTCTTAAATCTATATTGGTCTATGACAAAACCTTTGATGATCCAAGGAACTTGAGTCTTGTTTTAGACATCCTAACTCTAGAAAAATTGTTTGTCTATTACTTTTGCAAATTTTATTTGGTTTTTCTAGTGATTATAAAAGGACAGGATAAAAAGGATAAGGGTTCGGATCCAAAGATGATTCAGGGTTGACGCAGAATTGGACAGATAGACGATTGATCGATCTCAGTATGCATCGATCGATCAATCGCTTCACTTCAAGGAATCATACGGATTTGATCATCGTTTTAGCTCATCCCTCAAAATGGCATGTCTTGATCATTCCCGAATCGTTGCACTAGCCACCGGTGTTCTCATGAACTCTAGAAAGCTTCTATCTTGTTTCGTATCATCTGAAAACAAAAAATGAAAAACATCATAGGATTCTAATGCACATGAACCTAAATGTGTCCTAAAATATAAAATCTAATGGCTAATTCATGTGAGTTATGCACAAAATGATCGATTAAAACTACTAAAATGCGGGTTTATCAATTTTCACCTTTTTACAAGGCCAAAGACGTGCTAGAAGATCATGAGGCAAAAGGAGTTCAAGATTCATTCAACAGTAACTTTTAATTTTTGGTCAAGTCTTCCTAGTTTTTTGTTCTTTCAAGTTTTCCACGTTTCTGTCTAATTTTTAGCATTTTGTCATCATTTATATTATAAACCACAACCAGATGAATAATATAGACTATTTTAATGTTAAAAACTTGTTTTAAACATGACTGATTCTCTTATGTTTTTTGTGAACAAACCGGTTATCTAGTGTGTAATATCCAAACAACCGAACTTTTTTTTGTCGTTCAAGTGTGTAATATCTTAAAATTGTTGAGGTTGAAATATTAAGGGTTTTTCCGCATCTCTTGTGCGACCATTAAATTCACATCCCTTTGATTTTTGATGCTAATATCTTTTTCTTCGGAAGCATATCCAAATCATCATCTAAAGAATGTCAAATATTTGGGAGGTCACATCATTGAATTTTGGTTATCTCCAACACGCTCTAGCTAGAACTATAAAGAGTACACCGAAAGCAAATTGTGCAACACTTTTAAGCGTTAGATCTTATCTTAGAAATATAGAAATGTACATAGATTTAAAAAGATTATCAAACTTTGGAATATAAAGGTACCTACTTAACAAAATTTCTGGTAGTATCGCATACCCTGAATTTTCCTATGCATACACGAGTAGAAGAATTACGTCAATCATCGTGATTCCTACTAACAACAAAAGTAATAATTTTCTTATCAATAATTTGATACTATGTGTATTTTTACATATGTCATTACTAAAGAGCCGGCAAAACCTTTTTAATTTGTATTTAACCTGGATTTATTTTGATATCTGCATTCTAGCCATCGCATTAGTACAGAAACAAAAAGAAAGATTGCTAAACTACTACTTGCTTTTTTCAGTTCCCTAGTCTTTTTTCTTTTAATTTTGAACTGTTTCTAATGTCTAAAATGACTAATAGTAAATTTAATTATCTCGAAGTCCTAACAAAGTCATTACTCATTAGGTACAAACCACATGCTAATGGATCCAAAATAATTAAGAACATAACAACTTGATTTTAAATAATAAAATAATTACAAATATATTCAATTTCTCGTTTAATCAGTCTCTCCGATAGAAATTGATTCAACATCCGATAAGAATAAAATGAAAACAATGATTCTTGTTCAAAACGTCTAACATAATACTCTGAGATGGAGGGTTGATTGGTTGTATATCCAACAATGATGGATAATTTCATTTAGGCCCATGTAACACGTCAAGAGAGTTTTCAAGGATATTGGTAGACTACATGATGACTTGTTCAAAGCTTGATTTGTGCACAGGAAACACAATAATTCTTTGATTTATGGATTCGTCTTAAAATCTTAGATACTTATCTCACATAAAGATAAGCGCTCGCAAATTCTTCAATAATCTGATTTTTCGAACTTGTATCTTCTACATGCAGAATTTTTACGGACTAGTTACTAAATCATCGTTGTAGTATTGTAGATGTTGTAAACAGTATATCCATAAATTTTCTTCATACTCTGCGACAACTGGTTTTGTTGTGGAAGAAATATAAATATTGTAGCTTTTAAAAGTGATGCTTTCGTAAATTCCAGCTGAGCATGTTACTTAATTTTTTTTTGTCTCAGATCTTTTCATTATTTACCTAATTGACTATTAAATAAAAAAATTTCATAGTACTATATTTTTAAAAAATTAAAATCGTGCATTATACGACATGCATAAAAGCTATCACATTTTTTTTTTCTTGAGAAGGTTGTTCTCTCACGTGTACCTCGATCGGGGCAACGAAGAGCAGTCACTACTCACTAGCTAGTGGTCTTTTCTTATATATTTAATTTGAACGTTAATGGTCTTATTTTATTTGAAGTTTTCTTTCTCGTACATCGAGAAGCGATTCTTAAATCTTTGGTATCTATGAATTCATCTTCTTCCTCCTACTCCAACATCCCAAACTACTCACACTACATTTGGTCAGAATAATGAACACTCGTGAACAAACAACGGGAGGAACCAACAATGATGAAGATGATGGTGGTATGACTCTAGCTGCTCAAAAGCCTTGTGACTTACTTTCTGGAAGATCGGTCCCAAAGCTTCTGAAGGAGGCAGCCGGAGGAGAAAGTTGTTGCATCTTTAGAATCCCTCAGAGACTAGAAAAAAACAACGAGAATGCTTATGAACCTAGAGTTGTCTCAGTCGGCCCATACCATCATGGGAAAAAACATCTCGAGATGATTCAAGAACACAAACATCGTCTCCTAGGGTTTTTCATGGCTGAAGCTAAAGAAAAGGATGTGGATCCACAGGGTTTGATTGAAGCAGTGTCACTGTTGGAGGAAAAGATAAGAGAGTCTTATTCTGAGAGTCTTTATCATGGTGATAAGTCGGGTCATAAGAAATTAATTGATATGATGGTTCTTGACGGTTGCTTCATTCTCATGTTGTTCATGGTGGTAGCAGGAAAAGTCTGGTACTCTGGGATTCAAGATGATCCTATTTTCAGAGTTCCATGGATTTTACCGGCTATAAGGAGTGATCTACTACTTTTGGAGAACCAGGTTCCTTTCTTTCTTCTTCAAACTATATTCAAGAAATCGAAGATAGTAACCTCGAGTGAGCTAAAAGAAATTACATTTAATTTCTTCAGCTTTTCCATAGATAAACCAGATGCGTTTTGGTTGAAACGCTATAAACTTGATGCAACCCATCTTCTTGATCTAATTCGAAAGGTTTTCATACCTATCACTCCTGAAGAAGAAAAACAAGAATCAGATTCCATGCTTGAAGAAGGAAAACAAGAACCAAAGTCCATGCCTGAAAATGAAGAAACGGATCACCCTCGCCCTTTTCTTGGATTGGTTCTTTCAGCAAAGAAACTTCAGTTACGTGGGATAAAGTTCAGACCTAGGAACAATGCAGAAACACTGTTAGACATAAAGCTTAACAAAAATGTTATCGAGATACCACAAATGGTCTTAGATGACTTTCTCATCTCGGTCTTCCTGAATTGTGTTGCCTTTGAACAGTTTTATGCAGATTCTAGTAACCACATAACAAGTTATGTAGCGTTCATGGGATGTCTACTAAAACATGAGGATGATGCAATGTTTCTCAATGAAAAAGGGATTATAGAGAACTATTTTGGATCAGGGGTTGAAGTCTCTCAGATATTTAAGGTCATTGGTAAAGACATTGTATTTCACGTCTCAGAGAGTTACTTGGCTGATGTGTTTGAAGGAATTAATGAGTATGTTTCATCAGGATTGCATGTATATCGTGCAGGATTCATCCATACCCATTTTGATACTCCTTGGACATTTCTTTCATCTTGCGCTGCTTTTATACTTCTCATTCTCACCGTATTTCAAGCCTTCTTTGCAGGCTATGCCTATTTTCGTCCTCCCAAAGCCAAGTGAATGGTGAGGCCTAGGAAGGGTAGAGACCCGTATGAAGTCTAATAAGTCTATGTTTTCTATTGTAATTTACTTATCGAGAGATTTGTATCCAAGCTATTTTTATATCTTTGAATAATTTGTTGTGTGCTTGGTCTATGTGAGTTATTCGCTCGGAAAAATATATATTTGTTAGCTATATCCCTTGCGATTTTCACACGAAAACCAAACTGAGGTTTTTGGTTTTGGTTCAGTTACTTATGTTAAATCATTTTTGGTTTTGGTTCAGTTACTTATGTTAAATCAATCAGCATAATTGTAAACTAATTTGAATATAGATTAGGTTTGGTTTATCTGTTAATTTTCTTATAAAAAAATTCTTAGCGGACATATACCAAATTATATAAAATTTTATGAATAAATTTAAAATATCAAACCAAAAATAAACTAACTAAACTTATCTAAAAATAATTGAATTCACTAGATTTTAAACGGTTTTTTCTTGAAGAAAAACACCAACAACACTTGATTTAGTTCAACATAAATTTCATAATCCAAATTACTCAATAACTAACCCATATTTGATTCGATTAATTTTGGTAAAATTTTCTCAAACTGAATTATCCAACTAATCAAACTATCCGCAAACAATCTGAATTCTCATGCCAAACATATATATTTTTTTCATTATATAATAAATCCATTAAAATTATACAAGTGGTGACGAAAATATACTTTTACTGTCCAAAAATGCAATAAAATAAAATCTACAGTTTCAAATAAGACTATATTAATCTGATTTTTAATATATTAACTTTATATATCTTTATTTAATTAATATTTATTAACTTTTATAATATGTACTTTGAAAAAAAAATGTTAAATATCCAAAACTTATATTTTGTGTATATAATATCTTAAATTTGATCATATAGTTTATAAAATAATTAGTCTATTAAGTTATTTGATTATATTTACTGTTTGGTTTAATACTTATGAAACATATATATATATATCATTGAAATTTATTTTTCTTTTTAAAATTAAAAATGAATAAGATTAATTTATCATATTTTAATAATAATTACGAATTTAAGTAGCTATATAAAAAATAAAAGTTAAAAAATAATTAAAATTTTTGTTCAACTGAAAAATAATTATACATTTATAATTAAAATAAAAAAAAATATGAGTAAATTAACTAAAAATTGATTTGAAATTTGTATCTTTAATGAAATCTTAAAATTTAAAAATATTAGTTGGTTGTATACTTGTATATACTAGTGGATTTGTGATTTTTTAATTGATTTTGGTCTTCACGCGGTCCTTTGATTCCGTTTAATTGATTCGTAGATATACGAAACCAGCCGACAAGAGGAAAGAAAATAGATACAATACTACTATACCGATTGCTTTAATGAAGAGTGATTTTATTTGAATTTGATTCGGTTCAGATGAGGGAAAGATACCGGTCTGGTTTCAAAACCGATGATTCAACTTCTTTATCATACATATAAATGACGTCATCTGCCACCTCTCTCTTTCTCTTCTTTTGCGCTTCGATTCGATTCTCGTCTCCACTCTTCTCTCCTCTCTCTGAAAGTCGTGAAATCTCGGCGAGTTCAACAATTGAGAAATCGTCTCATATCTGATTGTAACTAAGCGGCGCTAAAACTTCTCTGTCTTTCGTTCTTGAACATTGATTTCGTGCGATCTCCGTGTCTTTTTTTCTTTAAGAGATGCGCTCCAAGGACAAAGTCTCCTACTTTTATGATGGTATATTCATCTTTCCCTTTTTTAGTTTCCTTTTGTTATCTAATCTTTTCTTTTTGAAACATTCCAAAAACCTTATGATGTCTTCATTCATCTAAGTATCACCCTTTAAGCAATTTTATCCACTTGAAACCGATCTTGGCGTCTATATTGCACAATAGATAGATGCATTCGAAAGGTGGAATCTTTCACATCTAATTTCTAGAATACTTGAAGGGTTACGATTAGTTTGGAGAACATTCAGTTTGATTTAGTTTTCGGGTAAGGGTTTTTGATGAAAAGAAAGAAGGGTTTTAGGTGAAGTTTCTGATTTTCGATTCGTTGGCTCTTGTTTGAGAATCTAGAAGCTTTTATAGTACTGAAGACAACTCTTGTATGACGCTTTTGATTGTTTATGGCTAAGCCTCTATTATATCTTTGCTGAAATATGGAACACTACAACTTTTCGTGAGCTGTAGCTGTATTCCATGTGTAATCATTACATATTGCGTTCGAATTTTTCGTTCTTTGAGCTTCTCTACTGAGAAGTTGTTACAAGACTTGATATATATAACTTCCCTCTTCATACTTTCGAGATGTTCTGCATGATTCGAATCTTGATGGGAGTTCAGTTTTTTGGTTGTTGTAGCCTCTGTGATAGTTTATATATGGGTTTGTAATGATCTTCTGATGTGTTTCTTCTGTGTTGCAGGAGACGTGGGGAGCGTCTATTTTGGTCCGAATCACCCAATGAAACCTCACAGGCTTTGTATGACCCATCATCTTATCCTGGCATATGGCCTCCATAGCAAGATGGAAGTTTATGTTAGTATCTCTTTTTCTCATCTTTCATGTTTCTTGTTCTTCATCCTTTATTCGTTTTGTTTACGATCTCACTGTACATCTCGTTTAAAGTTCTTCATATATTGTCTATTGTCTCAGCGTCCGCACAAGGCATATCCTAACGAGATGGCCCAGTTCCATTCTCCCGACTATGTAGAGTTCCTGCAACGAATCAACCCAGAAAATAAGGATTTGTTTCCCAGTGAAATGGCTAGATGTAAGTTTCGCGTCTCTTTCAATAATTGGATATTTTGCAAATGAATATGTTTAGCTGAAATGGAATCACTTTGTTGCAGATAATTTAGGAGAGGATTGCCCTGTCTTTGAGGATATGTTTGAGTTTTGTCAAATTTATGCCGGTGGAACCATAGGTAAATCATAGTATACATCGGTCTTCATGTTTGTTTGTCACTCTAGAGCTTTGTTTAGTAACCAAACTTTTTGTAATATAGATGCTGCACGCAGATTAAACAACAAACTCTGTGACATTGCTATAAACTGGGCGGGCGGACTGCACCATGCTAAAAAATGTGATGCATCTGGTTTTTGTTACATCAACGATCTCGTACTAGGAATTCTCGAGCTGTTGAAACACCATCCTCGTGTGCTATACATTGATATAGATGTTCATCATGGTGATGGAGTTGAAGAAGCTTTTTACTTTACTGACAGGTAAAATTGGCTGCCACTAGTAGAGCTAAAGCAGTCTTGATATAAACACCATCCTCGTTGTTTATTTATAGAAACTGATACCAAAATTTTGTTATGGCAGAGTGATGACTGTTAGCTTTCATAAGTTTGGGGATAAGTTCTTTCCAGGGACAGGCGATGTTAAGGTAATAATATTTGGAACTAGTGTTCTTGATTTTTGTGAGGAATGTTTTTGATGTGTTTGGATGAATTGTCATTGTGATGTATTTTTCATGAAAAAAGGAAATAGGAGAAAGAGAAGGGAAGTTTTACGCCATAAATGTGCCGCTCAAGGATGGTATTGATGACAGTAGTTTCAACCGCCTGTTCAGGGCAGTAAGTTCTTTAACCCGAAACAATAAAAACTTATACAATGCTTTGAACGTTTTTGTGTTTTCGATCTTTCTCTTTGATCTTCTGTAGATAATTTCCAAAGTTGTTGAGATATATCAGCCAGGCGCAATAGTTCTTCAGTGTGGTGCAGATTCACTAGCCAGAGATCGACTAGGATGTTTTAATCTCTCTATTGATGGTGCTTTTTCTTCTTGTAATCAAAATCTCTTTCTCTATCTCAATCCACTCTTTCACTTTTATCTAAGCCGACTCGGGTTTATGAAACGTGTTTCTCTTTATGCAGGACATGCTGAATGTGTTAAATTTGTGAAGAAATTCAATATTCCCTTGCTGGTAATCTTTCTAACTCTCTTGACTTGACTTAACTTATATCAACTATGTTTTTTTGTAATCTTTATGATGAAGTTAGGTTTTTTCGTTTAGGTTACAGGAGGTGGAGGATATACAAAGGAGAATGTAGCTCGGTGTTGGACTGTTGAGACAGGCATTCTTTTGGACACAGAACTTCCTAATGGTTAGTAAAGTTTTTTAGTTATTTGTTTAGAGAAATGTTATAATATTTTTTTTTTGTCAACTTAGTTTAGTGGTTATAATATTTCTTTTAACATTGTGAGTGATGGGTTCGAATCCAAGACATGTTTCATGAATTTCAGAAGTGACCACAATTGGTTTTTTTTTTTTTTTTTGCAGAGATTCCTGACAATGATTACATTAAGTATTTTGCTCCGGACTTTTCATTGAAGATTCCTGGTGGTCACATTGTAAGGAGGCTCTCTTATAAGTTAAGAACCTGTATGTTTTTAGCAGCTCATTAGACATTGAGTAAGATTCATTTGTGTTTTGAAAATGACAGGAGAATCTAAATACCAAATCGTATATCAGTTCGATCAAAGTACAGATTATGGAGAATTTGCGAAACATTCAACACGCTCCAAGCGTGCAGATGCAAGAGGTAAACTCAGGATCATCATCATCGAACAACAAACTGATTTTTGTGTTGTTTAACACTGATCAGTCTTTTGACTTGCAGGTTCCACCGGATTTCTACATACCGGACTTTGATGAAGACGAACAAAACCCTGATGAGCGTGTGGACCGTGAGTATCCAAAACTAGTACACTGAAAAGCTACAAAGTGTTTTCATCATTTTACTTGGCCATTGATGTTAATGTTGGAAACGACTTTTGATTTTTTATAGAGCGTTCCCGGGATAAGCAGATTCAGAGGGACGATGAATATTTCGATGGGGACAAGGATAATGATGCATCGTAACATGGATTCTTAAGGACAGAGAAATCCAAAAGTTGGATTTTCTTTTGGTTTAATAATGAGAGAATTGTAATGAAAACAAACAACAGTTTAATGGCTTGTGGAAAATCTATTTATCTGGGCACCAAAAACCAGTGATGATTCGTCCATCTTCTTCTTCTCTTGGCTTTTGTTAATGAAGCTTTGCTTTGGAAGCGTGCTTATTATTTCTTCTCTGTTACAGTTTTTCAGTAAGAGCTTTTTTTTTTTCTTTTTTTTTGTCAACAACAGAATCAAAAAGCTTATTCAGTTGTTGACTCAAAAAAAATATACTTTATGAAATACTCATGAAATACTTATGAGTGGTCCATTTTATTTTTAATATTAGATTTAATTATAAAATTGAGTTATATTAAAATATTATGTTATATTGTTTAGAACTCCTCTTTGAGATAACAAATCAAATGCAGATGCTCTTATCTTCTAATTTAACATAATTTAACAAGTTTGTTTTTGTATTATCTTTAATTTTTCCCAAGCTCTATATATATATATTTTTTGGTTTTAGAAGTAATTAAATTAACAGAATATAATAACGTTGACAAATTACATTACAAACAAAATAATAATTTTTTTGTTAATACCAGTAATATTTTATAGAGAAATTGCATATAAAAAATATTTTTTTATGCTCCCATTTGAAATCTAATGATCACAAAATATTGATAACTTCAAAATTCTTTCCAGAACTGCATAGGTCTCAATTATCCAGCGTGAAAAGTAAATTAGTTCTGAGATAATAGACTCTTTTGTGACAATTATATTTTTTAATATATAATAATCTTTTACTTATATTTTACGTTTTTAAATAAGAACAAATTCGTCAGTGGATGTTAAGGTTAACCAGAAAGACAGATCTAAAACGCATCTTGACTTTACACTGAACAGAATGTCTAAAACTGAAATTTAGATTTGAAAATCAAACTCATGGCAAAATTTTCTGATCTGTAGAAATTCACCGACGATTTGCAAAAATCTGCGAAAAATAAAGCAGAAATAGATCGGTAAGATCTTAATAAAATTGCATCAGAGTCATGGAAGTTTATGATTTTCCAACACCGCTCAAGAACTTTGAGCTTCTTTTATCAATTGCGATTAACTCATCATTTGCAGCCTAAGTAGATATACGAAATAGTAAAATCGATAAACACAAGAACCAGTGCCGATTATAAAAGTCATTAGAAAGAATTAAAAAACAAAAGAGACACCGAAGTGTAAAGAATTGGTTTTGCTGGTGCCAGGTTGAATTATTGGGGACTGCGAAGTAGGGTTCATATATTATATAAAGGTGGTCAAAATGATTCTAAACCCTAGGTTTATACTAATCATGGTTAAGCCAGTGTTAACTATGGTCACGTTAGCAATATATTGATGTTTTTTATGTAGGAACAACACAAACGTGGACCAATAAGATTTACCACTATGGGGGTGGAAAAAGTTGAACCGAACTAAACCGATATTCTAAATGAATTAAATAATTTGTTCTATTGAATGTTTTGATTAATTCGGCTCATCTAGAATCATATATTACATTGACGTTTTGTCAATTTCACATGTTGCAGGCAATACCCAACTCAACATTTGTGCTACGTAATTTCAAATTCTGCATAACACTGATCCATCATAAGAAATTCATCATTCTTGACATCATTGAAGATGTGTCTATATATGTAGTAACAGGAGTAGCAGTATTATGTGCGCAATCAATCAGAAACAACAAAGAGGTCGATCTTGAAATCTCAATTTTCTGCTGTGATACTGTCTAGCAACGACTCACATGCATCTTCAAGCAAGTCCAGTACCTGTCATGGGAAGAAATAGATCAAGATTCAAGTCTCCAAGTGAGTTTTTGTCCTAACAAAACGGTTCAAACTGGACAATGGCATGTCTTTAAAAAGTCCTATAAACCAAATAATCCATTTTGAAAGACGATCTAGCTGCATTTATAGGTAGGATCTTCTTAACCAAAAAATTAGTATCAATTTTCAGCTTCTCCGTTAAATAAAAGTCGATCATCCTTCTAAGGGTTTATTATTTACCTTCTCAAAACCTTGAGCTCCACCATAGTACGGGTCTGGAACGAACTTGTCATTGTGTTTCTTGCAATACGAGCACATTAGCTTCACCTGAAAATCCAAATGTTCTAAAATCTCCCAAAAAAAAGTTCCAAAGTCGAGCAACAAGAAACACCAACGTTACCTTTTTATCTGCATCGGGTGGGAAATTCCCTCTGGCTTTCCACACATTGTAAGCCTTCAATATGTCCTCTGAAAACATTCATTAATGAAGTATACTAATGTGAACTCTCCATGACCTAATGATTCTTGCAGAATGTTCAAAAATAATAACAATAATCATCACTGTTTCTTCTACCTTTGTTCTGCTCATCCATTGCAAGAATGAGATCAAAGTCCCTGAAATCAGATGCCTTTATTGGTCTAGATAATGATGTTATCTCAACTCCACGACGTTTTGCAGCACTTCTCATTCTTGGATCTGCCATATTCCCCTTTTGGGAAAAAAAAACAATTTGTACAATCAAAATTGATCTCAGAAGCATGAACTCTAAAGTCTAATCACATCACCAAAAACCCTAAAACCAAAATCATCTGAACCATCATTCCAATAATTGTCCCAACCCAGCATCAATACACAACCCCAAAAGTAGATTAGATTGTTTTTGTTTTTTCACTTTGATTCTGGAAAAGCAAAAGAATCGAAACAGAATGATTGATCACCTCGTGATAATCGATGGTTCCGGCGGAATCAATGTTGAATTTGGAATCGAGGCCTCTCTTCTTCACAATATCTCTAAAGACCCCTTCAGCTGCTGGGCTCCGACAAATGTTACCCAGACAGACAAAAAGGACAGAGAAAGGTTTGGTTTCGCTGCTCTGCATCGGATTCGCCATTGAAGAAGATGATGCAAAGCACCTAACGGAAGGTGAAAGTCTGGGTTTTTCTCGGAAACCCGAAACGAGATTCGGGTTTTTGAGAGATTTGCGTTTCGTCGAGAGGAAAGTAGATGCGAAATGAGAAGGAAAAGGAAGAAATCGAGTGTAGTGGCAAAATGGTAAATAGGAAAGGATTGTTGGAGAAGTTGTGAGCTTGGGAGAGTACTGTGATGGAGTCATCATTCCCCTCAAAAGGTTGGAGATTTTGGATATAAGATGATGTTAGGAGATGAAAGTCCATATTATGTCAGCTAATAATTGCTCTACTTGCATACGTTCATGATGTCTATGAAGCCCTTGGACAAGAGGTACAGACAAAGGTAACAAGTGATGATATGTCAGCACAATTCTCTAACACAAAATAAGAAAGACTTATGGATTTGCAAGCCAAAACTCCAGAATTTGATGCCCGATGGAACAATAATGGAGTGGGAGTGGAATGTGAAAATTCGAGAGTAAAGTCATCTACCCAAAAAAACGTAATCGCTGACAAAAACCTGGGAGATATACATATATCTTCTAACATTGAAGAGGAAAAATCCTAAGAGACATTTTGATAATATTGTAAGGAGTATTCGTATTTTTGAAATCCATTTTATTAGACTAGTGATTTTGAAATATCATTTTAAATTTGAGAAAACGGTGAAAAAAAACTATGAACTTATCAAAATAAACCAAAAAAAAACCTTCAACTTTCAATTAAGCCATTTAAACCATTAATTTTTTTCGAAAATTGTCAATTTAAACATGAATTTAAACAAGACTAGATTCGAAGAAGCAACGATATCATACAGATCCAGATCAACAATCACGAGAGCAGACAATCTCGCCAGACGCGCAAGAGAGCTTACACAGGAGATGGTTTTCGTCGACTCATACCCTCCCTCGTGGACTATCTAATCGTATCAAGGAACATCAATTTTTCTGTTGTCAAAAAAAAAAAAAAAAAAAAAAAAAAAAACATGAATTTAAGTTGACAACACCATTTTAGCCATCAAAAAAGTCAACCGTTAAAAATGGTTAACAGCCGTTAAAATTGAAACGACGTCGTTTTATTAATTTAGTTTTTTTGGCGTAATCAAGATAAATATATGTTTAAATTGGACATTTATAACAAAATTATGATTTAAATGGCGCAAACTGAAACTTGGTGGTTTTTTTTGCTTCTTTTGGAAAGTTCATGGTTTTTTTAGCCAAAAATTAATGATTCAAAAAACTACGGCATAAGGTCGTTTGGGGTCCAGTTCAGATTAGGGGTCCCGTTCGGAGTCCCGTTCGGGTTTTTCGTATTTTCGGTTCGGGTCTTAGAAAAAAAAACAACGGTATGAGGTCGATTCTAAACCAAACTTAAATATATGTTTATAAACAACGGTCTGAGACCTCATACACATGAATTTGTTTTTGAGATCTATTCTGACTTAATCGACGATATTATAAATTTGCATTTATTTGGACAAAACCAATATATTGAACCCGGTTCATTTGGTTAAAACAATTTTATTGACCTCAATAATCAACTTAACGACACCAAATAAATGCAAATATATAATATCAGCGATTGGTTCAGAATATATCTCAAAAACAAATTCATGTGTATGAGGTCTCAAACAAAAAAAACCACGGCCTAAGTGTTCATAGTTTTTTTTTCCTAAAAAATTCATGATAAATATCAATTTTGTTTATTTAGTATGAGGTCTTTTGGTATGGGTGGGCGTTCGGGGTCCCGTTCGGATTCGGTTCGGGTTTTTCGAATTTTTGGGCATGATTTTGGTAACAAAATTTAAGTCTGATTTTGGATCGAAATACTATTTGGATTCGGTTCAGATTCGATTCCGAACCAAAGTACTTAAATTTGGTAATTTAAACATACATTTAAATTTGGTTTAGAATCGACCTTAGATTGTTGTTTTTTGGTCTGAGACCCAAACCGAATCCGAACAGGACTCCGAACGGGACCCCGAATCCGAACGAGACCCCAAACGACCTCAAACCATGGATTTTTGAATCATAATTTTTTTGGCCAAAAAACCACGAACTTTAAGCCAAAAAAATCACCAAGTTTTAGTTTACGCCATTGAAATCATAATTTTTTTTTAAAAAGGTCCAATTTAAACATACATTTATCTTGATTACGCCAAAAAAACTAGATTAATAAAACGACGTCGTTTCGATTTTAACGGCCGTTAACCATTTTTAACGGTTGACTTTTTTGAGGGCTAAAATGGTATGGTCAACTTAAATTCATGTTTAAATTGACAATTTTCAAAAAATTAAAGGTTTAAATAGCTCAATTGAAAATTGGAGGTTTTTTTGGCTTTTTTTGGTAAGTTCATGGTTTTTTTGGCCGTTTTCCCTTTTAAATTTACTGATATTAAAAATATTTTAAGCAGATTTTGGAGGATTTTTAGTAAGTTCAAAGTATTTTAGTAAAGTTTCTTAATTAAAAATACAAAAATATAATTTCCTGGTTTCATGATTTATATATTCCCTTATGTGTATAATATACTACAAAATATAAAGATTTGACAACTGCAAAAATAGTTGTTAAATGATGGATTACGACTGCGTTACAACTAATAGTTGTAATCGTAAATCTTTAATCGCTAAAATATATGATCGTAAATATAGACGCTGATTAACGACTAAAATTGATTTAGTCGTAACTATAGTCATAACATATTTACGATTATGCTACGACTAGTTTTCGTGTAGTCGTAGCATTTAACGACTATTTGGCAACTACATACTTTAGCGATTATTTGGCGATTACATATTTTAGTGACTATTTGACGATTAATTAGCGACTATTATTTTTATAAAATATATTTGGTATTAGTTATTATTGGTATTGGTAATGATTTAAATAGATTTGATTTCTCAAATTAACATAACCAAGATTGTAATCTAATGTTATCAAAAATAATAAAAAATATTAAATGTAAAACAAAGAATTTCACCCAAAAAAATATCAATAAAAATCAAGATTCAAATAAAAACATAATAATTTCACAAATCACAAAACCCAATGATTTTTTTTGTCAAATGTCACACATGTGCTCAATGATTTACATCTTATCTCTAGACCTAAAAATGAAGCTATATTAAATACTTGATAAGATTCATCATCGTTAAAATTGACCTCTTCAAGTATGAAGATAATTAGCAGCCATCATCAGCTCCAGAGTCAATTCAGGCTCGATGTCAAAATCGGTCTCTTTGCCTCTGTAAGAGTAAAGACGACTATAAGAAGAAGAACAAAAGATATGAGACAGCAAAATGCTTAAAGAGGTCTAATCCTATGAACAAACAGGTATGAAAAAAAAGCGGCTAGTTCAAGATTAAAGCTGTTAGATTGGTAATATACAAACTTGATATATTACCTTACATAATCAACAATCTCATCGATTATAGCAGCTCTATCCATCTGCAGAGAAACAGCAAAACATTTGAGATTTCCAAATAAGAGAAATGAGAAATGTTTCCAAAGCCTAGAAAAATTATTTACAGATCAGACTTTAGGTGAAAGATACCAACCTTGTTAATAGTAGTTACAAGTTCTTGAAGCGTAATGATCTGTTCCACTATTCTTTCCCTATAAAGCTGTGCAAAATTAAAAACTCTCAGCTTTTTCTTCCATAGATATAATATTTTCTTTCGAAACAATTAATGCCTATATCTTCCAATTACTTGCCAATCACAAATAGACAGAATATAAAGTGTATACAAAATTTTACCCTTTCAGCGATGCTTTGTGGATCAGTAGCCTGACCACGTCTAGCTCGGACCCTAGGGCGGATTGAGGTAGGCTGATGTGGTGCTGATGGAGCTGGCTGTTGCATTGGCTGCCCATAGAAAACCTTTAAACAACACAAAAGATGTAAGAATGGATCAAAATTTCATACCATTTGTACAAGAATTGATTCCTAAAAAAGTTCTAGAAAAAATAACAAAGCAAATAGTTAACTTACACCTTTCATAGAAGAACATTGATTATCAACAACATCATCCGAGAATCGTTTGCCACTTCCAATTACCATTTCTTGAGGTTGAGATGTAAACAATTAAATAATTTTTCCTTGTAGTAAATAAGTAGTAAAAGGTGGGATTACTTAATTGTTGGCAATCAAAAGAAAAAACAGAATCTGTGACTATATAGAATCGGAAAATGTGGTGGGTATGCTTAAGCTGAGGAAAAGGGATAAACTTTTTGAACCTTATGTGCAAGCTAGAGAACTTTTCACATCGTTGAGATTGGAGCCTTTAGGCTTATTGATTTTGGGGAAATGTTTAGGGGCATAGTCAATGCAATCTTGAACAACACTTTGGAAGTCGAACAAGTCCGTGTGAGCTCTACGACGGTTGGGGGATTCATAATCCGTCAGATATACTGGACAAACAAAGCTGACGCATCAGATGGATATTTGAATGATCATATCAAAATACAGATCGGGAGACTCACATGGTGGAGCATAAGAAGGAGAAGCGGGAGGGGTTTCAAGAAGCAATCAATTTAAAAAGCAAGTGAGGATCCAACACCAATGATAACAACATTCCACCACTATAAAACCCAAAACAAAACAAAAAAAATCAAAATCAATTCCAACGCCAAGCTATGAAAGACATTTACTTAATTTACATTTCCAATGAGGAAGAAGAGGGTCGTCTTCAATTAGAGCCCAACCACCGTATGGAGACTTCTAAGAGCCATAAGGAGCGGTGGTTTTCTCTTGATGAGGAGTCTCAGCACCGTTGTGGGGGGGGGGGAAGAAATCGACATGGATGCGGAAGAGCGAAATGGTTTGAAGGAAATGAGATTGAATATTCGGATCGAAGAGGATAGAGAACAGAAGAGATAGAAGAGAAGGAAGAAGAAGGGAAACGAGTGAGTGAGTGAGACAAAGTTATTGAAATAGGGTTATATGTTTTAATTTGCTCAATTGTTTGAATATAGTTGCTAATTATTCACTAACTAGTTGATAATAAGTGACTATATGGATTAAATAAAAAATACTGAATTTGGTTTCTCAGGTTCAATTAGGCAAAAATTTTGAATTTATTAGCTAATTAGTCTTCAATTTAGCTAATACTTTGCAATTCTCAAATGAGTCGCCTATTAATCACCAATTAGCATCTATTTTTTAAATATTGTTTACAGTCTGATATATAGTCGTAAATTAATCGCTAATTTTAGACTCATAACTGATTGTTAACTTTGATCGTAAATTAGCGATTGATTTACGATCAAATATTTGTTGTTGTACATAAGTCACCATGTAATAGTTAAGTAATTGTGTAATTTAACAATTATATATGTAGTCGCCATTTATAGTTAATTGTTAAATCTGTGTTTTTTATAATGATATATGATTTGGTTTCGTTGAATTCTTTAATTCTTATAAATGGAAATGAGGATTTTGAGAAATTATGAAATAATAATTTTCGTGGAATTAGATGGGTGAACGGTAGACAATAATTTGGAAAATGACATAGTTTAAAGTAGATCAAGACATGTTAAACCCAAATCTTTTATGTGACTTTCATAAAAAATGGAAAATAAATGATTTTACTATAAAATTTATAAATCTATATGCCGTGTATAAGCTAATCAAATCGTGACACATGGATGTAAAAGTTTTGAAGAACTTTTTGAATCTTTGATCACTAATTTTGTTATGTCAGCTTCATCTAAGAGTCTTTCCATCCAAAAATCATAACAAGAACCTATGAAAACTTTACGACAATTTGCTTATGGTGTAACATTTGGGAATCCTTTAATCCAATCTATATCAAGTCCATTTATCGAGATTACACTAGTAAAAAACTTAGACGGTTAGAGACTTTTGCTTTATTAGAAATCATTTACACAATTTTTACATACTTGTTAATCATTTAATTCATTTATTTTCAGAAAAGGTTCTTAAAATTTTACTAAACTTTTAAATTTTGAAAATAATATAAAAATTTAGAATTGTGATTATAACTTTGTGTAATGGTTTACAAAAGTTTAATATTTTGAGATGTAACAAGATGTTTCTAAAAAATTAAGAAATATTTACTAATTTTTAAAATTGATTTACAATTTTATATGAAAGTATTCCTAAAACTTTAGTATAAATGTAGTAAATATTTAAAATAGTTTCGACATAGATAAATTGGTTTCAAAAGCTTAATAATGATTACAAATAAGTTGGAATAGTATGCTAAGCATTTATGAAATGTTTGGAGATATAAGAAATCTTTCTAAACATATTTAAAAATAATTTTTAAATTTTTTAAAGAATTTAAATGTTTAAAAACGTGATTATAAATATATTGGAATAGTGATTACAACCTTTCAAAAATAAATTAAATGTTTAAAAATGTGATTACGACCTTTCAAAAAAAGGTCCCTAAAATTTATTAAGAATTTAGTAAATAGTTAAAATAGTGTCAACATATATAGTTTTAAGCTTAAAAATGTGATTATGTTGGAATATTTTACTAAAAATTAATAAATGTTCATGTAAGAACATGTTTTTAACTATTTAGAAAAGACCTACTAATTTTTAAGATTAATTTCAAAATGTTAAAGAATTTTTAAAAAAAACTTTAATAAAAATTTAAAATGATTTTGAGTTTTGACATATATAAAATAGTTTTAAACGATTAGAAAGATAATTAGAAATATGTTAAAATATATTAAATATTTATAAAATTTAGAAGTGTAAAAATAGATTTTTAAAATTTTAGAAAACATAATTTAATTTTTAGAAAAATCGTATAAAAAACTTTTAACTTAGCAGGTACCAATAAATTTAAACTTTTGAAGTATTTGACTAACACTTTAAACCTTCAACCAAACTTTGTTAATCCTCTAAAAACCTTCGATTTAGATTTTAAATACGCACCGTCATAATTTTAGACAAAATAGTAAATACCGTTAAAATTAAACCCATTTTAAAATCACTAATCTCCGTTACAACGTTAAAAACATGTTTAAAGAGGCAGCTGAGGAGATATAGAAGTTGAAGTATGTATTCGACAATACAAATTATGATATGGGTGAGATTCATGTTTTTGTCGAACATGATTGCTCATAACATACACCTGCTATCATTTATCTGCCAAGTAGTCAGTGTGGAGATGGTGAAGATGAGACTGCTGGAGGACATGTAAATGAAAGGGAAGATGATACTAATGATGATGGTAGCGATGTTGATAAAGTTTAAAGCAAGGATGGTGATAATGAGAGGCCAAGAGAAGATGATGAACATGAGCAATCCGAGGATGAAACACATACATAAGAGAATATAAATAAAAATCAAGAGCAAGATATGGTTGGTGAAGAATTTCAGGAAATCTTAGATGATGGAGATGATGTTCTCATTAATGCAGGAGATGGTGGTAATGATGAGAGATTTAATTATTTTCAATTTGAAAATGTTACAGAGGAAGAAGAATTGCTTTGTCCACGATCCTGCAAGCACAGACTATCCAGTTTGGGAAGTTGTTGGACTATGAGGCTGAACTTATGCGGATGCATCCCGGCATCACGACTGAGTTGTGAACTATAGATATTAATGGAGGACAGATGTTTTGACTGCTTTTATATTTGTTTTAAGGAATTCGTGAGGCCTGTAAGGACAATTGTAGACCAGTTATTGGTCTAGATGGATGATTCTTGAAATGGGAGTTGATTGGTGATGTTCTCTCAGCTGTTGGTAGAGATGCAAACAACAGAATATTTCCAATCACATGGACAGTATTTTGAGGTAAAAATAAAGATACATGAGGTTGGTTTATTAGGAAGCTCAAAGTAAACCTTAATTGGTTTGCCCATCATTTCTGATAAGCAAAAAAAAATAATATAAATGTTATATGTTTATTTGTATTGCATCTTTGAATATGGTATATGCTAATAATACCCATAATCTTTGTTTTGTAGTAGGGAATGAATCTCCTAAAATAGAGCATCACATGTGTGCAAGGCATATATATGTCAATTGGAGGAAGATTTTCTCAAGGTAAAAATACAAAATCTCTTATAGAGAGTTCCTTACAGCTACAATGAAGGGGAGTATGAAGAGAAATTGAAGCTGGTAGAATCATATGATGTACCTACATATGTATTGTTGGAAAAATTAGAACCACACAAATGGTGTAGAGCATCCATCTATTTGGAGTCTCATTGTGATGTGCATAACAATTTGTCTGAAGCATTCAATATGACAATTAACATATCCAGATTAAAGTCAGCACTTAGCTTGTTAGGAGATATCAAAATACAAGCAATGAGAAGGATTTCAAGGAGATTTCTAAAAGCAGAGAAATGTGACACCATTCTTACACTTTGGCGATATTGGAGAAGGCTCGGATACACAACAAGCATTCCTCAATGATAAAAAGAAGCTCTAGTTTGTTTGAGGTAGACGAGTTTGGTTGTATCTACACAGTCAATATTACAACACACAAATGTGCTTGGAGATGTTGAGATCTAATATGTATATGCATATTATATAACGAGTTAACTTAGGCATTATGTCTATCTTATCTTTTATGTTATTCATTTCATAGAATCTGATGACAGATATTTCATGCAAACATGCAACATGTGTTCTAAATCATGAACAAATTGATCATGTCTACTATGTCTTTCACTACTACTCCTCAACTCTCATGACTGCCACATACAAGGAGAACATAAAACATGCGAATGGTGAGAATCTATGGAAGAAGACACATAAAACTCCAATTCAAATTCCAGAGTTTTGAAAGCCACAAAGCCAACCAAAAACCTGACAAAAGAAAATAATCCTTTGAAGATCTGAAAACAAAGGCAACGCAACTAGACATGGGAGGACATTTCATTGCAGCCATTGCAGTCAAGTTGGACATATTAACCGTGGATGTAAAAATGAAGTTGTTGTCGTGGAGAGACCAAAAAACAGATGTGATCTTCCTCGTAAAATCCCAGATGAGAAAAGTATTTGGCTGAATCTGTTTTTTTCATAAGCTTTTTTTACAGAATTTTCTTGTTTCAATTCCAGATTCGGCCAAAACGCTCAATACAACAAAAAAGGAAAAAAAAATGTAGATATTTGTAGAGGTAAGCAACTCTCAACCCATATAACAAGGTGAATCAACTAATTCATATTCGACTGCATCTAGTGCTCCTCAACCATCATTTTCATCTAACAAGACAAAACCTAGTCTGAAAAAAAAAAAATGAACATGGAAAACCACTAATGATAACAAAGATCGACAACATTGTTGTCAAGGGACAAAACTTATGAGTTCATTCATGGATCGAGCATTTGATATATTTAAGTGTTAAGGTGGTCAATCTAAGCCTCCATCAGAGCCTCCACAATAGTCTCACCTAGAATGATGGATCTTGCATTTGATGTGTTGTAAGATTTTTCTATTTTTTGTTTTTTTTGGTAAAAGCCTATCGTTTATTCTTTTCGTAAAAAAACACAATTTAATAGTGTTGTTTTGTAAGAACTTAATGTATGATTTATGAAGATTTGATTTTGATTTTTTTTATCTGTTGTTTTTGATAAATTTGTCGTTGTTTTCTGGATAATGTTAAAGAACTCTAATATCCAAATCGATTTGGGAATTTTTCTTCTAAGTTTTTTTACAAAAATTTTAAAATATTTTTAATCAGATTTAAACACGTTTTAACTTTGTAACATAGATTAATTATTTTTAAACAGATTTAATTTTACTGTTAATATTGTTTATTATTTCGTGTTAAATTATGACGGTGCATACTTAAAATCTAAATTGTAGGTTTTTAGTGATAAAGTATTATTAAATTTTAGAAAAGATATATTAATTTTAGGAATGATTTACATAATTTTAGGAAAATATTCATAAACATTTTTAAAAAGTTTACTAAAAAAACTTGCATGCAGAACTAGAATCATTTTTGGACAATGGAGTGTATGATTTCGGTTCATAGATTAGAAGTTGTATTCACCAAAGCTATTTTTTGACCGAATTTTTATTGAGACCCTAGTACTCCACAATATTAAAGAGGATATTAAAGCCATTAGACTATTCAAAAGAATTATCAAGAATAATCTAATTATGAAAATTTAATGACTAGACTAAATAATATGAATTGAAAACATAGTTTCGTTTATTTCCAAAAACATTATTATCTTAACCTAGTATTAGAAATCTAGCTGATGTATATTTTATAACATACTTGCAATCATATCCCGTATGTAACACGACATATTTTATGTGTTTTTTTTGCATCTAAAATAATATTTTATCATATAAAGTCAAATATATGTTACAATTACCATGATTACCGTACGTATCACATCTATCGAATCTTATTAAATTAGTTGGGTTTTTTAAAAATTAATATTTATCATGGTTGCAAAACTTATCACACCTATCAATTAATTTTAACACATAAAAAATATCTAAAAATTAGAAATTATATAAAAATGACTAATTGTAAAAGAAAATGGATATCAAACTACAAAAGTATAAAATTAATTATAAAAATATATGTGAATAAGAAATTATTAAGCTTAAAGAGATGATATATTTCCACAAGGAAATTATACAACTAATTAATTCTACAAGAAAAAGACTATAAAATAAAATATATTAAGAAGATTATACAAAAATATTAATCCTAGAAATATAGATTGCAAAAAAAATTCATAGGATATACTTTTATAATGAAATTAAAATTTTTATAATTAATCATTAAAAGGAACTATAAATATTAACCTTATATAAACAATGAAATTGTCTCACAATTTCACATCAAACAAAATAATATCGTCCAAGAAGAATGTCACCCTTGCTTCATCTTCATTCTATTTCTATAGTTTTCTTAAAAACAAAATATTTAATTTTTAAAAAAAAAAATCTATGCACTCCAAATTATACGTGTCAGATTTGGTTATTTCTATAATTACTAATAGGAAAGAGGAATTATTTACTTGAAAACATGTAATAAAGTTCAAAGAGAAACAAAATAATAATAAAAATAAATAAATAAATAACTGTTATTCTTATAGGTTTTTCTATTGGTGGGCGATATTCTCAATCACATTTTATTTATATTTACATATAATCTGATTTTATTTTTTATTTTTGTTTTGGTTTTTTTTCCATGAATTGTAAAGTATAAAATTATAAATTCCGCATCTACGTGGGATTTTATCTAATATGAATAAACTAAAGGACAAAAGTTTAATACATACTTTTATGATAAAATTTTGAAGTTCTAAACTTTTGGCTCATAATGTCCCTCACTATCTAAAATCAGTTGTTGATAATACCTTGTTTAAGGTGTAAACTTAAAACAAGTGACTTTTAAAACTTACCAGTAGACCACCATAGAAGAAAACAGAGCATAGGCTAAAACGTCAAAACCAGCAAGAAAAGAGAGACACAAGGAATGTAATTACATGTCGGTTATGGAATTTTCCTTGTCAAAAAGATCCTTTAGCGATCAAGGAGCTGCTTAAGTGGCATCAACATTGGAGATCAGTCACCACTGGCAATGTCGTATGTGCCTTTGTTGCATTGTTACGGTTTGAAAACGATGAACCATTCGGTATATGTCATTATTATTATTATTTTTCTGTAGGGGCCTCTAAGATTATATGTCTTTTTGTTTCTCTCTTTTGAAACATCCACAAGAAAGATCTTAATTCTTAAATCATGGTGGATAGCCAAATCCTCCTCCAAATAATTTCCTAATTATTGTCTAAGTTACAATAAATTTTGCTTAGCAAAAATACGATTTTAATTACGAAACGCGGCATATCTAACCCCTAAATTACAGCCTTTGCCATTGCCATTACACATCATTTTTGTATCTTCTAATGATTCTATTTCTCTGCTCAAAATACGCAAAATCTCACAGCTAACTTCTTCTCTTCGACTCCATAGCCAAATCTCTCTCTCTTGCCATTGGCTCTGATTGGATCCGAAAAATGGAGCCATGGGTTGACGATTTGGCTGACGATTTACAGAGTGTGAGCTTTACATCCGCCGGAACCACCGTGAATCGAAGCACTAGCTCCGGCTCTCGCTCATCCTCCTCCGCCGCTGCTCTTACTCCGGCGCCATCATTCTCCTCCTCCAAACTCCCTCCCTCACTCCGATCGAGTCTCTCACTCTCGGATCTCAGATTCCGTCTCCGTCTCGGCGCCGGAGACATCGGTTCTGTTTTCTTAGCCGAGTTCAAATCTGCAACCGCCGCCGAAACCGCCGGGAAACTACCTCTCTTAGCTGCGAAGGTGATGGACAAGAAGGAGCTCGCGAGCCGAAGCAAAGAAGGTAGAGCGAAGACGGAGAGAGAGATTCTCGAATCACTTGACCATCCTTTCCTCCCGACGCTTTACGCCGCCATTGATTCTCCTAAATGGCTCTGTTTATTGACGGAGTTTTGTCCTGGCGGCGACCTCCATGTTCTCCGTCAGAAACAGCCTTACAAACGCTTCCACGAGTCCGCCGTCAGGTAACCGCCGTTACAGTTTCCGTTTTTAATATATTCAGTTCCCGAAAATATTTAAAATTTTATTTTATTTTATTTTTGGGAGTTTTAGAAAGTGAAAAATAAAAAGAGAGAAAAGAAGGCTGATCAAATCAGGGTAGTGGGACCCGCCAGCTGGCCATTTGTCTCGTAGTCAAACACTTAAAAACATAACAGAATTTATGGGTTTTGTGCTTCCCCTGCACCCTATTCTCACGATTATTGCCTGTTTAATGGCTAATTATAATTAACTTTGGTACTTACTTATAATCCTAGCGAAAATTCGCATAATTTAAGCACAAAACGAGATTTGGCTTCCATGATATTCGGAAAATTACAATTGTTATTGAAAAATGTTTCCACTTTTGTTTTATAAGGATATGCTGGATAATGGTTTTTTTTTAAAAAAAAACTATAAGTCTATTTACGCAACATGTAGAAAGTGGCACCTCTGAAATTCATGACACAGGTCAGGGGTTCGAACCCAGCACCCCTCAGTATTATGAGGGATATTAAAGCCATTAGACTATATTAAAAAAAAAAAAAAAAAAGGTGTAGAAAGTCTATTTAATTTCTTTCGCAAAAAAGTCTTTTAATTTAATTTAGTTTAGTTTAATTTAATTTCCTCTTGTCAGCCTATTTAATTAAAAACATAGGGTGGCCATTTATAATATATATATAAGCAGAAGTACGCACGATTAACAAAGTGTGTGCATCTTACATGTGTGCGTATATGGTAGGGTACAATTAAGTAGTTGCGTTCCGGTGCGGACGCTTAAAAGTCAAAACGAGTGGGGTTTGACTATGAGCTTATAACAAATTACTTAAAGACACGTGTAAGTTTTTAGTGGGACCGTGTGATTCAATTGAATCACGTAGCATGCCATGGAAGAAGAATATGAATATCTTTCTAATTCCGCATGTGGCTTCAGTACAAGCACATCCCAGCTAAGCAGGTTCTTTGTAACCAAGTATTACAACTTTGCCATTCCCTTTTGAAACCGGTGGTTATTATGATTTTTTTTTTTTTTGTCATATAACCTTAATGGTTTTGTCCCACTAGTATGGATATTTGAAATTACAAACCAAAATTGGTAATTCAGAAAAAAAAACGAATATTTAGAACGGAACAAACATTTTTAGGTAATTTTTGGTGTTTTCTATATATTTTAATTTTGTTGTTGTTATTAATCATTTTTTTACTCAAGGGATCATATCCAATTAATTGCGGATTGGATATAAATTAGAAAAATATTAAGGAGCTAACCAAATACTTGATGATACAATATGCTTTTTGTTTGCGGTTGGTAGAAAAGTTTTATTGCTAAGTTGGTGTAGGTAGTTTATTTTTACCCCCTTATAGTTGGTAGTAGATGAAGTGATCATTTGTTAGTTGAGTTAGCCACTTATTGCCATTTATGGACCAATTCTTATCACGTGTTATACTAGAAAACCGGATCTTGTTGTTCTTGGTAGATAATGATAGCTCTGTTTTATTTTCTTTTCCATTAGTTAAATATTAGATGACAAGTAGTAGTTTACACGTATAAGAAAAGGTTATGACCAGTTGAAACATTTTTATAACTCTAATGTGTGTTTCAGTTACAACTAAATTCTAATATACTAGGATTATAGATTTGCTTTTACCGTTTTCTTTTGTCTCTGGCTATGTAATTGAGTTCTACTAGGTTTCTTCTTTAGTGTTAAAAAGTAAAATGATTGAGAAACAAAAAAAAAAACAATATAGGTAGTCATGTCTACATTTAGCTATCTTTTTATCATTATTGTAGGGATTCATTATGTTATTTTAAGGTTGTCCTACCAAAACAAATAATACCCAGGTCCCATTTCTCTTCAATTAGCTGCCTTTTACATTTAGAAACTAGTTCCACTGAAAATTGGTTTATTATTTAGTTTCTGGTTTATCTTATGTGTGAACTTGTTCTTAAGAACCAAAAAAGACTTTTTTTTTACTCTGTTTTGTGTGGACTCTGTTTGTTGATTGTGGACCCGTGAAGACAAAGTAGGAATCTTGGGTAATGTATTTGCACCAGAAACTCTCTTAGACAAAAGAGTTCGTTAAGCTAACAACCTTGTAGGTCCATTATTGTTCCTTATGCATAATGAAAATCAAACCCAACATTATCTTCTTGTCCCCAAAATCGAACAGATACTGTTTTAATTATCACAACACCTAAAACTGTAACCAAAGATTCCAAATAATTATTGCAAATCTCTATTATTCGTATTGTCCTCACTACCCTGTTTTTTTCTTCCTGTCCCTTGTATCAATATTGTGTTCACATTACTAATAATCATATCTCTTGCAATTTCTAGGTTCTATGCATCGGAAGTGATCGTAGCCATTGAATATCTTCACATGATGGGGATTGTTTACCGCGACTTGAAGCCTGAGAACGTGCTGGTTCGATCAGACGGTCACATCATGCTAACCGATTTCGATCTCTCCTTAAAATGTGATGAATCCACCTCCACACCACAGATCTTGCTGAACCGGAGCCAACCTCCTAACGGCTCGTCTGACCAGAACGAGAACCAAGCTATGGACCATCATCAGACCACATCGTCTTCTTGCATGATCACAAATTGTATTGTCCCTGCTGTCTCGTGCTTCCACCCGAGAATCCGAAGACGTAAGAAGAAAACTGATCACCGTAACAATGGTCCTGAGCTTGTGGCCGAGCCTGTGGACGTCCGGTCCATGTCCTTTGTTGGGACGCATGAGTACTTAGCTCCTGAAATAGTTTCAGGTACACTTCCGATCTACCTCATTATGATCTGCCACATTTTTTTTAGTTTTAAATCATACCAAAACATCCACTACATATTTAAAAATAATTTGCATGTGCCAGATAACGTAATAGTCAACAACCTGAAAACAAAACATCCACTAGTAACAAGGGTCTTTGGTTTGGTTTGATAAGATTTCATATAACGAAATTGAGGGGAGTATTTGAAAAATAGTTTTCTAAAGCGTTACTATTCTTAGGCAAGTTGGTATATATCTCGAAAAAGAATTAAACAATTTCATGTAATTTTGTAGTTTGTTTTGGTTCAAAAACATATGTAATAAAGTTGGAACGTACAATGTGAATGGCAGGAGAAGGGCATGGGAGTGCGGTGGACTGGTGGACGTTGGGGATATTCATGTTCGAGCTCTTCTACGGAACGACGCCTTTCAAAGGGATGGACCACGAGCTAACCCTTGCTAACATCGTGGCTCGAGCCCTCGAATTCCCAAAAGAGCCAACGATTCCAAGCGCGGTCAAGGATCTGATCTCTCAGCTACTGGCTAAGGACCCGACCCGACGCTTGGGGTCGTCTCTGGGTGCATCGGCCGTGAAACGCCACCCGTTTTTCCAGGGAGTTAATTGGGCTTTGCTCATGTGTACTCGTCCTCCTTTTCTTCCTCCGCCTTTCCGCAAAGAACTTTTGTCCGATGACATTTGTCCTGAAACCCACGTCGACTATTATTAATATCTTAATTAGCACTACGTAGCGTAATTAATTTCTTCAGAATATCACAAGCTATTCCCTAAGAAACAAACTCAGTTTGATACTTCTAGTACAGTTGCATTTAATAAAAGTTATCATAAAACAAAAGTATAAAAGTAAAGACCAAACCAGATACACATAACGAAGTGGCATATGGTTTTGTTATTGATATGTTATCATCGAACTTAAACATGTACAATGCATGTTACTGAATACCAAACACAAGAAAATTTGAAAGGTGGTTAACAATTTTTTTGTTTTGCTATTAAAAAGAAGATGGTAAGAAAGAAAGGGGTAAAAAAATAGTATTAGACAAGACAATTAAATTAAGACGAACGATTAAAACCCGTCAAACAACACTTTTAAAATCAGAAACCAAAAATTAATACAAACTGAGATTTTGGTAAAACTAAATGAGTTCCACATATATATATATATATATATATATATATATATAAGCATCATATGCTTTCCTCAAATAAGAATATATTTATTTCTTCAGACATCGCTGCTATTTGATTTCGGACAAGCAATTTTTAAATTATTTCGAATGGGACTTTGACAGGTAAATGAAGTCATTGAATGAAAATGACCCACGTGCCTCATTAATGACTTATACGTTAATCCACGTGTATGGCTTTACTGTAATTGTACTTTTGGCTTATCCAAAAACTTCACTATCCAATCATTATTTGATTCCACTCCAATTCGACCGTCATGGGTTCAGTTTTTTTTTTTTTTTTTTTTTTTTTTAACACCATGGGTTCAGTTTATAAGTACTGCGGTTTCGGAGAAGCCACAATATAAAGTAAATACAAACAAAAATCTATTTTCAAGAGAAAACATATCTTTATTACATTTTAAGGCAATTATCTAATAGACTAAATAGTTATAACCAATAACAAAAAAAACTGACACTATTATATATATAATTAAACAAATAACAATAACAGCTACTGCAATGTTCATGATGCCCTCAATTCTAAATGTCAATAGTCACACGCGTGAAGTTTATGAATGTATTAACGCAATGTATACAATAACTACGCAAAATAAAAAGTCTATGAAATCCACTCAATTCCTTAACACTTGAGTGTTTTTAATTAATTAGAAAGAATGGAATTTTACTTTAAATATACTTGAATATCATTGATTTATATTTCATAATAAATATAGCACTAAACATGTATTTAAGGTTGTGAAAAAGCAAAAAAAAATATAACTGATGGAAAAGGTAAAAGCTGGGTTTGGCATGTTAATGTGAAGAGGAAAACCGCAAAAATCAATTCATATTTCAATTTTGAAGTCATGCTATTTTTAACATGAATAACAGTGTGAAATTTGACTAATATGGAATTTGACTAATATGGAATTTGACTAATTTATATATTTCTGTTAACGTTGTTATTATACCGTTTAATCTTGCTGATTCATCCGCCTATTTGTACAAAACAACATCGTTTAAAATAATTTTAATAAATTTTAAATTAGTAAATCAATCTAGTTTTTAATTGAAAAAAAAAATAATTTATGGTTGATTTGGATTTGGTTTTTGATTTTTGGGTTTAGTTTTAATTATTTTAATTAAAAATGAGAAGAAACTCAAATTCTCCGATTGTTCTCTATTCTCTTCTTCGATCGAAGAAACCCTGAAAACACCTAAAAAGATTTTTCAGTAAACAATGGAGAACGTCGATGGTCTCAGCTACGATTTCAAAGGTGGTCTCGATTTTGGACCTGCCCAGCCCACGGCTTTGGTCCCTGTTGCTCCGCCTGAAAACTTATCCTCCACTGCTGTTAACGTGGCACTGAGCTAAGATCATTCTTAGCCAACAGTTGCTGGAGCTGGAAGAGGACGGATATTCCGTCAGACTGTTTGCAGGCACGGGCTTCGAAGTCTATGTATGTAAGGTGACGCATGCGGGTTTCTCTATGACAAATCCATTTTCAAAAAATTCATTTTCAGTTCCATTGCTTTATCAATCAAATAATAATAAGCAAAGATTGTGTGTTTTTTGTTGTGATAGCTAAAGGATTTTACTCTATACAATGAATGACATTTGCGTTGATTCTTAGTTTGACCAAACTCAACTCTGTTACATCCAGAAATAAAAACCCAAATCAACCCTAAATTAATTTTTTTCAATTAAAAATCAGATCAGTTTATTAATTTAAAATTTATTAATCGCTCGCGTAATGGTTCATATTAAAAAATGCATAATGTCAAAATTAAGAAATATGCTGTTTTCCCAAATGTGAAGAGACAACTTATTCAGGTTGGTTAAATAAATCCATAATATATTAATAAACACAATGGAAAAAAAAAACTAAACATAACTGAAAATACTAAACTCAAAGAAAATTAATTAATCCAAAAAATGTTAAACCAAAAAAATATCAAAGCACAAAAGAAAATACTAAATCCAAAAGAAAATACTAAATTTAAAGAAAATTAGTTAATTCAAAGAAAATTAGTTAACCTAAAAAAATTGTAAACAAAAAAGACATATATTAAAAACAAAGTAAAATAATACACCATAAAGACAATACTAAACCAGGACAGTCGGAAACTATGTAGACTACATATATATGTATACACATATTGGCACTTTTAAACAATAAGTACGATATAGACCAAGAACAGTTGGGTACTATGTAGACAACATATATGTTGATTAGGACATTGATCCAGCTTCCAAGCCCAAAAGCCCACCAGACGACGCAGAGGTCCATCAAGGTCCATTTAAGCCGAATAAAGAATATTGGAGATTCCTTCTCGAAGATTTTTCCACCTCCGGTGTCTTTACCATTACCATTCGGTAAAGACACCAAAAAACATACTAAGGAATTGTACTCTTTTTCCTATCTTCGGTTTTGTTCTACTGGATTTTCCGAATAAGGTTTTAACGAGACAACATCCTTAGTGTGCACGACGAAGAAGACTTGTTCACTTTGTTTCATCTTCCACAAGTCTTCAAGGCGTTCTATCAAACTCATACTTCGATGCCATTTTCATTAAAAATATACTAAGTATGGTTTAGAAGCTTTTAAGCCCATTTGTTATGTTTTAGTTAATTGTGACCTTAAGCCCAATTTTAATTATGTTTTCATTCTTTTGGGTTGTTGGTCCATTTGTAATTTGAATAATTATAAGCCCTAGACTTAAGGCATTATATAAGTCCAAGTTATAAGTAATAATAAGACATATTTTTCAGAAAAATTAAACCTAGATATGTGTCTTACAAAAATTGGCGCCACCCTCTTCTAAGAGAGTTGCCGTGTTCTTCAACCTTTGTGGTTGAAATTTTTGGAGTATCACAAGTCCTTTTCACAGGTTGTGTGGTCCTTTCGATCCACCCTTCACTTCCATCTCTTCTGTCCAGCAACCTGAGTTTTCGGTGAAAAAACAATCACCCACGATGCTTACATCATATATATATATATATATATATGGAGACGTTGACTATAAGAATAGTTACTATATAACAAAATATACAACACAAAAGCAATAATAGCATAAACAACATCTATAGATCTACTAGACAACATATCTTATAATACAAAAGCAAACTACATTCGAATACATAAAATGTATATAGCCAAACAAAGAAGAAACTCCTAATTGACATCAAATGAAACCTCAAATTTTTAGTTACTAAGCAACCTGAAAGAATTTATCAAATACAATGCTTTAATTTTGGAGGGTATTTTATTGTCTATAAAAAGCGTGTTTAGGTTTGATATCAGTTTCATATAGTGGTTTACATTAACTTGATCAGCATACGCTTTTTCAGTGTGATAACTTGATTTTATCATATATTTTTCAGTTTTTGTAAAATAACCACATAAGTATGTGGTTTGAAGAAACGACTAATCAGATATATCTAAGATAATTATCACATTATCTGGCTCAATAATCATCATAAGTGTTTCGCCAACAATGCCACCGTTTTTTTTTTTCTAACAAACTTGTTCCAAGACATCCAATGCATATTTTTGCCATTTTCACCATTATTCCACCAAAATTGAATTACCACACTAGTAAACTTAATAGTCATTGATTTTGGCAGGCAAAAGCAAGATATTACATGGTTGGGTAATGTCCTTGCAACCTATTTAATTAAGACCTTCTTTACTATTTTAGATAAGAATTTTGATAACCATCCATTCACTCGATTATGAAACAGTTCTTAGAAAAAGCTAAAAATACATGTTTTTCTCCTCCTAATCTATCTAAAATCCCTAGATAAGAATTCATACCCACATATAGTAGATATACCAAAGATTTATTTTACTTCTTCCCTTACTAAAACAATAACCTTCTGTCCAAACTGTAAATGTGATTTTAAGAAATTAATCTGTTATTCATAAAACAATTTGTAATCCTTAATATTTTTAAAATAATATTATATTTTTTATTAGCTTGATAAAAACAGATTATCATTTGCAAACACAAGAAACTAAATTAGGAGATTTGCATGTGCAACCTTTAAGCCCATTAACATTTTTTTCCATTTTGCTTTTCTAATGATATTAGTATTTCCGTAAAAAAAATAAAACTTTAAACCAGAGATCTCCCTATCGACGATCTATTTTCGAAATAATGAATCCTTATAGTTGTTAATTTAATAGAACTTATATTGTATTGATGTAATGAATCTCATCATCCATGTAGAAAATTTAGATTGTAAAAACATCCAGACCAGAGATTTAAAACATACTTGTTTGAAGAAAATTATATATTGCAATTTATAATTTAAGTATAAAATTATCCTTTTTTATCAAGTAGCAATGTAAAAATTATTTTTCTTTTGAATAAAAAGAATTTAGTATAGTTATTTTTTAAAATAATTAAATCAAGTCACAACATGATAGATCAATATACGAGCTATAAATTGTAAGGTGGGATTTATCATATCACACTTTTCCCTTGTATTTACATTAAATGCATAGATTCCAATTGTAACACTTTGTCGATTAAAGTAGTGCATAAGAAAATCTAAGCAAATGTTTGTTTTACTGTATTAATTAAACAGAAATTCCATATAATATATACTTTGTTCTAAGTATCTAGATATATATCATATTAGAATATTAACTAAATTCAAAGATTCAAATACTTTTACCTGATTGAAAAACAGACTCGATTCAATGGAAGCATTGCAGCTACATTATATCGTTTGACATATGTACTCTTTCTTATTTTAATGAGTATAATCTGGTCTCTTGTGTTTGTGTAAAAAAAGTATATTAAAATATATCTCTCTACTAATTAATTATGGAATATTAGTTTTAGAAAAGTCAATCTCATGTTTCACAAAGAGGGTTATGGTTTGTCCGAATCTTTATGGAAATGTCCCACTCCCACGTGAGATGTTCGACTGGGGAGATTAGTGAATTGAGTATACTACTATGTTTTTTTTCCTCAAATTAAATGATTATATTCTCAGACCAACATCGTTCTATTAGTCAAGTAATTGGTAGTTTAGTGATTATGGGAATACTAATGATTCTACTTTAATCATGATTTGTTCAGCAAAATGAATTTGAATTCATGTGTTAAATAACAACAAATTCTAGCCGAACAGTTAATATATAGCTAGCTATTCTTGATTTTCAAATGTTTATATTGCTTGATTTTTGTGTACATGTGGTGTGCCAAATTAATAAATGTCAAAACATTGCTACGTTTGTATTATACTTTATGGAGAGTTAAAACGATTTGGATTCTAGAAACGAGTCCTAAAATGAATTTCATTTGGATAAGCCTATCGAACATTCTATCGACTTCCAAATGACAACATCATCCCCTCGGCTCCTCTACCTTCTCAAGTATGAATTCCACCTCTGAATGAAACTCTGAATGAAACTCTAAAATGGAATGTGGAATCCCCAAGAATCTATAAGACGAGTTTGTTACGTTTTAAAGAGAGAAACTTGGAAAAGTTCGATGTATTGGAGCACGTTCGATGATGCCTGAGGTTAACTTAACCATTGAAGCTAAGGCGGAAGCAACGGAGTGAGCTGTGCTTTGTATCACAAGGTTTTATAGGCTCCCAAGCTGTCATTATCAAATGAATCTAAAAGATAATGAAGATAAGATTTTGTAAAACTTTTTCTACTCTTTATCAGCGATCATCATCGGTGTTTATACATCGTTTATCATACACTAAACCTAATATATGATTAAGACCGTGAACAACATAAAAAATCCAATATATGAAGCCCAATATATCTCATACCCTTCCTCAAATTGGAGTGTGTGAAATATGTGGATTATTTGACCAATTTGTCAAAGAAAGACTTAAATTCTTTTTGTCCTAATGTTTTGGTAAAAATATTTGCAAGTTGAGTGTGTAGAAACATGTTTGGAGTAATAGTCCCTTTAACAATCTCATTTTGAATAAAATTGTAGGAGCTATAAAACCGGATAAGAAAATACGATTTGATAATTTGTAATATAAGGAGAAATCAATTTGTAAAAACACGATTTATAAAACGATTTTTATGAAATCCAGAAAGGAGGCGAGATGTCTCTTTCCTTAACTCAATAAAGCGCCCGTAGTGTGACGGTTTTAATACGCCTTTTGAATCCCAGGATACAACCTTTTATAGACCGATTCGCAACACTCGAATTCGGAATCTGCGAACACTGTATCTACGATATACTCAAGAGCAAGAATCGTTTCTGAAAGATAGAAACGAATATGAGAGAGAGATGAACCTTTTCTGTGAATTTAGAGAAAGCAAAGATTTTTTAGGGTTCTAGAGATTTCAAGAATTCTCAGGATATTCTGGATACTCGGGGATACCCAGAATGATTGCTTTAACTCTCTATTTATAGGGAAGAAGTGATTAGGGGGGTTTCGAGATAAAATCTCGACTTTCAACGAAATCCCGAAAATTCCGCAAGCGGTTATAACCGTTTTGACTGGAATATTCGCAGATAACGATGAGATTTTGAACCCGATCGATCGATCCAAAAATCAGATCGATCGATCCTGTAGGCGATCGGTCGATCCGGAATGTACCGGTCGATCCTGGAATTTCACGTAAAACGAGATCGATCGATCTGGTTTAGATCGGTCGATCCCAGAAACTCACGCAAAAAACCATCGATCGGTCCAGTAAGGATCGGTCGATCTCATTTTCAGTCGCCAAAAAAATAGGACTCCTCGACGACGAGACATTCCCAAAGCCCAAAGCCCAAAGCCCAAAGCACAGAGCACAGAGCACAGAGCACAGAGCACAGAGCACAGAGCACAGAGCACAGAGCACAGAGCACGAGCACGAGCACGAGCACGAGCACGAGCGCGAGCGCGAGCGAGCGGCGGTGGTGGTGGTGGTGCGCGCGTGTGGATCCTTTGGTTCTCCCCATAAACCACTTTGACACTTAGTGACTTTGTTCCATATATATGCAAGTGTAAAAAGTTCCTTCTAAGCAATGTGGGACTTTCTTAAGTTCCACTTATTCCCTAATGGGTCTAATTTTTAAGCCCATTTCATATTCACATTATCAACATGTTTCAAGCCCAATGTGCTTAATAACATTTTGGTCCAACAATCCCCCACATGAATAGAAATGACTCTAAACTGAGAGTGACTTTGAAAGACTCTTTAGGATCGAGAAAGCTAAAAGAAAGACTTTCTTGAGTATAAACGAAAGATAACCGTATCTGATTTGGTTGCATTTTTCAGCATTGAACCAATCATAGTTGATACCTGTCGGGTTTACAAGGCCAGGGGGTGAACATGATGTCTTGAACCACCCGGATTTCTAGTGTAAACCGAGACAACAGATATAACGCGGTTATATTTCTCGTAGAACATTTTGTTCTCTTGTTGTGTTCGTTTTGGCCATGAACAGCCTGGTTTTTCATGAGTGAACTTGGAGAATACAGCCTTTCATTTATTCTCCTAGAAACGGCCCCATTTCACACTCACAAGGTGATCTTTCATATTTGTATTCTTTTTCCCGAAGTGATCTGCTTCACTTCATTGGGTTAGAATATATGAATTCATTAAAAGCCAATGCTTAACCTATATAAATGCAGAAAACACTGTTGTCATCTTTAGGAACTGGGTAGAAACAAATGTTTCACAGTGTTTATTTAGACTTAATTTGACTTAGTTGTCCCTTTGAACCTATCAAAACATGTAGGTGGGGTTACCATCAAATCTCATCTTTAGTTCATAGGCTTTAAACCCATTCCTCTTGATGATTTTAAAACTTGATCTCGTGTCAGACCTTTTGTGAAAGGATCTGCAATATTATCAGCTGATTTTATGTAATCGAGTGAGATTACACCACTTGAGATCAGTTGTCTAATGGTCTTATGTCGTCTACGTATATGACGTGACTTGCCATTGTATAACTTATTGTTTGCACGAGCTATAGCCGATTGGTTATCACAGTGTATGCGTATTGATGACACTGGTTTTTCCCACATCGGTATATCTTCCAAGAAATTGCGAAGATGCTCGGCTTCTTCTGCGGCTTTGTCTAATGCAATGAATTCTGATTCCATTGTTGATCTAGCCAGAAGCGTTTGTTTGCAAGATTTCCAGGATACCGCAGCACCTCCAAGTGTAAATATATAACCACTTGTTGATTTTGAGTTTTTGGAGTCGGATATCCAGTTGGCATCACTGTATCCTTCCAAAACTGCAGGTTCGGAACCATAGTGCAACCCATAATTTTTGGTAAGCCTTATGTAATTTAATACTCTGGTTATAGCTTTCCAATGGGTGTGTCCTGGATTGCTCGTGTACCTACTTAGTACATTCACTGAGTGTGCTAGATCTGGTCTTGTACAATTTGTCAAGTACATTAGACTTCCGATCACTCGAGCATATTCATTCTGTGATACAGGTTCACCTGAATTTTTCGTCAGATGAAGAGTAGTATCTACAGGAGTTTGTGCGGTTCCACTTGAATAGTCTTTAAATCTATCAAGTACCTTTTCAGCATAATGTTCTTGGGATAATATGTATCCGCCAGGATGTCTAGTGATTTTAATCCCTAGAATCACATCAGCCAACCCCAAATCTTTCATATCAAACTGTCCATGCAACATGGTTTTAGTCTGATTGATGATATCGTTGTTGCTGCCTAGGATAAGCATATCATCTACATATAAACATAGCATGACATAAGCATTTTTCGTAGTCTTCGAATAAATGCACTTATCGCTTTCATTTATGCTGAATCCATTAGACATCATTACGCTGTCAAATTTTTCATGCCATTGTTTTGGAGCTTGTTTCAGTCCATACAGCGATTTCACCAGTCGACATACTTTATGTTCTTGTCCTGGTACAACATACCCTTCGGGTTGTTTCATATATATCTCTTCTTCTAAATCTCCGTTTAGAAATGCAGTTTTTACATCCATCTGGTGAATTTCCAGATTTCGTAATGCTGCAATGCTTACGAGATTTCTAATAGAAGTTATTCTCGACACTGGAGAATATGTATCAAAGAAGTCTAGACCTTCTTTTTGGCGGAAACCTTGAACTACAAGTCTAGCCTTGTATTTATCAATCGCGCCATCGGTTTTTAATTTGGTTTTAAAAATCCATTTACAACCGAGAGCTTTGAACCCTTCCGGTAAATCGGTTATGTAAAACGTATGGTTTTGCATAATGGAATCGAACTCACTTTTGACTGCTTCCTTCCAATAAGGTGCGTCTGGCGTAGACATTGCTTCAGCGAAGGTCTTTGGTTCGTTTTCAGTGAGTAAGATCATTAGAAAATCGTCACCAAAGGTTTTTTCCTTCCGAGCCCGTTTACTACGCCTGGGTTCAATTTCAGCAACTTCTCCATCAGGAGTGCTTGCTTCGCTTGCGTTTCTTTCTTCCCTATTCCGCTTAGGGGTTAATTTATCCTTACAAGGAAAAATATTTTCAAAGAAGTACGCATTTCGCGATTCCATTATTGTATTTACATGGATATCCGGTATATCTGATTTGTGAACCAGAAACCGATAAGCACTACTGTTGTGTGCATATCCAATAAATATACAATCAACCGTTTTTGGTCCAACTGTGACCTTTTTAGGAAGCGGTACTGCAACTTTTGCTAAGCACCCCCACACTTTCAGGTATTTGTATGAGGGAACCGTTCCTTTCCATAATTCATATGGTGTCTTTCCCGTCACTTTGTTAGGAATCTTATTAAGAATATAATTAGAAGTCATAAGAGCTTCCCCCCACATGTTCTGGGTTACGCCTGATTCTTGCATCATGGCATTCATCATTTCCTTTAGAGTTCGGTTTTTTCGTTCCGCAACTCCATTGGATTCAGGTGAGTAAGGAGCAGTTGTTTGATGAATGATTCCATTTTCTCTGCAGAATGCATCAAACTGTCCTTCATATTCTCCACCTCTATCACTCCGAACTATTTTAATAGTTCTTTCGAGTTGATTTTCAACCTCTAGCTTATATTCCTTGAATTTATCAAGAGCCTCATTTTTGCTCTGTAACAAGTAAATATAGCAATATTTTGTGCAGTCATCAATGAATGTCACAAAATACTTTTTACCACCTCTTGTAGGTAAGTATTTTAAATCGCACAAATCTGTGTGGATTAATCCTAGAGGTTCAGTATTTCTCTGGACTTGTGGTGATGGTCGTTTTGTAAGTTTCGCTTGTACGCAAACTTCACATTTGTCTTTACTTTGTTTGCATTTTGGTATTAGGTTTGAATTCATTAATCGGTTTAACGATTTGTAATTCACATGTCCTAACCGTTCATGCCAAATATCAAAAGACTCGACCAAATAAGCAACTGGAGCATTGTTATTAATAGAATTGTTTGTTACAACTTTTGGAACGACTGTCAATACATTCATTTTGATCAGTCCATTCTTAACAAAGCCCTTTCCCAAATACACCCCATTTTTCTTAAGTACCAACTTATCAGAATGAAAGTTGGCGCAGAATCCAGCCTTGCTGAGGAGAGTGCCAGAGATCAAATTCTTCCTCATGTCTGGAACATGCTTCACGTTGGTGAGAGTAATTTGATGTCCTGAAGTCAGCTTCAGGATTACTTTACCACGTCCTGCAACCTTGGATGTTTGGGTGTTGCCCATCAGCACTTGTTCATCATTGTTGCATATTTGATAAGTGTTAAACATATCCTTATCAAAGCATATGTGGGTCGTAGCACCTGTGTCATACCACCAATCTAGAGGATTTCCCTCAATGGTGTTGACTTGGTCAATGATAACACAGCAGAGATCTTCCTCTGTCAGGTTTGCATGATGATGTCGCTTTTGTTTAGGCTTACTGCGACAAACATCTGCCTTGTGACCCATCTTGCCACAATGATGACACTTTCCACGATACTTCTTTTCATAAGAAGTTTGCTTCTTGAAGCTTGTGGAGCCAGAGGACTTGAAGTTCTTGAACTTGCTAGTCTTTTCCTCTGATTTGCCTTTGCCTTTTGCCTTAAATTGTTCGGCTAGGTATGCTTGATACCCTTTTTCCTCATTCTTAGAGAGGCGAATCACAGCTTCATTGTGAAGCCTAGAGATCAGCGATTCCAGAGACATCTGCTTTCGCTTGTGTTTAAGGTAGTTTTTGAAATCTACCCAGCTTGGTGGAAGCTTCTCAATGGTGCAGTCAACTACGAATGCTTCAGGAAGGATCATACCTTCTGATGCAATCTCGATGTTGATCAACTGCAACTGTTCAACTTGATCCATGATGGGTTTTGAATCCACCATTTGAAAGTCAAGAAGCTTTGCCACAGCATATCTCTGAAAACCAGCATTTTCAGACTTGTACTTTCTTTCCAAAGCAATCCATAGATGCTTGGCTGTGGGATATTCCTTGTCATTGTTGTAGACAGAGTATAAGTTGTCTACCAGACGACTAAGGATCCATCCTCTGCACAGAAAGTCTGAATGCTTCCATGCATCAATACTGGATAGCGTACGCACATCCAGATCTCCATCAGGAGTGATTGGCTTATCCTCCGTGAGGAATTTGTTCAAATTCAGAGATGTCAAATAAAAGACCATCTTCTGTTGCCAATTCTTAAATCCATTCCCATCAAACTTTTCAGGAAGGAGTCCACTGGTATCCAGTGCCATTTTCGGAGTGACTTGAGTCGTCTCCATCATTGCAATCTCACTTTTGTTGAGAGTGTTCGCGTTAGTTGACATCTGTTTCACAAAAGAAACGATAGTCAGAAACTTGATTTAAACGTTTTGTTTAAACCAGTCAAACGAATCGCAATCTCGCTGTGTAGCGTTCGCGGAGACGTCACAAGATCGATTGATCCTTTAAATCACGATCGATCGATCTAATCTAAAATCGTTCGATATCGTTTTGCAAACTCGCCTTTTGAGCGTCTGCAGAAACGATTCAAAATCGTATAATATTCGTTTTGCAATCTCGCTTTTCAGCGTTCGCAGAAACGATTACAAATTGATTTAATAAAAATGAAAATCGTTTTTCTTAAATCCGATTGTAGCAATTTGCTAGAAGCGGATTTATTGAGTTAAGACTGTAGGAGCTATAAAACCGGATAAGAAAATACGATTTGATAATTTGTAATATAAGGAGAAATCAATTTGTAAAAACACGATTTATAAAACGATTTTTATGAAATCCAGAAAGGAGGCGAGATGTCTCTTTCCTTAACTCAATAAAGCGCCCGTAGTGTGACGGTTTTAATACGCCTTTTGAATCCCAGGATACAACCTTTTATAGACCGATTCGCAACACTCGAATTCGGAATCTGCGAACACTGTATCTACGATATACTCAAGAGCAAGAATCGTTTCTGAAAGATAGAAACGAATATGAGAGAGAGATGAACCTTTTCTGTGAATTTAGAGAAAGCAAAGATTTTTTAGGGTTCTAGAGATTTCAAGAATTCTCAGGATATTCTGGATACTCGGGGATACCCAGAATGATTGCTTTAACTCTCTATTTATAGGGAAGAAGTGATTAGGGGGGTTTCGAGATAAAATCTCGACTTTCAACGAAATCCCGAAAATTCCGCAAGCGGTTATAACCGTTTTGACTGGAATATTCGCAGATAACGATGAGATTTTGAACCCGATCGATCGATCCAAAAATCAGATCGATCGATCCTGTAGGCGATCGGTCGATCCGGAATGTACCGGTCGATCCTGGAATTTCACGTAAAACGAGATCGATCGATCTGGTTTAGATCGGTCGATCCCAGAAACTCACGCAAAAAACCATCGATCGGTCCAGTAAGGATCGGTCGATCTCATTTTCAGTCGCCAAAAAAATAGGACTCCTCGACGACGAGACATTCCCAAAGCCCAAAGCCCAAAGCCCAAAGCCCAAAGCCCAAAGCCCAAAGCCCAAAGCACAGAGCACAGAGCACGAGCACGAGCACGAGCGCGAGCGCGAGCGAGCGGCGGTGGTGGTGGTGGTGCGCGCGTGTGGATCCTTTGGTTCTCCCCATAAACCACTTTGACACTTAGTGACTTTGTTCCATATATATGCAAGTGGAAAAAGTTCCTTCTAAGCAATGTGGGACTTTCTTAAGTTCCACTTATTCCCTAATGGGTCTAATTTTTAAGCCCATTTCATATTCACATTATCAACATGTTTCAAGCCCAATGTGCTTAATAACATTTTGGTCCAACAAAAATGATAGTCGATTTCTATGTGCTTTGTTTGCTCATAAAAAACCAGATTGAAACTAATATAAAGAGTTACATGACAATCACAAAACATACTCATACGGCATGTAAGACAAACACCAATATCCACTAATAGCGTATTGATGCTGAGTAGCTCCACAGTGAACATTCTCATAACCCTGTTAACGTATGATCAAGAGATCGATCGATCCGTTTACGGGATCGATCGATCCTTCACAAAATAAAATTTGCGTGAGTTTACGGGATCGATCGATCCTGTGTAAGATCGATCGATCCCAGAAAAAACAGAGTCTAAAGTCATGTCTGTTGGTGAAGAAGTGTGTTTCTTCACATGTGTCTGTTTGTAATCTATTTAAACAATGATTGTACGAGATTTATGAAGTAATGTGTGTTCTTTTCAACACAACTAAGTGTTATTCTCACAAAATTAAGAACAAATAATCAAAACTCAAAGAGAGAAACAGAGTAACATCTGTTCTTTGTTGTCTGATCAAAACAAGTCATTGTCTTTCTACAATGGCTAACATGGTATCAGAGCTAGGTGAGGCAACAATTCACCAAGTCATTCCAACTTTCAATGGAGAGGCTTATGGTTTTTGGAAAATCAAGATGAAGACTTACTTAAAAACCAGAAAACTATGGACAGTGGTGGAAGAAGGAGTTCCAGAGGAACCAATGCCTGGAGATCACAGTCCAGAAACAGTTCTATCTAGAACCCGGTGGGAGGAAGCATGTACTAAGGATATGATGGCACTTCAAATCCTTCAAACTGCAGTCTCGGACACAATATTTCCGAGAATTGCACCTGCAGTAAGTGCAGAAGAAGCATGGAATGCCTTGGAAATGGAGTTTCAAGGAAGTTCTCAAGTGAGAATGATCAATCTTCAGACCCTGCGAAGGGAATATGAGAATCTGAAGATGGAAGATAGTGGAAGCATAAATGATTTCACTACTAAGTTGGTTAATCTGAGTAACCAACTAAAGATTCATGGTGAAGAGAAGACGGATTATCTACTGGTGCAAAAGATTCTCATCTCCTTACCAGAGAAATTTGACAGCATTGTGGGTGTACTTGAACAGACAAGAGATCTCTCAACAGTTTCTGTAACTGAGATAGTGGGAACTCTAAAGGCGCATGAGAAGCGTTTGAGTCTCAGAGAAGAAGGTACCAATGAGGGTGCTTTCTATGGAGAGAAGTTTGTTTCAAAAAGGGGAAACAAACAGAAGCACAAACGTCATGAGAAGACCAAAAAATGGTGTGGCGTGTGTAAGAAAGACAATCACAATGAGGTAGATTGTTGGAAGAAGAAAAACAGAAACAATTCACAAATGAGTGTGAAGAATGAGAGAAAGTGCTATGTCTGTGACAAACCTGGTCACATAGCCAAAGATTGCAGACTCAAAAGAAATGATCAAGCATATTTGAGTCTAGAAGAAACTGAAGAAGATGCAAAAGCAAGTCATATGCTATTCAGTGCCATTGAAGAAGAAGAATCTGCAAAAGTAAGTGATGAAACCTGGCTTATTGACAGTGGTTGCACAAACCACATGTCAAATGAAGAAAGGTATTTCATCAACTTAGATCGCAGTAAAAAGACAAATATCAGAGTGGGTAATGGTCAGTTGATCATGTCAGAAGGAAGAGGAGACATTCAAGTGCCCACAAACAGAGGAGTACACATGATAAGAGAAGTTCTTCTAGTACCAAGTCTAGCAAGAAACTTGCTCAGTGTTTCTCAAATGATATCAAATGGATATCGAGTTACATTTGAAGATGACAAATGTAACATTCAAGATGCAAAAGGAATGAAGATTCTGGAGATAAAAATGAAGAACAAAAGCTTTCCAATCAAGTGGAAACCTGCAAAAGAAGAAACTCATATGGCTGTTGCAGAGAAAGAAGAGAAATCTGATCTGTGGCACAAGAGGCTTGGTCATGTGAGTCATGACAAGATAGAGATGATGCAGAAGGAGGAATCAGTGGAGGATTTTCCCATGTTCAGAGTAAATAAAAACATCTGCAAGTCATGTGAGTTGGGAAAACAATCAAGGAGGAGTTTTCCAAAGATATCTCAGAGCAAAACATGCAATGCTCTAAACCTCATACATTCTGATGTTTGTGGACCAATGCAAACAGAATCAATGAATGGAAGTAGATATTTTCTAACACTCATTGATGATTACTCAAGAATGATATGGGTGTACTTCATGAAGAATAAGAGTGAAGTATTAACAAAGTTCAAGATCTTCAAGTCATATGTGGAGAATCAATCTGGAAATCACATCAAGATATTAAGATCTGATGGAGGAGGAGAATACATCTCAAAGGAATTCAATAAAGTCTGTCAAGAGAAAGGAATTAAGCACGAAGTAACAACACCATACTCTCCTCAACAGAATGGTGTTGCAGAGAGGAAGAATCGGTCCCTCATGGAAATGGCACGAACCATGCTGAAGGAGAAACAATTGCCAAATCAGTTTTGGGCAGAAGCAGTGGCAACATCTGTTTATCTGCAAAATAGAGTACCAACAAAGGCATTAGAAAAAGGAGTAACTCCATTGGAAGTATGGAGCAGAAGCAAACCAAGTGTGAGACACTTGAAAATATTTGGATGTGTATGCTATGTACATATTCCAGTTGAGAAGAGAAGGAAACTCGATGATAAGGCAAAAGAGGGGATATTCATTGGCTACAGCAATGAATCAAAAGGATACAGAGTTTATCTACTTGAAGACAAAAAAGTTGAAGTATCAAGAGATGTCACATTTGATGAAGACAAAGCTTGGAATTGGGAGAAGAAAAAATCTCAGAAGGTAATGATCTTACCACTTCAGATCAAAACCAGAGAAAACCAAAGAAGTCAAGAAGGAGGTTTTGACTTAAACTCACAAGTTGATAATGTGAGTGAAGCGTTTGATCGATTACATATCTCAAACAGAGGAAGGCAAGATGAAGGAGAGACATCGGTTGGTCCAAGGGGATTGAGATCAATAAATGATCTAATGCAACGAACAGAAGTTGTTGCAGAAACTGCTGGAGTTGCAGAGATGGCACACATCCAAGAAATGTGTCTAATGATGACTGAAGAACCACAAGCTTTGGAGGAAGCCTTGAACAACAAAGAATGGGTTAAGGCAATGGAAGAAGAGTTAAGAATGATCAAGAAGAACAACACTTGGGAAGCAGTAGAAAGACCAGATAACAAAAAAGTCATAAGTGTTAAATGGATCTTTCGCTTAAAAATAAATGCAAGTGGAGAAACAATCAAGCACAAGGCTAGATTGGTAGCTAGAGGGTTCACACAAGAGTATGGAGTGGATTATCTAGAAACATTTGCTCCTGTTTCTAGATATGATACCATAAGAACCATTATGGCAATTGCAGCACAAAACAAATGGAAGTTATTCCAAATGGATGTGAAGTCTGCATTTCTGAATGGAGATCTTGAAGAAGAGATCTATATAGAGCAACCACCTGGCTTTATAGAAAAAGGAGAAGAAGAGAAGGTACTCAAACTTCACAAAGCACTCTATGGGCTCAAACAAGCACCTAGAGCATGGTATGCACGAATTGATGGTTATTTCACATCAAATGGTCTTGAAAGGAGTTTCAATGATCCTGCATTATATGTGAAGAAGGATTCAAGAAGCATTTTGGTGGTTAGTCTATATGTGGATGATATAATCATCACAGGGAGCAACTTGGAGAAGATTAATGAATTTAAGGAGGAGATGAAGAGTGAGTTTGAAATGACTGATCTGGGAGAACTCAGTTATTTTCTGGATATGGAGATTATTCAAAATGAAGATGGCATCTTTCTGCATCAGGAGAAGTATGCAAAGAAGCTTTTAAGAAAATTTGGGATGGAAGATTGCAAGAGTGTGTCTACACCATTGGATCCTCACATCAAATCAGAAGAAGAAGAATTAAAAGAGGACTATGAAGATGTTACTAAATACAGAAGCATGATTGGAGGAATCCTTTATCTGTGTGCTTCTAGACCTGACATCATGTATGCGAGTTCATATCTTTCTCGCTACATGAGTACACCATTGAAGAAACATCTTCAAGAAGTCAAACGTGTTCTAAGGTACATCAAAGGTACTTTGGCATATGGTGTTAAATTCAGTCAAGTGCAGGAACCAGAGTTGGTGGCATTTTCAGACAGTGATTGGGGAGGATCAAAAGAAGATAGGAAGAGCACAAGTGGGTATGCTTTTACGCTTGGTTCAGGAGTATTTTGTTGGAACTCAAGCAAACAGAAGATCGTGGCCCAATCAACTGCAGAAGCTGAGTATATTGCGGTTTGTTCTGCTGCAAACCAAGCAATATGGTTGCAGAGACTTGTTAAAGAAATGGGGTTTGAATCAGAAGAAGGAGTGAAGATATTTTGTGACAACAAGTCAGCAATTGCAATAGGGAAGAATCCAGTTCAACATCGCAAAACAAAGCACATTGACATCAAGTATCACTTTGTTAGAGAAGCAGAAAAAGAGAAGAAGATCAAGCTTGAATATTGTCCAGGAGAAATTCAAATTGCTGATATTCTCACAAAACCTTTAAGTGTTTCAAGGTTTGAAGCATTACGTGAAGAACTTGGTGTGAAGACTCTTGATCAAGGAGGAGTGTTAACGTATGATCAAGAGATCGATCGATCCTTCACAAAATAAAATTTGCGTGAGTTTACGGGATCGATCGATCCTGTGTAAGATCGATCGATCCCAGAAAAAACAGAGTCTAAAGTCATGTCTGTTGGTGAAGAAGTGTGTTTCTTCACATGTGTCTGTTTGTAATCTATTTAAACAATGATTGTACGAGATTTATGAAGTAATGTGTGTTCTTTTCAACACAACTAAGTGTTATTCTCACAAAATTAAGAACAAATAATCAAAACTCAAAGAGAGAAACAGAGTAACATCTGTTCTTTGTTGTCTGATCAAAACAAGTCATTGTCTTTCTACAATGGCTAACAAACCCGATATTACGCTTCCGCAGATGAAAGTGAAACAGTCTTTTGTTACTTAGTTTTCCATGAAATAAGAGCATTATCAAGCTGAACAAACTAACCAGTATTAGATCTTCACATCACTTGACATCCAACCCAATCTGAATTACATTAACCATACACATGCAAATTACTATCATCGTTTAGAAGAATATCTTGGCTAAGATTAGCTTTGAAGTAACTAACCACCAAAATCGCAGCTTCCCAATGTTCAAGATGTGGAGCTTTGAGAAAATTTGATAGAGTGTGAACATCATATGTGAGATTTGGACGAATCACAGAAAGATAGACCAAACGACTAACAAGACAATGATAGTCATCCATGTCTAGGATGAAAGCTTCATCAGCTAATGATAGCCTATGATTCTGATCAAAAGGGAAAGAGACTGGTTTAGCACCAAACAAGCCGGTCTCTGAGATAATATCGAGAGCAACTTGCGTTAACTCAAGTAAAAGCCCCTCGAGCTATATGCAACTTTAATACCCAAAAATACTTCAAAACGCCAAAAATCTTTCATAGGAAAGCAAGTGGAAAAATATGTATTGAACTTTTGAGTACTGAATCATTATTCTTAGAGATAATAAGATCATCTAAATAAACCAAAAAAGTCAAATATACATCACCTTTCTTACATGTATAAAGAGAATATTCTGAATTAGATTGACAAAAGCCGTAGATTTGAAACCAACAATGTGAAACCTGTTTGAGACCATTTTAGACGACACATAATATCACTCGAACTGCCACAAAATACTTGTTAAAGCCACATATACACCTCCTCCTCAAGGTCACCATGAAGAAACATGATTTACATCCATTTGATGAAGTTCCCAATTTGTAGCTGCCACAATTTTGAGGAGAGTACGCACAGTGCCCATCTTACTGACTAGAACAAATATACTTGTAGTCTAAACTTTCAACTTTTTTTTGTTTCCAAAAACTACTAACCAAAATTTATATCTTTCCACCGACCCATCTAATATGTATTTAATTATAAATATCCACTTACATCCAATAACTTTCTTCCAAGTGGAAGAGATTCTAGTAGGTCACAAAACCATAAAGTCTCACAAATTGTTTCTTCGCCCAATGACCACGGCCAAGATGTTTGAGACTAACATTCCCCTTGATGAAATAGGAAGCAACAAATCAATATTTGTACCCTGAGGCTCGCCAGCTTTGATAATATTCTCATCAATTGTCATTATTGCAGTCTCTTCTTGTAACCCATTTTCTACCTGTGTAATGAGTAATGACCTCATGCAAGAAATCTAGAACACCCCCATACTGGATCACTACAGTGTCATCAATAATGTTCTCATCATCATTGAAATACCAACTATTATCTAGACCACCAACAATACTCGTCATAGAAATGGTTTCAGACATCGAAAGATAAGGAAAATCATTTTTAGAAAATAACATCCCTAGAAACTAGAAACATATTCCTCTCTATATCAAACACACACCATCCCTTCTATCCATGCGGATATCCCACAAGCATACAATGATGACTTTGACTAGGAAATTTTATCTTCATGATGTTCTTGATTATCAAGAAAGCACAAGCAACAAACACTCGCAAATTATTAAAAGAGGGCATCTTACCATATATAATTTCATAAGGTGTCTTCCCATAAATAATCATAGATGGGGTACGATTAATCAAGAAAGCCGCAATAAGCATACTTTCTCCTAGAGGTAAGTGTGCTTGAAAAAGTATTGCCCATGCGACATTCAGAATATTGAAAAAGTAAGTTAACGTTCAATCTAACCATTTTGTTGTGTAGTACCCACACAAAATGTCATGCGATGTTCCATGGGTACAAAAGTACTATTTAAGAACAAAAAACTATGTGATATTGTCAGTCCAAACCATTTTTACACGCACTGAGAATTGACTTTCTACCGTATCCATAATCTAACAAAGATGATGTGCCATTTGATTTTTTTTTTTCTTTTATTAAACAGAGCCAGATTCCATGAGAAAAATCATCAACAATTGTCAGAAAATAACGAGCTTTAGAAGATGATGGAGTTTGATGTAGTTTATATACGTCACAATAAATCATATCAAAAGTCGTAGTGGTTTTATTCATACTTAATTGAAATGATTTTCATATTTATTTAACAAATAGACATATTTCACATGCTTTACAATCAAAACCATCAGCTTTATCACATACAATATGTGTAAGCAACTTAATAATCTTAGAGGAAGGATGTCGTCATCGCCTATGCCACATATTGAACTCATGAGATCTAAAAACATGAGTTGTAACCATATTTTATATAGCCTAAGAGTAATACAAACCATCAATCCTTTGGCCCGCTCTAATCGTCCTCAACGAATGGTCCTGAATAGAACTGAGCAAAACAATCATTATGATCATTCATTTGAGAGACAAAATTTATCAGCATCAAGATCTTTCACACACAAAACCCTCTTCATCTTTGTAAACAACATTTGCTCGTGGTCTAAATATACCTTGACCACGACCACAACCAAAATCACCCTGACCACGTCCAGACCCACTTATGTCATGTTCTCCCTAATGTTTAGGATATCCAATCAACTGATAACATCTTGCTTTCTCATGTCCATTCCTGTCGCAACGAGAGCAAACCACATCAATAGAATCTCTTCAACCTCGCGACTGTTAAGTACCGGCAACGAAAACCATTTCAGCTCCAACATGCTCTTTTGCTCGTGTTGTTGTTTTCATCGTCTCCTCTCTCTGCACAGAAGAGAAAACTTGATTCATAGTAGGCAAAAGATCCCTAGACAGTAACACCATTTTAAGAGCTACAGAACATTGTTCATCTAATCCCCAAAGGAACTAATGACATTCACATGTACATTTTCTACATGTGGAGTCACCACAATGACATGCTCCACTCTGATCATAATCTCCAAGATTCTTCTATAATCTTTTTTATTGACCATAATAACTAGAGATACTTGTATACCTGTTTGCACATTATGAGTTCTTCTTTATATTGCTGGATTTGAGGACCATTAACTACAAAAATGATTTTTAATATGAACCCAAAGTTATTGTGCAACCTCAAAGTGTGAGATATCATGACGCAGACTAGGCTCGATTGTATTTCAAATCCATGAAACCAGTAATAACTAATTCGTCCACCAATCTTTAAGAATTGATGAATCAGCTTGTCGTTTAATTGTTCCTTCAAGAAAGCCAAATTTCATAATTCCTGTGTCCAGTCATTATAATTATCATGTTTCAAGAAAACATCGGAGACTAGAGCATATGGGTTATCACTTGAACCACACACAATACCGAAAGAGCTCTCCGCATCTCTCTCTTTCTCAACACCAGACATCATAAACTTCAAAGAAAAAAAAGCTAATACAACTCTAATACTAAGTCCAAACTCTTAGAGTTCTGATATTATGTTAGAATCAAATGAATCTAAAAAACATAAAGACAAGATTCTGAATTTTTTTTTTATACTTTTCATCAGTGACCATCCGTATTTATACATCATTTACTTAATCTAATAACCATTAACGATATACAAAGCCCAATATACGACCGAATATATCTCATTACAAGCATTGCTTGATCGTTAACCTTATCAACAAGATTACTAGAGTTTATTGCCTCATTTTCACAATGTTTCTTTGGTCTTTGCTCGTACTTACATAGCAGCATGTTGATTATAGTTTAACGCCAAACAATCTTTGGGTTTGGTTACGATCTTTTATTGTGATTGATAAACTGGTGGTGTAACTGACCTATTCAGATTGGTGAAATACGTATATACCTGTTGAGTAGAGAAAGAAGATGAGCTTTTTTTTAAAAAAAAAATTAATTGGAGTTACTAATTAAAAATAACAGAAAAAAAATTCTTCAAAAATCCAATCCTTGAAGACTCTTAAATTACTAACTGGGCTTATATCAGGCCCAGTTGAGATTCTTTATTCATGAATCTACCCTTCTCACTTCTTTCACTCTCCGTCCCTTTCTGCAAATTCGAAGTTGTCGTCCCTAGCAACCGCGGTTTCAATCGAAGTTTTCACGAAGGGGTGTCTTGAGTTGAGGAAGAGAGTCAGAAATCAATGGAGGAAGAATCTCAGAATGGAAGCGCGATTCCGGCTACAGAATTAGCGGTGACGGAAGCGGCGGTGCCTGAAGTGGATGAGGAAGAGCCGATGGTCGGACCTGGACCTGCTCCACGCGTCAAACGCAAGCGTCCGCTTCAGTTCGAGAAAGCTTATCTCGATTCTCTTCCTTCTGCTAATATGTAAGTATGCCTTGTGCTCCGAACTTTCTTCGCTCGTGTCATCATCCTATTGAGTTAAGTTTTGGGTTTAGGGTTTTAGTTGTTCTTGATTTAGTACTAGCGAAAAAGCTTATAAAAGAGTACATAATGAGCTTATTGGATCTGAAATTTTTGGAATCCATGGGATTTGTAAGCTCGACATTGGTGAATTGATCTTAAATTCTTGTGCTTTTGTTAGAGTCCTAGATAATACATTGGTCCTTATTATTTCTTAAACTTGACCTTATTGGTTCTGATTAGAATCCATGAGTTTTGTAAGCTTGTTATTGGTGAATTGGTCTTGGAAAATTGCTTGCAGAGTACTAAACTCTTGTATCTTTTTCTTTCACCAGGTATGAGAAAAGTTACATGCATCGGGATGTAGTTACACATGTTGCTGTGTCAGCAGCTGATTTCTTCATAAGTGGAAGCATGGATGGTAATGTTTCAGATGTTTGTGATTATTATCCAATTTCTAATTTCATTTTGGTTTTGTAATGTCAAAGCATATCTTTTATGATCTCTTTTGAAATTGGTGTATCCATCGATTTGCTTTGACATATATTTTCTGTCATAATCTAGGCCACTTGAAGTTTTGGAAGAAAAAGGGTGTTGGGATCGAGTTTGCAAAGCATTTCCGCTCCCATCTTGGTCCAATTGAAGGTCTAGCGGTGAGTATCGCCAGTGATTTTCTTATGAACTCTTTTTACTCGCTTTAAGATACTGTCACCTCAAATGATACCTTCAAGCCCATGCATATGCTCAATATTTGGAAGATTAGATTTCTCTTGGTAATGAAGATAGTTGATTTTTGCGGTGATTGTAGTTAGACTTGTTATGGTTTCCACAACTTTCGTGTTTTTTTCTTGTTCTGTTATTAACCATGACTCGTGTCAGCAATGCAGGTTAGCATTGATGGGTTGCTTTGCTGTACGATCTCAAATGATCATGCTGTTAAAATATATGATGTTGTCAACTACGACATGATGGCCATGATCCGTTTACCTTATATTCCTGGTGCTGTTGAGTGGGTCTACAAACAAGGGGATGTCAAAGCTAAACTTGCTGTTAGCGACCGAGACTCATCGTTTGTGCACATTTATGATCCCCGTTCTGGTTCTAATGAACCCATTGCTTCAAAAGAGGTTTGTTTTAAATCTGTTTTCTTATGTTGCTATTTCTTGACTCCTCATTTTTGCTACAGCTAAACATTTGTTTTTTTTTCACTTTGTCCAGATACATTCGTGTCCAATTAAGGTCATGAAGTACAATCCCGTTTCTGACACAATGATCTCTGGTGACACAAAAGGAATCATTGAGTACTGGAGTCCATCTACGCTGCAGTTTCCTGAGGATGAGTATGTCCTTGTCTCATCTCTTATCCAAAAATCTTGTATTTACTCCATTTCGGTATTGCTGTTTGTTTTCTATTAGTTGGGCTTTTCTTGAACAGAGGAGTATACATGTTTTCTGCGTATGATTAATGTAGTTAGATTTCATAATGATGAGAATGACACGAAGAGTTAGCTGTAGTAGAAACACTTTGGTTGCCAAATTTTTTTAAATGTGTTTTGATTTGACCATATGCATCACAGGTTGACCTTTTGCTTGATGTTGTAGGGTAAACTTCAAACTGAAGAGTGATACAAATCTCTTTGAGATTATAAAATGCAAAACCACAATATCTGCCATTGAGGTACTATTTAGTATCTTTATTTTGGCTATTTTCCTTGCGATGTTTAATGCTTAGAATGAAGGTATTCCGTATTAGTAATGATATATCCAGTTAAAATCATAGTGCAAGTTTTGGTGTCTAAGTTTTGTGAAATTCTTTTCAGGTGAGTCCGGATGGTAGACAGTTTTCTGTTACATCTCCTGATCGTAGGATTCGCGTGTTCTGGTTTATAACTGGTAAATTGAGGCGGGTATATGACGAATCACTTGAGGTAAGATTGCATGTTCCATTCTGGTTTCCTTTTATTCACATTACTCTTGATTAATCATCTTTTCTACTGAAATTATTAGGTGGCCCAAGATCTGCAGAGGAGCGATGCTCCATTGTACAGGCTTGAAGCAATTGACTTTGGTAGAAGAATTGCAGTTGAGAAGGAATTTGAAAAGACCGAGAGCGCTGCACAGCCCAATGCAGTTTTCGATGAAAGCTCTAACTTCCTTATATATACCACCCTTCTTGGAATAAAAGTAAGAATTCCACTTAATTGTTTGCATTTTAAATTACCATAGAATAGCATATCAGTCTAGAAATGATAAGTATCCTGTCTCACATGAACTTGATACAATCAATGATCTTAAAAGCTAACTACTTTCACTACTGGCTAGTTTCTAAGTAACCAAGATTTATTGTAACCATATGTCTAAGGTGGACAACTAACTGATGTCCCTGTCTTCCCTTTTGTTGCCTAGATAATAAATTTACATACCAACACAGTTGCAAGGATCCTTGGAAAGGTTGAGAGTAATGAAAGGTTTCTGAGAGTTGCATTATATCAAGGTGATCAAGGAGGCAAGAAAGTTAGAAAGATTCCAGCAGCCGCAGCAAATGTAAATGAAAGCAAGGAGCCTTTAACTGATCCAACTATCTTATGCTGCGCCTTCAAGAAACACAGGATCTATATGTTCAGGTACTTGACTCATATCCGGCTAAAACGACTCATGTTTGTATTGCGAGACAAAGATATCTGTTTTTGCATCGTTAGACAAAGACGTCCTTTTGTTTTCCCTAGATATCCCTAGATATTTTTCTTCTGTCTCTAAAATTTTTTCTTACCTTGATATTGACGAACTACTTATGGACTTTAACATAAAGATATTGATATCTGCAGTCGGAGAGAGCCAGAAGAACCTGAAGATGCAAGCCAAGGAAGGGATGTCTTCAACGAGAAGCCTTCTGCTGATGAACTTATGTCTGTCTCAGATATTGGAAACTCAGCCACAACATCTCTTCCAGAGAACGTGGTATGTTCTTCATAACCGATCATGTTTCCAACTTTTTTACTAATCGTTAGTATGTGATTTGGATCTTTAACACAATAGCTTTTTAACTCCTCTTTTGTTTTTCTTAATTTTTTTTATCCAGATCATGCATACTACAATGGGTGATATGCACATAAAGCTTTACCCAGAAGAATGCCCCAAAACTGTGGAGAACTTCACAACACACTGTCGAAATGGTTATTACGATAACCACCTTTTCCACCGAGTTATCAAAGGATTCATGGTACAAACTGGAGATCCTCTTGGGGATGGTACTGGAGGACAGTCAATTTGGGGAAGAGAATTCGAGGACGAGTTTCACAAAAGGTAAATCATTTCTTAATGCCATGCCTGCTTTTAAGTTTAGCCGTCCTTTAAAAACGAATTGAATGTAAAAACTAGTTTGTGTTATGTTTTTCTTGCAGTCTACGGCATGACAGGCCGTTCACAGTGTCGATGGCAAACGCTGGTCAAAACACAAATGGATCGCAGTTCTTTATCACAACGGTGGCTACACCGTGGCTAGACAATAAGCATACAGTTTTTGGAAGAGTTGTGAAGGGAATGGACGTCGTACAGGTATGAAAAAACAAAATAAGAAAGAATGTTGTTGCTTTACTAGCTTAGTGTGATTTGTGTGTCTAACTATACAACCAAATGAACAGGGTATAGAGAAAGTGAAGACAGACAAGAACGATAGGCCCTACCAGGATGTGAAGATACTTAATGTCACTGTTCCTAAACCTTAGCATGTTTGCTGTTTGGAAGATAATGAAGATTGGTGGTATCAATGTAACATTATTTTTAATTTTGTTATGCAAGTACCTAATGGAGAAGACTAAACTCCACTTCATTTTCTTGCTATCATTATCTATTTCTATTCTATCAAGTTTTTCATGAGACTGCTAAAAAAGTGTGAAAAGGTAACTAACTTATGAAAGACTAGTCCAAATCCAAAATTTTTGTTCTGAACTACCTAATTGTCTTAAACATGATGATGTTCCAGACAATTTTCATTAAAACTAAACTTCTTAAACGTTCGGTTTATCAACCTCTATATATTGTTTCACCCAGGTTGGTACTAAAGAATAAAGTTTCTCTCCAGGATGCATCCGTTCTGCAGAGTACTAGATGCTCCTTTGTAGCTATTATGGAAATACATGTTGGGCCTGATACTAGAGACTTGAATTCTTGAGCATTTGTCCACTTCTCTTGCATTAATTATAGCTGTGAGGATTGTTTCTTCTGCTAAGAAATTTCTAGCGTTAAATAGTTTGTTATTGCGTGCTGTCCATAGGTGCCAAGCAGATCCAGGGAGCTAGAGGTCCCATTGCGATGCATGTCGGAGGAAGACATATCAAAGCTTTGGTCATCTTTCTTCCCTGCGACCAAGTCCGTGTGCATAGGGATCTTGATTGGATCTTTGAAAGGTGCTAATTCCTAGACTTGCTGAGCATAAGCACATTGGAACATTATATGTGATATATTGTTTCCTCCCATTGAGGTAATAGCTGTTGGAAGTTATAGAAATTGGTATCAGTTTTTTCTCTTTCTCTGTCGAATATATACGACTCCACTAAGGAGGTGAAGAGATCTTTTTGCTTCTTCCAAAGTGTTTGGGGGAGTTCTAGGTACTTCCCTACTCCTCCCTCTTTGTTTATCTTTAGATCAAACTTGATTCTTTGTCTTAGTTCCATATGTGCGTTATTTGAAAACGTGATTGCATATTTTTGAGTATTTTATGCTTTGACCAGAAGCTTTCTCGTATCTCTCCAAGATTGATTTGAGTGATGTAATACTCCTGGGATTTGTTCCAGAGAAGAACATGGTGTCAGAAAATAGAAGGTGATTCATTCGAGGACTACCTCTAGCTACTCTGAGTCTTTTCAGGTTTCCATCTTCCTATGCATTGTTACACATACAAGAAAAGACATCGCTGCAGAAAATGAAGATAAGAGAGGGGGTTTCCTTGACGAATTCTACGATGTGATTTTACTCTTCCTTGTGGTGAAGTTTGGGACATAATATTTGCTAACCCTTTATGCAAAGGATTTATGACCAAAAATAAAAGAAGCCTTATGCTCCATTTTATTGAAGACTGGACAGCGTGAATGCAGCCAAGGGTAAGACATTGACAAAAGAACCACTTGCCCATCCTCATGTTCAACTTCCAACGTTTTTGGCAAAGATTTTATAAGGTCTGCAACAATCTTGATGCATGTCAACTTAGGAAGGGAGAGAAAGAGGAGGTCGGAGACAGAATCAGAGGAGAGTTGGAGGATCGATCATCAACCATTTAGACAGTCAAATGGTTAAGGATTTAGAAAAAGATAAAAGTTCTCTCTTGAGGAAAAAAAAAAAAAACCGTTACTTCTGTTCTTATTTCCAGACATAGTAAATTATATGTGTCTTTCGTCTTGTCTCGCATGTTCCATTTTGCTAAAAAGTGTAATAGTACAAATAAACCATATGATCGGCCAATCAAACTGTTTGATTGGTTTTCTAAAAGTTTTTTTTTGTATCAAATTATGGTAGTGAATGAATTTCGAACGCTAACATAACATTTGAACAAACAATACGAATACAAGAGAAGAATACATACTTAAAAATATAAATATCATAAGAATTGGAATAACAGGACCATTTTATCAAATAAATAGCATATTCCACTAGAAAATCAGAACATATGTTATTTTAAAAGAATTACGTTTGCCTTACAAATATAATAAGACTTTTCCATCAGGAGATGTTTTATTGGTGATAAATGCAGAACTCAATAAAATGTTATTGTGGTTTTATTTCTTAAGCACGTGTGTGATGAGGCCAGGAATATGTATATTTGTGAGATACTCTTCCCAATTAATGCCTTTTGGGTCGAAATCAAACATCGTTCCCCTTGAATTTTTGGTCTCCTCTACCTTTTGATTGGCACATAAGCTCTTAGTATTTCTGTCGTCGAATCTGAGAAAAAAAAATATGTAGAAATCAATATAAAATGTAAATATTTCAAATAGAGTTAAATGTCACAAAACATAAATCTATGATTCGAAGTCAATACGTACATGCCCTTGAAGAGCACGTAAGGTTGGTAAAGGTCTACCAATCTCATCACCAATTCGATTTTGCGGTTCTTATCTCCGTATTTATCTCCGCTCCTCCAAGGATATATTATGTCAATTAATTTCAATAACTGATTAAACAAAAACAGAGAAATAATTAACTATACATCAATATACTATGACAAAAAAAAAATCAATATGAAAACATATATACTTTTTGTTAAGTAGTAATTTCAAAGGTATTAATTTTTTTTATTAAATTTTGAATAGTACACACGTTAGAGCATTATTGGTAGTCTCTTTCAAAAGTTTTTTAATTCATCAATGTATCTCAAAATTCGAGAAATCCACTAATAAAATATTAATTTGTTTTTTTTATTTATGTTTGAAATTTTGTATTTACATTTTAAGAAATTAAATATTAATATAATATTAAGTAGAGAGAGTTTCCGGATGTTCTTATAATATATTGAAACATAAAACAATATGTATAAGTGTTTAATATTGTTATTAAAATATTGGCTATTAATACCTGTAGAGGTAGTTTGAAGCGTAGGGTCATGTAGAGGCTGAACAAAGCCATGGTTGATATGAGCCTCACTTTTGATACGGCTATAAGCGAGCCATTGCGACTACGCAAAGGGCTTTTGGTGAAGTAACGAACCACAATCTCATGAATATCTCCAAATGTGACTGGGTTCTGGTGCGATGAACCGACATGGTACACCATGTGTACCCCTAAACCTCCAGCATGTGTAGCTGCAGCCGTGATCATCGCGTTTGCCACCATATCTACTGGTATCTGGCAACAATGTTTTCCATATTGAATCACTTATAAGATTAAAATCTGGAGCTAGCTAGATCTTTTATGTTGTTAAATACAGAATTTAGGATCGATATATAAATAGTTGGAGAATCTACCATATCGCAGACCGAGTTTACATCTACAAGAAAACACTTGAGCACTCCCTTTCCATATGCAATAATCACGCTGTCTACAGTCCTACAATCAAATATCATTATCAATGTGAATCATTGTGATTAGTAAGGATAGAGAACAATCTAAATATATTGGTTAGAAGTCTTAATCACTAATAAAGTTGTAATTAAAATTCAGATTCCTAATCGATAATAAAAATACCTTAGCCCTTCGATCCAACCAGGAAATGGTTCAGAAAGAGTGCTAGTGATCATTGTTGGACGGATGATGACAAGAGGAAGATTCTCTTTATGTTTACCAAGAAGCATCTCTCCCATTGATTTGGTGAAAACATACGTGTTTGGCCATCCATGAAGCTTTGCCCTAATCATCAACAAAGATATCAAATAATATTTCCTCAGATCTAATAATGAAATCTAAGGACATTTTCAATCATCAATGTACAACACTCACCTTTCCATTCCGAGTTCTTTCATGGAGAGAGTAATGTCTTTTTCTGAACAATCGTGTTCATGGAGTTCTTTCAACCTTTGCTTCATCAGTTCCATTTCAAGGTTTATATCTAATTGAAGACCATTTTCGTTACGAATATCTTCCATTTCGAATGGTTTTTCACGTAGGAGACCTGGCTTTTCTCCACAAACATAAGCTAAATAAACATAGAAGACTATTTAGTTTCAACAACCATATCATAGAATACAAAAAGTTTAAATTAAGAACCATATCATATAATATATAATAAAGTGAAATAATTGTTACAAGAATATTAGAGGAATAAATAGAAAAAAAAACTCACCCGTTGAGACATGGAGAAGCAATTGTGCTTTAACACATTTTTTGGCAAAGTTAAGGACATTGAGAGCTCCAAACGTGTTGATTCCAAGCCCAACATCATATCTTTTTCATATGTAAAATAAAATAAAACAATTTAAATTTGAATTAAAAATTACAAATGTCTTGTATATTTGTCTTATAGCTAATACCTTTCGTCAAAGTTTGTGGTGGCTGCGACATTAACAACAACATCGATTTCTTTTTGCATACGTTCTCTAAGATTGTAGTCTTTCACGCCAAAATTATCAGTCGAGATATCACCTGCGACCGGGACAACTTTTTCGGACAACAATGTATTCAAATTCTCTTCGCCAAGATTCTCACTCAACACCTTGAAAAGACCTTTCTCAAATACCTGTTATATATAATGTAACAAACCAGATTAATAAACATCAAGAACTTAACACACACTTCTTATATACGAAGATAAGTTCGTTCAAATATATGATGTAGTGAATTAGGTTTTGTTAAAATATAACCTCTGCACGTAAGCGTTTCGTCGCGGCTTCATTGTCGGATGCTCTCACGACAAGGTACAGCTTCTTAACATTTGGTTGTACTCTCAGAATTTTCTCCACAAAAACTAAAAATATTAATGATAATTAATTATAATCCAGGTAGGTGTTAATAATGAGCTACCCCATTTCAAATATTAAGGAACCCACTAGCTGAAATAATTATATATAAACTAAATACAGATTAATTATACGAATGATAATTCCATTAAATTTCGTGTTTAAATACATATTAGCATAATAAATGTTTTTTTTCTCAAAAAATGAGACAACGAAGTGATCAAGATTTTGATAGAGATTACGAGTCAACTTTATTTTGAAATTGTTTCCCAAAGTACAAGCGATAGTCAGTCTAACAGAAAATGTTTTCTTTTTTTTGATAGTAAGATATTAGAAACCAATAATCAAGAAGCTATAAAAATAGTTTGGTTAATCAAATCGATGCTAAATTAATGAGAATAAATGAAAATCAAACGGAGAATTAATAAACCTACCCTTGGCAAGGAAACCGGTAGCGCCGGTGACAAGAATCGTCTTGTTTTGAAGAAATTGAACACAATTCAATTCCATTGTTTGTGACTAAGAAGATATGACAAATGAGTCTATGTGACGAAAGAAACCCTTTGGAGTATAAGAGTATTTATAGCAGCAAATCACGTAGTAAGAAAGTCTGTAATGTCCTCCAATAATCCTTATTTTACTAAAAAAATAGTTAATAGGTAGAAATAAGAAAAACCAAATTTTGTCCAATGTCCGTTATCGTTATGGAAACAATAACATATACTGTCTTAAGATATTTTGCCAAGTTCAGCTAAATTTTAGTGAGATGTATTGTTTTTTTCTTTTAAAAAAATAGTTACTAGTTCAAACAATTCCAATGCAAAATATTAAATCTAATAGAAAAAAGTTTGAATAAATTTCGATTGAAAAAAAATCAAAGTATCATGATTAATTTTTACTTTCTCCAAATAAAATCCTACATTATAAATTGTTTAAGAGATTAGGCAATTAAATCCTACATTATAAATTGATAGACGCCTGGCGTTTAGTTTTGACTCAGGTACATTTTTGTAGGTCGACACGACGACTAAAAGTAAAACGATATTGTTGCATGTTGTGAGAAAACAAATGTTCATGAAGTTTTTGGGTAACTTGTTTGAGAAGAACACAATCTATTTGTTTTGCTACAAAAATCTTTTTAACATAGACGAGTCAACAACTATCACGTGCGTCATATGTATAATGTATTAAAAATCTTCTACATGAGGTATGGATGGAATACATGTGGTATCGTTATAGTAGTATTTATCATTTTTTGAAAATGCTATAACAAAATAAAAAGTATCAAATTAAAATAGTTTTTTTTAACACTTTGGATAGCTGAAGCAATTATTCTTTATTGAATAATATCGCACTAATTAGAAAAAGTTAAAAGTAATGTAAACAATCCTTATTAAGTGTAAACTAAGTTGTAACAAACTAATTCTCTTTGAAATTGGGGTTTTAAGATTAATTACTCGTTAGTTGTTGTTACCTTGTAAACACTAAAAGCAGATAGTTCACAATTTCTTTCTGAGTCTTTTAAGAATATAAAAGAAATATAAAATTAGATTTGCAAAATTATTAATTAACTGAGTATATGTACGTTAATAGACCGACAAATAGTTAGCATTCTTAGAAGCTGGGATTTGTGTATTTATTGTTTTACACTTAAAATTTAGATCATAAAGTTTTTTTAAGCAATGTATGTCGTGGCCATTTCCTTGCGGTCCAATTTAAATCATAAAGTTAATTAGAATATTCTAATGAATTTAGGTAGATCTACATATAGTAGATACTATGGGTCAACAATATAGGTCAAAAGTTAATTCTAACATAACAATAACTAAAATAAATATGCACGTTGGAGATATGCATATGATTTGTATTTATGTGTGTATGGACTAAAGACAGTTTCATTTGCATGTGATGTAAGCTTGAAAGGAGCCCATGTACCATGTGGTTTTCAACTTCCGTAATCAGAGATGGCCCGTTTGATTTATCAAATTCATACGGCAGTGTTTTTGTGGCTGTTATCCAACTTTGAAAAAAATATGCGGCTTGTAACCAAATTTAATGCTCCATTTTTATTTAAATTTAGTTTCCCTCTTTTTGCATGTAAGTTTGTATCATAAATGATGTCGACTTGATGTTCAAAACCTATGGAGCACGGAGAAGTTTTACCAATCTTCAGAGTCACCATGAAATATGTTTTAGGATATGTTTTACGAAATAAGTTCGGTAGATAATAAATTTACGATACGTTTTATGAAATATATAAATGTCGATTTGATGATTTATCATGATTTTTTTACCTTATGATCTGACATAGATTTTGAAATGTTGTAGAATCAATGTTTATTTAGTTAAGAGTTTATACAGATATTGTAAAAGTATCCAAAATATTATAATCAACCTGCAAGTGCACATAAAACAATTGTAGTACTTAGGTTAAACTAATTACAGAAGTTTCCATAAACTACATACGAACATTTTGAAGTAATAAAAAGAGAATAATTTAGTATATGTGATTGTATCTTTGATTATCTCTGTGTATCCTGAAAAGATATATAGTTTAGTTTACTATTCTGAGATGAATGAATATGATATCTAAAATGTTTAATTATGTCGTCATTTTATTTTTGGTGAAGTTATTTAAAATTTAAGTTTTCTAATCTGAATTATTTTTAATAGTATTTTTGAATTGATGTGATATTTCTTAGGGATTTATAGTATTAATCTTTTTAATTTTAAAAGTTTCCAGCATGCATATATATATATATATATCCGGTTTCGAGTTTTGTAAAACCAATTTAAACGTTGCAAACTTTTTGTTTACGCATAGGCACTTTCGATTCCATTTAATGCTTTAGTCTTTTATTTAGTAGATGAACTTTATACACGTGGAGTTCATACGGCGGATACAAGTGTTATACGAAAGAGATTTGAAGCTGAAACCAAGTAGTTTGCAAATAAGGATAAACATTATCGTTGACCAACTGCTCCTAAGAGGACGCATGTGTGTTGGTTCTGAAGTTGTGAACTAACTGACTTTGTTAAATCAAACCAAACCTAATTTACTGTCGGTTAGGAAGTTCTTTTTCTGTTTGGAGTCTTAATTTCCATTTGCTTAGTTTTCATTCTTCTTAGAGGTGGCCGGTGGGGAGGTGCTCTTTCTGTCTTCAGTTTTGTCTTATAGAAAATATGTGAAAATTGCTACCTAACCCAATTTTTTTGGCCGGAATGTTTTTATTTTATTTTTATGAGTATTATTGCAACTAGGGATGAACAAATTATCTGAGATATCCAATTTGATTTGTTATCTGATATGTAATTTGATACGATTTGATCTAAAAATTTGGATAGCAGAGTTTTTTGGATCCGGATACGGATATTAAAATTATGGATCTGGTGGATCTTGATCCGGATCTGGATAATAATATTGTACTAACACGAATATCCGTTCTGATCTGTTATTTTTTATATGATTCATAAGCTTTATATGTATTTTTGTCATAAATAACAATTTCTTTTAACTAGTGTTATTATTAGTAATTTGTATTGTTTTATATTTTTTTTTCTTTTTTCTTTTGTTTTCAGGTTCACATGAACTGAATTTCAAATTAAAAGGCTTGTTCTTTTACATATTATTTTGATATAAAATTTTAAAGATTGTAATCCTTTTTGTTTTAGGTTGTTTTTATTTTTTTTTTGAATAATAAGAAATCATATATTTTGAAATCATTTATTTCATTTTTTGTGAAAATTTTTATTAAAAAATTGAATTAATAATTTTTATATGTATATTAACTTGCAAATATCTAAATTTTTAGTCGAGATCATGTGGCACAATGGTGACCACTTCTGAAATTCATGACACATGTCTAAGGTTCGAATCCATCATCCCATAATGTTAAAAGAGATATTAAAACCACTAGACTAAGTTGACAAAAAAATCAAAATTTTTATGAGTAATAAAAATTTAGATATCCAAAATTTATTGATCCGGGTCCGAATAGCAAAATCATAGATCGGATAGATCTGAATTTTCTAAAAATCCAATATTTAGAGGGTGTTATTAGTTGTATATATTGAATTCAACTCAATTAGATTTAAAACATATCAGAGATTAAAATTTTGATTCATTTCAAATTGATTCTTATTTACTTGAATCTATTTTTTTTAAAATCTGCATCACTATATTTATAATTTTAAAATCGTATCATTTGATTTCTACATTAGAATTGAAATCAATAACAAATAATTAATAAATCCATCATTTTTTAACTTCTAAAATGTTTTTGTATGATTTTAGATTTGTGTTTTTGTATCCGATATAATAGAATATTATAAAATTTTAATTACAATTTTTATTAAAATTTGATAGATTTATTATACTATGTTCGATTCAAATTTTTGGATAAAATGGAATTTTTTTTTTGAGTAAAGAAGATCTGGGTTTTGTGACTATAGCTTCATATGTTTTGGGCAAAAGTGATGATGATTATAAGCCTATAATAATAGCTGTTATTGATTTTATTATAAATAAAAACAATTATAAAATATGAGGGTAAAAGATTAGATTTTCTATTAGTATAATTTATACATGAAGTTATATTCAAATTCAGTCAAACTTTTTCTAGTTAAATGAATTGTAAGAATCTATCAAACATGAAAATATAATATTTTAATTATTGTATTCAAATCTTTAATTGAATAACAATGGATTTCAAATTCTTTTAATGAAGAGATTGTAAATATAAAAACTAATAACACTATATTTCAAAATATTTTAACAGATATATTTTAAATACAATAACCAATAACACTAGATTTTAATATATAATTTATAATTAATCATTGAATAACAATGGATTATAAAACTTATAGAATTGACTTTAAATCTAATATTGAATAAAACCATCTTAATGTAATCCTTTTGAAAAAAAATTGAGTAAAAGCATCACGTAATATATTTGAAGGAGAATATAAAATTTAAATCGAAAACTCTAATTTATATCAAGAAAATAATATCATTTTGACTTACAAAATTAATATGTTATTGCCTTATAAAATTTTACTTGCAACTCTACACCTACATTACAAAAATGCCTAAAATAATGCCATTAATCACTAGTTGGATCTGAACAGGATAAATATGTCAAACAAGTTGACCCTATGTAATTTTTGAATGGGTAAAAAATGAAACTTGAAACATAACAAAACCAATAAACATTTGACGCTAGAGAGGGGTTTTACATAAAAAATGGTCAAATGCAACACGAATATTCATCTAGTAATTTATAATTATGAAATCATACTGTTTCTATTTACAATTCTTTTCAAGATTTTAGGCTAATCAATAACATGTGTAGTCAGAAATATCCCTAACCTTATATTGTTTTCGAGGTTTGGTTAAAAAAGCAAAGAAATTTTATATGAATCTTTGTGAGAAGCACGAGAAGAACTTGAAAAATATATCTATAAGAAGTATGGAGGAAAAATTCTTGAAATTAAAATCAAAACTGTATTGACTGCAAATTAAATATAAGAACAACAAGACATTTCAACATTTTTTTTACAATTAATGAGCTCAAAATTGGACAAAAAACCACTACAAGTAACTCAAAGTGGAAAAGCTTATTAAACATTGCGTAATAGGTGGCAATTGAATTGGGAGTGTTGGTAGTGCTTTCAAAACCAAAGTTATATTAAGGAGCGACAATATTTTGGAATTAAAAACATGTGTAGTGATTTTAATTTCTCTTTTTAACATTATAATCCTTTTTAATATTATGAAGTGTTAAGTTTGAATTTTAGATATATGTTATGAATTTTAAAAATGATAATCATTGTGCTACGTTATTTCCACACAAAATGACAAATTGACGTGCCACATACATATATGGGCCATTTTGTGATTGTGTTCACGCCATTGGAGCTCTTAGAGCTTACGTGTTGACTATTTCTTCTTCTTGAGTTCTTGTACGTTAGACACTCATGTCGTCAATGAGTAGCTTGAGCCATGACTGGTCTTTCCGCTGAAGAAGAACTTGATCGACAAATTTTTTTGAAGATTTGAAATACCATTTAAACTTAATATATGCACAATTATAGATACCCGTTAGTATTATAAAAAAATATATTTGAAACCTATTTTCATTTTCATATTAAAGTATAAAAATAGGGTGAATTAGATGAATATCAATGGTTGACCAGAAAATTAGTTTTCTAACATTGATAATGTCAAATTTAGTAAACTAACGAAGATAGTTTTTTAAAAACCAAAAATATCGTTTAGATTTTATTTAATTACACAAAATACCATTATTTTTACAATTATATATTTAATGTTAGTATAACCAGCAATACTGTTCATCTGCTCAAATCGTCAATTACTATTCATCATTCATAATGTTGTATCAAATATTACTGTGCTAACAATAATATATACTCATTCCAATTTTACTTAACTGTTGTTATAGAAAAATTCTCGTACATTAAACAATATTGTTATTTAACTGTTTTAGCTTTATCATAATGATTCTTGATATAATAAATTTTGGGTATGATTAGTTTTGATTTAGATATTTTTTTATTTTCTATAAAGAGTATTATATTAAATAAGACTATTTTTGAATTTTTTTTTACTATAATTATATTGAAAAGTGAGAACGATAGATAATTAGAAACAAAAAAGTAAAACGACAGTTAAATAAAACCAGATGGAATAATATTTATGACATATTAATAAAAATGTTGTAAAATATTAACAATAATAAACGATAATTATAATATATTAACATAAATTTATCATATTAATCCAGAGAAATATTATGTTAAATAAGTTATTATATCATAAAAATATGAAATTTTTATAATAAACCATTTTCATATAATAAATTATTATGGTTATTCAGTTATCATATAATAAAAAATATAAAATATGAAAACATAAAAATTATCGTGTTAACCTGGTTATGATAATAACATATATCTGTTATTGATTTACTAAGTTAGTTATCATAACAAGATTAGACAGAATTATTCAGGTAACATATTTGCTAACTTTGTTATTCATTAACTTAAATGTATTTGAAAAGATAAAGTTCTCACAATCCAGAAAAAAACTTTGGTCATTACCATCACTATCGCCGTCTCTACAACCATCACCACCATCATAACTGATATCATTACTCCTGATGCCATCACCATCATCCGCTGGCGTTATCATCATCAAATATCATCACTGCCATCAGATGTTTTGCAATTTCTCAAAAAAATATTGTATAAATTTATTAAAAAAAATTCAATCTTTCTTTACCAAGAACTACAATTTCTCAAAATGTTATATAAAATATTAAAAACATCAAACAAATAGAAGAGAGTATTATGTCATTATTACCTCTATCTCAAACTACTGTTTCTTAACTAATATTTACTACCATTGTTCTGTTAGTTTGATAGAATGTACATATTAATAATTTATAATACAGATATTAGAAATTTTTAAGGCGATAGAAAAGAAGATAAAATGAAATATAAAAATGCAATAAAAAATGCAATGAGTAAGTGCGAGAGATCGATTCTTTAAAGATTTAATCAATAAGAAGACAACAATACGGATGACAAAAAAACTGACATAAGGGACGCGTGTACAAGCAGCAGCCACTGCCATTAAAAACTTATAACAGAGATCTAATTTGTTCGAAATTGAAAGTTGAAGACTGTACCATATATCAAAAGTTATATCATTCATACTATATATAACCAGTCACTAATCTATGACTAATGTACGAGATACCTTTTTATAGTTGAAGAGAAACGTAAATTTTCTTGATATATTATATTTGCTATATATGATTTTAGCAAAAAGATCGTAATTATTAACAACACTATCACAGAAATTTAGATATATATAAAAAGGAAAAGGTTATTTTTATGTTTAGTTACTCCTTAGTCAAAAGATATTATGAAGTAGAGGCCTTAAGTAAGATAAGAAAAAAATATGGAAAAAAGACAGCACTTGCCAAGATGCATCTTATGATTGTAATGATAAACTAAGATAATCCACACGTAATTGCTTTTCTTGATCTTTCTTCTTTTTTGAAAGATTTTTGTTTTTGTCAACTCCTTGTGCGTAGGCGGAGGGTTATCATCTCAACAAGACACTGAAAATGATACACTTCTCCAAAAATCTTTCCAAAATCCAATTCGCTCACATCCAAAATCACTATGTAATGGCCATTGTTTCGCACCAAACTTGTTTGACCAAAGCAATGCACCTTTTTGAATATTCATTCTATAAACTTGTAGAGGGGTAAACCAATATAATTTTGTTTGTTTTTCTTAATTGTTTATTCCAAACTAAAAGAGGCGTAGAGAAATGAAGATCTTTTCTAAAAATAGAAAAGTCGGAGTATATGGTTGAAGGAAGCTGATAATAACTCTAAATTTGTTCATGCCCAAACCAAGCAAACTGGTGAACGGTTTCTTTCAGATATGAGCTTTTGAGTAGAGATTAAATATGACAAATTTATGTCTAATACTCGACATGAAGACTCAGCAGAATGACATAATTAATACATCTAAGTTAATGCAATGTCGGGTGTAAAATAATTTTAATTTTTTTCTGTTGAAAGCTAAAGAGAGTATTGCCCGATTTTAATTTTAGAACCCCAATCAATCTTTGTGGGGGAACGTTTAATTTCAAATATTTTTTTTACTGTTTAAGAGATACTTCATGAATTATGGACCAATGTATCATGTAAGAGAAAATATATGAAAATTAAAAAAGTATGAATAAAGCTTATGATAGATTAGAATGACTATTCATTGACAATTTTCTAAAGAAATTTTGGATAAGCGGAAAATAAATTAAGTTGGTGATATATTTAATATGTCCATTTTAATTAATGGCCAATCACAAAAAAATAATTCCAAAAAGAGAAATAAGTTAAATAGATTTTTTTCTTAACTTAGAATGAATTTTTGCTTTTGAAATTTTTTATTTTAATATATTCTTTAAAATTTTGGGATGTTGGGTTAGAGACTAAGACATCTTTTATAGCTAATTTTTTTTTCATCTTCTGTCCAGATGTTTTGATAACAAAATATATAGGAAAGTCAGAACGTGACAAATAATCAAATGATTTAAAACTACGAGAGCCACTAATCTTTCACTTTCTTTTTTGAAAATAATAGTTTATTTTTATAAAAACTAATAAAAATTAATACCATAAAATTCTTCATATACTAAACAACATCAATCAGTATCTAAGAAACATATTAACTTTTTCAAAATTTAATTACAATGTGGACATACCGTTCATGATTTAGTTCAAGATAAAATGAAACAAATTTCCAAAATTTAGAATCTAGGGGAAATGGGATCTTACTTAAGCATTTCGGAAACCCTCAATGGTGTGAAAATCAACATTTTAATTATATTAAAGAAAGTTTCAGGATCGAATTAATTACTGGACTTCAAAGGTCTTATCTAAGGGGAATAAATAAGTTCTTATCATGTCGTATTTCTGATTGTCAAAACCTATAATCACAAAAATTATTAGTGTTGTGGCACAATTTCCGGAGCTCAAATAGTCAATATAAAAGCATCCATTGGTTAACATAGAAATATTTATGTCAAAGAAAAACAGATAAAAAATTGGATTTTGAGTATTAGAAGATTTTACACAGTTTTGCTAGCAAAAATAAAACCTTTGGTCAGTAATGGATACACTGGATTCACTTTTTCTAAGGTTTGAAACACAAATCCTGTAGACTCAATAGAATCTTACTCTTTATCCTTTGGCTGGAGGAAAATTATTTCGGTTTGACATCTGGTTAAATGACTAATTAATATAATTGTGGTTCATGATATTTTATTTCAACATGAAATAATCTTTAGATATCAGTTATATGTCCTATAAAATGCAAAGTGCATAATTATTATACTCTTTTTACTGTTAAATCTGATTTAGTGAAATAGACATAGACATAGATATAGACATGGAATATAACTTTATGTAATATAACTTTATGATTGGAAATCAAAATTTCTGGAACTAGCCCCTGAGTTGGATTTGGAGAAGCATTTGCAAGCTTAGAAGCATAGCTCATCAAATGCTAGTTTGAAAGTTGTTTCCAGTATTTCAGCGAGTTTTTGATTCGATAACTGGACCGATCTAGGTCCGTTAATAGAATTTACGGGTGCTGAGGGTCCGTTGATTGCTGGTCTGAGAAATGCTTTGATGGCAGACAGCATTCTCAATGGCGAATGGTGGGTTTCCCGGATGAGGACAAGAAATCCAGTTGTTACACTGCTAAAGCGCTGCCTTCCACATCCGGGTTTGATCGCTAACTCCTCGGAAGATGATGTGTACATGTGGATGCCAGAAAGGTCGAAACAGGCAGGGCGTTTTTCATCTTCAAATACTTGGAAAGCTTTGTTCGACTTTGGAACGGATGTAAGCTAGCATAAGGAGGTTTGGTTTAAGGACAGAATACCCAAGCATTCCTTCATTTGCTGGATTGCAACACGTAATAGGATGGTTACTAGGGATAAATCGCAGAGTTGGGCGCTCAGTGTTCCAACAGTTTGTACTCTATGCAACGCAGGGGATGAATCAAGGAATCATTTGTTCTTCGATTGTGCCTACAGCTCTGAGGTGTGGAGTTACTTCACTTCCAAATTACACTTGACTTCTCTTGCAGGTTTTGAGGATAAGCTTTTTTGGCTGAAAGCAAGGATTCCTGACTAGAATTTTGCTTTTCTAAAGAAGCTAATATTTCAGGCATGCATATACTTAGTATCAAAAAAAGTGTAATGACATAATTTATTCGGGTATTGCTCGTTCCTATATGTCTACCATTGAAGATATTAAGCAGGTAATTCGTTCAAAGTTGGACCCTCTCTCGCTTGCAGAATCCATCATCTGCAGGACCTACTCTTTTGAAGACCTGGTTTTCTTTCTTCTAGTGTACCCCTCTTGTCGTCTTTTTGGCCTGTGACCCGTTGTTTTTTTGGCCCACCTGCGAGTAGGTTTTTGGTATCGCTAGTGGTGTATTAGTAAGGTGATGAGTAGGTGTAGATGTGTTTACTCAGCATCAAGTGTTTCGTTAGGAATGGATTTATATAAGGGCATTATTACCAATGAAAATATTTTTAAAAAAAACTTTATGTAATGTAATTATTGTTCTTGAAGAAGCCTTAGTATGCCTATAAGCATAATTCCTAGACCAAATTTATAAGGATGGCATTTTACTAAATTAAGAAACTATACGGTTATATTGGGGAATATAACTGTATAAAATTATCTATCTATTATTCATTATGTACTGTGCTGTTTCCTGTATCAGATTTTTAAAAAGTACACATGTATACATATAAGAATTAACAAATACATCCCTTATAGTTCTAACAAATTTGCTGACAAAAAAAGAATTAATTATGACATACCATATGCACAGTGTGGACAAAATATGAAATAATAAATCATGTTTTTAGTGTATCTGTTTTACAAAATCAGATTTTTTAATTATTGATTATCTTTTTTGGTGACTCCCACAAAACAATCATAATATAGATTGTCTTTGGATTATTTAGTATATTTAGACAGAGGCAACAATTGCGAATCAGCACAAAAAATTAAAATTTATACAGAATCACAATATATTATTGACTTTTAATGTTATTGACTTTTGTAAGATATTGATGTTATATATATGGTTCCTGGAAAGCGAATAATTTTTACTCGAGACTTGGTCGGGTTTGTTTCCAAAAGATATCGAAGGGGAGTTAATGGGATTAAGGAATGCAAGGAGAAATTTTTCTCCTTTGCATGCTGAACTAGAAATGCTAATCACAATCATGCATTGCTTAATCATATAACCATAGATAGCTATACATTTTGCAATATATTATTCCAGCCGGTGAAAATGGTGTTTAAATGGGATAAGTGGCATGCATTGTTTATACTATTGCAAGAACTTGTGAAGAGTAAAGAAGTATTTATATTTTCATCTTATTTATATCAAGCACAAAAACCAAAAACAAATAAGTCACCATGTATTTTTTATCTTTCTTTTTGATTTTTTGAATTTTTTTAGATATAAAAACGTTAAAAAGATCTTTGATAAAAATACCAAAGAATATTCATTTTCTGTTGTAAATAGAGAAAGAGATAAAAGAAAGAAAGAAGAGATTGGTGTGTATTATCAAATGAATAAGAGGTTCTTTAAATATGAATATAATACTAGGATTTTACTTGATGATAAAGTAAAACCTATTATATAAGTAGTTTTAGAATCTTTTAGAACATGAACCTTCATAACATTTCTCCTTAGATGTCCATTATAATGGATTGAATTGCAAAGCGTCTAAAATAATAACTCAATAACAACCTTACCAAGAAAACCTAATAGGAAAAACCATGGTTAAGAAAAAAAGAGTGCAACACGAAATTACTTTCCCTCATGAATACAGCCGTCAATATCTTTCACACGATGTAATCTAATATGATGAAATAACTTCTTAAAAGTAGCAGTAGGTAGTGCCTTGGTCAATAAGTCAGCCAAATTATCACTTGAACGGATTTGTAAGACATGAATATTGCCATTCTTATGTAGCTCGTGAGTGAAGAAGAATTTTGGTAGAATGTGTTTTTTCCTATCTTCTTTGAAAATTCCATCTTTGAGCTGTGCGATGCAAGCAAAATTGTCCTCATACATACCTGTTGGTGTTTCTTTCCCTGTAGATATACCAAAATATTCTCATATATGTTAAATTACAGATATTAACCATACACACTCACGACTAGCTTCATGGATAGCTAAAATCTCTATGTGGTTAGAAGAAGTGGCTGCAATGATCTGCTTCATAGAATGCCAAGAAATAGCGATACCACCACATGTGAAAACATATCATGTTTGTGATCTAGCATTGTGAGGATCAGACAAGTATCCATCATTTGCAATACCAATCAAATCTTTTGTTGATGGGTTAAGAAAGGAAAGACCCATGTATTTCATACCTTGGAGGTAAAAAAGTATATGTTTAATTATATTCCAATGCCTACGAGTTGGGCATGAGCTAAATCTTGCCAACAAATTTATCGTGAATGATATTTCAGGTTTAATATGATTAGCGAGGTACATTAATGCCCTTATTAAATTTAGATATGGTACTTCTTTAGTGTTTTTTCTAGGGCAGAAGGGATCTTTATTCCATTTTGGCCAATCATTTCTTAGTGTACACTGCAATAGATTTGGTTCATGATCCTCATCCGTAACATTAACTGCTACATTGCATGCAAAAATATCATCAACGTTGATTTGCTTTTGGTTTCACTTTATTCCAGACATGACATAATTAGTTGAGATCTCTTACCTGAATTTAGTTTTTTTATTTCGTGTCCAAGGTTTCTTGTGGAATTTTTTCATCTGTAATTGTTAACTCGGTTTCACCATTGCCACTTTCTGCTCATTTTCTTTTTCAAAGATTTTTATCTTTGGAACTGATAGATCTACCACGCATATAGCTTGCTTTATACTCATTAGCGGATTGATTTTGTCCTTCTAGGACGTCCATACTAATTGAGCATTCATAGTTGGGATATGTGACCTAGTCACTCTTTTTGGGTCAGTAAATGCATCTGGCAACTGATTTGCTAAGCCTTGTAAATGAATTATCTTTTGAAATTCTAAATCACATTCTTTGTCCGAAGATCTTGATAAGATAATGATAATTCATTATAGGTAGTATCTTTTCCCAGTTATTTATTTTCTCCCCCTAATTTTATTCAACAGACTCATTAAAATGATAGTCGGCAAACCGCAACATATACAACACACCCAAATATCTGAAGATGAGAAATATTTGGTTCATGATCCAGAATCAATTGTGATGGGGAGAATTTATGATTACTCGTTGGCCTGATGCGAATCAATGCTAATTCATGTAATATATCATGCCTCCATTAAAAAATTAGGAGTTTTGATTTCATGAGTAATGGTCTAGTAATCAATTATAGATATTTGATTAACAATTCAGCTAAATCATTTTGTGTGTGAACATGTGCTACAGAATGTTCAACACTTACCCCAACGGACATGCAATAATCATTAAAATCCGAAGATGTAAATTCACCAGCATTGCCAAAGCGAATTTTCTTAAGAAAATAATATGGAAAATGTGCTTTTAATTTGATCAATTGAGCTAAGTAGTCTCACAAAAGCCAAGTTATGAGTCGATAATAAAGTATCTCAAAATTTAGTTAATGCATCAATTAGAACCATAAAATATCTAAAGGTTTCACACTATGGGTGAATCGGCCCACAAATATCTCGAAAAATTATCGACTCAAATTTTATCTTGCCTGGTGAAGGCCATGATCAATTTTCATTACGAACAAGCAGCATATGAGAAATAATTTAAAAGAATCTTATGGTTTCAACAGATGTACACATGAATTATTAACTATTTTTTCGTATCATTATTGAACCGGGGTGGCCTAACCAATCATGCCAAATGGTGAAGTTTTCTATAAACTTTTGGTTTACTATAGCATTTGCCTCAATCATACTAATCTTAGTATAATACAATTCATTGGAGAATGCAAGTAGTCTTTCCAAAATGTTCTTAGAACTATGGGTAATCCTTGTAATTTAAAGGATTCAACATTTCCTTCACTCATAGTGTAACATCCCAGTCCAAGGCCCGTTCGAAATTGAGGCCCAATTGCCTAACCCTAGTGCATCTCCTCTTCCCAATGTCTATAAAAGGAGAGGCAAAACTCCTTCTGCCTCACACACTCAATTCCCAGCGAAGCTCTGCCAAATTTTGGTTATCTGCTATAGTCGCCGTCGTCAGAAGTACCTCAACTCGTCGGAGTCATAAGATGAGTTTTTCCAGATTTGGTTATTTGATCATAACTTCTTCATACGATATCAGATTCTAGCGATCTACATATCAAACTGTAGATATCTCCGAGACGAAGCTAGACACATAGAACGCTCCGGATTTGGTCGCCGGTCGCGTCGTCAATCGCCGCCGGAAGTTTCGCCGGAAAATTGAAACATCTCCGATCTGTGTAATTTTCCGGTATATGATAGTTCATGCTGTTATGATTCCGAATCTGCCTTCTGTTTCTCATGAATCGCTGTGGTTTGAAAGTTGTTGCTGTTTGAAGTTATGAGGGTATTTAGTAATTTTTGTCTATGAGTCGTTCTGATCTGGAATATGGTCCCGAGTGGTTACTGATATCGTTTTTGAGTAGTCGGATATCAGCAGTCCTCACTTTGTTTCGAACTTCCATTTATGGCAGGTTTCCATTTAAAGAAGTTTTTCCTTTTTGGCAGTTTCGAGAAAAGAAAAGTTTGTTCTTCCGTTGCTAAGGTGAGGAATTCGTCGAGTGTTTCCATTAGCTCATTCTTATAGCCGTTAATCTCTAGTTTGAGTCTTTACTTAAAATATGTATGTAACAGGTCTAATTAATAATAGACGCGTTATTGTTTGTGATTGTATAAACTATATATTATGTATACAAATATATATAAATATATATATATATCACATAGAATCCATAGGATTAAAGGATTAAAACTTTTGTATGATGATTGGTTGTCTGAGCATGTTAAGTTGTATTGACGTGTTGTGTTAGATGCGAGCGTTAGGAGTTCGCGATAGGTTGGTTCGAGAGTGGTGTTGTGGCATTTAGACCCAGACTTTCGAATCATGTAGGATTGAGATATGGTGTGATGATGGTCTGTCATGTATGGCGTGCCCTGCATGAAGATCCACATGACCGTTTTTCATGTATGGCGTGCCCTGCATGAGGACGTGTATGTTTTCTTGTGTTTGTGAAGTGAAGGAGTTTCTGTCATGTATGGCTTGTCCTGCATGAAGATTCGTCTGACCGTTTGTCATGTAAGGCGTGCCCTGCATGAAAACGTGTCCCCTGGTTTGTGTGTGTGACATTGAGTGGTCATATGTTTGAGTGTTCTAGACACTATGATTGTTTACATGTTTTAGCCTTAGACTTGCTTTTGATTATTGTTATAAGTTTTTCTGGTGAATTCATGAGTCTCTAGACTCATTTCTCACTGGGTAATCCAATTACTCATCCCTTCCCAAATCTTTGAGGTGAATCTATCGTCGCGCCCGAGTAGCATCGAAGTCGATGAAGTTGTTATACCTTTGAATAATATTTTTCCGGATTATTTATTATTTATTTAAAACGAATTTCAATCAATCAAGATTATTGATTATAGTGTTCCATCACTTCTTCTCTTCGTTAAAGAGAAAATTGGAAAGGTCCAGATGAGTGATATCACCAAGATTAAAATCATTTACTCCATTTTTACACCAAATTTGTTTCTATACTCTTTCCATTCTTCACTGATTGTTGATAAAGTTCAAAAGATGCTTTAGTGTACGATACATACGAGACCAATGGTTTTTTCCTCCACATCGGTAACATACATTTACATGTGTTGGTTTCTCATGTTTTTTAATTTCTTTTTTTTTCCCACTTCTGGTTAGAATATGTGTTTTTAAAAGAAACTTTTCGGCCTCAAACTTGACTATATCCATATCCATATCCACGTATATGTCCACAACTATGACCATGACCGTAACCACGACCACAAGTGTAGCCACTTCCATGGCCATTGGTGTGGTTTTCTACTGTCACCTTCGCTTGAGGGAATGGAGCAGAACCAATTGGGCATAGTCCACGATTTTTCATTAAAAGATCATTATATTCCTCAGCTACAATGAGACAAGAAATAAGTTAGAGAATACTTCTGGAATCCTCTTTCAAGATATTATGTATGCAGGTCAACATTGTTTGCATTAAAAGTAAAGAATGTCTTCTCTAACTTATCTGCTTTCATGATTTTTTCTCCACATAATTTTAACTTGGAATTAATTTTGAACAAGTCAGAGTTATAATCACTTGGAGACTTCAAGTTTTGCAATATCATATGGTTCCAATCATAACGAGCTTTAGGTAAGATCACAGTTTTCTGGTGGTCATACCTTTCTTTTAAATTTTTTTAAAGGACTTGTGGATTTTCACAGTCAAGTATTTATTTTTTAGACCGGCATGGAAGTGATGACGAAGGAATATCATAAGGTTTGCTTGTGCTTGACTTTGAGCTTAATTATCTTTTTTGATTGTATCATCAAGCCCCTTTGCACTAAGAGAAATTTTGGCATCTAATGTCTATGCCAAATAGTTGTCTCCACTGATAAAAAATTTCAAATTCAACACTAGTAAATTTTGACATTTTTCATTGAAATAACAAAATAATAATGAAATTTCATAAAAGAATAATGATCATTTATTAATATATTTCTACATGTCATATTATCATGTAACTAATCAATTTACTCACTAAAATCATATAATGTATGTGCAAATTTCGTGAATGATATGTGCAAATTTCGAGTGCAAAATATGTTGTACTGGTAATATATGTGCAAAATTCAGACATAGATTATACTGATAATAAATGTAAAAAATTCGGGTGAAAATTATATTGATAATAAATGTGCAAAATTGAAATGAAAATATACTGAAAATAAATGTGCAAAACTCGGGTAAAAATTAGGTTGATAATGAATGTGCAAAATTCGGGTTTAATTATAGATGTGATATGTTCATAACATGTTTGTGTAAAACGTGAACATCTTTAAATAATATATAAATCTATTACAGACAGAAAATATATAAGCACAAATCCAAATTTAAATAAAATATGTAAAGCACAAGAATCCAAATGATGTCACATACTTGATCGAACAATAATTTTTATATTGATGGTTTTATAGTGCACCATACTGTGGATCTATTATTATGACGATGAATGGTTCTAATATCGATAAATAATATTTCATTAAGTATTGATGGAATGAATCCATTATTACAAACCTTGAATTGATAATAAACATGGTATGAAGAAGGATTAATATTAAAATAAGAGATTAGTCAGTATTAATCCAATGAATAAGAGGTCCTTTATATAAGAATACAATGCTAGGGTTTTACTTGGTGATAAAGTAAATAAATAGTTCTAGAATTTTTTTTGGAACATATGCTCTATAATGGAAATATATATATTATTCATAACATTTTCATTTTTATTTATAAGTGTATAGTTCTTTTTGCTTGAAAACCTAAAGAGGTGTATTAAATCTAAAATTTGGAAAAGATTTGAGTTTTAATAAACTTTTAGAAGATTTGGATGAATTATAGAAGTTGATATTTTTTGTTATTAACATATGTAATCTCACCTAAAATCATGAAATTTATCTATACGTATTTTTAACTAAACTCCACCAATACAATTTGAAATCACTAAAAGTCCATTACTTAAAATATTTTTATTAAAAATAGAGTCAAAAGTACATTATTAAATTATAATTCAACAATATTGGATTATAACAATTTTAAAACTGATGTTTTAAATAACTGATAGGCTAAATTACTTTAAATTCTATTGTTTATCTTAGATATAACATAGTCATTAAAAAATAAGTTTCAAGGTTTAAACGTACAATTTTTAATTTTAAACAAAAGTTGGCATACACGGATATATATTTATTTCCTAGCTAAATTATATGTTTAATATATGTAATCGGTATGGTGAGAATTAGTCTAATTAGGGTTTTAGATATCTGCATAGACGCTACATTGCTTGTTGGTTGTGTTATCTGGCCTATGTAAATCAATTTAAATTAGGTTCCTCTACTATACTGGCGAGGCTCAGTTGACAATTCATAAACCAAATTTCTTCTGCTGGCTGACATTAGTCAGCTCTGATTGAATCAGATTATTGTCTAATGGACCCAATGCAGATCTGATCACCCCCAAAGATATATGTAAATGCTGATGTGACACTCATCAAAGAGAATCAATAAAACAATATTTAACAGCTCACTTGAAATTAAAATTATTGGTTTCATCTGGAGATTAAGAAAACTGTAGAATAAACTTATAAAAATCGGGTTTTGAATTAAGAACATAATATAATACATTAAGAACAAGTTTTATTCAACAATCGCAAATTCGCAATATACACATTGCTTTTCGTTGCAATTTAGTATACGATTCATGTATTAGGTTACCAAACATATATATATATATATATAATGTAAATTATTCACATTCGAATGTCCTCAACTTTTACTCCTTGAGTACATAGGTGATGACGCCTGGAATATGAATGTTCGTGAGGTAATCGTCCCAATCGATAGATTTGGGATCAAATTCGAACAAACCATATATTTCTTTATTAATATCCTTCGCTTTCAATCGCAGTCGCTCAGTATTCATATCGTCAAATCTACAAAAAAAGAATATAGCGTTAACGTAACATCAACTATACATTTAATTAAAAATTATGTATGAAATTTTTTGAGATTGATACATACATGCCCTTAAACAAGGCAAAAGGTCTATAGAGCTCGACCAACCGCATCGCCAGCTTAATATTGCGATCAAAGTCTCTATATTGGTTCCCATTCCACCATGGATAAATTATATCCATAACTCGCAACATCTAAGCATAGAAAAGTAAAGTATCCATGAAAAACTGTTATTAACAATTCAATACAACTTTATATTTTTTTCCTCTTTAATATTTGTGAAAATAGAGACGTTTCTCAACATTCCCCATTTGGTGCGAGAATTAATATTTGTGGGCGGTCCCGACTCCCCAGAAATTTTAAATTTAATGGGTCTGAAGATTTTTAGATATCTAAAATATTTCGAAACAAAAATGAGCAAAAAAAGGCAATCACTACCTTTTTGGGATTAAATTTTTTTTTTTTAAATGATGCATACCTGCAAATGTAGCTTGTAACGAAGTGTCATGTAGAAGCTGAACTGAGCCATGGTGGACAAGATAGTGAGTTTGGTGACTATGATGGGTGAGCCGTCGCGTCCAACAAGAGGAGTTTTGGCAAAGTAGCGAGCAATGAGATCATGAACCTGTTGGAATTTGATCGGGTTTTTACAAGACGAGCCAACATGGTACACAGTCTGAGAGCCTGACTTCCCCGCGTGCATTGCCGCAGCCGTTACCATTGCATTGGCGACCATGTCCACAGGTATCTATGAACCATCAAGAAGGTTTGCATTTTCTTAAGTTATATTAGCTATTACAAAATTGTTATAGTTTTAAGGTCAATGCTAATATATATATGTTTGTATAATTTTTTTACTTTCTATTTTATATGTAAATGAAAATGCATAATACATATTAATATAAAAATTAAAAAGAAATAATGTTGTCTTTGAAGATGTAACTTTTACTTTTCATTTTATATGTAAACTCAAATGCATAATCGACAACTTACGAGATCAAGGATTGAGTTTTGATCCGCAAGAAAACATTTGAGCCTTCCTTTTCCAAATGCAACAATCACACTATCTAAATTTGAAAAATAATGTTATAAATTTGAAAAATCATGTCATAAATTGTTTATATAAATAATTAATCTATAACCGGTATATATTTACCGTAACCCTTCGATCCAACCGGGAAACGGTTCTGAAAAAGTACTAGTGATCATCGTGGGACGGATAATAACGAGAGGGAGATCTTCTCTATGGTTGCCAATAAGCATCTCTCCCATTGATTTGGTGAAAACATACGTGTTTGGCCATCCATATAGCTTTGCCCTAATAATTATATAATAAGTTTTAGTTAATCGGAGTTTTTTTTTACCAAGTTTCCTCAAAGCAAATTTTACATTTATTGTAAAAAAAAAACGATATTTTGGGTCTGAATATAACTTTACATTCGGTTCAGAAAAAGTTATAACCATTTTGATTCCAAATCATGCATTAATTTCTATCAATTTTATATAAAAGAAATAGTCTTTGTTGGTACACTGACCTAGACATTCCAAGATCTTTCATTGACTGTGAAATTTCTTCTTCCGAACAATCTTGTTTTTGCAGTTCTTTCAGCTTCTGTTCCATTAGCTCCACTTCGGTATCGATAACCACTTTGCCATCTCCGTTCAACGTCTCTCCCATGTCGAATGTTTTCTCTCTTAAAATTCCGGATTTCTCTCCGCACAACACATAGGCTACAAAAATACAAATTTGAGGTGTCTGTAACTATATGATATGTTATATACGGTCACATATACACTTATAATGAACCAATTGATATGATCTAACTATGTATCCTTTTCTGAAAATAATAAGATTAAATATATAAATATAACTCACCAGTTGAGACATGGAGAAGCAACTGCCCTTTAACACACTTCTTGGCAAAGTTAAGGACATTGAGCGGTCCAAATGTATTGATCTTAAGACCAACATCATATCTATTTAATGAATATCATTTTTTTGAATTTAGTGTTAGATTTTAAAATCTTCTTAAGGCTAAAAAGCTTTGGAACGTGGAAACTAATATCAGAAATAGCGTTATTATACACCTTTCATCGAATTTCGTTGTGGCGGCAACATTGACAACGATATCGATCTCATTCCACATATTTTGTAAAAGAACTGAGTCCTTCAGTCCCAGATTATCAACTGAAATATCACCAGCAACAGGGACGACTTTTTCTGACACTAAGGCATTCAGATTGTCAGCACCTAAATGGTTCTTCAACAATCTAAAAAGATCTTTCTCCAAAACCTGTTGTATTGTTTCATCTAGGTCAGATTAGATTCTGAATTAAAATATAGAACATTTACATGATATTTGGTGATAAATGTTATATAGTATTGATTTATATCTAACCTACAGTTTTAGTTATACCTCACTGCGAAGCCGTTGCATGGCTGATTCATTGTCTGACGCTCTCAAAAGAAGATAAAGCTTCTTCAGGTTTGGTTGTACCCTCAATATTTTCTCCACAAACACTATAGATTTTGAACACATTTTCAAAATTTAAAATTCTTTAATTATATTACAAAACTAATTACTTCAAAAAATTATTTTGGTAAGAAATCAAACAATCTTGATACGTGGTCACCATCACATATAACATTACTTAAATTAGAATTAGGTAGATTCGATATGAATTTAGAAAGAAATACCAAAACAACGAAATGAATAATATAATATCCACTAAAAATGCTATGTGTGCCATGCAAATGAAATTCTAAAGTCGTAATGAACCATAGTAATTAGAAAACCTAACAAAAAATCTTGAATTGAATTAAATCTTTTTTGGTGTTGCATAAAATGACAATCGCATTGTATTATCGATCGAAGAAGTGAGGGTACCTTTGGCGAGGAAACCGGGAACTCCGGTGACGAGGATCGTCTTGTTCTGAAGAAATTCAATGCAAATGGATTCCATTGGAGATGTACACTTAATCTATTTAGTGAATATATTCTGTTTTGATTACAGGACCTTCGAATTGTTGAGCCATCATATCTACTATTTATAGATCTACATACACTCACAAAAGAATCGATATTAAATTTATTTCTGATTTAATTATTAATGAAAACATATCATAAACATACTTAAATAATATGAGAAACCTTGGCCATATACAGTGTTCTAGTTAGGTACGTATTTCAAACGATACGTAACATTAATCATAAACATATTTCCAACCAATTTGAAATTTCAAGGGTCTAAAACGACAAAACAAACCAAATTTTTTTCCTTTTTCTTTCAACATCATCAATATAGGTTTTTGAATTCGGATGATAACTCAACATATTGTTTTATGTAAAAAAATTAAAAAATTTGATTTTAAACTGCATGTCTAACTTTGAAAAGTGTATGAATATGGAAAATAAAACTACATAAATTAAATAATTTTTAAAATGAATATGTAAGAATTTTACACCATATCAAAACTGTATTATGAATTTTTGATTAAGGTCTATGAAATAATGATTAATAGAATTTAAATTATAAAATATTTTTTTTTGACAGAAATTCTATAATATTTTATTTTAAGGTATACTTATTTTAATGTTTTAGAATAATAGATGTGACAGATTTTTTTATAGTTATTAATGACTTTGTTGTGTACATTAAGAAAGTATTATACAATTTTAAACAATTATTTAACAATGTTATGAAACTTAAAAATCCTAGAATGCATCCCAATCAAAAATAAGAGTAAATTATGTAAATATTAAGAAATAAAAACTATTTATGTAAAAATGTTGTACGTATAGGGTTATTATTATAGGTAGCGAAAAGATATCGATAAAAAGTAAAAAAATTTGCCAAAAATAACCCAAAATTTAATTTTGAATACCAAAATAATCTAAAAGTTACAACTACTCTCTTATTACCAAACATAAAATAGAAAACCACAATGACGGTTATAACTTTTCAAAATCTGAAATTACCAAAGAAAGTCTATTTAGTAGACTTGATATGTAGTCTGCTCCATCAATAAATATTATATTTAAATTAGAAACTTTTGAAAAGTTCATTTCATTAAAAATGGGCATGCATTAACAAAATATAAGCAATTGTGATGTACAAAAATTAAATATTGTACAACTGAATTAAATTAAATTAAATAATAAAAAAATGTTTTTAATAAAAAATATGATTTCATTAGAAATCTGAAATTGCTTTAAAAGTCTATCAAGTAGACTTCTAACAAAATCTGAAGTATAGGAATTTATTAATCTAACAAAAATCTAAATCTTTTCTTTCCAAAACTCTCTAACCTCTTTGAACTTAAAGACACCAAACCTTAGATCTATTTTTCATCTGTTTTCTATAATTTTATCTTGTTTTTGCATTCTCCTCTATGGTTTTGATCTTCTTCTCCAAAAAATATAAGATGTAGATTTGTAGATTTAGATGTGTTTAGCAAACTGCGGAAGATGCACAAGCAATACATATGTAACATCTCTTAAAAAAATTTGTTTGAAGTTTGTTGTCTATTGATGAAGTCTATTAAGTACTGGTAACTATGGTACTTCTTATTTTGGTTGTATTATAAGTACTACGAGAAAGTTATTTTGGTTGTACTTTAAATATTTTTAGCTATGGAGATTTGTAATTTTGGTCGCTAAGAACTTCTTTATTGACAGGGATACAAAAACTTTCATATACAAAGAGTTCTGTCTACAAAATATATGCAACAATATAAAGTTATAGGAATACACAAGCATATACTATTAATTTACAAAAAAATATATTTTGTGATGAGAACTTATGACAAAACAAATTTGATTCAATCAGAGACGAATAATGTCAGCCAGCAGAAGAAATTTGGTTTATGAATTGTCAACTGAGCCTCGTCAGTTTAGTAGACGAACCTAATTTAAATTGATTTACATAGGCCAGATAACAATAAGAATAAAATGATATCAATATGAAAAAAATAAGAATAAAAATTATAAAATGATATCACCTTGGTTGGAGAAATTATCTGAACTGATTTGCTTACCCATTTGTTTCCTCTTTTGAAGGATCTCTTTTATATGGCCATATATCTCATCTAAAAAGATTTTAGGTTGTGTCCACAATAAAAGTCTTTATATATGTCTTGTCACATTTTAAAGATTTCTTTTGCAAACATTTTAAAGATCTTTTTAAACACTTGAAAACATTCGTTATAGTCTTTTCGATCAAAATTCTTTCATACGTATTAGTTATTGATAAATTTTTGAATGAACAGTACATGAAATTACTGAGCCAGAGAATGCATCTTTTATTATAAATATGCCAATTAGTCATTTTTAAAACCAGATACATATGGATAATACGTCACGAAATTTGAGAAATATACAATAAAATTAGGATATCGTACCAATATGGATACTCTGATAAAAAATAGAAGCAATCTGGTTATGGGGCCATATATAAAATCTTTACCTGATTTCACGTGGAAACTAAAATGTCCCCCTTAAAATGAAACACTTTATTAGGCAAGTTCTATCAGTTGTTTATCGGTCATAAATATTTGAAGTTAAGAAGAAATAATTGTGATATCTAATGTACCTGATGGGGCAGATGAATAAATAATTAATCATGCTATTTGAATGCCCTCCGGCTATACAATCATGAGCTCTTTCACAAATGTCATCTAATCTAGGAGTGTTACTCATGTTATCGTAATCTCAAATATGGACTATATGTTCTGGATACTTCCTCCAGATAATTAAAATTAAAAATACTCATGAATCTTATGACATCATAAGAATAGGAATAGTAAATTATATATTAATATTGATAGGGATCCAGGGAAATTCTTAAGCTTGCAGAAACATAGTCATTACTATTTCAGATTATTAATGATACGGGACTAATGGTTTACCACAGGTCCATTTGTTGGTAATATATTCAAGGGTATTCCGTTTTGTTCAAAATGGTCGACTGTAACATATAGATGGCTCATGGAAATAACCGTAAGCCAAGAGGGAGAAGACGGTTAGATGAGGGCAAATAATATAAGAATTAGTCTTTCCATTGTATGCTGAATTTGAAGCACTTATTTGAGCTACTGTATGTATGATTGCATAACAACAAACAGAAGTAACTTTCGCAACAGACTGTTCAAAATTTTGAAGATGAAGCCGGAAGCATTCAAATTGCATGATTCTCCATTCACTTAGAAGAGTTTCAGAGATGTAAGGAGTTCTTCAACACATTTGCTATCTCTTTTATTTTACGTGCAAAAATACAAAGGCGAATAAGCTAGTATGGAGTGTTCGAATGTAACTGTCATATATTGTTCATGTATACTTTGTACTACCAATTTGGTTATCCAAATTGTTCTAAGTTCATCATATTATTGACAAAAAAAATAATGGAAAAAGAAGAATAAGAGATTATTTAGCTTTTGAATATGAGTGTGGCAGATGGTGTGCAAATCAGGGTTATAACATTGATCGAATCAACTTTATCCTCAAGTAAAAAATCATTCATAGGCAGTAGTTCTTTCATTTTGATTCGGGAAAAGTGGTATACAATACTGTTCTTTGCACCTTTCTTATTTCTGATATCTAAATCAAACATTTGCATCAAAAAAATGATTTTATGAATCATGACTTTATATCCTTCTTGGATATCAGATACTTAAGAACATCATGGTTTGTATGAATGATGTGTTGTGTTTTTTACGCATTCTTTTCAATGTGTTTTAGAGTCTTTATCGGATTTTTTAGTTTTTATTGAGTTATTTCAGATCAAAAGATAGCTTAGGATGAAGATAGAAGCTTTGCTCATATTACGAAGCAGTCGCTCCGTTATGGCAAGAAAAAAGATGAAACTTTCCAGTATACTTAATTTTGATCTAAGTTTCCCCAAAAAAATTGCCCAACCACCAAAAAACCTATATTATATCTTTCTTTTATATTACAAAGAACAAACAGACTTATTGATGGCTTTTGCACTTGTAAGAATTGGGAAGAAGAAATCTCTACAACACTGAGAAAAATTCTGAATCTTTTTTTTATTTATTTATCCATGAATTTCTCATATTCTCTTGTTGTGTTTTGCTCTGTAATTTCTAAGTAGTTTTTCAGTTAGGTTAAGGGTTTCAAAGAGATTTATTGATTCAATGAAATGAATATCGACAGGCCGTATTCAATAGATTATCTTCACCTATTGTTGCTCTTATTGCCTAGACTAACTTGATCACTTAGTCTATGATCTTAAGTTAAATATATTCATCAAAAGTGTAACATGTTGCTTGAACTAACATATCTGAGCGATTTGTCCTTAACCAACGATACTTTATGTTAATGCAAACTGTGAACAGATTGAACCAAGTCGATAATGCTTGTCTACAGTTTTAGGTTCAAACAATAAATTAGGATACTAAATTGATAGAAAAAGTTGTTGATGCTACGATAGTGGATTAATATTATTTTTATGTTTGAGTTTGAAACTTTTGCTTAATCATATCCTGAATAATTATTTGGTTCTTGATGATTTAATCCCTACGATATTTCTCTTGAACTAACACTTTATTTAATTCTTGTACATTGATTTATTGCATTTTTGTTATTACTTTCACAAACAAAAGTCTTTAAATTGGCTTAGCTTAATTTCATTGTCATAGAATTAAAATATAATGATAATTTTCTGGATAGAATCATTTTATATAATTGTGTTTTTTGTTCACCAGAAATAATATTAAACACCAGAAGATATGATCGAAACATATAAGCAAATTAAATGAATGTGGTCTAGTGGCAATTTTTAAGAAAGCATTAAATGCCAAATAATCATTTAGTCTCCATACTTAAAACGTCTACCAAACTACGTGATTTTAGGCAGTTTAGGGTTTTAAAGAATAACACACACACACACACACATATATATATATATATATATATATCACCAGTTACTGAAAATTTGCTCAATTTTGGTTATATAATATTTTAAACCTTAAATATTATGTGTTCATTATCTTAGATATATAATAATCATTCATAAAATAAGTGTTCAGGAATTAAACAGACAAAAATTTAATTTTAAAGAAAAATATATATGAGGTAAATAAAATGCCTATATCATTTTAGGGGCTTAAACTTCGCAGACACCGACATATTTTTATTTCCGCCTAATTCACTATTTAATATATGTAATAGTCATAGTGAGAATTATGCTTTAAATGGAAAGCATAAAAAATGATGAACCATATATATATGGTGAGCCGTTCACTTTCTTTTCTCATTCACGAAACTAATAGGCAGCACATAAGTTTAGTGGATCAGAATAAAATTATAGACCACTTATATAGAAAAAAACGTTTTTCAATTCTAAAAACAGGAGGTTTCCACAATTTTTCAATCAAATATAGATCAGTCACACAATTCAAAAAAAAATGAGATAGATAAATTAATTAAAGGACCAAAATGTATTTTTTTGTTTTCTCTGGTAGTGTATGTTTATTTAATTTTTTTATTATGTTATGTATTTAAGCAATTTAATAGTTATTTTTTGAAATTTTTGAATCATATGAAAGAAATGTTAGGAAGATATTATTTTAGTATCATGTTTTGGTTATTATATTTTTTTGTAAATTTGATTTATTGGCTTTAATATCCCATTTAGCATTGTGGGATGCTGGATTTTAACCACAGTTAGCTGTCATGAATTTCAGATATTTTTACCATTGTGCCACATTATTCTCACTATATTTTTATTTTATAATATAATATTCTATTTTTTTACAACAAATAAAACAAATAAACTAAAAGGTTTTAGTTAACCATACAGGGGTACATAATTAACATATATCATTTCTGTCTGATGGCCTTGTGCACTCCTTGCTAAATTGTAATATTCTAATTAAGTTGATAATCTCATGAACAAAATAATAAATTCAAATAAAGTTTTTAATTTTATTAAAGACCATTTAAGATTGTGTATTTAATAATTTTATGTTTCTGGACTAAAGTTACAAATAATGTTGTAATTTTTTTATTATTAATAAACAAATTTATTAAAATAAGTTTGTATACATGACTATATTATATATTTTTAAAATTTTGTATATATTTATAATTTTATGAATAAAATTAGTCAATAAATATATATTTGTATAATTATAATATTATATGAACATATATCTATGGAAAAAATAAAATATACCAAATTTTTTATCTGAAAATTGAATATAATTTTATTTTAACTAAGACATATATGTATAATCATATAATAATGTTTTTGTTTAAAATGAAATTATATAGATTTATAATAAAATAAAATTATATATTATATTACATATAATTTATTTTATGTTTTAATTAAGGTAATAGTTATGTTTTTGTAATTTTATTTTTAATCTTTTGAAAGAGATTTTCGTAAGATATTTTTAGTTATCATGTTTTTGTATTACGTTTTTATTTTATAATATAAAAATTTCATTAAATTAAGAAAATAATTTCATGACTAAAACAATAACTAAAAAATTTCTTACATTTTTATTAGGAAACATTCATAATTATGTATAAATTTTCTTGTTTCTGATTAAAATTATTTATAATATTGGAATGTTTTTTCTATTAATTAAAAAATAATACATAAGTAATATCATATTATTTATATATTCTTAAATTATTTATATATATTAAAACTGAATTTGTTTATTATAATGAATATAACTATTCATTAACTATTTTTATAGATATAATTAGAAGATTTTATAAATATACCTGTATATATATATTACAAATAGATTTTATAAAATTTATAATTTTTAATTAAATATAATTATTTTGTAACATAAACATATATGCATAATTTTATTATACAATTCCATTTGAAAATGATATATTATATAAAATTATAGATATATAGTTATAATATCCTTAAATTGATATAGTATGTCATATATAAAGCATTTTGTAATGAATGTAAGTATAATATTCATTAAATTTAAATATATTTTTGGTATTAATTAACAAAATTAATTATGTTTTTGGTCGTATATAAGTCCAGTGTTCTAAAATATCTGTACGGTTAAATTATACGACTTGTTCATAAACCTCTTGAATCCAGACTAATTTTTTTAATTATGACATGCAAGTTATTGTTGTAAGCATTGATTAAATAAAAAGGTCAAGTTAAAATAGTGATGGCGTTCAAGTGCTTCTTTTATAAGGCTCTTGTTAAGTATCATTTTTTATAGGACTATGGGATACATATCTAACAAACATATTATATACCTAAGTACTTTTAATTTTACAATCTTAAACCGTTCCCTCAAATATATATTTGATGTTTAAACACAATTTATTATTTTATATTTTATTTATTCCCACACTCTTTATGAATTGTAAGACTAAAATCAGCCAAATGTATTTATATGAGAAAAATTTCTTTAATGTCAAATCAAACAAATTTTTTACTTAACTTAGTGTTTATATGATCATATATAATTAATATGTATTTTTTTCAAAAGAAAATGTCTATCGTATATATCCCGCATAAACATTTTTATATCCTTACAAGCAGAATACTATTTATAACTAACATAATTACTAATAAAATTAAAATAATTATTGTATTCTCAAAATTATAGATTTGATGCCAATCGTTGACAAACAAAAATTCTTCCGTACAAGCATTTACAAATCTTTCTACCGAAATTGCAGTATGATTAAACTATTTGATATTTATTTTTTAAAGTTATAGTGTGGTTAAAATTAAGTGAAAATAAATTTATTTTAATAATTTGTAGTATGGAGCCAATTTCAAATGAATTTCTAGCAGTCTTTTTAGACTGCTTAATTATACAATCAAACAGCTGCCATGAAAAATTATCGTATAAAAGATCCCAGATCTTTTACTAAACAGTTTGTGGTGAAAATTTTAACCAGAAATTCAATTAAGATATCAATTAAAAAGTTTTCTTGAAAAACTTGATACCATGAAAAAAGTACAAAAAGTATCAAGAGCTTCTCACCTTAATCAGTATCTCAGTTTATCCTATTACATCCGTGATTGACGCATCTGAATCATGGTGGAAAATTTGTGAAGTAAGTACTCATAATCTATCTCACTATTCAAATATATTTAGTCCATAAAGGTATACAAATATTCTAGAATATTTGTTTATAATTATATTTATAAGTTTATAAGATTGTACATGCATTTAGACGAAAGTCGTCATATGGATGGGATGTCATGAAATATTGCTTCAGATTATATAATGCTCAATCACAATCTGAATACTCTTTTAACCAAAGAAAAGAAGAGATAGTGAATAAATACACAACTAATAATGAAGATCAGTTGTACCAAAGCCATATGGTGGTGAAATATCAAACAGTCAAGATCTAGAGACACAAGAAAATGAAGAAATGTATGCATTAACATTAACTATGAAATACGTCTTTCAAATGACTTTATCAGTATACATATGCGTCATAGTTCTGCGATATTTAGATCCAAATAAAAGTATATATTTAAACTCAGTGAATTTTTTTTCGTTTTTGCTATATTTAATAGTTTTGAAAAAAATTGTTATATTTTAATATATTTTTAACTTTTTATATATTCAAACAAAATTTTCAATTTGAATTTATTTTAATATTTTTGGACCTCTAGATCAATAGGTTTTTAAGATCTTCAAAAATTTTAAGTCTAAATCCGATAGACTTCATTAGCAGAGATCATATCAGACATCTTTAGCAGTTTTTATTAGCATACTTCATCAGCAAAGTCCAGTAGCATAATTCATCTAAATCAAGATTATGGATAATTAAGCAAACTCCATAAGAATCTTATGAAAGTGAAAAAAAGTTTTCAACCTTTTAGTTGACTGCTTTTACACTAGGACAATGCAAAATAACTACAGGGGGATTCTATTGTTCACTAACATGTTTGTTCATGCTTTGTCTTAAAATGTTAAGTATTTTTTTAAGTCGTTTTATTAAGACAAAATTTAGTTAGAAACAAGGAGCTTTTCTTGGAACTAACAGTTTTGATTAACATTTAAATGATCATTCTAACTGATATAGACTATAGATTTTTACTGAATTCGAAGTGAATCGATCTATCAATGTCGCTCATATATCTTTGGGTATTTAAATGATCAAAGCTGGCTTCACATCCAATGAACTTAATTATCTTGGGCTTGGTCTACATCGAGCATGACTCCCCCAAGCAAGTCTGACAAGCCTAATATATGTGAGATTCTCTCTCTTTCCTTTTACACCCTAGATAAGCAGGGAGATATCAATTAAAGAGTTTCTCCTAAAGATATAATGGAAAATTTCTATAGACAAAATAAAGTGATGCCCTAGGAAAAAAAAAATCGACTTAAAGAAGTGATGAAAAAAAGAGCAAAGGGACAAAAAGTATGACTGTCTGAGTGAACAAGAACTTGATAACGCAAAAGTTTTTGTGTTCTTTGATTAATACTCTCCATTGATGAGACCACACGCTTTAATTTTTTTTAAAAGGTTAACTGTTATGATTTAAATCAACTCTTATCAATTGTGGGTGGGAATTTATATAATTTAAGGTGAAGTACACGGAAGTTCTATCAAACATCGATGATGTTTATGTGGTTTATGATTAAACATCGTTTTATATAATTTGTGAGTTTCCACGTTTTCAGGACAAAAACAAATATGCAAGTATTTACAAAGGCACTTTATATCAACACTTAAAAGTCTAAATATATGTTCTCATCTAAATTAGTTTAGGCAATTTACCAACATTTTTATGAGTAAATTAGTCTAAAATCAGTATATGGCTGGTCAATCAAGAAACAAGCAATAAACACAAATTTATATACAGAACTCTAAATACAATTCCAAATCTAACAATATAATGATCAATTCATGGATCTCTTTTGTAAACGCTTAATCCCAACAATATATTATTTACTCATACATAATCAAGCACATCAGAACAAAAAAAAAAAGATGAAAGGAACTTTATAATTAAATCAAAGTATGATATTAAGGTTCTAGAAATCTTTTCTTGTTAGTACAAAGAGCCTGATTCTTCTCCCCTAAGCAAGTAACCAATAAAAACGTACAAAAAATGTTTCTTTTTTTCTGGTGATGGACGTGGGTGGTGGTGTCGGAAACCCTAAGAAATACAAGATATATAGGGTTTGCAGTCACGGGCCTTCGGCAGATCACCAAAGACTAATGTAGTGCAATTCTGCACATGTTTCTTTTGTGAGTTTGCACGACATATTTGCAGTATAATCAGAATAGCGTTCAAACCACCTTTTTATGAAATTTAACTAATGATTCTATGTTTTCAGCAAAATTAAACTTAATTGTTGGTGCTCCAGAAAACCATAACTGTCTAAAAGCTTGTTTAGCTTGTCTTTATACAATTTTCTCCAAATTAACTGTAAAAAAAAAATTGAAACTATAAAATATTCTAAAAGCACCTAAACATTATGAAAACTGAATATAAACATTTAAATTTTTAAAAACAGATATTAAGAAGATGTACAAACGAGTTATATTCATACCACTTCATTTTTGTCATTTAGCTAATTCACTTTTTTTCTTGAAGTACACTCCGGTTGATAATTTTCGATACGCTAAATACCACAAGACTCATATATGCTATTATTCAGTGTCTCAATCCTTAAGAAAAATCAACAGGCCTAATTAGTCATAAAGTAAACATATGTTAGCTATTTTACTAATTTTCTTAATATAAGCTAAACAATAAAAAGTATAACGCGGCCTAATTAGGTTTGTTGGTCATAAATTATGCACCAATAACATAACAAGCTTAAACGTCTAGGAAAGGTCAAAAGTTTTTGGAAAAGGGAAAGAAAATACATAACCGCATAAATTAGGAAGAAATAAATCTGAACTTGTTGAATTGTTTTGCCACACCTCAATTTCTGAAATGATATAGTTATATAATCTGCTGCAGTTTTATAATTACAATTATCTTACTACTAATTTGCAAAAGTACACTGATTGTAACAGTTTACAACATCGATATTGTTCCAATTTTTAAAGATCTTTAAAAAACAATTGATCGTCGGAATTATGTGACTCAGTGATGGTTATCTCTGAAATTCATGACAAATGTATGAGGTTCGAACCTACCACCATGCACTTGATTACTTCAAATATTATGTGAATAGTTTGAATTTGGAACGACTACATCAAACCACCTCTATTCATATAATCATTGTATTTTCCCCCAATCTAGATAACTCATTATAAAATCACCAAGACATATAATTTTTCTTGCTAAAATCCCCTAATCACTATAAAACCACCTATGCATATAATTTTTATTCCTAAAACCTCTAAATCTTCCATATATATTAAATTTTATTCATTTAAACTAACATCAATTTTGTATAAATAAAATGCAACAATATTTAATATTTTAAAAATATATATATATATATATATATATATTAAAATTTGTAATGATATCTCTTATTAAATTTTAGAACATTAAAACAGTGCCCCTTAAATTAGACTATTATAATGATTTTAAAATAATGTAATATAATTACTAGAATATCATAAAATTATAACTAATTATTTTTCTAGTCTAATGAAATTAATCTAATTAATTATAAGTTTATGATATTATAGTAATTATATTACATTTTTTAAAAACATTATAATAGTTCAATTTAAGGGGGCACTGTTTTAATGTTCTAAAATTTAATAAGAGATATCATTACAAATTTTAATATATATAGATATATACATATATATATATATATATTTTTTTTTTAAAAAAAAATTATTAAATATTTTAGTATTTTATGTTATATAAAAACTGATGTTGGTTTAAATAAATAAAATTTTATACTTATGAAAGATTAGGAGATTTTAGCAATAGAATTAATGATTATGTGATTTTATAATGATTAGGGGATTTTAGAAAGAGAAATTATAATATGTAGGTGGTTTTATAATGATTAGAGGATTTTAAGAAGATAAATTACATGTTTAGATGGTTTTATATGAATTATGTAATTTGGAGAAAATTACATAAGATTATATTATTATAGGTGGTTTGACTCAGTCCTCCTTTTGGATTTAGAAAAGTATGTTCAGTCTCTTACTGAATATATTTACTCACTGTTTTTTGGTCATTTCAAACGAGTTTTAAAAAAAATTTGAGTTCAACATTAAAAAATAATTCAAAAATTGGGGGGGGGGGGAAGGGTGTTTATGAGGTATTTTAGACAATTTAATAACAAATCATAAGAAACTATATTTACCCAAAATCATCATAATCATTTAAAATTATATTAACTCAAATCATTCAAATATTTGGGTTAAATATTTTTTTTAATACACCCTCTTTTATTTCATTCAAATATTTGGGTTAAATATTTTGCCAACATATTTAACTACATTCAAATATTTTCTTTTTGGTAACTTCAAATATTTGTTTAAATACACCCTCTTTGAGATCTTAACAATAATTATTATTCAATTTCTTTAATCAAAATAGTTATGACAACGACCAAAATATTTAAAAATGAGAATCTTTGTAAATATATTAATTTTTGACGTCAATTTTTTTAGCTTTTTAAAACGAAAAAAATCCTTAACTTATTATAAAATGAATAAGTAGTACTTTTATATGATCTAAGACTTGGTAATTTGGCCGACAGACCATGCTCAATTTAGGGGTAAAAAAGACTTTTAATTTTTTTTTTTTTTTAAACTGACTTTTAGAATTTGGTAACGTCTTTAAAATTGATTTTGAATTTTGTATATTTATGATGGATACATGTTTTGAATTACTAAAATTATTGAATGTTACGTTACAAATTTATGTCATGTTTTATATTTGGTCTTCAACTTTGTTATCTGTAACCTCCTTCGTACACTTGTCTTAATGCGACCACATAGACAGAAAATATTCGGAGAATTAATCAGTCAATCGAAACATGCATACTTGTTACATCAACTTTAAATCTCACGTCTACAAGCCCAGACCAACAGAGCTTTCCTAAACTCAGCCCAACTTAAAGTAGCAAAATAACCTCTCGAGAATGAAAATTGATACAAGAAGAAGTTAATCTCTCGAGAAACATGGAATCTGATACGGGAGGAGCACAACGATGCGAATGGACTAAGGGTGTCTGGTTCCACAAGCCAAAGAGTGGATCTGTTGAAGTGAAATCAAAATATTACACCTTTGTGCATGCATGCTGTATAAACATCCGTTGGAGACTACGAATCATCTCTTCGTCACATGTTCATATTCAGCACAAATGCGGTAGTCACTCACTCGGGGAATACTGAAAACGCAATACACCACAGATTGGAGCAAGATCACTAGACTAATAATCGATGAATCGCAAGACCATAATCTGTTTCTAGTGAGATATGCTTTTTATACATATCTTGTCGAAAGAAAGAAATAATCGGAGGCATAGGGAGACTTTCCTTATGCTGTACATTTTGAAGTGTAAGTACAGATAACATCGACAAGTATATTTATTATACATTTATCCTTGATATCAATATTATTATGATGGTCTTAGCAGGCAAGATTGTCTACTTAGTTTATATATTCTCTCTGGAACACAATAAGGCAAAGATATTACAAATCAAATCATTTAATGACATACTTAACCAACCCAGGAACATGTGTATTCGCAAAGTAATCATCCCAATTGATAATCAGTGGATCGCGATAAAACATCTCAGTTTCCACGTCAGTTCTTAGCACCATTTTTTGCAGTTTTTCCGCATTTGTATCATCAAATCTGTGTATATATATAAGTTGGTTAGTGTAACATCTATATTTAAATCCATAGATCAGACCAAATGAAGTTGCAAGACTGAGACTAGTAATTACTACTTACATTCCAGTAAAGAAGAGGTAAGGCTGATAGAGATCGACAAGCCGAAATACAAAATTGATCTTCCTATTGAACTCCTTAATTTTGTTCTCGAACAATCTACATAGTGCAATGTTCAGTAATTCAAGTCCCTATAGACAGAAACAAAGTCATACCAAAAATTAGGATTTATGAATTCATTGTTAATTTTTTCAAAATATAAATTCACTATCAAAGAATTAGTTAGAAACATTACCTTCAACGGAAGTAAGTAACGAATGGTCATGTATCTTTGGAAGCTTGACATGGAATCCAATACTTGTACTCTCTTGACTTTAATCACTTTCCCTTCTTTGTTGATCCATGGTTTGGCTGTAAAAACCCGATATGCTATTTCTGGAAATTTCTCATTTTTCATCGGATTTCTCTTTGAAGTTCCTATGTGATAAATTATCTCCTTCTGTGTACCAGCTTGAGCAGCCATAGATACTAGCATCATATTAACAACCATATCCGCAGGTATCTAGTCCATCAAATTCGTCAAAAAATACCAAATGAAAACAGCTAAGTCATATACTTATATTATACGGACACTGATATTATATTCATGATATATAAAGATAAAAAAAAAATGTACCACATCCGAAACAGCGTTAAGATCCCCAAGGAAACATGTTATTTTTCCTGTACCGTATCCAACACCTAAAACATCAATTGTCCTATATATGAAAGAATCAGTATTTTATTATTATTGTAAAAAAAAAAAAATGGTAAAGTTATCAAAAAACTAATACTTTCGATTATTTATTTTATTTTTTAGTTTTACCTGATGCCCTCGGTCCAACCGGGGAATGGTTCCTTGAAGGTGCTGGTAATAATCGAAGGACGATGTATCACGAGCGACATATTTCCCCTTTCTGCCCCAACCATCATCTCTCCCATCGCTTTCGTAAATACGTATGTGTTTGGCCATCCATACATCTTTGCCCTAATAGTTTAAACTTCTGTTGTGAGAACATTATTGGGACAAAGTAGCAAAGCATTGTCGGTAAATACGTTTTTATACGTGCTCGTTGTGATGCAAAAGTGATAAGTGTTGAAATGCAAACACTCATATGTTTTCATAATTTTATTAATGTTTGGTAAAATATAATTTAGAAAGTTGTTTATTTATCGTTTCCAGACATTTTTTTTGTTAAGCATAACTAACTGTATATGGTGTGGTCAAATTAATATGTTCCCAATAATATTCAAAAAAATTTTTTTTTTAACTTTCATAAGTTTTCAAAACTTTTTGGAAACTTTCAAAAAATTTCTGAGTAAGAATAATGTTCATCTTATTCACTGCTTAAGATTTAGTATATATATATAAACCTTGGATCAAGAAAATAAACCCCAATCTCGACATCCTAAACCCATATATATATATACTAAAATCTAAACTCTAACCTCAAAATAATATATCATGATAAGCACTTTAAGCGCATAAAGCAGTTTAGCAATTTATGAAATCAAAAGGTGTTATCACTTTAATTTCCCCAAAAACATTTTCAAAAAAAATTATAATAACATTAATTATAGTAACATCAAAAAAATATATTAAAAAGAGTAATTATAACTAGGGATACCTGGCTTGTCCGAGATCCTTCATGGTCTGTGTGATTGTCTCGGGCAAGGCTCCAATGGCTTGAAGCTGGCTAAGTTTCTCCTTAACCAACTTCTGCTCTTGATTGATATCTAGATCCGTGGATCCATTCAACGTCTCACCCATAGAATAAGGTGTCTCCATTATCAAGCCCGTTTTTACCCCACATACGTAAGCTATATGGTTGAGTAACACTGTTATTAGAAGTTAAAATGGGTAGGATCTGATTTACAATGCCTTTGTGTGTATCTGGTTAAATAGTAAAGGGTGGCCAAATTTTGGACCGATTTAAGTTTATGTTTATGAATAAAGAACGGAAATGAAACACAATTACATTGGACTCGATCAGTTTGATACAGTTTTGATTTTAGTTCGAAATTAAGCTTTACTCTTTTTTAAATCTATGTTTGAAATGAAACTATTAGATATATAATTCAATTTTGTTTATGGTATGACTTCCCTCCGGCTTGGTTAATGAAGCCAAAATTAAAATCCCTAACCGATATGAAACAAATTAATCAGTGTTATTCGGTTTTCAACATACAAGACCTGACGATAAATGCTAAATGATTGTCTGAAAGTGTATCTTGTTATCAACAAAAGGCGTTTGTAAAGTGTACTTGATACGTACCTGTCGACACATGAACAAAGACTTTAACCTTGGAACATCTCTTGGCAAAGTTCAGAGCATTGACAGCACCCAGTGTGTTGATCCCAAGTGCTACATCGTATCTGTGATAAATTGACATATTTTAGTTTGATATTATTATAAATCTCACATCTGGAAATGATTTATTTATCGGTTTAGTAATCTTAAGTAACTAAGAGCATCTTTATCTCTGACACAATAAAAGTCTTTTAAACAATTATTTATATTATATTTGTGTTAGAGGCCTCTCACATGATTTTAGAAAAAAAAATATTTATTTTTCATTTATTTTTATTTGTTTTATTGTAATGAAACTTAGTAAATTTCTAGGATGCATGTCCTCTAACTATTATAATATGAACCGGTCGGTTGTTAATTATAAATAGATCGGTAACATATTGCCTTTAAAATATTATAATTTCTTGCTAAGTGTTTGATAAATCATTTTAGCAACCTAAAATAATTGGTAACTATATTTGTTTAGCATTGGTGTTAATTGAATTCATTTCATAGTACTTTAATTAATCACTTTAAAAAACATTATATATATAAATATATATATAATGTTATAATAAATCAATACCTTTCATCAAAACTAGTAGTTGCAGCTAAATTAACAATGGCATCAAGTTGGTGGACCATCTCATGTTCCAAGTGGGAGTCTTCATAACGGATACCCAAATTCTCAAGGCCAACATCTCCATTCACAATAGTAAGCTTTTCTAATATAAGACTTAGATTTGGTCCATACTTTTGCTTCACCACTTTATACAAGTCCTTTCCCAAAATCTACATACATTTGTAACAATTTCAGGGTTACAAACTTACAGTTAACAGTTCCAAGGTACAATATATATACTCTTTGAAAATTGCTTGTAATTGACTAATTGTCAGTATATAAATGTGAAATCCCAAAATTCTTCAAACCTTTTTTTGTTAAAATGTAGATTTATATTTACAAGTTTATAATATATTTAGAAACAGGTAAATTAATATAACTAAATCTTCAATGTGTGGATTTGAGAAATAATGTTGTACAGAAATGCAGCAAAAAAAAAAATAATAATAACAACTGTAAGAGATGTGAGTGAGTGGGCTTTACCTATAACCCTTAAAGTCTGTCTAGTAATAATATGTTGTAGAAAATTATAAGAACTATAAAAAATTCTTATGGCTTTTAGCTATGACGTCCATTGTAGATGTGATTATATCTCTGGCCTCGACCAAAATAAGGATATTTGTATATAAAACTTAAAAGTATAGTAAGATGTGGATACGAACCTCGTCGAATCTCTGGGTAGCAGATTTTCCATTTGAAGATCTTAGAAGAAGATATAGTTTCGTCACGTTCGGTGCATCCCGTAATATCTTCTCCACAAAAACTGAATAAATAAATGTGAAAATTTAAAACTAAACATAATTTTCAGCGAATTCAAAAAAAGTAGTTGTCTATATATGCATGTATAAAAGAGAACATTTTAATTAAAAAAAAAACTGGAAAACAAAAAAAGTACGTAACTCGCTACAAAGACAGATCATAACTAAAACGTAAATACATGCAGATGCAGTCTAGTGTATATAGCTCCAAAATCTTTATTAGCAATGCGATAGTCTATGGGATCAAGCCTACAACAAAAATGACTCGCACAACCGTCATTAGCATATAGCTTGCAGCCTCGCATAGGCATATCAAATGTATACTTGCAACTTGTGATCATACTAATTGTTCGAGAGAATACTTTTTTGAGAGAGAGAGAGAGAGAGAGGGAGAGAGATTAGTACTCTTTCCTAAGAACCCAGCAGCTCCAATCACCAATATGGACTTTTTATCAAGGTACTCAAGAACACTTACGGCCTCCATATCAGTCGACATTATGTGTGTGCGTTGAAGTAAGAATATAATAATTGGACTTGATACCAACAAAAAAAAAACAAATTATATGGAGAGTTCCAGATTTATGATGGCTTTATAAGGGCAGAACTCCAACATTAACACCTACATTTTTGTATCAAATAACATGTTACATTAAATATATACAAAATATGGTAGTTCGGAGATGGAGATCAATGTTGTAATGGTCTTTCACTACAATAAGATCCCTTTCTTTGTTACGGTTAGAGTGGATCTGAGGAGTTTGGACCCATATCCTACTTACACAAGTAACAAAAATCGCTATATTCATGAAAAAGCCATGAAATATTTTGTGAATAACACAAAACTTTAAAGTTTTGAGAAAATCTTTAAAAATTTTAAAATTGTTTAGTATTCTTTTATTTTAGTTTAGTATTGTTTAGTAACAAAAATCGCTATATTCATTTTCATTTTAGTTTTATATAACCAATTAACCACTACTAGAATTTTATAATTCAGTATTCTTTTATTTTTTCACCAACCTACAGTTAGTGTTTACTTATGAAAGTTTCCATATAAACATTGTTTATAATTTGGTATGAAATGTTTTATATATATATATATATATAATTTGTTAAAGTCGTTGTTTTGATTCTTAAATGGATTAGGATTTATCCATATCATAAACAAAGAGTTTTAGTAGAACGTCTATAAATCTTATGTATATCGTTTTTGGGAATTATAATTTGTTAGATCAAATCATTGGTATAATATATTGCCTATGTTAATTATTTAACAAAATTTATATATATAAAACCTTTCATAACAAATCTAACACTGTTTATGTGAAAATTTCTCTTATTAAAATTTTTAAAAATTTTTAAAGATTTTTTTGAAACTTTAAAGATTATTTTTATCAATTTCTTATGAAATTTATAATTTTTGATTAAAATACTAATATTTATAATTTCAATAAAATATTAATGTCAAAATTTTGAAAAAGTTTAAAGAATTTTTATGATTTTTTTAATTTTTTATAAAATTTATTATTTTATTCAAAATATTAATATTTTATTATTAAATAAAAAGAATTATTGGATAGAGAACTACCATTTAATCAATAATGTTAAATGGATAATAAATCAGAGTGGGCCAATAACCCACAGGTCCCTCTGATACAAAATTTAATTGTCAAAAAAAGGAGTTATCAATGTATTACATTGTGGACCAACCACAATTATTTAAATTTAATATTGATAGTATTTTATTGTATAAAGCGGAACGTGTTTTAATACGTAAGATAATTATAGGTACTACCTCACCAGATCGTTAATCATTAAACTACAAATTCTTGTCAATTAAGATAGAACCATCATTTCTTTAGTTGGTCAACAATATGTTAAAATAATAAAAATAATAATGGGAGATAATTACTAAAACAATGTACATATTATGTATAATTTTTAAAACAGTTTTTCAGGTTCTAAAATTTAAAATATATGAGTATAAAAGATATATAAATCTAGTTTTTATTTAATAACAAAAATGTCATTAAAAATAGTAATAAAATAACAATACTAATAATATAATAAAATTTTAATTAAAATTTCAATTTTTTTTGTCTTGCGAGTGATATGCATTTTTAGAATAGATGTTTTAAAAACATTTTTTGATTTGTGATCAATATTTGTTATTTATATTTGTAATTTTATTATCAGCTTTTGTGATTAAAATTTCAAATTTTTTTTTGAAAAGGTATTTTTGTATCAATAATGGTAGACTTATTTTTAAAATGATAAAACTTGTATCGATCAGAGTTTACACTAGGCATTTACGTTACAAATTTGTTATATATAATTATATATCATACAAATTACACAAACGTCTACTATCATTGGACAAAAAACATATAAACATACCAGTATTATAAATCTACCACCAAACTACACAATAAATCTATCAACTGTGACTTGTTTGAGTTAACTCAAAATATTGAACAAGTCTACCATCGAAAGATATTAGTCTACCATTTTATTATAAATCTGTTATTACTATACACATATCTACAATCATATACTATAACCCAAAAGTCTATCACTAAAAGAAATAAATCTACCACACAACAATAAATTCACCATGCCTTAACTAACCTACCATCAAATAAAATAAATCTATCATCATTACACAAAATGACAACTCTACCACTATTAACAATAACACTACACAGAAAGCTATCAATTTCCGATAGAAATTCTGTCGGACAACAAGTCTGCGGATTCACACCCATCAAAAATCTGTCAGAAAGTTTCTGAAGATTTACGATGGAGAAATATTCAGTCGGACATTTCTGAAAGAGACAAAATTCGTTAGAAATTTCAGACAGAGTTCCGATGCAGTCCGACGGAATATAAAGCCATCGAAAACTCGTTAGAAATGTTCCAACAGAATTCCAACCGATTACTTTATTTCTGATGATTTCTGATGTACTTCACCGTCAACATAATTGTTGTTGTAGCCGTTATGGGTGACCGTTACTTGCACAGATTTCCGATGGATTTTTGACGAATTATGATGGATTTATTTCCGGTAACATAAATTTTGTTGTAGCCGTTGCTGGTGACTGTTACTCGTAGAAATTTTTGATGACAGACACGTTCATTGTATATATGTTTGCACACTTTTTCATTTATTTACAAACCAAAAACATTTGCTAAAGTGAAACCAAAAATTTTGAAGAGATGAGTAGATATTTTTAGTCATGGATGGACGAGCCAATGATGGATGTAGATTCAAACTCATTAAAAGATGATTATACACAAAGTATATGTGAGTTCGTAGAATTGGCCGGAAATCATCATGATGCAACAAAAATGTAAGATAAAATGTTTATTTTCTGTTTAAATAATATTAGTGTTAAGGTTTAGTTAGTGTGGAATCACTTATACAGTAATAGGTTTACGCCGGGTTATCAAAATTGGTATATATATAGAGAAAAGAATTATGAATTTGCTATTGCTAGTGAACCATTTGGTGCGGATAGCTTAGGAGAACATAGAATGGAAGTATATGTAGGTGTATGTACGATTCAGATGGTGAATGATGCGTCTAGAGAGAATATGCATTTGGGTGGTTATGATGGAGATATGATTAAGGAACATAATTTAAAAGCGCAAAGTTTTATGATATGTTAGACGCAGCAAAGCAACCACTATATAGCGGTTGTAGAGAAGGTCATTCACCTTTATCATATGCTAGTAGGATGATTAAAATTAAGACGGACTACAATTTGTTAGAAGAATGTGTTGATGAAATTATTGATTTTGTGAAATATATTTTGCCGGAAGATAATCTTTCACCAGCATCATATTACGAGATTCATAAACTTGTGGCTTGTTTTGGTTTGTCGTATCAGATGATAGATGTGTGCATCAACAATTGTATGATATATTGAAGAGAATATGAAATCTGCAAAATGTGTCAATTCTGTCGTAAACCACGTTAAAAGAAAACACGTGGCAGAGTTTGAAGAGGCTATATCAATCTGAGCGCACAGCTGAGGTAATAAGATGGCATGAAGAGCACCGTCAAGATGGAGAGATTACGCATCCTTCAGATGCAGAAGCGTGGAAACATTTTCAATCACTTTATCCATATTTTGGATATGGGCGATGCAATGTATACATTGGATTATGTACGGATAGTTTCAACCCATTTGGAAAGCATGGAAGATAATATTCATTGTGGCCGATAATTCTAACACCTTACAATTTATCATCATCTATGTGTATGCGTATAGGGATTTTTTTCTCTTTATTCTAGTTCCCGGCCCATATCATCCGAGAAGATCACTTGATATATTCCTCCAGCCATTGATTTATAACTTACAAATGTTGTGGAACCATGGTGCTCAAGAATTTGATGTAGTGTACTATGACATTCTGAATGAGATATTTCAGCATAATCCGGTGATGTAGATATTATGGTATTTTGAGTGAGATATTGGAAGTCCATTATCTATGAATATTGGACTTAAGGTACATTATGTTTATGTGAGACTGGTATGTTCCATTCGTTGGTCGTGGGGTTTGGACTGATCAACTCGGTGTGATTTTGATACATTTCAAGCCAGAGACTACTTACATACCATCCATTCATCTTGCATCACAAACACACCAGATACAGTCTAATTAAAATATGATTATTATTTATGTTTTTTATTTATATGTGTTAACAAGTGTCATTATTTTACTTAGGTTTGCCACATTCCGTATCATCGAGTTACATATTGTACAGATCTTTGGATAATAGTGATTGCAATTAACACAAGAGGAAGAATATATGGAGTTTTGGAACAAGCTGCTTTACAACCATCAATAATATCTCAAATGGAACCAGTTCAGAATTTAGATGACATAGAATTTGTTGTTGATTTCACTCAGATCGGTGATTATAGAGCTCATTCAGACTCAGAGGAATCACATGAAGAATTTAATGACGATTCAGACTCCATAACTTCCAACAGTTTTTCCGGAGATTCATAATAGTTATGTCATTTATTTTGTCAATGTTTAATATATTTTATAAATATATACACTTTATAATTATTTACACTGTATATAATTTCCACCGAAAACCTAAAAACCTGAAAATCCAAAAATCCAAGAAATCCGAAAACCTAAAAAATCCAAAAAAAATAACAAAAATCCAAGGATCCTGAAAATCCGACAATCCAAAACATGAGAAACCCAAAAATTTAAAAACCCGAGAAATCCAAAAAACTCTCAGACCCAAAAAAAAAAATCTGGGAACCCAAAAATCCAAAATCCCAAGAAACCTAAAAATCCGGAAAAAATCAAAAATACAAAAACCCAAAAAAAACATAAACCAAGAAAACCTCAAAAACCCAAAATTCCAAAACACCGATTAACCCGTCAGAAATTTGTACGAATTTTACACTTTCCAACAGAGTTTCCGATGGCAGATTCGCATTCCATTGGAACGCTGTTGGAAAATTCTGATGGTTTTCTGACTGGTTATGGGGAACTCACGGCTCGTCTGAAAATCATTCAAAAGTTCCATTTTTTGATGGATTTTTTTACTCCCCTACCCGTCGGAACGGAAACCCTGAATATTTTTATGAACCCATCTTTTTCTATCCCGACCATCTTTCGAAATCCCTATCTCTCTCTCTCTCTCTCGCTTTGAATCTGCCTTTCTCGTCGCAAATATTGCCACACCTCCGCTCTCTCTTAGACATTGCCTCCTCTCTCCGCTGGACGTCGTATTGCCTCTCCTTCTCCCTCCTAGCGCTGCTTCGCACAAGTTTCTATCTCCCTCACGCTGCCGACACTGCCGCATCGCCTCTCCTTCTCTATCTAGATGTTGTTGCTTCTTCCCCTCTCTCCCGGTGCCTCTCCCCTCTCTCCCGACACCTTTTCTCCTCTCTCTCAGTGCTGCCTCTCTTCCTCTCTCTTGCCGCTGTCGGTCCTTATCTCTCTACCTACGCCTCTTCTCCTCTCTCATGTGGCCGCCTCTCCTCCTTTCTCTCGGCGCCGCCTCTCTTTCTCTCTCCCGCCACCGCCGATCCTTCTCCTCTTTATCGGCACCTCTTCTACTATCTCATGGAGCCTCTCCTTCTCTCTCCCCCCACTGAAGTCTAAGGCCGCCGCGTTTCGCGCCGCCGCCCCCAACATCACCATGTGAGGAATTTATGAACGTGTTTTTAAAATTGATTAGGTTACGGATTAATTAAGTTTTTATATTGATTAGCTTTTAGGGATAAATTTAATTTTTAGGTTAATTAGGTTGCAGAATAAGATTATTTTTTAGATTAATTAGGTTTTGCAGATTAATTAGATTACTTAAATTCTTTAGATTTTCTTGATTATTTAGATTTTAGATTATATTTTAGATTAATTAGGTTTTGTGGATTCTTGTGGATTAATTAGTTTTTCAGATTGTTTAGATTAATTACGATTTACGGATTAATTATTTAGGTTGTTTAGATTTTGCGGAACAAAATTTTCATTAACTTTATTAACTTTTAGAAATTTAATGATAATATGTTTTGTAGAGTTTATAATGAGTTTCTACGTTCCTCCGAGAGCTGTGGTCGGCATCGGCTAGTGGTGTGAGTCATTCTCAGATCCCTAGCGTTCATAGACGCAATCAATGTCTTCTGATTTGACGACAGCTTCAGCTCTCAAACGTCTGAGCATCGAAGATTTTGTTTCCCAATATGATACAACCAATTGAGGGTACTAGATCCAGCCTGCCCACCGAGAACTACGTGGTAAGTTTTATTTCAAATTATATTAGATTTATTAAATTTATAATTTGTTCGTACTAACTTTTGTATTTTTAAAATTTTTATTTAGGTTTCAATATTTTAACAATGGGATCTCTAAATTTATCTACATAATATTTAATTCTTTGGTAGTATGTCCCTATAACTCTAAGATGTCGGTGGAGGATCAAGAAATATGGTTTTGTCAATTTTCTGTAAGTTTAGTTAGTTTAATTTTAATTTATTTTATTTTAATAGTTTATATTCATGACTATTTTGGTTTTACAGTAATAGTTCACTTGGGATATACAAATCACGGCTATCGTGAGATGAGATTTCAATGCTAAAGTTGCTTCAATGTACTCGAAGAAGATGAATGAGTAGAAAGACAAATAGAAACACAATCAAATGCCCAAGGAGCTGACTGGAAATACCAACCTGTGGCACGCTCTCATTGCCAATTGGATGACGCCATAAGCTGAAGCAATCTCTGCAACTAATTCGACTAACCACAAGAGCGACCAAAAGGAAAAAGGTCTGGTGACCCATAATCTTGAAGTGGTGAACAAGGCTACCCGAGCACAACAACATAAAAGTATTTTATTAATTAAAATTTTATTTATTGATGGTTTTCTAACGGATATATCTTTCCAGACGACATGAAACTGATGGTAGAATCCGTTGAAAAACCATCTGAAATTACTTAATTTAACAGTTTTCCGATGGATTCCGCTGTTAGTATCAATGTGTTTTTTGTAGTGTAAATCTACCACAACTAAATAAATTTACAGTCAAACAAAATAAATATACTAGTCGATAATGATAAGTCTAACATTCGACCAATAAATCTATCACCCAAATCAAATCTACCACCATTAACTAATAAATCTACCAATTAATAGCAATAATTCTACCATTCCACCAATAAATATATCATCTAACAAAAAATTTACCTCCAATGAGAAATAAATCAATGACACCGAAAAAATAAATCTATCAATATAAATATATTGTTTCAATATTAAATATACCGTTTTTTTAATAAATTTACAGACTGAAAAATAAGTCTATCATTCCTTAAAAAATCTAACGTAACAAGAGAAACATATTTTATTGATTTAGCGCAGTTATTTTTTTCATTTTGCTGCCTAAATGGTAAAATATAATAATAGTATTTTTGTAAATATGTTTTTTCAACAAAGGAAAATGAGAGTATAATCAGTAAAAAATTATAAAAATTGTTATAACAAGTTTGATATATATGCATTGTTTTAATAATTATCAAATAAATATAAAGTTGTTTTAACAAAACTTCCTAATAATAATAATTTATTTTTGATATTTAGTTTTTTTTGCATTATGGGTTCAACCTTTTTGGGAGGGATGACTAACGACATACATCAAGGTAATGTGAAGAGTTTAGTTTGGTTCACATATATGTACAGGTTTTGGCCCCAAACTTTCGAGAAATTAAGAGAAAAAAATAATTAACAATTATTCTTTGTAAAATATTAAATTTTATATCATTTTTATTTGTGATAAACAATTATAGAAAATATTTTGTAACGAAAATAAAACAAAAGAAAACTGCGAAAAAACAACAACAATGTAAACTAATATCCATCAAATGATAAAAGAAAAAAAACTTAACAAGAAAGGCAACACACCAAAACGAGAAAAACCAGTCTGCTGGAACACTGGACGCAGTATAATGGATGTGAGATGCCGTCATAGTTGCTGCGAGCAACCGTGGTCCAACAGAAACCCTCAAATACTTAGATCTAATGACCTTTAACGTTTTGTGACAGCATACATCACCTTCAATCTTGCAAACACAAACCTACTTGGCAAACACCTTGAACCACTCAAGGATCACACCGTGGGCTTCAGAAAAAGGACCAAAATGGAGATGTTATTGTGTGGATTATATGTTAGGAAATTTATTTTCTAATATAAATTTGTTTTTTCAGTTTAAAATTTTAAAAATCTTTTTCAACAGGATTCATTAAAATATTTATTTTATATTTAGTTTTTAAGTAACATAATACTTCATCAGTATTTCATGAATATCATAATCTAATATATATAATAAATTCCATTAAAAACTAAATAAGTCACCACACCAAGATTGTAAAGTGTTGACATAAACTGACAATGTAAAATATATAAATCAAAATTTTAAGAGAATTTGATCATATATAAATCTAATTATTAAAGATATTTTGGTGTTTTTCATTTTAAAATCGAGTTTTAGATTCTTTTAAAGTGAAATAAAATTTACATATATTTCAAAGTACTTAGTCTATTTAGAATAACGTCACTATACAAATTTAATTGCTGGGTGGTTGAAAGTTGAAACGTCAGAGATGTTGTTCATTTGTTTTTGTCGGATGTTCATAATTACGAACATGTTTTCTAAAGTTAGTTGGCAAAGATATTAGTTAACTGAAAGGAAGTTGAAGTACGTACTGGATCATATAGCTGAGTATCAAGTTTGGTAGAATCAATTAGTGTTTTTGAAATCATATATTTTTCTACATTTCCAGTTGAGCATGTTTTTTTTTTTAAAAAAAAAAATTATAGAATCAATTTATTTACCGAAATTCCCAATCATATCTAAGTGATATTCATATTTGTGGTTTAAAATTAACGTTGAAGTTCTTTGAATTATAAAAACACCACAAAAAAAAAACCGTCTTTTCATTCAGTTGTGAGGTTTGGCTCAATATTAGCCGACATCAGAGAATGACCGTGTGCCAGAGCCTCTAAGCTTCACTAGTAGGTGTAACCTCGTCTTAGTATTACATCTAGGCTTGTTAGATGAGCGTCGTTTAATATATGCTGAGGATAGTCTTGAGCGAACTTCTTTTAACTCCCTAGAATAAGGTTCTCTATTCAGGCTATTGAATAAAACAATTTTTGATTCTGCATAGTTGGCTCTTCCTTGCGCTTTTCAGGTCTTTTATCGCTAGTGATTGATATCAAAGCTATCAATCTAAGATGTTAATGGAATACCGATTGTATTTGCTATAATGTTTTTTATCTTTTTTTTTCATGGAACTAATCTTTAGATCAAGCATTTTATTTTCACAATTCGTAATACCTAACACTTCATTTCTAATAATATTTACAAAAAAAGACCGTTATGTAACAGACAGAATGCATCTGATTAAAATTAAACAAAATTTACTATCACTTGATAAAAACAAAATAAAATTTTTAGTTTTAATCTACAGACTTGCAGCAGAAATTAGCTCTCATGTACTAATAAGTTTCCTATTAGCCTAATATTGGAGGTGACTAATGATAATTTTTTTTTGTCAACTTATCCTGTTAATTTTAATATTTCATTCAACATTACGGAGTGATAGGTTTAAACTCCATATATATGTAATTAGGGATGGGAATTCGGATTATAGGTTCAGCATTTTCGATATCAGATCGGTAATGATTTTCAGTAAAATATCCGATAATATCTCGGATAAAGTTTGGTATCGAATGGTCGGTTTGGTATCGGATCGGATCCGATAATTCAAAATTATATTTGAAAAGAAATATTGTATGTGAAATAAATAAAAAAATGAATCAATTCGACTAAATGTAAACAACCAAAATCCGTAAAAAAATACTGAAATTTGTATATATATATATTCACATTATTGGATTACCCAATGAGTTTCGGATCGGTCTTTATCAGTATCAGATATTTCAAATATAACAGTTTTGCATCCAATAAAGAACTGAAACATAATCAGTTCAGTATCGATTTGGATATTATCGGTTCAGTATCGAATCGGATTATTGGATACGGGTAAAATCTTCACTCCTATATGTGATGAAAATTAGAGATGACCACCATTTGCCATGTGATTTCTACAATATCAGATTTATTTTTACTTTACTATATATTGATATGGCCAATTAATTAAGTTTGCTATTTTATATGATAACTATGTTTAGCTTAAGTCTGCTAATAAATTATGAAACTAAGGCATACTTGGCTTACCTTTTTTAATCTTTTGGTCGACTTATATTACTTTTTTCTGGTAGAATTTTTAATAGTTTTTGAGTGTGTGAAAAATACTCTCTGTGAAAAAAGAAAGAAATACTTCTCAGTCGTCCTGGGCATCTGGAAAAATTTGATCGGTATGATCCGGTCCGAACCGTTTAACAGAGTTAAACTGAGAAGGAGTTGGAAAGTGATAAACCGATTGGGACAAATCAAATTGTAATTCGGTTATCGGTTCAATCGGTTTGTTTCCAGTTATCGTATTAAACCGACGTAAACCGAATAATTTTCACTTGACTAAACGTAAACTAAACCTAATCTATTTCATTTTCTTCTTTTTCACTTAATTTCTCAGTGTTCATCATCTTCTCTCACGACGCGATCGACAACAAAGTTTCCGACGAGCGTTTCCGGCAAAGTTTTTTATGGTATGTGTTCACAATCTGTATCTATTTTAATATTTGTAGCACTCCAAATCCAAATCTTTCATTCCATGGCGTAATCTACATTTCAAAATCGATGTAAACCTAAAATTTTGAAACTCGATTTAACCATAAAATTTTCAAAATCGATTTAATTTATATACATTTATATGTTGATTAGTACTTAAATTAGTGTTTCCTGTTGGTATTTTGTAAAACCCCTAATTTTTTATCAAACCCTAATTTTTGGTCGAATCCTAAACTTTTCTAAATGTAATCGGATTAGTTAATCGGTTTAGTTTAGTGTGTTTTCTGAATATATTCATGTGTTATCAGTTGATTGTATATTACTATATTGGTAATTGGTTTTGTAAATTGTTTCTAAACTCATAATTGATTTCTAAATATTTTTAAACTCATAATCGGTTTCTAATACTATTAATTTGTTTGTCACAAACTTGTTTCAGATGTCGAATGATGGAATACCCCCAGATGACAATGCTGGTGGTGATAAACCCCGAAAAGCTAGGAGGAAGGTTCCTCCCCTCGCTTCTTGCTGGGAACATTTCACCAGGTTAGATGCTGATACTTCTCTGTGCAAGTATTGTGGTTTAGAGGTAGGCTGCAATTCAAAGACTTCTGGGACAATTCCAATGAATAATCATATTAAAAGATGTAAAATGTTTAAGGATAGCACAGATAGTGGTAGTCAAAATGTGATCGGTCGTGACTGTAGTGAGAATATGAAGACAATCAAATATGATCCTCAAGTGTTTAGGAATTCAGTCATAGATATGGTGATATTGAATGAGTTGCCCATTTCTTTTGTTGAATCTGCTGGGTTTAAACTGTTTTGTGCTAATGTGGTGCCATTGTATAACACGTTTAGTAGAAGAACTGCTGGTAGGGAGATAGTTAGCAAGTATATTAGTGATAAAGCTGCAATGAAATTGATGTTCAGTGGTCTTAGGCAGAGGGTATCACTTACAACTGACATATGGGTAGCTCCCACTACTTCTGTCAATTACATGGTTGTAACTGGCCACTGGATTGACGCTGAATGGAAACTGAGGAAGAGAATACTCAGTTTTAAACCGATAACTGACCATAAAGGGGAAATGATAGCTAGGCACCTTAGTGACTGCCTAGATGATTGGGGAATTGAAAAAGTCTTTACAATAACCGTTGATAATGCTAGAGGGAACGATAGGGCATTGCATGTGTTTAGGGAGAGTTTTAAACTGAAAGGAGATGATGCATTAGTTCAAGGTGGATCACTAATGCACATGCGTTGTTGTGCACATATTATAAATCTGATTGTGAAGGATGGTTTCTCTAAGGTGTCTGACAGTGTAGTGGCAATTAGAAATGTAATCAAATATGTTAGGTCATCTTATGCGAGACTTAAGTCTTTTGAGTTGAGGTGTGAGGGAGGAAATGTATGTAAAGGTAATCTAGCATTGGATTGCTGTACTAGGTGGAATTCTACATATGTAATGTTGGTATCGGCAATCAAACTTAGGTCAGCATTTGAGAGGATGGTGGCTGAGGATAAGTTGTTTTGTGATTACTTCCAAGAAGAAGAGGAAAGAGGCAAAAAGCGTGTAGGACCACCTTTCTTAACAACATCAATGTGTTCTCGGCTTCTAACACTGTCACCTCCACCTATGCTTACAATGAGATAGTAACCATAGAAAGAAACCTCATAGGTAGGAGTTACAATGCCAACATGGAAATCAGAAACCAAGCACTCACAATGAGGGATAAATTTGATAAGTACTGGGATGTTTTACTAAATATGAATCTGTTGGTCATCATTGCAAGTGTGTTTGATCCAAGAAACAAGCTTCAATTTGCAACTCTCTGTCTCGAAAAGCTATATGGGAAGGATAGCATTGAGTTTACGCAAATTATGGCTGCCGTTTCAAATACAATGCATATTTTGTTTGATGAGAACAATTCTAGACTTGGTTCTGGAATACGGGCTGAAGATGCAGGCAGTGGCAGTGGCAGTGGCAGTGGCAGTGTAGAAGCAGTAGCATTGACAGTCTGATTCCATTGGCAGATGACAATGATGAGGAGTATGAGAGGATGGACTCTCTCTATGCACAGATGGTCAGTGATAAAGGATATGAGACTTCATCAACTGAGTTGGAGATGTATCTACTAGAAAAGACTAAAATAAGAAGCACTAATTCATTGGGCATGGAGTATGATGTCCTATCTTGGTGGAAGCGCAATTCTGGTAAGTTTCATGTTCTACATGAGCTAGCTAAGGATGTTTTGGCAATATAGGTCACATCAGTTGCATCAGAGTCAGCATTCAGTACAAGTGGAAGGATACAAGACCCTTATAGGAGTTCTTTAACTCCTTTTATGGTTGAGGCGCTAGTATGCACACAACAATGGTTGTGGGCTTCACAATCAGCAGTTGAATCTGCTCATGCTCACACTTTGGGGCAGATGTTAGAAGAAAATGACTTCTTGGAATCATTAGGTACTAAGCATTTTTGTTTATTCATATTGCAATCAGTTTTCCATTTTTGTTTTATCTTACATTCTTTTTCATATTGTAGATCCAAGAGGGCATGATGCTTAGGTGACAAGAATGAAGTTTTTTTGTACACACTCACTGCTTTTGGCACATACCAACTGTTTTTTTTCTTTTTGGATAGGTTAGATTACCTTTTCTATAATTTTAGATCACCTTTTGGATAGATAAGGTTAATTGTCATTAGATAATTGTCATTAGATAAGTTTAGATCGGAAATTCTGATTAAACCGAACAAACCATCAAAACCCAAATTTTGGCTTAATCGGATTACAAAATTTGGCACCTTACCGATCCGAACCGAATTATTCTGAATCGATCTGTTATTAAAAAATTAAATTCGGTTTAATTGGTACACTATCACCAATTCCGAAATTCCGATTACCGTACAAACCGACTCTTTCCGAACTGTATAATCCGAATGCCCATGACTACTTCTCAGTTTCTAAAAAAAAGTTTTTTTTATTTCACAAAGGTTAATAATCCAGTTTTTATTCAATTTTTATTCATTTTTATTAGTTAATGTTAATAATGATTCTATGTGAAAAGATATAAACTGAGAATATTTGAATTTGCTGAAGTATTATTATCTCATTGTTATGGAAAAGTGTTTTTGTAAGAGAAAAAAACGTATTTATGACCAAACATTAATTGATCTGTATGAAAACTCTAATAAATCATTGTATTAAAACGAGTGAGTATAACTAAGGATTTGGTTAACAAAACTAATCATGAAGGATTGTGGATCTAGGAAAATTCAATGAAATAAAGAGAGGGAACAAGAACAGTCCTAGAACATAGATCACTGATTTAGACGTATCTTCTCTCAGCGTCCTAACTACTTATCATTTAAAATCATCGAACTTTCATTCTCAATCTAGGTTGGAAAAAGCATTTATGACAAGTCTACTTAGTTCACATGTACTTACTTTTTATCATCAACTTTCATTGGAACGAATATATATGTTCATTTAATTAAAGTTGGTTAATATATATTGTCGGAATACTTTTGATAAACAAAATACCCTGTTTAAGATCTAAAGCAAATTTATTGAATTGAAGAACCACTAAGGGTTAACTCTTAATATCATCTAAAAACATGTGGCATTATTCTCAATTATACTCTTAAGATTGTTCAAGCTATTGTTAAATTGACCGCAGACAAAAAAAAAAGAAAGAAAAAAAGATGTGAAATCTTACTTCACTATTTTAGATATGAAATGTTTTATGTTTTATCTTCTTCTTATGCTTTATTTGTTAGTCATATTTTTTAGTTTAAATTTAAGATATAATCGGTATTTTAACTCACATTTTAATTTTGGGATTTTTAAAAGAAAACATATTTATTATATAAATTTTGATATTTCTAATTATGATTTAAATCATAATACATATCATTCATTGTGATTATATTTTGAAGATGCTTTATAGTTCTGGTTTTTTACGCCTAATGAATGCTCCGGAGATGGGTGATTCAACGACAGTCAACACGGAGGTAAACGATGCCGTTGCGGTGCTCGCCACTTGAGGAGGGGCACATGGTAGAGAGAATTGACGGGTATCCACAAAAGCCATTAATAGGAGGTGATACTTGATATGTATGCCTTCATGTATAAGTAGTGGGCCACTAATACTTTTTGTAGCTCTCAACTCTAATAATTATATATTTTATATGAATTTCTGTATTTTGCTGGTCAAAATAGTAATAGTTTTCAAAGTCATATTCTCACTAGAATACACCTCTTATGGTTAAATTTCCAATCGGTTTACATCTGACACAAGGAATGTAAACACATCCTAATCTAATGGTCAGCACAACATCAGATGTTGTAATCCGTATTTTAGGATTTGTCCCATCTATTGGGATCTATTATGTATATCAAACTATATTTTTTACGATTTCCTTTCAGGTTTTGGTTATACTTTGTAACTGTATAAATATAAGTTATTACGAGATCGACAAGATCGACTGTGTTAGAAAATTAAAAAAAAATCGAAATAAATTAAAAAATTATTTAAAAATATAAAATTTAACATTATTTCTAATATTTTATTTCCATATTAATTTAGCAAAATTATGTTTATTGAAATCATTATATAAACTTATAATATTTTTTCCTAAACACTTTTGTACAGTTTACATTCATCAATTTATCATGATATTAAAGCCAAGATCCAAAATCTATCGATCAAGATTTGAATACTTTGATTGCTACAATGTGGTTATAAAATTTTGAACATGAATATATTGATTGATTCTAGGTCTGGATATTCGGATAACCGTTCGGGTTTGGGTCGGTTCTTTCGGGTTCTTTTGGTTCTTAAGTTGAAGATCCATTCGAGTATTTTTAAAAATTTGGGTCGGGTTTGGTTCAGATCCAGTTCTTTTGGATATTTACTTGAAAAACCAAATTTGATCTGATACTAGTTTGAATATTTTTGGTTTTAGTAGTATAGTACCCGAATGTATCCAAAGTACTAAAAATACCTGAATTTACCCGGATATTATAGTATCCAAAATAATACAATTAGCTAAATTTACTGATATACTAAAATTACTCAAACCAAAATAATCTAAAACACATTAATAGAGAGAACCGCCAACACATGCTACATAACTCTAAAATCTATAAACAAAAATAAAATTATATTTGGGTTCCATAATTATTTATTGGTTTCGATTCGGTTCGGGTATTATCTGATACCCAAAATATTAGAAAAAATCCATTAGGATATTTTTAGAGTTTTATTTGGATTTGCTTCAAATATTTTTAATTCAGATTTGATTTAGGTATTCGATTACAGATATTTTGTCCATTTCAAATATTTGTCCATTACGTATGATTTTTTGGTCTGTAGAACAATTTATCTTAGATTAATTTGCGGGAAAAAGGATATCATGAAATTACTGTTTGAAGAATTTTTTTGTCATAGTTGATTGGTCATAATAAAAGTATGATATTTAAGACTGACAAAAAGATGTCGGTTGATACAAAAAAATATTGTTAAATTTGGAAGTCAAAAACTTAAAGAAAAATACCATCTCGTTATAGCTTACTCATAAGGGAACACAAAACCGAATCACTCTATAGCTATCCTGAGAAACATCCCTCTTTTATATCTCATCAGTTTATTTGTTACATCAATTTTTAACAACACCTAACTGAGAACCTTAAACAACTTGATATACAAGAAACACCGAGAAGTTCAAACACCCGGATTTCTTGAATTCTGGTCATGTCCTACCCGGTCTTCAGAACCCGGTTTCTCAAAAGCTGCGGAATTCCCAAGAGAAACCTGTTTGTCATTTTCTATTGTCAAAGGCGTCGTAGCAGTCACGGCTGAAGGATCAGAGTCCATCTGATCCAGTGAAGATGGGACTCCACCACAGTCTATGGTAGGCGTCGAGCCCTTAAGGCCAGCATCTGCTGGTTCTGCGTTTTCATATTCAGATAAGAGATCCATAAACTCATTGAGCAGACGCTGCACCTTTCTGTTTGACGCCATTGCAGGAAGAATATCGTTTCTTAAAAGTTGATGCTTCTTCACCCCCTGGAAATTTAAAAAGCGAGTTTTATAGTATTTTGGTTTAGAAAAAAAGTTAGGCTTTGATCAAGAGAAGGTAATTTACCAGAACATAAGGATCCCAAGACAAGTTTGTGTCTAAGGTTGCTGCCTCAGCCATACCAATCGGAGGTCCAAGAAAGCTCTCGCACACTTCTCTTAATCTTGACTCATCTGCCTCTCTGCAGACAAAGACAGAGATCTTAAATAGGTGGAATATGAGAGAATTAAGAGTCACAAACCATATCATCATCAATTGAAATAACTGAACAGAATCTAAAATTGAGAAGAAGTTCTCTCTCCGGTGTAAAATGGGTAAACCCTCAGGGAAGAAGATAAACTTTCAAAGGTTCCTCTAACTTCAACGAGTCTCACAAATGAGACTTCATCCTTAATTACACTAAAATGTATACACACTCGAACCAAAAAAAAAAGAGTTTCTATGAGAAAAGAGCACAGACCTTGCTAGAAACCTCACATAGGCGAGGAGGCACTGACGGTACTCGTTAGGAGACTCCAACGCAAGAGAGGATGCAAGTTGAGATTCCAAATGTGCACGTGTTTGCATTCCATCATCAGTTATCCTGTAAACATGATATAAGCTTTATAAGGACTCCGAATATGTGATCGGTCTCAGGGCCGAGTCATTTAAGGAAAGGAAGACAAGACCAACCTGTTCCACCCTGGCTTTCTGGCCATGTACTTTCTCACATCAACCTGCAAACCAGCAAGCTCACCGTATGGAGCTGAGCCCAAATTCCAGGAGCTACTGAAATTTGAGGCCGGGAAGCAGTCATCAGCCACTCTCAGCCAGCACATTAGATTCGTGTCGAAGAGGAATGCATGACGTGTGGCTAGAACAACAAGTGGAGAACCAGATTTCGATAATTTCACAGATATGACCTTTATCGTACCTGCAAAAACGTAATAGTGTATCAGCAGGAGCTTGTCGCATCACCCAAGGTTAAATTCGTTTTACAGGCTCCACTATGTAGCACGACAGTCCAAACCAATATCAGAGCCATATTCAAATAACTATGAGACAAAACTCATACAAAAACCAAATGTGTGTTTCAACTACTAAGTCACCCATGAGAAAAAGCTTTAACTCCTAGCCTTTCATTCATTCCATCCATTTTAAAATCTGTGTACGGTGCCTCAAATACATGATTTCAGAAAAAAGAAGCCAGCAATGTATTCGAGTATTGAAACATACCTTCTACTGTGGACGATAAATTGGTATCGGAAGAGACCAAAGACGATAAAGTGTCATGGAGGATGCATTTCCTGTTGAATAGATCCCACACATATAAAGATCCTTTTCTTGTGACAAGCAGCAATTTCCAGCAATCGTCACAATCTATAAATGTTGCAGCAGATCCCATCATCATTGTAGGCATGACACGCCTTCCACACTTTGTGTAAACCTTGAGCCAAATAAAATAGAAATATGTTATCAAACACTATCCCGAGAACCACATGACATTCATGCTATATAAGTTATCAAAGTTCCTATTCAAAGAGCTTAAGATATTCATAGCCTCAGATTTTGAACTAAACATTTCTTCAGAAAGTCAGTTCCCAACAGAAATATAACTATTGGTGTAAATTTAAGTGACTCCGATGGAATTAAATTGGTAGAAAAAGGATATTCAGAGTAACAAAACCAACAGTGGCTGAATTTTTTTGAAACTCAAACACAAAAGGAAGGTCTTTTAATAGGATTGATATCAATGATACAAAATGTAGAAAAAATCAGGAGTCATGGTCTAGTTTGATCGATGAGAGTTTCATGATAAATCAATGCAGCAAAAGTATTGTTATTACCTGGAGGCTTCCATCTTCGCACCCAACAGCCCAAAAATTTGGATTTCCAGCTAAAACTGTGACTCTCCCCATAATCCGATCAGACCAAAGAGTTTCACCTGACCTTTTGCAAAATATTTCTGTTTCCTTGATCGTGGATGTACTTACTACACCAACAGTGTCCAAAGCATGCTCCTTTGGACAAGCTTCTAAACAAACAGGTGACGTGGTTTCCCCTTCTTTCCAATCAAATACCCTTATCAACAGATTTGTGTTAGAAGATCCCTTTATACCTACAGATTGCTCAACATTTAAAACTCCATCTCTACCAGAGGTTCCGGGAACCTTCTCAATAACAAGGCTCTCAGATATGGTTGCACGAGCTGTAATCCTTGAACGCTCTTTATTAACATCAGGGTTCCTGACAACTATTTCTTTCATGGATGAATCCTTAATGCTAGTCTCCACAGGAAAATCTCTAGTATCTCCCTTACCAGGAGCAGCGGAGGGAGGTGGCGGAAAATTATTGGACTGCCCGTTAATCGCGATAGTATTCTCTTGCTGTGGAACTCCAACGGTTTCAGGGATGATCCTCTTTCTTCCATCAGGCCTTCTATACACTTTTTGATTCACAGTATTAGATACTCGATTCGAGTTTGACGCTTTATTTAATGTGTCAACAGTAGTCTCTGTTGTCTTATTTCGATCATCGGCCTGAGATTTACGCTTTTTTGCAGTACTCTCCGCGTTCGCAGAGGGTTTTGTTGTCACCTGGTTTTGTTGAACATCTGAGGCTGGCCTCTTACTACCGGTTAGCTTTGTCGAGACTGTTTCGAGCAATAACTGAGCTGGGTTCTCAACTAAGTTTGCTTGCCGGCCTCTTACATCCCCATATCGATTTTTCTTCAGTTCATCAAGTTCAGTATCTGTTAGCCTGACACCTAGTTCTTTTGGGTCAAAGTGAATCATCGCCACTGTTCCGTCCAAGGAACATGCAAAAAGTGAATATCCGTCGGGACTCCTGTAATTTCCCAAAAGAAAATATATAGATGGTAAAAAAATCAGATTTTCCTCTTCCTTACAGAAAAGTAATTATGACCCTAGAAAAGTGGTCTAAGATTACGTAAAGGAAACCATTAATTAATTGCATTATAAACCCATCTATAGCGTACCCAATGCACTTTTGAGACACGAACAAAAACCCATTATGAAGACATAATTGCATATGAAGAAATCATTGGATATGTCGATTTCCATCCAAAAAAACAAAGAGGGAAAAGTTTACCATGATAGATCCATAACACTTTGGCTAAAGAAATGCTTCGCGACAAAAAGAGGGCGAGGACTTGCAGTTGTCCATACGGTTATAGTTCGGTCTTGACTCCCTATTGCAATAACATTGTATGGCTGCAAATCTTTCCCCCCTGATTTAAAAGTCCCATTGCTCCACACAGCTCGTTTTGTTTCTTGGGCACTAGAAGTGGTTCTCTTAAACATTGAATGATTGAACTTCACAACAATGATTGGAGCATTATGACCTAAGAAGTCGAATGCTGCAGACCATTCCCCTCTTTCCAAAACAGGAGCAGAGTGCCTCGGCTTCTGATACCCATGAGTTGTAGTAATGAAGTGGCCACAGGGGGACCATCCAAGTCGCCTGAAAAATGTGGATCCAAGCTAGAAAGAAAAAAAACCAAAAAAGCAGATTCATCCCATTAGTAATAAATTTCCAGAGAAAACAGGGAAGCATTGGGGTAACTTTCAGATAATAAATAATTTTGAATCCCTAATCAAATCCTTTATATGACCAACTATATGTAACTACCATCTAAAGAATCGCTTAAACAATATAATTGCATACCGATTTTTCCCAGTGACCAACTGTTCTGTGAACCATGCTCCAATCGCTTGTTCGCCATATTATCACAGTTTTATCATCCGATTGGCTAGCAATAAACGATCCGATTGGATCCCAGGTTACACCTTTCACCAAGCTCAAGTGACCCCTGAGAACAGTAGTGCAAATGCCACTGCGCATATTCCATATATGAATCGTGTTGTCTAAGCTCCCACTAGCCAGCATTGAATCATCTGGAGACCAATTGATATCCACCTACTTTAAGCATAGTGAGAAAAATATGTTTCAGCTATTATATAACCATTTAAATTACATTTATCGGATAATAGAAGTAAAACAAAATAGCATCTTTTACCACATCGGCAGTGTGTCCCCTTAGAGTCATTACAGCTTTCCAGTTCTCAACATCTGGGGCTTCTCCACTACCGAACTCAGTGGTGCCTGAACCAGGCTTCCTCTCATGAACTTGAATCACTTGATCGTCAGACCCAGATGCCACGTACCTACCGTGTTTAGCCCACCTAACACAGTTGACTGACCCAAAGTGGTCACGGAGGGTTGCGAGAAGCCTCTCTTTTGGATCTAAGTTTTGTAAGTCAGTGTCTACAGACTTCATGTTCCATATCCGGACCTATATTCATATCACAGATTACGAGATAGGTTCAGCTGTATATCCATTCACTAGTCGATTCCACACAATGATAGCAAAAACAGTTTCCTTCCATCCATATTTTAACAGCTCAAAAACCTTTACAACACAGATACTTAACTAAATATCAAACGCGTTTCAGTCACTGAGTGAAGAGATAAACAAGCCTATGTCAGTGAAATGATCCAAATCTGAAAAAGCCTACAATCTTCACCGAACCAAGAGGAGTTCAAGTTCTTGCATAATAACGCAGGGTTTGTACTAGATACAAGTAATTTACATCCACAATTCTTAGTGTTGGATAGACATTCTCAAAGACAAAGAAGGCAGCCCCAAAATCCAAACAAGAAACAGAGATGCAAAAGCTAGACATAAACTAGATGCTAAGCCGTGCAACACCATCCTTAGCAATGCAACACCATCCTTGTGACATTTAGCTATTCTAATAGAATCTTAAGAGTGTCAACATACTCATAAGAGATCATGAAATCAAATACTTCAATTGGTTGTACAAATTTCACAGCAGATATGTAAGTATCAACTGTCAATCCAACTTCGGTTCAGAGGAGACAAAAAGAAGCTAAGATTACTACCTAGTAGGTAATATTGAATTCTGACTCAAACAGGAAATATGAGACAATCAATAGAGAAGAAAATTTGACACCTTATGGTCACCACCGCCTGTGGCAAACCTTTCTCCATTGGGTTGAACATCAATGGAGAATATCTGCAACCCTTCATGTTTAACCCAAACGGGTTTCTCCGCAATCATCTCTCTTAGCCCTTCTCTTTATAACACCTTCTCAAATTCCGAACTATACAAAATCGAAATCGAAAATCACACCATGAACAAGCTCGGGGAGCTAATTGAGACTAAGCACAAAAACCGTCGAAGAAGAGTTGAAACAGAAGAGACAAGAAGACCTAATCGGGAAAACGGAGAATCTGCAAACTATCTCCAACACGAATTCATAGAAGAAACCAAAAACCCAGAAAAGAATGAAGTCAATTTCAAGGTTAAACTTTTCTTGCCCATCCGGTAAAATTTCCTTTTTTAAAGAAAAAACCCTAATTTCTCTTTCGTGGTTAAGCAAAGAGGAAAAGTAGAAAACACCAAATTTTTGGCATAAATTTAACAAATTTTAGAGGAATGGGATTAAGAAATAAGAACAAAGACACAGACTTTTGGGGTGTGTGTGTTGTGTAACTGAAAATAAAAAACCCTATCTTTGGAGAAAAAAGGGGTCTTCGTCTTCCCTGTAAAAGATTTTCAATGTAGTTTTAGGTTTTGATTTGGAAAATTAAAAAAAAAAATGTAGAATAATTTACAATCTACGGAATGAGAATTGCGGAATAATTTTTTTGTGTGATTAGATAAATTTGCAGAATAATAAAATCTATTAAATATTATTAGAAATTATAATTGAATTTAAATATTATTAGAAAAACTTAATTTTTGTATTGTAATTAGTTAACTTATTTCAATATATTTATAATAAATACATTTATATTTTTTGACGTTGAAATATCAATATCATACGTTTATTTATTACTTTGTCTATTCTATTATATAAGATGTTTAAAATTTTTTTTTGTTCTACTTTATTTGATTTTCTCAAATTTTAAGCAAATTTGTATTTATTTGATTTTCTCAAATTTTAAGCAAATTTGTATCTATTTACTATAGTGTGACTATCAATATTTTCATTATTTTTTGTTACTGGTTTGAATATTTTTAATTATCTGTTTAAAATAATTTTATTGTAAATAATTATATTTATAATTAAATTTTTTTATTAGTATTTATGTAGAAGTACAAAATGTTATTATTATGTAATTAAATAATTATAAATTTTTTATTCCGAAAAAAAATCTATTCCATACTCACTTTTCTGCTTGATGAATTTTTTTTTTTCAGCGAAAACGCAAACTTGCGTTTTTGCGTTTTTTCTATTCCGCAAGTTTAACATAAATATCATGTTACCAATCAGAGCCTTAATATATAACTAGATTATGATCCTCAAGGGCAGATTCATATATTTAAAAATCAAATTTAAATGTTATTAGTATATTTTTAAAACAAATAATACTACTTTTCATTGATAACGATGCCGATTAACACTAAACAAATTTACAAAGGTTCAAACAGTTTCCACCAAGATATTAAAACCACTCAACTTAACTCACATACGAGAAAAGGGAGTTATGTAATTTATGCATGTATTATAATTTCACTACCAAATAATTTTACTATTACCCATATAATTAACTTCACGGATACTAAAAAAACGAAAATATAAGAGAAAATAATCCTTCAAAAGGTGAGAAACATGGCATTTCCACATCTCCGTCAAGAAGGAAAATTCAGCCTGAACAAAATCGGTGGAATACAACTGCTCAATACACCGGAGCCTCAGATTTGACGGCTCAGCCACGGTGCAGAGAAGCAGGTTCCACGACAAATCCAAGATTACAAAACTGGTACACACGAAACCTTAAACACGAGTATCACCAGACCTTTTCCTCTTCAGATATGGATCCATGGAGACGCAACCACCGGAAATCCACCAATATGTCATCGAAATAACACCGAAGTCCCTTACTAGAATCCCAAGCCAAAAAGGCAAGAAATATGGCAAGAACCAGGAGACAAAGAAACCCTAATGCAAATCTGACTTAAAGAGTCGTCGCCACTGTCATTAGAGACCGTCCACCTGCAAAGCCGGGACCAAAACGCAACACCTAAAACCGCCTCCACACAAGAAGCAGATCATGTCTTAGATCATGTCTTCATCAGATTTGGATCCGGAAAAGCCAAATCCGAAGGACCACCACAGCTCCGCTGAAATACCAAGACCAGCCACCGTCGAGATCCTGACGTGGCTGCTCTACCATGTCTCCAGAGAAGCGAGTCACCGGAGTCACGCTACTTCACCATCAAAGGAATCATTGGAGGAGAGATAAGAGAAGAGGGGATGCCTCTCCTCATGGCTACGACAAGCGCCGGTCACCGAGAGAGGCAGAGATAAAGAACGGTGGCGGCTTGTTGCAGATGGTGAAGAGAAAGAAGAGAGATAACTAGGGTTTTATTTAGTCTCCAATGTTATTAGTATAAATTTGATATAATTGTAAGTGTTAGGTTTTTAGTTGAATATAACTTTTTGTCAATTTATTATATTTTTGGGTATTTTATTCGGAACCAGAACTAATCTAAAAATCGGTTCAGATCAAGTTCATGTATGGCTATTTTATCTTATTGGATACTGCACTCTAAAACCTGAATATAGGTTCAAGTCCGGTTCTTACCTGAGAACTGATCGAATACTCAAAAAACACAAAAAATTACATGTATTAATTATTATTTTTGGATACTACGGATATATTTTTTTGAAATTTTTGACTTTTTTATTTTTTCTCCGGTTTTCAGTCTTTTTAGTTTTATTTTGAATTCAAAATATACTTAAAAATCCAAAATAAATAACTTAAACCCAAAAAAATACTCTGACCAAACCATAACAAAAAATATGGTTATTATTCGATTCTAATAGTTGATACCCAAACTGACCTAGATTTGATAGGAACCGGAAAAAAATTCTTGCAAATTCTAAATGTGTCCAAAATCTCTCTATCTGAAAGATCCTGATTGGTTCCTGTTCCTACCAGAACTTGACCTGAATATCAGAATGTTTAGACCTAATTGGTTGTGAACTATATGTTTTATTGTTTATAATTATAATTATTTTTTATTAAAAAATTAATTTTTATGGTTGGGTTAATTTATTGGATTTTGTATAATAATAGTCCATTTGTAATATTCATTTATCGCTGTTTTAGTATGAAATAACAAATCTATTCAAACTGAATCTGAGTTCACATTTGTTTTTCAGTTTCTTGGGTTTCACGAAAGGTTTTCTGATTAACCATAATGAACCACATGATGATCTACATATTGATGGAAAATCCTGATTGTCAGATTTCCAGAAAGTCAATGTTTGTTCTGATCGGAAATACGTGCTAAAAGATATCACCGTTTTTTTTGTCTGTTACCATCTCTCCGTATTTTCAACCACCCCATACTTGACCAGTTTCAGTAGAGAAAGGAAAAGAACGATCGAATCTACTCTATTTGATATGAAACTTTGTAATAATGTTTCTGACTCTCATATTTATCCAAAGCATAAGGCATATTGTTATTGTGATCTATGATTAGGACCAGATTGAGGAGAAGTTATTTCAGATTCTATAGTGATCTTTTGAAGCTTATTTTTGGTACGACGATGCACAACTTTTATAGTTATGTTTCTTTAAAATATCTCCTCATTATATTTTGTATTTTGGGAGTTATGAAATCTTTAACCTGGAATGTTATGTCTAGCACGGAGATTAGACTAGTCCGGTGGGATGAGATCAATGTGAATTGTGGTGGAATTTTACAGGTACATTTAACATACATAAATATATTCCTCGACTGAAGAAAAACATATTTGAAATCTAAAAACATGAGGAAACATGTTAAAATCGTGACATTGAATCTGTCTAAAGGAGAGGAAAAGAGAATAAATTGGTCTTCATCATGAAGTGGTTAAGGTAAGAGTATATAATCTTTGGATTCATGTTATATATGGTAATATGGTTATATAAGCTTATTATAATATAAGTTTATGAAATAGTGATTGATGTTTTGAGTGCAATAATGAGTCATGATTAGTGGAACAATATTGTTATGATAAAAGTTAGTTATGTTATTTTAAGTTGTGATGTTGCCTAATGGTTTTGTTTTGTGTGTGATGTCGGACTGACGGCAAGAACATGACAATCATGCTAAAACTTGTAAACCGGCTAACGAGCTAAATGTGGTATACAACATTTGGAAGTGACCGCCAGCCCAATATCATGTGATAAAATATTTAGATTTATTATAGAAAGCGAAAAAACATTTAAAATCAGAGCATTTTTAAAGAATTTTTAGGATAGTTTTTAACATTAAAATAAATGTAAAATTTAGAATTTTAAGAATTTTAGTTTCTTAAATAAAAAATTTTAAAAAAAAGTTTTTAAAAAGTTTTTTAAAAAATATTTACAAAATATTAATAATAACCCTTTAAAAGTTCTACCATTGGAGACACTAAAACGGTTCTATTTCTTGTCATTTGCTATTTTACCTGGTTAATGACTTAGTTCGGTAAAAAGCGGTTCTAAATAACCGAACCAATAAGGGAAACTCAACTTTTTTCTTTAATATATATATAGTAATTGAATAAGGAACAATATTGTATACGTATGAAATAATAACTCTACTGACAATTCCAGCTAGATCTACCTTTCATCCTTGTCCTAATGCTTTACACGTTCTTCTTCTTGGTTTTTCTTCTTCACGATGTCAACAACAATGGCTGATCAACCTCCAGATCCCCAAAGTAGAATCAAACTTCGGGATGGTAGATACTTGGCTTACAAGGAAAGAGGTGTCCCCAAGGATGATGCCAAGTTCACCATCGTTCTTGTACATGGATTCGGTAGCTCCAAAGACATGAACTTCAATGTCTCACAAGTATACACTAATCTTTTATCTACTCGATCCTCTCTATTTCCATCTCTTTGCTTTTCTTTTTCGGGGTCATCGATAAAAAAACATGTACTTTTAATCTTGAGATCCAAACTATGTTCTGGTATTCGAGAGAAAAACGAAGAACTCCACTTTGTTTTTTTGCTCATCGTCGTATTGCTTGCGTGCTCCTGTTCTCGATTTTTTAACTTTGTGGGTTTTGTCAAACGAACAGATATTTAATTACGTTCTTGGGTTCAGAGTCTAGTCTAGGACAAGATCCAAGAAACTGACTTTGTGGAGACTTTTGTAATTGCAATCTGTAATGTGCGATGTATGAAAAGCTGAACTAATTTCAATTTTCCAAATATTTAAACCAAAAGAAAAGTCTGTAAATGAGATCATGGTTGAAGACTAATGAGGTTTGTTTTAGTTATAATCTCAGGATCTTGTAGAAGAAACTGGGATATACTTTGTGCTATACGATCGAGCTGGATATGGAGAGAGCGATCCAAATCCGAAACGTTCGTTGAAGAGTGAAGCTTCCGATGTTCAAGAACTCGCGGATCGGTTGGAGATTGGATCAAGGTTTTATTTGATCGGAATCTCTATGGGTTCATACACCGTTTGGAGTTGCCTCAAGCATATTCCACAAAGGTAAAGAAATCAAGTCGAATATATTTATTAACATATTACAATGCTTAAAAGTCTTCCAAGACACACGTTCCAAACAAAGGGCCAATTTTTTTTTAATATTTTGTTGACAACAATCTCATAACCATAAATTGTGATTGCTCTAAATTTAAATTTTCACAAATGCAAAAAAAAAAAAAAAAAAAAATTGCTTCCTTCCATCTTGGCCCTAATTTCCTAACAATTGCTTTACCCATTACGTGTTTCTCCTTGACAAATACTTTGATTTGGAAATATTTTTGATACTGTTTAGTTCTAATTTGGTTTTGGTTTTTCTTTTACAAATACTTTACTAAATATACTCTTATAATTAGTTTTGAGTTAGGTTCTCGTTTTGGTTGGGCTTGGTTCTCGTTTTGGCTGGGCTTTAGCTCAGTATATATTTGATTTGATGACATATCATCTATAGAACTGCTAAATAGTAAATACCAAGTTAGCAAGACCGTTGTGTATTTGTCTTATTTGTCTAGTGAGCCACATTATGAGGTTTACATATGGTCCAATTCAATCTATAGCAAAAAAAAGTCCAAAACAATTATATTTTGTTATACTAAATATGATCAATCAGAATAAATGAAACTTTAACAGACTAGCAGGAGTGGCGATGGTGGCTCCCGTGGTGAACTACCGGTGGTCGTCGATTCCAAAGAGTTTGATGAAAAATGATTACAGAAGAGAAGTGTTGAAATGGTCTTTTTGGATTGCTAAATATTTTCCGGGACTTCTTCATTGGTGGGTGACTCAAAACATGTTTCCTACAACTTCGATGCTAGAGAAAAATCCTGTTTACTTCAACGACCAAGATATCGAAGTCCTCAAGCACACCAAAGGCTTCCCAATGCTTACGAAGGTACCCAAATACTTTCATAAGACTACTATAATCTCTTTAATCTTTTTCCCATATATTCATTTCATTATAAACTACTGTGTTACTATTATATTGTCAAGCAAATGTAGACCCGATATTATCCATGACTTTGATTTAGGAAACAAAAACCATGTATTAGAACCAATTGAATAAGAATTTATTAATAGGATTTTGTATTCTACTGGCTTCGGTTAATATTGCCAGTGTTATTATCCATGATTTGTAAGCTGTGGATTGTAAATAGAATAATGTTTCTACAAAACAGTATTCATGGTAAAAATAAAATTTATTACTTGAATATGCTTTGCATGGATAAAAGTCATGTTACTTGTTCCTGACGGTTAATTTCCACCAAGCATAGAGTCTATATAATTACAAATGAAGATGTGGAAAAAAATCGATAGCCTTTATAATTTTATATAGTTACAATTGTACTTCTTTAAATTACAAAATCTTGTATATTCAAATTGGGGTTGATTAGTCAAATTTACAAATAGTCATGGTCATGGATATGTCCACAGGAGAGGTTACGAGAACGCGGCGTTTTCGAAACACTGAGAAGCGATTTCTTGATGGCGTTTGGCGACTGGGACTTCGACCCGGCAGACCTACCCGAGCCGTTTCCGTCCGGACCAGAGAAGAGCTCTTCTTCTGTTCACATTTGGCAAGGCTACGAAGACAAAGTGATGCCATTTCAGCTGCAAAGATGCTTGTGCCGCAAGCTACCATGGATCAAGTACCACGAGGTTCCTAAAGGAGGTCACTTGATCGTGCACTACGATGGAGTCTGCGATGCAATCTTGAAATCGCTTCTTATAGGAGAAGATCTTCCCATGTACAGACCCAAAGCTGTGGTCACTGAACCTTAGATACAAGAATCATTCTTCTTGATTTGTTCGTTTCTTGCTTGATTCTTTGATTTTGATTGATAAGAATCGCATTCTTCTTTGTGAGGTTCAGTGAATAGGTTCGATTGTTTTTCTTCTACTTCTGACATTATTTATTGTTAAAGGCTTTGTAAAATAACTTTCCTTATATATTTTTACAACGACATAAATTTCTTAAAATTTCAATTTGTTTTTGATAATTGGGAGATTCCAACCAAAATCTAAATTAATATATTAAATCTCCTGGATTTTTGTCATTTAAAGTGTCCTTAAACGTTATAGTAACCACCATAATAGTTGTAATCCATGGGTGAATGAATCCCTTAACCACTGGTCAAATCGGTGTTAAGTGTGGTCCTAATTTGTGTGCCTTGGTTCTTTTGGAGCGTTGGTCTCTTCAGCTCTCGGTGTTTTTGTGTTTGGCTTAATTACGCTGTTTGGGTTCGGCCTGGTGAATGGTGATTGGCTTTCGTTGTGGAGGCATCTACTAGACTTTCTCCAAGTTCTTTTGGGGTTTGGGGTCGGTTTGTAGACGAAGCCGTCATTTATATTTTCTTCTCTTCTCTTTCGAGGAGGTGAGCAGTCTTTGGTCTGTAGGTCCCGGAGGTTGTTCGCGAATGTCCGCGTGTAAGAGTTGATGGTCATCTTTGGCATCTTCCCGAGTTGTGTTCAAGGTTTTTGGACGTTGAACCCATGTCTTTGCGATTGTATGGGTTCTGTGGAGTGTTAGTGTTTGTAGCAACTTGGAATAGTTCTCTGTTTGTCTTTGGTTCTAGTCGAGTTTGTTAGCCTTTGGTACAGTTTTGGTGTCCCCAGTTCCACTAGAAAAGGTCATAGCTAGGTGAAGATCGCCTCAACAGTCTCAGTTTTAGAACGATGGTTCAAAAGCTATAGCTAGTATCTCTCTTTTAGTAGTGTTTAATATGTTAGTTCTTTGTTTGGCCTTCAATTTCCCTCTTTAGACTTCGTTTGGGGATTTATCTACTTTTCACCAATCTTTGTATTTAAATTCTTATCTCAGTATGGTAATAAACATCACATGACAAAAAAAGGAAAAAGAAAACTAAGAAGAGACCTATATACAATATTTCAATCAATTAAACTAGAGATCCTAATTGACGTTGTGACCCTAAACTTTAATGTAAAAATAAGGGGTCTTAGAGTATCTCCATTACAGTTTTATTAAAGACTTTATTAGGAGAATTTTTAACATTAAAATAAATATAAATAATTAAAATCTTAAGAATTTCTTTTTTTTTAAAATAAAAATTTTAAAAAACAGTTTTTGAGAAGTTTTTTTAAAAAAATATAATAAAAACCCTTTAATTGGAAATGCTCTAAGAGTGTCACTCTTTTTATTGACAGCCTTTTTTTATTATATAGTGAATGAGCACGGCTATGCATGTAGCTGACATATGTCACTTATATATATATAAATAGTTGTAACTTATGTGAACTTGCAACACCAATACTTCTAGATTTATTTGTTTGTGTAAACGTTTTAGCTTTGAGAAAACGCTTATAATATAAAATACATTTCTTCAAGATATATATAGTTGACATGTACAATCCATTGTAAACATATAAAATGTGTTATAAACGTGTACAATAAAATGTAGATGCTTGCTTTCACTGGATTTAATCTATAATATATATGATATGCCAATTAGCTTCGAGGTAAAATTACGTATAAAAGTACAATTTCGCAAGAAGAATTTTAGCAGAAAAAATGAGACAAGTGTCATGAACGTGTCAGTCGATAAACGAGAATGCAAATATCGATACCAGATTCGACGTACCACATTAATAATGATCAAATCTTTACTTTATTTTTTCTCTGGCAGTTACACTCTTCTTCACTACTCCAATAACATTTTTTTTTTAAAAATAAAAATAAATATCACTCGCATGCAATGCATATATATAAATACAAATGTCGCCATTGTAAACTCCGTCTCATCTTCATTTTAAAGTATCTCCGTAAGTTCCAGTTTCCACTGACACGATACTGCTTCGTCGCCTACACTATTTTCGTTTCTTCTTCTCCCTATATTATTGTTTCCGGGTAACAAAAATTATATATTACTTTCATAACAATATGCGATCTAATGCAAATTTGGCTCACGGTGTCTTTACCAACATGTTTCAATAATTAGGCTTTCTCCTTGCTTTTTTTTTTTATTTTGTTTTAGCTTGTTAAGCAAAAATTTGTTATTAATTACAAACCCTCACATTTTTTAATGAAATTAACATTTATAGATATATAGTTGTTCTCGCTTATTGTAATTCTGTAGGCATTAATTTTGTAACTTTTTGTTTGAAATTTTTGAATCTCTGACTGATATATGAATACATGTTCACATTTCAAGTTTTCTAGGTCTTAAAAAAACGATGTCGGTTTACGAATCAGAAACTTCGACCTTCCACGTTTTCAATCAAGAACTCCAAACGCAACCGCAAACGCAACTGCAAACGTATATGCAGGAAACCGCAGGAGAGGAGCACGCACCGGTAGGCAGACAAAACTCGAATTTGTCACTGACTCTTAACGAGATTCAGATGAAAAGCGGCAAGAGCTTTGGAGCAATGAACATGGACGAGTTCCTCGCGAACTTGTGGACGACCGTCGAGGAAAACGACAATGGAAGAAGTGGGTCCCACCACGACGGAGAGAAACCGACCGTAATGCCACGTCAAGGTTCGTTGTCAGTCCCGGTACCTTTGTGCAAGAAAACCGTCGACGAGGTTTGGTACGAGATACAAAACGGCGTACAACAACCGCCATCGTCAACTTCAGGCCAAAACTCCGACGAAGATATCCGCCGGCAACAAACCCTCGGTGAGATCACGCTCGAGGATTTTCTTGTTAAGGCTGGGGTTGTTCAAGAACCATTGAAGACGAGGATGATGAGGATGGCGAGTTCTGATTTCGGTTATAACCCGGAGTTTGGAGTCGGTTTACATTGTCAAACCCAAAACAATTATATTGATAACCGGTCGGTTTACAATGAAAACCGGCAGTTTTACTCGGTTTTAGGGGAATCCTCAAGCTGTATGACCGGAAATGGGAGGAGTAATCAGTATTTAATTGGTTTAGATGCTTTTCGGATCAAGAAACGGATAATTGATGGTCCACCCGAAATTTTGATGGAGCGAAGACAGCGTCGGATGATTAAAAACCGAGAATCTGCGGCTCGGTCTCGAGCCCGGAGACAAGTAATTATGTGTCCGTTTTAGAATTAAGATCTAGCTAGTTACTACATATGCAAAATTCATTTATATAAAACATGCTTAGTGTTTTTGATTAAATATGGTTTGTACCTATATTTATTTTAAAAGTTCTTAAAGACAACATTCATATTTACTTGAAGTTTTTGCATATGTGACTAACTAATGTGGTTTTACTCTTTTAGGCGTATACTGTGGAACTGGAGTTGGAATTGAACCAACTCACGGAAGAAAACGTGAAGTTGAAGAAAATTGTGGTACTTTCTTGATTAAACATTATTACAAATTACATATATTATCTTAATAATTATATATGGAAACAAATATGATTCTTAATTATTCATTTACGATTTGTAATTTTTATATCGGTAGGAGGAAAATGATAAGAAAAGAAGACAAGAGGTAATAATCAAATCCATATGTGCTAAAACGGTCATCGAACGAGTATGGATTTATCAAAAATACATCGCATTTAAATAATTTTTTTTGATGTGATACTATTGGATTAAAGTTGACTTTATTGGAGATATCCCATCAGTTTCTATTCAAACGAGCGTTATAAAGTAAAACATCGTTATGAAACAGACTAATAAATGTAATAAATTGGTTTTGAAAAACTGTAATGATATTTGGCATGCAGGTGACTAATAGAAGCACCAAAATTACTAAAGAGAAGAATGGAGACAAGTTAAGGAGGATTCGTAGGATGGCTAGTGTGGGGTGGTAGATGAGAGTTTGTGGAATTATATTTATATATATATATAGATCATTTCCGTCTATACACATATTTATTATATCGATATATCTTAATTTGAGACAAAAGCGAAATTGTATTTAAGATCATCTTTATTTTATTTATTTTTTGTCAACGAATATAACTAATTAAAACGGTTCATGAATCTATCCGCCTTAATATTTAAATTGCATGTACCATGCATTTCTTTTTATATACTCCTAACGTATCACCGGATTCAATTAACTTTTCTTCTATAACAAAGTTTCCTTTTTTTACTACTATTTTGAGCTGGAATTGCATAGTATTCTGACAATTTCATCATTCCAAGGATGTGAGTGTAGGTGAAATTTTGGAGAGAGTAGAAAATACCACTTTAATTAAGCACATGTTATACATACCAAACAGTAACACATTCTTTGCTAGGTTTCTTATGTTTTCTTATAGATTTAAACAAATGAAAAACAGCTATCCAATATAATACGAATTGTGATCCAAAAAAAAGTGTTGTGTTGGAGTAGTCCGATAAGAGCTTTGTGCTATAGAATCTGGAGACGAGTTTTATGTCGGGTTGACAACTCATTTTGATAAAAATTATGGTGTATATGACCAGATCCATATATATTTAAAGCCGTTTTTTAAACTTAGATGTACAAAAGTTCTAATTTTAAATCTCCAACATGCCGAATTTAAAAATATATTTCCACACAACTCCGATTTAAACCGGTTTTCATAAATAATCGGTGCAAAACCAAAAATTCATAAACCAAATCTTATTCAAAATATCCAATAACACAAAAAAACACGAATCTTTTTTTTTATGAAAATCCTAAAACTTTGAAGACGAAAGTTGAAATTTCGATTAAAAAATGTTTCATAATGATTTACATAGTTATGTCTCTGATTCTATATGCACACCACAGAAGTGCATCTGATAATTTTTTATTAAAGGTTTTTGCAGTTGTAGCATCAAGCTTTATTTTGGGTTGAAACCTCAGTCTGCAAATTTGTTCCTTCTCTTCGTAATATGTTCGAAAGATTTTGTTTTTAATTGAATTTGATTAGTGTGATGGGAAAAAACTGATTATTTCGTAATTAATATTGTCATAATCTGTTAAGGATTTTCGACAAATGGATATCAGAACTTGAATAAGGAATTCCATGGCAGAATTAACAAGAGTGCAATCAGGGTACTGTCCAAATTCTTCTTTTGCAGAATTGATTTTAGAATTGGCTTTCATTTGAAGGCTTTTATCGTTTATTTATGCTTAAACCACCGCATCTTCTCCGACATCGTCTCCGCCTACTACTCCATCAGCTCCACCTCCGGTCACACCACCTCCTTCTCCGCCTCAATCACCGCCATCTGTAACATCATCACCACCACCACCGGTTGTTTCATCACCTCCATTGTCTTCATCTCCACCACCGCCACCACCCATCGTCTCCTCACCTCCTCTCACCGTTGCTTTTTCTCCTCCACCTCCTGTGAGGGTTTCTTTCCCTCCTTCATCAAATGCAGCGACGACACCACCAACTCATCCGCGTGAGCCCGACGGGCTTGGTACTGTGGAGACATTAGGGAGAGAGCGAGAGAGGAGAGAGAATATTACTGTGGTGGCAAAATGGGTTCAATTATTGTAATCAGATAGTAATTGGGTTGTATTCGGGTTATAATTTTGGTTTATTGGTTACATTTCAATTTAATATATTTTATCATTGGTTATAGTAACAGTGGTTTTGTATAAACCATTGGTTCGAATCCGTTGTGTTCTCTCAAGTTTTGAACTTTCGTTTGGTAGGAAAATATGTTTTTAAGTTCGAAATGTTGGGGGTTTAAAATTAGAATTTTTGTGCGTGTAAGTTTAAAAAACGACCTTAAATCTATGTGAATCTGGTCTAGGTCGTCATCCCGTTTTTTGTCAGAAAAACGGGTTACCAGTATGAAAACCGCTCAAGGAAGTCCACCTATATATATTTGTTTTGGATGATAGTCTGTTTTTCTTGAAACCATACCTTCTGCATTGTGCAGAAATTTTGAAGATTTTTAAAAACTATAAAAGGCAACAGGACAACAATTAAGTCCATCAGAATTGTCCATTAATTAAGTTATTTGTCTTTGTGCAAGACCTGCTTAGAAACCGCATCAATATCTGGCCATCAAAAACAATTTTCTAGAGGAAAGGAAGTACTTACAAAATTGGTAGCTCAGCCTCTCCTATATATGTAATTTCATTATTTCTTTTACCTAAATGAATATGTGGTAATACTACATAAAACAGGTTATTCCAAACAACGAAATCCGTCAAAAATTTTCTAAAGATTAAATTTTATGAGAGATTTTTAACGAATATTGGTTGTCAGAAACTATATTGTCGGAAACTAAAAAACTATTGACGGATTCCTAAAAATTCAAAAATATCTGGCGAATCCGGATAATTTATTTCTGTTAGAAATATATTTCGATAAACATCATAAAATTAATCTTTCCAAAGAATTTTAGATGAAAATTATTGTTGGATATATTTTGATGGATTCCTGATGATTATATTTTTGATTGTTTTTGATGGATTCTTAATAAATTTGAAACAAACAATTATAATAAAGTAACTAAATTTTTTTGTCAACGAAAAAAATACTAAAGTTAGAATTATTAAATTCAAAAGCTTAAAATGAAATTAAAATGAATATACATCCCTTTACCACTTCGATCACTCCTTCGGAATCGCGAAATAGTTTGTTAGGTTACTCCCAATATGGTATGACATAGAACCAAACATTCGAGTTCAAACCATTTGGCTTCTCTTTTCCTTTTTTCCAACATTTATTCCACTCACATATGTTACGGAAAAACTGTCTTGCCGTCTCCTTTTCAAACTCGTTCAAACCTTTGTAATGGTATGATTCCATATAAATTTTTTGTTATAAGAAGAAGTTTTTTTGAGAAATATATAAAAAATTTAAAACTATAAAAAATTTAAAGTAAAAAAATGTTATCACAAGGTTTGAAACCACATGCCATGTTTATATTTTAGAATGTTTGAGAAATTTGTATACAGTTTATTGAGGATGGATGCAACATCTCCAAAATGCTCTTCTAATGCCATTTTCGGATATTCCAAAACATTTTATCAAGTAGAGTTATAAATAAAAACAGGAATTAATTATAATATAAAGAACAAAGTATTTTATCAAGTAGAATTGCCTCGGCGTTTTGGGTTGAGAATAGTAAGTAATTCTCGTCCCGGTTGTTGGATTACCTGCTCCACAATGATGTGAGTAGGAAGAGTTTTACTGTGCGACTCTAGAATTTGAGAAATCGCAGGACTTGCCTTCGGAGTGGCGGAACCAATCCTTCTATGTCGCTGGATTGATGGAGAAAAGTTGGAACTTGACAATATAGGCATGCTAACTTTCTATGTGTTAACCATCCTATTAATATATCATATTTAAAAATTCACTTATGATCCACATAAATGCAACAGAATTATTAAACACTTCAACACCATATTTCAATAACATTTTCGGCTCACAAATAAATGATTGCAAAAAATATCAAAGGATCTTCTGGATTGGAGACGAGGAACGAGAAAAACAAAAAACTCTGGTTTCATGCACAAATATGACGATTAGTTGTAAGGTATCACGATTACTGACCACAACGAATATTGTCTTCCATGCTTTCAAAGTTTTATGTAGGCCTGAGATTATAAACCGAACCGATTTGTCCAAACCAAACCAAACCGACAATTACAAAGTTTGGTTATTGATCGGTTATCAAGGATAAACCGATCGGAAGATAATTAAATCATATTTGATTATCGTCTCGGTTTGGTTCGGTTCACAATAACCGATCGGAAAACCGTAATTTAACCTAATACTAATGTTCTTCATTTTTTATCTCACATATCACACCTAATTGTTCTTCTCCGCCTCCGACTCAACTTTTTGTCTCCGTTTCTGATTCTCATTCTTCTTCCTTCCTTCCTTTCTTCTTCTTCTTCCTTCTTCCATCCCCCTTTCTGTCTCCAAACTCTATCTCTGCAAAACTCACAGTACTAAGTCTCTTCTTTTCTGTCACTCTAATTCCAAAATTGTAGTCAGAGACTCTGTCAATTTGAGATTGAGAGTGTGTGTTTGGTTCAAAATTGTGTAATGATATTTATGCAAGTTTTAATTGTAGGAGTGTATGAATACTTTGATTTTTCAGTCTTTCTTATTTGCTTATTTTCAAGTGTGCTTTGATTTTCCAGTCTTACTTGAAGGCATTGCTTGTCTTTGTTTTCATCGTTGTTGTGATTTCCCTCATTTTTTCTGTTGTAGATGAATTCTGTTGAAGACAACAACGATGAACAAAACCTTCTGCTGTAAACAAAAGAACAGACACAGAAAGATCAAGTTCTGAGCTTCCTCCAGTATCAAAGAAAAGACAGTCATAGAGCAGAGGTGTGGCAGCATTTTACTCAAAGAGAAGATAACAAAGCACTCATCAATTGTCAGTACTGTGGCCAAGAGATTGGCTGCGACAGCAAGAAAACCGGGAAAAGTGCCATGAAAAACCATATAAGCCGATGTAAGTTGTTCAAAACTTATCTGGATAGTGGTACTCAAAAAGGGTTAGTTGGTCATAGTGTTGGTGTAATGACAGTCATCAAATATGATAAGGGTCTATTTAGGAGATCTGTGAACGAGATGATTGTGTTGAATGAACTTCCATTTTCGTTTGTGGAATCAGAAGGGTTTAGGAGGTTTTGTCGTAATGTCATACCTATGTATACGGTTCACTGTAGGAGGACTGCAACAGAAGACATATTGGCCATGTTTCTGAAAGAGAAAGCTAGTTTGAGAAAGTTGTTTAGTTGTGAGAAGAATATATTCTCTCTCATTACTGATATATGGGTAGCTCCTACAACCTCTTATAGTAATATGGTAGTGACTGCTCATTGGATTGATAGAAAATGGGAGATGCAAAAACGTATCATTAGCTTTAAACCTGTGACAGATCATAAAGGAGAGACAATTTCTGAGAATTTGATTGAATGTCTAGCGGACTGGGGAATTGAAAGGTGTTCACAATTACAGTGGACAATGACAAGGGAAATGACAAGGCAGTAAGGCTATTTGTAGAAGCTTTTAGGCAAGTAGAACCTAATGCATTAGTCAATGATGGTAGACTACTGCATATGCGTTGTTTTGCACACATTGAATTTGATAGTGAAGGATGGTCTAGCAGAGGTAAATGAGAGTGTAGTGGCTATTAGAAATGCTAAGTATGTGAGATCATCAGGTACAAGACTGCAGTCATTTCAATTGAGGGTTATGACAGGAAAGGTTAGTAGAGGGATCTTGTCTCTGGATTGTGTTACTCGTTGGAAATCCACATACCTCATGTTGTCGGCTGCATTGAAATTCAGAATTGCATTTGAAAATTTATTGACATAAGATAAGTTGTATAACTAATACTGTAAACAAAAGAACAGACACAGAAAGATCAAGTTCTGAGCTTCCTCCAGTATCAAAGAAAAGACAGTCATAGAGCAGAGGTGTGGCAGCATTTTACTCAAAGAGAAGATAACAAAGCACTCATCAATTGTCAGTACTGTGGCCAAGAGATTGGCTGCGACAGCAAGAAAACCGGGAAAAGTGCCATGAAAAACCATATAAGCCGATGTAAGTTGTTCAAAACTTATCTGGATAGTGGTACTCAGAAAGGGTTAGTTGGTGATAGTGTTGGTGTAATGACAGTCATCAAATATGATAAGGGTCTATTTAGGAGATCTGTGAACGAGATGATTGTGTTGAATGAACTTCCATTTTCGTTTGTGGAATCAGAAGGGTTTAGGAGGTCTTGTCGTAATGTCATACCTATGTATACGGTTCACTGTAGGAGGACTGCAACAGAAGACATATTGGCCATGTTTCTGAAAGAGAAAGCTAGTTTGAGAAAGTTGTTTAGTTGTGAGAAGAATATATTCTCTCTCATTACTGATATATGGGTAGCTCCTACAACCTCTTATAGTAATATGGTAGTGACTGCTCATTGGATTGATAGAAAATAGGAGATGCAAAAACGTATCATTAGCTTTAAACCTGTGACAGATCATAAAGGAGAGACAATTTCTGAGAATTTGATTGAATGTCTAGCGGACTGGGGAATTGAAAGGTGTTCACAATTACAGTGGACAATGACAAGGGAAATGACAAGGCAGTAAGGCTATTTGTAGAAGCTTTTAGGCAAGTAGAACCTAATGCATTAGTCAATGATGGTAGACTACTGCATATGCGTTGTTTTGCACACATATTGAATTTGATAAAGAAGGATGGTCTAGCAGAGGTAAATGAGAGTGTAGTGGCTATTAGAAATGCTGTCAAGTATGTGAGATCATCAGGTACAAGACTGCAGTCATTTCAATTGAGGGTTATGACAGGAAAGGTTAGTAGAGGGATCTTGTCTCTGGATTGTGTTACTCGTTGGAAATCCACATACCTCATGTTGTCGGCTGCATTGAAATTCAGAATTGCATTTGAAAATTTATTGACATAAGATAAGTTGTATAACTAATACTTTATGGAATCAGAAGAGAATGGGCAAAAAAGGGTTGGACCTCCAACTTCTCATGGCTGGGATGAAGTGCAAAGGTTAGTTAAGTTCCTAAAACTTTTTTTTCAATTGCACTTTGGCGTTTTCAGCCTCCAACACAGTCACCTCTATTATTTGTTACAATGAGATTGTGATATTTGAGAGGAACCTGATAGCATTGAGCAACAACAAAGATGTGCTTCTACAGATTGAAGCAAAAGCTATGAGGAACAAGTTTGAAAAATATTGGGATGGACTTATCAACATGAATCCACTTGTCATCATTGCAAATGTGCAAATTTGTTAATATTTCTTTGACAAGCTCTACGGTAAGGATTTTATGGAGAGTGATTATCTAAGAGTCTCAATTAGGGCATTGATGAAAAAGTTGTACGAGGAATATGTAATGAAGCTGGGTACATCATCACAAGGTGATAGTGTCGAAAATATGAGTGATCATAAGGAATCTTAGGTAGAGAAGTTGTTTGATGATATGTCAGATGATGAGAGTGAATATGAGAGAAGAGATTCTTTATATTCAGAGATGATTTCAGAGTTGGCAAAGGAAGAATGTACTAGTGAGCTTGACATATATTTGCTGGAAAAACCTGTGCCAAGAAGCAAAAACAACTTGGGATTAGACTACAATGTTTTAGCATGGTGGACGTGCAATTCTCTTAAGTTTCCAATCTTATCAGAACTAGCTAAAGATGTGCTAGCTATTCAAATATCTTATGTTGCTTCAGAGTCAGCATTTAGTACTAGGGGTAGGATTTTAGATCCTTTCCATAGTTGTCTGACACCATATATGATTGAAGCTTTCATCTGCACACAACAATGGCTATGAAATACCATCCATGCTGAGAAACTTGCAAGCTTGGTACAGATGTTTGAAGAATTGGACTTTCATGAGTCATTAGGTAATCATATACTTTCTTTCTTTAAAGTTTATTCTGTTATCTATAATGACCAAGTGATCATCTTTTTCTTTTTTCTAGAGTCTCGCAAACCAGCACAAGAATTTGAAAATTAGAGGTAAAATCATTTTTCTAATGAAAACTTGAACCTTTTATCTCTGTTTTTCATTTAAGGCATGTATCTCTTTCCCTCTGTTTTTGGAATTTTATGTTGGGAATTTACAAATAAGATTAAGCATCTTATGTTAAAATCTGCTTTTGAATTTTTATGTTGGATTTTGCATCTTATATTGAACCAATATATGTTTCCATCTCTGTTTTTCATCTAAGAAGCTTACAAGCTTGGTCGCATGTTGCAAGGGTCAAATTTATGTTGCATGGGTCAATTATACGTTCCATGGGTCAATTGTATGTTGCATGGCTCAATTATAATTGGAACTGGCATTTGGAACCAGTTTTTATATGCTGGAACTCGTTTTTATTTAATTGAACTAGTCAATTTTTGTAATAATTCGGTTGGAAGATTTTAATAACCAAAAATAACCATTTTTTAAATCGAACTGAAATATATTTCGGTTAATTTGGAATCAATTTTAAATCATGAATAATAAACTGAAAACCCGAATAAACTGAATCGAAAAAATAAAAATAAAACCAAAATCCCAGGTCTAGTTTTATGATTCTCTGAACACTCTCTCCACTCTATCATACCAAAACTTACCATATTTATTTAATTAGAATTTTTTTTTCTTAATGTTACAATGAGAAATCTCACTAAAGGGTGGCGATATTTATGGGTGAAGGGGGAGGAAAAAAATTATCCACGGTTTAGTTTATGGCCAAGTAGGAACAAGTGATTCGGTCCCAACCAAGTGGTTTAGTTTCTCGTTAAGCTAGGAGCAAATGCTTCCAATTTTGCTAAGCAGTTTTGGCCAATTGATCTGGAAGGGGCTTTAATCTAGTGACACTTTTCCCAAACAAGCTACTTCATTTGTTCTCTGATCCACACATGACAAGACAAAGTAACTTGGTGACCAAGTTACACTGAATGGTAAACAAATGTTGAACGAATTTTTTGCCGCGATGGCTGAACACAATCTCAGCCATTAGTGCACCTTGATTAAAGCATCATGCATACTAATTGGAGCCACGCAAGTGGAAAAATTATATATTTGTGTTCTTTGTTCTATACTAAAATCGAATCCTAATTTGCATCTCATCTATCGAATTTGTTGTATGTTTTTATTGCTTTTAAAACTCAATTTTCTTTCTGCTCTATTTACTTGTTTCCTGCATTCACCAACAACATCCTCTTTTTGTTCTAGCTTGATTTTTGTCTTTACATTTCGTACTGTTCTCAATTTCTTGTAATTCGATATCCGACTATAGTAACTGTGATTTGTTGTGTGTTTACAGGATCAGTTGGCTGAAAATTTTACCCACATCAAATTAATTATGTCGCAACACGTAGATATTGAGCCTACATGAGACCTTCTGGTGACTGAAATCTCATCAGGAAGAACCTTTAAGATTAAATGTGCATAAGAAACTAACCATTCATACCATATAGTGGAAAGCCAGAAATGACAGGACACAAGAGTAGCCATACCGAACTGTTATCCATGTAATTGATCATGTTGAGTATCTTATTTATTAAAAAAATATTATTTTATTATATATTTATTAAATAATTTACTTTTAAAATGCAAACCAACAATAATCTGACACATGTAAGAAGCGGTTCCTATAATACTTAATTAAGAACCGATTCTTGTTTTTCTTATTCCTTTTTATTTTTTAATATTTTAATAGTAAAAAATATTTTAAGAACCTACCGATGGAGGTGCTTCCATGAATCTAGTATCTGAATCTGAAAAAGTAAAATCTGTATAGATACTTGATGATCATGGACAGTAGCAACAACAATGAAGAGGAGAATGAAAAACTAATTGGTCCAGCTGATTTTGGCAGACTTGTGCCATCTATAGTTTGACTAATTTATGAAGTTTTGGGCATGAAGATCAATGAAAAAATCATTGGTTATGTTTCCGATCAATTTTAACCCATTCTGATGATGTTACAAGTCCAAAAGAATTTAAAATAATTATTTTATAATTTGGTTAAAAGGAGTGACGAAAATTAGAGTTGGAAAAGATCAAGAGTTGTTCCACACATATTTATGAGCATAATTTAGTCTTGGTCATTGTCTTGGTAGTGTATTTTATAATTTCAAAACAATTAATTTATCTAGTTTTTACCATAAATACTTCTTATAAATACTCTTGTAATCTAATTTGAGAATTAAGACTTCTATCAAATATTTGTGGGAACTTTTGAGAGTGATTCTCTTTATTTCCTTGGAACATTTCCATTTCGTAGTGAGTAATATCTAAGATTTTAAACCAGTTTATCAAGAATATATTTGCATAATCTTGTGTGGCCATTCTACCACCAAAATATGTTGTATTGTGTTTAAACAGTTCATGTTTTATGTTTGATATACTTTTCATTGGTTCTGCATTGAACTTCACCATAAGGTTCTACTGCATATCTTCTTGTTAAATCGTCTGCTAGCATCAGATATTAGATTTGAAATACCTATTATAAATGCCTATTGTTGGGTCTACACGAAATTATAAGCATCGAATTATCGAATTATCACCTCAGAATAAAAACTTTTGAAAGGATTCGACTTAAGTGATTACAAGCTTGGCCAATATCATATCAATACTACTTTAAACTTAACTTGAAAAAGGCAGATCCTAAAAAAAACTCTAATAAAAGTCTTAAACATTGGAACTTACAACAAACGCTTAATCGTCCTATCTAGTTGCTTATCACCTCAAGCTTTAATTACTGCAAGTGTAATTAATTCCTAGCAGTCAATCTCACTTGATGTTAAGGAGCAAACGCGGGACATTAGATTTATAAATTATAATTATGATTAAAAAGTTCTTGAACAAGGACGAATAGTTTGTTTCTTTCTTTTCAATCATATCTCGTCGTTACCTTTTAAAAAAAGTTTCCCCCTTCACAAATTCTCTTTTAATTAACTAAAGCCAAAAGATATTGTGATGAGAGGACAGAGGCGAGCAAGTTGCAAATTGCAATATCTTGTTTTGTGGCTACAACTGAAGTTGACGCCAAGGGAGGGACAAGAAGCGAATTCGACATTCTGATTTTGATGCTTTGAATTTACGTGGGACCCAAGCAAAATAAAGTATAATAACAAAAAGGCAAATATGATGTTTAAAGTAAAATAAATAAAAAGAGGAATATCAGCCAAGTTATGCGTGTAAGTGAAACTAATTACATTCTTAATTGATTATTTGATGATAGTCGTTTTATTACAAAAAATCTACGTAAATTGTAGCTTTTAGATAGTAACTATGTATGTCATGGTAGGCTTGGCAATTATGTCACCGAATGGAATAGAGATCTTGAATCTTATGATTATCCATATGCATTAGAATTCAAGATCAATCTTAGATATGATAATATGAACCAGGTTCTAAATCCAATTGAACATCAAGAATTTTAATTTACCAAACAAATTATAATCCTTCTTAGTCGCAACATTGATGTGTTGTTTGGTTTATTCACTAAAACGTTTACCAACTCTTATACTTGTTTCTTTGAAAATGATTCAGAAATTCCCGTTCTCTTCATTTTTGAAGATTGTTTCATCTGTTTTGAATACTCATAACCAAAAAAAAAAAATCGACTGATGAGAAAAAAGAAGAAAAATGTAGCTTTATGGCGTGTGAATTGTGACATAAAAGAGAGACAAAATTGATTATTCCTTCTACGTTGTTTTCATCCCAAAGTGGAAATAACGAAAGATCTAAAACGAAGAGACCCCAAAAGAAAAAAATCTAGAGTGTAGCAAAACCACACATATCAATTCCGGTCAATTAAATATATCTTCTGAACAATTTTAGAAGTGAATAGTAGCCAAATATAATATGAATTTATAACCAGAATATATAAAAATTATTTTAAAACTACCTACATTTTAGCCTGAAATAAACCACATATTTTACTTATACATTAATTTTGATTTTGACTGGTAACCTAATATTAATTAGAGGTTGTATCGTTTCTTTGTTTACCAATCAAATGAGCAAATGAAATGGACAGTTAAAATGAATGATTCAAATGAACGGTTGAAAGAGATTATAAACTAGAACGAATTGGATGTGAACCGTTTAAGAAACTGACGATTTTACAACCATTTTATTTTGCTAAACAAACAATTGAATTTTCTTTACTTTCAAAATATTATTATTTTTTTCCAAAATATTATTATTTTTTTCAAAATATTATTTATAATTTAGTTATCTTATGATTTTTAATAACAGTTCTTTTACAATACAACCACTAATTACCAATCATAACTGTTCATTTTAATCTAATATCTACCAGCCAAAAAAAAAAAAGGAAAAGAAATAAAAACATGACATGAGACGTAGAAACGTCAAAGACCATAGAATTGTAAATAATATTATATGTGATCACAAAAGTATACAGCGCCACCACAAATCTCTTTCACGCTCTCTCCTTCGTTTTCAACCTTGTATTATTATTATTATTTCCTTTCTTTTTAATTATTATTTATTTCTCTGTAAAATCTCTTCTTATAGGGATCATACATCGATACCAAGAAAACTCTCCATTGGCCAGAAAGAAAAAAAGATTGTCAAAATGAAGAGCACCAATTTGCCGGAGGAATCCAAGGAACCAATCTCTCCGGGACCTTGTCACCAGAAACAAAGCAAGCTGGCCACAAAAACATGTTTTCCAGAGAGCATTACGAGTCACCGGAATATTCAGGACCAGTCGGAGATGAAGGCGGTGTTGTCAGGACGTGAGAGGCTGAAGAGACATAGAGAAGAAGTTGCCGGGAATGTTCCGATACCAGAAAGTTGGGGTAAAGAAGGATTGCTTATGGGGTGGATGGATTTCTCTGCCTTCGACGCTGCTTTTACGTCTAGTCAGATTGTCTCTGCTCGAGCTGCGTTAATGGCTGACGCCGGAGACGATGCCGGAGCAAGAGGAAGTCGGACTCAACGGCTCCGGGTTGAGAGTTCTTGTTGATTTCATTGTTTAGATAAATATTTTATGCAAATAATACTCATCATGATGTTGAATGTTGTTAGATACCTATCTTCATATTGATTTTTGGAATTGGAAATTGATACAACCATTCAAAGTTTCAATTTGTAGATTGAATTGATATATTTGGGGACTCGCTGGTGAGACAACGTACGTATGTTTGGTTATATCATATAGTTTTATCTAGTAAATTTTGTTCATGGATTATTAATTCTAGTGGAGCATTCATGAATTTTTGTATCTTTTATAATTTTCTAGTACACGCTTTCTCTTAATTTACACTTTCCATTTGCTTTACTCGATGAAAAAGCTTAAATCTCCGAGTAATTTTAAAATTTCATTCCAAACGTAGAAAAATTAGAAATTTGTAAAAAGAATGAAAAATTTATTGTGAAATCAAATAAAATAAAAACATCAATTCAAAGAAAAATTCAGACATAGACTCTTGAGTTGACATCCCAACCGAGAGAGAATCTCTTCTCTTAGGTATAAGGAGTTCAACTCTTTAAAATAGGCAGTCGACAAAAAAAAAAAAAAATTCTTAAACTAAAGTGAGTCAACCAATCAACCTTGTGATATATATACAAAGGAACAAATCTCTAAGTGGAGGTAAAATCTGTCACATTTAAACCAATACTATATATCATCGATTTTGTTGGGTTTGGTTCGATTAAGGTTTACAAGAAGAAAGATTTTACATGCTCAACAGAATATGGGTTTTAAGTGAATTAGACTTCACAAATGATATTTGGGTGGGTTGAAATTTTAGATAATCAGATAATTTCTACTATCTTAATATATAAAATAAAGATATTCAAATTTAATATAAAAATCACAAAGCCATTCGTTTTACAGACTTTAACCCAAAAAAAAACCTAGAACAACTTTGTTCTAACCAAGTGAATTATAAGAATTTAAGCAAAGCAGAACCAAATCGCCAATTTTAGGTTCGGTTCATTTTTTTCAGCTACGATTTTTTTTTCCGCTCTTGAAGTTAATATTTATTATAATCTCTTAGTTTATAAGTACTAGAAAATACTTGCGTACATATAGGTTTTTTTCAAAAAAAATTTTAAAAAGTCATAGAAAAAACTACAACTACTAGAATTTGTATATGAATAATTGAAAACTGGAATGTATGAAGAAAAAACATACAATGTTCTTTTGGAAAAATACGCAACATTTTTGTTAAGTGAAGCCAAAAATGCAGTTAAGTATGTGCGTTCTTCTTACACAAGGCAGAAGTCTTTTGCAATACGGTGTGAGACAGGAAAGGTATCTAGAGGCAGCTTGCCATTAGATGTTGTCACTAGGTGGAACTCTACCTATCTGATGTTGACTTCTGCTATGAAGCTGAGAGTTGCATTTGAGAAGATGATGCTTGAGGACAAGCTGTATTGCGATTACTTCCTAGAAGAAGATGACAATACTAAACGCATTGGACCGCCAAATAACTCTGATTGGGATGAAATTTCAAGGTTCGTAAAATTTCTTAAAGTCTTCTACAAGTCGACATTAGTATTTTCAGCTTCAAAGTCTGTCACATCCACCCTTTGTTACAATGAAGTTGTTAACATAGAAATGGCACTTATCACTAAGTATGGCAGCCATGTAGAGGAGATAAGAAAGCAGGCTCGTCTTATGAGAGACAAATTTGACAAGTATTGGGATGGGTTAGAGAACATGAATCCTCTAGTAATTATAGGTAGTGTCCTCGATCCTGGGAACAAGATGAAATTTGCTTCTCTCTGTTTTGACCAGCTATATGGTAAGGACACTATAGAGAATAGGTGGTTAAAATCTTCAGTTACAAGTGTGTTGAAAAGGTTGTAAGAAGACTATAGTTGTAGGCTAAGTGTATCAGCGGATAAAGAAGCTTCTGTTGATTCTCAGCCACCTACAACTACATGTGATTTATCAGAGGATGAAGATGACTTTGTGCGAATGGATTCTCTTTACAACAAGATGATTGAGTTAAGAGGTGACGATGTAAACAATGAGTTAGATGTCTACTTAACCGAGAAACCTGAGAGTAGAGTTGAAACTAGCTTAGGATTTTCGTATGATGTTCTCAGTTGGTGGAAGTGTAATAGCACCAAGTTTCCTATCTTATCAGAAATGGCTAGAGATGTTCTAGTTGTTCAAGTGTCTTCAGTTGCTTCAGAATCTGCTTTCAGTACAAGTGGTAGAGTGTTGGATCCGTATAGGAGTTGTATGACTCCTTATATGATTGAGGTCTTACTTTGCACACAACAATGGTTAAGGTGTTCATACAAATCAGAAGTTCAAATACCAAACTTGGTACAAATGCTGGAAGAAGTTGAATTTTTGGAATCTCTTGGTAAGTACAACTTAAGTTTTTATTATGTTCTAACTTTTAAGTGTTAATCTGTTTTCTTTAGTAGATTCTCGGACTTCAACTCCATGAATGTCATTGTATGGCAGGTAATCTGTTTTCTATTCAAATATCTTCAATCCTATAACCTATTTGTTTCACTATTAGCTTAATTTTCGGAATATATATGAGCCTTTTAGGATGTGGCATTAGTGTTCTATCTTTAAAGTTTTAAGCTGTCAATAGGAGTTTGGTTGGAGTTTGGTTGTGTCAGTAGGAGTTTGGTTGTGTTAGTAGGAGTTTGGTTGTTTTGTTAACTCTTTCTTATGCATGTAACATGTACGTAGGAGATAGGAAGCTGCTCTTTTTTGCCTTTTTGATGCGATCAAACAGCCCATTGGATACACTGACTTTTGAAGCTCTTCTTTTGACTCTTTTGGTTTTTGATGTGGTTTTGCTAGCTTTTGTAAATGGTAAGATATGAAATCTGGAAAATGTTATTGTATCATCTCAAACTTTATCCAGATTTCAAATCTTCCACTATGATACAATACTCTCTAGCACTTAATCCTTGGGCATTGGTGATAGCTCACTAGCTTCATAACATGTAAACATTTCATGTTATTCGGTTTAGCAGCAGTAATGGATTTGTGGTTATCGGTTTGTAATGTGTATTTTTGTTGTTCAAATCATTTTTTTTTGTTTTTGGGGTTATTCGGTAACAATTTTTGAAGGTTAATTCCGACCGAAATCACCGAATAACCAATAAAACCGAACCGATTAATAAATCGATTTAATTCGGTATAAAATATCAAAAACCGAAAAATCATGATAACCAAATAAACCATTCCGTTTAAATCGTACAAACCTAACGCCCAGGAGTAGTTAATACTATCAAACACCACAATCTTTAACAATGATACATACTACTAGTTTCGAGAATGACCAAAACATCCATACAACCTATACAACAAAAGGTACAAAATCAAAGGTCACTTCAGTATTTTCAAAACTTCTGTCTTTAACTCATCTCTATCTCGATAGCTTCGTCGCTCTGGTCGGCAAATTAAAATTCAAGAACTTCTTACCAAAACACAAGGGCATAAACTGTAATTATCAATGGGGTCCATGGGCCAAAAGGTAAAATGGAGCTGGAGCTCAGCTATAATCGGAGCAGCAACAGCGGCAGCAGCAACTTCTCTCCTCAGCGCCAAGCCAAAGGATCCAACCTTCCACCTTATCTCCATAGAGCTAACCTCACTGAAACTCAACCTCCCTGTCCTCGACGGAGAGTTAATGCTGACCGTACACGTCACAAACCCTAACATCGCAGCCATCCATTACTCCTCCACCACAATGTCGATTCTCTACGATGGCACGGTTCTTGGCACGGCCGAGGTCAAGGCTGGTTCGCAGCCCGCGAGATCTTGTCAGCTTCTCCGATTACCGGCGCGTCTCAGTGGGATGGAGCTGGCGCAACACGCACGGAGGTTCTTCGCTGACGTGGCAAAGAGAGAGATGAAACTTGAGGCTAAGCTTGATATCGAAGGAGCGGCTAAGGTTTTGTGGTGGGACCATAATTTTCATGTGCATGTGGATAGCTTTGTAACCGTTGATCCTGTCTTTCTCGATGTTATTGGTCAAGAGAACAGATCTCAGATGGATTTGTTTCTTGCTTAATGGTGTACTAATTTTTAAGTTTATGGTAATTTCTAATGTTTTTCAGTTATTGAGTTAAGGCTTTGAAGTCATGTTCAGCAAATTCGACATGACTATCCAATACCAAACGAACAAGAATATTTATCATGTATAAAATTAAGACGCTGTCAAAAAAAAAAAAGAAGTACATACTTTTTCAACGGTAAATTTTAGCGGTTAAAAACCTCATGGCCACTAACCTTATTGAAGGATTTTGTGCAAAAATCCTCAACTTTTATTTTTTACAAAATAAACTTTAATATTTTTACAAAACAAACTTTTATTTTAAAATAAATGCAAGTTAATATATTTAATAATTTTCATATATGTTATAAAATGTTCTAACCAATATATAAATAAATAAAGTAAAAATTAGTTAGAAAGAATCTATCATTGTTAAAAAAGAAAAGAAAGAATCTATCATTATTGTGCATGCTTAATAAATTTCATTTTTCATTTTATATAAAAGATCGATTCACTCAACTGTAAAAACACAGTTATATAATATAAAAAAAAAATCTCTTTCTCACATCTTTCTCCATTTTCTGTATACTATTCTTCTTGGATACACTTTTTTCATTTTTATTTAAATTTATCTGTATGATATTATATTTTTATTATAATACATTATTAGCACGATCACTTTATGATACAACTAAGTATATACTTATAATATTTATCATGCAATAATAGTCAATATATATTATAATGTATTATTTTATAATGATTGTTTGAAAGTACCACTATTCATTTTATGGATAATTTATGTTATTAATTTACCATTATTATATTATAGTTGCTAAATTCACCATTATCATTTATTTACTATTAATATATTGGATAGTTGAGCCGCCACATAATTTATTTACTGTTCTAATATGAATGATTTTATCACAATAATATTGCTTTTATATATATATATATATATATATATATAAGGGTTATTACAAAAAGAGGTTTGATCACCTGTATATAAAATTTTTGTCTGCAATTTAGTAGATTTAATTAACTGTTTATTTTAAAACAGTTCGGATTAACTTATGTTTTTCAATTCTATATCACCTATATATAAAAAGTTTCAATTTTTTCCTTTTTTTCAAACAGATATGAACAATGTTTTCAATATATACATACAATTATCGCCTTTGATTATGGTATCTTCATTGGCGAACTTACTCCTAAATAATTCACCATAATTGTTTTCTTAATTTTTTTATTCGCTATTATTTTTTGTAATTACTTCAATTATTCATATAAATAATTTTTTAATACAGAATATTATTATATTTTAAAAAATTCTTACAATTTTGTTTTTAAAAAATCAAATGACAAATATTAAAATACTTAAATTCTCAGTTCTCAAAATAACTGGAGCGATTATATAACATAAATCACCAAAGCATAGCTTTACCTAAAGATAAAAAAATAATTGAAATGATTAAAAGTGGAAACAAATCGTCTACTAAAAATAAGACAGAAGCGATAATTTTTTTAAGGGAACATCTCGATGAAAATGTGACGCATGACTTTGCACACATAAAAAATCCAATAGAGTTGTGGCTACCTCTTAAAGACAATTTTGACAACTAGAGTGAAGTAAATCTCCCTCACGCTCTACAAGAGTGAAAAGACCTGAAGTTTTAAAATTTTCACAAAATTGAAGCCTATAATATTGCTATACAACTATATTTTTTTTTTGTTAATGTAGTCTAATGGTTTTAATATCCCTCATAACATCGAAGGATGTTGGGTTCGAACCCCAGACCTGTGTCATAAATTTTAGAGCTAACTACTATTATGTCACATGATTCCGACATACAACTATAATTTCACAAGTGAAATATTGTGGTAATCTAGTCACCAAAGCAGAAATGCTCGAGAAGACTTACCTCAATTTTTACAAAAAGCATTTTGTCGTACCACAAATATATACAAAATATGGGTACACAATTTTTTTAAAATTTATGCTGATGCTCATACTTGAAGAGAAAAATAATTAGCTTATCATCAGAAACCCCATTTCCCGACCTATGGGAGCCAAAATATTCCCTCAAATGAATGCTACAGCTATGAACAATTTAGAAAGAAAAGTCAAACCAATTAGAGTTGTGGCTGTAGGTTTAATTGGGGACATGAAGAACTTACAACCCAACGATGATGAGATCTAACAAATCGGTTTGATCTGAACAACATCTCAATAAGAAAGAACCCAAGTGGATATCATCCAGAAGCGTGAAAATGTATGTTACATATGTGGATCCAAAGAACATTGGTCTCGCACATGTCGTACCCCTCCAAGTATTTTTAAACTGTACCGAGAGTCTACAAAAGGCAAATGAAAAGAACTGAACATCACAGAACACTTCGAAGGTACATCGTACCACAACTCTCCTTACTTTGCAAATAATTTCCACAAGACCCATTTCAAAGAGAATTGAAATGTATGTAGAGAGTATCAAATAGTCTCTAGTAATCTCATGTACAATTATTAATTGTTCAATTTTTAATCAAAATAATGTTATTTCCACCAACAACAAAATTTATAATTACTGTACATTTTTTATGAATAAATTTCACATTCTCTTTATCGATATTTATATTAATTATAGAAATAGATCACAACACAAATGAAACAATGTACAAGAAAAATATTTCAAAGATTTGTATACCAGATGCATAGTAACTAGCATTCAGAGGAGAAATAAAGTAACCATAAACATTATATAACATCATGCAACTAAACTTCTCCCAGAGAATTTCAGATTGCACATATAATGTTGGATATAATATGTTAGATCTTAAACTATTAGACGCATAACTGAATTTTAAAATTTCTTATTAAAACTTTAGAATTTTGGGGACGAATCAATTATTCAGGATTTCATATCCTTTTTACCACTTTTTGTTGATCCTGAATAAAATTTTTATTGTCAGTTAGTTCCATACCCTACCCTTTGCCTTACCCATTTTTCATACCTCTCATATTTCTATTTTCATGTTCTTAAATGCATTTATGTGCAAAAACATGAAAGAAAGAAGAACAATACAATTTTCCATCTATTGGACTTGAAAACATGTTAAAGATAACAATGGTAGGATCCAGAGACTACATTTCCTTAGAAAGCAACAAAACAAGCAACAATCTTTGTGCCTTTCAGATTCTAAGATTATTTTCCTTTTAAAAAAATGTGAAACCATAGGAGGAAAGAAAATGGTATGTTTCTAAAGAGTCTCAAGACACATACAAATCCCAAAATATATTATGGATCAACAAATGTTGAGGATGGCACTCTTATGGAGTTTTCCTAAACAGAAGTATAGAGGAGATGGACTCAAGGAAAGTGGTTACATACTATTGATCACCAACATGTCCACTCTTTCTTGCTGTTTTTCATAATAACTAGCATCCAAAGAAGATATAAAGTATCCATAAACACTTAAAAGCCTTACCACTGACAAAACCATTGATACCTAGCATTGTTTACCATATTTTGCATCTTGAAATGAGATAACTCACTGAATATTTAATGAATGTAAAGAGCTATGTGACTTAAACACAAAGTTAATGTACATTTGAAATTTGCATGATGGAACCAGCGATGAGAGTTCTTAACTGTAGGGAGGATGTATTTAGTGTAGGTTATGTATAATGTTGTATGGAGGTTATGAATCATGAAATAGGGTTTCTGAGAATTCATAATTCCCATGTTCTAAAACCTTTTTCCTGTTTATTCATTTTATAACAATGGAAAAGCTTTAAGTTTGAGGATTCTATATTTTACATGTTTTAATAGAGTTTTAATAAATTTTGTAATAAAAAATAATTACTTTTGGCTAAAATCCTTCTTTTCAATGCTTTTGAAGTTTTACAAGTGTTTGCAAGAAAGTGATTTAGGCGAAAAGAGTTAGACTTTGACATTTTAGAGATTTGTTAACTTCTAATGACCATCATTTTTGTATCAAATAAAATATTTATCTGAATGAGTACTTTTGCATGAAAATTTGTATATCCTCATACAAAATTTGGAAGTTTTGATCTCATGATCGATGGTCTTGCAATCACTTGCAGATGTTTGATTTGTGATCTAGCCAAACTATTTTGTGTACAAACATGATATACAAAATTTTCAGATTCAATTTCCATTACCATTCAATAGTCATTGAATGCTTGAATGTAAATTTACCAGCGTTGTCTAATCTAAAATTTTAATAGTATAATCATGAAATTGAGCTTGCACTTTGATTATCTGAGTTATAAATTTTTGCAAATGCCACATTTCAAGATGATAATAGACAATTGTGTGACCATTTACTGAATGTGTAAATTAATATAATAAACTAGTAAATGGTCCATGGGAAAACGGCCGAAATCAACCCAAACTATTTAGCATACACTTTTTCATACATAGATTATGAAATCATGCATTTTTCAACCTCAATCATCCAAATTTTCAAATTTCAAGCTTGAACTATATGCAATTTAGTCGATTCATACATTTATTTTAACAGCGTTATTTGTCCATTTAATGATGCTGACTCATATGTCCATGTGTTAAAAACAATATCGTTTTGGGCATATTGGCTATGTTGTGGGTTAGTCGGTTTAGTGAAAATTAAAGTTAGGTTGGTTTGCTTAAAATTGATTTTTTTATTCTTTCCTCTTCTTTTTCACAGCCTGGTCACAGTGCATCAACAGAGTCAGCATTAGTCAAATACGAAATAAAAAAATACAGAAATTTGACTTGGAGGTAGATTTGAATCTATTCAGACCCAAGAAGCATGGGCCTTTCTCAAGTTGATTTGATATGTTTTTCTTTTAGAATATTTCTTTCTCAATTGATTTCTCGCCCCCGATTATTGTTTTTGTGATATTTGTACTTGCTTTCTCTGTATAGTCATAATAATGCATTCCGATTCAGAATTGAGAGAAGATGAAATATATAAGTATATAACCAAGATTTGAGAGAAGATGAAATAAATAAAAACAATTTTTTTTTGCTGAAAACTCATTTCTTCTACTGTTTCTTTTCATTGCTTTGTTAACTTAAATTATCAGAAATAATAAGGTTGCCAAAAAACTTGTATTTTTGTTCTCATTTGTTGGAATCAGAATCTCCTAAAAAGGATAAAATTTACACAAAAAAAATGTAAGACATCTATAACATGGTGTTTGGTGGTGGAAGAACCCGATTAGATGCTTACTTCTCCCCTCTTCATCAATGGCTACAATCACAAACTCATGATGCTTGATAGCCCAAAAATCACCTAGGTTAGAAAGAAGAAGAATACAAAGAAGAATAAAATAAAAAATACTGAATTTTAACCAAACCAACCTTAATTTCAAATTTTCCCAAATTATAAATTTAAACCTAACTCACAATATATTTAATATGTCTAAAACAACATCGTTTTGATACGTCGACAGATGAGTCAGCATCATTAAACCGGAAAAATAACGCCGTTAATGTAAATGTATGAATCGGCTAAATTGCATATAGTTCATATTTAAAATTTGAAAATTTGGATGGTTGAAGTTAAAAAATGCAGAGTGTCATAATTTATGTATGAAAAAGCGTATGCTAAATAGTTTGTGTTGATTTCGGCCGTTTTCTCAATGGTCCACATGATGGATATATTGGTCCACAAATGTCGCTACAAGTTCTTTCAAGAAAATTTGGTGATTTTTTTATCAATTTTAGTTGGCGAAGACCTAATGATCAATTTTGGTTGACAATGGCTTTATGATCAAATTTCCAAGAGAACATGCAGAAAATTTCATTTTATTCCCCTGATATATCTTCTGGAATTTTAGTGAATGACCATGTGAGCTCTCTATGATTTTACGCATCATTATGGTGTTTGAATGACCAAAAAAATCACGCCATAATGTTAAATAATTTGGATTTTGTTTGATTATAAGATTTGATTCAATTGCATATATATACATATATGAATGATGCACACTATAAAAATTGTTGGACCAAAATATTAATAAGCATATTAGGCTTATAATATATTGGTAAATGTGAATGAGAAATGAGCATAAAATTAATACTCATTAAAATAAGTGGAAATTTTGATTTTTTAAATCAAAGATCGGGTTAAAAATTGAGTGAGTTATTGGTTACGAGTTGAGTGAGTTGACACATCAAATTCAGTTTGATAGTGGTATGCCACATATGAATGTACCAAATTCTGATGTTTATAAGATTATAATGTGAGTGCCTAGTGCTATAAGCATAAAACTAATGATTGGCAAAATTGATGAAACTCAATTTAGTATATGGTATGAGAAGATCTATATCTTATTGACATTGCTGAAATTAGAGAAGTAACTCAAGGTGATAGGATATGTTTTCTCTTGAGAATACTAACAATAAAACGTCTACAACTAATCCACACATATTTGTGCGATTTAAAGTATTTACCTACAAGAGATGTTAAAAAGTATTTTTGTGACTTTCATTGATAACTGCACAAAATATTGCTATATTTACTTGTTAAAAAGCGAAAATGAGATTTTAGATAAATTCAAGGAATATAACATAGAGGTTAAAAATCAATTCGAAAGAACTATTAAAATATTTCGGAGTGATAGAGGTGAAGAATATGAAGGACAGTCTGATACATTCTACAGAGATAATATAATCATCAATCAAACAACTTCTCCTTATTCACCTGAATCCAATGGATTTGCGGAACATAAAAACCGAACTCTAAAGGAAATGATGAATGCAATGATACAAGAATCAAACGTAATCCAAAACATGTGGGGGGAAGCTCTAATGATTTCAAATTTTATTCTAAATAAAATTCCTCACAAAATGACAGGGAAAACACCATATAAACGGTGGAATTGCATTTCCTCATACAAATACTTGACAGTGTGTGGGTGCTTGGCAAAATTGCAGTACCACTTCCTAAAAATATCACAGTTGGACCTTAAATAATATACGTAGACGACATAAGACCATTAGACAATTGATATCAAGTGGTGTAATCTCGCTCTATTACATAAAATCAGCTGATAATGTAGCAAATCCTTTCACGAAAGGTCTGACATGAGATCGAGTTTTGATATCATCAAAATGAATGAGTTTAAAGCCTATGAACTAAAGATGTGATTTGAAGGCAACCCCACCTACATGATTTGATAGGTTCAAATGGATAACTAAATCAAATTATAAAATAAACACTTTGAAACATTTGTTTCTACCCAGTTCCTAAAGATGACGATAGTGTTATCTGCATATACAAAGGTTAAGGATTGACTTTTAATAATTTTATATATTTTTACCAATGAAGTGAAACAGATCGCTTCGGGAAAAGAATACAAATATGAATGATCACTTTGTAAGTGTGAAATGGGGTCATTTCTAGGAAAATAAATGAAAGACTATATTCTCCAAGTTCACCCATGAAAAATCAGGCTGTTCAAGGCCAAAACCAACAAAACAAGAGAACAAAAGTTCTAAGAGAAATATAACCATGTTATAACTTTTGTCTCGGTTTACACTAGAAATCTGGGTGGTTCAAGACATCATTTTGACCCCCTGGCCTTGTAAACTATACATATATTAACTATGATTGGTTCAATGCTGAAAAATACAAGCAAATCATATACTGTTATCTTTTCGTTTATACCCAGGAAAGTCTTTCTTTTAGCTTTCTCGATCCTTAAGAGTCTTTCAAAGTAATCTTCCACTTATTTTGAGTCATTTCTATTCATGTGGGAACCTATAAATAGGTTGTTTTGAAGAAAAACTAGGACAAGTTTTTATTCAGCCTCCAGAGAGAAAAAGTGATAGAGAACTCTAGTGATTTCTTCAACAATCTATGGTGTTTAGTAAGACAATTATTGTTTTATTTTCTTAAGAATTCTTGTATTATTCAATCTCTGCAATTCAATTATGTTTTCTTCACCTCTGATTGTTTTCTCTACAATTTCTGTCATGTCTGAGTAGATTCTTAGATTCAGCCATGGATAGGATAGATGATTAGGGGAATTGAGATCATGAGATGATATTTAGGTCTAGGATTATGTAATCCATCACTATTAAATATGTTTAATGCTAGGTTGATCTTGGGAGAGTTAATCTAGGTTTTATTGAATTCATACCTTGGGAAAGGGATAGTGAATTCATAGGATAATCTGATTAGTGAATCTTATGATTATAGCCTGCGGAAGTAGTTGTATAGAGAATTTGATGAAAATTGAGATGAATCTTAATGCTTGTTTAGTTTTAAAGTTTGCAATAGGAATTGATCAAATCTAGTTCTAAGCAAAGGGGTGTTTACATGGGAATGTATTAACCTATTATAAATCTCATTGTCTGGAAATGCAAATTACACATTCACGATTCGAATTGATATCTCGATCTCATCCCTATTCATTCTAGTGCATAATCCATGGTTGAATTGTTTTCTTTATTAATACATTCTTAATTCAATTTGTTCGTCGTCTTAATTATTTTGTTCTAATTTAGTTAAAATTCATATTATTATTTCAATCACAATCAAACTTTGAATCACTTAGCTTAGATAAAAATTTCTATAATCTATTGTGTTATAAACCTTCCCTGAGGATCGATCCCGTTTATACTACAAGAGGCACAACTGTGCACTTGCAGTCACTAACTTGGGTAAACTCTTGAGATTACTTTTTAGTAACCTCAGGTGAAACTCGTGGAGATAAATAAATCTCTGTCAAGTTTTTGGCGCCGTTGCTGGGGAAGCAATTTAGCTAATAGATTTAAGAAGTCATCTAAGACTAAGTTTGTTACATTTGTTACATTCCCAGCGAGCACAAGATCGCACTCTTTGACGAGCAGAACTTCCAGAACAGTGGGATACTTAAGCCGGGGTACATATATCAGTTCCAAGATCGAGCAGGAGCTACCTAGTTCTGCAAGCTCCCCCTCCGTGACTTCACAGCCCTGAGCTCTAGGGCGAATCTGGAGTTCACCATTCCACCTGAGCGACTGCATTAGCCTAGCACTGGATCGCGACGACGAGGTAGCTCATCTAGAGCGTATGCTTCACAGACCCATCAGGAGGACGACAGATTCCCCGACTATTATCCGCCCAATACGCAGGAGGCTCCGGAGGAGACATATGCACTCCCACCCTACTCCGGAGAGGACGACCTCCCACCATACTCCTCCGGTGCTACAGAGGCTGAGTTCAGAGATTGGGTGGTGGAGTCCCATATGAGGTCCCACTTGATGATGCGCCGTATGTGGGAGGCGATTGCTCGGACCAGATGCCCACAGCCACCTTCCTGCTTTATAAGACCACGGACCAGGGAGACAGGCGAGTCTTCCAGAGCTGCAGACATTCCTGATGTTGCTGGACACAGGACGGGAGCTGACACAGAGGACAAGAAGTCAGACGACGAGGCTAGACTACCCAGGCGCAGACGCAGACCGGGACAGAGTCGCAGCGTGAGCCCAGAGGATCATTGATTTCGTAATTTTTATTTCTTTTGCTTTTCCTTTGTACTTTTCTTTATTTTTATTTTTCTTTCTTTTTGTATCTTCCTTTATTTTATTTTTACACCGAGACAGTGTAAAATAAGTCTGGGGGAGGATATTTTATGTTTGACTAACTTTCATTCTCATTACATATCTTTCATCATTCATTTAGTTTTGCATTTACATTTGCATAAGGAACCATGATGAAACCGCCTTAATATAGTCTATTGCTCATTCTATTAGTTTAAATTGACGAGTTATTGATAATCTGATGTATAAATTGCTTGTTGAAACATAAGATTGATCCATGCCTGGAATTTTTGACTTTAGATTACTCTTAGTTGAAGCATGTTTTATTTGATACCATCTCTTATCTATTGGAATTTAATATGGACTTAGAATTATCAGGTTAGATTTCTGGATTTGGACTCATGGATTTTAGCTACACATACTTGGATTTCTTTACCTTTTTACCACTTTTCGTTATCCAAGTAGACTATCATACCTTAAACCTAACGTCTGTTCAAACCACGTAGTATATTAGTGTGTGTTTTAGGTCTTTTTCGGAATGAACTTGGTAGAACGTGTTAGGTAGAAACCGACAGGATTAGTTTCTCATGTAGTTTTGGTTCATACTTTTGAAACCAATTAGGACTAGATGGGTACTCAAAAGAAAAGAAGAAATGGGTTATCAATGGGTTCTTAGACAGAAAAGCCAATGGAATAAAAAGTTCGAGAGAGAAAAGGAACGAAAAGAAAGTAAAAGACAAAGGTCTAGTAAATGGTAGTAGAAATAGCAATAAATGCATGGATTAGAAAGGTTCTTGAGAAAGTAGTAAAAAAAAAAAGAACCAGCTAAAAGAAAATCTAAAACCGCTATACAGATTAGAACTAACCCCTCTCCTAGAAATCAAGTTTAATGAAAGTTTTTATGTCTGACCTTAAAGATAAATATAAGGGTAGAATTAAGAGTATTTTGGGAGATAATATTTGCTTGGGCATGTGTTTTCAGTGAATAGAATGCTTCGGGTAGATGAGAATGTCTTGTATGCATCTATTGGAGCTTACCTTTAGCATTCTTCTAAATTTTATTCCATTTTTGAGAGATCCCCACATTTGGCTTTCACAAACTATGGAAGAAGAGATCATTCTTATCTCTTAACCCTACCCTTGACCAAATGAGTTCATTGAAAGTATTTAACATGATTCACGAGTTTCTAGCTTAATGTATGTTAAAAGAGTTGGTGGACATGTACACTTTGCATTCGATAATTATTAGCTCTGATATTGAACATGATATTTGACCGGTATGGCTTGGCTCTGAGTTCCAGTAGGTTTGTTACCATTTCTATTCTAGTCATTTGCTTGAGGACAAGCAAAAAGACAAGTCTGGAGGAGTTGATAAACCCACATTTTAGCAGTTTTTATAAATCATTATGTACATAATTTGCATTAATCAACCATTAGATCTTACATTTTAGGATACATTTAGGTTCATATGCATTAGAATTCTAGGATGTTTTCCACTTTATATTTTTCAGAGGATATGAAGCGAGTTAGGAACATTTTCGGAGTCTATGTAGTTACGGGTGGTCGATGCAACTATGTGAGAATGATCAGAACATGTCAATAGGATGAACTGACTTAAATGGTGATTAAACCTATACACTTCCTTGTATGAAGAGATCGATCGATCTCAGCCTTAAGCGATCGATCGATCGAGTATGTGATCGTGAATGCGTGAGATCGAGTATGTGATCGTGAATAGATCTACCAGCCAAAAATGTCTACGACGGATTCAAGGATCGATCGATCCCTTCGTCCGATCGATCGATCCCGTAAATACTGATTATTTTTTATGTCGTTTTAGTCCAATAAATCAGGTTTTTGGGAACCTATAAATATGTTGTTTGAAGAAAAACTTAGGGCACGTTTTTATTCAGCCTCCAAGAGAGAAAAAGTGGCAGAGAACCCTAGTTATTTCTTCAACAATCTATGATGTTTAGTAAGACAATTACAGTTTTATTTTCTTAAGAATTCTTGTATTATTCAATCTCTGCAATTCAATTATGTCTCTTCACCTCTGATTGTTTTCTTTGCTATTTCTGTCATGTCTGAGTAGATTCTTAGATTCAGCCATGGATAGGATAGATGATTAGGGGAATTGAGATCATTAGATGATATTTAGGTCTAGGATTGTGTAATCCATCACTATTAGATATGTTTAATGCTAGGTTGGTCTTGGAAGAGTTAATCTAGGTTTTATTGAATTCATACCTTGGGAAAGGGATAGTGAATTCATAGGATAATCTGATTAGTGAATCTTATGATTCTAGACTGCGGAAGTAGTTGTCTAGAGAATTTGATGAAAATTGAGATGAATCTTAATGTTTGTTTTGTTTTAGGGTTTGCAATGGGAATTTATCAAATCTAGTTCTAAGCATAGGGGTGTTTACATGGGAATGTATTAACCTATTATAAATCTCATTGTCATGAAATGCAAATTACACATTCACGATTCGAATTGATATTTCGATCTCATCCCTATTCATTCTAATGCCTAATCCATAGTTGGATTATTTTCTTTATTAATACATTCTTAATTCAATTCGTTCGTCGTCTTAATTATTTTGTTCTAATTTAGTTAAAATTCATATTATTATTTCAATCACAATCAAACTTTGAATCACTTAGCTTAGATAAAAATTCCTATAATCTATTGCGTTATAACCTTCCTTGAGGATCGATCCCGTTTATACTACAAGAGGCACAACTGTGCACTTGCAGTCACTAACTCGGGTAAACTCTTGAGATTACTTTTTAGTAACCTCAGGTGAAACTCGTGGAGATAAATAAATCTCTATCACTCAGTTCCTAAAGATGACAACAGTGTTATCCGCATATACAAAGGTTAAAGATTGACTTTTAATGATTTCACATATTCTTACCAATGAAGTGAAATATATCGCTTTGGAAAAAGAATACAAATATGAATGATCACCTTGTGAGTGTGAAATGAGGCCGTTTCTAGGATAATAAATGAAAGAATATATTCTCCAAGTTCACTCATGAAAAACCAGGCTGTTCAATGCCAAAACGAACACAACAAGAGAAAAAAAGTTTTACGAGAAATATAACAACATTATAATTGTTGTCTCAGTTTACAATAGAAATTCGGATGGTTCAAGACATCATGTTCACCCCTTGGCCTTGTAAACTCGACATATATTAACTTTGATTGGTACAATGCTGAAAAATGCAACCAAATCAGATACGGTTATCTTTTCGTTTATACTCAGAAAAGTCTTTCTTTTAGCTTTCTCGATCATAATGAGTCTTTCAAAGTAATCCTCAGTTTAGACTCATTTCTATTCAAGTGGAGGATTGTTGGACCAAATATTAATAAGCATTTTGGGCTTATAATATGTTGGTAAATGTGAATGGGAAATAAGTATAAAATTAAGATTTATTTAAATAAGTGGAATTTTTTATTTTTTAAATCAAAGATCAGGTTAAAAATTTGGTTGTTATCCACGAAAATCCAGCTAGTTGTTGTAACTACTCGGCGGATTTCTCGGGAACTGCACCGAAAATCCATTCAAAGTTGTTATAACTGCTTAGCGGATTTCTCGGGAACTGCACTGAAAATCCAGCTAAAGTTGTAGTAACTATTTGGCGGATTTCTTGGGAAATACACCGAAAATCCAGTCAAAGTTATTGTAACTGCTTGGTGGATTTCTCGAGAAATTCCCTATCCACTATTACATATAAATAGAGACCTCAGACGAACAATCTGGATATTAGGAATATCCCTAAATTCCATGAAACCCTAAAAATCATCTGGTATCTCCAAATTCACTAAAAAGGTTTAGCTTTTTCTCAATCTCGTTTCTCTCTTTCAGAAACAATTTTTATTCTTGAGTATATGGTACATATTGTGTTCACAGACTCCAAATTCAAGTGTTATGAATCGGTCTATAAAAGGTTGTATCCTGGGATTCAAAAAGCATGTGAAAACTGTTACACTACGGGCTTTTTATTGAGTTAAGGAAATATATCATCTCGCCTCTTTCTGTTTTCATTAAATCGTTTTATAAGTCGTGATTTTACAAATTGATTTCTTTTTCTCGTCACAAATTTATAAATTGTATTTTCTTATCCGGTTTTATAACTCTTACAAATTATTTTGAAAACTTAACCAATATATTTCTTTGGCCATTTTTATCAGAAGATACATACATATGATATCTTCAGTTGCAGAATGAATATGATATCCGTGCAGGTATATGTCTTTCAAACCCAACAAAATTTTATTATAATTCAGAGAATATAAAACATTATTTATAGAAAATTTTGTACCATTAAATAATATAAGTTATATTTACCAGTCCCTTCAATCAAATCTACAAAATTAGATGTTCTATTGACAATGATTTTTATTAATTTTATACAATAGTGTGTTGTTCAAAAAAACATCAATAGATAGTGGACTATTTGATAACCAATGATATATAACACCATTCCTTGAGCCAATCTCTCATAATATTATATTCTGAGAGAAACCTCCATACAATTGTCATCCTCAACCCTTATTGTAGATAATATTCTTAAGACGTGTATGTACCTGGAAACTCTTTAAAAATTGACCATTTTCTTTCTTCTCATGTTTCACGTTTTTTTGAAGGAAAAATTGTCTTAGAATCTCAAATGCACAAAGATTGTACCTTGGTTTGTTGCTTTCCAAAGAAATGTAATCTTTAGATCCCACCATTGTTATCCTCAACAAGCTTTCAAGTCCAATGACTAGATTATTGTATCGTTCTTCTCTCTATGACGTTTTTGCACATAAATTTATTTACGAATATGAAAATTGAGAATGTGAAAGGTATGAAAAATGGGTAAATCAAATGGTAGGGAACTAACTAAATATGAATTGGATATCCAAAATCAACAAAGAGTGATAAAAAATATAAAAATCATGAGTAATTGATTTGTTCCCCAAAATTCTACCTTTAATGAGAAAAAATTAAAGTTCGGTTACGTGTTTAATAATTCAGACCTAACATATTCTAATTTTTTGAGAAAAATTCAGTTGCATAATTTTTAGTTATTATGTGGTATAAAAAAATAATATGAAAATTGTCATTAGAAAAATGAATCATAAATACATATGATTTAAACTCATCATAAAATTTCGTCCAAATGTTTGAAAATTTTTTGATTCAATAATTTTTTTTAACTCTAAAATAAAAAAATAAAAAATATAACAAAAATGGACCAATTAGAAAGAAAGGTCATACAACAAGGAACCTCCCCCTAGACTTAAATCACACCATCCCAATATAAAAATAAATTGAAATGGGGTTAATAAAATTGAAAAGATTTAAAAGAAAATATCAGAAGGTGGTACCTTTTGAATTATTTTTTTTGGGATATATTTTTTGAATTATTTTTTTTCTTGGGTTCAGAGTATTTATTTAGGTAATTGACTAGTCCATCGACCAAATTTGACTCAATAAAATAATTGACTAAGTAATGGACCAATTAGAAAGAAACATGTTATATAACAAAAAACTTCCTCAAGACTTAAATCACACCCTTCCTATATGAAAATAAATCAAAGGAGTTTAATAGTTTAGAAAGTGGTACTTTGTTTATCTTCTAAAAATTTCTAGCTAATTGAGATATATTTTTTGAATTTTTTATTTGGGTTCATAGAATTTACTTGGGTGAGCGGCCGGCCAATCGACCAGGTTGGATCAATGGACTGGTCCGGGTTTTTCTGATTATGCTGATTGACCTGGCTTGGTTGATCACTTTGCCCGAGAGTTCGATTGATTGCCTCCCTACTTGACCTGCTGATCGACCTGGGTTAGGTCGATTTATGTCATTAAATCTAAATCATACTCTCGTAAAAATATATTAAATAACATAGAGATGCGAACATGTTTGATTTGTTCACTAAATATATCTAGAAAAAACGCTAGCGAATTAGTCATATTATTCAATTCTGGCCAATCAACCATGGGATGTTCATGATTTTCTTAAATCAAAGTTAAATGATATTTAAACAATGTGCATTAGAAAAAAAATGAACTGATGATTACTTTTATCTATAGAATGCACCACTATAGAATCAAAATTTATATATCAAACCATGAATAGATCATCTTTAAAAACCTCTAATCACAACAAGAGAAATAATCACACATATTGACATCAAACAACACAAAAACAATAGACAACAACCATATTATAAAGAGAGAATAAGGTGATTAGGGTGTAGAATTTTAATTCTTTTGATGAATAAATGATGAATATCTTCTAAAGCAATAAAATAGCAAAAGTAATAGATATAGAAAAGTAGCAAAATACATTTTTGTGGTTTTTGTGGTAGCTTGTTGTGTCTAATTTCATGTCTCTCTTCTGGTTTAGTAGGTGTATGGCGAATTTGTGGAGATTTGGAGAAGATCTTTGGAAAATATATAATTTTTTTTATAGGGCTGCTGATCGACCGATTACATGTGATGGTCGATTAATTTATTCTGATTGGTCTATGACCAAACACTTTGGGTCGATGGACTGGTCGATAATGATCCTCAGAAAAATTCTAAAGAATGTGATCGACCCCCTGATTGATCGAGCTGAGTTGATCACTCACTCTATTGCCCTTTGTTTTCTGTGTTTGCTCTATTCGTATTCCAAGAATACTAGTTTTCAGTATTTTAGATATTTTTTCAGATCTAACATTTGGATTGCCTTCAAGTTATTTGTAGATGAAAGCTAACATCTTTGTATATCTTTGCGTTTAAATTTGAGGAAGATCAAGTGGTGGGAAGTTCTCCATCTAATGTAAAACTTATGGTTTCTGGAAGCTGTCAAATCTTCAAAATATTTAAATTTAGTTCATTTTTGCCTGAATCACCTATATATCTTACAAACACTTTAAAATCCAAAAATCAGGAAACATGAATTTTCAGTCAAAAGGGTTATTTTATATTAAAAATATATCACTAACCTATGACGATTTTTTCTTTAACTCATTGCTTTTGACTCGCATTATGTTCCAGAACCGATAGAAGAGGATTCTCCTTTTCCAGTGCTGACATCACTCTCGGAAACATCTTAGGGCTAGTGACTTTAAAAACTATAACCGCCATGTGATCCTCTTAGAGAGTGATCCTTGCTATATTTTTTTTTATTGTTTTCAAATTGTATAATTTGTGCTCTTTCAAATATCTCTTTAGTTGTATGAAGTTTGTGCTCCTTGCTAGTTATTGTTCCAATTCGCTAACGTTTGAGGCTGCACGTCCGTTCTCTTGGTCTATGGACCCCCTTGTTGAACAGCCGGTGCAATATTTTTTGGAGGCTCAAGAGAGTTATTTACTGATGTTGTAATCACTGGGTGACTGTTCCTAGTATTTTGTCTTACTCACACGGTACTGATAATAACTTTCCAGTATGTCATTCATATTTCGATTGTTTCAGTTCTTTTTTTTTAAACACATATTTTGATTGTTTCAGTTAAAACACCCTTAATTATAAATTTCTTTCAGAACAAAAATAAAAAATCTTGAAATTAAATTAGGTATTTCTTAAATTGGGTCTTATCTTCTAATTCTTCCTATTATTTTTTCTTAGCTAGTTGCAATAGCAATCATTTTGGATTTCTAGTAAATTTGACCATCATTTTTGGAGGGTTTTTTTTTTTTCTATCAATTTATTCTAATGAATTTAAAATCCTCTTAAACATTGTAGGATGCTAGGTTCGAACCCTAGACTAGACGTATGTCATAAATTTTAGAGATGATCACTATTGTACTACATAATTTCGACAGAGGGTTATTTTTATTTTGTTTTTATATTATCACTGCAGAGTGCTGAGTTTGAACCCAGAACAAATATCATAAATTTTAAAAAGTTACTACTATTATGCAACATGATTCAGACTCATTTGGATCATTTTAAAACTAAATTTTAAAATCATAAATGCATATATGACAAGTAGTATGTGAGATTGGTTAAATGGTCTCAGTTCCAGAAAGAATTATTTGAGCCCTAATAGTTTTATTAAGCCAAAACTAGCATCTAATTGCTGCAATTTCCTTGAACTGAGTAAGAAGTGAAAAATTGTTATTTGCGTTAAAAATATTGCAATAGCAAGTCATACCCAAAATAGCCTTAAACGGAGTTAACTTTCTCATGCCAAGAAGTGCCCGTCTCATCGTCGTCATTGTAAATGGCATGTCGTAGGGTTTTACTCTCTCACCTCCGCCGATCACGCCACACTTGTTCCTCTCTCTCTCCTCACCATGTCTCCGCCGCGTCACATCCGTCGATCGCGCTCGGTCTTTTCCAATCCCGATTGTTTTCTACTCCCAAGGACCTGGACTCTGAGCTGAGTCGACTCAGAGATGATTCGATCGCTGGTCTGGGAAGTGGTGGGCATGGATTAGATTTTGGCGATTTGGGCCAGGAATTGATCGGAGCTGGTGCAGCGAGCCATGATTTATTGATCCGACATGTGATCTCGTTGCTTGATTCATACCATGACCTCACTGGATTGCCCTGGTAATGCATAGCTTCTGCTTTCCTGATTGGGTGCTCTGCTTTATTTCCTCTGCAATTCGCTTTCACCACGTAGTTTACAACCCATTTTGTGTCTGAGGATTGGGTTTCTATCGTATAACTCTTTCTCTGCGATTCGTGCTGCAATTTCTTGAAAAAATTTGGTCTTTCACGCCTTTCTCAGTTCATATTTTGTGTCTGAGGACTTTTGTTAATTTACCTCAGATGAATTGCCAGGTGGGTTGTGATTGCCTCGTCTACTGTAGCTTTCAGAACAGCTTTGCTTCCTGTTCTGATTTTGCAGCGCAAGCAAACAAAATCGATTTCACAATTCTTACCGCAGTGTGAGCATTTTTTTTCTCTCCTTTCCTCTCCTTATCTTTTGTATCAGTACTCAACAATAGTGTTGTTCACTTTAGAATGATTAGATGCTAATAGTTTGATAGTGGTTTTCTAGTACCGCCGTTTTGGCCTCCAAAGAGTTCAGGAAGGAGTGTTGTTGAACAATTCATGCTGTTTAGGAAAGAAAGAAAAGCTATCTGGTGCCCTTCATTCTTGTGGATTCCTACTTATTTCTCCATCCAGGTGATGTTAATCTCTCCTTGTGGATGTAAAATGTAATTTCTTATTCGATGAAGCTTAGAAATCCGGAGAAACTCCGAAATTGGTACTATGCATAACATTTTTCGCAGCCTTTTTGACTCTTGTATGAGTGAATCATGAGACAGTATTTATGGACCGTAGATGGATGTTTTGTGTATAAGTGCGTCTTTTAGTTATTACCACTCATGTAACATAACATGGAATATAGTTCTTTGAGTGACAACAAGTTATAGGCTTACTCTTCTTGCTGCAGATTTCATGTTTTTTCTTGTGGATAACTAGCATTAGAAGAATGTCACTTGATCATCATCCTGGCTTTGATACGGTAAGTCGCCAATATATTGGGATCACTGATAGACATGTTTCAATATTGTTTTTTCTTGGACCTTTGTTTTCTTGTATTTCAGGCTTTCTATCGTCATTTAGTCAATGTTTTAGCTAATGTCTTCTGCCGTACTTTCCTTTTGATCAAATTCCTTGTTTCATTGCTTGCAGGGTGGAGCTTTATGGTTCGAGAATTTGACTGAAATTCCCAACGGTCTTTATGGTCCACTTTTCCCATTTTTGGTAGCTGGTTTGCATTACATAAACACACAGGTACTTGCTGTTGTTTCCTTTGTTGGATCATGAAACCTAAGTTATAATTATGCTATATCTCATCAGCTGGAATAATTTCTGATGAACTATACTTCCTGATGTTTTCTGGATGCCAGTTTGTTGAAATATATATATATATATATATATATATTTCTTGCAGATAGCTTTTTCAGCATCTTCTGGTCACAAAGTTGATAAATTCGCGAAATTAGCAAAAGTGAGTTTTTCTACTTTGTTATGCAATTTAATAATAGGAAGTCTGTATTTGAACATATACATTTTGTTGAACTGTTTGGCCAGAAAAGTAACTGTCATGGCATCAAGTTAAATACCAAGTGCTACCGGTAAAGAAGATCAAGTGTTTCTTTATGCCTGCGACTTGACAGTTGATGGGTGTTTCTGTTTTCTTTTGCAGACTTGCAAGATATTTTTGAATTTTTTGACATTTGCTCTTTATTTCCTTGCATTCCAAATGCCTCAGGTAAATTAATTTCTTATCATATACCCCCTTCTAAAGTTAACATATTCTTGTGTAGTGTACTTTGATACGGTTTCAGGTCCTTCAACTATGTCTTCTTAAAATGCAAAAGTCCGATATACGTGACTCTTATCACTTTTGTAAAACACTTAATGATCTTGAAAGTATGTCGTTCGAACTAGACTATCTTCTTTTTCCAGAGTCATGTATAGTTTCATTTTTAACGTAGTATCTGGGTCAGTTTGGCTTAAAAGTTACTGCTAGATTCCTATTACTCCTGAAAACAGCTATTTTAACTCCATTCTTTCGATTGGGAACACTGTTTTTTCCATCCATTCTTTCTACCTGTTCAAAATTTTCATTGCTTGTCATTTTGTTTCACAATTACTTATCAGGGAAGTCTGCTTTACTGGTCTACCAATTTGTCATTCAGCATAGCTCAGGTTTGTTCTAAAGATTGCAATTTAAGAATTACTAACTCTGTTTGACTTTTTGATGATGTCAAATTTATACTTTCTGTGATGTGGTATTTATCGGGACAGTAAAAACTTGAGATCTTTTTAGTTAAACTCGTTAAGATTAAGATTTTCGTGAAAATTGGGAAAACCAATAAAAACTGAGGATGCTCTTAATCTTGAATTCATGTAAACTAAAAACTGAATGATAGAGTTAGGGAGGAATGACGCTGCATTTGACTTAAGGATCTAAAGCTTATCTTCTAAGTTGGCCCTATGCTACTGACTTAGTGTAGTAGTAATTAGTTAAAGGTATAGTAACTCTGTTTAGACGAATTGGGCTTAAGCTGGTTTATGGTTAGACAGAAGTCCACCTAAGAGGAACTCCTCAGCCCTTAAATCCATCTCTTATGAGCAATGGAGTCTAATTGTTTTTCTTAGTTTTTAATAATTCCTATCTCTGTCCGAACCAACTCTTCCTTCCCTTTTACATTAAATATGCATGTCAGTTCGATTCTCTCATTTAGTGTATTGGCTTTGTAGCAATCAATCCTCAACCATCCTGTTGTAAGTGCTAAGTTGGGCCTACGAGGAAATGACACTGTCCAGAAAGAGGCTGGAAACCCTATATTAACAAACATAAATGAAACCAAACTCACTGGTCCATCCTCGAAAGGACGCTTGATCTCGGGGCATGATTTAACCCCAAAGGAGCTGGTTGGTGTAAGTCAATGTCATAGATGGAGATGTTCTAACAACAATTAGACTTCGACATCTTTGGTAGTATAGTTTAACAGCTTTTTCTTAACAGCTTTCTGCAAAATACTTATCCGGAGGGCAAAAGGAAAAATCAATTCCTTTATTAAGGTGACTATCCACAACAATGATTTCTTGTAAGACTTAGTTGTGGTTTTCGTTGTGGCTGTTCTTGTGAGATTTAGTTTTTTTTTTTTTTTTTTTCAGATTGGCATTAGAAAAGGATCCTGAATATCTTCAAGCTATGGTTATTCTTGGTCAGGCTCTCTATATCAGAAAGAACAGTTTGCTGAAGCTGCAAAATTCTTAGAGCAGGCTGCTTCAAAGGTGTGATCTTGATGCTGTTTGATCTCATTCTTCCGGGCATTTGATAAGAAACGTATTATTTGTTTGACTTAACCGTATTAATCAGAGATAATTATGCTCTTATCAGCTTATTGATACCTGTCCAACAGAAGTTGAAGAAGTTGATCTTTTAATTGTTGCATCCCAATGGGCAGGTGTCTCCAATATTCGCCAGGTACGTTTTATTTATGAGTCACTTGCTTTTCATCTTATCTTTGTATATATACGTTAATGTGAAGAAACTCAAAGTACTAGCTCTCATGCTTCAGGGTAAGACATCAGAGGGAATTACACACCTTGAAAGAGTTGCAAACATGGAAGAGCCTGACGATCCCAAGAGCAAAGCTCATTACTTAGACGCATTGGTACTCTACTCAAGGTATATTCTGACACAGTACTTTTTGTTTAATAGCTTTGTGTATACGCAGTGCTATTTTCAACGAAGGAAGGAGAGAGGAAGCAGCAAAGTACTTGAGAAGAGTGGTGGCTTATGATCCATCGTTCCAAGAATTGTTGAAACAATGCGAGGAAGATGATAATACCATTTCCGTTGCCAACTCCACTTCTTCATCATCTAACTCTACCCTCAAAACTTCATAACGCTAATTTTTGTTTTTTTTTTTGCTTTTAAAGTTGTATTCACTTAACGAATGTGGGAAGATTGTTTCCTTTTAGTCCATTCAAAGTAAGTATGTAAACGAATCATATGATAATAGAAGGAAAAAAGCCGAGTTTTCTCTCTTTTTAATGTGTATTCCAATCTCATGGCAGAACAATCTCATAGCGATTGTTTCAACAACATTCAAGCACTCCAAACGTCTCGAGTTCCTTATGTATACTAAACGAACAATTAACGTGAATGGATCTCTAGATATGACAGACTATAGAAGATTGTAACGTTGTTAATTGTGGAGTCGTTCTTTTAACTGTTGGATGTGTTTCCAAGCATTACACGACATTAGATTCGATCGTTGTAAAAATAGATCATCATTTTGTAAATAATATAACAAATATACTAAAATATATCTTTTTGTTAATGAAAAATTAGATACTTGTTAATTATAACAGAAAAAAAAGAAACAAACTTTCATATTAAACAAGTAAAAAGGAGTATTCTCCACACATGATGTTGCATTCAATTTAATTGACACATACAAAAACACACATAAAAGTAAGTTAGAAAACATTTTATCAACGATAAAGTACATTTACTGAGACACAATGATTTATCTCCTAATTATTTCAAGCTTTTCAAGCTGATCATCATCTCTTATTAAATTTGACTTTAAGCCCATACTTCATGTGAAGAATAAGACCAGAAAATGGCTCAATTTTCTGTCCGCTTATGACCTCAATGTCATAGTTTTGTAATATCTCAACAACCACTGTCTTCAACTGAGTCATAGCCATGTTCCTACCAAGACAAGCTCTTGGTCCAGCATTAAATGAAAAGAACTTGTAAGAAGGCTCATGTCTTATTCCTCCGGTCGCGGAAACCCATCTCTCTGGCTTGAACTTTAAAGCGTCTTCTCCCCAAACCGCTTTCATCTTCCCCATAGCATAAACAAAAATCATGATCGTTGAGTTTGCATCGACTTTATGCCCACTTGGAAGAACATCTGGTTTGATTGCTGACCTACGTTGGAACGGAACTGGTGGGTAAAGCCTCATTGATTCACACAATGCGCCGTGTAAGTACACCAACTTTTCCAGCTCTGCTGGATCATAAGATACTCTCTCCTGACCATTTCTTGATCTTGGTAGATTCTCTTGGATCTCATCGTGAATCTTAGTCACCACTTGAGGGTTTTCGGACAAAAGCCAGAAGAACCAAGTGAGTGTAGATGCGATAGTGTCCCTCGCTGCTAAAATGAAACCTACAATGACGTCTCTAAGGAGTTTATCATCAATAGGGTCCAAGAGACCGAACTTTATGAAGAACGTTAAGAGATCCACAAAGTCTCCACTATTGTAATGATAACTGGCCTCTTTTCGTATTTTATCTCTCTTATCAGATACGTATTTTCCACACAAACGATCAAAGATGGCATCAGCTTCTATCATCTTCTTCTCTTGTCCTAAACCCATCCGGTTTTGCAGCTTCCACATGAATCTTGGCATCATATGCCTATATAAGATCGCTACTTCAACATCTTCGACGGCTTTAACGAACTCATCTTTGGCCATTAGAAATGAGAGAGATCTAGGATCAGACACACCTATTGTAATAAAGGCTGTATCGAAGGTGAAACTCCGGAACACGTCTTGCAAGTCTACGACCGTCCCTTCCTCTGCAAAATTACTAAAAAGAGGCAGAAGTTCGTCTTTGAGCTTATTTCTCGTCGCACAAAGTGAAAATCTTTGAAACCTTTGATCATGAAGCATGGCTTGATAACACTTCCTCAGATTATTGCTTCGCTCCGAGTCTGAGTTAAGTAGCCCGTTTCCAAAAACTTCAAAAACTTCTTGGAACTCAGGACCTTTAACGTAGTTGGAGAAATTTGAGCTCATTATATGATGGATGTTAGTTGGATCAACGGTGACTAATATATCCATTCCAGCAAACCACGGGCCCTTGAATGGGAATGTCATGTTGTAGTTCTCGAGAACCTCGACAGCGTCATAGATCCGGTTCAGTCTCACGAGCAAACCGGGAAACATCCCAAGAACTGGCCAGTTCCAAGGGTAACGTTGAAAATATTTTTTGATGTGGATGTAGTCAAAAGGTATCTTGAAGAGAAAGTAGTAGAACATGAGCAAGCAAAAGAAGAATATGGATGCTTCAAATAAGCCAAGCGAAGCCATTAGGATAAGTTTAATTTAGGATAATAAAAGAACAAAGAAGGAGGTTGATTTATGCATGGATGATAACACGAAAACAAGATGAGTTCTCAAAACCTTTGTTTCACTACATTTATATAAGGGGCAAAGGGTTTGTTTTTTTTTTTTTTTGGTTAACAAGGGGCAAAGGGTTTGTTAATAGTAATAAATTAAAAACTTTTTGTTGATAAAATTGTCACAATATTCTTATAAACACCAGTTAAAAATGTTCAAAAATCAATGTCGACCTTTGAGTTATATCAACTTGGACCGATGATTTTCTCCCATTACCTTTTGTTGCTTTAATTATCCTGAACTGTTTGTTTCTCAGTCGCCAGCATTTCCAATAATTATGCAAGACTTTTTCTTTCCAATGAAAAGTTGAACCATTTGCTTTTCTTCAACATTAGTCACAGTGTCACACACTATTTTTTTTATTTTTGACAACCACACATTATTTTTAATTATATTATTTTCTTTTATGATACTCTTTTTCTAAACCGTTTTAGGAATGGTTTTACTAAATTTTATATTTTTGATGAATACAATTTAATAAAAACGAATACTTGAACAAAAATTACTTATATAATTTGAAAATAATTAGGAGTTTAAACTATACTTGATAAAAAATTAATGGCTATTAGCTATTTAAATATCACTAGAAGATTATTCGTATACATGAAAGCTGACATTTTTATCAAACAGAAGATATTTTATTTAGCAAGTTACATTGGAATATATATTGGTTTTTTTTTCAAAAGAAAAAGTGAATGGTCCAACTAAATTGTAACACACAATGCGTATATTATGAAAAGAAAAAATAAATTATATTCTCTATAAATATCCACTAGCATTAACAACATGGTAATTTCTCGGGTCTCTACGGTGTTGCGTTTTTTCTTAATAACATTGAGTTTTTTTCAATCTTGATTATCCTTTTTGACTCTTTAAAGATAATGAAAATAGTTGACAAAAATAAAAGATAATGAAAATATAAAAATTTTTAGACTTATTGATATATATATATATGAAAACCCCACGAAAGATCCTTATAAATAGAGAGCTAAAGCAATCATTCTGGGCATCCCGAATATCCTGAGTAATTCTATATTCTCGAAAACCCTAAAACTCTTTGCTTTTTCTAATTTCACAGAAAAATGTTAATCTCTCTCTCATATTCGTTTTTATCTTTCAGAAACGATTCTTGTTCTTGAGTATTTCGTAAATTTTGTGTTCGCAGATTCCGAATTCGAGTGTTGCGAATCAGTCTATAAAAGATTGTATCCTGGGATTCAAAAGGCGTATTAAAACCGTCACACTACGGGCGCTTTATTGAGTTAAGGAAAGAGACATCTCGCCTCCTTTCTAGATTTCATAAAAATCGTTTTATAAATCGTGTTTTTACAAATTGATTTCTCCTTATATCAAAAATTATCAATTCGTATTTTCTTATCCGGTTTTATAGCTCCTACAATAATAACATGCAATCACAAGATAACGTTTCCTCTTTAGTAATATTAGATTATTCATGATACTGATATTGAATAGATGGTTCCTGAAAACGATGGATTTTTATTAGGATATGCACTAGAAGAAGGCATATAAAGATCACTGATATGGAAGCTAGGAATTTACAAAAAAAAGTCTTTCTTCTTTGCATGATAAATTAAAAGCGTTAATTTGAATATCTACACCGAAAGAATGATCGGTATTTTTAATATGTTTAGAGGAATTCGTAGAAATTATACGTTGTTTACTTCTTCTATCTTTTTTTCTTTCCCAAAAACAAACAACATAAAAGACAATTTAGCACAAAGTGAAAAATTTCCTCATTTTGGTATATAATATTTATGAATAACCTAGAACACAGAACTACATCAAAAAATGGACAAACTAACACAAACAATTGTCTTTATCAAAAATCACTTAAAAAAATTACATTTTTATTTAATCAGAATAACTGGATTTTACACACTCGTAATCGACACTATCCAATTCATAATCTATCCAACCTTACCAGCACAACATCAGTTACTCAACTCTCAATTGTTCACTCACCATAAAAATCTTGCTCTCACTCTAAGTTCTCTCTAAGACGGTTAACCTAATTTTTTATTTGGTTGCTTCGATTTTCATATATTCTTGATATCTCCAAATCTCAGTTTCTTACTCCGTAAGATCTTTTACATATCTTATTGTTTTCAGTTCCATCCACTTAAGTGATGATATGTCATATTCCTTCTTGTGAACGTATCTTCCCGTGTCATCCTCTAAACGTGTTGCATATATTCTAGAGTGTACAGCTGCAAGATCTAGGTCCTAACAATGTAAACTTTATATGCATTATATTAGAACCAATTTGATATTTAAATGCTGTCGACAAAAATAATTATCCTTCAACTCACATCTCTATCCTTAAAACAGGCGTGTACCTATCTTAAAAAGTGTATGCATTTAAATAATCATGCAGAATCGATGGTAAGTGGGTTCCTATGTACACGGATCTCATTAATAGTAAGCGAAAAGTTTAGAGTTTTCTTGATTAGAAAGTAACTTCAGTGAAGGGTTTTCGGCCTTTTGTGGTAAGAGTTTTCTTGCATTAAATTTTAAAAAAAGTTTATAACCTAAAGAATCATACATTACTAAATCAACCACGTTATTGAGAGGGTAAACAAAAACCCAACAAGGATTGCATTTCAGGGAGGATTAAATTTAACATAAAGTAGTTGGGAGACAAGCATTAAGTGAGGAGAGACCTCACTTAGAACCTAGGCCAACAAGAGCAAATGCTTTGCATAGTTACTAATACCACTTTTGAACTATACCGTCTTGGAAGGAGACTGAGATCTAAATGGACCCAACTTAAACTAATGAAGGTTTCTTGATGAGGAAGTAACTTAGATGTGTATTTCTTTCTTTCTATCTTTTGTTGTTGCTGAGGAAGTACTCAAAGGGGTTCTTGATGAGGAACTAGCCCAATTGAAGGAGTTTTCAAGTTCCTATATCGACCCTAGAGTCCATCGTATAAAAAGTGGTGTATTTCCACGATCTCCATTTGTTTAATTGTTTTTATATTTCCATGCTTATAGATTTTGTTCGTTAAAATTTTTTTTGTTTGTTTCTCAACCACAGAAGACTCTATAATTGGTTATCTAGTTTGGGAGATAAGAGTTTTTGACAACCTATATAAATGTGTTTATGACTGATCGAGCTAAACAGGTAGCTGTGGAAATAATTTTAAGTTACAATAAATAAAAGAAAGTGAAAAGGAATGTAACATGTTACACAACAAGCATAACTCATCCAAGATTGGAGAAGGTGGGCCGACCTGTAAGGATTGCACCATCTTAATAAATTCTTAATATACGATTTTTATATGTTTGTACCTAAATTTTGGAAATACTAAGTTTATTCCATTGAGAACTGTTAACATAGGTTGAAATTTTAGGGTGAATTGAGTGCTCCATAACTCAGAACAAAAGTTGAAGTTGTTTAATCATTTAAATATGTAAGTTTTCTTGGTAATTTTAATTTGTATAGAAAGTTTGCAGAAACCATAAAAACATTGGGACATTTTTTACATAGATCAGCTAAATTTGTAGGCATACGTGGACAAAAATTGAATAAATACAACTTTTAGATTAGTACACCAAATCGTATGTTTGATGGAAAATACGTCATTTGGATGCAAATCAGTGAAAATGAAGACACATCATGCAGAAGCATCTGAAATACCATGTCGGACTAATGCCTTGTCACTCTTAAATCTACTTGAAATGTAGTCATCTTGTGTGAAGTTGAGGATAACGATCCAGATCCCCACAAGATTTGGGATATTTTATCATATCTCCCAACTTTCTAATTTCAACTTGTATCTCCATTGTACCATAGTCGTAGATCTAATTGCTCCTGAATCAATTATTTTTGTCCTATTTTCCCATAATTTTAGTTAGACATGTGGTTTAGCTAATCTCTAACCCAAATTAAAAAAATGTTAACCAAAAACTAAATGATACCACTTTAACCAATAATTTTACCAAAAATCAAATTAAACCTAGATTATTGTTATTAAACCAAAGATGAAGTTGAAAACCTAGATTTGGAGAAAAACCAAAATTTCAAAACCAAAAGAAAAAAAACGAATTGAGAAGTTCTCGGCGATGAATCAATCGGCGATGAATTGATCGGCGATGGAGATGACCGTGTGGGATGGCGACACTTATCCTCCTCCCATTGATAAGCTCCACCGAATTCCGATGAAATCCCTCCTCCCAATTTCGATGACTCCGCTATCAATTTCGACGAAGAAGCTTGCGCAAAGGATGAGTTTTATTGTGAGCAATTGGTGTGGGATTTCATGGAGACGGAATCTCCAATTCGGCACGATGTCTTCCCAAACAATGATGATGAGCGGGAGCATTGTAAATTAAGAGAGGAATTCATGGGGCGAGGGAACGAGCTTTTGTACAAGGGGCAGACGTTCTTCAATGGTGTCGTCTTCAAGGAAGCCGTTGTAGATTATGCTCTGCACACCGGATTCAACATCAAATAATACATGATAGGGATAAAATCGGGTAAAATCCGTAGGTGGTGGTGAAAATGGTGGTTGTTCTTGGAAAGTGTATGCATCTTAGTTGTCTAAGGACCCGATGTGGAGAATTAGAGTGCATAAGGTAGAGCATAAGTGTATTCCGAATGGGCAGTGTGAATTGTTCAAGGTTCCAGTGATAGGATTTTCGTGGATAAAATAAGGGATGATCCAGACTATTACATGCCTCTGAAGATCGAAGAGATGATTAAATAGAAGTGGAAGATCTCTGTGGCTCGTCCACAATTTCAAGCAGCTCGCAACAAATGTTTAAAGTGGATAGAAGCTGAGTATGACGAACAATTTACGCGTCTTAGAGATTATGTAGCGGAAATATAAGAATCTAATAAAGGTTCTGTTGTTTAGGTTGACACGATTGAGAAAGAGGCTGGTGAAGATGTATTCAATAGGTTTTATGTGTGTTTTGATGTGTTTAGGAAGACTTGGAAAGAATCTTGTAGGCCTTTGATTAGTGTAGATGAATGCTTCTTAAAAGCAAAGCTTAAAGACCAGCTGTTGGTAGCAATAGTCAGAGATGCAGACAATTCGATATACCCAATTGCTTGGAGTGTTGTTCAGGTTGAGAATACAGAAAATTGACACTGGTTTATAAATCATTTGAAGAATGACTTGGGTTTAGGTGAAGAAGGAGATGGGTATGTGATGGTGTCCGATAGACAGAATGTATGTTTTTTGCATTGTGAATTGTTTAGAATAGTATTTTAGTTATTGTGGGTAATGTTTTACTTATATTGGCATAGGGACCATACTCAAACTTCTCATACATAGCGTCCATTATCTTTTGATTCTCCTTAATCTCATCTTTTAATACCTGAACTTCCTTTTTCAGTTTCTTCACATCGAACACCATAGCTTGATTAACCCACTTAAATAAGTGGTTATCATTAACCCTCTACACACAATTGTAAAAGCCAATTATAATCTTCCATACATTCTATCATAACAGAACAAAAAAACAAAGAGAAACTACCTTATTCGCGTGAGCGAGTTCACATCGGAAGTGGCGACGACATGGTGGTTTGGCTCAGACTTCGACATTCTCGCAACAACACTATTCTCGCACCAACATTTCTCAGGTATTCCATCGCACCTATATCGCCCTCCGGAAGTACTAATTCATGCTTCAAAGAATCACTCATAATGGACCCACAATTTTAGGGTTCTTCGTCTCTGCTAAGGGGAAGGGGAAAAACAGAATTTTAAAACGACAACAGCTCCACATTCGATCCCTCGGTTATTTTAAACGACAACTATCTGATTGGTTCATCGCCTATCCGATTGGTTCGTAAACTGTTTTTAAATTTTGTTCAAAACCGGATTCATATGATACCAGATTTAGTTCGAATACTAAACCAGTCGATTTCACAACAAAACCATGTGTAACCAAAATTATGGGGAAATAGAACAAAAAATATTGATTGGGGGGCAATTAGATCTACAACTATGGTTTGATGGGGATACAAGTTGAGATTAGAAAGCTGGGGGGATCTGATAAGATGTCCCAAATCTTATGGAGATTTGAGTCTTTTTTTTGTGAAGTTGAGTTAGCTTCCATATCGCGGTGGTTTTAACTCATTCTAAATAAATGTTCATAAGATATGGTGGTTTTGATGTATCGATATAACCATATTGATCCAGTTTTTACCTATTCTAAACCTAAGTTTTTAATTTAGAATTTTTTTTGTGATCTATACATTGGTTGTCATCATTTGGAATAGGTCCAATTTTTTCCTGCAAATTAGTGGAGTTTTTTTATCATTTTTTTTATATTTAATCATGTCTTTCATTTCAGTGTCTATATTACTATGTTTATCATCATGAGTTAGTAGTTTTATTTTACAGGTTAGATTAATTAAGATGAAGTAATAATTGATGATGATGTATGGGGTTAGATTATGGAATCCTTCATTTCAGATGATTATTAAAGATATAGAACTTAAAAATTTCATGTTTGACCTAGTCATAAATTAGAAATTTTTTTTCAACATCAAAAATCTAAAGAGGTCTTGTTAACCAAACCATACCTGATGGAGACACCATATACTTGTTGCTAGAGTATCCGCTCTTCTGATTGTTGCTCGTTGACTGTATGATACTTTTATATGGTCGAAGTAAGTTCTGCTTCTGTTGAATTCTTCCAAATGAAATGTAAAAACTGACCACTTCTCCGGGGAAAACACCATATTCACCACATATGAGCAGTTGGTGACAAAAACAATATATAATTTATGGTATGCGACCATACATTCCATTGTCCAAATAAGGATCTTGAGCTCAGTGTGCAATGGGGATAGGCTGCATCGAGTGTTGCGAGCTCCAAGGAGTAGTTCCTCCAATCCTGTCTTAGTGCATATCCAGCTCTGTTTTGAAAAATTCTCAGATTCCTTCTATGACCCATCCACTTGACACTATCACGTTGCATGTTACAATGGGACCATCCGAGGGACTATTGCCTGAGCAGACATGCTATCAGACCCGTCCCAGGGTCCAAGCAACCAAGACTTGGGCTTAGGGCATCATAAAAATATTATGTTTTTAAAAACATCAAATGAATCAATATATCTCTACAGAGCTTTAAATATGTTTATTTTTTAAAAAATATGTCAATATAAAATAAAAATATCTTACCAACACTAGTGATATTTTTTTGGAAATGTTTCTTTTTTCAATTAATTTTATATTTATAATTAATAGTTAAGAAAAAAAATAGATTAGTTAAGATAAAAAAAAACTTTTTCATCTTCGAAATATTCTACTGAATGAAGTGGGTAATCAAGTTGAAGTACTTGATTTTTTTGAAAATAATGGAAAGTTGTTATTCAAATACGAAAATTGCTTATCTCATATTTTTGACAATTCCGGTTTCGGTTGCTACCACAAAAAGAAGTTTTTCAAAACTAAAATTTATAAAGAATTATTTGTGATCTACTATATCATAATAGAGATTGAATGGGTTAGTTTTGCTATCAATCGAGACAAATATGGTTAAAGATTTCGACTATATGAACTTGATAAATTATTTTACGGCAAAAAATGCAAGGATTACTATATTTTAGTAATATAATATTTTTTGTAATAGATCTATATTTTTTTAAAAAAAAAAATAATTGCTATTTTATTTATAATATTATAAAAATATAAAAGCATTAAAAAATTTTTTGGCCTGGAGCATCAAAACTCATTGGACCGGCGATGCATGCTATATGTTGTTACTTGTGTGTTTTCCCATATCAATCCTTTAGTTTCTGTCAACTTAAGGATGTCATGTGGATTCCTACCCAGGTTCTTGAATAATTTGTCATTCCTTCTTTTACACAAATACCAAATAATCTACGTAAAATATCTTTTGAGCCATCATTTTTAAGATTCGAGAATAGATAATCTAAGTTCGTGAAAATAGATTTCGTTTGAAAAATATGTGGATGTGTAGGAATTCAATATAAATCCTAATTTTGAATGGCCGGCGGACATTTAAATAGGACATGGTGTACGGTCTCTTTTTACACGCCACATCTACAACATTGTAAATCACAATTGATTCTATGTGATCGTAAATTCTTAGTTACCAAAACATAATCTGAAATTAACTGCCAAATGAAGTGTTGTTACCTCCAAACGAGATCATGAAGTGAGTTAACTGTAGGCCCATCCATGATGTCTTTAAACCCGTTATCGAGATACAGTTGTTCGATTATGTAACCTGATTTAACTGAATATTTGTCATCTTTTGTAAAATACCATCCGTTTGTGTCCGGCCATCCAAACCGACTTACTGCTAGTGCATGAATAATGGACACATCCTCAGGAATAATAGTTGCTTTCAGAAGAGGCATATTCCAAGTATTTTTCTGGTGATCAATTAAGTTTTTGACCTTAAATATAGCTGGGTAAAAAAATAAATTTACAAGTTGCTGATCTTGGACGATGGTTTCAGACGGAAATGCGTGAACCTGTGTCAATCCTTTTGACTAGACCTTTATTAACCAAAAGATAGAGCTTAGTTAAAAAAATTTCATCCATAAGATGGAGAGTATGTTAGTATAGGGTTCATCGCATCCATAAAAGAGAGTAAATTAGATTTTTTCTTGCGAGTGAAAACTGATATATTGGTATTAGTGAGCTAAATGAACTTGATTGTCAATGCTTTTTGATCATCTAATATGAAAACAGAAATTTAGCATAACAAAATAATTGGTTAAATTGATTAGTGTCATGAAAATAGATTAACTGTAGTGATGAGTTCTATGTTTTAGGATCATACTTAATGAATACTATTGTATAAGTGATTGATTGTTGATTGATTCTCAATTTAACGACACTTTTATCCCCAAAAAAAGATTCAACATTTGCCTTAATTGTTTGTTTTTCTTGTTTATATTTAGTCTTATTTGTTGTTATTTTTGTTTTTTTGTTTTATGGCATTTTTAGTTAGTTGTTTAAACTCCAAATAGAAAAGACGGATCATGTAGTGGCGATCAAACAAATAAAACGGATCATGCTAAACTATTGTGATCAAACAGTACAACAGCATATCTAACATATTTGACGATGAAAAATATAGATTTAAATAGTACAAGTGGATAAAAAACGGTTCAAATATTGTATATATATAATAATTGATATGAGATTTAAATTTGCTATTTTATTTTTTCATAATTAAATTATTTATTTTTATAAATTTAATTTATAAATGCAAAAAAATAAATAAACATAGTTCTATCCAAAGCACTATACATAAAATAAAATCAAAACAACACACTGACAAAAAAAATTATCTTTAAACTATAAATTATCTTAAAATAATTAAATGTGGTGATTAAATAAAATAAGATTTATAAGAATTACTTTCATGTTGTGGAAATTTTATGGCATAATAATAGTCACTTCTAAAATTCATCACACATGTATGCGATTCGAACTCAGCATTCTGCGATGTTAAAATATTTCACATATTTTGTAAACATTAAAGAATCCAAACAAGTCATTTGGAGAATTAAATTATATGTTGAGTTATTTTGTATCCAATAATAAAATATGCAAATGCATAAATATGACAATATATTTGGGTTGATAAAATTTGAATTAGAAAATAACTCCAAAACTGATATTAGAAATTAATTGTGTTCCTTTATAAAACTGACGTCCACTATTTCTAATATTTTGTAAATTAAAATAATGAAAACCATCATCCGGAATATCCCATTTTCTAATAGAATTTATGAGTTTTATTCAATGTTTTGAACCATTTGCTCTTCAAAAATAAGATTTTATTTTTTAATTATATTTTGTAGGTCTGAACCATTTTTTAGAAACAAAATAGTGATGAATAGAAAATGTGTTGCAGAACCGCTAGTATTTGTGTTCACTTAACTTTAAAACAAAAAAAAAACGTTAAAAACGAATATTGCTTTAAAAAAGATTTGATCTCATATTTCTAGTGTGGAAATCTTTTGGTCTTTGTACAAATGTATTTGAGCAGTGCACTATTATTTCGGGTTACGAATATTATCACTCCTCATCATCTAAGTACTGAGTTTAATTTTCTTATTTTTCAATTGTCGGGGAAATTTTGTTTGACCATTTCGTTATTTTTAGAATGTTGGTTAAAGAAACAAGACTTTTTGTCTTTTTGTTCTCCGGGAATCAAAGCCAAGTCAGTTTCCAAGAAAATGTCTGCAGCTGTCTTATATGAGACATGTACAATCAACTTTTCATGATTTTTTTCTTTTCTTGGTACAATAATTATTTCAAAAGTCTATAGCATATAATTCAATAGAAATGCTCGACCAATTAAATAATAAAGTTATTTACTACACATGCACAAAAATCTTTTAAGTCTTCAACAACGCTGAAAACTAAAGTCTTTATGAACACTTGATCAGCTATTGGACCAATATGTCTAACGTTCACTACCTCGTGCATAAGAATTTTTGCACACTTACCATTTTCATTTATAGGATTTTTTTCAACACCATGTTCTTATTCTTTCTTTCTTTCTTTTTAGGTTCCCATTAGTTATTCTTTAAATGAAGTACTTTTATTGACCATTTGAAGACACTGAACCCATTCTTATTTTAATTTCATCCCGTTTGTAATAACTATTTGGAACTTTATTTGAACATTTGTACACATTGAACCCATTCTTTTTTTTTTCAATCAATCACGTGTTAGTGAAAATGAAACTTTTAACCCATTTTGATAGTCTTTTATTCAGTCTTGGGATTATGTTAGCAGCACCTATCTCACCCTTCTTCATCTCTAGACCTCTTTCTTATAAATTAAGTCTCTTGAATTTTACTTTCTTACTTATTTTTTGTTTGCGAAAAAGATTGAACTTAGCTTGGTAATGTAATTAATTGCGATGGTGCTTAAAAATTGACAAACAATAAAAAAATCATTATAACCCTAAGTTATAAACAGTAACACTCAGAATCTAAAATTGTAATCCCAAAATATATAAGAATAATGTTAAAAAGAACTATAAGAAAAAAGCTATTTATTTAATCAATTCGTAAAGATTTGGCATATAATTTCAAATTGTATTATTATTTAATTCAAAATATAGAAATCAATTTTTCATATTTTAAAACAAAATTACTTTTAGAATTCTTGATCAATGACTATCCAGTTCAGATATCCTTTTACCATCCTAATAATCTCTAACAGCTTTTAAATATTATTTATATTTAATATAGAGAAAATGGTCATTAAAATATTAAACTAACATGTTTTCGTATTACTAACTTTTTAATAAATCAAAAATATGTATTTTCGTTTACTTGGCCAATTTAAGTATCATTTTTGTTAATATTATGTTCTGTTTATTAAATGTTGATGACCGTTACTGTAATGCTCAAACAAAATGACTTTGTGATTTATAACCTTCCAAACTCTTAATTTTATTCCCAAATTTTTAATTTGTGATTATATGTTCTTCTCTTCACAAGTTTGATATTTCCAATCACTATTTCACTAAGGATGGTAAACTATTTTCTTTTCTCTTTTATTATCACTCAAAACTACTTCTATCATGGAACTGGAAAATGTAATAATGATTTTATTGTTGTCCAGATATTATGGAATATAAATCTTCGATTCAAATTCAATTGCAAGATTACTTTTGAAGTACAGAAGATGAGAGTGAACTCATTTTTATTCAAATTATACATGTTGTTTTGATAATTCTTTGGAAATTTCTGAGGAAAAAACACAAAATCACAAATTAGATATTTGAAAAGGGAATTAGGAAATCTGAAGTTTATATTTAAGACATTATTTTGTTTTAGCATTAAAAATAATACTCTCTCCGATCTACCTAATAATAGAATATTTACACAATACAAATAGTCATAAAACATTAAAACCAATAAATTTTATATTAAAAATTGAAAAACTACACTTATAAAAAACAAAAAAAAAATTCCCTAAAATGTTCACTTAATTGAAAACAGAGAGAGTAGTCATTAACACTAAACAAACAAAAGTTAATGTTAACTAACATGATATTTAATTGGACAAATCAACAAAATTTTATATATTTTCTAATTTGTTAATTAAATAGTTCATGTATTTTTCGGTAGAAACGCATTTATTTAGTATACAGTATTTTCATTTAATAAATACGTGGATATCATGTATATTACACTAACTGTTGTACCTAATAAGTCTGCGAGACAAGAGGGCGACATGATAAAACCATCTCTTTCTATAGGAAAGAGTTTTTTTTATGGGGGGTTCTAGGAAAGTGTCTTGTGTGGATCTAGATTTAATACAAAAGAAATAAATATACTAATTATATATTTGAGATTATTAAGGTCATATCTAATATATATAGTCTAACTTGACAAACCATTTGTACCCAACGATATGAAAATGAATTAAGAAAAAAGAAATATATACATTGAATGTTGATCATGTTTAAAATATCATATTTATATAGATCTAAAAAAAATTACCACCGATTTAATTTGTTAAATTGCATTAGATAATTTTTCGAAAATAAATGCTTACTTTATTACCATGATGATGAGAAATTGTATAGACTTTTTTATACTATTAATTGAGAAATAATTTAAAGAGAATAATTTTTGTTTTTCTTTGTCGATACTTTGTTAATAAATTTAGAACAAATATAAAGTTGGCGAATAAGTGATTACAACCCCATAAATTAACCAACGGTTTAACAGATACTAACTCAAAAATTATCTGTCAGCAGTTTAATGTATACAACCACAAAAAAAAAAAAAACACAAGATAAACTCAACAAGAGACGAAAGAATACCAACAAACCACACTTCAAAGACTGGAAAAATGCATAGAATGATTCACGACAATCTAATCTTAAGTGGATAGAATTTAACCTCCTTGCATCAATAAACTTAATTATTAGATATCTAAAAATGACTTATTATATTTCTCATAATCTACTGAGGTCATGAAAACACAGATATGTTAAAACCAATCAAAAACCGTTTTAGCTAAAGATTAGGTTTCGAACTCCGTATGTAGAAACAATAAATATAAAGAATAAAACCAACCAAAATGTCCCAAAACATTAAGCAAATTACCGGAGCCAAAAACCTAAACATCAAAAGCAAGAAAACTTAAGATAAAACAACTCGACTAACGACCAAAGAGAGCAGAAACCGCACCAGAGCAGATGGAAGACAAATCTGTTGTAGCCAAATACTGTAGCCACCAAACAGCATCTAGATCCGTAGTATACCCACGTTTTCTATTAAAATTAAATTTGATTTTGGGTCAAAGTCTAATTATGGGTACAATCCAATTATCCATTATTGGACTAAACCCAGAAAATTAGGTCCAATTTCTAAAATTTTTCTAGAAACATCTTCATCACTTTAAGTATTTTAGAGAATTTTAAAAGATAATAATGTAAGATATTTATGTAGAAATCTCTAGAGAGAAATAATTATCTAGGAGGTTTGTAGAATAATCTAGAGTAGTTTGTAAGATGTTTTGGGAGGCTATAAATACCCTCTCACTCTTTCATTTGTAGACACAAGAGAGAGGTTGAACAAGAGAAATAAAGAAAAGTTTTAAAGAGTGTTCATCATAAGTTTTTCTCTCTAAAAATCTTTCAAGTATTCTCTTTTTGTTCTTCCATGTTTTTTTCATAATTAGAAAAGTTGTTTATCTTAAGTCTCTCGAATATTACGATCTTGAGCTAGTGCTAAGCACTACACTCAGTTTTCTCTACATGGTATCAGAGCCATTCTGATTTGGTTCTTTTCAAGATCTAAAGAGAGCTTGGATTTTTCTAAGTATGGAGTCAACGGTTTGTGTAGTTGGATTGGGAATGGAAATATTAAACCAATCTAACTATCGGTTATGGAAGTCATGTATGGAGTCATACTTGGTGAGTGAAGACTTATGGGATGTCGTCGGTGGTAGCAGCACAACACCACCAAGGGGGGATGTTGCAACCGCGGAAACGACAAAAGAGTGGACACGGAAGAATGCCAAGGCGGAGTTTGCTTTGAAGAGGTCAATATCCTCCGCTAGTTCTATTTGGCAGGCACTTGTTCAATTGTTCAACAAGAAGAATGAGGCTAGGCTACAACTATTAGAGAATGAGCTGGCTAATGCAAAACAGGGGGAGTCTTCAATCTCAGAGTTCTTCATCAAAGTAAAGAACATTTGTTCTGAGATTAACACTCTTAATCCGGAGGAATCAATTTCAGAAGCACGGTTAATTAAAACGGTCTATTATTCGAGGTTTACGACCTGAATATACACCGTTTGTGACATCAGTTCAAGGATGGGCTACACAACCTTCATTGGAGGAGTTTGAAAAGCTTATAGCCTTGCAAGAATCACTAGCCATTCAAATGGCTGGAGTTAAAGTCCATGATGACTCCGAAAACGCTTTTATAGCACGAAGACATCAAAGCTTCAGAGGCAAACCTAAGGACTCTGGTGGTAAGAATAATGATGGACAAGAAGGATCTTCTATGGGAGACAAAAAGCGATTCAAGTGCTACCGGTGTGGAAAACTTGGGCATTTCAAAAAGGATTGTAGAGTCAAGCTGAAAGAAACAAATATGGTGAAATCAAAAGGTCATGATGAAGAAGAAGAATGGGGAAAGTGTTTCACGGTAGAGGCTGCAACTAAAAATCAGGGAAATGATTGGATAGTGGATTCTGGTTGTAATCATCATATTACCGGAGATAAAAAAATTATTTTCTAGTCTTCAGAGTCATGACGGAAGAGAAGCCATCATTACTGCTGATAATTCAGTACACCGAGTTGAGAAGGAAGGGACTGTTATCATTGAAGGAGATGATGGAAGCCCAATCACTCTCAAGAATGTTTACCATGTCCCTGGTGTAAGGAAGAATCTTCTCTCTGTGGTGAATGCAGTAGACTCAGGTAAGTATGTTTTATTTGGCCTAAGAGACGTTAAATTTTTGAAGAATATTAAGGAATTAAGAGCGGATGTGGTTCATACCGGAGCACGGGTTAAGGATCTATATGTCTTATCTGCCTCCAACAGTTATGTTGAGAAGATGAGTACCAATGACAATGCCTATGTATGGCATGCTAGACTTGGTCATATAAACATGACTAATCTTAAAGTCATGATGAATAAGGATTTGGTTAACGGGCTCCCGAAGATAAAGATCCAAGATGAAGGAAAACTCTGTGAAGGTTGTCAATATGGAAAATCACATAGACTCCCATTTGACAATTCCACCTCGCAATGCACTGCTCTGTTGGAGAGGATTTATAGTGATTTAATAGGTCCGACAAGAACATCCTAATATTCCGGGTTTCACTACATGTTGCTCTTCGTAGATGATTTCTCACGGTACACTTGGGTATACTTTGTGAAGGAAAAGTCAGAAGTATTTTCAAGGTTTCAAAAATTCAAAGTTACCGTGGAAGGAGAGCTAGGTCGGAAGATAAAGACTCTAAGGAGGGATAATGGAGGGGAGTTTATGTCAAAAGAATTTCTCTCATTTTGCCAAAAACATGGAATAAAGAGAGAATTTACATGTCCGCATACACCTCAGCAAAATGGAGTAGCAGAAAGGAAGATCAGACATCTAAGTGAGACATACAGAAGCTGGCTACATGACAAGAACTTGCCAAAATCCTTATGGGCAGAAGGTATGAGATGTGCAGCATATGTCATCAACCGAATGCCACTTAGTCCAAATAATATGAAGTCTCCTTATGAGATGATTCATGAGAAGAAACCAACGGTGAAGCATCTCAGGATATTTAGATCAATCTGCTATGTCAATGTGGTCGATTCTCAGAGAACCAAATTGGAGGCAAAGGCAAAGAAGTGCATCTTTGTTGGGTATGATGAACAAAGAAAAGGTTGGAGGAGTATGGATCCTAAGACACATAGGTGCATTGTGTCTCGTGATGTTGTTTTTGATGAAATTTCATCTTACTATGGACCACCTCAAGTATTGGTTGACCAAGAAGGTTTGAGTTCCTCCAAGATCATTGAAGAAGTTTTTCAAGTACCAAGTGATAGTAAAAATCCTGAAGAAGAAACACAAGGTGAAAAGGGGAGCATCAACCAAGAGAAAGATGAGGAAGAAGATCAAGGGCCCAAGGAAAATCAACGGCCTAAAAGAAATATTATTAGGCCTGCTCGGTTCAGAGATGACAGGTTTATCACAACATACTCATGCTACTTTGCAGCTCCATTAGATGAAGAGGAGCCATCATCTTATGATAAAGCAAAAGGGATTGATGAGTGGGAGATTGCAATGAAGGAAGAGATAAATGCTCTCATTAAGAAAGAAACTTGGGATTTGGTCCCAAAACCCAAGGATGTCCAACCTGTTTCTTGTAAATGGGTGTATCGAATTAAGCGGAAGACAGATGGAAGCATTGACAGATTCAAAGCAAGGTTGGTTGCTAGAGGTTTCTCTCAGAAGTATGGAGAAGATTATGATGAAACTTTCAGCCCAGTAGCAAAGATGACCACGGTACGCTCTCTCTTATCTTTAGCTGCAAGTTTTGGTTGGAAGTTATGGCAATTAGATGAGAAGAATGCCTTTCTATATGGTGAACTTGACAAGAATATTTTTATGGAGCAACCTCTTGGTTTCAAGTCACTAGAGCATCCTGATTATGTGTGCAAGATTAAAAAGGCTTTGTATGGTTTAAAACAAGCTCCACGAGCCTGGTATGGAAAACTTGCACAATTTCTTCAGTTTTATGGTTATATGCCATCAAATTCTGATCCGAGTCTATTCTTCAAGAAGAGTGGAGGAGTTCACGTGGTGGTTCTTCTTTACGTGGATGATATGATAATTACTGGAAATGATGAAGCAGAAATTGGCCGTTTACAAGAAGATATGTCGGTAAGGTTTGAGATGAAGAAGCTGGGTGAGCTGAATAACTTTCTTGGTTTGGAGGTAGAAAGGATAAAAGATGGAATATTCATTGGTCAACAAAATTATGCAAGAAGAGTTGTTGAGAAGTTCAAAATACATGAAGGGAAGACACGTAGTACTCCGATGGACGTAAACATAAAGCTTAAACGTGATGAAGGATCATTGCTACCAAATCCCCAACCTTATCGCTCTCTTGTAGGAAGTCTTTTATACTTAACCATTACAAGACCCGACATTGCCTTCGCGGTTGGTCTTGTAAGTCGGTTTATGCAGGAACCAAAAAAGCCACATCTGGAAGCAGCAAATAAGATATTAAAGTATGTGAAGACAACTCTTGACATGGGTCTGATGTATAAGTATAATGTCAATGTGTCTCTCCATGGTTTCACAAATGCAGACTTTGGTGGAGATCTAGATGATTGGAAGTTAACTTCAGGTTTTATGTTCTTGTGTGGAGACATAAGCATTTCATGGTGCAGCAAGAAGCAAGCAACAGTGTCACTATCTACTACTGAAGCAGAGTATAAAGCATCAACACTCGCAGCTCAAGAATGTGTATGGCTTCGAAGACTCCTTGAAGACTTGTTAGAGCCAATAAGGAAGCCAGTTCCCATCTACGGAGATAATCAAAGTGCTATCAAGTTGGCTAATAATCTTGTGTTCCATGCAAGGACAAAGCATATTGATTTGGAACATCACTTTATACGAGAAAAAGTACTTGATGGAACGATTGAATCTTTGGAGGTTCGAAGTGAAGACAATGTTGCAGATATCTTCACCAAGTCATTACTAAAAGGTCAGTTCGAGCTACTTCGTTCCAAGCTCGGGATGATTGACAAAATCAAGTTTAAAGGGGAGTATTCCATATGTTACAACCAAAAACGCCTTTTTCCTATTTAAAAAAAAAGTGAATGGTCCCATATTGATATGATAACAAATGTAGATTTTTTCATTTAGGTTATAATTCAAATTCTTAAATAAAAAATTTAATATACTTTCCAAAAGCTTGTTATATTGCATTAACTAGTATTTGATTAGCAATAAGAAAACTTAGTTATAGAGTTTTTTTAACAATTAAATCTTAAACGAACTAATACATGTTTTTAACTTCTAGTGATAAAAGAAATCTTAGTTTAGAGCTACGAACTTGGAAAAATTATAATTTCGTGATTCAAAAACCGATTTCTTTGCATGCTGATATTACTTGTTATTTATGAATCTTTACTATTTGCCACTGACTTAGTGAGTTATCTTATTTTATATTTACTAGATTTTTTGTTTATTTTTTTCTTATAAATACACAATTAACAACCCCATATTTCCTATTTTAGCTTTATTCAAAACTCACAAACTTGTAATATAGCTATTTGGTCTTTAATGGAACTACCCCATCACCAATAGAGAAACTATTTAAGAGTTTCTTATCAATATTTTATTAATAATTTTTAAGATTTTTTTAAGAATTGGTTCTTAAAGTTCTTATTTAATAACTATTTTTTAAAGAGTTTCTTAAGTTTTTAATTTTTTCATTTATTTTAATGTTAAGAAACTATTCTAAAATACTCTTTAAATCTCCCATTACTCTAGTTGATTATTGACCACAAGGTCAAACTCAAAATTTTATGTCACCAAACCAATCCAAATAGGAATCCGAAAAGTCATCAAACTAGTTGCAAACTTCCAGTGCTGCTATGCAATCCAATTGGAAATATTACACTTCTTGATATTTTAGAGACTTGGTCGATGCTTTTGACTTATGAGTATGGCTGATTGATGATTTACTCCTCTTTTGCTTCTTTTTTCATCATTTTGGTGATATAACATGCTAACCACAAATACGAAAAATAATAGGGTGTGATGTTTTACCCAAAATATTTCAGTGATAACCTACAAATGCAAATGAGACAATTATACTACTTAAGGATCGAATCTGCAGAAGGTTATACTATAAGTTTTGTCGAGAAGAATTAAGATAGCACAAAATAAAAGTGGGCTTGTTGTTTCTGAAATGAAAGCAATATAAGAGCAATAAGAAAGCAAATTAAAATGAAATACATGGCATTAGAGAATCTTTGGAGCTTCATGGTCTAGACTATTCAAAATCTAACACTAGAGGTAAACATATATTTTCCTCTTAGAGCCTGAAACACTACTATTCGATAATTCCACTCCTGTGACCTAAAACTGACTTGTCCTTTTGAATCATACTCTCATATGAAAACTAGATCCAATAACACAGCAATGCAGTACTGAGTTCAATATGCTCATTATATAATGATTAGAATCAGCTATCACGTTCTAAAGATATATCATATCTTATGCAATGAGGACAATCAACCAAGTGGTGTACAAACGATGATTTTTCTATTTTAATGCTAGGTGTATGGTCTAGTAACATGTATTGAGAAAAAAAATAGATAAATAAATAATTTGATCTAATGAAAGTGTCACTATAGAAAAAAAATATAGTCACCAAACTATAAATTAATTTCTTTTAAATATCTTTAAACCCAATAAAAAATTACTCTCAAATGAAATACGAAACTATAATATTAGAAATAAGAAATTGCATAAATGTATAGGGGTCAGAAAACTTTTTATATCGAAAATAAAAAGATCAAATCTTCACTCAATAAACAGATAAAAGAAAACAAAATAAAGATAATATCTTCTCCTTTACTCATTGGAATAAAATAAATAGCTGCGAATATATAATTATATAAATGAAAATGGAAATGAGAGAGAAAATTCGGAATGAGTACCGTACGTACGTGGAGACTAAAACCCATCCCAAAATACACAGACCTCATTAATATTAAATGGGGGAAATTACTAAGAAGTAGCCTTGACTAATTCAATGATAAGGTATGTGGCTTGCGAAAAGCACTCACCGTCCACGGAGACATGACAAAACTGTACCAAACTATGGGCCCTAGTTCCCCGACAAAATATGAAAAGACAAATAGTAATAAAAAAAGAAAACTAAAGGCGAAACGCGTACAAAAATTTCCGATTTCACTCAGAAAAACCAATCTCTACTTCACAATACCTTGCACCTATTTAAACTCATCATGAGCCCAGGAAGTTTCACTTTTATTTGACAAGCAACTGTTTTGTAATCACGAACAAAAAAAACAACTAAAAATGGAGGAAGAGCTTCCCGTAGGGTTTCGTTTCTATCCGACGGAAGTGGAGCTGATTTCGTTTTACCTAAGAATCCAGCTCGATGGAGGAAATGCTACCATTCACAGTCTCATACCCATCCTCGATGTGTTTAGCGTTGAGCCTACTCAGCTTCCAAGTACGTATGTAATCATAATTAGCTATATGTATGATGTTTTTTTTAACATGTATATGTATGATGTTGATGATAATAATGTGTCGTTGATTTCTGGTCAATATTTTAATTTATACATGGCCAAAAGAGGATCATAACTATACGTATCATTGTAGAGTTTTATTTTTTTGCGTTTCTTGAGTAGAATAACGTGATCATATTAAGATTGCATGCATGAGATCTAGGTAGGTTTTGATTGTTTACGTTTATGTTTGTTTTTGTCTAAAAATTTTATATCTAAAAATAGTTTACCAAAAATCACATTTCTAAATTTCAACATCTTCATTTTCTGTTAACTAATTTTGAATAAAGTAAACGCAAACGACAAACTTAAATTAAATGTTATTAATCTCATTTTTTCTTAGTGTTTGTGTTTATATTGTTTAAGATGCTAAAGATATTGAGTTCAGTAAGAGAAATTACACACCAATCTTAAATGTAAAAGAACAAAACAATAAAAATCCGAGTTTATATATATAGTATATTTTGTTTTTTTGCCAATAAAGCCACTAGAGTTACGAAAACAACATTAAAGTATCAAAGGACCTTCCCATTACGTCTGACGTTTGCGTTTACATTTATGGAAAAAAGGTGTAAAAGGATGTGAAAAAAAAAATTAGCATATAACTTCAAGCGGAAAACGCATAAATTGAGGCCTTACGCCGGAGAGGTGTGTTCTCTCTGTGGGTATTTTGTTTGTAGATCTTGCGGGAGAGAGGTGTCGAGGAGACGCAGAACAATGGCTATTCTTCGTGCCAAGACAAGAGCGGGAAACTAGAGGAGGAAGACCGAACAGGACCACTAGTTCAGGATACTGGAAAGCAACCGGTTCACCGGGGCCAGTGTTCTCGCCGGATAATCGAGTGATCGGAGTTAAGAAGACGATGGTTTTCTACATCGGCAAAGCTCCTACCGGGAGAAAGACAAAGTGGAAGATGAATGAATATAAAACAATTCACGAAACAGCCAGCGTATGTACCATCCCTACGGTGCGTAACGACAGTTAAAATGAACACTTTTATCAAATACTGGATTCCAATATATATTATAATAATAATAGCTTATGTCTCACACACCTTTTGGACATGTAAAGTGTATAACTAACATGTGGTTGTGTCCAAAACCCCTGTTTATAGAGGTTTTGTTTACTTTTAATTATATGTTTCATATATATAATCCGGTCTTAACTTGTTATAGTGTTTTCTGAAGTGATACTCTTAGAAAAAACTGAGCGGTAGATTTTTCAAAGCACACATGTCTTTTGTAGTATTTGAACTTTTAATAACTTAAAAACATACATACATGAAATGATTGATAAAACCAAAAAACCATGCATACAGTCTTTTTCTGTAGATTATAATATTATATTAATAGATTTTCTACCCTAATGTGCATAGATATTATCTAAAATGCTGTATACTTAAGAAAAAGTAAAGACGACTTTTCTAGATCAAAAAAGTTTTAATTTGATTTTTTTTTTTTTGTTGGAATTATTGAATATAGTTGAGGCACGAATTCAGTGTCTGTCGAATCTACATAAAATTCGGAAGCTCGAGAGCTTTTGACAGACGTCCCACGGAAGCTGATGGGATAGAGAGAAAGCTTCCTAGCAATGGAATTAAGACATCATCTCATGCCACAATATCAACTTCACTAGAAACTTCATATTCAGTGAGAGATCAAGTTGATTTGTTGGTGAATGTTACTACTACACAATGCAGCCCAGAGACGGCTCATGAGATATCACAACTCCGAGAAAGAAAACTTCCTAACAATGGAGTTAAGACATCATCATGTGACACAATATCAACATCACCGGGAAATTCATATCCCGGAGGAGGAGACGACCAAGTTCAATTGCCCGTGAATGCTACTACTACACAAAGCAATTCAGAGATGGTTGATGGGCTATCACAACCTTTTTGGGAATGGGAACAACTAAATTGGTCTGGAACTTATTAATTAAGTTGCATCTTATGCTACTTCCGTTTTAAATTGATAGATCTTCTAAAATTTTCATACATGCATCATTTTTTATGTCAAATAATTTATCATAATTCTAAACCAATAATAATTCAATAAATTCAGTTACTTTCAACAAATATTTTTTTGATATAATTCTCTTGAGAGACGTATGAGATCTACGCGTCTGTAAATTCTCCATCTCTTGAAAACTCCTCGTCAATCCAGATATGAGGTCTTCTCCGGCTTCTAGTGCCTTTCGCCGGTCCGTAAGATAGCCTCCCAAAACTAGCTTTAGTTTTTCAAACTTCAAGTCAACAAAATAGATCATTGATGGTGGATTTGGTGGTGCTACTTCCTTCTCCGTGACACTGCCGTATGGATCTTTAGTGCGGTGGATCGTTGCAGAAGCTCGAAGAACTCAACGAAAATCAGTGGCAGGCTCCAGCGGTGTGGTGTCTTTGCTTGAGGATGGCGGAAGGGACTCGTCGGAGCTCTATTGTTTGCCATATTGAGGTTTAGAGAGACGATGTTGTTGCGCCTAGAAAAAGAGGGTTTGTGTCGATTGTTAGGGGAGATCCGGTGGTCAGCGCTTGTTCCGCCGGAGGATTGCGGTTCTTCATGGTGGGACGTCAAGCGGTCTGAACCGCTTCTGCTCTTGGCCGGATTGAAGGTTGTATCGTTCACGCGGTGATTAAGGGAGCTGTGTTTCGGCTAATCAATTCTTGAGGCTTGGAGGATATAGCTCTGAAGGTCGTTTCCTGTCTCCAGGAGTAATCAGCGTTCGTAGCTGTGGGGTTATCCGAGAGTAGGTAAGTCCTATGAAGCTTCGCTGTCAGTGGTGGCTGGTTACGAATCTGAATAAAGTTCGCTGTCCCTTCTTTACTGTTCCGGGCATGCACATGTCCGCCGGACGCTTCGGCCTTCTTCAACCTTATTCCTATCTTCACTTCTCTCCTCTTTTAGTTTAGGTTTAGATATATTATAGTATACTTTTCAGTTTTTCGCAGAACTTTATTCAGATCCACCGAAAATGTACTCCGTTCCAGGAATTAATTAATAGTATATGTTTAAATAAAAAAATGAAATGTACGATTCATTAATAAAAACATGTCGACAATTTCTAAAAATTATATTTAGAAATAAGAAAAATGTTAAAAAATGTGACTTTAGAAATGGAAAGAGTATTAAGAATACAAGAGTTAAAGATTAAAAATAAAAAAAGTTGTAGAATATTTTCCTGTTTAAGACCATCGAATTGTTTTTTTTATATAAGCTTCTTAAAATGTTGATAGATCCTGTTTAAATTAATTATTAAACGAATATATATATATATATATATATGTTTATTTTAAATATTTATTAAATAAATTTACGTATTTGAGTTAAAATTCAGTTTGATACTTCCACCAAATAAATATCATCTTCATATGCATATGTAACTAAAAGATAAAACATAAAAGAAATTTACCCCATCTTTGTCACACTGGTTTGAAATTTCAAAATTTTATTAATTTAGTTATATATTTTTTTTTGTTATACCGTGTAACTTTGTATTTACAAAAGTCAATAACAATTCTTTCATCAGATATTAATATTATTCGTTTTCACTCTCCACAATTTATCAATTATCATAACATCAATTTATCAATTATCATAACATCAAGAAAAATACACTAAAATATACCATATATATATATATATTTATTGCTAAACTATACCAATTCAAAACCGTAACATAAAAAAATGAGGAAATGTTTTAAATCTCGCTATCTTTCCTTCAAATTATGTTTTATGTTATTTTTAATTATCTTTGGCCAAAACAATATTATAAAAAATAGTTACACAAAATATTTACGTTTACTTTTTTTTTCATTTTTACTTTTAACTTTACATCTTCTTTCTCGCTCGTCTCTTTCATTTTTCTCTCTTGGACGATTGTAGCCATTTACTACTTGTCTGCAATTTTTGACGGCTGTTTTGTTGTTTCTTTCCGCAGACTACTCGTTCCAAGGGTCACCAGCACGAATTTAGAAAGCACGGGTTAAGGAGGCACGAGTTCAGGGTTTAGGGTTCCATCTCCGTCTCTTCTCCATTTTCTTGCAGCGGTCGACGATGATTGTTCTTATATTGTCGTATGAAATGCTATTACATATAGTTTTATGTGTTGTTGTCAAGGTTGGGTTGAGCAATCTCATCAGAATTTCAGCATCTTATTAATTTTCTTCATATTATTTTAAATTTATTAATAATTTATTTTGTATGGTTGTAGATTTGTTTGTACATTTATGATATATTTAATAATTGCTTTCATAGTCATTAAAGATTTGGTGTAGTATGTTATGGAAGAAATAATTTATTCTCTATGGACATAGATTTGTGATGGGGCTGTTATGGTAGATTTATTTTTTATATGTATATTTGTTTTTTGTGTGTATGTTATAGTATATTTATTAGTTATTTAGTATGATTGTAGATTTGTTTATGGAGTGATGATAGATTTAATAATTGCTTCCGTAGTTTAGTTATTGAAGATTTTTTTTAGATTTGATATGGTAAGTTATAGAAGAGATAATTTATTTTGTGTGGATGTAGGTTTGTTTTTTTTAAATGTAGATTTGATTTGTGTATGTTATGGTAGATTTATTATTTGATTTAATATGATTGTAGATTTATTAATATTATGCTTATGATTGTAGATTTATTGGTGTATGTCATTATAAAATTTTCAAAGTTATATGATCGTAAATTTATTGGTGTATGTTGTTATAGATTTATTAATTTTCTTCTTAACATTGTAGATTTATTTGGCTTAATACTATATATATGTATTATGCATGATTTTTGGTAATGGCGTTCTCAAAAGAGTTGGAGGATCCAAAAACATATTATCCTAATGAAAAATATCATCTGCAGCTGAGAAGTATAAATCATTACTGTGTTTGGGGCAATATTGGGATGCTAAAAAATGTGATCGGTCATGATGCTTAAACATTCATGATAGCTTCTCTAGTAGGTGTCATTACTAAGCTTGCAGAAAGAAAATTCATATGATCCGCAAAGCCAATTCATTATCTGCTAACTTATCAGTTGGTTACAATGAAGAGTCATGAAATATCGAATTTAATTGATGATCAAGCTATAAGATTTTCATTTTGTGAATTTGCTGCATTCACTGGGATGAATACAAAACCATATAAGGTTGTAGGGAATGAGATGCTAATCATTCTAAACTCTGGCATGAGTTCATGAGTGTGAATTTTTTTAAAGGAACAAACTGGATAGAGCTAGATAAAGTAGTAGAAAAATATAGGACGTAGAGTTTTGAGAAGCGTATAGTGGTTGTATGTTAATACGTTCTTTCTCTTGATGTCTTTGGGTTGCATTGTGACAGCATAATTCCTCTCAACTTAGCAAAAAAGTGCTTGATGTGACGCCGTTTGAGAAGTTTCTTTAGAGTAGTTTAGCTTATGAAAGCCTAATGAAACATATAAAAATAACTGATTACAACGGATCCTCTTACGTGATTGAGGGCTTTGTTTCTTTTCTGTAAAATATGGTTGTGTGAGTCATTATTGTTGGACAATGTTTTGGTAGTAAGGCCAAAGGTAATGAAGCTCCCCTTCTATCCTGACTCAGTGGTTGTAAGCGCTATAAGTTTGAATATGTTATACATAAAGACATGAAGAATTGTGTGTTACTAATATGGTAATTAGCAATGTATTGGTTTGGTTACAGTTAGAATATATGCGAAGTACATATGAACAACATATACATCCTACTTTTTATGATATATGTGTTGGAACAATATATTAATAAGCATGTGGACTTATAATATATAGTTAAAATGTGAATGTGAATTTGCTTAGGGGAGGTCAAAGATTTTTTATAACTTCAAATTCTGGTATTAAAAACCAAATAAATTTGGCCATTAAATCTACTTGACCACCAAGCTATTCTTCTCCTATAAATAGCAAGCTACCCAGAAGAGAAAAATCATCCATTTATTATAAAAGCAAGAAAACACCATTAGACACATTTTAGATATTTTTTGAGAAGTTTCTAAGTGTTGAAGCTCTCTTGAAATATCTTCTTTGTTGTTGGTATTAGGTGTTAGTAGCTAAGGAATTCACAAGGTTTAACAGGTTCTAACTTCCTCCATATTCTACTTTTATCTTTCAAAAGTAGATTTTATGTTCTTGAGTATATGGTAGAATATTAGCTCGTCGATTCAAACATGAATGAAGCATGTTTGTCTTAATATTTGGTTGTATCCTGAGATTCAAAGAATGCATATAAACCGTCTCATTGCGGGCATTTTATTGAGTTAAGGAAAGGGATCATCTCGCCTCCAAATGGTTTTTTGTTCTTATTATTCAAAACCGAATTTTGTTCATGTTTTTATTCAGTTGTCAAAATGATTGCCTAGAAATCATGTTTTGAAAATACTGAATCTATAAACATGTTCATGAGATAATTTTTAGCCATATAATTAATTAATTATTATTAGCTTTTACGTTCTTGCTAATAATTATGATGGTCAAATGTTAAATTTAATTATATAATTTAATATTATTAATTTATGTATATGCCATTATTATTTGTTGAAAATAAGTTACACCCACATTGCCATAATGGCAATGTTAATGTTTATATGTATATATCTATATTAAAATATATATATGTGTGTTTAATAGTTTATTTCAATTTTAAAAAATAAATTGTATTGCAAATTGATATTTCTAAAATCCGGTTTTATAAGGTTATACAATTTTAACTCAATATAAATTGTTTTTTTCACGGATTTGTTGTGTGAAAAATCAAATTTGCAAAAATCAAAGTTTTGTTTTTTGATTGTTGAAAAAAATAAGTCGGTTTCAAGATTTCGTGACTGGATCGATCGATCCGGGTGTCAGATCGATCGATCCTAATCGGTCGAATGAGAGAAATCAAATAAATTGAACATCGAAACCGGTACCGCGGGTCAAGCGACCGATTGATCGCCAGCCGATCGATCGATCTCGTAAGATCGATGTTGTTAACCGGAAAATATATATATAAACAAATTAAAGTCTAATTAATTTTTTTTCTTTTTTGGTAAATGTTTTTTTCAAACAAAATATTAATGGTCTAATACCATTTAATTTATTGGTCAGACGTTATTTATTTCAATCTATAAAATATTGAAATATTATTGGTAAAACGTCATTAAAAATTAATAAATCTTGGTAAGAAGTTATTTAATACCAATCAATTTTGGTAAAACGTTATTTAAACCAATTATTTTTTACAATTAATTGTAAATTTTTTTTTAAGAACCAATTAAATTTTGGTATAGCGTTATTAATTATTAGTAAAACAAACTCTTAATAAAAGTGAGTTTGTGAATTTTTTTAAATTTTTTAAAGAAACGTTTAAATCGGTAAAAGTATTTAGCGATTGTGATTTAAAACCCATATAATAACATATAAGTTAATAAATTTATGTTAGTGTTGTTGTTATGAAAACAGAAATAAGATAAATCATGGTAATGATCTTTTTGATTTTATATGATTAAATCATATAAATATGATTTGCTCAATTCAACAGTAATTAAAATAATAATTGGTGATATTATTTTGTGCATTGTTAATCTAGATAATATTTTTTACGTGGTCTGATACTTGTTTAATTTTTCAACAAAATTTCAGAAGTAATTAATTTATTTTTCTACGATTTATTGTTGCACTCATTAAAATGATTTTTGTTTCATTCTGAGCAAAGAGAAAACATGTTTAAAACGTTAGCAAAAGTCACACTTTGACTTCTATGCTGAAATTTAATATTTCAGAGATTTAATAATATTCTGAAAATTAATTAGATGATTATGCAAATTATCTGAATAATTTAAATAGCTTCATCCTGCCTTTGTATTAAATTAAATTGTTACTTTCTGAATTTAATAATTTGAGAAATTATAATTTAATTATTATGGAGGTGTTATTGGTTACGAGTCTAGTGAGTCGACACATCAAATTCAGTTTGATAGTGGTCTGCCACATATGACTGTGCCAAATTATGATGTATATCAAAGTGTCATGTGAGTGCCTAGTGCTATAAGCATAGGATTAATGATTGACAATATTGATGAAGCTCAATTCATTATATGGCATGAGAAGATCTATATCTCATTGACCATGTTGAAATTAGAGACGTAACTCAAGGAGGATAACATATGCTTTCTCTTGAGAATACTAAATAATAAACATCTGTTTTTAATTAACACAGATTTGTGTGATTTATTTACCTATTAGAGGAGGTAAAAATTATTTTGTGACTTTCATTAATGATAGTACAAAATATTGCTATATTTACTTTTTACAAAGAAAAAATGAGGTTTGGATAAATTCAAGGAATATAAGCTGGAAGTTGAAAATCAACTAGACAAAACTATAAAAATAGTTTGGAGTGATAGAGGTGAGAATATAAATGACAGTTTGATGCATTTTGTAGATGACATCATTTATCAAACAATAGCTCCTTACTCACCAGAATCAAATGAAATTACAGAACGCAAAAACCGAACTTTAAAAGAAATGATTAATGCAATGATGCAAGAATCAGGCGTAACCCAGAACATGTGGGGGGAAGCTTTAATGACTTCGAAACAAACAGTGCTGGCTAGGTCAACAATGGAATCTGAATTCATTGGGTTGGACAAAGCAGCAGAAGAAGCAGAGCATCTTCGAAATTTTCTAGAATATATTCTGATGTGGGAAAAGCCAGTGTAATCGATTCGAATACACTGTGATAACCAATTGGTTATAGCTCGTGCTAACAATAGCTTGTACAATGGCAAGTCACGTCACATACGTAGACGACATAAGACCATTAGACAATTGATCTCAAGTGGTGTAATTTCGTTAGATTACATCAAATCAGCTGATAACTTAGCAGATCCTTTTACGAAAGGTCTGACCCGAGATCAAGTATTGAAATCATCAATAGGAATGGGTTTACAGCCTATGATTTAACGATGAAATTTGGCGGTAACCCCACCTATACTTTCTAGGTTCAAAGGGACAACTAAGTCAAATTAAGTCTAAGAAAACACTGTAAAACTTATGTTTCTACCCAGTTCCTAATAATGATAAACAATGTTGTCTGCAAAATTGAGGGTAAGCGTAAGTTTTTAATGATTTCATCATATTTATTTCAAGGAAGTAAAGCAGAATACTTCGAAATAGAATATGAGAATCAGCTGTTGAGTGTGAAATGGGGCCGTTTCAAGGAGAATAAGGGAAGGCTGTATTATCCAAATTCACTCAAGAAATACCAGGCATGTTCAAGGCCAAAATGAACACAACGAGAGAGCGAAAGTTCTACTAGAAATTATAATTGTGTTATATCTATTGTTTCAGTTTACACTAGAAATCCGGATGGTTCAAGACATCGCGTTCACCAACTGGGTTTGTAAACTCGATAGATTATAACAGTGATTGGTTCATCGCTGAAAAATGCAACATTTTCATATACAGTTATTTTTCGCATATACGCAAGAAAGTCTTTTTCAGCTTAAATCTATCTTAAAAAGGTTTTCAAAAACATCCTCAGTGTTTTAGAGTCAATTCTATTCATGTGGGGATTGTTGGAACAATATGTTAATAAACATGTGGACTTATAATATATAGTTAAAATGTGAATGGGAATTTACTTAGGGGAGGTCAAAGATTTTTTGTAACTTACAAATTTTGGTATTAAAAACCAAATAAATTTGGCCATTAAATCTACTTGACCACCAAGCTATTCTTCTCCTATAAATAGCAAGCTACCTAGAAGGGAAAAATCATCCATTCATTCTAAAAGCAAGAAAACACCATTAGACACATTTTAGATATTTTTTGAGAAGTTTCTTAGTGTTGAAGCTCTCTTGAAATATCTTCTTTGTTGTTGGTGTTAGGTGCTAGTAGCTAAGGAATTCACAAGGTTTAACAAGTTCTAACTTCTTCCATATTCTACTTTTATCTTTCAAAAGTAGATTTTATGTTCTTGAGTATATGGTAGAATATTAGCTCGTAGATTCAAACATGAATGAAACATGTTTGTCTTAATATTTGGTTGTATCCTGGGATTCAAAGAATGCATATAAACCGTCTCATTGCGGACATTTTATTGAGTTAAGGAAATGGATCATCCCGCCTCCAAATGGTTTTTTGTTCTTATTATTCAAAACCGAATTTTGTTCATGTTTTTATTCAGTTGTCAAAATGATTGCCTTGAAATCATGTTTTGAAAATACTGAATCTATAAACATGTTCATGAGATAATTTTTAGCCATATAATTAATTAATTATTATTAGCTTTTATGTTCTTGCTAATAATTATGATGGTCAAATGTTAAATTTAATTATATAATTTAATATTATTAATTTATGTATATGTCATTATTATTTGTTGAAAATAAGTTACACCCACATTGCCATAATGACAATGTTAATGTTTATATGTATATATCTATATTAAAATATATATATGTGTGTTTAATAGTTTATTTCAATTTTAAGAAATAAATTGTATTGCAAATTGATATTTCTAAAATCCGGTTTTATAAGGTTATACAATATGTAGGTCTGGGTGAGACATATAATCGTGAATCTGGGGAAGGATCCGCTACCAATCTGGACTGATGATACTGATGATGTCAAAGTGAATAAGTTGCTTGATGATATTTTACATAAATCTATTTCTCCAGATGCTTGGAAGTTTACGGTGATATGTAAAGAAGAAATGAAAAAAATTCAGCCAATGAAGAAGAAGAGAGTGGTACGTTTTGATCAAGAAGAAGAAGAAGGAAACATAACAAGAAAAAAAAAAAATAGAAGAAGAAACCAAAAGTTTCCAAAGTAAAAGGCGAAACATCAAGAAGACTAAGAAAGTGGCTAAAGAGCAAGAGGCGCTTGTGAAAGAAAGGAAAACTCCAAAGCCAAAGAAGAAGAAAAATAAAAAGAATGAAAGTGAGTCGCATGACGAAAATGAAACTCCGAATATAAAGAAGTAAAAGATATCGAAAGTAGCTTCGTTTGATACTAAGACAGTCTTAGCAAACGTAATGAACGAAAGGCGAAAGAAGAAACATAGCAGCAAACAAGCAGAAGAGGTCAATATAAAATTGAGTAATCTACGGTTACATACATTTGGTGATAGTAGATTTGATTAGTCATTGACAATAATTTTTCAATAGATGTAGATTTTTTTAGTCTGAGTGATGGTATATTAATTTGGTTGTTTTCAAATGATGTAAATTTGTTTGGAATCTACTTGTAGACTTATTTTATTGTTTTTTCTTTTGATAGTGCATTTGTTTTGTCGTCATATTGTAAATTTATTGGCTTTTGATAGTATATTTGTTTCTAATCAATGTACATTTTTCTGTCGTTATATTATAACTTTATTAACTTTCGATAGAAGATTTGTTTATGGTTCATGTGATTGTAGATTTATGATATTGTTTTATTCATTTTTGACTTTTTGAATTATAATGACTTTGATTGTACATTTATTCATCGTGTTATGGTAGATATGTTATATTGTTTTGGCTTTGATGGTAGCTTTGTTTCTATATAATGTACATTTATATTATTATTTCATTATACTATTACTAAATGTTTTCACAATTTTAAAAATATGATTTTGATATATATTTTTTTCTTGACGACTATTACGCAGCCTACAGTTGCAAACGTGTCTTCCAATACTATTCCATCTAAAGGGACCATCATAGAAGGCTTTTACAAACTTATTTAATCATTAACAACAACGGTGGAGAACATGGACAATAAATTTAACCAAACTGCTGCTGCAATTGATCCATTAAGGGGGGGAGGTCCACGAGAGAATGACTACAATAGATGTGAAGGTTGATAAAAAGTTTTTTTGTGTAGAGGAGCTGAATTGAGCAAATAGAAAGAAAAACTTGCAGGAAAAATGGTGCTTTCATCTATGCATGAAGATGCAAGCTCAGTAGGTAATGACAACGACAAATATGCAAAATCAGATAGCAAGGATCCGGTAAATTTTCATAATTCCTACTCTCTAACATAGTTGTTATCATATGAACCACTCCATTAATGAAATATATTTTCCATTCAAAAATAAAAAAGGGGATAGTGTGCAAAGCTTATGTTTGTGGTTGCATACTGTTTTTCTTTATGTTGTAATGTTTAGTTTTTCTCTATATTGGAAGAATTATGTTACATATATAGATTTTCTATTGGTAGACTTGTGTGTGTAACGATTAATTTTAAAATCGTCCGCTTTTGATATAATATATATTTATACTAATTAAGATTCTTTTCGGAACGAGATTGTAGATATTTCAGCGTGTTTTTATTTTCGATAGTATAATTTTTTTTGTTTAATAGTACGTATATCAAACTGTTTTAATTTACGATAGTATAATTAATACAATCATGGATAGTTATCAAGAACGCATATGATGATGGGATGCCAATTACAACTGTTGCCAGATCAAAACAGTTGATAAGCCCCCTTGTTTACGAGACGAGGATGAGGTGCTTGTCATTACATCTGAATACAAAAGAGCTGAAGACACAATGGTAAACTCGTTCCAAGTTCTGACACCTCAGATGATATTGAGAGGAAGAAGCAACTAAAGTTGGGCAACACATTATATAAAATGGTTAAAGCCTCAGTGACAAACCATTGGCCACACCTGACAGAATTTTATCAAATACCCAAAAGAGTCCCTTCCTAGGAAATTCAACTATGGAATGCATAATGAAAAGTGTTCAATCTTCAAGGAAAATATATGATCTGTTTGGTCCCGTAGATCTGGAAAAGGTGCTAGACAGGATTGAAGAACATGAGTAAGGGTTATTTATATCTTTTATTATATATGAAGAGTATGTGTACATTCATATTCATGCGACTCTTCTTTTTGTTTCAGGCAAAATCATATTCGTTCCAACGTACATTCGATTAACTTCTACAAAATATTGATGACTCTAAAGGAAAAATAACCCAAAAACCAAACAGACTATGGATGGTTGGGTCATGGGTGAATATGTAAGTACTCACCTTATTGTCCATCTATTATGGTAGATTTATATGATATGTTGTGGTAGACTTTTTTACAGATGTTGGTCGACTTATTTAATACGGTTTGGAGGATTTGGATGTACCTATAGAGAGTGAGTTTGAGGTGGTAATAGAAACGATTCAGCATTTGAGATGATAATATGGCAGAGTGCTAATGCTTTGAGATCTGTTCAGCCTCGCCTCCTGGAGACAGGTACTCTGAAGACTTCTTTCTTCCACTGCCCATACGAGCTCTTGTTTTCCTTGTGAATGAGACTTTTTCTGGTGGTAGCAGCGATAGAAATCTCTCTTCTTATAGAGAGACTGAGAAGTGGGCTGGTTGATATTAAGAAAGATGATGCTGTTGATCTGTTCCAATCCATGGTTAGGTCTCGTCCTTTTCCTAAGGTCATAGATTTCAACAGATTGTTTAGTGGCATTAACAGAACAAAACATTATGACCTCGTGTTAGTTCTCTCCAAGAAAATGGAAATTGAATTGCATTACACATGACATCTACACCCTCAGTATCTTAATCAATTGCTTCTGCCGGTGCCGGAAACTCGGCTATTCTTTTTCTGTTATGGGGAAGATCTTCAAACTTGGGCATGAGCCCGACACAATCACATTTTTGACTTTGTAAACAGAGTATGTGAGGGTAGAGTTTCTGAAGCTTTGGCATTAGTTGATTGAATGGTAGAAACAGAACATAGAACGAATCTCTTAACGCTTAACACTCTTGCCCATAGACTTTGTCTCAGAGGCAGAGTGTCTTAAGCAATTGAATTTAATCGATCGAATGGTGGAAAACGGCTTTCAACCCAATAAAGTTACATATGGAACAGTTTAAAATAGAATGTGCAAGTCAGGGAAAAATTACATGGCCTTAGATCTATTCAGAAAAATGAAAGATAGAAAGATGAAGTTCAATGCAGCCAATTCAATATCATCATTGATAGTATTTACAAAGATGGGAGCCTCGACGATGCACTCAACTTTTTAAATGAAATGGAAGTGAAAGGTACAAAGCAAATGTCATTAACTACATCACTCTCATAGGAGGCTTTTGTAACGCCGAAAGATGGGATAATAGTGCACTGTTTCTAAGGAATATGATAAAAAAAAAAATCACCTCCAATCTCGTCACATTTAATTGACTGTTTTGCATGTAGAGGCTAAGGAGTTGTACAGTGAAATGATCACACGAGGCATAAATCCTACTATCATTACATATAATTGTTTCATATATGGGTTGTGCATGGAGAACCGCTTAGATGAAGCCAACCGGTTCTGGATCTGATGTTTGGAAAGGGATGGGATCCTGATATCGTGACTTAGATTATCCTTATAAATGGATATTGCAAGACTAACCGAGTTGAAGATGGTTTGAAGCTCTTCCACAAATATCTCTGAGAGCAGTGGTTGCTGATACAGTTACTTATAGCACTCTCATCCATGGTTTTATTTCAATGAGGAACACTTAATGTTGCCAAAGAGCTCTTCCAAGAGATGGTTCCTCCTACTATTATGACTTACATTATTTTGCGGGATGAGTTGTGTGATAATGGAGAACTAGAAAAGGCATTGGAAATATTTTAAAAAATGCAGAAGAGTAAGATGGATCTTGATACTGGTATCAATAGTATTATCATTCACGGGATGTGTAAAGCTAGCAAGTGAGATGATGCTTGGGATTTATTATGTAGCCTCTTTCTCAAAAGAGAGAAGCCTCATGTCAAAGCGTACACTATAATGATTGAAGGATTATGTAGGAAAGGTTCACTGTCTCAAGCTGATATGTTGTTTAGAAAAAAAAATGAAGGAAGATGGGTTTGTGCTAGATGATTGTACATATAACACACTTATCATGACACATCTCCGAAGAATTGATGTAACCACTTCAGTGAAACTTATCGAAGAAATGAAGAGGTGTGGGCTATTTTCAAATGCTTCCACCATAAAAATGGTTTATCGAATAGTAGATTGGACAAAGCTTTCTAGATATGCTTTCTTAGAATGTGAATGCTTCATGTTTATCTATGAGATAGTTCTGGTTATTGTTTACGAGGTAATTGAATGTATTAGTTGAAACCATTTTTTTTTTTTGTTAATGTAGAAGTACAACTAACTAGAGAAAATATATTTTGGTATGCATAAGGATCAATGTGGGTCTCAGGTTATCATATATATATATATAATTAAATTTTTTTGATATGAATCACCATTGAGCCAAACTTTCAAGATTAACGACTCCTTGGAACTACAACACAGAATTTTTAAGGTTTAATGATCGAAAAACAGATTTCATGAGTCACACACACCCTTCCCCTGTTCCACTTTGTGTATCTATTAATATATTCAAATTTGATTTCAAAAATCCTGGACATTATATTCCGGTTTGTTATAGACCGGTATGGTCAATTTAGAGCAGAACCTTTTTTATCTAGAAACTAGAGAGTGGAGAAGAGAAACAAAAACTTTCCTTGGCTACTGTCTTAGCGTCTCGTCTCGTCTCGTGGAGACTATTTATAGGTACCTTTTGTAAATCTCGTTGATACGACCATTTATCTTCTTACTTTCTTGTTGCTAAGCTACAATCTTTTCTCAACCTATCTTATCTATGGTGTTGGAATTTTTGTTAACCATCTATAAATTGCTGTTTGGCTTGTTTTTGTTAATACTCTTTGACGTTTAATAAGCTGATTCCTTGTAGATATCTCATTTGGTTTCTCTAATATCTCAATAGTTTGTCTCCATCATTCACAAAGCTTGTATCTTTTCTATCAACCTTTTTCTGTGTATCTGCGAGTTTCATTTCTAATTGCTGTATAATCTGAATCTTGAGGATAATTTTCATAGTTCTGATGTGCATCTCATGTACTTTTTTTGCAGACTGTCCTGAGCAAATGCTGTTGTAAAGAGGCTTTCGTTCTTGTTAGCTAAGCACACATCGAGTGACAGACATGGCAGCATCACTTTCAACCCGTTTCCTTGTTCTGCTCAAAGATTTTTCAGCCTTCAGAAAGATTTCATGGCGTTCTGCTGCTACTAACTACCACCGTCAATCGCGGTTTCTATGCCATGTTGCGAAAGAAGATGGAACTCTTACTCTTGCATGTTTGTAAATAATAGAAATGTTACAGAACGATGAACCTGGATAATGATTGAATAGTGCAAGAGAGCACTTTCTTTAAAGAGTATTTCGACCCTTATCAAAGCCTTGGGTTACACGAAATCGATAAGACAATCAAAGTTTCCTTCTTGTTATAGGCTAAAACAAGAAATACAAAAAGAACTTGTGTTTTGTTTTTGTGTGTTTTGACCAAAAGAAACAAAATTCTTTTTCTCTCTCTATCTGCCATTTCAATGCAGAGAAACAATTATTTATAGTGGTTCAAGAGTTGTAATGAACGTTTGCAACCGTTCATTTATAAAATCACCAACAGTTGCAATTGTTGGTAAATGACAACTTTTCACTTAAATCTCCAACATTCCTCCCCCATTTAAGTGTAATATTTGATTCAAAAAATCACAAAAACCAAACTCATGCATAAATGAAAATGTCGTAACGATTGAATTTTCATATTAGTGTTATTACACATTCCAAATGCCCGAGAATCAAGATGTCCTATGGATTGAATCTTTCAACTCATTTGGGCACATGAAGATAATACACACAAAAGTTTCTACACTGTTCTAAGTGTTTATACTTGACACTATTATAAGCCATGTGTCCCTATCCGTTCACGAGAGTATACAAAGCAAAGTTCAAACTTTTTGAAGCGGCTATACTTCACACTCGTATAGGTAGATTTTTTAGTCATGCACCTGCAACGTGCACTTTTTCAAAAAATCTATTAAGAAGAAACTTCAACCTAACTTTCTCTTGCATGTCTAAGCACATACCTTTGGATGTTATGAAATTTGTGCTTCAAAAACTCTAATTATAGGCTTTCCACATTGAATTCAGCCCCTAATGTCATATTAGAGGGGCATTGGGTTTCCTATAATTAAAATTTTTAGATGAACTTTAATCCTATCCCTTTAACTGACTTTTTTACCAAGTCTCTAGCTAATCCCTTTGTCAGATGATCTGCTAAATTTTGTTGAGACCGAACAAACTCTAAGGTGATCACCCCATGAGTGATCAACTCACGTACCGCGCTATGTCTAACACCCAGATGTCGTGACTTACCATTATATACTTGGCTATAGGCTTTAGCCAAAGTAGCTTGACTATCACAGCGGATAGAAATAGGTGACACTGGTTTCGGCCATAATGGAATCTGAGAGACTAAATTTCTAAGCCACTCTGCCTCTCTTCCTGCAGTCGCTAACGCTACAAATTCAGATTCCATAGTCGAACTTGTAATACAAGTTTGTTTCTTGGAAGCCCATGAAATGGCACCTCCCCCAAGTAAGAATACCCAACCACTTGTAGAAGAATGATCTTCTACGTTGGTAATCCAACTCGCATCTGAATATCCTTCTAGGACCGAAGGAAATTCACCATAAGATAAACCATAATTTATAGTTCCTTTCAAGTACTTGAGCACACGCCTTAAAGCTTGCCAATGGTGGGTACTCGGGTTACTATTATATCTACTTAACCTTCCTACCGCATAGGCTATATCCGGTCTAGTACTCGTCATGTCATACATTAAGCAACCAATTACTTGAGAGTACTCGAGCTGTGATACCGCTTGTCCCGTATTGGGCATAAGCTTCACACTCACATCAATGGGAGTGCTCATTGGAGAACAATTCTCACAATTGAACCTTTTAAGTACTTTCTCAATGTAATGAGATTGTGTTAAAGATAGTTCGTTACCATTTCGTTTGATTTGAATTCCTAGAATCACGTCTGCCTCCCCCATGTCTTTCATGGCAAAATTTGATGATAAAAACTCTTTTGTGAGTTCAACTTGTCTAAGGTCAGTACCAAAGATCAACATATCATCAACATATAAGCAAATGATTACTCCATTTCCTGACTCATCAAATTTGCTATATAAGCACTTATCCGACTGATTTAACTTAAATCCACTTGATAAGACAACCTCATCAAACCTTTGATGCCATTGCTTTGGTGCTTGCTTTAGCCCATACAATGACTTTATTAACTTACACACCTTATGCTCATTACCGGGTAAAACAAATCCTTCGGGTTGTTTCATATAAACCTCTTCTTCCAAGACACCGTTCAAGAATGCCGTTTTAACATCCATTTGGTGAATCACAAAATTATGAATGGCTGCCAAACCAATTAATAATCTTATAGAAGAAATTCTAACAACGGGAGCATAAGTATCAAAATAATCGATACCTTCCCTTTGTCTAAAACCTTGAATGACCAATCGAGCCTTAAACTTGTCGATCGTTCCATCAGCTTTCATCTTCTTTTTGAAGATCCATTTAGAACCTAAAGGCTTGCAACCGGGTGGGAGATCCGTCAATACCCACGTATTATTTCCTATGATGGAATCCATTTCATCATTCACTGCTTCTTTCCAAAAGGCAACGTCACGAGACTTCATAGCCTCATCAAAAGTCCTAGGTTCACCATCAATATGATAACAATATGAGTATTGGAACTCAATCTCATCTCTTGATCCTTCAACCAAATAAATTTGAAATTCGGGACCAAATGATTTTTCAATCCTCCCTCGCTTGCTTCTACGAGGCATCGGTGACTCGTTAGATGATATGATTATGTCATCTTGTTCTTTAGTTCCACTTGAACTAGGAATCAAATCTTTTGGTCTAGGTATTGACGAAAAACGATTTTCATCAAAAATTGCATCTCTTGACTCTATCACGGTGTTAACCGATATGAAATCGTTAGATTCTATGACATAAAACCTATATGCTTTGGAATGTTCAGCATATCCAATAAAGATACAATCAATACCTTTTTCTCCCAAATTTTTCATCTTTGGTTGGGGTAGTCTAACGACTGCTCGACATCCCCAAACGCGAAGATAATTCAAATTTGGTTTCTTTTTGTACCAAAGTTCATAAGGGGTTATCTTGTTCCTTTTGTTAGGAACTCTATTTAACAGATAACAAGCCGTTAACATGGCTTCACCCCAAAATCCGTCACTCAATCCTGAGTAAGATAACATGGAATTAACCATATCTTTTAGGACTCGATTTTTCCTCTCGGGTACACCGTTTTGTTGTGGTGTATACGGAGCTGTAGTTTCATGTATAATGCCTACAGACTGAAAATATAAAGGATCATAATACTCCCCACCTCTATCGGTGCGTAACTTCTTAATAAAGTTATTGTGTTCTAGTTCAACCTCGGTTTTATAAACCTTGAACTTATCAAGGGCCTCATCTTTAGCATGTAATAAATACACATAACAATAACAAGAATAATCATCTATAAATGTGATAAAATATATTTTATTCCCTAAAGATGGTGTAGCACGCAAATCACATAAATCACTATGTATAAGTCCAAGCACCCTAGTATTTCTTTCTATGCTCTTAAACGGTTGTCTAACTATCTTATTCAACATACATGTTCCACACTTATCTATATTTACATCAAAATTTGGAATTAATCCTTCTTTAGATATTTCAATCATACTTTTATAATGTACATGACCTAATCTAGCATGCCATAGAAATGTATCATTTTTGCTAGAGCTCGTCATATAGATAGAATCGACAACCTTATTAATATTAAGCATAAACATACCATTACAAAAATATCCAAATCCAACAAAGACACCACCCTTAGATAAGACATACTTATCCGACTCATACACTTGTTTGTATCCACACTTATTTAAAATGCCTCAGAAATTTTTGATACATAATTCACTTTTGAGTATGAATCAAAAACAGAAATCTGACCTTGATGAGAGGATGAGCCAGGATCCTTAGACCCTTGCCCTAAACGGTTTTGTCCCGTCTTATTCTTATCCTTCACCGCCTGACAATCACGTTTGAAGTGACCCGGCTTGTTACAAATCCAACCTGGCTTCTTAAGTCTTTTGTTAGATCCATCGCTAGCGTTGTTATTAAAAGGACGTTTCTTCCCTTTACTTTTCATCTAAAAATTTCCACTTTCCTCCATCATATTGATCGAAGAAGTCCTAGCCTCTTTATCTTTGGGTTTCCCTCCCTCTTGTGCCCTTAGAGATTCCTCTATACGCAAATGGCTACCAAGTTGTACAAGAGACAACTCTTCCTTTTTGTGTTTTAACATGTGCTTGAAATCCTTCCATGAAGGTGTTAACTTGTCGATGATACTTGACACTGAGATGGATTCATCCATCTTTAAGTCATGTTGAGCGAATTGCCCTAGTATGCGAAGTAATTCATTGTATTGCTCCATGACCGGTCTCGAATCGCACATTTTGTAATTATTAAAATTACTCACAAGGAACTTCTTACTAGAAGCATCCTCGGCCATGTACTTTGATTCCAACGCATCCCATAATTCCTTTGCAGATTCGACATTTTGGTAAACATCAAAGAGAGGATCAGACATACCGTTGAGAATGTGGCCACGACATATGTAGTCATCATTCTCCCACTTAAGTTGCTTCCTTGTTTCCTCCACAGACTCTTCCTCGGCATTCTCCGATACAGTTGGCATTGGCATACTTAGAACATACACCACGTTGAGAGTTGTAAGGAGAAAGTGCATCTTCTTTTGCCATCTTCGAAAATCGACTCCTTCAAACTTATCTAACTTTCCAAACTTTGATGTCATCTCACGAACCGAAACATTTGTCATCGCTCACGAAAAAGAAAAAAAAAATACTCTTTAAGATTGTTGTAAATAATAGAAATGTTACAGAACGATGAACCTGGATAATGATTGAATCGTGCAAGAGAGCACTTTCCTTAAAGAGTATTTCGACCCTTATCAAAGCCTTGGGTTACACGAAATCCATTGTAGGATAAGACAATCAAAGTTTCCTTCTTGTTATAGGCTAAAACAAGAAATACAAAAAGAACTTGTGTTTTGTTTTTGTGTTTTTGACCAAAAGAAACAAAATTCTTTCTCTCTCTCTATCTGCCATTTCAATGCAGAGAAACAATTATTTATAGTGGTTCAAGAGTTGTAATGAACGTTTGCAACCATTCATTTATAAAATCACCAACAGTTGAAATTGTTGGTAAATGACAACTTTTCACTTAAATCTCCAACATTGCAAGCCTTGAATTTGGGAACAAACCAAGAGATCAGGGAAGAGTAAGGTGACAAAGTTTGATGGAAGTTTTGTTACTGAAATGACTCAAGGTAAAGTAAGAGCAGCAACGAACGATAAAATGAAAGTAGTGAAGGAGAAGAAAACAGCTGATATAGTGTCGCCTTTGTTTTCTGCAAGATCATTCGAAGAGCTTGGCCTCCCAGACTCATTGTTAGACAGCTTGGAAAGAGAAGGTTTCTCTGTCCCAACAGATGTCCAATCTGCAGCTGTCCCGGCAATAATCAAAGGTCATGATGCAGTGATTCAGTCTTACACGGGATCTGGCAAAACCTTAGCTTATTTACTTCTAATATTATCCGAAATTGGTCCACTAGCAGGAAGCTCCGAAGGTGAAAGCGAGAAGAGGGCAGAGATTCAGGCAATGATCGTGGCTCCATCAAGAGAACTTGGTATGCAGATAGTTAGAGAGGTAGAGAAACTGCTCGGACCTAATCACCGTAGAATGGTTCAGCAGTTGGTAGGAGGTGCAAACCGAATGAGGCAAGAAGAGGCTCTTAAGAAAAACAAGCCTGCAATTGTTGTAGGCACTCCCGGGAGAATTGCAGAGATAAGCAAAGGTGGGAAGTTGCACACTCATGGGTGTAGGTTCTTGGTGCTAGACGAAGTCGATGAGCTTTTATCTTTTAATTTCCGAGAAGATATACATCGGATACTTGAACATGTAGGAAGGAGATCTGGGTCTGGTCCTAAAGGAGAAGCCGATGAAAGTGCTAACCGGCAGCTACAAACACATTAATCTGAGCACATTTCCGAGATGATGACTCGGCTGCATCTGCTATAAACTTATTGAATAAATGAAGAGTTGTGGGCTCTCTGGATATGCTTTCTTAGAATTTTGGTACTGTCTGTACGCATTAAAAAGAGAAAGTTGAAGCATGAAAGCTTCTGCAGTGATGGAAGCGGCTTTTCAAGCTGTTTATAAGTTTGTTAACTCTTTTGTTTGATTAGGGAATTGGCTATATTACGAACGAGAAATCGAGAGAGAAAGCTCTGAGGTGGAAGACGAAGTTTTTCGACTGTACATTAATATATACATTTAAATCTATTTACAGTATAAGCTTAACCAGTCTACTAAGCCAAGATAAACCAACAATACAATCTAATAGTCCCCATTCGAGATGAGTTTCAGAAGATGTTGAGACGACTCATCTTGGACTTTAAATGCTCAAACTGAGAGGGAAACAATGGCTTAGTAAGCATATCTGCAACTTGGTCTGCTGTCCTGACATGTAAAGTTCTCAGACCATCTCACGAGCAGCCAGAGACAAGGCACGATACTCAGTGTTGGCAGAAGAACAAGAGACAGTTTCCTGTTTCTTAGAAAGCCAAGTAATCAGTGAATCACCAAGAAACATACAGAGACTTGTAGTAGAACGTCTACTATCTGACATGAACCCCAATCAGAATTTGCAAATCCTTTCAAAGTGAGATCCGAAGTCTCAGAGTAGAAATTGTTGAGATACGATCAATCGATCGTATATAAGGATCGATCGATCCGTTTTTACGTAAAGTTACGGGATCGATCATTCTCACACGGGATCGACCGGTCGCACTTAGGATCGACCGATATGACTTAGATCGATCGATCCAATTATCGTTTTAGACATAGAAAACAAATAAAGGGCTGTATCGTCTTTAGCCAGGGGCTCTCCCCTCTCAGCCCTAATCAGTTTCTGTCTACAAAACTTGTAATCCTAATGATGTAAAAGTAAGCTCAGAAACACAATACAAGTAATCTATTATGGAGTTCCAAAATCTCTTAATCTTTTATTGAAATCTCTCTCTTAAACTTTCAATCTTCTTAAACAGTCATATTCTCACATGGTATCAGAGCCAAGTTGCTCCTAATCTCTCTTAAATTCCGCACCTAATCTCAAAACCAAAAATCTTCATTGCTCAAAACTTTTCATTCTCTAAAATCTTAATTCATTCCAAATTGTGAAGACTATGGAGAAGCCAAGGAACATCAGTGCTCCAGTCATGTTGAAGGGCCTAAACTACCTACTCTGGTCAAGAACAATGAAGACAACTCTTTGCAGCCATGACTTATGGTCTCATATTGAAGAAGACACTAATGAAAACCAAGACCAAGCAATTGTTGGTCAAAGAAAGTGGTTCCAAGAAGATCAATTGGTATTGTCTATCATTCAAGGATCTCTTGAAGCATCTCTCCTGGAATCTTATTCCTACTGTGAGACAGCCAAGGAGCTTTGGGATACACTTCAGAATGTGTTTGGAAATACCTCAAATTTGAGTCGCATTTACCAAGTTAAAAAGGTGATTAATGAACTCAACCAGGAGGAAGCCTTCACCAAGCACTTTGGAAAATTCAGATCCCTTTGGGCTGAATTAGAAATGCTCAGACCACACACAATGGATCAGGCTGTGATTCTTGAAAGAAGGGAGCAAGACAAGGTCTTTGGACTGTTACTCACTCTAAGTCCAACATTTGGTGACCTTGTGAAGCATCTTCTAAGAGCTGATAAACTTCCTAGCCTTGATGAGGTGTGTGCTCAAATTCAGAAGGAGGAAGGCTCACTTGGTCTGTTTGGTGGAAAGGAGAAAGGAGAACTATTCACAGCCAATAAAATTGCATTCAACAAGAATGCCTTCAACAGAAACACTTTGAGGTTTGATGACAAGAAGACCCTGTGTGATCATTGCAAGAGAAGGGGACACACCAAAGAGCAGTGTTGGATTTTGCATCCTCACTTAAAGCAAAGCAGATGGAATGCTCAGCCACGAGCTCAGTTCTCCCTAGAAGCCGGATCCTACAATGAAAGGTCTTACAGTCCATCTCCAATGGCTGTGTACCATGATGGGTCATCCTCTAAGGTGACACCTACTCAAAACAAGGAGGTCCGACCCATGATGACATCTCCTCAAGAGGAATTTGTCAAGAAATCAGACCTTGAGGCCCTCATCAAGGCACTCAAAGAAAACTCTGGTAATGTGTTGGGTAAATCTCTTCAAGCTTCTTATCATGCATCAAATATCTCTAAGCCTCTAATTGTCGATTCTGGTGCCTCACATCATATGATTAGTGACTTGCACTTGATAAAGGATATAGAACCAACTATAGGGAATGTTATGATTGCAAATGGAGCTCAAATACCAATTAGAGGGATATGAAAACTTAGGTTATTTGGAAAAGAATCTAAAGCCTTTTATATGCCAAATTTTACCTCTAATCTTCTATCTGTTAAAAAGACCACTACTGATCTCAATTGCAATGTCATTTTCAGTCCTAATGAAGTTTCATTTCAGGATATTGAGACACAAAGAATTCTTGGAAAATGAGGAACCAAAGACGACCTATATTTGCTTGAAGATTGTTTTAAATTACCTCTCTACTGTTTTTCTAGTTCTAATAAGTCTGAAATAAATGGTGATTTGTGGCATGCTAGACTTGGACATCCCCATAATAAAGTTTTAGAATTGTTGTTTCCTAGGATTACTTTTAACAATGCTGATTGTGAAGCTTGTATCCTTGGAAAACATTGCAAGTATATTTTTCTGAAATCTGTAACCGTTTATGACCATTGTTTTGATTTAGTGCATTCTGATGTTTGGACTGCTCCATGTGAATCTAGAGAACATCATAAGTATTTTGTCACTTTCATTGATGAGAAATCCAAATTCACATGGATCACTTTGCTCCCTTCTAAGGATAGGGTTCTAGAGGCATTTATAAATTTTCAAACTTACATAACTAACCATTACAATGCCAAGATTAAATTTTTTAGGTCAGATAATGGAGGAGAATATTCAAGCAATGCCTTTAAACAACATCTTCTCAAACATGGAATCACACACCAAACTAGTTGTCCATACACTCCTCAGCAAAATGGAGTAGCTGAGCGCAAAAACAGGCATCTGATGGAAGTAGCCAGGTCTATGATGTTTCATGCCCATGTTCCTAAACGGTTTTGGGGTGATGCAGTGGTCACAGCTTGCTATCTTATTAACAGAACCCCTACCAAGATCTTACAAGACCACTCTCCTTTTGAGGTAATCAACAAAACTCAACCTAATCTTGATCATCTAAGGGTTTTTGGTTGTGTTTGTTTTGTGCTAGTACCAGGGGATCAGCGCAACAAGCTAGAACCAAAGAGCACCAAAGCTATATTCATTGGCTATTCTCCCTCTCAGAAAGGATACAAGTGTTATGACCCAGAGACAAAAAAGGTATTGGTTTCTAGAGACGTCAAGTTCATGGAGTCCAAGACATTCTATGAGGATCAAAACTGGGATACTATCAAAGATCTGTCATCAAGCCCTGGTGACCGAGCTGAACACCTACGGAAGCTTCTGGAAAACATTGGCATTACCTCAACCTCTGCTCCTGCGGAAACCGCAAATACCAATGCCAATGACACGGCTACTGCACAATTTATGCCTGAAAAGTGGTTTGGTCCCCTTGACCATGAGGGGGGAAATAGTGAAACTGAATACTCAGGGAGTCATGATCAAGAGGTCCAGACCAGCGAAGAAAGTATGTCAGCGCAAGAAGAAGAAGAACCAATCTCGAACACTTTACAAAGAGGCCAAGAGGAGATGGTTCCTCTAAGAAGAAGTAGTAGGCTGAAATTCCCTTCTCACTATAAAGACACAAGGATCTATTACAATAACAAGGCAGTAGCTCATCCAGAACAGATAGTATGCAATATGGCATATATACCCCAAGAGCATCATGCATTCATTAGCAGCCTTGATCAGGAGCAAATTCCGAGAACTTATGAGGAAGCAAAGGAACATGAGGTCTGGAGAAATGCAGTGGGAGATGAACATCATGCCATGGTTAAAAATCACACTTGGGATGAATCGGACTTGCCAAAAGGGAAGAAAGCAGTAAGCTCTAGATGGATCTTCACTATCAAGTATAAGAGCAATGGAGAAATTGAGAGATACAAAGCAAGATTGGTTGCAAGAGGGTTCACTCAAACTTATGGTGATGATTATAGAGACACCTTTGCACTGGTGGCTAAACTTCACACAATCAGAGTTATCTTATCTCTAGCCACTAACTTAGAATGGGACCTTTGGCAAATGGATGTCAAGAATGCTTTCCTACAAGGCGAATTGGAAGAAGAAGTCTACATGACTCCACCACCAGGTCTTGAGGATTCTGTGACACCATGGAAAGTACTGAGACTGAGAAAGGCAATTTATGGTCTGAAGCAGTCACCTAGAGCTTGGTACCACAAGCTCAATGTCACACTGAGAGATAGAGGCTTTAGAAGATCGGAAGCTGATCACACTTTGTTCACACTTCAAAGCCAGGAAGGTATAGTAGTCATTCTCATTTATGTAGATGATATTATCATCTCTGGGAATGACAAGGTTGGTATCTCATCTACTAAAGAATATTTGAAATCCATGTTTGATATTAAGGATCTTGGTGAGCTCAAATACTTTCTGGGAATTGAAGTGTGCAGGTTTAAGGAAGGTCTCTTTATATCACAAAGGAAATATATACTTGATTTACTAACCACAGCAGGAATGCTTGACGCCAAAGCAGCTAAGACTCCATTGGAAGAAGGTTACAAAGTTGAACCTGAGGGGGAGCTAGAAGGCGCATTTGAAGATGCTAAACTATACAGAAGATTGGTTGGTAAGTTGATATACCTTACCATTACTAGACCTGACTTGTTTTTTGCTGTGAATCAGATCAGTCAACACATGCAAGAACCAAAGATCAATCATTGGATGATGGTTCACCGTATTCTAAGATACCTGAAATGAACAAGCTGTCAAGGAATATGGATGGGAAACAACGGAAATAATGAGATTGTTGGTTATTGTGATGCTGATTGGGCTGGAGATAGGAATGACAGAAAGTCTACAACAGGTTATTGCACATTCATAGGAGGAAACTTGGTTACTTGGAAGACTAAGAAGCAGAAGGTTGTCTCATGCTCAAGCGCTGAAGCTGAATACCGAGCCATGAGGAAGCTTACCACTGAGTGCATCTGGTTGAAAGCACTTCTTCAAGATCTTGGCATCGAAACCAAAACACCCATCACTATGCACTGTGACAATCAAGCTGCAATCCATATTGCCTCTAATTCAGTTTTCCATGAAAGAACAAAGCATATAGAGGTGGACTGTCACAAGGTTAGGGAAGCTGTGGAGAAAGGGATCATTCTTCCATGTTACACAAGAAGCTCTGATCAGCTAGCAGACATATTCACCAAAGCCGCTAGTACCAAGGTCTGTGAGTTCATCCATGCAAAGCTTGGACTCACAGAGATTCCATGTCCATGATCCCCTTATCATGAGGACCATACTCTTTTTCCCTTAGGATGTTTTTGTCCCACTGGGTTTTACATTCTAAGGTTTTTAATGAGGTGGATTCTCATGATATCCAAGTTCAACCATTCACCATGGTTAAATTTGAGGGGGAGTGTTGACATACGATCGATCGATCGTATATAAGGATCGATCGATCCGTTTTTACGTAAAGTTACGGGATCGACCATTCTCACACGGGATCGACCGGTCGCACTTAGGATCGACCGATCTGACTTAGATCGATCGATCCAATTGTCGTTTTAGACATAGAAAACAAATAAAGGGCTGTATCGTCTTTAGCCAGGGGCTCTCCCCTCTCAGCCCTAATCAGTTTCTGTCTACAAAACTTGTAATCCTAATGATGTAAAAGTAAGCTCAGAAACACAATACAAGTAATCTATTATGGAGTTCCAAAATCTCTTAATCTTTTATTGAAATCTCTCTCTTAAACTTTCAATCTTCTTAAACAGTCATATTCTCACAGAAAAGTCCCTGACCAACAGTCTCTTTTATGTACTGTAAACTCTGTAAACAGCGTGAAGATGAGAAGATCGTGGAGTAGAAGAGTACTGACAGAGTTTATGTACAGAAAACATTATATCAGGTCGGGTAACTGTAAGAAACATCAATCTCCCTACCAAACTTCGATACATCTCCTTGTCCTGAAGAAGATCACCATCTTCTTTTGACAATTTGAGATTAGGAATCATTGGTATTAAATATAGCTTGCAGCCCAACATACCAGTAAAGGTGAAGTTCTAAAGCATACTTCCGTTGGCATATAGAAAGACCCGCAGAAGTACGAGCAACCTCTAAACCCAAAAAATACTTCAAAATACCAAGAGTCCGTAATTTAAAAACTGATTTCCAAGTAGCGATTTAACTGAGCAGTATGTCACGGGCCGGACATTAAAATCAAACCCGTGACAAGTAGCATTCTCACTAGTGCTAGCAATCACTATATCATCCACGTAGACCAATACGTTCACAAAATCACCATTGTCACAATTTTTTAGTGAAAAGCGTATGGTCACCATGTCCTCGTGAATAACCAAAACCCAACAAAGCAGAATACTTCATATGGTGTCTTATTTGAGAGAACTTGAGAAGGAGTTCTGTTGATGAGAAACACTGCAGTCAAGATACAATCACTCCATAACTGCAGAGAAACACCAGATTGAAACATCAACGCACGAGCCACATTGAGGATGTGTTGATGTTTGCGCTCAACAACTGAGTTCTGCTCAGGAGTGTCAGGACAAGAATGAAAGGAGGCAATGTGTAATGACCGCGATCGAGGGCAAAACTGGCAAGGGCGGGGAAAAAGGAAATTTCGGGGATTATGGGCGAAGATATCTGGGAAGGAAGTTTCGAAATATCCTTGTAACAGACTTCCCGGAAATTTCGCAATATCCTAACAACCGGATAATGGATTATTCCCAAAGGAAAAAGGAATAATCCCAAAGGAGAAAGGATTATTCCCAGTCGATAAGGAATTATCCTCGGAGGATAAAGGATTATTCCTAGCGGATAAGGGGATTGGGTTGGTCGAAGTTGTTGGTAACAACTTCCGGGATTTTCGCACTAAATCCCAACCGCTTTCCGAAAATCTCGCTGTTATCCCAACTGACGGATGGATATTCGAAGGGATAAGATGGGACTGCGGATTTAAGGAAAATCCTAACAGACTTCCCTTATAAATAAGGAGCAAGTCGCCTCATAAGTCCCTGCGTGAGCAAAAACGAAAATTAGAACTCTGAAAGAAAGAAAGTTCGAGGAAGATAAGCGATTATCCTAGAAAGGTTCGAGAGGCACCCAGTTACCTGAGTATTCATCGATAGCGGTTCATTCGGTTAAGGAAATCCGGGTAAGCATCGATAAACTTAGAGTTTTTACCTTTCTGGACTATAAGCATCGAGAGACTTAGTGTTATCGTCGATGTGTTCCGAGTAAATCGCTAGGTTTGTGTGACGCGCGTCGGTGCAGCTTGGACGATCTGCGTCAAGAGGTGTCAGAACATGGGTTTTCATCGGTTTATCGAGATCCTAAGGTGAGTGCGTGACTGTGGCTATGGTCTAGGGTCGTGAGCGTGTGTGGATTCAATAAGTGCTTGACTGTCTGATCTAATATACTTGTCCTGTCCTGTTTTAAGTGTTAAGCGTGAATAAGAGAGTCTTGTGTGACTCGTCCTGTTGAATGATCCAACAGTGGTTGGTGAATCACGTTTAGGAAAGTATATCGGCCTGATTTTGCATGATTGACTTATTGATTGGATTACTTGTTTTCGATTTCTTGACCATAGCTGTGTGAGACGGGATGACCGCCTCACTAAGCAATTCGTTGCTTATGCCTCCTTATGGATGCAGGGTTAGGTAATACTCGGGAAGGTAACAGCAGTGGCTAGAACGCGAGACGAAGGCTGGAAAGAAGGGATGGTGGCTTAGTAGAATAATTGGGTCTAGTAGCTTAGACGATGTATTGGTAGACTTATCGTTGTACTAGAACCTCAGTTTTTATAATAAGTAATCTATTACACGTTTATGCACTGTTCCGCTGAATCAAATCTGTAAATGCTAAGAAAAAGTTAAGTAAAAATTTGAATCAAGAAATTTTTACTAAGTGTGGTTGTTTGGGTTGACCGCGGGTAGGAAACCTTTAACCTGGGGTAGTTTTCCCGGATTAGGGCGCTTCAGTTTGGTATCAGAGCATGGTCGATTCTAGGACAGTGTTAAGCATAAACGGGTTAGTGGGTTAAGCCATCCTTTCCAGCCAGTCTCGCGGTAAGTGATATTTTAGAGAATAAGTTAGTCTCATGCTAACTTAATAAACTGTATGATTGATGCAGATGGTAAGGAACACTCGATCGCAGGTTGGGAATGGTGGTGCGCCTGAGGAACGCACCGATGGGAATAGTGCGAACCCCACCAACGGTCTGGAAGGCGACGCGGCAAATGTGCCTGCGAATGGAGCCGCTGCACCCCAGACCGAATTGGGTCAGTTGATGGGGATGTTGGGGCAGATTCTGGAAAGATTGACGGCTGCGGTACCTGCTCCTGCTGCACCCGCTCCTGTTGCGCCCGCGCCGGTGGTACCACCACCCGCGGTAAACGACCGGGTCGCTGAGGCAGTGGTTGAGGAGGTATTGCCAGAGCCGAGGATTGCATCGTACCTTACGATGGCTGATCATATGCGGAAGCTGGGTACAAAGTACTTCGCGGGTGGTGCAAAACCGATCGAGGCCGATGAGTGGCAATCGAGACTCGAGCGGAACTTTGCATCAATACGCTGTTCGGATCAGTATAAGAAGGTGACGCGCATACTTGGTGGACCACGGTCGAGGCAAGACGCCGAAATTGCTCATGGACCGTGTTCCGTGAGGAATTCCGCGCCAAATACTTTCCAAGGGAAGTATTTGACCAATGCCAACGTGCGTTCCTTGAGTTGCGTCAAGGAAATATGAATGTGCGCGAATATGAGATTGAGTATAACTCTCTCATGAAGTTCGCGGGGCGCGAATTCGAGGATGAACAGACAAGGATAAGTCGGTTCTTATGGGGACTTCGGGTCAATCTCCGCAATCGGTGCCAAGTGCGGAGATACGACTCGATGTCTGAGCTGGTAGAGGTAGCGGCTCTTATGGAAATGGGCTTGAAGGAGGAAGCAGAGTTGGCAAACATGGAGTGGAAAGCGTCCACGGTACCTTCTGCTAGACTAAGACTCGGTTCGAGCAAAAGGAGGAACTCAGACAAGAGTCTTAGGAGCAACAAGACATTGACGGTGCAAACTGCATGTCAAAGTTGCGGGAAAACGCACTCGGGTCAGTGCAGGACCAGTTCGGGTGCGTGTTTCCGGTGTGGCAGTCTGAGCCATAAGATTGGGAACTGTCCGGAAAGGTACCCTGGGGCGCGAGAGTCGGTACGAAATTTTGGGGAGCAGATATGCTACCATTGCCGTGAGCCGGGACACTTCAGGTCTCAGTGTCCGAAGCTGGCGCAGTCATCCGAGAAATGGGCAAATGAGGGACTGCCGCCACCACCACCAGCTAAGAGAACGGCCCATACAACTGGTGGAACACCACGTGTCTTCTCGATTTCTGAGGAGGCGATAGAAGGCAGCTCTTCTCGTCCGATCACTGGTAAGTTCCTAACACTTACTAAGTAAATTCGATGTCTGCTTGTGTCCTTAGCAATTTAGGGGATATTGTAGGGACCATCCTTATGGGCGGAATACCGACCCATGTTCTGTTTGATTCCGGGGCGACACATTGTTTTGTTAGCCCTGAAGTGATTGGGAAATGCGGGTTCCATAAGGAACTTGGAGATCAACTCGGACTTGTCCGAGCGGCGGGTGGTCAAGCTATGAAAACCTTTGGAAAAGTGCTTGACGTTCCGATAATGGTATGCGGTGTGGACATGCCAGCTGACCTAGTCATATGCGGAGTGAAAACTTATGAGGTGATATTGGGCATGGATTGGCTTGGAAAGCATAAGGCCCATTTGGATTGTCATCGAGGGAGAATCCGGTTTGAGAGAGGGAACTCAACGCTGGAATACCAGGGAATTCGACCCACTTCAGGAATCTTGATCATTTCAGCGATTCAAGCAGAACAATTGATCCAGAAAGGATGTGAGGCGTATTTGGCCACGATCACAACATCAGAAGTTGGGCCAGACATAGGGCTTAACGATATTCCGGTAGTTAAAGATTTCGGTGATGTGTTCCAGGCCTTGGTTGGACAACCACCGGAAAGGTCGGATCCATTCACTATTGAATTGGAACCTGGAACCGCTCCGATATCAAAATCCCCCTATCGAATGGCACCAGCTGAAATGTCCGAACTAAAGAAACAGTTAGGTGAATTGATGGAGAAAGGGTTCATCCGTCCGAGCAGTTCACCTTGGGGAGCACTGATCCTGTTTGTTAAAAAGAAAGATGGAAGCTTTAGGCTTTGCATCGATTATCGTGGGTTGAACCGAGTTACGGTGAAGAACAAGTATCCGCTCCCAAGGATTGACGAGTTATTGGACCAACTCAAAGGGGCGACTTGTTTCTCCAAGATTGATCTGGCTTCGGGATATCATCAAATTCCGATAGCCGAGTCAGACGTTCGAAAGACGGCTTTTCGGACAAGGTATGGACATTACGAATTCGTAGTCATGCCTTTCGGATTGACCAATGCACCGGCTGCATTTATGAAGCTGATGAACACTGTTTTCCGAGATTTCTTGGATGAATTTGTGATCATTTTCATAGATGATATTCTGGTTTACTCGAAAAACCAAGATGAGCATCAAGGTCACTTAAGAACGGTTTTCGATAAGTTGCGAGAACAGAAGTTGTTTGCTAAGCTCAGCAAGTGTAGCTTTTGGCAAAGTGAAATTGGGTTCTTGGGTCATATAGTCTCGGATCAAGGAGTGTCTGTTGACCCAGAAAAGATCAGGGTTGTGGCAGAATGGCCAAGACCCGAGAATGCCTCAGAGGTGCGGAGCTCTCTAGGATTGGCTAACTATTATAGACGGTTTGTTAAGGGTTTTGCAAGCATGGCTCAGCCAATGACCAAGCTGACCGGTAAGGACGTTCGGTTTGTATGGTCAGCAGACTGTGAGACTAGTTTCGTTAAGCTGAAGGAAATGCTTACGAGTGCTCCAGTTTTGGCATTACCAGAACCCGATGCACCTTATGTAGTCTACACAGATGCATCTCGATTGGGACTTGGGTGCGTTCTGATGCAAGTGGGTAAGGTCATCGCTTATGCATCGAGACAACTAAGGAAACACGAAGCGAATTACCCAACCCATGACTTAGAGATGGCGGCTGTGGTATTTGCTTTAAAGATCTGGAGATCCTATCTTTACGGTGCTAAAGTTCAGATCTTTACGGATCACAAGAGTTTGAAGTATATCTTCACTCAGTCTGAACTAAACCTTCGGCAAAGGAGATGGATGGAACTGGTGGCCGATTATGACTTGACCATTGACTATCATCCGGGAAAGGCCAACTCGGTTGCAGATGCACTAAGTCGAAAGAAAGTGGTCAAGGATGTTGTAAGAGACATGGAAGGTCTGGTCAGTATGATAAGCACTTTGCGCCTTACCGCATTGACGGGTGATGTGGAACCGTTGGGCTTAGGTGCTGCCGACCATGCGGATCTGTTAACCCGCGTTCGGCTAGCCCAAGATACCGACGAGAAACTTAAAGAGGCAGCAAAGAATGAGAACACTGAGTATCAGATATCGAATAATGGTACGATATTGGTGAATGGTCGGGTGTGTGTTCCCAAAGATCAGCAGTTGCGTGAGGAAATTCTTAAAGAGGCACATCAGTCCAAATTCTCCATTCACCCAGGAGCGACTAAAATGTATCGAGACTTAAAGCGATACTATCACTGGGTTGGAATGAAACGGGATGTAGCCAAATGGGTGGCTGGTTGTCATACATGCCAAAGGGTCAAAGCCGAACATCAAGTTCCGGCTGGGTTAATGCAGAGATTACCCATCCCCGAATGGAAGTGGGATTTGATCACGATGGACTTTGTTATCGGACTGCCTATGTGTGATAAGAAAGATGCGATTTGGGTCATTGTGGACCGTTTGACCAAATCTGCTCATTTCCTCGCAGTTAATCGGAAAGATGGTTCGGAAAACTTGCGGAGTTGTATATAAAAGAAATTGTCCGATTACATGGAGTTCCTGCGAGTATAATATCAGATCGGGACTCTAAGTTTGCGTCGGCGGTTTGGAAGTCATTGCATAAGCGGCTTGGGACGAAGGTCAACCTGAGCACGGCTTATCACCCGCAGACGGACGGACAATCGGAACGAACGATCCAGACACTTGAGGATTTGTTGAGAGCGGCTATCTTAGACTGGGGCGGTAAGTGGGAGCAGTACTTACCACTGGCCGAGTTTGCATACAACAATAGCTATCAGACTAGCATTGGAATGTCTCCGTATGAGGCATTGTATGGACGGCCTTGCCGAACCCCGCTATGTTGGACCGAAGTGGGGGAGCGAAGCATTTATGGACCAGACTTAGTCGATAGGACGACTGAGAAAATCAGGATTTTACAGATTAAGATTAAGGAAGCTCAGGATCGACAAAAGAGTTATGCAGACAAACATCGAAGGGAATTAGAATTCGAAGTTGGGGAAATGGTCTATCTTAAGACGGTCACCTGTAAGGGAAAGGAAAGAACGAATCAGACCGCAAAATTAAGTCCGAGATATATGGGTCCGTATAAGATTCTGGAACGGATCGGACCAGTAGCATATAGATTGGAATTACCACAAGTCTTAAGTGCATTCCACAATGTGTTCCACGTTTCTATGCTAAGGAATTGCATAAGTGATAGACATAACGTGATAGTGGAACCACCAGCAGATTTACAGGAAAATCTGACTGTGGAAGGAAGGCCAGTTCGAATCGTGGGAATGAGAGTTAAGACAGATCGCAGGAAAAAAAAACCAAAATGATTCAGGTCGTTTGGGATTGTGATGGAGAAGAAGAAATCACGTGGGAACCTGAAGTCATTATGAAGGACAAGTTTCCCAAATGGTTCGACAAACAAGCTGTCGAGACATCTAAGTCCAAAAAGACTAAGTCCTAGATTCGAGGACGAATCTACCTAAGTGGGGGAGAATTGTAATGACCGCGATCGAGGGCAAAACTGGCAAGGGCGGGGAAAAAGAAAATTTCGGGGATTATGGGCGAAGATATCTGGGAAGGAAGTTTCGAAATATCCTTGTAACAGACTTCCCGGAAATTTCGCAATATCCTAACAACCGGATAATGGATTATTCCCAAAGGAAAAAGGAATAATCCCAAAGGAGAAAGGATTATTCCCAGTCGATAAGGAATTATCCTCGGAGGATAAAGGATTATTCCTAGCGGATAAGGGGATTGGGTTGGTCGAAGTTGTTGGTAACAACTTCTGGGATTTTCGCACTAAATCCCAACCGCTTTCCGAAAATCTCGCTGTTATCCCAACTGACGGATGGATATTCGAAGGGATAAGATGGGACTGCGGATTTAAGGAAAATCCTAACAGACTTCCCTTATAAATAAGGAGCAAGTCGCCTCATAAGTCCCTGCGTGAGCAAAAACAAAAATTAGAACTCTGAAAGAAAGAAAGTTCGAGGAAGATAAGCGATTATCCTAGAAAGGTTCGAGAGGCGCCCAGTTACCTGAGTATTCATCGATAGCGGTTCATTCGGTTAAGGAAATCCGGGTAAGCATCGATAAACTTAGAGTTTTTACCTTTCTGGACTATAAGCATCGAGAGACTTAGTGTTATGGTCGATGTGTTCCGAGTAAATCGCTAGGTTTGTGTGACGCGCGTCGGTGCAGCTTGGACGATCTGCGTCAAGAGGTGTCAGAACGTGGGTTTTCATCGGTTTATCGAGATCCTAAGGTGAGTGCGTGACTGTGGCTATGGTCTAGGGTCGTGAGCGTGTGTGGATTCAATAAGTGCTTGACTGTCTGATCTAATATACTTGTCCTGTCCTGTTTTAAGTGTTAAGCGTGAATAAGAGAGTCTTGTGTGACTCGTCCTGGTGAATGATCCAACAGTGGTTGGTGAATCACGTTTAGGAAAGTATATCGGCCTGATTTTGCATGATTGACTTATTGATTGGATTACTTGTTTTCGATTTCTTGACCATAGCTGTGTGAGACGGGATGACCGCCTCACTAAGCAATTCGTTGCTTATGCCTCCTTATGGATGCAGGGTTAGGTAATACTCGGGAAGGTAACAGCAGTGGCTAGAACGCGAGACGAAGGCTGGAAAGAAGGGATGGTGGCTTAGTAGAATAATTGGGTCTAGTAGCTTAGACGATGTATTGGTAGACTTATCGTTGTACTAGAACCTCGGTTTTTATAATAAGTAATCTATTACACGTTTATGCACTGTTCCGCTGAATCAAATCTGTAAATGCTAAGAAAAAGTTAAGTAAAAATTTGAATCAAGAAATTTTTACTAAGTGTGGTTGTTTGGGTTGACCGCGGGTAGGAAACCTTTAACCTGGGGTAGTTTTCCCGGGTTAGGGCGCTTCACAATGCCTTTTTGTTGAAAATATTCAGTGAAATTCAACTCTGGAGCGTTGTCTAAGCGTACTGACTTCACTTTGAAATTATACTGAGTTTCCATTCGTTGAATAAAAGCAGAAAAAACACTGAGGACTTCTGATTTTTTTTTTAGTTAATAAACTCAAGTGGCTCTTGAATGATCATCAATAGTCAGAAAATAACGATGTCCATCACAAGATTCAACTGAGAATGGTCCCAAAACATCGATGTGTAACAAGTCAAAGATGGAGTTACAAATATCATTCTTAGGGAAATGACAGCTTCTTTTGCTTAGCCAAATGAAAAACATGACAATAAGCTGCGCCTTTATTCTTGTGTCTCGTAGTGCCCAAATCTTCCGAGATAACATCCAGTCTTGAGAGAGAAGGATGGCAAAACCTCTTGTGCCATAAGGTGATATCCACAACCGAGTTGACGAGAGGAGGTGGAGAAGCTGTATCAAGCACATAGAGGTTTGCAATTCGTCTACCTTGTCTAATCGTCAAGCCCTGGGTAAGATCCTAGATTTCACAAGAAGACGGGTCAAAGATAACAAGAGAGCCAAGATCAGTAGTCAAGGAGCTGATAGTGAGAAGATTCAGCCTGAATTCTGGAATAAACAACACATTCGGAAGAAGAATATGTTTCTTGATTTGAACTGATCCCACTCCACTAATACGGATAGTGGAACCTGTAGGCAGATTCACAGCACTCACGATATAAGTATCCAATGAGACAAATATAGTTCTATCATGTGATACATGGTGAGTTGCACCAGAATCAATCACCCATGTATTTGTGCTCAGAGTGGTTTGGGAAACAGTGAGTATGCCAACAAAGCAAAAGGTAGATGGGGAAGACTGAGAGGTACTTGCTTCATTAGAAGGACCATGACTGGAAGAATATTGCATTTGGGAACAGAACAAAGCGATGCATTGTTGAATTTGGTCGTTGGTAATGTTACCAATTAATCCATCAAGACTTGCAGGTTTCTTCTCAGATGGAGAAGGCATGGCGACTTTAGCAGCAACAGGTTGGGATTTTTGAAAATATTCAAGAGGTTTGCCTTTAGTCTGATAACCTCGAGAAAACCATGTAGAACCTTATACACCGGATTTAAGAATTATCAATTTGCAATACAATTTTTTTTTGAAATTGAAATAAACTATTAAATTCACACATATATATATATATATATATATTAACATAGACATATGTATATATATGTACAAATATTAATATTATCATTTATGTGGACATAACTTATTTCAACAAATAATAATATCATTTATATAATTCAACAATATTAAATTATATATTAAGTATAATAATTTTGACAACGAATAATAAATTCAATATTGACCATGCAATTACTCATATTATCAATTCTAGGATTGACCATCATAATTATTAGTAAGAGCATAAAAAAAAACTAATAATATTTAAATTATTACATGACCAAGAATTATAGTTTCATATTTCACATATATATTAATTTCATGAACATAATTCTTAGATTCAATATTAACAATGCATAATTTGATGACCATCATTTTAATATTGACAACTTAAATAAAAATAAGATGAACATGAATTAAAACAACAATTTGTGTGAAACTAAAATTTAAACAATAAACAGATTTTTTTTAAAAAAAAATCATAAAAAACTATTTGGAGGCGGGATGATCCCTTTCCTTAACTCAATAAAATGCCCGCAATGAGACGGTTTATATGCATTCTTTGAATCTCAGGATACAACCAAACATATAAGACTAACATGCTTCATTCATGTTAGAATCTACAAGCTAATATTCTACCATATACTCAAGAATACAGAATCTACTCTTGAAAGAGAAAAGAAGAATAGGAAGAAAGTTAGAACATGTTTAACTTGTGAATCTTTTAGCTACCAACACCAAAAACCAACAAGATATTTCAAGAGAGCTTCAACACTTAGAAACTTCTCAAAGAATATATAAATTATGTCTAATGGTGTTTTCTTTTGCAAAATGAAGAATGAGATTATTTTTCCCTTCTAGGTAGCTTGCTATTTATAGGAGAAGAATAATTTGGTGGTCAAGTAGATTTAATGGCCAAATTTATTTGGTTTTTAATACCAAAATTTGTAAGTTACAAAAAATCTTTGACCTCTCCTAAGCAAATTCTCATTCATATTTTAACTATATATTATAAGTCCACATGCTTATTAATATATTGTTCCAACAATCCCCCACATGAAATAGAATTGACTCTAAAACACTGATGATGTTTTTGAAAAACCTTTTTTAGGATATATTTAAGCTGAAAAGACTTTCTTGAGTATATGCGAAAAATAACTGTATATGAAAAAGTTGCATTTTTCAGCGTTGAACCAATCATTGTTATAATCTATCGAGTTTACAAGCCCAGTTGGTGAACACGATGTCTTGAACCATCCGGAATTCTAGTGTAAACTGAAACAATAGATTTAACACAGTTATATTTTCTAGTAGAATTTTCGCTCTCTCGTTGTGTTCATTTTGGCCTTGAACATGCCTGGTATTTCTTGAGTGAATTTGGAGAATACAGCCTTCCATTATTCTCCTAGAAACAGCCACATTTCACACTCGAATCGATTACACTGGCTTTTCCCACATCAGAATATCTTCCAGAAAATTTCGAAGATGCTCTGCTTCTTCTGCTGCTTTGTATAACCCAATGAATTCAGATTCCATTGTTGACCTAGCCAGCACCGTTTGTTTCGAAGTCATTAAAGCTTCCCCCCACATGTTATGGGTTACGTCTGATTCTTGCATCATTGCATTCATCTGGATAAGCTCGCTCGGAGTACCCAGACATTGACATCACCAACAGAGTACATCGCCTCAACCCCACCAAATTGGTTATATAATTCGATGTATTAGATTTCTTTAGTTTTCTTTTTTGATGTTGACAAAAAAAATGAATATTTTTTACTTATGTGTCCCTCTGAACAGTAGTTTTAGTATATACCAAATATTTCTTAATCTCGAGTGAGTAGAGGTCTGGCACACATCTCAAATTCTGTCTCTGTTTGTTAATTAAGAAAAGTATGATTTTCTTCTTATTTATAAGCACATGTTTGAAGCCAATCGTGGAGTTATGTATGGTTACACTTGAGCTTCCATCTAAGATTATTGTTGTTCTTGTCCAACTTCTATTTTTGATGTACAGTTTCAAAGATTTTTATAACTTTCATTTAATATTGATGATGAACCTGAGTAACAAAAGTTGTTTTTATGTTTAGTTCAATTCTTGAAAATTGGGTTTTCCTTCACGGATAGTATAGATCTTAATGTTACTTGATTAAGAAAATTTTAGCAAATTTGCTTAGCTGATATTTATCAAATAAGCTCTGCTATTAGCTGCAATTTTCTTTGTTAATGTTAAATGTTGAACCAAAATGTTATTAAGCATATTGGGCTTGAAACATGTTGATAATGTGGATATAAAATGAGCTTAGAAATTAGACCCATTAGTGAATAAGTGGAACTTAAGAAAGTCCCACATTGCTTAGAAAGAATTTTTTCCACTTGCATATATATGGAACAAAGTCACTAAGTTACAAAGTGGTTTATGGAGAGAACCATGGATCCCACGTGCGCACCACCACCACCGCCGCTTGCTCGCGCTCGGGCTTTGGGCTTTGGGCTTTATCTCGTCGTCGAGGAGTCCTATTTTTTGACGACTGAAAATGAGAACGATCGATCCATCCTCGCGAGTATTTTCAAGATCGATCGATCTCGTTCTACTTGAGATTCTGGGATCGATCGGGTTCAAAATTTCGTCGATATCCGCGAATATTCCAGTCAAAGCGGTTACAACCGTTTGCGGAATTTTCGGGATTTCCACCGAAAGTCGGGATTTTATACTAAAACCTCCCTGGTCACTTCTTTCCTATAAATAGAGACGTAAAGCGATCATTTTGGGTATCCCAAGTATCCCGAGTATCCTGATTATTTCTATAATCTCAAAAACCCTAAAAATCGTCTATTCTCTAAATTCACAAAAAGTCTAATTCTCTCTCTCTTTCGGAAACGATTCTTGTTCTTGAGTATATCGTAGATACTGTGTTCGCAGCTTCTGAATTCGAGTGTTGTGAATCGGTCTATATAAGGTTGTATCCTGGAATTCAAAAGGCGTATTAAAACCATCACACTACGGGCGCTTTATTGAGTTAAGGAAAGAGATCATCTCGCCTCCTTTCTGGATTTCATAAAAATCGTTTTATAAATCGTGTTTTCTACAAATTGATTTTTTCTTTTTATCACAAATATCAAATCGTATTTTTTTATCCGATTTTATAACTACTACATTAAATATTTGTCCTTTCAATTACGGTATATGCCATCTTGATTTCAACTGTGCCATAAGATCTCAGATAAGGACGTTTCTAAACTCTGACTTATCTCTATCTCTGACTTATATTTTGGTTCAACCATGTTAATTAGCCAAAAGATAAAACATGTTATCTGGATTTATGTTAGCTTTGACGGGCAATATGTTAAAAAAGTGTACAGGCTACGCCTTAATTTTACCACATTAAGCCAACTATTGCTTATACTGCGTCATTTATTATTACTATATTATAAGCTACCTATCATCAATAAGTAGAGAGTTCTTACATACTTATCGGTTTAGCTGAGGAGACAATGGTTGTAAACTTTGTTGGAAACACTTTTCGGAAAAAAGTAACTATTGGAACTTGTCAGGTTGAGAAAACAAAAATTTTGGGGGAGATGCGAAATGTTAACTTCAGAGACTGATCATAACATTTACAGCTTTACGACGGTCCTAGTAAATCCTAGAATCCAAAACGTTTCAACGCAAAGTGTCCATCGTGGTCTTATGAGTTGTGATGGTGTCCCAAAGCTTGCAAGTTGTAACATGTTCTCATGCGCTTATCAGTTCTTTCCGGTTTGACTTCGATTTTGTGAATCCATCATATTAGATTTTGAACAGAAATCAAATGGTGGCTTCTTCTTTCTTTCTTACAAAGTGGGTAGTGTTTGTTTACTTATGTCTCTCAATTTATGAAAACTCCAGGCAAAATCTCCAATCATTCTTTTAATAGTCATATTTTACAAGGATCTGGCTCTGTTTGGTTCTGGTATGATATTGGAATTAATGCTTTTCTTATAGTTTTAACAGTTCATGGGTCATTTCACAAGAAAAAAAAAATTAGTTCATAAGTCTTCAAATGACAGAAGTGCACATGTAACCAAAACATCTGAATTCACCAAATATATAAAGAATCACATATTATCTCATCAAAATAGTTTATCACGAGTTCATTTCTCACCAGCATCTGTTATTTTGTCATCATTCAAATTGGATTCCAATAAAAATTATGATCAAGTGATAGCAATGAGACAACATGAAAGCATTTGTACCTCTCATGCAATTCAATACTAATAATCAAGAATCTCTTGCAATTCAATACTAATGTTCAATTCTTGATCAGAGAAAATACGTGAAGTTGAAAAAAAAATGTGAAAACATGTAAATGATTAGTATGTTTTCTGAGATTGTTGTTAATGGAAAGAGAGATGAAACGAAATTTGTCAGAAAAGTCTGTAAAATCTTATAAAACCGGATTTTAAAAATATGAATGTGTTTCATATTATATTTTTTGAAATTGAAATAAACTATCAAACATATATATATATATATATATTAATATTTACATATATATATATATATATATAAATATTAATATTAATATTTATGTGTCATAACTTATTTTAGCAAAATAATTATAGCATTTACATAATTTAATATTATTAAATTACATATTTAAATATAATATTTTGATCATGCATAATAAATTCAATAATGACTAACATAATTATTAGCAAGAACATAAAAGCTAACAATATTTAATTTTATTTTTTGACCAAGAATTATAGTTTCATATTTTACATATTAATCTTTATGATCATGGTTATTATATTCAATATTAACAATGCATGATTAATTGACAAATATTTTAATATTGACAATTTAATAATAAATAAGATTAACATGACTTAATAACAAATATAAACTATAAAACCTTAAACAAAAATTTTTTTTAGAATCATAAGAACAAAACACAAAAACATTTGGAGGCGGGATGATCATTTTCCTTAACTAAAAAAAATGCCCGCAATGAGATGGTTTTCATGCATTTTTTGAATCTCATGATACAATCAAATATTAAGAAAAACATGTTTCATTCATATTTAAATCTACGAGCTAATTATCTACTATATACTCAAGAATAATAATCTACTTCTGAAATAGAGAAGTAGAAGATGGAGAAAGTAGGAACCTGTTAAACCTTGTGAATTCCTTAGCTACTAGCACCTAACACCAACAATCAAGAAGATATTTCAAGAGAGTTTCAACACTTGGAAACTTCTCAAAGAATATCTAAAATGTGTCTAATTATGTTTTCTTTGCTTTAGAATGAATGGATGATTTTTTTCCTTCTAGGTAGCTTTGTATTTATAGGAGAGGAATAGCTTAGGGGTCAAGTAGATTTAATGGACAAATTTATTTGGTTTTTTATACCAAAGTTTATAAATTACAAAAAATCTTTGATCTCCCTCTAAGCAAATTTTCATTCACATTTTAACTATATATTATAAGTTCACATGCTTATTAATATATTGTTCCAACAATCCTCCACATGAATAGAATTGACTAAAACACTGAGGATGTTTTGAAAAACCTTTTTATGATAGATTTAAACTGAAAGAAAACTTTCTTGAGTATATGCGAAAAATAACTGTATATGAAAAGGTTGCATTTTTCAGAGTTGAACCAATCAACGTTTTTAGCTATCGAGTTTACAAGCCCAGTTGGTGAACACGATGTCTTGAACCATCCGAATTTCTAGTGTAAACTAAGACAATAGATATAACACATTTATATTTTCTAGTAGAACTTCGCTCTCTCGTTGTGTTCATTTTGGCCTTGAACATGCCTGATATTTCTTGTATGAATTTGGAGAATACAACATTCTATTATTCTCCTAGAAACGGCCTCATTTCACACTCAATAGGTGATTCTCATATTCTATTTCAAAGTATTTTGTTTTACTTCCTTGAAATAAATATGATGAAATCATTAAAAGCTTACGCTTACCCTCAATTTTGCAGACAACAATGTTTATCATTATTATGAACTGGGTAGAAACATAAGTTTCACAGTGTTTTCTTAAACTTAATTTGACTTAGTTGTCCCTATGAACCTAGATAGTATAGGTGGGATTACCGCCAAATAGTATAATGGACAAATTTATTTGGTTTTTAATATCAAAATTTGTAAGTTACAAAAAATCTTCGACCTCCCTGTAAACAAATTCTCATTCACATTTTAACTATATATTATAAGTCCACATGTTTATTAATATATTGTTCCAACAAAGTTAAGAAGAGAAAATTAGAGAGATCTTTCTAGGTTTTAATTATGTTTCTAAATGTTTTCTGGAGACCTAATTGTCAGATTGTATAATCTTCGAGCTCAGGCTTTAATCAATAAAATTCTCTTAAATCCACAACTTTTTACTTTTGAATTAATATCGGTGAAGTTTGAGTTCATCAACACCGAATTGTTGACCGCATCGTCGACCTCGTCAACTCGAGATTCCTGTTCGTGATCTCGTACCAATTTTGGTTCATCTCCAACCCAAACCAAATATGAGACAGTTTAACCCTATTTGTTCTCATGTGTTATTGGAGATGCTTAGTATATAATTAAATCAAGCTTTCTATAGTATGTATTAATTGGTGACTGTGTGACTGTTATATAATTATATATATAAATATAGGTGGCTGAGAAGACCAACTTTCTCTTGTGAGTATCCAACCATTAACAACTAAAGTTCCTTGTTTGAAATTTGTTTTAAATCATTTTCAAAATCAAAGTAAAAATGTACTTGGTATTGACCAATAGATCATTGCCAGAACGTACTTCTCCAATTTTCATATCTTAGAGAAGGCTGAAGCTAGTCCTAAAACTTTGATAGAAAAAGGGTTAAAGATCCTAACAAAATACTATAATCTAATTTTTCTAGTATTGCTGAGCTTTCAGGGGCTTGAATAATTACAATATCTTTCAAATCAACCACTTTCTAGTCCTTAAGCTTATGTAGAACATCATCATCCCTCTTCCTATGACCTTTACTCATCTTAATACACAAACCACTCTTAGAGAACCCGTCTAGAGTTGTGAGTAGTATATTTCATTCTCAGTTAGTCTTTAAAGACAAGTCAAGTGGTCTTACTAAATTAATAGCTTGGATAGTAAAGCTCGCCCACTATTAGATCTGAAGGTCAAGCCATTAGGTAAATGATAATCTCGTACTAGAATGACTAATTCAAGTACAGGAGTCATGCTTAGTTTGATCAGAGGGTCAGATGAAGATGTAAGAGATCCACAGTGAGAGATAGTCATGTCTTCTCCTTCAAGACTATACTTAGTACTGTACGAGAGGAGACTAATCAGTCCTGCTCTACTGGGTAAGTTGTCTAGCAAGGTGCTAGAAGATCCAGGATTTTCAACATGCAAGAAAGTAGATTCAAAATCAATAGGGCATGAAACCCTAAAAAGAAGAAAAGGTGGATTTGGAAGAAGAGGGATACTACAATCAAAGGAGTACAAGCCCTTAAAGAGAAGGGGAAAACAAATCTGTGAGGAGAGAAAAAAGAAACCGAAAGGATCCAAAAACACTAGAGAGAAGAAGAAGAGAACGGATTTAAGGGAGTAGGGGTTTAGAAGAAAGAGGAGGCAAGCTGATTATGGATTAAAGACAAGAATTGGAGCCAGTGTCGAAGGAGGTGGGAATCTCGTTAAGAAATCATAAAATCACTTTTTCAGTCGCTGCCTTCATTTTTTTTTGTTAAACATAGGCCCTGTTCGTTTGTCGGTCGCTGCGACCTGCGACTGTGACCAGCGACCAACGACTGCGATCTGCGACTGTTATGATGTTCGTTTGACAGTCGCTGCTCGCAGTCGCAGTTGCGGTATTGTTCGTTTGACAGTCGCTGGTTTTTATTTATAAATAGTTGGTCGCAGTCGCTGGTCGCTGGTCGCAGGAAAAACCAGCAACTGAAACATCCTTCAAAACCTGCGACCAGCGATTGGTCGCAGGTCGCTGGTCGCAAGTTCTGCGACCAACAAATGAACAGTCGCTGGTCGCAGTCACTGGTCGCAGTAGCAGCGACTGGTAAACGAACAGCCTCATATTACCATCCACATCCATGAAACTCTTAAGAGTTTCTTAAACATTTTTAACATTAAATTTAATAATAATTTATTATTTGAGATTCAACTATAAATTTTTTAAATTTATTTTGTGCATTGTTGAAACTCAAAGGAGTTTCTAAAAAAATTCATAAATTTTTTTTTAAATATTTGCATAATCAACATTCATATCAAAAAAATTATCTTGTAAAACAAGTAATTAAGATCCGTGAACATCTTTTTGGGAGCAGTTTTGGTTTTGGGTTTGAAGTTAGCGAGAGGAACCAATAATGGTCTTCGAGATAATATAACAAGAGGAGAGTTTCCTTAAGAATTGGTTTGCAATGACACCAGAAGTAAGCAGCATGGTATGAGCCATTTCGTATTTTCTGTCTGTGCTGCTTGCTTCGCCTGTCTGAGAGAGAAAGGATCAGTGAAGTGTTGTGGTGTGGAAGTAACGAGATTAAGAGATATCAAGGAAATCTGTTGATGGGCTTACAGTTTGTCCATGTCTTCCTATTGTCCTTCCTTAACAGCATGGTAATAGCACAGCAATGATGCATATTCACTGTGGAAACGCCTTTTTAAATTGCATCAGCATAAGTAGGAATGTGAATACTAAGAAGACCGTGTAAATTTTGACTGTGTTGTTCTCATTAATTTCTCTGGTTGTTCCACCATCTCCCACATAATGCTTGACACATTATGCAATTTTGTCCCTATCAAAATTCAATGATTTGAAAGAATGAACATACTTTTGTAATGCTCATATAATTCACACATTAAGTTAGCAGAAAAGTCTTACTTTCCACCAACAAATAGAACTCCATAATTTGTTATCCTCGTTGTAACTCTCATAACACCTACCCCACATGAGATCTTTACAAACCTACAATAACCGAGTGAAAAAACAACTTTAGAAAATGTCCAATGTACCAAAAATTTGCAAAGATTTAGGCAGACGGTAAGAACTCGTAGGATTCAAAACATAGAAAATTTAATAAAATGCAAGGAGAAAATATGTATGGAATTCCAGCTGCTGCTTAAATCCTCTTAACCAGATCAGGATCCCTATGAAAACTTTAAATTTATCAGCAAAACAGAGCCACGAAAAAAACCAAATATGCAGCAAATTTATCAGCAAATTTATCAGCAAATTTCACCAATTTCGATTTCTCTAGCCATGTAAACTTCACTGCAAGGAAAGAAACCAAATATGCTGTTTGGAATCAGAAAAAGACGAAGAAGGAAGCAGATGCACTAATCTAATTAATAGGATCATCATCAAATGAGCGATTTTTATGCATTCTTGTTTAAACAAACACAAGGAAAACACAAAAATTGCTAAACAACAAAACATTTATAATTAACACGAACTTTACAACCAAAATCACTACGATATCCAGAGAAGAGAAAAGTGAGAAAGAAATAAATTCAGTGAATATTTGATATGAACTTGGTCAAGATCATAAACTCAAAATCGGCACAACAAGGGAGTAAAGGGATAAGTCTTGCACAACGAGCGTGAGCTTAAGTTGCCAAGAGATGTGGAAGGAAGTGGTCAAACAAAGGCTGCGGAAGACCTTTGATATATCGGACTTGAAGAACCAATGATATGACGCACCGAAGTTCAACAAGGGTTTTCTAGACAGGCCAAAGATATTACATACCAAGAGAGGGTCTAGAAGAGACTAGATATGACATACTACTCGGTGTTCGAAACTCTTAAGAAGAAAATTTTTTTTTATTAAAAATCTCGATGAAGAGTACAAATGAGAGAACATGAGAATTTATAGAAAAAAAAGAAAGACAAGCTTGCATGCTGGAACAGACTCCAATGACATGCAAGCACATGCATAAAACCGACAATTAAAGCATTAAAGATAAAACTCTCATCTGCCAACTACCAACTAACTTTTTTTATGAAGAAGTAGTTGGCAAAATGGGCCTGGCCTTGGAAAGACAACAAATGGGCCAAAAGAAAGTGGACCAATAGCCTTATTAAAAACTTAACTTGGTAAACTCAGTGGGCCAAACCCAAATTAGGGAAAAAGAGCACCATTGGAACACTTACTCGTTCATTGCGTTCCAAAGGGCTGAAAAAGGGTAGATGTTGCCGTCCTTGGATCATGCTGGAACGAAATCTGGATGGTCTTGAGAGAACCTCCAAGGACGTTCATAAGTCTTTTGAGTTGGTCCCGGGTCATGGGACCGACTGGTTCTGTCCAAACGTCCATGTATTGGTCATCCGGGTTGTCCGTATTCAGCTTTGGTTCATCCGTGGAGCTGTCTGTCCAGTTGTTTATCTGGTCGTTCATCCGGTCATTCATCTGGTCGTCCTGATTGTTGTTAGGCCTGGTGAGGATCATATCATTTCCTCCCTCTTGAAAAGGATTTGTCCTCAAATCCAAATTATCTGCATGGAATCAAAACAAGTTAATAGTCGCAGAATCATGTAGAAAAAAGGACTTACCTCAAAATCGGTTCAAGCTTGGTTTTGGCTTGTGTGTGGCGTCAGGTGGCTCCTGTTTGACCAATACAAAGAGGTGCATGTCTAAGTGCTTAGCCTGGTCCAAATCAGGTGGCTTGAAACGTTTGTCTTCATCTCGCCTTTCGGTTCTTCTTGTGCACTTTCAAGCTACTCCAAAACCTGCATTTGACTCTTTTGACAAAGACAAGTGGGTTATATCTTTGTGATCAAAGATAAAAGAATAATTGATTCCAAATTTCAATACAATCTGAGGACACTTATAACTCAAAGCAAAATTAAATTCACACATTTCATCAAACAGAAAATTGTTTTGCTTAAAGAATTTCTCTGGTTTAAGTGTTTCAAAAGATTGGATCATTTTATCAAACTTAAATCCAGAAACACATAATTCTTTAACATTTTCTATACCAACACGTTTTTCTTCATCAGGAAAAACAAGAACAAACAAGTTAGGCAAAGTACTAATCACACCAATTTCTTTACAGTGCTTGTTGCGATTTTCACAAAGGAAATAGGTAATGGTCGGTTCATCTTTGAATACTTGATAGCTGCTTGTTTTGTGGTCAGCATCATACTCCTTCTTTTGGTCAAGTTTTGTTCTTAGAATCGTTTGACCTGTGCCAACATAAAGTAAGTTAGGCTTCATTAGTTTTTGGGAGTCTAGATAATTACCTTGAGCTTGTTGCTTTAGATTTGGTTGGCATATCTTTGATGGATTCTTCTTGATTGCCAATTTTTCAGCTTTTTCGTCATAAGTATCAAATTTGGGTCCTTCATCTTCTTTCTTAGTGATGTTTTCAACATTCTCCTCAAGAGCCATAAATACATCTTTGATCCTGCTTCTCCTGATTGGTGGTAAGAGCTTCTAAAAATGGGCGTGGAGCCTTGTTCTTTTTCTTGCTCTTTTTCCAGTCCTTAAGCGCTTTTTTAAGCTGTTTATCAAGGTCGTCCAAAGTCTTTTGCGTTTCCAGTTGTTGGTGAAGTTTGCTTGGTTGTTGAGGATTGTTTTGTGTGAGATGTTTCACGGCTTTATCACCATAATTTCTTTGTTGAACATGTCTTCCCTTTGACAAAGGAAATGAACACTTCTCATGTGCTTGGTAAGGCCATTCATCACCATAAGAACCTTGACGATCACGGCTTCTTTTTGTAAACTCCATGGGGCGCCTCTGATGCATTTGATCAGACCAATTGCCCCTAGGTGGTTCATGGAACTGGTATCGTTGAGGTACTCGCCTTTCATGAATCTGGTCAGGTTTATGTTTAGGAATAAATTGATGAATCTCCTCACACTATCTCTTAAGTCGTCTTGCATGGTATTGAACCGGACATTCATCTTATCCATATGTGCTACCAATTGTTCTAGGAGCCGGGTATGGTGTGAGGTTTCTTCTGGTTCCTCATCGGTACCTGCCATTGAAACACAAAGGTGGTCAGTTCAAAAGATTTTTTGAAAGAAGGTCAAGCGTAACTCAAACATGAAAAAAAAATGTAACAAACGACTTTAAAACAAACTTTGAATGAAAAACGAAAATGAAAAGAGAAGAAAAGGAAAACGAAAACTTAGCTTGTTGTATTGCTCTGATACGAGTTGATATGATCTTGGTCAAGATCACGAACCAAAAATTGGCACAACAAGGGAGTAAGGGGGATAAGCCTTGCACAACGAGCGTGAGCTTAATTTTCCAAGGTATGTGGAAGGAAGTGGTCACACAAAGGCTATGAAAGACCTTTGATATACTGGACTTGAAGAACCAAAGATATGACGCACCAAAATTTAACAAAGATTTCTTAGACGGGCCAAAGGATATTACACACCAAGGGAGAGCCTAGGAGAGAGTAGATATGAGCACTACTCGGTGATCGAAACTCTTAAGAAAAAAAAGCCTTTCTATAAAAATTCTCGATGCAGAGTACAAATGAGAGAACATGAGAATTTATAGGAAAGAAAAGAGAGACAAGTTTGCATTCTGGAATAGTCTCCAATGACATGCAAGCACATGCATAAAACCGACAATTAAAGCATTAAAAATAAAACTCTCATCTGTCAACTAGTAACTAACTTCTTTATGGAGAAGTAGTTGGCGAAATGGGCCGGGCCTTGAAAAGACAACAAATAGGCCAAAAGAAAATGGACCAATGGCCTCATTAAAAACCTAACTTGGTAAACCCAATGAGACAAACCCAAATTAGGGAAAAAGAGCACCATTGGTACACTTACCCATTCATTGCGTTCCAAAGGCCTGAAAAAGGGTAGATGCGACCGTCCTTCGATCATGCTGGAACGAAGTATGGATGGTCTTGAGATAACCTCTAAGGACGTTCATAAGTCTTCTGAGTTGGTCTCGGGTCATGGGACCGACTAGTTCTGTCCAAATGTCCATGCCATGGTCGTCTGGGTCGTCCGTGTTCAGCTTTGGTTCGTCCGTGTAGCTGTCCGTCCAGTTGTTTATATGGCCGTTCGTCCGGTCATTCATCTGGTCGTCCTGATTGTTGTTAGACCTGATGAGGATCACATCAATACTCTTATCATGATGGCCTCAAATAAAAAATTATCACTCTTCGACAAATACACAATTAGGACACAACACAACACATCAACAAAAAATTATTTTTAGATCCCAAAAGCAAAAAAAGTTAATAATTAAGGTGAGTATCGATGTGTTACCTCAGTGGGAAGAGACATGAAATCATCAAAATGATTTGCTTGCATCTCCATAACCTCCTGCAGAATCCTCTTCATCGTCTGATTTTTCCGGTTATACATCTCATCCACCATTTAATCGCCGCAGATCTTTTCAGAAATACAATCTGCCACCGGAGTCTGTCCCGAGCTCGATCTATTTAAAAGGAATATAAACTAAACACACAAATGAGATAGGAGGATTCACATAACTACATGAGATGTCAAACATCCTTCCAAACTCGCTGGAATAGAGAGAGAGTAGTCGTACGTGTAAGTGTGAGTTCGCCATTTTCCATCGAAGAAGAAGAGTAGAGAAGAAGAAAAAAGAGAGAAGAGATAAAAAGAAAGAGGAGAGAAGAGAGGCACAAAGAAATGAGGTTTTGAGACGTCTCTTGGGTCTTTTGATGCTCTTATATTCAGTTTTAATTATTAGGTCTTTTTACTTTTATTCATTTGTTGTATCTTTGTTGTTTATCCTCCTCTGTGTAGTTCTGGTTTTTGTAAGATGTATTTTTCCATTGTTGAGCACGTGTCTTTGAAAATCTAAAAATCTTGTCGGTTTTATCTTCCATAAACTTTTAAGAATTTGTTTTTAGTTTATCTGACTTAGTATTAGTCATATCCTTCCATAATTAATCTAAAAAATTCAACTAAAAACAAAATAAATTGGTCAACATAAAATTGAATATTTATTTGTTTAATAAAATAATTGAATTTTCTTTTGTCAAAACCATAGATTTGCCATTTTTGTTTTCCTCTTTTTTCTTATTACATGAAGAGTTTTTTATTGCGGTGACCAGAAAAAAAGGTTTTGTAATCTTTTTTCGTTTTTTTTTTTAAAGAGGCCTTTTTGCGTCGACAGATTTATAGTGTCGTGAAATTAATGGTAAATAAATACAAAATGATATGGTAAATTCGTATTGGATACCTTATGTCATACCTCCCCAAAAGATACTTTCCCTCTAAAAGATACTTTCCCATTTTGTATATAAAGAAGAAATTTCGTATATAACCCAACTTGAACCGAACTAAAAATAACATAAACGCTAGGTGAAACTTACTCTAAAATTGGAAGATAATCCAAACCAAAAACGCAAACGGTTCTGTCCGGACCGGATCTTTCATCAAGTGCCTCGGGTTCGATACGACACTCCGTTACGAGTATTAACCTGTTTTTTTTTTATTAAACGCTATATTTAATCAAAGGCACCATTACCTTCTTTCTCCTCACTCAAATTTTCTCCATTGGTACTCAGACTCGAATCTTTCTACTCCCAGGTTCGTAATCAATGTTGCATTTTAATGTTTTGTGATAATCGAATCAAAATTGTAATTTACCCCGATTGATCTCTCTAAAACCCTTTTCGTTTCAATCCAAAATTCCTCAGATCTGATCCTTTTTTTTCCTCTCTCCTTGTCTTACAGATCCGAGGATTCTCTGATTTACTGGTAATTTGATTATTTTGATTTTTAATTCTTCGTATCACTGCTAACGATTCCAGATCGTGTAATTTAATGTTTCTGCATTTGCTAATGATGATGATGATCATGGTTCGATTTTGTAGATTTCGAAAACGAAAATTAATTTTTTTTTTGTTGAGAAGGTTTCTTAGGATTTTGATCTCTCTTTGGTGATTCAAAGCATGGCTGCTCCAGTGCCTCCAGGAGCAACTAGACCAAACAATCCGCAAAACTCCGCTCCTCCAAATTTCGTCCCTGGCTCACAAGGAAACCCCAATTCTCTAGCTGCTAACATGCACAACTTGAACATTAACCGGCCACCTCCTCCCATGCCCGGTTCAGGTCCTAGGCCATCACCACCTTTTAGTCAGTCGCCACAACCTTATCCTCAATCAGCTCCTTCCTACGGTGTTCAACAACAACAACCTCGACCTTCTCCAATGGTTAGGCCTGGACCTCCTCCTCCTGCAATGACTAGACCAGGTGGTCCCCCTCAGGTATCGCAACCTGGCGGGCTTCCGTTAGGAAGACCCGTTGGTCCACCTAGTCAGTCACCGTTTGGCACTAGACCAGCGTCTGGGCCAATGCCTGGTGGTGGGTCGTTTCAGCAGCCTGGTGGTTTCCCAGGGTCTTCAGGTCCACCAGGTGGTTTCCCAGCTTCTTCAGGTCCACCAGGTGGTGTTGCTGCAGCTCCTCCTTCAGGAGCACGTCCGGCTGGTTTTGGCTCACCTCCACCTATGGGACCTGGCATGCCTGGCGGTCCGGTGAGTAATGGGCCTCCGATGATGGGTCCTGGCGGTCCGGGTCCGGTTACAAATGGGCCTCCGATGATGGGTCCAGGGGGATTTCCCAGAGGATCCCAGTTCCCAGGTGGTGCTATGATGGGTCCACCGCCTCCATATGGCCATCCTCCCAATGCACGTCCTCTCTCAGGAGATTCACCATTAACTTCGCCTCCTGCTCATTCAAAGCCTCCACCAACAACTTTTCCTGGTGCCCCTTATGGCAGGCAAGGAGGCTTTCCTTATGGAGGACCACCACAGCAGGTACAATCTCTGAAGCTCATGATGTATGTTCTTGTCTATCAATAATTGTACGCTCAACTAATGATTTGATGAAACATGCAATGCCATTGTTAGGATGAAAGTAAAACCTGTTCTTGATGTAACTGTGGTTCTGTACAGAAGGGGACAATATTAGTTGATAAAATTTTCTAATACTGAAAATTTAAAAGCGTAGTGTTAGTAGTGGCAGGGTTCTGCCTAGAGTAGGGAACAATTGATGTAGTATATTTAGATTTTTGCCTTTCATCTGTTTCGTAGGCTAGAGTTTCACAGCTGATTTATTTCCTTTGTGTGACACATTTTGATTGCTTTGAAATGTGAAAATTGGTAGCTCCCTCCTACTCCTGGCACTCCTGGTTCAATATATGGCATGGGGCCAATGCCAAATCAGTCAATGACCACTGTTTCTGGCCCCTCGAAGATTGACCTTAATCATATCCCAAGGCCAGGTTCAAGCTCTGGTCCAATCGTTTATGATACTCGCCAGGAGAATCAGGCTAATCCTCCACCTGTATGACTTATAATATTCATTTTGTAGTTTACTGTTTCATCTGAAGTGAGATTGAAAATTGCTATTTATTTCCCCTGAATCTCATTTTTTATTTCTTTTTTGAAGCCTACTACTGTTGAATATATTGCTAGAGACACTGGAAATTGCAGCCCACGTTACATGCGGTGCACAATCCATCAGGTAACTATGAAGCGAAATATCTTGAGCTAAATGCAACTCTTTGTGTTTTAAGTATTGATCTACTGTGTCCACTGACCCCGGATCTTGATACCTTGCTTCCCTGTTTTCACAATAGATCCCATGTACTGTTGATCTTCTTTCTACATCTGGTATGCAACTGGCGTTAATAATCCAACCGTTGGCGCTTTCTCATCCATCTGAAGAGCCTATCCAAGTAATATTAAACTCTTCACATACTGTCTTTTCTGATCACTTAAAGCATTTTGGCATTCGTTGTTTGCACTGTTTGTATTTTACTGTTTTCTCTTTTCTTATTGATAAGTCCTTGTCGTTTCCAGTTAACAATAGAACTTTATGTTTTTAATCCGTGCTTTTTAACAGAAGAAAACAATAATTAATGCTCCTTTAAAGATTGTACGAAAAATTCAATTCATTTTGGCATGAACCTATTTTATTGAGCAGGTTGTGGACTTTGGTGAGAGTGGCCCTGTTAGATGTTCGCGTTGTAAGGGATACGTCAATCCTTTCTTTAAGTTCGTTGACCATGGAAGGAAGTTCACTTGTAACTTGTGTGGTAAATATTACTGTTCCCTTCAACAGAAGCCATAGATATTAGTTACTGCTATATCAACTGCAATAGTGAGTACCAAGTTATGAGAAACCAAAATTATTCTATGCTAGAATTAGATTCTTGCTTACCTTACTGAGTAATAATATTATGTGAATTTGGTTTTCCCCTCGAAAATCTGGACAGTGAAGATGCTACTATGATCTTAAGAAAGCGACTCCCTATGAATTGTTTTTGTAAACATCATTTAGGGCTTTAATAATTTTGAATGTTTTTGTGATCTATTTTCTCATCATCTTTGCACAGGATACACTGATGAGACTCCTCGTGACTACCAATGTAATCTGGGTCCAGATGGTAAACGTAGAGATGCTGATGAAAGGCCTGAACTGTGTAGGGGAACTGTTGACTTTGTTGCTACAAAAGAATATATGGTTAGTATGTGAACTTTTCTGATTAATGTAAGCCAAAATTTAGTGTTACCTCCAGACAGTGTCAGTTTACGTTTATGTTCTCTTAGAAAACACACCAATGTTTTTCCAAAGTTCTTACTAATATGCATTCGTTTTTTGAGAAACTGGGGACTGACTTTTCATAAGGCAGAAAATGTGTTTTCTCTAATTTGCAATACATCTTACTAATGTTGATGAACAAAGTTAAAAACGACCTTTTAAAGTTAAGTTTTGCTTTTTAGCTAAGAGTTTGAGTTTTCTGTGCTGAAATGGGATATTAATATGATGATTAGATATGTTTGGTGATCCGAAGCAAGCTACTTGGTTCATTGCAACCAGATGGAGATAACTTTCAATATGTATTTTACAGGTGCGAGATCCAATGCCAGCAGTGTATTTCTTCCTCATTGATGTATCAATGAATGCGATTCAAACAGGTGCAACTGCAGCTGCTTGCAGTGCAATCCAGCAAGTCCTTTCAGACCTTCCTGTAAGTTTTTGCTCCTTCCAATGATATACATGTAATGTACACTTGCCTGCTTTTGGGTGGTAGTCATTGAATTGAGTAAATGTCCCTGTCGGAGAAAGCTTTAGGGATCCTTAATAATAGTTTTCTATTAGCTTTCTATTTTAGCATACCCTCTAGCTTACTGAGCCCTTCCTTTCATGAATCTTTTATATTCGAAATCGTAGACCACTTTATTTCTCTATGAAACAAAGTACTGGTAGAGAATCATAGAAAAAAAATCACACCCAAGAATTAAACATAGAATCTTAGGGACAAATTAGAGAATTATCCCTTCTCTTCCAAAATACTGGGTACCCTGGATTACCAGATCCATTATACTCAATGATTTACTGGCTAATGTGGGATAGTTTTTTTCTTTTTCTTCTTTTGGTTGCTGGTGTGGCATGAGCTAGGAAATTAGGTTAGGCTATGGTCACTAGAGTAATGATTTATAATAGACAGGTTTTGTATAATCGTTGTATGTTTTTAACAAAGTCCTGTATTCATTTTGCAGGAAGGTCCTAGGACATTTGTTGGAATTGCCACATTTGACTCAACAATACACTTTTATAATTTGAAGCGTGCACTGCAACAGGTGATTGGTTACATTAGTTATTTCTGCTTCTTTTGCTAAATTATTTAAAAAGGGGTATAGGTAATATTGCCCAGATCTTTCTGCCTTTGATATCATAGATTTAAAGGTGTCATTTTACTGCAAGTAATTCTTCTTTGTCACTTGACTGAATAAATTTAGACTGCTTAGTTTTCTTCACTTGAAAGCCCATTCAGTGCAATAGGCATGAGGAACAACCTATGCATATATTAATTTAAACATTTCAGTTTTGATAATGGTTTCTCTGCTGCTATAAATTTCCAGAATGTGTGCCTTCCTTTTTTTTGCTGGTTCCGTTCAGATTTTGATTCCCCTGTTTATGTGCAGCCGTTGATGCTCATTGTTCCTGATGTTCAAGATGTTTATACACCTTTAGAAACAGATGTCATTGTTCAGCTATCTGAGGTAAGCTCTTGGCCACCTTTTTGTTCGTTACTGAGATTGTTTATCCTAGTTTCTTTCTTATTCTATCTGTTACTTACTTTATTCTTTTGGAATTCAGTGCCGTCAACACCTAGAGATTTTGCTGGAAAGTATCCCAACAATGTTTCAGGAAAGTAAGAGTCCTGAATCTGCTTTTGGTGCAGCGGTTAAGGTATGTTATTACCAAATGTAAATGCTCAACTAGAAGTTGAATCCACTTAGGTGGTATGCATATTTTTACGAGTTGACTAATTCGTAAGCAAACAAAATCTGGGTTAATAATTTTGGAAAAATAACAAAGGAAAATTAAGTTGGTTTTGTGGGGGAATTGTCCAATGGAGCTGGTGATGTAGCAAAACGCATCTTTATTTCTCTCCTTGTGCTAATGACTCACGTATCTATAAATTTTTCCCTCCTAGGCCGCATTCTTAGCGATGAAAAGCACTGGAGGAAAGCTCATGGTGTTTCAATCAGGTGTGCTGCTTATTCTATTTGGCCCCTTAGACCAATGCTTTTGTTTCCAGTCACTTTTAATCAATCTATACATCTTTGAAGCACCTGAAGTATGTTTTGTTAGTACTAGTTGATTTTTCTTCTTTTAGTACCTGTATAATTTTACTGATATGATTATCATCTCCTCCATAGTTTTGCCTTCTGTTGGCATTGGAGCACTTTCTTCTAGAGAGGCCGATGGGAGAGCTAATGCCTCTGCGGATGAAAAGGTACACACACATTTTTTGGTTCCCATAGTGCGTTCTGAAGTAATAGTTTTCTTTTAAATGCATTTGTTAGGTTTCTTTTCCCGGCTTCTTTTGTCTAGAATCTTAAATGGCATCTGGTCCTGAGATTGCTGTGTCATTATTGATTGTAATTCCTCTTTCATATGATTTCAGGAGGCCCATAAATTACTACAACCCGCAGACAAAACTTTAAGGACCATGGCTATTGAATTTGCTGAATACCAGGTATTCCAAAAGATCTGATGTGGGAAAATAACCAATAATGTTTCCATCTGCATAACACTTTACCTTAGTTGTTGCTATATATTTTCCTATCTAATGCATCCAGACATGCCTCAGGTCTGTGTAGATTTATTTATCACAACTCAGACTTATGTTGACATGGCTTCAATTTCCGACATCCCAAGAACTACTGGAGGACAGGTAGATTCGATTATACTTTATCCTGTCAGGTTATCACGTATTCATTTAATTGTAAATGACTAGCATTTTTTTTCATTAGTGATGGATATAACATACATTGTTCAATAAGAATTATTATTAACAGAGTGAATGTCGTCTCTGTACTCCAGTTATACTTCCCATAGAAACACGTGTTACCGTGGCACATGCATCACCCTCTCCTAAATATCCTGTGAAAGTTTTCCCTACTGGATCCTATATCTTATGAATATTGAGCTCATATTTTGATTTTTTCCATTATATTATTTTCCAGGTTTATTGCTATTACCCTTTCTCAGCCCTTTCAGATCCTCCCAAGCTTTACAACGATCTTAGATGGAATATCACTAGGCCCCAGGGTTTTGAGGCTGTTATGCGAGTCAGATGCAGTCAGGTAACCTTTTTTGTAGAGAGCTCTGTCCATATATTACTCTGCAAAATTCAGCTTGAGGTTATATTGATGAATACCACTCTTATTATTGTAGGGTATTCAAGTGCAAGAATACTCAGGGAACTTCTGTAAACGCATACCAACTGACATTGATCTACCTGCGGTGGGCTCATCCTCCTTTAAATTTACGATTAGTTGTCTCCGATAGCATTCAGTGTATCTGTTTATTTCGTGTCAATACCAAAAATGAATATTTCTCCGCTAGGAGACACGATTTGTTTTTTTAAAATTGCAAGTTTGGTATAATTTTGTTTCGTTTCTAACGAACCTTGAGCGCCTCGCAGATTGACTGTGACAAAGCTGTAATGGTGACATTAAAGCATGATGACAAACTACAAGATGGAGCTGAATGTGCTTTTCAGGTTTACTTTGTACTCATGTTAATTGGCCATTTAAAATAATTTTCACGTGACCCTACTTTGCCGAAATGTTAGTACACCGTTCTATTTCATAAAATGTTTACGTTTTCTTTATGATTTCTGTGATTTTCAGTGTGCCCTTCTGTATACAACCATATCTGGAGAAAGAAGAATTAGGGTTATTAACTTATCACTCCCTTGTACAAGCATGCTCAGTAACTTGTTCCGCTCAGCTGACCTAGATTCCCAATTTGCTTGTATGCTGAAACAAGGTAAGTGTCTCTGTTTTGGCTCTGATTCCACTGATAACCATGTTTTCATTATGTGCATATATTTTTGATGATATTATCCCTAAGATATAACTTACTGGTCTTGCGTTTTTTTATATAGCGGCTAATGAGATCCCTACCAAGGCACTCCCATTGGTAAAGGAGCAAGCAATTAATAGTTGCATCACCACACTCTGTTCTTATCGGAAATTCTGCGCTACGGTTACATCAGCTGGACAACTTATTCTTCCTGAAGCACTCAAGCTTTTGCCACTATATACTCTCGGTATGTCCTTGCCACTTTTAGTCCATCTGAAAACAAAAATATTACACCACTCTAAGTTGGTTTGCTCCTTGTGCACTAGGAATTTTTCTATTCGTCTAATTCTTGCCTTTCGAATGACTTTGGACATGGATTACAATATGTTTGTTTGTATGAAAGGCTTTTAGGGATGGTGATACTCCTTCTTTGCTTAATTTGGTTTTCAGTGTCCGCTTGCATAAAATGTTTTGACCCATTATGTTTGATACTATCATATGCGATCATTAAGATGCATTTGATCCTATTTTTCTGAAATACTGGAACTATACTTGCTTTGTATTTTGTTTTGTCTGTCTTTCATTTGCTGATTGCTGAATGTAACATATAGCGTTTTAGAGCAGAACTTGTGATCTCATTATCTTTTCTTTTCAGCCTTGACAAAAGGTGTTGGATTACGGTCGGATGGACGAATTGATGAAAGATCATTTTGGATTAACCATGTGTCTTCATTATCTACTCCTTTGGCAATCCCGCTAATTTATCCAAGGATGATTGCTGTTCATGACCTTGATATAAAGGTATGGAGCTATGTTTTTTATTCTCAGGTGTCGTTATGCCTGAATATACTCTTTCCGAAAATTTTGATGATTGTTCTTTAATCTATCAGGAAAATGAAGAAACTGTGGTTCCTTCTCCGATCCCGTTGACAAGTGAAAACCTTAGAGATGAGGGAGTCTATTTTCTCGAGAACGGTGACGATGGTTTGATATATGTCGGGGAGTCAGTAAATTCAGATATCCTGATGAAGCTCTTTGATGTTCCCTCAGCTGCTGAGATTTCAAATCAGGTAAGCTAATAATCATTTTGGCGCGTGATATATTTTTGTAGGATCTGACTGTTACTTGCTCAACCATGTTACACAGTCGGAATTGATTGTTTCATCGTATTTACGTATCACATTATTGAGAAATATGAGAGAGGGAACTCTTTTCTAGACGTTTTTGAAACTTGCTTAACATGATTTACGCTATGTTTTCCTTCACAGTATGTGCTGCAGAAGTATGATAATCAGCTATCAAAGAAGTTCAACGACGTGGTGAATGAAATAAGGAGGCAAAGAACTTCTTACCTACGGTATCAAACAAAAGTCTTATTACCTTTTTTTTCTTTTCCTTCTCGAGTGATTTCCATTATAACCTTTTGAATCACTTCATGTTCTTTCGTTTTGCAGCCTTAAGTTGTGCAAGAAGGGAGATCCAACAGGTGAGTTAGCATTCAAAGTTACTCTTCGCATAAGCTAACTTGATGACTAGGTTACTTTTTCGGTTAGCAGAGAGATTGATCAGTTTTTTAACTTTGTTTTATCTCAGGAATGTTGTTCCTATCGTATATGGTAGAGGACAAAACAGCGGGTGGGCCCTCGTACCTGGACTTTCTCGTTCAAGTTCACCGTCAAATCCAAGTCAAACTGAACTGACAGGTCTCTCTAGTGTCCTCTGTTTCATGGCTTCAAAAGCTTTAGATTAGAAGAGCAAAAGCAGCAGAGAGAAAGAAAAAGAAAAAAAAGGAAAGCCAATCTTATTCCTTTGTACATACTTTTGGCTGGAAACTTTATAAATTATACTTCAAGTTCTTGTGTCCTTGAGAAGATATATGTTCATTGGAAGATAGCAAGAGGGAGAGAGAGCTCGATAATTTTTTTTTTTTTTTTTTTGCCTTTCTTATTTATACAAGAACAGTCGTTTTGTAGTGGCACTTAGAGAAAGGCTTTTTTAATAGAGTTAATTACATTTAAATGCACTATCATATAGTTACGTTACATTAAGAACCACTTTCAACTACTAGGTCACTTTACTCTTTGAAAAAATCTAAATTACCCCATAAACAAACTTTTCTGTTTACTTATCAAAATCATTTTTTTTTTCACTTTCTCAATACTTACCTGTTTTTTGCTGAGGCAAAATTTGGATCCGACAAAAAAAAGTAGGAAGGAAGATTAAACTAAATTCTTGGATTCATATGTTGAAGTGTTTGATGCTACAAGATGTTTCGGATTGGAAGTCACATGATAACAAGACAAAAAAAAAATTTGATTTGGTTTCTTCTGTTACTCTTCTCCGGTTTTGATGAGCTTTTCTCCTATTCAGAAACTCTTCAGATCTTGCAGTGATTGTATATTAGAAGAGATCTCTCATTTTTGTTTCTTCAATTATGAAAATTATAAGGAATTTAAGCTGATTTATGTGGATTGATTTTATTAACTGAATTGGTTTGGCAATTCATGGGAAAATCCAAGTTCCTCGAAGTGTTTATCTTGTTAAAAAGGTAGAAAGATTTCATCAGATATTCATCGGAAACACTATTGTTTTGACGATAAAGTTGAAAAAAATATGCATTTAAAGTATTTCAACAAAATATGTGTGAAAGAGATCTCTAATCATTTGTTATATAAACATGTGTTACATGAAGATTTATATAGGACATTGTATCATGAACGAGTGCATATATATATTTTGTCTACAAAATCATGTATAAAAAACTGTTCATCTTTATATGTAGGATTTCTTTTGATTATATGCCAAATTCGTGTTTCGAATAAAAAAATGAATTGATGTTTTGTTTCACATCCTACATTGTTCATGACAAATTAGATCTCGCCGTCCACATGTTTATAGGATCCAAACAAGAGATATAATTTATTGAAAACTATCTCTTTATCCATCAAAGCATGTCTATCATATTTTTTTTTTTTTTTGATAAAATGCATAGATACAATCAAAGATGAGCAGATTGATAGCAAACCATGATCATAGTCAAAATATATATTATGGCCACATGAACAATAAAACAATGGACACAAAGCGTGAAAACAAAACGTGGATGCAATTATATGTCCATTAAAACTAATCAACAATCTCATGTCTACGATATCTCCTCCAAAGTGTGCGACGTAAAGTTCACTACAATCTAATATCTTATGAAACCCGTCCATGGTTCGTTGTCTATATATCATTGTACATATGTTTGTTGTTAAATAGACACACATGTCTCTGTCAGACATTTTGTCAAATACTCAAATAAATATTTTGTAATTGGTTTGGGCATTGAGAATTGAATAAAACACCATTAAAATATATATGGGAGTGAGATGGAACAGATTGATGAAAACAATTATTGTCTTGAACAAAACAAATAATCCAAATGTTATGATAAGTCCAAATGTTATTATTATGGAACAGTATTATGCAGAGATGAAAACAAGGTATGATGGAGCTTTCCGTTTTTTAAAATCATGAAAAAAAATGTGTTAAAAAAGTTATCACCGACCAAAATTGAGACATTTCTGTGTTTACTTGCAATCCAAATGTTATGATAAGTCCATTATCATAATTTTATTAGTCCAAAATTTTTTTGGTGTAAGAACTGCTAAATGTAAATGAAATATTGGATGTTTAACAAAATATCAGATTGGGTATAAAGTGAAACGAAGAAAGACAGAAACTTAGCAGCCATGAAGCACGGAGACGTTTGTTGATTGACGTCTCACCTACCAAACATTATCTCAGACGTTTTCGCAAAGTGGGGACGCAACATTATCGGAGACAGAAATTTTTTGTTTTATTACTGACTTAACTTATTCTTATTAAAAGAAACTAAATTAAAAGAATGAAAAGGAAAACTTTTTTATATTAGGTTTTTAAATTTATACAAGTGCTGACTTAAATTTTGAATTTTTACTCTCTTTCTACCTCTTTTAAATTTTTCTATTTTTTATAATCTTTCTACTCTCTCTCTCTCTGCATCTTCTATTAATCATTTAAACAAGGTATGTTTGTAAGTAGTGGTTAGTGATCGTCGTTTATGTGTTTTTTTGTCGTGTCTTCTAACTTTTTGATTGTTTATGGTTTAATGTTTTTATTTTTAATTTTTTTGCAGTTTGGTCATATTTAAATTATGACTTCTCAAGGAGAAAAGTGATGATATTGGTAGTAATTTGGATTATAGAACTATGTGACTAAGTAAGAGACACTAAGAGCAAGAGGAGGAACTTGGAAATTTAAGTGTAATATTTGTAATGAAATTCAAATATTCCAGAATTAGAACACATTTGGTTGGAGTTAAAAATGAAGGTATTGCTATATGTAAGAAAGCAACAAGGAGTCAACAAATTAGAATGTAAAAATTGGAAGCTGAGTTTGAAAAGAGGAAGAATGATTCTGGTCGCAGCAGTTTAATTGTCTTGTGAAACAAACTCTACTTCTAAAAGAAGAAAGTCTGATTCCGCAATTGCTAGAGCCTTTGGTATTAAAGTCAGAGACTAGTTGGATCAAAAAACTGCATTGATGTTCTACACTGGAGGTTTGCCATTTAATCTTGCAAAAACCCCACATTATCATAGGTCCTATTAGTTTGTGACTACCAACAAAAGTGATGGTTATATGTTGAAAACTACCTTACTTGAGAAAGAGAGAAACAATTTTGAGAAGTTATTAGATCCACTGAAGTCATCATGGAAAGAAAGAGGGGTGACAATTGTGTCAGATGGTTGGAGCGATCATACAAGAAAACATTTGATTAATTTTGTCGCTACTTCTCCTCGATCAATTTCTAAAACCGCTTCTCAAATTTAAAAATGTTTCTCAAATACTTTTCTTTTTTTATAATTTTATTTTTGATTTTTTTTATAGTTAAAATTTATATAGTTACAAAAAAACCAATAAACTCAAATTTAATTACGACATATACCGCGATCCATTGGGTAACACGTGTTGATCCAAATCAAACCGGGACAAACTAATAAATTAAAAATTAAAAATTAAAAATTTGTGGTGGAGCCCACCAATCTCTTTCATCATATCAATCTTAGCGAAACTTCTTTTTTAAAAATATGGGGTCCACCACTTTTTTTTTCTAAAAAATGCACACATCTACACTTGAACCCAAATTCTCATAAAAAAAAACAAATACCATGAACCACTAGAACCACTAGACTGAGTTAATGTATTGTGTTTGTATTACATATTTAATATATAATATAAAATTATTGAAAAATAGCAAATATGAGAGTTGAACTCTTTACCCTTAAATTCAAAGAATGGAGAGTTAACCAATTGATCTAATGTGTTTTTTGTAAATATTATAAACACATTAGTATTAATAAACTCAATTATTTAATAATTTATAATTATAATTATTTATAATTACATTTCTATATAAAATATAATTAAATTAAATTTATCTATATAAAATATAATTAAATTAAATTATCTAGATTATGATTGAGTTATACTTATATTAGATAATATAGATGAACTTCTCTTCTCCCATCTCCTCCAAGTCCTACATCTCTTCCAAATCTTTCATCTCCAACAATGGTTGCATCTCCAACAATTACGACATCCTCAATGGTCACATGCTCAATAGACATATAATATTAATTGATTAGTAGTTTATTTGTAGAAAATATGAACTGTATGTTAGATAAAACTATGTAGTTGTGTATAAATGAGTATTAATTAACCAATAGTATCATTATAACTAAGTATCATTATATACTACTACACGTTATTGTACAACGGAATATCAATTGATATAACTACTAACAAAAAATGTGTTTCGATTACATAGATTGCAGGATACAGAACCACTTGCAATGGAACCTTTATTTTTCAAAACTACAGAATATGCTAAAACCTGCAAGCTAACATCAAAGTGTAAAAATTTCATCACATTGACTGAGATTACCGCACTTAAGGATGGACAAGCTTTTAATGTTTTTATGATGAATTATTTTGTATGTTTATGTCGTTAGGTAATTTTGGTTTTATGTGGCTTTATGTAGATGTTTGCAGAATTTTGATTATGTCTTTAGGTACTTTTGGTTTTATGTGAATGTTGGTGTTCACACTTGCACGTTCGCAGTGGTTGTTCGATGGGAAGAAGAAGATTTTCTGGCAAGACTTCTTCGATTTAGACAAAGTTGGTCGAGCATTGACAGTGATAATGAGGGTGGTGGTGAGAATGGTGAGGATGGTGGTGATGGTGGTGGTGGTGAGGATGGTGGTGATGGTGGTGGTGGTGGTGATGGTTGTGGTGGGGGTGGTGGTGAGAGTGATGAAGACAGTTCAAGTCCATCTAAGAAGCTGAAAAGGAAAGCATGTCCTGAATACAATTAAATACAACTATGTAAATAACGAATACAACTAAATTTTAATAATACAATTGAGTTTTGAGAATACAATTGAATACAATTGAGTAATACGAATACAACTGCATACGACTGATGATAAATCACACGCGCCCTCTCGCGCGTTCACACTACTATTCAATAATAAAAAATTAAATATTATGCGTTAACACTTTTTCACACTAGAAGCGTTCACACTATAGTTGTACATAGTAGTATAAATAACATGTAGTTATATAAATATCACTTTATGGTTTTTTCAGTTATATCAATATTTGTAGTCAATTTTCTGAGTTGTATCGACTACATTAGGTTACTAAATTAGGATTTTAAAAAATTGATAATAGTAGATTTTTGAAATTACAAATTTTCAGCAATTCACATACTAAGGATCAAACAAGGTAACAACACACATATATGTTTAGGGTTTGTAATAAACATGTTATTTTTACTTTTTCTAGATTAATAATTGGATATCATATTTAATAGGGTAAACGCTGGTTTTAATATCACAAATACATGATTATAACCAATAAAACCCAAACTCTTAACCTGAACCCTAATCGCTAAAACCTAAATCTTAAACCCTAAACCCTACAATGTAATTGTACCAGTAATACACAGTTGTATTTTCTAATACATAGTTGTACGAGTAATACTCAGTTATCAGATTACACATAATTGTATAATTACTACTTTCAGGTTTTTTCAGTTATATCAATATTTTTATCACTTTTTCTAGCTGTACCGAGTACAATAAGTCAATAAATTAAGATTAATAAAATTTCATAATAATTTCTTTTCAAAATTACAATTTTTTCAAAAAATTTGTATCATAATGGCTATAGTAGTTAACAATACACATACATGTTTAATATATTATAAGATTACAATAAAACATTTTTTTAATTAACTTGAAAGACATAATAAGTAATAGCACTGACAGTGATTTCAATAACGCATATGCATGATTATAATCCATAAACATAAATCATAAATCCTAAACTTTAAACTCTAAATCCTAAACCATAACCAGGTTGTCGTGAGTATGGTGAAGAAGAATTAAAAACATGTTGAAGGTGGTTGATATCGCAATGGAGGAGGAAAAATAATATTAAATTTTGTGGGGCCTAACCACATTTATTTTGTGTGCCAAAAATCAGATTTTTCACGTTTGGGAAACACGTGTGGAAAAAAATTATAAATAAAAGAAAAAAATTTAATGAAGGCGAGGAAAGGTAAGTGTGAGGGTATAGTTGGAGAGCAAAATTTAATTTTTAGGTGGAACCCACAATAAGAATGTTTGAGCAATGAAGAGGGTGTATTTTGAAATTCTCTCCAATATTTGAAGTGTTTTAGAAATGGACTCACTTTTGGAAGTGTTCCTATATTTCTCAAAGCTTTAAATTGTTTTAAAGTAGTGAAAGATAGTCTTCATTTCAGATCTGATGAAAGAAGTTATCCAAGAAGTGGGTCATCAAAATGTTATACAAATCTTCACTGATAAAGAAACAAATTGTAAGGCGACTAGAGATTATTGACTGTATGTTTCCTCATATTTATTAGACTCCATGTGTGGTTCATACCCTTAATCTTGCTTTGAAGAACATTTGTGCAGCAAAGAATGTGAAAGGAATGAAGAACAATATGAGAGTGCAACTTGATAACAACATTTCATGGAGATGCACTTGCAATGAAATATTTCATCTTGAACCACAACATGAACCTAACCTTCTTAAATAAGTCTTCTCCTCTTAAATTGCTTGCAGTTGCCTATACACGTTTTGTTTCAATCATTGTGATGCTTAAGAGATTGAAGCTTATTAAATGAGGCCTTCAAGTTGTGGTCATAAGTGAGGAATGATCTACTTATATATAGAGAGAGATGATGTATAGAAAGCAAGTTTGGTTAAAGAGAAGATTATTAGTGATGATTGGTGGGAATAAGATTCTTATATTATTGATTTCAAAAGACCTATATATGAGATTATTAGGTGTTGTGACACTGACAAAGCATGTTTTCTCTTGGTATATGAGATGTGGGATTCTATAATTAAGTAGGTGAAGTTTGAGATCTATAAGAGAGAAAAACCTCCGGTGGTTGTCCATTCTATAATGTTTTATATAAGATTTTAGTTGCTCGTTGGATGAAGAATAATACTCTTATGCATTGTCCATTTCACTCTTTAAATCCAAGGTATATGATTTATTATTCTTTTTTGTTTTCTTGTCACATATATGTTTTTCTATTATAAATTTTAAAGTGATGAATGACTAAGTGAGGATTCCACCAAAATTAGTCCACATAGACATGCGGAAGTCTCACGTGATAGATTGAAGTATTTTTGAAAATTGTTTGAGTACTGATGATCATATTAAGGTCATTGATGAGTATGCATTATTCTCCATGAAGAATGGTCTGCATTTCAGTGATGTTTACTATGGAACCCAGGAAATGATGTGCTAACTTTGGTGTCCAAACTCCTTTTTTGCAGACCTTGGTGGGCTTTCAAGTTTCTTAAACAACCTAGTTCATCTTCATGTGTTGAGCGCAATTGGAGTACGCAGAAAAGAAATGGCCATAGTTAGAAGCTTCATAAGCCTCCGAAACATCCATAAGGACTGTCAACATGCAGAGACCCTAAAGAAGCTCGCGACAAATATTTTTTTCTCATCTAACTGCCACTCATATTGATCCCACACTTATCATTACACGATGATATCAATCTTAAACCCAAACGATGATATCGAAGGAAAAGAAAAAAAATACTAATTTTAACCAAATAATTTTTTTTTTTAAAACTACAACGTTAGATCTTATTTTAAAAAAGTCGAAGGGAGGGCCAAAACTCATTTTCTTTTGCTTCTTCTCTTTGTGAATTCTCTCATGATTCAAATTTATAATGACTCACTAAACAAATCTGAGAGTGAATCGCCAAAAGAAAGGGATGACAAGAATATAAAGTTACTTTCCAGGAAAGGAAAGATCAAGCCATTTTCACTTTCCGGGAAGGAGGCCGGCGGAATAAGCTTATCAAGTCATCCAAGCCCTGTCATCATTTTAAAAGATTCTTCTTTAAATTTGCTTCCCATGGTGAACACAACCTGTATATGTATATAGATAAAATCGGTTTTTATAACTACCCGAGTTGTGATGACGAGGAAACTGAAAAGCACTATCAAGTATGATCCTAACACCAGAAGCAAGAGCAAGTCGAACGTTACACTTGCCACCTACAAACACAAACATCAAATAGGCAAACCGATCAAGTAAAATTTCTAGAGTAGATGCCTTTTTCTGGTTTCTCACTTGATTTTAATCAGTAGAGAGAGAGTGGACTTTCAATCGCATGAAGAAAGGTGTTAGAATTAAAAGAGATTATGATGAGAGTACCTGGTATATGTTAAGGCTAGCCTTTGTTGAGTCGTAAAAGGTAAAATTTCCATCTAAAGATTCATGCTGAACACTCACTTCAGCAGTATAATCCTCTAGTTCCTGCCAAGAGGTATCTCATGTACTTAACACCACAAATCATAAACATGTGGTCGAGAGAAACCGGACAAAATATGGTGAGAAATAGATAATATATACCTTTTTCAGGGCCATGATTAATGGTTCGTTCTTTGAGAGAAACGGTGCCACCCGAGGAGTTTGTGACAAAAGATCCAACCATGATCTCACATAATAGGGATTTACTGCCAAACTACTGTCATCTGCAAAAATCTTGATGTCTTTTCCTTGGTGACCATAGATATGCCTCTGCGGGAAACAAGAAAACATTAAAGTCAGTTATAAGGAAATGTAACGAGAATATACAACTTTTGTAAAGTGTAGCACGCTTTCTCTCCAATGAAATGACAGTATACAAGTAAGCACTTAAGTTGAGTGTTTGTCTTACCGCAAGGCTTTCAGCCACCAACTTGACACCCTTAATGATAGCATCCTCATTCACAAGCTGCCTGCAGAAAAAGCATCGATATTAGTCTGAAGGATAATGGCAAACAGCAAAGAATACGTTGCAATAGTTAGTCAGACTGCATAAAACAGATGATTAGTTTTGTAAAGGCTACCTCGTGTCAGACAGACTTCCAGCACTTTCCAGTAACTCGGGTGGAGTCGGAAGTTCGGATAGAGTGGCTGCAGTTACTCTAAGTCTTGAAAACTGCTCATGCTCCCAAGCAACCTAAAGAATTCAGCAGGACATATTTAATAAGAAAGAGTCTATTGTAATGATCAGCGAAAACACAATTGTCGGAGAGAGAATATAGTGTGAATATCTCAAGTAACTCTTACATGAGAAGATCATTTAAGTAGTGAAAAATATCAATTAACTACGCAAAAATAGGTTATAATTAGGATTAAGCATTTGAAAATCTTAATGACTGCATAAGACAAGCTTAATGCTGCAAACCATAACGACTTTCAAATTATGACAGGGAAATTCCGACTGTCCAAATTTGGGTACAGTTGAAGTAGTCAATTGGACACCTATGAATACCGGAATCAAGATGAATAAAAGGACGCGAAACTAAGAAATACTCTTAACATACAGCTCTGTTGCAAAATCAAGTCTAGTTTGCACCATTCAAAAAGTGAAGTATCGACTCACTCGTGAATTAGATATATTAATCTTCTTGTGCTTCAGGGCAACTTGAAAACCCAAGTCTTCTGCCACATTAGAGAAGCCCTGCAGAGATGCATGCATTAACCAATGAACCATAATAGATAGTCACTGCAACGATGCATACACTATCGTTTTTACCTCAAAAATTTGTTTTATATAGACGTTATCCGGAGGCTTTGACACGTGAACCAGTAATTCATTGTCCCAAGAGCCAACACTGTTCAAGCAAATGGCATAATCAATGCTCTCACGCATCCTCTGATCAAGGCTCTTCAGCCACTGCAGAAGATATGATGCTTAATGAAGCATACCAACAAGTTTGCAAATGCAACAACAAAATAAGATGCACAAAGGATATAATTTTAGCAGAATCAGGAAGTAAGGTCTAGTACCTTTTGAGTTCCTTCGTAGTTGTAGGGTCCACCAGATGTCAGTGCAAAAAGTAAATTGCATCTTCCTCTTGTCTTGGGATTTGAGTAAAGAGTGGAAAATAATCTAGCTACTTCAAGAAGCGCCACGACCCCACTTCCATTGCTATCACTTCCGACGGATAGTGCCTACGAATACAAGTTAATCAGGTACATACTACCACAATAGTAAGGATATCTAATACTCATATTACTTACAGGAGCTGCTCCGAAGGTATCATAGGATGCAACAACAGCAATTGTTGGAAGCTGGTTGGAATCTCCATCTGCTCTTGATCCTGGAAGCCATCCCTACACACAAACCAAATCCTCAGACTCTATGTATGTCAAGCATCGAAATAAACCAGTACAAGAGAGAGAGGACGCGAGAGCACGTATTCACATCAGTAACTAACAAGGAGCGGGCAAATTAAAATTACGAGAAAGTAATAACGTTCAACCTAGATTCAATGATACTAACATGAGGGAAGTGTACACCAAATCCCTAGTTTCTGAAAAAAGGAAGAGCTTAACTGATCCCATACTGAGGAAATCACTTCATTGCAGGGTAACTGGACTCTACGTTGCACAAATGCAAGCTACCACAAAGCAGACCATCAGACTTTAACAACTGAGGTGTCTACAGACTGTCATGCTATTTATACTCATCTTAACATACAACCAGCCGAGGTTCCCAAAACAGAATTAGCTAATAGTTGAAGACAAGACAGAGAAGGTTATGCTACTTATCATAGATACTAAAACTAGTCATAACATTATCAGTGTTAAATAAAATTTTAATCAGTTACCTGAATGTTTGTGATGGTGGGAGATGCAATTTTCCTAGGCTCTGATACGGAGATAACAAGCTTATATCTGAAAATAGTTACAGAAAGAAATGGTTTACGTACACACAGAAGTAAAAGTTCATCAATAAAGCATTCCTTGGAAATGAAGAATATTGTATATAGAATGGGCATATTCAAATATAGATGCACAGTTAACCAACTACCATATATAGACAAGATGTGCTAGTAGACTAAGTGTTTAATACGTAGCTTCCCCAATCTTGACGTCAGACATCATCACTATAATTATAATTAGCTTATAACAAAATTGTATGCCAGAAGACATATCACTTACAACATCTAATGATAATTCCAAGAGAGTGATTGACAATATGTTTGACTAACCCGCCTGTGGTTGCTGTAGCTTGCTGACCAAGTGCATCATTTTTCTTTACATCAGCCAACATAGCATCAGTTTCTTCATTTTCAAATGCAAAGTACACAGGAAACTGTAAGAATAAACCATGATTACCATTAGGACTATCTGCGCCACCTATGCTGACAAACAAAAAAAGAGAGTGCTTTTCAACTTGAACTAATACATATGAAACAAAAACACTCACAGGTATGTTGCCATGGACAAGTAACTTCTCAAGTTGTGCTAATAATTTCCTGAAGCCATCGGTTTCAGAGATTACATTTCCACCACCAATGTTTCCAGGTCTAAACGTCTGGGGAAGCAAAATCAACAATCCCCCAAGCGACTGCTTTTGTGAGATGTAATCTGCCATCATCTTTACAGTGTAAATAAAGTAACTGGAGAAGAAGAAAATAGCAACAAAACCCAAGCCTCATACAACGAAAATCCAGAAAACCCGATCCAAATCAAAGAGCGAATCAGCTGCCTAACAACAATGAGAGCTAATCCTTAAAAACAAATCGAAAGTACCTTGAACGAATCCGATATCGAGCTCCCGGAGTGGGAGGATAAGTACAGAGCGAGATAGGTCGGCGCCGCGTTGGAAGCTGAGGGAAGCGGCGTGATGGTTAAGGGAGGAGAAACGAGAGCCGAAAGGAACGCCGGAGATGTCATATTGGATGAGACGGTAAACATCTACGACAGTGGCGGCGTCGCAAAGCTCGACGCAAGCGACGAGTATGAGCATTAACGCAACGACTGGATACATGGACTCGAAGACCATGGAACGATGTCTCTGCTTCGATTTCTTCTCGTCCGCCATTGTTGGGGGTGGTCTGGATCTAGGGTTTTGTGCAAAGTGGAAGAGATCTCGGATTTGATCTAAGTGTAATCTGTTTTTGATCTATAAGTTTAGTAGTCACCACTAGATTATCGTTATTGACTTCTGGGTTTTTTCTTTTTTCTTTTTTTTTTTGTTTTGTTTTGTTTTTCAAGTTAGAAAATGTTTTGCAAGAGACGATCATTGCACGTTCATTTTAGAAGTGGCCGCTTATTTGTATTGTTATTGAAAAAAGAAAAGAAATTGTTTTCATTTTTTTGGGTGCAAATAACAAGAAACATAAAAATTGCTTAAGTTCATTACAAGAATGTTATGTAAGTTTACTAATATGAAAAAGTTTGTGATAATATGGATTGATTGGTTATTCTACTAATATCTATTAACATCAAGTAGATGTTATATTTGTGGACAATAGTAGTGAGTGATAATAATTATGAAAAAATTATCACTTTATATTGTTTTAATATTTTTATGTGGTACAACTACTTCTAAAATTTATGACACGATTCAAATTCAGCACTTCGTAATGTTGTAGGAGATTTTAAACTCACTAAGCAATGTTGACAAAAAAAATTAAATTTAAATTATTCAAGTAAGAGTTTATTGGTTTTCCAACTAATACTTGTAACATTTATGGAAAAAGTTTTTTTATTGCTTTTTATTACTTCAAATTTCTCAAAATTAAAATTTTTCAAATTTCTTATAAAAAAGTTTATTTTCTAAAATGTTTGTAGCTGTGAACGGTTAAGATAGATAATAAAAATATATATTTCAAAGATACAATTAATTTAAAATCAGTTTATAAATAATACCTAAAAATAAGAATTAAATATTATAATTACAACATAGATAAATAAATTTGATACATATGAATTAATATTCACTAACCACCTATCATAATTTAATATTTTCATATTTTAAACCAAAATTCTCTCACTAAATTTATTTTCAATCAGTAATATATATATAACTACTAAAATTCTCTAAATCTAACTTTAATCTCCATCCAAAAATATTTTTCATTAAAATCATAGTTTTCCTCCAAACTAGACAAATTAAAAGATAAACATAAATATTATACATATATTAATTTTAATAGTTCTTTATTATTAATTATGTTGAATTGCTGATTTTTATAATTTATCATAACAATATAATAATATTATTTTCATATTTTATGATATATATAATGTATTTATATTATTAATATATTATTTAATTGTATTTACTGGTTAATCAGTCACAAATATTCTGCAAACACATCAGTTATATGATCGCTTTTATAACAATAAAAACAACAACCACCGACTTTCGCAAACTTAAGCATCCACAACCACAATCGATGATATTCATAAATCTAATATATTCCTACTTTTTTGTGTCACATACTTCTACGTTTTGTTGCCAGTACTTATTTTTAGTTTGTGAATGATATTCATAAATCTAATATAATATGAATAATTTGGGTAATTTGATACAGTTTTGGTTATGGTTTTTTGTCAATTTATCATATTGGTTTTAATATACTTTTTAACATCCCACACTGCTGGATTAGAATCGAAATGTGTGTGATGGATTCAAGTTTTACTAAAACATGTTTTTAAATTTACGATCATTACTGAAACCACTCTAGCTGATCTGAAACGCCGAAATCCCCTCCGATCTACATGCTCGTCGCCAAATTCTATGGATATTCGTCGAGTCCTCTAATCACTTTTCTAATCATAAAAGTGTTTCTCTGATAAGTGGAAACTCGTCTGAAAAGGTTACATGGACGTTGATTGCTATGGAGAAATCTAGTTTGATTGATCAGATTCAGCCAGAATTTGTTGCTTCTAATGGTGTTGTGGAGGTGACCATCCTTGATGTGATCCTGCTTTAGAAGTGTAGAGTCTCTCGGATAATTAAACAAAGTTTCTTGGTTAGTTAAAACATGGTATCTTTTTGCCGGTTTACTCTTATATATAGTATTGTATATTGTAAGCTTTCAAATTTTAAGAGAAAGATTATCATCTTATCTTCAATAAACGAGATCTACTCTCATTTCCTTGTTCTTACTCTGCTAAAATGGTATCAGAGCCAACCTAGTTGTTTTTCTTGCTCTTGGTTCTCTCATCATCGTAATCAATTTGTTTTCCCACTGATTGATTCTTCACCATGGTTTCGATCGAGAAAATCCCACGAAAATCAACTCGTTCCAAAGCTTTGATGAGTTCAGCTCCACGCACAACTCGACTCTTTGCTCAGATTGCTGCTGTAACATAATCTCCCTCCAGCTCTACTCCGATGGTCTCATCTTATAATGCTGCCATGAAGATTGCCTAGGATTCAAAGAACAAAGATTGGTTCCATTGATGGATCTTTGATTCAACCCGATGAATCTGAGCTTTTGTCTTTGTATTTGGTCCCAGTGTAATAGAATGGTCAAGTCTTGGCTTTTGAATTCAGTTTCGCCTCAGAACTATCAGAGTATTTTATGTCTCAATGATTCCACTGATTTCTAGCACGACCTTGATGGTCGTTTTCACATGACTAATGTATAGAGAACCTTCAATCTCACAGAGGAAATTCAAGAACGAGATTTCATTACTGTAATATGGTAGCAGAGCAAAACTGATCCAAAATCTAATTTTTTTTCTTTCTTCCCATCACATCTTTTCTTATTTTCTTTCACCTTCCGTTTACACATTCAACTTATCATGGCGCATCTCAATCTCGATCGCGCCTATGGAGTAACAAACATCAAATTCCATATTCCGATCACTTTAGATATGGGCGATCTCAACTACGACCCATGGCGTGAACTGATGCTCACTCATTGCCTAAATTTTGATGTTCTAGGCCACCTTGACGGATCCACCGAACCAGACGATGAAAATGACATCACATGGAAGAAACAAGACAGCATCATCAAACTGTGGCTATACAGAATAATTTCAAAGGATGTTTTCAAAAGCTGCTTCAAAACCGGAGCAACAAAAAGAGACATTTGGACTCAAATTGAAAACTTATTTATGGAAACAAGGAAGCTCGTGCGATCGTAAAGGTTCTATTTTTTTATCTGAATACTACACCACTTTGAAGACTTTATGAGATAGTCTGGAAAGCACAAATAAACCAAATAAACATATACTTGTGGTAATGCAGCTCGTATCCAACTGAAGGTAGAGTGTGGCAACATTGTTAAGTTTCTTGCTGGTCTTAACAAATCTTATGCCATCATTCGAAGACAAATCATCATGAAGAAAGCTCTTCCTTCTTTGTCTGAAGTTTACCACATCTTGGATCAATATGATCACCAACAAGAGTTCTTTAATGTGATACTTTCTCCAGCCTCTGCATTTAAAGTGTTAGAGACTGTCATGCCTTCTGCTACTGATCCTACCATTTGCTATGTTCAGAATGGCCCCAATAAAGGTAGTCCCATATGCTCTTTATGTAATCAAGTTGGATATATCGCTTAACGCTGTTACAAGAAACATGGCTTTCCTCTAGGTTTCATCTTAAAGGAAAACTCTCTGAAAATTTTCAAAAAACTCAGTCTTGTTGCAGCTCCGATTACCTCATCTCCTATAGTACCTACATCTAAACCTGCTACTACTGATTGTGTGATTGGTGGCTTAACTTAAGATCAACTACAGCAGTTCATTACTCTCTTCAGTTCTCAGCTCCAATTGCAACCCACAAGTGGTGTGAATGAGGCCACTTTGTCTAATCTCCAATGGAAAACTCTGGTATCTCATTCGCCCCATCTACTTATGGTTTTCTATGCCTCTCGGCGATCTCTCAACATACCCTTTCTATCTCTACTTGGGTTATTGACTCTGGTGCTACTCACCATGTGTGTCATGATCGGAGTCTCTTTTCTTCCATGGATACGTCAATTATTAGTAGTGTCAAACTACCAACCAGCACAACTGTCAATATTGGTGGTGTGGGAATAGTTCAGCTCAATGAACACATTTCCCTCCATAATTTTTTTTTTCATTCCTGAATTTTGACTAAATCTTCTCAGCGTCAGTTATCTCACTACTGATATTGGTTCTTGAGTTATCTTTGATGTTTCCTCTTGTGAACTTCATGATCATATCAAGGGTAGGACGATTGGAAGCGGTCGAAGGGTGGCAAACCTATATGCAATGGATACTCAGCTTACCTCAGCTCAGTGAATGCATTTGTCGACATCAGTTTATGGCACTAGAGGCTCGAGCATCCTTCTATTGGTAGATTGGATAAAATTTATGGTTTTCTCGGCAATACTAGGCATAAGAGTAAAGGGGCAGCTCATTTTCATGTTTGTCATTTTGCCAAACAGAAGAAATTTTCTTACTCTTCTCACAACAATTGTTGTACTACTAATTTCCAGTTGTTGCATGTTGATATTTGGGGCCCTTTTTAAATGGCAACAGTTGAAGGTTTTAAGTATTTTCTCACCATTGTTGATGATCATTGTCGTGCAACATGGATATATTTACTAAAAACCAAGAGTGAAGTCCTCACTTTTTTTCCCGTAATGCATTGAGAACCAGTACAATATGAAGATCAAATCTGTAAGGTCTGATAATGCACCTAAACTGAATTTTACGGTTCTGTTTCAAAAGAAAGGAATCGTCTCTTTTCGTTCCTATCCAGAGACACCTGAACAAAACTCCGTTGTGGAAAGAAATCATCAACATCTCCTCAATGTTTCTTGTGCCCTGTTGTTCTAGTCCCACGTTCCTTTACGATATTGGGGTGACTGTATTCTGACTGTTGCATTTCTAATCATCAGGACTCCATCTCCTCTTCTCTCCAACAAAACACCATTTGACCTTCTCACAAGAAAAGTCTCTGATTATGTTCAGTTGAGAACGTTTGGTTGTTTATGTTATGGATCCACTTCTCCGAAGCATAGACACAAGTTCAAAGCCCGATCCAGATCTTATGTGTTTTTGGGTTATCCTGGATATAACGGTTACAAATTGATGAATTTGGAGAGTAATATCGTTTACATCTCCCGAAATGTTACTTTCATGAAGAAATATTTTCTTTTGCATCGCATCAAGCTAAAGATGATGGTCATTTGGCTTTCTTCACACCAAAAAATTATGTTTCTTCAGGTACTGTCATTCCCTCTATCTTTCCTGCCATCTCATCTATACCACCACAAATTTCTCCACAAAAAAGACAATCACCCTCATATTTACAGGATTACCATTGCTACTCCTTTGATATACTCATTCTCCTCATTCACTTTCTTTGACTCTTTTTTACTCTAAATCTATCTCATCTTGCTTACATTATTAACATCACAAAAAATTCTCATTCCCCATTCTTTTACTGAGGAACAAAAATCCAAGGAATGGTGTGGAGCTGTTGATATTGAAAATGATGTCATGGAAACTACTGATACTTGGGATATTACTTATTTTCCTAAGGGAAAGAAAATTGTTGGTTGTCGCTGGGGTTTTCACTTTGAAATTTCATGCTGATGGTTCTTGAGCATTATAAAGCATGGTTGGTTGCTAAGGGTTATTGATAAACCACTACGAGCATACTATCGAGAGAAAGAAAAGGCGAAACAGAGGACTGGAAGGAATGACGTGGCACCAGAAATAAACAACTAGAAGATGACGTGGCGTCGCACAGGTGTAGCTGTTATATAGCAGTTACGGTTGTTAGGAGAGGAGGGAGGAGAGATAAGATCTGGAGCTTAGGACTCTGATCATGGCGATATCGGACGTAAGTGTTTGATATCGATACGTGTTGTGACAATTGAGAGAGTAACTTGATTGTTTTTCAATTCGTAATTCAAAAGTAATTCAGTCACACAATCTCTGTTCTTATCAAATTGGTGCGGTGAGCTCTGCGATTACGTCGATCTTCAAATGGCGAACTCGTTACCGGAGCTAGAAGAAATCAATCACAAGCTACGAGAAGTCACTCAACACGTTGACACGCGAATCGACGACATCTCGCAACAAGTGGAAATCATTCATGGAGGTTTCACATTACTGACAAAATCAAACTCGGAACTTACTCAATCCATTGCTCGTCTCGAAGCACTGTTGATGACGAATAAAGCAGCAGGAAAGAATGTGGTAGGATCATCATCATCAGATAACCAGGTTCGGAATTCCATTCATAATCGATCACCGGAGGAATTACCGTTAGGTTATCGGGGAATTGATCACGCTTTTGAGAATCGTATTGGTATGTTAAAGAAGATTGAATTACCGAGATTCGAAGGGAAATATCCTAATATCTGGATTAACAAGGCAGAACGTTTCTTTCGACTGGGAAACTATTCCGATCAGGATAAGTTTGAATTGATATGAATGACCTTCGAAGGTACAGTCTTGAATTGGTTCAATATCGAATGGGCAGAGGATCCGTTTCACGATTGGGACCACTTTAAACGACGGCTGATAGCTCATTTTACTTATCGGATTGAAGACGATCCAGGGAAGCGATTATTCTCGATCAAACAGAGAGGCTCTGTTCAAGACTATGTGAACGAATTTGAAGAATTAAGAGCATTGGTAACAGGTGTTGATGAGAAGAACCTGGAGCACGTTTTCTTCAACGGTTTAAAGCAAGAAATGCAGGAAGTTATTAAGCTGAAAGAACCACGGGGAATCAGACAACACATATCAGCGGTTTTACGAATGGATGGCAGTGCATTCTGCAAATCTGTGGCGGCAGTCTCAAATTCTTACACTCACTATGGAAAGCCCACGTATGGACCGAGTCGCTATACTGGCCAAGAGTCGACTCATCAACAATCAGCTCAGAATCCGAATACCGGACAAAGATCACAGGGAAGTAACCAGAATACGTTAGCAGAAAAGCCCAAATGGAGACCACCACAGGTAGGAATGGGTCCTGTCACTCGGAATTTAACTCCAAGCGAAGTGGCAGATCACAGGCGACTGGGGCTATGTTTTAAATGTAACGAGAAGTGGTCCAAGACTCATGTCTGTGGCAACAGGGAATTACGAGTTTTAACAATATTGGATGGAATGGATGTGGAACTGGTGAATGATGACATAAACGACAATGCCTCAGAGGATATGGGTCAAACAACAGAACCACGGGAACTATCAATTTCATCCTTCCTGGGACTATCTTCACCTACAACGACCAAAATATGGGGCAAAGTGGGAAAGGTTAACGTGAAGATCATGCTAGACAGCGGAGCAACACATAATTTCATGGATCCATCGTTGGTTCAAAAAATAAACGTCACACCTGTCTTACAATCTACATTGGACGTCATGTTTGGGAATGGAATCACGGTCAATGGTTATGGTGTGTGTAAAGCGATTAAGTTTACACTACCCTCCATTGAAGATGTAGCTGATTTCATTGTCCTTGACTTGGGACGCATCGATATGATCCTTGGAATACAATGGTTACAGACTCTAGGAAAATGCGAGATGAATTGGGCAACGCATGAAATGTCGTTCACCTTCAACGGCAACAGAGTGAAAATAGTGGGTGATCCATCACTACATGGAACGGGTAATACAGTACAAGACAAGAGATCTTTGGCAGATACGACTGACCTGGCGATGGATGTTGACGAGGTTCACATCAATCAACTTGACTCCAATTGCGAGATTCCACCTCCGATAGAACGTTTATTGGACAGGCACGTCCTGGTATTTGCAGAACCTTCCCATTTACCGCCCTTACGCAATAGGGAGCACGCTATAAACTTGATAGCAGGTGCTGGGCCAATAAACGTTCGACCTTATCGATACCTTCACGCGTATAAAGAGGAGATGGAGAAGATGGTTTCTCAGATGTTGGAAGCCGGGTTGATCAGGCCAAGTCGATCGCCTTTCTCTAGTCCAGTACTATTAGTGAAGAAGAAAGATGGGAGCTGGCGATTCTGTATTGACTACATAGCTTTAAACAAAGTGACGATCGCAGATAAATTTCCAATACCGATGATTGACCAGCTACAAGATGAACTGTATGGGGCTCAAGTCTTCTCCAAACTGGATTTGAGAACAGGTTATCATCAAATTAGAATGCAAGAAAGTGATATAGAAAAGACAGCGTTCAGAACGGCTGATGGACACTATGAATTTCTTGTCATGCCCTTCGGTCTGACGAACGCTCCGGCAACCTTCCAAGCACACATGAATGAGATATTTCGTCCATTTTTGCGTAAGTTCGTACTAGTCTTTTTCGATGACATATTGATCTACAGCAGGACAATGGATGATCACATATCTCACCTTCACACGGTATTAGAATTTTTTGCGCAACATCAACTATTTGCCAACAAAAAGAAGTGCTCTTTTGGTCAACAACACATTGACTACCTAGGACACTTAATCTCAAAAGATGGTGTTGCAACGGATCCTGCAAAAACAGAAGCTATGAAACGTTGGCCATTACCATCTTCAGTGAAGGAATTGCGAGGTTTCTTGGGGCTCACCAGATACTATAGGAAGTTCGTCAAAGGATATGGTGCAATTGCCCGGCCATTAACCAACCATCTGAAACATGATGCCTTTGTATGGTCAGAGAATGCCACACAAGCGTTCGAAGCCTTAAAACAAGCCATGACTTCTGCACCAGTCCTCATACTTCCGGATTTCTCTGACACTTTTATTATTGAAACTGATGCATCTGGACATGGGTTAGGAGCAGTCTTAATGCAGAAACATAGGCCGGTTGCATACTTCAGCACGGGTTTATCAGTACGACAACAAGTAAAACCCATCTACGAACGTGAACTAATGGCAGTTGTATTAGCTGTTCAAAAATGGCGACACTACTTGTTAGGGAGGCGATTCATTGTTCATACGGATCAAAAGAGTTTGAAATTTTTGTTGGATCAAAGGGAAGTTTCATTGGAGTATCAACGTTGGCTCTCTAAACTCCTTGGGTATGACTTTGAAATTATATACAAGCCCGGTATCGAGAACAGAGCTGCGGATGGGTTATCTAGAATTCAACATCCTACAGACTCTGAGATCAACACAATCTGTGTAGCCTTCACAGCATCATCACCGCTACAATTAGCCGACATGTTACAAGAGGCAGACACATACATTGATATTAAAAACATCAAACAACGGATTAAGGAGAACAAAGAAGTGAAACCGGGCTATACTGTGATTGGCGATAAGCTCATGTACAAAGATAGTCTGGTAATACCACGTTCTTCTTCATTTATTCCCCTCATTCTTCGCGAATTTCATGATGGTCTTCTTGGGGGTCATGCTGGGGTATTGAAAACAATGAAGAGAATTCGGTCTCAATTCTATTGGACTCACATGAACAAGGATATTCAACGTTATGTATCGGAATGTGATATATGCCAACGTCACAAATACTCTACTCTGTCTCCTGCGGGTTTGCTACAACCGCTACCTATCCCCAATGCGATCTGGGAAGATTTGTCAATGGATTTCATTGAAGGGTTACCACTATCAGGAGGATCTAATGTGATTTTCGTCGTAGTGGATCGGTTAAGTAAGTTTGCACATTTTTTTAAAACTGAAACACCCTTTCACTACAGTTGATGTGGCTCACCTTTTCATCAACGAAGTTGTTCGTCTTCACGGATTTCCTAAATCCATTGTGTCAGACAGAGACATAGTGTTTCTTAGTTCATTTTGGCGCGAGATGTTTAAACTTGCAAACACTCAGCTACGCTTCAGTACGGCGTTCCATCCGCAATCCGACGGCCAAACAGAGGTTGTAAATCGTTGCTTGGAGACTTTCCTTCGATGCTATGCGTCTTTGCATCCCAAGACTTGGTCGAAATATTTGGTATGGGCTGAGTTATGCTATAATTCTAACTTTCATACAACATTGGGCACGACTCCTTTTAGAGTGGTCTACGGACGTGATCCACCACATCTGCTCAAGTATGAATCAGGAGCAACAACCAACTTTGATTTGGATGCACAACTGAAAACACGAGACGCGATGCTCTCTTCCATCAGGACCCATCTCATTCGTGCGCAAGACAGGATGAAAACCAATACAGATAAACATCGTCGTGAACTTGAGTTCAAACCGGGTGATTTGGTGTTTTTGAAGTTACGTCCGTATAGACAGCAATCGGTTAATCGTCGTATCTACCAGAAACTGGCGGCACGTTATTTTGGTCCCTTGAAATTCTGGAGCGAATAGGAACAGTGGCTTACCGTTTACTACTTCCTCCCGAGTCTAAAATTCACAATGTATTCTACATTTCACAATGTATTCTACATTTCACAATTGAAACCAGTTTTGGGTTGCTCTCATCAAGTTTCAACACTTCCGAATACATTTACGGTGGATGAGGAAGTGATAATTGAACCTGAAGCCATTTTGAATACTCGTTATAGTGATGTGGGACGTTTGGAGGCACTAATTGCTTGGACAGGTTTACCATCACATGAGACGACTTGGGAAGATGTGGCCTCATTAATACGACAGTTTCCGTCGCTTGAGGACAAGCTCCGAGTCGCCGGGGGGGGGGGTTATGATAAACCACTAAGAGCATACTATCGAGAGAAAGGAAAGGCGAAACAGAGTACTGGAAGGAATGACGTGGCACCAGAAATAAACAACTAGAAGATGACGTGGCGTCGCACGGGTGTAGCTGTTATATAGCAGTTACGGTTGTTAGGAGAGGAGGGAGGAGAGATAAGATCTGGAGCTTAGGACTCTGATCATGGCGATATCGGACGTAAGTGTTTGATATCGATACGTGTTGTGACAATTGAGAGAGTAACTTGATTGTTTTTCAATTCGTGATTCAAAAGTAATTCAGTCACACAATCTCTGTTCTTATCAGTTATACTCAAAAAGAAGGTCTCGACTACAACAAAACGTTCTCTCCAGTTGCAAAAATGGCTACTGTAAAGTTGTTGTTGAAAGTCTCCGCTTCCAAGAAATGGTTCTTGACTCAACTGGACATTCCTAGTGCTTTTCTCAATGGTGATCTTGAAGAATAGATTTACATGAAGCTTCCTGAAGGATATGTTGCACGAAAGGGAGACACATTACCTCACAATGCTGTTTGTCGATTGAAGAAATTTATGGTCTCAAACAGGCCTTTTGGCAGTGGTTTCAGAAGTTCTCAGAGTCACTCCTGCATCTGGGTTTCATTAAAGCTCATGGAGATCACACTTTGTTGCCGAACAAATGATGCTTTTGTTGTGGTGCTAGTTTATGTAGATGACATTATCATAGCTAGCACCAGTGATATTGTTGCAGCATGTTTGACCGAAGACTTGAAAACGCATTTTAAGTTGTGGGATCTTGGTCCTCCAAAATATTCCTTAGGCATGAAAATTGCTCGCACGTCTGAGAGGATTTCTATTTGCGAGAGAAAATATGCATTAGAAATTCTTTCCTCTATTGGTATGTTGGATTGCAAACCCTCTTCTGTTTCTATGGTTCCCAATTTAATCATGTCCAAAAAGATGGTGTATTGATTGAAAACCAAGAGTTGTATCTTTGTTTCGTCGGTCGTCTAATATACTTGATCACTACTCGACCCGATATCACTTTTGCGGTGAATAAGCTTTGTCAATATTTATATGCTCCTCGTACCTCTCATCTACAAGCTGTGTACAAGGTGTTACAATACATTAAATGTATAGTTAGTCAAGGCATCTTCTACTCACCTTCTTCCGATCTCGCTTTGAAAGGTTTTGCCGATGCAGATTGGGCTGCTTGTCCTAATAGTCGATGTTCGACCACTGACTTCAGCATGTTTTTGGGTGATTCTATGATATTTTGGCGCTCTACGAAACAACCCACAGTTTCCCGCTCCTCATATATATAGACGATTTCATTTTATAGATTTATATTTTGATATATTTTTGAAATATGGTAATAACTCATATATATCACCAGTAAAATAAACTATATATATCACCATTAATTAAAAAATATAAATTAATAGTATTATTAAAAATATAGCAAATTTTTTATATCAACTTAGGATAAAAAATATAACAAATTTGTGTATAAATATTTATACTTTTGGATAAATTAATTGTAAGTGTGATCATAACAAATACAAAACCAAAACAACAATTATCAAAAGTTAATATTTTTGTGGATAGTTCCAGTGTTAAAATTGTATTTAAATTTATTAATCGGTATAAAAAATGACTAATCAAAATTCTAAATTTTTAAGTTTATTTGTATTTTAATTGCGGTAAAGTATTTTGGTCGAACAATTGATAGTCGATTTATTGGGTTAATTAATATATTGAATTTTTATCAGTTATATGTATTTTAACTAAAAAAATCAAATTTATTAGAATTTATACATTTAAATATAGACATATTTAAAATAAATTTAGTCATTGATACAAATATAATATAAATCAATTATTCTTAAAAATATACAAAATTAATTTTTAGTGAAATTTGACAAAGCTATTATATTGAAAGATAGTTAACCCATACCGAAAAACCCAAATTACAAATTATTTTGTTATTTTTTTAATTTTTTAAAAATAGACTAAATTTTATTTTGAAATAAAAATATAGTTATTAAAAATTATTATCACTGTCACACTGTGCATGGTGAGAGAAACCTCTTAGACTTAAGAGACTAGACAATGTCACCATATATATATATATATATGTCATTTTTTCATAATAACATTTTCTACACATGTTTGTGAATGTGAGATCCGTGTAATAGACAGCTAATGTTTCTTTCCATAGTTTAATTGTAAACCAATCATTTTCTATTTTTTTAAAATGAATCTACAACCAAAAATTTGAAAAATGAAATATATTGACACTGAAAATCAATGTTTTTTACAGCTTAATATTTAGTGTTTTGAATTTCTTTATAAATAATTCTACAGTACTAAAAATTAAAACTAGCAAAAAAAAAAAAATCTACAGCCCAAATTTTAAACCAGAGAAAAAAAACTAAAGCTACAGCGTCAACCAAACAAATCCTAAATAAGGATAAACTTTCCTCAATAGCACAAAAATAGAATGGTTGATTGGAAATGATACCGAATAAAAAGAGAAAATATGTATTGTTGATGAGTTAGATGACTTCATTAAAATTTTTTTAAATAAATGTGTTTAGCTAGAATTTTTGCGTTGTAAGAATACCGTTTCCTTCAATTCAAAGATGAAGCTAGTAAAGAGAGAGAGGGCACATGCACCCATAATATTTTTCTTAATTAGTTTCTTATATGCTGGTGTTTCAAATGCATAATATGATTAATGTAAACCCTATATCGAATGACCCAATTAGACGGAAAAAAAACAAGTATGTTGTAAAGTAAAAATAAGTCAGCGTGTATTTAACGAAATCTGCGGCATGGTCAAAACAAGTCTGTCATAAAAACTCCAAGATTATAGTTACAAGTCCGCAAAAATCTAAAGTTACGGCAATGCTAAAATAAGAAACAAAATATGCAGGAAAAAATTATGTGACCAGGTAAGTATGCAAAACTAAATATTTGATAACTAAAATAATTTTGTGCGATAATAAGTTAGCGATCACGTAAAATCTGCAGAAATAAATCTCGGGAAACATCATAACAAATATGCGTAAACAAATCTACGTTAACATGAAATAATTCTACAGAGACAAAAATTTGCGGTAACATGAACATGGTGACACTATTATAATTAAAATTTTCCTACAACGTTTCAATAGGAGTATGACTGAGTTTTAAAAAAATCAAAAATAGTTTATTAATTAAAAATATATAAATTTTATAGGCAATTAAAACTAATGTCTAGACAATTATAATAATTCACCCTAGTTTTTTTTTGAATTTTTTTTTTTTCTAGTTATTACATACAATTGGACGATTGAAAACAAAATGATCCCTTAATTAGTTAATTCTAATGAAATAATCAGTATTGAAAATCTAAAGTAGTTTTTTTTCTTTCTATTATGTTCACTAGTATTAAGTACTAAAATAGGCCATTTGTGATATTAAGAATAAAAAATAGTATTAACTTTGAATATGTGAAGATCTGATAGCAATGATCCATACTCATTAAATATTCATAATCTCTTCAAGATTTAATCATGTCGTACGTAAATCAACATTTCATTCTCTTGTATGGTACACAATAGAAAGCGCTTGGAAATTACTCAAGTTTTTTTTTTCTTGAAGAATTTTCTATAAATTCTTCGCTGTGCATTTCAAATCAATCTTCATCTCATGCTTTCTTCTTCTTCTTCTCCTTCGTCTACGGCGGAGCAACTGTTACGTAGCGGAATCAACGCCGTCTCTTCCGACATCATACGGTCTCACATCGTCACTCGCCTCGATAGCGCTTCTCTCGTTGCCCTGAGCTGCACTTGCTCCCGTCTACACTCCTTCTGCTCCGAAGAATGTCTCTGGAAGGAAAAATGTTCAGCCACGTGGCCTTCTACTTTAGACACACGTCTCCAGAGCATCATCTCAACGTTCCCCGCCGGTTACCGCTCGTTTTTCTCCGATTCCTTTCCGTTTCTCGCGCACGGTGGTGAAATTGATCTCTCACCGTCTGTTGATACGACGGAGTTAGTCTCAGCCGTTGATATTTTCTACAAAGATGAAGTGATTTTCTCGAGGGTTCAAGTGACGGAAACAATCTCCGGTTGGTTCCACTGTTCGCCTTTTCGGTTCGATCTGGTCGAACCAAAAGAATTGATTTCAACCCGAGTTCCGTTGATTGATCAATGGGAAGGTGACACGTGGAAAAACGAATTAGAGGAAAATCTCTCCTTGAGCTGGATACTGATTGACCCGACCCGTAAACGCGCGGCGGATGTATCAACCCGGAAACTTGTCTCGGTACATCGTCACTGGTTGACCGGAGAAGTCCACGTCAGGTTCTCGACGATTTTTTTCGTCGCGGAGGAGCAAGTGGAGTTCACGGTGACGGTGGTGCTGGCGGCGTTTAGCCGGAGTGAAGAAGAAACGGCGGCAATGAAGATAAGGGAGGTGAGTCTGGTGGCAGAGGACATGGAAGGGTTGAATCTTGGAGGGAGGGGTGCTTTGGTAATTTTGGCAGCGGCGATGGGAGAGAAGCGTCGGAAGGCGGCAGGAAAAGAAGAAGAAGGAAAGGAGAAGTATAAAGAATTTATGAATATGAAGACGGCGAAGAAAGAGATGAATTTACGGCGGGAGAAGGGAACGGCTATGGAGACGGCGGCATGTTTGGTTGCCGTCGTGATACTTGGCTTCCTTTTGTGTTTTAATATGGTAGTCATTATGAAAAAAACTAATAAAATAGTTTAATAATGTGACCAAAGAAGCAATGATACATTCAACCAAAATGAAGTTTAATAGATAAAAGTTGATCAGATCGAGTCCAACAAATTTTCTATGTCAGATATCATTTTCATTCCATTTTCTCTTTAGCTAAAATATTTTTGATCCATTATAGTAATATCTAGGCCATTAGAGATAAGTGAATATATATTTTTTTTTGTCAACGAGATAAGTGAATATATCTGTTAAAATTTGGATATTTACAATATACTTTGTGATTAAAAATGTTATAATAATTAATAAAACCTAAGAATATAGTCAAATCAAAATTTGATAGAATGGATTGCAATAACCATTTCAAAATTCATATTTGAAGTTTTTTTTAGTTTATAAAACCACAATAGTTTTAGAATTAGTTATATCATTAAAATATCTCAAACATACTAAAATCATAGTGAATTAAACCAACTCATTTGGATCAAAATGGATCAGGTATGGAAGTAGAATATAACAGATATGATTAAATCTCAACAAATAAATATTTGATAAATGAATGTTGATAAACAAATAAACACGATAAACATTATTTTTTTCTGGTCCTGATTTGGCCTAAAGGATTAAATGAATAACCTCGCAAAAGATATTAATAAATAATTTTCTTGAAATTCTTAAAGACTATATATAAATATAAATAAATAATCATACATATATTAAGAATAATTTTTTCAATCAACAAATTGAATGTTAATAAAGATATAGTAAAGTAGGATGAATTACTTACCAAAAAAAGACTTCAGAACTATATATGTAGTTTGTAGTGTAGTTTAGATACATTTTCTAAGACTCAAAATATTCTATATAATATATAGTAGTCCACATAAATTGTATTCATATATAATTAATATAATCTCTTTGATTTTGAATATATATATATATATATTATATATTTTTGTATAACTATAATTTTGTGAGATATATATATTTAATTTATATATAGCTATAAAATATTCTGAAATGAAAATATTACCTAATAGATACTTTTATACATTACAATACATAAAATATTTATTCATACGAGAATATAAAAGTGTGCAAAAATGCTATATAAATGAATAAAAAATTATTTATCAAATTTATTTATTTATTGATAAATAAATAATTTTGTTAAACGATTATTTTTTTAATCTTAAAAATATTCATTTATAGAGAGTTAACTTTGCTCCTGTCGGAATTATGTGGTAATGATGGTCATCTTTAAAATTCATAACACATGTTTGAGATCCGAACCCAACATCCTGCAAAGGAATAATAAAGCCATTAGAATAAATTAAAAAAAAAATTGCTCCTGACCACTATTCAACCCATTCGATATAGTATTTCTTTTATCTGTTGGACAACAACAGACCGGCCCATTCGATAGATATACTACTATATAGTGTTTTAATATTAATTATGTAAAGATAAGGATAATTGATTTATAACCACAAAAATAGCAATATGTTATTATAATTTGACGTCCAAACGTTGCATGTCTTGTCTCATAACTCATTGCTGATTCTCAATTTGTTGGTTATGGTTAGCCCGTCACTATCTAATATGATGCTGCTAGCAACAATTTGATATTCTTCTAATGACTTTTCCAACTCAGACTACACTCTCAATGGCAATTTGCATGGTATTCAGCATCCTATATCCTATGATATAATATTTTTCAGATTAGTCAATGATGGCCATGATTTTCAAGATTCTTCACGGTTCGACTAAAATGTGTGGCAGTGACATTGATATAGAAAACAAAATCGTGAACGCCTAAAATCCAACATAAATAATGGATTAGTATAAATTATATTTTCGTTGTCAAAAATAGCCCTCCAAAGAAAATTTAAAACTAAAGAAAAAAGATTTTACGTATCTCTTTGGGATGTATGTGAAAAATAGTTCAATACAACAGCAACTTATCAGACATTTATAATGGAAGATGCAAATGATCTATGTTTGAAATACAAAGGAAAAAATAAAAGAACCTAACTGAAATCAAAGTTGGGTTCATAACAATTGGTTACATGATTTTAAAGCTGAACAAAATGTTAGAATGAAAAATAATGATGAAGACAAAGAAAAGAAATGAAAAAGAGTGTTTTAGACTCTAAAGGAGAAAGCGCTATGTGTCTAAGCTACCAAAGGGAGTGAGTTAGGCTTGTTTGTGGTTAATGATATGTTATCTTTATAGTCAAACATGTATTAGGCTATTCTAGTATCCAAACAAGCCTAGACTAGATTAGTATAAATAGATATCTCTCTCATCCTTTGTGGTGCGACCTGGACATGAAGAGGATCTTGAACAAATGGAGCTGGACCAGAACAAGAAAAATGTGGGCTTAAGAAGCTTGGCACCCATCAATGTTGTGTGGATAAGTGAGAAAGAGACTTTGCACAAACATGAAGCCAAAGCCCATCAGTCAAGCTTGGATAATCCGGCCCAGAAAAGAGAGGAGCTGGATCATGAAGGGAGTTGGATCTGGCCAGCCCATGAGGAGGATTTATCCAATTAGTGGAGAGGCCCAATAACCATATTCAGAGCTAAAACCCAAAGAAAGCCCATTCTACAAGTGGCTTGGGCCTGGCTAAGAAGGAAAAAGAAGACCAAAGAGAGAAAACCAATTGGGCTGGTTTAATTTATGTGTTGGTTTGTAATTATTCATTTAAATTGAACCAAGTTTTAATTTAACCAGAGATTAATTATTATAGATTAGGCCATAAGTATCTTTTTGGTATATTCTTTAGGATTATGATAGATTAGTTAGCATATTCCTTATGTGGCATAAATCTTGTTAGGGTTTTCTGCCTTTAAAAAGGCATCTACCCCCTCCCATTGTATAACCCACAAATTTAATCAAGAAAAAACTTAGAGAACTTTTGTTGTTCCTCTTTGTTTTCTCTGTTCAGCCTAAGAACATTGACTTCTAATCACTAAAGAGTAGAGTAATCTACTGTGACCTTCCATAGCTTTAAAGTAGGGTGAACCTGTGCTATTGGAATCCAAAACCCCTTCACCTGCGCCTGATTGGAGAGCAAGTAACCTCCAGTCCTTCATCCCAAACAAGCCGCCACCAACCATATTCCATACCACCGCCAACAAGGAGTGCTAGTAGCCTCCTCTGTCATTAAATCCACCTCCTTCAAGTCGATCTTTTGGTTTTAAAACAACCAGGGCCGCACCAAGTGGTATCAAAGCCGCTTGAAGGTTAGGGTTTGTGGAGATCATTTCAATTTCACTTTTATAATTCACAATTTTAGGGTTTTGTTTTGTGTTTCATCTTAAACACTTTCTTCTCTTTCTATGTTATGTAAGTCAGCTGAGCCACTCTTGAATTACAAAGAAAAAAAAGAAAAGAACCATTCAAAAAATCGATCTATAAAAAAAATAAAAAAACAAAAAAAGAGAAAGAAGCAGAGGAGAAATTCTGCTAGGATTTGGTTAATCAGCTGACGAAAAAAATCTTGCAATCTTTTTATCTTAATCACAGTAGGTTATAGCTCTAGATCTTAGGTGATTGGGCTTTGATCTATTCTGAACTTGTTGGAATAACAAGAGGATTGAACACTGAGAGACCCAAAAGAGAGAGATAGAGAATTTTCTAATATGTTTGCTAAGTTTATTTCAGGAACTTCATGGCAAGGAAAAATTCAGTGGATCAGATTGTTCATCTTGATCAGTTCCAATGTGAAGCTATGATGGATGATATCACTAAGAAGTTGCAACAAGATTTCAATAGAACTAACCATGCTAATGAGTTTCATGACTTTTCAATCTCGGCAGGCAGAAAAACAGGAGGAGTTAATTCTTATCACCATCGTTGCCCTAGAGCAGAAGAGTATCTTAGTCAATCCAAACTTGGAATTCCATCATTCCATGAAAAGATTGATCCTGAAGCTTATCTGGAATAGGAAGAAGAGATGGAATGGGTGTTCAGTTGTTATCACTACACTGAGGCAATGAAGATCAAACTTGCAACAAATGGATTCAGTGGTCATGTCATCCATTGGTGGGATCAGATTGCATCCACAAGGAGGCACAATGGAGAACCTTAGATTGCTTCTTGGTTTGAGATGAAATTTGTTATGAAAAAGAGGTTTGCTCCAGATTATAATAAATTTGGTTATGTGCATCAAAAGAGTTCACAAGGGAGGACTAATGGGAGTACATCAGAGAGGTCTAAGGCTGTGAGGAGCAGCCAAGGGAGGAGACTAAGCTCATGCCCATCACCCATCCACTGGACACACCAAGAACATCTGTATTCAAAGGAGAAACCGAAACAGATTCCTAGAAGGTTGTTTGTGGAGAGTGCTGAGAATAACAATGAGGAAAGGAAGGAAGTTTCAGAAACTTTACCTTCTTATAATGAAGCCACAGTTTCTAGGCAGTTGTTTGAGACTGAAGAGATCTTAAATGACTCAATCCCAGCTAATTGTTTTCTACCATCATCTCAAATTGATTATATTCTTAAGGGAAAAGAGATTTGTAGAAAACTAACCACCTGTGAACCGGTGAGTCCGAGTAGCTTTGTCTTCTCTTCACAGGACTTTGAGGGGGAAATACCAGGAGAGGTACCCAAGAAAGCACCACCTGCCAGAGGCATGGAGATGCTAGAAGGTTCTAAGGACGCCAATGGAGTTAGAAGAAGAAGAAAGATGTATGGTCCATTGCCAAATTCGTTTGAAGGTAAAGAATTTGTAGCTGAGGGTGAGTTTAACAAGGATACTTTCTCTGTTCCATCATTTGGTGTATTAGATGAGACTTTTCTAGGTTTTACTAATCTCAAACCGGTGCAACCGAGTATCAGAAAGTTTTCTTTGCAGGATCATGAAGATAAGCTACTAGAGAAGACACCAAAGCGATTGTCAATGGACAACAACTTGGCGCTTATAGCTAGCTGGGAGTTCAAGTCTTTCACTTCTTCTTTCATTGATGAAAGTCGTCTCAAGCTCTGTAAGGATATTGGTGCGACAAATTCTTTACATAGTTTGTTTGTGATTGTTACACCTGAAGAAGATAAACAATTTGGTTTAGAGAATGTGAAAGAACTTTGTGTTTATGGGTTTAATTTTATAAGATGATTCAATACTTTGAAGCACCTAGGCATGAAATGTTTTCTAGATCAGAAATGTTCTTTGATTGCTGAAACTGGGAGTTCTGAGTTTGCTTTGAGTCATAAGTTAATTAGGAGAACATTAGGACAAAAATCGGTGGGGATTGATGCAGATCTTGTGATTGATGAATATTTCTCTAATAAAGTGTTGCATAACTTGAAATCAGTTAGAAAAGGCTGTGAAACTTTGTGTTGTGAAAATTTTTAGGTTTTAAAACCTTGTGATATGAACCCTACATTAAGTAAAAACGTTTTTGGAAGTTTTCTCAACCTAGAACACAAATTTTCATTGCTAGAATGGTGGTCTATGAATATGCATGACCTAGTTAGAGCTAAGAGAAGTTCTGAATTTGAATATGTTGAGAGAGTTTCTAAGTTAGCACAATCCAATATGTTTGCTAGCAATAATATCTATTTGTTTGGTTTGTGTTAAAAAAAAAGTTTTGTTCCAGTGAGTTTTCTAATGCTAGAATGATCTATGATCTTGTCTTAGATGGCGATTTTATGAACTTGAGTCTTATTTTTAAGATCTTAAACCCAGAGGATTCAATTGTCTATTTCTGTTGCACATTTGATGTGGTTTTTCTAGTTTTTGAAAGGAAGCAGGCTATACAGGTTATGAAGTTTGTTCCAAGAACAAGTAGGATTCAGGGTCTGGAAAAACAAGTTGATTATGGACCAAATGAGATCTTGATCAAGGAATGGTGCCAGACAGAGCAAGTACATGCAGCTCACAACAATCTTTCTAGTTTGGAGATTGGATATGGGATCCTACTTTGCAGTCGTTGTCAACATCCTAAGGTGAGCACATATTTAATTACACCAATGATTTTAACTTGATTTCTCTTGTTGCAGAAGAATTGGATTTGAGGTCAAATCCCTTCAAAGGAGGATGAGATGGTGAAATCCTAGCAAAGCCCAATGAGGATGCTAAGCGACCTGGATATGAAGAGGATCTTGATCAGATGGAGCTGGACCAGAACAAGGAAAGCGTTGGCTTAAGAAGCTTGGCACCCATCAATGTTGTCTAGACAAGTGAGAAGGAGACTTTGCACAAACATGGAGCCAAAGCCCATCAGTCAAGCTTGGATAATCCGGCCCAGAAAGAGAGGAGTTGGATCATGAAGGGAGTTGGATCTGGCCAGCCCAGGAGGAGGATTTATCCAATTGGTGGAGAGGTCCAATAACCATGTTCAGAGCAAACCCAAAGAAAGCCCATTCGACAAGTGGCTTGTGCCTGACTAAGAAGGAAAAGAAAGCCCAAAGAGAGTAAACCAATTAGGCTGGTTTAATTTATTTGTTGGTTTGTAATTATTCACTTAAATTGAACCAAGTTTTAATTTAACCAGAGATCAATTAGGAAAGATTATGCCATAAGTATCTTTTTGGTATATTCTTTAGGATTATGATAGATTAGTTAGCATATTCCTTTTGTGGCATAAAACTCGTTAGGATTTTCTGCCTTTAAAAAGGCATCTACCCCCTCCCATTGTATAACCCACAAATTTAATCAAGAAAAGACTAAGAGAACTTTTGTTCTTCCTCTTTGTTTTCTCTGTTCAGCCTAAGAACATTGACTTTTAATCACTAAAGAGTAGAGTAATCTACTGTGACCTTCCATAACTCTAAAGCAGGGTGAACTTGTGCTATTGGAATCCAAAACCCCTTCACCTGCGCCATATTGGAGAGCTAGTAGCCTGTAATCCTTCATCCCAAACAAGCCGCCACCAACCATATTCCATACCACCGCCAACAAGGAGTGCTAGTAGCCTCCTCTATCATCAAATCCACCTCCTTCAAGTCGATCCTTTGGTTTTAAAAACAACCAGGGCCGCACCACTTTGTAAGCAAAAAATTCATTTTTCTAATTTTCTCAATAATATTCATTCTCACTTTTCTCTCTCAATCTCCAATCTCTTAATATCATAATCTTTCATGGTATCAAAGCCATGTTACATCAATCTGGCATAAAATTTCGAAAATTCTTCTTCAAACTCTCACGGTTTCATCGCGACCTTGAAAGTTATACTCATAGCGGGTTACTCGACCTTTCACCAAATTTTCCAATCTCCCATTCTCCGGAAAATTCTGAGCATTTCTCCTGTGGTTTCATTCAATTTGGTGGTCGGAGTCAAAAGTTATCCAAGTTCCCTCCGGTGGTGTCGCGATCGCCTCCGCCACGATATTCCTGGTTTGCAACGAGCATATCTTCTTTAAATCTTTTTTGATGATTCATGAGGTCCGCTCTTCCCTTTCTCAAGTTTTAAAGCTTTTTTGATCAATCTATATCAATGTGTCCAAATTCGACCTATTTGAGGTATTGGTTTTCAACATTCTATTATTTTTCAATCTTTTTCAAATCTTGTACGTTAAGAAGTTAGTTAAGGATCTTTTAGAGGGTCTCAGGAAGTTTAATCTAAATTCAAAGAGTTTTAGGCTTCAAAAATTTTTTTCGTGAAAGCTGGTAAAATTCTATTTTTTAAAAAAATTGGAAGGAAAGGTGGTATTTCGATTTGGTTAGGTGTTTTTTCAAAAATTGTTGATCACTGAAAAATTATAATTTAAGCAGTAGAAGGCTGTTAAAGCTGTTGACCGTGGTTGTTAGGCGGTTACAACCGTTTTTAGGCTGTTAAGATTGTTGGCCAGTGGTGGTTGAACGCGCCTTTAAAAGGCTTGTATAACGTGTGGTTTTCTCTTTCTTGGACTCCTCTTCTTGCAGACTGTAAAACGAATCTGATGGAGATTCAAGCACACATGAAGGCCCTTGTCATGCTTCAGGGAGAAAATTACCTTCTCTGGTCAAGGACCGGTCAAGGACCATGAGGACTACCTTGTGCATCAAAGGCTTGTTGAGCCATGTACTCAAAGCAGCCGTGCCAGCTATTGAAGGGACTACTTCAGATGGGGCTGCTTCTGACGATCATGATGATCAAAACCAATGGTTTCAGGAAGACCAGATGATACTCTCTAAAATCCAAAACTTTCTTGTTGGTTCTCTCTTAGAAGCATATTCAGATTGTGAGAATGCTAAAGATCTTTGGGAAACTTTAGAAACAGTGTATGAATACACTACTAACCTCATGAGAATTTTTGAGGTAAAAAAGCTTTGAATGATCTTAGACAGGAGGATGTTGAGTTCACAAAGCACTATGGATCTTTCAGAGCATTGTGGGCAGAGCTAGAGATGCTTATGCCTGGTACAGTTGATCCAATCACTCTCCATGAAAGGAGGGAACAAGATAAGGTGTTTGCACTGCTCTTGACTTTAAACACCAACTATACTGACTTGATTAAACACATTCTTAGGGAGGATAGGCTACCTAGATTAGAGGATGTCTGTGCTAAGATTCAGAAGGAGCAAGATTCTCATGAGTTGTTTGGCCACAAAGAAGACTTGGTGGTGGCCCACAAAGACTTCTTCAAACCGGCTGAATCCAAGAAGAAACGGTATGTGTGTGATCACTGCAAGAAAACTGGCCACACCAAGAAGGAATGTTGGGTAATTCATCCTGAGTTGAAGTTGAGCTTGTTCATTGACAGGTCCAAGCCTTCACCAGCAAACGCCCCGACCCTTCACCAGCCGTTTATACAGCCACCTCTCCTATGCCTTATAATCCAGCTCAAGGACACATGACCACAACTCCTCTCCTTACTCATCCATCTGAGTTTGTCAAGAAATCAGATTTGTAAGCTCTCTTCAAAGTCTTTAGCTCTGGTAATATGTTGGGTAAATCTCTTCATGCTTCTTTTTAAACATCTATTGCTTCTAAACTTTTGATTGTTGATTCTGAAGCTTCTCATCATATGATAAGTGATACAAGCCTGGATCATGATCGTGTTGTGTCTGATCAGAAGAGAATCTCGATTCTGGACAATCACAAGATGGGGAGGCGAATTGGACCACACATGGGATGGAAACCTTGTGATACACCATATATCTCCAAGCCAGATGAAAGATCGAAGCTAGGAGAAGAAATCTTAATCTAGGCTACACTAAGGATGCTACTCGACGACTACAAGATATTAGGGACTTAGGATTTTGTTTTGAAAGTTCTTAATCTCATTAATGACTCAAAATAGTTTATATAATGGTTACAATTAGGTCTGGGCGAATTTCCTTATGACATAAAAAAGAAATTGTCACCAAAAGCATAAAATATGAAATAAATGTCAAAACATTAGTCCTAAACATGTTGGACCAACTATGGACTTAATTAAAAGGAAATAAAACCAAAAAATAAAATAAAAGGTCCATCCAAAGTAGATGAGCAACAATTAGAATAGAAGAAGAAGTCTTTTATTCTACACACACTAAGGGTGTTGCCCCGTTAAAACCCCATTCGGAAAACCCAGTGGGACAAAACCGAAGGTAGGAAAAAGAGTACAATTCCTTAGCATGATTTTACGGTGTCTTTACTTAGTGATAGTAAAGACACCAAATGAAGCTGGTTGTGCATGAAGAAGATCGCCAGTGAGAAGTGGAAGTGATCCGAGCTTGGCTGAGCTGGTGGTCAAGCTGGTTTTGCCTGGTCAGTCTTCTTTCCGCTCCAGCAAGTGCTCCACGAAATGGTTGAATTTGAAGACAATTGCCTTTGCTCTTTAACGTGTGATCGGTCCACTTGGCACTTGCGGCGTAAGATCCTCCAAGTTTGGCTCGTTTGATGTTGTTGCGGTTCCGATTTCCTCATCATTCCCTCCCTCTTACGAAGGTTTTGTCCTCAATATTGGATTATCACCTGTATAAAAAAAAGATAAGTCAGCAACGTTGAATGTAGAAGAAACGTTAAACTTACCTGGAGGCTCCAGCTGGTAGGCGTTGTCGTTGATCTTCCGGATAATCCTGAATGGTCCGTCTCCCCTTGATGCCAACTTGTCCTTTTTCCTTTGAGGGAATCGTTTGGTCCACATGTGCAGCTAAACCCAATCTCCTTCCTTGAAGCTTACTGATTTGCGGCTCTTGTTAGCTTGTCTTTGGTAAGTTTTCGTTCTCTTTTCTATGTTGCCGCTGACCTTCTGATGAAGTTTCTTAATGAATTCAGCTTTGTTCTCGCCTTCTAAACTAACAATCTCGGCTGGAGGTAAAAGTGTTAGGTCTAGAGGAGACTGCGGATTAAATCCGTAGAAAATTTCAAACGGAGATAGCTATGTAGCCGAGTGGACAGCTCGGTTATAAGCAAATTCTACGAACGGTATGCATTCGAGCCAGCTCTTCAAGTTCCATCCAATGGTGGCTCGAAGCAGAGTGGATAGCGTTCGGTTGACGACCTCCGTTTGACCATCGGTCTGCGGATGGCAAGTCGTCGAAAATACTAATTTAGTTCCGAGCTTTTTACCAATAGATCTCCAGAAATGGCTCAGGAACTTCGTATTTCGATCAGACACGATAGTCCTCGGGATGCCATGAAGTCGTACCAATTCCTTGAAAAACAAGTTTGCGGTTTGACTCGCATAATTTGTTTTGGCGAATGGAATGAAGTGCACCATCTTCGAGAATCGGTCTACTACGACAAAGATGGAATCCTTGTGGTCTTGCTTTGGTAAGCCTAACACAAAGTCCATGGAAATGTCGGTCCAGGGTGTAGTGGGAATCGGAAGTGGCATATACAAGCCATGGGGATGGGCTTTTGACTTGGCCCGTTTACAAATTAGACAACGTGCACACTAGGCCTCGACATCTCGCATCTGGTGCGGCCAAAAGAAATGCTCCTTTAGCATGTCGAGTGTCTTGTCTACCCCGAAGTGACCCATAAGTCCTCCTCCGTGAGCCTCTATTAACAACAAATCCCGAATGGATCCTTTCGGGATGCACAATCTCTTTCCTTGAAAAGGAATCCATCAACGAGATAGTATTTTCTGTAGGCTCCCTTTCGGTGTTCTCGGAATATTTCTTTGAAATCATTGTCTGTCTCATACAAATCCTTAATCAATTCGAATCCCCGCACTTTGGATTCCATGATTGAGATAAGTCCGTATCTCCGAGACAAGGCATCTGCGACGATGTTTTCCTTTCTCTTCTTATACTTGATGACGTAAGGAAACGTCTCAATAAATTCTAGTCATCGTGCGTGACAGCGTTTCAGCTTCGTTTGACCCTTGAGATGCTGAAGGGTCTGGTGATCGGTGTGAATGACACACTCCCAGGCGAGCAAGTAATGCTGCCACGTCTCCATGGCTCTAACCAATGCGTACAACTCCTTGTCATAAGTAGGATAGTTCAACGGCGCACCGCTGAGTTTCTCACTGAAGTACGCAACCGGTCTACCACCTTGTGTCAGCACGGCTCCTATCTCGACGCCAGATGCGTCACATTTAACTTCAAATGTTCTGTTGAAATCTGGGAGGGCTAACACGGGAGCGTGAGTCAATCTGTCCTTAAGGAGCTGAAAAGCTCGATCTTGCTCTTCTCCCCAAGAGAACTTGCGGTTCTTCTTGATCATGAACGTTAACGGAGCTGCAATTGTGATGAAGTCGCGGACAAAGCGTCTGTAGAAGCTCGCTAAGCCGTGGAAACTCCGCACTAGACTGATACTAGTCGGCATGGGCCAATCCTTTATGGCCTCAATATTTTCATCGTCGAATTTTAAGTCTTTAGAGCTTACGACAAAGCCTAAGAACACGACTTGATCAGTGCAGAATGTGCATTTCTTGAGATTTGTGTACAACGTCCCCTTTTGAAGTGTTGGATCACCATCTCAAGATGTGACACGTGGTCTGAGTACGTCGCACTATAGATAAGGATGTCATCAAAATGAACGACGACAAACTTACTAATGTATGGTCTAAGAACGTGGTTCATTGCATAAACGTACTTGGGGCATTTGTGAGTCCAAATGGCATGACCAACCATTCGTACAACCCTTTTTTCGTCTTGAATGCAGTCTTCCATTCATCTCCTTCCCGCATTCCGACTTGGTGATAACCGCTCTTTAGATCTATCTTGGAAAACACAATAGCACCACTAAGCTTATCTAGCATGTCGTTCAATCTCGGAATCGGATGACGATACTTGATGGTGATGTTGTTGATGGCGCGACAATCAACACACATCCTCTAAGTGCCGTCCTTCTTTGGAACTAGAAGGACCGGAACCACGCACGGGCTGAGACTTTCCCTGACATACCCTTGGGACATCAGTTCCCGTATTTGGTGCTCAAGTTCTTGAGCTTCCTCTGGGTTAACCCGGTAAGCGGCTCGGTTGGACAACTGGGCACCTAGAACGAAATCAATGTTATGCTCAATCCCTCTAACTGGCGGCAGTCCAGGAGGCAGCTCCTCGGGGAATACATCAGCATAACTCTTTAGCAGTTCGTTCACCTCAGATGACAGCTTGAGGTCTATGTTTTGAGCGCTTAGAAATTCTTTGTACATTAGCAAGATAGCAGGCGTGTCTTTTCTGCTAACAGCCTTTCGTATGTCTCTAGAGTTAATAAAAAAGTTTTCATTACGCTTTCTTTCATCCTTGGCCATTTGAACTTGCATCTCATGTACTTCTCGAGGTGTCAATGGTGCTAAGTTATACTTGCGTCGTTCATGCTCAAATGTATACAAGTTCGTCCGTCCGTTGTGTGTGATTTCCTTATCGAATTGCCACGGACATCCTAGCAATAGATGACCGGCCTGCATCGGTACTACGTCACATAACACTTGATCATTGTAACGTCCCACGCTGAATGAAACATTAACTTGATCAGATATGGGTAGTATGGCCTTGTAATTGAGCCATCTCAACTTATAGGGGTACGGATCTTTGGTCCTCTTTAGGCCGAGCTTATCTACCATGTAGGCACTGGCTACGTTCGCGCACAAACCTCCATCTATGATCAGTGAGCATACTTTTCCTTGATTGTGCATCGAAAGTGGAATATGTTCTCTCGCTGAACGACCTCGTCGGGATGAACCATCGTGTTGAGAACTCGTCTCATGATCAATAGTTCTCCGGTGTCCGGGTATTCAAGGTCGTCTTCTCCGGACTTGTCTAGGTCATCCTCTGCTTCATCCTCTGATTCATATTTTCCGTCTGGAGTGAGGATCATGGCTCTTTGGTTAGGGCACTCCCGAGCCATATGTCCTCTTCCATTGCACTTAAAGCATTGGATGTCTCGACTTCTTGTAGAAGGCGTAGTAGCGACCGACTGCTGAGACGTGCTAGGGCCCGGTCATGGAGTCTTGGTGAAATCACTCACCTTAGCCTTAAACCGGTTATCCTTAGTCGGTTGGCTGCTCCGTTCAGTTGGTCTGGACACATGTGTCCAACTAGTCTTAGGCCGAACAATGCTCGAGGCCTTGCGCTTGTTCTGTTGCTCGATTTGAATAGCGAGGTGAAGTAACTCGCTTAAGTCGTGGTACGTCTGCCTCTCGACTTTCCGAGCAATCTTTTCGTGTAATCCGTCCACGAATTGCGCCATAAGACTCTCTAAGGAATCCTCTACTCCTAGACGGTTTCTTAAATGTTCGAATTCCTCATAGTACTCTTCGACACTCTTACTTCCTTGACTTAAACGTCTAAAACGTTTTTGTAAGTCTCGGTGAAAGTGTGGTGGAACGTAACGTCAGCTCATGACGTATTTTAGTTCGTCCCACGATACTATGTTTCCGTACCGGTTTCTCTTTCTCTCGGTACATTCTCGATCCCACCATGTCATAGCATGGTCGGTAAACTGAGCCCTAGCTAGAGCTACTTTCCTCGGATCGGCATATCGATAGTAGTCAAAGAACTGCTCCATCCGGCGCTCCCAATCTAAATAAGCCTCGGGGTCCATTCTACCAGCGAATGTGGGAGGGTTAAGCTTTACTTCCGAGGCTTGATGTGTTGGCGGTTGAGCTTGGAAAGGTGGTGGTGGCGGTGGGGGTGGTTGGAAAGGTGGCGGTGGTGGTGGTTGCTCAAAGCCTCGATCTGCTCCTTGACGAGAGGATTCTGGGATCTCGGCTCTTGTTGCCGTTAAGAGCTCTCCTAGTCGGTCTATGCCCGTGGCCACAGCATTGATTTGGCCCCTCAGATTTACCAACATGTGCAACATGGCACTGTTAACATTAGCGGGGTCCGACTTGTCGGACATTCCGTCTCTCTTGAGGAGAACCAGAATAATAAAGAATTTAAAGACTAATTATGCAAATTTTTTTTCAAGGATTAATTATGCAAATAATTTTGACCTAGGGACCTAGTATGTAATTAATTTTTACCTAAGGACTAAGTATGCAAATAAAGTTAATCTAATGACTTAATATGCAAATAAATTTAACTTAGAGACCTAGTATGCAAATAAACTTAATATGCAAATAAATTTAACCTACGGAACTAGTATACAAATAAACTTAATCTAGGGACTTAATATGCAAATAAATTTAACCTAGAGACCTAGTATGCCAATAACTTAATCTAGGGACTTAATATGCAAATAAATTTAATCTAAAGATCTAGTATGCAAATAAACCTAACCTAGGGACTTTTAATGCAATTTAGCTAAACTAGGAAGCCCTAAAATTTCTACAGATTTTTTAATGCAAATAAACTATATGAAAAAATTTTAGTCTAAGTTTAATGCAAATAAAAACTATGTGATAAATTAATGCAAATAAAAATTATATGCTAAATTTATGTAAATAAAAATTATATGCTAAATTATGCAAATAAAATAAAAAATAAAAAATTAAATATCTATATGTTAAAATTATGTAAATAATAATAATAATAATAATAAAATAAATAAATAAATTATATGATAAAATTTTGCCAATAAAAACTATATGATAAAATTACCCTAATTTTTTTTTAGATAAACTAAAACTAAAATCCTAGGAACCTAAAATTATGCAAATAAAAACTAAATGATAAAATTATCCAAAATTTTTATAATTGCATGAAATTTTAAAACCCTAGAAAATAACTAATCTAATCAAAATCTAGCAAATTAATATATATATATATATATATTTTTTTCTCTCCTTTCTTCTCACGTTCAAAATTCTTTTTTTTTTATCTCTCTTCTTCTTCAAACTCGTTCAAACCTTTTTTTCAATTAATTAAAAAAATAATAAACAGAGAATAAACAATGAAAAACAAAGGAATGAAAATTATGGTTTAAGGATGCAAGCGATTGAAAATAATGAAAAAGGAAAACCTCACCTCTTCTTACCTTGTGCAGATCGCGTAGATGAAGGCTGATCGTGGATAGTGAGTGATGGATCGCGAATGATAGATACCAGATTATGAATTAAACCTGAAACACTTGACAAACAAATCAAAAATAACAAAAAAGAAAACAAGGGATAGGGTTTATACAGTACCTTGCGTCAGGAGCTTCAGCTCTGATACCAAAAATGATACAAGCCTGGATCAGGATCGTGTTGTGTCTGATCAGAAGAGAATCTCGATTCTGGACAATCACAAGATGGGGAGGCGAATTGGACCACACAAGGGATGAAAACCTTGTGATACACCAGAAATCTCCTAGCCAGATGAAAGATTGAAGCTAGGAGAAGAAAATCTTAATCTAGGCTACACTAAGGATGCTACTCGACGGCTACAAGCTATTAGGAACTTAGGGTTTTGTTCTGAAAGTTCTTAATCTCATTAATGACTTAAAATAGTTTATATAATGGTTACAATTAGGTATGGGCGAATTTCCTTATGACATAAAAAAGGAAATGTCACCAAAAGCATAAAATATGAAATAAATGTCAAAAAATTAGTCCTAAACATGTTGGACCAACTATGGACTTAATTAAAAGGAAATGAAACCAAAAAATAAAATAAAAGGTCCATCCAAAGTAGATGACCAACAATTAGAATAGAAGAAGAAGTCTTAGGCCTGGGCATTCGGGTACCCGTTCGGTTTCAGTTTGGGTAATTCGGTTTTCGGTTTTTTCGGGTTTAGAGAATAGGATCCGTTCGGGTATCTTTTATTTTCGGTTCGGGTTCGGGTACCCATAATATATTTATAAAAATAAAATTTAATTAAATTTAAATAAAAATTATTTAAATTTTGACAAATATAAATTAAAATTTTTAGATATTTCAATTTTTTTGAATATTTTAGTTATTTTAATCTAAAATTAACTAATAAATTTAAATTTATTATGATAATTTGAATATTTTAATTATTATAAACCTAAATATAATTAATATATTTGAAAATATAATTATATTTTAAATATTTCGGGTACCCATTCGGTTCTCGGTTCGGTTCGGGTTCAGGTTCGGTTTTTCGGGTATAAGAGTTTAGGAACTGTTCGGTTATTTATCAATTCTAAATTCGGTTCGGTACTACTTTTTCGGGTCGGTTCGGTTCAGTTTTTCGGGTCCGGTTATTTTGCCCATCCCTAAGAAGTCTTTTATTCTACACACACTAAGGGTGTTGCCTCGTTAAAACCCCTTTCGGAAAACCCAGTGGGACAAAACTGAAGGTAGGAAAAAGAGTACAATTCTTTAGCATGATTTTATGGTGTCTTTACTTAGTGAAAGTAAAGACACCAAGTGAAGCTGGTTGTGCATGAAGAAGATCTCCAGTGAGAAGTGGAAGTGATCCGAGCTTGGCTGAGCTGGTGGTCAAGCTGGTTGTGCCTGGTCCGTCTTCTTTCCGCTTCAACAAGTGCTTCAAAAAAATGGTTGAATTTGAAGCCAATTGCCTTTGCTCTTTGACGTGTGATCAGTCCACTTGGCACTTGCGGCGTAAGATCCTCCAAGTTTGGGTCGTTTGATGTTGTTGCGGTTCTGATGTCCTCATCAATAAGTGATTTAGGTTTACTAGAAAACTTAGAACTTACCTTAGGTAGTGTGGTAATAGCAATGGAATCAATGAGCCAATTAAAGGAATTGGAAAGCTTAAATTGTTTGATAAGAATCTAAAGTTTTTATATGTCATCTTTCATATCAAACTTATTGTCTATTAAAAAAGCTACAACTGATCTTAATTGTCAAGCTATCTTTGCTCATAATGATTTCTACTTTCAGGATATTGAAACAAATAGGTAATTTAGACAAGGAACAACAAAAAATGACTTGTACGTGGTTGAAAACTTGTCCATGCATTTGGCCTTTGAACCGTGTGCTAATATTGTAGATATCCATGTGAAATATGATCTTTGGCATGCTAGATTTGGACATCCTCATCCTAGAGCTTTAGAGTTAACAATCCCTGGAATAAAATGCAACATGAAATATGTGAAGCATGTATTCTAGGAAAACATTGTAAAAATGTGTTTGAGAAATCTAATCACATATATGAAAATTGTTTTGATTTGCTGCATTCTGATGTTTGGATCTCTCCTCTTTCTTCTAGAGAAAACCACAAGTACTTTGTTACTTTCATTGATGAAAAGTCTAAATATACTTGGGTCACATTGTTTAGTTCAAAGGATAGAGAGTTAGAGGCTTTTATTAATTTCCAAACACATGTGACTAACCAATATAATGCCAAGATTAAGTGTTTTATGTCAGATAATGGAGGGGAGTATACTAACATCAAGTTACAGCAACACTTACTCAAGCATGGGATCAGACATCAAACAAGTTATCCATACACTCCACAACAAAATGAAGTGGCTGAAAGGAAGAACATACATTTGATGAAAGTGGTGAGGTCCATGATGTTTCACAAGAAAGTTCCCAAACGATTTAGGAGAGCTGTCTTGGTGACAACATGCTACTTAATCAATAGAATTTCAACCGAAGTTCTAGATGATTTGTCTCCATTTGAGGTATTGAATAAAACAAAGCCTAATATTGAACATCTAAGAGTATTTAGATGTTTTTGCTGGTTTAAGTACCAGGTGCACAAAGGAACAAGTTGGAACCAAATAGTACTAAAGCAATGTTCATTGGATACTCTACTACACAAAAGGGATACAAACGTTATAATTCAAAGACTAAAATAGTCTTAGTATCCATGAATGTCAAATTTCAAGAGTCAAAAGGCTTCTATGAAGAAGGAACTTGGGAGCAATACAAAGATATCTTAACCAGCACAATTGACCAAGCTGAAAACCTTAGAAGGATCCTAGAAAACATTGGCATAGTTCCACCTAAGAAACCAGCTCCTCCTCAACTAAAGACCTTGCCATATCCAACATGGCACGAACCGCACCACCATGCCCGGAACAATCCAAGCTCTCCACGGCCTTATCCAAGCTCACCTCAGTACGAACCGCATATATCTCCCCGGCCCGAACCAGGCTCTTGGCATGAACTGGCTCCAAGCACTTCTGATTCACTTGGTCTTCATCCTTTTTATCATGAGGGGGGAGAAACATCTACACATGATCAAGATGATTCACAAGGATAAATACTAGTTTCAGCTTCAAAGAGACAAAGGGATATTCAGCCTAATCTAGTTCAAGCTTTGGAAAAGAAGATGATATAAGTCAAAGGGAACCGGCTATTGTACTTAGAAGAAGCACAAGACAGAGATTTCCACCTAAATTCTACTATAACAACAATGATGTAGTCCACCATGATCAGAGAGTATATAATCTAGTTCATATACCTGATTCTCATATTGCATTCACTCTAAGTATTGATAAAGAGCAGATTCTAAAGAGCTATGAAGAAGCAATGGAGATAAAAAAAGTGGAGAGAAGCAATTCAAGCTGAAAGACAAGCTATGGAAAAGAACCAAACCTATGCGCCAGCCACTCTACCAAAAGGCAAAAAGGCTGTTAGTACTAAATGGATATTCACCATTAAGTATAAAAGTAATGGTGAGATAGATAGATACAAAGCTAGGTTGGTAGCTAGAGGACTCACACAGATTATGGTCAAGATTATAGGGATACTTTTGCACATGTAGCTAAATTACACTCTGTTAATGTTTTTATATCCCTTGCTACTAACCTTGATTGGGAATTAAGACAAATGGATGTTAAGAATGCATTCCTACAAGGTGAGCTAGAAGACGAGGTGTACATGACACCACCACCATGTCTAGAAGATCAAGTTGGTGACGACAATACACTTAGACAAAGAAATACTATTTATGGCTTAAAGCAATCACCTAGAGCTTGATACCATAAACTGAATGTGACCTTAAGGGACAAAGGCTTTAAAAGGTCAGAAGTTGAACACATTCTCTTTACAATTCAGAGTAAGGAATGTATTGTGGTTATACTCATTTATGTGGATGACATAATCATATCAGGGAGTGATAAAGTAGGCATTAAATCTACTAAAGAGAATTTAAAGAGTTTTTTTTAATATTAAAGATCTAGGTGAACTTAAATATTTCTTGGAATTGAAGTGTGTAGGTTTAATGAATGTCTTTTTTATCTCAGAGAAAATATATTGTGGATTTACTAACCTCTACAGGTATGATGGAAGTTAAACCAGCTAAAACACCTCTAGAAGAAGGTTACAAGGTTGGACCAAAGGGGGAGTTAGGAAATGACAAATTCCATGATGCAAAGCTGTATAGAAAAGTGGTTGGTAAGCTCATATACTTAAATATCACTAGACCTGACTTATGTTTTGCAGTGAATCAAGTGGCTCAGCATATGCAAGACCTAAAGACAATGCATTGGGAAATGATCATGCACATTTTAAGATACTTGAAGGGCACTCATGAACAAGGTATATGGATGGGTTGTAATGGAAACACAGAAGTAGTAGGTTATTGTGATGCAAATTGAGCAGGAGACAGAAAAGATAGGAGAAACACAACCGACTACTGTACCTTCATAGGAGGTAATCTTGTGACTTGGAAGACCAAAAAGCAGAAGGTTGTATCTTGTTCTAGTGCAGAAGGTTGTATCTCCTTTACATACTTGACCTGAGCTTGGAGTCTCCTATCACTGTCCACTATGACAATCAAGCAGCTATACAAATTGTTTCTAACTTTTTGTTTCATGAAAGAACCAAGCATATTGAGGTAGATTGACATAAGGTGAGAGAAGCTATTGGCAATGGAACCATCTTACCTTGCTACACAAGGAGTGAAGATCAACTAGCTGATATGTTTAACAAGGTTACAACACTGAAGACTGGCGGCTCTATCTATCCAAGGCTTGGCCTCATGTACATTCCACAAAACTGATCCTGATCATGAAGTGTTATACTTTTTTCCCTAGAAAAGGTTTTGTCCCAATTGGGTTTTTCTTCTTTAGGTTGTTAATGATGTAATGTTTCATGGTTGCAAGCTTAGGCATTTTCCATGTCTTAAGCTTGAGAGGGAGTGTTGGAATGAAGAAGAATGATGAAGACAAAAAGAAGAAATGAAGAAAAAGTGCCTTAGACTCTAAAGGAGAAGGAGCCATGTGTCTAAGCTACCAAAGGGAGTGATTAGGATTGTTTGTGGTTAATGATATGTTATCCTTATAGCCAAACATGTATTAGGCTATCCTAGTATCCAAACAAACATATACTAGATTATTATAAATAGTTATCTCTCTATTCCTTTGTAATCAAGAAATTCATTTTTCTAATTTTCTCAATAATATTCATTCTCACATTTTTCTCTAATCTCTCTCTCTCTCAATCTCCAAATCTCTTAATCTCATAATCTTTTGATAAACCCATATTTTAGCATTTCTACTAGACCATTTTGTACACAAGTCACACGAATCAACCATTAGATTTTATATTTTAGGATGCATTTAGGTTCATATGCATTAGAACTCTAAGATGTTTTCCAGTTTATGATTTGTCAGGAAATGTCAAGCAAGAAAGGAACGTTTTGGAATCTTGAAGTCAAGGGCAATCGATTCAGAAATTTGAAGACGATCAGGATGCATCAGAAGAAGGTCAAGTTCAAAAGCGATCAAACCCACTATTTATCTACACACAAGGATTGATCGATCTCCTCCTAAAACGATCGATCGATCGCTCATATGACAACAATTTGCGTGAATCTCCAAGATCGATCAAGGAGTATCAAGAACGATCGAGCAAGTTTAGATCGATCGATACCCGTCAGATCGATCGATATATCAGTTCAGAATTTCCTACGACGGATTTGGGATCGATCGATCCCTTCGTCCGATCGATCGATCCCGTAAATTTCTCAATTTTTATCTTCTCGTTTTAATTAAATAAATTAGGTTTTTGCAAACCTATAAATATATTTTTAGTAGAAAAAAAAAACCAGACACGTTTTATTCAGCCACCAGGGAGAAAAAGTGACTAAGAACCCTAATATTTCTTTCAGAGATTTATGGGGTTTATTAAGACAATTTCAGTGCTATTTCATTAAGAATTCTTGTATTAATCAGTTTATGCAATCTAATTATGTTTTCTCCATCATTCATTATTATCTTCTCTGGAATCTCTGTTATGTCTGAATAGATTCTTAAATTCAGCCATGGATAGGAATAGATGAATAGAGGGATTGAGATCATGAGATGATGTTTAAGTCTAAGATTGTGCAATCTATCACTATTAGATAAGTTTATTGCTAAGTTGATTTCGGAAGAGTTAATTTAGGATTTATCGAATTCACACCATGGGAGAGGAATAGTGGATACTTAGAATAATCTAATTAGTGAGTCTTATGATTCTAGCCTGCGGAAGTAGTTGTCTAGGTCGTTTGATAGTCAATGAGATAGATGCCAAATGCATGTTAGTTTTAGGGTTTGCAATGGGAATTGATCAAATCTAGTTCTAAGCATAAGGGTTTTTACATGGGAATGTATTCATCTGTTCATAGACTCATTGTTTAGAATTGAAACTTGCACAATTAGGATTTGGATTCATGTCTTGATCTCACCTCTGTTCATTCTAAAACCTAATCTATGGTTGAATTACCCTTCTTAATTGATTTATTTCCAGTTCATTATTCATTAATTACTGAATTTACTTTGTTCCAATTTAGTTACAATATCTATTAATTCGTTCTCACCAAACCATTAAATCACTTAGCTTAGAATAGAATTCATACAATCTATTGTGTTATAGACCTTCCCTGAGGATCGATCCCGCTTATACTACAAGAAGCATACTGTGCACTTGCAGTCATAAAATCGGGTAAACTCCTGAGATACTATAAGTATTCTCAGGTGAAACTCGAGGAGATAAATAAATCTCTATCAAGTTTTTGGCGCCGTTGCCGGGGAAGCAATTTAGCCAATAGATTTACGAAATCATCTAAGACTAAGTCTGTTACCTTTGTTACATATTTCCTCGTGTCACTGATCTAGACTCGAGAATCTTCTTGTTTTGCAGGTTCATGAATTTGAGAAGCAAAGGTCAACAAAACTTGCAACCACTGATTCAAGAGATAAGACACTTTGAGAGAGAAAATCGCTTGAGAAGCTTAAGGGAGAGACTGGAACAATCTCCTAATCCGAGCATGGAAGATCACAGAGAAGAAGCTCAACACTTCCACCAAGAACCACACCAAGGGCGTGGGATTGGCGCACTGCCTATTCCACAAGTAGACGTGATGGCTCCTCGCAAGCATATTGGAGCTTTCGATGAGCCTGGTGAAAGGACCATCAGTCTTGGCATCCCAACACCGACTGTTGCCAACAACAACTATGAACTCAAAACGAGTTTGATTAACATGGTGCAAGGGTCCAAATTTTATGGTCTACCCAGCGAAAACCCACTTCATCATCTGGATGACTTTGAGAGACTCTGCAGAACAGTCAAGATCAATGGTGTCCCTCAAGATGCAATCAAGATGATGTTGTTCCCATTCTCTTTGGGAGACAGAGCTGCTCAGTGGGAACATAATGTGCCATCAGAACTGGTCTCCACATGGGCTCTGTGCAAGAAAGAATTCACTAACAAGTTCTTTCCTAAGCAGAAGACAGCTAAGATCAGGAATGACATTACTACCTTCCGACAAGGATACAATGAGTCATTCTATGAAGCTTGGGACAGACTGAAAGGATACACAAGAGCATGCCCTCATCATGGAGTTGAGAAAGATGCACTCCTCGGAATCTTCCATGGAGGAGTTCATGAGAAATACAGAATAGCTCTTGACACAGCAAGCTACGGAAGCTTTGCTAATCTGGATGTTGATCAAGGAGAACAGCTGATTGAAAACTTAGCTCAGAGCAACTAGTGCTACAGTGAAGATTATGATCGATCATCAAGAGGGGTGAAACTGGAAGACCAGAAGCTCAAGGAGATCAACGAGAAGCTTGATAGGTTGGATAAGGTGTTGAACTTGAACCAAAGACAAGTCCACTTTTTGGATCAACAAGACACTTACCAACAAGACAATCAAGATCCCATGAATGATGCAGCAGAAGGGAATCCTGAGGAAGTGAGCTATGTAGGGAATCAAGGAAACTACAGACCATTCAACAACAACCTCTCCTACAGAAGCCAAAATATAGAAAATCCACAAGATCAGGTCTACCCACCGATTGTGAAGCAGCCAGGACAAGGATACCAGAACCAGAATCAAGGTTACCAATCGAAACAATCAGCTCAGCAAGGTCAAAACAACTACCAGCCTAGGCCTTTCAATCAACAAAGTCAAGGGAATTTCCAGAGGAACAATTATGGAAACCAAGGGAGTTATCAAGGGCAAGCGAGTAACCAACCCAGAGGATATTCGAATTTCGGCAATCAAGTCTCCCCCAGCAGTAGCTATCTGCCAAGACCACAGTCAGCAAATTCCAGCAGAGGGGTAACAATTCAAATCAACCCCCTCAGGATGATGAAGTGAAAAACATGCTAAAGCAGTTGTTAGAGAGGCAAGGAGGGACAAAGAAAGAGATTGCCGAGATGAAAGCTTGCTACAATGATCTGAACTCCAAGTTCGAGGGACTCTCAACTCATGTGAAAGGACTGGAGAACCAGATTGCTCAAGTAGCTTCATCTTCAAGGAACAATGGAAAAGGAATCCTACCGGGACACCCAGAACCTAACCCTAAAGAATAATGCAAAGCTGTAATCTTGAGAAGTGGAAAGGAACTGCAAAATGAGAGAATGACAACAAGGACACTTGAACCAGACAACATATTTACTGAAACAGCAGGAGAGGAAGCACTCAGTGAAAAGGATACAAAAGCATCTACTGGTGAAGAAGACATCACTGAGGGTGTCAAAACTGATAAGGGCATAATTACAGGAGACAAAATCGACATTGCATTGCCATCTTATGAATTTAAACTTCCATTTCCTGGACGATTCATGCTTGACAAGCAGTTTGAAAAGTTCAAAAAGCTATTGGGAACAATTCAAGTTACTATGCCATTGATGGACCTTGTTCTAGACTGTCCAATCTACAACAAGCTCCTAAAAGACATAGTAACTAAAAAGAAATCCTTAGAGGAAGCCATGGTTCTGATCAACCATGAATGCAGCGCCATAATTCAGAACAATCTGCCTAGGAAACTCAAGGATCCTGGAAGCTTTACACTTCCTTGTTCTATTGGACCTCTGAGTTTCGAAAAATGCCTTGTTGACTTGGGAGCTAGTGTCAGTCTGATGCCACTAACAGTGTCAAAGAAGTTAAGGTTGACAGACTTCAAGAAGACCAGGATTTCTTTGGTACTTGCAGACAGGTCCATCAGGTACCCGATTGGTATACTCGAAGATCTGCCTCTGAAAGTAGGGGATTGCATAATTCCTACTGATTTTGTAGTATTGGAAATGGATGACGAACCAACAGACCCAATTATTCTTGGGCGTCCATTCCTAGCTACAGCTGGAGCAATAATCGATGTGAAGAAGGGAATTATCGATCTAAACCTGGGATCCTCAGTACTAAAATTTGACATACTTGAAGTCATGAAGAAGCCAACAATCGAAAAGAAGGTATTCTACATAGAGAGGCTGGAGGACATGGTTGAAGAATATCTAGAAGAGTTCGCTGTTGAAGACCCTCTTCAATTAGCTCTCACAAAAGAGTCTGCAAAGTCAGTAAACATCAACCAAGAAGCCAACCAGTATGAGCGAATCTTGGACTCACACAAACCAATGAAAGGAGACAGCAAATCTCCATTGGATGAACCAGAAGCTAGCAACGGTAATACTAGCAGCGAAATTGATTGGAGTGAAGAAAGTGCACCAAAACTAGAACTAAAACCACTACCACCAGGGCTAAGGTATGTTTTTCTTGGAACAAACTCAACTTACCCGGTGATTGTTAATGCCTCACTATCTGATAATGAAATATCTATGTTAATGCATGAACTGAAAAAGTATAGGAAAGCCCTAGGTTACTCATTAGGAGATATCAAAGGAATTTCCCCATCATTGTGCATGCATAGAATTTACTTAGAAGACGATTCTAAATCGTCAATAGAACATCAGAGAAGATTAAACCCAAATTTGCAAGAAGTAGTGAAAAAAGAAATTTTGAAATTGCTAGGTGCAGGGATCATTTATCCGATTTCAGACAGTAATTGGGTTTCACCTGTACATGTAGTCCCAAAGAAAGGAGGAATTACAGTAATAAAAAATGAAAAGGATGAACTAATCTCAACAAGAACTGTAACTGGTCATAGGATGTGCATAGATTATAGAAAGTGGAATGCATCAACTAGGAAAGACCATTTCCCATTGCCATTCATTGATCAAATGTTAGAAAGATTAACTAACCATTCATATTATTGCTTCCTAGATGGATATTCTGGTTTCTTTCAAATACCCATTCATCTTCAGGATCAGGAAAAAACAACATTCACCTGTCCTTATGGCACATTCGCTTACAGACGAATGCCATTTGGACTGTGTAACGCTCCTGCGACTTTCCAGAGATGCGTAATGTCTATTTTCTCTGAAATGATTGAGGAAATAATGGAAGTATTCATGGATGATTTTTCTGTATATGGTTTTTCGTTCTCTGCTTGTCTTTCGAATCTATGCAAGGTGCTTAAGCGATGCGAGGAGACGAATTTAGTTCTAAACTGGGAGAAGTGTCACTTCATGGTGAAGGAAAGAATTGTGCTTGGGCATAAGATTTCAGAAGCTGGAATAGAGGTAGACAAGGCTAAGATTGATGTCATGACTAGGCTCACGCCTCCGAAATCTGTCAAAGAAATCAGGAGTTTCCTAGGACATGCTGGATTCTATAGAAGGTTCATCAAAGACTTCTCCAGCATTGCGAGGCTACTCACAAGAATTCTGTGCAAGGATACAGAATTCACTTTTGATGAAGAGTGCATGGCAGCTTTCTTAACACTAGCTCTAACAAGTGCCCCAATAGTACAACCACCGAATTGGGACCTACCTTTCGAAGTAATGTGCGATGCGAGTGATTATGCTGTAGGAGCAGTTTTGGGACAAAAAGTAGACAAGAAGTTTAATGTCATCTACTATGCAAGCAGGACGCTTGATGATGCAAAGACCAAGTATGCAACCACAGAAAAAGAGCTGCTAGCAATTGTGTATGCGTTTGAGAAGTTCAGAACATATCTGGTTGGGTCTAAAGTAGTAGTGCACACAGACCATGCAGCGCTGAGACATCTACTAGCCAAAAAGGATGCAAAACCGAGGCTGCTGAGATGGATACTGCTTTTACAAGAGTTTGATTTGGAGATCAAGGACAAGAAAGGAATAGAAAATGGGGTTGCTGATCACTTATCTAGGATGAGGATTCCAAGCATCCGGCCAATCAACGATTCATTGCCAGAGGAACAGATTCACACAATTCAGATGCTCAAGATTGTAAACAATGAACTGAACAATCTCTTGGAAACTAACGCCGTTGCACTGAGCCTTCCATGGTATGCAGATTTGGTGAACTACTTGTCATGCAAAATTCCACCTCCTGACCTCCAAGGCTACAGCAAAAAGAAATTCTTCCGAGATGTTCAACAATACTATTGGGATGAACCATATCTTTACAAGCAGTGCAAAGATCATCTTTTTCAAAGATGCATCCCAGAGGAAGAAGTAGCAGGAATTTTGGCAAAATGTCACGGTTCTGAATATGGTGGACATTTTGCGACCTTCAAGACATTCTGGTGGCCTACAATGTTCAAAGATGCTCATGAACATATAACCAAATGTGATGCATGTCAGCGAAAAGGCAACATGAGCAGAAGGAATGAGATGCCACAGAATCCTATTCTCGAAGTGGAGATATTTGATGTATGGGGGATTGACTTCATGGGACCATTCCCATCATCCTACAACAATAAATACATCCTGGTAGCAGTCGATTATGTCTCCAAGTGGGTCGAGGCTATTGCAAGTCCTACGAATGATGCGAAAGTGGTCATCAAAATTTTCAAAAATATCATATTCCCTAGATTTGGAGTTCCACGAGTGGTGATCAGTGATGGAGGCAGTCACTTCATTAACAAGATTTTTGAAAATCTGTTAAAGAAACATGGAGTTAAGCACAAAGTAGCAACACCTTACCATCCGCAGACATCGGGGCAAGTGGAAGTTTCAAACAGACAAATCAAGGAAATACTTGAAAAGACTGTGGGAAAATCAAGAAAAGATTGGTCAACCAAGCTTGATGATGCTCTGTGGGCATACAGAACTGCTTATATAACTCCCATCGGCACCACTCCATTCAACTTGTTATATGGAAAAAGCTGTCACCTGCCGGTAGAATTGGAATACAAAGCTCTATGGGCTGTCAAGTTACTCAATTTCGACATCAAGACAGCTTCAGAGAAACGTCTAGTAGACTTGGAGGAACTTGAAGAAACAAGACAGGCAGCATATGAGAGCTCCAAAATCTACAAAGAGAAGACGAAAACTTTCCACGATAAAAGAATCCTACGAAGAGAATTGAAAGAAGGAGATCAAGTCCTACTTTTTAACTCCAGATTAAGACTTTTCCCGGGAAAGTTGAAATCAAGATGGTCTGGACCTTTCACTATCAAAGAAGTCAGGTCCTATGGAGCAGTGGTTCTTTGGAATAAGTCTGGGGGAGAATTCACGGTTAATGGGCAAAGATGCAAACCTTACCTAGCAACGGAAGACAAAAGCGAGAACCTACAAGTTTCTCTCTCAGAACCTCCCACCGCATAATCATAGACATTAGGTCGTCAAGCTTAGTGACGTTAAACAAGCGCTCTTGGGAGGCAACCCAAGTCTCATTTTGTATATACTTCTATTTTAGTCATTTTTGTTTTTGATTTTCACTTTACTAACTTAGTTTTTTTATAACTCAGGAATCAACCCGATGACAGATCGATCGATCTATATGTAGATCGATCGATCCTGAAAAGAAATAATCAGGCGGACTTTTAATGGATCGACCATGTAAACCACACCGATCGATTGCTGCAATGATGCGATCGTTCGAGCGAGGCGGATCGACCAGTCCAAATCGGATCGATCGATCCGTCCAAATGCAAAATCCTGTAGGCTTCATTGATCGACCTGAACGAAGAAGAATGATCGATCGCACGATCGATCGTACTTTTGCCGAGAAGTGTGTCGATCGACCGATCCAAACCTGAACGATCGATCGTACTTTTGCCGAACATTTTCACGATCGACCGATCGAGTAATCGATCGATCGATCGCCGGTCCAGGTAAGTAAACCGATTTCGAATTCACTTAAATTAAACCGAAAACACCTTTATAAAATCGAAAAAACAACCATAACAATCACAAACCCTATTTTTCATCCCCTTCACTCCCTAAAACCACCAAAACACATCTTTCCTTCAATCCATCATAACTTTGCCAAATCAACACCGATTTAAGCGTTATTTGAGCTTAATCCGATCGGATTTTCATCCTCTACTCGATTCTGTAAACGTTTCTTTCAATCTAAAAAGGTATGACTCTAAATCTTCAAATTTTCAATTTGGTACATATGTAGAATTTTCAAAGAAATCGATGGATTTAATAAGTTTTAGGGCGAATGGGATGTGAATGATAGTTAATTAGATTGTTTAGAGCATTGCCCATACAAGTTTTAGGGGATTTAAATCGAAATTTGAGAATCTGAGATTTAGGTTTCGCGATCGGGTTCCGGATCGATCGATCCCATAATTTCACATTTTTGCCGTGACATCTTTGGATCGACCGATCCATTATTTGGATCTATCGAACGGAACTGCGATCGACCAATGCACGGTTGGATCGATCGATTATGAATGTGCTATCTAATGCGTATTTTGGTTTTCGGTTTGTGCAGATAAGGCTCGCGGTGATCAGACACGGAAGAGACGCGGCAGAGCCACAGAGTCCATTTCAGCGCAGCGAGCTGATACAGAGGTCCCATCGACCACATCATATCCGTGGCCTCGCCCGGATAACACCCCTTTTTATCCGGGTGACGAGCAAGACTGGAGGACAGAGATTATCCCGCACACTACTATGCGGGAAATGCAGAGGGATTTGCGGTTCCAGAACTACCGCTATGGAGAGGCCTGGACGCATCACCACTGTACCTTTTACAATGGGCTGCTCCGAATTGAGATGGCGCCTACTCGGTTCGTCTGTGAGTGGACGTTGGAGCGGATGGGCATTAGAGAGGAGGTTCGAGCCATGCTGCAGAGGCTCGGACTAGACACCATCGCGTACCAGACCTATCCTCTATTCCCGGAGTTGGTGCGCCAGTTCCTTGCCTCCGCTGAGCTACGTTACCAAGACGGGGCCATTCCCACTGCCAGCGAGGGGACCCTGTCATTTTTCTCTCGTGGGGTCCTCTATGAGATTTCACTCCGAGATCTCTGTGACTTATATGGGTTTGACAGGACTCCGGAGCTCTGTAGCTGGCCCTCCGATTTCCCACAGGCTGTTGAGCTGTGGAACCTGATAGGCCCAGGGGGCTATGAGTCTAGGTCAGCTAAGCTGACCCACATCCGGAACCCAGTAGTACGAGTGGTGGCGAAGATCCTTGGCAACATCTTGTTCGCCAAGGAGGAGTCTGGAGCAGTGCGGAAGGACGAGCTCATGCTGCTGCACTTTGGCCTACCTGCCTCAGCCTACACCATCTACACCAGCCCACCTCCGACATCGCTGCGCACTAACCTCGGTGCTATCTTCGCAGAGAACCTGGTCTCCAAGAAAGCTCGCGGCCTCAACACTGTCAACAAGAAGGTAGAGCGGATTGGGAGCCTCCTGACACCCCTGTTCATGCACCATGGCATCGATCTTAGCTCCACACCCAGCGAGCAGAAGATCGCCTTATTTGACGAGCAGTACTTCCGGAACAGTGGGATACTAAAGCCGGGATACATCTACCAGTTCCAAGATCGCACTGGCGCTACACAGCTCTGCAAGCTGCCGCTGCGTGACTTCACTGCCTTGAGCTCCAGGGCGAATCTGGAGTTCACCATTCCACCTGAGCGACTACATCAGCCTAGCACAGGATTGCGCAGACGAGGCAGCTCATCCAGAGCATATGCCTCACAGCCTCAGTAGGAGGACGACCGAGTCCCTGACTTCTATCAGAGTCAGACACAGGAGACACCGGAGGAGTCGTATGCATTACCGCCCTACTCAGGGGAATACGACCTCCCACCATACTCCTCCGGCGCTACAGAGGCAGAGTTTCGTGATTGGATGGTGGAGTCCCAGAGGAGGTCCCACTCGATGATGCGCAGGATATGGGACGCGCTAGCTCGTACGAGATGCCCACCACCACCATCATGCTTTCGATGACCACGCACCAGGGAGACAGGGGAGGCTTCTGGAGCTGCAGACATTCCTGATGTTGCTGGACACAGGACATGAGCAGACACTGAGGACACGGAGTCCGAGGAGGAGGCTAGACTTCCGAGGAGGAGGCGCAGACCTGGACAGAGCCGCAGCGTGAGCCCTGAAGATCATTGACTTTGTAATTTTTCTTTCTTTTGCTTTTATCTTTATTTTTATTTTTCTGTACTTTTCTTTATTTTCTTTTTATCCTTATTTTCGTTTTTATGTATCTTCTTTTAGTTTTATTTTTACACCGGGACAGTGTAAAATAAGTCTGGGGGAAGATATTCATGTTGCACTAACCTCTGTTTTTATTGCATGTCTTTCATCATTCATTTAGTATTGCATTCACACTTGCATAAGGAACCATGATGGAACTGCCTTAATATAGTCTATTGCTCATTTTATTAGTTTAGTTGATAAGTTGGAATAATCTGATGCATTATATACTAGTTGAAACATAAGATTGATCCATGCCTGGAACTTACGGTTTTAGATTACTCTTAATTGAAGCATGCTTTATTTGAAACCATCTCTTACTTATTGGAATTTATATTGGATTTAGAATTATCAGGTTAGACTTCCGGATGTGAACTCATGGATTTCAAATATAAATACTTGGATTCCTTTCACATATTTACCACTCTTTGTTATCCAAGTAGATTGCCCCACCCTAAGCCTAAACGTCTGTTCAAACCATCCTATATTAGCGAGTGTTTTAGGCCTTTTTTTCGGAATGAATTTGGTAGAACGTGTTAGGTAGGAACCGACAAGATTAGCTTCTCAAGTAGCTTTGGTTCATACTTTTGGAACCAACTAGGACTAGGTGGGTATTTAAAAGAGAACAATAGATGGTTATCAATGGAATCATAGACAGAAAAGCTAATGGAATGATAAGTTAGGAGAGAAAGGGAAGAAAAGAAAATAAAAGACAAAGGTCTAGTAAAGGGTAGCGGAAATAGCAATAAACTTGTACAAAAAAAAAAAAAAAAAAAAAAAAAAAATCCAAACCCACTAGACATATTAGAATTAACCCCTCTCCTAAACTTAAGATTTAAGAAAGCTTTAGTGTCTGACCTAAAAGGTAAATATCCGGGTCAATGATCTTTTAAGGGTAAAATTAAAAAGTATGATAGAGAAATGAGATTTGTTTGGGTATGAATTTTCAATAAATAGTGTACTTCGGGTAGATGAGAATCTGGTCTTGTATGCATCTATTGGAGCTTACCTTTAGCATTCTTCTAAAGTTCATTCCATTTTTGAGAGATCCCAACTTCAGGCATTTATAACCCTATGGAAGAAGATATTATTTTCATCTCTTAACTTTACCCTTAGCCAAATGAGTTCACTGAAGCTGTCTAACATGATTCACGAGTTTTTATTTAATGAATGTTAAAAGAGTTGGTTGATCTTAGCGCATCGTGTAGATTAAGTATTATCTAAAGCGAACTGTGATGGGCATGGCTAAAATTTTTGAGTAGACTGGTGCACTTTACATTCGATAATTATTGACTTTGATATTGAACATAATATTTGACTGATATGGCTTGGCTCTGAGTTCCAGTAGGTTTGTCAATTTCCATATCCTAGTTATTCGCTTGAGGACAAGCAAAGAAACAAGTCTGGGGAGTTGATAAACCCATATTTTAGCATTTCTACTAGACCATTTTGTACACAATTCACACGAATCAACCATTAGATTTTATATTTTAGGATGCATTTAGGTTCATATGCATTAGAACTCTAGGATATTTTCTAGTTTTTGATTTGTCAGGAAATGTCAAGCAAGAAAGGAACGTTTTGGAATCTTGAAGTCAAGGGCAATCGATTCAGAAATTTGAAGACGATCAAACCCACTATTTATCTACACACAAGGATCAAACCCACTATTTATCTACACACAAGGATCGATCGATCTCCTCCTAAAACGATCGATCGATCGCTCATATGACAACAATTTGCGTGAATCTCCAAGATCGATCAAGGAGTATCAAGAACGATCGAGCAAGTTTAGATCGATCGATACCCGTCAGATCGATCGATCTATCAGTTGAGAATTTCCTACGACGGATTTGGGATCGATCGATCACTTCGTCCGATCGATCGATCCCGTAAATTTCTCAATTTTTATCTTCTCGTTTTAATTAAATAAATTAGGTTTTTGCAAACCTATAAATAGATTTTTAGGAGAAAAAAAAACCAGACACGTTTTATTCAGCCACCAGGGAGAAAAAGTGACTAAGAACCCTAATATTTCTTTCAGAGATTTATGGTGTTTAGTAAGACAATTTCAGTGCTATTTCATTAAGAATTCTTGTATTAATCAGTTTATGCAATCTAATTATTTTTTCTCCATCATTCATTATTATCTTCTCTGGAATCTCTGTTATGTCTGAATAGATTCTTAAATTCAGCCATGGATAGGAATAGATGAATAGAGGGATTGAGATCATGAGATGATGTTTAAGTCTAAGATTGTGCAATCTATCACTATTAGATAAGTTTATTGCTAAGTTGATTTCGGAAGAGTTAATTTAGGATTTATCGAATTCACACCTTGGGAGAGGAATAGTGGATACTTAGAATAATCTAATTAGTGAGTCTTATGATTCTAGCCTGCGGAAGTAGTTGTCTAGGTCGTTTGATAGTCAATGAGATAGATGCCAAATGCATGTTAGTTTTAGGGTTTGCAATGGGAATTGATCAAATCTAGTTCTAAGCTTAAGGGTTTTTACATGGGAATGTATTAATCTGTTCATAGACTCATTGTTTAGGATTGAAACTTGCACAATTAGGATTTGGATTCATGTCTTGATCTCACCTCTGTTCATTCTAAAACCTAATCTATGGTTGAATTACCCTTCTTAATTGATTTATTTCCAGTTCATTATTCATTAATTACTGAATTTACTTTGTTCCAATTTAGTTACAATATCTATTAATTCGTTCTCACCAAACCATTAAATCGCTTAGCTTAGAATAGAATTCATACAATCTATTGTGTTATAGACCTTCCCTGAGGATCGATCCCGCTTATACTACAAGAAGCATACTGTGCACTTGCAGTCATAAAATCGGGTAAACTCCTGAGATACTATAAGTATTCTCAGGTGAAACTCGAAGAGATAAATAAATCTCTATCATCTTTCACAAGATTGAAGATTCAGTCCACAAGATTCAGTCCACAAAATGGATACAAAACCTAAAAAGTTACTTCAATTTGAAAATATACTACAACAAAAAAATATAAACAAAAAAACTTGAAAATAGATGGCACATTTAAATATAAGAGAAGAGAACCAATTGGGTTTATCAAACAACATAAATCTTAGAGCCTATTTCTAAAACACTCCAAATGTTAGATTGAATTTCAAAAATATTCTTCTTATTGCTCAAACACTCCCAACCATACCCTCCCACTCACCATCCCCTCCTTCATTAATTTTTTTTCTTTTATTTATAATTTTTTTTTCACACGTGTTTCCCCAACGTGAGGAAGATGATTTTTGGCACAAAAAATAAATGTGGTGGGGTCCACAAAATTTAATCTTCTTATTCCTCCTCCATTGTGATCTAACCACTTTCAACCTGTTTTTTAATTCTTTTTCACCATATTTTTACCATACTCACGACAACATAGTTAGGGTTTAGGATTTAGGGTTTAAAGTTTAAGGTTTGGGGTTTAGGGTTTATGTTTATGAATTATAATCATGCATATGCGTTATTGAAATAGCTGTTAGTGCTATTACTTATTATATCTTTCAAGTTAATTAAAAAAAAAGTCTTGTTATAATCTTATAATATATTAAACATGTATGTGTATTGTTAACTACTATATTCAATTGTATTCTTAAAACTCAGTTGTATTCAGAACATGCTTTCTTTTTCAGCCTCTTAGATGGACTTGGATTGTCTTTATCACTCTCACCACCACCACCACCACCACCACCACCACCACCACCATCACAACGACCACCACCACCACCACCATCACCACCACCACCACCACCACCACCACCATCACCACCATTACTACCATCTCCAATATCCTCATCACCACCACCATCACTACCACCCTCACCACCACCACCATCACTACCATCCTCACCACCACCCTCATCATCACTGTCAATGCTCGACCAACTTTGTCTAAATTGAAGATGTCTTGCCATAAAATCTTCTTTTTCCCATCGACCAACCACAAAGAACGTGCAAGTGTGAATGCCAACATCCACATAAAGCCAAAAATACCTAAAGACATAATCAAAATTCTGCAAACATCCACATAAATCCACATAAAACCAAAATTACCTAAAGATATGAAGACACAAAAGAGTTCATCATAAATACATTAAAAGCTTGTCCATCCTTAAGTGCGACATTCTCAGTCAATGTGATGAAATTTTTACATTTTGATGTTAGCTTGCAGATTTTAGCATAGTTTTGAAGAATAAAGGTTCCAGTGCAAGTGGCTCAATATCCTGCAATCTATGTAGTCCAAACACATTTTCTGTTAATAGTTATATCAATTGATATTCGGTTGTATAATAACATGTAGTAGTATATATTGATACTCAGTTGTATAATAATATGTAGTTATATCTATTTATACTCAGTTGTATCATAAAATATAGTTGTATTTATTGATACTTAGTTGTAATGATACTACTGGTTAATTAATACTCATTTATACACAATCACATAGTTTTATCTAACATAAAATTCATATTTTCTACAAATTAACTACTATTATATGGCTATTGAGCATGTGACCATTGAAGATGTCACAATTGTTGGAGATGCGACCATTATTGAAGATTCTGTCATTGTTGGAGATGAATGATTTAGAAGAGATGTAAGACTTGGAGGAGATGGAGGAAGAGGCGTCCATCTATATTATCTAATATAAGTATAACTTAGTTATAATCTAGATAATATAATTTAATTATAATTTATATAGATAAATTTAATTTAATTATAATTTATATATAAATGTAATTATAAATAATTATAAATTAACTAATTAAGTTTATTAATACTAATGTGTTTATAATATTTACAAAAACACATTAGATCAGTTGGTTAACTCTCTATTTTTTGAATTCAAGGGTAACGATTTCAACTCCTATATTTGCTAATCTTCAATAATTCTACATTATATATATTAAATATGTGATACAAACACAAAACCTTGATTCAGTCTATTTCATGGTATTTGTTTTTTTCTATGGGAATCTGAGTTCAAGTATAGATGTGTGCATTTTTCCCACATTTTTAAAAAAAGAGTTTCGCGAAGATTGATCTGAAGAAAAGGAGATTGGTGGGTCTCACTACAAATTTTTAATTTTTAATTTATTAGTTTGATCCGATTTAATTTAGATCAACACGGATTACCTAATGGATTGCGGTATGAGTCGTAAATAAATTTAAGTTTATTGGTTTTTTTGGTAATTATATAAATTTTAACTATAAAAAAATCAAAAATAAAATAATAAAAAGGGAAGAATATTTTGAGAAACACTTTTAAGTTTTAAATTTGAAGAGTGTTTTAGAAATTGTCTCTAAATCTTACCATATCCAACAAATTCTCTTACATTATTGAACATACACTTACACAAACTTAACAGAGTTTAGAACTCGACATATGACTGACATTAACTCCATAAGTAATAGAGGGATAAGTTGACAACTTTCAAATCTCCATTATTTTTCTTGAGACTAAGTCATTCTCCGCGTTCACCACCTTCGACACCAATTTAACCGGCTTTTTCAGGTTCTCATATACGATCAAGTTAAAAACATCTGGCTTCGACTAATGTCCTACCACATCAAAGTATAACTTGGCTTACGCGATATCACCAATACCTAGATGAGAGAAAGAATGTTATCGATATGATTAGGTAAAAAGTTATAAATTTATGTACTAAAGCCTAAGATGGATATCATAGAAGAGTATACATTAATACATACCAAGATAAGCTGTGATGAAACCCTCTGATTCAAAGTTTGGTCCCGCTAGAACCTTTCCCAAGGGTGAAATAATAACACTGTCACCTTTGGAGACAACAGCATCATGTTCTTTGTTATCGTCTGAGTCGGTAAACAAGTAATCAGGATGATCAGGGAAATCTTTACGCTGGAAAAACTGGCATGCAAACAACAAAAAGCATCCACCCTCGAGAGCGCAATGTGAAGCATTGACAGTTGCCATCAAAAATGAAAATGGTTAAAAAGATGACAAGTTAGACGGAACTTAATCTAATATAAAGAAGTCACATGTATCACACTCAACTCATAGTCAGTTGATTCTAAAATTAGAATTCCTTGAATTCTGACATGGTACTAAAATTTAGATTACCCAACTATATAATTTGACGATCCTAATGAAATGATTTAATTCGGTATACACTAGAAGAATCATCCTGTCGAAGAAACATGTTAGAAATCTCCCATTAACAACTATTTGGACCTAATATATTAGAAAAAATAAATCACTTTATTCATTGTCAATAATCTTTGAATTAGAAGCCCATGAACTCCGACAGAAGTCATGTGATAAGCCAACATTGTAGAAGTTGTGGAACTCCTAATAATGAGGGAATTTTGGACTAACCTTTTCCATACGACGCCGTTCTGTACAGAGGCATTCTATTTCCCCAGCAAATAGCAGCACCGAGTTTGCCAATGGGAGTGTTGTAAACAGGAATGGTTGATCCATCCCCGTAACCCCATATGCAACGTTCAAAAGATGTTGGCATGACTTTACGGTGCTTACCCAAGAACCGACCTTCAGAGCTGAAGAAAGGGCTATGCAGTAGAGTGTATACGCATCCTTCTCTATAGCCCCCCATTACCAAGTACACATTGTTTTTCCTCGCAATATCCGCCATTTTTCTACTATTGGGCCTGTTGTAGATTCATCACAAAACCAACAAAAATGTGCAAGAGAGAGTTAGTTGAGAACCAAGCTTGTTGTGCTTAACTGAACACCAGACCTAGCCTTGTTGAGATTAACATACCAGTCCATCTACTCACTTGCCACTTTGCAAAAGAAAAATTAAGATTTGGTTTACTCGTTACTCATATGCATGTTCTAACAAAATTCAAACGTTCAAAAAACAGAGAACGCAAAAATTTAAACACAGGAGATATCGAAATTATTGAAATAAACGATGTGTTACTCAATCATGGATTTAAATTTAATTTTCTATGATTTTATAATATTCAAGATTGAAAATTTTATATAATTTTAAAAAACTCATGTGTGTGAACTAAATTCTTTGTAGTATATTTTATATTTTATTTCTAATAATTTACTTTAAGTTTCGTTGGAACTCATTTTAAAATGACTCAATATATTGATACATGCATATTTCCAAAATTATTTAGTCATAAATAACACTGGATTTTAATAAAACATTTGAAATCTTAATTAAATAATACCAAAATTTAGAATCTTGTAGCATGATTTACAAATATAAGATTCAACAACACTAGATTTTATGGTATAATTTAGAATTATTTTTTAAATAACAGCGGATTATAATTTATAATTGAATAAGTTTTTCAAAGTTACTTTTGGAAATAAAAATGTATAAGAATCATTTATGGATAATTGTAGGAATAATTATACATATTGCACATAAGTTACTTTTGTACGTCGGTGACAGGCAGAGAGTTCAGAGGCAATACTGGTATAGACTTTTTGTGATCTTTATCTTATACTTATATCACCATATTATGTGAAGAGAGAACAATATGGAATTCTCCGCCTGAAAAAATTATGCCTAGAACTTTTTAAGACCATACAAGTATTTTATCAATTATAAATATATTACAAAAACGTAAGCAAATAGATTTATATAAATTGTTGACAAAAAAGTTATACAACAAAAAAAAATGAAATTATTTTGTGATTACTATACAAGATTTTATACAAAAGCTGTAATATATCAAAGTTAGTCTTTTATGTATTTCTAATGTTATAAAATCAACATCAATGTGATAAAGGAAAGAAAAATGAGCGTGTGGAAAAACATAACAGAACCCAAGGCGCTGTGTTTAATGAATGATGTTAGGCGAGATCATTTTCGTAATATATATCGCGAGAAGGATGTAGGGGCAAGACTGAACGACAGTCAGTAACACACCTGTCTGACTCTAAGAAAAAAGGATGTTGGACGCATTTGCCTTGTCGGTTTCTTTTTGCCGCAGTCACAAGCAACAGATAAACAGTTCAATGATTTAATTCCAGAAATAAATGTCGGATCATATTAGTGTATATTATGATGGTATTTACCAGAATTAATATTGAAAACACAGTTAACATTTATGTTAGGATTTGATTTCAGAAAACATTTTAACAGTACAAGAAATATTTCACAGTTTATACAAACCGAAATTGCCAAAATAAATATATAACAATAAAAACAAGTATGAATAAAGCGTATGATAAAGTTGAATGATTTTTTTTATTCAAAAAGTTGTTATAGAAAATAAGTTTTTCAACATTATGGATCTCGTGGATATTGAGATGTATAACATCAGTTAAATATAAATTATTAACTAATGGATAACCGCATAATTGTATTGTACCGGAAAAGAGATTACGACAAAGAGACCCTCTATCTCTATATCTATTTTATATTCTTAAAATAGCAAGATCAAGTTCATCGATAACACATTTTCTATTTGCGGATGACAATTTATTATTTTGCCAAGCAAAAAAGGAAGATCGTCAAGCTATTCTTCAAATTCTCAATAACTACGAGGTGGCATCGGGTCATCAAATCAATTTTTCAAAATCTTATCAATTTGGATACAAGGTTACTGAGGAAGTAAAAGAGAAGATGAAATAAATTTTAGGTATATCTACAACGGGAGGAATGCGAACATATTTAGAAATACTGAAAAGTCTCGGAGGACCAAAAACACATATTTTTAGATTTATTAATGAACAGTTACAAGATAGGGTTAATGGTTGGACTTTAAAATTCCTATCTCAAGAAGACATATAAATTCTGATAAAATCAGTCTTAATGGCTATACCAACTTATGTAATGTCTTGTTACAGACTATCTTAATCTGTAATAAAGAAAATCACGAGTGCAATAACTCGGTTTTGGTGGAGCAATAGTGGAAATAATCGAGGGGTGCATTGGATAACATTGAAAAAATAATATCGACATAAAAAAGGGTGGCCTCGGTTTTAGAAGCATTGAGGATTTTAACACAGCTATGTTAGCAAAACAGTTGTGATGATTAATGGATTCATCAAAATCATTGTTCTCAAAAGTTTTTAAAAGTAGGTATTTCGGATCCTCTGGATCCTTCAAGATCGTACTCTTCATCCTATGGTGGGAAAAGTATAATCATATCTCAATCTCTGGTTAAAAAGGACTAATCAAAAGGGATTGAACATGATCAAGTATCTCTATATGGAATGATACTTGGATCACAGCCACTCGCCAGAGATCAGCAACAAGCAAATTCTCTATTTACTCAAATCCATTAAAGGTTAAGGATTTAATAAATAGTCAGACGCCAACATAAAATATGTCTCTGTTGGAAGCAATTATTATCCCAGAGGATGTTAACATAATAAAATCACTGGCCATTAGTCAGTTCGGAAGAACAAACAAAAACGGTTGGCGTTTTACAAAATGGAAAGTACTCGGTAAAATCAGGATATATGATAGAAACACTATTTCCTGATAACAGTATTGTTTCAATAAGTCACGGACCGAAAATTACAAAACTCCATGCATTTGTATGGAGGCTTAAGTGTCCTCCGAAGATGCAATAATTTATATGGCAAACGATCACATGATGTGTTTCGGTCGCTAAGAATCTGAGATCCAAGGGAGTAAAATGTGATACACAATGTGATTTATGTGGGGCGGAAGAATAGTCAATTAAACATGTGTTATTTGAATGTTCTCTAGCTATTCAAACTTGGCATTATCTAAAATCACTTCCCATCCAGGAAAGTTTCCAACAACTTCGATTTTTTTGAATATGTATTATTTATTCATCATATATCAAAGGATGAACCCGAAAGTTTTTTCTCATGGATAATTTGGTACTTATGGGAAAGTATGAATGACAAAATTTATAACGATGTGAATAGGAATCCACAAGATATTATTATACTAGCAGAAAACGAAGGACAATTATGGGCCGATTCCCAAGAGGTAGAGTATAAACATTATAGAGTAATAGTTCCAAGACTGGAAACTATGCAACATAATAGATAGGGGTGTCAAGTGGATAGATCGTGGAATGAATCAGATAGATTTTTAGGTCAAAGATGGTTATGCACAAGGAATGGAATGGAGGACTTAATTTTGGGAGCTAGAAATATTTGATGTAGTCAATCTCCATTGCATGCAGAGCTAGAAGCTTTGATATGGGCAATGAATTGTATGTATGTATGTTTCTCAAAGACTAGATGTTGTTTTGCAACAGACTGTCACGATGTCGTGAAGATGGTGTCTTCACCGGATGATTAACCAGCTTTTGCAGTTCATATAGAGGAATTCAACAGATCCAAATGTAACCTAGGAGCTATAAGGATCAATTTCAGTCCAAGGACATCGAACACAAAAACAGACAGCCTAGCACAAAGTGTACTAAGTATTCCAATAAAGACGGTGTACATTAATGCAGTGTCTCCATGATGGTTAACTAGAGCTTTACATTATTAATTTTCAAGTTTATTTGTTGTAAAAAAACATTAGTGTACACACAATTCGACCCACAAGTAAAAATTGATCAAGAAATAAAATTGGTAACTAAAATTTGGCTACTTTAAGGGAAATTAAGGAGGATGAACAATGCATTAGAATATAACGGATGCAAAAAGATAATGCAAAAATATATGAATAAATTCAGAAAATAAACGATACAAAGATCTAATGTAGTTCATCAATTGGTTACATTCACAAAAAAGAGAGATATCTTATTAATGGAGGCTGAAAACTTTTAAAGTACTACATGAACTTAGGGTTAACTGAGACCATATATATATATGGATTCCTAAAACTAATGGACCCAAAAAATTAGGTCTAGTAGACTTCAACAGATTCCATCAGATTTTAACAGAATTATAACAGATTCAAGACAGATCAACAAATCTCCACCTTGACTTGAATCCTCCAATCAGATGTACCAGAATGTACCATTTGTGTGCCATATTTATCATACTCTCTCTTTGCCTCATATGTTCTTTTGGGCCAGTTGTCCTTTCATGATATACTAACAGTTCAAGATATTCAACAAGTCCAAACAATGATTGAACTTGTTGTGAGGAAGAAGCTTAGTGAACATATCAGAAAATGATATCTTACATCAATATGCTTGGTCATTTCATTATAAACTTGATATATGGCTAAGTAGCACTCATATTGTCGAAGTACATTGTAGCCTTATCATGATGTTAGATTAAGATTATTAACCAACTTCTTAGACAGATTCTTGCCTTCACAGATTATGTCAGCGCCATATACTCTTCTTCAGTAGTAGACAAAGTCACTTTCGATTACAGATTCGCTTTCCTTCTAACAATAGAATCACCCAAAGTAAACACATAACCGATCATAGATCTCATGCTGTCCACATCTCCAGAATAATCAGAATCATAATAGCATGTAACCAAGTATGAATTCTCGCCTCCATAGGCGAGACAAACATCAGATGTACCCTAAGGTACTGGAAAATCTTCTTAACAGCTGTTCAATAATCTCTTCTTGGTTGTCCCATAAACCTGCTAACAGCACTGATTACATGTGCTAAATCTGGTCTTGTGCAGACTTTATCATACATTAAGCTTCCTACAACACTAGCATAAGGAGCCCTAGACATATACTCTATATCGTTTTCTCATTGAGCAGCATACATGGTGAGATGAACATTTGCAGCACTCAGAGTATCAATATGTATAGCAAAAGACATCCTCAATCTTGTCAGCACCTTATTAATGTAGGCTTTCTGCAACAAGAATAGCTCCTTAACTCTAAAGATCTCCTTACCTGCACTCAAATCTTTTATCTCAAACTTAAAACTCAATAGATACTTGAGCTTCTGAATGTCACATATCTTTTCTGTCGCTATTAGCATGTCATCCATATAAAGCACCAAATAGATGTAAGACTCACCATCCAACTTGCTCACATAGACACAACAATCATAAGGATTTCTGATGTATCCTAACTTGATCATATAGTTATCAAATCTCTTGTACCACTTTTTGGGAGCCTTCTTAAGTCCATAAAATGATTTTTTCAGCTTGCAAAAATGGTCTTCCTTCCCAGGAACATGGAAACCATCCAGCTAAGTCATGTATATCTCCTCTTTTAACTCTCCATGAAGAAAAGCAGTCTTCACATCAAGTTGCTCAAGTTCAAAACCTTTATGTGCCACCATTACTAGCAACACTCTGATAGAACTATTCCTGAACACTGGTGAAAAAATCTCATTGTAGTATATCCATTCTCTTTGACTGAAACCATTAGTAACAATGGAGCTATATGCTTAACTTCTTCTGCATGTGAAACCCCATCCTTAATCTTGAAAACCACTTACAAGTAACTACTTTTTTCCTTGATGGTAGTGTGACCAAATCCCATGTATGACTATTCTCATGAGATTTCATTTTGTCTTCAATTGTAGCATGCCTTTTCTTAGCCATAGCACTTGGAATAGCTTCTCAGTAAGTGACTGGTTCATAAGTATCCATTTCCTCTGCAACTTATCCTCAAAATCGTATCTCTCTGGTGGTCTGACGTCAACCCTCATTGGTTGATCTTTAGCAATGCTGCGTCTAGTAGCCTCATATGGTTGAGACTCTAGAGACTTCGAATGAACATCTTCTCCAGCTGCTTTTGATTTCTTGAATGTTTCCACAAGTCAACAACATCATGATCATCTTGCAGCTCCACCTATTTATCATTGCTACCCTCTTCTGCTTCAAAGATGGACCCCTTCAAATTTCTAACCATGGAATTTTCATCAAAAATAATATTCCTACTTAGACTCAGTTCTCTGATTGAGACCAGATCATATATCCCTTTACTCCATCACCATATCCCAAGAATACTCTTCTCTTTTCCCTTAGATCTAGTTACATTCATTCATATAATAATAAATAGTACAACCAAAAACTCTTAGAATTGAGTAATCAGCAAATTTACCTGACCACACTTCATAATGTATCATGCACTCAATACATATGTGTGAAATGAGATTAATCAAGTAACAAGCTGTGTTCACAATTTAAGCCTAAAATATCTTTCCTAAACTAGCAATAGAAAGCATCCACCTCAGTCTCTCCAACAATGTATTATTCATCCGCTCAACTACACCATTCTGTTGTGGTGTTTCTTTGACTATAAGATACCTAGCAATCTATGCATTTATACAAAATTGATTGAACTCTCATGAACATAATTCCAGACCATTATCAGTATGTAGCATTTTTTCCAATTTGATTCTCCACTAGTGTCTTTTTACTCCTTGAAACTATCAGAAACCTCATTTTTGGGCTTCATAAAAGTTATCCAAGTCTTCTTTGCATAATCATTAATCATACACACAGCCTGATGCTTGTTCTTCTTCTTTGGACAATCTGATTTCCAGTGTCTTTTTTCTTTGCAGTAGTTGCAAATATCTTCTGGCTTAGGAACTTTTGAGAATGGCTTCTTATCATTTGATTTTTTTCTGTTTCCATAGCTCTGACCACCACTGACAAATAATCCTGAAGCCTGATTATTTGTCCCTGAACTGGACGCTTTATGTCATAATTCTCTGTTATGAAGTCCAGACCTAACTTCTTCTAGACTGACTATATCTTTGCCAACAATGAACCATTGCTAAAAGTTTTCAAAAGAGTTGGGCAGAGATATCAATAGAATTAGGGCAGTGCTTTTATCTTCCACCTTAACATCAACATTACACAGCTCCAATAATATTGTAATTAATCTATCAAGGTGATCTCGAAGCGCAGTATCTTCCTACATTTGCAGAGCAATGATGTTGTCTCAGAAGCAGCTAGTTCATCAGAGACTTCGTCATATACAAACTCTCCAGCGTCAGCCACAAACTAGCATCATTTTTCTCATTTGACATTTCGATGATGATTTCATCTACTCAACACAATAAAATTGTTGAAAATACCTTATTCAAGAGCCTCCAATTCAGCTTCTCTGCCACCGGTATCCTGATTCTTTGTTGCTTCAGCAACTTCTGCATCTTGATCTACTATATATTGATATTGTTATTCCCAGTAAACTTGTCAATTTTCACGTTTGTTCTAGAAATCTTCTCACCAGATCACAAACATGACGCTATCATACCAGTTTATTATTGAATGAAAGAAAATAATGCAAAAACATATAAATAATCACAGAAAGTAACGACACATAAATTTAATGTGGTTCATCAATTGGTTACATCCACGGGCAAAGAGAGATATATTTTTAATGGAAGCTGAAAGATTTTAAGAGTGCTACATGTACTTAAGGGTTAGTTGGGTCCACAAAATTAGGCTTAGCAAACTTCAACATATTTTAGCATATTTCAACATATTGCATTAGACTTCAAGAGACTTATAACAGGTTCCAGATATATCAAAAATGCATTAAAATTTATGAATAAGAACACGTCAATAAAAACACATTATATTTTTAAGTCCTATTTCAAAAATCAAAATCTGAATTTTAGTCATTATTAAATATCATCCATGCTCATTTCCAAATTTCAATTTGTTGCAAATGTGATGATTTTAGACAAACCAAGTACCAGGTCAAGTTACTCAAACTCATAACTAGTATCGAATGAAATGAATTACAAAAGAATCAACTGGTACAACAATTTTTGTATATTTTAAAAACAAAGTTTGCAAAATTTTGGATAAGAAAGGATTTGAGATGAACCTTGAAATTTAAAGATGAAGTGAAGCAATTAGCTAAATGATTTTGAGATGATTTTATACTCCAGCCTGCAGTGGTTAATGGATCTAAAATCTATTATTTTATTAGCGATTTCTGACTAATTGTGTATAAAAAACAAAAAGAATTATTTAAAATTTTTTTTTAGATTGTTCGGAAAATATTTTAATAAAAAATTTAAAAACTGTTAGCGGTCAACATATCAATTTAATAAATCTTTTGAAAATTTGATTGCCAATAACACATAAAAGAAAAAACTCCTGAGTATATAACATTTCTAACATATTTTTTTAAAAAAACACACACATCTGTCTGAATTGATTTTTTATTTTATAAATAGAATAGCGTCTCTCATTTCCTCACAATTCCAACATGTTTTTTTGTCTCTTTCTCTAATCGATAAGGTTAGAATTTTTAATTCATATGTTTATAATTAGTATATTAGATTTTAGGGTTGTAATTTTGTAGAACACATATTTATATAATGAATGATCAAGACTGGATCTCAGCCAATCTTTTTCTTTTGTTTTTGACAACGATCTCATCCAATCTAACAAGTTTAAATAACTACTGTCGGAACACTAAGAAAATGATTTCTTCTTTCATATATAACATACTTCAACTTAAAATAGATTGCATAATATTCAAACTTACAAGAGAAGAGAACCAATTGGTTTTATCATACTACATAGATCTAACCATATCCAATTCGTTCTCTTACATTATTGAACATAAAAATAAACAAACTTAACCGAGAGTCTCAGCTGAACAGACAATAACAAATGACTGACATAAACTCCAGTAGCTGTGGGGAGGATAAATTACTTGTCTTGAGACTCTGAATCATCCTCCGCTTTCACCGACTTCGACACGAATGTAACTGGTTTCTTTGGGTGCTCATTTACTGTCAAGTTAAATACCTCTGGCCTTGAGTAATGTCCGACCACATCGAAGTATAACTTGGCTCTTGCGATATCACCAAGATCTGGATGAGAAAAAGAATGTTATCAATTTGATTAAGTTTAAAAAGCTATCATTTTATGTACTAAAGCGTAAGATGAATATCAAAGAAGACTATACATACCAAGATTAGCTGTGATGAGACCCTCTGATTCAAAGTTTGGTCCAGCGAGAACCTGTCCCAATGGTGAAATAATGACACTACCGCCTTGGGAGACAATAGTTTCCTCGTGTTGGTCGTCGTACCAGTCGGTGAACAGGTAATCAGCATGCTCAGGGAAATCTTTACGCACGCAGAACTGGCAAGCGGACATCACGAAACATCCACCTTCCATCGCAATATGCATCATCGACGATTGCCATTCCTTGGAACCATCAGCAGTAGGTGCACAATATAATTCAATTCCTGCAGCTCAATATCCAAATTGTTAGGAGTCATGCATTAAAAGTTAGTGTTGAAGTTGTGATACTCGTCATGACGAGGGAATCTAGGACTAACCTTTTCCGTACAACGTAGTTCTGTAGAGGGGCATCCTATTTTCCCAGCAAATAGCAGCACCGAGTTTGCCGAGGGGAGTGTCGTAAACAGGGATGGTTGATCCGTCCCCATAACCCCATATGCAACGTTCAAGAGATGTCGGCATGACTTTACGGTGCTTACCCAAGAACTTCCCTTCGGAACTGAAGAAAAGGGCTGTGCAGTAGAGTGTATACCCATCCTTCTCAATTGCTCCCATTACCAAGTACACTTTGTATTTCCTAGCCATCTCCGCTAGTTTTTCTACTTCAGGACCTTTGTGGTAGATTCATCCAAAACCAAACAAGTGTGCAAGAAAAAAGAGTTATTTATGACCTAAGCTTGTGCTCCATTGAACTAGAACTTAGTCCATCTATTCACTTGACACTTTTTCATATGAAAGTTAAAAATTTACTCGTTACTCACTATTCACCATAAACTTAATAACATACTTGTTCCAAAATTTCAATCTAAAAGTTTCATAAACAGAGAACTCAGAAATCAAACATTCCTCAAACTTAAGTTCAGTTTTGGTCTAAATATGACATATACTAAGCAAATACTAGTTGACGAAAAAAGAACATACACTAGACAGTAATTTATATACACGAAAAGAACAATAATTTACATGTTTAACAAGTTTTTACGGATCCTGAATATTAAAAATCAAGATTCGGTTATCCAATTTTGGCATATCCATATGCACGAAATACAAGGAATATGAGTGGCAGAAGCATGTATAATAATCTACATGTTTATTCAAGATCTTTTTTTTTGTTCAACAGAAATAAACATGTAAATAAATACAAAAAAATATCTTATTAAAAAAATATTTTAAATAAATGAGAAACATAATCCAAAGAGGAAATATCTGTTACCAGGAACAAGAATGGCAGAAGCATGATATTTGCGGAAACAATCACGACCAGCTTCGTTATGGACACCAACAGCTATGCCGAACCTATACCCACGAGGATATCCACCGATAAACGCCTCCGGGAACACCACCAGCTCCGATCCGTCGCTCGCCGCCTCCGCAATATACTTCTCCGCCTTTTCTGCAAACTCATGTAAACCATTTGATACAATGGTAGGCTTGCAGGAAAACGCTTAGAGGAAGAATAAAACTAGGTTAAAAAATGAGTTACCTATAGTTTTGGGAGTATCGTTATAGACGGTGGATGCCTGGACGATGGTAGCACGAACGATGGTAGATGGATGTTCGCAGTTAACCGGAGCAGTGGTTTTGAGAGCTGTTGACATTTCTTCAGTACCAGACATATATCACTTTATCTCTTTACTTTCTACTTCGGTGACACTCGGAGAGATACGAGAGGCAACACTTCTTATATAGACTTTCTTTGTTATCTTGTCAACGGTAAAGAGAAACAAAGTATCGAATTCTCCGCCTGATATGGAGATCCGCGCACGTAAATATTTTATTATAAACATGATCCAAAAACTTAAATTAATTTATGAATTTTACAAGTTTTATGTACTTGTAAAATTGAATGGTTTTAAAAAGAGAAAACACTATGGAATTCTCCGCCTGATATGGAGATCCGTGCACGTAAATATTTTATTATTAACATAATCCAAAAAACTTGAGAATTAATTTATGAAATTTACAAAATCATGTATTTATGTTAAGTTTTATGTACTTCTAAAATTGAATGGTTTGAAAAAAGAAAGAATCAATTGTCAGAGAAAAGAATATAAAAATTGATTGTTATCGTGTTCCTGAGAAGTTGCTTGTAGATTTATTCAAATGGCTTCATGTGAAGACCCATCTTCAACTTGCATATCCATTCACCAAATAATTATATCCTGTTGCATTTGAAAATCTGATAACCAGGATAGGTTTTCATATTTTGTTTTCGTCCTATCTTAAAGGGTATTATTAATGCAGAAATATATAGAATCGCAATTCATATATATTGATTGAAATGTGTAATTTTCTGTTATTATTCTTGTTATGCAAATTTTAACAATTTCTTATTTCTCATATTCGACCCACTTTGATTAAGAATTTTTTTTTATTTCCTTTTTTTTTTGTGGAACACATATTTTGTAGATCCACACTGGATCTCAGACTGATTCTCAGCCAATCTTAAAAGTTGAAATAAGGGACCACTAAGAAAATTATTTTGCGGTCTAATGATCTGTACTTTCAATTATAATAAATTTAAAATGTTGAACTTATGAAATAGAAAGTTTTGCAGATCTTATTTTTCTTTAGAGGCAATATACGAAAGAAATACAAAGATGATTTCAACTTCTTGATTGAATATAATATTTTAAGAAATTAATCCGTGCAGTGTGTTAATTCAACAGTAAATGTCTATTTGCAAGTGTATTTTGGAGATTGGAACGCGCTATGACATCAAAATTTTTACATTAGATGAAAATAAATTTATATATAGATATTGCTAAATTTTGGATAAAAAATAGTAGCTTTTCATTTCCAAGTGATTTAAAACTAACTCAACAGTTAGATCTGAATTTTTTTCTGAAATACCAAAAACTAGTATGTTTGGTATCAAAATAGAGCAAGCAGAGGAGATAAAGAGCAATGGACAGGGTAATTGACATACGTCAGTCGATCAGAGGGTCGATCGATCACTAGTCTGAGATTTTTGGAAAACTTTCAAAATCTCCAAAAATTTATTCAAATCTTCAGAAATTATCCCTAACCACTTTCTACATATATACGAAAAGACATAAGAGCCACAAAAATAGGAAAATCTCAATAGAAAGCCACCTTCAGTGGGGTTTGGCAAGCCTTCAACTCAAATTTGTATTTGAATATAGAAAAAATTATAACTTTTTTATTTACGCAATCTCTTTACTCTTTATTAATTTTGATTTTAAATTTGATCTTTTTAGATTAAAAGATTTCTAAAGAGGATCTATTCATAGTTTGGTAGATAGATTTCGATTTCTAAAGGGGTATATTATGTAGGTAAAAGTAATTTTCTATTTAATTATGTTTTTAATCCATGTGTTAAACTGATTCATTTAGTTCTGATTTATAAAAATCATATGTGTTAATTGGCTTAAATGGTACTGCATAGCTCAATATGATTAGATCGCTTCCGCCTTTTCTAAGCATATATAGTGAAAAAATCAAATATGCTTGCATCTCTGTGTTGTTGAACTTAATTCAGAATGATAGTATGATTTAGATTTAATAAAAATTGATTTTAGGCCACGAGAGTGGAGACTCAAATCATAGTGTTTTGAGTTATAAGACTGAAAATATCTTGTTTGCTTATAGTTTTAGAAGTCTGAATAATCTAAATCATAAAACCTTAATGATTTCCTAACACCAAACATTTAATTTTTTTTATAGTTTTCTTATTGCTTTTAAATTGCTTTCATTTTAGTAATAACAAAAACTCAAACTTCAGTTTTCTATTATCTTAATTCTTAACTATAAAATTCATAGTACAATAGTCTTTTCCATAGATCTGATACTAATATACTACAACTGACATCTTTTTTGCAGCTATCATATATATTTTTGGGTGGCAAAACCACACCCACTAAAAAATTTGCGCTGTTGTGACTAGAGAATGATTGTGTTGCTTTTAATTTTTTTTTTGTTAACTTAACTTAATGATTTTAATATCCTTTTTAATATTGTGGACTGATGAATTCGAACCACAGACATGTGTCATGAATTTCAGAGATGACCACCATTGTGTCATATAATTCCAACGTGTTGCATTTAAATCTAAGATAAATATTTAATTTAGTATTTTTTAATTTTTTTTTTGATTTTTTCTATTTTTTTTGTTTTATGTACTTTTCTGAAACAATAGAGTTTTGATGCTGATAATATCATGCTTTTCATTGCACTTCTCGTTTTGGTGCATAGTTCTCAACCTTACATTCTACTTAGTGATTTCGAGACATATGAACAATGTCATTCTTGTAGACATCCAAAACATTTCAAATATCAAAAATCAAAATTTCAGAAGAAGAGATTCATAAAAAGCAAGAAGTCTCTAATAACTTGATGAGCTTTCTTTTAATTGCTATCATACATATCTTGGAGCTGACATTAAAACCACTGAGTTTAGTGCCAATAACGAGGAGAAACCATTCAATGAGGATATGCTTATACCACAACAAAAAGCAAGTTTATAATTGTTATGATACATATCTTGGTCAATGTGTATGAGGGTTCTACAACAGTATTCGAAGGGTGATTGTAATTAATGGAATTTTTCTGAAAAGTAAATACAAAGAAGTTTTACTTGTTGCTACAGCTGTAGATAGTAATTCTAATTTGTATTATATTGCCTTTGGGGTTGTGAATTCAGAAAATGATAAGTCATGGATTTGATTCTTAGAGCAACTAAAGGTTGTTATTGCTGATAACACATGTTTAGCTTTTGTGTCAGATAGAAATGTTTCAATTAATAAATCACTTGCTAACATTTACCCGCAAACCAGACATAAAATTTGCATCCACCATTTGTTGTAATGCTTACATATTTCAAGAAAAAGGGTATGGCTGGCTTGATTGAGAAAGCTACAAAAGTATATAGAGTTGTTTATACTGATTTTACTGAAATTTGTAGAATGTGTCCAGAGATTGAAAAATATCTTGAAGAAGCTGATGTCACAAAATGGGCTCGTTGTCTATTTCCTGGATACATGTACGACTTTCAGACTATAAATCATGCTGAATCGTTCAATGCTGCATTGAGATCACCTAGAGAGTATCCGATCATTCCTCTGTTAGAAAGTTGATAGAGATTATTTGTCCCCACGAGTTTACCTAAGGATACTAGAGATTATCCTCAAGAGTTTACCCGAATAGTAGCTGCAAGTGCACAGTTAATGCCTCTTATAGTATAAACGGGATCGATCTTCAGATAAGGCTTATAACTCAATAGAGTTTGAGAATTTTATCTAAGCTAAGAGATTTCGAATTGGTTATGTTGGGATTGATCTAAACTAAACTAATTAATGGCAAAGCAAATAAAATAGCAATTGAACTCAACTAAGAATGAATTATAAACGAAGCAATTCAACCATGGAATTAGGCGTTAGAATGACTAAGGATTATGATCAAGGTAAGACTATAAATCGTGAATATGTAATTTATATTTCCAGAAAATAAGATTATAAGTAGATTAATACATTCCCATGTAAAAACCCCTATGCTTAGAATTCGATTTGATCAATTTTCATTGCAAACCCTAAAACTAATCATGTTTTAACATCTATCTCAATTTTCATCAAATTCCCTAAGAAACTACTTATGCAGGCTAGGATAACAAGACTCACCAGTTAGACTATCCTATGAATTTACTTTCACTTTTCCAAGAGGTAAATTCTGTAAACCCTAAATTGACTCTCCCGAGATCAACCTAGCATTAAACACATCTAAAAGTGATGGATTACATAATTCTAGACCTAGATATCATCACAAGATCTTAATTCCCCTAATTATCTATCTTATTCATGGCTTCATCTAAATGATCTACTCAGAAATGATTGAAAATGCAGAGGAAACAATAATAAATGCGAAAAGCATTATTAGATTGCAGAGATGAAGAGAATACAAGAATCCTTAATGAAATAATTCTAAAATTGTCTTACTAAACACCATAGATTGTTGAATGAAGACCTAGGGCTCTTTTTTCTCTTTTTCTCCCTGGGTGGCTGATAGAAAACGTGATACCTTTAGGTCTCCTAAAACAACCTATTAATAGGTTCTAAAAAAACTAATTTATTTGACAAAAAAACGAAAAAAAATATTTACTAGGATCGATCGATCGGACGAAGGGATCGATCGGACGAAGGGATCGATCGATCCTGTGGCCGTCGTAGAAATTTTGGGTTGATGGATCGATCGATCCAGATGGAAATCGATCGATCTAAACTTGACGATCGTTCTGTCACTCGTTTGGTTGGTCTTGGAAGTTGACGCAGCATTGGACAGGTAGTCAATCGATCGATCTCAGTATGCATCGGTCAATCGATTGCTTCACTTCAAGAAATCATACGGGTTTTATCATCGTTTTAGCTTATTCCTCCAAATGACATGTCCTCAATTAATCCTGAATCATTGCACTAACCACCAGTATCCTCATGATTTCCAGAAAACACTCCTATCTTGCTTCGAATCCTCTGAAAATAAAAAGCGAAAAACATCCTAGGACTCTAATGCATATGAACCTAAATGTGTCCTAAAATATGAAATCTAATGGCTAAGTCATGTGAGTTATGTGCAAAATGATTGATTAAAACTACTAAAATGCAGGTTTATCAAAAGTATAAGAGAAATGTTGACTAGGTGGTTTTATGAGCGTCTAATATTATCTTAAATCAGAAGGATACTCTGACAATTAAAGTAGAGAAAAAGATTGATAGATGGACTGAAAAAGCTAAAGGATTTATTGTTTACCCGATCAACACTTATAGATTTTTGGTTAAAAGCGACAAGATTGATTGTCTTGTTGATTTGAGAAGAAGGATTTGTACATATGGAAAGTATGATTTAACAAAAATTCCATGTAAACACACCATTCTTATAATTGTTTTCTAGAGATATGGAAATATACCGATTCACTAATGAAATGTACAAAACTACTTCATGTAGAAAGGTATATGATGAATGCATTAATCCAATAGGTGTCCCAGAGGATGAATGGCATGCCCCGTTGGGTTTTGAAAATATGATGGTTTTACCACCTGAAATAAGAAGAAGTGCAGAACGACGTAAATAAAAAGATATGAAAGCGTTAAAGAAAAAATTATATCATCACAAGGCTCACACAAGTATAAAAGACAAAGTGCAGCCGGTGTGGTAATGAAAACCACAAAAGAGCAACATGTGATGTGGAATATAGTCATGCTTTTGTGGTACTATATTATCAGTTCTAATTTATTGTTCCAGATATGGTTTAGATTTTTCAAGTTAATATTATTCATGGATTATTGTACGCTTTGGGTTTTAGATATGTTATTGGCGCTTTTTATAAAGTATATTACAGCTACTAAATCTTTAAAAAAACTTTATATATAAATTTTTATTAATGTTCTGTTTCTTATTCTTCATCAATGTAATTTTCTCACGGTAGACGCTCAATTGAGAAGTAGATGTGAAGTTCAAAATTTACATAATATTATAATTGTGTGCATTAATAGAAACAACAGAAATAAGCAAATGATGATTTGTTTTGGTGATAACCCGTGTACAAGCATTAACAAGTTTAAACATTATATTTACAAATCAGTTTTGTAAAAAAAAAGTTACTACCAAATAGTTCAATAATCTCAACTTTAACTCTAACTAAAAAATTAAAAATATCCACCTACTTAAGATATACAACTTCAGGAGGCTCAAAAACAGAGGGTATGTACTTAGACATGCAATCAACCAACACTTCATCATTTGCATCCTTCCACAAATCAAATCCAATCTTCACTCGACACCTTTGTATGATCTCATCATCCACCAAAAAAAAAATCTAGTCCAAGCAAATGGCATTCTACAAATTTCAGTGCATACACTCCACAATCAAAAATTTTTTTATTTAATCTACGCTTCATCGGCACATCGACAATAGAATATGCAGTCAACGATATATCCTTCTTGTTAGTAGGTGGCTGAACTGCCTTAACAATCTGAGGTATCATAAATGCATATTTTTCAACGTGTTGTCTTTTCGCTGGTAGTCGCAGTAAAGAACTTCATTTTTCCTCTCCAAGATAATAACACATATCGAAATCCAGTGATTTTGGTTCATAAACAAAGGAACATAAACGAGATCAACGTCTTCTCCCCACACTTTTTTAGTTCATCCATGGGATGGAAGATCACCGCTTCCATAAGCCAACAAAAAATTACTTAAAGCTCTAAAAAAATTCGACCAGAGAAATTAAATATTATAAAAATAAAAATTATTATAAAAAATATAAACTAAATATAATAAAACTTACACTGGAAATGCAACACATTCACAAAATTTGTATCATTCAGCATGAGACACAAAAGTCAACACACAGTCATCATCATCTTCTGATGAATTGTCCCTCAACATTTTTAATTTTAACAATTCTCCTTGGTGGATGTGTTGTTGTACTTGCTACTTTACCATATCTCTTCGAACTCATTGGAGTCCATCAGTAAACTGGTTCATGGGTTTTAGCTGGCTGATATGGATCAAATTCAGCTACAAATGTATCTTGAGATAATCCATTCAAGGTCTTTTGTATGTCTTCTTGTGTATTTAATTCATGGGTTTGACTCAAGAGCACATCATAAAAAATTTCAACCACATTCTTAGATTCGTTCAAGTGTTCTACATGTTAAAAAAATTATTGTTTTGTTAATAAAATCGTCAATAAGCAAACATACAACATTCCACTAATTAAATACAACATTACGTAAAACATGCAAACATACGTTACAAATAATCCCATGCATAAGTGTACGTTACGCATTAATTAAATATAATTTCTCCCATATGTAACACACTAAGTATATACAACATCTCATATATAACATTATGTTACAAATCCTAAATCACAAATCATATCATGCATAAGTGTAATTTACACACTAATTAATATAATTTCCCCTACACGTAACACACTAAGTATATACAACATCCCATAAGATTATGTTACAAATCCTAAGTCACAAATCATACCATGTATAAGTGTACGTTACACATCCAAATTTACAAATCATCTCATGCATAAAACCAACAACATTAACAAAATAACATGTGATAGTCTTATTTCTTACGTACCACACATCGTTTATGAGATTTAACGTTGTCGACGATTGGTGGTGTAGAAGTGGTAGAAGTCTCACCAAGCTTATTAATTGAGTCATTGAGCGCTATGATCTCATGCCCAAGTTCCTTATCTTGTCATCAATTTTCTTCCCCAATGTCTCCTCCATTTTAGCGAAAAAATCTTGTAACATTTGTTGGAATAAATTTTTCATTTTTTCAAAATTAGGGGCTTGAGTTGCTACTAGTGGATGTTTCAATGCAGATCGGTCACATAACAGTTTCAGCTTCTGTTTTTCTACACCATGATGAGGGAACCTGGTCTTACACTTAGTGGAAGTGGAACCGCAATTACTGTCACCCTTTGAAAACTGTACTTCCATATCATTTGAATTATTGTCTGACTCCTCCTGCTCATCAACATCCAAAAGAAGTCTCATGACTTTCTTCAACATCCCAAAGATGGTTATTCCAATCATTATTATGTCGGATTAACAGCTTCATCTGATCAACTCTACAATCATACATCTCGTTGGACCATTGACGATACTCAAGAGCATTAATTATATTGTAATTCCCTGTTCAAGAGATGTATCGATAGATAACATCCTACAAAATAGTGAGAAGTAGCTGTTAAAATAGTTTTTTAAAAACTTTAAAACAAAAAGAACAAACCATCTGAAGTGTATCAGTCTAAAACATAGCTATTTGGTCTTGGCTTTGTCTTGTCTTGTAAAATGAAGTTGTTTCAAGTTTTGAAGACCGGTCAAGAAGAAGGTCAAACGCTTTGACACCCAATGGATATGCAAGAAGTTTAACAATATCCATCACCACTTTGATTTTTTGGTTTGGGATAATATCTGTCTCACCTCTCGCCAAAATAACACCCGCAATTATGCACACATAAATTGCCTTATTCTATCCACACGCCTCCAACGATTAGCATGTAATATATGATCTTTCCAAATCATGTTAAGGCTAATCTTTCCATCCTGCTTTAGAAATTTACTCCAAAATCCACCATCTTCTTCCAACACATCAAAATCCACATCCTTATTAGCATCGTACATCATCCCCGTGACAGCGTAAAATTATTGCAATGAGAATCGCAGTGGTCTGTTTGCAAACAAGAATCAAAGCTCGTGTACCTTGTTTGTAACCAGCTACCGACATAAGATGCTGTGTATCATCCTCGCGGAATAGTTGAGCCCATTAGCATGAATGGCAATTATATTTTCAAATACAGGATCTTGCTTAGCTTCATTGTATTCTCTTGGCAGAAATTCCTCTAATTTGGTGAGAATCGACATTCTGCAGCTATTGTTGACTTGTGAGACCAGCGGTTCAAAACCTGGTCTTAGAAGCTCTGATCCCATTCATATCAATAACCAAATCAAAATATTAGTGATTTTATTATAAACTAAAAACAAAAATTAAATCAGCCATATAAAGATTATTGTCCAATTATTCCATGTGTTTGGTTACACCACAAAAAAAGCCTTTTGAATCCTAGCATATCTACACAAAAGTACAAAAGCATTTGAAACTTAAGTAATAGACCAGTTTAATAGCAAACTAAATACAATTTTTAGCATATGTACACAAAAAGTGAATAAAACGTTGTATAATGTTATGAATAATCGTAGCAAATTCAATATATTTTTTAACGTATTTCATTATTATCATCATATACTCAATACAATTTTTAGTATATACACACAAAAAGTACATAAAAATTTGAAAATAATATGACTATACCTCTTGGAATGTGAATGTCTCATGCATGACAAATGCCAAAACAAAATATGCTAACACAAGATATTGATGACGACACATGTCCATGACAACAAAACGGTTCTTGTAAAAACAAAAAAAAACAAGACATTTTATAAATTTCATAAATTAGAGGCACTTGTTACTGAAAGACTCAACCAAAATCCTAATCAAATACACGTTACACAATCTGCAAAGGCAGGTACGAAACACATTTGACAATTAATGGTGGTGCACACATTTTTGATAGAATTTAGCTATCTTGAATATGAAAATGAGTTTAGCTATCATGATACTTATCTCTGGTAACAGAAAAAAGAAAAATCAAAAAATTATGACGAACTAAGAGAAGCTCGAAGGATGTTCTCAATCTGCAAAGAACAAGCCGCAAGTCCACGACAAGTAAAACATCTTTGTTAAAGTTCCAAAATCCAAGTGTTCAAAACTAAGTAGTTTAGACATTCTTAATGAGAATTGAACTCAGATGTATAAAGGTAAGGGGGATGTGATCCCCTTTTTCTAATGAGAATTTTATCAAAATGTGTTATTGTTACAAAATTTAATTAATTTTCTTTCATCCTAATTTTATCATCCAAGTCTTGTGTCTTCATTCCTTAGACTAATAACATAAGTTATTGGTTAACACATTCAACATAAGTTATTGGTTAACACATTCAAAATGTAAGCAAGCAATAAACATCTATGCAAATTCGACAAAAAATGTCCAAATTCAACTCATATTATGACTTATCTAAACCTTAACTCAAGGAATCTGAACTTCTCGACCAAAAAAATCAAAGATCCTTTAACCACACATGTAGTCACAACCTAGTCACAAAACAGGAAATCTGAACTACTCGACAGATCATTTAACCCCACATGTTGCTCAGAAAAGAATCGAACAAAAAGAAATAAAAACAAAAATAAAGCTCAAATTATCGATCAAAGACATGAAGAACGTACTTGTAAAAACGAAACACCACAGCTTTATGTGGAACTTATATGAACACTTAATTTCTGGTTATTCAAAATCTGCACACACATAAAAAGAGAGCTGTTTGAGTTAATAATGGTTACTTCTTTGTGTTTTGGAAATTTCTTTATGCAACAATGTTTTATCATGTTAGAAAACCTGCTTTGATGAAGTAAGGATATATATCCAACGGAGCGAACAAAATCACCAAAACACTTAAGAGGATGAATTGTAAACTAAAATGGGCAATTGTCTACTTCACATAGTAGTGTTGCCAGAGAGAATGAATCGCACTAGTCGTCGGAGGGGAGGAGTTGTCACCGGATAGGAGTAAGAAAAAGGAAGAGGAGCCGGAGAGATGGAGAGGAAAAGGGTCAATGGAGAGTAAGACGATCACCGGAGATGATGAATTCCAGTGGCAGAAGAATTGCATGAGCCAAAGAGATGGAGGGGAAGACTTGTTCTCCGGAGAAAACGAGGAGAAATCAAAGAGAGGAAGAAAATAGATTTAAGTTTTCTATTCGTATAGATTTAGGTTTTCTATTCAATTCGTATTATTTTATTATATTTGTATTAGTTTTTTGATTTTTAAAAAAGTTTAATTATATGGGTAAAATCAGATTTTTTGAATTATAAATTATAATTCCCCAATTGAATTGATATAAAATATAAATGAAATTTTTTTTTTGTTTCAATGTATATCTTTTAGCTAATTTACTTAATTTTTAATGCTAGAAGAATCTAGATCTCTTCTTAAATAATATCATATAGGAAAATATATTAATGTAGACATCATCTTGAATGAGATAGAAATTGATCATAAGAATGAGGTTAATATTCAATAAGCTTAATAGAAATAAAGTTACTTTTTCTGAAAATCTTGTTAAGAGAAAATGTTGATTTTGTCTTCCCATCAAATGCATTTGATTCTCATGAACATATAACCGTCAAATATAGTTTCAAAATATATGTTAAATTAATAGTAGACTTCGTTGATTTGAATCTCATCTTGTTAGCATGGACAACTATATGTTGTTTTGCTTGCCTTGTTTCTCATCTTGACAGAAGAATGACTAGAGGTTGTTCAAAAGGGCTAAAAATTAGGATTGGCCCGGGTCCATCTAATTAAGTAAAAGTCCTAGCTTATTTACTAAAGAAAAAAATATTTTTAGCTCATTTACAATTGAATTAAAAAAATTTTGGGTTTTAACAAGGTTGATTCCTGGGGGTGATAAAAAAACCTCTTTCTCTCTCGCATGCCCCCTCCTCTCTCTAATAAAAAAAAAATCCTAGATCTAGGATTCGTTTTGCTTTTCCGGCGTCCGGCTGAGGCCGACGTCGAGAGGGCTTTACTTTATGTCTTTCTGTGCTTCTTCCCTTCTCCCTTCTACACTCCTTCTCCTCCCTCTTTTCATGGTGTCGGTGGTGTCGCTTCTTTGGGCTAGGACTTTGGCAGGCTCGGTGGTGTGGTTTTTCGGTATAGCTGTGTGGATATTGGAAATGGGGTAGGCGCGTGGCATTTTGGCGTTAACAATTTGGCGTTTTAGCGTTCGACATATTGAGGCATTTTGACGTTTTGACATTTTGGCGTTTGGCGACTAGCGTTTAGCTTTCAACATTTTATATTTTAGCGTTTGTTTGGCGTTTGACATTTGGTGTTTAGGGTTTGGCGTTTGGCATTTGGCATTTGGCGTTGTAATGTTATCCTCCGATCTGGACATCGTGTGTCTCGGAGTCTTAGAGGAAGGGTCTCTGGTGCCCATACCTCTAGATTTGTGGATCGTCTTTGTCCGTCGAGCCACAGTTGTTTGGCTATCCACTGGCCTTTCGATTGGCTTCATACTTTGGCGTTTGTGGGAGGGCGGTGATCTTTTTGGTGACATCCAAGACTTCGGGTACTTCTAGTGGTCTCATTTTTGCTGATCCAAGTCTGATGAGGACAGAGTCTGGAGATACTTTAATCATAATCATAGTGGGTTCCCGTGGTTGTTGTTGTTACTGACTGACTATTTGCTGGTTTATAATTTTAGATTTCTCGTGAATCTGACCATTATCTTTTGGAATGTCGTTTTTTTGTAGTGTTCGTACATTAAATCATTTGAATCAATTTACGACTATTCAATCAATTTACGACTATTCTTTGGTGAAGTTTTAAGATCATATATTCATAATGTCGGAATCGGCCATCTCATTTGTGAGATTGATTAGATGACTTCAGTATCCCATAAAAAACTGTTTGAGTTTTTGTAGCTTTGTTTAGTCAAAAATGATATTGCTTAGAAAAAATTACAAGGTTAACCCCTATCCAAATAATTTTTGTTCCTTTTATTTTGGAAATGACGCTGTTGGTTTTTTTTAAAACAAATCTCTGCTTCTTTTCTTATCTGCTCTTCGTTAATCTTCAATATCTTTTTCTTCTCTAATTTATTCTTCTTCGATCCTCTTCTTTGACCCCTGAGTCACCAACTCGCCTGAGTAACTCACTCCCGATCCTTCCTCCACCGCCTCCAATTTGTAAACCGGATCAGGATTTCGATTTCAACCTAACACTTGTAAGCCTAATTATAACAGATCTCGATTGTCCCTCACTGTGGTTGTGTTTTTAGGCATTAGCTGTTAGAGAAAGGTTCAGTTTTTTGGATTTTTCAGGTTTTTAGATATTTTTAAGTATCTTTTCGGATTTGGGTTAGATTCACGCAACATGATTCGTTTAAGAAATTTTTATAGATCAAATCGGGTTTAGATTCGGTTTTTTCGAGTCAGTTTGGATTTAGATTTCGGGTTTAATTATAAAATCCTACCTCTAATTCATAAAATTTTAAAAGAATGATGGTTAATTTTAGCCATTCGACCACTCAAAAATAAATAAATAATTTGTGTGTTAACCCACTTGCACATCCATGTAGCAAAAACTTCAAATAACATATGGGTTTATAAAAGAATTCCAACCAATAAAATAAAAATACTTCAATACAAATAATCATAACTTATTAAATAAAAAAAAGTTGTATAAATTTCGGATTTTTTAAATATATTTATATACAAGACATTATCATGCATAGCATAAATATTTTTACAAATAATGCTGAAATTATAAATTTTAACATTTTATAGCATGGTTGTCAGAGATTTTGAGGGAGAAAAAATTAATGAATTCAGTAACATGGATATAATTCTTATATTATAATACATGTGATATAAGAAAATGAATGAAAACATTTTTAGAAAATTACTCTTATAAAATATATTTCATTATAGCTTACTTACTATTCTTTTTTTTTTGTCAAGATAGCCTAGTAGTTTTAATATTCCTCTTAATATTGAGGGTTGTTGGGTTCGAACCTCAGATCTATGTCATGAATTTCAGAGATGATCACCACTATGCCACATGATTCCAACGCTTACTTACTATTCTGAAAAAACATTTTAAAACATTTTATATGTATAACTTACATATTATTCTAAAAATATTTAGACATTTTATATGTATAGCTTACATATTATTATGTAATATTGATTTTTTAATTTGTATTTGCTTTAGGGATGTCCTATACGAAATTTAATATTTCTGAGTTACCATTTTTTTTTTTTTTATGAAGTTATGAAACATTTTAAAATATAAAATTTTTGTTAATTGAATAATTTCTAAATATTTTCTGGTGAAATATAGACTTTTTCTTATATTTAAGTTATGTAAAACTCAAAAAGTATAAGACAAAAGCGTTTAAGAATAGAGGATCAAAATCAATTCGGAAATTAGTCTTTTTAAACGTATGTTTGGTGCAAACTATATTTTTTTATATAAATATGAAACTTTGGTAAAATATATAAACAAAACTGTAACAGATTCATAATTTCGGAAAAATCATATTTTATCTCATGACTATAGAGTTTAGTTGATTTTTTTTTTTTAAAAAAAAAACATAATCCTTGCACATGTGTGAGATAAAGACAATTCACAAAAACTTCTTACAACTTATAAAATCACAAAACGGTAGATATCAAACTTGAGACATTTTTTTTTTTTAAAAAAAAGAAAAGAACAACTTTTATATGTTATTAAACTTATGTAAAAAAGTAGCAAAACTAACAAAATAAGTCACAAACATATTTAATGCTGATTTAAAAAGTTTGGTTATCCATACGAAAAACATAAAATCATCAGTAACTGTATCATAAACATAATTTATAAAGTATTTAACAAATTTTCAAACTTTTGCTTCGCGGCATAGCACATGTATTTACCTAGTCGATTTATAAAAAAAATTGTTTACCCAAAAAAATTAGCAACTGGTTATTGGTATAAAGAAAACATAACATCAATCACCGATGATTCTTTTCCACAAATATATAGGTAACTACACATAAGAATTATAACATTTTCTTCGTATCTCAAGCATTCAATAAACAAATAAAAACAAATAAATTACACAAGTGATTCTAGGTTCAAATAATAAAATAATATGTATTTTGTAAACTATGTGATAAAATCATATTTCTCCATTTCACCATCTTTTGCAAAATCACAATTACATAAAGAAAAACTAACAATCACATTGTAAAAAGAAAAACCCAGCTATTTCTAAAATAAACGAACACAAATTTACCCATAAATAGAAATTTTTTAGCAATCAATCATAAATAATTGTATTTTGTGTGTGATTTAGAATAAACTGTAAAAAATCACAATCTCAAATCAAAAAAATGAAATAGATTATACAAGAATTTGAGAAAATTTTGAAAAAGAACGTGATGAGAAAGAAGTAAATTTGATTCATATTCAAATTTTGTTTTCTTCAGCTTTTGCTTCTTCTTTTTGTTTAGGATAGATTCCAAATTTTTTTTTTGTTTTCCATGATTTTTTTCTTTATTACAAATAGTTTTTTAATTGAATATTAAAATATTAGTATATTTGAAAATGGTGAAAGAATTTTAATATAAAAAGTAATAATTTAATATAGTTTAAAAAGTTTTTTTAATTAAAATAATTGGAATAATGTACCACAATAATATCTATTTCTGAAATTCATTCTAATTTAATATTTTATTATATTAAAAATGATATTAAAATTTAGTTAAGTTAAAGAAAAAGAAAAAAAAATAATGATGAAAGAAAAACAAAAATAAAGTTTAAAGTAAGCGAGCAAGTGATGACGTGGCAGTCGTACGTATATCTTTCAATACCCGCGCAACAGCTGGGGAAGGAGAAAAAGAAAACTGAAACGCAGTGTGTAAGTGTAAGCACTTAATCGCCTTCCTTAAGCTGATCCATTTCCCAAGGGAGAAGAATCTTAGTTTTTCCGGCGCCGATTAAAAACTTTCATCTTTAAATATATATATATATATGGCAACTGAGTCGGCGGAGGTTTCTAGGGATACATCGGTGTCAACGGCGGTTTCGATGGCGTTTCCTGGTTTCAAATTCTCTCCGACGGACATCGAGCTTATTTCGTATTACTTGAAACGGAAGATGGATGGCTTGGAGAGGTCCGTCGAAATTATCCCTGAGGTTGATATCTACAACTTCGAGCCATGGGACTTGCCTGGTTCGTCTCCCTCAATTTCAAACCCTTTTCTTCTTCTCCTTCTTGCTTTCTAAAGATTTTCCTCAGTTTCTTTAATTTGAATAAAAAAAAGTGTTTCTTAGCTTACTTCATTACAATCTCTAGCTAACGAGAACTTAATCTCATGTTGGCTAGTTTCTGTCGGTTTTATGAAATCAGAGGAAGTTAGGGCATTGAGGTTGTCATAGCTCAATTAATAAATTTTCGTTCTTTTCTGAGATTGGGGTGCAATATATATATATATATATGTATATCTGAGGCAAATTAGTTGAAATTTAGCAAAAACTTTGGATTGGTATGAACATGTGATTAACTGGCTTGTGTTGGTAGCTTTTTCTAATGTGCAATTAGTTTAAAGTATAAGAAATGAATTTTGTGTGTTTGAAAGTTTGCTTTGGTGTACAATTGGAAAAGCCAAACCTTTTGATGTCTGTACCTGGTTTGCTCCTACTTGGAAAAGCCAAACCTGTTGAAACGCTACGAAACCGCTCATTCATTTGTAAGTAAGTGTTCAAATGGTATGTAAATTTATATTTGCATAAACAAGTTCAAGACTATGACAATTGAGGTACTGTTGGCTTTTGCTCAACGAAATCTTGTTGTCCATTGTCTGAGTAAAGTTTATGTTTTTCTGTTTTTTTTTTCTCTTGAAAAACATTAACAAGTTCTTCTCATTCGCAGATAAATCAATTGTTAAATCTGACAGCGAATGGTTCTTCTTCTGTGCTCGTGGTAAGAAGTATCCTCACGGTTCACAGAACAGAAGAGCAACCAAGATGGGATACTGGAAAGCCACAGGTAAAGAACGTAACGTGAAGTCTGGTTCTGAGATCATTGGAACAAAGAGGACACTTGTGTTCCACATTGGTCGTGCGCCAAAAGGGGGAAGAACGGAATGGATTATGCATGAATACTGCATGATTGGAGTATCACTGGTAAAAGCTATGTTCTGTTTCTTGAAACTTACCATGTAATAGTACATTGAGTTATGTTTCTTGAATTTCTTATATAGGATGGGCTGGTTATTTGCCGGCTTAGGAGGAATACAGAATTTCAAGGAGCTACGACTCAAAAGCTACTATCACAGCCAAGTTTATCACCTGAGAAGAACACAAACTTGCAGAAAAAAACTGATTCACAAAGTATTTATGGTTGGGAAAATATGGTTGATTTTTACTTATCAAGTGAATCTGGGCATGAACTACTCGGTGAAATAGCAGAATCTTCACAATCTTCACAAAATCCACAGGTTTGATCCTGTCCTTTCACCAAAATGATTGATGTCTTGATTCATGATCTGAGTCTCATGATTCTTTTCGATGTTTCTAGGTTCCTAGTGAAGAAGATTTCTATGCGGATATCCTGAGGGATGACATAGTGAAGCTAGATGATCCAACAGTCTACGGTAATACACTGATCGATGTCCCGAGGCTTCAATCAAAGTCCACCACCACAAGAGTACTGCCTTTACCCAGCCTGGTAGACAAACAAATGCAATCACTACTACAAAAACTGCCATTGCAGAATGACATTGGTGAAGAAAACAACATATCAATGTCAAGTTGCTTCATTGGTATCTACTCGATTAAGTCCATAAACCGAGCACGGTGGGACGTTGTTGCTTGGGTACTGGTTATGATAGCCGTGTTGGTGTTTTATCTAGTGTGAGCCCAAAGAAAAATTATTGTGGGCATATGGCTTGGTTGTGTCTCAATGTTGAGAGAAGATGATGATGTTGTTAGGCTTGGTTTACATTATCCTTCTCAACAGTATCTATATATGTATATATTTGTACTGTAGTATCTGTGTACTAAGTAAATGAAACCTGAGGCCTGAGGGTGTCAAAAGAAATGAAGCTCTGTTTCAGGTAGATTTTCTACCTTTATAAATTCATTGTCAACAAGATTTGGGTTTTCAGCTCGAGAAGAGATGTGAAATAATATATCTCTTTAGAATCAATCTTCTTTGGTTTTTTATTTTTTTATTTTTGGTTTGATTGTCAAAGAGAACTTTTCTACCTTTTCATTTCGTAGTTATACTATTGAACATGTAGAGATATCTTTAGCTTGATTTTTTTTTAACAAAAAAGGAAAAAGAGAGGGGGTTGTAAAATCTTTGCAGTAACAAAACTGTCACGTATGAGGCTACGCAACGATAAGGCTAAGGCCCAAATAATATAATAGGGGTCATCTGTGAGGAGCATCGAGAAGATTGAGTGGACTTTAACTAAAAGTCGTTGATTCTAAATATGTTGAATAACCACTATACTAAGGATATGTGAACATGATTCTAACGTCCATACATGGAGCATCTGACATGGTGTGGCCTTAGTACTTAAGTACGATTTGAGCGATCACTTCCATTATCTTGCTGATAACAAGTATGTAGGGGAAGTGAGGGACTTCTGATATTAAATTCTCAAACTCTTATAACAATCGAGATCTCTTCTTTATAATTTTTTGAATTAAAAATGAAAAATCATAAATTTTAGTATAATATATGAAATTTTAATTAGTGATATCGAAACTAGAGGCTAAAATCTATTATATATTAGAGTTTTGATTCAATAAAGGTTAAAAATATATTATATAATAAAGTTCTTTTCAAATAGGTGGTTTTCTCAGCCAAGGGGATGTTTGTTAGCCTTGGAATTGTAGGTTAGACCTAGTGAGTCCCTCGGTCTGGAGAGGATCGGAGGCGGTTCCGTTCATCTCTTGACTGAGGTTTGGCTTATATCTGCATATTTTTTTCTTTAAAGTCAGACAGACATGTTTTCACTAAATCGGGTATACATCTTCAACCAATGCTCCTAATGACTTCATTCCACTTGCATCTGAAATCTAAATCAAAGGAAGCTCGATCAAACATCATCCAACGAAAGTTCCTGGAAGGGCTCATTACAAGGCTAGACTTCTGGTATACCGTATATGTTTTGTTGGTGAAATTTTCATTTTTTTGAAGTCTTGGTTGGTCCTCTTTACTTGAATTTTTGTCTGGATCATATTGTGTTTCTATTTGGGTTTTTTTTTTTTGCTTTTTTAGCGTTTTTATCTTTTTGACCTAAAATACTTAAAATACGAAAAATAACTTCTAAATGACACCAAAACACTTAGATTTTATAATGAAAACTATAAGTAAAACATGTAAGATCACTTATATCAGTGTCTTGTCTTTGAGGCTCCATAATCTGTCTTATGATAGCTTGAAAACTGTAGGGGGCATTTGGCTGATTTTAAATAGTTGTACTGTTGTAAGTTTCACTTGATAGACTTATTTAGGGTAGAAATGTTTCTTATGTTATTGAGTAACTTGCTTGACATTTTTTGGGGTATACTTAGAGCATGTGCATTGATAATACTATGAGAGTATCATCTAATTAAAATAAAAAAGTTAAAATTTTTTTGGTTAAAAACGTCTAGTAGAAAGAGATTTTAGAGACTGTATCAAGAGACTTTCTGCCACATGTCATAGTATTATTGGTTTAATATTTAACTAATAATATAATATTTTAAAAATTAATAAAATTTAACATAATTCATTAAAATATTACTATATCTTAATCTTGAGATTTTTTGACATTAATGTCAGATATGTCAAGTGTTCTACACACGCCATTTTTCGGAGTGTCGATCCATCTTCCTGATATGATTTCGTCTTTGTAGAGCCATAAGCTGCAGATTTACTAGTTTCCTTCTTTATTTTGCAGATCTAAGGCCAAGGTAAGGGAATAATATGTGGGTTCACATCATTCAGTTTACATTCTTACTCTTGGTGATGCATTTGGCATATGGACATATGCTTTTTTATGTTTTGCAAGAGATGATATGTGATGATGTGCTTAAGATGATATGTGATATTATGCATGATATGATGTGTAATTATAGCCTTCAGCCAAGAATAAGCTTCGATCATGAATAGGCTTCGACCATGAATAGGCTGACAAGCCAGTAATAGACTGACGAGCCAGGAATATGCTTCATCCAAGAACATGTAGGCTTCAGCCAGGAATAGGCTTCAGTCATGAACAGGTTTATGAACCATGATATGTGTTAAACAAGCCTTGAGGTTTGACATGGTTTATATTTTCATATGTTATCTTGATTATTGAGCATGTTCAGAATATATAGGTTGTGTAATGCATGATCTTTTCCTCGTTAAGTGTTAATCATTGAGTGAGTTATTAGATTGTGTGTTGCGGATTAAATCGATATGCGTGATTGCCTTCACTGAGTAATTTAATACTCATCTCTCTTTCTCCCATTTTCATTGCCGGTTCGGTTCATGTTGGTTGGTTTTTGTTAAGGACATCTTGGGACCTTGCTATGGTAAAAGACACACTGTCTTAGTCCGTGTGGTTAAAGGCGGGTGTCTTGATATTGCTGACATATTCAGTACAGCTGGGGTCAGGGTGTCACAATAAATTTCTCAAACTATCGTTTCAGACCGTGAAAAAAATCTTTACCAGCTAATTCTGGAAAGAGTTTTTTTTTTTTTGCAGGCACTATTTGTGCTTCAGCACCGCCTATCAACCCCAATCAGGCGGACAAATGGAGGTGACTAATAGAGGTTTGGAAATTTACCTAAATGGTTTTGCAAGCGAGAAGCCTAAGTCATAGGTTTAGGTTCTTGATGAGACCCGCCAACATTGTTGAAGTATGTGAAACGTATATATACATCCACATGGATCGTGTATGCGGAGCTTCTAGAAGTGTTCGTGGACTTTATTTAAAAGTCGTTGATTTAAAAATGTTAAATAACCACTATATTAGGGATCTGTGTATATGATTTTAATGGCCTCTGATGGAGCATGTGACGTCGTGTGGCCTTAGAACATCATATAATTTTAAAGTTTTATAAGTATTTTTTATTATTAATTTTTATTATTATTTCATTAGAAGAGAAAACAAAGGAAAAGTGAAGAGAAAAAAGGAGAAGAAAAACGTGAATTGGTCGGGTGAGACGTCTTGTGGATCTATCCCCATAAAATCATCTATACTTTTAGTTTTTAACTACCGTTTGTATTGAGGATAAATTCATCGAGCAATTGATGAAAAATTTGTAGAAGTAAGAAACTCCCGATACTAAACTTTCATCCCTTGTAATAACTTTGTTTGGAGAGATACAAAATATTTTTCTCATTTCTTATCTATTTTTAGAGTTTTACAATTTTCTCGTGACACAAACTGGTAGCTAAAGGAAAAGATTCCTATATTTTTAAAATTTGTCAAGTGTTTGTTCTTGAAATATATATAACAAATCTTTGAGCTAATGTAATCGCAAAAATGGCTTCGTTTTTTGACATTGCGATTTAGAATGTGATAATACTCTCAATTGGTTGTTACCGATTGTTGATAATGATAAATCAAATATTTGGTCCAAATATTATAATTAATATGTATATGGTATAACTGAGTCTAAAAAAGAACATATAAAATAGAACCCAAAGTAAAAACGAAATTGAAATTCTTTTTGAGTGGTTTTTGATTTTCAGTTTCTGGTTTTTGGTTTTTAATTTTTGCTTTTTAGATTTTAGTAATTAAAATTTTGTTGTCGATTTTGTTGTAGATTTTGGTTTTCTAGATAAATTTGTTGGAGATTTTTAAAAATTTTTTATTTCATATACAGATTTATTTATTTATTTATAAATTTTGTGTTTTAAAGTTAAAATTAATGAAATAATAAATTCCAAAATTTTATAAATAATAAAAAATATTTATCAAAAAATATATAAATTAAAATTTTAAATAGTTAAGTTTTGAAAAGTTACTTTAATAAATTTTAAAAATATTTTTATTAATAAGAATTATTTTCATATTTTTTTGTTATATTTTGGGTGCTAAATAATTATTTTATTGACCTTCAATAATTTGAAGTAGTTATTTTTTTTCATTTTTTCTTTTATTTTAAGTATATTAATATATATTAAATAGTAATATATGTAATAAACAAAAGGAATTATAAAAATCATTGTTGATAAAATTATATAAACATAGATTTTGATAGCTTTTTAAATTATAGGAAATCTATTTTTCAAAATCTTGATTGAATAATAAAGTGGTTTTTAGAAAAAAAAAAAAGTTATTTTAAAAACTATAAACAATTAAAGTTTTAAATATTTGCCAAAATTTGATTGATATTCAAACACAGACTTGGAATATGCCTCTAGTAGGATGTGTCTTTCATACAATTTTTGACAATCAGTCGATTTGGACGATCTGATACGAATGGTTAGTGCTATATTATAAATAAAAATATACAATTAAGTCAGGTTATAAGGTGGAACAAATTTTTCTAAATAAAAAGCGTATGAAAAACTTTTATGGACCGACAGTGGACACACTGAAGGCTAGAGTTTGTAAAATCCCATATCCCCCAAAACTAAAACATTTTATCTGGCAAACCATTTTCAGCTGTGGTGTTGTGACTAAGAACCTGAACACAAATAGAATCAAATGTGATATACAATACGGTAGATGTGGAGTAGAGGAAGAGACTATTAACCATGTCCTCTTCAAATGTTCACCATCTTTGCAAACTTGGACATTATCTTTTATCCTTGGCTAATTTAGTATTTATGAAAAAAAGACAAAAAATTCAAAAATTTGGATAAGAATCTATAGGAAATTATGAGGTTCGTGGAAACGAAAGGTAGAGCATGGAATGACGTCTAAACAAAAGCAGATTTTTAACAACCAAGTATGGTACCCACTCATATTATCTTGGTGTTACATGATGTCTGGTGGTGTCAAGCATATGAATTTTGGAAGGAATTAGATAAGTTTTCAAATCAGGATTGGATATGTACAAAAAACGTGAATGAGGAATTATTGCTAGGAGCAAAGATTATTAGATGTTGTCCATCCCCTCTACATATAGAGTTTGAAATACTTATTTGGGTAATAAAATGCATGAAGGTGTATCATGACTGTAAATAGCATTCGCAATGAACTACACATACATTATTATGGTGACTTCACTAGAAAATTGGTAAACTTTTGCAGTTCACTTGAATGAATTCGATACATGAAACATGTCTTTTACTAACTTCATAATCGTTTTCATGTCACAGATAACATTCACAAGAACGAATAATTTGGTAACCAATGCACCACAACCACAATTAGCTATGGTGTATATCGATTCATCACCATTTTTGGATTAATCATCGATTTTAATTTTATTAACTATTGTTATCAAAAAAAAAAACTATGTCAACATTTATGATAAAATGGTCAAAGAATTACTAAATTAGTCTTTTCTCTTTTACAAAGAAAATAGTTTCAGGTGAGCCCACCAATAATAACTAATTTTTGTGTGGGGTCACGTGAAACATTACTTCTTTTATCCATCAAGTAAACCTGAAGCTTTTGCATTTCCCTAGTAACTCAATCTCATTAGGGAGTTGTATGGTGTTTCTGATTCCGCCGTCAAAATACTTTATTGCGAATCGATTGTGAAAAGATCTCTATAGGTTTCACCATTCCCAAACCCTACGGAGAACCCTACAGAGGTTGATCATGAAGTGTGGTTATTCCTCTGGTCAAATTCGATCTGTAAGTTCGACATCTTCTTTATCGCCTTGTTGGGTTTTCGCTAGTGTGTCTGAAGAGGATATAGTTAGAAATAAAAATATGAAATTTTGCTTTCTAGAGGTTGATTCGTCATCGTCTCTCTCATAGCCCTATCTGGCTAGGTCTTAATGTGCCAGTGATTGACTTTATTAGTTGCAGATTATAATAATTCATGACGAAATTTAGGTCGAGTAGAGAATTCAAATTGAGTTTCTTTCTTACTGAATCCAATCACAATAAGAAATCATCTGTCTTTTGTTCTTTTACATTTTGTTTGGCAAATTTGATTCTGGGTAGGCTTGAAAACGGAGTTGTGGTCTATTGTGTATAGGATTATGAATTAGCTGATTCTTTTGATGTTTTGGGAGCAGGTGTTTTAAAACAACTTCAATAGCAATGTCGAAGCCCATCATGCTCGTCTTTCTACTAGTTATACTTATAGTCACCTCTCAGTTTGAATGGAGACAACCACTTGTTGACCTTGATGTAGCCAGCAGCGTGTCTCAGAAGCAGCAGCAAATTTCAGATAGGGAAGAAGCTGTGAAAGAGAAGGTACTGATTCCAAACTCTTTTTATTCATTCTCAGTGTTTACTTTAGAAGACGAGCCTTTTAGCTGATGCAAAATAAACTAGTTTTGTCATGGTGATATCTTATGGCCTAGAGATGTAAACATCAGTGGAGGTGTGCATGTGTAGTGGTTAAATTTTAGTTCCTTGATAATTAAGCTTCATCCTCATATATCCGTTGCTTGGCGTCATACTTTGATTCATATGTTTGCATCAGGTAAAATCAGTTTTTAACCCTTGCTGTGACGGTTTTAGAAAACGTCATGATTATTATGGAATCTGTTGCTTTTGAGTCGGATTTATTCTTTGCATTGATTAGTTTTTATGGGACGTTATGCAATTCAAAATGTTTTCTTGGATTGGATTCTGTGTCTTGTTCTGTCCCTCTCTGCGGTTGTGTCTGGAAGTCTCCAATAAGGATTCTTAAAATTATGTTCTATTGTTTGCTTGGATCACTTAATGGGTTTTCTCTCTGATGCATAAAGTAATTGATGAAAGTATAAATCAATAAGAGAGAACTCATGAAGATCCAATTGGATCCTTACCTCAATCTATTCTCTACCAATTTATCTCTTCGTGCCTTCCCTTACGGATCCATCTTGAGGCTATCTCTTATTTCTGTGGATCAGGAATGAATAGCGTATTCCAGGTTGGTTTCAGATAAATTATTACTTCATTTGCTGGTAGGATGGTTCTCACTTTAGGTATTTCAGTCTTACTATACAATTTACAAAAGCTGATATTTTTAAGGGTCCAAAAGTCTTTGCTTTCTTTTCATGTTTCTGTCTCAGGCACGGTTGTCATTAACAGGGGAATTTCAAATCTAACTGAAATATTCACCGTGTTTTTACAGATCATCATATCGCAAGAGAGACATATCCAGAAGCTAAATGAGCTTGTCAGGAGCCTTCAGTTGCAGTTGCTGCAGTGCAAGGGAGGAAATGAGACCCAAAATGCCACCAAAAGCTACCATCTAAACAAACAATTCATCGAGGAGGTCGAGAGGAAACAAATCCTGGAAGGCTAATCTCTCAAAACATGTGAAAGAAAGATCACTCTTTGATATTGTGTTTAGGTGTTGTATTGTATCTGTGTAATTTGTGTCTAGAGATGCATCACACCTAAAATTAAAAATCTGGTTGATGTTCATATGGAGAAGAGAAATTTTTATTGTCTAAAGAAATACGAGCGGTAAAGAAATACGAGTGAGAAAGAGATCAATGAAAATGAGATAACCGTTACTTTGTTTTTATGATAATTAAGTATGATTGTGTCCAGCTCGAATTTGGAATTTTAGAATTGTGATTTGTAGTACAAACTTGTAGGAAATCTCTTATTTTTGGTTTTAATTTCTGAAGGTTTTTAAGGCAGAAGCCAAGGGTTCAATGGCTAAAGTTAGGGCCATACACATGAATAAGCGACAAGGTTAAAAGAATGATGCGATCAGAGCAATCGAAGACAAAGATAACATAAAAAAAGGTCGATTAGTTCCAAGATAGTAAATAACATAAGGCTATTTTTTCTCGGATAAATCTGAATTTGTTGTTACAGGTCAAATGTACAACGTGTGCATATATAGATAGGTCAAAGGTATGTTATATAATCTTAAGTACATGTACAGATTTTTCCAGCTTGTAACAAGCATGTTTCTCAACAAATTATACGCGCCAAAATCCAAACAGCTTCCGACAATAACTAACTCTTACGAATATATATACTTATCAAAGACAAAAACAAACTAAACAACAAAATACACCACTATTTTTAGAAGCCGTATCCACATTTTTCAAAAGTCTTTTTTGATAAAAAGATCCCACGAGTTGAGATACTCCAAATTCTATCATTTTGGTTGTTTCATAGTCAACGTTACGTTCATGAATACGACGACCTTCATCGAGGATTGCCGACCGTCATTGTTCAACATCTCTTCCAATGGATTATGGGAGAGCTTAAAATTGCCCAATATGATTTTTGGGTATTCATTGCCTCTTATGGAGATTCAGTTATTACTCATTTTCGTATCCATCGCAATCTCTCACATGTTCCTCAGATGCATCGGCATTTCACAAACCGCCTCTTATATGATCGTAAGTACCCTTTCATATATCATGTCCTTAGACTATGTTATTTGAAAGATCATCGTTCAAGTTCTTCCACTACAATTTCAATCATAGTTGGCTATGTAAACAATGCAATACCATTACTAATTAATTTTAAAAAAAAAATCATGCTTGCATATGTAACTTGACATGCAAGTAAAATGTTAAAGAGATATTTAACAATGAAGATATATGCAGGCTGGTCTGATTATGGGACCTCAAATGTTTGATCTTAAGGGGAAGTCATCAAGGATACTATCGTGGGATCCTGTACTCGATGGGAACGCGACGTTAAAAGGCTTCTCGGCGTGTGGAACGGTTTTGTTTATATTCTTAATGTCTCTAAAGACCAAAAGGCGAGTGGTATTCAACAGCGGATGGTTGCCAGTCTGGATCGGAATCTTGACCTTCGTCGTTCCTCTATTTGTTGGCCTTTTTTTCCGGATTTACATCACCGACAACATCAATCCTCACTACATGCCACCAAATAAGGCCCTAGCAGAGCGCACTATGATCATCGGAAGCCAATCTTACATACTCTTGCCCACTACCATTTATATCTTGTTGGAACTCAAGATCCTCAACTCCGAGTTCGGTCGTCTTGCATTGTCTGCATCCATCATCAATGACCTCATTGGGATTATTTTTTTTGTATTAGTTTACTTTGTGGGAACATACAAACACGTCTCACAATCAACAGCCTACACTGAAATTATCGGGGTGATCATCCTTATTCTCATCGTTTTCATTGTTGTTAGGCCGGCCATAGAATGGATAGTAGAACACACACCAGAAGGTAAAAATGTGGCGGATATGTATATCCATGCTGTAACTTTAGTTATGTTAGGCTCGGTCGCTTACTCCAGTTTCTTCAACATGAAACATCTCCTGGGGCCATTTTTGATCAGCCTTGTCATACCAGAAGGGCCACCTTTAGCATCCGCCTTAGAAGCCAAGTATGAGAAGCTCACAATGAACTTGTTCTTACCAATTTCGATCGCATGGAGCACCATGCAATGCGATGTTATGAGGATCATCTACCAGCTAGATGATATCTTATTCAACATCTTCCTAATGGCTCTAACGCTCGTTTTGAAACTGGTTGCGGGTCTTGCACCTTGCTTGTTCTACGGGTTACCTCTAAAAGACTCTATAGCTGTTTCCATTCTCTTGAGTTGCAAGAGTTTTGCCGATATACTTCTCTTAGAAATACCATTAGATGAATCGGTAATCCTGTAGCCCATAAAGTAATGCTTATAATCAATTTCGCTATGATTTATACATATTTATGTTGTTTATTTTTACCAGTATTTATCGCAGGCAACATACTCGTTCTTGGTCGTTTATGCGCTATTAAACTCTGCGATTGTCCCGACAGTCTTGAGGAGCTTGTATGATCCGAAGCGGAAGTATGCTAGTTACCAAAAAAGGAACATCTTAAGTCTGAAACCAAAGTCGGAGCTCCGGATGCTTACTTGTGTGCACAAACCTGATAATATCTCTGGAGTTATTTCGTTCCTCAAACTATTGTCGTCGCCCAACCGTGAATTCCCTATCGTGGTCACGGTCCTCCATCTCATGAAGCTGGTAGGTCAGATCATCCCGGTCTTGATTCCACACAGCAAGAAATCGAAACGATTGTTCAATAACTCGTACATCAACACCGTACTGCATACATTCAGCCAGTTCAACCATGAGAGTTTGGATTCCACGACTGTGACCATGTTTACCGCCTTCTCACATGAGAACCTAATGCACGAAGACATTTGCAAGCTCGCGCTAGACCAGACGACGTCAATGATTGTCGTCCCTTCGGGGAGGACATGGACCATAGATGGGGCGTTCCACTCGGACGAAGATTCCATAAGGCGTCTCAACATGTCATTGCTCGAGCATGCGCCCTGTTCCATAGGGATACTCGTGGATCGTGGGCAGTTTATGCGTAGAGACAAGAAAAAATACAATATTGATGTCGGTGTGATCTTCATTGGAGGCAAAGACGATAGAGAGGCATTGTCACTAGTAAATAGGATGAAACATAACCCAAAGGTCCGTGTCACTGTGATTCGACTCATCTCCAACCAAGAAATAGAGCCTACGACAAGGGACTATCGTCTTGATGAAAAATTTATAAAAGAACTGGAGGATTCAAAGGCCACCAAAAGTATTGCATATACAGAGAGGACTGTGACGAGTGGTCCTGAATTGGCCACTACGGTTCGATTGCTCGCTGAAGAGTATGACCTTATTGTGGTTGGGAGAGATCATGGAATAGCATCACCAGACTTCTCAGGATTGAAAGAGTGGATGGAACTTCCCGAGTTAGGTGTCATCGGTGATTTGCTAGCAGTTAGAGATCTTAAATGTAGGCTATCTGTTTTGGTAGTTCAACAACAACATCATATGTGAATCATTGACCACGAACTTAACAACACGACAGTGCATTGTTTTAAGACAATATTCTAGAAGATTTAACAATGATACTAATTGCCATTTATATAGTATTAAGGTATTAATACAATTTCTCGAAATTGTTCTTTATGATAACTACACATCAATAATCCTTTCTCTCGCAATCAAGGTTTGTGCAATTTTTGGCCGATGCACGTTCAGATGTTGCGATTGTGTATCACACAAATTTAGGGAACATATCATACATATCAATGCAAACATAATCTTAGGTTCTTCGTCAATAAGATTCTTGACTTCTCCCATTTACACATATACCAAAGTCTGATCATTGACATGCTACTAAACGAATTTTCTTGGTATCTTGATAGATCTTAATTATATAGTCGTCTAAAAAACAACTTGATGTTGGAATACAAAGCATCTTTTAAAAATATATGAAGGCATTACTACCAAAAACATAATAGTCACATAATTATAAAAACACAAACAATATATAAAAGTATAATGAACACCTATTTATGAAAATAAATAAAAAATATCTTCGTATATATTACTAATAATATAATAGCACATATCTATAATATACTACGATATATCCTGCATGATGCGCAAAATTGTACTAAAATATATTGTCTTTCAGTTGTGACCGATATCATGTGTAGTAATTTGATTTTGTGGTATTGAGCCTTGATTTTGGGAAGGTTTGCTTTTACATGTTATTATTGAATATTGTATGATTTGGTGTAGCGTTAGAAAACTATTTTCTTTATTATTGTTAGCAAAATTGCTCGCATGTCGGCTCAATCAACATTAACTATTTTTTTGTTTATTAATTAATTTACAGTAAATTTGTTTGATTTTTTTTTTTGTTGATTTCTCGAGTCCCCATCTTGTGTAATTCACATTCCAACCTGTTTTGAGAACAAAATCAACCACAGTTTCTTTAAACTCAGCTATGTTCTCAAATACTTGCTCTAACGGGAAGACGACCCAGTTCCCCACGAATAATTGCACATCTTATCATATCTCTTCCAATTTTTTATCTCTGTATAGATAGTCATAAGAGTTTATTTAACGATTTAATTGCCCACAAAAAAAAATTTTCATCTGATTTCCCCATCATTTTTGGTTTTCCAGGTTTCGAATGAAATTTGATTGGTTTGGTAAAGTAACCCGAATGAGTACCAATTAAACCATGGTACCTAATGAAATTTTAAACCAGTTTTGCTAACCGGAAGGCGTACCAAATAAACCAAAAAATATGTTATCCGTTAAAAATCAAAATCGAAACCCCCAAATCTCTCGACGAACCCTAAAAAATCGAGAAATCAAAATTCTGTGTAACACCATGAGCGAAGCTTCTGCCGCATCTATTGGGTCTTCACGTGGGCGTTATCGATGCGATGGAATTCCAGACAAATGTTGGTGCGAAAATGGGACTGTGACGAGGATGTCGAAGTCGGAGCCAAACCCTTGCCGTCGGTACTTCCGGTGTGAGCTCGCTTATGCTAATAAGGTAGTATGCGTTTAACATTGGTCCCGTTTAACATTCGATAACATTGATCCCGTTTAACAGTCGAAAGTATTTGAAATTTTTTATAGATGGTGAGTGATAACCACTTATTCAAGTGGGTGGATGAAGCATTGGTATTTGACGTGAAGAAGCTCAAAAGGGAAGTCGAGACGTTAAAGGAAGAGATAAAGGAGCAACAAAATGTGATAGAAGCGATGTATGAAAAGGTGGAGTGTTGTGTTTTGGAAGCAAAAAAGGAAAGATCTATGATGATGAAGAAGATGGTGTTTATAATCGGTTGTGGCATTTTAACCATGTTTGGTATGAGTAAGTTAACTTAGTGATGTGGTTCGTGTTGAGTTTTGTGTTGGGTGGTTAGAAGGATGTGATCTCGTAAAAGAGGGAAGAAGACTGTCGTGTTGAGTTTTGTGTTGGGTGGTTAGAAGGATGTGATCTCAGGGAAGAAGACTATGGTTGTTGTTGGTAGTGTTATGTTATGTGTGCTTGTCGTTTGTGCAAGATTGGTGTTAGAATCTCGGGTCGTTGTAAGAATAAGACTATGTATGTTTGTCTTGTACAAGTTATGTTATGAATCTAATGCAATTTGTCACTCCTTTGTGGGTGAAACCGAAACCAAGCATTATAAAACACAAAAACATTTTACATTGTCATACAAATGGAGTGATTAAAACATAGCTGTTTTTAAAACATAAAAGACCACAAAAAGTGGGACCACAACATACTGTCTGCAACTAAACACCAAAGGACAAACAAGTGGTGTTCACATTCTTAGACCTAGTCTTTAACAACAAAACATAAAAGCGCCTCCATAGCCGCCTCCATAGCATCAGAGAAATGTACTTCAAGTTTGCGAATCCTGTGTCATGCTTGCTTCTGAAGCCTGCATCAAGTGTTGTTATTGAGACATCAACAAATAAGTCAGAGAAGTAGGAAAGAAAGAACAAAGAATTTGTGGTTTTTACCTGAGTTCCTTGTTTCTTATGAAACCTGCAATTGTGTTGATCCGAGCCACAAAGGCCACAATGCATTACTCTCTTTTTTACCTTCTTTGACTTTTTTGTTGGTGACTCACAAGCACCTCTCTTCCTCTTCTTATCGGCTTTTGAAACCTTGGATTTCCTTCTTGTACAGCCTTCTTCGAATTCTTCATTTTCATTTTCAGGTTCAGGTGGTGGATGCACACGACTACCCATTGATGCAGGCCAGAAAGCAGGTCCTCTCTGTGGCACAATGCCTTCCTCATAGTTTCTTCTCCAGGTTGAAGTTCTGAACCATTGGCATACAAAGTCTTCAACCGTGAACTGCTTGGCAATGATAGCTCCATAGGCGTGTTCGCAAAGGATGCCTGTGATTTGGTACTTCATACATGTGCATGTGTATCTGGTCAAGCTGACCCGATGAGTACTATCCGGCAGTGAGACTTCGTACATACCGTTTGTACTGCTACGGACTAAACATGATGCCGCAAGCTGATGCTCTTTTGCGAGGAACCTATTAACGTAAGGTGTGCAACTCCCTGAGACAAACACAACAAAAATGGTAAGTTCCTATCTAAACAAATGCATAGAAAACTTATATACAAAAGAAATCAAATAATACCTGTGTGAGAATGGGATAAAACAGACCGTTTAGCAATCCTTACCATGGCTATATGCCTTACCATCTCTAACATTGCAACCAATGGCTTCTCTCGAGCCTTGTTAATCGTATTGTTAAAAGATTCAGTGGAGTTATTCTCCACATCCTCGCAGAAAGACCCGAGCTTGTAGAATGCTCTGCACCAGGTCTCAGGCTTTGCCTTGAGCACATCCTCATACAACTGAGTATCGTATGACTGAATCCTGTCCAATCTCTGCTTGTATTGAGATTCATTATAACTCCATGCCAATGACCAGAGGAGTGGCTTGAGTTGTGCTTTATATGGATGTTTTGTTTTAAGATTACCGTAAATATGTCTAACATATTTATGGTGCTCTATCTTCGGCAACTCAAGCTCAACCGCTTTGATTAGGCCCTACACATAAACAACATAATAATCATTATAAATGCTTGCTCAAATAACGCTATTTAAGTATTAACACACATACCTTTTGTCTATCCGAAACCATAACATATCCATCTCCATCTTCACCTAAACCCAAATCATCCTTTAGATGTTTGATAAACCAACGCCAGTTGTCAGTATTCTCAACCTGAACTACTCTCCACGCAATGGGGTATATCCCATTGTCAGCATCTCTACCTATGGCTACTAAAAGCTGACCCTTAAACTTAGATTTTAAGAAGCAACCATCTACACCAAGTAATGGCCTACACGATGCTTTCCAAGTTTTCCTCAGAACATTAAAACAAACGTAAAACCTATTAAAAACATCTTCACCTGCCTCATTCGGAATTGTATCCACTTCTACCACAGAATCCTTATTCGACTCTAGAATTTCTGCTGCATAATCCCTAAGCCGAGCAAACTGTTGCTCTGCCTCAGCCTCTACCCACCTAAGAGCTTTGTTACGAGCTGCTTGACACTGTGGACGAGTGACACAGATCTTCCACCTCTCCTTTATTATTTCTTCAATCTTCTGTGGCATGTGATAATCCGGATCATCTCTAATTTTGTCTAAGAAAAGCCTAGCTATGACAGGGACCTTGAACAATTCACAATGGCCATTCGGGATACACTTATGTTCTTTCTTAAGCACTCTAATTGTCCATATCAGATCTTTTGGCAATGACTATGCATAAACTTGCCATTCACAAGAACCACCACCTACGCATTTGAATCCTATCTTATCTCTATCATACCTGTACTGTTTTATATTGTACCCGGTGTGTAGAGCGTAATCAACCACAGCTTCCTTGAATGCGACACCGTTGAAAAATGTTTGCTTTTTTGTAGAGAAGCCCGTTTCCACGCCCGACCATAAACTCCTCTCTTGATTCGGTAGGCTCTCGCTCGTCGTCGCTGTCTGGGAAGACGTCGTGGCAGATTGGAGATTCTTTATCAATGAACTCCCGAGCAAGCCTTTCACAGTGGAACACATCTCTCTCAACTGCTTCGTCGTCGAAATTTGGAGTCGAGTCTTGGAAATTTGGAGAAGCGTCATCGAAAATCGGAGGAGCTTCTTCAAGTGGAGGCGGATTAATATCCACATCAAACAGAGTCATTGCCATCTACTCGTTTCTGGGTTTTAGGTGAAATCGATTTAGGGTTCTAAAGCTTAATTGGGGATTTTGTTTAATTGGGGATTTTGTTCTCGAATTTGTTTCAGTCGAAATGGTTAACTTTCATTTCGGGTTTTAATTCGGGTTTTAATTCGGATAAGATATCTCAATCTGGTTTAAACATGGTTTATGATTAAATTAACGGTTAACTGGTTTAGTTATAGGATTAGTTAACAATGTTTTAAATCTCGATTACAAAATTAACTAAACCGTGTCATTAACCAGATTTATGGAAAATTAAATTTAAAACTTTATTTCCGTGGGTTAATATTCTGTAACTTTGGTTTGGTGGGCAATTAAATCGTTAAATAAACTCTTGTGGCTATCTATACAGAGATAAAAAATTGGGAGAGATATGATAAGATGTGCAATTATTCGAGGGGAACTGGGTCGTCTCCCCTGCTCTAACTTGATCACTCCATTAATTTTTTTGTATCTCTCATATAGTCTCACACCTTCTGCTTCCTCACTGTATTCACAGTCTGAGTTGGAAAGTATCTTTGGAATGCATTGATGCTCTTCTTCATCAATAAATTCTGATATACCCGCTTCAACTCAAGCTTCCTCTTCACACAGCCCATCAGCATCACCATCAACATTAGAATTACAATCATCACCTTACTCACAATAATAAGTATCTTTCTCACAAGTTTATGTCATTACCCTGTGAAGCATTTCTACTGCCATTAACATCATCGACATAATCCATCTCCATAAAAATGTCAACCATTTTTGTCCAAAGAGCTGCTTCACACATTCTCTAAAAATTGCGATCACCATTATATATAATCATTAGCTCCGTGAAATTCTCATCCGATAGCTTATACCAAATTCTTTGGTTGTACAAAGAGATGTGTAATCTAACCACGAAGTTCACAAACAATTGAATAACATATTCCCAAAGTTGAAACAAAAAAAGCGCATGAAAATTAGCTTTTAACTTTCTCAGGCATTTTCACAGACACATATTATTCATTGTATGTTATGAATTAAATCTGAAATAATCGACACATAAACTATCTATGTTTACAAAGTTACGAAACTATAATCAAATTGCCATAATTTTCTCCATATTAAAATTTCAATTCGTCCTATTTTGTTTAGAAACAATCTTTAAAATCTTCAATTGCATGTATTGTCGAGTGTAGGATCCTCGAATAAATAAGAGAACAAGAAATAATTAAAATGAAATTTCAAAAAAAAAAGTGTCATTTTTTATTATAAAACAATAATAAAGTTTTACATAAGATCATTGTTTCTTCTCTGTCATTTTTGTCAGTTATAATAAACAGTTAACTGACAGTATGAGGATCAATTTAAAAATTAGATTAGTTTATTCAATTTATATATAAAAATCATAAATATAACAAATTAAAAAACTGTTGAAATATATAAAATTAGTGTAGTGAAAGAACCTAACAGATTAAGATATGGAATAGCCATTGTCCCTCAAAAAAATGATGCCCAGTTTGAGAAAAGATGAATAAACGGAAATTTAAAGGAAAGAAAAAAACACAATTACTTTTGCAACACAATTTGTGTTTGTATAGTCTACACTTGTGTTGCCTCACTCGTCTGGAATCCATAGCAAAGAAATATTTAATAATCATGTATGTAATTTGATGATTCATCCAATTCCAAAGTTTAGTAAATAAATTCTATATAATATAGTGACTTTTTATATACAAAAATAAATACACAACTTGGGATTTACGACACGATTTCCATACGCAACACACTTGGAGTTTGGACTCTTTGAGTGTCCATCAACTTGAGACTTTCCTTTGTCCAATTAAATTAAATAGTCAATATTCCTTTTTTAAGTGGTATAATAATTTTTTAAAAAATAAATTAAAACTAAATTGTTATCATATAAATAATTATATCTGAAATTCATAAACATATTTAAATTTTGAACCTAACAAATATTAAAAAATATTAAAATTACTATATTAAATTAACAAAAAAAACTTACAAAGTTGTATCTAATCATCACGAATTGGGATCTGAACATAAAGATACAGTGAATCCAATATCAAATATCATCTGAACAAACATTATATATGCAATGTTTGCTACTACACATACATTGAATGTATCCAAATATGTTGTGACCTCATAATAGAGTAAAAAATAAAGAATCTGAATAAATAAAAGATTAATTAATTAATTAAAGTCATGGCTCAATAATTGAACACAAAAGAGGGAGGCCAAGTGAAGTATACAGAGTTACGTTACTGGAAACTGAGTCCAACTTGACGCGTTTCTCGTCTTCTTCCTCGCAACACCTTTCACTCTTTTTACACACAAATATATACATCAGAGACTCTTACCCAAATCAGAGATACAAGACGAACACTCAGAACTCAGAAGCTAATTTATTCAAAAAATCTTTGAATTAGTTTCAAAATTTGTTAATGACGATCATCAATTTCGACACACATCTCTCTAATCCGATACACAAACCAGGGGGTGCCGTCGCGATCCGCGAGGTTTGGGCGGAGAATCTCGAATCGGAGTTTGAGCTAATCGGCGGAATTGTCGACCATTATCCTTTCGTTTCGATGGACACGGAGTTTCCCGGCGTGATTTTTAAATCGGATCTCCGTCGTGGAAACCCCGCCGATCTCTACAGTCTCCTAAAATCCAATGTCGACGCGCTATGCCTCATCCAGGTCGGTCTTACTCTCTCCGATGCCGACGGAAACCTCCCGGATCTCGGTGATGGCCGACGGTTCATCTGGGAGTTCAACTTTAAGGATTTCGACGTTGCGCGTGACGCACACGCTCCAGATTCAATCGAGCTTCTCCGTCGGCAGGGGATCGATTTTGAGCGGAACCGCCGCGACGGCGTCGATTCCAAGAGGTTTGCGGAGCTAATGATGTCGTCGGGGCTTGTCTGTAACGAGGAAGTGAGCTGGGTGACGTTTCACAGCGCGTATGATTTTGGTTACCTGATGAAGATTCTCACGCGCCGGGAACTTCCCTGCGCGTTGAGTGAGTTTCAGCGCGTGATGAGAGCGCTGTTCGGAGAGCGTGTGTATGACGTGAAACACATGATGAGGTTTTGCGAGAGGAGATTGTACGGTGGTTTAGACCAGGTCGCACGGACGCTTGAGGTTAACCGGGCGGTTGGGAAATGTCACCAAGCCGGTTCGGATAGTTTACTTACGTTGCACGCTTTTCAGAGGATGAGAGATCTGTATTTTCTTCAGGATGGGCCGGAGAAACACGCAGGTGTTTTGTACGGGCTTGAGGTTTTTTAACAATTTTGTTTTTTAGTTTTTTTATGGGTAATCCAAATTTAATTAATTAACGCACTTAATCCGTGTAGTTAATATTTCTTTGGAAATAAATATATATATTAAAAACTAGAATTTCTTATCGGTAACTGGAATTTGTTGTGAAATTTATGTGGCATAATGTTGGTTATCTATGAAATTTATCACATTGAGATTCGAGTTCATCATCCATTGATGTTAAATACGATATTAATACTTTTAAATCAAGTTGATAAAAAACTGGAATTTATTATTTTCAAATTTGGCAAAGGTATTTTTGTTCTGTTTATTATAAAGTAATCTAGAAAAATAAAATAAAAATATTTAGTTGCTTTTAAAAATTGATCTTTTGAATTTTGTTAGATCTTTTAGTTACAATTGAGATAATGTTAATTACATTTTATTAATAATTTGATCATGATTTATTCATTTAGATAACTTTTTGAAAAATATGTTTTCATAAAAAAATAATTACTTGAAATAGAGAAAGATATAGTTCATTATTTGCACTCTGAAAATAATTCAATTATCCATAATTAATCTTGAAACATAAAGTAATTAAATATTAAAAGATTTATTTATTTATAATTGTTAAATTTTTTTGCATACGATACATGAGTGAATGAAAAAGACATGAGCTGCATGAAATAAAAAAAAATGGATACATGGAAATAAAATTAGAAGCAAAAACAGAAACAAAAGTGAAAACATAAACATAAACATAAGCATAAGAGGAAGCAGAAGTAGTAGCAAAAACAAAACTAGAAGCAGAAGTGGAAGATTTTTATTTATAATCATCACATTTAGGACTAACTAATTTTAGAATTCATTTTTTTTGTCAACTTAACATACTAACTTTAATATTCCCTTTAACATTGCGGAGTGCTGGGCTCCAAACATGTTTCATGAGTTTCAGAGGTGATCACCATTGTGTCACATGATTCCGACAATTTGATTTGATTTTATTTTTAATTTTTATAACATTATAATCATGAAGGCGAATCTATGAAAATGAAATTTAATAATTTTATACTTCACAGTTAAAAATAAAAGTAAGTTTTCAATTAATAGAAAAAAACTTGTAGAAGCAACTGTACGGAGTTTAGATCACAATGCTCAATGAACATTACAAGTTTCGTTTCATAATTCATAATAAAATTCATAATAAAATTCATAATGAAATTCTTGATCCAACTCACATCCTAACGGATAGATTTTATCCAATAACAAGCACATATTAATCTTTATTATTTATTGTGCTCAATAATGGTGCACATATGCTCTTCAAAATAATGTTCAAATGTATGAACTATAAATGTTATTCAAAAGATAGTAGGAAACTTGGATAATATAAGTGCACCGGCTTTTAGGCAATTTGAAGAGTTGATAGTGACAATCTGAACCACATTTTCATGCTCAACCTCCTTTATATATTCTATGATCAGCTCTCCAATCATTTCACCAATTTTTGTCTCACTGTGAGTATTGATCGCCTTTAACATCATCGGACCACTCTCATTTGAAGCAATCAAGTTAAATTTTGGTCTTCGTTGTGGATCTGGTCAACCTTCACTATATATACTTCCTGATTTGTTTTTTGTTTTTATGTGTTCTTTAAAAGGCTACAAATACATGTCAACATTTTTTTTGTTTGAAGAAGTGTAGATTACAATGCATTATACCAGGATGAAACATATCTTGAAATTTGTGATTAACGCACATATGAGTTAAGGTAGTGAGGATTCCTTGCAACGTTAAAACACAAACCACATGTGTAAAACATTTTAGCTACCTCTCCATCACATTGCTCCCTAGATTTATTCACACTGCTCCCTAGATTTATTCTTAAATGATTTTTCCAAAGAACCCATTTCGTTTCTCTTCTTTGGATAAGACTCACTTGCATTAGGAACTTTATAGCTCATATCCTAATCAAGAGAAGAACTATAAATGTTCATTGATGATGCAGTGGAACTGCTTTAGGAGCTGCACGTTTTTCATGTGATTTCATTGTATTTAACACATATTCACCTACCTTATTATCGGTTATATGTCGTCGTGATTTCGTTGTTCACTACAAAGAACAAACGTAGTCGTTATTTCGTCGAAAGACTCGTCACTTTTGGGTTATTGTATTTAACATTTCCATTTTGTGGAGAAGACTTCAATTGGGGTATTGTGTCTGGGTTATTTTGCTTAATTTCCTCGAAATATGAAACTGTTTCATTGGTCTGATCTCAATTACTCTCCTGCAATGAAAATTTCGTCCCTTTTTTCAAAGATTTGAAGTTGACTTTTTTTGCTGCCATGCCTAAACCTTGCTGAAAGTTATTCGATTTGATCATTTCCACTATACGTTGTATATAACAGTTGGATTTGTTCTTCAAGATTGCTATGTCGTTTGATTTGATTATTCTGCCATCTCCAGTGCTAAGTGGTAAGAAAGCTTAAAAAAGTTTATATGGTTTTATATGATTTTATAAAGTTATAAAGAAAAGAAGGATGTCTCTTTGACCAAAAATATGATTTTATAAGGTTTTGTAAAATTTTATACACTTTTATAAAAGGTTTTATAAGATAAATTGTGATATATGGTTTATAAAATTTTATACGATTTTTAGTACAAAATACATTTATAAAGAATTGAAAAGGTTGGATTTGCCCTGGTGGATGCCATGTGGAGTTGAGGAAGAAGAATAAAAGGATCAGAAGATGAGAGAGATAGAGAGAGAGAGACTCAAATCCTATTAGGCATTGTGATTTTAGGAGATTGGAAAATCTTTATATTTCCTCTTATCTTTGATGGGAGGTTAAAAAATAAAAAGCCTTGTTAGCCTTACCTTTTTGTTCCTACATGTATATCCGTTGTTGCTTTGCCTCTATTTTTTTTTTGCATTTTTAAAAAATCCATCACAATCATTGTATTGTATCCTTTTTTAATACCAAAGATGTGTCATCTATAGAATCTTTATACCGTTTCGTTTGTCTCCAATGTAATACAATTAAATAACCCAACAAGGCCCTTATTGTGTCTTTATTCTAGGGAAACACAAATCAACTCTCAAAGTTTATTGGTGGGCAGACCAACAAGTTTGGTGTAACGCCCCGACTGTCTTTACCAATGGGCCCTCAAATCCGCTCATTCGGCCCATAGCCTAGTCCACCGACAGTCGTTGCGTTATGACAGTCGTTGCGTTAACCGGAAGATTCGAAAGAATTAGTTTACTGTCTCTGCAATCACCACATGATTTATCTCTGTGTTTTGGTCTCACTCATATAATACTATAAATCACTTCCTGATACGTCAACTGTCCTTCAACTACTATAGCCCAAACATGCTTAATCCTTGAATTCTCTCTGGACACGTAACTGTAAAGATAAGTGCACTTTGATGACATAAATAGCCAAATCAATTTTTTAAAATATTTTCCACATATTCTACTATAAACCGGATATTACAATAACCCTCACTAACTGAGTGCAACGTCCTCGTTGCATATCTAAACAGTCACCCCCAATAATGTGAGTCTTTCTTAACTCCACACTCATATGGGTTCAGCTCTCACACCAAATTGTAATGCCCCGACCGCCCTTACTAGTAGGCCCCCAAGTCCGCTCACTCGGCCAATGGATCAGCCCACTCGTATCCGATAGTCGGTGCGCTAAACAGAAGATTCAAAATAATTGATTTACTGTCCCTGCAATCACCACATGATCTATCCCTGTGTTTTGGCCTCACTCACACAATACTAGAAACCACTTCCCGATAGGCCACCCATCATTCAACTACTCCAACCCAAACACGCTTAACCCTGAAGTTATTTCTAGACAAGTGATAAAAAAATAAATGTACTTTGGTGACATGAATAGCTAAATCAGTTTTTAAAAAACTTTCTCACCTATTATAGTAAAAACGGGGTATTACACTTAGCCCTAAACCTTTTATCCGCAACACGAGAGAGTTTCTTCCCAGCTGCTTTAGGAAAATGACGAGGTTTGAGTTGCATATTTTTTATTACTCATTCCTCCCTTTTGTTTTTCACTATAGTTGCTGCTTTATTAAAGTTGGAGACTTTAAGTACAGAAGCCATCTCTGGTTTTAGTCTCACCAGTCTTACAAACATAGCGAAGCAGTTCTTAATTTAAATGCATATTCTCATGAAGTTCCTTTCTTATTCGAATTTCCTTCCAAGTGTGATCATAAGCTTAGATTGTAATTGGTGAAAGATCTTATATGACCCACTATATCTCAATGCTCCAAATTCCGTAAATGACAGTATCTTCTTCTTTCTCTGACACCAGCATCAGTACAAACACCACCATCACCACCTCCTCCGTAGCCACCACCACCTCCTCCGTCGCCATCACTTCCGCAGCTACCACATCACTTGGTTTTTCGTTAGTAACATTCACGCGAATGTTACAAAAACCCAAAACATTAAGGCTTTGTTCGTTTTTGTAGCTAGGTGTGCATCTAAATTTTGCATCTGGATGTTGTATTCAAATGTTACATCCAAACGTTAGTTTGTTTTCAAAGTTGATTTCTACATCTAGTTATTGCATTTAAATGCTATTTTGTTCTTTTTATATTTTGAAAAAGCATTTAGATGCAGCTAATTCCATGTGTTACCTTTTGAGACCTTTCCCAAGAGGTCTTGAAGGTTCGACTCTTAGCTTTCTCATTTGGTAGTGGAGCTCAAGTTTGTGAACTCTCCATTCCTCAATGCATTACCACGGCATGGAGTCTTGGTAAAGAGGATTTCTTTGCGAAATTCTTCTCATCCTCAATAACCGTAAAGATTAAACAAAAACCCTCCCGAATCAAATAAATATTTGATAAAAAATTTCTATGAGGCAAGCAAAAGATTGACGAGTTACTTTAAAACTTTTGATAAATCCATATTTTAGTAGGTTTAATAGATTATTTTGTACATAACTTGCATGAATTAACCATTAGATTTTATATTTTAGGACACATTTAGGCTCATGTGCATTAGAATGCTAGGATTTTTTCCACTTTTATTTTTTTTCAGAGGATACAAAGCAAGTTAGGGACGTTTTTCGGATTTTATGAAGATACCGGTGGCTAGTGAAACGATGCGAGAATGATCAGAACGTATCTCTTGGAGGAATGAGATCAAATGATGATCAAACCTGTATACCCTTTGAAGTGAAGAGATCGATCGATCATTCATTCAGCGATTGATTGATTGTATATATGTCCGATTCTGCGTCAATCTCCAAGACCGACTAGAGGAAGAAGAGAACGATCAAACCAGTTTAGATCGATCGATATCCGTCAAGATCAATCGATCTACTAGTCCAAAATGTCTATGACGGATTAAAGGATCGATTGATCCCTTCGTCCGATCGGTCGATCCTTGTAAATATTTCATTTTTAATGTCATTTTTGTAAAATAAATTAGGTTTTGAGAACCTATAAATAGGTTGTTTAAGAAAAACCTAGGGATCACGTTTTTACCATTCACCCAGAGAGAAAAATAGAAGAAGAGTCCTAGGTCTTCCTTCAACAATCTATGGTGTTTAGTAAGACAAATCAATAGTTATTTTCATTAAGGATTCTTGTATTTTTTCATCTCAGCAATCTAATAATGTTTTTCTCATCTATTATTGTTTTCTCTGCAATTTCTATCATGTCTGAGTAGATATTTAGATTCAGCCATGAATAGGAAGATGATTAGGGGAATTGAGATCATGAGATGTGTTCATTGCTAGGTTGATATTGGAAGAGTCAATTTAGGGTTTGTCGAATTCACCCATTGGAAAAGGGATAGTGAATTAATAGGATAGTCTAACTAGTGAGTCTTATGATCCTAGCCTGCAGAAGTAGTTGTCTAGGAAATTTGATGAAAATTGAGAACTATCTTAATTCTTGTTTAGTTTTAGGGTTTGCAATGGGAATTGATCAAATATAGTTCTAAGCATAGGGGTTTCTACATGGGAATGTATTAATCTATTCATAGTCTCATTGTCTGAAAATACCATTTACACATTCATGATTTATAAATATATCTTGATCTTACCCTTAGTCATTCTAATGCCTAATCCATGGTTGAATTGCTTCCTTTATTAGTATAATCCTAGTTTAATTCTACCGCTATTTTATTTACTTTGCTTTTAATTAGTTTAATTTTCTATCAGTTTCATCACAATCAATCCTCATCTCTTAGCTTAGATAAAAATTCATGAAATCTATTGTGTTATAAGTCTTCCTTGAGGATTGATTCCGTTTATACTACGAGAGGCACAAACTGTGCACTTGCAGTCACTAACTCGGGTAAACTCTTAAGGACACTTTTTGATATACTCAGTTGAAACTCGTGGAAATAAATAAATCTCTATCATTTTTTTGGCGCCGTTGCCGGGGAAGCAATTTAGCCAATAGATTTAAGAAATTTTCTAAGACTAAGATTGTTACGTTTACTGCATTCCTCTCGTCGCTGACTTAAACTCGAGAATTTTTTCTGTTTTGCAGGTTCATGAATTTGAGAAGTCAAGGACAAAAAAACTTGCAACCACTGTTTCACGATATATGACACTTTGAGAGAGGAAACCGTTTGAGAACTCTAAGAGAAAGACTGGAACAATCTCCTAATCCGAACATGGAGGATCACAGAGGAAAAGCCCAACATTTTCAACAAGAAAAACACCAAGGTCGTGGGTTAGGCGCATTGCCTATTCCACAAGTGGATGCGAGAGCTCCTCGCATGCGCATTGGTACTTTCGATGAGCCTGGTGAAAGGACCATAAGTCTTGGCATTCCAACTCCAACTGTTGCCAACAACAACTATGAACTTAAAACGAGTTTGATCAACATGGTGCAAGGCTCAAAGTTCTATGGTCTGTCTAGTGAGAACTCACTTCATCACCTTGATAATTTTGAGAGGCTCTGCAGGACAGTCAAGATAAATGGCTTTCCTCAGGATGCAATTAAGATGATGTTATTCTAATTCTCTTTGGGAGACAGAGCTGTTCAATGGGAACACAATGTGCCTTCCGAATTGGTCTCCACATGGGCTTTGTGCAAAAAGGAATTCACTAATAAATTCTTTCCCAAGCAGAAGAAAACTAAAGTCAGGAATGACATCACTACCTTCCGAAATGGACCAATTGAGTCATTCTATGAAGCCTGAGATTGTCTGAAGGGATACACCAGAGCATGTCCTCATCATGGGTGGAGAAAGATGCACTGCTGGGAATTTTTCATGGAGGAGTTCATGAGAAGTTCAGAATAGCTTTATACACAGCGAGCTATGGGAGTTTTGCTAACTTGGACGTTGACCAAGGAAAGCAGCTGATTGAGAACCTAGCTCAAAGAAACCAGTGCTACAGTGAAGACTATGATAGGTCATCAAGGGGTGTGAAGCTGGAAGATCAGAAGCTTAAGGAGATAAACAAAAAGCTTGATAGGCTGGACAAGGTTCTGTACTTGAACCAGAGACAAGTCCACTTTATGGATCAACAAGATGCCTACCAACCAGACTATCAATAACCTACAATGGAGACCTTGGAAGGAAACCCTGAGGAAGTAAGCTATGTTGGAAATTAGGGAGGTTATCAGTACAAACCTTACAACAACAACCTGTCCTACAGGAGCCTGAATGTGGAGAACCCACAAGACCAGGTCTATCCACCGATCCTGAAAAAGCAAAGACAGGGGTATCAGAATAAAGGTCAGAGATACCAGTCCAAGCAACCGAACCAGCAAGGACAAAGCAGTTTCCAACCTAGACATTTCAACAAAAAAGGTCAAGGGAACTTCCAGAGGAACAACTACAACAACCAAGGAAGTTATCAAGGGCAAGCGAATAACCAATCCCAAGGTTACTCAAACTTTGGCAACCAAGCCCCTTCAAACAACAACTATGTGCCAAGACCAAAACTCAGCAACTTCCAGCAGAAGGGAGGTAATTCGAATCAACCTACTCAGGATGATGAAGTGAAGAACATGTTGAAGCAGCTGCTGGAAGGACAAGGGGGAACAAAGAAGGAGATAGCTTAGATGAAAGCTTGTTACAATGATCTGAAATCTAAGTTTGAAGGACTGGCGACACATGTAAAAGGGCTGGAAAATCAGATTGCTCAGGTGGCTTCATCCTCAAGAAGCAATGGAAAATGAATTCTACCTGGACATCAAGAAGGAGTACTGCAAAGCCATCACACTGAGACATGGAAAGGAATTGCCAAGTGGAGGAGCAACATGGAAGAAATCTGGATTGGATGACACACCTACTGAGACAGCAGCAGAGGAGATAGTTGGTGAAGAGGCTGAAGAAGAATCTCCTGCGGAAAAAGGCATCGCTGTGAATGCCAAAGCTGACAAAAGCAAAACTACATGAGAGACAACTGACTTTGTACTCCCACCCTATGAGCCGAAACTTCCATTCCCTGGAAGGTTTAAGAAGCAAATCCTAGACAAGCAGTTTTTAGAAGTTCAAGAAGCTGCTGGGAACAGTTCAAGTCACAATGCCACTCATGGACATTGTTCTAGACTGTCCAATCTACAACAAGCTTCTTAAAGACATAGTGACCAAGAAGAAAACACTGGAAGAAATTATGGTACAAATCAATCATGAGTGCAGAGCGATAATCCAGAACAATTTGCCTAGGAAGCTCAAGGACCTTGGAAGTTTTACATTGTCTTGCTCTATTGCACCTTTAAGCTTTGAGAAATGTCTGGTTGATTTGAGAGCAAGTGTTAGTCTGATGCCACTGACTGTATCGAAGAAACTAGGGCTGACAGATTTCAAGAAGACCAGGATCAGCCTAGTACTCGCAGACAGGTCTATCCGGTACCCCATTGGTATTCTAGAAGACTTGCCTCTGAAGGTAGGAGACTGCATAATCCCCACCGATTTTGTAGTGTTAGAAATGGATGACGAACCTACAGATCCAATTATCCTTGGACGTCCATTAATAGCCACAGCTGGATCAATTATCGATATGAAGAAGGGGATTATTAACCTGAACTTGAGATCTTCAGTACTCAAGTTCGACATACTGGAGGTCATGAAGAAGGCCACGATAGAGAAGAAGGTCTTTTACATTGAGATACTAGAAGATATGGTAGAAGAATATATGAAGGAGTTAGCTGTTGAAGACTTCCTTCAATTAGCTCTTACCAAGGAGTCTGCGAAATCAATCAAGATTAACGAGGAAGTAGAGCAGTATGAGCGGATTCTGGATTCTCACAAGCCACTGAAAAGAGAGGGTAAATCCAAATTGGAAGTTCCAGAAGCTAGCAATGGTAAGACTAGCAGTAATGACGATTGAAGTGAGGAGAATGCACCAAAGCTGGAACTCAAACCACTACCACTTGGGCTAATGTATGCTTTTCTTGGAACAAACTCTACTTATCCGATGATAGTTAATGTTTTTCTGTTTGATAATGAAACATCTATGTTATTGCGTGAACTTAAAAAGTATAGGAAAGTCTTAGGTTATTCTCTAGGAGATATCAAAGGAATTTCCCCATCATTATGCATGCATAGAATATATTTAGAAGATGATTCTAAGTCATCAATTGAACATTAGCGGAGATTGAATCCAAATTTACAAGAGGTAGTTAAAAAAGAAATCTTGAAATTGCTAAGAGCAGGAATCATTTATTCGATTTCAGATAGCAATTGGGTCTCCACTGTGCATGTATTTTCGAAAAAAGAAGGTATCACTGTGATTAGAAATGAGAAAGATGAATTGATCTCTACAAGAACTATCACTGGTCATAGGATGTGCATAAACTATAGAAAACTGAATGCATCAACTAGGAAAGATCATTTTCGATTGCCACTCATTGATCAGATATTAGAGAGATTAGCTAATCATTCATACTATTCAAGCTGTTCAAGAGCATAATCTTTCCTAGATTTGGGGTCCCAAGGGTTGTGATCAGTGATGGAGGAAGCCACTTCATCAACAAAGTTTTTTGAAAATTTGCTAAAGAAGCATGGAGTCAAACTTAAAGTGGTTACACCTTATCATCCTCAGAAATCTGGACAGGTGGAAGTTTCGAATAGGCAGATTAAAGAGATCCTTGAGAAAACAGTATGGAAATCCGGGAAGGATTGGGCAGCTAAGCTTGATGATTCATTATGTGCATACAAAACTGCTTATAAGACCCCTATTGGCAGCACTACATTTAATTTGCTGTATGGAAATAGCTGTCATCTCCCGGTAGAGCTGGAATACAAAGCATTGTGGGCTACGAAGTTGCTCAAATTTGACATCAAGAAAGCTTCAGAAAAACGCCTGATTGATCTGGAAGAACTTGAGGAGACAAGGCAAGCAGCATACCAGAGCTCAAGGATCTATAAGGAGAAAACAAAGGTCTTCCATGACAAAAGGATCCTGAGACGAGATTTCAAAGAAGGAGACCAAGTCCTACTATTCAACTCCAGACTGAAACTATTTCCGGAAAAACTTAAGTCAAGATGGTCTGGACCATTTGCTATTAAAGAAGTCAGACCCTATGGAGCAGTAGTACTTTGGAACAAGTCTGGGGGAGAGTTCACTGTCAATGGACAAAGATGCAAACATTACTTGGCAACCGAAGACAAGAGCGAGAACCTACAAGATTCTCTCGTGGAACCTCTCACCACATGAGCTCAAATCTCGGGTCGTCAAGCTTAGTGACGCTAAACAAGCGCTTTTGGAAGACAACCCATGTTTCTTAATGTACATATTTTTCTTTTGGTTATTCAGAACTTAGTTTTACTAATTTAGTTTTAAATTTTGTAGGTTACATCGAAAGTGGTGGGGATCGATCGATCTTGAATCACCGATCGATCGATCGTTTAAACAATGAATTTTGTGGCAATCTCTCAGATCGATCAAAGCAATCTGGATTGATCGATCAAATAAAAAGAAAACATGTCCGGGAAAACTGATCGATCGATCCAAGATCAACCAATCGATTGCACAAAATAATGGAAAGCCGTGAAAAGCCAGAATCGATATGCACAATCAGGATCGATCGATTGACTGTTCGATCAAAAATAAGCCGTGAACAATTTGGATCGATCGATCTAATCTGGGATCGATCGATCCCATCCCCAGGTAAGTTAACCGGTTTAGTTTCTACTTAAATTAAACTGAAAAACAAGTTTTTAAACCCCGATTACACCTCAAACGGATCAAATCATAATTTTCTTCATCTCTCACCCCCTATTTTGCGAAAACATAAACCCTCTCCCACAAAACCTCTTCACACAATAACTACCTCAATTCTTAACGGATTTGAGTGATTTTGAGTGTTTTTCAATCGAATTTTAGAATTCTACTTGATTATATCATCATTTCATTCGATCTACAAAGGTATGATTCCCAAATCTCTCTTTTTCAATTCGGTTCAATTTTGGAAAAATCGACAAAATCTAGGATTTTAGGAGGTTTTAGGCGAAATGGATGTTGAATAGAAGTTTGTTAGGTTGTTTGGAACAAATTTCATGCTAGGTTTAGGAAATTTGAGCCCGATTTAACAGAACTCGAGAATCGTGTTCATCGATCTTCATAGCGATCGATCGATTGAAAAACACCGTCATGATTTTGGATCGATCGATCCATGCTTCAATCGATCGATCGGTTTTGTAACAATTTACCGCCATGAATTGGGATCGATCGATTAAGTTTTGGACCGATCGATCGAGTAATCAACTGCTTTGACTAATCTTAAATTTGTTTACTTATTTTGCAGAAATGGCAAGAGGCGATCAGAAACGTAGGAGACGGGGTAAATCTACTGCATCTTCATCATCTCGCCGAGCAGAGCCCGAAGAACCGGAGACCACATCATTTCCTTGGCCTCGAATAGACTACACACCATTTTCTCCTTATGATGAGCCATCCTGGAGGACCAAGATAATCTCGAGAGCAACGATTAATCAGATACAGCGGAAAATGGGGTACCAGAACTACAGGCATGCAGGCCCGTGGACACACCATCACTGCACATTCTATAACGGGTTGCTGAGGATAGAGATGGTTCCTACACGATTTGTCTGCGAGCAGACAGTTGAGCGGATGGAAATCCAAGTAGAGGTCCGTGATATGATACGGAGGCTTGGTCTTGACACGATTGCCTACCAGCTGTATCAGCTATATCCAGAGCTAGTTCGCCAGTTCTTCGCCTCCGCCGAGCTCAGATACCTGGACAAGGCTATTCCCGCAGCTAGCGAGGGGACGCTATCGTATTTCTCCAGTGGCGTCCTATATGAGATCTACCTCCATGAGCTATGCAATGTATATGGATTTGACAGGACAGAGGAGGTCTGCAAATGGCTTTCGGACTTACCACATGCCGTAGAGCTGTGGAATCTGATAGGTCCGGGAGCCTATGAGTCGCGAGCAGCTAAGCTAACACACATCCGGAACCCCGTGGTTCGGGTGGTAGCAAAGATCATTGGCAACATCCTGTTTGCCAAGGAGGAGTCCGATGCTGTACAGAAGTATGAGCTGATGTTGCTCCATTTTGGACTCCCGTCTTCCATGCATACAGTCTGCACCAGCCTGCCACCCACTATGCTGCGCACCAACTTAGGTGCGATTTTTGTGGAGAACCTAGTCTCCAAGAAGGCCTGGGGCCTTAACACGGTGAATCAGAAGGTGGAGAGGTTCAGGAGTCTACTGACTTCATTATTCATGCACCATGGTATCTATCTTGGCTCCACACCCTGCGAGCCCAAGATTGCCTTATTTGATGAGCAGTACTTTCAGAACAGTGGAATCCTCAAGCCAAGTTACATCTACCAGTTCCAAGATTGCGCGGGAGCTACTCAGTTCTGCAAGCTCCGTCTCTGCGACTTTACTGCCCTCACATCTAGGGAAAATCTGGAGTTCATCATTCCTTCGGAGCACTTATATCAGCCTAACACCGGGTCTCGACGACGGGGTGGCTCGTCCAGGGCTTCTACATCTCAGCCCCACCAGGAGGACGACAGAGTCCCCGATTACTATCCACCACAGACTCAGGAGGTTTCTGCGGACGCGTATGCTCTTCCTCCATATTCGGGAGAGTATGACCTTTCACCATACTTCTCCGGTGCCACCGATGCTGAGTTTCGGGACTAGGTAGTGGAGTCTCACAGGAGATCTCATTCGATGATGCTACAGATGTGGGAAGCCATAGCTCGGACCAGATGCCAATAGCCACCTTCCTGCTTCAGGGGATCGCGGACTAGAGAGACGGGTGAGCCTTCCGGAGCTGCAGACGATTTTCCTGATGTTGCTGGACACAAGATAGGAGCTGATACAGAGGACACAAAGTCGGATTCCGAGGCTCGATTACCCCGGCGCAGACGTGGTCTAGGACAGAGTCGCAGTGTTAGCTCCGAGGACCATTGATTTAGTAACCTTTTTTCTTTTGTTTTCCTTTGCATTTGCTACCATTTGTATTTTGTGTTGTATATTCCTTTAGTTTTATTTTTACACCGGGACAATGTAAAATAAGTTTGGGGGAGGATATTTGTGTTTGAATTTACTCTTGTTTTTATGACTTATTTTTCATCATTCATTTAGTTTTGCATTGCATGAGCATAAGGAACCATGATGAAATTGCCTTAATATAGTCTTGCTCATTTTATTAGCTTTAATTGATGAGTTATCGGTTATTTGATGCGTAAATTGCTTGTTGAAACATAAGATTGATCCATGCCTAGAATTTTTGTCTTAAGATTAAACATGCTTGATTTGATGTCATCTCTTATTTATTGGAACATAATATGGATTTAGAATTATCAGGTTAGATAACCGGATTTGAACTCATGGATTTTACCTATACATACTTGGATTTCTTTTACCTTTTTACCACTCTTTGTGATCCGAGTAGACTATCATACCTTGAGCCTAACGTTTGTTCAAACCACATTATCTTTTAGTGAGTCATTTAGGCCTTTTTCGGAATGAACTTGGTAGAACGTGTTAGGTAGAAACCGACAGGATTAGCTTCTCATGTAGTTTTGGTTCACTCTTTTTGAGCCAAATAGGATTAAGTAGATGCTTGAAAGGAAGAAAGGAATGGTAACCAATGGGTTTTGAAATAGAAAAGAAAGCTAATAAGGGTAAACACTTTAGGAGAGAAAGGGATACAAGAAAAACAAAGAGACAAAGGTCTAGTAAAGGGTATCTAAAAAAGTGATAAAATTTTTGGATTAGAAAAAGGTTCTTGGAAAGAAGTAAAAAAAAGGGAAAAGAAAAGGCAAGAACCAACCATAAGAGAATCCAAACCCGCTAGACAGATTAGAATTAACACCTCTCCTAGAAAGAAAAGTTGAATGAAGATTTTATGACTGATCTTAAAGACAGTATAAAAGTTAGTAATGCCTTTATAAGGGTAGAATTAGGATCATTATGGGGAATAATATTTGTTTGGGTATAGATTTTCAGTGAGTAGTATACTTCGGTTAGATAAGAATCTAGTCTTGTATGCATCTATTGGAGCTTACCTTTAGCATTCTTCTAAAGTTCATTCCATTTTCGAGAGATCTACATTTAGCTTTCAAAACCTATGGAAGAAGATATCATTTTTATCTCTTGACCTTACCCTTAGCCAAATGAGTTCATTAAAAGTGTCTAGCATGATTCACGAGTTTCAAGTTTAATGAATGTTAAAAGAGTTGGTTGATCTGAATGCATTATGTATATTAATTTTGATATGAGGTGATTTGTGATGGTCATGGCTAAAATTTTTAAGTAAACTTGCACACTTTGCATTCTAGAACTATTAGCTTTGATGTTGAGCAGGATATTTGACCAATGTGGCTTGGCTCTGAGTTCTAGGAGGTTTATTATCTTTCCTATTTCTAGTCGTTTGCTTGAGGACAAGCAAAAAGACAAGTCTGGAGGAGTTTATAAACCCATATTTTTGTAGGTTTAATAGATCATTTTGTACATAACTTGCATGAATTAACCATTATTTTCATATTTTAGGACATATTAAGGCTTATGTGCATCAGAATGCTAGAATGATACAAAGCAAGTTAGGAACGTTTTTCGGAGTTTATGAAGATACCGGTGGCTAGTGCAACGTTGCGAGAATGATCAGAACGTATCACTTGGAGGAATGAGCTCAAATGATGATCAAACATGTATACCCTTTGAAGTGAAGAGATCGATCAATCATGTATTCAGAGATCGATCGATCGTATATTTGTCCGATTCTGCGTCAATCTCCAAGACCGACTAGTGGAAGAAGAGAACGTCCGTACCAGTTTAGATCGATCGATAACCGTCAAGATCAATCGATCTACCAGCCCAAAATGTCTACAGCGGATTACAGGATCGATCGATCCCTTCATCCGATCGATCGATCCCTTCGTCCGATCGATCGATCCTTGTAAATATTTCATTTTTTTATGTCGTTTTTATAAAATAAATTAGGTTTTGAGAACCTATAAATTGTTTATTTAAGAAAAACCTAGGGATCACACTTTTACTAGCCACCCATAGAGAAAAAGAGAAGAAGAGTCCTAGGTCTTCCTTCAACAACCTATAGTGTTTAGTAAGACAAATCAATAGTTATTTTCACTAAGGATTCTTGTATTTTTTCATCTCTGACTCTGCAATATAATAATGTTTTTCTCATCTATTATTGTTTTCTCTGCAATTTCTATCATGTCTGAGTAGATCTTTAGATTCAGCCATGGATAGGATAAATGATTAGGGAATTGAGATCATGAGATGATATTTAGGTCTAGGATTATGTAATCCATCACTATTAGATGTGTTCGTTGCTAGGTTGATCTTGGAAGAGTCAATTTAGGGTTTATTGAATTCACCCATTGGAAAAGGGATAGTGAATTCATAGGATAGTCTAACTAGTGAGTCTTATGATCCTAGCCTGCGGAAGTAGTTGTCTAGGGAATTTGATGAAAATTGAGATGTATCTTAATGATTGTTTAGTTTTAGGATTTGCAATGAGAATTGATCAAATCTAGTTCTAAGCATAGGGGTTTCTACATGGGAATTTATAATCTATTCATAATCTCATTGTCTGGAAATACAATTTATACATTCATGATTTATAATCATATCTTGATCTTACCCTTAGTCATTCTAATGCCTAACCCATGGTTGAATTGCTTCCTTTATTAGTATAATCCTAGTTTAATTCAACCGCTATTTTATTTACTTTGCTTTTAGTTAGTTTAACTTTCTATCGGTTCCATCAGAATCAATCCTAAATCTCTTAGCTTAGATAAGAATTCCTTAAATCTATTGTGTTATAAGTATTCCCTGATGATTGATCCCGTTTATACTACGAAAAGCACAAATTATGCACTTGCAGTCACTAACTCGGATAAACTTATGAGGATATTTCTTGGTATACTCAGGTGAAACTCGTGGAGATAAATAAATATCTATCAACTTGCCCTTACGATGAGTTTGGAAAGCAGTCTATCATTATTCACCACACATATAATATGTATATAAAAATATTAAAAACAAAAGAGAGAAAACAAAATTTAGGATGAAATGTTTTAAGTAAAGTTCCGAAACCTTTTATTATCATAACAAACATATATTTTGGTCGCCACATATATTGAGACAACTGTTGTTACATAGAGCTGACAAAGTCAACGATTTCAACCACATCATGGAGCAGCGTGTTGGAATTGACCACCCTACAATTCTGCCTGATCTGTCCTTGAGATCCAGTGAGAGGCGTAATGTTTCCCATCCTATTCATCGCCTCCACAAATGCATCGAAGAACTTTTGTGTGCCATCAGCATATGATCTAACTAAGGGGATTGTATCAGTTGCATTAGGGCTAGAGAATAGCTCTTGATCGCTCTGGATAAGTCCTTTTTGCTCTTTTAGATTCACATAATATTTGTTGTCAAATACCGTTGGTGTACGTAGATCGAAATCCACCAAGACGCTCTGGTTACCATTACGAGGACATAGTCCACGAAGCGTCTGGAGGTAAGTAGTGTTGAGATTAGGATCAGGTAAACCAGTGTTGCTGAAGTTGTATAGCCTGTCCATAATAAACCGGCATTGGTTTTTACCAAACGTGTGACCACCTAAACAAAGAAAAACAACATAATAAATAATGAATTCGCAAAACTAATTACATCAAATGTGTGTTTTGTAAACATAGTTATATATAGTAGTTACCAGATAGAGCAACGAGATCTGAAGGACGGTCAAGGCCAACATTTTTAAAACTGGCTTTAAGTTGTGGAAGCGTGAAGAATGGAGCAGGAAGATTAGCATTAGAGAGATCAAAAAATGCTTGTAAGCTATCTCTTCGCCCTAAAGGAACCCTCCATGAAGGACCTCCGGCCTAAAATAACCATATTCAAATTAACTATTTGTTTTTAAAAAATAATTTTTACTATATAAAAGTTTCGATGTTAAGAAAGAAAAAGACATATGCTAAAAGCTGAACAATTAACTAAGTCAAAATAAAACAAAGAGATAGTGTTTAGAGAACACGCGTTTTGAATATTTTCTCAACTGAACTTCAAACATGTTCGATTATTCAAAAGAACGATAGCTATAAGTATAACTTTTCATGTTCTCAAACAACTTGCAGGATTCAAGTTCTTCAGTCTTATCTTGTCATGTCTAAGACTTCATGTAGGAAATTAAAAGATGTTTGTCATGAACAGAAAAAGGGTTGTATCGATAAAGCCTACCAAATTGACAGATTCTTGAGCTGCGATGGTAAGAATATCAGCACATGAAACAGTTTTGGGACATGCGCTCTCAACTGCAGTTTTCATTCTATCAATCACTGGAAATCCCCGAGCCGAGTTTGCATTTGGAGCAGCGTCTTTTTCTGTTCGAAACGATGTTGTGTTGTCTAACAAGATTGATGCATCACAACCCTTTAACAGAAACATAATAATAACAAATCAGTCAATAAATTACAGCCATGATCCAATCTCTACCTCCGGTAAAAAGTGTGAGATTGCGTTTTCATTCACTAAAGCAAGGCCCGATAGTATATCCAGACACAGTAGACACAATTAGCATACAGTTGATTGTACATAATATAGATACTTCACACTGTAATTTCTGGTTTATACTTTGATGTCTTAAAAAATCACACGTTATGAGGGTTTTTAGGGTTCACGGTAAGCGTGAGATTTTTAAATAATTTCTAATTTTCTTTCATAAATCCATCATTAAATAGTTTATATAATTTCATAACGTGTTTGGTATGGGTCCATGCTCTTCCAAAACAATGTAATATATATAATTTCTGTTTGTTGCTGAATTGGAGATCTAAGTTTAATATATGTTTTGGAATTATCTATATAAAGAAGATTAAATAATGGTTTCTTTGAAATAAGTCATTGTTGACGACGAGAACTAAGATACTCGACAGTAAAACCAAATCTAAGTATGTAAAATTTTATATTGATGATTTTCTCTGGATCAGATCCGTTAGGCCACTGACTATTATAGAGCATAACGTATCATCTTAACCAATACCACATTTTTTTTTTTTTGATAAATGCACGTACTGTAAACCACGTTCAGTTTTGTCTTTGTCAACGTACGTATGATGTGTTATTTACTTAGTTATAAATGATAACGACGTGTTTTGTTTCTCTTGAGTGACACGGGAAAAATTATTCCAGAAATCAAGTAGGTAAAATACATGTTTTTCTTATTCATGAAAGGTAGAATACATGTTGAGAACAAAAATGTAATTAATAATGGAGTAGTAAAACATATATGTTCTTTATATTTATAAACAGTAGAAAATATTTTTTTAATATAATTCTAAGATACTAATGTTGCATAACTTGTGAGCAAAAGTTTATTTTACTACAAAGTGTGAAAAGGAATATCTTACATTAACGAAGCAATCGTGGAAGTGAAGACGTAGGATGCTCGCGGCGATACGAGGATCCGACCTTAGTTCGTTGACGATGGTGTCCCGTACGATGTTGAAGACGCTAGGGCATGTATTGTCGTAGAAGGTAGGGGTTAGTTGAGCAGTGGAGAAAGATGAATGAAGCATAAGACATCCCATTGTTATTAGTATTGTCCAAGTTGACAAGGATGACGAAGAAGAGAAATACATTTTTGTCTTTCAAAGAAAATTATTTGATTGCTTTTAATTAGTCGAGAAGATGAGGAAAATCTCATACCACAAAGAATGCTTTTATAAGCAAGTTAGGTCTTACTTGTAGGCTTTCCTTTTTGTGAATTTTTTGTATAATTATTTTGGTCAACAACTGCACCATATATATATATTAATATACACACCCTACATATTACTTATTTTAATCTAATAATGTAGCAACGAGCACTTGGTTAATTGCTATGGTTCCTCCTCGGTACTGTACGTGTTTGGGACCGATTTTACAAATATTCAAACAATTTAATAGATAAAATCAATTCTCCATTACCTTTAGAGGTTTTAGAATACTTATAAACAGACAAGGCTTTTAAATCTCTATTTGTACTGACATTATCATTTTCTCCTGTGCCAGGTACAGATAAAATCGATTCAACCAAGTCGCCCTTGAATATATAAAAAATACAAATATGAACTCTATAAATGATGGATAAGATTGACACTATTAACTCATTTATCGATTAGCTGCCACAAATGACCAAAAAAGCAGGTTTTTAAATGGGAAAAATGTTTTTTAAATCTTTTGTATCCTCAATTTAAAAAAGTCTTTTTAATATTCTACTTTTGTTGACTTTTTTTGTAAATTAGCAAATTTGCTTTGATTTTCCATGATAGACATGTCGTTAAGTTGAATTCGGTGATGACGTTAAATATCTGTTAACAATTTTTGTTTACTATAAACGATATCATTTAGAATATAACAAAACATCATCGTTTTGTTCAATAAAATGTCGAAACAAATTAAACAATACGAGTAAACGGAAGTTGTTAACATATATTTAAGACCGTCACCGAATTCCATTTGTCTACTTAACGATATGTCTATAGTAGAAAAATTGACACAAGTTTGTTATTTTACAGAAAACTTATTAGAAGTATAACATTAAAGGAGACTTTTTAAGTTAGTGATTTAAATGACCAAAACTGAAAATTATGGATTTAAAAAATATTTTTCCCCTTTTTAAGCCCTCTTTTATCTCTTGACTTAAACTATACTCTAGCTTCCAAAATATCTCTTCTCTTCTTTCTATCTCCAAACTTAAATGATACCCTCGCTTTCAATTTATAGAATATATCCCTTCTCTTATTTATTTTGACCCCAAAATTATCAGAAACCAGTAAAATACACCACACATTTCTATTTTCAAGCTTTTTTATAACTAATTTACTTTTTTTTTTCTTTAAGATTTTCAAATAACTATGTTGTCTAAATATTTATTTTGGCATCAAATAATTCTTAAAAATACAAAATAATAATCTCATAAATTTTTGGATAGAATTATCGTTTTTGACGACATAAAACTAACGGTAATTTTCATAAGAAAAATCTTCAAAATCTGATAAATCGAACGGCTTATTGGCTGATTCCACCGTCAGTAAGCTGATGTTTTCTTATAAAGTCAGTCTGTCACATGGCTGTTTCATACTTCAAAAAAATAAGTCCCTCTAATGGAAGAACTGTGCACCTTTCAACAACAGATTTGCAATAAAAGGAAGGTAATTAATTTGAAATATGTACTCTACACATAATTTAACCTAATATTTCTCATAACATAAGCAAACGCCCTTAATTTTATTTAAGAGTAAATTTCAGTTTAGTTGATTACCATTTCACCCCAAATTAATAAATGTTCGTGTGTAATTTAAATAAAACATAATTTTCAGATAAATTTAATTTAATTAGATTATACGCTGTTAACAGTCTGCTAAACAAATATGTACGTCATAATCATGGAATTCGAATCCAGCACCCCTCAAATGTTATGAGGGATATTAAAGCTATTATGCTATGTTGACAAAAAAAAAAACAAATATGTATAAATTTCCATAGCTACCGATTGTCATTGTTGCTTCCATAGCTATAGACTGTTAGGATTATTTTGTGGCTAAATGTGGTTTTGGGGTGAATGTAAATTTGATTATAAATATTCACAAAAATCTTTCGTAAAAACGTGTATAACTAGCTATAAGATTAGTTTGTGTCTATCTTACTACGTTTATTTTATGACTAATTGTGGATTTGTGACTAAACGCGATTTTATTTTTCGCATAGCTGTAAACTATATTCTGTGACTTATTTTTGTTACTAATGGTGGATTTCAATTTCTACCTTAAATTTACAAGTAAATGTGATTTTTTTTCCGAATTACCACAAAACATAGTTTGTGGCTATAGAACCACATAAATCCATATCATGACTATAAATTTTAGATTTTTGAAATTATGATTGATTTGTGACTATAAAACTATAACCACAAATGTTTTGTAGCTAATTTGTTAATATATACAATTTTAAAATATTTATGAACATTTATTCATAATACATAATTGCCATTTTGCCAAATAAAAATTTTACGACCAAATATTACGCTATTTTATAAAATTGCATGATTTCACAAAGTGTAAAAATATATTTCCGTATCCGCACAAAAAATCTATTGCTCCATATATATCATTTTGTCATACTAGTGACATTAGTCATCTATTTGTCTTTATCTCTACGGTAGCAAATAAACCCAATAGAAAAGTCGCGGGTCGTTATCTATGAGTATATTTTTGCGTATTAAGTGGCTTTTGTTTGACGCTGATGTCCAGCAAGTCTGACATTTAGGGTTTTTTTCTTTCCTTTTTTTCCGGTCAGAATGTCTGATATTTAGCGTTTAGCTGATTTTTTTTTTTTCTTTTCTAAACGTCTTACCACTAGGTTCCTTAATAACATTTAAAAGTGGCAAATAACCCTAACCGTAAATTTTCTTCTAATGATTGTTGGATTTCCGATATGTTCTTGCCCGCTCGACAATGTTGTCATGATGCTTCGAACATAAGTTTATCATCTTTCGACTGGATAATACAGACCAAATAAATTGATCATTTCCTATGAGAAGCTAATTCCAAATATAATTAAATATTTCAATGAAGAATTCAAAGTCGCAGTTGCTCATTATTTCAAGAAAACTAAAGTAACAAATAAATATGTTAACGTGTGGAAGGAGACCACTTGGTACATTGACTTTAAGATACAAATTCAATTTTCCATTGCCTGGAAATTAGGAATGGTACAAAAAAAATATTTCTTTTTGGGGTAAAAAATTGAAATAGTTCACCTAAATTGCTGACTAATTGAAATTCAACGATAGTTGCAACTGTTTCTCTAGACTCAAATCTCGATTGATTTATGGTATTAGCCAGAAAAAATATTTACTGGAAGACTCAAAAATGTTGCTTGTTAATATGTCTTAAATATGATAATTATTTGCTTGCTGTAACATTAAGAATATCTTGCAAATTCTTAACTACTTAAGAGTACCTAAAGAGTTCATCTATTTTGGAATTGAAATATCTTAAATTTGATAAGAGTTTGAGATAGGATGAAAATAATACATATTTTTGACTGTTTTAAACAGATTTAGAAGTTTTATACGACTTAAGCTTTGCTTAAATAGACATAGAACACTCGGACACCAAGGCCTTCTCTCCCTTAACCTTGAATAATTTGTTGAGTCCAAATATTTTGTACTTTGGCCTCTTTTTTGATATTCTGCCTGACGGTCTCTAATTTTTTTTTTTTTTTTAAGTTTGTTATCTCTTTCTTTTTTTACGAAATAAATTGCTTTATAGTGTCTATGTTCTTTTTCTCGAGGAACCAAACATATTGTTTTACTTATTATTTTTCTTTTTTACAGCAGTATGAAAAAGTGATTTAGTCGAAATTTTTTCAGTCTTTATTCTTTTTACTATGGCATGAGGATTTCATCCTTTTTTTACGTTCCTATCACTTTTTCCTTTTCCCATATTATTAGAAATTGTCCAGGAAATATTATTTTTCATTTCACCAGAAGATATGACCTTGAGTCAATAGTCATCTGTGTTAGAAAAATTGGACCATATCAAAAATATTGTAACATTCTGGAACCAAGCTCAAAAAGAAAAAGGAGAAGTCCATTTGTCTAAGATTTATAAAGGGATGAAACATAAGGTTTATCTTCTATTAGGTAAGTGTAAATGAAAACCTCACACTCAATCCACTTGCTCATACATACTAACCGATATTCCAAATTATCACATAAAGCATCAAATCCGTTTTCAAACATCATCTTCTCCATTCACATATTCAAATTACCCAACAATCTAAACGATATCACCTATCGTGAGGTTTGACGGAGATGGCGAGACTCGGATGATGAGGTTCGATGGTGACGGCAAGGCTCGACAGAGATGGCCAATCTGCACAAAGCTGGACGGAGTTTGGGGATGCTCATCAGAAATGGCGACAAAGCCATGAACTTTGGCAAAGCTCGTAAGAGATGACGACAAAGCTGTGGAATTTGGCAAAAATATCGTTTCCATTAATAAAAAAAAGATAGTTAGTCATTAACCTTTACTAAAAATAGTATAATTAAAAATAGAAAGCTTGTAATAATATTTTTAAAAATGGTACTATAAAAGTAATATTTTAAAAATTCCTCCATTTAATATCATGGTTGCTGATATTCTCACATTTTGTATAATACAAGATAAGATATTCTCCTCACATTTGTGCATAGGCATCGTAGTTATATTGTTTTGAGATGTAATTTTAAAGTTTTATATATAATGTAGTTATATAATTTTTGTAATAAAACTAAGATAACATCCTCATTTTATGAATAAACATCACAAATCGCAAATTTCATCAAAAATGTCTCAAGTCTCCATACTTGTATGCAGTACACGCTAAATATGAGATATTTAAAGCCTGTAAATGACTAATAATCAAACTGAAAAGTTTTAACAACTCACATTATTTTCTCCATGGTTCTATTCATTTTCTGAATGTAGTGGTTTATTATTTTTGTTGAAAGCTTCCATGATTTTAAATGCTTTCCTAACTTCTGTCCAACATTTTTATATAGAGATTCATTTACTAAGAACATGAATTGATAGACCGGCTCCACCTTAATCCTCAATCGCTCCAAACATACTGCAAACGCTTGAATTTTTTGTTTGAGATGTTTTCACTCTTGACATTTTCTCTAATGTCATGTGAAAGATCTTTTTTTAACTCTAAACCTTTCTTCCACTATTAGATTCCGAATATGAGCACACCATTTTACATGCAAAAACTTGGCATCACATCAAAAACTTTTACCACTCATCATTTGAAGCTGTGCCCAAGGATTCTTTGTATACTATCATTATTATTAGCATTATCAAAATAATAGAAAAAATATTTTCTTTTCTAACCCACTTATCATACACTCAAAATATTGTTAGCAATTTCTTAATCTGTGTATGGAGGCTTCAGATCACAAAAATCAAGAATCTTACTGTTTAAGTTTATCAATGAAATGGGCAATAAAGAAGATATATCCCATGACAGTGGTACAAGATGACTAAAGATTGAAGTGAAACACACATGACCACGATGTCCAACAAACACTTATTTCAGCTTTTCCTTTTCAATCTCATACCTCATAATAGATTGACACTCGGTTCTAATATACTTATCTCTTGCTCTAACTTTCTCATGCTTTAAATTTCAAAATGGTCGATCATGATATATTATTACTTGACTAGTAATCTCAAGATCTATCTTTTGATGATATGCAAATCTATCTTCCTTTGGAGGCTTCTTTGAACAAGTTTCTAAATATCAATTCAAATTATGCGCTATGTAACTTCCATGCGTTTTACTATATGTCACTAACTTTTTACCAAATGCAAAAAATTGAGTCTTTCTTTGCCTTTCTACCCACCACTGATTCAGAATTTTCCCAAACAGTTAAAAGTTTTATGTCTCTTGCATGGAACTTGAGTCGATTGAGCTACTTGAGTTTCACTTAGTTTTGCTTCTAGTTGTGTATCTTCCAAATTTATCTCAGCCAAAACATCTTCTTCATTCATATTTATTACTCCATTTTGAGCAATGAGAATTGCTAATGTCTCTAAAGATTGAAAACCCATTCTGCAATTAACAAGAAACCAGATTAAAATAAGCACACTCTAAGACGGCTAAGAGTCTAAGGCCAGATTCTTCAAAAACAAAACTAAATGAAGATTAACTACTTATATCTAAACGTGTGAACAACACAGAGAAACAAACAATCTATTAAAGATACTGATCACATAAACATATCTCCGTGTTACATACTTACATATCAAACTTCAGCTTACAAGCCTGATAGCCAAAAAAGAACTTACTATTTTGAATTTACAACAGGTCAGTAACTTGTGTCAACCACGCCTCCAAGCGTTCTTACCTCCATGAATCTATATGTAATCTATAAAAAAATCAACTTTGTCAAAAAAACTGGACATAATAGCATGTTTAAAGATGAGTTATGTTTAAAGACAAATATCTTCTTCATCTACAGGATGTTCAGTTCAAACTTCGCTCACGGGCCAAAATGTCGGTTGCATTCTGGCACCCAATGGAATCAGGATATTACACTATCAACTGCTATTGGATTAAGTGTGGTCTTCGTGGTCTTCTTCGGGTCTCACATCTTCAACTGTCAAGGGGATCAAGTGTTGGATGCCATATTTCCAAGGATAGCACCGGCCTCTAGTGCACAAGAAGCATGTATGTTTTACTTGTGGAGAAAAATGAACAATGGAGAAATTCCTAAAGTCAAAAAAGGAGGAATCCACTGCTTGTGGAAGACCATGACATTTCTCAAAACATTGCAAACTAAGGCTCATGAGGGAGCAAATATGATTCTAAAGCAAGGAAATGATGACCAAGTAAAAGAAGAAAGGCACATGTTGTTCAGCGCCATTCATGAAGAGTCATCACCAAGAAATTTCGATAACACATGATTAATCGACAATGGCTGCTCAAATCATATGTCAAGGGACTTGAGTATCTTTACTTCACTCGATCAAAGCAAGAAGATCATGGTAAAAGTGGGCAATGGTCAAGATGTGATCGATGTAGGTAAATGAGACATTCAAGTTACAACAAAACATGACACACACACGATTGGCAAAGTGCTATTTGTACCGGCTCTTGCAAGAAACTTGCTTAGTGTTGCGCAAATGATATCAAACGGATATCGTCTTGTATTTGAGAATGACTATTGTATGATTTAAGATCAACGAAGAAAAGAAATCATGGAAGTAAAGATGAAGAAAAAGAGTTTCCCTATCAAATAGAATGGGAACAAGAAGGTTTCATTTGTCACAATGGAGGATGATCAATCAAAAAAGTGGCATAGGCGATTGGGAAATGTCAACTTCGACAAAATAAAGGAAATGGAAAGGTTAAAGATAATGGAGAACTTACCTAAGTTTTCTATATTGAAAAAAGTGTGTGACGCCTGTGAAAGAGGGAAGCAATCTAGGAAAATTTTTCCTAAGAAATCGCTTAGCACTACTAAGGAAGCATTGGAGCTTGTTCATTCGGATGTTTGTGGACCAATGCAAACTCCATCACTAAATGGTAACAAGTATTTTCTTTTGTTCATTGATGATTTCACTAGAATTTCTTGGGTATACTTCATGAAAAGAAAGGATGAAGTTCTTGGAAAATTCAAGATATTCAAAGCTTTTGTTGAAAAGCAAACCGGTAAATACATCAAGAAAATAAGGACCGATGGTGAAGGAAAATACTTTTCCAAAGAGTTTAAGAAATTATGTCAAGAAGATGGTATATACAAGCAAATGACCACACCTTACTCCTCTCAACAAAATGGAGTTGCCGAAAGAAGAAACCAAACTATAATGGAAATGGTTCGATCTATGCTTGTTGATCAAGGTATGCCTAATTATTTTTGGGTAGAAGCCGTAGCTACTTCCGTTTACATTCAAAACATATTACCGTCTAAGGCTTTGAAAGAAGACGTAACTCCATTTGAACTTTGGAGTGGAAAGAAACCAAACATTGAACACTAAAGAGTGTTTGGTTGTCTTTGCTATGTTCAAATTCATATTAAAAAGAGAAGGAAACTTGATGAGAAAGCAAGTCGTGGTATCTTGATTGGTTATAGTCTTGAATCCAAAGGCTATAGGATATACTTGGTTGAAGAAGAAAGGGTACAAGTATCAAGAGATGTAACGTTTGATGAAAACAAGACTTGGTGTTGGGAGAAGAATGAAATAAAGATGACAGCTCATTCCAAAGTGATCATAGACATCTCCAACACATCAGCGGATCATCAACTGGACTTAGATGATCAAATTGAAGATATAACTCGCTCATTGTCTCAACTAAGAATCACAAGTGATATTGAAGACAATCAAACCGATAACAAAGAAGTTGGTCCAAGAGGAGTAAGATCAATAAATGAGCTGATACAACAAACTGCAAAGTTAAGTGAAGAAGCCTTTCTCCATGAAATGTGTATGATGCTTGCGGAGGAACTTTCAACGTTTGAAGAGGCATCCAAAATTGAAGATTGGAAGAAAGCAATGAAGGAGAAAATTTCAATGATTGAAAAGAACAACACTTTGAGGTTAGTAAACAAACCTAAAGATAAAAATATCATAAGTGTTAAATGGATATTCAAGGTGAAGACCAATGCAAATGTAGAGTTTGTGAAACACAAGGCAAGGCTTGTAGCAAGAGGTTTTACACAAGAATATGGAGTAGACTACATTGAAACCTTTTCACCGGTTTCACGACATGATACCATTAGAATGCTATTGGCATTGGTGGCTCAAAAGAAATGGACCCTTTACCAAATGGATGTCAAATCTACATTTCTCAATGGAGAATTGAGAGAAGAGGTTTACATTCAACAACCACCAGATTTCATTCGAGAGGGAGAAGAAGACAAGGTGCTTCGCTTGAACAAAGCACTTTATGGTCTGAAACAAGCACCACATGCATGGTATATATGAATTGATGCTTACTTTGTAAAGCACAACTTCACAAGAAGTATGAATGATGCGGCTCTATACGGGAAGAGAAAGATGGAAGATGTGTTGCTTGTAAGTCTATACGTAGATGACTTGATCATCACGGAAAACAACATAAAGATGATAGAGGAGTTCAAACATTACATGAAGAATGAGTTTGAAATGACCGATTAAGGAAGTCTAAACTACTTCTTAGGATTGGAAATCACTCAAGACAATGAAGGAATATTTCTATCTCAAGAGAAATAATTGCATCAAACTCTTGGAAAAGTTTGGAATGAGCAATTGTAAGAGTATAAGGACGCCATTCATCCCTCATGGAAAACACGTTAAAAATGAAGATGATGAACCCTTTGAAGACTTAACAACATATCGAAGCATGGTTGGAGGACTAATGTATCTATGCACTTCAAGACCAGACCTAACTTATGCAAGCTCTTATCTAGCATGATACATGTCATCACCAAAGAAGAAACACTTCAAAGAAGCCAAAAGAGTGATGCAATACATTCAAGGAAATAAGGTACTTGGTTTACGTTTTAAGAATGTTTTAGATCCTCAACTTGGCTATTCGAACAGTAATTGAGCCAGCTCCATAGAATATAAGAAAAGCACATCAGGATTTGTCTTCACCATAGGATCAGCAGTGTTCTCATGGTAATCAAGCAAGCAGAAGATTGTTGCACAATCAACCGCAGAAGCCGAGTTCATCTCATTATGTTTTGCAGCAAATCAAGCGATTTGGCTACAAAGATTGATCAAAGAAATGGGATTCAAGATTGAAGAAGGCGTGACCATACTATGTGACAACATGTTAGCAATTGCAATTGGGAAAAATCCGGTTCAACACAAAAGAACAAAGCACAACGACATCAAGTATCACTTTGTAAGAAAGGCAGTTCAAGAAGGGCTAATTCGATTGGAGCATTGTTCAGGAGAAATACAACTAGCTGATATACTAACCAAGCCCTTAACCGGATCAAGATTTGAAAAACTTCATGAGAAGATTGGTGTGACTTCGAAGGTGATGAAGCATGATTCAAGAGGAAGTATTAAAAATTGATTCATACTTCAATCATGTAACTTTAGGATTGCATAAATTACTAAATTAGGAACCAAAAACATTAGGAAATAAATCTTTAACCAAAGAGATGCAATTTATGCAATTGCAATTTGTGTCTCTTCGTGTAACACAAGTAACCGACACAACTCTTGTGTTTGGATTGTAATGGTTGATTGTTTGTCTTATATACACCACAATATTTGTAAACATTTCTAAACTTAAGCAATAAGAATTTGTGTTATTTTTATCTTTTCTTGTTACACACAAAACATTTGAGGGAAAAGAAGAAAAATAGATTGTGTTTTTTATATGATTATTATACGAATTAGTTTCGTATAATTTGAATTCGTGTAAGTCTTAAAATATTTACTATAAATTCTCTAAGATACTTACTTTTGAGAAGAAAAAAGGTAAGAGAAAGTTGGAGCGAGGAAAAAATAAATAAGAGAGGTGTTATATTGGCGATCTGCAGTCTGCGAAACATCCACTGCAAGACTCACTTTCTTGACTCGGGAGGCGAGACATCTGGCGTAAGACCCGCTCTCTTGACTCGTTCAAATTTATTGGGCGTGTAGAGAGACTGCATGTTGTTTTAAGACAAACTATTAGCCGGTTACAACAAAACACATAAAGTTTTGGATAGGAAAATGAACCAACATTTTCATAGAAATTTGGCCAAAAAATCATCTTTAGGTGGGCCGACATTCCCCGAAGACCCAAGATCCAAACCCAAGCCCGATTTGAGCCGGACGGCAATGGCGGCGTGCATGTGTGAGAGACCCATCTGTCTATCAATATACATAGTTTACTCAAGCCATTTGAACTCACTACTAAATGATTCTATCTATATATTAGAAAATGTTTTCTCAAACTTCCAATATGAGACTTTTACACTAGCATTAGTGTGAGTTTTATCAAAAGGCTTACTTAGTCCATCTCATTTCTCGTTCAAATGTATTCAATTTTGCCATTCAACGTCTTGGTCCATGAGCCCAAAATTTAAATGCATAAAATTGGTCTAACAGTTTTTTTTTATTAGATTTCATCATGAAACCAAACATACATTGTCCCTAGTCAACTTGTCAGTGGCTCGTTCCTTTTGTAAATCTTCACAGCATAAATTCATTTATGTTTTTTATTGATGAATGATTCATTACATATTTTCACTACTTAGATAAGTCCAATTGCCTAAGCTGAATAGTTCTAAACTTTAGTACAAACACAATTGCTATCTGAGATTGATTCTTGATTTGTGTAATCATATTTGATGATTATAAAAAAATGAATATGGATTATGGAGATTGATTCTTAATTTTGCAATCTCCAATACTTTTGGTCATAGCTTCTAAAACCTCCACCAAGTGCTGCAACAGCAACAAAGACAGACTAATGGTGAATCGTAAGCGGGTTTAAATCGTCTAGAAATCTTTGTTTTTCTCAATTGCTTCTTCAATTGAAAGGTGAACCCACAGCTTCTTTCTAACAAAATCAGCAATAATCATAACATTTGATGATGAAATTCAAAAACAGAAACAGTCATATGATTAGAGAAACAATATAATAATATGACAAGTTATGAATCAGTGAATGTTCAATTTTTCTTTTATGGACCATAAGATGATATATTTATACATCGCTAAGAGACTAAACTATAGTAAAAAATAAAATATTATAACTTGATTTTTATTTATCTAAGAAATATAACATATAATAGCAGTCCATTTTGATGTGTTTAGTTTTTTCGTGAAAAATTAGATTGGAAAAAATGTGTAAAGCAGGTTTACTATCACACATAACAGTCATTGTTTTATTGTGATCAATACCCATCTCAATAAATAACAGTTTTGACCACCTTAACTCTTTTGTAATAGCATTTGTTGCTTTTAGGTGACAAATAATAGTTATGCTAAGGGGCTTTAGTTGAGCTAGCAGAGGAATGTAACAGTGATGGATGGTACTGATATGCTTTTACTTAAACATGCTTACTTCTGAAATTATCTCTAGATAAATGACAGAAATACAATTGCATTTGCTATCACATTAGGTTGGAAAAAATGTGTAAAGCAGGTTTACTATCACACATAACAGTCATCGTTTTATTGTGATCAATACCCATCTCAATAAATAACAGTTTTGACCACCTTAACTCTTTTGTAATAGCATTTGTTGCTTTTAGGTGACAAATAATAGTTATGCTAAGGGGCTTTAGTTGAGCTAGCAGAGGAATGTAACAGTGATGGATGGTACTGATATGCTTTTACTTAAACATGCTTACTTCTGAAATTATCTCTAGATAAATGACAGAAATACAATTGCATTTTCTATCACATTAGGTTGGAAAAATGTGTAAAGCAGGTTTACTATCACACATAACAGTCATCGTTTTATTGTGATCAATACCCATCTCAATAAATAACACTTTTAACCACATTAACTCTCTTGTAATAGTATTTGTTGATTTTAGGTGACAAATAATAGTTATGCTAATGGGCTTCATTTGAGCTAGCAGAGGAATGTAACAGTGATGGACGCCACTGATATGCTTCTACTCAAACCTGTTTAATTATGAAATTATCTCTAGAAAAAATACAGAAATATAAGTGCATTTTTGTATTATATATGCAATCAAAATGTTGAGTAGATCTCAAAGTAAACCATTAAAGATCAAAAACTTTATAAGAAAGCGCTTTTTTTTTATTGATTTAAAAAATTTCTCAAAAACTAAATCTTTCTTTCTCAATCTTATGGAAACACCTTTTTCCATTGGTTTTCTTATATAGAGTTAGACATCTCTTAACTCTCATATTTTATTAGATACAAAATCTAGACTAAGGTTGGGCAAAGTAACCGGACCCGAAGAACGGAACCGAATCCGACCCAAAAAAGTAGTACTAAACCGAATTTAAAATTGACAAATAACTGAACGGGTCAAAAACTCTTATATCTGAAATATAATTATATTTTCAAATATATTAATTATATTTAGGCTTATAATAATTTAAATACCTAAATTATAATAACAAATTTAAATTTATTATTTAATTTAAGATTAAAATAATCAAAAAATTCAAAAAAAAATAAAATATCTAAAAAATTTAAGTTATATTTGTTAAAATTTGAACAATTTTTATTTAAATTTAATTACTTTTTATTTTTTTTTAAATATATTATGGGTACACGCACACGACCCAAATTTGGATGGAGCCCAACCAAACCCGAACCAAAAATAAAAATACCTGAACGATTTCTATTCTCTAAACCCGAAAAACCAAAAAAACCGAATTACCCAAACCGAAACCGAACGGGTACCCGAACGCCCAGGCCTGATTCTAGACTTATAAGATTTATCTTATCTAAGAATCTTAACTTACTTTTTTAAAAATACTTTACATTTATCTTTAACTAATTAACTTGTTATTTAACTTGTCAAACAAGTAGTTGGGATTATCCAACATTTTTCCCTATAATTTCAACACTTGAATTACTTACACTCCAAGCATTTATTTCATGTTTTTGAGCTTTTCACTTGCTAAAATAGTGTTGGATCCGCCTCTTGTGTATCCACCATGTTAGCTTCTTGTATTTTTTGAATCCTCTCCGGACATGTTGATACGTAATGTCCCGCTTTGTCACAACGATAACATATGACCTTATACCAAATGTTCTTTTGTCTCTCCTTGGTTTTGTCTTGGTTCATGCCTTCACTGGTTTGGTTTGGATTCCTTCCCTTACCTCTCCCACGACCATAACCACCTTCACGAGAGCCATAAAATTTGTTGCAGTAGAGAAGCTTCCCTTGATCATATTCTCTAACTTCTTCTCCAATGTGTTCTTCATATGCCTTTAAACGACCAACAATGTCTTCAAAAGCAGTTTGATTGAGATAAAAAAACTTGCTCAAGATAAATAATGATTTGAATATACTTGCTATGAAATAGGATTTTGAGAAACTTCTTTAAACGTTTTGACTCTTCCACGGTTTCTCCTAAAGGCGCTGATTTCGACGCCAAAATTGATAAGTTTCCGGAGAATTCATCGATTGAATCACTATCATTCATTCTCAATCGTTTTAAGTCGGCCACTAAGTTATGGAGTCTCGCCTCCTTCACTTGATCAGCTCCTAAATTCCGAGATTTGATCGCACCTCAAATCGCCTTTGATGTGTCTTGTTCTCCCACATGGAGAATAAGATTTTTGGGAATTGATTGAAAAAGATGTGATATTGCTATGTCGTTCCTTTTTCACTTTTTTCTTCCTGGTTCTATGGTGTCTCATACTTTATGTAATCGAAATAACACCTTCATCCTCATTATCCGATTTCCTTTGCACGTGGCTGCATGGTCATCATACCTTCCATGCTTAAAGCTTTGATGACGGTGACTCCTCCTTCTTTGTCTTTTCTTTGTTTTATCGATGAAGCTTATTAACAACAGAAATACGGCGATCAACCAAAGTTGTGGCGTGTTTCTCCTTCGTCGATGATTCTCCATTCAGATCGTTTTACCAAACTCTGCAATCGATTGTTTGCAAGCTCCTCATTCGATCGTCAATGGTAAAGGGCTCTGATACCAATTCAAAGATCAAGAACTTTATAAGAAAACACTTTTTTATTGATTTAGAAAACTTCTCAAAAACTAAATCTTTTTTTCTCAACCTTATGGAAACACCTCTTCCATTGGTATTTTTTATATAGTGTTAGACATTTTCTAACTCTCATATTTTAATAGATACAAACAAAGTTTTGAGATACTTAAAGGTAAAAAGAAACTACATGCTGACATATCGAAAATCAACGCACTCACAGAATCTTAAATTTTCATACTCAAATTATGGTGGATGCCATGATTCTAGACACTGCACTCTCAGCTATGCGCATCTTCTGGGTGGAGGTGCCATTTGATTGAAGAGCCAGAAGTCGCAGTTGATTTACACATCCACCATGGAGGCTGAGTATGTAGCATGTTATGAGGTTTCTATTCAGGGAACATGGTTATGGAACTTCGTCTATGAGTTTAGAGCTTTTAGTTTTGTTGACAAGTTTTTAACTCATCTTGTGACAACTAAGCTGATCTTCTTCTCTGGATATTATAGGATATCTAAAGGATCCAAAGCATATGAATTTTAAATACCTACCAGTGAATAAAGATTTTAAAAGAGAAAAAATTATCATTGAGCACATAGGCAATGAACTTATGGTGGCAGACATAGTTATCTCCAAAAACTTTTATAAAACATGATGGAAATATGAGTCTTGATGATAACTCTTAATTACAATTTTTGTATATTATGCTTAGCCTAGTTTTTACATTTATTTAAGCTCTTCATGACTTTTACATCTTTCAATATTCTGTTTATACACACATAATTGTCTGTTGAATATACAATAACACAATACCTCTTTATTTAAAAACATAAAAGAGACCATTAAAATAATTCATGCTTATATTTATGGTCGGACCATAAAAGTAGTCAATGCAGTAATACATGAAAAGAATCAAATAAAAAAATAATGTGTAAGCATCATGACTCATACTGATTACTAGATTAGCTAAGTCATTTATGAAGACTAAATAAAAATAAAAATATAGCATATTATGCTGGTTTTATGATTCTCAAAAAAAAAAAAAAAAAACACTATACTAAGGATCAAGTGGAAGACGGTAAAGAGATTAATGAACTAAAACATGCTATGTTTAGAAGTGTAGATACCTTTTTTAGAATCAGTTTGTAAGTTTTGCTTTGCAAGTCTTTGTATCTATGTGCTGAGTCTCTCTTTAGCGGTGGTTTTTGTTTAGCACCTTGAGACCCACTTGTCGTGTGGAATACTTCATTCAGACGACAATATGCTTGACTACAAGTCCACAGGATTTTCGAAAAGTCTTGCCGTTTCCTATATGTATGTACTCCCTTATTTCTTTAAGTTGAAACAAGCTTCGTCTCTTATATTCACTTTCCTGAGAAGCACAAAAAGCTTTGAACCCAAAAAAAATGAGAATCATGAGATTGTTTTTTTCTTTTATTATAGTGCTCTCGTGTTACTTGAAGCATATGGTTTTACCGATGAAACTGATAGGCAAGCATTGTTGGAGTTCAAATCTCAAGTTTCTGAAGAAAAACAAGTTGTCTTGTCCTCATGGAATAACTCATTCCCTCTCTGCAATTGGAAAGGAGTTACATGCGGCCGGAAACACAAGAGAGTTACTCGTTTGGACCTCAGAGGATTGCAATTGGGTGGGGTGATATCACCTTCTATTGGTAATCTTTCATTTCTCATATCACTTAATCTCTCTCATAACTCGTTTGGTGGAACCATCCCACACGAGGTGGGAAACTTGTTTAGACTTCATTACTTGAATTGTAAACGTTGTTCACAATAGGCTTGGCGGTCACTTGCCAACACTTAATGATTGGAAAAAATTTCATCTCTGGAAGCATTCCTCACGACATTGGAAATCTCATAAGCCTAAAACTACTTTCGTTATACGAAAATCAGTTAACAGGCCAGCTCCCATCCTCTATTGGCAAGCTTTTACAATTAGAGGTATTTTATCTCAGTTCAAATAGTCTATCTGGAGTGATACCATCTTCTATAGGAAACATCACTCGTTAGACACACTATTCTTATTCAACAATAGCTGTGAAGGAATCATTCCTCTGATTTTCAGTAATAGTACTATTGATTGGGCCTAATAAGTTGTATGGGACTATACCTGGAAATTTTATCCAAATTCAATCCCTTGTTGAACTAGATGTGTCAGGTAATTCTTTGACCGTTTCTCTATTAGAGAGCTTAAAAATCTGGTTGGACTATTTGTTGCGGATAATAAATTATCCGGACTACTTCCACACTCCTTGGGAAGTTGTCTCTCGATGGAAACACTATGGCTTCAAGAAAACTATTTTGATGGAGCCATTCCAGATATAAGAGGTTTGAAGGGTCTTAAAAATGTTGATTTCTCCAACAATATTCTCTTTGGAAGTATACCTGCATATCTTGCCAATTTTTCTTTGTTGGAGTATCTTAATCTCTCTGTTAACAACTTTGAGGGAAGTGTGCCTACAGAAGGAAAATTTCAGAATGATACTATAGTTTTAGTATTTGGAAACAAAAATCTCTGTGGAGGCATTAAGGAATTCAAACTATAGCCATGTTTCACTGAAGCACCATCGAGCGGATGAGTTCATCTCTTGTAAAGAAAATTGTGATTGGGGTCAGCATAGGCATAGCTTTGGTTGTAGCTTCCATTTCTCTATGTTGGTTCACAAAAATAAAGAAGAACCAGCAGACTAATAATCCAACTCCTTCCACAATGGAGGTGTTCCATGAGAAGATGAGTTATGGAGAGATCCGAAATGTGACTGATGGCTTTTCTTCGACCAATATGATTGGGTCAGGAAGTTTTGGTACCGTATTTAAAGCCTTTCTCCCTGCTGAGAACAAGGTTGTCGCTGTGAAAGTTTTAAACATGCAGAGACGTGGAGCAATGAAGAGCTTTATGGCAGAATGTGAATCCCTCAAGGACATACGACATCGTAATCTTGTGAAACTATTGACGGTTTGTTCGAGTATTGATTTCCAAGGAAACGAGTTCAGAGCTTTAATATATGAGTTCATGCCTAATGGAAGCCTTGATATTTGGATGCACCCAGAGGAAGTGGAAGATATTCGTAGGCCCTCAAGAACCTTGACACTTTTTGAAAGGCTCAACATTGCCATAGACGTGGCTTCTGTTTTGGACTATCTTCATGTTCATTGTTGTGAACCTATCGCTCATTGTGATATTAAGCCAAGCAACGTCCTCAGACAATAATTGACTGCCCATGTTAGCAACTTTGGTCTTGCTCCGTCTTCTTCTCAAGTTCGATCAGGAGTCATTCTTCAACCAACTAAGCTCAGGTGGTGTTAGAGGAACCATCGGCTATGCCGCACCAGGTAAAACTATCATACACCTGTAGTGTTCTATGAAGAAATTTAGTATTATTTTTTCATTACAATCTTGTTTCTGTGAATTATGGTGCAGAATATGGAGTGGGAGGACAGCCATCAATACATGGAGATGTGTATAGCTTTGGGATTATGATTTTGGAAATGTTCACTGGAAAACGACCAACTGATGAGTTATTTGGGGGAAACTTTACTCCCCACAGCTACATTAATTTCAATTAGAAAGAGATTCTTTAAAGCCAGAAAAACAGCAAGACGTTGAAGTGTTTATGGTTTACTTTGTAGGCTTTAAACCTACTTAAAATCTTATTCTGAGGCCTCTAAAATAATCATATGGTATGTACGGAAGAGTTACCATTTGGATTGTACAAATTAAATACTATAACTGGATGCTACTGTTATTGGTTGGGACTGGGTGCTAGAGAGCATGAGAAGCCTTCGACATTCAAAAGGTTTTTGAATGTGGCGAATGGAGCCCCATCGTGGCTACAATCTCTTTTTGGTCAAGAGAGGTCCTCTGTTGTGATGGCGAATGGAGCTCCATCGTATCGTGCTTGTTATTCTACTCTCTTGATTTTTTGGTTTTGTGTAGAAAGGCTGAACTCTGTTTTGGAAAATGCCTTCATCTTTGACATGTCTTCATTAAATGAATTTACAGGCGTCAAAAAAAAAAAAAAAAACATTGTCGACGAGACAGGACTGGACTCAACACAGTAATATGAAGAGAACACGTATCCATATATATACCACGACAAACCCATAAATAACTTACAAGCTCATCTGCCATAAAAAAGCCAACCAAAGAGGAAAAAGAATCATTATGTCAATGGAAAAAACAATGAATGTGATAAGTCAATTTGTGGGAAGAGACCCACAAATCCAGGGTCCAGCTACTACTACTGCCACTAACGGCACTTACCACAGCTTTAGCAACTTCCGGGGAAGGAGGATGGTTCCTCCCATGGAGAACAGTGAAAATGTATTAGCAATGCACAAACGGTGCACAAACGATGAGGCACTGGCTCCATTTGCAAACATCTCTGACATGGACCCATCTTCTCAAACTCTTCTTCTGTTGCATCTCCGTGAGGTTTAATTACTAGAACATCCTTATCACCATTTACCTCGTACTGACCATGACTATCATCAGCAGTCAGCAACTCGGTCAATGAGAAATAGGTTTGGTGTTCAAATTCTGTGTCCTTGTAATTAATAGGTTTTGTATGAGAAATAGGCTCGCAAGGAGAATATTCAATGCGCTTTTGAATGAGCGAATATTCAATGGGCTTGTTTAGTTTGTTTTGTAAATTCTTGATCAACGTAGATGATTCTCACTGCAGAAAAGTGTCTTTCGTGTAGTTTAGGCCATTGATATTAAACTTTGCTGCTTTTGGATCACGAATTTTATCATCTCCGTCTTTGTTTCCCGTCAAGAACAGACATGTGCAGTGTGAATGAAAATATATAGAATATTTTCGTTTTAATCAGAAAAGAAATGTCGAATTAGGGTTTATGGTTTGCACCTAACTCAACCTTTTGTACATCTCATTCTTATTAAGGCAATTTACCTTGCAAGCGAGTATTTGCTTCAACACACATACAACTTGAGCAAATCAGTGATTCGTCAGCACAACAGTTAATCTAATACTACTCAAAAGTTGTATAAAATATAACACATTAAAGAATAAATCTTTATCATATAAAAACCAAAATTGGGTGCCCACAGACTGTATCGCTGCCGCTGGATGAGGACATCGACCAATCGAAGACTGATGGTGAACAGAACCGAGACAATGTCATCCCTAAGTACTAAGTGGACCCTTGACACGTCACAGAGCAAGAACAATTAGCCACAAGTTTTGTCAGTTTGTGGGCCACATATTTGATCAAGAACCAACTGGTATGACACCCACACCAACGCGGATCACATGCATACGGGAGAGGAGTTATAAAAGAGCTATGGCTTGTTATCTTCATCACTTGAACCGTGGAGACTCCTTAGCCACCAGACGTCAGTTTCTGGTGTCTTTACCATCACTCTTGAATAAAGACACACAAAACCATACTAAAAAATGGTACTTTTTCTCTATCTTTGGTTTTTTCTAATAAATTTGTTAAGGAGGTTTTAACGAGGCAACTGTTATAACCAATCAGTGGGTTGCGTTACAAGCAATCGTTTACAATAATATAGTATTTATACAAATCAAAATATAGAAAAACGAGATTACTGTTTTAGACGACAATCGAGGCCTGCTATGCAGTGTCCTTAGACATTCGCCCTCACTTCTCAAAGTCCTTGGCGTCCGCCTAGAGGATACAATGATTAACAGTTCTACACTGTCAGATTTGATATGAATGTTATCAGAATGATATTTGGAGATTTAAATGTTTATGATGGTTTTTTCTGTGTCTGAATAAGGCCAGGTATGTCTCTTTATAGAAAACCAGGAGACATTTCGAATGGACTCAAAAGAATGGCCACAAACGAAAGGACACAAGCGAACAGACACATCTTTTGGTTCAAATACCCCAAAAATACCCCACATTTTCTATTCAAACTCTAATAATACCCCACATTTGAATAGAAAATAAGATTTTTATTATGAAACGTCGATAAAGTATGCATTGAATTGGTGTCTTTTAGACTTGAACCATTTTTAGTGTTTACTTATCGGATTCACTTTGTGAGATAGTGAACGATGTTCTTGAACTACTCACGTTTTATAGTAAACCAAGACAATAAGCAACACACATACCATATCTTTCATATTTTAATCCTTACGGTTGTGTTCATTTCGTTCCTGACACATATCTTTCATTCATGAGATGTTTAAAGAAACTAGCCATATCGTTTTTTTATAGATGCAACCCCACATCAGTCTCATATAGGTAATGCTAATTAAAGATAGTTCGTATCTATCCCACGTATGAGGATATCAACATTATTAAGAACATATTTGTTCATCCCTTAATCGTCAACGGATACACACTTTTGTTCAGCATAGAAATGGGTAGGAATGTGTGTTTATCATCTTGAGTTTTCCTTAACTAGTCTGCCTATTGAACCATGACCATGGGATCTCCAATGTTTTCAGGTTAGGTTTCCATCAAGTGATAACTCATTGTATTGGAATTAAACCCATTCCCCTCGCTGTGAATAGTACTTACTCTCTATTAATGCCTTTAGTCAAAGGATCTGCAATATTTTCATTTAATTTCACATAATCAATGGAAATAAATCAATTTTTCAGCAAGTCACTGATAAACCCACATTTTGGCAACTTTAATAGATCATTTTGTACATGACTTGCAAGAGTTAACCATTAGAATTCTCATTTTAGGACACATTTAGGCTCATATGCATTAGACTTCTAGGATGTTTTCCACTTTTTGTTTTTTTCCAGATGATACAAAATAAGTTAGGAATGTTTCTCGGAGTTTGCAAAGACACCAGTAGCTAGTGCAACGATCCGAGAATGATCAGAATGTGTCACTAGGAGGAATGAACTCAAATGATGATCGAACATGTACACCCTTTGAAGTGAAGAGATCGATAGATCCAAGTTTACAACGATCGATCGATCGTTTATATGACCGTCTATGCGTGAATCTCAAAGACCGACTAGAAGAAGAAAAGAACGATCGAGCAAGTTTAGATCGATCAATATCCGTCAAGATCGATCGATCTACCAGCCCAAAATGTCTTCGACGGATTAAAGGATCGATCGATCCCTTCGTCCGATCGATCGATCCCGTAAATAATTCATTTTTTAATATCGTTTTAGTTTAATAAATCAGGTTTTTGGAACATATAAATAGGTTGTTTAAGGAAAACCTAGGGGGAGAACGTTTTTATTCAGCCACCAAGAGAGAAAAAGTAAACAAGAGCCCTAGGTCTTCCTTCAACAATCTATGGTGTTTAGTAAGAAAATTATATTTTTTTTTTCTTAAGGATTCTTGTATTCTTCAATCTCTGCAATCGAATTATGTTTTCTTCATCTTTTATTGTTTTCTCTGCAATTTCTATTATGTTTGAGTAGACCTTTAGATTTAGCCATGGATAGGATAGATGATTAGGGGAATTGATAGGTCTAGGATTGATTAATCCATCATTATTAGATGAGTTTAATGCCAGGTTGATCTTGGAAGAGTCAATTTAGGGTTTGTCGAATTCACCCCTTGGGAAAGGGATAATGAATTCATTGGATAATCTAACTAGTGAATCTTATGATTATAGCCTGCAGAAGTAGTTGTCTAGAGAATTTGATGAAAATTGAGATGAATCTTAATGCTTGTTTAGTTTTAGGGTTTGCGATGGAAATTGATCAAATCTAGTTCTAAGCATAGGGGTTTCTATATGGGAATGTATTAACCTATTCATAATCTCATAATCTAGAAATACAAATTACGCATTCATGATTTAAGTTCGTATCTCGATCTCACCCTTAGTTATTCTAATGCCTAATCCATGGTTGAATTGCTTTCTTAATTAGTATATTCTTAGTTTTAACTCATTCGCTACTTCATTTACTTTCTATTTAGTTAGTTTAAATTTCCATCGTTTCGCTCACAATCAATCTTAAACCACTTAGCTTAGGTAAGAATTTCCGAAAATCTATTGTGTTAAAAGTCTTCCCTGAGGATCGATCCCATTTATACTACGAGAGACACAACTGTGCACTTGCAGTCACTAACTCGGGTAAATTCTTGAGGATACTTCTTAGTACACTCAAGTAAACTCGTGGAGATAAATAAATCTCTATCAAGTTTTTGGCGCCGTTGCCGGGGAAGAAATTTTGCCAATAGTTTTCTAAGACTAAGATTGTTACGTTTACTACATTCCTCTTGTCGGTGACTTAGACTCGAGAATCTCTCTGTATTGCAGATTCATGAATTTGAAAAGTAAAGGACAACAAAACTTGCAACCACTGATTCACGAGATAGGACACTTTGAGAGAGGAAACCGTTTGAGAACTCTAAGAGAAAGACTGGAACTATCTCCCAATCTGAACATGGAGGATCACAGAGGAGAAGCTCCACATTTCCAACCAGAAGAACACCAAGGACATGGATTAGGCGCATTGCCTATTCCACAAGTTGACGCGAGGGCTCCTCGCAAGCGCATTGGAGCTTTCGATGAGCCTGGTGAAAGGACCATCAATCTTGGCATTCCAACACCAACTATTACTAACAACAACTACAAACTCAAGAAGAGTTTAATCAACATGGTGCAAGGCTCGAAGTTTTATGGTCTACCCAGTGAGAACCCACTTCATCACCTAGATGATTTTGAGAGGCTCTGCAGGACAATCAAGATAAATGGTGTTTCTTAAGATGCAATTAAGATGATGCTATTCTCATTCTCTCTGGGAGACAGAGCTGCTCAGTGGGAACGCAATGTGCCTTTGGAATTGGTCTCTACATGGGCTTTATGCAAGAAATAATTCACTAATAAATTATTTCCCAAGCAGAAAACAGCTAAAATCAAGAATGACATCACTACCGTCCGACAGGGACCAAATGAGTCATTCTATGAAGCCTGGGATAGACTGAAAGGATACACCAAAGCATGCCCTCATCATGGGGTAGAGAAAGATGCACTGCTGGGAATATTTCATGGAGGAGTTCATGAGAAGTTCAGAATAGCTCTTGACACAGCGAGATATGGGAGTTTCGCTAATTTGGATGTTGACCAAGGAGAGCAGCTGATTGAAAACTTAGCCCAAAGCAACCAATGCTACAGTGAGGACTATGATAGTTCATCAAGAGGAGTAAAGCTGGAAGACCAGAAGCTTAAAGAGATCAATGAAAAGCTTGAAGAAAAATCTCTTGCGGAAGAAAGCATCGCTGCGAAGGCCAAAGTTGACAAAGGCAAAGCTACATGGGAGACAGTTGGTTTTGTGCTCCCACCTTATGAGCCAAAACTTCCATTCCCTGGAAGATTCAAGAAGTAAATCCCAGACAAGCAATTTGAGAAGTTCAAAAAGCTACTGGGAACAGTTCAAGTCACAATGCCACTCATGGACCTTGTTCTAGACTGTTCAATCTACAACAAGCTTCTTAAAGACATAGTGACCAATAAGAAAGCACTGGAGAAAGTTATGGTACAAATCAATCATGAGTGCAGTGCGATAATTTAGAACAATCTACCCAGGAAGCTCAAGGACCCTTGAAGTTTTACATTACCTTGCTCTATTGGACCTCTAAGCTTCGAGAAATGTCTGGTTGATTTGGGAGCAAGCGTCAGTCTGATGCCACTGACGGTGTCCAAGAAATTAGGGTTGACAGACTTCAAGAAGACTAGGATCTCACTGGTACTGGCAGACAGGTCTATTCGGTATCCCACTGGTATTCTAGAAGATTTGCCTCTGAAGTTAGGAGACTGCATAATTCCCACCGATTTTGTGGTATTAGAAATGGATGACAAACCTACATAATCAATCATCCTTGGGCGTCCATTCTTAGCCACAGCTGGAGCTATCATTGACGTGAAGAAAGGGATTATCGACCTGAAATTAGGATCCTCAGTATTAAAGTTTGATATACTGGAGGTCATAAAGAAGCCTACGATAGAGAAAAATGTCTTTTACATTGAGATGATGGAGGATATGGTTGAAGATTATCTGGAGGAGTTAGCTGTTGAAGGCTCTCTTCAACTAACTCTTACCAAGGAGTCTGCGAAATCAATTAAGATCAACGAGGAAGTAGAACAGTATGAGCGGATCCTGGACTCTCATAAGCCACTGAAAGGAGAGATTAAATCAAAGTTGGAAGTTCCAGAAGCTAGCAATGGTAAAACTAGCAGTAAAGACGATTGTAGTGAGGAGAATGCACCAAAACTGGAACTCAAACCACTAACACCAGGGCTAAGGTATGCTTTTCTTGGAACAAACTCTACTTACCCGGTGATAGTTAATGTTTCTCTGTCTGATAATGAAACATCTATGTTATTGCATGAACTTAAAAAGTATAGGAAAGCCTTAGGTTACTCTTTAGGAGATATCAAAGGAATTTTCCCATCATTATGCATGCATAGAATATATTTAAAAGATGATTCTAAGTCATCAATTAAACATCAGCGGAGATTGAATCCAAATTTACAAGAGGTAGCTAAAAACGAAATCTTGAAATTGCTAGGAACATGAATTATTTATCCCATTTCAGATAGCAATTGGGTCTCCCTTGTGCATGTAGTTCCGAAAAAAGGAGGTATCACTGTGATTAGAAATGAGAAAGATGAATTGATATCTACAAGAACTATCACTGGTCATAGAATGTGCATAGAGACTTCTGTGCAAGGATACAAAGTTTATGTTTGATGAGGAGTGCATGACAGCTTTATTAAAGTTGAAAGAAGCCTCGACAAGTGTCCCAATAGTACAGCCACCAGACTGGGATTTTCCTTTTGAGGTAATGTGTGATGCAAACGACTATGTTGTGGAAGCAGTCTTAGGACAAAAGAAAGATAAAAAGCTGAATGTGATCTATTACGCCAGCAGAACACTAGACGATGCACAGACAAAGTATGCTACAACCGAGAAAGAGCTACTAGCGATTGTGTACGCATTTGAGAAATTTCGAACATATCTGGTTGGTTCTAAAGTGATAGTACGCACAGATCATGCAGCACTGAGACACCTACTAGCTAAAAAGGATGCAAAACCGAGACTGTTGAGATGAATATTACTTCTGCAAGAGTTCGACTTGGAAATCAAAGACAGGAAAGTGATAGAAAATGGAGTTGCTGATCATCTGTCTAGAATGAGTATTCCAGAAATTCTGTCTATCAATGACTCATTACCTGAAGAACAGATTCATACAATTTAGATGCTTCAAATTGTAGACAGCGAGTTAAACAATCTCTTAAAGACTAATGTCGTTGAGCTGAGTCTTCCTTGGTATGCAGACTTTGTTAACTACCTGTCATGCGGAATCCCACCTCCAAAACTCCAAGGCTACAACAAGAAAAAATTCTTCCGAGATGTCCAACAATACTTCTGGGATGAGCCATACCTCTAAAAGCAGTGCAAGGACCATTTATTTCGAAGATGTATTCCTGAAGAAGAAGTTGCAGGTATCTTGACAAATTGTCATCGTTCTGAATATGATGAACATTTTCTACTTTCAAGACTGTCCAAAAGATACTACATGCTGGTTTCTGGTGGCCTACGATGTTTAAAGATGCTCATGACCATATTATTAGGTGTGATGCATGTCAGCGAAAAGGCAACATGAGCAGGAGAAATGAGATGCCACAAAATCCCATTCTTGATGTTGAGATATTCGATGTGTAGGATTGACTTCAAGGGGCCATTCCCATCCTCCTACAACAACAAATACATCTTAGTGGCAGTTGATTATGTCTCTAAATGGGTGGAAGCTGTTGCCAGTCCAACTAATGATGCGAAAGTGGTTATTAAGCTGTTCAAGAGCATAATCTTTCCTAGATTTGGGGTCCCAAGAGTTGTGATCAGTGATGGAGGAAGCCATTTCATCAACAAAGTCTTTGAAAATTTACTGAAGAAAAATGGAGTCAAGCATAAAGTGGCTACACCTTATCACCCTCAGACATCTGGACAAGTGGATGTATCGAATAAGCAAATTAAAAAAATCCTTGAGAAGACAATCGGAAAATTAAGAAAGTATTGGGAACCTAAGCTTGATGATGCTCTTGGGCATATAGGACTGTCTACAAGACCCTCATTGGCACCACTCCATTCAACCTGCTGTATAGAAAGAACTGTCATCTTCCGGTAGAGTTGGAGTATAAAGCATTATGAGCTACCAAATTGCTTAACTTTGACATCAAGACAGCTTCGGAAAAACACCTGATTGACCTGGAAGAACTTGAGGAGACAAGGCAAGCAGCATATCAGAGCTCAAAAATCTATAAAGAGAAGACCAAATCTTTCCATGACAAAAGGATCTTGAGACGAGAATTCAAAGAAGGAGACCAAGTCTTGCTCTTCAATTCCAGACTTAAACTCTTTCCAAAGAAGTTAAAGTCGAGATGGTCTGGACCATTCACCATCAAAGAAGTCAGACCTTATGGAGCAATAATCCTTTGGAATAAGTCTGGGGGAAAGTTCACATTCAATGGACAGAGATGCAAACCTTACCTAGCAACCGAAGACAAGAGCGAGAACCTACAAGTTTCTCTCCCGGAACCTCTAACCGCATAAATTCAAATGTCAGGTCGTCAAACTAAGTGACGTTAAATAAGCGCTCTTAGGAGGCAGAAATGTATCTTTTTGTATATATTTACGTTTTTTCATATTTTAGAATTTAGTTACACTAACATAGTTTTTGTTTCATTCGATGTGTAGTTGAAGCTAGACGATCGATCGATCGCATAAATACGGGATTTTGCAGTCATGGACACGATCGACCGGGTACAATACCTCGATCGATCGAATGAAGAAGGAAAAGCTACGTAAAAACAGATCGGTCGGGCTACAAGTGGATCGATCGATCGGCATGAGAGCGACAAATGCCGTGACATAACTCGATCGATCGAAATTCACACAATCGACCTAACACCGATCGATCAAAAACGCCATGTACAAACTCGATTGACCGGTCCAAAAACGATCGATCGATCGCATTCCCAAGTAAGTAAACCGGTTCGGTTTTACTTAAATCAAACTGGAAAAACATGATTAAAACCCCATATTTTGATCCAAATGGATCAAAAACAGTTTTTTCAATAATTTCTCTCCTTTCCCTCGCGAAAAATATCCTCTTCACCTCCAAACTTTTTTTCAAACCCTAAAATTCGACAATCTACACGGTTTTAAGTGTTTTTTGGTCTAATCCGTTCAGTTTTTCGAGTTCTACACGATTCCATAACTTTCACACTCGATCTGCAAAGGTATGACTCTCAATTTCTACTTTTTCATTTCAGTTCAAATAGGAAAAATCGACAAAATCTTGAATTTTAGGATGTTTTAAGAGGAATGGATGTTGAATAGGGATTTTTTAAGGTGTTTCGCACATAACCCATTCATAGCTTAGTGAATTTGGCAGATATTAGCAAAAATCGGATTTTATGTTCTTCGTTGAGGTCACGATCGATCGATCCCATTAACGATCGATCTATCCCATTACCGATCGATCGATCGCGTTGAATCATTTGGGAAGGTTAGAAACTCCGTAATAGGTTATGATCGATCAATTACATTTCGGATTGATCGATCTGGTTTATGTGCATTTGACCATAAGAGTTACGGATCGATCGATCCTTCATGGGACCGATCATCGATGATAAGCCCGATCGATCTGATCACACCTCGATCGATCGTTTATTTTTATTTTTTTTTGCGATTACCTACTTACGGATTTGCTTCATAATTATGCAGATATGGCTAGAGGTGACCAGACACGGAAGAGACGAGGCAGGGCTACCACATCCAGCTCATCCCATAGACCGGATTCAGACATTCTGGCGACTACATCGTATCCGTGGTCTCACTCGGATAACATCCCATTTTATCCGAGCGACGAGCAGGACTGGAGGACGGAACTGATCCCACACACTACTATACGGGAGATACAGCGGGACTTGAGGTATCAGAATTACCGCCATGGACAAGCTTGGACGCACCACCACTGCACGTTCTACAACGCGCTGCTGCATATCGAGATGACGCCCACCCGTTTTGTCTGCGAGAGGACCCTAGAGCGGATAGGGATTCGAGAAGATGTCCGAGCTATGCTGCAGAGGCTTGGACTGGACACTATTGTGTACCAGACATACCCACTGTTCCCGGAGTTGGTACGCCAGTTCCTTGCCTCTGCTGAGCTCCGCTATCAGGATGGAGCCATCCCTGCTGCCAGCGAAGGGACACTTTCGTACTTCTACAATTGACCCCCTGGATTTCCCACAGGCCGTTGAGCTGTGGAATCTGATTGGCCCGGGAGACTATGAGTCCAGGTCAGCTAAGCTGACTCACATCCGGAACCCCGTGGTTTGGGTGATGGCGAAGATCCTTGGCAACATCTTGTTTGCCAATGAAGAGTCTGGAGCAGTGAGGAAAGATTAGCTGATGCTATTTCACTTCGGATATCCATCACCAGCACACACCATTTACATCAGCCCTCCACCGACCATGCTACGCACCAACCTGGGAGTGATCTTTGCGGAGAACCTCGTCTCCAAACACAGTGAACAAGAAGGTCAAGCAGATTGGGAGCCTCCTGACTCCTCTGTTTATGCACCATGGGATTTATCTTGGCAACACACCCAGCGAGCATAAGATCGCACTCTTCGACGAGCAGGCATCCTTAAGTTGGGGTACATTTACAAGTTCCAGGATCGCGCAGGAGCCACCCAGTTCTGCAAGCTTCCTCTCCGCGACTTTACTTCCCTGAGCTCTAAGGCGAATTTGGAGTTCACCATTCCACCGGAGCGCCTGCAACAGCCTAGCACTGGGTCACGACGACGGGGCTGCTCATCCATGGCATATGGATCTCAGCCCCACCATGAGGACGACAGAGTCCCCGACTACTATCCGCCCCAAACACAGGAGACTTATGGAGACGCATTTGCTCTTCCTCCATATTCGGGAGAGTATGATCTCCCACCATACCCCTCAGGTGCCACTGATGCTGAGTTCCGGGACTTGGTAGTGGAGTCTCACAGGAGGTCCCACTCGATGATGCAGCGGATATGGGAGGCAATAACCATAATCAGATGCCCACAACCACCTTCCTGCTTCAGGGGATCACAGACTAGGGAGACAGGTGAGCCTTCCGGAGTTGCAGCCGATATTCCTGATGTTGCTGGACACAGGACAAGAGCGGACACAGAGGACACAGAATCAGATTCCAAAGCTCGTTTGCCCAGGCGCAGACGCAGACCAGGACAGAGTCGCAGCGTTAGTCCTGAAGATCATTGATTTAGTAACCTTTCTTTCTTTTGTTTTTCTTTGTACTTTTCATCATTTTTTTTACTTCATCTTGTATCTTCCTTTAGTTTTATTTTTTTACACCGGGACAGTGCATTCACTTTCGCTTTTATGACTTATTTTTCATCATTTATTTAGTTTTGCATTGCATTTGCATAAGGAACCATGATGAAATTGCCTTAATATAGTCTATTGCTCATTTTATTAGTTTCAGTTGACGAGTTATTGGTAATATGATGCATAAATTGCTTGTTAAAACATAAGATTGATCCATGCCTAGAGTTTTTGTTTTTAGATTACTCTTAGTTGAAGCATACTTGATTTGACGCCATCTCTTATCTATTGGAATATAATATGGATTTAGAATTATTAGGTTAGATAACCGGATTTGAACTCATGAATTTTACCTATACATATTTGGATTTCTTTTATCTTTCTACCACTCTTTGAGATCCGAGTAGACTATCCTACCTTGAGCCTAACGTTTGTTCAAACCACATCATTTTTTAGTGAGTGCTTTAAGCCTTTTTCGGAATGAACTTGGTAGAACGTGTTAGGTAGGAAGCAACAAGATTAACTTCTCATGTAGTTTTGGTTCACACTTTTTGGACCAACTAGGATTAGGTAGATACTTAAAAGGAAGAAAGGAATGGGTAACCAATGGGTTTTGAAATAGAAAAACTGTGGGATTAAAAGCTTCAGGAGAGAAAGGGATGCAAAAAAAATGAAGAGACAAAAGTCTAGTAAAGGGTAGTGGAAATAGTGATAAAATTTCTGGAGAAAAGAAAAAAAAGGAGAAAAGAACTAGCTAAAAGAGAATCCAAACCCGCTAGACATATTAGATTTAACCCCTCTCCTAGACAGAAAAGTTGAATGAAGATCTTTATGTCTGATCTTAAATAAAAGTATTGAAGTTAACAGCGCCTTTCTAATGGTAGAATTAAGATCATTTTGGAAAATAATATTTGCTTGGATATGTGTTTTCAGTGAGTAGTATACTTCGAGTAGATGAGAATCTAGTCTTGTATGCATTTATTGGAGCTTACCTTTAGCATTCTTCTAAAGTTCATTCCATTTTTGAGAGATCCCCACAGTTAGCTTTCAAAACCTATGGAAGAAGATATCATTTTTATCTCTTGACCTTACCCTTAGCCAAATGAGTTCATTGAAAGTGTCTAACATGATTCACGAGTTTCAGGTTTAATGAATGTTAAAAGAGCTGGTTGATCTGAATGCATTGTGTAAATTGAGTTTGATCTGAAACGATTTGTAATGGGCATGGCTAAATTTTTTAAGTAAACTTGCACACTTTGCATTCGAGAACTATTAGCTTTGATGTTGAACATGATATTTGACCAATATGGCTTGGCTCTGAGTTCTAGGAGGTTTATTACCAATCCTATTTCTAGTTATTTGCTTGAGGACAAGCAAAAAAACAAGTCTGGGGGAGTTGATAAACCCACATTTTGGCAGCTTTAATAGATCATTTTGTATATGACTTGCATGAGTTAACCATTCGAATTCACATTTTAGGACACATTTAGGCTCATATGAAGTAGAATTCAAGGATGTTTTCCACTTTTTGTTTTTTTCAGAGGATACAAAGAAAGTTAGGAATGTTTTTCGGAGTTTGCGAGGACACCAGTAGCTAGTGCAACGATGCGAGAATTATCAGAATGTGTCACTAAGAGGAATGGACTCAAATGATGATCGAACCTGTACACCCTTTGAAGTAAAGAGATCGATCGATCCAAGTTTACAAAGATCAATCGATCGTTTATATGACCGTCTATGAGTGAATCTCCAAGACCGACTAGAAGAAGAAAAGAACGATCGAGCAAGGTTAGATCAATCGATATCCGTCAAGATTGATCGATCTACCAGCCCAAAATGTCTTTGAAGGATTAAAGGATCGATCGATCCCATAAATAATTCATTTTTTAGTGTCCTTTTAGTTTAATAAATCAGGTTTTTGGAACCTATAAATAGCTTGTTTAAGGAAAACCTAGGGGGAGAACGTTTTTATTCAGCCACCAATAGAGAAAAAGTAAACAAGAGTCCTAAGTCGTCCTTCAACAATCTATGGTGTTTAGTAAGACAATTATAGATTTATTTTCTTAAGGATTCTTGTATTCTTCAATCTCTGCAATCGAATTATGTTTTCTTCATCTTTTATTGTTTTCTCTGCAATTTCTATTATGTCTGAGTAGACCTTTAGATTCAGCCATGGATATGATAGATGAATAGGGGAATTGAAGTCATGAGATGATATTTTTGTGTAGGAATGAGTAATCCATCATTATTAGATGATTTTAATGCTAGGTTGATCTTGGAAGATTCAATTTAGGGTTTGTCGAATTCACCCCTTGGGAAAGGGATAATGAATTCATAGGATAGTCTAACTAGTGAATCTTATGATTCTAGCCTGCGAAAGTAGTTGTCTAGAGTATTTGATGAAAATTGAGATGAATCTTAATGCTCGTTTAGTTTTAGGATTTGCGATGGAAATTGATCAAATCTAGTTTTAAGCATAGGGGTTTCTACATGGGAATGTATTAACCTATTCATAATCTCATTTTCTAGAAATACAAATTACGCATTCATGATTTAAGTTCATATCTCTATCTCACCCTTAGTTATTCTAATGCATAATCTATGGTTGAATTGCCTTCTTAATTAGTATATTCTTAGTTTTAACTCATTCGCTACTTCATTTACTTTGTCTTTAGTTAGTTTAAATTTTCATCGTTTCGCTCATAATCAATCTTAAACCACTTATCTTAGATAAAAATTTCCGAAAATCTATTGTGTTAAAATTTTTCCCTGAGGATTGATCTCGTTTATACTACGAGAGGCACAACTGTGCACTTGCAGTCACTAACTCGGGTAAACTCTTGAGGATACTTCTTAGTACACTCAAGTGAAACTCGTAGAAATAAATAAATCTCTATCAGTCACGTATTGTATTGTGGCGTCTCCTTATATGCCTTGATTTTCCATTGTATATTTGGTTCTTCGCTCTTGTAAGAGCTGCCATACTATCACAATGTATGCATACGACTGTTGCCGGTGTAGGCCATAAGGGTATTCCTTCTAGGAATTTTTTGAGCCATTATACTTCTTCTGCGGCTTTATCTAATGCTACAAATTCAGCTTCCATAGTCGATCGTGTGTTTACGATTTGTTTGGATGATTTCTAATAAACAGCTGCTACTCCGAGGGTAAACACATATCCACTCGTGGACTTACTATCTGAATTGTTTGAACCTTCCAACACTGGAGGATATTTTGTATAATGTAAACCGTAACTCATCGTATGTTTTAGGTATCTCAATACTCTAACATGAGCAAACCAATGATCTTTTCCTGGGTTGTGAGAGTACCTACTTAAACAACTTATTGTATATGATAAGTCTGGTCTAGTAAAATTCATAATGTACATCAAACTTCCGATAACATGAATATATTCCAATTGAGAAAAACTTTCACCTTGATTCTTCTTAAGGTGACTAGATGAATCAAATGGAGTTACTACCGGCTTGTCATTGAAATGACCAAACTTTTTCAGCACTTTCTCAATATAATGAGACTGCGTCAAGATGTAGCCTTCTGAACTTCTTTGAAACATCCGCTAGTCCCAATTCGGACTCCAAGTATTACATCCGCTAGTCCCAAGTCCTTCATATCAAAACAAGAATTGAGCATCTTCTTGGTTCGATTTATGACATCTTTATTTGTTCCCAGAATCAACATGTCATCAACATATAAACATACAATTACATATGCATCTTTGTATCCTTTTACATAGACACATTTGTCGCATTCATTGATTCTAAATTCGTTTGATAACATCCTTATATCAAACTTTTCATGCCATTGTTTTGGAGCTTGCTTTAGTCCATAAAGAGAATTTTTCAGTTTACAAAATTTTCTTTCTTGACCCTTAACGACAAATCCTTTGGGTTGCTCCATATAAATCTCTTCATCTAACTCACCATTTAAGAATGCAGTTTTCACATCCATTTGGTGAATTTCCAAATTGTGAATCATTGCTATTGCAATTAACGTCCGTATAGACGTAATTCTTGTTACCGGTGAATAGGTGTTGAAGTAATTCATGCCTTCTTTTTGTCGATATCATTTGGCTACTAGTCGAGCTTTGTATCTCTCTATAGTGCCATCTGGTCTCATTTTTCTCGTAAAGATCCATTTGTGACATATGGTTTTATGACCTTGAGGCAAATCTACCAATTTTCATGTATTGTTTTCCAATATGGATTCCATTTCATTTTGAATAGCCTCTTTCCAATAAGGTGCTTCCGAAGATTTTTCGCAGCCTTATAGGTCTGAGGTTCTCCTTGTTTCACAAAGGTCATAAAATCAGGTCCAAAGTCTTCGGCAATTCTTTCTCTTTTACTTTTCCTTGGTTCAACAATTTCTTATTGAATGTTTGAGGAGTTCCCGCTATCCGAAGATAATCTCCATAAGTTCTTTTCGTAGAAGATGTTTCCTTAAGAGAAAAAATATTCTCAAAGAACTCTGCTTCTACAGATTCCATTATGAGTTTTTAGTTATATCTTCAACATCAGATTTATACACCAGAAATCTATAGGCAGCGCTATTTTGAGCCAATATATACGCAATCTATCGTTTTTGGTCCAAGCTTAGTTCTTTTAGAGTTTTATAAGTGGGCAATCTTCCTTTCCAGAATTCGTAAGGAGACTGATTGCTTGACTTTTGAGGAATTTTATTCAAAACGTCATTAGCAGTAAGTAACGCTTCACCCCACAAATTGTTTGGTGCTCCCGAACTAATCAGCATTGAATTTATCATATTCTTTAAGGTTCTATTTTTTCGTTTGGCAACTCCATTTTGTTGTGGAGTATATGGTGCAGTAGTTTGATGTACTACACCATGAAAGGAACATAATTCTGAGAATTCTTTGGAGATATATTCTCCATCCCTATCAGACCTTTGAATTTTAATTCTCTTCTCAAGTTGAATTTCAACTTTTGCCTTGTATGTTTTAAACATACTCAAGGCTTCATCCTTGCTACGTATTAGATATACATAACAATATTAAACATACTCAAGGCTTCATCCTTGCTATGTATAAGATATACATAACAATACTTACTGCAATCATCAATAAACGTTATGTAATAATTTTTCCCTCCTCAACTAGAAGTTGCTTGAAAATCACATAGATTCGAATGAATTAAACCAAGAACTTCATTGGATTTTTCTACAGATTTATGTGGGTGACTTATGTATTTTGATTCTACACATACCCCACATTTCGTTTTATTATCCATTGAACACTTAGGTATAAGGTTCAAGTTAGCCATTCATTGTAAAGAACGAAAATTTACATAGATTCGAATGAATTAAACCAAGAACTTCATTGGATTTTTCTACAGATTTATGTGGGTGACTTATGTATTTTGATTCTACACATATCCCACATTTCGTTTTATTATCCATTGAACACTTATGTATAAGGTTCAAGTTAGCCATTCTTTGTAAAGAACAAAAATTTACATAGCCTAGTCTATAATGCCACAAAGAGGAAGACTCAAGCATATAAACAGAACTTGTGTTCTTATTATTATCATAAGACATTACAACATTGAGTTTAAAGAGTCCCTCACATAGGTAACCCTTTCCAACAAACTTCCCCCTTAGAGATTACAAACTTGTCTGACTCAAACACGAGTTTAAACCCTTTGTTACTAAGAACATGACCAGACACCAGATTTTTACGGATGGAAGGAACATGGTAAACATTAGATAACACTAGTTTCTTTCCAGAAGTTAACTTCAGAACCACGTTTCCTTTGCCTTCAATATTTGCAGTTGCTGCATTCCCCATGTACAGAGTCTCACCATCCTCAATAGACTGATATGTGTAGAACATCTCCTTAACCGAGCACACATGCATGGTAGCGCCTGTGTCTACCAACCAATCTGTTGCATTGGTGACCAGATTAACCTCTACCACTGCAACAAATTGTTTTTCAGTGAGATTGGCTTGGTTGATATTTTTCACATTGCCACCTTGATCACTTTTCTTGTGATAGCGATCCTTTGCCTTATGGCCTGGTTTTCCACATACCCAGCACTTTGCGGTGGTCCTTATCCGAGGCTTTTTGGATACTTGTTTCTGTGCAGCATTACCACTTCCTTTTCTTTTCTTGAAATTCACTTTTGATTCAACCACATTAGCAGTTGCATCCACAGCCATGTCAGCCTTCTCATTGATCCGAGAATCCTCCTCCACACAAAATTTCAGAACCAACTGCTCAAAAGTCATGTCCTCGGTAAGATGTTTCAGATGGTTCTTAAAGTTTTTCCACGTTGGTGGTAACTTTTTAATGCAAGCACCAACAATAAGGGTATCAGGGAGACCCATTTCTTCTTCATCTAGTTCGTGGATGATGCATTGGAGATCATCCACTTGATTCACCAAAGATTTGTTTTCTGTCATCTTGAAATTCAGAAACTTCGCAACAACAAATTTCTTTGAACATGTAACTTCTGTCATGTATTTGTTGTCCAGCGACAACCAAATTTCTTTTGCGGTTTTTAACTTCGCATAGATGTCATCAAGAGAGTCATCTAGCGTATTCAGAATGTAGTTCTTGCACAGGAACTCATCATCTGCCCAAAGTTTTAAGGCTTTTTCATTTGCAGCCAGTTCCTCTAAAGTAGGAGCATCTCTTCCTTCAGGCTGTGGAGGTTCAGAATTCAACACATGGGAAACTCAAAGTGCTCTTAGATAGAAGGACATCTTCTGTTACCAACGTTTGAAGTCTTTGCCTTTGAATTTTTCAGGCTTCTCAACATGGTTGCTTTTCACGTTAGCCATTGATTGATCCATCACAGAAAAAATTCTGTCTAAGATTGTTAGAAACAATCAGTGGCTTTCGTTACAAACAATCGTTTACAATAATATAGTATTGATACAAATCGAAATAATACAATAGAAAAATGAGATTACTGTTTCACACGAAAATCGAGGCCTGCTATGCAGTGTTCTTAGATAGAAATTTGCCCTCACTTCTCCAAGTCATTGGCGTCCACCTAGAGGATACAACGATTAACAGTTCTTCACTGCCGGATTTGATATGAATGTTATCAGAATGATATTTGGAGATTTAAATGTTTATGATGGTTTTTTCTGTGTCTGAATAAGGCCAGATATGTCTCTTTATATAGAAAACCAGGAGACATTTCGAATGGACTCAAAAGAATGACCACAAACGAAAGGACACAAGCGAACAGACACATCTTTTGGTTCAAATACCCCAACAGCAACACCTCTAGTATGCAATCTAGGAATTTTTTCACTACTTGAAGTCATTATTCACAAGTCCTTGACCAATCAAAAGATGAAGATCCTCTGCAAGAAAGACCTCAAACGAATTTTTAAAATTCTTGTTGTTTTAAGTGTTTTGTTTTAAAACTACTTTCTGTTTTATTTTGATTTTATGCTTCTTTTTGTTTTATTTTAGACTGTTTGTTATTTTTGGACTTAGATTATTATATAAACCTAAGTCATCTAATGAAAGAGAGACAAATTTTAAACCTAAAAGAAAACGCTAGTTGTTACTCTATTGTTCCTTAGGCCGTCAATCGTTTGAATGTTTTCTCTTTAAGAGACCATCTTCTTCTTCTTGCCTTGAGCTAGTGCTCCGGCTTGAAGAGCCTTTGGTGTATTACAAGTCCATCACCCTCGTGTGGTCCAACTTCACATTCATCAAACCGTACAACAACCGGTAGAGATTCTCTCCTATTAGTGCTCAAACACCACTTGCGAATCTAGAACTTCTTTGGTTGTCAGAGTGTGTATCACCACTGTATTATGATTCTTCTCCATAATGAACTCGTCCTCTTACGTAACTAAGCCTGAAAAAACCCTAACAAATCAGAAATTCACCCTAGAAATATGTCATAAACAAAATTCTTTAACAAAGATAAAAACTTTCTGTTTCAAATCAAGTACTTACACCCTCTCGTTTTTCTTTTCTGTCCCAGCAAAATATGACAATCCACTTAATCGCTACAATTACAAATCCAATTAATCGAAAAGCCATTCGAATGTACAAGAGGAAATAAGCATTTTTTCATTGCTTGGAATAGGAGAACGTAGCCTTAAAGTGCTTAATAAGAAAGATAGGAAAGTCAGAGAGAGAGAGCTTGTATCACAATAAAAATGGAAGTTTTGTCTGGTGAATCGATGATGCTCCATTCAATTGTTCGAAGGAAGAATTTCATTGAGGAACGAGTCGAGCTTGGTTCTTGTGTTGGAGAGTGATCAAAGTTCATCACATAAGATAGAAAGAGGTTTTATTGAAGAGGTGCAAATAAAAAACTGCATACATTTAAACATTGTGTCTCTTCATTTTGCAACCATTTTCAGTTATTTTAATTCACTACAAAAACTGAAACACTTTTCATTAATAGAAAAAGTTCTTTCATACTTTATTAAGTGTTAATCAAATTACAGCATGAAATAAAAGATATTCGATCTCAAAGTTGTAAACTTTAACACAACAAAAAAGATCAAGTTCTGCAGTTTCTCTGTTGTTTTGTTGTCTGATCCTTGAGTAGAGAAATCTCATATTCTCTACAATGTCAAACATGGTATCAGAGCTTGGTGAGACAACAATTCATCAAGTATTCCACCTTCAATGGAGAAGCTTATGGTTTTTGGAAAATCAAAATGAAAATTTACTTGAAAACAAGGAGGTTATGGGAAGTTATTGAAGAAGGATTTGACACAAGTGTATCAGAAGAAAATACAGAAGCAATAATCAAAGAAAGAGAAGATAACGAGATGAGGGATATGATGGCGCTTCAAATCCTTCAGACTGCTGTCTCGGACTCAATTTTTTTGAGAATCGCACCTGCAATGAGTGCAGAGAAAGCATGGAATGCTTTGTGTTGGAATGAAGAAGAAGTGATGAATTTATGAAAGTCTTTATTCCTAGTTAAATGGCGATTATTTGTATGTAAAAGGGAGAGTCTAAGGCTTGTTTGTATTATAGAATTATGTTATCCTTGTAAGCCATTTATGTATAAGGCTATCCTTGTATCCAAACAAGCCTAGACTAGGTTAGTATAAATACCTTACTCCCTTCACATTTTGTAAGTAAGAATTCATAATTCTCATTTTCTAATAAAAATCATTCTTCTCTCTAATTCTCTAATTCTCTCTAATCTCTCATTCTCTCATTCTCTCATTCTATAAATCTCTCAATCTCATAATCTTTCATGGTATCAGAGCCAGGTTGCATCAAATCTGGGAAAATCTCATCATTCTTTCATTGATTCAACAAGAATTCATCTTGTTCTTCATCTATTTCTGGATCTTTTTCGAACGTCATTTTGCAAATCAAATTGCGATCAATCCACGACTCCAATTGACGATCGGCTTTCTCTGGAGTGTGTATCGGCGAATTCCGAATCCACAGCCACCGAATTCGCATCTTTTGGCCCAGGGAATCAAAAGTTACGAATTTTCTTCCAAGAGGTGTTCGTGATCTCGTTCGTTTCGAACCTCTACATTCCCCAGGTCATCTCGACGTCAAATTTCCTTCAAATCGTGATTTTCAAAAGCGAAAACTCAAGCTCCTTGAGTCTAGTTTCTGTTTAAAGAAAGCAGAACTCGATTCCATTAAGTTTAAAGGGTTTTCTTGAAGCTTTCCTCAAAGACGTCTGAATTCAACTGTATCAAGACCCTGGTGATATAACTCTAATTCTTTCTCAGTTTTCTTTAATTTTTTGAATCTGGAAAGTTTAATTAGTGTCTTGAGAAGTTGTTTACGAATTTTAAAATCAATCAAATAGGTTTAAGGTGTCAAGGTTGATTTTCTTGAATTCCTTGTTCAGTTTTTGTTAATATTTGAAAAATCTTAATTTGATTTCTTGATAACTAAAACTGATTCAAGGCAATAAATTCGAATTTGATTGTTACAATTGGATAAGATTGGTTATTAGTTTGTCTGGTAGTTAGTTTTAGGTTGTTAAAATCTTGTTGCTAGAATTGGTTAAGGATTGGTTGAGAGTTGTTACAAGATATTTTTTTTCTCTTCTTTCTTGCATATCACGCCATCTCTCTTGTTATTGTGGAATTGGGTTGTATTCTTGTGGTACTTCCAAGTTGTTTGTGTTTTCAGGTGGCTGCAGTGATTGGTGTACACGTTGATTGGGAGTTCGATCCGATCCGACCAGTTTACTTCTTGTCCCGACCAGTCTCTGTTTTCTGTCCGGACGAACCACTGCACAATCTCATACCCGGCGTATTCTGGCGTGGTTGTACCAGCGGCTTCGAACACTTTGCATCTCGTACCTGATCCATTTAACCAACGTACCACGTACCTCGTCCCGTTCAGCCCGCATACCGCGTCCCTTGTACTCGTTCAGCGACAAAGTTCACACTCGACCAATCTCCTGTCCCGTGTACCTATCTTGACCAACAAGCATGGAGATTCAAACTTTTCTTAGAGCTCCAGTCATTCTTCATGGGGCAAATTATCTCCTATGATCTAGGACCATGAAAACCACATTAGGTGGTAAAGGCCTTTGGGACCACATTGCCACAAATGGCATCAATGACAATGAAGTGGCTGAAGTGAGTGCTGCAGCTCAAGCCAAATGGTACCAAGAAGATCAGTTGGTACTTTCTATATTACAAAATTCTCTTGCTAGTGATCTTTTAGAAGCTTATTCTTTTTGTGAAAATGCAAAAGATCTTTGGGACACTTTGCTTAAGGTGTATGGAAATACTACTAACCTTTTGAGAATTTTTGAAGTTAAGAAAGCTTTGAATGAACTAAGGCAGGAGGATGCTGAATTCACAAAGCACTATGGCTCATTCAGAGCTTTGTGGACTGAGCTAGAAATGCTAAGGCCAGCCACTATAGAACCACTTGTACTCCTTGAAAGAAAGGAACAAGATAAGGTGTTTGGGTTACTTTTAACTCTTAATTCTACTTACTCAGATCTTATTAAGCATATTCTCAGGTCTGATAAGTTGCCTAGCTTGGAGGAAGTGTGTGCTCAAATTCAAAAGGAGCAAGGATCACATGGACTGTTTGGGAACAAAGCTGAACTAGTAGCTGCTCACAAAAGTTTCTTCAGGCCAGCAAGTGATTCTAGGAAGAGGAGGCAATTTTGTGATCATTGCAAGAAGGAGGGCCATGCAAGGAAGGGTTGCTGGGTACTTCACCCACACCTGAAGCCATCCTGAGCATCACGTCCTCAACAGCAACCAGCTAGCCACCCTCACGGCCTTCTGTCATCCAATGCGGTTGTATGTAGCGGTCCTTCATCTCATTCAGCCTCCACCAGTATCATGTCACAAGCATCAGATTTTGTGACAAAATCAGACTTGGAAGCTCTCATTAAGGCAATAAAAGAGAGCAATGTGATGGGTAAAACTTTTCATGCTTCTTTTCAAACTTGTTTTACTTCTAATGCTCCTAAATCTTTGGTGGTTGATTCTGGTGCTTCTCATCACATGATTAGTGATTTAGAATTGCTAGAGAATGTAGAACCTGCCTTAGGTAATGTGCTGATTGCTAATGGAGTTAAAGTACCAATCAAAGGCATAGGAAAATTGAAGTTGTTTGATAAAGCATCTAAAGCATTTTATATGCCCTCTTTTACCTCTAATTTGCTTTCAGTCAAAAGAGCTACTACTGATCTGAATTGTCATGCAATATTTGGTCCTAATGATTTCTATTTTCAGGATATTGAAACTAGAAGATGTTTTGGAAAAGGAACAACAAAGGATGACTTGTATGTACTTGATAATATGGCTAGTATTGGTGAATTGGAATCGGCTTTTCAGGCCAATGCATTTAGTTCTGATTCTGATTTGTGGCATGCTAGACTAGGACATCCTCATCCAAGAGCACTTGAGTTAATTGTACCTGGTTTAAAATTGCCTAAAGAGTTGTGTGATGCTTGCATCCTTGGGAAACATTGTAAAACAGTTTTTGAAAAATCTATGCATAAATATGAAAATTGTTTTGAATTGGTGCATTCTGATGTCTGGACATCTCCATTTCCATCTAGAGAAAACCATAAATATTTTGTGACATTTATTGATGAAAAATCCAAATATACATGGGTTACATTGCTTAGTTCTAAAGATAGGGTTTATGATGCATTTCTAAACTTTCAAGCATATGTTACTAACCAATACAATGCAAGAATTAAATGCTTTAGAACAGATAATGGAGGAGAATACACTAGTACAAGACTTCAAGAACATCTAGCTAAACATGGCATTGAACATCAGACAAGCTGTCCTTACACTCCACAACAAAATGGAGTAGCTGAAAGGAAGAATAGACATTTAATGGAAGTTGTGAGAACAATGATGTTCCACATGAAAGTACCTAAACAATTTTGGGGAGATGTCCTTGTAGCTGCATGCTACTTGATTAATAGGACTCCTACAAAAATACTAGATGATCTGTCTCCATTTGAGGTACTCAACAAAACTAGACCTACTATTGATCACTTAAAAGTTTTTGGTTGTGTTTGTTTTGTATTAGTTCCAAGGGAGCAAAGGAACAAGCTGGAACCAAAGAGTACCAAATCTATGTTCATTGGATATTCATATACTCAAAAAGGGTACAAATGTTATGACCCAGAGACTAGAAGAGTCTTGGTGTCTAGAGATGTAAAGTTCCAAGAAGAAGAAGGTTTTTATGGAGAAGGAACTTGGGAGGATTTTAAAAACATCTCATCAACAAGAACAGATCAAGCTGAATACTTGAGGCAGCTCTTGGAAAGTATTGGAATAGGGGGTGGCCAGCAAACAGCTTCATCACTCCAGCCACCGGCTCCAGCAGCCCAAAGCTGTGGCTCCTCAGACCCGGCCAATCCACATGCCTGCTCGGATCCCGGCCCTTCCGGCTCGGCGGATGCACCCAGACCAGCCGCGTCTTCTTGGCCTCTGTCTCGACCAACATCCCTAGATTCTCCTGGGCTTCCTCCTCTTGAACATGGGGGGGGGGGGAGAAGCATCTACTCATGTCCAACATGACTCAGCTGGAGATGATTCCATTCTAGCTTCAGCTTCCAAAAGAACAAAACCTACTCTCATTGAAGTTTTGAGTGAAGAAGGAGAGGAGGCTCAACCTACTGTTATAAGGAGGAGCACAAGACAAAGAAATCCACCAGTCTTCTACAATGGAAATACTGTAGTTCATCATGACCAGGGAGTTTGTAATATTGCATACTTACCTTCTACTCATGTTGCTTTTATTTCTAGTCTTGACAATGAGCAGATCCCAAAGACATATGAAGAAGCTATGTCTATAAAGGAATGGAGGGAAGCTATCTTAGCTGAGAAACAAGCCATGGAGAGGAATGGTACATATGCTTCAGCCACTTTACCAAAAGGGAAGAAGGCTGTAAGTTCTAAGTGGATTTTTACCATTAAATACAAAAGCAATGGTGAAATTGATAGATATAAAGCTAGGTTGGTAGCTAGGGGTTTTACTCAGACTTATGGTGAGGATTATAGGGATACATTTGCTCCTGTTGCTAAGCTACATTCTGTCAATGTTGTGCTTACTGTTGCTACTAATCTTGAGTGGGAATTGTGGCAAATGGATGTCAAGAATGCTTTCTTGCAAGGTGAACTAGAAGAAGAAGTTTACATGTCACCTCCACCTGGCCTAGAAGATGAGATAGGAAGCGGCAATATCCTAAGGCTAAGGAAGGCTATTTATGGCCTTAAGCAATCTCCAAGAGCATGGTACCACAAATTAAGTGTTACTTTAATGGATAAAGGCTTCAAAAGGTCTGAAGTGGAACATACCCTTTTTACATTAAAGAGTAAGGAAGGTATCATAGTAATTCTTATCTATGTAGATGATATAATCATATCTGGTAGTGATAGTGTTGGTATTGCATCTACTAAAAATTACTTAAAAAGTGTCTTTGACATAAAGGATTTAGGAGAACTTAAATACTTCTTAGGAATTGAAGTATGTAGGTTTAAGGAAGGTCTCTTTCTTTCTCAAAGAAAATATGTTGTAGATCTACTAACATCCACAGGTATGATGGAAGCTAAGCCAGCCAAAACACCCTTAGAAGAAGATTATAAAATCGCAACTAAGGGGGAGTTAGAGAAGGAAAATGATTTTCATGATCCTAAGCTCTATAGGAAAGTGGTTGGTAAGCTTATTTATTTAACCATCACAAGACCAGATTTATGTTTTGCTGTGAATCAGGTATCTCAACACATGCAAGGGCCAAAGATGAGGCATTGGGACATGGCCATGCGGATTCTAAGATATCTCAAAGGCACACATGAACAAGGTATTTGGATGGGTAATAATAAAAACACAAATGTGGTTGGTTATTGTGATGCAGATTGGGCAGGAGATAGGGAAGATAGGAGAAGTACCACAGGCTATTGTACTTTCATAGGAGGAAACCTTGTGACTTGGAAAACCAAGAAACAAAAGGTGGTTTCATGCTCTAGTGCAGAATCAGAGTATAGAGCAATGAGGAAGCTCACTACTGAATGCATCTGGCTGAAACAAATTTTGAGTGACTTAGCCGTGGAGTGTGAAGAGCCTATCACCATTCATTGTGACAATCAAGCCGCCATTCACATAACCTCCAATTCAGTGTTTCATGAAAGGACCAAGCATATAGAAGTGGACTGCCACAAAGTAAGAGAAGCTATTCGGAAAGGTATCATTTTACCTTGTTATACAAGGAGTGAGGACCAACTAGCTGATGTATTTACCAAGACAACATCTCTTAAAACTGGCACCTCTATCTACCCAAGACTTGGCCTCATGACCATTCCACACCAATGATCCCAACATGGAGTGTTATACTTTTTTTCCCTAGAAAAGGTTTTGTCCCAATTGGGTTTTCATGGTTGCAAGCTTAAAACATCTTATGTCTTAAGCTTGAGGGGGAGTGTTGGAATGAAGAAGAAGTGATGAATTTATGAAAGTCTTTATTCCTAGTTAAATGGCGATTATTTGTATGTAAAAGGGAGAGTCTAAGGCTTGTTTGTATTATAGAATTATGTTATCCTTGTAAGCCATTTATGTATAAGGCTATCCTTGTATCCAAACAAGCCTAGACTAGGTTAGTATAAATACCTTACTCCCTTCACATTTTGTAAGTAAGAATTCATAATTCTCATTTTCTAATAAAAATCATTCTTCTCTCTAATTCTCTAATTCTCTCTAATCTCTCATTCTCTCATTCTCTCATTCTATAAATCTCTCAATCTCATAATCTTTCACTTTGGAGATGGAGTTTCAAGGAAGCTTTCAAGGATGATTAATCTTAGACTCTGAGAAGAGAGCATGAAAATCTGAATATGGAAGAAGGTGGAACAATAGATGTTTTCACTACCAAGTTGGTTAATATTATAAACCAACTAAGGATACATGGTGAAGAGAAGACAGACTATCAAATGGTGTAGAAGATACTCATCTCTTTAAAAGAAAAATTCGACAGCATTGTGGTTATACTTTAACAGACAAGAGATCTCACGTCAGTGTCTGTAACTGAGATCATAGGGACTCTAAAGGCATATAAGAAGCGCTCAAGTCTCAAAGAAGAATGTACAAATGAATGTGCTTTCTATGGAAAAAAGTTTGATTCAAAGAAGGGAAACAAACAAAAGTACAAACGTCATGAGAAGACCAAGAAGTGGTGTCGCATGGGTAAGAAAGACAATCCTAATGAGGTATATTGTTGGAAGAAGAAAAACACAAACAATTCACAAATGAGTGTGAAAAATGAGAGGAAATGCTATGTATGTGACAAACCAGGTCACATAGCAAAAAAGTGCAGACTCAGAAAGAGTGAGAGGGCACACTTGACTATAGAAGAAACTGAAGAAGATGGAAATAATGATCACATGCTTTTCAGTGCTATAAAATAAGAGGAGTCTGCAAAAGTTTCCAAAAAAACATGGCTATATTGACAATGGTTGGACTAACCACATGTCTAAGGATGAATGTTACTTCACCAACTTAGATCACAACAAGAAAACAAATATAAGAGTTGGAAATGGTCAATTAATCATTTTAGAAGAAAGATGAGACATTCAAGTACTCACAAACAAGGGAGTACACACAATAAGGGAAGTTTTCCTAGTACCAAATTTGGTGAGAAACTTGCTTAGTGTTTCGCAGATGATATCCAATGGATATATATTTGTATTTGAAGATGATAAGTGCAAGGTTCATGACACAAAAGGAATGAAAATACTTGAAGTTGAAATTAAGAACAAGAACTTTCCATTTAATTGGAAGACATTCAACAGAGAAGCTCATATGGTTGTTGCAAAGAAAGAAGAAAAAACAGAATTGTGGCATAAGCGACTTGGTCATGTGAATCATGACAATTTAGAGGCTATGCAAAGATAAGAAACAGTTGAGAATCTTCCCGAATTCAGCATAAATAAGACAACATGCAGACCCTGTGAGATGGGAAAGCAATCTAGTAGGAGTTTCTCAAAGAAATCACAAAGGAAAACCTCCAACGCTGTGGATTTAATTCATTCTGATGTTTGCGGACCTATGCAAACAGAGTATATGAATGGAAATTGATACATCTTGACATTCATTGATGAATTTACAAGGATGATATGGGCATATTTTGCAAGAGACATGAGTGATGTGCTTACAAAATTCAAAGTATTTAAGTCTTATGTGGAGAATCAAAATGGAAATCACATCAAGAGATTAAGAACTGATGGTGGAGGCGAGTACAACTCAAAGAAATTCAATAAAATCAAGAGAATGGGATTAAACATGAAGTAACAACACCATATTTGGCTCAAAAAATGGTGTGGCAGAAAGAATGAATCGTTCTCTTATCGAAATGGCACACTCTATGCTAAGAAGATAAAGGATTACCAAATCGCTTTTGGGCTGAAGCGGTTGCAACTTCTGATTATCTACAAAACAAATTGCCAACTAAAGCATTGGAGAAAGGTTTTATTCCAATAGAATCATGGAGCAGGAGTAAACCAAGTGTAAAACATTTGGTTGTGTACGCTATGTACACGTGCCTGAAGAAAAGAGAAGAAAGCTTGATGACAAGGCGAAACTTGGGATATTTATCTGTTATAGCAACAAATCAAAAGGATATCGTGTGTATCTACTTGAAAATAACAAATTAGAAGTGTCAAGAGACGCCACATTTGATGAAGACAAAGCTTGGAACTGGGAGAAGAAAAAGTCCAATAAGGTAATCATCTCACAACTTCAGATCAAAAACAGAGAAACTCAAAGAAGTCAAGAAAAAGGTTTTGACTTAAACTCACAAGTTGATAATGTGAGTGAAGTATTTGATCGATTACATATCTCAAACAGAGGAATGCAAGATACAATAGAGGAAAGAGAAATATCGGTTGGTCCAAGGGGATTGAGATTAATCAATGATTTAATGCAACAAACATAAGTTGTTGCAGAAACTGCAAGAATGGAAGAGATGGCACAAGTTCAAGAAATATGTCTTGTGGTGACTGAAGAACCGAAAGCTCTATAGGAGGCTTTAAATGACATAAAGTGGGTAGAGGCAATGGAAGAAAATTTAAGGATAATCAAGAAAAACAACACTTAGGAAGCCGTAGGACCAAATAACAAAAATATCATAAATGTTAAGTGGGTCTTTTGATTAAAGATAAATGCGAGTGGAGATGGAATCAAGCACAAAGCCAGAATGGTAGCCAAAGGATTCACGCAAGAGTATAGAGTAGATTTTCTCAAAAAATTTATCCCTGTTTCAAGATATGATACCATAAGAACTATCATGGTGATTGGCACAAAATAAGTAGACTTTGTTCCAAATGGATGTGAAATCTGCTTTTCTGAATGGAGATCTAAAAGAAGAGATATATGTAGAACAACCACCAGGATTTACAGAAGAAGAAGAAGGAAAAAATCTCAGACTTCACAAAGCTCTCTACGGCCTTAAACAAGTACCGAGAGCATGGTATGGACGCACTGATGGTTACTTTACAACAAATGAGTTTGAGAAAAGCATCAACAATCCTGCTCTATATGTGAAGAGGACTGCAAAGGATGTTGCAACCGTTTTTCAGTTATTTTATTGTTGTAATTCACTATAAATACTGAAACACGTTTCATTAATAAACAAGTTCTTTCATACTTGATTAAGTATTAATCAATTTACAGTCTGAAACAAAAGATATTCGATCTCAAAGTTGTGAAATTAAACACAACAAAAAGATCAAGTTCTGCAGTTTCTCTGTTTTTTTGTCGTCTAATCCTTGAGTAGAGAAATCTCATATTCTCTACAATGTCAAACATCTCGGATAAAGAGGCTAAGTTTCGATAGATTTCTTCGGTGGAAGTTCTTGAATTTCTTTGACAGATTTTCTCCGACGGCGCATGCAGCGTGTGTTGGTAGTGTCGCTCATATTTCAATTCTCTCTAGCACACGTGTTTTATCCTGACATAACCTATGTTTTTAGTTACTCAGCAATGGTTATTTGGGCCTGTTTTATTATAAGAACTAGAAGTCGCATGCGGTAGACGTCCTATCAAAATTTAGCACGAGACTGATGAGACATTCTTGCTTGTGGATTTGTTCGGGGGTCAAAGACGGATTTACCAAATTAGGGATGTCTTATTCTTCATCTGTCTTTAAAGTGTTTATTAGTGGATATTCTATATCTGGTTCTCTACTCTTTGGTGGGAGATGAATGTTTTGAATATTAGAATGGTTTTGTGTGTTTTGCATTTCATACGTAGAGAGTTCCCGGACCATATGGGACCACGTAAATTAAATATCAGTGTATGGTGAGGTAAAATAATTGAAACTGTCATTTAAAGAATATCAAGGTTTTTGAAATGATAAGTACATGCATTTGATATACAATCTAAAAGAAATAGATTCGGTCCAATGACCATGTAATTTATCTGGCCTTCGAAAGTGTTCTTTCTGGAATGTGCTGCTGCTTCTGACATGTTATTGACTATTTATTGGAACTCATCGTTCTGTAACTTATGTTCCGAACGATCAAAAAGTCCTCACTTGTTTAGAAAAATGAGCGGTTTTTTAAAAAATTTTCACAACGAAACATCTTATGGGTTTCTCTTTCTCTAGGACGTTGAAGCCAGCAACGTCTTGTTAGACAGAAAACATAATTAACAGTTGACTCAAAAAAAACAAAAATGCTTAAGAGTAGACTCGGAGATTTTGGTTTATCTCGGTTGTATATGTTGAGCAAATAATAATATATATTAACTAAGAAACAAAATATTTGATTTACTCTCTAGTCTCTACAATGTGTGTTTTGTTTTGCTGCGCAAGCGAACTAATAAAAAATCAAGTAAAATCAAATGAACTAATCATAAGGAATGTTGTGAATTTTATTTTGCTTGTAAACATTAAAAAATTGATTTGTAAGGTTGAAGAGTTTTCAAACATTAATAAAAGATATAGGACTCAAGTTCTCTTAGGAATGACTATAAGAAAGCAGATCTAATTGGCTTTGTTGATCTATGGATTTTATTTTAAATTTGGATAATTTAGACTTTTATTTATGGGAGAATATATATAAATTAGGGTGAAATAAGAAATTAAATATGCGTTTAAAACCCAAAAACACTGTAGCATTTATAAAACATAATATATAGGTTTTGAATAGTATTGGACTGAAGAAATAAAGACATAAGAGATGGACTTGCAATAGGACCTACCAGCCCAGAATAAGAAGCATGCCATATTGAGCAGAACTTGTACACCAAACCCATTGGGTAAGTCTTGTTCATCACGTCCAGTCCAGCCCAGAGCAAGTTGGGCTAATGTTTTTCCAGTCCAGACCAGATCAAGTTAGGCTAATAGTCTGTCTAAAGCTAATAAAGGTCATGAGCAACATTGAAATAGGTCCAAGTCTGCCTCTTATACACATGCCAGACACAAGAGCTTCTAGAAGACATTTAATTGTTTGAATAAGAGTCATGTGACTCCTAGACGTTAGGAAACATCACTATCACCTTGAAATTGCTTCATTTGTATTCTTGCTCTCTTTGTTTGCCTTTTTAAGGAGTGGGTTCACTCATTGCAAGAAAAAAACCTAAGTGAAATAAAATCATTCTTCTCTAATGGCATTTTATGTTCTTTATGCTTTACTCTTCTATAATCTTGCTTAATCTTTCTTAATCTCCAGCCATACAAAATCTCTTATATCTCTATGTATTTCCGCATATTCTTACATGGTATCAGAGCATGGTTTTGAATCAAGCAAATTCATATCTTCCCTTGAAATAAATCATCCTAATCTACTCACTCTGAGATTGAACAATCCTCAAAACCTAAAAGGTGCTGAGTTGTGAGAGGTTAGGATAGTTTATTTCCTGTGGATTGACCACTCCAAACTTCAATTCAACCTCTCATGTTTCATTTTCAACAAACTGTTTTCTCAAAATCTTTGTAAAATTGTCTTGTCCATTGGGTAATAACTTTATCCAATGGTCCAAAGTTTGAATTTCAAATTGTTTCATGCAATTCTACTCTTCTTCTCTACAACTGTGTATAAAACTGTCTTAAATCTCTTTTATGGTTCAAAGACAAAACTTGAAGAAGAGAAAGAATTCAAAATTGCTTCAACATTTAGGAATCATTGCTTCACTGGTTTCACAGCTATTTAGCCACGAAAAACACTTGTATTGTGTTGTTCTGATGGTCCTAGTGTTTGTAATTATCAGAAAACTTCTTCCCATAAGTAATTTTGATGATTCAACCCTTTAACCAGTGGGTAAAACTAGGGACCATTGGTCCATATGTGTTCTCCTTTGGAAATCACAAACCGTGGCTAGATAGTTGATAATGAAGAGGAAAGAATGGTGGATGTGGTTGTGAATCACAACAGAAGAGAAAGAAATGAATGTTTGCATGAATTGTTTATCTATTGGTCTCTTAAGTAGTAAATAACACTTTTGGCATGTGGATTAGCAACATTCTCTATTATGTGTCTTTCTTAAGCTCCATATTATCCTCTAAGTCACACTCTTGGATTTATAAAACTGTAGTCCTAATTGTTTTTGAAAATTCAAAAACATTTTCATATTGACCAATGGAAAATAAGTTTGGATTGTTGGGTATTGGTGTCTTTCCTTTGAGAAAGTAAGACACTTCAAGCCATAGTCCAATTTAAATTTCCATGGATAGCAAACAACAAACATTCAAGTAAACCGCAAACTTGAACTCGTCTCCTTTCTTGTGTAATGAGAGACCACTTTAGCTTGTTGTAGCTTATTGTTCAAGTATTTTGGTTTGTGCTTTTTTGTTTTGTGTTTAAAACCTTGGACCAAGTTTCCTTTCATGTGGAATGTGGAACAACAAAGTCCATTGTAGTGTGGTTGGAGTCAGTTTTGGTAGCACAATAGAGAACCATGAAAAAAAAGTTCTGAGTTATGATGGAAAGTATGCTCTGTGGTTGCCATTAGAATGGATCCTCCACATTAGAAATCTTAATAAGCTAATACAGGACTTAAAAACCATGATTAATTCTATTTTACTTCTATGAAAATATGGGAAAAGAGAACCATGGTGGTATGCATTACATCAGAACTGTGTTGAATCCAAAAACCCAAATCTAAATATATAATGTTAAGAAAGAGAGAATTGTAATCTGTTTCACAAAATTCGGTTTACTATCTGTAGTGAAATTTCTTGAATATGTCCTCTGGCTTTGCTATTATGAGTCTAAGTCTTGAAGTCATGAGAATCTAGTGCTTTGTTTGTGTTTCTTCTTATGAAGGAAATGATGCAACCATGCGTGGTAGTACACAACAACCCGTGAGGAAGAGCCTCACAGCCTCAAAGGTCACTGGAGGAAAGCAATCCGTGAGGGGGAGCCTTCAATCTAAGTCACTCAAACCAGCCTTTAATACAGAATCACAAAGGCTTAGTATCAAAGCCTTTGTCAAAAGACTATCTCTACATCCTTATCTATCTCAATTTTGGTTTAAATTTTTGATTTAGAATTGTTTAAAAGAGGGAAGTGAACCTTGGTGAACTATGCTTGGCATTTAGGACCATGATGAAGCCAAAAATCCTCTTTAAAAAAAACCACTTAAGGGAAGTGAACCATGTTTTCCTTCACTCTCAAGAGTATAAGGATGCATGATGAATCGAAAAGTCCTTAAGGGATCACTCTCTAATCTCCATTCTACTTAATTCTGCTTATTCTACATAATCTTACAATCTCTGGTTACGTATACTCTAATCTCTAGTTACTCATTTTATATACTCTATACACTTATAAATTATATCTCATCTAAATTGTGTTGAAATTCATTACTTTAGTTCAATTGATCTTGCTACTGTCTTATGTGAATTCTTAATTGCACACTTATAAATTTGATATTCATCATGGCATACTTAAAAGTTTTCTTCTTTATGACTTGTTTAAGGGTAAAGGAGACCATGAGAACCTCAAAGAAAAGATGGCAAGCAAGGATTCATACAAAGCAAAAACCAAATCATGAAGGACTAAAGGAGTGAACACATTGGAGAGAATGACATTCTACCAATATCTTACACATCAGAGCCTATCCTTCAAGGGTATATTCCTGAGTGAAGAAGTGGGAGACCACATATGCTGCATAAAAGGCAGTCAATTCGTAAATCATGAGGCTATTTGGCTTGGAATACAAAAGCCAACAAGAATCGGCACCACCTATCAGAGTCTACACCAGAGAGTATAATCTTGAAGGTGGAATCAGCGTCCTCCTATCAGAGACTACATCAAAGAATGTATATTCCTGAAGTTGGCGAGCATAGCTAACGCAAACAAAAAGGCATTCTTGAAGAAAGATGGTCCAACATCATTGGTGATCATTGGTGCTCATCCTTCCAAACTTGACTCAATATTCTTATTCTCTGAGTCAAGCTTGAGGAGGGGTGAGAATGAGCATCCATATGATGTTAATCAAGGAACCTATAGGCACAACAATGTCATCAATTGCTTAACTGTTCTAATGAAGAGAAGGTGTCCTGAAGGTGCACCAAATTCAAATTCTACCAAGAGGCACTCAAAGGCGTGGACACCAAGGTACAACCTTGGCTGATCTGCCAAGAAAGCAGCTCTGAGTGACTGATACTACAGGATAGTGGTATCCTTGAAGAAAGCAATGTCATCAATTGCAGCCTTGAAAAAAGCATATCAACTCGCTCCTAAAGACGTTGTCAACTAAGTTTGGTCCAAGAATGTGATGATGATACCTCAACATAGGTGTTGGTGTTATTCTCATAGAAACTGCGCAAATGGTCCAAGAATACTTGGTGGTGAGTGCTGGTTATTCTCTGGAGAAGTTGCTAAAAGCATTATATCGTCCTCAGCTTCATCATGAAGATGAAGACTATTGGAATCAATCAAAGAAACTGTTGAAGAAACAGCCACAAAGAAACTACAAAGGTGCAGCACAATCTTGAGACTAGAACCAAGGGCCATCAAGCTGTCAAAACTCACAAGTGGAGGAACAAGCAGGTGGAAGGTGATGAATCAGCTCAAAGCAGAAGTGTTTGCATCAAGAAAGATGATTAATCATCCCAAGAAGTTGCCTTGAGTAATAGAACTCAAAGAAGGGAGATGAGCTAAGGGGAGATTTTTCACAGGTGTGGTATCAATAAATCAAACAAAAACTCCAAAGAAGAGGCAAGAAAAGTGGATTGAGGAAATGATTGAGGAGTTTTCAAATGATTAAGCTACCATCACTCCTCCTCATCATTCCAAGTTCAAAGAAGGTACAACTTGATGCTTATGTACCAAGCCGGATCAGTTAAACCCTCAAAACGACTAAAGATCAGAAGAGAGGGGGAGACAAGTGCTGGTCATAAGAAGAAGTTTCAAGAAACGTGTGAAGCAAGAAGGAAGTTCTTACTTGCCATTCAAGGCAGTCATGATCCAGGATCTATGAAGTCCATCAATATGATCCTAAAATTCATAGACCAACTGGCCAATCCCTAGGCTAAGAAGACTCCACTCTTTTTCTCTTAGCTTGGTTTTGTCCCACTAGGTTTTCCATGCTAAGGTTATTTTATTTTTTAGTATATATGTATGTGTGTGTTTTTAATCCAATCATTAAGCCATTATCCAATCGGTAAGATTTCAAAATCAATTTGGTTATCTGTTTGATTTGGTTCGTTCAAAACGATCGATTTATTATATTTTTTTCAAATTTTTCTAAACTAAATTATATCAAATTAAATAAGATTATAATAAAATTAGATCAGTTTTTACTAATATGCAAATTTAAATGACCTTAATTTTGGATTTCCTAAAAACATTAAATTAACCGATAACTAAACTCAACCAGAATTTGTTTGATTAAGGTCCATAATTTTTTTTAATTGGTTAACCTATAACCAAAAATCTGACTCAGTTCCTTAACCAAAGTTGCAGCTCTACGTATGATACCAAAATACATACACAACTCTAACATATATTGAATTTTATTATTAACATATAAAAAGTTATATAAATGTGTGCGGATTTCTTTTAATCACAGCTACTTACATGTGGGTAAAAATTTCATCTGCAGTTTTTTTTGTGAGTTTATGTGATGTTGTTAATTTTTTTTTTTTGACAAAACACTAAAATACACACCACTTGTTGTCTCTATTCAAGGTTATAGATGACGGATAAGTTAATTATTTGATATACTAAAACAACATTTGTTAACTAATATATATTTTATTATGTGGATATATTATATATTAGAGGCTTTATTATCATAATCAGTAATATATTTATGCTATTATCCGATTAACATAAATCATATTATTTTACAAACAAGAATAACATATGAAATTATAAATGCAAAATATACATCAAATATGTTAACTGTTAAAGACTCTGAAATTATACTTACTTGCACACATATTTTATTATCCATAAAATATTTTGTTACCTGCTAACATGTTATTTGACTATGAGAATATATGTTTATAAAAATAATTAAAGAATTGTTGTTTAATTTGTATGAAACATATTATATACATGTCATATAAGTTAATTATTAGACACTCTAACATGTTAACAATTATTGTATCAAATAAATATGTAAGTATACCTATATTTTAATATAATACGTTATCTATAATACTTCTAACATTTTGTTTAACATGCTAATTTAAGTATATCTTATTATAACTTGGTAACATTTTTACTGCACCATACAAAAATATAGGTTTATTGTATCATATAAATATGTAGGTTTATATTTTTTTACTCAACGCAATAACATAGTTGTTATATGTTAACTTGCATATTTGTTTTCTCATGACATAAATTTTATCTTGGATGTGGTGATTTCGTAATAAGTTATATTTTACTGTAACACATTAAGATATATATTGTACCTCTAACATTTTGTTAATGCGGTAACATGGAATATGGACTCTTGTGATTCATAGAGGACGGTGTTTCGAATTCGGACAATATCCCGCTCGCTGCTTCCGCTAATCTCGACAGAATCTCAGTCGCATGAACCCTAATTGAATCCAAACATTTCAGATCGAAACCCAACTACATATATAGCTATGTTGATGAGTGTATCTGTTGTTTAAGCAACTGTGGCTCAGTCGGAAATCGTTTTTGTTTTGGCTCTATAGTGACTTGATATTTCTCTTTCTTTACATCGAGAAAACATATGAAGCAGCAATGAATCATTGTGTATGTTTACATGTATTGATGTATCTATTTGTTATGCATTAAAACTTAATTAATTAGAATACACGTACTGATATCAAATCCAAAGAGATCACGCTTTCATAGAATACGAATTTAGTAGGACGTATGGATACGAATAAATGTACTGATATCAAATTAAATAGTGTTTTGAATAGTAAATGGATATTTTCTTAATTTTGGTTTGAACATGTGTACGAGGTCAATTTATTTTTTATTTTATTTTATATTTGATATATGGTTATAGTTTCTCTTTTCTTATGTAAAGAAACCATAACATGTAAGATTAAAAAATTTAAAGATTGATGAAAGATAAAAAAACAAAATGAAACCTCCTGGTCTTGTCATCGATGATTGAGAGAAAATACTGCTTTCCCGAGAGTGAAGGAATTACAATCCCACAGGTCAGTGTACACATTGCCCAGTACATCCTCTGTATTATGCTTGCCAACATTAAACTGAGCTTCTTTGACTTCCTCATAACACAATGCTCACAAAAGGCTAGATCTGTAATTTTTCTTTGCAATGAATCATTTCCTGTCAGCACCTTCAAGCTATTCAAATTCATATGTTCCAATTGACTTTGCCACAAAGCTGTCTTCCTGTTGGAGTAAGCTTGAAGAAGAAGTAAAATCAAGATATAATTAGGATTTAGATTAGATAACTTCTAATCTAAAGATATAATGAAAAATATTTAGGAGTTATTTAAATATTATAAAAGCTATGTTAGTTATTTAGGAGTTAACTAAGGCCCTTTTTGTTTACTAGTCACTGTGATCTGCGACTGCGACCAGTGACCACCAACTGCGACCTGCGACTGTTATGATGTTCGTTTGACAGTCATTGGTCGCAGTCGCAGGTCACAGTCGCAGTGTTGTTCGTTTGACAGTCGCTGGTTTTTATTTATTAATTGTTGGTCGCAGTCGCTGGTCGCAAGAAAAACCAGCGACTGAAATATCTTTTAAAACCTGCGACCAGCGACTGGTCTCAGGTCGCTGGTTGCAGATTCTGCGACCAACAAACAAACAGTCGCTGGTTGCAATTGCTGGTCGCAGTCACAGCGCAACTGGTAAACGAACAGCCCCTATATAACTTAAAAAAAATGAAAATTGTTAATAAATCTCTATATAAAGTGATGTCAAGGAGCAACATAAAATGTGAGTTTTGAGAGAGAATTTGTGAGAAACAAGAAAATTTGAGAAAACCATTAATCAAATATGATTTAAGTTAAAAGATTGTGAGAGAGAGTTTTAGTTTTTGAATTTAAATTTTGTGTTATTGCATATTTGAGTTCTAAAATTTGTATAATCCATTGTTGAGTTCTCCTAGCACAGCCAGCTTGTTATTCTTGTAGAAACTCGATTAACCATCTTGACCTTGGTGAGAGAGTATCCCATCTTGACATTCAGCAGAACCAGAAACTTGAATCAGAACCACATGAATACATGGTCGGATCGAAACTGCGACTCACTGTTGAGCTAAGATTTGGCTTTTTTCCCCAAACAACCTGCAGCAGAGCTGGAGTTGAACATGTATCCTTGATTATTTTAATCTATTTGAGAATATATTTTAATCTCAAGTGATCTTAATTTTACCCGCTTATTGACATTATTCTTTAGTGCAGGCTATAACATCTTTCTTTTCAAGCTTGAGAAACCAGTATGGAACATTTAAATATTGTTAGAATTATGCATGAAATTAAGAATTAATTAAACTCGGAAACCCTATTATTCTATGTATTAGATAGAATGTATAGCTAACGTTTTGTCCTATTTATATGTATTTTTCTTCTATTTTTCTCTTATTTTCCATGTAAGTTTCTCTTAGTTCTAATTTTTATGTATCAAGACCTTTTTTATTTATATGTAACAAAATCGTTAAGTCATTACACCACCAATGTTTTTATTTTCTCAAGAAAATCGATGTCTTAGCTCGTGACAATTTGTACTAAAATAAAAACTGATTTAGAGGAAGATTCGAGGCCATTCCTTTTTTACTTGTGTATTTTATAATAACGAAAACTAAAAACTCAATCAGAAGTTTAAAACTCTATCTCATCTTATAGTAGTTTTACTTTAATACAATAGTCAGTGTTCTACTCTTGTCTTTCCTGGTTCGATTTCGTTTATTAGAAATTGACCGTTGTCTTAGTTTGTAGTATTTTCATGTGCGCACTTTTTTCAATGGCTTTATAATTGTAGCCACACTTTTCCTTAGACCAAAAACGAAGAGATTTGCTTTTGTAAAAATTAATTGAATATCATAAATAATATTATATTATTAATTTTATTATTATTTTATTGAAAGAGTAAAAATAAAAGAGAAGAAAGAGAAAAAACCAAAAGAAAATGAGAAAAAAAGAATGAGACTCTTAGACCAAATCTCATTAATTTTCTATTTTTATTTTATTTTTTTATGAGATGATACTCTAAAAGTATCACTGATGCAGATGGTCTTAGCTTTTTAAATAATCTTGCCAACCTTATATTTCCATGTTTCCACTCTTTTCTCTGCCTTCTGCGTGTGTACGGATGATTTGAAGTCCTTGAATCTCATCAAAACAAGAAGAATTAATTTTATGCTACATAACATACACATACAGTCATACAATATATATAAATGTTTTGGCCAAATTTGTTAATATTATAGTTACCGTAACAAATTTTGAATTGTGACGTTTGCCCTTTTCATTAGTCTACATATCATTTACAGTGATTCGAATCAAGATGATCAAGAGCAGAAAATATAAATTGCATACTCAAACCATGAGTAAAAAGAAAAACTTAAGAAAGCTATTAGAACGAAGATCAATTAATTAATTAATTTTAAACATAAAGTCCTTGGGTTTAAGCATCCATAACCGGTATTCTCACTTCGAGACGAAGATGGGTTCACAAGTTTCGGTTTTGGAATCTTTTCCCCTTTTTGGCGACACTAGGTCAAAGGATGAGACTTTGAAAGGTTTTGTGCGTGGAAGGAGATGTTGGAGAAACAAGTGGACAAGAAGGTGAAAGTACTCAGAACGGACAATGGGTTAGAGTTCTGCAATCTTAAATTTGATGATTTTTGTAGGAAACAAGGAATTGAGTGTCATTGGACATGCACTTATACTCCTCAACAAATAGAGTACAAAGGATGAGCAGAACTGTAATGGAGAAAGTCAGGTGTTTACTCAGTGAATCAGGACTTGGAGAGAAAAATTTGGGCTGATACAGCTGCAACTGCAGCGTATATGGTGAATAGATCTCCTTGTTCTGCTATTGATCACATTGGACATGAAGAATTATGGCTGAAATAGAAAACTTGGATATTAACATCTAAGGAGATTTGGTTCAGTAGCTTATGTTCATCAGGATCAAGGGAAGTTGAAACCAAGAGCCTTGAAAAGTATTTTTCTGGGATATCCACAGGGAACTAAAGGCTACATGGTATGGCTGTTGGAATCAGAAAATTATGCGATTATAAAAAACATGAAATTTCATGAATAAAAGGTGTTCAAGGATGTGAAGATTGAAATCAGTCAGGTCCAAGAAGAGAGTACAGCAGGAAAGTCTGAAACTCCACGGGTGTTTTTAAATATTGAACTGGAAAAACAGAGAAGTGCAGAGATTTCTAAGACAGGTGGAGCTTCGTCATCTAACTCAAGCATTGTCAGAGAAGAAGAAACTGCTTCGAATGAAGAGAAAACAGAGGAAACATTTGAAGATGTGACTGATTTGTCAAGTTATCAATTGGCAAAGATCGTGGAAGAAGAGAACCAGTTCCGCCTGCATGGATGGCTGATTATTCTAATATAGCTTGTTCCCTTGTAGCGGCAGATGAGATTGAAGTGGATGAACAACACTTTACCACGAAGCTTTAAATGACAAGGACTGGGATTTAACGAATGGTGCTGTGTCTGAAGAATATGTCTCATTCACACCAGTGGTCAAACATATATCGATTATAATTCTGATGTCAGTGATTGTGGAGAAAGATCTTGATCTTGAACAGATGGATGTTAAAACTACGTTCTTGCATGGAAATTTAGAACAAGTGTTGTACATAGAGCAACCAGAAGGTTATGAGCAGAATCCAAGAAGGGATCAGGTGTGTCTCCTGAAGAAATCATTATATAGATTGAAGCAGACTCTTGGAAAACGGAATAAGATGTTTATTTCATTCATTGTCAATCAGGGCTTTATCAGAAGTGATCAAGATTCGTGTGTGTATGTGAAAAAAGTTGGTCCAGAAGATTTTGTGTACTTGCTACTTTACGATGATGACATGTTCTTGGCTGCAAAGCATAAGTCAAAGGTACATAAGCTAAAAGACGTGTTAAGAAGTGAATTTGTGATGAAGGATATGAGACCTGCAAGCAGAATTATGGGTATAGATATTAAGAGAGAAAGAGAAAAAGGAGTTCTGAAGCTGTGTCAATCAAGCTATCTTGAGAAGGTTGTTCATCGGTTTCAGATGAATGAAGCTAAGCATGTGTATACACCTGTTAGAGCTCGCTTCATGCTAGTGTCAGTGAAGCATATTGAAGAGTGTACTGATACAGAAAAATATTTCATATGCGAGCGCTGTAGGAAGCGTTATGTATGCAATGGTTAGTACTCGTCAAGATTTAGCGTATGCACTTGGTCTGGTGAGTAGGTTTATGAGTAAGCCTGGTAGTGTGCATATGGAGGCAGTAAAATGGTTGCTACGTTACATCAAAAGTTCACAAAACTTAAATTTGGTGTTAACTAAAGAGAAAGACTTCAATGTTCAGGGTTATAATGATTCAGATTTTGCTGGGGACCTGGATAAGTGAAAGTCTCTTAGTGGCTATGTTTTCATGGTTGGAGATAACACTGTGAGTTGGAAGTCAAGCCGACAACTAGCTTTGTCAACTACTGAAGCTCAGTATATTGCTTTATCAGAAGCTGTAAAAGAAGCAATTTGGATCAAAGGGTTGTTTAAGAGCACCACCAATTAAAAGTTTTACATAAGTTTCTTAACTATTAAATATATTAAAATATATTAATATTTAATTAATGAGTTTCTTAAATATTAATATATTTTAATATATTTAATAGTTAAGAAATTTATGTAAAACTTCCCATTGGAGATGTTTTAAGAAAATGGGTTTTGAGCAGCAAAAAGTGTCAGTTTGGTATGATTCATATTCGGCTGCTAAAACTGATCAGTAAAGCCAGATATGAGGTCTAAGTTGTGCAATCCACTCAGAGCAATAAAGATAAATTGAAGCAAGGTTGAGTGCTGTGAGTATTGGTTCTGATTCAAGTTTATGGTTCTGATTAAAATCAGATGACATTGGAGAAGGACCGGTCTCGGTTTAAGTTGATTTTGGATAACCGAAGGCAATAGAAGTGGATAAGAGTTTATAGTCGCGATATAAGGTATTTACGGTCAACGTTGTCGATAATCCCCTTCTTCACATCAATAATAGCTCCACCCAAGGATGATTGGGTCTGTAGGTTCATCATCCATTTCTAATACCAAAAAATCGGTGGGATTATGCAGTCTCCTACCTTCAGAGGCAAGTCTTCCAGGATACCAATGAGATACCGAATAGACCTGTCTGCCAACACCAGTGAGATTCTGGTCTTCTTGAAGTCTGTCAACCCTAATTTCTTTGACACAATCAGTGGCATCAGACTGACACTTGCTCCCAAATCAACCAGACATTTCTCGAAGCTTAGAGGTCCAATAGAGCAAGGTAATGTAAAGCTTCCAGGGTCCTTGAGCTTCCTAGGTAGATTGTTCTAAATTATCGCGCTGCACTCCTGATTTATTTGTACCATAGCTTCCTCCAGTGTTTTCTTCTTGGTCATTATGTCTTTAAGAAGCTTGTTGTAGATTGGACAGTCTAGAACAAGGTCCATGAGTGGCATTATGACTTGAACTGTTCCCAGCAGCTTCTTGAACCTCTCAAACTGCTTGTCTAGGATTTGCTTCTTGAATCTTCCAAGGAATGGAAGATTTGGCTCATAGGGTGGTAGCACAAAATCAGCTGTCTCTCTTGTAGCTTTGTCTTTGTCAGCTTTGACATTCACAACGATGTCTTTTCCCGCAGGAGATTCTTCCTCAGCTTCTTCACTAACTATCTCCTCTATTGTTGTCTTAGCAGGCGTGTCATCAAATCTAGATTTCTTCCCTGTTGCTCCTCCACTCGGTAATTCCTTTCCACTTCTCAGCGTTATGGCTTTGCAGTACTCCTTAGGATTGGGTTCAGGATGTCCAGGTAGAACCTCTTTTCCATTGCTTCTTGAGGATGAAGCTACCTGAGCAATTTGATTCTCCAGTCCTTTCACATGCGTAGCTAGTCCTTCAAACTTAGAGTTCAGATCATTGTAACAAGCTTTCATCTCAGCTATCTCCTTCTTTGTTCCTCCTTGTCCTTCCAGCAGCTGCTTCAGCATGTTTTTTACTTCATCGTCCTGAGTAGGTTGATTCGAATTACTTCCCCTCTGCTGGAAGTTGCCGAGTTGTGATCTTGGCACATAGCTGCTGTTTGAAGGGATTTGATTGCCAAGGTTCGAGTATCCTCTGGATTGGTTGTTTGCTTGCCCTTGATAGCTCCCTTGGTTGTTGTCTTGTTGGTTAAAAGGTCTAGTTTGGAAACTATTTTGTCCTTGCTGGTTTGGTTGCTTGGACTGATAGCTCTGACTCTGATTCTGATACCCTTGTCCTTGCTGCTTCAGGATTGGAGGGTAGACCTGGTCTTGTGGTTTCTCCACATTCTGGCTCCTGTAGGATAGGTTGTTGTTATAAGGCTTATACTGATAGCCTTCCTGATTTCCTACATAGTTAACTTCTTCAGGGTTCCCTTCTAATGCCTCATTTGTAGAGTCTTGATAATCTGGTTGGTAGGCATCTTGTTGATCCACAAAGTGAACTTGTCTCTGGTTCAAGTTCAGCACCTTGTCCATCCTATCGAGCTTTTCATTGATCTCCTTAAGCTTCTGGTCTTCCAGCTTTACTCCTCTTGATGACCTATCATAGTCCTCACTGTAGCATTAGTTGCTTTGGGCTAAGTTTTCAATCAGCTGCTCTCCTTGGTCAACATCCAAATTAGCGAAACTTCCATAGCTCGCTGTGTCAAGAGATATTCTGAACTTCTCATGAACTCCTCCATAAAAGATTCACAGCAGTGCATCTTTCTCTACTCCATGATGAGGGCATGCTCTGGTTTATCCTTTCAGTCTATTTCAGGCTTCATAGAATGAATCAATTGGTCCCTGTCGGAAAGTAGTGATGTCATTCCTGATTTTGGCTGTCTTCTGATTGGGAAAGATTTATTAGTGAATTCTTTCTTGCACAAAGCCCATGTAGAGACCAATTCCGAAGGCACATTATGTTCCCACTGAGAAGCTCTATCTCCCAAAGAGAATGGGAATAGCATCATCTTAATTGCATCCTGAGGAACGCTATTTATCTTGACTGTACTGCAGAGCCTCTCAAAATCATCTAGGTGATGAAGTGGGTTCTCACTGGGTAGACCATAAAACTTTGAGCCTTGCACCATGTTGATTAAACTTGTCTTGAGTTCATAGTTGTTGTTAGCAATAGTTGGTGTTGGAATACCAAGACTGATGGTCCTTTCACCAGGCTCATCGAAAGCTCCAATGCGCTTGCGAGGAGCCCTCGCGTCAACTTGTGGAATAGGCAATGCGCCTAACCCCTGTCCATGGTGTTCTTCTGGTTGGAAATGTGGAGCTTCTCCTCTATGATCCTCCATGTTCGGATTGGGAGATTGTTCCAGTATTTCTCTTAAAATTCTCAAACGGTTTCCTCTCTCAAAGTGTCCTATCTCGTGAATCAGTGGTTGTAAGTTTTGTTCTCCTTTACTTCTCAAATTCATGAACCTGCAAAACAGTAAGATTCTCGAGTCTAAGTCAGTGACAAGAGGAATGTAGTAAACGTAACAATCTTAGTCTTAGAAAATTTCTCAAATCTATTGGCTAAATTGCTTCTCCGGCAACGGCGCCAATAACTTGATAGAGACTTATTTATCTTCACGAGTTTCACTTGAGTGTACTAAGAAGTATCCTCAAGAGTTTACCCGAGTTAGTGACTGCAAGTGCACAGTTGTGCCTCTAGTAGTATAAACGGGATCGATTCTCAGGGAAGACTTGTAACACAATAGATTTTCGGAAATTCTTATCTAAGCTAAGTGGTTTAAGATTGATTGTGAGCGAAACGATGGAAATTTAAACTAACTAAAGACAAAGTAAATGAAGTAGCGAATGAGTTAAAACTAAGAATATACTAATTAAGAAGACAATTCAACCATGGATTAGGCATTAGAATAACTACGGGTGAGATCGAGATATGAACTTAAATCATGAATGCGTAATTTGTATTTCCAGACAATGAGATTATGAATAGGTTAATACATTCCCATGTAAAAACCCCTATGCTTAGAACTAATTTGATCAATTCTCATTGCAAACCCTAAAACTAAACAAGCAATAAGATTCATCTCAATTTTCATCAAATTCTCTAGACAACTACTTCCGCATGCTAGAATCATAAGATTCACTAGTTAGACTATCCTATGAATTCACTATCCCTTTCTCAAGGGGTGAATTCGACAGACCCTAAATGGACTCTTCCAAGATCAACCTAGCATTGAACTCATCTAATAATGATGGATTACACAATCCTAGACCTAAGTATCATCTCATGACCTCAATTCCCCTCTTCATCTATAATATCCATGGCTGAATCTAAATGTCCACTCAGACATAGTAGAAATTGCAGAGAAAACAATAAAAGATGAAAAAAACATAATTCGATTGCAGAGATTGAAGAATACAAGAATACAAGAAAATAAATCTATAATTGTCTTACCAAACACCATATATTGTTGAAGGAAGACCTAGGGATCTTGTTCACTTTTTCTCTCTTTGTGGCTGAAAAACACATATCCCTAGGTTTTCCTTAAACAACCTATTTATAGGTTCCAAGAACCTGATTTATTAAACTAAAATAATATTAAAAAATGAGTTATTTACGGGATCGATCGATCAGACGAAGATATCGATCGATCCTTTAATCCGTCGTAGACATTTTGGACTCGTAGATCGATCGATCTTGACGGATATCGATCGATCTAAACTTGCTCGATCGTTCTTTTCTTCTTCTAGTCGGTCTTGGAAATACACGCATAGACGGTCACATAAACGATCGATCGATCGTTGTAAACTCAGATCGATCGATCTCCTCACTTTAAAGGGTGTACATGTTCGATTATCATTTGAGTCCATTCCTCCTAGTAACACGTTCTGATCATTCTCGCATTGTTGTACAAGCCATCTGTGACTTTATAAACTCCGAAAATGTTCATAACTTGCTTTGTATCCTCTAAAAAAAACAAAAAGTAGAAGACATCCTAGAATTCTAATGCATATGAACCTAAATATGTCATAAAATGTGAAATCTAATGGTTAATTCATGAAAGTTATGTACATACTGATCTATTAAAATTACCAAAATGTGGGTTTCTCAGTTATTATTTTTTATAAATTTCTACTTTCATGACTGCGGTTACAAGAAAATCGTTTACTGGAAAAGATGCATCAAATATTGCTATTTGTCAAATTATTAACGAATTTTAAGTAAGTTCAACATGTTTGAAACTTATCTTTCTCATTTTCTTATTATCAGTTATGTTTATTTTCTCATAATTTGACGTAATTTTTATTGATATTTTTGTTTTATTTTATCATATTTATAAAATTTACATGAATATTTAGTAATTTCATATAAAACAGTCAACAGTTTATTATAAACATCATAAAATTTCTCATACACTATTTTACCCAATATCACATAAAAATAAGAAAATATTTTACCAATGTTCAAATTGATATTTTTGATTATTTATTTTTTAAATAAATATGAACAACTAATATTGAATACAAAGTAGTTACAAATCTACCCAATTTCTAACTAAAAATATACTCCAAATTAAATTCATGTCTCACATACCCAATTTCTAACTAAAAATATACTCCATATTAAATTCATGTCTCACATACGTGTATACGCGATCACATAATTCACTATTATGCCAAAAAAATCTTTGTTAAAACTACTGTTATTTGTGTCAGGCCCAATCCAATAAAATACACTCTCTAGCACGTGTATACATATAGAGATGCAGAAGATGAAGTTGCATCACAGATCTATATCATAAAGTCACAAATTCTCTCATCTGCTTTTCTCTCGAGCCGAAATGTCCGAATCTTTATCTATGCCCGCCGGAGAATCCATCTATAAGATCTATCCCTTGATCGAAATTGGTTGCCTAATTAGATTTCATATGATCAGCATGTCATAGTATTCACATTTTTTTTTTCTTATTTTATAGGAAAAATATATAATCCAGCTTTTTTCGGGACATAGATAATGCTAAGTTTGATAAAAGATATCCTTTAGTTACAAACATAATCTAGCTTATAAGATAGATAGTTGTTTCCAAAAGATAAATGATATGTTGCATTTTAAACACATTTTAAGAGTTGTTTCCAAGTCTTGTTTTAGTCTTTATCGAGTTATTTCAGATAAAAATGAGGCTTTGGATGAAGATTAGATCTTTTAGAACAAATATGATCAAAAATCAAGCCAGAATTCATACATGGTGTAGTCGCTTCAGAACACAAGGGTCACTCCAAGCGAACACCACACAACAAAGCAACCCAGCGTGAAGATGGAGCAGTTGCTGCATCCTGATTTGGTCATTCAAGCTTGACAGGTGAAAAAATAAAAGATTCCAACTTACCGTCGTTCTTTTCTTTGAGTTTATAGAGAGACATCACTTTTATATTGAGATTAACACAAATTTTTAGAGAGCTTTTGCACCTTGTGATTGGACAGATGAACGTCTAGAATCCAACCAAGGACGCCCTAGACATGTGCAACTCAGACGCCCCAGATTTATACAGCGCAGACAACTCGACGAATGACCTGAAGCTGTACCAGGATGACCCGGACGACCAGGATGTGGACGTTTGGATGGAACCCTTTGGTACCATGAACATGTCTCGAACCAGCAAGCTTGAGGACATCCCAGGAGGTTATCTGAAGACCATACGGACCAAGATGCAAGCAGGACCAAGGATGACCAAGACTGCACCTACCTAAGCCGGTATGCTAAGTTTGATCCAAGCTATTTGAATTAAGTAAAGGGGAAAGTTGTATATCTTAGTACTCTTTTTCCTTAGTGAGTTTTTGTCCCACTGGGTTTTTCTCACTAAGGTTTTGATGAGGTTTGGATATACATCTTAGACGAACCTTTGTTTAAAGCCCATAGCATTTTGTTGGATTAAACTTAATATTTTTGGCCCGACCCATTTTATATCTTTTTCTTTCTTGTCTTTTTGCATTTAATAAGTAATTGGCAGTTGGGAGTTGGGAGTTATCCTCTTAACTTCCCTTCTTGCATGGCTTCGCATGTTCTTGGAATGTGTTCCGAACATGCAAGCCTTCTACCTTTTTCCTTTTCCTTCTCTATATATAGATGGCTTGGCCATTTGTACTTCTCATCGAAAATTTTAATAAAAAAAGTCTTTTCTTTCTTAAAAGTTTCGATCACTGAGTTTTCGTTTTCCTTCTCTTTTGTTTTCATTTTCGTTTTACATTTAAAGTTTGTTTCAAATCTGTTTTTACATTTGTTTTTCATGTTTGAATTACGCTTTACCTTCTTTCAAAATAACTTTTGACTGGCTGTTTTTGTGTTTTATTTTCAGGAAGGATGCATGAGCAAGAATATGAATCTGACCCCAAGATTGAAAGCAAACCACGAAGAAGGAAGTCCAACAACCATGAAAACGACAAGCGGTTGGTTGATGCTATCATGTCTAGAATGGAGCAAGTAATTGACGACAGATTTGATGCATTTTGTCAAGAAGTTCTACAAGACAGAAACAAATGAAGCCACCATGGAGAGGCAAAGAAGAACAAAGGCAACCAAGTACTAAACCGGATCAGATACAAAGAGCTCAACATGGATCTTTTCATGCCCGCTGGAGATATGATGTTCAAGAATGGGGCAGACCCCTTATCCCAGATCAGAATTACATCTATCAACATCATCAGCTACCTGAATCCCCACCTAGTCGTGGAAGGTCTGACCAGATTCATGAAAGGCGAGTATCTCAACGAAACCAGTTCCATGAACCACCTAGGCGTGAGTGGTCTGATCAAGTGCATAAAAGGCACCCCATAGAGTCTACAAAAAGAAGCTGTGATCGCCAAGATTCTCATGTTGATGAATGGCTTCACAAGACATATGAGAGGCGTTCCTTTCCTACTTCAAAGGACAGATATGCTCAACAAAGAAATTATGGTGATGAAGCTGTGAAACAGTTCAAACAAAACAATCCTCACTGTCCAAGCAAACTTCACAAGCAGCTGGAAACACCAAAACCTTTGGACGACCTTGATGATCCACTTAAGGAAGCGCTCAGGGACTGGAAGAATAGCCGGAAAAAGAACAAAGCTTCACGTCTATCTTCAGAAGCTCTTACCACCAATAAAGATTTTAGTTGTTATATTGTGGAACCGGTTGATCAAACCAAAGAAACGGAACAGCCACTCCTTGTTTGCCAAGAAGCTGAAAAATTGGCAATAAAGAAAAACCCAACAGAGACATGCCAACAAAATCTAAAGCAACCAGCTCGAGGTAATTATCTAGACTCACAAAAACGAATGAAGCCTAACTTACTTTCTGTTATTACAGGTCAATTGGTTTTAAGAACAATGCTTGACCAAGAAAAGGAGTCTAATGCTGACAACAAAACAAGCGGCTATCAAGATGAACCGACCATTCCCTCTTTCCTTTGTGAAAATCGCAGCAACCACTGTAAGGAAATTGGTGTGGTTAGTACTCTGCCTAACTTGTTTGTTCTTGTTAGTCGTTATGAAGAGAAACGCTTCGGTCTAGAAAATGTTAAAGAATTTTGTGTTTCTGAATTTGAGTTTCACAAAATGATTCAGTCCTTTGAAACACTTAAACTTGAGAACTTTTCTAGACAAAAGGATTGTCTGTTTACTGAAATTTGTGATTCTAAATTTCCTTTGAGTCTTGACTTTTTTCAGAAAACGTTTGGAAAACAATTTTCATGTCCATAAATGTTCTCAGGCTTTATTGATCCAGGATCTTAGATATCTTTTTATCCTTAATCACACAGATATAACCCACTTGTCTTTGTCAAAAGAGTTAATTTCAGGTTTTGGAGTAGCTTGGAAGCACAATAGAAGAACCAAACGGCAAGATGAAGACAAACGTTTCAAGCCACCTGATTTGGACCAAGCTGAGCACTTGGACGTTCACCTCTTTATTCTGGTCAAACAGAAACCACCAGACGCCATACATAAGCCAGAACCAAGCCTGAACCAATTCCGAGGTAAGTCCTTTTTCCTACATGATTATGTGACTATTAACTTGTTCTTTGTCCATGCAGATGATTCAGATTTGAGGTCAAATCCTTTTCAAGAGGGAAGGGATGATATGATCCTGACCAAGGCTGGATATATGAATGTCCATAACCCAACCAAGGAAGCCCTGGACATGTGCAACTCAGACGCCCCAGATTTATACAGCGCAGACAACTCGACGAATGACCTGAAGCTGTACCAGGATGACCCAGACGACCAGGATATGGACGTTTGGATGGAACCTTTTGGTTCCATGACCATGTCCCGAACCAGCAAGCTTGAGGACATCCTAGGAGGTTATCTGAAGACCATAAGGACCAAGATGCGAGCAGGACCAAGGATGACTAATACTGCACCTACCTAAGCCGGTATGCTAAGTTTGATCCAAGCTATTTGAATTAAGTAAAGGGGAAAGTTGTATATCTTAGTACTCTTTTTCCTTAGTGAGTTTTTGTCCCACTAGGTTTTTCTCACTAAGGTTTTAATGAGGCTTGAATATACATCTTAGATGAACCTTTGTTTAAGGCGCATAGCATTTTGTTGGATTAAACTTATTATTTTTGGCTCGGCCCATTTTCTATCTTTTTCTTTCTTGTCTTTTTGCATTTAATAAGTAGTTGGCAGTTGGGAGTTGGGAGTTACCCTCTTAACTTTCCTTCTTGCATGGCTTTGCATGTTCTTGGAATGTGTTCCGAACATGCAAGCCTTCTATCTTTTTCCTTTTCCTTCTCTATATATAGATGGCTTGGCCATTTGTACTTCTTTTAATAAAAAGAGTTTTTTCTTTCTTAAGAGTTTCGATCACCGAGTTGTGCGTCATATCTACTCTCTCCTAGGCCGTCCTGTTACGGCCAGGGCCATCTAGCTCAGTACGGGTCGAGGAAAAGCGAGGTTCGGTCGAGAAACTTGGTCGGTACGGACGGCGTCCTCGGAAGGCGAGTTGCTCACGGTTCGGGAACAAGCAAGCAGGCGACCAGCTGGTAAGCGTTAGGCGGGGTGAGGCGAGGCACGACTTGTGAGCGTGGCCAGGGGAAGGCCTTACGGCTGGTGCAAAGTTTACCGAACGGGAAACCAGTCCGTGGGACGGAAGAAGACGTGACCGGTACGGCTGTGAGCGATGGAACGGGTGGATCGTTGGGACAAAGAACAAGGACGCGATTTAGGAAATGAAAACAGGGTTTGAAGGCGGCTTGAATGGGGGATTGAAGGCAACACACCAAGCTATGTCTGGCTTGGATACAGCCTTTCCAAGAAGAGAGACACACTCAATCTTCAAGGAAACTCACTCTCTCTTGGAGACACACTCAAACAAGGGAGAAAGGGAGAAAGACCAAGGCGGCCATGTCAAGTTTTGGGTTCTAAAATCTACCTAGAAAACGAGTAAGAGTATGCCTTTTATAGGCTACATACTTAAGACCACAAATGACCTAGTTGACCATGGTCAACGAAACTAAACAAAGCCCAAAATGACTAAGTCTTTTAAAGAAAATGCAAGGCTAAACATTTGCCTAAGATAAAATCAAGCCTAATTGATTTAAAGGGACATATCCACATTAAACCAATGGGACACTAGGCTTGATGCCTTAGGTTTTCAGGTCTCATTAAAAACCTTTCCAAGAACCCATTATGGTAAACTTAGAAAGGAAAAGAGTACCCTAATCACCTAAGGTCTTTAAGAGTGCCCTTACTCATGGATAGTAAGGACACACAAGACCTTATCCCTAAGGCTGTGTGCATGAGTGTCCTGGTCAGGAACACCCAGCTGAACATGATCAGGCGGCTGGCTGGTGTCTTCAATCTCCTCTTCCTCTCCATGATCGTATGCATGAGCTAGGGCGGTTCCTGCTTGGCTTCCTTGGGCATGATCATCCTTGCTCTTGTCTTGGGCTCCTTGGGCGGCTCTACTCCTGGTCATGATGCAGTGGGACACATATGGAGTGGTCTGATCCTCATCCTCCAAATACCGGGTCGGTGTAGCTTGGATGACCCCATCATCCCCACCCTCTTCAAGTGCTTTGGTCTCCAAAGAGCCAACATCCTGTGCATCAAAGGGAGATAAATCAGAAACATTAAAAGATGAAGACACATTGTACTCACCTGGCAGCTTGAGTCTGTAGGCATTGTCATTGATGCGTTTTACCACTTGGAATGGGCCATCTCCTTTGAAGTCCAGCTTGTGCTTGTGCTTGTTGGGAAAGCGCTCTGGCCTTAGGTGTAACCACACCCAATCTCCTGGTTGGAACACCAGCTGCTTCCTCTTCTTGTTGATCCTAGATCGGATTTGGTCATTCCTCCTTTCAATCTTGCCGTGCACTTGCTCAAATATCTTCTTCATAGCCTCGGCTTTGGCCTCTCCCTCAAGATCCATGGTCTCGGTTGGTGGCAAGGGTGCCAAGGTCAATGGGGTGTCTGGGTTGCGACCATACACAGCCTCAAAAGGTGACATGCCTGTGGTAGAATGCTTGACTGAGTTGTAGGCAAACTCTACTAATGGTAAGCTCTCCACCCAGGTTGCTAAATGCCGTCCAACTGTTGATCTCAAGTGTGCTCCTAAGGTGCTGTTGACCACCTCGGTCTGCCCATTTGTCTGAGGGTGGCACGTGGTAGAGAACAGAAGCTTGGTACCCAGCTTCTTCCACAAAGTCCTCCAGAAGTGTGACAAGAACTTGGTGTCACGGTCTGACACAATGGTTCTTGGGATGCCATGAAGTCTCACCACCTCTCTAAAGAATAGGGTCGCAGTCTGAGAGGCATCATTGGTCTTTGAGCATGGTATGAAGTGAGCCATTTTGGAGAAGTGGTCCACTACCACAAACACCGAATCCTTGTGCTGAATCTTTGGCAATCCCAAAACGAAATTCATGGAGATGTCTATCCATGGTAAAGTAGGAACTGGCAGGGGCATGTATAAGCCGTGGGGGTGGAGTCTTGATTTGGCTCTCTTGCAAGTGATGCACCGGTCACAGTGGGTGGCTACCATCTTCTTCATCTTGGGCCAGTAGAAATGTTCCTTAAGAACACTGAGAGTCTTCTCCACTCCAAAATGACCCATAAGGCCACCTCCATGAGCTTCCTCTACTAACAACTCCCTCATTGAGCCTTGAGGAATGCACAACCGTTTATCCTTAAAAAGGAACCCATCATGAAGGAAGAAACGCGTGTAGGCTCCTGTTCCATGCCCTTCATAAGCTGCCTTGAGGTCTGGGTCTTTAGGGTACAAGGTCTTCAAGTGTCCAAACCCCATGACCTTAGCATCCATGGTGGAGATCAAAACATGCCTCCTTGACAAGGCATCCGCCACTACATTCTCTTTTCCCTTCTTGTATTTGATCACATAGGTAAAGGTCTCTATATACTCCAGCCATCTAGCATGCCTCTTTTTCAACACGGTCTGGCCCCTCAGATGCTGCAAGGTCTCATGATCTGTGTGAATCACACACTCCCTAGCCAAGAGATAGTGTTGCCATGTTTGCATTGTCCTGACCAATGCATACAACTCCTTGTCATAAGCTGGATAGTTCAAGGTAGCACCGGTCAGCTTCTCACTAAAATAGGCCACTGGTCTTCCTCCTTGAGTCAGCACCGCCCCTATGCCTACTCCTGAGGCATCACACTCCACTTCAAAGGTTTTCTCGAAATTGGGCAGAGCAAGGATGGGCGCATGGGTCAGCTGGTACTTGAGATTCAAGAAGGCTTGTTCTTGTAGTTCTCCCCACTCAAAACCCGTGTTCTTCTTGATCAGGTAAGTCAATGGTGCAGCCAAGGTGCTGAAGTCCTTCACAAAACGTCTATAGAAACTGGCCAATCCATGGAAGCTTCTAACTTGGCTGATTGAAGTCGGTCTGGGCCAGCCAAGTATGGCTTCTATCTTCTCCACATCCACTCTTAGTCCCTGTGAGCTAACCACAAAGCCAAAGAAAACAACCTCATCTGTGCAAAAGATGCATTTAGACAAATTGGCAAACATGTGTTCTTTCCTAAGAGTCTCTAAGACTTGTTCTAAATGCAGCACATGATCAGTCAAGCAAGAGCTATATATCAGAATGTCATAAAAATAAACCACTAAGAACTTTCCCATAAAGGGTCTAAGGATATGGTGCATGAGGCGCATGAAGGTGCTTGGGGCATTGGAGAGGCCGAATGGCATGACTAGCCACTCATAAAAGCCATGCTTGGTCTTGAAGGCGGTCTTCCACTCATCCCCTTCCCTCATCCTCACTTGGTGATACCCACTCTTCAAATCCACCTTAGAAAAGATGGTTGCTCCACTCAGCTCATCCAACATGTCGTCTAGTCTTGGGATTGGGTGGCGGTATTTGATGGTGATGTTGTTGATGGCTCTACAATCAACACACATCCTGTAGGAGCCGTCTTTCTTGGGCACAAGGAGCACAGGCACGACACAGGAGCTTAGGCTCTCCCTCACATATCCCTTGGCCATGAGGTCTCGGACCTGAGCTTCAAGCTCCTTTGCCTCCGCAGGATTGACTCGGTATGCAGGCCGGTTTGGGAGCTGGGCGCCAGGGATGAAGTCAATCTGGTGATCTATGCCTCTCAAGGGCGGCAGGCCTGCCGGTATCTCCTCAGGAAAGACATCCTTGTACCTGTCAAGCAAAGCTCGGATTTCCCTTGGCAAGACCACATTAGTATGTATAGAATTCATCAAATCCTTGTAAACAACCAAAATAACTTGACAAGTTGGGTCAAAGAGAGAACGCCTAACATCACTAGGTGTAACTAAGAAATTGGTTTTAGACATGCATTTTTCTTTGGCTAGCTTAACTTGCATTTCATGAACTTGAACAGGCAATAATGGTGCTAGGCTAATCCGTTTCTTATTCATTATAAGGGTATACTTATTTGTTCTACCATCATGCACAACTTCCCTATCGAATTGCCAAGGTCTACCTAACAGGATATGGGTGGCTTGCATAGGAACTACATCACAAAGGACCTCATCAACATACTTGCCTATGCTAAATGAAACCTTGACCTGTTCACTATCTTCAATTCGGTTTTATCATTCAGCCATCTTAACCTATAAGGCCTAGGATGTTTAGTAGCTGCCAAGTTCAATTTCTCAACCATATAAGTACTAGCTACATTAGCACAAGATCCACCATCAATTATCAGAGAGCATACTTTACCATTGACCATGCAGCGTGTGTGGAAGATGTTCACTCTTTGGGCTGTCTCATCCGGCTCTTGGATAGTGTTAAGGACCCTTCTTGAGACCAGGAGGTCTCCCACTTCAGGATAGGATACATCATCCTCCTCTTCATCAGCTTCCTCAGGAGGTTCCATCTCATCTTGAGACTCATAATCACCAGACGGTGTGATGATCATAGCCATAGGATTTGGGCAATCCCGTGCATAGTGTCCACGGCCACGGCATTTGAAGCACATGATGTCCCGGGTTTTGGGACCAGTGGGGGCAGGTCTGGCGTCTGGTCTTGGGGCAGGGGTGGTCTCCCTGGGTTTGTATGGAGCTCTCACATCCTGGGCTATGGCTTTGCCTCGGTCAGGTTGCCTAGTGAAGGCAGGCTGAGAACTTGAAGCCTGTAGATGTGAGTTTGGGGCAGAGGCTCTCCATGGGTTGTTGACCACTGCTCTGGTCCTGGTCTTCCTCTTGATCTGGCTATCTACTTGTGTGGACAGATGCAATAACTCATTGAGGTCGTTGTAAGAATACATATCCACTTTTCTGGCAATCTTCTCTTGTAGTCCATCCAAGAATTGTGCCATGAGAGTCTCTTCAGTGTCTTCCAAACCAAGCCGGTTCCTCAGGTGTTCAAACTCCTCAAAGTACTCCTCTACACTCCTCTGGCCTTGGCTGAGCTTCCTGAACTTCTTCTGTAGCTCCCGGTGGTACATAGGTGGAATGTACCTCCCTTTCATCATGAATTTCATGATTTCCCATGATCTGACCGGCTCCTCTCCTCTCCTTCTTCTTTTGGCCGAGTCTTGATCCCACCAGGACAGGGCATGATCAGTAAGTTGAGCTGCTGCATAGGCCACCTTCTTGGGTTCTTCAAACCCATAGACTTCAAAGATGTGGTCCATCCTTCTCTCCCAGTCCAGGTATGCTTCCGGATCAACCTTGCCGGCAAAGGTGGGAGGCGTGAGCTTGAGGTGTGGGGAGTGAGCTCTAGGTGGGTGGTGATGTCCCCTTTCCTCAGGATACCTCCTCTCTCTGTGTCTTGGTCTTCTGAAATGGGGTGGGAAGACCTCTTCCTCAGATAAACCCTCCATGTCTTGATCCGGCCAAAGGGGTGGTGGTGCTCTTGGTTGTGGAGGTGGAGGGGCTGGTGCAGGTTGTGTTTGAGGCTGCTCCACTCGACCCAGCCGATCTCCCAGCTTCTGAAGCTGAGTCTGAAGGCTGGTAAGAATCTCGGCTAAGGCTGGATCAGCCATTTAGCTTAGGTACCTTGCAAGACAAGAAAGTCAACTAGTCAACGGTTTCTTACTTAATTACCTTAAGATTAGAGCTAATGATGCTTGATAAAAATTGGATTTTAATTTAAGTTAGACTAAATTTAACTAAACCTAAGACAGATAAATTAAAAAAAAAAAAAAAACTTCGTTCTAGAACCGCCTAGTCTTAAACAGATTTCAAATTCAAATTTTTAAAAGGCAGGGGACAGGATGACATCAGCCGGAAGGACCACTTGGTGAGTCACCGACCACAGGACAGTACGTCCCTGGTCAAAAAGTGGCCTTGACGACGCCTAACTTCATCTTCCCCACAAGCTCTAACAATGGCGGTTTATGCAAGCAACAATCCTAACAACCAGACTAAACAACCTAGTTCACTAAATCTATCAATCCTAACCAAAGATTCCTAAGCAAACAAGCAAACCAAACATCCGCAAGAACACAACCAAAACCCTAAGTGAAAAGTTGGAAAGTTACAACCTTTTCTTCAGGAACTTGAGCTCTGAAACCAAAATGTTACGGGCCAGGGCCATCTAGCTCAGTATGGGTCGAGGAAAAGCGAGGTTCGGTCGAGAAACTTGGTCGGTACAGACGGCGTCCTCGGAAGGCGAGTTGCTCACGGTTCGGGAACAAGCGAGCAAGCGACCGGCTGGTAAGCCTTAGGCGGGGTGAGGCGAGGCACGGCTTGTGAGCGTGGCCAGGGGAAGGCCTTACGGCTGGTGCAAAGTCTACCGAACGGGAAACCAGTCCGTGGGACGGAAGAAGACATGACCGGTACGGCTGTGAGCGATGGAACGGGTGGATCGTTGGGACAAAGAACAAGGACGCGATTTAGGAAATGAAAACAGGGTTTGAAGGCGGCTTGAATGGGAGATTGAAGGCAACACACCAAGCTATGTCTGGCTTGGATACAGCCTTTCCAAGAAGAGAGACACACTCAATCTTCAAGGAAACTCACTCTCTCTTGGAGACACACTCAAACAAGGGAGAAAGGGAGAAAGACCAAGGCGGCCATGTCAAGTTTTGGGTTCTAAAATCTGCCTAGAAAACGAGTAAGAGTATGCCTTTTATAGGCTACATACTTAAGACCACAAATGACCTAGTTGACCGTGGTCAACGAAACTAAACAAACCCCAAAATGACTAAGTCTTTTAAAGAAAATGCAAGGCTAAACATTTGCCTAAGATAAAATCAAGCCTAATTGATTTAAAGGGACATATCCACATTAAACCAATGGGACACTAGGCTTGATGCCTTAGGTTTTCAGGTCTCATTAAAAACCTTTCCAAGAACCCATTATGGTAAACTTAGAAAGGAAAAGAGTACCCTAATCACCTAAGGTCTTTAAGAGTGCCTTACTCATGGATAGTAAGGACACACAAGACCTTATCCCTAAGGCTGTGTGCATGAGTGTCCTGGTCAGGAACACCCAGCTGAACATGATCAGGCGGCTGGCTGGTGTCTTCAATCTCCTCTTCCTCTCCATGACCGGATGCATGAGCTAGGGCGGTTCCTGCTTGGCTTCCTTGGGCATGATCATCCTTGCTCTTGTCTTGGGCTCCTTGGGCGGCTCTACTCCTGGTCATGATGCGGTGGGATACATATGAAGTAGTCTGATCCTCATCCTCCAAATACCGGGTCGGTGTAGCTTGGATGAGTGATTTGTCTTTACCCAACAAAAATTGATCTTAAAGAAAATTGTCAAAAAATCGAACATGTCCAATAATGCTTGTCTAGAATTTTAGGTTCAAACAACAGTTTGAAATTCTAGGTTGATGGATAAAGTTGTTGATACCACGACAGTGGATCAATCTTACTTTTATATTTGTCCCTATGACACTTTTGTTTATTGCAGAATGTCATTTGACTTGTGCAATTCCTAGCAACCTTCTAGCATTGTATGATGTCTATTTTCGCTGACTTTATTGAAAACTGAAGTTGTCATGGACGATTTTTCTGTCTGTGAAAGTTCTTTTTTTGTCTTTTTATCAAAACTGTGCAGAGTTTATGCAGTGCTGTGATTTATCTTTTGAGGTTATGACTGATGCTAGCGATTATGCAGTGAGAGTAGTTTTAGGATAAAAGAAGGACAATAAGTTGTATGTGATTTACTGTTTGAGTTTGACTCTATATTAAGCGTAATGTCAATATGCTACAATTGAGAGTGAACTGTTGGCGATTATTTTCGCTTTTGAAAAGTTTTATTCCTACCTTGTTAGGTCGAAAGTGATTGTTCACACAGATCATGCAGCTTTGAAGTATTTGCTCACACAAATAGATGCAAAATTGAGACTCTTACAATGGATTCTTTTATTGCAATAGTTAGATTTGGAGATCAAAGATAAAAAAAGGGATCAAAAATAGTGTTGCATATCATCTGTCCCCGATTAAAAGTGAGGATGACAGCTTCCAAAATGATCACGATATTCCAACTGCATTCATGAAGCAATGAAGCACCTGCTCCAGCTGTTTTTGTAGTTTGATTGGTCGAGAGAAATACCCTGATTTTCTCTGGTTTGAAGAGATAGCAAACTACTTTTCTGCAAAAAAGGAACATTGGGGCTTCGTAGGCAACATGAAGAGAAAATTTATAAGGGACATTAGGTACTATTTTTCGGAGATGTGTATCTGAAGAAGAGATTTGGGGCATTCTATTTCACTGCCATGGTTCGACATATGATGGATACTTTTCTACCTTCAAGACAATGTCTAAGGTTCTACAAGCAGGTTTTTGGTGACCTAAAATGTTAAAGGATTCATAAAAATACATCTCTATGTGTGATTCATGTCAAAGACAAATACATGCCAAAGAAAAATAAACATTAGCAGAAGAAATGAGATGCCACAAAGCTTCATCTTAGAAGTGAAGATTTTTGATGTGAGGGAAATCAACTTTATTGGTCCTTTCCCACCCTTCTTTAAGGAACCAATACATCTTGGTAGCAGTAGACTATGCGTTTAAGTGGGTTGAAGCCTTGACTAGCCCTACAAACGATGCAAGAGTGATGGTAAAGATGTTCAAATCTGTTATCTTTCCAAGATTTGGTACGCCTATAGTGGTGATAAGTGATGAAGGTTCTCACTTCAAAAAAAAAACTTTTGAGAATCTGTTGAAGAATAATTGTTGTAAAGCACAAAGTTACAACTCCCTACTATATCCAAACAAGTGGATAGGTCCAAATTTCCAACATTAAAAACAAAAGTATCCTGCAAAAGACTGAGTACTATAAAAAAAAAATTAGACTGTAAAACTGGATGATGCTTTTTGGACATACAAAACTACTTATAAGACACCATTGGAGACAAAAACCATTTCGTTTGGTGTATAGGAAATCATGTCATCTCCTAGTAGAACTTGAGTGGGCAGTAAATATATTGAAATTTGACATAGATTGTGCATTTGAAAGGCTATTAATGCAGATACAGAGCTGGAAGAGATTAAGCAGCTCGCCTATGACAACTCGAGAATATACAAAGAAAGAATCTTATCATGATAAGAAGATTCTCATCAGAAATTTTTCCCCTAACGATCAAGTGATGTTATTCAACTCCCAGCTAAAACATTTTCCATGAAGTTTAGATTCAAGATGGTTTAGACCTTTTACTATTAAAGAGGTTTGACGTTATGGAGCTGTGGTGTTGCTGGACACTATATGAAGAGAATTTTTTTGTTAATGGTTAGCGGGTCGCTGATTCTAAAATTGCAAAAAGTGGAGATTTCTCCTTAGGTGTCCCTCTTCAAGTCTAAATGGCTAACCAAGTGAAGCTAGTGACTTAAACCAAATGAAGCAAGTGACTTAAACCAAGTGATTAGTGAGAAACAACTCAATGGTAAGTGTATTTACTTTTAATTTTAGCTTTCACTGTTTCAAAAAAAATCACAAACAGAAAGATGTTTGCTTAGTGTCTTCCAGAGTGTAGGAGAAGAACATTGGAGCAACTGCTCCCGATGGTACACAGGTCGTTCCAGGAGCGATCTCCCTAGGTTTGGAGGGACTGTCTGGGAAAGTAGGAAATTTTCCCAAACTTTGTGCGTGTTTCCATACAAGTTTTCTGGTTCTAAAAAGGGATTTTAAGGTTTTAAAAACTTAATTTCCAATCTTTTAACCAATAAGTGGGATCCATAAACAGTTTTCTTCCCCCATATAACAGCCCTTTTCTTCTTCTCCATTAAAATTATTTCTTACATGTTGAATTAGTAATGAGATTTCATTTGGGCTACGTGAAAATTTGATATGTGAACACCAAATTGAGCTTGAGTTCAACTGATTCACCACCTCTTGATTCACATATTTATTGTTTTTCTTATAAGGAGTTGAACTCATTCTCTCTTAGTGTTTGTTAGTTTTGCACAGAATGGCTCCCAAACCACAAATTTGTTACCTCAATTGACGAGCCAACAAGGTTAAGGCCCAAGCTGCAAGTGGTTCTACCTCTACCTCACTAGAAACTGAACATTGACCGAGAGTAAAAGGCCTGCAATTTGAGCTCCCTGACGAGCAGTTTCCTACCAACTCCGGTGAGCAGTGGGATTAAACCGACTACTACTACTGCGAGCGTTGCAATGGAGCCCACTTGATTTATCTGCAAAGAGACTTTGACGAGCCTTGGGCTTTACAAGAACATTGAATCTGTTATTCTCAATGCCCAATTGTAGTTTCGTTCTAGAGACAGATGTTGTCTATCCTGATTTGGTCCGTCAATGCTTTGGTTCCGCCAAGCTGACCTATGCAAACCCGAGGAAGCCTGTTTTCAAGGACCCCATGTTTTCTTGCTTTGTTGGAGGGAAGAAATATATAATTTTGATGGTTGACTTCTGTAACATCTACATGTTTCACAACAAACTCGATTTTCCATGCATTTCCCGTTGGATGATCAATTTTGGGGGACTATTGAACGGTGTTTAATTATAGTATGTAGGAATTGATATATCAGTTAACTCCTTATATATAGTTAATTGTTTGAATATTTTGGCTTTTAATTTCCCAACATAATTGGTTTAATAGAGTTTTAAAATTCAAGCACAATTTGAGAAAATATTGGCATCAAATACAAATCAATAACTAGATATAATCCTAGAATCTAACTTGATATTAATAAAGGACTAACACCCTATAGAGAAAGAAAAAGTCCATAAAAAGTCTTCATATTTACTTAACGAAACATATCCGGATCTAAAAGAAATGAGAAAAATAAATCCACACAACCATAGATCTCACGGTTGCGGACAAACCCAACAATAGATAGCCGATTTAAAGAGACGGCAGCTATGTTTCTAAAGGCGGCAGTTCTTCCTCTGCAGACCGGTGGCAGACAGAGGCAGTGGCTGGACAGAAGCGGCTGGTGGTTTAAGATTTCAGTAATTAAGGCTTTGCTTTTATCTTATTTTCAACATAAAATTATTTATTTTTATAAGGAAAAGAATAGAAAAATCTGAGATTAAAATCCCATATTGAATCTTGAACAAATGTTGATAATTTAATTTTCTTGGGCTTGGGTTTTGTGAAACTCATCCTTAGATTCTTAGTTTAGTAAGTATAGAGTGAGAAACCTTATTCTTTCATATCTCTTTTTTTTTTTTAATATATAACCATTTGATTCCAATGTTGAATCTAAATTAGTGACAAAATCCATTTCTCCTGTGCGTGGATAAGAGAGTAGAAAAATGATTGTTCGGTCTCAAGGTAAGTCTCTCCATTATTGGTATTGAAAAAATAAAACTAAGAGAATAAAATTGAGGATGAAGATGGAGAGAGGAGGACACAGTGGAGCGATAGAAACGATAGAAGCTGTGTGGCTCACTGTGGAGAGAATTGTCTTCAAATGTGGATCCCTTAGATACCAAAAGCTTCTTTCTGCCTGCGTGACTCTACTCCATGCTCACCATCTAGATATTTTTTCTTTCTTTTTGAGTTTCTTCTGCATACTAAAATAATAATGGCTTAAGTTTGGATTTTCCCAAATTTCCCTAAGCTTTGGTTTTTTGATTTTAGGATTCGTGATTTGAGAACTTTTCGAATGGTTTAAATTTACAATTTGAAATGCAAAAATCTGTATTCGAATTTCTGGGTTCAAAATTGTGAAATCTTGGTTCTAAATTTTGTATTTGTTTTAAGTTTGGGAGAAAATTTATTTTAAGGTTTTTAATTTTAGTTTATTTAGTATAATTACGGTTTACTGTTTCGTAATTTGGGTTATAAAATTTTAAACTATTCATTAAACAAATTTGTGGAAAATTACGGTTTACTATTTTATTGTTTGGTTACAAAATTTTAAACCATTTCATTAACTAAGTTTATGAGCAATTAAGTCTTAAATTTTGTTTTTAGATGTAAATAAATATGTAACTTTTATACAATGGATATATAGATCTTTAACTTTGGACAGTGGGTACAAAGATTGAGTTGTCAAAATGGGCAACAAAATGGGCAATATATGATACGATGTCCCATATTTCATGGAGATCTGGATCGTTTTTTTTTTTTTACAACAAACTCATGTCATTACACAGAATATAATATATCAAAATGAAAAAGACCACATTTCTTTATTCAATGGACTAATACAGAAGGTCTGAATCTCAATAACCGATTTTTTTTTTTTTTTTTTTTTAACACAAATACCATTTTTCATTAATGATATCGAAAACCTATAAGTAGACTATTACAACCTAAGAATAGGCTAATACAACTTTAAAAAGGCTAATAAAACCTTATGAAAGGCTAATGAATCTCAATAACCGATTATGAATTCAATTCTGCTTTTGTCAAAAATATATGTGTGTGCGCATATATGTTATCGGTTTTTTAATATGGTGTATGATAATTTATATTTTCCACCGTACATATTGTATTATATTAATATGCACATGCAAAAAAAAATATATATATATATATAAAAGTTATACGGGAAGGAAGAAGAGACAGCAAATAAATAACAATTTTTTTGGGTAGCGTTTTTTTGCTGCAAAGAAATTGGACTGAAAAATAGAGATTTTAGAGCTTTCGGTCAATTTTTATTACAATTTTTCTCTGTGGTCTAGACATGTATTTGCCATTTCTTTATTACAATTTTTCTTTGTGGTCTAGACATATATTTCAAATTTTTTATCTCAACTCTAGAAAATAGAACAAAATATACATGAATCAAAACTTTGTTAATCAATCATTTGGTGACGTTGACATCGCCCGTATCTAAATTAACAAAAATTACAAAAATTATAATTTTTCAAAATATGATAAACAAATGTGGAGAAAAATATGTATCTATATCCATTAAATTGTCAAAAAATATATTTTAGAAAAAAATAAAATTAGGTCACAAAAATCCAAGTAGTGCTTTCTATCATAATTTTATAAAAAACTCATTTTTTACTGTTTTATGTTCCAAATAGATTTATATAAAATAATATAAATATATAAGAAAGATAAAAATAATAGATTTTTTGCTAGAGTAGAGTTAAAATGAAAAAATTGAATCTATATATAAAATCACGAACATATCTAGCAAATATTATTATCATCTACGATATAATATATAAATAAAAATATCAATAATAATAGTTGGTTCTTGAACCAAAGATGCATAGATATAAAAGATAATAATATAAATGAAAAAAATTGAATTTCTTTTTCAATAAAATCATTGAATATTAAAAAAATTTAATTTTTTGTATGTGACATTTGCCACACCTAGTTTTTATCTAAGTTTTCCCTATATAAAATCTAATGGCTTAAATACGTTAATTAATTTAATTTGCTATATTGAACCGATTTAATAAAATTAAATTTAATAATTAATATATGATAATATAAATATATTTAAATAATTTTATAATATTAAATTTATCAGTTAATGAATTTTATCAAATTAGTTTAGTTTATTAGATTTGATTTATTGACGTATTTGAACGAGTAGATTATACATATGATCTATTTAACTATGATATTTTCTCATTGTAACTCTATGTTAACCCAAAAAATATCAAAAATTTATATGATTTTTATGTTTTATATACTTATATTTACTTAACTCAAATTGAAAAATACAATGATAAAATTTATAATTTTTTTCATAAAATAAATAAAACTATGAAATCTCAATAGAAATCACTATTTAGATATTTATAATATAATGTCATTTTATTTTTTTGTTAATAAGTAATGTCTTTTTTAAAAAATTAGTTTAAATTTTTGGTGACTCAACGTATACATTACTTTTTTCAAAAAAAAAAAATTATGATTCAAAAGACACGCCATGGCCACATCAACCTCACCAAATGATTTACTATTGGAGTTATGGTCAATGTATGTTTGGACAATTAATTTAGAGTTGAGATATGAAAATATAAAATATCAAAAAGCTTTTGCACAGATCATGAATATATGTCTTGGATCGGAACCGTGAAGAAAAATAAGGTATGAATTGGGTTGAGTCAACCGAAACCGTGAAGAAAAATTAAGTTTTTATTTTGAATTACAGCCGAATTTTTTTTTGGGTTGAGTCAAAGCTAAAGGTTGATTAGTTGAGTTTAATGCTGTAGAAGTTTTTTTACTATAAAAAGCATTTTACAGTCCAACCAATATCTTACTAAATCTAATTATAATGTATTCACAATATGAAGTTTTGAGTTTTGTATTTTTTGTTTATGTCTCCGTTTAATAACTAAATGTGTGTTTTTCTTTATGTTGTAAAACATGTCACCGGCTGCGCGTCTTCTGGGATATAGACCAATGAAAGATTGCTGATGGTAGCAATGCTTCTTTGATGATGAGGTCTCAATCAAGGCTTATGGTAATAAGAAAGATCATGACTTTCTCTCGGGCGGAGTTGAGTTCACTCACTTTCCACCAGGTGGACAAATCCGTCCCAAACACTCTTTTTCTCTTATTTATATATATTGATTGCTCCTGGAGAGAGACATGCAAGACACACCAAGATGTTGGAAGACATTGTTTTCTGGTCATCTGGAAATCCCAGTCCATTAACGCTGATGCTAATCATTGGAAGGACCTTATTGGACTTAAGTAAATCCGAATGCAATTTGGAAATGTATCTAGGAACTAAGGTCCGAAATAAACAAATCAGGGTGCATTATCAAAACGTATCTAGAACTACAGAGGTCCATGATTATTACTTGAATTAGAATTTTCTCCATAAAATAAAAAAAGTAGTTGATACTATCTATTAAATAAGTAGTTGAGACTTTCTATTAAATGTTTTAGTTGTTTCTAATAGATTTCTCTTGGATGTTTTGATGTTTTAACCTATAAATATGCATTGTTATTATTAAAAAAAAACTTAATGAAATTTTTTTTTCTTTATAATATATGTTCTTAATCTCTGTGTCTCCAAACTATCTTTTTTTCCATGCTAATCCTTAATCTTCAATCTTCTATAAATTCTCTTCTTTAATTCTGCAATATTCTTACATGGTATAAAAACTAAAGCTCATATAATCTCTATTCACCTCAAGATTATTTATTTCAAAGTTATTCCCAACAGTTTATAGCTTTGTCCACTGGATAAAAGAAAATAGAGAATATCTCAAAAGTAATCGTTCAAGTCACACTAAAGGGTGTGAACTATTTACTTTGGTCAAGAACCATTAAGACTGCTCTATCCTTGTGTGGCCTTTGGAGCACATTACAAATGAAGTTCCTCAAAACCACACAGACAAGCTTGATGGAGACAGCAATGAAGAAGAAACCCCATAGTTTCAAGAAGACCAGATGGTTCTTTCTATCATCCAAAAATCTCTTGAAACAAAAATCATAGAGGCCTACTCTTACAATTAAACTGCAAAGGAGTTATGGGATACTGTAAAGAATGTGTTTGGCAACACTTCAAATCTGCTAAGGATTTTTGGAGTAAAAAGACTCTCAATTACCTATCTCAAGAATATAGTGAATTCAAGGCACACTTCGGGAAGTATCGGTCACTATGGGTAGAATTGAAGATGCTCATACATTGCAACATAAATCCAGTGGTGCTGAATGAAAAAAGGGAGCAAGACAAAGTTTTTGGGATTCTTATGACTCTTAATCCAGTCTAAAATGATCTGAATCAGCTTCTTAAGGCTGAAAAACTCCCAACACTTGAAAAAGTTTGATTCCAAGTTCAAAAGGATCAAGACACTCACGACCTCCTTAAAAGAAATGAGGAACTTGTAACTGTCAACAAAAGCGTCCATCATCCTCAACAAGGATCCAACAAAGGCCAAATTGAGGATACACTATATCTTCCGCAGGGTCTGAAAGAGCTGAGAGAATCAACAATCTGATCGACGACACTCACAGGAAATCTCGATGCTCCAGTTGATGAAACTCTTTTTGATATCGAGAAAGAAAGGGGAAAACGGCCAAAAAAACTATGAACTTACCAAAATAAGCCAAAAAAACCTCCAACTTTCAATTGAACCATTTAAACCTTTAATTTTTTGAAAATGGCCAATTTAAACATGAATTTAAGTTGACCACACCATTTTAGCCCTCAAAAAAGTCAACCGTTAAAAATGGTTAACAGCCGTTAAAATTGAAACGACGTCGTTTTATTAATTTAGTTTTTTTGGCGTAATCAAGATAAATATATGTTTAAATTGGACATTTATAACAAAATTATGATTTAAATGGCGCAAACTGAAACTTGATGATTTTTTTTGCTTCTTTTGGAAAGTTCGTGGTTTTTTTGGCCAAAAAAATAATGATTCAAAAAAACACGGCATGAGGTCGTTTGGGGTCCAGTTCAGATTAGGTGTCCCGTTCGGAGTCTCGTTCGGGTTTTTCGTACTTTCGGTTCGGGTCTTAGAAAAAAAAAACAACGATATGAGGTCGATTCTAAACCAAACTTAAATGTATGTTTATAAAATAACGGTCTAAGACCTCATACACATGAATTTGTTTTTGAGATCTATTCTGACCTAATCGACGATATTATAAATTTGCATTTATTTGGACAAAACTAATATATTGAACCCGGTTCATTTGGTTAAAACAATTTTATTGACCCCAGTAATCAACTTAACGACACCAAATAAATGCAAATATATAATATCGTCGATTGGTTCAGAATAGATCTTAAACACAAATTCATGTGCATGAGGTCTCAAACAAAAAAACATGGCCTAAGTGTTCATATTTTTTTTTTTTCCTAAAAAAATCATGATAAATACCAATTTTGTTTATTTAGTATGAGGTCTTTTGGTATGGGTGGGCGTTTGGGGTCCCGTTCGGATTCGGTTCGGGTTTTTTAAATTTTCGGGCATGATTTTGGTAACACAATTTACGTCTGATTTTAGATCAAAATGCTATTTGGATTCGGTTCGGATTCGATTCCGAACCAAAGTACTTAAATTTGGTAATTTAAACATACATTTAAGTTTGGTTTAGAATCGACCTTAGATTGTTGTTTTTTGGTCTGAGACCCAAACCGAATCCGAACAGGACTTCGAACGGGACCCCGAATCCGAACGGGACCCCAAACGACCTCAGACCATGGATTTTCGAATCATAATTTTTTTGGCCAAAAAACCACGAACTTTCCAAACGAAGCCAAAAAAATCACAAAGTTTCAGTTTACACCATTTAAATCATAATTTTTTTTTATAAATGTCCAATTTAAACATACATTTATCTTGATTACGCCAAAAAAACTAGATTAATAAAATGACGTCGTTTCGATTTTAAAGGCCGTTAACCATTTTTAACGGTTGACTTTTTTGAGGGCTAAAATGGTATGGTCAACTTAAATTCATGTTTAAATTGACCATTTTCAAAAAATTAAAGGTTTAAATGGCTCAATTGAAAGTTGGAGGTTTTTTTGGCTTATTTTGGTAAGTTGATGGTTTTTTTGGCCGTTTTCCCAGAAAGAAAGTGATGATTTATTGCCAATTAAAGTCAAAGAACACAGAGTAAGCAACTTGCTCCAAGTAGTAATGGTTGGAGGATATTTTGCAGCTATGGCTCTCCTCAAAATGATCCCTACATCAGTCCTTTGGGGATACTTTGCCTCCATGACCATAAGCATTCGTGGAAACCAATTATGGGAAAGAATCCTACTTCTTTTCATAGCCCCAATTTGACGATTCAAGTTAATTCTAAATCTCCTTTCATCTTCTTTTACTATCTCAAGAATCACTACACAGTTACTTACCAAATTTGCAGGGTCCTTGAAGTTAACCACTCAAGATTCATGGACACTGTTCCATTCAAAATGATTGCAATGTCCACTATCTTCCAAACGACTTATCTTCTAATCTGCTTGGCTTCACATGGATCCCAATAGCTGGAAATTGTTCCCTCTAATGATCATGTTTCTAATACCCGTAAGGGAATACATCCTCCCAAGATTCTTCAAATGGTTATAATATTCAGGACTTAGACACAGCGCAAAGTATGAAGAAGCACCCGCTTTACCATTCAACCTCGCACTGGGGGTAAACAACTCCATTTTCTTGGATTCTTGTTAACATATATTTGATTTTGCAAGAAGACTAGATGGGATCAACAACTTCTTATCCATTTGATTCTGAGATTCTTGATCAGTTTACTACAAAAAGTAGAAGATAATTTAGAAACACATGTAGTCCTAAAGTTGTGAGATTTTGAGAAGATTAAGGAGATTGAAGTGAAGAAGAGATTAGAAACATTATTTTGTCATTAGAAGAGTTTTTGTGGCTGCACATTACAATTAGGGCGTACACCCTTATTTATACAACTCAGAGAATATATTTATGGAACGTTTTGGAGAAAAATGCTCGTAGGTGCAATCAAGATCGATCGATCCAACATTGCGGATGTTTCTGCGATCGATGGCACGAGCTTAAATCGGTCAGTCGTTCGGGATCGATCGATCCAATTTGGATCGATCGATCCTCTTCTCATTCCAACACTCCCCCTCAAGTTTAATAATGATTCAATGATTAAACTTGGATACTATCCACCTCATTAAAAACCTTAGAATGCAAAATCCAGTAGGACAAAAACATTCTAAGGAAAAGAGTATGGACCTCATGATAAGGGGATCAAGAACATGAAATGTTTGTGAGTCCAATCATTGCATGGATGAACTCACAAACCTTTGGACTTGCTGCCTTTGTGAAGATGTCAGCCAATTGATCTGAGCTTCTTGTGTAGCACGGGAGGATTATTCCTTTCTCAACTGCTTCTCTCACCTTGTGGCAATCCACCTCAATGTATTTTGTTCTTTCATGGAAGACTGAATTTGAGGCAATGTGGATTGCAGCTTGATTGTCGCAGTGTATAGTGATGGGAGTCTTGGTCTCAATTCCCAAGTCTAGAAGAAGAGCCTTCAACCATATCGATTATGTTGTTAGCTTCCTTATTGCTCGATATTCTGCTTCAGCACTTGAGCAGGAAACCACCTTTTGTTTTTTTGTTTTCCAAGTTACTAGGTTTCCACCAATGAATGTGCAGTAGCCAGTAGTTGACCTTCTGTCCTTTCTATCTCCAGCCCAATCAGCATCACAATATCCAACAATTTCAGTGCTACTGTTGTTTCTCATCTAAATCCCTTGATCGTGAGTTCCTTTCAAGTATCTTAGTATCCTCTCCACCATTTTCCAGTGAAACAACATGGGATTTTGCATATGTTGGCTTACCTGGTTTACAGCAAAACACAAGTCAGGTCTAGTGATAGTCAAGTAGATTAGCTTACCAACCATCTTCCTATACAGCTTTTGATCTTTGAACTTTGGCAAGCTCCCCCTCAGGCTCTACTTTGTATCCATCCTCTAATGGAGTCTTAGCCTCCTTTGAGTCCAACATCCCTGCATTAGTTAGTAGATCCAGAACATACTTTCTTTGAGATATGAATAGACCTTCTTTAAACCTGCACACTTCAATGCCTAGAAAATATCTTAGTTCTCCAAGGTCTTTGATATCAAACACAGATTTTAGATATTCTTTTGTGGATGAAATCCCTACCTTGTCATTTCCAGAGATGATTATATCATCCACATATATAAGAACGACAACTATACCTTCAGAGCTTTGCAGGGTGAATAGAGTGTGATCAGCTTCTGATCGCCTGAAGTCTTTGTCTCTCAAAGTGACGCTCAAATTATGGTACCAAGCTCTTGGAGACTGCTTGAGACCATATATCGCTTTCCTCAGTCTTAACACTTTTCCTGGACTCACCGAGTCTTCCAAACCAGGTGGAGGCATCATGTAGACTTCGTCTTCCAATTCCCCTTGAAGAAAGGCATTCTCGACATCTATTTGCCACAACTCCCATTCCAAGTTTGTTGCTAAGGAGAGAACAACCCTGATAGTATGTAGTTTAGCCACTGGAGCAAATGTATCTCTGTAGTCTTCTCCATATGTTTGTGTGAATCCCCTTGCCACAAGACGAGCTTTGTATCTTTCTATTTCACCATTAATTTTATATTTGATAGTGAAGATCCATTTCGAGCTCACTGTTTTCTTTCCCTTTGGTACATAAGCTTCATCCCAAGTGTGATTCTTTTCCATAGCACCACGCTCATCTTGCATTGCATCTCTCCAAACTTTCAGTTCTTTAGCCTCTTCATAACTTTTTGGAACTAGTTCCTGATCTAAGACTCCCACGAAGACTTGATGTTCTGGTGGAATATGAACCAGATTGCATACAACTTGAGTTGGGTGGGCAATAACATTGTTGTTGTAGTAAACTTTTGTGTTTGTCCATTTTAATGGGAACTTCTGTCTAGTACTTCTGCGTAGAGCTATTGGACCTGCCTCTTGGTTCTGATTGTTGATGTCCTGAGAGGGAGGTTGTGAGTCACTAGGAGAAGTATCTGGAGTGGGAGTGAGAGGGAGTTGATTATCTTCTAAATCCTCTTGATCATGACCACCAGATGGATTGTCTTCTGAATCTGTTCCTCCCCTTTCATGATTAAGAGAATTGTGACTGTTTGATGAAGAATATGAACTTGAATCATGTTCTACAGGGGATGATATTCCAAAACTGTCCAAGATTCTCTTTAGATTATCAGCACGATCAGATGGGTTTGAGGCTATATCCTTGATACTATCCCAATTTCCTCCTTCATAGTAGCTTTTAGACTCAATAAATTTCACATCCCTGGATACTAACACTCTCCTTGTTTCAGAGTCATAGCACTTATAACCCTTCTGAGTAGGAGAGTAGCCGATGAACATAGCCCTGGTGCTCTTGGCATCTAGCTTATTTCTCTGTTTCCCTGGTACGAGTACAAAACAAACATATCCAAACACTCTCAAATGATTAAGATTAGGTTTAATTTTATTGAATACCTCGAATGGAGAGATATCTTGCAGAATTTTGGTGGGAATTCTATTTATCAAGTAGCAGGCAGCGACTAAAGCATCTCCCCAAAATCGCTTAGGGACGTGCATGTGAAACATCATGGACCTAGCAACCTCCATCAAATGTCTGTTCTTCCTTTCAGCCACACCATTTTGTTGTGGAGTATAAGGACAACTGGTTTGATGAATAATCCCATGTTTAGTGAGATGTTGCTTGAATGCTTGACTGATATACTCTCCTCCATTATCTGATCTAAGACACTTTATCTTAACATTGTAGTGATTAGTAACATAAGTTTGAAAATTAATGAATGCTTCAAGAACTCTATCCTTATAAGTTAGTAAAGTGACCCAAGTGTATTTAGATTTTTCATCAATGAAAGTGACAAAGTATTTATGATTCTCTCTAGAAATACTTGGTGAAGTCCATACATCAGAATGAACTAATTCAAAGCAATGATCATAAACTGTCATAGACTTCGGGAATACTGTTTTGCAGTGTTTTCCAAGGATACATGCTTCACAAATATCATTAGTAAAACTTATCCTAGGAAACATTAATTTCAATGCTCTAAAATGAGGATGTCCAAGCCTAGCATGCCATAGATCACCCTTAATTTCAGAATTATTTGAGCTAGAAAAATAAGAAACTAAAGAATTTGAAGCAAAGTCTTCAAGAACATATAGGTCATCCTTTGTCATACCCTTTCCAAGAATCTTATGTGTCTCAATATCCTGAAAGACAAAAATCATTAGGCCCAAATATAGCATGACAATTCAAATCGGTGGTGGCTTTCTTAACAGACAACAAGTTAGATGTAAATGAAGGCATATAGAAGGCTTTAGATTCCTTATCAAACAACTTAAGGTTCCCTATACCTTTGATTGGATCTTTAGTTCCATTTGCAATCAAAACATTTCCTACAGCCGGTTCTACATTTCTTATCAAGTTTAAATCTCTAATCATGTGATGAGAGGCTCCTGAGTCTACAATCAATGGCTTAGAGATAGTTGTAGCATTAAATGAAGCATGAAGGGATTTACCAATCACATTACCAGAGTTCTCTTTTAGGGCTCTGATGAGTGCATCTAGATCAGTTTTCTTAACATATTCATGTTGGGAAGACACTGGTGCGGCCCTGGTTATATGATAACCAAAGGATCGACTTGAAGGACTGAGGTATGACAATTTGAGGAGGTTACTAACACTCCTTTGTGGCAGCGGATGTATGATTGAATGGAAGGATGCTACTGGCTTCCCTTATAGGCGGTGGTAGGTATTATGGTTGTTGGCGATTATGTGAGGGGATTAATTGGAGGCTACTAGCTCTCCAATTTAGATGTGGATGGTGATGGTTTTGATTCCAGTAGCACAGTTTCACCCTGCAAAGAGCTATGGAATTTCACAGTAGATTACTCTACCCTTAAGTGAATGAAGATCAATGTTCTTAAGCTGAACAGAGAAAGCAAGAAGCAAAGTGCTTTAAAAATAATTTATAAAATTCGATGTTGATTTACAATGGGAGATGTGAAGCCTTTTTATAGGCAGATATTCCTACCTAAACTTTATCTACAAAATAATATCCTAACTACTTTATTCCTAACTTCTAGCTAACAAGAATATCTTTGACTTATTTAATTCCTTTTTAAATGCCAACAGATATCTTGATTTATCATAATCTCTTTGGTTTAATTTAAGTGATTAATCATAAACCAATAAATTAAATTAAACCAGCTTAATTGGTTTATTATTTTTGGGCTTCCTTTTCCTTCTTAGACAGGCCCAAATCACTTGAAGAATGAGTTTTCTTTGGGTTTTAACTATGGGCCTAATTATTAGGCCAAACCACAAATCCATGACTCCTTGGGTTTGGGCCGCTTGGCTTGAGTCTTCTTCTTGGGCCGCATTGGTTGGATCTTCTGTTCCTTGGGCCGCTTGATTTGCTCCTCTCTGGGCTTGGTCCAACTCCACATCCATGGGCTGCTTCTCTAGCTCCTTCTCAATTGCCCAGCCAGCATTGATGGGTTGTTCCAAGCTTTCCAAGCCTCTGAAGCCCATGTTTTCCTTGTTCTGGTCCAGCTTCATCTGAACAAGATTATCTTCTTGTCCAGATCGCTTAACATCCTTGTTGGGCCTTTCTAGGATCGCACCATCCCCTCCTCCTTTGAAAGGATTTGACCTCAAATCCAGTTATTCTGCAACAAAAGAAATCAAGTTAAAATCATTGGATGTGTGATCAAGAATGTCCTCACCTTGGAATGTTGAAGGCGGTTGCCAAGTAGGAGCAAACAAGTGTTCCTTTGGTCCATAATCAACTTGTTTGTCCAGGCCCTGAATCCTCCTTGTTCTTGGAACAAAATCCATAACCTGTCTATCCTGCTTTTTTTCAAACACTAGGAAAACCATATCAAATGTGCAACAGAGATAGACAACTGAATTCCCTTGGTTTAAGATCTTAAAAACAAAATTCAGGTTCCTAGAATCACCATCTAAGACAAGATCATATATCATTCTAGCATTAGAACACTCACTGGAACAAAACTTTTCTTTTGAACACAAACCAAACAAATAGATATCATTGCTAGCTAACATATTGGATTGTGCTAACTTAGAAACTCTTTCAACATATTCAAATTCAGAACTTTTCTTAGCTCTAAGAAGATCATGCATGTTCCTATACCACCATTCTAGCAATGCAAATTCTTGTTCCAAGTTGAAAAAACTTCCAAAAACGTTTTTACTCAATGCAGGGTTCTTATCACAAGGTTTTAAAATCCAATAATCTTCACAGCACAAATTTTAACAGCTTTTTCGAACTAAATTTGAATCCTGCAACCTTTTATTAGAAAAACATTCATCATTCACAAGATCTGCATCAATCCTCATCGATTTTTGTCCTAATGTTCTCCTAATCAACTTGTGACTCAAAGCAAACTCAGAACTCCTAGTTTCAGCAATCAAAGAACATTTTGATCTAGAAAACATTTCATGTCTAGGTGCTTCAAAGGATTGAATCATCTTATCAAAAATAAACTTAGAAACACAAAGTTCTTTTACATTCTCTAAACTAAATTGTTTCTCTTCTTCAGATGTAACAATCACAAACAAACTAGGTAAAGAATTTGTCACACCAATACCCTTACAGAGTTTGAGATGACTTTCATCAATGAAAGAAGGAGTGAAGAACTTGAACTCCCAGCTAGCTGTAGGCGCTAAGTTGTTTTCCAATGACCATCGCTTTGGTGTCTTCTCTGGTAGCTTATCTTCATGATCCTGCAAAGAAAACTCTCTGATACTCGGTTGCACCGGTTTGAGATTAGTAAAACCTAGAAAAGTCTCATCTAATACTCCAACTGATGGAACAAAGAAAGTATCCTGGTTAAACTCACCCTCAGCTACTGATTCCTTACCTTCAAACGAATTTGGCAATGGACCAAACATCTCTCTTCTTCCTCTAACTCCATTGGCTTCCTTAGCAACTTCCAGCATCTCCATGCCTCTGGCTGGTGGTAATTTCTTGGGTAACTCTCCTGGTATCTCCTCCTCAAAGTTCTGCAAAGAGAAGACAAGGCTACTCGGACTCACCGGTTCACAGGTGGTTAGTTCTCTACAAATCTCTTTTCCCTCAAGCATAAGATCACTTTGAGAAGATGGTAGAAAACACTTCTCTGTGTTAGAGTCATTTGAGAACTTTTCAGTCCCAAACAACCTCCTGGAAACCGTGGCTTTATTAGGAGAATATGAAGTTTCAAAAACTTCTTTCTTACTTTTGCAGATTGGATTATAATGATTGGTTTCTGGCTGTTGGAGAACAGGTTTCTCCTTGGAATGCAAATGTTCTTGGCGTGTCCACTGGATGGGTGATGGACGTGAGCTTGGTCTCCTCCACTGGCTACTCCTCCCAGTCTTAGTCCTCTCTGATCTACTCCCAATAGTCCTCCCTTGTGAACTCCTTTGTTGTCTGTCATGCACATAACCAAATTTATTATAATCTGGAGTAAACCTCTTTTTCATAACAAATTTCATCTCAAACCAAGAAGCAATCTGAGATTCTCCATTGTGCCTCCTTGTGAATGCAATCTGATCCCACCAATGGATGGCATGACCACTGAATCCACTTGTTGGAAGTTTGATCTTCATTGCCTCAGTGTAGTGATAACAACTGAACGCCCATTCCATCTTTTCTTCCCATTTCAGATAAGCTTCAGGATCAATCTTCCCATGGAATGATGGAATCCCAAGCTTGGATTGACTAAGGTATTATTCTGCTCTATGGCGACGATGGTGATAAGAGTTAACTCCTCCTGCTTTTCTGCCTGCAGAAATTGAAAAGTCATGAAACTCATTAGCATGGTTAGTCCCATTGAAATCTTGTTGTAGCTTCCTAGTGATCTCAGCCATCATAGCGTCACACTGAAACTGATCAAGATGAATAATCTGGTCCACTGAATTTTTTCTTGCCATGAAGTTCATGAAACAAACTTAGCAAACAAATTAGAAAATCCTCTCTCTCTCTTTTGGTTCTCTCAGTGTCCAATCCTCTTGCTATTCCCACAAGTTCAGAATAGATCAAAGCACAATTACCTAAGATCTAGAGCTATATCCTACTGTGATTAAGATAGAAAGATTGCAAGATTTTTTTCGTCAGCTGATTAATCTTCTCCTAGCAGGGTTTCTCTTCTGCTTTTCTCTCGTTTTTTTTTCAATTTTTTTTTCATTTTTTTTTTTTTTTTTTGCAGATCTTTTCTTAGATCATTTTGTAATTCAGGAAAGGCTCAGCTGACTTACAAAAGATAGAAAGATAAGAATTTGTTTATGAAACTTAAAAAAAAATGAAAAGAAATTGATGGTGGTTTTGAAATCAAACTGATTTCACAAACCCTAACCTTCAAGAGACTTTGATACCACTTGGTGCGGCCCTGGTTATATGATAACCAAAGGATCGACTTGAAGGACTGAGGGATGACGATTTGAGGAGGTTACTAACACTCCTTTGTGGCAGCGGATGTATGATTGAATGGAAGGATGCTACTGGCTTCCCTTATAGGTGGTGGTAGGTATTATGGTTGTTGGCGATTGTGTGAGTGGATTAATTGGAGGCTACTAGCTCTCCAATTTAGATGTGGATGGCGATGGTTTTGATTCCACTAGCACAGGTTCACCCTGCAAAGAGCTATAGAATTTCACAGTAGATTACTCTACCCTTAAGTGAATGAAGATCAATGTTCTTAAGCTGAACAGAGAAAGCAAGAAGCAAAGTGCTTTAAAAATACTTTATAAAATTCGATGTTGATTTACAATGGGAGAGGTGAAGCCTTTTTATAGGCAGATATTCCTACCTAAACATTATCTACAAAATAATATCCTAACTACTTTATTACTAACTTCTAGCTAACAAGAATATCTTTGACTTATTTAATTCCTTTTTAAATGCCAACAGATATCTTGATTTATCCTAATCTCTTTGGTTTAATTTAAGTGATTAATCATAAACCAATAAATTAAATTAAACCAGCTTAATTGGTTTATTTTTTTTGGGTTTTCTTTTCCTTTTTAGACAGGCCCAAATCACTTAAAGAATGAGTTTTCTTTGGGTTTTAACTATGGGCCTAATTATTATGCCAAACCACAAATCCATGACTCCTTGGGTTTGGGCCGCTTGGCTTGAATCCTCTTCTTGGGCCGCATTGGTTGGATCTTCTGTTCCTTGGGCCGCTTGATTTGCTCCTCTCTGGGTTTAGTCCAACTCCACATCCATGGGCTGCTTCTCTAGCTCCTTCTCAATTGCCCACCCAGCATTGATGGGTTGTTCCAATCTTTCCAAGCCTCTGAAACCCATGTTTTCCTTGTTCTGGTCCAACTTCATCTGAACAAGATTATCTTTTTGTCCAGATCGCTTAACATCCTTGTTGGGCCTTTCTAGGATCGCACCAGACACCATAGCTCTGGCTTCCTCTCCATGAGCTTGGAAACCACTACTTGAACCATCTTCTTTGTTGTGGTTGATCATAGCTTCTTGCGATAAATGAGCTCTTGGTTGATCCTTCCACTTGCTTGGCTTGAGATGTGGTTGAAGTATCCAACATTTATCTTTGGTGTGTCCTTTTTTCTTGCAGTGATCACAGAACCATGCCTTTTTATCCTCTTGTTTGTACACCCCTTTGTTTGCCATGATGAGTTCTCTCTTGCCACCAAACAACCCATGTGAGCCCTGTTCTTTTTGGATCTTGGCACACACATCTTCTAGGCTAGGAAGCTTGTCATCTCTGAGAAGGTTCTTAATGAGGTCATTGTAGATTGGATTCAGTGTCATAAGAAGTCCAAACACCTTATCTTGCTCTCGTATTTCATTGAAAACTTTGGGATCAATTGAGCTTGGTCTCAACATCTCAAGTTCAGCCCATAGCGCTCTGAACTTGTCAAAATGCTTGGTGAACTCCATGTCTTCTTTAAGATCATTGAGGGCTTTTTTTACCTCAAATATCCTTAATAGGTTTGATGAGTTCCCATAAACATTCTTCAGGGTTTCCCATAGTTCTTTAGCTGTCTCACAATATGAGTAAGCATCCAAGAGAGAAATTTCAAGTGAGTTTTGAATAATAGACATTACCATCTGATCTTCTTGAAACTATTTGTCTTCTACTCCAGGCATGATCATTCCTTAATCACCTTGTGCCTTTTCTTCAGTTGTCTCCTGTGGAGCTTCATTTAAAACAATATGAGTCCAGAGTCCACGGCTACAAAGGGTTGTCCTCATAGTCCTTGACCATAGGAGGTAGTTTAACCCTTTCAAAGTAACTGGAACAACAATCTGTCTTGAGTTTTCCATGTTCTCAGAGATGATTTGCAGGCTAGATTCGAAGGTTTTAGAGAGATTAGAGAGATTATAGAGATTTAGAAAGGAAAATCAGAGATCATGCGGAATTTTTTGAGAATAAACGAATTAGGAGCTTATCGCTCTGATACCATGTGAGATTTTGAGAAGATTAAGGAGATTGAAGTGAAGAAGAGATTAGAAACATTATTTTGTCATTAGAAGAGTTTTTGTGGCTGCACATTACAATTAGGGCGTATACCCTTATTTATACAACTCAGAGAATTATTTATGGAATGTTTTGGAGAAAAATGCTCGTAGGTGCAATCAGGATCGATCGATCTTAATATGGATCGATCGATCCAACATTGCGGATGTTTTTGCGATCGATGACACGAGCTTAAATCGGTCGGTCGTTCGGGATCGATCATTTGGATCTATCGATCCTCTTCTCATTCCAACAAAAGTTACTAGTTCGACTTTAATACCAATTCTGTCTAAAGTGTTTAGTCCTCGAGCAAATGAATTAAGGGGTGAGATGAGTCCTAGGGTAGCCGAAAAAGGGCAAAAGAGTCCAAAGCCGAAACCTGTGAACCCATCTTCGTCGTTACCGTTGAAGTGAGAATAGCGGTTATGGAGGCTTAGTAAAACCCGAGGACGTTATGTTCAAAATTAATTGATTAATTGATCTTGGTTCTAATAGCTTTCTTGAGTTTTTCTTTTTACTCATGGTTTGTGTCTGCATTTTTCATTTTCTACTCTTGATCATCTCGATTCGAATCACTGTAAATTATATTTACACTAATAAAAGGGGCAAACGCCACAAATAAAAAATTGTTAACGGTAACTTTAATATTAACAAATTTGGCCTAAACATTTATATATATACTGTATGAGTGTATGTATATGTGATGTGGCATTAGATTAATTCATGTTTGTTTTGAGGAGATTCAATGATTTCAAATCATCCATACACACACAAAAGGTAGAGAAAGAGTGGAAACAAGGAAATAGAATGTTGGCAAGATTATTTAGAAAGCTAAAGCAAAAGTAAGTCTCTTTGTGTTTTGGATACTCGAATATAGTATTTCCTACCATGAAAATCCGCTCATAATACATTATTAATCTCAGATGATCTTAACTTTATCCGTTCAATTACATTATTCTCTATCCATAATATAAAATTTTTCTTTTTTAAACGTCAGAAGCCACCTCCATATGAAACATTTGAATATTGCTCGAATTTTTAATGGAATTGAGAACTAATTAAACTCGGAAACCCTATCATTCAATATATTAGATACACTGTAGCTAATGTTTTCTCCTATTTTTCTTATATTTTCTTATATTTTTCTTTTATTTTCCATGTAATTTTCTCTTAATTTTAATTTCTATGTACCAAGATCTTTTCTTTCATTTATATATAACAAAATTGTTAAGTCATCAATATATGTTAAGATTTTTTTACATGTCATGAATATATGTTCATATTGATATCGCAAGTTATTGTTAAGCTAGAAATAGATTGTTTTCCCCCAAACAACCTGCAACATAGCTGGAGTTAGAACATGATTCCTTGATTATGCATCATGTTTACCGTGAAAAGCCGCCCGTATAATATTATTAATTTCATGTGATTTTACCTTTACCCGTTCAATGACATTGTTCTCTAATGTAGGCTATAATTTTTTTCTTTTCAAGCGTGAGAGTCACCTTCATTTGAAACATTTGAATATTGTTCGAATTATACAAGGAATGGAAATTAATTATTAAATACAACATATTAGATAGAATGTAGCTAATATTTTCTCCTATTTTATGTATTTTTATTATATTTTTCTTATATTTTTTTCATGTAATTCTCTCTTAATTCTAACTTTTATGTACCAAGACCTTTTGTTTAATTTATATATAACAAAATCTTTAAGTCATGAATATATATTTAAGAAATTTTAAAAGGTCATAATTATATATTCTGATTGATATAACAACTTACCATTGAGCTAGAAATTATGTTTGGAGTTAGAGATTGTTTTCCTCCAAACAACATGCAGCAAAGCAGAAGTTAGAACATGTTTTCTTGATTACACAACATGTTTACCATGGAAAACCGCCCAAAATATATTATTAATCTCAGGTGATTTTAACTTTACCCGTTCAATGATATTATTCTCTATCGCATCCTATAAAATCTTTCTTTTTAAGCGTGAGAAACCACCTTCATATGAAACATTTGAGTATTGCTCCAATTATACATGGAATTGAGAATTAATTAAACTTGGAAACCCTATTATTCAACATATTAGATAGAATATATCAAATGTTTTCTTCTATTTTTATGTATTTTCTTAATTTTTTAATATATTTTTCTCTTATTTTCCATATAATTTTTTCTTAATTCTAATTTCTATGAACCACCTTCGATCGTTAATTCATGAATATATGTTAAAAGTTTTGTACAGGTCATGAATATATGTTCATATTGATATCGCAACTTACTTACTGTTGAACTAGAATTTGAATGTTTTCCCCCAAACAACCTGCAGCAAAGCTGGAGTTAGAACATGTTTCCTTGGTTACCAACATGTTTATCGTGGAAAGCGGTCAAAAATATATTATTAATCTCATGTGATCTTAACTTTACACGCTCAATGACATTATTCTCTAGTGCAGACTATAAAATCTTTATTTTTAAACGTGAGAAGCCACTTTAAACATTTGATTATTGCTCAAATTATGCATGTAATTGAGAATTAATTAAACTTGGAAACCTTATTATTCTACGTATTAGATAGAATGTAGCTAATATTTTCTCCTATTTTTATGTATTTTCTTATATTATTTCTTATATTTTCTCTTATTTTCCATGTATTTTTTTCTTAATTCTAATTTCTATATATTTTTTATTTATATATAACAAAATCGTTAAATCATTACATGGCCAATGTTTTTATTTTCTCAAGAAAATCGGTGTCTTATCTCGTGACAGTTTATGCTAAAATAAAAATTGATTTACAAGAAGATTTTTTGAAGTCATTCCTTTTTTTTGTATGTCATAATAACGAGAACTGCAAACTCAATCAAAAGTTCAAAACTCTATCTCACCTTATAGTAGTTATACATTAAAACAATAAACAATCAGTGTTCTACTCTTGTCCTTCCTCGTTAGATTTAGTTTATTAGAAGTTAACCGTTGTCTTTTGTACCATTTTTATGTGCGTACTTTTTTTATGGCTTTCAAGCTTGGATTTAAGGCATCACCAAAATACATATTTTTAGAGGCATCAAACTAACTATGGATCATGGGCTTTAATTATGTTTATTTTTAAAAATATATTAAGTTAAAAAATCTCTTGCTTTTATTTTTAATAACAGTGGTGATTTTTTGGAAATATTTTTTTTTATTTTCAATTAATTTTATATTTATAATTAATAGTTAAAAAAGGTAGATTAGTTAAGAGAATTTTCTTTTAGATTTATTTTTTTTAGACTCAATATTTTTTCATCTTCGAAATATTTTACAGAATTAAGTGGGTAATCCTATTGAAATACTTAATTTTTTGAAAAAATTTAGTGTTGTTATCCAAATACATGAATCACTTATCACATATTATTGACAATTCCAGTTTCAGTTGCTACCACAAAAATAATGTTTTTAAAAACTGAAACTTATTAAAAATTATTTGTGATCTACTATTTCAAAAGAGAGATTGAATGGGTTAGCTTTGCTATCAATCCAGACAAATATGGTTAAAGATCTCGATTATACGAGTTTGATAAATGATTTTACGACAAAATCGTATGAAATACTATATTTGAGTACTATATTTTTTGTAATAGATTTTCTATGAAGTTAATTTTTTTTTTGAAATAATTGTTATTTTATTAATAATATTATAAAAATATAAATGTATTTAAAATTTTTTTGCCTAGGACATCAAAAATCATTGGACCAGCTCTGCTGGGTAGTCAAGGAAACATGTTCAAATTCCAGCTCTATTGCAAGTTGTTTGGGGGAAAACATTCAATATGAGGATCTATTCAATGATCTTCCCACATTTTTATTTTTAACTTTCATATTTCAACTCTAAGAAAACTGTCAAAACATATACTGAAATTTGCCTAGAATGACCTATATCTTATAACTTATGACTAGACTAACCCATTCATTTTTTGGTTGGAAAAAATGGTGGATTAAATACATGAAAATCTGCATAGTTCATTTTATTTACTAGTTTGCCATTTGAGTAGATAACTTCTCAACGGTTACTAAATTGAAGTCGTAACTTTTCAACTTTCTACAATCCCTTCTACAAATACAAAATTAAAAAAGCAAACCCATCAAAAAACTCTTCGTCTTCCAAAAAACTCTTTGCTTCCAAAAAACTCTTCGTCTTCGTCTTCGTCTGCATTGCATTCTCTTCGTGTGCTTCTCTTTGTTTTTGTCTTCTCGCTGAATTTCGTATTTTCCGGCTTCGTCATCTTCACCGAAATATTTCGTGTTCTCCCTTACAGGTAAGAATCAGTGGAGAAGAACTATTTACTGCTGCCGCCGATACTCTTTTCGTGTTGTCGCAGACATATTTGTATTCACTGCAGAATTATTTTAAAGTTTTTGTTTAATTAGGTTAAATTATGTATAGATGTATCAGTAATAAACTGTAGTTGTTGTAGAATTGTTTAAGGTTGTCACAGAACTATTTGTAGTAACCGCAGAATTATTTTGATTGTATTTAAAGAATTCGTTGTTGTTACCTCGTTCTTCTATGATTTGCAGAATATGGCCGATTCACGCTATCCAGCTAGATTTTACGATGAAAATCTCCTTTTGAACTGAAGAGTATAAATCATTACTGTACATTTGGGAAATTCAAGACCCTCAAAAAATATATTGGTGTAGATGCGTGGGAGGCGCTGAATAACTCATATGTTGGAGTTATTCTGAAACTGGTGGACATAGATTTGACTGATAATTATGTATATTCTGCCAGTATTGTTCATCACTTCATAACCCATCAGTTGTCAATCATCGATGACCATGAGTTTTGGTCATTGATTGATGATCAGCCTATGCGATTCTCGCTAAACGAGTATAAGGAAATTACTGGTCTTAACTGTGACCTATATCCAGAGGAAGAACATGTAAACTCTTCAGAATATGAAGTGATGTGGAGAGAAATGAATGTCACCCCAGGATGTGGACCTACATGGGAAGAAATATCTAAGGTTTTGCCACGGTGTGAAGAGTGAAGTTTGGAGAAGAGGATGATAGTAGGGAGGTTATGCATCTTGCATGTGGGGATTTATGGCATACATCATGGTTCTCGGATACCGTTGGAAAGCGCAAAACGAGCGCTTATTGCTGACCAGTTTGAAATATATCCATGGGTTAGAACTGGATTTTGGAGTTTGATAGACTCTATCAAAATTGTTTCCATGAAAGGAAAAAGCTACACACTGTCTGGTTGCGTTCATGTTCTTCTGATATGGATTTTTGAGTCTGTTCTTGCGGTTTGAGAGATTTATGAGATGAGGAGGGATTTGGTTGATGTGCCACCACTCCTTAACTGACACGGTAGTCGCCAACGTTTTAGTTTTAAAGAACTCATTGTTGATGAGAAAGGTAAACATCAAGAGGTATATAATTTAACATTATTATTAGAATCTCTACTTTGACATTTTTTGTGAATGGTTTACATGTTATCGTGGAGATAGTTAAAGGGTTTCCATGATTGATTTATAGGTTCGTGTAAGGTATATGTTTCCCGTTACATATGAAGATAGGTACCCTAAATGGAACAATAACCAACAAAGCTTGGATAGGAAGCTTGACAATATGCTTTCGGATATCATATCCGATCAGTTGGTTAAAGGTACTTGGACTGGTGGAAAAAAAAATCCTTAAAACATAAATCACGTTTGGCTGATCACCCTAACAAGCATAAAAAGGAGAAGAAGCTGAATTTTGAGTTACAGCCTGTTGAAGTTGTAGAAGAAGCTGAGAATGTGCAGGGTATCAGAGGTTTGCTTAACTCAATTATTAAGATGGTGAAAGGTTTATCTGACAAGTTTGACAACTTGGAGGACACAGTATCCAGAAGATTAGAAGACTTCGAGGCATTTGCCTCAACTGTGAAAGGTGAAATAAGAAATCTGGCCCATGAAATAAAGCAAAGTCGTCCGACAAATGATGATGTCAACATCAGCACTTCTTAAGGCAAGCAAGAGAAAGAAGATGATGCCGGCAGTAGCACACCGGCAGGTGGTATTACAGTGGGTCGCGGTAAAGCGAACCCTATAAATATACCAAATCTAGTTGACAGTTCCGATGATCCAGTAAGTAATACTATAAAAAGTTTGTTTTTACATTCTGATACGACATGCTTACTTGATGTTTGACATCTTTACGCAGTCATGGCTGGTAGAAAAGGGTGAAGTTGCATATGATGGGCTTGAAGTGACAAAGGTGGTGAAGAATTAAAAAAAAAACTCAATAGCGTAACGCAGAAGATGATGATGTCATTGACATTACGTCACAGCGGAATGAAGAAGATATGCAGATGGCGCCAAGTCCTGGAGAACAGTTGGACGCTGTGTTGTCCATCGTGGATGTTGTTAATCGAAAGGGAATGCGAATTCCCAAATTGACAGATTGTCAACAATCGCCATACCTTCCTAATTCCACTGTCAAATGCATCATCCCAGGTGTGGTAAATTCTCGAAACGCTTATGATCCGATGGCTCCAGTAGATGAAGAAAAATGGGAACGCTTTGAAAACTGGATGGATACGACTAAGTATGTATCACTGAATTAATTACTGCATATAATTCAGTAAGGTATTCTGTTATCTAACTAATATGTGTCTTTTGTCCAGGGGTGAAAATCTTGCAACATCCAGTGATTTTTTCATTCCAATCATTCTTCCTAAAGAGAAATGGAGTTTTAAAAAGGGTGAACCTAATGGGTGGTTGCTCGATATGGTAAGTAATTAGTTATCGTTGGATTATTAACAGTTGTCGCTCAGTTAGTTGTAGTATTCGTTGAATTAGATTAAATTATCGCTGATTTATTCATAGTTGTCTCTCAGTTAGTTGTAGTAGTCTCTGAATTAGTTTTAATTGTCGCTGATTTATTCATAGTTGTAGCTCAGTTGTCGTGAAAGTGGCTGAATTTGTTTTAGTTGTCGCTGAATAAGTTTTAGCTGTCGCCGATTTAATAAATCACTCACTCTTGCCATTGTCATTGTTAACAGCACTTGGACGAAGTACTGACAATGTTCCGTAGAAAAGACATGCGTCCTCTGTCACCATTCCGGGCAAGGGTTGGCTTCATATATCAGTGTTTCATGAGTATCATGCAACGAGATTTTAAAAGTACGAAGTTTAAGTCAGCCAAAATCTCGTTTGATGCACAATATTTGGACCACTTCAACGGAGTGTTACCTACTAGTTCAGTAACAAGAAAGAGATGGTGACACGATATTGATAATTTGTATGGCATTGTCCACATAAGCGATAATCATTGGGTTGCAGTAGACATCAACTTTCCCCGCGAAACAATATTTGTCTATGACTCAATACCCAGTAGCACCACTGACAAGGGCCTCCTCGAAGAGATGCACTTTCTTCGGAAATGCATGTCGGCAATATTAAACATCTGTGTGCCAGATACAGAACGCCGACGAACCGATCGAATGTTTAAGCTGACTAGAGTGAAAAGGAGCGTTCCAATTCACAGAACCCAAGGGGCGGGAGATTGCGGTGTCTACGCTTTGAAGTACGTAGAGTGTATGGCTTTAGGAAGGAGTTTTGAGGGGCTTAACGATGAGAACATAGTCAGTCTCCGACGTAAACTGGCAGCATAATTGTTCGATGAAATTCCGGAAACAAGAGGAGACACACCAGTTACGACGACAGATCCCATACCCATTCGTGCCATACCACCTACAACTTCAACATCATAATCGTCACTTTGATTAATGTAATCTTTGATAACAATACGTTTAATTCTGGGATTGTATTCAAATATTTCTACGAGAATCGATAATTTGCAAATGTTTGTCGCTCAGTTAGTAAATATGTGGTAATTTAAAATTAACTCTGCGAAATTATCGACTGGTTGAATTTTAGGATACATTATATGTAATATTTGCACTTTGTTTCCTCTGTAATAATTTTTTTTTATTAATAAACAAGTTATGCATTTCGTCTCTTCCAATTACTCATATTCTTTTGCCTGGTTTATCATATAACAAATATGCGGTAGATGACAATAAGTCTGCGATTATAAAACTTAAACAAATCTGCAAATGTCAGACATAGTAAACCCTACGAACAATATAAGAATACAGACATAGTGATGAATCGCTATGGTAGTTTATAAGTTTGACGGTTATGTCCAACTTCATTACAGTTACCACAGGCGTGTTGTTTTCGCGGTTTTTTCTTGTCCATCGTAATTTCTAAACATGGTTTAGTTCTCGATTTTTTGGGCCGTCCTGGTTGTTGTTTAGTTAGAGGCGGAAAACATACCTTTCTGGTATTATGTTCGGGTACTGGTATACTGAAATCCCTTGGCATGATTGCGGTAGCCTACGCATTATACAAATAGGAGCGATGGTAGTACAGATGACAAAGGGAAATAGGAGATATATTCCTCTTTTCGGCTACCGCAATTGCGTGGTCGCATGATATCTTTTCCAAATCAAATCGACGACACGTACACGTTCTGTCTTTCAAATTTACAATGTTCACTGATCTACCAACCAAAGTAACTTGTACACGCACAACATCAATATCTTGTACAGTCAAAAGTTTTAACTGTAGAACACGGTCCTGGAATAACAAAATTATGGTGAGTTCAAATATTCCTGCGTTGTTCACTAGTATGATAAACATCAAATTTACCTGAAACAATTTCTCAACTCCAGTAGTTAGAGTTGTCTGTAATCTCATAGATGCGGTCCTTCGACTGTCAAACCATCTAGTAATCATCGATCGGATTGCTTCTAGAAGTTGAACTATAGGCAATTTCTGAGCTTTGGATAGGACATTGTTCATAGATTCAGCTATGTTACTTGTAAGGTTATTATACCGATCTCCAGGAAAATGAACATGTGTCCAAAGGCGTACATCAGCTCGTTTCAGGTACGCATGAAGTGCAGAATGCACTTCTTTCAGCTCGTCAAAAGGTCTCTGAAAATCAACAGGTTTGAAAGTGTATGCCCCCTTCTTCACCAAACTGAATGCTTCTTTACCTTTAAAACGTACTAATATGTTATTGTACAAATGATACATACAGATTCCACGATTACACTTTCTATAAACAGTTGCAATTGCTTTCCCAATAGATTTATGCCTATCTGAAATAATGACTAACCCTTCATCATCGGGGATAACAGCACTGAGTTGCTCGAAGAACCATCTCCATGATTCATCATTTTCAGTGTCAACAACAGCAAAAGCAATCGGGAATAAATTGAAATTACTGTCTTGACCTGTAGTTGTGAGGAGTGTCCCTTTGTATTTCCTTTGCAAGAAAGGAAATTCAATGATGCTACCTGCAAATGATATAAACAAGTATTTGAATCTATTTTCTTCATCAACAACAAGCCGTGTGTGTGTCCCAGAATTTTCTCTTTTTATCATGTATAAGTACGTTGGTAGTAACTGGTATTCACTTTCAGGTGTTCCCCTCATCAATTCGCGAGCATGTCTTAATGCACGGTATGCCTTCCAATATGAAATCTACACCATCCAAAAAAACGTAGACATGTAACTTCACCGAGTGATCATTAAAAAAGTTGATTGTTAGTAATTATGAAATACGCGGATGAGTACATTGATTTGAAATCGTTTTTTCAGCGCATCAGCAACATGAGTTGACAAAATGCTATGTCTGAATCCATCGACGTAGTAAGTGTAAATTAATCCAAGAATCTCATGTGTGGCTTGTCGGGATTGTCCTGAACGCTAGTTACGGAACATGTATGTTCAGAGATATGCTTTCGAACATGAACCTTTGGATAATCTCCTACTGGTGATGCTCGAACCTTCCAACAACATCCCTTGACCCAACACTTAGCAGTAAAAAAAATGGCGTCGATTTATGAATATCAAAATCAAATTTTTTAACCACGGTTAGAACCTTCATTCTTATCACCAGCTGCTCTTTTGTCTCATAGCATTGTCCGACAGCTAAATCCAAATCTTCCAACTCAAGTGTTAATGAGTTTGCAACATAACCATTTACTTCACTAACCAGTTCTCTTCTTAGGAGGTAATTTCAGATTCTCGTGATCATCTTTATGTACCTTCTCAAGCTCCTCCAAATTGTCATAATCTACTTCTTCTTTAATCCCAGAAACCCCCTCAATATTCACATCGTATTCTTCCTTCATCCCAAACGCTTCAAATTTCTCATCACCTGAGTCGGTTCCATCAGAGTCATCGCAATAATCAAATCTGACATCATTATCTTCATCACAACCTTCTTCCAAATTAAGTTCACCATTCCGAACTACATCTTCATTCTTGTCATCTCTTATTTCAAACTGAAACTCATCTTCCAATGGCTTAATATCGATTTTTTTCTTCAGTTCCACACAAATTCGACGACAATAACCTTTGGATTGCCCAAAAAAACTTGAAATTGCCTAAAATTTGAGATATATACTGGAGGTGTATCTTGAGGCAATTTCTTCAGAATCTCTATGAGCAACATATAACTCAATTTCACGTCAAATTCTCTCTTATCCAAGGCAAAATCCTCAAACATCATACCCATTAGAATGGCGTACTTCATACAAAATGCAACTAATACCATTCTAATGGTACGGCCAATGTTAGTCCGAGATTATTTATGCGACAACGTACGAAAAATTCTGCAAAACAAAACTGCGATTAGAAACCCAAATCAGCGGCTGATAGAAAAACGAGACGATAAACAGCGAACACATATGAATAATTCTTCGAAAACATAATAATAATTATGCGAAACAATTCTGCTGTAACTACTAACAATCTATCGAGATAACAACAAACGACAACGTAAAAATAATTCTGCGAAACAATTCAGCGATAACAATAAACAAAACTGCGACTTATTAAACTTGCGACAACACACTAATAATTCTGCGAAACAATTATGCGATACCAACAAACAAAACTGTGACATATTAAACTGCAACAACGTAACAATATTTCTGCGAAACAGTTATGCGATAACAATAAACAAAATTGTGACATATTAAAATTACGACAACACGCTAATAATTCTGTGAAATAATTCTGCGATACCAACAAACAAAACTGCGAAATATTAAACTGTGACAACGTAAAAATATTTCTGTGAAACAGTTCTGCGATGATAATAAACAAAACTGCGACATATTAAACAGCAACAACGTACCAATAATTTTGCGAAACAAGTTTGTGATACCAACAAACAAAACTGCGAAAATATTAAACTGCGACAACACACTAATAATTCTGCGAAACAATTATGCGGTTGATAAAAACTGCGACCACGTGACAAAAAAAACTGCGACATGGGATCAATTGAAACAGCAAAAATGCGTAATAACTATGCGACAAAAAATCTGCGCTAAAATCTATGCGGTGGTATTATCGTAATAATTTTGCGATACAACATTCGTATAGGGGTACGACTGGGATTTAGAAATTTCGAAAGACGGTGTAGTAATTAACAAAAGATATAGGTTATCCTAGTAATTACATCTAATATATAGGTCAATACAATTATTCTCCCAAACATATATTGACCACAATTCCTTGAGTCAATCAGTTGTGAGAGTAGTGATTCTGATTCAAGTTTCTTGTTCTTATTTAAATCAGATGACATTGGAGAAGGACCGGTCTCAGTTTAATTTGATATGACATTGGAGAAGGTCCTGTCTCTGTTTTATGTTGATTGAGGATAACCGAAGGCAGTTTAAGTGGAAAAGAGTTTGTAGTAAAGATGGAAAGTCTTGACCGTCAACATTATCGACAACTATAAATTTTTTTTTGTAACTTCTTCATTCGGTCGTACAATTGATGTGAATAACAATAAAACTCCATTGATGAACTTTGCTTGAGTTTTGAGGTGTATTCTTCTTTCATCAGAATCTTTGACGGTTCCAGAGGTTTTTCTCCATGGAAGATACGGATGATGGCACATCTTGTATCTATAAAATCGAAAGATTCCTTGACAGATACGAAGCTTAAGATGCTATTTCCTTTGTCAAAAGGCGAAGAAAAGCAACCTGCAGAAGAAGATGATGAAAGATCTGAACGAGCTAAGAATCTTATTGCGATGAATCTAGGTGATAAGGTTCTTAGGAAGATTAACTTTGATGAGTCAACAGCTGAGATTTGAGCTCTGTTATATCATCTATATATGGAGAGCTCGTTACCAAATCTTATTCATCTGCAGCTGAAGTTCTATACATGCAAGAGTATATTTCAGAATATTGATGATTTCTTGAAGATAATTGCAGAATTGGGAAGCTTGAATGTCAGTGTTACAAATGAAGTTCAAGAAATTTTTCTATTGACATCGCTTCCAGCAAATTTTGATCAGCTGAAACATACTCTCAATTATGGAAGAGAGTCATTGACGTTAAAAGAAGTCATCTCTGCAGATAGATCTAGAGAAGGAGAAATCACAGAGATGATTAAGTAAGATAAATGCTCTGGGACAGTCCTATATACAAGTGAGAGAGGAAGATCAATTTATAGAGGTTCAAGAGATATGAAGAACACCATAAATCGATGTAGATCAAACTCTACATCTATACTCACTTGTTGGTTCTGCAAGAAAGAGGGGCATCTAAAAAAAGACTGTTTTGCAAGAAAAAAAAGATTTGAAAATGAGGGTCAAGGGGAAGCAGCAGTCATCACCGAGAAACTAATATTCTCACAAGCTTTGAATATGACTCATCAAGAGTCAAAACATAAGTGAGTCATTGACTCTGGTTGTACTTTCCATATGACATCTCGGATGGATTGGTTCCCGCTATTCAATGAAAACAGTCCTATGATGATTCTATTTGGTCATAAAAAAGGGTGTGGAACAGTAAAGCTTAACACCCATGGAGGCACTATCAAAGTGCTGCAGAATGTCATATACATAGCGAATCTGAGAAGGAATTTGATTTGTACTGGTACTCTTGACAAGTTGGGATACTCTCACTGAAAGATTATGAGATTAAGAGATATGTAGAATGAGAGAATGAGAGATTAGAGAGAACTAGAGAAAATAATGATTTTCTGTGAAAGGGAGTAAGGTATTTATACTAATCTAGTCTAGGCTTGTTTGGATACAAGGATAGCCTTATACATGAATGACTACAAGGATAACATAATACTAGAATACAAACAAGCCTTAGACACTCCTCCCTAACACACATATCTCACGGCTTTTAATAGCCATAAGGGACATTCTAAATTCATCATTTCTTCTTCATTCCAACACTCCCCCTTAAGCTTAAGACATGAAGAATGTCTAAGCTTGTAACCATGAAGTATTACCTCATTAAAAATCTAAAGAAGGAAAACTCAATTGGAACAAAACCTTTTCTAGGGAAAAAAGTATAACACTCCATGTTGGGATCATTGGTGTGGAATGGTCATAAGACCAAGTCTTGGATAGATAGAGGCGCCATTTTTCAGAGATGTTGCCTTAGTGAATACATCAGCTAGTTGGTCTTCACTCCTTGTATAGCAAGGCAAGATGATACCTTTCCCAATAGCCTCTCTTACTTTATGGCAGTCCACTTCTATATGCTTTGTCCTTTCATGGAACACTGAGTTGGAGGCTATGTGTATGGCAGCCTGATTATCACAGTGGATGGTGATAGGATCCTCACACTTCACGGCTAGATCTTCCAAGAGTTGCCTTAGCCAAATGCATTCAGTTGTAAGCTTCATCATTGCTCTATATTCTGATTCTCCACTAGAGCATGATACCACCTTTTGCTTCTTGGTTTTCCAAGTCACAAGGTTTCCCTCCTATGAAAGTACAATAGCCTGTGATACTTCTCCTATCCTTCCTATCTCCTGCCCAATCTGCATCACAATAACCAACCACATTTTTGTTTTTATTGCTACCCATCCATATACCTTGTTCATGTGTGCCCTTTAGGTATATTAAAATTTGTCTGGCCATCTCCCAATGTCTCATCTTTGGTCCTTGCATGTGTTGAGATACCTGATTCACAGCAAAACATAAATCTGGTCTTGTGATGGTTAGATAAATAAGCTTACCAACCACTTTCCTATAGAGCTTAGGATCATGAAAATCAATTTCCTCCTCTAGCTCCCCCTTAGTTGCGATTTTATAATATTCTTCTAAGGGGGTTTTGGCTGGTTTAGCTTCTATCATACCTGTAGAGGTTAGTAAATCTACAACATACTTCATTTGGGATAAAAAGAGACATTCCTTGAACCTACAAACTTCAATTCCCAAGAAGTATTTAAGTTCTCCTAAATCCTACACTCTTTAAGTAATCTTTAGTAGATGCAATACCAACACTATCACGACCAGATATGATTATATCATCTACATAGATAAAAATTACCACAATACCTTTCTTACTCTTTAGTGTAAAAATAGTATGTTCAACTTTAGATCTTTTGAAGCATCTATCCATTAAGGTTACACTTAGCTTGTGGTACCAAGCTCTTGGAGATTGTTTAAGGTCATAGATAGCCTTCCTTAGTCAGAGAGTATTGCCAATTCCAACCTCCTCCTCTAGACCAGGTGGTGGTGACATGTATACCTCTTCTTCTAGCTCACCTTCTAAGAAAGCATTCTTGACATCTATTTGCCATAACTCTCACTCAAGGTTAGTAGCAAGTGAAAAAACAACATTAACAGAATGAAGCTTAGCTACAGGTGCAAAGGTATCCCTATAATCCTCACTATATGTCTAAGTAAAACCCCTAGCCACCAACCTAGCTTTATATCTATCAATTTCACCATTGTTTTTGTATTTAATGGTAAAAATTCATTTAGAACTTACATCCCTTTTTCCTTTTGGTAGAGTTGCTGAAGCATAAGTATCATTCCTTTCCATGACTTGTTTCTCAGATAAAATAGCTTCTCTCCATTCCTTCTTGGACATAGCTTCTTCATATGTCTTTGGAATCTGCTCATTATCAAGACTAGAAATAAAAGCAACATGATTTAGAAGGTAAGTGAGCAATATTACAAACTCCCTGATCATGATGAACCACAACATTCCCATTGTAGAACACTGGTGAATTCCTTTGTCTTGTGCTCCTTCTTAATACAGTAGGTGGAGCTTCTTGATTAGGTTCCTCTTCTTCACCTAAGACTTCAACAAGAGTGGGCACATCTCTTGATCTTTTGGAAGCTGAGACTAGGATTGATTCATCTCCTGCTGAGTCTTGTTAGACATGAGTAGATGCTTCCCCCCCATGTTCAAGAGGAGGAAGACCAGGAGAGCTGAAAGGAGGGGTTTGCCGTGGAATGGATGGACCGGCTGGGGTGACAGGCCGCGGTTCCACCGGAGGTACGGCTGAGCTAGGGCCGCCTGGTTCTTGTGCAGGTGACTAAGGTGATCTGACCGTGTGCTGAGAAGGAGGAGGACCGCCTACTATGCCAATGCTTTCCAAGAGCTTCCCCAAGTATTCAGCTTGGTCTGATCTTCTTGATGAAATGTCTTTAAATTGGTCCCAAGTTCCTTCTTCATAAAAACATTTTTCTTCTTAGAACTTAACATCTCTAGATACCAAGACTCTTCTAGTCTCTGGGTCATAACATTTGTATCCTTTCTGAGTAGAAGAATACCCAATGAACATAGCTTTGGTACTCTTTGGGTCCAGCTTTTTCCTTTGCTCTCTTGGAACTAATACAAAACAAACACAACCAAAAACTCTCAAATGATCAATATTGGGTCTAGTTTTGTTTAGTACCTCAAATGGAGACAGGTAATCTAGGAATTTTGTAGGAGTCCTATTAATCAAGTAGCATGCAGTTACAAGTGCATCCCCCCAAAATCGTTTGGGTACTTTCATGTGGAACATCATTGTTCTCACAACTTCCATCAAATGCCTATTGTTCCTTTCAGCTATTCCATTTTGTTGTGGAGTGTAAGGACAACTGGTTTGAAGCTCAATGCCATGCTTGGCTAAATGTTCTTGAAGTCTGGTGCTAGTGTATTCTCCACCAATATTTGTTCTAAAGCATTTAATACTTGCATTGTATTGATAGTAACATATGCTTGAAAATTTAAAAATGAATCAAATACTCTAACTTTAGAGCTAAGTAAAGTAACCCAACTATATTTAGACTTTTCATCAATAAATGTCACAAAATACTTATGGTTTTTTTCTAGATTAAAATGGAGATGTCCAAACATCATAATGCACCAATTCAAAACAATTATCATAAGTATGCATATATTTTTCAAAAACTGTTTTACAATGCTTCCCAAGAATACAAGAATCACACAACTCCTTTGGCATTTTCAATCCAGGAACAATTAATTCAAGAGCTCTAGGATGAGGATATGCTAATCTAGCATGCCAAAGATCAGAATCAGTACTAAATACACTTGCTTGAAAAACCGCCTCTAAATCACTAGTACTAGTCATGTTTTCAAGCACATACAAGTCATCTCTTGTGGTTTCTTGTCCAAATCTTATACTAGTTTCAATATCCTGAAAGTAGAAATCATTAGGACCAAATATAGCATGACATTTTAAATCAATAGTAGCTCTTTTAACTGAAAGCAAGTTAGAAGTAAAAGAAGACATGTAAAATACCTTAGATTCGTTATCAAACAACTTTAATTTTCTTATGCCTTTGATTGATACTTTAACTCCATTAGCAATGAGAACATTACCTAGGGCAGATTCTACATTTTCTAGCAATCCTAGATCACTAATCATGTGATGAGAAGCACCAGAATCAACCACCAAATATTTAGGAGCATTAGGAGTAAAAGAAGTTTGAAAAGAAGCATGAAAAGTTTTACCCATCAAATTGCTATCCTTTATAGCTTTGATAAGAGCTTCTAAGTCTGATTTTGTCACAAAGTTAGATGCTTGTGACATGGTACTAGTGGAGGCTGAGTGAGAAAGAGAGCTTCTTCCACACGCCTTTGAAGGCATAGGGCCGTGAGCTAGACTGGCCGTGGCTGTCGGTTGCTGAGGCCGTGAAGCCCAGGTTGGCTTTAGATGAGGATGGAGTACCCAACACTCCTTCTTTTTATGGTCATTCCTCTTGCAATGGTCACATATTTGTCTCCTCTTCCTAGAATCATTTTCTGGTTTGAAGAAGCTTTTGTGTGCAGTTATTAATTCAGCCTTGTTGCCAAATAATCCATGAGATCCTTGCTCCTTTTGGATTTGAGCACAAACATCCTCCAAGCTAGGAAGCTTATCAGACCAGAGAATATGCTTAATAAGATCTGAGTAAGTATTATTAAGTGTTAAAAGTAACCCAAAGACCTTATCTTGTTCTTTCCTTTCAAGGAGAACAAGTGGGTCAATGGTGGCTGGCCTTAGCATTTCTAGCTCAGCCCACAAAGCTCTGAATGAGCCATAGTGCTTTTTGAATTCAGCATCCTCCTGCCTTAATTCATTCAAAGTCTTCTTCACTTCAAAAATTCTTAAAAGGTTTGTGGTGTTTCCATACACCTTTTGAAAAGTGTCCCAAAGATCTTTTGCATTTTCACAAAAAGAATAAGCTTCTAAAAGATCACTAGCAAGAGAATTTTGGAGTATAGAAAGTACCAACTGGTCTTCTTGATACCATTTGGCTTGAGCAGCCACAGCCTCACTAACTTCAGCCACTTCATTTTCTTCTATACCATTTGTAGAAATGTGGTTCCAAAGACCTTTACCACCCAAAGTTGTTTTCATGGTCCTAGACCACAATAGGTAATTTGCTCCATGGAGAATGACTGGAGCTCTGAATGAAGTTTGAATCTCCATGCCTTTTAGAATTGAGTGTGGACCGTGTGTGTGCTTGTCAGGACAGAAAGCTGGTTGGAACGAGAGTTAGTCAACCGAGAGAGTTGGTCGGGTCAGCCTGCCAGGACAAGGTACGGGCGAGTTGGTCTGGTCACAAGAGAAGCCCGTAGTAGGCCACGGTACAAGGTCTAAGGATGGACGGTTTTGCGTGCTGGTCGGGACAAGTCTTGTCGGAATGATCGCTGGTCGGGTCACAAAGTTCGTTGCGTGAGATCCAAGGATCAGGTACGTGAGCTGATCACGAACAGGACAGGACAGGAACACGAGCAGATCACAGCAGGTGTACACACCAGGATAAGGTCACGGCTGGTCGGAACGATCACATATACACTCCAAAACAGGGTCACGGCTGGTCGAGAAGATCCCGATCGTAAAACCGTGACACGGGAAATATGAATACTGGTCACGATCTTGAACAACTCCAAAGAACTGCACACGGATGATGAACACACCAAGGAATGCGAGAGAGGCAGCCGTGATAAGGGTGACCAGGCGCGTGAAAAGAACTCACCAAGGTGCTTGTACTTCAAGCAAGTCCAACAACTTGTAACTAACCTCAACAACCTACAACAAATTTTAAACAACTCCTGCAACAAGAATCAAGTAACTCCAACCACGTAATCCAAGAAAAATCTTATCTTTTACTAATCAAGTAACTTCAACCAAAATTTGAATTCTATTATTATTAGCAGATCCTAAACAATTCAAGATTTCACCTTCTTAACTTCTAAAGATTAACAAAAGAATCAAGAAAATCAATAATGAAGTCTTAAACCTATCAGATTGAAGTTACATTTCGAGAAGACCTTAACAAGACACTTATTAAACTTTTCAGAATCAAAGATTTAAAGAAAACTAAGAAAATATTAGAATTTTATCACCAGGATCTTGTTAAGGGCGATTTTGGATGTCTCTGAGGAAAACTTCAAGAAAATCCTTCAATATTAATAGAATTGAGTTTTGCTTTCTTTAAACAGAAACTAGACTTGGGCTTGAGTTTAGGAATGACCTGGGAAACACGGAGGTTCGCGGCGGAGGCACTCGCGAAGGTCCTTTGCAAGAAAATTCATAACTCTTGATTCCCTGGGTCAAATGATGCGATTCAAATTGGCGTGTCTTCAGAACTCGCCTATGTACAATCCAATGAAATCAGATTGTCAAAAGGAGTCGTGGTTTGGCCGGAATTTGAGTTACAAGATGACGTTCGAAATTGATCCAGAAGAAGATGAAGAACAAGATGAATTCTTCTTGAATTAATGAATGAATTATGAAATTTACCCAGATTTGATGCAATCTGGCTCTGATACCATGAAAAATTATGAAATTAAGAGATTTGTAGAATGAGAGAATGAGAGATTAGAGAGAATTAGAGAAAATAATGATTTTATTAAGAGAATGAGAATTATTAATTCTTAGTTACAAAATGTGAAGGGAGTAAGGTATTTATACTAATCTAGTCTAGGCTTGTTTGGATACAAGGATAATCTTATACATGAATGACTACAAGGATAACATAATAATAGAACACAAACAAGCCTTATACACTCCTCCCTAACACACATATCTCACGGCTTTTAATAGCCATAAGGGACATTCTAAATTTATCATTTCTTCTTCATTCCAACACTCGCCAAGGTCAAGATGGTAGATTGAGAGCTGGCTATGAGAGGAGAACTCAACAATGGATTATACTTGTTGGATGGTGAAACAGTGGTTGGTGAGAACTGTAATGTAGAGGTACAAATGAACAAGACAGCTTTGTGACACAGTCAATTGGAACATATGAATTTGAATAGATTGAAGGTGCTGACAGGAACATGGTTAACTGGAAAGAAATAAAATTACAGATCTAGCATTTTGTGAGCATTGTGTTATGGGGAAGTCAAAGAAGCTTAGTTTTAATATTGGCAAGCATAATAAGGATGTACTGGGATATATGCACACTGACCTGTGGAGTTAATGGAAGTTTATTTGTCTTCTCGAGTTTCACTTGAAAGATATTAGAGAGTATTTTCAAGAGTTTATCCGATTAGCGACTGTAAGTGCACAGTTAATGCCTCTTATAGTTTAAACTGGAATGATCCACAAGGAATACTTATAACTCAACAGATTATGAGAATAATGTCCAAGTTAAAGAGATTATAAGTTGGTTTGGTTAGGATTGTTCTAAACTAAACTAAATAATTGTAAAGCAAATAAGATAGCAATTAAACTTAACGAAGAATAAATTATGAATAAAGCAATTCAACAATGGATCAGATGTTAGAACGACTAAGGGTTATGATCAAGGTATGACTTTAAATCATGTATGTGTAATTTAAATTCCTAGACAATGAGACCAAAAGTAGATTAGTACATTCCCATGTAATAACCCCTATGCTTAGAATTCGATTTGATCAATTTCCATTGCAAACCCTAGGACTAAACAAGCATTAAGATACCTCTCAATTTTCATCAAATTCCCTAGATAACTACTTTCGAAGGCTAGGATCATAAGACTCACTATTTAGACTAACCAATGATCTTTGCCACCACCCGAACCACGGGGTTCCGGATATGCATCAGCTTAGCTGCTCGTGACTCATAAGCTCCCGGGCCTATAAGATTCTACAGCTCTACGGCCTGTGGGAAATCCGAAGGCCAACTGCAGACCTCATCTGTTTTGTCTAACCTGTACACATTGCACAGCTCCTGAAGGAAAATCTCGTAGAGGATGCCGCTAGAAAAATATGACAGCGTCCCCTCGCTAGCTGCGGAAATGGCCCCGTCCTGGTATCTGAGCTCGACAGAGGCAAGGAACTGGCGTACCAACTCCGTGAATAGGGGATATGGCTGATAAGCAATCGTGTCGAGTCCGAGCCTCCGCAACATGGTTCGAACATCCTCTCTGATGCCCATCCGTTCGAGTGTCTGCTCGCATACAAAACGGATAGGCGACATTTTAATCCGCAGCAACCCATTGTAGAACGTGCAATGGTAGTGTGTCCACGGATCCCCATGCATGTAGTTCTGATATCCCGTCTCCCTATGAATTTCCCTCATTGTGGCACGCAGGACTATCTCTGTCCTCCAGAACGGCTGAACGGCTCGTCATGAGGGGAAACAATATGTTTTCTTTTCGCGGTCAAGGATAAGACGTGGTCTCTGGTTCCTCTGGTTCCGCCCGACGAGATGAGGAGGATGCGGTGGACTTGTCCCGTCTCCTTGTTGTCTGCTCTCCTCTAGCCATGTCTGCAAAATTTAAAACCAAAACTCAGATTAAATAAATGGCAATGCATATTCTCAACACGATCGATCGATCCAAAGAAGAACCGATCAGGCTAAAAGGCGATTGATCAGTCCGAAACTGGATCGATCGATCCTAGAACTGTACGAGTCTACTCTGCTGAACACGAACGATTGATCCTAATTTCAATCGGTCGATCTCAATTATATGCGCAATTTCAACCCAAAAATCGATCAATTAAACCTATACCGACTGATCGACCACACAAAGCCGGCCAAACGGTCCACTATTGGACCGATCGATTGATCTTGAAGAGGATCGATCGATCGAGTACCCATCGATGAACACTCGATCGATTTTTGCCTAAACCACTTAAAATCTTCTAAAGTAAGGATGGGTTATTCTCTAATCGACCTAATAAACTCCGATTAATCGTCAAATCCTTATAAAACAACCTAAAATCAATATTTTCCGGGTTTTTAACCTATGAAAGCCGAATTGAAAAAGAGGGATTAGAGAGTCATACATTTGCAGATCAATTGCATAAGTTGTAGAAACGTTTAGATCTTGAAAAATCGACATAAAAACACCCAAAACCACTTAAATCCGTATAGATTTGTGAAAGTTATGGTTTGAAAAAGTTTAAGAAGAGGAGATGGTTTTCGCGAGAGAGATAATAGAGATTGAAAAAATTGTGTTTGATCTTGTGTAATCAAAAATATGGTTTAAAAATGTGTTTGTCTGGTTCAATTTAAGTAAAACTAAACCGGTTTATAGACCTGGGAAGTCGATCGATCGATCCCAACATGGATTGATCTATCCGAGATGTTCAGGGCTTTTTCTCTTCTAAAATCGATCGATCGATCGATCCTGTGTGTACATGTCGATCATGGATTAAGTTGATCGATCAATCCGTATTGGAGTGGTCGATCATGTATACTCACGTCATTTTCTGTCGCTAAACAATCGATCGGTCTAAGTAGGACCGATCAATCCATTTCTCCAACGCAATTTTTCTTCCTTTGGATCGATCGATTTAATGTGAACCGATCAATCCTGTTCATGTCTGTTAATCTGCACAACACATGATTGATCGATCCAGACAATGCGATCGGTTGATCCCAGCATTTTTCACCTGAAACTTACAAAAACGAAAATTAGACAGTACAACTAAATTCTAAACTACTAAAAAGAGAAATATATACTTAGAGATACGTGATAAACCCACATTTTGGTAGTTTTAATAGATCGTTATGTACATAATTTGCATGAATTAACTGTTAGATTTCACATTTTAGGACACATTTAGGTTCATATGCATTAGAACTCTAGGATGTTTTCCAATTTTTGTTTTTCAGAGGATACAAAGCAAGTTAGGAGCGTTTTCAGAGTTTATGAAGTCACAGGTGGCTAATACAACGATGCGAGAATGATCAGAACGTGTCAATATGATGAATGGACTCAAGTGATGATCGATCCTATACACCTCTTGATGTGAAGAGATCGATCGATCTCAGTTTGCATAGATCGATCGATCGTTTATGTGATCATGATTGCGTGAACCTTCAAGACCGACCATAAGAAGAGAAGAACGACCGAGCAAGTTTAGATCGATCGATACCCGTCAAAATCGATCGATCTACCAGTCCAGAATGTCTAGGACGGATTAAAGGATCAATCGATCCCTTCGCCCGATCGATCGACCCGCGTAAATAATTTATTCTTTATGTTGTTTTAGTTTAATAAATCAGGTTTTTGGAACCTATAAATAGGTTGTTGAAGGAAAACCTATGGATCACGTTTTATAGAGCCTCCAGAGAGAAAAAATGACAGAGAACCCTATTTATTTCTTCAACAATCTATGGTGTTTAGTAAGACAATTACAGTTTTATTTTCTGAAGAATTCTGTTATGTCTGAATAGATTCTTAGATTCAACCATGTATAGGATAGATGATTAGGGGAATTGAGATCATGAGATGATATTTAGGTCTAGTATTGTGTAATCCATCACTATTAAACATGTTTAATGCTAGGTTGGTCTTGGAAGAGTCAATATAGGGTTTATCGAATTCACACCTTGGGAAAGGGATAGTGAATTCATAGGATAATCTGATTAGTAAATCTTATAATTCTAGCCTACGAAAGTAGTTGGCTAGAGAATTTCATGAAAATTGAGATGAATCTTAATGCTTGTTTAGTTTTAAGGTTTGCAATGAGAATTGATCAAATCTAGTTCTAAGCATAGAGGTTTTTACATGGGAATGTATTAACCTGTTCATAGTCTCATTGTTTGGAAATGAAAATTACACATCCATGATTTGAATTGATATCTTGATCTCATCCTTATTCATTCTAATGTCTAATCCATGGTTGGATTGTTTCCCAAATTAATACTTTCTTAATTCTATTCATTCGTCGTCTTAATTACTTTGTTATAATTTAGTTAAAATTTCTACCATTTCAATCACCATCGAACTTTGAATCTCTTAGCTTAGAATAGAATTCCTATAATCTATTGTGTTATAAACCTTCCTTGAGGATCGATCCCGTTTATACTACAAGAGGCATAACTGTGCATTTGCAGTCCATAATTCGGGTAAACTCTTGAGGGTACTTCTTAATAACCTCAAGTGAAAGTCGTGGAGATAAATAAATCTCTATCAAGTTTTTTGGCGTCGTTGCCGGGGAAGCAATTTAGCCAATATATTTAAGAAGTCATCTAAGACTAAATTTGTTACATTTGTTACTTTCCTCTTGTCGCTGACTTAGATTCGAGAATCTTTCTGTTTTGCAGGTTCATGAATTTGAGGAGCAAAGGACAACAAAACTTGCAACCACTGATTCACGAGATAGGACACTTTGAGAGAGGAAATCGTTTGAGAACTATAAGAGAAAGACTGGAACAATCTCCAAATCCGAACATGGAAGATCACAGGGGATAAGCTCACCATTTCCAACAAGAAGAACACCAAGGGCGTGGGATTGGTGCATTACCTATTCCACAAGTTGATGCAAGGACTCCTCGCAAGCGCATTGGAGCATTCGACGAACCCGGTGAAAGGACCATCAGCCTTGGCATCCCTATACCAACTGTTGCTAACAACAATTATGAACTCAAGACGAGTTTAATCAACATGGTGCAAGGCTCCAAGTTCTATGGTCTACCCAGTAAGAACCCACTTCATCATCTAGAATATTTTGAGAGGCTCTGCAGGACAGTCAAGATCAATGGTGTCCCTCAAGACGCAGTCAAGATTATGATATTTTCATTTCTTTGGGAGACAGAGCTGCTCAGTGGGAACACAATGTGCCTTCAGAGCTGGTCTCCACATGGGCTTTGTGCAAGAAGGAATTTACTAACAAGTTCTTTCCCAAGCAGAAGACAGCCAAAATCAGGAATGATATCACTACCTTCAGACAGGGACCAAGTGAGTCATTCTATTAAGCTTGGGATAGACTGAAAGGGTACACCAGAGCATGCCCTCATCATGGAGTAGAGGGGTTCATGAGAAGTTCAAAATAGCTTTTGACACAGCGAGCTATGGAAGTTTCGCTAATCTAGATGTGGATCAAGGAGAACAGCTGATTGAAAACCTGGCCCAAAGCAATCAATGCTACAGTGAGGACTATGACAAGTCATCAAGAGGAGTGAAGCTGGAGGACCAGAAGCTTAAAGAGATTAACGAAAAGCTTGATAGATTGGATAAAGTGCTGAATTTGAACCAGAGACAAGTCCACTTTGTGGATCAACAAGATGCCTACCAACCAGACTATCAAGACTCCACATTGGAAGCATTGGAAGGGAATCCTGAAGAATTTAGCTATGTAGGAAACCAGGGAGGCTACAGACCTTACAACAACAACCTGTCCTACAGAAGCCAAAATGTAGAGAACCCGCAAGATCATGTTTACCCACCGATACTGAAGCAGCAAGGACAGGGATACCAGAGTCAAAGTCAGGGCTATCAGTCTAAACAACCGAACCAGCAAGGACAAATTAGCTTCTAGCCTAGAACTTTCAACCAACAAGGTTAAGGAAACTTCCAGAGGAACAACTACAGCAACCAAGAGAGTTATCAAGGGCAGGCAAGCAACCAACCCAGAGGGTACTCAAAATTTGGCAATCAAGTTCCTTCAAACAGCAGCTATGTACCAAGACCACAATTTGGCAACTTCAAGCAGAGAGGAAACAACTCGAATCAAGATGATGAAGTGAAGAATATGCTAAAGCAGCTGTTAGAAGGACAAGGAGGAAGAAAGAAATAGATTGCTGATATGAAGGCTTGTTACAATGATCTAAACTCCAAGTTTGAAGGACTTGCGACTCATGTGAAAGGGCTGGAAAATCAGATTGCTCAGGTGGCTTCATCCTCAAGAAGCAATGGAAAAGAAGTTCTACCTGGACATCCTGAACCTAATCCTAAGGAGTACTGCAAGGCCATAACATTGAGAAGTTGAAAGGAATTGCCAAGTGGAGGAGCAACAGGGAAGAAATCTGGATTGGATAACATACCTACTGAGACAGCAGCAGAGGAGATAGCTGGTGAAGAGGTTGAAGAAGATTCTCCTGCAGAAAAGAGCATCGATGTGAATGCTAAAGCTAACAGAAGCAAAGCTACAGGGGAGACAGCTGATTTAGTGCTCCTACCTTATGAGCCAAAACTTCCATTCCCTGGAAGGTTTAAGAAACATATCCTTGACAAGCAGTTCGAGAAGTTTAAGAAGCTGCTAGGAACAGTTCAAGTCACAATGCCTCTCATGGACCTTGTTCTAGACTGTCCAATCTACAACAAGCTACTTAAAGACATAGTGACTAAGAAGAAGGCACTGGAAGAAGCTATGGTACAAATCAATCATGAATGCAGTGCAATAATCCAGAACAATCTGCCTAGGAAGCTCAAGGATCCAGGAAGTTTCACATTGCCTTGCTCTATTGGACCTATAAGCTTTGAGAAATGTCTGGTTGATTTGGGAGCGAGTGTCAGTCTTATGCCACTGACCGTGTCGAATAAATTAGGGTTGGCAGACTTTAAGAAGACTAGAATCTCACTGGTGTTGGCAGACAGGTTCATCCGGTATCCTATTGGTATTCTAGAAGACTTACCTCTGAAGGTAGGAGACTGCATAATTCCAACTGATTTTGTGGTATTAGAAATGGATGACGAACCTACAAACCCAATCATCCTTGGGCGTCCATTCCTAGCCACAGCTGGAACTATTATTGATGTGAAGAAAGGGATTATCGACCTGAACTTGGGATCCACAGTATTAAAGTTTGACATACTGGATGTCATGAAGAAGCCTACAATAGAAAAATGTCTTTTACATTGAGATGCTGAAGGATATGGTTGAAGAGTATCTGGAGGAGTTAGTTGTTGAAGACTCTCTTCAATTAGCTCTTACCAAGGAGTCTGCGAATTCAATAAAGATCAACGAGGAAATGGAGCAGTATGAGTGGATCCTGGACTCTCATAAGCCACTAAAAGGAGAGATTAAATCAAAGTTGGAAATTCCAGAAACTAGCAATGGTAAGTGGTGCGACTTGAAATAAGCAAGACCTCCTTGCGACATCAGAGGACTTAGATTCAGCTGAGGAAGAAGATGATGAAGAAAGCTGCCAGAGTGAAGAGGAGAGGAACGACCGGACTGGATCAGTCGACACAGGACGCAGACCCGGACCAGCCGGCGCAGGACGTGGCTTCGACCCCGGCCTCGACCACGAAGAACCCGGCCCAAGACCTGGCGAAGAACCCGTCGCAGAACCCGGCCCTGATCCTAGCATCGACCCCGCAAAACCTGGCACAGGACGCGGCTTCGAACCCGGCCTCGACCACGAAGAACCCGGCCCAAGACCTGGCCCGTCCGCGAACCACGACATCAAACGCGGTTCGTCCACATTTCACGGCACCAGGCCCAGACAGCTTGGCCAGCAACCCAACCAACCTGGCGACCAAACACAAGATCGGCCCGACCCTTGACCAACCTGTACCGACCTTCGACCCAACCGGAATGCATCTCTACCCGTTCAAGATCCAAGCCCAATCAAGCAATACCAATGGCCCAATGAACGACAGACTGGAAGAGAAGAAGATAGGGCCCAGTCCAAGCCCAAGAAGACCATGAATTATAACTTGGCCCAATAACAAGATCAAGTGGTAAAGCCCAAACCCAGGCCCAAAAAGAAATGAATTATGGTTTGGCCAATTAACAAGATCCAGAAGTAAAGCCCAATGAAAGGCCATTCATGCCTTATTAAAAATCGAATTGGAAGGAGAAGGAGAGTCTAAAATTAAACCAACTAATTGATTTAATTTATTAGTCTATAATTAGTCATTTAATTTAAACCAAAGAATTAAGTAAGATGTCTTTGGAATTAAATTATGATGTAAATAGGAAATCTTCTTGTTAGCATAAAATTAGGAATAAGTAGTTAGGATTTTATTCTGTAGGTATAATTAGCTAGAATATCTGCCTATATAAAGGCTTCACCCCCTTTCCCTTGTAGACATCGAATTTTATAAAATATTTCAAAGCACTTTTGCTTCTTGCTTTCTCTGTTCAGCCTAAGAACATTGATCCCTCATTCACTTAAGAGTAGAGTAATCTGCTGTAAAATTCCATAGCTCTATACAGGGTGAACCTGTGCTAGTCGAATAAAAATCCATTCTCATTCACCCCTTTCATTCACGCCAATTTGGAGAGCTAGAAGCCTCCATCCTTCACCAAATCATCTGCCGCCATAAGGAGAGCTAGTAGCCTCCTCAATTCGCCATTCCACCATCCTTCAAGTCGATCCTTTGGTTTTAAAACAACCAGGACCGCACCAGTAAGACTAGCAGTAAAGGCGATTGGGATGAGGAGAATGCACCAAATCTGGAACTCAAACCACTACCACCAGGGCTAAGGTATGCTTTTCTTGGAACAAACTCTACTTACCCGGTGATTGTTAATGTCTCTCTGTCTGATGATGAAACGTCTATGTTATTGCATGAGCTGGAAAAATATAGGAAAACCTTAGGTTACTCTTTAGGAGACAACAAAGGAATTTCTCCATCATTATGCATGCATAGAATATATTTAGAAGATGACTCTAAGTTATCAATAGAACATCAGAGGAGACTGAATCCCAACTTACAGGAGGTAGTAAAAAAGGAAATTTTAAAATTACTAGGTGCATGAATCATTTATCCTATTTCAGAGAGTAATTGGGTCTCACCTGTGCATGTAGTTCCGAAAAAAGGAGGTATCACTGTGATTAGGAATGAGAAAGATGAACTGATATCTACAAGAACTATCACTGGTCATAGGATGTGCATAGACTATAGAAAACTGAATGCATCAATTAGGAAAGATCATTTTCCATTGCCATTCCTTGATCAAATGTTTGAAAGATTAGCCAATCACTCATACTATTGTTTTCTAGATGGGTATTCTGGATTCTTTCAAATACCCATTCATCCTCAAGATCAGGAAAATACGACATTTACTTGTCCTTATGGTACCTTCTCTTACAGGAGAATGCCATTTGGACTATGTAACGCTCCTGCGACTTTTCAAAGATGTGTAATGTATATTTTCTCTGAAATGATTGAGGAGATAATGGAAGTATTCATGGATGATTTCTCTGTGTATGGTTCTTCTTTTTCTGCTTGTTTTTCGAATTATGCAGGGTACTCAAAAGATGCGAGGAGACAAACTTAGTTCTGAACTGGGAGAAATGTCACTTCATGGTAAAAGAGGGAATTGTTCTTGGACACAAGATTTCAGAAGCTGGGATAAAAGTAGATAAAGCTAAGATTGACGTCATGACCAGGCTCACACCTCCGAAATCTGTCAAAAAAATTAGGAGTTTTCTCGGACATGCTGGTTTCTACAGAAGGTTCATTAAAGATTTCTCTAGCATCACCAGACCACTCACAAGACTCTTGTGCAAGGATACATAGTTTATGTTCGATGAGGAGTGCATGACAGCTTTCTTAAAGTTGAAAGAAGCTTTGACAAGTGCCCTAATAGTACAGCCACCAGACTGGGATCTCCCCTTTGAAGTGATGTGTGATGCAAGTGACTATGCTGTGGGCGCGGTCTTGGGACAAAAGAAAGATAAAAAGCTGAATGTGATCTATTACGCCAGCAGAACATTAGACGATGCACAAACGAATTATGCTACAACCGAGAAGGAGCTACTAGCGATTGTGTACGCATTTGAGAAGTTTTGAACATATCTGGTTGGTTTTAAAGTGATAGTACACACAGATCATGCAGCACTGAGACACCTACTAGCTAAAAAGAATGCAAAACCGAGACTGTTGAGATGGATATTACTTCTGCAGGAGTTCGACTTGGAAATCAAAGACAAGAAAGGGATAGAAAATGGAGTTGCTGATCATCTGTCTAGAATAAGGATTCTAGAGATTCTGCCTATTAATGACTCGTTACCTGAAGAGCAGATTCATACAATTCAGATGCTTCAGATTGTAGACAGCGAGTTAGACAACCTCTTAGAGACCAATGCCGTTGAGCTGAGTTTTCCTTGGTATGCAAATTTTGTGAACTACCTGTCATGCGGAACCCCACCTCCAGAACTCCAAGGCTACAACAAGAAAAAATTCTTCCGAGATGTCCAACAATACTACTGGGATGAACCATACCTCTATAAGCAGTGCAAGGACCATCTTTTTCGAAGATGTATTCCTGAGGAAGAAGTTGCAGTCTAAGCTGCATGGAATCAGAAGCGGGTACGTGGAAGCAGAATCGTTAAGAAGCATGGAATCGTATTTTTAAAAATATTTAGGAAGCGGGTACGTATTGGAAGCGTATATATATATCATAGAACACTATAATAAAATTATATTGAAAACATAAATATTTTAAACAATAAAAATCCAACACAATTGAAATATTGTAATACAACAGAAAATAAAAATAGAGTTTAAAGTCACATAATAATATCATCGTTGTTCTCATTTTCATCACCAGCATTAAACACAACCGCCTCCAACTCTGGTTCATCAAGAGAAAGATCTTCAAATTCAAGTCTCCCGACATTAATTTCATCCAATGAATCAAATTGGTCACCTCCAACATCCCACATACAATGAGGACCTTCTTTATAAGCTGAACTCTTTCTAGACAGAAGACGAAGGTTGGTGTGCACAAATACCAAATCTTCAGCTCTTTGTGGAACAATCTTGTTTCTTATTGCAGAATGTATAAATTTGTAAGTACTCCAATTCCTTTCACAACATGAGGATGAAGATGGTTGTCCAAGCAACTTGAATGCTAAAGTTTGAAGCTTTGGCGCTGAAGATCCATGAACTGCCCACCATCTCAAAGGTTCGAGGACAAACCTATCATGGATCGCATCCACACTACCAAAATCCTCCATGCATAAAGAGAAATTAGAATATTCAATATTAACCTCTCTTCTTTCGTCTTGATTCGAAAAATACTTCATGATACAACTTTTTCTTTCTCTAGTAACCTCCAAATCTTGATGTGGAGCTTTTCTGTTGTTCTCTTCCGCAAGCCACTCTGAACTATAATATCTGTATAAAAAAATATACAATAATGATACTAATCCAAAACCAATATAACCTTATATTTCAGTTACACGCCAATTTTTAAGTTGATAAATCAAGCAAAACTAAAGTAGATTAATAAACTTACTTGGGGTTTAGAGAATATGCCATAAAATGAAGCGGAGTGTTACTCTTACTCCAACGAGATGTCAATACAGAATGCACCGCATTCCAAAAGACTGAATCCTCGTTAAGTTGTTTTCTTTCTTTGCTAAAGATAGCCTTCTTCACATCCAGAATCATACTTTCCCACCATTCATGAACCAGATGAAGAGAAGGTTTATCGGTATCAGCAGCTCTAATCATACTATAAATGGGCAAAGTAAAAGATAAAACATATTCAAGTTCGTCCCAAAACATCTCATCTAATATCTTTTTTTTCACAGCGGATGCTCTCTGTACATTATCTTCTTTATAATCATCCCATTTAGGACTGATCACCATTTGTTGCAATCCAGTTTTTATTTTTTTGAATCTCTTTAACATCACAACCGTGGAGGCAAACCTGTGAATATGACATTTAATAATATTATATTTCAAATTTAAAAATATAAGTAATCTTTCAATTAACAAAAAAAAAACAAACCTTGTAGAAGCAATTGTAAGGAGCTTAAGATCACAATGCTCAGTGAACATTACAAGCCTTGTAGAAGCAATTGTAAGGACCACTCTCATTTGCAGCAATCAAATTAAATATGGGTCTTCGTTGTGGATCTGACCAACCATCACTACATATACTTACTCCTTTTTGTTTCCATGTGTTCTTTAAAGGCTGCAAATGCATGTCAATGTTTTTTTTTCCTTTTGAAGAAGTGTGGTTCTCAATACATTATACCCAGGTGGAACATATCCTGGGATTTGCGATGCACGCACATATGAGTTACGGTAGTGAGGATTTCTTGCAAGGTTAAAAGACAAACCACCTGTGTAGAACATTCTAGCTATCTCACCATCACATTGCTCCCTAGCTTCATTCTTAAATGCTTTATCCAAAGGACCCATTCCCTTTCTCTTCTTTGGATCAGACTCAGTTGTTATAGGAACTTTATAGCTCATATCATAATCAAGAGAAGAACTAGATATGTTCCTTGACGACGAAGGCAGTGGAACTGCTTTAGGAGCTGTACGTTTTATCCTTTCCTTGCAATCATCAACTAGCTTTTTCATGTGAGCTCTTTGTTGAGGAGTAACTTTTAAGCATCCTTTAATTCCCTTACTTCCCTCTTGCAACAGATGAGTCATGACTCTGCTATGAGATCCAACGTATGAATTATTGCAAAATTTGCATTGAAACTTCCATGATCCTCCTCCAGCAAACTTTTCAATCTTGTTCACATAGATCCACAAAGGTGATTTATCATCCACATTAGATGATTCATCAATATTTAGGGGATCTTGAGACTCATTAGATGTCATTATACTTCTGCAAAAAAATTTGTGTTAGCTTCTCTTTATTTAAATAGTAAGTCTTAATCTAGTAACAACTCTGCAATTTTTGATTATAACATATTCCAAAATAATATCAATTTAACACACATAATTATGTACAATTACAAAGAAAAGAAAAAATATAAAAATATGTTTAAACTGGACAAGTGTGTACTGTGTAGCACATGAAAAGCAATTGACAAATTAAACAATCGTACAACACAAAAATCAGAGCATGGACAATACGACCAAGTAAGTCAAACAAAAACAACCTACAAGTCTACAATTAGATTATTATTCAGAAAACAGATTGAAGTTACCTTTGCTTAGTCTTATAGGTCAAGACTTTGGAGAAAAAATGAGAAGCTTTCGGTGAAAATAGACTTTTCAGTTTCTGTCTCTCTTGTTCTTTATTAACTAGGGTTTTAAAATTTTGCTAATAAAATAGATTAATTTGGGCCACAAAACAAATTAAACTTAGTAAGCCCAGAATAAAAATTAAGTCCTCTAACTATAAGATCGTGTGCAGCCTTCCACCGTGATTCCAAACGCTTATTTTGGGAATCGCGATTCCGATTGGATTCCAAAACGATTCCAAAACGATTCCAAACACTTCATTTCTGGAATCGCGATTCTAAGCGATTCCAAACGCTTCCGTTTCCGATTCCGATTCCGAAACGGGAATCATATCATAACTGACGATTCCATGCTTCACAGGTTGCAGTAATCTTGACACATTGTCATGGTTCTTAATATGATTGACATTTTGCTACTTTCAAGACTGTCCAAAAGATACTGCAGGCTGGTTTCTGGTGGCCTACGATGTTTAAAGATGCTCATGACCATATTACTAAGTGTGATGCATGTCAGCGAAAAGGCAACATGAGCAGGAGAAATGAGATGCCACAGAATCCCATTCTTGAGGTTGAGATATTTGATGTGTGGGGGATTGACTTCATGGGACCATTCCCATCTTCCTACAACAACAAATACATCTTAGTGGCAGTGGATTATGTCTTCAAGTGGGTAGAAGCTGTTGCAAGTCCTACCAATGACGCGAAGGTGGTTATCAAATTATTTAAGAGCATAATATTTCCTCGATTTGGAGTCCCAAGAGTTATGATCAATGATGGAGGCAGTCACTTCATCAACAAGATTTTTGAGAATCTACTGAAGAAACATGGAGTCAAGCATAAATTGGCTACACCCTATCACCCTCAGACATCTAGGCAAGTGGAGGTTTCGAACAGACAAATCAAAGAAATCCTTGAGAAGACTGTCGGCAAATCAAGGAAGGATTGGGCAAGTAAGCTTGATGAGGCTCTTTGGGCATATAGAACTGCCTACAAAACCCCCATTGGCACCACTCCGTTCAACCTGCTGTATAGAAAGAGTTGTCACCTCCAGGTAGAATTAGAGTACAAGGTATTATGGGCTATCAAGCTGCTTAACTTCGACATCAAGACAGCTTCAGAAAAACGCTTGATTAACTTGGAAGAACTTGAGGAAACAAGACATTCAGCATATCAAAACTCCAAAATCTACAAAGAAAAGACCAAAGCTTTCCATGATAAAAGAATCCTGAGATGAGAATTCAAAGAGGGAGACCAAGTCCTGCTTTTCAAATCCAGACTGAGACTTTTTCCGGGAAAGCTAAAGTCAAGATGGTTTGGAAAATTTACTATCAAAGAGGTCAGATCCTATGGAGCAGCAGTCCTTTGGAATAAGTCTGCGAGAGAGTTCACGGTCAATGGGCAGAGATGCAAATCTTACCTATCAACCAAAGACTAGAGCGAGAACCTACAAGTTTCTCTCTCGGAACCTCCTACTGCATAAACTCAAACGTTGGGTCGTCAAGCTTAGTGACGTTAAACAAGCGCTCTTGGAATGCAACCCACGTTTCTTATTGTACATACTTCTATTTTAGTAATTTAAGACTTAACTCTACTAACTTAGTTTTTAGTTTTGCAGGTATAACCACAACTTCAAGATCGATCGATCTTCAGCAACCGATCGATCGATCCTAAGAAGGCTGGATTTTGCGGCACAATCATGGATCGATCATACCCGTATGGAACGATCAATCGATAAGAAGAAAAATTTTGTCTGAGGAAACAGATCGACCGATCACTTCTGCGATCGATCGATCTCTTAAAACATAGGAAATCCCGTAACCAGCCAAGATCGACTTGCCGAAAGAAGATCAATCGATCAACCGATCGATCGAATCAAAGCTGTAAAGATCCGCGATCGATCGATCGTTAAAAGGATCGATCGATCTCCAGTCCAGCTAAGTAAACCGGGTTTCAATTTCACTTAAATTAAACCGAAAAACAACTTTATAAACCCAAAACACGATCAAAACGGATCAAAACCCTAAAACTTCATCTCCTTTCGCGAAAAATCACCCTCACACCTTTAATTTTTAATTCCTTCATAAATCTTTCGATTCACCATCGATTTGATTGGTTTTTGGGTCTAATCCGATTGGATTTTTGAGATCTAACTGATTCTGTAAACATTCTAATCGATCTGAAAGATACAACACTAAATCTCTACTCTTTCAATTCGGTAAAAATAAGAAAAAAATCGGCAAAATTGGGAAATTTAGAGTGTTTTAGGAGAAATAGGAGTTGAATAGAGGTTTGTTAGGTTGTTTGGAACATAAACTGTGCATGATTTAGAAGATTTGGTAAGATTTAGCGAAATTAAGGATTTGAGTTCGAAATCGGGTTCGCGATCGATCGTGCTCTATAAAGCCTACATGTTAAAAACCCGTACCAGATTAGGATCGACCGATCAAAATTTGGATCGATCGATCGAGATGCTTTGCATTTTACCGTAACACACACGAATCGATCGATCCTTTTTGAGATCGATCAGTCGTCAATAGGATCGCTCAATCTTTGTCGAGCACGATCAATCACATGCTATTTTCAATCAACTCAATCGCTTATTAACATAATTTGGTTTCTATTTGTGCAGATATGGCTCGAGGTGATCAGACGCGGGAAAGACGGGGAAAGACCACCGTTTTCACTTTATCCCAGCAGCCTGACGCGGAAGTCCCTGCAATGATATCATTCTCGTGGCCTCGTCCAAAAAACACACCGTTTTATCCGGATGATGGCCAACACTGGAGGACGGAGGTGATCCCGCACACTACGATGCGGGAGATACAGAGAGATTTGCGGTATCAGAACTACCGCTACGGAGAAGCATGGTCACATCATCATTGCATGTTCTACAACGGGCTGCTCCGCATAGAGATGGCGCCCACCCGCTTCGTATGTGAAAGGACTCTCGAGCGGATGGGTATCAGAGAGGAGGTCCGAGCCATGTTAGGCTCGGACTTGATACCATTGCATACCAGACCTATCCCCTCTTTTCGGAGTTGGTGCGCCAGTTCCTCGCGCCTGCCGAGCTCCGCTATTAGGATGGAGCCATCCCCGCCGCCTGCGAGGGGACCCTCTCTTACTTCTCCAGCGGGGTTCTTTACGAGATTTTCCTTCGGGAACTCTGTGACCTTCCACCATACTCCTCCGGTGCTACTGAGGCTGAATTCCGCGATTGGGTGGTGGAGTCGCACAGAAGGTCCCACTCGATAATGCAACGGATGTGGGAGGCGATCGCTCGGACCAAATGCCCACAGCCACCTTCCTGCTTTAGAGGACCACGGACCAGGGAACAGGTGAGCCTTCTGGATTTGCAGACAATATGCCTGATGTTGCTTGACACAGGACAAGAGCCGATACAGAAGACACAAATATGGACTCCGAGGCATGCTTACGCAGACGCAGACGCAGACCAGGACAGAGTCGCAGCGTTAGCCCCGAAGACCATTGATTTATGAACATTTCTTTCTTTTGCTTTCCTTTGTATTTGCTACCATTTTTACTTTGTTTTGTATATTCCTTTAGTTTTAGTTTTACACTGGGACCGTGTAAAATAAGTCTGGGGGAGGATATTTGTGTTTGCATTCACTTTTGTTTTTTATGACTTATTTTTTATCATTCATTTAGTTTTGCATTACATGAGTATAAAGAACCATGATGAAATTGCCATAATATAGCTTATTGCTCATTTTATTAGTTTTGATTGACGAGTTATTGGTAATTTGATGCATAAATTGCTTGTTGAAACATGAGATTGATCTATGCCTGGAGTTTTTGCCTTTAGATTACTCTTAGTTGAAGCATGCTTGATTTGATGCCATTTCTTATCAAATAGAATATAATTTGGATTCAGAATTATCAGGTTAGATTACTGGATTTGAACTTATAGATTTTACCTATACATACTTGGATTTCTTTTACCTTTTTACCACTCTTTGTGATCCGAGTAGATTATACTACCTTAAGCCTAACGTTTGTTCAAACCATATTATCTTTTAGTGAGTGCTTTAGGCATTTTTCGGAATGAACTTGGTAGAACGTGTTAGGTAAGAACCGACAAGATTAGTTTCTCATGTAGTTTTGGTTCACACTTTTTGAACCAAGTAGGATTAGGCGGATACTTAAAAAGAAGAAAGGAATGGGTAACCAAAGGGTTTTGAAATAGAAAAAAAAACTGTGGGAATAAAAACTTCAAGAGAGAAAGGGATGCAAGAAAATTAAAGAGGCAAAAGTCTAGTAAATGGTAGTGGAAAAAGTGACAAAATTTCTGGAGTACAAAAAGGTTCTTGCAAAAGAAGTAAAAAAACAAAAAATAAGGAAAGAACCAGCTAAAAGAGAACTCAAACCCGCTAGACAGATTAGAATTAACCTCTCTCCTAGAAAGAAAAGTTAAATGAAGATTTTATGATTGATCTTAAGGACAGTATTACAGTTAGTGATGCCTTTATAAGGGTAGTATTAGGATCATTCTGGGGAATAATATTTGCTTGGGTATAGATTTTCAATAAGTAGTATATTTTGCGTAGATGAGAATCTAGTCTTGTATGCATCTATTGGAGCTTACCTTTAGCATTCTTCTAAAGGTCATTCCATTTTTTTGAGAGATCCCTATATTTAGCTTTCAAAACCTATGGAAGAAGATATCATTTTCATCTCTTGACCTTACCCTTAGCCAAATGAGTTCATTGAAAGTGTTTAGCATGATTCACGAGTTTCAAGTTTAATAAATATTAAAAGAGTTGGTTGATCTGAATGCATAGCGTAGATTGAGTCTAAACTGAGATGATATGTGATGGGTATGTCTAAAATTTTTAAGTAAACTTGCACACTTTGCATTCAAGAACTATTAGCTTTGATGTTGAACAAGATATTTGACCAATGTGGCTTGGCTCTGAGTTCCAGTAGGTTTATTATCTTTCCTATTCTAATCATTTGCTTGAAGACAAGCAAAAAGACAAGTCTGGGGGAGTTGATAAACCCACATTTTTGTAGTTTTAATAGATCGTTATGTACATAATTTGCATGAATTAACTGTTAGATTTCACATTTTAGGACACATTTATGTTCATATTCATTAGAACTCTAGGATGTTTTCCACTTTTTGTTTTTCAGAGGATACAAAGCAAGTTAGGAGTGTTTTCGGAGTTTATGAAGTCACAGGTGGCTAATACAACGATGCGAGAATGATCAGAACGTCTCAATAGGATGAATGGACTCATGTGATGATCGATCCTATACACCTCTTGATGTGAAGAGATCGATCGATCTCAGTTTGCATAGATCGATCGATCGTTTATTTGATCATGATTGCGTGAACCTTCAAGGCCAACCAAAAGAAAAGAAGAACGACCGAGCAAGTTTAGATCGATCGATACCCGTCAAGATCGATCGATCTACCAGCCCAAAATGTCTACGACGGATTAAAGGATCGATCGATCCCTTCGCCCGATCGATCGATCTGCGTAAATAATTCATTTTTATGTCATTTTAGTTTAATAAATCAGATTTTTGGAACCTATAAATAGGTTGTTGAAGTTTAACCTAGGGATCACGTTTTATAGAGCCTCCAGAGAGAAAAAGTGACAGAGAACCCTAGTTATTTCTTCAACAATCTATGGTGTTTAGTAAGACAATTACAGTTTTATTTTCTTAAGAATTCTTGTAATATTCAATTTCTGCAATTCAATTATGTTTTCTTCACCTTTTATTGTTTTTCCTGCAATTTATGTCTAGGATTGTGTAATCCATCACTATTAGACATGTTTAATGCTAGGTTGATCTTGGAAGAGTCAATCTAGGGTTTATCGAATTCATACCTTGGGAAAGGGATAGTGAATTCATAGGATAATCTGATTAGTAAATCTTATAATTCTAGCCTAGGGAAGTAGTTGTCTAGAGAATTTGATGAAAATTAAGATGAATCTTAATACTTGTTTAGTTTTAGGGTTTGCAATGGGAATTGATCAAATCTAGTTCTAAGCATAGAGGTTTTTACATGGGAATGTATTAACCTGTTCATAGTCTCATTGTCTGGAAATGAAAATTACACATCCATGATTTGAATTGATATCTCGATCTCACTATTCATCCTTATTCATTCTAATGTCTAATCCATGGTTGGATTGTTTCCCAAATTAATACTTTCTTAATTCAATTCATTCGTCGTCTTAATTACTTTGTTCTAATTTAGTTAAAATTTCTACCGTTTCAATCACCATCGAACTTTGAATCTCTTAGCTTAGAATAGAATTCCTATAATCTATTGTGTTATAAACCTTCCCTGAGGATCGATCCCGTTTATACAACAAGAGGCATAACTGTGCACTTGAAGTCACTAATTCGGGTAAACTCTTGAGGGTACTTCTTAGTATCCTCAAGTGAAACTCATGGAGATAAATAAATCTCTATTAATACGTGGATTGCCTCCCAAAAGCCCTTGTTTAAAGTCACTAAGCTTGAAGACCTGAAATTTGAATTTTTGCAGTGAGGGGCTCCGAGAGAGAAATTTGGATGGTCTTGCTCTAGTCTTCATTTGCCAAGTATGGTTTGCATCTTTGCGCGTTGACAGTGATCTCTCCCCCAGACTTATTCCAGAAGAATACTGCTCCATAAGGTCTTACTTCCTTGATTGTGAATGGTCTATACCACCTTGATTTAAGCTTTCCCGGGAAGAGCTTCAGTATGGAATAGAAAAGTAGGATTTGATCTCCCTCTTTGAACTCTCTCCTCAGGATCCTTTTGTCATGAAAGGCTTTTGTATTCTCCTTGTAGAATTTGGAGTTCTGGTATGCTGGTAGCCTCATCTCTTAAGTTCCTCCAAGTCAATCAGTCGTTTTTTCGAAGCTATCATGATGATAAAGTTCAGCAACTTTATAGTCCTGAATGCCTTCTACTCTAGCTCCACTGGAAGATCACAACATTTTCCATACAAAAGATTAAATGGAGTGGTACCAATGGAAATATTGTAGGCTGTTCGGTATGCCCACAGAGCATCATCTAGCTTAGCTGCCCAACCAAGTATGATCGAAAATTTTCAAATGCGTAGACGATCGCCAATACCTCTTTCTCTGTTGTAGCATATTTTGTCTGAGCGTCATCTAATGTCCTGTTGGCATAAAATATTACATTGAGCTTCTTGTCTTTCCTTTGTCCCAAAACTGCTCCTACAGCATAATCATTGGTGTCTCACATCACCTTAAAAGGAAGATCTCAGTCTGGTGTTTGAACTATTGAAGCATTTGTCAAGGCTTCATCTAGCTTCAGGAAAGCTGCTGTGAACTCTTCATAAATAAATAAAAACTGTGTATCTTTGCACAAAATCTTGTGAGTGGTCTGGCAATGCTCGAAAAGTCCTTGATAAATCTCCTGTAGAAATCAGCATGCCCGAGAAAACTTTTTATTTCCTTGACAGATTTTGGTGGTGTCAATCTGGTCATCACATCAATTTTTTCCTTATCCACTTCTATCACAGTTTCCAATATTTTGTGTCCTAGCACAATGCCTTCCTTAACCATGAAGTGACATTTCTCCCAATTCAAAACCACGTTTGTCTCCTCACATCTTTTAAGTACCCTGCACAAATTCCAAAGACACACAACAAAAGAAGAACCATACACAGAAAAATCATCCATGAACACTTCCATTATCTCCTCAATCATATCAGAGAAAATAGACATCACACATCTTTGAAAAATCGCAGGTGCATTACATAGTCCAAATGGAATTCTCCTGTAGGCGAAAGTACCATAAGAACAAATAAATGTCATTTTTTCTTGATCCTGAGGGTGTATGGGTATTTGAAAGAATCTAGAGTACCCATCTAGAAAGCAGTAGTATGAATGATTTGCTAACCTTTATAACATCTGATCAATGAATGACAATAGAAAATGATCCTTCCTAGTTGATGCATTAAGTTTCCTATAGTCAATGCTTGTAGAAATTAATTCATTATGTTCATTTCTAATCACAGTAATACCCTTTTTTCGGAACTACATGAACAGGTGAAACCCAATTGCTGTCTGAAATATGATAGATGATCCATGAACCTAGCAATTTTAGGATTTCCTTTTTGACTACCTCTTGTAAGTTTGGATTTAACCTCATTGGATGCTCAATTGAAGACTTTGAGTCATCTTTTAAATAGATCATATGCATGCATAATTAAGAGGAAATCCTCTTGATATCCTCTAAAGAGTAACATAGGGCTTTTCTATACTTATTAAGCTCATGCAGCAGTATAGAAGTTTCATCATCAGACAGAGAATCACTCACTATCACAGGATAGGTAGGGTTTGTTCCAAGAAAAGCATACTTTAGCCCAGGTGGTAGTGGTTTGAGTTCCAGCTTAGGTGCATTCTGCTCACTTCAATAGCTATTGCTGCTACTATTACCAATGCTACCTTCTGAAACTTTCAATTTCAATTTAGTCTCCACTTTCAGTGGTTTGTGGGAGTCTAACATCTGTTCATACTGCTCTGCTTCCTCATTCACCATGATGGATCCTACATATTTCTTTGTGAGAGCTAATTGCAAAGAGTCCTCGACAACCAACTCCTCCAAGTATTCATAAACCATGTCTTCAAGCATCTCAATGTAATTGTGGGCTTCTTCATGACCTCCAGTATGTCAAATTTGAGAACATAGGATCCCAAGTTCAGGTCAATAATCCCCTTCTTAACATCAATTATTTCTTCAACAGTAGCTAGGAATGGACGACCAAGGATGATTGGATCTGTAGATTCATCATCCATTTCTAGCACCAAAAAATGAGTAGGGATTATGCAGTCTCCTACTTTCAGGGGTAAGTCTTCCAGAATGCCAATGGAATATCGAATAGACTTGTCTGCGAGAACCAGTGAGATCTTGGTCTTTTTGAAATCTGTCAGCCCTATTTTATTTGATACTGTCAAGGGCATCAGGCTGACACTTTCTCCCAGATCAACTAGAAATTTCCCAAAGCTTAGAGGTCCTGTAGAACATGACAATGTAAAGCTTCCAGGATCCTTGAGCTTCCCAGGCAGATGGTTCTGAATTATCGCACTGCACTCATGATTGATCTGTATCATAGCCTCTTCTAGTGCTTTCTTCTTGGTCACTATGTCCTTAAGAAGCTTGTTGTAAATTGGACAGTCTAGAACAAGATCCATAAGTGGCATTGTAACGTGAAATGTTCCCAGCAGCTTTTTGAAATTTTCAACTGCTTGTCTAGAATCTGCTTCTTAAATCTTCCAGGAAATGGAAGCTTTGGCTCATAAGGTGGGAGTACAAATTTAGTTGTCTCCCCTGTTTTGTCCTCCTGGCTTGACTGCTTGGCCTAATAACCCTGTCCTTGGTTCTGATACCCTTGCCTTTACTGTTTTTGGATTGGTGGGTAGACTTGGTCTTTTGGGTTCTCCATATTATGGCTTCTGTAAGACAGGTTGTTGTTGTAGGGGTTGTACTGAAAGTTCCCTTGATTTTACACATAGCTGAACTCTTGAGGATTTCCTTCCAGGTTGTTGTTGTAGAGCAGCTCTATCACCCAAAGACAGGTTGTTGTTGTAGAGCAGCTCTATCACCCAAAGAGAATGAGAATAACATCATCTTAATTGCGTCCTGAGGAAATTCTTTTATCTTCACTGTCCTGCAGAGTCTCTCAAACTGATCCAGATGGTGAAGAGGGTTCTCACTAGGCAGACCATGGAAATTCGAACCCTGAACCATGTTGATTATGCTTGTTTTGAGTTCATAGTTGTTGTTGACAACAGTTGGGTTTGGAATGCCAAGGCTGATTATCCTTTTACCAGGCTCATTTAAATCTCAAATGCGCTTGCGAGTAGCGCTCGTTCACCTGTGGGATAGGAGCATACCGACCCCACAACCTTGGTGATCCTCCTGTGGGGAATGCTGAGCTTCTCCTCTATAATCTTCCATATCCAGGTTGTGAGATAGTTATAGTATTTCTCTTAGACTCCTTAAGCTGTTTCCTCTCTCAAAATGTCATATCTCTTGAATCAACGGTTGCAGGTTGTGTTGTTCTTGACTTCTCAAATTCATTAACCTACAAAACAAAAAATTTCTTGAGCTTAAGTCAACGACGAGTAGAAAGTAGTAAAGTAAGCACTTTAGCCTTAGATGTTTCTTTAATCTATTGGCTAAATTTCTTCCCCGACAACGGCGCCAAAAACTTGATGGAGGTTTATTTGTCTCCTCGAATTTCACCTGAGAGATACTAGAGAGTATTCTCAAGAGTTTACCCGATTAGCGACTGTAAGTGCACAGTTAATGCCTCTTGTAGTTTAAATGGGATCGATCCACAGGGAAGGCTTATAACTCAACAGATTATGAGTATAATGTCTAAGCTAAAAATATTATAAGTTGGTTTTGTTGGGATTGTTCTAAACTAAACTAAATAATTGTAAAGCAAATAAGATAGCAATTAAACTTAACGAATAATGAATTATGAATAAAGCAATTCAACCATGGATCAGGTGTTAGATTAACTATGGGTTATGATCAAGGTATGAATTTAGATCATGTATGTGTAGTTTAAATTCCTAGACAATAAGACCAATAGTATATTAATACATTCCCATGTAAAAACCCCTATGCTTAGAACTTAATTTGATCAATTTCCATTGCAAACCCTAAGACTAAACAAGCATTAAGATACTTCTCAATTTTTATCAAATTCCTTAGACAACTACTTCCGCAGTCTAGGATCATAAGACTCACTATTTAGACTAACCTAGGAATTTTATTATCCTCTTCCAAGGGGTGAATTCTATAAACCCTAAATTGACTCTTATGAGATCAACCTAGCATTAAACATATATAATAGTGAAGGATTACACAATTGGAGACCTAAATATCCTCATTGATAATCATTCCCCTAATCATCTACCTTATCCATGGCTGAATCTAAAATATATACTCAGACATGATTGAAGTTGCAGAGAAAACAAAAATAAATCAGAAAGACATTCTTATAAGTGCAGGGAAGAAGAGATTTTAATGAAAATAATATATACTTGTCTTACTAAATACCATACATTGTTTAAGGCAGACCTAGGGCTCTTGCTCTCTTTTTCTCTATGGGTGTCTGATAAAAAACGTGATACCTAGGTCTGATCCAACATCCTCTATTTATAGGGTGTAACAGAAACAATTTTATTTAAGAAAAACGAAATAAAAAAATAGAAAATTTATTGGGATCGATCGATCGGACGAAAGGATCGATCGATCAGACGAAAGGATCAATCCATATGGGAATCAATTGATCTGGTGTTGGATGATTATTCTCTTGCACGCTTGGTCGGTCTTGGAAGTTGACGCATAATTGGATGGGCAGTCGATCAATTGATCTTAGTGCGCTTCGATCGATCGCTTTTGCGGAGGACAGATCGATCGTTCTTCATGAGGATCGATCAATCTCTCTTTTTTAAATCGGGAAATCATACGGATTTGATCATCATTTTTAGCTTATTCCTCCAAATAACATGTCCTCAATCAGCCATGAACTGTTGCACTAGTCTCCAATAGCCTCATGGACTTCAGAAAACACTTTTATCTTGCTCCAAATGTACTGAAAACAAAAAGTACAAAATATCCTAGGATTCTAATGCATATGAACCTAAATATGTCCTAAATTATGAAATCTAATGGCTAAATGATATGAGTTATGTACAAAATTATGAGTTAAAACCACTAAAATGCAGGTTTATCAGGATTTGTTCACTCTCGGGGACACAGTATTTTCTCTCAATCATCGATGACAAGACAAGAAAAGTATGGCATATGTTCCTCTGTTAAAGGATGAGACTTTTGAAAGGTTTTATAAGCGGAAGGAGATGGTGGAGAAACAAGTTTACAAGGTAAAAGTATTCAGAACAGAAAATGGGTTGGAGTTCTGAAATCTTTAATTTGATGAGTTCTGTAAGAAACAAGGAATTGAGCATGCACCCATAATCCTCAGCAAAATGGAGTAGCTAAAAATATGAACATAACTGTAATGGAGAAAGTCAGGTGTTTACTCAGTAATCAGGACTTGGAGAGGAATTTTGGGCTGAGACAGCTGCAACTGCAGCGTATATGGTGAATAGATCTCCTTGTTCTGCTATTGATCACAATGTACCTGAAGAATTATGGATGAACAGAAAACATGGATATCAACATCTAAGGAGATTTGGTTCAGTAACCTATGTTCATCATGATCAAGGGAAGTTGAAACCAAGAACCTTGAAAGGAATTTTTCTGGGATATCCACAGGGAACTAAAGGCTACAAGATATGGTTGTTGGAATCAGAAAACTATGTGATTAGCAAAAATGTTATATTTCATGAACAAAAGGTGTTCAAGGATTTGAATTTTGAAATAAGTCAGGTTCAAGAAGTCTGAAACTCCACAGGTGTTCTTAGATATTAAACCGGATAAACAGAGAAGTGCAGAGATTTCTGAGACAGGTGGAACTTCGTCATCTAGCTCAAGCATTGTCAGAGAAGAAGAAATTGGTTTGAATGAAGAGAAAACAGAGAAAATATCTGAAGATGTGACTGATTTGTCAAGTTATCAATTGGCAAATATCGTGGAAGAAGAGAACTAGTTCCGCCTGCATTGATGGCTTACTATTCTAATATATCTTGTGCCCTTGTAGTGGCAGACGAGATTGAAATGGATGAACCACACTGTTACCACGAAGCTTTAAATGACAAGGACTGAGATTTAACGAATGGTGTTATGTCTGAAGAATATGTCTCATTCACACCAGTGGTCAAACATATATCGATTAGAATTCTGATGTCAGTGATTGTGGACAGAGATCTTGATCTTGAACTGATGGATGTTAAAACTATGTTCTTGCATGGAAATTTATTACAAGTGTTGTACGTAGAGCAACCATAAGGTTATGAGCAGAATCCAAGAGGAGATCAGGTATATCTCTTGAAAAAATCATTATATGGATTGAAGCAGACTCCTCGACAATGGAATAAGAGTTTAATTTATTCATTGTCAATCAGGGCTTTATCAGAAGTGATCAAGATTCGTGTGTGTATGTGAAAGAAGTTGGTCCAGAATATTTTGTGTACTTGCTACTTTATGATGATGACATGTTCTGAGCTGCAAAGCATAAGTCAGAGGTACAAAAGCTAAAAGACGTGTTAAGCAGTGAATTTGAGATGAAGGATATGGGACCTGCCAGCAGAATTATGGGTATAGATATTATGAGAGAAAGAGAAAAAGGAGTTCTAGAGCTATGTCAACCAAACTATCTTGAGAGGTTGTTCATCGGTTTCAGATGAATGAAGCTAAGCTTGTGTCTACACATATTGGAGCTCATTTCAGCTAGCTTTAGTGAAGCATAATGAAGAGTGTATTGATACAAAAAAAATCATATGTGAGCGTTGTAGGAAGTGTTTTGTATGCAATGGTTAGTACTCGTCCAGATTTAGCGTATGCTCTTGGTCTGGTGAGTAGGTTTATGAGTAAGCCTGTTAATGTGAATTTGGAGGCAGTAAAATGGTTGCTATGTTACATCAAGGGTTCAAAAAACTTAAATTTGGTGTTTACTAAAGAGTAAAACTTCAATGTTCAGGGTTACAACGATTCAGATTTTGTTGGGGATCTGGATAAGAGAAGGTCTCTTAGTGGCTATGTTTTCACGGTTGTAGACAACACTGTGAGTTGGAAGTCAAACCTACAACCTGTGGTAGCTTTAAAAGAAGCAATTTGGATCTGCGTTCTTGCATGAAGTTTTAAAACTGCGTTCTTGCATTGAAATTTAGAACAACCAGAGAGCAACCAGAAGGTTATGAGCCGAATATGGGATTGGATCTGGTGATCTCCTGAAAATATCATTATATGGTTTGAAGCAGGCTCATCGACAATGGAATAAGAGGTTTAATTTATTTATGTCAATAATGGCTTTATCAGAAGTGATCAAGATTCGTCTGTATCTGAAAAAAGTTGGTACAGAAGATTTTGTGTACTTGCTACTTTACGTTGATGACATGTTATTGGCTGCAAAGCATAAGTCAGAGGTACAAAAGCTAAAAGACGTGTTAAGCAATGAATTTGAGATGAAGGATATAAGACCTGCAAGCATAGTTATGGGTATAAATATTAAGAGAAACAGAGTAAAAGGAGTTCTGAAGCTGTGTCAATCAAACTATCTTAAGAAGGTTGTTCATCGGTTTCAGATGAATGAAGCTAAGCCTGTGTCTAAACCTGTTGGAGCTCACTTCAATCTAGCGTCAGTGAAGCATATTGAAGAGTGTATTGATACAGAAAAATTTCATATGCGGGCACTGTAGGAAGCATTATGTGTGCAATGCTTAGTACTCGTCCAGATTTAGCGTATGTTCTTGGTCTGGTGAGTAGGTTTATGAGTAAGCCTGGTAGTGTGCATTTGGAGGCACTAAAATGGTTGCTACATTACATTAAGGGTTCATAAAACTGAAATTTGGTGTTTACTAAAGAGAAAGACTTCAATGTTCAGGATCATAATGTAACAGATTTTGCTGGGGACCTGGATAAGTGAAGGGCTCTTAGGGGCTATCTTTTCACAGTTGGAGAAAACACTATGAATTGGAAGTCAAGCCTACAACTTGTGGTATCTTTGTCAACTACTGAGGCTGTGTATATTGCTTTATTAGAGGCTTTAAAAGAAGCAAATTAGATCAAAGAATTGCTTAAGGAAATAGGTTTTGAGCAGCAAAAAAATGTCATGTTGGTGTGATTCACAGTCGACTGCTAAAACTGATCAGTTAAATATTAAAAAATCAGTAAAGCCAGAGATAAGGTCTAAGTTGTGCAATCCACTCAGAGAAATAAAGATAAATTGGCCCTGTTCGTTTATCAGTCGCTGCGATCTGCGACTGCGACCAGCAACCAGCAACTGTTATGATGTTCGTTTGACAGTCGCTAGTTTTAGTCGCAGTCGCAGTTGCAGGTTTGTTCGTTTGACAGTCGCTGGTCGCAGATCGCAGTCGCAAAAAAAACTAGCGACTTAAAATTTATCAATCGCTGGTCGCTGCGACCAGTCGCTATCACTGTTCGCAGGTTCTGTGACTACCAAACGAACAGTCGCTGGTCGCAGTCGCTGGCGATTGATAAACGAAAAAAGCCATTGAAGCAGGGTTGAGTGTTATTGGTTATGATTCAAGTTTCTGGTTCTGATTAAAATCAGATGACATTGGAGGACCGGTCTCGGTTTAAGTGGATTTAGGATAACCGAAGTCAGTAGAAGTGGATAAGAGTTTCTAGTCGCGAAGAAGGTTTTGACGGTCAACGTTATCGACATATATAAATATTATGTTGTAACTTCTTCTTCTTCATTCGGTCATACAATTGATGTAAGTAACGATAAAACTCTATTAGTGGACTTTGCTCGAGTTTGACCTGTATTCTTTGTTAGTGAACTGTTACACTGATTTGGCCTCAGTGAGTAGCTCTCTATATCATAAGTGAACACTGGGTGAACAAATCTTGTGTTTTGTTTTATTTCCTTTTCATTAGAGAATTTTTTTTTTCTAGACAATAGTATGTTAGTTTACAAATGTAAATAGTGTTTTTAGCAGAATTGTTTGTGTTTTTTATTTTATAAAAAACACATTTTTTACCATTTTATGTATAAATTAAATTCCGTAAAATAGTATTTTTATATTAAAGAGATAAAAATCATGAATATTTTTGATTTTTTTTGGTAAAGTAAAGTTAGAATGAGAAAAATTGGATCGATATGTAAAATATAAATCATATCTAGTAATTATTATTATATATGATATGATATATTAAATAATAAAAATAATAGTAATAATCGATTTTGAATCAAAGGTGCATAGATAATAATAGAATTTAAATAATTTGATTTTCTAGTTTTCAATAAAACTATTGAATTTTAAAAAATTAAAATTTTTGTATGTCACATTTGTCACACCTAGTTCCTACTTAGGTTTCCTCTTGTATAAAGTCTAATAGTTCAAACACATCAATTTAATATGCTGTATTGAACTGGTTTAATAAAATTAACATTATCAATTATTTTATTTTAATATAAGTATGTTAAAATTTTATCAAATTAGTTCAGTACAGAAGATTAGATTTATTGGCGTGTTTAGACCACTAGAGGTTACATATCCATCCAGTTATCTTATTTTCTCATTGTAATTCTATTTTAACAAAAAATTGAAAATATCTATGATTTTTTCTATATTTTATATTATTTTACTTAATTCAATTTCAAACATAAAGTGATAAAAATATGAATAATTTTATCACTACAACCTAAGGCTTTCCTACACAATACAACCTAAGACTTTCCTATACTTTTTAAACTCATGCAGCAGTATAGAAGTTTCATCATCAGACAGAGAATCACTCAATATCATAGGATAAGTAGAGTTTGTTCCAAGAAAAGCATACTTTAGCCCATATGGTAGTGGTTTGAGTTCCATTCTGCTCACTTCAATCGTCATTGCTGCAACTATTACCAGTGCTACCTTCTGAAACTTCTAATTTCGATTTAGTCTCCACTTTCAGTGGTTTGTGGGAGTCTAACATCTGTTCATACTGCTCTGCTTCCTCATTCAAAATGATGGATCCTACATATTTCTTGGTGAGAGCTAATTGCAAAGTGTCCTCGACAACCAACTCCTCCAAGTATTCATCAACCATGTCTTCAAGCATCTCAATATAGAAAACATTTTTTCTTAATTGTGGACTTCTTCATGACCTCCAGTATGTCAAATTTGAGAACAGAGGATCCCAAGTTCAGGTCAATAATCACATTCTTAACATCAATTATTTCTTCAACAGTAGCTAGGAATGAACGACCAAGGATGATTGGGTCTGTAGATTCATCATCCATTTCTAGCACAAAAAAATGAGTAGAGATTATGCAGTCTCCTACTTTCAGGAGTAAGTCTTCCAGAATGCCAATGGAATATCAAATAGACTTGTCTGCGAGAACTAGTGAGACCCTATTTTCTTTGATACTGTCAAGAGCATCAGGCTGACACTTTCTCCCATATCAACTAGAAATTTCCCAAAGCTTAGAGGTCCTATAGAACATGACAATGTAAAGCTTCCAGGATCCTTGAGCTTCCTAGGCAGATAGTTCTGAATTATCGCACTGTACTCATGATTGATCTGAATAATAGCCTCTTCTAGTGCTTTCTTCTTGGTCACTATGTCCTTAAGAAGCTTGTTGTAAATTGGACAGTCTAGAACAAGATCCATAAGTGGCATTGTAACTTGAACTGTTCCCAGCAGCTTTTTGAACATCTCAATTGCTTGTCTAGAATCTGCTTCTTAAACCTCTCAGGAAATGAAAGCTTTGGCTCATAAGGTGGGAGTACAAATTCAGTTGTATCCCCTGTTTTGTCCTCTTGGCTTGACTGCTTGGCCTGATAACCATGTCCTTGGTTCTGATACCCTTGCCCTTACTGTTTTAGGATTGGTGGGTAGACTTGGTCTTGTGGGTTCTCCACATTATGGCTTCTGTAAGACAGGTTGTTGTTGTAGGGGTTGTACTAAAAGTTCCCTTGATTTTACACATATCTGACCTCTTCAGGATTTCTTTCCTAGTTTTCAATCGTGGGGTCTTGATAGTCTGGCTGGTATGTATCATGTTGGTCCACAAAGTGGACTTGTCTCTGGTTTAGATGCAATACCTTATCCAGCCTGTAAAGATTTTTATTGATTTTCTTTAGCTTTTGGTCCTCTAGCTTCACCCCCCTTGTTGACCTATCATAGTCCTCACTATAGCATTGGTTGCTCGGCCAGATTCTCAATCAGCTATTCCCCTTGATCCACATCCAGATTGGCGAAGCTCCCATAGCTTGCTGTGTCCAGAGCTATTATGAACTTCTTGTAACTCCTCCGTGAAAGATTCCTAGCAATGCATCTTTCTCCACTCCGTGGTGAGGACATGCTCTGGTATATCATTTCAGACGATCTCAGGCTTCATAGAATGACTCATTTGGTCCCTGTCAGAATGTTGTGATGTCATTTATGATTTAGGCTGTCTTCTGCTTGGGAAAGAACTTGTTGGTGAATTCTTTCTTACACATTGCCTATGTAGAGACCAATTCTAAAAGTACATTGTGTTCCCATTGAGAAGCTTTGTCACCCAAAGATAATGGAAATAACATCATCTTAATGGCATCCTGAGGAAAGTCATTTATCTTCACTGTCCTGCAGAGTCTCTCAAACTGATCCAGATGGTGAAGTGGGTTCTCACTTGGCAGACCATGGAACTTCGAACCCTGAACCATGTTGATTAGGCTTGTTTTGAGTTCATAGTTGTTGTTGGCAACAGTTGGGTTTGGAATGCCAAGGCTGATTGTCTTTTCACCATGCTCATTGAAATCTCCAATGCGCTTGCGAGTAGCGCTCGTTCACCTGTGGGATAGGAGCATACCGACCCCACAACCTTGGTGATCCTCCTGTGGGAAATGCTAAGCTTCTCCTATCTGATCTTCCATATCCAGGTTGGGAGATAGTTCTAGTCTTTCTCTTAGACTCCTTATGTTGTTTCCTCTCTTAAAATCTTATGTCTTGAATCAACGGTTGCAGGTTGTGTTGTTCTTGACTTCTCAAATTCATTAACCTACAAACAGAAAATTTCTCGAGATTAAGTCAGCGACGAGTATAAAATAGTAAAGTAAGCACTCTAGTCTTAGATGTTTCTTTAATCTATTGGCTAAATTGCTTCCTTGGCAACGGCGCCAAAAACTTGATGGAAGTTTATTTATCTCCTCGAGTTTCACCTGAGAGATACTAGAGAGTATTCTCAAGAGTTTACCCGATTAGCGATTGCAAGTGCACAGTTAATGCCTCTTGTAGTTTAAACGGGATCGATTCACAGGGAAGGCTTATAAATCAACAGATTATGAGAATAATGTCTAAGCTAAACAGATTATAAGTTGGTTTTGTTGGAATTTTTCTACATTAAAATAAATAATTGTAAAGCAAATAAGATAGCAATTAAACTTAACGAAAAATGAATTATGAATAAAGCAATTCAACCATGGATCAGGTGTTAGAACAACTTTGGGTTATTATCAAGGTATGAATTTAAATCATGTATGTGTAATTTAAATTCCTAGACAATAAGACCAATAGTAGATTAATACATTCCCATGTAAAAACCCCTATACTTAGAATTCGATTTGATCAATTTCTATTGCAAACCCTAAGACTAAACAAGTATTAAGATACTTTTCAATTTTCATCAAATTCCCTAGACAACTACTTTCGCAGTATAGGATCATAAGACTCACTATTTAGACTAACCTAAGAATTTTCTTATCCTCTTCCAAGGGGTGAATTCTATAAACCCTAAATTGACTCTTCCAAGATCAACCTAGCATTAAACATTTATAATAGTGAAGGATTACACAATTGGAGACCTAAATATCCTCACTGATAATCATTCCCCTAATCATCTACCTTATCCATGGCTGAATCTAAAATATATACTCAGATATGATTAAAGTTGCAGAGAAAACAAAAATAAATGAGAAAGACATTCTTATAAGTGCAGGGATGAAGAGATTACAGATAATTGGTAATGAACATAATCTATACTTGTCTTACTAAATACCATAGATTGTTGAAGGCAGACCTAGGGATTTTGCTCTCTTTTTCTCTTTGGGTGTCTGATAAAAAATGTGATACCTAGGTCTGACCCAAAATCCTCTATTTATAGGGTGTAACAGAAACAATTTTATTTAAAAAAAACGAAATAAAAAAATAGAAAATTTATTGGGATCGATCGATCGGACGAAAGGATCGATCCATATGGGAATCAATCGATCTCGTGTTGGATGATCATTCTCTTGCTCGCTTGGTCGGTCTTGGAAGTTGACGCATAATTGGATGGGCAGTCGATCGATCAATCTTAGTGCGCTTCGATCGATCACTTTTGCGGAGGGCAGATCAACCGTCCTTCATGAGGATCAATCAATCTCTCTTTTTAACTCGGGGAATCATAAGGATTTAATCACCGTTTTTAGCTTATTCATCCAAATGACATGTCCTCAATCAGCCATGAACTGTTGCACTAGCCTCCAGTAGCCTCATGGACTCCATAAAACACTTCTATCTTGCTCCAAATGTACTGAAAATAAAAAGTGCAAAACATCCTAGGATTCTAATGCATATGAACCTAAATGTGTCCTAAATTATGAAATCTAATGGCTAAATGATATGAGTTATGTATAAAATGATGAGTTAAAACCACTAAAATGCAGATTTATCAGGGGTTGTAACTCTTTCACTCTCGGGGAAACATTATTTTCTCTCAATCATCGATGAAAAGACAAGTAAAGTATGGCATATGTTTCTCAGGTTAAAGGATGAGACTTTTGAAATGTTTTATGAGCGGAAGGAGATGGAGGAGAAACAAGTTTACAAGAAGGTAAAAGTATTCAGAACAGAAAATGGGTTGGAGTTCTGAAATCTTTAATTTGATGAGTTCTGTAAGAAACAACGAATTGAGCATGCACCCATAATCCTCAGCAAAATGGTGTAGTTAAAAGGATGAACATAACTGTAATGGAGAAAGTCAGGTGTTTACTCAGTGAATCAGGACTTGGAGAGGAATTTTGGGCTGAGACAGCTGCAACTGCAGCGTATATGGTGAATAGATCTTCTTGTTCTGCTATTGAGCACAATATACCTGAAGAATTATGGATGAACATAAAACATGGATATCAACATCTAAGGAGATTTGGTTCAGTAACATATGTTCATCATGATCAAGGGAAGTTGAAACCAAGAACCTTGAAAGGTATTTTTCTAGGATATCCACATGGAACTAAAGGCTACAAGATATGATTGTTGGAATCAGAAAACTATGTGATTAGCAGAAATGTTATATTTCATGAACAAAAGGTGTTCAAGGATTTGAAGTTTGAAATCAGTCAGGTTCAAGAAGTCTGAAACTCCACAGGTGTTCTCAGATATTAAACCGGATAAACAGAGAAGTGTAGAGATTTCTGAGACAGGTGAAACTTCGTCATCTAACTCAAGCATTATCAGAGAAGAAAAAACTGGTTCGAATGAAGAGAAAACAGAGGAAACGTCTGAAGATGTGACTGATTTGTCAAGTTATCAATTGGCAAAGATCGTGGAAGAAGAGAACCAGTTCCGCCTGCATGGATGGCTGACTATTCTAATATATCTTGTGTCCTTGTAGCGGCAGATGAGATTGAAGTGGATGAACCACACTGTTACCACGAAGTTTAAATGACAAGGACTGGGATTTAACGAATGGTGCTATGTCTGAAGAATATGTCTTATTCGCACCAGTGGTCAAACATATACCGATTAGAATTCTGATGTCAGTTATTGTGGACAGAGATCTTGATCTTGAACTGATGGATGTTAAAACTACGTTCTTGCATAGAAATTTAGAACAAGTGTTGTACGTAGAGCAACCATAATGTTATGAGCAGAATCCAAGAAGAGATCAGGTATGTCTCTTGAAAAAATCATCATATGGATTAAAGCAGACTCCTCGACAATGGAATAAAAGTTTTATTCATTGTCAATCAGGGCTTTATCAGAAGTGATCAAGATTCGTATGTGTATGTTCTGAGCTGCAAAGCATAAGTCAGAGGTACAGAAGCTAAAAGACGTGTTAAGCAGTGAATTTGAGATGAAAGATATGGGACCTGCCAGCAGAATTATGGGTATAGATATTATGAGAGAAAGAGAAAAAGGAGTTCTAGAGCTCTGTCAACCAAACTATCTTGAGAAGGTTGTTCATCGGTTTCAGATGAATGAAGCTAAGCTTGTGTCTACACATATTGGAGCTCATTTCAGCTAGCTTTAGTGAAGCATATTGAAGAGTGTATTGATACAGAAAAAAAATCATATGCGAGCGTTGTAGGAAGCGTTATGTATGCAATAGTTAGTACTCGTCCAGATTTAGCGTATGCTCTTGGTCTGGTGAGTAGGTTTATGAGTAAGCCTGGTAATGTGCATTTGCAGGAAGTAAAATGGCTGCTACGTTACATCAAGGGTTCACAAATTTTAAATTTGGTGTTTACTAAAGAGTAAAACTTCAATGTTCATGGTTACAATGATTCAGATTTTGTTGGGGATCTGGATAAGAGAAGGTCTCTTAGTTGCTATGTTTTCACGGTTGGAGACAACACTGTGAGTTGGAAGTCAAGCCTACAACCTGTGGTAGCTTCAAAAGAAGCAATTTGGGTCTGCGTTCTTGCATAAAGCTTTAAAACTGCGTTCTTGCATGGAAATTTAGAACAAGTGGTGTATAGAGAGCAACCATAAGGTTATGAGCCGAATCTGGGATTGGATCAGGTGATCTCCAGAAAAAAACATTATATGGTTTGAAGCAGGCTCCTCGATAATGGAATAAAAGGTTTAATTTATTTATGTCAATAATGGCTTTATCAGAAGTGATCAAGATTCGTCTGTATGTGAAAGAAATTGGTCCAGAAGATTTTGTGTAGTTGCTACTTTACGTTGATGACATGTTATTGGCTGCAAAGCATAAGTCAGAGGTACAAAAGCTAAAAGACGTGTTAAGCACTGAATTTGAGATGAAGGATATAAGACCTGCAAGCATAGTTATGGGTATAAATATTAAGAGAAAAAGAGTAAAAGGAGTTCTAGAGCTGTGTCAATCAAACTATCTTAAGAAGGTTGTTCATCGGTTTCAGATGAATGAAGCTAAGCCTGTGTCTAAACCTGTTGGAGCTCACTTCAAGCTAGCGTCAGTGAAGCATATTGAAGAGTGTATTGATACAGAAAAATTTCATATGCGGGCACTGTAGGAAGCATTATGTGTGCAATGGTTAGTACTCGTCCAGATTTAGCGTATGTTCTTGGTCTGGTGAGTAGGTTTATGAGTAAGCCTGGTAGTGTGCATTTAGGCAGTAAAATGGTTGCTACAATACATTAAGGGTTCATAAAACTTAAATTTGGTGTTTACTAAAGAGAAAGACTTCAATGTTCAAGATCATAATGTAACAGATTTTGCTGAGGACCTGGATAAGTGAAGGGCTCTTAGGGGCTATGTTTTCACAGTTGGAGAAAACACTATGAATTGGAAGTCAAGCCTATAACTTGTGGTATCTTTGTCAACTACTGAGGCTGTGTATATTGCTTTATTAGAGGCTTTAAAAGAAGCAAATTAGATCAAAGAATTGCTTAAGGAAATAGGTTTTGAGCAGCAAAAAATGTCATGTTGGTGTGATTCACAGTCGACTGCTAAAACTGATCAGTTAAATATTAAAAAATCAGTAAAGCCAGAGATAAGGTCTAAGTTGTGCAATCCACTCAGAGGAATAAAGATAAATTGGCCATGTTCATTTATCAGTCGCTACGACCTGCGACTGCGACCAGCAACCAGCAACTGTTATGATGTTCGTTTGACAATCGCTGGTTTTGGTCGCATTCGCAGTCGCAAGTTTGTTCGTTTGACAGTCGCTGGTTTTTAGTCGCAGATCACAGTCGCAAAAAGTCAGTCGCAAAAAAAACTAGCGACTTAAAATTTATCAATCGCTGGTCGCTGCGACCAGTCGCTGTCGCTGTTCGCAGGTTCTGGGACTACTAAACGAACAGTCGTTGGTCGCAGTCGCTGGCGACAGGTAAACGAACAAAGCCATTGAAGCAGGGTTGAGTGTTATTGGTTCTGATTCAAGTTTCTGGTTCTGATTAAAATCATATGACATTGGAGGACCGGTCTCGGTTTAGGTGGATTTAGGATAACCGAAGTCAGTAGAAGTGGATAAGAGTTTCTAGTCGCGAAGAAGGTCTTGACGGTCAACATTATCGACATATATAAATATTATGTTGTAACTTCTTCTTCTTCATTCGGTCATACAATTGATGTGAGTAACGATAAAACTCCATTAGTGGACTTTGCTCGAGTTTGAGCTGTATTCTTTGTTAGTGAACTATTACACTGATTTGGTCTCAGTGAGTAGCTCTCTATATCATAAGTGAACACTGGGTTAAAAAAATCTTGCGTGTTGTTTTCTTTCTTTTTTCATTAGAGAAAATTTTATTTTATTTTCTAGACAATAGTATGTTAGTTTACAAATGTAAATAGTGTTTTTAGCAGAATTTTTTGTGTTTTTTATTTTATAAAAAACACATTTTTTACCATTTTATGTCTAAATTAAATTCCATAAAATAGTATTTTTATATTAAAGAGATAAAAATCATGAATATTTTTGATTTCTTTTGGTAAACTAAATTAGAATGAGAAAAATTGGATCGATATGTAAAATATAAATCATATCTAGCAATTATTATTATATATGATATGATATATTAAATAATAAAAATAATAGTAATAATCGATTTTGAATCAAAGGTGCATAGGTGATAATAGAATTTAAATAATTTGATTTTCTAGTTTTCAATAAAACTATTGAATTTTAAAAAATTAAAATTTTTGTATGTCGTATTTGTCACATCTAGTTCCTACTTAGGTTTCCTCTTGTATAAAGTCTAATAGTTCAAAAAAATCAATTTAATATGCTGTATTGAACTGGTTTAATAAAATTAACATTAACAAATATTTAATTTTAATATAAGTATGTTAAAATTCTATCAAATTATTTCAGTACAGTAGATTATATTTATTGGCGTGTTTAGTCCACTAGAGGTTACATATCCTTCCAGTTATGATATTTTCTCATTGTCATTCTATTTTAACAAAAAATTGAAAATATCTATGATCTTTTTCTATATACTATATTATTTTATTTAATTCAATTTCAAACATAAAGTGATAAAAATATGAGTATTTTTATAAATAAATAATACCAATAAAATCCAATATAAACCACTAACATTTTTATTAAATAATATTACTTTATTTTTACAATAAATAAGTTATTGTCAAAAAAAAAAATTCAATTTTTGGTGATTCAACGGACACATCATTTTTTATAATTTTTTATGACTAAACAGACACGTTACTGCTATGTTAGCATCACCAAACAATTGAATTATGACCATTGTATGTTTTGACTATCTTTTAAAGTTAAGGTATAGAATTTATATTAAAAAAAATGAACTGTGGGGAAGTTTTTGTATAGATTGTGAATACATGTTCGGATCCAAACCATAACTCATTGTTGAGGTAGAAATTGGCCATTTTCATGGTTGTTTGGACAGCTTCGGGTTGTGGTTTCTGCAATAAGAATCTTTCGGTGGCGCATGATAGCATTTGAAATCTTTATTTTTAATGAAAGCTTTCTGAATTTGAAAGGATGGATAGTTTACATCTCTACAAACAATATTTTGGGTCATAGAATTTCCATGGGATAGCCCACCTCATCAATCGGACAGATATTTAAATCCCAGAAAAGTGTCATTTCAGCACGATCTGTCATTCACAAATTTAGATGTAAAATCAGAAATAAATATATAGCAAATGTTATTATAATAATAATAATAAAATAGTTGTATTTCTTAGTTTTGAATCAACAATGGATAGATAATAGTATAATTTAGACTATTTGAGTTTTTCATTTTCAATAAAATCATTGGTATTAATTTTTTTAAAAAAAAAAAATCTATGTGGCATTTTCCACACCAGTTCCCACCAAGGTTTGCCTCTGTATAAAATCTAGTGGTCCAAATATGTTAATAAATTTAATCTGTTAGTTGAGCATTTGATAAAATTAATTTCACTAATTAATACATTTTAATATAAGTACATTGAACTAATTTGATAAAATCAGCGTTAATGTTAATGAATTTTATTAAAATATTTCAGTGTAGTAAATTAGATTTATTGATGTGTTTGGAAAACTAAATATTTCATATAATATGTCCATTTATGATATTTTTCATTATAATTCTACTTTATAAAAATAAAATTTAAATATCTATATTTTTATATGCTTATATTATTTAATTAAATTCAATTTGAAACATAAAATGATAAAAAGATAAAATATAAGTTTGTTATAAAATAAATAATATCATTAAATCCTGATAAAAAAAAACACTACTTTCATTTTTTCTACATTTTTTTTTTAATATTTGAGGACTCAAAACATCACTTTTCTTTTGCAAGTTTTGATAATATAACATGGAAGTTACATCCACCTCAACATCACCAAACGGTTGACTAATGGAGTTATGATCATTACATGTTTTGACTTATCTCTAAAGTTGAGATACAGAATTTAAAAACTAAAATGTGCTGAGATTTTGCACGGATTGTGAATACATTTGGATTAGAACCACGACACACTGTTAAGGTACGGATTTGTATTTTTTCCCGGTTGTTTGGGCAGCCTCGATTTATTGTCTGCACAATAAGCAATAATGATATCCCGGTGGTGCATGGTAGCATTTGAAACCTTTATTTTCAAGGCAAAAATTTCTGAATTCAAAAGGATGAATTATTTATACATCCACAAACAATTTTGGTGTGACTAAAAAGATGATAGTTGGCACTAGGCACATGTGATAAGATACATTAAAGATAGATACTAGAGTTACGATGGGATAGCAACCTCATCAATCGGGTATATATTTAGATATAACGAGACAAACGAGATTAAAATTTTTCTTTTTTTCAATAAGAATATAACACAAAAAATTAAGAATAAAAAGATTTCGATAAGTAAATTTTAATAAGTAATAGATTTTATCATATAAGTACAGTGTAGTAGATTAGATTTGAAACATTAATAGAAAAATAAGTTTCTTTTATAAAATAAAATCACCTAATGAATCATGATAGGAAAATAAAATAACCTAATGAACCATGATAGGAAACATTACTTGCATATGAATAAAACTGGAAAAAAACCGGTTTCTACCTAATCAATAAGTCACGGTTCTAATTCAGACATATGTGCATGACCTGTACGAAAATCCTCCCACATATCATTGTTAGTTTCGGGAAGATGTGGATGTAATTTGTGTGTTTAATCATCAAAAATTTGAATATAATTAATCATGATATGGTAGTCACAAAAAAAGTAGAAAAAATATAAAGAAAATTATATATCAATTAAATCACTATAAGAATTTTTTTTGCGAAAAAACTATTATTATGCAATTAGTGTTTTCTATCAAGATTTATTAGATTTCCTTATTTTATAAAATAAACTCATCTTTTTACAATTTTATGTTCCAAATCGATTTCCATAAAATAATATACCTATATCAGAGAGATAAAGATCATAAATACTTTTTATTTTCTTGCTAAAGTAAACTTAGAATGAAAAATAGAGCTATATTTAAAATCAAAATATATCTAGATAATATTGTTACCTATGACACGATATATTAAATAATAAAAATAATAGTTACAATGGTTTTGAAAAAGTGCATAGATAATAACAAATTTGAACAATTTGAATTTTTTTGTTTTCTAAAACCATTGAATATTAAAAAATTAAAAATTGTATTTGACATTTTTCAGACCTATTTCTCACTTATATTTACCCCTGAATAAAATTTAGTGTTCTAAACACGTCAATTAATTTAATATGCGACATTAAACTGATTTGATAAAAATAATTTTAATAATTAATAAACTTTAATATCAGTGTATTGAGCTAATTTGATAAACTAAATGTGATAATTAATTAACTTATGAAATTATTTCAGTGTAGTACGTTAAATTTATTGGCGTGTTTGGACCACTGGATTTTACATATTATTTTTCTAATTAGATATTTTCATTGCAATTCTACTTTTACAAAAGAAAAATCAAAAATATCTATGATTTTTTTGTTTTTTATATATTTTTCTTGTTTTTATTAACTTGATTTGAAAAAAATATATGGGTAAAAATTATTAATCTTATTATAAAATAAATAATACTAATAAATCCCTAGATAAATCACTACCTATATATTTATAAAATAGTATTTTTATTTTTTATAATAAATAAATTTATTTCTACAAAAAAATCAATTTTTGTGACTCAGCGAACACATCACATTTTGCAATTGTTGATGACTGAGCAGGCATATGAAGACCATGTTAGCATCACTAAATGGTTGACTAAAGATGTTATGGTCTATTTTAACCATTTTGTTAGAGTTTAAATGTGGAATTTAGAAAATTATGAAGTGTGGAAAGGTTTCCCCAGTTGTTTTGACAGCCTCGGTTTGTGGTCTACGCAATAAGGATCTCTCAATCGTGTATGCTAGCATATGAATCTTTCATTGTCAATGAAAACTTTCTAAATTTTAAAAGATGGATTGTTTACATCTCCACAAACAAAGATGATAGGTTGCACCATGTGCCTGTGATTGAGGTACATTAATGTTGGGTACTACTGTTTCCATAGGATATCCAACCTCACCAATCAAACATGTATTTAGATCCCAGAAAAATGCCACTTCAGTAGGATTTGCCATTCAGATATCTAGATTTGGATAGACAAAGATAAACAGTAAAGATAAAGATATACATAGGAGATATTATCGATAAGTAGATAAGAGAAATTTCTGAAAAAGGAGGCGGAGAAGGCCATGGTTACTTAATATATAGATAAAAAGATATTCTAATAAGATAAATGGGGTTATGTTTTTCTCTTTCTTTTTTGACAATAAATAAACACAAAAATTAAAAATAGAAGACTTTGAAAATTAAATTTTAATAAGTAATGAATTTTATTAAATCAGTTCAGTGTAGTAGATTAAATTTGGAACATAAAATGGTAAAAAAATTTATAAAATAAAAGAACCTTAATTAATTATAATAGAAAACATTACTTACATCTTTGTGAACTAACATTGTATTTTTGGTGACTCAGCAAACACATCACTTTTTACAATCTTGTTGTTGGTTTCTTCATCCTTGGGGCACACCGTTCTTTGAATACTCGAGACTATCATTTTTGTTGGTATTACTGCCTCGACTTTATATACCAGAGTAAATGGATTCTCCTTTGTTGCTCGGTGTGGGGTTGTCCTTATCACCTATAGGAATTTGAGTAGTTTCTTAGCCCATTCTACTTTTTTCTTGTCTAGCATTTTCTATAAAGTGTTTAAGATACTTTTATTTGAGGTTTCAGCCTGTCCATTCACTTACGTATAGTGGTACAAAACAGTATTTTAGTAAACCATATTGGCAGATTACAATTTTTCCAAATGAATTGCCTGACTAACGCCACTGTGATGCTAGCGTATGTTTCAGATTCAACTCACATATAGAAAAAGCCGGTTATGACGAATATGTGTTTATCCGTTCCAGTTGAGGTGTGCATCGGACCAATACAAGCCATTGATAATTGCATGAATGGATATGGTGCGGAAACATTCGAGAGTATTTTAGTTAACCTATGAATATACAAAAGCATGTTTTTGACATTTTTCACATTTTTTTGAATACGTCTTGCAGTCCACCATCATTTATTTTTTTGTAAATTTAGCCTAATAATTTTAATATTTCATTTAACATTGTGGGGTGTTAGATTCAAATCTCAGACATATGTCATGAATTTTATAGGTAGTCACTATTATATCACATGATGACCACTATCACTTTTGGCCAATAAAATATTTGCAGCTTTATTTGGAGAAGCATAGTCCTGCCTCTTGAGTGACTTCCACACTCTCTGAACACTCTCCATAATGGTTCTAGTATCTTACTCGTCGACTCCTTTCAGGTAGGGCTCTCTAATACTACGTGTAAGAAGCTCATCACCTACTACCATAAATGGCGTACTTATGCTTTTCAGCTTTCTTGCGTCTTACTTACTTCTGGATTTATTCCATTTGTGCGATATTGGGCTTTCGGGATTCTCTAGTCCGGTCCATACTCACCTGTTTGAGATCTTGACTCGTTTTCCATAAAAACCGTTACTTGAGAATTGATACTTGGCTGGTCAATCCCTTTGACCGAGATTATTTTACAGACCTCTGGGTCCGAAGTTGATTCTAGCAAAGCTAGCGCATTTGATGAGGTATTTTCTCCTCTGAGAATTCTTTTTTTAGAGTAAAATGTTTAAATGAATATGACACTTCTTATACTAACCTTATGTAAGCATTCATCCGTTCATCTTTACTGAATTGGTTTGCAACAAGTTGAGAGTCCTAAAATGCATCCACTTCTTGAGCTCCCACTCCTTGAGCTAATCGTATCCTGGCAATTAAAGCTTTTTATTCGGCTTCATTATCATAAGCATTAAACTTCAGCCAAAAAGACTATTCGAGTACGTTCTCCGCTCGGTGAAACCAACTGAATTCCGACTCCGGATCCACTTCGTGATGAAGCACCAACGACATGTAAGAAAAGCATGAATAAATTGTCTATAAGAAAAGCATGAATTAATTGTCTATAAGAGGAATGTTCAGAAGTTTGTGTGAGAAAGGATATTCGGACTTGAAGTTCAAATAGACTAAGAAATGATCGTTTATGTGGAAAAGAGCGTTATACACCAGAAGTATATGGAAATAAAACGAGTTTATTCACTAAAGTTATTTCCAAAATAGATTATATATATGATCGAAATGCATATTCTAAAGGCAATGTTTCCAGACAAAATATGATGATGTGCATGGTTGTCTTTTTTTCTTTTTTATCTTTTTATTCTATTAGATTTTTTTATAAAAAATGTTTTAACGAAACAACACAGAACACAAAAATGATAGACATCCATAAAGGAAATGTTATAATTCAAAGAGTAGATTATTACTTCTCCAAAGTATTTGTCATATATTAATAAGATCAATATAATCCAAGTGAATGATCAAGATGAATCATCAACAAGACTCATGAGAAGAACGACACTATAAGTGTTCTACAAGTGAAGATTTGACAGTCATATTTACAAAAACGTTACTTTCAAAAAACTTTTATCATATTGCATTGCCTCATCTCAAGAATTTCAAATATTCTCATGAAAAAGAGTAATGGGTGTTGTACTCTTTTTTGTTTAACCAACAATGTTTTTTATTTGATTTTTCTGACAATTTTTTTAATGAAACAGTATCTTCAGTATTACGAAATATTTTATCATAATAGACGTCCAATGGCTATTATGAAGTCTATTTTCTAAAAAAATATAGATTTATTTCTATCTCAAAACTTTATTTGTTACCAAATATTACTTAGTATCAAGATTAAACTAAATTTTCTTACTATATTGTATATAAAAATTTAAATAGAATAAGATATAGCAACTTTTTATCTATTTTTTCTCTATTGATAGCAGAAAACCATTTTAAAAAAAAATCTAAAATTATTTTCATTTTTAATAAAAAATAAAAGATATTTATATTAGGGTTCCTTTATAATATTAACTTATACACAAACGAATTATGGTATCCTCCTCGGATACATTCTTAACAACTTTATTTATTTTTTATAAACCGAGTGTATTTTTCAAAATTCTCCAAGCATTCAGTGTATTTATTAAAAAATTATAATAATAATTTAATAGGCAATAATTTTTACATGAAAGAGATTAATTCACTTAAGTTAGTGGATAAACTTATTTTTTGTATGTAAAATCTTAGTGCCAGACAATATCAAATGGTGCTACAAAAGTGAATTAGTTGCAAAGTCACTAAAGCAATAACAGCGCGTTGCAAATAGAGAGTTGGTTGGTGCGAATTTGAATCATTATCTTTTTTCCTTTAAGCATCTGCAAAATCAAAGTTTTGTTATAGCTCAAAGGTAAATAAAGCACTTTTTATTATCCAGAACAAAATTAGCTTTCATTTATTCGCCATCTCTTGTAGCTTTTTGCCAATGTAAGTACTCTTATTTAATCCAATTTTATCGAAATGAAGCATAGATGTCAAGAAACTTTCAAAAGATAAAAACGGGATAAATGTCATGCATATAGCGCCAGAACGTGTGCAAATGTCACATACATGACCAAGATTTTCACCAATCACGTGTATTAAGTCATCAATATGCATAAAGTTCTCGAATCCATTTACATACTTTATTGTATAACATAAAAACTAACTAATATACAAAAGTTATAAAAGAAATATTTCATGAACATGCACATGAACATGAACATGAACACTACAAGTTTCAATACAGTAATGAACATGCCTAAGTCTCTCATCTCTCTTTTGTCTTATCTATAATCAAAAGGTTCTATAGGCCGCTTCATAGATTGAATAAACTATAATACAGATTTAATCAATTTCAGAGCTTAGGATTTACTTGCTAAATCCACGTTCATCTGAAAAAGAGAAGACAGAAGTCTTTTAAGTTAGAAATTTAGTTGACCCAAGGCTGCTTACTTGGTACCAAGTGACTATATATATAATAGTGTCATGTCTCCAAGAAACACGATCCAAAATTTATGCAAAAGTCACCTCTTCGAAAATTCGAAAAAAAAATATTAATCAATTTACTGGTGACTGCCAGTAATTATGATCACCAGATAGTTGAAACAAATAAAATAGTTGTCAATAAGAAATTGTTTTCTTAACAGTGTGATTTGTCCTTGATATATCTTTAGGCATGTTGCTTTATGTCCTACAACATATAATTGTTTTTTGTAAGGAAAACAAATAAAATGCATAGTATTTGTCAACTTCTAACAAAAGCGAAATTTTTTAAATAGTCAAAGCTTCAACCTAATATCGAAACATTTCAGTCCAATCATTTAAAAAGATGATTTTACATACAGTTTAAATGCTTCCAAGCTAAAATCCATAATATTAGTATGTACTAATCTTATATCCTTATTACAATTAGGATGAATGTGTTTTTGTGCTTGCATATGAGAAGGTTTCTTACAAGAGTTGATTTTATGTTTTTCCAACGTATCCTTATTATTATTATTATTTTTTATACAATTTGGAGTTCATTTTAAAGAAATAAAAAAAAATGGAAAAGTTGTATGGACCTAGTAATTATTTCGTTAAACATAAATCTCAACATTAAAACGCAATACGAAACAATTCGAAGAATTCATTTAACTAAAGCACTAAAATCACAACAAAAATAGTCTAGACTCTAGTCTTTCTAAAGAAATAATGATCATCCCTTTGCTTAAACGTCAACACAACATCGCTGGACAAGCTGGTACTTAACTGCTGGACCTTCACCGGAAATACGTCCGGCCAGAGTAATGTAAGCTGGACAATTGACGTGTAGGCGGTACCTGCCGGAGATCCACGTTCCCACTTTCCATCTAACCCAACCGTCGATCTTGATCTTCAGAAGTACCATCCCCGCCGTTAGATCCTGGCTTAAAGCAGGCGAAAAGTATGGCGCCACCGGCACCGATGTTCCGTACAGAAACGGCGACCATACTGTCACATCAAGGTGGCCTTGGTAAGTCGCCGGCAGTAAAGTCGCCAACGTCACCTTTACAAAGAAAAAGGTATATTATAAATATATATATATATATATATATATATATTATTGCAACAACAACAACAGTCGAAAACTTGGCCAAACTTTAGTTCCAAATTATTAATTCATATCATAAATTTTTATGAAATATAACTTTATTAAACCAACATACAAAAACTAGTCAACTCTCATTTCTTTTTTAATACATACGTTGAGATCGGTCTATTACGGTATTACCAATTAAGATTCGTCGGTCCTTTCGTATACATATATATGTAAAATATACATGGATTTGAAAATATAAAATAAGATCCCAAATTATTAAATATAGCACGAAAATTTTCGTATGAGAATTGAGATCGGTCGTTTAGCAGCAAGGTTCGTCGGTCCATTCATTTTTCTTTTGCGAAGGGATATGTTAGCAAGAATTGCATTGAAGAAACGCTAAACCAAGCTAATATAATTCAACAGACCTGTTGGTTGCGGTAGGAGGCGTAAATGTCAAGGCGGTCATAGAAGATTCCGATCTTGTCATTAGGATTTCGAGAAGAGAGAGTGACCTGGAGATTGGAGGTGAGAGAATTGGGCTGAGAGATGTTAAACGCGTAAATGGTTGCGTCTTGAAGAACAAAACGTGGCCCGTGCGGGTGAAGAATGGCCCACACCAAGAAAACCACAAAAAGGCCAGCTGCAAGCAAGCCAAGCACCGCCGCTCCTATGCGTTTGCGCGTCTTCTCATCCTCGTCGTGGTGATGCTCACATTCTTTCTCCGTCATGTTGGCGGTTAGGGATTAGTGCGGTGGTTTGAGAGGCAGAGAGCTAATGTTTTTGTATTAATGTACTCAAAGAAAAAACAGAGAGATAATAGGGAGTTGAATGGTGGTGATATATATACAACAACCGGAGCTTTTGCGATAGTAAATTAATGTGTATTAAAACAAACGACGGTCATTGCAAAAGCGTTTCTTTTTCTGTTCAGACAATTTTGTTTTGTCAACCATCATTTTTTAACCAATATTCTTTAACTTTTAATTTATTCACTTTTTAACTTTATGTATAATGCAAATTTCAAATTTTTTACTGAAATTTGTCTATAGTTACTCATATCTTATAACTTATGATTAGACTAACTCATTCATTTTGAGGTCAGAAAAACTGTTGGATAAAATATTTGAAAACATGTATAATTAATTTTATTAACAAATTTGTCATTTGAGGAGAAAAATAACTTCTTAATGGTTATCAAAGTCAAGTGAAGAGGTTCTATTTTCTATAAAATACACAATTTAAAAAACATTACAAAGAACACAAAACGCAAACCCTAAAAAAAAACTCTTCGTCTTCGTCTGCATCTCTTCTTCTACGTCTCTTCGTTTTCGTCTTCTCGTTGAACTTCGTCTTATCCGGCTTCGTCATCTTCTTCTTCGTATTTTGTCATCTCTTTTATAGGTAAAACTCATACGAGAAGAACTATTTACTGTTGCCGCCGAGAAATTCATTTGTTGTCGCATAAATATTTATAGTCACCGCTGAATTATTTTAATGTTTCTGTAAAATTATGTAAGGATATCGCAAAAATAAATTGTAGTTGTTGTAGAATTGTTTAAGGTGTTCGCAGAAATATTTGTAGTAACCACAGAATTATTTTTAAGGTATCACATAATTATTTTGAAGGTACCATATAATTATTTGTAGTTACCTTGTTGTTGTGTGAAATGCAGAATATGACTGCTTCACGCTACCCAGCTAGACGTTACGATGATGGAAAATCTTCTTTTGAACTGAAGAGCATGAACCATTATTGTACATTTTGGAAATTTAAGACCCTGAAAAAATCTATTGGTGGAGATGTGTGGAAGGAGTTGAAAAGCTCATCTGTTGGAGTGTATCAGAAACTGGTGGACATAGAGTTGACCGATAAGTATGTATATTCAGCCAGTATCGTTCATCACTTCATAACCCATCAGTTGTCAATCATCGATGACCATGAGTTTTGGTCTTTTATTGATGATCATCCTATGAAATTCTCGCTAAACGAGTATAAGGAAATTACTGGTCTTAATTGTGACCTATATCCAGAAGAAGATCCATGAAACACTTCAAAATATGAAGCGTTGTGGAGAGAAACGAATGTTTCCAAAGGAGGTGGACCTACATGGGAAGAACTAGCTAAGGTTTTGCAACGGTATCAAGAGTGGATTTTGGAGAAGAGGATGATATAAGGAAGGTTATCCATCTTGCAAGTTGGGATTTATGGCATACATCATGGTTCCCGGATACCGTTAGAAAGCGCAAAACGAGCGATTAATGCTGAGAGATTCAAAAAATATCCATGGGGTAGAACTGGATTTTGCAGTTTGGTAGACTCTATCAAATATGTTCAGATGAAAGGAAAAAACTACACACTGTGTGGTTGTGTTCATGTTTTTCTCATATGGATTTTTAAGTCTGTTCCAGCGATAGCAGAAATATATGGGATGAGGAGAGATTTGGTTGATGTTCCACCACTCCTTAAGTGGCACGGTACTCACCAACGTTTCAGCTTTGTAGACCTCATTGTCGATGAGAAAGCTAAACATCAAGAGGTATAAAACTTAACAGTATTATCAGAATCTCTACTTGACGTTTTTTGTGAATATTTTACATGTTATCGCCGAGATATTTAAAGGGTGCCCATGATTTATTTATAGCTTCGGGTGAGGCATATGTTTCCCGTTACATATGAAGATAGGTACCCTAAATGTAACAATAACCAACAAATCTTGGATATGAAGCTTGATAATATGCTTTCAGATATCATATACGATCAGTTGGTTAAAGGTACTTGGTCTGGAGAGAAAAAATCCAAAAAAACTTCAATCACATTTGGATGAGCATCCTTACAAGCAGAAGAAGGATAAGAAGCGAAAGTTGGAGTTACAGCCGTTTAAAGTTGTAGAAGGAACTGAAAATGTGCAGGGTACCAGAGGTTTGCTTAATTCTCTTATTAAGATGGTCGAAGGTTTAACTGACAAGTTACACAACTTAGAGGACAAATTATCCATAAGATTTGAAGATTTCGAGTCATTTGCCAAAACGGTTAATGGTGATATAAGAAACTTTGCCCATGAAATAAAGTTTAGGCGTCCGAAAAATGAAATATCAATGTCAGCACTTCTCAAGGAAAGCAAGAAAAAGATGATGATGCATGCAGTAGTACACCGTCAGGTGGTATTACAGTGGATTGCGGTAAAACGAACCTTATAAATATACCAAAACTAGTTGACAGTTCCGATGATCCAGTAAGTAATATTGATAGAAAGTTTGTTTGTATATTATGATTATGAATGTTTAGTGGATGTTTAACGTATATAGACGCAGTCATGGCTGGTAGAAAAGGGTGAAGTTGCATCTGATGGGTTTCAAGTGACAAAGATTGTGAAGAATTCAAAAAAAAAATTGACAGCCTAACGAAGAAGATGATGATGTCGTTGACATTAGGGCACAGCAGAATGAAGAAGATCTGCATATGACGTCAAGTGCTGGAGACCAGTTGGACGTTTCGTTGGCCATCGTGGATGTTGCGAATCGAAAGGGAATGTAAATTTTAAAATTGGCTGATTCTCAACAATCTCATGCCTTCTTAATTCAACTGTCAAATGCATCATCCCAGGTGTGGTAACTTCTGGAAACGGTTATGATCCTATGCTTCCAGTAGATGAAGGAAAATGGGAACAGTTTCAAAACTGGATGGATAAGACTGAATATGTATCATCGAACCTATCCTATTATAAATCATAATGGTCTTTCATTATGTATGTAATGTATCTTCTTTTTTCCAGGGTTGAACAATTCGCATCATTCGGGGATTTATTCATTCCGATCATTTTTCTTAGAGAGAAATAGAGTTTTAAAAAGGGGGAACATAATGGGTGGTTGCTCGATATGGTAAGTAATTATCGTTGAATTAGTTATAGTTGTTGCTGATTTATTCGTAGTTGTCGTTGATTTAGTTGTAATTGTCGCTGAATTAGTTGTAGTTGTCGTTGATTTAATCGTAGTTATCGTTGATTTAATTGTAGTTATCACTGAATTAATTGTAGTTGTCACTGATTTATTCAAGTGTCAATGAGTTGGCAACATAAGCATTTCTTTCACTTACAAACAGTGAAACAATTCTCTTTTTAAGAGATAATTTCAGATTCTCGTGATCATCTTTGTGCAACGTCCCAAACGCCTCGAAATTTTCATCATCCTCTTCTTCTTTAATCCCAGACACCTCAATATTCACATCATTTTTTTCTTTCATTCCAAACGCTTCAAATTTCTCATCACATGAGTCTGTTCCATCAGAGTCATCGCAATAATCAAATTTGGGCTCATCATCTTCATTACAATCTTCTTCCAAATTCTATTCAGCCTTTCGAACTAAATCTTCTTTCTTGTCATCCTTTTTTTTCAAATCAAAACTCATCTTCTAATGTCTTAATATTGATTTTTTTTTTTCTTTAATTCCACACAAATTCGACGACAGTAACCTTCCGATTGTCTCAAAAATACTTGAAATTGTCTACAATTAGAGATATATACTGGAGATGTATCTTGAGGCAATTTCTTCAGAATTTCTTTGGGCAGCATATAACTCAATTTGACGTCATATTCTCTCTTATCCAACCCAAAATCCTCAAACAGCATTCTAATTAGAAAGACGTACTTCATACAATATACAGCTAATACCATTATGATCCTCGCTTAGCATCAACAACAAAAATTCATCGCTTCCTCTCGAACTTCATTCTCAATATAATATGCTCCATTATTACTGATCAAACTGACATGAATAAGCGATGGTGGACATATATATATATGAACTGAATATACGGCGTCAATGAGTACAATTCAATACTCCCCTAAATCGTATGGCCCATATTAGTCAGAGTTAATTTAGCGACAATGTAAAAATAATTCTGCGAAACAACTATGCGGTAACTACAAACAAAACAACGAGATAATAAACATGTGACCACGTACTAATAATTCTGCGAAACAATTCTGCAATAACAACAAACAAAACTGCGAGATAATAAACCTGCGATGACGTGAAAATAATTATGCTAAACAATTCTGCGATAACAAAAAATAAAACTGCAAGATAATAAATTTGTGATGACGTGCAAATAATTTTCTGAAATAATTTTGCGAAAACAACAAACAAAACTGCGAGATAATAAACTGGTGATGACGTGAAAATAATTATGCGGTAACTACAAACAAAACAGCGAGATAATAAATATGTGACCACGTACTAGTAATTATGCGAAACAATTCTGCAATAACAACAAACAAAATTGTGAGATAATAAACCAGCAATGACGTGCAAATAATTATGTGAAACAATTCTGTGATAACAACAAACAAACTGAGAGATAATAAACCCGCGATGACGTGAAAATATCTCTGCGGTAACTTCAAACAAAACAGCGAGATAATAAACTGCGACCACGTAATAATATTTCTGCGAAACAATTATGCGGTTACAAAAACAAATCGGCGGTAAAATATATGTGACAACAGAAAAACATTTATGCAATAATAAGTACGCGACAACAAAAATAATTCGGCGAAAAAAAAACTTCTACAACTTCCACAATAATTCGGCCACAACTTTACGATAATTCAGCGAAATCAAAACGACGATAATGTAAAATATGCGACAAAAACACTGCGATAAAATAAACGCGGTGGCATTATCATTATAATTTTTAAATGCAACATTCGAATAGAAGTATGATTGGGTTTTAGAAAATTTAAAATACAATGTAATGATTAATGAAAGATATATGTTATCCTAGTCAATACATCTAATATCTAAGTCATTATTTTCCCTATGTTTTATTCCTCTCAAATTTTAGCAAACTTAACAAGGTCGTTCTGATTTGTTTTTTTGTTATATTTTTTTTGAAACGAAATAAATTTTCATCGCAACCGACTGTTTTGATATGGTATATACGATGTTTTTCTCGGAATAGTGTTCAACATATTCACCTCATTTGGAGGGAAAAAATATGTAAATATTATATTGATAATATAAAGATATCATTTATTCTACATGAAAACACAGAAAATTTAGCATGTAGTGCACGAAATCTTTTATCAATCATGGTTTATTTTCACCGATTTGACTAATTAAATTTTTTTATATTTTTATATTCATTGTTATAAAATTGTTATAAAAGAAAAGTGAGATAAGTTGTGGAGCGAATAAACCAAGACTAATTCTTAAAACCATAAAAAAATCGAATATTATAATATTTAAAGCATTTGTGGTGGCCGTTCTAAACCAAATGACTTTTATATATTGGTTAAGATCGTTTAAGACCATTCTAAAACAATGATCACAGACATAATTTGTAAATTAATCCTAAAAAAAGCTTATCCCACTGTAAAGCATTTTGTCTGGTGGGTTAAGAATCTTCTTTCTGCAGCACCGCATAGCAAAGTGAATTTGTCAAATAATTCTTCAGCGGTGGTAAATATATAGTTTTCTTACCGAGTAAAAGGTCGTCGATAGCATCTAAACAGATTAAAATGAAAGTTCTAATACCATAATAGAAAATGTGATATGTCCATTTCCATTCATAATACTAAACTACTAAAGTTGAAAGCAAATAAAAAACTAAATACTAAAATTTCACAAACAGGCCAATCAACAGTGCATAATGCAGAACTTTAAACGTAAAGCTATTAATCTAAAAATTGTTAAAAAAAGGTTCTCAAACTAAGCAATGAAGCGTTCTCATTTACTCGTCATAAAATTTGGTAGTGTCAGACTAAGTGGTAGCTTGAGTATTAATTAATACCTTTTCGAAGGATATTATGAAGACTTAATAAAGAGGTATTGTGGAGGTGGTTGAGAAGAAAAATGTATTATATGTAAATCTAATTGTTTGGTGATAACTTCAATAGAATTTGAAAAGGTTGTCCTTGGATTAACTCTATACCAAATCTCCTTACTGGAATAAAAAAATCTTTAGATACACAGGGGATATAGTACATAAAACTGTCCAAAACTTCTTCTCCAACTTCATATGTGTTGCATTGGATGATTATCTCCATTAATGTTTTGGGGAAAAGAAATAATAATTATTATTTATTGGAACGAAAAATTTACAAATGTTGAAAGCAAAAAATATAATGATTCTTACTGTATGAGAAAGGATGATATAGATGCAGAAGAGAGTAATTTCATGGCAACGTTAAGTCTGATAGATTTGATCACAAACATTTGTTAAAATATTGTTATACTATCACCTGCCACAAACCCAGTTCCGAGCTTGATCATAAATATAAATAAAAAAACACTTTGGCCCTCCTTTAAAATATTTTTTTTCTATTTTTCAAACTTATAATGATCATGAAAGATCAAATCCACGTGGCTCGAACACTGTACAAGAAACATCACCGTCCACAAACCCAGTTCCAAGCTTGAGTGCAGAATAGTGAGCATCGTTGACAGCATTGCTTAAAAAGTAAAAGCCCACACCAATTTCGATAAGTTGAATGATAAGGTGCAAATAGTTGATGATTTAGATGGATGAAAGTTAATTGGGATAACCGCATAAAACTATACCAACTAATATAATTCTACATATTTTTCTCCAAATTATATAACTCATTATAAAACTATCTAACGTATAATTTATTTTCCACAATTATTCTTACAAGCGAAATATGATATGACTTAAGAAAAAAGATGACAAGTAAAGATGGCATAGCATCAGAAATAGATAAGAAAAATATTTAACTAAAAGTAAAAAAAAAAATCTTATACATAAATAAAATTTATTTAAAATCAAACAATATTTATATAATTATATCAGCTAATTGGATTGATATAAATCAACTAAAAATCTTTCCAAACTAACTAAAGTTAAATAGGATGATTGATCCAACATAATAAAATTTAAAACTCATTTATCAATTAGTATAATTACTTAATAAAGCAAATTATTATATATTTATCAAAGTCTAAATAAGGGAAACAGATTATCTAAATCATGTTTTCGATTTAGTCTAGACGAACAATTATTATTCTGTTCAATTGCATTATGAGTATCTGGATCGAACAAATAGACAACCATTTAAAAACTAAACTAATAAATAATAAAATTTATTTGATAAAATCTTAGAAAAAAGATTATAGATAAAAAAAGATTAAATATATCACACCAAAATAAACAACTAAAATCTATTATAATTTTATAAATTTAGTTATAAGTCATAAAATATAAATTTATTATAAATTTATTATAAATTTATTTTAAATTATTTTAAGTAAAATTGGATCAAAATCTAATATGAAACTAAACTTCTTTTGTACGAAACCAAATTACATTTAACGTTTTATGGTTTCATTTTGTGTAAAATTGGAAAAGATTAATATTAAAAATAAATTAAATTGTAAACCAAAATATATTTCTAAATCAAACTATTTTTTTCAAAAAAATATTATCATCGATAGTAGAGTAACAAAATCAATAGATCTAGAAAAATAGTAAATAATTTTTTTGGTGACTTTGTAAAGCGTGTTGTTTTTTAATTTTTTGTATCCCTTCTGTTTTTATAAGTGTATAAAGTGGTTTGGGACAAATCTTTAGAAAATAAAAAACTTTTTTTTTTTTCGGATGGCTGAGAGGTGATCGAATGATCAGCTTCTTTGATCGGTCAATCACTTTGTTAGTGGGTCAATGGAATGGTCAATCTGGCTCTTCTAGAAAATTTTGGAAAAAATGATCGATAGATGATCGACATAGATCGGTCAATTTTGTTGGGTCAATCAACTTAATTTTCTCTGATTATTCCGTTTTGAAATCAGTTAGACTAGTTTTTGGTATTTTGGACATATATTCAGATATAACCGTTGGATTAGCACCAAATCATTTGGAGATGAAACTAACATCATATATCTTGTGTCCGAATTTAACTGAGATCATGTGGTGTGAAGTTATCTTTTTGTTGCAAAACTTATGGTGCTTTGAAGCTGTCCAATCTCTAAGATGTCAATATTCCATTCATTTTTGTCTGAAACACCTATATTTCTTGCTTACACATTTAAAATTATAAAAACACTAAAAATAAGGATATCAATTAAACACCAATTATTTTCTTATTAAAAACATATTAAATCTTATTAAAACTAGTAACATATAGAATATATAAACCCTCCTAAACTTAAACTTTTGCTTTTTTCGAACAAAATAATGAACAAGCAAGAAAAGAAGTTTGAAAACGCGGAAACTCTGAAATCTAAAAAATTGTACTTCGTGATTCATACCATGCATACCACATTAGACATAGCCTACATTACAGACATCATCATTATAATCAAGAATTATGTTCGCTGGTTCTATCATGCAAACTCCAAATTTACAGAAACTTTGCAGCATTCGAGTCAGCTACCTTTTTACATTCACTAAATAATCAGTGAGTTTTCTCATTCAAGGTGAAAAATAGGGTAGACAATGCTCGGTATAAAAAGCTTTTTAGTGTTGAGACTATAAAGTGTTGATGCTTTAAAGTGTTTAGGATTACCTTATTCCTCCATTGGATACTAATTATTATGTAAAACAGCAAAAGACAATGGACATGTTGATGTCCATAGTTTTCAACCATTTTCCTTGAGTTAATCTCCCTCACACTTGCACCCTTTTGATCCAAAATCACCCTTTTGATCCAAAATCACCCTTTTGATCCATAATGTTTCTTGAGATGTGATTTTTTAAAAACAAACCATTTGCATTTTTTTTCCATGTTTCCACAATCTTTTATTTGGAAAGAAAAAAGGTCTTAGAATCTAGGTACAAACGGTATTAGAATCTGAAAGGTACAAACTTGTACTTTATTTTGTTGCTTCCTAAGGAAATATAGTCTCTGATCCCACTAATGCCATTTTCAACATGTTTCCAAGTCCAGTGGCTGAAAAACTGTTTTATAACTGCATTTAAAAACATAAAAATAAGGGCCGACGACCCATTTCTACACAAAATATGGCGTATACGACCAGATCCACACAAACTTAAGCCCACTTCTTAAACCCACACACACAAAAGTTATATTCTAAAACCCCCAACAAACCGTTCTTCTAAACCTATTTCCCCACAAGATCGGAAGTTTAAAACTTGAGAGAGCATAACAGAGTCTAACCTTTGGTTTAAACAAAACCAGATCCACCGTAACCAATAGCAAAATAGATTAACCAAACATTTAAATAAAATTCCCAATTCCCCGAAACTTAACCCTAGAGGCTCCAGATCCCCCTGAATTCGTAATTCTCTCTTTCGTTTCATAATTTTCTGGGTTTGACAACCTAATTCCCCCTACAAGCTCTGCGTAATTGGTTGTCTTAAGTCATGGCGCTTGTCCTTAATAACCCAAATTTGCAGTCACGAAGTGTTGAAGACGAAGTACCGGATCCTGAAGAACCCGACACCGAAGCGAATGAACGATATGAATTTCAAGTGGAAGATGATGTGAATAATTTCACGGATGAACCATCGATTCATCACAACAAATATCCGGAGAGCGACGACGATGCAGAAGAGTACCGACCAGATATTAACGCAGTGATGGAAAGCTTTACGACAACCAGCTATTTCTCAATGGGGTAGCATTTAAGGAGGCAGTCCTTGACTACGCATTAAGAACTGGCAGGAACATTCAACAGACCAGGTGGGATAAAACTAAGCTTGAATTCAAATGTTTAGGAGATGGTTGTTCTTGGAGGATATATTGTGCATTAACTATAGAATCACCTATGTGGCGAGTTAGAATCTATCGGAAAACTCATACTTGTGTTCCTAATGGCGAGTGTTCGATGATTAAGGTTCCTGTAATAGCTAGGTTGTTTGTTGATAAGATTTGTGAAGAACCTAGTTACTTTATGCCGGTGAAAATGATGGAAATTATGAAGGAGAGATGGAAGGTTAGTGTGTCACGGCCTCAGTGTCAGGCTGCAAGGAACAAGGCACTTGGTTGGATCAATAGGGAGTATGCTGAGCAATTTTCCCGACTTAGAGATTATGCGGCAGAGCTTGAATTAACGAATGAGGGAACAACAGTGAAGATTGACACTATAAAAAATGATGCTGGAGAAGATGTCTTCAACCGTTTCTATGTATGCTTTCAAGTTCTGAGAAACACTTGGAAAGACTCCTGTAGGCGGCTGATTGGAGTTGATGGCAGCTTCTTAAGATCAACAACTAAAGGTCAGTTGTTAGTGGTTTTAGGTAGGGATGCCAATAATGCCATATATCCTGTAGCATGGGCAGTAGTTAGAGTTGAAAATACAGATAATTGGTTGTGGTTTGTGGAGTGTATAAAGGCTGACCTAGAGCTAGGAGATGGAGAAGGCTACATTTTGGTTTCAGATCGTTGCAAAGGTATTATTAAGGCTGCATTGTGGGAGTTGCCTAATATAGAGCATAGGCACTGTGTTAGACACATATATGGGAATCTCAAAAAGATTCATGGGAATTCTTCTGCCTCTCAACCTCCCGCTAAAGGCAAAGGTAAAGCTTCTGCTTCTGCCTCTCAACCTGTTATCGCTAAAGAGAAAGAAAATCCTTCTAAACCTACTACAACCAATGCAAAACCTCAAACAAGGCAAACTACCGCCAAAGCAAAAGGCAAAGCTGTTCCACCTCATGTTGTTAAAGCGAAAGCAAAGCTAAAGACTGAAGTGAGTCAATTGTCTCAAGCTTCTCATCCTTGTCAACCATCTCAAGCTTCTCAAGCAAGGCCTTCTCAGGCTTCTCAGCCTTGTCAACCATCTCAAGCTTCTCAGCATTGTCAACCATCTCAAGCGGGGCCTTCTCAAGCTTCTCAAATCAAATCAAAACTTGTTTGGAAGAAAGGAACTCTTAAGACTGTGAAAAAAGAGCCAAAGACTCCCAAGAAAGCAGTTGATCATCTAAGCTTTCACTGTCTCGACCCTAAATCTAATCTGTGAACATGTTTAGTATCTTGTTGTCTTTGGTTAGTTATCTTTGTATGTTGTCTGTGAAGAACAATTTATGTTGTCTTTGGTTAGTTGTTTTTGTAAAACATTGAAGAATGATGTCTAAGGTTTGTTTTTTTGGTTGTTACAAACACAATGTCTGAATAAAATAAACACCATCAGATTAACCAAACACATAAACACGATTCTTTGTTGTCACATTACAAGATTCCTTAACAAACAAAAACAACCAAACACATACACAAGATGATCAAATGAGTTTTCCTAAGCCAACTATGATCATACAACCAAACACTACAAGAATCATATTCTTCTTCAATCCTACTGTGGCCTCTCTTAACACAACCTCTACCTTCTCAAACACCATCTTCTCATACTCAGCACCATCAAAAACAAGCTCATTCTCCCTTATCATTTGTTCATGTCTCACGGCTGTTGATTTCAATTTATCCACTTCATTTAACAATGCCTCATCAACCCATTTGAAAACATGATTGTCGTCCATTAGCTGCAACCCATTTAAGCTTATTTAAACTCAAATCAAGAATATAAACAATGATAGAATCCGCACAATTACCTTAGCTGAAGACGCATGAATACAACGAAAATAACGGCGGTAAGGATTACTGTCAGTTCTGGAAACCTTCACAACGATTGGAGCACCACACCAGCAGATAGTAGGCACACCAATAACTCTCGTTCGAATTGAACTTGAAGATCCGTTGGAATCGGACATGTTGCTCATCGATTTGTGGTGAAGCAAATGGATTTCGAAGGGAAAGAAACAAACGGATTTCAAAGGGAAAGAAAAAAAGGAGTCTGGTTCTTTTGCAGTGCAATTGGGTTTTTAATTTTAATGGGTTTAAAAAATTTTGGTTTTGCACCGGTTAATTACCAAAACCGCTTTAAATCGGGATTGTGGGGAAATAGGTTTAGAAGAACGGTTTGTTGGGGGTTTTAGAATAGAACTTTTGTGTGTGGGGGTTTAAGAAGTGGGCTTAAGTTTGTGTGGATCTGGTCGTATATGCCATACTTTGTGTGGAAATGGGTCGTCGGCCCTAAAGATAAAGAATGTAAGAGGTATTAAAAATAGGCAAGGGAAATGATACTGAAGAGGAATTTTATTTCACTCTTTAGTCTTATGGAAGATATTTTCTCTCTAGTTTCTCACATCTCTCATAAGTATGAACTGATAAAGAACAAGACACAAAATACAAAGTATTTGTTCACCCTGAGTTCACCGACATGGGTACATCTCAGGGGAGGGAGACTGTGTCCCTCAACTGCATCCACTATCATCAAAGAGAGTTTACATAGAGATAAGTTAGAGAGAGATTACATTTTAGCAAGAGGAAGAAGAGGATAGATCCAAAGAAGCAGCTAAATATGCTTCTTATAGCAAACTCCTTTGTCACAAATTAGGTTATCCTAAATGACACCATTTTGGAGCTGTTGCATTAAACCTCTTCTCCAGACCAGTTTGGTTTACTTCTCTAATTCTTGCATACCAGTTTCCTCTTCAATTAAACCGAAACATGCACAACAAATTAGAGTCTCTATCTTGTATCTTCAAACTTGAAGTCTCTCTCTCAACCTGAAAATTATATGGACTTAGCCATTATTCAACAATCTCCACCTTTGGCGACAGTCTATCACTTGCTCTTCTTGATAGCTATAACACTGCTAAACCAAGCAGCCTTTGTCCATTAATCTTGGACGAACTTCAGCAACTAGCATTTTGATACTTGATTTCCATGAAGCACCTTAGTCAATAACAACTCTTGATTAAAGCTTGTAAACTTCATGTGCTACCATACTCCAAGCACCTGAACAGCCATCAATGAACTTAGACAACAAATTCAATGTACTCCAACTGTGACACAAATCACACTACTATTACAGAGCCATTGACATTCCCATGTCCAGTCAAGTTACAAAACCAGCCAACACATGACTTGTGCAAAGCTTAACTTCTTCATTGATCCTCCTTTGTTGCTTTCCATAACACATTCTTCCTTCCAGTCACACAGAACGTCCAGCCTGTTACTGTAACATAAAACTCCATAAGCTTCACCACTTATGACGCCTTCAATCACACATAATCCTTTATGGCTTCTGTCTATACCATAGACATGTTTCAGTAACTGAAAAACACCAATAATACCTCTGGAAACCTTGATTCCCTTGCTAGCTTCTAGGATTCACTCATGCGCATTGAGATAAAAACCCTTTGAATTCACTTGAATCAAAATGCAAAAAACAGAATCATCTTAGCCTTTAACATGAAGCTCTTCGATTCAACCTGTAATCAATCTCACCAACAGCTTATACCATTGTAGATTCACCTTACCAACCTGTTTAAACAAGCAATCTCATGACATAACCCTTGCTCCACCATCTTGTTAAAAAAGAACACATCAGCAACATGAAAACCTGCCACTAGCAACTTTAAAACCTGTTTCATAACCACATAACTTGTGATCCACCTGAAAAAACTCCTTACAGCAACTTGCACATCAATTCCAGAACCCTTGATGTATCTTCCCAGCTGTAATAACAACCTGCAATACATACCTTTGTATGCAGCCTCCACCAAAACGAATTTGGTCCTTGCATCATTCAGTTTGCAGTCTTGAGTCAAGGCCTTCTTCTTCTTTAAGATTGTTCACTTGACTGACTTTGAGATATACAACATTTTGCATTTTTGAAGTAAGCAGACTTGAAGCAAAACTATGCATCTTCTGCTCTTCTCTCTAAAAATTTCCAGAAACCAACTCTCAGCATCAAACCACATCTGTAAACTGTCTTTTACCATCAGATTACAACTCTGTTTGAAATGAAAACTCATTAAGAACCTTCTGTTCTTGAGTTAATTTCTTCTTAGTACACTGAACTTCCATGAATCTGATAAACCAGTGAGTTACACATCCCTTTAACTCTTTCTTCTTCAGCTAAAAACCAAACCCTGAGACAACATCTATAAACATAGCTCTACTAGGAATAGAAAAAATACCCTTTAGGATATGCATTGCTCTTCTTATAGCAACAATACTCCACCTGAAACTACAACCCTTTGAATGTACCATGTCTTAAGAAAACTTAGCTTCATCAATCAGAGTTAAAACAAATCTTCACTGTATCTTTGATCCAGTCCACCTTCTAATGAATCAGAATGAGTTGCCATGACTTCTTGCTTGAGAAAGTGTCAAAACGTGGGACACAATTTTCTTTCTTCCTACAGCCACCCCAAATGATTCATTTGCTACCAGAAAAAACCATCAAGAATCATTTTCTTTCCCAGCAGCACTGTCTCCTTAATTAGAGCATTCTTCATCTTATGATTATACACAACTTAGGCTGATACATCATCAAAACCATGCCTCCATCTCAGAAAACCCAATCTTGTATACTCTTGCAGCCAATATGCAACACATATTTGTCTTGTACCGCTGTTGACAAACAGGACACGCCGCCTAACCCCTTTTGCTAGGAAGACTTTCGATACTAGGTTGTATATCCATTGCATAATAACATCCATATACATTTCTCACATGACGCCTCCAATGCCTTTATCTTCTAGACCACCAGAATCTTCACCTTTGCTTAAAAAATAAACTGTATCAATACAAGATATCCTCTGAGAAAGCATTGTTCCACCTGAGACAAGAACTCTTTGTTCTATAAGATTCATTCCAGCATAAACTCCATGTGTCACACACAACACAAATCTGCTAAAAAAACATGAATCTTTGCTACTGCCATCTTGTCAAGAGCTTATACTTCTTGAAACAAGAACTTAAACTTTCCAGCATACACTCAAGCTCACAAGAGCATAGAATTCATTGCGTTCCCTCTGAAATAGCAATAAATTTGAGTGTTACTCCTTTTTTTCAACAGAACATTTTCAGAGTGCAACTAGAGCACAATCCCATTGCATTCCCTCTGAAAACAACAATCTTGTAGCTTCATGTTCTCTGATCATCCACCAACTGTAGAGTCTCTCATTACCCAGAACTGATAGCTACCACACAGAGATAAAACCTGTCTTGCTCCATAATATTTCTGCAATTCTCTTTAAACTGATCCAAGAATACCTTTATGATACTCTAACAGCCATAAAGCACCCATAAGATTCAAGGTTCTAAGGCGTCCCCTAGTTCCATGAATCTTATAAATTCCTGGGCTGAAAATAACAAAACTTGAACACCAACTGAATCTGATTTTACCAAACTGTTCATCCAGAAGATAACATGAAAACCATCACTGAATCTTGGCCAATCTCTTGTAAAACCAGTGCATAACCCTTATGTTCCAATAAGCTCTCAGTTTCAGTAGATATGCAGAACTTGGATAAACTAGAAAACTTCAATACAGAATATCACACACACCTTGTGACTGCAGCGGAATCAGAATTGAAGTCTCTCAGAACTTGGGTCTCGAAGTTGATGTTTTGATTCTGATACACAACTTTGAATCAAGAAACTTGTATTCATTATTTCAGAATCCCAAAACCAGCTGATACTTGAGAAAGACCTTCAGCTTACACCAAACTTCAATCAGTTTCTTCAGCATAGATAAAGAACACTCTTCTTCTATCAAATGCTTCTTGCTTCGATCTCTTACTTTTCTTCTTGTGCTTGCAAAACTTTAACTTGTGAGTAACCAGACATTTCTCTCACAATGTTGCAGATTCTTGTATCTTAGAGGCAACATGATTTCATAAACCTCTGAAATCACCTCACTTGATTCATATTTCTACCATGAATCACTCCTTAAGATACTAACTTCTTCACATCTCACTTTCAAACCATACCAAGAGCTAAACTCGTTTTTCAACTACTTAAGCTCCTCAATAACCTTCTGTTACTCCACCTAATATCTAACAGAATTCTTTAATGAGTAGAGATAACATCTTACCAAAACTGTCTTTGTTGCTGTAACAGAAAACCTGCAGTTTCAACAGAAAAACCTGCAATTCCAACAGAAAACCTACAACTTCTTGATTCTTCTTAATCTCTAAGATTCTGTGAATGAGCTGCTTCAGTAACCACCAGAATGAGTCTTATAACTCCTTCCCATGATGTGTTGTTCGCCAAGAAATAGTATGGCTTTCAGCCAGAGACATTCAAGTCTCCACATTCTTCCTCAAAACATGAGAAATACCATGATGCTTCACCAAGAAAGAGTCTTATGGCTTCTTCCTCTCTTCTGCACCATTAACCAAGAGCTACTGCTTGTTGTTCCTCCTGAGATATAACTTATCTCAACACAACCAGCTCTTCAAAGAAAAGGACATGGCTTCTTAAAAGGAAAAAGAGCCTTGCTGCTCCAACTTTCCAAAGATCTAACCTTTTCTACTTTTCTTCACTCTCCTCCTTCTCTAGATCTTCTCTCCTTTAGATCTGGATCTTCTTTCTCTAACACCGGTGTCTTCTACCAAGAACAGCCATGATCCTCTTCTTCCTTTTCTCTCCACATCGCATATCTTGCAACGTCCTCCGCTTCTTCTCTCCTGAAGTCGCAATGTTGCCGAACCTGAGAATCTTCACTGATTTCTCCTTTCTCTTGGTTCACGATGTCTTCATCTTCCATGAAACAAAGAACCTTGGCTCTGATACCAATTAAAGAGGAATTTCATTTCACTCTTTAGTCTTATGGAAGATATTTTCTCTCTAGTTTCTCACATCTCTCACAAGTATGAACTGATAAAGAACAAGACACAAAATACAAAGTATTTGTTCACCCTGAGTTCACCGACATGGCTACATCTCAGGGGAAGGAGACTGTGTCCCTCAACTGCATCCACTATCATCAAAGATAGTTTACATGGAGAGAGATAAGTTAGAGAGAGATTACATTTTAGCAAGAGGAAGAAGAGGATAGATCCAAAGAAGCAGTTAAATATGCTTCTTATAGCAAACTCCTTTGTCACAAATTAGGTTACCCTAAACGACACCATTTTGGAGCTGTTGCATTAAACCTCTTCTCCAAACCAGTTTGGTTTACTTTTCTAATTCTTGCATACCAGTTTTTTTTTCAATTAAACCGAAACATGCACAGCAAATTAGAGTCTTTATCTTGTATCTTCAGACTTGAAGTCTCTCTCTCAACCTGAAAATTCTATGGACTTAGCCAATATTCAACATATATGAAACCAACTAAAAAGGAATTGGTTATCCAAAATTAGCAAATAGTGTTTAGAATGATGAAAAACTGCTGAATAATTGATTTGTTTCCAAAATTTTACATCTTTAAACAGAAAAATTTAAAAGGATGGTTATGAGTTTAATAATTCAGACCTAGCATATTATATCCAACATTATCTCAGCATACTATAAAATTCTATAGGAAACTCAAGTTACATGATTTCTAGGTATCGCATGCTCTAAGAAAATCATATGAAAATTGTCACTAGGAAAAATGAATCATGAACACATATTTTTTCATAATTTCAGACTAATTTTGATTCAATAAAATCGTTTTGACTCTAAAATCAAAATGTTTTAAAAATTATTAGAAATTAACCAATCAAACATAAACATATCATATAACAAAGAATATGCTCCAAGACTCAAAGCATATCATCTTAATGTGGAAATAAATTCAAAGAAGTTAATCAAATTGAAAGAATTTTTAAAATAATTTATCAAAAAGTGTCATCTTACAAGAGGCAAAAGTATGTAACTGTATTTGAATTCTTTGTAATTTTTTACCATTTAATTTCTATTCAATAACTCGTAATCTGATTCCATGTATTTTTCCCTTTGATTTTTTTTTTCATTAATGCATTTGATTCGAAAACCTTAGCTGATAGGACTATTATATAAAATCTTCTTGTAGCTTTGTAACCTTCACCTTTTTGTTGATTAATAAATTACCCTGTTTTGTGTGTTATAAACACTTTTATATGAACTTCCAAGAATTTCAGTGAGAAGCCTTTCTCTTTAGGGTTTTTGTTACACAACCAGCAGTTTGATTCCATTATCACATCCTTGTAAGAATACAGTCCTGATCCTACATCACACAGGCAGTCGGATGAGAACTTGGGAAGTATATCAACCTTGTGTTCTATGTTGAAAGTTAGATGATACACATGATCATCTATTCTTTGCATGTCAATATATTTTCAAAACTTGGTCTAAAATTAGTCGTTTCTTCTTTGGAGTGACTCGGATTAGTCAGATACTCTTCACGCTCTTACCAATGCTACAGATGACCGAAGTCACCAAGTATTAGTGCGATTAGCTCATTAAATGATGATCTACTATGTGTGGCTGGAGCGAAATGCTCGGATTCACCAACACACATACATCTTAACCGGACTCCTCCTTCGATTGATTGACAAAACAGTAAGGAATCGGATAAGTTCTCTCAACTATCAAAGTAACTGGCAATTCTGCAATTTGCTATAGCGCTGGTTTGTCTGAAGAAGCGATTGCAAGTCATTAAATTTTTTTTTGACTTTCAGCTTTTGTTATAACTTTTTTCTTTCCATATTTTTTATTATTTTTTTTTATAACTTTTTTTTCAAAATTTAAATTTTCTTTCCAACCCAAACGAAAAACTTACCTTTTATCTCTGAATAACTAAAATGAACTAACTAAGAATCAACATAAGAAAACAAGGACAAGCAAAAAAACAGAACAACAAAAAAAGCAAACGACAACAAGAAAAAAAATCTGTTACACATCAAAAGAGTGTTTAGTCCGGACTTCATATATATTTTTAATTTCAAAGAAATTTTGGTTTTAGATTGATTTTTTCTTTTGGTTCAGTATAGATTTAGTTTTCAGTTTTTAGTTATAATAAAAAATATATTTAAATCATATTAATATATGATTTGGGTTTTGGATTGATTATTTTTGTTTGGCTTGGACCGGTATGGTTAATCCAGATTGAATACGACGAATAATCATGTAAATTTTAGTTTGTTTTAAAATAAAATGGTTAAAAGAAAACTGATTATCATTAACCTAATCACATTTATCCTTCTAATTGATAATAGTTAATTGTTCCACGTTCTGTGATGTTAAACGAAATAGAGACCATGTCCTCCAGTAACGGGAAAATCAGAGTGTAAATCAGATAAATTTCGTTTACTTTAAATGGAAATATTGTAAAGATAAAAAAAATTAATAGAATTAGAATTCCGAAATAGAAACATGAAGAAGAAGAAAAAAGAACAAACTAATAATACCAGATAGTCTCTATATACAACAATGGAGACACAACGTCCAAATGGTTACACCTGACATCGGTGGCTGTACTTTCAAAATTCGAAAAAAGGATGGGTTCTTTGAACAAATATAAGTTTTTCTTTTAAAAGATTTTTTTTTAATAAAAGAATTATTACTTTTTGCCAATATAAACGTTACATGGAAAAAAAAAGTAACAGAGAAGAGCTTTAGGTTGAAAATGCTGGTATAATAATACATACGTACCTTCATGAAATCATGAACAATTCCTGGAGCTGCCACTGCTGTTATTATTAACGTCTTCCATCATCATTCCTTTCAAACTCTTTGCCAACCAAATAGCAGTTTCTCTAGGCGAAACTTTGTTCTTCCCAAACGGCTGCAACACGATGGCTAGCTCTTCGAGCCTGCTCTGTTCCAGCAAATCCGCAGATAGTTCCAAGAGACCTTCAAGCGCCTCTGCTCTCTGTCTGAACGACTTGATGTCCAACGTCTCTTTCACAGCTGGAACCGGAGTTGTTTCCTCTTCAGGCATGAATGAGTTTGGTCTTGTATCAGCTGGTGAAGAATCAGAGCATGAGTTAAAGCTCTTGGTTTCTGAGTAATTAGTGATGGGGTCTGGTTCTTCAGGACGGGTCTCAGTTCTTGATTCATGAGGCTCTGAGTTGATCGATCTCGTGGGGTATGATTCAGAGGGAGTGGCTACTTTCCTCACTTCAAGTTCATCTCTCACAACGTTTATGAGTTTCCCGACGTCAACGTTCTGGACACCGACTTCAACACTTTCCATGACCGGCTGGTCACTCCCTACTCGGTAACTGCTGTGGCGGATAACATGTATGACATCGTCAACAACCGGATGAAGATGGGAAGGATTGTTGTTCTTCTCAAGAGCTGAGTTCTGAGACACAAGGGTTGTTTTGCTATCCGAGTGGGAATTCACTCGGTGGGAAGGTTCAGCATGCAAATGTATTATTGCGGATTCGGGAACAGAGGAGACGAATTCTTTGACTGTGAATTTGTCATCACCGTGTTGCCGTTGTGACGAGTTTGGCTCATAGCTTTCTAACGTTGCAGGACTACCTTCTTTACGCACAATAGGAGAGCTTAATTCTGGCTGGTGGTGGGCGATGTTGTTTTGAACATCAAGAACACTGTCGGGAATTTCAGCAAGCCGCATACTAGTGCTGTGTTCTTCTCTGCGGATCATCATCTCTGATGAAATTTCTGGAAAAGAAGACGAATATTCATTATGACATGATCTTGTGTGATCTTCAGGAGTCGTATGTTCTGTCATGTCGATATATGGTGTGGAAGCATCATCACAGAGCTCAAATGTCTGAATGGACAACGAAGAAGAGATAGAGTTGCTACTTTCACTCTGCATCCCTTTGGAAGATCCGTTAGAGATTCTCTTTGGCTCAGGTGTATTCACAGTGGACGCATGGACACGAGATTGATGAGAATTAGTTTCGTGCTCTGACGGCTGAGATGGATATAGCTTCATGGTTTCCTTAGACACCATATTTGGAATATCTGCTCCTAATTGTCTTGATTGGGCTGTCAAAGACGTTCTTCTTGGTAAAGTAGGAGGTGTTCTTTGCCTTCGCTTAACTGACATCGCCTCCTCCGGCTCGTGTTTTGAAGTAGGAGCAAGGGGAATTCTGTCGTTTCTAGGCTTAAGTTTAGGAGAAGAGTCAATCACTGGCATCTGCAAGATGAATTTTTTTATATGAAATCTTTAGAATATCTGCTATACTTGAATTGGAGAGAGAGAGAGAGAGAGAGAGAGAGAGAGAGAGAGAGAGAGAGAGAGAGAGAGAGAGAGAGAGAGAGAGAGAGAGAAAGAGTACTTGATGATGCTTCGGTGGTATTGATCCTGGAGTCCTTGCGGGATCAGAGGCTAGCTTTAACGGTGTACTTGCGTTAGTCTTGGAGCTATGAGGAATGTCACCGAGTTTGGGAATCTTTGAAGGAGTTTCAGTATTATTCTTGTGTGTCGGAACACCAGATGTTCTCCCTCGATTAATTCTCATGGGTGAACCATTTTCTCTAGCTTTCTCTTCTTTCAAAACCATCATGATGTTTCTTATAGTTTTTGGGTGCCTTGGTTGAATGATGTCTGGTCGCTGGTCACTCTGTGAGGGCTTTAAAATCCCATGGCTATTTGTTTTCGTTGCTGAAACACTCTGGATATTTTCATTTTCAGCTGATTGTTGTTGCACATGGTCGAAAACGTCTTCTTCATCGACAGAAGCTAAATCGGTCTCAGTGATTTTATTGTCATTGCTTGGAACCACAAGTCGATTATTTTTGTCACTCACGTAGAAGTTATCTCTTTCACTTGAGCTATTGCTGTTCTGGCTTTCAGCCATAATACTCCTCCGACCCTCACGAGAATTGAGAGGCTTTTCTGGAGTTATAGACGCTGCAGAAATGGCTGGACGGTACTGCTCAACATATGGCTGCAAATAAGGATGCTTCAAAATCTCGGAGGCCTGTACCGAAAAAAAAAGACAAAATATAAAATTCGTAAATTTTACTCCGGAGGCTGAAATGCCCTTAAGCAGAAAGTTTCTGGTCCTAGAAAAAAAAACACATACGCTTGGCCGATACTCAGGGTTTTTCCTTAGCATCCCCTTGATGAGTGCTTTTCTGAAATATCAAAACATATAAATGTTATTTTCACTACGACTTTTAAAACATTACATTTGCTGAAGAATCGATCAGTTATTATCCTTTCCGCTTATTACAAAATGTTCTTTATTTCTAAAACATGTTATTATTGTATCGCTGGCATGTTATAGATAAACCTCGTCATAGAGAACTATAAACACAAGCCCATAGCCTAGGCTTGGTATTCATTGACAAGGCGATTAGGCATCGGATTAGAATAAAAAAAACTTACAGAGATGGTGAATAGCACGAAGGCAACGGACCAATTGAGGAGCGATTAACCTTGCTTATAAGCCCTGCCATATCCTGAAACCATATATAACATAAAAGCAATGCCATAAGTTCATTTGAAGAAATAGAATGCTCCATCCATAGATTTCAGTGATACACACAAGTCTATATATAGCTCTTCAACATTTTCTTCACTTCTAGAGACATAACCTTCTCAATCTAAGTGAACGTAAAATGCCATAAGGTCTTTTTAATTAGTTACCCACTAAACCAGGAAACACTTAAAGAACGGAAACAAATACAGACGGCAAACATTTACACTATCTAAGTGAAATGAAAAACTTACAAAAGCTTTGAAAGCAGGTCGATACGCAGCCATCTCATATATACAACAGCCTGTTCAACAGCAAACAGTCTTTCCTTAGCTTCAGCCACAATTACAAGATTCTTAAGCGTTACAAAGGATAGTTTATATATACCTAGGGACCAGATATCTGATTTAAAACCATAAGGGATATCAGCAAGCAACTCCGGGCACATGTAGTTTGGAGTTCCAACAACCTACATATAAAATGCCAATCCATGAGTCATAAACACCAAAGTCTTTGTCACACTAGTATCAGTTCCATCCTAAGAATAATCATTACGATGATTATGGTGTTCCATCCCATAACCAATTGGCAAAGAGTTTATATAACACATGACCGTCATAATCTTGGTAGTATATTATCTCTTTGCAATCTAGAATTCCTAATAATCAGTTGTTGAAATGAGGCAAAAGATATCTTTATGTACCAAAGTTTGTTCGCATAACTCATGTCAAAATTCGCTGAATTGCTAATGTGCGATAAATACGAGCCGTATGCACAACATCATTTTTACATGCACAACATAAAGAGGCTTTTACGACATACCGAGGAAGTTAGGTCATCCGCCTTCAAAGTTTTGGCCAGACCAAAGTCCCCTGTATACAACACAAGGTGAAGCATATTTTTAAAAAAGTACTGCTTACATTCTGTTGTAAGTCAAACTGGGTAGATCACAAAGCTAAGCTTACCAAGGCGGACGTCATCTTTTGTAAGGAAAATGTTGGAACACTGGAAAGAGCAGGCTTCACAAATAAGTCAATAAGAAAATTAAGCATGAAAGAATAATTCAGACAACTAGCATTGCCGATGTTTTTATTACCTTTAGATCACGGTGTAGAACATAGTTAGAATGAAGATACTCAACAGCTAACAACAATTGAGTAAACCACTTGCAGAGTTTCTGCAAACGAAAAATCACCATAGTACTAATCAATCACTAAATCATAAATCATGTCTATTAGAGAAAGTCTCAGATGAAACGTAGCTAAGTACCTCCTCAGGAAAATACACCCCATTTGACTTTTTCATCAACTCGGCCCTGCCACAAACATTACAGCGCCAAAAGATTATTAACAAACTCTTTGACTTCTGTGAACTAAACAACAGAAAAGGACACCTTAACTGGAACATGTTTTGAGAAAGTAAACTCACATGTCTCCTCCTTCACAGTATCCAGTTACAATACAAACATAGCAACCCTGCAGTTTTCAAATGTAGCTCGTATTAAAAAAAAAACAACAGAATCTTGTTGAATTCAGAAAATAATTGAAGTCTTGTTATTAACTTACTTTCTCAACCCAAGCTTCTTTAAACTCCACGATGTAAGGATGCTGAACCCTCGCAATTAAAGCCATCTGTAATATGAGGTCAAAAACAAATTAGAGGAAAGAATCGTTTGTTATCTTGGAAAAGATTTTTCGAAATTACTTCTTGATGAGCAGATCTCCGGCAACGTTCCGTTTGCCGAGCTAATCTAATCTTCTTCAGAACATACCTATAATCACCAATTTTCCAAAAACAACTAAATAAAAATGGAGAAAAATCGCTGGAAGAATCTTGAAATAAGAGACAATGGAGAGATTATTACTTCTTCTTTTCGGCCTTGTGATGAACGAGAATGGCGGCGCCAAACGCACCACGGCCAATCTGCTCCATGATCTCGTACTGATCCATACGCGACTCCATCGCTCTGCCTTTCGTCACCAAACTAACAACGATACTTGAGCTTTCTTAAATTGCGATTTCAAAAGAGTCCGGTTCCAAAGCTTGCTTCTCTTCAACGTAATCTTTAGCCCTGACCTACACGCTTCGTCTTCCCAAAGATTCGAAACCGCTCAATGTTGCCGATTCAAATTTCAGATCCAGACATTTGTTTTGGATACGAGACTTTTTTGACGAGAAAACAGATAATCTTTCCAGATTAACTTGCGAAAAGGATTTAACAAGAGAAATAGTGAAGCTCTCTCTTTCTCTATCTCTCTCTCTCTCGATTCGTCCACTCGTCTTTTTCTTCTGTGTTTAGTTCACTTGCACAGTACGAAAAAAGTGATTGAGAGTTGGTTTCTGGATTTGCGAGATTACGCGAATAGCTAAGTAATTTTTTATTTTTTTTGTCAACTGGTGAGTAGTTAAATTAATTAACCAACGTGCTCTTCAACTAAATTAAAATGGAATGGGGAGACGTAGTTGACAACAGTGGTAATGGGAATTGGGAGCTGGGAGCTGGAATAGAAGTTGAGAACTGGGAGTTAAAATTTGAAAATTTGAGATATAGTTATTTTATTAAAAAAGAAAAATTAATTATTTCAAATTAAATTACAAATTTAATTATGTTTAGTGATAGATTGTTCATGTGAGACACTGTAATTTATAAGTTTTTTTTGTTATTAATAATAATTTTTATTTAAAATATTATAAATAAACTAAATTTTTTGTAAATAAAATTTTAACAATAATTTTTTGTCAACCTAAAAATCTGATAAATCTTTTTAAAATTTTTAAATTAATCAATGTATATCTAAATATAGTATTTTTTAAAAGTAATACTTTTAATTTATATTTTTCTTAAAAATTAGATAGAGCAAACCCTTCCTTATTCTGCGTTATAACGCATGAAAGTTATAGCAGTTCCAAATTTCATGACACACATGTGCCCCATCTTCTTTTAACAATTGATTGACAATTATTCTACTGTGGAACCCTGTAACGTTCCCAGAAACGTGATAACAATCACGCCTTCAATTGAATTCATTTATAACACAACAAAGATTAGCTAAACAGATTGTAAAAAAAAGAGTTTATAGATTGTGTATATGTAAGGGAAATTAATAGTATATTTAAACTAAAAAAATAAGAAATTTGATCTGAACATAAAAGACATTCTAAAAAGTTCTGATTTTGTTTTCCAAAAATAGGAAAAAAATATTTATAAAATCTATTACCCTAATCTAGTTGTAAGAAAAAATTTCAAAAAAATAACTTAGGAAGGCTTCCTAAAATAATTTATATTTTTAAAATATATATCTTTTTGTGGTATTTTGAAATATTTCTCAAAATGTAATTAGAAGTGTTTTATAAAGGTAATAAATTAAATCATTAATGATGTTTTCAGTTTTGAGGAAATTTTATATTTTTAGATTTAAAGCATAATTTAAAATTTATAATAAATTATGAAAATCAAAATTTTGAAATTTAGGTTTTATTTCTCTAATTCTAGTCAAACCGTATAATTTTTAGCTAAATAAAAACTGTCTATTGATATTTTTAATACTGATTTTATTTATTCACTATATTCACTAAAAAATATTTTATACTGTAACTATGTCATTTCAAGATGAACATAAATTTTTATTTTGTCAAATAGAAAGATTAAATTATAAATATCCAATGGAAGATAGTACTAAAATTGGAATGGCATGGGGCATTTTCTTTATTTTTCTGTTGATAACAATGCTAGACAATACTGGAATTGAAAGATAATATTATTTGCAAACATATTGTTTTGACCGTCTAATTGCATCATGTTTTGTTTACCGGAATTGCATTATGTTTTATTTTAGTTTGGGTCATAAAACATTTAATGTGAAATAAATAAAATAAATGGTTTTGTTCAGACTTTAAGCGCCGACAAATCCAGCTGTTTTAATGGAAACAATACCTGCTCATCTCCTTGTCGCTCTATACCACTGGTACTGATAATAAAAATAATGATTGGACATTATTTAATTCCAAGTAATGACGTGAACAATCCCTGAACGTGACAAAATCCTTTAGAAGTTAATCATGAATTAGAGCTTTAAGTCAGTTTTTGTTTTTTTTTAACAGAAGTTTATAATACTTAGAGATGTCAATGATGATTGAAACATGAAGACTGATCCCTAGATCGTGGAATTTTAGGATGTGTTTTAAGTCGAATCCATATAGGTTTATAGTTTATAGTTCAACTCATTCATTAATCATTTTTTTGTCAACCTCATATATTATTTATTTCAGAAACTTTTGAACTGATATAAAAGTATTTTAGATTTTGAAAAACATTTTTTTGCAATGTTAAATTTATCCCTCAAATTTACAAAAGAATGAAAGAAAAAATATATAGTAGTGAAAAGGAAAAAAAAATTACTACAAGAGAATAGCAATAGAAGAAACATAAGCTAGGAAGCTATCCTGGACTGAAACCATCCTTGGACTATTGCAGCCGAAGTGAGTTGTAGTAGCGGAGTGAAACACGTTGTTTCTTAATAGTACCAACAACAGAACAAGTGGGTTGTAGGCTGATAGATGTATTTTTTTATGTATTCTATTGATACGTTTCCTTCATAAATAATATATAGTCGTTTGAAAGACTAGTCGCATCAGGATGAAATTGAGCTTATCAAATTGATGTGTTACCAAGTGTTTTAGGAGTTCTTTCTAGATTGTATTTACTGGAACTCAGAACAAATTGTCACTAATATCCAATCAAATCGTAAAAGAGTAAAGACAGACAAATAATAAGTGATCTCTTGTTTTATCAATCTCACTACACATCTCATCCTAGCTTCTGTGGATAAGCGTTTTTCTACAGCAAAATGATATATTTTAAATTCTGGGTTTTTTTTAATACAATTTTCATAAACTTTTGATAAAAAATCATTTAAGTTTTGGAGTATTATGATTATTTTAGTGTTTTGTAATTTTTAATAACTTTGATCTTCTACATTAAAAAAAACTGAAAATAAATATTTTGAAAATTGGATATCTTTATGATATCATATGTTTTGTATAAGATGAAGATGTTACTTTTCATTTCTAAATGATTTGAAGTTAATATAATGGTTAGATCTAAAGTTATGTTTAAAATACTAAAAACTGGTATGTCTAGCATTGACACAGAACCAATAGAGGAAATGAAGAGTGATTGACTGTCTGATAGACTTGGATGATCAGTGATCGACCATTCAGGAGCAGTGATCTATTGGGATCGACCTAGACACCAATTAATCGTCCGATCATCCCTCTTAAAAAATAATAAAAATTTCATTTTTCATCAGATTTTGCCCAAATCTTTTATGGAAAACCATAATCACTTCATATACCTATAAAAGCACAAGTTGGAGGTTTGACAAACTTCCAACTAAAATCCACCAAAAACTTCATAGATTTTATTATTGGGAAAACCGCCAAAAAAACCATGAACTTACCAAAATAAGCTAAAAAAACCTCCAACTTTCAATTAAGCCATTTAAACCACTAATTTTTTGAAAATGGTCAATTTAAACATGAATTTAAGTTGACCATACCATTTTAGCCCTCAAAAAAGTTAACCGTTAAAAATGGTTAACGGCCGTTAAAATCAAAACGACGTAGTTTTATTAATTTAGTTTTTTTGGCGTAATCAAGATAAATGTATGTTTAAATTGGACATTTATAAAAAAAAATTTTGATTTAAATGGCGTAAACTGAAACTTGATGATTTTTTTGGCTTCGTTGGAAACTTCGTTGTTTTTTTGGCCAAAAAAAATATGATTCAAAAATCCATGGTCTGAGGTCGTTTGGGATCCCGTTCGGATTCGGGGTCCCGTTCGGAGTCCTGTTCAGATCCGATTTGGGTCTAAGACCAAAAAACAACAATCTAAGGTCAATTTTAAACCAAACTTAAATGTATGTTTAAATTACCAAATTTAAGTACTTTGGTTCGGAATTGAATCCGAACCGAATCCAAATAGTATTTTGATCCAAAATCAGACTTAAATTGTGTTACCAAAATCATGCCCGAAAATTCGAAAAACCCGAACCGAATCCGAACGGGACCCCGAACGCCCACCCATACCAAAAGAGCTTATACTAAATAAACAAAATTGGTATTTATCATAAATTTTTTAGGAAAAAAAAAACTATGAACACTCAGACAGTGGTTTTTTTTTGTTTGAGACCTCATACACATGAATTTGTTTTTGAGAACTATTCTGAACCAATTGACGATATTATATATTTGCATTTATTTGGTGTCGTTAAGTTGATTACTGGGATCAATAAAATTGTTTTAACCAAATGAACCGGGTTCAATATATTGGTTTTATCCAAATAAATGCAAATTTATAATATCGTCGATTAGGTCAGAATAGATCTCAAAAACAAATTCATGTGTATGAGGTCTCAGACCGTTGTTTTATAAACATACATTTAAGTTTGGTTTAGAATTGACCTCATACCGTTGTTTTTTTTCTAAGACCCGAACCGAAAGTACTAAAAACCCGAACAGGACTCCGAACGGGACCCCTAATCTGAACTGGACCCCAAACGACCTCATGCCGTGGTTTTTTGAATCATTATTTTTTTGGCCAAAAAAACCACGAACTTTCCAAAAGAAGCAAAAAAAATCACCAAGTTTCAGTTTGCGCCATTTAAATCATAATTTTGTTATAAATGTCCAATTTAAACATATATTTATCTTGATTACGCCAAAAAAACTAAATTAGTAAAACGACGTCGTTTCAATTTTAACGGCTGTTAACCATTTTTAACGGTTGACTTTTTTGAGGACTAAAATGGTGTGGTCAACTTAAATTCATGTTTAAATTGGCCATTTTCAAAAAATTAATGGTTTAAATGGCTCAATTGAAAGTTGGAGGTTTTTTTAGCTTATTTTTGTAAGTTCATGGTTTTTTTGGCCGTTTTTCCTTTTTATTATTTTATACTTTTCTTTGCCTTTTTCATTGGGAGAGGATCTAATCTTTTGTATCTCAATACAGAGAAACTTACTAAACCCTTATTATTTATGCAATCTCTTATTTCTATTTCTGTTATATTGTTCTTCGTGATTGAGCAGATTTCTTGTTGGATTTTAGGGTTTCTAAAATGGATTTATTCCTGGTTTGGTAGATAGATTTTGATTTCTTGATTAATGCATGATGTAGATAGTAGTAATCATTTATTCAATTATATTCTTAGTGCATGTTGTTAAACTGAATATTTAACTCGGATATACGAAAGTCATATGCATTAATATTACATGGTTGAATGGCCTTTATTAAATTGAACAGACTGATATGATTATAATACTAGCGGTGTTTTGATGTGAGATCAAAAGGATTACTTCTATCTACATCATGCATTAATCAAGGCATATAGGAAAACATAAAAGCATCGCTCCAACTGGTATTTTCTTATTCAAATAATCATATTGGGCATATAGTGTTTAGGATTTAATATGGAATTGCTTTATCAATAGAAAGTTCAGTGCATTGGATTTGGATTTGAGATATCAATGTTGGTGGAACCAAGTTTATGTTGTTAGAACATGAAAGGTGTTGTGGTAAATAGTTATGAAGTATATAATGGGTACGATTGTTTTAGTAGGTGTGGGAAGAGAGTTTTTCTTCTTCATGAGATATATTAGGGATATTAAACAGTCAAAGAAACTTAATTCTTAGTGAGATAAAAAGGTCACAATTATGATTATGAGTGTGGTCGACTAAACTCTCCATGTATACGCATCAATAGATCTCACACTAATGTTTGATCTCCAAGTTGAATAGAGCAATTTGCCTACATCACAAACCTCTTAGCTCTGTATCAAGTGCTAAATGCTTTGAAATAAGCTAGAGGGTAAATTACAACTTATATCCTTGTCGAGTACCAAGTTTTGAGCACCTTTTCAAACCTCATGTCATATGTTCTCTGAAGAACACTTATACGATTCTGTATATTCTTGTCAATGATTTTGCAGAGTTTCTCTTGAGGACAAGGGTTTTCTCCATGTCTTCTATTAATTCTTTCTTTCCATACGGCGTGGATGGTTGCTTGGGAAGTGTATCTCACAAGCATCAAAGAGATTTTGTCAATCGCTGGGTTTGTGATGACCGTAAGAACATTGTTCCAGTCCATTGCAAATTGATCTTTCAAGATCCCTTTAGTTAGCTTTTCTCATACTTGCATTGAGTATCTGAAATTAAAGACGAGGTGATCCTTGACTCCGAAAGCTCGTAGGTTGGTGTCAAGCTCATTTTGTTGTAGATTAGCTATAAGATTACATATATCCCTTTCGATCTGATTTTGTATCTCTACTCCGTGCTATCAACTTCTGTGATTGTTTAAAACTTCTGCCACCGTCACTTAAGTCTATACATCCTCTGTTTCCTAACAAGTCTGATAGCTTTCCTATCTCATTCCAATGGTCGTGCTAGAAAGATGTGTTTTGACCATTTTTAACTTCCATCTTGTGAACTTTTTCTGCAATGCCTCAAAGTTTAAGAATCTTTTTCCACATCCATGATCTCTTAATTGATCTTCAAGACACTTCCCAGGCTGATTTCTGTCGGAGAAGATTTGTTTGAACCCATCTTCCCCACATTGATGATCTTGCTGCAAGTATCCTCCATATTAACTTGAGTACGCAAACTATGTTTATCTCCTTTAAAGGTTTTAAACGGAGGCCACCTTCTTTTTTTCATTTTACAGACTTCCTTCTAAGCAATTTTTTCTTTACTTCCTTTCAAGTCCAGATCATTCCAGAGGAAAGCTGAGCATAAACTTTCAATTTCTTTTATACACCCACTTAGTAGCATAAACGCAGACGACCAAAAGTTCACAGTACTAGTTATGCAAAAGATCATGTTTCTGATTTTCTTAACCAAGGATAGATAATCTTGCACTGTCATTGCCTTAGTCATCAGTGCTAGTCCTAGATAGCGTACTGGTAATGTGCCTGATTCAAATAGAAAATTTTGAAGTATAGTCTCCTGCATGTTATGTGTTATCCCCGCCATATACAGAGTATAATTTTTCATGCTGATTCTTAGCTCTGATTTCCTAAAGAACTCATCAAAAATCGAGATAACTCCTTTGATCGACATTTTAGTACTTTCTACAAAGACCATAAGATCATCTGCAAAACATAAGTGTGTTAAGTGAAGGTTTTTGCATCCCAGATGATAAGCAAAACGCCCTTCCGCTTCAGCTTGTAGAACCGTATAAAACCGGATTTTAGAAAAATCAATTTGCAATACAATTTATTTCTTAAAATTGAAATAAAGTATTAAACTCATATATATATATATATTAATATAGACATGTACATATAAACATTAACATTGCCATTATGTGGGTGTAACTTATTTTCAACAAATAATAATGACATATACATAAATTAATAATATTAAATTCTATAATTAAATCTAACATTTGACCATCATAAAAGCTAACAATAATTAATTAATTATATGGCAAAAAATTATCTCATGAACATGTTTATAGATTTAATATTTTCAAGACATGATTTCAAGACAATCATTTTGATAACTTAATAAGAATATGAACAAAATTCGGTTTTGAATCATAAAAACAAAAGCAAAAAAAATATTTGGAGGCGGGATGATCCCTTTCCTTAACTCAATAAAATGCCCGCAATGAGACGGTTTACATGCATTCTTTGAATCCCAGGATACAACCAAATATTAAGACAAACATGCTTCATTCATGTTTGAATCTACGAGCTAATTATCTACTATATACTCAAGAACACAAATTTACTTCCGAAAGAGAGAAGTAAAAGAGGGAGAAAGTTAGAACCTGTTAAACCTTGTGAATTCCTTAGCTACTACCACTTAACACCAACAACCAAGAAGATATTTCAAGAGAGCTTCAACACTTAAGAAACTTCTCAAAGAATATCTAAAATGTGTCTAAGGTGTTTTCTTGCTTTTTTTTAGAATGAATGGATGATTTTTCCTTTCTATGTAGCTTGCTATTTATAGGAAAAGAATAGCTTGGTGGTCAAGTAGATTTAATGGCCAAATTTATTTGGTTTTTAATACCAAAATTTGTAAGTTACAAAAAATCTTTGACCTCCCCTAAGCAAATTCTCATTCACATTTAACTATATATTATAAGTCCACATGCTTATTAATATATTGTTCCAACAATCCCCCACATGAATAGAATTGACTCTAAAACACTGAGGATGTTTTTGAAAACCTTTTTAGGATAGATTTAAGGCTGAAAGAAGACTTTCTTGAGTATATGCGAAAAATAACTGTATATGAAAAGGTTGCATTTTTCAGCGTTGAACCAATCACTGTTATAGTCTATCGAGTTTACAAGCCCAGTTGGTGAACACGATGTCTTGAACCATCCGGATTTCTAGTGTAAACTGAAACAATAGATATAACACAGTTATATTTTCTAGTAGAACTTTCGCTCTCTCGTTGTGTTCATTTTGGCCTTGAACATGCCTGGTATTTCTTGAGTGAATTTGGAGAATACAGCCTACCCTTATTCTCCTAGAAACGGCCCCATTTCACACTCAACAGGTGATTCTCGTATTCTATTTCGAAGTATTCTGCTTTACTTTCTTGAAATAAATATGATGAAATCATTAAAAGCTTACGCTTACCCTCAATTTTGCAGACAACACTGTTTATCATTATTAGGAACTGGGTAGAAACATAAGTTTCACAGTGTTTTCTTAGACTTAATTTGACTTAGTTGTCCCTTTGAACCTAGAAAGTATAGGTGGGGTTACCGCCAAATTTCATCGTTAAATCATAGGCTTTAAACCCATTCCTATTGATGATTTCAATACTTGATCTCGGGTCAGACCTTTCGTAAAAGGATCTGCTAAGTTATCAGCTGATTTGATGTAATCTAGCAAAATTACACCACTTGATATCAATTGTTTAATGGTCTTATGTCGTCTACGTATATGACGCGACTTGCCATTATACAAGCTATTGTTAGCACAAGCTATAGCCGATTGGTTATCGCAGTGTATCCGAATCGATGACACTGGTTTTTCCCACATCGGAATATCTTCCAGAAAATTTCGAAGATGCTCTGCTTCTTCTGCGGCTTTGTCCAAAGAAATGAACTCAGATTCCATTGTTGACCTAGCCAGCACTGTTTGTTTTGAAGATTTCCAGGATACTGCAGCACCCCCAAGTGTAAACACATAACCACTTGTGGACTTCGAGTTTTTGGAATCTGATATCCAATTAGCATCGGTATATCCTTCCAACACGGCAGGTTCCGAACCGTAATGCAGTCCATAATTTTTGGTAAAGCGTAAGTAATTTAATACTCTCGTTATCGCTTTCCAATGGATGTGTCCTGGATTGCTCGTGTACCTACTTAGTACATTTACCGAGTGAGCTAAATCTGGTCTAGTACAATTGGTCAAGTACATTAGACTTCCGATTACTCTAGCATACTCATTCTGTGATACTGATGCACCTGAATTTTTCGTCAGGTGAAGTGTGGTATCCACAGGTGTTGTGGAGGTTCCAGTTGAATAGTTCTTGAATCTATCAAGTATCTTCTCAGCGTAATGCTGCTGGGATAATATATATCCTCCAGGATGTCTAGTGATCTTAATTCCGAGAATTACATCAGCTAGTCCCATATCTTTCATTTCAAACTGTCCATGTAACATGGTTTTAGTCTGATTTATAATGTCGTTGTCACTTCCAATGATAAGCATATCATCTACGTATAAGCATAACATAACGTATGCATATTTCGTAGTTTTGAAGTACAAACATTTATCGCATTCATTTATGCGAAACCCATTTGACATCATAACTTTGTCAAATTTCTCATGCCACTGCTTGGGAGCTTGTTTAAGTCCGTACAGTGATTTGACAAGTCTACAAACTTTGTCTTCTTGTCCAGGAATAACAAACCCTTCAGGTTGTTTCATGTATATTTCTTCTTCAAGATCTCCATTAAGAAAGGCAGTTTTTACATCCATCTGGTGTATTTCCAGATTTCGTAATGCTGCGATGCATATGATAGTTCTTATAGAAGTTATTCTTGTCACAGGAGAATACGTGTCAAAGAAGTCTAGACCTTCTTTCTGACGAAATCCTTGGACCACAAGTCTGGCTTTATACTTGTCAATAGTCCCATCGGTTTTTAGTTTGGTCTTAAAGATCCATTTACAACCGAGAGCTTTGAACCCTTCTGGTAAATCCGTTATGTAAAACGTATGGTTTTGCATAATTGAATCGAATTCACTGTTGACTGCTTCCTTCAAATAAGGAGCATCAGGTGTAGACATTGCTTCCGAAAAGGTATTTGGTTCATTTTCTGTGAGTAAAATCATTAGAAAATCATCACCAAAATTTTTCTCCTTTCGAGCTCTTTTGCTAAGTCTGAGTTCAATTTCAGCGTTTTCTCCATTGTCTAGACCAATGGCAGAGTTGCTTGTTTCACCTACATCTCTTTCTTCCCTAGTCCGTTTAGGGTGTATTTTATCCTTACACGGAAAAATATTTTCAAAGAATGATGCATTTCCCGATTCTATAATTGTATTTACATGGATATCTGGGATATCTGATTTGTGAACCAGAAATCGATAAGCACTACTATGGTGCGCATATCCGATAAAAATACAATCAACTGTTTTCGGTCCAATTGTGACCTTTTTCGGGACATGTACTGCCACTTTTGCTAGGCACCCCCACACTTTCATTTATTTGTATGAAAGGACTATACCTTTCCACAGTTCATATGACGTTTTTCCCGTCACTTTGTGTGGGATTTTATTTAGAATATAATTTGAAGTCATTAAAGCTTCCCCCCACATGTTCTGGGTTACGCCAGATTCTTGCATCATTGCATTTATCATTTCTTTCAGAGTTCGGTTTTTGCGTTATGCAATTCCATTTGATTCTGGTGAGTAAGGAGCAGTTGTTTGATGAATGATGCCATTTTCTCTACAAAATGCATCGAACTGTCCTTCATATTCTCCACCTCTATCACTCCGAACTATTTTCATAATTTTATCTAGTTGATTTTCAACTTCCAGCTTATATTCCTTGAATTTATCCAAAGCCCCATTTTTGCTTTGTAACAAGTAAATATAGCAATATTTTGTACTATCATCAATGAAAGTCACAAAATACTTTTTACCTCCTCTAGTGGGTAAATATTTTAAATCGCACAAATCAGTGTGGATTAAACCCAAAGGTTTATTATTTAATATTCTCAAGAGAAAGCATATGCTATCCTCCTTGAGTTACGTCTCTAATTTCAGCATGATCAATGATATATAAATATTCTCATGCCATATAATGAATTGAGCTCCATCAATTTTGTCAATCATTAGTCCTATGCTTATAGCACTAGGCACTCACATGACGCTGATATACATCAGAATTTGGCACAGTCGTATGTGGCAGACCACTATCAAACTGAATTTGATGTGTCGACTCACTAGACTTATCACCAATTGCACATCCATAATAATTAAATATTAATTTCTAGAATTATTAAATTCAGAAAGTAACAATTTAATTTAATACAAGGACAAAATAAAACAATTTAAATTATTCATATAACTTGCATAATCATCCAATTAATTTCCAGAATATTATTAAATCTCTGAAATATTAAATTCCAGCACATAAGTCAAAACATGACTTTTGCTAAGTTTTAAACATATTTTTTATATGCTTAGAATGAAACAGAAATCATATTAATGAATGCAACAATAAATCGTCAAAAAATAAATTAATTACTTCTGAAATTTTGTTGAAAAATTCAACAAGTATCAGACCAAGTAAAAAATATTTTCTAGATTAACAATGTACAATAACAAAATAATATCAACAATTACTCTTGAATTACTGTTGAATTGAGCATATCATATTAATATGATTAAATCTTATAAAATCAAAAAAAAGATCATTACCATGATTTTCTTATTTCTGTTTTTATAACAAAAACACTAACATAAATTTATTAACGTATATGTTACTATATGCGCTTTAAATCACGATCACTAATCATTTTTTTAGCGATTTAACCGTTTGTTTTAAAAAATTAAAACCAAATCACAAACTCGTTTTTATTAAGAGTTTGTTTTATTAATAATTAATAACGCTATACCACAATTTAATTGGTTCTTAAAAAACATTTTTACAATTAATTGTAAAAATTAATTGGTTTAAATAACGTTTTACCAACATTGATTGGTATTAAATAACGTCTTACCAAGATTTATTAGTTTTTAATGACGTTTTACCAATAATATTTCAATATTTTATGTATTGAAATAAATAACGTTTGACCAATAAATTAAATGGTATTAGACTACTAATATTTGGTTTTGAAAAAACGTTTGCCAAAAAAAAAAAATTAATTGGTCTTTAATTGGTTTTTTTTTTTTTTTTTTTTTTTTTTTAAAAAAAAAAAAATATTGTTCGGTTAACAGCATCGATCTTACGAGATCGATCGATCGGCTGGCGATCAATCGGTCGCTTGACCCGCGGTACCGGTTTCGGTGTTCAATTTGTTTGATTTCTCTCAATCAACCGATAAGAATCGATCGATCTGAGACCCGGATCGATTGATCTGGTCACGAAATCTTGAAACCGATTTTTTTTTTTTCCAACAATCAAAAATAAAACTTTGATTTTTGCAAATTCGATTTTTCACACAACAAATCCGTTTAAAAAGCGAATTTTATTGAGTTAAGATTGTAGAACCGTATAAAACCGGATTTTAGAAAAATCAATTTGCAATACAATTTATTTCTTAAAATTGAAATAAAGTATTAAACTCATATATATATATATATTAATATAGACATGTACATATAAACATTAACATTGCCATTATGTGGGTGTAACTTATTTTCAACAAATAATAATGGCATATACATAAATTAATAATATTAAATTCTATAATTAAATCTAACATTTGACCATCATAAAAGCTAACAATAATTAATTAATTATATGGCAAAAAATTATCTCATGAACATGTTTATAGATTTAATATTTTCAAGACATGATTTCAAGACAATCATTTTGATAACTTAATAAGAATATGAACAAAATTCGGTTTTGAATCATAAAAACAAAAGCAAAAAAAATATTTGGAGGCGGGATGATCCCTTTCCTTAACTCAATAAAATGCCCGCAATGAGACGGTTTACATGCATTCTTTGAATCCCAGGATACAACCAAATATTAAGACAAACATGTTTCATTCATGTTTGAATCTACGAGCTAATTATCTACTATATACTCAAGAACACAAATTTACTTCCGAAAGAGAGAAGTAAAAGAGGGAGAAAGTTAGAACCTGTTAAACCTTGTGAATTCCTTAGCTACTACCACTTAACACCAACAACCAAGAAGATATTTCAAGAGAGCTTCAACACTTAAGAAACTTCTCAAAGAATATCTAAAATGTGTCTAAGGTGTTTTCTTGCTTTTTTTTAGAATGAATGGATGATTTTTCCTTTCTATGTAGCTTGCTATTTATAGGAAAAGAATAGCTTGGTGGTCAAGTAGATTTAATGGCCAAATTTATTTGGTTTTTAATACCAAAATTTGTAAGTTACAAAAAATCTTTGACCTCCCCTAAGCAAATTCTCATTCACATTTAACTATATATTATAAGTCCACATGCTTATTAATATATTGTTCCAACACAGCTTTGTTGATCAAATGTGAGCGTACATTCATACAGATAATGAATAGATAGGGTTAGAGTGAGTATCCATGTCTTGACCCTTTCCCACTTTTGTAGAAACCAGCAAGTTCACCTTTTACTTGAACTGAAAAGGAAGCGGTGGTGATGCATAATCTGATCCAAATGTATGTATTTCTTTGAAAGAATATAAAATTTTCATGCAAAAGCCTTTACTTCAACTACTCATTCTCCTTCCAAGTCATCTTCATTTGCGGTTCAAACTTGGCCTCACTGTTTTCTGCTTTCACCGTACACCAAGTTGCGGGAGAATATAAAGGGAAGTCCCTAGCCCAAGCGCAATGTGATTCCAACAATCAATAAAGTTTCAAAAATGATTTAATTCCATTGGCACCCTAACAGCTTCTCCATTCATCGGGAATCCATTGAGAATTTATGCCATTTTATAACCATTTTATATATTCGTTTAAAACTCAAAAATCCGTCAGGATTAAATTGGGAATACATCAGAATTCGATCATGAATCTATTGGGAATTGGCATAAATAAGCCCAGAAATACTCTTTGTCTCTCATCCATAACAAAGCAAACAACCAAACAATTGAAGAAATGTCTTTCTCAAATCCCAATAATTATTTTATCACAGAAGGACAAATCTTCATAAAATTCATTGACAGGCAACGCAAAAGTTTTCAAAAAAAAAAAATTAGGCAATTCATGGATTTTGCATTGATTTGTTGTGAGTTTTCGTCAACCCAGACTTAGCTGCAAGCACATAGCAAAAATATTAGTATAGTGTGGGGTTATTGATTTTCATGGAATTGTATGGCTGCACTACAAATGGTAGAGATTTCTTTGAGGTAAAACTGTCACATAAAGATGTTGTTGGTGGCAAAAGTAAACAAAGCAGTACAAAAAAATCAGTTTTTTGTAAGCAATTTGGAAAAGTACTATGTTCCACGAAAATTGTAGAAAACATGCAACAAAATTGATATGATATGCCTATGGTTTTATGATCTAGAGCTCAGAACATGATTTTATATTTTTCCACTGACGTGGCTCTGGACACTATATACCTAACAGATCAATAGGTTCAGATTTTGTTGGTTATTGGAAATTGAAGATATGCATCAATGGTTAAGTTCTGATAGAGTTTACTAGACTCCAGATTCATGCAATACGCTCAGCTTTTGTTGGTTATGACGCCTATCCTATCCAAATAGTAATTCAAGATTATAAATTCAACATTTTGTGGGTTTAAATCCTTTCGATTAGATATCTGTTTAATTACTCTAGACTCATGCAATATAAATAAGTAAAGCCAAAAATCATATTTCTAAACCATTAAACTACCAAATCATATTATGTTGTTATGCAACCATTGATTTCCTTCAAACTAACAAATGAATCTACTCAGACATGTTCCAGGGTAAACAACAAATTTGAATGGATATTATTTTCAAAAAATGATGGAATGAAAAAGAGTTAAAGGAAAAATAATTATTATCTATTTTGCGGTACAAAACAAGATTTCCTCCTTAGAAGCTCTTAAAATATGAATTCATAAAATTCATAAGTGTCGTGACTTGAATAAATTGCATGGTGTGTGTGGTGGTGGCTAGAACTAGATGCTAAATACAAATATTTAAACTAAGTCTTTCAGGGTTAACAAAAATATTTTTTTGAGTTTAGGATTTCTTGTTCATTTAAGACGTGTGTTAATGCTTCTGGGTTCTTAGAATGTAATTGTTGGTAATAGATGGTAATAATTGTATGAATCCCAAGTGATATGGGCCGAATCCATTATTTATCTATTTGTGGGCTTCTCTTTTGAGCCTGATAGATATGTATTCACTTAATCGGTGGTGGCTAAGAACTAGACGCTAAATACAAATATAGCTTCAAATAACTTTATTTCACTTTCATATGAAAGATAACTCACAGGGCGTCATCTCCACAAAAATTCTCTGAATAAAGTTCCTGGAAGAGCTTAATATTAGGTCGAACTTCTGGTACATCTGATCTTTTCTGAAACTGTAACTTTACTTCATGAGAACTGAAAGTCTTTGCTGGTTATCTTGTCTTGAAATCACACTTGAAATATGATTTAGTCTTATTTTGCATTTTTTATGTTCTACCTAAAAGACATGAAGTAGCACAAATATGAAAAAAAGTAACTCTAAAACATAAAATCACGACAAAAACATTCATTTTAGTATAGGAAACCATAAGAAATATGTAAAAACCAACTATATCATACATAACCTTACAAAATGGTAATATTTATTATCTTTGTACTTAATGAATTTATATATTTTTATATGTAGCTCTGGTACGAAGGCCTTTGTGTAGGAGATGATTTATGTCTGGTTATGAGGTTTGTTATTCGCATAGAGAAAATGATTCAATCGTGAATTGTGCTAGTACAAGTGAGCATTATGTAGCGGATTTGTAAGAGGAACCCGTACTGAAAGTATATATGAATTTAGGTACTATTAAGATGGTGAAGAATGCATTTCGTGAGAATGTCATGGCATTTGTTGAGGATGGAGAAAGAATAGAGGAATCCAATTAGAAGCTATGAAGTTCTATGATATGTTAGACGCAATTAAGCAACCATTATACAAAGATTTTAGAGAGTGGCATTCGCCTTTATCAACTGCAACTAGGTTAATGACCATAAAAATGGATTTGAATTTGATTGAAGAATGTTGTAGATTCGATAGCTGACTTTGTGAAGGAAATTATGCCGAAAGATATTCTTTCACCAAATTTGTACTATGAGGTGCATAAATTGATAGCTGGTCTTGGTTTATCATATCAGATGAAAGATGTGTTTATTTAAAATTGTATGATATAATGGAGAAGAGCTGCATATCTGTTAACATGTCGATTTTGTCACAAGCCTCGTTATAAGAAAAGTAATGGAAGATTTATTGTCCCATATAAAAGGATGTGGTACTTGCCATTAATATAGAGGTTGAAAAGGTTATATCAAACATAGCGGACAATGTGATCTATGAGATGGCATGCAGAGCATACACCATATGGAGAAATTACACATCCATCAGATGGAAAAACATGGAAACATTTTCAATTAGTGTATCATGGTTTTGCTAATGAGCCAAAAAATGTATATCTTGGAATAAGTACATATGGTTTTAACCCTTTTTTGGGAACCAGATGAAGTAATATTTATTATGGCTATTAATCGTGACACTATATAATTTGTCGCCATCTTTATGCGTAAAATACAACTTTGTTCTTCACCATCCTCGTTCCTGTCCTAGAACATCCTAAGAGATCACTTGATGTACTTTTTCATCCATTGTTTAATAAGTTGCAACTCTTATAGGAGAATGGAGTTAAAGCATTGGATGTTTTCTCACAAAATAGTTTTTATGTGTATGGTACTTATGTGGACAATAAGTAATTTCCTAGCATATGGTATGTTATCGGTATGTTCAATACATGGAAGGTTATCGTGTCCATATTGACAAGATAATACTTATATGTTTCAATTCACGGCTGAAAAAATAGTAGGTTCAATTGTCATAGGTGACTTTTATAAATGACCATGAATATCGTCGTAGCACAATGTTGTTTAAGAATCACAAAAATGTGTTTGATGGTCCACCTCATGAATTAGATGGTACTAGTCTTTTGACTCAGTTGAGATATTTTGGTGCAAAGAAGACGATAGAATCTAGCGCTACGGTCGACGGTGTTGGGAAACACCACAATTGACATAAAATGTATTATATGAGATTTGTCATATTGGAAAGACCATATTTTTCGACATAATCCAGATGTTATGAACATTAAAAACAACTTTTTGACAACATCAAGCATACCCTTTTAAATTTCCAAAGGAGGAAAAAGATAATTTGAAAAGTAGATTGGACATCCTAGATATCTGTGTTCAGAAGGTTTTTCATGTTATCTCGAACAGAAAATTTCAATCCCTATTTTTCGGTTAGATGCGTCTTCAAAAGATGAGTTCTTCAACTGGATTATGCAGAAGGTGAAATTCTCAGATGGATATGTATCTAACATTCGGAACTGCGTTCATAAATAATAAAGAAAGTATTTTTGGATGAAAAATCATGATTGTCATGTTGTGATTCAACGTCTCCTTCCATTTGTTTTTGCCAACTTTCTACCACAAAATGCCCATGATGTAATTGCAGTTATGTTAATAAAAATTATTTTATGGTAGTTGCAGTTTAAAAAAAAAAAAATTTATCATTTTCATATTCATATGTGCATTAATCTATATGCAGAGATATGTACATTCCTTAGGATTTGTGTTCAAGATCACTTACAATAGCTGGTATTCAAACAAATTTTGGAGAATAAGATATTCATAATCAATTGCAACCTCGAGAAAAAAAAATTCATTGTCTTTATTTAATGTTATAGAGCATCTTCCAATTCATTTCCCTAGAGAAACATCATTTTACAGTTATGTTTAATATCGGTAGATGTATATTTTTGAGCGGTACATATTTTAGCAGAGTGAAAACTCATAAATTAAAATGAAATCAATAAAAAAGTCAAATTTTGGGAATTACTACTTTCCACCACAAGTCCAAACCAATATTAGAAAACCTGGTCTGGCATAATGATGGGGGTGAGAGACCAATGTATCATGCATATGCTGCTAATATCTTTGCACAAATTGGATGACTAAGTGAAAAAGCCAATACGTGAAGGTTAACAAAGAACCAGATAGATCACTTGCATATGTATATTCTCACAAACTGATATAATTTCTTGCAATGTGAGAAATGTAACTTAATGCAACTAATTTTATCAATAAAATTTTCTGCAATTAGTATTTTAATATTTTTGTGGTTATTCATAGGATATATATGGATCAAATATGTTGGATATTTATATTACATGAAAAATTAACTTAGTCTTTTCTAACGGATATCCAATGGTTTTCTAACCATTTAGGGTATATATATTTAAAATCTAATTTAGATTAGGTAAACATTTTACCTAATATGTTTCATATCATATTAGTATCAAAATAATATAAATAACAAAGAATGAATGTTTTAAAATAATTCTTCATACAAAAAACAATCTATCTAATATGTGTAAACATACATAAGTATGTTCAGTTAAAAAGTATATAAGTTACAGTATTAGTTGTGATGAGTTAGTTCTAAACGATAGAATGTTGAAAACACTAAAAATCATATAACTATACATGTTACAGCAATGTTTATGCATTTCAGTAACGTATATTGGTTACAGAAGGGATAATTAACATTTTTAGGAGTTGAAATTTTAACTCTATCAAGAACCCATTAAGAAATCCCGACGAATTCTTGACAGACTTCTAAAATTTTATTTATTTGAATTTTAAAAATAAATATATAAGTTGTTGGATTTTCCATCATTAATTTTTAAATCCCAACATATTTTCAATGGCATATACTTATTTGTGCTCGTGCCACCTCTTTGACTGTCCACTCGGAAGACATGCAAAGTTTTAACAATCCATTGGAATTTCGTCAAAAATTTTCAATGGATTTCTAATTGATTTTACTTTTCACCGCTGTTTTGATTGGAATTTTTTTGGTTTCCAACAGAACCTCGATAAATGGGTCATTTATCATTTTCTTTATATATATAATAATTCTCCTTCAATTTTCCTCAAACTTTCATTTCTTTGTTCTCTCTCAATTTTTGTTTTGTTTCTTTTCTCCATCTTTTTTTCTCAAGTCGAATTTATGTAAATGTTTCTCCAAAACAATTTCTATTATTATTGTTTATATTTTTTATATAGTAAATTTATACATATTTTAGTGAATAGAATGTTTAAATCTAGTTATAAGAATGGAATTTGTGGTGTTGATATGGTGAATTTTTTATTTTAGGAATGGATCTTAGATTTTATATAGTTAGGATGTTGGATTATACATTGTTCATTTTTTTATTTTTGATTGAAAAACAATTTTTGTGTAGAAGGTTAAATTAGGAAATCAAAAGTTTTTAAATTATATTTTATTATTTTTCAAAATGTTTTCATACATCTTTTTCCAAAAAGCATACAATTCAATGAAAAACATTTTATTATTTTTTATTATTTGAGTAATTCTTTGATGTGATGATGAAGGGCACCACAGAGAGTGAGTTTGAAGTTGGGTTTTTAGCCACGGATGAAGAGCTTGAGAACTTGAGGAAGCACTGCTTATACCGGTTGCACCATTGATTAGAACAACAACTAAGCAGCTGAAAAATCCACCAAGTGGTTTAAGTTTATCAAGTGTACAAGTACAACCAGATAAGTCAAAAGGAAAAAGAAGTCATTGGTGGTATTAACTATAAAACCCATGCCAGTTTTATCATGTCGCAAATCCAAGAAAAGTCCAAAATTATCATTTGATTTTCTGGCCTAAAAATGATGAATTTGGAGTGCAAGACTCATGTGAAGGCCAAGTGAAATTCCACCTAGTTATTAATTCAGTTAAGTCTTCGTTTATTTTTTTATGTTTTTTGTTTTTACCACAATCTTCTTTGTTTTTCACAATCTGTAGCTCTATAAAAACAAGGTCTAGGCAGCCATTATAAGATAACATTTTATTTGCTAAAAACTTGTTTTGTTTTGTAGAGTGGTTCTTAAATGTTTTTGAATATCTGATTGTTTAGTGAGTAATATCCTTACAATAAATACTGGTTTATCAAGAGAACTATTGCAATCTCTTGTATGGTTACTAGCTGAAGATCTAAGAGACATCCTAAGTTGGTCTTGGTTGTTGGGTTTCATAAACTCAAATCAAGCCACACAGTTATTTTTTCCAAAGCTCCACCGCCTTGGTTCAAATGAAAAATGTCTTAAAAGAGTGTTATGTGTTGAGTTTAACATATTAAGGTGCTAACTCGATAAGTTTTTGGAAGCCAAAGATTATCTAAACAACTCTTTAAGTATTGGTCTAGAGAAAATTGTTTCATTATTAAAATATTTTTCAAATTTAATATAAATAATTACATTTTTGAGAGATATATTATATAATTATTACATTTTTTATTTTTTTAAAAGGTTTTGAAAATGTTTTTTTTATTTTTTAAGAAAAGATTTGGTTTACAAATGTTGTTTAATTCTATTAAACGTTTTTAAAAAATTTAAAATTATTGAAAACATTTTGTAAGTATAATAATGTTTTTTCCAAACTATAAGGAAATAATTTTTTTTTATCCGTGATCGAGAATGCACACATCAACAAAAACGGAAGTCATTCAGGATCCGATCGTCTGAAAGTTTGTGGAGAAGATTAAAAAGAATAATACTGACTGACTTACCCAAATGTCCTATGATGGCTAGACGTCATCAAATGAGTTGACCCAGAAAGAGATCAACTTGATGGTCTTGAAGTAAGTCTAATATTATTTTAATTAACTAAGTTTGATTCAATTATAGTTAAATTTAATACATTTTTTTATTACAGGAAACCCCTAAAAGCAAATGACGTTTTTTTCAGTTTGGGGAATCATCCTATCTCTCAGGGGTCATCTTCCGCTCAATATCATAACCTACAACTCTTTATTGTCATCTATAAATTTAATGAGTTGAAAGACCAGAATGTTGGGTCAAATCATGACTTAGCTATTCCCAGATAACTTTCCACCTTCTGCTCCATCTTCCATTCTGTCATCATGAGTGATTATTTTTATTTTTTTGCCAACAATAACATTAAATTTAAGGTTTTTATTTTATTATTTGAATTTTCTATGAACAATTTAAACTAATATTAATATTAATATTTAATTTTAAATTTTATTTCAAGGTTTTGATGGATTTTTATGATGATTTTTATTTAAAGAAACTTGATAAATTTTCAACAGATTTACGACAAAATTTTTACTAACAAGATTTCAAAAGATTTAATTAAAAAATTATTTAAATATTATATTCATTTTATTAATTTTAATTTAAAATTTAAAATTTATTATTATTATAAATTAGATATATATAATCTTTTTAATCGGATATGTTGGAATTCTGTTAAAAATTCGTCAAGTTTCTATAAAAAAAATTATCATAAAAAATCCATCAAATTCATTGGTAAACCATCGAATATTTTTGACGATTTTATACATCGTTGATTTTATGTCAGAAATTCCTGACACGATATTTTTATCGCAAGTTCTGAACAGATTTTCAATTTCTAATAATTTAGAATTGAGAGATTAATGTTGGAATAATATATTAATAAGTATCTGGACTTATAATATATAGTTAAAATGTGAATGAGAATTTTTTAGAGTGAGCTCAAAAATTTTTTTTAACTTATAAATTTTGGTATTAAAAACTAAATAAATTTGTCCATTAAATATACTTGACCACCAAGCTATTCCTCTCCTATAAAATCAAGCTACTTAAAAAGAAAAAAATCAGTCATTCATTCTAAAGCAAAAAAACACTATTAGGCACATTTTAGATATTTTTTTAGAAGTTTATAAGTGTTGAAGCTCTCTCGAAATATCTTCTTGTTTGTTGGTGTTAGGTGTTAGTAGCTAAATAATTCACAAGGTTTAATAGGTTTCTTCATTCTCCCTCTTCTATCTTTCTCTTTCAGAAGTAGATTTTTGTTCTTGACTATATAGTAGATAATTAGCTCGTAGATTCAAACATGAATGAAGCATGTTTATATTAATATTTTGTTATATCATGAGATTCAAAAAATGCATGAAAACCGTCTCATTGTGAACATTTTGTTGAGTTAAGGAAAGAGATCATCTCGCCTCCAAATGTTTTTGTTTTTTGTTCTTATGATTCTAAAAACAAAATTATATTTAAGGTTTTAAAGTTTATATTTTCTGTTAAGTCATGTTAATCTTATTTATTATTAAGTTGTCAATATTAAAATGATTGTCAAGGAATCATGCATTATTAATATTGAATATATTAACCATGTTCACAAAGATTAATATGTAAAATATGAAATTATAATTCTTGGTCATATAATAATTTAAATATTGTTAGCTTTTATGTTCCTACTAATAATTATGATGGTCAATACTAGAATTGATAATCTGAATAATTGTATGGTTAATATTAAATTTATTATTCATGGTAACAAAAATATTATATTTAATTATATAATTTAATATTATTGAATTATGTATATGCTATAATTATTTTGCTGAATATATATATGTGTATATATATGTGTGTGTTTGATAGTTTATTTTAATTTCAAGAAATAAAATGTGATGCAAATCGATATTTCTACAATCCAATTTTATAAGGTTCTACAATCTGAACTCAATAAAATTCGCTTTTTAAACGAATATGTTGTGTGAAAAATTGAATTTGGAAAATATGTACAACTACTTTGAATGTTGAAAAATAAATAAATAAATCAGTTCAAGATTTCGTGACCGGATCGATCTCGCAAGATCAATGTTGTTAATCGGGTAGGCCACCGATCGATCGAATGTCAGATCGAACCAATCGCAAGACACCGTAAAATATCAGGATCGATCGATCCACGTTAGATCGATCGACCGCAACATACAAACTCCGGCCAATTCCCTTTAAGATCGATCTGTAGTGTAAATGCATAAAAAAAAATTGTTTTTTTAATATTGCAATGTGTCTACATGTGTTAAAAATGCATCTAAAATAACTAGATATCCTGGAAGATATATATTATCCCAGCAGCATTACGCTAAAAAGGTAATTGATAGATTCAATAACTATTCAACTGAAACCTCCAGAACACATGTGGATACCACACTTCACCTAACGAAAAATTCAGGTGCAAAGGTATCACAAAATGAGTATGCTCAAATAATCAAGAAGTATAATATACTTGACTAATTAAATAGACCAGATTTAGCTCATTCGGTTAATGTACTAAGTAGGTACACAAGCAATCCAGGACGCACTCATTGAAAAGCGATAACGAGAGTATTAAATTATTTACACTTTACCAAAAACTATGGACTGTATTACGGTTCAGAACATGTCGTGTTGGAAGAATATACCGATGCTAATTGGATATCAGATTCCAAAAACTCGAAGTCCAGAAGTGGTATGTGTTTACACTTGTGGGTACTGCAATCCTAGAAATCTTCGAAACAAACATTGTTGGCTAGGTCAACAATAGAATCTGAGTTCATTGCGTTGGACAAAACAGCAGAAGAGACAGAGCATCTTCAAAATTTTCTAGAAGATATTCCTATGTGGAAAAAACCAGTGTTATCAATTCGGGTACACTGCGTTAACCAATCAGCTATAGCTCGTGTTAACAATACCTTGTACAATGGCAAATCACGTCACATACGTAGACGACATAAGATCATTAGACAATTGATCTCAAGTGGTGTAATTTCACTAGATTACTTCAAATCAACTGATAACTTAGCAGATTCTTTTACGAAAGGTTTGACCCGATATCAAGTATTGAAATCATCAATATGAATGGGTTTAAAGCCTATGATTTAACGATAAAATTTGGCAGTAGCCAACATATATATCTAGTTCAAAGGGACAACTAAATCAAATTAAGTCAAAAAAAACAATGTGAAACTTATGTTTCTACCCAGTTCCTAATAATGATAAACAGTGTTGTCTGCATAATAGAGGGTAAGCGTAAGCTTTTAATGATTTCATCATATTTATTTCAAGGAAGTACAACATATTACTTCGAAATAGAATACGAGAATCACCTGTTGAATGTGAAATGAGGTCGTTTCTAGGAGAACTAGGAAAAACTGTATTCTCCAAATTCACTCAAGAAATATCAGACATGTTCAAGGCCAAAATGAACACAACGAGAGAGGGAAAATTCTACTAAAAAATATAATTGTGTTATATTTATTGTCTCAGTTTACAGTAGAAATTTGGATGGTTCAAGACATTGTGTTCACCAACTGGGCTTGTAAACTCAATAGATTATAACAGTGATTGGTTCAACGCTGAAAAATGCAATATTTTCATATATAATTATTTATTTGCATATACTCAAGAAAATCTTCTTTCAGCTTAAATCTATCCTAAAAAGGTTTTTTAAAACATCCTCAATGTTTTAGAATCAATTATATTCATGTGAGGGATTGTTGGAACAATATATTAATAAGCATGTGGACTTATAACATATAGTTAAAATATGAATGAGAATTTGCTTAGCTGGAGGTCCAAAAAAGTTTATAACTTACAAATTTTGGTATTAAAAACTAAATAAATTTGTCCATTAAATCTATTTGACCACCAAATTATTCTTCTCCTATAAATATCAAACTACCTAGAAGGAAAAAATTATCCCTTCATTCTAAAGCAAGAAAACACCATTAGACAAATTTTAGATATTCTTTGAGAAGTTTACAAGTGTTGAATCTCTCTTGAAATATCTTCTTGGTTGTTGGTCTTAGGTGCTAGTAGCTAATGAATTCACAAGGTTTAAAAGGTTTCTTCATTCTCCCTCTTCTATTTCTTTCTTTCAGAAGTAGATTTTTGTTCTTGAGTATATGTAGATAATTAGCTTGTAGATTCAAACATGAATGAAACATGTTTGTCTTAATATTTGGTTGTATCCTGAGATTCAAAGAATGCATGAAAACCGTCTCATTGCGGGTATTTTATTGAGTTAAGGAAATGGATCATCCCGCCTCCAAATGTTTTTGTTTTCTGTTCTTGTGATTCTAAAAACAAAATTATGTTTAAGGTTTTATAGTTTATATTTGTTGTTAATTCATGTTAATCTTATTTATTATTAAATTGTCAATATTAAAATGATTGTCAATGAATCATGCATTGTTAATATTGAATATAATAACCATGTTAATAAAGATTAATATGTTAATTATGAAACTATAATTTTTGGTCATATAATAATTTAAATATTGTTAACTTTTATACTCATACTAATAATTATGATGGTCAATCCTATAATTGATAATCTGAGTAATTGCATGGTCAATATTAAATTAATTATTCATGGTAAAAAGAAATTATATTTAATTATATAATTTAATATTATTAAATTATGTATATGCTATAATTATTTTGTTGAAATAAGTTATGACACATAAATATCAATATTAATGTTTATATATATATATATAAATATATATATGTGTTTGATAGTTTATTTCAATTTCAAAAAATAAATTGTGATATAAATTGATATTTTTACAATCTAATTTTATAAAGTTCTACAATTAAATTTCTGTCGAGAATCGCGTGATGTATTTGAGAATTGTAACAAAGGATGTCTATTTGAGCAGCTTCCTTCAACCCTTTCTAACAAATCAATCGATCTCTCTTAACTTCTTGGTGACAACTCAAAGCATTCGAATCTCTATGAACTATCTCCTTTATCATTTCGTTTTCATTTCAATTACCTTCCAGTGCTCTAAGCTCCATACTCACTCTTTCTATCTACAAACAAATAATACACAAAGTAACACATAATACCTTTTATGTGTCCACATCACTCTCGTCTTTTTAGATCAGAATATAAACTGATCTAAGCATGTTTACTTCAGTCCAAATGGCGACGACTAAGATAGAAAAAGTCAACAAAAAAATCCTTCTTTACAATTGAGCCACTAATGAGCTTTTAGTAAAGTTTACAAAAAAGAAGTGTTAATTATTTTCCAATTATACAAAGAATAAAGGATAAATTTGTGTAATAATCATTTACACTATATATTTAAGCTATAGCCATGTAATAACAATAATAAAATAAATAACTAAAACTAAAATTTTGGTCATTTTACCCTTACACAATTGACACAAAAATCTCATTTTTAGACTATTATTTTTTTATTGTGTCATATACTATTAGATCCTTATATTTTCTTATTTTTAATTTAAACTTTAATATAAATTACAAAAATCAATAAAAATATATTTTCTACATCTGAAAAAGTTTTAATTTTTAAAATCAAAATAGGTTTTTTAAATGGTAAATAATATTTAGGAAACAAACATGTAGTACTATTTAGGATCACATAGAAATAAAATATTGTACTAAATTATATTCCGTAAACCATAGGTAAATCATTTTTAATTTTATACTAAATTTTAAATCCAAAAACCTAAACCCAAACCTTACATATAAATTTCAAATCAATATAAATAAGCTCAAATAACGTATTTGTTTACAAATAGAATAAAATGTTATTGTGACTTATCTAATTCGGAAAATTATAACAACAAAAAAATGAACAAGTTAGTTTATAGTGATGTACTATACTATATTTTTGTAATATAATGAATACATAAGAAAAATTAATAGTTTGAAAAAATTGTACAGTCTAATAAATTTGTAATATTATAGAATGAAAGTCAAAAACAAACTACGTCTATATTATAGATTTGTAACTACATAGTAATTTTGCAACTGACTAAATACTAAGCATATATATACCTCAAACATATATGATTATAATGCAAAAAAAAAAAAATTGATTTAGGTGAATATACATACAGTTAAACTTCTATATATAAATATTTTTGGGATTAGAAAAAAAAATCATTTAGCGAAATTGTTTATTTATCGATAAATAAATACATTATTCATTTACCGATAAATGAATATATTATTTGTTTATTGATAAACAAATATATTATTTTTTATCAATAAATAAATATATTATTCGGTTATCGATAAATAATTTTTTGTTCATTTATATGGTATTTTTGCATATCTAGAAGATTGAAGAAAAATGAAAATTAGAAAAATGAAGTTTTTTATAACTAAGAAAATGAAGTTTTGTAGAACTATAAAAAAATATTTTCTAGATTGATTTAGAATTAGGAAAAATAAGTCTATTATTTTTTAATATTCAATGTAACCTATATAAACACAAGTTTTGATAATAAATTGTATCACCTAAGAAAGATCTAACGAGACTGATGTCATTATGTAATTGCTACCAACGATGAATTATTGAGTCTGTACTGAATTATGAGAATGATCCCCAAATCAGAAGATAGTAGTATCACACCAAATCTATCATCAAAAGAAGCATATCAAACATTAATCCTCTTATGAAACTATTTTTACAATACAAGCAAAATATTCATAAATTTTGTTTGCACTAGAAAAATCAAAGAAAAGATGAATTTTGGTGGAAAGAAAAGCAAAAGTCTATAGATTTATTTTTTTTAAAAGAATGACTTATTATATAAAAAATTTTGATTGAAAAAAAATATTTTTAATATATATATATCTAATGAGATGTAATGATTATTTATTTATATTTAAATAAGAATTTTAAGAATTAAAAAAATTATTTATTAATGCATTTAACAAGATTATTCATTTAGTCCATTAGTCTAAATCAGAATACAAAAAATTATTTATTTATCGAATTTATTCATTTATCAAACATTTATTTATTAAATTTTACATGTAACGAAAATCATATTTGGGAAAATGGGTAAAAAGCTTCTGTATTTAAGTATGTGATTATGACAGAATAGAGTAATTACGATTGAGTCGTTCTCAATCGTTATATATAGTCTATAAAAAGTTTTGCTTAAAATGTATAAAACTTTATATTTATATATATATATATATATACAGTAAAAAAGAATTGTGCGTTGCTAAAATTTTTTATTACAGACATAATATATATGTGTATGTTTATATACACTAGTTAGTGGTGTATATAATAAGATTGTAACTGGAAGTTAATGGATAAGCATTAAAGCTGAGTTTTCATACCCAGATTTGTATATTAAAAAAAAAAGAGATAAAACCGCAGTTTTTCAGTTGATCGAACAATTACAATCTTAGGCGTTTAGTAGCATAAAAAACGTAATTGTGCTTCCTTCAATTGAACCGAAGCAACGCTCGAAAAAGAAAGTGATTTTAATATGTAAATTATATAGACATTTACGTGTGTATATATGTAAATAATTAATTCTTCTGACACATCAGTATGTATGAAATCTTAAATTGATTATATAACTTCTCTTGTAGCCTGCATCGAGTATGAATTATAGCTATGATAAGAGGGTTATAATCGGATTAATGGGAAATGCACAGTGTTGGAATAGTACCTATACTAATTTCCTAAATATGGGGTTTTCTTTGTATATGGAATGCAATTTCTCAAACAAAAATGTGAAAACACAAAACTCAGTAACAATATATATAATATAAGAATGGATTCTTATTCTATATAGAACAAATTATTTATTTTAATATTATATGTCAATTTTTGTTAGAAATATATTGTCATTTACAAAAAATTTAAAACATGGTATATACAGAAAAAAAGAATTTATGTTTTTTTTTTCAATCAACTTTCATATTTAAACTATTTTATAAGATTACAAGTAATTAAAATGAAAAAAAATGAAAAACTCATATAAATATATATCATATATTATACACCCGTCTATATAGTATGAAATTGAATCTGTGAAAAAGCAATCGGAGAACATTCGAAAAACTTTTAGATCGGATTTCGAAACGCGAAATGGAAAATACAGATTCTGAATCAGGAAACGGGCGGAGGGTGGTGGTGATCGGCGGCGGAATCGCCGGCTCATTGGCCTCGAAATCTCTTCAATTCGATTCCGACGTCACCCTCATCGATACGTAAGTTATTATTACTTTATTTTGTTTTGTAATCTGTTCGTTATCAATTCTTAATCACCATTTTCATTTCTCGTTTGATCTTGATTATTGAGTTGTAATGAAAATGGACCCACATAGTAGTTTCGATTACTGTTGTTTCTCTGCGTTAGGTCTTGAAGTCTTGCAAGATTCCTTACAAGTAGATTGGAAATCTCAATGAGGGTATGGCTTAATTGGTTAAAAGATGTCTTTTTTTTGCTTGCAATGTGAGCTGAGATTTTATTGATATCAGGAAGGAGTATTTTGAGATAACCTGGGCAAGCTTGAGGTCCATGGTGGAGCCGTCTTTCGCTGAAAGAACGTTAATCAACCACAAGAAGTATCTGCAGAACGGTCGTGTTGTGACTTCTCCAGCGGTCAATATCACCAACACTGAAGTAGTGACAGCAGATGGGCTGGTGTTTGGATATGATTATCTTGTAATTGCTACAGGTCACAACGATGTGCTTCCCAAAACCAGGCAAGAGAAGCTATCACAATACCAAGCCGGTATGATCTTCTTTCGATTGGTTTCGCATTGTTTTAGAATGCTTGAAGTATGACGTAGCATTCTCTGTATGTGAGTCTTGAATAACCGATCCTATGCTAACTAATATCGACCAACACAAGTTTAGCAAGGATCTTTGGCTGATTAATATTCCCAGTCTGTCGTATAGAGGTCATTTGTTATCATGTCTTGAAGAGTTTTAGAGTCACATTGAGGATGAAGAATATCGCTTACATGTTTGAGTTTGTGTTGTGTAAGGACTTGGTCTATGTTTTCTTACACCTGAACTATTTGGTTGCAGAATATGAGAAGATCAAGTCTTCTGAGTCGATTCTGATTGTTGGTGGAGGCCCCTCAGGTGTTGAGCTTGCTGCAGAGATTGCAGTCGATTTCCCTGAGAAGAAAGTTACTTTAGTACACAATGGACCAAGATTGTTGGAATTTGTTGGCCAAAAAGCTGCAGACAAGGCATTTGATTGGCTGAAATCAAATAAAGTGGAAATTATATTGAACCAAAGGGTGGATCTGAATTCAGCATCGGATGGAAATAAAACATACCGAACAACAGGAGGAGAAACGGTACACGCTGATTGCTATTTCCTCTGCACCGGGAAACCTTTGTCTTCAGAATGGCTCAAAGGAACTTCTCTGAAAGATAATTTGGATGGTAAAGGAAGGCTGATGGTCGATGAGTACTTGAGGGTTAAGGGTCGCAAGAATGTATTCGCAATTGGAGATATTACTGATATCCCTGAGATGAAACAAGGCTACATTGCTGAGAAACACGCCTCTGTGGCTACAAAGAACATAATGTTGTTGATGTCTGGTGGGAACGAGAAGAAGATGTCGAGCTACAAGCCCGGGTCGGATATTGCCATAATATCCTTAGGAAGAAAGGACTCGGTGGCTCAGTTCCCATTCATGACAGTCTCGGGTTGCGTACCTGGTTTGCTCAAATCTAAGGATCTGTTTGTGGGGAAGACGAGGAAGGCAAGAGGTCTGGATCCTAATCTTGTGGACTGAGAGATTGTGTTTATCAGTTTTCAGTTTCGTCACTGATGAGATTCTTGTGCAGACGCATTTGGTCTTTCATGTTTGTTGTGTGTTGGTCACTCTATGTTTATTGGTTGACACAGTTTCCATTTCTAACCTTGCATCGATGTTGATACGCGACTCAAGCCATGCAATAGCATTAGTTGCGATCGGACCAACAAATCCATACGTCAAAAGAGCTTTTGAGTGAACTTGTTGGCCAATATTATATGGATTGTGTTCTCAAGTTATGGTTCTTTCTCTTTCAATATTATCAAACCATCCTCTAATTTGTTACCTTATTGCCAATTAAGTTCCAAATCATACCCAAATAAAAAGAACTTATTTTCTTTTACGAAAAAAACAAACAAAACAATATGATAACTACAGCTATAAGTTTCAACGCACACATACATCGACAAGATCATCAATATATATATATATATGAACATCACTTCTACCTCTTCCACCGATAAAGCTTCCTCTCAGGCTTATAATAAACCCCATCTTTTCGAACTGAGTAACCACATACGTAGCTAGGGTAACAAAAAGCAGATGTGTCCGGATAAATATTAACCGGAAAATTCACAAACCCGAAATTGGACCGGAGATGACAATGCGTGAAAGCTTGCCTCCTCTTACCATCGTACTTGAATTGGACCACAACGTACCGGTCTCCTGGTTTGCTTTTCCTCCATACCTTATTACCATTTGTGCATACAAAACCTGCGTTTCCATTATTCTTCAGACCAAACAGATCATTGGAGATGACGATTCGTACAACGGTATTTGGCGGTACCCTAAACTCTGATTTGTTGTTTTCCTTGTGGTATGCTTGTAAGGAGTTTACAACTAATGATAAGTTTGAGATTTGTACAAGGAGAAGGATGAGAAATTTCGTAACTAGGGTTTTGGGATTCATCCTCATTATGGCGTTTGTGTTAATTCTTCTTAATACTTAAATGTGTTTTCTTATCTCAAATCTTGGAACTTCTGGGTTTTATTAGTACAGAATTTTTTGAGACGGTTTTACTCGTTAATTAATTAATACGTTTTGTTAGTTTGTTGGTGCAATAAATAGAGGAAAAACAACTGAAACGGGGGGTGCTCATTTGCTACATATCTATCATCTCTTCATTTGTTTCTTGTTTGTAAAACTCCTTCCCCATTTGGTAATAATACAGACGTATGCAATTCACTAAATATAGAAATATAGTTTACGTCATATATTAGTTTCTGTTTTGTGCCTTTCTTTTTCCTAATATGAAAGTACTTTTATAGAAAGTTCATTTGTTTAGGAGCTTTTTGGTATATAAACAAACCTATATTTTTTTTAACTATAACCAATTTTTTTTTTTTTTGTAATAAAGAAACGGTTCTAGTTGCTCGAGTAAGTTTAGGCTAGTGTCTAGCCTAAGTCTTGCCACAATATATCTAATTTTTTTCTTTTTTTTTTATGTAAGGAACCAGAATGAACTAAAACTTGGTAATCTAAACCTGACTTTATGACCATTAGACAGTGCGAACGACAAACTGTGTAAGCAGATCGAACCCAAATCTGTGTAAGATCAAATACTCAGCAATTGTGTTATTCAGTCAATGATATCAAGTAGCTATATATAGCCTTTACATACAAACTAAAACTTTTAAATTACTGATGTGACTTTGGATGAGGAGTCAAACAATGGAGCTGACCATACGGACGACCAAGAAGGCAAACTGCTACATGAGGTTCAGGACACGCTTGAGACCAACCCATCGACCGTGACTAAAGAAGCCCTCGACCAGACTGATGTGTCGCGAGCGTTTAAGGATCATCCAGCCGAACCGATGGTCATGCCTAAAGGTCCCATGACCCGAGCACGTACCAAAGCGCTTCAACAAGCCGTGAAGAACTACTTGACTCAGCCTTGCATCACAAGGTACGAGTTGCTTGGTTCCCAAGCTAATTGAATTATGTTTTCGGGAAGAGATTTAATCTGAGTACTCTTTTCCCTTAGATAGTTTTTTTCCCATTGGGTTTTACTATCTAAGGTTTTGATGAGGCTTAGATTAGGTCTTAAGGGTCCGAATGCCTAAGGTTTTTAGCTTATGCGTGAACTTCATGATCAAGCCCAAAAGGAGTCCATCAGTGTTATTCGAATTTATGTATTCAAGTTAAGTGTAGATTCAAATTTGAATGTACTTCATGCATGACTTTGACCTGTAAAGTCCATGCAAGTTGTCTCTGAAATTGTGCCGCGTCTTCCCTTGTTCTTTAAAAGGGTCAGGCCGCGTCTCTTGTTGGGGATCGAAGATTTGAAATAAAAATTTCCTTGTGAATTATTTCAAGTATTTTGATCCTTTCATTCCAATACCTTAGTGTGTCATATCTAAGTGACCATTCGAATTCTGGTTCAAGAATAGGTGTGTCGTATCCTGTTCTTGACCATTCACCTACGTGTTTCCCTTTTTCGCATCCACTTCCCCTTAACGAACTATCGCTTCAATCTACCATTATTGCCTCCTTCGTAATCCACCTTCGCCGTCTCTTTGATCCATTGACGAGTGCTCTGTCATCCGCTATCGGGTCACTCAGCACGCGGAACCCGTCGCTCATTCATCGTACCGCCCATTCTGAAGAATCGAACCATCATCGAACCGCTATCGAGGACACTATCGTGTGTTATCGGTCAGTTCAGAGCGAGTCTTCACCTGTCGCCGTATCGCTACCCGGACTTACCGATATCGGGACACTATCGCTCGGTGTTGATACGTACCTATCGAGTTTTAACGCGCATCCGGACGATCGAGCTATCGAGTCGCGTATCCGAACGATCGAGCTATCGAGTCGCATATCCGAACGATCGAGCTGTCGAGTTGCGCATCCGAACGATCGAACTATCGGGTCGCGTATCCGATCGATCGTCCTTTCGAACATTGAGTGTCTGATACCGTACCGCTCACGATCGCTCCGTGTACTGGGTCCTTCTGCCTACGCTCACATCCTGCGCCGTCACGAACATACCGCGTACCGCCCGTACCCGATTACGTTCCGCCCCTTAACCTCGATTCGTTGCCTAACACGCCTGCCGGTCGAACCTGGATCGTGGTCCTGGTTCAGTCAGGATCACACCAAGTGGTATCAGAGCTAACCATCAGGCCGTGTTCTAACCCTAGTCCATTTCTTTTCTATTATAATCAAACTACTAGAGCAGATTGCTGGCTAATTGGTACTTTAACATATTTCAGGATCAAGCAATGGGAGATTCTGAAGAAGCTGAATCCACTCACACTCGCCTTTTAGACGAGTTAACTATTCGGATGAACAACATGATGGAGGAACAGTTTATGTCAATGCAAGCTGGTTTAAGAGATGGGTTGAGGGAAGATATTCGCCACATCTTTCTTGAACCAAGACCCGATAGGCGTCGAGCTCTGTTCCAGGAGCAGCACAGGCCTGATCAACCCGCCCGTGTGTCCACTTCTCATGCCCGGACACCTGGACACCCCATGACGCCTGAACATAGGGAGGAAATTTCATCCATCCGAAACCCGGCTGATCAAAGCTTCTTGGGAGATGAAGCAGCCGCCCAATTCTATCAGAGTGATCATTCCACTCCTAGTCAAAGACAAGGAAGGCCTTTTCAAAGACAATACGCTCAACAAGATGGAATCTCTAACCTCAAACTAAAGATTCCTGCCTTTCATGGGAAGAATGACCCTACTGCCTTCCTTGAGTGGGAACAGAAGATGAAGCTTGTCTTTGCCTGCCAATACTTTTCCGAGTCTAGCAAAGTCAAGGTCGCTATCACAGAATTTTATGACTACGCTCTGAGTTGGTGGGACCAAACGGTCATATCTAGAAGAAGAAACGGGGAACCACCCATCAACACTTGGCAAGAACTTAAGCATATCATGAGAAGAAGGTTTGTCCCATCCCATTTCCACCGGGACCTTCACCTTAGACTAAGACAATTAAGCCAAGGGAACCGAGGAGTTGAAGAATATTTCCAAGAAATGGAAACTCTTCTCATTATGGCCGGAGTTACGGAGGATAGGGAAGCCACCATGTCAAGGTTTTTAGGAGGATTGAACCGGGACATCCAAGATCGGTTGGAACTGCAACACTATGTGGAGCTTGAAGAGCTTCTACATAAGGCAATTCTCATAGAGCAGCAGCTGAAAAGGAGGCCCGTTAATAGACCGGTGCATGGAGCAGGACCTTATAATCCAAAGTCGCTTCATCCACGCGACTACCGAGCACCCCGGACAAATGAAACTCGGCCTAGTCCGTACAAAGCTGATACAAGCAATCCAACAAATGGCAAGGTCCTGAACAAGACTGGCCGCGCTAGGGATGTGAAATGCTTCAAGTGCCAAGGTCTTGGTCATTACGCCAATGAATGCGTAAATAAGAAGATCATGGTTGTATTGGATAATGGAGACATCCAAACTGAAGATGAAGCCGAGGAGGAGGACCCAGTGTACGACCAAACTTGGGATGAGGTTGAGGAGTCACCTGTACAAGGGCAACTCATGGTCACTCGGCGTTCTTTGAACATGCAAACAAGACCAAAGGAGCCGGACCAACGGGAAAACCTCTTTCACTCACGGTGCTTGGTGAAAGGAAAGGTTTGCAGCCTTATCATTGATGGGGGAAGCTGCACTAATGTGGCAATCGAAAGCATGATTCAGAAGCTGAAGTTAGAACCACTAAAGCATCTGCGTCCATACCCACTTCAATGGCTTACCGAGGCTGGGGAACTTCATGTTACTCACCAAGTCAAAGTACTTTTGGAAATTGGAAGCTATAAGGATGAAGTCTTATGTGATATCCTTCCCATGGAAGCCAGGTCACATACTATTAGGCCGACCCTGGCAATCCGACCGCAAGGTGATTCATGATGGATATACTAACAAGCATCACTTTACCCATCAGAACATGAAGGTCACTCTCATTCCCATGACACCCCAACAGGTATACAAGGATCAGCTCTATCTTAAGCAACAGAGGAAGAACGAGCCTAATCCAAAGGTAACTAAAGGAAAGACCAATTTCTTTATAAAAGCTAGTAAGGTCTATAAGGGGTTGGACCTAGAGCGACCAATTATTTTACTATATTACCAGGAGGCTTGCCTCCAGTCTGCTAACCCACTGCCGGCTATGCCGAGCATAATTTCCAATTTGCTTGAAATGTACCAGGATGTTTTCCCTGAAGATTGCCCACCTGGTCTACCTCCTGTGCGTGGAATAGAACACCAAATCGATCTAGTGTCGGGAGCTGCCTTACCAAACCGACCCGCATATAGGACTAATCCCCTGGAAACAAAGGAGATACAGAACCAAGTTGATGAGCTGCTCAAGAAGGGACATATCAGAGAGAGCCTCAACCCGTGCGCGGTGCCAGTCCCATTAGTCCCAAAGAAGGATGGTAAGTACCGGATGTGTGTTGATTGCCGGGCAATCAACAACATTACGGTCAGGTATAGGCATCCAATTCCCAGGCTTGACGATATGTTAGATGAGTTGTATGGCTCTAGATTATTCTCTAAGATCGACCTTAAGAGCGGGTGTCACCAAATAAGAATGAAAGAAGGTGATGAGTGGAAAACCGCTTTCAAAACAAAACATGGTCTTTATGAATGGCTTGTCATGCCTTTTGGTTTGACTAATGCTCCTAGCATATTCATGAGACTCATGAATCATGTTCTTAGAGAATACATAGGACAATTTGTGGTAGTATATTTCGATGATATATTGATATATAGCAAGTGCCTTGAGGATCACGCTAAGCATGTTCAGTTGGTACTAGATGTCTTAAGGAAAGAACGGATATTCGCTAACCTTGAAAAATGCACCTTTTGCTCCGACCATGTTGTGTTTCTAGGATTTGTTGTTAGTGCAGAAGGAATCAGGGTTGATGAAGATGAGGTTAAAGCTATTAAGGAATGGCCAACACCTAAGACCGTGGGAGAAGTCAGAAGTTTCCATGGCCTTGCCGGTTTTTATAGAAGATTTGTCAAAAATTTTAGCACCCTGGCCGCGCCTTTTACTGAAGTTATAAAAAAGGAAGTAGGGTTTAAATGGGGTCCTGAACAAGAAGAAGCGTTCCAAAGGCTAAAGGATAAGTTAACCCATGCTCCCTTACTTTCTTTACCAAATTTCTCTAACACTTTTGAAATAGAATGTGATGCTTCAGAGGTAGGCATATGAGCTGTGCTAATGCAGGAAAAGCGCCCCATAGCCTACTTTAGTGAGAAGTTGGGAGGAGCTACCCTTAACTATCCGACTTATGATAAGGAGCTTTATGCTCTTGTACGTGCGCTTAAGACATGGCAACACTATCTGTGGCCCAAGGAGTTTGTCATCCATACTGACCACGAGTCCTTAAAACATCTAAAGGGCCAGCAAAAGTTAAACAAACGACATGCCAAATGGATTGAGTACATAGAAACCTTTCCTTATATCATCAAATACAAGCAAGGCAAAGATAATGTTGTTGCCGACGCCTTGTCTAGACGGTATGCACTCTTATCCACTTTAGAAGTCAAGTTGCTTGGATTTGAAAATATTAAAAACTTGTATGAGACTGACCCGGACTATGGAGAGATCTATAAGTCCTGTTCTAAGAGTTCTACAGGATCATACTATCAACAAGAAGGGTTCTTATTTTATGAGAATCGTTTATGCGTACCAAGGTGTTCTCACCGAGAAATGTTGGTAAGGGAAGCTCATGTTGGGGGTCTCATGGGCCATTTTGGAATAGCCAAAACTTTGGCTATTATACGAAAACATTTTCATTGGCCACAAATGAAGAAGGACGTGGAACGGATTTGTAGCCGATGTCCCATCTGCAAGCAAGCCAAAGCTACTATCCAACCGCACGGTTTGTATCAACCCCTTCCCATTCCTAGACATCCTTGGGAGCATGTGTCTATGGATTTTGTTTTAGGTCTTCCTAAAACTAGAAATGGGAAAGATTCTATCTATGTGGTGGTAGATAGATTTTCTAAAATGTCGCATTTTATTCTCTGTCATAAGACTGATGATGCTTCCCATGTAGCTAGTCTTTTTTTTTAAAGAGGTAGTTAGAATGCATGGTGTGCCTAAGAGCATAGTATCTGATAGAGATACTAAGTTTCTTAGCCATTTTTGGAAAACTCTCTGGGCTAGGCTAGGCACTAAGCTTTGTTTTTCCACCACTTGCCACCCTGAAAATGATGGCCAAACGGAGGTTGTCAATCGGACGCTAGGGTCATTGTTAAGATAAAGAACATTAGGACCTGGGAAGAGCATCTGCCCTACTTAGAATTCGCATATAATCATGCTCCACACTCAGCTACCAGGTTTTCTCCTTTTCAATTGGTTTATGGATTTAACCCTTTAACCCCTCTCGATTTGATTCCTTTGCCCTTAAGTGAAAGAGAAAGCAAAACACAACATAGAGGCCAAGACTCAGCAATATGCTAAGTTCAAAAACAGACATAAGAAATATGTTGTCTTCAAACCTGGAGATCAAGTTTGGGTTTACTTACGCAAAGACAGGTTTCCAACAGAAAGGAAATCTAAGCTCATGCCCCGGGTTGATGGACCTTTTACTGTCCTCAACCGTATAAACGACAATGCTTATGAGTTGGACCTCCAAGGTAAGTATGCGGTTAGCTCTAGTTTTAATGTATCTGATTTGATTCCTTATTGTGCAGATGAGCCGGATTTGAGGACAAATCCTTTCTTAGAGGGAGGGGATGATGTGACCTTGGATGTGGAGTCAAACAATGGAGCTGACCATACGGACGACCAAGAAGGCAAACTGCTACATGAGGTTCAGGACACGCTTGAGACCAACCCATCGACCGTGACTAAAGAAGCCCTCGACCAGACTGATGTGTCGCGAGCGTTTAAGGATCATCCAGCCGAACCAATGGTCATGCCTAAAGGTCCCATGACCCGAGCACGTACCAAAGCGCTTCAACAAGCCGTGAAGATCTACTTGACTCAGCCTTGCATCACAAGGTACGAGTTGCTTGGTTCCCAAGCTAATTGAATTAGGTTTTCGGGAAGAGATTTAATCTGAGTACTCTTTTCCCTTAGATAGTTTTTTCCCATTGGGTTTTACTATCTAAGGTTTTGATGAGGCTTAGATTAGGTCTTAAGGGTCCGAATGCCTAAGGCTTTTAGCTTATGCGTGAACTTCATGATCAAGCCCAAAAGGAGTCCATCAGTGTTATTCGAATTTATGTGTTCAAGTTAAGTGTAGATTCAAATTTGAATGTACTTCATGCATGACTTTGACCTGTAAAGTCCATGCAAGTTGTCTCTGAAATTGTGCCGCGTCTTCCCTTGTTCTTTAAAAGGGTCAGGCCGCGTCTCTTGTTGGGGATCGAAGATTTGAAATAAAAATTTCCTTGTGAATTGTTTCAAGTATTTTGATCCTTTCATTCCAATACCTTAGTGTGTCATATCTAAGTGACCATTCGAATTCTGGTTCAAGAATAGGTGTGTCGTATCCTGTTCTTGACCATTCACCTACGTGTTTCCCTTTTTCGCATCCACTTCCCCTTAACGAACTATCGCTTCAATCTACCATTATTGCCTCCTTCGTAATCCACCTTCGCCGTCTCTTTGATCCATTGACGAGTGCTCTGTCATCCGCTATCGGGTCACTCAGCACGCGGAACCCGTCGCTCATTCATCGTACCGCCCATTCTGAAGAATCGAACCATCATCGAACCGCTATCGAGGACACTATCGTGTGTTATCGGTCAGTTCAGAGCGAGTCTTCACCTGTCGCTGTATCGCTACCCGGACTTACCGATATCGGGACACTATCGCTCGGTGTTGATACGTACCTATCGAGTTTTAACGCGCATTCGGACGATCGAGCTATCGAGTCGCGTATCCGAACGATCGAGCTATCGAGTCGCATATCCGAACGATCGAGCTGTCGAGTCGCGCATCCGAACGATCGAACTATCGGGTCGCGTATCCGATCGATCGTCCTTTCGAACATTGAGTGTCCGATACCGTACCGCTCACGATCGCTCCGTGTACTGGGTCCTTCTGCCTACGCTCACATCCTGCGCCGTCACGAACATACCGCGTACTGCCCGTACCCGACTACGTTCCGCCCCCGAACCTCGATTCGTTGCCTAACACGCCTGCCGGTCGAACCTGGATCGTGGTCCTGGTTCAGTCAGGATCACACCAATTACTGTAAACGAAATTTACTCCACTTAATCAAAAGAATCGGTCAATTATTGAATTACAAAGACTTAAACTTTAACTGCAATTACTTCTTTTTTTTTGGTTCTTAACTTGTTCCAACAAACTCTCTCTAAACTAGGTTTGATGAAAACTTAGCTTATCTTCAGTTGAACATACTCTAAGTTTATTCTGCAACGTTTCAAATACTTCTCATTTCAGTGGTTTTGTGAAAATGTCAGCCCCTTAGTTCTGTGATCTACAGTGTTCAATACTCACTTCACCATCCTTAACCAAATCCTTCTAAAAAATGAAACCGAACACCTATATTCTTGCATCTTCCATGAAACACAGGATTCTTCGGAAGTTTGATCGTCGATGTATTATCACACAAGATCACAATGCCTTCCTTAGTATCATATCCCATTTCTTCTTAAAACTTTTTGAACCAAATAGCTTGATAAGCACAAGCAGAAACAGTTACATATTTAGCTTCGGTAGTGGCTAGTGTAACTATTGGATGTTTCTTTGACGACCATGCCACTACCGCATTGTCTAAGAGAAAAACGTATCCTGAGGTGATCTTCCTATTATCAACATCCCTTATAAAATCATTATAGTGTAGTCAAGTAGTTCTTTAATTCCTCCTTTCTTATATACCATCCCAAAGTTCATAGTTTCCTTGAGATATTTCAGAACTCTTTTAGATGCTTGTGCGTGTAGATGTGTAGGAATAGCCATGTAACTATTCAAGAGACTTATAGCAAATTGAAGATCCAGTCGTGTTGTTGTGATGTACATAAGGCTACCCACGAAATTCTTGTAGTAAGTCTCATCAATTTGATCTCCCTCTTCATCAGTATTGGGCTTGCAACACTTCAATCCCCAAAAAATATCTGTTAGAATATACTCAAAATATTCGCATATTGTACACTTACCATATATGTTGAGACTATGCAATTATTTATCTGATTCTTCTGAAGTCCAATCCCAAACAGATTACGTTTTCACCAGTGGAGGAACCACCATATCATGATGCTCTCATAAACAAACATTTTTGCCGCTTCCTCAAACCATACTTAAATTATTGATGTTCATGAGGCAAATAGAATATGTGTATGACTCAAATCAGTAATTAAATTCATCCAATCAAGTAGTGAAATCTGCATTAGTACGAAACCAACCATCTTATATTAATACAATGTTGTCGCTCATACAAAACTAAAATATATTAAAAGTGAGAGAACCAGACATATTTCACTGAAAATTTTCTTATATACTCAAAAACTTAAGTAGAATTAATAAACTAAGGTGAAATATGTTTAATCATCTCAAAATGCTATAGACCTTTTATGAAGTGTATGTCCACAACAATGTTCAAAAAGCACATTCACAACATTAAATGCACAATAAAAAAAAATTTGAAATAATCCTAGTTATTCAAAAGAAAGTTTGTGTGGTTATACTCTTTTTGCCTTACTATAGTTTTTTTATTGGATTTTGGCATAATTTTTTTTTAACAATGCAACAAACGATACAATGCAAAAGACAATAGTACCACTGATCATCAAGGGAGAGTATTGTACAAATATTTAGTGAAGGATGAGAGAAAGTTGATCCCATTCCACTATTAACACTTAGTACATATTGTCTAAATTACTATAAATTTTTACGTATGCAATTGTTTTAATACACACATCTCTACTCACAAATTTTGTTTTAAATATCATCTTCCTTTTTTCATTTATTATCTTTCTCTCTTTCACTATTTACTCTTCAAATTTATTAACATATTTACTATTCATATACAATTACGATTCATATATAAGTAAATATATAGAAATAATATATATAATATATAATATATAATGATAACAGTTGGTATATTATTATGGAGTTTTTTCTACACTATACTACATTTCATGGGATACAAATAAGAGTTTATTTATTTAATAACTTGCTTATCATTAGAACTAAAATGTCCATAATATTTATCATAAAAATGATGGGTACTACAATTTGGTACATGATAATGAAATTTTTTTGTTTGTAGTTTTTTTTTTTCTGTTAGCTACTTCATTCAATTTTGACTCGTATGTGTTCACAAAATTTGGATTCCAATGGTCCGCTTTGAGGTTTGTCGGTGGCGGTTGCATCGCTGTTATGTGGTTGTCTGTCTCAGGCCCGTTGAGATCTCTGGCTCTCTCTCCATCTATTTCCATCTTACTAGGTATGGGTGTTTGGAAACTCTGGCGATTTCTACAAGGTCTGATTTGCAGATTCCACAGTGGTTTCGTTGCTATGTCCCAGTGTGCCCTGTAGCATCGTCAATAGCTTCGTCTCTTAAGTTGGTATCTTGGCTGTGTGGATTTATTTGGCTAGGTTTTTGGGGACGATGCTCTTTCCGGTGGTTCTTTCCACCTTGTCTTCTTTGATGGCTCCCATTCTGCCTCGCTGCGGGGACTCGCTTCGTTTCCTCTTCCAAGTATGGTTTTCTCCCTTGTTTTCTCTGTATTAGTGTTTGTTTTCTAGACTTGGGTGATTTATCCCAGATTATTGTTGGCAAAATCTGTGTTGGCTAATTTCAAACTAAGAGAATGTTTTCTAGAAAAATTGATTTTAAGAAAAAAAAAATTAGATTCAGAAAAATTACGAAAAAAAGAAAATATATTAAGATGATTAGTGTTTTATAAATAGGATTAGATACTGGAAAAAAAAAGGATTAGATACTGTCTAATTATACATAAATCAAAAATTAATGAAAAAATGTTTTATGAGTTCTAAAAGAGAGATTTAGTTTTGAGAATTTAAAATCAATAAGAAAAGTTATTCTTATAATTTTTTAAGTTTTAAATTTTGAATTGGTATCAGAGATTTTACCATCGACGATCGAAGACGAAAGCTAGCAAACTAGTGATCGTCGAGTCTAGTAAAACGGACAATTATCGAAGGAGAAAAGGGCAACGAAGTTTTGACCGATCATCAAAGCTATAATGCTAACAAGCTTCATCGACGAATGAAGGAGAAGACGAAAGAGGAGCAACCACCATCGTCAAAGCTTTATGAAACAGAGAATGGAAGATGTGATGACCACACAACCATCCTCAAAGGAGATTGGATCTTGATCGTTCCAATGTCCAATGTTGACATCGACAAACTATACACTTTGATCAATGAAGATGAGAGTTTTACTTCGAGTACAAGAAGTATTAGACACCTTCGAACCATGAATCGATGATCCAAAGAAGAATGATATTGCAATAGCTATTATTTTCAATCGATTCTCTAAGTTATAATTCTTCAAATAGGTGAACAAACTGCATCAAAGACGATTTGGCAGGCCATAAAAACTCTGTTGCCAAAAAGTTTCATCGACGAACGAAGGAGAAGACGAAGGAGGAGCAGTCAACATCGTCAAAAGCTTATGAAAAAAAGCATGGAAGACGTGATGACCACGCAGCCACGCACGAAGGAGATTGGATCATGATCGATCCAATGTCCAATATTGACATTGACAAACTATACAGTTTGGTCAATGAGGATGGGGGTGTTACTTCGAGTACACAAAATATGGGACACCATCGAGCTAGAAACCGATGATCCAAAAAAGAATGACATCGCAATATCTATTCTTTTCCAATCGATTCCCGAAGCTTTAATTATTCGAGAAAGGTGAACAAACCGCATCAAAAACGGTTTGGGAGACCATAAAAGCACTTTATCTAAGAGTAGATCGTGTGAGAGAGCAAAAATTCAAACTTTGATGACGAAGTTTGATAGAATTACGATGAATGACAACGACTCGGTAGATGATTTTGCGGGAAATTTATCAGGTCTTGCATCTAAATCAGCCTCTCTAGAAGAGTTTATAGACGAGTCCAAGATTGTCAAAAATTATTAAAGGAATTTCTAGGACAAAGCATATTCATATTATCGCATTTCTTGAGCAAGTTCTAAGACCTAAATATCATGGGATTTGAAAACAATGTTGGGAGATTATAAGCATATAAAGAACGTGTAGGGGAAGAAACCGTAAAAAAGACCAAGGGAGACTAATTTATGTCTACAACAACTGAGGAAACAAACCGAGGAGGACTTGGTGGTTTCCGAGGAAGGAGTAGAACAGCACGTGGTAGAGGCAGGGGCGGAGAGAGGACCAATGGCCAAAACCAAAATGGAGAAACCGCAAACAACAATTAGAAGAAGAAGAAAGATCGCTCCAAAGTGATTTGTTGGAGATGCGACAAACATGGACACTTCGGACGACTTTTCCCAAGAAATGAGTAAAACATCAGGAGGCTAACTTGAATGAGACACAAGAATCCATGAGGTTGTGTTTTTAAACGAAGACAAGGTGTTCCCAACTAGATTTAATACGAACAAAACACGCGTTTGGTATCAAGATAACGGAGCAAGTAATCACATGACGGGAAACAGATGATTATTCTTAAAACTAGACAAAAAAAAACATAAAGGGTAAGGTAAGATTTGGTGACGGATCATATGTAGACATAAAGGAGAAAGGGACGATACTCTTTGAATGCAAAAACGGCAAAAACAAAGAACTCAAAGACTTATTTGATTCCCGAACTAAATGATAATATTTTAAGTCTTGGACAAGCAACAGAAGGAGGCTGCAAAATAATCATGAGAGAAGATTATTTAACTCTTAAAGACTCTAGCATAATTATACTTGTGCAAGTGACAAGATCACCAAACCGTCTCTATAAAACACCGATGAAAATCGTTTACTCGGGATGTTACCTCACTCAAGATCATGAAGCAACATGGAAATGGCACTCACGGCTAGGTCATATAAGCTTTAGAGTCATGAATAATATGGTAAGGAAGGAATGTTAATTTGGAATGCCAACCAGTGAACATGAGAAAGGAGTGTAACAAAAGTCCTCGAGCTACTCCATAGAAACTTATGTGGACCAATTACACCACCAACTTTGGCAAAGAATAGATATATATATATTCATATTTATCGACGACTATTCAAGATATATGTGGATAAGATTGCAAAAAGACAAAAGTGAAACATTCGATCAGTTCAAAAAGTTTTTAAAAAGTGTCGAAACTCAAACCGGCTTAGCAATTAAAATTTTTTACATCCATAGAGGAGGAAAGTTTACTTCCTTGAACATTAACCAATTTTGAAAGATGCATACTATTTTTTACAAGTATTTTACTTGTTTCTGAATTTTCCCCATGTATATTTAGATACAAATATTTCATAAAACTTATCCAAAATGGTTTGCTTCTCTATATCATTTATCTCTGTTTTCGAGTATTCTTTATCTTTCTTTTCAATTCTAAGTTTAAGATAAAAAGGATTTTTCATCATATTCATCATAAATAAAAGTGGTCTATCACTCCAAACAATCGTATGAGAATAAACATATGAAATCAAAGCAGAATTGAGTAAAATCTGAGACCCAAAAGATATGTCAACACATGAATACTAGCATATAGACATACGACATTTAGAGTTTTATTAAAAGATATGAATACCACATCATTAGTATTGCTTATTAACGCAATCTTCCTCACATCATTAATACTGCTTGTTGAAACCATTTTAATTTTTACTTAAAATTGCACTCACTTCACTGAGAATTTTCTTTGCTTCAATCTGAAGTGATAACGACACTTGTTCATCAATGAGCTCAAGCTATAAAATACAAAGAAACTCACTGTAAGAACTTGATATAAAACAACTCTCATTGAAGAAACCAAAACCCAAAAATGAAAACTGTAACTAATGAACAAAAACCAAAACCTAGAAATAGAAGATAAACAGAATCTAAATAATAACTAATGAACAAAAATCAAAATCCAAAAATCTCTAAAAGATGATGGAACACAAAATCCAGATATCGATTAAACCAAAATTGAAGTTAAACAGGATTGAAAACCAAAGTACAGAACAAGAACACTAGAAAAGAGAAAAAAAAACTTGTATAAACAAAGATTAAAAGATCAAACAAAAACATTTGGAAAATTTGTGTCCTTTTAGGTAAATTGATCAATACAAAAAGCTGTTATAAAACTAAAATACGCTGAGAAAAAAAGAATAATATTATTAAATTAGAGTTTAATTTTTTTTTTTTGGTCAACATAGCCTAGTGGCTTTAATATCCTGCATAATATTGAGGGATGCTGGATTCCAACCCCAAACCTGTGTCATGAATTTCAGAGGTGGTCACCATTGTGTCACATAATTCCGACGAATTTGATTTTAATAAAAATATTTTTGTATTTTATATATATATTCTAGATGCAAGTTGCATCTGAACTCTTTGGTTTTTAACATCTTAAATATCTAAAATTTTAAAATACAAATTAATGTACATCTAAATGCTATATATATCAAATACAGCATCCTTCTATAACGAATAGATCAATTTCTAATTTATTATATTATGATTATATGAGTTTAGTATAAATTAATGGGAAATAAATAGGTATGTTTAAAAAAGAAAAAAAAAAACATCTTCACCGTTATCACCGACGAGGATAACGCCGTTAATACAAGTGGGCATCGATCGAAGGGAACACATTCGTTACTTGACGTCTTTAAGAACAGAGCCTCTATGTGGGTCTGCTATTGACATAAATACCCTCACGCTCTCGTACTATTTACGATTAAGTGGCGTCAGATGCAAACAAACAAACCCCAATCATCTCCGTCACCTTTAATCTGCCTCTCTCTTCTTAAGATCGTCAGTCACTGTGAGAGATATCCTAAAGCTTTCCTTTTTTTTTTCTCATTTTCTTTTTTTCTTTTCCAGTTGAAATCTGAAAGATCATTTTCGTCTTCGTCACTCTTCAAATCTTTTCTCAATAAATTTCCCGCAAAACGCTTAAAGCCAAAAGTACAAAGCTTCTAAATTTCCCCTCTTCTCACCGCCAAAGTTCTGGAGAAAATCTCTTCTGAGTTTTTCCTTTCTTTGTTCATCTTCTCTATCATATGGAAAGTCGAATCTTGATTGACTCCATCCCCTGAATCTGTCGAAGTTCTGGGCTTTTCTGGCGACCCACCGGTGAAAATCCCTAATTTCTTCAAATTCCGTCGAACATATAAGTAAATTCATGGGGAAGCTACGCACATTCTTCTAGATTTTACGAGCTGAAGAGGGTTGATCTGAAGTTCTGTTTATAAGAATTCCGATTACAGTTTTAAAATTGCAAATGCTCTCCAACCAGTTTCTTCTCTCCTTCTTCCTTCTTCTTTGTCTCCCGATCGTCTTCTTCCTCGTTGCGCCTCATGTCTTCCCTCCCCCACCCGGCGAATCTCTTATCCCAATCGCCGATGAGATCGACGATCAGATCCTATTCCGCCGCGCCTCCGCCGGGTCTGCCTCACATCTTTCCTCCGGCACCCCACACCCTAAGCTCAAAATCGCCTTCCTATTCCTCACAAACACCGACCTCCATTTTGCGCCAATCTGGGATCGATTCTTCTCCGGTCATCCTCAATCTCTCTACAACGTCTACGTCCACGCAGATCCGTTCGTCAACATCACCAGACCCGGGAACGGCTCCGTCTTCGAAAACGCCTTCATTACCTCCGCTAAACGCACAGCACGCGGCTCTCCGAGTCTAATCTCCGCCACGCGCCGTCTCTTCGCCACCGCACTACTCGACGATCCAGCAAACGCCTACTTCGTCGTGCTCTCTCAGTACTGCATTCCTCTCCACTCTTTCAGATTCGTCTACCAATCCCTCTTCGAATCATCTAGTTTCGATAAATCAAACCCGGATCCAACTTCAAAAGGGATTCGAATCTGGTACCGGAGCTTCATCGAGCTTATCTCCGAAGAACCGAGGCTATGGAAACGGTACATTGCTCGAGGACGATACGCTATGTTACCGGAAGTACCATTCGAGAAATTCCGCGTAGGTTCTCAGTTCTTCATCATGACAAGGAGACACGCTCTGCTCACAGTCAAAGATCGGATATTGTGGAGAAAATTCAAGCTTCCTTGTTACCGTTCCGATGAGTGTTACCCGGAGGAGCATTACTTTCCGACGTTGATGAACATGAAGGATCCAGAGGGTTGCACTGGTTACACTCTGACCCGAGTCAATTGGACTGGTACTGTGAAGGGACATCCTTACACCTACAAGCATAAAGAAGTCTCCTCCGGGTTGATTCACCAGCTCCGGCTATCTAACCACACAAGCTCCTATTTTTTTGCAAGGAAGTTTATGCCCACTTGCTTGAAACCTTTGTTGGCCATTGCAGACTCAGTGATCTTTAGAGATTGAAGAGCTTTCTTTTGTGGGTAAGTTAACCTGAACACTGTCACTTTTCATTCTTGTTCGAGTTCTCCTTTGTTCGAAAATAGGATGTTTAGAAGCAAATCATGCAATTGCCTTTAGATTTGTTGGGAGTTAAACCATCAGAAAGGTGTGGTTACTAAGTGATTTCACTAGAAAGGAAAGCACTTTATATTACCTCATGGTGTTTTCGGTGCTTTATTTGGTTAACATTACTTTCCGCTGAATGATAATATCTGTATGAACAAATTTTGATTGTGCAAATAAGCCTCTGTACGTGTAAAACTGTGTTTTGCACTGGTGACTAAAAGGGTAAAGAGTTTCTTTTTGTTTTTTTTTGCTCTCGTTTTCAGGGAAAATTGGGTATTGTCTCCTTTGCAAGCAATTAGAATGAGAAAAAAAAAAGTGGGGAATTGAAAACGTCTTATTATCATTATTATCCAGGGTATAGTTTCTTCATCTGGAGGCAATAGGCAAGCAATCACCATCGCATGAGGCTGGAAAATACAAAGTAGTGAGAGGAGTGTGATTTGTATCCAGATGATGGATGATAAGCTTAGAAGATAGAAGCAGCCTGTGAGATGTTATCACACAATATTAAGAGGGCTTAGAGATACCAAAGTTGTAGTTTGTTTTTTTTTTGGATGTAAATCAGAAGAAAGCTGTTTTGCTTTGGCATTTTTCGGAGTTGGTACTGTAGATAAACCCCAAAGTTGTGGGTATTGTAGCACTATAATTTCTGAAGGAAGATATATAAAATATAAGCAGGGATTGTTGTTAAGTAAAAACACCAACTTTTAAGTCATATTTTACAGCTGCTTTTTTGACCTTTTCCTTTTTGATTTCACCTTTAGCTCTCAATTCAATTTTGAACCAATCAAAAAGACTCCGGGAAAAAGAAATAAATTAACTCCGAAAGAATCTAAAAGCCATGACAGAAGAGGACAAACACATACGAAAGATAAATTATTCAAATGCTGTCTGGTCCGTGAATGTATTTGTTTGTGCACCACGCGTCTGCCTTCTTATAATCGGTATTAATCAAATCTAATCAGTTATCACCAGTTGTAGATTGTTGTTACAAAATACTTTTTGAAAAGAACATCTGAGCAACAGAACACCTTGCCTAGCAGTTGGGCCGGGCCCATATTATGATTGAATCCAATAACTATGGATTTTCTCTTTATTTAAGTGTACATATTTTGTTTGATTCGTAACTTTGTACAATTGCCGTACAAGATACATCGGTAACATTGAAAACAGACATGATGAAGGCCTTTGACAGGATGGAGTGGCATTTTATTGAAAATACTCTGAAAGCTTTAGATTTTTATGACTCTTGGACGAATAGAGTCATGACTTGTATAACTTCACCTACTTTTGAAGTTCTGATAAATAGCAAGGCTTATAGTAGGATAACGCCTTTGAGAGGCTTACGCCAAGGAGTTCCACTCTCCCTATTCCTCATCATCTTCTGTGCAGATATGTTGGGAAGTAGAATCAGACTGGCTGAGAGAGAAGGTCACTTGCATGAGATCAGAATAGCGAACTCAGGTCCACGAATCTCCCACTTATTTTCTGCTGATGATTCGCTTTTCTTTTGCAAAGCTATCAAGGAACAAGTTCAGACAATTACCCAGATTCTCTCAGACTATAGCGAGGCATCAGGACAGAGGATAAATTTTGCCAAATCAAGTATTATTTTGGTCAGAAGGTGGATCAGAGTAGAAAAGTCAGAACTCAAACGGTTATCAAGGATTCCAACCGAGGGAGGGAAGGGCAAGTATCTAGGATTGCCAGAATCCTTTGGAGGATCCAAAGTATTATCCATGCGGTTTCTTGAGCATCACATTGACAAGCAGTTGAATTCATGGAAATCCAAGTTTTTATCCCTTGCTGGGAAGAAACCCTCATTAAAGTCGTAGCGCAAGCTCTTCCAACTTATGCAATGTCCTGCTTCGTGCTCCCCAAAAGTATGTGTAAAAACCCCAATGCTATAATAGAAAAATTTTGGTGGCAGAGTCAAAATAAGGATGGCGGCATACATTGGAAGAAATGGAATGACTTATGCAAAGGAAAGGAAGAAGGGGGTCTAGGCTTCAGGGAATTATAAGGTTTAAATCAGGCTCTCATTGGAAAACAGTTATGGAGAATTGGAAACAACCCTGACAGCCTCATAGCAAGAGTCTTAAAAGGTCGGTATTTCAAGAGGGGATCGATCTTATCAGCTTCCCTGGGGTCAAGACCGCCCTATTCGTGGAAAAGCATGTACCAAGCCCAGAAGTTGATGAGATTAAGAATGCAAAGAAACTTGGGCAATGGCACGGGTATCAACTTGTTAGAGGATCCCTGGATTGTGGACCAGTTTTCACAACCCAGACCTCCAGTACCTCGGCATTATGGAACAGGTGGAAGGTTCGTTGTGAAGGATTTTGTCGTGGATGATTCAGACGAATGGAATGTCACTAGCCTTATGGAAGTTTTTCCGGAAGAAGAATGTAGGCTGATATGTAGTGTGCGACCGAGTAGATCAGAGGCTCTAAACCCCTATAATTGGATATTCCAACCTGATGGATGATAGTCAAGTCGGGTTATAAGGTCTGGCAAGATAAGCTTCAGAGCCCAGAAATTTCTCTTCAAGCAAAGAATCCATCGCTTCACAAGTTATTCGCGGGAGTATGGAAGTTGCAGACTACTCCGAAGATTAAACATCTTCTTTGGATGATCCTCTCAAATAACTTAGCTACCGGAGAGAATCTTCGTAAAAGGCGCCTCTCGCAGCAGGAAGAGTGTTTGCGCTGTGGGGGAGAAAAGGAAGACAAGAACCATATCTTCTTCACATGTCCGTTTGCAAGGGCAGTTTGGGCTTCTTATGAGGCTTGGTTTTTATTTGCTCCCCAGGTATAAAATTCCATCTTCGCAAATATTGCTTCATGTCTATGGGCAGATAAACATGGCCTTAATATAAACTTTTGGCCATGGCTCATTTGGTGGCTTTGGAAAATGCGGAATGAGTTTATCTTTGAAGGGATCCCTTCCACTTCGCTATGCGCTATAATGAGAATGAAGGAGGAAGAGGAGGAATGGGGCTTGGTCAATGTAACAGAGGCCAATGAACCAGAGAAAAACATTACCACTGCGCCACTCATCTTGGGAACCTATGGAGAGCAAGAGCACACAGAGAGCACTATCCGGCATCAAACAAATGCAGGTACCAACATTTGTAATGTTGACGGCTCGTGGAAATTAGATTCATTAGGAGTAGGTATTGGTTTGATTCTTAAGAATGAAAATGGTGGAATTAGACTTATTGGTGCAAAGACTTACCTGCAGCTTTTCTCCCCTCTTCATGCGGAAGCTGCAACAATGGTTTGGCCAGCAAGATGCATCTCCAATATGGGGCTTGCACATGTCTGTTTTCAAACTGACTATCTCAATCTTTGTCTAGCCATTAGGAATCCGAAAGAGTGGCCAAGCTTAGACGGTTACCTTTCAGATCTTAGATCCATTATGGATGCAAATCCTTCCTACTCGTTTAAGGTTATCAAAAGAGATGCAAATATGGAGGCTGATCTACTTGCTAAGAGAGTAGCTAGTCAGAATGTGTTTTGCATCAATTGATCATTTGGCACCTAGTTGGCTACATCCAATGGTAAATGGTGCTTCTTTTGTAGCTCTTTGAGCAATCTTTGGAGTTAAATAAAGTATGAATTTGAAGTTAAAAAAAAAGATACATTGGTAACACTCTACCTTCACTCCATCCATGAATTTAGCCCACTTATCACCTTTCTTTTTTCTTACGATATTAGCCATCCATGCTTCACAAAGTGGATCCACTTTTCCCCATTAAAATTTTCTTTCGCTTTTACTGGTACTTTAGCCGAATAATTGGTAGATGCACAAACAAAATCAAAATTTACGGAAAGTAAAACTTAACAATCGGAACAACAAACCCAAAAGCTGACTCTCAATATAAAGATAACAAAAATTTCATTAGTTTTGCTTTTTTACTTTAAATGTCAGCCACTTAATTTTTAATCAATATTATGTTTTTTAATCTCACGCTATAATAAATATGAATTATTTATTATAATGGTAATTGACAATAATAAACTCACACTACAAGAAAGAGGCTACAAACAGACAGTGGATTTCTTTTGAAGGTTGTTGAAAAAGACCATTTCCGATGGAATCCACCGTCAGCGTGGTCTTGTCGGCGGTAAACCATTGGTAAGCCGTCAGTGTTTTTTAACGGTGTGTTCCAACGACTTTTCTATGGACTATGGCTGTCAAAAAACCGTCGGTTCCGACAGTCGTCCGATTTTGGCGGCTGTCAAATAGTCGTTGGATTGTCGTTGGTGGTTGTTTTTGATGGATTTCTGACAACCATTGGTTATGACGGATTTCAGACGGTCGTTGGTTCCGACGGCTGCCGATTCCGAAGGCCATCAAAAATTTTTAAATTTTTTTCTTATTATTTTTTAATCTAAATGAATTAAATATAAATTAAAATTAAAATTCAAACTAAAAAATCTTAAAAATTTTTTAAAAAAACTTACAACAAAATTAAAGCATAAAATTTTAAAGTTATACTGCATAAATTAAACAAAGAAAATTACTGAGGCCTTTGAAAAAAACTGAAGAAATCCGCCATCATTTCTTCCATTTGACAAAAACGTTCTTGATATGATGCACACTGTTCCTTTATTATCGCTACTGTTGTTATTTCAGTATCTCTTGCATTGAGTTCAATCCTAATACTGACATCACCGTAACGAGAAAATGTGCCAATATATAAACTCAAACATTTGTGAAGTAAACCATACAGACGACCTTTGGTTTTAGGAGTGACTTGTTATATAAAGTAAAACATAAATTATAAACATTGAATAATAATAATGTACTAAACTTTTTTTAAAAACTATAAAATGTTCATAAAAATTATAACTTCATTACTAACATACATTTTCTTTGTAATTGAAAACATTACTAACCTCAAAACAAATTCATTCAGATTCTCGACCGGGAGTTCATTGTTGGAAGTTCCGTCGACTGTTTGCTGGAAGTTCCTCACCGTCTGAGAAATCTCACAAGCAATCAGATCATCATTGGCACCAATATTTGTTAGTGTGCATATCTTCGAGCATCCTAAGTAATGAAGGAGGTTGCACATCCATATGATACTGTTAAATAAATAAAAAATAAAAAAATATAAAGTTTATTAGCTAAAAAATTATTGATTATATAAATAATTTTAAGTTGTTATGTCGGGTAGTCTTGCTCGTTGCTCCGAAATTATGTGTCGCAAAATATTTTCCTTTTCGTTCACTCTTGTGGTTCATGAATTTGTTGAGGATATTGCCTAAGCTTCTAGCTTATTCCAATACGCAATGAGTGCACACCATAGGTCCTAATTTTTTGCCATCTGGTTGGGCACTTGACCGTGCCTCCATTTGTCTTTCTCCTCGGCCATCTTCTTCCGGTAGATTTCGGCAGCTTTAATATGGAAAGCATTTTTCACGATAGTCGTGATTTGTCTATCCCAAATGAGTTATTTCTGTAAAAACAAAATAGTTGTCAATATAAGCTATTTTTTTGTCAACTTAGCATATTGACTTTAATATCCCTTTTAACATCGTAAGATGCTGTGTTCAAACCCCATACATGTGAGATGAATTTTAAAGGTGGCCACTATTGTGCCACATAATTTCCACGTGAATATAAACAATTAAAAAAAAAATTTTACCGCAAATTACTGAAACCAAATTTCTTTCTCCTCTCGCAGCATCTTAAAATACTTTTTATAAGGTCATTCTAGCAAAGAATTCAACATTCTCTTGATAGATGCTGACATCTTATTGCCAAAATGGTGAAACCTAAATAAAATTTTGAGCAATAAAAAACTTAGTATACACAAATTATTAATTTAGTAAATATAATATAATTTGAAATAAAATTTACCACATCATTCCTGGTACGCAGGCTGAATCGAGTACAGTCGATCGGTCTCGTCCAGGTTGGGAACGAAGTCCTAAATGCTCATAACCACTGGAGTTAAATCTGTCGTATAAGTTGGAGATGATAGTTGCGTCTCAAAACCACTAAGATAATGAGATTGAACCGAACCTCCAGTCTGAATCCTAGGACGATCTTCGGATGACCGTTGAAACGCATTATAATCCTTACATTATAATTTTATTACAAATTCTATTTTTTCAAATTATAATATTGACACAACAATATTTTTTAAAATTCCTAAATAAATAAAACTATAATTTATAATTTTAATAATTGTTTTAAAACAAATTAGTATTTACAAAAACTTATAAAAATTACAATTTTAGCTCATACCTACTATTAATATATAATTCCTAAATTTTAAAATACTATAGATACCTATCTTAATAAAAATATAAATTATACTAAATTTACCTAAATAAATTAATTTCTAAATTCCTAAATTCATAACTCTCTAAATTTAACACTAAAATTGTCAATCCCTAAATTAGCTAACAATAACCACATAATTATCTAACCATCCAAATTATCTACTAGACTAAATTTATTAACTAACCATCATTAACCATCTATTTAACTTAATTAACTATCTAATTAACTATGTAAATAACCTAATTAATTATATAAAAATCTAATTATCCTAACTAATTATTTAACCATCTAATTAACAATCTAATTAACCTAATTAACCATCTAACATGTGCGACATCTTCGGCGATGGCGGACAGCAGCAGGCGGCGGAAGAATGATAGGAGGATCAGAGGGTTTGGAGAAGAGGGAGGAGAGAGAGGAGAAGGAGGAGAGATGGTGTGATCTCAAGAGAGAGAGGAGGAGCGGCGCGTCGGGAAATAAAAAGGAGAGAAAGGCGCAGAGGAGGAGAGGGAGGGGAGAGGTGGGGAATGAAGAGAGGGAGGAGAAGGAGGATAAAGAGAGGAAAGTAAAGATCCGGCAGAGAGGGAGGAGAGGGAGGAGACAGAGAGGAGAGAAAAGATCTGGCAGAGAGGGAGAAGAGAATAGATCTGGCTGCGAGGGAGAATAAGTCGACAGTGGAAGAAGAAGAGAAGAAGAAGATAAGAAGGGAATAAGAAAAAGATAAGATTTGGACGAAAATCTTCTTCTTCTTCAACAACCGGCGGAGTTGGACTCGCGCAACAATCGGCGGCTGAGTATTCTCTTCTTTAACTACCGGACGTTGAGGTTGTGTCTTCCTGATGAGGACATCGGAACCGCAACAACGTCAAACGAGCCAGACTTGGAGGATCTTACGCCGCAAGTGCCAAGTGGACCGATCACACGTCAAAGAGCAAAGGCAATTAGCTTCAAATTCAACCATTTCGTGAAGAACTTGCTGGAGCGGAAAGAAGACGGACCAGATACAACTAACTTGACCACCAGCTCAGCTAAGCTCGGATCACTACCACTTCTCACCGGTGATCTTCTTCATGCACGACCAGCTTCACTTGGTGTCTTTACTATCACTAAGTAAAGACACCGTAAAATCACGCTAAGGAATTGTACTCTTTTTCCTACTTTCGGTTTTGTCCCACTGGGTTTTCCGAAAGAGGTTTTAACGAGGCAACACCCTTAGTGTGTTTAGAGTAGAAAACTTATTTTTCTTCTCTAATTTTCGGCCTTCTTTTTGATGGGCCTTTCATTCTTTTTTTCACATTTTTCTTCTCTTTATTTTGTCCAAAGTTGGCCCAAATGTTTAGGGCCCATTTTTTATGCATTGTATTTGCTGTTTTTGAGTTTTGGGCCAAGTTTCTTTATGAGACAAGAGGAAATTCGCCCAGAAACTTATTGACAACACTATTTAAACTCTTTAGGTCAATTAATAACAATTAGAACTTTTATGAACAAAACCTTGAGTCTAAACCTAGCTAGCCGTCGAGTAGAATTCTTAGAATTTGTGAACCTTCAAACCACTAACGTGTTTGCAGGATCATCTTTGGTGTATCTCGATCAATCCATAGTTCGAGTGGTCCAATTCGCTTCCCCATCTCGTGATTGTTCAGAATCGAGATTCTCTTCTGATCAAACACAACACGATCCTGATCCAGGCTTGTATCATCTTTGGTATCAGAGCCAAAGCTCCTGACGCAGGGTAGTGTATAAACCTATCCCTTGTTTTCTTTTTTGTTATTTTTTATTTGTTTGTCAAGTGTTTCAGGTTCAAGTCACAATCGAGTCTCTATCATTTGCATCCATCACTCATCAATCACACGATTTGCACAAGGTAAGGAGAGGTGAGATTCTCCCTTTTCATTTTTTTGCATTCGTTTGTTTTTCATTGATTATTTCCTGTTAATCCTTTTTTTTAATTAATTAAAAAAAAAAAAGAGTTTGAACGTGTGAAGAAAAAAAAAAAAAAAAAAAAAAAAATTGAATTTGAAACCAGCGTGAGATAAGGAAAAAAAAAAAAAAAATTTAAAAAAAAAAAAGTCATATTTCAAAATTTGAACGTGATATAAAAAAAAAAAAAAATTTCATTTGCTAGATTTAGATTAAATTAGCTATTTTCTAGGATTTTAAAATTTCATGCAATTATAAAATTTAGGATAATTTTGTCATTTAGTTTTTATTTGCATAATTTTAGGTTTCTAGGATTTTAGTTTTAGTTCACTTAAAAAAAAAAAATTGAATTTAAATTATAATTTTTTAAATTTAGATGAGATTAGCTATTTTCTAGGGTTAGATTAAATTAGCTATTTTTTTTTTATTGATTTCAAAATTTCATGCAATTAGAAAATTTAGGATAATTTTATCATATATATATATATTTTTTTATTTTTTTTTATTTGCATAAATTTAGTATATAATTTTTTTTTTTTGCATAATTTTAGCATATAGTTTTATTAGAATTAATTTATTATATAGTTTTTATTTGTATTAAACTTAGGCTAAAATTTTGTCAATATTTATTTGCATTAAAATTTGCATTAGAAGTCCCTAGGATAAGTTTATTTGCATACCAGGTCTTTAGACTAAATTTATTTGCATATTAAGTCCCTAGGTTAAGTTTATTTGCATATTAAGTCCCTAGATTAAGTTTATTTGCATACTAGGTCCTTAAGTAAAATTTATTTGCATATTAAGTCCCTAGATTAAATTTATTTACATACTTAGTCCTTAGGTCAAAATTAATTACACATTAGGTCCTTAGGTCAAAATTATTTGCATAATTAATCCTTAAAAAAAAAAAATTGCATAAGTAGTCCTTAAGATTCTTTATTATTCTGGTTCTCCTCAAAGAAACAGAATGTCCGACAAGTCGGACCCCGCTGACGTCAACAGTGCCATGTTGCACATGTTAGCGAATCTGAGTGGTCAAATTAATGCTATGGCCACAGGCATAGACCGACTCGGAGAGCTATTAACGGCAACAAGAGCTGAGATCCCGGAATCCTCTCGTCAAGGAGCAGATCGAGGCTTTGAGCAACCACCACCACCGCCACCTTTCCAACCCCCCCCCCACCTCCATATTTCCAACCACCGCCACCACCACCTTTCCAAGCTCAACCGCCAACACATCAAGCCCCGGAAGTAAAGCTTAACCCTCCAACATTCGCTGGTAGAGTGGACCCCGAGGCTTATTTAGATTGGGAACGCCGGATGGAGCATATTTTTGACTACTATCGATATGCCGATCTGAGGAAAGTAGCTCTAGCTACGGCTCAGTTTACCGACCATGCTCTGACATGGTGGGATCGAGAATGTACCGAGAGAAGAAGAAACCGGTACGGAAACATAGTATCGTGGGACGAACTAAAGTACGTCATGAGCCGACGTTACGTTCCACCGCACTTTCACCGAGACTTACAAAAACGCTTTAGACGTTTAAGTCAAGGAAGTAAGAGTGTCGAAGAGTACTATGAGGAATTCGAACATTTAAGGAACCGTCTAGGAGTAGAGGATTCCTTAGAGAGTCTTATGGCGCAATTCGTGGACGGATTAAACGAAAAGATTGCTCGGAAAGTCGAGAGGCAGACGTACCATGACTTAAGCGAGTTACTTCACCTCGCTATTCAAATCGAGCAACAGAACAAACGCAAGGTCTCAAGCGTTGTTCGGCCTAAGACTAGTTGGACACCCGTGTCCAAACCAACTGAACGGAGCAGCCAACCGGCTACGGACAACCGGTTTAAGGCTAAGGTGAGTGATTTCACCAAGACTCCACGACCGGGCCCTAGCACGTCTCAGCAGCCGGTCACTACTACACATTCTACAAGAAGTCGAGACATCCAATGCTTTAAGTGCAATGGAAGAGGACATATGGCTCGGGAGTGTCCTAACCAACGAGCCATGATTCTCACTCCAGCTGGAGAGTACGAATCAGAGGATGAAGCAGAGGATGACCTGGACAAGTCCGGAGAAGACGACCTTGAATACCCGGACACCGGAGAACTCTTGATGATGAGACGAGTTCTCAACACGATGGTTCATCCTGACGAGGTCGTTCAGCGAGAGAACATATTCCACTCTCGATGCACAATTCAAGGAAAAGTGTGCTCGCTGATCATAGACGGAGGTTCGTGCGCGAATGTAGCCAGTGCCTACATGGTAGATAAGCTCGGCTTAAAGAGGACCAAACATCCGCACCCGTATAAGCTGAGATGGCTGAATGACAAGGCTATACTACCCATATCCGATCAAGTTAACGTTTCATTCAGCGTGGGACGTTACAAGGATCAAGTGTTATGTGACGTAGTGCCGATGCAGGCTGGTCATTTATTGCTAGGACGTCCATGGCAATTCGATAAGGAAACTACACACAACGGACGAACGAACTTGTATACGTTCGAGCATGAACGACGCAAGTATAACTTAGCACCATTGACACCTCGAGAAGTACATGAGATGCAAGTTCAAATGGCCAAGGATGAAAGAAAGCGTAATGAAAACTTTCTTATTAACTCTGGAGACATACGAAAGGCCGTTAGTAGAAAAGACACACCTACTATCTTGCTAATGTACAAAGAATTTCTAAGTGCTCAAAATATAGACCTGAAGCTGCCATCTGAGGTGAACGAACTGCTAGAGAGTTATGCCGATGTATTCCCCGAGGAGCTGCCTCCTGGGCTTCCGCCAGTTAGAGGGATTGAGCATAACATTGATTTCGTTCCAGGTGCCCAGTTGCCCAACCGAGCCGCTTACCGGGTTAACCCAGAGGAAGCTCGAGAACTTGAGCGCCAAATACGGGAACTGATGTCCCAAGGGTATGTCAGGGAAAGTCTCAGCCCGTGTGCGGTTCCAGTTCTTCTTGTTCCAAAGAAGGACGGCAGTTGGAGGATGTGTGTTGATTGTCGCGCCATCAACAACATCACCATCAAGTATCGTCATCCGATTCCGAGATTGGACGACATGCTAGATGAGCTTAGTGGTGCTACCGTGTTTTCCAAGATAGATCTAAAGAGCGGATATCACCAAGTCAGAATGCGGGAATGAGATGAATGGAAGACTGCATTCAAGACGAAACAAGGGCTGTATGAATGGTTGGTCATGCCATTTGGACTCTCAAACGCACCAAGTACGTTTATGCGTCTAATGAACCACATTCTTAGACCATACATTAGTAAGTTTGTCGTCGTTTATTTCGACGACATCCTTATCTATAGTGCGTCGTACTCTGACCATGTGTCACATCTTGAGATGGTGATTCGTACACTTCAAAAGGAGAAGTTGTACGCAAATCTTAAGAAGTGCACGTTCTGCACTGATCAAGTCGTGTTCCTCGGCTTTGTCGTAAGCTCTCAGGGTTTAAAAGTCGAATAAGAAAAGATTAAAGCCTTAAAGGATTGGCCCACGCCGACTAATATCAGTCTAGTGCGGAGTTTCCATGGCTTAGCGAGCTTCTACAGACGCTTTGTCCGCGACTTCAGCACAATTGCAGCTCCGTTAACGTCCGTGATCAAGAAAAACCGCGAGTTTTCTTGGGGAGAAGAGCAAGATCGAGCTTTTCAGCTCCTTAAGGACAGATTGACTCACGCTCCCGTGTTAGCTCTCCCAGACTTCAACAGAACATTTGAAGTCGAATGTGACGCATCTGGCGTCGGGATAGGAGCCGTGCTGACACAAGGTGGCAGACCGGTTGCGTACTTCAGTGAGAAACTCAGCGGTGCGCCGTTGAACTATCCTACTTATGACAAGGAGTTGTACGCATTGGTTAGAGCCATGGAGACGTGGCAGCATTACTTGCTTTCCCGAGAGTGTGTTATTCACACCGACCACCAAACCCTTCAACATCTCAAGGGTCAAACGAAGCTGAAACGCCGTCACGCACGATGGCTAGAATTTATCGAGACGTTCCCTTACGTCATCAAGTATAAGAAGGGAAAGGAAAACGTCGTCGCAGATGCCTTGTCTCGGAGATACGGACTTATCTCAATCATGGAATCTAAAGTGCTGGGATTCGAATTGATTAAAGATTTGTATGAGACAGACGATGATTTCAAGGAAATATTTCGAGAACACGGAAAGGGAGCCTACAGCAAGTACTATCTCTTTGACGGATTTCTTTTCAAGGAAAAGAGATTGTGCATCCCGAGAGGATCCATTCGGGAATTGTTGTTAAGGGAGGCTCACGGAGGAGGACTTATGGGTCACTTCGGGGTAGACAAGACGCTTGACATGCTAAAAGAGCATTTTTTTTGGCCGCACCAGAGGCGAGATGTCGAGGCCCATTGTGCACGGTGTCTAATTTGTAAACGGGCCAAGTCAAAAGCCCATCCCCACGGCCTATATATGCCTCTGCCAATTCCTACTACACCTTGGACCGACATATCCATGGACTTTGTGTTAGGCTTACCAAAGCAAAACCACAAGGATTCCATCTTTGTCGTAGTAGACCGGTTTTCGAAGATGGCACATTTCATTCCGTGTGCCCAGACGAACGATGCGAGTCAAACCGCTAATTTGTTTTTCAAGGAAGTGGTACGACTTCATGGCATCCCGAGGACTATCGTGTCAGATCGAGATACAAAGTTTCTGAGCCATTTCTGGAGATCTCTCTGGAAAAAGCTCGGAACTAAATTAGTATTTTCGACAACTTGCCATCCGCAGACTGATGGTCAAACAGAGGTCGTCAACCGAACGCTATCTACACTGCTTCGGGCCACCATTGGACGGAACATAAAGAGCTGGCTCGAGTGCATACCGTTCGTTGAATTTGCTTATAACCGAGCTGTCCACTCGGCCACAAAACTATCTCCGTTCGAGATTGTCTACGGATTTAACCCGCAGTCGCCTTTAGACCTAACACCATTGCCTCCTGCCGAGATTGTTAGTTTAGAAGGCGAGACCAAAGCCGAGTTTGTCAAGAAACTGCACCAGAGGGCTAGAGACAACATCGAAAAGAGGACGGAAGCTTACCAAAAACAGGCCAACAAGAGTCGCAAGGCTGTAAGCTTCAAGGAAGGAGATTGGGTTTGGCTCCACATGCGGACCGAGCGATTCCCTCAAAAGAGAAAGAACAAGTTGGCGCCAAGAGGAGACGGACCATTCAAGATTATCCGAAAGATCAACGACAACGCCTACCAGCTGGAGCTTCCAGGTGAGTTTAATGTTTCTTCTACATTCAACGTTGCTGACTTATCTTTTTTTGATACAGGTGATAATCCAGTTTTGAGGACAAAACCTTCGGAAGAGGGAGGGAATGATGAGGACATCGGAACCGCAACAACGTCAAACGAGCCAGACTTGGAGGATCTTACTCCGCAAGTGCCAAGTGGACCGATCACACGTCAAAGAGCAAAGGCAATTAGCTTCAAATTCAACCATTTCGTGAAGAACTTGCTGGAGCGGAAAGAAGACGGACCAGATACAACTAACTTGACCACCAGCTCAGCTAAGCTCGGATCACTACCACTTCTCACCGGTGATCTTCTTCATGCACGACCAGCTTCACTTGGTGTCTTTACTATCACTAAGTAAAGACACCGTAAAATCATGCTAAGGAATTGTACTCTTTTTCCTACTTTCGGTTTTGTCCCACTGGGTTTTCCGAAAGAGGTTTTAACGAGGCAACACCCTTAGTGTGTTTAGAGTAGAAAACTTATTTTTCTTCTCTAATTTTCGACCTTCTTTTTGATGGGCCTTTCATTCTTTTTTTCACATTTTTCTTCTCTTTATTTTGTCCAAAGTTGGCCCAAATGTTTAGGGCCCATTTTTTATGCATTGTATTTGCTGTTTTTGAGTTTTGGGCCAAGTTTCTTTATGAGACAAGAGGAAATTCGCCCAGAAACTTATTGACAACACTATTTAAACTCTTTAGGTCAATTAATAACAATTAGAACTTTTATGAACAAAACCTTGAGTCTAAACCTAGCTAGCCGTCGAGTAGAATTCTTAGAATTTGTGAACCTTCAAACCACTAACGTGTTTGCAGGATCATCCTTGGTGTATCTCGATCAATCCATAGTTCGAGTGGTCCAATTCGCTTCTCCATCTCGTGATTGTTCAGAATCGAGATTCTCTTCTGATCAAACACAACACGATCCTGATCCAGGCTTGTATCACTTCCTCCTAGTCCATCTAGTTTTAGGCCCATCAGAGAATCACGACGAACATATACCATGCTACTAATATTTCAAGGGATTCTTAGAGAAAATATATAAAACAATTATCTAGTAATGATTATATTGTATTATAAATCATTGATTTTGGAAAGTCAAGATAATGTTTATTTTCTGACAGGTTATTGTATCTAACCATGCTGTACTTCTTTTTTCCAAGGATCCCTTGAAATATTAGCCCTTGAAGCTTATTTATATTGTAAGACAACCAAGAAACTACATGACACTCTCAAAAATGTGTTTGGTAATGTATCCAACCTCACAAAGGTGTTTGAAGTCAAAAAGGCTATCAATAGTCTAACTCAAGAAGATATGGAGTTCAACAAGTATTTTGGCAAGTTCATGTCAGTTTGGGCTGAGTTGGAGATGTTAATACTAGCCACTGTGGATCCAATGATTCTCAGTTAAAAGAGAGAACAAGACAAAGTGTTTGCTCTCATCCTCAACTTAAACCCAGCTTTCAATGATATTATCAATAATTTTTTGAGGGGAAATAAGCTGCCTAACTTAGATGAAGTTTGTACTCAAGTCTAAAAAGAACATGGATCCCTTGACTTGTTCAGTAGAAGAAATGATTTTCCAAAAACACAAAAGGGTGTGTACAAATGTGATGAAAGAAGTCAAAGGATGTGCAATTATTGCAAAGTAATGGGTCATAGCAAATACACATGTTTTCACTAACCATTTTATTGCTAAGCTTAAAGTTTTGTGATCAGATAATGGAGGAGAATACACTAGCCTCAAATTTAAAAAAACACCAAGCAAAGGATGACATTCTACATTCAAAGAGTTATCCATACACTCAACAACACAATGGTGTGGTTGAAAGAAAAAAACCGACACCTTATGGAGGTAGCAAAATCAATGATGTTTCACACTAATGTGCCCAAGACATTTTGGGGAGATGCTGTTATGACTGCATGCTACCTCATTAACCATATTCCAACAAGAGTCTTGAATGACTTGTTTCCATTTGAGGTACTCAAAAAATCAAAACCTTTTAATGATCATTTGAAAACGTTTGGATGTATGTGTTTGGTGTTGATACCAGGAAAAAAAGAAAAAAAACTAGATGCTAAAAGCAACAAGTGCATCTTCCTTGGCTACTCAATTACTCAAAATGGCTAAAAATTTTAAGCTCCAAACACTCAAATAATATATCTCCCAAGATGTCAAAATTCTTGAAAACCAAGGTTACTTTGACAAGCAAGATTGGACAAGTCTCAAGGATCTCTCTAGCTATCCATCAGACAAGGCTTCAAGCTTAAGGTTTCTTTTGGATCATTTGGGAAGTTATCTATCTAATGTTCCAGCGAAGTTTCAAGAAAGTCCACCTGAAGAAGTACTAGTTACTTCTAATACTCTAGCTAGACCTACTGTTGCCCCATCAGAGTAAGGACTCCAAAAAGCTTTTCCACATGAGACAGCAGAATCAGATGAGGATGGATAATCCATACCTAATCCTCTTGAGGAAGAAGCTGGTGAACAAGCAGTAGTGGAAGATGTTGTAGAAGAAGTTGCACCACCACTACGTAAGAGTACACGAATCCAAAAAAATCCATTCTGGATTAATAACCAAGTGTACTACAACAACCAAGAAGGAGCTCATCCCATTCAAGCATTCTGCTCGTTTTCCCTCTTACTTTATGATCATCTCGCCTTCCTTAGCAAGATCAAACTTGATCAAATTCCTTTGAATTACGCTGAGGCCAAGAAAAGAAAGGTGTGGAGAGATGCAATTGGTGATGAGATTGAGGCAATAAACCGCAATCATACATGAGATGAATCTGATCTTCCTAAAGGAAAAATGGCAGTGAGCTCCAAGTGGGTTTTCACAATCAAATACAAGAGTAATGGTGATATTGAAAGATATAAGGCTCGGTTGGTTGCAAGAATCTTCACCCAAATCTATGGTGATGATTATACAGATACCTTTGCCCCGATTGCCAAACTTTCCACTGTGTGTGTTGTCTTATCTTTGGCAACCAATTTATCTTGAGAGCTATGACAGATGGATGTTAAGAACGTTTTCTTTCAGGTAGAGGTTGAGGATGAGGTCTACATGACTCATCCACCAGGTCTAAAGGATACCATTGCTCCCAGAAAAATTTTAATGCTTAGGAAAGCCATCTATGACCTGAAGCAGTCCCTATGGGTTTGGTATCACAACTTAAGTCACACACTACGAGATCATGGTTTTAAGAGATCAGAAGCTGATCAAACTTTGTTAACTCTCCATAATTCTCAAGGTACTGGTGTTGTCCTCATCTATGTGGATGATCTCATCATCTCTGGAGACAACAAGGAAGGTATCCAATCTGTTAAATTATTTATTAAACCTGTCATCGACATTAAAGATTTTAGAGAACTTAAGTATTTCATTGGGATTGAAGTGTGTCGCTCACCTGAGGGCATCTTCTTTTCTCAAAGAAAGTACACACTTAACCTTTTAACTGAAACATGTTGCATTGATGTCACATCCGCCAAGACTCCTCTTGCAGATGGCTATAAGGTCAACCGAAAGGGGGAGAATGATGATGATGAGCCATTTGAGGATGATGTACAATACCAAAAAATAGTGGGTAAGCTCATCTATTTGACACTTACATGACCTGATTTGTGCTTTGCTGTGAACCAAGTCAGTCAGCACATGAAAGCGCGTACAATACACATTTTGGTATGGTGGAACAGATTCTCAAATACATCAAAGGCAGTCTTGACCAAGGTATATGGATGGGCAAGAATGAAAGCACATAGATTATGAGATAATGTGATTCTAATTGGGTTGCTGATAGGATTGATAGAAGATCTACAACCGTTTACTGCACATTTATTTGAGGAAATTTGGTAACTTGGAAGACAAATAAATAGAAAGTGGTAGCATGTTCAAATGCTGAGGCTGAATATAGAGCAATGATGAAGCTCACAAATGAACTAACATGGCTTAAGGCGCTTCTCAAGGATATGAACATTGAGCATGCGACTCCCATTACCATGCACTGTGACAATCAAGAAGTTATTCCCATTGCAACCAATTTAGTATTCCATGAAAGAACCAAAAAACTTGAGGTGAATTATCATATAGTCCGAGAAAAAATTGAAGAGGGAGTGATCCTCCCATGCTATACCAATAGTGAAGATCAGTTGGCTGATATCTTCACCAAGACCGCAAGTCTCAAAGTTTGCTTTCATATTCATTGCAAGCTTAGACTTATAAGTTTTCCACAAGCATAATTAATCAACATTTTCTAGTCCATGGACACTACACTATTTTTTCCTCATCATAGTTTTCAATTTTCTGTGATAAGGTTTTTAATGAGGTAGTGATTAATGGATTTCCAAGCATAGCATTATCATCTTCTATTGTTATGCTTAAAGGGGAGTATTGAAATAAAAAAATGTATTAAACCATAAATGAATCTTGAAACTTATATAGGAATATTAAGGTCTGAGATATACAAACCAATAAAGTATATTAAATCAGAAAAGAATCTTGGAACATATCTACGAAGACTGAGGTCCGAGATACACAAACCATGTTGCTACCTCAGAACGCATCTAAGATGATAGAGATCCAATATTACTACATGAATTAATTCTTCTTTGTTAAAATAAAATAGTAGTTGAAACTATCTATTAAATAAGTAGTTGAAAATATCTATTAATTGTTTTAGTTGTTACTAATAGTTTTCTGTTGGAAGTTTTAATGTCTTAGTTTATAAATATACATTGTAATTATTAATAAAATCTAAAAAAGAAAAATTATTTTCTCTTTCTATTCTTCTTACTATATCTATAGTCTCTCTGTTGTTTTTCGTTCTAAATTAAGATTCTCTCATTCTATTTAAGTAAATCTTACAAATTCAATTAAAATTTTAGTGATATTTTGTAAATTTAGTAATATACATAATTTTATTTTCTAAAAATTTCTAAAAATAAGTAAGTATAACAAAACATCAATTAGCTATAACATCTTAATAAAAAATTTTTTAAAACACTTATGTTCTTAGAAGAGAAACTCCTACAATCATAGAACTATAGTCGAATAACAATAACTTATGTTCAAATTAATATAGTATCAAAGTAAATTTAAATATTTATATTAGTTTGTGTATTTTTTTAACAATTTATCTTAATAGTTTCAATATCTTCTTTAATATAGAATAGTATTAGATTTAAATTATAGAAATATGTGATAAATTTCAGAGTTAGCCAAAATTATGCCAAATAATTTTCATATTATTTTTGATTTTTAAACTGGAAATAGATTATAAAATAAATAAATAATTTTTAAAAATATTATAATAAAAGTTATAGAATATTAATAATAAAAAGGAAAGAGAGAAATGTTCACATATGTCATAATTTTGACTGGATTTGTATTTTGATATAGATTATTTAGCTCTCAAATTAATTAAAATATACGTTTAATTAACCGGTAATTGTGTTTTGAAACTATCAAGAATAATTTTCCAAAACTTTTAAGGTGTAAAGAATTTCAAATCATTTAATTTTCAAAAGGTATTTCTTTAACGAAAAGCTATTATTTTCCATAAAAAAGAGAGAACATGTAGGAATCATGTGACATAATGGTAGCCACCTCTGCATTCATTACATCAGATCTGGGGTTCGAACCCAGCATTCCGCATGTTATTGGGGATATTAAAGCCACTAGGCTATATTGACAAAAAAAAAAAAAAAAAAAAAAAAAAAAGAGCAGCGTGATGAAGCTGCCAAAAACGACGAAGGCGAACGTGAAAGCCACAGACTCGGCCATTCCCACCGTTCACACACACACACACCCTCACAATCTCTCTTCACAAATCCCAAAACATTTAGAAAATGCTAGTTGCCAAAACCCTAACTCTCCTCGTCTCCTCCGTCGTGATTCTAACCATCGCCAACGGTTTCAGTAGAGCCGTTGCCTTCGGCGGAAACGGAGGAGGAAACACCAACAATGTCTACTCGCCTTGCTCCGACACCAGAATCCAGAGATCCGACGGATTCACATTCGGAATTGCCTTCTCTTCCCGTCCGTCTTTCTTCCTCAACCAGACGGTTCTTCTCTCTCCCTGCGACCGTCGACTTACCCTCGCCGCCATGAACTCACAACTCTCTATCTTCCGTCCTAAGATCGACGAGATCTCTTTACTCTCTATCAACACCTCCGCTTTCTTCCCGGTAAACTATGATTCTTCTCCCTCGAAGTCTGATTTTTTTTTTATCTGTTTATTAAACTAATTTTGGATTAGATTAGTTAATCAGATTATGAAACATTTATTCTTAGTCTCTTCAGAGTTTAGATTTGGTTGACTTTGACTTATTTACTCTGACTATAGTCACTACACTAGATTGCTTCATGTATGCTAATAATCAGATTTGGTTTTTATATAATTACAAATCAACCATGAATCTTTCTAATTTAGGTAAGGAAACTAACTGTTTCCATGTTAAATCATTATGAAGATAAGAATACAACTCACTATACTTTAATTGTTGGTGAAATCCAAGTTGACTTTGGTTTCTTGAATATTCTATTATGTTGACTTTACCTGACTACACTATTTTGATTGCTCCATGTCTACTAAAAAACTACTTCTGTGTTAAATTTGAGGTTGAATAGATTTGGTTTTTATGTGATTAGAAATTAGCCATGATTAGATGGGAAAATCACAGGGTCCATGTTAAGTTATATGCAAATGAGCTTCCAAGTACATATTACTTAAACTGGTTAGTGATGTCCAAAGTTTTTTTTTTTTTTCCGATTCAGATTGATAAAGAAAACACAAATCTTATAGTAATTTGTTCTTAGTGTAGATTAGGGAAAAAGAAAGAAATTGTATATATGAGTAGATTTGGTCGACTTGTGGCTTCTTCAAGATTGAAAGTTGACCTTACACGACTACACTAATTAGATTGCTTCATGTTTATTAATGATTATATAAGTATCAAATTTGGTTTTATGTGATCGCAAATCAACCATGAATCGGTGTGAAAACCACAGGGTCCATAGCATACTTGAATTGGTTAGTGATGTTAAAAGTCATGATACAGATTGGTGAAGAAAACCAGAATCTTTCGTTTATGTTTCTGTGCTAGCTTCAGACAATTTTGGTTACAGAAACCCAAAACTCCTAATGTGTTTTTGGATTGCATAATCTCTTCAGGACAACTTTGGTGGATATATGGTGGCATTTGCTGGTCGGAAATATGCGGCGAGGTCACCTCCAGCTTTTATTGCTAACACCACCTACACCGTAACCAGTTTTACTTTGGTAAAGCCTTTATATATCATCCCGGAGTAAAAAATCTGATTATAAAGACTCCTCAAGAACTCTTATTATGGTTCTATTGCTATTTGCGTTTTTAAAGGTCATGGAGTTTCAGGAAGGTAGGCTTCAAAACCTATTCTGGAAGAGAGACGGGTGTGCGTCGTGCAAAGGGAATTCAAACTTTGTGTGCCTCAACAAGCAAGATTGTGCTATCAGAACACCAAGCTGCAGAGGCCGAGGAGGTAAAGTGGACTGTAGTCTCGGTATCCAACTGGCGTTTTCCGTTACTGACAAACACTTGGCGGTTCTCAACTCTTGGTATGAAGTCGAGAACCTGAAGCAGTATTCTCTTTACGGTCTGTATTCAAACCTCAAGAGCTCGCTTACCAGTCAGTTCAACAATTTCTTCTAAAGCTTTTTTTAAACTCTTTGTAGCACGCAGTAGGCAACTCTCTTTGGTGGCTATCTAATTATTTATGAAATGTAATACCAAATTTGTAGAAATGGTTATGGTATGAACCGGAATGACACTATTCCGGGCAAATCTGGTTTTCTTCAACTACATGTTTTAAAAGTCATTGATTTTCAGAGTTACTGGGGATACACATTTGAATTGAATTCAATTACAAAAGCATTCTTTTACATGTCAATCGGTTCTAGAAATTTGTGTTTCTGTCTAATTATCTTCAAAATCCAAACCAAACCAAACTTTTTTCCTTTAAACAAAAAGGTAACTCTGGTTCAACAGTATTCTTCTTAAACCGAACAAACCAAAAACCAGATAACCGACATAACAACCTATAGAATTGTTAGGTATCCATCAAATATCCAATTCCCATCTCGGTTTAGATTTGGTTCAGTGTTTATAACCATACCTGACGGTTATCTAATCTTAACTGATTGTGTTATTTGCAAATTTAAGCTCAACTCAGATATGAAGAAGCAAGAGATGCATTAAAAAATAAATGTGGTCTCTTCTCCATGGAAACTCGCAGCTTTCAGACAACTCTGGCAGCTGCAATACCAAACACTAAACCTTTTAGTCCTGTGCCATTACATGACTCCTATGACAACACTTTCTTTTCTCCTCAAGATGTCAATTTTATAACAGGATCTCCTAGGGCCGTGTTTGCCTCATCTTGTGGCGTTGCTGGTCTCACCTCAAAACAAATATATACGTGAATCAAGACACTGAATATGTGCTTCTCTTGATTGCTTTGTTAATATTTGGCTACGATGATGAAGCAAGGTTGGTGACACCAAAGTAAAGAGTCTTCTGGTTGAAAGCATTTATGGCATAATCAACCTGAAGGTGACCCAACGTAGACTTGAACCGTAGCCCATACCCGAATCCATACCCAAAGCCCGGCTTCCCCTGTCTCAGCGACGGGTTTCCTGAAATCAGTTCCGCAACAACCTCATCCATTTTGTGTTCAAATAACTTATTTATGGTTCAGAGCAGACAAAGTGAGCTTACCTGGGACAAGACGGCTTGAGCCTAGGTCCGTTCCACAGTCCAAGAAGATTGTTCCTTCTGTCATCTTGTTCTGTAAACAAACAAGGAACCAGAGTTCAATTAAAACTTAAAGGAGAATACCGTTTGGGGTTCTGAAGACCAAGTCAGGCAACAGTTCCACGTACCAAAGGCAAGGCCAATTCTGTATTAGCAACAAGGCATGACCGGCCGGATCCAACAGCACCCTCACCATATCCCCGAACACTGCCTAGCCCACCAATGGCAAATGCTTGATAAGGAGCCATGTCTCCTACAATTGAACCACCTGTCAGGCTGTCACAAAAAGAGGTAAGAACCACGCCAAACTTAGATACGTTATCAAGCATCTTCTACTCGTACTTATTAAGAACAGAGAATGACAGATTCTGTCAGTACCTTGCTAAGAGAAAAGCCGGCCCCAACCTGACACCTTTTGATGCGACAAATTTAAAACGGTTGAAGATAAGCCACTTGGACACAACCGGAATACCTTGTTCTATTTGCATGCTGAACTGAAAACACGGGCACCATTATGAGAGAAAAGAAAAAGGTTTTGCCAGGATATGAAACAGAAATTAAAGAGCTTCTTACATGAGAAAGACCCTGGTCGTTAGCCTTTGCAAACCGAGATTCTTGCTTTAAAACGACCATACTGTCATGGGTATTTCCACTGCATAGCAAAGATTTCTATGCGATGTAAATATCAGTTTTATCCCAGAGCTCAAGGAAACAAACTTAGGCAAGATATATCTAATATCACCTGCAGGTTAGAGGAAATCCATCCAGGTCTCTCGTAATCAAGCGTCCTTCATCATTTACAGGACGCACATGCTGCACCAATGGAAAAATATTACTCTTCTACCCTGAAGGAGAACAACAGTGTTCTACAATGTCTGGAGAAGGTATTGTGCGGGTACCTCGAACTTTACGCTGGTTGTGCTGCTCCACTTTGAACTCGCTGGCTCACTCAAGTCTATACCAACTGCCAATTTAGAAAGATTTACACCTCCGCTTCCTGACCGGGAGAAATTGTCATATGGAGTTCCGTGGACCCCAATCTCGGGTGAAAGAGAATGCTGTGACAGATTTATAAATTTTCGAGGCTATTAACATAGCATAGATTTAGAAACTTCACTAATAATTAACACAAGTAAGAAAAAAAGAGTATTATCCAAATTGATCCTGATTTATATTGGCACCTGTATGAAAAAGTACTGTTGCGGACGCCACTCAGGTCTAGGTCTCCTAAAAGCCACTAATACATTAGAATCATACAAACCTTTATCCCACGATACATCAAGCTTCTCGCTTCCTCCAAACAAATTCGGATGCTTGATACAGAGGCTGCAACAAAAAAAAACCCAAATGAACATTTCAATTGAAATCATTTCACTTCTGCTGATTATATGAATACCAACAATATCAATCAGCATTAAGTCAAAGAACTTGCCTGCCAATCACTAGAGAAAGAGGACTGCTAGTATCCCTGTGCAAACAGAAACAAACTGAACTTTAATATCGTTCGATGAAGTTAAAAGATGGTACATTTTCATGAATATTTCGAGTTAAGTTGAAGAACAGATGATGGGAGCATACCTGAAAGCAGGAAACATTAAAGACGTACAAAGCTTGTGAGTAAGATCCACATTAACATCAATCTTGGCTGCAATGCAATCAAACAAAAAAAAAAGGAAATTCAATAAACAAGCAAAAAATTAAAGGAAAAACAAACAAAAAGACCAAAATTGAAACTTAAATCCGATCATAAATCTTTCACTACATTCAAAAGCATGACAAAATTCTTAAAAAGTGTTTTCCTTTACAAACAACCAATGTATCCTCATGCATACAACATTCAAATTCATCAAATACCACACATTCACACAAATGATCTGATATGAAATCATGAAATCATATCTATAGATGAAAAAATAATACAGAAGAAACCTCCAAACGAATTATCAGTTGGAAACTTGCAATCAGCCATCCATTGGTTGTGGTTAATCCACAATCAAATTCCAGAATTTACCATTTTCCACACTAATACTAATCCAAAACACAAATGTTGATAACCTAGAATAGAAGGAGAGGAAGAGATGGGTTTAGAACATAAGAGGTGACCTCTTCCAGCGTGGATGCTCTTCTGAGCTCCCATGGCGATGGCGTAAAAGAAAGATCAAACATGAAGAGAACCCAGAACAGGAATTGGCATCAAACAAGGAAACAAGCAATGAGGTACTGTTTTAAATTTAAAAATTGAGGAAAAGGAGGAATCTTTGTTTCCTCGTTTCTTATTCGGAAGTGAATTGCAGAGAATAGGGGTAAGGATTTGTGCTTTAGGATATGTAGAGAAGAAAGGAAGTTTGGGTTTATCTCTTTCTTCTTTATTCTCTTCTGCACTCTGGGCTTTTATGCACGTGGGCCGTCTCTACGATGATCAAAATCTGATAAGAAATGATAGGTTATAATATTGATAAACAAAAATGAATACATAGGTTATAATATAGTAAATTAGGTATATGATAATGAAAATTTAATCAAGTATATAAGAAATGATAAAAGTCTTTAAAAATAGCACAAAAAAAAACACTAGTAAGAAAGTGGGTGAAGCAAACAACAAATTTGTAAAATGAAAAAGATTGGTGAAGATTAGGAAGGTTTAAACCAAGAGGAAGGTTTTAACCAAGATGAAGGTGAAGAAACTTCGTATATATAACTGCTAAAAAAATTGTAACTAGAGGTTTTTATCAGTTTTGTAAAAATGAAAGTATTGTCATACATATGACATATTTGTACACTGTAATAAAATGGGGTTGTTGAAAGACTCAATAGATTGGTATTAAATAAAGTAAAAAATATGTTTAGTGAAAGTAGATTTGATGAGAGGTTTTAGGTTGAAACAACATTAACTTTAGTATACTTGATCAAGGTCTCCATTATATGCTATTGACTTCAACATACCATAAAAATGTGGACATTTGCTATTTTGGATCTCTCAGGCTTAAGAAGATTTGAGTGTATTACGTATACTCTGATGATGGAAGGCTCCAAAAGTCAAAAATGAGCGTTTACCGGATATTTTGATGAAGTCAAAATATTAAGATTATGATTGTTAGAAGAACAAATGTGCATTATTTGTCTTAATATTGTCCAGGTAACATGTGATGTACAAGGACATCAAGCTAGAAGAACCTTTAGGTATATAATGATTAAAGTTTGACTATTAGGTTATGTGAGACATGACTTTGTAATTAATACCAAGAAAAGCGAGGAGAAAGCTCAAGGTGGAGCTACTCATAACAAAGATTAACAAGAGTAGGGCAATGATTAAGATGGAACATCTGATTGCACATGAAATGAGGTTGAAGATTTGTGTAATTACCAGTTAGCCAAAGATCGACCTAAAAAGACAACTCATATGCTAGTGAGACTGAAAACTATCAAGTTTAGAATAACGATGAAGATATAGCAGGATATACTTATCTCATGATTGAAGATGATGGTAAGCCTGAACCAGGAAGCTATCGAGAGACGTTAGAGGATTCCGCTAGTGATAAGTGGTTCGAAGTTTCTAATGAGGAAATGTTATCTCTCATGAAGAACATAACTTATATTTTGGTAGATAGAGATAAGAGTTGGAAGTTTAAGCAAAAACCAATTGGCTGTAAGTGGATATTCATGAGAAAGCATGCATCACTAGGGTTGAAGGTCCAAGGTTTAAGACGATGCTAGTGGCAAAAAGGTATACACAAGAGAAGGGGATATACTACCAAAAGATATTCTCTATAGTAGTGAAACATGTTTCCATAAGGTTTCTACTTTATATGGTGGTACATTCTGATATGTAAATTCAACAAATGGATGCGAAGACCACATTTTTACAATATGGAAGAGATGATTTACATGGAGCAGCCAAAGAATATGTCAATAAGAAGCATTCAGAGAAGTTTGTTTGCTTAAAAGGTCATTCTACAGTTTAAAACAGTCATCGCGTCAATAAAATAACATATTTGACAAGTTTATGTAGAGGAGTGGCTACGGTAGAAGTGAGTTTGATAGTTGCGTATACTTCAAGAAAATGAGATATGAAAATTATGTGTATTTGTTGCTATATGTGGACAACATTTTAATAGCATCAAAGGATAAAATAACACGTTTGTGAGTTAGATGTCTTATTTAACTCATAACTTAATATGAAGGATCTTGAAGATGCGAAAAACGTATTGAAAATGGAAATTACTCGAGATTGAAGATAAATACTCTTATAATATCTCAAAAAGAATCTAATGAAAGTTCCAAGTAATTTTGGTATGAATTAGTCAAAATCACCAATGAGAATTAATTTCAAGTTAAAAGCAGCTACATATAGGTAGCCAGAGAAGTTGTTTGGTTGAAAGGTATAATGAATGATTTGGGGTTTAAGCAAGAAGAAGCAAACATCTATTGTGATTGTCAGAGTGAAATCACATTGTCAAAGAACATGCACGGTTCATCATGAGAGGATGACGAAGCATGTAAAAGTTAAATATCATTTCATCAGAGATTTGATCAGTGATGGATGGGTACAAGTACTGAAGATTGTGACTGCTTACAATCCAGCTGATATATTCACTAAGGTTCTTCTGATAGGCAAGTTTCAAGATGCTCTATAAATTACAGAGATGTGACCTTTTTAGGAAGCGGTACTGCAACTTTTGCTAAGCACCCCCACACTTTCAGGTATTTGTATGAGGGAACCGTTCCTTTCCATAATTCATATGGTGTTTTTCCTGTCACTTTGTGGGGTATCTTATTAAGAATATAATTAGAAGTCATTAAAGCTTCCCCCCACATGTTCTGGGTTACGCCTGATTCTTGCATCATGGCATTCATCATTTCCTTTAGAGTTTGGTTTTTTCGTTCCGCAACTCCATTGGATTCAGGTGAGTAAGGAGCAGTTGTTTGATGAATGATTCCATTTTCTCTGCAGAATGCATCAAACTGTCCTTCGTATTCTCCATCTCTATCACTCCGAACTATTTTAATAGTTCTTTCGAGTTGATTTTCAACCTCTAGCTTATATTCTTTGAATTTGTCTAGAGCCTCATTTTTGCTCTGTAACAAGTAAATATAGCTGTATTTTGAGCAGTCATCAATGAAGGTCACAAAATACTTCTTACCACCTCTTGTGGGTATGTACTTTAAATCGCACAAATCTGTGTGGATTAATCCTAGAGGTTCTGTATTTCTCTGGACTTGTGGTGATGGTTGTTTTGTAAGTTTCGCTTGTACGAAAACTTCACATTTGTCTTTACTTTGTTTGCATTTTGGTATTAGGTTAAAATTCATTAATCAGTTTAATGATTTATAATTCACATGTCCTAACCGTTCATGCCAAATATCAAGAGACTCGACCAAATAAGCAACTGGAGCATTGTTATTAATAGAATTGTTTGTTACAACTTTTGGAACGACTGTCAATACATTCATTTTGATCAGTCCATTCTTAACAAAGCCCTTCCCCAATTTATCAGAATGAAAATTGGCGCAAAATCCAGCTTTGCTGAGGAGAGTGCCAGAGATCAAATTCTTCCTCATGTCTGGAACATGCTTCACGTTGGTGAGAGTAATTTGATGTCCTGAAGTCAGCTTCATGATTACTTTACCACGTCCTGCAACCTTGGATGTTTGGGTGTTGCCCATCAGCACTTGTTCATCATTATTGCATATTTGATAAATGTTGAACATGTCCTTATCAAAGCATATGAGGGTCGTTGCACCTGTGTCGTACCACCAATCCAGAGGATTTCCCTCAATGGTGTTGACTTGATCAATGATAACACAACAAAGATCTTCCTCTGTCAGGTTTGCATGATGATGTCGCTTTTGTTTAGGCTTGCTGCGACAAACATCTGCCTTGTGACCCATCTTGCCACAATGATGACACTTTCCACGATACTTCTTTTCACCAGAAAATTGCTTCTTGAAGCTTGTGGAGCCAGAGGACTTGAAGTTCTTGAACTTGCTAGTATTTTCCTCTGTTTTGCCTTTGCCTTTTGCCTTAAATTGTTCGGCTAAGTATGCTTGATACCCTTTTTCCTCATTCTTAGAGAGGCGAATCACAGCTTCATTGTGAAGCCTAGAGATCAGCGATTCCAGAGACATCTGCTTTCGCTTGTGCTTAAGGTAGTTTTTGAAATCTACCCAGCTTGGTGGAAGCTTCTCAATGGTGCAGTCAACGACGAATTGTTCAGGAAGAATCATACCTTCTGATGCAATCTCGACGTTGACCAGCTGCAACTGTTCAACTTGTTCCATGATGGGTTTTGAATCCACCATCTTAAAGTCTAGAAGCTTAGCCACAACATATCTCTGAAAACCAGCATTTTCAGACTTGTACTTTCTTTCCAAAGCAATCCATAGATGCTTGGCTGTGGGATATTCCTTGTCATTGTTGTAGACAGAGTATAAGTTGTCTACCAGACGACTAAGGATCCATCCTCTGCACAGAAAGTCTGAATGCTTCCATGCATCAATACTGGATAGCGTACACACATCCAGATCTCCATCAGGAGTGATTGGCTTATCCTCCATGAGGAATTTGTTCAAATTCAGAGATGTCAAATAAAAGACCATCTTCTGTTGCCAATTCTTAAATCCATTCCCATCAAAATTTTCAGGAAGGAGTCCACTGGTATCCAGTGCCATTTTCGGAGTGACTTGAGTCGTCTCCATCATTGCAATCTCACTGTTGTTGAGAGTGTTAGCAGCGTTAGTTGCCATCTGTTTCACAGAAGAAACGATAGTCAGAAACTTGATTTAAACGTTTGTTTAAACCAGTTAAACGAATCGCAATCTCGCTGTGTAGCGTTCGCGGAGACGTCACAAGATCGGTTGATCACGATCGATCGATCAGATATGAAATCGTTCGATATCGTTTTGCAAACTCGCTTTTTGAGCGTCTGCAGAAACGATTCAAGATCGTATAATATTCGTTTTGCAATCTCGCTTTTCAGCGTTCGCAGAAACGATTACAAATTGATTTAATAAAAATGAAAATCGTTTTTCTTAAATCCGATTGTAGCTATTTGCTAGAAGCGGATTTATTGAGTTAAGACTGTAGGAGCTATAAAACCGGATAAGAAAATACGATTTGATAATTTGTGATATAAGGAGAAATCAATTTGTAAAAACACGATTTATAAAACGATTTTTATGAAATCCAGAAAGGAGGCGAGATGTCTCTTTCCTTAACTCAATAAAGCGCCCGTAGTGTGACGGTTTTAATACGCCTTTTGAATCCCAGGATACAACCTTGTATAGACCGATTCGCAACACTCGAATTCGGAATCTGCGAACACAGTATCTACGATATACTCAAGAGCAAGAATCGTTTCTGAAAGATAGAAACGAATATGAGAGAGAGATGAACCTTTTTTCTGTGAATTTAGAGAAAGCAAAGAGTTTTAGGGGATACCTAGAATGATTGCTTTAGCTCTTTATTTATAGGGAAGAAGTGATTAGGGGGGTTTCGAGATAAAAATCTCGACTTTCAACGAAATCCCGAAAATTCCGCAAGCGGTTATAACCGTTTTGACTGGAATATTCGCGGATTACGATGAGATTTTGAACCCGATCGATCGATCCAAAAATCAGATCGATCGATCCTGTAGGCGATCGGTCGATCCGGAATATACCGGTCGATCCTGGAATTTCACGTAAAACGAGATCGATCGATCTATTTAGATCGGTCGATCCCAGAAACTCACGCAAGAAACCATCCGTAGCACGCGACCGATCGATCCAGAAGAGGAACGATCGATCCTGGAAATGTTCGTGAGGATGGATCGATCGGTCCAGTAAGGATCGGTCGATCTCATTTTCAGTCGCCAAAAAATAGGACTCCTCGACGACGAGACATTCCCAAAGCCCAAAGCCCAAAGCCCAAAGCCCAAAGCCCAAAGCCCAAAGCCCAAAGCCCAAAGCCCAAAGCCCAAAGCCCAGAGCACGAGCGAGCGGCGGTGGTGGTGGTGGTGCGCGCGTGTGGATCCTTTGGTTCTCCCCATAAACCACTTTGACACTTAGTGACTTTGTTCCATATATATGCAAGTGGAAAAAGTTTCTTCTAAGCAATGTGAGACTTTCTTAAGTTCCACTTATTCCTTAATGGGTCTAATTTTTAAGCCCATTTCATATTCACATTATCAACATGTTTCAAGCCCAATGTGCTTAATAACATTTTGGTCCAACAGTGAGCTGAACAAGCTCAAAAGATAAGAAACTGAGAGGGTTTTCTCAGGAAGATAAGAAGTTGAGAGAGGTTTCTCATGAATACATGAAGATAGACGGGTTTGTTCATGTACAAGAAGAGTTGAAAATCTAGAACAAGAAGCTAATAAAAGACAAGGTGAAGAATCAAAATTTATGTCCTTAATCAAAAATTATCTCTAAGTATGCTAAAACGAAAGAGAGGAAGATGGTTTAGCTAGTTGAGGCAAAACCAAGTCACACGCTTTAATACACGTGTGAAGCTTTGTTAAACGACTGATTATTAAGTTATCTCTTCCTCCTCATCTCTTTAACGACACTAGTTTCCAGGATTGTAACGGATTGAGAGAGAGAGTGAGAGCATACTTTGTGTAGAGAGATCAAGAGCTTGAGTTTGAGCTAAGTTCTAGTAATCAATTACTGATTGATCCATTTTTGGTGAGTAACTTCTCGAGAGTGAACACTGGGTGAGTAATTTGTTTGCGTAGTGTTCTTTGATCTTTTCATTCTCTTTTTCTATTTTATTTTGATAGACTTACACCGTAGTGCAAAAAATTAGTCGTGCATCATGGAAATCATCGGTATCACGTGATATTATAATGCATGCCATTAGTGAGTTTAAAGTATGAAAAGAGATGAGAAACAAAATGATATATTAAGTGGATACTTTTTAGAAGGTTTCATTTCATATCCCACTATTACTACAGATTATTAGAACAAGTAAAAAACCGAAGAATAAAGAGAAGTAGTTAGACTTAGAGTTTGATTAAGTCTTTTTAATTTAATAATTGACCGATTTTTATGATCAAGTAGAGTAAATTCTGTTTGCAGTATTTTAGGAGTTTCAGTTTGATTGTAAAGGCTATATATAGTCGCTTGATATCATTGAATGAATAACACAAAACATTTAACAGAGTATTTGATCTTGTAAATTTGTATCATAGCTATGTTTTTTTGGTTTTGAATACAAATAAGCTGCAGCTTAAAACACAAAAGTAAGAGTGATGGGGGATGACAAGATGAAGCTTCTCCAGTTTGACGGACACTGAAATCATTGGAGTGAAGCTATGGAGAATTTCTTCCGAGCCAGAGGATTGTGGAGCTTGCTCGAGACCGGGTTCGAGGAACCAGTAATTACAACATTTCTAACATGAGAGAAGAGACAAGAACTCAATGATGCCAAGACAAATGACCATAAGGTCAAACACTACGTCTATAAATCCATAGATAGAGCAATCTTCGAGCAAATTCTGGACCGAAGAATAACCATTTGGGATTCAACTGGAAAGAAATTTTTGTGGAAATGCTCGTGTGAACAAGTCGTTGTTGCAAAAGCTCAGAAGAGATTTTGAGTTGCTGGACATGAAGGAGTCTGAGAAGGTGAAATAATATTTCAAACGTGTCTTGGCCATCACAAATCAGATGAGGAGTCATGGAGAATTGATGGCTGACTCAAAGGTAGTAGCAAAGATACGCAGAACTCTAAGCAAGAAGTTCATGTATGTGGTATTATCGATTGAAGAGTTGAGAACATCACGCTGGATGAGCTGCAAAGCTCGTTGGTGGTTCATGAGTAAAAGTTCAAGAAAACCGACAAGGGAGATGAAAAAGTGTTAAGAGTAATACATGGAAGAATATTGGGGAGTAGATGAAGAGGCAGAATGTATGCGAACAAAATCACATTGGAGTGATACAAGTGCCATCGACTCTGACACTTTCAAAACAAGTGCCCAAAGTGGGGAGAATATACAAATTATGCTGATCTGGAAGAGAATAAATAGATGTTGTTAATGGCGTATATCAAAGAAGAAGAAACTGAATAATGCACTGCAGAAAAGGCGCTAATGACTCACTCTGAAAAGCAAGAAACCATAAGGAGAAGAACTTGGTTTCTTGACACAGGCTGTTCAAATCATGAGTGGAAATAAAGAGTTGTTCTCAATGATGAATGAAAGGTTCAAGCACTCAGTGAAACATGAAAACAACAAAAAGATGGATGTTACTGGGAAGGGAAACGTGAAGTTGGTATTACATGACACGACTTACACGATCAGCAAAGTCTACTATGTACTAAAACTCAAGAATAATATCTTGAGCTTCGGTCAGCGTCAAGAGAAAAATCTGACAATCATAATACAGAAGGAAATTTACAAAATGTACCATGAAAAGAAGGGCCTTATAGCAGAGAGTAAGATGAGTCCAAACAGAATATTCATCCTGTTTAACCAATCCGATGGAGAAACTAGACCAAGAAAATCAAGATGCGTGCAAATTACCTCAGAAGAAATGTCAAAACTATAGCACAAACACTACAGACATCTCAGCCATCGTGGGATGAACTCTCCAAAGAAAAAACATGGTAAAAGGTCTCCCAAACTTCGATGCTCAGGAATTCACATGTAAAGATTGTCTAGAAAGCAAACAGTCGAGAAATCCAGTTCTGAAGAAAAGCTCATGGAGAACAAAGGAGAATCTCAAATTAATTCACTCAGACATTTGCGGTTCCATCAATCCTATTTCCTATAGTGGGAAAAGGTACATCTGTGCTTTACTGATGATCATAACAAAAAAAGCATGGGTGTACTTCTTGCAGGAGAAATCTGAAGCTTTCAACAAATTCTAAATTTTCAAGAAGAATGGGGATCTTGAAGTAGGAAAAAGTATCAAAAGTGCTTAAAGACCGATAGAGGAGGAGAATACACCTTTAACGAGTTCTCTAATTCTTGCAAGGAATAAGGGATTAAGAGGCAGCTGACCATGACATACACCCCTCAAGAAAATGGGATTGCTGAGAGGAAGAGCCACACAGTCATGAATATGGTCAAATCTATGCTTTTAACAAGGAAAATACCAAAGATCTTCTGGCCAGAAGCAGTAAACTGGACATCTTATGTCCTAAATGGATGCCCCACCCTTGCTGTAAAAGATATCACACCACAAGAAGTCTAGAATGAATTGAAACTCAATGTGGAGCACTTTTGAGTACGGGGAAGCCTTGTACACATCCATGTCCCAGACAAAGAAAAGAAGTAAGTTGGACTATAAGAGCCTCACTGGTTTTCTACTTGGTTTTTCAGAAAAATCAAAGGGTTACAGGTTTTTACAATCCAAAAAGTATAAAATTGTAGTAACCCGAGATGTGGTGTTTGAAGAAACAAAGGGATGGGACTGGGAAGGAGATCAAGAACATCATACAAACTCCAATCTAACTTGGAATGATGATGGAGCTTGGGAAGAAAGTGATCCATAAGATGGTGATTCCGGTGAAGAAATAGAACAGCCCGTGGATATTGAACAAACATATGAACCCGCAGAAGCCATTGATGAGGCTCAAAACAAGCAACCTGTGGGGGTCAAGAAGGGACGTATAAGAAGACTCCCAAAGTACCTGAGCGATTATTTCATCAGGGTTGGAGTTGCAGTTAAAGACTACGAGGAGTAGGAAATTAACATGGTAGAGATCTCATATGATCCTTTGACATTTGAAACCGCGGAATATAGTTTAAAATGGAAAGAAGTGATGAACGAAGAGATCAATTCAATTTTCAAGAATGACACGTGGGAGCTCTGTACTCTTCATGATGGAGCAAAGTGTATTGGGATAAAGTGGATTTACAAAACAAAACTGAATGAGCATGTAGAGATCAACAAATACAAGGCATGGTTCGTTGCAAAAGGATACTCTCAACAGCATGAGATCAATTTCACTGAAGTATATGCACATGTAGTAAGAATGGACACAACCAGAATAATATTAGCCACTGCATCTCAAAAGGTTGGGAGATACATCAGTTGGATGTGAAATTGGCCTTTTTACATTTTTAGTGAAGAGGTATACATACAAAAACCAAAATGATATGTCGTAGTAGAAGAAGAAGATAAGATCTACAAGCTGCACAAAACCTTGTACGACTTAAGACAAGTTCCACGAGCTTGGTTCAAACGGATTGAAGATTACTTCATCAGGAAGGACTTTCAAAATTCTCCGAACAAGGAAACACTCTTCCTGTAAAAGAACAATCAAGGTAACATTCTCCTTGTTAGCGTGTATGTAGATGATCTCATCTATATCGGAGATGATGCTTTGATGATGCAAAATTCAAGACATCATGCAAAAAGAGTTTGACATGAATGATCTTGGAAAAATAATGTACTGAAAGATGATGAATTATGCTATGTGTCCATTTCTCATTACTGGTTTTGAAATCTGGCAAGTAGCACAAATCAATTTAGGTATTTTATTCAAACGAAAACGTGAAGAAGAACAAAGAGTGTTTAAGATATCATGACTTGGATGAGCTAAACGCGTATGCCAAATATCTGCAGAACTTAAGAAAGACTAGAGAAAAGGCGGGTTTTGTGAGCTGGTGAAGAGGATAAAGATCTCTCGTACTGTCACTATGGAGTATTTGCTCCTTGGTTTGAAGATCCTTCGCAGAAAAGCCATGAAGATCAAATTCAATGGAGAAATCATTTTCTCCAGTAAAACGTCTAGTAGAATAAGGTTTTTGAGGATAAAATGAGTAAAAATAATATTTTGAAGTGTAAGTGGTCGTTTAGTGGTGGGAACATAAAAGGAGCCTGAAGCAATGATTGGAATTCTTTGACTGTTACCTACAGTGACAAATATTTTAGTGCACAAAATGGAGATAGACTTGAATTTACGTGCATTAGCGGAGAGATGTGTCGTGGCGAATGAAAGATTAAGAGATTTAAAAGATTGAGAGATTTAGAGATTGAGAGAATGAAATCAAAAAGAGATGAGAGAGAAAAAGAATTTTATTAGAAAGTGAAATTATACTTTCTTGCTTACAAGTGTGGAGAGAGAGTCATATTTATTCTAGTCTAGTCTAGGCTTGTTTGGTTACAAGGATAAGCTAATACATGTTTGATACAAGGATAGCCTAACTCTTTAGACAAACACTCTTCTTCTCTAGAACTACCTAGGCGCCACACACTGTTCACTTGATTCTTCTTCACTTAAACAGCGCCGAAGTCCAGGTACAAATTGTTGTATGTAGGGTCGATCAGTGTGAGAGTATTGATTGCTTGTGGGTTTGCAGCGGTGAATGGAGTTGCAGTGGAGGTAAAATTTGGTGGAGCCTAACTTTGGGGTTGCGGCATAGACGATCTTGTTCCAAGTAACTCGTTTTTTGGAGGAGATTGGAGATACTGCCACGATCCAAATCCCTGTGCCTAAGGTGGGTAAGTGGGCTACCAAAAACTTTTAACCCATGATGAAAATTTTGTACACTACCTCCACCATCTCTTCGACCACCACGATCATGACCTCTATTGTTGTATCGCAATTGGAACTGTTGTTGTCTCAGATCTAAGCCCGTGGTTGGCTGATTTGTCTGTGTTGGTGTCGAGTGATGTGCTACTGCAAGAACCATTGTGGACAACGCATTGTTCGTGTGGATGTTGTTTGGACGTCGAATCTTGTTGAGACGTTCTTCTTCCGATAGCAGTATTTCACGAGCTTCAGCAAACGTTGGAAAGGAGTACGTGACAAGTGTTCTGTCGGAGATTGGAGATCCCACGTTTGACAGCAGATCTGCGATTGTGTGGAGCTCTTGGTAGTAGGTGTGGATTGACTTGTCACCAATCTCCTTGGTTCTGAGATCGTGATCCAGTTTGATGGTTTTGCCGTCTCTATTACCTCAGAATATATTCTCAATGGTGACCCAAATTTCTCGAGCAAAGACTCCGATTTTAAATTCCGATTTGAAGACATCCTTCGAGATCGTCCCATAAAGCCAACTTGACAATCCCATCGTGTTTCCTCCATGCCATAATCGTCACCAGTGGGAAGAATAGTGCTTTCCAACTTTTTGAGAACATGAAAGCTTAGACAGTATGTTTTAACAAGATCACACCATGGGTCCTAGTTGAGTTTGGTGAGATATATGACGATCATAACATGAGACTTTATGTACGTAACTCCACAGATAGATCAAAGAGAGATATGCTTTGGAAGAAAAAAATAGGTACTTTTTGATACCATGAAAGATGATAAATTGTGCTCTATGTCCATTTAATTTTCCGTTTAATTTTCCGTTTGATACCATGAAAGATGATAAATTGTGCTCTATGTCCATTTAATTGTGCTCTATGATAAATTGATACCATGAAAATTAGGTGTTTTCTGTTTAATTTTTACAATAAAATAATCATAAACCAATCGTTTCTTGAAGGTAGCAAAATACATGTTGGATCCTATTACAATGTCTTTGTGTAGGAAACTAATTGAATCTTGCCAAAAGATTAATGAAAAAAATTATCAGGTCGAGTACAGTTTGCAAGATACATAAATGCTCAATTATCCTTTCATTTTTTTCATGTGGTTAAAAAAAAAAATTGTCGAAATCATGTGGCACAATAGTGGCTATCTCTGAAATTCATGACACATGTCTGGGGCTCGAACTCAGCACCCCGCAGAGTTAAGAAGATATTAAAACCCTCTAGGCTAAGCTGACAAAAAAATATGTAACGACCATAAAAGCACTTACTGGAGTTGAAGTCAATGTTGACGCAGTTTTACACTATTTTGGTGTATGTGGATTGATCTACAAATATTTTTTTTATAAAGCTCAATTTATAAGCCAAGACAATATTTTTCTTTCAATATTTCTTCATGAATTTTTATAATATTTAGATCATCAACATATATAGCAATAAATATAAATTTGGATGATATTTTTTTTTTGATGAAAATACATTGATTAAAATATATGAGCATATAAAACTATTTACATATCCTTCTTTAGATAAATGTTCATTGAAGTGATAATACCACATGCCTCTTTTTTTAACCCATATAATATCTTTTTGTAATTTATTGCACAAAACTCTTTAGGTTTGGAATTTAATGCTTCTAACATTTTAAATAATTCAGATATTCTCATATATACATATATATATATATATATATTAGTGTCTAATGATCCATATAACTATGATGTAACAACGTTCATTAAACGCATCTCTAAATTTTTATTTATTGCTAGAATCATCAAAAATCTAAACATGATTGCATCTATAATGGGAGTATACTTTCATAATCAATGCCAAGTTTTTGAGCCATGAGAAAGTATTGTGTCTTATAATCTTGTTTTTTCTCATTTCATTTCCGAACAAAAACATATTTGTATCCAACAGGTTACACAACTTTAGGAGTAAGCATAATAGGTTTAAATGCTTTCATTTCTTATGCAAATGAAGTTTGACTTGTATTGCATCTTTTCATTGATCCAATCATGTCTTTTTGACTTTCAGATATATATATATATATATATATATATATATATATTGGTTGTGAATCTTCACTTTTCTCATTTTTTTAACATAAAGTATAAGAAAACTTCAACATCATTCATTTTATTTCGATTCAATATTCTTTTTTTTTTATGAATGTAGTTGATACAAATCTCATAATTTTCTTATAATTAATGATGTTCTGAATTTTATCAACCTTATGTTTATTTTCTTCCAAAATTCTGCCATTTTAAAAGGATTTTGTTCTCAGTTTTCTTTCGCTTTTAAGATTTTTTATTTTTAGAACCACATGTACACCACGTTTCAAGTGTGATCTAAATTCACATGTATCATCTTCTCTTCTAGGTTTCTTTGGTATTTTGGTAAATTTTGGTTTGATTTGTAAAAAAAAAATTTCAATTTGATAAATTTTGGTTATTTCGGTTTGGATCGATTGAGTTTAGTTTGGTTAGTTTTTGATGATTACCAATTTTTATTAATTTGTCTTAACTTTTTTTATGATAAACTGATCTCCTAAATTATAATATTTTGATATTTATGATAAAATAAAAGAATTGAGAATTCTTGATTGTCCCTAGTTATAAAATTCTCAAAAAAAGATAATAACAAAAGAGTTATCAATCCAAAATCAAACATCAATAATTAAACAAAATTTGTAAGCTTAAATATTTTTGAACATAAGCAAGTGAAACAAAAGTCACTTTAACAATTGTTCAACATGATTTGATAGTCTTTGTACCATTCTCAAAATACCTGAAACAATAATGAACAAAATCACTGAAAAGGGATCTAAACATGGAACAATTATCCTGTCTTTAACATATAAAATGAGAAAGGAAACAAAAAAAAATAAAAGAAAACAAACATGCAAAGAAAAAGAAAAAAAATTAGAGTTTAACCTGCATATCTGCGACTTGTGAAAACTGTAAAGATCATGTTAGAGCCTTGTCCTTGAATCTAAAGAATAAAAGAAGTTATTAGTATTTACAAAAAAATTATATATGATAAAATCTATAAACTAAACAAATAAATCTCTAACTCACTTGTACCTTCATCGTTACCCTTCTCAATATCTATTTAATTATAGGGTGATTATCTATAGTACTCAATAATAAGTATAAAATAACTCAAATAGTAGGTAATAATTCAAAATTACTCAAATATTCTTATAAATTCATATAATACCATTTTGCTCTTTTGTGAGGTTTAGACAAAAATGTCCTTAATGAGTCGTGCCACCTCAGCCACGCTCCGGGTGGAAAATCTTCTACATGCTTCCAGACTTAGTCACTTAGGTCTACCAGACTTATTCTATGGATTTGAGAAGGTCTTGCACAGTCTATCAGACTTAGTCTATGAGTCTGGGTAGGTCTGCCACGGTCTACCAGACTTAGTCTATGGGTCTAGATAGGTCTGCCACAGTCTACCAGACTTAGTCTATGGGTCTGGGAAGGTCTTACAGATTAATTCATAGAATCCAAGTAGGTCTGACAGATCTTGGCTTACTCATTTGTCGTTGATTTGTTTTAGGTATTGTGTTTGTTACTCCACATGTTTGTTATGTATTGTGTTGTAGTATTTTTTTTGGATAATCTAGGGTTGGAGACAAAAATAATTTTATTATTTTAAAAAGTTAGGGTAACTACATAATAAGATTTCAATCAAATTACATAAATTTTATCCCTAACTTAAGTCAGTCGATGATTGGGATTTGCACCTCGGAAAGCACTGTCTCCAAGCATTCGCTTTCGTCGGCGTATTTCTGGCCCGCCGCCTCCAGGTTCCTCAACTTTCCTGCCACATTTTTTTAATGACGGTGTGTGAATGGCGTAAGCAGAGAGAGTGAGCTTCCTCTTTCTATGCATTTGGTCTTTCACCATATGCAGAATGGCGTTGAAGCGTTGTTTGGCCTGCGAGGCGTCTTCCAAGGCTTTGTCTAATGGCCTGCGAGGTCTCTTCTAAAGTTTGCGGCCTTTCTCTTTCGGGATGAAGAATATCAAACCATTTATCTTATATATTGATGATAGTATATTGAAAATGAAGAGAGTGTTGTTGAGTAAGATTGGTTAGAATATGGGGATATTTATAGTGGTGGTGATGGATGGGGCGAGCAAAAGTCACGTATGATTTCAATTTCACGCCTTTAATTGTCATTCAAAATGAAGAGAGTTTTGTTGAGTAATTTATGTTGACTTTAAAGGAGACTTTGCGTGTAGCTTGTCTATTACGCTTTTGTTAGTTATAGGGGAGAGATGAAAAGCCATGTCTGTTCAATGTCACGCATTTAATAATTACTGTTCAGTTATGTTTATTCACAACAAATGTCATGTAGGTTCAATATCACGTCTCCAAAGATCTTCCACGGTCTACCAGACTTAGTCTTTTGGTCTGGGTCTGGTAAGGTCTTCCACGGTCTACCAGACTTTGTCTGTGGTCGGGAAGGTCTTCCGCGGTTTGCCAGATTTAGTCTTTTGGTTTGGTTATGGTAAGGTCTTCCATGGTCTACCAGACTTCGCTTGTGGTCGGGAAGGTCTTCCGCGGTCTGCAAGACTTAGTCTTTTGGTCTGGGTTTGGTAAGATCGTCCACAATATACCAGACTTTGTCTCTGGTCAGGATGGTCTTCCGCGGTCTACAAGACTTAGTGTTTTGACCTTTGCTTGCTCATTTAACCTACATTGGAGAATGACAATTTTAGCCATTAATTATTGTATCATCACCTACCTTCTTTTTGGAAAATGCTCACTACCAACAAAAGACAACATACCACCATTGGTTCTTGAGCTTGTTTCCTATCTTTTGATTTTGTTTTCTTGTTTTTGGATATATGGATCAAATCATCTTAGTCTATGATAATTATAAATTCAACCAAAATCATTGGTTTTTTTGGTGGATAAGTATCTTGGTTGTAAGGTTATGCAAGTGTGTGGAGATATATGTTATGTGTTGGAATGAAGAAGAATGATGAAGACAAAAAGAAGAAATGAAGAAAATGTGCCTTAGACTCTAAGTAGGCGCCATGTGTCCAAAGTGAGTGGCTAGGCTTGTTTGTGATAAATGATATGTTATTCTTATAGTCAAACATGTATTAGGCTATCTTAGTATCTAAACAAGCCTAGACTAGTTTAGTATAAATAGTTATCTCTATCTTCATTTGTAAGTAAGAAATTCATTTTTCTAAAATCTTAATAATAATCATTCTCACTTTTCTCTCTAATCTCTCTCTCTCAATCTACAAATCTCTAAATCTCTTAATCTCACAATCTTTTATAGTATCAGAGTCAGGTTTCATCAATCTGGCATGACAATTCCAAAATCTACAAGACCTTCTTGTACATCATGACAGGTCATCTAACAGCGAGGAGTGACGTATATAGCTTTGGATTCGTTTTACTCGAGCTTTTGACCGGATGGAGATCAGTGGACAAGAAGAGATTTTCAAGGGAACATAACCTTGTGGATTGGGCTCGTCCAATGCTCAACGACTCTCGTAAAATTGGTCGAATCATGGACCCGAGGCTTGAAGGTCAATACTCGGAGACAGGTGCAAAGAAAGAAGCATCTTTGGCTTACCTATGCTTAAGCCATCGACCCAAGAACCAGCCTTGTATGAGCAACGTCGTCTCTATTCTCAATGATCTCAAGGATTATAATGATATTCCCATGGGGGCATTCACTTACACTGTGCCAAACACTCCCGAGAAGTCATTTTCCGACAATAGAGAAGAAGAACAAGGTTGTGTTAAGGAAATTAATAAGCCTCGTATGATTCATCATCATCGAGAAAGTAATCATCACCGGTCGCCACCGATGGCTAACTCTCCTAGGTCTAAGTCTCCAACAGATAACTCGCGGACGACTAAGTCGCCAGACGGAGGAAACCACCGGAGAACTTTGAGAAATGGTTTGAATTCGCCAATGAGAAGTGAGGTTCCAAAGTCTGGTATACTGTGAAAGATCTTACCATTTGGTCTGGGTTTGAGAAATGGTCTTTAGCGGAATTCTTCTTGTCCACTGATCTCATTCGTACTTTTCTCTCTAATCTCTCTCTCTCTCTCAATCAACAAATCTCTAAATCTCTTAAACTAATAAAATTTCATGGTATCAGAGCCAGGTTACATTAATCTGGGATAAAATTTCGCAGAATCTTATCTTCTTGCACACATTCATCACGCAGCCTCAAAACCAGGTCTGCCGCGACACCATCGTGTGTTCATCAGGTTCTCGGGCAAGAACTAGAAATTTCTTGTCATTTTCTTTATCAAAGGTTGTTTTCCGGGGAGTTCTGAGTATTTTCCCGGTGGTTTCATCCAATTTGGTGGTCTTAGTCAAGATTTATCCAAGTCCTTCTACAGTGGTGTCGCTATCGCCTTCGACGGGAGACTACGGGTTTGCAACGTGCATATCTCCCTAAATTATTCATCAAATCAAGTGATTCCAAAGCCTAATCTCAATTAAAACGAGTCTATTTGATGATCTGGAGGTCCGCTTTGCTCCTTTTCACGTTTGGAAGCTTTCTTGATCAATCTTCTTCAACGGGTCCAGATTTGATCTATTTGTGGTATTTGTGTTAAAACCTTCAATCTTTCTTAATCTTTTGCAAATATTGGACGATAAAAACTTAGTTTAGGATCTTGTGGAGGGTCTAAATAAGTTTCATTTCATTCCAAAGAGTTTTAGACTTCAAAAAATGTTTTCTTGAATATTGTTAAAATTCTGTTTTTTTGTAAATGTGGGAAATGTTGTTGTTGACTTAGGCAATTTTAGCAACTTTTATTCACTGGATCTTTGTTAGTTAAGCATTAGAAGTCTGTTTAAGTTGTTTACCAGTGGTTGTTTGGCGGTTACACCTTCTTTCAATTTTGTTGGACGCGCCACTAGTGTAAGTAGTGTAGGTTATAGAACATGTCTTATGGAGTTCCAAGCGCATTTGAAAGCTCCTGTTTTGCTTCAAGGAACAAATTATTTACTCTGGTCAAAAATCATAAGGACCACCCTGTGTAGCAAAGGCTTATGGAGTCATATAATAAATAATCCTGTTCTAGCCAATGATAGGGATGACTCAGATGATCAAGATGATCAAAATAAATGGTTTCATGAAGATCAGATTATACTTTCTATACTCCAAAACTCCCTATATGGATCTCTTTTAGAAGCATATTCATATTGTGAAAATGCTAAAGATCTTTGGGAAACTTTAAAAAATGTATATGGTAATACTACTAACCTCATGAGAATTTTTGAGGTAAAGAAAGCTTTGAATGATCTTAGATAGGATGATGCTGAGTTTACAAAGCATTATGGATCCTTTAGAGCATTATGAAAAGAGATGGAGATGCTAAGACCTGCCACAATTGATCCCATTACTCTCTATGAAAGGAGAGAACAAGATAAGGTGTTTGAGTTACTTTTGACGTTGAACACTAACTATGTTGATTTGATTAAGCACATTCTTAGGGAGGACAAGCTTCCTAGCTTATAGGATGTTTGTACTAAGATTCAGAAGGAACAAGGGTCTCTCCAGCTGTTTAGAAACAAGGAAAAACTGGTGGTTGCCCACAAAAGCTTCTTCAAGGCGCCAGCTGAATCCAAGAAGAAGAGAACCATGTGTGATCACTGCAAGAGAACTGGTCACACCAAGAAGGATTGTTGGGTGCTTCATCCTGAGTTGAAGCCAAGCTAGTTCATTGACAGGTCCAAAGCTTCATCTATAAGCAGCCCTAGCTCCTCCAACCTAGTACACAACTACATCTACTTTGGCCAACAATCCGGTCCATGCCTCTTCATCTGAGTTTGTTAAGAAATCAAACTTGTAAGCTCTCTTCAAAGCCTTTAGCTCTGGTAATGTGTTGGATAAATCACTTCATGCTTCTTTTCAAACATCTATTACTTCTAAACCTTTGATTGTTGATTCTGGAGCTTCTTATTATATGATAAGTGATTTAGGTTTGCTAGAAAACTTAGAACCTGCCTTAGGTAGTGTGGTAATTGCTAATGGAATCAATGTGCCAATTAGAGGAATTGGGAAGCTTAAATTGTTTGATAAAGAATCTAAAGCCTTTTATTTGTCATCCTTCACATCTAATTTGTTATCTATTAAGAGAGTTACTACAGATCGTAATTGTCAAGCTATATTTGAACCTAATAATTTCTACTTTCAGGATGTTGAAACAAGTAGGAAATTTGGACAAGGAACAACAAAAAATGACTTATATGTGCTTGAAGATTTGTCCATGCATCCCTTACAAGATCATGTGCTAATAGTGTAAATGTCAATATTACAGCAGAACTTTGGCATGCTATATTAGGATATCCTCATCCTAGAGCTTAGAATTGATAATCCCTGGAATTAAATTACAAAATGATTTGTATGAATCATTCATTCTTGGGAAACATTGTAAGACTGTTTTTCAAAAATCAATTCCTTTTGATTTAGTGCATTCTGATGTTTGGACATCTCTATTTCCTTTTAGAGAAAACCAAAAATATTTTGTGACCTTTATTGATGAAAAATCTAAATATACTTGGGTTACATTGTTTAGTTCTAAGGATAGGGTGTTTGATGCATTTCTTAATTTTCAAACATTTGTTACTTATCAATACAATGCCAAGATTAAATGCTTTAGAACAGATAATGGAGGGGATTATACTAGCACCAAGTTTCAGCAACAATTGGCCAAGCATGACATTGAACATCAAATAAGTTGTCCCTACACTCCACAACAAAATGGAGTAGCTGAGAGGAAAAACATACATTTGATAGAAGTTGTGAGAACAGTGATGTTTCACACAAAGGTCCCCAAACGGTTTTGGGGAGATGCTCTAGTAGTTGGATGCTACTTAATCAATAGAACTCCAACAAAAGTTCTAGATGATTTGTCTTCCTTTGAGGTATTAAACAACATTAAGCCTAATATTGAAAACTTAAGAGTATTTGGGTGTGTTTGTTTTGTTTTAGTACTAGGAGAACTTAGGAACAAGCTGTAACCAAAGAGCACCAAAGCTATGTTCATTGGATATTCTCCTACACAAAAGGGATACAAATGCTACAATCCAGAGACTATAAGAGTCCTGGTATCCAGAGATGTTAAATTCCAAGAATCCAAACAATTCTATGAAGAAAGAACTTAGGAAAAATTCAAGGACATCTCAACAACAAGACATGACCAAGCTGAGAATCTAAAAAGGATCTTGGAAAACATTGGTATAGTCCCTCTAAAGGCACCAACACCTGGCCAGGACCAGCTCACCAGGCGCCAGGACCAGCTCTAGCGCAGTCAGATTTTGTATTTGCACGGCCCGAACCAGGACCAGCCCAGCCCGGGCCGTGTTTACCCAGGCGCGGCCTACATCCGATCCAGATGCGACCCAGTCACGACCCATGTCCATCCCAGGCGCTACCCAAGCACATCCCAGCCTACTCTAGCTCGTGGATCATCTGATCATGGCACGTCCATGGCTCCATCTGATCCAGGCACGTTCATGGTCCGATCCTCCTTCTGACCTCGAACCAGGTCACATGTGCGACTTTAATCCTGGGACGTGATGCGGCCTTCTCTTCAACCTGGCTAATTACCTCCCCTTGGTCATGAAGGGGGCCAGGAACCTATACATGATCAAGAGGAGGATTCAGAAGGAGATATCTTAGTCTCATCTTCTAAAAGGCCAAGGGACATTCAACATAATCTTGTGGATGCTCTAGAAGAAGAAGAAAAATGTGAATCACCTGTTATTCTTAGAAGAAGTACAAGGCAAAGATTCTCACTCAGCTTCTACTACAACAACAATGCAATTGTTCATCATGATCAGGGAGTGTGTAATATAGTTCATATACCTGATTCTCATGTTGCATTTACTGTTAGCCTTGATAAAAAACAGATTCCAAAGACCTATGAGGAAGCTATGAAAAAAGGAGTGGAGAGAAGCAATTCAAGCTGAAAGACAAGCTATGGAGAAGAATCAAACCTATGCGCCAGCCACTCTTTCAAAAGGGAAAAAGGCTGTAAGTTCTAAATGGATCTTCACCTTTAAATATAAAAGCAATAGTAAGATAGATAGGTATAAAGCTAGGTTGATGGCTAGAGGATTCAGACAAACCTATGGTGTAGATTATAGGGATACATTTGCTCCTTTGGCTAAATTACATTCAGTTAATGTTTTTTTGTCTCTTGCTGCTAACCTTGATTGGGAGTTGCGACAAATGGATGTTAAAAATGCAAGGTGAGCTAGAAGAGGAAGTGTACATGACACCACCACCAGGTCTAGAATATCAAGTAGGTGGCGGCAATACACTGAGGTTAAGAAAGGCTATCTATGACTTAAAACAATCTCCAAGAGCTTGTTATTATAAGTTGAATGTGACCTTAAGAGACAGAAGTTTCAAAAGGTCAGAAGTTGAACACACTCTCTTTACACTTCAGAGTAAGGAAGGTATTGTGCTTATACTCATTTATATGGATGATATAATCACATCAAAGAGTGATAAAGTAGGCATTGATTCTACTAAAACTTTAAAAAGTGTCTTTGATATTAAGGATCTAGGTGAACTTAAATACTTCTTAGAAATTGAAGTGAGTAGGTCCAAGGAAGGTTCTTATTATCTTAGAGAAAATATATGGTGGACTTACTGACCTCTACAGGTATGATGGAAGCTAAACCAGCTAAGACACCCTTAGAAGAAGGTTACAAGATAGAACCTGAGGGGGAGTTAGGAAATGACGAGTTTCATGATACAAATCTGTATAGAAAAGTGGTTGGTAAGCTCATATACTTAACCATCACTAGACCTGACTTTATGTTAGGCTGTGAATCAGGTTTCTCAACATATGCAATATCCAAAGATAAGGCATTGGGATATGATCATGCGCATATTGAGATACTTGAAAGAGACTAAAGAACAAGATATATGGATGGGTTGTAATGGAAACACACAAGTTGTAGGTTATTGTGATGCAGATTGGACAGGAGACAGAGAAGATAGAAGAAGCAAAATCGGCTACTGCACCTTCATAGGAGGTAATCTTGTGACCTGGAAGACTAAGAAGCAGAAGATTATATCTTGCTCTAGTGCAGAAGCTGAATACATGACTATGAGGAAGCTTACCACAAAATGCATCTGGCTGAAGCAACTTCTCCTTGAAATTCTTGGCGTGAGCTTGAAATCTCCTATCACTGTCCACTGTGATAATCAAGAAGCCATACATATTGTCTCCAACTCAGTGTTCCATGAAAGAACCAAGCACATTGAGGTGGATTGCAATAAGGTGACAACTTCTCCTTGACATTCTTGGCGTGAGCTTGAAGTCTCCTATCACTGTCCATTGTGACAATCAAGAAGCCATACATATTGCCTCCAACTCAGTGTTCCATGAAAGAACCAAGCACACTGAGGTGGATTGCCATAAGGTGAGAGACACTATTGAAAATGGAATCATCTTACCTTGCTACACAAGGAGTGAGGATCACCTAGCAGATGTGTTCACCAAGGCTACCACACTGAAGACTGGCGGCTCTATCTACCCAAGGTTTGGCCTCTGATAAACCCACATTTTGGCAGTTTTAATAGATCATTTTGTACATGACTTGCATGAGTTAACCATTAGAATTCACATTTTAGGACACATTTAGGCTCATATGCATTAGAATTCTAGGATGTTTTCCACTTTTTGTTTTTCAGAGGATACAAAGAAAAGTTAGGAATGTTTTTCGGAGTTTGCGAAGACACCAGCAGCTAGTGCAACGATGCGAGAATGATCAGAACGTGTCACTAGGAGGAATGGACTCAAATGATGATCGAAGGATCTTGAGACGAGATTTCAAAATAGGAGACCAAGTCTTCCATGACAAAAGGATCTTGAGACGAGATTTCAAAAAAGGATACCAAGTTTTACTCTTCAACTCCAGACTGAAACTTTTGTGGGAAAGTTAAAATCAAGATGGTATGGACCATTCACCATAAAAGAAGTCAGACCTTATAGAGCAATAGTCCTTTGGAATAAGTCTGGGGGAGAGTTCACAGTCAATGGACAGAGATGCAAACCCTACTCGGAACCTCTCACTGCATAAGTTCAAATATCAGGTCGTCAAGCTCAGTGACATTAAACAAGCGCTCTTCGGAGGCAACCCATGTATCTTTTTGTATGTACTTATGCTTTTTCATATTTTAGAATTTAGTTGTGCTAACATAGTTTTTGTTTCATTCGATGTGTAGTTGAGGCTAGACGATCGATCGATCTAATAGATCGATCGCGTAAATACGGGATTTTGTTGTCATGAACACGATCGACCAGGTACTTCACCTCGATCAATCGAATGAAAAAGGAAAAGGCTACATAAAAACAGATCGATCGGGCCACCCATGGATCGATCGATCGTCAAGAGAGCGACAAATGCTGTGACATAACTCGATCGATCGAAACCCATACGATCGACCATACACCCGATCGATTGAAAATGTCGTGTACAAAATCGATCGATCGGTCCAAAAGACGATCGATCGATCGCATTCCCAGGTAAGTAAACCAGTTTGTTTTAACTTAAATCGAACCGGAAAAACATGATTAAAACCCCATACTTCAATCAAAACGGATCAAAAACAGTTTTTCATAAATTTCTCTCCTCTCACTCGCGAAAAATATTCTCTCCACAACCAAACTTTATAAAACCCTAACATTCGAAACTCTCCACGGTTTTAAGTGTTTTTTTGGGTCTCATCCGCTCAATTTTTTGAGTTCTACACGTTTCCATAACTTTTACACTCGATCTGCAAAGGTATGAATCTCAATTTTCCTTTTTACAATTTCACCCTAATTTAGAAAAATCGATAAAACTTTGAATTTTAGGGTGATTTAGGAGAAATGGTTATTAAATAGAGCTTTGTTAAGGTATTTTACACATAACTCATTCATAGTTTAGCGAATTTGGCAGAAATTAGCGAAAATCAGATTTTATGTTCTTCATCGAGGTCACGATCGATCGATCCCATTACCGATCGGTCGATCGCATTAAATTATTGAGAAAGGGTAGAAACTCCGTAATAGATTAGGATTGATCGATTACATTTAGGATCGATCGATCTGTTTTATGTGCATTTGATCGTAAGAGTTACGAACCGATGAATCCTTCAAGAGACCAATCGATCGCTGATAAGACCGATAGATCTGACCACGCCTCGATCGATCGTTTATTTCTTCTTCATTTTTGCGATTACCTACTTACGGATTTACTTTCTAATTATGCAGATATGGCTAGAGGTGACCAGACACGTAAGAGACGGGGCAGGGCTACCACATCTAGCTTATCCCAAAGACCTGATTCAGACACTCCGGCGACTACTTCGTATCCGTGGCCTCGTTCGGATAACACACCATTCTATCTAGACGATGAGCAGAACTGGAGGACAGAGCTGATCCCGCAAAACACTATGCGGGAGATGCAGCGAGACTTGTGGTATAAGAACTACCGCTATGGGGAGGCGTGGACGCACCACCACTGCAAATTCTACTACGGGTTGTTGCGCATCAAGATGGCACCAACCCGGTTTGTCTGCGAGAGGACGCTGGAGAGGATGGGCATTCGAGAGGAGGTCCGGGCCATGCTGCAGATGCTCGGACTTGACACCGTAGCCTACTAGACGTACCCATTATTCCCAGAGTTGGTACGCCAGTTTCTCGCCTCTGCTGAGCTCCGATATCAGGATGGAGCTATCCCAGCTGCCAGCGAGGGGACACTATCATACTTCTCCAGCGGAGTATTGTACGAGATTTTTCTTCGGGAGCTCTACGACGTCTACGAGTTCGATAGAACTCAGGAGCTGTGCAGTTGGCCCTCTGATTTCCCACAGGCCGTCGAACTGTGGAACCTTATTAGCCCAGGAGCCTATGAGTCCAAGCAACTAAGCTGACCCACATTAGGAACCCCGTGGTTTGAGTGGTGGCGAAAATCCTTGGCAACATCCTGTTTGGCGAGGAAGAGTCCGGAGCGGTGAGGAAAGATAAGCTGATGCTACTTCACTTCGAACTCCCATCGTCAGCACACACCAATTACACCAGCCCTCCACCGACCATGCTATGCACCAACCTGGGTGCGATCTTTGCGGAGAACCTCGTCTCCAAGAAAGCCCACAACCTCAACACGGTGAACTAGAAGGTCGAGCGGATTGGGAGCCTCCTGACTCCTCTGTTTATGCACCATGGGATTGATCTTGGCTCTACACCCAGCGAGCACAAGATCGCACTCTTCGACGAGCAGTACTTCTGGAACAGTGACATCCTTAAGCTAGGCTACATTTACCAGTTCCAGGATCGTGCAGGAGCCACCCAGTTCTGCAAGCTCCCTCTTCGCGACTTCACTGCCTTGAGCTCTAGGGCGAACCTGGAGTTTACCATTCCACCGGAGCGCCTACATCAGCCTAGCACTGGGTCGCGATGCCGGGGCAGCTCCTCCAGGGCATATGCATCTCAGCCCCATCAGGAGGAGGACATAGTCCCCGATTATTACCCTCCACAGACCCAGGAGGCTACTGTGTATGCATATGCTCTTCCTCCATATTCAGGAGAGTATGCCCTTCCACCATACTCATCCGGTGCTACTGAGGTTGAGTTCCGAGATTGGGTGGTGGAGTCTCACAGGAGGTCTCACTCGATGATGTGACGGATGTGGGAGGCGATAGCTCGGACCAGATGCCCACAACCACCTTCCTGCTTGAGGAGATCACGGACCAGGGAGACAGGTGAGCCTTCCGGAGCTGCAAACGACATTCCTGATGTTGCTGAACACAGGACAGGAGCTGACACAGACGACACAAAGTCAGATTCCGAGGCTCGACTACCTAGGCGCAGACGTGGTGCAGGACAAAGTCGCAGCGTGACCCCCGAGGACCATTGATCTAGTAATTTTCCTTTCTTTTGTTTTCCTTTGTTCTTTTCATTATTTTTACTTTATTTTGTATCTTCCTTTAGTTTTATTTTTATACCGAGACAGTGTAAAATAAGTCTGGGGAGGATATTTGTGTTTGCATTCACTTTTGTTTTTATGACTTATTTTCTTCATCATTCATTTAGTATTGCATCGCATTTGCATTAGGAACCATGATGAAATTGCCTTAATATAGTTTATTGCTCATTTTATTAGTTTCAATTGACGAGTTATTTGTTATTTGATGCATAAATTACTTATTGAAACATAAGATTGATCCATGCCTGAAATTTTTATTTCTTGATTTGATGTCATCTCTTATTTATTGGAATATAATATGGATTTAGAATTATCAGGTTAGATAACCGGATTTGAACTCATGGATTTTACCTATACATACTTGGATTTCTTTTATCTTTTTACCACTCTTTGTGATCGGAGTAGACTATCCTACCTTGAGTCTAACATTTGTTCAGACCACGTTATCTTTTAATGAGTGCTTAAGGCCTTTTTCTGGGAATGAACTTGGTAGAACGTGTTAGGTAGAAACCGACAGGATTAGCTTCTCATGCAGTTTTGATTCACACTTTTTGAACCAACTAGGATTAGGTAGATACTTAAAAGAAAGAAAGGAACAGGTAACCAATGGGTTTTGAAATAGAAAAAGCTATGGGAATAAAAACTTTAGGAGAGAAAAGGATGCAAGAAAAATAAAGAGACAAAAGTCTTGTAAAGGCTAGTGGAAATAGTGATAAAATTTATGGAGTAGAAAAAGGTTCTTGCAAAAGAAGTAAAAAAAAAAGAAGAAAAGGAAAGAACCAACTAAAAGAGAATTCAAACCCGCTAGACAGATTAGAATTAACCCCTCTCCTAGAAAGAAAAGTTGAATGAAGATTTTTATGTTTGATCTTAAAGACAAGTATTAAAGTCAGAAATGCCTTTCTAAGGGTAGAATTAAGATTATTTTCGAAAATAATATTTTCTTGGGTATGTGCTTTCAGTGAGTAGTATACTTCGGTAGATGAGAATCTAGTCTTGTATGTATTTATTGGATCTTACCTTTAGTATTTTTCTAAAATTCATTCCATTTTTTAGAGATCCCCGTATTTAGCTTTCAAAACCTATGGAAGAAGAGATCATTTTTATCTCTTGACCTTACCCTTAGCCAAATGAGTTCATTGAAAGGGTCTAACATGATTCATGAGTTTCAAGTTTAATTAATTTTAAAAGAGTTGGTTGATCTGAATGCATTGTGTACATTGAGTTTCATCTGAGATAATTTGTAATGGGCATGGCTAAATTTTTTTAGTAAACTTGCACACTTTGCATTCGAGAACTATTAGCTTTGATGTTGAACAGGATATTTGACCAATGTGGCTTGGCTCTGAGTTCTATGAGGTTTATTACCTTTCCTATTTCTAGTCATTTGCTTGAGGACAAGCAAAAGGACAAGTCTGGGGGAGTTGATAAACCCACATTTTGACAGTTTTAATAGATAATTTTGTACATGACTTGCATGAGTTAACCATTAGAATTCACATTTTAGGACACATTTAGGCTCATATGCATTAGAATTTTAGGATGTTTTCCACTTTTTGTTTTTCAGAGGACACAAAGCAAATTAGGAATGTTTTTCGGAGTTTGAAAAGACACCAGCAACTAGTGCAACGATGCGAGAATGATCAGAACGTGTCAATAGGAGGAATGGACTCAAATGATGATCGAACCTGTATACCATTTGAAGTGAAAAGATTGATCGATCCAAGCTTACAACGATCGATCGATCGTTTATATGTCCATATGTGTGTGAATATCCAAGACCGACTAGAAGAAGAAGAGAACGATCGAGCAAGTTTAGATCGATCGATATCCGTCATTATTGATCGATCTACCAGCCCAAAATGTCCACGACGGATTAAAGGATCGATCGATCCCTTCGTCCGATTGATCGATCCTCGTAAATAATTCATTTTTTATGTCGTTTTAGTTTAATAAATCAGGATTTTTGAACCTATAAATAGGTTGTTTAAGGAAAAACCTAGGGGCACATTTTATTCAGCCACCAAGAGAGAAAAAGTGAACAAGAGCCCTGGGTCTTCCTTCAACAATCTATGGTGTTTAGTAAGACAATTATAGATTTATTTTCTAAAGGATTCTTGTATTCTTCAATCTTTGCAATCGAATTATGTATTATTCATCTTTTATTGTTTTCTCTGCAATTTCTATTATGTCTGAGTAGATCTTTAAATTTAGCCATGGATAGGATAAATGATTAGGGAAATTGAGATCATGAGATGATACTTAGGTCTAGGATTATGTAATCCATCACTATTAGATGTGTTTAATGCCAGGTTGATCTTGGAAGAGTCAATTTAGGGTTTATCGAAATCACCTCTTGGAAAAGGGATAGTGAATTCATAGGATAGTCTAACTAGTAAATCTTATGATTCTAGCCTGCGGAAGTAGTTGTCTAGAGAATTTGATGAAAATTGAGATGAATCTTAATGCATGTTTAGTTGTAGGGTTTGCAATGAGAATTGATCAAATCTGGTTCTAAGTATAGGGGTTTCTACATGGGAATGTATCAATCTATTCATAATCTCATTGTCTGGAAATACAAATTATGCATTCATGACTTAAATTCATATCTTGATCTTACCCTTAGTCATTCTACTTCCTAATCCATGATTGAATTGCCTTCTTAATTAGTATATTCTTAGTTTAATTCATTCGCTACTTTATTTACTTTGTCTTTAGTTAGTTTAAATTTCTATCGTTTCACTCACAACCAAATCTTAAACCTATTAGCTTAGATAAGAATTTTCTGAAATTTATTGTGTTACAAGCCTTCTGATGAGGATATCGGAACCGCAACAACGTCAAACGAGCCAGACTTGGAGGATCTTACGCCGCAAGTGCCAAGTGGACCGATCACACGTCAAAGAGCAAAGGCAATTAGCTTCAAATTCAACCATTTCGTGAAGCACTTGCTGGAGCGGAAAGAAGACGGACCAGACACAACTAACTTGACCACCAGCTCAGCTAAGCTCGGATCACTACCACTTCTCACCGGCGATCTTCTTCATGCACGACCAGCTTCACTTGGTGTCTTTACTATCACTAAGTAAAGACACCGTAAAATCATGCTAAGGAATTGTACTCTTTTTCCTACTTTCGGTTTTGTCCCACTGGGTTTTCCGAAAGAGGTTTTAACGAGGCAACACCCTTAGTGTGTTTAGAGTAGAAAACTTATTTTTCTTCTCTAATTTTCGGCCTTCTTTTTGATGGGCCTTTCATTCTTTTTTTCACATTTTTCTTCTCTTTATTTTGTCCAAAGTTGGCCCAAATGTTTAGGGCCCATTTTTTATGCATTGTATTTGCTGTTTTTGAGTTTTGGGCCAAGTTTCTTTATGAGACAAGAGGAAATTCGCCCAGAAACTTATTGACAACACTATTTAAACTCTTTAGGTCAATTAATAACAATTAGAACTTTTATGAACAAAATCCTAAGTCTAAACCTAGCTAGCCGTCGAGTAGAATTCTTAGAATTTGTGAACCTTCAAACCACTAACGTGTTTGCAGGATCATCCTTGGTGTATCTCGATCAATCCATAGTTCGAGTGGTCCAATTCGCTTCATCATCTCGTGATTGTTCAGAATCGAGATTCTCTTCTGATCAAACACAACACGATCCTGATCCAGGCTTGTATCATCTTTGGTATCAGAGCCAAAGCTCCTGACGCAGGGTAGTGTATAAACCTATCCCTTGTTTTCTTTTTTGTTATTTTTGATTTGTTTGTCAAGTGTTTCAGGTTCAAGTCACAATCGAGTCTCTATCATTTGCATCCATCACTCATCAATCACACGATTTGCACAAGGTAAGGAGAGGTGAGATTCTCCCTTTTCATTTTTTTGCATTTGTTTGTTTTTCATTGATTATTTTCTGTTAATCCTTTTTTTTTAATTAATTAAAAAAAAAAAAAAAGAGTTTGAACGTGTGAAGAAGAAAAAAAAAAAAAAAAAAAAAAAAAAAAGATTTAAACTCTCGTGCGTGAGAAAAAAAAAAAAAAAAAAAAAAAAAAATTTGAATTTGAAACCAGCGTGAGATAAGGAAAAAAAAAAAAAAACTTTAAAAAAAAAAAAAAAAAGAGTCATATTTCAAAATTTGAACATGAGATAAAAAAAAAAAAAAAAAATTCATTTTCTAGATTTAGATTAAATTAGCTATTTTCTAGGATTTTAAAATTTCATGCAATTATAAAATTTAGGATAATTTTGTCATTTAGTTTTTATTTGCATAATTTTAGGTTTCTAGGATTTTAGTTTTAGTTCACTTAAAAAAAAAAAATTGAATTTAAATTATAATTTGTTAAATTTAGATTAGATTAGCTATTTTCTAGGGTTAGATTAAATTAGCTATTTTTTTTTTTTTTATTGATTTCAAAATTTCATGCAATTAAAAAATTTAGGATAATTTTATCATATATATATATATTTTTTTTTATTTTTTTTTATTTGCATAAATTTAGTATATAATTTTTTTTTTTTTTGCATAATTTTAGCATATAGTTTTATTAGAATTAATTTATTATATAGTTTTTATTTGTATTAAACTTAGGCTAAAATTTTGTCAATATTTATTTGCATTAAAATTTGTATTAGAAGTCCCTAGGATAAGTTTATTTGCATACTAGGTCTTTAGACTAAATTTATTTGCATATTAAGTCCCTAGGTTAAGTTTATTTGCATATTAAGTCCCTAGATTAAGTTTATTTGCATACTAGGTCCTTAAGTAAAATTTATTTGCATATTAAGTCCCTAGATTAAATTTATTTACATACTTAGTCCTTAGGTCAAAATTAATTACACATTAGGTCCTTAGGTCAAAATTATTTGCATAATTAATCCTTAAAAAAAAAAAAAAAATTGCATAAGTAGTCCTTAAGATTCTTTATTATTCTGGTTCTCCTCAAAGAAACAGAATGTCCGACAAGTCGGACCCCGCTGACGTCAACAGTGCCATGTTGCACATGTTAGCGAATCTGAGTGGTCAAATTAATGCTATGGCCACAGGCATAGACCGACTCGGAGAGCTATTAACGGCAACAAGAGCTGAGATCCTGGAATCCTCTCGTCAAGGAGCAGATCGAGGCTTTGAGCAACCACCGCCACCTTTCCAACCACCCCCACCTCCACATTTCCAACCACCGCCACCACCACCTTTCCAAGCTCAACCGCCAACACATCAAGCCCCGGAAGTAAAGCTTAACCCTCCAACATTCGCTGGTAGAGTGGACCCCGAGGCTTATTTAGATTGGGAACGCCGGATGGAGCATATTTTTGACTACTATCGATATGCCGATCCGAGGAAAGTAGCTCTAGCTACGGCTCAGTTTACCGACCATGCTCTGACATGGTGGGATCGAGAATGTACCGAGAGAAGAAGAAACCGGTACGGAAACATAGTATCGTGGGACGAACTAAAGTACGTCATGAGCCGACGTTACGTTCCACCGCACTTTCACCGAGACTTACAAAAACGCTTTAGACGTTTAAGTCAAGGAAGTAAGAGTGTCGAAGAGTACTATGAGGAATTCGAACATTTAAGGAACCGTCTAGGAGTAGAGGATTCCTTAGAGAGTCTTATGGCGCAATTCGTGGACGGATTAAACGAAAAGATTGCTCGGAAAGTCGAGAGGCAGACGTACCATGACTTAAGCGAGTTACTTCACCTCGCTATTCAAATCGAGCAACAGAACAAACGCAAGGTCTCAAGCGTTGTTCGGCCTAAGACTAGTTGGACACCTGTGTCCAAACCAACTGAACGGAGCAGCCAACCGGCTACGGACAACCGGTTTAAGGCTAAGGTGAGTGATTTCACCAAGACTCAACGACCGGGCCCTAGCACGTCTCAGCAGCCGGTCACTACTACACATTCTACAAGAAGTCGAGACATCCAATGCTTTAAGTGCAATGGAAGAGGACATATGGCTCGGGAGTGTCCTAACCAACGAGCCATGATTCTCACTCCAGCTGGAGAGTACGAATCAGAGGATGAAGCAGAGGATGACCTGGACAAGTCCGGAGAAGACGACCTTGAATACCCGGACACCGGAGAACTCTTGATGATGAGACGAGTTCTCAACACGATGGTTCATCCCGATGAGGTCGTTCAGCGAGAGAACATATTCCACTCTCGATGCACAATCCAAGGAAAAGTGTGCTCGCTGATCATAGACGGAGGTTCGTGTGCGAACGTAGCCAGTGCCTACATGGTAGATAAGCTCGGCTTAAAGAGGACCAAACATCCACACCCTTATAAGTTGAGATGGCTCAATGACAAGGCCATACTACCCATATCTGATCAAGTTAACGTTTCATTCAGCGTGGGACGTTACAAGGATCAAGTGTTATGTGACGTAGTGCCAATGCAGGCTGGTCATTTATTGCTAGGACGTCCATGGCAATTCGATAAGGAAACTACACACAACGGACGGACGAACTTGTATACGTTCGAGCATGAACGACGCAAGTATAACTTAGCACCATTGACACCTCGAGAAGTACATGAGATGCAGGTTCAAATGGCCAAGGATGAAAGAAAGCGTAATGAAAACTTTCTTATTAACTCTGGAGACATACGAAAGGCCGTTAGTAGAAAAGAAACGCCTGCTATCTTGCTAATGTACAAAGATTTTCTAAGTGCTCAAAATATAGACCTGAAGCTGCCATCTGAGGTGAAAAAACTACTAGAGAGTTATGCCGATGTATTCCCCGAGGAGCTGCCTCCTGGACTTCCGCCAGTTAGAGGGATTGAGCATAGCATTGATTTTGTTCCAGGTGCCCAGTTGCCCAACCGAGCCGCTTACCGGGTTAACCCAGAGGAAGCTCAAGAACTTGAGCGCCAAATACGGGAACTGATGTCCCAAGGGTATGTCAGGGAAAGTCTCAGCCCGTGCGCGGTTCCGGTCCTTCTAGTTCCAAAGAAGGACGGCAGTTGGAGGATGTGTGTTGATTGTCGCGCCATCAACAACATCACCATCAAGTATCGTCATCCGATTCCGAGATTGGACGACATGCTAGATGAGCTTAGTGGTGCCACCGTGTTTTCCAAGATAGATCTAAAGAGCGGTTATCACCAAGTCAGAATGCGGGAAGGAGATGAATGGAAGACTGCATTCAAGACGAAACAAGGGTTGTATGAATGGTTGGTCATGCCATTTGGACTCTCAAACGCACCAAGTACGTTTATGCGTCTAATGAACCACGTTCTTAGACCATACATTAGTAAGTTTGTCGTCGTTTACTTCGACGACATCCTTATCTATAGTGCGTCGTACTCTGACCATGTATCACATCTTGAGATGGTGATTCGTACACTTCAAAAGGAGAAGTTGTACGCGAATCTTAAGAAGTGCACGTTCTGCACTGATCAAGTCGTGTTCCTCGGCTTTGTCGTAAGCTCTCAGGGTTTAAAAGTTGACGAAGAAAAGATTAAAGCCATAAAGGATTGGCCCACGCCGACTAGTATCAGTATAGTGCGGAGTTTCCATGGCTTAGCGAGCTTCTACAGACGCTTTGTCCGCGACTTCAGCACAATTGCAGCTCCGTTAACGTCCGTGATCAAGAAAAAACCGCGAGTTTTCTTGGGGAGAAGAGCAAGATCGAGCTTTTCAGCTCCTTAAGGACAGATTGACTCACGCTCCCGTGTTAGCTCTCCCAGACTTCAACAGAACATTTGAAGTCGAATGTGACGCATCTGGCGTCGGGATAGGAGCCGTGCTGACACAAGGTGGCAGACCGGTTGCGTACTTCAGTGAGAAACTCAGCGGTGCGCCGTTGAACTATCCTACTTATGACAAGGAGTTGTACGCATTGGTTAGAGCCATGGAGACGTGGCAGCATTACTTGCTTTCCCGAGAGTGTGTTATTCACACCGACCACCAAACCCTTCAACATCTCAAGGGTCAAACGAAGCTGAAACGCCGTCACGCACGATGGCTAGAATTTATCGAGACGTTCCCTTACGTCATCAAGTATAAGAAGGGAAAGGAAAACGTCGTCGCAGATGCCTTGTCTCGGAGATACGGACTTATCTCAATCATGGAATCTAAAGTGCTGGGATTCGAATTGATTAAAGATTTGTATGAGACAGACGGTGATTTCAAGGAAATATTTCGAGAACACGGAAAGGGAGCCTACAGCAAGTACTATCTCTTTGACAGATTTCTTTTCAAGGAAAAGAGATTGTGCATCCCGAGAGGATCCATTCGGGATTTGTTGTTAAGGGAGGCTCACGGAGGAGGACTTATGGGTCACTTCGGGGTAGACAAGACGCTCGACATGCTAAAAGAGCATTTTTTTTGGCCGCACCAGAGGCGAGATGTCGAGGCCCATTGTGCACGTTGTCTAATTTGTAAACGGGCCAAGTCAAAAGCCCATCCCCATGGCCTATATATGCCTCTGCCAATTCCTACTACACCTTGGACTGACATATCCATGGACTTTGTGTTAGGCTTACCAAAGCAAAACCACAAGGATTCCATCTTTGTCGTAGTAGACCGGTTTTCGAAGATGGCACATTTCATTCCATGTGCCCAGACGAACGATGCGAGTCAAACCGCTAATTTGTTTTTCAAGGAAGTGGTACGACTTCATGGCATCCCGAGGACTATCGTGTCAGATCGAGATACGAAGTTTCTGAGCCATTTCTGGAGATCTCTATGGAAAAAGCTCGGAACTAAATTAGTATTTTCGACAACTTGCCATCCGCAGACTGATGGTCAAACAGAGGTCGTCAACCGAACGCTATCCACACTGCTTCGGGCCACCATTGGACAGAACTTAAAGAGCTGGCTCGAGTGCATACCGTTCGTTGAATTTGCTTATAACCGAGCTGTCCACTCGGCCACAAAACTATCTCCGTTCGAGATTGTCTACGGATTTAACCCGCAGTCGCCTTTAGACCTAACACCATTGCCTCCTGCTGAGATTGTTAGTTTAGAAGGCGAGACCAAAGCCGATTTTGTCAAGAAACTGCACCAGAGGGCTAGAGACAACATCGAAAAGAGGACGGAAGCTTACCAAAAACAGGCCAACAAGAGTCGCAAGGCTGTAAGCTTCAAGGAAGGAGATTGGGTTTGGCTCCACATGCGGACCGAGCGATTCCCTCAAAAGAGAAAGAACAAGTTGGCGCCAAGAGGAGACGGACCATTCAAGATTATCCGAAAGATCAACGACAACGCCTACCAGCTGGAGCTTCCAGGTGAGTTTAATGTTTCTTCTACATTCAACGTTGCTGACTTATCTTTTTTTGATACAGGTGATAATCCAGTTTTGAGGACAAAACCTTCGGAAGAGGGAGGGAATGATGAGGATATCGGAACCGCAACAACGTCAAACGAGCCAGACTTGGAGGATCTTACGCCGCAAGTGCCAAGTGGACCGATCACACGTCAAAGAGCAAAGGCAATTAGCTTCAAATTCAACCATTTCGTGAAGCACTTGCTGGAGCGGAAAGAAGACGGACCAGACACAACTAACTTGACCACCAGCTCAGCTAAGCTCGGATCACTACCACTTCTCACCGGCGATCTTCTTCATGCACGACCAGCTTCACTTGGTGTCTTTACTATCACTAAGTAAAGACACCGTAAAATCATGCTAAGGAATTGTACTCTTTTTCCTACTTTCGGTTTTGTCCCACTGGGTTTTCCGAAAGAGGTTTTAACGAGGCAACACCCTTAGTGTGTTTAGAGTAGAAAACTTATTTTTCTTCTCTAATTTTCGGCCTTCTTTTTGATGGGCCTTTCATTCTTTTTTTCACATTTTTCTTCTCTTTATTTTGTCCAAAGTTGGCCCAAATGTTTAGGGCCCATTTTTTATGCATTGTATTTGCTGTTTTTGAGTTTTGGGCCAAGTTTCTTTATGAGACAAGAGGAAATTCGCCCAGAAACTTATTGACAACACTATTTAAACTCTTTAGGTCAATTAATAACAATTAGAACTTTTATGAACAAAATCCTAAGTCTAAACCTAGCTAGCCGTCGAGTAGAATTCTTAGAATTTGTGAACCTTCAAACCACTAACGTGTTTGCAGGATCATCCTTGGTGTATCTCGATCAATCCATAGTTCGAGTGGTCCAATTCGCTTCATCATCTCGTGATTGTTCAGAATCGAGATTCTCTTCTGATCAAACACAACACGATCCTGATCCAGGCTTGTATCACCTTCCCTGTGGATCGATCCCGTTTATACTACGAGAGGCACAACTGTGCACTTACAGTCATTAACTCGGGTAAACTCTTGAGGATACTTCTTAGTACACTCATGTGAAACTCGTTGAGATAAATAAATCTCTATCAAGTTTTTGCCTAATGTCCATTCCAGAACACTGATCCTGATCATGGAGTGTTATACTATTTTCTCGAAGAAATGTTTTGTCCCAATTGAGTTTTCCTTCTTTAGGTTTTTAATGAGGTATTGCTAATGGTTGAAAGCTTAGTCATTCTTCATGACTTATGCTTGAGGGGGAGTTTTGAAATGAAGAAGAATGATGAAGACAAAAAGAAGAAATGAAGAAAGTGTGTCTTAAACTCTAAGTAGGCGCCATATGTCCAAAATGAGTGACTTAGGCTTGTTTGTGATTAATGATATGTTATCCTTATAGCCAAACATGTATTAGGTTATCTTAGTATCCAAACAAGCCTAAACTAGTTAAGTATAAAAAGTTATCTCTATCTTCCTTTTTAAGTAAGAAATTCATTTTTCTAAAATCTTAATAATAATCATTCTTATTTTTCTCTCTAATCTCTCTATTTCTCTCAATCTACAAATCTCTAAATTTCATAAACTCATAAACTTTCATTATTATGAGTTTATGAGGATGGTGTCCGAAGATTTTGATCTAAACCTACAGATGTACACGTTCAAACTGAGTTACATATGAACTCATGCATGGACTACCACATGATACACCTCCTACCTTTGTGACCATTCAGAGGCAATTGTGTGGGTATTTCCAACAATTTTGGAAAGAGGCAATTCGTCTTTGTTTTGAGATTTCAAAGATATATGTTGTAGCTGTTAAAGAAGGTTATATATTTCAGCCTAAGAGCGAGCTTTCCTTTGAGAAATTTGATTCCCCGTCTATTCGACAATCTTCAACGTCTTGTAGAGTTATGCAGACTGTCAAAACGAATACGACGAAGACGCGGATATGAGATTTGACTTTTACGAGGATGTAGATGGTGCAAGTTCTGGTGATTAAGACTTCATAGGTGTTCAAAGAAATTGTAAAGAAGAAAATAAAAATATTCTCCAAATAAGAGGGACTCAACAGTTGATGATGAGTACTTAGACATTGTAATACTATGTTTTGTACAGGTTTGACTTCGATGTCGTCTCTTATTCGAAAAGGTTATCGTTTGTTAAATGTTTGGTAGAAAACTGTGCTTGGAGAGTCCGTGCTTCACGCCACGATGCTGGGAATCCGTGTTTCCGTATCTTCATATTTTGTGGAGAACACACATGTTCTGTTACAGAGAGGTCCTCTCGTGCGCGTCAAGCTACTCCTGATATTCTTGGTCGTGGTGGTGTTGGTTCATCTGTTATTTCTTGTCATGTTGTTGAATCTCTGAACAAACTTTTCGGTTTGAAGGTAAATCATTTTTAGTAAATACGTCTAGAAGGTCTGTAGATATTCCAGAATTAGTTATCTAGTATGCCAAGGTCTTTCAGACTTAAATACTACATTTGTAATATTTGAGAAGGTCTGTAAGACTTTAGATTTATATTTTATACAGATAATATACTTAAGGAACATTGTACTTGGAAGCTCGGGTGTTAACGTCGTCACCAGCAGAGAATAATTTTGAAGAACTTCCATCGTATTTGTATATGATTAGACGTACGAATCCATGAACAGTTATCAAGCTGGAAGTTGACGGAGATGACAGTTCTATTCATTGCTTTTGATGCAAGCATTGGAGGATTTCCATATATGAGGACCTCTCACAGCCTCAATGCAAGATGGAAATATCAACATTTTTTCAATGGCTTTTGGTGTGGTTGATAATGAAAATGATGAATCGTGAGAATGATTTTTTCGACAACTGAACCGCGTTATTCCTGATGATATAGAGTTGGCAATCATTTCAGATAGGCATAAATCAATCTCCAAAGCAATTCCAAAAGTGTATCCGCTCGCCAGTCACATTATTTGCACTTACTATCTACGTAAAAATATATTGGGCAGGTTGAAAAGGAGAGGCCTTTAAGCTGTTTAAGAAGGCTGCAACTGCATAGAGGCTTGCCGAGTTTAATACCATATTCAGCAAAATAGAGAGACTCGATGCAAGGCTATATCAGTACTTGGTAAAGGCAGATATTCGTTTGTGAAGTCGTGTGCATTTCCCTGGAAAAGATACAACTTAACCACTTCGAACATAGCGGAATCTATCAATCATGCCTTAGCTGAAGCCATAAATTTTCCTATTGTTCAGCTTATATATGCCATTAGGGCAATGTTAACAACGTGGTTCGCTAAGAGGAGGGCAAAAACAGCTGCAACGTCAATCATTATTAATACATCTATCGAAAAATTACTTCAAGTAAAATGTGAAAAGTCTTTTAGACGTTGTAGATTTCCGCATATCTACCAGGTACCTTCCAGACCTAACTTTCTAAGTGTGAAAGGTCTGCTATAGGTCTGCGAAGGTTTGTAAGGTCTTCATAACTTAGTTCTTAAGTCTACCAGACCTAATTGATTACGTCTGTTATGTCTGCTACTAAGTCTGGAAGGTCTTTAAGGTCTTCAAGAATTCATAAATAAGTCTTCTATATCTTGATTTGGTAGAACTCACAGTATTTTTTCAGTCCATGCAGCACAAGCTTCTGGAAGCCACGCAGTACAATGTTTAATACTTAGATGAGCATCAAGCAGTTGTGACATGCTTAGCGTCTTCGCATATAGTTAATCTTAATGAGAAAACGTGTTCTTGTAAACGTTTTAACGTTGATAAAATACTTTATGTGCCTGCCTTAGCTGCAACAGAAGCATGACATCGTTCAAAGATCGACCTCACAGATCCATACTATTATACAAGCTACTTGTACCTGAAGATGTCGCAACAAAAGTATGAAAACGCATGTTGTTCGTAACCAACCTGGTAGGCCAAAGAACTCAAGGCTGAAAAGTTAGTTCGAGTGCTCAACAAACACTAACCGTCCAAGGAAAATAACGACGTGCTCAAAATGTAAAGGTGTGGGTGATAATGCTCAGACATGTGAAAGAATCGCCGAACCTTGAATTCAGAATACGTTGTATTGTATATTACTTGTACCATTTGTAAACGAGAGGATAATGGACTAAGATTTATATTTTTTAGACTTAAACTAAGTTTGGTAGACATAAACTAATTCTACTAGACGTTTCTTAATTGTGATAGACTAAAAAAACTACATCTGGAACGACTGCCAGACCTTGTGGGCTTAGTGAAAAGTACACTTGTGAAATTGTATTCATATATTTCCTAGTGTACAGACATAATCATCCAAAAAAATAATATACAATTCTTTGTCTCTACCGATCCAAAAGAAACCCTTGTGAAGCTGTGTTTAACGTTTCCTTTTCTATTTCACATGCTCACGTATTTGGATTGGTAGATGAGATTATCTCTGGTATTGGAAGCTCATCCATGACATCAATCCATAGCTTCAAGCGGATAAAGGAATGAATTTATCGTCTAGTTTCAGCGCGAAGGAGTGTCCAAGGGCGAGACAATCAATAAACTTGAGCGTGTAGACGTCATAATCACCAGATGCTTGGTTAATGGGCGTTGAGTTTATCCTGTACACCGATAAGGCCTTCATAGTACATTGTAACAAAGGACGAGGAACATTACTTCACTTATTCCAATACATGATTTTGTGTCACAGCTGATGTTGAACAATCATAGATCTTGATTTGCCTGTTCGATAAATCAATCTCCAATGTAACCCAGTGGACATTGTCGATGTTATGAGCAACAAACAATGTGTCAGCGTCCTTAAACCACTGCTTGTTTGTTGGGCAATGAAGTGGGGCTTCTCCTAAGTACATTTGGTGAAAGTAGTCATCGAACATGTACTGCTTAGGACTTCTGTTGAAGATGTTATAATGCCCATACCAACATGCCCAGAGACTCGGATTGAGGAAAGCTATCCTATCGTTCTTATACGACATTGATGTACGCATACTCCTTCGCCGGAACAAGTTCATATCGCCAGTCGTATGTTGTTAAAGATACAACAATGGTAAGACATAAGATGGATAGAGGAAGGTCTACCTTGTATATCTTAATAGACTTATGAATTCACCATATCTGTGAGCCGTCCATATTATGTGACTGGCCATCAATCTCTGGGGATGAGCAACTGCAGATAAAAGTCCGCTAAAGGAGTTACGGAGTCCAAAAACATTTCCCTGAAATTAACAAAAGAACCGAGTGAAAAAAACGATAAAATGTATCGAGAAAACAAAGAACAATTTTACGCACAGTTCGCGACTGACAATGTTGCGCAGCCAAATCATTTTTTGTCTTTCTATAGGACCAAATGGATCGTATGCATTTGGCCCTAACTTATCCGCCATTATTCGCTTCATGACAGAACTCCCTTCGTAATGAGAATTCTGTAAAAGACGAAGTCTTTAAGGTCTACCAGACTTACAACAGACTTACAACATACATTGATGAATTAGTTTCTAAGTCATGTAGACCTTAACAGACTTACTATCTAAGTCTTTAAGGTCCACACGACTTAGAAACTAAGTCATCAATGTCTAGCATACCGATGTACACCTAGTTAGATCTTTGTTGAAGGAGAGAGGGAAGAAGGAATACATGGTTTGCAGCGAGAAGACGTGATCTACTTGGTTTGGCCAGAGCATTCTCTATGTAAATAAAGTCTATGTCTGAACTGCTCTGTATAGCAGTGTCCAAAATGTGACACTCATCATCATTCTCGAGACTAATTATGGCTGCTTGGGACCTCTCTGGAGATGGAGTAGCCTCAGGATCACTTTGCTTCAGATTTGTTTGCTTACGTATAATTTCAGGGTTTCTAACAAGCTTTAATTTTGGAGAAAAAGGATCAGAGGTTTGTTGCTCCTCATATATCCACTCCTTCTGCAAAAAGGACGATGGACGAGATACCAGATCGTCCTCCAGATCCTTTTTACTCTCTTGCTCATATATCCTTTCCCTCTGCAAAAAAAAGCGTGTCAAATCCACTAGACTATTAAACGACCTCAAAGGTGTACTACCAGATCTACCAACTAGGTCTGCCAGATTTAAGTTACTGTATCAAGTAGATCTTCTAGATTTTGATGTATCCATTTTGTCTTGTCTGCCATACGGTTCAGTCATAATCAACTACACTCTTATGTACCTTTTTTTTTCCAGCTGCGACATCGACATCACTGGAGGAAGACTTCAGCGTCAAGGCCATCAAAGGTGGCTTATCTTGTGATTCGAAGAACGTAAAGAAGTGCTTGTTTATAGCAGACTGCTGCAACATGGTTTGTTCAATCCGACAAAACCGCTCATGGATCACAGCTTCGTTGATTTTATTTTCCTCTATTCGAGCGATCATATCCTCTTCCAATCGCCTAATCCGTTCAACATTGTTTATTTAATCCGATCTTATAATATCCAATGTTTACTTCATGGTCTCCAGGAAGTCGGACATTAATTTTTTTCCTTTTGATCGGATTCAGCCCTTGCCTCATACTGCTTGCGCCATTATTTCTTGGTCTTTAACTCTTTATCTCTGGCCGCATTTTTCGGCCAAAGTCTGGTTTGATGACAAATCCAAAGATTCCTTCTCCTTTAGATATTTGGTAGGCTTTGTATGTTCATGAGCCTTATTTATATTATCTGGCTCTGTAAACTTCTTTGCCTTCTTTGAGATTTCCATCTCAAGTTGGTCTGCTTCAGTCTTATTTTTTCTCTCCGCCTTCTTTTGGTGCACATCCGCCGGTCTGTCTTGGATATCCCAAAACGTCTCATCTAACTCGCCAGCAAGAATGTCTCTGATCAGTCCGTCAAATTTTGTATCCTCGACATCTCCTCACTAATCAAGGTATACTTTTTCGTAAGGCTTCTCCACCAGGTGCACCATGCGGACTTACAAAACAATAACAAAACTTAACTTATACAACTTTTCATTATAAAACTTAAAAGGTCTTTTTAGACTTAATTAGTTTAAGTCTGGCAGATCTTGTAGACCTTCCAGGCTTTTGTTACTTAAGTCTGGAAGACCTACAAGGTCTAAGAAAGATGACGAAAATGAAGATGACGACGCAAAGACTTGTTTACCTTACTGTCAGCGGTAGGCTTGTCAAGTTCAAAGATAGCATTTGTCTCTATGGCGTGGCTTAGGCGTCCCGCCCAACGAAAAAGAGGAATCACTCCTTCTCTTTTACCCCCTGCCACTACTTCTAATACGGGGATCTACTCGAAATTCCAAACTAGAAGCACATGCACCAACCCATGCACAGTATATGATCCAGTGAGCTGATGTCATGTTCTAAGTATCAAAGAGATCAAGGCCTCTAACTCTAGCTTAAGGCCATGTGGTCTAAGTCATCTAAGGGGAGTGTCTAAGACTTGTTTTTGTTCTATTATTATGTTATCCTTGTATTCATTCATGTATAAGGCAATCCTTGTATCCAAACAAGCCTAGACTATATTAGTATAAATAGCTATCTCTCTCCTCATTTGTAACTTAGAAAACATTATTCTCATTTTCTCAATACAATCATTCTTCTCTCTAATCTCTCTAATCTCTCATTCTCTAAATCTACAAATCTTTTAATCTCATATTCTTTGATGGTATCAGAGCCAGGTTAAAACAATTTGGGATAAAATTCATCATTTAATCAAGTCGAAATCATCTTCGTCTATCATTCCAATTTCGTTTGTCAATTTTGATCGAGAATTCCGGCTAAACCACGACAGTTTTTGACAATCTGCTTTTTCTGGATTATTCTCCGGCGAGTCCTGAAGCCACGACAATTGGATTTGAATCGTTTTACCACGGGAATCAAAAGATATAATTTTCTTGCATCAGACCTCTGCGATTGCCTTTGCCGCAAACCTTCGTGTTTCTCTGAGTATTCCGTCGTCAAAACTTCACCAAATCATGATTTTACAAATCCTAATATCAATCCCATCAAGTCTAGTTGCTGTTTAAAGAAAGCAGAACTTAATTATCCTAAGTTTGAAGGAAATTCTTGAAGTTTTCTTTACAAGAATCTGGTGATAAAACTCTTATCCTTTCTCAGTTTTCTTAAAATATTTGAATATGAAAAGTTAGATAAGTACCTTTAGTGTCTCCACGAAATTTGGTTGCAATCAGAAAGGTTTAAGTCTTCAAGACAGATTTTCTTGATTTTCATCAAACTTTGAAAATCTGGAAAATGGAGGGAAACTTGATTTTTGGATTGGTACATTGGTAAAATTCGATTTTTGTTGCTGGATCATCATTGGTTGTGAAGCTAAGGACTTTTAGAATTTGTTCTTGTTGGTTGGAGTTGGTTGAATTTTTTTGCAAGAGTTGCCAAAGTTGTTGGAGTTGTTGGAGTTGCCAAAGCTGTTCTATGCGCTCGCGTGCGTGTGCGCCCAATAGTTCCCGACCAGCTATGTCCCGACCATCTACGTCCCGACCAGCCATTCCCGACCATTCCCATAAGCTAGCCAGCCTCTGTCAGCTTGTGAAGTATGGAGATTCAAACCATTACCAAAGCTCTTGTCATTCTACATGGAGCAAACTATCTCTTATGGTCTAGGACCATGAAAACCACATTGGGTGGTAAAGGCCTTTGGAATCATATTTCAACCAATGGTCATGATGAAAATGAAGTTTCTGAAGTTAATGAGGTTGTGGCTGCTCAACCTAAATGGTACCAAGAAGATCAATTGGTACTCTCTATACTTAAAACTTTCTTGCTAGTGATCTCTTAGAAGCTAATTTATTTTGTGAGAATGCTAAGGAACTTTGGGACACTTTGCAAAAGGTGTATGGAAACACCACTAACCTTTTAAGAATTTTTTAGGCGAAAAATTCTTTGAATGAATTGAAGCAGGAGGATGCAAAATTCATAAAGCATTATGGCTCATTCAGAGCATTGTGGGCTGAGCTAGAGATGCTAAGGTCAGCCACAATTGATCCAATTATTCTTCTAGAAAGGAAAGAACAAGACAAGGTGTTTGGGTTACTATTAACTCTTAACACAACTTATTCAGATCTTATTAAGCATATTCTCAGGTCTGATAATCTTCCTATCTTGGAAAATGTTTATGCTAAAATCCAAAAGGAGCAAGGATTCCATGGACTCTTTGGCAACAAGGCTGAATTGGTGGTTACACACAAGAGTTTCTTCAAACCAACAACAACAAATGATACAAGGAAGAAGAGACTAATATGTGACCATTGCGAAAGGAGTGGTCATACAAAGGAGTGTTGGGTAATCCATCCTGAACTGAAGCCAGCTGGTCACTTGAGAAACAACAGCACACAGCCGGCCACACTCAGCTTCAAGCTGCCGGCCATGGCATGTACAAGCTCCCGGCCCCTTCTATGGCTTGTACCAGCTCCCATTGTCACTCGGCCTCAACCAGTTCCATGTCTTCAGCATCTGAATTTGTGACAAAATCAGATCTAGAAGCTCTTCTCAAAGCAATTAAGGATGGTAATGTGTTGGGTAAAACTCTCCATGCTTCTTTTCAAACTTCTTTTGCTCCTAATGCCTCTAAATCATTGGTTGTTGACTCTGGTGCTTCTCATCATATAATTAGTGATCTAGGATTGCTAGAGAATTTAGAACATGCCTTAGCTAATGTTGTCATTGCTAATGGAATCAAAGTACCAATCAAAGGCATAGGAAAGCTTAAGTTGTTTGATAGAGAATCTAAAACTTTTTACATGCCATCTTTTACATCAAATTTGCTTTCAGTTAAAAGAGCCACTACTGATTTGAATTGTCAAGCTATCTTTGGTCCTAATGATTTCTACTTTCATGATATTGAGACTAGTAGAAAATTTGGCCAAAGAACTACAAGGAATGACTTGTATGTGCTTGAAGATATGTCAAATGCAAGAAGGGTGGAACCGGTTGCTAGTACTAGCTCTTTTAGTGATGATTCTTATCTTTGGCATGCTAGATTAGGACATCCTCATCTTAGAGCACTAGAACTAATTTTTCCTGGTTTAAAAATGCCAAAGGATATGTGTGATTCTTGTATAATTGTGAAACATTGCAAAACAATTTTTAAGAAATCTTTGCATCCTTATGATAATTGTTTTGAGTTTGTGCATTCTGATGTTTGGACATCTCCATTCCCATATAGAGAAAATCACAAGTAATTTTATTGATGAAAAGTCCAAATATACTTGGGTCACTTTGCTTAGTTCTAAAGATAGAGTATTTGATGCATTTCTAAATTTTCAAGCATATGTTACTAACTAATATAATGCAAGTATTAAATGCTTTAGAACAGATAATGGAGGAGAATACACTAGCACCAGACTTCAACAACACTTGGCCAAGTGATGTGGTCATTGTAGGAAGGAACACACGGATCCAAGACCGGCAACAGGGTGAGCCGAAGGCGGAAGGCTTGAAACGGTAAGATGGAGGTTTTGGTGCGATAAAAGATAGAAGATCAATGTGAATGAGAGGATGGCTAAAGAGATATTGAATGAAACGAATGGTGAAATGGATTCAGATTGGAAACGGTTGAAGAGATTGTGAATGGATGGATCGAATGGTGAGATTTTCAAAGGGGTGAAAGACTTTGAATCACCAAACTTGTTTCGATCTGGACATGACACACCGGATCCAAACAAGGATTTTACAAACTACCAATCTAGATATTACACACTAGAAAGGGGTTTGCAAGAATGAGATGAATCGATCATTAACACTTTTAGAGAGAAAAGTTATTATTCAAAATTGATTAAGCTTTACAAGGGCCACGGCCTAAGTGATATACACCCAAGAGTCAATTCGAAATACATGGGTCAAACTCTCGCATGTATGGCACAAAAAACCAAGCAATTAAGAGGCAAGACCGTGCAGATTAAAAGATGGTCAAACTGAAGTGAATGTACACGCCTAAGTGAAATGGGCCGGGCCAAAGAAGAAATGCCACAAAACTATGTCAAAGGCCTTATGGGCTTGATCCTTTTAAAGATGCACCAGGCCCCATTAAAAACCCATGTGAGAAAAACCCAATGGGAAAAACCTCATATGGGAAAAGGGAACCAAGTGAACCTTTAATCCCAATCACATAAGCCCAAAGACAAATTTTAAATGGACTTAGAAAAGATGAGAAATGAATGGGTCAGAAAGAACCCAATGGAATCTTGGAGAGCCTTGGTCCGTGAACGGATCATGGGACCAGGTGGAACGGTCCATGACGTCGGGATAGGACTGGTCGAGGTGTTGGTCGACTGGCGGGTCGTTGGGTCGATGCTGGCTGTAGTCCTGGTCGAATCGCGATCGAGGCTCTGTTCGAGGCGCCGGTCGAAGTCCTGGTCGAGGTCCTGGTCGAAGCTTGGGTCACTGGTTGGTCGTCTGTTCGTCCTTGCTCGCGTCCTTGGCCACGTCCTGGACCAACCTCCATGCACTCGTCCGGGTACGCACGGCCCTCGTTCTCGTTTGCATCCGGCTTCTCGTCCTGGCCATCGTCCATTCCATCGACCAGTTGGTCCGGTCTAGCGTCCAGGCTCACATCATCCCCTCCCACTTGAAGAGGATTTGACCTCAAATCCGGTCCATCTGCACAAAAAGGAATCAAATCAGTAATATTGAAACTTGAACTCACAGAATACTTACCTTGCAAGTCAAGCTGGTAGGCATTGTCGTTGATGCGCTTGACCACCGTGAACGGTCCATCCACCCACGGCATTCTTCAGGAAACCGGTCCTTGCGTAAGTAGATCCAAATCTGATCTCCTGGCTTAAAAGTAAGCTTCCTCCGGTGCTTGTCAACGGCTTGGCCATATTTCCGGGTTTTGGCCTCAATATTGGCTCGAGCTTTTTCATGAATCTGTTTAACCAAACGAGCCTTCTGTTCTCCATCAAGACTAGCACACTCACTCAAAGGTAAAGGCATTAGATCCAAAGGTGAAATAGGACTAAAGCCATAAACAATCTGAAATGGTGAATGCTTAGATGCTGAATATACCGAATGATTGTATTCGAATTCTACATGAGGCAAATGCTCTTCCCAAGTCCTAAGGTTCTTACCTACAAATGCACGCAATAGAGAACCTAGAGTCCTATTAACAACCTCAATTTGGTCGTCACTCTCAGGATGGCATGTGGTAGAAAAGCATAATTTTGTGCCTAATTTAGACCATAAAGTGCGCTAAAAATGACTTAAAAACTTGGTGTCCCTATCAGACACAATAGTCCTAGGCATACCATGCAACCTAACTACTTCCTTAAAGAACAGGTTAGCTACATGTAATGCATCATCCGTTTTCCTACATGCTATGAAATGGGACATCTTGGAAAACCTATCAACAACAACAAAAATACTATCCTTCCCATTTCATGTCCTAGGCAAATCTAAAATAAAATCCATGGACAAATCAACCCAAGGACGTTCCGGGATGGGTAAGGGATGATACAAACCGTTGGGCTGAGTCGTGGACTTAGCCTGTTTACACTTAACACACCGGTTGCATATTCTTTCAACATCTTTCCTCATATGTGGCCAATAGAAGTGTTCATGCATCACGGCTAAGGTCTTAGACACGCCAAAGTGTCCCATGAGTCCACCAGCATGGGCCTCACGGACAAACAACTCTCTCATGGAACAAGATGGGACGCACAAGCGGTTTTCAAAGAACAAGTACCCATCTTGCACATAATAACGACCTGTAGGATTCTTAAGACAAGACTTATAAATTTCTCCATAGTCTGAGTCAGTATCATACAGTTCCTTCATATGCTCAAATCTCATAAGTTTAACTTCCAAAGTAGATAGAAGGACATACCTGCGTGACAAGGCATCGGCTACAACATTCTCTTTGCCTTGCTTGTATTTTATGACATATGGAAATGTTTCTATGAACTCCATCCACTTGGCATGACTCTTGTTGAGCTTATGTTGGCTTTTAAGATGCTTGAGCGACTCATGGTCCGTGTGTATCACAAATTCCTTGGGCCACAAGTAATGTTGCCAAGTTTGCAATGAACGGACAAGAGCATACAACTCCTTATCATACGTAGGGTAGTTCAGTGTAGCTACTCCAAGTTTCTCACTGAAGTAGGCTATGGGCTTACGGTCTTGCATAAGAACAGCTCCTATCCCAACACCTGAGGCATCACACTCAATTTCAAAGGTGTTAGAAAAATTAGGCAAGGTCAATAAAGGCGCATTGGTGAGCTTGTCCTTGAGCAGCTGGAATGCTTCCTCCTGCTCCTTTTCCCATTTGAATCCCACGTCTTTCTTGATCACCTCACTCAATGGTGCTGCCAAAGTGCTAAAGTCCTTTACAAAACGCCTATAAAATCCTGCCAGACCATGAAAGCTGCGGACTTCCCCCACGGTCTTTGGATTAGGCCAATCACGTATAGCTCGGACCTTCTCTTGATCCACTTGCACACCTGCAGCACTTACTACAAAGCCTAGGAAAACAATGTTATTTGTCCCAATAGTGCATTTCTTCATATTAGCATAAAGCCTCTCTTTCCTAAGCACTTCTAAAACAAGTTTAAGATGTTGCACATGTTCTTCCAAGGTCTTATTATATACTAAGATGTCATCAGAGTATACAACTACAAAATGTCCTATGAATTCCCTAAGCACATGATTCATAAGTCTCATAAACGTACTAGGTGCATTGGTTAAGCCAAAGGGCATGCCTAACCATTCATATAGACCATGCTTAGTTTTAAAAGCGGTTTTCCATTCATCACCCTCTTTCATTCTAATCTAGTGATAACCACTTCTAAGGTCTATTTTAGAAAACAACCTAGATCCATGAAGTTCATCAAGCATGTCATCTAATATAGGAGTAGGATGGCGATACTTTATCGTGATGTTGTTGATTGTCCTACAATCAACACACATGCGCCAAGTCCCATCCTTTTTAGGGACAAGGAGGACAGGCACAGCACACGGGCTCATGCTTTCACGGATATGTCCCTTGGCCATGAGCTCGTCAACTTGTCTTTGCAATTCTTTGGTTTTCACGGGATTGGTTTGATAGGCTGGCCGGTTTGGTAAGGTAGCTCCAGGAACCAGATCAATTTGATGTTCTATTCCATGAATGGGTGGCAACCCATTGGAACACTCTTCTGGAAACACTTCCTGAAACCCCTGCAAAAGATCACTCAGAATGCTCGGGATTACCGTCTCTTGGTTAGTAGACACAAGTACATGCTCCTTATATATTAGCATAAGAACCGGAGCCTTAAGACTAAGACTGCGTTTGACATCACTAGCCTTAATGTAAAAGTTTTTAGACTTAGACTCCTTAAACTGGGTAGCTTCTTTGTTTTGTTTCTTAAGATGTAATTGGTCTAAGTATACCTCATGGGGTGTCATAGGAATCAAAGTGGTCTTACGACCTTTAAATGTGAAGTGGTGGCGGTTGGTGTAGCCATCATAGGTCACCTTCCTGTCTGACTGCCACGGTCTTCCTAAGAGGATATGGCTTGCTTCCATAGGTAAGATATCACATAGGACCTCGTCTTTGTACTTTCCTATCTCAATCGGTACCTTGACCTGATGGGTCACTTTTAATTCGCCTGAGTCATTAAGCCACTGAAGGGGGTACGGTTTTGGGTGTGGCAGCTCCTCCAGTCCTAATTTCCTGACTATGGACTCACTAGCAACATTAGTGCAACTACCACCATCGATTATTAAGCTACATACATTCCCTTGTATTAAGCAGCGTGAGTGAAATAGGTTTTCCATTTGGTCCGGTTCTTCTGCCTTAGATTGGACACTCAGGGACCTTCTTGCCACAAGGAGTTAACCAGAAACCGGTGGTTTTTCTTCCCCACTGGTCAAGGGGTCAAGGTCCTCTTCCTCTTCAGACTGGACCTCTCCATTTTCCATGATGATCATGGTCCGCTTGTTGGTACACTCGTTTGCATAGTGCCCTAGACCTTGGCACTTGAAACACCGAATGTCCCGAGTTCTGGTGGGACGCTCCTCGGCCTTGTGCTTATCCGGCCTAGGTGGGAATGGGTTGGAAGTTTTCCTAGACACGGCCGACTTGGATTCAAAGGCGCGGGTTGGTTTAAAGTCCTTGTTGAAAGTTAACTTAGGACCTACTGTTCCTGCACCATAAGACCGAGTATTAGTCTTCCTTTTAAGCTGCTGCTCTATAAGCAAAGCCTTGTGTAGCATCTCCTCCAATTTTACATAGTGTTGCATATCCAGCTGGTCTTGTATCTCCTGGTTGAGTCCACTCATGAAGCGTGACATGGTGGCTTCACGGTCTTCAGTTACTCCGGCTCGAATCAAGAGCATCTCCATCTCTTTGAAGTAATCATCTACACTCTTGTTGCCTTGTTGTAGATGCCTTAGTCTTTGATGGAGGTCTCTGTGGAAATGGTTGGGAACAAAGCGCCGTCTCATGAGGAACTTGAGTTCTTCCCATGTCTCAATGGGATACTCTCCATTGCGTCTTCTAGAAGTAACCACCTGATCCCACTAGCTTAGGGCATAATCATAAAACTCTGTAACAGCCAAATTAACTTTGTTAATATCATTATAAAATTGGCATTTAAAAACGAGTTCTATTTTAGTTTCTCAATCAAGATAGATAATGAGATCATTGTGGCCGTGTAAGGGTGGTATCTTCAGCTTGAGGTTGTTGAGTTGATCCGTCTGAGGAGGTAGGTTTGGAACCTTATGGTGACGCCTTGGTCGATCATGTGCACTGTGGTCTGATCCTCCGGAATTGTAGAACCTAGCCACTCCTTCATCTCCAACAAAGGTCCTACAACCTAAGCTTCCTGCATCCGAGGCATGCACTTGTGGTTCAGGCGTGAGACCACGTACACGTATAGGAGGGATAGGGTTTCTTTGTCGTGGTTGTCGTCTATTTGGTAAAACCCTATGGATCTCCTCACGGATGCCAATCTGAATGGTTTGAAAACGCTCCTCTATGGTCCGGTTGAGTCTGGTTGTTAGATCATCAAACATGCGGTTGAACCGGTTTGCTTCAGACTCCTCTTCGTCATTTCCTGCCATTTAAAATACTTAGAACAAGTTAAATGTTCACGGGAATAAGATCAAACACGAAGATGTCACACGGTTTATTAGAATTTAAAAGGTCACTTAAGAAGTTCAATGATTTCTTATGGAATAAACGATGAATAACAAGAAAGAAGAAGGGCTCAGCCTGATGTCTGCTCTGATACCACTTGATGTGGTCCTTGTAGGAAGGAACACACGGATCCAAGACCGGCTACAGGGTGAGCCGAAGGCGGAAGGCTTGAAACGGTAAGATGGAGGTTTTGGTGCGATAAAAAATGGAAGATCAATGGGAATGAGAGGATGGCGAAAGAGATATTGAATGAAACGAATGGTGAAATGGATTCAGATTGGAAACGGTTGAAGAGATTGTGAATGGATGGATTGAATGGTGAGATTTCCAAAGGGGTGGAAGACTTTGAATCACCAAACTTGTTTCGATCTGGATATGACACACCGGATCCAAACAAAGATTTTACAAACTAGCAATCTAGATATTACACACTAGAATGGGGTTTGCAAGAATGAGATGAATCGATCAAGAACACTTTTAGAGAGAAAAGTTATTATTCACAATCGATTAAGCTTTACAAGGGCACGGCCTAAGTGATATACACCCAAGAGACAATTCGAAATGCATGGGTAAAACTCTCGTATGCATGGCACAAAACACCAAGCAATTAAGAGGGAAGACCGAGCAGATTACAAGATGGTCAAACTGAAGTGAATGTACACGCCTAAGTGAAATGGGTCGGGCCAAAGAAGAAATGCCACAAAAATATGTCAAAGGCCTTATGGACTTGATCCTTTTAAAGATGCACCAGGCCCCATTAAAAACCCATGTGAGAAAAACCCAATGGGAAAAACCTCACATGGGAAAAGGGAACCAAGTGGACCCTTAATCCCAATCACATAAGCCCAAAGACAAATTTTAAATGGACTTAGAAAAGATGAGAAAGGAATGAGTCAGAAATAACCCAATGGAATCTTGGAGAGCCTTGGTCTGTGAACGGGTCATGGGACCAGGTGGAACGGTCCATGACGCCGGGACAGGATTGGTCGAGGTGTTGGTCGAGTGGCGGGTCGTTGGGTTGATGCTGGCTGTAGTCCTGGTCGAAGCGCGGGATCGAGGCTCTGGTCGAAGCGCCGGTTGAAGTCCTGGTCGAGGTCCTGTTTGAAGCTTGGGTCACTGGTTGGTCGTCCGTTCGTCCTTGCTCGCGTCCTTGGCCACGTCCTGGACCAACCTCCATGCACTCGTCCGGGTACGCACGACTCTCGTTCTCGTTTGCATCCGGCTTCTCGTCCTGGCCATTGATACTAGTTGTCCTTACATTCCACAACAAAATGGAGTGGTTGAAAGGAAGAATAGGCATTTGATGGAAGTTGTGAGAGCAATGATGTTCCACATGAAAGTTCCCAAAAGATTTTGGGGGGATACTCTTGTAGCTGCATGCTACTTGATTAATAGGAATCCTACAAAAGTCTTTGATGACTTGTCTCTATTTGAGGTACTAAACAAAATTAGATCTAACATTGACCACTTAAGAGTTTTTGGTTGTGTTTGTTTTATATTAGTTCCAAAGGAGCAAATGAACAAGCTGGAACCAAAGAGTATCAAAGCTATGTTCATTTGGTATTCCTCCACCCAGAAAGGATAAAAATGCTATGATCCAGAGACTAGAGGAGTCTTAGTATCCAGAGATGTCAAATTCCAAGAATCAAAAGGTTTCTATGAAGAAAGAACTTGTGATCAATTCAAAGACATCTCCACAACAAGATCTAACCAAGCTGAGAACTTGAGGAGACTCTTGGAGAGCATTGGCATAGTCTCTCCTCATCCTCAGCCCATGGCCACCTCACTTCAACCTCAGCCTCCTGCACCAGCTGCGTACAGCCCCGGCACGGCCATAGCACCGGCGGCCGTGCCGAGGCCATCCACTCCGGTCCGGTCCGGTCCAGTTCCCTCCAGTTCTCCTAGCCTTCCTCCTCTTGAACATGGGGGGGAGAAGCATCTACTCATGTCCAGCAAGACTCAGAAGGAGATGAATCATTTCTAGTCTCAGCTTCCAAGAGATCAAGATATGTGCCCACTATCATTGAAGCTTTAAGTGAAGAAGTGGAGCCTATCCAAGAAGCTCTACCTACAGTGTTAAGAAGGAGCACAAGACAAAGGAATCCATCAGTCTTCTACAATCAGAATGTTGTAGTTCATCATGATCAAGGAGTTTGTAACATTGCTTACTTACCTACTAACCATGTTGCATTCACTTTAAGTCTTGATAAAGAACAGATTCCATAGACATATGAGACAGCTATGACTAAGAAAGAATAGAGGGAAGCTATCCTAGCTGAGAAGCAAGCCATGCAAAGGAATGGTACCTATGCTCCAACCACTTTACCTAAAGGAAAAAGGGTTGTAAGTTCTAAGTGGATTTTTACCATTAAATATAAAAGCAATTGTGAAATTGATAGATATAAAGCTAGGTTGGTGGCTAGAGGATTTACTCAGACTTATGGTGAAGATTATAGGGATACCTTTGCACCTATAGCTAAGCTTCACTCTGTTAATGTTGTTCTTTCACTTGCTACTAACCTTGATTGAAAATTATGGCAATGGATGCTAAGAATGCATTTTTACAAGGTGAATTAGAAGAAGAGGTATACATGTCACCTCCACCAGGTCTAGAGGAAGAGGTAGGGGCCGCCAACATACTCAGGCTGAGCAAGGCCATTCATGGCCTTAAACAATCTCCAAGAGCTTGATACCACAAACTGAGTGTAACCTTGATGGATAGAGGCTTCAAAAGATCTGAAGTTGAACACACTCTTTTTACACTAAAGAGTAAGGAAGGTATTGTGATAATTCTCATTTATGTAGATGATATAATCATATCTGGTAGTGATAGTGTTGGTATTGCATCTACAAAATAATATTTAAAAAGTCTCTTCTTATCTCAAAGGAAATATGTTGTAGATTTACTAACCTCTACAGGTATGATGGAAGCTAAATCAGCCAAAACACTCTTAGAAGAAGACTATAAAATCGGCACTAAGAAGGAGCTAGAGGAGGAAATTGATTTTCATGATCCTAAGCTCTATAGGAAAGTGGTTGGTAAGCTTATTTATCTAATAATCACTAGATCAGATTTATGTTTTGCTGTGAATCAGGTATCTCAACACATGCAAGGTCCAAAGATTAGACATTGGGAGATGGTAAATCAATTTTTGAGATATCTAAAAAGCTCTTATGAACAAGGTATATGGATGGGTTGCAATAGAAACACAAATGTGGTTGGTTATTGTGATGCAAATTGGGCAGGAGATAGGGGAGATAGAAGAAGTACCACAAGCTATTGTACTTTCATAGGAGGGAACCTTGTGACTTGGAAAACCAAAAAGCAAAAGGTGATGTCATGCTCTAGTGCAGAATCAGAATATAGAGCCATGAGGAAGCTTACAACTGAATGCATTTGGCTGAAACAACTTCTTGAGAACTTGGCCGTGAGCTTTGATGATCCTATCACCATTCATTTTGAAAATCAGGCTGCTATACACATTGACTCCAACTCTGTGTTTCATGAAAGGACCAAGCATATAGAGGTAGATTGCCACAAAGTAAGAGAAGCTGTTGGAAAAAGAATCATCTTGCCTTGCTATACAAAGAGTGAGGAACAACTAGCTGATGTGTTTACCAAAGCAACAACTTTCAAGAATGATGCCTCCATCTATCCAATGCTTGGCTTATGACCATTCCACAACAATGATCCCAACATGGAGTGTTATACTCTTTTTTCCTTTTGTCCCAATTGAGTTTTCCTTCTTTAAGTTTTTAATGAGGTAATGCTTCATGGTTGCAAGCTTAGACATTCTCCATGTCTTAAGCTTGAGGGGGAGTTTTGGAATGAAAAAGAAATGATGAAGGAAGAAGACCTCTAACTCTATCTTAAGGTCGTGTGGTCTAAGTCATCTAAGGGGAGTGTCTAAGGCTTGTTTGTGTTCTAGTATTATATTATCATTGTAGCCATTCATGTATAAGGCAATCTTTGTATCCAAACAAGCCTAGACTAGATTAGTATAAATAGCTATTTCTTTCCTCATTTGTAACTTAGAAAACATTATTCTCATTTTCTCAATACAATCATTCTTCTATCCAATCTCTCTAATCTCTCATTCTCTCATTCTCTAAATCTACAAATCTCTTAATCTCATATTCTTTCAACGGATGCCTCTCAAATCTTTTTGGATTCATGACCAGTTTTGCATGATAGGGGGAGAGCCGACTATGAGGGTGCAGTCCGAAGATAGCTACATGGAACACCAACAGAAGCCCCACCATCTTTCTATTTTCAAGCGATTAATCCTTGCATCTTCTTAAAACTGCCGCTAAATCATTCCACGATGGACCATCGCTGTGCGACAAACCCAATTCTCTCCATGACTTTCCTTTTGTGAAGTCTCCATCTCTAGGATCACGCATTCCGCACTTGAGATGGATAATATGCTCAAACTCATGCAGCAAAAATCTTACAGGTCGTCCGACAGGAAACACTTATAGCTCTTATTTCTTGGATATATGAAGCATTTTAGCCAACATTTATTACATATGTTTGCCTGTCCATGTGAACCCTTCTCCAGCCAACATTAAAATAACACCAAGCTCAGAGTTCCACTTAATGTCATCGTACACATCCTCACCAATTTGATCCCTCATTTCTACGATTTTTGTCAACATGTAATGGTGCTCTGGTTGTTTTAAAACCAAAGGATCGACTGGAAGAAAGGCGGAATGGCGATTGAGGAGGCTACTATCTCTCCTTGTGGAAGCGGCTGGTTTGATGAAGATTTGGAGGCTACTAGATCTCTAACTTAGGTGTGAATGAGGTTGGGTTTTGTTTCCACTAGCACAGGTTCACTATGCTTAGAGCTATGGAACTTCACAGCAGATTACTCTACTTTTCAGTGAATTAGGATCAATGTTCTTAGACTGAACAGAGAAAGCAAGAAGCAAAAGTGCTCTAGGAATTGTTATTAAAATCGTTGGTTACATACAAAAGGGGGTGTGGTTGCCTTTTAAAGGCTAAAACTCTAACTAAATTATGCCTAGAAAAGAATATCCTAACTACTTGATCCTAACTTTATGCTAACAAAAATATCCTAACTATTTAATTCCTAATTTTATGCCAACAGATATTTGGCCTATAATATCTAATCTTATGGTAAAAATTAAATGACTATTTACAAACCATTAAATTAAACCAATTGGTTGGTTTAATTTTAACATCTCCTTCTCCTTGGCTGGCGAATTTGACTAAGGTTTGAAAGGTTTTTCTTTGGGCTTTACTTCTGGATCTTGTTAATGGACCAAGCCATAATTCTTTTTGGGCCTGGGATTGGGCCATATCTTCTGCTTCTCTTCCTCCTGTGTTTTGCAGGTCCTTGGGCCATGGATGTTCCTTGATCGGGCTTGAGTCGAGACTGGGTCATGGGTCGTGGTCCGGATCGGATCGAGGATCATGGGTTGCGGACGGGTTGAGGTCCTTGATGGGTCGTCTGCATCCCTCGCCGTGTTTTGCGCCGGGTTGAGGACCATAGGTCGCGGACGGCCTGTGGTCCAAGTTGGGTCGTCCGTGTTCGTCGTGTGGATCGGGATCGAGGCCGGGATCAGGGCTGGGTTTGACGTCAGTTCTTGCGCCGTGGAATGCGGTTGGGCCGCGTTTGGTGCCGTGGTTCATGGGCGGCCCATGATCCGCGCCGGGATCGTCGGACAGCCCATGTTCTGTGCCGGGTTGATCGGGGCTAGGAGTGTGGACGGGGCTGGTTCCACGACTGGGTCTTGTGCTTGGCTGCCTGATTCAATATTCTTTCTCTTCTCTACTCTCCTCTTCAGTTGAATCCAAGTCCTCTGATGTCGCAAAGAGGTCTTGCTTGTTCTAGGTCGCACCATCCCCTCTTCCTTTAAAAGGATTTGACCTCAAATCCAATTCATCTGCAACAAAAGGAATTAAATCAGTGACATTAAAAGTAGAACTTATGGAATACTTACCTTGGAGATCTATTTGGTAAGCATTGTTGTTGATTCTTCGTATGACTGAAAATGGTCCATCCACTCTTGGCATCAATTTGATTTTCTCTCATTTGGAAATCGATCCTTCCTTAAATGAATCCATACGAGATCTCCAGGTTTCAGCACTAGTTCCTTTCGACCTTTATTCTTCTTCCTGGTATACATCTTAGTTCTTTCATCAATATTTTTCTTAACTTGTTCATGCAAGTTTTTAACAAAATCGGCTTCTTTTGACCATCAATGTTAGTCTGTTCTTTTAAAAGTAAAACAAGTAAATCTAAAGGAGACAATGGATCGAAACCATACACAATTTGAAAAGGGGTCATTTTTGTTGTTGAATGTACAGATCTATTGTAAGCAAATTCGACATGAGGTAGACAATCCTCCCAAGTCCTAATGTTCTTCTTAATGATTGCTTTTAAAATGGTGGATATGGTTCTATTTACTAATTATGTTTGACCATCAGTTTGTGGGTGACAAGTTGTGGAAAATAATAGTCTAGTACCTAACTTTCCCCAAAGGGTCCTCCAAAAATGACTAAAGAATTTAGAATCTCTGTCTGACACAATTGTCATAGGCATTCTATGTAATCTAACAACTTCCCTAAAGAACAAGTCAGCTACTAAAACTACATCATCTGTTTTATGACAAGGTATGAAATGGGCCATCTTAGAAAACCTATCAACCACCACAAAAATATTATCTTTCCCTTTTCTAGTTTGAGTAGTCTTAATACAAAGTCCATAGAAATATGTACCCAAGGCTGCTCATCTATATGTAATGGAGTATACAAACCTGTGGACTATACCTTAGACTTAGCTTGTTTACACTCGACACATTTGGAACACACTCTCTCCACGTCTTTCTTCATGCTTGGCCAGCAGAAGTGCTCTTGTAGAGTAGAAAAAATCTTGGCAACACCAAAGTGTCCCATTAATCCGCCTCCATGAGTTTCCCTAACATATAACTCTGTGACCGTTCCACATGGTACACAAAGTCGATTATCACGAAAGAAAAACCCCTTGAATTGATAAAATCGTCACTGGGCATGGGGGTTAGTATCCTTGTACAACTTTCCAAAGTCAGGATCATTAGTGTAACAAGTTTTAAGATGCTCAAATCCTAGTAATTTTGTTTCCATAGAGGATAAGAGAGCATACCTTCTGGAGAGAACATCTGCCACAATATTCTCCTTACCTTGTTTGTAATGGATGACATAGGGAAAAGTCTCAATAAATTTCATCCATCATGCATGTCTTTTGTTCAGCTTCGGTTGTCCCTTAAGATGTTTAAGAGATTTATGGTCTGTGTGAATTACAAATTCTTTAGGCCATAGATAATGTTGCCACATCTGTAGAACTCTCACAAGAGCATAAAGTTTTTTGTCATAAGTAGGGTAATTGAGAGTTGCTCCTCCTAATTTATCACTGAAAAAGGCTATGTGTTTCCTTTCCTGCATTAGCACAGCACCAATTCCAATTCCAGATGCATCACATTCAATTTCAAAAGTTTTAGAAAAATTTGGCAGTACAAGTAAAGGAGCATTAGTCAACTTCCATTTCAGCAACTCAAATGCCTCTGCCTGAGTCGGTTCGTAAGTGAATCCAACGGATTTCTTAATCACTTCTGTAAGTGGGGCTGCAATGGTACTGAAGTCCTTCACAAATCTTCTATAAAATCCAGCAAGTCCATGGAAACTTCTTACCTCTACTATGTTTTTAGGCGTGGGCCACTCCCTGATTGTCTTCACTTTCTCCTCATCTACCTGGATATCTTGAGAAGTAACAACAAAGCCTAAAAAGACTAGGTTATCTGTTCCAAAAGAGCATTTCTTTCTGTTTGCATACAAGTTTTCTTTTCTTAAAACATCTAAGACATGCCTAAGGTGATCAATGTGTTATGTCATATTATTACTGTAAATCAAAATATCATCAAAATAGACCACCACAAATCGTCCTATGAATGCTTTTAAGACATGGTTCATTAATCTCATGAAAGTGCTAGGTGCATTAGTAAATCCAAAAGGCATAACTAACCACTCATACAATCCTAATTTTTTCTTAAAAGCAGTTTTCCATTCATCTCCTTCTTTTATTCTAATCTGGTGGTAACCGCTTTTTAAATCATTTTTGAAAAAATGCAAGATCCATATAACTCATCAAGCATATCATCCAAGAGAGGGATAGGGTATTTGTACTTAACTGTGATGTTATTAATGACTCTGCAATCTACACATGCGCCAGCTACCATCTTTCTTAGGCACAAGTAAGATTGGCACTGTACAGGGGCTTAGACTCTCACAGATGTGTCTTTTCTCAAAGAGCTCATTGACTTGTCTTTGAAGTTCCTTTGTCTCTACAGGATTGGTCATGTAAGCCGGTCTGTTTGGATGAGTGGCGCCTGGTACAAAGTCAACCTGATGTTCTATGCCTCTGAAAGGAGTTAGTCCCACTGGTTGGTCTTCTGGAAAAACGTCCCTGTATTCTTGCAAAAGATTCTCAATCTCTCTCGGTATTCCCGGTGTCAGGTTAGTACTACTAGCTAACAATTCCTTGCAAACTAGAAACATCATAAATTGTTGATCATTTAAAGCATGTTTGACATCACTAGGAGTAGCAAAAATACTATGGTGACTTATCTTAGCAAGTTCATTGGCATGAGTCTCCTGGTGTAGGGTATTTGCTTCTTCCCTCCTCTACTTCAACTGAATCTGGTTGTGATGCACCTCCTAGGGTGTAAGTGGCACTAAGGTGAGTTGTATGCCCTTATGTTTGAAAGAGTGTATGTTGGTAAAACCATCATGGATTGCTCTCTTGTCATATTGCCAAGATCTTCCCAATAGTATGTGACTGGCTTCCATGGACAAAACTTCACAAGTAATCTTGTCTTGATACTTGCCAATAATCAAGGGTATTTCAACTTGTTCGGTCACTTTCATCTCTCATTCTTCGTTGAACCATTGCAACTGATATGGTCTAGGGTGCTTATGAGTAGGTAGGTTGAGCTGGTCCACTACAGTTTGGCTGGCCACATTGGTACAGCTTTCTCCGTCGATGATCAAGCTACATACCTTCTCCTGAATAAGACATCGAGTATGGAATAGGTTCTCTCTTTGTTCCTGCACCTTAGGTTGTGCACTCAAAGTTCTCCTGGTAACCAATAGTTGTCCTTGAACAGGATAAGCTTCACTTTTTGTATCTGATTGGTCATCTTATGATGTCATATCTCCATTCTCTAAATGAGCATGATCCTTTTGTTTGAACATTCATTTGCATAATGTCCAAATCCTTGATACCTGAAACACTTGATGTTCCTGGTTCTTGTTGGTGGAGTCGCTTGGGTTGCAATTCCTTTGCCTTTGTCATCACATGGGGAAAGAACAGCTGTGCCCTCTCTGGCCTTAACCGGTGTTTTGAAGGATGATCCTCCCAGCCTGTCATCTCTGTTGTAAGGCGGTTTAGAAGTTGGAACATAGGAATTCCTTGTGCTGCTCCTTCTCTTGTTTTGTTGGTCAATAAGAATAGCCTTGTGAAGTAATTCATCCATATCCTCACTCTTGCAATTCCAATCGATCTTGGATGTCCCTATTAAGCCCTTCTTGGAACCGTGCCATACTAGCCTCCATAGTTTCATATATTTCAGCTTTGATCATGAGACTCTTCATTTCTTGGTGATAGTCCTCCACACTCTTTGTACCTTGAGTCAACCTCCTTAGTTTTTGTTGTAAGTCTCTTTCATACCAAGATGCAACTTGGAGCTCTCCATTGTGTCGCCTAGTGGTGGCAATTTGTTCCCACCAGTTGATGGTATACCCATCAAATTATGTTGCTGCTATCTTCACCTTCTTCTCCTCAGAATAGTTTTGGTAGTTGAAAACTATTTCAATCTTCTTTTTTTCATTCTAGATAGGCATTTGGATCATTATTTCCTGAAAAAGGGGGAATTCTAAGCTTGAGTCCTCCTAGGTTGTTGTCTGGTCTCGGGTCCTGGTGGTGTTGATCTCCGCTTTCATCTGAGTAATACTGGGGTTCCTCTTCACCTAGCCTGGTCCCTTGCCTTGCTCTCACCCTAGTCACTCTCCCAAAGCGCCCTCCTCCTCGGATTGGTCTTCCTCCACGAGCTAGTCTACCTGCAAGGGGATCAACTCCATAGAAAAATTCATTAGCTTGATTAGCTCTGTTTTCAAAAGTAGCATGAAGCCTTCTGGTTATCTCATTCATCATGACCTCCATCTGCAATTGGTCAAACCTATGAGATAATGTGGATCCTTCTCCTCTAGGGATTTCTTCATTTGGATTCTCCATTCTTCCTAAAATAACTGAATAAACGGTTAATTAAAAAAAACTTTCTTTCTCACTTTTTGGTGATCTCTCAATAGATTTTCCTCGTGCTTTTCCCAAAGTTCATAATAGATCAAAGCCCAATCACCTAAGATCTAGAGTTATTCCTACTGAAACTTTAATATAGAAAGATTGCAAGATTTTTTTCGTCAGGTGATTAACCTTGTCCTAGCAAGGTTTCGCTTCTGCTCTTTTTTTTTTAAAATTTCAATTTTTTTTATATAAGTAGATCTTTTCTTTAGATCCTTTTGTAATTCAGGAAATGCTCAACTGACTTACAAAAGATAGAAATATAAGAATTTGTTTATGAAATTTTTGTAAAATGAAAAGAAATCGATGATGGGGGTGAAATGGTTTTGAAATCAAATGATTTCAACGACCCTAAACTTCAAGAGGTTCTGATACCACTTGGTGCGGCCCTGGTTGTTTTAAAACCAAAGGATTGACTTGAAAGAATGCAGAATGGCGATTGAGGAGGCTACTAGCTCTCCTTGTGGAAGCGGCTGGTTTGATGAAGAGTTGAAGGCTACTAGCTCTCCAACTTAGGTGTGAATGAGGTTGGGTTTGTTTCTACTAGCACAGGTTCACCCTGCTTAGAGCTATGAAACTTCACAGCAGATTACTCTACTCTTTAGTGAATTAGGGTCAATGTTTTTAGGCTGAACAAAGAAAGCAAGAAGCAAAAGGGCTCTAGGAATTGTTATTAAAATCGTTGGTTACATATAAAAGGGGATGTGGTTGCCTTTTAAAGGCTAAAACCCTCACTAAATTATACCTACAAAAGAATATCTTAACTACTTATCCTAATTTTATGCTATCAAGAATATCCAAACTATTTAATTCCTAATTTTATGCCAACAGATATTTGGCCTATCATTTCTAATCTTATGTTTTAAATTAAATGACTATTTACAAACCATTAAATTAAACCAATTGGTTGGTTTAATTTTAACTTCTCATCCTCCTTGGCTGGCGAAATTGACTAAGGCTTGAAGGGTCTTTCTTTGGGTTTTACTTCTGGATCTTGTTAATGGACCAAGCCATATTTCTTCTTGGACCTGAGCTTGGGCCATATCTTCTGCTTCTCTTCCTCCTGTGTTTTGCAGGTCCTTGGGCTGTGGATGTTCCATGGTCGGGCCTGGGTCGAGACTGGGTCGTGGGTCGTGGTCCGGGTCGTGGTCCGGATCGGATCGAGGATCATGGGTTGCGGACGGGTTGAGGTCCGTGCTGGGTCATCCGCATCCCTCACCGTGTTTTGTGCCGGGTCGAGGACCATGGGTCGCGGACGGTCGTGGTTCGGATCGGGATCAAGGTCGGGATCAGGGTCGGGTTTGACGCCGGGTCTTGCGCCGTGGAATGCTATTGGGCCGCTTTGGTGTCGTGGTTCGTGGGCGGCCCATGTTCTGCGCCGGGATCGTCGGACAACCCATGTTCCGCGCCGGGTTGATCGGGCCTAGGACTGTGGACGGGGCTGGTTCCACGACCGGGTCTTGTGCTTGGCTGCCTGGTCCAATCTTTTTTCTCTTCTCCACTCTCCTCTTCAGTTGAATCCAAGTCCTCTGATGCGCAAGAAGGTCTTGCTCGTTCCAGGTCGCACCATGTAATATTGGTTGATTTCTGCTCCTCGACCGTAGCTGTGGAAAAAAAAACAAAATCAATACATAACTCCATCACACTCTACAAAAATATCACAGACTTAACTAAGTCCACAAGGTTTGATAAGTCTGGAAAACATATTTAGTCCACCAGACCTCAATAGAACTAGATAGAACTGTACATAAAATGTGGAACCCCTAATATTCTACCATAGATCTATGTTGATGTAACAGACTAAAATACAAAGTCCACCAAGAGATCTTAATCTCAGCCTAGACTTTTGGTATTCTGAAAAATGAAGAACTCAGAATCTCAAAAATAACTATAAAAATAAAAAAAATATCTCAAATAGAAAGATGTACATCTTTAGAAACAAGACTAGAAAATCGTAGAAGACGAAAGATTTGACGACGAAGAAGAATAATTTTAGAAGAGTATTTGAGTAATTTCACGATGAAAAAATTTACCAAAACATGAGTGAGAAGATAAAGAGGAGAAGATGATAAAGACAAAATGTTTCACAATGAAAAAAAAAAAATTTGAAACCCAAAACTAAAAGACAAGATAATAATTTTAGAAAAACAATAAAATGCAGTTTAAAAAAGAGTGGGACAAATTTTTTTAGGCAGTTATTTAACAAAATGCATAAATTCTATTATTTATGATTTTTCACACCGTTTTTTTACAAACAAAAATGAAATGTATTTGATTAATTATACATAAATTGTAAAGTTTATGAGTAATTTTGTCTTAATTATATAAAGAGTCTATTCTCTCATACCCATCTGATACATCAAACTGAAATGAAACAATGTCTCAAATACCATAATCTGAGGAAACAATGTCTCAAATGCCATGACCAATATTTAAATGGACAAAGTTACTATTTTACCCTTATAACAGATTATATATTTATGATTGTAAATGATACTAACGAAAACACGCTAGCGCAGATGGTATGACGTGCTCGCGCGACCCAAATAACCCGGGTTCGAGTCTCAGATGTGTAGTATAACTGGGAATAATTCGGATATCCAGTTATACTAGTTGTACTCGAGTACAATTGTATATCTAGTTGTGCTAGTTGTACTCGAGTACAACTGGTTATCTAGGGTATCTAGTTGTATCTAGTTGTACTCAATGGTACAACTGGAGTATAAATAGGGTATCTAGTTATACTCGAATAGTACAACTGAGTATAACTAGGGTGTATAGTTGTACTTGAATGATACAACTGGAGTATTACTAACATCAGTTATACCGAAGTCAGGGATATTTCTGTCTTTGTACCAAGGTCAGAGATATATTTTCGTCTTTGTATTAAGACAAGAGGTATTTTCGGGTTTACATTAATTGGAGGGCATTCCAGATAAAAAAATGATAGGTCAGATTAAATTTTCACACTTTGTAGCATCTCAGCCATTTACCCAACTGAAATCCTAATTGTTAGCTATCCTCAGGAACACTTGCGCATACATAAGTACGCTTTACAAAATGGTGGAAATTAACATATACTATTCTTCAAAAGAAAAGTTTTTGTGCATACATAAGGTACGCTTTACAAAATGGTTGGTGGAAATTAACATATACTATTCTTCAAAAGAAAAGTTTTTTTAAGAACTGTATATATTTAATTTGGTCAATATGCGCTTTTTTCTTGTTAGAAAAGAAACAGTAAAAATAGTTTTGTAGGAAAAATAAAAAAGGAAGAAAAGAATGTAATAAAACGTTCTAGAGAGTTCCACTCCAGAAAACCTCGAAGAAAAGGCAAACGCATTTAAGCACAAGAGTCTTTCGCAGAACACAGCAGCCACAACAACAAATATACATCTTCGTCTAACAGCTCCGCCACGAAAGAGAGGCTCTTTTCTCTCTCTTTCTCTGATTTATAGGGTTTTCGTAAGAACGGATAAAAGATGTTCGGGCGAGGACCCTCGAAGAAGAGCGACAACACTAAGTTCTACGAGATCTTAGGTGTTCCGAAGAGCGCATCTCCGGAAGATCTCAAGAAGGCTTACAAAAAGGCCGCCATCAAGAACCATCCTGATAAGGGTGGAGATCCAGAGAAGGTTTTTATCCTAGATCCCTTTCTTTTTCGCTTAGAATCTGTGAAATTCGATCTGTTTTGCGTGTTTGATCCTGTTAACAACCTTGGTTTTTAGTTAGATTGTGATTTTTCTGATTGATTAAGGGTTGATGACGTTTTCATCTCGAATTTTGATCCGATCTGAAAATTTCACGCGATTTCGTGCTGGGTTTTTCTTGAATCGTCTTAAAGCGAAGCTAGGGAAATTTAATGTGGACCAAGTAAGTTTTCAGTTTCGATGTACTTAATTTGAGAGGTTATGTTATCCAGTGGAGAAAGTCACAAGCTTTTTCGCCCGAAAGTTCTTGTAGACGTTTTTGTTTCAACTGTTTTCAGTTGTATAGATGCTGAAGGGTTGAGCTTTCTTCCTCGTGACAATTGTGGGATTGAAATTCGGTTGATTTCTTAAGTTTTGGAACGTATGACTCTGGTTTTGTAATGGTATATGTATATTGTGATCTTAATTGGAATGATTCCTTTATGTCATGGCAGTTTAAAGAGCTAGCTCAGGCTTATGAAGTTCTTAGTGACCCGGAGAAGCGGGAGATTTATGATCAGTATGGAGAGGACGCACTCAAGGAAGGAATGGGTGGTGGAGGAGGTGGGCATGACCCTTTTGATATCTTCTCATCCTTCTTTGGTGGGAGCCCGTTTGGAGGTGGTGAGTCTTTTGGGACATTCTCTACTCTCTCTGGTTTGATCTGATATGACAATCGAGAATTTTCTCTCGGATGATTTGAACTTTTTTTGTTTCTGAACAGGTGGTAGCAGCCGGGGAAGGAGGCAGAGGCGTGGTGAAGATGTTGTTCATCCCCTGAAGGTGTCCCTTGAGGACGTGTATCTTGGAACAATGAAAAAGCTCTCACTTTCTAGGAATGCTCTCTGCTCAAAGTGTAATGGGTTAGTATTTCGCTTTCTGTGTATGTGTAGCCATATCTGTTCGAAGTTTATAATATTATGGAGTGACTGAAGTTTGAAAAAATTGCATATATCAGATGCTTCATAGTAATCTATGCTTCATCTGACAAGATGCCAATTGTTTGAGACCCCAGATGCTAAAGAGATTCTTAATCTTTCATTTTTATTTATTATTGCAGAAAGGGTTCAAAATCTGGAGCCTCGCTGAAATGTGGTGGGTGTCAGGGTACAGGGATGAAGGTGACAATCAGGCAGCTTGGACCTGGAATGATCCAGCAGATGCAGCATGCTTGTAACGAATGCAAAGGCACGGGTGAGACTATCAACGATCGGGACAGGTGTCAACAATGCAAAGGAGACAAGGTCATCCCCGAGAAGAAGGTGCTCGAAGTGAATGTGGAGAAAGGAATGCAACACAGTCAGAAGATTACATTCGAAGGACAAGCAGATGAAGCGGTCTGTACTCTCTACCTCATACATTTACGCTAAGCTTTGACTACTAAAGTTTTTTTTTCTCCTGACTTTATAACCTTTTTTGCGCTGGAGCAGCCTGACACCGTCACTGGAGATATAGTGTTTGTCCTTCAGCAGAAAGAGCATCCAAAGTTCATGAGGAAGGGAGAAGACCTCTTTATAGAGCACACACTTTCTCTGACCGAAGCTTTATGTGGCTTTTCATTCGTCCTGACCCACTTGGATGGCAGGAATCTTCTCATCAAATCTAATCCCGGGGAGGTCGTGAAACCTGGTACGTATTCAGACACTTTATGATACATTGGTTCTACTTGTATCACTTTTGGATTGAAACATGACTGATTACTCATCTTGATGTGTTTTGTTAGATTCATACAAGGCGATAAGCGACGAAGGGATGCCAATATACCAGAGGCCATTCATGAAGGGTAAGCTCTACATCCACTTCAAAGTGGGGTTCCCGGACTCGCTAAGCCCTGACCAGACCAAAACACTTGAAGCTGTTCTGCCTAAGCCTTCAACAACTCAGCTGAGCGACATGGAGATAGATGAGTGCGAGGAGACTACGCTGCACGATGTCAACATTGAGGATGAGATGAAAAGGAAAGCACAAGCTCAAAGAGAAGCTTATGAGGATGACGACGATGATGACCATCCGGGAGGTGCGCAGAGGGTGCAATGTGCCCAGCAGTAAGTAACGCTTAGAGAGAGACTGTGCCCACATGGGTTTAGCTCCAACATTTGCCTCTTCCTGTCTAATTTTAAGTGTATTGGAGTCTTATGGAGTTTGGTACGGTTTAGACTTTGCCCACTTCGGTGGAAAGCCAACTTGTTTTTGGTTTTCTCTCTCTTAAATTAATGCCGTATGACAATTTTGTGTTTTTTATATCGAATTTGTAGTAATTTAATATATCGAAGAAGTTACTTGTTATGTGTCTTTATATACGAAGTTGTCAAAAATGGGTAAGGAATTCACTAAAACTTAGAGAACGAAAGCACCCTAGATGTAGAGTAGCAACCACAACCGAAGCATAACCAAACAAAGACTGAGGCAGGGGGCAGAGGTGAAGGAGGAGCTAACACACAAAACAAAACCGAAGACAGTCACCAGCAAAGAAGCTTGCAAGCACCTCACAATCTAAACTCGCACATACCGAGAGGCAAGAGACCCAGAGGATACCACAAAGCCTCGGACTTTAAGAGAATAACAAACCCAAGGGAACAACACTATCAAAAAAGAGAAAAGACCCCAAGAGACTCAATCCGCTAAACCCAACCTTTACAGATGCAGAGAAAAGAGGCATCTAAAGGGGAGAGAAGTGAATTTAACACCTCGCCAACCACAATCTCAACTTGAAACAAAAGCCAACTAAGACCAAGTCCACATAAAACATAGATAGAGACAAACTTAAACCAATCCTGGAGGGGCTATCGAGAAGAAAGGAGAAAGCACCTGAGCAGAGCCCTTAATCGGTGCGAAGAAGACAAAACCTGAAAGGAAGGAGGGCCTGTCGACTCCATCGGGCATGGTTGCATAGTCATCATGTCTTCCATACTCTGTTTTATAAAGCTTTTGATGATGGTGACTCCTCCTTTTTCGTCTTCTCATTCGTTCATCGATGAAGCTTGTTAGCAACATAGTTTTGATGATCGGTCAAAGCTTCATCGCCCTTTTCTCCTTCTTTAATGATTGCATTTACTTAGTTTTTTTTACAAGACTCGGTGATTGCCAGTTTGCTAGGTTTCATTTTAGATCATTGGTAAAAGCTCTCATACCAGTTCAAAACTTAGAACTTAAAGATATATAAGAAAACTTTTTTTACTAATTTAAAAACTTCTAAAAACTAATTTTTTCTCTTAGAACTCATGAAATATTTGTTCTTTAGTTCTCTGTTTATATAGAATTAGAAAGTTTCTAATCATATTTTGAAAATACTAATTATCTTATCATATTTTTTTCTTAATCTAATTTATTTTTAATTAAATTAATTTCTTTATTTAATTTGGAATTAGCCAACATACCTTTCGACAACAATAATCTGGGAGAAATCACTCAGGTCTAGAAAACAAACACTAATACAGAGAAAACCATACTTGGAAGAGGAGACGAAGCGAGTCGCCGCAGCTAGGCAGAATGGGAACCATCAAAAAGGACAAGGTAGAAAGAACTACCAGAAAGAGCATCGTCCCCAGAAACCTAGCCAAATAAATCTACACAGCCAATAAACCAACTTAAGAGACGAAGCCATTGACGCTGCTAGTCTGCTACAGAGCACACTGGGACAGAGCAACAAAACCGTTGTGGAATCTGCAAATCCGACCCTGTAGAAATCGCCAGAGTTTCCAAACACCCATACTTAGTCACCGTACTCTAGCAAGATGGAAATATATGGAGAGAGAGTCAGAGAGATTTCAACGGGATCGAGACAAACAACCACATAACATCGATGCAACCGCCACAGACAAACCTCAAAGCGGACCACTAGAATCCAAAAGAAGTAGTAGCGAATAGAAAAAATATTGAGAGGTGGTCCCTCTTAAGGAAGTGGTGAGAAAGCTAACCGCGGTAGAGGGAAATCGACGGAAGAAAACAATACGGTAGATTTTTTTTTGAATGTTTATCCCAGTTATACTATCTCTATACAAATAAGTGATTTATTCTAGATAAGGTACATAGATTAAATCCTGAATGTGAAATGATATTGAGAATTTTAGCGATTTACCAACTGCACTACTTGTTCTCATTACCTAAAGTGCTATCGGACATTCAAACCCAGGTGAAAAGACTCCCGTCCCCACTTACTATTGGACTAGTATCCTTTTCGCACAAAAAAAGTGGATAGAACAAGGAAACGATTGTCAAGTTTTTTTTAAAAAATACTAAAAACAAATAAATTTCAAACTGTAGTATCCATCACTTTTATGATAAATATTATGGCCAATTTTAGTTCTAATGATAAGCAAGTTATTAAATAAATAAACTCTTACTAGTATCCAATGAAATGTAGTAGTGTAGAAAAATATCCATAATAATATACCAACTGTTATTATTATATATTATATATATTATATCTGTATATGTATTTATATATGAATCGTAATTATATATGAATAATAAATATGTTAATAAATTTGAAGATTCATTTAAATTTCTCATCTATTTACTCATCATTTGAATAGTTAAAAATCTATATGTACATGATTTGGAAGTTACAGATTTATTTACCCATAAAATAAAAATTTCAGACTTAATTAGCCACATTGTTGGTTAATGATACGGTTTAACGAATAATTAACCGAAATTACAATTACGGTTAAAGTTAAGTAAACAATAAACCAACTTAACCTTAAATTTATATTAAAACCGAATTAAACCCGATTAAACCAAAAATAAACCTATATTAACATAGGTGATAACATTTATATATGTTTTTATAATAAAATATCAAAATGGCGTAATATGAGTGGGCTTGGTCTCGTAAGTAATCAACGGGGATGCAGATGAATTAAGCTTCAAAACCTTTATCAGATCTTTCGATTTGTCTCACCATCGGCGAGCAGTTGCTCTGAATCACCACTAAAAGCTTCGTCACACCATTACTTCTCTCCACTGTCTCCTCCACCATCTTATCTTCTCGGAAGACATAGCACATAGGCGTGCTCCGTCGCCGTCCTGATACGTTTAACAGCTTCCTCATTGCTCCTTCAACGCACCTGCCTCCATTTCCGCCGTAAATCTCTGATCTACCTTCTCGCTTTGACGACAATGTCTTTAAAAGTTTCAGCAATATCTCTGTCACCGCGACGCTTGTTGTCTCCTCCGTCAGGAGAATGTCTTTGATTTTCGTGATCGTTTTCGCCGCGATTACTTTCGATCTCACTCGTTTAGATTTGGAGATTGTGATTAGGAATGATAAACTCGCTTCGATCATGGTAGGATCCGAGTCTGTGCTGATTGATTTGATCAACTCCGTGAGAATCCCATCGCGTTTTGCGATTAATAGCTTCGATTGGACGTCAACGGAAATCAACTTCAAAACCCTAAAGGATTACAATTATTTTTAGGTAAACACTAAACCAACTTAATCTTAAATTTTAGGGTTCTTCGTGTTTTTGCAGAAAAAAATGGGGAAAACAATTTTTTTAACGATTTCCAATTATTTAAGAAATGTTTTAATTTTATTACTAACCTGATTTATAAATTACGATATCAGGTTTAGAAGCTGAACCAAACAATTCATCAACAAAACCAAATTAAAACCAAACTAGGGGAAAATAGAATGAAATAAAGCAATTCGAGTATATATAGATCTTTAACTAACGAATGGTTAGAACAGATGAGAAGTTTAATTGGGCGGTATCTGATACGATGCCTCATAATTTGTGGAGATCTCGATCGTTTTCCCAACTACGGCTAATGAAAATAAAATGACAATCGTTTATACTTTATATACATGTTTATAAACAAAATTTTATAAAAAAAACAAAATATATATTTATTGGATATTTGTCCGTTGTTGTGTCCGTAAACTTAACCGTAGAATTCCGAAACTATACCGATAATGCTTATATACTATTAAATGTTACAAATATACAATAATCGTCAACAGCTTAAATGGTTAAGCTTCTTTTAAACCTATGAATAACCCGAGTTCGAAACGGAGGTGTTACAAAAAAAATTAACTATTTTACCCCCAAATTTTTTCGTGGGTAATCGTGGCTATTTTGAATACCCACGAAAAAAGTGGGATTTCATGAGTATTTAATATTACCCATAAATTTATTTCATGGGTAATCGTGACTTTTTTGAATACCCACGAAACAAAAGGGTATTTAAGAACATTCACGAAAAGTTTTGTGGGAATTTTTGGCTTATTTGAATAACCAAGAAAATTTTCGTGGGTTTTCATGGGTATACCCACGGAATCTTATGAATACCCACAAAAACCCATGAAAATTTTTGTGGGTAACTTCATCTTTTTCATCAGCGAGCCTCTCCGCCATTGTTACGAAAATTTTCTTAAAAACTTAACTTTTTCAACCGGCGACTTTCCGACGAACTCAGGCGATCCTCCTCCCCTATCTCCTCTATTTCCAAGTTGATAAGGTAATTTAGTTTCAATTCTTAATTTTTTTTTTGTTGTATTTGGTTTAAAAATTTCATAAAATTTGGTAGATTTTTTTTAGTTTAGCATAGGTTTTTATAGTGTTTAAAGATTTTAGTAGTTTAGTATAGATTATTTGGAATTAAAAACTATATGTTTTATGATAGATATTTGGTTAGATTGTTGAAATTTACAAATTTTTGTTTAGATTAGTTTTTATATAATATTTAAAAAAAAAAGTCATTATCTAAAACGTAAATTATTAATTTTTTTTTATAAAAAAGTTAGTTCATTAGTTAGTGTTAAGTAATATATAAATTTGAAATTTATATATGTTTGTGTAATAATATTATTTTTTGATTTATTTCAATAAAATACCTAATTTTATAAATTTAGTAGTACTTCTTTTATTATGCAAATTTTTTTTTTAAAAAGTATAAAAATTAAACCAAAATAGTTTAAAAAAAAATTATACACTGTTTTGTATAGATTAGTTCTTTAAATTTTTTAAAAAATTATCATTAACTAAAACATATATTAAGGGTTTTTATAAAAATCTGTTGATTAGTTAGTATTTATTAATATTTATATTTAAATTTTATATAAATCTGTGTAATTAATAATAATTTTATGATTTATTTCATTAAAACTCCTAATTTTATAAATTTAATAATATTATTTTGTATAATTTGGTCACCAGTTTTATTAAACGTACTTGACAGGGTAATTTTTGGGGTCTGTGGAAAAACTAGAGCAATGTGAAAAAATGCTCTAGAAAAAATACAAGCGTGGTGGGAAACATTTGTGATAAGTATAAAAATAAAATATTTAAACGTTTATTGTCTATTTATAACATTTTTTATTAACAATTTTGTTTGCAAATTGTAGCAAAACTACTACTGGGATCCCGTTTTCGAGGACATTGTTTTTTACGAATGGAAGGAAAAAACAAAGTTAGGAATTAGTGAAGAGATTAGTAAAAAGAAGCGAGAGGGCTCAAAGCCCATGTATATCAGCGATAGCGACTGAGCAATTCTTATAGAAGAGTGGCAGACTGAGAAAGCTATTGTCAAGAGTCAAAAAGCAGCCACCAGCCATAAAACAAAAATATACGGCAAAAAAATGCACAAGCACAATGCCGGGCCGCGTTCATTCTGGGAGATTGACTACAGACTAGTAAGTTTTATCTCATACATTAATTTACAAATATATCTATTAGCTTTACGAAATTTAATGTTAACTACATTGTCTAATAAACTATTTTTTTACACAGAGGCAGAAGGGGGAAGGATCCCAGCCACCATCCATTCTGGATTTGGTGAAGGAGACGCAAAGACGCACAGATGGCACTTACATTGATCCGGCCATTGAGCAACTTGTGAAAGATGTCGAAGAGGCAGCTTCTCAGTACCAAGATTCATCGGGCACAGCTGGTTCCACAACTGGTCCTCCTCGGGAAGTCATTAACCAAATGTATCTTGAGGTAAAGAATATTTTTTATTATATTATAATTGTATATTTATATTTTATTATAAAGTAATAATTATTTAATGTTTAAATATGCAGCGGGCCAAACCAAAATACAGACAGGTGTACGGTCTCGATAGTACAAGGACAAAGTTCTATCCCCCCTCCATCCAGTATCTGACTAACACCCAAGATGATCTCCGAGGTGAGAGCAATGAAATCAAGAGTCATGTGAGAAGTTTGGCGGGGAAGATAAATATGATTGTGGAGTGACTTTTTGAAGCTCTGAGTTCATCATGGAGTCAGTCCGATGACTTTGATCCCAGCTAGCTGCCAAATGTTTGATTCGACTTTGATCCGGAGCCGTAGATTTTATTTTACGGCATTATTTCTTATTTTCCCGTTTATTTTCCTATTTGTGTAAAACAGTTTAATTTTATATTTAATATTATATTTTCTCAAATGAATTTAATTTTATATTTAATTTAATTTTATAATTTAAATAACTAAATTTAATAAAATTAATAATTAAATAAATTTATCTCATTAAAAAAATTAAAAACAAATTTACTTACGTATACCCACCAAATTTTTAGTGGGATTTCGTGAGTAAACCCACCAAAAATTTAGTGGGAAACCATGGGTAATTTTCTACCCACAAAAATATTAGTGGCAATTCGTGGGTACCTACCCACAAATTAGTTAGTGGGTGTTCGTAGATACGATTACCCACGAAATAGTCTGTGGGTGTTCGTGGGTACGATTAACCACAAAACTATTTGTGGGTAATCGTGAGAAATTTGCCATGAAATAATTTGTGGGTAATCGTGGGTTGCACCCACGAAAAGCAACAAAATTTCCTACCCACACTTCTATACCCACAAAAAATTTTCGTGACTTTTTGCGGATATACTTACGAAAAGTCACAAAATTCTTTATTATTACCCACCATTATTTGTGGGTATATTAGTTTTTTTACTATTGTTTATACTAATGCAGATTCCATAATTTAATTGTATGTATTATGCACATACTCTATTTGCTTCATGAACAACAATAATTTCAGTATGGTTTGAGGAAGTGGTTAAAATGTTTGTTTTTTTAAAGCGTCATGATTTGGCGGTTCCTCCAGTGGTGGAAACGTAACCTGTTTGGGATCATACTATGAGAATCAGATAAATATCTTGCATCTCTAAAACCAACCATTTTCTGTTTAATTTTTAGGATAAAATAATCATAAACCAATCTTCCTTGAAGGTAGCGAAAAACATGTTGGATCTCATTACAATGTATTTGTGTTGGAGACTAACTGAGCATTGCCAAAAGATGAACAAAAAAAAATAGATCGAATACAGTTTGCAAGATACATAAATGCTCCTATTGCACGTAGATTCAACACTTCATAACCAAGTATCCTTTTATTTTTTCATATGGTTGAAATGAATCAATTTCAACATTAAATTATCTAACGACCATAAGAACACTTATTGGAGTTACCAATGTTGACGCTCTTTTACACTATTTTGGTGTATGTGAATTAATCTATAAATATATTTTATTCATAAAGCTCAATTTATAAGCCAAAAGAATATTTTGCTTTCTATATTTTTTCATGAATTTCTATAATATTTATATCATCGACATATATAACGATAATTATAAATCCGGATGATATTTTCTTGATGAAAATACATGAGCATATTGGATTATTTACATATGCTTCTTTAGTTAATTGTTCATTGAGGCGAAAATACCACATGTGTCCATCAATTGAAAGCAGAATTTGGCTCTGATACCATTATTTCTTTATTTTAGATTTTATTTTGAATAATACTTACTTAAACTTGTTTTGATAATATTGTTGGTTTTATGAAAACAAACTTTGGAAATGAGTAATACTTTGATTTTTATTGATTTTATGGGAATACAAGATTTAATCAAAATAAGTTATTAAAATAAGATATTAAAACTAGATTATAAATTTAAAACTTTTAGAGAGAGAAGTGTTTTCGAGAGAGAAAATGTTTGCTGAAAACTTGTGTCCCTCCTTGTGAATCCTCCAAGGGTATTTATACTAAGGAGGGAGTACTTGCTGCATGAAATTTTATTGGTCTTGCTGAGTAGGAGTTGTTGTTTTGTGACACATTTTTGGCTTCAGTCTTTGAGTAGGTCCTCTTTGATACTTCTTGTCTTCAGAAAATGCCAAACTTGTCAATTTGAGTGGGTCTTGTTTTGATGCTTCTTGTTTTTGTAGATAGTACAAAGTATAATGCATATTTATACTACAAAGTATAATACATATTTATACTCTGTAGATTATTAAAAATACAAATAAGTAAAATAGGAAACAAATATAATAAGTAATACAGAGATTAATACAAAGATTAATAATATACAGAGTCTACTAGAATATACTTTGAATAAAATACAAAAATAAACATCACTATTAGTTTTTTTTTTTATAGAATTTTAGAATTTTTTTTTTTTTAGATTTTTTTTATTGTTCTTGATTTAAAGGACCGCCGAATAGATCATCTTGCATAATATCCTCGTCATCAGAGGAGTCCATCTGTTGTTGAATTAATGCGAGGATTTTTTGGAGCTTGTCTTTTTTCTGTGATCGTCTTGAAGTTGAAGATGTTGCTTGAAGTTGAAAATGTTGCTGAATGAATTAGGTGTCTTGTCAGGACCACAGAAAAATTATTCCACCTTAAAAAAGAAGTTCTTTCTATAGTTAATTGCATTACAAAATTCCAAGACGATTTAATAAACAAAAAGTTTTTATTACGTGTTGATTGTAAATCAGCAAAAGAAATTTTACAAAAAGATGTCAAAAATTTAGTTTCAAAGCAAATTTTTGCCAGATGGCAAGCTATTTTATCAGTTTTCGATTTTGATATTCAATATATTAAAGGAGAAAATAATTCTTTACCTGATTTTCTAACAAGAGAATATTTACAGGGACAATCAACTGATATTCAACAAACTATTCAAGATGAGTGAATCAAGCAAAAAATCAATGACTGCATCAGACTATATCAAGACTCAGCCACACCTTCAAGGCAAACCTCTCACTATCCAAAACCATTTTTCAGCTCTCGCTGAATTTTCACCACTATCTTATTCAAGAGCAGTTACAACCGACAAAGGCCAATCCTCCACACCTACCAAAAATCCTTCTCAACAAACTACTCCAAAGTCAACCTACTATTCTAAGCCACAAAAGCAACACCTTATGACTACCCAATACACCAAAAAAATTTCACTAAAAGAACTCCAAACCTTTACCAAGAGAGTTTTCTATGATGATAGCATGTACCCAACATATAACCTTACCAAGAACCGTACCTTCTATGAGTATATTCTAGTAGACTCTAAGTCAGTCGAAATTACTCATTATCCCGATAAAACCAACCCTAACCTCATCTCATATTCCACCTTCAAAATCCTTAAAATCGGCTCTATCCAAGACCTAGGATTTATCCATCACCATACCACAAAACCATTTTCAACCCCTGGCTACCATATCCAAGGCTATACATATATCGACTACCAAAATACCTTTTTCCGTACTTTTTACCTTAGACCTTATGACCACTCCTGGTTTATATCCTTTGACCACAATTGCCCAAAATCAGTCCCAGGATGGTTCAACGAATGGTGGCACTGGTTCGGACCTTCCGACCCAATTTACCCAGAAACAGTCCTCAAAACTTCTCTCCCTTACTACCAAAAACATTTACCCCCACAACCAATTGGTCCATTATCCAAAATTTCTTTCTATATTGACATGGGCATCCCCTGGATTTGTTCATGGCCTTTTAACATTGCACTCCATTTACCAGATATGCCATATTCTCTTATCAGAGAATTCCGTGTTAAATGGTGGGACAAATACAACCTTAACCGGTGTTCTTTGACTAACATTCAACACTTTTTTGAAACTCATAATCAACTACATTCAACTATAAAAGTCATTTCAAAATCAATCCCATTGGTCACACCTGACCAACTTACTCAAAAAACTATACCACAACCTTCACCACCAAAAACAGCTAAACACACTCCTCAATCTAGTCCAGCTCATTCAGCAACATCTTCAACTTCAAGACGATCACAGAAAAAAGACAAGCTCCAAAAAATCCTCGCATTAATTCAACAACAGATAGACTCCTCTGATGACGAGGATATTATGCAAGATGATCTATTCGCCGGTCCTTTAAATCAAGAACAATAAAAAAATCTATAAAAAAAAAAAATTCTAAAAAAAAAAAAAAAAACTAATAGTGATGTTTATTTTTGTATTTTATTTAAAGTATATTCTAGTAGACTCTGTATATTATTAATATTTGTATTAATCTCTGTATTACTTATTATATTTGTTTCCTATTTTACTTGTTTGTATTTTTAATAATCTACAGAGTATAAATATGTATGATACTTTGTAGTATAAATATGCATTATACTTTGTACTATCTACAAAAACAAGAAGCATCAAAACAAGACCCACTAAGATTGACAAGTTTTGTATTTTCTGAAGACAAGAAGTATCAAAGAGGACCTACTGAAAGACTGAAGCCAAAAACGTGTCACAAAACAACAACTCCTACTCAGCAAGACCAATAAAATTTCATGCAGCAAGTACTCCATCCTTAATATAAATACCCCTGGAGGATTCACAAGGAGGGACACAAGTTTTCAGCAAACATTTTCTCTCTCGAAAACACTTCTCTCTCTAAAAGTTTTAAATTTATAATCCAGTTTTAATATCTTATTTTAATAACTTATTTTGATTAAATCTTGTATTCCCATAAAATCAATAAAAATCAAAGTATTATTCATTTCCAAAGTTTGTTTTCATAAAACCAACAATATTATCAAAACAAGTTTAAGTAAGTACTATTCAAAATAAAATCTAAAATAAAGAAATAATGGTATCAGAGCCAAATTCTGCTTTCAATTGATGTTTTCTTTACAAAAAGTTTTATAAAAAAAAGGTTTTGTTTTCAAACTAGTTTAAGCTTCAGTTAGGTTCCAACCCTTCTCCCGAAGCACAGTCACTGTAGGTGTTCCAGGCAGCAAGTCCTAGAGTCAGGCCGTAAGACCGTTGGCAAGCCACAGTAGTGCCAAAGAAGAAACCGGTTAGTATATCTAGCTTAAAGTTTAAACTTAGTATGGAATCATGGCGTCGTCTTTTAGAAAATTCTTTAAACCTAAACATGCAGCAACTACATCTTATAATACAATTAATTCAAGAGAAATTATGTCAAAAATAACTTCTTTTAACAATGAAATATCAAAAAATCAATTACCCCATATTAATCCAGCAAATATATATCAAATTGGTACTTTTGATTTTAAAACAGCTTATGCAATAAAAGAACATGAACAAACAATATCCTTACAAAATGAATTTGAAGAAATAAAACTATTGTCTTCAATTGCTCTAGAAAAATATAAGAAAAAAGGATTTAATTATATTCACTTTGGACTTGTTCAAATAGCAATTAAAACACTATCAAGAACTGGTATTGATTCACCAATATTAATGCTATTAAGAGATAGAACTTTATTAAAATTTGAAGATTCGCTCTTAGGAGCAGTACAATCAAATTTATGTAATGGAGCCATTTACTTTAATTGTGCACCTAATTTTCAAGTAAGTTTACATGATCCAACAATACTCAACACATTAGTATTAAATGTTCATTTACCAGAAATAAAATTTCAAAATGAAAGACATGGATATTTATTACATTATAGAATTTACTTTAAACAATCAACATCAGAATTTAATCCTAGATGTTTATTACAAGATTCTAAAGGAGAAACTACAATATTATCTGTTCATAGTAAAGATACACCAACAGCTACTTATGCACCTCAACAATTAAAATGAGATCAAATAACTATTCCGGATCAATGGAAAATAGAAATTATACAACCTCCTAGAAACTTTGAACAAAAAACTATTTCAAGAATTACTGAACAAAATGATGGAAAAATATTATTAAGATTTAACTCATTTAGAGAACCTTTACCTCCAAGAATAAGTTCTTATCACTCAAGAGCTTCATTTTCAGAATATCGTACTGGTCAATCTAGTGCAGATTCAGAAACAGAAAGTGTAAACCAAAATATGAAACAAGATAACTCAATTAAATTTAAAGCACCTATAGCAGAACCAGAACAAAATATGTATCCCACATCACCTACACAATCAGATTTTAAATCTATAAATGTAATAAACAAAGACTTCGAAATTAATAAATAATATATTAAAAAGGACTTTTATTCAATAGAAAATGAAGAAAAAAGAAAATGGTATTTCAAAACCTTTTCTAAAGAACAAACAAATAATTTTAGAGAAATTTGGTATGAAATTATGATAACAAAAGAAATAAATACTCCATTTTTTATATGGTTTGAAACTTACTCTACTGAACATAATATTGATTATCCATTTAAGTCTATAAATACAAGTTCATCTTTAAGTTAAATATGGGAACAACTAAATGGTAACAAAGTTAAATCAATTTATCCACCTTTAAAAGATTTAAAAATAAACACGTTCAATCGGCAAATTATTGTCATTCCTTTTAAAACAGGAGCTAATAGAGAAGACAAAGAACCAATAGTTGTAAATGAAATTAAACCCATATACCAACAAAATAATTTTCAAAGCCAACTATTGTATACCAAACAGGTAGATCACATAGATAATAAATTAAACCTCAACGAATCCAAAGGTATAAATAAATATAATCAAAATATTCAGCACCCGTTTTCAGCTACTTCTACACCAATATTTAAACCTATAACTAGACAAGTTAAATTTCCAGAAAATGAAATTTTAAAATCCATAGCATCAAGATTAGAAAAATTAGATAAAGGAAAGAGAATAAACAATATAGACGAAAATGATAACAAATCTATACAATCATCTACACAATCAGAAATAGATACCCACGAAATAAATAGGATTAAAAATAGAATAATGAAATCTAACAAACCCTATTACAAAAGACATTCTCCACCTGATTTACTATTTGAAGAACACCATAATTATTCAAACAACATATATACAGGTGATGGTATATATGAATCGTTCAGAATATGAAATAATGAATCTAATTCAAGAAATGGATATGGATGCTATAGCCTATAAAGCTAAAGGAAATACTAATAGACAAGCATGTGTATTATTAATAATTGGATTTAATGGAGCATTAAAATATTGGTGGGATAATTCATTAGACTCAATTACACAAGATTCAATTATTAATCACATTGAAACAATAAGAGTAGAAAATGATGAAGGCTTTTATGAAGAACAAGAAAAACAAAATGCTGTAGAAGTATTGATTCATACTATAACTATGCATTTTATAGGAAATCCAACCGAAGAATTAGAAAGTAAAAAAATTATATTAACAAATTTAAGATGTCCAACATTAGGTGATTTAAATGGTATAAAGATATATTTATAACTAATATATTTCAAAGACAAGACTGCAATCAACCTTTTTGGAAAGAACGGTTTATCTCAAGATTACCGTCCTTTGCAGAAAGAGTAATCAATAAATTAAAAGATTATTCTGGTGGGATCCCAATCCCATGGAATACAATTACATATGGTCAATTATTTATATTTGTAAAAAAGGAAGGATTATCAATATGTCAAGAACAGAAAGATAAAAAAACGAAATGATATATTTAAATTCAAATTAACCATGGGTTCATTCTGTGAACAATATAGTTATAATAAACTTAATCCACCTTCTAGAATGAAACAAATACAATTTAGACAAAGAAAATTACATAAAAAATATCATAAACATAGATATTATGACCAACAACTAAATAATAAATGTTATTCAAAAAATAAAAATTATTCAAAAACACAAAATCATAAACCAAAACAAAAAATAATATGCTGGAATTGTAAAAGACCAGGTCTTAGTTCTAAAGAATGTAGAATGAAAAAGAAAATAAATGAAATATTCCAAGATCAACCAGATATACAAGAAAAATTAACAAAACTATTAATATCAGAATCAGAATCATCTAGTGAATCTGAAAGTAATTATTCAATAAACGAAGTTGAAAATTCAAGTAATTCCTCTACAGAATCACAAGAACTATCTGACAATTTATGCAATTGTAAAACAATTAATGTTATAACTAAAGATAGCGATAAACAATTTTTATTAGAAAAAACAGCTAAACACACTCCTCAATCTAGCCCAGCTCATTCAGCAACATCTTCAACTTCAAGACGATCACAGAAAAAAGACAAGCTCCAAAAAATTCTCGCATTAATTCAACAACAGATGGACTCCTCTGATGACGAGGATATTATGCAAGATGATCTATTCGGCGGTCCTTTAAGTCAAGAACAATAAAAAAATCAAAAAAATCTATAAAAAAAAAGAAGCTAATAGTGATGTTTATTTTTGTATTTTAATCAAAGTATATTCTAGTAGACTCTGTATATTATTAATCTTTGTATTAATCTCTGTATTACTTATTGTATTTGTTTCCTATTTTACTTGTTTGTATTTTTAATAATCTACAGAGTATAAATATGTATTTTACTTTGTAGTATAAATATACATTATACTTTGTACTATCTACAAAAACAAGAAGCATCAAAACAAGACCCACTCAGATTGACAAGTTTGATATTTTCTGAAGACAAGAAGTATCAAAGAGGACCTACTCAAAGACTGAAGCCAAAAACGTGTCACAAAACAACAACTCCTACTCAGCAAGACCAATAAAATTTCATGCAGCAAGTACTCCCTCCTTAGTATAAATATCCCTGGAGGATTCACAAGGAGGGACACAAGTTTTCAGCAAACATTTTCTCTCTCGAAAACACTTCTCTCTCTAAAAGTTTTAAATTTATAATCCAGTTTTAATATCTTATTTTAATAACTTATTTTGATTAAATCTTGTATCCCATAAAATCAATAAAAATCAAAGTATTACTCATTTCCAAAGTTTGTTTTCATAAAACCAACAATATTATCAAAACAAGTTTAAGTAAGTATTATTCAAACTAGAATGAAACAAAATTTAGACAAATAAAATTACATAAAAAATATCATAAACATAGATATTATGACCAACAACTAAATAATAAATATTATTCAAAAAATAAAAATTATTCAAAAACACAAAATCATAAACCAAAACAAAAAATAATATGCTGGAATTGTAAAAGACCAGGTTATACTTCTAAAGAATGTAGAATGAAAAAGAAAATAAATGAAATATTCCAAGATCAACCAGATATACAAGAAAAATTAACAAAACTATTAATATCAGAATCAGAATCATCTAGTGAATCTGAAAATATTTATTCAATAAACGAAGTTGAAAAATCAAGTAATTCCTCTACATAATCACAAGAACTATCTGACAATTTATGCAATTGTAAAACAATTAATGTTATAACTAAAGATAGCGATAAACAATTTTTATTAGACACAATAGATAAAATAGATAATTCAGAAGTAAAAAAAGGAATATTTATTAAAATTAAAAAATATAGTATATCAAGAAAATCAATTACAAAATCCAAAACCCTTTAGTCTAAATAAAATACTTGAAAAGTATCAAACCCAAAGTTTATTTAAACAAGTAACCACAGGAGAGCTACAAAATGAAGTTAAACAATTAAAAACACAAATTAAAGAATTACAACTAGTAGTTAACCAACATGAATTAAACCAATTACAAATAGACGCTAGATTAAAACTTATAGAATCAAAAAATTCTCAAGCCTCAACCAGTAATCAAATATCAGAAGAAGATAATAATTACTTTCAAAATATTAATAAGATAAATTATCAGAAATGGTACACTAATATTACATTACATATAGGACACAATTTTCAAATAAACACAATAGCCTTAATAGATTCAGGAGCAGATTATACATGTATCCGAAAAGGTTTAATACCAACTAAATATTATGATAAAACAACTGAACGCTTAAGTGGTGCTAACAGAAGTAATTTAAAAGTACAATATAAATTACCTAGTGCTAAAATATGTAATCAAGGATATTGCTTTAAAAATCAGTTTATCTTAGTTAAAAATTTAACTCAAGAAGTAATATTAGGAACCCTTTTTCTTACTCAAATATATCCATTTAAAGTAACTGAGTTAGGTATTATAACAGAAGTAGTAGGAACAAAACTATCATTTAATTTTCTATCATCCATGAAGTCAAAAGAAATATTGTATCTTCAACAAAATACAATAAAAAACAATAAATTTAATAAACAACAAATATCAACATATTCAATACCTACAAGATGAAATAACCTACCAAAAAATAGAAGAACAACTTAAAACATCTCGTATACAAGATAAAATAAAATCAATAGAAAATGATTTGTTAAATCAAGTATGTTCAGATTTACCAAATGCATTTTGGGAAAGAAAACAATATTGTGTTCAACTCCCATATGAAAAAGATTTTAATGAAAAACATATAACAACTAAAGCACGACCTATTCAAATGAATAAAGAATTATTAGAACATTGTAAACAAGAAATAAATGATTTATTAAAGAAAAAACTCATTAGACCTTCCAAATCTCCCTGAAGCTGTTCGGCTTTTTATGTTAATAATCAAGCTGAAAAAGAAAGGGGAGTACCACAACTAGTATCAACTATAAACCTCTTAATGGTGTTTTACAATGGATTAGATATTCAATACCTAATAAAAGAGATTTATTAAAAAGATTATATGATGCAAAAATCTACTCAAAATTTGTTATGAAAAGTGGATTATGGCAAATCCAAATTGATGAAAAAGATAGATATAAAACAGCATTCACCGTTCCTTTTGGACATTAGGAATGGAATGTGATGCCATTTGGACTTAAAAATGCACCATCTGAATTTCAAAACATAATGAATGATATATTTAATAACTATTCAAAATTCACAATTGTTTATATTGATGATGTACTTGTATATTCAAACTCAATAGATCAGCACATAAACCACTTATATACATTTTTAAATATAATTAAAAAACATGGATTAGTCTGGGAATTAGATTCTTAGGTCATAACATATATCAAAGAACAATTACGCCAATAGCAAGATCTATAGAATTTGCAGATAAATTCCCAGACGAATTAAAAGAAAAATCGCAATTACAAAGGTTCTTAGGATGTCTCAACTATGTTTCTGATTTTTTACCAAACATTAGAAAAACTATTCAACCTTTATTCCAATGGTTACAAAAAAATCCTAAACCTTGGTCAAGTACCCATACTAATTTAGTGCGCCAAATTAAACAAAAAGTCAAAACTTTACCATGTTTGTCAATCCCAAACCCTGAAGCTGATATGATAGTAGAAACTGATGCCTCTGAAATAGGTTATGGAGGCATACTAAAACAAAAACTTCCACAAACCACTCAAGAATCCATAGTTAATTGCATTACAAAATTCCAAGACGATTCAATAAACAAAATTTTTTTATTACGTGTTGATTGTAAATCAGCAAAAGAAATTTTACAAAAAGATGTCAAAAATTTAGTTTCAAAGCAAATTTTTGCCAGATGACAAGCTATTTTATCAGTTTTCGATTTTGATATTCAATACATTAAAGGAGAAAATAATTCTTTACCTGATTTTCTAACAAGAGAATATTTATAGGAAAAATCAACTGATATTCAACAAACTATTCAAGATGAGTGAATCAAGCAAAAAACCAATGACCGCATTAGACTATATTAAGACTCAGCAACACCTTCAAGGCAAACCTCTAACTATCCAAAACCATTTTTCAGCTCTCGCTGAATTTTCACCACTATCTTATTCAAGAGCAGTTACAACCGACAAAGGCCAATCCTCCACACCTACCTAAAATCCTTCTCAACAAACTACTCCAAAGTCAACCTACTATTCTAAGCCACAAAAGCAACACCTTATGACTACCCAATACACCAAAACAATTTCACTAAAAGAACTCCAAACCTTTATCAAGAGAGTTTTCTATGATGATAGCATGTACCCAACAGATAACCTTACCAAGAACCGTACCTTCTATTAGTATATTCTAGTAGACTCTAAGTCAGTCGAAATTACTCATTATCCCGATAAAACCAACCCTAACCTCATCTCATACTCCACCTTCAAAATCCTTAAAATCGGCTCTATCCAAGACCTAGGATTTATCCATCACCATACCACAAAACCATTTTCAACCCCTGGCTACCATATCCAAGGCTATACATATATCGACTACCAAAATGCCTTTTTCCGTACTTTTTACCTTAGACCTTATGACCACTCCTGGTTTATATTCTTTGACCACAATTGCCCAAAATCAGTCCCAGGATGGTTCAACGAATGGTGGCACTGGTTCGGACCTTCTGACCCAATTTACCCAGAAACAGTCCTCAAAACTTCTCTCCCTTGCTACCAAAAACATTTACCCCCACAACCAATTGGTCCATTATCCAAAATTTATTTCCATATCGACATGGGCATCCCCTGGATTTGTTCATGGCATTTTAACCTTGCACTCCATTTACCAGATATGCCATATTCTCTTATCAGAGAATTCCGTGTTAAATGGTGGGACAAATACAACCTTAACCGGTGTTCTTTGACCAACATTCAACACTTTTTTGAAACTCATAATCAACTATATTCAGCTATAAAAATCATTTCAAAATCAATCACATTGGTCACACCTGACCAACTTACTCAAAAAACTATACCACAACCTTCACCACCAAAAACAGCTAAACACACTCCTCAATCTAACCCAGCTCACTCAGCAACATCTTCAACTTCAAGACGATCACAAAAAAGACAAGCTCCAAAAAATCATCGCATTAATTCAACAACAGATGGACTCCTCTGATGATGAGGATATTATGCAAGATGATCTATTCGGCGGTCCTTAAGTCAAGAACAATAAAAAAATCAAAAAAAAAAATAGAAGCTAATAGTAATGTTAATTTTTGTATTTTAATCAAAGTATATTCTAGTAGACTCTGTATATTATTAATCTTTGTATTAATCTCTGTATTACTTATTGTATTTGTTTCCTATTTTACTTGTTTGTATTTTTAATAATCTACAGAGTATAAATATGTATTTTACTTTGTAGTATAAATATGCATTATACTTTGTACTATCTACAAAAACAAGAAGCATCAAAACAAGACCCACTCATATTGACAAGTTTGACATTTTCTGAAGACAAGAAGTATCAAAGAGGACCTACTCAAAGACTGAAGCCAAAAACGTGTCACAAAACAACAACTCCTACTCAGCAAGCCCAATAAAATTTCATGCAGCAAGTACTCCCTCCTTAGTATAAATACCCCTGGAGGATTCACAAGGAGGGACACAAGTTTTCAGCAAACATTTTCTCTCTCGAAAACACTTCTCTCTCTAAAAGTTTTAAATTTATAATCCAGTTTTAATATCTTATTTTAATAACTTATTTTGATTAAATCTTGTATTCCCATAAAATCAATAAAAATCAAAGTATTACTCATTTCCAAAGTTTGTTTTCATAAAACCAACAATATTATCAAAACAAGTTTAAGTAAGTATTATTCAAACTAGAATGAAACAAATACAATTTAGACAAAGAAAATTACATAAAAAATATCATAAACATAGATATTATGACCAACAACTAAATAATAAATATTATTCAAAAAATAAAAATTATTCAAAAACAAAAAATCATAAACCAAAACAAAAAATAATATGCTGGAATTGTAAAAGACCAGGTTATACTTCTAAAGAATGTAGAATGAAAAAGAAAATAAATGAAATATTCCAAGATCAACCAGATATACAAGAAAAATTAACAAAACTATTAATATCAGAATCAGAATCATCTAGTGAATCTGAAAATAATTATTCAATAAACGAAGTTGAAAAATCAAGTAATTCCTCTACATAATCACAAGAACTATCTGACAATTATGCAATTGTAAAACAATTAATGTTATAACTAAAGATAGCGATAAACAATTTTTATTAGACATAATAGATAAAATAGATAATTCAGAAGTAAAAAAAGGAATATTTATTAAAATTAAAAAATATAGTATATCAAGAAAATCAATTACAAAATCCAAAACCCTTTAGTCTAAATAAAATACTTGAAAAGTATCAAACCCAAAGTTTATTTAAACAAGTAACCACAGGAGAGCTACAAAATGAAGTTAAACAATTAAAAACAAAAATTAAAGAATTACAACTAGTAGTTAACCAACATGAATTAAACCAATTACAAATAGACGCTAGATTAAAACTTATAGAATCAAAAAATTCTCAAGCCTCAACCAGTAATCAAATATCAGAAGAAGATAATAATTACTTTCAAAATATTAATAAGATAAATTATCAGAAATGGTACACTAATATTACATTACATATAGGACACAATTTTCAAATAAACACAATAGCCTTAATAGATTCAGGAGCAGATTATACATGTATCCGAAAAGGGTTAATACCAACTAAATATTATGATAAAACAACTGAACGCTTAAGTGGTGCTAACAGAAGTAATTTAAAAGTACAATATAAATTACCTAGTGCTAAAATATGTAATCAAGGATATTGCTTTAAAAATCAGTTTATCTTAGTTAAAAATTTAACTCAAGAAGTAATATTAGGAACCCCTTTTCTTACTCAAATATATCTATTTAAAGTAACTGAGTTAGGTATTATAACAGAAGTAGTAGGAACAAAACTATCATTTAATTTTCTATCACCCATGAAGTCAAAAGAAATATTGTATCTTCAACAAAATACAATAAAAAAACAATAAATTTAATAAACAACAAATATCAACATATTCAATACCTACAAGATGAAATAACCTACCAAAAAATAGAAGAACAACTTAAAACATCTCGTATACAAGATAAAATAAAATCAATAGAAAATGATTTGTTAAATCAAGTATGTTCAGATTTACCAAATGCATTTTGGGAAAGAAAACAATATTGTGTTCAACTACCATATGAAAAAGATTTTAATGAAAAACATATAACAACTAAAGCACGACCTATTCAAATGAATAAAGAATTATTAGAACATTGTAAACAAGAAATAAATGATTTATTAAAGAAAAAACTCATTAGACCTTCCAAATCTCCCTGAAGCTGTTCGGCTTTTTATGTTAATAATCAAGCTGAAAAAGAAAGGGGAGTACCACGAATATTAATCAACTATAAACCTCTTAATGATGTTTTACAATGGATTAGATATTCAATACCTAATAAAAGAGATTTATTAAAAAGATTATATGATGCAAAAATCTACTCAAAATTTGTTATGAAAAGTGGATTCTGGCAAATCCAAATTGATGAAAAAGATAGATATAAAACAGCATTCACCGTTCTTTTTGGACATTATGAATGGAATGTGATGCCATTTGGACTTAAAAATGCACCATCTGAATTTCAAAACATAATGAATGATATATTTAATAACTATTCAAAATTCACAATTGTTTATAGTGATGATGTACTTGTATATTCAAACTCAATAGATCAGCACATAAACCACTTATATACATTTTTAAATATAATAAAAAAACATGGATTAGTAATCTCTGCTAAAAAGATGTCATTATTCCAGACTAAAATTAGATTCTTAGGTCATAACATATATCAAGCAACAATTACGCCAATAGATCTATAGAATTTGCAGATAAATTCCCAGACGAATTAAAAGAAAAAACGCAATTACAAAGGTTCTTAAGATGTCTCAACTATGTTTCTGATTTTTTACCAAACATTAGAAAAACTATTCAACCTTTATTCCAACGGTTACAAAAAAAATCTTAAACCTTGGTCAAGTACCCATACTAATTTAGTGCGCCAAATTAAACAAAAAGTCAAAACTTTACCATGTTTGTCAATCCCAAACCCTGAAGCTGATATGATAGTAGAAACTGATGCCTCTGAAATAGATTATGGAGGCATACTAAAACAAAAACTTCCACAAACCACTCAAGAATCCATAGTTAGATTCCATTCTGGTGTCTGGTCAGGACCACAGAAAAATTATTCTACAGTTAAAAAAGAAGTTCTTTCTATAGTTAATTGCATTACAAAATTCCAAGACGATTCGATAAACAAAAAGTTTTTATTACGTGTTGATTGTAAATCAACAAAAGAAATTTTAAAAAAAGATGTCAAAAATTTAGTTTCAAAGCAAATTTTTGCCAGATGGCAAACTATTTTATCAGTTTACGATTTTGATATTCAATACATTAAAGGAGAAAATAATTATTTACCTGATTTTCTAACAAGAGAATATTTACAGGGAAAATCAACTGATATTCAACAAACTATTCAAGATGAGTGAATCAAGCAAAAAACCAATGACCGCATTAGACTATATCAAGACTCAGAACCACCTTCAAGGCAAATCTCTCACTATCCAAAACCATTTTTCAGCTCTCGCTGAATTTCCACCACTATCTTATTCAATAGCAGTTACAACCGACAAAGGCCAATCCTCCACACCTACCAAAAATCCTTCTCAACAAACTACTCCAAAGTCAACCTAATTTTCTAAGCCACAAAAGCAACACCTTATGACTACCCAATACACCAAAACAATTTCACTAAAGAACTCCAAACCTTTACCAAGAGAGTTTTCTATGATGATAGCATGTACCCAACAGATAACCTTACCAAGAACCGTACCTTCTATGAGTATATTCTAGTAGACTATGTGAGTCGAAATTACTCATTATCCCGATAAAACCAACCGTAACCTCATCTCATACTCAACCTTCAAAATCCTTAAAATCGGCTCTATCCAAGACCTAGGATTTATCCATCACCATACCACAAAACCATTTTCAACCCTTGGCTACCATATCCAAGGCTATACATATATCGACTACCAAAATGCCTTTTTCCGTACTTTTTACCTTAGACCTTATGACCACTCCTGGTTTATATCCTTTGACCACAATTGCCCAAAATAAGTCCCAGGATGGTTCAACGAATGGTGGCACTGGTTCGGACCTTCTGACCCAATTTACCCAGAAACAGTCCTCAAAACTTCTCTCCCTTACTACCAAAAATATTTACCCCCACAACCAATTGGTCTATTATTCAAAATTTATTTCCATATCGACATGGGCATCCCCTGGATTTGTTCATGGCATTTTAACCTTGCACTCCATTTACCAGATATGCCATATTCTCTTATCAGAGAATTCCGTGTTAAATGGTGGGACAAATACAACCTTAATCGGTGTTCTTTGACCAACATTCAACTCTTTTTTGAAACTCATAATCAACTACATTCAGCTATAAAAGTAATTTCAAAATCAATCCCATTGGTCACACCTGACCAACTTACTCAAAAAACTATACCACAACCTTCACCACCAAAAACAGCTAAACACACTCCTCAATCTAGCCCAGCTCACTCAGCAACATCTTCAACTTCAAGACGATCACAAAAAAAAAACAAGCTCCAAAAAATCCTTGCATTAATTTAACAACAGATGGACTCCTCTGATGACGAGGATATTATGCAAGATGATCTATTCGGCGGTCCTTTAAGTCAAGAACAATAAAAAAATTCTAAAAAAAAAAAAATTCTAAAAAAAAAAAAAAAAGCTAATAGTAATGTTTATTTTTGTATTTTAATCAAAGTATATTCTAGTAGACTCTGTATATTATTAATATTTGTATTAATCGCTGTATTACTTATTGTATTTGTTTCCTATTTCACTTGTTTATATTTTTAATAATCTACAGAGTATAAATATGTATTATACTTTGTAGTATAAATATGCATTATACTTTGTACTATCTACAAAAATAAGAAGCATCAAAACAAGACCCACTCAGATTGACAAGTTTGACATTTTCTGAAGACAAGAAGTATCAAAGAGGACCTACTCAAAGACTGAAGCCAAAAACGTGTCACAAAACACAACCTCCTACTTAGCAAGACCAATAAAATTTCATGCAGCAAGTACTCCCTCCTTAGTATAAATACCCCTAGAGGATTCACAAAGAGGGACACAAGTTTTCAGCAAACATTTTCTCTCTCGAAAACACTTCTCTCTCTAAAAGTTTTAAATTTATAATCCAGTTTTAATATCTTATTTTAATAACTTATTTTGATTAAATCTTGTATTCCCATAAAATCAATAAAAATCAAAGTATTACTCATTTTCAAAGTTTGTTTTCATAAAACCAACAATATTATCAAAACAAGTTTAAGTAAGTATTATTCAAACTAGAATGAAACAAATACAATTTAGACAAAGAAAATTACATAAAAAATATCATAAACATAGATATTATGACCAACAACTAAATAATAAATATTATTCAAAAAATAAAAATTATTCAAAAACACAAAATCATAAACCAAAAAAAAAAAAAATATGCTGGAATTGTAAAAGACCAGGTCATACTTCTAAAGAATGTAGAATGAAAAAGAAAATAAATAAAATATTCCAAGATCAACCAGATATACAAGAAAAATTAACAAAACTATTAATATCAGAATCAGAATCATCTAGTGAATCTGAAAATAATTATTCAATAAACGAAGTTGAAAAATCAAGTAATTCCTCTACATAATCACAAGAACTATCTGACAATTTATGCAATTGTAAAACAATTAATGTTATAACTAAAGATAGCGATAAACAATTTTTATTAGACATAATAGATAAAATAGATAATTCAGAAGTAAAAAAGGAATATTTATTAAAATTAAAAAATATAGTATATCTAGAAAATCAATTACAAAATCCACAACCCTTTAGTCTAAATAAAATACTTGAAAAGTATCCAACCCAAAGTTTATTTAAACAAGTAACCACAGGAGAGCTACAAAATGAAGTTAAACAATTAAAAACACAAATTAAAGAATTACAACTAGTAGTTAACCAACATGAATTAAACCAATTACAAATAGACGCTAGATTAAAACTTATAGAATCAAAAAATTCTCAAGCCTCAACCAGTAATCAAATATCAGAAGAAGATAATAATTACTTTCAAAATATTAATAAGATAAATTATCAGAAATGGTACACTAATATTACATTACATATAGGACACAATTTTCAAATAAACACAATAGCCTTAATAGATTCAGGAGCAGATTATACATGTATCCGAAAAGGGTTAATACCAACTAAATATTATGATAAAACAACTGAACGCTTAAGTGGTGCTAACAGAAGTAATTTAAAAGTACAATATAAATTACCTAGTGCTAAAATATGTAATCAAGGATATTGCTTTAAAAATCAGTTTATCTTAGTTAAAAATTTAACTCAAGAAGTAATATTAGGAACCCCTTTTCTTACTCAAATATATCTATTTAAAGTAACTGAGTTAGGTATTATAACAGAAGTAGTAGGAACAAAACTATCATTTAATTTTCTATCACCCATGAAGTCAAAAGAAATATTGTATCTTCAACAAAATACAATAAAAAAACAATAAATTTAATAAACAACAAATATCAACATATTCAATACCTACAAGATGAAATAACCTACCAAAAAATAGAAGAACAACTTAAAACATCTCGTATACAAGATAAAATAAAATCAATAGAAAATGATTTGTTAAATCAAGTATGTTCAGATTTACCAAATGCATTTTGGGAAAGAAAACAATATTGTGTTCAACTACCATATGAAAAAGATTTTAATGAAAAACATATAACAACTAAAGCACGACCTATTCAAATGAATAAAGAATTATTAGAACATTGTAAACAAGAAATAAATGATTTATTAAAGAAAAAACTCATTAGACCTTCCAAATCTCCCTGAAGCTGTTCGGCTTTTTATGTTAATAATCAAGCTGAAAAAGAAAGGGGAGTACCACGAATATTAATCAACTATAAACCTCTTAATGATGTTTTACAATGGATTAGATATTCAATACCTAATAAAAGAGATTTATTAAAAAGATTATATGATGCAAAAATCTACTCAAAATTTGTTATGAAAAGTGGATTCTGGCAAATCCAAATTGATGAAAAAGATAGATATAAAACAGCATTCACCGTTCTTTTTGGACATTATGAATGGAATGTGATGCCATTTGGACTTAAAAATGCACCATCTGAATTTCAAAACATAATGAATGATATATTTAATAACTATTCAAAATTCACAATTGTTTATATTGATGATGTACTTGTATATTCAAACTCAATAGATCAGCACATAAACCACTTATATACATTTTTAAATATAATAAAAAAACATGGATTAGTAATCTCTGCTAAAAAGATGTCATTATTCCAGACTAAAATTAGATTCTTAGGTCATAACATATATCAAGCAACAATTACGCCAATAGATCTATAGAATTTGCAAATAAATTCCCAGACGAATTAAAAGAAAAATCGCAATTACAAAGGTTCTTAGGATGTCTCAACTATGTTTTTGATATTCAACCTTTATTCCAACGATTACAAAAAAATCCTAAACCTTGGTCAAGTACCCATACTAATTTAGTGCGCCAAATTAAACAAAAAGTCAAAACTTTACCATGTTTGTCAATCCCAAACCCTGAAGCTGATATGATAGTAGAAACTGATGCCTCTTAAATAGGTTATGGAGGCATACTAAAACAAAAACTTCCACAAACCACTCAAGAATCCATAGTTAGATTCCATTCTGGTGTCTGGTCAGGACCACAGAAAAATTATTCTACCGTTAAAAAAGAAGTTCTTTCTATAGTTAATTGCATTACAAAATTCCAAGACGATTCAATAAACAAAAAGTTTTTATTACGTGTTTATTGTAAATCAGCAAAAGAAATTTTACAAAAAGATGTCAAAAATTTAGTTTCAAAGCAAAGTTTTGCCAGATGGCAAGCTATTTTATCAGTTTTCGATTTTGATATTCAATACATTAAAGGAGAAAATAATTCTTTACCTGATTTTTAACAAGAGAATATTTACAGGGAAAATCAACTGATATTCAACAAACTATTCAAGATGAGTGAATCAAGCAAAAAACCAATGACCGCATTAGACTATATCAAGACTCAGCAACACCTTCAAGGCAAACCTCTCACTATCCAAAACCATTTTTCAGCTCTCGCTGAATTTCCACCACTATCTTATTCAAGAGCAGTTACAACCGACAAAGACCAATCCTCCACACCTACCAAAAATCCTTCTCAACAAACTACTCCAAAGTCAACCTACTATTCTAAGCCACAAAAGCAACACCTTATGACTACCCAATACACCAAAACAATTTCACTAAAAGAACTCCAAACCTTTACCAAGAGAGTTTTCTATGATGATTGCATGTACCCAACAGATAACCTTACCAAGAACCGTACCTTCTATGAGTATATTCTAGTAGACTCTAAGTCAGTCGAAATTACTCATTATCCCGATAAAACCAACCATAACCTCATCTCATACTCCACCTTCAAAATCCTTAAAATCGGCTCTATCCAAGACCTAGGATTTATCCATCACCATACCACAAAACCATTTTCAACCCCTAGCTACCATATCCAAGGCTATACATATATCGACTACCAAAATGCATTTTTCCGTACTTTTTATCTTAGACCTTATGACCACTCCTGGTTTATATCCTTTGACCACAATTGCCCAAAATCAGTCCCAGGATGGTTCAACGAATGGTAGCACTGGTTCGGACCTTCCGACCCAATTTACCCAGAAACATTTACCCCCACAACCAATTGGTCCATTATCCAAACTTTCTTTCCATATCGACATAGGCATCCCCTGGATTTGTTCATGGCATTTTAACCTTGCACTCCATTTACCAGATATGCCATATTCTCTTATCAGAGAATTCCGTGTTAAATGGTGGGACAAATACAATCTTAACCGGTATTCTTTGACCAACATTCAACACTTTTTTGAAACTCATAATCAACTACATTCAGCTATAAAAATCATTTCAAAATCAATAACATTGGTCACACCTGACCAACTTACTCAAAAAACTATACCACAACCTTCACCACCAAAAACAACTAAACACACTCCTCAATCTAGCCCAGCTCATTCAGCAACATCTTCAACTTCAAGACGATCACAGAAAAAAGACAAGCTCCAAAAAATCCTCACATTAATTCAACAACAGATGGACTCCTCTGATGACGAGGATATTATGCAAGATGATCTATTCGGCGGTCCTTTAAGTCAAGAATAATAAAAAAAATCTAAAAAAAAAAATTTCTAAAAAAAAAAAAAAAAGTAATAGTGATGTTTATTTTTGTATTTTAATCAAAGTATATTCTAGTAGACTCTGTATATTATTAACCTTTGTATTAATCTCTGTATTACTTATTGTATTTGTTTCCTATTTTACTTGTTTGTATTTTTAATAATCTACAGAGTATAAATATGTATTATACTTTGTAGTATAAATATGCATTATACTTTGTACTATCTACAAAAACAAGAAGCATCAAAACAAGACCCACTCAGATTGATAAGTTTGGCATTTTCTGAAGACAAGAAGTATCAAAGAGGACCTACTCAAAGACTGAAGCCAAAAACGTGTCACAAAACAACAACTCCTACTCAGCAAGACCAATAAAATTTCATGCAGCAAGTACTCCCTCCTTAGTATAAATACCCCTGGAGGATTCACAAGGAGTGATGTGGGCACGGACGCAAAGGTGACCCTGTGGAGGTTCACGGCTGCGGACTCGGGACCAGCTTCCAAGGAGAGTCTCGACCTGGAGGATGGTTTTGGGCGCAGATTGGGGAGAGGCTCGACCAAGCAGGCGCGAAGAACCGGTAACGTGGAGTGAATTGGACCACACGGGCTGTGGATAGTCCCGTGATACACCAAGGCAGACCTTTTTAAGCCGGCGGCTGGAAAGGTTTTAGGCGCGGCTAGCAGGCTAGGCGGCGCGGAATAGAGAGAGCAATAGGGTTTTATAAATTCTTGTGTAAAGTCTGATTTTTATTAATGAAAGGACTTGGCTTATATAATGCCTAAGTCTAAGGGTTTTACCCTTACAAACAACATGTAGTTATAAATGAAAAAAAACAACAAGAAGTTTTAATAAAACTACAAGACAACTTAATGGCTTGGGCCGCGGGCCCAAATTCTATACTTAGACAAAATAATGAAACAAAATGACTTTATAACCGTAGGCTCTTGTGAATGGTCAGACCCTCGTCAGATTGCACACTAAGGGTGTTGCCTCGTTAAAACCTTCCTCGGAAAACCCATTGGGACAAAACCGAAGATAGGAAAAAGAGTACAATTCCTTAGCGCGTCTTTGGGCATCCTTATCACGGGGAGATGGTAAGGATGCATGAATCGGTAGCTCGTCAACTAAGCAACTCCCAAGAAGGGGCCAAGGGGCAATGGGCCGGGTCTCGGTCAGGTCCTGGTCCGGGCTCGGCATTACGCTGGAGAACCTCAAGCCTATGCTCGATAAATCGGTTGATCTTGGTTCCTAGGGCCTTGGCTCTTGAGCGTGTCAAGGGTCCGGCTGGTACAACCGGGACTGCTTCATCCGGATCTGGTCCTGCTGGGTCGTCCGCGTGGTCAACACTGCGGTCGGTGCGTTCCGGGGTCAACACTGCGGTCTCCAAAACAACGTCCTCACCTGCATCAAACAATTCTAAGTCAGAAACATTGAACGTCGGCGAAATGTTGAACTCACCTGGCAGTTCAAGTTGGTAGGCGTTGTCGTTGATCTTCTTTAGGACTCGGAATGGGCTGTCGCCTCTTGGTGCCAACTTGTCTTTGCGCTTCTGTGGAAACCTCTCGGGTCGCATGTGAAGCCAAACCCAGTCTCCTGCCTTCAACGTCGTTTGCTTACGTCCCTTGTTGGCTTGCCAGGCGTAAGTCTCTGTCTTCTTCTCCAGATTTTCCTTGACTCTCTGATGCAGCTTCTTGACATACTCGGCCTTACGATCGCCCTCTAAACTCACGATCTCAGCAGGTGGCAATGACGTCAACTCCATTGGCGACAGCAGGTTGAAACCGTAAACGATCTCAAAGGGTGACTTCTTGGTCGCGGAATGGACGGCTCGGTTGTATGCCAACTCAACCAGCGGTAGGCATTCGAGCCAGGGACTTCAGATTTCGGCCGATGGTTGCCCTTAGTAGGGTGGAGAGCGTCCGGTTCACTACTTCGGTCTGTCCGTCTGTTTGGGGATGACAAGTCGTCGAGAACAGCAATTTGGTGCCAAGCTTCTTCCATAGTGTCCGCCAGAAGTGGCTGAAAAATTTAGTATCTCGGTCGGACACTATAGTCCGAGGAATTCCATGAAGTCATACAATCTCCCGGAAGAACAAACTCGCGGTTTGGGTGGCGTCATTGGTCTTGGCGCACGGGATAAAATGAGCCATCTTTGAGAACCTGTCTACTACAACGAAAATGGAGTCTTTGTGGTTGATCTTAGGCAAGCCTAGCACAAAGTCCATAGAAATGTCAGTCCAAGGAGTGGTAGGAATAGGTAGAGGGAGATATAACCCATGCGGGTGAACTCTGGACTTGGCCCGTTTGCAGACTAAACAGCGACTGCAATGGGCCTCAACATCTCGCCTCATGTGGGGCCAGTAGAAATGTTCCTTGAGTAAACTCAAGGTTTTGGCCGCGCCAAAGTGACCCATCAAGCCGCCTCCGTGGGCTTCTTTTAGTAGCAGCTCCCGAGTCGAACCCTTTGGGATGCAAAGCCTCCGATCCCTGAAAAGGAACCCATCAAACAAATAGAATCGTGAATGGGTACCAGTTCCGGCGTGGGTGAAGGCTTCCTTCAGGTCGTCGTCTTGGGCGTATAACTCTTTGAGTAGTTCGAATCCGAGGACCTTGTCTTCCATGATCGAAATAAGGAATTTCTCCGGGACAGAGCATCTGCAACAACATTCTCTTTCCCCTTCTTGTACTTGTTTACGTAGAGGAAAGTCTCAATGAACTCCAGCCAGCAGGCGTGCCGTCTCTTCAGTTTCGTCTGTCCTCGTAGGTGCTGCAGCGTCTGATGATCCGTGTGGATAACGCATTCTCGGGCCAGAAGATAGTGCTGCCAGGTATCCATTGCTCGAACCAAGGCATACAGCTCCTTGTCGTAGGCGGGGTAGTTGAGGGAGGCTCCGCTCAGTTTCTCGCTGAAGTAGGCAACGGGTTTGCCGCCTTGGGTCAGTACGGCTCCGATTCCGATGCCAGACGCGTCGCACTCCACCTCGAAGGTCTTCTGGAAATCTGGTAGGGCTAAGACCGGAGCGTGAGTGAGCCGGTCTTTGAGCAGGTTGAAGGCTTTCTCCTGCTCGGGTCCCCAGCTGAATGCCCGTTCCTTCTTGATCACGGAGGTCAAAGGACTGGCAATGGTGCTGAAGTCTCGAACGAACCGTCTGTAGAAGCTTGCCAAGCCGTGGAAACTCCGGACGTGGCTGATACTCGTGGGCGTGGGCCATTCTCGTATGGCGTTTATCTTTTCCTCGTCTACCTGTAATCCCTGAGAACTCACGACAAAGCCTAGGAAGACTACCCGGTCAGTGCAGAACGTACACTTCTTCAGATTGGCATACAACTTCTCCTCTTGAAGTGTGCGTATAACCAACTCTAAATGGGTGACGTGGTCGGCGTAAGAGGCACTGTAAACAAGGATGTCGTCAAAGTAGATTACGACAAACTTACTGATGTACGGCCTAAGGACATGGTTCATTAGGCGCATGAACGTGCTCGGGGCGTTGGAAAGCCCAAACGGCATTACGAGCCACTCGTATAGACTTTTCTTGGTCTTGAATGCCGTCTTCCATTCGTCTCCTTCCCGCATGCGGACTTGGTGATATCCGCTCTTCAAGTCGATCTTCGAAAAGATTGAAGCTCCGCTTAGCTCGTCTAGCATATCGTCGAGCCGTGGAATGGGGTGCCGGTACTTGATGGTGATGTTGTTGATGGCCCGACAATCAACGCACATCCTCCACGAACCATCTTTCTTTCATACGAGCAGAACAGGTACAGCACAAGGACTGAGGCTTTCTCGGACATAGCCTTGGTCCATGAGTTCTCGGACTTGGCGTTCGAGCTCCTTAGCTTCCTCCGGGTTGACACGGTAGGCGGGTCGGTTGGGTAGTTGAACTCCCGGGATGAAGTCGATGTGGTGCTCGATCCCTCTAAGTGGCGGTAGTCCAAGTGGGATCTCTGCTGGGAAGACGCCGGCGTATGTCTCCAAAAGCTTGGCGACTTCAAGCGGGGACGGCAGATCCGTGCTGTCGGCGTGAAGTGACTCCTTAAAGATCATAAGGACGACGCTAGTATCGTCCCTACTTACTGCCTTGCGGATGACTCGTGAGTTCACGAGGAAATTCTCGTTTCGGGATCCTTTGGTGGAATCCGTCCTCAGCTGTATGTCCCTGACTTGCTGAGGTGCGAGCGATGCTAAGTTAAATATGCGCTTGTTGTGAACAAAGGAGTACAGGTTAGTCCGCCTATTGTGTGTGGTTTCCCTGTCAAACTGCCATGGTCGTCCAAGAAGGAGGTGACCAACTTGCATCGGGACCACGTCGCATAAGACCTGATTGGTGTAACGGCCTACGCTAAAAGGCACCGTCACCTGATCAGTTATGCGTATCTCGGTCTTATCATTGAGCCATCTAAGCCCGTAGGGCCGCGGGTGCTTAGTCCTCTCAAGACCGAGCTTGTCAACCATATATTCACTAGCGACGTTGGTACAGGAACCTCCGTCAATAATCAGAGAACATACCTTGCCCTTGACAGTGCACTTGGTATAGAAAATGTTCTCACGCTGAGCGATCTCGTCAGGACCGGCTATAGTGTTGAGGACGCGTCTGAACATCAAGAGCTCTCCGGAATCAGGGTACTCGATATCGTCCTCCGCTTGCTCCGACTCTTCTAAAGGCTCTTCATCGCCTTCGTCGGCAGATTCATATTCTCCGGACGGGGTGAGGATCATTATTCGTTGGTTCAGACAGTCTCGAGCCATATGTCCTCGTCTGTTGCATTTGAAACAAGTGATGTCTCGGCTCCGGGGTGCAGCTCCGGTGGGTTTGGCCGGCGGGTGTGGGCCGGTCATGGGTCGAGTTGGGTCTCGGGGTCGGGTCATCACGCGCGCGTCAGGAGCTGGGCCAGTGGGCCGGTTGTAGGGCTTGGTCCAGGTTGGCTTGGGTTGTTGGTAACCTGCGGCCTTTCTCTTGTTGGCTTGCTCCACTTGGTTGGCTAGGTAATATAAGTCGCCGACGTCGTGGTATTGCTGCCTCTCGACCTTGCGGGCGATCTTTTCCTGTAACCTGTCGAGGAACTGGGCCATGAGACTCTCCGGGGAGTCAGCTATCTCGAGACGGTTCCGCAGATGCTCGAACTCGTCGAAATATTCACTGACCGACTTAGTGCCCTGGGTGAGTCGTCTAAAACGCCTTTGTAGTTCGCGGTGGAAGTGGGGCGGAACGTAGCGTTTCCGCATTAGATGCGTAAGCTCGTCCCATGATGTAAGTGGTCCGAAACGACTCTTTCGTCGTTCAGCGACTTCACGGTCCCACCAGGTCAAGGCGTGGTCCGTGAACTGGGCGGTGGCAAGGGCTACTCGCCGGGGATCTCCGTACCGGTAGTAATCGAAGATTAGCTCCATACGGCGTTCCCAGTCTAAGTAGGCTTCGGGATCGACCTTGCCGACAAATGATGGAGGGTTAAGCTTAACGTCGGGGGCGTGGTATGGGGGTGGTCTATCGTGTGCTCCATCGTAGCGTGGGTCGCGGTCATAAGTGGTGCGGTAAGGCGGGTCGTCGGGTCGTCGGGTGGTTCTTCCTCTCGGGGATCACGAGTATATGGACCGTAGTAGTGGGTCCGTCCGTTTGTGGTGGCTCCTCCATTGCGGTGGGACGCCTCGGGGACGTCCGGTCGATGGAGAGGACCGGGTTGCTCCAGTCGTTCCATGCGACTTGGAAGCGTGTTCATCTGAACCGTAATCTGGCTCCGCATCTGCATTACTGCAGCTGATCCTTGGGGACGTTCGGGAACGTCCGAACTACTAGACATTTATATATCTATAGAAATTTCCAAAAATAGCAACTTTCCAAAAAAAATGGGAGTTTTCCTATTCTAGAAATTTTCCTAAAATGGAAACTTTCCTATTCTAAAAACTTTTCTAAAATAGAATCTTTCCTAATCTAAAAACTTTCCTAAAATGGAAACTTTCCTAATCTAGAAACTTTCCTAAAATGAAAACTTTCCTAATCTAGAAACTTTCCTAAAAGGTGATTTGGGAATATTCCTAAGTCTTAATTTCTTGCCTAAAGTGGTTTTGGAAAATTTATAAGTGGGAAATATTACCTAATTTTCGAAATTGGGATTCCTAAAAGGGATTTGAAAATATTCCTAGGCGATTAATGCTAAGGAAAACTTCCTAAACCAAGAAAGGAAGACTACCCTAAGTGTGCTCGAAACTTTCCTAAACGGGCTAGGGTATCTACCGGTCACGGATTTGGCCTGGGGTGTCGGCTGCTAGACCTAATCTCGCGGCTGCTCACGGGGTTGGTATCCTATTCGCTCTTAGGGTACACGGCTACACGCGACTGCTAACTTAGAGGCGCTAGTAGGGGCAGGTGCACTAGCGGGTGGTTACACGGGGTGGGGAAGCCGACTAATTCATGCGCGGACTCGCCTATTGGTCGCTAGACGCGGGATTGGCTTGCAATGATACTCGGCTCTAGTATTAGCTAAGGGTTACTCGTGAATGCCTACAAGGAGACCTAGCTACACACACGTGAAAACGACACATAAACAAGGGACCTAGCTAGCAATCGCGTGAAGCAAGGAGCTTGCTTCACGATTTCTCAACTAAAACGATGTCCTAGGTTGGTTCCTCTTTTGTCTATTTCGTTTTTAGGCAACCTATACCTTTTTTTTTTTGAATTAAATTGCAAACAATCTAAGCAACCTAGAAATCACGTAAACCTAATATATTTTTTTTTGATGTAAACGAATATAAAACAAGTGTGGAAGGGATGTAACCGGTTAGCGGTTCTATGGTGGTTTCTTGCACTTCCTTTTCTTCTTCCTCTTTTTTTTTTGTGACTTGAATCCGGCTTCTCTAAACCTTGCAGGTTAGATAAGCAATTGAATCAAAGCCAGGTGTTTTTCAATGAACAAAACGAATATAAAAATAAAACAGAGGGGATAGAAACAACCGGGGTCAGGAGCTTTTTGAGCTCTGATACCAGATGATGTGGGCACGGACGCAAAGGTGACCCTGTGGAGGTTCACGGCTGCGGACGTGGGACCAGCTTCCAAGGAGAGTCTCGACCTGGAGGATGGTTTGGGCGCAGGCTGGGGAGAGGCTCGACCAAACAGGCGCGAAGAACCGGTAACGTGGAGTGAATTGGACGACACTGGCTGTGGATAGTCCCGTGATACACCAAGGCAGACCTTTTTAAGCCGGCGGCTGGAAAGGTCTTAGGCGCGGCTAGCAGGCTAGGCGGCGCGGAATAGAGAGAGCAATAGGGTTTTATAAATTCTTGTGTAAAGTCTGATTTTTATTAATGAAAGGACTTGGCTTATATAATGCCTAAGTCTTAGGGTTTTACCCTTACAAACAACATGTAGTTTTAAATGAAAGAAAACAACAAGAAGTTTTAATAAAACTACAAGACAACCTAATGGCTTGGGCCCCGGGCCCAAATTCTATACTTAGACAAAATAATGAAACAAAATGACTTTAAAACCGTAGGCTCTTGTGAATGGTCAGGCCCTCGTCAGATTGCACACTAAGGGTGTTGCCTCGTTAAAACCTTCCTCGGAAAACCCATTGGGACAAAACCGAAGATAGGAAAAAGAGTACAATTCCTTAGCGCGTCTTTGGGCATCCTTATCCCGGGGAGATGGTAAGGATGCATGAATCGGCAGCTCGTCGACTAAGCAACTCCCAAGAAGGGGCCAAGGGGCAATGGGCCGGGTCTCGGTCAGGTCCTTGTCCGGGCTTGGCATTACGCTGGAGAACCTCAAGCCTATGTTCGATAAATCGGTTGATCTTGGTTCCTAGGGCCTTGGCTCTTAAGCGTGTCAAGGGTCCGGCTGGTACAACCGGGACTGCTTCATCCGGATCTGGTCCTGCTGGGTCGTCTGCGTGGTCGACACTGCGGTCGGTGCGTTCCGGGGCCTCATCAAGGAGGGACACAAGTTTTCAGCAAACTTTTTCTCTCTCGAAAACACTTCTCTCTCTAAAAGTTTTAAATTTATAATCCATTTTTAATATCTTATTTTAATAACTTATTTTGATTAAATCTTGTATTCTCATAAAATCAATAAAAATCAAAGTATTACTCATTTCCAAAATTTGTTTTCATAAAACCAATAATATTATAAAACAAGTTTAAGTACTGTCTCGTGATGTGTTTCTTTTGCTTTTTTTTTTTTTGCAATTTTGAAAATTGTTTATTCTGATGAGTTAAATGCATGGGATTTCCAAAACCCACGCGCTAGATTTTATTGCCGATGTTGACCGTTTCAATGACAAAAAGTATTCACAATTTTGGAGTAAAGATTATTTCTTAGTCATGTTGGGATTAGGGAACACGACTACTCGTTTTGTTAACTCTTTTAAAGTACGTTCGAACATCAAAGTTTATGAAACGGCAGCATAAGTGTGAGCATTGAGTTCACTAACAAACATTGTCGAGTAAATTAACAACAAATATCAGGAGCTTTGATTTTAAAATATGTTAATAATGAGAACCCTTTAAATCGAATTTGTTTCTATACATATGAATCTATGATCCAGTTAGGCTATGGGCCGACCCGACTCTACCGGTGGACAAATTAGCAGATATTATGGAGAAAGGTAGTATCTTGAGGTAAAGAATATTTTTTTATTATATTATAATTGTATATTTATATTTTATTATAAAATAATAATTATTTAATGTTTAAATATGCAGCGGGCCAAACCAAAATACGGACAGGTGTACGGTCTCGACAGTACAAAGACAAAGTTCTATCTCCCTCCATCTAGTATCTGACAAACACCCAAGATGATCTCCGAGCAATGAAATCAAGAGTCATGTGAGAAGTTTGGCGGGGAAGATAAATATGATTGTGGAGCGACTTTTTGAAGCTCTGAGTTCATCATGGAGTCAGTCCGATGACTTTGATCCCAGCTAGCTGCCAAATGTTCGATTCGACTTTGATCCGGAGCCGTAGATTTTATTTTACGGCATTATATCTTATTTTCCTGTTTATTTTCCTATTTGTGTAAAACAGTTTAATTTTATATTTAATATTATATTTTCTCAAATGAATTTAATTTTATATTTAATTTAATTTTATAATTTAAATAATAAAATTTAATAAAATTAATAATTAAATAAATTTATCTCATAAAAAAATTAAAAACAAATTTAATTGTGTATACCCACCAAATTTTTAGTGGGATTTCGTGAGTAAACCCACCAAAAATTTAGTGGGAAACCATGGGTAATTTTCTACCTACAAAAATATTAGTGGTAATTCGTGGGTCCCACAAATTAGTTAGTGGGTGTTCGTAGATACGATTACCCACAAAATTATTTGTGGGTAATCGTGAGAAATTTGCCACGAAATAATTTGTGGGTAATCGTGGGTTGCATCCACGAAAAGCAACAAAATTTCCTACCCAACGCTGCTATACCCACAAATTTTTTTCGTAACTTTTTGCGGATATACTCACGAAAAGTCACAAAATTCTTTATTATTACCCACCATTATTTGTGGGTATATCAGTTTTTTTACTAGTGTTTGTTGTAATGCAGATTCCATAATTTAATTGTATGTATTATGCACATACTCTACTTGCTTCATGAACAACAATAATTTCAGTATGGTTTGAGGAAGTGGTTACGTAACCTGTTTGGGATCATACTATGAGAATCAGATAAATATCTTGCATCTCCAAAACCAACCATTTTCTGTTTAATTTTTAGGATAAAATAATCATAAACCAATCTTCCTTGAAGATAGCGAAAAACATGTTGGATCTCATTACAATGTATTTGTGTTGGAGACTAACTGAGCATTGCCAAAAGATGAACAAAAAAATAGATCGAATACAGTTTGCAAGATACATAAATGCTCTTATTGCACGTAGATACAACACTTCATAACCAAGTATCTTTTTATTTTTTCATATGGTTGAAATGAATCAATTTCAACATTAAATTATCTAACGACCATAAGAACAGTTATTGGAGTTGTTACCAATGTTGACGCTCTTTTACACTATTTTGGTGTATGTGGATTAATCTATAAATATATTTTATTCATAAAGCTCAATTTATAAGCCAAAAGAATATTTTGCTTTCTATATTTTTTCATGAACTTCTATAATATTTAGATCATCGATATATATAACGATAATTATAAATCCGGATGATATTTTCTTGATGAAAATACATGAGCATATTGGATTATTTACATATGCTTCTTTAGTTAATTGTTCATTGAGACGAAAATACCACATGTGTCCATATATTTTTAACCCATATAATATTTTTTTTTTTGTAATTTTATTGCAAAAAACTCTTTGGGTTTTGGAACTTAATCCTTCTGGCATCTTATCCTTTAGAGATTCTCATATATATATATATATATATATATTTGTGTCTAATGATCCATATAACTATGATGTAACAATGTCCATTAAACGCATCTCTAAATTTTTATTTGTCGCTAGAAGCAACAACAATCTAAATATGATTGCATCTATAACGGGATAATATATTTTTTCATAATCTAACTCGGGTTTTTGAGATAAATCTTGAGCCATTAGCAAGTCTTGTGTCTCATAACCTCATTTTTTCTCATTTCGTTTCCGAACAAAAACCTATTTGTATCCAAGTAGTTTCACAACTTTAGGAATAAGTATAATAAGTTTGAATGCTTCTCATTTCTTAAGCGAATCAAGTTTGACTTGTTTTGCATTTTTTCATTTGATCCAATCATGTCTCTTTTGACTTTCAAATATATATTTTGGTTGTAAATCTTCACTTTCCTCATTTATTTTTGACATAAAGTATGACAAAACTTTAACATCATTCATTTTAATTCGATTCAATATTCATTTTTATGAATGTAGTCGATACAAATCTCATAATTTTTTTCGAACTAATGATGTTCTGAATTTTATCAACCTCATGTTTAATTTCTTCCAAAATTCTGTCATTTTAGAAGGATTTTATTTCTTAATTTTTTTTCACTTTCTAGGAATTTTATTTTTAGAACCACATGTATACCACATTTCAAGTGTGATCTAGATTCACATGTGTATTATCTTCTCTTCCATGTTTCTTTGGTATTTTGGTAAATTTTGGTTTGATTTGTATAAAATTGTTTCAATTTTATAAATTTTGGTTATTTCGATTTAGATCAATTGAGTTTAATTTGGTTAATTTTTGTTAATTACAAATTTTTATTAATTTGGATAATTTTTTTAATAATAAACTGATCTCCTAAATTATAATATTTTGATATTTATAATAAAAAATAAAAGAGTTGAGAATTCTTGATTGTCCCTAGTTATAAAATTCTCCAAAAAGATAATTACAAACGAGTTATCAATCCAAAATCAAATATCAATAATAAAACACAATTTATAAGTTTAAATAGTTTTTCAACAAAAGCAAGTGATACAAAAGTCACTTTAACAATTGTTTAACATGATTTCATAGTCTTTGTTCCGTTCTCAAAATACATGAAACAATAATGAACAAAATCACTAAAAAGGGATATAAACATGGCACAATTATCATGTCTTTAATAAATAAAATGAGAAAGAAACCAAAAAAATTAAGGAAACCAAACATGCAAAGAAAAAAAAAAAAAAAACAAATCAGAGTTTAATTTCCATATCTGCGACTTGTGAAAAATATAAGGATCATGTTGGAGTTATGTCCTTGAATATAAAGAATAAAAGAAGTTATTAATATTTACTAAAAATATATGATAAAATCTATAAACTAAACAAATAAATCTCTAACTCACTAGTACCTTCATCGTTACCCTTCTCAATATCAATTAAATTATATAAAGAGTCTATTATATCATACCCATCATCTTCATCTCATACATCAAACTGAAATTCTAATTGTTCCCTATCCTCACGAACACTTGTGCTCACATAAGGTAAGCTTTACAAAATGGTGGAAATTAACATATACTATTCGGCAAAGAAATTATTTTTAGGAACTTGTATATATTTATTTAGGTCAATATGGGCTTTTTCTTTTTAGAAAAAAGACAGTAAAATAAGTTTTGTATGAAAAATAAAAAGGAAAAAAGAGAAAGTAATAAAAACGTTCTAGAGAGTTCCACTCCACAAAACCTCGAACAAAAGGCAAACGCATTTAGGCATAAGAGTCTTTCAGAACACAGCAGCCACAACAACAAATATACATCTTCGTCTCCCTACTCCGCCATCGAAAGAGAGACTCTTTTCTCTCTCTCTCTGATTTCTAGGGTTTTCGTAAGAACGGAGAAAAGATGTTCGGGCGAGGACCCTCGAAGAAGAGCGACAACACTAAGTTTTACGAGATCTTAGGTGTTCCGAAGAGCGCATCGCCGGAAGATCTCAAGAAGGCTTACAAAAAAGCCGCCATCAAGAACCATCCCGATAAGGGTGGAGATCCCGAGAAGGTTTTTTATCATAGATCCTTTCTTTTTTCGCTTAGATTCTGTGAAGTTCGATCTGTTTTGGGTGTTGGATCCTGTTAATAACCTATGTTTTTAGATAGATTGTGATTTTTCCGATTGATTGAGGGTTGATGACATTTTCATCTCGAATTTCGATCCGATCTGAAAAGTTCACGCAATTTCGTGCTGGGTTTTTCTTATCTTCTTAAAGCGAAGTTAGGGAAATTTTATGTGGACCAAGTAAATTTTCAGTTTCGATGTACTTAATTTGAGAGGTTATGTTATCCAGTGGAGAAAGTCATAAGCTTTATCGCCCGAAAGTTCTTTTAGACGTTTTTGTTTCAACTGTTTTCAGTTGTATAGATGCTAAAGGGTTGATCTTTCTTCCTCGTGACAATTGTGTGATTGTAATTCGGTTGCTTTGTTAAGTTTTGGAACGTATGACTCTGGTTTTGTAATGATATATGTAAATTGTGATCTTGATTGGAATGATTCCTTTGTGTCATTGCAGTTTAAAGAGCTAGCTCAGGCTTATGAAGTTCTTAGTGACCCTGAGAAGCGAGAGATTTATGATCAGTATGGAGAGGACGCACTCAAGGAAGGAATGGGTGGTGGAGGAGGTGGGCATGACCCTTTTGATATCTTCTCATCCTTCTTTGGTGGGAGCCCGTTTGGAGGTGGTGAGTCTTTTGGGACATTCTCTACTCTCTCTGGTTTGATCTGATATGACAATCGAGAATTTTCTCTCGGATGATTTGAACTTTTTTTGTTTCTGAACAGGTGGTAGCAGCCGGGGAAGGAGGCAGAGGCGTGGTGAAGATGTTGTTCATCCCCTGAAGGTGTCCCTTGAGGACGTGTATCTTGGAACAACGAAGAAGCTCTCACTTTCTAGGAATGCTCTCTGCTCAAAGTGTAACGGGTTAGTATTTCGCTTTCTGTGTATGTTTAGCCATATATGTTCGAGGTTTATAATATTATGGAGTGACTGAAGTTTGAAAAAATTGCTTATATCAGATGCTTCTTAGTTATCTATGCTTCATCTGACAAGATGCCAATTGTTTGAGACCCCAGATACTAAAGAGATTCTTAATTTTTCATTTTTATTTATTATTGCAGAAAGGGTTCAAAATCTGGAGCCTCGCTGAAATGTGGTGGGTGTCAGGGTACAGGGATGAAGGTGACAATCAGGCAGCTTGGACCTGGAATGATCCAGCAGATGCAGCATGCTTGTAACGAATGCAAAGGCACGGGTGAGACTATCAACGATCGGGACAGGTGTCAACAATGCAAAGGAGACAAGGTCATCCCCGAGAAGAAGGTGCTCGAAGTGAATGTGGAGAAAGGAATGCAACACAGTCAGAAGATTACATTCGAAGGACAAGCAGATGAAGCGGTCTGTACTCTCTACCTCAGACATTTACACTAAGCGTTGACTACTATGTTTTTTCTTTCTCCTGACTTTATAACCTTTTTTGTGTTGGAGCAGCCTGACACCGTCACTGGAGATATAGTGTTTGTCCTTCAGCAGAAAGAGCATCCAAAGTTCAAGAGAAAGGGAGAAGACCTCTTTGTAGAGCACACACTTTCTCTGACCGAAGCTCTATGTGGCTTTTCATTCGTCCTGACCCACTTGGATGGCAGGAATCTTCTCATCAAATCTAATCCCGGGGAGGTCGTGAAACCAGGTACGTATTCGGACACTTCATGATTCAATTGGTGCTACTTGTATCACTTTTGTATTGAAACATGACTGATTACTCATCTTGATGTGTTTTGTTAGAATCATACAAGGCGATAAGCGATGAAGGGATGCCAATATACCAGAGGCCATTCATGAAGGGTAAGCTCTACATCAACTTCAAAGTGGAGTTCCCGGACTCGCTAAGCCCTGACCAGACCAAAGCACTTGAAGCTGTTCTGCCTAAGCCTTCAACAACTCAGCTGAGCGACATGGAGATAGATGAGTGCGAGGAGACGACGCTGCACGATGTCAACATTGAGGATGAGATGAGAAGGAAAGCACAAGCTCAAAGAGAAGCTTATGATGATGACGACGATGATGGTGACCATCCCGGAGGCGCGCAGAGGGTGCAATGTGCCCAGCAGTAAGTAACCCTTAGAGAGAGACTGCCCACATACATGGGTTTAGCTCCAACATTTGCCTCTTCCTTTTCTTATTTTAAGTGTATTGGAGTCTTATGGAGTTTGGTACGGTTTAGACTTTGCCCACTTCGGTGAAAAGCCAGCTTGTTTATCGTTTCTCTCTCTTATATTAATGACGTATTACAATTTTTTGTGTTTGTTATATTGAATTTGTAGTAATTTAATATATTGAAGAAGTAATTTGTTATGCCTCTTTATATAGAAAGTTGTCAAAAATTGGGTCTGGAATTCATTATTATTATTAGCTATATAATTATAAATATAAATTATTATTATTAGCTATATAATTATATATATATATATAAATATCTACAAAGTCTACGTAAAAAAATGAGGATTCAGTAAAAAAAATGAGGAATTAGAAGTATACCAAATCACTTTTTTATTTGTTCATTCAATTTGATATATTATCCAAAAAAAGAACGAAATTACGTTTTAATCTATGTTAACATATACCGAGAATCGTGTTTGGCAAAATGCAATTGAAATATAAAATTAAAAGATAAATTAACAAAAATCGTATTTACCAAAATAAAATTGGAAAAAATAATATTGAATAAAGTGTAATCTAAAAAAAACATTTTAAAAGAAAATTAACTTGAAATTTAATCCAAAATATTCTTATTTTAAAAGTATTGATGTAGACTATAAATAATCATCTAAAATTGAGACAAATTTTAAAACACTCCCCCGTTTAAAAAGTGTTCTACAACACTCCTCTCCTATTTTTGTTTTATTTTTGAATTTTTTTAATATTAAAAAATAACAAAATTACGAGATAACCTTTGCAATTTAAAATAATTACAACTCATACCATAACCCAACGGATTATCCGCTTACTCGAGAAAATTTTAAATTTTAAAAAATTAAATTTCGGCCCATGGGACCCACCACTCGTCGATTATCTCCCCCTCTCACCCCACTCCTCCGGAATCTCCGTCGTCCCTCTCGCCCTCTCCCCCTCTGTTTTCTCCGGCAAATCCGCACGAAAGCTTAAATTAAGCTTCCCCTTCTTAAATTGGAGTGAAATCCTACACCTAAAAATGGTTCCTCCGCGAAGTGGGAAGAAAACGAGTACGGAGAAGCAACCCGCGAAGAGGAAGAAGGCACCGGCGAAGAAGCCAACTGCGAAGCGGAGGAGAAAAAATCCTTCTCCGGCGAGAGAACGAACTCCATCTCCGCCGAGAGAACTTCGGATGGTTGTTTGGTCGCCTCGTCCTCCATCTCCACCGACTCCTCCATCTTCTCCGAGCCTCCCATCTTCTCCAAGCCCTCCACCTCCAAATCCGCGGTTTCCTCCAACTCGCACATCTTCTCCAAGTTCTCCATTTTGTCCAAACCCTCCATCTCCTACAATTCCGATGTCTCCTCCAAATCGCTCATCTCCAAATCCGCCATATCCAAATCCCCCATCTCCTCCGCCATCTCCAAATCCCCCGTCTCCAACAACAGACTCTACTCCAACAAGTGCGGCAGCGGAACCGGCGGCAGCAGAACCGTCGACAGCGGAACCGGCGGCAGCAGAACCGTCGACAGCGGAACCGGCGGCCTCTGACACATCGGTGGATACCGAGGTAAACCCTAATCAATGTAGCTTATTTTAGATAAAATTAGGCGGAATTAGACCATAGATTAGTAGTTGATTTGAAGAAATTTGGTATTGTATGATATTAACCGTAATACAACTGAGTATCGATTTATACAACTAGATGTTTATTTACAACTAAGTACCAATCGGTACAACTACATGCGTTTATATAACTGTGTATCAATCGGTACAACTACATGCGTTTATATAACTGTGTATCAATCGGTACAACTACATGCGTTTATATAACTGTGTATCAATTTGTACAACTACATGTATTTATGTAATTGAGTATCAACATATATGACTACTAAATGAAAATGTGTTTGGATTGCAGGTTCCTGAGCCGCCTGGTCCCGGAACACTCTTCTTTAAAAACACAGATTATGTTACAATCTGCAAGATTGCGTCTAAGTATGAGGATTATAACACGCTGAACGAGATTGCGGGTCTTAAGAATGGACGACAAGTGGCACTAGAACCGGGATGGTTTGCAAATCATCATCAGTTCCAGCACATTTGGCATAAGGAGAGAAGCAATAACCACAAGTTAATGGGAATGTGGATGCTACTCTTACGCACAGTCCCAATGGAGAACCCTAAGATGTGCTGGTTTGCAGTTAGTGGTGTCCCAGTGCGGTATTCGCTGAGAGAACATGCGTTGATCAATGGATTAGACTGTCGCTCCTATCCTCCAGCGTATGAATCACTTAGGAGCTTGAGGTTTGTGAAGCGACACTTTAAGAAGACTGAGAAAATAACTGTTTCTGAAGTGAGAGCAAAACTGAAGACAATGGCACCCGATAGAGAGCGACTTAAAATGGCGGTTCTATTGTTCATGTGCTTTATCATCAAAGGATCAAAAAGGTATGGATTTATTGATCCTTTCCTTCTTCGAATTGTGGACAATCTCGAAGCATGTAGCACATTTCCATGGGGGCGATACACCTTTGATGATTGTATTGAAGAGATTTTCCATATGATGGATCATTTCAAAGGAGTTGCTAAACCCACATGGTGCTTTCCGGGATTCATCATTCCGTTAGAGGTAAACTTCTTCGTATAGTTTATTGTATTTGTAGAAATTTCACTGTTGGCTTAATGGAAGTGATTTGCAGCTTTTGGCTTGTGAAGCCATTCCAGACTTGGGACTGAAGTTTCGCGAAGATAACCCCACAGTTGACCGTGGATGTCCGAGGATGTGTAAACGAAGGTGGCGGAAAAAAAGACGTGGGAATTATCTCAAAGGATTTCCGTTAGAAGAGATTAATGAAGCACTTGGATCAACAGAGGTACTTAGTTGTATTTAGTAGTACCTATTTGTATTAATAATGTGTGGACTGACTATTGGTTTTGCAGACTGATGCACAGAGGATCGTAAGCATCTTGGAACCTGATGTATACGAGCAAGACCTCCTGTCACACATTTTTGAAGATAACTTTGATGATGAAGGAGATTCTTTCTTATCTCTGAGCTGGAACCAGTGGTTGGTTGATGGTAAGAAGATTTTCTGGAAAGACATCTTCGAGTTAGACAAAGCTGGTCGAGCATTGACTGTGAGGAGAGAGGAGAAACTCCCAGAAACAATTGAAGTGGAGAAAACTGGCGCTGAAACTGAGGAAGTGGTGGAGGGTTATGAAAGACTTATGAAGATGATGGAAGAAGGTTTTGACAACATCAACAAGAGGTTTGATGCGCTAGAGGTAAGGATTGATTTATTGGAGAAGAAGATTGAGGATGAGGGTAAGGATGATGAAGGTGGTTATAGTGGTTATGGTGTTGGTGGTGGTGGAGATGTAGGCGGTGATGGTGGTGATGGAGATGATGGTGGTGATGGTGGTGATGGTGGTGATGGAGATGTAGGTGGTGATGGTGGTGGAGATGTAGGTGGTGATGGTGGTGGAGATGTAGGTGGTGATGGTGGTGGAGATGTAGGTGGTGATGGTGGTAGTGGCGATTTGGGTGGTGGTGATGTAGATGGTGGTGATGGTGGTAGTGGCGATAGTGATGAGGACAGCCCTAGTCCATCTAAGAGGCTGAAAAGGAAAAATGTCCTTCTAAATTTCGGCAAAGCCCTTTTGTTAATGCTTGAACTCTTATGTGTTGTTTATGTACTTGTTGTTTTGTGGTTTTAGACTTTGTTGTTGTTGTTTTGTGGTTTTAGACTTTGTTGTTGTTGTTATGTGGTTTTAAACTTTGTTGTTGTTGTTGTTTTGTGGTTTTAAACTCTATTGTGTTATTTTAGGTATTAAACTCTATTATGATGTTCTTGTTGTTTTGAGAACACAACTACTTTTTTATAATACAACTGAACATAACTGCATACAAATACAATTTTATAATACAACTGAACATAACTGCACACAACTGTATACAACTTGTGTTGCCCCACCCGCGTGTTCACACTATGGCCAGCAGGCCCCACCCGCGTGTTCACACTATCGCCAGCAGGCCCCACCCGCGTGTTCACACTACTGTTCAATTAAAAATAGAAAATATTCTGCGTTCACACTTGTTCACACTAGAGCGTTCACATTATAGTTGTACATAGTTATATAAATAACAAGTAGTTGTATAATTGTCAGTTTTTGGGCTTTTTAGTTATACTGATATTTCTAGTCAATTTTATTAGTTGTATCGACTCCATTAGGTTAACAAATTTCGTATAAAAAACTTTCATAGGAACACATTCTCGAAATTAAAAATTTTGAGCAATTCGCATGCTTTTAATCAAACTAGCTAACAACACACATATATGTTTAGGATTTATTAGATTAGAACATGCTATTTTCCACATTTTTTTCTTGATTCATAACTGGATATCATCATAAATAGACTAAAAACTGGTTTTAGTATCCCAAATACATGATTCAAACCATAAAACTTTAAACCCTAAACCCAAACCCTAATCCCTAATCCCTAAACCCTAAACCACACCCTACAACATAGTTGTACCAGTAATACACAGTTGTACGTTCTATTACATAGTTTTACGAGTAATACCCAATAATACATAGGTGTATCAATCTCTCACACCACTACCACCACTACTACAATCAAAGTACGAGTACAAACCTCCCCTGGACGTGCTTTTTCTCCTTATCCGATATTCTCCAACTGATGGAAATCTTGTTACTTGGGGTCTTTCTCTTTTAGTGACATAATCCGGAGGATGGACAACCTTATCAGCAATATGGTCAGGAATTATCCACTGAGACATATGAGGTACTGGATATATCGTCCTGCAATAAGCCAATGCCCAATTTGTCATCCAATAATACTTGGAGCACAGATCATGTATTTCAATTTCGGTGTACTTCTTCTTCTTTGCTTCCATAAGGGCCGCAATAGCATGGACACATGGATACTTATCAAGATCAAAGCGCTTGCATGTGTATTTCTTCATTCTCAGGTCAACCAAATAAACATTACCATCTTCTCCACACACGCTAAACTCAAGGAAATAACTGTTTAACACTGTCACCTTTAACTTCTCCGCCGCAGCACACAAAGGATGCAACTCTTTCTCAATAAAAGGCACCAACATCCCATCTTTGAGAGAATTCTGTCGATTCTTGTTGAACCACTCAACAATCTTTGAAACAATGACATCAATCATCGGCAGAAGAGAGTTCTTCCTTGCTTCTCTCAACACCGCGTCAATAGACTCACATGCATTGCTTGTGTACATGTTGTACCTATCTCCGGGGAAATAACATCTTGCCCATTTCCAAGTTTCAGGACAACTTTTATGAAGATAATCTCCTGCCGCTGGATACCTTTTAATAAAAGCACTGTACTGCTTTTGAAACTCACACTCCGTGTACACTTCTGCCATTGCCCTGAACCATTTTGCAAGTGCTTCTTTGTTGACGTAGGAGCAGCTTCCCTTCACGTTCTGAGATAAGTGATAAGTACAATAACCATGCAGCTAGCGGATACACCTCAGCTATTGATTTGATAAGACTCATGTGTCTATCCGTTACAAATACTAGATCACCACTATCCGGTAATACTGATTTCAACTTACTAAAAAACCAAGTAAGACTTAAATCTTTCTCACCATCAACAATACCAAATGCAATCGGATAGTGGTGATGATCAGGATCTTGTGCGGTCGCAACTATTAGCTTTCCACCAACTGTATTCTTAATGTGAGTTCCATCCAGAACAATCACTTTCCTCATGGCTGAAAAGCCTTCAATGCTTGCTCCCAACGCGAAAAATAAGTACAAAAATTTATTTTCTTCATCAAGTTCCACATAAGTAACAGTACCCGGATTCATCTTCTCCAACATGTACATATAAGGAAACAACATCTTATAGCTATCCTCCGGAGAACCTCATACATCTTCACAAGCTTTGTTTTTTCCTCTCCGCGCGGTACTACGGGATACTTTCACTCCTACTCTTCCTTGTACCAAATCAATGATATTCTTTGTACTAGGTGTATCAAGAGTTCCTGGGTAATCATCATGCAAAACAGAAGCAACTAACCGTGTTGTGCCACATCTTCTCCTTGTACTTGTACTAGAAGATGCACGCGAACACGTATGAATGTTGTTGTACCTTCTGATCGAGAAGAAACTCGAATCAGCATGTCTCGTAGCCCGCAAATACCACTTGCAACCTCTCTCAGCTCCACAACATTTGACCACATACCGCTTTGTATCGGTATTAACAACAGCATATTGAAAACAATTTAAATGTCCAGCTCTCTCTACTAATTCTTGCACGTGTGCCTTGCTTTCAAATTGTTGGCCAACTTCCACATTCATACCATCTTCCCATTCGAGATTTGCAGCCTCATCTCCTTGCACCGAAGGTGTGACCTCAATGACTTCATTCATAAACAAGGTATCCATGTCTCTTCCTTCCTCATCGTGTACAACAATAACATTATGTTCCGATGGCTCACTTGCAGCTTGATTCGTATTGCCATAATCTTCCCTTGCACTAGAAATCATGTCTGAATTACTTGCAACAAATTGGCTCTGATTACTGACAGCTTCCACATGCAGCACACTTTTCGCATGATCTTCATAGAGCTCCAAGTAACACATAAGTCCTTCATCATCTAAGATATAGATTGGCTTCTTAGGATCCACTAGAAGTGGTATGTAACTAATTTTAAGTTCAGTCATAACTTCATCCACTCCCATCTTCTTGCATATATCTTCAACCAAAAGCACATACGTCACCTCATCACTCTTTTTTTTTCATCACAAGAGCGTGATGAACATCTTGTGCTGAAACCCATACAACATCATCTCCCTTCTTTACATAATTTCCACCGTAGTCAATGTGTACCAGAGTGCGCTGCTTTCGATTCATTATAACCTGAAAACAAAAAAATTCAACATTATTAATACTCAGTTGTTTTCAGTTGTATATTTTAAACATAGTTATACTCAGTTGTATAATGTAAGCTGTAGTTGTATACAGTTGTAATCAGTTATACATTTCCAACTAGTTGTATTGAGTTGTATTTTTCTAACATTCAGTTATACGTTCTCTGTAATAAATAAAACGATATACATTACACATTCTATCACTAAACTACATCTAAAAATTGAAACTGACCTTTAAATGATGCAAAGAACCTGAAATCAAGAACCAGAGCTCCAATCCCGCTCAAATTGACTTCAACAACCAAAATTACAAATCATCAAAGTGGAGCTACACGTTAATGGCGGAAATGAGTTTTCATAGTTGCAGAACGGACGAACAAGCTTTTCTGGACGAATGTACACAATTTCTAGGTATAAAATGAAGAGAAGAGAATCACAGAAGAAGAAGAAATTGAAAAACAAAATGAGCATGAGGAGTTAGGTACCACATTAATGGCCAAGGAAGAAGGAGGATGGTGATTTTTGTGGGTCCCATAAAAGTGGTTGAATAAATTAAATAAAGAAGGAGAGAGGGAATGATTGAATTGTATATAAATTAAATAAATTAAAAAAGGAAGGAAGGAAGGGGAGAAGGAGAAGGGTAATCGATGGAAGGAAGTGTGAAAATTATGGGTGGTCACACATGGAGAGTATTTTAGAAGCATAGAGAGTACACTTGACACACTCTCTCCATGTGGAGAGTGTTTTAGAACTTCTCTCATCTAAAATTACAATAAATTACATGAGTTTCTAAATGAGACTATCGATATTATTATTTTTTTTAAATTAGAAAGAGTCTCTTGTTCTAAAGCTCCAACACATGTCTTGTCTTTGCTCCTGATTATTCTCTCTATCACTGCCTCGCTCTCAGTCTCTGATCTCTCGCCGGAGACTATGGCCACCATCACCGATATGCCAATCCGAATTAGAGTAACGGGATGTTCGAGATCGCTCGCAAGGTCTCTCGTGCCATCCACTTTGCCCCAAATGCCACTACTGCCGCCGTTGCAAGCCGCTCTTTAGAGAAAGCCAAAATGTTTGCTACTGCCAGTGGCTACCCTCGATCGACAAACATCCACAGCTCCTAGAATCGATTCTTAAAGATTTAAAGGTTGATGCACATTACATACATTCCTCTTCCCACTAGCTTTTGTAAAGAAACCGATAGTTTTAACACTAGTCCAAAATTATAATATCCAAAAAACTTATAAACAAACCTTTTAAGTATTAAAAAAATACGGAAGAACAACTAAAGAATATCTAAAATATTTTTAAAGAGAAAAAGAATTTATGATGAGTATTCTTTATATAAATTTTTCTTTATTTGTTTTAATAACTTTCTGTGCATACTTCTTACTTCTTATAGTTTTCACTAACATTATACAAAAAATTATAGATTATTATACTAACTTCCTTACATTATATATATTTTCTTGATATCTAGATTTTTCATTCAACATCTAGATTATTTTACATAATTATCTTACATTATCATTTCTTAGAAATCTCTAAAATATTTAGAAGAGGTAATGAACTCTAATGATTATCTAAAGAATTTCTAGAAGTTGAATTTAATTATAGGTTTAGTCCAATAGTGGATAAATAGATTATGAATCCATAGTTAATTTTGACCCAAAATCAAATTAAATTTCAATACTCCTCATTAAACTTGATTTTGTCAACCATCCAGAGCTCAAACTAACCTGTCGGTAATGACTTGGTGAATATATTTGCAACGTTTTCTTTACTTCAAATCTCCAAAGTTTAAATCGTCCTATTAAGAAAATTTTCTCTTATAAAATGATGTTCCTGATAGAATGAGAAATTAAGAGATTAAAAGATTAAAAGAATGAAAAGATTGAGAGATTAAGAGAGAGTAGGCGAATTTGAGAGAGAGAGTTTAAAGATAATTAGATTTTTATTAGAATGAAATTATAATATCTTGCTTACAAATGAGGAGAAAAATAACTATTTATAATTATCTAGTCTAGACTTGTTTGGATACAAAGATAGTTTAATACATGTTTGGCTACAAGGATAACATATCATTAATCACAAACAAGCCTAAGACACTCCATTTGATAGTTTTAGATCACACAGGCTCATCTATCATTCTTAATTTCTTCTTCATTCCAACACTCCCCCTCAAGCTTAAGTCATGGAGAATTTCTAAGCTTGCAACCATGAAACATTACCTCATTAAAAATCTAAATAAGAAAAATCCAATTGGGACAAAACCTTTTCTAGGGAAAAAAATATAACATTACATGATCAGGATCAGTGTTGTGGAATGGACATGAGACCAAGCCTTGGATAGATAGAACCGCCAGTCTTCAGTGTTGTGGCCTTTGTGAACACATCAACAAGTTGATCTTCACTCCTTGTGTAGCAAGGTAAGATGATTCCATTTCCAATAGCTTCTCTTACCTTATGGCAATCCATCTCAATATGTTTGGTTCTCTCATGAAACACAGAGTTTGAAGCTATGTGTCTTGCTGCTTGATTGTCAAAATGTACTGTGATTGGCGCCTCAATGCTTACTCCAAGGTCTAGTAATAGTTGCTTCAAACAGATGCATTCAGTGGTAGGTTTCCTCATTGCTCTATACTCCGCTTCAGCACTTGAGCATGAAACAACCTTTTGTTTCTTAGTCTTCCAAGTGACTAGGTTCCCACTTATGAGTGTGCAATAACCGGTTGTGCACCTCCTGTCCTTTCTATCACCTGCCCAATCTGCATCACAATAACCAACTACATTGGTGTTTTCATTACTACCCATCCATATACCTTGATCATGTGTTCCTTTCAAGTATCTAAAAATCCTATGAATCATCTTCCAATGCCTTGTTTTTCGGTCTTGCATATGCTGAGACACTTGATTAACTGCAAAACACAAATCAGGTCAAGTGATAGTTAAATATATTAGCTTACCAACAATCTTTCTATAACTTTGCTTCTTTAGAACCGCCATCTTAAAGCTCCCCCTGAGATTCTACTTTGTAGCCTTCTTCTAATGGGGTTTTGGCTGGCTGTCATACTTCATTTGACAGAGAAATAGGCCTTCCTTTGACAGAGAAATAAGCCTTCCTTTAACCTACATACTCCAATTCCTAAGAAGTATTTTAGTTTTCCTAGATCTTTAATATCAAACATACTTTTTAAATACTCTTTAGTAGAGGCTATTCCCACTTTATCACTTTCAGATATGATTATATCATTAACATAAATGAGAATAACAACAATCCCATCCTTACTCTTAAGTGTAAAAAGAGTGTGTTCTACTTCTGACCTTTTGAAGTCTCTGTCCCTTAGAGTTACATTTAGCTTATGGTACCAAGCTCTAGGAGATTGTTTTAATCCATAGATAGCTTTCTTTAGCCTCAGTATGTTACCGGTTCCAACTTGATCTTGTAGACCGGGTGGTGGTGTCATATATACCTATTCTTCTAACTCACCTTGCAAAAATGCATTCTTAACATCCATTTGCCGTAATTCATAATCCAAGTTAGTAGCAAGAGTTAAAAAAACATTCAGTGAGTCTAATTTAGCTACATGGGCAAAAGTATCTCTATAGTCTTCACCATAAGTCTGTGTGAAACCTCTAGCCACCAAACTAGCTTTGTACCTATCTATCTCACCATTGCTTTTATACTTAATGGTGAAAATCCATTTAGAACTTACATCATTTTTTTCCTTTTGATAGAGTGGCTGGTGCATAGGTTTGGTTCTTCTCCATAGCTTGTCTTTCAGCTTGAATAGCTTCCCTCCACTCATTTATCTCCATTGCTTCCTCATAGCTTCTTGGAATATGCTCTTTATCAAGACTAAGGGTAAATGCAACATGAGACTCAGCTATATGAACTAAATTACATACTCCCTGATCATGGTGAACTACTTCGTTGTTGTTGTAGTAGAAGTTAGGTGGAAATCTCTGACTTGTACTTCTTCTAAGGACAACAACCGGTTCCCCTTGTGTTGTATTATCCTCTCCTTCCAAAGCATCTACAAGATTAGGTTTAATATCTTTTTGTCTTTTTGAAGCTTAAACTAGTATTTCTTCTTCTGAGTCATCTTGATAATATGTAGAAGGTTGCCCCCCCCTCAGGATCAAGAGGACTTGTTCTAGGACGGGACGAGACTGGAGCAGGATATGGAACGGGAGCTGGACCGAGAGCTGGAACGGGAGCTGGAGCGGGCCGGGACGAGGCTGAAGCGGGTGCTGGATCAGTTTGGGACGATGCTGGAACTGGAGGCCGGATAGTGATAGGTGTGGGACTGGAACTTCTTGGTTCTAGGCACGGCCGCCGTGTGGTAGCAGGTGCTGGATTGGTCACAACCGCCAGTTCTTTTGTGATTCCCAAGCTTTCTAAAAGTTTTCTTAGGTTCTCAGCTTGGTCAGATATCTTTGAGGATATATCTTTGAATTGATCTCATGTTCCTTCTTCATAGTATCATTTGTTTCATCAGACTTGACATCCCTAGATACCAAGACTCTTCTAGTCTCTGGATTATAGCATTTGTAGCCTTTTTGAGTTGATGAGTAACCAATGAACATTGCCTTGGTACTCTTAGCTTATAACGTGTTCCTTTGTTCACCTGGTACTAAGACAAAGTAAACACACCCAAATACCCTTAAATGTTCAACAGTAGGCTTTGTTTGATTTAGTACTTCAAATGGAGACAAGTCATCTAAGACTTTAGTTGGAGTCCTAATAATTAGATAGCATGCAGCCATGAGTGTATCTCCCCAAAATCTCTTAGGAACCTTCATATGGAACATAATGAATCTCACCACCTCCATCAAACTTATGTTCTTCCTTTCAGCTACTCCATTTTGTTGAGGAGTATAAGGGCAGCTTGTTTAGTGTGTGATTGCATACTTTGTAAGATCTTCTTGAAACTTGCGGCTGGTGTACTCACCACCATTTTCTGATCTGAAGCACTTAATCTTGGTATTATATTAGTTAGTCACATAAGTTTGAAAGTTTATAAATGCTTCTAACACCCTATCTTTAGATTTAATCAAGGTGATCCAAGTATACTTAGACCTTTCATCAATAAAAGGTCAGAGTGAACAAGATCAAACATCAGATAATATATGAGAATTCCAAACATCAGAGTGAACAAGATCAAAACAATGTTCATAGGTGTGTATTGATTTTTGAAAAACTGTTTTACAATGCTTACCTAATATGCAAGATTCACACATTTCATTTGCAAATTTCATACTAGGCATTATCAGTTCTAAAGCTATGGAATGTGGATTTCCTAACCTAGCACGCCAAAGATCGGCTAACACACTACTATCTACCCTAGCTACACACGTTTTTGAAGCATCATTGACAAGGAGGTCTTCAAGCACATACAAATTATTTTTAGTAGTTCCTTGTCCTAGAATTCTTCTTGTGTCAATATCCTGAAAGAAAAATTCATTAGGAACAAATATAACATGACAGTTCAAATCAGTAGCAGCTCTTTTAACAGATAACATGTTAGATGTGAAAAATGGCATATAAAATGCTTTAGACTCTTTATCAAAAAACTTTAGCTTTCCTATTCCTTGGATAGGAACTTTAGTACCATTGACAATTAGCAGGTTCAACGTTCTCAATCAAGTTAAGATCACTAATCATGTGATGAGAAGCTCCAGAATCTACTACCAAAGGTTTAGATTCATAAAAAGTTTGAAAAAGGCATGAAGAGATTTACCAATCATATTACCAGAATTTAAAGCCTTGATGATGGTATGTAGGTATACCCTTTTTATGAATTCTGACTGAGTTGCCACAGTTGCTGCTGGTGTAGACTGATGGGTCATCATCTGAGCCGGACTGTAATGAAATGAAGAGGAGGAAGCACCACCTGAAGAAGAAGCGCCGGCAGCTTGGAACTGATTGGAGCTCACGCTTTGATTGCTCATTGGCTTGTCCTTGAAATGGCGTGGCTTGAGGTGAGGGTATAAGATCCAGCATTCCTTCTTTGAGTGGCCGGTCTTCTTACAATGCTCACACACTTGCCTCTTCTTATCTTCAGATTTGTAGAAGACCTTATGTGCAAGAGGAAGAGCTTATTTGTTTCCAAATAGTCCTTGAGAGCCTTGTTCCCTTTGAATTTTAGAATACACATCCTCCAGACTTGGGAGCTTATCCTCTCTAAGTAGATGCTTTATCAAATTAATGTATGTAGAATTTAGGGTCATTAGTAGCCCAAATACCTTATCTTGCTCTTTTTTTCATTGAGAGTAATAGGGTCAATGGTTGCTGGCCTAACCATGTCTAACTCAGCCCACAAGGCTCTAAATGTTCCATAGGGTTTAGTGAACTCCAATTCTTCTTGTTTGAGGTCATTCAAGGACTTCTTAACTTCAAAGATCCTCATCAGGTTGGAAGTATTCCCATAGACATTCTTAAGAGTCTCCCACAGATCCTTGGCATTGTCCCAATATGAGTAAGCTTCTAACAGAGATCTTTCAAGAGAGTTCTGCAAAAATGAAGAGAACAAGCTGTCTTCTTGAAACCATTTCGCCAACATGTCCTCTTCATCCTTGTCTTGATCGCTGTCAGCTTCCCCTTCCATAGCCATTAATGGCGCCTTTCTTATCAAGACATGGTTCCAGAGACCCCTGCTGCATAAGGTGGTCTTCATTGTCCTTGATCACAAGAGATAGTTCACTCCTTTGTAAATCACTGGAGCTTGCATGTTTTTGTTAATTCCATGATGTATCTTGTAGAAGACTTTAATTTTGTTTTTTAAAGATACGCCTTCCACAACAGATTAATTCCTTTGGACCCTCTTAGTCACTTTTCAGATTAACCTTTCAGACCAAGTACAATCGCCGATGATAACAAAAACCAACCGGCTCCCCTTAAGTTGATCACGCGCCAACTGATTACTTCACGGGCGAGTGAGCCTTGGTCAGTAACTACTTCCAACCACTTTTTTAACCACCTGCTAACAGTTAAGAAATATTCAGTAAGCCGAAGTATATTAAACTGCTTAACCAACCCAAAACAAACTTTTCCTCCAATTTTCAAGAAACCCGTTTTTAAACCAATTTCAAGAAAACATTTTTTGAAAACTAAAATATTTTGGATTGAGATGAAACTTCTTGGAACCCTATAAAAGAACCATATAACTTCTTAATATCCAAGAATTGAAAGAAATCAAGAAGTGATATGATTTTGTTACCAACACCCCAAAGGAGTCGAAAACAGATACGTCGAGGTAGATTGATCAAGAAAGTTTCAATATGTGGAAAAGGGCAATGCGAACCTCCTGAAAAATCAATTAGACTCATTCTAATTGAGTTTAGAATCTGGAATTACTCAATTTGGTTAAGGCATGAAGAAGTTATGCTTGTTTCAGTGGCAGGTCTTCCCGATGAACGTGATTGCAAGGCTGATGAGAGAAACTTTGTGTTCTGATCTCCGAATCAGATGAGACCGGTACAAGGATGATCAGAAACTCTATCCTGATGATCCTTTTGTTAGAGTGTGCAAGAAAGACTCGTGATCTTGCTAGAATTGGCGGAGCACTGAAAGATTATGAGATTGAGAGATTTATAGAATGAGAGAATGAGAGAATGAGAGATTAGAGAGAATTAGAGAATTAGAGAGAAGAATGATTTTATTAGAAAATGAGAATTATGAATTCTTACATACAAAATGTGAAGGGAGTAAGGTATTTATACTATACTAGTCTAGGCTTGTTTGGATACAAGGATAGCCTTATACTTAAGTGGCTTACAAGGATAACATAAATCTATAAACAAGCCTTAAACTCTCCCTTTTACACACATATAAATCGCCTTTTAACTAGAAATAAAGGCCTTCATAAATTCATCACTTCTTCTTCATTCCAACACTCCCCCTCAAGCTTAAGACATAAAATTCTTAAGCTTGCAACCATGAAGTATTACCTCATTAAAAACCTAGAGAAGGAAAACCCAATTGGGACAAAACCTTTTCTTAGGGAAAAAGAGTATAACACTCCATGTTGGGATCATGGGTATGGAATGGACATGAGGCCAAGTCTTGGATAGATTGATGTGCCAATTTTCAGAGATGCAGCCTTGGTGAATATGTCAGCTAGCTGATCCTCACTCCTTGTATAGCAAGGTAAGATGATACCTTTCCCAATAGCTTCTCTTACTTTATGACAGTCCACTTCTATATGCTTGGTCCTTTCATGAAACACAGAATTGGAGGCTATGTGTATGGCAGCCTGATTGTCACAGTGAATGGTGATTGGAGTCTCACACTCCACGGCTAAGTCTTCCAGAATTTGCTTCAGCCAGATACACTCAGTTGTGAGCTTCCTCATTGCTCTATATTCTGATTCTGCACTAGAGCATGAAACCACCTTTTGCTTCTTGGTTTTCCAAGTCACAAGGTTTCCTCCTATGAAAGTACAATAACCTGTGGTACTTCTCCTATCTTCCCTATCTCCTGCCCAATCTGCATCACAATAACCAACCACATTTGTGTTTTTATTATTACCCATCCAAATACCTTGTTCATGTGTGCCTTTGAGATATCTTAGAATCCGCATGGCCATGTCCCAATGCCTCATCTTTGGCCCTTGCATGTGTTGAGATACCTGATTCACAGCAAAACATAAATCTGGTCTAGTGATGGTTAAATAAATAAGCTTACCAACCACTTTCCTATAGAGCTTAGGATCATGAAAATCAATTTCCTCCTCTAACTCCCCCTTAGTTGCGATTTTATAACCTTCTTCTAAGGGTGTTTTGGCTGGCTTAGCTTCCATCATATCTGTGGATGTTAGTAGATCTACAACATATTTTCTTTGAGAAAGAAAAAGACCTTCCTTAAACCTACATACTTCAATTCCTAAGAAGTATTTAAGTTCTCCTAGATCCTTTATGTCAAAGACACTTTTTAAGTAATTTTTAGTAGATGCAATACCAATACTATCACTACCAGATATGATTATATCATCTACATAGATAAGAATAACTATGATACCTTTCTTACTCTTAAATGTAAAAAGAGTATGTTCCACTTCAGACCTTTTGAAGCCTTTATCCATTAAAGTAACACTTAATTTGTGGTACCATGCTCTTGGAGATTGCTTAAGGCCATAAATAGCCTTCCTTAGCCTTAGGATATTGCCGCTTCCTATCTCATCTTCTAGGCCAGGTGGAGGTGACATGTAAACCTCTTCTTCTAGTTCACCTTGCAAGAAAGCATTCTTGACATCCATTTGCCACAATTCCCACTCAAGATTAGTAGCAACAGTGAGCACAACATTGACAGAATGTAGCTTAGCAACAGGAGCAAATGTATCCCTATAATCCTCACCATAAGTCTGAGTAAAACCCCTAGCTACCAACCTAGCTTTATATCTATCAATTTCACCATTGCTTTTGTATTTAATGGTAAAAATCCACTTACAACTTACAGCCTTCTTCCCTTTTGGTAAAATGGCTGAAGCATATGTACCATTCCTCTCCATGGCTTGTTTCTCAGCTAAGATAGCTTCCCTCCATTCCTTTATAGACATAGCTTCTTCATATGTCTTTGGGATCTGCTCATTGTCAAGACTAGAAATAAAAGCAACATGAGTAGAAGGTAAGTGTGCAATATTACAAACTCCCTGGTCATGATGAACTACAGCATTTCCATTGTAGAAGACTGGTGGATTTCTTTGTCTTGTGCTCCTCCTTAAAACAGTAGGTTGAGCCTCCTCTTCTTCTTCACTCAAAACTTCAATGAGAGTAGGTCTTGTTCTTTTGGAAGCTGAAGCTAGAATGGAATCATCTCCTGCTGAGTCTTGTTGGACATGAGTAGATGCTTCTCCCCCCCCCATGTTCAAGAGGAGGAAGCCCAGGAGAACCAAGATTTGGCCGTGACATAGGCTGTGAGGACGCGGCTGGGCCAGAGATATCCACATTGCCGGATGGACCAGGATCTGCAAAGCCGTGAGGATGATCCTGTGGAGCCGTGACTGAGGGGCGTGAACTACCTGTTGCTGGGACATTTGGCTGAGGTGTATGCTGACTACCTCCTATTCCAATGCTCTCCAAGAGTTTCCTCAAGTATTCAGCATGGTCTGTTCTTGTTGATGAGATGTCTTTAAATTGTTCCCAATTTCCTTCTTCATAAAAACTTTTGTCTTCTTGGAACTTCACATCTCTAGACACCATGACCCTTCTAGTCTCATGGTTATAACATTTGTATCCTTTTTGAGTGGAGGAATATCCAATGAACATAGCCTTTACACTTTTTGGTTCAAGCTTGTTCCTTTGTTCCCTAGGAATTAATACAAAACAAACACACCCAAAAACTTTTAAATGATCAATGGTGGGTTTAGTGTTGTTTAATACCTCAAATGGGGATAGATCATCAAGGACTTTTGTAGGTGTCCTGTTGATTAAGTAGCAGGCTGCTACAAGTGCATCCCCCCAAAATCTCTTAGGCATCTTCATGTGGAACATCATAGTTCTCACAACCTCCATTAGGTGCCTATTCTTTCTTTCAGCAACTCCATTTTGTTGTGGAGTATAAGGACAGCTTGTCTGATGCTCAATGCCATGCTTTGCTAGATGTTCCTTAAGTCTGGTACTTGTGTACTCCCCACCATTATCTGTTCTAAAGCACTTAATTCTTGCATTGTATTGATTAGTCACATATGCTTGAAAATTTAAGAATGCATCATACACCCTATCTTTAGAACTAAGGAGAGTAACCCATGTATATTTGGACTTTTCATCAATAAATGTCACAAAATATTTATGGTTTTCTCTAGATGGAAATGGGGATGTCCACACATCAGAATGCACCAATTCAAAACAATTTTCATATTCATGTATTGATTTTTCAAAAACTGTTTTACAATGCTTTCCAAGAATACATGAATCACACAATTCTTTTGACATTTTTAAACCAGGCACAATTAATTCAAGAGCTCTTGGATGAGGATGTCCTAGTCTAGCATGCCACAAATCTGAATCAGTACTAAAACCATGCGCCTGAAACACTGATTCTAATGCATTACAACTAGTCATATTATCAAGTACATACAAATCATCTTTTGTAGTTCCTTGTCCAAAGCACCTTCTAGTTTCAATATCCTGAAAATAAAAATCATTAGGACCAAATATAGCATGACAATTCAAATCAGTAGTAGCTCTTTTAACTGAGAGCAAGTTGGAGGTAAATGAAGGCATATAGAATGCCTTAGATTCTTTATCAAACAATTTCAATTTTCCTATGCCTTTGATTGGTACTTTGATTCCATTTGCAATAAGAACATTCCCTAGGGCAGGTTCTACATTTTCTAGTAAATCTAGATCACTAATCATGTGATGAGAAGCACCAGAATCAACAACCAAGGATTTAGAAGCATTAGATGTATAAGATGTTTGAAAAGAAGCATGAAAAGTTTTACCCATCACATTGCTCTCCTTTATTGCCTTAATGAGAGCTTCCAAGTCTGATTTTGTCACAAAATCTGATGCTTGTGATATAGTATTGTTGGCGCCTGATTGAGAAGGAGAATGGCTACATAAGGCGGCCTTTGAGGACACCAAACCGTGAGCTTGCTTGGCTGAGGAGATGGCCGACTGCTGTGGTGGGCGTAAAGCCCAAGAGGGTTTAAGATGAGGGTGAAGTTCCCAGCAATCCTTCTTTGCATGTCCCTCCTTCTTGCAATGATCACAAAATGGCCTCCTCTTCTTAGATGCATTTGTTGGCCTAAAGAAACTTTTGTGAGCAGCTACTAGTTCAGCTTTGTTGCCAAACAATCTATGTGATCCTTGCTCCTTTTGAATTTGAGCACACACTTCCTCCAAGCTAGGCAACTTATCAGACCTGAGAATATGCTTAATAAGATCTGAGTAAGTAGAATTAAGAGTTAAAAGTAACCCAAACACCTTATCTTGTTCCTTTCTTTCAAGGAGTACAAGTGGTTCAATAGTGGCTGGCCTTAGCATGTCTAGCTCAGCCCACAAAGCTCTGAATGAGCCATAGTGCTTTGTGAATTCAGCATCCTCCTGCCTTAATTCATTCAAAGCTTTCTTCACTTCAAAAATTCTCAAAAGGTTAGTAGTGTTACCATACACCTTAAGCAAAGTGTCCCATAGATCTTTTGCATTTTCACAAAAAGAATAAGCTTCTAAAAGATCACTAGCTAGCGAATTTTGTAAAATAGAAAGTACCAACTGATCTTCTTGGTACCATTTGGCTTGAGCTGCATCACTCACTTCAGCCACTTCATTGTCCTCAATGCCATTTGTGGCAATGTGGTTCCAAAGACCTTTACCACCTAAAGTGGTTTTCATGGTCCTAGACCATAAGAGATAATTTGCTCCATGTAGAATGACTGGAGCTCTAAGAGATGTCTGAATCTCCATGCTTAATAGACAGACTAGGTTAGTAAATCAGGTAAGAAATTGTGATACAAGACAGAACCTTTGGTCAAGGTAAGTATGAAGCCGGCTATTCACAGCTTCGGAATAAACCGCTGGTCACAACTTGGTCAGTGTAGGCGTGTAGATCACTGAATCAGCTGGTCACGCTCAAGACTGCTGGCCACCAGGTCGCTTGGTCACGTGTGGTCACAATTTTGGACGCGCTGCTCACAAATTCCAGTGGCTGGTTGCGCTTTGGTCGGAACAAGTATTGTCCGAAATGGTCTCGCCTTGGTTGGAATGGTCACGCCTTGGTCGGGACAGGTATGGTTCCTGCACACGGACACAGCCACACCAAGAAAAGCAAACGAGAGCCGTGACAGTATAATCCAGCAAGGCAAGAAAAACAAAAGAATTTACCAAGTTACTTGTACTTCAAGTAAGTTCAACCACTTGTAACTAACCTCAACAACCTACAACTACCTTTAACTAATCCTAACAACTCTTAGTAACAAGAATTGTAACAGATTAAGAATATTAATTCTGACTTTATCAAGATTCAATTAAAGAAAATTCGAATTTAATCCTTAGAACATTTGATAAATTCAAGAAATCAAATTTTAAGACTTCCAAAACTGAATAAGCAATTCAAGAAAATCAATCTTGAAACCCTAAACCTATTGGATTGACTTGAAATTTCGTAAGAACCTTCAAAAGATACTTCTTAAACTTTCCAGAATTAAAAATTTAAAGAAAACTAAGAAAATCTTAAAATTATAACACCAGATTCTTGACACAGGTATTTTCGAACGACTTTCAGTAAAACTTCAAGAAAACCTTTAAAACGCAATGGAATCGAGTTCTGCTTTCTTTAAACAGAAACTAGACTCAAGGGGCTTGAGTTTAGGCTTTTGAAATTCACGATTTGACGAAATATTGACGTCGAGATGACCTGGGGAATGTAGAGGTTCGAAACAAACACGATCACGAACACCTTTTGGAAGAAAATTCGTATCTTTTGATTCCCTGGGCCAAATGATGCGATCTTGGTGGCTATGGAAACGGAATTCACCGATGCACACTCCAGAGAAAGCCGATCGTCAATTGGAGTCGTGGATTGATCGGAATTTGATTTGCAAGATGACGTTCGAAATTGATCCAGAAACAGATGAAGAACAAGAAGAATTCTTGTGAAATCAATGAAAGAATGATGAAAATTTCCCAGATTTGATGTAACCTGGCTCTGATACCATGAAAGATTATGAGATTGAGAGATTTATAGAATGAGAGAATGAGAGAATGAGAGATTAGAGAGAATTAGAGAATTAGAGAGAAGAATGATTTTATTAGAAAATGAGAATTATGAATTCTTACATACAAAATGTGAAGGGAGTAAGGTATTTATACTATACTAGTCTAGGCTTGTTTGGATACAAGGATAGCCTTATACTTAAGTGGCTTACAAGGATAACATAAATCTATAAACAAGCCTTAGACTCTCCCTTTTACACACATATAAATCGCCTTTTAACTAGACATAAAGGCCTTCATAAATTCATCACTTCTTCTTCATTCCAACAAACACCACCCTGTTCGTCTTGGCAGGTCTAGTTTTGAAGTTATGGTGAAGAAATAAAAAACAACTCGATTTTCTGGAGAATTAAGATGAAAGATTGATGAATTATTTCTCTGAAACCATGATAGAATGAGAAATTAAGATATTTAGAGATTAAAATAATGAAAAGACTGAGAGATTAAGAGAGAGAGTAGACAAATTTGAGAGAGAGAGTTTAGAGAAAATTAGATTTTTATTATAATGAGATCATAATATCTTGCTTAAAAATGAGGAGAGAGATAACTATTTATAATTATCTAGTCTAGACTTGTTTGGATACAAAGATAGCTTAATACATGTTTGGCTACAAGGATAACATATCATTAATCACAAACAAGCCTAAGACACTCCATTTGGTAGCTTTAGATCACACGGCCTCATCCATCATTCTTCATTTCTTCTTCATTACAACAGTTCCAATTCAATATGCTTCGTCTTTGCATGGAACAGTTGATTATTAGCCAACTTGATAGCACTTTAATTATCTCTGTAGATGGCAACTGGCTTATTTATTGGCTCTAACAAGTTTTCAAGGAGTCTTTATAGCCATACACACTCGTGAGATGCGAGTTTTGAAGCTTTATACTCAGCTTCAATAGTAGATAGTGACATTGTTGCTTGCTTCTTGCTATACCATGAAATGCTTGTGTCTCCATATAAGAACACATAGCCTGAAGTTGACTTGCGATCATCTAGGTCTCCACCGAAGTCTGTATCTGTGAAACCAAAGAGAGTAACATTGGCATTATACTTATACACCAGACCCATGCCAAGAGTTGTATTCACATACTTTAATATCTTCTTCTTCACTTCTAGATGTGGCTTCTTTGGTTCCTGCATAAACCGAGTTACAAGACCAACCGCGAAGACAATATCAGATCTGTAATGGTTAAGTATAGAAGACTTCCTACAAGAGAGCCATAAGATCGGGGATCAGGTAGTAAGAATCCTTCATCACGTTTAAGCTTTATGTTCACGTTCATTGGAGTACTACGCGTCGTTCCTTCATGTATTCTGAATTTCTCAACAATTTTTCTTGCATAACTTTGTTGACCAATGAATATTCCATCCTTTATCATTTCTACCTCCAAACGAAAAAAGTTATTCAGCTCACCCAATTTCTTGATCTCAAACTTTACTGATATATCCTCTTATATATAAGCATTTTTTGCTCCATCATTTCTAGTAATGATCATATCATCCAACCAAAAATTGCAGCTAAAGATAAGAGAGAGCGTATCGTAGTCATCTTTTCTACTGGGCTGAAAGTCTCTTCATAATTTTCTCCATTTTTCTGAGAGAATCCTCGAGCAACCAACCTTGCTTTAAATCTGTCAATGCTTCCATCCATCTTTCTCTTAATTTCATACACCATTTTCAAGAAACGGGTTGGACATCCTATGATTTTGGGACCAAATCCCAAGTTACATTCTTAATGAGAGCATTCATCTTTCCTTCATTGCAGTTTCCCACTCATCAAAATATTTTGTTTCTTCATAAAATGATGGCTCATCTTTATCTAATGGAGCTGCATAGTAGCATGAGTATGTTGTGACAAACCTGTTGTTTCTGAACCGAGCAGCCCTTAATAATATTTCTTTTTGGCCGTTGATTTTTCTTGGACCCTTGATCTTATTCCTCATCTTCCTCTTGGTTAATGCTCCCACTTTCACCTTGGTATTTTTACTATCACTTGGTATTTGAACAACTTCTTCAATGACCTTGGAGGAACCTGCACCTTCTTGCTCAACCATGACTTGAGGTGATCCACAGTAAGATGAAACTTCATCAAAAACAACATCACAAGACACAATGTACTTATGTGTCTCAAGATCCATACATCTTCAACACTTTCTTTGTTCATCATAACTAACAAAGATACACTTCTTTGCCTATGCCTCCAATTTGGTTCTCTGAGAATCGACCATGGACATAGCAAATTAATTCAAATATCCTGAGATGCTTCACCGTTGGTTTCTTCCATGAACCATCTCATAAAGAGACTTCATATTATTTGGACTAAGTGGCATCCTATTGGTAACATATGCTGCACATCTCATACATTCCGCCCATAAAAATTTAGACAAGTTCTTGTCATGTAGCCAGCTTTTGCATATCTCACTTAGATGTCTGATCTTCCTTTTTGCTACTCCAATTTGCTGAGGTGTATATAGATATATAAATTCTCTCTTTATACTATGTTTGTGGCAAAATGAGAGAAATTCCTTTAACAGAAACTCCCCTCCATTATCCTTTCTTAGCGTTTTGATTTTCCAAACTAACTCTCCTTCAAAGTGATTTTGAATTTTTAAAACCTTGAAAATACCTTTGACTTTTCCTTCACAAAGTTTATCCAGGTGTATCGTGAGAAATCATCTACGAAGAGAAACATGTAATGGAACCCATAATAGGAAGATGTTCTTGTTGGACCCATTAAATCACTATGGATATTCTCTAACGGAGTACTGCATCGCGAGGTGAAATTTTCAAATGGAACTCTAGGTGACTTTACATATTGACAACCTTCACAAAATTTTCCTTTATCTTGATTTTCAACTTTGAGAGCCCCTTAAACAGATTCTTATTCACCATGACTTTGAGCTTAGTCATATATATATGATCTAGTCTAGCATACCATATAAAAGCATTGTCATTGGTACTCATCTTCTCAAAATAAGTGTTGGAGGCAGATAAGACATATAGATCCTTAACCGTGCTCCGTATAAATCACATCCGCCTTTAGTTCCTTAATATTCTTCAAGAATTTAACGTCTTTTGAGCCAAATAAAACATAGTTATCTGAGTCTACCACATTCACCACAGGAAGAAAATTCTTCTTTACACCAGGGACATGGTAAACATTCTTGAAAGTGATTGAGATTTCATCATCTCCTTCAGTGACAACAGTTTATTCCTTCTCAACTCGGTGGACTGGATTATCTGCAGTAATAATGGCTTTTTCCATCTAGTTATGATGGCTATAACTAGAATCTAATATTCAATCATTTCCTAGATTTTAGTTGCAGCCTCCACCGTGAAAGATTTTCCCAATTCTTCATCTTTAGCATTACCTTTTTATTATGTCAAATTTGTTTCCTTCAGCTTAAATCTACAATTATTTTTAAAATGCCCAAATTTTCCACACCGGTAGCACTTGAATTGCTTTTTTCTCCCATAGAAGATCATTTTTTCCCATCATTATTTTTTGCACCACCATCCTTGAGTTTGCCTCTGAAGTTTTGATGTCTCCGTGCTTCAAAAGCATTCCTAGAGTCATCATGGACTTTAACTCCAGCCATTTGCATAGCTAATGATTCTTGCGAGGCTAGCAGATTTTTGAACTCCTCCAAAGAAGGTTGTATAGCCCATCTTTGAACTTGTGTCACAAACGGTGTATACTCAGGTCATAAACCTCGAATAATATATCGCTTCAAGCGTGCTTCCAAAATTGATTTCTATGGATTAAGAGAATTAATCTCACAGGAAAAGGTTTCTTACCTTGATGAAGAACTCTGGGATTAAAGACTCCCCCTTCTTCACATTTGCCAGCTTATTCTCTAACAGTTGTAGCCTAGTCTCATTCATCTTGTTGAACAATTGATCAAGTGTCTGCCAAACAGAATTAGCAGAGGTACACCTTGAGACATGTTCAAATACTCCCGAGGATACTGGCCTCTTCAAAGCAAATTCCGCATTGGCATTCTTCTGTGTCCACTGCTTTGTCGCTTATGCGGGTACAGAATCTCCCCTTGGTGGTGTTGTGCTACTACCACCGTCGATATCCCATAAGTCCTCACTCACCAAGTATGATTCCATACATGTTTTCCTTAACCAATAGTTAGATTGATTTAAGATTTCCAGTCCTAGTCCAACTACACGACCCATTGACTCCAACTTAGAAAAAAATTCAAGGTCTCTTTAAATTTAGATCTTGAAAAGAACCAAATCAGAATGACTCCAATATCATGTAAAAAAACCGATAGTAGTGCTTAACATTAGCCCAAGATCGTAATATCCAAGAAACTAAAGATAAACAAACCTTCTTAGTATGAAAAAGAATATGGAAGAATAATTAGAAAACACTTGCAAAGATTTTTAGAGAGAATATGAACTTATGATGAAACTCTTTATATTAGCTTTTATTTATTTTTCTTGTTCACTTTTTTTTTTGTGAATACACTACAAGTGAAGAGGTGACGAGGTATTTATAGCCTTACAAAACATCTTACAAAACCATTAATATTATTTTACTAACTTCCTTACTTCTTATCGGAATCATGTGGCACAACGGTGGTCACCTCTGAAATTCGTGACACAGGTCTGGGGTTCGAACCCATCACCTCTCAATATTAAGAGGGATATTAAAGCTACTAGGCTATGTTGACAAAAAAAAAACTTCCTTACTTCTTAGATATTTTTTTAATTTTTTAGAGTTTTCTAAAACTATATCTAGATTTTTTATACAACATCTAGATTATTCTACAAAAATATCTTAGATTATTATCTCTTAAAAATTTCTAAAAATACTTAAAAAAGATGATGAACTCTAATGATGTTTAGAGAAAAAATTTAGAAACTGGATTTAATTATGAATTCAATCCAATAATGGATAATTAAATTATGAACCATAATTAAACTTGACATAAAATTAAGTTTAATTTAAATAGCCTCCACGTCGAGTGGGCTATACGTTCTGCTGAGAAAGGGAAGCACACTTAAAAAGATTGTTGCGGCTTGCCAAGCCAATGGTGTTCAGCTTATGGATGGTACCATGTGGGCACATCATCCTAGAACGGCTAAGCTTAAGCTTAAGTAATCTATGAAGTTACTCTTTTGGAAACATTTTTGTTATCAAATTCGATAGCTCTTGTTCTCAGATTAGTGGTATAGAGAGTTTGGAATCATGATAGTGGATGTTTTTGGTTTTTATTTTTAATTTCTTTTAAAAGCTCATTAATCATCGAATCAAGATTTTTTGAAATTATGTTTTCCAAAAACTTAGAATATAACTAGTTTCTGGCATGTGTAGATATTGTCAGTTTCCAGAGATTCACAGTGAACAACATAAGCTGTTTTGTTTCTGTCAAGTAACTGTGTCTTGAAACTCTTCGTTATTGAACAGTATATACATAGTTGCTTCTCATTTGCTGGAGACGAAGATTTCCTCAAAAACAACATCCGTGTGAAACCGGATCTTGATGGTCTTGGTGCGCTCGGAGACCTTGGATGGTACGCAATCCGAGCAACCTTTGTAGCCAAAAACTTCGAGCTTCCCAAAACCACTCCAAACTCTATCCTAAACATGTGGATCAACTCTGAGTTAGGAAGACGGACGAACCACAACCATATACTGCTCTTTCTTGGCAAACCTAACAATGGAGATAACAGTCACTGGAACAAATGGCACACTTCGTGTTCACGACTTTGTTATACCGTTCCAAGAGACCGAGGCATCGTTCACCACTTGCACTAAAGCTTGGTTCAATAAGCCCGTGACCGCGTGGGTTATTCCGTCGAGTGAACACACAGTTAAGACAGAGCTCCTGCAAGAGGCATGTATGGTGAGAGAATTTTCCAGATTGGTTGGAGAAATCAAGAACAAAGGTGCAAATCCTGATGGGTTTTGGCCGAGCATTAGCCACAAGACACAGCTAGTGGTTGATGCAGTCAAAAAGTCTATCGATATAGACTATGAACAGATTACCCTCTCTGGTCGTTGAAGAAAAGGGGCTCAAATTATCGATTCTAATTTTGTGTTTCTAAAGATTGCTTTTGAGGTTGTCCGAATTTGTTTGTTTGTCGTCCTCTTTTTACTTTTACAGGTTTCAATTATTTTATTTAGTTTATCTTCATTGATTTGAAATAATAAACTCATCAAAATCTTGAGGGATATTAATAAAATATGAAGGTATAGTTTGAAAATCTTAACTAAATCATATATATAAATATATAGCTATTTATAAATATAAATATATAGCAAAGAAACGAACCCATTCCCATTTGAACCAAATAATAGAGTTTTTTACGGATTGTGCTGTTGTATTTTTTCAGAAATATTACAAGTATATTTACTTATTAAGTTATAAATTCATAAAATTAGATATATAATATATAGCTATTTATAAATTTAAATATAAATATATAAATATATAGCTATTTATAAATATAAATATAAATTAGCTATATAAATATATAAATAAAAAAGTTTAAAAACTTATATATAAATTTAGAAAAATTATAAAAATTTATACAGATAGAAATAAATCTTTTTCCCACAAATATATATTTACGATCTTTATACATTATTTATTTAATTTAAATATTTCTAATACGTAAAATAATAAATTCTACATTGTTATAAATCAATTAAATAAATGAGGTGGAGCCCACTGTTACTCTTGATGATGTAAGCGCATATGTAAGCAGGTGTTACTATGCTGCATAGTAACCTCATTGTTTTTCTATAAATAGGAGATTTCAGTTGATGTAAAATAAAAATTAAAAAAAACAACGATAAGAACAATAAGTTCTCTCTATAAAATATCTTTCTTTCAGTAAAATAGTTATAATATATCAGTTTTTATAACACGTTATCAGCACGATCACTCTGATCGATACTATTTGCAGTCGCCAGTCACTATCCACAATCACCGGAATTCACTATTCATCACCGGATTCACTATTTACCACCAGAATTCACTATTTATCACCGGATTTACTATTCACCACCGGAATTCACTATTCATCACCGGATTCACTATTCACCATCGGAATTCACTGTTCACCACCGTAATCACTGTTCATACCGAAACCAACGTTATCACTGTGAGAAGTTGTTATTCAGTTTATAATTATTTACATCGATATTATTATTAATCACATTCATATTATAAAAAAGAGAATTAAGGAATATCAGGGTACGCCTATGATACTACCCAACGAGATTTTGGCTTGGCCACGATTGACCATTGTTAATGCCCTAAAAGGCTAATACAATGAACCAACCGATTCTCGGAGATCTCACCAAACCTTCGGGTTTGCTGTATTAAAGAAATGGTTCTGGTTTATCGTATGCTCTGTGGTTGCGGTTTAAATCCGACCTTCCACATCAGAAAATAAGTTGGATTATAAAATCTGTTAATATATTTTGAGTTTTCATACAATCTAAATTACTGCATACATATGAAATTACTATTAATATTCATGTTGTAATAATGTTTGCATTATATTACCATTCATCCGAGCATATAACGGATATATAAACGGTTATAATAACGGATGTATATAATGGTCATAAACGGCTATAAACAGCTAGTGTACAGTATTTTCTCATCTATAAATACATCCACATTTTATTCACTTTCACTCACAACACTTCATCTTTCACTAAAACGTTTCAACAAGTTTTTGCAAAGATGATTCGCTTGTTGTTAACTTTCTGTACGATTATAATATTTTCTTCTATTTACGGTCTTTCTGTTGGAGAATTTACTCCTGGAGAATATTTCATAACCGCTGCATTATTTTTTATGCATTATTCTTTCTTGTAATTGCGTGTATCATTAATGTCAAAGGTTCATTTTAAAATAAAATAATATTGTCGTACTAATAAAAGTTTTACGATTTTGTTTTAGAAATCAAATGGCTAATATTGAGAAACTCCAGTTCCCAACTCTCAAAGTAACTGGTTCAAACTACATAGCATGGACCACGAATGTCGAACTCCATCTAGAGTGGGAGAAAATCTCTGACACTATAAAAGAGAAAAATACATCGCCTTCCCACGAAAGGGCTAAAGCGATTATTTTTCTAAGAGGACACCTAGATGAGAACTTAACGCATGATTATGCGAATGTGAAAGACCCCAACGAGCTGTGGAAAGCTCTAAAAGAAAGGTTTGATAACCAAAGGGAAATAACTCTCCCTCATGCTCTCGATGAGTGGGCAAACCTAAGGTTCCAAGATTTTGAAAAGGTTGAGACTTATAATTCTGCTATGTTAAGAATAGCGGCGCAATTGGAATATTGCGGTAAGCCGGTCACAGAAGCAGAAATGCTTAACAAGACCTATCTCACCTTTCATAAAAGTCATTATATATTGTAAGAGCAATACAGGAACCGTGGGTACAAAAGATTCTCAGAGTTAATTGTGGCGCTCATGATAGCGGAGAAGAATAATGAACTTGTCATAAAAAACCACAACTCTCGGCCCACAGGAACCAAAGCATTCCCTGAAGTGAATGCTACGACTATGAAAATTCCAGAAAGGAAATATCAAAATATTCGGGGTCATGGCCGTCGATTTAATCGCAGACGAGGAAGAGGTTTTAACTCAAGGGGGAGAGGATCTAACAAATGGATCCGATCTGAACAGCAATCCAAAGGGAAAGAAACCCACGAGGATATCACCCAGAAGCGTGAGACTGTATGTTACAGATGCGGATCCAAAGGACATTGGTCTCGTACATGCCGTACCTCTCCACACCTTTGTAAGCTGTACCAAGAGTCCTTGAAAGGCAAAGCAAAGGAAGTGAACCTTACGGAACACTTTGCGGGTACATCGTACCTTGACTCTTCGGATTTTGCGAATGAGCTCGACTGAGAACCCTCCTGAAGAGAAATGCTTTTAGTGAGACTACTGAATAATTCTCCAATAATGCCATGTATAATTATTATGTTTTTCGGTTTTAAAACAAATAATATCGTTTTCAAAAATATCCTAGATTATTGTATTTTTCTATGAATAAATTTCATCTTCTCTTTATCGATTCTTATGTTAATTACAGAAATGGATCACAATGCAAATGGGTGTCGAGAAATTTGTATACCAGATAGTGGAACAACACACACTATTTTGAGGCAAAGAGATACTTCTCCGATATAAAACAAAAAAGAATTATTGTTAATACAATATCGGGTCCTGCAGACTTGATTGAAGGAATTGGTAAAGCAAACTTTATGCTACCAAATGGAACAAAATTTTCCATAAGTGATGCCTTGTATTCTCCGAATTCTAAAAAAAATTTGTTGAGTTTTAAAGACATATACCTTCAAGGATATGATACTCAGTCTGCAACTGAGGATGGAAAGAAATTTATGTATATAACTTCTGATAGATCTGGGCAAATGCATATATTGGAAAAATTTCCAAAACTGCCTTCCGGTTTGCATCATACTTATATAGATGCAATCGAATCAAATCTTGTGATAAAAAGAAATCCAAAAGATTTCACATTGTGGCATGATCGCCTCGGTCACCCAAGCACCACAATGATGCGTAAGATCATAGAAAGCTCACATGGTCATTCACTGAAAATCCATAAGATTTATCAGGCAAATAAAATGACATGTGCTGCATGTTCTCTTGGAAAATTGATCATTAGGCCATCGCTAACCAAAATTGATAAAGAATCACCAAAGTTCCTTGAAAGAATCCAAGGTGATATTTGTGGACCAATACATCCACCATGCGGACCATTCAACTATTTTATGGTATTAATTGACGCATCCAGTAGATGGTCACACGTTTGTCTATTGTCATCTCGAAACTTGGCGTTTGCGAGATTTCTAACTCAGATAATCAAACTGCGAGCTCAGTTCCCTGATTATATAATCAAAAGAGTTAGATTAGACAACGCTGGTGAATTCACTTCCCAAGCATTTAATGACTATTGTATGGTCATGGGAATTGAAGTTGAACATTCTGTAGCTCATGTTCACACTCAAAATGGTTTGGCTGAATCATTAATTAAGCGTCTGCAATTAATTGCAAGACCATTGATTATGAGAACAAAACTCCCAATATCTGTATGGGGACATGCTATACTGCATGCAGAAGCACTAATTCGGATAAGGCCAAGTGCATATCATAAATATTCCCCATTACAGTTAGCATTTGGTCGAGAACCAAATATTTCTCATCTAAGAATTTTTGGTTGTGCTGTGTATGTGCCGATAGCACCACCACAACGAACAAAAATGGGACCCCAACGGAGATTGGGAATATATATTGGTTTTGATTCTCCATCAATCATACGATACCTAGAACCACAGACAGCTGATGTCTTTACGACACGTTTTGCTGATTGTCACTTTGATAAGAAAGTATTCCCGGTTCTAGGGGGAGAAAATAAGCAAGTAGAGAAGGATATCAAGTGGTGTGTACCATCTTTATTACACTTCGACGAATTATGCATTTGCAGAGTATTGCAAATCAGCTTCCTGATGCATTTGCAAATACCAAGACGGTAACTAAATCCCATATACCAGATGCAAATACTCCTGCTCGTATTGAAATACCACAAGAACGTGGAAACGAGGGTGATACACATGAGTCTAAAACACGCCTGAAGCGTGGCAGACCTGTCGGTTCTAAGAATAAGAATCCTAAGAAACAAAAGGAACCTGAAAAGGGTAATGATTCCAAATCAAGAGAATGCGCTTTGGAACAAGAGAAATGTAAAAGTAATAATAATGTTGAAAACCGTGATCCGGAAGAAAATCACGAAATTTCCGTTAATTATATCCATAACAAAATGATATGGAAACGAAGCGAGATTAATGACATAGATGATGTCTTTGCATATCTCCTATCGAAAGAGATAGATGATGAGATTGATGATCCAGAGCCAAAGTCTGTATATGAATGTCAAAAAAGACATGACTGGCTTAGATGGAAAGATGCAATGCAAATTGAACTCGACTCGCTTAATAAGAGAAATGTGTTTGGGCCTATCGTTCTCACACTTGAAGATGTGAGATCAGTTGGATATAAATGGGTATTCGTTAGAAAACGAAATGAGAAAAATGAGATTATGAGATATAAAGCTCGCCTTGTGGCTCAAGGTTTTTCTCAAATACCCGAAATTGATTATGAGGAAACATACTCTCCTGTTATGGATACAATCACATTTCGGTTCCTAATGAGTTTTGTTGTACAAGAGAATTTAGAAATGCATCTCATGGATGTTGTTACAGCATATCTGTATGGATCATTAGATATTGATATCTACATGAGAGTTCTTGATGGTTTTAAGATGCCAGAAGCATTGAGTTCTAAACCAAAAGAGTTATGCGCAATAAAATTGCAAATATCATTATATGGGCTAAAACAATCTGGACGAATGTGGTATAATCGTCTCAGTGAATATTTATTAAAAGAAGGATATGTAAACAATCTTATATGCCCATGTGTTTTCATTAAGAAAACTGTATCCAGATTTGTTATAATCGCGGTATACGTTGATGATCTAAACATTATCGGAACTCAAAAGGAAATACAAGAGGCAATGACTTACTTGAAAAGGGAATTTGAGATGAAAGATCTCGGGCAGACAAAATATTGTCTTGGACTACAAATTGAGAGATCTCAAAAGGGTATATTTGTGCATCAATCCACATATACCAAAAGAGTGCTAAAAAGATTTAACATGGATAAGGCTACTCCTCTCAGTACTCCTATGGTCGTGAGAACACTGAACGTTGATAATGATCCGTTCCGACCTTCTGAGGAAAATGAAAAGATACTTGGCCCAGAAGTGCCCTATCTAAGTGCAATTGGAGCCCTTATGTATCTGGCAAATTGTACCAGACCAGATATTTCATTTACTGTTAATCTTGATTTAGTTCATCTCCTACGCAAAGACATTGAAATGGAATCAAGCATGTCTTTCGTTATCTTCAAGGAAGTATTGATTTAGGATTATTTTATCCTAACAGCTTAAATGGTCAATTAGTTGGTTTTGCAGATGCAGGATATTTATCAGACCCACATAAAGCCCGATCACAAACGGGATACATTTTTACGATCGGAGGCACTGCTATATCTTGGCGCTCTCAAAAACAAACACTTGTAGCAACTTCTTCAAATCATGCTGAAGTTATCGCACTCCATGAAGCCAGTAGAGAATGTGTTTCACTTAGGTCAATAAGTCAACACATTCGATCAAGTAGCGGAGTACAAGTCAACAAAGAACCAACTATTATATATGAAGATAATACAACTTGTATTGTCCAAACAAAGGAAGGATATATCAAAAGTGATAGAACCAAGCATATCTACCCGAAGTACTTCTCATACATTGAAGAATTGCAGAAGAACAAAGAAATTGAAGTAAGATATATTCGATCAACTGATAATGCTGCAGATCTTTTCACGAAGTCACTACCTACCTCGTATTCAGAAAGCATGTCCATAACATTGGAATGCGTCATCAACAAGACATATGAGATGACGAAATCATCGCTCGAGGGGAGTTTGTGTGTTGCACTCTTTTTACCTTAATAGGTTTTTATCCCACTGGGTTTTTCCTATAAGGATTTTTAACGAGGCAACAAATACGCAAAACAGAAGAAGCGACGCAAGTAACACTGGTCTCCAAGGGGGAGTGTTATAAATCAATTAAATAAATGAGGTGGAGCCCACTGTTACTCTTGATGATGTAAGCGCATATGTAAGCAGGTGTTACTATGCTGCATAGTAATCTCATTGTTTTCTATAAATAGGAGACTTCAGTTGATGTAAAATAAAAATTAAAAAAACAACGATAAGAACAATAAGTTCTCTCTACAAAATCTATTTCTTTCAGTAAAATAGTTATAAGATATCGGTTTTTATAACATACATCCCATATTTCATACGGCCTAGATAAAGGATAGAACACAATATTTCTTCGTCAGATCTTTTAAAAATTATCTTGTCTGGGCAACGTTTATGACATCGTGCACATGTATCGTGTGAGGAAGAGATCATTGGGAAGAATATCTAATTTTTCTTCGTCAATCATAATTGAACGAAATAACATATACGAGTTGATTTTACCAGGTAACATATACATGTTGATTCCATGTAAGCATCCAATATGAAGTTGGATGTCACAATCATTACACACATAGCTTCCTTTCTTCCGAACTGTTAGGATTTTAGAAGTATGAATAAGAACTTTAAAATAAAAAGACAATAGGATTGTTAACCCAGTTTGGATCGTCGATCCTACGTCTGGGGTGAGAACTGCCTCTCACAACTTCCACTATTATCAAAGTGAATTACAAGAGAGTTTTAGGGTTCAATCATCCTACAAAATTAGAAAACCCTAGAAAGATATATATAAGGTACAAGACAAAACTAACGATGGGCTTTGTCACTAATAAATTAGGTCCATTATCCTCATAATCTCTATCTTGGGGCTCAATTTTTGTCACAAAACAATATGACCCATTCATCTTGGCCCAAAAGGCTGTCCATAAAGTCTTTTTTTTTTTCAAAAAAACTTGTCCCCACGTCCTTCCCTTTTTTTTTTCGATGAACTAAGGCAAAGAGAAAAAAAAACTCTTATTTTTCTCTACCTTCTCTCTCTTCTCAACTTCTCTTCTCCATTGTCAAAAACGATTCTTCATGCTTGATTTCTTTAATCGAGTGAAAGCTTCATGACAAACCTTCCAGATCCGTCATCTACATCGCATCCTTCGTCGATCTTGCTCAGATTCGGGTAAGAATCATAAAACTTCATCTCTCACTTTTCCATTTTCAAATCTCCCCTTTTTCTTCACCAAATCTTCAATTTTACAACGATTCTTTCATCCCCAAGCTTGTTTTTGAGTTTAGAACCAAAAACTAACTTGATTTGGCCTTTTCCGGTCAAAAACGAGCTTTTCCAGCGAGATTCAAGCGATTTCCGGTGAGTCAACTCGCATATTGACTCGGTCAACTCGCGTGCAGAAAGTCAACAAACCAATTTGGGCTTAATTTCTTCTCTGCGCCGCCAGGTCAACAAAAAACAAACAGTTGGGCTTCAACTTGTTCTAGGCCACAGTATTTTAGCCCAATCTTCACCTTCAATACCTTTTGGGCCATGTAAAAAAAACATTTTAAAAACCCATATTTGTTTTTTTTTTCTTTCTTTGACTGTCGTTGACCGGTGCTGACAGCCATTGACCGCCGTTGACCGGCATTGATCATCGCCGTCTCCGGCAAAAATTTTTCTTCTCCAGAATGAAAGGTATGATCATTTCAAAGCATCTTTCCTTCTTGACTGACCTCTGAAGACCCAAAACTAACCCGTTTTCACACCTTTTCCTTTCTGTTCTATGTACCTCGCATTCCACCTTGAGCTGAACACCTACAGCTCAACTTAGCAACCAAGTAATTTCTCATTATCTTAAGTCTAAGAGAATACACATGATTTAATTCTTCTCTTTGACTTTGCGAGGCACAATTCCGATGATGAGAATTACATGGCGTTGTGCAGTAGTCTAGACAATGTTCACCAAATCGCAACAGAGATCGAACTTAGGCCCAGGTAAGGCTTTAGTTAGGAAATCTGCTGGATTCTTGCTTGTATGGATCTTAGATAGGTGAACGGAACCCTTGACCACAATGTCTCTGATGAAATGGAATTTGGTTGCCATATGTTTAGTTCTTTCGTGATAGACTGCATTCTTAGCTAGAGCTAGGGCACTCTGTGAATCGCAGTGAATTATAACTGATTTGTTGTTGAACCCCAATTCGTCACACAAACCCTTCAACCAAATTGCCTCTTTGACTGCTGCAGTAAGAGCCATGTACTCTGCTTCAGTTGTCGAGAGTGCCACAACAGATTGTAAACCAGACTTCCAACAAACTGTATTTCCCCAAACTTTGAAAACATAACCTGTAACTGATCTTCGCTTATCAATGTCTGTAGCATAATCTGAATCACAGAAACCTTCAATTTTAGAAGTCAGAGTTAGACTTTTCAAACTTTAACTTCTTCCTGAAGCTCCTCTCAGATATCTCAATACCCACTTCACTGCATCCCAATGTGTTCTTCCAGGACTAGCCATAAAGCGACAGATCAAACCAACTGCGAAACTTAAATCAGGTCGTGTGCCAATCATGCCATACATTAGACTTCCAACAGCACTAGCATAGGGAATCTCATCCATGTACCTTGATTCCTCAACCTTTTCTTCCTTAGTTAGACTCTTAAGTCTATGATAAGTTGCAATGGGTGTTACAACAGCCTTTGCTTCTGCCATCCCAAAATTCTTCAACACTTTCTGTAGGTAGTGTTCTTGAGATAGAATCAGTGTCCCCTTCTTTATGTCTCTCACAATGTCCATACCTAGAATCCTTGAAGCAGCTCCTAAGTCCTTCATTTCAAACTCAGAACTTAGCTTTTCTTTCACTTGTTTAATATCTTCTTTATTTCCTGACGCAATCAGAATTTCATCCACGTATAAGAGTAAGTAGATTGCCTTTTCTGTCTTAATGTTCTTCATGTAGACACATGAATCCAATATACTTCTCTGAAAACTTTGATCCTTCATAAAAGTATCAAACCTGACATTCCATTGCCGTGGTGACTGCTTCAAACCATATAGTGACTTCTTAAGCAGGCAAACCTTGTTCTCATCGCCTTTTTTAATGTATCCTTCTGACTGATTCATGAGTATCCTTTCCTCCAATTTTCCATGTAGAAAAGTTTTCTTCACATCCATCTGTTCCAACTCAAAATCTAAGTTAACCACTATAGACAGAATTGCGCGAATTGAAACATGCTTAACCACTGGTGCAAAGATCTCGTTGTAGTCCACTCCTTCCTTTTGTGAATAACCCTTAGCAACCAACCTTTGCTTTAAACCTTTGCTTCTCGATTCCTGGTATTATCGGCTTCAATTTAAATACCCATTTACACCCTATGGGTTTAGCATTCTTTGGCTTGTCGATCAAAATATATGTCTGGTTCTTATCCAATGAATCCATATCCTCATCTGTTGCATTCTTCCAGAACTTAGATTTACTTGATCTCATAGCTTCCTGAAAACATTTAGGTTCATCCATATCTTGTTCTTCAGCCGTTGATAAGGCATAAGCCACAAAGTCACTGTCTTTGTCATACCTAGAAGGCTTCTTAATTTTCCTTCTAACTCTGTCTCTGGATAAAACATAATCATTTAGATCCTCTTCTTCCTCTGAATCTGACTGTTCCCCACCATCCGAATTTGCTAAATCATCCTCAAACGATTCTGACATTTCTCCACCTTGATCCATGTCTTGATTGTCATCTATATCTCCACCTTCATCCTCAGTGTCTTCGTTCGGTGATGGTGAAGGTGTAGGACCTTGTATAATACCCTGCTTAAACGACACTCTTCTCTGTTTACTTTCAGCTTTAGATGATTCAAATCAGATTCTTTGTTAATGGCGTTTTTATAGACTTCTTCCTCATTGAATACAACGTTTCTGCTAGTTGTGACAATCAGCTCCTCAGGTAACCAAACTCTGTATCCTTTGACCCCAAACAGATATCCCATAAAAAACCCTTTAACTGCTCTCGGTTCTGTCTTTCCTTGAGTAGTGTGAACATAAGCAGAACAACCGAATCTTCTTAAGTGCTCGAGAGTGGGTTTTGTACCTGTCCAGACTTCTTCAGGCAGCTTGTAGTCAATAGACAAATTAGGTGATCTGTTTGTTATATATGCAGCTGTTGAGGTAGTTTCAGCCTAGAATTCTTCTCCTAATCCTGATTCAGCCAACATACACATTACTTTGTCCATTAAAGTTCTGTTCATCCGTTCTGCAACTCCATTCTGCTGAGGTGTGTAAGTACATGTCTTGTGCCTTGTTATCCCAGACTCCTTACACAATGCATCGAACTGTTTGTTTCAGAATTCAAGTCCATTATCTGTCCTTAGAAATTTGATCTTTTTTCCAGTTAGATTCTCAGCTGCTTCTTTCCAATCTATGAACTTGCTGATTGCTTCATCCTTAGAACTCAAGAAGTAAATCCAAACCTTCTTTGAGTAATCATCGATAAAACTGATGAAGTATCTGCATCCTCCAAGTGATTCTGGGGTTGAAGGAGAACCCCATAAGTCCAAGTGAATGTACTCTAGGATGTTGCTGGTAGTGTGTTTTGTCTTTTGAAAACTCTGTTTATGAGATTTTCCAAGCACACAGTCTTCGCAGAACTCCAATTTATTGACATCTTTGCTTGGGAGATAACCTTCCTTGACTAGGACATTCATATTTTTCAAGCTCATGTGACCTAACCTTGAATGCCATATCATCGTCTATTCTTTCTCAGCCTTGGTTATATTTGCTTCTCCACCACATACTTTCCCTTCAAGCAAGTACAATCCTTCTTTATACTTTCTTGAAAGCACCTCTTGACCGTTTTTGTAGAAAATAACACAGTAGTCTTTTCCTTCATAAGTACAACCAGATTTTTCTAACATACCGTATGAGATCAGATTTCTGCCCAAACCCGACATGTATCTGACCTCACTAAGCGTGACTACAGTTCCATCAGCATTCTCAATCCTAATTTTTCCAATTCCCTTTACCTCACTGTGACTGTTATTCGCCATCAGAACCTTATTCCCATCGAATTCCTTAAGATCAAATAGCACATCTTTGTTTGGTGTCATGTGCAACAAACAACCATAATCCATTACCCATTCTGTCTTAGAATCATGAATTCTTACAGTCAATGCAATGGGCTGTCTTGGCTCAGTAACAGCATTAGCTGAATTATTTCCTTTCTTTCTCTCCGGACACTCCCTTTTCCAATGCCCTTCTTTTCCGCAAACAAAGCAGCCAGATTTAGAAACACTCCTGCCTCTAGAACTCGACCTTCCTTTCGATTTTCTGTTCCACTGCTTTGAGCTTACTCTGTTATCTCTTCTTTCTGATCTGCCTCTGTTCTCCACATACAGTCCTTCACCTGAAACATTTCCCTTACCCAGAAGACCTTTTTCTCTTAACTTTGTTACCTTTGAGTAAGCATCATTAACCACATCTTCAATTGTAAGAGTTTCCCTTTTGTTACCATACTTCAATGTGTCAACAAGAGAATCGTACTGCTTAGGCAAACTTGACAGTATCTGAATCGCTTGATCTTCATCACTGATATTGATATCTAGACTGGTTAAGTCTGAAATCAATTTCAAGAAGTCATCCACGTTCTCTTCAATTTCCTTGTGTTCATTCATTTTGAAGCTTGTAAATCTCTGTTTCAGATAGATCCTGTTTGGAAGCGATTTTTGTTGGTAGTCACTTTCCAACGCCTTCCAGACACCTAGAGCTGTATTCTCTTTCATAACCTTACGAAGCACACAATTTCCCAGACTTGTGCAAATCAGATTCCTTGCGTGTTTATCCATCTTGCGCCACTTCTTAGAACCCCTTTCGATAACCTCTACATCTGAATCTGGATCCTCTTTACCTTCTTCAACCATAACTGGCTCTAATTCCTGAAGTTCCAGCTGCATCAGCATCTTGCACTTCCACATCCCAAAATCTCCCTTTCCATCAAACCTCTCGATATCGAACTTGCTGTGTGACGACTCAATACCAGACATGACAAAAATTGATTCTTCACCTTCAATTTCGTTTGCAATAAAAAAAGACGATGAATTAGCGCGTGTTTCCTTGAAAGCTAGATTTGGACCTAGGGAAAAACTTTAAAACCTGTAAAGCTGTTCCTCTGGGAATCTGGCTTTCTTCAAACACTTTCCTTGCTCTGATACCACTTGTTAGGATTTTAGAAGTGTGAATAAGAGCTTTAAAGTAAAAAGACAATAGGATTGTTAACCCAGTTCGGATCGTCGATCCTACGTCTGGGGTGAGAACTGCCTCTCACAACTTCCACTATTATCAAAGTGAATTATAAGAGAGTTTTAGGATTCAATCATCCTACAAAATTAGAAAACCCTAGAGAGAGATATATATAAGGTACAAGGCAAAACTAACAATGGGCTTTGTCACTAATAAATTAGGCCCATTATCCCCATACAAACTATTTCTTCATCACAGACATCACACCAATGTTGACCACTTTTTCATATGAAAGTATGAGAGTCTGTTCATCATGCTTGTACTTAAACTTCATTGGTAGAATTGTGCAGCGAAAACAAAAAACAAAGTCGCATTCTCCACACTCTAAACGGATTTTATGGTTTTGTTTACAAGTCGAACATATTCTTGAATATCCAAGATTAGATGGTAGAAGCAAAGTATGTGAATGATATTGATGATTAACTGGTACAGATACGAATACACAATTCACATCTAACTTAAAGAGGCAATTGACCATTTGACATTCATACTTGAAGTGATTGCCAAGACGATCGCAAGTTGTGCACTCAAATGTAGTTTGAAGATTTTCCTCTTGTAAGAAGAGAGCGTGAGGATATGCACATACTTTGTGGAGGAAAAAATCACATTCTGTTCAATTGAAGATATTACTTTCATAAAGAGACAAATTCTAAAAAGCCTTTATGTTTTAAAAACATTTCTAAAACACTATTCATCTATTTTGATTTTTTTATAAAATAATTGAAAATAGGGAATTTACGAAATAACATTTACATTTTAAACTTATTACAACCCATACCATGATCCAGCGGATTAACCGCTCTACCCGACCCAACCCGGAATAATTTAAATTTTTAAATTAAAATTTTTTATCATGGGACACACCCTCTCCCTCTCTCTTTCCCACTCGCCCTCTCCCTCCGAGACTTCGACCATCTCTCCTCTCTCTCCCTTTTTCCCCCGATTTCTTCTCCAGCGAACTCAACACTCCTCAACCACCTACTCCCTACCTAAATAAAATCCAGCATCTTCTTCCCAACCCCTAGAAATGGTTTCTCCGCGAACTAGGAAGACGGCGACTACAGAGAAACCACCCGCAAAGAGAAAGAAGCCATCGGCGAAGAAGCCACCGGCAAAGCGGAAGAGAACAAATCCTCCTCCGGCGAGAGAACGAACTCCATCTCCGCCGAGAGAGCTTCAAATGGTTGTTTGGACGCCTCGTCGTCCATCTCCTCCAACTCCTCTATCTTCTCCAAGCCCTCAATCTTCTCCAAGCCCTCCATCTCCTCCAAATCTGCCATCTCCTCCAAATCCGCCATCTCCTCCAACACCTCCATCTTCTCCAAGCATTCTATCTTCTCCAAGTCCTGATTCTCCACCAAATCCGTCATCTCCTCCAAATCTGCCATCTCCATCAATGGGTTCCATTCCTACATTTGCGGCATCGGAACCGGCGGCAGCAGAACCGCCGACATTAGGCGTAATTAATTTTAGGGGGAATTAGGCGGAATTAATTTTAGGCGGAATTAGGCAGAATTAGTATGTGTATATTGCGGTTCTTTCAAGACCATGACATCATTCATGCGACATCTTGCATTCATACACCATAACAAAATGGTAGTGTCAAACGAAAGCAACGCCATATTCTCGAAGTTGCTCGGGCTTTGCGTTTTCAAAGCAACATGTCAAATGATTTTTGGGGAGAATGTGTTCTTCATGCGGCTTATTTGATCAATCGTACACCCTCTCAGGTTCTTCATGGTAAAACCCCCCTTTGAAGTTCTCCATGGAAAAGCTCCATCATATCAACATTTGCGTGTCTTTGGCTGTCTATCTCATGCTCACAATCTTTATCATCTTGGTGATAAATTTGAATCTCGCATTCTCCGGTGTGTCTTTGTTAGCTTTCCGTATGGAAAAAAAGATGGCGCTTATATGATCGATCTTGAGCAAAATATTTTCTTCGAGTCCCACGTTGTTGTTTCCGACAAAGGCATTTTTCCCTTCTTAATGAAAATCTCCGACACTTCTTCTAGTGAAGCTTTTCCTTCTGGTGTTGCTCCTTTCACGACTCTCCACGATATTTTTGAAGCAGCTCCAAATAACTCAGAGGGGTCACCTGTTATAGTTGATTCTCAGCTTGTTTTCTCTCTTGATTTAGAGATTTTGCCTGATTATTCACTCGCACACTCTGAATCAGAATCTGCGATTCTCTCAAATCCTCCTGCTTCAGATCTACAAACAAGTGTTCTGCACACTGCATCTTTACAAATTGGAAAACGATCTAGCAGACCTCCTGCTTATCTCAGTGATTACATTGTTGGCACAGTCTCAGTCTCTACTCCCTCTCCCTCTTCATCATCACACGCTCCTCAGCTTTCCTCATGTACAACTAATTATCCCTTATCTGATTACTTATCTGCTCATCGGTTTTCTCCTGCATACTGCAGTTAACTTGTCGCGCTTCTGCTGTGGAACCGTGATCATTTCGAGAAGCCATGACGTATGATGAGTGGAAGTTAGCCATGAAATATGAGGTTACATCTCTGGAAGATAATCACACTTGAGACATGGTCGACTTACCACCTTATAAGAAGTTTATCGGATGTCAATGGGCTTTTCACATCAAACTTAAGGCAATCCGCTCGCTTGAATGTTACAAGGCTCGTCTTGTGGCACTAGGCAATCACCAAGTTGATTGATTTTATACCGTGACATTTGCTCATGTTGCCAAAATGACCACTGCACGACTGATTCTAGACATTGCAGCTAAACAAAATTATGAATTTCATCAGATGGATGTTATAATGCATTTCTTCATGGTGATCTTGATGAAGAAATATATATCAAATCAGCTCCTGGTTTCCCTACTCCCGATGATCGGAGGGTTTGTCACCTTTGCAAATCGATATACGGTCAAAAGCAATCTCATGCATTGTTGGTTTGCTAAGCTAGAGGATGCCCTTCTCCAAAATAATTTCAAACAAACATGGTCCGACTACTCCTTATATACATTTTATCATGGTGAAGTTTCAATTCAAATATTAGTTTATGTTGATGATTTAATCATTATTAGTAATACTCCTTCTGCAATTCAAGTGTTCAAAGACTACTTATCTTCTTTTTTAAAGATGAATGACCTCGGATCTGCTAAATATTTTTTGGGATTAGAGATTGCTTGTAGTACTGCTGGTATATACCTCTACCAACGCGAATACGCGATTGACATTGTTTTTTAGGCTGATCTATTGGGTTGCAAACCAGCCGGATCACCCATAGATCAAAATCACCAATTGTCTCTTGCTACAAGTCATGTGCTGTATAATCCAACATCATATCGTTGCCTTGTTGTTCGTCTTGTCTATCTCGCTTCTACGCGTCCTGATCTCGCTTATGCGATTCATACATTGTCCCAATTCATGAAGGAGCCACATGCGGATCATTGGCAATCCGCTTTGAAAGTTGTATGCTATTAATAGGCACTCTTGGACATGGGATTCTCTTACGAGCCAACTCTCCTCTCCATTTAACAGGATGGTGTGATTCCGATTATGCAAGTTTTCCGCGGGATGGTTCGTTCAATTTGGCGACTCATCTCTCTTGGAAAACGTAGAAACAAAAGACTGTCTCATATTCCTCCACTGAAGCAGAATACCGTGTGATGGCTGCTATCTTCCATGAATTATACTGGCTCAAATCCCTTCTTTATGAGCTCGTTAGTGATAACAGGAACTCCATCTCTCTTCACTGCAACAGTCAGGCAGCATTACACATAAGTGATAATCCAGTTTTTCATAAGCGAAAGAAACATATTGAAGTTGATTGTCACTTCGTTCGTGATCTTATTGTGGAAGGTACCATTACGGGTTCTCATGTGTCTACCAAAGCTCAACTCGCTGATATTCTTACAAAGGCTCTGGGACGAAAGGAGTTTGATTCATTTCTTCTCAAGCTGGGCATTCAAAATTTACATGCTCCAACTTGAAGGGGGTATTACAGATATCTTCCGCATCAAGGAAGATTCACTACTATATCTTTTCCATTAACTACGATTCTCGTATATATTTGTCGCATATTGTTCTTTACTTCTTGGAAAAAGGTTTACATATTCTTCTGTCTCTCTCGATGTACAAAGCCACACCTTTAAGGTTAATGAAATGCAACACAGTTGTTCAATACCAAAAAAGGAAAAAAGGAAAATCCAATATAAAGGGTATTTGTGGGAATTTTTAGAAAAAAGAGTGCTCACAAAGTCCATAAAAACGATATGTGGGAATCATGTGGCACAATGTTGACTATTTCTGAAACTCATAACGTGTTTGAGGTTTGAATCCAGTACCCCGCAATGTTAAAAGAGATATTAAAGTCACTAGGCTAAGTTGACAAAAAACAATATTGATCTAACAAAACATTTCAAAAGAGATTTGTTAAAATAGGTAGTTTCTAAAAAATTTCTTATGAAAAAGGTAATTTTAATCGTGTATCTAAAAGATAAAATATTTTTGGTTTCCTGTCAAAGTTTTTACGACTCTATTACCCTTATTGGTTACTAGATTAATTGATATGTGAAAAATTTTGGTTTAATAATATGGTTTTAAAATTATGGAAACTAATAGATATTGTGTTTTTTTATTAAATAAAATATTGTATCATAATATATTTCTTATAAGTAAATATGAAAACTAATAGATAGCTTTTTGTGTTTTTTTAGTTCGGTGTTATGCTTTTGTCTGAGATGTTCATTGTTTCGTTGAAAAGAAAAGAATCTCTTGCAAACAACATTTCTTATCTGATTACTTATCTGCTCATCGGTTTTCTCCTGCATACTGCAGTTAACTTGTCGCGCTTCTGCTGTGGAACCGTGATCATTTCGAGAAGCCATGACGTATGATGAGTGGAAGTTAGCCATGAAATATTAGGTTACATCTCTGGAAGATAATCACACTTGAGACATGGTCGACTTACCACCTTATAAGAAGTTTATCGGATGTCAATGGGCTTTTCACATCAAACTTAAGGCAATCCGCTCGCTTGAATGTTACAAGGCTCGTCTTGTGGCACTAGGCAATCACCAAGTTGATTGATTTTATACCGTGACATTTGCTCATGTTGCCAAAATGACCACTGCACGACTGATTCTAGACATTGCAGCTAAACAAAATTATGAATTTCATCAGATGGATGTTATAATGCATTTCTTCATGGTGATCTTGATGAAGAAATATATATCAAATCAGCTCCTGGTTTCCCTACTCCCGATGATCGGAGGGTTTGTCACCTTTGCAAATAGATATACGGTCAAAAGCAATCTCATGCATTGTTGGTTTGCTAAGCTAGAGGATGCCCTTCTCCAAAATAATTTCAAACAAACATGGTCCGACTACTCCTTATATACATTTTATCATGGTGAAGTTTCAATTCAAATATTAGTTTATGTTGATGATTTAATCATTATTAGTAATACTCCTTCTGCAATTCAAGTGTTCAAAGACTACTTATCTTCTTTTTTAAAGATGAATGACCTCGGATCTGCTAAATATTTTTTGGGATTAGAGATTGCTCGTAGTACTGCTGGTATATACCTCTACCAACGCGAATACGCGATTGACATTGTTTTTTAGGCTGATCTATTGGGTTGCAAACCAGCCGGATCACCCATAGATCAAAATCACCAATTGTCTCTTGCTACAAGTCATGTGCTGTATAATCCAACATCATATCGTTGCCTTGTTGTTCGTCTTGTCTATCTCGCTTCTACGCGTCCTGATCTCGCTTATGCGATTCATACATTGTCCCAATTCATGAAGGAGCCACATGCGGATCATTGGCAATCCGCTTTGAAAGTTTTATGCTATTAATAGGCACTCTTGGACATGGGATTCTCTTACGAGCCAACTCTCCTCTCCATTTAACAGGATGGTGTGATTCCGATTATGCAAGTTTTCCGCGGGATGGTTCGTTCAATTTGGCGACTCATCTCTCTTGGAAAACGTAGAAACAAAAGACTGTCTCATATTCCTCCACTGAAGCAGAATACCGTGTGATGGCTGCTATCTTCCATGAATTATACTGGCTCAAATCCCTTCTTTATGAGCTCGTTAGTGATAACAGGAACTCCATCTCTCTTCACTGCAACAGTCAGGCAGCATTACACATAAGTGATAATCCAGTTTTTCATAAGCGAAAGAAACATATTGAAGTTGATTGTCACTTCGTTCGTGATCTTATTGTGGAAGGTACCATTACGGGTTCTCATGTGTCTACCAAAGCTCAACTCGCTGATATTCTTACAAAGGCTCTGGGACGAAAGGAGTTTGATTCATTTCTTCTCAAGCTGGGCATTCAAAATTTACATGCTCCAACTTGAAGGGGGTATTACAGATATCTTCCGCATCAAGGAAGATTCACTACTATATCTTTTCCATTAACTACGATTCTCGTATATATTTGTCGCATATTGTTCTTTACTTCTTGGAAAAAGGTTTACATATTCTTCTGTCTCTCTCGATGTACAAAGCCACACCTTTAAGGTTAATGAAATGCAACACAGTTGTTCAATACCAAAAAAGGAAAAAAGGAAAATCCAATATAAAGGGTATTTGTGGGAATTTTTAGAAAAAAGAGTGCTCACAAAGTCCATAAAAATGATATGTGGGAATCATGTGGCACAATGTTGACTATTTCTGAAACTCATAACGTGTTTGAGGTTTGAATCCAGTACCCCGCAATGTTAAAAGAGATATTAAAGTCACTAGGCTAAGTTGACAAAAAACAATATTGATCTAACAAAACATTTCAAAAGAGATTTGTTAAAATAGGTAGTTTCTAAAAAATTTCTTATGAAAAAGGTAATTTTAATCGTGTATCTAAAAGATAAAATATTTTTGGTTTCCTGTCAAAGTTTTTACGACTCTATTACCCTTATTGGTTACTAGATTAATTGATATGTGAAAAATTTTGGTTTAATAATATGGTTTTAAAATTATGGAAACTAATAGATATTGTGTTTTTTTATTAAATAAAATGTTGTATCATAATATATTTCTTATAAGTAAATATGAAAACTAATAGATAGCTTTTTGTGTTTTTTTAGTTCGGTGTTATGCTTTTGTCTGAGATGTTCATTGTTTCGTTGAAAAGAAAAGAATCTCTTGCAACCAACATTTCTAGAAGATGTAAAAGTATATATCAAGTAATATGAAATAATTAAAAATTGGGGAAAACCCAGAAGAAGATTTTTTCCTGTTACACGTATAAATATTACTTAAATCAATTTTGGTTTTGTAAAATACAGCAAAATGGTTTGATATTATTTCTTGGTTTTTGTCTTCAGTAGTTATGCCCAATTAAGGATAATATAGATATTATATATATGAGAAAAATACATATTTACCAAAAGTTTCTCAAATTTCAATTAATAGTAACTAGATGTTTCTCGAGCGTCTTGCGCATGCATAACAACTTACCAAACGGAAAATTAGTTATAATTAATAATTCTAAGAAGTCTAAAGACAATAAATATCTTTCCTTGTGAATCGAAACTCTGGTATAAACCTTTTTAATAGATGCATTCGAAAAAGATAACAGAAGATTTATGCAGGAGAACTGATTGTAACTTGTTTTTTTTTTTTTACAACATTTTGGTACTATTATTAAAAATGTTTAATTAACCAAGTCGGTGGTGTCTGAGTCGATATATATTATTGCTATTGTGAGCTTCCCTGCACTCCACGTTAGATTATTTGCCCTTGTATTTGATGCCCTTGGGATAATTGATATATTTATTCTTTCAAAATAAACTTTGCATCTACTAATTTCTTTCAGATGAATTGCGAATGCTGGCTAATCTTCTAATGAAAACATCATTTTCACCACGTCGGAGCAATCGGTTGTGAATATAACTTCTAACCTTCGAAACTGCTTCATACATTCCATTGACCAAATTAGTGGATCTAGCTCAACATGTAATGGTGAGATCTACAACAAGTATTCCTAGCCCCGATCAATATCTACTTGATCCCATATCTTAAACAGATCCATCCCTGACCAGAAGACTTTTCCGACTCTTTCCATGACCCGTCGATTTGACACAAGCACATATTATTTTGCACTGGAGTAGCCCGAATGCTTGGTTCCAAATTTTGGAGATGGTCCCCTAGTCCTTTAGCTTTCTCCCAATTTGTTTCTTTAGTTTTTGCCATCAGAAGAATTTCCTATGGATTTTGATCTTATTTCTTTAATTTTTTTTGTTCATATTCTTCCACAAATACCAAATGATCCAAGAGAAGTATCCCTATGGGTCTTCTTTCGGTAACATAGAAAATAAGTACTCGAGATTTGAAAATATTGATGTTGTGGGCAATACATCTGGATATGTAGGAATATTTGATAGTGTTCACATTTGAATAGCCGGTGGACACTCAAACAGAACATGATTTATGGATTCTCTTATGCCTCACATTTGGAAAATTTCATCTCACATTTAATTCCCCTTGTTCTCAAATTTCTAGTCGACTTACTGCCAATGCATGTATGATACTCACATCCTCCGGAATAATATTTTCTTCCAACATACGCATGTTCCAACTTTTTCTGATTATTTATTAAATTCATGACCTTAAATGATGTAGGGTAAACGTTGAATTTATAAGTTACTGATCTCGGACGAGGGGCTGGTATCCAATGATCATTCCACACATAAATGCTTGAATCTGTTCCAACCCTTTTAATTAGTCATTTTTAACCAAAGATCTAGCGGAGATGTTACATCTCCAACTGTAAGAGGGAGAGTATGTTCCTACAGGATCCAGGGGATCTGAATTACGAAAATATTGGCCCTTAAAACCTTTTGTAAATAATGATTCTAGAGAATTCATCAACCTCCACAGGTGTTTTACTAACATTGTTGTGTTAAAATCCTCTATATTTCTAAATCCAAGATCACTCTTTTTTATGATGACATAATTTTTGCCATGTTATCCATTGCTTACCATGACTATTTCCGTTCGTACTCCACCAAAAATGAGCTATTGCACTTGTAATCTTTTTGGTGACCGTTTTAGGTAGCCTAAATCAAGATATTACAATCATGGGCAGCACCGTTAAAACAGATTTAATCAATACCTCCTTACCACCTATAGATAGGTACTTCGACGCCCAACCGTTTACTCTGTTAATCAGCCTTTCATTTATGAACCCAAAGACCTGTGTTTTTGATCCTACCAAGTTTCTCGGGATCCCTAAATATGTTTCCATACCACCCATTGTGGTTTCTCCTAGTATTTGTTTCAGCTCTTTTTGTGATTGCATCTAGGATCTTATGACCAAATTGTAAAGGTGATTTAGCAAAACTGATTTGTTGTCCCGACACTGTCTCATATATTTTGAGGATTCATATAATTTCTTGACACTCTTCTTTTTTGGCACGATAGACAATAAATATTCATCTGCGAAGAGAAGTTGGGTTATAGCCGGGCTTGAACATGTTATTTTTAATCTTGTTATCTGCTTCTTTCGTTATGATTTCTTTACATTAGCAATCAAGGATTCCGTGCATAAAATACAAAGATAAGAAGATAAAAGATCCCCCTATCGAAGACCCCATTCTGGGTTAATATAACCCGGAGGCTGTCCATAAATAAATACTTTATATATTATTAATGTTATACATCGCATCATCCAAGAAATCCATCACGGTGAGAATCCCATCTTCCCAAGTAGATTTTGAATAAAGGGCCATTCAACCCGGTCATAGGCCTTACTCATATCCGTTTTTATGGCCATATGTTTGTCCTGGCAGCATTTATTTGTCCATAAGCCATGAAACATTTTCTATGCAATTAGAATATTATCTGAGATCGACCGTTCTGATACAAATGCTGATTGTGTTTCCGATATTATTTCTGGAAGATACATTTTTAATCGTTGACATAAAACCTTTGATATGATCTTGTAATCCATATTACAAAGACTTATTGGTATTAATTTCTTCATTCTACTTTGGTATTACGCATATGTTCGTCCGGATTAACCTTCGACCAATACAAACTGTTAAAAAAAGTCATTTACTAACCTCAAAATATCTCCCTTTAATATTAGTCATGTTTGTTGATAGAATAATGCGGTCATGCCATCTTGTCCATGTGCCTTTTCCTGATGCATCATAAATAGATATTTCCTGTCTTCCTCTTATGTGGCCAATGTTGTTAAGTTCTCGTTCATCTGATTCGTAAATATAGATGGAACCTCGTTTAAAAAATCCTCTATAGCAGTTGAGTTTGTAGAAGTAAACGAAGTTGTGAAATAATTAACTGTCACTGCCTTTACCTCCGTATCTATTGAGACCCATTCTCCTTGTGTATTATATAACCCCACAATTTTATTTTGTGCTCTCGTTAATTTTGTCAAAGCATGATAGAACTTCATATTTCTGTCGCCCATATTATGCCGTAAATTTCTGTTTTTTTTGTTGCCAAAATATTTTTTCGTCGTTATAGGCTTTCTTTAATTTTGATACCAATTCCCTGACATCTATTTATGTTCTACTGTTATCATTTTGTATATCCTCTAATGCCTTTTGTAAATCCTGAATTACTTATTTTCCTTAAGGCAAATTGTTTTTTCTCCAAATCGATAATTCATCTCTGAAACTTCTAATTTAATCAACAAAATTCATCTAATTTCCTCGTGAAAATGAGTTCCATCCGTTAGATATTGAATCCATTAACCCTTCCTTTCCTATCTATTTTTTTTCAATTATAAACTGACTCCTTGTCTGATGTATTCAACCTTCATTGGTGGCGACAATTGGTCTATTTTCAGACCCTACCATCTCTAGATACTCCACGTATGAAAAATAAAATAAATTGTGACAGTTTTCATTAGCCAGTGCTTGTCTAGTCGACATTTTATTATCTGTCTACTTCTGATGCCCCTCTAGGATAAAGAATTCCCTAGGTAGGGGAATTCAATAAATCCACAATTTGCTATCATGGTGATGAAAGAGATAAATGTTGATGCATGTCTTAACGGATCTCTTCCTTTTTATGATTTCCAGTTATCTCGTTTAAATCTCCGATAAAAAAACACATGTAGTTTCTGGTCAGACTAATTCTCGTTAACCTTTGCCAGACCTGATCTCCATATACAAAGGATATGCACACCCTCTTTCCCTCAATGAGCGCTTCAATATCAATAATCCGATTACAGGAATATAATAACCGGTCAACATCGTAAGTGTTTATGTTAACGATTTGTTGTATACGGTAAATGATGAGGAACTCCTAAAAGAATCTATGCGCTCGATGCAGAGGGAATTCGATATGACAGACTTAGGAAGGATGAAATACTTTAAAGGCATTGAAGTCGTGCAGAAACAGAGTGGGATCTTCATTGCCAATGAAAGTATGCAGCAGAGGTGATAGAAAGGTTTGAGTTTCAGCATTTCAATCCGGTCATCTATATTTGCATTAGTAGTCCTTGTTGGGATAGGAATTACAAAACCAAGTCCCACTTGGTTTAATAATATAGCTAGAACAAAAACAAAGAACAAGAAGGTTTGAGTCCTCTTAAATTCTTCAGTTCTTTATCCGTATTCCAGATCTCCTCGAGAGAAGTGGAATGTCCAAAAAAAAGGACTCCACTGACGTCAACAGTGTCATGCTGCACATGTTAACAAATCTGAGTGGCCAAATCAATGCTCTGACAAAGGGCATGGACCGAATAGATGAGCTCCTATCTGCGACGAGAACCGAGATCCTGGAATCCACTCGTCCAGAAGCAGACCGAGGCTTTGAGCAACCGGCTCCGCCTCCACCTTTCCAAGCCCACACCCCGCCTAACAAGGCACAACTACCACTGCCATTCCAAGCTCAACTGGTAGAGTGCTATCTCTTTAATCCACCAAATTTTGCTGGTAGAGTGGATCCCGAGGCTTACTTAGATTGGGAAAGAAAAATGGAACATATATTTGACTATTATAGATATTCTGATCCGAATAGAGTAGCCTTAGCTACTGCTCAATTTACCAACCATGCACTGACATGGTGGGATCAGGAATGTACCGAGAGAAGAAGAAACCAATACATAAACATAGTATCGTGGGAAAAACTCAAGTACGTCATGAGCTGACATTACGTCCCACCACACTTTAACCGAGATTTGGAATAATGTGTTTGACGTTTAAGTCAAGGATTTAAGAGTGTTGAAGAGTACTATGAAGAATTTGAACACCTAAGGAACAGACTGGGGATAGAGGATTCCTTAGAGAGTCTTATGGCACAATTCATGGATTGATTGCACGAAAAGATAGCTTGAAAAGTCGAGATACAGACGTAACACGACTTAAGAGAGTTACTACACATCGCTATCCAAATCGAGCAATATAACAACCGCAAGACCTCGAGTGTTGCTCGACCTAAGACTACTTGGACATCAGTGTTCAAATCAAATGAACGGAGCAGCCAACCAGGCATGGATAACCGGTTTAAGGCTAAGGTGAGTGATTTTACCAAGACTCCACGACGGGCCCTAGCACGCCTCAGCAGCCGGCCGCTACTACTCCTTCTACAAGAAGTCAAGACATCTTGTGCTTTAAGTGCAATGGAAGAGGACATATGGCTCGGGAATTTCCTAACCAACGAGCCATGATTCTCACTCCAGCTGGAGAATATGAATCACATGATGAAGTAGAGGATGACCCAAACAAGTCTGGAGAAGACGACCTAGAATACACAGACACCGAAGAACTTTTGATGATGAGACGAGTTCTCAACACGATGGTTCATCCCAACGAGGTCGTTTAACGAGAGAACATATTTCACTCTCGATGCAAAATTTAAAGAAAAGTATGCTCGATGATAATAGAGGTTCGTGCGCAAACGTAGCAAGTGCATACATGGTAGATAAGCTCGGCCTTAAGAGGACCAAGCACCCGCACCCCTACCCATATCCGATCAAATTAAAATTTTATTTAGCGTGGGACGTTACAATTATCAAGTATTATGTGAAATAGTGCCGATGCAGGCCGGTCAACTATTACTAGAATGTCCATGGCAATTCGATAAGGAAACCATACACAACAAACTTACAAACTTGTATACGTTCGAGCATGAGCGGCGCAAGTATAAATTAGCACCGTTGACACCTAGAGAAATACATGAGATGCATGTTCAAATGGCCAAGGACGAAAGAAAGCGTAATGACAACTTTCTTATTAACTCCGGAGACATCCGGAAGGCCGTTTGCAGAAAAGACACACCTGCTATCTTTCTAATGTACAAGAAGTTTTTGAGCGCTCAAAACATAAACATCAAGCTGCCATCTGAGGTGGACGAATTGCTGAAGAGTTATGCCAATATTTTCCCCGAGGAATTACCTCTTGTACTACCGTCAGTTAGAGGGATAGAGATAAATGTTGATGCATGTCTTAACGGATCTCTTCCTTTTTATGATTTCCAGTTATCTCGTTTAAATCTCTTATAAAAAAACACATGTAGTTTCTTGTCAGACTAATTCTCGTTAACCTTTGCCAGACCTGATCTCCATATACAAAGGATATACACACCCTCTTTCCCTCAATGAGCGCTTCAATATCAATAATTCGATTACTGGAATATAATTATCGTTCAACATTGTAAGTGTTTATGTTAAAGATTTGTTGTATACGGTTAATGATGAGGAACTCCTAAAAGAATCTATGCGCTCGATGCAGAGGGAATTCGATATGACAGACTTAGGAAGGATGAAATACTTTAAAGGCATTGAAGTCGTGCAGAAACAGAGTGGGATCTTCATTGCCAATGAAAGTATGCAGCAGAGGTGATAGAAAGGTTTGAGTTTCAGCATTTCAATCCGGTCATCTATATTTGCATTAGTAGTCCTTGTTGGGATAGGAATTACAAAACCAAGTCCCACTTGGTTTAATAATATAGCTAGAACAAAAACAAAGAACAAGAAGGTTTGAGTCCTCTTAAATTCTTAAGTTCTTTATCCGTGTTCCGGATCTCCTCGAGAGAAGTGGAATATACAAAAAGTTGGACTCCGCTGATGTCAACAGTGTTATGCTGCACATGTTAACAAATCTGAGTGGCCAAATCAATGCTATGACAACGGGCATGGACCGAATATGTGAGCTCCTAGCTGCGACGAGAACCGAGATCCTGGAATCCGCTCGTCAAGAAGCAGACCGAGGCTTTGAGCAACCGGCTCCGCCTCCACCTTTCCAAGCCCACACCCCGCCTAACAAGGCACAACTACCACTGCAATTCCAAGCTCAACTGCATCCACCACAAGCCCCGGAAGTAAAGCTTAATCCACCAAATTTTGCTGGTAGAGTGGATCCTGAGGCTTACTTAGATTGGGAAAGACGAATGGAACATTTCTTTGACTATTATAGATATTCTGATCCGAATAGAGTAGCCTTAGCTACTGCTCAATTTACCAACCATGCACTGACATGGTGGGATCGGGAATGTACAGAGAGAAGAAGAAACCGATACATAAACATAGTATCGTGGGACAAACTCAAGTACGTCATGAGCTGACGTTACGTCCCGCCACACTTTAACCGAGACTTGAAATAATGTGTTTGACGTTTAAGTCAAGGTTTTAAGAGTGTTGAAGAGTACTATGAAGAATTTGAACACCTAAGGAACAGATTGGGGATAGAGAATTCCTTAGAGAGTCTTATGGCACAATTCATGGATTGATTGCACGAAAAGTTAGCTTGAAAAGTTGAGATACAGACGTAACACGACTTAAGAGAGTTACTACACATCGCTATCCAAATCGAGCAATATAACAACCGCAAGACCTCGAGTGTTGCTCGACCTAAGACTACTTGGACATCAGTGTTCAAATCTAATGAACGGAGCAGCCAACCAGGCATGGATAACCGGTTTAAGGCTAAGGTGAGTGATTTCACCAAGACTCCACGACGGGCCCTAGCACGCCTCAGCAGCCGGCCGCTACTACTCCTTCTACAAGAAGTCAAGACATCTTGTGCTTTAAGTGCAATGGAAGAGGACATATGGCTCGGGAATTTCCTAACCAACGAGCCATGATTTTAACTCCAGCTGGAGAATATGAATCACATGATGAAGTAGAGGATGACCCAAACAAGTCTGGAGAAGACGACCTAGAATACACAGACACTGAAGAACTTTTGATGATGAGACTAGTTCTCAACACGATGGTTCATCCCAACGAGGTCGTTTAACGAGAGAACATATTTCACTCTCGATGCAAAATTCAAAGAAAAGTATGCTCGATGATAATAGAGGTTCGTGCGCAAACGTAGCAAGTGCATACATGGTAGATAAGCTCGTCCAAAATAGGGCCAAGCACCCGCACCCCTACCCATATCTGATCAAATTAACATTTTATTTAGTGTGGGACGTTACAATTATCAAGTATTATGTGAAATAGTGCCGATGCAGGTCGGTCAACTATTACTAGAATGTCCATGGCAATTCGATAAGGAAACCATACACAACAAACATACAAACTTGTATACGTTCGAGCATGAGCGGCGCAAGTATAAATTAGCACCGTTGACACCTAGAGAAATACATGAGATGCATGTTCAAATGGCCAAGGACGAAAGGCCGTTTGCAGAAAAAAGACACACCTGCTATCTTTCTAATGTACAAGAAGTTTCTAAGCGCTCAAAACATAAACATCAAGCTGCCATCTGAGGTGGACGAATTGCTGAAGAGTTATGCCGATATTTTCCCCGAGGAATTACCTCTTGTACTACCGTCAGTTAGAGGGATAGAGCATAACATCAATTTTGTCCTGGGAGCCTAATTGCCTAACCAAGCAGTTTACCGGTTAACCTGGAGGAAGCTCAAGAACTTGAGCACCAAATACGGGAAATGATGTCACAAGGGTACGTCAGAGAAAGTCTCAGCCCGTGCGTGGTTCCGTTTGTTTATGTACCAAATAAGGATGACAGTTATAGGATGTGTGTTGATTATCGAGCCATCATCAACATCACTATTAAGTATTGGCATCAAATCCCGAGATTGGACAATATGTTTGATGAGCTTAGTGGTGCAACCGTATTTTATAAGATAGACCTAAAGAGAAGTTATCACTAAGTCATAATCCGAGAAGGAGATTAATGGAAGACCACATTTAAGACGAAATAAGGGTTGTATGAATGGTTAGTCATGCCATTTGAACTCTTGAACGCCCCGATTACGTTCATGTGTCTAATGAACCACATTTTTAGACCATACATTAGTAAGTTTGTTATCGTTTATTTTGACGACATCCTTATCAATAGTGTGTCGTACTCTGTCAACATGTCACATCTTGAGATGGTGATCTGTACGCTTCAAAAGGAGAAGTTGTATGTGAATCTCAAGAAGTGCACATTCTGCACTGATCAAGTCGGGTTCCTCGGCCATAAAGAAAGATTTAGGCCATAAAGGATTGGCCCACACCAAATAGTATTAGTCTAGTGTGGAGTTTCCACGGCTTAGTGATCTTCTATAGACGCTTTTCCGCTATTTCAGCACTATTGCAGCTCCACTAAAGTCAGTGATAAAGAAGAATCGAGAGTTCTCTTGAGAAGAGGAACAAGACCGAGCCTTTCAGCTCCTCAACGACCGTCTAACTCATGCCCCCGTGTTGGCCCTCCCGGACTTGACAAGAACATTTGAAGTCGAATTAGGCATCGGGATAGGAGCTATGCTGACACAAGGTGGCAGAACGGTCGTGTACTTCAGTGAGAAACTCAACGGTGCGCCGTTGAACTATCCGACTAATGACAATGAGTTGTAAGTACTAATTAGAGCCATGGAAATGTGTAGGTCTGGGCATTCGGATAATCGGGTTGGGTTCGGATCGGATATTTCGGATTTCAGGTATTTCGGATCTGAGGTTAAGGATGCATTCGAATATTTTTTACTTCGGATTCGGTTCGGATCCGGTTCTTTCGGATATTTGATAAAAGATCCGAAATTTATCTAATACTAAGTTGTATGATTTTGGTTCTAGTATTTTATTACTCGTAAAATCCGTAATATCCAAAATATCCAAAGTACCCGAAATACCCGACTATTATATTATCCGAACAATCAAAAATATAAAAAATTTTATCAAAAATACTAACATTTATTTATAAATGGCAACAATCAAACATAATATAAATCAAATTTGAAACATTAAAACTTTGTAATATTCATCAAACAAGAAGCAAATGTGACAAACAAAAAGCAAATGTGACAAAAGAAAGCAAATATGATATAGTCTATATTCCATAATGTATTTAGAATTCAAAACATAAAAATAAAAAAAAATAAACAAATATGAATAACTGTCTTTAAAGTGTGAATGTTTGATGAACTCTACACTTGCTAATATAAGACATGATACAAGAAAAACATGTCAAATTAGTACTCATTAACTAATGTCACTAAGAAACCAAACAATTAAAGTTACAAAACAAATAAATTAGTAATTAACCCTAAAACATAAATATATGTAAAATTGAATTCGGTTCTAAAAAATACTAATTCGGGTATCGGTTCGGATCGGGTATTACCCAATACCCGAAGTATTGGAAGACAAGATCCATTCGGGTTTTTCAATACTAAAAAAGTATATCCATTCGGGTATTTTCGGATCGGATCCGGTTCGGGTATTTGGATCCGGATATTTTGCCCAGGCCTAGAGATGTGGCAGTATTACTTGCTCGCCCGAGAGTGTGTCATTCACACCGATTACCAGACCATTTAGCATCTCAAGGGTCAAACGAAGCTGAATGTCGTCTCGCACGATGGTTAGAATACATCGAGACGTTCCATTACGTCATCAAGTATAAGAAGGAAAAAGAAAAAGTCGTCACAGATGCCCTGTCTAGAAGATACAACCTTATCTCAATTATGGAATCCAAAGTGATGGGATTTGAATTGATCAAGGGAGTAGAGACAGTCGACGATTTCAATGAAATATTTCGAGAACACGGAAAGGGAGCCTACATCAAGTACTATCTCTTTGACAGATTCCTTTTCAAGAAAAAGAGATTGTGCATCCCGAGAGGATTTATTTGGGATTTGTTGTTATAGGAGGCTCACGGAGGAGGAATTATGGGTCACTTCGGAGTAGACAAGACGCTCAACATGCTAAACGAGCATTTCTTTTGGCCACACCAGAGGCAAGATGTTGAGTCCCATTGTGCACGTTGTCTAATTTGCAAACAAACCGAGTCAAAAGCCCATCACCACGGCCTGTATATTCCACTTCTGATCCCTACTACACCCTAGACCGACATATCCATGGACTTTCTGTTAGGATTACCAAAGCAAAACCACATGGATTCCATCTTTGTCGTAGTAGACCGGTTCTCAAAAATGGCATATTTCATTATGTGCGCCATGATGAATGATGTGATCCAAACCGCAAACTTGTTTTTCAAGGAAGTGGTACGGCTTCATGCGTCCCGAGGATTATCTGGTCTGATTGGGATACAAAGTTCTTAAGCCATTTCTGGAGATCTTTATGGAAGAAGCTAGGAATTAAGCTAGTCTTCTCAACGACTTGTCATCCACAGACCGATGGTCATACAGAAGTCGTCAACTGAACGTTATCCACTTTTTTTGAGCCACCATTGGACGTAATTTAAAGAGCTGGCTCAAGTGCATATCGTTCGTCGAATTTTCTTATAACCGAGCTGTTCTGTCGGCTACAAAGCTATCTCCGTTTAAGATTGTCTATGGATTCAATCCCCAGTCGCCCTTTGATCTAACAGCTTTGTCTCCCGCCAAACTTGTAAGTTTAAGAGGCGAGACCAAGGCTGAATTTGTCAAGAAAATTCACCAGAAGGCCAGAGACAACATTGAGAAGAGAACGAAAGCTTACCAAAGACAAGCCAACAAGGGCCGCAAGTCAGTAAGCTTCAAGGAAGGAGATTGGTTCTGGTTGCACATGCAGACCGAGCAATTCCCTCAAAAGAGGAAGGACAAGTTGGCACCAAGAGGAGACTGACCATTCAAGATTCTACCGAAGATCAACGACAATGCCTACCAGTTGGATCAACGACAATGATCCAGTTTTGAGGTCAAAACCTTCAGAAGAGGGACGGAATGATGAGGACATCAGAGCGGCAAAGACGTCAGATGAGTAGGATTTGGAGGAGCTCATACCACAAGTGCCAAGTGGACCAATCACGCGTCAAAGGGCGAGGACAACAAGCTTCAAGTTCAACCATCTTGTGGAATACTTGTTGGAGCGGGAAGAAGACAAACCAGGCATTCCCGACACGTCCGTGTGCGGATCACTTCCACGCCTCACCGGTGACCTTCTGCATCAGCAAACATCGTTACTTGGTATCTTTACTATCACTAAGTATAGACACACAAAATCATGCTAAGAAATTGAACTCTTTTTACTACTTTCGGTTTTGTCCCACTGAGTTTTCCGAATGGGGTTTTAAAGAGGCAACACCCTTAGAGTGTTTAGAGTAGAAGAAGTCTTCTACTCTAATTTTTTGGCTATCTACTGTAGATAGACCTTTTTCCTTTCTTTTATAACAATTTCTTTATATTTTATCCAGAGTTGGCACAAATTGTTTTCTGCCCATTTTAATTGTTTTATTTCGTTTTATGTATTTTGGGCCGAATTCCTTCTCATGACAAAAGAAAATTCGCTCAGGACTTGTTGTCACGAGTATTTAAGCTCTTTCATTTCATTAATTAATAGACAATATCTTTATGAAATTAAACAGTCTAACAGAAATCCTAGCTAGTCGTCGAGTAGTTTTTGCACTCTTGCTCGTGATTTTCTTATTCCTTGTTCGATCTTGATCTGAACTTGGAAGATCCTTGGTGTATCACAGACTTGCCATCATCTTTTGGTCTAATTTGATCCATCTCTCTGTGGCTGTCCAGAACGAGCATCTTTTCTGATCAGACGCAACACGCTCCAGATCATTTGCTTCATTCCAGCTGCCGACTTATACCACTTATTGTGTCCATTGTGGGTACAGGAGGAAATACTTATGTATAGTCAATTCCATACTCTTGCGCATATCCTTTCACTATAAGGCGTAGTTTGAATTTTTTCAAATTCTCCAAGTTCATTTAGCTTAGTATTGTATATCCATTACACACCAATTGCTATAGCATCTTTAGGAAGCTCCACCAGTGACCAGGTTTGATTTTTGTTGATTGAATGAATCTCTGCATCCATTGCCTCCTTCCATTTCTGATGTTGTGCTGCTTCTTGGAAATTTGTTGGATTCGGTATCACCATGAATGACATGTATTTTGCGTTGATTTTCGCCACATTTGCCTCTGCTTCTTCTTCTGAGAGTTCTTCTCCATCTATATAGTCTGCAGCCCACACAGGTGGTTTTCTCATACTTCCCATTGGCATTGTGACAGCTTTTCCTTGTGCATTTCTGCCTTCTTCTGGTTCGGAGGGACTATCATTTTCATCTACATTCTCTCCCTCTTCTGCCTCTTCTCCTTCTTCAAATTCCAGATCCACATTCTGCTCCTTGGAGTAGCTTTTAACTCTAGACCACTGCTTCTCTTCTTTGAAAATAACATCTCGGCCAGTGTAGACCTCCATTTCCGCCGAATCAAACAACTTATATGCCTTTGATTCGCTGATTTAGCCAATCAAGACGCCACATTTTTTGTCAAGCTTGGTTCTCTTCACATCTGAGATATGGACATGACCGATGCATCCGTAGACTCTGAAATGCTCCACTAAAGGTTAATTTCCACTCCATGTCTCTTCTAGAGTCATGTCCTTTATGATCAATGTGAGAGAGCGGTTGAGAACTTTGTTCACCCATTGCACTGCATCGGCCCAAAAGCTTTTTGGTACCTCCTTTTCAGATAGAAGATGAAGACGAGTTGTAACGTAGTCGTAAATTGGCGACTAAGTTATGACTAAATATTTTAGCGACTAAGGATTTACGACTCAATATTTAGTCGTAACATAGTCGTAACCATCATTAAGCGATTATTTAGCGACTAAATTTGCAGTCGTCAAATTTGTGTTTTCTTGTAATGATTATTTGAGCTATTTTGCAACATGAGGTCGAGTTTCACAACCTTTAAAACATATTAAAAAAAAGACGACATACGAAACTTTTAACATGGGGTTATGTTTACCTTAATGTGAACAAAATTCTCTAAAGTTAAATTCTCTACAAAGCGGCTTGGGGTGAAGGAGAAGAATGAGAACTAAGGATTATATAGATAATGCCAAGGAACCCTAGTTTATTTTCACCTTTCTAATTCTGATGTGATAATTTCAATATAAGATAAGGAGCCGTAAATCCAGTTTAGGTTTTGATCGAGTCCAACAATATAATCTAAAGATTAGGGTTTCCATGATTTTGACAAAGATTATAATAAACAATTATGAAAAAAAACTAAACTAATATATTTTATTAAGGGTAACAAAAACTTTAGCCACTCTAACTAGAGCTCATAACCAAAAAACGTATATATTGAGTCCTCAAAATTAAAAATAATAGTTTTGTGATATTATTTATTCCTTAAAAAGGTTAAAATTGTATCTTCAAGTTTATGCATAATTTTTAAAAGTTTTATTTTTCAACTTCCAACCTCAAGTCATTTTCGTAAATATTCTATAATAACACATTATATTAACTAGGTAATATTTCTAAAATTTTCTATATTAACTAGGTGATTTACAAAACACAATATTACTTGAGTCAAGTCTTTTGAAAACTGTTTTGTATGGGCAACGTTTATCACATTGTGCGCATATGTATCGTGTGAGTAGGAGATCTTTGCGAACAATATCTAATTTTTCTTTATGAACCATAATCGCTTTAACAGGTAACATATACACGTAAAGCATCCAATATGGAGTTGAATGTCATAATATTTACACATATATGTTCCTTTCTTCTGAACTATTTCTTCTTAACATACATCACAACAGTGTTGACCACTCGAGTTTTGTTCACATGAAAGTATGAGGATGTTCATCATGCTTGTACTTAAAAAACAAAGTTGCATTCTCCACACTATAAACGAATGTTTCAGTTTTTTTTACAAATCGAACATATTCTTGAAGATCAAAGATTAGATGGTAGAAGCAAAGGATGTGGATGACATTGATGATTAAATGGTATAGATATGACTGCACAATTCACGTCTAACTTGAAGAGTCAATTAGCCATTTAACATTTATACCTGAAATTATTGCCAATATGATTGCAAGCGGTACACAGAAATCTAGTTTGTAGATTTTCCTCTTGTATAAAGAGAGGGTGAGGATGCAACACATGCTGTTTTTTAATTGGAAGATATGCACATACTTATGGAGAACAAAGTCACATTTCGTGCAATTGAAGATATCACGTTCATAGATACGAAATGTGCATGTTTGGCAGTGTTCGTTATTCTTATTTGTCTTCTCTCTTTAAAAGGTCTCAACTGATGTTTATGACTAAAATGTTTTATAATTCCATCGCTTATATCTTTAAGTGACATAACATTTTCATATGATTCTTTTCGTTCTCCCATGAGTTCTTTTCCATCCCATATATCTTCATGTACAACACATTGGGAATGAACAACATAATTGCAACCTTTCACGCAAGAATATCTCCATAATTTTTGTTAATTTTTATGGAAAATTCCACAAAACCATTCTCACTAAATAAATGAAGAGAGCCGATGTTCATGACGAAATTTTTTGATGATCCATGGCGAATAGATACATTGTTTATGGAGTACAAAATTGAATTGGTGACATACATAAATAAAGTACCTTTTCGGTCATCCATAGCGCAAATATCCGAAGTCATAGAGGTTTCTGTAGGAATTTAGTAGAGTGTATGTTCATTCTTTTTCTTGTGGTCTATTGTAAGGAGTAATGGTTTTCTCCCACAATCACGACAAATGCTAAAATTGCATATAAATCAATAATGAAAGTGAGTTATATAAGTATAACAACAACAGCATGTGTGAACTCGCTAACACAAAGGCGAGAACTTTAAGCGGATGTTTAGGATGATAAGGATTATTTGGCATCGGTTTGATAAAATCCTTATGGAAACCAGTAGTATAGTATTTAGAGACTGTCTTACTGAATTCTTCGCATAAATAATACCTGGTGGTGCTATCATAACGACACTCGCAAAAATTGCACAAAATGTTTTGTTTACTTCGTTGTGGTGCCATACAAGAGGTTATCGATTACTAGACCGGGAAAACAGAACAATAAAATTGGTGAATCGTTGAATCGTGCTGAACAAAACTTTTCTTTGATTTTGTATTCTGGTCTAGTGCAAACGATAACTGTAGGAGCATGTGGACTAAAGTCCATGGTTTATACGTGAAAAGGTGGTTATTACGATGGATGAGTTATTTGAAAATTAGAGAATATTCTCTAATTATAGCTTAGTGTAAAAAAAATATTTATATGTGATCATGCCAACGATTCTATAATTGTTGTAATACATGTTTCCATTTCACACGTAAAGTATTAATGCCATGATTTTATTCTTCCTTCCTTTAAATTCTTTTATAAACTGTCTTTCTTAAAGAAATGTTAGGACCTAAGTTGACATAAGCTACATGCAAATGAAAACGAAACAAGTAAAAACGTAGAAATAGATTTTTAAATTTACTAGGAAATGGGTACATTTTAGAAACGTATATATAAGTATATATGTATATACATATAACAAAGCATGAAACAATAAAGTTATATTAAAATATTAAAAAAACACAAATCTAATACATAAATATTAAATAGTTTAACGATTGAGATTTAGATTGAAAAAAAATATCTCCATATTTCTGAGAGAATTCTCAAGCATCTAATCTTGCTTTAAATATTTCAATGTTTCCATCAATCTTGCCCTTCATCTGATACACCCATTGCAAAAAACGGGTTGGACATCCTTGAGTTTTGGGACCAAATCTCAAGTTTTATTCTTAAGGAGAACGTTCATATGTTCCTTCATAGCGGTCTCGCACTCATCACATTTTTTTGCTTCTTCATAAGATGATGACTCATCTTCATCTAATGGAGTTACAAAGTAGCATGAGTATGTTGTGATAAACCTGTCATCTTTAAACTGAGCAGGCGTAATAATATTTATTTTAGGCCGTTGATTTTTCTGTCCCTTGATCTTCTTCCTCATATTCCTCTTGGTTAATGCTCTCCCTTTTACCTTATGTTTCATCTTCATGATTTTTACTCTCACTTGGTACTTGAACAACTTCTTCAATGACCTGGGAGGAACCCATACCTTCTTGCTCAACCAAGACTTGAGGTGGTCCATAGTAAGATGAAACTTCATCAAAGAGAACATCACGAGATACGATATACATATGTGTCTCATGATTCATATACCTCTAACCCTTTCTTTATTCATCATAACCAACATATACACTTCTTTTACTTTGCCTCCATTATGGTTCTTTGAATCGAGCACATGGACGTAGCAATTGATCCAAATATCCTGAGATGTTTCACTGTTGATTTCTTCCATAAGTAGACTTCATATTATTTGGAATAAGTGACATTTGATTCATGACATATGCTTCACATATCACACCTTACGTCCATAAGGCTTTAGACAAGTTCTAGTCATGTAGTCAGCTTCTACATGTCTCACTTAGATATCTGATCTTTCTTTTATGCTACTCTATTTTTCTGAGGTGTATATGAAAATGTAAATTCTCTTTATATACCATATTTTTGGCAAATAATAGAAACACCTTTAACATAAACTCCCATGTATTATTCGTCTTTAGAGTTTTGATCTTCTGACCTAACTCACCTTACTCGGCGACTTTGAAATGCCCAAGTTTTCGACACATGAAGCACTTGAATCGCTTTTTATCTCTCATAGAAGATCCTTCTCTCCATCATTTATTTTTGCACCACCATCCTTGAGTTTACCTGTGAAGTTTTGATGTCCCCGTGCTACAAAAGCATTCCTAGAGTAATCATGGACTTCAACTCCAGCCATTTGCATGGCTAATGATTTTTGCGAGGGTAACAGATTTTCAAAATCCTCCAAAGAAGGTTGTGTAGCCCATCCTGGAACTGATGTCACAGACGGTGTATACTCAGGTCATAAAACTTTGAACAATAGACCGCTTTAGCTGTGCTTCCAAAATTGATGTCTCTGGATTAAGAGTATAAATCTTAGAGCAAAGGTTTTTTACTTTGATGAAGAACTTTGGGATTGAAGACCTCCTGTTTCGCATTCGCCAGATCATTCTCTAACAGTAGTAGTCTACCCATAATATTCTTGTTGAACATGATCAAGTGCCTGCCAAATAGAACCAGCAGAGGAACAGCTTGAGACATGCTCAAATACTCTTGAGGATCTTTACTTTTTCAAAGCAAACTCCCCCTTGGCATTCTTCTGTGTCCACTCTTTTGCCGTTTACGTGGTTGCAGCAGCCCCCCTTTGTGGTGTTGTGCTACTACCACCGACGAAATCTTATATGTCCTCACTCACTAAGTATGACTCCACACATGTCTTCCATAACTGATAGTTAGATTGGTTTAAGATTTTCATTCTCAATCCAGCTACATGACCTGTTGACTCCATTAGAATAAACTCATGCTCTCTTTAAATTTAGATCTTGAAAATAAACAAATCAGAATGGCACTAATATCATGTAAAGAAAGTAATAGTAGTGCTAGCACTAGCCCAAGATCGTAATATCCAAAAAACTCAAAATAAACAAACCTTCTAAATATAAAAAGGAATATGGAAGAACAATAAAATAATACTTGAAAGATTTTTAAAGAGAAAATTTATGATGAACACTTTTTATGTAAGTTTTTCTTTATTCTCTTATTCAACTTTTTCTGCATACTACAAGTGGGGGTGAGAAAGTATTTATAGCCTCTCAAAACATCTTACAAAAAGTTTTAGATTATTCTACTAAATTTGTTAATTCCTAGGTATTTTCTTAATCTCTAGATTTTCTAAAACTATATTTAGATTTTTTTCATAAAACATCCATATTATTTTACATAAATATCTTAAATTATTATCTGTTAGATTTCTTTAGAAAACTTAAAGGATGTGATAAACTCTAATAATGTTGATATAAATCTAAAATTATGCTTAATTATGGGTTTAGTCCAATAATGGATAATTGGATTGTGAACCCAAAATTAAGCTTGAGAAAGGGAAACACATTCTTCTTGAGAAGCCCGTTCATAGAGCTGAGTTCGATAAGCTTGTTACGGCTAAGCAAATGATGTTCAGCTTATGGATGGTACCATGTGGGCTCATCATCCTAGAACGGCTTAGCTTAAGCATAAGTAATCTATGAAGTTACTCTTTTGGAAACATTTTGTTGTCACATTCAATAGCTCTTGCTCTCAGAATAGTGGTAAAGAGAGTTTGGAAGCATAATAGTAGATGTTTTGGTTTTTTTTTTAAAAAAAAATTCTTTTAAAAGCTCATTAATCATCAAATCAAGATTTTTTGAAATTACATTTTCCTAAATAATTTTTTTTTCAACTTAACATATTGGTTTTAATATCCCATTTAATATTGTGGGGGTGTTAGATTCAAATCTCAGATAGGTGTAATGAATTTCAGAAGAGACTACCATTATGTCACATGTTTTTCACCCTAAAACTTAGAATAACTAATTTTCGTATTATGTTTTCTTATTTAACTTGAATAAATAAAAGCTAAAAACCAATAATATTGTAATAGATAGTAAAATCTATATATTATAGTTTTATAAAATAAACAGTAAAAATATAGTTTTAAATATATTTTTAGTAAGATTAGTTTTAAATGTTAAATTCAGGAAACTCTTACATATGAGTTTTAAAATATATAAAGATCTCCAAGGACAAAACAGAAAACAAAATCTTAAAAAATATGTATATATAAAGATGGACAAATATGGATGTCTAAACTTACTTTGCAAATGAATGATTTTATAAGGCAAAGAGAACTTTCCAGATTGGTTGGAGAAATCAAGAACAAATGTATAAATCCTGATGGGTTTTGGCCTAGCATTAGACGCAAGACACAATGAACAGATTACCCTCTCTGGTCATTGAAGAAAAGGAACTCAAATTAGCGATTCTATTTTCTTGTTTCCAAAGATTGCTTTGATGTTGTCCGAATTTGTTTGTTTGTCGTCCTCTTATCACTTTTTGTAGGTTTCAATTATTTTATTTCGTTTATCTTCGTTGATTTCAAATAATAAACTCATCGAAAACTTGAGGGTAATTAGTAAATTCTGAAAGTATAGTTTGAAAATCTGAAGAGTATGAGGGAATAACCATTTGGTGGGATTAAACTAGTACATATTTAAATTTGTGACACAATTTTTGTATGCCTCATATATATATATATATATTTGCGCCTTTTATAAATTATATTTTTTTAATTTAAATATTTTTAGTATGTTTCATAACGAGTCGACAATACATAGAACAACATATTACTTTGTCAGATATTTTGAAAACTATCTTGTCTAGGCAACGTTAATGACATTGTGTGCATATGTATCGTGTGAGCAGGAGATCATTGTGAAGAATATCGGATTTTTCTCCCTTAAACATAATCGCTTTACCAGGTAAGATATACATGTTGATTTCATGTAAGCATCTAATATGGAGTTGGATGTCGCAATCATTACACACATAGCTTCCTTTCTTCGAAACTATTTCTTTTTTCACAAACATCACACCAAAGTTGACCACTTCATTCTTGTTCATATGAAAGTATGAGAGGATGTTCATCATGCTTGTACTTAAACTTCATTGGTAGATTTGTGCAGCGAAAACAAAAAACAAAGTCGCATTCTCCACAATCTAAATGGATATTATTCATTATTTTACAAATCAAACATTTTCTTAAAGATTTAGGATTAGATGGAAGAAACAAAGGATGTGGATGACATCTATGATTAAGTGGTACAGATATGACTGAAAAATTCAAATCTAACTTGAAGTGACAATTGGCCATTTGACATACATACCTGAAATTATTGCAAAGATGATGGCAAGCTGTACACCTAAAAGTAGTTTGTAGATTTTCCTCTTGTAAGAAGAGAGGGTGACGATGCAACACATGTTCTTTTTTAATTGGAAGATATGCACATACTTTGTGGAGAACAAAATCACATTCCGTGCAATTGAAGATATCACCTTCATAAAAATACAAAATGTGCATGCTTGAAAGTGTTTGCTATACTTATTTGTCTTCTCAATATCTTTGAAAAGTCTCAACTGATGTTTATGACTAAAATGTTTTATAATTCCATCGCTTACCTTTTTAAAAGGCATAACATTTTCATATTATTCTTCTGGTTCTCCCTCGAGTTCTTTTCCATCCCATACACCTTTTTCTACAGCACATTGGGAATGAACAACATAATTGCAATCTTCACGCAAGAATATCCTCCATAATTTTTGTTATATATTTTTTGACAAATTCCGCAAAACCATTCTCCAGAAGAAATGTAGAAGTAAAAGAGAGGCCATGTTCATGTGACTCAATAGCATATGTGTGAATTCGCTAACACAAATGCGAGAACTTGGAGTGAATGTTTAGGATGATGATAAGGATTATTTGTCATCAATTTAATACACTCCTTATGAAAAGAAATAGTGTAGTATATACAGGTCTTATTGAATTCTTCGCATAAATAATACCCGGTGGTGCTATGTAAACGACACTCACAAAAACTGCATCAAAGAATTTTTTATTTGTTTACTTTGTTGTGGCACCATACAAGAGGATGGGTACCACCTGGTGGAGAATCATCATTGAACAATAAAATTGGTGAATCTTTGAATTCTTCTGAACAAAACACTTCTTTGTTCAGATCAATTCAATTCCCATGAAAATTGTCTGAACATCCGATCATTAAAATTATGGAATCAAACAATTATAAAGAAACATAACAGTGACCCCTTTAACGGTTGTAACTGTAAAGACATGGAAGATAAATGAAATATCTAAACTCTCTGTTTTTCTCTGACTTTTCTTCCTTTCGTAATATGGTATCAGAGCAATTATCAAGCTCAGATATATCATAATTCTGGGTTGATCTCTTCTTTCTGAGCACGATTTCTTCCTCTGTGCTTCAATGCTGTCTATGAAAAGAATTCCTCGTCACTCTACTTAATCTACTGCTTCGTCGTCAAGACCACCCGCTGCTGCTGTTCGTTCACCTCCGGACTCTCATCCGATAGTCGATAATCCCACGGTCCAGAGCTCCACGGTTGTCCGTGATTCCAGAATCCATGGATCCAACTCAATCTATGTTCTTTCTAAACAGTGCTGACCACCCAGGTTTAACTATCATTTCTATACGTCTAGATAGGACGAACTATACCTTGTTTATCAGCCTTTAGATGCTAAGAACAAACTTGGGTTTATCGATGGAAGTCTATCTCGCCCTGGTGAAACAGACATCAATTTCCGTCTATGGTCTTGGTGTAACAGCATGTTGAAATATTGGCTCCTAAACTCGGTCTCCCCTCAGATCTCTCGCAGTGTGTTGCGGTTGAATGATGCTCAGGACATATGCTGTGATCTACATCATTTCATATGACCAATCTTCCGCGCACATTCATGTTAACTCAGAAAATTTGGGATCTCCGTCAAGGGTCCATGTCTCTCTCTGATTACTACACTCATTTGAAGAATTTGTGGGATCAGTTGGGGAACACTGAAGAACCTGATGATCCTTGTTTACAATTGAAAGCAGAAAAGAGCTAAAATCGTGAAATTTTTAGCTGGGTTGAATGAATCTTATGATATCATTCGCCCTCAAATTATTGAGAAGAAAGCTCTTCCCTCTCTTGCTGAAGTGTACAATATAGTGGATAAGGATGATAGTCAGAGAGGTTTCTCTGCTCCACCGGTTCCTTTTCACATTTCCGAAAGTCCAGCTACTGCTATTCCTCAAACTGTGACTTTTTGTGTTCAGACAGGTTCGAATAAAGGACGTCCCATTTGATCCTATTGTCGCCGGGTTGGTCACATGGCTGAGCGATGTTATAAGAAACATGGTTTTTTTTGCCTGGTTTTACTCCCAAAGGAAAACACTCTCTAAAGAAATTGCAGAAGCCACCACCTGTTGTTGCACAACTTGCTCTTTCTCCTATGTCAGAGGTTAAGTCTCACTCTGGAATAGACAATCTTGTTGGAAAAATCACAGCAGATCAAATCCATACTTTCATTGCATTCTTCAGCTCTCAACTCAAGCATTTGAACAAATCCAATGAAGCTAGCTCTTCTGATGCTGCTTCTAGTTCCACGATGCCTGCTCCTTCTGGTATTTTTTTTCTACCTCCACCTTTTGCTTCGTTGGTATTTCAACTGTTTCCTATAATGCTCTGTCTCGGAAAACAAGGGTTATTGACTCAGGAGCCACACATCATGTGTTTCATGATCAATCTCTCTTTGCATCTTTGGACACTTCAGTTAGTGCAGTCAGTCTTCCAACTGCTTCTTCTAGACAGATTGGTGGTGCAGAGACAATTCAAATAAATCAAGACATTACTTTAAAACATGTCTTATTTATCCCTGAATTTCGTTTAAACTTGCCCAGCATAAGCTCTTTGACTTCTAATTTTGGTTCACATGTCATCTTTGATCCCTCTTCTTGTGAAATTCAAGATCTTACCAAGGTCTTGAGGATTGGTCTTTGTAAAAGAGTGGAACACATGTATATACTGGAAACTAAACGCATGCAGTAGTTGATGCTTTGAATTTGGCACCAGCATCTTCGCCACCCATCTTTTGCTCGTTTGGATGCTATTTCGGATGTTTTGGGTACAACAAAGCACAAAAATAAGAAGCATGCTTTCTACCACGTTTGTCATTTGGCAAAGCAGCACAAGTTGTTTTTTATATCTGAAAACAAAATGTGTAAACCAGTTTTTGAACTCTTGCATATTGTTATTTGGGGGGCTTTTCTCAGTCAGTACTCTTGATGAACACAATTTTTTTTTTTTTTACAATTGTTGATGATCATTCCCATCCGACATGGATTTATCTGTTTAAAACAAATAATAAATTGTTAACAGTGTTTTCAACCTTTCTATAAGTGCTCAAAAATCAGTAAGGCGTGAAAGTTAAATCAGTCCGGGCTGGTAATGCACCAGAATTACGCTTTACAGACCTTTATCAACATAAGGGTATCATTACTTTCCACTCATGTCCTGTGACACCAGAACATAATTTGGTGGTTGAGAGGAAAAATCAACACATCATCAATGTGGCTCAGTTTTTGTTGCTTCAATCCCATATTCCACTTTCTCATTAGGGTGCTTGTGTTCTTACTGCCTTCTTCCTTATTAACAGGACTCCATCTCAGCTGTTGCTTAATAAGACTCCTTTTGAGATCCTCACAAATAAGTTACCTGATTATCGGCACATCAGGAGCTTTAGCTGCTTATGTTATGTCTTCACTTCACCAAAACAGCGAACTAAGTTTGAAGCTCGTTCCTAGGACTGTGTTTTCTTGGGATATCCCTCTTGATACAAAGGGTATAAGTTATTAAATTTGGCCACTAACAAGATATTCATCTCCTGGAATGTTGTGTTTCATGAAGAAATCTTCCATTTTGCCTCCAAGGATACTTTTGAGGTAACATATGATTTTTTCGACTCTCTGGAACACTTGCCCTCTTCCACACCTTCAAATTCTCCTTACTTTCCTCGATCGCCAAAAATTCTCCATCCCCTGTTCCATCGTTTCCAATATCCACTCATCGAGTTAAGAAAGTTTCTGCCCATTTAAAGGATTATCACTGTTATTGATACTTTCTGTCCTATCTTATCTTCACATTCGTATTCTAAAATCTATTTTTTTCTCAACTCGCTTTTATCAATAACATCACTAAAGTTCTCATTTCCAACTCTTTTGATGAGGCTAAGGATTCCAGAGAGCGGTGTGTTGTTTTCGAACCTTAAGAACTTGATATAAAGAACATTCTTCTTTATTGCTTAAAAATATCTCCTCTCAAAATTTAATCGTACAAAATCTCATTTAAACTTGACTCCCACAACATCAAACACCCTTTGATGCTATATATATATATATATATATATATATATATTTAGATTGCTCCTAAATCTAAAGAGAATATATTCTAATAACAACCTTATCTCATGTTTAGATGAATCCTAAACATGTAGCCTCTGTTTTTAGCTTATCCAACAGTGTGAAGTTATTGATGTTGAGATTGGAGCAATGGAAACAACATATAGTTAGGATATCACTTCTTTACCTTTGGGTAAAAAAGTTGTGGGTTGCAGCTGGGTTTTCACACTTAAATACCATGCTGATGGTAGCATCGAGATATATAATGCTCGTTTAGTGGAAAAATGATATACCCAATGTGAGGGATTGGATTTTACGGACACATTCTCCCCAGTTTCTAAATCAACCACAATCAAATTACTTTTGGCTAGTGCATCAAAGAACAAATGACGAGGACCCAAGTGCACCAGCCGGACCGGACAACCCAGCAGTTTCGGCCCCGGTCGTGACAGCCGGGCCCATAACCCGATCGAGGGCCAAGGCCCTTGGACACCGGTTCAATCTGTTCATTGAAAAGCTCATGGAAGTTCGCCCGGGCCATCACGCGGAACCAGCGCGGCCCATCCCTGGCCCGTACCTCCAGCTTTCGACCCAACCATGGCGATTGCTCGACCCGCAGACTTTGAGTTCTGGAGTTTTTACCATTACCCATGGGTAAAGACTCCAAAAGACATGTTAAGGAATTGTACTCTTTTTCCTAACTTCGGTTTTGTCCCAATGGGTTTTCCGAAGAAGGTTTTAATGGGGCAATACCCTTAGTGTGCATCAAACATTGGGCTTATTCACCATCCTCTTACTTTCAGAAGCCCAGCCCATGGTCTTAGGCCATTCCTTCTTTTAAGTTTAGGGCCGCACCACTTGTCTAAGGCCCGCGGCCCATTTCTTTATTTTAAGACTACTTGTTGTTTTTGTTTAGTTTCTGTATACCATGTGGTTTTTATTTAAAACTTCTTGTTGTTTTAAGGGCTGAAATCCTAGACTTAAACATTATATAAACTTAAGTCATTACACTTAATAAGACAGACTTTTTTAGACTAAAAACCGAGTTACACATAAACCCTAAGCGGCTGCCTCCTTGAGCAATCGTTTCTAAATCTAAGGAGAATATATTTTAATAACAACTTTATCTCATGTTTAGATGACTCCTAAACTCGAGTTACACATAAACCGAGTTATATATATATAGATTGCTCCTAAATCTAAGGAGAATATATTCTAATAACAACTTTATCTCATGTTTAGATGACTCCTAAACATGTAGCCTCTGTTTCCAGCTTATCCAACAGTGTGAAGTTGTTGATGTTGAGATTGGAGCAATGGAAACAACATATAGTTAGGATATCACTTCTTTATCTCTGGGTAAGAAAGTTGTGGGTTACAGCTGGGTTTTCACACTTAAATACCATGCTGATGGTAGCCTCAAGATCTATAATGCTGGTTTAGTGGAAAAATGATATACCCAATGTGAGGGATTGGATGTTCCCTATTTCTAATCAAGCTTTTCTAGAGAAGTGAGGATCAGATCCTCGCCCTATTTTGGTCAGTTTGTTGGCCTCCCAGGACACATAGAGAGACCAATTTAGGTTTGATAAAATATTTATGCATGAGCCTCACATTAAGAATGTAATTGCTCAAGCCTGGAATTTTCCCCATCTATTGAGTGGTGCAACAGTTTTTCACAGGATTCGTTTATGCCGCAAAGCCTTAAATAAATTAAAACGTTTAAAAAATTCTAACTCCATGAATCGGATCCTTCAGTTACAAGTTCAGCTAGAAGATGAGTATTCTTCTTCTTACCCCAGTTTACAGCATTTACATTTGTTAAAAACAAATCTGATACGTGTTTATTGTTAATTTATATGTTTCATACTAAAAACTAATTAGCAATTAGTAAATGGAAAAATGTCTCAAATGTCATAATCTGAGGAAACAATATCTCAAATGTCACGACCAATATTTAAATGGGCAAAGTTACTATTTTACCCTTATAACAGATTATATATTTATGATTATAAATGATACCAACGAAAACACGCTAGCGCAGATGGTACGACGTGCTCACGCGACCCAAATAACCCGGGTTCGAGTCTTAAATGTGTAGTATAACTGGGAATAATTCGAATATCCAGTTGTACTCGAGTACAACTAGTATAACTGGATATCTAGTTGTGCTAGTTATACTGTAGTATAACTGGAAATAATTCGGATACCCAGTTATACCAGTTGTACTCGAGTACGACTGGATATATAGTTGTGCTAGTTGTACTATCTAGTTGTACTCGAGTGGTACAACTGTGTATAACTAGAGTGTATAGTTGTACTTGAATGGTACAACTGGAGTATAACTAGATATCTAGTTATACTCGAATGGTATAACTAGAGTATTACTAACATCAGTTATACCGATGTCAGGGATATTTCCGTCTTTGTACCCGCCAGAGGTATATTTTCGTCTTTGTATCAAGGCCAGGGGTATTTTCGGGTTTACATTAATTGGAGGACATTCTAGATTAAAAAATGGCAGGTCAGATTAAATTTTCACACTTTATGGCATCTCAGCCATTTACCCTAAGTAAATTGACTCATATCCCTTATATATTACTTAAGATTCTTTCTAACTTTAAATATGAGATATTATGTCATAATAGTTGTAAGGATGAACAATCTTTTTGGAGTTAAAAAAAGTAAGGAGTGATGGGCCAATGTTGGAGATAGTAGTGTCAAGTTTTTCCATTCTTCAGTCAATACCAACCGTTCCAAAAAAATATATTGAGAAGCTTATGGATATACACGTCGAGAACAAAGATCTGAGGCTTCCAATGGTGTGGTTGCGGTTATTATTTCTCTGACTTGTTTTCATCTACAAATCCTTCAGACTTTCATGAAATTTTTCAAGACTTCCAACCTAGAATCTTGACCTCATCAGAGATGTTTCTTTAGCGGAAGTAAAAAATGTTATTTTTATTAATCCAACTAATGCACCTGGTGCTAACGGTATGACAGGTCTTTTCTACCAGCAGTACTTGGATGTGATTGGGAATAAGGTCTTTGCCTTCTTCCAAAAAAGGTTAATCCCTCGCTAGTCTCTATTATGTTGTATACAAGATAGTTGCAAAATTTTTTATTTGATCGTTTAAAGCCTCTTCTGCCTTTGATCGTCTCACCTTCTCAGTACGCCTTTGTATCAAAGAGGCTAATCACATACAAAATAATAGTAGCCCATGAGGTAGTGCATAGTCTATACTCCCATCCTACTATATCTTCTGAATTCATGGCCATCATGTCAGACATGTCTAAAACTCACCACAAAAAAACATGGATTACAACTACTTAGCCATTAATAATTGTAGCCATAAAGTCTATAGTAAATATAGTAGTTAATTAACGAATATTTTATGATTAATGTATGTAGTCGTGAACGAGTCGAAATGTAGTCATTACATATTACGATTTGGTTACGATTAATTTATATGAACAAAAATAGTTGTATTATAATCGTAGCATAGTCATAAAATTTAGTAACTAAAGAACAACTATTTGCCGACTATTATATAATTGTTTAGTGATTCTTTGGCGATTATCTTTTTAGCAAATTAAAAATTTGGTCGTTTATAGATCAAAATTGGGTTTGTTTCTGGTTTGAATTCTGTTGCAAAATATTGATGCAATCAAAACTATTATGATACAATATCAAATGCAAACAAGATTCTGATGCAACAAAAATAATTTCATTCAATTTCAAATACCAATATTTCAATGTCTTAACCAAAAACCAAGATTAAATTACAAACCAATAACAAAAAAACACATACATAGAGAACAAAGACAATTTCTTGAGAGTTAAGAAGTGAGAGAGACAAGTAACCTAAGAAGCAGATGGAGTTGAAGTTGGAGTTGTTGCAGAAGGCTCTGTGGTTGGATCATCTGAATGGCTTGCCATAAAATCCTGAAAAACCAGATTATTTTGGCGCATATACTTTTCCACCAAGGACAACTGGTGGAGTTTGCCCTTTTGCTCAGCCACAGCTCGGAAATGTTTTTCTTCACGTTGTGCATTATAAACAGCCTGTTATTCGATTATACGTTGAACTTCCTTTAGTTGCTCTTGCAATGTCACAAACGATGAAGACTCTCTTGGTTGCTTGCAAGATTCCAAGGTGGTACTTTAGTTGTGAGCTTCCAAGGTCGTGAAGAAAGACTTTACCTGAAGAAAGATGGTCATATATTCATCTGTTGTGAGTTCCCGATGTCCTGAAGCACCTTCTGAAACCGCCGAAGTCTGCGTCGAGCTCAGCCAATTTTTCTTACAAATTCTTCTCACAATTTTGAGAAATTTTCTCTGCTTTCCGATCGAGATACGTACAATCTGCCTTTGTATATGTCTTAATGAAAATATCACCAAGATTCACCGGTCTTCCCAATTTCTCTTCATGCAATGTTACAAAATAAAAAAAAAGATTATGACATAATATAAAGTTGCAAAGGAGTAAGAAAACCTCACCAAGACAAACCATTTCTTCTTGGATTTATTGATACAATGTCGGCTTTGATAAATAGATGTGATGACCAAGCTTCGATATCATATGTTCTTTAGTTAAGATCATGTCTTTTTCTCTCAGTCCAAGCTTTAACCAATAACGATTCTTAATTGTAAGCAAGATTCACTAACCCATTTATAGAAGTTAGAGCAAGTTTCAATGAAAATGACATATGACAATCTCATTATTGTTGCTGATGCGGTGGCTGTTAACAACGGACGGCGAGCTCGAGGGAGGAGCTGTGGTATAGGTGGTGGCCGAAAACTTACGTGTGAGATATGTTTTCAATTGCAAAGACAATAATTTATTTTTCTTTTTTTATAAATTATATCTTTTTGTATTTTTTAACATATGATCTATTGTCAATAATCTCAACAATTATGTGAAAACCAAATAAAAACTTTCAATTCTTAATTCTAGTGTCCATAAAGTGAGATAACTTTACCATTATGTTATTAATTCTGGAATTTTTATATTTTTTAATAAAATAAGTCGAAATTGGATATAAAAAGAGAGTAAATTTGGGATTTTCTATATTCAAAGATAAAATGATTACTAATTCATAATATTTCAAAGATAAAATACTTTTAGGAAAAGTCGTATACTCTTCTAGCAAATATTATAGTCTAATGTAGCAAGAATCTTGAACCGTTGGATGGTTTGGTGTATTCAGAAACCGTTAGATTCCATCTACTTTGAGATCTCTTTGTCAAACATACTAAACTATTTCAACACCTGTGACAAGCTTCATCTTCATCAAATCCCAATTCCTTCTCCTTTATCCATGGCGATTTCTCACTCACAGCCTCTGCTTCTTCCCGTGATATGATCATGGATGGCACTAAAGACATGGAGCATGAACCAGAGCTATAACCATAAAGAAACAAGCTTGTAGCCGAGGAACATGGAGCAAGAACCAGAACAAGGATCATGAAGTTCAAAGAGATCATTGATGGTTACTCAAGGATACTCAAGCCTCGGTACTTTCAGAAATAAAGCTAATCACACTTGTACTACTTGAGGCCCAAGAAGATTAATAAATGGGCAAGTGATCCATTTGTATTTTTTTCCCTTAATTTAGGTTTTGTCCAACTGAATTTTTCAAAGTAAAGTTTTTAATAAAGTAGCTGGATCACTTTGACTTTACCATTTGTTGTAGCCCAGCCCAATTTATCATGTCTGGACCTCCTTTAAGAAAAATGTTCAAATTCAACTTAGTTTAATTTTCAAATTTCAAATAAGTGTATACATGTGTTATGCTCTTTTTCCAGACTAGTCTTGAGAAGTGTCCAGACTAGGTTCTTCTCTTTTTTCTTTACCTTTATAAGGCCGTGTGTTATGCTTTATGAACTCATCTATCTTTTTAATCAAAAATTGCTTTTAAAGTTAGATCATCTTGATGATATGTAATATCCAGCAAAATCTTTGTTTTCTTTAGTGTGTTATATCTAAAAAATTCAAGTGGTGAATCAAAAAAATTCTGCAGCCTTTGTGTGACCATTCATATCCACATCCCTTGTTAGTGAGTTCACTCTCATTGCGGCAAGGTCTATCCTTTTTCAATTTTGTATGTGAAGGTTTTGGGAGATATCTTCTCTTCTCACACTTCCTCGTACCTGCTTTGAGCGCTACTTCTTTCCACTACTGCAGTTTGTTCCTAAACCCTCTTCTTACGCTCTTCTTGAGGCTACCTGTGAGATTAGGGTTTTTTTCGATCAAATACAGTCGTGTCTAGTTTAAGACACATCACGTAACCTTAAAGTTTGCGTCTTCTACTCTACATTTTGGTTATTTAAGACTAATTTAGAGCATGCTCCGATTTGTGACTAATTGCTGCTTTCAATTTGATCTTACTCAGGTAATAAAGTTTTTGGTTTTCAGTAAACAACTCATTGGTTTTACTCATGAAAGCATGTAATGTGTAGAGATAAATCAATTTCTTGGAAGTATAGTCTTGAAACAAAAGTTTCTTGCCAAAAAAGTTTTCTTTGCAAGAGACTCTCAGTTTCTTATATTTCTTTATCAGTGACCTCTGCGATGAGACAGCCTGCCAGATCGCACCAGGCAGCTTTATCCTTTCTCATTCCCAAATACAGCCTGCAATTACACCACCCGTAAGATCTCCTAACAATGTGATGGTTAATTTCCTTTTACCATATCTTGGTTTCGATCTCAACGCTTGAACTTAGGACATGTTGGCTATTTTCAGTTCCTAAATGGTTTGAGACTGCTTCTTATTTGTCTTAAACGCTCAGTTTCCCATCATAATCAGCTTCGATGTAGATTGGCTTCCCTGATATTACAATACGTGTCTTTGAAACAGGGTACTTATACGCTGAAGATGATGATAAATGACAAGAATGGCAGGCGACTAACGTGTATCAGCTTCAAATTCACGATCACATTCGGTTCCACTGTCTCTGATAGTTAAGTTTTCCGGTGAAAAGATGTTTGCGTCTTTGTGAAACTCTCGTATACTCTGTGTGGTGTCCAAATAAAGATGCTCTTTGGAAGCTCGACTCTGATATACATTAAAGGCATTAAATATACAGACCAATCTTTCTGCTCTAATGAATTGGAAAAAGAAACGTTAACTCCCAACAGTTGTCTTCCTCATACCCAAAAAGAGATACTAAATATAGACTTTCCAGATCACTGTATAAAAGTATTCAATATGATCTTTTCAACCACATTGTTCTTAACAAGTTCGAGATACTTGTTCTGATAAGACTTAAAGAGTGTACAAAAATATAAGAAACTAGCAGACACGATTTAAGAACAAATCAGACAAGTATATAAGTAAGACCTGAGTTTCCCAAGAAAAGGAAGTGATGTACTTCCTCGATTCCAAAATAGAAGATCTTTTAGAGCTTCTAAAAAGATAAAGGAATGTCTTTTAAAATTTTACACAACACAAGAATCCCTAACGTGCGAGTTAAGTCCCAATCCTTAACAAAGAGAAACTTCAAGCAACCTCGCGGCTTCGTGAACCAAACCCAAAATACTCTCTACTTCTTCTTCAACCTTGCCTGATAATAAAGATTTCCCGTCGTTCTCCTTCACTAGCGTCTTCAACGCATTTTCGACTGTCTCCATCGTATCCTTGTGGACCCCTTTCGCTCTAAGCTCCTCTGCATCTAGCTCTTCCCTTACAATCATGGCCTCTTCTTTTCTCAGATCTGACTCAAAGACAAGCTGGTGAATCTCGATGATCATGTTTTGTATTTCAGACATCCCTAGTTCTTCCATCTCCTGAAGCGTTTGCTTCTCTTGGATATTATGGTCCAATTCCATCTCTAATTCGGATCTCGTATTTGATCTCTTCTCTATCTCTGTTTCCACGATTTTGATCTCCTTCTCCAACTTCAAAGACTTTCTGTTCATGTCGTCAATTTCTTTTCTAACCGAAGCCAGCTTCTCCCGAGAAAGCTTCATCTCGGATTGGAGCTTTGTTTTCTCTTCCTCCGATTTCAGCAGATCTGAGGCTTTGCCTGTAAGCAGAGTGTTTAGCTGAGGAGTGTTGATCTTGTCAATGTTATCAATCGCACAGAGAACCTTCTCTTCCTCGTGTCTCCTGTTCTCTTCATCCACTTTTATCCTCAGCATTACAATGTTACTCTTCAGCTCTGCCTCAGATTGTTGGATCTTACCCATAGCCGCGTCGATTTCTCTTTTGTAAGATCGGAGAACGTTGAGCTCTTTGTTTTTCTGGTTTAGATGATCGCAAGATGCGTTCACACGTGTCCTTGCTCGTTCTTGTCGCTGTTGAAAGTAAGCTGACGATGATACAAAGTTTGAGAGTGAGCATCTGAGAGCAGCCAGCTTCTTCTCTGCAACTTCTTTTCTTGCATTAGTTTGATCAGAGACAGCTTCGATTGATCCTAGCTCGTTCTGGTGCTCCTTAACTCTGTTGTCAACCTCTTTGCTTTGCTTTGACAGCTTGATGATCTCCAAAATAATCTCTTCAAGCGAAGAGAACACTCCAATGGTTTTGGCAGAGACTGAAAGTTTTTCCTGCGCCAATTCGAGTTTCAACCTCGCTGAGTTAAAATCTCCTGTGGACCTTTCAGAAGAAATGTTACAGAGCTCCATTTCAGCGTCACTGGAGCAACTGGCATCAACACCATCAGTTTCAATAAGCTTCTCATGAGCAAGAGAAGATAGCAGTCTTTTGAATTCATCCTTTTCCTTCATCGCAGTTTCATACAAACTCATTAGCTTCTCGTTCTCCTCGTGCATCTCGCTAAGCTGAATCTCCAGGTTTCCAATCATTTTCTTCAATTCCTCAGCTGCACTTTTCTCGACCTCCAGAGCAATCTCAGCACTGTTCTGAGCTTCTGCATTATTACTTAATGAATCCGTCTCAGTATTCCCCAAAGCTCTGGAGCTGTTTTCTGCGGCTACTTGTTCATACAGCTCTATAAGTTTGTTGTTGTCCTCAATCAGGACTTTTATCTTCTGGCACATTTCGTCATTTTCTTTCGACAGCTTCATAGCTGTCTCGTGAGCTTCAGCTTCTCTTTGACTAGCACAAGCAATGGCTTGAACCATCGTTTTAACCTCCATGTGATCACCATCGCCAATCATGCCTGAGGATCTTATTCCCTCAAGCTGCTTAGCCAAATTTTCAACAAGCCTGAAAGTGAAAACCAAAGAGATGAGCTGAGGCTAAATGATTGAACCTGAAACCGAAATATATAATATGTGTGCAGTAAATTACTTTTCCAATCTCTCTTTCTCGTCAATGGAAAAACTTAATGATTTCTGAAGAGATTCCATTTCTGCCTGATTTTGAATAGCCTTCAGTTTGCAAAAACAAGCCATAAGTTAGAGATATCTGATCTGATGTAATGAATAAAGAGGGCACAATAATCGACTGAATGCAAGTATAACCTGCATCCGGAGGAATTCATTCTCATCTTGGATTGATGAAAGTTTCTTTGACTCCTGATTGTGGAACAAAAACAAGTGTCAAAACGTAGAAACAACTGATATGTGCTGCCATAAAATAAGACTTTGTGGGGCACTATCAGCACAGATGAAAGACATTGAAGCCCATACCTGGTTTGAGCAGAACATATTGCTGATGTTACCATCTTCTTTCACCGTGGAGTAATCTGATTCGTGCATGAGTTTCCAGTCAAGAGCTTCTAGCAGCTGTACATATAGATCCAAGTTACATGCTAATTCAAATCGTAATGCAAACTTCTGAGATCTAGAAATGACAGAATATATTATTCACCTTAGCTTGCAACACTTGAATCTGTTGATTCAAGATATCCCGTTCACCTTCCTCACATTGTGATTTCAATCTGTGTAGCAAGTAAAAGTTTAACAACCATAATAGAAAAGATAACATATTGCTGATGGAAGATAGGGAATTTGCAAAGAGTCTTGCCTTCGGATCTCTTCTTTCAATCGCAAATTCTCCGTGGCAAATTTAGTAACTTCCTGGTTTCTGTCAACCTGAGCACGTAGCACCTCAATCTCCTTCAAAAGGTCAGCCTTTTCTATTTGCAGATGTGTTTCAACAGAGATCTTTCCTGAAGCTACACCTTGTAAACTCTTGATTGCTGAATCTCGGAGCTTTAACATCATTTTCAGCCCTCGAATTTCATCCTCTCTTTTCTTTTCCTGTTTAAAGAAAATAAAATTATGTACTCGCGAATTTCATCATTCTTTCCTCAATTATCCTGTGATTTTCCACAAGTGAATCCCTAGTTAGGAATATATTTATAACGTACCAACTTCATTGAGGCCTCATTTTCAGCAGCCAAAGCCTGTAAAGCAGCGTCCTTTTCCCTCTCTCTCCTGAAAGCACCAACTAGTGCAACTTCGTACTCTTTTGGCTACAAACTCCATACAAGTGAAAATGTCAAGAACAAGCCAAGTGCTGAACAATGGAGATCATATTCTCAGGGAAAAGCAATTTCAAACCTTAGATATCCTTTTGTGAGTTGTCAGAGGAGTGAATGGTCCGTTGAATCCATCCCACTTGAGAGACATTGGAGAAGCTGGGCAACCCAGTGAGACAGTGTCAATGTCCTGATTGTCTACTCCAACGTTAACTATTCCTCTTAAGCGGGATACTTCTTTCTGTAGAATATGATTTACAACACTTCAGAACAAGTCCGTGGGAGAGAAAGAGAAACAGTCTTTCCAAAAAGATATACCTTAAGCTGCTGGATTTGTAGCCGCATAGCAATAACATCTCCAGATGCATCTTCGTTGACAATTGCCTGTTGAGTATAATATAATTAATATAACTAAACTTGTGCTCAATATCAGATCCATGAATTAACAATCAATACCAAGGAATAATTTCATTACATTGTTCTTAATAAGCTTGGCACGCTGTGCAAATTTCAAGGTACTTAGGGTCTCCAACGAGCAACTGTATCAGAGAAAGAAGACCATGAGATACAGTCCAATGAATATTTCAGGGAGAAAGGTCATGGAATGATAAACAGACACAGAGTAATATGTACCTGCTAGACGGACTTATGTTAGCAATTATTATCGTCTTTGAATTTCCTCCAAGAGAATCCTGCAAATATATAAGAATGACGGTCAATGATCACTGTAATTAGGTTCGAGAACCATAATGCATATATCAAAGCAATATATGCATATCGAAGCAATATATGCGACATTTGATAAATCATTTTGAACTCTCATCAGTTATGAAGATTTTTTACCTGGAGCAGGAATGTGAGCTTTGAATCTCGATAAGGAACATGGACTGATTTTCCATTGGAAACGCTTACAAGATTCATGATCACAAGCCTGAAAAGCCAAATCATTAAAACTATATAAGAACGATTTAACTAGAATATCTGACACTTGCGCAAAGATATATTCTTACCCCAATGTTGAAAGAGACTTGTTGATGTTGGTTGCTTCTTTGAGCCGTTCACCTTCAGCTCCTGAACTCTTTTGCCTGTATCCCACATGTATGTTAGCAGAAAAGCAAGCGAGTGTATTTCTAGAATTTTATAGCTCATACTACCTTTCAGATCCAGCTAAATCAACAAGATTAAGCCGTGCAAACCGATGATGGGTTACACCTTGAGATACCCACTAATAAAAAACACAGGTCAGGTTAGTTTCATCTGAGAAAATTAATAAGTTATATACATAATAACAGTTTTAGAAAATACAGCCCAAAAACTCTCTTCAACAAGTTAAATTAATTACCTTGCTTTCAATGATGCATGTAAATACACTGTGAGATCGACTACTTGCACGATTCATATTAGTTGCAGCAACTTTCCTGTTTGCAGCACCCTACACATAAACCGACATGTATTGTGGAAGTTGCATAAGAAACTACTATGAGATGAAATGAGCAAGTTGTCAACTAATTCTTGCATTATCTTTTTGGATATAGAGCGAAGGAGCATCTAACATGCAAAGTAGTTCATAAAAGCAAATAAAAAGATGGAAGTTCAAGAAAGTAGCGTCATCAAGGTTGCAACATTGACTAAAACTACTAAGCAAAGTCAGAGTATATATTTCGTAAACTTTCTGAAGACTTGAACATAAATACTAGACAGGATAGATTGTTTGGAGAAATCAAATTTTAATAGTTCAGAAGGTCTGTATTGTACGAATTGTACGGAAGTAGGTCATGATAAGAAAAACCTAGAAGAGTAGACCAAATGCACCTAATACAAAAAAGCTACAAAGTCTGCAAGATAAAAAGTAAAAACAAAAAGATGGAGAAGCGAAATGAATTACCTGCATTAGTTGTTGAATCACATCTCTGGCACTTGAAACTTCAATCTCCTTTAAATTCTCAACATGAATACCTTTCTTGTGATCTTCCCTTAGCTTCGAAAGAGGATGTTAAGCATGATTTAGTTAACCCACATAAAATACAACATTCAGATCACAAATTTTGATATCTATGTATCTTGTGTGAATACCTGTAAATTATAAGAAGTTGGATCTAACAAATCAAGAATTTGCTCGTTGTATATCTCCAGAAATGAGCACCTACAAGTAAACTGTAGCTTCTCCTCTTTGCGGACCTCTTTTTCCTGTACAGAAGAGACAGATACGTTAGGACATAACATTCCACAGCAGAAACATATGCTTACATAAAGACTTATGCTTACAGAAAGACCTAAGGAACCAAACCTTTTGGATCCTTGAGAACAGATACTCAAAAACTCTAGGCGTCATTCCGCAGTTGACACTATGTCTACGTGTTCCTCCCTCAATATCTCCAAGCATAGTGTGAGTTTTCCCACTTCCCGTCTGCAAATTAACACTACCATCAGACTGCAAATACTAGCAGTAAATGCACATACAACTCACAGAAGAGAAAGAATGAAGCTCACCTGGCCATAGGCAAACATGCAGCTGTTGTAGCCAGCCACAACATTCTCCACCATAGGCACTCCAGCCACTTGAAACATCTTCTCCTTTAAGTGAAAAAGAAAAGCAAAGAGTTTATCAGGAACTGTCTTGAGTTTAAAAAGAATGCATTAAGGAGCGCTGGAACAAAAGTTGATACCTGGGTAACATTCTCGTCAGCAACAAGATCAAATGTGAAACGAGCCTCTGGATTCCCAATCCAAGTGATTGCCTGGCCATTATCTTGCCTAACACATTTGTTATTCCCTTGTGTAGAAATCTCTGAACTGTTAAGTGGACGGGTTCTTATGATAACCTGTTTTCAACATTGGAAGAAAGACATGATAAACTTAGTTTCAACATAACTATGACTTTGTAGATGGGAAGATCACAATGTTCTCAAAATCAACTCGTCATGCTATGCAATTAGCTAACAAAGCAGGAAACAATATGCAGTCCTCGACTATATGTTAAGACTGCAGAACCTGAAAGTTATCTCGACATGAAAATTCTTCGATAGCATCAAGTAGCAGAAAAGTTTTAGCTAGCAATTTAACAAAGAAACAATGCCTACCCCTCAATAATGTGAAGCTCGACGAAATCAAAATATAATAAGGAACCCGGATAAGGAAATATGAATCATCACTCACCAAATCGCCCAATACAAAACGCTAAGGATTGAAAATCGCACCTGCACGTTGTGATCTTTCCAGAACGCCGGATCTTCGTTGAAATCGAAGCTGTGAGATCCAGCGCAAATTTCTGCATCTTCGTCCAAATCGGGCATTCTTCTAACCGAGGAAGAGACAACCATAGACTGATGATGAGTGTGATTCTCCCTCGTGACGGTGCTAGCATCCGGCGTGCACGGCACAGCGCTTACGGACTCCAACGCGGCGGAACGGTCGTTGAAACCGAACCGGCGCTTGATAGCACTAGCAGTCTCGGAAATAAAAGGCATCTGATTGGGTGATGTGTGTGTGTGTGTGTGTGTGTGTGTGTGTGTGTGTGTGTGAGAGAGAGAGAGAGAGAGAGAGAGAGAGAGAGAGAGAGAGAGAGAGAGAGAGAGAGAAATTTTGAAATTTGGTCTGAAGGGGGAAAGAGAGGAGAGTGAGAAAAGGAAACGTTGTGTGAAGAAGATGAGATCGGAGGGTTGAGGGAGCGTGTTGATTAACGGATGAGATTGATTAGCGTTTTTGAAATCATCGGAACGTTGCGCCTTCCTCTTTTTTTTTCTATTTAATTCCTTAATAATTAATATTCTTTCTTTCCAACATCGGTTTAAGATTCTAGTAAAATGCGAATGTAAACCAAACCGGGAAACTTGAACCGGACATTGTAAATTGGTTTCCCGTTGGTTTTCTAACAATTGTAATTTCATTCCTTAATAAAAAGAAGAAAACTCCTTTTCCTCTTCAAAAAAATAAGAATGAGGTTTTAAACTCCCTCGGTTCAAGCATCGGGACAATTAAATTGGATTAAAATTCATTAAACAATAAAATGGATAGATCCTTTGTGTAAATATATGCATGCTCAAAAGAGGAGATGACGTAAATGACTTAACTTCTCAAACGGCAACGAACAAAGTATATGTCGAGTTCTATATGCGTTGTTCTATGATGCTTTACGGAATTAGTAGCAAGGTACACCGAACTGATATTGTCACAATATACGATTGAGGCCTTGTTGATTCTATAATGAAGTTCTAGTATCATATTACGTATAGCCAACACAGCTCAACTACAGTATTCGCAACCCTTTGTATTCTGCTTCTAAACTTGATCTAGAGATGGTTCGGTCGTGCTTTGCTGACCATGAAATCAAATTTGGACCGAAGAAGATACAATAACAAGAATTCGAGCTTCTGGTATCGGGACAACATGTCCAGTCAGCGTCTAAATATGCAGTAAGACCATCTAATTGCCCTTTAAGCAATTCAAGACCAGGAGATAATTCTGATATTCTGCTTCTCATGTGTTTCAATGTCTATGTTGCATAACTTGTACTCATTCTAAATAGTCATTGATCCAGCTAGAAGAAACTTTATCCATTTGTAGGGTTTTTCAACCAAAGAGAATAAAAAATAATGTACACCACAAATAGTCTTCAAAGTTTCCATTGGATCTCTTTGTACTGCAAACCAATGGGCTGCTCTTCATCTAAGCCACAAAATTTATGTTGTTCCACCAAAACAATGCGTTTTGAACCGACCTTGAACTCTCTAGGAAGTGGTAAAGAACATATTGGTTTGGCGTTTTGTAAAGAAGATATCTAATGAATCGAACTTTCTGATTGTGTACGTCTCCTATGTGTTTTCTTAAGGACGTTTTATCTCTTATTCAAGGTAACCTGAAACACATAGGAATAAAGAAAAATAACAAAAATAACTAAACAAATAGAAAAACTAAGTATTTTAGACTAAACTTTAATCTGAGACTCGTACTGGTCCCCAACAACGGCACCAAAACTTTGATGTGATTCAGGCTTTATCCTATCTCCACTTCCTGCAATTGTACATCGAGGTGAGTATATGTAGGGTTGATCCAAATAGACCAAACGATCACAATATGAGTTCATGGGATCGAGTTAACCTAAGATCAAAAAAATAAGGTTATTTGTTTCATGGATGTGAATAGTAATGAAACTAGCAATAAATAAACTTAAAAATAAGTAAATAAGTATGCAAAACCTATGGAGAAAGAGCTAAGCATTGGATAATTCGCATGGTATTAAGGATCAATTAGTTAAAAGAGAGAACTTCGGTAGATAAGTTCTAACTTGAAAAAAGTATGGTTGATTGATCTACTTCTGCAGTATCAATTACTTGGATTTTTTTTATATAAAAAAAAGTTATTATGCAACTTCCAAGGTCAATTAGCAGCTAAACATGCATAAAAGTCCATGGCTGATTTGTTCATAAATTTTCATAATTCTATTTGTGTAGGTCACGATATTTTGATCACCCAATTTATGTCAGGTATAAACAAATCTTTTGATGGTAAATCAAGCAATAAGCATTAATACAAATTTTAGATGAAAAGCTCTATAGAAAATTTCAAATCTAACAACTTACAATCAATCCATAAATTCTCTTTAAAACCGATAACTTAGCAAGATTACTATTCAAACATGGTGGTAGACAACAAACACAAACACTAAAATAAGCAATCCATAACCACAAACTTCAATAAATAGCAAGAGGGTTCTTAAATCTTTTCTATTTGAAGATACAAAGGCAAAATATATGCTTCCAAAAAGCTCTTTAATCAAAAACTACGAAAAATATTATAAATTAATTAAAAGAGACGATCTAGTATTTGCTATGGTGTATTCTATGATGGTGTAAGGTAAATAAAGCAAAAACAAGTATTTATGACTCCTTAAACTGACAAAAAGGAAATTTCTCTCGTAAGTGCTCCAGCTTTGACCCATAATGTTGGTCGAGGCTAGATCCTTATTTTTCTTGGTACGTATCTCCCTTCCTCAGGTCGAGGAGGTTTTTTTAGAGGTCAAAGACTTATTGTCTTATTTATACATATCTTCTCTTTACGACAGACAGATGTCTTTATTAAAATGAATGTAACTTTTCAACCATAATCTCAAATGACTTCAAACCAATTTAATGTGAAAGTAACTCAAAAAGACTTCATCTCATTCAAATAGGACCCAAGGGTAAATTTCTGTTACTTAGGTTTTGTCCAATTTGAGAAATCTTCTTAACTTGGATTTTTGGGAATTTGGTCGACGTTCTTACAATAAAAACTTTTCTGGATGACAATAAAAACTTTTTTTTTTGCTCCTTTCTGCATCATTTGGTTTTACCTGCTCAAACTCAGTATAGAACAAATACGAAAAAGCAAAATTCCTCGCCTTTTCCTTTAAACTCCAAAGGGATGATAATTCTGAACTTGAAGAAAGGTTTTGAGGAATTTTTTCGCTTCAGTTTAGCTTCAATCAAATCTCAAAGCGGTTAAAGTCAAATGTGGATCATATGGGATCTTTTTGCACTTGGACTTAGGCGGATTGCTCGGTTTATTGACTGCAAGTGGAAGAGCTTCTTCTATGACGTTTTGGAGCTTTCTCCGTGTCATATTCAGGGTCCAAAACTGTTTTCTACCATTGTAAATGGTTATTACAATAAGATTCCGTGTTAGCAACTACAAGATAGAATCTTTTTTTTTTGGGTGAAAGAAACTCACAATTGCTCCCAAGAACCAATGGCATTGAAGATTAATTTTCAATCTCTAGAATATGAAAATCAACAGGAACAAGGCAGCTTCCCAGTTGTACATTAGATCCCGCACGAACCCATATAGAGTTTAGAAGCATATCCAAATTTAAGAGATATTTGAGAAAGCTTGATGTCAGCAATACCCAATTTAGACATACCACTCACATTAACTCATAGATCGCAGAGAGTCTGAAAATTCCCAGCTAGGGGAATCAGTCGATCTTCTTGTTGTTTATGTGTTGGTTCTGTTTAAATCACCTCCAAATGAAAGGTAACACATTTCTCTATCTTGACTCTTAACTTGAGTTTGCTCTGTTGATGAGAAGTCCTTCAAATAAAGTCGAACTTTTGGTGCTTTAAAACTGTCTAATGCTGACATTTTAAAATCTTCTTCTTATCGTTTCGGAAGCTATAGTTGGATTCTCTTCAGCTCTGCCTCATATTGTTGCCGCGTCAATTTCTCTTTTTTAAGATCAGAGAACGTTGAGAAATTCGTTTTTCTGCTTTAGATGATCGAAGATGCGTTCACAAGCGACCTTGCTCGTTCTTCTCACTGTTGAAAGCAAGCTGACCATGATACAAAGACAGCTTCTTCTCTGCAACTTGTTTTCTTGCATTAGTTTGATCAGAGACATCTTCTCTGGTGCTCCTGAACTCTGTTTTCAACCTCTTTGCTTTGCTCTGACAGTTTGATGATTTCCAAAATAATCTCTTCAAGCGAAGAGAACACTCCAATGGTTTCGGCAAAAGACTGAAAGTTTTTCCTGCGCCAATTCGAGTTTCATCCTCGCTGAGTTTAAATCTCCTGTGGACCTTTCAGAAGAAATGTTACAGAGCTCCGTTTCAGTGTCACTGGAGTAACTGGCATCAACACTATCAGTTTCAATAAGCTTCTCTTGGGCAGGAGCAGATAGTCCAAGATGACATTGAACTGAACTAACAAGTGAAATTGAAAAACTGAGGATGACATTTTAAACAAGGAATGTTCCACTCTATTGTTATATGACTATAAACAAGTTAGAAATGTTATCATATAGTCCAAAAGGACCAATGTTGAAAACAATTTCATTGCAATAGTAAAGGACTTCTATATTATTTATAAACGGCGAGAATATCCGGAACCTCCACATTTCTTGCAGAAAATCAAACCTATCATTAAACAAAAACAAAACCAAATCATATGATGTTAAGAAAGTAAGAAACTATTAAGCACAAAAGGGATGGTTTAGTTAGTACCTGAACCTTTGCAGACTTTGCAGTTAACCATGCCAGATTCCACCTTCATCTTACCTTCTTGACAGAAGACACATTTCGTTCCGCCTTTTCGCGCAAACCCATAATAAACACATAAAAGAGTAGGAGAATACTTAAAATATACTAATCTCAGGTAGTTTTAAAACTCTCTTTTGATGAAGTAACATTACTTATTTCCGGTAGAACAATGCATAAAATTAAAGTAACCAATCAAACTATCCTACGCAGTAAACTTAAATTTTTCATTTTTTTAGTATTGTCTTGAAAGATGATCATCAACTGGTTGTTTCTAATTGGTTTATTAAATCTCACAACTTTAAATTGTGATGTATCTTCCTATATGACTGAAGCTTGATCATTTACATGTTAAAATGCAAGAAAACAGACAGAGTAAAAAGAATGTGTAATTGATGAGTAATATAGAGAGATTCACCGTTTCCACCACATCTCTCACACGGGACTGGGTCTCCCTGCAAGAATCAAAAAACCCAAAATTTCAAGAATTTATGATAATGGGTTCCTTCGGATTTGAAGGATAAAGATTAAATATGAACCTTGAAGCCGAGGAAGAGAGAGAGGGCAATGGCAACGACGAGACTGATGGTGACAATGAAGGTCTGTGTATCGATGAATCCACCGCCATCGAAGCTGCTAAGGAAGAGAACGGAAGGGTGGATGATGAGATTAGCAGAGCATTGAACACTTGTCCGTGAGCATTTGTGCGTTTTGTGGTGATGGCTACTAAATTCAGGTTTTCCTGTGGAGATATTGGGGAGAAAGAGAAATTTAGGAGTTGGGTTTAACAAGGAAGATGAAAGAGAAGAAAGAAGTTGCAGAGAGATGAGAGGTCGAGCGGCCATGGATGAGCTATAATAAGGGATGCTCCTCCCTCTCCTAAAAAATCTCACAAGCCATCGTAATAAATTTAATTTCTTTTTATTTTTTCTTAAATCCAAAACATAGGCAAAGACACTGCAACCCTTAATGAATCTACAAAATTACAAACCAATCATAGTTTTGATAAGTCAAATTTCAACTCTTTCAAGGTTTCGGCTATTCTCAAAGTAGGAAGATTTTGTGGCAATTAACGATGCTTGGTCATAGGATCTCAATCTCAAGGTTCGGATATGCCATTGTGAAGCTCGCAAGAGGCTAAGCGTTTCCTATATTGGTTTTGATGAAGTTTATAATCTCACTTCGGTTTTGTGGGAGTTTCTCTTAATCTACATTGCCTTTCTTGATTACTTTTTTACTTCTTGGGTTCATCTCTATAGCATTACATAAAAGCTCATACATTTGTCTGTTTGATTTAAACTCTATACGATGCTGCTTTAAGATTGTGTTGTTTTAAACAACCAGATATGTTATATATCGACATATGGGACAGAATCTACAACGGTTTTATGGACAATACTTGCGATCTTCGGTTAGTCTGAGGCTTGTTCTTTTTTTTTTTCTATTTGGTTACAGTCAATTAAAGTACTTGATTGTGTTATTTTTTGGTATATATGATTAAGAAACTTAGAATAGTGTTCTTTGTTAGAGATAACTCTACTATCTGGCTAGGTAGAAGCTTGTTGCTAATGAGTCTTCAAGAGTGTCATAGAATGCTTGAAGGAGAAGGAGATCCAGCTTTTCTATGATTTTTTTGGTGTTAGATTTATCAGTTTGTAACGATTCAAATGTGTTTATATATTATTATTAACGAGAGTTGATTCAGCTTAATATTTCATCGCTGAGAAAATGGGTGGTTTATGTGTTGGAAGTGGTTCTCACCTAGCAAAGATACTACAATAATATAAATGAGATTGGAAATATATTCGGTTCAGGTACAAATTTGAGTTCAGGTATAAGAATGTATACGAGTATAATCGGGCTCGTGGGTTGAATAATGATACAAGTCTGGATCAAGATCATGTTGTATATGATCAGAAGAAAATCTCGATTCTGGACAATCACAAGATGGAGAAGCGAATTTGACCACTCGAACTATGGATTGATCGAGATACACCAAGGATGATCCTGCAAACACATTAGTGGTTTGAAGGTTCACAAATTCTAAGAGTTCTACTTGACGGCTAGCTAGGTTTAGACTTAGGTTTTTGTTCATAAAAATTCTAATTGTTATTAATTGACCTAAAGAGTTTAAATAGTGTTGTCAATAAGTTTTTAGGCAAATTTCCTCTTGCCACATAAAGAAACTTGACCCAAAACTCAAAAACAGCAAATACAATGCATAGAAAATGGGCCCTAAACATTTGGACCAATTTTGGACAAAATAAAGAGAAGAAAAATATGAAAAAAAAGAATGAAAGGCCCATCAAAAAGAAGCCCGAAAATTAGAGAAAAAATAAGTTTTCTACTCTAAACACACTAAGGGTGTTGCCTCGTTAAAACCTCTTTCGGAAAACCCAGTGGGACAAAACCGAAAGTAGGAAAAAGAGTACAATTTCTTAGCATGGTTTTACGGTGTCTTTACTTAGTGATAGTAAAGACACCAAGTGAAGCTGGTCGTGCATGAAGAAGATCGCCGGTGAGAAGTGGTAATGATCCGAGCTTAGTTGAGCTGGTGGTCAAGTTAGTTGTGTCTGGTCCGTCTTCTTTCCGCTCCAGCAAGTGCTTCACGAAATGGTTGAATTTGAAGCTAATTGTCTTTGCTCTTTGACGTGTGATCGGTTCACTTGGCACTTGCGGCGTAAGATCCTCCAAGTCTGACATGTTTGACGTTGTTGCGGTTCCGATGTCCTCATCATTCCCTCCCTCTTCCGAAGGTTTTGTCCTCAAAACTGGATTATCACCTGCATCAAAAAAAGATAAGTCAGCAACATTGAATGTAGAAGAAACGTTATACTCACCTGGAAGCTCTAGCTAGTAGGCGTTGTCGTTGATCTTTCGGATAATCTTGAATGGTCTGTCTCCTCTTGGCGCCAACTTGTTCTTTCCCTTTTGAGGGAATCGCTCGGTCCGTATGTGGAGTCAAACCCAATCTCCTTCCTTGAAGCTTACAGTCTTGCGACTCTTGTTGGCCTGTCTTTGGTAAGCTTTTGTCCTCTTTTCGATGTTGTCTCGAGCCCTATGGTGCAGTTTCTTGACAAACTTGGCTTTGGTCTTGCCTTCTAAACTAACAATCTCGGCTGGAGGCAATGGTGTTAGGTCTAAAGGCGATTGCGGGTTAAATCCGTAGACAATCTCGAACGGAGATAGTTTTGTTGCCGAGTGGACAGCTCAGTTATAAGCAAACGAACAGTATGCACTCGAGCCAGCTCTTTAAGTTCCGTCCAATGGTGGCTCGAAGCAGTGTGGATAGTGTTCGGTTGACGACCTCTATTTGACCATCAGTCTGCGGATGGCATGTTGTCGAAAATACTAATTTAGTTCCGAGCTTTTTCCAGAGAGATCTCCAGAAATGGCTCAGAAACTTCGTATCTCGATCTGACACGATAGTCCTCGGGATGCCATGAAGTCGTACCACTTCCTTGAAAAACAAGTTAGCGGTTTGACTCGCATCGTTCGTCTGGGCACACGGAATGAAATGTGCCATCTTCGAAAACTGGTCTACTACGACAAAGATGGAATCCTTGTGGTTTTGCTTTGGTAAGCCTAACACAAAGTCCATGGATATATCGGTCCAAGGTGTAGTAGGAATTGGCAGAGGCATATATAGGCCGTGGGGATGGGCTTTTGACTTGGCCCGTTTACAAATTAGACAACGAGCACAATGGGCCTCGACATCTCGTCTCTGGTGCGGCAAAAAAAATGCTCTTTTAGCATGTTGAGCGTCTTGTCTACCCCGAAGTGACCCATAAGTCCTCCTCTGTGAGCCTCCCTTAACAACAAATCCCGAATGGATCCTCTCGGGATGCACAATCTCTTTTCCATGAAAAGAAATCCTTCAAAGAGATAGTACTTGTTGTAGGCTCCTTTTCCGTGTTCTCGAAATATTTCCTTGAAATCATCGTCTGTCTCATAAAGACCTTTGATCAATTCGAATCCCAACACTTTGGATTCCATGATTGAGATAAGGCATCTGCGACGATGTTTTCCTTTCCCTTCTTATACTTGATGACGTAAGGGAACGTCTCGATGAATTCTAGCCACCGTGCGTGACGGCGCTTCAACTTTGTTTGACCCTTGAGATGTTGAAGGGTTTGGTGGTCAGTGTGAATGACACACTTTCGGGCGAGCAAGTAATGCTGCCATGTCTCCTTCGCTCGAACCAACGCGTACAACTCCTTGTCGTAGGTCGAATAGTTTAACGATGCGCCGCTGAGCTTCTCACTGAAGTACGCGACCGGCCTGTCACCTTGTGTTAGCACGGCTCCTATCCCGACGCCAGATGCGTCACATTCGACTTCAAATGTTTTGTTGAAGTCTGGGAGAGCTAACACGGGAGCATGAGTCAATCTGTCCTTAAGGAGCTGAAAAGCTTGATCTTGCTCTTCTCCCCAAGAGAACTCGCGGTTTTTCTTGATCACAGACGTTAATGGAGCTGCAATTATGCTGAAGTCGCGGACAAAGCGTCTGTAGAAGCTCGCTAAGCCGTGGAAACTCCGCACTAGACTGATACTAGTCGGCGTGGGCAATCCTTTATGGTTTTAATATTTTCTTCGTCGACTTTTAATCACTGAGAGCTTACGACAAAGCCGAGGAACACGACTTGATCAGTGCAGAATATGCACTTCTTGAGATTCGCATACAACTTCTCCTTTTGAAGCGTACGAATCACCATCTCGAGATGTGACATATGGTCAGAGTACGATGCACTATAGATAAGGATGTCATCGAAATAAACGACGACAAACTTACTAATGTATGGTCTAAGAACGTGGTTCATTAGACGCATAAACGTACTTGGGGCATTTGAGAGTCCAAATGGCATGACCAACCATTCGTACATCCCTTGTTTCGTCTTGAATACAGTCTTCCATTCATCTCTTTCCCGCATTCTGACTTGGTGATAACCGCTCTTTTGATCTATCTTGGAAAACACGGTAGCACCACTAAGCTCATCTAGCATGTCATCCAATCTCGGAATTGGATGACGATACTTGATGGTGATGTTGTTGATGGCGCGACAATCAATACACATCCTCCAACTGCCGTCCTTCTTTGGAACTAGAAGGACCGGAACCGCGCACGGGCTGAGACTTTCCCTGACATACCCTTGGGACATCAGTTCCCGTATTTGGCGCTCAAGTTCTTGAGCTTCCTCTGGGTTAACCCGGTAAGCGGCTCGGTTGGGAAACTGGGCACCTGGAACGAAATCAATGTTATGCTCAATCCCTCTAACTGGCGGAAGTCCAGGAGTCAGCTCCTCGGGGAATACATCGGCATAACTCTCTAGCAGTTCGTTCACCTCAGATGGCAGCTTCAGGTCTATATTTTGAGCACTTAGAAATTCTTTGTACATTAGCAAGATAGCAGGCGTGTCTTTTCTACTAACGGTCTTTCGTATGTCTTCAGAGTTAATAAGAAAGTTTTCATTACGCTTTCTTTCATCCTTGGCCATTTGAACTTGCATCTCATGTACTTCTCGGGGTGTCAATGGTGCTAAGTTATACTTGCGTCGTTCATGCTCGAACGTATACAAGTTCGTCCGTCCGTTGTGTGTAGTTTCCTTATCGAATTGTCATGGACGTCCTAGCAATAAATGACCAGCCTGCATCGGCACTACGTCACATAACACTTGATCCTTGTAACGTCCCACGCTGAATGAAACGTTAACTTGATCAGATATGGGTAGTTCGTCCGTCCGTTGTGTGTAGTTTCCTTATCGAATTGTCATTGACGTCCTAACAATAAATGACCAGCCTGCATCGGCACTACGTCACATAACACTTGATCCTTGTAACGTCCCACGCTGAATGAAACATTAACTTGATCAGATATGGGTAGTATAGCCTTGTCATTCAGCCATCTCAGCTTATACGGGTGCGGATGTTTGGTCCTCTTTAAACCGAGCTTATCTACCATGTAGGCACTGGCTACGTTCGCGCACGAACCTCCGTCTATGATCAGCGAGCACATTTTTCCTTGAATTGTGCATCGAGAGTGGAATATGTTCTCTCGCTGAACGACCTCGTCGGGATGAACCATCGTGTTGAGAACTCGTCTCATCATCAAGAGTTTTCCGGTGTCCGGGTATTCAAGGTCGTCTTCTTCGGACTTGTCCAGGTCATCCTCTGCTTCGTCCTTTAATTCGTACTCCAGCTGGAGTGAGAATCATAGCTCGTTGGTTAGGACACTCCCGAGCCATATGTCCTCTTCCATTGCACTTAAAGCATTGGATGTCTCGACTTCTTGTAGAATGTGTAGTAGAGACCGACTTCTGAGACGTGCTCGGGCCCGGTCGTGGAGTCTTGGTGAAATCACTCACATTAACCTTAAACCGGTTATCCGTAGCCGGTTGGCTGCTCCGTTTAGTTGATCTGGATACGGGTGTCCAACTAGTCTTAGGCCGAGCAACGCTCGAGGCCTTGCGCTTGTTCTGTTGCTCGATTTGAATAGCGAGGTGATGTAACTTGCTTAAGTCGTGGTACGTCTGTCTCTCGACTTTTCGAGCAATCTTTTCGTGTAATCCGTCCACGAATTGCGCCATAAGACTCTCTAAGGAATCCTCTACTCCTAGTCGGTTCCTTAGATGTTCGAATTCCTCATAGTACTCTTCGACACTCTTACTTCCTTGACTTAAACGTCTAAAGCGTTTTTGTAAGTCTCGGTGAAAGTACGGTGGAACATAATGTCGGCTCATGACGTAATTTAGTTCGTCCCACGATACTATGTTTCCGTACCGGTTTCTTCTTCTCTCGGTACATTCTCGATCCCACCATGTCAGAGCATGGTCGGTAAACTGAGCCGTAGCTAGATCTACTTTCCTCGGATCGGCATATCGATAGTAGTCAAAGATATGCTCCATCCGGCGCTCCCAATCTAAATAAGCCTCGGGGTCCACTCTACCAGCAAATGTGGGAGGGTTAAGCTTTACTTCCGGGGCTTGATGTGTTGGCGGTTGAGCTTGGAAATGTGGCGGTGGGGGTGGTTGGAAATGTGGCGGTGGTGGTGGTTGCTCAAAGCCTCGATCTGCTCCTTGACGAGAGGATTCTGGGATCTCGGCTCTTGTTGCCGTTAAGAGCTCTCCTAGACGGTCTATGCACGTGGCCATAGCATTGATTTGGCCACTCAGATTTGCCAACATGTGCAACATGGCACTGTTGACGTCAGCGGGGTCCGACTTGTCAGATATTCCGTCTCTCTTGATGAGAACCAGAATAATAAAGAAATTATGCAATTTTTTTTAAGGATTAATTATGCAAATATTTTTGACCTAGAGACCTTATATGTAATTAATTTTGACCTAAGGACTAAGAATGCAAATGAGTTTGACCTAGGGACCTAGTATTTAAATAAAGTTAACCTAAAGACCAAATATGCAAATAAATTTAACCTAAGGACCTAGTATGCAAATAAAATTATATGCTAAAAAAAACTATATCATAAAATTATCCTAAATTTTCTAATTGCATAAAATTTTAAAATCCTAAAAATTAGCTAATTTAATCTAACCCTAGAAAATAGCTAATTTAATCTAAATCTAACAGATTAATTATTTAAATTCAATTTTTTTTTAATATTTTTTTTATCTTACGTTTGTTCCAAAACAAATTCAAATTCAATTTTTTTTTCCTAAACTCACGCAAATGTTTTTTTTTCTTCACTTCACACGAGTTCAAATTTTAAATTTTAATATTTTTTTCTCCTTTCTTTTCTCACGACAAACAAATTTTTTTTTTCTTCTCACGCTCGTTCAAATCCTTTTTTTTCTAAAAAATCAAATGAAGAATAGATCGTGAGTAAACAATGAAAAACAGACCAATGCAAATCGTGATTTAAGGATGCAAACGAATGCAAGTAATGAAAAGGGAGAACCTCACCTCTTCTTACCTTGTGCAGATCGCCTGGATGAAGGCTGATCGTGGATGGTGAGTGATGGATCGCGAATAATAGATACCAGATTATGATTTAAACCTGAAACACTTGACAAACAAATCAAAAATAAAAAAAAAGAAAACAAGGGATAGGGTTTATACACTACCCTGCGTCAAGAGCTTCAGCTTTGATACCAAAGATGATACAAGCCTGGATCAGGATCGTGTTGTGTCTGATCAGAAGAGAATCTCGATTATGGACAATCACAAGATGGAGAAGCGAATTGGACCACTCGAACTATGGATTGATCGAGATACACCAAGGATGAACCTGCAAACACGTTAGTGGTTTGAAGGTTCACAAATTCTAAGAGTTCTACTTGACGGCTAGCTAGGTTTAGACTTAGGTTTTTGTTCATAAAAATTCTAATTGTTATTAATTGACCTAAAGAGTTTAAATAGTGTTGTCAATAAGTTTTTAGGCAAATTTCCTCTTGCCACATAAAGAAACTTGACCCAAAACTCAAAAACAGCAAATACAATGCATAGAAAATGGGCCCTAAACATTTGGACCAATTTTGGACAAAATAAAGAGAAGAAAAATATGAAAAAAAAGAATGAAAGGCCCATCAAAAAGAAGCCCGAAAATTAGAGAAAAAATAAGTTTTCTACTCTAAACACACTAAGGGTGTTGCCTCGTTAAAACCTCTTTCGGAAAACCCAGTGGGACAAAACCGAAAGTAGGAAAAAGAGTACAATTTCTTAGCATCATTTTACGGTGTCTTTACTTAGTGATAGTAAAGACACCAAGTGAAGCTGGTCGTGCATGAAGAAGATCGCCGATGAGAAGTGGTAGTGATCCGAGCTTAGCTGAGCTGGTGGTCAAGTTAGTTGTGTCTGGTCCGTCTTCTTTCCGCTCTAGCAAGTGCTTCACGAAATGGTTGAATTTGAAGCAAATTGCCTTTGCTCTTTGACGTGTGATCAGTCTACTTGGCAGTTGCGGCGTAAGATCCTCCAAATCTGGCACGTTTGACGTTGTTGAGGTTCTGATGTCTTCATCAAATAATCTCGTAAATGAAGATGTGGTTTAATGTATTTGAGGTCGGAGTTAGAATCATGTTCAAAATTGACAAGAAACATCTCTCTAGTTTTTTTCTCCAAACCGTATTGGCATCCTTTCTGCTTCTATGGTAGGCTTCTTTTATAGGCGGGATCCTCAAATACGACGAACTGAGGAAATCGAGGTGATCCATCCATGAGGTTATCCTCTGTTATACCTTCCTAAGAGTCAGCGTGTTCAACGCAACTTCAGTGACCGACTAACAATTTTAGGTCGTGACGATGAGTCAATTGCTGAAATACTTACCAATTTAAAAAGTATTGCTGAAATACTCTTCTGACATTTGTATTTTTTTTTTTAATTTTTTTTAATAAGTTAAAAGTGTAAAATGACCAAAATATTTATTAGTTGTTAAAAATTACAACCCATACCACAACCCATCGGGTATGGATCTAGATCCACCCGGTTTCGATTTAATTTTTATTTTAAAAAAAAATAGTGGGACCCACCACTTCGAGTTATTCACTCTCCCCTCTCCCCCTCTCCCCCTTTTCCCCGTCGAACGCGTTCACTCCTCCTCCCTCACCGTCCCGTGTTCTCTCCCTCACCTCGTTTTTTCCTTATTCTTCGCCCATTTCTGCTATTTTTTGTTGAAAACTTCGATTCTCAACCAAATCTTTTATTTGAATCCTTTTATTTGGTGAATCTATAAATCTCTAACCGTAAATGGCTCCTCCAAGAAAACGCAAATCTCCTCCAGCCAAAGGGAAAGTCGGAAAAGGGGGAAAGAGGAGAAAGGCGAGTCAGAAATACGAAGGCCCACAAGGTGTTAGTCCCCCACGAGAGTTGCGGATGGTAATTTGGAAGCCTCCACATTTGCGTGAACCTTCACCCTCTCCTCCACCTCCACATTCGGATACACCTCCACATTCGCCGGCTCCATCTCCAAGTTCGCCGCCTCCAAGTCCACATTCGCCGGATCCAACTCCAAGTTCGCCGCAGCCAACTCCACATTCGCTGCCTCTACCTCCACCTCCACATTCGCCGGCTCCACCTCCACAATCGCCTTCTCCACTTCCACAATCGCCTTCTCCACCTCCACATTGGCCGCCTCCACCTCCACCAAATCCGATTGAAGTGGGTGCCTCGTCTTCGTGGGTTCCTATGTCAGAGGTAAACCCTTAACATTTTTGGTATGATTTTATTCTTGATTTGAAGGAATTGGTTGATGTTGGTAAGCATATTACTAATTATTAATGTGTAGTTGTATGTTATATAAAAGAGTATTATTAATTATTAATTTGTAGTTGACAACCAATTCGCAATTTTGAATTGCAAGTTAGGTAACGTTAATATACAACTAAATATTAAAAGATATTATTGTATGTGATTGTACAACTAGATTTCAATAGATACAACTATATCTTATTGTGCAACTGAATGTTAATAGATACAACTAAATATAAATGTATAATTGAGTATCAATTATTACGAATACATGTTATAGTACAACTGAGTATTGTTTGATACAACTAGACTTACAATTGAGTATCGATGTATACAACTAAACATTAAAAATATGTATGGATTGCAGATTATTGTGTCGTGTCCTCCGGGGAACTTATACTTCAAAAACACGGACTATGCTACAATCTGCAAGATAGCATCGAAGTGTGAAGATTTCAAAACACTGAACGAGATTGCGGCTCTAAAGGATGGACAAGAAGCGGATTGGTTTGCAAATCATCCCCAGTTCCAGCATATATGGCATAGAGAGAGGTCTCCAAACCATAAACTAATGGGAATGTGGATGCTTCTCCTACGCACAGTCCCCATGGAGAAGACAAAAATTGCTTGGTTTGCCGTTAATGGTGTGTCGGTCCGGTATTCTCTGAAAGAGCATGCATTGATTAGTGGATTAGATTGCCACGCCTATCCTCCTCATATGGAAACACTCGGGGACTTGAGATTTGTGAAGCGCCATTTAAAAAAAAACAAGGATATTACGGTTAGTGAAGTGAGGGTGAAGATGAAAAAAATAGCCGGAAATGGAGAGCGACTGAAAATGGCGGTGCTTTTGTTCTTAGCAACTGTCATCAAAGGATAAAAAAGGTATGGATTTATTGATCCTTTTATTCTTCGAATTGTGGATGATCTAAAAGTATGTAGCAAGTTTCCATGGGGGCGATACACGTTTGATGATTGTATCGAAGAGATTTTCCACATGATGGATTACTTCAAGGGTTCTGCTAGATCCACATGGTGTTTTCCGGGATTTATCATTCCGTTGGAGGTAATTCTCAATCATGTAGTTATTTTATTAAACATAGTGATACCAAGTTATACGCAATTATATTATTAAACATAGTGATACCAAGTTATTCTCAATGATCTAGTTGTTGTTAGTGTAGTTTCTTAATTGGTTAGACTAATAAATTGCTTGCAGCTTTTGGCATGTGAGTGCATTCCACAATTGGGACAGAAATTTCGTGACGATGTCCCCAATGCTGACCCTGGATGTCCGCGAATGTGCAAGCAAAAATGGCGAACACAAAGAAATGGTGGTTATCTTAAAGGGTTTCCGTTGGAAGATATCAACGAAACATTTGGAGAAACAGAGGTACATAGTGATACCTAATTATATTATTAAACATAGTGATACCAAGTTATATTATTAAATATAACTGATTATTGGTTTTGCAGGCGGATGCGCAGAGAATCATTAGCATCTTGGAACCTGATGTCTTCGAAGTTGATCTACTATCAGACATCTTCGAAGATTATCTAGATGATGAAAGTGATAGCTAATTATCTCTGAACTGGAATCGGTGTTTGGTCGATGAGAAGCAGAAATTTTTTTGGAAGGACATCTTTGAGTTAGACATAGCTGGTCGAGGATTGACGGCAAGAAGAGAGGGATCCCAGTATTGGATGAAGCCGTTAACAATATTAATGAAGACGTTCTCAAAAATTTGATGAAGACAATGAATGACGGGTTTGAGAAGATCAACAAGAGGTTAGATGTATTGGAGAGAAGGGTAGAGCTAATGGAGAAAAGGAATGAGGGTGCGGCTGAAGTTGATGAGGTTGAAGGTGATAATGGTGATGATGTGGTTATGGGTGACGGCGGTGAGGTTTATGAGACTGGGGCTTATGAGACTGGGGCTGATGCCGCTGGAGGTGATGAGGATGCGGGGGATGAAGTAGTTGGTGATGAGGCTGCTGAGAATGATGAAGCTGTTGGGGATGAGGATAGGGGAGCGATTCCAACTCCTAGGCCGAGAACTAGGACAAGGAAAACATGTCCTTCTAAGTTTGTCAAAATTCCTTATGTTTAAATGTATGTTAAACTATGTTTTTGTACTTTGTTTGTGTGTTGAAATGTCTTTTGTTATCTTTATGTACTTTTTGTTTTGAAGTTTGATTAAGTTTGATTAAGTTTTGAACTCTTACAACCGCGTATAACTGAATACGACTAGTTAAGAAAGGATTTAAAAAAACAGGTTCGGTGTATAACTGAGTATAGATGATTATCAATGTGTATAAGTGAATATAACTAAGTAAAATTGAGTACAACCGCATATCATACACACGATGCATCTCACGCGCCTCAGTTATGTTCACACTAGGTGTGTTCACACAGACGTGTTCACACTTGAAGGTGTGTTCACATGGAAGTGTTCACACTACTTTTTATTAAAAAAACATTAAATAATTTGTATTCACACTACTTTAAAGTTAAATATTATTAAATAATTTGTGTTCACACTAAAAGAGTTATAGAGTAGTTGTACTCAGTTGCAAGAGTAGTATCCAATTAAACATAGTGGTATATTAGTCACTTTTAATGTTTTTTCAGGTGTATTTGTAATTTTTGATACTTTTATTAGTTGTATCAACTACATAGGTCAAACAATACAAGTTTAGTAAACGTTAATAGTAAAACATTTTTGAAATTATAAAATTTGTGTAATTTGCATCCAAATGGCCAAACTTGTTAACATTACAAATACAAGTTTAAGATATTATAAGATGTAAACATGTAATAATACATTTTTTTCCTAATATTTAATATATTCATTAATCGAACTAATAATGGTTATATTAATCGATTACAGCCCATAAAACGTTAAACCCTAACCCTAAACCCTAAACCCTAAACCCTAAACCATACAACGTAGTTGTATCGGTGACACCCAGTTATACTTTTTATTACATAGTTGTGCGAGTAATACCCAATTGTTTCACTCCCTCATGCCACTACTACTACTGCTACAGTCAAACCACTAATACAAACCTCTACTGTGAGCACTTCCTTTCCCTCGCCGATGTTCTCCAACTGATGGAAACCTTCTTACTTGGGGTCGTCCTCGTTTGGTGACATAATCTGGAGGTATGACAACCAATTCGCGTATATGGTCGGGAACTGTCCATTTAGACGTATAAGGAACAAGATATATTGTTTTGTAATAAGCCAAAGCCCAATTCGACATCCAATAATACTTGGAACACAAATCCTGTATTTCCATTTCAGTGTACCTATTCTTCCTCGCTTCTGATAGGGCAGCTATTGCATGGACACACGGGTACTTATCAAGATCGAAGCGCTTGCATGTGCAAGTTTTCATTTTCAGATCAACCAAGTGACCATTACCATCTTCTCCACGAACGTCTAACTCAAGGAAGAAACTGTTTAGCACTGTAACCTTCAACTTGTCTGCCTCAGCGCACAAAGGGTGCAGCGTTTTCTCAATGAAAGGTACCAAAATCCCATCCTTGGTAGAATTCTGTCGGTATTTGTTGAACCACTCAGCTACCTATGTTACAATGACATCAATCATCGGCAGAAGAGAATATTTCCTTGCTTCTCTCAATACATTGTTAATAGACTCACATGCATTGATTGTGTAGATGTTGTATCTATCTCTCGGAAAATAACATCTTGCCCACTTCCAAGTTTCCTTACAACTTTTATTAAGATACTCCCCGGCCGCAGGATACCTTTTCACAAAATCATTGTACCGTTTCTCAAACTCACACACTGTGTACACTTCCGCCATTGCCCTGAAAGATTTCGCAAGTGCTTCTTTGTTAACATATGAGCAGCTTCCCTTCACATTCTGAGATAAATGATAAGTACAATACCCATGTAAAGCTAGCGGGTACACCTCAACTATTGATTTGATGAGACTCATATGTCTATCCGTCACGAACACTAGATCACCACTATCCGATACTACTGATTTCAACTTACTGAAAAATCAAGTAAGGCTTAAATCATTCTCACCGTCAACAACACCAAAAGCGATCGGATAGTGGTGATGATCCGGATCTTGTGCGGTCGCAACTATTAGCTTTCCACCAAACATATTCTTAAGGTGAGTACCATCAACAACAATCACTTTCCTCATGGCTGAAAATCCTTCAATACTTGCTCCCAACGCGAAGAATAAGTACTTAAACTTTTTATCTTCATCCAATTCCACATATGTAACAGTACCTGGGTTCAGTTTCTCCAACATGTACATATAAGAAAACAACATCTTATAACTATCGTGTGGAGAATCGCGTACCTCTTCACAAGCTTTGTTTTTCCCTCTCCACGCAGTAGTGTGTGATACTTTCACGCCTAATTTTCCTTGCACCAAATCAATGATATTCTTCGTATTTGGTGTATCAAGACTTCCTGGAAAATCATCATGCAAAACAGAAGCAACTAACCGTGATGTTCCACATCTTCTCTTTGAACTTGTACTTGAAGTTGCACGAGAACACGTATGAATGTTGTTGTACTTTCTAATTGAAAACCGAGTTGAATCCTTATGCCTTGCAGCCCGTAAATACCACTTACAACCTTTCTCTGCTCCACAACATTTCACCACATACCGCATTCATCCCATCTTCTCATTCTAGATTTGCAATCTCATCTCCTTCCACGGAAGGTGCAACCTCAATAGCTTTATTAATAAATAAAGTATCCATCTCTCCTCTTTCTTCATCATGTACAACAATAGCATTATGTTCTGATGGCTCACTTGCAGATTGATTTATGTTGCCATAATCAAGTTGATAATTTTCTTTCACACTAGAAACCATGTCTGAACCACTAGCAACAAATTGGCTTCCTACATCATCTCTGACCAGTTTTGTCATAAGTCTGATTATTAGCAACTTCCACATGCAACACACTTTTTGCATGATCACCATACAACTCCAAATAACACAAAACACCATCATCGTCGGAGATATAGATAGGTTTCTTGGGATCCACTAAAAGTGGGATGTAACTAATTTTCATTGCAGTACTAACTTCGTCCATCTCTATCCTTTTGCATATATCTTCAACCAAAAGCCGATAAGTGACTTCTCCACTTGCCTTTTTAATCAAAACAGCATGATGAACATCTTCTTTAGAAATCCATACAACATCAACTCCCTTCCTTATATAATTTCCCGCATAATCAAAGTGCACCAGAGTGCGTTGTTGATTCTTCATTATACCCTGAAAATAACAATATTCAACATTACATTAATAGTTGTACTCAATTGATTTTCATAAACGTTATATTTACAATAAGTTATATATTCAGTTATATTAGTTATACATCTTAGTTATACTCGGTTATACTCAGTCGTATTCGTTACAAATTATAAGTGGTTGTACTCAGTTGTATGTGTTTATACATAGTTGTACTCATTTGTATACTCAGTAATATTTTTTATATACACAATATCGACCTACATTTTAACATTACATTCAATAACCTAGAAACATAATAGTATTCATATTTACAATTGTAACCCAGAAACATAGTTGTATCCAGTTGTGCGTAGTTGCATTTTCTCTAATATACACAAAATGAGCTGTATTTCACCATTCCCGTCACTAATCCACAAATAAACATGTACATAACTCACATTACCTTCGACACAGACCAGATATAGACCCTTTGCTCAAATCCTCTTAAAAAAAACGAAACTAAAAATAATCACCTTCAAGCTTTAAGCGCCACTTATTATGTGCTCCCTTTCTCTCACTTGCAGCTTTATTTTAGAAAAAGATCGTTAAGAATGGAAGAAGATGTTGACTAATGTGCTTCAACTTCATTTCTTCTCGTGAGTATGGTGGAGAAAAATTTAAAACAAGTTCATTTGGTGGTTGAGATCGCAATGGAGGAGGAAGAAGAGAAGAATTAATTTTGTGGGCCCCACGATACCAATACACTCTTCCTCACGTGCGACATTTTAAAAAAAAAAAACAAAACAAAACTGCACGTGAAAGAGAAAGGAGGAGGAGAGAGGAGTGAGAGAGGATATCGAAGGGTAAAAATTAAAATTTATTGTGAGGACCCACCACAAGAGTATTTTAGCAATGAAAGGAGTGTTTTAGCAATTCTCTCCATCTTTTGGAGTATTTGAGAAATTGCTCCAAGTGACGATATCAAACCGTACTCGTTTGTCGGGTTGGGATCCTGCTAAAAAATGGGCCTAAATGAATCCGATGGGCCTAACATTCTTGTTTAACAGGCCTGCTTTGATCTGGGCCTTGAACCAGGAGTGGTGAAACCTACCTCCAATAATGATTCCCTCTAGTTCGATGGCGAGGAGCAAAGCCGTCGATCATTAAATGCTTGGCGTATATCAGAATAAGTCCCCTAGAATAGGTTGAATCTAGATAGCGTGAATATTGAGTTTTTGCCGACAGACGTAATGATTACGTATCTCTTTGGTTTCTCCTTTTCTTTTTTCTCTCTTTTGTTTTTGTTTTGACGTTCGTCAATTTTCGGTTTTTCTTATTGTCATTTTTCACGCTTCACTCCATCTACAGTTGATTTATCCGATTTGGTCAATGATTTTTTGCTTTCTTCAGCAGTTTGTTTCTTTGATTCCTTTGATCTCCTCTCCTCTTTATTTCCTCCAAACATGTTTAGACAGATTATGGCCGAATTTGGTTTGTCTTCAGATTCTCTAGGATTTTCGGAGCAGATAAAGGGGATTGGTGCAGGTGTCGAGGCGAAGACGGGGGGAGGTGAAGTGAGGCTCCTCGTCAAGTAAATAAGATAGAATCTACCAAGTCTGACGCTCGATCATTTCAAGATTTTTGTCTCCTTGACTTTTCTCGGAACATAGAGATTATGATACGCGCCCCCGGAGCAGAGACCATAAAGTCCACCTCCTTGCTATATAGCCCTCTACGAGGCCTTTTTCACTGGAAGCGTCTTGTGGTTTTCCCTACCAAGGATGTTGGTTGCCTACTTCGAAGAAAGAGGGATAGCGTTTACTCAATTGACAGGGCCATCCATGAGGAAAATTATTGGGGCGCTCGTTCTTACTGCTGAGCTAGAGATGGATATATCTTGTCGCATTAGTCATAATGACAAAGGAACTATCCTGGAAGTCAACCATATTGTTGGATCGCTGGGGTGCCACGAGCTGTTAAAAAGCGATCATGACGTGGTCATTCTTGATTCCTTTATCGATGAGTTAGAGCAGGACAAAGTCTTAGGGAGTAGGACATACCAGCCCACGAGGATTTAGATCTTATTATATCTCCATCCCTTAGCAATGTTCCGATGGATTTGGTTGACGAGGAGACGCCATTTGGGTTGAACTAGCGTGCATCAAAAAACGAGCTGCATGTGATGTCAATATTTTCCCTCCTTTTTGATGACCCAATTGATGATTCCGTTGAACGGGGCAAATATCCCGAGGAGCAGCGGGATGAGCAACTAGACGGGCGAGAAAACCAAATGATCGTTAATTTTGTTGTTTTGCTTTTTGTGTCTTCGAACCGGGGTGTGGTTCGGGGAAGTATGTTGTAATATATTTGTATGGATGTATAATGCTTTTTGAAAATTTTGCTTTGTGTTTGGGAGTGGATCAGTTTTGACTTATGCCGAGCATAAAGTCGGCGATCATGCCACTTTGCTAAGGCACAAGAAATTAATTAAAATAGATTAATAGTTGTGCCTCGCGAAAGGCTACTTGCATACCCGTAAGGGGATCAAGCCATCTATAATTCATTTTAAAAGGTAGACAAAGTAGTCCGAAAGTAGATTGTTCGCGATTTGCTGTTAGATGAGGAGCATTCGTGATATCTAATGGTATAAACACTTCAGATTCATGGAGTTCCAGGATCCATGTATCGCTTTGCCGCCCAATTTGGTGAGTTCAAAGACGTTCGGCTTGACGACCTTGTAGATTAAGTAAGGTCCTTCCCAGTTCGCACCTAGTCTGAATATTGGTTACTCTGGGTATTTTCGAATATTTTTTTGTAAGACGAGGTTGTCTTCTTCAAAATATCGTCATTTGACTTTCTTTTTGTAATAGCGAGCAGCTTGTTGCTAATATTTTTTTGTAAGACGAGGTTGTCTTCTTCAAAATATCGTCATTTGACTTTCTTTCGAAGAATGCCAAATACAAAAACTTCACTCAAAGCAGTTTTTAATTTTTATTATTCAAATAATCTATTCTTGACTTAAACTTCATTATAAATAATTTTTCACAGATTTGAATTTTAGTTTTGAAATACAAAAACTTATATGATGGAAAATACACATGCAATTATTTCCAGCATAATTTTTTTTTTTTGTCAATTTAACGTAGTAGTTTTAATATCTCATTTAACATTGTGGGATGCTATGCTCGAATCTTTACATATGTGATAAATTTTCGAAATAACCACTATTATACCATATAATTATATTTATTCTATTTAATATCATATTTTCACTTTATTTAACTATTAATTAAGTATATTAAAATGTTGACAAAAATTTTTTTTAACTGCCATTAAGTTCAATAGATAGAGAGAGAAAGTTGATATCTCTCTCACACGACCATTTATATATCATTCGTTCTTTTTTTAATCAAGGAATTGACTGGGCATGAGCCAATAAAAAGAATGAGTCAGAAACACAACGATCAGTTCGATATAATTGAAACTTTGAACGGTTCAATTGGATTGGTTCGTTGACCGGTAAAGATGAAATAATCAAATTAAATACTTTGCATTGACCACTCTTAAGCTATTTTGGTGGAGACATAATGATCCTACGAACAGATTAACCCAAAATTGGTACACAATAAAGTTTAAAACGGGATAAGCCTTGAACAACGAGCGTGAACTCAAGATGCCAAGGGATGTAGAGCGATGGGTCACACAAAAGTTGCGGATAGCCTTTAATTCACCGAACTTGTGTTCTTTGGATATCACACACCAAAGGGGACACAAAGATTTCTTGAACTTACTTAGGATATTACACACCTAAGGGGCTTAAGAGGCTGTTAGATATTACATACTAACAAGTGATCGAAAATAGACAAGACTTGCACGCTTGGAACAACTTCAGAGAAGATGCAAGCACATGCAAACAAACAAAAATTAAATGCATTAATAAACTAACTCCCTAACTAACAATTAATTCATAACTCTTGATGGCAAAGGAGGAGAATGGGCCTGCCTGTAATCAATAAATCGGCTGAGGAGAAGTGGACCAATTACCTTATTAAAAATCTATCTTTAGTAAACTCAGTGGGACAAACCCAAAGACATGGAAAAAGAGCATAATCGGTCCACTTAGCCACTTATTGAACTCCAATGGCATGAATGAGGACGATTGTAACCGTCTATGGTTCTGCTCTGGTAGTGGTCTTAATGTCCTTTTGTTCGTCCGTGTGATCGTCCTAATGGTGCGTATGATCGTCAGTTGGGTCATCCGGACCATTCGTGATGTGTGCGTCCGGGACTACCGTGCGTTCATCTGTGCATCCGTCGGGTCCTCCGTTCCAACCTCCAGGTCATCTGTTCCAACCTCTATGTCATCCGTACCATGCTCCAGGTCATCTTGTCCGTCCGTTCCAAGCTCCAGATGGTCTGGTTTGTCTGCTCCATGCACCAGGTGGCCCGTGTTTGCCTTAGGCCTTCTAAGGATCATATCATCCATTTCCTCTTGAAAAGGAGTTGTCCTTAAATCTGGATCATCTCCTTGGACAAAGAACAAGTTAGCATTCACGAAATTATGCAAGATAAATGATTTACCTCCAAATCTTCTCAGGATTGGCGTTGGCTTATGTGTGCTGTCTGGTGGTGCTTGTTTGATTAGGATGGAGAAGCTGACGTCTTGGTGTGTATCCTGGTCTAAATCAGGTGGCTTGAACCTTTAATCTTCTTCTCTCTTTTGAGTTCTTCTTTGGCACTTCCTTGCAGCCCTAAAACCTGTATTTGACTCTTTTGACAAAAACAAATGAATCATATATATGTGATCAGGGATAAAAATAAAAAGAGCAAAGGGGATAAAAGGGTCTTTGATGTACAATGGGATTTATATTCAGACAAAACGTTTTTAGACCATGTAATAAATTGTTCTAGCTTGGAAAAGTTTTCAAAAGCATGTTCTTTCAAATTAGAGTTTTTCTCATAAAGTTTAAAAAAGAAAAAAATCTTTATATCACAAAATATCATAGCTTTCTTTGGATGATTTAAAATTATGCAAATTTTTCCTAAATAATAAAGTGAAATTTCCTATCTTAGAAAAACATTTATCAATCACAAAATCTTTGTTACTTCCAATCAATTATTTCCAAACGTTTTCCTAAAAATTATGACTCAAAGCAATATTAGAATCACACACTTCATCAAACAGAAAATCATTTTTCCTAGAAATTTTTTCATGTTTAAGTATTTCAAAAGTTTGGATTATCTTATCAAACACAAATTCAGAAACAAAAAATTCTTTCATATTTTTGAATCCAAAATTTTTTTCTTCATTAGGAGTAATAAGAACAAAAATATTAGGAAAAGTACTAATCACACTAATTTTCTTACAATGTTTATTGAGATTTTCACAAGCAAATGAGTGAAAGGTCGGTTTTTGTACAATACTATCTGTAAACTCGGTCAATGGCAATCTCCTTCGTGTCTTTTCTGGTAGGTTCTCTTCATGACCCCCTTTGACAGTAGGGATGACCTTAGCGACATCTAAGAACTCCATATTTCTGGCTGGTGGTACTTTCTTTGGTACCTCCTTTGCCGTATTTTCCTCAAAATCCTGTGAAGAGAAGACAAGAATACTCGAGCTTACCGGTTCAAAGATGGTTAGTTCTTCAAAAATCTTTTCAATAACGAGATCAGACTGAGAAGAGGGTTGAAAACACTTAGCTTGGGTTGGATTACTTGAAGTTTCTTTAGTCATGAGCAGCTCTTTAACAATCAAGGGTACCTTGGGCACATCTTTAGGAATTTGCTTCTTTTGGATGACCGGTTTTCTTTAGAACAAATCAGACATGGTTTGTTGTAGCAACTTCTGAAAATGGGCGTGGGGCTGTGCTCCTTTTCTGGCTATTCACCACGGCCTCCAATGCATTCAGCATCTGTTTCTCCAAGTTATGATAATTCTTTTGTGTACCCAATCGGTTTTGAAGCTGACAAGTTTGTTCAAGGCTGCTTTGATCACCACTGCTACAAACATGTTTTGCTTCTTCTCTGGATGATCTGTTTCTCCTAATAGGCTTCTCATGTGGCTCCTTTATGTGTGGCTTTTTCTGAACATAATCAAACTTGTCAAAAGCCAATTTGTTTTTACTTTTTGAAATCAAACCGTAGTTATGCTCATATTTGATTTTATCTCTGGTTGGTCTGGATTGATCTCTGTTTTTCCAGTTAGCTTTATATGGCTCCCTTCTTTTGGGTTGGTTGGCCCATTCTCTTCTTTGGACCGCTTGCCCTTGGGTGGGAATAAGCTGTTGGATTTCCTCACGCAATCCGTCAAGTAATCCGGCTTGCATAGTGTTAATTTTGGTGTTCATCATTTGTTCCATTTTGGAAGTGAGAGTTTCAACCAACAGTTTGTTTCAATTTTGGCTTGATTTTTGTTTTGGCTCAGACATCCTTCCTGAAAAGAAAAAAACACAAACAACTAGTCAAAAGTTCTCGAGAAATCAAAGTATACTAAAGTGTGAACTAAACATAGTAACAATTTTTTTTTTAAAAAAAAGAACCAATTTTAACTATTTTTTTAAAATATGTATGGTAAAATAAAAATTATAAAAAAGGGTAAAAATAAAATGATAAAACGAAAAATGATAGAAAAAAAATTTAAAATAAAAATGATAAAAGAAAATAACAAAAAAGAACTTAGCTTGTGTATTGCTGATACCACTTGATGAGATCCTAGGAACGGATCAACCCAAAATCGGCACACAAAGAAGTTCAAAACGGGATAAACCTTGCACAACGAGTGTGAACTCAAGTTGCCAAAGTTATGTGGAGCGATGGATCACACATAGGTTGCGGATAGCCTTTGATTCATCGGACTTGTGTTCTTTGGATATGACGCACCAATGAGGAAACAAGGGTTTCTTGAACTGGCTTACGATATTACACACCTAAGGAGCTCAAGAGGCTATTAGATATTACACACTAACAAGTGATCAAAAATTTAGAAGTATAACTTTCATTAAAAATTGATGTCTTACAAATGAAGAATGGACTACTATTTATAGAAGAGAAAAGAGACAAGATATGCATGCTCGGAACAACTTCCAAGAATATGCAAGAACATGCAAACAATCGCAAATTAAATGTATTAAGAAGCTAACTCCCAACTCCCCACCTAACAACTAATTTCTAACTTTTGATGGCAAATGAGGAGAAATGAGCCGGCATGGAATCAATAAATGGGCTGAGGAAAAGTGGGCTAATTGCCTCATTAAAAACATATCTTTGGTAAACCCAAAGGGACAAACCCAAAAACAGGAAAAAAGAGCACAATTGGTCCACTTAGCCACTGATTGAAGTCCAATGGCTTGAATGAGGACGTTTGTGACCATCCATGGTTTGGTCGTGGTCTAAATGTCATTTTGTTTGTATGCGTGATCATCCTAGTCATGCATCTGATCGTCCATTGGGTAATCTGGACTGTTGGTGATGTGTGCATCCGGGACGACCGTGCGATCATCCGTGCTTCCGTCCTTCGGGTCGTCCGCTCTAACCTCCAGGTCATCTTGTTCGTCCATTCCAAGCTTCAGATGGTCTGGTTCATCTGCTCCATACTCCGGGTGGCCCGTGTTTGCCTTAGGTCTTCTGAAGATCATATCAAGACATGACCTCTGTGTTTCCACGTTTGTTCGTCTCTTCTACTTCTTCAGCGTCCGTCTCTCCCAACCCGTCGTCCTCTTAAGTTAGATTTGTTCTGCTTTTTTTTGTTAAATGTACAATCTTCTTAAATTAAATGTTATTAGACACAGACAATTAAGAATTTAGAAATCACAAGTTATTTGCTTTGAAGGACATATCTTCATATAAAAATAAGAATTCGAGATTTAAATCTAAGAAATAGCTCTTTTTATTAGCTTTAGAAAATGATCTCAAAACTAAAGCTCCCAAATCTCTCTCAATTCGCACATGCATTTACAAACATTGCCTATGTTTATAAAAGTGTAGATATCTCCTAAACCTATTAAGATTAACTTCCTAAACTTATGAAGATAAACCTTATTTTATAAGTAGATAACTTTTAATCTCGATATTAACTGTCAATATGATTCTTCTCTTGCAATGCTTGATCTCCAAGCTTCTCACTTCAAGTTTATATCAATATGCTTTTCATGATATAAACTCAAAATCAGTTAACAAAAAAAAAACTCAAAATCAGTTAACAAAAAAAAAACTCAAAACCAGAGATGTCTAATCTAGTTTAACTGAATTGAACTGAAAATTTCTGGAAAAACTGATTGAAACCGTTGTGTCTTACGAAATAGACAAACAGTTTTTTATATAAAACAAATGTTATTTGCAGGACTATCTAAAGGATATGAGATTACCTATTGATGTATATGATGAATAGTTGATTATAATCTACTGTTTTAAAAGTTTCGTTTCATAGACCTTTTTAACTTTAGGCAAGCTACTTTGGCATAGTGATGAGTGTTGATGAGAATGTTTAGAGCTCGTAAATGTTGCTGAGACAGCAGCTTCTTCTGCCGAGAAGAAGGGAGACTGTAACGAGAGTTTTGGAAATTTTTATTTTAAAAAGTTATAAAACGAATCCGCTCATTAATGGGCTTTTATAATCCGGCCCATTTGTTTTGTTTGGTTACTATAAAATCGACCAGTTATAAGACTCAGCCTCTCCTTCAACGAAACGATATCTAGGGTTTTCGAGTCTCACATACGCCGCTCCTTCTTCCTCTTTCGAAATGGGTCACGACAACGTGTGGAACTCTCATCCGAAGAAGTACGGTCCTGGGTCTCGCACCTGGTAAATCGTCTTCCTTTCTCGCCCTTTTGCTTTGATTTACTTGGTCCATAGAAGTATGGAAAGCGAACGTAATCTCGATTTTTAATTGTTCAAACTGGCCAATGTCTCTCTGATTTTATGAATCTTATTCCCTTTGATTAGATTTTGTGATTTATCCATCCAGTAATGAATGCTTTGACCTGTGTCTATAGTAGTATTAAGGTTTTGATTCCAAAAGTTCGTGGCTTTTTGGTTTGATTGTTGTTGCTTTGGTCTGAGTGTATTGTTATGTAGAAGTAAGGATGGCACATGATATTGTTAGATCGAGACAATATATTTATTACCATGATGATTTCTGTATGGCTGTTACATGTGAGATTAGCTATATGTGTTATATTTGGTAGTCAAGTTTCTGAAATTATAATTTACAATACAAAGGTTGTCTGCTTGTAGAATAAGAAAGGAGAGATCTTTACTTTGATTTGTGTATTGATGTTCCATGTAAGATTATCGTAGGTATAAGATTGTTGTCTTCATCATGTGCAATTAGCTTATGTGTTATAATTGTAAGTCAAGATTCTAACTTTGTGCTATTCTATTGTGGTAATTTTGTAGCCGTGTGTGTGGAAACTCCCACGGGCTGATCAGGAAGTATGGTCTGAACTGCTGCAGGCAGTGCTTCCGCAGCAATGCCAAGGAGATCGGATTCATCAAGGTAAGTTCAATGATATACATGCTCTAATTAGCACCTTTATGATTTTGTCTGTATTTCATTCGTTAGCGTGATTCTCATTCTGGTTTTTGTTTCCTTGTCTCTGCAGTACCGTTGATCAGGCACCAATTGTTGATTGATGCTTGTAATACACAAACATGATGGCGTCGATGAATTGGCTCTGAAACTTGCTTAGTTTTTTTTTTTAATTTTAATGAAGAAGTTTTTTTTTGGAGGTATCCAAGTTGTTGGACCTCTCAAAAGACCTATGTGTTGTCTTTAAAGCTTATGTTTCTTTGGAACAATGATCTATATGATTGCAATATTCATATGATTTTGCAATCGAATGGTTTTGCCACCTTCATTCTTGCTGCCTCATTTCGTGCTTTCCGTTTCTGAATGATGGTTTTCAAGACAGCATTGGGACTTAACCCGGTTGTCAACTTTTGCCCTGTAATCGGACAGCTAATCTCATTGGCGTGTCCAGATCTATCTAATCACTTTCAACTACTTTTTCTGTGGTGACTGGACCTTCCATATTTCTTTGGTCAACGGGCAGATGAATGCTTTCGTATGGAGGCTCCATTAACTGTGTCAACTGTGGTAACATTGGCAAGGATTCGCTCAGAGTTGCATAACTCTGGCCGCTGCTAACATTTTGTGCTCTGGCTTGGGATATCTGGTATTTCGCTCATTTGTGATTGTGATTTCGCTCAGGTAACTTTCATAGGAAAATTCAGGATCAGTAGGATAGATTTTCACCCATCTGCTTCACAACACCTTCAAAGCCTGCCTCAATGTTTTTTCGGTAGTTGATTCTGCTCCGTTGCTTTCTTGAGATATCTCGACAAGATTCGTGGCTGCATCTATACTCTCGGTATAGTGATTCAAGAACATCAGTTGAACATATGACGACGTTCTCTCCTGTCTGTATCTCCATTAACACCACTTAAAATTTATATGATAAGTTGTTGAATCTCTCTTCATTACATAGATAGTTTCAGTGACATCAAGCCAAACCTCAACAGCTACTATTTACATAGATAGTTTCAGTGATAATGAAAATGTCAAAAAAACCTACGCTTAAACCGATAATTCACCCACTCAATATATAAGACTGCTCACGGAAAGATACCTACTCTCTGCTTCATCTATGTATCATGAGATCCAAGCTATCCTATTATATTTATAAAGCTAATATCGTTTGTGTTTTCGCATAGCAGTGAGAGAACCGAATTCGGTACACAAACACCATTTTATAACGTTACTACTTCCAATCGATTGGTAAGGTGAGATAGAACCTTCTGCAAGATTCGTATTTTCCAACATAACTATGCATTCTATCAGGTGCAGTTTCCTACTCTGTTATATGAGTGTCATGATCTTATTGGTGAAACCACTTTCAAAGTAGTTTGTCTTTTGTATGTACTATCGTACGAAAATATGTCCGAGGAGGATATTTAAGCAGAAATGCACACCAACTCGAGGCACAGTGAAAAGCTTCGAGCAGCGAACTAGGCGATTAAAGGCAGTAACACTGTATTCAGACAGTTTAGTTTCTGATGTTGAAACGTGTTAGTAGCTTCAACTGTTGTAATGTCTACGAGCTTATCATTAAGGCATAACATTTATCAGATAGATCAGAGATTCAGATACAAATTAATCTAAACCTGATCGGACACTAGAGACATTGGATTTTTTGGTGATTGCAAGATCCGCTCGTGATCACTAAATGTAAATCATATAGTATTAGATTGTTACGACTCGCAATTATTTTTACTTTTTAATTATGAGGATCTTGCGGCGCTCGAGCTCATAGAGCAGTTCCACGACTGCAGAGTCGAAGGAACTCTTCTTGTCAGGCCTGGCTTCTCCGGCATACATCACAGCCTCACGGTTGGGTATCCTTAGAGTTATGGTGGATGTGAAACTGCTGAAGCTAGTCCGCTTCTCATCGCCATCAGTGAATTCAAACGGAGTTCTGTGCACACACAAGTAAAGTATCAGTTTAAGATTGGTCAAGACTCAGGAGAGCAGAAAAAAATATGACAAACCAAAATGAGACACAAGTGATGAATTCACCTGGACTTCTCTTCCGAGGTGTCGAACGTAGGCATTGGCCAGAGATGCTTCTTGCAGAACTCATGTAGCGTTCCACGAGGCCCGCCTTTCTTCATGTTAATAGGTCCAAGAACTGAAAAAAAGAAATCATTAAACCATGAAATGCAGAACTCTGGATGCCAAAGAAGTGAAAGAAGAAAAGAAGAATCGTAAGGTATTTTTTTACCTGGAACCACTATACTCTCCATTTCGATAGAATCTGACGACGGTGTTTCTCTGTCGCTATGATTGCAAGCAAGCTTTACACCCATGGAACTTTGATTATCCCCGATGAAAATTTTACGTGAAATGTTTCTCTTCTGAAAGAACCAAAGAAAATTTCAGTGAATGTATACATCGCAGACATACACATACAAGTGGAAACATCAGGATATATACCTCAAGTTGCTTAAGCAGATGTAAAGCTGCTTTTCCCAATGCTAGTTTATTTGTCTGTTCAGATCCATCTCCGGTCAAAAGAACATCGTCCAGCTGCAACTGGATCGTGGCTTGTGCCTTCACACCATCATTTACGCATTTCACCCGGAAAAAATACCCTAAAGAGTCGCATAGCTCATTGAGTTCTCGGTATGGAGGAAGCTGAAGTTTATCTGGCGTTACAAGTGGAGAAAGTAACGGCTCAAAGACTCTCCACACTTCATCAAGATCTAACCTTGTATCGATCAGCAATGCTCCAGCGATACTCTCCACCACATCTCCAAGAGCCTAAACCAAAACAGACAAGTATGTCAACCTATTTGCTCTCTTTGTTATCTGAAATCACTCAGGCAGGGATTTTTAGGATTTTTAAATGGTCATGCAAGTATGTTGTTACCTTAGGGCCTTGTATTGAAGGGACTGTTCTACCAGTCTCATCTGGCTTTGGAAAGGACATCAGATACTCGTTTATTTGAGTCTCAAGAACCGTAGCACAGTGATGAAGGTGGGTATGCAGATTATTTTTCACTGCAACTTGCGCAAAATTTTCGTTGTTTACACATGCAGAACGAAGATCAGTCATCTCTCCAGGCCCGGTATTTTCGTAGGTGCTAAAGAGATGTCGAGTAATTAGAAAATCCAGCACAGAATCGCCAAGAAACTCCAATCTCTGTTTGAGGAACAAGTTGATGGCATGAGATAAGAAAAGCTGGTAATAACTTAGCCAAATAAATGCAGGGTTGAAACAATGACGTTATACCTCGTAGGAATAGGATTCATGAACAGAGGAATGTGTGATAGCCTCTTTTAAAAGAAACTTTGTAGAGAATTCACTTCGGATCTTTGTCTCCAACTCCGTGAGCTCATCGTCTTTAGGAATGTAACACCGTAGAGAAACTCTATTGATGGCTTCATTCACTAGTTCTGTGTCAAACTCAACGTCAACGCCAAGCCATTTCATCATATGAAGAGCCGCAGTCAATCCACCGCTAACATAATAGGCACCAATCAGGGCCTCGGCGCAATCTGATACAGATTTTGAAACTGTCCATCTATGACCCATGTCACAAGACTTTCCAATTTTTATAGTCATGTTCTCTGTAAAGAATCTTGGGTCCAACGGTACTTCTCTAGTATCAATCCCACACTTGCAAGGAACGGGAAAGAGAGAACATTGACCAGGTGCGGTCCAACGACGCGGTTCAAAAGAGCCATTTCTTATGTATCCCTATAAAACCCAAAGGTCTTTAGTTTTACGAATAATTACAATACATTACTTACATATATAAGAAGATACCTGTAATTTGCGATCTGTTGCCAAACGGTGAAGATTTGAGTTAGATATAATTGATTGCCTCTTACGCGTAAGTTGTCCCTCGTCTTTGTCAGGATACTTAAGGAATAGAGAACAGCTCACAACATACTTCAAGACTGAATCCCCAAGCAGTTCCAACCGCTCCATGGAAAACGCTTCAGGGCATGTAAGTGTTGTAAGTGCTTCAAGAATCTGATTCATTGAATCAATACAACATTTAATTGACATTTAAGGATATCTAGTTTCATCTCTAAATGACAAAATAGTGTGGAAAACCATACCGATGTACTCGATATACTGAAGTTATCGATGCTACAATCAATCTCTTCCCTGAGTTGGCTGGCCAACATTAGAGACTCTAGGCGGTGCATCACTGAGGGTAGTAAGTAGATTGATTTTACCACAGCACGTGGTACGTCAATTCTGACCAAAAGCTCCGGAGGCAAATGAGCGAAGATATTCGGTTTTCTTTTTCTAACATTCTCAGCCTTTGGTTCTGTCTTCACAATCACTGTTCATTTACATTGGAAACAACATATAAAGAGCTTGTACACTACAATATCCTGAGAACATATAAAATGTATCAATGTCTTAGAGAAATTCTCAAGAATCAACTAACCTTCGTCACTGAAATTGACTAAAAGGTTGTGCGCATGGTGACTCTGCTTCAACTTCAACAACGGCTGGTTCGGGTGCGCCAATACAATCCCATACCTGATTAAGGGAAATGACATCATAAGTTATGGAAGTAAACTGAGAGAACATCCATAGATAGAATATCACTTACTTTTTATTAAAATATTCTGCGTAAGTAGCATATTCTGATGAGGCCTCGTCCTCAAACGGGCTCATAGCAGAAGAATCCTCTACAGCTTCAACTATAGAGTAAATCCTTCCGGTGTGAATTGCAATGACCACAATTTCTTCGAGACTATTTTTATCAGATGAAGCGTTGGCAAAGTGAATCAGATTCGTTTCCGTTTCCTTCTTTTCATCTTCGAGTAAAAGTTCCTGACCAGACGAGGTGTTACAATGACTTCCATCACTAACCTGAAGTTTAAGAAGAGAATTTTTCTTCAAGAACTCAACTACAGAGGCACAGGAGTTGATCGCTGACCAATCAATCGTCGCACTCGAAACTAGATCATTTGCTTCAACCGGCAGCAGTAGAAACATAAAGGAAGGGTGCCAAAGAGAGCTTGTGTCAGTTTGAAGCAAAAATTCTCTCTTTGTTTCCAATGACTTGGATCCAATAAACAACTTTCCAAACATGCCATTGAAGAAAAACTGCTGAAAACACTTTGCTTTGACCATCTGCATGATTTCCCACGACATGAAGAAGAAGATAGTAACTTCAAAGATGAAACAAAAAAAACAATATAAATCCCACGGATCAGAGTGTGGGAGGTACCTCTTCGTGACTCAAATGTATCTGGCCACTAGGCGACACGGAAACCTTTATATACTTCCTGACCAAGTAAAGGTCCATCTCGACATTACCAATATCATCGGCAAGGGTTGACTGAATCAAAAGAGAGAAACTTGAGTACGCGTCCCCAGAAAAATTACTCCAGAAGTTCAACTTATAAGCCTGAAAGATGGCGCCATCAAGATTTTCTCCCCAGGTTCCTGACAATGCATTTGCACGAGTTGTCCCGTGCAGCTCCTTCCGCTTTTTTGAACCTGTCCAAAGAATAAAATATATAAACAAATCAAGAAAAGCCCCATACCTTATGTGCAATTAAACATCAGCTTATAAAAGAACTTGAGACCAAAAACACTGACACATACCTGCAGCCGATGAAGATGATTTACTTTTAGAAGAGGCAACCTTCTCTTTGGCGCTGCGTTGTAACAGATTCTTATCCAACGCGTCCAGTTGGCGTAAATTTTTAAACGCTGACTGCTCATTTGGCGCTGCTTCTTCAAAGACCATGGCTCCATTCTCCTTCACGCCATGGCCATTTGTCACTGAAAGTGGACAAAATTTCAGGTTTGGAGTTTCTTGATCTCGCAATGGTACTTCTCTTCGCATAAGGTCATACAGATGATCTCTTTGTTTCGGGTTTCCCCTACAAAATTTAGTATTATCAAAACTGAGATGCAAAAGAAGGCACTGCTTTTAAGTAAACACGTTGTGTTAATCAAGACTAACACCTACCTTTCAAGAAACATAATAGACTTAGAGTTACTCTGTCTGGCCAGTTCTTGAGACTGCGAGTAACTACACACTGTTTTAGGCAGGTCAAAACATACCATGCATGAGCAATCTGGCACCTGAAACCCCTCTTCAACCACGTCGGTGATAAATAAAAGATTGACCTGCATTCATTAAAAAAAGTTTCAGAAAAGACCATTATTAAATTCTTCAATCTGTGAGTCGTCCGACTGTGATGAAGAATATGCAACCTTGCCAGCAAGAATTGAATCTTGCGTTTTCTGTGCCAGTGCATGGGTGGAGGCGTTGTTCCCTATTAAATACAAGACGTTAAGGTAACCTAAAGAGGCTTGTTTCTTCACGAATCTTTCGATCACTTCCGCAGTTATAATTCTCTCAACCAAAGTAAGACACGGCTTTTGCATTTCACCTCTGCAAGCATATTAAAGTCGTCAGAACAGAAGGAAACTTTGTTGCAATTTTGAGGACTGAAAAAAACAATTGAAGTTACCTAAATGAATCCAGTAGATGGAAAAGTTTTTGTAACTTTGGAGATACAAGTCCTGAATTCACTGCTGACAGATTGTCTTGCTGCAAATCTACCGAATTCTTATCTTCTATTAAATCATACATATGAGGCACAGTGAAAAAGAATGATTGAATATGTGACTAGAAGTGGACTCCTCAATGCAAAATAGAGCTTTGAATACAGTACCTTGCTGCAAATACACCCCAAGTGTGGATAAAATATCCTCAAGAAATTGCTTGCACACCATTGAGCATCCTTTATACGTTTCACTTTCCTCTTTCGTATTTGAGATTTTCTCCAAGCAGACTTCAGCCGCCTTAAATGAAGGAAAAAAAAGTAATGATTCAGTATGTGGCGGTAATAAAAACTGAAGTGGTAGTATGTGATAGAATGAATACCAAATGAGCGCAAATCAGGCCAAGATTATCAAAACAATGCAAAATCTCTCTGTAGTCAATGGACAATCGCTTTTGATAAGTCTTAAACTTATTCTCCATCTCGGGAGAACTGCCTTTTTCCATTTCTTGAAGTCTTAACAGAGAAGCATCAAACTGGGAACAATATATAACCTTTTTCAAGCCCTCTGAAAGATAATAGGAAGAGCAATGTTCTGGCTCATACTCAGTGAGCAAATATATATTACCTTGAGGTGCGAAGTTTCCAGCTTTTCTTTCAATTCCAAGCTACAGAAAGTGGGTGGGTCATAAAATATTGGACCTTTTACTGTTGTAGCAAAGTTATCCACCCCTTTCTGCCCTTCAGGATTAAAGACCTGAATTTCAAAAGTTAATCTTGCTTTATCATTAATTCGTGAACCAGTATATATTTCCTTTTTGCACAAAAAAACAAAGTACCTGCAAGTCCATGAGGCTCTCAAGTTCTGATACTTGATCTGCACAGTTACATGAGGAACATTAACAAAACAGTTACGTACATCAAGATCTTTTGTTTGACATACAGAGGAAAAGAGAAATTTTAAAATAGCATGCCTTTTCTAATGGCGGCTGATGCAGTCAAACCAAATATCTTCGGTTTGTCAGTAGATTTGTGATAGAACTCCTTCATGCAAACAGGAAGGAACACAGATATATTTACTGGTTACGAAAAAAATGAAAAATGAAAAATGAATAGGTGCTATCATTATTGAGGAAACACACCTTTAATATTTTTGCATAGGGATGATTGCCAGCGGTGCAATGGCATTCATCTATTACTAGAAGGCATACCATCTCTAATTTTAAGAATGAACTTCTAAGGGCTTCCACAAATATTTGAGGAGTCATAACCAGAACCTGAACAAGCCATAACATAATATCATTGCAGTAGTAGACAGATCAACTGGGTCTGGCAACAGATAAAATGTATGTGATAGCTTTTAATGAGATCAATGTAGTCACAAACAAGTTAAACAAAACTCTAGGCAGCAAAATGAACAAACAAACCAGAATAGCCTTACGAAACAGGTAAACAAACAAAAAATCCACCTCAAAGACCATCCAAAATTAACAACAGTCTGCTGTTATGCTATGCGCAAGAAAATCAAAAGTCCATGCCAACAAGACGATTTAGGCAATAGCAAGTGATATTCAATAACTTCTGCATTCTTTTACCATCATATACGATAAAGAGATATTCAAAGTGGATTGCAACATTTTTTTACCATCAGATGCATTTTTTTACCATCCAATATTCAAAGTGGATTACAACATTCTGCCACAGCTCAACTAACGACAACAAGAAATTACTAGGAAGTCACTTGTTAGCATATAACAGCAAAATAAACCTAAACAGAAGCACAAACTTACATCTTGCTTGTTAACTTCATCTTCCCAGCGCTGGGATGTCCATTTATCAACTCCTTTAGCTCCAAAGTACTCTTCAACCTTCAGATTTACATGTGCTCTGATCTCACAGCAATGCTAAATCCATAAACAACAAAAAAGCAATCGGAAATTAGCTCCCATGGTGAATCGTCATCGAGTCAAAGTGATTAAACCCAAAACAACCAAACAAAACCCCAAAAGAAGTACGTTTTCTTTCACATACATCAATTGAATGAGACTACACAAACACGAGTAATGGAAGTTGGATAGAAGACTTGCCTGTTTGACAAGATTTACAGTTGGGGCCAAGCAAATAATCAATCTTTTGGCGGAATCAGAGGAACCCATTTCTTTAATAAGCATGTTGATTATCCCTGACTTATCAGTTCCTGTCTCCAGAAGAGAAATTATGTTTCTGTCTTTTGCAGCCTCGTACACCTTTAACTCACAACTACTGCAAAACTCAGACACATGGAGAAAGAGAGTAACTTTGGTGAATCAGCCTCCAAACCCAGAAGAAAACTAAGGAGAGGAAGATAAAAGATACCCATTTGAGTCGATCACCATAGGAGAAGAAGAAGAAGAATCAGGCGTTTGATCTCCATCGATTTCAGAGAATTTCCTCTTAAGCGAGTTGCTTCCTCCTCCACGTGGTTCATCTTCTTCTATTCTCTCAGGCTCCAACGCGGAATGCATGACGACGAAGACAAAAAAACGGAGAAAAATGAGGTTCCCAGAAAGATTGGTAGATAGATTCTACAAGGAGAATTTCGAATTTTGGTTTTGTGGTTGAATCGGCTAGGACTTTTGAAGAAAACACAGTCTCCAACGCACAAAAGACCCCAAAAGAAAAAGCCGATTCTCTTTTTCTTCGTCCTGCACTGCCACTAAGCAGTGTACTATGATGCTATTCAGAGAGAGACAGGGGTTAACACATGAGTTTGGAATGAGACTTTTATTTATCTTTTAATCAGAGACCCAATTGTGCCTGCTAATTATTACATAAATAGGTCAACAGAGCCGGGTCATGAATTCGGGTCGATTGAATGGACAGGCGGTGAACACGTGGCTAAGAGGGGTGGCCGTCCAATGTCTCCCTCTTTTACTTGGTTAAACATTACTGCAGTTTCCTTCTTCTGACTTCTCCATTTGAGTACCAGCGATGGATACAAGAGCAAGCCCATGTTCCTCAATGGTTTGTGGGCTTGACGTATCATGCTCAATATACTCTTAAGTCCGCCACCTGTGACAGGGTCCACTTCTTTGACAAGATTAATAGCAATCCCTTCTTTAGCTATATCCCTTGCCTTGTTTCATTGTGTCTGAACCACCTTTAGAACGCTTGAGTATCGACTTATTTCTCTTATTCACTACATATCCCTCTGAAAGGTGGCCCCATTTCTCACAAGTGTCACACCTTGGTGGAAGCCATGGATATGAGAAAATCCACTACTACATCGCCCTCATGTTTGAGTTTGAATTTCGAACTTTTTGGTAGATCTTTGGACAAATCAGCTTCAGTACAAACTTATTCTCTTCGAACTTCGTACATAACTCTGTATCCGGGTGAAGATGTTTCGGAAAGCATGCTGAACGTTCTATGTGGAAAATTCCTTAGAGTAACCCACATCGGCATTGTAGATTTCCGGTTGCGAGTCTTTGATAACTGCTGACCATTTAGAAACATCATTGGATTATCTGCAATACTCCACATTCAAACGGAGTACCCTTGACCAAACCGATGTATCTCTGATTCTGAAATTGACTGCCTTATCATCAATTTCATACACATCCACTCTCACCATTTGGTCCTCGAAGGGCTAGATATCATCAGAACCTTTGCTACCTGTGGAGCTGTGAATAAGAAGCTACCAACTAAAAAGTCTTCCCGTAGAGAAGTGTCCTCATGCTCATCATCAATATTAGAGTGAATACCAAATGTGGAATGAAGAACAAAGAAGGAATGTAGAACTTTATAAAATCGGATTTTAGAAATAACAATTTGCTTCATATTTTAATTTTTGAAATTGAAATAAACTATCAAACACACACATATATATATATTAATATTTACATATATATATATATACAAATATTAATATTGACATAACTTATTTTAACAAAATAATTATAGTATTTACATAATTCAACAATATTAAATTACATACTTAAGTATAACATTTTGACGATGAATAATAAATTCAAAAATTATCAACATAATTATTAGCAAAAACATAAAAGCTAACAATATTTATTTTTATTCTTTGACCATGAAGTATAGTTTTATATTTCACATATTAATCTTTATGATCATGATTATTATATTCAATATTAACAATGCATGATTCTTTGACAAACATTTTAATATTGAAAATTAAATAATAAATAAAATTAACATGACTTAATAACAAATATAAACTATAAAATCTTAAACAAAATTTTGTTTTTAGAATCATAAGAACAAAAAACAAAAAATATTTGGAGACGGGATGATTCATTTCTTTAACTCAATAAAATGCACGCAATGAGACAATTTTCATGCATTCTTTGAATCCTAGGATACAACCAAATATTAAGACAAACATGTTTCATTCATGTTTGAGTCTACAAGCTAATTTTTACTATATACTCAATAACATAAATCTACTTATGAAAAAGAGAAGTAGAAGAGGGAGAATGAAGGAACCTGTTAATTCTTGTGAATTTCTTAACTACTAGCACCTAACACCAACAACCAAGAAGATATTTCAAGAGAGCTTCAACACTTGGAAACTTCTCAAAGAATAAATAAAATGTGTCTAATGGTGTTTTCTTGCTTTATAATGAAATGATGATTTTTTCCTTCTAGGTAGTTTGATATTTATAGGAGATGAATAGCTTGGTGATCAAGTAGATTTAATGGACAAAATTATTTGGTTTTTAATACCAAAATTTGTAAATTACAAAAAATCTTTGACCTCTCTCTAAGCAAATTCTCATTCATATTTTAACTATATATTATAAGTCTACATGCTTATTAATATATTGTTCCAACAATTCTCCACATGAATAGTATTGACTCTAAAAACACTAGGAAAGTTTTGAAAAACCTTTTTAGGATATATTTAAGCTGAAAGAAGACTTTGTTGAGTATATGCAAAAATTTGACCTCACTCTAAGCAAATTCTCATTCATATTTTAACTATATATTATAAGTCTACATGCTTATTAATATATTGTTCCAACAATTCTCCACATGAATAGTATTGACTCTAAAAACACTAGGAAAGTTTTGAAAAACCTTTTTAGGATATATTTAAGCTGAAAGAAGACTTTGTTGAGTATATGCAAAAAATAACTGTATATGAAAATGTTACATTCTTCAGCGTTGAACCAATCACTGTTATAATCTATCGAGTTTACAAGCTCAGTTGGTGAACACGATGTCTTGAACTATCCGGATTTCTAGTGTAAACTAAGACAATAGATATAACACAATTATATTTTCTAGTAAAACTTTCGCTCTCTCATTGTGTTCATTTTGGCCTTGAACATGCATGGTATTTCTTGAGTGAATTTGGAGAATACAACATTTCTTTATTCTCATAGAAACAGCCCCATTTCACACTCAACAGGTGATTCTCGTATTCTATTTTGAAGTAATATGCTGTACTTCCTTGAAATAAATATGATGAAATCATTAAAAGCTTACGCTTACCCTCTGTTATACAAACAACACTGTTTATCATTATTAGAAACTAGGTAGAAACATAAGTTTCACAGTGTTTTATTTGACTTAATTTGACTTAGTTGTCTCTTTGAACATAGATAGTATAGGTGGGGTTACCGCCAAATTTCATCGTTAAATCACATGCTTTAAACCCATTCCTATTGATGATTTCAATACTTGATCTCGGGTTAGACATTTTGTAAAAAGATCTGCTAAGTTATCAGCTGATTTGATGTAATCTAGCGAAATTATACCACTTGAGATCAATTGTCTAATGGTCTTATGTCGTCTACGTATGTGACGTGACTTTCTGATGTGAGCTTAGTGGTGGTGCAACTGTTGATCGAGAAACTCGAGACCTTCAGAAGCAAATTGGGTGGAAAGGGGTGGATTGAAAGGACCACACAAGCTGCGGAAGACTTGTGATACACCAGGGTGTTCTTCTTGGAACAAGAAGAACGAAGGTAAGCTCTCCAATGGAGGAAGGGCAGCCGTCAAAGACAAGTAGACTAGGGTTTATTTTCTTTAAAATTCGAGTTTTCTTATTACTTGCAAGTAGTGAGGCTTATATAGGCCTTGTAGTTACAACTTAGAGTAAACAACATGATGTTTAACCCAAACAACAAGTAGTGTAAATAAAAACAGCATGTACTTCTTTTTGCTGTAGAAAAAAAATGGCTTAAGGCCTGATGACCTAAACATAAAAATATGGGCTTAAGGCCCTAAACTCATACTTAGTCTAAATAATGAAGAAATGAGATAGATAAGTCTTGTTGATGAAATAAGACCGAATTTGACTAAGACTTGTGAAGGATGGCGGATTGTGTGAACAAGTCTTTGTCATCATGCACACTAAGAGTGTTGCCTCATTAAAACCTTCTCCACAGTGGGACAAAACCGAAGATAGGAAAAAGAGTACAATTTCTTAGCACGTCTTTTGGTATCTTTACCGAATGGTGATGGTAAAGACACCGGAGGTGGAAGAGTCTTCGAGTAGGAACCTCCAATGTTCCTTAGCTGAAACAAACGGGCCTTGCTGAACTCCTGAGCCGTCTAGTGGGTCTTCGTCCGTGGTCTCCTGGGCAGCTGCCTGCTCCATTAGCTGGTTGAACTTGTCTCCCAAAGCTCGAGCCTTGGAACGTGTCAGTGGTCCTGGTGGGACTCGTGGTGCAGTCGTTGGTACGATGTCCTCATCATTCCCTCCCTCTTCAGGTGCTTTGGTCTCCAAAGCAAAGTTTTCCCCTGCATCAAACAACTCTAAGTCAGCAACATTAAACGTAGTGGAAACATTATACTCACCTGGGAGTTCCAATTGATATGCATTGTCGTTGATTCGCCGCAAGACTCGGAACAGGCCATCTCCTCGTGGTGCTAATTTGCTCTTACGCCGTTGGAGAAAACGTTCGGGTCGCAGATGTAACCAGACCCAATCTCCTTCTTTAAAAACCACGTGCCTCCTGCCTTTGTTGGCGTGCTTTGCTGTCTGAGAGTTCCTCCTCTCCAGATTCTCCTTGACTTCATGGTGCAAGCGCTTGACATACTCTGCTTTGGCTTCTCCTTCCAAGTTGACAACATCTCTGAGGGGAATGGGGGCGAACTCGATTGGGGTAGTGGGGTTGAAGCCGTAGACGATCTCGAATGGTGTCTTCTTAGTGCCGGAATGGATTGCTCTGTTGTAGGCAAACTCGACATAGGGAAGACATTCGAGCCAGTTCTTCAAATTACGACCAATTGTTGCTCGCAGCATCTGGGAAAGAGTCCTGTTGTCGACCTCGGTCTGACCATCCGTCTGTGGGTGATATGCCATAGAGAAGAGTAAATTGGTGCCAAGTTTCTTCCACAGTACTCGCCATAAATTACTGAGGAACTTAGTGTCCCTGTCAGACACAATGGTCCTGGGAATGCCGTGCAAGCGGACTATCTCTCGGAAGAATAAATTCGCCGTCTGAATTGCATCGTTCGTCTTGCTGCATGTTATGAAGTGTGCCATCTTAGAGAAACGATCTACTACGACGAGGATGGAGTCCTTGTGATGGACTTGTGGTAAGCCAAGCACAAAATCCATCGAGATATCTGTCCAAGGAGACGACGGACCCGGAAGTGGCATGTATGGGCCTTGGGGGTGCATCTTAGACTTAAACCGTTTCCAGAAAAGGCATTTCTCGCAATGGTCCTCCACATCTCGGCGTTTTCACGGCCAATAGAAGTGTTCCTTGAGCATACTCAAGCTCTTGGCAACACCAAAATGCCCCATCAATCCGCCACCATGAGCTTCTCTCAGAAAAAGTTCGCGAACTGAACCGCCGGAGATGCAAAGACGCTTGTCCTTGAAAAGAAATCCATCAAATAAGTAGAAACGGCTGTACTTGCCCTGACCATGTTCCTTGAACGCTTCCTTGAAGTCGTGATCTTCAGCATAGAGGTCCTTGAGCATTTCAAATCCCATAACCTTTGATTCCATGACCGAAATCAGGCTGTGTCTGCGGGATAATGCATCAGTGATAACATTGTCTGCACCTTTCTTGTACTTGATGACGTACAGGAATGTCTCGATAAACTCCAACCATCGAGTGGCCTTTTCTTGAGCGTCATCTGACCCTTGAGGTGTTGGAGTGTCTGGTGGTCCGTGTGTATGACACATTCTTTCGAGAGCAGGTAATGTTGCCAGGTTTGCAAGGCTCGGACCGATGCGTAGAGCTCCTTGTCGTACGTAGGGTATTTTAACGCTGCTCCGCTTAATTTCTCACTAAAGTAGGCAATTGGTTTTCCACCCTGTGTCAGGACTGTTCCAATGCCTACACCTGAAGCGTCACACTCTACCTCAAAAGTCTTATCAAAATTTGGCAGTGTAAGGACAGGTGCGCGTGTGAGACGCTCCTTCAACAACTGGAATGACTTTTCTTGTTCCGGACCCCACTTGAAATCTTGGTTCTTCTTGATGGTTGTTGTCAATGGGCTGGCAATCGTACTGAAATCTCGTACAAATCGTCTATAGAAGCTTGCTAGCCCATGAAAGCTCCGAACTTGGCTGGCATTAGTCGGCGTGGGCCACTCCTGAATGGCACAAATCTTTTCTTCGTCGACTCGAAGTCCCTGTGAGCTCACGACGAATCCAAGGAAGACAACCTGATCCGTGCACAAGGTACACATTTTAAGGTTTGCGTACAGCTGTTCTTTCTGAAGTGTTACGATCACAGTCTCCAAGTGCCCCAAGTGATCTGAATAAGATGCACTATAGACGAGTATGTCGTCAAAGTAGACCACAACGAATTTCCTTATGAATGGCCAGAGGACTTGGTTCATGAGACACATGAAGGTACTTGGTACATGAAGGTACTTGGTGCGTTGGACAGGCCGAAGGGCATTCGCAAGACATGTGCCTTCTACCCTTACATTTAAAGCATGTAATGGCGCTGCTCTTCTGTGGTTGACCTGCGTTAGAAGTCGGTGGACTAGGTCTGGAAGTCGTCGTTGGTTCCTTGGTAGGCACGTTGTTGTCCACGGCCTTACTCCTCTGCCGTGGGTCACCGGTGGGGGCAGCGCGGTCAAATGGCTTGGGGCCAGTACCCCAAGTGTTCTTTGGTCGGATTGGTGCTGCGGACTTGCGCCGGTTGCTCTTATCGATCTGAACCGCCAGATGGAAAAGCTCACCAAGGTCGTGATAAGGCTGCAGCTCGATCTTTCGTGCTATCGACTCATGTAATCTGTCGATAAACTGAGCCATGAGGCTTTCTTCCGAGTCATCCATTTCGAGCATGTTCTGTAGGTGCTCGAATTCGTCAAAGTACTCAGGCACCGATTTGCTGCCTTGGGTAAGGCGTCTGAATCGTCTTTGGAGTTCTCGGTGAAAGTGAGGTGGTACATAGCGTCGCCTCATCAGCTGGGTCAGCTCATACCAAGAAGTTAGAGCTCCCATTCGTGCTCTCCTGCGAGTAGCTATCTCGCAATCCCAACACGTGGTCGGTGAACTGGGTTGTTGCTAACGCAACTTTACGTGGTTCGTCGTAGTTATAATAGTCAAAGAGTAGCTCCATTCTCCGTTCCCAGTCTAGGTATTCCTCGGGGTCCAGATTTCCCGATAAAGGGGGTGGGTTGAGCTTAACGTCGGGGTGGAAGACTGGCTGCCTGGGCGGCGGCAGTGGCTCGTCATAGTAGTGGTCTCTTCCTAGACCACGGTGGGACGCCTCGGGTCGGTCATGCCGGTGCTGGTGTGGGTCATGCCGGTGCTGGTGTGTGTCATGCCGGTGCTGGTGTGTGTGCGTGGCGGGTGCGGGTGCCGGCTCCTCTAAACGCTCAAGACGAGTCATGAATTTTGATATCTGGGCAGTCAATGTTTGCAATAGTTGCATCATTGTTTGATTGGTCTGCCCAGATATTGATGGAGCCACGGAACGCACTGGCCGTGCCAACGACCCCGCAGACGACCCAGCCGGACCATGCCCGGACGAAGCAGTTCCAGTCGCGCCAGCAGGACCCATGACCCGTTCCAGAGCTAAGGCCTTGGGCACCAAGTTCAATCGGTTCATTGAGAGGAGGCTTGAGGTTCTGGAGCAGAATTCCGAGCCCGGACCAGGGCCAACCCAAGACCAGGCCCATTACTCGTCAACCACTGCCTGGGAGTTGCTTAGTCGCCAAGTTGCCGATTCCTGCATCCTTACCATCACCCCGGGGTAGGGATGCCCAAAGACGCGCTAAGGAATTGTACTCTTTTTCCTACCTTCGGTTTTGTCCCATTGGGTTTTCCGAGGGAGGTTTTAACGAGGCAATACCCTTAGTGTGCAACCCGGAAGTGGACATCACCAAGCCCACGACCAACTCTACCTTAGTTGTTTCTTTTTATTTTTTTTATCTAAATTTTTCTAAGTATAGGACTTGGGCCCGCGACCAGGCCTTGTGGCCCGTGGCCCAAGTCATTAAAACACCTTGCCATTTTGCTTTACACTTCATGTTGTTTTACATTAAACTGTATGCTGTTTATTGTAAGGGTGAATACCCTAAGACTTAGGCATTATAAAAGCCAAGTCATTCTCATTAATAAAAATCAGACTTTAAAAAGAAATTAAAACCCTAGCAACATTGCTCTCTACCGTCTAGCCACCTAGTCGGATTCTAGACTTAGCCGCCGGCTTAAGTCGCCTTGGTGTATCACGGGACTATCCACAACCCGTGTGGTCCACTTCACTCCACGTTACCGGTTCCTCGCGCCTGCTTGGTCGAGCCTCTCCCCAGCCTGCGCCAACCCATCCTAAAGGTCGAGTCTCTCCTTGGAAGTTGGTCCCGCGTCCGCAGCCGTGAACCTCCACCAGGTTCCTGCCGTGTCCGTGAGCATATCAGATATGGACTCGTTCTGCCCTGATATATTTCCTTTTCCCGAGAAAATGAAATTTTCAGAAATTGGGAAACTTGCAGATTATGGGAACTTTCCTTAAATGGAAAATCCCACAGATATTTATATTATTATTTTTTTTCTTTTTATTTATAGATAGTTAATTAAAGTAATTAACAAAAAGAAAAACAATCAAAGAAATGAAATTTTCCTAAATCTAGAAAAGGAAACCTAAAATATGGAAAATATCCTAAAGATATATTTCCTAAACTAGAAATGGAAAACTAAATATCTAGGAGAATAATATCTACTTAGTTCCCTAATCCTAAATGGAAGCTAAATATTTGTCTAGTAAAATCTAGGAAAATTCCTAAAATTATCGAGACAATTTCCTAAACTAATTTTCTTGCCTAGAAAATTTAGGGAAACTATCTAAAATACTAAGGGAAACATCCTAAAACTAAAACTAAGACCCTAAACTTCCTAGGAACCCTAGCTGCTAATCCGAGCTAGACGTGGGATGGGGACGTGACTCGCTAGACCTATCGAACTAAGACGCGACCAGGGGTACAGACGCAGGACGGTACCAGGAGCGACCTAAAGACCGTGGGACTTAAACCTACACCTAGACACGCGTTCGGGAACACGAACTCGACCTAAAACTAAACCGAGGACCTAGCGCGAGCTGGATTAACAACACATGCGGGACGAACATGACCTAGAGTGCTATACGGGTCACGACATAAACGCTAGGGACACAAGAACCCGCGGACGAGTATGCTAAGGCTACGGTACGAGGTTGGGTATCCAAGGGTGCACTCGACTAAGACTCGCGCGACCTAGCGAATGAAGACGCGTCCTAGACCTAACCCTAGACGCGAGCCAAGCTGCTCACGTAACACGGACGCGGACACAAGCAGACCTAGAGCTCTAGACGTGACAACGAAAGGTATCCTAGACACGAAACTACCTAGCAAGCGACACAGACACAGCACACGACTAGGTGGGCTGCTCACGGCTTGGACCTAAGGATGCGGACTCGGAAACTAAACAAGCGTGACTAAAAGCAAGCGAACCAAGTAGCTAGACGCGGGACACACACACGCACAGCCTAGGAACTAGACTAGACACGACACAACCAAGGAACCCTAGACCTAGAACTTGATAATCAAGAAAATCTAGCAAAGACAAACAACACACAATTCCTTATGGATTTCAGGTATGTGAATGGTGTTCTAGGTGAGTTTCTAGAAAGTTCTAGATTATTTTTAAGCAACCTAAACAATATTTTGTTTTTTTTTGTAAAATATGAAAGACAAAGAAAAGAATTGATAGAACCTGATTTTTTTTTTTTTTTTTTGTAGGGGGAGACTTGATTCCTTCACCTTTTTCCAAGAACCTCAGGAAGAAAATAGAAAGAAACCCAATCAAAAGCCAAAAACTATTGCAACACAAAACAAAGAAAAAAATCGCAAAAAACAAAATGATAGAATCAACCTGATGAGCAGGAGCTTTAAGCTCTGATACCAGATGAAATAAGCTTAGTGGTGGTGCAATTGTTGATCGAGAAACTTGAGACCTTCAGAAGCGAATTAGGTGGAAATGGGTGGATTGAAAGGACCACACAAGCTGCGGAAGACTTGTGATACACCAGGGTGTTCTTCTTTGAACAAGAAGAACGAAGGCAAGCTCTCCAATGGAGGAAGGGCAGCCGTCAAAGACAAGTAGACTAGGGTTTATTTTCTTTAAAATTCGAGTTTTCTTATTACTTGCAAGTAGTGAGGCTTATATAGGCCTTGTAGTTACAACTTAGGGTAAACAACATGATGTTTAACCCAAACAACAAGTAGTGTAAATAAAAACAGCATGTAGTTCTTTTTGCTGTAGAAAAACAATGGCTTAAGGCCTAATGACTTAAACATAAAAATATGGGCTTAAGGCCCTAAACTGATACTTAGTCTAAATAATGAAGAAATGAGATAGATAAGCCTTGTTGATGAAATAAGGCCGAATTTGACTAAGACTTGTGAAGGGTGGCGGATTGTGTGAACAAGTCTTTGTCATCATGCGCACTAAGAGTGTTGCCTCATTAAAACCTTCTCCAGAAAGCCCAGTGGGACAAAACCAAAGATAGGAAAAAGAGTACAATTTTTAGCACGTCTTTTGGTGTCTTTACCGAATGGTGATGGTAAAGACCCCGGAAGTGGAAGAGTCTTCGAGTAGGAACCTCTGTTCCTTAGCTGAAACAAACGGGCCTTGCTGAACTCCTGAGCCGTCTGGTGGGTCTTCATCCGTGGTCTCCTGGGCATCTGCCTGCTCCATTAGCTGGTTGAACTTGTCTCCTAAAGCTCGAGCCTTGGAACGTGTCAGTGGTCCTGGTGGGACTCGTGGTGCAGTCGTTGGTACGATGTCTTCATCACTTCTATTGTACAAGCTATTGTTAGTACGAGCTATAGGCGATTGGTTGTCGCAGTGTATATGAATCGATGACACTGATTTTTCCCACATCGAAATATCTTCCAGAAAATTTCGAAGATGCTCTGCTTCTTCTGCTGCTTTGTCCAAGGCAATGAACTCAGATTCCATTGTTGACCTAACCAGCATTGTTTGATTTGAAAATTTCCAGGATATTGCAGCACCCCCAAGTGCAAACACATATCCACTTGTGGACTTCGAGTTTTTGGAATCTGATATCCAATTAGCATCAGTATATCCTTCCAACACGGCAGATTCTGAACTGTATGCAGTCTATAATTTTTGGTAAAACTTAAGTAATTTAATATTCTTGTTACCGCTTTCCAATGGGTGTGTCCTGGATTGCTTGTGTACCTACTTAGTACATTAACCGAATGAGCTACATCTGGTCTAGTACAATTAGTCAAGTACATTAGACTTCCGATTACTCGTGCATACTCATTTTGTGATACTGTTGCACCTGAATTTTTGTCAGGTGAAGTGTGGTATCCACAGGTGTTGTGGAGGTTCCAGTTGAATCGTTTTTGAATCTATCAAGTACATTTTCACCATAATGCTGCTGAGATAATATATATCCTCCATGATGTCTAGTGATTTTAATTCCGAGAATTACATCAGTTAGTCTCATATCCTTCATTTCAAACTGTTCATGTAACATGGTTTTAGTCTGATTTATAATGTCGTTGTCACTTCCAATGATAAGCATATCATCTACGTATAAGCATAACATAACGTATGCATATTTCGTAGTTTTGAAGTACAAACATTTATCGCATTCATTTATACGAAACCCATTTGACATCATAACTTTGTCAAATTTCTCATGCCACTGCTTTGGATCTTGTTTAAGTCTGTACACCGACTTTACAAGTCTACAGAACTTGTCTTCTTGTTCAGGAATAACAAACCCTTCAGGTTGTTTCATGTATATTTCTTCTTCAAGATCTCCATTTAGAAAATCAGTTTTTACATCCATCTGGTGAATTTCCTGATTTTGTAATGCTGCGATGCATATGATAGTTCTTATAGAAGTTATTCTTGTCACTGGAGAATACGTGTCAAAGAAGTCTAGACCTTCTTTCTGACGAAATATTTGGACCAAAAGTCTGGCTTTATACTTGTCAATAGTCCCATTGATTTCAAGTTTGGTCTTAAAGATCCATTAACAACTGAAAGCTTTGAACCTTTTTGGTAAATCCGTATATAAAACGTATAGTTTTGCATAATTGAATCGAATTCACTATTGACTGCTTTATTCCAATAAGGAGCATCAGGTGTAGACACCGCTTCTGAAAAAGGTATTTGATTCATTTTTTGTGAGTAAAATCATCAGAAAATCATCACTAAAATTTTTCTCCTTTTGAGCTCTTTTGATACCTCTGAGTTCAATTTCAGAGTTTTCTCCATTGTCTAGACCAATGGCAGAAGTGTTTGTTTCACCTATATCTATTTCTTTCCTAGTCTGTTTAGGGTGTATTTTATCCTTACACGGAAAAATATATTTAAAGAAAGATGCATTTCTCGATTCTATAATTGTATTTACATGGATATCTGGAATATATGATTTGTGAACCAGAAATTGATAAGCACTACTGTGGTGCGCATATCCGATAAAAATACAATCAATTATTTTTGGTCTAATTATGACCTTTTTTGGAACATGTACTGCCATTTTTTCTAGGCACCCCCACACTTTCATGTATTTGTATGAAGGGATTATACCTTTTCATAATTCATATGACGTTTTTCCTGTTACTTTGTGTGAGATTTTATTTAGAATATAAATCGAAGTCATTAAAGCTTCCCCCACATGTTATGAGTTACGCCAGATTCTTGCATCATTGCATTCATCATTTCTTTCAGAGTTCGGTTTTTTCGTTTTGTAATTCCATTTGATTATGGTGAGTAAGGAACAGTTGTTTGATGAATGATGTCATTCATTTACAAAATGCATCGAATTGTTCTTCATATTCACCTCTATCACTCCGAACTATTTTTATAGTTTTGTCCAGTTGATTTTCAACTTCTAGCTTATATTCATTGAATTTATCCAAATCCTTATTTTTTATTTGTAACAAGTAAATATAGCAATATTTTGTATTTTCATCAATGAAAGTCACAAAATACTTTTTATATCCTGCTAGTGAGTAAGTATTTTAAATCGCACAAATCAGTGTGGATTAAAACCAGAGATTCAGTTGTTCTCTCAACTTTTGGAGATGGTTGTTTTGTGAGTTTTGTTTGTACTCATACTTCACATTTATCTTTACTTAATTTGCATTTTGGAATTATGTTTAAATCCATTAACCGAGTTAATGATTTATAGTTCATATATCCTAATTTTTCATGCCAAATAGTAGAAGACTCGACTAAATAAACAACTGGATTATTATTATTAATTTCAGAGTTTGTTACAACTTTGGGAGTGACTGTCATTACATTCATTTTGATCAGTCCATTCTTAACAAATCCCTTGCCTAGATACACCCCATTTTTCTTAAGTATCAACTTATCGACGTGAAAGTTGATGCTAAATCCAGCATTGCTCAGGAGAGTACCAAAAATTAGGTTATTCCTTATGTTGGGCCCATGTCTCACATTTGTGAGGGTGATCTCATGTCCTGAAATTAGCTTCAGTATCACCTTTCCATGTCCAGCAACCATGGATGAATGAATGTCGCCCATCATGATTTTGTCATCTGTGTGTCACTGTTGATAGGTGTTGAACATTGCCTTATCTTTGCAGATGTGGGCCGTTGTGCCGGTATCATACCACCAGTCCAATGGGTGTCCCTCCACTGAATTGACTTCATCAGTCACAACACAGCAGATATCTGCTTCAGTGAGGTTGGCATTATGTGATCGATTTTGTATGGTCTTGGTGCGACACATGTCTGCCTTATGACTCATTTTGCCACACTTTCCACTGAACTTCTTTGCACCAGAAGTATGTTTCTTGAAGCTCGTGGAAATAGTGGTTCTGGGGTTCTTGAACGTGTAGTTCTTTTCTCTCATTTTTCCCTTGCCTTTTGCCTTAAGCTGTTCAGCAGGCTAAGCCTGATACCCTCTCTCTTCATTCTTGGAGAGACGAATCATTGCTTCTTTATGAAGTCTTGAGATCAGTGATTCAAGCGACATTTGCTTTCGCTTGTGTTTTAAATAATTCTTTAAATCCACCCAGCTTGGTGGTAACTTCTCCATGGTGCAGTCAACGATGAAAGTTTCAAGAAGAATCATTCCTTCAGCTGTAATTTCGTTATTGATCAACTGCAATTGCTCAACTTGATCCATTATAGACATTCAGTCCACCATTTTGAAGTCGAGAAGCTTAGCCACAACATATCTCTGAAAACCAGCATTTTCAGACTTGTACTTCATTTTCAAAGCTATCCACAGATGCTTGGCAGTGGAGTACTCTTTGTCATTGTTGTAGACAGAGTACATGTTTTCCACTAGTCGGCTTAGAATCCAACCTCTGCACAGGAAGTCTGAGTGCTTCCAAGTCTCCAGTGTGGCTAACGTGCGCACATCTGTCTCTCTTTCTTCGGGAGTTTCAGGTTTGTCCTCCTTGAGAAACTTGGTCAGGTTCAGAGATGTCAAATAGAAGTACATCTTATGTTGCCAGTTCTTGAAGCCATTTCCGTCAAACTTCTCGGGAAGTAGCCCATTTGTGTTGACCAGCACAAGGATAGTTTGAGTTGCCACCAGTGGTGCAACCTCAGTATTGTTACTTGTGTTTGCCATCTGTTAACACTGTTAAATCGTGAGTTAGAATCTCATTTTTAACATGTTTTTAGATGTATTTTTAACACATGTAGACACATTGCAATATCAGAAAAACAAGTTTTTTTATGCATTTACACTCCCGATCGATCTTAAAGGGAATTGATCGAAGTTTGTATGCTGCGATCGATCGACCTGGTTCGATCAAACATTTAATCGATCCGTCGCCTATCCGATTAGCAGCATCGATCTTGCGAGATAGATGATCCATTTCCTTAATTCAATAAAATGTCTGCAATGAGACGGTTTTCATGCATTCTTTGAATCCCAGGATACAACCAAATATTAAGACAAACATGTTTCATTCATGTTTGAATCTACGAGCTAATTTCTACTATATACTCAAGAACATAAATCTACTTCTGAAAGAGAGAAGTAGAAGAGGGAGAATGAAGGAACCTATTAATTCTTGTGAATTTCTTAGCTACTAGCACCTAACACCAACAACCAAGAAGATATTTCAAGAGATCTTCAACACTTGGAAACTTCTCAAAGAATATATAAAATGTGTCTAATGGTGTTTTCTTGCTTTATAATGAAGGGATCATTTTTTTCTTATAGGTAGCTTGATATTTATAGGAGATGAATAGCTTGGTGGTCAAGTAGATTTAATGGACAAATTTATTTGGTTTTTAATACCAAAATTTGTAAGTTACAAAAAATATTTGACCTCCCTCTAAGAAAATTCTCATTCACATTTTAACTATATATTATAAATCCACATGCTTATTAATATATTGTTCCAACAGGGAATACATGTGATGCTTCTCAGGATCACTCGAGAATGTACTGACTAGTATCTTAGTAATATGCTTTTGAATATTTCATATGCCATAAACAAAAATGATTTCTTATATAAAACCATGTGTATGTTCTAATTTTATGAAAAAACTTAAGAAAATATAATCATTCTTCACATACTTTTTTTAGTATCTTTCATTGCATAATCTCATATTCTTTCTTGTTCTTCATTCTTCATACAAAGTCCAGAAACTATTTTCATTAATCCTCAAATTCTAACATGATATCAGAGTATAAGATCAATATATGCTTCTTCTATTCTTTTCTTTAAAACCGATTTCAAAAGCTTCGCAAAATTATTTTCGAAAATGTTTTAACCAGTGGGGAAAAGCAAACACCCACGGTTTCTTCGTATTCTTTCATTGTTCTCATGAACCTTGGTTGAACAAGTGACAATGAAGAGGAATAAATGGTGGTAGTAATGAAGAATTACAAGGGAGAGAAAGAAGAGAGTGGTTGCCTTTATGTTTTACCTATTGGTCTCTAAAGTGCATCATTTTGGAAATAAGACACTTAGAGAAGGGTTATGCTTCTTCTTCTCTTCTCTTCTTCTCCATAAATCACATCTAAAACTCTAAGTCATATTTTCGGATTTGGTATTCTTTGCTTCTGATTTTGAATCTCAAAACGTTTTTCTTTATCATTGGACTATAGCTTGAACTATTGGGTATTTGTTCATTTCTTTTATGAATGTGAGACACTTCAAGCCATAGTCAGCTTAGATCCTCTTGGATCATAAACCACAAGCTATTTCAAAATCTTAGACCATTTCCTTTCTTGTGGAATGTAAAACACCTAATTCCATTGAAATTTGTTGTTTAGTCTCTCTGTTTTAAAACTCCTTCTTGTTTATCACTTGTTTAATGGTAAAGGAGACCATGAAAGCCTCAAAGAAGTATAAGATGGCAAGAAAAGGGTTCATAAGAAGAGAAATAAAGTCATTAAGGACTAAAGTAATGGAAATAATGGAGGAAGGAGCCGGTTCTCAACTCAATTTCAAACCAAGGTCATAGATAAACAAAACAACCGATAAGGCTATATTCTTTTTCACTCATCATGGTTTTATCCCAACATGTTTCAAATGGTGAGGTTTTCAATGACGTAGTCATTCGCCTATTGCAAGCTTGGCCTTTGGTCCTTATGGCGTCCCGACGACCAAGCTTGAGGGAGAGTATTATAGTTAATACCCAAATGTGGAATGAAGAATAAGGAAGGAAATACATGTGATGCTTCTCAGGATCGATCAATCCAAATGTGGATCAATCGATCGTCAAACAAAAGGTCAATCCCAGCCTCCGCAGTCGATCCCAAAATGTACCACTGAGATGGATCGATCTAGAATGCACCGACTATTATCTTATCAATATGCTTCTGAATATTTTATATTCCATAAAAAATGCTTCTGAATATTCCTTAAAGGTATTTTACCTTTCTTGTATAAAACCGTCTGTATGCCTTGATTTTATGGAAAACAACACAAGGAAATATAATCATCTTTCACATATTCTTTTATTCTATTTCATTGCATAAACTCATATTCTCTCTTGGAGCAATCATCTCAAATGCCCCTCTTTCCACAAATCAAATCTGCTATACCCCTAGTTAATCTACATACCTCTCATTTTAAGGGAAACAAAAAAATACCCTTGATGTCAATATAACTAATGTACCAGTTCTACTGAGTTTCACTGTTCTACTGAGTTTTACCAGTATAACTAGGTAGACTTACGTACAAGTGCACCCCAATTATACCAGGTTATACCTAATTCTACTAAGTTATACTGAGTTATACCAGAATAATTGGGTAGAACTTGGGTATAGATGTACCCAAGTTGTACCAGGTGGTATCCAGTTCTACTGAGTTTTACTGAGTTCACATCAGTTGTGTACCTAGTATAACCAAGTTGAATCTAGTATAACCCAATTTTATCCAATTATAACTAGTTTATACCCAGTTATACGACGTATTGAGTTTCAAACCCGAGTTATTTGGGTCGCGCAAAAAGAGCTTTAGCATCTGCGCTACCGTGTTTTAATTGATATTATTTACATTCGCAAATATATAACATGTTGTAGGAATAAAATAACAATTTTACAAATTAAATTTATAACTGAGATTTTTCAAATTAAATTTATAATTGAGATTGAGATATATCAGATTATGTCTCTTTTCTCTTGTTCTTTATTATTCATATAAAACCTAAAAACTCTTTTCTTTAATCTGCAAATGCTAATAATCTGCAATAACATACAACTTCGATCCGTTCACAACTATAAGATTGAGATCATGCTTCGCTAAACTTGGCGGATTCTTCACTACATTAACCCACGACACCTTATTGCTCAGATCTATAACCAGAGGAGCCGTCCCACTTATTCCCGACTATTCCACAATGGAGACCCCGACGGTAGAGCACCAGAATCCATTGTACCTCAAAAACCCTAATCGCCAATGTGATGGCTCTGTGCTGACGTGGCAATAATAGGAGGCTTATTATGAGGTTAGTAAGCCTGTTTAAATGGGTTTTCTTAGGTATTACATTTCGTTAATGTAAAACAAGTAAAAGACGATATGATTTATGATTAAGTGCACGTGTATGATTGATGCTTGATGCTTGATGTTTATATGTGAATGTACATGATTTTAAACATGCTTAAACATAGTGCTAGTAAGTGGCTAGGATATGAGATGATGATGATGATGAAAGTGTTGAATCAATGATAGCTTGAGAGACAAGTTAGATTGGCATCGTGAAAGAATGAATCGTGAAACATTGTGTTTAGTAATGATCGATGACTGACTATAAGTGAGTAACAAATTAAATAGGCTTAAAGATTTGAATTTTTTATTTGGGTGAATTCTTCATTTGTTAGAAAGATATTAAAGAAAAGAGGTGCACTCACTTATTTGCAAGTAAGCTAAAATTGTTACAACTAAATGAGAAGTTAAATGTAAAAGATAATTATGATGAAAGCTTTTACGTATTGAACTGTAAGCTAATTACTTTGGAAACGTACGAAAATGAAGTGATTACGAATTGAAGTGTTAGTGAAAGAAACTCATGCGTTATTTATCAATGCGATTGTTTCGAACTTTGGGTAAGAACCAAAGTTCGTGGATGATATTATATGAGATATTAGACTTCAGTCCCCAAATATTAAGATTTAAGGAATAAGTAATAGATTAACTAACAATGAGACTTTGGGTTTGAGGAAGAACACCAAGAACACCAATGTCTTGTGATTTAAGTATAATGGCACTAAAAATTGAAACAAATAAACAATATCATGAAAAAAATTGAAAATATTTTCATGTATTTTCTAAAATCATAATTTATTTGGTTATAAAAAATTTAAAAATTAGTACATGGATAATATCTGAATCCATAGCAAAATCTGATGACTGTTGTGGAATAATGATGGTGATCACTAATCGAAAGATTAGAACTCAGAAATTTGAGATTTTCTTTAACTAAATCTTATTTAACTAATTCTTATTTGTCTTTAAGAAATTTTTATGTTTTCTTTCTTTATGAGTAGGTGAAAATTTCTTGATTTAGTGTATTAAAGACCTTAACAATGTGTCTATTTATATAATCAAAAATGAAAATCTCACAAGTCTCACATTTTAGACTCTTGATATTTCATTTATTCATTCAAAATATAATTTAATTAATTTAAAGTTTCATAGAATAAATTAGTTCACTAAATAACTAATATAATTACATTAAATATGATGACCACTAAATAAAAGTTGGAAAGTTTTTCCAATAATCTCCCACTTGGGCATCATATTAATACTACTAAGCAATCATATTATAATACTTTATGTGCACATCCATATGCTATTTATGATGAACTTGCTCTTAAAATTTTTTGTCAATCACATTTACAAATAATGGAACCAACGCAATTTTGATTGTTTAAATATCATGATAAAATCACCATTGTCACCATATAAGTATATGTAATGAAATAGATTAACATGAATGAAATAACATATTAAATATCCTTATACATGTCTCTTTATTGGTTCTACTTAAATCTTGATGATAACATATCTTTATGCAATATTCATATTGCTATTATTTGAATTTAATAATAAATATACCGTTTATTTACTCTGCATAGTTTTAAATATTTCAATATATATATAGAACATGACTTCCACTAAATCAAAGTACTATAAAAATAATAATCATATAAGCAACATGCTCCTTAAATACAATGAATACAATCATTTGGTTAATGGGTCCACTAGCGTATACTTTGTCCCAATATGTTCTACATATATTTGTTTTTCTTGAATTATCTCTTTAACAACTAAATACTTAATGTCAATAAATTTGGTTTATTTGAATCTTTATTGTTGTTGGAGTAAAGTACAGCTGAATTATTGTCACAATAAATCTTTAATGACATGTCTACACCATCTATCAACCCAAGACCCGTGAAATTTTTTTGAGCCATATACCATGCTTGATAGCCTCATAACAAATGATAACTCTGCAGCCATGGTTGAAGGAGCTATAATAGTCTGTTTTATGGGCTTCCATAAAATAGCTTCTCTGACCAACATAAAAATGTAACCAGAAGTAAATCGCTTGTTATATTGGCATCCAGCAAATCAGAATCAGATTACCTGATGATTTATAATTTATTTGATTTCTGATAAGTGAGCATATAGTCTTTTGTGCCCTTTTAATAAAGCATTACACGTTTAGCGGCATTCCAGTGTAGTATGTTTGGATTGCTCAAATATATGCCCAACACTCCCACTATAAATATATATCGAGATGAGTACATACTTGAGCATACATTTGACTTCTCACTACCAAAGCATTATGAATCTTTTGTATTTATTTTCTTTCAAAATCATTTTTGGGCATTGCCTGAGACTTAATTTTCTCCTTTAGAAAAAGGTGTATCTCATGGTTTACTATCTTTTATGATGAGTCTACTCAGGATTGTATCGATGTATCTTATTTGTGTTAATTGAAGAATACCTCGAAAGCAATCTCTCAGTAATTCAATACATAATTCAAAAGAGGCATCACCAAGATCTTTCATTTCAAATTTCTTGGTTTCCTGCAGAAGTCATGTATTACTACTAGCGAGTAGAATATCATTGACATATAATACCAAGAATATGTAATTACCCCACTAAACTTCTGGAATACATAATCATCAACAACTTTAGCTACAAAACTGTATGAGCAAATGATTTGGTGAAATTTGTAATACCCTTAATAGGATGCTTGTTTTAGACCATATCTTTAATTTGCAAACCATAGAATTTATATCTCATGACAAAAAGTTTTCTGGTTGAGTCATATAAATCATTTCATCAATTTCACCATTAACAAAAGCTGTCTTGACATCCATCTGGTGTAACTCCAAATCAAAAAGAGCCACGAGTGCCATAATTCTAAAAGTCTTTTGAAGATACCCGAGAAAAAGTCTCTTTATAATATGTCTTTTCCTTTTGAGTAAAGTCTTTATCAGCTAGACGAGCTTTATATCTCTCAACATTGCCTTTTGAATCTCGTTTGGTTTTAAGTATCTGTTTACAACCAATCAGTTTCACACATTCAGACAATTTGAAAAGATCCCAAATGTCATTATCTTTAATTGACTATCTCATCTATCATGACATCAATCCATTTTCGTAACTTAGAACTTTGCATAGCTTGAGAACAGTTGATTGGATCATCTTCAATCAAGCCAATGATATCATGTTTTTTGAAGAATTACAATGAAATCATCTGGAATCACATTTCTTCTCTCCCTTGTGGATCTCTTTAGTAGCAGTTTTTGAGGTTGAATTTGATCATTCAAAGGAAGAACATCATTGTTTTTTTTGTTCCGAACTATCTTCAAGAACCTCTTCATGAACAATAGGAACATAAATTTGATCATTATCATTATTAGGCTCTTGTTCGAAAACAACATTCTTTATGTTTCCTTCTTCCTAAAATTCAGCATCCTCAAGAAATCTCACATTTCCCGTCTCGAAAAAGATTCTTGAAGTGGGATTGTAAAACTTGTAACCTCGTAAGTGTTTAGAGTAACAAAAAAACAGCTTACCGCTCTTAGATTTAATTCAGCTTTAACTCATGAGGTTTATAAGGTTTTGAAAATATTATGATGCATAAATTTCATATCATGTAATATTTCAAAATTGCGTTGATAATCTCAAATAAAATCATGATGAATAAAATTTTAACTCATGTAGTATATCTTTAAACATAATATGTGTAAATCTTAATAATCAAATAAAAGATTATGGCTCTGCTACCACTTGTTGAAACAAATAAACAATATCATGAAAAAATCTTAAAAGACTTTCATGTATTTTTAAAAACACATATTATTCAATTATCAAAGATTAAAACATTAGTACATGGATAATACATGAATCCGTAGCAAAACCTGATGACTTTTGCAGAATGATGATAACGATCACTAATCGAATGACTAGAACCGAGAGATTTGAGATTTTCCTCAACTAAATCTTCTTTTATGTTTCTAAGAGACTCTTATATTTTTTTCTTTATGGGTATGTTGAAACTCTTTGATTTAGTATATCAAAGATATTAATCATGTGTCTGTTTATATAGTCAAAATAAAAATCTTATAATTCTCATATCTTAGACTCTTGATATTCCATTTATTCATTCAAAATATAATTTACTTAATTTAAAATGTCATAAAATAAATTAATCCACTAAATATCTAATATAATTACGTAAAATAGAATTTGGAAGGTTTTTCTAATTTTAAGGTCAATTTGAAATGTGTAAAGTTTTATTGTCAACTGAGCCTAATGATTTTATTATATATTTTAACATCGCGGTGTGATGGATTCAAATCTGTATGATGAAAATTTAAATGGTTCTGTCAGGTTAGGCCATTTGCATTAGTCAACCAAAGGTTGAGATTTGAATGCGATATCTATATCACATGGTTAAAATGAGTTTCCATGATTGTCAAACTTAATGAACGATACGGAAATACGGAAGTACGAGATTGTTGTCTGGTACCAAACTGTGACATGCAATGAAAATTACCTAGATTTATAACTTTTTATTTAACAAAAAAATAATAATCAGTTTTCAACTTATCAGTTAGTTTTGGGCTGTTATACTAAAGAGATGTCAAAAGTTTCAGCATTCTTGGTTATTATATAATAATAAAAAAGATATTAAAAGATTGTGGTGGCTTTATATATACTCTTCGCTTACCCATATTGCCAAAGTTCTTTAACAAAAGTATACATCTTCGGTTTTCTTATCGATGTTAAAACATATTTCATCTAGTTAATAAATATGTTAGAATAGTAAATATAATATATTAAAACATAATTATACATCTTTGGTTTTTTATCGATGTTAAAACATATTTCATCTAGTTAATAAATATGTTAAAATAGTAATTATAATTTATTAATTAGTGTTTTATTTTTATGTAGAAACATATATATATATATATTACATAATTATGTAGAAACAAATATTTTATGTAGCATAATAGTGACTAATTCTAAAATTTATCACACATGTATGTGGTTCGAATCTAATACTTCGCAAGATTAAAAAAAAATATTAAAGCCATTACGCTTAATTAACAAAAAAAATATATTGAAATTAACAACAAAATATTATTTAATATAAAAAATAGAGTTTAAAACTCTATGTGAAACGGAATGAGTTTACCATTATTCCGGCTATTCATTAATTATTGGTTAGGGCTTATTATTATACCCATGGAATTTTATATTTTGGAGAATTCCAAAATGCTACCTACAAATGGCCACATGTGTATGCCAATATAGTAGTTAAAGGAAACCCTATTACTACATTTCTTCAAAGTGATCTTATCAAATGTGGTATATTTGGCTCTAGGCCGTGGCAGCAAGCTTGGCGAGAACACCAACAGCGATGGAGTTAATGTAAGTGCAAGGCTCAGTGTAAACAGAGGTCCACCGGAAATCCTGGAAGTTGTCTTGACGGTCGGGCCCTCCCAAGATGGCTCCGGTCAGCTCGTTAGCGTTAGGCTGGTTCTTGTTGTACCATTTCACAAAGCTCAATGGGCAGCTCAACGGCGCGTTGGCTTCAGCCTTCGGCACTGAGGCTCCTCTGTGGTGCGCTTGCGTTGGCGGGTTTGGTCCGAACCCAACCATGTACGATCTTCCTCTTGGGTTATGCCCTAGAATATAGTCGATCTGAAACGTGCATAGAATAGAGGATTTTAGGCTGTTTTCTATGGTTACGTGACAATTTCCAGCTGTTTTAACATATTCTTTAAGTTCTAATTAACACATCTAGTAGGTATCACTTCATCATAAAGTCAAAATAACATTTGAAACTCCAGTTGCTAAATAGCGTTTTTCTTTACGTATGCTAGATTCAAACTAGGTAGGGTGGTCTTCCGAATGTGTTATATAAGACATGACTGAATTCTTGTGGAGAAGGATTACTTGTTTTTTGGCGAAAGCCATGAGGTGTGTTGAATCGAATTGTTTGCTTCCGCAAGAGATCTTTTGGTTGTGTTTCTGGAGGATATCGGCGTAGGCCGAGAATAAGAAGGCTGTCGCGGTGACATATTGAGTGTTGGCTCCATCCCTCAAGTGAATCATACCACCTAATCATTATAATTAAGAAGATCACATCGTGAATCAAAGTAATATATATATATATATATATATATATATATATATATATATTTAATAATCCGTATGTTAAAATATGGAGGCAGGACCTGGGGTACTGAAGACCTGGTGGTACGGACTATCAGGGAGATTCGAGCATATGAAACTATCGGCTTGTTGTTTGTATAGGTCAAGTCCTTTAATGCCTTCGAAGATCATCTGCATTTACATAAATACATATATTTATACATAAATTGGTCGACCAAAGAAAAGCTAACTTTGGATATGTCATATATACCTTGACAATGAGCATCTGCGCACCGGCGTACTTGAGATCCCAGCTAAACTCAGCAACGTAACCACTTATGGCTTCGAATTTGATGAAGCTAAGGTACATCTCCTTCCTCGTTGCCTTGTATAGCCATGTTGCTGCCCATAGCAACTCGTCCTTCACATGTGTGACATTAATATCAATTACAATGTGAACAAAGAACAAAATAAGAAGAAGAATATATTTCATATTTGGAAAATCAATTGCTATAGAAGTTAGAGATGAGACTTACGTTGTAACCGGAGCAAGAACAATAGAAGGGGCATTCTCCATCGTATGTACCCTTGTGGCTCTTGGCTAGCTTGAAAAGCTGAATTTGAAACATTGATCCACTCTTTAATTCCTCAATTAATAAACCAGTATCTAAATATGTAATACAAAAGGTCTATCATATAAGCATACCAATTTGGCTTTGTTGAGGAGCCGGCGGGAATATTTTTGATCAACACGGCGGAAAACAATGGAGGAAGCCGCCAATGCAGCAGCAGTCTCGGCCGCAATCTCTGTGCCAGGATTTTTATCATCTATCTGCAACACCGTCCTTGGCGTCTGCATGTTCTCGGGCCTCGCCCAACACTGGTGATCCGCATGTGGATCACCAACCTATTTGATCATATTCATAGACACAACCATTTCAATTAGTAAATGATGAGCACTTTCATATTTCTTGCATGGTTCAAACTGATGAAAATTGTGAACTCTTTTCATTCCAAATGTAAAAAAACATGGTTTTGGATCACTTACAATCACATTTAGAAAGAAAAAAAATTTAGGTTAAAAGTTTCTTAAATAAATATTTGGTTCGGACCTGGACATAGAGGCGGTTCCTGCGAGAAGCACATTTGAGGAAATAATCTGTACCCCAACGGATAGCGGCCCGAGCGGTTTCTAGCTCTCCCGTGGCTCGGAGTTCTTTCTCGTATGAAATGGTAGACCAAGCCAGCGTTGTGATCGTGAACGCCATTGGAAGACCATACTTCACATTGTCTCCTGCGTCATAGTACCCTCCCGACAAATCAACCTATACAATATATAAGCATCTTATTAGTTATGTACGTAACTAGTTACTATTTAATGCAAATCTAATCTTCTGAATAAACATAATTTGCTCATTGTATATAATAAATAAACAACAAACTTACATTTGCGAGTTTGCCATCGTCAAGAGCAGAATCACCTCTCCATGGAACCCTATTGTTAGAAGGGAGTTTGCCTGATCTTTGTGCCTCCAAAAATATTAGGGATTTAGTTAAGGCTTCTTTGTAGTTTATGTTAGTACCATTTACACACACAATGCTTATCAGAGACAACACTATAGCCATAATCACAACCTTTCCTCTTCCTTTATCCCCAATATTACCCATAATTTCAATTTTAATATTTGTAATAAAAATGCCAACTCTTTATATAAGAAGTGAGAACAGAAAGAAAAGGAAACTGAATCGTTTTTTGTTTTTGTCTCTTTTTATGAATTTCTTTTTTTGTCTCAACAAAAAACGAAAAACAATTGCATGCTTTTCGTTTTTTCTGTTTTTGTTATATTGTTTTATTGTTTTTTTTTATTATTCTCCTTCTCCTGCCTTTGGTTTATATCAGTTAAATGTGGCGGAAATGATTAAGGGGAACTTATAATAGAATTTTATTGGAAGGTTAAGTATAGGTTTACTAATCTTGACTTGATATTCACATCCATCGGTCACTAGTTTTTGTATTTTTTTTCTGTTTTCATTATTTCTTTACTAATTTTAAGTTTCTAAAAAGGATAAGTGGATTCTTCGTTTTTTACGATTGATTTAGATCATACATTGTTCCCCTTCGAATGGTTAGACATAATTTAGTCTTTCATTGGAAAAACAAAAGAATTAATAAAAGGGCATGAATAAACTTGAGATAGTAGGTAGGAATCATGTGATATAATGGTAGTTACCTTTGTATTCATTACACCAAGTTTGAGGTTCGAACCCAGCACTATACATGTTATTGGAGATATTAAAGCTATTAAACTATGTTGATAAAAAAAAAAAAAAACTTGAGATAGTAATACAACGGTGACTGTAGTTCAACCCAAGTCGTTGAACATTTAAAGATTGATTGATTTTTCCGTTATCATCTGTAAATGTTACATTTGTGGATAATAGTGGTTTTTGACGTTTGACAACAATGACAAAAAACGTTTTCATCATTTTGTACTATTCTTTTTTTTTTATATCATATTGGTCCAGTGATTTAATAATCTCAATAATTATGTGGGGACTAAGGATCAAATCTCAACTCTAAATTTTAATGTCCATTAAACTGAATGAACCTTAACATTTAGCTTATAAACTTCTGACCCATTCTAAACTTTTCAAAATCAAAAATCTCACACACGTTTGTGATTGTAGACGGTTACAGATAAATAATTAATTTAAAATAACATTATTTACATTCTCTATCATAGTTTTCACTCATAATTTGCATAGCAAAACACTATTCATGACACTCTGCACATATCAATAATCTGAGATTAACCTTAATTAATTAATGTGAACAAATAAAAAGAAAATAAAAAAAAATCAAAAGGCGAATACATTAGTAAGAGCATGAGTCTCTGAAAAACTTACATGCTTTCTTCTTCTCTCTTAGCATGCATTCACTCGGCACTATCAGCAATAATTTAACCACTGCCGCCCCGTCATGTCTCCACCTTAACTCCGCCATGTAAAGCACTAGTAGAGATCCGTCGTGTATTCTGTCGCAATCAAAACTTTTAGAATTGTTTTCACAAGAAGCGGCACCACCGTCAGAGCGTGCTCACCAAACGCCGCACATCACTCCGGAGATCAGCAGAGGAGCTCCATCCAAATCTATTGGATCAATAATGACTCTTTTTAAATATTTGTGTGATTGTGTACGTGTTGGCTTTTAATTGAGCAAATGGATTTTGCATCTGGATCTGAATCTTGTCGACGATCCATGAATAAGATGGATTTGGAGAAAGAAATGGATTATTTTATTACACATGTTATCGCACTAACCAAAAAATTTAGAGGTAAATCAACATGTTTACATGATACAATATATTTGTTAACACGTTACACTAACACTTAACATTATAAAAGTTAACATACAACTATTAAGTTATCGCGTTAAACTAAATTTAAGCAGTAAAAATATATATTTATCTGGTATAATATAAATACTTCAATCTGAAAATTAACATTTAACAAATAAGATATCAAGTTAAAAAAGAAAGTTAGCGATATATCCAAATGTTTACTGAATAATAAATATTTTAACATGTTATAACAATATTTAACGTTTTATATATAAATATATAATTTTTTATATATCTCATTAGTGTATTATATAAAGGTGTGTTTGTGTGTGTTTACAGTAGTAAAAAATGATATTATCTAGAATCAATAAACCAAGGGCCAATCGTAAAAATCTCTTCTGACATATACATCATTTTACTTTTTTCTAATTTACACTCTATTCTTTGATACTTTAAAAATAATAAAAAGTTATTTAAAAAGATATATTTTATTTAGAAATTATAAGACACATAATCAACTAAATAAATTTAAATATTATAATTATAAAATATATAAATACATTTGACACTTTGTAGTTAATATTCACGATCTTTAAACCAATATTTCTCAATAAATTTTTAATCACTAATATAATATAATATATATCTAACAAGATATATATTCTAAATCTAACATTAATCCACAAAAATAAATATTCCATTAAAATTATAATTTTTATTTAAATTAAAAAATATTAAAAAAAATATATATAAATATTATACAAAGATGTGGAAATTATGAGGACATCAAATCAAGATCGACCAAGGAGCATGAAGATTCCCGCAAAAGGTTGACTAAGACTCATAAAAGACATATTAAAGAATTGTACTCTTTTTCCTCCTCTCGGTTTTGTCACAATGGATTTTACGAAAGAGGTTTTAACAAGACAACACCTCTAATGTGCATGGCGAATAAGGCTTGTTCCCAATCTCTCCTCATTCACAAACCCATAAGGCCACCAGAGAACCAAACTGGACGTATCAGACATATGTGTCTTTCTTGGAGAATATCAACCAAACCAGGAGGATTTAAGACTCATCAAGGGATCATCTAGAAGAAGAATTGGTTCAAAATTTTGCTGCATGAAGAAGATATTCAACTTTCAATACAAAGGTTTTCCAATGAACCGGAAGAAGACCAGTGGTTACTAATTGAAGGATTCCAATTAAACCTGGAGGAAACAAGTTGTAAACCAACTTTTTATGGTAACCTAACCCATCATAGGTGCACGGTGAGTTGGAATCATGCCAAAATCAATTATGGTTTAAAATTTATTCAACTTCTAAACAAGGAGATATTCGACTTGCCTTATTTGGAAGCACACGGGTTTAAGAAGCTTCAAACCTATACTTGGCAACCAGTAGAGATATTTAAGAATTCAGAATATAATCAAACCATCCAGAAGAATCTTCTATCATCTTACCATGCACCAGCATCCAGAGAATCAGGCGGATTCTCTCTTGCTCCTACTTACCATGTTTGAAGCCATTCGCATTAAAACTCCTACAACTCTTTCCCCTTATATTCACACACAATTTGGAGATATTCTAAACTTGCCATAAGGTTCCTATACGTCATTTATATCTCCCCAAGTTGTCCAGATACAAGGAATCTCTAGCCTACCTTGATCAAGGTACAATTAAAGCCTAAATGACAATATTTCCCCAATGGAGCAAACTCTATGATTCTTTATACAGTTAAACCTCTATAAATGAATACTTTTGGGAAGATGTGAGCCACGGACGCGGAAACGACCACAGGAGGTTCACGCGGCTCGGATCTGGACCCTGACCGCGAAAGAGGCTCGATCACGGATGGGTTGGGAGCGTGGGTTTGGGAAAGTCTCAACCGGACGGGCGCTGGAGTGATGGGGCGAGCTGGACCACACGGTTATGGATGGGGCCACTATACACCAGTGGGACTTTGAACCTGGGCAAGGTTCAAGTCGACGGCTACCAAGCTTTTGAGCTAGGCGGCGTTTTGAGAGAGATTAGGAGTAGGTTTATTTTTTTCTTGTCAAAAGTCTGAATTTTATTAATGAAATGACTTGGCTTATATAAGGCCTAAGTCTTAGAATTTTATCCTTACAGAAAACAACAGGTAGTTTAAAATAAAACATCAAGAAATTTAAAACAAAGCAACAAGAAGTCTAAATGGTTGACTTGGACCGCGTGCCCTAATGGGCTTAGCGCGGGCACAAGTCCCATATTTAGAAAAATAAGAGACACAAAAAGATGGCTTAAGCCATGGGCTTCTGGATGTGATCAAGCCCAAGTCCAAGTGCACACTAAGGGTGTTGCCTTATTAAAACCCTATTTTGAAAACCCAATGGGACAAAACCGAAGGTAGGGAAAAGAGTACCATTTTTTAGTGTGTCTTTCACGTCCTTAACCCGAGGTGATGGTAAGGACGTAGGAGTCGGTATTACGAAGACTAAGCAGCTCCCAAGGTTGGGCCGTGGTGTCGAGGCCTGGTCTTGGGTCCGGTCCAGGCATGGGTTCGTGGTGTAGTGGAAGAACCTCAATGTAGCGTTCGACATAGCGGTACAACTGGTGCGGCTACGTCTGGGCCTGGGTGGCTTGGGTCGGTCGCTGGGTCGAGAAGGCGGTCGACACGGTCCGGGGCCTCATCATCCCTCCCCTCTTCAAGTGATTTGGTATCCAAAGCAGAATCATCACCTGCATCAAACAACTCTAAGTCATAAACATTGAACGTGGGAGAAATGTTAAACTCACCTAGCAGTTCGAGTTGGTAGGCATTGTCGTTAATCTTCTACAAGACTCGGAATGGACTGTCTCATCTTGGCGCTAGCTTGTCCTTGCGCTTCTGTGGGAACCTCTCGGGTCGCATATGCAGCCAAACCCATTCGCCTTCCCTCAATGCAGTCTGCTTACGCCCTTTGTTGGCTTGCTTGGCATATGACTCTGTCTTCTTCTCTAGGTTTTCCTTGATCTTCTGGTGCAGCTTCTTGACGTAATCAGCCTTGCTCTCTCCTTCTAAACTCACGATCTCGTCTGGCGGCAGCGGTGTAAACTCCATCGGGGATAAAGGATTGAAACCGTAGACAATTTTGAACAGGGACTTCTTGGTTGCGGATTGGACGGCTCGGTTGTAGGCGAACTCGACCAGCGGTAGACACTCAAGCCAAGACTTCAAATTTTGTCTGATGGTAGCCCTTAGGAGGGTGGACAGCGTCCGGTTCACCACTTTGGTTTGTCCGTCAGTCTGCGGATGACAAGTCATCAAAACACCAATTTGGTTATGAGCTTCTTCCATAGGGTCAGCCAGAAATGGCTGAGGAATTTGGTGTCTCAATCGGAAACTATGGTCCGGGGGATCCCATGTAAACGTACGATCTCCCTGAAGAACATACTTGCAGTCTGCGTCGCATCGTTAGTCTTGGCACAAGGAATAAAATATGCCATCTTCGAGAACCTGTCTAATACAATGAAAATGAAGTCTTTGTGGTTGATCTTAGGCAAGCCTAGCACAAAGTCCATAGAAATATCAGTCCAGAGAGTAGTAAGAATGGGTAAAGGAAGATATAACCCATGGAGCTGAACTCTGGACTTGCCCCGTTTGCAGACCAAGCAGTGGTTGCAGTGGACCTCGACGTCTCCCCGAAGATGGGGCCAGTAGAAGTGCTCCTTGAGGAGGCTAAGGGTTTTGGCCACGCTGAAATGACCCATCAAGCCTCCTCCATGTACTTCTCTCAGTAGCAATTCCTGGGTCGAAACTTTCGGGATGCATAGCCTCTGGTCTCTGAAAAAGAACCCATCAAACAAATAAAATCGTGAGTATGTTCCAAAGCCTGCGTTTTGGAGTGCCTCCTTGAAGTCTTTGTCTTCTGCGTATAAGTCCTTGGGATAGGGCATCTGCGACAATGTTTTCCTTCACCTTCTTGTACTTGATCACGTAGGGGAACGTCTCGATGAATTCCAGCCAGCATGCATATCATCTCTTCACCTTGGTCTGGCCTCTTAAATGTTGCAGCATCTGATGGTCAGTGTGGATGACGCATTCCCGAGCTAGGAGATAGTGCTGACAGACGTACATTGCTCGAACCAAGGCGTACAGCTCCTTGTCGTAGGCAGGGTAGTTGAGCACGGCTCCGCTTAACTTCTCGCTGAAGTATGCTACGGGCTTCCCTCCTTTGGTCAGAATTGCTCCAATTCCGATGCCATATGTATCGCATTGCACTTCAAAGGTCTTCTGGAAGTCGGGTAAGGATAAGACCGGGGCGTGAGTGAGCCGGTCATTGAGCAGGGTAAAGGCTTTCGCCTGCTCGAGTCCCCAGCTGAATGCTCGATCTTTCTTGATCATGGAGGTCAGTGGGCTGGCGATCGTACTGAAGTCTCTGAAAAATCTCCGGTAGATGCTAGCTAAACCATGGAAACTCCGAACCTGGCTGATGGTAGTCGGTGTGGACCAATCTCGTATAGCCTGGATTTTCTCCTCGTCTACCTGTAGACCCTGTGAACTCACGACAAAACCTAGGAAGACTACTCGGTCAGTGCAGAACGTACACTTCTTTAGATTGGCATACAACTTCTCCTCTTGAAGCGTACGTATGACCAACTCTAAATGGGTAATGTGGTCGGCGTAAGAAGCACTGTAAACAAGAATATCGTCAAAGTACACAACGATGAACTTACTGATGTATGGCCTAAGAACATGGTTCATTAGCCACATGAAAGTACTCGGGGCATTGGAGAGCCCAAAAGGCATGACGAGCCACTCATACAATCCTTGCTTGGTTTGGATGTCGTCTTCCACTCGTCTCCTTCTCGCATACGGACTTGGTGATATCCGCTCTTCAGATCGATCTTTCAAAATATCCAGGCTCCGCTTAGCTCATCCAGCATGTCGTCTAATCGTGGTATAGGGTGCCGGTACTTGATGGTGATGTTGTTAATGGCTCGACAGTCAACGCACATCCTCCATGATCCGTCTTTCTTTGGCACGAGTAGTACGAGAACGGCGCATGGAGTGAGGCTTTTTCACACATAGACTTGGCCCATGAGTTCTCGTACTTGGCGTTCGAGCTCCTTAGCTTCCTCTGGGTTGACGCGGTAGGCAGGGCGGTTTGGCAATTGAGCTCCCGGGATGAAGTCGATGCTGTGCTCGATTCCTTTAAGTTGCGGTAGTCTAGCTGGTATCTCGGCGGGAAAAACGCATGCATAAGTCTCCAAAAGCTTGGCGACTTTGGGTGGGGACGGCGGCTTGGTGCTATCTGCGTGGAGGGATTCCTTAAAGATCATAAGGACGACATTGGTATCGTCTCTACTTACTGCCTTACGAATGACCCTGGAGTTCACGAGGAAATTCTCCTTCCGGGGTCCTTTGGTGGAAATTCTCCTGCGGGGCGAGCGGTTATAGATTAAACCTGCACTTGTTGTAAACAAAAGAGTACAGGTTAGTCCGCCTATTGTGCGTGGTTTTCCTGTCAATCTGCCATGGACATCTAAGAAGGAGGTGATCAGCTTCCATCGGGACCACGTCACATAAGACCTGATCGGTGTAACGGCCTACACTAAAGGATACTATCATCTGGTCGGTTATGCATATCTCGGTCTTGTCATTGAGCCACCTAAGCATGTAGGGCCGCAGGTGCTTGGTTCTCTCGAGACCGAGCTTGTCAACCATATATTCACTATCGATGTTAGTACAAGAACCTCCGTCGATAATTAGAGAACATACCTTGCCCTTAACAATGCACTTGGTATAGAAGATGTTCTCTCGCTAAGCGATCTCGTCAGGATCAGCTATGGTGTTAAGGATTTGTCGGAACATTAGGAGCTCTCGGGGTACTCGATGTCGTCCTCTGCTTGTTCTGGTTCCTCTAAAGGCTCTTCTTCGCCTTGGTCTGCGGATTCGTATTCTCCGGACCGGGTTAGGATCATTACCCATTGGTTCGGATAGTCTCGCGTCATGTGTCCTCGCCCGTTGCATTTGAAGCAAGTAATGTCTCGACTCCTGGGGCGGCTCCGGTGGGCTTGCTCGACTGTCCTAGTCCGGACGCGGGTTGGGTAGCATCTCGGGATCGGGTCGTGGCTCGCGGGTTGGGGATAGGGCCAGCGGGCCGGTTGTACGGCTTGGGCCAGTTGGTCTTGGGCCGTTGGTAGCCAGCTGTCTTCCTCTTATTAGCTTGTTCCACCTTGTTGGCTAGGTAATATAGTTCTCCAAGGTCGTGGTACGGCTGTCTGGCGACCTTCCTGGCAGTCTTTTCTTGGAGCCCATCAAGAAATTGGACCATAAGATTTCCAAGGAGTCTGTGATTTCGAGACGGTTTCTCAAGTGTTCGAACTCGTCGAAGTACTCGCTGACCATCTTGGTGCCTTGGGTGAGTCGTCTAAAATGTCTCTGCAGCTCTCGATGGAAGTTGGGTGGAACGTAACGCTTTCGCATAAGGTGCGTGAGCTCGTCCCATGAGGTAAGGGGTCCGAATCGGCTCCTCCGTCGTTCGGCGACTTCACGATCCCACCAGGTCAGAGCATGGTATGTGAATTGAGTCGTAGCTAGAGCCACTCGTCTGGGATTTTCGTATTGGTAGTAATTGAAGATAAGCCCCATACGACATTCTCAATCTAGGTAAGCCTCGGGATCGACCTTTCCGGCAAAAGAGGGCGGGTTGAGCTTGACGTCTTGGCGTGGGTCGCGGTCGTAGGGTGCTTGGTATGGCGATTAATCGGGTGGATCCTCTTCTCGGGGGTCACGGGCGTACGGACCAAAGTAATGAGTCTGTCCGTTCGTGGTTGTATCTCCGTTGCCGCGATGGGAGTCTTCTAGGATGTCTGGCCGTCGAGGAGGACCGGGTTGTTCCAACCGTTCCATATGACTTGCAAGAGTGTTCATTTGAGCCGTGATCTGGCTCAACATCTGCATTACTGCAGCCGATCCTTGGGGACGTTCTGATTCGTCCGAACCACTAGACATGGTTACCTAGAAAAGTGTCCTAAAATAGAAACCTTCCTAATCTAGAAACTTTCCTAAAATATAAACTTTCCTAAAATGAAAACTTTCCTAATCTAGAAACTTTCCTAAAATAGAAACTTTCCTAATCTAGAAACTTTCCAAAAATGGAAAATTTTCTAATCTAGAAACTTTTCAAAAATGAAAACTTTCCTAAACTGGAAACCTTCCTAAAACTAGAATTGGAAACTATCTTAGTTTGGATAATTGCCTAAAGCTAGTAAAAAAGGAAATTTTCTAGACTTAAATGACTTCCTAAATTGTTTTTGAAATTTTTTCTAAGAGCAAAATATTGTCTAATATTCGAAAATAAGGAATTTCCTAAACGGTTTTTTGGAAATTTTCTAAGTCTAACTATTGTAGTCCTAGACATAAATTATTTCCTAAAGGAAATTGGAAATATTGCCTAAACGGGTTTTCAATTTGCTTCCTAAACCGAAATGGAAAAATTTCTTTAGCGACCTAGAGACACTTAATGCGGCAGAGCTACTTGCCTAAATCACACAAGACAAAAAGGTAAGACTGGATGCGGCGGCTATACCTAGACGCTACTAGGGGCTCGCGGCTACACACGGGGAGGGTCGTTAGGCTAGAATCTAAGGCGGAAACTAGCTACAAGACCTAGGGTGCAAGCGGTAACTAGCAAGGTCCTAGCGCTGGGTCCTAGGAGGCTAAACCTAGACGGGAGCTAGCCACGCGGGTTTTAGGACCTAGTGTGGATTCGCCTAGCATCCTAAATGCTACGAAAACGCGGCGTGGTTCTAAGGGTTCTAGCGCGGTCTAAGGCCTAGGTGGGAACTAGGACGGATTGGCACTAGGTGGGTCCTAACAAGCAGAACACGAATAACAAACCAGCATACCACACACGTGGGAACAAAGGACCTTGGCTCAAGATTTCTCAAATGGTGAAGTGCTCTAGGTGTGTTTCTTTTTACCTAATCTGTTTGTCAACAACCTAGTTTTTTTTTGTTAATCAAACTAAGCAACCTAGCAAGCAATTTTTTTTTTGACTTTTAGCGAATGTAAACAAGAGTAAGAATGATAAAACCGGTTTGGGGTCTGAAGTTTTTGTTGCGGTTCTATGGGTTCCATGCACTTCCTTTTTTTTTTGGAATGACTTGAGTCCCGCTTGTTTACGCGTGAACAGGACAAGTCAAAGTAGGTAAATTCAAATGACAGAACAAAATAAACAATGGAATAAGCAAAAGGGATAGACACAACCAGGTACTAGGAGCTTGTAGGCTCTGATACCAGATGATGTGAGCCACAGACGCGGGAACGACCACAGGAGGTTCACGCGGTTCGGAGCTGGACCTTGACCGCGAGAGAGGCTCGATCACGGATGGGTAGGGAGCGCGGGTTCGGGAGAGTATCAACCGGACGGGCGCTGGAGTGATGGGGCGAGCTGGACCACGCGGTTATGGATGGGGCCGTGATACACCAGTGGAACTTTGAACCTGGGCAAGGTTCAAGTCGACGACTACCAAGCTTATGGGCTAGGCGGCGTTTTGAGAGAGATTAGGAGTAGGTTTATTTTTTTCTTGCCAAAAGTCGGAATTTTATTAATGAAATGACTTGGCTTATATAAGGCCTAAGTCTTAGGGTTTTATCCTTTCAGAAAATAACAGGTAGTTTAAAATAAAACAAAACAACAAGAAGTCTAAATGGCTGACTTAGGCCGCAGGCCCTAATAGGCTTGGCGCGGGCCCAATTCCCATACTTAGAAAAATAAAAGACACAAAAAGATGGCTTAAGCCGTGGGCTTCTGGATGTGATCAAGCCCAAGTCCGAGTGCACACTAAGGGTGTTGCCTCGTTAAAACCTCCTTCGGAAAATCCAATGGGACAAAACCGAAGGTAGGGACAAGAGTATAATTTTTTAGTGCGTCTTTGACGTCCTTAACTGGAGGTGATGGTAAGGATGCAGGAGTCGGTAATACGATGACTAAGCAGCTCCCAAGGCTGGGCCGTGGTTTCGAGGCCTGGTATTGGGTCCGGTCCAGGCATGGGTTCGTGGTGCAGTGGAAGAACCTCAATGTAGCTTTCGACATAGCGGTTGATCTTTGTTCCTAACGCCTTGGCCCGTGATAGCGTCATAGGTCCGGTCGGCACGACTGGTGCGGCTACGTCCGGGTCCGTGTGGCTTGGTTTGGTCGCTGGGTCGAGAAGGCGGGCGGCACGGTCCGGGACCTCATCATGGGACCAGGAAAAAATATTAGTTTAGCGAAATTATTTATTTATCGATAAATAATTTTTTATTCATTTATCAATAAATGTTTTTGGCATATCTAAAAGTTTGAAGAAAAATGCAAATTAGAATAAAATAGTTTTCTGAACTAGAAAAATGAAATTTTTTAAAACTATAAAAAGAAAGTTTTATAGATTGATGTAGAAATAGGAAAAAAAAGTTAAGTTCATAAGATTCAATGTAACATATATAAACACAAGTTTTGGTGATGAATTGTATCAACTAAGAAAGAGGTAACGAGAATGATGTCGTTATGAAATTGCCTACCGATGATGAAATTATTGAATCTGTACTGAATTATAAGAATGATCCAAAACCAGATGATAGTAGCGTCACACCAAATGTCATCAAAGAAATATATCAAACAGTAATCACCTTACGGAACTACATTTTACAACACGAACAAGATACTCATTAAGTTTCGTTTTTACTAAGAAATATCAAAGATGAAATGAATTTTGGTGGAAAAAAGCAAAAAACTATAGACTCATTTTTTGTAAAAGAATGACTTATTGTACAAAAATTGTTGATTGAAAAAAAATCTTTTAATTTATATATATATATATATATATATATATATATATATATAGTGAAATGTGATGATTATTCATTTATATTTACATAGGGTTTTTAAGGGTTTAAAAAAAATTATTCATTAATACATTGAGAGAGATTATTCATTTAGCACATTAGCCTAAGTCGGGACCGGAAAAAATTATTCATTTGTCGAGGTTATTCATTTATCGAACTTTGAAGGCACAATTAAAACTAAATGACAATATTTCCCCAAAAGAGCCAACTCTATGATTCTTTATACATAATTTTATGTATTATCTTTCCTTTATATCTAGTAAGCCGTCTGTAATCAGCCTATATAAGCTGAACATTAGAATCATTGTAAAATCACCATTCAATCAACTAAGTTTATAAACAAAAAAGAATTATTTTCTTCTTCAAAGTGTGTCTTTGAATTTATGTGTCTTTAGTTTCATTTGAGAGATTCATTTGATTCTTTAGATTATAGAGTTAAGTTTGTTTGTATGATTCAGTCAAGTCTAGTTCTCCAAGGATTGAGAGAGTCAATCAGCCCACCGATTGAGAGAGTCAATCGCCCCTTTCACCCTCATCTCTATCAACACTCATCTTTTGCTCCAGCCTTAGTCCCTGGATCCATGTGTTTAAGACAAAGTGGATTTTGAGTCTTACATCAGGAATACTTAGTTGGTATATGCCATTTTCGAGAATGAGGACGCAACACATATTGTAAGTATGTTAATTGGTCCGTTACTAAAACACGATACATATAGATAACATTTTACAAAGTTTAGAATTTATACAGTGAAATCATGATATCATACAATACATGGTTTTCTATTAAAAAAAACATATTTTAATGGAGTTAGATGTCAGATATATATTTATCATGAAAATTAAAATGCTCTCAAAAAATTTTATTTCACAAGTTATTTTGAATTGTTTATCCGTGACAAAAAAGGTCGAGTGGTTTAATTATGATGTAAACTGTGGCCATTGTAGGGGCAGATAAAAACAATTAATCATATAAATATGCTGTACAAACATGAGCTTTTTTTATAATTTTTATCCTATTTGATAGTATTTTCTTGTAATCAGTATCTCCAGTATGGATTGTTTATTTTGAAGACTTCCACCATATAAGTTAAATTGAATATTTCCATGAATATTATTGTATTTATGGAAGAGTAGAAATATCATAAAAAATTTCCTCCAAAATAAAATATGGTATATATGATATTTTCTGGTTTTTTCATGGAAATTAAAATGCTATCAAAAATAAAAAATCATTTGGATATTTATTTTGAGTTTTCTATCGGTGACAAAAAAAGTCGAATGGATTATTGTGATGTACACTGTGGCCATTGTGGGGCAGAGAAAAAACAACTAATCATGTATTATTTGAGTGTCTTTATGCTGTATAAACATGAGCTCTTTTCACAAGTTTTACCCAATTCGGGAGTATTTTCATGTTATTGATATCTCAAGTATGAATTATTTATTTTATAGAATTCCACCGTATAAGTTAAATCTAACATTTCCATGAATATTATGGTAATTATGGAAGAGTAAAAATATCATAAAAATGCCCTCCAAAATAAAAATATGGTATTTATGATATTTTCAGTTTTTTTTATGGAAATTAAAACACCTCCAAAATAAATAAAAAATTCATTTAGAAAGTTATTTTGAATTATCTATCGGTGATAAAAAAGGTCGAGTAGATTAATTATGATGTACACTGTAGCCATTGTGGGGACAGAGAAAAAATAATTAATTATGTAATATTTGAGTGTTCTTATGCTATACAAACAAGAGCTTTTTTCACAAGATTTTTCTAATTAGAAATTATTTTCATGTTATCTGTATCTCAAGTATGGACTATTTATTTTGGAGATTTCCACTATATAAAAATCGAACATTTCCATGAATATTATGCTATTTATGGAAGAGGGCAAAAATTATCATAAATAGTCTCGCACCAATGCAGCATGCTAAATTCTAAGCGTTAGTTTGGACTACGGAATGTATGATTGCATTAAGGCAAAAAAAGTTACTTTCGCAACAGACTGTTTGAAACTGGTGAAGATGATATATGAACTACTGGAATAACATGTTTTCTCAATTCATCTAGAGGAGTTTCAAAAATGTACAGAGTCATTCAACACTTTTTTTACTCACTTATTCTACGCGCTAACAACACAAGAGCGGACAAGATAGCACATAATGCTCATATCCAACTTTTATATGTTTCATGTTGATTTTGATATACTGGTTTGGCTATCCTAGTTGTTTTAAGTTCTTTATATTATGAAGAAACTGATACATATTTTACACATAATGTTTTTTATTAATGATTATATTAAACTAATGAATTTTATATTTTATCATAAGAATACAATTTTATATTTTTTATAACTACACAATTTATTTATATTATTAATTTATTATTTACCTGCTACTACATTCATAAATTAACTAGTCATAAGTATCCCGTAAATGCACCTGTTTCCAACTACAGTCATATAAATAATTTTATAAAGCTTCCACAAACTTTTGCTCCGGCATCAGCATTCGCTGCGTTAACCCTGTCTAACCTTTAAGTTTGACCTTTTATGATTTACGTATCCAATATAAACACATATTTTTTGAGGATTTTCTAAAGTTTATGTCAGTAATTTTGATAACGAGAAGAAAAATGAAGTTCATGACACCAAATCTAAAAAAAATCCTATAAAATATTTTTTTTCATTTTTGAAGTTATACATTTTTCTTAAAAATTGAGAAAATATAGTTTTTAGGATATATATATATATATATATATATATATAATCAATTTCTTCATAGGAGAAGAGTGTTTCTCATTTTAGTAAGAAATACATATCTTAAGATAATATATGGAGTAAAATAAAATATATGGTGGTTCGGATTGTTATAGATCTTTTACTGTTGCCACCAATTGTTTTCTCTCATTTGTCTGAATTGGTCCAGAGACTAATGACAATACAAGAGACATAGTCAGATCCTGAAGGTGGTAATGGTAAGAAAATGGTTGGAAATGGCTGGTTCCAATTGTTTTCAATTACCATGATTTTGTTGGAAATTGAATTTCAAAAAATATTTTAAGAAATTTGGAAAAGTATAATGATGAACACAATTTTAGTTGAATTTTTTTAGATGTTCTAACGTAATACTCGTTGAAAAATTCATCGAAATTAATTATTAAAAAATAGTAGGAAATTTTGAATCACAATTTTTTTAAAAATTAATTAAATATAAATAATAAAATATAAATAAATAAAAATAATATTAAAAATCATCAAATATTCATTACATAAAAAATAAAAATTAAACAAAAAAAAAAAAAAACAAATCTACTAGCAACGAGAAAAGCTAATTTTCTATGGCAATAACGGTGTAATAACAATGACTGAGGGGTGGTGTAAGTAACAATGGGGGAATTGATGGTGATGGATGTTTCGAATATGTTTATTTTTTTGTATTACATTATATTTTTAGAGTATATATATAAGGATAAAGAAGATCTTAAGTTATTATAAAATGATATTATAATAAAGATAATACAAAAAATCATAAAATATAATTAGAGAAATGATAGAAAGAAATTTGAGAGATTAATCATAAGGATCATGTACCTTGATTGCTATTATCTTTACTAGACCCCATCGAGATCAAGGTGATGATATCGAGGACAGTGAAACAAAAGCTTAAATTGAAATCTTTGAAATATGTGATAGGAGATAAGAAGCATAGCGCTTGAACCATACAATTGGGCAGATTTACCGTTAAACATCTCATAGAACACATGTATGTAGAGACAAGGAAGCATATAGCTTAAAAAAGTCATCAATGACTTAAACAAATGATCAATTTGGATCATGGAAGATATTAGTCGTGAGGAAGCATATAGCTTGAAAACAAAATTGTAAAGTTTCGACTTGACGGTGGATGATAGCAGTCTTGTTGTTGATAGAGCGCCAAATAAACCAAAAATGAGAGAGACACGAAGGTGAGACTTGGTGGTGAGAGTCAGTGAGTACCGGTGATGAGATGACTCCACGATGACAAAGACAGAGAGTTGCAGCAGCAGTGATCAAGGAAAACATGGCAAAGAAAAATGTTGTTGCCATTGAGTGTGGCCGGAGATGAAAGATGTGAGAGGAGTCCGCAGAGCTTTATTTTTCTTATTTTGGGTAGTGGCTTTTTAGTTCGAGTAAAAAGTGTGTGTCAAACTGGTGGCAGAGACAGTTTTCCGGAGTGTGTTGCTTGCTGGAGGTGCAGCAGAGATGGCTGGATTTGGACGGTGTTTCGGTGGAAGCAACAGAGTAGAATTTTGGCCATAGAGATTTTCTTTTTTCTTTTTTTTTTATACCGTTTTGTAACAATGAAGATAATTGAATAAAAAAAAAAAAAATCTGATATGTAAAATGAAGCTTAGGAAGAAAACAAAGATTGTTTTTTTCTTTCAATTTGATCATTACATTGAAAGTCAAAATGAAAGCCTGCTTCGGTACCATATTGAATATGTTTATTGTATTGTATTACATTATATTTTTGGAGCACATATTATATAAGGATGAAGAATATCTTAAATTATTGCAAGAATATATTATAATAATGATGATAGGAAAATCATAGAATATAATTATAGAAATTAATTTTAGGGAGTAATCATATGGATTGGTTGCTATTGTTTTTAATAGGATGAACGAGAATTTTGATGAAAGTGGTAGGAGATGAAAAGAAAATAAAGGAGAAAAATAAAATATAATATATTTAAATAAAAAGAGAATGAGCTTTTTTTTGTCAATTTAGTATAGTGGATTTAAAATCTCATTTAATGTCAAGTGTTGGATTCAAATCTCAGATATATATGATGAATTTTAGAGGTGACCACTGTTGTGTCACATGATTTTCACAATAATGAAATGTTTTAATGAAAAAAAATAGGAGATTAAAAGAAAATAAAGAGAGAGAAGATGGCGAAAATGAAAAGAATCTAAAAATGAACATGAACAAAAAAATTAAGAAAAAATGAAATTGTATGAAAAGAGAGAAAAAGAAAGCAAGAAATTTTTTTTTTTTTGAGAATTGATAAAATTAAGATCGGTAAAGAAGTTTTTTTTGTCAAAAAGAACTTTTAAAACAATTTGAAAATCCAATTTAGTGGTACATAATTGATTGATAAAATATTGAAGAGAAAGATGATAAGACAAGAGAAGAAACAAAAAACAAGAAAAAAAATTTAAAAAGAAAAATTAAAAAGTTAAGGAAAATATCAATACAAAAATTAAATATTTTTATGATTGATTTCCGGTCAAATACTTAATCTTATTTTTATTTTAAAAGTTTATTATAAATTTGTCAAAAGCTTCTGACAAATTTTTGACAAGAAAAAAATATATAATTAATTTTATTTTTTCTTCAAAATTTGATGGAATAGAAATATTTTTTTTAATTTTTCAAAAACAATTATTGGAATTTTTTTTATAAATTTCTGATTTTTTTTTAAAAAACAATATTAAGATATTATTTTATTTATTGTTTTATAAATCAGTCAAAAAAAAATTCATCAGTATTATACAATAAATTTTTGACAAACAATTTTTTCAAAAATTTTTGGCTAGTTTCTGAAAATTAAAATTGTCAGAAAAAATAAAAAAATTCGGAAAATTTCCAACAACTATGTTGGTCGAAATATTTTTTAAGATATCGACATTGTTTCTTGTAGTATGAAGATGAAGAAGAATATTTCAATTTTTCCCCTTTTTTTTAGTTTTTGTTTTCAGGGTGATTAGCCAATTCATTCTTATTCTTTCATGTAATGTATATAAAAAATACAATGAAGTATTCTAAAACTTGTAAAATTGAGAATGTTTTTTTTTTGACATAAATACCAGAGATGAGGTAATTGGTTGGAAGGAAACTGCTACTTTTATTTTTTGGACCACCAAACGACAAACGCTTCTCTTACTAATGACCTGCGTCCATCCAGCCTGCTCCACAGCGGACACTTTTTGTTTTTGGACTGCAACAGGCTTGCAAATTAAGACCGTGGTCTATATAATTATGTCCAGACCAGCTCTGTTAAGTCTAATGGGTTAACATACCAGTCTGGGGGACAACATATATGTAAAAAAAAAAAATTTCTGTTAGTTTAGTATGTGTGTATGAAATCACAAAAACGTTTATGTTTAATGTATATATATATAACTGAATAAAAGTTTTTAGATTGCAAGGAGCCAGCCCCTAAAACGACAATCTATGTAACTATGTTCAAATTCTTTATCGGACCTAACTCTTTGGTCCCCTGTCTGTTTAATATTTCTATATTCATTTATAACAAAATGATATTTTGCCGAATATCATTCAAAAAGCGTAACTAATTAGCAAACCGAAAATGAAAAAAAAAAAATAGTGCTATCTCTTAACATTAATTTTTTTTATCGCTTTTTATTTATCTTAAGCTTTAATCGCTATTTTTGCCCAATTTACGTCATCAGTCTGACCATAAAATTTGAAGATTATTTTCTTTAACATGCAAGCGTTTTTCTAGTGGGCCACATTGATCCACCGTAAATGGGCATACATTTTTTATGGGAAATGCATATCGCAAGGAAAGAGTGAGCTGGCTTAGGATAAGGGCAAACAATTTTTTTTTTTCAATTCTTATCTTCTTCTCCTTTGTAGTAATAATCTAAGATTTGATTTTTTATCTCTTTGTATATTTCCCTTATGGAAAACAAACAAACAAAGCACACAGACTCGGAAACAGAAACTCAAATATAAAGATCCCAATATCTCTTCTCTATGAATTGAGAAAGATTTTTAACTTTCTCTGAAAATATCGATCGTGATGGATAAGTTTGGCTGGTCCTCGTCGTCTTCTTCTTCTTCGATCGGCAAGAACAGTGACGATGAAGGTGGTGAGAATGAAGCTGAATCTCCTTACAAGGGTCCTCTTGATATGATGGAATCTCTCGAAGAAGTTTTACCCATCAGGTTTGATTTTGTGTCCGATTCTTGATGTCTGACTATTGAAATCTCTCTGACTTGTGAATACAACAAAACAGGAGAGGGATATCGAAGTTCTACAACGGGAAGTCCAAGTCTTTCATGAGTTTAAAGGAAAATGAATCCTCGTCGACGAAAGATTTAGGGAGGCCAGAGAACCTTTATAGTCGCCGCCGGAGAAACCTTCTCAGTCACCGGATTTGTAGTCGCGGTGGGATCTCGAAGAAACCCTTCAAGCCCAACTTCACGGTGGTCTCTTCCTGCGGCGATGATTCGTCTTCAGCCTCTCCTTCTCCTAGGAATCATCGTATGAATCTACCACCGTTGCATCCGAGACAGAGCAAAGAGTCTTTTGGTACTTGTGTTCCTGTTGTTGTTTCGCCGCGGTGCTTCCCAAAGCCGGCGAATAGGAACATCCATAATATCATTTGTTAAAAAAATATTCTTATATCGATTTTTGTTAAAGACTTATTAAGGCATATGTCTGAACTTGAGCTCATTAGTTATGTTAAGAAGAAAAACTTAAAATTTTGAATTTGATCACCTTTCCATATAAAGTTCTTCCAATCTCTTATTATCGTTTATTCATTCTTATTTGAATTAGGAAATACTGGTTTGAATTATACCAAGTCATTTATACTTTGAGTAGTCAACGTAATTAAAAATTGAAAGTATATTTCATCTATGCGTGTGCCGACGGTTTCGATCTTTTACAAAATATGCCACACTGTCTACGTACTACTACTATTTCTATATGAAAAATTTATTTTACTATTATTTTCTTTTTGTTATCAAACTGTAAAACATTACATTACATATTAATTGGAGATTTTTTTATTTTAAACAGCCAAAAATTATGTGATATAATTGTGATCATTTCTAAAATTAGTCACAGATGTTTAAGATTAAAATCCAATATCCCATATATTAAAATGATATCAAAAGTACTAAACTAAATTGTCAAAAAATTAACTTTTCTTTTAATTTTCTGTTTTCCTATTAAATGACTAGGTGATATTCATCCCGATTAGATCATACGGTCTTATCCTCGTGATTAAAGTCTACAGTTTTATATTTATAACTCGAGTAAGTCTTAGGAAGTAATCAATGGAGAACATTCCAAATATTCTTCAAATTTATGTAGAATTTTTTTTAAAACTAGCTTTCCTTATATTCAATAGAAAGCTTAAGATTTTGTACATACCATGAAGCTTTTAAAAAAAGATCTTTTAAATCTTGTTTTTATTATCGATTGTTTTTCTATTTGGGAAAAACTATTTGGTTTGAGTTACCTACAAATGATTTTTTACAAGTTATGCCGAACTATGCACTTATTTTAATTTCTTATATAAAACGTTTATTTTATTTTACATTTGTCATAAATTCTATATTATTGATTTAAGCTAATAAAGACGTTACTCTTAAACCAACTATTTTGATTTTTTTTTTTTGTTTATTTATTGAAAAACATAGGTATTATACTCATGTGATGTGTCACGATAATTATGTGGTTTTACCTTCATGACAAAACATGCGGTGCGGTCTTAATCCTTCTTTTTTTTTTTTAAATAACTAAGAGCGGTCCACTATTTTTTGGAGAGTTATGAAAAAAAGTAAGACCATTTAATAAACAATTTTAAAAACTTATACTTTTTTTATGGCCTAACGTTTGGTTTGAAAACTTTTTAAAACATTTTTTTGTAGTATTGAACTAAGAAATACAAACTTTTTAAAAACCTCTTCTATATGAGATCTTTTTTAGTTGACAAAGAAAAAACTAACTTATTACAATTTTATATGAAACATTTATTTTATTTTATTTTATTTTATTTTCAATCAATAGATAAATATTGTTGATTTAAATTGAAATTTGCGATAAATTCAATGTATCAGAAATTAACTTAAGATGAAGCCTTTAAAAAATTCACTTTTAAATGATTACTGGTGAAGATCAAATCTTTTGAATTAGATTTCAGATGCAAGTGGCTTTAAGTTATTAGGAGTCGTTGTTAGAAAAATACATTTGTTTTAACGAAAAAATGTTTGTCTGGTTCTAAAAAGAAAACTATAGAGAAGTTAAGCCAAAGTTCCTATGAAGCCCTTGGCCAAGGGAAGCACCATTTTTGGAGAAATTTGTTTTTTTAGCCCTTTAAACTTAAACCTAACCAACCAAAGATCCCTTTAAACCTATAAATACTTTAAACCTATAAATATTAGATATAACACATTGCCCCCACTCAATAAAAAAAGGACACATATCCACACAAAAATAGGTTACTTAATTACTTTTATTTTACTTGTTATAAAAGATTCATAGAGTATTCACTATATGTTCAAAGAATTTGGTCTGATCTCTTTACCTTTATCTTTTTTAATAGTATTATTTATCTTTTTAATAGTTATAGGATTTTTTTATATATTTTCTGTGGTTTTTACTTTACCATGTCTGAGTAAATTAATTGTTAAGTTGTGAAAATTTCAATCAGGGCATAGATTTTATCTTGATATTAATTTTGATGTAATTATGGGAACTACGATTCACACATCTACAAGCATAAGCACCAAGGATAAGATTAGGATCAAAAGACATAAGAGAGAGCTTCAACCAAAGTGTGGATATAATGGAGCTATAAACAGAATAGAACAACATATATGAAATAAAAATAACCAAGTTTTTGCCATTGCAAAAACCCATTTTCGAAGTCTTTTAATTGTTGTGAGAAATAAGTTTGAGAGCATCTATCGGCTTATCAAACTCATTTTCATAGATTTTGTGACATCATTCAATCCATCATCACTTCTGTTTTTTATATAAGTTTTAAGAGTGTTGAACAATCAGTAAGTTTGGATCCACCCTGTTATTTAATCTTAGTTCGTTGGAGTATTGAGAATATTGAACAACCATCAGACTAGAATTCGCTTCGGGTTACCAATCCATTTCACTCGTTATCACCTATCGCATCGCTCAACAATAGGTTCTCAACTCGTTGTGCGTATCACACAAGGTCACACCTTCACGTTCTTCCTTCTGCCGACCTCGTGAGATTCCTGGTCTGGATCTTGCATCATCTTGGTATCAGACCCTAAAAGTTCCTATCTAGGTGACTTTTATCCATATTATATTTTAATTTCTGTGATATTTTGTTTTATCTATCACATATAAAATCCAAAGTAATTTCTCTGTTTTACGATTTGATATTCATTTATTTTCCTTCATTAAAAACCCGTAAATAAAAAAATTATTTGTTTAATTGCTTACTTTTTGTAAAAAATTTACAAAAAGAATAATTTATTAATTTTTTTTGGATTTCAAATATAACTAAAAAAAATCTTAATCTTTCTTTTTCAATTTCACCAATTTATTGTTTTATTTCCTTTTTCTTTAAACTTGCAAGTTTCTTTGCGTTTAATCGTTTGTTTTTTGTGCACAAGACATGGATAACAACATACCGACCACTACCATGCAACAGCTTCGCAAAGCTATGTGTGATCACATGAACCAAATGGATCAGCGACTAGACATACTGGGGATTCCTCAACCAAATGGTGATGTACCGAGGAGATCACATCAACAGCTTCCCCAACAACGTCAGCCACATCTTCCCGTGGATGATGATACTTACAATGACATACCTAGTCTTGAAGACGGCATCGATGTACCCCCTCACAACCCTGACCCGAGACCTAGACGGCGAGATCGACCTAGGAACAGAGATAGGGGAAGGTCCAGAGGAGCAGAATAACACCATCTACAACCCGGAGGCAGATATGCCAAACTTGTACCCTCAACCTTTGCCGTAACATTCAATCCCGACGCTTACATCGAATGGGATAGAAGGATGAAACATATCTTCGAACACTATTAGTATTCCGATGAGAGAAAAGTATCCTTAGCAGCGGCTCAATTAACTGACAGCGCTCTCACCTGGTGGGACAGAGAAGTAGCCGAAAGTAGGAGACTGAGATGAGGACAAATTCATAACTGGTATGACATGAGAACGTAACTAGACAAGAGGTGATGTGCTCACGGACACGGCAGGAACCTGGTGGAGGTTCACGGCTGCGGACGCGTGACCAACTTCCAAGGAGAGACTCGACCTGGAAGGAGGCTTAGGCGCGGGCTGGGGAGAGACTCGACCTAGCAGGCGCAAGAACCAGTGAAGTGGAGCGAATTGGACCACACGGGCTGTGGGGAGTCCCGTGATACACCAAGGGGCGCTTGAACCAGGCGGTTTCAAGCAGGCGGCTACCAGGCTTGGAGGCTAGGCGGCTACGTTTTATAAATTGTATAAGGGTTTAATTTTCTTGTAAAGTCTGTCTTTTATTAATGAGAATGACTTGGCTTTTATAATGCCTAAGTCTTAGGGTTTCCACCCTTTACAAAAACAGCATGAAGTCCAAAATAAAACAACAAGAAGTCTAACTAAAACTACAAGGCATTTAAATGACTTGGGCCGCGGGCCACAAGGCCTGGTCGCGGGCCCAAGTCCTACACTTAGAAAAATTTAGACAACAAAAACTTAAAGAATTGACTAAAGGTAGACTTGGTCGTGGACTTGGTGTTGTCCACTTCCGGATTGCACACTAAGGGTATTGCCTCGTTAAAACCTCCCTCGGAAAACCCAATGGGACAAAACCGAAGGTAGGAAAAAGAGTACAATTCCTTAGCGCGTCTTTGGTCATCCTTACCCCGGGGTGATGGTAAGGATGCAAGAGTCGGCAACTTGGCGACTAAGCAACTCCCAGGCAGTGGTTGACGAGTAATGGGCCTGGTCTCGGGTTGGCCCTGGTCCGGGCTCGGAATTCTGCTCCAGAACCTCAAGTCTCCTCTCAATGAACCGATTGAACTTGGTGCCCAAGGCCTTAGCTCTGGAACGGGTCATGGGTCCTGCTGGCGCGACTGGAACTGCTTCGTCCGGGCATGGTCCGGCTGGGTCGTCTGCGGGGTCGTCGGCACGGTCAGTGCGTTCCGTGGCTCCATCATCCCTCCCCTCTTCAAGTGGTTTGGTCTCCAAATCAACATCCTCACCTGCATCAAATAATTCTAAGTCAGAAACATTGAACGTTGGAGAAATGTTAAACTCACCTGGTAGCTCAAGTTGGTAGGCATTGTCATTGATCTTCTTCAGGACTCGGAATGGTCCGTCTCCTCTTGGTGCCAACTTGTCCTTGCGTTTCTGGGGGAACCTTTCGGGTCGCATGTGCAGCCAAACCCAGTCGCCTTCCTTCAACGACGTCTGCTTACGTCCCCTGTTGGCCTGTCGGGCATAGGTCTCCGTCTTCTTCTCCAGATTCTCCTTGACCTTCTGGTGCAGCTTCTTGACGTATTCAGCCTTCCGGTCTCCCTCTAGGTTCACGATCTCAGCAGGGGGTAATGGCGTGAACTCCATTGGCGACAGCGGGTTGAAACCGTAGACGATCTCAAACGGTGACTTCTTGGTCGCAGAATGGACTGCTCGGTTGTAGGCGAACTCGACCAGCGGTAGGCATTCGAGCCAAGACTTCAAATTTCGGCCAATGGTTGCCCTTAGTAGGGTGGAGAGTGTCCGGTTCACGACTTCGGTCTGTCCATCTGTCTGGGGATGGCAAGACGTTGAAAACAGCAGCTTGGTGCCGAGCTTCTTCCACAGCGTCCGCCAAAAATGGCTGAGGAACTTGGTGTCTCGGTCGGACACTATTGTCCGGGGAATTCCATGCAGTCGGACAATCTCCCGGAAGAACAAACTCGCGGTTTGGGTGGCGTCATTTGTCTTGGAACACGGGATGAAATGCGCCATCTTCGAGAACCTGTCTACTACTACGAAAATGGAGTCTTTGTGGTTGATCTTAGGCAAGCCTAGCACAAAGTCCATAGAGATGTCAGTCCAAGGAGTATTAGGAATAGGGAGTGGTAGGTATAACCCGTGGGGATGGACTCTTGACTTGGCCCGTTTGCAGACCAGGCAGCGGCTGCAATGGGCCTCAACATCTCGTCTCAGGTGGGGCCAGTAGAAGTGTTCCTTGAGTAAACTCAAGGTTTTGGCTACGCCAAAATGACCCATCAAGCCTCCTCCGTGGGCTTCCCTCAGTAGTAGCTCCCGGGTTGATCCCTTTGGGATGCAAAGCCTCCGATCCCTGAAAAGGAACCCATCAAACAAGTAAAACCGTGAATGGGTACCCGTTCCAGCGTGAGTGAAGGCGTCCTTGAGGTCTTCGTCTTGGGCATATAGCTCCTTGAGTAGTTCGAATCCGAGGACCTTAGCTTCCATGACCGAAATCAAGGAATGCCTCCGGGACAAGGCATCTGCGACGACATTCTCCTTTCCCTTCTTGTACTTGATGACGTAAGGGAATGTCTCGATGAACTCCAGCCAGCGTGCGTGTCGTCTCTTCAGCTTTGTCTGCCCTCGTAGGTGTTGCAGCGTCTGATGGTCCGTGTGGATGACGCATTCCCGGGCCAACAGGTAGTGCTGCCAAGTGTCCATTGCCCGAACTAAGGCATACAACTCCTTGTCATAGGCGGGGTAGTTGAGTGCTGCTCCGCTCAACTTCTCGCTGAAATAGGCAACTGGTTTGCCGCCTTGGGTCAGCACGGCTCCGATTCCGACGCCAGATGCGTCGCACTCCACCTCGAAAGTCTTCTGAAAATCCGGTAGTGCTAAAACTGGGGCGTGAGTGAGTCGTTCCTTGAGCAGGTTGAAAGCTTTATCCTGCTCGGGCCCCCAGCTGAATGCCCGGTCCTTCTTGATCACGGAGGTCAAGGGACTGGCAATGGTGCTGAAGTCCCGGACGAACCGCCGGTAGAAGCTCGCCAAACCGTGGAAGCTCCGGACTTGGCTGATGCTCGTGGGCGTGGGCCATTCCTGTATGGCCTTGATCTTGTCCCCGTCCACCTGTAAGCCTTGTGGACTCACGACAAAGCCTAGGAAGACTACCCGATCAGTGCAGAACGTACACTTCTTTAGATTGGCATACAACTTCTCCTCTCGAAGTGTGCGTATTACCAGCTCCAAATGAGTGACGTGATCGGCATATGAGGCGCTGTAAATAAGGATGTCGTCAAAATAGACTACGACAAACTTACTGATGTACGGCCTGAGGACATGGTTCATCAAACGCATGAACGTACTCGGGGCATTGGATAGCCCAAACGGCATTACTAGCCATTCGTAGAGACCCTGCTTGGTCTTGAATGCCGTCTTCCATTCGTCTCCTTCGCGCATGCGGACCTGGTGATATCCGCTCTTCAGGTCGATCTTTGAGAAGATCGAGGCTCCGCTCAGCTCGTCAAGCATATCGTCAAGGCGCGGTATCGGGTGACGGTACTTGATGGTGATGTTGTTGATAGCTCGGCAATCAACACACATTCTCCAGGATCCGTCTTTCTTGGGTACGAGCAGGACGGGTACAGCACATGGACTAAGGCTTTCCCGAACATAGCCCTGGTCCATCAGTTCTCGAACTTGGCGTTCGAGCTCCTTAGCTTCCTCCGGGTTGACTCGGTAGGCGGGTCGGTTGGGCAGTTGTGCTCCCGGAATAAAATCGATGTTATGCTCGATTCCTCTTAATGGTGGCAGTCCTGGTGGGATCTCTGTCGGAAAGACGCCGGCGTAGGTCTCTAGAAGTTTGGCAACTTCAGGCGGGGGCGGCGGGTCAGTGCTGCCGGCGTGCAGTGATTCCTTGAAGATCATAAGGACGACATTAGTATCGTCCCTACTCACTGCCTTGCGGACGACTCGGGAGTTCACAAGGAAGTTCTCCTTCCGGGGACCTTTGGTTGAATCCGTCTTTAATTGGATTTCCCGGACTTGTTGTGGTGCGAGCGGTGCTAAGTTAAACCTGCGCTTGTTGTGAACAAAAGAATACAGGTTAGTCCGCCCATTGTGCGTGGTTTCCCTGTCAAACTGCCATGGACGTCCTAGTAATAGGTGGCCAGCCTGCATCGGGACCACGTCGCACAAGACCTGATCAGAGTAACGGCCTATACTGAAGGGTACCATCACCTGATCGGATATGCGGATCTCGGTCTTGTCATTGAGCCAGCGCAACCCGTATGGGCGTGGGTGCTTGGTCTTCTCGAGACCGAGCTTGTCAACCATGTATTGACTGGCGACGTTGGTGCAAGAACCACCGTCTATGATCAGAGAACATACCTTGCCCTTCACGGTGCACTTGGTATAGAAGATGTTCTCTCGCTGTTCCGTCTCTTCGGGTCCCGCTATTGAGTTCAGGACACGTCGGAACATCAGAAGTTCTCCGGAATCCGGGTATTCAATCTCATCCTCTGGCTGGTCGATCTGGGCGTCTAGATGCTCATCTTCCTCATCAGCGGATTCGTACTCGCCGGATGGAGTCAAGATCATGACTCGCTGGTTCGGACAGTCGCGAGCCATGTGACCTCGTCCGTTGCACTTGAAACAAGTGATGTCTCGGCTCCGGGGTGCAGCTCCAGTAGGCTTGGTCGGTTGGGGTTGTCCAGCCGTGGGTCGGGTCGGCTCACGGGGACGGGTCGGCGCGCGCGGGTCGGGGACAGGGCCAGGGGGCCGGTTGTATGGCTTGGTCCAGTTTGGCTTGGGCCTCTGATTGCCTGCGGCCTTCCTCTTGTTGGCTTGCTCCACCTGGTTGGCTAAGTGGTATAACTCGCCAAGGTCGTGGTACTGCTGCCTCTCGACTTTGCGGGCGATCTTTTCCTGAAGCCCATCGAGGAACTGGGCCATGAGACTCTTCGGGGAGTCAGTTATCTCAAGACGGTTCCGCAGGTGCTCGAACTCGTCGAAATATTCACTGACCGTCTTAGTGCCCTGGGTGAGTCGTCTAAAACGCCTTTGTAACTCGCGGTGGAAGTGGGGTGGAACGTAGCGTTTCCGCATTAGATGCGTAAGCTCGTCCCAAGAGGTCAGTGGTCCGAAACGACTCCTTCGTCGTTCAGCGACCTCACGGTCCCACCAGGTCAGGGCATGGTCCGTGAATTGGGCGGTGGCAAGAGCTACTCTCCGGGGGTCTCCGTATCGGTAGTAGTCGAAGATCAGCTCCATGCGTCGTTCCCAATCTAGGTAAGCCTCGGGGTCGACCTTGCCGGCAAATGATGGCGGGTTAAGCTTGACGTCGGGGGCTTGGTATGGGGGCGGTCGGTCGTCGTACCGGGGGTCTCGATCATAAGGGGTACGGTATGGTGGATCGTCGGGCGGATCTTCTTCTCGTGGGTCGCGAGAATAGGGTCCGAAGTAGTGAGTCCGACCATTGGTAGTGGCACCTCCGTTGCCGCGGTGGGACGCCTCGGGGAAGTCCGGTCGTTGGGGAGGACCGGGTTGCTCCAGCCGTTCCATACGACTAGCGAGCGTGTTCATCTGAACCGTAATCTGGCTCAGCATCTGCATTACTGCAGCTGATCCTTGGGGGCGTTCGGGAACGTCCGAACTACTAGACATTTATATTTTTAAAGAAATTTCCTAAAATAACAACTTTCCTAAAATAACAACTTTCCAAAAATGGAAACTTTCCTAAAATAGAAACTTTCCTTATCTAGAAACTTTCCTAAAATAGAAACTTTCCTAAAATAGAAACTTTCCTAATCTAGAAACTTTCCTAATCTGGAAACTTTCCTAAAATAGAACTATCCTAAAATGGAACTTTCCTAATCTAGAAAAAGGAAAATATCCTAGGGAGATATTCTAGACTTAATTTCTTTCCTAAATCGTTTCGGGAAGTTTCCTAATTGGTTTTGGGAAATATTCCTAAGGGATTATACTAGGGGATATTTGCCTAAACCTAGAATGGAAAATTGCCCTAATCGGCTGATGGTGTCTAAGGGTCGCGAATTGGGCTAGGGGTGGCGGCTGCTAATCCCTAAACTCACGGCCGTTCACGGGGTTGGTATCCTATTTGCTCTTAGGGTACACGGCTACACACGGCTGCGAACAGGGATGGCTAGGAAACTTAACTCAGGCTGGGTCGCGAGCGGGTGCAAAAGGGAATGCTAGCGTGAACTAAGGAGGACACACACCGGATAGCGATAGCGACCTAAGCGGCTAGGAGAATCACACGCTCACAACAAGCTAGTCCTAAACAAACGCGTGAGCAAGAGGGTCTTGCTCACGATTTCTCAATCGGAAAGTGATCTAGGTGTGTTTCTATTGTGCCTTAATCCGTTTTTACACAACCTAACTTGTTCTTTTTTTTTTTTTTTTTTGAATGAATCTGCAAACAATCTAAACAACCTAGCAGTCAAACTCAAAGGGCAGAGGAGATATAACCGGTTTTAAGGATGGATTTGTCGCGGTTCTAGGGAAGCTTCTTCTTTTCCTTTTTTTTTTTTTTTTATATGGAATCCGGCTCCTCTTCTCCTTACACAGGTTCAAAGGAAAATCGGATTAAAGCAAGTGGTGATAATTGACAAACTAACGAAACAACAAATAGCAAAGGGGATAGGACACAACCGGGGTCAGGAGCTTTTGAGCTCTGATACCAGATGATGTGCTCACGGACACGGCAGGAACCTGGTGGAGGTTCACGGCTGCGGACGCGTGACCAACTTCCAAGGAGAGACTCGACCTGGAAGGAGGCTTAGGCGCGGGCTGGGGAGAGACTCGACCTAGCAGGCGCAAGAACCAGTGAAGTGGAGCGAATTGGACCACACGGGCTGTGGGGAGTCCCGTGATACACCAAGGGGCGCTTGAACCAGGCGGTTTCAAGCAGGCGGCTACCAGGCTTGGAGGCTAGGCGGCTACGTTTTATAAATTGTATAAGGGTTTAATTTTCTTGTAAAGTCTGTCTTTTATTAATGAGAATGACTTGGCTTTTATAATGCCTAAGTCTTAGGGTTTCCACCCTTTACAAAAACAGCATGAAGTCCAAAATAAAACAACAAGAAGTCTAACTAAAACTACAAGGCATTTAAATGACTTGGGCCGCGGGCCACAAGGCCTGGTCGCGGGCCCAAGTCCTACACTTAGAAAAATTTAGACAACAAAAACTTAAAGAAATGACTAAAGGTAGACTTGGTCGTGGACTTGGTGTTGTCCACTTCCGGATTGCACACTAAGGGTATTGCCTCGTTAAAACCTCCCTCGGAAAACCCAATGGGACAAAACCGAAGGTAGGAAAAAGAGTACAATTCCTTAGCGCGTCTTTGGTCATCCTTACCCCGGGGTGATGGTAAGGATGCAAGAGTCGGCAACTTGGCGACTAAGCAACTCCCAGGCAGTGGTTGACGAGTAATGGGCCTGGTCTCGGGTTGGCCCTGGTCCGGGCTCGGAATTCTGCTCCAGAACCTCAAGTCTCCTCTCAATGAACCGATTGAACTTGGTGCCCAAGGCCTTAGCTCTGGAACGGGTCATGGGTCCTGCTGGCGCGACTGGAACTGCTTCGTCCGGGCATGGTCCGGCTGGGTCGTCTGCGGGGTCGTCGGCACGGTCAGTGCGTTCCGTGGCTCCATCAAGAGGTTTGTTCGTATATACTATTACCAAAACTTACAAAAGTGTTTTTGTAAATTATCTCAGGAAACTAAAAACGTGGAGGAATACTTTGAGGAATTCAAAACCATCAAAACCGTCATGAGATGCAAGAATTGGAGGAAAATTTGATACCTAAATTCCTAGATGGACTCATAGATCATATTGCTCGAAAGGTAGAAAGGCAGAACTATGAGCATTTCGACGATTTGTTGAACTACACCATTCAAGAAGAGCATCACATCATGAGGAAGGTTGCTAACAGCATCCACAACAAGAATGTTTGGAATCCACTCCTGCTGAAAATTTTAGTCAAAGGCAAAGCTATTGATATTGACCTTTGAAATAAGAAGGTCACACCGGAGATTTCTAAAGGCAACCCACATGAGCAAAGTAAGTTCCCACTTCCAAAGAAATGTGATATAATGTGTTTCAAGTGTTAGGGAAAGGGACACTACACAAGGGATTGACCAAACAAAAGGAAGATACTAACTCAACCATAAAGGTGAATACAAAACTGAAGATGGAACTGAAGACCAACCTATTGCATTTGAAGATTAAGTAACTAACTATCCGAGGAACTAGAGATCTTGATCACTAGACGAGAACTTAGTGCGCTATTTGTGTTGGAATGAAGAAGAAATGATGAAAGAAGGAAGTCTTTGATAGTTGATTAAAGGCTTGAGTTGACTAAGTTTAAGGGGAGTGTCTAAGGCTTGTTTGTGTTCTAGTATTATGTTATCCTTGTAGCCATTCATTTTAAGGCAACCTTTGTATCCAAACAAGCCTAGACTAGATTAATATAAATAACTATCTCTCTCCTCATTTGTAACTTAGAAACTATTATTCTCATTCTATTAATAAAATAATTATTCTCTCTAAATCTTTCATTTTCTCATTCTACAAATCTCTTAATCTCATATTCTTTCATGGTATCAGAGCCAGGTTACATCAAATCTGGGTAAAATTCATCATTCAATCCTTGAATCAAGAAGAAATCATCTTCATCACAATCTGCTTTCAGTTCTATTTCGTCCGTCAATTTTGATCGCAAATTCCAGCCAAACCACGACAGCTTTTGACAATTTATTTTTCTGGATTGTTTCTCGGCGAGTTCTTAAGCCACTCCAATTGAATTTGCATCATTTGGACATGGGAATCGAAAGATAAAAAATTTCTTGCATCGGACCTCTACGAGTGCCTCCGCCGCGAACCTCCGTGTTCTTCTATTCATTACGTCGTCCAATCTTCACCAAATGATTTTCCAAATCCTAAAATCAAGAACCTTGAGTCTAGTTTCTATTTAAAGAAAGAATAACTCAATTATATTACGTTTGAAGGAAGTTCTTGAAATGATTCTTCAAGACGTCAAAAATCTCCTCTCACAAGAACCTGGTGATAAAATTCCTATCCTTTCTTAGTTTTCTTCAAATATTTGAATCTGTAAAGTTAGATAAATATCTTTGAGGGTCTACACAAAGTTTGGTTTCAATCTGAGAGGTTTAAGTCTTCAAGATTGATTTTCTTGATTTCCTTATCAAACTTTAAAATTCTGAAAAAGGAGGAAACTTGAATTTTTAGATTGGTTTATTAATAAAATTCAAAAATCGTGCTTGTTGATCTTGTTGGATTGGATAAGGACTGTTAGAAGTTGATCTTGTTGGTTGGATTTTGTTAAAATTTGTTGCAGGAGTTAGTTGAAGGAAGTTAGGTAGTTATCTTGGTTGACAAGAAACCACACTAGGCCTGGAGGAAAGATTGAGCATGCGCCTTGGCGTCCCTGTGTGCTGCTCGCGTCCCTGGTCTTCATTACGTGTCCCTGACGTTCCTGAGTGCTGCACAAGACCAGCATTCAGTGATTCCCCGTGCGTTGTCCCACACTATCACGCTCCCGCACCCATGTCCGACCAGTCCAAGACTTTGTGTCTCTTATCCTGTGACCGTGTCCCGTGATCAGCTGTATGTGACCTCACCACGAACACGCCTGGCATCAAACACTTTCTCACATACCACGTACCCTGCCTAAGCTCTCGCGACTGCATTCATCTTGACAACGCGACCAGCCGTTTCTCGTCCTGACAAGCCATTCTGCGTTCCGACCAACTCATTCCGACCGGTGGTATCGACCGGCTCAGCTGATCAACAGCATTCCTGTCCAAACATGATCAAGTCATCCCACGTTCCACGGCCATCATACGCGAACGTATCCCAAGCGTTCTGACCAACCGTCCAGCGACCCAAGCGACTCGACCAGCTCATTCCAACCATTGGAAAGCTTCATTCAGATCAATTGTGAAGCATGAAAGTTCAAACCACATTCAGAGCTCCTGTCATTCTACATGGAGCAAACTATCTCTTATGGTCTAGGACCATGAAAACCACATTGGGTGGTAAAGGTCTTTGGAATCATATTTTTACAAATGGTCTTGAAGAAAATGAAGTGGCTGAAGTTAGTGAGGCTGTGGCTGCTCAAGCCAAATGGTATCAAGAAGACCATTTGATACTCTCTATACTTCAAAACTCTCTTGCTAGTGATCTCTTAGAGGCTTACTCTTTTAGTGAGAATGTTAAGGAACTTTGGGACACTTTGCAAAAGGTGTATGGAAACACCACTAATCTCTTAAGAATCTTTGAGGTGAAAAAGGCTTTGAATGAATTAAAACAGGAGGATGCAGAATTCAAAAAGCACTATGGCTAATTTAAAGCATTGTGGGCTGAGCTAGAGATGCTAAGGCCAGCCACCATTGACCCAATTATTCTCCTTGAAAGGAAATAACAAGATAAGGTGTTTGGAATACTTTTAACTCTTAACACTACTTACTCCGATCTTATTAAGCATGTTCTCAGGTCTGATAAGCTCCCTAGCTTGGAAGATGTATGTGTTCAAATCCAAAAGGAGCAAGGATCCCATGGACTATTTGGCAAAAAGGCTGAATTGGTGGCTGCACACAAGATTTTCTTCAAACCTACAACAACAAATGAAAATAGGAAGAAGAGACCAACTTGTGACCATTGCAAAAGGAGTGGCCACACAAAGAAAGAGTGTTGGATACTTCACCCTGAGCTGAAGCCAAGCTGGGCCCGTGAGAGACAACAGACCACAGTCGGCCATACTCAGCTGCTAGCAAGCGGCCTTGGCGTGTACAAGCAGGCAGCCTCTTCAAAAGCATGTACCAACTCCCATTGTCACTCAGCCTCAAATAGTGCCATGTATCCAGCATCTGAATTTGTGACAAAATCAGATCTAGAAGCTCTCCTCAAAGCAATTAAGGATGGTAATATGTTGGGTAAAACTTTTCATGCTTCTTTAAAAACTTCTTTCACTCCTAATGCCTCTAAATCATTGGTTGTTGATTCTGGTGCTTCTCACCATATGATTAGTGATCTAAGATTGCTAGAGAATATAGAACCTGCCTTAGGTAATGTTGTCATTGCTAAAGTAATTAAAGTACCAATTAAAGGCATAGGAAAACTTAAGTTGTTTGATAAAGAGTCTAAAGCCTTTTACATGCCTTCTTTTACTTCTAATTTGCTTTCAGTTAAAAGAGCTACTACTGATTTAAATTGACAAGCTATATTTGGTCCTAATGATTTCTACTTTCAGGATATTGAGACTAGTAGAATATTTGGACAAGGAACCACAAGAGATGATTTATATGTGCTTGAAGACATGACTAAAGCTAGTTGGCTAGAAGCAGCTGTTAATGCTAGCTCTTTTAGTAATGATTCTGATCTTTGGCATGCTAGATTAGGACATCCTCATCCTAGAGCACTTGAACTGATTGTTCCTCGTTTAAAAATGCCAAAGGATATGTGTGATTCTTGTATACTTGGAAAGCATTGCAAAACAGTTTTTGAAAAATCTTTGCATACTTATGATAATTGTTTTGAGTTGGTGCATTCTGATGTCTCCATTCCCATCTAGAGAAAATCATAAGTATTTTGTGATATTTATTGATGAAAAGTCCAAATATACTTGGGTTATTTTGCTTAGTTCTAAAGTTAGAGTATTTGATGCATTTTTAAAATTTCAAGCATATGTTACTAATCAATACAGTGCAAGTATTAAATGTTTTAGAACAAATAATGGAGGGGAATACACTAGCACCAGACTCCAACAACACTTGGCTAAGCATGACATTGAACATCAAACCAGCTTTCCTTACACTCCACAATAAAATGGAGTGGCTGAAAGGAAGAATAGGCATTTGATGGAAGTTGTGGGAACAATGATGTTCCACATGAAAGTTTTCAAAAGATTTTGGGGGATGCTCTTGTAGCTGCATGCTACTTGATTAATAGGACTCCTAAAAAAGTTCTTCATGAATTGTCTCCATTTGAGGTACTAAAAAAACTAGATCTAATATTGACCACTTAAGAATTTTTGGTTTTGTTTGTTTTGTATTAGTTCCAAGGGAGCAAAGGAACAAGCTGGAACCAAAGAGTACAAAAACTATGTTCATTGGATATTCCTTTACACAGAAATGATACAAATTTTATGATCCAAAGACTAGAAGAGTCTTGGTATACAGAGATGTCAAATTCCAAGAATCCAAAGGTTTCTATGAAGAAGGAACTTGAGATCAATTCAAGGACATCTCTACAACAAGATCAGACCAAGCTGAGAACTTGAGGAAGCTCTTGGAGAGCATTGGTATAGTTTCACCTCATTCAGCAGCCCACGGCCACGGCTCCTTAGCCTGTACCAGCCGTGTCCAGTCCCAGCCAGTCAGCCGTGGCACAGCCAGCCGAACCGCGGCCATCCACCCCGTCCGGCCCTTCCATCCCTCCGCAGCATGGTACCTTCAGTTCTCCTGGCCTTCCTCCTCTTTAACATGGGTGGGGGAGAGAGAAATCTACTCATGTCCAAAAAGACTCAGCAGGAGATGAATCAATTCTAGTCTCAGCTTCCAAAAGATCAAGAGTTGTACCCACTGTTATTGAAGTTTTAGGTGAAGAGGAGGATCCTATCTAAGAAGCTCCACCTACAGTCCTAAGAAGGATCACAAGACAAAGAAAAACACCAGTAATCTACAATGGGAATGTTGTGTTTCATCATGATCAGGAAGCTATGACCAGGAAAGAATGGAGGGAAGCTATCCTAGCTGAGAAACAAGTTATGGAAAGGAATGGTACCTATGCTCCAGCCACCTTACCTAAAGGAAAAAGGGCTGTAAGTTCTAAGTGGAGTTTTACCATTAAATACAAAAGCAAAGGTGAAATTGATAGATATAAAGCTAGGTTGGTGGCTAGAGGTTTTACTCAGCAATATGGTGAAGATTATAGGGATACCTTTGCACCTGTAGCTAAGCTTTATTCTGTTAATGTTGTTCTTTCACTTACTACTAACCTTGATTGGGAGTTATGATAAATGGATGTTAAGAATGCATTCTTACAAGGTGAACTAGAAGAAGAGGTATACATGACACCTCCACCAGGTCTAGAGGAGGAGGTAGGAGGCGGCAACATACTTAGGCTGACGAAGGCCATCTATGGCCTTAAACAATCTTCAAGAGCTCGGTACCACAAGCTAAGTGTAACCTTGATGGATAAAGGTTTCAAAAGATCTGAAGTTGAACATACTCTTTTTACACTAAAGAGTAAGGAAGGTATTATGGTAATCCTCATTTATGTAGATGATATAATCATATATGGTAGTGATAGTGTTGGTATTGCATCTACAAAAGAATACTTGAAGAGTGTGTTTGATATTAAGGGTCTAGGAGAACTTAAATACTTCTCAGGAATTGAAGTGTGTAGGTTCAAAGAAGATCTCTTTTTATCTCAAAGGAAATATGTTATAGATTTACTAACCTCTACAGGTATGATGGAAGCTAAACCAGCCAAAACACCCTTAAAAGAAGATTATAAAATCGGAACTAAGGGGGAGCTAGAGGAGGAAATTGATTTTCATGATCCTAAGCTCTATAGAAAATTGGTTGGTAAGCTTATTTATCTAACCATCACTAGACCAGATTTATATTTTTCTGTGAATCAGGTATCTCAACACATGCAAGGTCCAAAGATGAGACACTGGGAGATGGCAAACCGAATTTTGAGATATCTAAAAGGCACTCATGGACAAGGTATATGGATGGGTTGCAATAGAAACATAAATGTGGTTGGTTATTGTTATGCAGATTTAGCAGGAGATAGGGAGGATAGGAAGAGTACCACATGCTATTGTACTTTCATTGGAGGGAACCTTGTGACTTGGAAAACCAAGAAGCAAAAGTTGATATCATACTCTAGTGCATAATCAGAATATAAAGCCATGAGGAAGCTTACAACTGAATGCATTTGGCTGAAACAAATTTTGGAAGACTTGGCCGTGAAGTATGAAGAACCTATCACCATCCATTGTGACAATCAGACTGCTATACACATTGTCTCCAACTCTGTGTTTCATGAAAGAACTAAACATATAGAAGTAGACTGCCAAAAAGTAAGAGAAGCTATTGGGAAAGGAATCATCTTGCCTTTCTATACAAGGAGTGAGGATCAACTAGCTGATGTGTTTACCAAAGCAACAACTCTGAAGAATGGCGCCTCCATCTATCCAAGGCTTGGCCTTATGTCCATTCCACAACAATGATCCCAACATGGAGTGTTATACTCTTTTTCCCTAGAAAATGTTTTGTCCCAATTGGGTTTTCCTTCTTTAGGTTTTTAATGAGGTAATGCTTCATGGTTGCAAGCTTAGGCATTCTCCATGTCTTAAGCTTGAGGGGGAGTGTTGGAATGAAGAAGAAATGATCAAAGAAGGAAGCCTTTAATAGTTGATTAAAGGCGTGAGTTAACTAAGTTTAAGAAGAGTGTCTAAGGCTTGTTTGTGTTCTAGTATTATGTTATCCTTGTAGCCATTCATGTATAAGGAAATCCTTGTATCCAAACAAGCCTAGACTAGATTAGTATAAATAACTATCTCTCTCCTCATTTGTAACTTAGAAACTATTATTCTCATTCTCTTAATAAAATAATTCTTCTCTCTAAATTTCTCATTTTCTCATTCTACGAATCTCTTAATCTCATATTATTTCAATTTGACCCCGAGACTGTACTGTGACGAGAGTGAACATCTTTCATACTCACTGCAGCATTGAGTCTAAGGTATGGAGTTTAATCATAGATGGATGTTCTTGCACTAACGTGGATAGCAAGTGAATTGTTGATGAGCTACGACTCTAGACAAATAGACACCAAACCCTTACAAACTTAAATGGCTTAAGGAGGAGACTGAGTTAAAAAATGAATGAACAAGTTGTAGTACCATTCAACATTGAAAGGTACCAATGCAAGCATGACATCTTCTCTTAGGAAGACCCTGGCAGTTTGATAAAGAGACAATAGACAATGGTCGTACCAACTTCTACACCTTCACTCATGACAATCGTAAGCACAGCTTAGCTTTGCTCACTCAAAAAAAGTGACCAAGATGCAGAGAACTATAGCTAAATGAGCTAAGGTACGTAAGTCTAACTTGTATGTGACTTCTTATTCCATATCCAAAGTTTTATTTCACATATACATGTGCTACTAATGTTCTTTAGAGAAATCTTGTTTTCAGGACAATAAGAGTCGTCACTGCCCGTAGATATGCTTAAGCTCATATGAAGATTCCATGATGTTTTTCCCGATGAAGTACCTACAGGCTTACCACCCATTAGACGCATCGAGCACCAGATTGATTTACTTCATGGAGAACTACTACCTAACCGACCCGCTTATAGGATCAATCTGGAAGAAGCCAAGGAACTAGAGAAACATGTCCAAGACCTGATGTCTAAAGGCTACATCCGAGAGAGCCTAAGTTCATGCGTCGTAACCGTACTATGGTAACTAAGAAGAATAGAACATGGAGAATGTATGTTGATTACCGAGCTATAGAAAACATATCTTTCAAGTAAAGACATCTTATTCCAAGATTAGATGACATGCTAGACGAGTTGAGTGGAGCCACGGTTTTCTCCAAGATTGACTTGAAGAGTGGATACCTCCAAATCCGACTAAATGAGGGAGATGAATGGAAAACCGTATTCAAAACAAAAAAAAAATTGTATGAATGGCTAGTCATGCCATTTGGACTCACCAATGCCCCAAATACTTTCATGAGATTCATGAATTATGTCTTAAGGGTATACATCTGTAACTTCGTAGTTTTTTATTTTGATGACATTCTCGTTTATACACTTATTGATCATCTCAAAGATAAAATTATTTTAAAACCTTAAGATAATTAGAAAGCCATTGTAGAAAATGTGATTTTATCCCAGAAGTGAAATGTCATTTTCATCAAATTTCTACAATGGCTTTTCTTATTTGAAGGTTTTAAAATAGTTCTACACTTAACGATTATCTCATACACCCAGAGAAAGTATTAAAGATATTACGCTTAGAAGGATTATATGCCAATTTCAAGAAATGTATTTTCTGCATTGATCAGTTGGTATTTTAGGATTTAATGTAAGTTCACAAAGTCTAAAGGTAGATGAAGAGGAGATCCAAGCTATTCAAAAGTAGCCGACACCAACAACCATCAGTGCTTCAGAGATTCCATAGGATCCTTTAACATGCAAGATGATTTCTTTTTCAGGGGAAAGAGGCTTTGGATTTCCTAAGGATCCATGCGTGAGTTGATCATACAAGAGGCACACAGAGGAGGACTCATGGGACACTTCATAGTTGATAAAACCCTCAGCATAGTCGTAGAGCACTTCTTCTGGCAACAATTGAAGAGAGACGTGGAGCTTTTATGCCAAACATTTGCCTCAAAGCGAAATCAAGGTTATGTCCACACGATATAAATATTCCCTTACATATTCTTAACATGCCTTGGGTAGATTTTTCATAGAGTTTGTCTTAGGATTACAAAAGATCAGGAAAAGATTCAATCTTTATTGTGGTGGACTGATTTTAAAAAATGGCGTATTTCATTTCATTAAAAAAACCAATGATGCTAGACAAACAGCTGATCTATTCTTCAAGGAAGTAGTAAAGCATCATGGTGTACCGAAGACCATTGTATCCAACCGAGATACTAAGCTCCTCAGCCACTTTTTGAAAACTTTATGGAGAAAGCTAGGAACCAAGATTCTCTACTCGATAACCTTTCACATTCAGACGGATGGGCAAACCAAAGTTTTCAACCAAACGCTTTCAACTTTTCCGAGAGCTACAGTCGGTAAAAAACTCAGGAATTGGGTTGATTGTCTTCCTTTCATTGTATTTGCTTATAATCGTGTATACCAATCTGCTACTAAACATTCTCCTTTTGAAGTTTTCTATGATTTTATGCCACTTACACAGTTAGATTTGCAAGTTATTCCTCACAAAGAGCAGATGAATAACTTATAATTGTGTATACCAATCTGCTATTAAACATTCTTCTTTTGCAGTTTTTTATTATTTTATGCCACTTACACTGTTAAATTTGCAAGTTATTCCTCACAAAGAGCAGAAGATTAGCCAAGATGGAGAGACCGAAGCGGAGCTGATCCAGAAGTTACACCAAACAGTCAAAGAGAACCTATAGAAGAAGATCGAGCAGAACCGGAAGCACGCTAACAAAGGAAGAAAAGATATAGCTTTCGAACTAGGGAATTGGGTTTGGCTTCACATGAGGAAATAACAATTTCTAAAACAGAGGAAGTTCAAGCTCGCACTGAGAGGAGATGGCCCTTACAAAATCATCAAAAATATTAATGAAAATGCCTACCAAATCAAATTACCAGGTGAGTTTAACATATCACCAACGTTTAATGTCACTGATTTATCTCTGTTTGATGCATGTGAAGCAATTCTTAGGACATAATCTTCGAAAAGGGGAAGAGATTATGTAATCATAAGAACTATGATCAACACATCCATGATCATCCCAACCGTGAGATAAGCACCAAAGACAAGATCATGATCAAGAGACATAAGAGAGAGCTTCAACCAAAGCATGGAGGCACTACTCAACATAATGGAACTAGAAGACAACACAAAACAACAACTTTGATTATATATAAAAAAACCAAGTTTTTGCCATTGCAAAACATCTCCTTTCGAAATCTTTTAAGTGTTGTGAGAAACAAGGTTGAAAGCATTTATCGACTTATTAAACTCCTCTTCATAGAGTTTGTGACATCATTCGATCCATCACCACTTCCATTTCTTATTCAATTCCTAAGAATGTTGAACAACCAGTAGGCTTGGATCCACCCTTTTATTTTATCTTTGTTCGTTCGAGTCCTGGGAGTGTTGAAAAACTAGCAGGCTAGAATTCAATTTGGCTTACCAATCAATTTTGCTATTTATCATCTATCGCATCGCTCATCCATAATAGGTTCACAACCCGTTGTGTGTATCACCCTAAGCTTACACCTTTACGTTTGTCCTTCCACCGCCCTCGTGAAATTCCCGGTCCAATCTTGCATCAAATTATAATAGGATTTTATTCATAAATTTTTTACCTTTATTTGTGTTCAATGCATGATTGCTGGAGTAGCTAGTTAGTAATCTGATTTATAGAGAATTGTGAATCTTAAATGTGATGGATATGTTGCATGAACTAATATTTGATGAGAAATACATCATAACCAATGAAACTGAGTTGCAGAGTGTTGTGAATAATTTTAACCTTCCTGTTTAATGCATATCTTTAACTGGTAATAACCAAAGAAAACTAAGTTTGTTAGGTAGTTAGATATAGTGCTTTGAGCCACGAAAAGGGATGATTAGAAACTTGTGTTTTGAGTTAAAATACTTATAAATAACCCATAATTGTTGAGTTTGCGTGCTTATGTTTATCTGTAAAAATTTCATGGCTTTACTACTTTTCATTATTGCTTTGAACTCAACTTTATTCCATTGCTTTGATTCATAGGTTTGAAGTATGCATTTTATAATGTTCATTGGCTCGATACCCTAAATATTACATTGTTTGTTGTGAATTTGAAGCTGCAATTTTATTCTAGGGTTTTATTTATTTGGTTCAGTTAAATCTAAATCACTAGATTGATGTCGGTCGCTCAGCCATGATAGTCATATGCAGTGTTGTTTGCCTGGAATGTGGTCGATAGCTCAGCCCATACAGCCACTAACCTGTCGATGGGCGATACTTTGGTTACAACTAGGTGGAGATATGAATTTTATGAAAGTTGTGAAATTTATATGAAGTAAAATGATGTGGTTCTGTCACCTATTATTTAGTTATGTGTTGCTAATTATTTTCCTTGGTTCAGTATATTTGTATATTGTTGTGTCTAGTGCATCTTGTGCTTCATGAGGACAGACACAATGAGTAATTTGTTACTCATGCCTCCTTTTATATATACAAGTGAGGAAGTGAAATAGTGCTCAAATCGGTGGTAATATGATGTTAGATGTTCGTGAATTAAAATGAGTTTGTCTATTTATTTTTTTAAATAATTTAAATGATTATTTTGAATTAAGTATTTCAGCTTGAATTTGGATTATGGTTTTAAGTTTAAGACATATCAAGTTCTTGATTCATGTTTGATAAGAAACTTTGAAGACATTAAAGAGTAGGTAATATGATAGTTAAGATTTAAAATGTTATGAAGGCAGTTAATATGCCATTTCTAGCAAATTAAGTGTATGGTGTTACAATTTGGTATTAGAGAGGATTTGCTAAATCGGTTCTGAAAAGAACAAAAATTTCTTTCACGAAAATAAGTTGGGTTTCAAAAAAAGAAAACAACAAATTCTTACATTTTGTAAACAAAAAAATTATATATATAAATATAAAAGTGAGTATTTAGAAAGTTTAAATACCACCGATCTGATTTTGAGTGCAGTGTTTATTATATTTATTTTTCTAAATTTCTTTTTAATCCAAGTGTTATATGGACAAATCACACCCACAAGAAAAAAAAGAAATGGGACATTGTATCCATTTGAACTGATGATGAGTTTGATGATCCAATGGCGGATGAGGATGAAAAAAATGATGAGAATGTTAATGAAAAATATAAGGATGCCAACATTGAAGAGGATGATAATCTAAGTGAAAAAGAGAATGAAGATGTAAGTGACTAACATAATACGGATATAGGTACGGAATATGTTGAATCTAAAGAACATTGTAGAATTCTAGATATTTATGATCCTAGAAATTGAAAAAAAAATCGAACCTGGATTAAACTTGTCATGGTTGTGAAAAGTCCCACTCGAAGACTATCAAATGATTTTAACTTTCCAAGAGAGAAGATAAGAGGTAGAAATCTCTCAATCATACTATATAAGAGTTTTAAGTAATGGAAAGAGGCAAGACAGGCGTTACCTAGTTTATCCAAAAACATTAGATAAAATCTTTTGTTTTTCCTGTAAGTTGTTCAATCGAGACAAAAATCCTAGTCACATGGCATCTAAAGGATTTATTGATTGGAATGTTAACATATTTTGAAAAGGCTAGGGCACCATGAAACTAGTCATGAGCATATCAAATGCATGAGCCAGTGGATGGAAACTGAATTAAGGCTACAGGAAAAGCAACAATTGATAAGCATGTGCAACAAGAACTCAACAAAAGAGGTATCATTCGAAAGATGTGATGGTTCGAAGTTTTCGTTGGTAAAGACTCTTGCTAAAATTTTTTTAGCATTTCTTGGGAGAACAAAAAGTTAAGACTAGATGGTAATGAAAATTTCTTTAAGTTTTATTGATTCGATGGTTTAGTGGGATCTGATAATGAGAGAACATGTTAGACGGTTTAAATATGGAGAATCTTGTTACACTATCTCAGCACGAGTTGATAATATTGATAGCTGATGAGATCAAATATATGATAAAAAAAAAGATTTGAAGTACAAAATTTATTTCTACAATGTTGATTGTACCCCAGATATTAGTCGTCATGAACATATGACTCTAATCATTTGATGTGTTGATCTTTCAGCAGCTTTAGGTAAGATAGCAGATTTTTTCTCACATTCTTGATAATTGATGATACATCCAGAGAAGGGTTTTTTCGTGTGATTCAAAATGTGTTAGTTATTCTTGATTTAAATATTGATGATGTGAGTAGACAAGGATACGATACTGGGTCCAATATGATACAAAGTGAAACTGAGTGTCTTTCGCCAAATGAAAAACATGGGATTAGAGATTATGAATTCTTATTGTCTATGGTGATTTGGTACAAACTTTTATTTGCTGTGTTAAGTAAGATTTCACAGTGATTTGGTACAAACTTTTATTTGCTGTGTTAAGTAAGATTTCACAGTCAGGAGACATGAACATTAAAATTGTTGTTTCTCAGTTGAAATGACTTGTTTTTTTTTTCTTTCAGAATTACAGCGATACATGCTTTGAAATTGCAAAATCAGATGTTAAACAAATAGTAAAAGCTATAGAGATTGAAACCATATTTTAAAAAAGAAAGCGAGTCATCAAAAGAAATTCTTTTTGATGAGAAATCAGAGATAGTTGACAAAGCTTTGGATTTACCTCAGGAAGAGAGCTTTAAATTTTCTTATATCATCCATGTCATGGATCAAGCTCTCTATTCTCTTGAACAAGGTTTGAGCAATTTCAGAAGTGTGAACAAACATTTGATTGTTGTATTTGATTTAGAGAAACTGAAATAAATAAGTAAATAGTTTGATGGCATCTTGTACCAATCTTGAAGCTATATTAAAGAATGAAAATCATTATGATGTTATTGCTAATAATTTGATTATTGAACTAACGTTTTAAAAAAGCTTTGACACAAGATTACAATAAACCCGTTGAAGTTTTGAACTTTCTGAAAGGAATGGAGACTGTTATACAAACTCAAAGATTGGTTACCAAATATTATTGACGATTTAAATTTTAGTCGTCTCTGCTGAAAGAAGCTTTTCTAAGTTAAAGGTCATGTTCATTTGGTAGTCGCTGGCGACTGCGACCAAACATTGTTCGTTTTATGGTCGCAGATTTTAGGACCAGTCGCAGATTCTTGTCGCAGCGACCAGGGATAGGTGGGTTTTTTTTCTGAGACTGTTCTTCTCTCCTTCGACGATTCTTCTCTCTTCTTCTCAGTTTCAGTGACTGGCGATTCTTCTCTCTTTTTCAGCGTAACTTCTCGGTAAATCTCTTCTCCTCCTCTTCTCTTTCTGCTTGTTCTCTCCTCTTTAATATTTGCTTATGAATTCTTTTAGATCTAGATCTATAGTGAGTTTTTTAGATCTGTAGTGGATTTGTAGTGGGTCTATTAGATCACTTTTTATTTTTGTGTGAACATGTTGGTATCTTTGAATCGGAGCGTATAGTGTAGTGGCTTTGATTGTTTGTATATGTATCTGTGGATTTTCATTTTTTTGTTTACAGAGGAGTCACTTACAGAGAATTTTCTCTTAATTTTTTTTGTTTGTTTGATTATTATGTCTTCGTATTTGCTTTGTGGTGGATTTTCGCTGGATTTCAGTTTTGATATTCTTGACCTGCAAGTACGTGGCTCTGGGCATGATTCTTATGTCTCTGTACAGTAGCCTGATTATGTGTTTGTCTGTATTTCGTGTGAAAGCTGGTACTTTTAGACCAAAATTATGTTCTGTGTGAGAAGAGTGTATGAGATTAGATGAAGTTAGTTTGTGTTCATAAATTAGATTATATTAGATTGATTTAACTTATTGTGTTTTGGTGAATCATAACAGCTTATACACTGCAACAGCGGAACCGACTTCCATGTTCGTATTTCTACTTTATCTTCAGTTGTGAATCGCTATATACAAGATTTTCTGTCTTTTTTTGGTGGGTTTCATGAGTTTATGCATTAGATTCTAGTTGTGACTTTAGCAGTGTTATTCAATCATGATTTTCTGCTTTTAAATTCATTCACAGTGGAGAAATTGTGAACAAAACATTTAAAAGTTTCATGTTTTCTCTGTTGAACATGTTCATGTGTTCCTATTTTGCTTATTAAGTCTTTCTTTTTGTCTTGCAACAATCACTTGATGTGTATGAGTTAGTGGACGAGAATGAAGTTAGGCTGTTTTTTTTTGCTGAGATATTAATTAGTTTCATCTCCTTGTACCATGTTTGCTGTACGATCATTCTTTTGTGTTTTAGTTTGGTCATCTCATTTAATTAGTGTTAGGAGGATGTTAGAAAACATAAGAGCTACGAATTATTAGCTCTCTCTTTTCTACTTTGATTCAGATTGTCAAAATCTTTTAAACTCCTTATGCGGATTAAAATATATAATATATTATTATTATATTTTGAGAGGACATTGCGGTGGAAAGTGAAATCACTAATATGTAGTGGAATTTTTAAAGTTAAATCAGTTTTAGTTTATTATGATTAGTGAGAGAGGATCTTTGTGATGTTCTGTTGCTTGTTTTGTTGTGTTTTTTTTGGATTTCTCAATAGCTTCTTCTTTTTTGTCTTATCTTAGGAACTGAATTTCCATCCATAAAAGGGCTTCGAGGATAGAGCGGACGTTATCTTCGAGGTTGGTGTGATAATAATATCTAACCAAAATGATGCGTGCATATAGGTTCAATTCTGACTATCTGAATCTTAGCTTAAGGACCAGACTCTTCTTGGAGAGCTTAATTTGTGGGTTTTAATTAATATATCATTTTGGTATGTGTTGTTTGATCATTGTGAGCCGGTTACTTTTAGTTATTGCTACGTCTCTTGGTTAGGTATAACTTCTGATATTAGCATTTGTGATAAATATATATGTTTGTTGTTAAAGCAGGTTACAACAGGCACATCAAGCACGACAAAATGAAAAATGAAGACGTAAGTGATTTTTTTGTCGGATTTATACTGTTAGTGTGACTGATTGTGTCTGGTTTTTTACTGAATTTAGAACTGGACGGATGAGGAATGTCGTTATTTCTTTGAACTTCTTATTGCTGAAAAAAGAAAAGGAAACACAACGAAACAAGGATTGAATAGCACTGCTAAAGAGAACTTGTCAAAGATGTTTGAAGAGAGATTTGGGAAGAAGTATACATGGATGGGCCAGTTTAGGAACAAGTATGATGTATGTAGAAGAGCTTACAAAAAATGGGTGAAGATAGTTCATAATAGAACATGATTTGGGTTTGATTCTCTTGGAAGAGTAGATATGAGTGATGATTGGTGGGAGGAACGATTTAAGGTTAATTCTCTATCTTTTCTCTGTTTTAAAAACACATTTTTTTCTATCTTTTTTTGTTTTGTTTTGTTTTAAGACTAAAACTTTATGTTTTGATTTTAGCTTTCTGGTTTTGTTTTTGTTATACGTTCATTGCTTTTAATCTTGTTTCGTAATATAAACAGCTTCCATGAATGTTCTGTCTATGCTCTTGCTACTAGTTAGTTTCTAAATGTGTTGCAATGTCAATGTTGATCCTTTTTACAGTTTAATATTTGCGGTAATGATCATCTCATTTTACCATTTTTTTTCTGCGGTGTATTTGTTTACTCATCAGTGAGTCCATGATTAATTAGCTTTTTCTCTAACATAATATGTTGAATTTATGATGTTTACAGGAATGGCCTGGAGCTAGAGTCTTGAAAAACAAACTGATTGACAATGTAGATCTTTTTGAGGAAGAGTTTGGTGCTGTTCTGGTCTCTGGAGCAGAAGGGTGGAGTGCTCAACATGAGGAAAATAACTTAGATTCTAGAGTAGATGGAGATCCCATTGAGGAGGCTGATTCCGTTGACACAGAGATGGCACCACCAGCTGTGGGAAAAAAATATCTGGAAGTTCAGGTTCAAAAAGAAAGCGTGTAGAAATAGATGCAATGACATATACTTGTTCTTCTCGGAATGCAATTTTTGATCGGAAGAATGAGTTAGTGGAACAAATGATGCACCATAGTGAGAGTTCAAGTGTAGAACGAGTATTAGACATTCTTAACGGTTTGCCTGGTGTTAGAAAGTGGTCAGCATTTCACAAGGCATCAATTGATCATCTATTAACGTATGTTACGAACCGGCAGGGGTTTATGGCATTTTCTTGCAATGAGGACAAGATTAGTTACTTGGAGCATAGGACAGGAAAAATGCTAGATGAATGAATTAGTTCTATTTTTCCTACTTAGTTTCTATGCTGTGAATTGATCATTTTGGTTGTCATATGTTTTAGTTCCTACGTTGTTTTTGAGTAAACATTTATGTTGCATGTATCACAAATAGTTACTTTTTAAATTAATATGTTTGATTATCCAAATGTTGATTATCTTAATATGTCATATGATTCTTTATGCTATTTCGATGTGTGGCATTGTTATTTGCTATTTGCTTAAGCGTGGTTATATGTATGGTTTTTTATTATGTAATCTATGTCGTATGATTTTTGTTTTGTAGATGATTACATGGATGTTGGAGGATGATGAGGAGGATGATAATGATGATATTGAGTTGTTAGAAACGCTTAATACTGAGAGGTTGATCCACAGAACAGATCGAGGTGCAGGATGGCGTCATATTCAACAGCTCATGCATGACTCATATCAACAATGTTATCACATTTTGCGAATGAACCAAAGAACATTTGAAGCTTTGTGTAAGATGCTTAGTAGACGGTATGGTCTACAGGAGACTTGCAATGTCTATACTGAAGAAGGGGTGACAATGTTTCTTGAAGTGGTTGGCCAGGACAAGACTGTCAGGAGCATTGCTGAAAGATATCAGAGATCAGTAGATATAGTGAAAAGGAAGCTTGACGAAGTTTTAAGTGCTATTCTGAAGTTTGCAGCGGATATACTAAAACCTGGAGAAAGCAAGTTCACAAGAGTAAGCTCGGTTTTAAGGAATGATGATCGGTATTGGCCATATTTTAAGGATTGTATTGGAGCGCTTGATGGAACCCATATTCCTGTTCGCCCTCCTAGTACAAATACAGACGCATAAAGAGGAAGGAAAATGGAGCCTACGATGAACGTTCTTGCTATATGTAACTTCGATATGAAGTTCATATATGCATATGTTGGTGTACCGGGGAGGGCGCATGATACAAAGGTCTTGATTTATTGTGCAAAAAATGAAGCTTCTTTTCCACATCCGCCAAATGGTTATTTGGTTGATCTGGATATCCTACAAGAACATGTTATCTTGGTCCGCATCGAAGGATCCGATATCATCTTGGTCAGTTTGTTAGGGGATGACCACCAACAAACATGCGAGAGTTGTTTAACCGAAAGCACTCAGACCTAAGAGCAGTGATTGAGAGGACATTTGGAGTATGGAAAGCAAAATGGAGAATTTTAGACCATAAGCATCCAAAGTACACTTCATTCGTGATTCACATCGTGAGGATTAGATTTTGTGCACTGACAAATCACTGAAGAATATCTTGTTCATGGTTATAATGAAGAAGACGAAGATGATGACGATGGTATTGATGATGATCATGGTGTTGGTCCTAGTGGACATATTCCACATGAGCCGACTGGTGATAGAACGATGGAAGAATTGCGTGATAACATTACAAGTCAAATGGGTCAAGGACATCGACTACCTTATTAAAGACTTTTATTTTCTTAACTTTTAATATGTCGTTATTAATTACCTTACTAAAAATTTTTATTTTCTGAATTTAATATGTTTTTATTAATTATATTATTAAACATTTTATTTTCTGAACTTTTATTATGTTGCTAATAATTTTATTAATCACTTTTATTTTCTGAACTTTAATATGTTTTTATCGATTATATTATTAAAAACTTATATTTATAACTTTTATATATCATCCATTACATTATTAAAAAAAATTTCATAAATTTCAATATGTTTTTATCGGTTATTTTGTAATTTTGTTATATTATATTTTTCTAATTATCTATTTTAAAATCAAATATTTTTATTTAAAATTTAATAAAAGAAATAAATTGTGACCGTCAAACGAACAAATTAGCGACTAGAGACAAGCGACCAATGCGACTATTAAACGAACAAATTTTGTGTTTGCGACTAGCGACCTGTGACTTGCGACCAGCAATTTGCGACCAGCGATTATCAAACGAACAAACCTGCGACTGCAACTGCGACTGAAACTGGCAACTGACAAACAAATTTTATAACAGTCGCAGGTTGCAGTCGCAGGTCGCAGCGACTGACAAACGAACATGGCCAAAGTTAATAAAGTCTTATTTATGATCAACCATGTCACAAAAAATGTTGAATACTTTAGCTATCATAAACTATAGAAAAATAATCAGTTAGGAATCTAGATTATTAGAGTTTGGTGAAAGAGTATTGAAAAAGAGGAAAGCAAGATTATGTCTTAGTTTTTTCTCAGATTATTGTATTTTTTAATTTTTCTTAATTTTAAATTTCAAATTTATTTCTTTATCAAAAAATATTTATTCAAAAGTCCACATTTTTTTATTACCCTAAGCCCCTATAAACCTAAGCACAACAATGCTCGAGCCACGTCCAAACCAAATGACTCGGTCAAGCCATGATCGTGCCAAAATGGCTCGGCCAATTCGTGGCCAAGCCACAACCAAGTTTGGCTGTGTTGCGGTTGAACCATGGCCGAGCCGTGCCAAGCCAAACCGAACAGCTAGACTGGGCCGCAACTGAACCTTGCCGAGTCATATCTTCTATTTTGCTCCATGACTTCTCGCATTTGAGTTTTGCTGAGAGAAACTTGAAAAGCTTGACCTAATTCTCGTGTTTGTCGTAGGAATCTCTTGAATGATCATCAAAAAGGCATAAGAGACAAAAAAAAGAAGAAGAAGGAAATGTTTACAAATCTTAAGAAAGATATCTACTCAAGCATAAAGCCATAATCATATAAATAGACATAGCTTGGAATCAAGAAACAACTTCTACAACTTAGAAATCACTACAAAAATTATTATATAATTATTGTTAACGAGCTTAATTTGAACAGCTCAAAGTCGTGTACCAAAAACTTATCTAAACAGCGATAATTTAAATAAAATCCCATTCTGATCTTTGTCATTTATGTTTTTCATCTTAGAAGTTTTGGAACCTTTAATTTAAATTTAGTTGTGCAAATTTTGACTCCCACAAATATAAAAAAGCTGGCATCGGAGGACCTATCACACCGCTAAACCATCATAGGCGCCTTGAGCCTAAACACGAAAGGGCTTCACCGTGTACTCAAGTTGGGCTACTAACCCACCAATTATTGATGAATCATGGGACGGGACAGGATAAAAATGTCAACTCATGGAATAGATCATCGACCATCTTTTCTATAAATAGAGAAAGAATCAGTCGAGAGCGGGGGAGGTAGTTTTTTTCTCTTATACATCTACATACGATATACCGCTATAAGAAGAGTTCCAACCCTATTCCCTTTTAGATGTTATCCCTTACAACTAGTTACTTGAAAATATGACATATTGGAGTCTTGATCCTTGGAAGAGGCTCCTCACTCTATTGGTTTAAAAAAACCGGTTAACGCTCATGGTAATACCGAGTCGGTTTAGTTAACCGATAAATATGGAAGTTACTGTCATTAATTGAATAGTTGTGTTCTTTCATATAATTGTGTTTTTTCATAGAGTTGTGTCTCTTGGATATGTCTCTCTACACAATATATAAAACAAACTCTAGACACAGAAGGAAAAAGAGTGGAATTGACAAGAATTCTAAAAGGAAAGACAAAACTAACAACAAAACATAAGGACAGTTCGAAAAAGGCACTTGACCGGTGATAAGTGGTTGATATCCGTTTTGTGATATATTCTCTGACTTCTTCTATTTCCAGAATTACATCCAAGTCTTACCATCGTAAGGTACACTTTCGGTTTAAACGCTTCCACACCATTAAACTCTAACATTGGTAGCAGAACACTTGGTTTCAGTTCTGGTATATTTGTTTGTTTCGTCCATAACTATCTGAACATATATCAAAATCAAATGATTTTGATATCTATATGTAGATAATATAATTATCTTTCTATTGGTATATAGAACAAAATATTTGGCCAGGTGATCAGAGAGATATGTAAATTTTGAACGAACAGTTGCGAACATATACACATCAAATATCGATCTGGTTGTTTTGTCCATAACTCTCTTACCATATATCATAATCATATGATTCTTCTGTCTATGCGTAGATAATATAATTATCTTTCTATTGGTATATCGAACGCAATATTTGGCGAAGTGATCAGAGAGATACGAAAATTTTGAACGAACAGTTGCAAACATATACACATTAAATACTGATCTGTTTGTTTTATCCATAACTCTCTGACCATATATGATAATCATATGATTATAGATAATAGAATTATCTTTCTATTGGTATATAGAACGGAATATTTTGCCAAGTGATCAGAGAGATATGTGAATTTTGAAGAACAGTGGTGAATATATACGCATCAAATACCGATTTATTTGTTTCGACCATAACTTTCTGATGAGATATTCGAAATAGATGATTTTAGTGGCTGTGCGTAGATTATGAAATTATTTTCTATCTATATATAGATCGTACAATTTGGCTTTATACGCAGAGAGTTATGGCAGTTGAAATTTTCTAATGAGCAGATTCAAACATATATATATATATATATATATATATATAATGATGAATTGTTGGTTTTCTCATAAATTTATATAAAAAATTAGATTTTTCTTGATTTTGATATTCATGGATAGATATTAAAATTAGTTTTCAAATTATATATATTGCATGAATGATTTAGTTAATCATATCACATGTAAAATATGATAAGTGATTTAAAGTAATGTATAAAATAATGTTTTATTTATGGATTCATTTTTATACAATGAAATAGTGGGAGTTTTGATTTTGATCAGAACTTGAAATTTTACATGAAACAAATTAAATTATTATAACTAGATTATAACATGGGTGATGATTGAGAACATAGTGAACTGTCGATCTTATGTTATGAATCGAGGTTATTATGAATTAATTTATGTTCATAATAAAATTATGTGTTGTATATTGGAAATATACAAAAGGAACTAATGTCTCAAGTTGTTAAAAGCAGATATATCTTCTGCTTGTAAGAACATCATTGCTGAAATCAATAGAGGAGATAAACTGGAAGGTGACAATTACGATATTTGGTATTGTAAAGTCCAGTGTGTCCTTGAAGAGCAAGAGGTAAAAGAGACTCTTTTCCATCTCATGGAAGAACCTGAGCAGGGTACTACGGCTCAACACAATAGAGACCAAGATGCATATAACGCTTGGAAAAGAAAGAACAGCATCGCTCGCATTACATCGTTAAGTTGTATGCAAGATGATCTCATGTGTGAGTTTGAAGAGTACGAAACTGCAAAAGGAATGTGGGAAACCTTAAAAGAAAATTTTGGTGCAACATCGGCAACAAAAGTTAGGTGACTTAATCAAAAGTTTAATGACTACAAGAAGCGCCCAAATCATTCATTGAGGCAGCATCTTAGAGTCATGTCTAACATGTTTAGAGAGCTTAAAAATGCTGGTCAGATCATGTCTGATGAACAGCAAGTGCAAGTCGTTCTCCGTTCATTACCAGAAAGTTGAGATAATATGAAAATTCAGATGACACACAATGAAAATGTTAATACTTTTGAAGACATTTCACGTCATCTGGAATTAGAGGATGAGCGCTTAGATGCTTCTAGACCTTTCAATGAAGCCAACTATGCGAGTTCAAACCCGAGCATGAAACGCAAGAGAGAAAATTTTGGTAATAAGGCTTCTGAACAACTAGAAAAAGGATAAGACCAAAATAAAATGCTACAACTGTAACACATTGGGTCACTTTGCTCGTGAATGCACTGAGGCAAAGAAGGTATTATCCTTGAGTATAACTCATAAACATGATTATGTTTCTAGTTGTGTCATGCTTGCTGAATCTAATCCTTTGTGGATTGTAGACTCAGGTGCCACAGACCATGTAGCTAGAAGTCGTGATGCATTTATGGAGTACCGGCGCATCCCTAAAGATACAAGATGGTTATATGTAGGAAACAACACCAAAGCTGCAGTGATAGGTATTGGTACCTGCCAATTACATATGCGCGACGGCAAAACTCTCATTCTACATGACGTCTTGTATGCTCCTGAAATTCGTCGAGACCTCGTCTCATTCTACATTTTTAGTTTTTGTATTACAATCAAGTACATAGTTTTTAGTTTAAACTTCTATGACATGAGTTTGCACATTTCTTTAGGATCTGTGTTTTATGGTTATGGATACACATATAACGGTTTTATAGTACTTGATTTTAATACAACTACGTCAAGTATTAATAAAGATTATTTTTCATTTGTCACAAGTTCTACTAAAAATGAAATAGATATGTGGCATGCAAGACTTGATCACATAGGAGTTGATCGAATAAAAAGATTGACAAAAGGAGGCTTTTTGGGCTCACTAATCCAAATCGATCTAAAACCATGTGAATCATGTATTGCAGGAAAATCAATAAGAAAACCATTTGGAAAGGCAACCAGAGCCGAATATCCATTGAAATTAATTCATTCAGACATATGTGGTCCGATGAATGTGAGGGCATGACATGGAGCTTTGTATTTCATCAATTTTACAGATGATTACACTAGATTCGGGCATGTATACTTGATTTCTCATAAGTCAGAAGCACTATAGTGTTTTAGACGTTATGTTATATTGGTTGAAAATCAAATGGATAAGACCATCAAATGCCTAAGAACTGACCGAGGTGGTGAATATCTATCTGAACAGTTTAAAGAACTATGTAATGAAAAGGGTATTGTTAGACAATTAACTACCCCACATACACCACAACAAAATGGTGTATCAGAAAAAAGGAATCGAACGCTCTTTGAGATGGTTAGATCAATGATGGCACAAGCTAACCCTCCCGTGTCGTATTGGGGAGATGCATTGCTTACCGCTGCCTATGTTCTTAATCTTGTACCCTCCAAATCTGTTACTTTCACCCCTTATGAGTTATGGACAGGAAGAAAACATGTTCTTACACACTTAAGGCCATGGGGTTCAGCAGCATATGTTCAAGTTACTTCTCATACTCATGGGAAATTAGGTCCTAAAGAAAAGAAATGTATCTTTATAAGATACTCTGAGCACTCAAAAGGATATGTGCTAATTGGTGAACAAAAAGATGGAAGTATAACAAAAATCGAATCACGAGATGTTACTTTTTTGGAAAACGATTTTCCTAAGAAGGGAGAGATTGATAAAGAATTTCATCTAAGATAATTAATCGACCCAGAGGATAATTATCCTACTACTCAACCATTAGAAGACGATACAAGTTCAAATGAACTGACTAGTGGTGGAAATATATTGGTTGATGATTCTCATTTGATGAAATCAAAAGAGTTTGAAATGCGTAGAAGTAACCGTGGTAAGATCCCTCGACGTCGTTTTGAGATTGAAGGGGAAGCTTTCATGGTGGCATTGCATGATGACTTAGAATCTAAATCTGTTTATGAGGCTCTCTCTTGCCTAAACTCAAAAGAGTGGAACTATGAAACTGGAGAAGAACTAGAATCTATGAAAATTAACCATGTCTGGGACTTGTTTGATCTTCCGCAAGATCGACGAACAATCGGAAACAAATGGATCTTTAAGATCAAATAAAAGGCGGATGGATCCATAGACAGATATAAAGCACGCCTGGTAGCTAAAGGGTACACCCAACAAGAAGGAATAGATTATGAGGAAACTTTTTCACATGTGGTGAGGTTTGCCTCTATTTGACTTATTTTATCCATTGTTGCGGCATTAGATTTAAAATTATATCAGATGGACGTTAAGAATGCGTTTTTTAACGGGGAACTATAAGAAGAAATTTACATGGAACAACCAGTTGGTTTCATATTAAAAGGTCAAGAGAAGAAAGTTTGCAAGCTCAAATGTTCTATATATGGCCTAAAGCAATCTTCTAGGCAGTGGTATTTTCGTTTTCATCAAGCAATAACATCTTATGATTTTACGATGATTAATGAAAATCACTGTGTTTATATCAAGACTACTGGATCATCTTTTGTTATTTTATCTCTATATGTCGATGATATCCTTTTGGCAAGTAACGATATGGAGTTCCTTACAACCATTTAAAAAATGGTTATCATCTAATTTTGAGATGAATGACATAGGAGAAGCAGATTATGTGCTTGATGTTAAGATGCGTCGAGATCGATCAAGGAGATTATTATCTCTGTGGCAAGAATCATACATTCGTAAAATTCTTGAAAGATTTAATATGCATATGTGTAATCCTATTGACACTCCAATCGCAAAGGGTGAGGGGCTAAGCCTTAGTATGTGTCCTAAGACCCCAAATGAGAAAATAGAGATGGAAAAGATTCCATACACTAGTGTTGTGGGCAGCTTGATGTATGCAATGATGTGTACTCGACCAGATATTTGTTATGATTTTGGTTTTGTAAGTCTTTACCAGTCAAATTATGGAAAGAAACATTGAGACCAAGCATAGTTTCGTAAGAGATATTGTAGCAAAGAATAAAGTGATATTATAGTATATCTCTACGCATAAGATGGTAGATGATCCTTTCACTAAAGCTATTCCTAGAGACGTTTTTTTAATGCTCATGTTCGAGCCTTGGGTTTGCGTAGAGTCTAGGAGATGTACTAATAATCTTTGCTACTTGAAATTGTATTAACTAGATGATAGTTAAATCATGTTATACTTTAGTCGTTCCTTCTACTATAGTTTCGTAAGAGATATTGTAGCAAAAAAGAAAATGATATTATAGTATATCTCTACGCATAAGATGGTAGATGATCCTTTCACTAAAGCTATTCCTAGAGATGTTTTTTAATGCTCATGTTCGAGCCTTGGGTTTGCGTAGAGTCTAGGAGATGTATTAATAATTTTTGCTACTTGAAATTGTATTAACTTGATGATAGTTCAATCATGTTATACTTTAGTCGTTCCTTCTACTATAGTACACATATAGGATTATCAAGTTAGAGATTGGTTCGCTCACATGAAAATTGCCATATATTTCTTGAGATGTTTAAAAATATATGTTGAGACATTATAAGTTTGGCATCAGTGGGAGATTGCCTTGGATTTCTTATAAATGTCGCCTTAAGATAAGTTAGGATGAGGTACAAAAAAATTTAGTACCGATCATGATACTCCCAAAATCATGAAAAACTTGATAAAGCTGGATAAGTACGTGACATAAGTGTTTTGTATGTTTAAGAAAAGTACTTTGATCCACATAGTTATGTTTGATTTATTTAATCAACACATCTATATGAGAAAGATAATAACTATGGCATGTGTGTCATACCACATGTGCTAAAATGACCATATAAGAAGCGATTGATCAATATTTCCCTATCTCTCGTAATGTGAGCTACTATAAAACCAATTTGTGCTTTAATGTTACCCTTGAAATTTTCCATTATGTACTTATAGAGATGTGTTAATGTTTGCTACTTTAATATGTTTTTCGACGGCGATAAAATAATTACCCTTATGAGATATGTTAAGAAAGCAGTTAATTCAAAACTTGTGTACATGATGATGGAAGGCAAAATCATTTGCTTATATCCTAGCATATGTGTTTGCTGGCCAGCCACTATATTACTTAAACGAAGTTAAATATAATGAACACATGATGTATGAGAAAGTCTAATTTATGCTTGAGGGATAAGGTATATTGAGACTGATATAAAAGTCAAATGGATTTGGGGAACAGAGATACATGATGACATATGAATGTTTCATCTAAGGGTAGTAGCAAATGTGTATCTTTAACAAGTATACATTTTAGCTCCCAAATTGCAGATATGCTCGAAAGGGGTCACACAGGTCATTTTTCGTATGATTTTCGTGTCATGGTCCTTAAGATTGTTTTTCAACAATTGTTCTAGTTTTATTGTCGCTATCATGTGCGAGTGGGAGATATTGGTTTAAAAAAACCGGTTAACGCTCATGATAATACCGGTTTAGTTAACCGATAAATATGGAAGTTACTGTCATTAATTGAATAGTTGTGTTCTTTCATATAATTGTGTCTTCTCATAGAGTTGTTTCTCTTGGATATGTCTCTCTACAAAATATATAAAACAGACTCTAGACACAGAAGAAAAAAGAGTGGAATTCACAAGAATTCTAAAGGGAAAGACAAAACTAAGAACAAAACATAAGGACAGTTCGAAAAGGGCACTTGACCGGTGATAAGTGGTTGATATCCGTTTTGTGATATCTTCCTTGACTTCTTCTATTTCCAGAATCACATCCAAGTCTTCCCATCGTAAGGTACACTTTTGGTTTAAACGTTTCTGCATCGTTAAACTCTAACACACTCAACGACACACACTTTCTTATCATACCACTACAGTAGAACATGTCAAACTTAGACATTGGAGTTAGAGTCTTTGAGAGGTAAACCTTTGCTTTCTCTCTAGAGGCCTCTGAGATCATTCTCTTTGTGCAAGGTAACATCATGCAGCATATGCCTCAAAGTCCTTTATGGGATGTCACACCTCATCTCCCCATAAGATGAACATCTACACTATGTTCACCCCCTGTTCCATCAATCTTAGACACACCCGACTGACACATAAATCACCAGAGCATAATACACGAACAATTATGTCCCAAAAAATTAGACGCTAGAAAGAAGAGGAAAGACGAGCACCTTGTCCAAAAAAGGAAGATGAGAAGCTAAAAGACATACTGTCACCCTTCTCCTAAGAGCATTAGCAGAGACTCTGCCTCCACTCAGTTAGGCGCATCATCGGAAGAAAAAGGATGCACTAGGTGGAGTGTAGCCATGCCAAATTTCATGTTACCTAGTGCTCCCACGTGCAGGCGAGTGAAAAGGTAAGAAAACTACAAGACACGAAAACAACAGTCATCAACGAAGTTGTCCAACCTCTCAAACTATCTATCATGGTTTCCCGACATGCAAGATTCAAATCTGTAATGGCAAAGTTTGTAACACTAGTCGAACGTTACCATTCAACATAGAGGAAGAAAGTGTATATCTTGTCCCGGTGTCATGTTATTCTGATTAGAGCAGTTCTGAAACAAACAAAAAAATCTCCATTGGTCTGTGAGATTAATTCTGGATCGATCACCCGTCACGAGATCAGCCACGATTGAGTCTCGAGGATGCCTGAGGCAGTAGGATCAAACACGATGATCAACACTGCATAGATATATCCATGCCTACCCACCTTTCGGGCTGTGAATTAGAAATTTTTGATGGGCAAATATGGGGCAAGATGGTTTTTAGTCATTCTTTGTTTTCAGCATAGACATCCAGAGCAAATAGAGTTAGCGGAGTCGCTTCCGAACCAATCACCTAAAAAAGACAACTCGTTTGTTCCAAGAGCATCTTCAAGTTCGAAAACAAGCAGCCCAGAGTTGCATCATCCCAGGTTTAATTTTTCTGATGATTCCAACTATCTCGGAGAATGCTTTGCTTTCACAAGAACGACGGTTTCATAGAAAATATAATGAGTAATGGACAATAGGAATGCGTCTAAACTAAAATTTGCAAACTACATGAAGGTCTCAAATACGTTTTGCGGAGAGAATGATAAATATAAAAAACCACATTCTCCCTCCCGCCCTCCCGAGCAGGTCAGGGCGGGTGAAATTGCAAACAAGCAAAAACAAGAAATAAAGGTAAACAAAGAAAAATCGAGTCTTTCATTGGATAGTTGTCTATTGAGTCAAAAGTCATGCATTTGTCTCCATCCAGGTGGTCAATCGGGTCATACTAACTGACATGTAGGGTGGACACTCTGAATTGGTGAGTGACAAGCAAAGTAATACGAATTAATCCCTCTGCAGAGGAAATATACTTCATGGTCAGTATTTTTCCCTTTGGGGTTGGTGCTAGTCCATGGTCACATGCACCACTTCTAGTAAAACTAATTCAATGCACACGATCGATCGAGGGAGGTGCACAACTACTTAGATGACAGGCTGGTTATGTTAGCCCCAATGTGTCCAAACTAATGTAAACGGATTTGGCTTCTCTCGTTGGTCAAGCGATTTGTCCCTAACAACTGATTCACTAATGATGTACATATCACAAAAGTTAGGAAAAGATTTTTTTAATAGAACAATCATTGATGAAAATATATTGCAAATAAAGAAAGATATGACAGTCGGAATCATGTGGCACAGTGGTGGTCACCTCTGAAATTCATGACACAAGTCTGGGGTTCGAACCCAGCATCCCTCAGTATGAAGAGGGATATTAAAGTCACTATGCTATGCTATGTTGACAAAAAAAAAGATATGATAAAAATATTATTTTTCCAGGATAGGTCTTCAACATTTATAGTACAGATTGACATTCTACTTTTTCACCGAAAACAAGCGAGGAAGTTTAGGACAATTGTTGAGACTGATTTAGCATGAGCCAGTCCCATGATGACACATGGCTCGAGGATCCTACCTAGGGATCATCTAACTCATAGGAGAAAAGCAACACATAAAGATTGACATCGGTGGACCTATCCAGCTAACAACGACTGTTGCTATTGGAGGCGTATTAAGCCTAAACAGGGAAAGGCACACCACGTACTCAATTTCGGCTACTAACCCCCTTTTCAAACTAAAGATGAATGATGAGAGGGATCAGGAGGAGAATATCAACTTATGAAACAGATCGTCAACTATCCTTTCTAAAAAACATAAAACCGTATAAAAACACTCAAATAATATATAAAAAAAAACTATATAAGATCATATAAAATGAGATATATCACTCAATACAATATTTTTCATTACTTAACATCAGAAAAATACAATGTCGTTATCAACAGCTGACTCTAACCAACATGAGATCACATAATAAGTGTGATTCATCTACTTTGCAATGAGATCATCTATCTTATTCATCTTTTATGACGCACATACTGGAATATCATTATGTTAATATCATATATTGTTATTCTTGGTTATTCTTGGCCATTCTTTTGGTGTTTGATATTGTAATATCAAACACTTGTTAGAGACGACATGTTGTCATTCATAGAAATATATTAAATCTCTTTAAATCTCAACAGTACCGTTAAATACTATTTAATGTGGGAATGTCTTAATAGTTATTTATTAAAAATAAATCAAGAACTTCAAATATCTTAAATAGCAAATTCTTTTTTTTTTTTTTACAGGGAGCGATGGAGATGGCGATATGAGCGATGCTCGAGCTTTCGACTCTGAAGGCCTTCCCTTTCTAAATTCCGGACATAGTATGGCACGTCGAGAGTATAGAGACACAGCAGTCACCTAAAAGAAGCAGTCTTGGCCTAAAATTGGAGTTTCCAGGCTGAGATATTTGGAAATGCTCACGATGGAAGCTACAAGGTCAGCCCAATTAAGGTTAATTATAGGTGGGTCTGAGATCCATATGATGGAGCACACCGAGATAAATCAGTTCCAATGGGGTTGTGATTTGAGACTCAAACTGGCATGCTCTCGGATAGAAAGAAATTGTAGACTAAGGTAGTCTACGTTCTTAGCTTTGGTGAGGAAATGATTAGTTGGGTTTTTGTGGTCTTTCAAGGTTTTACGGATTAATCGGAATAGGATAAAAGTTTGGAGTAAAGGGGATCAACGAATTTGAAGGATGGTACAATTATGGTATTTCAGTTATTTGAGTATTTTGGTGATTGATGTGCTGCAAGATTTGTGTGTTAATGGAAGATATGATAATTTATTTGAGGATCCAACTGGTAAATGGGGAAGAATTAAGATGACAAAAATTAGGGGATGGAATACAGTAATTGATTTTCATCATGCGACATATTTGGTTACAATTATAGGATGGTTGATCCTCTTTGACTTACAATTATGGAAAGTGTATCAAATCAGAGGAGAGACTTCCATAGGTGATGAGGGGAATGATTTGCCACAGTTCCTATTTAATCAAAAAGACTGTACGAGGATGTCTCAACAGCTCTCTCTTTATAGTGTTGCTGTAAACGGTGGGGAAAATTCTCAAACAGAAACACTCAGTTCTCATCATAAATTCGAGAGAAAGCAAATGTCTCAAAGCACTATGCTATCCTATACATCCAAAGTCGAGATCCTCAAGCCTTAGAGAATGAAGATCACAGTCCCAAAGTTTGACAATTCATAATTAATTAAGAGCTACTCCAAGACACTCATCGGTCGATGCATGAACCCACGTCAGCAAGATATGAAGGCTTTACTTTATATGCTTCCAAAAATCTGGAAGATGGAAGAGCGTATTGCAGGAGCGAATCTAGGGAGAGGTAGATTCCAGTGTAATTTTGACCAAGAAGAGGATATCTTGGAAGTCCTCAAGATGGAGCCTATTCATTTTGATTATTGGATGGTGTCACTAGTAAGATGGGAGCCTGTTATGGATAAACATTATCCATCAAAAATTTGTTTTTGGGTCCGAGTTGTGGACATGCCTCTGCAATGGTGGGCAGAACCTACTTTCCGTAGTATTAGAAATGGGCTTGGGGAGGTCCATGAAATTGATATGGATGAAGGAAGGATTAGGGTCACGGTGGATGGTTTCAACCACTCGTGTTTGAATCCGAAGTGAGTTTTTACACGGGGGAGGAAGCAATTGTTTCTCTAAGGTATGAAAAGCTTTTTGGTTATTGTCGAAGGTGCTTTAGTATGTGCCATGATCAGGACATTTGTCCGCTGAAGATTGGCATACAGGGAGAAGGCGAAGTCAGACGAGAAGGAGAAACTCAGGAGTATACCACAGGGCAAGGTGCTCTAACCTATAAGGGAGCAGTCTCGAATGTTCGACATCAAACGAATTCTAAGGTGAGTACGGGTGGTAAACCTCATCGGGAAATGCTGCAGAAATGAAAAGGAAAGGAATATGTGGCAAAGGATGTTTTCAATCCGACGCCAACTAACGAAAAAGGCAATCCAAATCAGATCAAATGGTGTGGCACACATCTGATAGCGGGGTCATCTTCAGTTCCCCAGGACTCATGGCAGGGTTGCTCCAAGGACCAGATACAAGAAACTCTGGCGGTTATAGGAGGTGTTTACTTGCTCCAGACATCGACAGTGGGCTATGATCTACCGGACCCGATCAAAATGATGCTAGATGCATATCATGGACGACAACCAATGGACAAGACGAACGTTACGATTGAGAAGAGTACAATGGTCAGTGAAAAGATAAATACACAGTCGAGTATGCTCAAGGAAGGGACTACTCTCAATGAGGAGTCAAACTCCATTGTTTTTGAGGTAATGGGGTAAGCTATCGAAAATATTCAATCAGACAGTGGGGAACAAGGGAAGCTAGGTACATGGGGTGGTGATGAGCCTAATAGCGGTGATGAGAATAAGGAGCAGGCGGATGCAGATCAAAAAGAGGCTGGGGAGCAGGTTCAGAAGAAGGATTTGGTAAATCCACAAAACGATCGTAAACAGGGGGTCAAAAATAAACTTTTCCTTGCACCCACTATATTTGGTCGAAGAAACACTAAAAAGAGGCTCGTGCAGGCCATCATCTCGCCAAGAAAGAAGGGTATAACTCGACAATTGGGGCGTATTGGAAAAGAATTGGTTTACGGGTCCACAAAGGGAATCAGGTATGGAATCTCCTCCAGGTTTGTATTGAGTCAGTAATCTTAGAAAATGTTAAAGACGTATCGGTACAAGATACAAAAAATAAGTTTTAATTCCATTATGAAACTTTTCCTTGAATCTGATTTTAGATTCTTGGATGACTGTTGTTTTCCAGCAGCTTCATTTCGAATATATCGAATGATATCTATAATAAGACTATCGAATTTCTCGGTTTTGATGTTTTTGGCTTTAACAACATACTCTCGGGCTACAATATTCAAGGGTTACGGTGTATTGATCTTTATAGATTGTGTGGTGGTAACAAAGTATTCTTGGGGTGTTTTGTACGGGGAAGTATTTGGAAAATTGCATTCTTAAAGGGAATCATTAACTAGAGAGGTAATGAGGAAAAGTGGTACTTGGTTGCACACTTTTGAGGTGACACACTTTTGGAGTTTCTATCAATATTTCCTACCACAAAGGACGAGGGACACTCGAAGAATGGGGACAAAAGAAGGTTATAGAATTAGAGAATATGTAAGATTTGGATGGATTGGGATGGTAACAATGGGCCCACGATATGGACATTTCTGGACATTTTGTTGTTTTGGCATCACCAATATACTTAATTTGATGATAGCCCATGATCAATATTTTTATTATGGGCCCATTTAGATACACATGGTGTACGTATGCAGGCTTTCTATTGAACTTTTTTATCTAATAAAAGGTTTTCACATGATATTTTATGTTATATCACACATGCACTTGATTACGCTAAAACGGATATCAAACAAAAACTAGATTTACATAATATCAGGAAAAAAAATTATCAATCGAAAGATATGAAAATATTAAGTTGGAATTGTCAAGGACTAGGAAGTAAGTGGACCATTAGTTATTTAAGAGAAATTTGGTTTAAAAACAAACCGGGGTTTTTGTTTCTTTCTGAGACAAAACAAACTTATACATTTGTGCAACAATTTATGCTTCATTTTGGATATGAGAATATTCACTGGTTGAACCTCGAGGATCAAGTGGGGGATTAGCATTATTTTATAACAATGTATATAATGTTAATATTATATATTTAAGCAACATGATTATTGATATTGAAACAATTTTGGAAGGGAAAAAGGTTTACATTTCCTTTGTATATGGGGATCCGGTACAAAAATTACGAGATCAGGTTCGGGAGAGGTTAACTCGAACTAGTTTAAATAAAAATGCTCTGTGGTTTATAATTGGAGATTTGAACGAGATTACCGGAAATCACAAAAAGAGGGAGGTCCACCAAGAAATGCATCGACTTTCAAATATTTCAATAATATGATCGCAAATTATGGTTTTGTAGAATTCCCTTATCTCGGAAATGCTTTCTCATGGAGGGGCATTAGATGTGGACAAACAATACGGTGTCGGTTGGATAGAGCACTTGCAAATGATGAGTGGCACAATTTATACCCCCTCTACTTTGTAGAATATTTAGGCATGGTGGGTTCGGACCATAAGCCGATCTTGGTTTCCATTGACAAAATGATAAAGAGGACGAGGAGACAATTTTGGTTTGACAAAAGATGGATTGGGAAGGATTGATTCATGGAATCTATAAATAAGGGATGAACATGCAAACGAGAACACTTGGGGGAAACTTTGTTGATAAAATACACAATTGCAGACATGAGATCTCGGTATGGAGGAAACATACCGTACCATCTGGAAAGGATAGGATAAATAATTTGCAAAAAACTCTCGAGGATCTTCAGAATGATAATAGTAGGACTGAGAATGAGGTACAGGAAGTGGTTAAAAAACTTCAAGAAGCATATAAAGATGAAGAAGCATTTTGGCAACAAAAGAGTAGAAATATGTAGCATAATTTAGGAGTTAGGAAAATGAAATATTATCATGCATTGAAAAGGCAAAGGAGGGCCCAAAATAGTATTGTCGGTTTATTCGATGCACAAGATGCATGGATTTCTACAGATGCAGAGGTTGAGAGGGTGGCAGTCAATTACTTCACAGATTTGTTTGGATCTACTGTCACAGCAGAATGCAAAGAGTTTTTACAGGAGGTTCCCACTTTGATCACAGACCAGATGAATGAGCAGTTTACGGTAATGGTGACAAAAGAAGAAGTACGAAGAGCTCTATTTATGATGTATCCAGAAAAAGCACCAGGATCAGATGGAATGACGGCATTATTTTACCAGCAAGCATGGCCAATAATTAAAAAGGATCTTCTACAATTAGTTAATGTTTTCTTGAGGACAAATTGGTTTGATGAGAGGCTTAATTGGACAAATATATGCTTAATTCCGAAGACGGCGCGTCCAAGTCGGATGACGGAATTAAGACCAATCAGTCTATGCAATGTGGGTTACAAAATCATCTCAAAAGTTTTATGTCAAAGGTTAAAACGGTTTTTACCAAGAATAATATCTGAAACACAATCAGCATTCGTTTCGGGAAGATTAATCTCGGATAACATTTTGATTGCTCAAGAAATGTTTCATGGTCTACGGACAAACAAAAGTTGCCAAAATAAACATATGGCTATAAAGACGGATATGAGTAAGGCATATGATAGAGTTGAATGGTCCTTCATGCAAAAGCTCTTATAGAAGATGGATTTTTCCCAACAGTGGATTACATGGATGATGAGATGTATTACCTCAGTCAAATATAAGGTATTGATAAACGGCCAGCCAAAGGGTTGCATCATTCCCGGCAGGGGACTAAGGCAGGGTGATCCCTTGTCTTCATACTTATTTATCCTATGTACGGAAGTATTAATCGCTAATTTACGGAAGGCAGAACGGGAAAAGAATTTAACATGATTAAGGATCGCAAGATCAAGTCCCCCCATTACACACCTTCTCTTTGCGGATGATAGTCTTTTCTTCTGTCAAGCTAGGAGAGAGGAATGTCAAACCATCCTCAGGATCCTTAGGAACTACGAATCAGTTTCAGGCCAGCAAATAAATTTTGCGAAATCATCACTACAATTCGGACATAATGTTAGTGAATTGGTAAAAGAGGAAATGAAGCAAATACTAGGAATCACTACAATGGGTGGAATGGGCACATACCTAGGGATACTGGAGAATCTGGGCGGCTAAAAAACTCAAGTATTTAGATTCATAAATGACAGATTTCATAATAGAGTGAATGGATGGACCCTAAAGTTTCTGTCAAAAGGTGGTAAAGAGGTCTTAATTAAATCGGTATTAGCGGCAATACCTACTTATGTAATGTCTTGCTATAGAATACCGAAGATGGTAACAAAGAAGCTGACACATGCAATATCAAATTTTTGGTGGAGTTCGGACGGTTCTAGTGGCAGGATGCATTGGATGTCTTGGAAAAAACTATGCTCTCACAAGAAGGAGGGAGAACTCGGTTCTAGAAGCATTGAAATGTTCAATACAGCAATGCTGGAAAAAACAGCTATGGAGGTTGATAGAAGCCCCAGATTCATTATTTACGAGAGTTTTTAAGGGGCGGTATTTCCGTAATTCGGACCCATTGGTTTCAACAAAGTCGTACTTCCCATCTTATGGGTAGAGGAGCATCATCTCAGCTAGATCTTTGGTAAGCAAAGGACTAATCAAAAGGATTGGTACAGGTTCTAGCATCTCTGTATGGGATGATGCTTGGATCCCAGCCCCTCGCCCAAGATCAGCAACTTGCAAATTTCCTATTTATCCTAATTCTTTCAAGGTTAGTGATTTAATAGACACTCATACCATGTCTTGGAATACACCTCTGCTGGACGCAACTATTGTTCCCGATGATGTACGTATTATTCAATCTTTGGCAATAAGTCGGTTTGGCAGACCAAATTCGTATGGTTGGCATTTTACAAAAAATGGAAAATATACAGTGAAATTGGGTTACTGGGTAGAACAAAATTTTCCCGATAAAGATCAAAAACAAGATTAATATGGCTCAAATATTATGGCACTCCAGGCCATGGTATGGAGGATTAAATGCCTTCCAAAGATACAACACTTCATGTGGCAAGCACTCTCAGGATGTGTATCCGTTGCTAAAAACTTGAAATCACGTGGAATTAATTGTGAGTTATACTGCAGAAGATGTGGGACGGAAGAGGAATCAATAAATCATGTTCTATTTGAATGTCCACCGGCTTTACAGATATGGGCGTTATCAAAGATTACATCGCATCCAGATTTTTTTCCAACCAAATCGGTGTTTTCAAATTTTGATTATTTATTTTCAAAGATCTCAAAGGACCATCAAGAAGGATATTTCCTATGGGTTCTATGGTACATATGGAAAAGTAGGAACAATAAAGTTTTTAGGAACATATATAAAGATATGAGGGGAATTCTTACGATGGCAGAAACTGAAGGAAGGATTTGGTACGAAGCCCGCGTAGCTTAAGATCAAGAATATTTCGGTAGCAGTTCCTCGATCTGAGCCTATAGCACAGGATACTTGGTGGTGTCAAGTGGATGGATCATGGAAAGAGTATGACAAATTCTCTGGACAAGGATGGGTTTGTAGTAAGGTGGGAGGAGAGAATATTATAATGGGAGCTCGGAATATCCTTTGTGGCCAGTCTCTTTTACATGTGGAGTTGAAATCTCTTTTTTGGGCAATGAATTGTATGATTGCAGCTCAGAGATTGAAGGTGGTCTTCGCAACAGATTGTTTAGACGTAGTAAAGATGGTTTCATCACCAGGTGAGTGGCCAACATTTGTATTCCACCTAGAAGAATTCAAGAGATCGACAGTTAGCTTCGAGAATATAAGAATATCACATATTCCACGAGAAACAAACATGCGAGCAGATAAACTAGCAAGAGGAGCAAGATCTACAACATCAGCTATGGTTTACATCAATTCATCTCCACCAACGTGGATGCGCTGATTTTTCAATTTATTTTTCTTAAGTTTTTTTATTGTTAAGAAAAAAATAGCAAATCCAAACTAAAATAATTTGTTGTCAAAAAAAAAAACTAAAAATAATTCATCCAAAATAATTCTATAAAATAATTTTAAAAATAAGTAGAAAAATCCATTTCATTTTTGGACATCTAGCAACAATTAACCGCCGACTTGAGCACTACTCCACTTCCTCATCTGCATCCATAAAAAAGAGACATGATCAACGAATACTCAGCAAAGATGATCATGTCTCCTACATGATACACAAAATACACTAGACACAACAATATATAAATATAAGATAATAACTACCAACCCATAACTTAATAATAGGTCATAAAACTATATCATTTAACTTCATATAACTTTCACAACTTTCATAAATTTTATATCTCCAACAAGTAGTAACTCACATACCACAACTGCTTATTACTCACCCATCAACTAATTATTGGGCTGTCTGGACTGGCTATCGGTCACAGTCCAAACAAATACCACCACATATGGCTACTTGGGTTGAGCTACCAGCGTCAGTCTAGCTACGGTCACACAAACCAATTAAATTATCATATATATTTTATGTCATATATATCAATCATTTATAGTCAAATGTAACTCATACTATGAATATATCAATCATTATCCATCGCTTACTATTCTACATTTAACATATTTATATATAGTCAAATGTAAATCATACTATAAATGTACATATTAAATCCTCACCTTAGAATTTTGGAAGAAAATGATTCTGAAAAATAACGATTGCGTATGATAAATCACGTTTGGATCTGCGTTCATAAAGTGCGTTTTCTTGGTTTTCTGGTTTTGACTAAAAAAATTGGTACTTGGCCAAAAAGGAACATACATAACTACTGGAGTTTACCATTAAAAAACAAAGCCGGTCCCTATAGATTTATTTCAGCGAAATCTTTCCAAAGATACCTTGGTTGCGATCTAACTCCTCGTGGGTTGCCAGAAAAATTATCTCTTAAAACACCCTCATGAAACTGGAAAACCTTTCTCAGATTGAAGAACAATCAACTGCTGTGAATTCGTGGAGCGAGATCTTTCTAAGGACACCCTTATCCCGATCTATATCCTCCTGGTTCGCCGTGAAAATGTTCTGCAAAAGCTTTCTGTGAAACTCCAAATCAAGCAAGGTCGGATGTTCTCACAAGGGGGTGTGATCTCACAAGTGGTGGATCGGATTAGATAGCTGGATTCTCTCTATCTAACCAGCGGGTGATAACATGTATTGAAGTTAGGTGAATGGAACCCTCTTAGTTGGCTATACAACTCTCTTTAATAAGGTTAGTGGATGCAATGATGTTTGTAACCATTGGTTGATCGATTGACGCCACAAAGTTTTCTGAAAATAGTTTTAATAAGTCTAGAACAATAAGAGTAAAGCTTCTCACATAAACTCAAAAAAATTCACACAAGTGTTTGAACACAAAAATGAATACTTTATTTCATAAAAAGTCTAAAGATTACAAAGCTGAAAAAAACCTTATATACTGGTCCAATCAGCTAATGACCTTCCAAAGTCGAATTACAAAGAATCATATTACATGAAATTTTGACTACTAAAGAAATCATATTTAAGCTAAAAGATTACAATGGCAAATTTAAATAAAACTTTCATACCTGTGCCTCTGAAGACGTACCTACCTTTTCTGGATCTGGTAAGTTGATTCTTAGTCTTTGAAAATGATAAAAAGCGTGTGACTGAATTTGTGCTTTCTCCTTAGGTGATGCGTTTTGGTAAGCTGAGAAAGTATTGATTTGGTGTTGACTTTAAGTTGGCGTGATAACAAATAAGAAAAGACCTTGATTTGTTTAAATAAGTGGCCACTCGGTTGTATAAGTGTTAGTACTCATGCTTGGACCGTCTTTGATGATAAAAGCTTTGTCGTGTGAGTTTTGGTGCCCTTTGCTTATTTGAATGATATTGTGGTCTTCAAGCAAGTCTTCTTTGATTTGTTCTGAAGTCTTCGATGTAATGGCAAGTTGTTCCATCTGATTAGTGATGTCTTCAAGCTCTTTTTGAAAGCTGTAGGAGACAAGTTTGGCATGCTACTGGAGAGTGGAGTCCGCCAGAAACTCAGGCCGACCGCACCAGATCTCCGACCGACCAACCCTGGTCCATGCACGGTCGATCTCGATCCATTTAAGCGGGACAAAGAACAATGGAGGTTATTTCTCGAAGACTCTTCTTCCTCTGGTGTCTTTACCACCAAAAATTGAGTTAGGAGATTGTATTTTTTTTTTCTATCTACGGTTTTATCCCATTGGGTTTTCCGAATAATGTTTTAATGAGGCAATACTCTTGGTGCACAAGACGGTGAATAATTGTTCACGATTCTACACCATTCACAAGTCTCTACAAAATTCGCCTAAATACTTATTTGAACTTTCTATCTTTCTTTTTTATGTTTCATAGACTAAGTATGTTATTTAGACTTATGAATTGTGTTAATTACTTAAGCCCATAGCTACTTAAAAATCGCCACCAATAAGTGAATGCCATGTTGTTTTATTTCATGTTGTTCAGCCTAAAGTTGTAACAAGGCATTATATAAGCCTTTGAATTATTCATTAATAAAAACAACCATCAATTAAGAATTAAAACAAAACCCTAAGACTCTGTCTTGCTGTACTTAGTGCCGCCTCCTCATATTCCTGGTGAGCTTGTCGTGTTCTTCACCCTTTGTGGTTGAAGTTCTTGGAGTATCACAAGCCCTTCCACAGCTTGTGTGGTCCCATTGATCCACCTCTGACTTCCATCTCTCTTGTCTAGCAAACTGAGCTTTTTCGGTGAAAAGACAACCCACCAACGTTCTTACATCACCTTCCAAAGCAAGTCTGTGGTAAGTAAGATTTATGCGGTGTGAAACTAATTAGTGCTGGGACAACATGATAAACAATATAATCGTTGCAGATGGTAAGGAATCAGTGAAAGCCAAGAAGGCTAAGGCGTAGATTCGAAGACGAATCAATTCTCAATGAGGGAGAATTATAACGACTGTGTTCTTTGAATCTTTCTTGGACGATTCTGGCAAGAATCGAAAAAATAAAGTTACCCAAGAAATATGGAAATATTCTTCAAAATGGCAAGGCTCGAAAAAAGGAAAGTTTCCCGAGAAATATGGAAATATTCCTAAATGGCTAAGGGACGGGCCGACTATATTTGGTACGAGGAATAAACTCTAGTTGAGCATTGTTATATAAATATGAACCCTACTTGTCTACAAATCTGTTTCAGAAGACTTTGATCGATAGTGGATTAAGTTTGGCTTGGACGATCTGAGACAAGAGATGTTGGAATGTGATATTTTCATCATTTAACCGAGATCCTAAGGTGAGTGTGTGACTGTGGCAATGGTCTCGGATCGTTGGCTAGCATACATTCATTGAGTGCTTGATCTAATATATTTGTCCTTGATATGAGATAATTGATTGAATGTAATGTAAGGAAACGTTAGATTCACATGGTGAGAGATCCTACTACGGTTGGTGAATCACCTTAGAAAATTATATCGGCATGACTTCATGATTTATTGTATGAATGTACTGTGTGTTTTCGATTAATTGACTATGGCAAAGTGAGACGGGACGACCGTTATCACTAAGCATTTTGTTGCTTATGCTTCTTTTATAGACGCATGAAAATAGCTTGTTCAGGAATTTAACCACAGTGGCTACAACACGAGACTAAGGATGGAATGAAGGGATTGTGGCTTGGGTAGATTGATTTGGTCTAGTAGACTTAACGATGTGATGAAAACATCGTACCAGCTACTGCACCACAAGTGCCACCAGGACCCTTGACGCGTTCCAAGGCTTGAGCATTAGGAGACAAGTTCAACCAGTGGATTGAGAGAGCAGAAGTTTGAGAAATCAAGGAGGCCAGCCCATCAGACCCATTACGTGATGCAGAGGCCCATCAAAACACGTTCGTGTCAGATAAAGAACATTGGAGGTTCCCACTTGAAGATTCTTCTACCTCCAATGTCTTTACCATTACCATTCGGTAAAGACAACAAAAGACGTACTAAGAAATTATACTATTTTTCCTATCTTTGGTTTTGTCACACCGGGTTTTCCGAAGAAGGTTTTAACGAGGCAACACTCTTAGTGCGCATGAAGACAGAGACTTGTTCACGAATCAACAATCATTCACAAGTCTAAGTCAAAGTCGGCCTTTTCATCATTAAAGCTTATCTATCTTATTTCTTCTTTATATTTAGACTAAGTATAAGTTTAAGGCCTTAAGCCCATTTTCTTATGTTTTATGTTATTTGGCCTTAAGCCTATTTTTATTTTCCAGCATAGTGAACTATATGTTGTTGTATTTACACTACTTGTTGTTTGGTTTAAACATCATATTGTTTACCCTAAGTTGTAACCAAATGCCTATATAAGCCTCATTAATTGGAAGGATTAATACAACTCGAATTTTAAAAGCAATTAAGCCCTAGACTCCTAGTCTTTGGAGGCAGCCACCTCCTCTCTTGGAGAGTTTGTCACGTTCTTCTTCACAAAGAATAACAAACTTGGTGTATCACAATCCTTCTGCAGCTTGTGTGGTCCTTTCGATCCACTCTCTTCCATCTCAATCGCTTCTGGAAGTCTTGAGATTCTCGACTGAAGGTCGCTCCACCACTACGCTTGCATCACGATGTAATAGATTATTAGCGAACCTGTCGTTATACTCGGTTTTAATTCAATTATTATGTTTGGTCATTTATGCATTGGTCTCTCGAATTGAATGTGAAAAATGCTAAGGAAAATGTTAAGTAAATTAGGTTTAAAATTTTGAATAACTGAAATTTCGGATTAGAGTGTTTCAGTTTAGTATCAGAGCATGGTCAATTCAAGGACAGTGTATAGCATAAACGGTTAGTGGGTTTATCCAACCTTCCAAAGCAAGTCTCACGGTAAGTAGGATTTATGTGTTGTGTAACTAAGTTAGTGCTAAGATAACATGATAAACGATATAATCGTTGTAGATGGTAAGGAATCAGTGAAAGCCAAGGAGGTTAAGGGGTAGATTCGAGGACAAATCAATTCTCAGTGAGGGAGAATTATAACGACCGTGTTTCTTAAATCTTTCTTGGGCGATTCTGGCAAAAATAAAAAAAAAATAAAGTTATCCGAGAAATATAGAAATATTCTTCAAAATGGCAAGGCTCAAAAAAAGGAAAGTTTCCCGAGAAATATGGAAATATTCCAAAAAGGCTAAGGGACGGGCCGACTGGATTTGGTACGAGGAATAAACCCTAATCGAGCATTGTCATATAAATATGAACCCTAGTTGTCTACAAATCTGTTTCAGAAGACTTTGATCGATAATGGATTGAGTTTGGCTTGGACGATCAGAGACAAGAGGTTTTGGAATGTGAGAATCTCAACAGTTAACTGAGATCCTAAGGTGAGTGCGTGACTGTGGTTATGATCTCGGGTAGTTGGCTTGCGTACATTTATTGAGTTTTTGATGTAATATACTTGTCATTGATATGAGATAATTGATTGAATTTAATGTAAGGAATCGTTAGATTTGCATAGTGAGAGATCCAAATGGGGTTGGTGAATCACGTTAGAAAAGTAAATCGGCCTAACTTACATGATTTACTGTTTGAATGTATTGTGTGTTTTCGATTAATTGACCATGGCAGAGTGAGACGGGACGACCGTTCTCACTAAGCGATTCATTGCTTATGCCTCCTTTATGGATGCAGGAAAATAGTTTGGTTGGGAAGGTAACCGTAGTAGTTAGAATGCAAGACTAAGGCTGAAGGAAGGGATGGTGGCTTGGATAGTATGATTCGATCTAGTAGATTTAACGATGTAATAGCTGATTAGAGAACCTGTGATTATACTAGAATCTCAGTTTTAATTCAGGTATTATGTTTGTTTGTTTATGCATTGGTCTCATCCAATCGAATGTGAAATACTAAAAAAAAAAGAAATTTGAAAATCGGATTAAGATTTAAATATGTGAAATTCTGGGTTAGGATATTTCACAAAGCCTCTTCCTAAAAAGAAAGCTAACAATTTTAATCATTATAAATTTAAGACAATAACTATGATCATCACTAACAAAAAAAATCAATGACTATGATCACGTAAAATTGATAATAGGTAATGCCTCTCAAGATTCAGAGGCTGAAAGATTACTAACCTTAGATGGAAGTTCTCCTCAACGTAAAGCTACTAATAATAAACTCTACGGAACGTCGCTCCTTCCTCACGTTTCTTAGCCTTAGAAACTATATCAGCAAAAAAGAGAAGTAAATCGTGATGTTAAAGCTTGTCATACACTAGAAGTCATGATACTGAAGTCCTCCTTTGGATCAGATATCGGTTAAAGCTTGCATCATAGGACTTGAAAAAGTAGGTATGGAGCACTTCATCTACCCCAAGTTCAAAGAATTAAGTTCTCCCAAGACTTAAATTCAAAGAATTAAATTCTCACATATCACTGCTGGTATTTCGTTAATAGTGATGTGTCATTAAAGGGATGGCCCATTCCTAAAGTAATATCATGTTGAAAAATTAGGACTAAAGATTTATCTACCGTAGGAATCATGTGGCATAATGATAGCCATCTCTGCATTCATTACACCAGGTCTGGGGTTCGAACCCAGCACCCCGCATGTTATTGGGGATATTAAAACCACTAGGCTATGTTGACAAAAAAAAAAAAAAAAGATTTATCTACCAAGTCTTACATTGATAATGACCAACATGTCACTCCACAATTTTGGGTTCCGAAAAGATAAAAGAGAATCTCGAAGAATAAGAAAATGATTAAGACAAATTTCTTAATCCTGTGACAAGTGAAAGTCGATGATGTCCAATACACAAATACTGGAGATCACGAACAAGGGATGCACCGAAAAGTAACTTAGAAAACCTACAAGTGATATTCTAGCGATATCACAGAGATAGCTAAAAAAGTAGATCTATGGCTTTTAATTCATCTAACAACAAGCGATCTATAAGATCATCCTACAACGATTCACAATATCAATTCTACTTCACTTAGTTTGACGAAGCTGTACTTTGACTTTTGTATTCGCTATTGATATTTTGATCAATAAAAAGAACTATTTCGTAACCGATTCCATTTGTTCGTAGTATCATAAAAAACTGATTTTTTTTTTTCTAAAATAATAATAAAAAATAAAAATTTCTAAATTTTTAGTAAAAAGAAGATGATGGAAACGGGTAAAAATAAAAATGAGGAAAATAATAAAAAAATTAAATATAACGTTAAATAAAAGATATCTCTACCGTTTAACCAAATCTCAATCATCTACTATCTAATTTACAAAAATCTCTATCATCATATTCATATATATATAGATTTTAATTATCCATTACTTTCAAAATACATATACCTGGCCTAGTTCTCATAATAACATCCTTTTAAATATCTGATTATTTTTTAATAAATTATAACTATAAAAATATATATAATAATAAAATAATTCTGCATACATTTGACATAATATATATATATATATATCACTATTTTCGTAGTTCAAGAAAAATTTGAAACTTTATGTTAAAGTGTTATTAGATGTAAATAAATTCCATAAATGTTATGAGATGAAATAAAAAACCAAAAACTATAATAACAGTTAATTTATATTACTTTGTAATAACCTAAAATATTGATAATTTAACAGACAGAAAGAAAAAAAATTAGAAAGTGGGTTATAAGTAGTTAGTAAATTAGTTAAGTTAACCTTATCACTTAGTCTAAATTTAGAAAAAAATAATAATTTACAAAACTAAAATCAACTTTCTGAGAAAAATGGAAATTTAAACGGTGTCACAACTGAAAATGACGTAGAAAGAAAGAAAAAAAGAAAAGAAAAAAACAAACCCTAAGAAGAAGTTTACGAGGGTAAAATCGTCAATTCATGATTAGATCCTACCTGTAGCTGGGGATATCGCATATATAAACTACATTTCACTCACCACGCGCTTGAACGCTCTCTCGAGGGAATCGAAGAAACAACAAATCACAGCGAATTTTCTCGAGAAAAAATCCAAACAGGAGAAAGAAAAAATGGCGGATCAGCTAACCGATGACCAGATCTCCGAGTTCAAGGAAGCGTTCAGCTTATTCGACAAGGACGGAGATGGTATGTAATTATCTCAGATCTCTTGCTCTTTTCGTTTTTTTTCTCTTTCTCAAATCTCTTCGTGAAGATCGTGATTCGTAGCATTTGTTATTGTTTCCTGATCCTGATTTTATGTTCATTTTTTGCTTTCTTCATGTGATTCGAGGAAGATCTAGTTTTGAGTCGCTCAGTATTTGCTTGCTTGAATCTCGTTCGTATTTAGGGTTGCTCTGGCTGTTTATTTCAGTTATCAGTAAACTCGTAAATTTTAACAGTGGATATCGTTGCTTCTCCGTGATATTTCGGCACCTGATCTGATCATGAACCAATCATGCCGATTTGGGTGCATCTGATGGAGATTTACGAGAGGATTGCTCACGAAAATTAGTGGCATATGGTTTTAATCTTTGAATGGTAGCAGGCATATTGATTTTGTAGATGTTTCTACCCAAATCTGAAAATGAAATCTCTTTTGCAGTGTGATGTTGTTGCTTAATAAAAATGAGTCCATTGTTGAGCATGATTAATCAAGCATTGTTGTATTGCAATGTTCTTAGCAAGGTGTGTCATCTTGTTCCCCTTGTTGCCATTGCATCATTCTTAGAATAGCGTGCATCATCATCTCTTGGCCTTTGATTAAAAAGAGACTTGTAATTTTTTTTGCTAGATTATATTCAAGAACTTTCTTTCTTAATTTGGTAGTCCTTTTCTGAATAAGATATCAATCTGTTTTGCTTGTCAGATCTTCGTAGGTCAAACCGAGTAATACGATAGTCTGGGTAATAGTATAATAGCTTTTTTGAGCTGTGCATTTTCATCGTTGTGCTTTCAATTTGGATCTTGACATTGTACTTGTGTTACAATATTTGGTTCATCTTCTTCTTCCTGATCTTCTTCGATGTTGAGTGTATTAGTGTTTACAAAGTGATACTTGAAATGTTTCTTGCTAGATTGTAGTTTCTTTGTTAACTCAATCTTTTCGACTTGTCAAATCTTCATCATTGTGCTTTCATTTGGGATCTTGATATATGACTTGTGTTAAGATACTTGGTTCTTCCTGATCTTGTTAAATGTTGACCATAGTAAAGTTCTCAACGTGATACTTGGAACTTGCAGTATTAATACCTGAAGTTTCCTTCAATTTTGGTATGGTTGCAGGCTGCATCACCACTAAAGAGCTTGGGACTGTGATGAGATCACTTGGGCAGAACCCGACAGAAGCCGAACTTCAGGACATGATCAACGAAGTTGACGCAGACGGGAACGGAACAATAGATTTCCCGGAGTTCCTGAACCTAATGGCCCGCAAGATGAAAGACACTGATTCAGAGGAAGAGCTTAAGGAAGCCTTCAGGGTTTTCGACAAGGACCAGAACGGTTTCATCTCCGCGGCTGAGCTCCGCCACGTCATGACAAATCTTGGGGAGAAGCTGACTGATGAAGAAGTTGATGAGATGATCCGAGAGGCTGACGTCGATGGTGATGGTCAGATCAACTATGATGAGTTCGTCAAAGTTATGATGGCAAAGTGAGATTCTTCTTATCCCTCGAAACCCCAAGTCTGTTTTTTCTTTTCATCTTTAAACTGAAAAAAGTACAGAACTGCTTCCTTGTTTGTTTTGTTGATCGTGATTTTTTGTGGTTTTGCTTTTATTATTGGTAACTCTGCTTCTTCTCTATTTGATTGCTTCGTCTTTGGTTACGTTATGTTCGTGAAGTTGAACTCATAATTTGCTTTAGTTTATTGACAATTTGATATTATATCTTTTCTCTTTCGTGCTTCTCTAAAATATTGCAGTTCGTTGAGATCGTCTAATTATGTCACGTCTATTAGCAAAATGAATTACGGGGGAAAATGTTGCTAAAAAATTGATAACATGATATTTTAAGAAAAATAGTAGTTTTTTTTAATGTTTGGTATCTTTGAATGAACCAAGTAGCAGTAGTTATTGGATGATCTTGAAGATAAAATCAAGTGTACGAGTATGAGAAGGCTAATGAATATATATTTTATTTCAACTCAATATGGCAAAATTAAATTGATTAACGAATAAAATCATTTATAGATAGACGAAAATGTTCAAGAAAGCCCAACCCACTTACAGTTTACCGCTCAACAGAGAAAGAGGAATATAATATTGTCTTTAACAAAACCTTTACTGCTCAAAATATATTAGTCTTTACCAAATTAACACACATTTTTGACATTGTCTTTTTCTTTTCGGTAAAACATTTGTCCTTTCCAAACATTCACTTCTTTTTTTTCTTTTCCAAACATTCACTTAAAGACACGATTGATATGGTTGTGGTTGTGGATTTTATTATTAATCAGGCATAATGGAGAGCATGTAGATTGTCAAATTGATCCATATGTGTTGCTCTCCCCTGAAGCTTTTGCTATAGTCTTGTCTATTGACCCTAAGATCTTTTTTATAAACAAAAAAATGATGGAAATGTTCAAATAAAAAGAAGATTTGATATGTGGATTTATGATACCCGTGTAGACTGTTTATTTATATTATAGTTTATTTTATACGTTTTTTTATATATTCAGTTATCTTTATTTTTTTTTGTTCTTACAATGGTTTAATTTTTCTTTATATTATACAAAATATTTCTTTTTTATGTTTTATATTTATATAACATTAAGCAATTTGCCAAAAATTTTTATTATTTTAACATGAAATTTTAGTACGTACAAGTTAAATTATGAATCAAATAATAAAAAATATAATTATAAATATTTTACTAATTTTCACATCTAACTACTCGAAAGATATATACAGTAAAACCTCTATCTATTAATACTGTTGAGATTTCTTAATATATAGAGATATTTTCCTAATTCTTAAAATTCTTCTAAAATTTTATTTTAAATAATAAATTTTCTTAATAATATATATTTTTATTAGTTCATAATTTCTTATATTTTATAATTTACATGTTTTAAAACTAATTACACGTAAAATATAATTATAGTTTTCATATAACCAAAACCAACTTTTTATGCGTTGCCTACTCTGTTTTGGTTTCCTCCTTATGTTACCCTTTTATTTATATCTATACTCCAATTTCTGGTTAACTTCTTCATTTCTAAACCCTAAAAAGAAAGAGGAAACCAACTTCTCTTTTTCATTGTTTCTTGTTCTCAGTCAAGTTTGGGGATGCGCAAGTAAAAAGATAAAAAAGAGGAAGAAGAAGAAGAAGAAAAAGAAGACTAAGAATGCAAAAAGGAATGAGAAGGATACGATCCATCAGAAGCCCGCGGATCCCGATTCACGTCGCATTCCTAGCTCTATGTTTTGCCTCTGCCACCGCTCTTCTTTCTGCTCAATTCTATAGCGCACCGCGGCTGCAGCTCAAAAAAGAACCTGAAACAAAGAGGAGGAAAAAGAAGTGAGGCTAGTTAGAAGAGAACTAGTATACATTCAGGGATTAACCTTATACATAGGCTACATGATGTGCATAAGGAAAAGATTGGTTTGTGGGTGTAACTGTGCGAGCAGCTTGTAGAGGACGAAAGTTATGTACTCGCCAAATTTAAATCCTTAATGAAAATATGTTGAGCACTTGAGCCTTTGAGTAGAAACTGAGGACTGGACAGGAAGAAGAAGAAGAGTCTATAATTTTTATTCCCAGTGGTAAGAAAGGTTAGGTGATGTTTGAGAGGAACCGCAAGTTGCTCCTTTCCGAAATCTTATTAATAGGTGTTTATTTATAATTTTTTTCATGTTTCTAGATACTCTTTCTAATCATAAAACTTAGATTTAACCATAACTAGATATAACATTAAATACTTACATAAATGTGCGGGTTCTTTTAAACAAATGTGAATCAAATTTATTTACAACATACAGTACCGTAGAAAGTAGAAAATTAAACCTCACAAATACAAATATTTTTTTATATTTAAACTAGGATAGTATAGAAGGACATATTCCTAGCATATTGTATATCTATGTGTATCTCTTTGTGAGTATTATCTTGCTTTGTATAGCTTTCAATCCTTTCCCATATAAGAGGTCTTTTGTCAATATCAATATACACGCTTTGTTCAATATGTATCATAGCCAAAAGGTCTCTAAAAACTTTAAATTTCCTCTATATTCTCTTCTTTCTACTCTCAGAAAACCTAGCAGTCATCTTCTACTTTGTTTTTCCCCTGTTTTATTATATTTTTCCGGTGTCATCATGTCTGACTCCACCGCCGAGCGCACTACCGTATTCAACACTGATGTGCCACACACCACTTACCTTACTGTTACCATGTCTGGTATCATCAAACTCACTAATAAAAACTATGATGTGGTCAATACAGGTTCATGCTCTTCTTGAGGGTCATGAACTTCAACACTTTATTGCAGACTCTTCTATGATTCCAGAACAGACTTTCAAAATTAATGGAATTTCTTCTCCGAATCATGTGTTTGTTCCATGGAATAGACAGAACAAGTTGCTCTACAGCTCCTTGAACAGTTCTATCTCTCTCTCAGTGCAATCCGTTGTCTCTACCGCCACCACCACACGTGAGGTCTGGGATACTCTTGCACAAACATTTGGAAATCCAATCAGAGGCCACATCCGCCAGTTAAAACTCCAGACCCGATCGTGCGTGAAAGGCTCCAAAAGTATCAGTGAGTATCTTCGTTTAATCAAAGCCAAGTCTGGTGATTTATCTCTTCTCGAGAAGTCTATGGACATCAAATATCTCACTGAACAAATTCTAGCTGGTCTTGGTGATGAATACAAACCGGAGATTGACGGCATCAATGGTCCATGAAAGGCTACTCAATTGTGAAGCAATGTTGTTGTGTGCTGAACCAACTTCTGTTGTACCTGTTGTTGCTAATGCGGCTGAGTCAAGATCTTGTTCTCAACTAAGAGGCATCAATGGCTCGCATCAACAGTCAGACCAAAATGGTAGCTATAGCAGTAACAATAGTTGTCAAGGTTACAATAATACTCGGTCCAAGAAACAGTATCAGGGATGATGCCAGGCGTGTGGTGAGTTTGGCCACATTGCTAAGTTCTGCAACCAGTTTCGCCTAGTTCGTGGCCCCTCTGATCAGCCGATGTGGTCTGCTCCGTCTCCTCAAACTTGGTCGCAGCAGCCTACTCCGCAACACTCTTAGCATAGAGCAAACACAGCCATGATGTCTGATCCCTCAATATGGTTGCTGGATTCTGGAGCCTCCCATCATATGATTTTCGATCTGTCTAATTTGGCTTCTCATCATCCATATCAAAGAGGTGAAGATGTTTTATAAGGTGATTGTTCTGCACTCTGAATAACACATTCTGCTTCTTCTTTTTTCCATCTTATTCTCATTCTTTTTCATTAATAACATTTTTTGTGTTCCATCGTTAAATAAAGATTTAATTTCAGTTTTTCAACTATGCAAGGCTAATAATGTTTTGGTCACTTTTACACATACCAACTTTCAGATGAAGGACCTTCATACGGGGGAACTTCGTCTTCAAAGCAAACCAATAAATGGAACATATGAATGGACGAAATTTGCTGCTCAACCTTCGGTGGTGTTTGCTTCGACGATCAAAGCCACATTTTTGAATTGGCATTCTAGACTTGGTCATCCTGCTTTAACTGTTTCACAGAAAACTATTTCTATGTTTGATTTACCAGTTTCTTTCAAAACATTTATCTCCTTTTCTTTGCAATGCTTACTCTTCTAATAAAATGCATAAGTGATGTAAGAACTTAGGTGGGCTGTCTTTCACCAAAAATCTCAGGTTGCTGGACAAAAATTGATGGAAGCGAAGGGGTGGATCGAAGGTACCACACAAGCTGTGAAAGGGGCTTGTGATACTCCAAGAACTTCAACCAATAGGTTAAAGAACACACGGCTGCAGCAAGGGGGTTGCTGGCGGCTATTTAGGACTTTAGACACTAGTCTTTAGGTTTTTTTCAAATGCTGGTTATTATTATTACTCCTAACTTAGGCTTATATAATACCTTAAGTCTAGAACTTAAAATTATTCAGATTACAAATGAGCCAATAATCCAAAAGAATGAAAACATAATTAAAATTGGGCTTAAAGCCATAATTAACTAAAACATAAAATAACATATAAAAGATGGGCTTAAGGCTTAAGTAAATAAGACTTAAACTAAAGATAGGTAAGGGCCACGACCATAATGGCATTGCTGGCTGAGTTAGATGACTTTTGAAGCATGGTAGTTGGTGAACAAGTCCTCGTCTTCATGCACACTAGAGGTGTTGCCTCGTTAAAACCTTCTTCGGAAAACCCAGTGGGACAAAACCGAAGATAAGGAAAAGGAGTACAATTCTCTACCATGTCTTTAGGAATATGTGAATCCTTATATCTGGAAAGCTTGCGCATGAATAAGTGTTGCTTTGAAACCTTCTTGAATGTTGAGAATGCCTCCAAATCGTGCACAAGTAAAAATGGTAAGAATGTAGATGGTTCCAAATATGGTAAGTGAAAACAAGAGAGAATTCGCCTGATTCTCTGGATTCTGGTGCATGTAAATATGATAGATTTCTCTCCTGAATTCTTATATTCCTCTCCTGGTCGCCATGTGTAAATCTGAAGGCTACTAAACCGATCTGGTCCAGCATTTCACTAAAATGGAACCAAGTAGATATGTTGTTGAATTTTAGTGATAAATTGGGCCTCCTTTGGATTCTTCTTGGTTTCTTTGGCTTGATGAAACCATGAGGGATCCATTAACATTCTACAAGTGGTCGGAGGTCTAGATTGTGAGTGAGTTGAGCTGTGCAGCTCGATCTTCTCGATCTTTGGCCCAATCGCGAATGGTACTCTGAAACCGGTTTCCTGACTTGTATCCTCCATAACTTCCAATTTAGAATTCGGTTTGAAGTGATTCAAATTGTCCGTGTCTCCTTGATGAGTCAAGATTCTGGGACAGTTCGTTTCGTGGCATAAATCCTCCTGGTTGAGCCGATATGATCCAAGGAAGACACATATGTCTTTGGTCTGCTCAGATTGGTTCTCTCCAGGGGTTTTGGTCAGCTCCTTGATGACTTCTCTATGCTCCTGGGTTGTTAGTGACTTGATGTCCTCATCATTCTCTCCCTCTTGAAAATTTTTTGATCTCGAAACTGTATAACCTTGGTGTTGTGTTGGTTTCGTAGGATGCGGTGCATCAGGTGGCTCTCCTTTGAGAAGATGAGATAGGATGACGCCTCTGTTTTGTCCTGGTGGGATGGTGGTGATGTCGTTCTCTTTGAACTGATAAGTAGTTTGAACATAATCTCCTTTGGTAGCCTTAGTTTCTTGGCGTGGTGTTGCTGGTGGCTTTTGTTCTACCATTGCTTGGTACATTGCTACAAAATCTTTATACAACTGTGCCTGGAGCTTTCTGCGACTTTCATACTTCTCCACAAACTCCCAATATATCCTTCCTTTGAGTGATTCCCAATCTAATACTGGCTGGTTGTAAAAGCCTGGAGTATTTTCCCTTAACCACCATTTGTAAGCGTCTCCAGTGAGCGCTTTCACGGCATAAAACAGCTTCTCTTCTTTGAGAATGGCGTGGGATCTCAGTCATTGCTCCATGTTGGTCTTCCACTGCCAGTATACTTCAGGGTCTTTGCTAGTTCCTGAAAAGATATATGGTGGTGCGGCAGGTGCTGGCGCGGACTGCTCTAATCTCTCGAGGTGAGTCGTTAAGGTTGACATCTGGGTAGTCAATGATTGCAACAGCTGCATCATAGCTTGACTGTTCTGTCCAAACGTGGACTCTTCATTCCCTGACATATTTTCTTTTCCGAGAAAAGGAAATTTTAAAAATGGAAAGTTTATTAGAAAGGAAACTTACAAAAATGGAAACTTTCTTTTTTATGGAAAATTTCCATAGATATAATTTTTCTTTTTATTTATAGAAACTAACTAAATGCAAAAAGGAAATTATTAACAAAAAAGAAACTTCATAAAATAAATATTACCTAAATCTAGAAAGGAAAACTATCTTAAACTAAAAAGAAAACTATTTAATGTCTAGTGTCTAAAAAGGAAAAGAATCCTAATTAATGACAAATTGCCTTTGAAAAACTTCCTAAAAGTTAATGCAAGAACCTAGATACTAAAGGTGAATATGCAAATAAGGAAATTCTCCTAAACTCTTTATGTCAATTTTTCCTAAACTCTAGATGCAAATAACCAAAACCTTAGGTAAAAAGTAAATTTTCTATTCAACCTCCTAACCAAAGGAAAGGAAAGACAACTAATGTAAGACCTAACCTAACCGAATGTGCACAACCCTAACAAGCAAAAGAAACTTGGCCTAATGCTAACAAAGTAGCCGCTAGTAAACAAGACACGACTAGTCTTGCAGCAGAAAACGTGCCAAGCAGGCAAAGCGTGAGATGCAACAACTAATCGAGACTTATGCAGCAAGGAACGAAAGTAACATGCAAGCAACACAAGAATCATGTTAGTGATAATAACATGCAACATGCAACTTCCTATGACAGCAAATGTAATAATTATTAACGTATATTGCAGTAAAGGATGCAACAAGCAAAACTAATGCAGACACGAATTCAACAAAGACGCAAATTAGGCAATGATGCAGAACACTTACAGCAAACGTGTATGAAGATGCAAACAAGCTATTGATCTCAAGTATGCAACTAGATGAAAAGTGATGCTCAAGCGAATGCAAATAAGTGAACCCAAACAAAATCAGACACCGTGAGCAAAAAAAAGTAGCTAGCTAGCGTCAAGCAAAGTGTGAGTTGCTGGTAAATATCCTAGATTCGTTTCAGGAACTTTTTATAATTTTTTTTTGATTTGTTAAAGTCAAAGCAAACAATAATGATAAAAACAAATATTAAAAGATAGATAAAACCTGATTTTTTTTTTTTTGTGTTTGTGGTATGTGACTTGATTCCTCCTCTTTCTTACCTAGAACCTCAGGGGAAAGAGAAAAAACACAATCAAAGCCAAAAACTATTGCAACAAAAACAAGAATAAATCGACAAAAACAAAAGGATAGAATCAACCTGATGAGCAGGAGCTTTAAGCTCTGATACCAGATGATGTAAGAACTTAGGTGGGCAGTCTTTCACCAAGAATCTCAGGTTGCTGGACAGAAATCGATGGAAGCGAAGGGGTGGATCGAAGGGACCACACAAGCTGTGAAAGGGGCTTGTGATACTCCAAGAATTTCAACCAATAGGTTGAAGAACACACGGCTGCAGCAAGGGGGTTGCTGGCGGCTGTTTAGGGCTTAGACACTAATCTTTAGGTTTTGTCAAATGCTTGTTATTATTATTACTCCTAACTTAGGCTTATATAATACCTTAAGTTTAGGGATTAAAATTATTCAGATTACAAATGAGCCAATAACCCAAAAGAATAAAAACAATTAGGCTTAAAGCCACAATTAACTAAAACATAAAATAACATATAAAAGATGAGCTTAAGGCTTAAGTAAATAAGACTTAAACTAAAGATAGGTAAGGTCCACGAACATAATGGCATAGCTGGCTGAGTTAGAGGACTTGTGAAGCATGATAGTTGGTGAACAAATCCTCGTCTTCATGCACACTAGAGGTGTTGTCTCGTTAAAACCTTCTTCGGAAAACCCAGTGGGACAAAACCGAAAATAAGGAAAAAGAGTACAATTCTCTAGCATGTTTCTAGGAATATGTGATTCCTTATATCTGGAAAGCTTGCGCATGAATAAGTGTTGCCTTGAAACCTTCTTGAATGTTGAGAATGCCTCCAAATTGTGCACAAGTAAAAATGGTAAGAATGTAGATGGCTCCAAATATGGTAAGTGAAAACAAGAGAGAATTCGCCTGATTCTCTGGATTCTGGTGCATGTAAATATGATAGATTTCTCTCCTGAATTCTTATATTCCTCTCCTGGTCGCCATGTGTAAATCTGAAGGCTACTAAACCGATCTGGTCCAGCATTTCACTAAAATGGAACCAAGTAGATATGTTGTTGGATTTTAGTGATAAATTGGGCCTCCTTTGGATTCTTCTTGGTTTCTTTGGCTTGATGAAACCATGAGGGATCCATTAACATTCTACAAGTGGTCGGAGGTCTAGATTGTGAGTGAGTTGAGCTGTGCAGCTCGATCTTCTCGATCTTTGGCCCAATCGCGAATGGTACTCTGAAACCGATTTCCTGACTTGTATCCTCCATAACTTCCAATTTAGAATTCGGTTTGAAGTGATTCAAATTGTCCGTGTCTCCTTGATGAGTCAAGATTCTGGGACAGTTCGTTTCGTGGCATAAATCCTCCTGGTTGAGCCGATATGATCCAAGGAAGACACATATGTCTTTGGTCTGCTCAGATTGGTTCTCTCCAGGGGTTTTGGTCAGCTCCTTGATGACTTCTCTATGCTCCTGGGTTGTTAGTGACTTGATGTCCTCATCATTCTCTCCCTCTTGAAAATTTTTTGATCTCGAAACTGTATAACCTTGGTGTTGTGTTGGTTTCGTAGGATGCGGTGCATCAGGTGGCTCTCCTTTGAGAAGATGAGATAGGATGACGCCTCTGTTTTGTCCTGGTGGGATGGTGGTGATGTCGTTCTCTTTGAACTGATAAGTAGTTTGAACATAATCTCCTTTGGTAGCCTTAGTTTCTTGGCGTGGTGTTGCTGGTGGCTTTTGTTCTACCATTGCTTGGTACATTGCTACAAAATCTTTATACAACTGTGCCTGGAGCTTTCTGCGACTTTCATACTTCTCCACAAACTCCCAATATATCCTTCCTTTGAGTGATTCCCAATCTAATACTGGCTGGTTGTAAAAGCCTGGAGTATTTTCCCTTAACCACCATTTGTAAGCGTCTCCAGTGAGCGCTTTCACGGCATAAAACAGCTTCTCTTCTTTGAGAATGGCGTGGGATCTCAGTCATTGCTCCATGTTGGTCTTCCACTCCCAGTATACTTCAGGGTCTTTGCTAGTTCCTGAAAAGATATATGGTGGTGCGGCAGGTGCTGGCGCGGACTGCTCTAATCTCTCGAGGTGAGTCGTTAAGGTTGACATCTGGGTAGTCAATGATTGCAACAGCTGCATCATAGCTTGACTGTTCTGTCCAAACGTGGACTCTTCATTCCCTGACATATTTCCTTTTCCGAGAAAAGGAAATTTTAAAAATGGAAAGTTTATTAGAAAGGAAACTTACAAAAATGGAAACTTTCTTTTTTATGGAAAATTTCCATAGATATAATTTTTCTTTTTATTTATAGAAACTAACTAAATGCAAAAAGGAAATTATTAACAAAAAGGAAACTTCATAAAATAAATATTACCTAAATCTAGAAAGGAAAACTATCTTAAACTAAAAAGAAAACTATTTAATGTCTAGTGTCTAAAAAGGAAAAGAATCCTAATTAATGACAAATTGCCTTTGGAAAACTTCCTAAAAGTTAATGCAAGAACCTAGATACTAAAGGTGAATATGCAAATAAGGAAATTCTCCTAAACTCTTTATGTCAATTTTTCCTAAACTCTAGATGCAAATAACCAAAACCTTAGGTAAAAAGTAAATTTTCTATTCAGCCTCCTAACCAAAGGAAAGGAAAGACAACTAATGTAAGACCTAACCTAACCGAATGTGCACAACCCTAACAAGCAAAAGAAACTTGGCCTAATGCTAACAAAGTAGCCGCTAGTAAACAAGACACGACTAGTCTTGCAGCAGAAAACGTGCCAAGCAGGCAAAGCGTGAGATGCAACAACTAATCGAGACTTATGCAGCAAGGAACGAAAGTAACATGCAAGCAACACAAGACTCATGTTAGTGATAATAACATGCAACATGCAACTTCCTATGACAGCAAATGTAATAATTATTAACGTATATTGCAGTAAAGGATGCAACAAGCAAAACTAATGCAGACACGAATTCAACAAAGACGCAAATTAGGCAATGATGCAGAACACTTACAGCAAACGTGTATGAAGATGCAAACAAGCTATTGATCTCAAGTATGCAACTAGATGAAAAGTGATGCTCAAGCGAATGCAAATAAGTGAACCCAAACAAAATCAGACACCGTGAGCAAAAAAAAGTAGCTAGCTAGCGTCAAGCAAAGTGTGAGTTGCTGGTAAATATCCTAGATTCGTTTCAGGAACTTTTTATAATTTTTTTTTGATTTGTTAAAGTCAAAGCAAACAATAATGATAAAAACAAATATTAAAAGATAGATAAAACCTGATTTTTTTTTTTTGTGTTTGTGGTATGTGACTTGATTCCTCCTCTTTCTTACCGAGAACCTCAGGGGAAAGAGAAAAAACACAATCAAAGCCAAAAACTATTGCAACAAAAACAAGAATAAATCGACAAAAACAAAAGGATAGAATCAACCTGATGAGCAGGAGCTTTAAGCTCTGATACCAGATGATGTAAGAACTTAGGTGGGCAGTCTTTCACCAAGAATCTCAGGTTGCTGGACAGAAATCGATGGAAGCGAAGGGGTGGATCGAAGGGACCACACAAGCTGTGAAAGGGGCTTGTGATACTCCAAGAACTTCAACCAATAGGTTGAAGAACACACGGCTGCAGCAAGGGGGTTGCTGGCGGCTGTTTAGGGCTTAGACACTAATCTTTAGGTTTTGTCAAATGCTTGTTATTATTATTACTCCTAACTTAGGCTTATATAATACCTTAAGTTTAGGGATTAAAATTATTCAGATTACAAATGAGCCAATAACCCAAAAGAATAAAAACATAACTAAATTAGGCTTAAAGCCACAATTAACTAAAATATAAAATAACATATAAAAGATGAGCTTAAGGCTTAAGTAAATAAGACTTAAACTAAAGATAGGTAAGGTCCACGAACATAATGGCATAGCTGGCTGAGTTAGAGGACTTGTGAAGCATGATAGTTGGTGAACAAATCCTCGTCTTCATGCACACTAGAGGTGTTGTCTCGTTAAAACCTTCTTCGGAAAACCCAGTGGGACAAAACCGAAAATAAGGAAAAAGAGTACAATTCTCTAGCATGTTTCTAGGAATATGTGATTCCTTATATCTGGAAAGCTTGCGCATGAATAAGTGTTGCCTTGAAACCTTCTTGAATGTTGAGAATGCCTCCAAATTGTGCACAAGTAAAAATGGTAAGAATGTAGATGGCTCCAAATATGGTAAGTGAAAACAAGAGAGAATTCGCCTGATTCTCTGGATTCTGGTGCATGTAAATATGATAGATTTCTCTCCTGAATTCTTATATTCCTCTCCTGGTCGCCATGTGTAGGTCTGAAGGGTACCAAACCGATCTGGTCCAGCATTACCCTTAAATGGAACCAAGTAGACATGTTGTTGAATTTTAGTGATAAATTGGGTCTCCTTTAGATTCTTCTTGGTTTCTTTGGCTTGATGAAACCATGAGGGATCCATTAACATTCTACAAGTGGTCGGAGGTCTAGATTGTGCAGCTCGATCTTTGGCCCAATCGCGGATGGTACTCTGAAACCGGTTTTCTGACTTGTATCCTCCATAACTTCCAATTTAGAATTCGGTTTGAAGTGATTCAAATTTTCCGTGTCTCCTTGATGAGTCAAGATTCTGGGACAGTTTGTTTCGTGGCTTAAATCCTCCTGGTTGGGCCGATATGATCCAAGGAAGACACCTATGTCTTTGGTCTTCTCAGATTGATTCTCTCCAGGGGTTTTGGTCAGCTCCTTGGTGACTTCTCTATGCTCCTGGGTTATTAGTGACTTTATGTCCTCATCAATAAGTTACCCTTTGATTTTTTATTTTTTTATCTTCTCATATGCTTGAATTGATTTACTCTGACGTATGGACCTCTATTACTTTATCTTTTGATGGTTATAAGTATTATCTCATTTTTGTTGCTCATTTCCTTGGTTTTATCGATTGCAACAGAAATCTCATGTTCTTGATATCTTGACTACATTTACAGCTTTTGTGGAAAATAAGTTTTCTCAGAAGATTTGTATCCTTTATAAGTTATAATAATGGATAATACATTGCATTATCAAATTTGTTTTTATCTTCTCATGGCATTTCTCACATGACTAGTCCACCGCATACACATGAGCATAATGATATGGCTGACCATCGTCATCGTCATATTGTTGAAACTGGATTAGCACTCATGTCTCATAGATATATCCCTCGTGTTTATTGGTCATTTGCATTTGATGTTGTTGTATCTTTGATTAATCGTATGCTTATGTGTAATCTTGATTTTGAAATTTCTTATACAAAATTATTTGGTAAAGCACTGAATTTGGAACATGTTTTTAGTTGTTTTTGTTTTTTATGGCTAAAACCTTATACTAATAATAGATTGGATAATCGATCTTCGCCTTATGTTTTCCTTAGTTACTCTCTCTCTCAGTGTGCGTATTTTTGTTTATACTTGGCTACAGATTGCATCTACACTTCTCGGCATGTGACGTTTCATGAACGTAGCATCTATATAGCTCTCAATCCTCTCATATATAAAAAGTCTTTTGTCAATATCAATATACACGTTTTTCTTAATAGATAGTTTCAAATGGACGACCATTTAGTTTTTAGATTTAGTTACGATCGATTTTTTTATTTAAAAACAACAGAATCAAAAAAAAAATTATTTCTTTAAAGTAATTTTTTTAAATGAAAAATTTGAAGATTTTTGTGTCTTTTACCCAAAACATTTATGAAGTGAAAGGAGTGAGTCGGTATAGTAATACTATTTAAAATATGGGTCATTCTAGACTAATATTTGTTTAATTTCCTCTTGTACCCCTTCCGTAACCAGATGACCAAATCTTATCAAGGATTTAGCAAAAAAAATTTGCTGTCCAAACACTGCCTCATACGATTTGAGAATTCTAAGTATAACTTGACACTTTTTCTCTTAGCATGATAGAAGAATAAACTGTCATCCGCAAAGAGTAGGTGAGTTATAGAGGGGTTCATCTGTGCGATTTTTAACCCAATCAACATTTTCTCCCATTTTGCTTTTTTAATATTTGTGATTAGAGTTTTCGTGCATAAAATGAAAAGATACAGAGATAACAGATCTCCTTGATGTAGGCCCCGCTCTGGGCTAATACAACCCGAAGTTTTCCGTTGATCAAAACTCTATATTGTACCGATGTTACACATATGATATTCCAGGAATTCCAACTTTAGGCAAATCCCATTTTTTTAGAAGGGCTTGTATGAATGCCCATTCCACCGTATCATATGCCTTATTCACGTCTGTCTTTATAGCCATATATGTACTTTGACAAGATTTTTTTGTCCGCAAACCGTGGAACATCTCTGATGTAAGAACTTAGGTGGGCTGTCTTTTCACCGAGAATCTCAGATTAATGGACAGAATTCGATGGAAGTGAAGGGGTGGATCGAAGGGACCACACAAGCTGTGAAAGAGGCTTGTGATACTCCAAGAACTTCAACCAACAAGGTTGAAGAACACGGCTGCAAGCAAGAGTTGCTGGCGGCTACTTTTAGACTAAGGGTCTTTAGGTTTTTGTCAAAATGCTTGTTATTTCATTAAGTGTAAACAAGAAGGCTTATATAATGCCTTGTTACAACTTTAGGGTAAACTACAAGACGTTTAACCTTTCAGAGATTAAAACAACATGTAGTTCACTTATTGGCAATTAAAATAAATACTGGGCCCTAATTAGTCAACATGACTTAAACCCAATTTAAACACTTAGTCTACAAGAAACAGAAATAAGATAGAAAGCCCAATAATACTTAGGCTCGAAATTCGCCTGAAGACTTGTGAATGAAATGGATTTGTGAACAAGACTTCAAAGCCTTGCGCACTAAGAATATTGCCTCATTAAAACCTTCTTCGGAAAATCCAATGGGACAAAACCGAAGATATGAAAAAGAGTACAATTTCTTAGAACGACTTTTGGTGTCTTTACCGAATGGTAATGGTAAAGACACCGGAAGAGGAAGAGTCTTCTAGAAGGAACCTCCATGGTGCAAGCTGGAATGGAGGTCCAGACGTGGGTGCAAGGACCGGACCGGTCTGGTCGGATGCGTGAGCCGGGCTGGACGTTTGGACGGCTGGTCGTGGGCTGGTCGTCTGGGTCATCTCAGGGTCTTCTCCGGTTCCACTCTCCAATAGCATGTTGATCTTGTCTCCTAAAGCTTTCCTCTTGGACCGCGTAAGGGGTCCAGGTGGAATGACCGGTGGAATGACTGGTCGATGTCCTCATCAATCTCCTTACCTATGAGGATATTATCTGAGATTAACCTTCATGAGACAAAGGCCAATTGTGTTTCAGATATTATTATCGACAGTAATTTATGTAATTGTTGACATAAAACCTTCGAGATGATTATATCCCACATTACACATATTTAGTGGTCGTAGCTCCGTCATTATACCTTAGGGATGAGACATATATTAGTCCAATTTAACTGATGATCAAATGAACCTGTCTGTAAAAAATCGTTAACTAATCTCATAACGTCCCGTTTTATTATTGGCCAAGATTGTTAATATGAACATTTCTGTTTCCCCTCCACGAAAATGAATTACCCAAATTGGGGAAATCAATAAATCCACTAATTGTCATCATAGTATTAAATGAAACAAAAGTTGATGCATGTCGTAGCGGACCTCCCTCCTTTTCATGATTTACAGTTATCTCATTTAAGATTTCTATTATAAACCACAGATCCGTTCGATGAAGAATTATTCAGGTTAGTCGTTCCCAAACATAAGAAACCTTATGGCCTTCTATGATAGCCTCAATATCGATAATCCGGTTGCTCGAATATACAATATTGACATTATATATTTGAATACGATAAAACTAAATCTCCACTCGCTCATACGGATATGTAAATTATCATATTCGAAATGGTCCTTAAACTTTTGTAAAAACAAAAAATTTTGTTTTGTTTCAGAAAATAATTGAAATTCTGGTTTGTGTTTAAACCAGATCTCCTTTAAATAATTTATAATCTACTTATTTAATCCCTGACAATTATACCTCAAAATTCTCATTTTATGTTGTATCTATATTCCTCTAAATATCGTCCTGAGATTGGACACATACTATATCGAGTATATGTGAAAAGCATATGAAGCCTACCTTGTAAGAATTCCGTGTATCTTGTTGTACCAGAATGATTAGACCCTGACTAATTTCTGATCCTGCCCACATTACCTTGAAGCGTAAGACACGAGACGTGAAGTAACTCATAACAGCAACACGTATTAATCCTTGACGTGTATTTTCGTTGTCTATAAGGAGGTGTTTAGGAGACCCATACGCCCAAAGTTGGTCCAAATTCCGCCTTCGACAAATTCTCCCTTCCAAAAGCAAAATATATTTTTGAAAATTGTATACCATTAAAACCATATTCATATTGTCCCTACGAGTGACATATAAAATTCGTATCACTATTAAGTGCGCCACCTTATTTAGTGGTGTGTCAACTAGCGTGGATTGTCGTATTAACACCTTAATCATGTATCCCACTACCAAAGTGTTTAAAACATACATATATTCACCTCGCACCCGAGTATTTTTTTATTTGATCGTTAATTGAAATTAACGTTCTCGCATTTCCTTTATTTTTATTTTTATTTTCAAACTTTGAAAAATGAATTTATTTTGTGTTAGTCATTTGTTAAATATTTCTTTTTTTAAAATTACTACATGTTGTTTATTAACTGTTGGGTCTATATACATTTACTACATGTTTTTCCGAATGCTCATAAAGTTTATATATGATGATGTTTACTATTTTATATATTATGATTGTTATTGTCCTGCTGTTTTTTTGTTATAATTGCAGAAGGATTACTTAGTAAAGACTGAAATTTATTAACATTTTTGTGATATTAAATGTATTTTGTGATATTATAAACTTACTAGAGGAATGAATAGTGAGTATATATAATTTACAATATTTCTAACAAAGATTGTCAATTGTTATTACCACAAACGGCAGCAAGGGCAAATATTTAGAGATTCATGAGAGTTTAGGAGGGTCACAAACACATGTATTTGGTTTCATAATCAAAAGATTACAAAACAGAGTTAATGGATGGACTCTAAAATTTCTTTTAAAAGGGCTTAAACAGGTCTTAATCAAATCCGTCTTAACAACATATGTAATGTCTTTTTATCGACTACCTAAAACCGTAATTTATAAAATAATAAGTGTCATAGTGCAATTCTAGTGGAGTACAAGCATAAACACTCATGATATACATTGAGCAGATTGGGACAAATTGTGTCACCATAGAAGAGATGGGAGACTCGGCTTTAGGAATATCATGGATTTTAACACTGGTATGCTAGCTAAATAAATGTGGAGGCTTTTGGATGCTCCAGATATATTATTCGCCAAAGTGTTTAAGAGTAGATATTTTAGGAACTCGGATAAAAAACGAGCTTACTCTCCCTCAAATGGACGAAGACGTATTTGCTCAGTTCGATCTCTGGTTAAAAAATGACTAATCAAAAGAGTTGGAATAGGAAAAACTATTTCTACATTGAATGATCTTGGATCCCAGTGCCTCACCTGAGATCTGCAAGTTACAAATTCTCAATTTACCCTCAAGCTTTCAAGGTGAAAGATCTTATTGACAATCAGACGAAAACTTGGAACCTACCACTATTAGAGGCAGTTATTATATCTGAAGATGTGAAATTCATTCAATTATTGGTAGTAAGTCGTTTTGAAAAACAGGATACTAACGGATGACATTATACAAAAAATGGAAGATATACCGTTAAATCGGGATATGAGCTAGAACAAATTTACCCAGATAAGAGCGTGAAAGAGGTCCACTATGGATCTTCTATCAATACACTACAGGATTATGCATGGAAAATTAATTTTCCCTCAAAACTAGGACACTTTATGTAGCAAGTGATATCGGGATATGTCTCGCTAGCCAAAAATTTAAGATCATGTGGAATTAATTATGATATACATTATGGTAAATGTGGGGCGGAGGAAGAGAACATAAACCATGTCTTTTTTGAATATTCACATGTTTATCAAACTTGGGTTTTATCTATAATTCCTTCACATGGAGATGTTTTTCTGACGATATCGGTTTTTTCAAACCTACAATATCTGTTTATGGATTTGGCTAAGGAAGGTTCACAAGGTTTCTATTCATAGATAATATGGTATTGTGGAAAAGTAGGAATGACAAAGTTTTTAAAAATATAGACAGGTCACCACAAGAGATTTTTATACAGACAGAAACAGAAGAAACAATATAGGGTGAAGCACAAAGAGTAGAGGACGCCACACATAATAAGCCACAACGCCGAAAATTAGACTTTTCAATCAAAATAAGTGGTGGTGTCAGGTGGATGGATCTTGGAACATTTCAGATAAGTTTACATGACATATATGGGTTTTACCAACAATAGAATGGAAGAACGAGTTATTGGAGCTCGAAACTTTCGGCTCAGCTTCTCTCCATCACATGCTGAGCTAGATACTTTTATATGGGTGATGGAATGCATGAAGGATTCACAGCGACTCGACTCGATGTTTTTATTGCCACTAACTGCTCTAATGTGGTTAAAGTGGTCATAACGACGGATGACATATCTTAAAGAATTTTCCAGGTACAAAGCCAATTTTAAAAATGTCCGAATTATATACAGTCCCGATAACATAATGACAGACAAATTAGTATGTGGTGCACTGACGGAAACTTCCTTCATATATAGTCCATATTAGTACGTCTCTCTCAATATGGTTATTCAATATTCATTAATTTTATGATATATATTGTTGTAAAAAAAAAATTTGCACATTAATATTACATCAATCATAAGAAAATAAATATTTTATAACATTACAATAAAAAATATAAAACACTTTGACTCGTGATATATAATAGTCCAACAAAAAATAAAATACGAAAACATTAATTAAAAAACAAACAGAATTATACAGAAATGGGAATCACAGTCAAATCTAACAAAAACAAAAATATAATAACAAATCCTCGCGTAACGCTGACACTCACCTAGTTTAGTATAAAAGAGAGAACGATTGAAAGACAATAGACAATATAAAAACCACGTAAAACCAACATAAAATTAATTGATATTTTGTAGCATTAGGCAGTCGAGTAAAGATTAGTTAAAAAAAAATCACATTATGTAAAAGCTAAAATAGCGCAATTATCCAAAAATTATATTTCTGAACGATATATAACAAAATTAATCAAAAAAGTCTCTTCGATAATATAGAAGATTTCCATAATTCTAGATAAACACAAGATAATCACATGGAAAACTTATCAAATTAACTAAAACGAGAGATATATACAAAAATAAACATCGTTATATCATTGAATAACATAAAACTCTTCTTTTTAAGCATAGAGACTTGATAACATAAAATTTCTCGTGGATACTAGTCACGACAACAATAAAACTTATTTCAATTAAAATATCAAACGTAACATATAACTTCATATCACCACCTCAAATGAAAGTCGCGTCCACCACACTTATGAGTCATGACTCACAGCATTATTTTAATTAAAAGCGAGAAACATTGGAATATCAATAACCATAGAAGAACTCATGGACCTTTATGATCTGAGAGACTCTATCAAGGATCTTTAGCGGATCGGGTAGAGATTTAGAGATAGCTGGTCGGGTTAAACATCTACGGACCCAATCCATTAGCTTGGGAGTGTGATCCTCGAGGCTAAAAACACCTATTGTCTCCCATGTGTGGAACCAAGGGTAATAAGAGATGAGGACCAAGTCGACCACTGAAATAGTGTCATTTCCTCCGAAGTAGACCTTTTCTTCAAGCTCAGTTTCTAATATTTTCAATGTCTCTATGAACTCTCGTTTCGCTTCTTCTTGTTGTTTCCCTTTCTTCGTCCACGTTCTTCTTCCTGCGTCAAAAATCTGTTTTCTTTTCTATATTAATGCAAATAAATTAAGGTTTTTCTCTTCTTTCCGTAGAAACTAAACGCACCCGTACGGGGCCATAACATACCATTTAATATAAAAAATATTGAAAACAGAGATTATTTTTGAAGTTGGATATATACGTACAGTAGATATGTTCAAATTTCATATTTTTCATACTGTTAAATTATCTACTAATAAAAGAAATTAGTCTTCGCTGAAAATTCATTATGTTGTGAGTTACTTCTTCTATTTAATTCTCATAACTATTCATATAGAAAAAATGGTATTATAAACTCAATATGTACGTTAAATTTTGACCCAAATGTAAGATTTGTTTCCCCACATAGTAATTGGATATCATATATAATTGGGATAAAATTATTACTAATAATCTGAAATCCGATCCAAAATTTACTTGAACTCATTCTGAAAATTTAGATATTGGAAAGATGTAAATCCATTAAATATACTAAAATATTAAGAAAAATATTTTGTATATATAATTTTATATTATATATTTATGATACTTCATAATTTTTGTAAACAAAAACCCATATTCTACACGTTATATATTTTTAAAAAAATATTTTTTCAGATGAGTCATGCAAATTCGGATATCTTAACATTCTGTAACTCCCAATATCAAATTCGTTTCATACCTCTCAATACAGATTTGAATTCAAATGATAACAAAAAAACGTTATTGGTACAACTAATATACACAAATAATTAAAATATTACCTTTTTGTCAATTAAATCAATCCAAAATCTACACCGTGCCTTCTCATAAGGATCAGAAGGTAGTAGACGGAGAGTCTTATCGTCTTTCCAGACCTCATCGATATATTCGAGTATGATATTGGACTCGCAAACCGGTTTACCGTTGTGGATGAAAACCGGAATCTTCTTGTGAACTGGGTTGGATTGGAGCAATAGATCGGTCTTCTGACCAAAAACATCTTCTTCCTTGTACTCGAACTTGATCTCTTTTTCCTCTAACGCCATGATCACTCTTGCTCCGAACATGCTTGGCCAGAAGTTCAACACAACCACTTCTTCTGACATTTTTTTTTGGTCTAATCTTTTTTTTTCTTCTTTATGAAGTCAGAGGAGAAAGCCTTTCGGTGGGTTTTCTTATAGTGGCATTTGACCCCAAAAAAATTATGATTACAGAATTAGTTTAATTTATCGGGTTAAAATACTAGTGAATACATGAAATGGGTACATACTTTATTCTGAAGAAAAGTAGACTATATTTCACTTTTAATTAAGTAATTTAGGTTGATCGGTCATAAAAGAAAAGGTTGAAACGGATCGATTTACCTAACTCGATTTCAAATGGACGCTTTAAACAAATAATCGCCACAGTCAAACAAAATATATTTAAATAAGCTACATTTCTCAAGATATTTAGAGTTATGCCAAAAGACGGAAACTAGTTAATAATGAACAACAGTTAAGATATATCGTCTAACATTTATTTTAATTAAGAGTGGAAATATGAAATGATGTCACGTGTGTGTTTTAGTCTTTGCCTCTTTGGAAAGTCAGGAATGTGTTTCTTGGTTGGTGGCTCTGGATCAAGAAACCTTTTTAATTTGCTATCACTAATTTTACTATTTGTTGAAAATCAAGTGATTATTTCATAAAGTTTTGTGATTGGCATGGATCATATATGCGAATCTAGCCAGACATTCTTGGTCCAAATTGGAGAGTGAATCGTACGATGGATCAGTATATGAAACGTTCTTTAATTTTTATTTCCTGGAGGTTAGGTCAAACAATTTATGTTCTTAGGAAAAGACTTCACAAGAGACATATTCAAAAGCCAAATAATGCAACAAACATGGTTTACAGGTTTATACCATCAACCTGACTCATTTATCCTTCAAGAACCGTAAATATTCTTGTGATGGGTTCACAACGAAGGTACTAGGTCTTAAATTAGTTAAACAAAGGAAGAGGAAAAGGAAAATGAAAAGATAGTGGTTACACATTCTTAAGAATTTATGGTTTTATTCTGGACCGTTTTGAACTAATTAAAAGCCGTGTTAACCAAAAAAATAGGCTATATCATTTACATATATATATATATATATTATTAAACTAAAACATTTTTATTTATGAAATAGTAATATAACAAAATAAGATATAATATCTTACAACAATTATCTAAATCATGTAGATCTTTTAGCATATTTTAAGGCAAAACCGTCATTTAAAAGTACATAATAATAAACTAATAACTAAAAATTGAACATTTGAGTTGGAATGGAGGCTTCGGATTTAAAAGAAATTGTAATACTTACTTAGTGAATACTTCTAAAAAAAGAAAAGCAATTTATGTGTTTTGTATTTGTGTTTTTTTTTTGAAAAAAATGTTACAAATACATAGGAAAAGTAATTAAAGTTTTTTTGTTAAATTTTAAAAATCAAAATTTAAAATAAAAATTTAAAATAATGGGCCCTTCAATCTTGGAAAAAAATAACAATGGACCTTTAAATTTTGAATATTAATTGTAAAAAAGATAGTATAAAACCTATTAGTTAATATTTTTTTTGTAATGAATCCCAAAATTTTTGGGCCCTGTGACGTATCCCATGTAGCACATGGTCAGTACCGACACTATGTTCAGAAAAGTTTGTTGATTATATGTAAAAATTTATCATGTTTTGTGACTTCACAATGTCTTTAAAAAACTTTTGTAATGTTTATCACTAAAAAAATATCCAATAGATAAAGTGGGAATCAAATGACAAATAAAACTTATCATATACATTATTTCAACGATATATATTTTTTTCTTGATATCTATAATAGTTTTCGGGATTCAAAAACTCAATAATATATAGTACTTGATTATTAGTTTATGATAGGAAGTGAAGTCTCCACACAAGTTACAAATCTGGTATTCTGATTCACCAAATATACCACCCTCTAACGCAAATATTTAACTATAAGATAACAACTATAGCGTTAATTAGTATATTCATGTGCATGCACATAAAAATTCATAAAAGATATTCAGATCACATCAATTCAACTAAAAAATATATGGTTTGATACCTTTAAGCAAAAAACAAACAAACAAAACAAATGGTTTGAAACCTCATGATTTCCTAGTGGTTTTCTTACTTTATTTTCTAACAGTTAGTGACTTGTCCACTTTAAATATGCATTATTCAAAATGAAAATTCAATATAAATACATATACACACATATCAAATATATGGTGATATGCATACAAAATCGTGTTAGACAATGTTGCATGTGAAATTCGATAAAGGTTAATTTGCTAAGCATGAGAAATATAGATCAAATTATTATCTAACATCAGAACATCACTATCATTATGATTCGTTTATCAATCACCATCATAGTGACCCTTGGCAAAAAAAAAATATATATATATATATAAACCTTAAAACTAATTATTTTTTAACTTAAACATTTTTAACAAACAAAAAAGATTAAAATTTAATAACATTTTTGTTACATTTTAATCCTACCTACCTACCTACCAATTGTTTGTATTACTTTTATAATTTCTTGGTGGTAATAGTGAAGGATTAAAAACATTTGTTTTCTTGTTCCTTTTTATTTATGATAATTGATTAAACTTCTCTTGATCCTCTGAGTTATGTTTTCGGTGCGGCTGATCCAAAGAGTCTTAAAGTCCCACTCGCGAGTCTTGCTCACTGATTAACCAAAATTAAATTATGATTAATTAATTTTGGTACACTACCAACTTAAAACTGTTAAAAGCTGTCTAGGTTCACCTAGTAAAGCTTGATAACAAAACCGTTTAATTCTAATACCAAAGAGGTAATCGTGTATTGATTGTTTATTGCAAAGCAAAAACATTTTGTTGAGTAAGAGTAATAATACTTGCAGAGTTAACTGAATGGAGACATACATGCGACCAAATACAATATCATGTATTTAGTACACCAAAAAGAACCATCTTCTATGGACCTAAGTAGTCAATGCTCATTATTATCTAAACGTCACTTTTTTAATATCTTTTAGTTTCATTTTGTGTACCTTTCTCGCTTTCTCCGTATCCTCGCGCAAACTTTATTTTGTTAGCTTTTATTTAAAGAAAATAAGTGTAGGTGCCTCTTGGTATTGTGCTACACAGACAAAATGAGAATTATTGATGTTACGGTCCAAATCTTCCCATTGGTAAAAAAACTGATTAAATATAAAATTTAGGTATAGAGATTTTTTTGGGCCGGATAGACAACAATGATCCCAGAAAAAAGAATCGTCCCCATCCACCTGACCGATGCCTAGATGACTGACCGGAGGCCGAGATGACTGCGGTTGATCCATCCATGCTTGTACGCCCTCGTACATATTGCATGTCGCCGAAATAACTTGATCGGTCAACTTGCAATTCGACTGGTACCAAGATAAATTTTCTTGGCTGACCGTGTTCCAACCGACTGCTTTTCATCCAAGCATCTGCGCATTGGTCCAGATGGTGAGAAACTTACCTGACCATATCATTGGCAAGATAAATCTGCTTGCTTCCTTTTCTCAACTGTCCACACTGTGCCACCAAAATGTTTTGCCGAGATAAATCATCTCGGCTCAACCATCCGTTTTTCGACCATCCATACTATGTGCCAAGATGAATTGTCTTGACCCGACTATCTTGCATTTCGACCATCCTCTAGGCTGTCGAGATGACCGAACTGGCCGATCTGCCTACGTCCATTCGTAACGCTGCGCCTGACACCCGCCGATATGATTCATCTCAACCAAGGATAGTTTGTCCCACCATCCGCAGTGATGCATCAACGCTTGCCGAGATGAATTGATCCATCCATATGTTCCCAGATGATGATCTTGGCCATCCGGAGATCATCCCAGCCGAGCTTGACTGACACCTGCCAAACCACGTATCGCCGACATGAACCAGGCGATCGTGATGCTCGACAATTCGTGTATGCCAAGATGAACAAATGCATCTGTACGATGAGATGGACCACCCACGTCCATATGCCGAGATGATAGCGAACCAACCTGCCAAACCGGCATATCGAGATGATCATAACCACTCATGAACCGGCCTGCATAAATGATTCTCCTGTATCTTATGTTTGTGTGCTCTGACCGTTTACAAAGATGTTTTGCCAAGATGACACCACGATCCGACCAACTGTTACTCTTCTAGGCCGGACCGCCGAGATGAATCAAATCGTTGCGATCCAGTTTGCTGAGAAAACCAATGGCCGATATAACAAATTGTGATTTCATGGGCTGGGATGATGGATCTAGAGATAATGGGCTAGGTTTTTTTGTTATATTTATCCTAAGACAAAGATAAGCTATAGAAAGAGACGTCGGATGACGAAAAAGAGATACAGATGAATATTCTTTCAAAAGATGCCAAGACTCTGCATATATAAAGGAAAAAGACATTTGACGGAATTGCAACTTTTTACTTAGCAAAACTCTAAACAAAATATTTAACATTTATTTCTAGTATACTCTTGTTTGTGGAGAGTTTTTCTTACCTATTTTTCTTGTTTCTCAAAATATCATTCATTATCCTTCTTTTTTTTAATAAATCAATTTCAATATTAAATTCAAATGAGACCATCCACCCATGGGACCCACCCAATTTTTTTTCTCACCACCTATTATCTTGTTTTTTTAACGAAAGAAGAAAAATGGGACCCACCCATTTTCTTTTATACTGACACCAAATTGTTTTTTAAAAGAAAAATAATTATACCAATTTCAAATGGGACCCACATTAAGATATTATGTACAATTGAGTATTACGTATAACTAAACACTGTGTACAAAACATTTTTATATGAGTCTTTATCTTAATTTATTTATCTATTGTAATCGGTACAAATAAGAAAAGTGCCTAAAGATAATGATATAACTATAAAAATCTTAAAATGATAATTTTACGATTATGTGTAATCTAATACTACTAGTATAATTCAGTACAACTTCAGTGTAAACGTATGTAATAAGAACAAATGTTTATGATTTAAGGTTTAGGATTTATGATCTAGGTTTAGGGTTCATACTCATATATATAGGTTACTGAAACCACTGTTGTTCAAAAAGTAGTAATATTCGAAAAGAGTTTAGTAGTAGTAGCCAAATAGAGTGTAGTAGTTGTTGTATAAGAGAGTGACACAACTGAGTTTTACTCGTACAACTATGTACTAAAAATATAACTGGATATTACTGATACAACTATGTTGTAGGGTTTAGAGTTTAGGGTTTAGGGTATAGGGTTTAGGGTTTAGGGTTTAGAGTTTATATTTTATGAGTTATAATCATGTATTGGATATTATTGTACAACTACATTGTAGGGTTTAGGGTTTACGGTTTTAGTTTTAGGGTTTAGGGTTTACGGTTTTAGTTTTAGGGTTTAGGGTTTAAAGTTTAGGGTTTAGAGTTTAGGGTTTAAGGTTTAGGGTTTAGGGTTTAGGGCTTAGGGTTTATATTTTTTATTTATGGGTTATTATCATGTATTTGAGATACTAAAACCAGTGTTTACCTTATTAATTATGATATATAATTATTAATCTAGATAAAGTAAAAAATAACATGTTTTAATCTTACAAACCCTAAACATATATGTGTGTTGTTAACTTGTTTGATCATTAATATGTGAATTGATGAAAATTTGTAATTTCAAAAATTTATTACTATTAAAGTTTTCTAATACTAATTTAGTAACCTGATGTAGTCGATACAACTCAGAAAATTAACTACAAATACCGATATAACTAAAAAACGATAAATTGACATTTATATAACTATGTGTTATTCATACTACTGTGTACAACTATAGTGTGAACGCTTCTAGTGTGAACAAGTGTGAACGCATAATATTTTTTTTTTTATTGAACAGTAGTGTGAACGCGCAGGTGGGCGCATGTGATTTGCACCAGTCGTACTCATTTGTATTTGTATTATTCAATTGTATTCAGTTGTATTATGAAAAGTCAGTTGTATTTCAAAACTCAGTTGTATTCGTTATTTACATAGTTTAAAACCACAAAAACAACAAAAACAATACAAAACCACACAAAAGATTTCAAACATTAACAAAAGAATTTTGCTTAAATTTAGAAGGACATGCTTTCATTTTCAGCCTATTTGATGAATTTGGACTGTCTTCATCACTTTCTCCACTTCAATCGTTGTTGGGAGTTTCTCCTCTCTTCTCACCATCAATGCTCGATTGTACAATAACGTGTAGTAGTATCGATTGATACTCAGTTGTATAGTAACGTGTAGTTATATTTATTGATACTCAATTGTATCATGACATGTAGTTGTATTTATTTATACTTAATTATAATGGTACTATTGGTTAATTAATACTCATATATACACAACCACATAGTTTTATCTAACATATAATTTACATTTCCTACAAATCAACTACTAATCAACTACTACTATATACCCATTGAACATGTGGCTATTAAAGATGTTGGCATTGTTGGAGATGCGGCCATTGTTGGATATACAACCAATGTTAGAGATTCCGCCATTATTGGAGATAGAAGATTTGGAAGAGATAGAGGATTTGGAGGAAATAGAGGACTTGAAAGAGATGGAGAAAGAGATATCCATCTATATTATTTAATAAATATAATTTAGTTATAATCTAAATAATTTAATTTAATTGTAATTTATATCAAAAATTGAAAATATAATTAAAACAATTATAATTATAAAATTGATTATCTAAATTATTACCAATTGAATTTATAAATATTAATGTGTTTGTAATACTTGAAAAAAACACATCAGTTCATTTGGTTAATTCTCAGCTCTTTGGACTCAAGGGTAACATGTTCAACTCTTATATTTGCTAAATTTCAATAGTTCTATATAATATATATTAAATATGTGATGAATACACAAAATATGGATTTGGTAAAGTGGTTCATGCTAATTGTTTACTTTTTTTTTTGATTTTTTTTTTCAAATTGAATATTTTTTTTGTCAAATATTTTTTTTTAAAAATATTTATTATTTTTGTCAATTTTTATCAATTTTGTCAAATTTTTTTTGTCAAATTAGTTTTTCATTTGTTTTCAACTTTGTAAAATTTTTTTGTTAATTTTATTATTTTTTTTCAATTTTTGTAATTTTTTGTCAATTTTGTTTGGTCAAAAACATTTTTTGTGTCAAATATTTTTTAACTCAATTTTTTTTGGTTAATTTTTTTTTACTGAAATAAAATAGTTGACCCGGTTTGAATCTGGTTTACCCATTAACCCGTTGGATCATTGGTATGGGTCGTAGTTAAGTTAAAAAGTTAAGGTTATTTTGTAATTTGTATGATTTTTGTTTAAAAGAAAAATATAAAAAAATAAGAAAAATGTTTCAGGAACACTTTAAACAAATAAGAGTGTATGAAAATTTGACTCCAAAGATAAGATAAACAAGAGACGCCGTATAACGAAAAAGAGATACAAATGAATATTCTCTCAGAGATGCCAAGACTCTGCCCATATAAAGGAAAAAAGGCATTTGACGGAATTGCAACTTTTTTCTTAGCAAAACTCTAAACAAAATATTTAACATTTATTTCTTAATATTTTTAAGAGCTAATTAAAACAGTTCAAAGTCTTGTATAAAAAAGTTATTCAATAAAAAAATCTATTTGATCTTTGCTTGTGTGATTTCTTATTCAGAAGTTTTAGATCCACAAAATTCTATGAAAAATCTAGTTGAGTGAGTTTTGAATCACACAATTTGGCGCCATCTGTGGGATCAAGAGAAATGACCACTGACAGAGATGGAAGCAGAGATCAATGACAAAAAGCAAACATCATGGAGACAGCAACCAACTAATCAGAATCAGGAGAATGCGAAAAAAAACTGCAGTAACGCTAACGAAAATGAAGGATATGATGGCCACACTTCTCAAAAAATCAGATGAACATGATAAGCTGACCAGTTCACTGATACGGCAGATGGGAGCAATAAGGACAGACAGCCGAGCCCAAAGTTCACGCGTGAATGTGTCCAGATCGGCGATGAACTCGCTCAGAGTAGCAGAAAAACGATTTGCCCTCAACCCAATTCGCCTTGACTTCTCAACGCCTCGAGACTAGACTAACAAAGCGGCCGAGACCCAGGGACTAAGAGTGTTACAACAACCATCTGACGAGCAAACTCCAATGGTAACCAGATCAAACATGATGGTGATAGATTCCATTATGCTTACTATCGTAAACGCAACAAGAAAGGGAACAATAGCGAGGCGTGGGGAATTAAAGAAGGTGAAGCTTGGGCAGAAAGTGGAGAAGAAGACATTTCATATATGAATGAAGAAGAATAAATCAAAGCCTCTGCAGGAGCAAGAGACTTCTCTTTTAGTTAATTTCTCTTTATTGCTATAAATAACACTCGCTTGTGAGTGAGAAAGTTTATCCAGAAAGTTCTGTAAGTTTTTTAGTGATCGAGATGAGATCATCTCCCGCAATCAACTCGTCATGAGAGCTTGATTGTGTGGAAATACTTGTTTTGCTTTCTGTTTCTTTGAATAAGAGTATTACACAGTAGTCAGAGTTTGGGTTCTTTGATTTACAGAGTTTGACAGATCAATAGTCTATTATTGGTGCGTGATACTGGTTCGATCTTCAAGCAACGATGACCCCACCCTTGTCGCCGACGGTGAGCACGTCTCGTCACGATGATTCTGCGGAAGCAGATGTTCCGATCCACACAGAGGTCTCTTTTTTGAAAGGGGGTATTCAATTACTGCTGCAAGAGGCTGCCGAAAATAAACACCGCTTCTCGGTGATCGAAGATCAATTTCGGGTTTTAACGAAGATGATCGGGAAGCGACCTGAGTTTTCTCCGTCTGATCCCAACCTTCCATCGCGACGTCTCTCTACATTGGATCTACCTTTGCGCCATCACTCGGAGCTCCCTTCACTCCAACAAGAGTCTTCTAATTTTCGTCCTCAGGTACCATTCTCTTCTTGGGAACGAAATCGGGAAGATCCTTCGCTAGGCTATCGATCTGGGCATTTGCATATGGATAATTGTGATAGTATGTTAAAAAGAGTTGAGATGCCGAGTTTCGACGGATCTAATACCCATGATTGGTTGGTTGATATTGAACACTTCTTCACGATTGGTCGTTTCCGTGAAGAGAACAAGTTAGATATGGTCGCTTTGTGTGTTGAGGGTAAGGTGAAGAAATGGTTTGCGTGGGTTTTACGTCGTGGTGGTTTTCTCAGCTGGTTGGATTTTAAACAGAAACTAGTTCTGCGTTTTGTGGAATCAATTGACGACGAACCTAGCACACGTTTGTTCTCTCTGCGGCAATTAGGCTCTGTTTTCGATTACATTTCTGAGTTTGAGGAACTGTCTTCTCAAGTGGCTGGTTTAGAAGACTCTCATTTGGAAAAGATTTTTTACAATGGTTTAAATCAGGAAATGAAGAAGGTGATTAAACTAAAGGATCCCCATGGGTTGCAGGAATATATTGCAGCTGTTTTACGGATGGAATCAAGTGCGTTTTGCAGAGTGGTGGGTGATATGACTCCACCTGCAGGTCGTCCTATCTCTCGCCAACAACAGTTTGTGAAGCCTGCCTTTCCTTTTACCTCTTTGCGTACTACTGAAAAGCCTCGGGTTCAGTCTGTGGTTGCAAAGGAGTTACCCCTGTCCCAGCGTCTTGCTCCAAGACCACGCCAGAAATATTCGGATGCTGAGTTGGATAGATTGCGCAAGGAGAAGTTGTGCTTCAAATGTAAGGCTCCTTGGTCTCGCACCATGAATGTCCGAATAAGGAAGTGAGGGTTCTCACAGTGGTTAATGGGTTGGAGATGGAGGTTTTTGAACCATGGCCTGAATACGACAATGGAGACGAGTTAGAGCAATCCTCTGCTCAAGCCCTCATGACTTTGTCTTTAAATGCTTTTATGGGCATTGATTTCCAAAAAACCACCAAGTTGCGTGGTCAAATCAATAATAAGGAGGTCATAGTCATGCTTGATAGCGGAGCTTCTCACAATTTCATCTCATCAGCAGTGGTGCACAAGTTACGTTTGAAACTTTTTGATAACTGTAACTTGGACGTGTTATTGGGCAATGGTGTTACTGTTAAGGCTACGGAAGTTTGCCGAGCAGTGACTTTTCATCTCAATCTCACCGATTTCACATCAGACTTTATCTCCTTGAAACTGGTCAGTGTAGATGTGATATTAGGGGTACAATGGCTTGAAACGTTAGGCCGGTGTGAGGTTGATTGGAAGCGGCAAGAGCTATCCTTTGCCTACCGTGGATCCCTAGTTACATTTTTTGGCGATCCGTCGCTACATTGTTCTCGCTTATCCCTCAAGTCTTTGTCTCCAGTCTTCAATGCTAGTCAGCATGGCAGGGAAGTGCCTTTGACTACCGTTGTTGCTTCATCTACACCACCAGATTTTCCTCCTGCTTTGTCCGACTTGCTTGCTCAATTTTCGGATGTATTTGCTATTCCTACTGCTTTACCTCCTATCTGTGGCAAGGAACATGCTATCACCTTGAAACCAGGTGTTTATGCGGTATCGGTTTATCCTTACCGTTACCCACATGCACGAAAGGTGGTGATGGAGCAAATGGTCACTGAGATGCTTCACGCATGTATCATTCGTCCGAGTACGAGTCCTTTTTCCAGTCCTGTCCTGTTAGTCACGAAGAAGGATGGGGATTTCGTTTTTGTGTGGATTACAGAGCATTAAACCGTTCTACTGTGCCAGACAAGTACCCAATTCCAGTCATTGATCAATTGTTGGATGAATTGCATGGAGCATCCCTATTTTCGAAACTTGACTTACGCTCGGGTTACCATCAGATTCGCATGGTTGAAGAGGATATTCACAAAACCGCTTTCAGAAATGTTGAGGGCCATTATGAGTTTTTGGTTATGCCTTTCGGTTTAATGAACGCTCCTGCAACCTTTCAGGCTCTAATAAATCAGGTCTTCAAACCGTTCTTACGTGAGTTTGTCCTAGTTTTTTTTGATGACATTCTCATTTATAGCAAGGACTGGCACTCTCACTTTGACAATTTATGTCATGTGCTATCGCTCTTGCGGGAACATAAGTTGTACGCCAACAGTAAGAAATGTTCTTTCGGTGTTTCACAAGTTGAATACCTCGGTCATATTATCTCCGAGGGTGGTGTTGCTACTGATTCTTTGAAGACTACATCTATGTCAAATTGGCCAACACCTATGACAGTCAAACAACTTCGGGGTTTTTTGGGTTTAACAGGGTATTACCGCCGTTTTGTGTGGAATTATGGCCTTATTGCTCGACCATTAACTGCTTTGTTAAAAAAGACCAGTTCTTGTGGTCCGATGATGCTCAAGCTGCCTTCGTTGCCCTCACGGCTATGACTAACGCTCTTATCCTCGTGCTGCCTGATTTTCAGAAGCTGTTTGTTGTTGAATCTGATGCCTCTGGGGTTGTCGTGGGGGCTGTTTTAATGCAAGACAATAAACCCATTGCCTTCTTTAGTCATGCGTTGACTGCTCATGAACAACTCAAGCCTGCTTATGAGCGGGAAATAATGGCGATTGTACTGGCTATTCAGAAGTGGAAACATTACCTATTGGGCAGGAAGTTTCATGTTCATACTGATCAAAGGAGTATTAAGTACTTAATCGAGCAGAAAAAGGTTAATATGGAATATCAGCGTTGGTTGACAAGGTTGTTGGGTTTCGACTTTGATATCTTTTACAAACCTGGTTGTGAAAATAAGGCTGCGGATGGGTTATCTCGGTGTTTCTCTCTTACTACCTTGTTATTGACTTTAACTGTGCCAACAGTTTTGCAATGGCAGGATCTTTATTCTGAAATTTCTGCGGATGAATCCATTCAAAAGACTATATTTCAGATTCAGGCGAAGGAACTGGTTACTGAGAAGTTTACCATGGCTGATGGACGATTGTGGTTTAAGCATAGGTTGGTTATTCCCAACAACTCCCGTTTTATTCCTCTGATTCTACAGGAATGCCATGACAGTCGATTAGGGGGTCATTCTAGGGTCTTAAAGACTCTTAAGAGGATAGAACGCTCTTTCCATTGGGAGGGTATGTACAAATTCGTGCAGCAGCATGTGGCGGAATGTACAATCTGTCAGACCCACAAACACTTCACTTTGGCTCCTGCTGGACTGTTACAACCTCTTCCGCTTCCTGAACGCATTTGGGAGGATATAAATATGGATTTCATTGAGGGGTTACCTACTTTAGCTGGGGTTAATGTCATATTGGTGGTGATTGATCGCCTCAGTAAGTATGCCCATTTTGTGAGTTTAAAGCATCCGTTTTCTTCTGGGGATGTGGCTCAGAAGTTTATCACTGAAGTGGTCCGCTTACATGGTTTTCCTCGCAGCATTGTGTCTGACCGTGATCGTTTGTTCCTTAGTTCGTTATGGAAGGAGGTGTTTCGTTTGGCGGGAACTCACCTAAAGTATAGCACAGCCTTCCACCCGCAGACGGATGGGCAATCTGAGGTCCTCAATTGATGTTTAGAGACTTACTTGCGGTGCTTTGCTTCTCAGCACCCACATACTTGGGCGCAATATCTATGTTGGGCAGAGTTTTGGGATAATACATCTTATCACCGCTCTTTGAAAACTTCTCTATTTCTGGTGGTTTATGGGCGTTAACCTCCTCCTTTAATCCCATATGAACCGGGCTCTACCAAGAATTTCGATTTGGAAGAATCTTTACTTCAGCATGATGCAATGTTGGCTCAGCTTAAGGTATTTTTACTTCGCGCTCAACAGATTATGAAAGACCAAGCAGACAAGCATCGTCGGGAGGTTGAACTGTCGGTCGGCGACATGGTCTACTTAAAGCTTCATCCTTACCGCCAACAGTCTGTTGTCCGTCGAGTGCACCAGAAGCTTGCAGCCAAATTCTTTGGTCCATATAAGGTGTTGGAGCGTGTCGGACCAGTGGCGTATAAGTTGCAGCTACCTCCGGCCTCACAGATTCATCCAGTGTTTCACATTTATCAGTTAAAGCGTGTGTTGGGTAGTGGTCATACTGTTCAACCTATTCCTCCTTCTATGGAGACATTTGACTCCCTTTCGGACCCGGAAGATGTGTTAGCTACTCGTCGCACTCCTACTGGTTCTCGGGAATTTCTGGTTACATGGAAGGGTAAGCCATCAAGGGAAGATTCTTGGATTTCATCCAAAGAGTTTGTGGAGCGCTTTCCTTCTTACAAGCTTGAGGGCAAGCTTGGTTTCGAAGGGGGAGGTATTGATAGATTCCATTACGCTTACTATCGTAAACGCAACAAGAAAGGGAACAATAGTAAGGCGTGGAGAGTTAAAGAAGGTGAAGCTTGGGCAGAAAGTGGAGAAGAAGACGTTTCATATATGAATGAAGAAGAATAAATCAAAGCCTCTGCAGGAGCAAGAGACTTTTCTTTTAGTTAATTTCTCTTTATTGCTATAAATAACACTCGCTTGTGAGTGAGAAAGTTTATCCAGAAAGTTCTGTAAGTTGTTTAGTGATCGAGATGAGATCATCTCCCGCGATCAACTCGTCATGAGAGCTTGATTGTGTGGAAATACTTGTTTTGCTTTCTGTTTCTTTGAATAAGAGTATTACACAATAATTAGAGTTTGGGTTCTTTGATGTACAGAGTTTGACAGATCAATAGTCTATCAGATGGATTCACGTCCACATATACGATAAACAAGAGTCACCAACGACCAACATGATCTGCAGGTTGATACCAGTGCAGGCGGACGTGTCAACATATCAGCTATGAGTATCGACATCAGCGAGGAATAAGAACAAGCAAGAGCAGGAGATGATCATCTCGGCGTAGGACGAGTCAGAGACATGATAGAGAAAGAAGGTAATGTACTATGGGCGCAGCAACATGAGTAAATTGACAAGCAAAGAAGGACCAATATGATTCAGGCGGACGATGTTGACGAACTCCAAATTTCTTTAGCTCAAGCAACTGCTGAGATAAAGGCTGTAAGATCCCAGATCCATAAAGCGACCAGTTTGGCATCTAAGACCGCATACCTGAAGAAACGCAGAAACAACATTCACAGTTCAGGTTAGTGAAACAAGAAATTTTGATCCTGGAAAAATCCAAATTCTCTTCTATGAAAGAATGACCGATCCAAAAGCTAACATTACTACTTTTCGCATAGCAATGGACCGATCCAATCTCAAGAAAGTGAGAGGAACGTCAGACCATCTAGGATGCCCTTCACCGAGTCTCAGATTTCATAATCAAGAATTTAACACAAAACTAAAAATCGACAAGACAGTCAGGCGGAAATGTAACTCCAAATTCAAGCAAAAAAAAAAATAAGAGAAGAATATCGCAGAATAATGGATACGTCACCATGAGGGGCCCAATTTTGGTGGCGTACACAACTGTCAAGTTAGCTCATGAAACACGTAGGACGCATAAAACACATGGACAAAGTATTTCAACATTTACGAGAAAATCATATTGTGAGCATCATCGAATCTATGGACATTTAATCGTGAATTGTCGAAGTTTGGATGCTAAACTAGCACAGAAAATTGTGGCTGGAGAACTGGGAAATTTGGTAAGCCTCAAAATTTGAAGCAAACTGAAGAGAAAGATGGGTATAATGAAGCAAATAGAACCATCAAGCCAAAGGATTCCATCCCAAAAGTACGAATCAGTGACTCCAAAAAATGAAAAATAAAATCGGATAATGTAGAACAAATGAGCAATCAAAGAAAAATAAACTTGTAAGTGGAAGGATCCCAATATTGCATAGATATAGTTTTCTCAATCCAATCATTCCAGCGAAAAGCCGACACTAGCATAACTGGTTAAAACCCTATGAATATCCAAATGACATAATTTCATTCGGAAAAAAATGAAAATACAGGTATCGACCATGATTGTTTAGTTAGTAATAAGAGATCACGATGTGATTAGAGTGCTAATCAACACTGAAAGTTCTGTTGATGTCATTTTTTTGGGAAACCCTCACAAGAATGGACATCAGCTTATCTGAAGTCAATTCAACCCCAAAACCGTTGACTAGATTCTCAGGAGAAACGACAATAACCCTCAGAACAATCAAACTACATGAATAAAAATGTGAGATCAATTGACTGTTGACTAATTAAGAATTGCAATACGCATGAATGTTGTGGATTTTAATTCCAAGGGTTAGTTTAAATCCAGCGATTAAAACTTCGTACTCTGTTTTGTTGTTAGACGCATAGAATATTAGTCGAAATGACTGTTTCAAAATTTTACCAGTTAGGGAAGTCAGACCGATTCTGATCTGAATCCTTGTTTTCAAGAAGACACATCTACTTTAAGTGTCCATACAGAATTCAGAACTGATTCTTCTACTCTTTATGTCGGAAGCCCAACCAAAAAATCTTCAAGAACTTGAGATTTTCATAAGTTCTAGTTCGATACTCAATATCACATTCACTGAGTTCTTCTCCCTATTTGCTAGTCTTCCAGATTGGCTTGGACTATGAAATTTTTTTCTCAGTAGGAAGTGATGCGATCTTGATCAGCCTCAACTTTAAGGATTTGAAGATCAACTATGAATCAACTAGGAGAGTTACAACTGCACAATCTAATGGGCTCTTTGGAAGGTTTGATGGTATGATCCGATAATTAGTGGACAAAGAGAATACAAGGGTGATTCTTGGTGCAGCCTTTGCTAGACTTGGACATACATTAGATCAGCATCTCATGTGCAAGGACTAGGACTCCATGGACGAGTTGAATAAGGATGACGAGCTTAAGCTGACAAGGAAGGCGAGGAGGAGCTACATGGATCCGGCTCAAGCAAAGAGCCAATAACAAGAAACTGATCAAACCCAAGACTCACTTGGCATGTGGGGAGGTCCATTAACTTACTCAAGAGCTAAGACCCAAAAGGAGGCTATTCTAGCCTTAATCTAAGTCGTATAAGCTAAGAAGACATACATCATGGACGGAACCCAAAAAAGAGTGGGCTGAACAAAGTTTTACTAGCCTGCAAAGCGGAAGGATGGGCCTCCATGGGCTATACTTGTATATTTGAGCTTTATTTTATGTAAATCTAGTAAGTTTAGGATTGATGAATTATAAACCAATTTAAATTAGCGTTTGGGCTTTATAAACCCATTAAGAATAGATTTACGTATAGTAAACCAACTAGAATTAGGATTAGGAAACTTACTTAAGTAAAACTAATTTTAATTGTAATTAGAACTAACTAAACCATTCTGGTTTGAAATTAGGATTTTTAACTTTAAATTTTTTAGTTTTTAGGCTTTAAAATAGCAGCTACATTTTTTGTAAGCAACAACTTTTAATCTTTGAATACAATTTCATTTTGGTGCAAACCAGATTGTATTGGAGACTCGTGTCTCTTTGTTCACATTAGTGAACTGTTTTATACCACAAGGGAAGAGTGAATTTTTTGTGATCCTTCCTAGACACTAAGCAGGATCATCCTGTGTCTCGGGAATAGCAAAAATCCTTAGAGCATTCCATAGCTCCAAGGAGAATTCTATCTTCATCATCTATCTTCCACCCATGTCCCCGTCAAGTGATCCAGGGAGAGACAGCCATTTCAGAGTTGTACCAGAAAGGTAGTCAAAACTACGATGGAATGCGATTGAATATGATCTTAATTTTTGAGCAAACAGTACTAGTGTGAGTGCTAGATTCTCCATTTGTGGATACCAAATTTTTGTGTCTGTTAACATTTGACTCACATAAAAGATTGGTTTTGGCTCGCTGTGCTTTTCAGTATCGAGTATGCAGTGACAGAATATCGTGTATAGAAACAGGGGCTCTTCTTTTATGGGCTTTGCGAGTACAGGAGGGCATGCTAGATACTCTTCAGTTGTAAGAAAGCCTCTTCACATCTTTCAGTCCAGTCAAACATCTTCTTACGTCAGAAGATATCATACAAAGATATAAACTTATCAGTTAGTTATGAGATGAATCGATTCAGTGCTGCAACATGTTATGAGTCACTGAAACTTCTCGTCTAGTCTTTGGTGAGGCCATCTGGATAATAGCGTTGATTTTCTTAAGATATGATTTGATATCTCGATGAGTGATGATATACCCGATGAGTTCTCCAGATGTGACTGTGAATCTATTCTTTGTCGGATTGAGTTTCATGGTTTGCTCACTCAAACATTTGAAGCAATCTCGTAAATATGCTACGTGATTTTTTCTTTGACAGATTTTACGAACATGTCGTCAATATACACTTTCATTGTTTTTCCAACCTGTTCAACAAACATTTTGTTCATTAGTCGTTGATAGGTAGCTCCAGCATTTTTTAGACGGAAAGGCATAACCTTGTAACAGTAAGTTCCTTGATAAGTTATGAACACAGTTTTTTTCTCGACTGTCAGGGTTCATCATGATCTGATTATAAGTGGAGAATGCGTCCATCTATGAATTTTTTTTTATGTTGTTGCTTCTACAAGGCGAAATATGTGATGTAATGGGAAGCTGTCTTTTGGATAGACTTTGTTCAGATCAGTGAAATCAATGCATACTAGCCATTTTCCATTTTTCTTTATTACCACGATTAGGTTAGTAAGCAAATCAGGTTATTTAAATTTGTGATTGATCATACCTTCAGAAGTCGCTGTGCCTCATCGTTGACCATATTGCCTCGTTCGGGTCCTAACTTCCTCCTTTTTGTGCTTTATTGGGTTGAATATCAGGTCAATATTTAACTCCTGACAAGCAATATTGATGCTGTGCCAGACATATATTATGTTACCCAAGTGATAGAGATTTATTTATCTCTACGAGTTTCACCTGAGTATACCAAAAAGTATCTTCAAGAGTTTACCCGGATTAGTGACTGCAAGTGCACAGTTAGTGCCTCTTGTAATATAAACGGGATCGATCATCAGGGAAAACTTATAACACAATATATTTCAAGAATTATTATCTAAGATAAGAAATTTAGGATTGATTGTGATGGAACCGATAAAAAGTTAAACTAATTGATAGCAAAATAAATAAAATAGCGATTGAATTAAAGTAGGAATGAACTAATAAATGAAGCAATTTAACAATGGATTAGGCATTAGAATGACTAAGCGTAAGATCTAGATATGATTATAAATCATGAATGTGTAATTTATATTTTCAGCCAATGAGATTATGAATAAATTAATACATTCCCATGTAGAAACCCCTATTCTTAGAACTAGATTTGATCAATTCCCATTGCAAACCCTAAAACAAACATGCTTTAATATATATCTCAATTTTCATCAAATGTCCTAAACAACTAATTTCACAGGCTAGAATCATAAGACTCACTAGTTAAATTATCCTATGAATTCACTATCGCTTTTCCAAGGGGTGAATTCTATAAACCCTAAATTGACTCTTCCAAGATCAACCTAGCAATAAACATATCTAATAGTGATGAATTACACAATTCTAGACCTAAATATCATCTCATGATCTCAATTCCCCTAAAACATTCATCCTATCCTTGGCTGAATCTATAGATCTACTCAGACATAATAGAGATTGCAGAGAAAACAATAATAAATGAGAAAAACATATTTAGATTGCAGAGATGAAGGAGATACAAGAATCTTTAATGAAATAATTCTACAAATGTCTTACTAAATACCATGAATTGTTCAAGGAAGACCTAGGGTTCTTCTAAGAGTTTTCTCTCTGTGTGGCTGAATAAAACGTGATCCCTAGGTTTTCCTTAAACAACCTATTAATAGGTTCTCAAAATCTGATTTATTTTACAAAAACAACATAAAAAATGGAATACTTACAAGGATCGATCGATCGGACGAAGGGATCGATTGATCTTGTAATCCGTCGTAGACATTTTGGGCTGGTAGATCGATCGATCTTGACGGATATCGATCGATCTAAACTTGTTCGATCGTTCTTTTTCTCCTCTAGTCGGTCTTGGAGATTGACGCAAAGTCGGACAGATATACGATCGATCGATCGCTGAATGCGTGGATCGATCGATCTCTTCACTTCAAAGGGTCATACAGGTTTGATCATAATTTGAGCTCATTCCTCCAAGTGATTCGTTCTGATTATTCTCATATCGTTGCACTAGCCACTGATGTCTTCATAAACTCCGAAAAACGTTCCTATCGATCTTTGTACCTTCTAAAAACAAAAAGTGGAAAACATCCTAGTATTCTAATGCACATGAGCCTAAATGTGTCATAAAATATGAAATAATGGTTAATTAATGTAAGTTATGTACAAAATGATCTATTAAAACTACTAAAATATGAGTTTATCACTAAGAAAATGTGTGTATGTTTTCTTTGAGGCAAGAAATCAGTTCTTTCCTGATTACCTCGTTCAGCTTCATTCTGATTTCAATGCAACATTCCAGATGTTCATCGTCTATTCTTACCAAAATTTCTGGTTCGCATGTTGGCTAGTTTTTCTGCTCGTGAGCCTCCATGATCTGCTATTGCTATAACAGTTTTGCCAACTCCTTCTGGCTCCTCATTTTACGCTTTGTCTCGGTGTTTGGTTCAGTCATAGGATTTCTGAGTTTGTGCTCACCCAAGAAACAAGTTCATGACTCTTTCTTGTTTTCCTAAAGCGTTTTAATTCCTGCACGGGTTGGGAACTTAAGGCATATATGGTATGGTAACGGGATAGCTCTCATGGAGTTCATCCATGGTATTTAACTACAAAAAACAGATATTTAGCGACTGCAATAATAGTCGCTAAATGGTGAGTTACGACTATGTTATGACTAATTACTGTAGTCGTAAATTCTTAGTCGATAAAATATATACTCGTAACATAGTCATAAATTGGTAACTATGTTATGACTAAATGACGTAATCGTAAATTAATCGTAACATTGTTGTTACAATTTACGACTAATATGCGACTATGCTATGACTATGTTGAGACCATTTGGTGACTATTATTTTAACGATTATTTGGCGAGTATTATTTTAGTACATTGTATTTATCCCTCAGTTATTTCTTGAATCTTCTAGAGAATGAGAGTTTTGGCTCGTATGAAGGTAGGTTGAATAAGTGTTTCACGGGTAGTTCTTTTGGTGTCCTGCTTCTAAGTTTGTTGGTGGCGGTTTCCTCTATTTCATCTTTTCTTTTTTAGTATTTTCGTCGAGGTTTTGATCTTACGCCTCCCCTCACTAATTCCCTAAAGAGAGGAAAACTGTAGGATCAGTTCTACCAATTCCAGTCAAATGACAACAGAAGCTAACGAATCAAAAGAAGCAGACATATGAGATAAACTGGTATACCTATTTACAGCTTTCTCATATGATACTTCATTCTCCCAATCAAAAGAGAGGAAAACTGTAGGATCAGTTCTACCAATTCCAGTTCCAAAGGGTCCACCATCACGAGCACTGTAGTCTGTCAATGCTGATCGAATATTTTTGTTAGAAATAATTTCTTCTGCATCCGACTACGAGAAACTATCATGTTCAAGAAGTCTCTTGATCGCAGTTCTTTCATCAGATTTAATCTGTGTGTCGTTAGGTGCTTGTTTAGGTGTCACAACATATTCAGAAACTCGATGAAGGTTAGTCTGCATTTGTACCCATCGGTGTAAAGTGGGAAACCTGTCAAAAAGGTAAAATATTACATGATATGATGGAACATAGGAACTGAGTTTATTTTAATTTTAAAAACGAGAAATAAGTACTTTGACAGTACCTCTCAGACTGATCAAGAGAAAATTCGTAAAACATTCTATCTGTATCAAGAGAACTTGAGAACTCATCGTTCAAGGAGCTAGATATGACAGAATCACTGCCGTTGTATAATATGCTCCCACCAAATACGCAAGCTAAAACTGCTAGTACAGGAGAAATTTTTACCAATGCCTGATTATATCCAACTGAAGAGGATACAGAGGGACAGCAGGTGTTGCTGAGGAACGGACGTAACAGTTGGGTTTAGCCTCTTATGAAGGAGAGAGCACTTTATCTGAGTGAGTACACGGGGTGGTTGGAATTGTGAAACTTTGTAATAATTCTTTACACTTAGAGTGTGATTAATCGAAAAAGGTTATCTTCCATTGCATGTTGCACTTATTTTTAAATACAAGGCTTACACACTCATGCATGAGTTGCTGATGCATGGTCAGCTTTTCACTGTTCCTAGCGGCTGTGCATGTCATTACATTATAGTCTCATAGGAGACTCTACAACAACAAAACTAGACATGCATACAACAACTACCAAACTTAATTATTATATGGAAGGTAACAAGAACTATGGTTTAGTTCGATCTCAACATTCGGTTAAGGCCCATTGCAATTAGTAGGTCCATCTTCTTCACTTGGATTGTTGGTTGGGCCATCTTCTTCACTTGGGTTGTTGCTCATTTCAACAGGAATCACAGGAATAAAAGCCCATCCATGACCAGCAAGTGGAGGTTAATCAGGGGGAACACACGTAGATTTCACTTCATGAACAAAAACAGGAGACATGACCTCAGCAACTTTCGCAGCTGCATCTGTGATACTTCGATCAAACACCAGACGCGTCAATAGCTGCAACATGGACCAACAGTTAGAGGTTACGCATAGATTTATGCCTAAAAAGAGTATTGGATTCATTGTCAATTCGTATACCATTGCCGCACCGATTCATGTTTAGTAATTAACACAGAGAGGCCAATAATGATAAACAAAACATCATAGGATTAAAAATGTCACTAATCACGAATATAAAATGCTACAGTTAACAGAATCAAGCAAAGCGAAACCCATTAGTTTTTAAAACCACTGTCTCACTAGTATGAATGAGAAGGAAGACAGTTTAAATGACAGATATACTAAGAACAAAATGCCAAGAAACACTTACGTCTTTAAGTCATTCGTGAACAAGAGAGAAAAAGTTGAAATCATGGGTTACTATGTCACCAATAGCAGCTATATAGAGGATGAACTGAGATAGATAAGTAGAGGTTTTGTTGCTTAATGGGCCAAATGACCTCTTCCCTTTTTCTTCGATTTCATGTGAAACAAGATTCCCATCCACATTTCTACTTGCTGAACTAGAAGGACTTTGCTTCGTATATTTTAGCCCAAGACCAAGAACTCCATCCTTATCATTAGCCATGTCTGCTTCGTCCCCTTTGAGTACGTCGAATTCTGGATTTTCATCAGCGATTGCTCTCGCTAGGTTATGAAGCTTTCCTATTGTTCGTTAAAAGACCAATTAGAACTCCATGGAAGGTCTAAAATATAAAATTAGTAAAAACCAACTAACTCAACTGCATACTACAGCAAACAAGATCAGACAGAAAGGGTAGAGAAAGACAAAACAACATAATACTCAAGAACTGTCGCTTGCCCCTGTGAGCATCCTAAATTATTTTATGTAGCATTGCAAGAGCACGATCTTTTTGCCCCAGTCTATGAGACTCCGTGGTCGATGAAATGATGGTATCTCCAATAAAACTGGCTTGAAGAATTTGAGGGTTATCCTGAAACATGACAGTTCAGGAGACTAGTAAAAAAAGGCAACCAAGAAGAGGAAAAGACAAAGAAGGATCTTAACATGTTTTTCAGCGCCTCAGAATTAAAAGATACACATAAATGCAGGATTTACAAACTTTTCCTCTGAAATGGGAGAGAATAGCATATTAAAAAAACAGTAGGTTTCAGCACTCAGATACTACTAAAATCATTTCTCTTACTCTCTCTCGAGCATCCAGGCAATAATATATATATATATATATATCATATTACTGTTCGCATTTGTACTAGGCAATAATATCTCATATGATCGCCCCATATTAATCAATTCAAAATTTGAGCAACCAAAAAAAAAAATCTCATATCAATATAACAAAAGTTGTACCTTTTATGCAACTTGAAGACTCACCTGTTCAAGGAATTCCTGCAGACGCTTTAAGATCCTTCGTAATGCAGAGATTACTTCAAATTCGTGGACAAGATCCCAGTGAGTAAACCAGACCTTTGGAGATCCTCCAGGATATATTTCGGATAACATAACTTGAGACTGCATAAAAAATAAAACTAGTTTAAAACAACAATACGTACTTCTTGAACCACTTAATTCAATGGAAAAGTGTCACTTTTAAAAAATTTAGTAAAATTATTAACCAGCCACTATCTATTAACAATGCCTCATCTTTAACTAATAATATTACCCCCGAAGCTTGCTTCTCCAAAAGGCAATACAAAAATGTATACGGATGTCTGATAAACCAGATTCCCAATATACACTTCACCAAAATTTTGCAGAGAATGGAAATCTAGAAACTGGGAGCAGAGACCAAGTAAAATTAAAAACCCGAAGGTAAACAAAAGGTTACTGTTTATAGACCAAGTTAAAGAACATGGAAATCAAGACTCAAGGATGGCCACAGGTATATTTCCTTTACATCGATGGACTTGATCTTTATAAATATGGACAAACTATATTTCCTTCAAGTAAACTACTTCATTTACAAACAAAAGCAAATTGATGTTCACCAACTCAGAACAAAACTTTGCAAGCGGCAGAGGAGGAGGTTGTGGTCAAAGAGGCAAATGTTACAAAGGAAGAGGATGAGGGAAATCGAACTCTCAAGATCATATAAGTCAGTCTCAGTACCAACCAAAGAAATAAAAAAGACTTATCATTTTTCGACTTCGTGTCCAGAGAGAACTCAGAGACTGCAAGAAGAAAATAAAGTTGAAACAGAGGAAGCAGACCATACACTTTATATACATGAAGTAGTTTTTTTTGAATGAAGAAAATATCATACCAAAACACTACGAAATCAAGGAGAGAGAGGAAGGTGTTTAGTACCTAGACAATGATGCGAATACTCATATGACCGGAGTGCGATCATATGTCTCAAAACTATATGAAAACATCAAAGGAAAGGTAAAGTTCAGAGATGGCTCATGTGTTGACATCAGTGACAACAGAACCAAGTTTACGTCAGTAGATTTCAATGAGTTCTGCAATAAAAGTGGCATAAAGAGATATCTCAGAAGACCTTATACATCATAACAGAATGGCGTAGTGGAGCAGAGGAATCACACACTAATTTAGATGAAAAGGAGTATACTTAAGGTCATAAGCGAATTCAAGCATGAAATGTCAACAAAATTCGAAATGTCTGATCTCGGCAAGCTCACATACTATCTCGGTATAGAAGTAATATAAACTTCATAAAGAAAAGCAAGAGGGCTATGCTCATAAGATTCTTAAAGAAGTTCGATTAAAACCTGGAATCATGTTAAAATACCAAAATAGTTCAGTTAAAAAATCTCAAAGGCAGAAGAAGAAGCAGAGATAGATCCTACGTGGTACAAAAGAAGTGTTGGCTTCTGCGTTATGCTGTTGGAGTTGCAAGCAAATACATACAAAGTCCCTGAGAATCACATGGAGTGATGATGAAGCAGATTATGAGATATCTAAAGGGTACAATTGCAGTGTAATCTATAAACGAGAAGGATAAAAGACAATAGTAGGATACAATGACAGTAGTCATAACCTAGACCAAGACGATTAAAAAATCACCACGGGTCACATATTCTACAATGGATCTTCTCTAATTATTTGGTGTTCGCAGAAACAGGACAATATTGTTATGTTAACATGTAAAACAGAGTTTATGGCGGCAACAGAGGCAGCAAAAAAGGTTATTTGGCTGCAAAAACTGTTAAGCGAGATCACAAGAGATAAAGCAGAGAAGGTAATCATCAAGATTGACAACAAGTCTGCAATAGCTCTCACTAAGAATTCAATATTTCATGGCAGAACCAAGCACATTCATAAGCGTTATCACTTCATACGTGATATGAATGTATTGAGAGGGAGGTCATAGACGTTGAGCATGTAGCAGGAGATAAGCAGAAGGCTGACATTCTCACTAAGGCGTTGGCACGGATCAAGTATACAAAGATGAGAAATTTGATAGGAGCTGAAGACTTGTCCGAAATGAAGCTTAGGAGGGAGATTGTTGGATAAGCTTCATTCTAGAAGCTTGAAGACTAAGGCAACTATAAAAATGAAGTTTTATATAACTAGAAAAAAAAAGTTTTCTAGAGTTATAAAAAGGAAATTTTGTAGATTTATGTAGAATTAGGAAAATTAAGTTTTCTAGTTCTTAAGATTCAATGTCGACTGTATATACAAGCTTTGATGATAAGATGAATCATTCAATCAAGACAAAAAAAAGTTGTTTTATTTTAAGAAAATTTCTAAACAATCAATATGAAAAGTGTTATTATAATCTTTTTTAAGTTCTTGCAAGTTTAATATTTGATCTTATAACACGTTGGTTAAACATTGCCTATGAGTCCTTTACCTTTATCATAATTTTATCTATAATCCTATCACAAAACCAAAGTTAAATCTTAACATTAAAACCTAACCAATTCAAATTGGTTTGAATGGAATCCTTAACCAAAAATAACCAGAATTTGTTGGAATGAAGAAGAAATAATGAATTTAAAATGTCCCTTATGGCTATTAAAAGCCGTGAGATATGTGTGTTAGGGAGGAGTGTCTAATGCTTGTTTGTGTTCTAGTATTATGTTATCCTTGTAGCCATTCATGTATAAGGCTATCCTTGTATCCAAACAAGCCTAGACTAGATTAGTATAAATACTTTACTCCCTTCATATTTTGTAACTAAGAATTCATAATTCTCATTCTCTTAATAAAATCATTCTTTTATCTAATTCTCTCTAATCTCTCATTCTCTCAGCCTACAAATCTCTTAATCTCATAATATTTCATGGTATCAGAGCCAGGTTACATCAAATCTGGGTAAATTTCATCATTCATACATTGATTCAAGAAGAAATCATCTTGTTCTTCATCTTCTTCTTGTTCAATTTCGAACGTCATCTTATAACACCAATTACGGCCACACCATGACTCCTTTTGACGATCTGCTTTCTTTGGATTGTACATCTGCAAGTTCTGAAGTCACGCAAATTTTAATTGCATCATTTTACCTAGGGAATCAAAGGTTACGAATTTTCTTGAAAAGGACCTTCGCGAGTGCCTCTGCCGCGAACATCCGTGGTTCCCAGGTCATCCCTACGTCGATTCTTCACCAAATCGTATTTTTCTAAATCCTAAACTCAAGCCCTTCGAGTCTAGTTTCTTTTTAAAGAAAGAAGAACTCAATTCCATTAAGATTGAAGGATTTGTTTGAAGTTTTCCACAGAGACGTCCAAAATCGTTCTTATCAAGATCCTTGTGATATGATTCTAATATTTTCTTAGTTTTCTTTAATTCTTTGAATCTGGAAAATTAAATAAGTATCTTTTGAGGGTCTCCATGAAATTTGGGTTCAATCTAATAGGCTTAAATCTTCTAGATTGATTTTCTTGATTTCCTTATTAATCTTTGGAAGTTTAAAATTGAAATCTTGAAATTTAGGATTTGTTTAATTCATATAAATCGATTTTTGATTTGATCTTGGTTGTTAATAATAGATTTAATCTGTTAGTAGGTTGTTATTGGTAGTTAAATTCTTGTTGCAAGAGTTGGTTAAAGGTTGTTACAAGTGGTTATAGATTGTTGGGAGTTACTTGAACTGCAAGATATTTTTTTTTATTCTTGCATATCATGCGCCCATTTTCTTGTTTTGCAAACGGGGCCTTTGGTCTTTCCTGTCTAGCACACACGAGCTTTCAGGTGGTACTGTACACAAGGACGTGATGATTATCGAACTTGGATCATACAAGGCGTGTTCAAAATAAAAGCTTGTGTACCTTGACCTGACTTGATTTGGATCACAAGGCGTGTTCCGACAGGTCTTCCTCCAGTCCCGGCTTCAAGTTCTTGTGTGGCAGCTTCAACCGCATGACAAAGAATCAACATGGAACTTCAAACAACATTCAGAGCTCCAGTCATACTCCATGGAGCAAATTATCTCTTGTGGTCTAGGACTATGAAAACCACATTAGGTGGTAAAGGTCTTTGGAACCACAATTCTACAAATGGTATTGAAGAAATTGAAGTGGCTGAAGTTAGTGAGGTTGTGGCTGCTCAAGCCAAATGGTACCAAAAAGACCAGTTGGTACTTTCTATACTTCAAAATTCTCTTGCTAGTGATCTTTTAGAACTTTATTCTTTTTGTGAAAATGCAAAAGATCTTTGGGACACTTTGCAAAAGCTGTATGGAAACACCACTAACCTTTTAAGAATTTTTGAAGTGAAGAAGACTTTGAATGAATTAAGGCAGGAGGATGCTGAATTCACAAAGCATTATGGCTTATTCAGAGCTTTGTGGGCTGAGCTAGAAATGCTAAGGCCAGCCACCATTGATCCACTTGTTCTCCTTGAAAGGAAAGAACAAGATAAGATGTTTGGGTTACTTTTAACACTTAATAATATTTACTCAGATCTTATTAAGCATATTCTCAGGTGTGATAAGCTTCCTAGCTTGGAGGATGTTTGTGCTCAAATCCAAAAGGAGCAAAGATCTCATGGATTATTTGGCAACAAGGCTGAATTGATAACTGCAAACAAAAACTTCTTCAAACCAGCAAATGAATCTAGGAAGAGGAGACAAATATGTGACCATTGCAAGAGGAATGGCCATACAAAGAAGGAGTGATGGATACTCCATCCTCATCTAAAGCCAACCTGGACTTCACGGCCTCAGCAATCGACAGCCACAGCCAGTCAAGCTCACAGCCCTATGCCTTCAAAGGCGTGTGGAAGCAGCTCTCTTTCTCACTCAGCCTCCACTAGTACCATGTCACAAGCATCTGACTTTGTGACAAAATTCAGACTTGGAAGCTCTTATCAAAGCTATAAAGGATAGCATGCTTCTTTTCAAACTTCTTTTACTCCTAGTGCTCCTAAATCTTTGGTGGTTGATTCTGGTGCTTCTCATCACATGATTAGTAATCTAGGATTGCTAGAAAATTTAGAACCTGCCCTAGGTAATGTTCTCATTGCTAATGGAATTAAAGTACCAATCAAAGGCATAGGAAAATTGAAGTTGTTTGATAAAGAATCTAAGACATTTTACATGCCTTCTTTTACTTCTAACTTGCTTTCAGTTAAAAGAGCTACTACTGATTTAAATTTTCATGCTATATTTGGTCCTAATGATTTATACTTTCAGGATATTGAAACTAGTAGAAGATTTGGACAAGGAACCACAAGAGATGACTTGTATGTGCTTGAAAACATGACTAGTATTAGTGAGTTAGTGGCGGTTTTTCAAGCAAGTGCATTTAGTACTGATTCTGATCTTTGGCATGCTAGATTAGGACATCCTCATCCTAGAGCTTTTGAATTAATTGTTCCTGGATTGAAAATGCCAAAGGAGTTGTGTGATTCTTGTATTCTTGTGAAGCATTGTAAAGCAATTTTTGAAAAATCTATGCATACTTATGATAATTGTTTTGAATTGGTGCATTATGATGTTTGGACATCTCCATTTCATCTAGAGAAAACCATAAGTATCTTGTGACATTTATTGATGAAAAGTCCAAATATACTTGGATTACTTTACTTAGCTCTAAAGATAGAGTATTTGATGCATTCTTAAATTTTCAAGCATATGTTACTAATCAATACAATGCAAGTATTAAATGCTTTAGAACAGATAATGGTGGAGAATACACTAGCACCAGTCTTCAAGAACATTTAGCCAAGCATGGCATTGAGCATCAAACCAGCTGTCCTTACACTCCACAAAAAAATGGAGTAGCTGAAAGCAAGAATATGCATTTGATGGAAGTTGTGAGAACAATGATGTTCCACATGAAAGTACCCAAACGATTTGAGGTATAGCTGCATGCTACTTGATTAATAGGACTCCTACAAAAGTCCTAGATGACCTCTCTCCATTTGAGGTACTAAACAAAACTAGACCCAATATTGATCATTTGAGAGTTTTTGGTTGTGTTTGTTTTGTATTAGTTCCAAGGGAGCAAAGGAACAAGCTGGACCCAAAGAGTACCAAAACTATGTTCATTGGATATTCTTCTACTCAAAAAGGATACAAATGTTATGACCAAAAGACTAGAAGAGTCTTGGTATCTAGAGATGTTAAGTTCCAAGAAGAAAAAGGTTTCTATGAAGAAGGAACTTGGGACCAATTTAAAGATATCTCATCAACAAGATCATACCAAGCTGAATACTTGAGGAAGCTCTTGGAAAGCATTGGCATAGTAGGCAGCCCTCCTCCTTCTCATCACCTCAGTCACCTGCACAAGAACCAAGCGGTCCTAGCTCAGCCGCACCTCCGGTGGAACCGCGGCCTTTCACCCCAAACGGTCCATCCATTCCACGGCAAACTCCTCCTTTCAGCTCTCCTGGTCTTCCTCCTCTTGAACATGGGGGGAGGAGAAGCATCTAATCATGTCCAACAAGACTCAGCAGGAGATGAATCAATCATAGTCTCAGCTTCCAAAAGATTAAGAGATGTGCCCACTCTTGTTAAAGTCTTAGGTGAAGAGGAGGAACATAATCAAGAAGCTCCACCTACAGTATTAAGAAGGAGCACAAGACAATGTTCTACAATAGGAATGTTGTGGTTTATCATGATCAGGGAGTTTGTAATATTGCTCACTTACCTTCTAATCATGTTGCTTTTATTTCTAGTCTTGATAATGAGCAGATTCCAAAGACATATGAAGAAGCTATGTCCAAGAAGGAATGGAGGGAAGCTATTTTAGCTGAGAAACAAGCCATGGAAAAGAATGGTAATTACGCTTCAGCTACTCTACAAAAAAAGAAAAAGGGCTGTAAATTTTAAATGAATTTTTACCATTAAATACAAAAGCAATGGTGAAATTGATAGATATAAAGCTAGGTTGGTGGCTAGGGGTTTTACTCAGACATATGGTGAGGATTATAGGGATAACTTTGCACCTGTAGCTAAGCTTCATTTTGTTAATGTTGTTCTTTCACTTGCTACTAACCTTGAGTGGGAGTTATGGCAAATGGATGTCAAGAATGCTTTCTTACAAGGTGAGCTAGAAGAAGAGGTATACATGTCACCACCACCTGGAAGGCTATCTATGACCTTAAACAATCTCCAAGAGCTTGGTACCACAAGCTAAGTGTAACCTTAATGGATAAAGGCTTCAAAAGATCTGAAGTTGAACATACTCTTTTTACACTAAAGATTAAGGAATGTATAATGGTAATTCTTATCTATGTAGATGATATAATCATATCTGGTAGTGATAATGTTGGTATTGCATCTACTAAAGATTACTTAAAGAGTGTCTTTGATATTAAAGATTTAGGAGAACTTAAATACTTCTTGGGAATTGAAGTGTGTAGGTTCAAGAAAGGTCTCTTTTTATCCCAAAAGAAGTATGTTGTAGATTTACTAACCTCTACAGGTATGATGGAAGCTAAACCAGCCAAAACCCCCTTAGAAGAAGATTATAAAATCGCAACTAGGGGGGAGCTAGAGGAGGAAATTGATTTTCATGATCCTAAGCTCTACACGAAAGTGGTTGGTAAGCTTATTTGTCTAACCATCACAAGACCAGATTTATGTTTTGCTGTGATCAGGTATCTCAACACATGCAAGGACCAAAGATGAGACATTGGGAGATGGCCATGCGAATTTTAAGATACCTAAAGGGCACACATGAACAAGGTATATGGATGGGTAGCAATAAAAACACAAATGTGGTTGGTTATTGTGATGCAGATTGGGCAGGAGATAGGGATGATAAGAGAAGTACCACAGGCTATTGTACTTTCATAGGAGGAAACCTTGTGACTTGGAAAACCAAGAAGCAAAATCTGGTATCATGCCCTAGTGCAGAATCAGAATATAGAGCAATGAGGAAGCTTACAACTGAATGCATTTGGCTAAGGCAACTCTTGGAAGATCTAGCCGTGAAGTGTGAGGATCCTATCATCATCCACTGCGACAATCAGGCTGCCATACACATAGCCTCTAACTCAGTGTTCCATGAAAAGACCAAACATATAGAAGTGGACTGCGACAAAGTAAGAGAGGCTATTGGGAAAGGTATCATCTTGTCTTGCTATATAAGGAGTGAGGACCAACTAGCTGATGTATTCACAAAGGCAACATCTCTGAAAAATGGCGCCTCTATCTATCCAAGACTTGGCCTTATGATCATTCCACACCAATGATCCCAACATGGAGTGTTATACTCTTTTTCCCTAGAAAAGGTTTTTTCCCAATTGATTTTTCTTTCTTTAGGTTTTTAATGAGATAATAATTCATGGTTGCAAGCTTAGACATTCTTTATGTCTTAATCTTGAGGGGGAGTGTTGGAATAAAGAAGAAATAATGAATTTAGAATGTCCCTTATGGCTATTAAAAGCCGTGAGATATGTGTGTTAAGGAGGAGTGTCTAAAGCTTGTTTCTGTTATAGTATTATGTTATCCTTGTAGCCATTCATGTATAAGGCTATCCTTGTATCCAAACAAGCCTAGACTAGATTAGTATAAATACCTTACTCCCTTCACATTTTGTAACTAAGAATTCATAATTCTCATTCTCTTAATAAAATCATTTTTTTCTCTAATTCTCTCTAATCTCTCATTCTCTCATCCTACAAATCTCTTAATCTCATAATCTTTCTGAATTAACTTCTAAAATTGAATTAAACCAAACCAAACCTGGTATGCTTAATGAAAAAATTCATTTGAATTAAATCAAGTCAAACCAATTATTATTCTGAGCCAAAATTAATTTTTATTATATAGATATAACTAAATTTAACCAGGAAGTCCAACGACATAAGATTTTCTTCAACAATTCTGAGATCAAGTTAGTTCCAAATAAAAAGAAAAGACTGATAATTAAGCACTAAATGCTTCAAATCTTCTTCACTACAAGGAAATTACAAAGAAACCAACGGCATTTCCGATGGACAATTTATACGTCGGAAATTTTTGATGGATTACCGGTGGTTTTCTGATAATTTGAAAGTGTTAGAAATCAGTCAAAAATTTCTCACATATTTCCAACGGAGCAAACATCCATCAAAAATTATCGGCGGATTTTAGACTAACGTGTTTATTGTCGACGAACGTGTTTATTGTCAATGGATTTCCGATGAATTTCTGAGAGAATCGTTATAGCTGTAAATTTGACTATTTCAATTGCTTCTGGTACGTCCCAATTTTATCTTCACACATGTCCAAAATCCTTTTCCCTAGCTTCATGTAGGCAATAGTCCGCAAAAAACGATTTTCAACCCCATGGGAATCCCATAAATTCTTTAAGGCTCTCCACTATTTTGATATACTTAAGCGTGGGCCAATGGATTTGGTAGGTTGCAATACGAACCCCGTCGATGTTAAAGATGAAGAGCAAGTCGAAGCTTTCTCCAATTGGGCATGTCAGCATTTTTTCAATCATCTTAGCAATGTTGGCTAGTGTTATACTCTTGCCATCTCTGATAAGTTCTTTCCAATAAGGGTCAACAGCAGGCTTATGTAGTAGTTGAAAATGTGGATCAGGCTTATGTCGTGGTTGAACATGTGGATCGTAAGATTCTGGGAATTCACAACAGGACAATCGGTGATGTCCCCAAATTCTGAAGTGAAAATCTAAATGGATATCAACCAACAACAATTTATACCCACAAAAAACCACGAAATACTTTGGGGGTATAGCCCAAAACCAGAAAAATGCCACAAAATAACACAGTGAACAGTAATTTCTTACCCACGAAACTTTTCGTGGGTTTTCGTGGGTATTCGAGGGTATTCATGTCTTATTTTATCTAGGAATATTTTGTGATATTTCGTATGTAGACTTTCCGCGATTACCCACAAAATTATTCGTAGGTAAAAAGATACCTATGAAAAGCCACAAATGTTTTTGAGGCACAAACGTGGTGATGACTAATTAATAATAACAAATAAACAAAATATTGATGTTGACATTACATCTCACTATGCAATAAAGACTGTTAATTAAAGTGTTATACTGTATATAGTCACAGATCTTCTAAATTACAAGGAGAAAAAAATCATAAAAGTTTGACATAATATTATCTCTTCAGTGTGCAAAAAGAAAAGCTAAATAAATACCGTTAATTATGCTGTCGACAATTGGAAATGATACATCTATTAAAACTTTTAATTATTTGTTTATTGAATTTTAATTATTATACATTCAGTACAAACATAGTTTATTAGAAAAAACTTATGCATTGGTTTTATTCATCATCGGAAGTGGAATCAGTTTTGGAACCTTCATTATTGGTTAACTCGTGATCGGATGTGTACACGTTATTTGTAGCTTGGTGGGGTAAATCAACATAATTTTCAACATTTTCAAAAATGTATGACTCCATTCTTAGGAGCCCTGATGCTGCGACAATGTTATTTTTTGAATCATCTTGAAAGGCTGGTTGTAGAACATCTGTAACATTACAAACACCTATGGGTATGACTTTTGCACAGGCCAACCATTTGATCACGTGCCTCCTATTAAGCTTTGTATATGGTAGTGTAAAATACTTGATCGCACTGTCGGGTGTAATAAAGGGATCATATTTCTGTACTGCCTGTTCGAAGCAACATCCACTAATCCTGAACGATTTTTACGCATTTCACTTCCACTAGTGATATCGTACCAAAAGCATTTGAATATAACCACATTCAACCCATACCAGCATAATTCGACAACTCTATTTAATGGTTAGATATGATGCACAATATCCAACGGCTCATATCAATTCCGCAAAAGCAAACAAAAATAAGTAGACTAAAGGTTTTGTACCAGCCTGATTTGACTATTTTATTTAATGGTTAGATAAGACTTACAACATCCAACGGTTCAGATAAATTCTATAACTGCTACCAAAAATAAGTTGAATAAAGTGTTTCATACCAGCCAGATTTGACAACTCATCTTAGTGGCTAGAAATAAGTTACAACATTCAACGGGTAAGATCAGTTCTGCTAAAGCTAACTAAATTATGTGTACTACAGGGTTTCGTACCAGCATTATTCGACAACTCTATTTAATGGTTATAGATTATGTACAACATCCAACGGCTCAATCAATTCTGCAGAATAAAAAAAATTAAGTGGACTAAAGATTTCTTACAAGCCTGATTCGACTACTCTATTTAATGGTTAGATAGGATTTACAACATCCAACGGCTCATATCAATTCTACAATTACTACCAAAAATAAGTGGAATAAAGTGTTTCGTACCAGCCAGATTTGACAACTCATCTTAATGGTTGTATTAAATTTACATAGTTTAACGTGTAAGATCAATTATGTGAAAGCAAACCAAATTATGTGGACTACAGGATTTCGTACCAGCATGATTCGACAACTCTATTTGATAGTTAGATATGATGTACAATATCCAACGGCTCAGATCAATTCTGCAGTTTCAAAAAAAAAAATGGACTAAAATTTTCGTACCAGCTTGATTTGACTACTCTATTTAATGGTTAGATATGACCTACAACATCCCACGGCTCATATCTATTCTACAAATGCTACGAAAAATAAGTGGAGTAAAATGTTTCGTATCAGCCATATTTAACTCATCTTAATGGTTAGATATAACTTACATTATTCAACGACTAAGGTCAATTCTGCTATAGCTAACCAAATTATGTGGACTATTGGGTTTTGTATCATCTTGATTATTGGTGAATATAATTTTATTCACGTTTACCCCAAAAAAATTTGTGGATCTCTTTAAATCAATAATTCTTTACTATAAACTGAAATGGTGGAATGTATACCTTTGTCAACTTTCATCTCCACAAAATGACAATTATCTTTTCTACAACTTTTACATTCCAAAATACTCATGGGAAACTGAAATTCAGTGTGACTAATTTACTCAGGAGATACCCCAATGCTTGAGAAATCTGATATATACTCCCATGCATATAATTCAAGCCCTAATTGTGATGTTGGGTATGGTTTTTTAGAAGATGAAGATACTCAGCGGTCAGATGGTCCTGACCTGAATATTGATGTCGATGAAGTATTGAAAAGGCTATGTAAAGATATATAACCATATCGTTCGAAGGATAATTCAAATAATTAATATAAAAATACTTCAAGTCAAGGTATTGATAATGATGATGCCCAAAGACCAAAAAAAAACCAAAATTAAATCTGGATGTAGATGCAATTAAAAGGGAATTGTACGATGGTGTTCTAGATTCTCCATCAATCAAACGAAAGGGTAAGAAAGGACTATGATATAACGAAAATGGTAAGCAAGGAGTGGATCCAGCGATATGCATTATGTTATTGTTATGTTTAATATATCCTAATGTCTAATGTATTTTTTTAAAAGCTAGTATTTTATTTGTTCCATAAGTGCAGTGTTTTATTTCTGTTCAATAAAAAATTTTATTATCGAATGTCACATTGAAATTTAATATAATTAACCGTAAAAAAATCCGTACTAGTGTTCATATATTATCGACTGTAAAAAATTACCAGAAATTGTCCATAGCCCAACTGATAATGTCCTATGTATTCTCCGTGTCAGACCCGAGTTCGAACCACGCCTTGTGCAACAAATTAGAATGTCTAGAAGCCACAAAAAAATGGCTTTTCGTGGCTTTTTTGAAGCTACCCACAAAAAAATTTCTCCTCCTTCTAGTTTCGTGGCTTTTCATCTTTTTCGAGACAAAACCCCTTCTAGTTTTTCATATTTGGCGGCTCCATCTACCTCGACGAAATTGCCTCCTCTCCCAAATTCGACGATTCCGACCAATTTCTCCTCCCCAACCAGCGATTCTTACCGGTTTGTCCCCCACAACCTCTGTGATTAAGTAAGTCTTTCCTCTCTGTCTTTTATTTTGTCAAAAATCCTCAAATTCTAGGGTTTTCAAAAATAAATAGATTTAGAGGTTCAAATCTGTTCAAAAACCTTCCTCATACATTCTTTATCAGTTGTCGTTGCATATATTTCAAGATTGTAGAGTTTTGATAGTTTTGTAGAATTTGAAAAAAAAATTGTTTTTAAATCTTAATCATTTGTTAATGGGGGTTTTTGTTTTTTCGTTTATAATTATATATAATAAATTAGTGTTTGACAATTTTTTTTTAAAAAAAAAATTATAGAATTTTATCAAATAAATAATGAATTTTCAGAATTTTTCAATAAAAATACAAAATTTAAAAATTTAATTGTGAAGTAATGAATAATATATAATAATATAAATATAAAAATTTTAGAAACTTCTTAATTTAAAAAAAAATTAAAAAATTTGAAATGAAAACTGAAACATATATAAATATATAATTTTTTAATATTTTGAAAATTTTATAAATTTCCAGATATTTAAGAATATAAAATTAAAATTATATGTGAAATTTGATAATTATAAATTATATTCTTTACAATACAACTATAAATTTACAAGTATTAATACAATTTTAAACATGATTATAAGAATTTAGGTTATGTATAAGTAATGTGATACTCAAATACTAAGTAATTTATTAACCTAATTATTTTTACAGACTTTATGGTATGTAAAAGTATTTATTGTGTTACTAATATTCAAATTATTTAATATATTTATATACTTATATTTATATACATATATATATTTATATATTTATATATTTATATATTTTTCATATAAAAATAGATAAAACAATATATGAAATAAACATTAACTTATGAATAGTTATGTCATCTTTTAGTACAGATTTTTCTGAGTCATTTAGCACTTATTTCGACCTTCTGATATTTGCTCATGGGGCCTCTACAGAATATCATTACCGTTTACAGGCAATATACGAAGCGCCTACTAGGCGATCACAACCCCACCTTCATCCATATAAGGAAAACAGATGTTTATGGTAAAACACTTAACTTTTTATAATTTTTATAGTTTACGCTTTTATCAATTGAACACTAATCTTTATTTGTAAATTAATAAAGATTGTGATCGATGATTCAGTCACAAATTTTACTAAACACACTTGGCAAGAAAACTTTTGGGGTCCATGTAAGAAGTGGAATGATGTTAAAAACAACGCCCTAGAAAAAATTCAAGGTTGGTGGGAAACATTTGTGGTATGTTTTAATAACTAATATTAAACGATAATTATTTAAGGATAAAATTTCTAATTACAATTATTTTTTTTATAAATTAAGCAAAACTACTAATGGAACCCCAAATTCGAGGAAATTATCTTTTATCTCTGTAAGAAAAAGACGATGAAAGGAATTGGAGATGAAATTAGTCTGAAGAAACGACATAGAAAGCAGCCCAACTACATTATGACTGGGCGTTGCTCATGGAGGAGTGGCAGACTGAGAAAGTCATTTCGAAGAGTGAATCAGTAGCAGATAGCCGTAAAACCAAGATAGACGACAAAGAATGCACAAACACATTGTCAGACCTAATTGTTTCCGAAGACTGAATACGAAATGGTTAGTGTTATTTCCTAATTTTAATTTACATATATAAAACAAATTTTTTTTGGCAGAATCAAAAGACCCACGGATCACATCCACCATCGTTTCTGGATTTGGTGAAGACAATGCATACACGCGCGGACGGTACTTATGTAGATCAGTCGTTGAAGGGCTCTTGAAAAAGGTAGAAGACGCAGCTACTCAGTTTCAAGATTCGCTGTACACTGTCAGTTCCACTTCTGGTCCTTCTCGGGAAGTCACTAATGAAAGAATGATAGATTTATATTCACAATTGATCAAGAGAATAGAGAGAGAGTTTTAGAGGCAAGAGAATGAGAGAAAGGATTTTTATTAATAATGAGAGAATTATTTTCTCTTGCTTAGAAATGAGGAGTACAAGTGTTTATATAGTTATTTTATAATCCTTGTGTACAAACACTCTCTATTAGGTGCCTAATGCCCTTGTTTGGCTATAGGTTTAGAAGCTCCTTCATACTCTCTCTTTGGTTTAGAGTATTTACACACTTCTTCTTTCTAACACTTCATACTCTCTTCTTTGTCTTAAACTACTTCTTCTCTTCTTCATTTCAACACTCCCCCTCAAGTTTAAGCATGGGTGAATGGTTGAACTTGCAAAGATGAAGAGATTTTCCTCCTTTTTTCTCTTCACTCCCTTTCAAGCTTGATTTTTAATATTCATAGAAACCAAGCTTGGTACATTAAAGAAATTCCTCATTGAAAACCTTAGTATGGAAAACCATTTGGGACAAAACCAATAATAAGGGAAAAAGAGTGAAGTCTTCTTAGCTAGGAATTGTACATTGTTAAAATTGCATGTGAGTGGCTGCTTTGAAGCTTCTTCTAAGTCTGGTCCATTTCTCCCCTTTCTTTTGACTCCTTGTCTTTAAGAGGTGATTTTGATCCATCTTTCCTTAAAGTCTTCAATCTAAACCTGTTTCACATACACATATACATGCATGTATCAATTCTCACAAGATAAACCAATGCATTATAATATAACAATGATTTTAACTTCACTTTTATAAGAGTGGATGGCGGTTTGGATGATATGATCTAGACCAGTCTGGTTCTCTAAGGACTCCACATTAAGGTCTTTGGATTCATCATGATCACATGGTTCTCTTCTGGATTCATCATGATCACATGGTTCTCTTCCCTTATATGTTTAGGATCCACTTTGGCTAGCTTCATTTTGCTTCACTTTCTACTTTCAATAAGCCTAACTCAAGAGAATAAGATTGTAGAGTTAAGCTTGAGTAGAGTGAGCACACTTATCTCCTAATACAATTTCCCACCATGTTTCCACTAATTGATGTAGGGTAAGTCATGCTTACGACTGTTTTCATCACTTCCTGATCTAAAAACATCAAAGCAACTCAAAAATAAAGATTAATATTCCAGAACTTGAGTAATATCAAGTCTGGTATCAAGTATAATATCTAGCCAAATTCTCAACATAAATCATAGAGTTAAATAACTTATCCTAGATAGAACCTTTGATGAGAGAATTTTTTTCCTGAGGTGATTCATCACTTTCCACCAGCTTACTCCTTCTCCATGAGACTTCGTAGCTTGATCGCCATTGGTTCTATCCTCAGTTTATGTCAGAAGATTTGGATGACCTTATTCACGGCCTCCATGAAAGAATCAGACTGAGCACTCTTCTTGTGCCAGCTTCATGCTCACGGGACACCTTGGCACGGGACCTGCCACCTTGGCCAACTTGGAGCCACCAACTTGTGCCAGATTCATGCTCACGGGACCAGCCACCTTGGCCAACTTGGAGCCGCCAACTTGTGCCAGCTTCATGCGCCTTTTCTTTGTCCATTGAATGCTCATTTTCTTTCCCCCCCCCCCCCACAAGCTTGACACTAGGATAAGAGTCAAGTTTGGAAGAATGAGCATACACAAAATGAATGTCTTAAATTTGTCTTCTTTATCCTTTAAACATAAAGAAGAAGATTGTAAGTATCTTGAGAATAAGAGAATCAAAGTATTGGAGATTAAAAGTATAAGATTTTAAGTAGAATAGATGAGACTTAAGAGAAAGATGAAGAATAATAGAGAATTATGATGAATTTCAAGGTGAATTTTGGATCCATCTAGGTTCTAAATGCAATGCATAGTCTTCCTAGGTTCTCTTTCATCCTATAAACATTTCTAGATGAGGAATTTTAATCAATCAAGGAATAAGTAGAAGGTTTAGAGATCGCCTTTGCAAAGACTTTGATATTAAGTCTTTGTGAGTATTCCTACTTTGTGATTGATTATGATCTGAACTTGCAGCATGTGTGCTCTGTTGATTTTCACTTCAAGCACACACCAAAGGACACCTTACTCCATGGGAGAGCTGATTCATCACATTCCACCAGTCTTTCCTCTCCACTCCTTGTGGTGGCTGTTCTTGGTGGCCATTGGTTCTAACTTCTTCTCCATGATCTGTGCCTTTTTTACTTGCTTTCTTTTGCCTTTGTTAGAAAATGAAGCAAAACATCAACTCCCATCTTAAGCCTTTGAACTTCAAGCACACACAAAAGGACACCTTACTCCATGGGAGAGCTGATTCATCACATTCCACCAGTCTTTCCTCTCCACTCCTTGTGGTGGCTGTTCTTGGTGGCCATTGGTTCTAACTTCTTCTCCATGATCTGTGCCTTTTTTACTTGCTTTCTTTTGCCTTTGTTAGACAATGAAGCAAAACATCAACTCCCATCTTAAGCCTTTGAACTTGTTGAGAATATGCAGATTCTAAACAAAAGATAGTGAGTGAAAGAGATTGATTAAGAGTAACCAAACTTAATTTTAAACACTGTCTAAGAACTTTTGGATTCAACATGCCTTCTTAAACTTATTGTTCTAAGTAAAAGACAAGGTTCTCTTCCATTAGGATCAATGCAATTCATGAAAAAATGATTCAGCTAGCTAAACTAGGTTCAAAATATCCCATTCTACCAATTTTTAAATACATGAACAAAATTCAATAAAATTCATGATTTACTATCCACCTAAAAACCATATTTCCTAGAGTTTTAACTCACACAACCATCAATGAAATCAAATTGGATAAGAGTTTATAAATAGCCTGAATGCATAAGACTTTGATACTAGGTCTTTGCATTTGAGTTTAGGAACTGGTTCTGATCTAGGCACTCCCTTTCATTATGTTGCTTTTAAAGTGCCATTGGTGATACAGTAATGTCTCCTCCTTTGGAGCATCAACTTAGGTAGAATCAATTGAACCTTCCATCTTAGAAGGTTTATCCTTTCTTCACACTTCTCTTCTTTCCATTTTCCATCCCTCATGCCTTGTTGGTCTTGCACCAGTCCTAGACTGGTAAGAGAGAATCAGCTCACTGGTATTGTTTCACAGTCCTAGAAGAAGCTTCTTTCATCGTCACTCCTTTGTTGAGGACACAGGGAGGAAGACATCCTCTTTCATACACCTTGAAAGCATCTTCAAAGTACTTATTTCCTCAAGAAGGAAAGCATAATAGCGTCCCGAGGCTTTCCTCCAAATCAACATAAAAGGACCAAAGCCTCAAGGATTTATGCAGCTTCATCTAGACTGGCTCATTTCCATCAGCAGCAACTCTCCGTCTGACTTCTACTGTTGGTACAGCTGTAGCACACCTCATCAGCTTTAACGCTTCTTTAAAATTCTTGTGCCTCAACTCCATCTCAGCCCACTCACACCACACGCTATCAAGATGGTCAACGGTTTTGAAGTTCACCTGGACTGCCTTGTCCAGAATCACTCTCGTGTTAACCAGTTCTTTGTGGTTTTCATAAAGCTTGGCAAATTCAACCCACATAGTGTGAGGCTTCCCAAGCACTTTCATAGGATCCACAGTTCTTAGTGCTTCAGTGTATGTGACTTCGCAGTTCCATCTATTAAAAGTGGCTTTGCAACTAGTGGAAATTTTAGAATTCCTCATCAGCTTTAACGCTTCTTTAAAATTCTTGTGCCTCAACTCCTTCTCAGCCCACTCACACCACACACTAGCAAGATGGTCAACTGTTTTGTAGTTCACCTGGACTGCCTTGTCCAGAATCACTCTCGTGTTAACCAGTTCTTTGTGGTTTTCATAAAGCTTGGCAAATGCAACCCACAACGTGTGAGGCTTCCCAAGCGCTTTCATAGGATCCACAGTTCTCACTGCTTCAGTGTATGTGACTTCGCAGTTCCATCTACTAAAAGTGGCTTTGCAACTAGTGGAAATTTTAGAATTCCTCATCAGCTTTAACGCTTCTTTAAAATTCTTGTGCCTTAACTCCATCTCAGCCCACTCACACCACACGCTAGCAAGATGGTCAACGGTTTTGTAGTTCACCTGGACTGCCTTGTCCAGAATCACTCTCGTGTTAACCAGTTCTTTGTGGTTTTCATAAAGCTTGGCAAATGCAAACCACAACGTGTGAGGCTTCCCAAGCGCTTTCCTAGGATCCACAGTTCTCACTGCTTCAGTGTATGTGACTTCTCAGTTCCATCTACTAAAAGTGGCTTTGCAACTAGTGGAAATTTTAGACCAGCTTCTGCAACTTCGTTAGCACTAGAGGTAGTATCTTTTAAAACAACCATCTGCTTTGGAACACATATCATGCCATCACATTCTGCAAGATTTAAATCAGCAATACCCTGGAGCATAGATTGTCGATTATATATACGCTGGATTGCACCTGGTGGATCAAGCACGATCACTTCAGGATGTTTTTGCTGATAATCCTCAATAACATCGTGCCAGTTGCAGTGAGGATAGAGAACCGTGGAGTCTCAGTTGCAGTTGTTGCAGATGTTGCTATAGAATCCGGAGTTGAAGAAGGCGCTGCATGAGCCTCAGCTTTAAGGTTACTAGATACAGAAGGCGTTCCGGTAGATGCAGGTTTTCTCTTCATAACGGCAATAAAGCTTTTCTCGGAAACGTTGTTAGCTTCCATTGTTGTTTCATATTTAAGCCCTTTCCCTTTATGAATAAGCATTTGTTCTGCAGCTGGATATGCAGTAGCTCCCAGCACGTTCTCGATGTTCTTCTTCACATCAGCAACCAATAGAAAAATCCAGAGGAGACTCACGGATTCAAGAAACCAGTTTACATGAAGAAACGAAATCATAGTAAGTGAGGGGGATAAGATAGTTTGAGGAGCTGGCAGTGAGTAATGCCAACCAAGTCAACAACCTAACTTCCTTCAACTAACTTCAATCAATTTCTGGAACAGATTTTAACCAACTCCAACCAACAAGATCAACTTCTAACAGTCCTTATCTTCACAACCAAGATCAACAAATACAATTTTCGAATGTTATTACTAAACCAATCCAAAAATTTCAAGTTACCCTCCTTTTTCAGAATTTCAAAGTTTGTTAAAGAAATCAAGAAAATCAATCTTGAAGACTTAAACCTATCAGATTGATACCAAATTTATTGGAGACCCTCAAAAGATACTTATTTAACTTTCAAGATTCAAAGATTTAAATAAAACTGAGAAAAAAATAGAATGTTATCACCAGATTCTTGTGAGGGGCGATTTTTGACGTCTCTGAGCTAAACTTCAAGAACTTCCTTCAAACTAAATGTAATTGAGTTCTGCTTTCTTTAAACAGAAACTATACGCGAAGGGCGTGAGTTTAGGATTTGGAAAAACGCAATTTGATGAAAATTCGAGAACGGAATGACCTGGGAAACACGGAGGTTCGTGGCAGAGGCACTCGCGGAGGTCCGATACAAGAAAATTCGTAACTTTTGATTCCCTAGGTCAAATGATGCAATTTCAATTGGCATAGCTTAAGAACTCGTCAATTTACAATCCAGAAAAAAGAAGATCGTCAAAAGTAGTCGTGGTTTAGCCGGAATTTGAGTTTCAAGATGACGGTCGAAATTGAACTAGGAGAAGATTGAGAAGAAAATGTTTTCTTCTTGATTCGATGAATGAATGATGAATTTTACCCAGGATTTGATGTAACCTGGATCTGATACCATTAAAGAATGATAGATTTAGATTCACCATTGATCAAGAGAATATAGAGAGTTTTAGAGGCAAGAGAATGAGAGAAAATATTTTTATTAATAATGAGAGAATTATTTTCTCTTGCTTACAAATGAGGAGTACAAATGTTTCTAGTGAGTTTTCAATCCCTGTGTACAAACACTCTCTATTAGGTGTCTAATGCCCTTGTTTGGCTATAGGTTTAGAAGCTCATTCGTATTCTCCCATTGGTTTAAAGTATTTACTCACTTCTTCTTTCTAACACTTCATACTCTTTTCTTTGTCTTAAACTACTTATTCTCTTCTTCATTTCAACAATTAACCAGTACTTTTTGATTTGAAATGTAATTGACAATTATTAAGTTATTTAAATATTAATTATTTTTTTTATGCAGCAGGCAAAACCACGATACAGACAGTTATACAACATCGGCAGTGCAAAGACGCAGTTCTATCAGCCCGTCGTCGAATATCCGAGTGACACCCAAGAGGATCTTCGAGGTAAGAACATTAATCTCCAGAGCTAGATGGGAAGCATGGAGGGGAAGAATGATTTGGTGGTGGAACGACTTTTTGGAGATCAGGGGACATCATAAAGGAGTCAGCCCGGAGGCTGAGCCAAGCCAGTTGCTTCCAGTTTGATTCAACTTCGACGAAGATCCGTAGAATTTTTTTTTCCTTTTTAATTAACAGTTCGAACTAGTTTTTGTTGTTAAAAACAATCTATATAAAATAACTTTTATTTTCAATATTACTTTTAAAGATTTAATTTAATAGTTTGATAATCTTTTTTTTTTAAAAACTATTAATATCGTTAAAAATATAATTTTAAAAAGAATTGTATACGTAATTACCCAAAAAATATTTCATGGGTCTTCGTGGGTTTACCCTTGAAATAATCAGTGGGTATACGCGGGATTACCCAACAAATATTTAGTGGGTTACCCACGAAATATTATGTGGGGATTCGCGGTTTTACCCACAAAATATTTTGTGGCATTTCGTGGGAACGTACCCACGAAAGCTGCGTGAAAATTCGTTGGCCATGGCCCACAAATGTTTTCGTGGGTTTTTATGGCAATCTTACTCACGGTATAATTTGTGGATTTTTGTGGATATACCCACAAATATTTTTGTTGGTGCCTCTACTCACAAAAAGCCACAACAATTTTTACTCACGACACCATATCCACAAATATTTTTTGTGGCTTTTCGTCGATAAGTACTGACCCACAAAATTTTCGTGGGTATACCAATTTTTTTTACTAGTGGTGGAAGATAATGAATCAGTTTTCAGGATATTGGATATTTGTTGAGTGGAAGCTCGACATGCCAAACTATGAATCTCTAATGATCTTAAACTCTGGAATGTCTTTTAGCATATAGTAGATAAAAGAGAAAATATCTAGCTTGCAGTAGACATGTAGCTTATTGCTGGGTTTACCGTGTCATACACCGGTAAAGTTCATAGGTGAAATGGCAGAAAATATGGAATTTTTACCGATGAGTTACCGAAGAGTGTAGCAGGTAGCAGCAGAAGATTTGGATAAAATTGAAAGTTTGATTTGGGGAAACAGTTTGAGTTTTGGTTAGGTAAGGGAAAGGTAATTACGACTTCTCTTACTAAGAAAGTGTCTCACTAAAGTGTGTCTAACTGTAATTAATGGTCATATAACTGTATTAAGGGTAAACATATAAGTTTGACTAATAATCAAATTTTACTTTGTACATTATGTGTCAAAAAGGTATGCAAAATTTTCCCATTTTTATTAAGAAAAGAAAGTAAATAAAATAAAATAATTAAATTGTTTAATGGAAGTTAAATTATAGGGTTAGAAAATCTTTGCAGAACAACTTTATCTATGTATTTTCCTTGTCTCTATCTTTAATTTGTAATTCTTTATTTTATTTCCTTTCAATCACTTGTCCAGAATCTCACTTCATTTTCTTATCTTGCTTAGTGTACAACCATATATGCATTAGCCCTGAGCATAACTACTTGATATCCGGCTCATACCCGTTACCAGATCCTTAACTTGCCCATACTGATGAGGACATCGAGCCAGCTACTGCACCGGTCATCCCACCTGGACCTCTTACGCGGTCCAAGAGGAAAGTTTTAGGAGACAAGCTCAGCATGCTATTGGAGAGTGGAACCGGAGATGACCAAGAGGAGCCGACCCAGACGCCCAGCCCACGATCAGCCGTCCGGACAACCAGAGCGGCTCACGCACCCGACCAGCGTGGCCCGGTCCTTGCACCCACGACCGGACCTCCATTCCAGCTAGACAAGGAACCATGGAAGTTCCTTCTGGAAGACTCTTCCTCCTCCGGTGTCTTTACCATTACCATTCAGTATAGACACCAAAAGTCGTTCTAGGAAATTGTACTCTTTTTCCTATCTTCGGTTTTGTCCCATTGGGTTTTCCGAAGAAGGTTTTAATGAGGCAATACTCCTAGTGCGCAAGGCGTTGAAGACTTGTTCACAATTCCATCTCATTCACAAGTCTTCAGGCGAATTCTCAGCCTAAGTGTTGTTGGGCTTTTCCTCTTTAATTTCGATTTCTTAGTCTAAGTGTTTAATTGGGTTTAAGTGATGCTGACTAATTATGGCCCAATATTTAGTTTTAATTGACAATAAGTAAACTACATGTTGTTTTAATCCCTTAAAGGATAAACGCCTTGTAGTTTACCCTAAAGTTGTAAAAAGGCATTATATAAGCCTTCTTGTTTACACTTAATGAAACAACAAACATTTTTGATAAAACCCTAAGTCCTTTAGACTAAAAACTGCCGCCAGCTACCCTAGCTGCAGCCGTCGACTTCAACCTCCCTAGGTTGAAGTTCTTGGAGTATCACAAGCCCCTTTCACAGCTTGTGTGGTCCCTTCGATCCACCCTTCAACCCCATCGATTTCTGTCCCATTATCCTGAGCTTCTCGGTGAAAAGACAGCCCATCCAAGTTCTTACATCATCTGGTATCAGAGCTTAAAGCTCCTGCTCATCAGGTTAATTCTATCCTTTATTTTTGGCGATTTCTTCATTGTTTTTGTTCAACAGTTTTTGGCTTTTGATTGTGTTTCTTTCTCTTTCCCCTGAGGTTCTCGGTAAGAAGGAGAGGAATCAAGTCACATACCACAAACACCCTACAAAAAAAAAAAAAAATCAGGTTCTATCATTCCTTGTTCTTATTTTCTTAATTCAAAAAAAAAATAGAAGAATTTGTTTGTTCCATTGTTTAGTTGTTGCTAGAATTTTTTTTTTTTTTTTTAAAAAAAGAAAACAAAATATTGTTTAGGTTGTTTAAAAACAATCTAGGACCTTTTAGAAACTCACCTAGAACACCTTCACCATACTTGAAATCCATAAGGAGTTGTGTGTTGCTTGTTCTTTGCTAGGTTTCCTTTAGTTGTCGAGTGCTAGGTTAGGGTTTGTGTCACGCATCCTTAGCTCCCAGCCGGTGTGCGTGAGCATCCTTAGCGTTTTGTCTCCGCGAGTTTAGTGTCCTTAGCATCCCGGTCTTGGCCCTGTCCCGCGCCTGGTTTGCTTAGTTCGCTAGCCTTCGAGTCGCACTCGCTTAGTTGCTTGTGTCCGCGTGTGTGTCCTAGCGTGTCCTAGCATACTAGGTTTAGTTCTTGGTCACGTCTAGTCCTAGCGTGTGTAGTTTCCATAGCCTGTCCCGCGTGTGTGCCAATTTCACATCCGCGCCCTAGGTTAGGTCACATCTAGGTAACCCGCGAGAGTAGTCCTAGGATAACACCTTGTCCCGCGTCTAGTTTGCTTGGGTCGCATTCTAGGTTTAGTCGTATTGGTAGCCGCGAGTTGTAGTCGTGTCCACTAGGCTGTCCTGCGTTACGAGTCTAGCCCTAGTTCACGTACCACCTCGTTAGTCTGCAAGTGTCCCGTACCACAGTTAGCTTCCAGCTTTGAGCCACGAGTTAGGTCTTAGGTTTTTTCCGAGTCGTTAGGCGGCTAGGTTCAGTTAGTTGTCTAGGTTCTTAGTTTTTTTAGTCTTTAGGAAATTTTCCTAGTCATTTAGATAGTTTCCTTAAGTTTTTCTAGGCAATAGATTAGTTTAGGAAAATTTCTCGATAGTATTAGGAAGTTTTTTAGATATTTATTAGAGTATTATTTAGTTGCCATTTAGGATTAGGAAATAAGTAAATTTATTTCTCCTAAGTATTTAGTTTCCTTTTAGTTTAAGCATTAAATTTCTTAGAATATTTCCTATTTACTAGTTTCCTTTTAGGATTAGGAAATATATCCTTAGGATATTTTCTATTTTTCTAGATTTCCTTTTTGAGAAATAGGACATTTTATTTCTGATTATTTGTAGTGTTTAATTAATTTAGTTATAAAAAACAAAAAAGAAAATATATTATCTTGGGAATTTTCCAATTCAGGAAAGTTTTCAATTTCTGCAAGTTTCCCGAAAAGGAAACTTTCCATTTCTAGACATTTCATTTTCTCGAAAAAGGAAATATGTCAGGGCCGGATGAATCTACGTCAGGGCAAGCTAACCAGACCATGGTACAGCTCTTGCAAACACTGACGGCTCAAATGTCCACCTTCTCTACCCAACTCGAGCAGGTAAGACAACCCGCACCGGCTCCCACTGCAGCACCTGCCGCACCACCCTACTACCATGATCGACCACCCATGGGTCGATACCCGTACTATGACGACGAGCCACCACCACCCCCACCTCGATCAGCAGCTCATTATCCGGAGGTCAAGATGAACCCACCTCCCTTCTCGGGCAAATTAGACCCCAAAGAGTACCTCGACTGGGAGAGACGCATGAAACTCATCTTCGAATACTATAACTACGACGACCCCCGGAAGGTCATCTTTGCGACAGGGCAATTCACAGACCATGCACTAGCATGGTGGGATCGAGAAGTCACCACCCGTCGGCGAGCACGTATGGGTTCCGTGACTTCATGGGTCGAGTTGACCCAGATCATGAGGCGACGATATGTACTGCCCCACTTCTACCGCGAGCTTCAGCGACGTTTCCGACGCCTCACTCAAGGAAGCAAGACGGTGACCGAATACTTTGACGAGTTCGAACACCTCCGTAATCGACTCGATATAGAAGAGTCTGAGGAGAGCCTTATGGCCCAATTCATTGACGGCTTGCAGGAGTCAATTGCCAGGAAGATTGAACTGCAGCCCTACCACGACCTAGGCGAGCTGTTCCATCTAGCAGTCCAGATCGAGAAGTGCCATAAACGTAAGTTTGCCGCACCTTCACGACCCAGGAACACGTGGAACACTGGTTCCAAGCCTTTTGAGCGTACGACTCAGCCTATTGACCCACGGCTCAAGGGCAAGGCCGTCGCCTCCAGCTCAGCCCCCAGACCGGCGCCTCCAGCCTCTAGACCACCGAGTGCCACGACCCCTTCCCAGCCTCAGCGGAGCAGCGAGATCGTCTGCTTCAAATGTAAGGGCAGAGGACACATGTCCCGGGAGTGTCCCACTCAACGGAAGATGGTACTCACCGCTTCCGGAGATTATGAATCCGAGGATGAACAAGAGGAGCCAGCATTTCCGGCACATCAGCCCGACGAGGACATTGAATATGCTGACTCCGGAGAAATGCTTATGATCCGACGCGTTCTTAGCTCACGATTCGAGCCAGAAGAAGAAGAACAACGAGAAAACATTTTCCATTCCAAATGCACTATACTTGGGAAAGTGTGCTCGTTGATCATCAACGGAGGATCATGTACGAATGCCGCCAGTAAGTATATGGTGGAGAAACTAGGCTTGCCCGTGACCAAGCACCCCAAGCCCTATAAGCTTCGATGGCTGAACAACAAGACGGAGTTGTACATCTCAGACCAAGTGAAGGTCTCTTTCACGACCGGACCTCCATTCCAGCTAGACAAGGAACCATGGAGGTTCCTTCTAGAAGACTCTTCCTCCTCCGGTGTCTTTACCATTACCATTCGGTAGAGACACCAAAAGTCGTTCTGGGAAATTGTACTCTTTTTCCTATCTTCGGTTTTGTCCCATTGGGTTTTCCGAAGAAGGTTTTAATGAGGCAATACTCCTAGTGCGCAAGGCGTTGAAGACTTGTTCACAATTCCATCTCATTCACAAGTCTTCAGGCGAATTCTCAGCCTAAGTGTTGTTGGGCTTTTCCTCTTTAATTTTGATTTCTTAGTCTAAGTGTTTAATTGGGTTTAAGTCATGCTGACTAATTATGGCCCAATATTTATTTTTAATTGACAATAAGTAAACTACATGTTGTTTTAATACCTTAAAGGATAAACGCCTTGTAGTTTACCCTAAAGTTGTAAAAAGGCATTATATAAGCCTTCTTGTTTACACTTAATGAAACAACAAACATTTTTGATAAAACCCTAAGTCCTTTAGACTAAAAACTGCCGCCAGCTACCCTAGCTGCAGCCGTCAACTTCAACCTCCCTAGGTTGAAGTTCTTGGAGTATCACAAGCCCCTTTCACAGCTTGTGTGGTCCCTTCGATCCACCCTTCAACCCCATCGATTTCTGTCCCATTATCCTGAGCTTCTCGGTGAAAAGACAGCCCATCCAAGTTCTTACATCACATACCCACTACCCGACCCATATCCGGCACGTTTTTCTGTGTACTTGTTAGTGACGGGCCGCGTATCAAGCTCAATTTTGGAAATATCTGCAGGTACGGGGCCACATATCAAGCTTTTAAAAGAATGTCAATATCCGGCCCGTTATCCGCCCCTACCCGTTACCTGTAAAATATTTGTAAATTACATGCTATTATCTGCAAATTACCAGTTATTATCCGCTATTACCCGCAAAGACCCGCAAATATCCGCAAACGAATACTTGAAAAACGGGTAACAGATAAAGGATAACGGATAACGGGTAACAAAATTTTAACAAATACTTGTTATTATGGGTACTTGGATTTGCGGATAACAAATACGGATCAAAATAAATTAACGATAGGTAACGGACCGGATATCAAACCCACCCAAAAAAGCAGGTACTTGACTGGTGCCCAAACCTAATATGCATATAGAGTTTCGACAATTTACCCTAATTACAATGTTTTGTTGTCCGCAGGGAGAGAAATTTGGTATTTATGGCGCCAATAGCCCTTAATGGATTATAAGCATGGAGGTAATAAGAGAGTAACATCATATTCACTGGGCTCTAATCTATTGTTGTAAATACCAGAAACTAGGTTTATGCGCATTAGTAATAATCTAGTTTTTTAAAATGTTTTATAATTAATTTACCAACATTTTATTCATCTAACACGTTTTCGTTTTTCGACTATTTCGCGATTTCAATATTTTTATATGTCCAACCCAATGTTTTTTTTTCAAAATGATTTTCTACTGATTTTAGGCTTGCAACTCTCATGGACTCTACTGTGTACCTTTATATGACACGCTAGGTATGTGTATACACTTGTCTAGTCTATTGTTGAATTTTCCCCATTACAATCAAATTAATGTATGTATAAATAATTCGGATGACAGAATCTGAAACTTTGTTCATGAGTTAGGTGCTGGAGCGATAGAATTCATCAAATGTGATGCTGAGGTGTCACTTGCTTTTTTGAGGAGAAAAAGATTTCTGAGGTAACTTGTAATTGTACATTTAATTGATTATAAGATCATGTAAGATCTCTGGTGCGGCCCTGTTTTTTTTTAAAACCAAAGGATCGTCTTGAAGGAAGGTGATCTGGTTAATGAGAAGGCTACTAGCACTTCTCTTGGCAGCGGATTGATTGGGGAATGGATTGGAGGCTACTAGCTCTCCAATTAGGTGTATATGATGATGGATTTGATTCCACTAGCACAGGATCACCCTGCAAAGAGCTATGGAATTTCACATTAGATTCCTCTACCCTTAAGTGAATGAAAACAATGTTCTTATGCTGAACAGAGAAAGCAAGAAGCAAAAGTGCTTTGAAATATTTTATAAAATTCGATGTGTGTTTTACAAGGGGGTGTGGAGCCTTTATATAGGCTGATAAATCCTATCTAAATCATATCTATAAGATCATATCTACAAGATCATATCTTAACTACTTCCTAGATTTTAGCTAAAGAATATCTTTGATTTTAATTGATTTATAATTTAAATTCAAAGATATTCTTACTCTTATCCTAATCTCTTTTGGTTTAATTTAAGTGATTATGAACCATTAAATTAAACCAATTGGTTGGTTTATTTTTAATCTAATCTTCTACTTGGGCTACGTCCATATCCATCCATAAGAGCCCATGGTGGTCGATCCTTCAGCTTCATGGGCCAATATGGGCCCTGCTCAACCCTCATCTTGTTGGGCTCATCCTTGAGTAGACCTAACTCGTCCTTGGTGTCTTCTTGGGCCTTTTGGGCCTTATCTCTTGTATTTGGCTGAGCTAAGACGTGCCTTGAATCATCAAAAACAAGTATGGCTTCTTGAACTTGCTCGGGTGGTCGAACTAGCTCTCTACGGTCCAACAGAAGGGAAATTCGACCATCTCTTGATTCAACATGAACCAATTGAGTTTTTTCACGACCATAATCTCTATAATATCTAGCTAGTTGAGAAAAATGGTCTTGGTTGCTTGATTCATGGTTGTTATTAAAATCCTTAAAATTAAGGCTTATCGAGATCGCACCATCCCCTCCTCCTTTAAAAGGATTTGTCCTCAAATCCGAACTCTCTAAGTTGATGGATGAACCTTCTGGATGATTAGATATGTCCCTAGAATGATTATATTCCTCTCCTGGTCGCCAAATTCTGGTTTGTAAGTGGTTGAACCCGTAAGCTTCCAAATAAGGCAAACCGAGCATTTCCTGGTTTATTAGTTGAATAACTTTTAAACCATAAGGAATTTGGACATGAATCCAATTCGACATGCTCCTCTGAACTGTTAGCTTTCCAAAATATGCTGATTTACGACTTGATTCATCCTGGTTAGATTGTAATCCTTCAATAGGTAACTGCTGGTCTCCCTCAGATTCAGTGGAAGTCTGCCGACTTGAGAGTGGAATATCTCTTTCATGTTGAAAGCTTTTGACCCAATTCTTTTTCTCAGTGACTCCTTGATGAGTTGAGTTTCTGGAAAAAGTCAATTCGTTGCTTAATTCCTCTGGGTCTGGTTTGTATGATCCGTTGATTGGTTGTATGTCTTGTTTGGGTTTGTTGATAGTCTGCAAGATGGAATCTTCTGTATCTTCTTCATGTTTATTTATTTTGAGCTCCTTAGATGATGGTGATATAGACGTCACTCTGGTTGGGGTGGATTGGTACTGCTCTACAAATTCTTCATGCATCCGTGCCTTAAGACCTCTCCAATCTAGCACTGAATTCTTGTAGATAGTTGGAGGGTTTTCCTTTAACCACCATTCATGAGCTTTTCCTGTGAATGCTGAGACCACTTGTGATAACTCCAGTTCCTTGGGAATTTTGTTGAATTGTAGCCACTTTTCCATATCGCTTTCCCATTGCAAGTATACTTCAGGATCTTTTCTATTTCCTGAAAATAGTAGGGATCGACCTCTGTTGTTGACTTGCTTCTTTGGACTTGCTGGTTTTAGATCAGGCGCTTCCCACCTTGGCTTGTGGAATTTTTTTTCTCTCATTTGATTGTAGATCAGATCTGTTAGATCCTCTAATTGCTTCTCACTCAGGATCACAGTTTGGGTAGGTGAAACTCTCTCCCTTGTTGCTTGTTGTTTTGCCTTCTCTCCATATTTTCTTTTGTTCCCAAAAGAATACATGGTAGATTTGCTGGATATATGATGAATAGATTATGAATCTAGGATAGATTATTCCAACAAGTTCAAAATAGATCAAAGCCCAATCACCTAAGATCTAGAGCTAAACCTACTGAAACTTAAGATAGAAAGATTGCAAGATTTTTTTTTTTTTTTTTTTTTTTTTTTTTGATTTTCGTTTTTTTTTTTTTTGTTTTTTTTTGTCTGATTTTCGTTAGTTTTTTTTTTTTTGAATTTTTTTTTTTTTTTTTTTTTTTTTTTTTTTTTGCAGTTCTTTTTTTAGATCATTTTGTAATTCAGAAAAGGCTCAGCTGACTTACAAAAGATATAAAGATAAGAATTTGTTTATGAAACTTAAAAATTGAAAAGAAATTGATGGTGGTTTTGAAATCAAATTGATTTCACAAACCCTAACCTTCAAGAGGCTCTGATACCACTTGGTGCGGCCCTGTTTTTTTTTAAAACCAAAGGATCGTCTTGAAGGAAGGTGATCTGGTTAAGGAGAAGGCTACTAGCACTTCTCTTGGCAGCGGATTGATTGGGGAATGGATTGGAGGCTACTAGCACTCCAATTAGGTGTATATGATGATGGATTTGATTCCACTAGCACAGGATCACCCTGCAAAGAGCTATGGAATTTCACAGTAGATTCCTCTACCCTTAAGTGAATGAAAACAATGTTCTTATGCTGAACAGAGAAAGCAAGAAGCAAAAGTGCTTTGAAATATTTTATTAAATTCGATGTGTGTTTTACAAGGGGGGGTGGAGCCTTTATATAGGCTGATAAATCCTATCTAAATCATATCTATAAGATCATATCTACAAGATCATATCTTAACTACTTCCTAGATTTTAGCTAAAGAATATCTTTGATTTTAATTGATTTATAATTTAAATTCAAAGATATTCTTACTCTTATCCTAATCTCTTTTGGTTTAATTTAAGTGATTATGAACCATTAAATTAAACCAATTGGTTGGTTTATTTTTAATCTAATCTTCTACTTGGGCTACGTCCATATCCATCCATAAGAGCCCATGGTGGTCGATCCTTCAGCTTCATGGGCCAATATGGGCCCTGCTCAACCCTCATCTTGTTGGGCTTATCCTTGAGTAGACCTAACTCGTCCTTGGTGTCTTCTTGGGCCTTTTGGGCCTTATCTCTTGTATTTGGCTGAGCTAAGACGTGCCTTGAATCATCAAAAACAAGTATGGCTTCTTGAATTTGCTCGGGTGGTCGAACTAGCTCTCTACGGTCCAACAGAAGGGAAATTCGACCATCTCTTGATTCAACATGAACCAATTGAGTTTTTTCACGACCATAATCTCTATAATATCTAGCTAGTTGAGAAAAATGGTCTTGGTTGCTTGATTCATGGTTGTTATTAAAATCCTTAAAATTAAGGCTTATCGAGATCGCACCAATCTCTCTCCATTATCTAAACTAATCGTTTTTTCTTTGTGGGTTTCGCCTTTTGATAATTCAGTTGCTGAAGACAGCTCCAAATCCAACTAAATATATAGAAGAGTAAGCTATTCTTGTGTTTGAGTTTTTGATGAAGGTCCAGTGAATGAAACAATTCTTAGTTTCTTTCTGGAACAGATATCGTGAGATTTGGCGCGGTTACAAATGAGCAAACAGGAGAAGCTGAGAGGCACGGCTTAGCGATATATTCATGGGACCTATTCTTGAAGCTAGTAAAAGGACACATATGTACTTTTATGAATCTACTTCTATATAAATAATATTCGGGTTTCTGAAATGTTTGTGTGTTTATGTTAACTTGCAGGGTGAAGGCAAACATTTTGAATTAATGTTTGCACCATAATGTATACAAGTGGCACAACTGATGATCCTAAAGGAGTTTTGCTTACAAATGACAGCATTATTTATTTACTTGAAGGTGTTAAAAAAATGCTTAAAACTATCAATGGAGAGATAACTTATGGTTGTTTCTACCATAATCTACTTCAATCTATATCAAGAAGAGATCATCATAACTTTGTTTCACTTGTGAAAATGTTAAAATGTTACAGTTAACCAGTAAAGATGTTTATGTCTCATATCTTTCATCGCATGATCAAGGATCTGTTTATTTATGAAGCAGTCTCCATAGGATTTTGGAGAGGGGTGATTTATTTTGATAGCAAAATCTGTTTCAGAATAAACACATAAATTTCATAATTTGTTTCATGTGGCATAATGATGGCCACCTCTGAAATTCATGACATATATCTTGAATTCGAACTTGGCCAAGTGTTTTTCTGATCAGCTAAAACTTGTTTAACTAAATAATAAATTAAGAATATAATAGTTGATCGGTATTGTCCAAAGGACATTGAAAAAAAAAACGAATGAATAGAGATGAAAGAAAGAAATAAGTGATTATCATCATAGTTAGCCGATGATCTTCTTCTTTTGCTTCCTCTAGCTTCTCTTTGCTTTTTTATTTTTGCCTCCTGCAAATTGATTGTTGATATGCACTAAACTTGGAACATAAGAGCAAGAGTACACAAGTGGGCTATATACTCCCCAGTTGGGGTCTGGACGTTTCACAGCTTCTCCAAGACCCACTTTTTCAAAGTATCCATTCTGTCCAATGAGGTAAGCTGACTCGTAGCAGGTCATTTCAGATTCGTCTAAACGAAAAACTACAGCGACTTTCTTCTCCTCGTCAATGAAGAAACTGGCACCATAATCAAAACCTGTGAATGTTTCCATGTCAACTCTTAAAAAGGGTACCCACGACACTGCACTGGGCTCAATCTTAGTTGTCACCCAAATCTCCAATTCATCCATATATGCGCACTGATATAACGCTGCAAGTTTCTCGTCTCTAAGGGAAGACATAGTCCCAGTATCGTCATGATATAGTTGAAACGGTAGAGGCAGAGGCGGTCCAAATCTCTCTCTTGTAAAATCAAAACATAGTAAAATAGCATGGGGCGCGTCTATCTCTACCGGTCCTCCCTCTTCTACTACCACTTTTTCATAAGCAAAAAAATAAGTATTTCCCTTCAAAGACACGCCGCGATGAAAAAACATTATATCCCAGTCCTGAGTGATATCAACAACTCTCCATGAATCAGAACTAATATCGTAGATTTCGTAATCACCCAAGAATCTCAAGATTTTGTGTTTATGGTTCTTGTTGTCGTATCCGAGAGCATAACTGTCTATTATGTGGTAGTTATTTCTAGGTTGGATCCACCTGGTTTGTCCCAAATACGGGTTCCAAACCACGAGGCCTGTTCTGTCGTCCTCCATCTCTCTGTCTTTGTCATTAGTGACGCATAACAATAAGCCATAGCAGTGAAAGACTTTGGTTACCTTGACGTAATTAAATAAATCACCGACGATCTCCTTGATAGATGGATCCACAAATTCTTCTTCGTCGAGTATTCCATGGAGATCGAATCTTAGTGAACAAAGCTTATCATTCTTCACCATGAACCCTAGAAACTGATGCCTCCTTGCTTCTGCTTTACACAAAAGCCGATCTTTTGATAAACCGTTCCATAGTTTGCAAGTGGATCTCACCGCTCCGATACAAGTTATGGGAACCATAGAGAGTATCTTCTCTACCAAATCCAACGAAAGGTCAAAGATAATCGTCATAGTTTGAGTTTCTTCACAGAGAAATTGGGTTTTTCAACATAACAGACGCTATATATATGCATATATTTTAGGTTACAATATTATCTGCCAACAAACAAAAAAAAGTATATTCCTTTTTCCTAGGCGGTTTCTAAATGTATGATTATCTTAATTTTATTTATTTATTTCAACAAGAGAAATATGTGCAACTAGCTCCCGATCGCTTTATATAAATAACTCTTTTGTTTTTAAAAAAAAAAAAAAAATTCTGTTGAGCCAGAAACATCAATGGACCAAATCTATCCAAGGGATCATTAAAAGCCAGTCGAGCAATGATAACATCATTTCTTTTATATATGAGCAAGCACTCCAAAGAATTTCTCTTATTATATGTTTTCTTTTAATCAGTGAAAGGAAAGAGTTAAGCGACGAAAAAAAATAATGTCACAGAAACAAACTAAAAACTGAAAAAGAAGAGAAGACGAATTGATCAAGACCTTAAAAACTTCTCAGCCTCTTAATATTCAAATAATTTCACAGGAACTATATGTTAGGTAATTTGATTAAGATAAGTATGAATAATACTGGTTTTGGATAATTATAAATAACAAATATATTTAGTATATCTAAGTTAGTTAGTAATCAGAAAAAGAAATTTGAACCCTATATAAGAAGGCTATAGCGAAAGAGCTCGTAGTCCAGTTGTAAGTGGGGGCGGAAGTCCCTCCATCTGGGTTCGAGTCTCCGGTATCACTTTAGGTGATGGGAGCAAATAGTGCAGTTGGTAAGTCGCTACCTCTGAATTTCCCAATATCACTTCACAGTCGGGGTTCGATCCCTGCACCTTACCCATGATGGATCACTTACCTATATGGATGTGGTATAACCACTGGAATAAGCGTTAAATATATATATATATATATATATATATATATATATATATATATAAGCTATATGGTGGTTTGTTTCATAATTCTTCAAGTTTATTCAATAACAAGAGTTGCTATTCTTTATACGATTCTTTTGTATCAGAGCCCTTACCTTTGACAATCCAAGAAAACCCTAGAAAACTTACTATCGTTGGCTTGGTAAAAAGAGCAGAGAAGGGGAGAATCACTAACGGAGGAGAAGAGATCACACAACAACATGGAAGGAGCCATTGTTGCAGCACCACGTGAGAAGGAGACATCAATCCAATGTCCGATGCTCACCACCACCAACTGCACCCTGTGGTGGTGAGCATCGGAGCCCTTACCTTTGACAATCCAAGAAAACCCTAGAAAACTTACTATCGTTGGCTTGGTAAAAAGAGCAGAGAAGGGGAGAATCACTAACGGAGGAGAAGAGATCACACAACAACATGGAAGGAGCCATTGTTGCAGCACCACGTGAGAAGGAGACATCAATCCAATGTCGGATGCTCACCACCACCAACTGCACCTGTGGTGGTGAGCATCGGAGCCCTTACCTTTGACAATCCAAGAAAACCCTAGAAAACTTACTATCGTTGGCTTGGTAAAAAGAGCAGAGAAGGGGAGAATCACTAACGGAGGAGAAGAGATCACACAACAACATGGAAGGAGCCATTGTTGCAGCACCACGTGAGAAGGAGCAGAAGGTTACATCAATCCAATGTCCGATGATCACCACCACCAACTGCACCCTGTGGGCGATGAGAATGGCGATGAGAATGAAGGTGACATTAAAGGTTCATGAGGTTTGGGAGGCGTTGAACTAGGCACATCAGATTCAAAGAAGAATGATATCACCACAGCCTTGCTCTTCCATTCCATACCAGAGAACTTAATTTTACAAATTGGCGAGTTAGGCACGACTTAAGCTATGTGGCAGGCGATCAAATCCTGACACTTGGGAGCTGATGAGTAAGAGAGACAAGACTACAAACTCTTGTCTCAGAATTTGATCGCTTAACTATGGAGGAGAACAAAAAGATCGATTTTGCAGGGAGGATCTCGAGGATTGCATCCCGATCAGCTTCCCTAGGCCAAAACATCAAAGAACATAAGCTAGTAAATAAATTTCTGAACAGTTTCCCAAGAAATAAGTATATTCAAATCGTTGCTTCACTAGAGCAAGTGTTGGATTTGAATACCACTGGTTTTGAAGACATAATTGAACGATTAAAAGCTTATGAAGAACGGATTGGAGTAGATGGTAATGTTCATGATCAAAGCAAAATCCTATTCAACACTTCCTACGAACAAGCATCTAAAGGCAATTTACGTGGCCAACGAGGAAGAGGTCGAGGAAAACTCGGTAGAGGCAGAGGAAGAGGACGCTTCAACGCACAACAAGAAAACCACGATCAGACTCAAAGCAAAGAAAAGCAGAGGAAAGATCGATCACACTTTGTTTGTTGGCATTGCAACAAGAAGGGACATTTCGCTTCTACATGTCCCAAGAAGAACACAAATCGCCAAGAGGCAAAGCTGGTGGATTCAGAGGAAGCCGACGCTGCTCTTTACATGCACGAACAAATATTCTTAAATGAGAAGAATATTATGGTAAGTAAATACGAACAAGAATAAATGGATGAACAGAACACTTGGTACTTAGATTATGGCGCTAGAAACCACATGACAGAAAAAGTCTTATTTTTCGGAATTAAACGAAAACATAAGAGAAAAAGTCAAGTTTGGTGATGAATCATGCATTGACATCAAAGGAAAAGGCTTGATCATCATTCATGCAAAGAACGGTGAACAAAGACAAATTCACGACATCTACTGGATTCAGGATCTTAGAAGCAATATCATCAGCCTCTGTCAAACAACAGAAGCAGGATGCAAAGTTAGGTTGATTGGAGATTTTCTTACCTTGCATGATTCCAAAGGAAGACTCCTAATGAAAGTCTTCAGAACTCCTAATCGTATGTACAAGATATTACTGTCAATAGGAGCTTGGAAAATTTACCCGCTAAGCTTGACGATGAAACCTGGCGATGGCATGCAAGGCTCAGGCACATCAACTTCAAATCGATGTCCCTTATGTCCAAAAGAAAACTCGCTCACGGCTTGACCATCCTAGATGGGATGCAAGGCTCAGGCTTGTTAGCCGAGACGTAATCTTCGACGAATCATGCAGCTGGAAGTGGTTTAAATCACGTAATGAGGAACAAGTCAGAAAACCAGATACGTTCACTATAACATGTGGAGAAAGTAATGATATAGCGAACGACTCTGTTTCTAATGAAGAATAAGGGGGTACAACTAGCTACTCCCTCTCGGGTGATAACACATCAACCCAGGGAAAAGACTCGGCATTGCATAAAGACACTTCACAAATTGGTGATCAAGAAATCAAGCCGTTTTTTAGAAGATCAAACTGCAAATCGAATAAGCCAAAGCACTCGAGGGCTATGTCTAATTGGCTGATTCATAAGGTGAAGAACTATTGTTAAGTATCGATGGAGAAACAAATACTTATCAAGAAGCTATGCGATCGAAATAATGGACAGATGCAACTTAATCCGATATAGATTCAATCAACAAAAACAAGACGTGGGACTTGGTCGACAAACCACCCGATGTCAAACCCATAGAACTAAAAAGGGTTTTTAAAATAAAGAAGAATTCAGATGGAAGCATCAACAAGTACAAAACTCGACTTGTTGTGAAAGGCTACGTCTAAAAACACGGAATTTATTATAACGAGGTATTTGCACCTGTAGCTTGTTTAGAAATCATAATGTTTCTGTCTTCATTAGCCGCAACGTAAGGTTTAGAGATTAACCATCTTGACGTGAAGACCGCATTTCTACATGTAAAAAGAAACGGTCTATGTGTACTATTGAGTGTAGAGCTTAATGATTGTATTGCTATATGTCCTCTTATATAGGAGAGGAGAGGCAACTATACAAGGTAAGTAAATATACTAATGAATATGCAGAATATACATAATATATTGTTTCTCTATACACCCCCTCAAGATGGACGGGGTCGGGGTCTGACGAGTCCAATCTTGAAAAGCATCGTGTCGAAGGGAGCTCGAGGTAAGGGTTTGGTGAGAGCATCCGCAAGCTGATCTGACGAGGAAACATGAGTAACACGAACCAAACCATGTTGCACAAAGTGTCGGACGAAGTGAAAATCGAGCGCAATATGCTTCATGCGAGAGTGGAAAACCGGGTTTGCCGCAAGGTATGTTGCACCAACATTGTCACAGTATATGGTGGGTTTGGTCGGAGAAATTGGAACACCAAGTTCAGTAAGTAAAGAAGACAGCCAATAGACCTCAGCCATTGTCGCAGCGACAGCCCTGTATTCAGCTTCTGTGGATGAACGTGCTACACCCGTTTGTTTCTTCGATGCCCAAGAGACAGGATGTTGACCGAGATAAACGATGTATGCACTTGTGGAAGTGAAGTCGTCTTTGTTGCCAGCCCAATCTGCATCTGAGAAAGCATGTAGCGTTGGAGTGGATCCCCGGGAGAGCATGATGCCTTTGTGAAGCGTGCCTGCTAGGTACCGAAGAATACGTTTAACGGCGGTCCAGTGTGCTGTCGTCGGAAGATGCATGAATTGTGAAAGTTTGTTGACTGCATAGGAGATGTCTGGTCTGGTCAGAGATACGTATTGGAGACTGCCCACCACCATTCTATACTCTATTGCATCTGTTAAAGTCGTGCCCGTGTGAAGTGTAAGAGCAGAGGAAGAGCACATTGGAGTGGACACAGACGTAGCAGTCCGCATATTTGTTTTCTGCAATAAATCAGCAATGTAACGAGACTGTGTGAGGTGAATACCTTGGGACGATCTTGTTACTTCTATGCCTAAGAAGAAAGACAGAGGACCAAGATCTTTCAAAGAAAAGGTATGAGAAAGGGAATTAATGAACTTCCTGATGTGAGTGACATCATTGCTGGTGACAATTATGTCATCCACATAAACGAGCATGAATAAGCGAATTCCATTCTTTTTGAAGATGAATAAGGAGGCATCGGCGACCGAATTTGTGAATCCATAACGCAGCAAAAATGATCTAAGCTGATTATACCAAGCCCGAGGAGCCTGTTTGAGACCATATATTGCTTTGCGAAGATGACATAGAGCATGTGGATTGTTCTTGTCAACAAAGCCCGTTGGTTGGGTCATGAACACAGTATCTTGAAGCTGTCCTTGTAGAAAGGTATTATTGACGTCAAGTTGGTGCAGTGGCCAATCTTCTGTGACGGCAAGGCTGAGGACAGTCCGAATCGTTGCAGATTTACAACAGGGCTGAAAGTATCCTGGTAATCGATCCCTGGACGTTGATTGTAACCCTTGGCAACAAGCCGAGCTTTGTAGCGTTCTATGGTTCCATCTTGCCTTCGTTTGATAGTGAAGACCCAACGACAACCTACAACATTGGAAACAGAGTTAGGATTAACCAAATCCCAAGTGTGTTGGCGTATATGTGATTTGATTTCCTCATGCATAGCCTGACGCCAATGATCAATCTTCATAGCTTCTGCAACGGAAGTGGGAACATAATCTGGTGACACTGCAGCAGCAACAGGAAGATTGAGTTTGTTCACAGGTTTCTTTTGCCGTGAACTTCGTCTTGGTGCAGGAAGAGGTGTTAAAGTGGGGGGATCAGAGTGAAGAGGTATTGTCGTTGTTGCAGAGGAATCAGGTGCAGGATCTGGGATTGGAGACTCAAGAACAGGGGAAGGAGACGGTTGTACAACCAAGACAGGAGTCGTTGACACAATCGTTTCACTCGTTGGTGCAGGAACCGGGGGTGAGTGATGAAGTGATGACAGAGGTGTAACAGAGGGAAGAACAGCTACAATCGGGACAGACATTGGGGGAGAAACCTCATATGGCTCATCTACCTCACCAGTGGATACAATTGGCGTGGCAAACGGGAATGAGGTTTCATGGAACTTCACATGGCGAGAGGTGTAAATCCTATTTGTTGTCCTGTCCAAGCAAAAATAAGCACTCTGCGAAAGAGAGTAACCAAGAAAAACACAAGGAGAAGACCTTGGATCTAATTTGTTGTTAGCATAAGGTTTAAGCCAAGGGAAACAGAGACAACCAAAGACTCTCAGTCTCTCTAAGTTTGGTGCTTTGCCAAATAGTTTGGCATAAGGTGTTTCAAAAGCAAGTTGGCTCATAGGCATACGATTTATGAGAAAAACAGCAGTAGCAAATGCAAAAGACCAGTAAGTACGAGGGATGGAAGCATGAGACAAAAGGGCTAAACCGGTTTCAACAATGTGACCATGACGCCGCTCATGTGAGATATCCCATGAGAGGACAGGAACTTTGCCAATGCAATGTATTCACCCCCATTGTCACTGTAAAGTATACGTATTTTCTGAGAAAACCTGTTTTCCACCAAGACTTTAAAGTTAGTGAAAATTTCAAAAACATCAGACTTTCTTCGGACAGGATATAACCAAGTGTAGCGAGTAAAATGATCCACAAATATAACATAATACTTGTAACCATCAAAGGATAACACATGGGAAGTCCACACATCAGAAAAAATGAGTTCAAGTGGATGTTTAGAAGTCAGAGAAGATAAACCAAAAGGAAGTTTATGCATTTTATTAGAAGAACAAGCATTGCAGGGAAGAGATGATAGAGTTTTTGAAGAAACAGGAAGTTGAAACATAGAGATTGTTTTCTTTAAAATAGCTAATGCAGGGTGACCCAATCGAGAATGCCAATCGGAAATGGATGCTGTAACCGTGGAGGCAAAGGCTAATGATGGTGGTGTCACAAACTTTGGCCACTCATACGTGCCATTGACCGGTTTGCCTTGAAGCCGAAGTTCTCCCGTTTGAAGATCCTTCACCTGAAAGTAAGTTGGCATAAAGGTGATTGCAACATCATTAGCATGACAAAGTTGAAAAACAGAGATTAAATTTTTGTCAAGTGAAGGAACACATAAGATATTATTGATAAAGAAAGGTTTAGTATAAGATGGAAAAGAGGAAGAACCAGAGTGTGTTATTGAGAGTGCAGAACCATCCCCCAATAACACATCTTCACCTCCTTGATATGGATGATGGGACGCCAAGTTAGAGAGATCAGAGGTCATATGATGGGAGGCACCAGAGTCCAGCAACCAAGTTGAAGGGTCTGACATCGTGGCTGGGTTTGCTCTCGGCCAAGCTTGCTGGAAAGGAGGTTGCTGTGACCAAGTTTGAGGTGGTGGAGCAGTCCATATCTGTGGATTTGGAGGACCTCGTACAAGGCGATATTGGGTGCAGTATTTGGCATTGTGACCAACTTCACCACATGCTTGACATTTTCCGTGATATTGTTTGTTGAGACGAGTGTTATGTTGAACAGATCCACCATGGTTACCATTGTAGTAACGTTGTTGTCCATTGTGGTTGCGGTAGCCATTGTTACCTCTTGGTTGCGAGCGATATTTGGATTCTGTAGCATTAGCTACGACAGGTACAGCAGATGATGGTTCAGCACACAGGAGCATCGCTTCACGATTGAGTAATCGTTCATGAAGCTCCGCAAAGCTTATAGGATGATCATGGGCATTGATGGCATCAATTTCTGGCTTGTATTCATCTCCGAGACCAGCAAGGATTTGTTCAGTGAGATCTTCAATGTCCATAGGCTTTCCAAGAAGTGCTAAATCATCCGACTTGGATTTAACTAGACGGAGATACTCACTGATACTTTTGGAACCTTTAACACATGATCGGATCTGGAGCTTCAACTGACGTATATGACCGCGAGTGGGATTGCCAAAAGTCTGAGCAAGAATATCCCATAATTCCCGTGTGCTGGTTGCCATGGACACAACGGATTGAATGGGAAGAGAAATAGAACCAATCAAGGCGCTGTAAAGCAGCCTGTCTTGTCTGTTCCAAGGAGAGAACACCGGATTAGCGGAAGAAACACCATTGACCACGATGGTCGCTTCTGGGATCATAGTTGAATCTTCTATGAAGTGTTGAAGCTCATGTCCTTCGAGAAGAGCACAAACTTGTCTGGACCACATGAGATAGTTTTGATTTGTGAGTTTGGTGATTCAAGACATGTTGACAGTGAGGAGAGTTGTTTGAGGTGCCTCTGTGTTAAAGACGGTGGTACGTTCCGCTGTGGAATCAGACATGATTTCACGAGAAACAGAGTAATGCTGTAAACAGAAGAAAAAGAGATAGAAGAGAATGGAAGAGAAGAGATGACGGCTAGAGGAGAGGAGAAGAGGTTCACTTAGGCCTTTTAGGTTTGAAGGAAGAAAAAGGAAGGTTTAGAAACCTTGTGGCTCTGATACCATATTGAGTGTAGAGCTTAATGATTGTATTGCTATATGTCTTCTTATATAGGAGAGGACAGGCAACTATACAAGGTAAGTAAATATACTAATGAATGTGCAGAATATACATAATATTGTTTCTCTATATGTACCAAACAGACAGGTTGAAGAAGAGAGAGGAGCAAAAGGTTTATAAACTTTGAAAGGCACTTTATGGATTGAAAAAAGCTCTGAGAGCTTGGAATATAAAACTTAAAAAGATATTCACTTTGAAAAATGTTAAAAGGAACAAGCGGTGTATAGAAAAACAGAGTATGATCAAGGTTTAGTAGTAGCGGTGTACATTGATGACTTATTCGTCACAGGAACAAGCAAGGAATGACTAGTAAATTTGACATGACAGATCTTGGTAAACTTACATATTATCTCGAAAATGAGTTCTCTCAGAACTTTAAAGGGATAACTCTAAAACAAGAGAATTATGTCGAGAAGATAATAAAAGAAGCTTCCATGGAGTCATGTAATCGACCACATATTCCTATGAACACGAGTTTGAAATTTCACAAGGCAGAAGAGGAAGATGAAATCGAAGCACAAAATTTGGATAAGTATAAATAATACTTGTAGATTTGGATAAGTATGAATAATACTTATAAATTTGGATGAGTATAAATAATAAATATATTTAGTATATATAAGTTAGTTAGTAATCAGAAAAGGAAATTTAATCCCTATATATAAGTTAGTTATTAAATAACAAGAGTTGTTCTTCTTCATACGATACTTTTGTTATAAAAGTCCTGCGATTATACTATATATATATATATGCAAAATCGACTAATTGATGATTCTTTATTCCCAAACATGCAACAAGAAAAAAAAAACCAACTGATGAAGGCTGTAACTTTTGTTCTTCTTGATATTTAAACAATTTAACAGGTTAAACTCCAGATGTCTGAGTTTTTTTATTGAAGTGAACATCACGAGAATGGATGCATTAATGCTCAAGTCACAACTACAAAGCAGCAAGTGTCCAACACGATATTCTCTTTTAGGTGCATAAATAAGTTCCTGAAATAAAAGGGTTCGTTCTTTACAGAATTGACAATTTTTGTATCGACCAATTGGATGCCATACGTTTCTAATGAAATGTTTTATCATAAAAAAATTATAATGAAATGTCATTTTCTGCTTTTTGTCGAGCTATTTTTACTTTATCTTCCTTATAGTGTTATTTTTTCTTCCAATATCTTGTTTATGGGGTTTCTAGCAATTATTGGTTAATATTTCAATTACAAGCTGTTTTTATGCATGGACCCAAAAAAACACTTTATAGTTTGAAATCATTATTTCAGCTAAACGGTATAACTCACAAAGATCTCCATCCTCTCACCTTTTGCCTTCATTTGTCCGTACACGATCAACGCGTTATCGTCGTCATCATCATCCCGATCACACGATCAATCTCTTTTATCTTTGTTTTTATCAAGACAAGACATTTCTTGCTGCTCACTCTTTTCCTCCTGAACAACAGTTTCTTCAAGAACCCTATCCTTGATGCTTTCTCGTTACCATCTCCATCTTCTCACCTATTACCTTCATTATTTCGTACACGATCAAGGCATTGTAATTTTTACCATCATCATCATCACCATGAGAATCTCTATTATTATCATCCTCTATTTAGTATGAGTAGAAACTTCACTATGCTGTTTGTTTTGTTGTAGATTAGTTGCTTCCAGCAAGTGGGTAATTGTCTCTTGACACTGATAACTCCACGGAAGCTGCTTCAATATCCATCCCTGCAAACAGAAACTCCATCATAATCAAACACCCACGAACCCCATATTTTGATATTGTAGTCTGTGAATTCGGACTCTTTATACCCACGTTTTTGTTTCTCTGCATCGGTTTCTTCGTTCAACACTTCAAAAATCATAGAAAAGTGATGCATTTTGTGTAACAAAATGAAGAAATGCTGAAACTTTATTATGCTTTTAGTTACCCTTCTAGCTGAAGCTGAAGCTCCATGCAAGTCCCTTCAAGGTCTTCACTGCAGCTCTTTCTGTAGTCCAGTTCTAACCTCAAGAGAATACAAGTTATTCTGTCTCGTCGAGATTATCTTTGGTTATGGTGAGCTTTGTGTCAAGATATTCCTTCATCAAATTCTCCGTTTCAATCTCAGCCTCTACCATTTCCTTACTCTCTCTCAACGTTTCTGATCTCTAGCTTCTAAGTTTCTGATCTTCTACTCTGATTCCTCAAGCGTCTCTCTCAGTACTTGAAAATTTTAAAAGGTTGCTTAAAACTATCAATGTGTGACGTTTGGATGTGTATCGGTAACAAAGAATCAGATATCACGCGGAATCATATGTGACCTGCAATGTGGAAGATGTAGAGCGGATGAAGAGACGATAAATTATGTTTTATTTGAATGTTCACCGGCAATTCAAACTTGGACTTTATCCACGATTCCCTCAAATCCGGACATTTTTCCAATATGCTCAATTTTTTCGAATGTAGACTATCTCTTTCAGAGGCTACAACAATATAGAACATATGGTTTATTTCCTTAGATTATTTGGTATTTATGGAAAAGTATGAATGACAAAGTATTCAATAATAGGGACAAAAATCCTCTGGAAATTCTTATGCTTGCGGAAACCGAAAGAAAAGTATGGCAAGATGCTTAGGAAACAGAGGAAAGTAAAACTATTTTGGAAAGGGATTCTTAGGAGGAGAATGTACGGAATCACATATGGAGTTGTCAATCAGATGGATCCTGGAAAGAGATGCTGATGGGAGCAAGGAACGTTCTTTGCAGGCAGTCACCGATATACATGGAGCTTGAAGCACTTATTTGGACAATAGAGTGTATGAAGACAGTCCAACGTTTGGATATTTTTTTTAAATAGATTGTTCGTACGTAGTGTAGATGGTGCAAAAGCCGAGGAATGGCCAGCATTTGCAGCTCAACTGGTGGATTTCAACAGTTTAAAAGTCTTTTTTCCGACGATCATAATAACCTACATCCCAAAGACAACAAATACAAAGGCAGATAAACTCTCTCGGAGTACACAAATATTATCATCATTTACAGAGTACATCGCGTTAACTCCACCAAATTGATTATATAATTCGTTCTAGTAGTTTTTTATAGTTTCCTATTTTGATGTTGACAAAAAACTATCAATGAAGAGGTAACTTATCGTTGTTTTTACCATCCTGTACTTCAATCTATATCAAGAAGAAATCATTATAAATTTGTTTTATTGTGAAATATGAAAATGTTATAGTGAACCAGTAAAGATGTTTATCTCTCATATCTTCGATCCCGTGATTGAGAAGCTGTTTATTTATGAAGCAGCCTCCATAGGATTTTGGAGAGAGGTAAGTGATTGCATTATATGTTTTATAATAAACACATATAATGTAGAATATGTTTCATAATTATATATTCATAAACTTTCTGCTGCTGGTGGAGGAATCAAGTTACTGATGTTTTATATTCATTTTATATTCAAATGATAAATGCGTTCAACTAGTAAGCATTTTATATTTATCCATTGGGAAGATCATCTAACGAAAATGAGCAGCATTTTAAGCTTCTTCTTTCCTAGAAAGAATGTATCCAAAACAAGGATACGTAGGTACTCCATGGTTCTAGTGACAAAATGATTCATTAGAAACACAACCTTCTAAAACCACGAGGCTTCTTGCATTTGGCTCAATGATGTGTTGATATGTATGATATTTCTACTAGGGGCTTTTAGTGGGAGAATTCAAAAAAAAAAAGAGTTTTTTTGAAAATGTAGTATTATGATGGCAATTAAAGGGAACAATGTTTCAAATGCTATAATCTGAGGGAACAATGTCTCAAATGCTAGGACCAATATTCAATTTTATTTTTTGAATTAATTTTAAAGAGAAAAATACAAATTGTCCAAAAAACCAGGGTTATACCCGACCCCCCGACCCAAACCCAAAATCTATCCCCACCCATCGAATAATTTAGAGGTCCCGAATGTGAAAAGGGAAGGGAAAAAAAATTGCATTCCACCCTGAATAATTTAGGGTTTCCCTCCGTCGTACTCTCCCCGAGTCGTCGCCTCCCTCCGTGCACTCTCCCCTAGTCGTCGCCTCCCTTCGTCCCTCTCGTGAAACCCCCTAGGGTTCATCTTGTCGTGGTTTCGGAGTCGAATCCGTCTTCCGTCTTTGTTTCAGTTGTAATGGCTCGTATAAGAATGGGAAAATCATATATGAATCAACAGAGATAAACCCCCTTAAACGGAAATGGAGGCAGCAAATAGAGAAGGAAGATCTGACACAAACAGAGGAAGAAAAACTTGAAGAAGAGGAGACTGCGGAAGAAGATGCTGCGGAAGAAGAAGAAGAATATGAGGAGGAAGAAGGCAAAGAGGCAGCGGAAGAAGAGGAAAAAGAAGAAGAAGCAGCGGAAGAAGACGAAGAAGAAGAAGAGGCTGCGGAAGAAGAGGCTCCTCCTCCACATGATTCTGAGGAGGACGATGGTGAATCATCGAATCAGGTTTGGTAGTTGAGTATAGTTTAGATATTATATTTGGAGTAACCGGTACAACTGGAACAACTAATTTATAATTTGGGTATAACTTCGGATAATTGGGATTACTAGTTGGTAAAACTGGAACAACTAATATATAATTTGGGTACAACTTCGGATTATAGGGACAACTGGTTGGTAAAACTTGAACAACTGGAAAAACTAATGGTTAATATATATTTGCAGGGAGCCGATGATGATAATGAAGGAGCACCACTGGTTGTAGAGAAGATGTTCTTTGAGCCAGAAGAATACATCAAGGGTTGTAAAACAGGAACAAGGTGTCGTGTGAAGGAGACTTTGGAATACATTGAGGGTTTTAAAACCGAAGTGAAATAGTTTCAAAACCATTCTCAATTTAAGCATGTATTCCACATGTATAGGGAGCCGAACCACATGATACAAGACATGTGAATGCTTCTACTTCGCACAGCTTATTTGGTTGGTACAACCAGGATATTTGGTACAATTATGTTAGTTTGATATTTTCGCACATCATATTTGGTTGGTACAACCAGAATATTTGGTACAATTATGTTAGTTTGGACACCAAAATCACCATCAGCTTAAGCGCAGCCATCACTTAAACTTGCTTCCGAGCTTGAAGGTTGGCTGTAACTATATGGCATGGTTCGCTGTCGAAATTGAAAACGAAAATTGAAAACCAAAATTGAAAACCAAAATTGAAAACGAAAATTGAAAACCAAAATTGAAAACGAAAATTACCTACCTTTCTGTCGAAACCCAGAAATCACAAACCCTAGATCCACTTTTTCCCCTTTTGAAATATGAAGGTAAAATGGAAAATAGAGAAATAGAAAAAGTGAGGGTTCCAAAAGTGAGTGAGGGAGGAGAAGTTGGGTTCGAAGGGGTTTTGAAATTGAGCCCGATTTTTTGTTTTTCTATTTTTTTTTTAATTTTTTAGTTAGATCCACGTGCATCATAGTTGTCGTATTATGTCGGGCGCCGCAAAAATAAAAACCCAAAAAAATCGGGTATAAACATAGTTGAACTGTAAGTTGTACAGTTGTACTTGATTACTCATAGTTGTACTTTTCCAATATTAGTGTTTTTCAAGTTGTACCTGAATTTAAATTATTATTTAATAGTTGGACCTACGATCTCCTAATATTAATTACCATTTAAAAGGTATTCATAAAATGAAACCTTTTAAATGCAACTTTTCACAAAATTTGTTTCATATATTGGCGATTACTTATATTATCTAATATAATAGATGAAGTGTTTTGTGTGAAACTATAATATTTGATAGAAAAATGTTAATTTGTTAATTTATTTTTATTAAATGGTTATAAGATATTTCTAAATGTTTTATAAGATATTTCTAAATGTTCAATATTACCAAAACTCGACGACTAAACTATTTTAATTGGTTTAAGATGTTTTATAAGTTGTACTTGGTTGTACCAATTCCTGTACAAACGTGGTTGTTCCTTATTGTTCCTAGTTATACCAATGTTTGTACGTTACAAATCATGGTCTTAAAGATTAAAAATCAAAAAAAAAACACTCAAATACGTCTTTGAAAATTTAAAATTCAATCAAGTAAAAACACTCAAATACTTGCTTCTTGTTCATTAGGACTTTCAGTCTCTGAAAATCGTCATGATTCCACAATTCTTCTCTTCTTCATCAACTTTGTCATTTGCCATCGTCATGATTCCACAATTCTTCTCTTCTTCATCAACTTAGTCTCATCAATCGAAATCTTCTTGCATATCTTCTCTACTAACATCGAATAAGAAATCTGCTCCAAAGATGATGTCTTCAACAATATAGCATATACAAAATTTCTTGAAACCCTTTGACAATCCTCCGTATAATACCCACCATATTCAAAATATACGCTTGTTTGGATCTTCTTCCTCATTGTCTTCAAAAAATAAATATAATGAAAGACGCTACAGATTAGTTATACTACTTGTACTAGTTGTATCATTTTCATATATACCATAGTTATATTACTTGTACTAGTTGTACAATTTTCATATGTACCAGTTATACCATTTATACATTTTATCCCCTTACCCATAGTTATACTAATTGTTTTACTTGTACCATTTATACTAATTATACTATTTGTACCATATGTACTAAATCTCTCTAGATTTCGTGAAACTGGGAATGGTGAGGGTAGATGAACAACTAACCAATGCACCTATTTTTTCATAAATTATACATGATTCAACGTGATTATCAACCAAATTAGCATCCCCAAACATACCCAAACTGGCGATATCGCGACAGAGACGGAGGAGGAATGAAGAAAACGAAGCTCAGACGACGACAAACTCGACAGGCGGAGGAAACAAGAAGACAAAGCTCGGCTCACCGGGATCGCCCTATACGATTTGGGAGTCTGGCGATATGGCGACGGAGGTGGAAGAGGAATGAAGAATACGATGCTCAGACAGACCCGAAGGAGGAAGGAAGAAGACGAAGCTTGGATTCTGTTTTGTTTCCCACAATTTTTGTTTTTCCAGTTTTTTTTTTACAAAATATTAATTGAACTAATGAAGGATATTTTTGGCAATACACATTTAACCAAATATACCACAAAAATATTATGGCAGTCAGATTAAAAAATGGCAGTCCAGATTAAATTTTTATACTTTCTGGCATCTCAGTCATTTACCCCAATTAAAACAACTATATTCTTTTATATTCTGATGATAAATGGGTTCAACTAGTAAGTGTTCAACTATTCTTTTATATTCTTATGACAATCTGGATATCTTGAATATTCTTAAAATCACTAAAATCCTAAAAATCATCTCGTCTCTCTAAATTCACTAAAAATGTCCAGCTTTCTTTCATTCTCGTTTCTCTTTTTCATAAACGATTTTTATTATTGAGTATATCGTATATATTGTGTTCGCAGATTCTAAATTCGAGTGTTGCGAAACCGTCTATAAAAGATTGAATCATGGGATTCAAAAAGCGTGTAAAAACTGTCACACTACGGGCGCTTTATTGAATTAAGGAAAGAGATCATCTCGCCTCCTTCTGATTTTTTAATTAAATCGTTTTATTAATCGTGTTTTTTCAAATTGATTTCTTTTTTTCATCTCTAATATCAAATCGTATTTTCTTATCCGCTTTTATAGTTCTTACACTCAATACTAACAAGCTTTTTGCAAAGAATTAGGTTATCATCGAATTGAAAGACTACATTTTTTTTTTGTTGGTATGGATGCTTCAAAGTTAGCTTTATTATTCTTACGAAACACTGCAAAAACTATTGAACTAAACAAAATTTGAGTTGCATAATCAGGTATACTTTTAGCAAATAAAGCATAATCGTTTAATAAACAACATGCAAATTTTATGAATGATATAAATAATGCATTAGAATAAGAATCCACACAAGAAAATGATCATTACACGGTTCTGGGTGGCGATGGACGAGTTTCTCCTCTGCTAGGTCCCGATGGGGGGGATTTGAACTTTTTTTGGTAAAATTGTAAAAACCAGGCATTGTGATGGTGACCATGGCTTTAGGCCAGCTATGTGTCACGGGCCGGAAATTCAAGATGTCTTTGGACCGTAACAATGACATATGGGCCGCAACAAGGACATCCGGTCCGTAACAAGAATTGTCCAGGTTCATTGTATTTAGAAGATTTCTCACCCAAATCCAGCATCCCTACAAATCCGTCCTCAATCCCTAAAGATCCGCTCGGGATCCCTAAATATCCGTCCGGGATCCCTAAGAATCTACCACACTTATGAGTATCTTTGTTTTAGCCGTTGGATTAGATTATCTCCACCATCCATTTTGGAGGTGTTTTTGTATAAATAGGTATGAGATCCCTCATTTGTAATCACCCATCATTCTTACCAATACATGAGATATTAAGAGCATTTCCTTCTTGTTTTCTGAGTTTTCTCTTATTTTTTAAGTTTTATTTGAGAGTTAGGCTGCCTAGACCGTTTGTCTAAACCTAAACAAGTCTAGAGCCGCACGGTTTGATCCTATAAAATCAAGCCTGTGACAAGTGGTATAAGAGCCAAGTTTAATCCAACTCGAAGAAGTGATGGTGGGACACAATGAAGAAGGTGTTGTTGTGGGGAATGATGGTATGGACGGGAGGGGATGCGAGGTCTTCGCTCCTGAGGTGCCAAAGAAAAAGTGTGACAAGAGCAGGGTCCGAGCTGAGCTTGGAGTCATGGGTGTCACAATGACGAAAATGGGGGAGAGACTCGAAATAGTTGAGTACTCTACCACTGAGCTCGAGAGCACAGTTTTCTCTGCGATCAAAGAAATCAAGGAGGACGTTGGTGGAGTGGAGACAAAATTCCACCAACTTGAAGAAAACGTGTTGGGAGCAGTCCATGCGTTGCGAGTGAGCATCGAGGCGATGCAAGAAGACCTTGTGTTGTGCAAAAAGGCGGTTGCCAACGCAAGTACTAGCAATGCGGGTGCGGGTAGAGTGGATTACCCTAGGCCCTCACGTTTTGATGGGGTTTAGGATGTCAAGGAAGCTGAGAATTTCCTGTGGCAAGTGGAGCAATACTTCGTTAATCTCGGTCTAGGAGACTAGATGGAAAAGATCAAGGTGGCCACATCCTACCTTACGGATACGGCCATGCTATGGTGGCGAAGGCATCACGGGGACATTGAACGAGGAATGTGTCGGATGGACACATGGGACGAGTTCAAGAAGGAACTGAAGCGTCAGTTCTATCCGGAAAATGTGGTCTATGAGGCAAGGAGGAAGCTAAGGGAACTCCGACAAAAAGGTAATATCCGAGACTATGACAAAGAGTTTATAACCCTTACGTTGCAGATCCCTAATTTTTCCGATCAAGACTTGGTATTCCATTTCATTGATGGACTCCAAAGATGGGCAAAACAAGAGTTGCAGCACCGTGGGTGTAAGTCGATAGATGAAGCTATTGCGACAGCCGAATCTCTTTTTGACTTCTATCCCCAAAACCAACCAGAACCGTACAGAAAGAAGATTATGTTAAGGGAGGACGGAGAAATGAGAGACCAACACGACCAACCACCACCGATTTATACTCGAAACCAAAGAAAGAACTCAGTACATGAAGAGTATGAAGTCAAGAAGCGTTCTTTCGTTCCAAAAAGTGGTTGTTATGTGTGTAAAGGGCCACATCCCGCAAAGGATTGTCCAAAGCTTGGGTCATTTTCAGCTCTTATCGAACGTGAATAAAGCCGTACTAAGAAAGAGACTTGCGTGCTTGGATCATTACAGCGACTTAATGCCCTGAAGGCAATACCAACATCTCAGAGCATGAGTAAGGGATTAATGTATGTTGATGTTAACATCAATGGGAAGGAGGCCCAAGTGATGGTTGATACAGGTGCAACCCATAACTTCATTTCTGAGGAAAATGCAAGGAGGATTGGACTCAAGTGGACCAGGGGGAGGGGTGGATCAAGTCCGTGAATGCACCTGCCCAACCATATCATGGTGTTGCACATGGAGTCAAACTGGAAGTCGGTATATGGAAAGGTACGGTTAATTTTTCTGTCGTACCTATGGATGATTTCAAGGTGGTGTTATGATAGAGATTTATTTATCTCCCAAGTTTCACTTAAGGTTACTAACAAGTACCCTCAAGAGTTTACCCGATTTAGTGACTGCAAGTGCACAATTATGCCTCTTGTTGTATAAACGGATCGATCCTCAGGAAATGTTTATAACACAATAGATTATAGGAATTCTATTCTAAGCTAAGAGATTAAAAGTTCAATGGTGATTAAAACGGTAGAAATTTTAACTAATTTAGAACAAATTAATTAAGACGACGAATGAATTGAATAAAGAAAGTATTAATTGGGGAAACAATCCAACCATGGATTAGGCATTAGAATGAATAGGGATGAGATCGAGATATCAATTCAAATCATGGATGTGTAATTTGCATTTCCAGACAATGAGATTATGAAACGGTTAATACATTCTCATGTAAAAACCCCTATGCTTAGAACTAGATTTGATCAATTCTCATTGCAAACCCTAAAACTAAACAAGCATTAAGATTCATCTCAATTTTCATCAAATTCTCTAGACAGCTACTTCCGCAGGCTAGAATCATAAGATTCACTATTCAGATTATCCTATGAATTCACTATCCATTTCCCAAGATGTGAATTCGATAAACCCTAGATTAACTCTTCCAAGATCAACCTAGTATTAAACATATCTAATAGTGATGCATTACACAATCCTGGACCTAAATATCATCTCATGATCTCAATTCCCCTAATCATCTATCCTATCCATGGTTGAATTTAAGAATCTACTCAGACATAACAAAAATTGCAGGTAAAACAATTAAAGGTGAAGAGAACATAATTGAATTGCAGAGATTGAATAATACAAGAATTCTTAAGAAAATAAAATAATAATTGTTTTACTAAACACCATAGATTGTTGAAGAAATAACTAGGGTTCTCTGTCACTTTTTCTCTCTGGAGGCTGAATAAAACGTGCCCCTTAGTTTTCCTTCAAAAAACCTATTTATAGGTTCCCAAAAACCTAATTTATTAGACTAAAACGACATAAAAATAATGAGTTATTTACGGGATCGAACGATCGGAAGAAGGGATTAATCGATCCTTGAATCCGTCGTAGATATTTTTGGGCTGGTAGATCGATCGATCTTGACGGATATCGATCGATCTAAACTTGCTCGATCGTTCTTCTCTCTTTCTGGTCGGTCTTGGAAATTCACGCAATCACGATCACATAATCGATCGATCGATCGTTTCTGGCTGAGATCGATCGATCTCTTCACATAGGGAGGTGTATAGGTTTAATCGTCATTTGAGTTCGTTCATCCTATTGACACATTCTGATCATTCTCGCATATCAGCTACCCGTGACTTTATAAACTCCGAAAACATTCCTAACTTGCTTTGAATCCTCTGAAAAATAAAAATTGGAAAACATCCTATAGTTCTAATGCATATGAATCTAAATGTATCTTAAAATTGCTAAAATGTGGGTTTATCAACTCCTCCAGACTTGTCTTTTTGTTTGTCCTCAAGCAAATGACTAGGAATAGGAAAGATAATAAACCTTTTGGAACTCAGAGCCAAGTCACGTGAATCATGTTAGATACTTTCATTAAACTCATTTGGCTAAGAGTAAGGTCAAGAGATAAAAATAATCTCTTCTTCCATAGGTCTTGTAAGCTAAACGTAGGGATCTCTCAGAAATAGAATGAACTTTAGAAGAATGCTAAAGGTAAGCTCCAATAGATGCATACAAGACTAGATTCTCATCTATCCGAAGCATACTCACTGAAAATCTATACCAAAACAAATATTATTCCCCATAATGATCCTAATTCTAATCTTAGAAAGGTATTGCTAACTTTTATACTGCCTTTTAGATCAGTCAAAAAATCTTCATTCAACTTTTCTTTCTAGGAGAGGGGTGTTAATTCTAATCTGTCTAGCGGGTTTGGATTCTCTTTTAGCTGGTCGTGGGTTCGGCTCCCACTGTGGTCGCTTTTTCTTTTTTTTTTTTTTTTTTTTTTTTTTTACTTTAACCTTTTTCTACTCCAGAAATTTTTATCACTATTTACACTACCCTTTAGTAGACTTTTATCTCTTTATTTTTCTTGCATCCCTTTCTCTCCTAAAGTTTTTATTCCCATAGTTTTTCTATTTCAAAACTCATTGGTTACCCATTCCTTTCTTCCTTTTAAGTATCTACCTAATCCTAGTTGGTTCAAAAAGTGTGAACCAAAACTACATGAGAGGCTAATCCTTTCGGTTCCTACCTAACATGTTCTACCAAGTTCATTCCGAAATAGGCCTAAAACACTCACTAAAATATAATGTGGTTTGAACAGACGTTAGGCTTAAGGTAGGATAGTCTACTTGGATTACAAAGAGTGGTAAAAAAAAGGAAAAAGAAATCCAAGTATGTGTAGGTAAAATCCATGAGTTCAAATCCAATAATCTAACATGATAATTCTAAATCCATGTTATATTCCAATAGATAAGAGGCGATATCAAATCGAACATGCTTCAACTAAGAGTAATCTAAAGGCAAAAATTCCAGGCATGGATCAATCTCATGTTTCAACAAGTAATTTATGCATCAAATAGCCAATAACTCGTCAATTAAAAGTAATAAAATGAGCAATAGACTATATTAAGGCAATTTCATCATGGTTCCTTATATTCATGCAATGCAAAACTAAATGAATGATAAAAAGTAAGTCATAAAAACAAAAGTGAATGCAAACACAAATATCCTCCCCCAGACTTATTTTACACTGTCCCGGTGTAAAAATAAAACTAAAGGAAGATACAAAACAAAGTAAAAATGGTAGCAAATACAAAGGAAAGCAAAAGAAAGAAATGTTACTAAATCAATGGTCCTCGGGGCTAATGCTGCGACTCTGTCCTGGTCTGCGTCTGCGTCTGCGTAAGCGTGCCGCGGAGTCCGTATCTGTGTCCTCTGTATCGGCTCCTGTCCTGTGTCCAGCAACATCAGGCATATCGTCTGCAACTCCAGAAGACTCACTGTCTCCCTGGTTCATGGTCCTCTAAAGCAGGAAGGTGGTTGTGGGCATCTGGTCCGAGCGATCGCCTCCCACATCTGTCGCATCATCGAGTGGTACCTCATGTGGGACTCCACCACCCAATCGCGGAATTCAGCCTCAGTAGCACCGGAGTAGTATGGTGGAAGGTCATACTCTCCGGAATATGGAGGAAGAGCATACGCGTCCTCAGTAGCCTCCTGGGTCTGGGGCGGGTAGTAGTCGGGGACTCTGTCGTCCTCATGGTGGGGCTGGGATGCATATGCTCTGGATGAGCTGCCCCGTCGTCGCGACCCAGTGCTAGGCTGATGCAGGCGCTCCGGTGGAATGGTGAAAGCTTGTAGAACTGGGTGGGTCCTGCACGATTCAGGAACTGACAGATGTAGCCCGACTTAAGGATACCACTGTTCCGGAAGTACTGCTCGTCGAAGACGGCGATCTTTTGCTCGCTGGGTGTGTAGCAAAGATCGATGCCATGGTGTATAAATAGAGGAGTCAGGAGGCTCCAAATCCGCTCGACCTTCTTGTTCACCGTGTTGAGGCCGCAGACTTTCTTGGAGACGAGGTTCTCCGCAAATATCACACCCAGATTGGTGCGTAGCATGGTCGGTGGAGGGCTGGTATAGATGGTGTGGGCAGAAGATGGGAGTCCGAAGTGAAGTAGCATAAGTTCATCCTTCCTCACCGTTCCGGACTCCTCCTTGGAAAACAGGATGTTGCCTAGGATCTTCGCAACCACCCGAACCACAGGGTTCCGGATGTGAGTCAGCTTAGCCGACCTGGACTCGTAGCTTCCTGGGCCAATCAGATTCCACAGCTTCACGGCCTTTGGGAAATCTGAGGGCCAGCTGCACATACGAAGCAGTCCATTGTAGAACGTCCTCTCACATACGAAGCGGGTGGGCGCCATCTCTATGCGGAGCAGTCCATTGTAGAACGTGCAATGATGATGTGACCAGGCTTCTCCGTAGCGGTAGTTCTGATACCGCAAATCTCTCTGTATCTCCCGCATCGTAGTGTGCGGGATCACCTCCGTCCTCCATTGTTGGCCATCATCCGGATAAAATGGTGTGTTATCCGGACGAGGCCACGGGAATGATGTCGTCGTAGGGACCTCGGGGTCAGGCTGCTGCGATGAAGTGGAAGCGGTGGTCTTTCCCCGTCTTTTCAGCGTCTGATCACCTCGAGCCATATCTGCACAAATAGAAACCAAATTATGTTAATAAGCGATTGAGCTGATTGAAAATAGCATGCGATCGATCGTGCTCGACAAAGATTGAACGATCCTACTGACGACCAACCGATCTCAAAAAGGATCGATTGATCCGTATGTGTTATGGTAAAATGCAAAGTATCTCAATCGATCGATCCAAATTTTGCTCGGTCGATCCTAATCTGTTACGGGTTTTTAACATGTAGGCTTTATAGAGCTCGATCGATCCATCCAAAAACAGGGATTGATCGATCGCGAACCTGATTTCGAAACCAAATCCCTAATTTCGCTAAATCTTACCAAATCTCTTAAATCATGCACAGGTTATATTCCAAACAACCTAACAAACATCTATTCAACTCCTATTTCTCCTAAAACACTCTAAATTTCCCAATTTTACCGATTTTTTTCTTATTTTTACCGAATTGAAAAAGTAGAGATTTAGAATTGTACCTTTGCAGATTGATTAAAATGTTTACAGAATCAGGTAGAGCTCAAAAATCTGATCGGATTAGACCCAAAAACCACTTAAATCGATGGTGAATCGAAGTATTTATGAAATAATTAAAAATTGAAGGTGTGAGGGTGATTTTTCGCGAGAGGAGATGAAGTTTTTTTAGGGTTTTGATCCGTTTGATCGTGTTTTGGGTTTATAAAGTTGTTTTTCGGTTTAAGTTAAGTGAAATCGAAACCCGGTTTACTTACCTGGACTGGGGATCGATCGATCCTTTTAACGATCGATCGATCGCGGATCTTTACGGCTTTGATTTAATCGATTGGTTGATTGATCGGTCTCCTTTCGGCAAGTCGATCTTGGCTGGTTACGGGATTTCCTATGTTTTAAGAGATCGATCGATCGCAGAAGTGATCAGTCGATCTGTTTTCCCGGACTAAATTTTCCTTCTTATCGATTGATCGTTCCATATGGGTATGATCGATCCATGATTGTGCAGCAAAATCCAGTCTTCTTAGGATCGATCGATCGGTTGCTGAAGATCGATCAATGTTGAAGTTGTGGTTATACCTGCAAAACTAAAAACTAAGTTAGTAGAGTTAAATCTTAAATTACTAAAATAAAAGTATGTACAATAAGAAACGTGGTTTGCCTCCAAAGAGCGCTTGTTTAACATCACTAAGCTTGACGACCCAACGTTTGAGTTTATGTAGTAGGAGGTTCCGAGAGAGAAACTTGTAGGTTCTCGCTCTTGTCTTTGGTTTATAGGTAAGGTTTGCATCTTTGCCCATTGACCGTGAACTCTCCTCCAGACTTATTCCATAGGACTACTGCTCCATAGGACCTGACCTCTTTGATAGTAAATGGTCCAGACCATCTTGACTTTAGCTTTCCTGGAAAAAGTCTCAGTCTGGAGTTGAAAAGCAGGACTTGGTCTCCCTCTTTGAATTCTCGTCTCAGGATTCTTTTATCATGGAATGTTTTGGTCTTCTCTTTGTAGATTTTGGAGCTCTGATATGCTGCATGTCTTGTTTCCTCAAGTTCTTCCAAGTCAATCAGGCGTTTTTCCGAAGTTGTCTTGATGTCGAAGTTAAGCAGCATGATAACCCATAATGCCTTGTACTCTAATTCTATCGGGAAGTGACAACTCTTTCCATACAGCAGGTTGAATTGAGTGGTGCCAATGGGGGTTTTGTAGGCAGTTCTATATGCCCAAAGAGCATCATCAAGCTTACTTGCCCAATCCTTCCTTGATTTGCCGACAGTCTTCTCAAAGATTTCTTTGATTTGCCTGTTCGAAACCTCCACTTGCCCAGATGTCTGAGGGTGATACGGTGTAGCCACTTTATGTTTGACCCCATTTTTCTTCAGCAAATTTTCAAAAATCTTGTTGATAAAGTGGCTGCCTTCATCACTGATTACAACTCTTGGGACTCCAAATCGAGGAAAAATTATGCTCTTGAATAACTTGATAACCACCTTCGCATCATTGGTAGGACTTGCAACAGCTTCTACCCACTTGGAGACATAATCAACTGCCACTAAGATGTATTTGTTGTTGTAGGAAGATGGGAATGATCCCATGAAGTCAATCCCCCACACATCAAATATCTCAACCTCAAGAATGGGATTTTGTGGCATTTCATTTCTTCTGCTCATGTTGCCTTTTCACTGACATGCATCACACTTATTGATATGTTCATGAGCATCCTTGAACATTGTGGGCCACCAGAACCCTGCCTGTAGTATCTTTTGGACAGTCTTAAAAGTAGCAAAGTGTCCACCATACTCAGAACCATGACATTGTGTCAGTATTCCTGCTATTTCCTCCTCAGCGATACATTTTCGAAAAATATGATCTTTGCACTGCTTGTAGAGAAATGGCTCATCCCAGTAGTATTGTTGATATCTTGGAAAAATTTCTTCTTGTTGTAACCTTGGAGTTCTGGAGGTGGGATTCCGCATGACAAGTAGTTCACAAAGTCTGCATAGCATGGAAGACTCAATTCAACTGCATTGGTCTCTAGGAGATTGTTTAGCTCGCTGTCTACAATATGGAGCATCTGAATTGTATGAATCTGCTCTTCAGGTAACGAGTCATTAATAGGCAGAATCTCTGAAATCCTCATTCTAGACAGATGATCAACAACTCCATTTTTTATCCATTTCTTGTCCTTGATTTCCAAGTCGAACTCTTGCAGAAGTAATATCCATCTCAACAGTCTCGGTTTTGCATCCTTTTTAGCTAGTAGGTGTCTCAGTGCTGCATGATTTGTGTGTACTATCACTTTAGAACCAACCAGATATGTTCGAAACTTCTCAAATACGTACACAATCGCTAGTAGCTCCTTCTCAGTTGTAGCATACTTCGTTTGTTCATCGTCTAATGTTCTGCTGGCGTAATAGATCACATTCAGCTTTTTATCTATCTTTTGTCCCAAGACTGCTCTCACAGCATAGTCGCTTGCATCACACATCACCTCAAAAGGGAGATCCCAGTCTGGTGGCTGTACTATTGGGGCACTTTTCAAAGCTTCTTTTAACTTTAAGAAAGCTGTCATGCACTCCTCATCGAACATAAACTCTGTATCCTTGCATAGAAGTCTTGTGAGTGGTCTGGCAATGCTAGAAAAGTCTTTAATAAACCTTCTGTAGAAACCAGCATGCCCGAGAAAACTCCTAATTTCCTTGACAGATTTCGGAGGTGTGAGTCTGGTCATGACATCAATTTTGGCTTTATCTACTTCTATACCAGCTTCTGAAATCTTGTGTCCAAGTACAATCCCCTCTTTTACCATGAAATGACATTTCTCCCAATTCAGAATTAGGTTCATCTCCTCGCATCTTTTAAGTACCCTGCAGAAATTCGAAAGACACACAGCAAAAGAAGAACCATACACAGAGAAATCATCCATGAATACGTTCATTATCTCCTCAATCATTTCAGAGAAAATATACATTACGCATCTTTGAAAAGTCGCAAGAGCGTTACATAGTCCAAATGGCATTCTCCTGTAAGCGAAGGTACCATAAAGACAAGTAAATGTCGTCTTTTCCTGATCCTGAGGATGGATGAGTATTTGAAAGAATCCAGAATACCCATCTAGAAAACAGTAGTATGAATGATTGGCTAATCTTTCTAACATTTGATCAATGAATGGCAATGGAAAATGATCTTTCCTAGTCGATGCATTCAGTTTTCTATAGTCTATGCACATCCTATGACCAGTGATAGTTCTTATAGATATCAGTTCATCTTTCTCATTTCTAATCACAGTGACACCTCCTTTTTTCGGAACTACATTCACAGAAGATACCCAATTACTATCTGAAATGGGATAAATGATTTCTGCTCCTAGTAATTTTAAGATTTCCTTTTTTACTACCTCCTGTAAGTTTGGATTCAGTCTCCTCTGATGTTCTATTGATGACTTAGAGTCATCTTCTAAATATATTTGATGCATACATAATGATGAGAAAATTCCTTTGATGTCTCCTAAAGAGTAACCTAAGGTTTTCCTATACTTTTTTAGCTCATGCAATAACATAGACGTTTCATCATCAGACAGAGAGGCACTAACAATCACTGGGTAAGTAGAGTTTGTTCCAAGAAAAGCATACTTTAGCCCTGGTGGTAGTGGTTTGAGTTCCAGCTTTGGTGCATTCTGGAACTTCCAATTTTGATTTAATCTCTCCTTTCAGTGGGTTATGAGAGTCCAGGATCCGCTCATATTGCTCCATTTCCTCGTTGATCTTTATTGAATTCGCAGACTCCTTGGTAAGAGCTAATTGAAGAGAGTCTTCAACAGCTAACTCCTCCAGATACTCTTCAACCATATCCTCCAGCATCTCAATGTAAAAGACCTTTTTCTCTATTGTAGGCTTCTTCATGACCTCCAGTATGTCAAACTTTAATACTGAGGATCCCAAGTTCAGGTCTGTAATCCCTTTCTTCACATCAATAATAGCTCCAGCTGTGGCAAGGCATGGACGCCCAAGGATCTGTTTCTTAAACCTTCTAGGGAATGAAAGTTTTGGCTCATAAGGTGGGAGCACAAAATCAGCTGTCTCCCCTGTAGCTTTGCTTCTGTCAGCTTTAGCATTCACATCGATGCTCTCTTCTGCAGGAGAATCTTCTTTAACCTCTTCACCAGCTATCTCCTCTGATGTTGTCTCAGTAGGTATGTTATCCAATCCAGATTTCTTCTCTGTTGCTCCTCCACTTGGAAATTCCTTTCCACTTCTCAATGTTATGGCCTTGCAGTACTCCTTAGGATTAGGTATGTCCAGGTAGAACTCTTTTTCCATTGCTTCTTGAGGATGAAGCTACTTGAGCAATTTGATTCTCTAGTCCTTTCACATGCGTCGCGAGTCCTTCAAACTTGGAGTTTGTATTATTGTAGCAAGCTTTCATCTCAGCTATCTCTTTCTTTGTTCCTCATTGTGTCCTTCCAGCAGCTGCTTCAGCATGTTCTTCACTTCATCATCCTGAGGAGGTTGATTCGAATTGCTTCCGCTCTGCTGGAAGTTGCTGAGTTGTGGTCTTGGCACATAGCTGCTATTTGAAGGGACTTGATTGCCAAAGTTCTAGTATCCTCTGGATTGGTTGTTTGCTTGCCCTTGATAGCTGCCCTGGTTGTTGTAGTTATTCCTCTAGAAATTCCTTTGACCTTGTTGGTTGAAAGGTCTAGGTTGGAAACTGTTTTGTCCTTGCTGGTTCTGTTGCTTGGACTGATAGCTCTGACTCTGATTTTGATATCCTTGTCCTTGCTGCTTCAGGATCGGAGGGTATACTTGATCTTGTGGATTCTCCACATTCTGTCTCATATAGGATAGATTGTTGTTATAAGGCTTATACTGATAGCTTCCCTGATTTCCTACATAGCTAACTTCTTCAGGGTTCCCTTCCAAGGTCTCCATTGTAAGGTCTTGAAAGTCTGGTTGGTAGGCATCTTGTTGATCCACAAAGTGGACTTGTTTCTGGTTCAAGTGCAGAACCTTGTCCAGCCTATCAAGCTTTTCGTTAATCTCCTTAAGTTTCTGATCCTCCAGCTTCACACCTCTTGATGACCTATCATAGTCCTCACTGTAGCATTGGTTGCTTTGAGCTAGGTTCTCGATCAGCTGCTCTCCTTGGTCAACATTTAAATTAGCGAAACTTCCATAGCTTGCTGTGTCAAGAGCTATTCTGAACTTCTCATGAACTCCTCCATGAAAGATTCCCAGCAATGCATCTTTCTCTACCCCATGATGAGGGCATGCTCTGGTGTATCCTTTCAGTCTGTCCCAGGCTTAATAGAATGACTCGTTTGGTCCCTGTCAGAAGGTAGTGATATCATTCCTGATTTTGGTTGTCTTATGCTTGGGAAAGAACTTATTAGTAAATTCTTTCTTGCACAAAGCCCATGTGGAGACCAGCTCTGAAGGCACATTGTGTTCCCACTGAGCAGCTCTGTCTCCTAAAGATAATGGGAATAACATCATCTTGATTGCGTCTTGAGGGACACCATTGATCTTGACTGTCCTGCAGAGCCTCTCAAAATCATCTAGATGATGAAGTGGGTTCTCATTGGGTAAACCATAGAACTTGGAGCCTTGCACCATATTGATTAAACTCGTCTTCATAATTGTTGTTGGAAACTGTTGGCGTAGGGATGCCAAGGCTGATGGTCCTTTCACCAGGCTCGTTAAATGCTCCAATTCGCTTGCGAGAACCTCTTGCGTCAACTTGTGGAATAGATAATATACCAATTCCACGCCCTTGGTGTTCTTCTTGTTGGAAGTGTTGAGCTTCTCCTCTGTGATCTTCCATGGATTTGGAGATTGTTCCAGTCTTTCTCTTAGAGTTCTCAAACGATTTCCTCTCTCAAAGTGTCATATCTCGTGAATCAGTGGTTGCAAGTTTTGTTGTCCTTTGCTCCTCAAATTCATGAACCTGCAAAACATAAAGATTCTCGAGTCTAAGTCAGCGACAAGAGGAATGTAACAAATGTAATAAACTTAGTCTTAGATGACTTCTTAAATCTATTGGCTAAATTACTTCCCCGACAACGGCGCCAAAAACTTGATAGAGATTTATTTATCTCCACGAGTTTCACTTAAGGTTACTAACAAGTATCCTCAAGAGTTTACCCGATTTAGTGACTGCAAATGCACATTTATGCCTCTTGTAGTATAAACGGGATCGATCTTCAGGAAGGTTTATAACACAATAGATTATAGGAATTATACTCTAAGCTAAGAGATTAAAAGTTCAATGGTGATAGAAACAGTAGAAATTTTAACTAATTTAGAACAAATTAATTAAGACGACGAATGAATTGAATAAAGAAAGTATTAATTGGGGAAACAATCCAACCATGGATTAGGCGTTAGAATGAATAGGGATGAGATCGAGATATCAATTTAAATCATGGATGTGTAATTTGCATTTCCAGACAATGAGATTATGAACAGGTTAATACATTCCCATGTAAAAACCCCTATGCTTAGAACTAGATTTGATCAATTCTCATTGCAAACCCTAAAACTAAACAAGCATTAAGATTCATCTCAATTTTCATCAAATTCTCTAGACAACTACTTCCGCAGGCTAGAATCATAAGATTCACTATTCAGATTATCCTATGAATTCACTATCCATTTCCCAAGATGTGAATTCGATAAACCCTAGATTAACTCTTCCAAGATCAACCTAACATTAAACATATCTAATAGTGATGGATTACACAATCCTGGACCTAAATATCATCTCATGATCTCAATGCCCCTAATCATCTATCCTATCCATGGTCGAATTTAAGAATCTACTCAGACATAACAAAAATTGCAGGTAAAACAATTAAAGGTGAAGAGAACATAATTGAATTGCAGAGATTGAATAATACAAGAATTCTTAAGAAAATAAAACAATAATTGTTTTACTAAACACCATAGATTGTTGAAGAAATAACTAGGGTTCTCTGTCACTTTTTCTCTCTGGAGGCTGAATAAAACGTGCCCCTTAGTTTTCCTTCAAAAAACCTATTTATAGGTTCCCAAAAACCTAATTTATTAGACTAAAACGACATAAAAATAATGAGTTATTTAAGGGATCGATCGATCGGACGAAGGGATCAATCGATCCTTGAATCCGTCGTAAATATTTTTGGGCTGGTAGATCGATCGATCTTGACGGATATCGATCGATCTAAACTTGCTCGATCGTTCTTCTCTCTTTCTGGTCGGTCTTGGAAATTCACGCAATCACGATCACATAATCGATCGATCGATCGTTTCTGGCTGAGATCGATCGATCTCTTCACATAGAGAGGTGTATAGGTTTAATCGTCATTTGAGTCCGTTCATCCTATTGACACATTCTGATCATTCTCGCATATCAGCTACCCGTGACTTCATAAACTCCAAAAACATTCCTAACTTGCTTTGAATCCTCTGAAAAATAAAAACTGGAAAACATCCTAGAGTTCTAATGCATATGAACCTAAATGTATCCTAAAATGTAAAATATAATGGTCAATTCTTGCAAGTTATGTACAAAATGATCTATTAAAATTGCTAAAATGTGGGTTTATCATGTTAGGCCTTGATTTTCAGAGACAAGTATCGGCGATACCAATGCCTGCCCTTAACATGGTGTGCATCCTTGAGAAGGGTTCAACATGCATGATTCCCACTGTGGATGTTGCGAGTGATGGAAAAGTTAGACAACTTTCGGCCATGCAACTTTCCAAAGGAATAAAAGGCGAGGCAACAAATCTCACCGGGTTGGATGACGAGTTTAAGGAAACATCTGTCATCTTTCCTATGATCGAGAAAATCCATAAGCGGAACAAGGACGGGATAGCGGCTTGGCTACCCGAGAACCTACCACCTAGGAGAGAGGTGAATCATCGGATCAAGTTGGAAGTCGGAGTCAAACGGTCCACAATGGTCCCATACCAGATGGCTCCTTCCGAATTGGTGGAGCCAAGGAAACAACTCGAGGAGTTATTTTCAACGGTGTCGAATAAGGTAACCATCAGGAATTGATCCTAGAAGGGCTTGTCCATTATCCTACAGCCAAAGAGTTGGTGAAGTTGGTGTTGGCGAGAAAAACTCTTCAGTTCTATGTAGTTGATGACACACTCTACACCAAGGCTAGACAAGTATATGTCCCAAATTATGAAAGGGTACAACGAGATATTATCTGGGAATGTCATGAAACTTCTTGGACGAAACACCCGGAACAGAAGCTGACCTTGGGCCGACTGGAATGCTACCCTCGGCACTTTGAGAGTGTAAACCAGGAAGATTGGGCGAAATTGTTAGACATCGCCCAAATCTCCTATGATCTACAACGGAGTGAGTCAACCAATAAGAGTCCATTTGAGCTTGCTACCGGCCAATGTTCAATAACTCTCCATGCAATGACCATATCACACGATAAGACACGGAGTCTGGACGCACAGAAGATGGTTCAAACATGGGAAGATCATGCTTGTCTTGCTCGGGTATGTATGGAGAAGCCTCATAAGTGCATAAAAGAGGGGGCCGATGGTAATATACGACCCTTAGACTTAAAGTTAGGGGACATAGCGTTGTTCAAAGAGAGGCTAAGGGAATTCACGGCAACGAGGGCGTCACCAAATTGGGTGGGGGAGAATATCACGGGCCGGAAATTCAAGATGTCTTTGGGCCGTAACAATGACATATGGGCCGCAACAAGCACATCCGGCCCGCAACAAGAACTGTCCAGGTTCATTGTATTTAAAAGATTTCCCACCCAAATCCAGGATCCCTACAAATCCGTCCTCAATCCCTAAAGATCCGCCCGGGATCCCTAAAGATTCATCCGGGATCCTTAAGAATCCACCACACTTATGAGTATCTTTGTTTTAGCCGTAGGATTAGATTTAATCTCCACCATCCATTTTGGAGGTGTTTTTGTATAAATAGGGGTGAGATCCCTCATTTGTAATCACTTATCATTCTTACCAATACATGAGATGTTAAGAGCATTTCCTTCTTGTTTTCTGAGTTTTCTCTTATTTTTAAGTTTTATTTCAGAGTTAGGCTGCCTAGACCGTTTGTCTAAACCCAAACAAGTTTAGGACCGCACGGTTTGATCCTATAAATTCAAGCCCGTGACATATGACTGACTTATGTAGACCTCGTGGTGGTGGATCAGCCGGCCCTCTAGGAAATTTTCTAGGTCATATCAAATGGCTGGTCTCATCCTGAAACTTCTTCTCAGTAGGTCAATAACACAAGCGAAGAGGAGACATCGAAATCATGACCACAAGAAAAAAAGTTGACTTCTCCATCGATCAAAATATTACTTTGCAGATTGTAATATCAATTGATATTGTTGATTAATTGGGACGGTTTTTAACTTTATATAAAGAGAGTAAGAGACCCTTATGTTAACCACGGATATCGAGTATTAATCAAGAAATCTATTAATTGATTGTATTTGATAATTTAATCAAAAGTAAACTATCCTGAAAATAAGTACGTTAATTGTTAATTACCTTTCATTTTCGAAAGATGTTTCTTGACTTTCCCTGCACAGCCTTTGCAGTGAAGTGACACTCTCTAAACTACCACCTTTAAAGAAAGATTGTTAAGTTTTTTACTTCAGACATAAATTCATGATTACACAAATGAACGGATTTGTCAATGATTTACTTGATCGGATGATGTTTAATTCTTCTCCGGTGGCTGCGGCGACGGTGGAGGAGGAGGTGGTGGAGGTTGTGGGGGAGAGAATTTGAAATCTGGAGACGAAATATCTTTATCTTCAAGAGAGCTTTGAGATGCTGTCGAAGAAGCTTTTGTCGGTTCAGAAAAAGGATTATCCGGCGACATAACCGGGTCATAATCCAGGAACCCCCCGAAGAAATCAGGTTGCTTCTTATCCAAGAAAGAAGAAGAAGAGAGATACTTCGAGGCGTTTATTACCAATCTATCTTCATGAATCTTATCCAAATCATCACCCGTAGTTATCTCCGGTTCGATAGGTAATGGAATCGGATCAGAATCCCCAAACCCGTCACAGAAAATCGAGTTGCTCAATAAGTACCTTGAAGAACCTTGAGGAGTGTCACTACTAAAACAACCAGTCGGTGACTTGCCACCTTCACATTGACTTTTCTTGCTCTTCCTCTTCGCAACACGTGTTTGCTAGGAACTCTCTAGACCTAATCTAGTCTTAAGAGGAGCATGATACGTAGAAGAAGAGGAGGAGGAATTATGGTTTGGAGAAGGTGGAGGAGTGAACCTCTGACCGTCACGTATGATTGGGTTATGACGGTCGATGGCACTACCACCGAGCCGGATCGTTGCTGAAGAAGAATAAGGTCGTGAGGTTTGGTCCATGGTTGAGCAAATGTTTCTTGTTGATGCTTGAGAGGCACATAAAAATTTTTAACCTTTTTTTTGCATATAATGCCAAAGAGTTTTAAGAGAAAGTATATAGTTGTCGTATAAAAATAAAAATGGAGAGAGGTTTCTGAAGCGACACAAAGCTGTGATCGTACCAGTGTTCAATTTCCCCAATCGATCATCCGATTCCAAGACATTGGACTGAAACTCGGAGGTTTCTAAGGATTTCTTGAACCACTTGGTCTCACATACAGCTTGGATACTCATCCTCGTTGCTGGATTCGGATCGAGCAATCTGTAGATGATGGATCGAGCCGGTTTCGAGAGCCAGCTCGGGAATTTGTAGTCTCTCTGTTGGATCTTCCTGTACATGGTTACAATGTTGTAATCATCAAAAGGAATCTAACGTGCGAGAAGAACGAATAGGAACACACCACACGACCAAGAATCGGCCTTCACGCCGTCGTATGCTCTGTGAGCAATTACCTCCGGCGCTGTGTAAGCCGGCGTGCCACAAAATGTGTGGAGAATTCCGGTGATGCTACGGTGCTCCGGCAAAGCGGATAAACCGAAGTCGGAGACCTTGAGGTTTTCGTCCTTGTCGAGGAGGAGATTCTGGGGCTTCACGTCGCGGTGAGTGATTCCGTCTCGGTGGCATAAAGTCAGCGCCAAGACGAGCTGCTGGAAGTAGCGACGCGCCTCCGATTCCTTTAGGTGGCCAGAACAGATGATTTTCATGAAAATCTCTCCACCGGTGGCGAGGTCCATGACGAGATAGATTTTTGTTTTAATGGCCATGACTTAGTGGATTTTGAGGACGTTAGGGTGGTGGTGGAGGCAGCACATCGCTTCGATCTCCCGGATTATCCTCCGTTCCATATCGGCCTCGGCGGTTTTCTGCTTGACGATAATTTTGACGGCCAAGAGTTCGTCAGTTCAAATGGAACGAGCCACGTGGACTTTGGCAAAGCTACCGCTGCCGATCCGGCGACCAAGTTCGTATACCTGGAAACATATTGCAACAAATACAAGAAACACAAATCTGGTTTATACCTGGAAACTCTAAAGGGAACCTGAAGATGTAGTTTTATTCTCTCCTGAAGTGCAGAGGAATTGCAGGGTAACAGACTTTTCAAATAGTCGGTATCGGTCTGATCATTATTCATCCGGTTCAATCGAGTTATTCAGTTTCGGTTCGGATTTATGTTTAATCATCATACCAAGGGCAAAGTGATGCCGTTTTACTTTCTCTTCTCCATGTATAAGTTCTGGTTTTTTTTCCGATTAACAGAGTATTGAAGATAAGAAAGATTAGAGAGAGAGGAGTGTGTGTAATTCGTTGTTGTAACAAGAACTCGAGTATTGAGTTGATAGTCATTTTTGCTAGCTCCGTCTAGCTCTGGTGACATAACTAATCTTACCGGCAACGGAAGATTGGTGAACACCGGGTTACCAAATCTTCTTTGTTCTTCTGTTTTCATTCGATCATCTTATTTTGATCTTTTTTCTTAGTGTGATCTCTTTCAATTGAGTGCGATCATATTTCTTTGATCTCAGAAGCTCGCTATATTGCAGTTGAGATCGAACAAATTGGTATCAGAGCCGACCACTTTGGATTGTAGAAAAAAGTGGGGAGGAAGAAGAAGACGCTTACAGAACTCTAAGATTCAAGATCAAAATCAAGTAATAGATATCAAAAAATTCGATGGAGATGGAGATTTTTCGATGTGGAAGAGAAGAATGTTTGCGTACTTGAGCGTTCCGGATTAAAGGATGTTCTCGTACCCAAGGCTCCATCATCATCTGATTCAGAAGATGGAAAAGAAGAAGAAAAAAATCCAGAAGTGACCAAAAGAAGAACCGCAGAAATGGAATCTAGACTCGAAAGATGTGACAAGGCAAATAACATCATTTTCTTGAGTGTTGGAGACCATGTACTTCGAAAGATCGAAGAATGCGAGACTGCAGCAGAAACATGGGCCATGCTTGAAGCATTGTACATGCCAAAGACCTTGCCAAATCGAGTTCACGCGCAACTGGAACTGTATGGGTTCAAGATGAAAGATCATCGATCCATAAACGAAAACATTGATGATTTTTTGAAAATAGTTCGAGAACTAAGGCACCTAAGCATAGAAGTCCCCGAAGAAGTACAGGATGTACTCGTCCTGAATGCTCTACCTCAACGGTACGACCATTTGAAGGAGACACTTAAGTATAGTCGTAATGTTCTGAAGTTGGAGGATGTTGCAAGCGCGGCTCAATCCAAAGAGAAGGAAACTAGGCACGGGATTAATACAAGATCCATATCGGAAGGGCACTACGTGAGAGGAAGATCAGACATACGTGGGTACAGCTTCAAGAACAGAAACAACAATCGCTCTCGATCAAAATCACTCGAAAGAAAAAAGATCTGCTGGATATGTGGCAAGGAGGGCCACTTCAAGAAACAATGTTACAAGTGGATTGAAAGAAACAAGAACAGGAAACAACCATATGATAGAGGCGAATCTTCTGTTGCCCGAGATGATGCTCAAGACTTGGCAGCTCTGTTAGCGGACGAAGCAAATGTATCGCAAGGAAATATGGAAAGAGATGAATGGGTTATGGATTCAGGATGCTCCTTTCACATGACACCTAGAAAGGATGTCTTTCTTGAGCTCAAGGAAACAAATTCAGGAAGGGTAAGAGTTGCAAATAACTCATTCGTCGAGGTGAAAGGAATAGGCTCGGTAAGATTTCAGAACCCAAATGGCACTACATTTGTTTTAAGTGAAGTTAGATACATGCCAGACTTGGGAAGAAACTTAATCTCTCTAGGGACACTAGAGGCAAAAGGTTGCGAGTTTAAGGGATCAAACGGACTTCTTAAGATTGTGAAAGGATGTTCGGTCATTATGAAAGGTTGTAGAAAGAATAGGGACACTCTATATCTTCTGCAGGGAACAGCAAAGGTTAAGGAAGATATCAGCGCCCTTGCAAACAACGTCACAGAAACGCTTGAAGAAAGATATACACACTTATGGCACAGCCGAATGGGTCATATCGGACAAAGGGCACTAAAAGCATTGGCTCAAAAGGGATGTCTAGACAAAGAAAGGATACAAGAAATTGTTTTCTGCGAAGACTGTGTCATAGGAAAAACACAAAGAATTAGTTTTGGAGATGCAAAACACGTTACCAAAGCCAAACTAGATTATGTTCACTCTGATCTATAGGGTTCTCCCAATGTACCTCATAGAATAGGAAGGAGCCAGTATTTTGTATCGTTCATTGACGACTGGTCCAGAAAAGTGTGGATTTACTTCCTTAAAACCAAGGACGAAGGGTTTGAAAGATTCTGTGATTGGAAAAAGATGGTTGAGACTCAATCTGAAAGAAAGGTGAAGAAATTAAGGACAGACAACGGTCTAGAATTCTGTAACACAAGGTTTGACAATTTTTGCAGAAATGAAGGCATAGTAAGACACAAAACATGCACCTACACCCCTCAGCAAAACGGGGTTGCAGAGCGGTTAAATCGTACAATCATGAATAAGGTTCGTTGTATGTTGAGTGAAAGTGGGCTCGAAAAATCCTTCTGGGCAGAGGCAGCCTCCACAGCAGCCTATTTGATAAATCGATCCCCCTCCACAGCTATAGATTTTGAAATCCCTGAGGAAAAATGGACATCTGCAACTCCAGACCTAAAGCATATAAGGAAATTTGGCTGCATTGTATATGTTCACTCAGATGATGGCAAACTTAATCCTCGGGCTAAGAAGGGAGTTTTCACCGGTTATCCAGAAGGAGTGAAAGGCTTCAGAATCTGGATGTTGGAAGAAAACAAACTAGTCATCAGCTGAAATGTAATCTTCAAGGAGGATGTCATGTTCAAGAACCTAAATGATGAAGACAAATCAGGTAACAAAAGTTCTGATAAGCCTGGAACTATAAGCACCTCTCTAAATTTTAGTACCTTAGACAGAAATCAGATAACAGAGACTATCAGCCAAGGTGGAGAAATATTAGAAGATGATGACACTTTAGAAACTGATCAAATAGAAACCGAGAATGAGTGTGAGGAAGATGCTGAGAATCTTGATGACTACCAGCTTGCCAGAGACAGAGCAAGAAGAAATATAAAACCACCTATCAGATTAGATGACTACAAGACATATATCCGGAAGAGGAAGATATTGCGGGATATGTATACCTGCTACAAGAAGAGATAGGAAGACCTGAACCTCAGAGTTTCAAAGAAGCTTTAGAAGATTTAGATCGAGATTTTGGCTTGATGCTGCAGATGAAGAAATGCAGTCTCTCAAGAAGAATTACACATGGGTTCTAGTAGATCCAGTAAAGTCACATAATGCAATAGGTTGCAAATGGATATTCAAAAGAAAGGCAGGGATCAGTGGGACAGAAGCTCCTAGATTTAAAGCTCGTTTGGTGGCAAAGGGCTATTTACAGAAGGAAGGGATAGACTATCAAGATATCTTCTCTCCGGTTGCCAAACATGTGTCCATTCGCATGTTGCTATCCGCAGTAGTTCACCATGATTTCGAACTTGAACAAATGGACGTGAAGACAGCTTTTCTTCACGGTTTTCTTGACGAGACTATCTACATGGAGCAACCGGAAGGTTTTGTGGATAAGAAGCATCCACATAAAGTGTGCTTGTTGAAGAAATCTCTTTACAGGCTTAAACAATCCCCTAGACAGTGGAATATGCGTTTCCATGAATTCATCACAACTAACGGATACTCAAGGAGTGAGTATGATATGTGTTTCTACTTCAAAGAGATCAAAAGTGGTAACTACATCTATCTTCTTCTTTATGTGGATGACATATTGATTGCATCTGCTGACAAGTCTCAGATAAGCAGACTTAAGGAGCTTTTGAGCTCGGAATTTGAAATGAAAGATCTAGGTGCTGCAAAGAAAATTCTGGGGATGGAAATTACTAGGGACAGAAAAAGGGGAACTCTCACCATATCTCAGAAAGGATATATGCAGAAAATCCTTGAGAATCATGGTCTAGATTCAGCAAAAGAGGTTTCTACTCCTCTTGGTGCTCATTTTCATTTAAGATCGGCTACAGAAAGGGAATTTTCAGAACAGGGTGATCGAATGAAACAAGCATCCTATCAAAGTACAGTAGGGAGCCTAATGTATGCAATGATAGGGACGAGACCGGACTTAGCATATGCTGTAGGGATGGTCTGCAGGTTCATGAGTAAACCCCTTAAATATCACTGGCAAGCTGTTAAGTGGGTTCTGAGATACATTCGAGGCACTAGTGATGTGAAGCTATGTTTCTCAAATGAAGGTCCTTTCGAAGTGGTAGGATTCTGTGACTCAGAATACGGTGCAGACTTGGATAGGAGAAGGTCAATATATCAGGAATAGTATTTACTATAGGAGGGAACATTGTCAGCTGGAAGTCGACTCTTCAAAAGGTTGTTGCCCTCTCAACAACAGAGGCAGAATATATATCTTTAACCGAGGCTGCTAAAGAAGCTATGTGGCTCAGGGGATTCATAAATAAGATAGGGTTCAAGCAAGCTGCTGTCAAAGTTCATTGTGACTCACAAAGTGCTATATCCTTAGCCAAGAATGCAGTGTACCATGAACGAACTAAGCACATGGCAGTTAAGTTGAATTTCATTAGAGATTTGATTAACTTCGGATATATACAGGTGGTAAAGATAGCCACTGACTATAACCCTGCTGATGCTCTAACGAAAGTCCTTCCTGTGAGAAAGTTTAAAGATGCAATGGACTTTCTCAGGGTTAAGAAGGATTAAGTCCCTGCTGCAGGTAAGTTATTCTTAAAAGGAAAAGCTAAGTGGTGTTTTACTTAGGGTGGAGTTCTCTTGGACTCAAGTTGAGATGTTGTTTTATCTCAGATGTTTTTAAACAGGGAAAGGGTTGTTATGTCTTTGTTTTGTATCTCCAAGTTCTTTGTTTTTTAGGTCTCTCAAGTTTTATCGTGGAGAGGATCATATGAAAATCTTATAAGGTGGAGATTTGAAGTGCAGAGGAATTGCAGGGTAACAGACTTTTCAAATAGTCGGTATCGGTCTGATCATTATTCATCCGGTTCAATCGAGTTATTCAGCTTCGGTTCGGGTTTATGTTTAATCATCATACCAAGGGCAAAGTGATGCCGTTTTACTTTCTCTTCTCCATGTATAAGTTCTGTTTTTTTTCCGATTAACAGAGTATTGAAGATAAGAAAGATTAGAGAGAGAGGAGTGTGCGTAATTCGTTGTTGTAACAAGAACTCGAGTATTGAGTTGATAGTCATTTTTGCTAGCTCCGTCTAGCTCCGGTGACGTATCTAATCTTACCGGCAACGGAAGATTGGTGAACACCGGGTTACCAAATCTTCTTTGTTCTTCTGTTTTCATTCGATCATCTTATTTTGATCTTTCTTCTTAGTGTGATCTCTTTCAATTGAGTGCGATCATATTTCTTTGATCTCAGAAGCTCGCTATATTGTGGAGATCGAACATCTCCGATATATCTGATAAAGCTCCTACACAAGCTTGTAACATAGCAGCAATCGGTGTGGTGGATCTGTTCAGAATTAATTAGATCGGGTCAAATTCTTAAACACTCTCCATGTGAAGAGATTGTGTCAAAAGTACTTCTCTTATGTCTTAAACACTCTTCTTGTAGGTCCCATCTCATTTTTTACTTCTTCTTCCATCGATTACCCCTCTTTCATTTTTTATATTTTTTTATTTAATTATAAATCCACTCATCATTCTCTCTCCTCCTTTTATTTAATATAAACAATTAATTTTGTAGGACCCACAAAATCATATTTCTTCTTTTCCTTGGCCATTAACGTACAACCACCTAACTCAACCTCATTTTTTTCAATTTTTTCTTCTTCTCTCTTTTTCTTCTCTTAAATTTAAACCTGTACACTTGTGTACACTCGTCCGACAAAGCTTTTTCGTCCGTTCTGTAGCTCTGAAAACTCCTTTCTGCCATTAACGTGGAGCTCCACTTCGATGATTTTTGGTTTTGGCGGTTGAAGACGATTTGAACGGGATTTGAGCTCTGATTCTTCATTTCAGGTTTTGTGCATTATTTAGATATTCATTTCAGGGTTTAGATGAAGTTTAGTGATATTATTTGAAATGTATATCGTTTTATTTATTACAGAGAAAGTACAACTGGGTGTTACAAAAAGTACAACTCAATACAACTATGTTGAAAAAGTATAACTAAATACAAATGAATATAACTACGGTTAGAATATCAGTAATCAAAGCCAATTCGTTGCAAGTAATTCAGACATGATTTCTAGTGCAAGGGAAGATTATGACAATACAAATCAAGCTGCAAGTGAGCCATCGGAACATAATGTTATTGTTGTGCACGATGAAGAAGGAAGAGACATGAATACCTTGTTATGAATTTGAGGTCACACCTTCGGTACAAGAAGATGAGCCTGCAAATCTCGAATGGGAAGATAGTATGAATGTATAAATTGGTCAACAATTTGAAAGCAATGCACACGTGCAAAAATTAGTAGAGAGAGCTGAACATTTAAATTGTTTTTAGTATGTTGTTGTTAATACCGATAAAAAGCAGTATGCGGTCAAATGTTGTGAAGCAGAAAGATGTTGCAAGTGATATTTGCGGGCTACGAGATATGTTGATTCTACTTTCTTCTGATCAGAAGGCACAACAACATTCATACGTGTTCGCGTACATCTTCTAGTACAAGTACAAGGAGAAGATGTGGCACAACACAGTTAGTTGAAAGTATTGTGTATTAGAGGGTATTACATGGTTTCAGGAATTGAAATATATGGGTATTACTCGTTTAACTATGTACTATAAAATACAACTGTGTATTAATAGTACAACTACGTTGTAGGGTTTAGGGTTTAGGGATTAGGGTTTAGGTTTAGGGTTTGGGTTTTATGGGTTATAATCATGTATTTGAGATACTAAAATCAACGTTTACCCTATTAATTATGATATCCAATTATTAATCTAGAAAAAATAAAAAATAACATGTTTTAACCTTACAAACCCTAAACATATATGTGTGTTATTAACTTGTTTGATCATTATTATGTAAATTGCTGAAAATTTGTAATTTCAAAAATTTATTACTATGAAAGTTTTCTAATCCTAATTTAGTAACTTAATGTAGTCGATACAACTCAGAAAATTAACTACAAATATCGATATAACTGAAAAATCCATAAATTGACATTTATATAACTATGTGATATTTATACTACTATGTACAATTATAGTGTGAACGCTTCCAGTGTGAACAAGTGTGAACGCATAATATTTATTATTTTTTATTGAACAGTAGTGTGAACACAAAATATTTATTATTTTTATTGAACAGTAGTGTGAACGCGCGGGAGGGCGCTTGTGATTTAGCCCCATTCGTACTCACTTGTATTCAATTATATACTCAAAACTCAGTTGTATTCAGTTGTATTATCAAAACTGAGTTGTATCCCCGTAAAACTAAAATAGAGCCAAAAGTACGTAAATACTTAACCAAAATTATGTAAAAATTCATATAAAGCTAGTAAGTATACTTTAATTATGTAAAAATTCATATTATTATAATTTAATTATCTTAAGATAATTAGCTAAAAATAATTATAAATATATTATAGTAAGATAATTACAAATATTGTATTATCTAATATTATCTAATATAAATATACTTTAATTATAATTTATATAGCTAATTATAAATATATTTAATTGTATCATAACGTATAATTATATCTATTGATCTTTCAAATAAACTATTATTCTGCGTTTTAATTCCGTCTAATTTGTTTAGAATACTAAAATCCACTATTAATCAAATTTCATTCAAATCAAATATCAATCAACAATAAGAGTAAAACAAAATGTATTATACTCTTATTTTGTATAAAAAGTACAGTAAAATCCATTATAATAAAAATGTAACAAAATTAAAAAGATATTGAATAACAAGATATTTCAATGCATTTTAAATTATATCCAACAAATATTTAATCTAATAATACTAGATTGCAGATTTTAGCATACTCAGTAGTTTTGAAGAATAAAGGTCCCGGTTCAAGTGGCTCAGTATCCTGCAATCTATGCAATCCAAACACATTTTATGTTAGTAATTGTATCAATTGATATTCAGTTTTACATTAACATATAGTAGTGTCTATTGATACTCAGTTGTACACAACCACATAGTTTTATCTAATATACAATTCACATTTCCTACAAATCAACTATTAATCAACTAATAATATATGGTTATTGAGCATGTGGTCATTGAGGATGTCACAATTGTTGGAGATGCGGCCATTGTTGGAGATTCCGCCATTGTTGGAGATGAAAGATTTGGAAGAGATGTAGAGATAGGAGAAGATGGAGGAAGAAGCGTCCATCTATGTTATCTAATATAAATATAATTTAATTATAATTTAGATAATTTAATTTAATTATAATTTATATATAACTGTAATTATAAATAATTATAATTATAAATTATTAACTAAATGAGTTTGTTAATACTAATGTATTTATAATATTTATAAAAAAAATTATCAGCTCAATTGGTTAATTTTCTACTGTTTCAAATCATGTAACGAGTTCAACTTTCTTATTTGCTAATTTTCAATAATTTTATATTACTTTTTTTTAGCAACATAATTTTACATTACATATATTAAATATATGATATATACACAAAACATTAATTTGGTCTAGTGGTTCATGCTACTTGTTGTCTTTTGTGGGAACCTGAGTTCAAATGTAGGTGTGTGCATTTTTTAGGAGTTTCGCAAGAGTTGATATAAAAAAAGAGGATTGGTAGGCCCCACCACAACTTTTTTAAAAAAAATTTTAGTTTGACCCGGTTTGAATATGGATTACGATGGATTATCCAATAAATCGTGGTATGGGTTGTAAATAAATTTAAATTTAATGGTTTTTTGGTAATTGTATAAATTTTAACTATAAAAAAAAATCAAAAATAAAATGATAAAAAATGGAGAGTGTTTGAAAAACAGATTTAAGTATGAGGAGCTTTCAAGAAATTGTTCCAATTAGATCAAAGTAGAACAAAGGGGATGGGAATGTTGCGATTGTACGAAAGATAGAAAATAAAGCAGATATATTTGAGAGCTACACACCATTGTCCAGTATCATCTACAGCAATTACCCTCGGGTTGCTGTCTTAACCAACACCTATCACCATTTTCTCAGAATTAAATAGGACTAAAAACAGAAAGTTCATGTTATAAATATCGATTCAGGACATAACACACGGGAGAATACCAGTTTCTCAACAGTAAAATAAGGGTGGGATGATGCTGAAGTAGACAAGGTTGTGTTGATTGCACGCATATTATTAGGATGCTCAAGCAACAATTCTGAGTTGTGACTGAAGATTCATGCCGTTTCCGATTAAGCTTACTGACCCACCTGAGGAGAGTTATTAATGGTCAAGCAATGTCAGACTGTACCGAAACTTAACATGAAACTCAAAATATACTTTCTTAGCATTCCACTTATTCCAATTATTTCTAAAACTCTACACAATAGACAAGAGTATGTATGTCAAGATAATTAAAAATAATCGGGAAGACCCTTTTACATAATACACGTAATATACTTTGATCCGTTTCTCTTGCAAGAACAGTTCTGACTCTATAACGCTCTTTATCTACTTTCTCCAGTCGGCATGACCCTTCATGTCATACTTCACATTTGGTCTCCAAACCTTGAGAAATCTCAGTCAGATTATTAGAAATCCGAATACATTGAACTTACATCACTATCTCAAGACTTTAAAAAAGCATGTTATATAGTATAAGCTTTTTTCAGGTGATTGAAAGGATCAGTGTGCAAGAATTGAGTGTAGCAGACCTCTGGAATAAGCTAGTGGAGTATTCTGCAGAGAGGTTTAGCAGAAGAACAAGGCTTGGCTTCTTCTCGTGGCTCATAGCCTCACTCTCTGCTATCGCTTGAGTAAAAGTTACATATTATTTTGTGAACTCTATGAGATCCTATTTCTCTATCTGTTTCTGACATCTGAATTCTATTTATTTGTTACCCATTAAATGTTGTCTCTTTGCTACATTAAATTTGCTTGGTTTATCTTTCCTTGCGTAAAAATGGTTTATTCCGATCATATCTGTTTAAAGCATTTATTCAACGACATAGTCAAACCAGTTTGAAACTCAAATTACCAAAAATAAACATTATTATCATCCATTCATTCGATTAAGGAAGCTACAACATCCGAGAGTAAAGGACAGAAAAACCAAAAACAAAAAAAAAACCTTTGAATGCCTAAAAAGAAAAGAAACTACTTGCGTGGCTTGGCAATAGAGAGCTAGATTCCAAAATAAACAAAGATTAAGTCACACAGAAGAGCTGCCTTCCCAGGAATCTCCCATTACAACCGGAGCTCGAGGTCCAGCGTTGTCGTCTCTGTGACGGACGCTAGTGAGGTCCTCCTATTTGTCTCTTTTACAGCCTCGAGAGGAGGCATTTCCGTGCACACTTGAAGCAAATCTCTACATAGGTCTAAACCCTCGAGTATGCTTTGGCCGAGGTTGTCGGAATCTCTTGCTGGAGCTGGAACACAAACTCGAGGAGTTCTCCTTCTCTTTGGAAATGGATAATCTCTCCTGTTTTTCTCTACACATAGAAACAGCTTGTCAGAATCTCTAGTTACAACCGGAGCCATGGATGAAGATGAAGCTGCAGGTATAGCTGGAGCCATAGTCTGATGTGGATATGGAGCTTGTGATTGAGCCATAGACTGAGCTTTCGAATGAGCGAAAGCAAAGTAAAGCTTCAGGTTATCTTGGGAGTGGAAGGACCAGAGGCGAATAGTCTGGTTTTTCTTTAGTTTGTAATGGCGGAAGACGCTGTTCCATCCATTACATAAGACGTAATTGGAACTAGTCTTCATATCCCATCTCCTCAGGTTAACGTTCCATTCCTTACCACTAGAATCCACCAACATCACATCAACACCTTTCTTACGAATCTTGATGCTATGTTCCTCTATGATGTTCAACTCTTGCTCGTTCAAGAAGTCTATCTCCGCCATTTGGTTAAAAGGGATCAAGAGACGTGATTGGTCTTTCTTCAGATCACTCGCCTTAAGCTTCTTTTCAATGATCAGCTTCACATCCGCACCGTCCTTTTTTATCATCAGGTCAATCACCCATCCCGGCGTCTCCCCCGGCTCTCTTCTGACTGTCCGGTTTATTTCTCTAACCGGAGGCTTAATCTCCCTAATCGGATCTGCTCTGATCGGTTTGTCGGACCCCACACGAGGCCTCTTGGTTCTCGAAGAAGAAGAAGCATAATCATGAGGGTAATTGATACAGGTTCTATGTAGATATTGCAGGAGAAGGAAGAAGTGGAGAATTGAAGCTCTATGTTCGGAGATGTATGTTCGCGGGAAAGCTGAATTTCATTAACGTGATTCGTTTAAACTCAAACCGTACACGTGTAATCATCTTAGCTTATTCCGTTTAAACCGTTACGAGCTGTATATAAAGCTCTGCATCTTGTAAACAGGGGATTATTGGAAAGTAATCAATTTCATTCAACTCTCTCTTGCTTAATTCTAGTTACAACTTAAACGAAATCTTGAACTCGGTCTTGGTTCTTCTGCATTCGCGAACCAATCCCGTCAAGGTACCTCCGCTTGTTTGATCAAGAACAATCGGTGGAGATTACGGACGATCTCCGTCCGTAACAGTGGTATCAGAGCCACAAGCCCAACATCATCGTTGAAATTCCATCAATCCTCGTCGGGCTTCATGGCGGAAACACGTTCAAAGACTGTCGCTCAACGGAATCAATCTTCGGTGACGGAACAAGAAGATCAACAATCAACTCTCGCCGCATTACAGGGTGAATTCCACCAATTTAAAAAAGAGATTCGGGAGGTTTTGAATACGATCGTGTCTCAACAGAAGAGTGGTTATGCGGCTGGTGAGACATCACAAACAAGATCACAAGAATCACGCTCAGAACTTCCAACGCAGTCGTATGCGGGGATTACACGTTTATCAAAGATCGAATTCCCCAAGTTTGACGGAACCAATGTTCAAGAATGGCTTTTTAAAGTCGAGCAATTCTTTGATATGGATAACACAGATGATAATAACAAAGTAAAATTGGTAGCTATTCATCTGGAAGGTGCTGCAGCTACTTGGCATCGTTCGCTTTGCCAATCTTTCTCGGGAATCAACATCTGCAAAAGCTGGACGAGTTATCAAGCCGAGTTGCTTGGTCGTTTTGGTGAGGTCTTGGAAGATCCCATTGCTGAATTAAAGAAGTTGCAAGAAACAAATGGGATCGTCGACTATCATGGTAAGTTTGAATTGTTAAAGACCAGAGTGAATCTTCCTGAGGAGTACTTGGTCAGTCAATACTTAGCAGGGTTACGTTTGGACACTCAAATGCACATTCGCATGTTCATGCCTAAAAGCACAATGGATTGTTTAATGCTTGGGAAATTGTATGAACAAGCGCATCCGGGAAAGCCATTTACATCATATACAAACAACAACAAAGGGGGCTCAACGGATACAAGGAAAGGTTTGATTCCATTCAGAAAAGATCAAGGAATAAAGGCAAATGACAAGGTTAGAAAATGGTTGAGTAACGAGGAAATAGTAGAGAGAAAGGCAAAAGGATTATGTATATACTGCGACGAAAAGTATTCCAAAGAACATTTCCTATCTCAGCATAAACGAAGTCAACTATATGTATTAGAAGCTGATGAGAGTGAATCGGATACTGAAGAATGTAAGGAAATGGAGAACAATGATCATGTGGGCGACATAGCTAAGATTTCTGTAAATGCCGTAAGTGGAGTGTCTGGTTACCACACAATGAGAGTGAAAGGCCATCACGGAAGTTCAGTAATCTATATACTTATAGATTCTGGTTCAACGCACAACTTTATTGATGAAAGGACAGCCGTGCGCCTAAACTGCAGAATGAAAGAACCAGGGTTGGCGAGAGTAACGGTTGCAGATGGCAGTAGGTTGTGTGTCAAAGGACGGGTAGAACAGTTTAGCTGGAAGTTCCATGACCAAAATTTTGAGACAGACCTTATGGTAATAAATTTGGGAGGTTGTGACATGGTTTTAGGGGTCCAATGGTTGAAATCTTTAGGTCCAATTAAGTGGAACTTTAAGACCTTGGAGATGCAGTTTAAATGGGGACATAGGAAGGTGTTGCTCAAAGGTTTGCATCAAGGGTCAGTAAGAGAAGTTAAGGCTAATAAACTGAGTAAACACTTCGATCAAGAAGCTCAGTTGTCTATGATCTATGTGACAGAGGGCCAGAAGGAATCAGAAGAGGTAAGCAACGCTGTTCTGCAAGTTAAGATTGAACATAAAAATACAGAAGTGAAAGAGTTATTGCAGAAGTATGAAGGGATCTTCGATGAACCGCATACACTACCGCCGTCGCGTGGCATTCATGATCATAGAATACCCTTAATGGAAGGATCAAACCCCATCAACCAAAGACCATATCGATATGGGGTACAACAAAAGAATGAAATCGACAAACTTGTCAAAGAATTGTTGGTTAATGGTACAATACAGAAGAGCGCAAGCCCTTATGCTTCACCTGTGGTTTTGGTTAAGAAAAAGGATGGGAGCTGGCGTATGTGCGTGGATTACAGAGGGTTAAACAACATGACTATCAAAGATAGATTTCCAATACCTTTGATTGAGGACCTCATGGACGAATTAGGAGGGTCTGCAATCTATTCAAAGATAGATTTGCGTGCAGGGTATCATCAGGTTCGTATGGAGCCAAAGGATGTTCATAAGACAGCATTTAAAACTCATAATGGGCATTATGAATATGTAGTTATGCCCTTTGGTTTAACAAATGCCCCTGCAACATTCCAAGGACTTATGAATGAGGTATTCAAAAATCTATTACGCAAAAGTGTGTTGGTATTCTTTGATGACATACTAGTTTATAGTCCCTCATTGATCGATCATTTACGGCAATTGGAGGAAGTCTTTAAGCTGATGCAGATACACAGACTGTTTGCCAACTATAGTAAATGCGAATTTGCATCGGATAAGGTTGAATATTTAGGACACTACATCACTAAGGACGGAGTGTCTACTGATCCTTCTAAGGTGGAAACAGTCAGGAATTGGGAAGTTCCTAAGACGGTTAAGCAGCTCCGTGGGTTCTTAGGTCTCGCCAGTTACTACAGGAGGTTTATCAGGGGATTTGGTGGGATTGCAAGGCCTTTAACAGAGTTAACCAAGAAGAATAACTTCCACTGGTCCAATGCAGCAGAAGTGGCGTTTCAAGCATTGAAAGCAGCGCTTTGTGAGGCACCGGTTTTAGTGTTACCTAGGTTTGATCAACCTTTTGAAGTCGAGACAGATGCATCAGGGACTGGAATTGGTGCGGTACTCATACAGAATGGACACCCGGTAGCATATGTGAGTCGTCATTTGAAAGGCAGACAGCTGAATTTGTCGATCTACGAGAAGGAACTTCTAGCCGTGATCTTTGCAGTGCAGAAGTGGAGGCATTATTTACTGTCAAAAAAGTTCATTATAAGAACTGATCAAAGGAGCCTTAAGTATTTGTTGGAGCAAAGACTTAATACACCGATTCAGCAGCAATGGTTGCCGAAACTTCTTGAGTTTGAATATGAAATTCAGTTCAGAAAGGGTAAAGAAAACAAAGCTGCAGACGCACTCTCTCGTATTACAGGTACTGAAGTTCTACAAATGGCGATCAATGCAACACAAGAAGACCTTTTAAATAGCATTAAGAAGGCGTATGAAGAGGATGGTTCTTTGAAATCACATATTCAACGTCTAGAAGGAGACAAGTCAGCAGTGAAGAATTATGCATGGTCACAAGGTATTTTAAGAAGGAAGAATAAAATTATGGTACCTGCAAACAAGGACATTCGTAACACCATATTGGAGTGGTTACACGGGTCTAGTGTTGGTGGTCATTCAGGCAGAGACGTTACAATACAAAAGGTAAAGAGTATCTTCTTTTGGAAGGGTTTAAACAGAGATGTTCAAAGTTTCATCCGAGCTTGTGAAGTTTGCCAGAGGTGTAAATCAGATAATGCAGCTTCACCAGGACTTTTGCAACCATTACCTATTCCTGAAGCAGTGTGGACAGACATATCTATGGACTTCATAGAAGGTCTTCCAGTTTCATTCGGGAAATCGGTGGTATATGTGGTCGTCGATCGATTGAGTAAGGCCGCACACTTCATTGCGTTGCAGCATCCTTATACGGCTTTAAACGTTGCACAAGCCTTTTTAGACAACGTCTATAAGTTACATGGTTTACCCCAAACGATCGTAAGTGATCGGGATACAATTTTCTTGAGCAACTTTTGGCAAGAGCTCTTTTCTCTTCAAGGAGTGCAGTTGAATATGTCAACAGCTTACCATCCCCAGAGCGACGGCCAGACTGAGGTGGTGAATAGATGTTTAGAAACGTACTTAAGGTGCATGTGTAGTGAGCAACCTAACCTATGGAGCAAGTGGTTGTCGTTAGCAGAATATTGGTACAATACAAATTACCATACTGCAACGCGAACATCACCTTATGAAATAGTGTATGGGCAAACACCACCTATACATCTTCCATATATACCGGGCGAGGCAAAGGTAGACGTGGTAGCAAGAAGTTTACAAGAAAGAGATCGAATGGTTCAGATATTGAAATTTCATCTGTTGAGGGCTCAGCACAGGATGAAGCAACAGGCTGATAAGCATAGATCAGAGAGGAGTTTTGAGATTGGGGATTATGTATATTTGAAACTACAGGCGTACAGACAAAAGTCACTGATAGTCCGGGCAAATCAGAAGCTATCACCTAAGTATTTTGGGCCCTATAAGGTGTTAGACAAGTGTGGTGAAGTCGCATATCGTTTGGAACTTCCGGAATCAACGTCTATACATCCTGTCTTTCATGTATCGCAACTCAAACGGATGGTGGGGTCTAGCGCTGCATCGCCATTGCTACCAAGTTACATCGGAGATCATGTGAGACGGGAACCTGAATCAATACTTGAAAGAAAAATGGTACAGCGTCAAGGAAGAGCGGCAACAATGGTACTGATTAAATGGACTACAGAACCAAAAGAGGAAGCGACTTGGGAGTATTTATATGATCTGATGATAAAATTTCCAGAGTTCAAACCTTGAGGTCAAGGTTCTTTAGGCAGGGAGGATTTGATACAGGTTCTATGTAGATATTGCAGGAGAAGGAAGAAGTGGAGAATTGAAGCTCTATGTTCGGAGATGTATGTTCGCGGGAAAGCTGAATTTCATTAACGTGATTCGTTTAAACTCAAACCGTACACGTGTAATCATCTTAGCTTATTCCGTTTAAACCGTTACGAGCTGTATATAAAGCTCTGCATCTTGTAAACAGGGGATTATTGGAAAGTAATCAATTTCATTCAACTCTCTCTTGCTTAATTCTAGTTACAACTTAAACGAAATCTTGAACTCGGTCTTGGTTCTTCTGCATTCGCGAACCAATCCCGTCAAGGTACCTCCGCTTGTTTGATCAAGAACAATCGGTGGAGATTACGGACGATCTCCGTCCGTAACAGTAATTAGGGTTTTCTTGATTCTCGCATGCATGATGAATCTTTCGTTTAGCCAATAAAGTTTTCGTCATTTCACTCATTATAGAGTTGATCATTTGTTTCGTCGTTGCCTTGTCTCGATCTTATTTCCTCATCAGCATCAACGAGAAGCAACTGCACCAAACGATCAACGAGATCTGCTCTACCTTCGAATCCTAACAGTGTTTGTTATAATCATAGGTCACCATCGTCCTTAAAAAGTAGAGTTTTTTTTTGTTTTGTTAGCAATGAATCAAACGCTAAAGATAATAAAAAAATGATAATTAAGAGACTGAAAGAAGGTTTAGTAGCAATACTTATATAAATTTTGTTTCCCTAAGAAGATCTTTTCCTAAAAATACTCATAAAAATAAAATTTTCTTTTTTGATTTTGGGCGTTTTCCCTCCGAATAAATTTTTCCTTTCAATTTTTATATTTTGTCTCCACTTAATTTAATATTTGAATTACAATTTTGGGCGTTTTCCCACTTTATTTTTTTATTTTTTATTTTCGTTTTTTAGTTATGATTTGTAATCAATTTGTTATTGAATAATGAATATAACTATAGCGGGTATTAACTTTTGACTAGATGTAAATTTAGAAAAAAGCAGAAATATATTAATATCGATAAATTTCATAGTATAAGATTTTTATATTGATTTTGTATAGAACAAAGTCGCAATACATGGACCAAGAACTTCAAATTCAGTGACATACCAAAAAAACTGTTACATAATTCTACTAATCAATCAAACATGAACTGAACAATAACGAGATTAGGTTTCTAATGGTCTTGCATCAAACTCTTGAGCTTCACGAGTCTATTCACGAGATTAGGTTTCTAATGGTTTTCAGTTTCTGTTTTTATAGGGAAAGAGTAATTAAGGGCTTTTATTGGTGTAATTAGTGGTAAGAAATGTGTCTTGTGTATGATAGAGGTAAGAAATGTGATGGTGGTCAAAACTGTACTACTGACAGTGAAAATTATTAGTTAATATGAAAGCTCTACAAATATTGGTGGTAATGGTATAATAAAACCGGGATAAAAGATTTTTAAAATGGTGGTATATTTACAACTTCAGAAAAATATGGCCAGAAAACTTTTAATTTTTCTTTTTTATAGTTTGCACCATTTAGTTTTATTTTTTTGTTTCCAAATTGCTATTTTTGTTTTGTTGAGATAAATATATTTCTAATTTTTTCCGAGAAAACAAAAATACTGAAATTTTATTTAATTTCGCGTGAATATAGTTGAAATTAAATGTTTAAACATTACAAATTTTTATATTTTGATTTGCATCTGAGATTGATTTTGATGGGAAATGTTCATTGTAACGTGTAAGACGTTATTAAAGTTAACAAATAGCAACCATAATTGGATTTTTTTTTTCTGTAATACGCTGCTATCTAAAGTTTTAATAGTATTTTTGACAGCTGTGTGTATGTCAAATCGGTGAATAATATATATGATGGTTATTTTTGGTTAAAATTATTTATGCAGATAATATGTATCCCAATAATAGTGTTTGACAAAATAAAATAAAAATATGTTTATTAATTATTATTTATGCAATGCATTACTCATTCCAAATTAATAAAATATTTTGATAAAATAATATAAAAATTGTATAATTATTATTTATATATTTATTAGCCAAACAAAAAAGAAGATAATGTTTGATATAAATACAAATAATCTTTAAGTTTTTTATGTGAATAATAATTGGTAAAAAAGATCGGATATTATTTGATCGGAATTGATTATATGTATTTATCATTGTTTACATAACAATTTTATTATCTTTGTGATTTAAGTTTCTGTTACTCTTACTTCAAATATATGCACATGTTAATAACATTCCGATGTTGAGCGAGACAAATTTCAAATTTTAGACCGATACAATGGAAATTGTTTTCGGTTGTATGGATTTAGATCTTGCACTTCCTGCATAACATCTTAATCGAATGTGTTTGATGACAATAAAGCATTATATTCCGAAAACATTTTCGGACTTAAGTTATGCAACAAAAAATGCTAAGAATTTTTTTGAAGAAATGGACAATATTTTGTCAAAAATGAAAAATCGGAGGTGAACAACCTCTTGGCTAAGCTTGTTTTCCTAAAATATAAAAAAATGGAACATAAGGGATTACATCATGGAGAAGTCACATCTCACATCAAAACTGAAGTCACTAAAGTTAGAGTTGTCTGAGGACTTACTCGTGCACTTGGTTTTGATTTCTCTTCCATCACACTGTAATCCGTTATTTGATGGGCACAAAAGACTATGATGAAGACATTGTACTAGCTATTGCACCACGAGTACCACCAGGGCCCTTGACGCGTTCCAAGGCTGATTGAGAGAGTCAACATCCAAGAAATCAAGGAGGCCGGCCCAGCAGGCCCATTAGTGGATGTAGAGGCCCATCAGGACCCGTTCGTGTCAGATAAGGAACATTGGAGGTTCCTACTCGAAGATTATTCTACCTCCGGTGTCTTTACTATCACCATTCGGTGAAGACACCAAAAGACATTCTAAAAAATTGTACTCTTTTTCCTATCTTCGGTTTTGTCCCACTGGGTTTTTCGAATAGGGTTTTAACGAGGCAACACTCTTAGTGCACAAGAAAAAATATATTTGTTCACAAATCAACAATCCTTCACAAGTCTAAGTCAAAGTCGGCATTTTCATCATTAAGGCTTATCTATCTCATTTCTTTTCTTATTTAGACCAAGTATAAGTTTAAGACCTTAAGCCCATTTTTTTTATTTAAGTTATTAGGCCTTAAGCCCATTTTTATTTTCCAGCAAAGTGAACTACATGTTGTTTTTATTTACACTACTTGTTGTTTGGGTTAAACACCGTGATGTTTATCCTAAGTTGTAACCAAAGGCCTATATAAGCCTCATCACTTGCAAGGAATAAGACAACACGATTTTTAAGCAAATAAATCCTAGACTCCTTTGTCTTTGACGACAGCCACCTCCCCTCTTAGAGAGCTTGTCTCGTTCTTCTTCACCAAGAAGAACAACTCGGTGTATCACAAGTCTTCCGCAGCTTGTATGGTCCTTTCGATCCATTCTCTTCATACAATCCGCTTCTAGAGGTCTCGAGCTTCTCGACCAATAGTTGCTCCACCACTACGCTTACATCATCTTGTATAAGAGTTTAAAGCTTCTGCTCATCAGGTTGATTCTATCCTTGTTTGTTTAACAATTTTTTTCTTTATTTTTATTCTCGGTAAGAAGTTGAAGGAATCAAGTCTCCTACCACAAAAAATACAAAAAAAAATCATGAAATATGTCAGGTAGCGACGAGTCATCGTTAGTTCAGACAAATCAAGCCATGCTTCAGTTACTTCAGAATTTGACAGCACAGATGACTACTATAGCTACACAACTGGAGCATCTAGAGCAGCCTACACAAGCGATTGCACCAGCACCTCAGTACAGAAATGATAGAACAGAGGCATCCCACTGTGGAATGGGAAAAGAGCAGTACTACGATGAACCAATGCCGCCAGTCAGACAACAAGTCGTTCATCCAGACGTCAAATTGAACCCACCTTCCTTTTCGGGAAAGCTAGACCTCAAAGAATATCTAGATTGGGAAAGGAGGATGGTTTACTGTTTGAATATTATAACTATGACGATCCCCTTAGAGTACGTTAGCAACAGCGCAGTTCACTAACAATGCACTGACATGGTGGGATCGCGAGATAGCTGCTCGCAGAAGAACAAGAATGGGAGCTCTGACTTCATGGGTCGAGCTAGTCCAACTAATGAGGCGATGCTACGTTCCTCCTCATTTTCAATGGGAACTTCAGAGGCGATATAGACGCCTTACTCAAGGCAACAAAAAGGTGTCAGAATACTTTGATGATTTCGAGCATCTTCGGAACAGGCTCGAGATGGATGAATCGGAGGAAAGTCTTATGGCTCAGTTTATCGACGGTTTGCATGAATCGATCGCACGAAAGATAGAACTTCAGCTTTATCACGATCTTGGCGAGTTATTTCACCTAGCAGTCCAGATAGAGAAGTGCGACAAAAAGAAGTCCTCTGCGCCGTCCAGACCAAAGAACACTTGGAGTGCTGGCTCCAAACCATTTGACAGAATTGCCCCTACTAGTGACTCGCGGTTCAAGAGTAAAGCAGAGGACAACAACGCGGCATCTAAGGCCACATCAGCTACACCAAAACCCAGTACATCAACTTCTACTTCGAACCCGCCGCAGAAAAGGAGTGCCATTACATGCTTCAAATGTAAAGGAAGAGGACATATGTCTCGAGAATGCCCTAATCAAAGGACCATGGTTTTGACTGCTTCAGGAGATTCCGAGTCAGAAGACGAACAAGAGGAGGTCGCACCCACGGCTCTTCAACAGTCTGATGAAGAAGTAGAGTACGTTGATTCCGGAGAAATGTTAATGATCAGACGAGTTCTTAGCTCGAGATTAGAGCAGGAGGAGATTGAGCAGCGAGAAAACATCTTCCATTCAAAATGCACTATCCTTGGCAAGGTGTGCTCCCTCATTATAGATGGTGGTTCCTGCACCAATGCTGCTAGTAAGTATATGGTAGAGAAACTTGGATTACTTGTGACCAAACACCCGAAACCCTACATACTAAGATGGCTTAACAACAAGACAGAGCTGTATATTTCGGATCAAGTCCAAGTCTCATTGTCGTTGTTCCAATGTCAGCTAGGTATCTTTTGTTAGGAATGAACCTGATAATTTGATAAAGAGACTACGCATAATGAACAAACTAACTTCTACTCGTTCATTCATGATAAGCGTACATACAATCTGGCGCCTATGTCGCCACAAGAAGTGCACGGTATGCAATCCAAGATGGCGAAGGATCAGAATGCTCGGAAAGAAAACTTCATCATCAACGTCGCTGATATGAGAAAGGCGGTTAGCTACAAGGGAACTCATATCGTTCTTATGCTTTACAAAGAGGTGTTGAGCGCATCTGGCACCGGGAGCAGTCTACCCGCGGAGGTTCAGTCTTTATTAGAGAGGGATTCTTATGTATTCCCAGATGAGATTCCCCCCCAAAATTGCAGCCTATCAGAGGCATTGAGCATCACATCGACCTTACTCCAGGATCCCAATTACCGAACAAAGCTGCCTACAAAGTCACTCCGGAAGAAGCCAAAGAATTAGAAAGACAGGTTCATGACCTTATGGCTCAAGGCTATGTCAAGGATAGCCTTAGCCTTTGTGCAGTTCCAGTCCTACTAGTGCCGAAAAAGGATGGAAGCTGGCGGATGTGCGTCGATTGTCGAGCCATCAATAACATAACTGTTAAGTATCGGTACCCTATTCCGCATCTAGACGACATGTTAGACGAATTGAGCGGAGCTTCTGTTTTCTCCAAAATTGATAGAGTGGTTATCATCAAGTCAGAATGCAAGAAGGAGATGAGTGGAAGAAAGCGTTTAAGACTATGCAGGGTCTATACGAGTGGTTGGTGATGCCATTTGGTCTAACCAACACACCAAGTACCTTCATGCGCCTCTTAAACCAGGTTCTAAGGCATTTCATTGGTAAGTTTGTAGTGGTCTACTTCGATGACATCCTTATCTACAGCGCGGCTTACTCAGATCATTTGAAGCACTTGGAGACAGTAATAGTGACACTTGAGAAGGAGCAACTGTATGCAAATCTTAAAAAGTGTATGTTCTGCACACAGATCAGGTCATCTTCCTTGGATTCGTTGTGAGCTCGCAGAGACTTTGAGTAAACAACAAAAAGATTAAAGCTATTCAGGATTGTCATACACCGACTAATGCCAGCCAGGTTTGAAGCTTTCATGGGTTGGCTAGCTTTTGTCGTCGATTTGTAAGAGACTTCAGTACGATCGCTAGTCCGTTGACATCGACTATTAAGAAGAACCAGGAGTACAAATGGGGACCAGATCAAGAGAAGTCATTTCAGCTATTGATGGAGCGTCTCACGCGCGCCCTTGTTCTTACATTGCCGGATTTTGATAAGACATTTGAAGTCGAGTGTGACGCTTCAGGAGTAGGCATTGGAGCCGTTCTGACACAGGGAGGAAAACCAATCGCCTATTTCAGGGAGAAATTGAGTGGAGTGGCTTTAAATTATCCTACCTGTGATAAAGAGCTCTACGCGTTTGTCCGAGCTTTACAGACTTGGCAGCACTATCTGCTTTCCAGAGAGTGCGTCATACATACAGACCACCAGACACTTCAACACCTTAAGGTTCAGACGATGCTGAATAAGAGACATGCACGATGGCCAGAGTTTATTGAAACGTTTTCTTACGTTATCAAGAACAAGAAGGGTGCAGACAATGTTGTACCTGATGCATTGTCCCGCAGATACAGCCTTATTTCACTCATGGTGTCAAAGGTTATGAGATTTGAAATGCTCAAGGAACTCTATGCTAATGATCACGATTTTAAGGAAGCTTTCAAGGAACATGTTCAAGGCAAATACAGTCGGTTCTACTTGTTTGATGGATTTCTCTTCAAGGACAAGCGATTATGCATTCCCGGAGGATCAGTTCGTGAGCTTCTGCTGAGGGAGGCTCATGGTGGCGGCTTGATGGGACACTTTGGTGTCGATAAAACATTGAGTATGCTTAAGGATCACTTCTATTGGCCTCGTCAACGTCGAGATGTGGAAGTCCATTGTGAGAAATGTCTAGTTTGCAAGAGGAATAAGTCTAAGATGCATCCCCACGGTCCATATATGCCACTACCGTTTCCATCATCGCCGTGGACAGACATTTCAATGGATTTTATGCTCGGTCTACCTCAGGTTAACCAAAAGGACTCCATCGTAGTCGTGGTTGATCGATTTTCTAAGATGGCACACTTGTAGCATGCGACAAGAAAAACAATGCGATTCAAACGACAAACTTGTTTTTCAAAGAGATAGTTCAACTGCATGGCATTTAGAGGACAATTATGTCAGACAGAGACACCAAGTTCCTCAGTCACTTTTGCGAGTTATATGGAAGAAACTAGGCAAAAATTTACTGTTCTCTACTACGTATCACCCACAGACTGATGGTCAGACAGAGGTGGTCAACAGGACCCTATCACAGATGCTGCGAGGGACAATTGATCACAACTTGAAGAATTGGTTAGAATTTCTTCCCTATGTCGAGTTCGCCTATAACAAAACAACACATTCCGGGACAAAGAAGACACCCTTCGAGATAGTCTAAGGATTCAACCCCACTACCCCTTTTGAGTTTGCACCTATACCTTTGGAGGTAGAAGCAAAGGCAGAGTATGTGAAGCGCCTACACCAGGAAGTCAAGGAAAATTTAGAAAGGTAGAACTCTCAGACAGCCAAAAACGCCAACAAGGGCAGAAGACATGTGGTGTTTAAGGAAGGAGATTGGGTCTGGCTTCATCTGCGACCAGAATGATTTCCCCAACGAAGAAAAAGCAAGCTAGCACCGCGAGGTGGTCCATTCTGAGTTCTGCGTAGAATCAACCACAACGCCTATCAGCTAGAACTTCCAGGTGAGTATAATGTTTCCACTACATTCAATGTTGCTGACTTAGAATTGTTTGATGCAGGGGAGGAGTTTACTTTGGAGACCAAAGCACTTGAAGATGGAGGGAATGATGGGGACATCGTACCAGCTACCGCACCACGAGTACCACCAGGAACCTTGACGCATTCCAACGCTCGAGCATTAGGAGACAAGTTCAACCAGCTGATTGAGACAGCCGACGTCCAAGAAATCAAGGTGGCTGGCCCATAAGGCCCATTAGTGGATGCAGAGGCCCATCAGGACCCGTTCGTGTCAGATAAGGAACATTGGAGGTTCCTACTCGAAGATTCTTTTGCCTCCGGTGTCTTTACCATCATCTTTCGGTAAAGACACCAAAAGAGATGCTAAGATATTGTACTTTTTTTTATCTTCGGTTTTGTCCCACTGGGTTTTCTGAAGAGGGTTTTAACGAGACAACACTCTTAGTGCGCATGAAAACGGAGACTTTTTCACGAATAAAAAATCATTCACAAGTCTAAGTCAAAGTCGGGCTTTTCATCATTAAGGCTTATCTATCTTATTTCTTTTCTTATTTAGACTAAGTATAAGTTTAAGGTCTTAAGCTCATTTTCTTATGTTTAAGTTATTTGGCCTTAAGCCCATTTTTATTTTCCAGCAAAGTGAACTACATGTTGTTTTTTTTACACTACTTGTTGTTTGGGTTAAACACCATGATGTTTACCCTAAGTTGTATCCAAAGGCCTATATAAGCCTCATCACTTGCAAGGAATAAGACAACACGATTTTTAAGCAAATAAACCCTAGACTCCTTTGTCTTTGACGACAGTCACCTCCCCTCTTAGACAGCTTGTCTCGTTCTTCTTCACAAAGAAGAACAACTCGTTGTATCACAAGTCTTCCGCAGCTTGTATGGTCATTTCGATCCATTATCTTTATCCAATCCGCTTCTAGAGGTCTCGAGCTTCTCGACCAATAGGTTCTCCACCACTACGCTTACATCAGACTACATGCTCACTTATTAGAGATTAAATCAATTAGAGTTCATCGGGCACTCTGACTCTGATTTTGAATATTATTTTTATAGTATTTTAGTTTAGTGGAAGTCATGTATATCATGTATTTGGTTGTTAAGGAGAAAGTTCAAACGAAAAAAAAATCTCTATAGAACATATTGAAACAAAATATATGTTAGCGGACTCATTAACCAAATAATTGATATTCATTGTCTATAAGGAGCAAATTGCTTGTCATGTATATATTACATATATAATTGAAGTGTTTAAAATTGTGCAGAGTAAATAAAGGGTTTTTTTATTTTTGAATTCATATTGCATAAAAATATGATCTCATCAAGATTTAATTAGGTCTAATAAAGAAATATCTTTAAATGATATTTGACATATTATTTCATCTATGTTAATATATGTCATTACATATACTCATATGGTGATCATGGTGGTTTAATCATGATATTTTAATGATAAAAATCGCATTTGTTCCATTATTTGTAAATCTGTTGGGCAAGATTGTTTTAAAAACAATTTTATTATGATGCGCGCATAAAATATTATAATATAATTTTTTTAAGATTAATATGATACCTAAGTGGAAGATTGTTTAAAAATAATTCTAACTTTTATTTAGTGGTCATCATATTTAATTATATTAGCTACTTAGTGGACTAATTTATTTTTGAAATTTTAAATTAATTAAAGTTATATTTTTAATAAATAAATAGAATATCAAGAGTCTAAAATATGAAATTTATGGGATTACCATTTTTTACTATATAAAGAGATACATGATTAATGTTTTCAATACACTAAATCAAAGATTTTTCCATCTACCATAAAAGAACATAAATATTTCTCAGAGATTTTAAAAAGATTTAGTTGAAAAAAATCTCAAACCTCTCGGTTTTAATCCTTCAATCAATGATCACCATCATCATTACTCAAAAATCAAGGATTCATGTATTATCCATATACTAATGTTTTAATATTTGATAATCAAATAAAATGTAATTTAGAAAATACATAAAAATATTTAAAATTGTTTTCATAAACTTGTTTATATATTTTAACACCGATCAGTCTGAAGATTATTAAAAAAAGTTAGTCTAAATGCGCAAAATAACTATTCTAAAAGCTGAAATGATTCTCAAGAATCCAATACTAATCTCAGTGCTGCACAAAAATTTTAAAAACATAACCATTGGACAGAGAGTATGTGGATTTTGTTTACTTCATCAAAACTCCGACTCTCATAAGAATTCAGCGTTGTTAATTCTTTCAATCAGAAAAAACATTTAAAAAAAATTTTGAGAGTTTTATTTGCAAAAATGACTAGTGACGGAATTTTAAACAATTTCTGTTATCCGCCGTTTGACAATCGATTTTATTTATAAGAAGAGAGATTTTTTTTGTCAACTTATACTAGTGACTTTAATATCCCCATTAACATTGTGGGAGATTGTGTTCAAATCCCAAATTTGTGTCATGAATTTCAGAAGTTGTCACCATTGTATCATATAATTCCGAATTAGAAGAGAGATTTTATTGGAATAATAAAGTCAAAATAGATGATACTGCCCCAAATCCAATCGTCTTGTGTTACACATCTTTTAAATTGTATAACCAATTCATTCAACTTTTGTTACCAATAAGCTTCATATATTTAACATGAAACAAGGGGCCATATAGATTTACAAACAGTTAGAGGCTGTGTCTCTATGTGTGTGAGGGTGTGTATCTCTGTTAGAGAGAGTGTGTCTGTGTGTGAGGGATGCCTTTCTAGCGATGCACCACAATTTTTATATAGATATTTACAAGTATATATTTTAATAAAAGTTTAATAAAAATTTATAATGATTACAAACACATTATAACAAGCGCATTATCTTTTGAATATTTTTTAAAATAATTCAAGAGACCTCTTGTCTTTTTTTTTCCATTGTGAAACTTGCTTTGATTTTATTAGCTGACAGATATTGTAGTTGATTGTGAATTTTGAGGTGTTGAATTTCTTTATCAACAGCTACTGTAGTTATTTTTTTTAAATTATAAATTTTGAATTTATATTACATGGAATTGTTACCAAACAAGTCATTGTTGTCTACCCCAAGTTCACTTCCTGGCGCTTGAGAATTTCGAATCGATATTATCGATAAAAAGTGCATCAAGATTGACTTGATTTCTTCCTTTGATTTTTTCAGCTGCCAGGATGGACAACATTTTGAGCTAAGAAAAGGGTCATTTCTAGTGATTGGATAAGTATTTGTGAAAGTGGTGGGTTAAGAGTTTTAGAATTTTGGATTCAAATCCATTCACAAATGTTGGAAGGATATAAATTCGAAGGGATTCTATATTCGTCCCACCATTTGACTTTAAATTTTTGCATGATGAATGATATTTCATAATTTGAAAACTCAAAGGTGAAAGAATAAATCCAAGGTAAATGAAATTTGGAATGGAAGAGGGTTAAAGCGGAAAATCTTTTTTCGTCATCAGATGGTATGAAAGTGTTTTTCAAAATTTGGAAATTTTATTTATCTAAGGTTTGAAAATGTTTATGATAGAACCAAATTTGTTCCACCAATGATTGAACCAAATCGGTGATTTAGATAAGTTATAGGTGGTATCAAAAAGATTAACCAAGTATGTTTGTGTTTGAGAGGGGGACTGAATTAAGAATACCAAGTTTGGCAATAATCCCAATAATTGAATAGGATTTCATAATAAGAGAAATTTGAAAAGCTCTCTGGAAATTTTAAACTGTCACTAACATCATATTCCCATTCTTCCAGAAAAATGATTACATGGATTATGAAAGTAGAGTAAGCAGGAATCGTGTGACTTTCGTCCAAAAAATTGTGTTTGAAAATAACAGATCCCGTAATTTCTAGAATTGTTTGATAAATAATACAAATTTATCAGTATTGAATGGATTTTAAAACTAATTTTTTTCGAAAATTTTTTCAATTGTTAAAATTAGATCATTTTCAACATAAAATTTATTTTCAATTGTAATGACATTTTGATAAATTGCTTCTTCAAAATTATAAGAATTTGGGAATTGTTTATAGGTTTTGAAATTTGTTTCAAAGCATGATTTTGAAATTAGTTTTAAGGAAGCTTTAGGGATTTTTGAAATCTCAGGAGAAGCGGGTATTTTTGAAGAGTTACCTTTCGCTTGTTTTGAAAATCATTTTACAAAAGTTTGTTGTAAAACTCGTATATGTTCCAAAATTTCGTCAGATGTTTGAAGGTTTTTTTTATTGGTTTCTTTTTGGTAACTGTAATTCAAGGTTGTGTTTTGGACTCTGATTTGGGTTTGGAATTGTTTTGAGTTTGTAATATTTCTTGGTTTTGTCCTAAAGAAAAGCTTTTTCCTTCGTCAATCATCTTTGGTGGCATGGTACCTGTTTTGGAGAAATTATCAAGTAAAAATTTCTGCAATATAACTTTTTTCTCCTTTAATATACTTTCTATCAAAATAAAAAATACTTAGCAATGCGTGTCATCGGGCAAAATATGTTTGTACCAAAAATTATTACTTCTTTTTGTAAAATATCTTTGGAACTTTTGCAATCAATTCTTAGTAAGAACTTTTGCAAAAGTGCCAAACAAAATCAAAGTGGTATTAGTACCAAAATGCTTTCATCTTAAATTTTGATGAAAACAGTATTTTGGTATATAATAGTATTAATTAAAGTATGTGTAATAATAAAATCAACAAGTACAATATCACAAATCCCGCAACTAACTACAGTTGTTGTCGCCCAATATTATCATTTTCTTTTAATATTTTAGTGCACTTGTAAACTCTCATATAAAAATTGTCGTGCCACTCTCTAAAAACACACAAAAATTTTACCATCTCTCTCATCGTTTCATTATCCACCTTTTATTCCTCTCATCCTTCCATTATCCAACCTTCATCCGTCCACCTCGAGTCATCATATTTTCGTGGTAATTTTCAAATTATATGTAACTTGTTTCAATTTATCGTTTTAATTTCTTACCTGTTTTCAATATTTTGATTGTAAATAATTTTAATTTATTGAATAAATTCTCGTACTTTAAATTTCAAAATTATAATGTGGTTGGTTAATCTGCCCAATTTATTTTGAAAATAATTCCGGCTTATTGTATATTTTGTGGTTGCAGTTTAATTCCGATATTCCACATTTGAAAATAAGCCGAGTTATAAAATGTTCCATAAAAACTAAAGAACGTGATATCCAATTAACAGAACTCTTTGAAACAATAAATCTATTTTCTGAAAACGCTTTACAAAGACATAGAGAGAAAAATTACAAATACATACATATATGTTTATTACATGTTAGTAATAAACCACTTTCAAAAGGTCTAAATACTTCTATACTAGCTATTCTAAGAGATACTAGGCTTAAATTGTTTGAAGATTCTTTACTAAATAGAATCAAGTTTATGGACTGGTCCAATTTTGTTTGATTGCTATTCAAATTTCACAGTTTCTTTAAATGATAAAACATTATAAAGTATCTAGTTTTACAAGTAAAAACTCATTACGACATGATTGAAGAATCGGTTCTGATTGCCTTGGTCTTTAGGCTTCTTTAGAAGGCTATGACAAGTGCTTTCTCATCAAAAGTAAAATTATCAAGTAAAAATGGTGAAATTCTTTTACTATAAACTGATCTTTCTAGATCAAATTCCGTTATTCAAAGATATATTCAATGGAAAGATAAAAATATTTTCGATGAATGGATCTTTTAAGCAGTTGCCCAACCTAAACCGTTGGAACACCTTGAACCAATCAAACCAATACTCGATTGAAAACCATTGAACAATTTAACGACGGAAAAGTAAACCTTTCTTTCATTAGAAAAAATGATAAAAACAATACGGATGATTCATTATGTGAATCCTCCTCACAAACAGAAACAATAGAATTAGAAAGAATTTCCCAACTGTACAAAAAAATTCCTAGCTTTAAAGAAAAATATCAACCAAAGTTTTAACCTCATATATTCTAAATATATTATGCAAAACGCCAACTTTCAGACACAAATATCAAAACCTATTCATATTCCCGAACCAAGTTTTCCACAAAACGAATTTGCAAAAACAGAACCAACTAGCCCAACATTTTTGGGATTTACAGAAAATATGACAGATGAACTAAACGTCCTTGAAAGAGTTTTGAAATTATCAAAAAACTTCTACATGAAGATCTACATGAAGATTTTTATTCTAAAAACAATTCACAAAAAACTATGGTTTTTAATACATTTTAAAAAAATCGAATTAAAATACAAAAATTGTTTTACGACTATCTTCAAAACCACAAAACCATATTTTATTTTTTAACTGGTTTGAATACTACACATTAAAATTCTATTTTCAAAAAACAGCTAATCACATCCCAACTCGTGACAAAGCCCATGAATAGGAGATACATACAAATGAAAAGTTTATCCGTTCAAATCATACTCCACAACAAAGAATAAAACTTGAGCAATCAGTGAAATCAGTAAAAGCAATTCCTTTCAAAATTCCTCAAGAAGACAATAAAAAGAACATCAAAAATATCATTCTACAAAATACCTTTTACAAAAACCCATAAACCGTTTTATAAAGACCTTACTTGCTTTAAATGTCACAAAAGTGCCACAATTCAAAATATTGTTGTTTAAATCGAAAAAATCCAAAAGGGTTTTCTTAGAGAAGAAATTTCATATAAAATTTCATGTCTCTTTCTTGACTCTTCTTCATCGTCTAATGACTCTGATTCTGACATTTTCTCAAAAAAAGAGTTTACAAGAAAATGAATTTTATGATTGATCCTCTGGTACAGATGATGAAAAGAAAATCATCCATGTTCTAAAATAACAAGAATTTCAAATAGAAATACTAAATTATCTCAGACCCAACATTCAAACAAAATATTTGGAAACAATACTCTTGGCCATAAATGAGAACCAGAAATACAAAACAGAAAATTCAAAAAGATAAAACCTCCAAAATTTCCTACGATTTAACCACGATACAGACCCTTAAAATTGAAATAAAAAAACGAGCTTAAAGTACTTGATAAAAACAACAAAGAGATTCTGAGTATTTTAACGCTTTTAATATCCTTCAAAACACAAAATAAAACAATGACATTTGACTCTATTGAAACACCAAAAAAACAGAAATTTAAATCTTATTAAAGCATGCTTTATTCAAAACAAAAATTCGATAAACTCATTAATATACAATAAGAAATTTCATCTAGAAAATTTACAAACCCAATTCCAAATAGAAAAAATGAATGAATCCTTAAATACTCCAACTACCAAAGAGAAAAATTTTAAAATTAAATAAACAATTAAAAATGAACTATGTTTGGAATTACCAACCTCCTTCTATGATAGAAAATCATAGAAAAATAACCCACTGTTGATCTACCTTATGAAGAAATTTTGATGAAAACAAATTCCAACAAAACCTCGTCTAATTCAAATGAACTCTGAATTAAAAAGCCATTGTAGAAAAGAAATTACAGAACTCCTGACCAAATGGTTGATTTTAAAATTTTATATCACCGTGGTCTTGTGACGCTTTCTATGTCAACAAAATTCTGAAATTGAATGAGGAACTCCACCACTTGTTATAAACTATAAACCTCTCAACACTGCTTTAAAATAGATTAGATATCCCATTCCAAACAAAAAAGATCTTTAATAACTCCAGTCCTCCTGCATCTTCTAAAAATTTAATCTAAAATCAGGATTTTGGCAATCCAAATATCTTAAAAAGATCATTACAAAACATCTTTCACCATTCAGTAAATACTAGTGGAATATAATGTCATTTGGTTTAAAAAATGCACCGTCAAAATTTTAAAAAATTATGAATGATATTTTCTCTGAACATTGAAAATTATGTATATTATATATAGATGACATTCTAATCTTTTCAAACTCCCTTGATAAACTCTTCAATCATCTAAAACATTTTACTACGTTACACTAAAAAATAGACTTGTTGTTTCAAAATCAAAGATGTATTTATTCAAAACAAAAATAAGATTACTTGGCCATTATATATCAAAAGGAATGATCAAACCAATAGAAAGATAGTTAGAATTTGCAAACAAATTTTCAGACAAAATATTGGATAACACTCAGTTACAAAGGTTTCTAGGTAGTTGATAAATATTTATTTGTCTCCACGAGTTTCACTTGAGAATGCTAAAAGTATCGTCAAGATTTTACCCGATTTAGTGACTGCAAGTACACAGTTAATGCCTCTTGTAGTATAAACGGGAGAGAATGCTTATAACTCAATAGATTATATGAATTTTATCTAAGCTAATAGAATCTGAATTGGTTGTGTTGGAACTGGTAGAAAGCAAAACTAATTAATGGCAAAGTAAATAAAGTAGTAATTTAACTAAACTATGAATGAATTAATAAACGAAGCAATTCAACCATGGATTATGCATTAGAATGACTAAGGATAAAGATCAAGATAAGAATATGAATCATGAATGTGTAGTTTATATTTCCAGACAATGAGATTATAAATAGATTACTACATTCTCATGTAGAAACCCCTATGCTTAAAACGAGATTTGATCAATTCCCATTGCAAACCCTAAAACTAAACATGTTTTAATGATTATCTCAATCTTCATCAAATATCCTAAACAACTACTTCCGCAGACTAGGATCATAAGACTCACTAGTTAGACTATCCTATGAATTCACTTTCCCTTTTCCAATGAGTTATTCTATAAACCCTAAATTGACTCTCCCGAGATCAACCTAGCATTAAACACATCTAAAAGTGACGAATTACACAATTCTAGATCTAGATATCATCTCATGATCTTAATTCCCCTAATCATCTATCCTATCCATGAATGAATCTAGAAATCAACTCAGACATAATAGACATTGCAGAGAAAACGATAATAGATGAGAAAAACATAATTAGATTGCAGATATGAAAGAATACAAGAATCTTCAATGAAATAATTATAGATTTGTCTTACTAAACACCATAGATTGTTGAAGGAAGACCTAGGACTTTTGTTCTCTTTTTCTCTCTGGGTGGCTGGTAAAAATGTGATCCCTAGGTTTTCCTTAAACAACCTATTTATATGTTTACAAAACCTGATTTATTTGACAAAAAAAAAACGACAATAAAAAAATAAAATATTTACACGGATCAATTGATCGGACGAAAGGATCGATCGATCTTGTAAAAATTCATGAAATCATTACTCCGACAGATTGAGATTATAACCTTAACGACAATATAAAATTTCCAAAAAACTTTTCAAATGTCTCTTGTTATGAAATTTCTTTCAATTATTGGGATTATTACCAACCCTAGTATAATTTCTTCTTAAATCAATCCCCAAAACATAAATATACTTTGTTAATCTTTTTTTATACCACCTTCAACCTATCTAAATCACCGAACAACATAACCTAACTTCGGTTCTGTCGTAGAACATTTTCAAACTTAAGATAAACAAATATTTCCAAATCATAAAAAAACACTTTCATACCATATAGTGACAAAAAAGATTTCCTGCTTTAACCCTTTTCCATTTCAAATTTCATTTACTATAGGCTTTTTCATGGACCTTTGAATTTTCAAATGATGCAATATCAATCATCATATGAAAATTCAAAGTCAAATAGTGGGACAAATATAGAATCCCTTCAATCCTTCCAACATTCCTGAATGGATTCAAATACAAAATTTTAAAACTGTTAACCTACCTCCTTTACAAACACTTAATCAATCACCAGAAATGACCTTTTTCTTAGCTCAAAAATCAAAAATATTGTCCATGCTAGCAACTGCAAAATCAGAAGAAGAAATCAAGTCAATCTCAATGTATCGACTCAAAACTCTCAAGCATCAAGAAATGAACCTGAGACAGACGAAGATGACTTGTTTGGTAACAATTCAATGTAATATAAGTTCAAGTTTTATACTTAAAAAATTAACTATAGAAGCTGGGTGCGAAGAAATTCAACACCGCAAAATCCAAAATCAATTACAGTACTTGTCGGCGAAGAAATTCAACACCACAAAATCCGCAATCAACTACAGTAGCTGTCGGCAAAATCCGCAATCAACTACAGTAGCTGTCGGCAAATAAAATCAAAGCAAATTCCATTACAAAAAGCAAAAAGACAAGAGACATCTTGAATCACTTCAGAAAGCACTCGGATGATAATGCGTTTGTAATCATTATAATTTTTTAAAGACTTTTATTAAAAATGCATTTGTAAACTTTTATAAGTGTGGTGCATCTCTAGAAAGGCATTCCTCACACAGACACAAACCTTCTCTATCTCTACCTCTCACTGCTTCCATCTTGAGTTAATAACTCTTCTTCAGTTTTATTAGTAAGTTTTACGTTTTGTATCTTTATCTTAAAAAAATTCTTAAATAAATTCAAAATCTTTATTTCAATATGTTTCATACCACAATTTGAGATTTTGCAAGTTTCACAATCTTTATGTTTTTGTGAATTTACAAAAATCTTAGTTGAAAAACCTAATCATAAGATCTTAGTCAAGGAAATTTATGTTTATGATACATATATATATATATATATATATATCTTGTGATGTAATCATAAGATGGTGCAGAGTTCTTACAAGGTCACCCCCATTCTTCTTTCCGGTTTTTTCCAACTTTCAAGTGCAATTAGTGTCGTAGCTCGCAAGACCCAGTAGTTCTGGTCCATCTAATCGCACGTTGTTCTCAAAGCTGCACCAATGGTTTTGCGTTAGTAAACAAACGCCATATTCCGATTTTACCAATGACTCCAGAAAACATTTTTGTGTTATAGGAAAATAAGAAATGCGTGATGCAGTTGCATTGCATCTCATTATACCAATACTGATGCAAAACTTATCACTTGCACAGAGAGCATAAACTACTTAGCCTTCAATACTTGAAAATGGCATAGTGAGTGGATAAGCAACGAAGGTAAGGAAAACGGTGGTCCTATAACAAACGAAAAGGAACTTACTTCTGCAGAGGAAAGTGCTCAAAGGGTCCTTCTGTTGGGATTGTTCCACACAAATCATTACCTGAAACGTCACTGCGAAAAAGAATGACAAAGAAAGCATATTTTAACAGTCAATCAAGGGAACGAAAAGACTCAAAAGAATTAAGAGGCAAATAACAGTGGTACAGTAATTAGCAAAGAGAAGGGATACAGTGCTGGAATAGCTGGACTTACACAACTTTAAGGCTTGAGATAGCCGTGAGTTCTCTAGGGATTGGCCCGGTTAATTGGTTTTCATTAAGCCGCCTGTCATGTCAAGCAAGTAAGCCATTACTTATGAAGTCATTGGCACAAAGAGAGAGCAAAAGAAGTAATAGATATAATAACAAGATTTTCCAGCCAAAGACAATCGCAAAAATAAGCAAGTAACCTGCTCACACGGTATTCAACCACATATGTGTATATGAACAAAACTTACAGAAAGACAAGTGACTTCAATTTCCCCAAAGAAGGTGGAATTTTCCCCGTGAGATTGTTGTTGTAGAGATCCAAGCTGATCAGATTCTTCAGATTTCCAAGCTCAGAAGGTATAGTTCCTTTGATCTCGTTTTTGTAGAGTTCACTTTATGAAATTAGAGGATCAGGATTTCAAAACACAGTTAATATAGATGATCAATCACATAATGGGAACTTTTGGTGCTGTATACAGTATACGCTTTATTTTCACTTTTCAAATTACACTACAGCTAGCAACAGAGAAGTAACTTTTCAGATAATCAAAAGGCAAAAGAGTGACGATGGCATACAGATATTGTAAATATTCGAGCTTCCCAAGTTCAGGTACAAGATGTCCAGATAAGTTTGAATTGCCCAAATCCCTGCCAAAAAAAGTAGAAACAGAGATAGATGTTGAATCATATAAGCTCCAAAACGAAAGTATTTTCGGTCTTCTCCGTATCAAAGAATCAAATCCATATGAACAATTATCGATTCTACATAGATCCTTAATTAGAATCATGGTAGTTTATACTCCTTAACGGTCAATTGTATACAAGAGAAGAAGCTTCCAAAATTGATGCATAGGAATACAAAACCCAGATTATGTGTCCTAGAGAAAGAGGATCTTACAGTCGAGTGACGTGGCTGTCTTGATTACAGGTGACATGAAACCAAGTACATGGATTAACAAGAGTAGGATCCCAGCTCCGGAGAACGTGGTCTGGATCCGACAAGCTCCGGCGAAGCGAGTAAAGAGCGTCGCCTTCGGAGTTTGACTCCACCAAGAGAATCAAAGCAAAGGTTAGGATTAGAAAAGCTGCCAGAAGCTCCCGTCGACTGTTCACTGCCACCATAGTCGATGCCGATGCTTTCATAGAGAAATTAGGGTTTCGTTTTCGTAATCTGACTTTCTCAAACTCTTTCTGAGAATGCTTATCTGCCTAAGTAAAAAAAAACAAACCTTTGTTTCTTAATTAATTATTTGACTCTTGCTTTTTAGTCTTGTCGTTTTCCCTTTCTTTTTTTTAATGGAAAACATTCGAATCCTACAGAAATAATTATTATCATTGTTTCCTCAGATTCCATATTTTAAAATTTTGAAAATTATTTGTGAAAATATACATATTTTATTACACCTGAGAAACATCAAATTTGTAGAAATCGCGTTCACCTAAATAATGAATAATGAGGTTTTCTGTTCTGTTCTGGACCTTTATTGCAACAAATTTCTTATCAATATTGTATGACAATAAAATAGGATAATGGGTATTGACAATTTAAAATTCTGATTTAAATTTCGAACATAGAGGTAGCAGGTCATATGATGGGGTTTTTAAAAAGGTATAATATAGTTGAGTGACACTTCATTCAAACACTCATATACAAGATTTGATTTTCATTACGGTGGATTATGTGGATGATGGAGTATATCACAACTATAAATTATAGAGAATTCATCAACGGGTAACTTCGATGACATATTACTTCAACACAGAGACTTCGTCAAGAGGATTTTAATATTCTTACTTTTTTTTTGGAAGCGTTAATTGCAAATATACAAAAAGTATAACAGGAAAAACAATTAATATGATTGAAAATCGCAAGGTCGAATCTTTTCTTATCTCAAATACTTTATGCGGATAGTTTATTTTTCTTTCAACCTACACGACAAGAGTGTCATGTCATTCTTAGGGTTCTCAAACATTATGAGCATGTTTTGGGTCAAAAAAACTAATTGTGACAATTTCTCTTTAAAATTTAATCACATTATTGATGAAAGGGTACGAGAGGAAATAAAGCAAATGCTAGGTTTCACTATCATTGGGAATATGGGCACATACTTAGGAATCTTTAAGGGCTTGGGCGGACTGAAGATATACTTTGGGTTTATCACATAATTATTTTCATACAAAAGTAAACAGATGGACCTCGAAGTTTCTTTTAAGAGGAGAAAAAGAGGTATTGATAAAACCAGTTCTAACAGCATTATCAACTTATGTAATGTCATGCTATAGACTACCAAAAACGTTTACCAAAAAACTGACGAGCGCCATAGCTCACGCTTTTATCACATTCTATATCTCTTTGTAAAAAATTAACCTACTTAGTGCAATAATTATTCATTACAAGAAAACAAGGAAATTTTTGACCGCGGTTCCGACAGTGATCCGGTCATTGGAAAATCCATTAGATTTTTGTTAGTTCGTCGTCGGTTATGGCAGTAAAAAATCTGACTGAAAATTCCAAGTAAATTATGACGGCTCTCCGACGGTTTTAGTAAGCCATAGGAAAAATTCTAGGGATTTCTGACGGTTGCCGAGACCGGTCGGAAAAATTCCGAGGGAAATCCGGTAGATGTCGAAACCGTCGGAAATATTCCGAGGAAAATCCGACGGCTACCGACATAGACCAGAAAATTTCTGACGGTTTTCCGAGGGCTGCAGAAATCGTCAGAAATATTCCAAGGAAAATCTGACGGCTACCGACATTGGTTTGGAAAATTTATGACCGTCAGAAATATTCCGAGGGAAATCCGACGGCTACCGGCATCGGTCAGAAATTTTTTGACGGTATTCCGAGGGTTTCTGAGACCATCAAAAAATATTGAGGGATTTCTTACGGATTCCGACAGCCATGTTTATTATATATATGAACGAATCATTGTTCTTTTTTCGCAAATCAAAAAACATATCCAAAAAATATAAATCTTGAAAAAATGAGTGAATATTTCCAATCTTGGATGGACGAGCCTATGATGAATGAGGAGACCGGATTATTAAAAGATGAGTATGCACGAGGTGTATGCAAGTTCATGAAGTTGGTCAAAAAGAATCTTGATCGAAATAAAAATGGTAAGATCAAATATTGATGTTCAATGTGCGGTAATAATAGTAGTGTTTAAGGTTGAGTTAATTTAGATTTACTTATACCAAAATTGATTTACGCCGGGGTATAGGATATGGTATTTACATGGAGATGTTGGTGTAATTACGATTCAGATGGTTCAACAGAGGTAGATGTTGGTGTAAGTACGGTTCAGATGGTGAATGATGTGTTCATAGAACATATGCATCAGTAAGAATATTATAGTTCTAGGGTTCATAATCCTGAAGTTTTTTTTATATGTTAGAGGTAGCTAATCAAACACTATATGGCGGGTGTAGAGCAAATCATTCACCGTTAGCATCGACTAGTATGATGATGAACATAAAGACGGACTACATTTTGTCAAAAGAATGTGTCGATGCTTTTGCTGATTTTGTGAAAGATATTTTGCCTGAAGATAATCTTTCACTAGCATCATACTACGAGATTCAAAAACTTGTGGCTGGTCTTGGTTTGCCATACCAAGTGATTGATGTCTAGATCGACAATTGCATGATATATTGGAGAGCGGATGAAAACAACAAATCGTATTGATTTTGTTGTAAACCTCGGTTTTCGGAAACAAGTGGCAGAGTCTCAATTCCATTCAAACAGATGTGGTATTTACCATCAACAGAGAGGCTGAAAAGGTTATATCAATCTCAGCGCACAGCGGAGTCAATGAGATGACATGCAAAACATCATCAAGATGGAGAGATTACACATCCTTCAAATGCAGAAGCTTGGAAAAAATTTCAATCACTACCAGATTTTGCATATGAGTGCTGCAAAGTATAATTGGATTATATACAGATGGTTTCAACCCATTTGAGAAGCAGGGAAGACAATATTCGTTGTGGCCGGTTAGTATAACACCTTATAATTTGCCACAATCTATGTGCATGCATAGAGAGTTTTTGTTTCTCTCTGTTTTAGGTCCTGGTCCAGATCATCCAAGAAGATCGCTTGATATATTTCGCCAGCTATTGATCATGGTGTTGGAGCATTTGATGTATCATGGAAGCAAAATTATAACATGTGTGCGGTTCTCATGTGGACCATAAGTGACTTTCCAGCTTATGGTATGTTATTTGGTTGGACAACGCATGGAAGATTATCATGTTCGTATTGGCAAGACAACACTGATGCGTTCTAACTGTAACACGAAAGAAAGACATCTTGGTTAGATTGTCATAGAAGGTTTTTACATGCAGATCTTCCTTACCTTCAGTCTAAACACATTTTATGAAGAAAAAACAAGTGTTTATGGTCCACCTCCTGTGATTCATGGTGGGACAATGTTGGGACAATTACAAGATTTTGGTTCTGATATAACTTCTGACTGTGGGGGGGGGGGGTGTAATGGTCATGAGCGTGTTGACGGTGTTGTTGAATATCATTATTGGATGTCATGCATATTGAAAAGAACTTTTTTGACAACATCATGAACACATTTTTAAATATCAAGGGGAAGACAAAAGACAACTTGAAGTCCAAATTAGATTTGCCCCTGATTTGTTCTCGTCCTTCTCTTCATGAAAAGTGGAATGGTAGATGTCCGATGGCTGCATACAGATTGGACGCCAATAGGAAAAAAAAATTAGATTGGATTCGAGAAGACGTGAAAATTTACTGACGGATACACATCTAATCTACGTAACTGCGTTGATTCAGTAGATGAGAAGTTCATTGGCATGAAGAGTCATAATTGTCATGTTGTCATACAACAGATTCTTTATTTTCATTCACCTATCTTCTCCCAAAAGATATTAATTACGCAATTGCAGGTACATATCTTATTGCCTTAAATTTAACCATTTCCCATATCATATATATATTTGTAACTATTGTTATATTTATGTACAAGTGTTGGTGCATTTTTCAAAAACTTATGCTCGAGATCATTGATAGCTGACAGTATCCGTAATTAGAAGCTAATATACCATTGATTATTTGTCATCTGAAAAAGATATTTCACAGTCTTTGTTTGATGTTATGGAACATCTTCCTATCCATATTCCATTAGAAGCAGCATTAGGAGGGCATGTTCAATACCGATGGATGTATCCCTTTGAGTGTTACATGTTTCATCTGAAGAAGAAAGTAAACATTTGAGCAAAGTTGAAAGATCTGTCGTCGCATAGAACCTCAATGAAGAAGTATCCCAGTCTGCCAAATATTACTTTTCGTCAAGTGTTCGTACGAAGAGCAGACGACTGGCTCGCCATGATGACGAGGTGAGAGAGCGGTTTATCCCATATTTTTTCTTCAGTTATTTGCACAAGATGGTCGAGTAGTGGAAAAGGAAAAAAAATGCAAACTATTAGTGCAAGAAGTCATACATCTGCATAACTATATCCTCAGAAATTGTGAGGACTTATCGAGTATGAAAGGTAGATAAGTTTTTTAAAAAAAATCCCTATTAGTATTTACCAACACATATTATTAGTCTTCATTAATATTTCATTATGATTCAGTATTTACATGGAGGTAGTACGAAACTACTATAATAGTAAAACCAAAGCTGAACTTGAGGCCCTAAGAGATGAAGAATTTCATTCTTGGTTAAAATATTATGTATGTCTCTAAAAATCCCTTTTAGTTTGCAATATAAATTATGTTCTACATTTTTAACATCCAATTACGTGAACATATACAGGTTTCAGAATTACAGGAAATGGTTAAACGATCCCCACATGGTTGATGGAATTAGTTAATGGTCTTCATACAGTTGCAACTTCGTATCAAAGGTTTTGCATGAGGGGATATGCATTTCGGATTCGAGAAGAAGGCAGAGCGAGGCCAACTTTGGACTATGGTATATCAAAAAATCAGGTGATGTTGTGTACTACGGGGTTCTAAACGAAATATTGGAAGTCCACTATCCATGTATGTTGGACTTGAGATGCATTGTATTCATGTGCGATTGGTATGATCTATTCATTAGCTGTGGGGTTCGGATTGACAATCTTGGTGTTATTTCGTTAAATTTAAGACGAAGACTAATTAAATACGATCCATTCATCCTTACATCACAAGCAGACCAGGTAAAACTTATGGTGAAATATGATAGTCACCCATTTATGTATTCATTTGTATGTGTTACTCATATAGATTTTTTTATTTAGGTTTGTTACATTTCTTATCCTCGGGTAACCTATCGTTCAGATCCGTGGATAACAGTTACTGCAGTTACCCCAAGAGAAAAAATATACTCGATCCAGATTGCCCACCGAGAACAATAAAGTTAGTATTATTCTGAATTATATTAAATATATAGTTTGTGAGTAATAACTTTTGTTTTTCTGAATTTTTTAAAAGGTTCCAATTTTCACACTATAAAATTTCAAAAGCTATCAACAACATGCTTAAGTCGTTGGTAGTACATCTTATAAGACATTTTCAGAGATGCCTGAACCTTAGAAGTTTGATAATTCGCGGTTAGTTCCATAAATTTAATTTAAATTTAAATGTTTAAATATGGAAAATTATATTGACTACTATTTCTTTTTTAAAGTAAGAGTTTACATGAGATCCGACCATCACGCTTATTGTGCGAAATGCTTTCTATGCTAAATGTGCTAAGATGTATTCGAAGAAAATGGGAGAGTGGAAAGAAAATTGGAAGAAGGGTAAAGTACCCAACGAGATAAACAAGATGTCCTATAGGGGCAATTCGGTGAATATTGAATGTCGCCAGAAGCTCAGACGATGTCAGTTATCAGATCAAATAATCTGAGAGCAACAAGCAAGGTTTTCCAGGCTTTGCAATTGGTAATTTTTAATGTAATTTCAAGTTTTTATATTTACTTATTATCTACATTATTTTTCCTTTTTTTTAACAGGAATAGTTAGATGGGCAACCTCCTTAATTTCTTCGGTCCCTCATAGATGCTCATACCAATAGGAAGACTGACCTAATTGATGATCCGATTGCTCTAATGATTTCAGAGGCCGCGAGGATGAGCGGGGAATATTTTCTCCAATCACAAGAAACTGTCGAGGGACCTCTTTGCACTGAAATTCTAGTAGATAAAATTAATGAATTCGTTTATGATGTTTTTTATGTTTATATATTTTAATATTTATTTGTACATTTAATAGAATTATAATTTATTTTAATTTGTAGGTAACTCCAAAAGCCAAAGGTCGTCTTTACGGTATACCTAAAGACAGTTATACTTTATCGAATTCATCATCCTCATACTACGACGGTTCAAGAAAGTCCGTAATCACAGCACTAAATGAAAATGTTGCAATACTAGAGAAATAGTGTGAAGAAGATAAGGAAACTCTCCGTCAAATGAAAGAAAAGATGTTAGTGTTTTTCCGAAATTTTTCCACTCCTAATTATTTTTTTTGTAATGTTGAATAATTTTTAATTTTAAGTATCTAAAAATGTAAAACTTTTAGTTTTAACCTTTTGTAATTTAATTTAATATTTAATTTACTATTTTAAATTTTAAATTTTAAATTTTAGTTTTATTAAATTAAATATATTAGATCTAATTTTAATTATATTATATTTATTTTTAAAAAAGAAATTTACCCCAGCGTCGGAAATCTGTCGGTTCCGACGGTCGTCGAAAATCTGTAGGTTATGGCGGCCGTCAAAAATCCATCGGTTTTGGTAGCTGTTGGAAATCTGTCGGTGTTGGTAGGCATCAGAAATCTGTCGGTTCCGCGGTCGTTAGAAAATCGTCGATTTAGTTGGCCATCGGTTTGCTGTTGGTTCTTCATCCGTCGGCCCGCCGTCGGTTTCTACATCCGTTGGTTGATCGTCGTTTTTTTGTGATCTCTTCAAACCGTTAGGAAACCGTCGGAAAATACCGACATATTTCCGACGGTCGTGGATTTTTCGACAGATTTCAAACTGTTAGAAAACCGTCATAAAATGCCGACAGAAAAGAGGATTCTGATGGTGAACCGATGGATTAAGGTCGTCAGTTCGGGTTATTTTCTGTAGTGATTGCATCATGCCTACTGAAGTGTAATAATTTAAAACATTATATATCATACAACTCCCAACTTATATCGTTCATATCCAATTCTTCAATGTACTTGTAATCATCATCTACCCTCTCCATATTTCTACTGAAGTGGATTGTAAGTTTTATCATAATATTCACTGTAAAATAAGGAAATAATGTTGAAATTAGAAATTGACATATGCATACCGAAGTGACGAACCATTTATTCGGTCACAAAAAATTATGATTGAGGAAACTTCACTGATAATATCAAATTTATTGAATAAATCACATTTTGCTGTGGTCGAATCAAGATCTCCTACGTATTACAAAATTTTCCCAAATTTTTTTTTCAAGATCGTATCGTTAACTTCATTAGTAGTTTCTATAGCTAAAACTAAAAAAACGATCCTAGAAGAAGGACGTGTTCGACAATCGCAAGTGATGAAGATAAATAATTTCTATCATTACGGGCTACGTTAATATACTTATAATCTTATAGATAAATCATTTTTGTAAACAAAAATCACTTATTTATCTTAACAGAATTTATTTTTGTGATTTTTTGTAAACATATGACTAAAATCATATATAAGATATGAAAAAAGATTTTTTTTAGCTATTGTGTTATATCTCAAATATTTTTATTTTAAAATTAAAAATTAACTAAAATAAAGTTTATTGTTTACCATAAAAAATTATAACATAGAGCTGATATTGTATTAATTGTTGTGAAAATATATAAAAGTTTTTAAAAAATATAAACTCAATGGCCGATAATATTGTCAAAGTGGCACCAAAACTAGTTCAAAATAACAAAACAAGCTTCTTAGGTTTTTAGTAGGCTGTGGGTTATGGTAAAACATTTCATAAAGATGGTCTTTAAACACTTTAAAAGGTTGATCGATGAATGGACTTCAAAATATTCTAACACCGTATGGAAAGCTAGCAGATTTTCCCATCTTGAGTGGTCATCCTCTTGATGGCTTCTTCACATGTGGTTTTACTCAATTTTTTGAGACTGAAGGTTGAAGACCACTCGAATTTACCTCAACTTCACCGGTTTCATTCAATGATATAGGTTGAGAGATATTTCCAGTGGCTGGAGTTTTCCTTTTTCTTCTTGAATTCGGTGGTAGTTTTGGATGAATCTGAAACACATAACTGAAATGGATAACAAAGGCCACACAAGCAAACACAAAACAAACAAAGTACCTCATTTGGATACTTACGATATCAACCATGTTGGTTTTTTGGTTTCTCTACAACCATTGATTCATTTTTGCAACCACTCTTAATATGTTCATATTGCTTACATCAGCTGCAATGTGGAATTCTTCTATATCTTGTCGATTTTCCTATATTTTGTAAATCTTCAAAGAGTTCGGGTCTCCTGTCCCTATTCTTTAGACAATCTCTTGGCTTGCAAAACTTATACATTTTCATATTGAAAGTTTTTTTTTGTCTTCTTCCACAGCTTCTCACCATTCACTAGTTTGAAGTTATTTGATATGTATATTTCAAGACATATGTGTAATAATATTCATCCACATACCGTACCGGATCATCTTGATTATTATCCAGAACACATGCAATATATTTGCATGGTACGCTTGGTAGAACACAATTTCACATATGTTATATCCCATTTGTGAAAAACACATTAGTGAGTAGAAAAATTTACCATGTATCCAAAGTCAAACTTATTCACTCATACACACTTTTGTTGCTTTATAATATTTAGCAAAACTGCTTGGCAACCCTTATATTCTCCAATACCGCCAATGTAATTGGTGTTCGTGTCACACTTTTCTTCTTTCAAAAACCTTCTTGAAATCCTTCTCATTGTATATCTTCTTATATCCTATAATAAATTTATTAAAGCTTTAATCTTGTCATCTTATTGTCTTATTGATACTCTTACATAAATATTTGTGAACATCAATACAATACGACTCCTCGTTGTAGAATGCACGATACCACATATATGGTTCTGTTTATAGTAGAGCATCATATGCATCATGATCATATGCCTGAAAAACTTTATCTTATCTTCAAACTAACATTTGGTATAGTTGCATGCAACTTCATGAAACTCATTCTTGTATTTTGACCTTGAGAAATCTTTGTTTCTTTCAATTAGCATCGATATGCTTTGCATACATACGGTGCATTTGGAAATTCCGCATTTATAGCAATCACTAGGCCATGTAAAAAACAATAAATAAGTGCATGGAAACTAACAATAAACACTAAAAACAAAGAAGTGAATACTACATTTTGCTTATCAGAAATGATTGTTAACTTGTCCTCATTCCCTAAGTTAAGGTTTATCTTTAGCTTTTTAACAAACCAATCATAAGTGTCTTTGTTCTCACTTCTAATAATTTCTCATGCAATTAGATACATCATATTGGCAGAATCTCTACCAACAGCTACAAGCAAATCAATAATCAACTCTTATTTCAGAAAACATGCATCCAAACCAAGAACTGGTCTATAACAACTCTTCCATGTCTAACAAAATTTTTTCTGGATAGTGCAAAGATTTGTTTTTATACCACTATTTTTCGTCGAAGTTCAGCTTCATAATCCCACAACTTACCAAACTGAACTGTTGGAGTTTCTAAGATAGTGGCCAGAGCAATGTGTCTTCCTTTATAACACGTTAATAATGTTATATCATTTGTTATTGTATCTTTAATAATTTCTATTTGTAAGCTTATATTCCTGCTTATATCTTTTCTAACAACTACATAATTGCACTTTGTTTAAATATGGAAATTCTGCTTGATTTTCCATGATTATGAGTAGGAATGTTAAAATGGGTAAACACATCCCATTTAAACCTACCCTATTTAGAACTTACACCGTTCAAAATCCAAACCCGTTTATACTCATTAACTTAAGGTCTAATTGGAATGTTTATTTAGGCCTGTTAGTATTAAACTAATCCATTTAAACCATTTACACTCATTTAAGTTATACTTCATTTATTATTGTTTTATTTAAATATTAATATAAAATGAACATAATAATTTCTTTACTTTAATATCAGTAAAATTAAATAAAACATGTCAATAAAATAAATAATAAAAAATGACACATTTAAAACTTTGCACTGTTAATTTTGTAGCAATCCAAAACAACATCATGTTTAAAACAATTGTCAAAAACAACTATAAAGAAACATCAAACACTGCTCCAATCAAGTAAAATACTTTATTGTAATGTTCTTACATGATATAATTATGAAATTCTCAAATATGAATCATTGTGTTTATATTAATTATCATAACTGGTGTGTTAAGGCTTAATCCATTTCTTTTCTCTGATTTGTACATGATAACTTCTTCTCTTTTAGCATATTGTGGGTTACAACTAAAATTCATTTTGAATTTACATCACACATCATAATTCATAAGTCACAACACATAACAAATGTTCAACTAAACAAGTAAACAACCTTTAAAAGCTTCATGCAAGATAAAGAACAAAGTTTAAAACAATCTCAGTTAAAAAAATTCAAATTAACATGAACAAGAATAGAGCCACTCTAATTTCATAAGCTATCATTTTTTTGCTACATCACCACAAATTAACATGAAAAAAAAACGAAGTAGTAATACGGTAATACCAAAAAGATATAAAATTATAATTAGCTTTAATTTATTTCAAATTAACTGAAAGATATACATATTTGGACAAACAGTCAAACGCACAGTTACTCAATAAACCTAAATGGAATTGAGATAGCACAAAAATCAAATTTGAAACAAAACAAGTGTCTACGGAATACCCAAAAAGAGAGGCAGAGAAGGAGAGGCAATAACGATTACATCATAGAGGCGGAGACAGAGAGGAGGATACGGAGAAAATGATGATGATTTTTCATATTCAATTTTAAAAGGAGAAATCAACGAATGTGAGAAATAGAGTAGATCATGATTAAGATTTTAGAATGTCAAATTGTTAAATGTTGAAAGAGGAAGAACGTCGATGCAAAAATGAGTTGAATTACTTGAGTAACAAAACCACCATAATAAAATGATTTCATATTATGTTTAGAAACAAAAAATCAAGTCAAACATGTTATAGAATCCTTAGTTGAATTCGACCAAAATCCTTTTAATAAATGAATTTTAAAAGTGTTGCTCATTTAAAACTAATGAAGATAAATTTGATAAATGAATTTAAATAGACATTTATTTATATCATATACCCAATAAAGACCTAAAAATTTATACCTATATTAACTTCCTTAGTTATGATGCATCAAACATATTTTGACCATCCACATGTTTATAGGTGGTTCATATGAACAATACACAATAATGAACAATAAATATTTTGTTTGTTTCTAAATGTGCAATTTTCACATCATATTGTGTTTTTAATGAGTATAAGAATATGTGGTCCTTAAACTATAAACTACAATTAAACTTATTGAATAAGCAAATGTATGACTCCTAAAAGTTTCCATGAAACTATAATTTAATTTTTTTCCTTCTTCTTTCCGTTCTGGTTATCTCATTTTGCCTACTCTTTATCTGATTCTAATGGTGTATCTGGCTGTTTTTTTAAAAAAAAATTTGATATGCTTTCTTCCCTGGTTGTCCCATTGAACATTCTTCAATAACTGACATAAATCTTAACATTACTATCATCTCCAACATCTACAACAACATCATCTTTGTTATCGGCAATATGTTGACACGGCATAGAAGCCAATTTTTTGATTTGCGAGCCTCTCGCTTAGGCCACAGTTTCATCTCGATCAAACGATATATTATCATGCATTTCGTCCTCAAATCTTCCAGGATCTTCATATTTCTTTGACCTCTCAATTATTTTTATTCACTGGCAGTATACTCTTCATCTTTCTTTTATGAACATTTTCAATAATCTATTCTTCACATGTTGAATATATTCATGTTGGCTACTTGGGAGATAATGAATGAAAAGATGTTCAATGTGTTATGAACAATACTGTTTAATAGTATCTCAATCTCAACTCATTTCCCTATATATATCAAGAGAAATATATCTTCACAATCTTCCACAAACACATAGTTTACCATCTTCTTCATTTTCCCTATCTCTTTATACCAAATGTACCTACTCTATGTAATAATCATTGTATTATGTCTATTGAAGTGTAAGAACTTAGCACATTAATACCATATAATTCCCAAATCATGGTGTTCATATCTAATTCTCCAATATATTTGTAACCATCATCTTCTCTCTGTATAGTTTTACCAAAGTGGATTGTGAGTTTTATCATAGTAGCTTCAATGTAGATTAAGGAAATATGTTGAAATAAGTAGGAAAATAAGGATAAAAAATTATATTTTTTGCTTTAAACCAGTTAACTAAATCCTAATATAACAAACGCTGGTTAATAAAAATATATAAAATTGTGACTTAACATTAAAACTATAGTTAAAATGAACAGATGCATAGCCAAGTTATGAGCTGCTGATTTGGTCACAATAAATTTTGATTAAGAAAATTTCACCGACTGCATCAAATTTATTGAATTAATCACTCTCTTTAAAGCTCGAATCAAAATCTCCTCTTTATTACAAAAATTTCTCAAATTCGTTTTTAAAGATTGTATTGTAAAATTTATCAGTAATTTTCATGACTAAAACTAAACTAAAACGATCATAGAAAAGGAGGTGCTCGATGATCATGATTGATGAAGATAACTTTTATTATTACGAGCTACGATCATGTATTTATAATTTTATAGAAATCCACTTTTTGTGTAAACAAAAATCACTTACTTATTTTAACATAATTTATTTTCTATTTTTCGTAAAAATATGACTAAACTCATATTTAAGATATAAAATCAAAAAGCTTTTTAACTATTTTTATATTAAAATTATAATATCAACATGATTGAAAATATAATATAAAGTTCATATTGTAGGACTATTATCAAAAGATACAAGATTCTTAAGAAAATATAAAACCGATGGCCGATAATATCGCCAAAGAGGCACCAAAACTAGTTCAAAACAACACAACAAGCTTCTTAACCATTTAAAAGAGGTTGTCGGTTGGGTCTTATAGAGGATGTCTATTTGGGTGTTGTGGTTGTAGGTTAGGTTCAGATCAATCATAAATATGATCTCTAAACACTTTAATATGTTGATCAGTGAATAAACTTCAAAATATTTTAAAACTGTATGGAAAGCTAGCAAGCTTTCTCATCTTGAGTGGTCGTCTTCTCGAAGGTTTCTTCACATGTGGGTTTACTCGATTTGTTAAGATTGAAATTTACCTTAGCTTCACCCGTTGTATCGATGATATAGGCTGAGAGATACTTGCAGTTACTGGAGTTTTTCTTCTTCCTCTTGGCTTCAGTGGTGGTTTTGGATGAATCTGAAACTCAAAACTTAAATGTATAACAAATACCAAACAAGTAAATGAAAAACAAGAAAACACCAAACAAGTAAAGTAACTCATTAAGATGATTATGAGATCGACCATGTATTTTCGTTGGTCTCTCTACAACCACTAGTTCATTGTTATAATCACTCTTAATATGTCCAACTTACTTACATCGCAATGAAATTCTTCTATGCCTGGTCGTTTTCTCTGTATTTGTCGTTTTAAAAAAAAAATTTTCTCATGTCCCTATTTTTTGTACGACCTCTTAGCTTGCAAAACTAAGATATCGTTATTGAAAAATTATATGTCTTCTTCCACAGTTTTTCACCATTCACAAGTTTAATGCTATCTTCATATATCTTTTTCAAGATATATACCGTAATATTCAACCACATACCACACTCAATCATCTTGGTTATCATCTTGAACACACACAACGTGTATACATGGTATTTTTGATAGAAGATAATACAATAATGACATTTAAAACACGATAACAAAATAATTATATGCAAATAATATTTAATAAATCTTAGTTCCATTTGTGACATGCATATTGGTGAGTGGATAAATTCACCATATATCCACAGTCAAATTCAGTCACATCATACATACTTTTGCTGAAGTGTAATGTTGAGCAATACGCTTGACAATTCTTGTATTCTATAATACTGCCATTATGATAGGTGTTACAATCGTGTCACACTTCTTGGCTTTTAGAAAACTTCTTTAAATCTTTTTTTATCGCATGCCTACTTATATCCGCTACCAAATTTATCACAGGCTTTAATCTTTCCATCTTGATTGTCCAATTGAAACTCTTAGATAAATTGTTTGGAACATCATCACTATGTGACTTCTCGTTGAAGAATGCTTGACACCACCTATGTAGTTCTATTTCTAGTAGAGCATCAAATGCAGCAGGATCATATGTTTTATAACAAAATGCATCTTAACTTTATACTTTTCGGTGTAGCTGTAGGCAACTCCATAAAATAAATTTTTATATTTTTATCTTGAGAAACCTTTTTTCTTCCAATTAGCATGAATATGCCTAGCACACATGCGATGATCTGCATTTGAAAGTTTAGTCTCTATGGCAATCACTAAGCCTTGTGAAGAATAATTAATAAAATCCAAAGAAGTGAATAGTATCTTTTGATTATCAGAAATGATTTTCAACGTTTCCTCATTCCTTAGGCCGAGGTCTATCTTCAACTTCTTTAAAATAAATCCCAAGTGTCTTTGTTCTCACATCTAATAAATGCTTATGCATTTGGATACATCGTATTGTTGGCATCTTTATCGGTGGTTGCAAGCAAATCACCAATCAACTCCTATTTCAGAAAACATCCATCCAAAAAAATAATCGCTCTACCACAACTCGTCCATGTCTAACGAAATTGCTCAAAGCATATGCATAACCAATCAAAAATCTCTACATCATTATATGGATAGTGCGGAGATATGTTCTGGTACCACTATGTGTTCGTCGAAGTTCAGTTTCATACTCCCACAACTTACCAAACTTAAGTTAGTCGAGCTTCTAAGATAGTGTCCCAAACTATGCACATTCTTCTGTAACACTTTGATATCAAAATACCAACGTTATATCGCTCTTTGATTGTATCTTTGATCACTGCTTCTTGTAAGCTTATATTCCTTTTATCTCTTCTCTAAACAACCCTAATATTACACATTTTTTCAATATGGAAACTCTTCTTGATTTTCCATGATTGTGATGCATCAATCATACTTTGACCATCATATTAGTAGGTGGTTCATACGAATGGTACACTCTAAATTTATAGTTCTCACCACAACAACTATTTTGTTTGCATTTGAATGTGCCATCTTTACATCATATTGTATATTTTATGAGTACATATTATCAGGTCCTTAAGTTGTAGACTACTTGATGAGATCCTTGGTAGGACTCAACCCAAAATTGTCACAGAAGGAAGTTTCGGAAAGGGATAAGCCTTTCACAACGAGCGTGAGCTCAAGTTGTCAAGGGATGTGGAGCGATAGGTCACACAAAGGTTGCAGAAGACCTTTGATTTACCGGCTTGAATTCCTAAGGATATGATGCACCAAAGGAAAACAATGATCTCTTAAACTAGCCTTGGATATTACACACCAACAGGGCTTAAGATAAGTTGGATATTACACACCAACAAGTGATTGAAAATTTAGAAGTAGTAGAAACTTTCATTAAAATGTTCGATGAGTACAAATGAGAAAATGAGGTACTACTTATAGAAAGAAAAAAGGCAAGGCTTGCATGCTTGGAACAACTTCCAAGAACATGCAATGACATGCAAGCAAACTAGAATTAAAAGCAATCAAGATAACTCCCAACTACTTTTTGATGACAAAAGAGGAGGAAGGAGTGAACATAGAATTCAATAAATGGGCTGAATGAGAAGTGGGCCAATGGCCTCATTAAAAATCTATCTTTGGTAAACCCAGTGGGACAAACCCAAAGACAGGAAAAAAGAGCACACATTGGACCACTTAGCCACTTATTGAATTCCAAAGTCCATGATAAGGACATTTGTGGTCGTCCATTGTTCAGCTTTTGGTCGTTCGTACATCCGACCATGGTCAGGATCACATCATCCCCTCCCTCTTGAAGGGGATTTGCCCTCAAATCCGAATGATCTTCTGGTGGTGCTTGTTTGATCAGGATGAAGAGTCTGATGTCTTGACGTGTATCCTGGTCCAAATCAGGTGGCTTGAACCTTTTGTCTTCCTCTCTCTTTTTAATTCCTCTTTGGCGTTTCCTTGCAGCCTTAAAACCTGCATTTGACTCTTTTGACAAGAACAAGCGTATCATATCTGTGTAATTAAGGCTAAAAAGGTATTTGAAATCTTTGACCAGTTTAGCATTTGGGCACTTATTATCACAGAAAATTCCTTTTAAGGACAGAGTAAGTAAAGATGTACTTTTGAAAGCGAAAAGATTGAAATGTGGCAACTTAGAAAAACGTTCAACAAAATCTTTGTTGGTTCCATCTAATTCTATTCCAAACGTTTTTCGAAACAAGTCAACACTCAAAGCAAAATTGGAATTACTCACTTCATCAAACATAAAATCTTTTTGCCTAGACAAATTTTTAAAATCAGATTTCTTAAATGACTGAATTATGTTATCATAAACAGATTTTGAAACACAAAATTCTTTCACATTTTCCAAGCCAAATCGTTTTTCTTCATCAGGACTAACAAGAACAAACAAGTTAGTCAAAGTATTAATCACACCAAATTCCTTACAGTGCTTGTTGCGCTTTTAACAAAGGAAAGAGAGAATGGTTGGTTCATCTTTGATCAAGAGATAATTTCCATCATAATTATCATACTTGGGTTCTCCAAATTCTATAAGCTCCTGATGTGTTGCCTTAGCTTTGGATGGACGTTTGGTTGATCTCTTAGGATGGTTATTTATGACGTCCTTAAGTGCTTCTTTCATGTCCTTGAAAAAATCGGCAACAAAAAATTTCGTCTATTGCTAAAATCTGGCTGTGATATTTTCTGCAATTTTATCTGGATCAAGCATCCTTCCTGATAAGAAAACACAAAACAGCCAGTCAAAAGTTCTTTGGAAGGAACTAAAATGTAGACATGAGACAGATCTTAAAGAAATTAAAACACCTTTTTAAAAAAAAAAAAATCGAAAATTTAAAGAAAAGAAGGAAAAGAAAACTTAGCTTCTGTGTTTCTCTTATACCAAATGATGAGATCCTCGGAAGGACTTTGATTTACCGGCTTGAATTCCTAAGGATATGACACATCAAAGGAAAACAAGGATCTCTTAAACTAGCCTTGGATATTACACACCAAGGGGGCTTAAGATAAGTTGGATATTACACACCAACAAGTTATCGAAAATTTAGAAGTAGTAGAAACTTTCATTAAAATGTTCGATGAGTACAAATGAGAAAATGGAGTACTACTTATAGAAAGAAAAAAGGCAAGGCTTGCATGCTTGGAACAACTTCCAAGAACATGCAAGGACATGCAAGCAAACTAGAATTAAAAGCAATAAAGATAACTCCCAACTCCTAACTCCCAACAACTTTTTGATGAAAAAAGAGGAGAAAGGAGTAGACCTAGAATTCAATAAATGGGCTAAATGAGAAGTGGGCCAATGGCCTCATTAAAAACCTATCTTTGGTAAACCCAGTGGAACAAACCCAAAGAGAGGAAAAAAGAGCACACATTGGACCACTTAGCCACTTATTGAATTCCAAAGTCCATGATAAGGACATTCGTGGTCGTCCATGGTTCAGCTTTTGGTCGTTCGTACATCCGACCATGGTCAGGATCACATCACTACTGTTTAATTTTATGAATAACCAAATGTATAGGTCATTCTCAAATCTCCATGGAACTACGATTTTCCTTTTCTCTTCTTCTTTCCTTTATGATTATCCCACTTTTCATCTGATTCTAATGGTGTATTTGGATACTTTGTATCCTCCTGTAATACACATTCTTCATTAACTTCTTCTGCTCCCCTTTTGGCTGCTTTGTTTTCTTATAAATTCTGATATGCTGTTTTCACTGGTTTTGCCATCAAACCTTCTTCAATAACTGACATAAACTTATCATTATTGACACCATCTCCAGAATCTACAACAACATCATCTCTATTATAAACAGTATGGTGACTCGGATCAGGTGCCAAATTCTCATTTGTGAGAGGTGCATTGATGTGGGCCGCGGATGCTAGAACCACCGAGGGAGATTTGGGCAGGACGAGGCTGTCGCTTCACCGTGAGAGAGGCTCGACCGAACAAGCACTTGGAACCGGGGGAAAACGAGCTGGACCACACGGCTATGGATGGACCGTGATACACCAGTGGACGACTCAAGCCGGCGGCTGTGAGTCTAGGAACCGACTAGGACTAGGCGGCGCAGAGAACTAAGTGTAATAGGGTTTCAAATTTTCTTGTGTAATAGTCTGAATTTTATTGATGTAATGACTTGGCTTTTATAATGCCTAAGTCCTAGGGTTTTACCCTTACAAGAAAACAACAAGTAGTGCAAAATAAAACAACAAGGAGTGTGAAACAAATAAACATGAAGTCTAATTGGTTGTCTTGGGCCGCGGGCCCTAATAGTCTTGGGCGGGCCAAGTTCTACACTTAGAAAAGTAAAAGAAACAAAAGAGTGGCTTAAAACCGTGGGCTCCTGTGAATGATCAGGCCCACGTCCGATTGCACACTAAGGGTGTTGCCTTGTTAAAACCTCCCTCGAAAAACCCAATGGGATAAAACCGAAGGTAGGAAAAAGAGTACATTTCCTTAGCGCGTCATTGGCATCCTTATCCCGGGGTGATGGTAAGGATGCATGAGTCGGCAACTTGACGACTAAGCAACTACTAAGAAGGGGCCAAGGGGCAATGGGCCGGGTCTTGGTCTGATCCTGGTCCAGGCTCGGCAATCCGTTGAAGAACCTCAAGTCTTTGCTCGACAAACCAGTTGATCTTGGTTCCCAAAGCTTTGGTGCGCGCTCGGGTCACTGGTCCTATTGGTATGCTAGGTACTGCGTCGTCCGGGTCCGGTCCTCGTGGGTCGTGGGTATGGTTGGCTACGTCCGGGGCCTCATCATCCCTCCCCTCTTCAAGTGGTTTGGTCTCCAAAACAACATCCTCACCTGCATCAAATAATTCTAAGTCACAAACGTTGAACGTTGGAGAAATGTTAAACTCACCTGGTAACTTGAGTTGGTAGGCGTTGTCGTTGATCTTCTTCAGGACTCGGAATGTTCCGTCTCCTCTTGGTTCCAGCTTGTCCTTGCGCTTCTGAGAGAACCTCTCGGGTCGCATATGCAGCCAGACCCAATCGCCTTCTTTCAAGGTGGACTGCTTACGCCTCTTGTTGGCTTGCCGGGCGTAAGACTCCGTCTTCTTTTCTAGGTTCTCCTTGATCTTCTGATGTAGCTTCTTGACGTATTCTTCCTTGATTTCTCCTTCCAAGCTCACGATCTCAGCTGGTGGTAATGGCGTGAACTCCATTGGCGACAAGGGGTTGAAACCGTAGACGATCTCGAACGGAGACTTCCTGGTCGCGGAGTGGACAGCTTGGTTGTAAGCGAACTCGACCAGCGGTAACCACTCAAGCCATGACTTCAAATTGCATCCAATTGTTGCTCTTAGGAGGGTCAATAGCGTCCGGTTCACCACTTCGGTTTGTCCGTCAGTCTCTGGATGGCAAGTTGTCGAGAACACCAGTTTGGTTCCAAGCTTCTTCCATAGGGTCCGCCAAAAGTGGCTGAGGAACTTAGTGTCCCGGTCAGAGACAATGGTCCGGGGGATCCCATGTAAGCGCACGATCTCCTTGAAAAACAGACTCGCCGTCTGTGTCACGTCGTTAGTCTTGGCGCACGGGATAAATTAAGCCATCTTCGAGAACCTGTCTACTACGACGAAAATATAATCTTTGTGGTTTATCTTAGGCAAGCCTATCACAAAGTCCATTGAAATATTAGTCCAGGGAGTATTAGGAATGGGTAAAGGAAGATATAACCCGTGGGAATGAACTCTGGACTTGGCCCGTTTGCAGACTAAGCAGCTACTGCAATGGGCCTCAACGTCTCGCCTCAGATGGGACCAGTAGAAATGCTCTTTGAGTAGGCTCAAGGTTTTGGTCACGCCAAAGTGACCCATCAAGCCCCCTCTGTGGGCTTCTCTCAGCAGCAACTCCCGGGTCGAACCTTTTGGGATACAAAGCCTCCGGTCTCTGAAAAGGAACCCATCAAACAAATAAAATTGGGAATGGGTATCAGTGCCGGCATGGTGAAAGGCTTCTTTGAGGTTGTCGTCTTGGGCATATAACTCCTTGAGAAGCTCGAACCCGAGGACCTTGGCTTCAATGACCGAAATCAAGGAATGTCTCTGGGATAGTGCATCTGCGACGACGTTCTCTTTCCCCTTCTTATACTTGATCATGTAGGGGAAGGTCTCAATGAACTCCAGCCAGCGTGCGTGTCGTCTCTTCAATTTGTTCTGGCCTCTTAGGTGTTGCAGCGTCTGATGGTCAGTGTGGATGACACATTCTCGGGCCAGAAGATAGTGCTGCCAGGTGTCCATTGCTCGAACCAAGGCATACAGCTCTTTGTCGTAGGCGGGGTAGTTGAGCGCGGCTCCGATTAACTTCTCGCTGAAATACGCAACAGGCTTTCCTCCTTGAGTTAAGACGACTCCGATTCCGATGCCAGATGCGTCGCATTCCACCTCAAAGGTCTTCTGGAAATCAGGCAGGGTTAAGACCGGGGCGTGAGTGAGCCGGTCTTTGAGCAGGTTGAAGGCTTTTTCCTGCTCGGGTCCCCAGCTGAATGCCCGGTCCTTCTTGATCACAGAGGTCAAAGGACTGGCAATGGTGCTGAAGTCCCGGACGAACCTTCGGTAGAAGCTGGCCAAGCCGTGGAAACTCCGGACTTGGCTGATGTTTGTGGGCGTGGGACATTCTCGGATGGCCTTAATCTTATCCTTGTCTATCTGTAAGCCCTGAGAACTCACGAAAAAACCTAGGAAGACTACCTGGTCAGTGCAGAACGTACACTTCTTCAGATTGGCATATAACTTCTCATCTTGAAGTGTGCGTATAACCAACTTTAAATGAGTGACGTGGTCGGCGGGCGTAAAAAGCACTATAGACTAGAATGTCATCGAAATAGACAACCACGAACTTACTGATGTATGGCCTAAGAACATGGTTCATTAGCCGCATGAAGGTGCTCGGGGCGTTGGATAGCCCAAACGGCATGACGAGCCACTCATATAGTCCTTGCTTGGTTTTGAACGCCGTCTTCCACTCGTCTCCTTCTCGCATGCGGACTTGGTGGTATTCGCTCTTCAGATCAATCTTTGAGAAGATCGAGGCTCCGCTTAGCTCGTCTAGCATATCGTCGAGCCGTGGAATAGGGTGCCAGTACTTGATGGTGATATTGTTGATGGCTCGGCAGTCTACCCACATCCTCCACGAACCGTCCTTCTTTGGTACGAGCAGGACAGGAACGGCGCAGGGACTGAGGCTTTCTCGGACATAGCCTTGGTCCATGAGTTCCCGAACTTGGCGTTCGAGCTCCTTAGCTTCCTCCGGGTTGACACGGTAAGCGGGACGGTTGGGTAGTTGAGCTCTCGGGAAGTAAAATCGATATTATGCTCGATTCCTCTAAGTGGTGGTAGTCCTGGTGGGATCTCGGCAGGAAAGAGGCCTACGTAAGTCTCCAATAGCTTGGCGACTTTAGGTGGGGGCGGTGGATCTATGCTGTCTGCATGGAAGGACTCCTTAAAGATCATAAGGACGACGTTAGTATCGTCCCTAATCACTGCCTTGCGGATGACCCTGGATTTCACAAGAATTCTCCTTTCGGGGTCATTTGGTGGAATCCGTCCTCAGCTGGATATCTCGGACTTGCTGTGGAGCGAGCGGTGCTAAGTTTGCGTTTGTTGTGAACAAAAGAGTACACGTTAGTCCGCCCATTGTGTGTGGTTTTCCTGTCAAACTGCCATGGACGTCCAAGAAGGAGGTGGCCAGTTTGCATCGGGACCACGTCGCACAAGACCTGATTGGTATAACGGCCTACGCTAAAGGGCACCGTCACCTGATCGGTTATGCGTATCTCGGTCTTATCATTGAGCCACCTAAGCCCGTAGGGCCGCGGGTGCTTGGTTCTCTCAAGACCGAGCTTATCAACCATGTATTCACTGGCGATGTTGGTACAGGACCCTCCGTCGATAATCAGAGAACATACCTTGCCCTTGACAGTGCACTTGGTATTGAAAATGTTCTCACGCTGGGCGGTCTCGTCAGGGCCAGCTATAGTGTTGAGGACGCACCAGAACATTAGAAGCTCTTTGGAATCGGGGTACTCGATGTCGTCCTCTGCTTGCTCCGGTTCTTCCAAAGGCTCTTCGTCGCCTTCGTCTGCAGACGGGGTCAGGATCATTACCCATTGGTTTGGGCAGTCCCGAGCCATGTGCCCTCGCCCGTTGCACTTGAACCAAATGATGTCTCAGCTCCGGGGTGCAGCTCCAATGGGTTTGGCCGGCTGGCTTGATCCGGACGCGGCTCGGACCGCATCTCGGGGTCGGGTCGTGGCACGCGGGTCGAGGGTAGGGCCAGGGGGCCGGTTGTACGGCTTGGGCCAGTTGGGCTTGGGACGTTGGTAGCCTGCTGACTTTCTCTTGTTGGCTTGTTCCACCTGGTTGGCTAGGTGGTATAATTCTCCGAGGTCGTGGTACAGCTGTCTCTCGACCTTTCGGGCAATCTTTTCTTAAAGCCCGTTAAGAAACTGGGCCATGAGACTCTCCGGGGAGTCAGTGATCTCGAGACAGTTTCTCAGGTGCTCGAATTCGTCGAAGTACTCACTGACCGTCTTAGTGTCCTGGGTGAGTCGTCTAAACCGTCTTTGCAGTTCGCGGTGGAAATGGGGCGGCACGTAGCGTTTCCGCATTAACTGCGTAAGCTCATCCCATGAAGTGAGGGGTCCGAATCGGCTCCTCCTTCTTTCAGCGACTTCACGGTCCCACCAGGTCAGGGTGTGGTCCGTGACCTGGGCGGTGGCAAGGATTACTCGCCTGGGATCTCTGTACCGGTAGTAATCGAAGATTAACTCCATGCGTCGTTCCCAGTCTAGGAAAGCTTCGGGGTCGACTTTGCTGGAAAATGACGGCGGGTTAAGCTTGAAGTCAGGGGCTTGGTAAGGGGGTGGTCGGTCGTGTGCTCCATCGTAGCGTGGGTCGTCGGGTGGATCCTCTTCTCGTGGGTCGCGAGTGTACGGTCCGAAATAGTGAGTCCGTCCATTCGTGGTGGCTCCTCCATTGCCGCGGTGGGACGCCTCTGGAATGTCCGATCGCTGGAGAGGACCGGATTGCTCCAGTCGTTCCATACGACTTCTAAGCGTGTTCATCTGAGCCGTAATCTGGCTCAGCATCTGCATTACTGCAGCTGATCCTTGGAGACGTTCGGGTACGTCCGAACTACTAGACATGAATATTTATAGAAAACTTTCCAAAAATAGAATTTCCTAAAAATGGAAACTTTCCTAATCTAGAAACTTTCCTTAAATGGGACTTCCCTAAAAAGAAAACTTTCTTAATCTAGAAACTTTCCTAAACTAGAATTGGTAACTATCCTAATTTGGATACTTGCCTAAACTAAAAAAGGAAATATCCTAAAGGAAATATTCTAGTCTTAAATTCCTTTCCTAAAATGGTTTTTGGAAAATTTCGAAGTCTAATTATGCGTAATATTCGAACTAATGGGATTTCCTAAACCAAATTGGAAATATTCCTAAGTAATTTATGGCTAGGGAAAACTGCATAAACCGAAAAGGAACAATGCCCTAATGGGTTTTGGAAACTATCCTAAACGACATAGGGTCAATTAAAGCCACAAGATCCTTGCCTAAATTCAAACTTGGTCACGGGACAGGAGAGAGATAAGGCGGCTGCTAGACCTAAGCTAGGGGCGGCTACTTGCGAGGATGCCGCTTGAAAAGGTGAGGCTAGCTACGGTCCTAGGTGAAAGCGGGTACTATCGTGAGGCAAGGATGCTAGACGCGGACGAGGGAACCTATAACGGGGGGGGGGGGAAGGGAAACACAAGCGGGTGCAAGCGAGCTATCTAGGCTAGGGTTGGATGCATACTAGGATGCTCGGCTCTAGGCTGACCCTAACAAGAAGGACACAGCTACTAACCGGAACCACACGCGTGATAGCAAGATACCTTGGCTCACGATTTCTCAAGCAAAACAGTGTTCTAGGTGGGTTTCTTTTTGCCTAATCCGTTTTAGAGACAACCTAAATTCTTTTTTTCTGACTGAATTTCAAACAACCTAAACAAACCTAGCAAACAATACTTTTTTTTTTTTACTTATGAATGAAACTAAGTGAGTATAGAACAATAGAACCTGTTTGGCGTTTTGGATTTGTGGTAGCGGTTCTGAAAACTTTTTTTTTTGACTTCTAGGCAGGCTTTGGACTGCGCTTCTTCACCTTGCAGGATGGAAGAGCAACAAATCAAAGCAAAGAACTTAAACAGCTAAACAATGTGAACAAAAGATAACAAAGGGATAGGAACAACCGGGGTCAGGAGGTTTTGGGCTCTGATACCAGATGATGTGGGCCGCAGATGCTAGAACCACCGAGGGAGGTTCAGGCAGGACAAGGCTGTCGCTTCACCGTGAGAGAGGCTCGATCATGGATGGGCTGGGACACAGGTATGGGAGAGGCTCAACCGAACAAGCGCTTGGAACCGGGGGAAAATGAGTTGGACCACACGGCTATGGATGGACTGTGATACACCAGTGGACGATTCAAGCCGGCGGCTGTGAGTCTAGGAACCGACTAGGACTAGGCGGCGCAGAGAACTAAGTGTAATAGGGTTTCAAATTTTCTTGTGTAATAGTTTGAATTTTATTGATGTAATGACTTGGCTTTTATAATGCCTAAGTCCTAGGGTTTTACCCTTACAAGAAAACAACAAGGTGTGCAAAATAAAACAACAAGGAGTGTGAAACAAAACAACATGAAGTCTAATTGTTTGTCTTGGGCCGCGGGCCCTAATGGTCTTGGGCGGCCCAAGTTCTACACTTAGAAAAGTAAAAGATACAAAAGAGTGGCTTAAAACCGTGGGCTCCTGTGAATGATCAGGCCCACGTCCGATTGCACACTAAGGGTGTTGCCTCGTTAAAACCTCCCTCGGAAAACTCAATGGGACAAAACCGAAGGTAGGAAAAAGAGTACAATTCCTTAGCGCGTCTTTGGCATCCTTATCACGGGATGATGGTAAGGATGCATGAGTCGGCAACTTGACGACTAAGCAACTCCCAAGAAGGGGCCAAGGGGCAATGGGCCGGGTCTTGATCTGATCCTGGTCCAGGCTCGGAAATCCGTTGAAGAACCTCAAGTCCTTGCTCGACAAACCGGTTGATCTTGGTTCCTAAAGTTTTGGCGCGTGCTCGGGTCACTGGTCCTGTTGGTACGCTAGGTACTGCGTCGTCCGGGTCCGATCCTCGTGGGTCACGGGTACGGTTGGCTATGTCCAAGGCCTCATCATGCATCTTCTGCTTTAGCCACAGTCTCATCTCGATCAGACACCACTTTATCATGCATTTCACCATCAGATTGTTTTGGTTCTCCGTCTTCTTTTGGCCTCTCGACTTCTTCATCGCTGATAATATACTCTTCATATGTTCTTTTGAACATTTTTAACAGTCTGATCCTTAGCTTGTTGAATATCTTCACTTTTGTTGCTTGGGAGATAGTGAAGGAAAATAGGTTCAATTTTTTCTGAAGAATAATGTTCAATAAAAATCTTAGTCTCACCTCTTTCTTTTCCTACACAGATAATCATCTTCATCTCCTTTCCTATTTTTTGTACCAAATGAACTAATATGTGCAATAATCGTTGCATCATGCCTACTGAAATATAAGAACTTAACCCATGATATATAATTAATTTCTAACTCATGGTGTTCATAAACAATCCTAATATTTTCTGCCCATAGTTTCATCGAAGTGGATTGTGAGTTTTATCATGGTATTTTCACTGTAAAATAAGAATACAATATATGTAAGGAAATATGCAAATCAAAATATAATTATATATAAATACTATTTTTATTATTTTAGTCTCTAGATGGTTGGCATGCACGCATGTGTGGACATAAGATCGATTTGGAAAATGATATAATTTACAAAGTGTAAAATATAAATATGTTGCTACATAAGAAGAATGTAATAACTAATATTATTTGTGTGGATTGGATTTGTCAATAAACTATCAGATATTGTAAGTTTCATTGGTCGCATAAATGGATTTCGGTTTGTTTGTGATATGGTAGTACAGTTGTAAATTTACAAAAATAAGCTTAATAATGTTAAGAGTTGTCTTTTTTGTCATAAAAAATATTTTTATCTCTTTTCCTATCTTCCTTTCCATCCTTCTACTCCTTTTAGTCTTCATCTCCCAATGATTTTCTGAAGGGAGTTTTAATGAGGCAACACCTCTAATATGCAACCCAAGACTTGTTCACTACCATTCATCCTTCATAAGTCATGGATCAATCAGAAGCTGAAGACCCTCCACAAGAAGGCCTTCCCAATAAATTTATACTTAGTATTATTTTGTGTTTTGTTTTTTAAAAAACTACTTGTGTTTTTATTTGGGTTTTGGACTTCTTTTTTTTTATTTGAACTACTTGTTGTTCTTAAGACTTAGGTTACTATAAAAATCTGAGTCTGAAATTCATAATCGTTTATGCAAATAATTAACCCAGCTGTTCCTAACTCTCTTCTTCTTAGACGAATTTTCCCCTTCTCTATTGAGAAATGCTATCTTCTCGTTTGAGTCCCTACTCAAGGCTTGAAGAGCATTGGTGTATCAATAGCTCATCACCCTCGTGTGGTACAAACTCACTTCCATAAATCCGTGTTTCATCTGGACCAGATTTTCTCCTGCTCTTGCATAACACCTCTTGCGGATCTTAGTCTTTTCTATGTGCCCTAGCTTGTATCATCTTTGGTATCAAAGCTCAAGATTGTACATCTCAGAAAGTGTCTTAACCTATCCCCTTTGTTTAATATCACATTGCATCCTTTCATTTATTCCTTAAAAAAAAAAGAGAAAACCCTAAGAACTTATGCATCTTCCTTTTGATTTATTACTTGTGTTAATCATTTATGTTGTTTATCTTAGTTGCATGAAAACCTAATAGTAATAAAGGAAAAGCGGCCAGACCTATTATTATTTAGCTAATTCAAAAAAGGAAGCATTTCAGTCTTTGCCAAATTTGTTACAGCACATAGGAGAAAAGGAAAATATGTCAGTCTTACCCTTTTTCTTATTTGTGTGTTTTCCTCTTTTGCAAGGTACAATATATCAGAAGAATCTGAGCAAGGAGATATTTACAATGTTATGATTCAGATGCTAGCAGCCATCAATGGCCAACTCAACAATCACACGACTAGGATGAACCTGTTGGAGCCGCCTTTGCCTCCAAGGAGACCAGACATGCCAGAGACATCACAACTGGGAGAAGGTCATGGCTTTGAAGACATTCCACCCACGAACCCGCTTACCAGGTATCACTGCTATTACCACCACCGCCTCCACTTCATTAGCAACCTGACGGAATCTGAATCCCCCAACTTTTGCATGTAGAGTTGATCCAGAAGTTTATCTTGATTGAGAGAAGAGGATGGATATATTTGAATACTAGTGATATCCTCCCAAGAATAGTAGCCTTATCTACAGCCAATTCACAGTTCATCTCCTCACTTGGTGGGACAGAGAGGTGACTGAAAGGAGGAGGAATAGATATGGATGCATAGTAGCTTGGGAAGAACTCATACATCATGAGTAGGTGCTATGTACCACCACTCTTCCACAGTGAGCTAAAAAATGTTTTAGGCATTTAACACAAAGCAACAAAAGCGTGGAGAAATATTATGAGGAATTCAAATGCTTGAGGAACATACTATAAGTGAAAGACTCACTAGAAATTTTCTTGGCTCAATTTGTGGATGGATTATAAGAGAGGATCGCACGAAAGGTAGAGAGACAGATCTACCATGACCTTGGAGAGCTGCCACATATTGCAATTCAAATTGAGCAACAAAACAAGCGTAAGGGCCAAAGTAACACACGACCTAAAGCTTTTTGGAACCCCATGCTTAAACCAGCTGAAAAGATCAGTGGAGCACAAAGAGACAATCGGTTCAATGGGCAAAACAATTGACACTGCTAAAGCACCTAAGACTGGCCCCGGAGCACCTCAAACTGCTTCTCAAGCCTCTCAGCCACAAAGGAGCCAAGACATCATATGTTTCAAATGAAGTGTAATAGGACACATGGCCAGATACTATCCAAATCAGAGAGTCGATCATCGCATTGTCTGGAGACTATGAGTCTCAAGATGAGGAAGAAGACGACTCAGACAAACCCAACGATGATGATGACATATAGTACCCTGATTCTAGAAAGTTCCTTACGGTGAGGAGAGTTCTCAACACAATGGTAGGAAATAAGGAGGTAGCACAAAGAGAAAACATATTTCATACTCGGTGTACCATCCAGGGAAAGGTATGTTCTCCAATAATTGATAGTGGATCATGTACTAATATTGCAAAAATGGTGGAGAAACTCAGTCTTGGGAGCATTAAACACCCTCATCCTTACAAGTTGAGGTGGTTCAGTGACAAGGCTGAGTTAAATATATCTGATTAAGTAAAAGTCACTTTCAGTATAGGAAAATACAATGATCAATGTGTGATGTAGTCCCAATGCAAGCTGGTCATCTCTTACTGGGACGTCTGTGGCAGTTTGATAAAAAACCACACACAATGGACGGACTAATCTCTATTCTTTTATGCATGTAGATTTCATGTATAACTTAGCATCAATGTTGCCTCAACAAGTGCGAGAGATGCAGTTAAAGATGTCTAATGATGAGAACAAACACAAGGAGAACTTCTTAGTAAACTCTAGTGACATTCGTAAGGTCATTGGTAAGAATAGCAATAATGTTTTGCTAATGGTGTTTAGAGAGATTTTGAGTGCAGAAAAGACAGATATGAAGCTACCATCAGAAGTGAGTGCATTTGTGGAAACATATGCTGATGTGTTTCCTGAAAAACTACCACCTGGTATACCTCTTTTAAGGGAAAAATAGCACAACATAGATTTCATCTCGGGTGCACAACTACCAAACCGATCTGCATACAGCCAACCCTGAAGAAGCTAAGGAGCTTGAACGACAAGGAAGGGATTTAAATGCCCAAGGATACGTTTGAGAGAGCCTTAGTCCATGCAATGTTCATGTCCTACTCATGCCAAAGAAGGATGGAAGCTAGAGGATTTGTGTTGATTTTTGAGCCATCAACAACATAACCATCAAGTATAGACATCTCATCTTCAGATTAGATAACATGCGTGATGAGCTAAATGGCACCACCATCTACTCAAAAATTTATTTGAAAAGCGGTTACCACCAAGTAAGGATGCGTGAAGAAGATGAGAAGAAAACTGCATTTAAGACCAAGCAGCGGTTATACAAGTGGTTGGTCATGCCATTTAGGTTTTCCAATGCCCCTAGAACATTTACGTGTCTAATGAACCATGTTCTTAGACCATACATTAGTAAGCTTTTTGTTATCTATTTTGATGATATATTTATTTACTGTTCATCTTACTCTGATCATGTGACATCTTGAGTTAGTAATGCAAACACTTCAAAGGGAGAAGTTGTATGCTAATCTCAAGAAGTGCACATTCTGCACTGATAAATTTTTCTTCCTAAGTTTTGTTGTAAGTTTGCAGGGCCAATAGGTTGATAAAGATAAGATCAAAGCCATCAAGGAGTGGTCCACACCGATAAATATGAGCCAAGTTTGGAGCTTCCATGGATTAACTAACTTCTACTGCCAGTTTATGAAGGAATTAAGCAGTATTGCAGCTCCCTTGACGTCATTGATCAAGAAGAATCAATAGTTCAAATGAGGAAGAGATCAAGAGCAAGATTTTTAACTTTTGAAATAGAGGCTGACACATGCACCAGTCCTGTCCTTACTAGACTTTAATAAAATGTTTGAGGTGGAATGTGATGCATCTGGTATCAAAATAAGGGCAGTCCTAACACAAGGAGGCAGACCTGTGGCTTACTTCAGTGAGAAGCTAAGTGGTGCATCCCTGAACTACCCAACCTATGACAAGAAACTTTATGCATTGGTGAAAGCGATAAAAGCATGTCAACATTACTTGCTTGCTAGGGAATGTGTTATACATGTAAGACTTTTTTATCAAGTTGGTTGTACGAAGAAAACAAAGTTTTTTTGTTTTCTCGTATAATTTTACTTTGTTTCTCTTATTTTGTACACTATCTTTGTAATACAAAAAAAGTATTATCAATTTTTTTGTTGCAATGGAAACACGTTGTTTTTACTATTACTCAGAATATTATATATGAAATACAACAACAGACACCAATAAAGAGAAATATCTCTTCAAAAAGATACAACATTTTAACGGTTCTGACATACGTTCACACAAAACATAATATACACTTATGTTATACTATCGTGGTTTATGACTTCTTACTTTATACGAACACACATATAATCAATTATATTCCAATACTCCCCATTAATTGAGTTCATCTTAACACCTAATTTCATCTTTAATTCCTCGAACCTTGCTGCATTCAGAGGTTTGGTTTGAATGTCAGTCAATTGTTGATCTCCTGGACAATACTCGAGATGAATGAGACCCTTTGTTCAGCATCTCATACAAAATGATATTGATATCAATGTGCTTGATTCTTTGCTGCTGAACCGTGTTTTTACCAATTGCGATAGCTGACTTGTTATCACAATATATCTTCACTCCTTCAGTTTTGAACCTTATTTCCTTCACCAATCTTTGTAGCCAAATGGCTTGGTTTGCTGCTGAACATAATGCAATGTTCTCAGCCTCGGTGGTTGATTGCGCCACCGTCTTTTATTTGTTTAAACTCCAAGAGAAAACTGTTGTGCCTAGAGTAAACACATAATTGGATGTACTCTTCTTATCTTCAATCGATCCACCCCAATCAATGTCTGAATATCTAGTAATTTGAGGATTTTTTACGCTTCTTAATTGAACTCCAAATTTCTTTGTTCCTTGAATGTATCTTAGCACTCGTTTTGCTTCTTGGAAATACCTCTTTAACGGAGATGACAAGTATCTTGATAGATATGAACCATCTTACATAACGTCTGGTCTTGAAGAACATAAGTATAGAAATCCTCCTATCATATTTCTGTATTTATTCACATCCTCAAATTTTTCATCGTTCTCTTATATGATGCTTTTGCCATGTGGAGTGAGAGGCATTCTAACCATTTTGGATTCTTCATACCAAACTTCCCTAGAATTTTGTTTGCATATTTCTCATGAAAGAGAAATATTACATCTTTATCTTGGATAATCTCCATTCCAAGAAAGTAATCAAGTTTACCGAGATCCGTCATTTCAAATTTTTGTTTCATATCTTCTTTGAATTCGTCAATCAACCTAATCCCGCTGTCTGTGATGATTATATCATCCACGTATAAGCTTACTACTAATACATCCTTCTCAGTATTCTTCACATTTAAGGCAGCATCATTGAAACTTCTTTGAAAACCTTTCTTCATCAAATACGATACAATGCGACCGTACCAAGCTCTAGGAGCCTGTTTCAAACCATAAAGTACCTTACACAATCTCAACACCTTTTTGTCTTCTCCTTCACGGATGAAACCTGGTGGTTTCTGAACATAGATCTCTTTTGTAATTTCTCCATTTAAGAAATCTGACTTCACATTCATTTTAAAAAAGATTCCATCTTTCTTGAGCTGCAACCGCCATTATCAATCTTATTGTATCGTACATTGAAACAGGAGCAAAAGTTCCAAAGTAATCCATAACGTATTCTTGTGTAAATCATCTAGCCACAAGTCTTGCTTTGTGCTTGATCGGTTCTCTTTTAGCATTGGTATTAACCCGATAAATCCACTTGACACTAATGATATTTTTATCCTTTGGCTTGTTAACTATCTCCCAAGTATGATTCCTTTTAATCATATGAATCTATTCCTTCATTGTTTCATTCCATGCTTTATCATTTGATGCTTCTTCAAAGGTTGTTGGTTCTTCAGCCAACATCATACAAATTTCGTTTATACAAGTCATTTTCTCTGTAGTGTTTGTCTGTTGCATCAACTCATTTATTGGTTTAAACTCTCTTAGACCCACTGAATTTTCATCTTCTACTTGCTCTCTTCCTCATGCTAAAAAATGCAATTGCGAGAAGGAATTTCTTACATCTTCAATTTGATTATCTTGACTTGCATCAGTTTTTTGCACTTGTGGTGTGTATTGCACTTGCAAGAGAAACATCTTCTTTGTTTCCTTCTTCTCCCAACACCGAGATCTTTTTTCATCAAACGACACATCTCGAGACACTTTGATATTTTCTTCTTCGATTAAGAACATTTTATATCCTTTAGATTCAAGTCCATAACCAACGAACACCCCTCGTTCAGACTTCTCAACGAGTTTTTCTTTTTTCAACCGGTACTTATATGTAACACAAACATCCAAACACTCTTAAGTGTTCTACACTTGGCTTTCTCCCACTCCATATCTCTAATGAAGTAACACCTTCTTTCAAAGACTTAGATGGTAGTATGTCTGAATGTAGACTGATGTTGCAACCGCTTCTGCCCAAAACTTATTTGGCAAAACTTGATCCACAAGTATTACACGAGCCATTTCAACGATCGTCATATTCTTTCTCTCAGCAACACCATTATGTTGTGGAGAGTATGGTGTTATTATTTTATTATGGATTCCAGCCTTTTGACATAATTTGATGAATTTTTTAGACATGAATTCACCCCTTCCATGCGTTCTTAGTTGCTTGATATAATTTATGGACTGCTTCTCTACAAATGCCTTGAACGTTCTGAACTTAGTAAGACCTTCACTCTTGTTTTTAATGAAATGAACCTGTCATTGTTGAGTGAGCATCAATAAACAAGACAAAGTACTTATTCTCACTCATTGAAGATGTGTGCATAGAACCATAAACATCTGAGTGTATTGACTCCAAACCATAGTTCGTCTTACTTTGTGATTTCTTTGGAAAACTTCTTCTTGTTTGTTTACCCCTTTCACATGAATTACACATCACCTTTGACACCAAAAAATTAGAAAGATTCTCTACAGCCTTCAGTTTTCGCATAGCTTCTATATTTTCATAATTGACATGTCCCAAGCGTCTATGCCAACGCTTTGATATATTTTATTTGTCTTCAAACGCAACCAATGTGTTTTCTTCTGAGTTACTCCATGTTATTGGAAAACTCTTATTCTTCATCTTAATATCTAAGATTTTTCTTCGTTGAGGATCTTTAATAAGACACTTGTTATCTTCAAAAGTTAAACGATATCCATTTGATATCATTTGTGAAACGCTGAGCAAATTCCTAAGCCTGGAACTAGAAGTACATTTTTGAGTATGTGTATTCCTCAATTTGTTGTGACTTGAATGTCACATTTTTATGATGCCATTATGCTTTGTCCATTTCCAACCTTGATGGAGATCCTCTTGCTTTGATCAAAGTGTTTTGAAATATTTTGATTCTTTGGTCATATGGTTAGTACAACCACTATCAACTAACCATGTCTCATCATCCTTGTTTGACAATGATTCTTCCTCTATTGCACTAAACAACATGTGACTCTCCACTTCTTTGTCATCATTTGTTTCTTCTAAACTCAAGTTTGCTCCTTCAGTCTTCTTGAATTTGCAGTACCTTGCTATATGCCCCAACTTATCACAAACAAAGCACTTTCTAGCATTATTCGCAACCTTTTGCGAAAGAACACCTATGTTCTTCTTTTTTCAGCAATCACTCTCATTGTGATTGCTACGTTCACAAACGTCACACCATCTCTTAGTTTTATTTTGACGTTTTTTTCTTTTTTTGTTTCCTTTTTTAGAAAAAAACTTGCTTCTCTTTGATCGTGCATAGAAAACACCTTTCGATAAGCGTTCATCTCTTGCTTCCACCCTTTTCTCTTGTGATTTCAACGTCCCAATTAACTCCGTCATTAACAGCACTGATAAACCCTTGGTTTGCTCTAACACTGCAACAATAATTTTGAATCATTCCGGAAGAGAAATCAAAATCTTTTGAACCAGATGATAATCGGATTTTTCTTCGCAGTGAAGTCTTAGTTGATTTCTGATTTCGATAATTTGGTTGGGAAGGTATTGATATTATCACTTCCTACCATCTTCAATTATTCATATTCTCTTCTTAGAGACTGCAGCCTTATCACCCTTACTTGAGGACTTTCTTGGAATTTCATTTCCATGGCATTACATGCTTCTTTCTCACTTAATGCGGGTAAGATATTAGGAAAGATCGTGTCTGTAACTGCAGTTTGAAGTATATGTAGTGCCATCATATCTTTCATAGATAGTTCTTCTTGATTATTAGGACTTTCTGGTGTGGTTTCAGATGAAGAGCTGCTCATCGAAACTCCAATTTGGATTACTTCCAATAACTTATGAGTTTTTAGAATTTTCTACAATTTGATCTTCTGTAAACTATAGGCCTCTCTATTGAAAATTAGAATCACTTGTTTCATTGAACCATCCATGGCTCTGGTACCATGCAAGACTTGATTCTTTTTATCAAATTGGTTGTACGAAGAAAACATATTTTTCTGTTTTCTCGTATACTTTTGCGCCAAGTCCAAGGCGCACCCACACTGTTGATACATGCCTCTTCCCGTTCCTACTATTCTCTGGACTGACATATCTATGGATTTTTTGCTAGGTTTGCCTAAAATAAACTACAAAGACTCCATTTTTGTTGTAGACAGATTTTCCAAGATGGCTCATTTTATATCTTGTGCTAAGACCAATGATGCATCCCAAATGACGATTTTATTCTTTAAGGAAGTGGTGAGACTCCATGGAGTACCAAGGAAAATAGTTTCAAACAGAGACACCAAGTTCTTAAGCCGTTTCTGGAGATCATTGTGGAAAAAGTTAGGGACTAAGCTTATGTTTTTTACCACGTGTCACCCTCAAACTGATGGTCAAATCGAGATCTATACAGAACGCTATCCACATTGCTGAGAGCTACAATTGGGAGAAATTTGAAGACATGGCTTGAGTGCATTCCATTCATTGAATTCACCTACAACCGAACCACCCACTCAGCCACTAAGATGTCATATTTTGAGATCGTCTATGGTTTCAACCCCCCTACTCACCCCTTTTCTGTCCATGTACCCCACTCCTTCTTCTTCTCCCTCTCCTCCCTCCCTCCGTCCCTCCCTATCCCTTTCCTGAAATAATATGAGATTAAGAGATTTGTAGAATGAGAGAATGAGAGATTAGAGAGAATTAGAGAATTAGAGAAAAGAATGATTTATTAGAGAATGAGAATTATGAATTCATACTTACAAAATATGAAGGGAGTAAGGTATTTATACTAATCTAGTATAGGTTTGTTTGGATACAAGGATAGCCTTATACATAAATGACTACAAGGATAACATAATCTAGAATACAAACAAGCCTTAGACACTCCCTTTGACATAGACATAAATCGCCATTTAATAAGCATTAAAGGCTTCCATACTTTATCACTTCTTCTTCATTCCAACACTCCCCCTCAAGCTTAAGATATGGAGAATACTTAAGCTGGCAACCATGAAGTATTACCTCATTAAAAAAACTAGAGAAGGAAAAATCAATTGGGACAAAACATTTTCTAGGGAAAAAGAGTATAACACTCCATGTTGGGATCATTGGTGTGGAATGGTCATGAGGCCAAGTCTTGGATAGATAGAGGCGCCAATTTTAAGAGATGTGGCCTTGGTGAATACATCAGCTAGTTGGTCCTCACTTCTTGTATAGCAAGGTAAGATGATACCTTTCCCAATAGCCTCTCTTACTTTGTGGCAGTCCACTTCTATATGCTTGGTCCTTTCATGAAACACTGAGTTGGAGGCTATATGTATGGCAGCCTGATTGTCACAGTGAATGGTGATTGGATCCTCACACTTCACGGCTAGGTCTTCCAGGAGTTGCTTCAGCCACATGCATTCAGTTGTGAGCTTCCTCATTGCTCTATATTTTGATTCTGCACTAGAGCATGAAACCACCTTTTGCTTCTTGGTTTTCCAAGTCACAAGGTTTCCTCCTATGAAAGTACAATAGTCTGTGGTACTTCTCCTATCTTCCCTATCTCCTGCCCAATCAGCATCACAATAACCAACCACATTTGTGTTTTTATTATTACCCATCCATATACCTTGTTCATGTGTGCCCTTTAGGTATCTTAGAACTCGCATGGCCATCTCCCAATGTCTCATATTTGGTCCTTGCATGTGTTTTGATACCTGATTCACAGCAAAACATAAATCTGGTCTAGTGATGGTTAAATAAATAAGCTTACCAACCACTTTCCTATAGAGCTTAGGATCATGAAAATCAATTTCCTCCTCTAGCTCCCCCTTAGTTGCGATTTTATAGTCTTCTTCTAAGGGTGTTTTGGTTGGCTTAGCTTCCATCATACCTGTGGATGTTAGTAGATCTACAACATACTTCCTTTGAGAAAGAAAGAGACCTTCCTTAAACCTACATACTTTAATTCCTAAGAAGTATTTAAGTTCTCCTAAATCCTTTATATCAAAGACACTCTTTAAGTAATCTTTAGTAGAAGCAATACCAACACTATCACTACCAGATATGATTATATCATCCACATAGATAAGAATTACCACAATACCTTCCTTACTCTTTAATGTGAAAAGAGTATGTTCCATTTCAGATCTTTTGAAGCCTTTATTTATTAAGGTTACACTTAGTTTGTGGTATCAATCTCTTGGAGATTGTTTAAGGCCATAAATAGCCTTCCTTAGCCTTAGGATATTACCGCTTCCAACCTCATCTTCTAGGCCAGGTGGTGGTGACATGTAAACTTCTTCTTCTAGTTTACCTTGCAAGAAAGCATTCTTAACATCCATTTGCCATAACTCCCACTCAAGATTAGTAGCAACAGTAAGCACAATATTGACAGAATGAAGTTTAGCTACAGGAGAAAATGTATCCCTATAATCCTCACCATATGTCTGAGTAAAACCCCTAGCTACCAACCTAGCTTTATATCTATCAATTTCACCATTGATTTTGTATTTAATGGTAAAAATCCATTTAGAACTTACAGCCTTCTTTCCTTTTGGTAAAATAGCTGAAGCATATGTATCATTCCTCTCCATAGCTTGTTTCTCAGCTGAGATAGCTTCCCTCCATTACTTTTTAGACATAGCTTCTTCATATGTCTTTGGAATCTGCTCATTATCAAGACTAGAAATAAAAGCAACATGATTAGAAGGTAAGTGTGCAATATTACAAACTCCCTGGTCATGATGAACCACAATATTTCCATTGTAGAAAACTGGTGGATTTCTTTGTCTTGTGCTCCTTCTTAAAAATGTAGGTGGAGCTTCTTGATTAGATTCCTCTTCTTCACTCAAAACTTCAATAAGAGTAGGTCTTGATCAAGTAGCATGCAGCTACAAGAGCATCCCCCCCAAAAACGTTTGGGTACTTTCATGTGGAACATCATTGTTCTCACAACTTCCATTAAATGTCTATTTTTCCTTTCAGCTACTCCATTTTGTTTTGGAGTGTAAGGACAGCTTGTCTGGTGCTCAGTGCCATGTTTAGCTAGATGTTCCTGAAGTCTGGTACTAGTGTATTCTCCTCCATTATCTGTTCTAAAGCATTTAATTCTTGCATTGTATTGGTTAGTAACATATGCTTGAAAGTTTAGAAATGCATCATAAACTCTATCTTTAGAACCAAGTAAAGTAACCCATGTGTATTTGGACTTTTCATCAATAAATGTCACAAAATATTTATGGTTTTCTCTAGATGGAAATGGAGATGTCCAAACATCAGAATGCACCAATTCAAAACAATTTTTATATTTATGCATAGATTTTTCAAAAACTGTTTTACAATGTTTCCCAAGAATACAAGCATCACACAACTCTGTAGGCATTTTCAAACCAGGCACAATTAATTCAAGTGCTCTTGGATGAGGATGTCCTAGTCTAGCATGCCACAAATCAGAATCAGAACTAAATGTATTGGCCTGAAAAGCCAATTCCAATTCACTAATACTAGCCATATTATCAAGCATATACAAGTCATCTTTTGTGGTTCCTTGTCCAAAACATCTTCTAGTCTCAATATCCTGAAAATAGAAATCATTAGGACCAAATATTGCATGACAATTCAGATCAGTAGTAGCTCTTTTAACTGAGAGCAAGTTAGAGGTAAAAGAGGGCATATAAAATGCTTTAGATTCTTTATCAACAACTTCAATTTTTCTATCTCTTTGATTGGTACTTTAATTCCATTAGCAATAAGAACATTACCTAAGGCAGGTTCTACATTCTCTAGCAATTCTAAATCACTAATCATGTGATGAGAAGCACCAGAATCAACCACCAAAGATTTATGAGCATTAGAAGTAAAAAAAATTTGAAAAGAAGCATGAAAAGTTTTACCCATCACATTGCTATCTTTGATTGCTTTGATAAGAGCTTCCAAGTCTGATTTTGTCACAAATTCTGATGCGTGTGACATGGTAGTAGAGGAGGCTGAGAGGGGAAGTGAACCGCTGCTGCCAACCATCCTTGATGACCCAATGCCGTGAGCTTGGCTTGCGCTGGTCATGGCCGTGGGTTGTTGTGGCCGTGAGGCCCAGGATGGTTTCAAATGAGGATGAAGTACCCAGCAATCCTTCTTTGCATGGCCATTTCTCTTGCAATGGTCACAAAATTGTCTCCTCTTCCTAGAATCATTTGGTGGTTTGAAGAAACTCTTGTGAGCAGCAACCAATTCAACTTTGTTGCCAAACAATCCATGTGATCCTTGCTCCTTTTTTATTTGAGCACAAACTTCCTCCAAGCTAGGCAACTTATCAGACCTGAGAATATGCTTAATAAGATCTGAGTAAGTAGAATTAAGTGTTAAAAGTAATCCAAACATCTTATCTTGTTCTTTCCTTTCAAGGAGAACAAGTGGTTCAATGGTGGCTGGCTTTAGCATTTCTAGCTCAGCCCACAAAGCTCTGAATGTGCCATAGTGTTTTGTGAATTCAGCATCCTCCTGCCTTAAATCATTCAAAGCCTTTTTCACTTCAAAAATTCTCAAAAGGTTAGTGGTGTTTCCATACACCTTAAGTAAAGTGTTCCAAAGATCTTTTGCATTTTCACAAAAAGAATAAGCTTCTAAAACATCACTAGCAAGAGAATTTTGTAGTATAGAAAGTACCAACTGATCTTCTTTGTACCATTTGGCTTGAGCTGTATCACTCACATCAGCCACTTCATTGTCTTCAATGCCATTTGTGGCAATGTGGTTCCAAAGGCCTTTACCACCTAATGTGGTTTTCATGGTCCTAGACCACAAGAGATAATTTGCTCCATGTAGAATAATTGGAGCTCTAAGAGATGTTTGAATCTCCATGATAGAATGTACTAGATGGTTGGGATGCTGGTAGTTCCACGGACAAGGCTGATCACACGCTGGTCGGGACGTTTGGCTAGCTGATCACACCCTGGTCGGGATGTTTGGCTAGCTGTCGGAACAAAAGACTTTTGCTAGCTGGTCGCAGGACGAGTTGAGTGGTTGGTCACAAGAAGTTCGTATACTTGGTCACAAGAAGTTCGTATACTTGGTCACAGCCGGCTACTTTGTCACAAGTAAATCACGATCTTGATCAGCTTTGGTACACTAGCACACGATCAGGACAATGCTGGTCGGAACAAGGATGCTGGTCGGGACAAACTGATCGATCTAGGATTGTTCAGATTCTGATGATGGAATCTTTGGTAAAAGAATGTCTTTGAGTCCTGATATGCTTAGATATGCGTACATCCTCCGCTTCCACATTGAGAAATCCCCATCTCCATCGAACTTCTCAATATCCACCTTAGTAGTCGACATCCTTTCGATTGATCTTGATTAGATCCTTTCTGATTCTTCCTTTAACGCCGCTCTGATACCAATTTGTTAGAAATTCGCGTCTTTTTATCACTGTTAGACTCGATGACGATCGAAACAGAATTTGAACGAGCTCAAGAATCACAAATAGAAATCAAAAGAAAGAAAGATAGAACAGACACGAATTGTTTACCCGGAGTTCACCGCACTTCCAATACGTGAAGCCACTATACTCTCCTGAGTTTGGCTTACACCAAACTTCTTTTATACTTGCTCTAAACCGAGCTTCCGAGTTACAATAATCGACTCAGTACTTGACTCACTTACAAGATTAATAAACTTTAATCTCTGTAAACAAAAAGCTGTATCACAAGCTCTGTTTTCTACTAGATCTTTTATATGAAGAAGACTAGTAGAAAACGACACTGTTTTATTATTGTAAAACACGTGATTTCGTAAAACTGATACTCAATCTATTTGAACCGGGAAAGACCACTATTGAGAAGCTGTAACCAGTAACTGACATTTAAATTTGAACAGCAATTTCCACAATCACACTATCTTATCTATCATACGACAAAACCTCTTTGACTTTACACAAGTCATTTTCTAATTCAAAAATTCTCACATGTTTTCTCTCTCTTTCTCTTTTTTATATTTTACTCTCTCTCTTAGTTTTACTCTTAAAAATGATACAAAACCACAATTAATTAACCAAAAGACCCAAATTAAAACACTTTTAAAAATTGCTTTTTGAATTTGTTTTATAATGTTCAGTCAGTTTATATTCATATATTTATAAAAATATTATTTTATATTTATGCAGATGCATATAAAAAGCTAATATAGATGAAATATCATATATTTTTCAAAGATTCTAATACAGATGAAATATCATATAAGAATTATTGATCAAATATGAATAATAGAAGCTACTATATAAATAACTTGTTTAAATAATTTTACATAAAATTATATTATTAAAATGATTTTTATGTATTTATCACACATATCTATATATATATATATATAAAATGATTATATATATATTTTAAAAATAAAATAATTATATGCTATTTAATCAAGTAATATAAAAAACACAATATTGTATTTTTTGTAATGTTAGCTTGAATGTATATACTGACGTTGTAGTTTTTAAAAGTTCATAACAACATGATCTGCAATATAAGAAATAGCATTTAACAGTTTATAGAAATAGACATAAATAGTGAAACATAATAATCGGTAAGCATTGTGAATGAATGTTTATCAAAACAAAATATAGAACATTCTAAAAATTTTGTGGAGGTACTATAAATACATAAAACAGAAATTAATAAAAAAAAGAAAAAACATTCCAAATCACAATGCACATTTAAATGCTATATTTATGTTGCATATCATGTTGTTATGAAATTTAAAAAACCACAATGTCAGAGTATACATCAAAGGTAACATTACACAAAATATAATATATTTTTTTAATTTTTAATGACTTTCTTTTCTGCTTTTGAATTTTATTTAAAATATAATTATATACCATATAATCATTTATATATATGTGATAAATACCTAAAGATCATTTGAATAATATACTTCTTTGTCAAATTATTTATATTGTAGTTTTATTATTTATATTTTTAATATTTCTTATAAAATTATAATTTTAAGTTTATTTTTTTCATTGCATAAATATTTAATGTAAATACAGTATTTATAACATAAAAATATATAAAATATCCAGATTTAGTTAACTGTGAATATTTGTTTTCAAAAATATTGTAAAATAATTAATTAAAATATTTGATTTTCAAATATATACCAGAGTAGCAAGATTTTATAAAAAAATAATTAACTGAAACAACTTTTACAAATGAAACATTTATTTTATTAAAAATATTATGAATTAATAGATATTACCAAATTACATCAAAACCGTATTTTACATTTTAAAAAATTATTAATGGTTTTAGTATCATAATTTCTTTAAAATCATACTAAAACTTTTATTTATTTGTATTTAAACCTAACATGATAGAAAATAAAAGTTTTACTACCTAAATAGTTGGTTACCAAAAACTAAATATTTTTAAAATTAATCTATTGGAAAGTTATAAACATCCAATATCTAACCAAAAAATATAGGAAAATTTTATTTACAAAATTATCTGATATTATAGATCCGTTTTATAGATTTATAAAATTTGATAGATCTTTTTCTCATAGATAAAGAGAAAATGAAAAATGAAAAGAATAAACGAAGAGAGAATATATTCAATAATTATTTTATATTAATTGTTAAATGAATTTGGCGTAGAATGAAAGTTATGATGGTTGATTACTTTTCAGGGTTGTTTTCAAGTGAAATCATTTCTTCTTCTTTGTTTGTTGGTTATTAATAATTGCAGATTTGAATAATATCTTATAATTTTCGTTAATGTATTTTAATTTAATTTTTTTTAGAAAGAAAAGAGGCTAAACATAAAGAGACCATAAAGAGAAATTTAAAACTGTATAGAAAGAGAAAAGCAAAAGTGGAAAACGATAGAAACAATAGAACCTGAAAAACAATAAAAAGAGTATGATGATCTATCTCATGTAACATTTAACGAGAGTTCGTCCAATCTCATGATCCACTTAGTTAAAAGATATAAATGTGTTATATTACCCATTAGAAATCACGTGTTGGTTTCTGAAGTTGATGAATATATTAAAACCCTTGGAAGGAAAAAGCCAATACACAATATTTTAATCGTTAGGCGCTAACTTACATACTATTTTTATTGAAAATAATTTGCATCTAAATAAAAAAAAAATTATATAATCTGGTAGATAAGATAATATGATGATTGAAAAGTTTTAATTTGAATCTTTTAGTTCATTGATTGTAGTTTTGTTTCATTTTTAGTATAAATAAAAAAGTATAAAATATAAAGAGAGAAAACAGAGAACATGTGGAAACTTTTCACTTAGAAAATGACTTACTTATAAGTCAAAGAGATTGTATACTTTAATAGATAAGGTAATATGATGATTGAAAAAAAGTTTTAATTTGGATCTTTTGGTTGATTGATTGTGGTTGTGTGTTATTCTTTAGAGCACTATTAAAAAGTGTTTAAAATATAAAGAAACAGAGAAAGAGAGAAATAAAGAGAGAGAAATAAAGAGAGAGAAATAACATGTGAATACTTTTCAATCTTGTGTATAAATCAAAGAAGTTGTATATTCTTTTTTTTAATGTTTAGTCCAGTGGTTATACCACATCCATACAGGTAAGTGATCTATTCTGGGTAAGGTGTAGGGATCAAACCCCGACTGTGAAGTGATATTGGGAATTCAAAGGTAGTGACTTACCAATTGCACTACTTGCTCCCATCACCTAAAGTACTACCAGAGACTCGAACCCAAGTGGAGGGACTCCCGCCCCCACTTACCACTGGACTAAGAGCTCTTCCGCAGAAGTTGTATAATCTGATAGATGATAATATAGATAAAAATTTATATTTTGTCGATATTCAACGTTTTGGTTATATGTTTTTGCATTTTTATTAATTTTTGTCTTATGTATATACAGTACCTCCGCAAAATTTGTAAAAAAAATATATATTTTTGTAAACATCCATTCACAATGCTTTCCTATTTATTATTTTTCACTAACTATGTTTTTTTCTTATATTACTTGATTTTTATGTGATTTTCTTTTCTGCTTTCGAATTTTATCTTAAAATATAATTATATATCATATAATCATTTAATATATATATATGTGATAAATACGTAAAAATCATTTGAATAATATACTTTTGTGTCAAATTATTGAAACAAGTTATTTATATTGTAGTTTTATTATTGATATTTTATTAATAGTTCTTATATGAAATTTCATCTATATTAGCATTTTTAATAGAGAAAATTATACAAAATAACCCATGATTTGATTTAGAATACAAAAATAGATCTGTTGTTTAATCAAATATAAACTAATCCAAAAGGGTAGTAAAATGACAATCACTCCCTTATAAACAAACAAAAAACTAATAATGATGATTTTAGCTTTGAGAAATCTGAAAATCTAATAGAAGTCTTCTTCATGATTTAAATATTATATTTAAATTAAAAAATAAATTAAAACTAGTTTATATAACTTACGTATAAATATTTTTAGGATATGTAAATTAATGTTATATACAATTGAAGCAATTAGAAAAAGCAAAGGAAATTTAGATTTTTTTGTTGTTTGAAATATGTATGAGTTTCTCGTACCAGAAAGTAAAAGTATTATTTAACTGAAATGGGTATAGGAGACTTCATATATTTCATATGAAGTTTTCTTCTGGGTATAGTAGACTCCATACGAAGTCTTCCGTACCAGAAAAAAGAAAAAATTTGCGAAACCGAAATGCGTATATGAGACTTCATATAGTGTCTTTATGAGTATATGAGACTTTATATGAAATCTGCTTATGGGTATAGGAGACTTCATAAGGAGAGTCTCCTGTACCAAAAAGGGAAAAAATTCACAAAACTAAAACACATATAGGAGACTTTATATGAAGTTCAACAAGAATTTTTATTCTCTCTCTAAAATTATCTTGCTTATCTCTAACTCCTTTGAATTTTAACTTTTTTCTCTCTCGATTTCTTCATATTCATCTCATGTTTTCTTACAATTTTATCTTGTTTTTGCAGGTATTCCCTTCCATGGTTTTTCTTCCCCTCCCAAAAATAATATGAGATAGATATTTAGATTTTAGTTGTGTATTTTTAATTTTTTCTCTCAAAAACTTTTGGATCTGAAGATCGTAATGGTTGTTTGTTTTAATTTATTGTGGGTAGATCCAAATAACTTCTTTTTTAAACTTTAACTTGTTTTTTCTCTATTTCTTCATTTTATCTTATGTTTCTTTTCACAAATTTATATTTTTTACGGGTATTCCCCTCCATGGTTTTCTTCTACCTTCCTAAAAATGTAAGATAAAGATTTATAGATTTTAGATGTGTATATTTCAGTTTTTTTTGCTCCAAAACTTTTGGATATAAACAAAATAATGGTTGTTTGTTTTAGTTTATTTTGGTTAGATCCAAATAAAATCATAGATTCAAATTAAATGCAATTTTTTTATTACTTCAGCTTCAAAAAATCTATTTCACACAAAATTTTCATTTGTGAAGCTATTTTACATTCTTAAATATATAATTTTTGAAAAGGTATGAAATCAGGGTTTGTTTGTTTTTTCAGACTTCTCGTACTAGGGATTGATATCTTTTTCAGACTTCTTTTATGTTTTTAGACTCACCTATATAGGAGACTTCTTTTATGTTTTCAAAATTTTCACTTATGTAAGAGATTTCCTTCGTGTTTTCAAACTTTCACTTATGCAGATGATTTCTTTTATGTTTTTCAGACTTTTTTCAGACTTCTTACTTATATTACTTATGCAGCAGATTTCATTAGGAGACTTCATCTGAGTCATCAAGATTATGAAAATCAAGCAAACTCCAGAAAAAATCTTATAAAAGTGAAAAAAAAATATTATTTAGTTATGCAGCATATAAATAAAATAACTTGTAAAAGTAAAAGAAGATGTGTTATTTTGTGACACATAGATTATACTAGTAAAAAAACTTGTAAAAGAAGAAGTTTTGTAACCTATAAATAAAAATTGTAACTTACAATTAAACATCAACTTGATATGTTTTCATTAAAATGTTAAAATTCTAATTAAACATCAACTTAATCAGTATATCCAAGAAGTATGTACAAGTAAAATACAACAAAGAAACAAGTTCTATAAGTACTCAATCTCATATCAATTAAAAGACTTATATAACAAACTTATATTGAAGAATTCGACAATGTATTTCATTTGGTGTATTTCATAAAACATAAAAAGTCAAAAATCAGTCTCCTGTAATTATTAAAACACCACGGAGACAGATTAAATTTAGGAGAGAGACTTCAAAAGAAATATGTTCGATTAAATTTAGGAAGAAAATTTTAAATGAAGTTTGCTCAGTAAAGGAAAAGGAGGAAACTTTTTAGGAAATCTCTTTCAAATGAGCTAAATTGCTAGTTCAACACTAAAGTTGTTTCTCCCTGAAATATAAAACATAAACATGTTAACTTATACTATAAGAAAACAACATAACTACCCCATACGTAAGAACAACAAAATTAAAAAATGTCATTATAAATATGGTAAAAACTATTTTTACTAAAATTATCATACTTTTCTTCAGCAGGAGACTTCAAAAGAAATATTCTCATTGGGAGACTTCAAAAGAAATCTGCATTTTAGGTCATTTTTACTTGAAAATTAACAAAAGGAGATTTCATATGAAGTCTACTCGACACACATACTTCATATGAAGTCTTCCTTTGTTAATTATTGGGTTATTTTTGCAATTGACCAAAAGTTTAACTTTCACCGAGAAGACTTTGTTTGCAGTATGTGGATAAAAAAAATTGATTTTGCAATTGACCAGAACTTTGACTTTTTTATGAGACTTCTTTTGGAGTCTCCTCAATTTTGCAAAATCGAGATACTTCATATGAAGTCTCCGTAAAAAAAAGGGGATTTCATGTGCAGTAAGTGCTAAATAGGAGAGTAGGAGACTTTAGATGAAGTCTCTTTCTAGGAGACTTCCAACTAAAAATGAGACTTGACGTAAGCGGATTAGTTTTATGTTGACCAACATTAAAAACATGACTTCATTTAAAGTCTCCTCAGTTCTAAAAAAATTGTTTTAAAATTTTTTTGAACAAGGAGAATGCAAAATAAGTTTCCTATTTAATTTTTTTTGGTCAATGTTTGGCAATTTTGGTCAAACGCAAAACTAACCCGAGGAGATTTCAACTGAAGTCTGCTATGAAGTCAACATTTTTGGTCAACTATCTTTCAGACTTCAAATAAAGGATCCTAGAAATGTCAAAGTTTTGGTCAATTACAAAAATAACTTCGGTCAAACAGGAGACTTCAAATGAAGTCTTTTTAATATCTTTTTATATCAAGGGAGATTTCACATACTACAAATGAAGTCCTTTTGTATGGTCAACTGAAAAGATAACATTTTTTTATTGACTAGGAGATTTCATTTTCAGGAGACTTGAAACAAAATTTGAAAACACAATCAATATCATAAATTCAAGAAAATCAAGCTAGTGATTACATGAAGAAGTTTTTAGCTTTTTCAATCGCCCAAAACACCAAATTTCACAGATTCGAATGAAGCACATGCGTTTTTTTGTACAAAAATCAGCAAAACTTGTAAAATCTATGAATGTGTAATTTTGAAAACATAAATTAGAAAGTTTTTGGATGAAAATTGGAGAGCAAATGAAATTTATGAGCTTATGAGATCAAAAATTGAGTTTTTAAAGCTCGGATATTGTTTTAGAAAGCATTTAGTGCTTCAATTTAGTTGTTGAGGGTGGTTGGAAAAATTGAAGAAGGTGACATTTTTGTTAATAAGTGATAATATGATGGATTTTTGTGTCTTTAGCCTACTTTTGTAAGAAAAAAAAGAAATATATGGAATTTTCTTGAATAAGTAAGAGTATTAGAGGCCAAAATGGGTTAAAGTGGCAAAAATACAATAAGAAAAAAGGTTAGTTTTGTATTTTACCCCAAATTATAGTTCATTTGAGAAAATTAGCCTTTTTAATAAGCACATTCATATATATAAACAAATAAATTAGAAACAATCTGAATATAAATTGACTTAAAATTATTAAAAACATGAAAATAAAAAATGTGAACTGAAAAAAAGCAAACTCAAGAAACAAACGAAAAAAACCTAAAAGAGGACTGAGATGAAATGTAATAGAATGAAAAGAGCTGAAATTTATATAATTAGATGAGGATGTGGATCTAGGGTTTAGGGATTATAAAAAACTTGGAATTAAATTTTAAAATATTTTTATAATATTATTTGATTAGCATTATTACAATTTCATATTCAAATTTAATATTTTGGTAACTAATATATATTCAAATATTTATTTTAATTTTTTCTAATTTTTTAAAAACTAAAATCAGTTACATTATCTTTCGAAAGTAAATACAAATTAGTTAAAAACAGCAATATTTGTATTAGAAACTGAAATAGTGTATATAGTATTTATACGGTGAATATTCTATAAACCTCAATAAAAATAATATATGTGAGCCAATTAAAATCAGTGTTAAATGCATTTAATGTGAAAATATTTAACTTACAGTTAAAAATATATTATAATCGGAATCATGTGACATAATGGTGTCCACTTCTGAAATTCATGATACATGTCTGGGGTTCGAACCTAGCACCCTACAATGTTAAAGGGGATATTAAAGCCATTATGCTAAGTTGATAATATATATATATATATATATATATTACTTACAAATCTGCAATAAATCTTAACAAAAGTTTTTTATATATCTTTATATTATAATATTTTTTTTACATACAGACAAAATGATGTATGTAGTGAAAACATAAATTTAATTTGTAAGAAGTATTGATAAATAATCAATAGTAAAATCTACAATATAAATAACTTGTTTAATTAATTTTACATAAAAGTATATTATTCAAATGATTTATTTATCATAATTGTTTTATAAAAAATAACTATATTTTACGTTAATATATTTTAAGTTAAAATTCAAAAAGAGAAAAGAAAATCACATAAAGTTAAGTAATATAAGGGAAAAATACAATACATTATTTTGTGTAATGTTACCTTGAATGTATATCGTGATATTGCAGTTTTTTAACTTTATAATAACATGATCTCTCACATAAAATAATATTTAAATTTCTATAAAAGAAATTAAACATAAATATTGAAACATAATAATTTGGTAGTGAATTTTTATCAAAAGAAATATGGAAGATTTTAAAATTTTTGTGAATATAGTCTAAATAAATAAAACAAAAATTGATAATAATAATACAAAAACATACCATAAAACCATAAAACGTTGAATCTTGATCAAATATTTTTAAAATTTTATCTATATTAGCATCTCTGTATACACCTGTATAAATATAAACAAATATATTAGAAAAATATAAATATAAATTGAGTTAGAATTATAAAAAACAGGAAAATACAAAATGTGAATTAAAAAAATAAAAGCAAATTCAAAAAGCAGACACAAATATTTTCAAAAAGAAGAATGAGATGAAATGGAATGAAATGAACTTATTTAATGAGATGAGGAAGCCAACCAATGATTTAAGGATTATAAATTTTTTGGAATTAAATTTTAAATATCTCTTATAGTCCATTATAAAAAAAATTTCAAGCTTAAATTCAAAAAAAAATTTTAAAAAATTGACGTCAAGAACGTGAAAGACCAAAACAGCTGGAAGTTAATGGAGACGGGTATGTGGTTGCTTATCTAATTCGGTAAGAGAATGGTGGATTCATTAATTACATCTATACCTAAATTTATATATCTTCATATTTTCACATTTGTGTCTATATTACTCTGTGAAACAAAACAAAGAAAAAAAAAAGTCATTGTGGAAAATATTAATATATTTCATATATGCCTTATCATATTCGTATAAAATGTGCTCTTTCTTTAATGCGTTCTAACGCTTTCCGATGCATCAACTGCCAACTCAATACAGTAAGTTCTATAACATGGAGGTGGAACTTAAACCGAACAGAGATTATTCTTCATTTCCTTAATTAAAAATATGGTTTGTTTGTACTTTGATATGATATAATGTACCTATTTTAAGAGATTATATTGCTATGATTATGTTTGGCCTCATTTTATTAACACAATTTCATATACTATTTTCCAACAACTTACTTGATTGGTTTAAACGCCGCAACAAGTTTTATATATTTTTGGTTAGAGTTAATTAAAAAGTTCCGAACCGAAACCTATATATTTATCAGTTGGGAAAATATATTTGTTTCCTTTCAAGCATAAATTGAACTAAGAAATTCAAAAAGTCACAAATTTTGGAGGGTCCGATCGAGAATTTGCCCAAAATTAATTATTGAATAAACATTGGATTTAATTTTTAAGAAATTTATAATATAAAAAATTAAGAAAGAGGGTAGGTGGTAGTTATAAACACGCATTAATGGCATCTAACTAAAAACCTATAATATAGCATTGTTCCGCTTGCAAGATTTTATTCACAAATCCTCCTCTCTCACACAAACGCAAAAACAATGACCAACGTTGCAGTAATCGCCGTTATTCTGATTGCAGCTTCGCTAACGGCACACTTATCAGCACAAATGGGTCCATCTCCTTCGTCAGGACCTTCGGGTGCACCGGACTGCATGACGAATTTGTTGAACATGACGGACTGTCTCTCGTACGTTCAGGTAGGAAACGGTGGTGGTGCGGCCAAGCCGGACAAGGCTTGTTGTCCGGAGCTGGCCGGGCTAGTCGATAGCTCGCCGCAATGCCTCTGTTACCTACTCGGTGGAGATATGGCAGCTCAGTATGGAATCAAAATAGACAAGGCAAAGGCTCTCAAACTTCCCGGAGTTTGCGGCGTCGTTACTCCGGATCCCTCACTTTGTTCACGTAAATTTTAACTTTCACTCTGATTTTTTTTTTTTTTAATTATGGAAGTTGTTAAACTAATACTCTTTTTTAAAAATTAATGCTCTTGCATGCAAATATATACGAATAAACTTACCCACTGTATTTTGCTCGAAAATTATAAAATAAGAAGCTAGTATGAGTATATATATAAGATTAGAATGGAAGGAATTTTTTTTCAAATATGTTATAAATTTTTCAAAAGCTTGAAATTTTTTCTACATATTTATGTGTTTATGCTATTTCCAAAGATTCATTATGTTAATTGATTTGTGATTTTGAATTCACATAAATAGTTTAATATATATATATATATATATATTATTAGCCGAATTTATAGAAAATAAAATAATGTGGGTAGGTAAACTACATATAGAAAACTGAGAAATGAGAATTATTTATATGACTCATTCATATCAACACAATGGTAACGAATGAAATGAGAATTATTTATATGATGACTCATTCATAAATAAAAAATGATGACTCATTCATTCCAACACAATGGGCTTTAGAACGAATTGAATGATTTCTGTATATACTAATGTTAGAATGTGAATATTTGTTTGTGGTCTTAGTAATGTTAAAATTTATTTTAAATAAGCTGTAAAAAACAATTTAAATAAATAGAAATGATTTAGTAGAAAATGTGATATTTATTAGGCGAACCATCTTACCGTTACTACTCACCTACTTGCAAATTAAATACTTTTGTCGGCTCCCCGAAAGTGTCACATGTTAATCTTTTGGTCTTACTTTTACTTTATTTTTGGACGTTAAATGTTTCTGAATTATTAAATTAGCCCACAATTTTAAAAAGTATCTAATCTGACCTCAGATTCACGGAATGTATTTTAAGAAAACGGATTTGTTGTTAATAATCTCTAATTATTTAGCAGTTAAAGGAATAAATTTCTTGATAAATGACAGATGACTTAAAACTGATTTTACTTTTTTCATATAGAACAATTCGTATAATGTTTTTTTCTTTTAATTCTAATTTTGGTTTTGTGATAACAGTGTTTGGAATTCCAGTTGGAGCACCAGAAGCTATGGGCAACGAGGAAGCCTCCCCAGCCTTCGCTCCAACTTCAGGTAAACTATCTACTTCATAGTTTTATTTAATTTATGAACATTTTGCTTTTACATTCTATTGTGGCTTGGGTTGTTAGTTTTTTTTGTATTTAGTCCGCTTATAGAGAAAACGCACCCAATTAATATCGAATTAACTTTATGTGTTGACAAAAAAAAATCAAAGTTAAGTTAAATCTTTGTATTTATTTGGTTCGTCTTTTTTTTTTTTATGAATATGCATTAGATAGTCAAACATTACAAGCTTGTATTTTCTAAATAACATCGAATTCATACACATTTTTAACAATTATCATTTTTTTTTTTGCTCATAACACACTACTTTACATTATATTATTCTAGTTTTTAAATAACACATGCAAAAGCACTTCTTTATTACAGACTTTACAGTATATATCTTTTGCCAATTTTAACAAATTTTTACTAATGACTGAATTTCGAAAGGTGCGGAATCACCAGGAGGATTTGGGTCGGGTCCATCGGCTAGCAGGACGAGCGATGCACCAAACACTGCACTATATTCTCTTTTTCTGAATCTCATTATCCCATTAGCTTTTGCCCTTCATATCTACTATTGAGTTTTTTTCTTATTAGCAACACCATTATTTGTATTGTATTTTCTTATAAAAAGAGTATTGTTGCTTTTGTAGGTTATTTTCCTGAATTTATCACTTTTATGTATTTTATGGATTATATATCTTTATTCATCTTAAGGGATAAAGATTGCTGCCTTGTTGTCAAAAAAAAAAAATTGATGTCTTAAAATTAATTGAAATTTTTTTTTTATGCTACACGTAATTTAAGTAATATAAAAAAAATTGTGTAAACGATAAATAAATATGAGAATCATATAGCATAATGGTAATCATTTCTGAAATTCATCACACATATCTAAGATTCTACTTCACAATATTAAAAATAATATTAAAATTACTAAAATAAATTAATAAAAAACGATCATTAAATAACCCAACATATGACTCCGCACATATGCTATACGTTTTTCTTATGTTTGAAATCATACTATGTTGTTTGATAGTATGTTTGTAAGAGGTTACCGTAAGGATACAGTGTCCTGCCATGAAAATTGACATTTCAGAAGCATTTGATGATTCAGTGCAATGATATTTTCTATTGGACACCTTATATGCGCTTAATCTTCCGGTGTCTTTCATCTATTGGATACACTTTTGCATATCGACGGCTTCTTTTCCAGTTCAAGTGAATGACGAACTTGTATGGTTTTTCAAGAGTGAGGGAGGACTACAGCAGGACTGTACTTACTTTTTGATGAAGTTGTGAAGCCGAATAGTTCGCAATTATATAATATTAGGTGGTTGTAATGTTTTGCTAGAAATCAATTACAATCTATGGATTGATAATTCATTGCTAGTACTATATGATCCTACAGAGTCACACATTTAAGCAACTAGATCAATTTCTATTGGGTTCTATATTAGATATAATTATATATTGTATAATTATAAGTCCATTTACCTGTGAATAAGAATTAGTGTAATTCTTATTGGGTCAAACCCAAAATGACCTAATGAGTTAGGTCTCACATGTGGTGTCATATAAAAAGGCATGATGATGTCTTTATTCATGGTAAGCAAGAAAACAAAAGAGGCAGAGAGAGTTCTTGACAGAAACCCTAATAGAGAAGGAGACAAAGAGTTTGTCTCAGGTTTGAGATAAGATCTCTACGGCACTAGCATCCCCTTAGATTTAGTTGTGTATGTGTGGATACCAGTAGTGGCACAATATTTGGAGTGCTTAACCACATCAGTTTCCATCATTCTTCATTCCGCTACAAACTTTTTAGAAATATTCAGGTATATTCAAGATCCTAAGGTCTAGCTTAATTTCAGTATTTACTTGAGATCTTGGCAAATTCATAGATTAATTTATAAAAAAATTTATAAACCGGTATGAATTCCAACATTGGTATCAGAGCATACTTGTCTAATACTGAAATTGGATCTTAATTTATTCTATTGTTTGATCTTATTAAAATAGTTTAATTGATCGTGTTTGAATAAACTTCAACCTTATTATGTTCCAAAATTACATGTTTGTAAATATTGAATAAGATATAAACGTATACATATCAAATATACAGAATTATTGATGTGTTTGAAAAAAAATTTTGGAATATAAAATATCCTAAGTTAATTAGATATGATCATTAGTAATTAATATATATATTTTACGTTTCATGTTTTTTTATGTGCATGTCAGAATAACTATGACCATTGGGTCAAATTTACTGACCATACATTAAATGATGAAAGTAATTTATATATATAAGCATAAAATTCAATGTATGTAGACGTAATATAATGTTACGTCCAACATCATGTGGGGATTGTGACTCGTGAGATTATAAATTCAATAAAATCATTCTACTTTTAATAAGTGGATACATTGAATAGCGTAACGTTCTTAATGTAGAATGCATTAGTAATGTATAACGTATATCAATGAATATTGAATTTAATTAAAAATCAATATATATAATAGTAATATTTAAATGTTGATATTTAATGTGAACATAATATGTATATAACATACTAGATATAAATGTTAATTATGATTATATATGATATGATTAATGTGTAATTAGAAGCTCATGCATTGGTAACGTACTAACGTAATTTGGCTACACTATGTTACATGCATATGAATTTATTGTAAATTCATTGTATCTAGACGTATAACGTATACATGTGGATGTATATTTTAATGCAAAATGTCAGCACTAAAGTAATATTTAATGATGACATTTATGAATCATTGATCAAATTATGATTGAAACAAAGTACTTTATATATAAATATTAAAATTTTAATTCGATTAGATTTTAATATTCAATTAAACTATTTAATAAATGTTGGAATGAAGAAGAAATGATAAAATTAGAAAGTTCTTGAAGCTTTTTATAAATGGCGTGAGTTACATAGTCAAAGGGGAGTGTCTAAGGCTTGTTTGTGTTTTAGTGTTATGTTATCTTTGTAGTCATTCATGTATAAGGCAATCATTGTATCCAAACAAGCCTAAACTAGATTAGTATAAATATATCTCACCTTTCTCATTTGTAACTTAGAAACTATAATTCTCATTCTCTTAGTAAAATCATTCTTCTCTCTAAATCTCTATAATCTCTCATTCTCTCATTCTACAAATCTCATAATCTTTCATGGTATCAGAGCCAGGTTTCATCAAATCTGGGTAAAATTCATCATTCATTCATTGAATCAAGAAGAAAACATCTTCTTCTCAATCTTCTTCTAGTTCTATTTAGACCGTCATCTTGAAACTCGGCTAAAACACGACTCCTTTTGACAATCTGCTTTCTCTGGATTGTAAATCGGCTAGTTTTGAAGCCACACCAATTGGAATTGCATCATTTTACCCAGGGAATAAAAAGTTACGAATTTTCTTGCATCAGACCTCCGCGAGTGCCTCCACCGCGAACCTCCATGTTTCCCAGGTCATTCCGACATTGATTCTTCATCAAATTGCGTTTTTCCAAATCCTAAACTAAATCCCTTTGAGTCTAGTTTCTTTTTAAAGAAAGCAGAACTCAATTCCATTTATTTTGAAGGACGTTCTTGAAGTTTCTCTCAGAGACGTCCAAAATCACCCCTAACAAGAATCTGGTGATAAAATTCTAAATTTTTCTCAGTTTTCTTTGAATCTTTGAATCTGGAAGTTAAATAAGTATCTTGTGAGGGTTTCCACGAAATTTGGGTTCAATCTAATAGGTTTAAAATTTCAAGATTGATTTTCTTGATTTCCTTGTTTATCTTTGAAAGTTTAAAAAGGTGGAATCTTGAATTTTTTAGGATTGGTATTAAATCATATAATTTGAATTTAGATTAATTCTTATTGTTAGTAAAAGATAAGAACTGTTATTAGGTGGTTGTAGTTAGTTAAATCTTGTTGCAGGAGTTGGTTAAAGTTTGTTGCAGGTTGTTGAAGTTGATTATAAGTTGTTGGTAGTTACTTGGACTGCAAGCTCTTTGGGTAGTCTTTGACACGCGCCTGCTTGGTTGGTTACTCAGCCATTTCACGCCTCCTTGTTCGAGTCCAGTGCCCTGCTGTACCGATCACAAGCCTGTCCGTGTTAGGCTATCCTTCAATCACGTGATCAGCACACGTCCTTGTCCCGACCAGCTTCTTCCGCGTGTGCTGACCAACCATCGGCCACGACATCACGTCCTTAGTCTCGTGGTCTTGGTAGCATGCTTTGGTAGTTCACAGAACACAAGATCAACATTTGTCCCAACAAGCTTTCGACCGCAGGCTACGAAACACAAGACCAGCGTTCGTTTCGACCGCAAGCCACAGAACCACCTTCTCATCCTCGCCCTGACCTGACCAGCCCTACCGATTGCAAGTACAAACCACCTTCTAATTCATGGAACTTCAAGCTGCATTCAGAGCTCCAGTCATTCTCCATGGAGAAAATTACCTCTTGTGGTCTAGGACTATGAAAACAACATTAGGTGGTAAAGGCCTTTGGAATCACATTTCTACTAATGGCCTTGAAGAAAATGAAGTGGCTGAAGTTAGTGAGGCTGTGGCTACTCAAGTCAAATGGTACCAAGAAGACCAGTTGGTACTCTCTATACTTCAAAATTCTCTTGCTAGTGATCTTTTAGAGGCTTATTCTTTTTGTGAAAATGCAAAGGATCTTTGGGACACTTTACAAAAGGTGTATGGAAACACCACTAACCTTTTAAGAATTTTTGAAGTGAAGAAGGCTTTGAATGAATTAAGGCAGGAGGATGCAGTATTCACAAAACATTATGGCTCATTCAGAGCATTGTGGGCTGAGCTAGAAATGCTAAGGCCAGCCACCATTGACCCAATTGTTCTCCTTGAAAGTAAATAACAAGATAAGGTGTTTGAGTTACTATTAACTCTTAATACTACTTACTCAGATCTTATTAAGCATATTCTCATGTCTTATAAGCTTCCTAGCTTGGAAGATGTTTGTGCTCAAATTCAAAAGGAGCAAGGATCTCATGGATTATTTGACAACAAGGCTGAATTGGTGGCTGCACACAAAAGCTTCTTCAAATCAGCACCAACTAATGAATCTAGGAAGAGGAGACAAACATGTGACCATTGCAATAGGAGTGGCCATACAAAGAAGGAGTGTTGGGTACTCCATCCTCAGCTGAAGCCAAGCTGGGCTTCTCAACCACAGCAACCCACGGCCATGCAAGCACAAGCTCACGACCTTGTGATGGTTCCCTCAAAGGCATGTAGCAGCTCAGTTCTTCACTCAGCCACAACTAGTGCCATGTCTCCAGCATCTGAATTTGTGACTAAATCAGACTTAGAAGCTCTTATCAAAGCCATAAAGGATGGTAATGTGTTGGGTAAAACTTTTCATTCTTCTTTTCAAACTTCTTTTACTCCTACTGTCTCTAAATCATTGGTGGTTGATTCTGGTGCTTCTTACCATATGATTAGTGATCTAGGATTGCTAGAGAATGTAGAACCTGCTTTAGGAAATGTTGTCATTGCTAATGGAATTAAAGTTCCAATTAAGGGCATAGGAAAACTTAAGTTGTTTGATAAAGATTCTAAAGCCTTTTACATGCCTTCCTTTACTTCTAATTTGCTTTCAATTAAAAGAGCTACTACTGATTTAAATTGTCAAACTATCTTTGGTCCTAATGATTTCTACTTTCAGGATATTGAGACTAGTAGAAGATTTGGACAAGGAACAACAAGAGATGACTTGTATGTGCTTGAAGACATGACTCAAGCTAGTGGTTTAGAAGCGGCTTTTAATGCTGACTCTTTTAGTAATGATTCTGATTATTGGCATGCTAGATTAGGACATCCTCATACTAAAGCACTTGAATTGATTGTTCCTGTTTTAAAAATGCCAAAAAATATGTGTGATTCTTGTTTACTTGGAAAGCATTGCAAAACAGTTTTTGAAAAATCTTTGCATACTTATGATAATTGTTTTGAGTTGGTGCATTCTGATGTTTGGACATCCCCATTTCCATCTAGAGAAAATCATAAGTATTTTATGACATTTATTGATGAAAAATCCAAATATACATGGGTTACCTTGCTTAGTTCTAAAGATAGAGTATTTGATGTATTTTTAAATTTTCAAGCATATATTACTAATCAATACAATGCAAGTTTTAAATGCTTTAGAACAGATAATGGAGGAGAATACACTAACACCAGACTCTAACAACACCTGGCCAAGCATGGCATTGAACATCAAACCAGTTATCCTTACACTCCACAACAAAATGGAGTGACTGAAAGGAAGAATATGCATTTGATGGAAGTTGTGAGAACAATGATGTTCCACATGAAAGTTCCCAAAAGAATTTTGGGGGATGCTCTTGTAGCTGCATGCTACTTGATTAATAGGACTCCTACAAAAGTCCTAGATGACTTGTCTCCATTTGAGGTATTAAACACAAGTAGACCCAATATTGATCACTTGAGAGTTTTTGGTTGTGTTTGTTTTGTTTTAGTTCCAAAGGAGCAAAGGAACAAGCTGGACCCAAAGAGTACCAAAGCTATGTTTATTAGGTATTCTTCTACTCAGAAAGGATACAAATGTTATGATCTAGTGACTAGAATATTCTTGGTATCCAGAGATGTTAAGTTCCAAGAATCCAAAGGTTTCTATGAAGAAGGAACTTGGGATCAATTTAAGGACATCTCAACAACAAAATAAGACCAAGCTGAGAACTTGAGGAGGCTCTTGGAGAGCATTGGTATAGTTTCACCTCATAATCAGCAGCCTACAGCCACGACTCCTAATGTTCAACAGCCCACGGCCGTGACCAGTCCTACCCGACCATTCACACCAACCACAGCCTGGTGTCTTCAAATCTCCTGGTCTTCCTCCTCTTGAACATGGGGGGGAAGAGACATCTACTCATGTCCAACAAGACTCAGCAGGAGAAGAATCAATTCTGGTCTCAGCTTCCAAAAGATCAAGAGAAGTACCTACTCATATTGAAGTTTTAGATGAAGAAGAGGATACTATCCAAGAAGCTCCATCTACTGTCCTAAGAAGAAGCACAAGACAAAGGAAACCACCAGTGTTCTACAATGGGAATGTTGTGATTCATCATGATCAGGGAGTTTGTAATATTGCTCACTTACCTATTAATCATGTTGCTTTCATTTCAAGTCTTGATAAGGAGCAGATTCCAAAGACATATGAGGAAGCTATGACCAAGAAGGAATGGAGGAAAGCTATCCTAGCTGAGAAACAAGTCACAAAGAAAAATGGAACCTATGCTTCAGCTACTTTAATTAAAGGAAAAAGGGCTGCAAGTTCTAAGTGGATTTTTACCATTAAATACAAAAGCAATGGTGAAATTGATAGATATAAAGCTAGGTTGGTGGCTAGAGGTTTTACTCAGACATATGGTGAGGATTATAGGGATAACTTTGCACCTGTAGCTAAGCTTCATACTGTTAATGTTGTTCTTTCTCTTGCTACTAATCTTGAGTGGGAGTTATGGCAAATGGATGTTAAGAATGCATTCTTGCAAGGTGAACTAGAAGAAGAGGTATACATGTCACCTCCACCAGGCCTAGAGGAGGAGGTAGGAAGCGGCAACATTCATAGGCTGAGGAAGGCCATTTATGGCCTTAAACAATTTTCAAGAGCTTGGTACAACAAGCTAAGTGTAACATTGATTGATAAAGGCTTCAAAAAATCTGAAGTTGAACATACTTTTTTTACTTTAAAAAGCAAGGAAAGTATTGTGGTAATTCTTATTTATGTAGATGATATAATCATATCTAGTATTGATAGTGTTGGTATTGCATCTACTAATGATTACTTGAAGAGTTTCTTTGATATTAAGGATTTAGGAGAACTTAAATACTTCTTAGGAATTGAAGTGTGTAGATTCAAGGAAGGTCTCTTTTTATCTCAAAGGAAATATGTTGTAGATTTACTAACCTCTGTAGGTATGATGGAAGCTAAACCAGCTAAAACACCCTTAGAGGAAGATTATAAAATCGGATCTAAGGTGGAGCTAGAGGAGGAAATTGATTTTCATGATCTTAAGCTCTATAGGAAAGTGGTTGGTAAGCTTATTTATCTAACCATCACAATACTAGATTTATATTTTGCTGTGAATCAGGTATCTAAACACATGCAAGGTCCCAAGATGAGACATTGGGAGATGGCTAAGCGGATTCTAAGATACCTAAAAGACACTCATGAACAAGGTATATGGATGGGTTGCAATAAAAACACAAATGTGGTTGGTTATTGTGATGCAGATTGGGCAGGAGATATGGAGGATAGGAGAAGTACCACAGGCTATTGTACCTTCATAGGAGGGAACCTTGTGACTTGGAAAACCAAGAAGCAAAAGTTGATATCATGCTTTAGTGCAGAATCAGAATATAGAGCAATGAGGAAGCTCACAACTGAATGCATTTGGCTGAGGAAAATTTTGGAGGATCTTGCCGTGAAGTATGAAGAACCTGTTACCATCCATTGTGACAATCATGCTGCTATACACATAACCTCCAACTTTGTGTTCCATGAAAGGACCAAACATATAGAAGTATACTGCCACAAAGTAAGGGAAGCCATTGGGAAGGGAATCATCTTGCCTTGTTATACAAGGAGTGAAGATCAACTAGCTGATGTGTTCACCAAGGCAACAACTCTGAAGAATAGCGCCTCCATCTATCCAAGGCTTTGCCTTTTGACCATTCCACACCAATGATCCCAACATGGAGTGTTATACTCTTTTTCCCTAGAAAAGGTTTTGTCCCAATTGGGTTTTCCTTCTTTAGGTTTTTAATAAGGTAATGCTTCATGGTTGCAAGCTTAGACATTCTTCATGTCTTAAGCTTGAGGGGGAGTGTTGGAATGAAGAAGAAATGATGAAATTAGCTTTCTATAAATGGTGTGAGTTACGTAGTCAAATGGGAGTGTCTAAGGCTTGTTTTTGTTTTAGTGTTATGTTATCCTTGTAGCCATTCATGTATAAGGCAATCCTTGTATCCAAACAAGCCTAGACTAGACTAGTACAAATATCTTTCACCTTTCTTATTTGTAATTTAGAAACTATAATTCTCATTCTCTTAATAAAATCATTCTTCTCTCTAAATCTCTCTAATCTCTCATTCTCTCATTCTACAAATCTCTTAACGTCATAATCTTTTAATAAATAATTTATTATTTTAATCACATTAAAATTAAATTATATATAATCTAATTAAATATATATATATGATATATTTAGTTTATATTTAATTATTTATATTAGATATAAAATTTTAAAAATAAATTAAAAATTGGATTAAATTAATTCCTCAAGTAATATCAAGTATTTTGATGTCTCTCCAATCTAATCAACTATCAAGGCTTATTTCGTTGTATGATGGGCTTGCTAAGAAAAATGTCTACAATTACGTAAGTGAGGTAGATAATAATGGTTACCATGTAAAAAAATATTGATTTACTTGACTGAGCAATCAAAACTGTTTTGGGCTTAGAGGCATATGTTAGATTTGACATGAGATGTCTTCTAACGATCAAGAGTTATATTTTATATAATTAACAAAGTGTTGTTTACCTAAATAACTAGACATCCGGGCGATGAGTCAAAGCTCACTCGGATTCTAGTGAAATATGGATCTTGGATCATTATATTCAATTTGAGGATAATTGTTATTTGCATATAATGTGATTTTTCTTAAATGTTAAGATTTCTTTTATTCATGAACATCATATTAATATTAACTTTTCTTCCTATCCAGAAATGTCAACTTCTCACAGCTCATTCTCATTGCGGTCCGTCTTTGAGAAGGAAAAACTAATTGGATCGAATTTTCTCGAATGGTATCGAAACTTGAGAATTGTTCTCAAACAGGAGAAAAATGATTATCTTGAAAAGGTTCTTCCTGAAAAACCTAAGACCAATGCTCAACATGCAGAGAGGAATACTTATGACAAGCATGTCAGTGATAGGGTCGACGTGTGTTGTCTAATGTTGGCGACCATGAACTCAGACTTGCAAAAGCAATATGAGAACGTGGATTCACCTATTGAGATGATCACTAGCTTAAAAGCAATGTTTCGGGAGCAAGCATAAACTGAAAAATACCAAACCGTTAAGGCTCTCATTGAGTGAAAGCTGCCAAATGATAATCCATTTAGCCCATATGTCATTAAGATGATAGGTTATGTTAATAACTTGGCAAAGCTGGATTGTCCTATGAGCCAAGAGTTGGCAACTGACCTCATTATGCAGTCATTGTCGTCAAGTTTTGATCAGTTTTTTATGAATTACAACATGGAAAACTTGACAAAGATATTGACTGAGTTGCATGGAATGCTAAAAACTGTTGAACCCAACATCAAGAAAAATGCCCCACATGTTCTTATGGTACAAAAGGGCAAACATTTTAAGAAACAAGGTAAGAACAAAGGAAAGGAAAAAGCAAGCTGGATTGTGAATCCGAGCAAGTCTGAACCTGCTCCTAAGTTCAAGCCTGGTCCTTCTGGTGTTGATAAGTGTCATTATTGTAATGGTACTGAGCATTGGAAAAGAATGCCCAGTACTGGTACTGGGCATTTGCATGTGAATTATAAGAACATGTGAGCTTATATTGTATAATTATAAGCTCATTTGCATGTGAATAAGAATTAGTGTAATTCTTATTGGGTCACGCCCAAAAATGACCTAATGAGTTAGGTCTCACATGTGGTATCATATAAAAGGGCATGATGATGTCTTTATTCACGGTAAGCAAGAAAACAAAAGAGGCAGAGAGAGAGAGAGAGTTCTTGATAGAAACCCTAATAGAGAAGGAGATAAGAGTTTGTCTCAGGTTTGAGATAAGATTTCTACGATACTAGCATCCCGTTAGATTTAGTTGTGTATGTGTGGATACCAATAGTGATATAACATTTGGAACGCTTAACCACATCGGTTTCCATCATTCTTCATTCCGCTGCAAACTTTACAGAAACATCCAGGTATATTCAAGATCCTAAGGTCTAGCTTAATTTCAGTATTTACTTGAGATCTTGGCAACATAAATTCATAGATTAATTTATAAAATTGTTTATAAACCGGTATGAATTCTAACAAGGACTGTTCTCTATCCCTCTATCTCTTTGTCATCTCTATGAACGTCTTGTCGAGAATGATCGATAAAGTCGCAGCAGAACCGAAAATAGGTTTCACCCGAAGTGTAAAAATATTCAAATCACTCCTTTTGCAGATGACGTTATGGTGTTTGTTGACAGTCACGGCAGATCGGTCGAGGGGATAATCCAGTTATTTGACGACTGAGCAGGAGTATCGAGACTTACGATTAGTCTAGAGAATCGACACTCTTGTAGAGAAGATCAGATAGCGCATGAGCACATGGACTGCTAGACACCTATCTTATGCAGGCAGGCTACAACTTCTACAATCAGTAATTGCTAGTAAAACCAATTTTGGGATACAAGCTCTCAGGCTTTTGAATGAATATTTGAAAGATTATGTGTTGCATTTATATGGTCTGGTCCAGACCATTAATACGAAGAAAGCAGTGTGTCATGGAGAGAAGTTTGCAAACATAAGTCTGAAGGAGGCCTCACGATTAAATCGTTGAAAGAAGCCAACCAAGTGAGTTGCCTAAAGTTGATTTGGAGGATCATTTCGCATCAGCCATCTCCTTGGATAACATTGATTCAGAGAATGTTAATTCGTCAGGGATCTCTCTGGTCGGTAGAGGAGAACACAAGTGAAGGATCCTGGATATGGAGAAAATTACTCAAATACAGAGAATTAACGCAAACCTTCCACAAGATCAATATCGGAAATGGAGTTTAAACTTCATTCTGGTTTGATGTTTGGTCGCCAATGGGCAAGCTCAATGATCTCACTGGTACGAGAGGGTATATTGATCTTGGCATCTCTGCTCATGTTACGGTTGCTAAGGTGTTGAATTCACAAAGGCGAATGAGACACTGGGTGAAAGTACTAAACCGCATCGAAGAGGAAATAAGCAGACTAGTCAGAGGCTTATTTCCTCTGATAACTGCTATGGCGAGTCTCAGAGGCTAGATACAAGAGGAGAATCACAACAAAAGGCACATTGGATCAGATGAGAACAAAGCAAGCAACGCAGAGTTGGTACAAAGGTATAGGTTCAAACACAATACACCAAAGTTGTCATTTCTTGCTTGGCTTGTTGTCTTGAATCGACAATCCACTGGACATAGAATGAGTGCTTGGAATCCGGTAGTAAGTAGAGAATGCATTTTCTGCTAGCAACAAGAAGACATATACTCCATTGAAATTTGGAGATCTCTAACAGAAAAATCTAATGGGGAATCAATACAGAACAAGCTGGGGCCTCTCTATGAATCGAATCTAGATCGGTTACAGTTTTTTTACTGCCATACGTTTTTCAAACAACACTCTGTCAGGTATGGCGTGAAAGAAATGGTCGATCACATGGTGAATGTCCTCTCCCACCTGCACGCTGTTCGATCAAATAATAAAGTTTTAATGGATCCTTTAAAAATAGTAAATGAAAATAAAAATGTCTAATTATTTAGATAGAACCTTTTTCACTAATATAAATAAAAGAATATAGAACAGAGTAACTAAGTTTAAAATGACACATGAGTGAGAGGAGAACCAAAGAATCCACATACAAGCACTATCACCACTACTCGCTCGTGGTTCATGGTTCGTGGTTTGGGACTACTGGGCTCTTGGGTTCTTGAAAATGTCTCATAATCAAGTTATAACAATCATTACAAAAAACATGTAACATCCAACTTTCTCTTTATTCTTTTTTTTCTTTTTTAAGAACAATTAATTATCAAAATCGTGTGGTACAGTGGTGGTCACCTCTGAAATTCATGACACAGGTATGGGGTTCGAATCCAGCACTCTGCACAATTAAGAGGATATTAAGTCACTAGACTAAGTTGACAAACAAAAAAACGTTTATTTATTAAGTATTAGAGATTATTCGCAGATTCTGAATTTTTTGTAGAACATGCTCTTGTTATGAATAAATTTTACATTCATTTTTTTAAAAAGATAGTATGTTTGTAAAAAAATAATAAAATTTATGTTCGTAAAGTAAATATTTGTGCATTCTATTTAATAATTGATAGAATTTTTTAATTCTTTGTAGTAATTTTTCAATAATCCATTAAAAAAATATTATGTCCTTTTTACTATAAAAATTTATGATTATATATTATATAAATTTAAATATATATATATATATATATTCATTGTACAATTAAACCTCTATAAATGAATACTCTTGGGACCAGGAAAAATATTTGTTTAGAAGCTTGAAAAACAATACAAATTAGAAAAAGAAAATTCTTTGTAACTAGAAAAATGAAGTTTTTTAAAACTATAAAAATGAAGTTTTCTAGATTTGATGTAGAATTAGAAAAAATAAGTCTTTTCTTATTTGAGATTTAATGTAACCTATATAAATACAATTATTGGTGATGAATTGTATTACCTAAGAAAGAGGTAACGAGAATGATGTCGTTATGGAATTGTCTACCAACAATTATTGAGTCTATATTAAATTATGAGAATGATCCAGAACCAGATGATAGTAACTTCACACCAAATGTGTCATCAAAAAAGCATATTAAGCAGTAATCACTTTACATAACTATTTTTTATAACGCAAGCAAGATATTTATAAACTTTTGATTATGATATGAAAAATCAAGGATGAGATGAATTTTGGTGGAAAAAAACAAAAAACTACATAATTCTTTTTGTAAAATAATGACTTATTGTACGAATATTATTGATTGAAAAATATATTTTTAATATATATATATCTTATGAAATGTGATGATTATTCAATTACATATACATAGGGTCTTTAAAGATTTCAAAAATTATTCATTTAGCCCATTAGCCCAAATTGGAACCAGAAAATTATTCATTTGTCGAAGTTATTCATTAATCGAATATTTATTTATCGAAGTTTAACTGTATATATTCCGATACTATACGGTGGCTAGCACCAAACATATTCTAGAATATTTCTTTCCATAATCTAACTTCGACCAAGATTCAGTTATTAGATTGATCATAAGAAATACATTCATCCGGTGACACCGAATATATATGCCGATCAGTTTTAAATTGTTATGTTTCAAATAAATAAAAAAGAATTCATTTAGAATTTTTGTTTCAATTTTTGAATGGCTGAAGTTTCTTGAAAAGGAAAAGAATATGATTCAATATCAGTCTAACGACCAAAATATATAGATTTTATTTAACAAATAAATAAATAAATATGTACGCTACACAAATATTAATAAGAACAGAAAAGACCATAACATCAGTTCAACGTTTTTTAATACGTCGCCGAGTTCTCTTTTTTGATGTAGGAACCAACTTTTGGAAATACTGAAGTCGAAAGAAGAGTTCATTATATTCTTCAACGGTTCCAGTCTCATCTGCTAGCACTTTTCCACACCAATCACAAGTCCTGCAAATAGTTTCGAAAAATCCAAATTATAAAACTACGAATTTTAAAATTAGAAAAATAGAAAAGAAAAGAAAAAATTTGCTGAACACATACTTGACGGTACCGGCGTTTCCTTCACGGCGGATGGGAGTTTTAACGCCGCAGTGACCGCACAACATCCTTTCGTCTTCTTCACCGGTCGTTGACTTTGTCATCGTGATCGATTCAACACTTTAATTAGTGTTTATAGAGACAAAGAGAGACCAAATCTATCTGATTCGTTTTAGATTTGGAAAGTTGTTTTGATTAAATAAAATGAATCGTTAAGAGTAAATCGGGAGATGTTTTTGTTGTCCTTCAGTTTCGTTGTCTTTTAAGTGTATTTAAATAATAAATAGGGTTATGGTTTTGGTCTTCGCTTGGAGAGCAAGGATCTTTTTTCATTTATTCGACGGACACGATTTTGACTTTAGTTAAATCTACTTTTCTTTTCTTTTTTTTTCTTTTTAAAATTTTCTGGTCATTACTTTAAGAAGGAGAATACAGACTTTGACAAATGGAAATTTTAGCTTTGGGTCCAAGTAATTGTAAAAGTTATATATCAAACAAATAAATGCAATAACCTAATTGAGATATATATATATATATATATATATATATATATATATATATATCTGAACACAATTATTTATATCATCCAACACTTACTCTCAAATACAAGATTATAGGATTATGTGTACTGGCGGAGCAAAAAAATTTCTTACTAGATCATATATATTAAATTATTAAATTAATATAATAAACAGAAATTAATTAAAAACACAAATAAAATCAATATATAATAAGCATAAGACATAAAATTCGTAAATAGAAGATTTTTAGTCACTAAAGGCCTTATACGATTGGTTGGAGTTAAAAATAAAAGGAAAAAGAATTACAAAATTAGAAAAGGAAAGAAAATAAAGATTATAAATTCAAAAAGAAGCAGAAAATTAATTTTAAGATATATTGAATAAATACCATAAATTTTGGAAAGTTAGTGGGGTCAGCTGACCTCCTGTGAGTGGCTCCGCCCCTGATTATAGAAGAGAAAAAAAGTTCCGTTACATCCCAGCACCAAGATAATTTTTTATTTTTAGTTATCGAAGTGGTTTTTCAGTTTTAAAATTTTCGAACAAAATGTTCAATTCATATCTAATTATGATAAATGAGAAAATGGATATGAAAATTGATACTTGTACAACTAAATTTATAAAATTTGAAAAACAAGTTTTTTTTTAGAAAAGATCAGAAAAACAAAAATTTAAAGACTGTTTTATTGTTGCTTAGTTAAGTTTTTTAGTTTTTTTGTTTTGATATGTTTTTTCTACAAATAATTCATAAAATTTTAAGTATTTTGTGCAGTATTTTACTCGGTAAATGCTGCGTCTTTTCTTTTGAATGCTTCTTCTTCTTTTATAGTTGTACTTCATTTCTTTAGAAAGAATATAGTATAAAAAAGCTTGGAGAGAGAGAGAGAGAGAGACGAGAGACCGAGCGAAGCGACTCTAGGGTTTCGAATATAAAATCCTAGATCTAGAAGGTTTTTCTCTTTATCTTCCTTCTGATACCTATTTTCAGCTGTTTTTCATGTTTCTCCTTTCTCTCCCTTTCCCTCCCCCATCTGCCCTTATTTTTAGAAGGTTTTTCGATGAAGGAACAAAAGGCTCCTTTTGTTTTTGATTCTTCTCCTTCATTGTGAATTAGAACCTCCATCGGCTACTCCGCGCTACTTCCACTAGATATATTTACCCATTCTGTCGAAATCTCCTATACACAGTACCCTGGTATAGTCTCAAGGGATTTTCGATCAGGATGTGGATTGTTTACAGTAGTTCACTTTCTTTAGCAAGGCTAAGAATGAACTAATTGGAAGTGTACCCAAGGGCGAATTATTCCTACACTGAATACTGCTTCCCCCGTGAGTAGCAGGTTCTAGAATTTACTCCTTGAAACTTTTCTTTAAGTGAAATTAAAATACTGTCTCCATAGTGAATCTTAGGTGGTTAGAGGAATTTACTGCACGGATATTTAGAATATCAGTAACTTAGCACAGAACCTCATTGATTAGCCTTGATTAAGGCGACTAGTTCAGGTTCACTTTCAAGTTGATAGCAATGAGCAAAGGTGGGCGCAAAAAAGAGGAGGATGTAATCCGGAAAATTATGGATCAAGAGACAGTTAACCTCAGGGATGCAGTTGTTATACACGCTCCAGTCAATACTGCCTTAGCTGAGGAATTAGATTCGAGTAATATTGTTCGAATTCTCAATCCTCACTCAATCAAACCGTCGGGGTTAGCTTCAGCTCTCTTGAAAATTTGGGACATTAACAAACATGTCAGGGCAGGGCCAATAGGACACGATAGAGTTCAGTTCTACTTCGACTGGGAAAGTGAATTGGAAAGGATCCTAAATAAAGCCCCATGGTTTGTAAATGGTTGGATGGTAGCAGGGGAAAGATGGACCGCGAAGCCTTCTCCAAATTTCTTGCAACGAATCCTATTCTGGGTTAACATTCGAAACATCCCAATCAACTATGTAACTGAGGAGACTGTGCGCAAGATCGGCGAGATGATAGGAGAAGTATCTTCTGAAGTCGTTTTACATGCCCGAACCCCGGACTCTATGGAATATGTTCGAGCAAGAATCTGGATCCAAGTGGATAACCCAATGATCTTCAAACTCCCAGTCAATTTCAATGCAGAAGAAGCTCTGATCATTGAGTTTGAATATGAAAAACTTCAAAAACTTTGTCTACGATGCAAGAGATTGACGCACGACCAATACCACTGCAAACATTCCTCTGCACCTCCAAAACTGATTGAGAAAGGATTAAAGGCAGAGCAACAAGTAAAGAAGACCGGACGCCCAAAGGAAAAAGGAGTAATGATCATTGATACTGAAGTCCAGAATACTTCCTCTCGACCAGGAAAGACAGCCCCTACTTCTAGTAATATGGATCAAAAAGGAAAAGGGAAGGGGAAAGGGAAGGTAGCAACCGCTTGGCGTCTAAAGACTGCACCACCGACCTTACCGAACTTGGATCCTGATAAAGTGGGCTCTCGTAATATGAGGGCCTATGAGCAATATATCTCCAAGGAGCAAGGCTTTGATAACAGGAAACATCCAATTTTAACTCATAAGAATACTGCCTCCTCTACGTCAGATAAGGATGGTGAAGCAGCATCAGACAGTGTGGAAGGGGGTAGAATTCCAGCACTGCTTAGGTTATCAGAACACTGTTCTCATCCCCCGTCTCAGAGAACAAATCCAGGACGCCTAGTAAATGCCCAAAGTCTGCAGAATACCTCTATTCCTACAGACCAAACCCCTCCTAGACAAATCGAAGTCATAGAGGAACTTGAGCAAGAGGAAAACATCCTACGTATCCCGGCAACTCAAAGACTAAGTGACTTTAACACAACCAGTGCGGATAGACTTCTCAGCTCAGGTATCAGAGTGGAGGATTTGAATAAGGGTGAGCAGCCCCCACCCTCTCAGAGGAAACGCAAAACGAGCGCAGAACGGAATTGGATCAGAAAAAGAGCAAAAACATCCCATGAACCATTGGACTCTCAAGGCTCAGCCTCAGTTGGTAGCTCCACTCAGGCTCCGAAACCACTTAATGAAGTCTCGGAGTATGATCTTAGACATCATCTTTCTTCAGCCTCTCACCAAACTACTCCAAACACTCAGCATTCCCCTGCTCTAAAGCGGTTGGTGGTTATCTAGAAACCACCCCGCTCAGCATGAGGACATTAGCTTGGAATTGTCAGGGCATTGGGAAACCCCTGACAATTCGACACCTGAAAGACTTGTCTGGTCAGCAAGATCTAGGGTTAGTTTTCCTCAGTGAGACTAAAAATAAAAGAAATCGTTTGGAAAAGGTGTGTCAAGAGCTAGGCTTCTTCGATGTTTTTACGGTGGACCCGATAGGATTAAGTGGTGGATTGGCTATGATATGGAGGAAAGAGTTAAATGTCAGGATTATTGAGGCAAGTACTAGAATGATTGATGCTGAAATTTCTTGGAATGAAAAAAGAATATATATCACAGGAATATATGGTAACCCCATCCAAGGAAATAGACAATCTCTCTGGGACCACCTCTTAAGCAAAGGTACAAGCAGAAAGGAACCATGGCTATTAATTGGGGATTTCAATGAACTAACAGGGCCAGAAGATAAGAGAGGGGGTCGACCACGTACTGAAGCCTCTTTTTACCCATTCGCTTCTTTTATAAGAGAATGTGGATTACATGAACCGTCTTTTTTAGGCAACCCTTTATCATGGTTTGGAAGAAGGGGTCATGAATTAGTTCACTGCAAGCTGGACAGAGTTCTCTGCAACTCTGAATGGGCTCATTCTCTCCCGAACACATACTCGCAGTATATGCCCCGAATTGGATCAGATCATAGCCCCATTTGCTGCTACTTAAATGGGGAGGGTCCTAATTACTCTAGACGATTCCGCTATGACATGATATGGGCAGGAAAAGCAGGATTCTTGGAGGCAGTTAAGAATGGCTGGTCCAAGGAACCCATCGACCCTTTCTCAGAATTTGAAGGCACAGATATAGTCCAAAAGGTCCATCAGTGCCGGAAGAGTATGGCTCAATGGAAGAAAACCATAGTATCAAACTCTAAGTCACGTATTGTGGAACTAAAGGCGCAGATTGATCAACTCACGAGTAGGGACGACATGGACTTGAAGGAATTACACAAGCTAAACTCGAAGCTACAAGAAGCTTATGCAGATGAAGAAGTTTACTGGAGAATACTCAGTAGGGTTCAGTGGCTACAGGCAGGGGATCGTAATACCAAATATTTCCACGCCCAAACAAAGGAGCGTCGAGCAAGAAACAGAATCAATCTAATCCTCGATGAGATCTCGCAGCAATATGTTTTCTCAGAAAAGGAGATGGCAGCAGTAATTGTTAAGAACTTCAGTGATCTCTACACATCTGATCTCCAGGACTCAAGTCAAGTCAGAAACTCCCCAATGTTCTCCAACTTAATCCCGCTGGTCACAGAATTGGATAACCAAATGCTCATCGCGCCTGTTTTGCCAAGTGAAGTAAAAGCTGCGGTTTTTGGTCTAAACCCAAACAAATGTCCAGGACCAGATGGATTGAGCGGAGCTTTCTTTCAAAGGCATTGGGAAGTTGTTGGTCCAGACGTATGCCAAATGGTAACAGAATTTATGGATTCTGGCTCTCTCGATGCTAGGTTGAACTATACGAGCATCTGTTTGATCCCAAAGGTTCACAGACCTCAGCGGGTAGGAGAGTTTAGACCAATCTCTCTATGCAACTTCTTATATAAGGTAGTTGCGAAAGTCTTATCATCGAGATTGAAGAAAGTTGTTCCCCAACTGATATCTGAGAACCAGGCAGCTTTTGTACATGGGCGTTTAATCACAGACAACATCATTATAGCGCATGAACATTTTCACGCATTAAGAACCAATCCAGGGGTATCAGGGAGTTATATGGCGATAAAAACAGACATGACCAAAGCCTTCGATCGTGTGGAGTGGCAGTTCATTGAAGACTCACTCAGAGGCTTAGGATTCAGCGAGCAATGGACAAGCCGAGTAATGACATGCATTACTTCACCAACTTATGAAGTTTTAGTAAATGGCAAGAGTCATGGGAAGATTTCTCCTTCTAGAGGATTGCGTCAGGGAGACCCGCTTTCACCCTTTCTTTTCATAATCTGTGCTGAGATGCTTGGCAAGAGGCTGCAACTAGCTGAAAGAGGAAAAGAAATAGATGGAATCAGAATAGCAGGAGATAGCCCGAGGATATCCCACCTATTCTTTGCCGATGATTCACTTTTTTCTGTAAAGCGCATCAAGATCAAGTGGAAAAGATCACTAAGATTCTCTTGGAATATAGTGAAGCTTCAGGTCAAAAGATTAACCTCGAGAAGTCGAGTATAACTTTTGGTAAGAATGTTCCCCATAGTACAGCCCAAAATCTCTGCAACATATCTGGAATTCGTAAGGAGGGAGGAAAAGGTTCCTACTTAGGACTACCCGAAGCTTTTTTGGGATCAAAACGTATCTCTCTAAGCTTCTTGGAAAAGAAGCTGGAGAAATCCCTGAGCTCGTGGAAAACTAAATATCTCTCTTTAGCGGGGAAGGAAATTCTTATCAAGGCAGTTGTGCAAGCACTCCCTGCTTATGCAATGTCATGTTACATGCTGCCATCGGGGATATGTAAAGCTATCAATTCAATGATAGCCAAATTCTGGTGGAGAAATCAGGCTACAGATAAAGGAATCCACTGGAGTCAATGGAACCATCTATGCAAATCAAAGTTGATAGGAGGGTTAGGCTTCAGGGACTTTGAGGGTTTTAATAAAGCTTTGTTGGGAAAGCAAATTTGGCGTATTGCCAATAACCCGGGGAGCCTCCTAGCAAGAGTATTGAAGGGCAGATACTTTAAAGCTAAATCTATCCTTAATGCCCCTCTTGGCAACAGACCGTCGTACGCTTGGAGAAGTATAGTCCAAGCGCAAAGCTTGTTGAGGTCAGGACTGCAGCGAAATATAGGGAATGGTCAAGGAATCAAGATGTTAGAGGAACCTTGGGTTGTGGATTCAACCTCACAGCCCAGACCTCCAGTAATCCGGGACAGTTTCGATCTGAGTTTGGCATATTTGGAGTATTTTATAATAAACGAATCAGATGAATGGAACATTGCAAGACTTAGAGAAGCTTTCAGTGAAGAGGAGTGCAAGCTAATCCTCCAAATAAGACCATCCCGGGAAAAAGCAAGTATTCCATACACTTGGATCCACCAGCATGACGGGAATTATTCGGTGAAGTCGGGATACCACGTTTGGTATAACAAGACTTCTATTGTTCGAACACAGCTTCAAAACTGCAAACCGTCCTTGGACATTTTCTTTGAAAAGATATGGAAAGTGGATACTGCACCAAAGATCAAGCACCTGCTATGGAGAATAATCAGCAACTCCCTGGCCTCAAATGAGAACTTATACAAGAGGAAGCTAATCAACCAGAAAAACTACGCACGGTGTGACAATCAAGTGGAAGATGTTAATCACATTCTATTCACATGCCCATATGCTCGTGCAGTATGGATGTCTTCAGCAGCTTGGTTCCTGTTTGCGCCTCTACCAAAGGTGTCTGTTTACCCGAACATGGCAACCTGTCTATGGGGAAAATCGCATGGCATTGATCTTTCCTTCTGGCCATGGATCATATGGGGATTGTGGAAGCAAAGGAACGAATTCCTCTATGAAGGTTTATCCCGCGATCCGGATCAGGCAGCTAAAAAGGCAATAGAAGATGCAGCAGAATGGAGGAAGTCTCATGAGGAAGCAGACTCAATCAAGGTACCAATGCAATGCCAACCAACAACGACTAACAAGGTCAGCCGTCTCACTTCAAATCTACCTACTTCTTGGCAGCGTCCAGGTCTAGGTCATTTGAACTGTAATATAGATGGCTCTTGGTCTAAGGACAAGGAAGGAAATGGCACGGCTTGGATAGTTAGAGAGAACAATGGTAGAGTTAGACTGTTTGGAGCTAAGGTTTATCCACAATTACAATCCCCATTACACACAGAAGCGGCAGCTCTAAGCTGGGCCTGTCGTTGTATTTCGAATATGGGATTACAAAATGTTTGCTTCCAAACAGACTGTCTCAATTTGTATCTAGCGGTAAAGAATCCAGAAAAATGGCCAGTGGTGGAAGGTTATCTCAAGGAAATATCAAAGACCCTCTTAGCTAATCCATCTTATAGTATCAAACATATAAGAAGGGAAGCAAATAGAGCTGCGGATGCCATTGCTAGAAATATCGCTTCTTATCCATTGTATTATGCTTCTATTGACAACATTTCACCTAGTTGGCTAATTCCAATTGTAAATGGTGACCAAGATGTAGCTCTATGAGCATTTTCAGTTTCAATAAACCAGGGTTTGATGTTAAAAAAAAAAAAAAAAAGAATATAGTATACTACGATATTTTTGGAGATTCATCTCTATCTTTCTTTTCTTTCTTATCCGACTTTTAAGTGATCTTTTTTAATCTTTTAGGACAAAAGAAAAATCTGGCTCCGCCCAAAAAGTAAATGGTCCATCGGATTGGTCCATATTGTCACCTCAAGAGGTCCAACCTATTCAGCTCTTTTTCAAATGATTCTTCGGTTTGGTGTCACCTCGGTTCGTTTATGTATCAGATTAAATTGGTCTATGCTGTTTTAGGCTAGAACAGATGGTTCGACAGTAGCAGGCAGTTTGGTTTGGTTGTCGTACAACTCGGTCATGATTGTATGGTCAGTCATGCTTGGGTTGTGAACATATCAGTCTGGCTCAAGTCTCATTGGATCATCTGACTTGGATTGCAGATGGAACACAGTGGCTTGGGTCTCGTCGGATCATCCGGCTTGAGTCGTGGATAGATTGTGCCAGCTCGGGTCTTATTCAGTTGGTCTTACTTGGGTCATAGACAGATCTTTCCGGCTCAGATCTCGTCGGACCTTACCAGCTTGGATCAGATGGCTTGGTTCACCGGTCAGCATAAGTCATCGGGTTGGTTGTATCACTTAGCTTGTTATTTCATCGGTTTGTCGGGTCAGTCGCCTTTTTTAGTCATCGATTTGTTGGGTTATTTGGTTTCTCGGGTTGGTTGGCTCATTGGATTGATCGATTAGTTGGGTTGGTTGGTTAGTCTGGTTGAATCGGTTTGGCCAAAAAAATTGGTTATACCCAATTTCTATACTTAGCTATTTTAGTTGTTGATATTGTTGAGGTGTATTTTGACCCCAACAATTAGGACCCAGCTCGTCAAACTTAGTGTAATGAATGAGATCAATGGGTTGAAATTTTTGCCTAGCCGTTTTGACGCGAGTCACTGAGCTGTTTTTTTCAAAAATCGCCTTGCTGTTTTGTCATAGCCAGCCAGTTTTCATCGAAAAGTTGGAGAGCCAGTTTTAAGAAAAAGTTACGGAGCTAGTTTCTGGAGAAAGTTGCCTAGCCAATTTTTTGGAGAAATTTTTAGAGCTAGTCTTTGGAGAGGTTCCGAACCAACTTTTGTGAGAACTACTGAGCCAAAATTTGTATCATAGCCAAATTTCGTAAAAACTTCTTATACAACCTTATAAAACTGGATTTTATAAATATCAATTGACAATACAATTTATTTCTTAAAATTTAAATAAACTATTAAATATATATATATATATATATATATATATATATATATATATATATTAATATCTACATATATATATATATTAATATTGACATTTATATAATCATAATTTATTTCAGAAAAATAATTATAACATTTACATAATTTAACAATATAAAATTATATAATTAAACAGAAAAACTATACTAAACACTATTTAATATTATTCTTTGACCAAGAATTAATCTCATGAACATAATTCTTAGATTCAATATTAACAATGCATAATTTCATGACCATCATTTTAATATTGACAACTTAAATAAAGAATAAGATGATCATGGATTGAAACAATAATATGTGTAAAAATAAAATTTAAATAATAAACAGATTTTATAAAATCATAAAAACCATTTGGAGGCGGGATGATCCCTTTCCTTAACTCAATAAAATGCCCGCAACGAGACGGTTTATATGCATTCTTTGAATCCCAGGATACAACCAAACATATACGACTAACATGCTTCATTCATGTTATAATCTACGAGCTAATATTCTACCATATACTCAAGAACACAAAATTTACTTTTGAAAGAGAAAAGTAGAATAAGGAGAAAGTTATAACCTGTTTAACTTGTGAATCTTTTAGCTACCTACACCAAAAACCAACAAGATATTTCAAGAGAACTTCAACACTTAGAAACTTGTCAAAGAATATCTAAATTAAGTCTAATGGTGTTTTCTTTGAAAAATGAAGAATTGAATGAATTTTTCCTTCTAGGTAGCTTGGTATTTATAGGAGAGGAATGAAACTTGGTGGTCAAGAATCATAATGATCAAATTTAATTTGATTTTTAATTATAAAATATTTGTAAGTTATGAAAATCTTTGAATTTAATTTGATCCATAATGGACAAATTTAATTTGATTTTAACTCCAAAATATTTGTAAGTTATGAAAAATCTTTGAATTTAATTTGATTCCCTTTATACCATTTATTTCTAAGTGACTTTGTTTCATAATATATATTATTGGAAAAAATTCCTTCTAAGCAAATTCTTATTCACAATTTAACTATTATAAGTCCAAAATTGCTTATTCACAATGAACTCATCATTTCTTTCAAAGTTCGGTTTTTGCGTTGTGCAATTCTATTTGATTCTGGTGAGTAAGGAGCAGTTGTTTGATGAATGATGTCATTTTCTCTACAAAATGCATCAAATTGTCCTTCATGTTCTCCACATCTATCACTCCAAACTATTTTTATAGTTTTGTCTAGTTGATTTTCAAATTCCAGCTTATATTCTTTGAATTTATCCAAAGCTTCATTTTTGCTTTGTAACAAGTAAATATAGCAATATTTTGTACTATCATCAATGAAAGTTATAAAATACTTTTTACCTCCTCTAGTGGTAAATATTTTTAATCACACAAATCAGTATGGACTAAACCCAGAGGTTCAGTTGTTCTTTCAACTTTTGGAAATGGTCGTTTTGTGAGTTTCGCTTGTACGCATACTTCACATTTATCTTTACTTAATTTACATTTCAAAATTAGGTTTAAATCCATTAATCGAGTTAATGATTTATAGTTCACATGTCCTAATCATTCGTGCCAAATAGTAGAAGACTCGACCAAATAAACAACTGCATTATTCTTATTAATTTCAGAGTTTGTTACAGCTTTATATTCATTTTGATCAGTCCATTCTTAACAAACCTCTTGCCCAGATACACCCCATTTTTCTTAAGTACCAACTTATCAGTGTTAAAGTTGATGTTAAATCAAGCCTTACTCAGGAGAGTACCATAAATGAGGTTCTTCTTTATGTTGGGCACATGTCTCACATTTGTGAGGGTGATCTCATGTCCTGAAATCAACTTCAGTATCACCTTTCTATGTCCAGCAACCTTGGATGAATGTATGTCGCCCATCATGATTTCCTTATCTGTGTAGCACTGTTGATAGGTGTTGAACATTGCCTTATCTTTGCAGATGTGGGCCGTTGCACTGGTATCATACCACCAGTCCAATGGGTTTCCCTCCACTGAATTGACTTCATCAGTCACAACACAGCAGAGATCTGCTTCAGTGAGGTTGGCTTTATGTGGTCGCTTCTGTATGGTCTTGGTGCGACACATGTCTGCTTTATGACCCATCTTGCCACACTTGTGACACTTTCCACTGAACTTATTTGCAGCAGAAGTATGCTTCTTGAAGCTCGTGAAACTAGTGGCTCTGGGGTTCTTGAACATGTAGTTCTTTTCTCCCATTTTTTCCTTTCCTTTTGCCTTAAGTTGTTCAGCAAGGTAAGCCTGATACTCTCTCTCTTCATTCTTGGAGAGGCGAATTGTTGGTTAATTGTGAAGTCTTGAGATCAGTGATTCAAGTGACATTTGCTTTCGTTTGTGTTTCAAGTAATTCTTGAAATCCACCCAGCTTGGCGGTAACTTCTCAATGGTGCAGTCAACGATGAAAGTTTCATGAAGGATCATTCCTTCAGCTGCAATTTCTTTGTTGATCAACTGCAATTGCTCAACTTGATCCATTATAGACCTCGAGTCCACCATTTTGAAATCGAGAAGCATTGCCACAGCATATCTCTGAAAACCAGTATTTTCAGACTTGTATTTCCTTTCCAAAGCTATCCAAAGATGCTTGGAAGTGGAGTACTCGTTGTCATTGTTGTAGATAAAGTACAGGTTGTCCACCAGTCGGCTTATGATCCAACCCCTGCACAGAAAGTCTGAGTGCTTCCACGGCTCTAGTGTGGCTAACGTGCGCACTGTCTCTCCTTCTTCGGGAGTTTCAGGCTTTTCCTCCTCGAGGAATTTGTTCAGGTTCAGAGATGTCAAGTAGAAGTACATCTTCTGTTGCCAGTTCTTGAAGTCATTCCCGTCAAATTTCTCGGGAAGTAGCCCATTTGTGTTGACTGACACAAGGGTGGTTTGAGTTGCCACCATTGGTGCAACCTCAGCATTGTTATTTGTGTTTGTCATCTGTTAACACTGTTTAATAGTGAGTTAGAATCTCATTTTAACATGTTTTTAGATGTATTTTTAACACATGTATAAACATTGCAATATCAGAAAACAAGTTTTTTATGCATTTACACTTCCGATCAATCTAAAAGGGAATTGATCGGAGTTTGTATGCTGCGATCGATCGACCTCACGTGGATCGATCAATCTTAATTATTATGTTTACTTGCAACCTGGTTCGATCAGACATTTGATCGATCGGTCTTCTACCTGGTTAACAACATCAATCTTGTGAGATCGATCGATCGACTTATGATCGATCAGTCGCTTGACCCGCGGTACCGGTTTTGGTTGCAATTTAGCTGATTTCTCACGAACGACCGACAAAGATCGATCGATCTTAGACCCGGATCGATCAATCCGGTCACGAAATCTTGAACCGATTTTTTTTATTGTTATTTTTTTAAAACATTCAAAATTGTTACACTTAATTTGCAAATTCGATTTTTCACACAACAAATCCGTTTAAAAAGCAAATTTTTATTGAGTTAAGATTGTAGAACCTTATAAAACCGGATTTTAGAAATATCAATTGACAATACAATTTATTTCTTTAAATTGAAATAAACTATTAAAAATATATATATATATTATTTTTTTTTAATATCTAAACATATATATATATATAAACATTAATATTGACATTTATGTAATCATAATTTATTTCAGAAAATTAATTATAGCATTTACATAATTCAATAATATTAAATTATATAATTAAATAGCAAGACCATATTAAAACACTATTTAATATTATTCTTTGACCAAGAATTAATCTCATGAACGTAATTATTAGATTGAATATTAACAATGCATAATCATGACCATCATTTTAATATTGACAACTTAAATAAATAATAAGATGATCATGATTTAAAACAAAAATATGTGTGAAAATAGAATTTAAACAATAAACATATTTTATAAAATCATAAAAAATATTTAGAGGCGGGATGATCCATTTTCTTAATTCAATAAAATGTCTGCAATGAGACGGTTTATATGCATTATTTGAATCCCATGATACAACCAAACATATAAGACTAACATGTTTCATTCATGTTAGAATCTACGAGCTAATATTCTACCATATACTCAAGAACACAAAATTTACTTTTGAAAGAGAAAAGTAGAATAGAGAGAAAGTTAGAACATGTTTAACTTGTGAATCTTTTAGCTACCAACACCAAAAACCAACAGGATATTTCAAGAGAGCTTCAACAATTAGAAACTTATCAAAGAATATGTAAATTAAGTCTAATGGTGTTTTCCTTTGCAAATTGAAGAATGTAATGAATTTTCCTTCTAAGTAGCTTGATATTTATAGGATAGTAATAAAACTTGGTGGTCAAGAATCATAATGATCAAATTTAATTTGATTTTTAATTACAAAATATTTTTAAGTTATGAAAATCTTTTAATTTAATTTGATCCATAATGGACAAAATTATTTTGATTTTAACTCCAAAATATTTGTAAGTTATGAAAAATCTTTGAATTTAATTTGATCTCTTTTATAAAATTTATTTTTTAGTGACTTTGTTCCATAATATATATTATTGTAAAAGGTTCCTTCTAAACAAATTCTTATTCACAATTTAACTATATATTATAAGGCCAAAATTGCTTATTAATATATTGTTCCAACACTTTCTTGTAAAAACTTCTCAGCAAGACTTCTTAAAAACTTATGAACCAGACTTCTTAAAAACTTATGAACCATCTTGGTAAATAGTTACGGAGCCAAACTTCGTTAAAAGTTGCCGAGTTAAAGTTGTCAAACATTGCCTAGTCAGAAATTGTGTTAGATGTCTCCAAACCACTTCGTTGTCGAGCCAATTTTCGCAAAAAGTTGGCGATGCATTTTTAAACTAACGAGGCATTTATAAATTGACAATGGAGATTGTAGAGCCAACTTGCGCTAGAAATCACCAAGCTGTTTCATTGAAAGTTGTCCAGCAGATCGCGGATCCTCGCCTCCACCATTAGCTTGCATTATCTTAGTTATTTTCATGTTTTTGTCTTGGCATTATGGTCTTTCTGACCCGTTTTTTTGTATTAGACTCTTGCTCTAGCTTTTGAGTTTGGTTCTTGTGGCCAGACGAGACGATGAATGTCAAGATAAGTGTATTGATATGATTTAAGTTTGTGGAAGGTCTCGCTTTCAAGAAATGGGATGCGAAAGATCACGTTTTCAAGACATGAGATTGCGAAAGATCGCTCCAAGATTGGGAGTATACATGTATACCTACCCAGTCCATTTCCCCTTTAGGTGTGGGGACAGCTGAACCATCTTAAGATGGGTTGCCTACGTACTTTATTAGGGGATCAAACTGTCCTGTAGTTCATTGATGGAATAGCTTAGTGATAGTTTGGATCTGAAGACGCGCTTCTGTTTGTCGGCTCTGCAAATCCGTAATTTTTAGATAAAACTTTCATTTCTTCCTAGTGAATTTTTATTTGGGGGCAATGGAGATTTTGTGTTTTATAAAACTATGTAAAACTGTGTTTTTCTTATGTAATATTAGTTTTTGTACATGTAGTTTTACTAGTTCTACTTACTTTGACAACTAACTTTAGTTTTATTAATTCTACTTTTTTGTTATAACTGATACAATTGATATAATTGGTATAACTAGTATAATTCGTATAACTAGTATAACTTGTGAAACTGATATAACTGGTATAACTAGTAAAATTGGTATAACTGATATAACTGGTACAATTGATATAACTGATATAAATGATAAGGTGTTATGTAAGAAAGGATTATAGACAATTGATATTATAAACATGAAAATTCCTATTTTAAACATATTAAAAATAAAATTATTAAATTATTTTTCATTGGTTTCTTATGATGAAAGAATATAGACAACATACTTTTTATAATTTTGATGCCACTCTGTCAATTATAGCAAAGTTATTGTGAAAAAGTTGCATTCTAGACTTTGACAATATTTGAATGCATGGAAAACTCATTATTGTAAGTCAAATGACATTAATCAATCATAAAACTGGTAAGACATAAAATTTAGCAAAGTAAAACTAATTAAAATGAAAAGCACTCAAAGTACAACTATATGCATTTTTTATACAACTACAATTTGTAGTACAACTAAGTGCAAACTTTTGGCGCCCAACTGTGACATATTTTCCGCCCAAATATTCAATATTTCAACTTCCCCCCAAACCAAATTTCCTTGTTTCATTTTGAACCAAATTCCAAAACATCTCATTCATTTACAATAACTCCTCTCTCTCTCTCTCCCTCTCTCTCTCTCTCTCTCTCTCTCTCTCTCTCTCTCTCTCTCTCTCTCTCTCTCTCTCTCTCTCTCTCTCGCTCATCCCATGGATCCTAGCTACAAGGAAGAGAAAAGGAAGAAGAAGTATATCGACATGCTTTATTTTATGGCCAATAGTGACGAAGAGATTCCGAAAGTTTTTCCATGTGGTGGACAAATCGTCACTGAAACGAAAACGGAAACCAAAACCAAAAGTGGAAAAAAATACATCATTTGCAATCATTTTGAGGTTAGAAAATCATTGTTCGTTTGTCTTTTAACTTATTAATATATGTTATGACTCATAGATTTTTATTGTTAGGATGATGAAATGCATCGTAAGAAATATTGGTTTGATGGTGTCCAAGAAGAGATTGGTAAGATGAAGAAGGATATTGATTCCCAAAATTCAAATATCCGAAGCTTGGAACTTCAGCTTGAACAACTTTTTAAGGAGATAAAAGACTTAAATGAATAGCTAAGGGAGAACTAGTAAAACTGGTTGTATTGTTCTATTGTTACTTAGTAATATTTTAGTTCTATTGTTGTTTTACTTTTAAATGAACCAAATTTTATAAAAGAGTTGAAACCGAAACAACAAAAGAAGAAATAACCAAAGTATTTAAACCATAATTAGAGTCAACAAAAAATCAAAACAAGTCCAAAAAATGAGCTAAAAATAACGGCAACTACCATGCTGCCTCACTATTCCCTGGCGTGTTTCTTCCTCTTCTTCTTTGCATCACTCCCTAACCTTCAAACTGGTCAACCCGGGCTGCCAACATATCCACCTTCTCCTCAAGATGTTGAAGCACCAAATCGAATTTATTCTCCAGTTCCAGCATTATGTCTTCTATTGAGGACTATGGTGGCTCTTGGTTAGTTGGTAGTCGCCGACGTGTCGCTTCTTTCACCCTTCCTTTAACCTCTTCTTTACCATCCAAAGAGGCAGCCAAATCCTCTTCCAACATATTTTCAAAGCGAAGACTCCTCATCCAACTGTTGACTGATGTTTGTCGTCGTTATCTTCAAGCTCTATCATCTCATGTAGAAGATCTTCTTCACCGATGGTCGGGACAAGCAGACTCTTAAATGCGCTGCGAATGTAAACCACAAAACAATTTTACTTAGTTCTATGTATACATTTAAACATTTCTACATTAGTTATACCAGGTATACAAACAAGTTTTACAGTTTTACTAGTTGTACTTAAGCAATTTCACAGTTTTACTAGTTATACAATACTTTTACCAGATATACAGTTTTACTAGTTCTACTTAAACAGTTTTACTAGTTCTACTAAAACAGTTTTACTATCTAAAACAGTTTTACTAGTTCTACTTAGTCTATTAAATAGTTTTATTTGTTCTACTTAAACAATTTTACTAGTTCTACTTAAACAATTTTTCAGTTTTACTAGGGCTACTTAGTCTATTACACAATTTTACTAGTTCTACTTATACCATTAACTAGTTTTACTAGTTCTACGTACACAGTTATACAATTTTACTAGTTCTATAATTAAAAATTGGATATACTTCACGTAGTTGTACCTTAGTATTTCTGAGAGCTTCATACTTGACAGAGGAAATCCCTTCATCACACCTTTCTTAAAAAATTTCTTGCACATCCTTGGACAAGACTACAGCTTGTTCTTGGAACTCCGATGCCAACTCTGGGATGACCTCAAATGCTAGCAACTACACCAAAACACGCAATACACAAAAAAATATTTTTACCTTCACTTATAAGAATTAAAAACATTAAATTATACCGCAAATTTAAATGTACCTCCATCGGAACAACAAATCCGGGAATCGGCCACAAGACATTTTCCTTCACCTCCCCTTTGAAGTGGTCCATTGTGTGCGCGATCTCCAAGAGCATGTGATCGAATGACAGTCGCCCCCAAGGAAATGAATTGCATAACTACAGATCATCCAGAACTCTGAGAAAGAATGACTCGACCGACGGGGCATCTTTCATGGTCTTTGTCTGTCCACCCATGGTGCCATACAAGAAATATAGGACCAACAGCTTCAGCCGATCCACTGAAGGCTCCATCTCTAGAAGCTTCTCTTTGACGTCCAAATAACGGACAGTTACTCCCGCTCCAAAGTACTTTCCCCAAATCTCATGCTCTCCTTTTCCTTCCAGTTGAGCGGATAGTTACGGCAGTTGAACTCCTAAATCAGTGCGTGTTCCCTTAAACCGTACCGGATGAGAACACCATTTATAGCAAACCAAGGTTCATTAATCTTTTCAATGCAGGCATTTATGAGGAGAAACATCCACATAGCTTGAACCTTGTGGTTCTTGCCTTTAGGCATGTGGAAAATATGCTTGAACTGCGGGTGCCTTAGAAACCACATCCGCTCCTTTTTTGTCATCGGTAGCTGTAAGTTGTCCAGAGTTTCCAGTGTTTCATAAGTGAAACATCTAGTCGAGATCTTGATCTTTTTATGGTACTGGTTTGGATGGAAGTGCATTGCCAAAGGAGGTATCGCCTGACAATCTCCCATGGAAACTCTACAACAAACAACAAACATAAATGCTCAGTTATACTAGTTATACAAAAAGTAAATAGTTTTACTGAAGTTATACTAAACAATTATAAAGGTTTACTAGTAATACTAAAATAATTATACAATTTTACTAGTTCTACTAAAATAATTATAGAGTTTTACTAGTAATACTAAAACAATTAAACAGTTTTACTAGTTATACTAACAAACCAGAACACATTGAAACTTTGGTTTAGTTTTACTACAACAATCACAGTTTTACTATTTTTACTAAATCAATCTTAGTTTTAATGAAATAATCCTAGTTTCACTAGTTTTACTAAAATAATTACCCAGTTTTACCTCCACTTCTCTCGCGTCGCTAACGGTGCGGCTGGAGCTTCCTCCGCCAAGAGCTTGTTCTCCTCCTACGATGGCAACATCTTCTTCTGCCGCCAGGACTTCAACTTCAGCCGGAATGTTTTCTCCTTCTACTCCGAGATCTCTTTCTCCTTCTTATTTTTCCTCTACTCCATCTACCTTTTCTTCTATCTCTTCCAACGCGAAAGCTCCTAATCCTTCTCCTTCAACTTCATCTTTTTCGTTTTTTCCTTCTTCTCTCTTTTCGATCCGAACTCCTCCTCCTTCTTTTTCTTCTTCCGACGCCATTGGTTCTCCTTCGTCGCCGAGAGCTCCTTGGTCGCGTCGTTCTTTGTTTTCTCTCTCTATAACATGCGGCGGCGCATTTAGGGCTTCATAAACCACAATTACTAGCGGAATGTTTTCCTCAACCATCTGCGCATCCACCGGCGGAACCTCCTCCGCCTGCATTACTTCCTCACCCCGCCGCTCTCTCATAAGTAAATTTGTCCTCTGCTGTTCAGTTTCGATGGAGAAGCTCTTTCTCTTTGTTCTTCGAGTGCTAGGCGCCATTAGAGAAGAAACTCGGGGGTAAGTTGAGTGGGTATGCGAGAGTTTGAGAGAAATTTGAGAATTTGATTCTCAGTTGTACTAGTTTTACGGAGAAGATCGTGGATCGTGAGAGAGTTTGAGAGGGAAGAACAATAAAAGGAAAATTGAGAATGCTCAATCTGTTTTTCTTTTTAATGTGAAGAGTTTATAAAACGACGTCGTTTTATGAAGCGGTTTAACCATTTCAAACCGTTTAAAAAACAATTTTATATCTAATTGGATATATCCATTTGATCTGGGTGGATGGATATTATCCGAGTTTTTTGTAAATGTTCTGAAATCCCTTATTTTTTTTTGGCCTTCCATGGTTTTTTTCATTAAAAATAAATCAATTCGAAATTAATTTATGAGGGGCATATGAGATCATCTAATCCCCTTCATCCTCTTCTATGTCACCTGATGCCAAAGTCCTCAAGTTTCACATTGAAGGAAATGACAGGTAAATCTTTCTATTCAAAGTTTCTGATACTTCTGCTTACAAGTTCTTGATGGGCTTATCTGCTGGTAGCTATACTGGTACTGATTATGCTCTCTGTTACTGAAATTATATTCAATGAGAATGTAGCTAAAAAATGAAATTTGTAGTTGAAGTGAAAAAAGCGTCCAAATACACACCTTGTTGATTTCCTGTTTCAATGTGGCACATGTAATGGATGCGAAATGGATCTTCTAGAGTTGATGATCTCTTTTTGTCTGAGTTAGCCATTGCGGTGAAAACTCTGCGACATTCTATATTTCTGAGATTATATTTCCTTCTTTAAATGTAAAAAAAAAACTCTCAAGCTCGTCATTCTTAAGGGTCACTGCGAGAGTAAATACTTCAAAGCGTTTTCTGTTTATTATTATTTTTTGTGTGTGGTCGTTGTGGGACAGGAAGCGCTAATATATCTCTTGCAACATCTTTAGATCAAATCTCATCATCTCATCTTCAAATACATAAAAGAAATGTTCAAAACTCTGCACATAGATGACAAATCTTCTCCAAATATTTGTTCTGATCATAATTATTAATCCATGTGTTGCTTCGTCATTTCTTGATTGTGTTTCTAATGCTTGTGCAGTGGTCTTGAACCTATATCAGTTCGGTTTCTTGAAACAGTTCTTACACATGCTAGTGAGGTCCTGGGAGCTGATCAGGGCATAGGCATTTTGAGTCAGCAAGTAGCTAGCTATGGCTCATTTGAATTCGAAATCTGTAAATCTTTTCATTTCTTCATTAGGGATGATTAAGAGCATTTGTGGCTTATAATGACTATCGTTAGTTGTATTCAGCTAAATAATTGAGTAATACAAGGTTATTTGTCTATTTGATATCACATATATATTAAGAATTCATCTTTAAAGAAAGAATACAGAACACCATAATAGAAAAAATCTGACATAACATTTGAAATGAACAGTGTCAAATAAGATAAAGCATCCAGTCAACAGATTGGCAAGTCTTTCTTGAAGAACGGTGTGATCCCAAGAACTGGGTTTGATTCGAAGAAATTAACTGGTTTAAATTCAAAGCTTGCTGCTACTGTTGGCATAACCGAAAAGTCTTCTTGGCACGGTACGTGATGGAACCCTAGCAAATACCACAACACTATGTCCTTGTTCTCAATCGAACGATCACTGTTCGCACACAAACAAAAACAGCAGTTAAGATGATGATTACCAGTCAACCATTAACCAAGACAGTGGGATCAATGCAGAATCAGTTTACTTTTTAAGTGCGTACCGGTCAGACCAAACTTCCAGTGTGTCTTCACCACGGCTCTGATACATCAAAACGCCTCCGGCCCATTGCTCTGACCGGTTATACCGAGTCACCCATATCTAAAACAATTTCATCGATTATACATCAAGTTCGTTTAACCGGTCAAACTAAGCGAAAACCGAGTACCTGATTGTTTGTGAAAGAGCCTCGAATTTGCGGCGGATCATCATGATCGAGCAGACTCGAAGCGTTAGCACCGGGTACCAGCTTGTAACCCGCCGGGTTACCTAACCGAGACTGCCGGTTATTGTTCACAAGATGGAACTCATAGGGGTCGTACATGCTCAACTTGATCTGGGCATCTTTCTCAGTCATGGCTACATATTTCTTCACCTTCAAGTAACTCTTTCTCTTTGATTTTCCCGGCGGAAGTCTCTGCTTCTCTAGATGCACCTTGACAAAAGAGTTGTTGTCCGAACCGTCGATGTCCATGTCTAGATGAAACGATACGAAATGATCGTGGACAACACCTATAACGTTTTCAGAGATCAATGGTCCAGAATCATCTTCTTTCTTACCCAAGTCTTGAACGCTGTCGTAATCCGTCCCTTTCACCATCAACATCCCCGAGGCTGCGACCTATTTATAATCATTTTTTCCATCATGAACCGTTAGAGAAAATTTTAATAAATAAGCATAACGTATATCATACCGTAACACGAATCAAACCATCCATTTAAAACTCCCAATCAAAAATATAATCGTAGTTTCCAACCGAAGTCACCATTCTAGCTACTAGTGTCACCTTTGGCCTTGACTCCCTTATCTGTCGATATTCAAATCAAATTTTCGTAAGGAGCGTTCCACGTATCCTATCATACAATGAAAATAATCAGAGACGGATATGGTTATAACATTACATTTGTACCAGGGAGAAGAATCTCAGAGTGTCGCCAGCTAATGTCGCCGGCGTAGCGTTCAAACAAGCAGATCATGCTAGGCTGAAGAATGATTAAACCGATCTGCTGATCAACCGGGTAGATATCAGGTTAACTCAGATTCGGTTTAAACCGGAAACTTTTCAATTAGACGGACCTGTGAGACCGCGATGATGTCATCCATAGTAAGAATCGGATACCCGGAAGTCGGGCTGGTCAAATCGGAAACGATCCGACCCGAATTTAGATCCACCATGAGCACGTGACTCTCGCCGTTGGACATAGCGAGAACCTCCGCTCTTCGCGGCGGCATACGTTGACCCTTCTTCCACCGGATGACACGTTGCTTCTCCGGCTCGTCGAGGGCCATGGCATGAATAATCGCCAACCCAGACCCGAAACCTGGGTCATGACTCGAGAGAATGGCTCGGACTCTCTCAATCTCAGTTGCCGTTAGTGGGTCAAGCGGGTGGTGAAGCTTCTTTAACCGGTGATTTAATCGGCGATCTGACCCGGGTAAGAAGTCTGTGTCGGGTGGATAGACGGAAGCGCAGGTAACGAAGAGAAAGAGCAAGCACACATATAAGAGAAGGAGTTGAGGGAACGAAGGTTCCGCCATTGTTTTGTTAATTGATAATCGAGAGTTCAGGTTGACAAAAATTATCGAGAGTTCAGCTTTTGGTTCTCAGGGGTAGAGACTCTTACAATTGGAGCAGATGACTAAATTATTGTAAATATCAGTAAACAAGCTGCAGAAACACGTGCTCAATTATATTGTTTTACTATAAAAATATATATGAAATTAGTTATTTATTTTTTTATATAATAATTTTCTATGAAAATTCTCCCTTTACTGAATAAAAAATAGTGAATACAATTTCAATCTAATCGCTCGCATTACCAAAATCAACATTTTAAGATTTCTCCTAGAAAAAATCATCGCTTACCTTTTAAATATTTTGTTAATTTTGTAAATATGGTAGAAACTCTATAAATTAATAAATACAAAAATTTAAAAATTTATCCGATTTTAAAATGGACCGTTTCAGAATATAACACAATTTAATAAAATAATAAAATAATAAATTTCTCTTAATATAATAAAATAATAATTTTTATATACTTTTCCATTTCACATTGTTGATGTTTTATAAAGAATTTTTTTTTGCAAATTATATTATATTTTAATTTCTTAATAAAATTTAATTTTTATTGTTTTTAATCATCTTTATTCTGTAATTTATTTAATTATTTGCCAAAATGTGTTTTATAATGTTTAATAGCAAAATAAATTGTTTTCCATTTTTAGATGCTAATCTAGGAAAATTTTCAAAAATTAATACTTTTAAAAATAAATAAAAAATTATAATCCTAACATTATTAATTTATAGAGCAATGGGCCGGAGGCGTTTTGATGTATCAGAGCCGTGGTGAAGACACTGCAAGTTTGGTCTGACCGCTACGCACTTAAACAGTAAACTGATTCTGCATTGATCCCACTGTCTTGGTTAATGGTTGACTGGTAATCATCATCTTAACTGCTGTTTTTATTTGTGTGTGAACAGTGATCATTCGATTGAGAACAAGGACATAGTGTTGTGGTATACGCTAGGGTTCCATCACGTACCGTGCCAAGAAGACTTTCCGGTTATGCCAACAGTAGCAGCAAGCTTTGAACTTAAACCAATTAATTTCTTTGAATCAAACCCGGTTCTTGGGATCACACCGTTCTTTGAGAAAGACTTGTCAGTCTGTTGACTGGATGCTTCATCTTATTTGACACTGTTCATTTCAAATGTCATGTCAGACTTTTCCTATTATGGTGTTTTGTATTCTTTAAAGATGGATTCTTAATATATATATATGTGATATCAAATAGACAAATAACCTTGTATTACTCAATTATTTAGCTGAATACAGCAGTAACGATAGTCATTATAAGCCACAAATGCTCTTAATCATCCCTAATGAAGAAATGAAAAGAGTTACAGATTTCGAATTCAAATGAGCTATAGCGAGCTACTTGTTGAGTCAAAATGCCTATCCCCTGATCAGCTCCGAGGACCTCACTAGCATGTGTTGCTTCCTCATTTCTTGATTGTGTTTCTAATGCTTGTGCAGTGGGCTTGAACCTATATCAGTTCGGTTTCTTGAACCCATCTATCCTGGGCAATATTTTGGATCGCCGCTCAGCAGAAAACTAATCATTTCTTAGATAAATCCAAACTTGGTCTCCTGGATTAAAGATGATTTCCTTGCGGTTCTTGTTTGAGGCTTTGGTATAGAGTTTGGTCTTGGCTTCTATGTTCTTATGGGTGTTCTCATGGATTTGTTTAACCATCTTTGCCTTTTGTTCTCCATCAATACTTGATCTCTCACTCAAAGGTAAAAATATTAGATCCAATGGTGAAATATGATTAAAACCATACACAATCTGAAATGGTGAGTACTTAGATGCATAATGAATGGCATGGTTGTATGTAAACTCAACATGTGGTAGACTGTCCTCCCATGACCTAAGGTTCTTTTTAACAAATGAACGCAAAAGTGATCTTAAGGTCCTATTCACTACCTCGGTTTGCCCATCACTCTCTGGATGACATGTAGTGGAAAATCATAGCTTAGTTCCTAATTTAGACCACAATGTTCTCCAGAAATGACTTAAAAATTTTGTATCTCTATCAGACACAATAGATCTAGGCATGCCATGCAACCTGACAATTTCCTTAAAGAACAAATTAGCAATGTGCAAGGCATCATCTTTTTTGTTACGTGCAATAAAATGAGACATCTTTGAAAAACGGTCTACAACCACAAAAATTGAATCCTTACCACCCTTAGTACTAGGCAAACCTAATATGAAGTCCATGGACAAATCAACCCATGGATGCTTAGGAATAGGTAGAGGATGATACAAACTGTGTGGCTGAGTTGTGGACTTAGCCATTTTACATGTGACACATCGTGAGCAAATGCGTTCCACATCCCTTTTCATGTGCGGCCATTGGAAGTGTTCACGCATAATAGTCTTGGTCTTTGATATGCCAAAATGACTCATAAGGCCACCAGCATGAGCTTCCCTTACAAATAGTTCACGCATAGAGCATCTTGGCACACACAACCGGTTTTCATAAAACAGGAACCCATCTTGCTGAAAGTAATGTCCTGAAGAAGTTTTATCACATGACTTATAGATTTCTCCATAGTCAGGTTCAGTAGCATAAAGGTCTTTAATATGATAAAAACCCATTAATTTGACTTCTAAGGTAGAAAGAATAGTGTACCTTCGTGACAAGGCGTCGGCCACAATGTTGTCCTTACCTTGTTTGTACTTTATCACATATGGAAATGTCTCAATAAACTCGACCCACTTGGCATGGCGCTTGTTCAGATTTTATTGAACTTTCAAGTGCTTCAAAGACTCATGGTCCGTGTGTATCACAAACTCCTTGGGCCAGAGGTAATGTTGCCAAGTCTGAAGAGCGCGCACCAAAGCATACAGTTCTTTGTCATACGTGGGATAGTTGAGAGTGGCACCACATAGTTTTTCACTGAAAAAGGCAATGGGTCTTATTTCTTGCATCAAAACAGCTCCTATTCCAATTCATGAGGCATCACACTCAATTTCAAAAGTATCAGCAAAGTTAGGCAAAACCAAGAGTGGACCATGAGTAAGTTTATCCTTAAGTAGTTGGAATGCATCATCTTGGGCCTTTTCCCATTTAAACCCAACTTCCTTCTTGACCACTTCAGTGAGGAGCGCGACTATGGTGCTGAAATCCTTGACAAAGCGCCTGTAGAATCCAACAAGACCATGGTAACTACGAACTTCACCCACAGTCTTGGGTGTTTGCCAGTCACAGATTGCTTTTACTTTTTCCTCATCCACGCATACTCCATCTGCACTTACTACAAAACCTAGAAACACCACATTATCAGAACAAAAAGTGCAATTTTCTTGATTAGCAAATAGATGTTCTTTTCTAAGGACTTCTAGCACATTCCTAACATGTATAACATGCTCCTTTAGGTTCTTACTATAAATCAATGTCATCAAAGTAAACAACAACATAATGACCTATAAATTCCTTAAGAATATGATTCATCAATCTCATAAATGTACTAGGTGCGTTAGTAAGGCCAAATGGCATCACAAGCCATTCATAAAATTCATGCTTGGTCTTAAAAACGGTTTTCCACTCATCACTCTCTTTCATGCGAATTTGGTGATAACCACTTCTAAGATCTATCTTAGAGAATATGCATGCACCATAAAGTTTATCAAGCATGTCATCAAGCCTAGAGATATGATGGTGATACCTGATTGTGATGTTGTTGATTGCCCGACAATCAACACACATCTGCCACTTACCATCTTTCTTAGGGACCAGAAGAATAGGCACAACGCATGGACTTAGACTTTCACGGATGTGGCCTTTGCGCATCAGTTCATTCACTTGTTGTTGTATTTCCTTAGTCTCCACAGGGTTTGTCCGGTATGCATGACGGTTTGTCAAGGTTGCACCCGGAATGAAGTCTATTTGGTGCTCGATTCCACATACGGGTGGTAATCCGTCCGGACACTCTTTTGGAAAAACTTCCTTAAAGTCTGCAAGAGATCAGTCATAATGCTCGGTAAAACCGACTGTGGGTTAGACGCATGGAGACAAGCCTCCTTATAGTACATCAAAAGGATAAGTCGGTGTTCATCCAAATTCTTAAGATTTCCAGCCTTAATAAAGAAATTGGTCTTACTTTTCTTGACCTCGGACTTATCTTCCTTTTTCTTTTGTTGCTTAAGGTGAAGTTGGTCCAGATATACCTCATGTGGTGTCATCGGTATCAAGGTAGTCTTGCGGCCATTGTGAAGGAAATGGTGTCGGTTGGTGAAATCGTCGTGAGTAACCCTTCGGTCGGACTGCCATGGTCTACCAAGGAGAATGTGACCAGCTTCCATAGGAAGGACGTCACACAAAAATTCATCCTTATATCGTTCAATTTCCAAAGGCACCTTAACTTGGTGAGTTACGCGTAGTTCTCCGGATTTGTTGAGCCATTGCAACTGGTATAGCTTTGGATGTTTTATTTCTTCAAGACCAATCTTCCTGACCATTGATTCACTAGCCACGTTAGTACAACTACCACCATCTATAATGAGGCAACATACCTTGCCTTTAACGATGCATCGTGAATGGAAAATATTTTCTCGCTGTTCTTGCTCATCGGTCTTGAATTGGAAACTTAATGATCCCCTGGTTACCATAAGTTGGCCTTGGACAGGTGGTTCCTCTCCATCATCAGGATAGTGTTCATAAGTTGGATCAAATTCTGCCTCATCTTCGGTCTGGACTTCACCATTCTCCATGATCACCATAACCTTCTTATTGGTGCATTCGTTTACATAATGTCCAATACCTTGACACTTGAAACACCGGATATCACGGGTTTGTATGGAACGCTCAATGGTCTTGCCTTTGTCTTGGGTGGTTGCGAACGGACATGCTTCTTCCTTGGACATGGATATCTTGGTTTCCTGAGGATAAGTGGGCTTAAAGTCGTGGTTATAAGCATATTTGGCGTTGGTGGCGCTTGCTCCGTAAGTGGGTCGGGTGGAAGATGTCCTCTTGAGTTGCTGCTCGATCAGTTTGGCCTTGTGTAGCATTTCCTCTAGCTCAACATAGTGCTGCAATTCCAAATGGTCTTGGATGTCTCAGTTAAGACGTCCAAGGAATCGGGACATAGTGGCTTCTCGTTCTTCCAGAACATCAGCCCGGATGAGAAGGGTCTCCATTTCTTGATAGTATTCTTCAATACTGCGGTTCCCTTGTTGCAGCAATCTTAGATGCTGGTGTAGGTCGCGATGATACTGGCTTGGTACGAACCGCTTCCTCATGAACCTCTTCATTTTTTGCCAAGACTCAACTGGATATTCTCCATTCCTTCTTCGGGATGTGACTAATTGATCCCACCAGCTTAATGCGATAGAAGTCGGTGGTTGCGACTTTGACTTTATTGAACTCAGAATAAAATTGGCAATCAAATACCAACTCGATTTTGATCCCATTCCAGATATGCAGTAGCGTCATTCTTTCCATGGAAGGAAGGGATATTGAGCGTAAGACCGTTGAAGTGGTCGTGAGGTGGTGGCCTGGGCTCATTAACACGCCTTTGATGCCTAGGATAGTTGCGGTTTGAGTCACTGCTTTGGTAGAATTGGGAAGCGGCTTCATCACCATAGTATGCCTGGCGTTCACTGCTTCTTCTTGTAGAGGGCGCACCATGTCTTCCTGGAAAATGATAGCACATTTCCGGACTTAATTTTCGATGATCTTGCCTGGTCTGTTCTGGAAACAGCGCACGTCGTCGTTCCGGTCGATGTTCAGGGAGCAGCTTCTGAAGTTCCTCACGCACACCATTTCTTAAGCCATCTTGCATGGTATTGAAATAGCATTCATTTCATCCATACATGCTACCAATTATTCTATGAGGTGGGTCTGGCGTGACGTGTCTTCGGATTCTTCTTCGGTACCTGCCATTGAAAACACAAAGATGTGGCCAGATCAAATGTTCTTAAACACAATATTAAACAAAATTCAACACATATTTATCAAATGACTTAATACATAAAACTTATAACGAAAATTTAAAAGGAAAAAAGGATAGAAGTTACTCAGCTTGTTGTGTTGCTCTGATACCACTTGATGTGATCTATGGAAGGAGATCACCTATCCAGGAACGACACAACAGGTGGTGGATGTTCGCGGAAGACTTAAGTGATTAGAAAGAGAATGGAAGGAAGGACGAAATTAACAAAGGAACTGAAAAAGATGAAAGGAAAAGGGGTGGATTGAATGGAACACTTCAAGGATGTGGAAGTCCTTGAAATAACCATCTTAACCTTTGGAAGGATATGACGCACCAACCAAAGAACAAGGATCTCTTAAGTGGCTCACGGATATTACGCACCGTGAGGAGACTTAAGATGTGAATAGATATTACACACTATTCAGAAGTGACCGATTTCAACAAGTGTTTAGAGAAACAAGTTTATTGAAAATTCGATGGAAGTACAAATTGGCCAAAGAAAAGTATTTATAGAGAGAAAAGGAAAGAGCTAGAAGGCTTGCATGTTGGAACACACTCCAAGAACATGCAAACCCATGCAAGAAGGGAAGTTAAGGAGATAACTTTCAACTTCCAACTGCCAACTACATTATTAAATGCAAAATGACAAGGAAGAAAAAGATAAAAATGGGTCGGGCCGAAAATACTAAGTTCAATCCAATAAAATGCTATGGGCCTTAAGTAAAAGTTCATCCAAGATATATATCCAAGCCTCATCAAAACCTTAGTGAAAAAAACCCAATGAGACAAAAACTCACTAAGGAAAAAAAGTACTAAAATATATACCTTTCCTCTTTACTTAATTCAAATAGTTTGGATTAGACTTAGCATACCGGCTTGAGAAGGTGATAGCTGCGTTTGGCTGAGAAAAGTACCAAGAGTCTGCTGAAGAGCCCTTGTCCTTGATCGCGTCAGTGTACCAGTTGGAATGGTCCACAGGTCATGGTCGATGGTCGGGTCTGTCCATGGTCGGCGGAAGGTCTGATCTTGGTCGGGTGCTGGACGAGGACTAGACGGACTTTGATTGGCCGCGGGTTGGATGCTGGTCATGGTCGGGTCGTCCTCAAGGTTGTGACTTGGGTCAGGACTGTGGACAAAAACTTGATCAGACCGTTCTTTCAGCTGGTCGATCGTACTGTTGCCCGAAACCTCTCTCTGAAGCTCATAATCTAACTCGGGTCGACCATGCGTCCGTCCGTTGGCTGGTTCACATCACTTCTTCACGCCAGAGAAGCAATTAAATATGTGCTAAGGTATATCAAAGGAACGACAAACTTTGGCTTCTTTTTCAGAAGGAACGGGTCAAGGAGGATCATTATATATAGTGATAACATTCATAATATCGATGTTGATGATGGAAGAAGCATACATAGGATCATCGCCAATTACTTAGACGTCGCAGAAGCAACCAACTGTATCCTTGTCTTCTTATGAATCTGAATTCATGGCAGCCACCAAAACTGCAAAGCAAGCTATTTGGCTTAAAGAAATGTTGAGTGAAAACCTAAGTATGCCAAGTGAGAGAGTTATAGTAAAGGTTGATAACAAATCAGTTATAGCTTTGACGAAGAATCCAGTGTTTCATGGAAGAAGCAAACATATTCTCTCAAAATATCATTTCATTAGAGAGTGTGTAGAAAACAGACACATTGAAGTGAAGAACTTATCTGGAGCTGAGGAGAAGGCGAACATCCTCACCAAACCGTTAACAAGGATCAATGATTAAGGGGTTTTAGAAAGGAAAATTATACATTAGGTGGTTTTATAAAAATTTATGTAGTTTGGAAGAAATATGTAGGGTTATATTAGTAAGGGTGGTTTTATGCAGTCATCCCATATTTTTTAGAGTTTTTAAAATTTGATTGAAAGAGAGAAAACCTGTAGAGACAAGTTTTGAGTCTCAAATCAGGGTCAAGTTGCACGGGACTGTTGCAACGAGGACAACATTTGGTGTTTTCAACAAGCCAAGCAACAATCTTTAATTTATCTAAGGTGCGATTAGACCAAACATAAGCACCGTTGCAAGTCACTTGTCGATGTGACTCGAGCTTGCAACTCCAGCAGTATGTGTGACCACACAAACACACCACACCAAAATCAAGACTCATCATCTTATAATAGATTATCATGATGCTTGATGGTGTAATCGCAACTGAACACATGACACTATTGGATCGATTCCTTATTGTTCTCCATGAAATATTCCAGTACCTAACTCTCGTACATCTCCTTCACAGCTGGTTATGTGAGTTTTTCAATCATATCGGTCCAACGGACACGACACAGTCGCTGTGACATTCCCAAAACCGAATTAGAACCTTTTCTTCGATTAAAATCCTGACCCCAACTTGCAAAGAAATAATTGTTCTGAGTTCTAACCTATAGGATCAAAGTCATTTATATCATAGTTTATCTTATTCTAGTTATGTTGGAGAAGAAGATGGATAATTTAATAAAGAAGAGTTGGACCAAAGATAGTAGTAAATATAAGAGGTGGCAAACTATTGGGTTAAAAAAGTCCACAAGGTTAATATAATAAGCTGATCCATTTAAAAATAGATATTACAGTTTATTAACTCTTAATTTTGTGATTCATAGTCAGCAAAAGCGAAACCCCTTGAAACCCATAATAATCATAAGAGTAGATTAGAATTTTTCCTTGAAAATCATACCTAGAAGCCTCTTCTCCAGCCCATTCACATGTGTTGTTAATCCTTCAAACTTAGAGTTCAGATCATTATAACAAACTTTCATCTCAGCTATTTCTTTCTTTGTGCTTCTTTGTCCTTCTAGCAGCTGTTTCAACATGTTATTCACTTCATCATCTTGAGGAGGTTGATTGGGATTTCCTCCTCTTTGCTGGAAGTTGTTGAATTGTGGTCTTGACACATAATTGTTGTTGGAAGGAGCTTGGTTGCCAAAGTTTACGTAACCTTTGGGTTGGTTGTTTATTTTCAGTTGATAGCCTCCTTGGTTGTTGAAGTTGTTCTTTTGGAAGTTTCATTGACCTTGTTGGGTGAAAGGTCTAGGTTTGAAGCTGCTTTATCCTTGCTTGTTTGTCTACTTGGCCTGATACCTCTGTCCTTGGTTCTGGTACCCTTGTCCCTGCTGTTTTAGGATTGGTGGGTAGACTTGGTATTGTAGGTTCTCCACATTCTGACTTTTATAAGACAGGTTGTAGTTGTAAGACTTGTACTGAAATTTCCCTTGATTCTTCACATAGCTTACTTCTTTGGGATTTCCTTCAAAGTTCTCCATTATGGGGTCAAATAGTCTGGTTGGTATGCATCATGTTAAGTGGACCTGCCTCTGGTTTAGGTGCAATACCTTATCCAGCCTGTCAAGTTTTTCATTGATTTTTATTAGCTTTTGGTCCTCCAGCTTCACCCCCTTGATGACCTATCATATTCCTCACTATAACATTGGTTATTCTGGGCCAGATTCTTAATCAGTTGTTCCCATTGATCCACATCCAGATTGGCGAAGCTCCCATAGCTTGATGTGTCCAGAGCTATTCTGAATTTCTTGTGAACTCTTCCATGAAAGATTCTCAGCATTGCATCATTCTACACTCCATGGTGAGGACATGCTCTGGTATATCCTTTCAGACGATCCCAACCTTCATAGAATGACTCATTTGGTCCCTGTCAGAATGTTGTGATGTCATTTCTGATTTTGGTTGTCTTCTGCTTGGGAAATAACTTGTTAGTGAATTTTTTCTTACACACTGCCCATGTAGAGACCAATTCTGAAGGTACATTGTGTTCCCATTGTGCAGCTCTGTCACCCAAAGAGAATGGGAATAACATTATCTTAATGGCGTCCTGAGGAAAGACATTGATCTTCACTGTCCTGCACAGTCTCTCAAATCGGTCCAGATGGTGAAGTGGGTTCTCACTAGGCAGACCATAAAACTTTGAACCCTGAACAATGTTGATTAGACTCGTTTTGAGTTCATATTTGTTGTTAGCAATAGTTGGAGTTGGAATGCCAAGATTGATTGTCCTTTCACCAAGCTCATCAAAAGCTCTAATGCGCTTGCGAGTAGCTCTCGCATCCACCAGTGGGATGGGCAGCATACCGACCCCACGACCTTGGTGCTTCTCCTGTGGGAACTGCTGAGCATCTCCTCTCTGATCTTCCATGTCCAAGTTGGGAGATTGTTCTAGTCTTTCTCTTTGACTCCTTACACGGTTTCCTCTCTCAAAATGCCATATCTCTTGAATCAACGGTTGCAGGTTGTGTTTTCATTGAATTCTCAAATTCATGAACCTACAAGTCAGCGACGAGTAGAAATTAGTAAAAGTAAGCACTCTAGTCTTAGACGTTTCTTAAATGTATTGGTTAAATTGTTTCCCCGGCAACAGCGCCAAAAAACTTGATGGAGGTTTATTTGTCTCCTCGAGTTTACCCGATTAGTAACCGCAAGTGCACAGTTAATGCCTCTTGTAGTTTAAACGGGATCGATCATCAGGGAAGACTTATAACTCAACATATCATTAGAATAAAATCTAAGCTAAAGAGACTCAATGTTGGTTTTTGTTGGAACTTGTTCAAGAACTAAACTAAATAATTGTGAAAGCAAATAAAAAAAGCAGTAAGATTTAATTAAGAATGAATAATGATTAAGACAATTCAACCATAGATAAGCAGTTTAACAATTAAGGGTTATGATCAAGTAATGACTAAATCATGAATATGTAATTTGTATTCCTAGACAATGAGATCAAGATAGATTAATACATTCCCATGTAAAAATCTCATATGCTTAGAATTCGATTTGATCAATTTTCATTGCAAACCTTAAAACTAAACAAGTTTTAACATCCATCTCAATTTTCATCAAATTCCCTAGACAATTACTTCCGTAGGCTAGGATCATAAGACTCACTGATTAAACTAACCTAAGAATTCACTTAACCTTTTCCAAGGGGTGAATTCTGTAAACCCTAAATTGATTCTCCCGAGATCAACTTAGCATTAAACATCTAAAGTGAAGGATTACACAATTATAGACCTAGATATCATTACAAGATCGTTATCCCCCTAATCATCTACCCTATCAATGGCTGAATCTAAATGATTCTACTCAGACATAATTGAAATTGCAGATAAAATAGATATAGATGAAAAAGACATTCTTAAAGTGCAGGGATGAAGAGATTACAGAGAATTGTCAATGAAAATAATCTATAATTGTCTTACTAAACACCATAGATTGTTGAAGGCAGACCTAGGACTTTTGCTCTCTTTTTCTCTCTGGATGGCTGATAAAAACGTGTTCTCTAGGTCTGACCTATCATATCCTATTTATAGGGTGTAACATTAATTGTTTTATTTAAAAAAAACGAAATAAAAAAAATAGAAAATTTGTTGGGATCGATCGATCCTGTAATCGATCGTGGGATTCTTGGTTGATAGATCGATCAATCCGAATGGGAATCGATCGATCTGGGTTGGACGATCATTATCTTGCTCGTTTGGTCGGTCTTGGAAGTTGACACAGAATTGGATGGGCATTCGATCTATCGATCTTGGCGTGTATCGATCGATCGGTCGTGTTGGAGGAAGGATTGATTGATCTTCATGTTCATCGATCGATCATTTTTTCTCTCGGGGAATCATACATGTTTGATCATTATTTTTAGCTTATTTCCCCACATGGAATGATCTCAATCAGCTATGAATTGTTGCACTAGCCACCGGTAACTTCATGGACTCCAGAAAACACTTCTATCTTGTTCCAAATGTACTGAAAAAAAGTGAAAAACATCCTAGGATTCTAATGCATATAAACCTAAATGTATCCTAAATTAAGAAATCTAATGGCTAAATGATATGAGTTATGTACAAAATGATTAGTTAAAACCACTAAAATGCATGTTTATCAACTCTCTCATACTTGCCTTTTGCTTATTCTTAAACAAATGACTAATAATAAAAAGGATAGTACACACTCCTGGAACTCAGAGCCAAGCCATATTGGTCAAATATTATGCTCAATATCAAAGCTAATAGTTCTAGGATGCAAGGTAGACAAGTTTACTTAAAAAATTTAGCCATGTCCATCACAACTCACCTCAGATTAAACCTTAATCTACACAATGCATTCAAATCAATCAACTCTTTTAACATTCATTAACTTATAAAATCGTGAATCATACTAGGCGCTTTCAATGAACTCATTTGGCTAATGGTAAGGTCAAGAGATAAAAATGATCTCTTCTTCCATAGGTTTTAAATGCTTAATGTGGGGATCTCTCGATAAATAGAATGAAATTTAAAAGAATGCTAAATGTAAGCTCCAATAGATGCATACAAGACTAGATTCTCATCTACCCAAAGTGTACCACCTGCTGAAAATTAGTACACAAGCTAATATTGTTCCCCAAAATGATCCTAATACTACCCTTAAACAGGCATTTCTGCTCTTTAAATGCCATTAAGATTGGTCCTATAACTTCCATAATCCATTATTTTTGCACTTTTTCTTTCTAGGAGAGGGGTTAGTTCAAATCAATCTAGCGGGTTTGGATTCTCCTATGCCTGGTTCTTGCTCTTTTTTTTTAGTTAATTTTTATTTGAATGCAAGAACCTTTTTTCTGGTTTTTTGTTTTTATCACTTTTCTAATACCCTTTACTAGACTTTGTTCCTTTCCTTTCTCATTTTCCTTTCTCTCCTGAAGTATCATGAAGTATCCACCCTTTTTATCCTTTTTGTTTTTAGGAGATCACTTATTTCAAAACCTATTAGTTATCTATTCCTTTTTTCCTATCAAGCTCCTATCTAGTCCTAGTTGGCTCAAAAAGAGTGAACCAAAACTACATAAGAAGTTAATAATGTCGGTTCCTACCTAACACGTTCTACCAAGTTCATTCCGAAAAGGCCTAAAACTCTCGCAAGTAGATGATATGGTTTGAACAAAAGTTAGGCTAAGGGTTGGGATAATCTACTTGGATCACAAAGAGTGGTAAAATGGTAAAAGAGATCTAAGTATGTATAAGTGAAATCCATGAGTTCAAATCCGGTCATCTAGCATGATAATTCTAAATCCATAGTATGTTCCAATAAATAAGAGATGACATCAAATCAAAGCATGTTTCAACTTAAGCTAATCTAAAAACTTAAGAATTCAAGGCATTGATCAATCTTATGTTTCAACAAGCGATTTATGCATCAAATAACCAGTAACTCATGCATTGAAACTAATAAGATGAGCAATAGACTAAATTAAGGCAGTTTCATCATGGTTCCTTATGCAAATGCAATGCAGTCCTAAATAAATTAATAGAAAAAGAAGTCATGAAAACGAATATGTAAGTGCAAACAAATATCCTTCACCAGACTTATTTTACACTGTCTCGTTGTAAAAATAAAACTAAAGGAAGATATAACACTAAAGAAAATAGAAGCAGATATAATCAAAAGAAACAACACATAAAAGTTTTACTAAATCAATAGTCCTCGGGGCTAACGCTGCGACTCTGTCCTGGGCGACGCCTGCATCTGGCCAATCGGGCATCTGAGTCTGAATCGTTATCATCTGCAGCAGACTGTGTCATGTGTCCAGCAACATCAGGAACATCATATGTGGTTTCGGTAGATGCGCCCATCTCTCTAGTTTGTGGGCCCCGGAAGCAAGAAGGTGGCGACAGATATCTGATCCTGGCTATAGCTCCCCACATCCTCTGGATCATCGAATGAGTCCTCCTGTGAGACTCGACTATCCAGACTCTGAACTCAGCATCAGTGGCATCTGTGGAGTACGGTGGAAGATCATACTCTCCAGTATACTGAGGGAGAGCATATTCGGCCTCATGAGCCTCCTGGATCTGCTGCGGGAAGTGGTCTGGGAATCTGTCGTCCTCCAGGTCAGGCTGAGAAGTAGAGGCTCTGGAAGAGATGCCCTGACGTCTAGACCCATTGCCGGGCTGATGTAAGTGCTCTGACGGGATAGTGAACTCCAGGTTGGCCCGAGAGGTGAGGGCCGTGAAGTTGTGGAGAGTCCTGGAACTAGTAGATGTAGTAGATGTAGTAGATGTAGCCCGGCTTGAGGATGCCGCTGTTCCGAAAGTACTGCTCGTTGAAGAGGGTGATCTTGGGTTAGTTGGGTGTGGAGCCAAGATCGATCCCGTGAAACATGAAAAGTGGAGTCAATAAGCTCCCAATCCTCTTGACCTTCTTGTTCACCATGTTGAGGCTGCAAACTTTCTTGGAGACGAGATTCTCCATGAATATCGCACCCAATTTGGTGCGCAGGATAGATGGTGGGGGGCTGGTGTAGATATCGTGAGTGAAGGATGGAAGTCCAAAATGAAATAGTATCAGCTCGTCTTTACTCACTGCTCCGGACTCCTCCTTGGCAAACAGGATGTTGCCAATGATCTTTGTTACCACTCGAACCACGGGGTTTCGTATATGTGTGAGCTTAGCCACTCTCAACTCGTAGGCTCCTGGGCCTATCAGATTCCACTGCTTTACGGTCTGTGGGAAATCCAAAGGCCAACTGCAGACCTCTTCCGTCTTGTCAAACCCGTACACGTCGCACAGCTCACGGAGGGAGATCTCGTAGAGGATGCCACTGGAGAAATATGATAGTGTTCCCTCGCTGGCGGCGGGAATAGCTCCTTCCTGGTATCTGAGCTCGATGGAGGCAAGGAACTGGCGCACCAGCTCCAGGAATAATGGATATGGCTGATAAGAGATCGTGTCAAGTCCGAGCCTCTGCAGCATAGTGCGGACCTCCTCTCTGATGTCCATCCGCTCTAGTTTGTGCTCACAAACGAACCGGATAGGCGCCATCTTAATCCGCAGCAACCCATTGTAGAAGGTGCAGTGGTGGTGTGTCCACGGATCCCCATGCATGTAGTTCTGATATCCCGTCTCCCTATAAATCTCTTTCATCGTGGCACACAAGAATATCTCTGTCCTCCAGAACGGCTCGTCATGTGGGGAGAATGGTGTGTTATCAGGTCGCGGCCAAAGATAGGATGTGGTGTCCGGTACATCTGGTTCCGCCCGACGAGATGAGGATGATGCGGTGGACTTCCCCCGTCTCCAACGTGGCTGGTCCCCTCTACTCATGTCTGCAAAATTAGAAACCAAAACTCAGATTAAATGAATGTCAAAACTTATACTCAACACGATCGATCGATTCAATAAAGGACCGATCGGTCCAATAGACGATCGATCCAAGAATCTTACGGGTCTAGTGCAACAACACGATCGACCGATCCATAGTGTGGTCGATCGATCGATCACAAATTTAAACGATTTTTCTATCCTTAAACGACCGATTAAATAAAAACCAACCGATCGACCACTCGAAACTGACCGACCGGTCCACCATCAGAACGATCGATCGATATTGAAAAGGATCGATCGATCGTGTACCCATCGATGAACACCCAATCAATTATTGCCAAAATCGCCTAAAATATTCTAAATCGATGATGTGTTATACTCTAATCGACCTAATAAATCCATATTAGCCATCAATTCCTTCTAAAACAATTTAAAAATTAAGATTTCCGGGTTTTTAACCTATGAATGCCGAATTGAAAAAGAGGGAATATAGAGCCATACATTTTCAGATCGAGTGTGAGAGTTTTAGAAATGTGTAGAGCTCGAAAAACCGATCGAAAATCAATCTAAAATCACTTAAAATCGTTAAGATTTGTAGAAATTAGGGTGTGAAGAATTTTTTGGGGAAAAAGGGGGTGGTTCGCAAAAGAGATGAAAAAGATGGAAAAATTTTGGTTTTAATCTTGTGTAGTCAAATATGTGATTTAAAAACATGTTTTCAGCTTTAATTTAAGTAAAATCGAACCGGTACAATTACCTGGGAAAGCGATCAATCGATCCTAGTTAGTCACGGCCTTTATTGGTTAAATCGATTGATCTGTCCGTCGTACATAGGTTGATTTTGTCTACTCATGGATTTTTCACATTCTATGCGATCGATCGATCCTGAGTGGACCGATCGATCCTATTCTCCGGAGTAATTTTCCATTATGTCGACCCATCAATCTGTTAGAGCCCGGTCGATCTTGGTTTTTCACACAAGTTTACCGAAGCATATTTGATTGATCGATCCTGGTCGGAATGGTCGATTTATTTCTCCGTAGGAATTTTCTTCTCTTCGGACCTATCGATCTATTATGCTTCAGTCGATCCTGTTAATGGCCGTTAAATTCCTTGTCTGCTGGATCGGTCGATCATGGTATTGGGATCAATCGATTTAATCCTTCATGACATGAAACCTACAAAAACAAAAACTAGATAAGTACAACTAAGTCCTAAATTACCAAAAAGTGAAATATATACGAAGATATATGTGGGTTGCCTCCCAAAAACGCTTGTTTAACATTGTTAAGCTTGACGACCTGAAATTTGAGCTTATTCAGTGAGAGGTTCCGAGAGAGAGATTATGATGTTCTCGCCCTTGTCTTCATTTGCCAAGTATGGTATGCATCTTTGCCCATTGACAGGAAACTCTCGCCTAGACTTATTCCAGAGGACTACTGCTCCATAAGGTCTGACTTCCTTGATTGTGAATGGTCCAGACCACCTTGATTTAAGCTTTTTCGGAAAAATTTTCAGTCTAGAATTAAAAAGCAGGACTTGGTCTCCCTCTTTGAAATCTCGTCTCAGGATCCTTTTGTCATGAAAGCCTTTAGTCTTGTCCTTATAGATTTTTGGAGCTCTGGTATGTTGTTAAGCTCATCTCTTCAAGTTCTTCCAAGTCAATCAGTCGTTTTTCCGAAGCTGTCTAGATTACAAAGTTAAGCAACTTTGTAGTCCATAATGCCTTGTACTCTAGTTCCACTGGAAGATGACAACATTTTCTATGCATCAGATTGAATGGAGTGGTACCAATGGGAGTCTTGTACGCTGTTCGATATGCCCACAGAGCATCATCTAGCCTAGCTGCCCAATCTTTCTTGGATTTACCGACTGTTTTCGCCAGAATCTCCTAAATCTGTCTGTTCGAAACTTTAACTTGGCCTGATGTCTAAAGATGATAAGGTGTTGCCACTTTGTGTTTCACTCCATGCTTTTTCAGTAGGCTTTCAAAAACCTTGTCTATGAAGTGGCTTCCTCCATCACTGATCACCACCCTTGGGACTCCAAATCTAGGGACAATGGTCTTAAACAGCTTAATGACCATCTTTGCATCGTTGGTTGGACTGACAACAGCTTCTACCCATTTAGAGACATAGTTTACAACTAATAGGATGTATTTGTTGTTGTTGGAAGAGTGAAATGGTCTCATGAAGTCAATTCCCCAAACATCAAATATCTACCTCGAGGATGGGATTATGTGGCATTTCATTCATCCTGCTCATGCTGCCTTTTCTCTGGCATGAATCACATCTGGATATGTAGTCATAAGCATCTTTAAACATTGTTGGCCACCAGAAACAAGCTTGCAGTATTTTCTGAACAATTTTGAAAGTAGCAAAATGTCCACCATATTCTGAACCATGACTGTGTGTCAAGATTCCAGTCACATCTTCTTCTGGAATACACCTTCGAAAAAGATGGTTACTGTTTGTAGAGGTATAACTCATCCCAGTAGTACTGTTGAACATCTTTGAAGAACTTCTTCTTCTCATAACCTTGAAGGTATAGAGATGGAATTTCACATGACAAATAGTTTACAAAGTCCACAAACCATGGAAGACTCAACTCAACTGCATTAGTCTCCCAAAGACTGTCCATCTTGCTGTCCTAAATCTGAAGCATCTTAATCGTACGAATCTGCTCTTCGGGTAACGAGTCATCAATTGGTAGAGGCTCAGGAATCCTCATCCTGGATAAGTGGTCAGCAACACCATTTTATCCCTCTTTTGTCCTTGATTTCTAAATCAAATGCTCGAGAAATCCTTGATGAATCTCCTGTAGAAACCAGCATGCCCGAGAAAACTCCTTATTTCCTTGACAGATTTTGGTGGTGTCAATCTGGTCATCACATCGATTTTTGCTTTGTCCACTTCTATCCCAGCTTCCGAAATGTTGTGTCCTAGCACGATGCCTTCCTTAACCATGAAGTGACATTTCTCCCAGTTCAAAACATGATTTGTCTCCTAACATCTTTTAAGTACCCTGCACAAATTCAAAAGACACACAGCAAAAGAAGAACCATACACAGAAAAATCATCCATAAAAATTTTCATTATCTCCTCAATCATATCAGAGAAAATAGACATCACACATCTTTGAAAAATTGCAGGTGTGTTATATAATCCAAATGACATTCTCCTATGGGAAAATGTACCACAAGTAAATATCGTTTTCTCTTGATACTGGGGATAGATGGGTATTTGAAAGGATCCAAAATACCCATCTAAAAAGCAGTAGTATGAATGATTTACTAACTTTTCTAACATATGATCAATGAATAGCAATGGAAAATGATATATCCTAGTGGATGCATTAAGTTCTTGTAGAAATCAGTTCATTATGTTCATTCCTAATTGTTGGAATGAAGAAGAAGTGATGAATTTATGAAGGCCTTTATGTCTAGTTAAAAGGCGATTTATATGTGTGTAAAAGGGAGAGTCTAAGGCTTGTTTGTATTATAGATTTATGTTATCCTTGTAAGCCACTTAAGTATAAGGCTATCCTTGTATCCAAACAAGCCTAGACTAGTATAGTATAAATACCTTACTCCCTTCACATTTTGTAAGTAAGAATTCATAATTCTCATTTTCTATTAAATCATTCTTCTCTCTAATTCTCTAATTCTCTCTAATCTCTCATTATCTCATTCTACAAATCTCTCAATCTCATAATCTTTCATGGTATCAGAGCCAGGTTACATCAAATCTGGGAAATTTTCATCATTCTTTCATTAATTCAACAAGAATCCATCTTGTTCTTCATCTGTTTCTGGATAAATTTCGAACGTCATCTTGTAAATCAAATTGCGATCAATCCACGACTCCAATTGACGATCGGCTTTTTCTGGAGTGTACATCGGCGAATTCCGCATCCATAGACACCAAAATCGCATCATTTGGTTCAGGGAATCAAAAGATACGAATTTTCCTTCTAAGAGGTGTTCGTGATCGCGTTCGTTTCGTACCCCTACATTCCCCAGGTCATATCTTCGTAAATTTTTCATCAAATCGTGATTTTCAAAAGCCTAAACTCAAGCCCCGTGAGTCTAGTTTCTGTTTAAAGAAAGCAGAACTCGTTTTCATTGAGTTTAAAGGATTTTCTTGAAGTTTTCCTGAGAGTCGTCCGAATTCATCTGTATCAAGATCCTTGTGATATATCTCTAATTCTTTCTTAGTTATCTTTTAAAATTCTTGAACTGGAAAGTTTAATTAGTATCTTGTGAGGATTGTCACGAAATTTCAAGTCAATCAGAATAGTTTTAGTATTCAAGATTGATTTTCTTGAATTCCTTGTTCAGTTTAGTTAATCTTGGAATTGTATTAATTGAGTTTCTTGAGAAATAAATTGATTCTAAACAATTATTTCGAATTTGATTGATTAAATCTGGTTAAGATTGACTGTTAGGTTGTTTTAATCTGTTCATATCTTGTTGTAAGTGTTGGATAAAATCAGTTAGGTTGTTGGTAGTTACTTGAACTACAAGTAGTTATTAGTTACCTCTCTTGTCTTGCATTTCTTGCATTTATATTGCCTCCTTGTATAGTTCACACTAACCTGCAGGTACATACAAGAGTGTGTGCTTAGGAAGTGATCAATACAAACTCAGGCAACAAAGCGTGACCATTGACCACACGAGACCAAGCAACAAAGCGTGACCAGTGACCTCGCGTGACCACACAAGACCAAGCTGGTTCTATACTCAATTTTACTTACCTGATTTACTGACCAATTTTACTTGCTAAGCATGGAGATTCAAACAACTCTTAGAGCTCCAGTCATTCTACATGGAGCAAATTATCTCTTATGGTCTAGGACCATGAAAACTACATTAGGTGGTAAAGGTCTATGGAACCACATTGCCACAAATGGCATTGGAGACAATGAAGTGGCTGAGGTGACTGATGCAGCACAAGCCAAATGGTACCAAGAAGATCAGTTGATACTTTCTATATTACAAAATTCTCTTGCTAGTGATCTCTTAGAAGCTTATTCTTTTTGTGAAAATGCAAAAGAACTTTGGGACACTTTGCTTAAGGTGTATGGTAATACTACTAATCTTTTGAGAATTTTTGAAGTGAAGAAAGCTTTAAATGAATTAAGGCAGGAGGATGCTGAATTCACAAAGCACTATGGCTCATTCAGAGCCTTGTGGGCTGAGCTAGAAATGCTAAGGCCAGCCACTATTGAACCACTTGTTCTCCTTGAAAGAAAAGAACAAGATAAGGTGTTTGGGTTACTTTTAACTCTTAATTCTACTTACTCAGATCTTATTAAGCATATTCTCAGGTCTGATAAGTTGCCTAGCTTGGAGGAAGTGTGTGCTCAAATTCAAAAGGAGCAAGGATCACATGGATTGTTTGGCAACAAAAGTGAACTAGTAGCTGCTCACAAAAGTTTCTTCAGGCCAACAAATGCATCTAAGAAGAGGAGGCCATTTTGTGATCATTGCAAGAAGGAGGGACATGCAAAGAAGGATTGCTGGGAACTTCACCCTCATCTTAAGCCTTCTTGGGCTTCACGTCCACCACAGCAGCCGGTCATCTCCTCAGCCAGGCAAGCCTACGGTTTGGTGTCCTCCAAGGCAGCCGTCTGTAGTCATTCTCCTTACCAACCAGGCGCCAACAACACCATGTCACAAGCATCAGATTTTGTGACAAAATCAGATTTGGAAGCCCTCATTAAGGCAATAAAGGAGAGCAATGTGATGGGTAAAACTTTTCATGCTTCTTTTCAAACATCTTATACATCTAATACTCCTAAATCCTTGGTTGTTGATTCTGGTGCTTCTCATCACATGATTAGTGATCTAGATTTGCTAGAAAATGTAGAACCTGCCCTAGGGAATGTTCTTATTGCAAATGGAATTAAAGTACCAATCAAAGGCATAGGAAAATTGAAATTGTTTGATAAAGAATCTAAGGCATTTTATATGCCTTCATTTACCTCCAACTTGCTCTCAGTTAAAAGAGCTACTACTGATTTGAATTGTCATGCTATATTTGGCCCAAATGATTTTTATTTTCAGGATATTGAAACTAGAAGGTGTTTTGGACAAGGAACCACAAAAGATGACTTGTATGTGCTTGATAATATGGCTAGTTGTAATGCATTAGAATCAGTGTTTCAGGCGCATTGTTTTAGTACTGATTCAGATTTGTGGCATGCTAGACTAGGCCATCCTCATCCAAGAGCACTTGAATTAATTGTGCCTGGTTTAAAAATGTCAAAAGAATTGTGTGATTCATGTATTCTTGGAAAGCATTGTAAAACAGTTTTTGAAAAATCAATACATGAATATGAAAATTGTTTTGAATTGGTGCATTCTGATGTGTGGACATCCCCATTTCCATCTAGAGAAAACCATAAATATTTTGTGACATTTATTGATGAAAAGTCCAAATATACATGGGTTACCCTCCTTAGTTCTAAAGATAGGGTGTATGATGCATTCTTAAATTTTCAAGCATATGTGACTAATCAATACAATGCAAGAATTAAGTGCTTTAGAACAGATAATGGTGGGGAGTACACAAGTACCAAACTTAAGGAACATCTAGCAAAGCATGGCATTGAGCATCAGACAAGCTGTCCTTATACTCCACAACAAAATGGAGTTGCTGAAAGAAAGAATAGGCACCTAATGGAGGTTGTGAGAACTATGATGTTCCACATGAAGGTGCCTAAGAGATTTTGGGGGGATGCACTTGTATCAGCCTGCTACTTAATCAACAGGACACCCACAAAAGTCCTTGATGATTTATCCCCATTTGAGGTATTAAACAACACTAAACCCACCATTGATCATTTAAAAGTTTTTGGGTGTGTTTGTTTTGTATTAATTCCTAGGGAACAAAGGAACAAGCTTGAACCAAAAAGTGTAAAGGCTATGTTCATTGGATATTCCTCCACTCAAAAAGGATACAAATGTTATAACCATGAGACTAGAAGGGTCATGGTGTCTAGAGATGTGAAGTTCCAAGAAGACAAATGTTTTTATGAAGAAGGAAATTGGGAACAATTTAAAGACATCTCATCAACAAGAACAGACCAAGCTGAATACTTGAGGAAACTCTTGGAGAGCATTGGAATAGGAGGTAGTCAGCATACACCTCAGCCAAATGTCCCAGCAACAGGTAGTTCAAGCCCCTCAGTCACGGCTCCACAGGATCATCCTCACGGCTTTGCAGATCCTGGTCCATCCGGCAATGTGGATATCTCTGGCCCAGCCGCCTCCTCACAGCCTATGTCACGGCCAAACCTGGGTTCTCCTGGGCTTCCTCCTCTTGAACATGGGGGGGGGAGAAGCATCTACTCATGTCCAACAAGACTCAGCAGGAGATGATTCCATTCTAGCTTCAGCTTCCAAAAGAACAAGACCTACTCTCATTGAAGTTTTGAGTGAAGAAGAAGAGGAGGCTCAACCTACTGTTTTAAGGAGGAGCACAAGACAAAGAAATCCACCAGTCTTCTACAATGGAAATGCTGTAGTTCATCATGACCAGGGAGTTTGTAATATTGCACACTTACCTTCTACTCATGTTGCTTTTATTTCTAGTCTTGACAATGAGCAGATCCCAAAGACATATGAAGAAGCTATGTCTATAAAGGAATGGAGGGAAGCTATCTTAGCTGAGAAACAAGCCATGGAGAGGAATGGTACATATGCTTCAGCCATTTTACCAAAAGGGAAGAAGGCTGTAAGTTCTAAGTGGATTTTTACCATTAAATACAAAAGCAATGGTGAAATTGATAGATATAAAGCTAGGTTGGTAGCTAGGGGTTTTACTCAGACTTATGGTGAGGATTATAGGGATACATTTGCTCCTGTTGCTAAGCTACATTCTGTCAATGTTGTGCTCACTGTTGCTACTAATCTTGAGTGGGAATTGTGGCAAATGGATGTCAAGAATGCTTTCTTGCAAGGTGAACTAGAAGAAGAGGTTTACATGTCACCTCCACCTGGCCTAGAAGATGAGATAGGAAGCGGCAATATCCTAAGGCTAAGGAAGGCTATTTATGGCCTTAAGCAATCTCCAAGAGCATGGTACCACAAATTAAGTGTTACTTTAATGGATAAAGGCTTCAAAAGGTCTGAAGTGGAACATACTCTTTTTACATTTAAGAGTAAGGAAGGTATCATAGTTATTCTTATCTATGTAGATGATATAATCATATCTGGTAGTGATAGTATTGGTATTGCATCTACTAAAAATTACTTAAAAAGTGTCTTTGACATAAAGGATCTAGGAGAACTTAAATACTTCTTAGGAATTGAAGTATGTAGGTTTAAGGAAGGTCTTTTTCTTTCTCAAAGAAAATATGTTGTAGATCTACTAACATCCACAGATATGATGGAAGCTAAGCCAACCAAAACACCCTTAGAAGAAGGTTATAAAATCGCAACTAAGGGGGAGTTAGAGGAGGAAATTGATTTTCATGATCCTAAGCTCTATAGGAAAGTGGTTGGTAAGCTTATTTATTTAACCATCACTAGACCAGATTTATGTTTTGCTGTGAATCAGGTATCTCAACACATGCAAAGGCCAAAGATGAGGCATTGGGACATGGCCATGCGGATTCTAAGATATCTCAAAGGCACACATGAACAAGGTATTTGGATGGGTAATAATAAAAACACAAATGTGGTTGGTTATTGTGATGCAGATTGGGCAGGAGATAGGGAAGATAGGAGAAGTACCACAGGTTATTGTACTTTCATAGGAGGAAACCTTGTGACTTGGAAAACCAAGAAGCAAAAGGTGGTTTCATGCTCTAGTGCAGAATCAGAATATAGAGCAATGAGGAAGCTCACAACTGAGTGTATCTGGCTGAAGCAAATTCTGGAAGACTTAGCCGTGGAGTGTGAGACTCCAATCACCATTCACTGTGACAATCAGGCTGCCATACACATAGCCTCCAATTCTGTGTTTCATGAAAGGACCAAGCATATAGAAGTGGACTGTCATAAAGTAAGAGAAGCTATTGGGAAAGGTATCATCTTACCTTGCTATACAAGGAGTGAGGATCAGCTAGCTGACATATTCACCAAGGCTGCATCTCTGAAAATTGGCACATCAATCTATCCAAGACTTGGCCTCATGTCCATTCCATACCCATGATCCCAACATGGAGTGTTATACTCTTTTTCCCTAAGAAAAGGTTTTGTCCCAATTGGGTTTTCCTTCTCTAGGTTTTTAATGAGGTAATACTTCATGGTTGCAAGCTTAAGAATTTTATGTCTTAAGCTTGAGGGGGAGTGTTGGAATGAAGAAGAAGTGATGAATTTATGAAGGCCTTTATGTCTAGTTAAAAGGCGATTTATATGTGTGTAAAAGGGAGAGTCTAAGGCTTGTTTGTATTATAGATTTATGTTATCCTTGTAAGCCACTTAAGTATAAGGCTATCCTTGTATCCAAACAAGCCTAGACTAGTATAGTATAAATACCTTACTCCCTTCACATTTTGTAAGTAAGAATTCATAATTCTCATTTTCTATTAAATCATTCTTCTCTCTAATTCTCTAATTCTCTCTAATCTCTCATTATCTCATTCTACAAATCTCTCAATCTCATAATCTTTCACTAATCACAGTAATACCCCCTTTCTTCGGAACTACATGAACATGTGAAACCCAATTGCTGTCTGAAATAGGATATATGATCCCTGAACCTAGCAATTTCAAGATTTCTTTTTCGACTACCTCTTGTAAGTTTCGATTCAGTCTCCTTTGATGCTTAACTGATGACTTTGAGTCATCTTCTAAATAGATTATATACATGCGTAATGATGGGGAAATCCCTTTGATGTACTCTAAAGAGTAATCTAAGGCTTTCCTATACTTTTTAAGTTCATGCAACAACATAGAATTTTCATTATCAGTCAAAGAATCACTCACTATCACAGGGTAAATAGATTTTGTTCCAAGAAAAGCGTACCTTAGCCCAGGTGGTAGCGGTTTGAGTTCCAGCTTATGTGCATTCTGCTCACTCCAATCGCCATTGCTGCTAATCTTACCAGTGCTAGCTTTTGGAACTTCCAATTCCGATTTAGTCTCCCCTTTCAGTGGAAGTCCAGCATCTGCTCATACTGCTCTGCTTCCTCATTCACCATGATGGAGTCTAACAGATTCCTTGGTGAGAGCTAATTGCAAAGAGTCTTTGACAGCCAACTCCTCCAGGTATTCATCAACCATGTCTTCAAGCATCTCGATGTAGAAAACTTTTTTCTAAATTGAGCGCTTCTTCATGACCTCCATTATGTCAAATTTGAGAACAGAGGATCCCAAGTTCAGGTCAATAATCTCCTTCTTCACATCGATTATTGCTCCAGCAGTAGCTAGGAGTGGACGACCAAGGATGATTGGGTTTGTAGGTTCATCATCCATTTCTAGCACCATAAAATCGGTAGGGATTATCCAGTCTCCTACTTTCAAGGGTAAGTCTTCCAGAATGCCAATAGAATATCGAATAGACCTGTCTGCAAGAACCAGTGAGATCCTGGTTTTCTTGAAGTTTGTCAGCCCTAGTTTCTTTGATGCTTTCAAGGGCATCAGGCTGACGCTTGCCCCCAGATCAACTAGACATTCTCAAAGCTTAGAGGTCCAATAGAACATGACAATGTAAAGCTTTCAGTATCTTTGAGCTTTCTAGACAAATTTTTCTGAATTATCGCACTGCACTCATGATTGATTTGTACCAAAGCTTCTTCTAGTGCTTTCTTCTTGGTCACTATGTTCTTAAAAAGCTTGTTGTAAATTGGACAGTCTAGAACAAGATCCATAAGTGAAATTATGACTTGAACTGTTTCCAGCAGCTTTTTGAACTTCTCAAATTGCTTGTCTAGAATATGCTTCTTAAACCTTCCAGGAATTGGAAGCTTTGGCTCATAAGGTGGGAGTACAAATTCAGCTGTCTCCCCTATAATTTTGCCTTTATCAGCTTTGGCATCCACAGCGATGCCATTTTCCGTGGGAGGTTTAACTTCAGCTTCTTTTGCAACAGGTAACTCCTCGGATGCTGTCTCTACTGAAGTGTCCTCAAATTCAGGCTTTGTTCTAGTTGCTCCTCCACTTGGCAATTCCTTACCATTTCTCAGTGTGATAGCTTTGCAGTACTCTTTAGGATTAGGCTCAGGATGTCCACGGAGAATCCCATTTCCATTGCTTCTGGAGGATGAGGCTACTTGAACAATTTGATTTTCCATCGCATTCACATATGTTGCTAATCCTTCAAACATAGAGTTCAAATCATTATAGAAAGCTTTAATCTCAGCTATTTCTTTCTTTGTGCCTCCTTGTCCCTCTAGCAGCTGTTTCAACATGTTCTTCACTTCATCATCATGAGGATGTTGATTGAGATTTCCTTCTCTTTGCTGGAAGTTGTTGAACTGTGGTCTTGACACATAATTGCTGTTGGAAGGAACTTGGTTGCCAAAGTTTGTGTAACCTTTGGGTTGGTTGATCATTTGCCCTTGATAGCCTCCTTGGTTATTGAAGTTGTTCCTTTGGAAGTTCCCCTGACCTTGTTGGGTGAAAGGTCTAGGTTGGAAGCTGCCTTGTCCTTGCTGGTTTGTCTGTTTGGCCTGATAGTTCTGTCCTTGGTTCTGGTACCCTTGTCCCTGCTGTTTTAGGATTGATGGTTAGACTTGGTCTGGTGGATTCTCCACATTCTGACTTCTGTAAGACAGGTTGTTGTTGTAGGGCTTGTACTGAAGGCTCCCTTGATTCCCCATATAGCTTACTTCTTCGGGATTTCCTTCCAATTTCTCCATTGTGGAGTCATGATAGTCTGGCTGGTATGCATCATGTTGGTCCACAAAGTGGACATGTCTCTGGTTTAGGTGCAATACCTTATCCAACCTGTCAAGTTTTTTTTATTGATTTTCTTTAGCTTCTGGTCCTCCAGCTTCACCCCCCTTGATGACCTGTCATAGTCCTCGCTATAACATTGGTTTCTCTGGGCCAGATTCTCAATCAGCTGTTCACCTTGATCAACATCCAGATTGGCAAAGCTCCCATAACTTGTTGTGTCTAGAGCTATCCTGAATTTCTCGTGAACTCCTCCATGTAAGATTCACAGCAGTGCATCTTTCTGCACTCCATGGTGAGGACATGCTCTGGTATATCCTTTCAGACGATCCCAAGCTTCATAGAATGACTAATTTGGTCCCTGTCGGAATGTTGTTATGTTTTTCTGATTTTGGATGTCTTCTACTCTGGAAAGAACTTGTTAGTGAATTTTTTCTTACACATTGCCCATATAGAGACTAATTATGAAGGTACTTTGTGTTCCCATTGAACAGCTCTGTCACCCAAAGAAAATTGGAATAACATCATCTTAATGGCGTCCTGAGGAAAGTCATTGATCTTCACTGTCCTGCAGAGTCTCTCAAATTGGTCCAGATGGTGAAGTGGGTTCTCCCTAGGCAAACCATAGAACTTTGAACCCTGAACCATGTTGATTAAGCTCGTTTTGAGTTCATGGTTGTTGTTAGCAACAGTTGGAGTTGGAATGCCAAGACTGATTGTCCTTTCACCAGGCTCATCGAAAGCTCCAATGCGCTTGTGAGTAACTCTCATATCCACCTGTGGAATGGGCAGCATACTGACCCCACAACCTTGGTGCTCCTCTTGTGAGAACTGCTGAGTTTTTCCTCTCTTATCTTCCATGTCCAAGTTGGGAGATTGTTATAGTCTTTCTCTTAGACTCCTTACATGGTTTCCTCTATCAAAATGCCTTATCTTTTGAATCAACGGTTATGTTGTGTTGTCCTTGACTTCTCAAATTCATGAACCTACAAAACAGAAAACTTGTTGAGCTTAAGTCAGCGATGAGTAGAAACTAATAAAAGTAAGCACTCTAGTCTTAGACGTTTCTTTAATCTATTGGCTAAATTTTTTCCTCGGCAAAGGCGCCAAAAAAATTGATGGAGGTTTATTTGTCTCCTCGAGTTTCACCTGAGAAATATTGGAGAGTATTTTCAAGAGTTTACCTGATTAGTAACCGTAAGTGCACAATTTATGCCTCTTGTAGTTTAAACGGGATCGATCCTCAAGAAAAACTTATAACTCAACAGATTAATAGAATAAAATTTAATCTAAAGAGATTCAATGTTGGTTTTTGTTGGAACTTGTTCAATAACTAAACTAAATAATTGTGAAAGCAAATAAGAAAGCAGTAAGATTTAATTAAGAATAAATAATATTAAGACAGTTCAACCATAGATAAGCAGTTCAAGAATTAAGGGTTATGATCAAGTAATGACTATAAATCATGAATATGTAATTTTTATTCATAGAAAATGAGATCAAAGATAGATTAATACATTCCCATGTAAAAACCCCTATGCTTAGAATTCAATTTGATCAATTTCCATTGCAAACCCCCAAAACTAAAAAAGCTTTAACATCCATCTCAATTTTCATCAAATTCCCTAGATAACTACTTATGTATGCTAGGATCATAAGAATTACTGATTAGACTAACCTAAGAATTTACTTAACCTTTTACAAGGGGTGAATTATGCAAACCCTAAATTAATTCTCCGAGATCAACTTAGCATTAAACACATCTAAAGTGAAAGATTACACAATTCTAGACCTAGATATCATTACAAGATCGTTATCCCCCTAATTATCTACCCTATCCATGGCTGAATCTAAATGATTCTACTCATACATAATTGAAATTGCAGAGAAAATAAATTTAGATAAAAAAACATTCTTAGAGTGCAGGGATTAAGAGATTACAGAGAATTGTTAATGAAAAATAATCTATAATTGTCTTACTAAACACCATAGATTGTTGAAGGCAGACCTAAAACTCTTGTTCTCTTTTTTTCTCTGGGTGGCTGATAAAAATGTGTTCTCTAGGTCTGACCTATCACATCCTATTATAGGGTGTAACAGAAACTGTTTTATTTAAGAAAAAAAATAGAAAATTTATTGGGATCGATCATTCAGACGAACGGATTGATCGATCCTGTAATCTGTCGTGGGATTCTTGGTTGATGGATGGATCGATCCGAATGGGAATCGATCGATCTGGAGTTAGACGATCATTCTCTTGCTCGCTTGGTTGTCTTGGAAGTTGACGCAGAATTGGATGGGCATTCGATCGATCGATCTTGGCATGTATCGATCGATCGATCGGTCGTGCTGGAGGAAGGATCGATTTATCTTCATGTTCATCGTCGATCATTTTCTTCTCTCGTGGAATCATACGGATTTGATCATTGTTTTTAGCTTATTTACCCACATGGCATAAATTTACCATCTCAATCAGCTCTGAATTATTGCACTAGCCACCGGTAACTTCTTGGACTCCAGAAAACACTTCTATCTTGCTCCAAATGTACTGAAAACAAAAAGTGAAAAATATCCTAAAATTCTAATGCATATGAACATAAATGTGTCCTAAATTATGAAATTTAATAGCTAAATGATATGAATTATCTACAAAATGATGAGTTAAAACCACTAAAATACAGATTTATTAGTCAGCTTTCTAGATCATCTTACCAATCTTCCATTCGAGGTATACTCCAGAAGTTATTGTCGTTTATTTCTCCAGCCAAGAATCTATCCAGATCTGCTAATTAAAAACTTTAGGTAAAACCTTAGGTTTAGATCCCCTAATTTGAAAACCCTAACCCAATTATGAAAAGTACATTTATTGAAATTCAATTGTTTTTATATACATCTTATATGAAAATCTGAATTGTGGTCAAGAAATAGATGAAATCATGTTAACCATATCTAAAAAGATAAAAATGTGTGTTTGAAAAATATTATAGTGGCTAAAAATGATGAGTATGACAGTTGTACATTGTTAGATTACATCTCGTTTATAAAAAATATATTTATTGTATATTCATATTTTATCTCCAGTTTCCTTAACCAAAAATTAATATATATAGTAATGCAAACATGTTAAGATGAAATTTTCTTAAATTTTTTTATAGATAATATGGTTTATATAAAATAAATAAAACACTATATAAATTTGGAAAACCAATTGTTAAGTTTACATGTATATGCATTACTATATTTATTAGATTAGTTTGAGCAGATCAAATGCAAAATTTGAGTACATTATAAATGATGCAATCTCATGGTGTACCAGTGTCATAATCCTAATCATTTTTGTAGACATTATAATCGTTTTGAAACACACAATTTTCATATTTTTATATATAATTAGTATGATATCATCCACTTTTAATCATAATTTAGATTTTTTTATAGGATGTAAACTAATACAATTCCATATTTGTGAATGATGAAAAATTTCAAATATTATTCTTATTGTAGACTTTAGACTTACACCAAAAAATAGATTAAAAGTTAAATTATGTTAATTCACATTAATTTCTTTTAAACTAAAAACTAATAATTTCATTTTGTGGATGTAGACAACTGATAATGTAAAGTTTGATATCTATTATAATCAACTATAATCATATGTAAAACATATGGAATGTACATTATCATTTATTACAAAAATTAATATTTTTTTAGAAAGAAAATAATTAGTTTCCCATTTAACGTATATGTTTTTAAAAAATTTTAATGTAGAAAATCTTAAAATTATTTTAGATTTCTTTTACGAAGTAACATTTCAACTTTCTACAAAACCTTGTTTTGATGACTTGTTAAGGTCTTGTTAGATACTACTCATTTACAAATTTTTGTTTGAATTTATTTTTCTCAAAATAATATCATTAGGTTATAGACTTTTAGACACGTATTATAACCATACAGTACAAAATGCTATTTTTTTATGAAATTTCTATGATTTTGCAGTAAAAAAGGATGTACGTGTAAAAATCCAAAAAACATTTAGTCAACAAAACTAAAGAAAATAGATAAAGATTAAAGTTTTTACCTTTCATATAGAGGAAAGAAGCATGAACTTGAGTCAAACTAAATTATATAATTCAGGATAAGAGGAATTACATACCATAAATTCTATAATTCATAAAAGAATGTTTGACCAGAAAAATATTCAAAAATTTGTAAAATTATATATCATTTTAAATAACTGATAAAAAGTTTAAAAAAATTCTTAAATTCTGAAATTTTCAAATATACTCAAATCTCAAATCTATATTCATTTTTTGAAAAAGATATAAACCAACTAACTTCATTCATATTTTTATTCATTTTCTAATTTTTCATTATTAAATCATCCAAACAATCTAAATTTTACTAGTAAAAAACTTACCAAATCATCAATAAATTTTTATATATATTTTTAAATCTCAACAAAATCATTTCCCCAAAATCTACCTAAATTCCACCAAATTTAAAATTTCCAAAATCTTCTAATTTATTATATATAGCATTACATGTTATTCTTTGTCATCAAATATTTAAACCATAATCAAAAGTTTATAAGATGGGAAAATCCTTTCAACCTTCATTTATCGTTTTTGTCATATTCATAATTCTTCTCTTCTCTTAGGTACGTATTTACTTTATTAAGAAGAAATTTTTTTTTTTTGATACCAAATTAGATCAATAAATATCAAATAAACTCTATTATATATATTTTTTATTAAACATACTTTTCATTCAATATTTTTAATGTTAAGTTCAGCTATTTTATGTTAAAATACATAACACTGAAACAACATAAGATATATCTTTAAAATTTCTTCATATATTTTCGTTAATTCCCTACATGTTCTTAAAATCTAAAGCTTCATTTTGATACCAATTGACTAAAAAATATTTTCATTTTAATTTCATCAATAATTATTTTCTCTCATGCAACATAGATATTGTTTCATTTATTTTATAAATATTGATGTTATAAAGCTTAAATGAAACTTTATATGATATATTCAAATATTTTAATATATTATATATTTTTATTTTCAAACATATATTTTATAAAAATTTAATGTATTATATAATAAATACATAAATTAAGATTTTATGTTTTTTTCATCAACTAATATTTTATGTTTTAAACTTATTATTGTAATAGGAGTGGAAAGTAGTCTTGAAAATAGATGTTTAATATTGTACACCATGACCGCTGTGAAGAAAACGAATGTAAGTCCACATGTTCGCAGAGATATGGACAAAGACTCTTGAGATCTTTTTGCGTCACTGCACCCGGTGGACCCTTTATAGGACGTGGACAATGTGCATGCGAATGGACAATCGAAAAGGGCTCTTGCTAATTATTTTAATGATACTAAATCTCAAATTATATAAATAATAAAATTTTATAATAACGTCAAATAATATTTGACATGAAATTCTAACATAAACATATGTAATATCGTCAATCTCGAGTTATAACCTGATAAAGATTTAATTATGGTTATATACGTGTGAGACATGTAGATGAACTCATAGTATTCGTTTTTTTTTTTAATACAAATAACATTTTCTATTAATGATGTGGAGCTTAAAAACATTATAAAATGTCAAAGTCATAACTACAAAACCTCAAAGTAATCAAATTTATAGAAATCAATTTTTCTGGGAATTATATATATATTAATAGTCTAAACTTAATCCAGATGACCCACTTACATACATTACAAAAAAAAAATGACTCTCCAACAAACGATGGTCAAATTCACGAGAAATCCAAAATTACAAACCAACAAAACAGCCAATCAATAATAACATCAATCACGAGAATCTGCTACGGTTACGATTAAAACATCTCCAAATCTTGTCTTCATCAGACCTGAATTTGCAAAAATTGTTGTCGTCGGAGGTACCCTCGAAGTCTTGGATGTCACCAAAAAAGATTACCACCCTCCCACAAACGCCAGAGAAGGGAGCCAAAAGAAAAACCAGTGGCAAGTCGAGCGACCGGGGCACAATGGATGAAGACTAGAAGACACACAATGCTCAGATGGGAGGGTAACGCCACATCACCACAACACCAAACGCAAAACGCCAAATGCCAAACGCCAACCACCAAACGCCAACCACCAAAAGCCAAACATGGTGTGACAATTGATGTACAAGGGATGGATTTTAATCCATAAGAGGAACAAATGGCGGCCAATCTGGAAATGGATAGATCAGATAGCTTGGGAATTCACGATGAAGAGGACTTGGAGCCGGATGCATCCGAGGAAGAGATGGAGCAAAAGGCGCATGAAGCTGAGGAGGGCTTGGAGCGGACTTCAGATGACTTGGCCAACATATTCACCGGGACAATGATTAGATTACAGGCTAAGGCTCAAAAGAAAGCCATACAGACTCTGTTAATCATGATGGCCCAAAGAGAAAAGAAGAAGAATGGTCTAACATGTTGATTCAATTGTTTTACTCTTTGTAGCCCAATAAGAATAATTAGGCTTAATTAAGTGTATTACTTAAATTAAACAAAAGTAAACCAAGTAATTAGAATTTAAGACATTAAACCAATTTTGTTTAATTAGATTAGAGTTAACTAGTGTTTAAATACACCTGATGGTCGATTTTCACATCGACCACCCCATTAATCGAAAACTTAGATAAATCTTTAAGATTTTTGTGTTCTTCCTTTGTGATTTTTCTGTTCAGTCTAAGAATATTGATCCTTTCACACTAAAATAGAGGAATCTACTGTGATCCATCTCTAACAATCAAGCAGGACCGCCTCATGTGTTAGAGAAGTGCAAAACAACTTTGAAGCATCCACAACTTTAAGGTGAAACCATCGCCAATCTCAGGTGCTAGTAGCCTTGAAATCGCCACCCCTTCAACCTTCAAGAGGATCCATAAATTTCTAATCTATCCAGGACCGCACCAAGTGGTATCAGAGCAACTTGAAGGTTAGGGTTTGTAGAAATCATCTTGATTTATCTTCATCACCCGATTTCACCCCCATCTCACTTTCTGATTTCATTTTTTGTGTTTCTTAAAACGCTTATTATCTTTCTATCTTTTGTAAGTCAGCTGAGCTACTCCTGAATCACAAAAGAAAAAAAATCTATAAAAAAAGATAAAAAAAGAAAAGAAGCAAAAGAGAAATCCTGCTAGGGGTTGGTTAATCAGCTAACATAAATTTTTTTGCAGTCTTTCTATCTTAAGTCACAGTTAGGGTATAGCTCTAGATCTTAGGTGATTGAGCTTTTATCTATTATGAACTTGTGAGAATAACAAGAGGAACTGAACACTGAGGAAACCGAGTTATTTGTTTGTTAAGCTATTTTAGGAACAATAGAGAATCCAAATGAAAAAACACCCATAGAAGAGGGAGTCTCTCGACCTCATCGTTTTGACCAGCTCCTGATAGAAGTTATGATGGATGAGATCACCAGGAGACTTCAAAAAATCTTTGAAAACCAAGCTAACCAAGCTAATGAATTTTTCTTTGGAGTTAATCCTCTTGGAGGTAGACCAGCTCGTGGAGGAAGATTATCCAGAGGAGGACGCTTTGCTAGAGGCACCATATTGGGAGCTAGACGAGGCACTAGGCAAGAAGGAGAGGATGAGCCACTTGGTTACTCAAATGATAGGTGATGTAAGAACCAAGGGTGGGCTGTCTTTCACCGAGAAGCTCAGGTTGCTGGACAGAAATCGTTGGAAGCGAAGGATGGATCGAAGGGACAACACAAGCTGTGAAAGGGGCTTGTGATACTCAAGAACTTCAACCAAAGGGTTGAAGTTCAAGGCTGCAGCAAGGGGATGCTTGCTTGGCGGCTCTTTAGGGTTTAGACACTAGTCTTTAGGTTTTGTCAAAATGCTTGTTATTTCATTAAAATGTAGACAAAAGGCTTATGTAATGCCTTGTTACAACTTAGGCTAAAATACAAGGTGTTTAACCTTACAAGAATTAAAACAACATGTAGTTCACTTATTAGCAATTAAATAGAGAATGGGCCCTAAATAGTCAACATGACTTAAACTCAAATAAACACTTAGTCTAAAAAGAATAGAAATAAGATAGAAAGCCCAATAACACATAGGCTCAAAATTCGCAGGATGACTTGTGAATGAAATGGAATTGTGAACAAGTCTTCACCGCCTTGCGCACTAAGAGTATTGCCTCATTAAAACCTTCTTCTGAAAACCCAGTGGGATAAAACTGAAGATAGGAAAAAGAGTACAATTCCCTAGCACGACTTTTGGTGTCTCTACCGAATGGTAATGGTAAAGACACCGGAGGAGGAAGAGTTTTCTAGAAGGAACCTCCATGGTTCCTTGTCTAGCTGGAATGTTTCAGGGCTTGGACCGTTCATGGACGCGTGGGACAAGGTGGTCGGGTCGGACGTGTGGATACTGGTCGGCTGGGACGGATCACCTGGACGCAGGCTGGTCGGCATGTCTCCTAAGGCTTTCATCTTGGACCGCGTAAGAGGTCCAGGTGGAATGACCGGTGCAATGTCTGGCTCGATGTCCTCATCATTCCCTCCCTCTTGAAGTGCTTTGGTCTCCAAAGAGAAGTCTTCACCTGCATCGAACAACCCTAAGTCAGAAACATTGAAAGTACTAGAGACGTTATACTCACTTGGAAGTTCGAGCTGGTAGGCGTTGTCGTTAATTTTCCGAAGGACACGGAATGGACCATATCCCCGGGGTGCAAGCTTGCTTTTCCGTCGCTGGGGAAATCTCTCCGGTCGCAGATGTAGCCAAACCCAATCTCCTTCCTTGATAACCATGTGCATGCGGCCTTTGTTGGCATTCTTGACGTTCTGGATGTAGTCCGTTGTTCCAGGTTTGACTTGGTCTCTCCATGAAGCCGCTTGATGTAGTCCGCCTTGGCTTCTCCCTCCAAGCTGATGGCGTCGCCCAATGGTATGGGTGAGGCGTTCCTTCAGAAGCTTGAAGGACTTATCCTGCTCGGGTCCCCAACGAAAGTCTTGATTCTTCTTGATCGTCGAGGTCAACGGACCAGCTATCGTGCTGAAATCTCGGACGAACCATCTGTAGAAGCTGGCGAGTCCATGGAAACTGCGGACCTGGCTGGCAGTCGTCGGTGTGGGCCAATCCTGTATGGCCTAAATCTTCTCGTCGTCCACCCGAAGTCCTTGGGAACTTACGACGAAACCAAGAAAAATGACTTGGTCGGTGCATAATGTACATTTCTTGAGATTTGCGTACAACTGCTCTCTCTGCAGGGTGGTAATCACGGCCTCTAGGTGCTCCAGATGGTCTGAGTAGGTCGTGTTGTATACGGACAAAGGACCTCGTTCATAAGGCGCATGAAAGTACTGGGAGCGTGACAGGCCGAATGGCATCACTAGCCACTCATAAAGACCTTGCTTGGTCTTGAATGCAGTCTTCCATTCGTCTCCTTCGCGCATCTTTACTTGATGATATCCTCCAGGCGCGAAATGGGGTGCCGATACTTGATCGTAATATTGTTGATGGCGCGACAGTCGACGCACATCCTCCAGCTCCCGTCCTTGTTTGGTACTAGAAGAACCGGGACGGCACAGGGACTAAGGCTTTCTCGAACGTAGCCTTGAGCCATGAGGTCCTGGACTTGTCGTTCTAACTGTTTAGCCTCGTCGGGGTTTACTATGTATGCAGGGCGGTTGGGTAATTGAGCTCCGGGGAACAAAATCGATGTGGTGCTCGATCCCTCAGATAGGTGGGAGGCCGGCTGGGATTTCGTCCGGAAAGACGTCGGCATACTTGTCTAGCAGGGCGCGGATCTTGGCAGGCAATGATGACTCGGTGGTAGTCGTGTGCAGGCTCTCTCTGTAGAGCATTAAGAAGTTTCCTTTCGGGCGTGTTGATCTTTCGCCATCTTTGATTGAATCTTTTGAACGGCGTGTGCAGACATTGGTGCGAGGTTGTATCTACGCTTGTGGTGGACAAAAGAATAGAAATTTGTTCGTCCGTTATGCGTAGTCTCTCAGTCAAATTGCCAAGGTCGTCCGAGCAGAAGATGTCCAGCTGACATCGGGACGATATCGCAGGTGACATGGTCCTGGTATCTGCCGATGCTGAAAGAGACCTTAACTTGGTCTAAGATGTACAACTCCGTCTTATTGTTCAGCCATCGGAGCTTGTAGAGTTTGGGATGCTTGGTCACAGGCAATCCTAGTTTCTCCACCATGTATTTACTGGCAGCGTTGGTGCAGGACCCTCCGTCGATGATTAACGAGCACATTTTCCCAAATATTATGCATTTAGAGTGAAAAATGTTCTCTCGATGCTCTTCTTCTTCTGGCTCGAATATCGAGCTGAGAACGCATCGAATCATGAGCATTTCTCCGGAGTCGGCATACTAAATGTCCTTGTCGGACTGATAGTGTGTCGGAAATGCTGGCTCCTCTTGTTTGTCTTCAGATTCGTAGTCTCTGGAACAGTGAGTACCATTGTCCGTTGAGTGGGACATTCCCGGGACATGTGTCTTCTACCTTTACATTTGAAGCATACGATCTTGCTGCTCCGCTGAGGCTGGGTCGGGGTCGTAGTACTGGACAGTTTTGGGGCGGATGGAGCTGGTCTGGGGGCTGAGCTGCTGGCCACAACTTTTCCCTTAAGGTGTGGGTCAATGGGCTGAGTTGTCCTCTCGAATGGCTTGGAACCAGCGTTCCACGTGTTCTTGGGTTGAGAAGGTGCGGCAAGTTTACGCTTATGGCACTTCTCGATATGGACTGCGAGGTGGAATAACTCGCCTAGGTCGTGATATGGCTGCAATATTATCTTTCTCGCAATGGACTCGTGCAAGCCATCGATGAACTGGGCCATGAATCTCTCCTCGGACTCGTCTACGTCGAGTCGGTTGCGTAGATGCTCGAATTCATCGAAGTATTCAGACACCGTCTTACTTCCTTGTGTAAGACGTCGGAATCGTCGCTGAAGCTCGCGGTGGAAGTGGGGCGGAACATAGCGTCTCCTCATGATCTGGGTGAGTTCGACCTATGAGGTCAAAGGACCCATCCGAGCTCTCCTATGAGCGGTGACCTCGATCCCACCACGCCAGTACATGGTCAGTGAATTGTGCCGTTGCTAGGGCGACTTTGCTGGGATCGTCGTAGTTGTAGTACTCGAAGAGAAGCTCCATTCGTCTCTCCCAGTCTAAGTACTCTTCAGGATCAAGCTTTCCCGAAAAGGAAGGTGGGTTCATCTTAACCTCTGGATAATGTACTGGTGGACGAGGTGGTGCAATAGGCTTGTCGTAGTATTGATGTCAATCCATGGGTGATCGAGGCGAGTTGTTACGGTCGACATATGGGCAGTCAAAGTTTGCAACAGCTGCATCATAACTTGACTTGCCTGTCCAGACGTGGACTCATCATTCCCTGACGTATTTCATTTTCCGAGAAAAGAAAATTGTTTTAAAAAATGGAAAGTTTCCCGGAGAAGAAACTTGCAAGATTTGTAAACTTTCCTTAAAAAGAAAACTTCCACAGATTTTATTTTCATTTTTATTTATAAAATAAAGAGAAAACTTACTAAACACAAAAGGAAACAATCAAGAAAAGGAAAATATCATAAATCTAGAAAAGGAAATCTAATAAGAGAAAATATCCCAAAAATATGGCCTAAAGCTAAAATAAAACTATCTAAATGGAAAGATCCTAAAAAAAAAGAAAACTAATTTAATGTCTAATAAAAATTGGAAAACTAACTAAGACAATCTAGAAAACTTTCTAAACTAATTCCTAACCTAGAAAATTTATGGAAACTATCTAATTTGCTACGTAAATGCTATGACAAACTTCCTAAAAACTAAGAACTAACCTAGCCAAACCTAGCCGCCAAGTGAAGAAGACTATGCTCGCGGAAAACCTAAGCTACACGCAGGCAGGGTGCGGCTATGCGGGACGCTAGGGGGAAGGCTCGACAAGACGCGGTACGTGGCAGGCTATCTTAGCTGGACGCGGGACGGTTTTTAGGGCTAGCGAGGTGGGACGCAAACTAGGGCTGGTTTCGGGCTACAGTACGAGGACTAGCGGACGGTTGGCTGCTAACTAAGCCTAACGCAAGGCTAATCCTAGCAAACAAACGCGGTAAGGAACTAGACGCGAGCTGGTCTGACCTAGACTCAACTCGGGCAAGGACAGACCTAAATGCGGTAGAGGTTAGGGACACACGGCTAACCTAATTGCGGGATGGTAACTATAGGGCGGGACAAGACGCGACCTACGATGCTACGGATACAACACACGCGGACGATGGGCAAAACTAACTAGCCACACTAGCACAGAAACTAACTAGAACTCAAACCCAAAGAAACCTAAGCAACAAGTAAGCATACACAAACTCTTTATCGAATCAAGTTGGTGATGAAAGTGTTCTAGGTGAGTTTCTAAGGATTCTAGATTGCTTTTAAATAACCTAAACAATATATTTTTTTTGTCTTAAAAAAAAAATTTTGAACAGCAAACAAACAATAACAAACAAATTTCTTCTATATTTTTTTTTAATTATGAAAAAAAAACAAGAACAAGGAATGATAGAACCTGATTTTTTTGTGTGTAGGATATTTGTGGTATGTGACTTGATTCCTCTCCTTCTTACCGAGAACCTCAGGGGAAAAAGAAAGAAACACAATCAAAAGCCAAAAACTGATGCACAAAACAATGAAAAATCACCAAAACAAAAAGGATATAATCAACCTGATGAGCAGGAGCTTTAAGCTCTGATACCAGATGATGTAAAAACAAAGGGTTGGCTATCCTACACCGAGAAGCTCAGGTTGCTGGACAGAAATCATTGGAAGCGAAAAATGGATCGAAGGGACCACACAAGCTGTGAAAGGGGCTTGTGATACTCCAAGAACTTCAACCAAAGGGTTGAAGTTCACGGCTGCAGCAAGGGGATGCTTGCTTGGCGGCTCTTTAGGGTTTAGACACTAGTCTTTAGGTTTTGTCAAAATGCTTGTTATTTCATTAAAGTGTAGACAAAAGGCTTATATAATACCTTGTTACAACTTAGGCTAAACTACAAGGTGTTTAACATTACAAGAATTAAAACAACATGTAGTTCACTTATGGGCAATTAAATAGAGAATGGGCTCTAAATAGTCAACATGACTTAAACGCAAATAAACACTTAGTCTAAAAAGAATAGGAATAAGATAGAAAGCCCAATAACACTTAGGCTCAGAATTCACAGGATGACTTGTGAATGAAATGAAATTGTGAACAAGTCTTCACCGCCTTGCGCACTAAGACAATTGCCTCATTAAAACCTTCTTCGGAAAACCTAGTGGGATAAAACCGAAGATAGGAAAAAAGTACAATTTCCTAGCACGACTTTTGGTGTCTATACCGAATGGTAATGGTAAAGATACCGAAGGAGGAAGAGTCTTCTAGAAGGAACCTCCATGGTTCCTTGTCTAGCTGAAACGGTTCATGGCTTGGACCGGTCGTGGACGCGTGGGACAAGCTGGTCGGGTTGGACGTGTGGGTACTGGTCGGCTGGGACGGATCACCTGGACGCAGGCTGGTCGGCATGGTCAGCTCGGGTCCTCTCCGGTCCTACTCTCCAGGAGCATGCTGAGCTTGTCTCCTAAGGCTTTCCTCTTCGACCGCGTAAGAGGTCCAGGTGGAATGACTGGTGCAATGGCTGGCTCGATGTCCTCATCAATAGGGGTGTGGAATTTCAAACTGGAGGAGCCAATCGTCATTACCACAGACCGCGAAGACCTGATGAAAACCTAGAAAGCCTCAAACTCAGGATCCCACCATTCTCAAGAGAGAATGATTATCATGCTTACATAAAGGGGGAGAAGAAGATTGAATTGGTCTTTAGCTGCCAAAACTACTCAGAGGAGAATAAAGTAAAGCTAGCAGCAACTGAATTCAATGGATATGTCATCAATTGGTGGGAGCAAATTTCTACAACTAGGAGACGCCATGGAGAGCCTCAAATCACCTCTTGGTTTGAAATGAGAAAAATGATGAGAAAACGGTTTGTTCTCTTTCACTATGGTAGAGATCTACACCAAAATTTAAGAAGGCTAAATCAGGGTACCAGGATTGTGTAAGATTATCACCATGAGATGGAGAATCTCATGATTGAAGCTGAGATTGATGAGACCATGGAAGCTAGCATGTCTAGGTTTCAAAAAGGGGTTAAAAGAGACATTCAAGATCGATTGGAGATGGAAGAATATGAGGATATAGATGAGTTGCTACATAAAGCTATCTTTATTGAACAACAAAACAAAAGGAGAAGCAACCCACGAACCCCATTATCCTCAGCCTCCGAACCGCCATATGTAAGAGAAGATAGGGCAGGAGGATCAGCTTTCAAAACGCCATCCGAAGCCACAGAGGGCGCTTCTGCCACTCCTTCAGCTTGTGATGACAAAGGCAAGGGGATTGCAACTCCAACCTCCATTCTAAAAAGAACCAGGAACATCAAGTGTTTCAGGTGTCAAAGATTTGGTCATTATGCTAGTAAATGCTCTAATAAGAAGGTCATGGTCATCTTAGACAATGGAGGCATGATATCGGAAGATGATCAATCAGAAGAAGAAGATGTGGTTTACCCTGTCCAAGGACAGCTGTTGGTAACTAGGAGGACTTTGAATGCACAACCTAATATTAAAGAACAAAGAGAGAACTTGTTACATACCAGATACCTCATCCACGAGAAAGTATGCAGCTTAATTATTGATGGAGGCAGTTACACAAATGTGGCGGGTTAAACCCTAGTAGATTGACTCAATCTAGCCACTCACAAGCATCATAAACCATATCAACTGCGATGGTTTAATGAAAATGGAGAAATGCGTGTGAAAGAGCAAGTGAGAATACCATTGAGCATTGATAATTACCAAGATGAGATCACTTGTGATGTTCTGCCTATGGAGGCCAGCCACATCTTGTTAAGAAGGCCATGAATATATGATAAAAGGGCAGTACATGATGGTTTCACAAACAAACACTCCTTTAATCTCAATGGAAAACAGATTACATTAGTACCATTGAGGTACATCATGATCAGGTTCAGCTCAAAAGAAGAAGAGATGAGGCCACAGAAGCCGCCCAACTCAAACCCGTGGAAGAAGACACTAAGGTAAGTAATCCCTGCCTATTTGCTACTCCTAGTGAATTAAAACATGCTATGATTGACCAACAAGCTATGATATTACTCATCTATAAGGAGTTACTAATCAGTTCTGCTAATCTGGATCCGGTCACTCCGAAAAACATAGAGATTCTTTTACAGGATTTCAGGGATGTGTTTCCAAAAGATCAGCTGGTGGGATTGCCTCTCCTAAGAAGTATTGAACACCAAATTGATTTTGTGTCAAGCAACACTATTCCCAATCGACCAGGTTACATGACTAATCCAATGAAAACCAAGGAGCTTCAGAAGCAAGTCAATGAGATTATGGAGAAATGACACATCTGTGAGAGCCTCAGTCTGTGTGCTGTACCGGTTCTATTTGTGCCTAAGAAGGATGGAAGTTGACGCATGTGTGTGGATTGCAGAGCTATCAACAACATCACAGTTAAGTAGGCATCCTATCTCTCGATTAGATGATATGTTAGACGAGTTGCATGAGTCATGTATCTTTTCTAAAATAGATTTAAAAAGTGGATATCACCAAATTAGAATGAAAGAAGGAGGTGAGTGGAAAATTGCCTTTAAAACTAAGTTGGAGTTGTATGAATGGTTAGTTATATATTTTGGTCTCACTAATGCCCCTAGTACCTTCATGAGATTAATGAACCATGTGCTAAGGCTTTTTATTGGTCTATTTGTAGTTGTCTATTTTGATGATATTCTGATCTATAGCAAAAACAAAAATGATCATATTGAACACCTTAGAAATGTATTACAGGTTCTTAGGTAAGAAAGCTTGTATGCCAATTTTAAGAAGTGTTCTTTTAGAACAGATAACCTTGTCTTTTTAGGTTTTGTTGTGACTTCACCGGACATAAAGATTGATGAAGCAAAGGTGAAAGCAATCAAGGATTGGCCCATGCCTAAGACTATTGGAGAGGTTAGAAGTTTTCATGGCCTTGATGGATTCTACAGAAGGTTTGTGAAAGACTTCAGTACTATTTCTTCACCACTCACTGAAATGGTAAAGAAAAATGTGGGTTTCATGTGGGGTTCTGCCCAAGAATAAGCATTTGAGCTATTAAAAGAGAAGTTAACTAATGCTCATTTGCTTGTAATTCATAACTTCAAAACTTCCTTTTTTCCGCTTCTTGCCAGATTTGTCCAGGTAAGATTCTAGGAACACGGTCGTTACAATTCTTCCCAACTTAGAATGGATTCATCCTCGAATCTACGCCTTAGCCTTATTGGCTTTCGTTGATTCCTTACCATCTCGTTTACCAAGTTATCCCATCACTAACTTAGTTTTACACCATCAGAAATCCTACTTACTGTGAGACTGTCTTTGGAAAGATGGACAAACCTACTAACCTATTTATGCTAGATACTGTTGTAGAATCGACCATGTTTTGATACCAAACTGAAACACCCCAACCCGGAATTTCACTTATTCAAATTTTTAATCCGGATTTTACTTAATATTTTCTTTAGCATTTTCCACATTTGATTCAATGAGACTATTAAAATGGAGATTCTAGTACAATGATAAGTTCCCTAATAAACTATTACATCGTTTAAGTCTACTAGACCATATCAATATACCCAAGCCGCCATCTCTTCCTTTCAGCCATAGTCTTGCGTCCTATCTTAGCCACTGCGGTTATCTTTCCGAACAAACTCTTATGAAGCAAACTTTTTCCCGAATCTTGCCAATTTTAAAATATTTTCATATTTATCGGATAACTTTTTTTCTCTAATTCTTGTCAGATTCATCTAGGTAAAATTTCAGGAACGTGGTCGTTACACATCGTCCCTTGCAACTAGTGTTGGCATCCCCAATCTCACCAAGAAAAATTCTCCATTGTGCCTCTCATAAGCCACAAAAACCTTTCCTTCGTCTCTAACCCCAATCTCTTAATCAAATGATTTTTCAATCCCTTACACATTCACGCAGAGTAGGATGCAGAGGTCAAGATAAAGAATGATTTAGCGGAGAGAAAAACACTTGACTATGTGTAAGAAGTTGCCTCTAAATAATAAACTAACTTCATATTCATTTATGAAATTGTATCTTCTATTACTTGATGATGAAGAAAACAATAACAATTCAAGTTACCAATCTCTTTCTCTCTGCTGCTTGAAGCTTTTTGCGATGGTTTAGTGTCGTTATAACGTATTACTTTGTGTTTTACAATGTTTTGCAAAATCCTAATGCAGTTGACAGTAAAGTGACTGTGGAGTTTGATCATGTTAAAAATGGCCTGAAGATCGATGATGATGGTTTGATGCAGATTTTTATTCGACCACATAATTTATTACCACAATCCATGTTTATTTTTTAGTTGGTTATGACTATTCTTTTCTTTTTCTTTTTTCTTTTTACTACAGAATTGAATAAGATGAACTCAGGCTCTGCATATAATATAATTGCCTCTGGAGATATCAAGCATATGCTGGCAGATCTTGGAACTGAAAAAGCTAAAGAGATTGCTTTTCATGGTGGAGGTGGAAACGAGGCACGTAACGAAAGAGCCGCTGCTATTGCTGTGATTCTACAGTCGAGGTCGAAAATCAAAGAGGATTATAAAGCAGTGGTTCCGAAGAAGACTTACAGTGTTGTGGATCTGCATCTGCTTCGGTTCATGGAACAAGTGCTGCTGCAATTACCGTACAACTCTTTACCTCAACTTATACTATAATGACTCATAATAAAATTTGCTATAAATAGAGTTAAAAATAATGTTATGATGTCTATAAAATCCCTTAAAGTTTAAACAAAATTGTAAAGCCTTTTAAATCTGAATAGAACCTTACAGAAACAGTAAAACTGGGTTTTACAAAGTTTTTAAAAATCTTTTAAAATCTTACAAAACTGTATAAAACATTTTAAAATCGTATAAAACCATATAAAACCTCTTAAAGTTTTATAAAGTCATGTTTTATATAGGTTAGGGTTTACAAATTCTCTCATAAAATCACTAAGAACTTGGTTATACAAATTTTAACTAATAAATTTATTAAAAACAGAAAATCTTTTAAAACCATGTAAACCTTAATGATACCTAATTACAATTGAGTTTTACAAATCTTTCTAAAACCTTCTAAAATCAATAACAACTAGATTTTTTAAATCATTTTAAAATTGTTTCTATAAAGTTATAAAACCAAATAAATTTATTTAAAAGCGTATAAAAAATTTAAAAGCTGATTTTATAAAATTATAAAACCAAATAAATTCATTTAAAAACATATAATTTTTTTTAAAAAAATTCTTTTATAAAGTTATAAAACCAAATAAATTCATATAAAACTTATTAAAAACTTTTAAAAGTATCTTCTATAAGGTTATAAAACCAAATAATTTATAAAAAATGTATATAAAATTTTGAAAGCTTATTTTATAAGGTGTATAACCAAATAAATGCATATAAAAGCATATAAAAACTTTTAAATTTTTTTAGAAGGTTACAAACCAAATAAATCCATATAAAAACGTGTAAAATCTCTTCAATTATTTTTTTATAAAGTTAAAAAATCAAATAAATTCATATAAAATATATGAAATATTTTAAAATCTTATTTTATAAGGTTATACAACCAAATAAATTCATATAAAAACTCATAAAACTTTTAAAATTATTTTCTATAAAATTATAAAACTATAGAATACATATAAAAACGTATTTAAAAGTTTATTCTATAAGATTATAAAATCAAATAAATCCATATGAAAGTGTATAATATATTTTTAAAGCTTCTTCTATAAGGTTATAAAACCAAATATTCATATAAATGTATAAAAAAATCAAAATCTTCTTTTGTTTAAGGTTATAAAACCAAATAAAATCATATATGGTTTTACAAAACTTGTTTATATATGTTTATAAAATACCAAAAAAGTTGTTAATCAAATTTTACTAGTAAAATATAAATATAAAACCTTATAGACATGTATATAAATAAATTTATAAATAATTTTACGAAATCTTATAAACTTTTATTCTTGTTACATACATAAGTTTTGCACGGTCTGGTTAGTCTTATGAGTTTTTGTTTGATGTTTAAACTAAAGTCCAGTCTCCTCTAGCTGAAGAAATACCCTTGGTATGATGGATTCTCTTGGGACATATCTTTAAGCAGTTTCCAATTATCACAAAGCTACGCAAATAGATGAATCATATATTGAACTTGATTTAATGTATTTCCAATTTCTTCACTGAAAGAACACGCTTCAGAATTCGAACTCTATTTAAATAAGAACAATATGAAACATGAAATGCAAAGTTTCAAACCCGACTTCATGAAAAGTTAATATGCAGCTTTTAGAACAACAAACGAGCTTTGGTATCTCATGGTAGCTAAACGATTGAGCAAAAAAGTCCAAACCTTTATGTAAAATATCGTGCAAGCCACACATCTACATTGACCCTTTCTAGGACCATTAACTTCAAATCCACTAAAAATACGACCGATTTCACAATATCGTTAACACAATTCAAATAAACACTTCTTATAAACATGTGCTGCACTAGACAGTCCTCTTTCAGAATAACGCATTACTCCTTTTCCTCCACTCAAGAACCCACTTGCGCTATGGGGAAACATTAAACTCTTTGTTGGAGGGTAAGTGACATGAAGACTTGAATTTGCAACGATTTCCACTTTCCAGGGATTCACCCTCTTCAAGTTTTGCAGAATTTCAGGTTCATCCTATGTGATCTACTCAATCTCACAATCAAAGAAATGATCAGAAAAAGCAGAAATGTACTGAAAAATAATATCCATTAAGATTAGCTTGGTGGCTAGAGCTAAGTCCATTGTTGAAATCTGTCCGAGATTCTTAGAATAACTTTGGTGACACGAATGTACGAAACTTGGAGATGAAAAGAAAACTATATAAATCGAAAAATAGGCTTAAGAGAAAGAGAGAAAGAACGAGAGAGAGACGACACAAGAACTTTTTATCCGGTGTTCACCTCCCTTCCAAAACCGGTAAGGGTGCTATTCACCGGGGCTCCGCCGCAGATGAGCTTCCTTTAACTTGCTCGTTAAATAGCCAAAGAATGAATTACAGACTTGATCGAAAACCTTAATACACTTCTTGATCGGAAAAACTTATCCTCTGCAACAACCAGCTCTCTCCACTCGCGCCCTTTTATAATCTAAGGACCGAGGTATAAGAACGATGTCGCATTGGAAGACACTTGGTTTAATTAGAAGTAAACCGATATCAAACATATTTCTAATTGAACCGAACTTGACCAAGCCGAACCAATAGCCGTTAAAATTTAAAGAATGTTCGTTAACATCTTCAAATCTCCACCTTAACGATCATTCCAAGAAACTTCTGCAATTCTCTCCTTAGATCGCCAATTTTCCTTCACGATCTCTTGAGCAAACCTGTCCTCCTTTTCTATGTGTACTTGACATTCTGAAATTTTCTTCATATTTGAGTTTTAAACTCCCTAAGTAAGACCACTTAGCTTTTATATGTTCCTCGAAAAAACTATCATTTTTTTCTTATTCGGAGAAACTACAGGGCTTCCCAAAACTTTCCAACTGGTAGGGTCTTTGTAAGCATGTCCGCAGGATTATACTCAATAGATATCTTGACAACCTGCACATATCCCAAGCTAATCAAATCTCATATAAAATGGTATTTCACCGCCATATGCTTTGTGCGTTCGTGAAATACTGCAATCTTTGCCAAAGTTATTGTACTTTGCGAGTCACAATGAATGTTTACTGCTCCTTGCTTGAATCCTATCTCAGTCATTAGACCTTTCAGCCAAACAGCTTCCTTGGATGCTTCTGTTAAGGCAATATACTCTGCTTCTGAGTAGTTTAGAGTGCGACGACCTTTTGTAGATTAGATTTCCAGCTGATGGGATTTCCACCTGCAGTAAAGACCACACCTGAGATTGATCTTCTCTTATCCAGGTCTGCTGCATAATCAGAGTCACAGTATCCTTCAATCACAAACTTTCCTTTGTTTGTATAACACAATTTAACCTCAGTTGACTCTCGGATGTATCTCATGATCCACTTTACCGCTGACCAATGATCTTTCAATGGTCTGCTCATCAATCTGCACATCATTCCAACAGCATATGCCAAATCAGTTCTAGTTCCTATCATGGCGTACATTAAGCTACCTACTTCACTCTGATAAGGAACTATTTTCATTTTATCGCTCTGTTCTAGTACTTCTTTCTCTGTAGCAGACCTTAAATGGAAATGTGCTCCTAACGGGGTTAAAACACCTTTTGCTGAGTCTAAGCCAAAGTTACCTAACACTTTCTGCAGATAATTTGCTTGAGAGATCACCAGAGTTCCTTTTACTCGATCTCTAGTAATATCCATTCCCAAAATCATCTTTGCAGCACCAAAGTCTTTCATCTCGAATTCAGAGCTAAGCAGTTTCTTTAGCTCAGTAATGAGACTTTTACTGGCTGATGCAATTAAAATATCATCCACATACAGAAGTAAATAGATGAAAGTACCTTCCATTGCCTCTTTTTAGTAGATGCAAACATCATACTCGCTTCTACAATACCCAATTCCAGTCATAAATGTATGAAAACGCAGATTCCATTGTCTTTGTGACTGATTAAGACCGTATAAGGATTTCTTAAGTAAACACACTTTCCCTGGGTGTTTCTTATCAATGTATCCCTCTGGTTGTTCCATGTAGATCGTCTCATCCAGATTCTCATAGAGAAATGTTGTTTTAACGTCCATTTGTTCTAATTCAAAATCATGATGAACAAGTGCAGACAATAGAAACTGGTTAGAGACATGTTTTGCAACAGGGGAGAATATTTCCTGGTAGTCAATCCCTTCCTTTTGAGAACACCCCTTAGCTACAAGACAAGTTTTGAATCTTGGAGCTTCCACTTCACTTATACCTGCTTTCCTTTTGAAAACCCATTTACACCTGATTACCTTTTGAGACTTCACTGGATCAACTAATATCCATGTAGCGTTTTTCTTTAGAGACAACATCTCTTCATCTAATGCCCCTAGCCATAGATCTCTATCTGGATCATCCATAGCTTATTTGAAGCTTTGTGGTTTTTGTCTTCCTCCATCTTCTAGCATTAGATAAGCATAACCTGCAATATCTTCATTTTCAGGATAAACTTGATAGTATTCAAGTCTTACTGGGACCCTTATCTCTCTCTTTTGTCTATCTCTTGCTAGTTTATATCCACTTAAATCATCTGTTGTCTTCTCATTTAATGTTCTCTCTTCATCGCTTGCAGTATCTTCCTCCTCTTCTTCTTCTATGATAGCTCCACCTCGGATTGTTTTCTCTGCTCATTCATTTCCACCTGCAGTGTTATAGCTTAAGAGTTGATTTGTGATGTCACTGTCATTAATGTCTGACAAACTTCTTTTAGTTCCTGAGTTCATATTCTTATATAGAACTTCTTCCTTGAATATAATATTCCGACTTATAGAGCATTTGCTTTCTTCAAGAAGCCATATTTTATAGCATTTTACTCCTTCGGGATATCCTATTAAAATGGCTTTCTTTGCCCTTGGGTTTAACTTTCCTTCATCAGTATGTGCGTACACCAGGCATCCAAACCTTCTAAGATTACTTAAGTCGGGGACAACAGATGTCCATCTTTCTTCAGGGATTCAAAGTTGATCGAGGAGGAGGGTGAACAATTTATCAAGAACACGACTGTGGAAGCAGCTTCTGCCCAAAACTCTTTTGTAAAGCCACTCTCGCTCAACATGCTTCGTACTTTATTCATTATTGTCCGATTTAATCTTTTTGCAATTTCATTATGATGTGGAATATGTGTACACGTTTTGTGCCTTATAATTCATTTTCCAAACCATTATCGGTCATTAGCTTCTTAACCTTTCTTTCTAATTGGGTTTCCACCATCTTTTTCCACTCCACAAACCTTTCAAACGCTTCATCTTTCGTTTTTAGAAAGTATATCCATACTTTTCTAGACCAGTCATCGACAAAGGAGATGAAGTATTGACTATTTCCTTTACTGGGAGGAACATTTTGTGATCCCCAAAGATCAGAGTGAATATAATCAAGTTTCCCATTAGTTATGTGCTTTGCTTCTCCAAAACTAAGTCTATGGGTCTTACCAAAAACGCAATCTTCACAAAAACTTGTGTCTTCTATTATATCTTTATCAATACACCCCTTTTAAGCTAGGATCTTAAGTACCTTATCTCATGCGTGACCCATCCTACTGTGCTATAACTTGGTATATTCTGTCGAGCTGGTCATATCTCCCTTTTGTGTGTGAGTCTTGGATACATTGCAGGTTTCTGAAACTCTTGCATGTCCTTGCAAGAAGTAGAGAGTATCATGATTTCTACGGTATCCTTTCATGATCACAGCACACCCCTTTACTATTTTTAGTATATCATTCGCTCCTTTAAACTCACAATCCTTTGCTTCTAAGGTTCCTAGAGATATTAGATTTCTGCCGATAGCAGGCATATATCTCACATCACTCAGGACAAAGGTGGTTCCATCTGGGTTTTGAAATCTTACAGAGCCTATTCCTTTTACGTCAACACTAGAGTTATTAGCCACTCTTACCTTTACTGACTCCACCACTGTAAGTTCAAGAAATATCTCTTTCCTAGGAGACATGTGGAAGGAAAATCCGAAATCCATGATCCACTCCTCTTTGTCTGATGTTTCTTGAGATAGGTTTACCTTACATGCTAGTAATCCTGCAAGATCTTGAGCATCGTCTCTTGCTATTGAGGCTATTCCTTTATCTTGAGTCTGATGTTGTTTCTTGTTTCTTTCCAGCCATTTGTAGCACTGCTTTTTAAACTACCCCTCTTTTCCGTAGATCCAACATATTTTCTTCCGTTCTATCGACTAAAAGAATATGAGATTAAGAGATTTGTAGAATTAGATAATGAGACAATGAGAGATTAGAGAAGAAAAAATGAGAATAATAGTTTCTAAGATACAAATGAAGAGAGAGATAGTTATTTATACTAATCTAGTCTAGGCTTGTTTGGATACAAAGATTGTCTTATACATGAATGGCTACAAAGATAACATAATACTACAACACAAACAAGCCTTAGACACTCCCCTTAGAATTAGACTACACACGCCTTTAATACAAGTGTTAAAGGCCTTCTTCCTTCATCACTTCTTCTTCATTCCAACACTCCCCCTCAACCTTAAGACATGGAGAATGCCTAAGCTTGCAACCATGAATCATTACCTCATTAAAAACCTAAAGAAGGAAAACCCAATTGGGACAAAACCTTTTATAGGGAAAAAGAGTATAACACTCCATGTTGGGATTATTGGTGTGGAATGGTCATAAGACCAAGCTTTGGATAGATGGAGGCGCCATTCTTCAAAGTTGTTGCCTTGGTGAACACATCAGCTAGTTGATCCTCACTCCTTGTATAGCATGGCAAGATGATTCCTTTCCCAATAGCTTCTCTTACTTTTTGGCAGTCTACTTCTATATGCTTGGTCCTTTCATGAAACACAAAGTTGGAGGCAATGTGTATAGCAGTCTGATTGTCACAATGGATGGTGATAGGATCATTACAACTCACGGCTAAATCCTCAAGGAGTTGCTTCAGCTAAATGCATTCAGTTGTAAGCTTCTTCATGTCTCTATATTCTGATTCTGCACTAGAGCATGACACCACATTTGCTTCTTGGTTTTCCAAGTTACAAGGTTCCCTCCTATGAAAGCACAATAGCCTATGGTACTTCTTCTATCCTCCCTATCTCCTGCCCAATCTGCATCACAATAATCAACCACATTTGTGTTTCTATTGCAACCCATCCATATACCTTTTTCATGAGTGCCTTTTAGATATCTCAAAATTCGATTTGCCATCTCCCAATGTCTCATCTTTGGAGCTTGCATGTGTTGAGATACCTGATTCACAGCAAAACATAAATCTCGTCTAGTAATGGTTAGATAAATAAGCTTACCAACCATTTTCCTATAGAGATTAGGATCATGAAAATCATTTCCTCCTCTAGCTCCCCCTTAGTTCCGATTTTATAGTATTCTTCTAAGGGTGTTTTGGCTGGTTTAGCTTCCATCGTACCTGTAGAGGTTAGTAAATCTACATCATATTTTCTTTGAGATAGGAAGAGACATTCTTTGAACCTACACACTTCAATTCCTAAGAAGTATTTAAGTTCTCTTAAATCCTTAATATCAAAGATACTCTTTCAAATATTCTTTTGTAGATGCAATACCAATACTATCACTACCAGATATGATTATATCATCTACATAAATGAGGATTACCACAATACATTCCTTACTCTATAGTGTAAAAAGAGTATGTTCAACTTCAGATCTTTTGAAGCCTCTATCAATCAAGGTTACACTTAGCTTGTGGTACCAAACTCTTGGAGATTGTCTAAGGCCATAGATGGCCTTCCTCAGCCTGAGTATGTTGCCGGTCCCTACCTCTCCCTCTAGACCTGGTGGAGGTGACATGTATACCTCTTCTTCTAATTCACCTTGTAAGAGTGTGATAGAGATTTATTTATCTCCACGAGTTTCACCTGAGTTTATCAAAAAGTATCCTCAAGAGTTTACTCGGAGTAGTGACTGCAATTGCACAGTTAGTGCCTCTTGTAGTATAAACGGGATCGATCTTCAACTTATAACTCAATAAATTTCAGAAATTTTTATCTAAGCTAAGAGATTTAGAATTGATTGTGATGGAATCGATAGAAAGTTAAACTAATTGATAGCAAATTAAATAAAGTAATTGAATTAAATTTGGAATAAACTAATAAAAGAAACAATTCAACCATGGATTAGACATTAGAATGACTAAGGGTAAGATCAAGATAAAATTATGGATCATGAATGTGTAATTTATATTTCCAGACAATGAGATTATGAATAGATTAATACATTCCCATGTAGAAAACCCTATGCTTAGAAATAGATTTGATCAATTCCCATTGCAAACCCTAAAACTAAACATGCTTTAACATCTATCTCAATTTTCATCAAATGTCCTAAACAACTACTTCCGCAGGCTAGAATCATAATACTCACTAGTTAGATTATCCTATGACTTCACCATTCCTTTTCCAAGGGGTGAATTTCATAAACCCTAAATTGACTCTCCCTAGATCAACCTAGCAATAAACATATCTAATAGTGATGGATTACACAATTCTAGACCTAATATCATCTCATGATCTCAATTCCCATAATCACCTATCATATCCATGGCTGAATCTATAAATCTACTCAGACATAATAGGGATTGCAGAGAAAACAATAACAGATGAGAAAAACATAATTAGATTGCAGAGATGAAAGAATACAAGAATCCTTAATGAAATAATTCTATAAATGTCTTACTAAACACTATGGGTTGTTTAAGAATCTAATTATGTTTTTCTCATTTGAATAATACGTGATCCCTAGGTTTTCCTTAAACAACCTATTTATAGGTTCTCAAAACCTGATTTTATTTGACAAATTGACATAAAAAATGGAATATTTATAAGGATCGATCGGTCAGACGAAGGCATCGATCGATCCTGTAATCCGTCGTAGACTTTTTGGACTGGTAGATCGATCGATCTTGACGGATATCGGTCGATCTAAACTTGTTTAATCGTTTGCTTGCTCCTCTAGTCGGTCTTGGAAGTTGACGTAGAATCGGACGAATAGATGATCGATCGATCGCTGAATGCAAGAATCGATCGATCTCTTCACTCCAAAGGATCATACAGATTTGATCTTGCTTAAAACTCATTCCTCCAAGTGATATGTCCTGATCATTCCCGAATTGTTGCACTAGCCACCAGTGTCTTCATAAACTCCAAAAAACGTTTCTATCTTGCTTTCTATACTCTAAAAAAACAAAAAGTAGAAAACATCCTAGTATTCTAATGCATATGAGCCTAAATGTGTCATAAAATATGAAATCTAATGGTTAATTCATGTGAGTTATGCACAAAATGATCGATAAAAGCTACTAAAATGAGTTTATCAACTCCCCCAGACTTGTCTTTTTGCTTGTCCTCAAGCAAACGACTAGAAATAGGAAAGATAATGAACCTCCTGGAACTCAGAGCCAAGCCACATTGGTCAAATATCCTGCTCAACATCAAAGCTAATAGTTCTAAAATGCAAGGTGTGCAAGTTTACTTAAACATTTTAGCCATGCCCATCAAAAATCACCTCAGATCAAACTTAATCTACACAATGCATTCAGATCAACCAACTCTTTTAACCTTCATTAAACTTGAAACTTGTGAATCATGCTAGACACTTTCAATGAACTCGTTTGGCTAAGGGTAAGGTCAAGAGATAAAAATGATCTCTTCTTCCATAGATTTTTGAAAGCTAAATGTAGGGATCTCTCAAAAATGGAATGAACTTTAGAAGAATGCTAAAGGTAAGCTCCAATAGATGCATACAAGACTAGATTCTCATCTACCCGAATTATACTACTCACTGAAAATCTGTACCCAAGCAAGGCATTGCTAACTTTTATGCTGCCTTTAAAATCAGTCATGAAATCTTCATTCAACTTTTCTTTCTAGGAGAGAAGTTAATTCTAATATGTCTACCGGGTTTGGATTCTCTTATGGTTGGTTCTTGCCTTTTCTTCTCTTTTTTTTTTTACTTTTTTGCAAGAACCTTTTTCCAATCCATAAAAATTTATCAATATTTCGAGTACCCTTTACTAGACCTTTGTCTCTTTCTTTTTCTTGTATCCCTTTTTCTCCTGAAGTCTTTACCTTTATTAGCTTCCTTTTTATTTCAAAATCCATTGGTTACCCATTCCTTTCTTCCTTTCAAGCATCTACCTAATCATAGTTGGATCAAAAAGAGTGAATCAAAACTACATGAGAAGCTAATCTTGTCGGTTCCTACCTAACACGTTCTACCAAGTTCATTCTGAAAAAGGCCTAAAACACTCACTAAAAAATAATGTGATATGAACAAACGTTAGGCTCAAGGTAAGGATAATCTACTTAGATCACAAAAAGTGGTAAAAAGGTTAAAGAAATCCAAGTATGTACAGGTGGAATCCATGAGTTCAAATTCGGTTATCTAACCTGATAATTCTAAATCCATATTATGTTCCAATAAATAAGAGATGATATCAAATAAAGCATGTTTCAACTGAGGATAACCTAAAAACAAAAATTCTAGGCATGGATCAATCTTATGTTTAAACAAGCAATTTATGCATCAAATAACCAATAACTCATTAATTGAAACTAATAAATGAGCAATAGACTATATTAAGGCAATATCATCATAGTTCCTTATGCTAACGCAATGCAAAACTAAATGAATGATGAAAAATAAGTCATAAAAACAAAAGAGTGAATGCAAACACAAATATCCTCCCTCAAACTTATTTTACACTCTCCCAGTGTAAAAATAAAACTAAAGGTATACAACACGAAATAAAATAGTAGCAAATACAAAGGAAACAAAGATAGAAAAATTACTAAATCAATGGTCCTTGGGGCTAACGCTGCGAATCTGTCCTGGACCACGTTTGCGCCTGGGTAATCGTGCCTCGGAATCTGACTCTGTCTCCTTTGTATAGGCTCATGTCCTGTGTCCAGCAACATAAGGTATATCGTCTGCAGCTCCGGAAGGCTCACCTGTCTCTCTAGTCCGAGCTATGGCTTCCCACATCCTTCGTATCATCGAGTGGGACCTCATGTGAGACTCCACTACCCAGTCCCGGAACTCAGCATCGGTGGCACCAAAGGAATATGGTGTAAATTCATACTCTCTCGAATCTGGTGGAAGAGCATACGCGTCCCCATAAGTCTCCTGGGTCTGTGGCGGATAGTAGTCGGGGACTCTGTCGTCCTCCTGGTGGGGCTGAGATGCAGATGCCCTGGATGAGCTGCTCCATCGTCGCGACCCAGTGCTAGGCTAATGCAGGCGCTCTGGTGGAATGGTGAACTCCAAATTCGCCCAGAGCTCAGGGCATTAAAGTCGCGGAGAGGGAGCTTGCAGAACTGGGTGGCTCCTGTGCGATCCTGAAACTGATAAATGTAGTCCGGCTTAAGGATGCCACTGTTCCGGAAGTACTGCTCGTCGAAGAGGGCGATCTTTTGCTCGCTGGGTGTAGAGCTGAGATCGATGTCATGGTGCATAAATAAAAGAGTCAGGAGGCTCCCAATCCGTTCAACCTTCTTGTTCACCGTGTTGAGGCCGCGAGCTTTCTTGAAGACAAGGTTATCCGCAAATATCGCATCCAAGTTGGTGCGTAGCATAGTTGGTGGAGGACTTATGTAGATGGCGTGTGCAGAAGACGGAAGTCCGAAATAAAGTAACATCAACTCATCCTTCTTCACAGCTCCAGACTCTTTCTTGGCAAACAAGATGTTGCCAAGGATCTTTGCCACTACCCGAACCACGGGGTTCTGAATGTGCGTCAGCTTAGCTGACATGGACTCGTAATCTCCCGGGCCAATCAGATTCTACAACTCAACGACCTGTGGGAAATCTGACGGCAAACTGCATAACTCCTGAGTCGTATCAAACCCGTAGACGTCACAGAGACTCCAAAAGAAAATCTCATATAAGACCCCGCTGGAGAAGTACGATAATGTCCCCTCGCTGGCAGCTGGAATAGCTTCATCCTGATAGCGGAGCTCAGCGGAGGTAAGAAACTGGCGTACCAACTCTGGGAATAATGGGTACATCAGGTATGCTATAGTGTCTAGTCCAAGCCTCTGCAGCATGACTCGGACCTTCTCCCGAATGCCCATCCTCTATAGCGTCATCTCACAGAAAAACCGGGTGGGTGCCATCTCGATGCGCAGCAACCCATCGTAGAATGTGCTGTGGTGGTGCGTCCACGGCTCCCCATGGCGGTAGTTCTGATACAGCAAATCTCGCTGCATCTCCTGCATAGTGGTGTGCGGGATCAACTCTGTCCTCCAGTGCTGCTAGTTGTCCAGATAGAAGGGTGTGTTATCCGGGCGAGGCCACGGAAACGATGTGGTCGCTGGAATATCTGAATCAGGTCTCTGAGATGAAGTGGATGCAGTAGACCTGCCCCGTCTCTTCCGTGTCTTATCACGACCCTTGGAACTTCAAATCTAGGAAAGATTATGGTCTTGAACAGCTTGATGACTACTTTCGCATCATTAGTCGGACTGGCCACAGCTTCCACCCACTTAGAGACATAATCAACTGCCACTAGGATGTATTTGTTGTTGTATGAAGATGGGAAATGGTCCCATGAAGTCAATTCCCCAAACATCAAATATCTCAACCTCAAGAATGAGATTTTGTGGCATCTCATTTCTTCTGCTCATACTGCCTTTTCGCTGACATGCATCACATCTGGTAATATGTTCATGAGCATCTTTAAACATCGTAGGCCACCAGAGACCAGTCTACAGTATCTTCTGAACAGTCTTGAAGGTAGCAAAATGTCCACCATATTCAGAACCATGATAGTGTGTCAAGATTCCTGCTATCCTCCTCCGGAATACATCTTCGAAAAAGATGATATTTGCACTGCTTGTAGAGGTATGGCCCCAGTAGTATTGTTGAACATATCGGAAAAACTTCTTCTTATTGTAACCTTGAAGTTTTGGAGGTGGAATTCTGCAGGACAGGTAGTTGACTAAGTATGAATAACACAGAAGACTCAACTCGACGGCATTAGTCTCTAAAAGGCTATCCAACTCGCTGTCTACAATCTGAAGCATTTGAATTGTATGATACTGCTCTTCAGGCAACGAGTCATCGATATGCAGAACTTCTGAAATTCTCATTCTAGATAGATGGTCAACAACTCCATTTTCTATTCATTTATTGTCTTTGATTTCCAGGTCGAACTCTTGCAAAAGTAGTATCCATCTCAACAATCTTGGTTTTGCATCCTTCTTAGCCAGTAGGTGTCTCAATGCAGTATGATCTGTGTGTACTATCACTTTAGAGCCAACCAGGTATATTCGAAACTTCTCAAACGTATACTCAATCGCTAGTAGCTCCTTTTCAGTTGTAGCATACTTTGTCTGTGCATCATCTTGCGTTCTGTTGGCGTAATAGATCACATTCAGCTTCTTATATTTCCTCTGTCCAAGACTGCTCCTACAGCATAGTCACTTGCATCATACATCACCTCAAAGGAAAGATCCCAGTCTGGTGGGTGTACTATTGGAACACTTGTCAAGACTTCTTTCAGCTTCAGGAAAGCTGTCATGCAGTTCTCATCAAAGCTGTATCCTTGCACAGAAGTCTTGTGAGTGGTCTGGCAATGCTAGAAAAGTCATTGATAAACCTTTTGTAGAAACCAGCATGCCCGAGAAAACTCCTTATTTCCTTTACAAATTTCGGAGGTGTGAGTCTGGTCATGACGTCAATCTTAGCTTTGTCCACTTCTATCTCAGCTTCTGAAATCTTGTGTCCTAGTACAATGCCCTCCTTGACCATAAAGTGAGATTTCTCCCAATTCAGAACTAGATTTGTCTCCTCGCATCTCTTTAATACCCTGCATATATTCGAAAGACAAAAAGCAAAAGAAGAACCATACACAGAGAAATCATTACTGAATACTTTCATTATCTCCTCAATCATTTCAGAGAAAATATACATTACGCATCTTTGAAATATCGCAAGTGCGTTACATAGTCCAAATGGCATTCTCCTGTAAGCGAATGTACCATAATGACAAGTAAATGTCCTCTTTTCTTGATCCTGAGGATGGATGGGTATTTGAAAGAATCCAGAGTACCCATATAGAAAACAATAGTATGAGTGATTAGCTAGTATCTCTAACATTTGATCAATGAATGGCAATGGAAAATGATATTTTCTAGTTGATGCATTTAGTTTTCTATAGTCTATGCACATTCTATGACCAGTGATAGTTCTTGTAGAGATCAATTCCTCCTTCTCAGTTCTAATCACAGTAATACCTCTTTTTTTGGAACTACATGCACATGTGAGACTCAATTGCTATCTGAAATAGGATAAATGATTCCTGCCCCTAGAAATTTCAAGATTTCCTTTTTAACTACTTCCTGTAAGTTTGGATTCAATCTCCGCTGATGCTCAATTGATGACTTAGAATCATCTTCCAAAAATATTCTATGCATGCATAATGATGGGGAAATTCTTTTGATATCTTCTAAAGAGTAACCTAAAGTTTTCCTATACTTTTTTAGTTCGTGCAATAGCATAGATGTTTCATTATCAGACAGTGAAGCATTAACTATCACCGGGTAAGTAGAGTTTGTTCCAAGAAAAGCATACCTTAGCCCATGTGGTAGTGGTTTGAGTTCCAGCTTTGGTGTATTCTGCTCACTCCAATTGTCATTACTGCTAGTCTTACCATTGCTAGCTTCTGGAACTTCCAACTTTGATTTAGCCTCTCCTTTCAGTGGCTTGTGAGAATCCAAAATCCGCTCATACTGCTCTACTTCCTCGTTAATCCTGATCGATTTCACATACTCCTTGGTAAGATCTAATTCAATGGAGTCTTCAACAGCTAACTCCTCCAGATACTCCTCTACCATATCCTCCAACATCTCAATGTAGAAGAAGTTCTTCTCTATTGTGGGCCTCTTCATGACCTCCAGTATATAAAACTTTAGTACTGAGGATCCCAAGTTCAGGTCGATAATCCTCGTCTTCACATCGATAATTGCTCCAGCTCTGGCTAGGAATGGACGTCAAATGATGATTGGGTCTGTATGTTCTTCATCCATTTCTAACACCACAAAATCGTTAGGTTTAATGAAGTCTCCTACCTTCAGAGGCAAGTCTTTTAGAATGCCAATGGGATACTGGATAGACCTATCTGCGAGCACCAGTGAGATCCTAGTCTTCTTGAAGTCTGTCAGCCCTAATTTCTTCGATACAGTCAGTGGCATCAAACTAACACTTGCTCCCAAATCAACCAGACATTTCTCATAGCTTAGAGGTGAAAGAATATGAAATTAAGAGATTTGTAGAATGAGAGAATGAGATATTAGAGAGAATTAGAGAATTAGAGAAAATAATGATTTATTAGAAAATGAGAATTATGAATTCTTACTTACAAAATGTGAACGGAGTAAGGTATTTATACTAATCTAGTCTAGGCTTGTTTGGATACAAGGATAGCCTTATACATAAATGGCTACAAGGATAACATAATTCTATAATACAAACAAGCCTTAGACACTCCCTTTTACACATATATAATTCGCCATTTAATAAGAATTAAAGACATTCATATTTTCATCACTTCTTCTTCATTCCAACAAGAGGTCCAATAAAAAAAAGGCAATGTAAAGCTTCCAGGGTCCTTGAGCTTCCTAGGCAGATTGTTCTTAATTATCGCGCTGCACTCATGGTTAATTTGTACCATAGCTTCCTCCAGTGCTTTCTTTTTGGTCACTATCTCTTTAAGAAGTTTGTTGTAGATTGGATAGTCTATGACAAGATACATGAGTGGCATTGTGACTTAAACTGTTCCCAGCAGCTTCTTGAACTTCTCAAACTGCTTGTCTAGGATTTGCTTCTTAAATCTTTCAGGGAATGGGAGTTTTGGCTCATAGGATGGGAGTAGAAAGTCAGCTGTCTCCCCTCTAGCTTTGCCTTTGTCAGCTTTGGTGTTCAAAGCGATGCCTTTTTCCGCAGGAGATTCTTCTTCAGCCTCTTCGCCAACTATTTCCTCTGCTGCTGTCTCAGTAGGTATGTCATCCAATCTAGGTTTCTTCCATGTTGCTCCTCCACTTGGCATTTCTTTTCCACTTCTCTGTGTGATGGCTTTGCAGTACTCCTTAAGGTTAGGTTCAGTATGTGCAGGTAGAATCCCTTTTTCATTGCTTCTTGAAGATGAAGCCACCTGAGCAATCTGATTTTCCAGCCCTTTTACATGTGTCGCCAGTCCTTTAAACTTGGAGTTCAGATCATTGTAACAAGCTTTCATTACAGCTATCTGTTTCTTTGTTCCCCCTTGTCCTTCCAGCAGTGCTTCAACATGTTCTTCACTTCATCATCCTGAGGAGGTTGAGTCGAATTGCCTCTCCCTCTGCTGGAAGTTGATGAGTTATGGTCTTGGCACATAGTTGTTGTTTGAAGGAGCTTGGTTGCCGAAGTTTGAGTAACCTTTGGATTGGTTATTCATTTTCCCCTGATAGCTTCCTTGATTGTTGTAGTTGTTCATTTGGAAGTTCCCTTGACCTTGTTGGGTGAAAGGTCTAGGTTGGAAACTGCTTTGTCTTTGTTGGTTCGGTTGCTTGGACTGATAGCACTGACCTTGATTCTAATACCCCTGTCCTTGCTGCTTCAGGATCGGTGGATAGACCTGATCTTGTGGGTTCTCCACATTCTGACTCCTGTAGGACAAGTTGTTGTTGTAATGTTTATATTGATAGCCCCCTGATTCCTCACATAACTGACTTCTTCCGGGTTTCCTTCCAAAGTATCCATTGTAGGGTCCTTATAGTCTGGTTGGTAGGCATCTTGTTGATCCACAAAATAGACTTGTCTCTGGTTTAACTACAGAATCTTGTCCAGTCTATCAAGCTTTTCGTTGATCTCTTTAAGCTTCTGATCTTCCAGCTTCACACCCTTTGATGACCTATCATAGTCTTTACTGTAGCAATGGTTTCTTTGAGCTAGGTTCTCAATCAGCTGCTCTCCTTGGTCAACATCCAAGTTAGCAAAACTCCCATAGCTCGCTGTATCTAGAGCTATTATGAACTTCTCATGAACTCCTCCATGAAAAATTCCCAGCAGTGCATCTTTCTCCACTCCATGATGAGGACATGCTCTGGTGTATCCCTTCAGACGATCCCAGACTTCATAGAATGACTCATTTGGTCCTTGTCGGAAAGTAGTGATGTCATTCCTGATTTTAGTTGTCTTCTGCTTGGGAAAGAATTTATTGGTGAATTCCTTCTTACACAAAGCCCATGTATAGACCAATTCTAAAGGCACATTGTGTTCCCATTGAGCAGCTATGTCTCCCAAATAGAATGGGAATAACATCATCTTAATTTCATCCTGAGGAAATCCATTTATCTTGACTGTCCTGCAGAACCTCTTAAAGTCATCAAGGCGGTGAAGTGGGTTCTCACTAGGTAGACCATAAAACTTTGAGCCTTGCACCATGTTGATCAAACTCGTTTTGAGTTCATAGTTGTTGTTGGCAACAGTTGGTGTTGGAATGCCAAGACTTATGGTTCTTTCACCAGGTTCATCGAAAGCTCATATGCGCTTGTGAGGAGCTCTCGCGTCAACTTGTGGAATAGGCAATGCGCCTACCCCATGACCTTGGTGTTCTTCTGGTTGGAAATTTTGAGCTTCTCCTCTGTGATCCTCCATGTTCGGATTGGGAGATTGTTCCGTCTTTCTCTTAGAATTCTCAAACAATTTCCTTTCTCAAAGTGTCTTATCTCGTGAATCAGTGGTTGCAAGTATTGTTGTCCTTGACTTCTCAAATTCATGAACCTGCAAAACAGAAAAATTCTCGAGTTTAAGTCAGCGACGAGAGGAATGCAGTAAATGTAACAATCTTAGTCTTAGAAAATTTCTTAAATCTATTGGCTAAATTGCTTCCCCGGCAACGGCGCCAAAAACTTGATATAGATTTATTTATCTCCACAAATTTCCCTTGAGTTTACCAAAAAGTATCCTCAAGAATTTACCCGGAGTAGTAACTGCAAGTGCACAGTTAGTGCCTCTTGTAATATAAATGGGATTGATCCTCAAGGAAGACTTATAACTCAATAGATTTCAGGAATTTTTATCTAAGCTAAGAGATTTAGAATTGATTGTGATGGAATCAATAGAAAGTTAAACTAACTGATAGCAAAGAAAATAAAGTAGCGATTGAATTAAATTAGGAATGAACTAATAAAAGAAGCAATTTAACCATGGGTTAGGCATTATAATGATTATGGGTAAGATTAAGATAAGATTATGGATCATGAATATGTAATTTATATTTCCAGAAACTGAGATTATGAATATATTAATACATTCTCATGTAGAAACCCCTATGCTTAGAAGTAGATTTGATTGATTCTCGTTGCAAACCCTAAAACTAAACATGCTTTAACATCTATCTCAATTTTCATCAAATTTTCTAAACAACTATTTCCGCAGGCTAGAATCATAAGACTCACTAGTTATATTATCCTATGAATTCACCATTCCTTTTCCAAGGGATGAATTCCATAAACTCTAAATTGACTCTCCCGAGATCAACCTAGCAATAAACATATTTAATAGTAATGGATTATACAATTTTAGACCTAATATCATCTAATGATCTCAATTCCCCTAATCACTTATCCTATCCATGGCTGAATCTATAAATCTACTCAGACATAATAGGGATTGCCGAGAAAACAATAACAGATGAGAAAAACATAATTAGATTGCAGAGATGAAAGAATACAAGAATCCTTAATGAAATAATCCTAGAAATGTCTTACTAAACACAATGGGTTGTTCAAGGAAGACCTAGATTTCTTGTCAGAGTTTTCTCTCTGAGTGGCTGAATAATACGTGATCCCTAGGTTTTCCTTAAACAACCTATTTATAGGTTCTCAAAACCTGATTTTATTTGAGAAAAACGACATAAAAAATGGAATATTTATAAGGATCGATCGATCGGACGAAGGGATCGATCGATCCTATAATCCGTCGTAGACATTTAGGACTGGTAGATCGATCGATATCATCGATCGATCTAAACTTGTTCGATCGTTCGCTTGCTCCACTAGTCGGTCTTGGAAGTTGACGTAGAATCGGACGAATAGACGATCGATCGATCGTTGAATGCAAGGATCGATCGATCTCTTCACTCCAAAGGATCATACAGATATGATCTTGCTTAAAACTCATTCCTCCAAGTTGATATGTCATGATCATTCTTGAATCGTTACTAGCCACCATTGTCTTCATAAACTCCAGAAAATGTTCCTATCTTGCTTTGTATCATCTGAAAAACAAAAAGTGAAAAACATCTTAGTATTCTAATGCATATGAGCCTAATGTGTCATAAAATATGAAATCTAATGGTTAATTTGTGTGAGTTATGCACAAAATGATCGATAAAAGCTACTAAGATATGGTTTATCAGAGTGCATTCTTAACATCTATTTGTCATAATTCTCAATCAAGATTAGTAGCAAGTGAAAGAACAACATTAACATAATGAAGTCTAGCAATAGGTGCAAAGGTATCCCTATAATCTTCATCATAAATCTGAGTAAATCCTCTAGCCACCAACCTAGCTTTATATCTATCAGTTTCACCATTGGTTTTGTATTTAATGGTAAAAATCCACTTAGAACTTACAGCCATTTTTCCTTTAGGTAAAGTGGCTGGAGCATAGGTATCATTCCATTCCATGGCTTTTTTCTTAGCAATGATAGCTTCCCTACATTCCTTCTTGGTCATAGCTTACTCATATGTCTTTGGAATCTGTTCTTTATCAAGACTTGTAATGAATGCAATATGGTTAGTAGTTAAGTGAGCAATGTTACAAACTCCCTGATCATGATGAACCATAGCATTCCCATTGTAGAAGACTGGTGGATTCCTTTGTCTTGGGCTCCTTCTTAACATTTTAGGTGGAGCTTTGAATAGGCTCCTCTTCTTCACCTAAAACTCCAATAAGAGTGGGCACATCTCTTGATCTTTTGGAAGCTGAGACTAGAATTGATTCATCTCCTGCTGAGTCTTGTTGGACATGATTAGATGCTTCTCCTCCCTCCATGTTCAAGAGGAGGAATGTCAGGATAGCTGAAGGGAAGACGCAACTTGGAAGGACCGGCCGGGGTTGATGGCCGCGGCCCGGCTGGCCGTACCGGAGCAGGGGCTGGGGTGGAGCTGGGCGCCGCTGGTACAGGCTGAGGAGCAGCGACCGTGGGATGAGAAGAAGGAGAAACAATTTCAATGATCTCCAAGAGCCTCCTCAATTTCTCAGCTTGGTCTGATCTTGTTGTGGAGATGTCTTTGAATTGATCCCAAGTCCCTTCTTCATAGAAACCTTTTGATTCTTGGAATTTGACATCTCTGGATACTAAAACTCTTCTAGTCTCTGGATCATAATATTTGTATCCTTTCTGGGTGGAGAAATATCCAATGAACATAGCTTTGATACTCTTTGGTTCCAGCTTGTTCCTTTGCTCTTTTGGAACTAATACAAAACAAACACAACCAAAAACTCTTAAGTGGTCAATGTTAGGTCTAATTTTTCTTTAGTACCTCAAATGGAGACAAGTCATCTAGGACTTTTGTAGAGTCTTGTTAATCAAGTAGCATGAAGCTACAAGAGCATCCACCCAAAAATCTTTTGGGAACTTTCATGTGGAACATCATTGTTCTCACAACTTCCATCAAATGTCTATTCTTCTTTTCAGCCACTCTATTTTGTTGTGGAGTGTAAGGACAGCTGGTTTGATATTCAATGTCATGCTTGGCCAAGTGTTGTTGAAGTCTGGTGCTAGTGCATTCTTCTCTATTATATGTTCTAAAGCATTTAATACTTGCATTGTATTGGTTAGTAACATATGCTTGAAATTTAGAAATGCATCAAATACTCTATCTTTAAACTTTTCATCAATAAATGTCACAAAATACTTTTGGTTTTCTCTAGACGGGAATGGAGATGTCCAAACATCAGAATGCACCAACTCAAAACAATTATCATAAGTATGCAAAGATTTCTCAAAAACTGTTTTGCAATGTTTTCCAAGTATACAAGAATCACACATATCCTTTGGCATTTTAAACCAGGAACAATCAGTTATATTGCTCTAGGATGAGGATGTCTTAATCTAGAATTTCAAAGATCAGAATCATCACTAAAAGAACTAGTACTAGCAACCGGTTCTAACCCCCTTGCATTAGTCATATCTTCAAGCACATACAAGTCATTTCTTGTAGTTCTTTGTCCAAATCTTCTACAAGTCTCAATATCCAGAAAGTAGAAATCATTAGGACCAAAGATAGCTTGACAATTTAAATCAGTAGTAGCTCTTTTAACTGAAAGCAAATTAGAAGTAAAAGATGGCATGTAAAAGGCTTTAGATTCTTTATCAAACAACTTAAGCTTTCCTATGCTTTTAATTGGTACTTTAATTCCATTAGCAATGACAACATTACCGAAGGTAGGTTATATATTCTGTAGCAATCATAGATCACTAATAATATGATGCGAAGCACCAGAATCAACAACAAATGATTTAGAGGCATTAGGAGTAAAAAAAATTTGAAAAGAAGCATGAAAAGTTTTGCCCAACACATTACCATCCTTAATTGCTTTGAGAAGAGCTATTAGATCTGATTTTATCACAAATTCAGATGATGAAGACATAGAACTAGTTGGGGCTGATTGACAATGGGAGCTGGTAAACGCTATGGCTGGCAGCTTGCAGCTGAGTGTGGTCGGCTGTGTGTTATTGTCTCTCAAGAGCCCAGCTTGGCTTTAGCTCAGGATGGAGTACCCAACACTTCTTTGTGTGGTCACTCCATTTGCAATGGTCACAAGTTGATCTCTTCTTCCTAGGTTCATTTTTTGTTGTTGGTTTGAAGAAACTTTTGTGTGCATCCATCAATTCAGCCTTGTTGCCAAAGAGACCATGGGATCCTTGCTCCTTTTGGAATTGAGCACAAACATCTTCCAAGCTAGGAAATTTATCAGACCTGAGAATATGCTTAATAAGATCTGAGTAAGTTGTGTTAAGAGTTAATTGTAACTCAAACACCTTATCTTGTTCTTTCCTTTCTAGGAGAACAATAGGGTCAATTGTGGCTGACCTTAGCATCTCTAGCTCAGCCCACAATGCTCTAAATGAGCCATAGTGCTTTGTGAATTCCGCATCCTCCTGTTTCAATTCATTCAAAGACTTTTTCACCTCAAAATTTCTTAAGAGGTTAGTGGTGTTTCCATACACCTTTTGCAAAGTGACCCAAAGTTCCTTAGCATTTTCACAAAATGAATAAGCCTCTAAGAGATCACTAGCAAGAGAGTTTTGAAGTATAGAGATTACCAACTGGTCTTCTTGGTACCATTTGGCTTGAGAAACCACAGCCTCACTAACTTCAGCAACTTCATTTTCTTCAAGACCATTGGTTGAAATATGATTCCAAAAGCTTTTACCACCCAATGTGGTTTTCAAGGTCCTAGACAATAAGAGATTATTTTGCTCCATGTAGAATGACAGGAGCTCTGAATGTGGTTTGTATTTCCATAATTTTCAAATGTTCTGTATGTAGCTTGTCGGAACAAAGGTGGTCGTGATGAGCTGTTCGGGACGCGGGACAGCTGGTCGAGAGAGTGTATACGAAGGCCGCGGGTTCAGGACGAAAGTGTTCATGTGGGCTTGGGCAGGGTACGTGTGTGAGTGTTTGGTACCAGGCCTGTTCGGACACGGATGGGAACACGGAACGGCTGGTCGGGACAAAGCTGCGGGTGCGTGTACAATGCGTATGGGAACACTGCACAGCTGGTCGGGACAAAGCTGCGGGCGCGTGTACAATGTGTGACCAACAATCAGACAACAGCCCCTGCACCACGTGACACAGGGCACGGGACACAGGACCGAAAGCAGCAGCACCATACTCGTCCAAGGATTCAGCGCGTGTACCAAGACACCCAAGGAGCCGGCAAGTGTAACTCATTCAACCACATAACCACCTTCAACTAACTTCAACCAACTTCTGCAACAGAAATTAACCAACTCCAACCAACAAGATCAACTTCTAACATTACTTATCTTCACAACCAATGATGATCTAGCAACAATTATTGAATTTTACTAATATACCAATCCAAAATCAAGTTTCCCTCCTTTTTTCAGAATTTCAAAGTTTGATAAAGAAATCAAGAAAATCAATATTGAAGACTTAAACACTTCTGATTGAAACCAAACTTCGTGGAGACCCTCAAAAGATACTTATATAACTTTACAGATTCAATGATTTGAAGAAAACTGAGAAAGAATAAGAATTTTATGACTAGATTCTTGTGAGAGGCGATTTCTGAAGTCTTGAGGAAACACTTCAAGAACTTCCTTCAAACGTAGGATAATTGAATTTTGCTTTCTTTAAACAGAAAATAGACTTGATTGGATTGATTTTAGGATTAGGAAAATCACGATTTGGTGAAGATTTGACGACGGAGTGATCAGAGAAACACAGAGGTTTGCGGCAGAGGCAGTCGCGGAGGTCCGATGCAAGAAAAATCTTTTCTTTTGATTCCCATGGTCAAATGATGCAAATCTAATTGGCGTGGCTTCAGAACTTGCCAAAGAGCAATACACAAAAAGCAGATCGTCAAACACTTCCGTGGTTTGACCGGAATTCGTGATCAAAGTTGACAGACGAAATAGGAATGAAAACAGATTGTGATGAAGATGATTTCTTCTTGATTCAAAGATTTTAATGATGAATTTTACCCAGATTGTTGTAATCTGGCTCTGATACCATGAAAAAATATGAGATTAAGAGATTTGTAGAATTAGAGAATGAGAGATTAGAGAACAATGATTGTATTAAGAAAATGAGAATAATAGTTTCTAAGTTACAAATGAGGAGAGATAGTTATTTATACTAATCTAGTATAGGCTTGTTAGGATACAAAGATTGTCTTATACATGAATGACTACAAGGATAACATAATACTAGAACACAAACAAGCCTTAGACACTCCCCTTAGACTTAGACTACACACGCCTTTAATACAAGTGTTAAAGGCCTTCTTCCTTCATCATTTCTTCTTCATTCCAACATCGACTTGGATCGATGTCTGTTGTTGTTTCTATTCCTGTCACTGTGACCTCGTGACTCTGATCTTCCTCTTTCGTAGTGTCCTTCAGAACTTGTTCTTGTACCGAGACCAGTTCTTGACTCCTTTTCTTTTGATCTTGCAGCGCTCGCAACATCTTCAACTTTAATAACTTCCCTGCTATACTTCAAGGTTTCTTTGAGTTGATCATACCTTGCAGGTAATGCATTTAAAAGTAATACAGCCTGTACCTCTTCTGGTACCTCGATACTTAACTAATTCTCCAACAATCTTTAGAAAATCATCAATGTTCTCATCGATAGATCTATGGTCTCTCATTTTGAACCCATATAGTTCGAGTTGAGCATGTACCCAATTTGGCAGAGTCTTATGCATATAGAGTGCTTCAAGCAACGCCTATGTTTCAGCTGCTGTGGTGCATCGTTCAATATTCAAGAGGACGTGATCTCCCACATTTAGAAAGATTGTGTTCATCACTTATCGCACCGCTCAAGCCTTACCTCTTTCATTGCACCAATTTTCTTTTGTCTCTCGGCATCCTTTGTTTCTCCTTCTTCATCTTATTCCAAGCTCGGAATCCTTACTACCAAGACATCCATGATACACTTAGGTATGAATACATTCTTCTCTTCCATAACAAAAAATCACTGTTTCCATCGAATCTTTCGATACCAATCCTTGATCCAGCCATCTTTGATCTTTGATTAACAATCGTGAGTAGATCTTTCTAGATCTCTAATCCGAATGGCATACCAATTTGTTGAAATCTGTCCGAGATTCTTAGAATTTCTTTGGTGATACAAATGTACGAAACTTGAGAATGAAAAGAAAACTATATAAATCGGAATATAGACTTAAGAGAAAGAGAGAGAGAACGAGAGAGAGAGAGAGAGAGAGAGAGAGAGAGAGAGAGAGAGAGAGAGAGAGAGATGACACAATAACTTTTTACCCAGTGTTCATCGGGGCTCCACCGCAGCTGAGCTTCCTTTAATTGCTCGTTAGAGAGCCAAAAAATGAATTACAGACTCGACCGAAAACCTTAATACACTTCTGGATTGGAAAAACTTATCCTCTGCAACAACCAGCTCTCTGCACTTGCGCCCTTTTATAATCTAAGGATCGAGGTAGAAGAACGACGTCGCATTGGAAGACACTTAGTTTAATTAGAAGTAATCTGATATCAAACCTATTTCTAATTCAACCGAACTTGACCAAGCCGAACCAATAGCCGTTAAATTTAAAGAATGTTCGTTAACATCTTCATCCATGTTATCTTCGTGGAAGTTGAATCTCAAACAGCTAAGTAAAGGATACAACATTCATATTCGTATGAAATTATCTGTTCTTGTTTACAATCAAAACTATTTGGATTTCAAAACAAGAACCCACAACACAGTAATCCAGCTATTGATGCCTCACATTCTCCAAACCCAATTAAATAACCAGAATGAGAATTTAACCATGAAAAGGCTTGTACACTAATAGTTCCATAGAGATACATGATCGATTCTGTATTTTGTCCCAAAACAGCACAACATCAGAGAGATATGTGAGGGAATATACATTGTATACCTGAAGCTGTTTCTATGGAGATCCACGCCATGGACCAGTCTCCTGAAACGTACATGAGTAAATTTGAATATAATTTAAAGATTTTTTGTTAATTTACCAATTAATTAAGGGTATAATGGTACAAGTATATTAACAATAGTGTAATTTTGTAAATAATTTAAAATAATTATATTATTAAAATGAGTATATAAGAAGATGTATTTATCAAAATTTTCTATGAATTATATATGAAATTTCCCTATTTATAATAAGAAAATAGTATACTCATCAAATAATTTTATTTACATTAATAACTACATTAATGTAATTATATAAAAATATTGGTTTAGTATATGAATTTTTTTTATTTGGTTAATTAATAAATTATTTTTTTGTCTAATGCCAAATTACATAGCTTAATTAGCAAAGTGAATATACTTTTGGTCAGATGACCCTCTTACGTATAATAGTTAAACGAAATAAAAAAAAAAACTTTCCAAAAGGCGATGGTCGAAATTATGACAAATCCGAGAGTACAAACTAGTAAACATGAGATCCTAATTAGTTAATAACGCTAGGCAAGATCATCCCGTCAACTGAGATAAGACTCATAACCGATCATCGTAAACGAGGGCCAGAAAGGAAATACCATTCAATGTCAACAATTCCACGAGAGATCACTCCGGTTATGATTGAGAAAACATCACCAGACTCTGTCCTCTTCAAGTCTGAATCCGCAAGTACTAAAACCACCGGAGATGCCCAAACAATCATCTTAACATCTCAAGATTCTTTCTCCGCAACATCTGCTGAAAAAGCTATCGGGGAAGCATTCGAACACCAAAAGGAGGGCGAGAAAACCGTTCTGAACCCAAGATTTTGTCCTCGTCAAATCCAGATCCGTAAAGACCACCTCAGAAAAACCTCCACCGATCTACCTCAGCTCCGCCAAATGATAAAGCCAACCACCAGCCTGGCGAGTGAAAGAATAATAGATTTAGATTTAGATTCACCAATGATCAAGAGAATAGAGAGAGAGTTTTACAGGCAAGAAAATGAGAGAAATAATTTTTTTATTAATAATGAGATAATTATTTCTTCTTTCTTACAAAGGAAGTGAGAGATAAGTATTTATACTAATCTAATCTAGGCTTGTTTGGATACTAAGATAGCCTAATATATGCTTGACTACAAGGATAATTATATTATTAATCCTAAACAAGCCTAAATCCCTCTCTTTGGACACATGGCACCTACTAATTGATCAAGGCACTCTACCTTCATTTTTTCACTTTGTCTTCATCATTCTTCTTTTAGCATGGGTGATATGATCCTGCCTAAGGACACCACGGATGACCCGTGGTCAGAAGAACAAAGGTCCAGCATGGAAGAGGTTCTCCCTGAAAACGACTCCAACACTCAGCCAAAAGAGACTCAAGACCAGCTAGACGTCCCGAGCATCGTCCAGACTGACGCTGGACCCCTTGATCCAAAGGAAGGACTGAAGGCGCTTGAGACTACTTGGACAATGCCAACCGGACCAATGATTAGAGGACGCATCAAGAAGCTCAAGGAGTCTATGGAGGAATCGCTCAAGACCATCAGCACATTGATCACGCCAAGTCCAAGATCATCCTTCACTTTCCTCATCCGGGCCCATGAAGTCTAACACTTGGATAAGTGAATTTTTGGGAGCTATTTTTCCCTACTTGGGTTTTGTCCCATTGGGTTTTACCAAGTAGGTTTTTAGTGAGGCCCAAATATTCACTTTTTGTCTGACCCATTTGTTACTTCGGCCCGGCCCATTTTTCTTTCTTTGTCTTTTAATTTAATGAGTGTTGTTAGTAGTTGGTAGTTGGGGAGTTAGGATTTATGTCTTAGCTCTTGCATGAGCTTGCATGTTTTTGGAAGTTGTTCCAAGCATGCAAGCTTGTCTCCTCCCCACTCCTATATATATCCCCCTTTGTCATTTGTACTCTTCATCAAAGTTTTTAATCAAAATATTGTTTTCTCTCTAAAAACCTTTGGTCACTTCTCTTCTCTTATATCCTCCCTAGGTGTGTAATATCTTAGGGCCCATCTAAGAAACCCTTGGGAATTTTCGGTGCGTCATATCCGAAAGCTCCCAAGTCCCGGCTTACAGAAGTCTTCCGCAACTTCTGTCGGTTTTCTTTTCGTCCACATCCTTTGCTCCAAACTCGTTTTGGACGCAAGGCTTATCCCGTTTCGTCCTTACTTCCTTGTTGGGTCGAGTGTGGGTTGTGATCTCCACCGAGATCGCATCAAGTGGTATCAGAGCTTCACAACAAGCTAAGTAACTTCTATCCTTTTCTTGTTTATTTTCATTTTCTAAGTCGTTAATCTGTTCATGCAATTTCCGTTAATCTGTTTTTTTTTAATCCTTGTGTTTTTCCAAAGAACTTTTAACTGGCCAATTGGTACTTTAACATTTTTCAGGAAACCATGGTGGAATCCGAAGAAGAAGATGCACGTCGACCACCTCGAACCCTTCCACAAGAAGACCGCATACTGGACGCTCTTACCACCCGCCTTGATCAAATTCTGGATATCAAGCTCCAAGCTTTTGAAGCCAGACTTCAGAACGTCCCTGCTCAACGACGCACAGCCCCACGTGGAGAGTGGCCTGAACAGCCCGAACCACCACCCAGACAGCAACGATCCGGACACACTCAAGACAGACGGCCCATGTCACCTGCTAGAGAAAGCCGTGAAAGACATGAATATTATGGCGATGAGGTAGCTGAACAATTATATCAAAGTGGTGGATCCGTCCGTAGCAATCACCGGAGACCAAGACGTGAGTATGACCCTAGACCGCCCCCCACCGCCACACGATCATTTCTATGCCCTTAAGCTCAAGATCCCTTCTTTCCATGGAAAGAACGATCCAACAGCTTATTTGGAGTGGGAGCAGAAGATCGAGTTGGTTTTCGATTGTCATCACTACACCGAGGCCAACAAAGTAAAAGTGGCCGCTACTGAATTCTATGACTATGCGTTAAGTTGGTGGGATCAACTTGTGACGTCTCGAAGAAGGAATGGAGAGTTTCCAGTGGAGACTTGGTACGAAATGAAAATGATCATGAGGAAGCGATTTGTACCTAGTCACTTTCACCGTGACCTGCACCAGCGCCTAAGACATCTAAGCCAAGGCAACCGCACGGTTGAAGAATACTTTCAAGAGATGGAGACCTTGCTCATCCGGGCCAGTGTCACAGAAGACAGAGAAGCTACCATGTCTCGGTTTCTTGGAGGGCTAAACCGGGACATCCAGGACCGCTTAGAGCTGCAACATTATGTGGAATTAGAAGAAATGCTCGATAAAGCCGTCCTTATTGAGCAACAACTCAAGAGGAAGCCCTAACTTCGACAAACCTTTGATTCCGGATCTGTTCCATCTAAATCATCTTATGTCCGGGACTTCAAGCCAGCTTTCCAGCGTGATTCCAACCCTTCCACATCCCGGATAGATGCTCGTCAAACTACCAGTGCTTTGGACAAGGGTAAAGCTATTGATCGCCCCGCTAGGAACCGTGATATCTGATGTTTCAAATGTCAAGGCCTTGGTCATTATGCCAATGATTGCATCAACAAGAAGGTAATGACCCTAAGGTATAATGACGAGGTGGAGACCGAGGAATCAGAAAACGACACTCTCTCCGACGAAGGCATTGAACGACCAATCCATGGAGAATTATTGGTTGCTAGACGATCCATGAGTGTCCAAGCTAAACCGGATGTTCAAGAGCAACGTGAAAATCTGTTCGATACCAGATGCTTGGTGCAAGGAAAAATCTGTAGCCTGATCATCGATGGAGGAAGCTGCACCAATGTCGCCAGTGAAGACATGGTCCACAAGCTTGGCCTGACCGAGATGAAGCACCCTAGGCCTTATCCTCTTCAGTGGCTGAACGATCAAGGAGAATTGAAAGTAACCCGCCAAGTGAAGGTTTCCTTGAGCATTGGAAAATATGAGGACGAGATCCTTTGCAATGTTCTACCCATGGACGCGGGTCATATTCTTTCAGGGCGACCATGGCAATCAGATCGCAAGGTAATACATGATGGGTTTACTAAACGCCATAGTTTTGTGTTTAAAGGCAGGAAAACCACGTTGTTACCCATGACACCCAAGAAGTGTACCAAGATCAGCTACACTTGAGCAAACAAAAGGACCCGACCGATAAGAGTAAGGGCAAGAAGAAACAAACCAATTTTTTTGCTAAGGCTGATGAGGTTAAACGAACCCTTCATTCATCCCAGCCTATCTTGATGTTTGTTTATAAAGAGGCTTGCCTCAATCTTACTAATCTGGAACCGGTGCTACCGAGTGAGATGACCTCTCTTTTGCAGGTGTATAAAGATGTGTTCTCCGATGAAACACCTGACGGTTTACCACCTATAAGAGGGATAGAACATCAGATCGATTTTGTTTCAGGATCAACACTGCCCAATCGTCCAGCTTATCGTACCAACCCGGTGGAAACCAAAGAGCTTCAAAGACAAGTGGACGACCTTATGAAGAAAGGCCATATCCGTGAAAGCATGAGCCCCTGTGCGGTCCCAGTTCTCCTTGTTCCCAAAAAGGATGGCTCATGGCGCATGTGTGTTGATTGTAGAGCAATCAACAACATCACGGTAAAGTATCGCCACCCTATTCCTAGGTTAGACGATATGTTTGATGAGTTGCATGGGTCGACCATGTTTTTCAAAATAGATCTTAAAAGTGGTTATCACCAAATCCGGATGAAGGAAGATGATGAATGGAAAACAGCCTTTAAAACCAAACATGGTCTATATGAGTGGCTTGTGATGCCCTTTGGTCTAACTAACGCACCTAGTTCCTTTATGCACTTAATGAATCATGTCCTTAGGGAATTCATTGGATATTTTGTTGTAGTGTATTTTGACTACATTTTAGTCTACAGCAAAAACCTAGAAGAACATATTGGCCATTTGAAATCGGTTTTCCAAGTGCTTAGGAAAGAAAGCTTATTTGCTAATCTTAAGAAATGCACCTTTTGTACGGATAACCTTGTGTTTCTAGGCTTTGTTGTAAGCGCAGATGGTATTAGGGTCGATGAGGAGAAGGTCAAAGCCATCCGTGAATGGCCCAGCCCTAATATTGTGGGTGAAGTCAGGAGTTTTCATGGGCTGGCCGGATTTTATCGGAGATTTGTGAAGGATTTTAGCACCCTGGCCGCGCCCTTGACTGAAGTGATTAAGAAGGACGTTGGATTCAAGTGGGAACATGCCCAAGAGAAAGCTTTTCAGACACTAAAGGACAAGCTCACAAATGCCCCACTTCTTGCTTTGCCTAACTTTGCTAATACCTTTGAAATTGAATGTGATGCTTCAGGAATAGGTATTGGAGCTGTTATAATGCAAGAAAAGAAGCTCATTGCCTTCTTTAGTGAAAAGTTTGGAGGAGCCACGTTGAACTACCCCACATATGACAAGGAACTTTATGCCTTGGTCCGAGCTCTTCAAACATGGCAGCATTACCTATGGCCCAAGGAGTTCGTTATTCACACTGATCATGAATCCTTGAAGCATCTCAAAGGCCAGCAAAAGCTCAACAAAAGACACGCCAAGTGGGTTGAGTTCATCGAGACCCTCCCATATGGCATACGATATAAACAAGGTAAAGACAATGTGGTCGCCGATGCATTGTCCCGAAGGTACACTCTCTTGAACACTCTCGATGCTAAACTCTTAGGATTTGAGCAGATTAAGGACATGTATGCCACTGACCCGGACTATGGAGAAATCTATAAGTCCTGTGACAAGATTTCTGTAGGTCATTACTACAAACAGGATGGGTTTCTCTTCTATGAGAATCGGCTTTGCGTCCCAAATTGCTCCTTGCGAGAATTGTTCGTTAGGGAAGCACATGGTGGAGGATTGATGGGCCATTTTGGCGTAGCCAAAACCATGGCCGTTATGAGAGACCATTTCCATTGGCCCCATATGAGACGGGACGTTGAGAGGATCTGTAGCTGATGCTCCACTTGCAAAATGGCCAAATCAAAGGTTCAACACCAAGGTTTGTATACACCTTTACCCATTCCTTTGCATCCTTGGGTTGACATATCCATGGATTTTGTTCTTGGACTGCCTAGGACTAGGAATGGTAAGGATTCTATCTTTGTGGTTATTGATCGATTTTTTAAAATGGCTCACTTTATTGCTTGCAACAAAACTGATGATGCATCGCATATAGCTCATTTGTTCTTTAAAGAAATAGTGTGTTTGCATAGAATGCCCAAGACCATTGTGTCTGATAGAGACACTAAGTTCCTTAGTTATTTTTGGAAGACCTTATGGTCTAAGCTAGGCACTAAACTCTTGTTTTCTACTACTTGTCATCCTGAAACTGATGGTCAGACTGAAGTAGTTAATCGGACTTTAGGAACTCTTTTGCGTGCTTTTGTGGGAAAGAATCTAAGAACTTGGGAGGATTGTTTGCTGCATTTAGAGTTTACTTATAATCATGCTCAGCATTCTGCGTCTAAGTTTTCTCCTTTCCAAATTGTTTATGAGTTTAATTTCATCTCTCCTTTGGATTTGATGCTTTTGCCTTTGAGTGAAAGACATAGCACAGATGGAAAGCAGAAGGCTGAATTGGTCCAGCAAATCCATAAAGGCTGTATGTCAAAACCGCCAACAAGAATCGAAAAGAAGTCATCTTTAAGGCCGGTGACCAAGTCTGGGTTCACCTTAGGAAGGAGCGGTTTCCCGAAGAAAGAAAATTCAAGCTAATGCCCAGAATGGACGGCCCCTTCATAGTCATCAAGCGGATTAACAACAACGCTTATGAACTTGATCTTCAAGGTAAGTATAATATAAGTTCCAGTTTTAATGTTTCTGACCTTGTTCCTTTTTATGCAGATCAAACGGATTTGAGGGCAAATCCTCTTCAAGTGGGAGGGGATGATATGATCCTGCCTAAGGACACCATGGATGACCCGTGGTCAGAAGAACAAAGGTCCAACATGGAAGAGGTTCTCCCTGAAAACGACTCCAACATTCAGCCAAAGGAGACTCAAGACCAGCTAGACGTCCTGAGCATCGTCCAGACTGACGCTGGACCCCTTGATCCAAAGGAAGGACTGAAGGCGCTTGAGACTACTTGGACAATGCCAACCGGACCAATGACCAGAGGACGCATCAAAAAGCTCAAGGAGTCTATGGAGGAATCGCTCAAGACCATCAGCACATTGATCACGCCAAGTCCAAGATCATCCTTCACTTTCCTCATCCGGGCCCATGAAGTCTAACACTTGGGTAAGTGAATTTTTGGGGGCTCTTTTTCCCTATTTGGTTTTTTCCCATTGGGTTTTACTAAGTAGGTTTTTAATGAGGCCCAAATATTCACTTTCTGTCTGACCCATTTGTTACTTCGGCCCGGCCCATTTTTCTTTCTTTGTCTTTTAATTTAATGAGTGTTGTTAGTAGTTGGTAGTTGGGGAGTTAGGATTTATGTCTTAGCTCTTGCATGAGCTTGCATGTTTTTGGAAGTTGTTCTAAGCATGCAAGCTTGTCTCCTCCCCACTCCTATATATATCGCCCTTTGTCATTTGTACTCTTCATCAAAGTTTTTAATCAAAAGAGTGTTTTCTCTCTAAAAACCTTTGGTCACTTCTCTTCTCTTAGATCCTCCCTAGGTGTGTAATATCTTAGGGTCCATCTAAGAAACTCTTAGGAATTTTCGGTGTGTCATATTCGAAAGCTCCCAAGTCCCGACTTATAGAAGTCTTCCGCAACTTCTGTCGGTTTTCTTTTCGTCCACATCCCTTGGTCCAAACTCGTTTTGGACGCAAGGCTTATCCCGTTTCGTCCTTACTTCCTTGTTGTGTCGATCGTGGGTTGTGATCTCCACCGAGATCGCATCAATGGGTGAATGGTTGAACTTGCAAAGATGAAGGACTTCCTCCTTCTTCCTCTTTACTCCCTTTCAAGCTTGATTAATGTACATAGAAACCAAGCTTGTAACCTTAAAGAACTTCCTCATTAAACCTTAGTATGGAAAACCCTCTGGGACAAAACCAATACTAAGGGAAAAAGAGTGAATTCTTCTTAGCTTAGGGATTGACCATTGAATCTATGAGCTTTAAATTCACCAGTGAGCTCCATAGATCCTTGGATAAAGGCCTTGATGAAACCGCATGTAAATGGCTGTTTTGAAGCTCCTTTTAAGTCTGGTCCATTTCTCCCCCTTTCTTTTGACTACTTGTCTTTAAGAGGTGATTTTGATCCAGCTTTCCTTAAAGCCTTCAATTTGAACCTGTTTCACATACACATATACATGCATGTATCAATTATCACAAGATAAACCAATGCATTATAATGTAAAATGATTTTAACTTTCTTTTTATATGAGTGGATGGCGATTTGGATGATATGATCTAGACCAGTCTGGTTCTCTAAGGACTCCACATTAATGTCTTTGGATTCATCATAATCACATGGATCTCTTCTGGATTCATCATGATCACATGGTTCTCTTCCCTTATATGTTTTGGATCTCCTTTGACCAGCTTCATCTTGCTTCACTTTCTAATTTCAATAAGCCTAACTCAAGAGAATAAGATTGTAGAGTTAAGCTTAATTAGAGTGAGCACACTTATCTCCCAATACACTTTCCCACCATGCTTCCACTAATTGATGTTGGGTTAGTCATGCTTATGACTGTTTTTCATCACTTCCTGATCTAAAACATCATATCAACTCAAAAATAAAGATTAATATTCCAGAATTTGAATAATATCAAGTCTGGTATCAAGTATAATATCTGGTCAAATTCGCAACCTAAAATCATAAAGTTCAAGAACTTATCCTAGATAGAACCTTTGATAAGAGAATTTTGTCCTGAGGTGATTCATCACTTTCCACCAGATTACTACTTCTTCATGATACTTGGTAGCTTGATGGCCATTGGCTCCATCCTCAGTTGATGACAGAAGATTTGGATGACCTTATTCACGGCCTCCATGAAAGAATCAGACTGAGCACTCTTCTTGTGCTTAGACCATCACGAAAATAAAGTTTAGAATCAAGCGAAGCACGACCAACAACCTTGGCACGGCCAACTTGGAGCCGCCAACTTGTGCCAGCTTCATCCGCCTTTTCTTTTTCCATGGAATGCTCATTTTCTTTCCCCCCACAAGCTTGACATTAAGGATAAGAGTCAAGTTTGGAAGAATAAGCATACACAGAATGAATGTCTTAAATTGGTCTTCTTTATCCTTTAAACATAAAGAAGAAGATTGTAAGTATCTTGAGAATAAGAGAATCAGAGTATTGGAGATTAAAAGTATAAGATTTTAAGTAGAATATATGAGACTTAAGAGAATGATGAAGAATAATAGAGAATTATGATGAATGTCAAGGTGAATTTTGGATCCATCTAGGTTCTAAATGCAATGCATAGTCTTCCTAGGTTCTCTTTCATCCTATGAACATTTCTAGATGAGAAATTTTAATCAATCAAAGAATAAGTAGAAAGTTTAGAGATAGCCTTTGCAAAGACTTTGATATTAAGTCTTTGTGAGTATTCCTCCTTTGTGATTGATTATGATCTGAACTTGCAGCATGTGTGCTATGTTGATTTTCACTTCAAGCACATCAAAGGACACCTTACTCCATGGGAGAGCTGATTCATCACATTCCACCAGTCTTTCCTCGCCACTCCTTGTGGTTGTTGTTATTGGTGGCCATTGGTTCTAACTTCTTCTCTATGTGTTGTGCCTTTTTCACTTGCTTTCTTTTGATTTTGTTAGACAATTAAGCAAAACATCAACTCCCATCTGAAGCCTTTGAACCTGTTGAGAATAGACATATTCTAAACAAAAGATAGTGAGTGAAAAAGATTGATTAAGAGTATCCAAACTTAATTTTAAACACTGCCTAAGGACATTTGGATTCAACAAGCCTTCTTAAACGTATTGTTCTAAGTAAAAGACAAGGTTCTCTTCCTCTAGGATCAATGCAATTCATGAACAAATGATTCAGCTAGCTAAACTAGGTTCAAAATATCTCATTCTAACAATTTCTAAATACATGAACAAAATTCAATAAAATTCATGATTTACTAACCACCTAGATACCAGATTCCCTAAAGTTCTAACTCACACAACTATCAATGAAATCAACAAAATAGTTGGATAAGAGTTTAGAAATAGTCTGAATGCATAAGACTTTGATACTAGGTCTTTGCATTTGAATTTAGGAACTGGTTATGATCTAGGTACTCCCTTTCATTATGTTTCTTTCAAAACGCCTGTGGTGATCCAGTAATATCTCCTCCTTTGGAGAAGCAACTACGGTAGAATCAAATGAACCTTCCATCTTAGAAGGTTTATCATTTCTTCACACATCTTCACAAGGTCATCTGATATAGATGGCCCAGTAACATTCTGACTTGAAACCGGATACAAGATTTGAAGTGTTGGTATCATAGTTTTCGCTTCTAGGAGTGCCTGACGGATGAATTTTGCTCATATGAACTTGCAAGTCGACTATTGTTTCATCCAATTGGTTTTCCTGAGCCTTGAGAAATTTCAGATTGTCGTCGTACGGTTTGATTTTGTTACCCATGACTTCAAGATCAGACTGAAGCCTCTCGGAGTTGAACAAAGCAAACTCTGCATGAGACATCCCTCCTCCATTCTGGGTTTCATCTCTAGAAGTTGTTTCTTTTGTATTCAAAAGCATCTTCGTTGATGGATATTGAACACCCAACGGTGTGGTATGAAACGGAATCTGTTGACCTGTAGGATACATTGCTCCTCAGCTTCAATGTTATTACGGGAGAATCTCTTTCTCGATCTCTGCGCTTCAGCTCCTTCTTTTGTTTTACTAAAGGTTTTAATTTTGCAGAGTCTTCTTCTGTAAATTAAGGAAAGCCAAATCTTTATCCTTTTCTTTTGCCAAAGTTGTACACAGCATGATCACGGAGCACTTGCACTCGCTGTTGGAATGAAGAAGAAATGATGAAAGATGAAAGCCTTTGATTCTATAAATAAAGGCGTGAGTGTAATATGCTAAAGGGGAGTGTTTAAGGCTTGTTTGTGTTATAGTATTATGTTATCCTTGTAGCCATTCATGTATAAGGTTATCCTTGTATCCAAACAAGCCTAGACTAGATTAGTATAAATACATTACTCCCTTCACATATTGTAACTAAGCAAGAGAAATCATTCTCTTATCATTATGAATAAAAATATTCTTTCTCTCATTCTTTGTCACTAAAATTCTCTCTCTATATTCTCTTGATCAATGGTGAACCTAAATCTCATATTCTTTCATGGTATCAGAGCCAGATTACATCAAATCTGGGTAAATTTCATCATTCATTTATTGATTCAAGAAGAAATCATCTTGTTCTTCATCTTCTTCTTGTTCAAATTCGAACGTCACTTTGTAACTTCAATTCCGGCCAAACCACGACTCCTTGTGACGATCTGTTTTTCTGGATTGTACATTGGCGAGTTCTGAAGACTCAAAAATTTGAATCGTATCATTTGACCTAAGGAATCAAAAGTTACGAATTTTCTTGCAAAGGACCTTCGCGAGTGCCTCCGCCGCGAACCTCCGTGTTTCCCAGGTCATTCCGACGTCGACTCTTCATCAAATCGTGTTTTTCTAAACCCTAAGCTCAAGCCCTTCGAGTCTAGTTTCTGTTTAAAGAAAGAAGAACTCAATTCCATCAATATTGAAGGATTTTCTTGAAGTTTTCCTCAGAGACGTCCAAAATCCCCCATATCAAGATCCTGGTGATAAAATTCTAATTCCTTCTTAATTTTCTTTAATTCTTTGAATCTAGAAAGTTAAAATAGGATATTGGGAGTGTCTCCACGAATTTTAACTTCAATCTGATAGGTTAAAGAATTCAAGATTGATTTTCTTGTTTACCTTGTTAATTTATTGAATTTCTTTATTAAAGGATTTTCTAAAATTTGATTAAATTTTTAATAAAGGCTTGATTAACCTTGTTGAATTGGATAAGTTCTGTTAGAAATAGATATTGTTGGTTGGAGTTTGTTAAATCTGGTGCAGGAGTTTGGTTGAAGTTAGTTGAAGAGAATGAAGTTGTTGACTTGGTTGGCAAGAAACTACTCACAACCAAGCATCTTCTCCTCCATTGCTATTTGCTTCAAAATCTCAGTTAGCAAGATGAGAATCACGCAAATTTTGTCACTTCGATCACAGAGCTGTCCAATTGCAATAGGGTTTGCATGATCAGAAATGATTGAAGACAGAAGAAAGCACAAGATTTAGGTTTCGGGGAAGATTTCATGATGCGAGACAGTGACTAATAATGATTGATTACGGGAGAAGGAGTTTCCATGGCCAGCCAGATTCACAAAGATCATCAAATGAACGAAGATGACTGTTGATTAAAGTTGAGCCAAATGCGATTGGTAAAGGATGTTCAGGCATAGTTTACCGCGCTGACGTGGACAATGGCGAGGTCATAACCGTAAAGAAGCTTTGGCCAGCGATGGTTAACTGTGGTAACGATGAGAAGCCAAATAAAACCTACGACGTGGTGGTTCTTGAAGTGTTGCAATGACTGTTCGTTTCCCGACTTTATGCAAGCATCCGCTGTTTCAGCTAGAGAAACCAGTGCCACACACGATCCACTGTAATTTGATTCCTTTGGTAGAAGATGCAACAAGAAACGAGGAAGAACGAGTAGTAAGCGAATCATCTAAAGATGCTGATTCTTGAATACCGCTTAACTAAATCACAGGAGTAACAGTTTGACTATATATATATAATAGCTAGTATATTACCATTGTTGGTGTTACCTGTTGAAGTGTTCATTGTTAAAACCCGGTATTGCTTGCCGGTAGAATGTTAATACTCTTTGTGCAGCCAGTCCACTGATCTCAGACGTGAACGACATGCAAATGCGGGCGTGACGTCAGATGTTGAAAGCATAACTGAAGGTCTCAGGCATTCAGGAGCAAATGGCGATGCCATGCCTCTCGGACAACAGTTTGATGGAGGAATTACAGTTCCTAATGAAAGAAACATAATGAAAGAGAGTGCCTAGATCAGAACCAGTTCCTAAACTCAAATGCAAAGACCTAGTATCAAAGTCTTATGCATTCAGGCTATTTTTAAACTCTTATCCAACTATTTTATTAATTTCATTGATGGTTGTGTGAGTTAGAACTTTAGGAATTCTGGTATCTAAGTGGTTAGTAAATCATGAATTTTATTGAATTTTGTTCATGTATTTAGAAATTGGTAGAATGAGACATTTTGAACCTAGTTTAGCTAGATGAATCATTTGTTCATGAATTGCATTGATCATAGGGGAAGAGAACCTTGTCTTTTACTTAGGAAAATAAGTTTAAGAAGGCATGTTGAATCCAAAAATCCTTAGGCAGTGTTTAAAATTAAGTTTGGTTACTCTTAATCAATCTCTTTCACTCACTATCTTTTGTTTAGAATCTGCCTATTCTCAACAGGTTCAAAGACTTAAGATGGGAGTTGATGTTTTGCTTCATTGTCTAACAAAGACAAAAGAGAGCAAGTGAAAAAGGCACAACACATGGAGAAGAAGTTAGAACCAATGGCCACCAAGAACAGCCACCACAAGGAGTGGAGAGGAAAGACTGGTGGAATGTGATGAATCAGCTCTCCCATGGAGTAAAGTGACCTTTGGTGTGTGCTTGAAAAGAAAATCAACAAAGCACACATGCTACAAGTTCAGATCATAATCAATCACAAATGAGAAAATTCACAAAGACTTATCAAAGTCTTTGCAAAGGCTATCTCTAAACTTTCTACTTATTCCTTGATTGATTAAAATTTCTCATCTAGAAATGTTCATAGGATGAAAGAGAACCTAGAAAGACTATGCATTGCATTTAGAACCTAGATGGATCCAAAATTCACCTTGACATTCATCATAATTCTCTATAATTCTTCATCACTTATACTTTTAATCTCCAAATCTCTTATTCTTCATATTCTTCAATACTTCAAATCTCTTAATTCTCAAAATATTTCACAGATACTTACTATGTTCTTCTTTATGTTTAAAGGATAAAGAAGACCACTTTGAGACATTAATTCTGTGTATGCTCATTCTACCAAACTTGATTTTTATTCTCAGTGTCAAGCTTGTGGGGGGGGGGAAAGAAAATGAGCATCTAATCTAGAACAAGCTGGCTGTGACAAGGAGGCACATGAAGCTGGCCCAAGTTAACAAGTTAGCGCTCGCTGGTACATGGTACATGGCCGTGTTGCTCTAATGTGCTCATGCGTTTCATGCAGTTCATGTATGGACAAGGTTCATGCTGGATCATGATTATTCCAAGATGTTTTGCCTTGGAAAGTAAGCACAAGAAGTGTGCTAAGTCTGATTTTCTAATGGAGGCTGTGAATAAGGTCATCCAATTCTTCTGTCATCAAATGAGGATAGAACCAATGGCCATCAAGCTACCAAATCTCATGGAGAAGGAGTAAGCTGGTGGAAAGTGATGAATCACCTCATGACAAAATTCTCTCATCAAAGATCAGGAAGTGATGGAAAACAATCATAAGCATGACTTACCCTACATCATTTAGTGGAAGCATGGTGGGAAAGTGGATTAGGAGATAAGTGTGCTCACTCTACTCAAGCCTAATTCTACAATCTTATTCTCTTGAGTTAGGCTTATTGAAAGTAGAAAAGTGAAGCAAAATGAAGCTAGCCAAAGTGGATCCAAAACATATAAGGGAAGAGAACCATGTGATCATGATGAATCCATAAGAGAACCATGTGATCATGATGAATCCAAAGACCTTAATATGGAGTCTTTTGAGAACCAGACTGGTCTAGATCAGATCATCCAAATCGCCATCCACATTTATAAAAAGGGAAGTTAAAAATCATTCTTATATTATAATGCATTGGTTTATCTTGTGAGAATTGATACATGCATGTATATGTGTATGTGAAACAGGTTAAACTTGAAAGCTTTGAGAAAGCTAGATCAAAATCACCTTTTAAAGACAAGGAGTCAAAAAAAAGGGGGAGAAATGGACCAGACTTATAAGAAGCTTCAAAACAGTCCATTCCACACCAATGATCCCAACATGGAGTGTTATACTCTTTTTCCATAGAAAAGATTTTGTCCCAATTGGGTTTTCCTTCTCTAGGTTTTTAATGAGGTAATGCTTCATGGTTGCAAGGTTAGGCATTTTCCATGTCTTAAGCTTGGGGGGGAGTGTTGGAATGAAGAAGAAATGATGAAAGATGAAAGCCTTTGATTCTATAAATAAAGGCGTGAGTGTAATATGTTAAAGGGGAGTGTTTAAGGCTTGTTTGTGTTATAGTATTATGTTATCCTTGTAGCCACTCATGTATAAGGCTATCCTTGTATCCAAACAAGCCTAGACTAGATTAGTATAAATACCTTACTCCCTTCACATATTGTAACTAAGCAAGAGAAATCATTCTCTTATCATTATGAATAAAAATATTCTTTCTCTCATTCTTTGTCACTAAAATTCTCTCTCTCTATTCTCTTGATCAATGGTGAACATAAATCTCATATTCTTTCACTCGCTTTATCTCCTCCAGTGTTTTCTCCTTCTTCCATCTCAGCTCTTTCATTTGCCTCTCCGCCTCACCATAATTGTCCATCGTCCGTGTTGCAGTTGGCTTTGCAAATCTCACTTTCGCCGCATCATGGCTTCCAAGCGTGAAGATCCCGGCCGTTCAGATGATTCCTTCATCCAAAGAAACTGCACCATCACTTATGCATGGGAGCGCACTAATCATTTCAACCCTTGTTTTGTAGTCCTATAGGTGGGAGAAGAGACTGTAAAACAAGGTCTCACGAAGACCATATCCATATGCTGTTAAACAGAGCAAGTAAGCTGGATCAATCTGAATCATGTTCACAGCATATCCGAGAAAATTGGGAGGATATTCGCCGTTAGCCAATTTGGGTTTCGGAAGATCAAGCCTTCTTTGTGGATCACCAGCTATGTGGTTACCAACATATGGTCTCAGGTTTTCTAGACAGATGGCATCGAATTGGTCTTCAATGTTTATGCCAATCAAAGAGGCAAGCCTGTGAAGGCCAACACTTTTTTCAACGTTGCCTTGGTTGTCATAACTTTCTAAAGGCTTAATACTTTCGTAATCCTTGCATACAAGTGCCAACATCGAGCGAGTCCCTAAATAATCTGACAAAACCTGGCTCAACTTTTCATCATTGACTTTCCCTAGTTTAGCTACAAATCCAACTACACCTTTTGTCAAATTCAACTGAGAAGCCTGCGAGCAATGAAGAGACTGAACATGACTTAAAAACTCCAGCAGCTGAGTTTACGAGCTGAAGGATCTGTTCATTGATATCTTCACCCTCAGAATTGGTATTGAAGTAGATACCCCATTATATATCTTGCTATGCGCATTGGAATCTTCAAATCCAACTTGAAACTTTTCAGCATCAAAAGCTCCTCAAGCTTGTCCTCTTCTTCTTTGGTAGTGAGTAGTTTCTTGCCAACCAAGTCAACAACTTAACTCCCTTCAACTAAATCTTGCAACAGATTTTAACTAACTCCAACCAACAATATCAACTTCTAACAGTCTTTATCTTCACAACCAAGATCAACAAATACAATTTTCGAATTTTATTATTAAACCAATCAAAAATTTCAAGTTTCCCTCCTTTTTTAGAAATTCAAAGTTTGATAAAGAAATTAAGAAAATCAATCTTGAAGACTTAAACCCTTCTGATTAAAACCAAGCTTTGTGGAGACCCTCAAAAGATTCTTATCTAACCTTCCAGATTCAAAGATTTGAAGAAAACTGAGAAAGGATAAGAATTTTATCACCAGATTCTTGTAAGAGGCGATTTCTGACGTTTTGCAGTAAAACTTCAAGAACTTCCTTCAAACGTAAGGAAATTGAGTTCTGATTTCTTTAAACAGAAACTAGGCTCGAAGGGCTTGATTTTAGGATTTGGAAAATTACAATTTGGTGAAGATTTGACGACGGAATGACCTGGGAAACACGGAGGTTTGTGGTGGAGGCACTCGCGGAGGTCCGATGCAAGAAAATTTGTAACTTTTGATTTACTTGGTCAAATGATGCAAATCCAATTGGCATGGCTTCAGAACTAGCTGAAGAACAATCCAGAAAAAGCAGATTGTCAAAAGCTGTCGTGGTTTGGCCGGAATTTGCGATCAAGTTTGATGAACGAAATAGGAATGAAACCAGATTGTGAAGAAAATGACTTCTTCTTGATTCAATGAATGAATGATGAATTTTACCCAGATTTGATGTAACCTGACTCTAATACTATGAAAAAATAATAGATTTAGATTTAGATTCACCATTGATCAAGAGAATAGAGAGAGAGTTTTAAAGACAAGAAAATGAGAGAAATGATTTTTTATTAATAATAAGATAATTATTTCTTCTTGCTTACAAATCTAATCTAATATAGGCTTGTTTGGATACTAAGGTAGCTTAATATATGCTTGACTACAACAACAATTATATTATTAATCCTAAACAAGCCTAAATCACTCTCCTTTGGACACATGACACCTACTAATTGATCAAGACACTCTAGCTTCATTTCTTCACTTTGTCTTCATCATTTTTCTTCATTCTAACAGACCACCACTGAGACCAAGAGATCTGAAACCATCTCCACTAAAGAGAACCGAAAACTTCCGAACCACCACCACTTGGAAAAGCCATCGACAAGACTCAAACACCATAAGACAAACATCACCATTGACCTTTCACAAACCATATGCGTCCTCAAACAAACGGCTTCACTCGGAAAACACCAGTAGACCAAGCCCCACCGCGTCTAATCTCACCCTATATCCAGATCTGGATTTGCAAAAAGCTAAGTCTAAAAGTCCACCATAGAACCACTCTACTGAAACCCCAAGACCAACCATCACCTCCATAGCCAGAGGAAAGACACCAGAGACGGTGCCAACGAGTTCACGGTCTCACACTTCACAGATCTGGATTTAGTGCATAATCCAAAAAAAATTGCAGTAAAAAAACAGTTCTGGTTGAGAAGAGGCGGAGATGGTAAGAAAAAAGAAAAATAAAGAAGGACTAGCCCTCTCCGACGACAATTCCGAAGAGGCAGACGGTGACTGCAAAAGCTTAACGAGAGGGAAGAGAGAGGTGGCGGAAGAGAGAGACTATATGTTTATGTATCTTGTAAATTTTTTTATGATATCATATTGTTCGAAAAAAAAAAAAGTTTGACAGTGTTTGAACGAATATCTACAAATTTCTTTTTTGAGCAATTGGGCTTGCCAATGAGCTCATCCTTAACGAAATGACCCATTGGGCCATATCTTCATAGTGTTTTCGCGACGAATAGACTCTTTTCAAAATCTTCCCTACGAATAGACGGAGAGATTGCTCGGTGAGTGTGTGTGAGCTCATAATCTGGCCTTTTCATTGTTTCTGCTTGATCTGGTTTCAGTCATACCGTTGGATTATTCGGTTTTCTTCTCTCAGTTTTTTTTTTTCTCCCGACGAAATTTGCCATCGTGTGATATAGTGCGAGAGAGAAATAATGGCGGTGGCGACGAGCCTCGCTTCGCTTCTGGAGAAGCTCAAAGTGGAGGAGCCGTACCTTCCACCGCGAAATTGGGAATCCTTACATTCTGAGAGCGGCCGATTTCCTCCTCCTCCAACTCGTGCTTCTGCTTCTCCTCCGTCTTCGTCCTCTGTCTCTGTAAGTTTAGTGCCGCAACGATTTACGCTTTTCAAGTATGTATATGTGGAAAGATGAGCTTGCATTTCGCTCTTGCGTGAATAGTTTATTGTTTCTAGTAACTGCGTGGCTTGTATCGGAAACCTAATATGGGATTTGGGTAAGTATCAATTTTGTTGAGGTGATTTTATTGATTGAGTTTTGTTAAGATCAATCTAGGGTTTTGGGTTCCGAGATTCAGTAAGATGATAGTGTGTCATTTGCTAGTGCTCGATAGACTATGAGTTGGGGCGAAATCATTTTCTAGGGAAGATTACGATGTGGAGAAACCGTGAGGTTCTGAGATTATGTTAGTAATAGCAACATGTTATTGAGAACAATCAAATATCTTTAGTGCTTAGATGAGAGACGTAGATAGTCCTCTCATAGTCTAGCTCTTTCCATAAAATGGCGTGTTATCAAGAGTTAAAAGTTTTGTGTATTATTCGGATAAGTAAATGAGACTAGTTCTCATTTCTGCTACATTTAATTACTTTTTGTTTCTTATAATAGGAATCAAGCTTGGTTAGGTTGGCGTTGAATGCTCTGCAAGGTGTTGAGTCTTCTCTTATCAGCATAGAGAAGCTCTCTTCTGTATTATGCTCTGAGCCAGCTGACAGGACCACCCACAAAATTCCGAGCTTGTGGCATCGGTTGTCAAGCACTGATGCGTTGGGACAGATTCTTAGAAACATAGGATGCTTTGGTTCTTTGGTCTTTCTTCTCCATAAGTTCGTAGACCATTTCACGAGCTTGAAGTTGGATGTGGAAACAACTACCGAGGAACAGGGGAGCTATAAAGTAGGTGAAAATGAAGAAGTCTATAACAAGAGCTGCTATACTCTTGTTAATCAGGCTTTTGCTATTGCTGTGAGAAAGGTCCTAGAAGGCTATATATGTGGACTGGACACATTATGTGCATCGGTAGAACTGCGGCGTTCATCAAACAATGTGGATCGGTCTGACCAAGGTTCCTCTTGGCTAGGCTGTCTTACGAACGTAGTTCACCCAAAGATAACTTTATTGGAAGTTTTTCTACATACTAGAGAGTTACGAACACAGATTGAAGCTCTTGCGAACATATGTGATTTGTATGATATATCCCTATCTTTTTGTGGCTCTCCTTGGGAATGCCTGATTACTGAAGCAACCACGCGATTTCATGGGTTCTACAGAGGAAGCGACCTGCTTACTTACTTATATTCACAACTAAAGGTAAGGCTCAGTTATGTTCCTCATTTAGTGTTCGTCCTACTTTTTTTCTTTCATGACGCAATTATCAATTAATGTAGCCTAGAGGCACCTTCAGTTTCAGCTTCAGTCGTTTCCTGTTCACATTTTATAATGGTTACTTTGCGTCATTAAATTTTATATTTTTAGTAACTCCTAGATTTACATGTTTTAAAGAAATATGAAAGAATATCTGTAGATGGCATGTAAATAATTCTATGCACCTTGTGATGTCGACCACTTTATATGGTGACTATAGGTCCAAGTTATGCTTAAAAACTATTAAAGCAAGGAACTTATACATTTTGATTTTTTATGACTTCTTTTCACGACATATGTAGGTTGCTGATCCTGCTCACAGTGCTATGCTTAAGTTTTTGTTCCTCAAAACATGTGAGCCATATTGTGAGTTTATAAGATCTTGGATATTTAAAGCCGAACTTAACGATCCTCATAAGGAGTTCATTGTGGAATGTGTCAGTGAGTCGACATCTTTTTCGCGGAATAGGCCTGGCATCTCCCCACTGAAGAGGGTCAGGGTAATACTCTGTTCTTGTTTTCTGCATCTTTGATTTTAGTATATTAAACCATTGATAGCAGATTGGTTCCATTTCTGCACTCTAGGAGCAAGGAGGGGTTGGTCCATGTTTCTTGGATGGGTTCTTGGTACCTATATTAAGGGCTGGTCAGCAGCTCCAAGTAATTACAAAACTTCTTGAATTGTGTAATCTACCTGCATCTGGACACCAGAATTACGCAGATCTTCTTCCCTGTTGGGCGAATTATTCCACCACTAGTCAAGTGTACCCATCTCCAGTTACTTTCAACAAATTGCATATCGAAGTGATGATACAAAAGAGAGGCGATTACTACAGAAGCATGCAAGAAAAACTTGGTGACCTTTCAAAAAAGTTTGAACTGTTCCTTGGGCAGGTATGGTGCTTCTTTTGATTTTTATTTACCAATTATTAGCTCTTGCTATTATTTCCGAAGCATGATTTATGTGTCTGATGATACTCTCTCTCTCATGGCTACGCTAGCCCTGACGTTCTCGTTTTATTGACCATAGGAGGTTTTACTCTGTTATGAAATCAATTTTCCCTTGGTAATTTGATATCTTACTAATAGTTCAGTTGAATTCTTGTTTGTACCTGTGGTTTAGTTTTTTTCTGGAAATCATGTGGATTGTAATCCCGAATGATATCAGATAAAACTACGATATCAAAATCATTATTATTGGGAGTCTCTCTGATATAGTAGCTTGCTGATGTCTTTGTTAAACAATACCTTAAATTGCATATACGTGTAGATCTTAACTGCATGCTACATCATTAGTGTCAGTTTTGCGTTGAGGAATCCTTCAAATCACACTATTCAGCATTGTAGAATCGTCTAGTTTTGTGGTTTCTTGGACTGTGAGCTGATGGTGGAAGTGTTAATATGGGACCCTAAATGCTAGCCTTTTGGTTGCATTTGAAGCTATCGAGAAGTTATTTCTGCACCATTTGTTTTTTGTTTTGTCTTGTATTGACATTTTATTTTTAGGTTCCTGGAGCAATTACTTTACCAAGATCCACTGGTGACGGAGAAAAAATTCAGAACAGTTCCGTTTATTTCACACTGGATGATAGTTTACTAATTCCTTCAACAAATGCAATGGACTTGACCAGGTGTTCTTCCTGTTTTTATTTATCATTTACCCCTAGTTTGCTGAACGTGAACTGATGACATTTTATTGGGATTCCAGGGACCAGAGTGGTTCAGATTCTGATGACCAGAAAACAGAAGAGAGATGGTTTTCAGAGATAGATGCGTCATTCTCATCTGAATGTTCATCTACTAGGGACTCTTTGGAAGCATCTGATGTTGGAATCCTTGATTTGCAAAGTACATTAGTAGGGTCTTCACCAAATTATTTATCAGCTCTACGTTTCTCTGTTGCCTCTGATAGGAATTGTTATCAGAATCTGGTCCAGCATAGTGAATCAGGTTATATAGAGAGGAAAGGTGAGAAGGCAGATACTCATCACCAGTGGATGGATATTGAGCCAGAAGAGTCAACTGAAGTATGTGAGGATGCTAATTTTATAGGGCCTCTTTCTATTAATACATGGCCCCTTGGCGGATTACCTAGAAATCCGTTTAGTGTTGATAAACACGCGGAAGATGACAGAGAATATCCACCAAATGATTCAGGAGATAAGATGGAACACAGGGACTTAATGAATACTGATGACGGCATGCTTTTATTAAACAATATTCCCACCGGCAGTAGTTGTCCGAAGCAGGAGAGAAAGAATGTTTTACTGGAAGACTGTTCCTTATCAAAATTGTATTTATTGAAAGACACAAAGGTAAACTACCCTTGCGAGGTGCTCAGTATGAACCCTATGCTGAGATGTGATTTCTTGCGCAAAAACGGAAACACAAACAGGAGAGACCAGGGGAAATCATTGCCTTGGTTTGATTTTTCTGCGGTGGATGACCCTTCCAAGACATGTCTTGCCAAGATACCTGTAGGATTCCCTGTTGATTTTAACTTGCAATTTCACAGTTCTCAGACTGATAGAAAGAGTCATCGCCATGCCAACCAAGAATGTGCCATAGATAGGTCTGATGTTGAAGATGCGGAAGTTTCTTGCAGTCATTTATCTTCAGGTTTCAAAGGTTGCGCTGATAAAAATAAGTCAAATGCATCTGGTGGAAGTAGATGGGAGGGTATGCTTCTCAGATCAAATAACCCTGAAACTAGTGCATTTAGTGATTGCAGACAGAGCTCCTCTGGCACATTTGAATTGCCACTAGATTTTGTAATAGACAAGTGTCTACTGCAGGAAATACTTCTTCAGTATCCTTCTCGATGATTTCATTTGCTATTGATATACATATTAACAATTTGACATTTGTACTTTTCTCGGGGTGTTTTTCCATGAAATCATGTCATGACTATTCACTTATCACTTTTCCCTTAACAAAGAAAAGATATAACTTTGTCAGTAAGCTAGCTATCAAGTTGCTCGAAGAAGGATTTGGCTTGCAAGAACATCTGCTAGCTCTACGCAGATATCATTTTATGGAGCTAGCAGATTGGGCAGATGTATTAGTAGTGTCCCTTTGGCATCATGTAAGTCTGCTGTCAATCTATTTTATTGTGATGATTCTTTTTAATATCTACAGATAATGCTTTTATATAGATTTTCTCTCATTTGGATTCCAGAAATGGCTTGTTACGGAGGCAGATAAGAGAATTGCAGAAATCCAAGGGTTTCTAGAATCATCAATTCAGAGATCATCATGTGAACGAGACACTTGTAAAGACAGGTTATTTTTGTACAAAAGACAAGGCAAAATGCATCTCCCATCAACAACCATTGGTATGGACTTCTACATCGCAAATTTATTAATTATATCTGTGTTGAATTTGTTAATCTGATACTCCATGTGTGTTTACAGGAGTACGTTCTTTTGATTTCCTAGGGTTGGGGTATCGAGTTGACTGGCCAATCAGTATAATTTTAACATGTGACGCGCTGAAAGCATATGCTGATGTATTCGGCTTTCTGGTTCAAGTGAAACTAGCAGCCTATGCATTAACTGACGTTTGGTGTTCACTGAAGGTAAAGGTTCAGCTTTGTTGATTCACTGCTTGTGAGATAGCACCCTTTTACATAACATTTTGCTGCAGTTTTCTATATTTTTCATGGAAGATGTTACTTGAAAATTGCTTTTCTTGTTCTGCCTGATATTTCTTGTAGCACTATTCATCTTCTGGGATTTTGATGTCACAATGACTGTAATGTCCTTCTAGGATGTACGACGTACGGTGCATGAGAATAAAGAGGGGATAGCGAAGCAAGAACTCCGGTGGTTAAACATATTGATGAAACTAAGGTAAATCCAATATAAAAGCTCCATACTTACATAATCAATTTCTGACTCATTGAGCTAAGCATCTATTAGACAATGTGACTGCATGAACTTAGGTATGGTAATTATATATCTTCAATTCATGCAATACCTTTGAAAATACTAAATTTCCTTTGATAAACATTTGTATTGTTTCTTCATCACTGTGCTCGTATGATACGCAATATTTTTCAGATAGTGGAGTCTACGTTCTCCTTGGTATCTTTGACGTCTGTCTTCTCTGTGCCAGGCATCAGATCAATCATTTTGTATCAACACTACAGCAATATGTACACTCGGAATTGTCACACGTATCATGGTCCAAGTTCCTTCATTCCCTGAAGCATAAGGTGGGGCATATTACACTCTACATTTTATTTGGTCAAAATAGATACATGCTTCTATGATGGCCTTCTGAAATGTTACGTTACCTAAAACTACGACTCTTTCTTTGAAGCGAACTTCTGTCACTATAGCTTATTGGTACTGGTTTAACATCATTGCCTAGCTACTCAGAAACCAAAGTGCTTACAGTGTACTTTTTTATCACGATTTCAGTGGCGGTTTTCTCTTTAATTGGTTTCCTGCGTAAGAATTACATATCCCATTTCCTCTGGTGTTTCAGGTCAAAGATATAATGGATCTCGAGTCTGTGCACATGGCTTATCTTAGTGAAGCTCTGCGCATGTAAGTCTTGTCTTCTATCGGCTTCTGAAGTTTGGTGGCATTGTAATTTGACTGACCTGATCTGATGCTCTTTGGAAATAAATCATATAATCTAACTGCCCGTAATCAAATACTTGTAGATGTTTTCTGTCTGATGAAACACACGTCATATCAAACATCATAGTGAACATCTTACAGTGCGCACTGGACTTTCGGTCTTGTCTTGCCAGAGGCATTCCAAGTTCAGGTCGTGTTCCAAACGATCCATGGACGACAACGCTAGGCATAAACACATCTCAGGTAAAAGAAAACATATCAGATTCTTTTATGCGCGGGCGTTTCCAGTATTGTTGCGAGAGATTGAGTTTGTTATATCTACATTAAACAGGTAATGATGGTGAAGGAGAAGTTTGACAAAGAGTTGAAGGATCTGCATTTGTGTCACTTGAGATCACCAAAACATGGGAGGTTTGGGCTCTTTCGCTTCTGGGACTGCCTCAATTTCAACCTCTTTTATTCAGATATCCTTCATGATTCTAACATCTTCGCTCTTATTCCTTAGAAATCAATGTATGATAATACTCTTGTGTTGTATATTATTCTTTTGTAAAATATGATTCATCTCCATATTTTGTGTTTTAAATTCAACACAACTGCACGCAAATAATTGAGTTTCTGAATCATGTGATTATTGAATCCATAAGTTGCCAAAAGAATTGACAATCAAAGTCGTTGCTATCATGAGGACTCGTAATCTTTATATCTGTTTCAAACAAAAAAAAGAATAATAATAAATATCAACATTGAGTCAGAAGTTCTGAAATATTGTATTTATGTGGAACTTGGAAATGGGATTGCTTAATTAAAAAAAAAAATTAAGGAAGGTCTCTCACAATTCAAGAACAGTTTTTCCTTGTACTTTTCATAATTTTTCTTATTTCTCTCCAATCGAGATGTTTACACTGACAGATCATCACCAATAATTATAGAGAACAAACTATTATCTCAGAGCTAACTACAAGAAATCAGAAAACTTACAGTTTTTTTATAGCATATTATCAACTGAAATTTGTTTAGAATGACTCATATCTTATACTTTATTACTAGACTAACCCATTCATATTTTGGTTCAAAACATTGGTAATTTTTTTTTTTTGTCAACACATTGGTAGGTTAAATACATAAAAACCTGCATAACTCATTTTATTTACTAGTTTGTCATTTGAGTAGATAACTTCTCAACGGTTACCAAATTGAAGTCGTAACAGTTCAACTTTCTACAATCCCTTCTACAAATACACAATTAAAACCCTACTTATTAAACTGTTTGTCTTCGTCTGCATTCTCTTCGTGTGCTTCTCTCTGTTTTCGTGTTCGCTGAACTTGGTATTTTCCGGCTTCGTCATCTTAACCAAAATCTTTTCGTGTTCTCCCTTACAGGTAAGAATCAGTGGAGAAGAACTATTTACTGCTACCGCCGATACTTTTTTCCTGTTGTCGCAGGCATATTTGTATTTACTGCAAAATTATGTTATAGTTTCTGTTTAATTAGGTTAAATTATGTCCGGATGTATCAGTAATAAACTGTAGTTATTGTGGAATTGTTTAAGGTTGTCGCAGAACTATTCGTAGTAACCGTATAATTATTTTGATTTTTGTAGTTACCTCGTTCTTCTATGATTTGCAGAATATGGTCGATTCACGCTACCCAGCCAGACTTTACGATGATGGAAACTCTCCTTTTGAACTGAAGAGCATGAATCATTACTGCACGTTTGGTTCAAAAAATATATTGGCGTAGATGCGTGGGAGGCGCTGAAAAACTCATCTGTTGGAGTTATTCTGAAACTGGTGGACATAGATTTGACCGATAAGTATATATATTCTGCGAGTATCATTCATCACTTCATAACCCATCAGTTGTCAATCATCGATGACCATGAGTTTTGGTCATTGATTGATGATCAGCCTATGCGATTCTCGCTAAACGAGTATAAGGAAATTATTGGTCTTAACTGTGACCTATATCCTGAGGAAGAACCGGTAAACACTTCAGAATATGAAGTGAGGTGGAGAGAAATGAATGTCGCTCCAAGATGTGGACCTTCATGGGAAGAGATGGCTAAGGTTTTGCCACGGTGTGAAGACTGGAGTTTGGAGAGGAGGATGATATTAGGCAGGTTATGCATCTTGCATGTGGGGATTTATGACATACATCATGGTTCCCGGATACCGTTGGAAAGTGCCAAACAAGCGCTTATTGCTGACCAGTTTGAAAAATATTCATGGGGTAGAACTGGATTTTGCAGTTTGATAGACTCTATCAAAATTGTTTCCATAAAAGGAAACAGCTACACACTATCTGGTTGCGTTCATGTTCTTCTGATATGGATTTTTAAGTCTGTTCCTGCGGTTGGAGAGATTTATGGGATGAGGAGGGATTTGGTTGATGTGCCACCACTCCTTAACTGGCGCGGTAGTCGCCAAAGTTTTAGTTTTGAAGAACTCATTGTTGATGAGAAATTAAACATCAAGAGATATATTATTTAACAGTATTGTTAGAATCTCTACTTTGACATTTTTTGTGTATGGTTTACATGTTATCGTGGAGATAGAAAGGGTTTCCATGATTGATTTATAGGTTCGGGTGAGGCATATGTTTCCCTTTACATATGAAGATAGGTACCCTACATGGAACAATAACCAACAAAGCTTGGATAGGAAGCTTGACAATCTGCTTTCGGATATCATATCCGATCAGTTGGTTAAAGGTACTTGGACTGGTGGGAAAAAAAATCCTTAAAACGTAAATCACGTTTGGCTGATCACCCTAACAAGCAGAAGAAGGAGAACAAGCTCAAGTCTGAGTTATAGTCAGTTGAAATTGTAGAAGAAGCTGATAATGTGGAGGGCATCAGAGGTTTGCTTGACTTAATTATTAAGATGGTGGAAGGTTTATCTGACATGTTTGACAGCTTGGAGGACACAGTATCCAGAAGATTAAAAGACTTCGAGGCATTTGCCTCAACTGTGAGGGGTGAAATAAGAAACCTTGCCCATGAAATAAAGCAAAGTCGTCCGACAAATGATGATGCCAATGTCAGCACTTCTGAAGGCAAGCAAGAGAAAGAAGATGATTCCGGCAGTAGCACATCGGCAGGTGGTATTACAGTGGGTCGCGGTAAAACGAACACTATAAATATACCAAATCTAGTTGACAGTTCCGATGATCCAGTAAGTAATACTATAAAAAGACTGTTTTTACATTCTGATACGACATGCTTACTTGATGTTTAACATGTTTACGCAGTCATGGCTGGTAGAGAAGGGTGAAGTTGCATCTGATGGGCTTGAAGTGACGAAGGTGGTGAAAAATTCAAAAAAAACTCCACAGCGTAAAGCAGAAAACGATGATGTCGTTGACATTATGTCACAGCGGAATGAAAAAGATATGCAGATGGCGCCAAGTCCTGGAGAACAGTTGGACATTGCGTTGTCCATCGTGGATGTTGTTAATCGAAAGGGAATGCAAATTCCCAAATTGGCAGATTGTCAACAATCGCCATACCTTTCTAATTCCACAGTCAAACGCATCATCCCAAGTGTGGTCAATTCTGAGAACGCTTATGATCCGATGGCTCCAGTAAATAGGAACGCTTTGAAAACTGGATGGATACGACTAAGTATGTATCACTTAATTAATTATTGTATATAATTCAGTAATGTATTCTGTTATCTAACTAATATGTCCTTTGTCCAGGGGTAAAAAATTTTCAACATCCGGTGATTACTTCATTCCAATCATTCTTCCTAGAGAGAAATGGAGTTTTAGAAAGGGTGAACCTAATAGGTGGTTGTTCGATATGGTAAGTAATTAGTTATCGCTAGATTATTAACAGTTGTCGCTCAGTTAGTTGTGATTTAGATTAAGTTATCGCTGATTTTTTCATAGTTGTCACTAAGTTAGTTGTAGTAGTGGTTGAATTCATTTTAGTTGTCGCTGATTTATTCATAGTTGTCGCTCAGTTATCGTGAAAGTGGCTGAATTCGTTTTAGATGTTGCTGATTTATTCGTAGTTGTCGCTCAGTTATCGTGAAAGTGGCTGAATTCGTTTCAGTTGTCGCTGATTTATTCGTAGTTATCGCTCAGTTATCGTGAAATCACTCACTCTTGCCATTTTCATGGTTAATAACACTTAGCTGAAGCACTGACAATGTTTCGTAGAAGAGACATGCGTCCTGTGTCACCATACCGGGCAAGGGTTGGCTTCATAGATCAGTGGTTCATGAGTATCATGCAACGGGATTTTAAAAGTACGAAGTTGAAGTCAACCAAAATCTCGTTCGATGCACAATATTTAGACCACTTCAACGGAGTGTTACCTAGTAGCTCAGTAACAAGAAAGAAATGGTGGCACGATATTGATAATTTGTACGGTATTGTCAACGTAGGCGGTAATCATTGGGTTGCAGTAGACATCAACTTCCCTCGCGAAACAATATTTGTCTATGACTCAATACCCACTATCACCACTGACAAGGGCCTCCTCGTAGAGATGCATTTTCTTCGGAAATGCATGCCAGCAATATTAAACATTTGTGTGCCAGATACAGAACGCCGACGAACCGATCAGTTGTTTAAGATGAGTAGAGTGAGAAGGAGTGTTCCAGTTCACAGAACCCAAGGAGCTGGAGATTGCGGTGTTTACGCTTTGAAATTCGTAGAGTTTCTGGCTTTGGTAAGGAGTTTCGAGGGGCTTAACGATGAGAACATGGTCAGTCTCTGACGTAAACTGGCAGCAGAATTGTTCGATGAAGTTCAGGAAATAATAAGTGTCGCACCAGTTACGGCCACAGATCCCATACCCATTCGTGCCATACCACATAAAATTTCAACATCATAATCGTCACTTTCATTAATGTAATCTTCGATAACAATACGTTTAATTCTGGGTTTGTATTCAAATATTTCTACTAGACATAACGCTAATTTGCAAATGTTTGTCGCTCAGTTAGTAAATCTGAGGTAATTCTAAAATATATCTGCGATAGGTTGAATGCAAATCTGCACGAACTTGTAAATAAATCTGCGATAACTTGATATTATAGTTGCGGTTAATATGCGATAAGTTGAAAATAAATCAGCGATAACATGAAAATATGTCTGCCGTAATTTGAATACAAATCTGCGAGAACTTGTAAATAAATCTGCGATAAGTTGAATATAAATCTGCGAGAACTGGTAAATAAATATGCGATAACTTGGAAATAATCCTTCTGTAACAACATAATATATCTGCCATAAGTGCAAATTACTTGTGGCAGTTGTGATAACTTGAAAAATCATAATTAGTCGAGAAATTCAAACTTGAATGATTACACGGTTCTGACAGTGAAGGGACATTACGAACCCCCAAATTGAAATGTTTACGCAACTGCAGAGGGATTACGAAGAGTCAACAGACGTGACATCAAAAAGACACAGCATTTAAACCGCTTAGCGTGATTTGAGCCAACAGATATGACAATGAAGAGACACTTTAATTTAAACATCCATTAACCCTAAACCGTCGCTAAGGACCACTATAAATAGATGATATACCATCTCTATTGATTGCAACAAAAAAAAACTTTATTTCATATTTGCAAATCTATCTTACTCAAATGGCCTCAAGCTCTTCAAATTTCTCAAAAAAACGAAAGACAGAAATGTCCGTCAACGAACTTCAGGCAGCGTTGGATGACGCTGTCATGTTGAAGGATCAGGCTAATCAACGCCTGAAATCCTGCCTCCTTATGGTCAAAGACCAGATGGAGAAGAAGGAAGAGAAGCACTATCTCCAACTCAAGTTGGAAAAAAATGCTAAACTATCCGTCCTCAACAACATAATCGCTGGACGGATAACAGATTTGCAAGCGGCTCGCCAGGTCTACGCCGACAAACGCAACTGCCTTGCAGCAGAGGCAAACGAGGTGCAGATCCCATACATCGACTGGTTGAAGTTTGGGATACATTATATGTAATATATGCACTTTGTTCCCTCTGTAATAATTTTTTTTAATAAAAAAGTTACCCTTCTCGTCTCTTCCAATTACTGACTTTGATTTGTCTGGTTATCATATAACAAATATGCGGTAGATGAAAATAAGTTTGCGATTATAAAACTTAAAAAAAATCTGCCAACGTCATTTAATTTCTGCAATGTAATAAATCCTAAGAACAATTTAAAAATACAGACATAGTGACGAATATCTATGGTTGTTTACAAGTTTGACGGTTATGTCCAACTTCATTACAGTTACCACAGACGTGTTGTTTTCGCGGTATTTTCTTGTCCATCACAACTTTTAAGCATGATTTCATTCTCGATTTTTGGGCCGTCCTGGTTGTTGCTTAGTTAGAGGCAGAAAACATATCTTCCTGGTAATATGTTCGGGTACTGGTATACTAAAATCCATTGGCATGATTGCGGTAGCATACACATTATACAAATAGGAGCGATGGTAGTATAGGTGACAAAGAGTAATAGGAGATTTATTTTTCTTTTCGGCTACCGCAATTGTGTGGTCGCATGATATCTTCTCCAAGTCAAATCGACGACATGTACACGTTCTGTCTTCCAAATTCACAATACTCACTGATCCACCAACCGATGTAACTTGTACACGCACAACATCAATATCTTGGACAGCCAAAAGTTTTGACTGTAGGACACGGTCCTAGATGAACAAAATTATGGTTAGTCCAAATATTCCTCTCTTATTCACTAGTATGATAGACATCAATTTTAACTGTAACAATTCCTCAACTCCAGTAGTTAGAGTTGTCTGTAATCTCATAGATGCGGTCCTTCGACTGTCAAACCATCTAGTCATCATCGACCGGATTGCTTCTAGAAGTTGAACTATAGGCAATTTTCTAGCTTTTGATAGGACATTGTTCATAGATTCAGCTATATTGCTTGTAAGGATATTATACTGATCTCCCGAAAAATGAACACGTGTCCAAAGGCGTACATCAGCTCGTTTCAGATACGCATGAAGTGCATGATGCACTTCTTTAAGCTCATCAAAAGGTCTCTGAAAATCAACAAATCTGAAAGCGTATGCCGCCTTCTTCACCAAACTGAATGCTTCCTTACCTTAAAACGTACTAATATGTTCTTGTACAAATGATACGTACAGATTCCAAGACTACACTTTCTATAAACAGTTGCAATTGCTTTCCCAATAGACTTATGCCTATCCAAAATAATGGCTAACCCTTCATCATCGGGGATAACAGCACTCAGTTGTTCGAAGAACCATCTCCATGATTCATCATTTTCAGTGTCAACAACAGCAAAAGCAATCGGGAATAAATTGAAATTACTGTCTTGACCTGTAGTTGTGAGGATGGTCCCTTTGTATTTTCCTTGCAAGAAAGTTCCATCAACAACAACTTTTCGAATGAAAGGAAATCCATTGATGATACCTGCAAATGATATAAACAAGTATTTGAATCTATTTTCTTCATCAACAACAAGCTGCGTGTGTGTCCCGGGATTTTCTCGTTTTATCATGTATAAGTACGTTGGTAGTAACTGGTATCCACTTTCAGGTGTTCCCCTCATTAATTCGCGAGCATATCTTAATGCTCGGTATGCCTTCCAGTATGAAATCTACACCATCCAAAAAACATAGATAAGTAACTTCACCCAGTGATCAATAAAAAAGTTGATTGTCAGTAATTATGAAATACGCAGATGAGTACATTGATTTGAAACCGTTTGTTCAGCGCGTCAATAACATGAGTTGGCAAAACACTATGTCCGACTCCACCGACGTAGTAAGTGTAAATTAATCCTAGAATCTCATGTGTGGCTTGTCGGGATCGTCTTGAACGCTCAGTTACGGAACATGAATGTTCAGAGACATAATTTCGAACATGAAACTTTGGATAATCTCCTACTGGTGATGCTCGAACTTTCCAAGAGCATCCCTTGACCCAACACTTAGCAGTCAAAAGGAATGGCGACGATTTATGAATATCGAAATCAAATTTTTAACCACGGTTAGAACCTTCATTCTTATCACCAGCTGCTCTTTCGTCTCATAGAATTGTCCGACAGCTAAATCCAAATCTTTCAACTCAAGTGTCAATGAGTTCGCAACATAACCATTTCTTTCACTAACAAACAGTAGTTATGTTCTCTTCTTAGGAGTTAATTTCAAATTCTTGTGATCATCTTTATGTACCGTCCCAAGCGCCTCCAAATTGTCATAATTTGCTTCTTCTTTAATCCCAGAAGCCTCCTCAATATTCACATCGTATTCTTCCTTCATCCCAAACGCTTCAAATTTCTCATCACCTGAGTCGGTTCCATCAGAGTCATCGCAATAATCAAATCTGATCTCATTATCTTCATCACAATCTTCTTCCAAATTAAGTTCACCATTTCGAACTACATCTTCATTGTTGTCATCTCTTATTTCAAACCGTAATTCATCTTCCAATGGCTTAGTATCGATTTTTTTCTTCAATTCCACACAGATTCGACGACAATAACCTTCGGATTGCCCCAGGAAAACTTGAAATTGCCTACAATTTGAGATATATACCGGAAGTGTATCTTGAGAAAATTTCTTCAGAATCTCTCTGGGCAACATATAACTCAATTTCACGTCAAATTCTCTCTTATCCAAGCCAAAATCTTCAAACACCATACCCATTAGAACGGCGTACTTCATACAAAATGCAGCTAATACCATTCGTGATCCTCGCTTAGCATCAAATACAAAAATCCATCGCTTCCTCTCGAACTTCCACTCTCCACATAACAATATAATATGCTCAATTATTGCTGATCAACTGAGATTTATAAGCGACGGTGGACCAATATATATGAACTCGGTATACGGAATCTATGGGGACAACAGAATACAACCCTAAATCGTACGACCAGTGTTAATCTGAGATTATTTCTACGATAATGCACGACTAATTCTGCGACACAAAATTGCAATTATAAACACAAATCAGCGATTGACAAAAAACTGCGACAACGTCAAAAAAAATCTGCGATATTATTCTGCGATATCAACAATCAAATCTGCGAGACGATAAACAACGAACACATACGAAACAGTTCTGCTGTAACTACTAATAATCTGTCGGGATAAAAACTTGCGACAACGCGCAAATAATTCTGCGAAACAATTCTGCGATTTCAACAAACATAACTGCGAGATATTAAACAGCGATTACGTAAAAATATATCTTCGAAACAATTCTGTGGTAACAATAAACAAAACTGCGACATATTAAACACGCGACAACGCGCTAATAATTCTGCGAAACAATTCTGCGATTTCAACAAACAAAATTGCGAGATATTAAACTGCGATAACGTAAAAATATTTCTGCGAAACAGTTCTGCGATTACATTAAACAAAACTGAGACATATTAAACATGCGACAACGCGCTAATAATTCTGCGAAACAATTCTGCGATACCAACAAACAAAACTGCGAGATATTAAACAGCAATAACGTAAAAATATATCTGCGAAACAATTCTGCGATAACAATAAACAAAACTGCGACATACTAAACATTCAACAACGCGCCAATAATTATGTGAAACAAGTCTGCGATACCAACAAACAAAACTGCAACGTATTAAACTGCGACAACACAATAATAATTCTGCGGTTGATAAATACTGCGACCACGTGACAAAAAAATCTGCGACATGGGATAAGTTGAAACGGCGAACATGCGTAATAACTGAGGGACAAAAAATCTGCGATAAATACTACGCGGTGACATTATCGTAATAATTTTGCGATACAGCATTTGTAAAGTGGTACAACTGGGATTTAGAAATTTTGAAAGACAGTATAGTAATTAACGAAAGATATAGGTTATCCTAATAATTATATCTAATATATAGGCCAATACATTTATTCTCTCTATTATCAAAGAATTTTAAACATAATATTTGTATTTCCCAGTGTTTCAAATAAAACAAATATTTTTTGGATAAATTAATAAAAAATAATTTTTTTACAGTTTGAAAATATTAAATTAACAAAAATATAAATAAAACAGCCGTTTATTACTTTTGAAAAGTGTTCCTTCTTTCAAGTAAATTTTTTTCCGTCACATTCATTAAAAAGTCAATATAATATACTATTGCATTGTATATTTTGTTGTCATCTCTATCTTTTTGTGTTCTAAATTCATTTATGGCCATTTAGATTTATTAAAAATAAAATCTAAAAATAGTTCAAAATCTGAACAACCAATCACAATTTAGATTTTATCATTTCATAGAAACTAACTTTTATCCTTTTTCACCTCTCCCACTTTGAGAATTTTGTAAAGATTTGACCATTTTGTACCACTTTGAGCCAAAACAATTACCCACTTTCTTCTTCGGCTTTTAATGTTCCCAATTTAACCGATTTCTTACTGTAACAGTAAGAGATTACCAACCAATCAGTATGAGAGTCAAAACTACAATATTTAATGGAAGCTATCTATTTGCAACTAGGCAGATCGTGGTAAGACATGTAAGTATATTTTTTTATTAAATATAAATAGATATATATTTTTTCTTTCTTTCTTTTTCTTTCTTTTTGTAGGCTCTCTTTTGCCATTTGGAGACAAAAGTGAATTGTCTCAATTTAGTGGTGAAAACGATTGTCCACTCTCATCAGAGTCATATAATAATATATCTTTATACGTCGACAAGCAGTATTCAGAATATGTGTGCATTTGCATAACGTAAGTGATAAGAGAGAGAGAAGATAACAGAGAGAAGAGCAAGAGAAAATGACCTTGGTTTTCGCCATTAATGGACAAAGGTTCGATCTTGACCTCTCCTCCGTCGACCCTTCAACAACTTTGTTAGAGTTCCTCCGTTATCAGACTTCTTTCAAGAGCGCTAAGCTTAGCTGTGGCGAAGGTGAGTGATTACTTGATTACCCTTCTTCTTCTTCATTTGTCTTCTTTCTCTGATACTGTTCTTGTTTGGTTTTAGGAGGATGTGGTGCTTGTGTTGTTCTTCTCTCAAAATACGATCCTTTTCTAAAAACTATCGAAGATTTCACAGTCAGCTCTTGCCTCACACTCCTCTGCAGCATAAACCATTGCAGCATCACTACATCAGAAGGACTTGGGAACAGCAGAGACGGTTTCCACTCAATTCACAACCGATTCTCCGGTTTCCACGCCTCTCAGTGCGGTTTCTGCACACCAGGGATGTCTGTTTCTCTCTTCTCTGCTCTCTTAGACTCTGAAAAATCTTCCTCTCAGTTTACGGTTCTTGAAGCAGAGAAAGCTGTCTCCGGGAACTTATGCCGGTGTACCGGATACCGTCCCATCGTTGATGCTTGCAAGAGCTTTTCTTCTGATGTAGACATTGAGGATCTTGGATTCAACTCTTTCTGTAAGAAAGGGGATTCTTGTAAGAGTTTACCTCGGTTTGATAGTGAGAAGCGTGTCTGTACATTTCCAGATTTTCTCAAGGATGAGATTAAGTCTATGGATTCTGGAATGTACCGTTGGTGCAGCCCCGAGAGTGTTGAGGAGCTTCAAAGTTTATTGGGAGCTTGTACGGCTAATGGTGATGGAGTTTCTATGAAACTGGTTGCTGGTAATACTAGTACAGGATACTACAAGGATGAAAGAGAGAGGAATTACGATAAATACATAGATTTAACTAGAATACCGGAGATGAAAGATATAAGAGAAAGTCACAATGGGGTTGAGATAGGAGCTGTGGTAACAATATCTAAAGTTGTTGCTGCTCTAAAAGAGATTCGGGTCTCACCGGAAGTTGAAAAGATGTTTGGGAAGCTTGCTAGTCATATGGAGAAGATCGCTGCGAGGTTTATTAGGAACTTTGGTAGCATTGGAGGAAACCTTGTAATGGCTCAGAGGAAACAGTTTCCTTCTGATATGGCTACAATACTTCTTGCAGCTGGTGCATCGGTTAGTATAATGAGCTCATCTAGAGGACTCGAGAAGGTATCACTTGAAGAATTCCTTCAGGGATCACCTCTTGAGGCTTATGATCTGGTTTTGAGTATCGAAATACCTTTTTGGCATCATGAATCTTCTGAAACAAACTCTGAGTTGCTCTTTGAAACATATCGAGCTGCACCTCGTCCCAACGGAAGCGCTCTGGCTTACCTGAATGCTGCTTTTTTGGCTGCAGTGAACGATGCAAAGGTGATTAACTGTAGATTGGCTTTCGGGGCTTACGGGACCAAACACGCCATTAGGTGTAAGGAAGTTGAAGAGTTCCTCTCTGGGAAAGCAATCACTGAAAATGTTCTGTATGAAGCTATTACCTTACTTGGCAAGAACATCGTGCCTCAAGACGGTACAAGCAATCTTGCTTACAGGTCAAGCTTAGCGCGGGGCTTCCTTTTTGAGTTCTTTCACTCCTTAATAACAGAGAAACCTTCAAATGGTTACCACTTGGATCAGACAAAATCGTTGCCAATGTTGTCTTCTTCACAACATGTTCCTATAAACAATGAATTTCTTCCGGTTGGTGCGCCTGTTACTAAGTCTGGAGCTTCTCTTCAAGCTTCCGGTGAGGCTGTTTATGTGGATGATATTCCTGCGCCCAAAAACTGCCTCTATGGAGCTTTCATCTATAGCACAAAGCCATCAGCAAGGATAAAAGGTATTCGTTTCAAAGAAAACTCGGTACCTGATGGAGTTCTTGCAGTAATTTCTTGCAAAGATGTTCCTAAAGATGGACAGAATGTTGGTATGAAGTTTGGATTTGGCACTGAGCCCTTATTCACAGATGAGTTCACCACTCATGTAGGCCAATGCATCGCACTCGTGGTAACTCTAATCATAAATGTCAATGAGTTTGAGTTGTTTAATCACTAGCAGTTTAGAAACATTTAAAATTTTGCAGGTTGCAGATACGCAGAGACATGCGGATACTGCAGCTAATCTTGCATTAGTTGATTACGAAACAGAGGATTTAGAACTACCGATCTTATTGTTGGAAGACGCTGTCAAGAAATCTAGCCTGTTCGAGATTTATCCTTTCTTATACCCACAACAAGTTGGAGACACATCAAAAGGAATGTCAGAAGCTGATCATCGAATTCTCAGCTCGGAAGTATGTAATGTAGTCTCTCTCCTTCAAAATTTTCACAAGATATATATGTTCAATCTTTATAACTTTTAACGTGAAACAGATTAGACTCGGGTCCCAATACTTCTTCTACATGGAGACACAAACAGCTCTTGCAGTGCCAGATGAAGACAACTCCATTGTAGTCTATAGTTCATGTCAGACCCCTCAGTACGTACACTCCTCGGTCGCTGCTTGCCTAGGCATCCCTGAAAACAAAGTACGTGTCATAACCAGACGTGTCGGTGGAGGCTTCGGAGGAAAAGCTGTCAAAGCAATGCCGGTAAGTTTTCATAAAATGTCCTCTTTTTACCTCGCTTTCTGCAAGGAAATGGACCAAAAATTCAAAGCTTTCCACTGTCTCAGGTTGCAACAGCGTGCGCTGTTGCTGCTAACAAATTACAGCGTCCTGTGAGGACATATGTAAATCGAAAGACGGATATGATCATGACTGGTGGGAGGCATCCAATGAAAATAACCTACAATGTAGGATACAAATCCACAGGGAAGATCACAGCTTTGGAGCTAGAAATACTAATTGATGCAGGAGCAACTCTTGGTCTAAGTATGATGATGCCATCAAATATCATAGGGGCGCTAAAGAAGTACAATTGGGGAGCCTTATCTTTTGATTTCAAACTTTGTAAAACGAACCTTCTAAGCAAAGCAATCATGAGAGCACCAGGGGATGTGCAGGGTACGTATATCGCTGAAGCCATCATCGAAAATGTAGCCTCTAGCCTCTCCTTGAAGGTTGATACAATAAGAGAGATTAATCTCCATACATATGAGAGCTTAGCTCTGTTCTACAAGGATGCTGCTGGTGAACCACATGAGTATACTTTGTCTTCCATGTGGGATAAACTGGGTGTATCTTCAAACTTTGAAGAGCGGTTTTCGATTGTCCGAGAGTTCAACGAGTCTAACATATGGAGAAAACGAGGGATATCTCGAGTACCCATCATTTATCCGGTTTCCATGTTTTCAACTCCAGGGAGAGTAAGCGTTTTAAGCGATGGAACAATAGTTGTTGAGGTTGGTGGAATCGAGCTAGGACAAGGGCTATGGACAAAGGTGAAGCAAATGACTAGTTATGCTCTTGGTTTGCTCCAATGCGATGGAACTGAAGAGCTCGTGGACAAGATACGAGTTGTACAATCAGATACATTGAGCATGATCCAAGGAAACTATACAGGAGGTAGCACAACATCCGAGGGAAGTTGCGCAGCTGTTCGTCTCTGCTGCGAAACCTTAGTCGAAAGATTGAAACCTTTAATGGAGAAATCGGGTGGTCCCATCAGCTGGAATAAGTTGATTTCTCAGGTTCTCTTTTTAAGACTCATTGCTTCTTGATTGGGCTTCTTGATTTTCATTCTTTATTCTTATGTCCAAACGCAGGCCTATGCTCAGTCCGTGAACTTATCAGCTAGTGACTTGTATACTCCAAAAGAAACTCTCACACGGTACCTGAACTATGGTGTTGCAGTTAGCGAGGTAAGCTCTTTGTGTCTCCTCTCAAATATCTGAAATGTAATAGAGAAATTGAGTTATCAATGGTGTAAGTATATAGGTTGAGGTAGACCTTGTGACCGGACAGACCACGGTTCTACAGACAGATATCTTATATGACTCTGGAAAAAGCCTCAATCCGGCTATCGATTTAGGACAGGTAAATAATATGAGTAAAGAGAACACACAAAGCACATTGATTCTTCGCTTACAATTCCTTTTTTGATGTTTTTTCCTTCTTCAGATTGAAGGAGCTTTTGTGCAAGGACTTGGTTTTTTCATGCTTGAAGAACACATAACAGATTCTGAAGGGCTCGTTGTGACAGACAGCACATGGACATACAAGATACCAACCGTAGACACCATCCCAAGACAGTTCAACGTTGAGATACTAAACAGTGGACGCCATGAAAAGCGCGTACTCTCTTCTAAAGGTTAGTAGTTTGTACACAAAACATTTCAAGATGTTGGAATCAACTTTTTAATCATATTGTTTTCATGTATATGCAGCTTCAGGAGAGCCTCCATTGCTACTGGCAGCTTCGGTGCACTGCGCAACAAGAGAGGCGGTCAAAGAAGCACGGAAACAGCTAAGGATGTGGAAAGATGAGGATGGTTCGGGTTCAACGTTTCAGTTACCAGTTCCGGCTACAATGCCCGTCGTGAAGGAGCTATGTGGCCTAGATATCGTTGAGAGCTATTTGGAGTGGAAATTACGAGCTAAATCAAGATTATGAGTTAACAACAAATTGATCGGTTCCTATATTGAGAATGTATTTGTTTCTTAATTTTGGAGATTTTGACATCTTTCTTATTTTTCACCTGTTTTTAATCAATAAATTTCAATTGACTAAGAAAATAATAAATTTTATAAATGAAATCAAGCTTGATAACAAATACAAAATTATCTTTATAAGTTAAATTAAAAAACAGATATAACAAAGGAAAATTTGAGCTGAACAAACTATGTGTATGAGAAGAAAAAATATCAAGAAGCTAACCCCAAAACCTGAATCAATACAAGAGGCCTAGGGTAGCTATGCCAGCCTTTGATCCCAACAAACACCATCAAGCATAATAGATTTCGGGCTAGATAGTCTCTGGCCACAACAACTGATACTACCACCGACCATAGTTCCCTTGAAACTCGTCGTAGTGGTGGGCCGACCCATACCTTGAGGGTGCAGGTGCATATCTGTGATTCTGATGATGCTGATGAGGACGGGAAGGAGGATAATAAGGCTGCCACCTTGAAGGTGAATGACTAGAGAGATGCCCACCGGAATGGAATATTGGTGATCTATGGTTATGACCAGATGGTGTAATGGGAGACCTATGGTGGTTATGAGCTGATGGTGTAACGGGAGACCTCGACCTCCTGATCTTTCCTCTTTGGAAATAATCTTCTTCCGGATCCTCTGTAATCCACCCGCCTCTCTGATTTGGTTTCTGTGGTGTAGAATGAGGCTGTTCTCTATGTGTTTTCTTCTTATTCTTCATCCTTCCGTTGGATTCATGGGGAGTAGAATTGTGTTCCCAGTTTTCTCTATTTTTCTTCTTCATCTTCCCATTAGATTCATGGGAAGTAGAATTGTGTTCCAAGTTTTCTTTACTCTTCTTCTTCTTCTTTGTCTTCTTCCCGTTGGATTCATGGGGAGTAGAATTGTGTTGCGGAGTTTCTTTAATTTTCTTGTGAGATTTGTGTGATGGTGTAGATGTCTCGCGGTTCCTCTTAGAAACCTACATGTAGAAAAAAGGGCACGCTGAGTCATTACATGAGAGAGAAAGAAAAGAAGTAAAGAGCTCAAAGCACCCAAATGGAGAGAGAGAGAGAGAGAGAGAGAGAGAGAGAGAGAGAGAGAGAGAGAGAGATAGAGATAGAGCCTCTACCTGGGAGGAATTAGGGCATTCACGAGCAAAATGTCCTGCTTCATTACATCTGTAGCATAAACTCGGTGAGTCTCTGCCATGTGAAGTGCTTATGCTCGACGAGTTAGGGCATTCACGTGAGAAATGCCCTTCTTCCCCACACCTAAAGCATGAACTGGCAGAATCTTTTTCTGTACTTTCCTCATAGTATCTACCACATGCCTAATGAGAAAATTACTCTAGTCAGATCATGAATTCTCCATCATCATTTTAACTCAAATCTACGGTGTGGATGATCCAAAATCAGAATCTCAACAACTTACCAATCCAATGTGACCTAGTTGACCACATCTATAGCAAGATACAGCCCATGACGGTGAGTTACCAGGTTCAACACAGCATAGATGGCCAAAGCTTTTACAGACATAGCATTGTATATCCTGTTCAAAGTAAATATGGTGAGACAGCATTATCATTTGTCTGATTTACAACACAATCCAATTATACTAGCAATCAGAAAACAATAGAAGGTGTGAAAAATAAATCATAACCAAGAGTATTGAGTTTCGTGAAAAACAAAGTTACCTTCAAATCATCCTGGGAGTACTCATACTTGCACAAAATCATGTCATGTCCAAAGTCTCCACATCTTAAACACACAGCTGTTTTAGACCCGCTTTTATACTTATCCGGACAATCTTTTGCTCGGTGGCCACCTTTTTTGCAAATATAACAATCGTGTCCCTGTAGAAACAAGGAAAAAGGTACTCACCAACCCTACAATAACTTGACTAGTCGTCCTAGAATCTTTAATGGAAACCACATAACTAAACTCAAACACTTCATCGAGCTTATACATATGAGTTAAAGAGTATATTGGAAAAAGCGGGGCAGCCACATAAGAGGTCTACCATTAAGCTTAAAACCGCACCTTTGTACAATATTTTGCACCATGTTCCAAACTCCCGCATATAAAGCAAGGCTTCTTACGCTTTGTTGGAGTTGGACAATTAATAGTTACATGACCTTGCTCCCCACAACTATAGCAAGTCTCCCAACCAGCATCAGGAGGATCAAAATACCTCGCTCCACGCTGATAACACAAGACCCCAACAATGGTCATCACAGAGAAGTCTACAGGTTTGATTCCCCAAAAAAGAATGGGAGATAAAGAACAGTTATTTCAACTCACAAGAAGCTTTTTCAAAACCATATTGATGGATGTGTCCCCAGGTTTTGGTTTAGCAGATCTCTCAACCTCATCATCATCTTCTTCCCCTTTTAGTACATCCCCGACCCTTTTCTCCTCATCTTGGTCTTTCGATACAATGGACTGTTACAATTTAGGAAAAATGGAGAAGCATTAAACACAAGCGAATTAACAAATTGCAAGTCAAAGACAACTGATTCAAAGTTCGGACAGAGCAAGAAGAGAATCGTTCATACTGACAATTTCGTGGGCATCTTCTAGATTGGTTCTCTTCGTCTTCTTACTACTCTTTGAATTTCCTCCATTCACCATCACAGTACTTACTACACCAGAACCGCAAAGATCTGACATACTTGTCTGCTTTGAATCATTTAAATCACGCCTCGATAACGCTTTCTCTAATATCTTCAAGCTAAGATCTTCATTAGCTTCCTCATCATCTTCATCAGATCCATCTCTAATGGCTACTGGATCTTCCATGTCTTCTCCGTCATCAAAATCAAATTCGTCATCACTACGCATCGGCATGTCTAACAGACTAAGGGATCAGAAACCTAAAATCCAATCTCTAAACCGAGGAACTGGATTCTCGGCTTGATCGGCCAAGGTTTCGAATTTGGTTCACAAATTGGAATCTCTGTGTCTATTGGTTTTTGTGTTACGGCGGAAAAAGAAGATTAGTGTAGGGTTTTGTTTCTATGTTGGTTTTACGGTTTTACCCCTGAATAAGGTAGACCTTTACCAAATTCAAATTATAAAATTTTGTTGATCTAAGAGCAGCATCTTTGAGATTTCTCAGAGTCTCATTAGAATAAAATTAAATTAAATTTAATGATAATTTATTATTTAAAATTCAAACTATGCAGAATTGATAGTGAACTGATAAAACTCAAGTGAGTTTTTTTAAAAATTAAACAATAAATTAATTTAAAAAATCATATGTCTGTTACAAAATCTATCTTGTGATTATATAAACTCAATCTTCATCTTATAATTTACCTAAGAAAAGAGAAATATCAACCCAAGAGCACTTGTAATCCATTCCCTCAATGTCCTAGCCTTCAGCATTGTTTCAACCGTTGTAAATGTTTTTGAGACCACCACAATTGTTCAGCATTGTTTCAGCCATTGTAAGAAGATGGCTGTAAGAAGAGCTGCCATCAGAAATGGCTCTAGAGAAATGCAATAATTCACATAAGACTACAGAATCCAAAAATCGAAAGAAGAAAAGAAACAATGAGATTCTTTTTGTTTATTCTAGATGTTGCAGATACTCACGCTGAAAATTTTGACGAACCAACATACAGATTATATCTCAAAACTTGCTATACTTGCAAAATTCCCAGTTCCACAGAAAGCGATATTGACGTTTGTTCCATGCATATAGGCCATATCTTCTCCACAACATGATACAACCACCGTACATATTCAGAATCAGTGAGAACGTGAAAGAGTGTGTATCCTAGCAATAACCAGTCCACAAATTGGTTAAGAGCCGACACTTTCACAGCTTCACTATAGTGACTTAAACCATAACAAAATCAATCCATACATAACACGATCAATCCATACATAAAGAAAAAGTAACCTACAAGCTTTGAAAGTTATAAAGTTCCAGTAGTTTGTTCATATATTAAGCTAAGATCTCTCTTTCTCGACCAGACAAAATCTAGGTTTAACGATCATTAAATGGATAAAACATAAAAGATATAAACTTTTCACCTGAATAAGCAGTACAAGTTCTATCAAATTCAGACAAGTAACCAAAAGAAACATAAACATCGATCAAACATAAAATTAGTACCAATTAGAGATAAATCAGAGAGAGGAAATTGAAAAAAGCCATGGGATCGATTCAATGAAGAGATAAACTAGAGGAACAACAACACAATCACAATATGATGGATTAAATAAGACTTCATCGTACATATCATTTCTATGATTAAAAACCCAGAAGAAAAGAGCTGGAAAGATTCGCAAAGATTAAATATTTTGCGCCTCGATGATCAAAGAACCATCTCGGGAGAAAGAGGAATCAGTCGATTCAAAATTGGAAGAAGTGTTCTGTTTAGAAAGATAAAAAAAAGGAGACAACAGTTATTCTAAGGAACAATTTCTAAATTACTCTCGTTTATGGATAAGTGTTTTTCAATACTCTTTTTATTTCTCAAATATTTTTTTGTGGGATCTATATTAAATTAATATCATCTGTTACTTTTCTTTTTTCTTCCTTTTAATAAAATTAATTTATATCTTATATTTTGGGACCATTTAGGTGACTCACTCAAATTATAAAAAATTGGGACCACACAATTTTTTTCAATACCCACCAACGATCACACCAAATTCTTTTTTATCAAAAAATGAAAAATAGGATTCACCCAGTTTTTTTAATTTCTCAGGATCACACCAAAATTTTTTTATCAAAAATAATTAGATCAATTTCAAATGGGACCCACATAATGATATTATATACAATTGAGTATTACTAGTATAACTAAGACAATATGTACAATTCGATAATACTAATATAACTTAGATATTTATGTAAATAATAAAAAAATTGTAATTTTGAAAATAATTTTCTATAAATCTTTATTAATCTTAATTTATTTATCTATTGTAATTGATACAAATAGGAAAATGCCTAAAGATAATGATACAACTAGAAAACCTCAAAATGATAATTTTACTACTATGTTTAATCTGATACTATTGGTACAACTCAGTACAACTTTAGTGTGAACCCATGTAATGTGACAAGTGTTTAGTATTTAAAATTTAGGGTTTAAGATTTAGGATGTAGGGTTTATACTCATATATTTGGGTTACTGAAATCACTGTTGTTGAAAAAGTAGTATTATTTAAGGGGAGTTTAGTAGTAGTAGCCAAAGAGAATGTATAGTAGTGGTATAAAAAAGTGACACAACAGAGTATTACTCGTACAATTATGTACTAAAATTCCGGATTGTGTTATTAAAAGAAGAAGACCCAGAATAACAAGATTTTCATTAGTTGGAGAACATCGACCAAGAAGAAGAGGTACTCACAGAGGAGGTTTGTATTCATACTTTGATTGTAGTAGTGATGGTAGTGGTATCAGGTATTGAAACAACTGTGTATTAGAAGGTGTTACAGGGTTTCATGAATTGAAATATATGGGTATTACTAGTATAACTATGTACTATAAATACAAATGTGTAGGGTTTAGGGTTTAGGATTTAGAAATTAGGGATTAGGGTTGGGTTTAGGGTTTGGGTTTTATGGGTTATAATTATGTATTTGGGATACTAAAACCAGCGTTTACCCTATTAATTATGATATCCAATTATTAATCTAGAAAAAGTAAAAAATAACATGTTTTAATCTTACAAACCCTAAACATATATGTGTGTTGTTAAATTGTTTAATCATTAGTATGCGAATTGCTGAAAATTTGTAATTTCGAAAATCTATTAATATGAAAGTTTTCTAATAATAATTTAGTAACCTAATATAGTCGATACAACTCAGAAATTGACTACAAATATCGATATAACTGAAAAAACGATAAAGTGACATTTATATTACTACGTTTTTACAACTATAGTGTGAACGCTCCTAGTGTGAACAAGTGTGAACGCAAAATATTTAATAATTTTTATTGAACAGTAGTGTGAACGCGCGGGAGAGCGCGTGTGATTTGGCCCAGTCGTACTTAGTTGTATTTGTACTACTCAATTGTATTCAGTTGTATTATGAAAACTCAGTTGTATTCAGTTGTATTTTCAAAACTCAGTTGTATTCGTTATTTACATAGTTTAAACCCACAAAAACAACAAAAACAATACAAAACCACACAAAAGAGTTCAAGCATTAACAAAAGAATTTTGCTTAAATTTAGAAGAACATGCTTTCCTTTTCAGCCTCTTTGATGAACTTGGACTGTCTTCATCACTTTCTCCACTTCAATCGCTGTTGGGAGTTTCTCTTCTCTTCTCACCATCAATGCTCGATTATACAATAATGTGTAGTAGTATCAATTGATACTCAGTTGTACAGTAACATGTAGTAATATTTATTGATACTCAATTGTATCATAACATGTAGTTGTATTTATTTATACTTATTGTAATGATACTATTGGTTAATTAATACTCATATATACACAACCACATAGTTTTATCTAACATATAACTCACATTTCCTTCAAATCAACTACTACTATATACCCATTGAACATGTGGCTATTAAAGATGTTGTCATTGTTGGAGATGCGGTCATTGTTGGAGATACAACCATTGTTGGAGATATAGTCAATATTAGAGATTGAAGATTTGGAAGAGATAGAGGATTTGGGGGAAATAGAGGACTTGGAAGAGATGGAGGAAGAGATATCCATCTATATTATCTAATATAAATATAATTTAGTTATAATCTAAATAATTTAATTTAATTGTAATTTATATAGAAAATTAAAAATATAATTAAAAACAATTATAATTATAAAATTGATTATCTAAATTATTAACAATTGAATTTATAAATATTAATGTGTTCGTAATACTTAAAAAAACACATTAGCTCATTTGGTTAATTCTCAGCTCTTTGGACTCAAGGGTAATATGTTAAACTCTCATATTTGCTAAATTTCAATAATTCTATATAATATATATTAAATATGTGATGAATACAAAAAATATCGATTTGGTCAAGTGGTTCATACTACTTGTTTACTTTTTTATTTTTTTGAATTTTTTTTTTAAATTGAATATTTTTTTTGTCAAATTCGTTTTTTTTTAAAAAAAATAAATTTTTTTGTCAATTTTTATCATTTTGTCAATTTTTATTAATCTTTGTCAATATGTTTTTGTCAAATTCATTTTTTCAATTTTTTTAACTTTGTAAATTTTTTTGTTAATTTTTATCATTTTTTCAATTTTTGTAAATTTTTATCGATTTTTTTTGTGACATTTTTTTTAACTCAAAATTTTTTTAGGTTTTTTTATTGTTGAAAAAAATAACTGACCCGATTTGAATCCGGTTTACCCATTAACCCGTTGGATCATTGGTTTGAGTCGTAATTAAGTTAAAAAGTTAAAGTTATTTTGTAATTTTGATCACTTTTATTTAAAAGAAAAATATTAAAAAAACGTTAGGAGTCTTTCAGAATCACTTTTAACAAATCAGAGTATATGAGAATTTGACTCTTACTATAATGCGGAAGAAAACAAAAGAAGTACAAATTTGTAATAAATCGAAAAGGTTAGATTTATTGTGTGGAGTTTTCTCTTTTACTTTAAAAGGTGAGATTTGGATCTCGATATCTCGATGACGAAGCGACGAAGACAAAGTGACGAAGCGAGTTTGATTTGGATTTCAATTTCATGGTGGAGATCAACGGCATGATATGATGTGAGAAGCGATGGGGAGAAGATAACAGAGAGGAAGAAGGAAGAGAATAAAGAGATCAAGAAATTGGCGCGAATAAGAAGAAGTGAGGGGAGAGGAGAAGAGAGAAGAGAGCAGGGATGAGACGAGATGTGAGACGTCTCACGGGTCTGAATCCATTGAGACGTCTCACTTGGAAAACCTATTTTTCTTTTCTTTTTTCTTTATTTTTTATTCTTTTTAAGAGACGAATTCACATCAAGTATGAGCGATGCGGGTGGTCTAACTAGGCGTGGACATGGGTTAAATACTCGCTATTTCTCTGATGTTTGTTACCCGAATTGGTTTTTTTATTAACACACAAAAACATAATTCCATTAGATTTACCGAGATTAAATATTTACAGTATGTTTCTTTTTCATTTACAATTGGCTTTAGCCAAAATAGAAGGCAATTATCGATTGTACCGTAATAAACCAGACTCGTACAATTTTGGCAATAGCGTCACTAGTCGCATTGGCCAGCCCACCTGTGTACCTAAAAGAAGGATGGATGCAGAGTTAGGATGACGTCAATGTTCTGAGTATAAGTAATGGAGCATGCCACTTCCCGGAGTCTTGCACAGCCAAAAGGAGATTTAGATTATCCACATACAAGCATACGTCACTACAATTCATATTAGCTAGGTGATAGAGATTTTTTTATCTTCACGAGTTTCACTTGAGGTTACTAAGAAGTACCCTCAAGAGTTTACCCGAATTAGTGACTGCAAGTGCACAGTTATACCTCTTGTAGTATAAACGGGATCGATCCTCATGGAAGGTTTATAACACAATAGATTATAGGAATTCTATTATAAGCTAAGAGATTCAAAGTTCGATGGTGACTGAAACGGTATAAATTTTAACTAAATTAGAACAAAGTAATTAAGACGACGAATGAATTGAATTAAGAAAGTATTAATTTGGGAAACAATCCAACCATGGATTAGACATTAGAATGAATAAGGATGAGATCGAGATATCAATTCAAATCATGGATGTGTAATTTTCATTTCCAGACAAGGAGACTATGAACATGTTAATACATTCCCATGTAAAAACCTCTATGCTTAGAACTAGATTTGATCAATTCCCAATGCAAACCCTAAAACTAAACAAGCATTAAGATTCATTTCAATTTTCATCAAATTCTCTAGACAACTACTTCCGTAGGCTAGAATTATAAGATTCACTAATCAGATTATCCTATGAATTCACTATCCCTTTTCCAAGGTGTGAATTCGATAAACCCTATATTGACTCTTCCAAGATCAACCTAGCATTAAACATGTCTAATAGTGATGGATTACACAATCCTAGACCTAAATATCATCTCATGATCTCAATTTCCGTAATCATCTATCCTATTCATGGTTGAATCTAAGAATCTACTCAGACATAACATAAATTGCAGGAAAAACAATAAAAGGTGAAGAAAACATGATGAGGACATCGAGCCAGCCATTGGACCGGTCATTCCACCTAGACCTCTTACGCGGTCCAAGAGGAAAGCCATAGGAGACAAGCTCAACATGCTCTTGGAGAGTGGAACCGGAGAAGACCCTGAGGTGACCCAGACGACCAGGCCACGACCAGCCGACCAGACGTCCAGACCAGCTCACGCATCCGACCAGACCGGTCTGGTCCCTGCACCAACGACCGAACACCCATTCCAGCTAGACAAGGAACCATGGAGGTTCCTTCTAGAAGATTCTTCCTCCTCCGGTGTCTTTACCATTACCATTCGGTAGAGACACCAAAAGTCGTGCTAGGAAATTGTACTCATTTTCCTATCTTCGGTTTTATCCCATTGGGTTTTCCGAAGAAGGTTTTAATGAGGCAATACTCTTAGTGCGCAAGGCGATGAAGACTTGTTCACAATTTCCATTTAATTCACAAGTCTTCAGGCGAATTCTATGCCTAAGTATTGTTGGGCTTTCTATCTTATTTATGTTTCTTTTTAGACTAAGTGTTTTAATTGGGTTTAAGTCATGTTGACTAATTAGGGCCCAATATTTATTTAATTACCAAGAAGTGAACTACATGTTGTTTTAATCCTTGAAAGGTTAAATGACTTGTAGTTTACCCTAAAGTTGTAACAAGGCATTATATAAGCCTTCTTTTTACACTTTATGAAATAACAAGCATTACAAAAACCTAGAGACCCTTAGTCTAAAAGTAGCCGCCAACTAAAAGGCATTTAACCTTTATTTGCTTGAAAGGTTAAATGGCTCCCAACTTCCAACTGCCAACTACTTTATTTAATGCAAAAGAGAGAAGAGAAAACGGGTTGGGCCTAGAAATAGGAAATGGGCTTCATGAAAGTGATCCTTCAAGATTTTATCCAAGCCCAGAATTAAAGTGAAATGATGGGTATGGGTTGATGAAGCAACCAAGAACATGTGGAAGTCCCTTGGTCTGGTTCTAGTCATTGGACCAAATGGAATGGACCTTGGGTCTTGATCGTAGCTCGGGTCAGGTCATGGGCGAGGTCGGGTCATGGGATGGTCTGATGATGGTTGACGTCTGGCCGGGTCCTGGTCCTTGTAATGGTACAGAGTCGGGACGTCCGGGTACTGGATTGGGACGTTCGTGACATGTTGCATGACGTCTGGCTTCATGATATGGACGTTTGTTGAGATGATTGGATGGACGTCCACAACCTCCTTTGGGCAACCTGTTTCAACTTTAATCAGGACATCCGTAAGTCCGTCCGTGCTGGGCAGGATTAGATCATCCCCTCCCTCTTGAAAAGGATTTGCCCTCAAATCCGAACTATCGTGAAATTGGTTCAGTCTGGGCATTGACTGGTTTATGGCATTTTGTGGTTCCTCTTGTACCTGTGCTGGTTGGTTTTTTTCATGAACATGAAGTGACTGGACCGTTTCTTTGATTTGATCCACCGGTTCTACAATAGAACAACTAAACTCCTGATTGGTAGTAAGAGCTTCTGAAGATGGGCGTGGAACTTTGTTCTTTTTCCGGCTATTCATCCAATCCCTAAGCGCTTTCTTAAGCAGATCATCAAGGTCGTTCAAAGGATTTGGCGTCTCCAGCTGTTGGTGAAGTTTGCTTGGTCATGGAGGCTTGTTTTGCTTGAGTTGTTCCAAAGCTTCATCACCATAATTTCTTTGTTAAACATGTCTTCTCTTTGAAGAAGGATAGGAACGCCTCGCATATGTCTGGTGAAGCCATTCATCAACATAAGAATCTTGACGTTCACAGCTTCTTTTTGGAGACTCCATGGGGCGCCTCTTATGCACTTGATCAGACCACTCACGCCTAGGTGGTTCATGGAACTGATATCGTTGAGGTACTCGCCTTTCATGAATATGGTCAGGCCATCGACGTCTAGGTGGGGATTCTGGTGGATGATGTAGTTGATGGATATATCTCTGATCTGGATACAACGGTCTGCCCCATTCTTGAACATCATCTCTCCAATGGGCTTGAAAAGAGTCTTGTCGAGCTCTTTGTATCTGTTCCCTGCGTAGTGTAAATGCTTCAACAAGACGATATGCTCTTTCTTCTGAATCGATCATTGTACTCAGCTTGTTGTGTTGCTCTGATACCACTTGATATGATCTTAGTCAAGATCACAAACCCAAAACCGGCACAACAAGGGAGTAGGAGGGATAAGCCTTGCACAACGAGCGTGAGGTCAAGTTGCCAAGGGATGTGGGGCAATAGGTCTCACAAAGGCTGCGAAAGACCTTTTATTCACCGGACTTGCAACACCAAGGATATGACGCACCAAGGGAGGATCTAAGAGAGAGTAGATATGACGCACTACTCGGTGATCGAAATTCTTAAGAAAGAAAAAGACTCTTTTATTTAAAATTTTCGATGAGAACTACAAATAACCAAGCCATCTATATATAGAAGAGAAAGGAAGGAGCTAGAAGGCTTGCATGTTTGGAACAAACTCCAAAAACATGCAAGGCCATGCAAGAAGGGAAGTAAATGAGATAACTCCCAACTCCCAACTCCCAACTATATTATTTAATGCAAAAGAGAGAAGAGAAAACGGGTTGGGCCTAGAAATACCAAATGGGCTTCATGAAAGTGATCCTTCAAGATTCCATCCAAGTCTAGAATGAAAGTGAAGTGATGGGTATGGGTTGATGAAGCAACCAAGAACATGTGGAATTGCCTTGATCTGGTTCTAGTCATTGGACCAAATGGAATGGACCTTGGGTCTTCTGATGATGGTTGACGTCTGGTCGGGTCCTGTTCCTTGTAATGGTACAGAGTCGGGACGTCCGGGTACTGGATTGGGACGTTCGTGACGTGTTGCATGACGTCTGGCTTCATGATATGGACGTTTGTTAAGATGATTGGATAGACGTCCACAACCTCCTTTGGGCCACCTGTTTCAACTTTAATCAGGACATCCGTAAGTCCGTCCGTGCTGGACAGGATCACATCAAGTCCCCTTAGTCTTCTGTGTCCGTGTGTCCACCCTGGCGTCTAGCCGTGTCCCTGTCCCTAGTACCATCCGCGTCCCGCACCTAGGTTTGTTTAGTTCGCTAGTCTTCGAGTCACGTACATGTCTAGGTTCCCTTAGCTCCCAGCCGGTGTGCATGAGCATCCTTAGGATACTCGTCCGCGAGTTTAGTGTCCATAGCGTCCAGGTTTTGTTTCCCGTGTCCCTGTACCGCCTGTTAGTTCTAGGTTCGGCAGCTCCGCGGTTTGTGTAGCCGCGCTTAGGTTCCCTAGTGTTCTTCCGCATGCATGCGTGAGCCCCGTCCTGCGCTTGCATAGTTAGGCTGTCCTGCGGTCGCGTCTAGCTTAAGGTAAGCGTCCCATAGTGATGGGATCATCCATGCTACACCAACCCGGTACTTAGAAGATGAGATCCAGGCAACTCCTTATGTGTCTCACCGCATCATGACCAGGAGCAGAGCTGCCCAAGGAGTGCAAGACAGAGCCTGGACCAGGACCAAACTCATGAAGATCAAGCCAGGGTCAACCTAGTCCAAGCATACTGTCGAGGAAAAGAAGGGGAGACTGAAGACACCAGCCAGCCTTTTGCCATTGATCAGCTGGGTGTTCCAGACCAGGGCACCCATGCACACAGCCTTAGGGATAAGGTCTTGTGTGTCCTTAATATCCTTGAGTGAGGACACCCCTTAAGACCTTAGATGATTAAGGTACTCTTTTCCTTTCTAAGTTTACCATAATGGGTTCTTGGAAAGGTTTTTAATGAGACCTGAAAGTCTAAGACATCAAGCCTAGTGTCCCATTGGTTTTAATGTGGATATGTCCATTTAAAATCAATTAGGCTTGATCCTATCTTTAGGCACCTGTTTAGCCTTTATTTTAGTCTTGTCACTTGTTAAAATACTTAGTCTATGTGGGTTTAAGTTGTTTTGTTGACCGCGGATTGTGTGGTCAACTAGGTCTTAGAATGTAGCGTATAAAAGGCAGAACACTCTCTCTTTTATGCAGACAGTTTAGAACTCAAATCCTATTCACGCGGCCGCCTAGGTCATATCCAACTCCTCTTTGTGTGAGAGTGTGTCTCCAAGTAAGGAAGAGAGAGTTCCTTTGAAGATCGAGTGTGTCTCTCTTCAAGGAAGGCTGTATCCAGGCCTGACATAGCCAGGCTCAGCCGTTCACCCGTTCGCCCGTCCCGTTCGCTCGACCCAATAACCCTCCCATGGAAACCACGGCTTGGCTCGTATCATTTTGGTATCAGAGCTCAAGTTCCTGCCAAGAAAGGTTGTACCTTTCCATCTTTTAGTTTTAGGGTTTCTGAAATTTTATGTGCTTGTTGTTTGCTTGCTTGCGTTTTAAGCCATGTTTAGGGTTGTTAAATCCGTGTGTTAGGTTGTTTAGATTAGTTACTAAGGTTGTTTAGTCTGGTTAGGTCTGAGGTTGCGTCCGCCATTGTTTAGCTCACTGGGGAAGAAGGAGTTTAGTGTGGTCAAGACCGCTTTTTGACCAGGACCGTACAGTCCTTTGGTCGGGTAAGTCACTAGTGGTCCACACCGAGTGATGTCATGTTATCCCCTGCCTATTTAATTTTTGAATTCGAGTTGGTCTTAGCTTTTGGCGGTTCCTAGATAGTAATTGTTCATGCCTAAAGTTTATTTAAGCTTAGTCTTGTTTAGTTTAAAATTAAATTAAGTTTTGGTAAAGATCATTAGTATTAATTCTAGGGTAATTAACCTAAGAGCTGTTGACTAGTTGACTTTCTTTGTTGCAAGGTACCTGAGCCAATATGGCTGATCCAGCTTTGGCGGATATCTTGACTAACATTCAGACCCAGCTCCAGCAGCTTGGAAACCGGCTGGGCAGAGTAGAGCAGCCCCAACCCCAACCAGCTCAAGCGTCTCCACAATCGCCACAGAGAGCACGCCCACCATTTTGGCCAGAGCATGAGATGGAGGGTCTGTCTGAGGAAGAAGCCTTTCATCCACACGTCCGAAGACCAAGACCCAGAGAAAGGAGGTTTCGTGAAGAGAAGGGCCCTCACCACCCACCTAGAGCTCACTCCCCACACCTCAAGATCACGCCTCCCACCTTTGCCGGCAAGGTAGACCCAGAAGCATACTTGGATTGGGAGAGAAGGATGGATCACAACTTTGACGTCTATGAGTTTGAAGAACCCAATAAGGTAGCTTATGCAGCAGCCGAACTCACTGATCATGCCTTATCCTGGTGGGATCAAGACTCAGCCAAAAGAAGAAGGAGAGGAGAGGAGCCGGTTAGATCATGGGAGATCATGAAGTTCATGATGAAAGGAAGGTACATTCCACCTATGTACCACAGGGAGCTCCAGAAGAAGTTTAGGAAGCTCAGCCAAGGCCATAGGAGTGTAGAAGAGTATTTTGGAGAGTTTGAACATCTGAGGAACCGGCTTGGATTAGAAGATGCCGAGGAGACTCTCATGGCCCAATTCTTGGATGGTCTTCAAGAGAAGATTGCTAGCAAGGTGGAGATGTATTCCTACAATGATCTCAATGAGCTACTACACTTAGTCACAAAAGTGGAAAGTCTGCTCAAGAGAAAGACCCGGACCAGGGCCGTGATCAACAACCCATGGAGACCTACTGCCTCAGGTTCCAACCCGCAAGTATCTAGCTCCAATCCGGCTTTAAACAGGCAACCGGACCGAGGCAAGGTTGTAGCACAAGAAGCAAGACCACCCTACATGCCTTGAGAAACCACCCCTGCCCAAGGCCTGAAGCTAGAACTGCCCCCACTGGACCTAAGATTAGAGACATCATGTGTTTCAAGTGTCGGGGCCGTGGACACTATGCAAGGGATTGCCCTAACCCAAGGGCCATAATCATCACTCCAGCCGGTGATTATGAGTCTCAGGACGAGATGGAGCCTTCTGAGGAAGCTGATGAATAGGAGGATGAAGTAGCCTACCCTGAAGTGGGTGATCTTTTGGTCTCAAGGAGAGTTCTCAACACCATAAAAGAACCGGATGAAACAGCCCAAAGGGAGAACATCTTTCACACCCGTTGCATGGTAAGTGGCAAGGTATGTTCCTTAATCATTGATGGTGGTTCATGTGCCAATGTGGCCAGTGCATACATGGTTGAGAAACTGAATTTGACAGCCACCAAGCATCCTATACCATATAGATTAAGGTGGTTGAATGATAGGACTGAATTGAAGATTAATGAGCAAGTTAAGGTTTCTTTTAGCATAAGCAAGTATGTTAATGAGGTTCTTTGTGATGTAGTTCTATGCAAGCCACCCATATCTTGTTAGACAGACCTTGACAATTTGATAGGGAAGTTATGCATGATGGTAGGACTAATAATTACACCTTGATGATGAATAAAAAGTGAATTAGTTTAGCTCTATTATTGCCTGCCCAAGTCCATGAGATGCAAATTAAATTAGCTAAGAAAAAATGCATGACTAAGACCAATTTCTTGATTGCACCTAGTGATGTTAGGCGCTCACTCTTTGATCCCACTTGTCAAGTAGTTTTGATGGTCTATAAGGATTTGTTAAATGTTGGACATACTAATGCGGTCTTGCCAAGGGAAATCCAAGCTCTTCTTGACAGGTACAAGGATGTTTTTCCAGAGGAGATACCAGCTGGCTTACCACCTTTGAGAGGCATTGAGCACCAGATCGATTTCATTCCTGTAGCACAACTTCCGAACCGGCCAGCTTACCGAGTCAATCCAACCGAAGCTAAGGAGCTTGAAACTCAAGTCAGAGACCTCATGGCCAAGGGATATGTGAGGGATTGTCTCAGCCCTTGTGTCGTACTTGTGCTCCTTGTGCCCAAGAAGGATGACTCCTACAGGATGTGTGTGGATTATCGAGCCATAAACAACATCACCATCAAATACCGCCATCTAATCCCAAGACTAGATGACATGTTGGATGAACTCAGTGGAGCAACCATCTTTTCCAAGGTGGACTTGAAGAGTGGATATCACCAATTGAGGATGAGAGAAGGTGATGAGTGGAAGACAACCTTCAAGACCAAGCATGAGTTGTATAAATGGCTGGTCATGCCGTTTGGGCTCTCCAATGCCCCAAGCACATTCATGCGTCTCATGCACCATATCCTTAGACCTTTCATGGGCAAGTTTTTAGTTGTTTACTTTGATGATATACTGATTTATAGCTCTTGCATATCTGATCATGTGCTGCACTTAGAACAAGTATTAGACACCCTTAGGAGAGAACATATGTTTGCTAATCTAGCTAAGTGTATATTTTGCACAGAAGAAGTTGTTTTCCTTGGTTTTGTTGTCAGCTCACAGGGACTTAGAGTGGACCTAGAGAAGATAGAAGCTATCCTTGGTTGGCCCAGACCAACCTCCATCAGCCAGGTCCGGAGTTTCCATGGACTAGCCAGCTTCTACCGGCGGTTTGTGAAGGACTTCAGCACCCTAGCTGCTCCCTTGATGTCTCTGATCAAGAAGAACACTGGTTTTGAATGGGGTGAGGCTCAGGAGAGGGCCTTCTTGGAACTTAAATACCAGCTGACTCACGCTCTCATCCTTGCACTGCGTAATTTTGAGAAGACCTTTGATGTGGAGTGTGATGCCTCGTAGTAGGCATTGGAGCGGTTCTAACCCAATGAGGAAGGCCAGTAGTTTATTTCAGTGATAAGCTGACTGGTGCCACATTGAACTACCCAACCTATGACAAGGAGCTCTATGCCTTGGTCAGGGCAATGCAGACTTGGAAACACTACTTGTTGGCCCGGGAGTGCGTGATACATACAGATCATGAGACCTTGCAGCATTTAAGAGGTCAAACCGTCCTGAAGAAGAGGCATGCTAGATGGTTGGAATACATAGAAACATTCCCCTATGTGATTAAGTACAAGAAGGGGAAGGACAATGTGGTAGCGGATGCACTGTCAAGGAGGCATGCCTTGATGGCAACAATGGATGCTAAGGTTCTTGGGTTTGAATACTTGAAGACTTTGTACCCAGAAGATCACGAGCTCAGGACCGCCTATGAGGAGCATGGAACAGGAGCATACACTAAGTTTTTCCTCCACAATGGGTTCCTTTTTAAAGATAAAAGGTTGTGCATTCCTCAATGTTCAATGAGGCAGTTGCTTGTGGAAGAAGCCCACAATGGTGGTCTTATGGGGCACTTTGGAATTGAGAAGACTCTGAGTGTCCTTAAGAAACACTTCTATTGGCCTAAGATGAAGAAGATGGTGACTACTCATTGTGATAGATGCATCACATGCAATAAGGCCAAATCCAGACTCCAACCCCACGGTTTGTACTTACCATTGCATGTTCCCACACTGCCATGGGTGGACATCTCTATGGACTTTGTCCTAGGATTGCTAAATATTCAGCACAAGGATTCAGTGTTTGTGGTGGTAGACCGGTTCTCCAAGATGGCTCACTTCATCCCTTGTTCCATGACCAATGATGCATCCCAAACCGCAGCCTTGTTCTTTAGGGAGGTGGTCAGGCTCCATGGCATTCCAAGGTCGATCGTGTCTGACCGGGACACAAAATTCTTGTCCCACTTCTGGAGGACCTTATGCAAGAAGCTTGGAACCAAGCTCCTGTTTTCTACTACCTGCCACCCCCAGACAGATGTGCAGACTGAGGTGGTGAACCGCACCTTAGGAGCCCTTTTGAGATCAGCCATTGGATGCCATTTGACAACCTGGGTGGAGAACCTTCCTTTGGTGGAGTTTGCCTACAATTCAGCCAAGAATCCACAACCGGCATGTCCCCCTTTGAAGCTGTCTATGGCCACAATCTAGATACACCCCTGAGCTTGGCACCATTGCCCCCAGCCGAGACCATGGACCTTGAAGGGGAAGCTAAAGCCGCAGCAATGAAGAAGATCTTTGAGCAAGTCCATGGAAGGATTGAGAAGAGGAATGACCAGATCAAGACAAGGATCAACAAGAAAAGGAAGCAACTAGTGTTCCAGCCAGGAGATTAGGTGTGGTTGCACTTAAGACCATAGCGCTTTTCCAACAAAAGGAAGCATAAGCTGGATTTCCGAGGAGATGGGCCGTTTCAAGTGGTGGAACGAATCAATGACAATGCCTACAGACTCAAGCTACCAGGTGAGTATAATGTGTCTTCTTCTTTCAATGTCTCTGATTTGTCCCCTTTTGATGTGCAGGATGTTGGTTCTTTGGAGACCAAAGCACTTGAAGAGGGTGGAGATGATGGGGTCATCCATGTTACACCAACCCGGTACTTTGAGGATGAGGTCCAGGCAACCCCTTATGTGTCTCACCGCATCATGACCAGGAGCAGAGCTGTCCAAAGAATGCAAGACAGGATCCGGGACCAGGACCAAACTCGTGAAGATCAAGCCAGGGTCAACCTAGTCCAAGCATACTGCCGAGGAGAAGAAGGGGAGACTGAAGACACCAGCCAGCCTTTTGCCATTGATCAGCTGGGTGTTCCTGACCAGGACACCCATGCACACAGCCTTAGGGATAAGGTCTTGTGTGTCCTTACTATCCTTGAGTGAGGACACCCCTTAAGACCTTAGATGATTAAGGTACTCTTTTCCTTTCTAAGTTTACCATAATGGGTTCTTTGAAAGGTTTTTAATGAGACTTGAAAGTCTAAGGCATCAAGCCTAGTGTCTCATTGGTTTTAATGTGGATATGTCCATTTAAAATCAATTAGGTTTGATCCTATCTTTAGGCACCTGTTTAGCCTTTATTTTAGTCTTGTCACTTGTTAAAAGACTTAGTCTATGTGGGCTTAAGTTGTTTTGTTGACCGCGGATTGTGTGGTCAACTAGGTCTTAGAATGTAGCCTATAAAAGGCAGAACACTCTCTCTTTTACGCAGACAGTTTAGAACCCAAACCCTATTCACGCGGCCGCCTAGGTCATATCCAATTCCTCCTTATGTGAGAGTGTGTCTCCAAGTAAGGAAGAGAGAGTTCCTTTGAAGATCGAGTGTGTCTCTCTTCAAGGAAGGCTGTATCCAGGCCTGACATAGCCTGGTGTGTTGCCCTCAATCCATCTTTTAATTTGCTCCCAAAACCCATTCGTTTAGCCCCCATTCCATCGCTCTACATCCGTCGTTCGTGGCCATGACCGTAGCTTCGTCCCACTGTTCGCATCTTCGTTCGTGTGCTCGACCTGCCGTTCGCGAGTCACGACCGGGGCCTCGTCCTGCTGTTCGTATTCTTCCCCGTCCGTACCCTCGCTCGTTCGTCCTCACCGCCGTTAACTCGTACACCCGTTAAGCTGTTCCTCGTTCGTCCGTTCCCTCAGCCGTTCACCCGTTCGGCCGTTCGTCCGCTCGGCCGTTCACCCGTTCGCCTGTCCCGTTCGCTCGACCCTATAACCCTCCCATGGAAACCACAGCTTGGCTCGTATTACATTGTCCTGCGTCCGCCCATAGCAATCACCTGTCCCTGCCGTGTCTAGCTTAGGCCAGCCGCGTGTAGCTAGGTCATCCGTGTGTCTAGTCTTTGACGGCTAGGGTTTCTTGGTTAGTTTAGTGTCTAGGTTCTTAATTTTAGTTTTTTTAGGGAATTTTCCATAGTCTTTAGGTATCATTTTATATAGTTTCCATAAGTTTTTTAGACTAAGAATTAGTTTAGGAAGTTTTCTAATTAGTCTTAGGAAGTTTCCTAGATTTTTCTTAGGCATTAATTTAGTTTCCTTTTAGTTTTAGGAAATCTCCATTTAGGACTAGGAAATAAATAGATTTTTCTCTTAGATAATATATAGTTTCCGTTTTTTTAGATTAGGCATTAAATTTTAGAATATCTTCTCCTTTGTTAGTTTCCATTTTAGTTTTTAGGTAATACTTTTTTAGAATATTTTCCATTTCTTTTAGGTTTCCTTTTCTACACTTAGGATATTTTCCTTTCTTGATTGTTTCCTTTTGTGTTTAATTAGTTTATTTATTGTATATAAAAAAAAAGATATTATCTGTGGAAATTTTCCAACTAAGGAAAGTTTTCATAATATGCAAGTTTCCTTTTCGGGAAACGATCCATTTCTGGAAATTTTTTTTTCTCGAAAAAGGAAATATGTCAGGGCAGGAGAGTCCACGTCAGGGCAGCCCAATCAAACAATGATACAACTATTGCAAGCATTGACTGCACATATGTCTACCTTCTCGACTCACCTCGAGCGTTTAGGACAGCCCGCACCAGCACCCACCGCAGCACCTGCCGCGCCTCCCTATCATCAGGATCGACCACCCATGGGTCGATACCAGTACTACGACGAGCCACCAACACCACCTCGTCCAGCAGCCCACTATCCGGATGTTAAGATGAACCCACCTCCCTTTTCGGGTAAACTTGATCTCGAAGAATACTTAGACTGGGAGAAACGGATGGAGCTTCTCTTCGAGTATTACAACTACGATGATCCCCGTAAAGTCACTCTTGCGACAGCGCAATTCACAGACCATGCACTGGCATAGTGGGATCGAGAAGTCACCGCTCGTAGACGAGCTCGTATGGGTTCCGTGACCTCATGGATCGAGTTCACCCAGATCATGAGGCGACGATACGTCCCGCCCCACTTTCACCGCGAGCTTCAGCGACGTTTCCGACGTCTCACTCAAGGAAGCAAGGCGGTGTCCGAATACTTCGATGAATTCGAGCACCTACAAAACCGACTCGATGTAGACGAGTCTGAGGAGAGTCTTATGGCCCAGTTCATCGACGGCTTGCAGGAGTCAATTGCAAAAAAAATTGAGTTGCAGCCATACCACGACCTAGGCGAGTTGTTCTACCTAGCAGTACAAATCGAGAAGTGCCATAAGCGGAAGCTTGCCGCACCTTCCCGACCCAAGAACACGTGGAACACTGGTTCCAGGCCTTTCGAGAGGACGACTCAGCCCATCGACCCACAGCTCAAAGGCAAAGCCATCGCCAGCAGCTCAGCCCCCAGACCGGCCCCTTCAGCCTCGAGACCACCCAGTTCCACGACCCCTACCCAGCCTCAGCGGAGCAGCGAGATCGTCTGCTTCAAATGTAAAGGCAGAGGACACATATCCCGGGAATGTACCACTCTACGGACAATGGTACTCACTGCTTCCGGAGATTATGAATCCGAAGACATCGAGTATGCTTCGTCCGGAGAAATGCTTATGATCCGACGTGTTCTTAACTCGAGATTCGAGCCAGAAAAAGAGGAATAACAAGAAAACATTTTCCACTCCAACTGCACCATACTTGGGAAAGTGTGCTCATTGATAATCGACAGACGGTCCTGTACAAATGCCGCCAGTAAATACATGGTGGAAAAACTGGGATTGCCCGTGACCAAGCATCCCAAACCCTACAAGCTCCGATGGCTGAACAACAAGACGGAGCTATACATTTCAGACCAAGTCAAGGTCTACTTCAGCATCGGCAGATACCAGGACCAGGTCACCTGCGATGTCGTTCTGATGGCAGCTGAACATCTTTTGCTCGGACAACCTTGGCAATTTGACCGAGAGACTATGCATAACGGACAAACCAACTTCTACTTTTTCGTCCACGACAAGCGTAGATACAACCTAGCCACAATGTCTGCACATGCCGTCCAAGAGATGCAATCGAAGATGGCCAAAGATCAACACGCCAGAAAGGAGAATTTTCAGATAAATGTAGCCGACATGCGGAAAGCCACTCGCACCAAAGGCACCCAGGTCGTATTGATGCTCTACGGAGAGAGCTTGCACACGGCTGGCACTGAGCCTTCACTGCCTGCTTAGATTCGAGCCCTGTTGGACAAGTATGCCGACGTCTTCCCAGACGAGATCCCAGCCAGCCTCCCACCTATCCGAGGGATCGAGCACCACATCGACTTTATTCCCGGAGCTCAATTACCCAACCGTCCGGCCTATAGATTAAACCCCGAGGAGGCTAAAGAATTAGAACGACAAGTCCAGGACCTCATGGCTCAAGGATACGTTTGTGAAAGCCTCAACCCTTGTGCCGTTCCGGTTCTTCTAGTACCCAAGAAGGACGGAAGCTGGAGGATGTGCGTCGACTGCCGCGCCATCAACAACATCAATATTAAGTACCGGCACCCCATCCCACGCCTGGACGACATGCTAGACGAGCTCAGCGGAGCCACAGTCTTCTCCAAAATTGATCTGAAGAGTGGATACCATCAAGTGAGGATGCGAGAGGGAGATGAATGGAAGACTGCCTTCAAAATCAAGCAAGGTCTTTATGAATGGCTGGTGATGCCATTTGGCCTGTCAAAGGCCCCAGTACCTTCATGCGACTTATGAACGAGGTTCTTCGCCCGTTCATTGGCAAGTTTGTAGTGGTCTACTTCGACGATATTCTCGTCTACAGTACGACCTACCGAGACCATCTGGAACACTTAGAGGCCGTTATCACCACCCTGCAGAGAGAACAGTTGTACGCCAACCTCAAGAAATGTACATTCTGCATCGACCAAGTTATTTTCCTTGGTTTCGTAATAAGTTCCCAGGAACTTAGGGTGGATGACGAGAAGATAAAAGCCATACAGGATTGGCCCACACCGACGACCGCCAGTCAGGTCCGTAGCTTCCACGGACTCGCCAGCTTCTACAGACGGTTCGTTCGAGACTTCAGCACGATAGCTGGTCTGTTGACCTCGACGATCAAGAAGAACCAGGACTTCTGTTGGGGACCCGAGCAGGACAAGGCATTCCAGCTTCTCAAGGAACGCCTTACCCACACCCCAGTCCTAGTTCTATCGGACTTCACGTAGACATTCGAGGTTGAGTGTGATGCTTCAGGCGTTGGCATTGGAGTCGTCCTTACCCAAGACGGACGACCTGTCGCCTACTTCAGTAAGAAGTTAAGTGGAACTGCACTTAACTATCCGACCTACGACAAGGAACTCTATGCCCTTGTTCGTGCCTTAGAGACTTGGCAGCATTATCTGCTTGCCCGAGAGTGTGTCATTTACACCGACCATCAAACACTCCAACACCTCCGTGGACAGTCAACGCTGAAGAAGCGACATGCCTGTTGGTTGGAATTCATCGAAACCTTTCCGTACGTCATCAAGTATAAGAAAGGAACGAACAACGTTGTCGCTGACGCTTTATCTTGTCGATACAGCCTCATATCTGTCATGGAGTCCAAAGTTATGGGCTTCGAGATGATCAAAGAGCTGTACGCTGATGATGTCGACTTCGCCCATGCTCACCTAGAGCACGACAAAGGCAACTACAGTCGTTTCTTCCTACACGACGCATTCATCTTCAAAGACAAACAACTATGCATTCCGAGGGGATCAATCCGAGAGCTGCTTTTCAAAGAGGCACACGGCGGAGGCCTCATGGGCCACTTCGGCATTGATAAGACCTTAAGCATGCTTGAGGAACACTTTTATTGGCCTCATCAGCGCCGAGATATTGAGACACACTGCGTCCGGTGCCTTATCTGCAAAAGGGTTAAGTCCAAGATGCACCCGCAGAGCCCATACATGCCATTGCCAGTTCCATCCACGCCCTGGACAGATATCTTCATGGACTTCGTCTTAGGCCTGCCGAAATTACACTACAAAGACTCCATCTTCGTAGTGGTCGATAAATTTTCCAAGATGGCACATTTCATCGCTTGCAACAAGACAAATGACGCAAGCCAGATCGTCGACCTGTTCTTCGAGGAGATAGTACGACTTCACGGTATTCCCCGGACGATCGTATCTGACCGTGACACCAAGTTTCTGAGCCATTTCTGGAGAGCTTTGTGGCGAAAATTGGGCACTAACCTTCTGTTCTCTACAAAATACTATCCACAGACGGACGGACAGACCGAGGTTGTCAACAGAACTTTGTCCCAGACTTTGAGGGCAACAATCGGCCGCAATCTGAAGAATTGGCTGGAATGACTCCCGTACGTCGAGTTTGCCTACAACAGAGCCACACATTTCGGCACGAAGCGTTCACCTTTTGAAGTTGTCTACGGCTTCAACCCGACCACTCCTATCGAGTTCACACCCATCCCGTTAGGCGACGCTGGCAGTTTGGAGGGAGAAGCCAAGGCAGACTACATCAAGCGGCTTCATGAAGAGACCAAGGCGAATCTGGAACAACGGAATATCCAGAACGTCAAGAATGCCAACAAAGGCCGCAGGCACATGGTTTTCAAGGAAGGAGATTGGTTTGGCTCCATCTGCGTCCAGAGAGATTTCCCCAGCGACAAAAGAGCAAGCTTGCACCCCGGGGAGATGGTCCATTCCGCGTCCTCTGGAGAATTAACGACAACGCCAACCAGCTCGAACTCCCAAGTGAGTATAACGTCTCTAGTACCTTCAATGTTTCTGACTTAGAGTTGTTTGATGCAGGTGAGGATTTTGCTTTGGAGACCAAAGCACTTAAAGAGGGAGGGAATGATGAGGACATCGAGCCAGCCATTGCACCGATCATTCCACCTGGACCTCTTACGCGGTCCAAGAGGAAAGCCTTAGGAGACAAGCTCAGCATGCTCTTGGAGAGTGGAACCGGAGAAGACCCTGAGGTGACCCAGACGACTAGGCCACGACCAGCCGACCAGACGTCCAGACCGGCTCACGCATCCGACCAGACCGGTCCGGTCCCTGCACCAACGACCGGACACCCATTCCAGCTAAACAAGGAACCATGGAGGTTCCTTCTAGAAGATTCTTCCTCCTCCGGTGTCTTTACCATTACCATTCGGTAGAGACACCAAAAGTCGTGCTAGGAAATTGTACTATTTTTCCTATCTTTGGTTTTATCCCATTGGGTATTCCGAAGAAGGTTTTAATGAGGCAATACTCTTAGTGCGCAAGGCGATGAAGACTTGTTCACAATTTCCATTTCATTCACAAGTCTTCAAGGGAAATTCTATGCCTAAGTATTGTTGGGCTTTCAATCTTATTACTGTTTCTTTTTAGACTAAGTGTTTTAATTGGGCTTAAGTCATGTTAACTAATTAGGGCCCAATATTTATTTAATTTCCAATAAGTGAACTACATGTTGTTTTAATCATTGAAAGGTTAAACGCCTTGTAGTTTACCCTAAAGTTGTAACAAGGCATTATATATGCCTTCTTTTTACACTTAATGAAATAACAAGCATTTGACAAAAACCTAGAGACCCTTAGTCTAAAAGTAGCCGCCAGCAACTCTTGCTTGCAGCCGTTTCTTCAACCTTGTTGGTTGAAGTTCTTGGAGTATCACAAGCCCCTTCACAGCTTGTGTGGTCCTTTCGATCCATCCCTTCACCTCCATCGAATTCTGCCCATTAACCTGAGATTCTCGGTGAAAAGACAGTCCACCTAAGTTCTTACATCAAAACATAATTGAATTGCAGTGATTGAATAATACAAAAATTCTTAAGAAAATAAAATTGTAATTGTCTTACTAAACACCATAGATTGTTGAAGAAATAACTAGGGTTCTCTGTCACTTTTTCTCTCTGGAGGCTCTATAAAACGTGATCCCTAGGTTTTCCTTCAACAACCTATTTATTGGTTCCAAAAACCTGATTTATTAAACTAAAACGACATAAAAAAATAAATTATTTACGCGGATCGATCGATTGGGCGAAGAGATCGATCGATCCTTTAATACGTCGTATACATTTTGGACTGGTAGATCGATCGATCTTGACGTGTATCGATTGATCTAAACTTGCTCGGTCGTTCTTCTGTTCTTCTGGTCGGTCTTGAAGATTCACACAATCATGATCACATAAACGATCGATCGATCTATGCAAACTGAGATCGATCAATCTCTTCACATCAAGAGGTGTATAGGTTCGATCATCACTTGAGTCCATTCATCCTATTGACACGTTCTGATCAGTCTCGCATCGTTGTATTAGCCACCTGTGACTTCATAAACTCCGAAAACGCTCCTAACTTGCTTTGTATCATCTGAAAAACAAAAAGTGGAAAACATCCTAAAGTTCTAATGCATATGAACCTAAATGTGTCCTAAAATGTGAAATTTAATAGTTAATTCATGCAAATTATGTACATAACGATTTATTAAAACTATCAAAATGTGGGTTTATCAACTCCCCCAGACTTGTCTTTTTGCTTATCCTCAAGCAAATGACTAGAATAGGAAAGATAATAAACCTACTGGAACTCAGAGCAAAGCCACATTGGTCAAATATCTTGTTCAACATCAAAACTAATAGTTCTTAAATGCAAAGTGTGCAAGTTTACTTAAAAGTTTTAGCCATACCCATCACAAATCATCTCAGTTTAGACTCAATCAATGCTATGCATTCAGATCAACTAACTCTTTTAATATTCATTAAACTTGAAACTCGTGAATCATGCTAGACACTTTCAATGAACTCATTTGGCTAAGGGTAAGGTCAAGAGATGAAAATGATCACTTCTTCCATAGGTTTTGAAAGCTAAATGTAGGGATCTCACAAAAAATGGAATGAACTTTAGAAGAATGCTAAAGGTAAGCTCCAATAGGTGCATACAAGACTAGATTCTCATCTACTCGAAATATACTACTTATTGAAAATCTATACCCAAGCAAATATTATTCTCCAGAATGATCCTAATACTACCCTTAGAAAGGCATAACTAACTTTAATATTGTCCTTAAGATCAATCATAAAATCTTCATTTAACATTCTTTCTAGGAGAGGGGTTAATTCTAATCTGCCTAGCGGGTTTGAGTTCTGTTTTAGCTAGTTCTTTCCTTTTTTTTTTTTTACTTCTTTTGCAAGAACTTTTTTCTACTCCAGAAATTTTGTCACTTTTTTCACTACCCTTTACTAGACTTTTGCCTCTTTAAATTTCTTGCATCCCTTTCTCTCCTGAAGTTTTTATTCCAATAGTTTTTTTTTCTATTTCAAAACCCTTTGGTTACCCATTCCTTTCTTCTTTTTAAGTATCCGCCTAATTCTACTTGGTTCAAAAAGTGTGAACCAAAACTACATGAGAAGCTAATCATGTCGGTTCCTACCTAACACGTTCTACCAAGTTAATTCCGAAAAAGGCCTAAAGCACTCACTAAAAGATAATGTGGTTTGAACAAACGTTAGGCTTAAAGTAGGATAGTCTACTCTGATCACAAAGAGTGGTAAAAAGATAAAAGAAATCCAAGTATGTATAGGTAAAATCCATGAGTTCAAATCCAGTAATCTAACTTGATAATTCTGAATCCAAATTATATTCCAATTGATAAGAGATGGCATCAAATCAAGCATGATTCAACTAAGAGTAATCTAAAGGCAAAAATTTCAGGCATGGATCAATCACATGTTTCAACAAGCAATTTATTCATCAAATTACTAATAACTCGTCAATTGAAACTAATAAAATGAGTAATAGACTATATTAAGGCAATTTCATCATGGTTTCTTATACTCATGTAATGCAAAACTAAATGAATGATAAAAAATAAGTCATAAAAAACAAAAGTGAATGCAAACACAAATATCCTCCCCCAGACTTATTTTACACTGTCCCGGTGTAAAAATAAAACTAAAGAAAGATACAAAACAAAGTAAAAATAGTAGCAAATACAAAGGAAAGCAAAAGAAAGAAATGTTACTAAATCAATGGTCCTCGGGGCTAACGCTGCGACTCTGTCCTGGTCTGCGTCTGCGTCTGCGTAAGCGTGCCTCAGAGTCCATATATGTGTCCTCTGTATCGGCTCTTATCCTATGTCCAGCAACATCAGGCATATCGTCTGCAACTCCAGAAGGCTCACCTGTTTCCATGGTCTGTGGTCTTTTAAAGCAGGAAGGTGGCTGTGGGCATCTGGTCCGAGCGATCGCCTCCCACATCCGTCGCATCATCGAGTGGACCTCCTGTGAGACTCCACCAACCAATAGCGGAATTCAGCCTCAGTAGCACCGGAGGAGTATGGTGGAAGGTCATACTCTCCAGAATATGGAGGAAGAGCATACGCGTCATCAGTAGCCTCCTGGGTCTGGGGCGGGTAGTAGTCGGGGACTCTGTCGTCCTCCTGGTGGGGCTAGGATGCATATGCCCTGGATGAACTGCCCCATCGTCACGACCCAGTGCTAGGCTGATGTAGGCGCTCCGGTGGAATGGTGAACTCCAAATTTGCCCTAGAGCTCAGGGCAGTAAAGTCGCGGAGAGGAAGCTTGCAGAACTGATAGATGTAGCCCGGCTTAAGGATGCCATTGTTCCGGAAGTACTGCTCGTCGAAGAGGGCGATCTTTTGCTTGCTGGGTGTGGAGCCAAGATCAATGTCATGGTGCATAAATAGAGGAGTCAGGAGGCTCCCAATCCGCTTGACCTTCTTGTTCACTGTGTTGAGGCCGCAGGCTTTCTTGGAGACGAGGTTCTCTGCAAAGATCGCACCCAGGTTGGTGCATAGCATGGTCGGTGGAGGGCTGGTATAGATTGTGTGGACAGAAGATGAGAGTCCGAAGTGAAGTAGCATAAGCTCATCCTTCCTCACCGCTCCGGACTCCTCCTTGGCAAACAGGATGTTTTCTAGGATTTTCGCAACCACCCGAACCACGGGGTTCCGGATGTGAGTTAGCTTAGCCGACCTGGAATCGTAGCCTGCTGGGCCAATCAGACAACTCCACGACCTGTGGGAAATCTGAGGGCCAGCTGCACAGCTCTTGGATCCTGTTGAACCCATAGAGGTCACAGAGTTCCCGAAAGGAAATCTCGTAAAGAAACCCATTGGAGAAGTAAGAGAGGGTCCCCTCGCTGGCGGTAGGGATGGCTCCATCCTGATAGCGGAGCTCGGCAGACGCGAGGAACTGGCGCACCAACTCCAGAAAGAGGGGATAGGTCTGGTATGAAATGGTGTCAAGTCCGAGCCTATGCAGCATGGTTTGGACCTCCTCTCTGATACCCATCTGCTCGAGAGTCGTCTCACATATGAAGCGGGTGGGCGCCATCTCTATGCGGGCAGCCCGTTATAGAACGTGCAATGATGATGTGATCAGGCTTCTTCGTAGTGGTAGTTCTGATACCGCAAATCTCTCTGTATCTCCCGCAGCGTAGTGTGCGGGATCACCTCCGTCCTCCAGTGTTGGCCATCATCCGGATAAAACGGTGTGTTATCTAGACGAGACCACGGGAATGATGTCGTCGCAGGGACCTCCGCATCAGGCTGCTGCGATGAAGTGGAAGCGGTGGTGTTTTTCCGTCTTTTCCGCGTCTGATCACCTCGAGCCATATCTGCACAAATAGAAACCAAATTATGTTAATAAGCGATTGAGCTGATTGAAAATAGCATGCGATCGATCGTGCTCAACAAAGATTGAGTGATCCTAATGACGACCGATCGATCTCAAAATAGATCGATCAATCCGTGTGTGTTACGGTAAAATGCAAAGCATCTTGATCGATCGATCCAAATTTTGATCGGTCGATCCTAATCTGTTACGGGTTTTTAACATGTAGGTTTTATAGAGCACGATCGATCGATCCAAAACAGGGATCGATCGATCGCGAACCCGATTTCGAACTCAAATCCCTAATTTCGCTAAATCTTATCAAATCTCCTAAAACACTCTACATTTCCCAATTTTGCCGAATTTTTCTTATTTTTACCGAATTGAAAGAGTAGAGATTTAGAGTTGTACCTTTGCAGATCGATTAGAATATTTACAGAATCAAGTAGAGCTCGAAAATCCGATCGGATTAGACCCAAATCGATGGTGAATCGAAGGATTTATGAAAGAATTAAAAATTGAAGGTGTGAGGGTGATTTTTCGCGAGATGAGATGAAGTTTTAGGGTTTTGATCCGTTTTGATCGTGTTTATGGTTTATAAAGTTGTTTTTCGGTTTAATTTAAGTGAATCGAAACCCGGTTTACTTACCTGGACTGTGGATCGATCGATCCTTTTAACGATCGATCGATCGCGGATCTTTACGGCTTTGATTCGATCGATCGGTTGATCGATCGGTCTCCTTTCGGCAAGTCGATCTTGGCTGGTTACGGGATTTCCTATGTTTTAAGAGATCGATCGATAGCAAAAGTGATCGGTCGATCTGTTTCCTCGGACAAAATTTTTCTTCTTATCGATCGATCGTTTCATACGGGTATGATCGATCCATGATTGTGCCGCAAAATCCAGCCTTCTTAGGATCGATCGATCGGTTGCTGAAGATCGATCGATCTTGAAGTTGTGGTTATACCTGCAAAACTAAAAACTAAGTTAGTAGAGTTAAGTCTTAAATTACTAAAATAGAAGTATGTACAATAAGAAACGTGGATTGCCTCCCAAGAGCGCTTGTTTAACATCACTAAGCTTGACGACCCAACGTTTGAGTTTATGCAGTAGGAGGTTCCGAGAGAGAAACTTGTAGGTTCTCGCTCTTGTCTTTGGTTAATAGGTAAGGTTTGCATCTCTGCCAATTGACCGTGAACTCTCCCCCAGACTTATTCCAAAAGACTACTGCTTTATAGGATCTGACCTCTTTGATAGTAAATGGTCCAGACCATCTTGACTTTAGCTTTCCCGTAAAAAGTCTCAGTCTAGAGTTGAAAAGCAGGACTTGGTCTCCCTCTTTGAATTCTCGTCTCAGGATTCTTTTATCATGGAAAGCTTTGGTATTCTCTTTGTAGATTTTGGAGTTCTGATATGCTGTCTGTCTTGTTTCATCAAGTTCTTCCAAGTCAATCAGGCGTTTTTCAAAGCTGTCTTGATGTCGAAGTTAAGCAACTTGATAGCCCATAATGCCTTGTACTCTAATTCTACCGGGAGGTGACAACTCTTTCCATACAGCAAGTTGAATGAAGTGGTGCCAATGGTGGTTTTGTAGGCAGTTCTATATGCCCAAAGAGCATCATCAAGCTTACTTGCCCAATCCTTCCTTGATTTGCCGACAGTCTTCTCAAGGATTTCTTTGATTTGCCTGTTCGAAACCTCCACTTGCCCAGATGTCTGAGGGTGATAGGGTGTAGCCACTTTATGCTTGACTCCATGTTTCTTCAGTAGATTCTCAAAAATCTTGTTGATGAAGTGACTGCCTCCATCACTGATCACAACTCTTGGAACTCCAAATCGAGGAAATATTATGCTCTTGAATAATTTGATAACCACCTTCGCGTCATTGGTAGGACTTGCAACAGCTTCTACCCACTTGGAGACATAATCCACTGCCACTAAGATGTATTTGTTGTTGTAGGAAGAAGAGAATGGTCCCATGAAGTCAATCGCCCACACATCAAATATCTCAACCTCAAGAATGTGATTCTGTGGCATCTCATTTCTCTTGCTCATGTTGTCTTTTCGCTGACATGCATCACACTTAGTAATATGGTCATGAGTATATTTAAACATCGTAGGCCACCAGAAACCAGCCTACAATATCTTTTGGACAGTCTTGAAAGTAGTAAAATGTCCACTATATTCATAACCATGACAATGTGTCAAGATTCCTGCAACTTCTTCCTCAGGAATACATCTTCGAAAAAGATGGTCCTTGCACTGCTTATAGAGGTATGGTTCATCCCAGTAGTATTGTTGGACATCTCGGAATAATTTCTTCTTGTTGTAGCCTTGGAGTTCTGGAGGTGGGGTTCCGCATGACAGGTAGTTCTTATTTCCTTCTGTAGAAACCAGCATGCCCGAGAAAACTCCTTATTTCATTTACAAATTTCGGAGGTGTGAGTCTGGTCATGACATCAATCTTAGCTTTATCTACTTCTATCCAAATCTTGTGTCCAAGAATAATTCCCTCTTTTACCATGAAGTGACATTTCTCCCAGTTCAAAACTAAGTTTGTCTCTTCGCATCTTTTGAGTACCCTGCATAAATTCGAAAGACAAGCAGAAAAAGAAGAACCATACACAGAGAAATCATCCATGAATACTTCCATTATCTCCTCAATCATTTCAGAGAAAATAGACATTACGCATCTTTGAAAAGTCGCAGGAGTGTTACATAGTCCAAATGGCATTCTCCTGTAAGCGAAGGTACCATAAGGACAAGTAAATGTCGTCTTTTCTTGATCTTGAGGATGAATGGGTATTTGAAAGAATCCAGAATACCCATCTAGAAAACAGTAGTATGAATGATTGGCTAATCGTTCTAACATTTGATCAATGAACGGCAATGGAAAATGATATTTCCTAGTTGATGCATTCAGTTTTCTATAGTCTATGCACATCCTATGACCAGTGATAGTTCTTGTAGATATCAGTTCATCTTTCTCATTCCTAATCACAGTGATACCTCCTTTTTTCGGAACTACATGCACAGGTGAGACCCAATTACTGTCTGAAATAGGATAAATGATTCCTGCACCTAGTAATTTCAAAATTTCCTTTTTTACTACCTCCTGTAAGTTGGGATTCAGTCTCCTCTGATGTTCTATTGATGACTTAGAGTCATCTTCTAAATATATTCTATGCATGCATAATGATGGGGAAATTCATTTGATGTCTTCTAAAGAGTAACCTAAGGCTTTCCTATACTTTTTCAGCTCATACAATAACATATATGTTTCATCATCAGACAGAGAGGCACTAACAATCACCGGGTAAGTAGAGTTTGTTCCAAGAAAAAAGCATACCTTAGCCCTGGTGGTAGTGGTTTCAGTTCCAGCTTTGGTGCATTCTCCTCATCCCAATCGTCTTTTACTGCTTGTCTTACTATTGCTAGCTTCTGGAATTTCCAACTTTGATTTAATATCTCCTTTCTGTGGCTTATGAGAGTCCAGGATCCGCTCATACTGCTCCATTTCCTCGTGATCTTTATTGAATTCGCAGACTCCTTGGTAAGAGCAAATTGAAGAGAGTCTTCAACAACTAACTCCTCCAGATACTCTTCAACCATATCATCTAGCATCTCAATGTAAAAGACCTTTTTCTCTATTGTAAGCTTCTTCATGACCTCCAGTATGTCAAACTTTAATACTGAGGATTCCAAGTTCAGGTCGATAATCCCTTTCTTCACATTAATAATAGCTCCAGTTGTGGCTAGGAATGGACGCTCAAGGATGATTGGATCTGTAGGTTCGTCATCCATTTCTAATACCACAAAATCAGTTGGAATTATGCAGTCTCCTACCTTCAGAGGTAAGTCTTCTATAATACCAATAGGATACCGGATGGACCTGTCTGCCAACACCAGTGAGATTCTAGTCTTCTTAAAGTCTGTCAACCCTAATTTCTTCGACACAGTAAGTGGCATAAGACTGACACTCGCTCCCAAATCAACCAGACATTTCTCAAAGCTTAGAGGTCTAATAGAGCAAGGCAATGTGAAACTTCCTGGATCCTTGAGCTTCCTAGGCAGATTGTTCTGGATTATTGCACTGCATTCATGATTGATTTGTACCATAGCTTCTTCCAGTGCCTTCTTCTTAGTCACTATATCTTTAAGTAGCTTGTTGTAGATTGGACAGTCTAGAACAAGGTCCATGAGAGGCATTGTGACTTGAACTGTTCCCAGCAGCTTCTTAAACTTCTCGAACTGCTTGTCAAGGATCTGTTTCTTAAACCTTCTAGGGAATGGAAGTTTTGGCTCATAAGGTGGGAGCACAAAATCAGCTGTCTCCCTTGTAGCTTTGCTTCTGTTAGCTTTAGCATTCACATCGATGCTCTTTTCTGCAGGAGAATCTTCTTCAACCTCTTCACCAGCTATCTCCTCTGCTGCTGTCTCAGTAGGTATGTTATCCAATCCAGATTTCTTCCCTGTTGCTCCTCCACTTGGAAATTTCTTTCCACTTCTCAATGTTATGGCCTTGCAGTACTCCTTAGGATTAGGTTCATGATGTCCAGGTAGAACTCCTTTTCCATTGCTTCTTGAGGATGAAGCCACATGAGCAATATGATTTTCCAGCCCTTTCACATGAGTCGCAAGTCCTTCAAACTTGGAGTTTAGATCATTGTAACAGGCCTTCATCTCAGCAATCACTTTCTTTGTTCCTCCTTGTCCTTCTAGCAGCTGCTTTAGCATATTCTTCACTTCATCATCTTGAGGGGGTTGATTCGAGTTGTTTCCCCTCTGCTGGAAGTTGTCAAATTGTGGTCTTGGCACATAGCTGCTGTTTGAAGGACTTGATTGCCAAAGTTTGAGTACCCTCTGGGTTGGTTGTTTGCTTGCCCTTGATAACTCCCTTGTTTGCTGTAGTTGTTCCTCTGGAAGTTTTCTTGACCTTATTGGTTGAAAGATCTAGGCTGGAAGCTAATTTGTCCTTGCTGGTTCGGTTGTTTAGACTGATAGCCATGACTTTGACTCTGGTATCCCTGTCCTTGCTGCTTCAGTATCGGTGGGTAAACCTGATCTTGCGGGTTCTCTACATTCTGGCTTCTGTAGGACAGATTGTTGTTGTAAGGTCTGTAGCCTCCCTGGTTTCCTACATAGCTAACTTCTTCAGGATTCCCTTCCAATGCTTCCAATGTGGAGTCTTGATAGTCTGGTTGGTAGGCATCTTGTTGATCCACAAAGTTGACTTGTCCCTGGTTCAAATTCAACACTTTATCCAATCTATCAAGCTTTTCGTTAATCTCTTTAAGCTTTTGGTCCTCCAGCTTCACTCCTCTTGATGACCTGTCATAGTATTCACTGTAGCATTGGTTGCTTTGGGCCAGGTTTTCAATCAGCTGCTCTCCTTGATCCACATCCAGATTAGCGAAACTTCCATAGCTCGCTGTGTCAAGAGCTATTATGAACTTCTCATGAACCCCTCCATGAAAGATTCCCAGCAGTGCATCTTTCTCCACTCCATGATGAGGGCATGCTCTGGTGCACCCTTTCAGTCTATCCCAAGCTTCATAGAATGACTCAATTGGTCCCTGTCTGAAGGTAGTGATATCATTCCTGATTTTGGCTGTCTTCTGCTTGGGAAAGAACTTGTTAGTAAATTCCTTCTTGCACAAAGCCCATGTGGGACCAGCTCTGAAGGCACATTGCGTTCCCACTGAGCAGCTCTGTCTCCCAAAGAGAATGGGAATAGCATCATCTTGATTGCGTCTTGAGGGACACCATTGATCTTGACTGTCCTGCAGAGCCTCTCAAAATCATCTAGATGATGAAGTGGGTTCTCACTGGGTAGACCATAGAACTTGGAGCCTTGCACCATGTTGATTAAACTCGTCTTGAGTTCATAATTGTTGTTAGCAACATTTGGTGTAGGGATACCAAGGCTGATGGTCCTTTCACCAGGTTCGTCGAATGCTCCAATGCGCTTGCGAGGAGCCCTTGCGTCAACTTGTGGAATAGGCAATGCATCAATCCCACGCCCTTGGTATTCTTCTTGTTGGAAATGGTGAGCTTCTCCCCTGTGATCTTCCATGTTCGGATTTGGAGATTGTTCCAGTCTTTCTCTTATAGTTCTCAAACGATTTCCTCTCTCAAAGTGTCCTATCTCGTGAATCAGTGGTTGCAAGTTTTATTGTCCTTTGTTCCTCAAATTCATGAACCTGCAAAACAGAAAGATTCTCGAGTCTAAGTCAAGCGACAAGAGGAAAGTAACAAATGTAACAAACTTAGTCTTAGATGACTTCTTAAATATATCGACTAAATTGCTTCCCCGGCAATGGCGCCAAAAACTTGATAGAGATTTTTTTATCTCCACGAGTTTCACTTGAGGTTACTAAGAAGTACCCTCAAGAGTTTACCCGAATTAGTGACTACAAGTGCACAATTATGCCTCTTGTAGTATAAACAAGATCAATCCTCAGGGAAGGTTTATAACACAATAGATTATATGAATTCTATTCTAAGCTAAGAGATTCAAAGTTTGATGGTGATTGAAACGGTAGAAATTTTAACTAAATTAGAACAAAGTAATTAAGACGATGAATTAATTGAATTAAGAAAATATTAATTTGGGAAACAATCCAACCATGGATTAGACATTAGAATGAATAAGGATGAGATCGAGATATCAATTCAAATCATGGATGTGTAATTTTCATTTCCAGACAATGAGACTATGAACAGGTTAATACATTTCCATGTAAAAACCTTTATGCTTATAACTAGATTTGATCAATTCTCATTGCAAACCCTAAAACTAGACAAGCATTAAGATTCATCTCAATTTTCATCAAATTCTCTAGACAACTACTTCCGTAGGCTAGAATTATAAGATTCACTAATCAGATTATCCTATGAATTCACTATCCCTTTCCCAAGGTGTGAATTCGATAAACCCTAGATTGACTCTTCCAAGATCAACATAGCATTAAACATGTCTAATAGTGATGGATTACACAATCCTAGACCTAAATATCATCTCATGATCTCAATTCCCCTAATCATCTATCCTATCCATGGTTGAATCTAAGAATCTACTCAGACATAACAAAAATTGCAGGAAAAACAATAAAAGGTGAAGAAAACATAATTGAATTGCAGAGATTGAATAATACAAGAATTCTTAAGAAAATAAAACTGTAATTGTGTTACTAAACACCATAGATTGTTGAAGAAATAACTAGGGTTCTCTGTCACTTTTTCTTTCTGGAGGCTCTATAAAACGTGATCCCTAGGTTTTCCTTCAACAACCTATTTATAGGTTCCAAAAACCTGATTTATTAAACTAAAATGACATAAAAAAATGAATTATTTACGCGGGTCGATCGATCGGGCGAAGGGATCGATCGATCCTTTAATCCGTCGTAGACATTTTGGGCTGGTAGATCGATCAATCTTGACGGGTATCGATCGATCTAAACTTGCTCGGTCGTTCTTCTCTTCTTCTGGTCGGTCTTGAAGGTTCACGCAATCATGATCACATAAACGATCGATCGATCTATGCAAACTGAGATCGATCGATCTCTTCACATCAAGAGGTGTATAGGTTCGATCATCACTTGAGTCAATTCATCCTATTGACACATTCTGATCATTCAAGCATCGTTGTATTAGCCACCTGTGACTTCATAAACTCCAAAAAAGCTCATAACTTGCTTTGTATCCTCTGAAAAACAAAAAGTGGAAAACATCCTAGAGTTCTAATGCATATGAACCTAAATGTGTTCTAAAATGTGAAATCTAACAGTTAATTCATGCAAATTATGTACATAACGATTAACCAAAAAATAATCGCAGTTTTCGCCTGGAGAGCTGACGGCAATTGTGGATAAATATTAGCACCAAACAATCTAACTAGTTCTAATTCATTCATAAAAATCTAGGTTACACCTGCACCTATAGAGTCAGAGCGTCCAAAAATGTATACATAAGAATCATTAGTATGACAGGGGTGTACACCATTTAGTGAAAGGGTAGTCCACTAGTAAAAAAAAATTGTTATACCCACAAAAATTTGTGGGTTAATACTTATAATTTTCATGACTTTTAGTGGGTTTACCCATGAAAGGCACCAACAAAAATCGTAGATATGACATCGTGGGTAAAAATATTGTGGCCTTTCGTGAATAGATACATCTACAAAAAACTCCAAAAATATTGTGGATATATATCCACGAAAAGCTACGAATTCTTTTGTGGGTAAGATTTCCACGAAAACCCAAAAAAAAATCATGGGCCATGGCCCACGAATTGTCATGCAGCTTTCGTGGGTATGTTCCCACAAAATATCACGAAATATTTAGTGGGTAAACCCGCGAATACCCACAGGATATTTCATGGTTAAACTCACTTAAACCCACAAAATATTTCATGGGTAAACCTGCGAATACACACTGATTATTTTGTGGATAAATCCACAAAATATTTTGTGGGTAATTACGTAAACACAATTTATTTTAAAATTTATATATTTAATGATGTTGATTTTTTTATAAAAAAAGATTATTAAACTTTTTAATTAAATATTTAAAAATAATTTTGAAAATAAAAATGGTTTTACATAAAGTGTTTTTAACAATAAAAACTAGTCTGAAATGTTTTTTTTAAAGCGAAAAAAATGCTACGGATCTTCGTCGAAGTTGAATTGAACTGAAAAGCAACTGGCTCGGCTCATAGTCACTGTGTCTTTACACTGTCGACGCCGTATAACTGTCTATATCGTGGTTTAGCCCGCTGCATAAAAAAATTTAAATAACTAATATTTTAATAACTTATGAACTGTCAATTACATTACAAATCAAAACGTACCTCAACATATAATTGGATAATGACTTCTCGATAAGGACCAGAAGTGGAACTGACTGTGCCAGCGAATCTTGAAACTGAGTAGCTGAATCTTCTACCTCTTTAACGAGCCCCTCAACGATCTAATCAACATAAGTATCGTTCGTGTGTGTATGACACCGTCTTCACTAAATCTAGAATCGATGGTGGTTGTGATCCTTGGGCCTTTTGCTTATGTAAAAGAAAAAAGTATATGATATATAAGAAATAGAATTATATATGTTAATTAATAGGTTTGTAAATTAAAACTAGGAAATAACGCTAACCATTTTGTATTCAATCTTCGCGAAATAATTAGGTCTGGCAGTGTGTTTGTGCATTTCTTTGTCGTATATCTTGGTTTTACGGCTAGCTGTTGATGATTCACTCTTCGAAATAGTTTTTTTAGTCTGCCACTCCTCCATGAGCAACGCCCAGTCATTCTCGCTGATGTAGTTGGGCTGCTTCCTCTGTCGCTTCTTCCGACTAATTTATTCTCCAATTCCTTTCATTGTTTTTTCCTTCCAGAGATTAAAGATGAATTTCTCGAATTTGGGAACCCAGTAATAATTTTGCTTAGTTTATAAAAAATAATTGATTAGAAATGTTATCCTTACATAATTATTGTTTGAATATTAGATTTGAAAATATACCACAAATGTTCTCCACCAAGCTTGAATTTTTTCTGGGACATTGTTTTTAACATCACTCCAGTTCTTCCAAAGACACCAAAAGTTTCTCTGCCAAGTGTGTTTAATAAAGTTTGTGACCAAATCATTGATCTCAATCTTTATTAATTTACAAACAAAGATTATTATTCTTTTATGTCAACTTAACAACTTTAATATCATCTTTAATATTGTGAGGTATTGCATTCGATCCATAGACATGTGTCATGAATTTTAGAGGTGGTCACCATTGTATCACATGAATATGACACAAAGATTAGTATTTAATTGGTAAAAACGTAAACTTTAAAATTATAAAAAAAGTCAATTGTTTTACCATAAACCTTTGTTTTCCTTATACAGATGAAGGTGGGGTTGTGATCGCCTAGTAAACGCTTCGTATACTAGATGATGCAATAAATATTACAAAAAAATAATTCATATGTTAATGTTGTTTATCACTGTTTTATATATTGCTGCATCTATTTTTATAATACAAATATATATATATATATATTTATCAAGTAATTTGAATATTAGTAATACAATCAATACTTATACTACCATGAACTCTGTTAAATAAATAGTTAGGTTAATAAATGACTTAGTATTTGAGTATTATATTACTTATACATAACCTAAACTCCTTTAATTTTTATATTTTAGTATTATAAAAAAAAGTTAAAAAAACTCATTTAATTTTGTTTAGAATTGAATTAATATTTGTAAATTTATAGTTGTGTTGCAAAGAATATATTTTATTAATTTGAAAATTTCACATTTAATTTTGAGTTTTTTTCTTCAAAAATCTGAAATTTATAAAATTTTCAAAAATTTAAAATTAATAGATTTATTAATGTTTCATTTTTATTTTATTATTTTTGTAAATAAGAAATTTCTATAAAGTTTTACAAAAAAAATTTATATCAAATTTTTAAAATATGTATTTTTGTTGAAAAATTCTGAAAATTCATTATTAATTCAAGAAGTCCTATAAAAAATTTTAAAAATTGCCAAACTCTAATTATATATCACTGTAAACAAAAAAGTTAAAAACCCATTTACAAATTATTAAGATTTGAAAATGAAAAAAAAACATTTCACAATCTATAAAACTATCAAAAACTCTACAATCTTGAACTATATGCAACTAACAACTACTAAGGAACGTATGAGGAAGATTTTTGAACTGATTTGAACTTTTAAATCTAATTATTTTCAGAAACCCTAGAACTTTGTGATTTTTGACAAAATAAAAGAGACAGAGAGAGAGAGAGAAGAGAGACTTACGTAATCACAGAGGTTGCGAAAGAGAAACCAGTAAGAATCATGGGTTAGGGAGGAGAAATCGGTCGGAATCGTCGACGTTGGAGAGGAGGCGATTTCGTCGAGGTAGGGGGAGCCACCGAAAATAAAAAACCAAAAGGGTTTTCATCGCGAAAAAAAACTACAAAAAGCCACAATTTTTTTCATGGATAGCTTCAAAAATGCAACAATTTTTTTTTGTGGCTTCCAGATACTCTAATTTGTTGCACATCGTGTGGTTCGAACTCGGTCGGACATGGGACATTACCAATTGGGCTATAGAGAATTTCGAATAAATGTTTACAATCGATAATATATGAACACTACAAAGGATTAAGTTACGGTTATAATATAATTAATGTGACATTCAATAATAATAATGTTTATTGAACATAAATAAAACACTACAATTATGCAACAAATAAAATACGAGATTTTGAAACAATACATTAGAAACGAGGAAATATTAAACATAACAACAACATAATGCATATCGATGGATCCTCTCCATGCTTACCATTTTCGTTTATACCACAGTCCTTGCTTACCCTTTTGTTTGACTGATGGAGAATCTAGAACACCGTTGCACAATTCCCTTTTAATTACATCTACATCCAGATTTAAGTTTGGGCTTTCTAGTCTTTGGACATCTCATTATCACTACCTTGACTTGAAATACTTTTATAGTAACTAGACTTATCCTTCGAACAAGATGGTTGTACATCTTTGCATAGTTTTTTCAATACTTCATCGACATCAATATTTGGGTCAGGACCATCTGGCCGCTGATCATCTTTGTCTTACAAAACTTTATACCCAGCATCACAATTAGGGCTAAAATTATCAGAATGGGAACACATATCAGATTCCAACGAGTATTTGGGTATCTCCTAGTAAACTTGTCACACTGAGTTTTAGTTTCCCACGAGTATTTTGGAATGTGAAAGTTTCTCGGCTCTTGTGTTGATTTAGAATATTTAGTATAAGAGCTACATGTCATTTTTTGTGTAGATGAAAGTTTACAATACATTCCACCATTTCAATTTATAGTACAAAATTTATTATTTTAGAGACACCTACGAAAATATTTTGGATAAACGTTGGTAAAACTCTATCCACGAATAATTAAGGTGGTACAAAACCCTGTAGTCCAGATAATTTGGTTAGCTTTAGCAGAATTGATATGGGCCGTTGAATGATGTAAGTTATATCTAACTATTAAGATGAGTTATTAAATCTGACTGGTAATAAACACTTTACTCCACTTATTTTTGGTAACATATGTAGAATTGATCTGAGCCGTTAGATGTTGTAAGTCCTATCTAACCATTAAATATAGTAGCCGAATCAAGCTGGTACAAAACCCTTAGTCCACTTATTTTTGTTTGCTTCTGGAGAATTGATCTGAGTCGTTGGATGTTGTACATTATATTTAACCATTAAATAGAGTTGTCGAATCATGCTGGTATGAAACCTTGTAGTCCACATAATTTGGTTAGCTTTAGCAGAATTGATCTTAGCCATTTATTTATTATAGTTTTTGTTGAATCGCTATAAGCCGTAGGATATTATATAGTTGACGAACATGCATATTATCAGAGGTAAGCAACCACAACCGTTATGAGGTCAAAGTTTGTTGGAGTGGGATGTTGGTCTCGTCTAAATGAGATTATGTAGATAAAAGAGATTATGATGTCCGCATATCTTACTGAAAAACATGGTGTTGAAGAGAAATTACAATAGACTACGCGAAGAGATCCTGTGTATACCAGCTCCTCCCAAACTATTTCTAAAGTTGGTTGCCGCTAACGCTAGCACAATTGATGAGCTTCGTATATTATATCATGAATTTGTGTTTTTATTTTATTTTTGTTGATTTTGCCATAAGTATAAAAATATTTCCATGATTTATGAAACATAAAACCGAACCAAATTGTATTCTTTTCAAATCAAACTAAACTTAGTTTTGTTAGGTTTTTACTGCAAAATTTTCTCAAACCGTATCAACTGACTAACTCCATTATTTAAGCCTTGTTTAAACTCAACTAAAAGATAACCATTTTTGGACCGTTGGATTTTTTTGGGACATCTATGTACATATACAAATTTTGAAGAATAATTAAAAGATTGAAGAAAGTTTTAGTGCATTTGAAAGACAAGAGAAAAATGATAAATGGCAAAATTCGATGAAATTACCCTTACATCAACTTTTTATTAGTATGAAATACATCATTTTATATCACAACGTGCATAATTTTATGCCATATCATTATTATTGGTGCATGATATATTAACATATATCATTTTATTGAGAACTGTTGTTTAATTTGATATATAGCATGTTATATATTTATATGTTTTCTAGTGTACTTTATTAGTTATATGTAAAATATGTTTGTATTTAAAATTTTCAATAATAACAATAATTAGAAATATATTATAAGATATTTTAATAGATAACACATAATTTCTTACAAATTTTTATTTTATATTTATTAATGTTATATTAAGTCATCAGATAACATGTTATTTATGTAGTTGGAATAATAAATTAAAATATCGCATTATTTGAATATATATGTTATCGATACAAATAGCATGTTACAAATAATTTGTAATTACTATAGATAATATATATATATATGTCAACTTTGTCTTCATAAGATTGTAATATCACATCTAAAAACTTAACAATTTATATTCTCCTGATCAATATTTCTGATACTTTTCTTCTATGGCTTCACCTTCATCATCATATCGGAGTTATAGGATTTATTAAATGTGTTATAATTGAAAAACTCTGATTAATTTCAAGAATTCAAAATTCAAATTTTAGTATTCTAAGAACAAAATTCAGGGGTTTCAGTAACAAATGGAGAAAGAGAGAGGAAATCAAGCTGTCGAAAGAAAACTAATACTATACAGATAATAAAAATAAGGATATTTTATCATTTCTCAGATACTTTTAGTCTTATAAAAATTACGGAAAAACAATCTACCTTTAACTTAATTGTTTTCTAATTGATGGGTATGCACTACAATTTATCCTCTCTTTTTAAAATACTATGGTTTTTTTTTTTTAATTTTACATCCACCTAAAGGGGGCTATATTTTCTCCCTTGTAATTTTAGTCATTTTTACATAATGTAGGATTGATCGTATGTATTTTTTTTTTACATGCAAATATCATACTAATGTCTAAATCATCCCTAATGCATGGTCGTGACTCAGCCCAATAAATTGAAACTGAGTAAATAAATTTCTCACATAAATTCTAACTCCCAATCAAATAATTTATTGATATCGATACAAAATTTATGCATTTGCTTTTTTTTGGTTGGTTGTTTGGCTGTAAACATATAATTTCTTTAAGTTAAATATCCATCTTTTCCTTGACATATTTTTTAATGATTAGGCACTTGATTTTCTTTGTCCCCTCCCACTTAACTGTTACGAAACTAAGAATGGGCTCGAGGTTAAACCATGTGCTTTAAAGGATTAGTTGAATATTGATACAAAATTCATGGATTTGTTGTTTTATTTTGTTTCTTTGTTTCTCTTTTTACTTATCAAGATGATAATGAGTTTTGACTGAAGTTATATGTATCAAATAATTGATGTCGATACCAAACATGAGTTTTGACTGAAGTTATATGTATCAAATAATTGATGTCGATACCAAATATGTAGATTTGTTTTCTTTTTCTTACTAGTTTTGATGTAAACATAAAACAATTTTCAGGAATTATGTTTTTCTCTTATGACTCAAATCATACTTATGTTTAACAATCCCCATAACATGGTCATGGCTAGCTCGCCCAATAAATTGAAGCTGATTGTGTATATTTCTCACTTAAATTCTAACTCCCAACCATTGGCTTTGTTTTAAATCTCTCTGGTTTGTCTCTCTCATCTCACATACCAAATCTTTGTCCATTCTTTTGCATTAAAAAATTTAGAGAAACTAAGACTGGGTTTTAGTTTAAGCTCTGTGTATCAAAGAATTGGTTTATATCGATACAAAATCAATGGATTTCTTGCTCTTTTGTTGTTGGTTTTGCTATGAATGGAAAAATATTTTCCATGAATTACCCATCATTTGTCTCTTCTCACTTACCACTTACCAAATTAAGAATGAGTTCAAATTTAAACCATGTGTATCAAAGAATTGGTTGATATTGATATTAAATTCATAGATTTTTTGTCCTTTGTTTATTAGTTACCCTCCTGAGTTATTAAGATGAAAGTGAGTTTGAGTTTAAGATACATGTATCAAACAATTGGTTGATATCCATAGCAAATATGTGAGTTTGTTGTCATTATGTGAATGGTTTTGATGTAAACATAAAAAATTCCCATGAGTTTATCTCTCTTTTTTTCTTATGACTATGGCACTTGATTTTATTGTTGAATGAGTTACATAAATGGTTGTGATCAATACCAATTAATGTTTTGATATTAGTATTCTTTTTTTTTATTTTGCTAACATCAAATAAATATTTATATTTATTTTGTTTTCGATACTTATTTGGTGACTTCGTAGGTTTTATAAATATATTTGATTACTACTTAGATTTTTTTTAGTGTAGATTCGTTTGATGACACCTTCAATTTATTCTTTTGGTGTATATTGGTTTGGTGATGTCGTAAAGTTATTTTCTATGGTGTAGTTTTCTGTGATGACTCCTTAGATTTATTTTGTTCGATGTAGATTCATTTGATGATGCCTTAAATTTATTTTTTTCTGTGTAGATTATTTGATGATGCCGTAAATTTATTTTGTTTTGTGTAGTTTTGTTTGATGACTTTGTAGATTTATTTTATTCTCGTAGATTTGTTTGATAACTACGTAGATTTATTTTACTCTGGTAAATTTGTTTGATTACTCTGTAGAATTATTGATGAGACATATTGATGTTCGCTAGAATCTTCGTTACTATAACTTTTTAATGATTTTGCATCTCATAATATATCATCAAGTAAAAATAAATTTAATATCAATTAAAATTTTATCATCGATTATGTAGAATTATTTTATATGAGAGTTGTTTAATAGACTTATTTGTTATTGATAAATAAAAAATGTATTATTAAGGGAAAAAAAATTTACCATCAAATAAAAACAAATCTACTATCAATTGAAAATTTTACCATCCATTATGTAGAGTTATTTTTTTTTGTGAAAGTAGTTTAGTAAACTTATTCCCTTTGATGTAGGTTTGTTATTTATTATGGTAGATTTATTATTAATAAAGTCAAAACAAATTTAGTATCAAATGAAAACAAATATACTATAAAATGTAAAAATATATATCATTAAGTAAAATAAAATCTACTATCAAACGAAAACAAATACTATCAAATGAAAATAAATGTATCAATATAATAAACAAAACTTTTACCATCGAGTGAACAAATCTACCATAGTAAAATGGGATTTGACATTTAGATGGGACTTTTACATTTAACCTCTGAAATTTTTCGTTTTTTTCTAAGCTTAAAATTAACAAACAAACAATCAATAAAACTACACATAAGTTTTTGTTTTCTTCTTCATCATTCTTAATATGTTTCCTAGCTCGTGGACTTACTGCAGATTCTCTATTCTTGAATTGATTTGTCAAATTCTTAACCGGGAAAATGAGAGGATAATGAAATCTCTTCCAAATTGAAGAGTCCAATGAGGACGTGAGTGTTTAGGCTATGGAGACAGAGGATATCATCCTTCATTGACACCGAAGGCTCGTGGGATCTAGGCGACATATGGTGGCAATCGGAAAGGAGTCAAACAAAGATTAGGGTTTCTAGATTTATTTTTACCTTTTATAAAACAGAAATTTTGAAAAATTAAATCATTTTTATATAATGTAGTTTTAAAATTGAACACTGAGATTTAGGACATTTAGTGATTTTTTCATGTCATATAAATGAGTTAATATAGTTTAGTAATAAAATAAGTAAATGTGATGTATTATAATAAATTTCCCTTTGTATTTTGTTATTAGAAACTCATCGACAATACTTATACTCCCTCCGGTTTTTTTTAATTGTCGTTTTAGAAAAATTCTCGTAGATTAAGGAGTCTTGTTAGTTGACTGTTTTAATTTTATCATAAATGATTATTATTATAATAACTTTTGGATATAATTAGTTTTTGATATTTATTTACTATAAATAATGTTATATTAAATGAGGTTATTTTTGGATTTTTTTTACCAAAATTGTGTTGAAAAAAGAGAACGACATATAATTAGAAACAAGAAAAAAGTTCTAAAACAACAATTAAATAAAAACAAAGGGAGTATTAGATATTACTCATAGTAGATAAAAATATACTTAACAAAAAGTCTTAGAACATCTCTATCAATAAGAAACTTTTTAAAGTTTCATAAAAAACAAAAAATAGTAATGTTTTATAAGTTAATCAATTGGAAAGTGATATGTGGCAAATGTGGCAAGAGACAATTCTTAATGTTTTTAATTAAGAACCAACTTTTAAATTTCTCAATTTTTTTTTTATTTTAATTTTAAAAACTGTCTTAAAAAACTCTTAAGAGTTGACAAAAAAAAATAAACTCTCAAGATCCCTAGAATACCTTCATATATGTTTTTAGACGATATCTTAATAATTAAAATATTAAAATAATAAAAGGAGAGAAATGAGGAATTAATCTTTAAATAAGAACAATAACAATGAATCTTTAACATATTAAATAGAGTCAAATTATTAATAGTTTATATTTTAAAATTTAATTATTTAATAAATATATATTAAAATAAAATTTTTAGAAATAAATAAGATGTTAAAAAAGTATCCTACAGATAAAAGTGCTCTTCATCCTGGTCAGGAAAGGCAACCTCATATGGGTCAAGATCAGTGTAGCAACACTAGATAGTCTCTGGTACGCTTACTTGTAACATTGATATCTCTTGGGAAGAAGGAGATTTAGGTACTGGAACGGAATGAATGTTTAGATCACTTCATGGCCGGGTTAGATTCTTTGGGGCAAAGGTCTATCTTCATATGCAGTCTGCTCTCCATGCGGAAGCAGTTGCACTGGTATGGGCAGCCACCTATGTATCAAACATGAAAATGGAACATATTGTCTTTCAAACAGACTGCTTAAATCTCTTCATGGCGATAAGAAATCATAAGGACTGGCCGGGTTTAAATGCATACATCCAAGACATTGTCTTGATTTTTAGGAAGAACCCTTTTTTAAGTTGTTTCCAATTTCTAGGAAAATGAATAAGATGTCAGATGAAATTGCTAAGATGGCTAGAAATTGTAACAGATACTTCGCAATACTGAAACCTTATGTACAAGGTGATTCTTTTGAATCACTTTATCAATGAATGAAAACCTTTTCTTTTGTGTTAAAAAAAAAAGTGTTCTTATGATCTACCAGCCACGATGTCTGGTGAAAATGGCCATCAGCTCAGTCACAAGCTGCTTGGGATGGAGGAGGTTCGCTTCTGGTCAATCATTGGGACATGAGAGTTTTGAATCTAAATACCTGAGGGTTTGAAACAAAAGCCTTTAGTGGCCAATTCATCTCCTTCAACAAAACTCATTCTTCATCTTCACCGTCTCTGTAGAAAATCCAATGCACGCAGGATGGTTCTTGACCATTATCACAACCTCATCTCTACTTAATCCTTGACCGAGAAATGTCTCAGTGGAGTCCAATATATTCCATACAGTCCACAGCAAAGCCTAACCTCTTACATACATGGATTATGTCTTCTATGCATTTGTCGCTCATATTCTGAGCAACTTTTAGAGCTTGGACAACCTTTGAGGTGGTCGGATCAAAGCCCATCCCAACAACCTTGTTAATGTGATCTTCAAATTTGTCTTTTCCACATACAGTACTGGAATCGGAGATGAGCATAGAGAATAACAGCTTCTGAGGCACACCCGGTTTTCTCAGAACCCAAACGTTTCTGCCAAAGATTGACATAAGTTTTCGTACTCGGAGCTCCTAACCGCTTCTATAATCTCTTTGACCAGATCATAGTATCTGTTTCCTCTTTCTTTCCCAAGATTTTAAAAAACTTTAGAGACAATCTCAGTGGTTAAAGCTTCTTTTGGACTGCAGAAAGTTAAGCTTACGACCAAGGGATTTCTCAGCATCTGCTAATAGCAATCGTGGATAATCAATAATGATAAAGTTTGGACCTTTTCGAGCCGAGGAAACCGAACTGGACAAAACTTCTTCCATGGAGTATTAGAGAATACATGACGAGAGTGACTGATCTTACATCTAAGGAAACAACAGAAGCTCTGATGGTAAAATCTCAAAAATCCAAATTTAAAAGTGACTCGTGCCGGCAAAGATTGAATAGCTTGGTCGACTATTTCAAGACTTTGCTTCTCTGTTCATTCACTCACGCAATTCAGATTCACAAACAACCAAAACTGGGAGAGGCAACAAGAAAGAGAAGAACCATTTTAGTAAAGATCTTATACACAAAAATCTTATTATAAACCAAATGAGCAATTCTTCAACAAAGACTACTAGTATTCGATATTTTGCTTTGGTTAGATAACAACGAAAAATCTTTATGACGCATCACACATGTATATATACATAACTTACCATTTCTTCAACAATACATGAGACTGGCTCAATCCTCAAACCTTCTAAACCAATCCATGATTGTACTTGAAAGATCACGAGTTTCCCTCAGAGGAATGGTCTTTAGCGCCTGAGCCACAAAAGTGTGCATTACCAGTAAAGTGTGTGGAACGCTGTAGGAGCATTTGAAGCAATTACGATTCTCAAGTGGCGATGGTCTGAATTCCGACACCCCTTGTCCAACCTTCATAGAACAGCAATACAAAGAACGAAAAGTTCAATTTCTTTTTATGGCTTGGTTAATTACAAAGGATCAACATAATCTCAATCTTCGATACTACAGTAAAGAAGTACCTCACCAATTTAGTAAATGACTTAAGAGCTTCTTGATTTGTTTAGAATCGTTGTCCCAGCTGTATCGAAAAATACTTTCAACACATCACCTGCAAGTGATAACAAGTGCAAGATATTATGAAAGGCTTCCTTTGATTCACAAAAATACAAAAAACATTTCTTTGGTGCATAGGTGCGGTGCGATAAGAAAAAAGTATCATGTCGACATGAAATCATATCCCTTGATGAAACGGGACAATATGAACACTAACTACAAAAGTTCACTTTTTCTTTGCTAAGATTCAAAAGAAAAAAAAAAGCATTGAGCAAGAGAATATCTGAATTAGAATCTGTAGCGTAAGTAGTAAGACCTGAAGCATTTCAGGCCATTTCATATAATGGAGAAGCTTCCACGACTGGCATCATCTGCTGGATGAGAGGACCAAGCTGAAAAGGAAATGAACATAGGCAATTTAAGATACGAGCACTGATAGTCTCATTTATTCGATTCATCCATAAGCAAACTATAGGATCAGATTGGCATTCATATTAATGAAAAACTAATACAATTTAGGAACCATTAGATAGCAACTAAATACCAAACCTAAATCAATGCTGTGAAGATTATAATAATCACAGTCTCAAGATCCGGCAAATAAAAACGCTGAGCTACGCAACTGTAGCCTAGATTCTGATAAATAAGGAGGATAAGCCTATACAAGTATACACTGTGATCTCTTTCAGAATCATATAATGAGGTTTAGAGAATATCACTAATAGATACTAAACCAAGCAAAACTTATGAGACTAATCATAAGTAAACAATGATAATATTACCTGCTCAAAATATGGAACTGCCTCTGTCGCTGATTTATTGTTGAATGAAATTATGGCATTAACCTTTAACAAGAGAGATTATTTATTTATTTGTCACACTTGCTTAAATTGAAGACAAAGAAAAGGTTAGACAAAGCATTTTATTGACATTTACATTTTAGTTCACGAGAAAAATTAACCTTTGGTATCCTCTCAGCAAAATAACTTCCGGTCAAAACTTGCAGCAGCGCACCATTACTGTCACCATTCAGGAGACAGATAATTCAATAAGGTTGAGCAACAAAGCATATGAGACATTCATAAGGTTGAGCAACGATGAAGTGACCAGATTTAGTTGAGGAGAAAGTGAAAAAGTTTCCCACCTGTGACCAACTGAGAAAACAGGAAGGTTAGCTAGATCTTGAGGTTTCAAATTCGCATTTGGAATCCCAGATGAGACAATCATGTCCAAGCAGGAATTGAACCTCTCGTAAACCTGCTTAGCAGCTTGTTCAAATGTGACGTTGTATGGCACAGATACTATCAGATACCCTTCTTTTGCTAGTAGCTCCTTGAGGTAACTACAGATCATGCACACACAAAAGAACATCTTTTTATGTTTCGGAATCAATTGTCACGACGATACAGGACCATAGTTTACACGAGTATCAAACTAAGGCAAGCAATTTGCCAGTTACGGAAAGGAAAAAAACTCATCCGATGATAGATTCTCTGATTTATGACCATATTGCATGAACTGAAAGTCAACCATAGCAATTGATAGAGATTTATTTATCTGCAAGAGTTTCACCTGAGGTTACTAAAAAATAATCTCAAAAGTTTACCCGAGTTAGTGACTGCAAGTGCACAGTTGTGCCTCTTGTAGTATAAACATGATTGATCTTCAGAGAAGGTTTATAACGCAATAGATTATATGAATTTTTATCTAAGCTAAGTGATTCAAGGTTTGATTGTGATTGAAATAATATGAATTTTAACTAAATTAGAACAAAATAATTAAGACGACGAATGAATTAAATTAAGAATGTATTAATAAAGAAAACAATCCAACCATGGATTATGCATTAGAATGAATAGGGATGAGATCGAGATATCAATTCGAATCGTGAATGTGTAATTTGCATTTCCAGACAATGAGATTATGAATAGGTTAATACATTCCCATGTACACACCCCTATGCTTAGAACTAGATTTGATTAATTCTAATTGCAAACCCTAAAACTAAACAAGCATTAAGATTCATCTCAATTTTCATCAAATTCTCTAGACAACTACTTCCGCAGGCTAGAATCATAAGATTCACTAATCAGATTATCCTATGAATTCACTATCTCTTTCCCACGGTGTGAATTCGATAAAACCTAGATTAACTCTTCCAAGATCAACCTAGCATTAAACATATCTAATAGTGATGAATTACACAATCCTAAACCTAAATATCATCTCATGATCTCAATTCCCCTAATCATCTATCCTATCCATGGCTGAATCTAAGAATCTACTCAGACATGACAAAAATTGCAAAGAAAATAATCAGAGGTGAAGAAGACATAATTGAATTGCAGAGATTGAATAATACAAGAATTCTTAAGAAAAGAAAACTGAAATTGTCTTACTAAACACCATAGATTGTTGAAGAAATAACTAGGATTCTCTGTCACTTTTTCTCTCTTGGAGGCTGAATAAAAACGTGCCCTAAGTTTTTCTTCAAACAACCTATTTATAGGTTTCCAAAAACCTGATATATTGGACTAAAACGACATAAAAAATAATGAGTATTTACGGGATCGATCGATCGGACGAAGGGATCGATCGATCCTTGAATCCGTCGTAGATATTTTTGGGTTGGTAGATCGATCGATCGTGACGGATATCGATCGATCTAAACTTGCTCGATCGTTCTTCTCTCCTTCTGGTCGGTCTTGGAAATTCACGCAATCATGATCACATAATCGATCGATCGATCGTTTTTTGCTGAGATCGATCGATCTCTTCACATAGGGAGGTGTATAGGTTCAATTGCCATTTGAGTCCATTCGTCCTATTGACACATTCTGATCATTCTCGCATAGTTGCATCAGCTACCCGTGACTTCATAAACTCTGAAAACGTTCATAACTTGCTTCGTATCCTCTGAAAAATAAAAAGTGGAAAACATCCTAGAGTTCTAATGCATATGAACCTTAATGTATCTTAAAATGTGAAGTCTGATGGTCAATTCATGCAAGTTATGTACAAAATGATCTATTAAAATTGCTAAAATGTGGGTTTATCAATTCCCCTAGACTTATCTTTTTGCTTGTCCTCAAGAAAATGACTAGAATAGGAAAAGTAACAAACCTACTGGAACTCAGAGCCAAGCCACATCGGTCAAATATTATGTTCAACATCAGAGCTAATAATTATCGAATGCAAAGTGTACAAGTTTACTTAAAAATTTTAACCATGCCTATCACAAATCATCTTATATCAAACTTAATCTACACAATGCATTCAGATCAACCAACTCTTTTAACATTCATTAAGCTAGAAACTCGTGAATCATGTTAAACACCTTCAATGAACTCATTTGGCCAAGGGTAGGGTTAAGAGATAATAATGATCTCTTCTTCCATAGGTTGTGAAAGCCAAATGTGGGGATCTCTCAAAAATGGAATGAACTTTAGAAGAATGCTAAAGGTAAGCTCCAATAGATGCATACAAGACTAGATTCTCATTTACCCGAAGCATACTATTCACTGAAAACACATGCCTAAGCAAATATTATTCCCCAAAATACTCTTAATTCTACCCTTATATTTATCTTTAAGGTCAGACATAAAATCTTTCATTAAACTTGATTTCTAGGAGAGGGGTTAGTTCTAATCTGTCTAGCGGGTTTAAATTTTTTTTTAGCTGGTTCTTTTTTTTTTTTTTTTTTACTTCTTTCTCAGAACCTTTTCTAATACATACATTTATTGCTATTTCTACTACCATTTACTAAACTTTTGTCTTTTACTTTCTTTTCGTCCCTTTTCTCTCCCGAACTTTTTATTCCATTGGCTTTTCTGTCTAAAAACCCCATTGATAACCCATTTCTTCTTTTCTTTTGAGTACCCATCTAGTCCTAATTGGTTTCAAAAGTATGAACCAAAATTACATGAGAAACTAATCCTGTCGGTTCCTACCTAACACGTTCTACCAAGTTCATTCCGAAAAAGACCTAAAACACTCACTAATATACTATGTGGTTCGAACAGACGTTAGGTTTAAGGTAAGATAGTCTACTTGGATAACAAAGAGTGGTAAAAAGGTAAAAGGAATCCAAGTATGTGTAGGTAAAATCCATGAGTCCAAATCCAGAAATCTAACCTGATAATTCTAAGTCCATATTATATTCCAATACATAAGAGATGGTATCAAATAAAACATGCTTCAACTAAGAGTAATCTAAAGTCAAAAATTCCAAGCATGGATCAATCTTATGTTTCAACAAGCAATTTATGCATCATATTATCAATAACTCGTCAATTTAAATTAATAGAATGAGCAATAGACTATATTAAGGTGGTTTCATCAAGGTTCCTTATGCAAATATAAATGCAAAACTAAATGAATGATGAAAGATATGTAATGAGAATCAAAGTTAGTGCAAATATAAATATCCTCCCTAGACTTATTTTACACTGTCCCGGTGTAAAAATAAAACTAAAGGAAGATACAAAATGAAAAAAAATAAAAATAAAAATAAAGAAAAGTACAAAGGAAAAGCGAAAGAAAGAAAAATTACGAAATCAATGATCCTCTGGGCTCACGCTGCGACTCTGTCCCGGTCTGCGTCTGCGCCTGGGTAGTCTAGCCTCATCGTCTGACTCCGTGTCCTCTGTGTCAACTCCCGTCCTGTGCCTGGTTAGTCCATATTCACCCTAGAGCTCAGGGCTGTGAAGTCGCGAAGGGGGAGCTTGCAGAACTGGGTAGCTCCTGCTCGATCCTGGAACTGATATATGTACCCCGACTTAAGTATCTCACTGTTCCGGAAGTACTGCTCGTCAAAAAGTGCGATCTTGTGCTCACTAGGTGTGGAGTGTTGAGGACGCAGGCTTTCTTGGAGACGAGGTTCTCCGCAAAGATAACGCCCAGGTTGGTGCGCAGCATGGTCGGGGGAGGCTGGTGTAAATGGCGTGGGCAGATGATGGAAGTCCGAAGTGAAGTAGCATAAGCTTGTCCTTCCTTACCGCTCAAGACTCCTCCTTGGCGAACAGGATGTTGCCAAGGATCTTCGCAACCACCCGAATCACGGGGTTCCAAATGTGAGTCAGCTTAGCTTACCTAGACTCATAGCTTCCTGGGCCAATCAGATTCCAAAGCTCAACGGCCTGCTGGAAATCTGAGCGCCAGCTGCACAGCTCTTGGGTCCGGTCGAACCCGTAGAGGTGATAGAGATCCCAAAGGGAAATCTCGTAAAGAACCCCGCTGGAGAAGTAAGAGAGGGTCCCCTCGCTGGCGGCGGGGATGGCTCCGTCCTGGTAGCTGAGCTCGGAAGAAGCAAGGAACTGGCGCACCAACTCCAGAAAGAGGGGATAATTCTGGTACACAATGGTGTCAAGTCCGAGCCTATGCAGCATGGCTCGGACCACCTCTCTGATGCCCATCCGCTCTAGGGTCCTCTCGCAGACGAAACGTGTGGGCGCCATCTCGATACGTAATAGCCCGTTGTAGAACGTGCAGTGGTGGTGTGTCCAGGCCTCTCCATGGCGGTAATTCTGATACCGCAAATCCCGCTGCATCTCCCGCATAGTAGTGTGTGAGATCAGTTCCGTCCTTCAATCCTGCTCGTCACCCGGATAAAATGGGGTGTTATCCGGGCGAGGCCACATATACGAGGTAGTCTCCAGGATGTCTATGTCCGGTCTCTGGGATGAGCTGGATGATGTGGCTCTGCCTCGTCTCTTCCGTGTCTGGTCACCGCGAGCCATATCTGCACAAATAAAAATCAAATTAATGTTAGATAGTGATTTAGCTGATTGCGATCGATCATGCTCGTAAAAGATCGGTCGATCTTAAGGGCGAACGATCGATCTCTGAAATGGATCGATCGATCCTCTAATGTTACGGGAAAATGTAAAGTAGCTCGATCGATCGATCTAAATCACGATCGATCGATCCAAAACAGGGATCGATCGATCGCGTACCCGATATGGAACTCAAATCCCTAGTTTCGCTAAATCATGTCAAATCTCCTAAATCATGTACGGGTTATGCTCCAAACAACCTAACAAACTTTTATTCAACTCCAATTCCTCCTAAAACACTCCAAATTCACTAATTTTCTCGAAATTTTCTTGTTTTTGCCGAAATGACAAATAAGAGATTTAGAGTTGTACCTTTGCAGATTGATTGAAACGTTTACAGAATCAGGTAGAGCACAAAAATCCGATCGGATTAGGTTCAAGAACCACTTAAATTGATGGTGATTTGAAGGAGTTGTGAAGGAATAAAAAATTTGACGTTTGATAGTTAATATTTGTGAGAGGAGGAGAAGATTTTAGGGTTTTGATCTGTTGTGATGATGTTTTAGGTTTATAAAGATGTTTTTTGGTTTAATTTCAGTGAAATTGAAACCCGGTTTACTTACCTGGACTAGGGATCGATCGATCCTTATAAAGATCGATCGATCGCGAATCGTTACGGCTTTGATTCGATCGATCGGTTGATCGATCGGTCTCCCTTCGGCAAGTCAATCTTGACTGGTTATGGGATTTCCTATGATTTAAGCAGCTTGATTGCCCATAATGCCTTATACTCCAATTCTACCGGAAGATGACAACTTTTTCCATAAAGTAGGTTGAATGGAGTGGTGCCAATGGGGGTTTTGTAGGCAGTTTTGTATGCCCATAGACCATCATCAAGCTTACTTGCCCAATCCTTCCTTGATTTGCCGACAGTCTTCTCAAGGATTTCTTTGATTTGCCTGTTCGAAACCTCCACCTGTCCAGATGTCTGAGGGTGATAGGGTGTAGCCACTTTATGCTTGACTCCATGTTTCTTCAGCAGATTCTCAAAAATCTTGTTGATGAAGTGACTACCTCCATCACTGATCACAACTCTTGGGACTCCAAATCGAGGAAAAATTATGCTCTTGAACAATTTGATAACCACCTTCGCATCATTGGTAAGACTTGCAACAGCTTCTACCCACTTGGAGACATAATCAAATGCCACTAAGATGTATTTGTTGTTGTAGAAGGATGGGAATGGTCCCATGAAGTCAATCCCCCCATACATCAAATATCTCAACCTCAATAATGGGATTCTGTGGCATCTCATTTCTTCTACTCATGTTGACATGCATCACACTTAGTGATATGTTCATGAGCATATTTGAACATCGTAGGCCACCAGAACCCTGCCTGTAGTAACTTTTGGACAGTCTTGAAAGTTGCAAAGTGTCCACCATACTCAGAACCATGACATTGTGTCAGTATTCCTGCAACTTCTTCCTCAGGAATACATCTCTGAAAAAGATGGTCCTTGCACTGCTTATAGAGGTATGGTTCATCCCAGTAGTATTCTTGAATATCTCGGAAGAATTTCTTCTCCGCATGACAGGTAGTTCACAAAGTCTCCATACCAAGGAAGACTCAGCTCAATGGCATTGGTCTCTAAGAGGTTGTCTAACTCGCTGTCTACAATCTGAAGCATCTGAATTGTATGAATCTGCTCTTCAGGTAATGAGTCATTGATAGGCAGAATCTCCGGAATCCTCATTCTAGACAGATGATCAGCAACTCCATTTTCGATCCCTTTCTTGTCCTTGATTTCCAAGTCGAACTCTTGCAGAAGTAATATCCATCTCAACAATCTCGGTTTTACATCCTTTTTAGCTAGTAAGTGTCTCAGTGCTGCATGATCTGTGTGTACTATCACTTTAGAGCCAACCAGATATGTTCGAAACTTCTCAAATGCGTGCACAAACGCTAGTAGTTCCTTCTCAGTTGTAGCATACTTCTTTTGTGCATCGTCTAATGTTCTGCTGGCGTAATAGATCACATTCAGTTTTTTTTATCTTTCTTTTGTCCCAAGACTGCTCCCACAGCATAGTCGCTTGCATCACACATCACCTCAAAAGGGAGATTCCATTCTGGTGGCTGTACTATTGGGGCACTTGTCAAGGCTTCTTTCAACTTTAAGAAAGCTGTCATGCACTCCTCATCAAACATAAACTCTGTATCCATGCATAAGAGTCTTGTGAGTGGTCTGGCGATGCTAGAGAAATCCTTAATGAACCTTCTGTAGAAACCAACATGTCCGAGAAAACTCCTAATTTATTTGACAGATTTCAGAGGTGTGAGTCTGGTCATGACGTCAATCTTAGCTTTGTCCACTTCTATCCCAACTTCTGAAATCTTGTGTCCAAGCACGATTCCCTCTTTTACCATGAAGTGACATTTCTCCCAGTTCAGAACTAAGTTTGTCTCCTCGCATCTTTTGAGTACCCTGCATAAATTCGAAAGACAAGCAGAAAAAGAGGAACCATACACAGAGAAATCATCCATGAATACTTCCATTATCTCCTCAATCATTTAAGAGAAAATAGACATTACACATCTTTGAAAAGTCGCAGGAGCGTTACATAGTCCAAATGGCATTCTCATGTAAGCGAAGGTACCATAAGGACAAGTAAATGTCGTCTTTTCCTGATCCTGGGGATGAATAGGTATTTGAAAGAATCCAGAATACCCATCTAGAAAACAGTAGTATGAATGATTAGCTAATCTCTCTAGCATCTGATCAATGAATGGCAATGGAAAATGATCTTTCCTAGTAGATGCATTCAGTTTTCTATAGTCTATGCACATTCTATGACCAGTGACAGTTCTTGTGGATATCAGTTAATCTTTCTCATTCCTAATCACAGTGATACCTCATTATTTCGGAACTACATGCACAGGTGAGACCCAATTACTATCTGAAATGGGATAAACAATCCATGCACCTAGTAATTTCAAAATCTCCTTTTTTACTACCTCTTGTAGGTTTGGGTTCAATCTCCTCTGATGTTTTATTGATGACTTAGAATCATCTTCTAAATATATTCTATGCATGCATAATGATGGATAAAATCCCTTGATGTCTCCTAAAGAGTAACCTAAGGCTTTCCTATACTTTTTCAGCTCATGCAATAACATATATGTTTCATCATCAGACAAAGAAGCACTAACGATCACCGGGTAAGTAGAGTTTGTTCCAAAAAAACGTACCTTAGCCCTGATGGTAGTGGTTTGAGTTCCAGCTTCGGTGCATTCTCCTCACTCCAATCGTCTTTCCTGCTAGTTTTACCATTGCTAGCTTCTCGAATTTCCAACTCTGATTTACTCTCTCCTTTCAGTGGCTTATGAGAGTCCAGGATTTGCTCATACTGCTCCACTTCCTCGTCGATCTTCATTGAATTCGCAGACTCCTTGGTAAGAGCTAATTGAAGCTAGTCTTCAACGGCTAACTCCTCTAGATACTCTTCAACCATATCTTCCAGCATCTCAATGTAAAAGACCTTCTTCTCAATCGTAGGCTTCTTCATGACCTCCAGTATATCAAACTTTAATACTGAGGATCCCAAGTTCAGGTCGATAATCCCTTTCTTCACATCAATGATAGCTCCAGCTGTGGCTAGGAATGGACGCCCAAGGATGATTGGGTCTGTAGGTTTGTTATCCATTTCTAATACCACAAAATCAGTGAGAATTATGCAGTCTCCTACCTTCAGAGGCAAGTCTTCTAGAATACCAATAGGATACCAGATAGACCTATTTGCCAACACTAGTGAGATTCTAGTCTTCTTAAAGTTTGTCAACCCTAATTTATTCGACACAGTCAGTGGCATAAGACTGACATTTGCTCCCAAATCAACCAGACATTTCTCAAAGCTTAGAGGTCCAATAGAGCAAGGCAGTGTAAAGCTTTCAGGATCCTTGAGCTTCCTAGGCAGATTGTTCTGGATTATTTCACTGCACTCATGATTGATTTGTACCATAGCTTCTTCCAGTGCCTTCTTCTTAGTCACTATGTCTTTAAGTAGCTTGTTGTAGATTGGACAGTCTAGAACAAGGTCCATGAGTGGCATTGTGACTTGAACTGTTCCCAGCAGCTTCTTGAACTTTTCGAACTGCTTATCTAATATCTGCTTCTTGAATCGTCCAGGAAATGGAAGCTTAGGCTCATAAGATGGAAGTACAAAGTTAACTGTGTCTTCTGTAGCTTTGCCTTTGTCAACTTTGGCATTCTCAGCGATGCCTTCTTCCGCAGGAGATTCTTCTCTAGCTCCTTCACTGGCTATCTCATCTTCTGCTGTCTCAATACGCGTGTCGTCTAGTCAAGGTTTCTTTTTTTCATTCCTCCACTTGGCAATTCCTTTCCACTTCTCAGTGTTATGGCTTTGCAGTACTCCTTAGGATTGGGTTCAGGGTGTCCACGTAGAACCCCTTTTCCATTGCTTCTCGAGGATGAAGCTACTTGAGCAATTTGATTCTCTAATCCTTTCATATTCGTCGCGAGTCCTTCGAACTTGGAGTTTAGATCATTGTAGCAAACTTTCATCTCAGCAATCTCTTTCTTTGTTCCTCCTTGTCCTTCTAGCAGCTGCTTTAGCATATTCTTCACTTCATCATCTTGAGGGGGTTGATTCAAGTTGTTTTCCTTCTGCTGGAAATTGCCAAACTGTGGTCTTGGCACATAACTGCTGTTTGAAGGAGCTTGGTTGCCAAAGTTTGAATATCCTTTGGGTTGGTTACTCCCTTGCCCTTGATAACTCCCTTGGTTGCCGTAGTTGTTCCTCTGGAAGTTTCCTTGACCTTGTTGGTTGAAAGGTCTAGGCTGGAAGCTGTTTTGCCCCTGCTGGTTCGGTTGTTTAGACTGATAGCCCTGACTTTGACTCTGATATCCCTGTCCTTGCTGCTTCAGTATCGGTGGGTAGACATGATCTTGCGGGTTCTCTACATTATGGCTTCTGTAGGACAGGTTGTTGTTGTAAGGTTTGTAGCCTCCCTGATTTCCTACATAGCTAACTTCTTCAGGATTCCCTTCCAATGCTTCTATTATGGAGTCTTGATAGTCTGGTTGGTAAGCATCTTGTTGATCCACCAAGTGGACTTGTCTCTGGTTCAGGTTCAGCACTTTATCCAATTTTTCAAGCTTCTCGTTGATCTCTTTAAGCTTTTGGTCCTCTAGCTTCACTCCTCTTGATGACCTATGATGAGGCCCCGGAACGCACCGACCGCAAGGACGACCGTGCGGACGACCCAGCAGGACCAGATCCGGACGAAGCAGTCCCGGTTGTACCAGCCGGACCCTTAACACGCTCAAGAGCTAAGGCTCTAGGAACCAAGATCAACCGATTTATCGAGCATAGGCTTGAGGTTCTCCAGCATAGTGCCAAGCCCGGACCAGGACCTGACCGAGGCCCAGCCCATTGGCCCGTGACCCCTTCTTGGGAGCTGCTTAGTCGCCGAGTAGCCGATTCCTGCATCCTTACCATCACCCCGGGATAAGGATGCCAAAGACGCACTAAGGAATTGTACTCTTTTTCCTACCTTCGGTTTTATCCCATTGGGTTTATCGGGGAGGTTTTAACGAGGCAATACCCTTAGTGTGCATTCAGGACGTGGGCTTGAAACTCTAAGGAAGTCCACGACATGAGACAGTTACTTAGTCACTTTTGGTCTTTATTTTTCTAAGTGTGAGACTTGGGCCCGCGTCCAGCCCTTAAGGCCCGCGGCCCAAGTCATTAGGATGTCTTGTTGTTTTTAGTTAAACTTCTTATTGTTTTTATTTGGACTACATGCTGTTTTTCTGTAAGGATGAAAACCCTAAGACTTAGGCATTATAAAAGCCAAGTCATTCTCATTAAAAAAATCAGACATTACACAAGAAAACAAAAACCCTACTGCTACTTGTTACATTCGCCGCGTAGTCCACTTTGTGTGCTTGGTAGTCGCCGGCTTGAACCTAGTCCGGTTCAAGCTTCTTTGGTGTATCGCGGTCCCTCCATAGCCGCGTGGTCCAACTCGCTCCACCCTTCCATCACTCGCGCCTAGACCAGTCGAGTCTCTCCTGTTCCAGCGCAGCTTCCCCACGGTTTCGATCGAGTCTCTCTTGAGCCGTCCTGCATCAGCGTCCCAAGGAACCTCCCCCTGGTTCCCCCACGCGTCCGTGCACCCATCATCTAGTATCAGAGCACAAAAGCTCCTGACCCCCGGTTGTGTCCTATCCCTTTTGCTATTTGTTGTTTCATTTGTTTGTTCATTATCACCACTTGCTTTGATCCGATTTCCCTTTGAACTTGTGTGAGGTGAAGAGGAGCCGGATTCCATATACAAAAAAAAAAAAAGCGGAAAAGAAGAAGTTTCATTAGAACCGCGACTAATCCATCCCCAAAACCGGTTACACCCTTCCACCTTTGTTCCTTGCATTCGTTTAAATCAAAAAAATAAAAAAAAAAATTTGCTTGCTTGTTGCTAGGTTGTTAGATTGCTTGTCTTTATTCAAAAAAAAAAGAGAGAAGAAGAAGAAGAAGTTAGGTTGTGTTTAAAAACGAATCAGGAAGAACTAGAAATCCACCTTAGAACACTTGTGTATTGAGAAATCGTGAAAGCAAGGTGACTTGCTTCACGCGTTTGATTAGCTAGGTTTGTGTAGTTTTGCGTGAAGTGCCCTAGCCGATTCCGTGTCTAGCAGCCAGTAGGAGAAGCCTTAGCCCGCGCTAGTTACCTTGTCACCATGTGGATAGCCGCTTGACTCAAACCGCCTTGCGCATTAGACAAACCCTTAGGCAGCCGCGAAAACTTAGGGTTAGCCGCAAAACATTAGTTTTAGAAGCCGCGACCTAGGACAAGCAGCCCTAGCGCGACCCGGCAGCCACCACTCACCTTAGGTCGTCTAGGATAGCCGTCGATTACCCTAGGTAAACCCTAGGCAGCCGCCAGCTTTAAGTCTTAGCAGCCGCATACTCAGGCCAAATCCGCGACAAGTAGATACCCTAGCCCGTTTAGGATAGTTTCCAGAGCACTTAGGGTAGTTTTCCTTTTTCGGTTTAGGAAGTTTCCCATCGCAATACTTCACCCAGGGAAATTTCCCCAAAAAAAAAAAAAACCATTTAGGAAACCTTGAAATCGAACATTAGGTGAATCTTAGACTTAGAAATTTTCCCAAAACGATTTTAGGAAAGAATCCAAGTCTAGAATATTTCCCTAGGATTTTCCCCTTTTCTAGATTAGAAAAGTTCCCTTTTAGAGAAGTTTCTAGATTAGGAAAGATTCCATTTTAGGAAAGTTCTATTTTAGGAAAGTTTCTCAATTAGGAAAGTTTCTATTTTAGGAAAGTTTCTAGATTAGGGAAGTTTCTATTTTAGGAAAGTTTCTATTTTAGGAAAGTTTCTATTTTAGGAAAGTTTTTAGATTAGGAAAGTTTCTATTTTAGGAAAGTTTCTATTTTAGGAAAGTTTCTGTTTTAGGAAAGTTGCTATATTTGGAAATTTCTATAAATGTCTAGTAGTTCGGATAATCCCGAACGACCCCAAGGATCCACTGCAGTAATGCAGATGCTGAGCCAGATTACGGCTCAGATGAACACGCTCGCAAGTCGTGTGGAACGACTGGAGCAACCCGGTCCTCCCCAACGACCGGACATCCCCGAGGCGTCCCACCGCGGCAACGGAGGTGCCACCACCAATGGACGGACGCATTACTACGGACCCTACACTCGCGATCCACGTGAAGAGGATCCACCCGACGACCCGCCATACCGCACCCCTTATGACCGAGACGCCCGGTACGACGACCGACCGCCCCCATACCAAGCCCCCGACGTCAAAATCAACCCGCCATCATTTGCCGGCAAGGTCGACCCAGAAGTCTACCTAGACTGGGAACGACGTATAGAGCTGATCTTCGACTACTACCGATACGGAGATCCCCGGCGAGTAGCTCTTGCCACCGCCCAATTCACGGACCATGCCCTGACCTGGTGGGACCGTGAGGTCGCTGAACGACGAAGGAGTCGTTTCGGACCACTTACTTCTTTGGACGAGCTTACGCATCTAATGCGGAAACGCTACGTTCTGCCCCACTTTCACCGCGAATTACAAAGGCGTTTTAGACGACTTACCCAGGGCAATAAGACGGTCAGTGAATATTTCGACGAGTTCGAGCACCTACGGAACCGTCTTGAGATAACTGACTCCCCGGAGAGTCTCATGGCCCAGTTCCTCGATGGGGTTCAGGAAAAGATCGCCCGCAAGGTCGAGAGACAGCAGTACCATGACCTTGGCGAGTTATATCACTTAGCCAACCAAGTGGAGCAAGCCAACAAGAGAAAGGCCGCAGGCTATCAAAGGCCCAACCAAACTGGACCAAGCCATACAACCGGCCTCCTGGCCCTACGCCCGACCCGCGCGCGCCGACCCAACCCCGAGAACCGACCCGACCTACGACCGGACAACCCCAGCCAACCAAACCTACCGGAGCTGCACCCCGGAGCCGAGACATCACTTGTTTCAAGTGCAACGGACGAGGTCACATGGCTCGCGAATTTTTGAACCAGCGAGTCATGATATTAACACCTTCCGGCGAGTACGAATCCGCTGATGAGGAAGACGAACATCTAGACGTCCAGATCAACCAGCCCGAGGACGAGATTGAGTATCCGGATTCCGGAGAGCTTCTAATGTTTCGACGCGTCCTGAACTCGATAGCCGGACCCGAAGAGACAGAACAAAGAGAGAACATCTTTTATACCAAGTGCACTGTAAAGGGCAAGGTATGTTCTCTGATCATAGACGGTGGTTCTTGCACCAACGTCGCCAGTCAATATATGGTTGACAAGCTCGGTCTTGAGAGGACCAAGCACCCACGCCCCTACGGGTTGCGCTGGCTCAATGACAAGACCGAGATCCGCATATCCGATCAGGTGATGGTACCTTTCAGTATAGGCCGTTGCTCTGATCAGGTCTTGTGCGACGTGGTCCCAATGCAAGCTGACCACCTATTATTAGGACGTCCATGGCAGTTTGACAGGGAAACCACGCACAATGGGCGGACTAACCTGTACTCTTTTGTTCACAACAAGCGCATGTTCAACTTGGCACCACTCGCGCCACAACAAGTCCGGGAAATCCAGCTAAAGACGGATTCAACTAAAGGATCCCGGAAGGAGAATTTCCGTGTGAACTCCCGAGTCGTCCGCAAGGCAGTGAGTAGGGACGATACTAACGTCGTCCTTATGATCTTTAAGGAATCCCTTCACGCCGACAGCACTGATCCTCCAACCCCGCCTGAAGTTTCCAAGCTTTTGGAAACTTACTCAGGCGTCTTTCCGGCAGAGATTCCACCGGGACTGCCACCACTGAGAGGAATCGAGCATAACATCGATTTCATTCCGGGAGCACAACTGCCCAACCGACCCGCTTACCGCGTCAACTCGGAGGAAGCCAAAGAGCTCGAATGCCAAGTACGAGAACTTATGGACCAGGGCTATGTCCGAGAAAGCCTCAGTCCATGTGCCGTACCCGTCCTGCTCGTACCCAAGAAAGACGGATCCTGGAGAATGTGTGTTGACTGCCGAGCCATCAACAACATCACCATCAAGTACCATCACCCGATACCGCGCCTAGATGATATGCTTGACGAGCTGAGCGGAGCCTCGATCTTCTCAAAGATCGATCTGAAGAGCGGATATCACCAGGTCCGCATGCGCGAAGGAGACGAATGGAAGACGGCCTTCAAGACCAAGCAGGGTCTCTACGAATGGCTAGTAATGCCGTTTGGGCTATCCAATGCCCCTAGCACGTTCATGCGCCTAATGAACCATGTCCTTAGGCCGTACATCAGTAAGTTTGTCGTAGTCTATTTTGACGACATCCTTGTTTACAGTGCCTCTTACGCTGAACATGTCACCCATTTGGAGGTTATACGTACACTTCAAGAGGAGAAGTTGTATGCCAATCTGAAGAAGTGTACGTTATGCACTGATCGAGTAGTCTTCCTAAGCTTTGTCGTAAGTCCACAGGGCTTGCAGGTGGATGAGGACAAAATCAAGGCCATACAAGAATGGCCCACGCCCACGAGTGTCAGCCAAGTCCGGAGCTTCCACGGCTTGGCAAGCTTCTACAGACGGTTCGTCCGAGACTTCAGCACCATTGCCAGCCCTCTGACATCCGTAATCAAGAAGGACCGGACATTCAGCTGGGGACCCGAACAGGAGAAAGCTTTCAACCTGCTCAAGGAACGACTCACTCACGCCCCGGTCTTAGCACTACCGGACTTCCAGAAGACTTTCGAGGTGGAGTGTGACGCATCTGGCGTCGGAATCGGAGCCGTACTGACCCAAGGCGGCAAACCCGTTGCCTATTTCAGCGAGAAGTTGAGCGGAGCAGCACTCAACTACCCCGCCTACGACAAGGAGCTGTATGCTTTAGTTCGGGCAATGGACACCTGGCAGCACTACCTGTTGGCCCGGGAATGCGTCATCCACACGGACCATCAGACGCTGCAACACCTACGAGGTCAGACGAAATTAAAGAGACGACACGCACGCTGGCTGGAATTCATCGAGACTTTCCCTTACGTAATCAAGTACAAGAAGGGGAAAGAGAATGTCGTCGCAGATGCCCTGTCCCGGAGACATTCCTTGATTTCGGTCATGGAAGCCAAGGTCCTCGGGTTCGAACTACTCAAGGAGCTATACGCCCAAGACGATGACCTCAAGGACGTCTTCACTCACGCTGGAACTGGTACCCACTCACGATTTTATTTGTTTGATGGGTTCCTTTTCAGGGATCGAAGGCTTTGCATTCCAAAGGGTTCGACCCGGGAGCTACTACTGAGAGAAGCTCACGGAGGAGGCTTGATGGGTCATTTTGGCGATGTCGAGGCCCATTGCAGTCGCTGCCCATTGCAGTCGCTGATATCCCCACATGAGAAGAGATGTCAAGGCCCATTGCAGTCGCTGCCTGGTATGCAAACGGGCCAAGTCCAGAGTTCATCCCCACGGGTTGTACCTTCCACTACCTATCCCTACTACTCCTTGGACTGACATTTCTATGGACTTTGTGCTAGGCTTGCCTAAGATCAACCACAAAGACTCCATTTTTGTAGTAGTCGACAGATTCTCAAAGATGGCACATTTCATCCCGTGTTCCAAGACCAATGACGCCACCCAAACCGCGAGCCTGTTCTTCCGGGAGATTGTCCGACTGCACGGAATTCCCAGGACAATAGTGTCTGACCGAGACCCTAAGTTCCTCAGCCACTTTTGGCGGACGCTGTGGAAAAAGGTCGGCACCAAGTTGCTGTTTTCAACGACATGTCATCCCCAGACAGACGGACAGACCGTAGTTTTAAACCGGACGCTATCCACCCTACTACGGGCAACCATCGGACGAAATTTGAAGTCTTGGCTCGAATGCCTATCGCTGGTCGAGTTCGCCTATAACCGAGCCGTCCATTCCGCGACCCAGAAGTCACCCTTTGAGATCGTCTACGGTTTCAACCCGCTGTCGCCAATGGAGTTCACGCCCTTGCCACCTGCTGAGATCGTGAGTTTAGAGGGCGATCGTAAGGCCGAGTATGTCAAGAAGCTGCACCAGAGAGTTAAGGAAAATCTAGAGAAGAAGACAGAGACTTACGCCCGGCAAGCCAACAAAGGACGTAAGCAGACGACATTAAAGGAAGGCGACTGGGTTTGGCTTCACATGCGACCCGAGAGGTTTCCCCAGAAGCGCAAGGACAAGTTGGCACCGAGAGGAGACGGACCATTCCGAGTCCTAAAGAAGATCAACCACAATGCCTACCAACTTGAACTGCCAGGTGAGTTTAACATTTCTCCGACGTTCAATGTTTCTGACTTAGAATTATTTGATGCAGGTGAGGACGTTGTTTTGGAGACCAAACCACTTGAAGAGGGGAGGGATGATGAGGCCCCGGAACGCACCGACCGCAAGGACGACCGTACGGACGACCCAGCAGGACCAGATCCGGACGAAGCAGTCCCAGTTGTACCAGCCGGACCCTTGACACGCTCAAGAGCTAAGGCTCTGGGAACCAAGATCAACCGATTTATCGAGCATAGGCTTGAGGTTCTCCAGCGTAGTGCCGAGCCCGGACCAGGACCTGACCGAGGCCCAGCCCATTGGCCCGTGACCCCTTCTTGGGAGCTGCTTAGTCGCCGAGTAGCCGATTCCTGCATCCTTACCATCATCCCGGGATAAGGATGCCAAAGACGCACTAAAGAATTGTACTCTTTTTCCTGCCTTCGGTTTTATCCCATTGGGTTTTCCGGGGAGGTTTTAACGAGGCAATACCCTTAGTGTGCATTCAGGACGTGGGCTTGAAACTCAAAGGAAGTCCACGACATGAGACAGTTACTTAGTCACTTTTGGTCTTTATTTTTCTAAGTGTGAGACTTGGGCCCGCGTCCAGCCCTTAAGGCCCGCGGCCCAAGTCATTAGGATGTCTTGTTGTTCTTAGTTAAACTTCTTGTTGTTTTTATTTGGACTACATGCTGTTTTTCTGTAAGGGTGAAAACCCTAAGACTTAGGCATTATAAAAGCCAAGTCATTTTCATTAATAAAATCAGACATTACACAAGAAAACAAAAACCCTACTGCTACTTGTTACATTCGCCGCCTAGTCCACTTTGTGTGCTTGGTAGTCGCCGGCTTGAACCTAGTCCGGTTCAAGCTTCTTTGGTGTATCGCGGTCCCTCCATAGCCGCGTGGTCCAACTCGCTCCACCCTTCCATCACTCGCGCCTAGACCAGTCGAGTCTCTCCTGTTCCAGCGCAGCTTCCCCACGGTTTCGATCGAGTCTCTCTCGAGCCGTCCTGCATCAGCGTCCCAAGGAACCTCCCCCTGGTTCCCCCACGCGTCCGTGCACCCATCAACCTATCATAGTCCTCACTGTAGCATTGGTTACTTTGAGCTAGGTTCTCAATCAGCTGCTCTCCTTGATCAACATCCAAGCTAAAAAAACTCTCATAGCTTGCTGTGTCTAGAGCTATTCTGAACTTCTCATGAATCCTCCCATGAAAGATTCCCAACAGTGCATCTTTCTCTACCCCATGATGAGGGAATTCCCAACAGTCTGTCCCAGGCTTCATAGAATGACTCATTTGGTCCCTGTCGGAAGATAGTGATATCATTCCTGATCTTAGCTGTCTTCTGCTTAGGAAAGAACTTGTTAGTGAATTCTTTCTTGCACAGAGCCCATGTGGAGACCAGCTCTGAAGGCACATTGTGTTTCCACTGAGCAGCTCTGTCTCCCAAAGAGAATGGGAATAGCATCATCTTGATTGCGTCTTGGGGGACACCATTGATCTTGACTGTCATGCAGAGCCTCTCAAAATCATGTAGATGATGAAGTGGGTTCTCACTGGGTAGACCATAAAACTTGGACCCTTGCACCATATTGATCAAACTCGTTTTGAGTTCATAGTTGTTGTTGGCAACAGTTGGTGTTGGAATGCCAAGACTGATTGTCCTTTCACAAGGCTCATCGAAAACTCCAATACGCTTGCGAGGAGCTCTCCCATCCACTTGTGGAATAGGCAGTGCCGCTTGCGAGGAGCTCTCGCATCCACTTGTGGAATAGGCAGTGCACCAATCCCACACCCTTGGTGTTCTTCTTGTTGGAAAAGTTGAGCTTCTCCTCTATGATCCTCCATGTTTGGATTTAGAGATTGTTCTAGTCTTTCTCTTAGAGTTCTCAAACGGTTTCCTCTCTCAAAGTTTCCTATCTCGTGAATCAGTGGTTGCAAGTTTTGTTGTCATTTACTTCTCAAATTCATAAACATGCAAAACAAAAGATTCTCGAGTCGAAGTCAGCGACAAAAGGAATGTAACAAATGTAACAAACTTAGTCTTAGATGACTTCTTAAATCTATTGGCTAAATTGCTTCCCCGGCAACGGTACAAAAAACTTGATAGAGATTTATTTATCTCCACGAGTTTCACCTGAGGTTACTAAAAAGTAACCTCAAGAGTTTACCCGAGTTAGTGGCTGCAAGTGCACAGTTGTGCCTCTTGTAGTATAAACAGGATCGATCCTCAGGGAAAGTTTATAACACAATAGATTATAGGAATTTTTATCTAAGCTAAGTGATTCAAGGTTTGATTGTGATTGAAATAATATGAATTTTAACTAAATTAGAACAAAATAATTAAGACGACGAATGAATTAAATTAAGAATGTATTAATAAAGAAAACAATCCAACCATGGATTAGGCATTAGAATGAATAGGGCTAAGATCGAGATATCAATTCGAATCGTGAATGTGTAATTTGCATTTTCAGACAATGAGATTATGAATCGGGTAATACATTTCCATGTAAACACCCCATTAGAACTAGATTTGATCAATTCTCATTGCAAACCCTATAACTAAACAAGCATTAAGATTCATCTCAATTTTCATCAAATTCTCTAGACAACTATTTCCGCAGGCTAGAATAATAAGATTCACTAATCAGATTATCCTATGAATTCACTATCCCTTTCCCAAGGTGTGAATTCAATAAAACCTAGATTAACTCTTCCAAGATCAATCTAGCATTAAACATATCTATTAGTGATGGATTACACAATCCTAGACCTAAATATCATCTCATGATCTTAATTCCCCTAATCATCTATCTTATCCATGGCTGAATCTAAGAATCTACTCAGACATGACAGAAATTGCAAAGAAAACAATCAGAGGTGAAGAAGACATAATTGAATTGCAGAGATTGAATAATAAAAGAATTCTTAAGAAAATAAAATTGTAATTGTCTTACTAAACACCATAGATTGTTGAAGAAATAACTAGGGTTCTCTGCCACTTTTTCTCTCTTGGAGGCTGAATAAAAACATGCCCTAAGTTTTTCTTCAAACAACATATTTATAGGTTCCCAAAAACCTGAATTATTGGACTAAAACGACATAAAAAATAATGAGTATTTACGGGATCGATCGATCGGACGAAGGGATCGATCGATCCTTGAATCCGTCGTAGACATTTTTGGGCTGGTAGATCGATCGATCGTGATGGATATCGATCGATCTAAACTTGCTCGATCGTTCTTCTCTCCTTCTGGTCGGTCTTGGAAATTCACGCAATCATGATCACATAATCGATCGATCGATCGTTTTTGGCTGAGATCGATCGATCTCTTCACATAGGGAGGTGTATAGGTTCAATCGCCATTTGAGTCCATTCGTCCTATTGACACATTCTGATCATTCTCGCATAGTTGCATCAGCTACCCGTGACTTCATAAACTCCGAAAACGTTCCTAACTTGCTTCGTATCCTCTAAAAAATAAAAAGTGGAAAACATCCTAGAGTTCTAATGCATATGAACTTAAATGTATCCTAAAATATGAAATCTGATGGTCAATTCATACATGTTATGTACAAAATAATCTATTAAAATTACTAAAATGTGGATTTATCAGCAATATCAAACATATAGACTTCAATGGCACAATCAAGTGATTGAATGAAATCAAGTTAAGCCACTCATACATTCAATAATATCATACATTTCAGTAAATAACAAAAAGTTACTTCATTTCTCATATAACTTCAATTTATCAAAAACTCAAGACTCATACAATTTCCAGTTTCACGGCAAATCCATGAAATTAATTACAGAGAGCCATATCTACAAATTACAAAAGATATACTGGTCCTAAAGTAACGCATGGATCATTAAACTCTTCCAATTTTCTCTCCACATCTAAACCTATAATTGTCAACAAGGATATGTGAAGTTCGATTTTTCACTTGAAGAAACACAAAAAGAGTTAGGATAAAAGAACCTGTAGGTGAGTTCAGGCACAGCTCCGACGAAGGCGCCTCCCAAGAACTTGATAATGGCACGCGGTTTCTTGAATTTGGGAGGAGGAGGAATGACCAGACAAGAATCGAGCCTCGTGTATATCTTATCGTTTCTGCGATTGTAAGTGCCACTGGCGGTGACGGTGACAGACACGGCTCGAGCTCGTCTGCAAAACAGAGTGGCGGGAATCACTTGGCTACCCATAAAACTCGAGGTCGCTAAGGAAAACTCCATTCTGCGTGTTTGCTTTCTTACACTCTTCGTCTCTCTTACTCACTTGTGGAGAAGAAAACTCGAACGTATTCCAAACTGGACTCGGGAATAACAATTACGACAAAAAAGCTTTAAAAATGTAATTAAAAATTAAATAGGTTATTTTTTCAATACTAGAGATTATTAGTTTTATATTTTAATATTTTAATGAATTTTCAAATCCATTGATTTAAAAATCTGAAAATTATATTTAAAATAAATCTGATAGATTTTAAAATCAAATAAATAGATTGTTTTAAATGTTTGATTTACAATAGTTTTAATGAAATATGCTTTATTTGATTTTTGTTGTTATATTTTCATTGATATTTTTGGTTTAAAGGTTTTGTGTGTTTGTATCTTGTGAATTTTATTGGTCTTGTATTTTAATAAATTAAATCCAAACTAAATTCAATGTTATATACTAAGTTGCATGGAATCAGAAATGAATACATTGAAACAAAAGTGTTAAAAATCGTAGAAGCGATTTTCAAAAATGTTAAACAAGCGGTTACGTAATGAAAATATATATATATATATATATATTACAGAACACTATAATAACACTATATGGAAAACATAAAATATTTTTAAACTAATAAAAATCTAACACAATTCAAATATTGTAATTCAACAGAAAATAAAAAAGAGTTTAAAGTCACATAATAATATCATAGTTGTTCTCATTTTCATCATATGCATCAAATACAACCACTTTCAACTCTGGTTCATCAAGAGAAAGATCTTCAAATTCAAACCTTCCAACATTAATTTTATCCAATGAATCAAATTGATCATCTCCAACATCCCACATACAATGAGTACCTTCTTTATAAACCCAAATACCAAATCTTCAGCTATTTGTGGAACAATCTTGGTTCTTATGCATGCATAATGTATAAATTTGTAACTACTTCACTTCTTTTCGCAACATGAGGATTTAGATGGTTGTCCAAGCAAATTGAATGCTAAAGTTTGAAGTTTTTGTGCTGAAGATCCATGAACTGCCCACCATCTTAAAGGTTCTAAGATAAATCTATCATGAATCACATCAATACTACCAAAATCCTCCATGCATAAAGAAAAATTAGAATATTCAACATTAACCTCTCTCCTTAAAATAAAGATTAGGTAGAGGGAGAGACCGTAACGGCATGGTAAGGCGGTTGCAATGGCGATTTGTTCGATCTGAGAGATCCAAGCTACGAGACCATCAATTGTCCTTTCGGCGAAAGTGGCGATGCGGGATTGTGGTTCCCAGAACTATGGCTTCTGGGATTTGGTTATGCATAAGGTTTTTTGGAATTTTTTCGGATTATTGGCAAATAAGAAAGGTCTGCATATGGAATAGATGGGATTTGTGGATTTCAAACATCATCCGAGGAATACAAGAGTACAAATTGTTGTGTATCAAGGATAGTGAAGGAGAATTGCAATCTCCTTTCTTGAGTAGGTACTATCGTTTTTTGGTTTGGAATAGGATGAAGGTATATGTTGCAATGCTAAAAATATTATATTATCATATATAGTGTTAGTTATCGGGTCAATTTCCGTTGTTTTATGCCTCGCTCTTATGCTTTAGATGTCCTAGAGAGACAACTATGGGTTAAAAAGAATATTAATGTCATATGAAGTAGAAATGTGGTCAAGAAGTTCGTTTACTCAGAGCGTTGTAGATGAAATTGATCCTAAAGAAGTGTATGCAAGACTGGTACAAACGGAAAGAGAAAGGAATGAGGTGCAAAAAAGGTTGATGGGTTTTTCTGGCAAATGGTTTTATAAAGGCGAATGTATGTAAGGGTGGGCACGGGTGAAGTACCCGCTTTTTTGGGTGGGCTTGATACCCGGCCCGTTATCTGCAAGTAATTATTTTTTCGACCCGGACCTGATATTCGTAGAACCAAGTACCCGTAAATTCAATTACCCGCAAAAAAAATCAATACCCGTTACCCGCTAGCCATTACCCGTTACCCGCGGGTACTTGCGGGTATTTGCAGATTTTAGCAGGTTTTTGCGAATATTTACGGGTATTTAACGGGTAATTGACGGGTACTTGCGGGTAAAGAGTATGAGGCGGGTAACGGGCCGGGTATTGATTTTTTTTGAAGGCTTGATACCCAACCCGTTACTTGCGGATAATCCATAATTGGACTTGATACCCAACCCATTTTAAACGGGTACTTGGCTTGACGAGCCGGGTACGAGGCGGGTCGGACGGGTCGGGCGGGTATCAAATACCCGTGCCCACCCTTAAATGTATGAATGAAAACAGCAAGGATTCCATATTGTATGGTACAAGTTTAATTTGGAGGAAGGTAGTCGGTATCGTGTTAAAAATATTTCAGGATTATTTAACAATAGTCCAGGTTGTTTGAGCAAAAACCATTGGAACCGAGATTTGGTTTTTAATACTTTGGATAGGGATAGGTTTCTCAAAGGGTCTCATTGTCTTATATGGAAGAGCTGAGATACAGAGGGTTATAGTCTCAAATATGGTTGTCTTTTCAGGAGCCCATACTGTTATTTTATTCTAAGAATGATTTAGGGGATTTTACTTAAAACATTGTGGGGGCATCTAACTGGTTTAGAATGGATTATAATAAAGTTTTTGAAAGGGGAAAGTGATAGGGGTAACACTAAATAATAGGGTAAAAGAGTTTTGGAATATATGTTTGATCTTCACAAGACATGGAGATAGCTGGTGGTTTCATGGTCTTAGAATGCATACTTTCCATCAAAAAGATGGCATGGGTTATAATATGTATGGTCATGTGGTTTGTTCTCGTCATTGGTAAGAGTTTTTACCGTGTTGATTTCAAACGAAACACCGAATGTTTTTCTGGTTTGGTTATAATGGGATAAGTTTTTTGGGAACTACTTATTGTAGACAAGGTTTGCTGTTTAGTGAGGAAGAGTTTGGATTGGTTACACAGATGTGGACAAAGGACAAAAAAATTATGAGGGGTAATATGGCAATGCTAGTGTTCGGTTTTTCTTATGTGCAGAAAGTATGGTGGTGTGGAGGATCCTTGAGATTGGTGCTAAGGTTTCCAGTAACTATGTTGGGATAGGTAAATGCGTGGTTGGCAAAGTACAATAATAGCATCAATGGTATTTACAAATATTTGAGATACATGTTTTTACAGGTAAAAATCCCCGTTGAAGGGAAAAAGATAACATCGATGAGGAAACAACTATATTTTTCACTTTTGGCACCATGATTAACTCGCAAGGTGATGAGTTTTGTTATTATTTTTATCCACATTTTGGGACAGGGAAAAAAAGACGAGATTCGATTGGTATGGTGGTATTGTTGTCACATAAAGGTTGTGATACGATACCAATATTGGAGAATTGCAAGAAGTACTAATACATTAAGGAAAAAGAGGAAATATACAGGTTACAATATAAATTTCTTAAGGTTTATCAAATTGGTTATGTTGCTATAATTGGACAAAATGTGAGATATTGGACTGGACACAAAAGGAAAGATTCGAATGTTACCCATATATGGTTGACGACGGCATCTTTAATGTAATAACAGTTCAAAGTTTCTATATACTAATGGGAAGCAACTATTGGTATCTTAGAAAGAACATGAGGTATGAAGCAGCGGTGAAGTTTGTTTTTCCCGATGATAACTCTGCAAAGACCATAGATCTTGATGGAGGTATTCAACGACATCAAACAATACTACGGAGATTTGTAAGAATAAGAAAAAAATCAGGTATATAGTACATATCGGTAACTGGATGTGCCAGCTTAATGTTGTAATGCTCATATTAGGATGACATGTACAAGTTGACCGCATTTCAACTTTAAATATTCTGAGCAATATTTGTCGGAACAGGACTGGAGACAATATACAGATTTACTCGGTAATTTATAGTGTATTCTATAAGAGTGGTGAAAAAATAAATAAAATATATATAGTAAATATAGATGCGGATTTTAAGTTAGAATTGTCAAAGGTTGGAAAGTAAGTGGACTATTAGTTATTTCAAGGAGATTTTTGGTTCAAGAAAAACCAAAATTTTTTTGTTTCTGTCTGAGACTAAACAAGTGTTATCATTTGTGAAATAATTTCAAAATCATTTTGGATATGAATATCTACATACAGTAGAGCCAAGATGTGCTAGTGGGGGTCTATCGCTGTTTTACAATAATACATCCAATGTCAATATTGTATTTTCAAGCAATATGATTATTGATATTGAAGCGACGATTGAAGGAATAAAGGTCTATCTATCATTTGTATATGAAGATCCAATTCAAAATTTATGAGATCAGGTTTGGTAACGGTTAAAGAGATTTGGCTTAAATAGGCAGGAGCCATGGTTTATAATAGGTGATTTAAATAAGATTACTGGAAACCATAAGAAAAAAGGAGATCTATTTCGACATGCATGAACATTTATGTTTTCAATAATATGATTACCAATTTTGGTTTTATTGACTTTCCGTCCCTAGGAAACTCACTTTCATAGAGAGATATCAGGAATAGGAAAACCATAAGATGTCGCCTTGATAGGGTGCTTGCAAAAGAAGATTGGCATAAATGGTTTCCATTCTCTTTCGTTGAATATTTAGACATGGTGGGATCTGATCATAGACTGATAGTGGCTATGATTGAGAGCCAAAGAGAAAAGAAAAGAAATCAATTATGTTTCGACAAGAGATGGATATGAAAAGAAAGAATCATGGATTCTACAAACAAAGGGTTGGGAAAAATTCCCGATAGGTAATGGGGGAAATTTGGTGGATAGTATTAGAAATTCGAGGCATAAATTATCGGTATGGAAAAAACATAATCTGCCCTATGGAAAAGAAAGGATTAATGATTTACAAAAAGCATTAGAGAAGGTTCAAAGAGATAGTACACGAGATGAAATAGAAGCTAGGGAAGTGGTTAAAATTAAAAGAAGCGTATCAGAATGAAGAATTATTCTGGCAACAGAATAATATAAATACGTGGCATAAAATGGGTGATCAAAATACAAAATTTTATCAGACAATAACAAAGCAACGGAGGTCTCAAAATAAGATTGTAGGTTTGTAGAATACAGATTGAGGTATGGGTCACCCAAGATAAGGAGGTAGAGAATGTGGTCGTTAACTATTTTTCAGAGTTGTTTACCTCCATATCTCCATATGAGTTTGAGGATTTATTTTGGTAAAATTCCAAAGGTAATCATGGATCAGATAAATGATAGGATTTCTGTATTGGCTTCGGAAGAGGAGGTACAAAAAGCCATATTTATGATGCACCCGGAAAAAGCATCAGGGCTAGATGGTATGACAGCATTGTTCTATCAAAGGGCATGACCATTAATAAAAGGGTGAGGTGCTAAGTTTCTTTAACGATTTTTTAAGGACTAGTAGTTTCGATCAAAGGTTGAACTGGACTAATATTTACTTAATTCTCTCGCCCATCCAAAATGATGGAATTACGTCTGATTAGTCACTGTAATGTAGGTTATAAGATTATATCAAAGTATTATGTCATCGATTAAAGAGAGATCTACCAGGGTGAATTTTTGAAACTCAATCAGCTCAAGTCTCAGCAGATTGATTTCAGATAATAATTTAATTTCGTAAAAAATGTTTCATGGTCTAAAGACAAATAAAGGTTGTCAAAGTAAGTATATGGCTATAAAGATTGACATTAATAAGGCTTATGATAAGAGTTAAATGGGTTTTCATTCAGAAACTCCTTCAAAAAATGGGGTTCTCTCCACTTTGGATATCCTAGATGATGAGGTGTATAACATCAGTTTAATATAAGATCTTAATTAACGGACAACCATGTGGGTGTATTGTTCCGGAGAGGGGTCTACGACAAGGAGATCATTTATCTTCATATTTGTTTATTCTATGTACGGAAACGTTAATTACAAACTTAGATAAAGTAGAAAGGGAAAAACTCTTAACGGATTGAAAATAGGAAAGTCAAGTCCTTCTATATCCCATTTGTTGTTTTCGGATGGCAGCTTATTTTTCTGAAAAGCGAAAAGGGAAGAGTGTCAAGTCATTTTTAGTATACTAAAAAACTATGAGGTTGTTTCCGGCAGCAAATTAATTTTGAAAAATCATCGGTACAATTTGGATATAAGATTTAGGAGGAGTTAAAGAAGACAAAAACCACACCGGATGAATGGACACATATTTAGGTATTCCCGAAAGTCTTGGAGGATCGAAAAACACAAGTTTTTGGATTCATCAGTGGGAGACTTCAAAACAGAGTGAATGGCTAGACTATGAAATTCCTATCTAGAGGAGACAAAGAGGTTCTGATTAAATCTGTTTTGACAGCATTACCCACATATTTATTGTCTTGTTATAGGCTGACTAAAACATTAACTAAGAAACTTACAAGTGTGATAGTTCAGTTTTGCTAGAATCAAGTGGAAATAATCGGGGCATGCATTGTATAGCATGGAAAAAGTTATGCCGTCATAAAAAAGAGGGTGGTGTTGGATTTAGGAATACCGATGATTTTAATACAGTCATGTTAGCAAAACAGTTGTGGAGATTAATGGATTCACTTGATTCAGTGTTCGCAAAAGTCTTTAAAAGTTAGTATTTCAGGAACTCAGACCCTTCGGAAGATACACGATCATACACTTCATCGTATGGTTGAAAAAGTATTATCACAGCTCAATTTTTGGTTATAAAATAGCTAATCAAAAGGGTTAGAACAGATTCAAGTATATATGTATGGAATGATACTTGGATTCTAGCTCATCGCCTGAGATCAGTAACTTGCAAATTACCCACCCATATATATTTAAAGTTAAAGATTTAATTGATACTCAGACGAACACTTGGAAAATACCTCTTTTGGAAGCAACCATTATTCATGAGGATGTCAACATTATACAGTCCATGACAGTGAGTTGTTTTGGAAGACCAGACTCAAATGGATTGCATTATACAAAAAATAGAAAATATTCAGTTAAACCGGATTACATGATAGAAACAGTTTATTGAGATAAAGGTATTGCCAAAGTCATTTATGGACCGACAATTAAATCACTGCAGGCATTTGTATAGAAACTTCAGCACCCTCCCAAAATACAACATTTTATATGGCAGACAATCATAGGATATGTTATCGTAGCAAAGAACTTAAGGTCACGAGAATTTAGATGTGATAACCAATGCGGTTTATGTGGGGCAGAAGAAGAGACCATCAACCATGTCATTTTTGAATGTCCACCAGCCATTCAAACTTTGAGTCTCTCTAAAATTCTGTCAAATCTGGATAATTTTCCTAAAACATCGATATTTTCAAATTTCGATTATTTGTTTCATATGCTACCTAAGGATGGGCCAAAATGATATTTCTCATGGATAATATGGTATTTGTGGAAAAATAGGAATGATAAAATCTATAAGAATCTAGAGAGGAAACCTCCAAATATTCTTATGCTGGCAGAAACAGAAGAAAATGTTTGGGAAGAAGCTCAGGAAATATATGAAAACCGTATTACGACAATAGTCCTTTGAGTGAAGTACTTTCAGAAAAGCATGTGGATGTGTCAAATGAATGGATTTTGGAAGGAGATGGATAAATTTTCAGCTCAATGATGGATATGTACAAATAATGGGATGAAAGACGTGTTGATAGGAGCAAGGAACATTCGCCCAAGCTAGTCCCCACTGCATGCATAACTAGAAGCGCTTATTTGGAAAATGGAGTGTTTGCATGCATATCATGGATTGAAAGTAGTCTTTATTATCGACTGTTGTGAGTCCCCACTGCATGCATAACTAGAAGCGCTTATTTGGAAAATGGAGTGTTTGCATGCATATCATGGATTGAAAGTAGTCTTTATTATCGACTGTTGTGATGTCTTGAAGATGGTGTCTTCACCGGAGTGGCCAGCCTTCGCAGTTCATATAGACGAGTTCAGTATATGCAAGAATAATTGTGACGTTATGCGGATCATATTCAGTCCAAGGGCGACAAACACAAGAGCGGATAACTTAGAATGGATTGCATGAGGTCTCCCGACAGAAATTGTGTACGTCAATCATGTTCCACTAGTGTGGTTAGCTAAAACCTTCTAGGTTCATTGTCACATTGTTGTAAAAAAAACATCTATCCTTTCATCTTTATTTGAAAATTACTTCATGATGCAACTTTTTCTTTCTCTAGTAACCTCTGAATCTTGATGTGGATCTTTCCTATTGTTCTCTTCCGCAAGCCACTATGAACTATAATATATGTATCCAAAATATATACAATAATGATACTAATCCAAAACCAATATAACCTTATATTTCAGTTACAATCCAATTTATAAGTTGATAAATCAAGCAAAATTAAAGTAGATTTATAAACTTACTTGGGGTTTAGAGAATATGCCATAGAATAGAGCAAAATTTTACTCTTACTCCAACGAGATGTCAATACATAATGCACTGCATTCCAAAATATTGAATATTTGTATATTTGTTTTCTTTCTTTTTTAAAGATAGCTTTCTTCACATTCTGAATCATACTTTTCCACCCTTTATGGACTAGATGAAGAGAAAGTCTATCAGTATCAACAACTCTAATCATGCTCATCCTAAAACATCTCATCTAATATCTTTTTTTCACAGTGGATGCTCTGTACAATATTTTCTTTATAATCATCCCATTTAGGATTGATCGCCATTTGTTGCAATCCAGTTTTTATTTTTTTAATCTCTTTAACATCACAACCATGGAGGCAAACTTGTGAATATGACATTTAATGATACTATATTTCAAATTTAAGAATATAAGTAAATTTCAATCAACAAAAAAAAAAACCTTGTAGAAACAATTGTAAAGGACTTGAGATCAAAATGCTTAGTGAACATTACAAGTCTCATTCCATGATTCATAATAAAATTTTTGATCCAACTTACATCCTCACTGATAGACTTTATCTAATAACAAGTTTCATACATATCTTCGTTATTTCTTGTGTTTAGTAATGATACACATGTTCTTCAAGCATGGTTTAATGCATGCACCACACATGGGGTCCAAAAATCGTAATGGTGCACATAACTAAATCAAGAAATTGTTTACACAGTTAAACACTTTCATACAATTTTCTTCAAATAGACACTTATTGCTATTAGAACACTTTCATACATTTTCTTCAAATAGACACTTATTGCTATTAGGACACTTTGAGCGGAGAATTCGTATGAAATGCTTTTTTATGTGGAACACAAATCTGAAAACTTCCTTTTTTAAATTAATTATCAAAAATATTTATTTTTAATTCAAAAAGTTGGTTAGTTACTTCTAATCCCAAGCTAAATTAGAAAATTACATCCAATCATATTGGATCTAACCCGCTGGATATTTAGAAAATCCCTAAGATTAAAACTGTTCTTGAGTAGTTTTAAAATGTGATTCTCCTCATAAACCACTGGATATTTACAAAATCCCTAAGATTAATTGTCAATTTGTATACATATATTTGTTGATTACATATCATTTCAAAATTATCAATTTCATCAGTTTTACCAGTTTTGCCAATACAAAGTAGAACTTCATACAACTAAGCCTAGCTTTACAAAAAAAAAGTTCAATTAGGTAAAAATATTAGTATTACATAACGAAAAACCAGTTTTACACAGTTATATAAAATCAAATCACACTTACAGTTCATCCAAATAATATCAAATTACACTTAAAATCGTCCAAAATCTTCAAATAAAAACCATTTGAGTCCTTGTCTTGCACACCATTTATTTTTTGTCCTTAGACGTCGTTCCCCAGCCGATAAAAACTTTTTCATTTTCTTTTATTTCTTCTTTTTGATGAGATCCAAAGGTATGATTTGAATTCTTTTATGTAATATGAGACATTTGATTCAGCCATATCCGACACTACATAAATTCTCTTATAATACGTCAATGCCCACAATTCTGACTAATAGTAATTTAAGCATAAATACTGTAATTGGATATCACGACCTCTATCTTCATGTCTTTTGATTTCAATGAAAACGGTTAGTGTGTGTACACACGAATACCTTTCAATATCAAACACCCTGCAACTGCAACTTTTTAAGAGTAAGTTTACCAAATAAGATTTTTGTGCTGTCTAAAATTCATTGTTCAAAGATTCTACACAATTGTTTGTGTTTATATTGTGTTTCTCTCCAATAAAACAAAACCTTGCCCTTTTTTTCTTTCATTGTAGTCTCCTCCAGATACTTGGCCGCAGAAAGAAATCTCGCCTTAAAAGCACTATAAACACCGTTGAACTCATCCACAGTGTAAATCCTATTGCACTCGATGAATCTTCATGCGACTATGTCTTTATTGACGTTTGTAGCATGACCTTTCACATTTTGTGAAAATGTCATATATAATACGCATGATGAGCGCTCTGATACACAATAGTTATGACTCCAATGAGGCTTGGATTTTTGTCACTAATAAATACTATTTTGGAAAGGGTCTAGCACTATTATTTTCAGCATCTTGAAAAACCATTACCAAATTGCATTATTTTTACCATTGAGTGTATCAAAAGCTATGGGATAATGATGACAATTACGATCTTGAAGGCAAAGACTAGTGCACCACCATATCCTTTTTGAGAAAAATTGTATCCACATTTATCAATTTCCTTATGAATTGAAACCCTTCAATTTGTTGTTTTCATCTACTTTCACATTTGTAATTGTATCGGGATAAACCTTCTCTAACATGTACAAATATTGGTACATCATATTGTAGCTTTATTATGCGCTATCACACAAATCACACACTGCTTTATTTTTCCCTCTCATTATAGTAGGGTATGATATATTCACACCTAATATTGTCTAAACAAGATCTGTCATACTTTTAGGAGTTGAAGTTTCTATTTTCCTTGGATAATCTTCATTCAAAAGAGTTGCAACTAATTGGGGTGTACACTTCCTATTCTGATTGCTTTCATTCTGACTAACCAGAGAACATGTATACATCTTCGTGTAGCTTCTAATCGAGAAAATATATGTCTTCCCTATTTTTGCAGCTCGTAAATCCTATTTATAGCTTTTTTGACGACAATTTAGCATTAATCGGGTCTTATCTGACTTTTTTACAACACAGCCAAAGCAGTTCACAAAAGCAGCTATATCCACCAATTCTTGCACTGCCTTCTTATTTGAAATTTTTAGATGTACAACCACACCCAAGCCATCTTCTCATTCCTTTATAAACTGACTATATTCCACATAAGGTGTAAGCTGAATATATGCAACACGCATATCCGATCTATCCATATTGTTATCCCCATATTCATCAGGATCCTCCTCTATGCCCTCATGTTGTTCTTTAGCTTCTTCATTGCTTATGTCAGAGTAATAACATTACCTAATATTTCATTATCCTTTGAATGCTATTCGTCATAGTTCATACCAATAAAACTTTTTTGCCCACTCTCGAGAGTTGCTCGGTTCCATCCGAGATAGTGATAACTTCTACATAAAATATAAATCTACGATGTTCTTTATCAACGGAGGTTAGATTAACACAAAGATCTTCATTATCATAAATATTAAATTGTTTCTCACATCCCACCAGCAGTGGAATGTAACTCAATTTCAATTTGACTGCACTTTCATCTAACCCAACCTTCTTGCATATTTTATCTTCTGCCATCGACAAACTTAGTTCCTCCATTGATGATTTCAACATTAAACTATACACATTCACATTTAAAATATATGATGACATTGTTGCTCATTGTATCCTAACAAAACAATACACAAATTCAATCAGTGATACTAGTTATCTATAGTTATAATAGTTCTACTATTTGAAATAATATAATTTTACTAGTTATACTAGTTTTACTAATTTTACTATACTTTTGAGTTATACTAATTTTATCAAGTTGTTCTATCGCAAAAAAAAAAACTCAAATTGCATTTCTGCCTAATCTACTTACAATTTACTACGATTCTACCACTGCAATACATTAATTTTCAATGCATAGTCGTAATCGATCAATAAAGCACGGTTAAAACTTGTTGAACCAAGTTCAATACATTTTAATTTGAAATCAAGTAAAACTGGATTAAGAGCTTACCTGGATTTTAGTGGCCAGTTGTAGTTCCACAGTAGAGAGACCTCCAAGATGGAACAACCAGTTATCTAAAATGAATAAGGAAGATGAGCTAGGAGGAGAAGAAGCTGAGAGAGGAGAATTAAAATCAATTTTTCTAAAAACGAAGCTCTAGTTCATAGAGAATAGGACACTGGACACAATCGTAATACAAACGCAAAGCTTGATTTGTTGAAACACAATGATTTTTTATTTTAAATTTGTATTATTTTCTTTAGATTACAAAAATCAAAATAAATTTAAAAAGAGAAGATATGTAAATTAAAAAGTTATATAAAATATTTGTTTTGTTTGAATAAGAGGATTTGAGAAGATGATAGATCATTCTCTGGGACATTAAGACCCTGTTCGTTTATCAGTCGCTGTTACTTGCGACTGCGACTAGCGACTGTAAGCAGTGACTATTATGATGTTTGTTTGACAGTCGCTAATTTTGGTCGTAATCACAGTCGCAAATTTGTTCGTTTAACAGTCACTAGTTTTTAGTGCAAATTGTAGTCGCAAATGTCAGTCGCAAAAAAACTAACGATTTAAAATTAATCAATCGCTGATCGCTGCGACTAGTCGCAGTCACTGGTTTCGCTACGACCAGTCGCAGTCGCTAGTCGCAGGTTCTACGACTACCAAACGAACAGTCACTGGTTGCAATCGCTGGTAAACGAACAAAGCCTAAATAGTATTCCTTTTTTTTACGGTTCATACAAAACAAGTAGCACTACTTTTCATTCAAAACAAGTAGCAAGCTGCTTTACACCGGATAACAAACAAAAACAGAGAGAGAGAAAGAGAGTCAAACTTAAGCCCGAGAAAATATTCAGACACTTTGTAAACACACTCCAAAGTTAACTTCTGATGCTGCTGCTTAGTGAAGGCTGCGCATGATGCCGTGTATGTATCCTCCCGTCATAATGAAAGACATGAAGGACACAACTCCAGCCGGAAATATCTTCTTCGAACTCATGTACCGCGTCCCCATCACCCACGTTAATGCACCCGCCATCACTTTTAACAACACAACAATTTTAAACGACACAAAGCATTCAGGCGTTAAGGTTGTTGTAATCTATTATCGGTTCAACAATCAAACGACAAAAGCTAGCAAATTGTTCAGCTATGATTTGAGGAATATAGTTTCATTCAAGGAGAGAGCTACTCTGCTATTGAATATCTTTTCTTCCTTACCTACACCAATGGTTGATGCAAGAACAGGTTTTGTTGGGAGCTCACGGAACACATACAGCAGAATAGCAGCTGAAAGTCCACCCGCAAGCAGCGATTTCTGGCTACCGCTCTTCAGATAACCCATCAGCCCACCAACTGCATCAAAACCAAGTTTCACCCCATATGAAACTTAAGATACAGTTTAATTGGAGTTTTTTTGTTATTGACAAAACTCCAGCATCACTTTATAGGCAAGCATAACAGATTTTTATACGTTTGAAGTAGAGTTGTGAGTCCATAAGAAAATGACAAATTCACTTCACATTTTGATTCATCTGATTAGCATACACAAATCTAGACTGAACTAGTATGGATTGCTAAACTCACAGCGATTACGAACATCTGATTCACATTAGTTACATCAACTCAACATCAACAAAGAAGAGGAAACTATTCAAATTCGAACCTAAAGATATGACAGTCTTATATATACAGAAAGAAACCCAGAAACCTCTATGGCATCAACTTGTGCTGAATCCAAGTCACATCACTAACAAAATACGAACACTGGTGAGCGTCTTGAGAATGTGTGACGATACTTCTAATCTTTAATGCACAGTTAAAATCTTTGTTTGAAATAACATTCCAAAATGGATTGGGCTACGAAGAAGTTCAAGAAATGATGAATGATCAGATAAGAACTATGATGATATTGTTGTCACTAACGCATCAAGGTGGATCTACAAATCCCAATTCTACAATCGAGGTCTACGTGAAGATTGAAGAATCATGTATAAACCTCCTAAAACCCAAAAATTTCAACAACTGATAAACTTGAATCTGACCTCCAACAAGGAAAGCGTAACCAAGAGTCAACTTCTGCGACATAGACAAAGGAGTATTCTTCTTCCCATCACTCTCTTCCTCACCACCATCTCCTTCTTCATTCCCACCGCCGCCTCCTCCACCGCCGCCAAACTTATCACCTCCAATTCCATCACCTCCGCCGCCGATCGCAGGCTCAAATTCAACAGCTTTAACTCCCGAATCGACGCAGTTAGCAGTAATCGTCGCGATCGTTTTGGTCGAATCCGTCGAAACAACAACCGCACCAAGAGGAAGTCTTCGGTGACCAGATGAGAACGCTAGAGGATGAAACCGGTTGGAATTAATGAAGGCGATACTTCGGATCGGTGAGGCAGAAGGGGTCTTGAGCGAGAAGAGCCTGGGTCTGACGTGAAGGAGAGAAGACTGTGCCGAGGAACTCAAAAGCAAATCTGCCATTTTCTTCTACGCCGCTTCGTGTAACGACTAATTTTTAGTGCTTCGACTAATAAAGCTCGATTAGCCAAGAGGGCAAGAGGACAAAGAGATCGATTCTGAAATTGTAGATAAAGGAAGAAGAAAGACACTTCGGCGATTAGAGTCTTTCATTTATCTACGTAGATTTGTAAACCCTTTTATCTTTGAACTTGTTCGGTAAGAGAATTATTCCGTCACTCACAAAAACCTTAATTTTTTTTTTTTAATAATTTTTCATTTACCAAATTTTACTACAAACTGTTTAAACCATAAACGGGCTTCAACACATTGCTAGTCCACCACCAACGACACCAAAAAACTTTTACGAAGGTGGGACCAAAAACAAAAAAAACAAATGGGATACACAATGAGCTTTGCTAGAAGAATGAGAACCGAAGACTCCAATATAAAGGTCATCTAGAAGATGTCTCATTTGAACGAGAGAGAAGATCAAGTTTCCAACGTATTACCCGCTTAATGTCCTCAATTACAGACATTGATGATTGAGCAATCTCTGTGTGGATTATGCTATTACGCTCTCTCCACAAGAAGTAAATACAGACCTAAAAAATTAGTTTTTTTAGGAAAGCAATATTCCGGTCAGGAATCCTTGCTTTCAACCATAGAAGCTTATCCTCAAAACATACATGAGAAGACAAGTGAAGTTTTGAAGTGAAGTAATTCCACAGCTCAGAACTATAAACACATTCGAAAAACATATGATTCCTTGACTCGTCCCTTGAATTGCAGAGAATGCAAGCAGCTGGAACACTCAACTCCCATCTCCGCAATTTATCTCGAGTTACCATCCTATTGTGCGCTGCAATCCAACAAATGAATGAATGTTTGGGGATTCTTCCACTAAACCAGACCTTGTGCCAAATCATATCGGTACCAGAGTCAAACAATGCTTTCCATGTGTTCATAGACGAAAACTTCCCCGACTGCTTTGACGTCTTCGGCCTCCACAAATATACATCATCCTCATATGAATTAGAAACTAACCTCGGGTGAGGAAGGCAACGCCTTAGTAGATTAATTATCGGATTCTTTGACCTCATCCGGGTAACCCACCAGTCGCTATTGTGCACATCGTCCGCCACCGAAGCATTCCTCAGCAAGCTGGAAATCATAGGACCCGCATCACCCGTTACTTCAATTAACGGACCTAGGTCGGTCCAATTATCGTACCAAAAGCTCGTTGTAATGCCTGAAACGACTTTATAGACCAACATTTGATGAGCTATAGCTTGCAGATGCTTCTCCAAATCCAACTATCCTTTCTCTCTGGAGATAGCTCCCAGAAATTCTGATTTCCTATTAAAGTTCTCCTCAACCAAGACACCCGAAGGGATCCACTGGCTGTGAAAATCAGCCATATAAGCTTTAAGCCTAGAACCTAATTCCAATCAGCCAACCTTCTTAAACCCAATCATCCTTTTCTTTTAGGTAAACACACAGACTCCCAAGCTATCTTTGCCCCCCTAGCTGAGTTCGGGGCCCCGGACCAAAGAAAAGAGTTACAAATACTCTCCAAGCTTCTAACACATTGCTTTGGTAATATGAATACCGATGCCCAAAACGCAATGGTTGAAAATATTACCGACTGAATCAACTGTAACCTGCCCGTAAAAGACAAGTGACGAGATGTCCATGAATTAAATCGAGCACCGGTTCCATCAAGCATTGGTTGAAAGTCTGACTTCCTCATTTTCTTTGAAGATAAGGGTACTCCCAATTACCTTACTGGTAAGCTCCCTTGCGCGATCCCAACCTTATATGCCAATTCCCGACATTTGCCATTATCACCTCCATCGATCACTAATTCCGTCTTACTCATATTCAAACCAAGCCCAGATAACATCCTAAATCTGTCCAAAATGCTCAAGATCCCAGTTAAGGACTCCTCAGATCCATCAAAGAAGATAAGCACATCGTCTGCAAAACTCAGGTGAGTTACTAAAGGAGCAAAACATTGGGGATGTGGAGTAAAGACACCATCAACTGCTCATGCGTCAAGCATTTTAGATAATACATCCATAACTAATGTAAAGAGTAAAAAAGAAATGAGATCTCCCTGTCTCAAGACGCGCTTCTTTTAAAGTACCCTTGAAGCTCTCCATTAATTGACACACTATAAGCTGTGGTGGTTACACATTCCTTAATCCAGTCTGCCAGCTTCTGAGGAACATTGATCAAATCCAAGATCTTAAGAAAGAAGTTCCAATCAATAATATCATAAGCTTTCGACAAATCAGTCTTTAAACATCCTCTTGTCACCGGGCCGGGCTTGTGATAATCCACCATTAATTCTGAAGCTAGCAATACATTTTCACACAGCAGCCTCCCCTTGACAAAACCAACCTGGTTCCTCTGAACTGCTTCGCTAACGAATAGCTGAAGCTGTTGCTTGAGAATTCACAAAAATCCTAATTTATATCACAGCCTTTTGACATGGAAGCTTGCAACATGGATGATGGTATCAAATTTATCGTGGGATATGGTAGAGGAGATACTCTCTAGAGCTCTGCTAACATCTCTAATAGCAGTGTGATATCTTTGCAAATTATGGAACGTTTCATTCAAAGATCGAATTATATGCAAAACAGAAGCAAGACACAGCTTGTGTGATTCATTGTGAAGGATGGTAAGGTTTACTCAATGAGATTCAATTTCCACAGATTTCTCAACAAAGAATATGAAAACTTCATTGATCCATCGATAAAGGAGATAGGCGATTTAATTAATCAAGTCAATATATCTTAAATCTTTCACTGTAACGGTTTATATCGTTATGCACCAGATTGGACGACAGTAGATTTTTCGTTTAGAAATCGTATTTTGCCAATTAGATGAATCGGTTACACAAATACTTACCACATATTCCTAATATATATACTAATTAGATTTGAGATTATCTTCCAACAATATCTCCCTTAGTCTCAAAATTTGAGGTCTTTGGGGATACAATGAAATAGCTAGGTTGTTGCTATCTTATCTAAAGATATCTTAAGTTCCTAATCTGCATCCTAATTATATTTAATAAGCTATTGATCCGAGAATCGAAGAAGATAAGAAGAATGATGTAGCAAAGACCTTGATATTTCAATCTATCCCCGAAGACCTCAGATTGAGACTAAGGGGGAGATTTTTGGAAGATAATCTCAAATCTAATACGGATATAAATTTGGAACTTAAGATATCTTTTGATAAGATAGAATGTAGATTAGATAAATACATAATCTTATCCAATAAGTTATTTGGAGTTATCAAATAACTATTCCTAATAGTTATGAGCTAATCTAATTCTTTAAATACCAAGTTGATGAATTGTGTTAAAGGGTATAAGATTAAAGAAAGTTTAGTTGTTTTGAGATATTTTCTTAAACATAATAAGAAGGTTATTTCTTAAAAGTTTTTGATCTTATAAACACTTTCATATGAAAACAATATTTGGTAGCAGAGTCTTATCATAAGAATTGAATCTTTCCGTGAAAAGACACCCGAGATTACAAGGAGGTGATCGACGTGTGAAGAAGCCATGGAGTAAACGAAAGTGATGACCGTACCGGCGAAGATGAAGGAGCTACCGCCATCATAAATCCAATTTCCGGTGCTGACTGCAACCAATTGTACCGTGTGGACTATGAGGATAAAACTCGCACTCAAAGTTTACCAAGCGTGGGAAGCTATCGATCCGGGAAGCGAAGAATAAAAGAAGAATGATGTAGCAACGGCCTTGATATTTCAATTTATCCCTAAAGACCTCGGATTTGAGACTAAGAGGGAGATTGTTGGAAGAACTTAAGATATCTTTAGATAAGATAGAATCTATATTATATAAGTTCATAATGTCATCTAATAAGTTATTTGGAGTTATTAAATAACTAATCCTAATAGAGTTAGGAGTTAATCTAATTATATAAATATCAAGTTGATGAGTTGTGTCAAACGGTATGAAATTAAAGAAGGTTTAGTTGTTTTGAGTAATATTTTCCTAAACTTAATTAGAAGACTTATTTTTTAAAAAAAAAATTGATCTCATAAACACTTTCATACGAAAACAATAATTGGTATCATAGCTTTGCCATCGACGATCAAGGAGAGAGCTAGCACACGACCAATCACCGAGATTGGCAACAACGACCTGAGACGAGAACCATCGACGAAGAAGAAACATGGCATCGCTTTGATTGATCACCAAACCTCTATTCTTACAAAGCTTCATCGATGAAACCGTAAGAAGGCGAGGGAGGAGCCGCCACCATCGCTAAAGCTTTAGCATGGAAGGTGCAATAACCACGCAGTTACACCCAAAGGAGATTGGATTCTCATCGATCCAATGTCCGATGTTGACATCGAAAAAATACACCGTTTGGTCGATGAGGATGAAAGTATTACTTCGAGTTAATAAAGTATGGGATACAATTAAAACTGGTAAGGATGATTCCGATGAAAACAATATCGCGATAGGATTATTGTTTCAAGCAATATCGAAAGCTCTTATTTTGCAAGTTGGCAAACAAGAATCACATAAAGGGATATCAGATGAAATAAAATCAAGACACCTAGGAGCTGATCGTGTCAAGGAAGCGAAAACAATAAGCGATTTCAAGGTGAGAGTGGTATCTAATTTTGAGATGTCAGACCTCGGGAAACTCACTTATTATATCGAGGTAAAAATCACGCAAAGTAAGGATGAAATTGAGATGAAGCAAGACTTTTATGCTTGATGGATCCTAAAAGAAGCAGGACTAGACACTTTCAATCCTACTTACGTACCAATGGAGTTTGGTTTGAAGATGTCAAAAGCACAAGAAGAACCCAAAGTTGATTATCTTCAAGGAACTTTAACTTATGGTTTAATGTTCAAGAGTTGAGGATCAGGAAAGAATGTTAAGTTTACTGAGTCGAGCAGAAAGCAAACATCCTCACCAAACCATTAGCAATGATCAACTTCAGGGAGATGAGGACACTTATTGGAGATCAAGAGATCAAGTCACCAAGAATTCAAATTGGAATTAAGGATGAGAATGTTGGATAATTCCAATCACTTCGGAAAGTTATCTTCTAACAAGTTGGTTAGTAAAGATAAAAATAAATATTTACAACAGATATAGATAAGACTTTAAGATATATATGAATTTTATAAGATATAGTGTATCTATTTCATAACAATAAGATTATGAGATGTCTAATTTTATATAAACAAATATATGGAAGATATGTTTTCATAATTTTGAGGAGAGATTTAGTTTTGAGAAGTTTCTTAGTTATTAAAAAAAATTGTTCTTTAAATTCTCAACAAACACACTTTGATGGGATACGACAACAACATCAACCACAAGATCTTGAGGTATTTTCATCATTACCTTGGAATCGGAGTCGTTGAGAACAAAAATTTCCGGTACAAAATCTACGATTTTAAAGTAACTCATGGAGGTTTCTTGATTTCATTCCAGAGTGAGATTTTAACTTTTAATGAACAGTGTGTCACTGAAATGAAATACTTACCTCTATTGCACGAGAAAAAAAACGGGGCAAGGACTCGTAGTGACAACAGAGAGTGAAATTTTTTTACTGTGTTTTGATTTTACAAGAGATAGACTTGGACTGTGTTTCCTCTGCCGTTTGTCTCATGTATCGTAGATACTGGGACTTTATATTGTATTAAAGAAGAGAAACTTACGACGCTACATCAGCACTTGGATACACATGATATGGAAGTATAGGTAACAACTAAGATTGAGCCCAATGCCGTGTCATGGAGCGACTTCTTGAAAGTCGATATTACTGGTTTTAGATTTGATATTTCTGTTGGGAGTTTCTTCATTGACCTAGAGAAGAAACTCGTCGTGGCTTTTGATATGTTTACCCTGAGATCAGCATAGCTTACGTCGTTGGAGAGAATGGATGCTTTGAGAAGAGTGGATCACGGAGAAACTGTCTCAAAGGATTTACTAACGATCCCCCACTTGTTTCTTAATTTCAAGTTTGCTGAAAATCAACCAAGGCTTAAAAAAGAGAGACTATTAATCAAATCTTTTTACAATACTTTTTTTATTGCATTATCTCCATTTCATTCGTTTGCTTTTTTGTTCCTTATGAATTTGTTTCTCTATAAATTTATCATTTTCCTTGGGAGCTTGATTATAAGAAAAAAATAAGTCTCTTAAATATTTAGAAATGATTTATTGGATTGATGATTTAGTAGGATTTTATTTTTTCTTCCAAATTCTCCCTTATTGTATCTAATATTTATAAAATCCTTCTAAATATAAGTTTATTAGATCTAGTATTTGTAAAAATCATTTTAAATATTGGCTTATTGGATTGATCATTTATATAAATTCTTTCAAATTTTCACTTATTGAAAATAAGGATTTCATCAATAAAATCTATCAAATAAAATTTGATGGAAATTGAGAGATAATATTTAGTTAAAATTAATTAATAAAATACCATCTCTTATGATGGTATTTGTACGGTTTTTTAGATTTAAATTTTTTTTAGTTTCAATCTAAAAAGAAAAACAAAATTTTTAAATGGTAGTAAGAAAAAAATATATATTGAAATGAAAAAAAAAATATTAATTGGAAATCAAAATTATTAACAAAAAAATCTGGTAGAAAAATTTTATTAAATTATTAACGAAATCTAACCAAATCACCAATAAAATTTTATTTTTATTTTTAAATTTAAATCTTACCAAAATCACCAAATTAAAACTTCACTAAATCCTTAAAATTTTCAAAATTCTACCAAAACAATGCATCTTAATCCTTACACAAATTCTCAAAATCTTTAAAATCCTTTTAAATTCTACCAAATTTTAAAACCCTCAAATCTTATCAAATCATCAATCAAATAAATTTCCTTAGCTAGGGATTTTCGCAGTTGTGTCGTTTAATCGGTTATTGTACTGGAAATGGATTACTAATGGTTTAAATTGCTATGGATTTTTCTATAAATTGTACGACACATAGCACATTCATCATTTTTTTTTTCTTAAATAGTAAATGACCTTCTTTAAAGGGGGGGGATGCGATGATAAACACGATCGATCATAAACAAGTAAACAAATCTTTGGTTTGTCTAAGAAAACATATGCCGAAGAGTATCATACAACAAGACAATGTGATAGCTTCCAAAATGAGGTTAGCTTACAGTCTTGGAGCTCATGTCCCACTAAGCAGTTGGGTTTTCGTCTTTAATGGAAGTTGTCACTTTCAGTTTTGTCTGTTTTGGAGGATGGAGTAGAGTAAGGGCTCCTGTCGACCAATCTGCTCTTCTTGACCAATCTGGAAATAGAGAAGGTCCATTGTTGCTGTTAGATGAAATGGATCTCATGGGCAAATTTTGACCTATCTTTTTTCTTATAAACTGATCAAGTTATAATTAATCTAAACTGACCAATCTTTAATTTCAGAACAAAAAAGTTAAAAAAATAAAAAGAAGAAAATAAAAAGGTGATTCTTGTGACTTGAAGATACGAATATTATCGTCAACTTTAAAAATAATAATATTTATAGAAAAAGTTAGAAAATTGGAACAGACATTATATATATACTACTGTAAATGAGTCGTAATACTCCAATGGACAGTGGGGTGTCGACGTAAAGTTTTAGTCAACCAACTAAAGCATAAAAATGAAGTGCATCATATCTCACATGGGCCTTATAATCATCAACCTTTAGCGGACGCTTTCTCATTTGTCTTTTGAAAATCAATGTATCTGGTTAATTACTGTTTTGTATTCCTTTTTCTTTTAATTTTTTTCTTGATTTATACGATGTCTCGTGCATGTTTTTTTTGGATCTCGTCCATGTTCCCATGCATGTCTCATAAAAACCTAAAAAGAAGGCTTTAAAGATTAGTTGATCTCTCCACTGGAATGAAAGAGACCACTAGGTTGATGCTGCAAAAGAATTGGAGATTTTGAGCCTTTTGCAAATATGTTTCCTTCATCTTTAATACAAGGAAAAGGTAAGACATTTTGCAGCTTGAGCATTTGACATAAAACTTGAAACTTTGAAGTAATGGAATCTGAGTAGGATAGTTAGGAATTGATGTGTCAGATGGGGCCCATGTTTGTCTTTATAACGTAACCATCGTTATTTGGTTAGAAGACAACATCATGTGTCATGTGAAAGGATTTTTTCCCTTTGTTATTTTTCTTTCGTAACCAAGGACCCTCATATTATAATATAATCTTTCCTATGAAAATTATTTCTCTAATATTTTTATATTTTTTATCAATTTATTTTAATAATTTTAATATATTATAACATCGTAAGATATTATATCATGTATAATAAATTTCAGAAGTAACCATTATTGTATTATATGATTCCCATAATAATTTTTTATATTTTATTTGTTAAAAATAGTTCATTTATCAAACCAAATTACAACAAAAATAAACTATTGTTTATAAATTTATTAAAAACAAAACAAAAAAATCACAAAAAAAAGAGAATTGGACTTGATACATGTTGAATGTCCAAACGGAAAAATATATAGATAACATAAAAAGACACCAAAACAGAGAATAAAAAACTATCACCTTCTTCATTTTTGGTTGACCTCTTTGTAATCTCTCTTAAAATTTCTTAAAACACATTCATAGTAATTCCTAAGAGAAAGATCCTGTAACCCAAATTTAGGGAACTCTATATTTGATTTGTGTCTTTACTTTATTTTAATATTTCTTTTATTGTGACTAGTTATCACTAACAAGAATAAAAGAGTGAACAGAGTTTTGATTTGCAATCTAGAGTGAGTAGATAAAGCCAAACCATTAGCTGTAAGGGTGGGCACGAGTCAAGTATCCATTTTTTTGGGTGGGCTTGATACCCAGCCCGTTACCCACGGGTAATATTTTTTCAACCCGTACTTGATACCCGTAGAACAAGTACCCGCAAAAAAATCAATACCAGTTACCCGCGGGTACTTACAGATATTTACAAGTTTTTACGGGTAATTGGTGGATAATTGATGGATATTTTTTCAACCCGTACTTGATACCCGTAGAACAAGTACCCGCAAAAAAATCAATACCCGTTACCCGCGGGTATTTGCAGATATTTACAGGTTTTTACGTGTATTTTACGGCTAATTGATGGGTAATTGATGGATACTTGCAGATAATGAGTACGAAGCGGGTATTAATTTTTTTTGAAGGTGTGATACCTGACTCGTTACTTTCGGGTAATCTCTAATTGGACTTTATATCCGATCTGTTTCAAACGGGTACTTGGCTTAACGAACTGGGTATGAGGCGGGTCAGACGGGTCGGGCGGATATCAAGTACCCGTGCCCAGATCTAATTAGTTGGATTGTCTACAAGTGATATCAGAACGGTCAGATTAAAAATGATCATATATCCAGAAGTGATTCCAAGAAAACAGTGAGAGGACTTTCAACTTAAATTCATTAAAAGAACAGACTTTGAGATCAAGGGATATTGTGACTCAGACTTTGCCACTGATCTATATAAGCGCAAGTCTATCATCTGTTATGTATTTACGGTTGGAATGAATACATTAAATTGAAAATTGACAGTCTAGAAGGCCGTGGTGTTATCAAAACCAGTGAGAGAAGCATTATGGTTAAAAGGGATCAGTGAAGAAATGAAGTTCAAGCAAGAAGCAGTAAAGATACATTGTGATTCTCAAAGCGCGATTTATCTAGTAAATAACTATATGTTTCATGAGAGAATGAAGCATGTTGGAGTCAAGTATCATTTTATCAGAGACAAATTGTTGATAGAGATGTAAAGGTGATCAAGATTTATACTTTGATAAATCTGATAGATATGCTTACTAAAGTTTTACATGGAGAAAAGTTTCAAGGTTGTTTAAGGACTTTCAAGGTGATCGACGCCTGAGTAGGTCATTGGCAGTTGTCTCCAGAAGTGAAGACATGAAAGAAAAGCTTTCAAGAAGACGAAGGTTCAGAAACTGCGTTCTAGATCGTAAGATGCAACGGAGAAGCTGATTGAGATAATCAAGTTGATGCCATAATCATAATTCACAAGGGATTGTTTGAATTTGAATCACAAATACAAACGAGAGTACAAAAAAAAGTTTTGATTCACAATCTAAGAAAAAGAGACAGAATCATTAGCTGGACCGTCTACACTACTGAATCTTCACTCACTACAAGAAAACATCATATGTCTGACGGTCTATCTCCGTCGGTTTGCCATTAGAAAGAGTACATACTGAGGCAAACCGACAGATTGAATCCATCGGTTCTACGACATCGGAAATCCCATATTTGTCAAAAATCCATTGGGATTTTACGAGGGATTTCCAACGGGAACCGGATATCGGAAAAAACTGAGGGATTTTCGACGGAGACTTATTCCGAGGGATTTCCGATGGATTTCCGACAAACCATATTTTTTAGTGGCTGACTTTCCGAAAGATTTCCGACGGCCATACTTTCCGAGGGATTTTCGATGGCCTGATTTTCCTAGGGATTTCCGACGGCCTGACTTTCCGTGGGATTTCCGACGGCCTTACTTTCCGAAGGATTTCCAAAAGCCAAACTTTCCAAAGGATTTCCGACGGCTGACTTTTCGAGAGATTTCCGACGGTCTCACTTTCCAAAATATTTTCGACGTCCGGAATTTCCGAGGGATTTTTGACGGCCGACGGATATTTCAATTTTTTGAAAATATTTTAAAAATAAAATATAACTAAATTAAAATAAAATTATAATTAATGTTCAAATCAAATGTATTCAAAATTTAACACGTTGGACAACACAATTAAAAACGTAATTTAAAATATTTTCCAACAAAAATATATAAAAAAAAGATTTAATGGGGTGTGAAATTAAGACAGAAAAACTCATCCATCTGAACTTTCATTTGACAGAGAAATTGTTGATCATCTTCACGTTGTTTCATAAACTCTTCACGTTGTATCATATCTTCTTCACGATGTTTCTCGTGTGTTTCAACCTTTGCATTTATTGCTGCTATGATAGAATGACTTCGACCCCGTAGTTGAATGTTGATGTACCCGATGAAGTAGAAGCGTCGTTAGGTATACCATAATTACGACCCTTGACCTTTGGAGTTAACTGCAAACAAAAATAAACAAAATTAAATTAAATAAACAAATATTATACTAAAAATATAATATTAATTTAGAAAACTTCACAAACCTCATAGACGATTTCATTAAGCTTCTCCAATGGAATTTTAGTACATGGAGGTCCGTTGATAACATTTTTGGAATTGGAGAAACTCTTCTCTGCGTTTCCTCACGATCTCACGAATTCCTCGATGCTCATAACTGTAGGAGCAGAAGTTGTGGTATGAATAGGAGACGATGGTGACTGCATTATAAATTACGTTTGCAGCACATTGAGGTTGAATCCACTATGAGTCTAGGACAAAAAAGTTTGCAATATTAGAGAGTCAAGAGCCAAATTAATCTAAAAAAGTAAAATGCAAAAAGTAGAACGAATGTGATTCTAAAGAAACAAAAAAAAGATAGAAGGAATGATATATATTAGACTATGTGATAAATTAAGATAAGCATGCATTAAAAATCAATTATTGATAGAACGAGTTGAGTTAAGATCTATTCTAAAGCATCAACCACTTAATTCAATAAAACCATTTAGGTATTTTAATAGGTGGTTTCTACTTACATTTTTTGGCCGTGAGGTAGGAGGAACGATGTCGGCGGCGAGTCTAGAGTCCGGCGGCGGATCTCCTATGGTGGCCAAAACGGCAGCGGCATAGAAACAAGAAAAAAGAAATAAAATTAAAAAGTTAGTAATTTATTATAAATCTAACTAAAAGTGATGGGGAGGAGGATTAATACCGTTATCTTGCAGGAAGATTCACGGCCCGAGAGAAGGAGGATGAGCCACCACTGGAGAAGAGGAGGACGAGCCGCGACCAGAAAGAAGAATTACGGCGTCGACGCAAGTATAGAGGGAGGATGAGCCGCGGTTGTAGAGAGGAGGAAGAGAGGGAAGAAAAAAGAAAATGAGGAAGAGAGGAAGAAGAACGGTGGTGAGGAGAGAAGAAGACCCGGTGGTGAGGAGAGAAGAAGACCTGGCGGTTGTGAGAAGAGTAGGGGGAGATTGCATGTGGACAAAATAAAAAGATAAGAAGAAAACAAGGGGAAGAAGAAATACCTAGATAACATTGTTTTTAATGTTTTCCGACAGAAACATATTTTTTATTTATTTTTCAAAATACGTCGGAAATTTGTTAAAAAAAATTCGATCTATTTTATAAAAAAAATTGCTTCAACTCCGTCGGAATACCCTCGGAATTTTTCGGGGGTTTTTCAACTGAAAGGTTAAAAAAAATTTATTTTTCAACTCCGTCAGAAATTCCTCGAAATATTCCGAAAGATTTCTTTTGTAATTGAAGCCAAAACTTTTTTTTTCAAAAATACATCAAATATTGTTAATACTTTTCCCTCGGAAATCCCTCGGAATATTCTGAGGGATTTATGACGGAAAAGTATTAAAAAAAATTGGTCTATTTTTGAAAAGGTTTGAAAACCATAGAAATTATTGTAATACATAATTATAATTCACCTTTTATGTACTGCATAAAATCAAAATTTTATTTAGTAATTAAAAAAGTTAAATCGTTTAGAAACGTATTAAATATATTCAATGAAGCTGAGATAGACGTATTAAATATATTCTATGAAATCGAGGTAGACATGTTAAATATATTATGATCAAGCTGAGATAAATGTTTGAAAACCATATTTTTAATGGAAAAACAAGTAAAAACGTCATATACCATAAATACCTTGAAATATTACAAAATTATATCCACATATAATAAAATTTAAACTATCAGGTTGTGTAATAGGGTCATATAATAATTAAAAAAAACTGATGAACCTTCTGAAGGTATCACGTCTGAATCATGATCAAATTTTTCATGTGATTTCTTGGAATCTGTATCCACTATAGCATCATCAATCTGCAAAGAATCTATTATAAGTTGTACGTCCTCTAACTCTTGAACGTAATATGTAGACAAATGTTTCGGTGGTTGAAGTGTATCGTGTTCTGAAACTCCATATATTCTCCCTCTCGGGCTAATTGCGGTAACTGTTATCCATGAGTCGGATCAATAGGTAACTCGAGAACACATTATGTAGCAAACCTAATGAAATAATATATGGGGTTAATATGTATAAATAAATACACTAACAACTAAAAATTTCATTATAACGTATCTAATCTGCTTGTGATGCAAGGATGAATGAATCATATTTGAGTAATCTTTGGGCTGAATTTATCAAAATAACACCAAGATTGTTGATCCGAACGCCACACCCAACAAATGGATCATACCAGTTGCACATAAACACAATGCATCACAAGTTTAACATTTCTGGATAGTGGACTTCCAAAATTTCGTTTAAAACCCTTGTAGTACACACAAATGTCACTCCTTACGCACTCCAAACGCATATTCCCTTGTACAAAACATCGGGTATGAAGTTGCAATAGTGTTAAGCCCATTAACTAACTCCACCAACCATGTTGGGATCGTTTGACCAGTTTGTGTACAGTTTGAAACTTATAAACATTAAAGTTAGATGACTTTAAAATTATAGCATAAAATGTAATCAAACATGCCGAGCATGTTAATGTTGGGAATGTCCTGAAATCATTTGTACTTACTTTTATTAAAGTCGCAATGTCGAGGTTCGACAATCGTATAATATTAGGTGATTATAATGTTTTGCTAGAAACCGCTTATAATCTATAGATTGAGAATCTATTACTAATAATATACGATCCTACAAAGTCACACACCTAAGCAAATTAGATCAATAATATTTTGGGTTCTATAAGTCATATAATATGTTATATGCATGTGAAGAATAATTAGTGTAATTATTCTTATTTGGGCTTGGCCCATTAGCCTTCAAGGGTTTACATGTTTTTCTATATATATAGACATGTGATGTGCTTTGTAAAATATAATAAAAACACAAAGACACAAAAAAACCAGAAAATCCAAATATAAGGTGAAAACGAATAGTTCGTTGTCACATACTCGACGACACTAGCATCCCGTACGATCTAATTTGTGTGCGTGTGGATACCGGTAGAGGCACGACACTTGGAGTGCTTGACAACCTCGCTTTCGTTTGTTCGTAATTCCGCTGCAAACATCCAAGTATATTTGAAACCTTAAGATCAAGATTTATTTCAGTATTTACATGAGATCTTGGCAATATAATTCATAGATTAATTTATAAAATTGTTTTATAAATCGGTATGAATTCCAACAGTGGTATCAGAGCCATACTTGTTTAATACTGAAATCAAATCATGTTTAATCTATATTTTGATGTAGATAAATAATTTGATGTGTTTGATCTTGCTAGAATAATTTAATTGATTATGTATGTGTTTGTGAATATTTGATCAGTATATACATATTAAATTAAAATATCAAAATGAAGATTTTGATTAGTTCCTAAAATCATGTATTTATGAATATTTGATATTCATATTTAGAAAGAAGAAAAAAAAAAGGGGAAAGAAATTGAAATCAGTATACGTTGCTTATATATATATATTTAGTTATGTCATAAATATATGTAATAAATATATATATATATTAATGCACTTATACGTAACATAAGTTACATGCATTTAAAAAGTTTTGAAAAAGTTAACATATATACACGTTATTCATATATATATATACATATATAGATATATATATATCTTTAATTATGGCACATAAGTATGTAATAAATATATATATATATGCAGATTTTAAAAACGTAATTAATGCACAGCATATGAGATATAAATGTTAAGATCGTATATATTAGTATGATATGCATATGATGTATTATAATTTAATTAATAGTCAACACATATTACAATAATATTTAATGTTGATAATTAATGGGTATATAATATATATATGTATAATAGAAATATTGTAACTTATATGTTAGTAACCTACAAAAGTAAATTAAATTATACCAATTAATGTACATAAATGTTAATTGGTACATAAATATTAAGATATTTATGTATGTAATTTTTGTAACAGTTAAAAAAATTATAATATGCATTAAATTGTGTGCATATGAACATGCAATAAATTTAATTAAAATCAATGTGTATTAAAGGAATATTTAAATATTCTTTAATGTGCATGTGATTTGCAATAATGTAGGTATAAGTTACAATTCAATTAAAATCTTTAATATATGTATTAAATTTCTAATTTGATTAGATTTTGATTTTATATAAAACTTATCTAATAAATAATTTTAATTAGATTAAATTTAATAATTTATAATCCAATTATACATATATATGATATATGTTATTTATATTTAATTATTTATATTAGATATAAAATTTTAAATATAAACTAAAATTGGATTAAGTTTATTCCTCATTTAATATCAAGAATTTTGATACCTTCCCAATTTTATCAACTATCAAGGCTTGTTTCATTGTATGATGGGCTTGCTAAGCAAGGTGTCTACAATTACATAAGTGAGGTAGATGGTAATGGTTATCATGTGAAATAAAATTGGTTTACTTGATTAAGCTATCAAAACGGTTTTGGGCTTAAAGGTATATGTTGGATTTGACATAAGATGTCTTCCAATGACCAAGAGTTATATTTGATATAATTAACAAAGTGTTGTTTACCTAAATAATTAGACGTACGGGCGATGAGCCAAAGCTCACTCGGACTCTAATGAAATATGGATCTTGGATCATTATATTCAATTTGAGGATAATATTGTTTGAATATAATGCAAGTTTTCTTAAATGTTAAGATTTCTTTTATTCATGAACATCATATTAATATTAGCTTTTCTTCATATCCAAAAATGTCAACTCCTCATAGCTCGTTTTCATTGCGATCCGTCCTTGAGAAAGAAAAGCTGAATGGATCGAATTTTCTCGAATGGTATCGAAACTTGAGAATTGTTCTCAAACAGGAGAAAAAGGACTATGTCCTTAAAAAGGTTCTTCGTGAAAAACCTAAGACCAATGCTCAGCATGCAGAGAGGAACGCTTATGACAAGCATGTCAGTGATATGGTCGAAGTGAGTTGTCTAATGTTGGCGACCATGAACTCAGACTTGCAAAAGCAATATGAGAACGTGGATTCACCTATTGAGATAATCACTAGCCTGAAAGGAATGTTTCAGGAGCAAGCACGAACTGAGAGATACCAAACCGTTAAGGCTCTCATTGAGTGCAAGCTGCCAAAAGATAATCCAGTTAGCCCACATGTCATTAAGATGATAGGTTATATTGATAACTTGGCAAAGCTGGATTGTCCTATCAGCCAAGAGTTGGCAACTGACCTCATCCTGCAATCATTGCCGTCAAGTTTTGATCAATTTGTTATGAACTATAACATGAACAACTTGACAAAGACATTGACTGAATTGCATGGAATGCTAAAAACTGCTGAAACCAACATCAAGAAAAATGCCCCACATGTTCTTATGGTACAAAAGGGCAAAAAGTTTAAGAAACAAGGTAAGAACAAAGGAAAGGAAAGGGCAAGCTGGATTGCGAATCCGAGCAAGTCTGAACCTGCTCTTAAGTTCAAGCCTGGTCCTTCTGGTGTTGATAAGTGTCATTATTGTAATGGTACTGGGCATTGGAAAAGAAACTGCAAGAAATACTTGGAAGATCTGAAAAAGAAGAAGACTTTCGAGACTTCATCTTCAGGTATCTATGTTATAGAAGTAAATGTTACTACCTCTGGTTTTACATCTTGGGTATTAGATACCGGTTGTGGTGCTCATATTTGTACAAATATGCAGGGCCTAAGCAACAGTAGACCTTTGGAGAAAGGACAAGTGGACCTGCGCGTGGGAAATGGAGCAAGAGTTGCTGCATTAGCCGTAGGAACATTTCATTTGTCTTTGCCTTCAGGCATGGTTTTAGAACTTAATAATTGCTACTATGTACCTGCTATAAGCAGAAATATTATCTCTATTTCCTGTTTGGATTTGGAAGGATTTCAATTTTCGATTAAAAACAAATGTTGTTTATTTGATCGTTGTGATATCTTTTATGGTAGCGCTCCATTAGAGAATGGAATTTATATTCTAGACCAAAGTGTGTCTTTCTATAACATTAGTACCAAGAGATTAAAGTCAAAAGAAGCAAATCAAACTTTTCTTTGGCATTGTCGTTTGGGACATATAAATGAGAAACACATTCAAAAACTTCATAGAGATGGACTTTTGAGCTCATTTGATTATGAATCATTTGAAAAATGTGAATCTTGTTTATTGGGAAAAATGACTAAAGCTCCTTTTACTGGACACAGTGAAAGAGCTACAGATTTATTGGAACTTATACATACTGATGTATGTGGACCAATGAGTATAAATGCTAGAGGAAACTATCAGTATTTCATCACATTTACTGACGATTTCAGTAGATATGGTTATGTTTATCTAATGAAACATAAGTCTGAATCCTTTGAAAAGTTCAAAGAATTTCAGAATGAAGTACAAAATCAGCTTGGCAAGACAATCAAAGCCCTTCGATCTGATCGAGGTGGTGAATATTTGAGTCAAACTTTTAATGATCATCTGAGAGAGTGTGGAATTGTTTCACAACTCACTCCTCCAGGAACGCCACAATTGAATGGTGTCTCTGAAAGGAGAAATCGAACTTTATTAGATATGGTTCGATCAATGATGAGTCATGCAGATCTTCCATTATCCTTTTGGGGATATGCTCTAGAAACTTCTGTGTTTACGCTAAACAGATGTCCATCAAAATCAGTCGATAAGACACCATATGAGATGTGGACCGGAAAAGTTCCGAATTTGTCTTTTCTGAAAATTTGGGGTTGTGATGCTTATGTTAAACGAATGTTTACTGATAAGCTCGGACCCAAATCTGATAAATGCTACTTCGTTGGTTATCCCAAAGAAACTAAAGGTTATTACTTTTACAACCCTACTGAGAACAAAGTGTTTGTTGCTCGTTTTTCTAGAAAGAGAATTTCTCTCTAAGAAAATCAGTGGGAGTAAAGTATCACTCGAAGAAGTTCGAGATATACAGGAGGATGTTCCAACTTACGAGGAAGAACATCAGTTGGATCTACGAAGAGTCGTAGATCCTACACCTGTGGAACCTTTGGAACCTGAGGTGCGTAGGTCCGTAAGGACACGTCACGAACCTGATAGATTTGGGGATTGGATGATGGATCATCATGAACTATTAATCATAGAAAGTGATGAACCTACATCTTTTGAGGAAGCAATGATGGGCCCTGACTCCGATAAATGGCTAACAGCCACAGAATCCGAAATGGACTCCATGTCAATCAACAAAGTATGGACTTTAGTTGATTTACCTGATGGTGTTAAAGCCATTGAGTGTAAATGGGTTTTCAAGAAGAAAATAGACATGGATGGTAATGTTCAGATATACAAAGCTAGATTGGTGGCAAAAGGTTACAAGCAAATTCATGGTATAGACTATGATGAAACCTATTCCCCAGTCGCAATGCTTAAGTCCATTCGTATTCTCCTAGCAACTGCTGCTTATTATGATTATGAGATTTGGCAAATGGATGTGAAAACAGCTTTCCTTAATGGAAATCTCGAAGAGGATGTGTACATGACACAACCCGAGGGTTTCACATCTCCTGAAAAGGCTGGGAAGGTATGCAAGCTTCAACGTTCCATTTATGGTTTGAAGCAAGCATCTCGGAGTTGGAATTTACGTTTTAATGAGACTATCAAAGAGTTTGATTTCATTAGAAACGAAGAAGAACCATGCGTTTACAAGAAGACTAGTGGGAGCGCAGTTGTTTTCTTAGTGTTATATGTGGATGACATACTTCTCATGGGGAATGATATTCCGATGCTTAATTCTGTAAAAGTTTGGCTGGGAAGTTGTTTCTCAATGAAAGACATGGGAGAAGCCGCGTATATACTTGGAATAAGAATCTATAGAGATAGATTAAACAAGCTTATTGGATTATGTCAAGATACTTATATAGATAAGGTCTTGCACAGGTTCCAAATGCATAATTCCAAGAAAGGTTTTCTACCAATGTCTCATGGCATAACGCTCAGCAAGACTCAGTGTCCCACAACACATGATGAGCGAGAGCGCATGAGTAGAATCCCATATGCTTCTGCTATAGGATCTATCATGTATGTCATGCTTTGTACTCGTCCAGATGTCGCATGTGCTTTAAGCATGACAAGTAGATACCAATCTGATCCAGGTGAGAGTCACTGGACAGCAGTCAAGAACATCCTTAAGTATTTGAGAAATACTAAAGATAAGTTTTTGGTATATGGAGGAAGTGATGAGCTTGTTGTGAGTGGTTACACCGATGCCAGCTTTCAGACGGACAAAGATGACTTCCGATCACAATCTGGTTTCATCTTTTGTCTTAACGGAGGAGCAGTGAGCTGGAAGAGTTCCAAGCAAAGCACTGTAGCAGACTCTACAACCGAAGCTGAATACATCGCCGCTTCTGAAGCAGCAAAAGAAGCTGTTTGGATTCGAAAGTTTATTACAGAACTAGGTGTGATTCCTAGTAGTTCTAGCCCAGTGGATCTCTATTGTGACAACAATGGAGCCATCGCACAGGCGAAAGAACCCAGATCCCACCAGAAATCCAAACACATTCAAAGGAGATATCATCTCATTCGTGAGATTATTGATAGAGGAGATGTGAAGATTAGCAGAGTCTCAACATATGCAAATGTTGCTGATCCATTGACTAAACCCCTTCCACGGCCTAAGCATGAGAGTCATATTGCGGCTATGGGCATTAAATTTCTTAAAATGTAATCTTAATTCTAGTGGGAGTTTCTCTTTTATAATATGATGTTCATGTTTACATACCTTGTTTATGTTTAAAATTAATGAAATTTGTTTCAGATTTATTTAATTATTGGATGGTTAAATAATTATCCCAAAATAATTTATATCATTCTTATAGATCATCAAGTACGTGACTTGATCATGAAACTCTATAAGTGATAAATGACATAAATTATAAATCAAGTATAAGACTTGATGTCTCTAGTCAAAGTTATTAAAAAAATTGGGATATTAATAACTTAAAATGACTAGTATGTGAGGTGACTGATGACTAAGTTTCATGAAGTCATTGATATGTTGTATCAAGTCAATCACATAGATATGTGTTTGAGAACACATGATCAGACTGACCCGCCATGAGAACTCTACAAGCTTGTTATATGAGTGTCATAAGAGGTTCTCATTACGACTATAGAGTATAGTCCTTTGACCTGAGTTCGTCATGATTTCTTATGCATGGATTGGTTCACTTTGACCTTGTCAAACGTCAGCCGTAAAAGGTGATTATAAAGACATTGATTGGGTGTTCTATGAAGTCTGTAAGGAACAGGGATGAAACAAGATGGGATTTGTCCCTCCTATATAACGGGAGATAAATATCTCTGGGCCTATCGAAGATTTGATACTGAAAATGCATGGCCGTGCTCAAACGAGGTGAAAGTCAGTCGTTTGTTAAGTCAGTATTAATCAGAGTTCGATAAACATGATCTAGCTTAATAAGGATGACACAATTTCTTGCCTTATGCTGAGATCGAGATATAAGAGACAAAGGGATTATGGGAATAGATGATTCCAGTACAAGTGGGAGATTGTTGGGAATGTCCTGAAATCATTTGTACTTACTTTTATTAAAGTCGCAATGTCGAGGTTCGACAATCGTATAATATTAGGTGATTATAATGTTTTGCTAGAAACCGCTTATAATCTATAGATTGAGAATCTATTACTAATAATATACGATCCTACAGGGTCACACACCTAAGCAAATTAGATCAATAATATTTTGGGTTCTATAAGTCATATAATATGTTATATGCATGTGAAGAATAATTAGTGTAATTATTCTTATTTGGGCTTGGCCCATTAGCCTTCAAGGGTTTACATGTTTTTCTATATATATAGACATGTGATGTGCTTTGTAAAATATAATAAAAACACAAATACACAAAAAAACCAGAAAATCCAAATATAAGGTGAAAATTTGTGTGCGTGTGGATACCGGTAGAGGCACGACACTTGGAGTGCTTGACAACCTCGCTTTCGTTTGTTCGTAATTCCGCTGCAAACATCCAGGTATATTTGAAACCTTAAGATCAAGATTTATTTCAGTATTTACATGAGATCTTGGCAATATAATTCATAGATTAATTTATAAAATTGTTTTATAAATCGGTATGAATTCCAACAGTTAAATAACTTACGTAATATTGCAACCAAGAAAGGAATTCTTCTTCTTCTTTTAGGCCTTCAAGTTCTGTTTCAGTCTTACTGAGATAGTAGTCTCAAACTACATATAAACCCTGATGCAAAAGAAAAATATTAATGATGAATAATAAAATGTATTCTTAAGACTAAATATAAATTTTAAAAATATTTTTACCTTTCATACTCAATAAGTTCTTCACAATTTGTGAGGATGTAGTTATGTAGATTTGTGACCTCTCGTGATGATAGTTTGCGTTGCTTACCTTTCCCATTAGGTCGACCAACTTGGGTGAACATCAGGAACAACCACAGGATAAATCGCTCTCTCACCTCGGTCATCATGGTGAGAAGACTGTCTATTCTTCGTCTGAACCCCAGAAGGGAATTATTATTCAGCAAATTGTGAAACTTCTTCATTGAGACTCTGTGCGACAATAAATCCTTCTACCTTACTCATATTTTTCACTTTTTCTTCAAATGGAACATTAACGCTCATACGGATACATCCAGGGATATTCAACTGGGTCTCCTAATGTCGCTTCTCGTGGGAGATGAATAGAAGATGTTCCATAACATCATAGAAAGACGGAGGAAATATCTTCTCCATATGACAAGTGATCAAAGGTATATTTTGCTTCTAAATTATGGATGATATCATATGTTAGGGTTCTGAAGCATAAATCTCGGAAGAAGGTACTAACTTCTGTCATACATAGTAGTATAGTTTTCAAAGATTTATGAAATGATAAATAAGTTAAATTTTTAAAAATAGATTACATATATACCTGCAATTGCATGGTGTACATTTTTTTGGAAAAAAATATGTAAAAGGCAAATGGGAGAAGCCGATGCATAACAACATGACAATTGTGGCTCTTCATGACTTACCCTCCACTAAATTAACGCAATTATGTAGGTTATATTCGTATCCGTCAGAAAATTTTATGTTTTCTCGAACTCAATCCAAAAACGTTTACTTCTTGGATGCGTCCAATATGTACGCAGCCATAGGGTATCTACCATTTGGCTTGACATGAAGAGATGGACAAGAAAAATCAATGGCAAGTCTAATCTGGATTTCAAGTTGTCTTTTGTCTTCCATTTAATGTTTAAAACATATTCATAGATGTTGTCAAAAAAAAAATTCAACATGAATGACATCTAGACAATGTCTCAATAGGTGGTTTTTCCAGTATGGCAAATCCCAAAAAAATACTTTTCTTGTGCTAATTATGATATTCACCAACACCGTCAACAAGCTCATGACCATTACCTCCACATTCAGGTATTATCTCATCACCAAAACCTCTTAACTACCGCAAAATACTGTTGCCATCAATCTCAGGAGGTAGACCATATAAAACTTGTTTATTTTTTTGTAAAATGTGTTTTAGAATGACGATAAGGATGATCTGCAGGTAAACACATTCTGTGGCAATTAAACAAAAAATTCTTCCTTTCGTGTTACAGTTGGAATGCATCAGTGTTGTATTGGCAATATGGACATGATAATCTCTCATGCGTTGTCCACCCATATAATATACCATAAGCTTGAAAATCACTTATTGTCCACATACGAACTGCACGCAAGTTAAAATTCTGCTGCAACGAAACATCAAACGATTCAACACCATGATCCCATAAAATATTTAACTCATAGATCAATGCCTGTAGGAATATATCCATCGATCTTCTCGGATGAGCAAGCCCGGGTACTAGAATAGACAAAAACAAAACCTCCCAACGCATGCACATAGATGGTGGCAAATTGTAAGGTATTACAATAACATGCCACAACAAATATTGTCTTCCATGCCTTCCAAATGGATTGAAACTATCCGTACATAACCCAAAGTATATATTTTGACGCTCATATGCAAAAACTGGATACATTGATTGAAAATGTTTTCACGCTTCTGCATCAGATGGATGTGTAATCTCTCCATCTTGACGATGTTTTGCATGCCATCTCATGGACTCTGATGTGCGCTGAGATTGATATAACCTCTTCAGTCTCTCTGTTAATGTTAAATATCATATACATTAGAATGAAATCGGCACTCTGCCACTCGTTTCCTAAAACTGTGGTTTACGACAGAATCGGCAAGATTTGCGGTTTTCATCAACTCTCCAATATATCATGTAGTTGTCGATGCACACATCAATCACCTGGTACAACAACCAAAATCTGCCACAAGTTTCTGAATCTCATAGTATGATGTTGGTGAAAGATTATCTTCCGGTATAATATAATTCATGAAATCAGCTACATTATCAACACATTCTTTTGATAAATTTTAGTTCATCTTTATATTCATTATCCTACTAGCCGATGATAATAGGGAATGCCCTTCTTTACACTCGGTTTATAGCGGTTGATTTGTTGCGTCTAACACAACAAAAAAAACTTCGGACGTTTCATATTCCGAGTGATGCATATACACTTTGAACGCATCATTCATCATTTGAACAGATGTCCACCTACATCTACATTTGTTGTTTGTTCTTCTAAACTACCTGCAACATATGGTTCACTAGTACTTCCATATACGTAAGTAGTTTCTCCATGTAAATTCCAAATCTTATACCCCTGCATAAATCTATTATGGTATAAGTGATTTTAAACTAACTTAAACCTAACATTGATATTAGTACAACACATTGAGCATGAGCATTTGATCTTACCATTTTTTTCGACCAAGATTCTTTCCGATCAAATCCATGAACTCGCATATACTTTGTGCATAAACTTCCTTTAATAGACCGGATTTCTCATCCATCATAGGTTCGTCATCCACGACCTAAAATATCTACTCATTTTGCAAATTTTAAGAAATTTTTTTAAAATATTTTTGAGTTCTGAGAAATGAGAAGAGTGTTAGATGTATTTATAATGAACGCACTCATCAGAAATTTTTCAGAATTCTCTCAAAAATTTATGAGGGTGTCGGCAGCCCTCATAAATCCCTTAGAAATTTTCTGATGGCATTTGCAGCTGTAAGAAATCCTTTGGAAATTTTTCAACGGTGTCGACAGTAGTTGGAAATCTCTCGGATAATTTTCTGACGGCTGCTGATACCGTCAAAAATCTATCAGAATATTTTTGACGATTAACAACTGTTGAAAATTCGTCGAGATATTCTGAGGAATTTTTTACGGCATCCGTTTTCCATCTGAAATCCATAAGAAATCGTAGGAATTTTTTAAGACCAAACGGACATTTTTGTATTGACGATAAACCAACAGTGATCCGACCGAGTTTTCCAATAGCACAGACGTCCGTTAGAAATTTTGTCGAAAATGACTTTTCTTGTAGTGACTTCATGCAATACTTAAGTATTTTTTCATTAAATAGAGTGAGACTCACGTGTATTTACAAAGTAAACCGCAAACAAAAAGCAAAACCATTGTGTTATCAATGGGTTAATGTCTATCACAATTGAATATTTTTTTACTAACGGGCTATTGCTATATGGCATATGCATATACGTTAGAACTTAGAAGGCTTAATATTTAAACATCAACAAAGATGCCACATAAGATTATTTTACTGAATTAAACAAAAAGAAAATAATATTTTAGTGAAAAACAAAAGTTGGTACGTACGTAAGCCTAAGTAATTACTAAACAGTCTAATTATCGAGTTAATAGTTTTATCTAGGGATATATAATCCAGATTAACCAATCCAAAAATCAAAGAATATATTAATACAGTTTAAACAGATTCTTTTTTTATGTCCCAAAAACAAAATTTTGAAACCAAACCGAACAAAAAAGATAACTGATTTTATATGCAGTTTTTGAAAATCAAAAATATATTTCAGTAGAATCTGAATTCGAACCAAACTATATATCCATAATAAATTTTGTTTTCTCTTAAATAAAAGTATTTATAAACTGAAGAATAAAATAAAATTATTTGAAACTAAACTAAAGCTCACATTGAGCATTTGTAGTTCCATCATATCTTAATTAATATTCTCTTAATTATGAATTAGCGCATAAATAATATAAATTATAATTCTTCTCATATTATAAATTTTTATTTTCTAATCATTTTATAATTGGTAATTAAGAATATTTGAAACAGTCTTTCACTATTATATGCGGATATCGATGTCCTAATATGGATTATGAATTTCATGAAAAGTTTCCATTAATCGTATGTGACAGACTGTTCAAAATTAGTAAAGATGATATCCACACTAACTGAGTGGGTAGCATTCTCAACATATTTGCTTTTTTAACAACTTCACTATTACCCTGTTTTACATACAAAAAAATTAAAAGCCAAATAATCTAGCACGGAATGTTCGGAAATTCGCATCAGCAATAGTTAATGTGAGTTCTACCCATCCGGCTTGTTAACCCAATCATTCGAGAAGTTTTTTAGGTTTTCAGTTTAGTGGCTGAAAAAATCATTATAAAATTATTTTAAAATATAATAAGAAAAAATATATTTGAAAATAAAGTAAGATGCTATATATATATATATATATATCTATATGTTACTTGTACACAAAAATTATATTTTTACTATCACTTTTAAATCTTCCTATTTCCATCCATTTTTCCTATTTGTAAAATATTTAATATACAGTTAAACCTTTATAAATTAATATTGTATTATCACCCCCTCATCTCTTCCTTTTAATCTTTTCTAATTGTTTTATTATGTTTTCATTTGTTGAAAAAAATTAATATTATATTAATTAATAATCACCATAAAATAATAATTTTTGTTGGTCTTGATTCAGACCAATATAAAAATTAACAAAATTTGATAAGATAATAATATTTTTTAAATACATATATAAATATATGATCCAAAAAAACCCTATAAATTAATAATTATAAATCTTAGACATATATATTTAAGATATTTTAGTAAAATATAACTCTAATATTATTTGTTTTTTCTAAAAAATTAAATTTCCCTAAAGCTTATCTTTATTTTCTCTATTTACTACAAGAAAATCATTTTCTGACAGAATTTCCAACATAATTTTAGTATGTTAAAAATTCTGTTGGATATCTATCAATTTTTTATCCATCATAGAAAAGATCTTTTTTAAAAAAAATTAAAAAAAAGAAAAATCTTAGCTCTCTCTCTCTCTCTCTCTCCTCTTTCTCTTCTCTTCTCTTCTCTTCTCCTTCTTCTCTTTCTTCTCTTCCTTCTCCTTTTTTTTCATTCTTCATCTTCTTCTCCCTTCTTGATATGATCTTGGTCAAGATCACAAACCCAAAACCGGCACAACAAGGGAGTAGGAGGGATAAGCCTTGCACAAAGGCTGCAGAAAGACCTCTGATATACCGGCTTATGCTCATTTGGATATGACGCACCAAAGAGCACAAGGATTTCTTAGATGGCTCTAGGATATTACACACCAAGAGGAGATCTAAGAGAAGAACAAATATTACACACTGCTCAAATGATCAAAATCTTTAAAGAGAAAAGAAACTTCTTGATTAAAAATTCGATGCTTACAACAATGGCCAAGGCCAAGTTTAAATAGAGAATGGGAATACCTTGCATGCTCGGCACTAGTTCCAAGAGCATGCAAGAACATGCAGAAAATTGAAAAAGGGAAAAGGCTTGCATGCTTGGAACAAACTCCAAGAACATGCAGACACATGCAAGCAACTATAAATTAAATGCATTAATTAAGTAACTTCTCAACCACCATCTAACAACAACTTTTGGTAGCTGAAAAGGAGATGGGCTGGGCTTGGATTTGGAAATGATAATGGGCTGATAGAAATGGATCCAAGAGCCATTCTCCAATGGACCGGGTCCGTATGTTTACAGACGTTCATGGTTAGCTTCAGGTCGCCCGTGGAGTTGTACGTCTGGTCGTTCTGAGTACTTATCCTGGCGTCCGTTGGGTCACCCGTGCAACGTCCGTCCTGTCTGTCCGTTGGTTCATCTAGCTGGTCATATGTTGGGCTGTCTTGGACGTTCATCATAAGCTTCAGGTCGACCGGTCCAACCTTTGGGTCATCGTGTTGGTCCATTTTCAGCTCCAGATCATCATATTCATCCTCTTCAAGTTCCAGATCTTCTGCTCCTAGCTTTAGGTCGTCCGAAACCTCCTTAGGCCTGGTGAGGATCACATCACTTCTTCTATCTTCTTCTCCTCCTCTTCATCTTCCTCTTCTTCTCCCTCTCTCTCTCTCTCTCTATTTCTATTATTTTTTAAATGTTTTAAAAACTTTAAAATAATTTTGTTTTAATTATAATTATACATAATTTTACTTATTAAAACGTAATTTTTTAATAATTTTACAAACTTTATTTAATTTTAGTTATATATATTTTTTGTTTCTATATGTAAATAATTATTAATTATATAATTTTAATCAATTATAATTATAAATACTTTTTTATAATTTCAAATATTTTTAATTATGTTTAAATGAAAAATGTTTTGTAATTTTGATTTTATTTTTAGTTTATTTTAATTAAAAATAATTTTTTATAAAACAAAATTATTTCTACTTTTTATTTAATTATTTTTTATTTTAAAAATTTGTTATCCGATGGAAAAATACAGTCGTCAAAGAACTTCTGATAGATTTCTGATGTATTGTCATTTTTTACGCCGTAGAATCGATGGCTAAAATCAGTCAAAAAATCATAGGAAACGAATTTTTTTTTATGGATTTCCAGTGGATATAACCGTCAGAAAAAGATATTTTTTGTAGTAATTGCATCAACAATTTATGGTATTGTTTTTTTAGTATGTGTACAAAAATTATGAAAAGTTTTAAAAATCATAATTATTTTCTTACGTATAACTATTTGCAAAGATTCTATAATATCGTTTTTAATTTCATCATCATTATTAAAAATATTATTATATAACATGTAAATAATAGTAGATATAAAAAGTCAAATAAAAGAAATTGTTTTTCCAAATTTATAATAAATATCTCTATAAATTAATAATTAATAATTTAATGATTAATTAATATATTTATAAATAATATTTTAAATTCTTTTAACAGCATTAATTTATAAAAAAAATTACTGTAACTTTGTATGTAATTTACATCTAAATAAACATCGAAGTAAACATTCTAAGGCGTAGTCCTTAATTAAGCCAATATCCCACAAAATGGACCAAGTAATTGTTTTTTTGCATCCAATTACCCCTGAAGAAAACAAAATTACCCCTAAAGAAAGCCAGTAACGTTTATTAAGCCAATATGTTACATTAATTTTTTTATTTTATTGTAAAGATGTTTCTCTTTTTAGGTGCTTTGGTAAAAGGAATAAAAAAGAAACGATCATCGTCTCTTATTCCCACCGTCCCTCTCATTCTCATGCAATGCAAGCCAGACTAGCAGACAGTGACACTGACGCCACTAACCCAATCTCATTACGTCACTTTCTCTTTTTTTTTCTTTTTCTGTTTTTTTTTCATATAGTTTACTTTATTTTCCATCCCGCCACATATTTTTTTGGTTACTTTGATGAACTTAGAAATTAATTAAGTGTATATTATTGGGATGAATTTAAAGAGATTCCATTTTTTAACACAAACGTTTTAAAATTAATCCTTAGAATATACTTAATTAATTTTCTAAATTCATCAAAGTAACAAAAAAACGTGACAGAATGTTCAATTCCATATTCACCTGCGAGGAATTAGAGGACCGTAATTCAATTAAGTTCTTTCACTATATATACAATCATACAATCATGGTTAGCCACGATTAATGCTTAAGATGACAAAAATACTCAACTGTTAAAGCTAAAAGCTCATGTGTAATAATTTCAAAGAGATATTGTTTTATGGTCTAGTAAAAAATTGAGAAGAGCTGGTTATGCCTGGTTGTGTCAAGGCGATTTATTGTGAAAATCAAACAACGCAGTTTTTTTAAACTTATGATCGCGACGTAGTCTTTTTGTTGTGTCGGGTATAAAACTATAAATACATTGTATTACCTCTATCTTTTAGTAACTCTGGCCATGAATGTCTACTATTCAGCCCGTATCCGCTATCCAATTTGTATCTGTTTTTTTTTGATAATTGACGGGTCGAATATCAAACTGCATTTTAAAAATATCCATAAGTACAGGTCAAATATTTAGTCTTTTAAAAAAATTCAATACTCGGTCCGTTATCCTGTACCAATCACCTACAAATTATCCATTATTATCTATAAATTACTTGTTATTACCTACAAGTATCCATAAATTATCTATTATTATCTGCTATTATATGCATGAAAAAACATAATATTAAGGGTATTTGAAATTACCGGTAATAAGTATGGATCAAACAAAAAATACCTACCCAAAACGGATCAAATATCAAATCTGCTTATATACCCGGATACCCGATCCGTGTCCAGCGCCATCTTTTAGTATGAGAGCCGAATATTTGGGACCTTGTTATGAGTTGTTGTGTTTATATTCTTGAGCGGTATATCATCTCTGATGAATATATTATCAGAATTGATCCAGTTCCATATGTACACACCAATATATCGATGGGTTGAACTGGGTTAAAAAAAGCTTTTTTATATTCTTTTTGGTTTTCAGTTTTGTTTTTTTTTACTTCCAACAACAAACGAGTGAGTGATGTAAAGTAACCGTGTGAATTGAAAATCCGCAAAAAAGGTGTTTATTTTGTAACATCAAATACTATATAATATGAGTGTGGTCATAAATCCCCAATTATTAAAACATATTTCACTGGTTTGGAATCACGAATATCAAAACAGAGTCTTTATTCTCACATACCAAAAAATTATATTTTTCTAACAAAAAAAGAAAAGTGGATACAGATCATCACAACATAAAACTTGACACCTATAGTTTGTAATGACAAAAAATACATTTGCCAATTAATATGATAAACAATATATGAAAATGCTTTTCAAAAAGAAGCCACCAGCTTTATTTGCTTAATGGAAAAATCAAACCATCATCAGCTTTATTTGTCTATATAAACGCACCTTCATTCTCTTCTCTGTCTCTCTCTCTCTCTCTTCAAAATATCATAATGACTTTCTTCATCGAAGACACTGGTCTCATCGTAAGCCACGTTCTCTACAAAACGGCGGTTATCATCGCCGTTTTACGATGGATCTTCGCCTGGATCCTCCGTTACCGATCTCAATCATCTGTTTCCGTTTCCGGATCCCGATCTGCTTCCTCTTCTCCTTCGATTTCATCGCAGACCATCAAAGAATACCTCGCCGTGACGGCGTTTCGCGACGTGGTGGAAAGATCTCCGTCGTCGATGATCAGCGAAACGTGCGCCGTGTGCCTCGGGAATCTCGAAGACGATGACGAAATCAGAGAGCTTAGGAATTGTAGCCACGTGTTTCATCGCGATTGTATTGACCGGTGGCTTGACTACGAATGCCGCGGCGGCGATGAGGATAACCACCGTAACTGCCCGCTCTGTAGAACGCCGTTGTTTCCTGCTAATACGATATCGTTCTCCGATTGGCCGGCCAATAACCAACCTAGCTGGGCCGTCGAGCGGCTCCTCTACCTCTTCGGCGACGATCTGCTTCCCTGATTTTACTTCTTTTTAATTTTAGTTCATTTATTTTTGTCAATGGGACAATGTTGTAATTTGTGGAATTGAAAGGGGTAGAATAGAAAATATAAGAATGAATTTAATTATACGAATCGAATCATATTTTGATTGTACATTCGAGTGTTTATTCTTTTTTCAGATTAGTTTGCAAAATTCAGATTTCCTTTTACATTTCTGAAGATTGAAGAACGCCCTTCTCATTTTCCAAATCATCAAACCACACTTTATTTTTTTCTACTCCTCTCTGTGGAAAATATTAAAATCGTTCATCGAAACAAACCGATTTAATCCGGTTATATCCAATGGGCATAACCGTATAAGTAAACTAAAAAATGTTATTCAATCATAGATTTTAATAAAAATTCAAATTCAACCAAATATTGTTTAACTAATAATTCTAAATCAAATTTGTTAAAATTTTATTTGTAAATCATACATAAATTTTTAAAATTTGATGTTATTGAATTAAAATTTCAAATACTCTATTAAAATATAATGTCATTAAAACTAAATGACTTCTAAATTTTTTTTTGAAGTTTAAATCAAATTCCAAAAAAATTTCATAAATAAATTATTCAAAAAATTCAAATTATATTATATTGCAAAGAATTTAAAATACACAAAAGTTTTTTTAAAACTAATATCAAAATTATAATTCTTAAAACTTTAAAACTTAGAAAATTAAGTTATTCAATCATTAATAACACCCTTATAAAAATTGGCATAATAGTAGTGCTCTAAAGATGGTCTCTTGAGTTTAATAGCAGCTGTATGAAGTTATTAACCAAACCGGAAAAAATAAAGCTTAAATTCCCGGTTTAATTGGCTCGGATCGCTTCGAGTAAATATATTATTAATATTATTCTTTTTGTTACCTTTGAAATAGTTAGTAATATTTTTTTAAAATATTGTGAAATTAGATCTTAGCTTAGTGGCTCGTTTCGCTGCTTCAGATCTCTCTTCGATCGAGCCTCTTCGGTCAAGGGCATAATCAAAACCAGAGAGCAGAGGCAATTCTCACATCTTCCATTTCTCTTTCGATTCCCTCGTATCTGTAGCGATCTTGCTGCGCATGATCCGGTTCTATTTCGTTCGATGCGGTGTTTGATTGTTTAGAAAATTGCTGTTGAAGCAGAAAGAAAGACAAAGAAGACGAAGAGGAATAAGAAGAGGGAGGAATCATGGCGGCGGGTGGATTTTTGACCCGAGCATTTGAGACGATGCTCAAGGAATCTGGGGGCAAGAAGTTTCCTGATCTCCAGAAAGCTATTCAAGCATATCAAGGTCAGATCTCAATTGTTCTCCATTTTTTTTCGTTCTAGAATGGTATAAATTATTTAGGCAAATCATTCAAGCCTTGCTTTTGGTCCGGGCACTCTTTGGAACCACGATCATAGCCTGCCGTTATCTGCTAGATGTTGTTGTTTTGGTTTGTTAGTGAATTTTAGTATGGTTTGATTAGAAAAGGCTAATGCTATGTAAATTTGGTTGTTGTCATTGATTCTCTGGTACTTAGGCCTTACATGAACTTATGGCTGATTGTGGACCTGTGGACAAAGATGCCACAAGGAATTTCTGGACAGGGTTTGTTTACATGATTACAGAATGGTTTGCTTAGTTCTATGATAAGACAAAGGGAAGTATGGTCCACTACTACGAATTTTCTATCAACTAGTCATCTCCGGGGTATAGCTACTCTAATCTGCGTGTGCTACTTAGATTTCCAACTGATCTGTGCCAATGAGGTGATATAGAAGTATTGTAAAGGAGGTTCACTACCGGTTGACCCTTAAACAAGTCTTTGATTAAGGCTTCTCTCTACATTTTGTTTATTTTGCTCTAGTTTGGGACATATTGTCTTCATATAATAGAAAAATATAGTGGTGGTAATTTTTTGTTTTGCTAACTAGTTTAGCTTCCGTTTGTGATTTTCTTATAGATGGTTCGAAGGTTGTTACGCAGGCTGCCTCCTCAAGCATAGATGAGAGGTAATGATCTCCAGTGTCCCGTTTTCTGGTAGCTTGTTGGCTTTACTGCTGCGGAATGAGTTTTCTTAGTAGAAATCGATTTTTAATTATGTTTTATTTCGATACTAGGTAGTCATCTGTTGATGTTTGTGTTATCGACTTTTAACCATGGTAGCTACTAGCCACGCTTGATGTCATGAAAACTGTGTCAAATCTCATTTGTCAAATTTTAGTCTTCTGTCAGAGTTTGAGCCCCTTTTATTGGATTTTAATTTCAGCTGTCCAACTCTTAAGAAGTTTCCTAATTTATATGTAAAGGTTGTCGGTTCTGTCTGTCTTTCTGCCTGATGCATGTGAGAATTAAGTTCAATGGTCTATTTCTACGTGACTGACATTGAATTTTATATTTAACTTCAGTTCACAAGCTGAAGTTGGAGGAGAAGCAGATGAACCACAAAAAGTCCGGAGCAATGAAATGGCCGAGCAGGCTAGCCAGTCAAAAAGCGGGACAATCAACATTTCCTTAGCAAATGCTGGACACACATTAGGGGGAGCTGAAGTGGAGCTTGTTCTGAAGCCTCTCCGACTTGCATTTGAGACAAAGAACTTAAAGATTTTCGATGCTGCTTTGGATTGTCTTCATGTATGTCTTTGTTTTCTTATTTCTTTGAGCATCCCTGGTCGTTTCCTCCATTAAAGTTTGTTTTTATAAGATTCCTTTTATTCTTTACTTCTGTGGTGTATCTTCAGTCCTTCTATTGATGTTCTGTAAATGTTCTTTGTTCTTGGTTTGTTGCAAGCAGAAACTCATTGCCTACGATCATTTGGAGGGGGATCCAGGTTTGGATGGCGGAAAAAATTCTGCACCTTTCACCGACGTTCTGAACATGGTTTGCAGCTGTGTTGATAATTCATCACCAGACAGGTATGTGCCTCTGTGTTTTAAAATCTTCTGGAGATTGGTTATACCAATTCTTAAACCTGAAAATTTTGTGCAGCACTGTACTTCAAGTGCTGAAGGTTCTTCTTACAGCTGTTGCTTCCGGAAAGTTCAAAGGTAAGCCTCTAATGTAGAAAGATATGTTTTAACTTTTAGAGGGTTGAACCGGTTTCTCTATTTATTGTACTTGCAATCAAATTAAATTACTTTTATCTGTTTTGATCGTAGTGCACGGGGAACCATTGCTGGGAGTTATTCGGGTTTGCTATAACATTGCTCTAAACAGGTATACTTTCTCTCCTTTTATCTGATTTTTTTTCATCACTCCAGGGGTAATCACTAAATGCAGTATTTACATGTAGCAAGAGCCCAATAAACCAAGCAACTTCTAAAGCAATGTTGACTCAGATGATAAGCATTGTATTTAGGAGGATGGAGACTGACATTGTAAGAAATTTGAACTTCTCAGTTAGGCGTATGTTTCATTGAATGCATGAAAGCAAAGTAACTGTTGTATGACAGCGCTGATAATTGAATGTATAATTTTAGGTTTCCGCATCATCTACAGTGTCGCAGGACGAACATGTTTCAAGCGACAGTTCAAGCCCTAAAAATGAAGAAATTACTGCAGCTGACCAAAATGAGAAAGAAATGACATTAGGAGATGCACTCACTCAGGCAAAAGACACAACTCTGGCTTCTGTTGAAGAGCTGCATACCCTTGTTGGCGGTGCTGATATTAAGGTTGGTCTTGACTTATATATTAAACTTTTCCCAATTGCCGTGACTGGATTAGAGATTTATTCGTCAAGAAAGAGGAATCTTGAAAGAGGTTATAAATTCCTTAGAAAAATTAGGACTGTTTTATGCCTTTGTTTTTATATAGTTATGTCATATCCTCGTTATTTCTTCTGGACAAGTAGAGATATTTATCAGTCACTTGTCTTCGAATGCCCGCTAAATATTTATTTTTGTGACATGTATGCATCTCAGGTTCTATAGAATTCCCTGTCTGAATTTTTGTGAGGAATAGATAAAAGCATTGAGCCTTCTGGAAGAAGTTCTCTAGGATAGTTTCTTCACACTTCCTAATAGATGGACAACTCTTTTATATTGTTATTCAAAAGTTGTGGTTTATGGGAGATGAAGTTCTTAATTCTTTGATCAGGGTTTAGAAGCCGCCCTTGACAAAGCTGTGCATCTTGAAGATGGCAAGAAGATAAAACGGTATAGTTCATACCACTCTGCTCAATTTCTGAGTTTAAGCTTTTCATGAACAAGTTTACACATGCCTATATTATACGTATAATCTTGCTTGTGGCCGAGCATACATGCCCATAGTAATCTGTTATGATTAGGAAATAATGGGTTAGACTTGTTTGTTCTTTGTAAGTCATGACATTTTATTCAACTCGTTTTAATTCCATAGGGGCATCGAGCTAGAGAGCATGAGTATTGGACAGCGTGATGCATTGCTAGTGTTCCGTACCCTTTGCAAGGTTAGATTTTTGAGGGTTCATCTCTCTATCCTTGACCTTGACAAGCTATTTGTGGTGCTTCTGTGACATATTTTTCAAATTATTTATCAGATGGGCATGAAAGAAGATAGTGATGAAGTCACAACCAAGACCCGTATATTGTCTCTTGAGCTTCTTCAGGTAAACCTAGTAACATTATCTTGTAACTTTGTAACTAATGGCATTACATGACATTAGAGCATCATATATAAACTTTATTGTAGTCAAGTAGAGGTGTGTATTTACCTGATTGTTGTGACTATGAACTTTCCGTTGCTTTCTGCCTTAACATCTGAGACATTCCTCGTGTTCTAGGTTGTATTTACACCCAAAACAGTTTCTGTGCATTCCTCATAACTTTAATGTTGTGAAATACCTATATTTACCTATTTGCTTATGCTGAGTCTCAGAAAACATAGAAATATTGATGACAGTAGATTGTTATTTATTTTGCATTTCTCTGATGGTTAGTTCTGTTGGTTAAGTTTGACCATTTTTTCTGCAACATATATGTTTCCAACAGGGTATGCTAGATGGAGTTAGTCATTCGTTTACGAAGAACTTTAACTTTATTGATTCAGTGAAAGCCTACCTCTCATATGCATTGTTGCGGGCTTCAGTTTCTCAATCTTCTGTCATATTTCAGGTTTGATTCCGTTTGTAAACCTTTGAGAAATCTATTAGAAATGTTGTATCTAACTAGGAATTACTTCTGGCAGTATGCATCTGGTATCTTTTCCGTGCTTTTGCTGCGCTTCAGAGATAGTTTAAAAGTAAGCACGTGATGTCTACAGTTTAGAATTTCTTCTTTGCGATTATTGGTACCTTTTACCATATTTTTCTGATCCTAAATCTCATTTCCAGGGTGAAATTGGTATCTTTTTTCCCATCATCGTCTTACGATCATTAGATAGCTCAGAGTGTCCCAATGAACAAAAGATGGGTGTTCTTAGGTACAATGTTATTCTGCTCTGTGCAGATGTATTTTGTTTTGAATATGTCTCTTAAACGAGTCTACTATCTCTTTTGCTGTGAATTTCATGGATATTCTTTTTGTTCTTTTTGCAGGATGCTTGAGAAAGTCTGTAAAGATCCTCAGATGCTTGTTGATGTGTATGTCAACTATGATTGTGATCTAGAGGCCCCAAACTTGTTTGAGCGCATGGTGTGTTCCATTTTCCTCTCTTTTATGTAACTACTGTACGTCAGCAATGTGACTGATAGTTAGGGCCCACATTATATTTTTTCTTTTCTTCTAGGTAACAACACTCTCAAAAATTGCTCAAGGGACTCATAGTGCTGATCCCAATCCTACCATGGCTTCGCAGACAGCTTCAGTAAAAGGTTCATCCCTTCAGGTAGGCGTCCTGTCACGTTTGCTTTATCTGCACCTAAAAAATAAATTCCTTAGATTGCTATGTATTTATTATATCTGATTCCTTATGAAGTATTCAGTAATCAATTGGAGTAACCTTTTTGCAGTGCCTTGTTAACGTTCTTAAATCACTGGTTGATTGGGAGAAATTAAGGAGAGAGGCAGAAAATAGTACAAGACATGCAAACGAGGACTCTGATTCTGCTGGGGAGCCAACTGAAACCAAAAGCAGGGAAGATGTACCAAGCAACTTTGAGAAGGCTAAAGCTCATAAATCCACAATGGAGGCTGCCATCTCCGAGGTTATTATTTAACATCCGGAATGCTTCTTACTATTTGTGACATTACTAACGCATGGGTAATCATTTTTGCAGTTCAACAGGAATTCAGTGAAGGGTATAGAGTATCTAATAGCAAACAAATTGGTCGAAAGGAATCCTGCTTCAGTTGCTCAGTTTCTGAGAAGTACTTCGAGTTTGAAGAAGGTGGGACAGTAGTACTATGCATAGTTATTTTCAGTATTTATAGGTGGGATATAATTGTTCTTATATGTAGGTCATGATTGGCGATTACCTGGGCCAACACGAGGAGTTTCCTCTTGCTGTCATGCACGCATATGTTGATTCAATGAAATTTTCAGAAATGAAGTTTCATTCAGCTATCCGTGAATTTCTCAAAGGTTTTAGACTTCCAGGAGAGGCTCAAAAAATTGATCGCATTATGGAAAAGTTTGCAGAGAGGTAACGATGCCATGAAATATTCTCCCTAGATCATTTTTTTTTAGTTTAGTACAAATTTTAAGCTTGTTAGTTATTAGGTGAATCGAAGACCTATATTTGTCTATTTACCTATATTCCCCATTGATAGCTAACATTTGCTTTTGCACTGTTGCCTTTGAGTAGATATTGCGCAGACAATCCGGGTCTTTTCAAGAATGCAGATACTGCCTATGTTCTAGCCTATGCAGTTATCATGTTAAATACAGATGCGCATAATCCAATGGTTTGGCCTAAAATGTCAAAATCAGATTTTATACGTATGAATGCTACGAATGATCCTGAAGATTGTGCTCCAACTGAACTTTTGGAAGAGATATATGATTCTATTGTAAAAGAAGAAATCAAACTAAAAGATGATGACAGCAACATAAGGAAGATCAACAGTCAAAGGCCAGGAGGAGAAGGTGGTCTTGTCAGTATTCTTAATCTGGGTTTGCCAAAAAGAATATCTGCAGCTGATGCTAAGTCTGAGACTGAGGATATTGTTAGGAAAACACAGGAAATTTTCCGAAAGGATGGAGTGAAAAGAGGAGTCTTTCACACTGTAGAGCAAGTGGACATTATAAGGCCCATGGTTGAAGCTGTTGGGTGGCCTCTGCTTGCTGCTTTCTCCGTCACAATGGAAGTAGGTGATAACAAACCAAGGATTATTCTCTGCATGGAGGGATTTAAAGCTGGCATACATATTGCTTTTGTTCTTGGAATGGATACAATGCGCTATGCGTTTCTAACATCGCTTGTCAGGTAAAACTGCAACCCTTATCTCACACTCCCTTTTATGTTTCAGTGTTGAATATTTTATTTAGTTTCCTTATGTCTTGGCTATTTATGTAAGCTACCGAAATCTGTGGCACATTGACTATTTTTCGTCAAACTGTCTATAGGTTCACGTTCTTGCATGCTCCTAAAGAAATGCGGAGCAAAAATGTCGAAGCATTAAAGATATTACTGGCTCTGTGTGACTCTGAACCTGATACCCTTCAAGATACCTGGAATGCAGTTTTAGAATGTGTTTCTCGGCTCGAATTCATTATTTCTACTCCTGGGATTGCTGCAACAGTAATGCATGGATCAAACCAAATCTCCAGGGATGGGGTTGTTCAATCATTGAAGGAATTAGCTGGGAGACCGGCTGAACAAGTATTTGTAAACAGTGTGAAGCTGCCCAGCGATACTGTTGTGGAATTCTTTACTGCTCTATGTGGTGTTTCAGCTGAAGAACTGAAACAGTCTCCTGCCCGAGTTTTCAGCTTACAGAAGCTCGTTGAGATCAGTTATTACAATATAGCTCGTATTCGAATGGTACTCCTCTGATAGTCTTCTAACCTACTAGATGCATGGTTACATATGAGAACTTACACACGGTCACAACGCCGTACCCAATCCTTGCACATCATGCAACTTGAAAGTATGTATACGCTAAGAATGAGCAGCCTTAACAATAACAAAATCAGAAAGTAAAGTGGAAATATCTGTTAATTTTGCTCTTTGTTTTGCTATAAATTTGGATTATCTCAAGTGTTATTGCAACAAGTTTTGGTGTCTGTTATAAAACTGTTTCCTCACTCTCTTGTCTAAGAAGTGTTGAAGGGCCGATAGATTATGTATCCTAGGCTATATGACTTATTTTGTGTTTGCCTTTGTGACAAATACCAGGTCTGGGCAAGAATATGGTCTGTCCTTGCTGAACATTTCGTATCTGCTGGTAGCCATCATGATGAAAAGATTGCGATGTATGCCATAGATTCTCTTAGACAGCTCGGCATGAAGTATTTGGAACGTGCTGAGCTCACCAATTTCACCTTCCAAAATGATATTCTCAAACCCTTCGTTATTATCATGCGGAATACTCAAAGTCAGACCATAAGGAGCCTAATTGTTGACTGCATCGTTCAGGTTGCTTGCTGGTCTTTTCTAATTTGAATCTTAATATGTTTCCTGTGTTTTTGTTACTCAGTAGTATGCAGCCAAATTTTCGGCAGCTAATCAATATTTTTCCTTTTAGATGATAAAATCTAAAGTTGGAAGTATAAAATCGGGATGGAGGAGTGTTTTTATGATATTTACAGCAGCTGCAGATGACGATGTTGAATCGATAGTTGAAAAATCATTTGAGAATGTCGAGCAAGGTAACGAACTGTTGATCATACTCTTGTTTTCGTATCATAGTTTTAGTGTATTTTCTCACTCTTTCGTTTCGATAAAAGTTTGTGTAACCGCTAGTTTGTTTGCAGTTATTCTGGAACACTTTGACCAGGTGATCGGTGACTGCTTCATGGATTGCGTCAACTGTCTCATCAGGTTTGCTAATAACAAAGCTTCAGACCGGATAAGCCTGAAAGCTATTGCCCTTCTCAGAATATGTGAGGATCGGCTTGCAGAGGTATGTTTTCAAGCTAAATTTAGCTTGACATTTCAGCATTTTACTCTTCATTTATCACTTTAGTTCTATACTCCACACTCCTCCCCTGCCGTATCTACTTTTTGCTCTATCTTCTAATTCCCTCACTGTCTTTTAAGTTCTCCTTCTGTAACTACAGTAGCTCATTTTTTCTAGTGTATGATGATTCCCAGGGACTTATACCGGGTGGTGTTCTCAAGCCCGTCAATACCAATGAGGATGAAACTTTTGATGTGACAGAGCATTACTGGTATCCAATGCTTGCCGGTTTATCTGATCTCACATCAGATTTTAGGCCTGAAGTTAGAAACTGCGCTCTGGAGGTGTTATTTGATTTGCTAAATGAAAGAGGCGAAAAGTTCTCCACGCCATTCTGGGAGAGCATCTTCCATCGCATCTTGTTTCCAATTTTTGATCATGTGAGTCATGCTGGAAAGGAAGGCTTAATATCGTCCGGGGATGTTAAATTTCGTGAAACAAGCATTCATTCCCTTCAGCTCCTCTGCAATCTCTTTAATACGTTCTACAAGGTACTGATGAAGCTTTTTCATTTGTTCCCTCAGTGCGCATCTTATGCATTATTATTCAAATAACTTTCAGACTTATTGCAGTATGTGTCATGTTTACCACATGATATGGTACAGAAAAAGTTCTCTGTAACGTTAGAACATATTATTAAGTGCTGCCAATTTGACCACTGAATTTTTCACATTTGGAGCAGGAAGTTTGTTTTATGCTGCCTCCACTTTTAAGTTTGCTTCTAGACTGTGCGAAGAAATCAGATCAGACAGTTGTTTCAATATCTTTAGGAGCATTGGTTCACCTCATAGAGGTTGGAGGCCACCAATTTAGTGAGGGCGACTGGGATATGCTCTTGAAAAGCATAAGGTAAGACCATCTTTCATCACAAACTTTTACCTACAAATGTTGCTATCTAACTTTTTTCTCTCGGTTGCTAGAGATGCATCATACACAACTCAACCGCTGGAGCTGTTAAATACTTTGAGTTTTGACGATCCGAAAAAGAACCTAGTGCTGACAGGAGATATAGAGGCCGATGTCTCTGATTCTCCACGAGTTGATCATAATCTGGACGATAATAAAGATAGTGGGAAAATCTCCTCCCAGGCATCTCCAAGGATTGGTACTCATGGTGCTTCCCACGAATCCGGGATACAGCCCAAGTCTGATGGCTCTGAAGGTTGCCTTCCTAAAATTTGTATTTGTGCTTGAACAAATCACAATATTCTTTTATGGTGTTTGAAAAGAAATGCTTAAAGGGCATGTCGAGGCTGTTAAACTATTTGAAAGACAATTGTATAACGCCATGTTTTTGACCTATATGTTTCCCCATGAAGGTCGTCCGTCGTCATCTGGAAGGTCACAAAAGGAAGGCGATGATCCGAATATCCAGCGGAGTCAGACTTTTGGTCAACGATTCATGGAAAATCTCTTTCTCAGGAATCTCACATCTCAACCAAAAATCTCTGCTGCAGAGGTGTCTGTACCCACCTCTCCATATAAGGTAATTATACATTAGCACACTCCTTGGCTTGTCATAGTTATCTCGTTTCGAGAGTAATATGATAAATCTGGAAAACTCTTTAATAATTACTTCCTCCTTTAGCATGTGGATCCTACAGAGCCCGACAATAGAGAAGAAGAGAGTCCATCTCTTGGAACTATTAGAGGCAAATGCATCACACAATTGCTACTACTTGGTGCTATCAACAGTATCCAGGTATTTAGATGTCTTATTTACTTCGCTATGCTATATGGTCATAGACACACACTCTTATTCTTGAAAACCTGATCCCGAGAAAGTTTCAGAGGAAATGTGCGGGGTGTTGTAAACTGACTGTTGCATCCTTCTTGTCTTGTCTGATGTTAATATTCCAGCAAAAATACTGGAATAATTTGAAAACAGCACAGAAGATTGTGATCATGGACATCTTGTTCTCTTTCATAGAATTTGCTGCTTCCTACAATTCATATTCTAACCTCAGAACAAGAATGAATCACATTCCCGCGGAGAGGTTAGGGGCAAAGCCTTTGGCCTGAGTTATAATAGATATCCTTTTCTTCCTTGCATAGACTTTGAACAATTTTTTATATTACAGGCCACCTCTAAACCTTCTCCGGCAGGAGCTGGAAGGAACCACCATATATTTGGATGTCTTACATAAGACAACTTCTGGGCTTGCGGATGCTGCATCTAACACGGAAGATAAACTAGAAGGTGCAGCGGAAGAAAAGTTGGTGTCGTTCTGTGAACAAGTGCTGAAAGAAACATCTGATCTCCAGTCCACTTTGGGGGAGTCTACGAACATGGATGTCCATCGGGTACTTGAGCTACGTTCTCCTGTGATTGTGAAGGTAATAAATATAATACATCTTAATTGCCTAACAGTTAAACTATCGCTGGGATTATAAAATATTTAATGGAAAGGATAATTTTCTGATGTCATCTTGTTCCAGGTTCTGGAAGGCATGTGCTTCATGAACAACAAAATATTCAGGAAACACATGAGAGAGTTCTACCCTCTTCTCACGAGGCTTGTCTGCTGTGAACAGGCAAGTTCCTAAGTTCTTTTACTTAATTAAACATTTTCTAGTCTATGCTTGCCCTTCTAGACAACGTTGTAATCGGCTGAGCTAAGTCCTTGAGTTTTTACTGTCTGCAGATGGACATACGAGGTGCACTAGCCAACCTTTTCAAAGCACAACTGAAGCCTCTTTTGCAACAGTAAATGATCGAATCCGTAAAATTGTGACAAAGCATATTTACTTCCCACAGTTTGGGTTGTTTTTTTTTTCTACATTGGAATGGTTCTTCTCTTGATTAGAGAGCAAACTTGTTCCTCACATCTCGATTAATTTGTCAATGGTACCTTAGACCGTATCAGTTGTTTATGACATTCTTGCTCCCGACTTATGCACGTCAAACTGAAAAACCTCAAATTTTATGTTATTTTTCGTTTATTCATACAATTTTCTTCTGCTGTTCAAAGACGCTCTCCTCTTCAAGTATCCAACAAATTTTTTTCTTTGTCAGTCATTGTCGCTTCTTAGTCATTGTAGATTTTGTTGCTATCGACATTGACTTCCCTTCTCCATTTCTAATTTGCATTTTTTTGCAGTTTATGATAATCAACATAATCTGTGTAACGATTTAATGATGATCTGGATCATCTCGTACTCGTGACAAAAATTGACAAAGCAATTAGTGCACCCTTCACTAGCATAAAATTTTCCATTGGGTAAAACGAAACTGTAGATGGACAAAAATGTGGAACTTGTTAACTGTCTTAGTCCAACACAAAAAGCTCACAAATGGTATTTTGTTCTTTTTTTTTTATTTTATTATCTCAGGATCGTAGTTAGAATATAACTTTTCTCTAATATGTGTTCTACAATAGATACCACTTAATTTTATTGAAATTTTAGATCTTCAATAAATTTATTTTGTTCATTACTTATATAAACAATTTAAAGTATTTTAATAAAATGCACCCTTACGCATACCATTTAAATGCTATTATTTAATTATTAATATTTTATTTTTTACTATATTTTTTTATAAAAATATTTCAATCATTTTTTAAAATAGATAATTTAATTCCTAGTTATTATTAAAACTTTTGAAAAATATTTCTCTTTACTTTTGTATATTTTATGAATTTATAAAATAAAATTTAATTATTATAAACCTAAAAAATAAATACATGATTTTAATCTATTTTTTAAGTAAATACTATAGAAGGAAATATTAAAAATAATATTTTATAATTTTATACCTATAAATCAAAATATAAAAAGTAGATCAATGTATTTTTAAATTGAAAAAGAAGTATTAGAAATTAATAAAAAATATAATGTTTGATTATATGGTGAATCAAGTTACAGTTGATGTTTATACGTTTGCAAATTAGTAAAAAAAATGGATTTACCCATTTTGATTACAAAAATATTTTAACAAACTTAGACCAGTACGAAATATGTAAAAAAATATATTAAACCATGTCAATTATAAGAAACAAAATTTGGAATCATGTGACACAATTGTGGTCACCTCTGAAATTCATGACACATGTCTGGGATTCGAACCCATCACCCACAATGTTAAGAGGGATATTAAAGCCACTAGGCTAAGTTGACAAAAAAAGACATAAAAAAACTTAAACCAGTGCAAAACAGATTAAATAGACTAATTATTCTGTTTTAACTCTTATATAATTATATTTATTTTAAATTTTAATTATAATTAATAAAAAAATAAATTCAGATATGAACATATGTTGTTTCATAAATAAATAAAATAATTTAAATCAATGTAACAGTAAAAATACATAACATAACTTTTAACTAGAAAATATAAAAAATTAAAATTATTGCAAGACGGGTTAAAAAATAAATTATTCTTTTTCTTTGGACTCTCATAAAATTATATGGTGTGTTGGGTTAAGATTGATATTTTTATGTTTACAAACTAGTAAAAAATGGATTAATCCATTTTGATTATAAAAACATTAAAACAAATGTTGATCAATATGAAATGAGTTAAAAAGATGAATTAACCCATTTCAATTACAAAAATAAAAAAATTATTCTGTTTTGACTATTTTGACTCTCAAATAATTATATTTATTTTAAGTTTTAATTATAAATATTAAAAACACAAATAAATTTTAGATATGAATATATTTTTTTTCATAAAAACTATAAAATATTTTAAATTATCGCAATACAAATTAAACTTACATCATATAACTCTTGATCTAAAAATATAAAATATTAAAAACAATGCGAGACAGGTTAATAAACGGTTTATTCTATTTTAACTCTTATATAATTAAATTGATTTTAATTTTTAATTATAAAAATTGAAAACACAAATAAACTTTAGATATCAACATATTTTATTTCATAAAAATATAAAATTTTGTAAATCAATGCAATAGTTATTAAACTTACATTATATAATTATAAAACACTATTTTATTAAACATTTTTAAATTATGATTTCGTATTATGATTCGAGTTAGAATCTATCACATCCGTGAATAGATATATACAATTTTGAATTTAAATTATTTTTCACACACTCAAACACCAAATATATTTGACATTACAAAATGAAGTTTCTGTTTTTATTCATAAATTTAAGACGAAAATATAAATTTTTACAAATATAACAAAAATAAAATTTTTTAATTCTAACACATTATTTTCTATATAAATTATAAATATGTAAATAAAAAAATATAAAATTCTGCATATAGCACGGATGAGAATATAATAACAATTTAAAAGCGAATTAAGATGATCCGTTAAGTTTAGAATCCAATAATCGTACAAATTCATTTTTTCAGACGCATAAACAAGAGAATGTAGTTTTACTCTCTTTTAATTCAATATTTTTGCATTACAGTAATTTCAAATTTTCTAATGTACAAAAATGAAAAGCAAGGAAAAAACATTCCGTAAGGCTTTTGTTTGCATTTGCTTTTGTGGTTTTGTTTACATTTAGTGTATATATTATTTTCTTTAACAAAAAATGAATATAACCTTAAATATCTTATAAAATATTTATTTATTATTTATAAACATAAATCCCAAAAGGAAACGAAATTTGTTTTGGTTCCAGTTACCTTTACATTAGCACAAATCTATTTTTTTATATTTCAGAAATGTAAAAAACATTACTAACGTAAAGGCATACACATAAACACAAAAGTTGCATTTGAAACAATCAAAGGTCTTGATTTTTATTTTAAGAGTATGGTATGTATGCATAAGAACGATATATACCTTTTAATTTCCAATGATCCAGTCCACGTTACATTGTGAGTTTTAATTCTAGAGAATTTTTGATAAATACATTTTTCACGCATTTTTTGTAAAATTACATTTAGATTAAATACTTATAAAAAGTACACATTTTTAATTAATTTTTATCATTATAATCTTATTAATGAATCATTCAATCAACCAAAAAACCCTTAACCGACCTCTAAATATCGATATATTCTCAGAACATAATTGAAATCAAAACATTATTTTGCTGGCATTGCCGGTAGACTTAAGTCGTCGAGAATCGATTTCGTTGTGATCATACGGATTGTGTTGTTTTCCTCGTCATCACGTCCACGATATATACCGTCGATGGTATCAACAATGATTGGACTATCGTGTTTATAGGGAAGATTTAGAAAAATCAAAATCGGATTTGAAGGTTGTGAATAACAAGGATGATTTTCTGTTGGAACACGAGGACAATAAAGAAAAATGGAGGCAATGGTTATGATGTGAGCTGCATATGCTGGTCAGATTTTTGGTTGAAGATGAGGAACGAGTGAGGATGAGTTTGATCATGACGTTAAGCTGAGTTCTATTCAAGACAAAGGATAAAAATCTACCATAGGTAGGCCTCATAGTAATTCCGATTTAACTTTTCTAAAGTGATTGAATGCAAATGATATTATCTTTGTGAAGTTGATGTGTTAGGTGTTGTTTGATGGATTGTGAACTTCCGGAGTTGAAACTAATATTAGTTAAGTCTATTACGTGATTAGCATAGTCTACATATTTACATTTGAATGTGATCTTTTGAAACAAATTTTGAACTTGATATTTAAGTGTTGACATTTAAGGATATATATGTGTTAGAAATCTATTTTTGTACTTTCTTTTCTTTATTACATAAAATGCTGGTTTTTCAAAAGTTCTGATTCCAACATGAATGTTCTGTAAGATTAATTACTAGAAATCTAATTTCAAAAAGTGCTTTATATTGTTTCTCTGTTTAACATGTGTGGTATCCGTATCTCTCTTTTTATATTGGTTCCAATGAAGATATATGATTCTGGTTTTACTTTCATATTGCATAATTGCAATTGTAGTGAGGTGTTTTGTGCCGCTGGAAGGCACATTAGTATGTCATTTATAGTGTAGAGATTTTCATCCCAATTTTTTTTTTTTTTTTCAGGTATATGGTCTGAGCATTTAAAGATATCTTGGGTTTCTAAGAGTTGATTGGTATGCATTATTCGATTGGTATATCCAGAGAAATAATAGTTATAATAGTTTTATGTATCAGAGCTACTTGAAGACCGGCATATAAGAAGCATTCTACCATCCCGAAATTGTCATTTGTTGTGAAGTTTATGAACCAATTTTTTTTTTTACAAATTTAAAGTTTTATAAAAATGTTTACAAAATTTTATATTGATTTATAAGGATATTTGTAGAAATTTATTAACAACAATTTTTGGTTGTTTATAAATTTTTTTATAAAGGTGCTTTTAAATTTTAAACCTATATAAAAACTTACAAGAATTATAAAGAGTGCTTATAAACTTATAAAATTTTATGAAAGTTTTTTAGTATTTTTTAAGAATTTATTAAGTTTATATAAAAATACTTGTAAAATTTTAAAAGGTTATGACTCATTTATGTATAATTTCAAACATTATGACTCATTTTCTCGTTTATATGATTTATATGGTTTTAATTATAAGGTTTTATCGTGGTTTTTATAGTTTTAACAATTTTATAAGGTTTTAAACGTTTTTTTAAGAAACTTGGAAAACCAATTTTTACTATTTTATAAATTTTTAAAATGAAATTTAATATGGTTTTATAATCTTTGAAAGACACCATAGAAATTTGTATAAAACATTATAGAACCGTATAAAACCATATTATAAAATAATATAAATATTAAAAGGTTTTAAGAGATTTTAAAAGATTTTATAAGATCAATACAAATTTCAAAACAAAAAAGCTCACAAATGCTATTTTGTTTTTTTTAAAAAAAAAATAAACACGAATTAATATTATACGTTAAGTTTCAATTGCGATAATTATACAAATTTATTGTTCTTCCAGACAAAAAAACGAGAGGATGTAGTTTTCCAATAATCATAACTAAACTTTACTCTCTCTTTTGATTCGATATTTAAGCATTGCTCTAATTTTAATTTCTCTCATGTACGAAATGAAAAAAAAAGAAAAAAAAAGAAAAAAAAACGTTTCGTAAGGCCTTTGTTTTTGTTTGCATTAGCTTTTGTAGTTATGTTTATATTTAGTGTAAATAATTTTTTGGAGTCAACTAGCTATTTCTCCTTCAAAAGTTTAATATTTTGCTTTTTCTACATGAAATTTACATATCTATTTAAAACTACACAAAATAAATGTTGAAAGTCTATTTATCTACAAAAAAAGTTATATATCCATTTCCACACCAATTAGATGATTCATGGTTTTAATTTTAAAATCAAACCAGAGATGTTAAAGGTCCATGTTATTGCAAGACTATCTCTGGACAAGATTAGAAATGAACCAGATTACAAGATGTGTAAGAAGATTGAAGAAACAATTAAGGAGCGCTGGAAGATCAGTGCAACAGATAACAAATGCTCAATAAAAAATTGAGTAGGACGAGCAGTTCACACACAGGTATAGTTAGTTTTTACATGTTTTATAAAAAATAATTTTTATATTAAATTAAAAGTTTTTATCATGATTTTATATTTTTAAAGATATTTTTTTTTCTATTTTAAGTCTTTCTAGGTAAAAAAAAAAAAGAAAATAAAGAAAAGAAAAACAGGAATAAATCATGTTCCAAACATAATTTTAAGACAAGACAACCAACTAAGATGTCAAAATCTTATAAAGAGAAATTTCAGTCACATGACAAATCCGATGTACCAGAAGTCCAACTTCAGACGAAACCCTTTCAAAAACTATCTTTTGACGAACTTTGGTGAAGATGAATTTTTGTGAGTTAGCTTTCATATGCATGGTTGAATCAATTAATTTGGAGCTATGGTTGGAGAGATACAAACAATTTAATAAAAATTTAATAAAGACATATGTCCGACCTAAAAGAGAAGCTCACAAAGAGATAAATTATGGATTCAGCCCATATCACTTGAGATTTATCCATGCCTCAACTAAGATCCAAAATTTCATTTAAATAAAATTTAAAAGCATCAAGACACTTTTCAAGTGAAGAAGAAGTCTTAAGTCAATAAAAAAAATTCTTTTATGCCCTTTCACAAAATCCTAGAAGATTTAGAATAGTTTAAATACTTGTTTTTGACATTTTGTTCTTCACCACTTTATAATACCAAGTTACAGACCACAAAATATTCATACAAGTCACACCGCACTTAGGAGAGTTTTATTGTGTTGGATTTTAAGAGTTTATTTATATGGAGGAAATCTCGCTTTGTATTTCAAAACATAAAAAGAATTAATTTTCTCCTTTGCTCTTTTCATCGATTTGTTTTTAATGATAGTTTACATTCAGAATTTCTATGTTTCCTGCATCATGTCTGAGTAGATTTATTTATTAGGTTGAAGGAAATTATATTGGTTTAAAAACCAATAACGCTCATGATAATATCGAGTCAGTTTAGTTAACCGATAAATGTAGAAGTTATTGCTATTAATTGAATAGTTGTGTCATTCCATAAAATTGTGTCTTTTCATAAAGTTATGTCTTTTGGATGTGTCTCTCTACACTATATATAAGACAGATTTTAGACACAGAAGTGGATATAGAGGAATTCACAAGAATTCTAAAAAAAGAAAGACAAAACAAGAACAAAACATAAGGACAATTCGAAAATGGCACTTCACCGGTGATAAGTAGTTGATATCCGTTTTGTGATATCTTTCTTGACTTCTTTTATTTCCAGAACCACATCCAATTCATACCATCGTAAGGTACGCTTTCGGTTTAAATGCTTTCGCATCGTTAAACTCTAACATTGGTATCATAGAACTTGGTTTTAGTTCTGGTATATTTGTTTATTTCGTCCATAACTCTCTGACCATATATCGGAATCAAATGATTTTTATTTCTATGCGTAGATAATATACTTATGTTTCTGTTGGTATATAGAACACAATAATTGGCCAAATGATCAGAGAGATATATAAATTTTAAACGAACAGTTGTGAACATATACACATCAAATACCGATCTGTTTTTTTTTATCCATAACTCTCTGACCATATATTATAATCATATGATTCTACTGTATATACGTAGATAATATAATTATTTTTCTATTGGTATATAGAAAACAATATTTGAGCAAGTGATAAGAGAGATATGGAAATTTTGAACGAACAGTTGCGAACATATAGGCATCAAATACCGATCTGTTTGTTTTATCCATAACTATGTGAACATAAATGATAATCATATGATTATACTGTCTATGCGTAGATAATATAATTATCTTTATATTGGTATATACAACGGAATATTTGGCCAAGTAATCAGAGAGATATGTGAATTTTGAACGAACAGTGGTGGATATATACACATCAAATACCGATTTGTTTGTTTCGACCAAAAATTTCTGAAGAGATATCATAACTCAGAACTAGATGATTGTGGTGGCTGTGCGTAGATAATAAAATTATATTTCTATCTATATATACATCGCATAATTTGACATTATACTCAGAGAGTTATGACAGTCGAAAGTTTCTGGTGAACAGATGCAAACATATATAAATAAATATATATATATATATATATATATATAATGCTGACTTGTTGTTTTGCTAATAAATTTATATAAAAAATTTAGATTTTTCTTGATTTTGATATTCATGGATAGATTTTAAAAGTAGTTTTCAAATTATATATATTGCATGAATAATTTAGTTAATCATATATCACATATAATATATGATAAGTGATTTAAAGTAATGTATAAAATAATGTTTCATTTATGGATTGATTTTTATACAATGAAATAGTGGGAGTTTTGATTATGATCAGATCTTGAAATTTTACATGAAACAAATTAATTTATTATTATTAGATTATAACATGGGTGATGATTGGGAACATAGTAAACTGTTGATCTTATGTTATGAATTGAGGTTATTATGAATTAATTTATGTTCATAGTAAGATTATGTGTTGTGTATTGAAAATATACAAAAGGAACTAATGTCTCAAGTTGTTAAAAGCAGGGATGTCTTCTCCTTGTAAGAACATCATTGCGTAACTCAATAGAGGAGATAAACTGAAAGGTGACAATTACGATATTTGGTATCGTAAAGTCCAATATTTCTTTGAAGAGCAAGAGGTAAAATAGACTCTTTTCAATCTCATAGAAGAACCTGAGCAGGGTACTACGGCTCAACACAATAGAGACCATGATGCATATAATGATTGGAAAAGAAAGAACAGCATCGCTCGCATTACAATGTTGAGTTGTATGCAAGATGATCTCATGTGTGAGTTTAAAGAGTACGAAACTGCAACATCGACAACAAAAGTTAGGAGACATAATCAAAAGTTTAATGACTACAAAAAGCGCCTAAATCAGTCAATGAGGCAGCATCTTAGAGTCATGTCTAACATGATTAGAGAGATTAAACCGCTGGTCAGATCATGTCTGACGAACAGCAAGTGCAAGCCGTTCTCCGTTCATTACCAGAAATTTGGGATCATATGAAAATTCAGATGACACACAATGAAAATGTTAAGACTTTTGAAGATATTTCACGTCATCTGGAATTAGAGGATGAGAGCTTAGACACTGCTATACCTTTCAATGAAGCCAACTATGCGAGTTCAAACCCGAGCATAAAATGCAAGAGAGTAAATTTTGGTGATAAGGCTTCCGAACAACCTAATCCTATAAAGCAAAAGAACACGCTAAACATGGCAATAAAATAGGGAAAAAGGATAATACCAAAATAAAATGCTACAACTGTAACACATTGGGTCATTTTGCTCGTGAATGCACTGAGGCAAAGAAGGTATTATCCTTGAGTGTAACTCATAAACATGCTTATGTTTCTAGTTGTGTCATGGTTGCTGAATCTAATCCTTTGTGGACTGTAGACTCAGGTGCCACAGACCACGTAGCTAGAAGTCGTGAGGCATTTATGGAGTACTGGTGCATTCCTAAAAATACAAGATGGTTATATGTAGGAAACAACACCAAAGCTGCAGTTATAGGTATTGCTACCTGCCAATTACATATGCGCGGCGGCAAAACTCTCATTCTACATGACGTCTTGTATGCTCATGAAATTCGTCGGGACCTCGTCTCTCAGCTTTGCTTAAATTAGGTTTTAGTTTAAATTTCTATGACATGAGTTTGCACATTTCTTTAGGATCTGTGTTTTATGGTTATGGATACACATAAGACGGATTTATAGTACTTGATTGTAATACATCTACTGCAAGTATTAATAAAGATTATTTTTCATTTGTCACAAGTTCTACTAAAAAATGAAATAGATATGTGGAACAAGACTTGGTCACATAGGAGTTGATCGAATAAATTGGTTGGCAAAAGAAGGCTTATTGGGTTTACTAACCCAAATCGATCTAAAACCATGTGAATCATGTCTTGCAGGAAAATAAATAAGAAAACCATCTGAAAAGGCAACCAGAGCCAAATATCCATTGCAATTAATTCATTCAGACATATGTGGTCCGATGAATGTGAAGGAGCTTCGTATTTCATCACTTTTACAGATGTTTACACTAGATTCAGGCATGTATACTTGATTTCTCATAAGTCAGAAGCACTAGAGTATTTTAGACATTATGTTATATTGGTGGAAAATCAAATGGATAAGACCATCAAATGCCTACGAACTGACCGAGGTGGTGAATATCTATTTGAACAATTTAAAGAACTATGTAATGAAAAGGGTATTGTTAGACAATTAACTACCCCACATACTCCACAACAAAATGGTGTATCAGAAGAAGGAATCAAACGCTCCTTGAGATGGTTAGATCAATGATGGCACAAGCTAACCTTCCCGTCTCTTATTGGAGAGATGCATTGCTTACTGCTGCCTATGTTCTTAATATTGTACCCTCCAAATCTGTTACTTCCATCCCTTATGAGTTATGGACAGGAAGAAAACCTGTTCTTACACACCTAAGGCCATGGGGTTCAGCTCGCGATACTTCTCATCCTCATGGGAAATTATGTCATAGAGGAAAGAAATGTATCTTTATAAGATACTCTGAGCACTCAAAATGATATGTGCTAATTGGTGAACAAACAAACGAAAGTATAATAGAGATCGAATCATGAGATGTTACTTTTCTGAAAAACAATTTTCCTAAGAAAGGAGAGATTAATTAAGAATTTCATCTAAGAGAATTCATCGACCCAGAGGATAATTATCCTATTAGCCAACCATTGGAAGTCGATGCAAGTTCAAGTGAACTGACACAACTTAGTGGTGGAAATACATTGGTTGATGATTCTCCTTTGTTGAAATCAAAAGAGTTTGAAATGCGTAGACGTAAGCGTGGTAAGATCCCTCGACGTTGTTTTGAGATTGAATGGGAAGCTTTCATGGTGGCATTGCATGATGACGTAGAATCTAAATCTATTTATGAGGCTCTCTCTTGCCCAAACTCAAAAGAATGGAACTATGAAATTGGAGAAGAACTAGAATATCTTTAAGATCAACTACAAGGCGGATGGATCCATAGACATATATAAAGCATGCCTGGTAGCTAAAGGGTACACCCAACAAGAAGGAATAAATTATGAGGAAATTTTTCCACCTTTGGTGAGGTTTGCCTCTATTCGATTTATTTTATCCATTGTTGCGGAATTATATTTAGAATTACATCAGATGGACGTTAAGACTGCATTTCTTAACGGTGAACTAAAAGAAAAAATTTACATGGAACAACCAGTTGGTTTCATTGTAAAACGTCAAAAGAAGAAAGTTTGCAAGCTCAAACGTTCTATATATGGCCTAAATCAATCTTCTAGACAGTGGTATTTTTGTTTCCATCAAGCAATAACATCTTATGATTTTACGATGATTAATGAAGATCACTGTGTCTATGTCAAGACTACTGGACAATCTTTTGTTATTTTATCTCTATATGTCGATGATATCCTTTTGGCAAGTAACAATATGGAGTTCCTTACATCCATTAAAAAATGGTTATCATCTAATTTTGAGATGAAAGACATAGGAGAAGCAAATTATGTGCTTTGTGTTAAGATACATCAAGATCGATCAAGAAGATTATTAGCTTTGTCGCAAGAGTCATACATTCGTAAAATCCTTGAAAGATTTAATATGCATATGTGTAATCCTATTGACACTCCAATCGCAAAAGGTGAAGGCCTAAGCCTTAGTATGTGTCCTAAGACCCCAAAAAGAGAGATGGAAAAGATTTCATACATTAGTGCTATGGGCAGCTCGATGTATGCAATGATGTGTACTCGACCAGATATTTTTTATGCTGTTGGCTTGGTAAGTCGCTACCAGTCAAATCCCGAAAAGAAACATTGAGATCAAGCATAGTTTTGTAAGAGATATTGTAGCAAAGAAGAAAGTGATACTAAAGTATATCTCTATGCATGAGATGGTAGCGGATCCTTTCACTAAAGTTATTCCTAGAGACGTTTTTTAATGTTCATGTTCGAGCCTTGGGTTTGCGTAGGGTCTAGGCGATGTACTAATAATCTTTGGTACTTGTCATTGTATTAACTTGATAATAATTAAATCATGTTATACTTTAGTTGTTCCTTCCACTATAGTACACATATAGAATTATCTGGTTAGAGATTGGTTCGCTCACAAGAACAATCGCCATATATTTCTTGAGATGTTTGAAAATATATCATGAGACATTATAAGTTTGGCATCAGTGGGATAGTGCCTTGGATTTCTTATAAATGTCGCCTTAAGATAAGTTAGGATGAGGTACAAAAATTTTAGTACCGATCATGATACTCCCAAAATCATGAAAAACTTGATAAAGCTGGATAAGTACGTGACATAAGTGTTTTGTATGCTTAAGAAAAGTACTTTGATCCACATAGTTATGTTTGATTTATTTAATCAACACATCTATATGAGAAAGATAATAACTATGACATGTGTTTCATACCACATGTGCTAAAATGACCATATAGGAAACGATTGATAAATATTTCCCTATCTCTCGCAATGTGAGTTCCTATAAAACCAATTTGTGGTTTAATGTTACTCTTGAACTTTTACATTATGTACTTATAGAGATGTGTTAATGTTTGCTATTTTAATATGTTTTTCGACGGCGGTAAAATAATTAGCCTTATGAAACATGTTAAGAAAGCAGTTAATTCAAAACTTGTGGACATGATGACGGAAGGCAAAATCATTTGCTTATATCCTTGCATATGTGTTTGCTGGTCAGCCACTATATTACTTAAACAAAGTTAAATATAGTGAACATATGATGTATGAGAAAGTCTGATTTATGCTTGAGGGATAAGGTATATTGAGACTGATATAAAAGACAAATGGATTTGGGAAACAGAAATACATGATGACATTTGAATAATTCATCTAAGGTAGTAGCAAATGTGTATCTTTAACAAGTATACATTTTAGCTCCCAAATTGCAGGTATTCTCGAAAGGGGTCACACGGGTCATTTGTCATATGATTGTCATGGTCCTCAAGATTGTTTTAATAATTATTTTAGTTTTGTTATCACTATCACGTGCGAGTGGGAGATGTTGGTTTAAGAACCGATAACGCTCATGATAATACCGAGTCGGTTTAGTTATCCGATAAATGTGGAAGTTATTGCTATGAATTGAATAGTTGTGTCCTTCCATATAATAGTATCTTTTCATAGAGTTATTTCTTTTGGATGTGTCTCTCTACACTATATATAAGACAGACTTTAGACACATAAGTGGATATAGAGGAATTCACAAGAACTCTAAAAACAGAAAGACGAAACAAGAACAAAACATAAGGACAATTCGAAAAGGGCACTTTACTGGTGATAAGTGGTTGATATCCGTTTATGATATCTTCCCTGATTTCTTTTATTTCCATAATCACATCCAAGTCATGGGGTTCTTACACACTTAAGGCCATGGGGTTCAACAACATATGTTCGCGATACTTCTCATCCTCATGGGAAATTAGTTCCTAGAGGAAATAAATTAATCTTTATAAGATACTCTGAGCACTCAAAATGATATGTGCTAATCGGTGAACAAACAAACAGTAGTATAATAGAGATCGAATCACGAGATGTTACTTTTTTCGAAAACGATTTTTCTAAGAAGGGAGAGATTGATAAAGAATTTCATCTAAGAGAATTAATCGACCCCCAACCATTGGAAGTCGATGCAAGCTCAAGTGAACTGACTCAAATTAGTGGTGGAAATACATTGGTTGATGATTCTCCTTTGAAGAAATAAAAAGTGTTTGAAATGCGTCGAAGTAAGCGTGGTAAGATCCCTCTACGTTGTTTTAAGATTGAGTGGGAAGCGTTCATGGTGGAATTGCATGATGACTTAGAAAATAAATATGTTTATGAGGCTCTCTCTTGCCCAAACTCAAAAGAATGGAACTATGAAATTGGAGAAGAACTAGAATCTATGAAAATAAACCATGTTTGGGACTTGGTTGATCTTCCGCAAGATCGACGAACAATCAGAAACAAATGGATCTTTAAGATCAACTACAAGGCGAATGGATCCATAGACAGATATGAAGCACATCTGGTAGCTAAAGGGTACACCCAAGAAGAAGGAATAGATTATGAAGAAACGTTTTCACCTGTGGTTAGGTTTGCCTCTATTCAATTTATTTTATCCATTGTTGCGGGATTAGATTTAGAATTACATCAGATGAATGTTAAGACTGTATTTCCTAACGGTGAACTAGAAGAAGAAATTTAAATTGAACAACCAGTTGGTTTCATTGTAAAAGGTCAAGAGAAGAAAGATTGCAAGCTCAAACGTTCTATGTATGATCTAAATCAATCTTCTAGACAGTGGTATTTTCGTTTTCATCAAGAAATAACATCTTATGATTTGACGATGATTAATGAAGATCACTGTGTCTATGTCAAGACTACTGGACAATTTTTTGTTATTTTATCTCTATATGTCGATGATCTTTTGGCTAGTAACGATATGGAGTTCCTTACATGCATTAAAAATTGGTTATCATCTAATTTTGAGATGAATGACATAGTAGAAGCAGATTATGTGCTTGTTGTTAAGATACATCAAGATCGATCAAAGAGATTATTAGCTCTGTCGCATTAGTCATACATTCATAAAATCCTTGAAAGATTTAATATGCATATGTGTAATCCTATTGACACTCCAATCGCAAAGGGTGAAGGCCTAAGCCTTATTATGGGTCCTAAGACCCCAAATAAGAAAACAGAGATGGAAAAGATTCCATACATTAATGCTACTGGCAGCTTGATGTATTCAATGATGTGTACTCGACCAGGTATTTGTTATGCTGTTGGCTTGGTAAGTCGCTACCAGTCAAATCCCGTAAAGAAACATTGAGATCAAGCATAGTTTTGTAAGATATATTGTAGCAAAGAAAAAAGTGATACTAAAGTATATCTCTACGCATGAGATGGTAGCTGATCCTTTCAATATAGTTATTCCTAGAGACGTTTTTTAATGTTCATGTCCGAGCCTTGGGTTTGCGTAGGGTCTAAGAGATGTAATAATAATATTTGCTACTTGACATTGTATTAACTTGATAATAATTAAATCATGTTATACTTTAGTCGTTCCTTCCACTATAGTACACATATAGAATTATCAATTTAGAGATTGGTTTGCTCACATGAACAATCGCCATGTATTTCTTGAGATGTTTGAAAATATATGATGAGATATTATAAGTTTAGCATCAGTGGGAGAGTGCCTTGGATTTCTTATAAATGTCGCCTTAAGATAAGTTAGGATGAGGTATAAAAATTATAGTACCGATCATGATACTCCCAAAATTATGAAACACTTGATAAAGCTGGATAAGTACGTGACATAAATGTTTTGTATTCTTAAGAAACGTACTTTGATCCACATAGTTATGTTTGATTTATTTAATCAACACATCTATATGAGAAAGATAATAACTATGACATGTGTTTCATACCACATGTGCTAAAATGACCATATAGGAAGCGATTGATCAATATTTCCCTATCTCTCGCAATGTGAGTTCCTATAAAAACAATTTGTGGTTTAATGTTACCCTTGAACTTTTCCATTATGTATTTATAGAGATGTGTTAATGTTTGCTACTTTAATATGTTCTTCGACGGCGATAAAATAATTAGCCTTATGAGACATGTTAAGAAAGCAGTTAATTCAAAACATGTGGACATGATGACGGAAGGCAAAATCATTTACTTATATCCATGCATATGTGTTTGCTGGCCAGCCACTGTATTACTTAAACGAAGTTAAATATAGTGAACACATGATGTATGAGAAAGTCTGATTTATGCTTGAGGGATAAGGTATATTGAGACTGATATAAAAGACAAATGGATTTGGGGAACAGAAATACATGATGAAATATGAATGTTTCATCTAAGGTAGTAGCAAATGTGTATCTTTAACAAGTATATATTTTAGCTCCCAAATTGCAGGTATGCTTGAAAGGGGTCACACGGGTTATTTGTCATATGATTTTCGTATCATGGTCCTCAAGATTGTTTTTCAATAATTATTTTAGTTTTGTTATCACTATCATGTGCGAGTGGGAGATGTTGGTTTAAGAACCGATAACGCTCATGATAATACCGAGTCGGTTTAGTTAACCGATAAATGTGGAAGTTATTGCTATTAATAGAATAGTTGAATCCTTCAATATAATTATATCTTTTCATAGAGTTATGTCTTTTGGATGTGTCTCTCTACACTATATATAAGAAAGACTTTAGACACATAAGTGGATATAGAGGAATTCACAAGAATTCTAAAAACAGAAAGACGAAACAAGAACAAAACATAAGGAAAATTCGAAAAGGGCACTTTACCGGTGATAAGTGGTTGATATCCGCTTTGTGATATCTTCCCTGACTTCTTTTATTTCCAGAATCACATCCAAGTCATGGGGTTCTTACACACTTAAGGCCATGGGGTTCAACAACATATGTTCGCGATACTTCTCATCCTCATGGGAAATTAGGTCCTAGAGGAAATAAATTTATCTTTATAAGATACTCTGAGCACTCAAAATGATATGTGCTAATTGGTGAACAAACAAACGAAAGTATAATAGAGATCGAATCACGAGATGTTACTTTTGTGGTAGACGATTTTCCTAAGAAGGGAGAGATTGATAAAGAATTTCATCTAAGAGAATTACCCACAACCATTGGAAATCGATGCAAGTTCAAGTGAACTGACTCAACTTAGTGGTGGAAATAGATTGGTTGATGATTCTCCTTTGATGAAATCAAAAGAGTTTGAAATGCGTAGAAGTAAGTGTGGTAAGATCCCTCAACGTCGTTTTGAGGTTGTAGGGGAAGCGTTCATGGTGGCATCGCATGATGACTTATAAACTAAATATGTTTATGAGGCTCTCTCTTTCCCAAACTAAAAAGAATGGAACTATGAAATTGGAGAAGAACTAGAATGAATGAAAATAAACCATGTCTGGGACTTGGTTGATCTTCCGCAAGATCGACGAACAATCGGAAACAAATTGATCTTTAAGATCAACTACAAGGCGGATGGATCCATAGACAGATATAAAGCACGCCTGGTAGCTAAAAGGTACACCCAACAAGAAGGAATAGATTATGAGGAAACGTTTTCACCTGTGGTGAGGTGTGCCTCTATTCGACTTATTTTATCCATTGCTGCGGGATTAGATTTAGAATTACATCAGATGGATGTTAAGACTGCATTTCTCAATGGTGAACTATAAGAAGAAATTTACATGGAACAACCAGTTGGTTTCATTGTAAAAGGTCAAGAGAAGAAAGATTGCAAGCTCAATTGTTCTATGTATGGCCTATATCAATCTTCAAGACAGTGGTATTTTCGTTTTCATCAAGCAATAACATCTTATGATTTTATGATGATTAATGAAGATCACTGTGTCTATGTCAAGACTACTGGACAATCTTTTGTTATTTTATCTCTATATGTTGATGATCTTTTGGCAAGTAACGATTTGAAGTTCCTTACATCCACTAAAAAATGGTTATCATCTAATTTTGAGATGAAAGACATAGGAGAAGCAGATTATGTTCTTGTTGTTAAGATACATCAAGATCGATCAATGAGATTATTAGCTCTGTCGCAAGAGTCATACATTCGTAAAATCCTTGAAAGATTTAATATGCATATGTGTAATCCTATTGACACTCCAATCGCAAAGGGTGAAGGTCTAAGCCTTAGTATGTGTCCTAAGACCCCAAAAGAGAAAAGAGAGATGGAAAAGATTCCATACATTAATGCTACGGGCAGCTTGATGTATTCAATGATGTGTACTCGACCAGATATTTGTTATGCTGTTGGCTTGGTAAATCGCTACAAGTCAAATCACGAAAAGAAACATTGAGATCAAGCATAGTTTTGTAAGATATATTGTAGCAAAGAAAAAAGTGATTCTAAAGTATATATCTACGCATGAGATGGTAGCTGATCCTTTCACTAAAGTTATTCCTAGAGACGTTTTTTAATGTTCATGTTCGAGCCTTGGGTTTGCGTAGGGTCTAGGAGATGTACTAATAATATTTGCTACTTGACATTGTATTAACTTGATAATAACTAAATCATGTTATACTTTAGTCGTTCCTTCCACTATAGTACACATATAGGATTATCATGTTAGAGATTAGTTCGCTCACATGAACAATCGCCATATATTTCTTGAAATGTTTGAAAATATATGATGAGACATTATAAGTTTGGCATCAGTGGGAGAGTGCCTTGAATTTCTTATAAATGTCGCCTTAAGATAAGTTAGGATGAAGTACAAAAATTTTAGTACCGATCATGATACTCCCAAAATCATGAAAAACTTGACAAAGCTGGATAAGTACGTGACATAAGTGTTTTGTATGCTTAAGAAAAGTAATTTGATCCACATAGTTATATTTGATTTATTTAATCAACACATCTATATGAGAAAGATAATAACTATGGCATGTGTTTCATACCACATGTGCTAAAATGACCATATAGGAAGCGATTGATCAATATTTCCCTATTTTTTGTAATGTGAGTTCCTATAAAACCAATTTGTGGTTTAATGTTACCCTTGAACTTTTCTATTATGTACTTATAGAGATGTGTTAATGTTTGCTACTTTAATATGTTCTTCGACGGCGATAAAATAATTAGCCTTATGAGACATGTTAAGAAAGCAGTTAATTCAAAACTTTGTGGACATGATGACGGAAGGAAAAATCATTTGCTTATATCCTTGCATATGTGTTTGCTGGCCAGCCACTATATTACTTAAACGAAGTTAAATATAGTGAACACATAATGTATGAGAAAGTCTAATTTATGCTTGAGGGATAAGGTATATTGAGACTGATATAAAAGACAAATGAATTTGGGGAACAGAGATACATGATAACATATAAATGTTTCATCTAAGGTAGTAGCAAATGTGTATCTTTAACAAGTATACATTTTAGCTCCCAAATTGCATGTATGCTCGAAAGGGGTCACACAAGTAATTTGTCGTATGATTTTCATGTCATGGTCCTCAAGATTGTTTTCAATAATTATTTTAGTTTTGTTATCACTATCATGTGCGAGTGGGAGATGTTGGTTTAAGAACCGATAACGCTCATGATAATACCGAGTCAGTTTAGTTAATCGATAAATGTGGAAGTTATTGCTATTAATTGAATAGTTGTGTCCTTCCATATAATTGTGTCTTTTCATAGAGTTATGTCTTGGATGTGTCTCTCTACACTATATATAAGACATATTTTAGACACATAAGTGGATATAGAGGAATTCACAAGAATTCTAAAAACAAAAAGACAAAACGAGAACAAAACATAATGACAATTCGAAAAGGTCACTTGACCGGTGATAAGTGGTTGATATCTGTTTTGTGATATCTTCCCTGACTTCTTTTATTTCCAGAATCACATCCAAGTCATACCATCGTAGGGTACACTTTCGGTTTAAACGCTTCCGCATCGTTAAACTCTAACAAATCAATGGTTGCATAACAACATAATTTGATTTTGTAGTTTAATAGCATTGGAATATGATCTCTAGCTTTATGTATTCTTATTGCATGAGTCTAGAGTAGTTAACTTGATATATGATCTAAGGGATTAAGACCCACGAAAGTGCTGAGTTCAGAATTTGGAACTAGTATTTGAATAGGCTAGGCGTTGTAACCAACAAAATCTGAGTTGCAGAGTCTATCAGAATTTGATCCATAAATGCATATCTACATCTTCTAATAACCAACGGAAGCTGAGTCTATTGATTTGTTAGGTAGAATGTCTGGAGCCATGACAGTGAAAAAGATATAAAATCGTCTTCTGAATTCTAGATCATAAGACCATAGACATATCGTATTGAGTTTGTTACATGTTTGGTGCGAGTGCCTAAAAACCTAACGCTTTCTCAAATTGACTTCATAACCGATTTCTTTTATGCTTTCTGTAATTTTTCTTTTGATACTCACTAACGAAAATCTTTCTGCGACAAAAATTGAGGAAATCTCCACGTTTTGCAGCGTTGCCATATAATTCACTGAGGATCGATACCCTATACTATACTTTTCTGTTTGTTGTGCGATTGCAGCTAAGTCTGATTGGATAAAAAATCATATAACACCAAATTTTCTGGCGCCTTTACCGAGGATTTTTGAGTAGACTGCAAATTTTGAGATCAAATCCAGTCTAGAACACTTGTTTACTTTATGTTTTTCAAGTTTTCTTTCAATTTTTGAAAAAACCAAAAAAAAGTTTTCTAACTTTGTTTCTTTGTGTTTCAGGTGCATGACTAGAAGTTCACAAGCTGAAAAATAATTTGAGTGGATCCAGAGATAGACAGAAGAGAGAATTAACTTAGGAGATAAAAAAAAAACAAAGGATGGTTAAACTAGTCAACATAATCGATGAAGAACAACAAGCTGCAGCCGCTGCTGCACAAGCTAAAGTCGATGCCCATACTGCCCTATTTGAGCAAGAACATGAAAAAATTCTTCAAATGAATAAAGACAATATCAATCAACCTCAAGGAGATAAAAAATACTCCCAGAAACCGAAAAAAAAAATTAAAATTGGGTGGAGAATCATAATCAGCCTCTTCTTCCACCAAACTTTGCTCACTTGCAAAGACCACAACACCTACATCACTCTGAGATTCCCTACTTTCAGTGTCAAGGTCGTGCCCAACTTGCTTAGCATTTTCGACACCCGTTGGTGTTCTCAACTCTTTAGATGCCTTTTTTGGACATAAATACAATTAGACCATCACTGCCTCCGAGGAACAATTTTGAGATCAATCCACAGATCATCACCTTAGTGAAAAATAAAATTCTATGGTTTGTCCACTGAGCATCCACTTGATCATATTAACTTTTTTGAGGAGATATGCAGCACTAAAAGAGCTAATGGAGTCTGAAGACTATTTCAAGTGCAAGTTGCCACTTTTTCTTTGAGTAAAAAAGCTTTGTGATGGATGAAATCACTTCCTCCTCAGTATATTACGAGTATAAATGAGATTTATTGAATCAGTTCTAAGCCAAGCATAGATCAAATTTTATAAGAAGCAAGATTTCCAATTTTAGAAAATGTCCAATAAAGTATTTCTATAAAACCTTGGAATGATTTAAAGAGTACACAACAGATTGTCCAAATCATAGTTTTTAAGAAGGTAATCTATGAAACATCTTCTAGAATGGGAATGATCACAAGTACAAGCTGTCTCTTAACACTTCAAGCAATGGGAGCTTTATGAAATATATGTTCCTGAAGCAAAGCAGATGACTGAGAATCTCGCAGCAAGTGATGCAAACAGTAGTCCTTACTACATGAGGAACATGAAGACCACAAACTATAACTCTGAATCAGATCTGATTTTAGAGTTAAAGAACATGATTTCTTAGCTACTTAAGAACCAAAGATGAGTTCACTCAATTGAATAAGCTATCGAAAAATATTGGAGACCAAAAACATGAAGTTTAATGTGGATGGAACAGAGGAAAATCAAGAAAAAGTTAACTAAGTTGGTTGTAATTTTGGATCATGAGGACTCAGCCAAAGATTCAGATCCTTCCCAAACCAGATTTATCTTATCGGAATTCAAATGTCAAAAATCCTCAAGATCAGTTCTATCCTCAGAAAAACGCCCAGCAAGGTATTCAATGCTAAGCAACCTGTACCCTTAAGGAGTCTATCAAGTAAAGCCTACAGTTTCTTACAATCAACACAATGCTCCATATCAAAAATACATTGGTTTGGAAACAACAATAAAGCAGTTTATAGACAAGAAGCCAAAATGTTTCAATGGGAAGATGGATCGTATGTTCAGTAGTATCAATAACTGAAGCTGTCAATAAACAAAAAAACCAAAAGATTTATGCAATATTATTTATGCAACATTGTTTCTGCAACTATTGAAAAAGTTTGACACCAAATACAGCCTCCTTTCTCAGAAATTATAATAACATGAGTCCAATATTCATCTTAATAAATTTAATAATATTACTACAATTATGAAAATTTAAATAAACTTATTTTAATAATATTATATTTATTTATGAATACGTTATTTATATAATGGATTTCTATTTTCGTCATATCAACGTATGATCCATTATTTAAAAATTATAACTCTAAATAGTTAGCATATAATATATATATATATATATATATGTTAATTAAGTAATAAGTTTTTATTTTATCACAATAATGTACGGTTGCTAATCTAAATTAAAAAGCAATCGGTATTTCTTTTTTCACATTCAAAAATTTCCAAATTATGATGCAACACTTGGTGGATAGAGAGTGGTTTAACCTCGAGAGACAAAGGAGATGATAAGATCATGCCATGCAAAAGCGAAAGCACCGAATAATTACTTTGCATTTTTGCATGGAAAGTGATCGCGCACATGATGATAGCCAAAAAAAGATTCAAAGCTATAAAACGCGTTTTTGCTTTCTTTTTAATTTCTCTCGCAAAATTATATCCATATATTCATTCAACTAATTAGATAGTGACTGGATCCAATTTGACATCGGTTTTGGCATAACCTTAGGTTTTGTTTGGAGCTGAAAAATGTATGAGTTGAGGTTAAAATTCAAATTTATTCTGATTCGTTTGACTTTAGGTTTCATTATAAAATAAAAAGAACCGTCAATTAAATGTTGACAACAGATATATATATATATATATATATATATATATATATAAAATCCTCTCTCGTAGGTTATTTTAAAACGCTACGTATCTTAGATACGGTATAAAATTCGACAACTAGGAGGGCATAAAATTGACCAAAGGATTGGATTTGGGACCTACCAACGAGAGTAACACAAAAACAAATGGAATGAAAAATGAGGCACCGACACATGACTCCACAAATCTTCTTTAGATTTCAAACACCCGACATTACCCGCTTTCTCTTTATTTAGAAAAAGACAATACCATTTTCTTACGAGATGAACGAGATATAAACATTAATACATGGAAGCTTTGATATTTGTGAAATTTGAGAAAAAATCATTTATAAATCATTTAAATAAGCAAATGATGAAAGAACATAATTTGCAGACTAGAATAAATGTTTTGGATGAATATTTTTAGATAAAATGAAAAACAACAATATAAAATTTTAAGAGAAAGTGATTGACAATACTGAAAATATAGATCAAATAAGAAAATGTGAAAGATGATTATGTTTCCAACAGATTATAACATATATATAGGCTACAAACTTGTTATTTAAAGAGGAGAGAAGTAATAGTGTTTTTTAGGAAGTTGAACCAAGGTAAGATGTTCCTGTTTTTTTTTGCTGAGCCTATGGCTCGTATACTTTTGGAAAGATATTCAACGGCTCTTCCCATTTTGGAAAGATATTTAAGCATTCTTGTTCATCTAGGATCTCAGTCGTCCTAAATGTGTTCCAAGTTTTCTCCCTGGTTGAATACCCTTCGTCATCTCGGACATCAGTCATCCTAGATGAGTTCCAGGTTTTCTCCCTGGTTGAATACTCTTCATCATCTCGGACCTGAGATCCGAGATGCGTTCCAAGTTCTCTCCCTGGTTAAATACTCTTCGTCATCTCGGACCTTAATCATCCGAGATGTGTTCCAAATTCTCTCCCTGGTTTTGTCTTCGGTCCAATATTTCCTCTCAAACTCAAACATAAGATGCATGATTAAGCTTGCAACCATAAAGACTCACATCATTAAAAAACCTTAGCATGTAGAAATCGTTGGGACAAAACCATACTTAGGAAAAGAGTATGATCTCAATGGTTGAGTGGTTGATCTTGTCTTCATGGTCGAGCTGGCTTCTCTTCTCCTCTTCTTCTCTTCTCTTCTGTTCAATCCTTAGCACTTTCTTCTTTGCAACATGCCTTCAATCCTTTGATGGGCCTTGGTATTATGTTCGTCTTAAACACACTGATGATCACCATTAGTTGATCTTGGCTGTGTGTTATCTTCATATTTGGCCGAGGCTTTACTTGATCATCAGCCTTGATTGCCACTTTCTTTTTCTTGATTGCCACTTTCTTTTTCTCTTTGGAAGGTCTTGAGGTGGTTTTTGGCCTTTTCATGATGACTCTGCATTGACTCTCCTCTTCCTTTTCTTCCTTTTTGATTTGAAGATGGTTGGCATGCTCTTGCTTTGATGCCTCCTCATTTCCTTTGTTTATATTCACTTTAATGCCCTCCCTCAAACTTGGTCGTCGGGACGCCATAAGGACCAAATACCAAACTTGCAAAATGCGGATGACTACCTCATTAAAAAATCTACCATAGAAAATCTCTTGGGATAAAACCATGATGAGAGAAAAAAAATATAGACTTCTTGGTTTTTTTTGTTAAACTGTGACCTTAGTTTGAAGTTGAATTGAGAACTGATTCTTTCCTCCATTGTTTCAATTTCTTTAGCCCTTCATGTTTTGATTTCTCTTCTTATAAACCACTCTCTTATCAGCTTATATTTTAAAATCTCTCATGGTCTCCTTTACCCAAAAAAGTGATAAAGAAAAAAAGAGTTTTAATTATATGTCATGAGAAGTATCAAAAGTTATGATGTTTAATTAAAATTTCATATGAGAAAATAAAAAATATTAATTGGAATAAAGTAATGAAATTTAACAAATTAAAAGGGACATAGTTTATATGTTAGCCTTTTTTAAGAAGAGGACTATGGGAAGCTGATTGAGCTTCTTTGATTCTTTCATGGTTTTGACCATTACTTGAGTTATGAAACATTGTGCATTTATGATCTTTAACATCTTTTTCACATCCAGTCTTGAACTCCAACAGTTTGACACTAAACACATGTTTTGAGTTGATTCATCACCTTCCCCCAACATGCCTCTCCACTTTAACTTCCTCCATAGCCAAATTTTTAGGTCTGCTTCTTCCGGTCGGCCTTCTTTGGTCCGTCATGTACAAGTCAGCCAGGTTGATCTAGGTTGGACTTGTGGGTTATGACACTTGATGGCCCTTGGTTATAATCTCCAAGCATTTTGTTGCACATTTTGATTGTTTTCTTTTGAAGTCTTTAGTGTTTGAATCCAGCAACCAACTGGCCTCCAGTCCGCATGACTGTTTCAAATACTCCACACTTGATATGTCTTCTTCAAACAACAAGTAAAATCCACACCATCTTCAAAGACTGAACCTATTTGAGATTTTAGATTAATTTTTAAAAAGAGATGGTGAGAGCATACATAATAGTATAAGAAACCAACGAATAAATATCCAGAATATAAGTAACCAGAATATTAAAGAATGATGGAGAATAAGTAACAAGAGTATGAGTAACCAGAGCATAAGTAATATCAAAACAGACCCAAGTTCTCTTCCCTCTTTGATATTAGAGAGTATTGCTTAAGAATTCCTATGAACAGATTTTTGATCTGTTTTCTTGACTTTTGCAGAAGCTTTAATGGCTGAAACAACAATGAACCGTTTGGACAATTGGTTAATCCACCGGTTTAAAGAGATGAGCCACCAGAATAACTGATGGAAAAAAGTTTTCTGGCAGCCTTAAACAATAGAACCATCAGAATAACACATGAAGAAGTGCTTAAGAGACTGATGGAGTAAAACCGTTTAAGCCATCAGTCCAAGATATGCTCCAAGCAAAACGGTTTGAATTTCTTTCCCTCCCTCAAGCTTGATTTCAAGACACCAATCAGTCTGAGATAAAGCTTGCACAATATTGAAATGGGAGAGATTATAATCAATTCAAACATAAAGATTAATCAAATTTCAATGGACTTATATGTTTCAAATTCCACAAGAAAAGAAATATGGTCCAAGGTTTTAAAACAATATAAACCACAAGTCTAAACAACAAACTACAATGAACTCAAGTGTCTCTCATTTCACAAGAAAATAGACTAGCTCAAGGTTTTATTGGAGCTTGCGGTTTGTTATCCAAGAGGATCTAAGTCCATGTGCATCCTTGAGACATCAGAGTCTTAGTCATATAAAAAAGCAAAAAAAAGAAAATTTATTTGTGATATATCTCTATAGAGTGATACATTAGAGACGTATCATAACTAATTATTAATAAAAAATATTTATGATACTTTACCAGTATGAGAGATTCTGATGCTCTAAGCTAACTATGGCTTGAAATGTTTCACATTAACAAAGAAAACACACAAATTACAAATAGTTCAAGCTATAGTCCAATGAATAAAAAACACATTTTTGAAATTCAAGATATAACAAATCCAAATTTGGAAGGAATTTTTGCTTAAGAGAAGAAGAGAAGAGAGGAAGAAATCTAACATTTCGCTAAGTGTTTTATATCCAAAAGGATGCACTTTAGAGACCTATGGGTACACCTCCTTTCTTTTCATTATAAATTTTAGATTTGGGACTTTTAGATTCAACAAGGTCATAATGCAATACATAGTCCACCAAAATTCTCTTTCTCAAATCCTTATAAAACCACAATAGGATTCATCTTAGCTTTAAGTATTTTCTAGCTTAGTAAGATTTATGATGTGGATGATTCATTATAATGACAACCACACAACATACTTTTCATAATAGCTTTAAAATTTTATCAATGGTTCTCTATTGCACATTTTATTCAAAATCTTACTCATCTTATTCAAATATGAAAAAAATGGAATTGTAATACACAGCAAAAAAGTGACTTAGAGTTTTGAATAGGGCTTAAGGAGAAGAAGAGAATAGAATATGAAGCCAATCCTATTGTGAACCAAAGGGTGTATCATACTCAAAAGAATGTACCAAAGGGACCAATGGAAAACACTTTAAGGTTCCTATCTTTCTTTACTTTCTTTGTGATTAAAAACAACAGCCACCATTCTTTCTCTTCATTGTCACTTGTTTAAACATGGCTCATAAGAAAAATTGAAAAACATAAAGAAAACCATGGGTATTTGCTTTTACCTACTGGTTAAACCGTCTTAGAGAACAATTTTTCAAAGCTTTTGAAATCGGTTTTAAGAAAGGACTATAAGAAGCTTAGATTGATCTTATGATATGATACCATGTTAGAATTTGTAGATTATAGTAAGTGTTTAGGATGACTATTTCTGGGTAGAATGAAGAACAAGAATATGAGAGAGTATGTAAAGTAAGAGAATATGAATGATGATTATATTTTTGTACGTTTTATGAACAAATTACAACATATATATAGGCAACAAACTTGCCAACTAGAGAGAAGAGGAGTAACATCTCTTTTGGGAAGTTGAACCAAGGTAGGAGACTCTTCTTTTGTCTTTTTTTTGCTGAGCCAACGGTTCTTTCTACTTTTGGAAAGATATCCAATAGCTCTTTCCATTTTCGGAAATATTTTTAAATGTTCTTGTTCATCTCGGACCTCAGTTGTCCTAGATGCGTTTCAAGTATTCTCCCTAGTTGAATACTCTTTGTCATCTCAGACATCAGTCGTCCTAGATGCATTCTATGTTTTATCCCTGATTGAATACTCTTCGTCATTTCAGGCCTCGTCTGAGATGCGTTCCAAGTTCTCTCTCTGGTTAAATATTCTTTGTCATTTTGGACCACAATTGTCCGAGATGCATTCCCAGTTTTCTTCCTGGTTTTGTCTTCAGTCCAATAATCCCCCTCAAGATTAACCATGAAATGCATGATTAAGCTTGGAACCATAAATACTCACCTCATTAAAAACATTAGCATGAAAAATTCTTTGGGACAAAACCATACTTAGGAAAAAATTATGAACTCCATGGTCAAGGATGGTCGAGTGGTCGTGCTTCTCCTCATGGTCGAGCTGCTTTCTCTTCTCTTCTTCTTCTCTTATCTTCTTTTTCAATCCTTGTCACCTTCTTCTTTGCAACACGCCTTCATTCTTTGATGGGCCTCAAACTTATGTTCCTCTTGAACACACATATGATCACCATTGATTGATCTTGGCAGTGTGGTATCTTCATCTTTGGCCAAAGCTTTACTTGATAATATGCTTCTTCAAATTTAATTGTCTTGATAACTGGAGTCTTGACTCTCCTTTTCTTCTCCGTCTTTAATGTGGAGATGGTTGGCTTTCTCTTACTTTAACCCATCTTATTTTTTCCTTTATTTCATTCACTCTAATAAACATGTCTTCTCAAAATACGGATTGTATAGAAACATGTCTTCTCAAAATACGGATTGTATAGGCTAGTCGTGACAAAAAAAAATTACGAATCAAGGACGTGATACCATTTTGGGTTGAACATCGGCAATTGGTAAGCGAAAGCAACATGTTCAACACATAGAGAACACCAGATTGTACAACATCCAGTTTATTATTGTCACATGGTTCATTCGCCATGACCGACAACGTTCACTCACAAATATATGGCACTATTGTTATCATAATAGTCTACAACAATATATATACCAAGAGTCTGAGATCTACATACACATAAATGACCGTTTTGCTGCTAACTTATGATCCAATGTACGTATTTTGGTGCACATGGACAGCTTGTTGACATCATAAGAAATCTTTGGTTTTGTGTATAGAACAGATTTACATTTAATTAGTGAAGTTACCATTAGTTAGTGAGAATAATGCCTATAACCAATTAACCAGATCAATATAGGTTTTATCATTGGGTCAAAATTCTCGATGCAAAACGTTGATGTGCAGTTTCTTCTAACCTGTAGGATTTTAGCCGTTAAGAGTATATCAATTTTGAATTTTCTTAAGAGGACAACTATATTATATATTATATGCATTGAGCAAGAACATTTTTTATCAACAAAAAAAGCATTTCTAGAATAATTTTAGAAACCCATCATGATTTATGTGAGTACTGACGAGGAGAATGGTTTGAGAGGACACGTGTAGGGGATCACGCCCGAAGATTTCCCCAAGTTTCTTTGGATCACATCACATGTCTTTTATTAACTTCATTATAAATTACAATTATACCTTCAATTCTTCGGCTTGGGACAAAGGTTGGTCCCAGTTATCCATTTTTACGCCACCCCATATGGTTCAAAGTTTTAGCTCTAGAGTAATAATTAAGAGTTCGAGTCTCAACTGCGTGCTATAATAGTCAGAATCTGGATTCGTAGAGTTATGTATTATGTATTTATGTATTGAGAGTTAGAGTTTACTTTTGTAGTCTCGAGTAATTATGCGTTTGGTATCAACCATGAATTAGAATGGTATATAACAACACTACCATAAACCGATAAACTACATGAAAATAATGTCATCCACAAGTCTCAACAATCTAACGTTTACTTGTAGATAGTGGTCCGACAAATTTTCAAGAAAGATCAAAAGTCCAAATCCAATAAATTCGAGTAGCCATATTTAAATAAAATTATTTTTCTAGCTTTAACCATAACCGGTGGTATAAAGCGAAGGTAGGTCGTCGCCTACTTTCTTGCCTAGCCAAGTACCCTCTCTCTCTCTTTCTTTCTCTCATAAATAACATCACACATCACTCACCACCACTCTTCAATAAGATCTCTTCACAAAGATATTAAAGAGAGTGAGAGAGCACTCTGTTTCACCAAAGATGACGAAGTTACGAGAAGTGGTTTCATCGATCTTCTTCCTCTTTCTGATCCTCTCTCTATGTTCTGCCAACAGAGAGGATTTTTCTTCTACAGGGTATGTTCAAATGGAGTGTTTGAGAGTCCCGCCGTTGGAGTTCGTTGGAGCGGCCAAGACCGCCGTTGACGCGATCAGAAAAGCCGGCGCTTTAGTGTCGAAGTTCGACAAGAAACTCGGGAACTCACGAGTGGGCCATGCGATTCTTGATTGTGTTGATCTTCTTGATTCCGCCGATGAAGAGCTAACTTGGATCATCTCTGCCTCTCAGAACCCCAATGGTATCAATTTTAACACTTGCACTTTTTTCCCATGCAAAATCGTGTTTTAAAATACTAATCTGTAAATTAATCTAAAAGACTACTAAATTAATTTGAGGAAATACATGATTGCCAACTTAAATACATTAATCACGTGGTCATGAAATTGTATAGTTTTTAGTTAAATATCTATATAAATAGATATACATTTTAAGCTTAACTGCCACCGATGTATTACTTGTATTATTAATGGCACCCTAATGCATTAAGTTGTAGTGACATTATGTATACTTTGGACCGCAAAAAGCACGATCTGCCGAGGAAAACGATATTAGCAAAATTTATTTTACTTTTTTTTGTTATTAAATCTTCCTTTGTGTCTTCGAGAAAGTAGAAACGATCTACTAGTAAATTAATAACCGACGGAAGAGAACACTACAAAAAGTCCATTATATCAAGCATCACTTGACACGATCGACCTACTTTTTCCATTTTTTCATTTATCTTTTCTTTAATATTTAGTAATTTTTTGAAACGAAATATATGATAACTTCATACTTTTTCTCTGCTGAATCGGATTCTCAGAACTTTTTGTTTAAACAAAAGTGATTTATATGTCGTCGGTGATTAATCTTCGACATGGGAATATAATATTTTCTTAAAACTTGCATTTATGTGGATCTTAGATATTATATGAATATAACAACGTCGGTAATTAATTAGATTGTCGTTTTATTAAATATAGTTTATGAGCCAACTCACACTATATGCTTTCCAATTATTTGGAATTTTGGATAAAGAAAAAGACTACACAATATATCAAATTTAGATCTACCGAAACACATATCATAATTAATCAAAACAATACTAAAAACTTTAAAGTAAAATTTTTTTGTGTGAAAATTATGTATTACAATGGTAGTCATCTTTGAGATTTAACACTCTGCGATAATTTTAAAGGAGATATTAAAATTAAGTTGACAAAAAAAATTCTTTTTTAAAAAAAGAAGAAGAAGAAGTAAGATTCTATTTATTTTTTATCATAAATCTAGTATGCATAAAGGTGAGTTTTGATTGCTTCGTTTTTGTATGTTAAAGGTGAGTTTTGATTGCTTCGTGCTAGTTTTTCTTTCTTTTCTTTTCTGTTTTTGTTTTATTATTTCTTGTGTGTGTGTTTTTTCAGTTTTGCTCGTTGGGCTAGAGTTCACAACTTCAATTTTGCTTTGGTATACATTTCTTTTTCAGATTTAGGTTACAAGTTTGTTTTTTTAAAAAAAAATTGTGTGGTTGATAAAATAGTAGAAATTCATTTAATGATGTTTCTATAAAAATTGGAAATCAGGGACATGCATGCATAGGGTGGAAATATCCGCCGATTAAATGCTAGACATAAATCTATTAATTATGTGAACAAAAAAAATCCATTTATTATTATTTTTCAAGTATTAGTAATGTCAAATTCTCTATAAAAATACGTAGACCCCCAAAAGATGTCTATTGTATTCTCTGACGTTGCCGTTTTTTCTTCTATCGGATGTCCACATAGGGACAAGAAGATCTTTTTTTCAACAATTTATTCTGTACGATTCAAAATACTGATGAAATGCATAATAAATACTTACATTAGACTGTCACTGTCAGGTAAAGACAATAGTACAGGAGACGTGGCTTCGGATCTAAGGACATGGATAAGTGCCGCCCTTTCTAACCAGGACACGTGCCTTGACGGGTTTGAAGGCACTAATGGAATTATCAAAAAAGTTGTGGCCGGTGGTCTCAGCCAGGTCGGTAAAACCGTCCAAAATCTACTAACCATGGTTCATTCTCCTTCCAAGCCCAAGCCTAAGCCCAATAAAGCCCACAAGACAACCAACGCTCATAGTGGCTTCAGTAAGTTTCCCTCATGGGTTAGACCCGGTGATCGGAAGTTGCTGCAGATTGATGGCTTAGCAACAGCGGTTGATGCAGTTGTAGCCGCAGATGGGACGGGAAACTTCACGACGATAAGCGAGGCAGTGTTGGCCGCACCGGACTATAGTACGAAAAGATATGTTATACATGTTAAAAGAGGTGTATATGTGGAGAATGTAGAGATTAAGAAGAAGAAATGGAACATTATGATGGTCGGTGACGGCATTGATGCCACCGTGATCACCGGTAACCGGAATTTCATCGACGGTTGGACTACGTTCCGATCTGCTACATTTGGTTAGTAAAAGTTTTTTCTTCACCTATCTTTCTCAAGATCAATCTATAACATATATAGTCATTATATACTATCCGATCACGTTGGGGAATTTAACAAAATTACAAAAAAAATTACGTATACAATTTTTTTTAATTAAGATCTATTTTAAGACGTCAGCCGTTGTAAAAAAAATTAAAAAGAAGTTAGCTTGCTAAAAATAATAATTTAATTATTTATAAAATCATTTTTAGTTTTTAACTCTGTATATTTAAAGTTAAGTTTTATTTTTTTTATTAGAGAAAATAAATTCATATAAAGGACTACAATCTGGATTGAATCAAATTTTATAGTATTCTTTTTATATCATATTTTTATTACTAACGAAGATTTTGATTTGGCTATAAAAAACATTTGGCAGCTGTGAGCGCAAGAGGATTTATTGCACGTGACATAACATTTCAAAACACAGCAGGACCAGAAAAACATCAAGCAGTTGCAATCCGGTCAGATTCAGATCTCGGAGTTTTCTATCGATGTGCGATGAGAGGTTACCAAGATACTCTCTACGCCCACACAATGCGTCAATTTTTCAGAGAATGCATTATAACGGGCACCGTAGATTTCATATTTGGAGACGCTACAGCTGTATTTCAAGAATGTCAAATCAAAGTAAAACAAGGCTTACCAAATCAGAAGAATAGCATCACGGCTCAAGGACGTAAAGATCCTAACCAGCCCACGGGATTCATGATCCAATCCAGTAACATAACGGCAGATACCGACCTACTTCCAAACTTAAATACCACTTCTACTTACTTGGGTCGGCCATGGAAATTATATTCTAGAACAGTGTTCATGCAAAATTACATGAGTGATGTACTCAAGGCCGAAGGATGGCTCGAATGGAATGGTAATTTTGCGTTGGACACGTTGTACTATGCTGAATATATGAACAACGGACCGGGGGCTAGCCTTGAACGTCGTGTTAAGTGGACAGGGTACCATGTGTTGAACACTTCGGGCGAAGCTATTGATTTTACGGTGGCTCAGTTCATACAAGGAAACTTATGGTTACCGGCAACTGGTATCAAATACACTGCTGGTCTAACTTAGTAAATTAATCATGTTTGATATTATCTTTTTTTGATGTTAAAGTTTGATATTATCTTTTATGTATCGTTTGATATTATTTTTTATATGTTATATTATATATATGGTATCGGTGAAAATTGAACTACTGTTAGTTTAATATGTATTTAAGAAGTTATATACTAAAAGAAATAAAGCAGATTATTATTATTTTTTAAAATGCAGAAGTAATGTCTAAGGACATGTGATAAACGGCTAGTTAAAAATATTTACTAACTATTCTTCTAATAAGCGGCGATGGTGATTGATATCACGGATTTGCGGATTTGTTTGATGGTGTGAGGGGAATGCTCGTTATGAATTTTAAGTCGTGTGTATAAAAAGGACTCAGTGTTGGGGTTTTGTTAATCACTCAAGCTCTTCTCGTCTTACTTACCCCTTTCATCTGTTTCTTCGGTCATTGAGAAGTTTATTAGAGATGTTGCAATCTCAAATGTTGAGCAAAGTGAATGGCAAGACGTTTAAGTTTGAATACTATACTGTATTCAATGGGATTAGGCATGTTATAAATAAAAAGATTTCGTTTATGTCTTGCTCTACTTGAATTTAAGTCAATTTACATTATTGGGACATGAAAGATTATCACCCTTTGAAACTTATTCTGTTTCGGACAGGATTTCATGTATATGGTTTGCATATTATGATACACATGATTAATGTGTTCTTATTGCTTCACAATTATTTTCCTTTTGTTCATTTGTAGTTTCAGTCGAGTCTAGTTTCAAGAAAAGGTTTTTTTGGGTCCGACTTACTAAATTCACTTCTGATGGTCTAGCTTTTTTTCTCTATGACACAAAGTTCGTCCCAAGGTTTTGTATTCTGTGGTATAATGAGCCAAGGTGGGAAAAATTTGGTTTTTGGTATAATAAGCTAAGGTTGTAAGGGTCACTTCAACCACGTGTCTCGATTTGATTTATGTTATGGTTCTTTTTTGCAAATGATGGTACATGTATTGTAAGAGATGGTGTATTGGTTATTGTATTGCAAGCGAGGTTATTTTTTATTGGTTCTTGTATTGTAAGCGATGGACTAATTCATATCACTAATAAATTGTTTGGCTTTAGTAAAAATCTTCAATGTTACTGGATACAAGGTTTAAAGATGGTGGGTGAGTTGCGTGGAAGCTTTGGTTTTAAGGGTTTCATATGAAAATGTAATGTGGTTTATCTAAGTAAGGTTTACTTGTCATCGCATGATGTTTTTGATAATACAAGTGAAAATATATGTATTATTTGTTTATTGGGTGTTTTTGAAGGAATTATATTTTTAGTATGTGGCCATTACTTGCATTTAAGTTTTAATTATCATAAACGATCCGTTGGAACTTTGAGTGATGGGATTTTACAACTCTTTGTACGTATGTATTCATTGGTGGTACAAATTAATGGTGCTGATATCGATGCCCAACTTACTCTGATTTGGTTTGAAGGGAAGGTTATTGGTTAGTATATTTAATGAATTGTCATGTGGCAAAGCTGTGATTTCTTGAGGAAGAACAATGGTCCCGCTATTTCTTTGTGGTGTTACAGACAACATATTAACATTCCATATTGTTGGAAGATTACTACTTGGTGGTAATGTAAAATAAAAAGGCCTCTTCAAACCCGCAAGGTTAGTGAAATATTAAGTTAATGTTCAAAATATGCAATTATCATAATTTAGGAAGTAAATGGACAAAATGGTATTTTCAAAAAAATCTGGTTTAAAATCTGGTTTAAGAATAAATCACAATTTTGTTTTTTATGAGACAAAACAAAGCTTCTCTTTTGTTCAGAAATTTCATAATCATTTTATGAAAATACATACAAAGTTATTATCTTGTTTTATGAACAAAATAAGATTTTGTTTAACATATCCGATTCAAGAATTTTTTTTTTTTTATCATTAGGATAGTCAAAATGAGTTATTTTTTGTGTATCATTTGATATTTATAAAAAGTTGGAATGATCGATTTTTCAAAATTATTGATCAAAATCTGCATGAGATTCTTACAATGGCGAAAACTGAAAGGAAAGTATATGAAGAACGTCAAGCCTTAGTGGTGAGGAAAACACATAAGGAGGTACCTCTTCAACGTGTATCGTTGATACATGATGGTTGGTAATGTCACGTTGATGGAGTTTGGAAGAATTCAAATAAATTATGAGATCAATGATGGGTTTGTAATAAAAAGGGGAAGAAAGAATTATTGATTGGAGCTATGAATATTTGGTGCAGTTTTTCCTCCTTTCACGATGAGATTGAGACCCTGATTTGAGAAATCTAGTGCATAAATGTGTTTTGATGATCCAACATAGTTTTTGCAACCAACTATTCTGATACAATGAAGATGGTGTATTCACGGTAGATTGGTCAGCTTTTACAACACATATGGAAGAGTTTTATAAATGCAAAACTTTTTTCAATAACTTTAGTTGTTCTACAAACAACAAATACAAAAGTGGACAATCAATTATGGAATGCGAAAAGTCTTCTATCAACTATGATTCGTATGATTTCAATTCCACCATTTTAAAAATTGATTTAATTCATATATTTGTTGCAAAAAAAGATGTGTGATATAATTTATTCATTAAAAATTTCTATTAAAAACCAAAAGAATTCATTACATTGGTTAAAAGCTAACAATTAAAAAATGTAAAAATTCATTAACAAATTTAATAATTTCTTGAATTTTTTGAAAAAATTGGTAATAACTTATTCATTTCAAAGTTTTTTTAGAAAGAGATATACCATGACATAACAATATATTAAAAATAATTAAATGGAAATTGGAATCTTAAAACCGTAAAATTTGATAAAACAATTTTTCTTTAAATTGAAATATATTATTATCTCTTTCAACTAGTACTAGTTGCATACTCCTAACACATTATTTTAATGGTGTTTTTTAGATCGTTATATGATATATTGTCTCCTCTCTCGCTTCTAGAACTCTACACATATCATTTGTCAATGTTTGTCTTCTAAACATTTTTTCAATCTAAACAATACAAAGAATTCAATATATTTATTTTATAAAACTTATTTTTTTGTTGTTAAAGATGTATACTTTTTAATCTCAATAAAAAATAAATTTGGGTTCGAAGTTAGAGTTGTTAACAATTTTTATTGCTATGTATGTAAATCAAAAGCTCTGCTGATAAATTTAGTTTCCTTCATCGATGAATTTAATAATAAGAATGGTCATTTTATTTAAAAATTTAAAGTTTAAGATATAATTTTGATGGTTTTGCCTTACAATCCTTTTATTACTAATGCAAAATCTTAATCAACTCATATCCCAGTTACAAACTCAATGTCTATATAAAAAATGATTTTACAAATTCAATTCAAATTCTCAATATCAAACAAAAAATTGAAATTGATTTCTACAGCAAATTTGAGTAATATATATCTTGTATTTAAAATACATTGCAAAGATAGACAAAAAATGAACCTGAAATTGGCGAAAAGGATGCAACAGATTCAATAGCAGAGATGGAGCTTGTTTCAATCGGGGCATGTGCGACTCGACTTTTTTCTGTTTTGATTTTTTGTCTGTTTTGAATTTCTTTGTCTGTTTTAATTAGGTAGAATAGAATATTTGTAGAATAGAAAATGCATATTTCATTAAAGAGGGAGGATATGTAGATTAATGAGGGGTAGATCTGAATTGATTTTAAGAAATAAGGACATTTCAGATTTTGATCCCACCACTTCTGGTACTCTGCAAACTCTTGTGTATTAGGCAAATTTTCTATCACTATCTTTTTACAGATTACAAGAAAGATTGATTTTAAATTATTTATGTGGAAACTTCAAAATTCCTTCATCAATTTTACGTTTTGTCGTTGTTGATTTCTTTATTGTGTTTTCTCTAGATGTATTCTTGTAATTTTTTTGTGAGATATCCAATGTGATTTATGTTGATCAGCTTGATCTCTTCATCCATAACAAGTTTTTAATATTTGTCTTTCATAACTTCGTCGAACCAAAACTATTCCACTTGATTAGTTCTTTGTTTTTTTTTTCATACTAACTAACTTGGAAGGTTCTTTTTTCTGCAGTAGTTTCTTCATATGAGTTTTGTGTGGAATCATTGTCTTATAGTTCCCACTTTCTGAATTCTATTCATCCATCTTCATTGGCACTTTTTCTTTCAATTTTCTCCGTATTGAATTTCATTACTTGTGAAAGCATTTCTATTACTGAGTTTTTTCTTATATTATTATAATTTTCTTGCTTTTCTTCACTCTTTGTGGCTCAATTAGAGATGTCGACTCTTGTTGATCTTTTAATTGTTTTGTTTGAAGTTCGTGGTATTTATGTGGTTTAGTAGCTGAACTTTTGATAAACCTTTGGTGGTGAATGATACGATTTTAAAACTCTTGCTAGAAAAGCTTTAGGTTGTTGTGTGGCTGTTTCATGTTAAATCCTGAAGCAACTTCTGCTCGACCATCTTAGGAGAAGCTAGTTCCATCATAAGAGTGGTTTGTTCGTGGTTAAATCATTTTTTTCAATGATTGACCATTTTAGTGAGAAACTAGTTCTAATCATATGAGCTTCAATGATCATGTTTTATTCTTTATACATTATGATGCTTTTTTGTTGTAAAAAAACTTTATATCCAATTTTTACTATCTATCTAATACTATTAAATAGATTTTATGTGATCTCTGGAAATAGAAATACATTGTGTATTGTTCTTTGACCCAAACTTGATTGGACGATGATACTACATGTGTCACTACTGAAAGAATATGAGATTAAGAGATTTGTAGAATGAGAGATTAGAGAGAATTAGAGAACTAGAGAAAAAATGATTTTATTAGAGAATGAGAATTATGAATTCTTGCTTACAAAAATGTGAAGGGAGTAAGGTATTTATACTAATCTAGTCTAGGCTTGTTTGGATACAAGGATAGCCTTATACATAAGTGGCTACAAGAATAACATAATCCTATAATACAAACAAGCCTTAGACACTCCATTTGACATAGAAATAAATCACCTTTTAACATGAATTAAAGGCTTCCATAGTTCATCATTTCTTCTTCATTCCAACACTCCCCCTCAAGCTTAAGACATAAAAAATGCTTAAGCTTGCAACCATGAAGTATTACCTCATTAAAAAAACCTAAAGAAGGAAAACCCAATTGGGACAAAACCTTTTCTAGGAAAAAAAGAGTATAACACTCCATGTTGGGATCATTGGTGTGGAATGGTCATGAGACCAAGTCTTGGATAGATAGAGGCACCAATTTTCAGAGATGTTGCCTTGGTGAATACATCAGCTATTTGGTCCTCACTCCTTGTATAGCAAGGTAAGATGATACCTTTCCCAATAGCCTCTCTTACTTTGTGGCAGTCCACTTCTATATGCTTGGTCCTTTCATGAAACACTGAGTTGGAGGCTATGTGTATGGCAGCCTGATTGTCACAGTGAATGGTGATTGGATCCTCACACTTCATGGCTAAGTCTTCCAAGAGTTACTTCAGCCAGATGCATTCAGGTGTGAGCTTCCTCATTGCTCTATATTCTGATTCTGCACTAGAACATGAAACCACCTTTTGCTTCTTGGTTTTCAAAGTCACAAGGTTTCCTCCTATGAAAGTACAATAGCCTGTGGTACTTCTCCTATCTTTCCTATCTCCTGCCCAATATGCATCACAATAACCAGCCACATTTGTGTTTTTATTGTTACCCATCCATATACCTTGTTCATGTGTGCCCTTTAGGTATCTTAGAATTCGCATGACCATCTCCCAATGTCTCATCTTTGGTCCTTGCATGTGTTGTGATACCTGATTCACAGCAAAAAAAAATCTGCATCACAATAGCCTGTGGTACTTCTCCTATCTTCCCTATCTCCTGCCCAATCTGCATCACAATAACCAGCTACATTTGTGTTTTTATTGTTACCCATCCATATACCTTGTTCATGTGTGCCCTTTAGGTATCTTAGAATTCACATGGCCATCTCCCAATGTCTCATATTTGGTCCTTGCATGTGTTGTGATACCTGATTCACAGCAAAACATAAATCTGGTTTTGTGATTGTTAAATAAATAAGCTTACCAACCACTTTTCTATAGAGCTTAGGATCATGAAAATAAATTTCCTCCTCTAGCTCCCCCTTAGTTGCGATTTTATAGTCTTCTTCTAAGGGTGTTTTGGCTGGCTTAGCTTCCATCATACCAGTGGATGTTAGTAAATCTACAACATAATTTCTTTGGGAGAGAAAAAGACCTTCCTTAAACGTACATACTTCAATTCCCAAGAAGTATTTAAGTTCTCCTAAATCTTTAATATCAAAGACAATCTTTAAGTAATCTTTAGTAGATGCAATACCAACACTATCACTACCAGATATGATTATATCATCTACATAGATAAGAATTACCACAATACCTTCCTTACTCTTTAATGTAAAGAGAGTATGTTCCACTTCAGATCTTTTGAAGCCTTTATCCATTAAGGTTACACTTAGTTTGTGGTACCAAGCTCTTGGAGATTGTTTAAGGCCATAAATAGCCTTCCTTAGCTTTAGGATATTACCGCTTCCAACCTCATCTTCTAGGCCAGGTGGTGGTGACATGTAAACCTCTTCCTCTAGTTCACCTTGCAAGAAAGCATTCTTGACATCCATTTGCCACAACTCCCACTGAAGGTTAGTAACAACAGTAAGAACAACATTGACAGAATGAAGCTTAGCTACAGGTGCAAATGTATCCCTATAATCCTCACCACATGTCTGAGTAAAACCCCTAGCCACCAACCTAGCTTTATATCTATCAATTTCACCATTGCTTTTGTATTTAATGGTAAAAATCCATTTAGAACTTACAGCCCTTTTTCCTTTTGGTAGAGTGGCTGAAGCATAAATACCATTCCTCTCCATGGCTTGTTTCTCAGCTAAGATAGCTTCCCTCCATTACTTTTTGAACATAGCTTCTTCATAAGTCTTTGGAAACTGCTCATTATCAAGACTAGAAATAAAAACAACACGATTAAAAGGTAAATGAGCAATATTACAAACTCCCTGATCATGATGAACCACAACATTTCCATTGTAGAAAACAGATGGATTCCTTTGTCTTGTGCTCCTTCTTAAGACTGTAGGTGGAGCTTCCTGATTAGATTCCTCTTCTTCACTCAAAACTTCAACAAGAGTAGGTATATCTCTTGATCTTTTGGAAGCTGAGACTAAAATTGTATCATCTCCTGCTGAATCTTGTTGGACATGAGTAGAAGCTTCTTCCCCCCCCCCATGTTCAAGAGGAGGAATACCAGGAGAGCCAGCTGTGAAAGGCCGTGAAGGGTTGCCTGAGCCGGAAGGGCCTGCTGTGCATGAAGGGCCGATAGTGCATGAAGGGCTGGCTGGTGTGTCCGTGGTTCTAGGACCGCCTGCTGGTGGGTTGGTTGACATAGGTGAGGAAGCCGTGAGCTGAGGAGAAGAACCACCTACTATTCCAATACTTTCCAAGAGCTTCCTCAAGTATTCAGCTTGGTCTGATCTTGTTGATGAGCTGTTCTTAAATTGGTCCCAAGTTCCTTCTTCATAGAAACCTTTTTCTTCTTGAAACTTCACATCTCTAGACACCAAGACTCTTCTAGTCTCTGGGTCATAACATTTGTATCCTTTCTGAGTAGAAGAATACCCAATGAACATAGCTTTGATACTCTTTGGATCTAGCTTGTTCCTTTGCTCCATTGGTACTAATACAAAACAAACACAACCAAAAACTTTCAAGTGATCAATAGTGGGTCTAGTTTTGTTTAGTACCTCAAATGGAGAAAGATCATCAAGGACTTTTGTAGGAGTCCTGTTAATCAAGTAGCATGCTGCTACAAGTGCATCCCCCCAAAACCGTTTGGGTACCTTCATGTGGAACATCATAGTTCTCACAACTTCCATTAAGTGCCTGTTCTTCCTTTCAGCTACTCCATTTTGCTGTGCAGTGTAAGGACATCTGGTCTGGTGCTCAATGCCATGCTTAGCTAGATGGTCCTGAAGTCTGGTACGAGTGTATTCTCCTCCATTATCTGTTCTAAAGCATTTAATTCTTTCATTGTATTGGTTAGTAACATATGCTTGAAAGTTTAGAAATGCATCATAAACTCTATCTTTATAACTAAGTAAAGTAACCCATGTATATTTGGACTTTTCATCAATAAATGTCATAAAATATTTATGGTTTTCTCTAGATGAAAATGGAGATGTCCAAACATCAGAATGCACCAATTCAAAACAATTTTCATATTTATGCATAGATTTTTCAAAAACTGTTTTACAATGTTTCCCAAGAATACAAGCTTCACACAACTCTTTAGGCATTTTTAAATCAGGCACAATTAATTCAAGAGCTATTGGATGAGGATGTCCTAGTCTAGCATGCCATAAATCAGAATCAGTACTAAATGTATTAGCCTGAAAAGTCGATTCCAATTCACTAACACTAGCCATATTTTTAAGTACATACAAGTCATCTCTTGTGGTTCCTTGTCCAAAACATCTTCTAGTTTCAATATTCTGAAAATAGAAACCATTAGGACCAAATATAGCATGACAATTCAAGTCAGTAGTAGCTCTTTTAACTGATAGCAAGTTAGAGGTAAAAGAGGGCATATAAAATGCTTTAGATTCTTTATCAAACAACTTTAATTTTCCTATGCCTTTGATTGGTACTTTAATTCCATTAGCAATAAGAACATTCCCTAGGGCAGGTTCTACATTCTCTAGCAATTCTAAATCACTAATCATGTGATGAGAAGCACCAGAGTCCACCACCAAAGATTTAGGAGCATATGAAGTATAAGAAGTTTGAAAAGAAGCATGAAAAGTTTTACCCATCACATTGCTATCCTTTATTGCCTTGATAAGAGCTTCCAAGTCTGATTTTGTCTCAAAATCTGATGCTTGTGACATGATACTGGTGGAGGCTGAATGAGAGAGTGGACCACTGCTTACAACCGCCTTGGATGGCATCATGCCGTGAGCTTGGTTGGCCGTGGGCATGGCCGAGTGTTGTTGAGGCCGTGAGGCCCAAGAGGGCTTCTGGTGGGGATGAAGAACCCAACAATCCTTCTTTACATGGCCATTCCTCTTGCAATGATCACAAAATTGTCTCCTCTTCCTAGAATCATTTGCTGGTTTGAAGAAATTTTTCTGAGCAGCTACTAGTTCAACTTTGTTGCCAAACAATCCATGTGATCCTTGCTCCTTTTGAATTTGAGCACAAACTTCCTCCAAGCTAGGCAACTTATCAGACCTGAGAATATTCTTAATAAGATCTGAGTAAGTAGAATTAATAGTTAAAAGTAACCCAAACACCTTATCTTGTTCTTTCCTTTCAAGGAGAACAAGTGGTTCAATAGTGGCTGGCCTTAGCATTTCTAGTTCAGCCCACAAAGCTCTGAATGAGCCATAGTGCTTTGTGAATTCAGCATCCTCCTGCCTTAATTCATTCAAAGCCTTCTTCACTTCAAAAATTCTCAAAAGGTTAGTGGTGTTTCCATACACCTTAAGCAAAGTGTCCCAAAGATCTTTTGCATTTTCACAAAAAGAATAAGCTTCTAAGAGATCACTAGCAAGAGAATTTTGTAATATAGAAAGTACCAACTGATCTTCTTGGTACCATTTGGCTTGAGTAGCTACTGCCTCACTCACTTCAGCCACTTCATTGTCTTCAATGCCATTTGTAGCAATATGGTTCCAAAGACCTTTACCACCTAATGTGGTTTTCATGGTAAGAGATAATTTGCTCCATGTAGAATAACTGGAGCTCTAAGAGATGTTTGAATCTCCATGATAGATTGTATTGGTCACTGGATGGTTGGGACGATGGTAGTAACACGGTCAAGGTTGATCACACGCTGGTCGGGATTTTGGGTTGGCTGGTCGGAACGCAAGGTTTTTAGCTGGTTGCGAGATGACTCAAGTATTCGCTTGGTCGAGGCACGGTACAGGGACGATCGCAGGCACGTCAAGAGTTCAGGACATGCAAACACAGCACGACCAGGATGCGAGGATGCGTCTTGTCTGAACTCGGCTTGGTCGGGACAATCTTTACCCTACCCTGATTCAATCACGATTTCTGCACAAGTACAAGCCACAACTTGCAACCACAAAAGATTATGTGCAAGACAGGAAATGATTCTAGGGAAATAAAATCGTGTATGTGCAAATAGCTTGATAAAATGCGTGACCAGCAAGAAAAAAATAAAATTTCTTGTAAATCAAGAAATTTTTAACAACCTATAACTACCTATAACAACCTGCAACCAATTCTAACAACTCAAATAACAAGAATTATAACAGATTAAAACCAACCAGGATTCGACCTTATCAAGAATTAACAACCAAATTCGAATTTTGTCAATTAAAATCAATCCTAAAAATTTCAAGAAATCAATTTTAAAACTTTTCAAAGATTAACAAGGAATTCAAGAAAATCAATCTTGGAATCTTAAATCTATTGGATTGAACTGAAAATTCGTAGAGACCCTCACAAGACACTTATTAAACTTTCCAGATTCAAAAAATTAAATAAAACTGAGAAATAATTAGATTTATATCACCAGGATCTTGATACAGGTGATTTCAGACGTCTCTGAGGAAACCTTCAAGAAAATCCTTCAAACTCAATGGAATTGAGTTCTGCTTTCTTTAAACAGAAACTAGACTCGAAGGGCTTGAGTTTAGGATTTTGAAAATCACAAATAGATGAAGAATTAACGTTGGGGTGACCAGGGAAATGCAGGGGTTCGCGGCGGACGTGGTTACGAAACACCTTTGAAAGAAAAATCGTAACTTTTGATTTCCTGGTCCAAATGATGCGATTCAAACGGCCGTGGACGATGCACAATCCAGAGAAAGCAGATCGACAAAAAGAGTCGTGGTTTGGCCGGAATTTGAATTACAAGATGACGTTCGAAATTGATCCAGAAATTGATGAAGAACAAGATGGATTCTTGTTGAATCAATGAAAGAATGAAGAAAGTTACCCAGATTTGATGCAATCTGGCTCTGATATCATGAAAGAATATGAGATTAAGAGATTTGTAGAATGAGAGAATGAGAGATTAGAGAGAATTAGAGAATTAGAGAAAAGAATGATTTTATTAATGAAAATTATGAATTCTTGCTTACAAAAATGTGAAGGGAGTAAGATATTTATACTAATCTAGTTTAGGCTTGTTTGGATACAAGGATAGCCTTATACATAAGTGGCTACAAGAATAACATAATCCTATAATACAAACAAGCTTTAGACACTCCCTTTGACATAGAAATAAATCGCCTTTTAACATGAATTAAAGGCTTCCATAGTTCATCATTTCTTCTTCATTCCAACAACTACTCATAACTGTCTTTCCAATAGCTAATTTGATTGAAGTAAGAACTAATTTGTTCAACTTTGAGAAAATCTGTTTTTTTACCATGTAATTTGTTGTCCACTGTCAATAATCCATATGCTTTGAACTGGTAGTATATGAGTTGATGAAAAAATATTTTTTTTTCCATATTAAGTTCTTTGTTAGCTTCTTCTTTGTACATGTAAACTTATTGAGTTTTCCTCTTTTGAAATTCTTAGATATATGTCTGAATTTTGAGCCCTGAATTTTTCATAGTTGAATCATTTTGTGTGTGATTTTTGCTGCATGTTTTGATCGCCGTTAGATATCTTTTATGTAGTAGCGCAAACCTTCATAATGATTATTATTTGTACAGTAGTTGCACCATCTTTGATTTATTGGTTTATCACCAAAAATTTTAAATGTTAAATTAGTTATTTATTTTGGTGTCTTGTTATCATATGAGCATGCATATAAATAGCCAAACTTTAGCATACAATTTTCTAGATTGATTTCTTTATTAAAATTTCTCTGGATGTATTCTTGTTATTTTTCTGTGAGATAATTCAGTGTTATATATGTTGATCAGCTTAATCTCTTTATCCATAAATTTTTTTTAATATTTGTTTATTCACAATTTCGTCGAACCAAAACTCTTCCATTTGATTTTATTCTTATAGTTTATCTTTCATGTTAATTAACTTGTATGGTTCTTTTCTCTGTAGTAGTTTCTTAGACGATTTTGTTTAGAATCATTGTCTTATAGCTCTTTCTTGTTGAAATTCTCTTCAACCATCATCATTGGTACTTTTTTTTTTTTATCATTTTCTGAATTTTATTACTTACAAAAGCATTTCTGATTTTGGGTTTTTTCTTATATTACAGTCAATGTCTTGATTCTCTCCAATTTTTGTGACTTGATTAGAGATGTTTACTATTATTAATATTTTACTTTTTTGTTTGACGTTTGTGTTTATTTTTGTGGTTTATTGGCTCAACTTTCTGTTATATCTTTTGGTGGTGAATTTTGAGATTTTGAAGCTCTTGCTAGACAAGCTTTAGGTTGTAGTGTGGCTGTTTATGGTTGATTCCTGAAAAAATAATTTCTCAAAAAACTTAGTAAAAAGCTACTTCCACTCATTGGAGTGGTAGTTTCATAGTTAAATCATTCTTTTCAATAATTGACCATCTTAGTGAGAAGCTAGTTTCACTATAGGAGCTTCAATGATCTAATTTTTTTTTATCAATTGTGATGATTTTTTTGCTGTTAAACAACATCTTATTTCCAGCTTTTACTAGCTGCCCAACACTATTAAATAGATTTTATGTGATGTTTAGAACTAAAAATACATTGCGTATAGTAATTGACCCAAGATTAATTGGACGATGATACTATTTATGCCAATACTTACAATTTTCTTTCCAATAGTCAGTTTGATTGGAGTAAGAACAAATCTAGTCAACTTTGAAAAAATCTGTTATTTTTATACCATGTGATTTATTGCTCCACTGTAAATAATTCATTTGCTTTGAACTGTTGGTATTGAGTTTCTGAAAATAATAATTCTTTCATATTAAGTTATTTGTTAGCTTCTTCTTCGTGCATGTAAGCTTATTAAGTTTTCTTTTTCTGCATTCTCTAGATATCTGTCCAAAGTTGAAGCATTCTATTCATCATTTTTGCTGCCTGTTTAAATCACCTTTAGGCATCTTGTTTTTTAGTAGCATAAAGCTTCATAATGATTATCATTGGTACAATAGTTGCACCATCTTTGATTTATTGGTTTATCACCAATTTTTTAAAATGTTAGGTTGGTTCTTTGACTCTCGTGAATTGGTTCCTTGATTTCGGTATCTTGTTATCATATGAGCATGCTAATCTAATTATTTATATTATTGTTATATAATGGGGAAAAATACCAATTAAAATCTAAAGTTTCAAAAAGGAAGTCAAAATAAATATCAAGTTTAAAGTGAGTAAAATATCTCTAATTATTAAATTTGTACCAAATAAATTATATAAAATGTCAGAATTATGTGTCACAATGGTGACCATCTCTAAAATTCATAACACATGTCTGAGGTTCGAACCCAACATCCCACAATCATAAAGAAGATATTAAAGCAATTAGACTAAATTGACAAAAAAATCATATAATTTTGTTGACTCAGCCATTTAAAACCTTTTGAAGTCAACCGTTAATCACTAAAAACGTTAATTATTAAAACTACATCATTTTTTATGTGATCCTGCTTAGCACGGACGGACTTACATACAACACATTAAAGATGGATCAGGTGGCCCAAAGGAGGTTGTGGACGTCCATCCAATCAACTCAACTAACGTCCATATCATGAAGCCAGACGTCCTGCAACACGTCCCGAAAGTCCTAACTCAGTACCCGGCCGTCCAGACTCAGTACCAGGACAAGGACCCCGACCCAATCTTCCCATGATCCAGTCCTGTCTCGACAACGCCTATGACCCGCGTCAACCGGAAACCGACCAGACGTCAGCCATCATCAGACCATCCCTTGACCCGATCTCGACCATGGCCTGATCCGAGCTACGATTAAGACCCCTGGACCATTCCATTTGGTCCATTGACTAGAATCAGACCAAGACACTTCAACATGTTCTTGGTCACATCATCCACCATTCACAATCACTTCACTTTCATTCAGATTTGTTAGATACAATTAATGGCTATCTGAATTAAATTTTTGGGCAAGGGTTCATCTTAGTTCCCTTTTCCTTAGTGAGTTTTTGTCCCACTGAATTTTTCTCACTAAGGTTTTTAATGGGGCTTTGATGAATTTTTGAAGGATCAAATGTTTAAGGCCCATAGACTTTGTATTGTGTTCTAGCCCATTTTTTGGCCCATTTTCTCTGTATTTCTTTGCATTTAATAAAGTAGTTGGCAGTTGGGAGTTATCTCCTTTATTTCCCTTCTTGAATGGCTTTGCATGTTCTTGGAGTTTGTTCCGAACATGCAAGCCTTCTAGTTTCTTCTACTTCTCCCTATATATATCTGGCTTTGGCCATTTGTATATCTCATAGAGATTTTTAATAAAAAGGTTTTTCCTTCTTAAGAGTTTCGATCACTGAGTAGTGCATCATATCTACTCTCTCCTAGGCCCTCCTTTGGTGTGTATTATCCTCGGGCCTGTCTAGGAAACCCTTGAACCTTGGTGCATCATATCTTTGGTTCATCAAGTCCGATAAATCAAAGGTCTTCCGCAGCCTTTGTGCGACCGCATCACTCCACATCTCCTGGCAACTTGAACTCACGCTCGTTGTGCAAGGCTTATCCGCCCTTACTCCCTTGTTGTGCCGATTTTGGGTTGTGATCTTGACCAAAATCTTATCAAGTGGTATCAAAGCAACACAACAAGCTGAGTTTTCGTTTTCCTTTTCTTTTCTTTTCATTTTGTTTTTCATTCATAGTTTCTATCAAATCCGTTTGTTACATTTGTTTTCATGTTTGAGTTACGCTTTACCTTCTTTCAAAAGAACTTTTGAACTGACCATTTTTTATGTTTGCTTTTGGCAGGTACAATGATCGATCTAGAAGAAAAGGCATCACGTCTTGTTAAAGCATTTACATTACGCAGGGAACAAATACAAAGAGTTCACCACGACTCTTTTCATGCCCGCTGGAGAGATGATGTTCAAGAATAGGGCAGACCCCTTTTTCAAGATCAGAAATACATCTATCAACGACATCAGCTACCTGAATCCCCATCTAGACGTGGAAGGTCTGACCAGATTCATGAAAGGTGAGTACCTCAACGAAACAAGTTCCATGAACCACCTAGGCGTGAGTGGTCTGATCAAAGGCATGAAAGGCGTTCCATGGAATCTACAAAAAGAAGTCGTGATCGCCAAGATTCTTATGTTGATGAATGGCTTTACCAGACATATGAGAGGAGTTCCTTTCTTTCTTCATAGGGAAGACATGTTCAACAAAGAAGTTGTGGTGATGAAGCCATGGAACAGCTCAAACAAAACAATCCTCAACGACCAAACAAACTTCACCAACAGCTGGAAATGCCAAAAGCCTTTGGAAGACCTTGATGATCTGCTTAAGAAAGCGTTTAAGGACTGGAGAATAGCCGGAAAAAGAACAAATCTCCACGCCTATCTTCAGAAGCTCTTACCACCAATCAGGAGTATAGTTACCCTATTGTAGAACCGGTTGATCAAATCAAAGAAACGGACCAGCCACTTCTGGTTTGCAAAGGTATGAACAAAACTGCTAGTTCAGATTTGTGTGCCAATGATATTTTATGCCCTATGAGTAGAATGAACCTGAAGTATATCTAGATTTAGGAAAAACACCAAAATATGATTCTTATGATGAAAGTGAATTGTTGTATAATGAGTTGCTTTTTAGTTTTGATAACTATCAATTCACTGTTTTTTCATTTGTATATTTAAAGAGGCTTGCTTAAGCCTTACTAATCATAAACTGGTGCAGCCGAGTATAGTTTAGTTTTCCTTGCAGGTTCATAAAGAAAACCGACCAGGACAGGCACAAAAAGACTCCTGGACCATTTCATTTGGTCCATTGACTAGAATCAGACCAAGACACTTCAACATGTTCTTGGTCACATCATCCACCATTCCCCATCACTTCACTTTCATTCAGATTTGTTAGATACAATTAATGGCTATCTGAATTAAATGTTTGGGACAAAGGTTCATCTTAGTTCTCTTTTCCTTAGTGAGTTTTTGTCCCACTGGGTTTTTCTCACTAAGGTTTTTAATGAGGCTTTGATGAATTCTTGAATGATCAAATGTTTTTGTATTGTGTTCTAGCCCATCTTTGGCCCATTTTCTCTTTCTTTCTTTGCATTTAAATAAAGTAGTTGGCAGTTGGGAGTTGGGAGTTATCTCCTTTATTTTCCTTCTTGCATGGCCTTGCATGTTTTTGGAGTTTGTTCTGAACATGCAAACCTTCTAGTTTCTTTTACTTCTCCATATATATATCTGGCTTTGGCCATTTTATATTTCTCATCGAGATTCTTAATAAAAAAGTTTTTCCTTCTTAAGAGTTTCGATCACCGAGTAGTGCGTCATATCTACTCTCTCTCCTAGGCCCTCCCTTGGTGTGTAATATCCTTGGGCCCGTCTAGGAAACCATTGTTGAACCTTGGTGCGTCATATCCTTGGTGCGTCATATCCTTGGTTCATCAAGTCTGGTAAATCAAAGGTCTTCCGCAGCCTTTGTGCGACCGAATCACTCCACATCCCCTGGAAACTTGAGCTCACGCTCGTTGTGCAAGTCTTATCCCCTCTTACTCCCTTATTATTCTGATTATGGGTTGTGATCTTAACCAAGATCATATGAATTTTGGATTTAACTAAAACAAACCTAAATCACCCTTGTTTGCCGTGTTTAAAAAAAACGAAAGAAAAATACATAACAAACACATGTTGACAAGAACTCATACGTCATTACATAACATAACAATGTTTATATACAAAAAAACACATGCAAGTTTTGATAAAGCTTCATAAGTCATTACATAGTAACACGAGAAAAACAATAAAAACTTCAGACAGTTTTTGTGATAGTTTACATGTAGATAAATCTCCAAAACAATTGATCAAACATGTGAATGTTTTTGAGATTGAAAAAAACCTTGAAAAAGCCCTTGCGTTTATTTTCCTTACAAAAAAACGTAAGAGTAAGTTGCGAACATGACAAGTGTTTGTCAATGAAAAAAGGATTGATAAAACATACTGCATATTCAATTCGTAGCCGACCCTTTGAACTCTTCAGTTTTTTTTCAGCTGTTGGGTTAGAACATGTGGCTGACATGAGTATAGAAATTTAGAGCATGTCATCACATGCTTTTCTCGGTCAAGCTTCGTCTTATTAAGGGAAGAAGAAGATTCATTGGCTGCTTACCTAGTCTGTATGGTGGTGGCAACAATGATACCTATTCACCTTGGCCATAATTTCATTCTCTACACCGGTTTGATACTACGAGAATAAGTTATCTTCACATCACAACCGTGTAATATTTGGCCACAAAATCATCAATCTTTAGTTTTTTTTCAGGGATTACACATGAGACATGAATACATTGTATACCTGTAAAATGCCACTTCATACATCCACATAATTTCAAATCCATATTAACACAATAGGCAACACCATGATCATCTATCTCATAAGCATTTCCACATGCCATGTATCTAATGCATTCCTTTGTCTTTTCCTTAGTCTCCTCATCTCTAAAGATGTTCTCGTTGTGAATTTAATCTTTATCTGTGAAGCAATGATAGCTTTTTAGAGAGTACAAATTATGCATTGCCGCCTTATGTCCTATGGAAAGACTTACTAAATTTGTTGAGGTTATCATTGCAATATGATCTTACTCTAAAAGAGAGCCTTAGACCATGTATTGGAGTTTGATTTTAATAGGGAATCAAATGCACTAGAACTATAGATCCGCAGTGCTTGCATGTGATCATCATATTCTTCTTTAGTGTAGCTATGTGCTTTTTCCAAAATAGCTTCTATGGATCCTTGTTATCTTTCTTCCAGTTTGCAAAAATATGTATTGAACGGCCTTGTTTGTTTATAAGTCGCTGGCAACTGCGACCAGCGACTGTGACCAGCAATTGTTCATTTGGTAGTCGCAGAACCTGCGACAAGCGACTGTGACTGGTCGCAGCGACCAGTGACTGCGACTGGTCACAGTGACTGAAAATTTTAAGTCGCTAGTTTTTTTTGCGACTGGTTTTTACGACCGCGATCTGCGACCAGCAATTGTTCGTTTGGTAGTCGCAGAACCTGCGACCAGTGACTGCGACCAGCGACTGAAAATTTTAAGTCGCTAGATTTTTTTGCGACTGACTTTTTGCGACCGCGATCTGCGACCACCGATAAAAAATCAGCGACTGTCAAACGAACAAACCAGCGACTGCGACTAGGAAAGAAACCAGCGACTGTCAAACGAACATCACAACAGTCGCAGGTTATAGTCGTTGGTTGCTGATCGCAGTTGCAGGTCGCAACGACTTGTAAACAAACAGGGCCAACACATACAATGTTCAACTTGTTCTCTTTTTTTCTTTTTTTTTTACAGCATTCACAAGCCCGTGTATATATAAGAACACAAATCAAAACACAACAAAAATATAATCAAATGACATTATAGTTTTTGTATCCCTTTCTTGTAGTTCCAAATTGGATTCCAAAAGCTTCACGAACCATTCGTAATTCAAGTTATTTTCAATCTCAACAACAGTCCAAGCAATTGGTATAATTGTACTGTTTCCATATATTCCTATAACAACAAATAGATGCCCTTTGATATCACATTTCAAAAACAAACTGAAAGATTATGAGATTGAGAGAAATAAAAATTTAGAGATTGAGAGAGAGAGAGATTAAAGAGAAAATTGAGAATGAATATTATTGAGTATTTAGAAAAATGAATTTCTTGCTTACAAAGGAAGAGAGAGATAGCTATTTATACTAATATAATCTATGCTTGTTTGGATACTAAGATAGCCTAATACATGTTAGGCTACAAGGATAACATATCATTAATCACAAACAAGCCTAAGTCACTTCCTTTGGACACATGGCGCCTACTTAGAGATAAAGGCACTCTTTCTTCATTTCTTCACTTTGTCTTCATCATTTTTCTTCATTCCAACACTCCCCCTCAAGCTTAAGTCATGGAGAATGCCTAAGCTTGCAACCATGAAGTATTACCTCATTAAAAACCTAAAGAAGGAAAACCCAATTGGGACAAAATATTTTCTAGGGAAAAAGAGTATAACACTCCATGATCAGGATCAGTGTTGTGGAATGGACATGAGGTCAAGACTTGGGTAGATAGAGCCGCCAGTCTTTAGTGTGGTAGCCTTGGTAAACACATTAGCTAGTTGATCTTCACTCCTTGTGTAGTAAGGTAAGATGGTTCTATTTCTTATAGCTTCTTTCACCTTATGGTAATCTACATCAATATGTTTGGTTCCAAGCTCACGCCTATAATATCAAGGAGGAGTTGCTTTAGCCAGATGCATTCTGTTGTAAGCTTCTTCATGGCCCTGTATTCAGCTTCTGCATTAGAGCAAGATACAACTTTCTGCTTCTTGGTCTTCTAAGTCACAAGATTACCTCTTATGAAATTGCCGTAGCCAATTGTGCTTCTCCTGTCTTCTCTGTCTCCTGTCCAATATGCATTACAATAACATACAACATTTGTGTTTACATTACAAACCATCCATATACCTTGTTATTTGGTGCCTTTCAAATATCTCAATATGCGCATGATCATATCCCAATATCTTTTCTTTGGGTCTTGCATATGTTGAGACACCTGATTAACAACAAAACATAAGTCAAGTCTAGTGATGGTTAGATATATAAGCTTACCAACCACTTTTCTATACAGTTTTGCATCATGAAACTTATCATTTCCTAGCTCCCTCTCAGGTTCTATCTTGTAGCCTTCTTCTATGGGTGCCTTAGCTGGTTTAGCTTCCATAATACCTGTAGAGGTTAGAAAATCCAAAATATATTTTCTCTGAGATAAGAAGAGACCTTCCTTAAACCTACACACTTTAATTCCTAAAAAGTATTTAAGTTCACCTAGATCCTTAATATCAAAGACACTCTTTAAATAAGCTTTAGTAGATTTAATGCATACTTTATCACTCCTTGATATGATTATATAATCCACATAAATGAGTATAACCACAATACCTTCCTCACTTTTAAGTGTAAAGAGAGTGTGTTCAACTTCTAACCTTTTAAAACCTCTGTCCCTTAAGGTCACATTCAGCTTATGGTACCAAGCTCTTGGGGATTGTTTTAGGCCATAGATAGCCTTTCTTAACCTCAGTGTATTGCCACCACCAACTTGATCTTCCAAACCTGGTAGTGGTGTCATGTACATTTCCTCTTCTAGCTAACCTTGTAAGAATGCATTCTTAACATCCATTTGCCACAATTCCCAATCAAGATTAGCAGAAAGAGATAGAACAACATTAACATAGCGTAATTTAGCTACAGGTGCAAAGGTATCCCTATAATCTTCATCATAAGTCTGTGTGAAACCTCTAGCTACCAACCTAGCTTTATACCTATCTATATCACCATTGCTTTTATACTTAATGGGGGATATCCATTTAGAATTTACAGCCTTTTTCTCTTTTGGTAGAGTGGCTGGAGCATAGGTTACATTCTTATCCATAGCTTGTCTTTCAGCTTGGGTAACATCTCTCCATTCCTTTATCTCCATTGCTTCCTCATAGCTCTTTGGAATCTGCTCTTTATCTATACTCACAGTGAAAGCAACATGATTAGCTAGAATATTAACAAGATTACATACTCCCTGATAATGATGAGCTACTGCATTGTGGTTGTAGTACACTCTTGTATTCTTCCAATTATCAGCTGGGAACCTTTGTCTTATGCTTCTTCTAAGTGTCACTGGTTGTTCTACTTCTTCTTCCAAAGCTTGCACAAGAATAGGTTGTTCCCTTGGTCTTTTAGAGGCTGAAACTAGAATGGTGTACTCTCCTTCTGAATCATCTTGAGCATGTGTAGATGATTCTCCCCACTCATGATCAAGATGATGAAGTTCAGGTGGACTGGAGGGAGCTAGAGCAGATTCTTGCTGAGAAGCTGGAGTGTGCCAAGAAGATGGACCTGGTTCATACTGGGATGTGTGCGGTTCTTATGTGGTCATGTGGCGCGGTTTGTGCCGAACCAAAGCTAGAGGTGCTGGCGCGGTTCGTGCTGGTGCTGGAATGGGCATGCTCGGTTGCGGTTCGTGCGTGCTTGGTTCAGGGACGTGCCGAGGTGTTAGAACTTGGACAGGTGCTTGGACAGGTGCTGGAGCCTTAAGAGGTACTATGCCAATGCTTTCTAAGATCCTCCTCAGATTCTCAGCTTGGTCAGATGTTGTTGTTAAAATGTCTTTGAATTCTTTCCAAGTTCCCTCTTCATAGAATCCTTTAGACTCTTTCTACTTGACATCTCTGGATGCCAGGACTCTTCTAGTCTCTAGATTGTAGCATTTGTATCCCTTTTTGTAGGAAAATATCCAATGAACATAGCCTTGGTGCTCTTTGGTTCCAGCTTGTTCCTAAGTTCTCATGGTACTAAAACAAAACAAACACACTAAAAAACTCTGAAGTATTCAATATTAGACTTAGTTTTGTTTAATACCTCAAACGGAGACAAATCATCTATAACTTTAGTTGGAGTTTTATTGATTAAGTAGCATGCAGCTACTAGTGCATCTCCCCAAAAAAGTTTGGGAACCTTCTTGTGGAATATCATTGTTCTCACAACTTCCATCAAATGTCTGTTTTTCCTCTCAGCAACTCCATTTTGTTGTGGAGTGTATGGACAGATTGTTTGATATTTAATGTCATGCTTGGCCAAGTGTTACTGGAACTTAGTGCTAGTGTACTCCCCTCCATTATCTGTTCTAAAACATTTTATCTTGGTAATGTATTGGTTAGTAACATATGTCTAAAAGTTAAGAAATACATCAAACACCATATCATTTGAACTAAACAATGTAACCCAAGTATACTTAGATTTTTTATCAATGAATGTTTCAAAATACTTCTGGTTTTCTATAGAAGGAAAGGGAGATGTCCAAACATCAGAATGTACTAAATCAAAACAATTATCACAAGCATGAGTTGATTTTTCAAAAACAATTATACTATGTTTGCCAAGAATACATGATTCACAAATGTTATTAAGCAATTTTACTCCTGGTATAATCAATTCCAATGCTCTAGGATGAGGATGTCCTAATCTAGCATGCCAAAGCTCAGCATTCATACTCATATCAACATTATGAGCACACGGTTGGATAAGAGAGGGAGAAGGCAAATCTTCTAATACATACAAATCATTCCTTTTAGTTCCTTTGCCAAACTTCTTACTTGTTTCAACATCCTGAAAGTAGAAGTCATTAGGACCAAAGATATATTGACAATTCAAGTCAGTAGTAGCTCTTTTAACAGAAAGCAAATTAGATGTGAAAGAGGGCATATAAAAAGCTTTAGATTCTCTATCAAACAACTTAAGCTTTCCTACTCCTTTGATTGGAACATTTACTCCATTTGCAATCACAACACTACCTAAATCATGTTCTATGTTTTCTATTAAACCTAGATCCTTTATCATGTGATGAGATGCACCAATATCAACAATCAAAGAATTAGAAGTCATAGAAGTGTTTAAAGAAACATGATAAGTTTTACCCAACACATTACCAGACTTAAATGCTTTGAGAAGGGCTTCTAGGTCAGCCTATGTGACATATTCATTTGAAGGAACCAATGGAGAAGGTGATGCACACGCCGGCACCAGATTGCACCTGCTTGGACATCCTGCAACATGAACCATGGAAGAGGAGCTAGTACCGGTTGCTGAGGATGGCTTGTTCTTCTCAACAAACCAGCTCAGTTTCAGCTCTGGCTGAAGCACCCAAAACTATTTCTTGCTATGGCCAGTTCTCTTGCAATAGTCACACAGCTGCTTCTTCTTCTTAGCATCTGTTGTTGTAGACTTGAAGACCCTTTTGATGAACAACCACCATGTAAACCTTATGGCCAAAGAGTTCATGAGACCCCTGCTCCTTTTGAATCTTTGCACAAACATCTTCAAGACTTGGTAGCTTATCCTCCCTCAGGTGTTTGATCAAGTCAGTGTATGAGGTGTTTAAAGTCATAAGCAGCTTAAACACCTTATCCTGCTCTCTCCTTTCTTGGAGAGTAATAAGATCCATTGTGACTGGTCTAAGCATCTTTAGCTCTGCCCACAATGCTCTGAATGATTCATAATGCTTAGTGAACTCAAAATCTTCCTGTTCAAGCTCATTCCAAGCTTTATTTACCTCAAAAAATTTTAAGGGGTTAGTAGTATTGCCATATACTATTTCCAATGTCTCCCCAAGTTCCTTAGCAATAGAGCAATAAGAGTATGTTTCCAAAAGAGAACTAGCAAGAGAGTTTTGAAGTATGGCTAGTACCGTTTGATCTTGCTGAAACCATAGGGATTGATCAGCCTTTTCAGCCTGAGCCTCCTCATCAATCACCTGAAGGCCCGGTTGAAGAATATGGCTTCATATGCCTTTGCTGCACAAAGTAGTCTTCATAGTCCAGGACCAGAGCAGATAATTTGCTCCCTGAAGCATAAAAGGGGCCTTAAGGTGCGCTTGGAAATCCATTTGAACCGTTCTCAAGCCTGCAAAAGCAAAGAATCCAAGACCAAGCAACACGCGCAACACCAATCTAAAGAAGGCGCATCCAACAAGATACTGGACTAGTTCAAACGCTTGCCTAACCGCCAACAACTTGCTTCAACAGACCTAAACTACTTACTAACAGCTGATTCATCAGTTAAAACTGATTGCAACAACCAAATTAACTTCCAATTTAAGGTTCCCGCCTTTTTCATAAAAACATATTTTTTCCTAACTTTCAAGAAACCTTTTCTTGAAGTCAAAAAATATTTAAATTGCAACCAAATTTCGTGAAGATCTCCATAAGATCCTTAAATAAGTTTTGATTGTCCAAGATTCGAAAAAGATTGAGAAAAATTGAGGTTTATAAGACAAATACCCCAAGTAGATCGAATCTGGATCTTTTGAAGAACATTGATCAAGCAAACTCCTAAACGTAAAAAGGGGCAAAGAGGAACTCCTGAATCATCAACTAGACTTGTTATAATTGAGCTTAGGCTTTGAAATCACGTGATTTGATGAAGAATTGAAGGAGATATGCTCGTTGCAAACCCAGGTACCCGCGGCGGATGTGATTGCGACACCACCAAAGGAGATTGATGATAAATTTCGACGCAGACCACCAAATTGGATGAAACCACCGGGTAAATGCACAGAATTTTCCGGAGAACCACCATTGATGAAGAATACGGCAAGAAATCTCGAATTCTTTCCGAAGAAATTGATTAAACCTCAAACCATCTGCGATAGGTCCAGTTTCTAAGGTACAAAGATGATTGCGTGTAGAAAGAAGAGAAATTACAGAATTCTTGTGCCAGATTGATGTAACCTGGATCTGATACCATGAAAGATTATGAGATTGAGAGAAATCGAAATTTAGAGATTGAGAGAAAGAGATTAGAGAGAAAAGTGAGAATGTATATTATTAAGAATTTAGAAAAATGAATTTATTGCTTACAAAGGAAGAGAGAGATAGTTATTTATACTAATTTAATCTAGGCTTGTTTGGATACTAAGATAGCCTAATACATTTTGGCTACAAGAATAACATATCATTAATCAAAAACAAGCATAAGTCACTTCCTTCGGACACATGACAGCTACTTAGAGATCAAGGCACTCTTTCTTCATTTCTTATCTTTGTCTTCATCATTTTTCTTCATTCCAACAAACACCATATAACCCAATGATTGACTTATATGATTCTCCAATATTCTTTATGTGCTGCGAAAAAAACATATAACTTGTCAAATCTTTGCTTGTTGCATAGAGTATCACCAGGAATAGTCTCAGTCTCCATTGTTGTATGTGGATTCGACCTGTGTATCTCCGTTTTGTAATCTCATATACGTGAAAAATGAGCTTTTTGGCTGGTTTTTTCTCACTAAAGCTGATGAGGCCCCAGACCGTACCGACAGCATTACCAACCTAGCGACCAACCCAAGCGGACAGCACCCGGACGAAGCCGCTCCAGTCGTGCCGACCGGGCCCATGACTCGACCAAGGGCCAAGGCATTAGGAACCAAAATCAACCATTATGTTGAGCGCCTTATTGAGGTTCTTCCAAGGAACCACAAGCCCATCCCTGGGCCGGACCCAAGACCAGACCTCAACACCACGGCCCAACTTTGGGAGCTGCTTAGTCGTCGGACTTCTGACTCATTCTTCCTTACCATCACCCCGGGTTAAGGATGCCAAAGACGCACTAAGGAATTGTACTCTTTTTCCTACCTTCGGTTTTTTCCCATTGGGTTTTTCGAAGAAGGTTTTAACGAGGCAACATCCTTAGTGTGCACTCGGACTTGGGCTTAGTCACCTCAGGAAGCCCACAGATTATGCCATCTTTGTTGTCTTATTTTTTTTCTAAGTCAGGAACTTGGGCCCGCACCAAGCCCATTAAGGCCTGCGGCCCAAGTCATCCATTTAAACTCCTTGTTGTTTTATTTTGACGTCTTGTTGTTTATCCTAGAACTACTTGTTGTTTTCTTTGTAAGGAAGAAGCCCTAAGACTTGGGTCTATATAAGCCAAGTTATTTTCATTAATAAAATCAGACAATTGACAAGAAAAATAGAACCGTATTCTAATAGCCTTAAAACCGGTGCCACCTGCTCTAAGTGTGGTCCTGTGGCTCTAGCCTTGGAGGTTGGAGTCTTCCATGGTGTATCACAGCTCTTCCATCCCCGTGTGATCCAGTACGTCCCATCGTCCCTTGTTCCTACGCTGGTTCTGATCGAGACTCTCTCGGACCGCACTCGCGTCCCAGCAATCGAGTCTCTCTCGCAGGTTCTGGTCCGCGCCGCACCAGCAAACCTCCATTGGTTCCTCTTGCGTCCGTAGCCCCCATCATCTGGTATCAGAGCCCCAAGCTCCTAGTACCCGGTTGTGCCTATCCCCTTTTTTATGCTCTTTGTTTTCATTTTTTTTGTTTGATTAAAACCCCTACTTTGACTCGCTTCTCTCCTACCCTGCAAGGTGAAGAGACTCAAGTAAAAAAAAGGAAAAAAACACCATAAGAACCGCTACTACAAAGTCAGAACCAAACAGGTTCTATCATTCCTGTCCTTTATTCTCATTCGTTTAAAAAAAAAAGAGAGAGAGAAGAACTTGTTGAAAACGACCTAGGGATTTACTAGCAATACACGTTTGACCTGATAACTCACACATGTTCTTGCGTGAACTGAAGTTACATCGCTTATCTTGTGCTAAAAACCTTATCGCGTGTACCATGCAGTTAAGAACTAGGATCCTGAGCCTAGCCCTTAGCGCTTCCAAGCGTCCAGCGCCTTAGGTGAACCCGCGCGAGAACTAGGTTAGAACTTGCGTAAGACCATCCAAGTTCGCAGCATAGGATTTTCTACAGATTGGATTAGGCAAGAAATTAGGCTAAGAAACATTTCCATATTCTACTTAGGAAGTTTTCCCAATCCTGTGCCAGCCCCTTTAAGGTTTAGGAATACTTCCAAAATCCGTTTGGGGAATTTCCATTTTCGAATTAGGCAGCAATTTATTTTCTACGAAAATTTCCAAAACCCGATTTTTTTGGCAATAACTCTAGGCCTAGATTTCCATAAAAGCTTTAGGGAAAATTTCCAAAAACCAATTTAGGGAATAATTTAAGTGTAGAAAACTTCCATAACCCATTTAGGACATCTTTCCTTTTCTAGTTTAGGCAAGTATCCAAATTATGATAGTTTCCAAATTCTGGTATTTGGAAAGTTTATATTTTTGGAAAGTTTCCAATTTAGGAAAGTTCTATTTTAGGAAAGTTCTATTTTAGGAAAGTTTACAAATTAGGAAACTGAAAGAATATGAAATTAAGAGATTTGTAGAATTAGAGAATGAGAGATTAGAGAGTTTTAGAGAGAATAATTATTTTATTAAGAGAATGAGAATAATAGTTTCTAAGTTACAAATGAGGAGAGATAATTATTTATACTAATCTAGTCTAGGCTTGTTTGGATACAAGGATTGCCTTATATATGAATGACTACAAGGATAACATAATACTACACAAACAAACCTTAGACACTCTCCTTAAACTTAGTCAATTCACGCCTTTAATCAACTATTAAAGGCTTCTTTCTTTCATCATTTATTCTTCATTCCGACACTCCCCATCAAGCTTAAGACATGGAGAATGCCTAAGCTTGCAACCATGAAGCATTACCTCATTAAAAACCTAAATAATGAAAACCCAATTGGGACAAAACATTTTCTAGGAAAAAGAGTATAACACTCCATGTTAGGATCATTTTTGTGGAATGGACAGAAGGCCAAACCTTGGATAGATGGAGGCACCATTCTTCAGAGATGTTGCCTTGGTGAACACATCAACTAGTTGATCCTCACTCCTTGTATAGCAAGGCAAGATGATTCCTTTCCCAATAGCTTCTCTTACTTTGTGACAGTCTACTTCTATATGCTTGGTCTTTTCATGAAACACAGAGTTGGAAGCAATGTGTATAGCAGCCTGATTATCACAATGGATGGTGATAGGTTCTTCATACTTCACGGCCAAGTCTTCCAAAATTTGCTTCAGCCAAATACATTCAGTTGTAAGCTTCCTCATGGCTCTATATTCTGATTCTGCACAAGAGCATGATACCACCTTTTTCTTCTTGGTTTTCCAAGTCATAAGGTTCCCTCCTATGAAAGTACAATAGCCTGTGGTACTTCTCCGATCCTTCCTATCTCCTGCCCAATCTGCATTACAATAACCAACCACATTTGTGTTTCTATTGTAACCCATCCATATACCTTGTCCATGAGTGCCTTTTAGATATCTCAAAATTCGGTTTGCCATCTTCCAATGTCTTATCTTTGGACCTTGCATGTGTTGAGATACCTGATTCACAGCAAAACATTAATCAGGTTTAGTAATGGTTAGATAAATAAGCTTACCAACCACTTTCCTATAGAGCTTAGGATGACAAAAATCAATTTCCTCCTCTAGCTCCCCCTTAGTTCCGATTTTATAATCTTTTTCTAAGGGTGTTTTGGCTGGTTTATCTTCCATCATACCTTTAGAGGTTAGTAAATATACAACATATTTCCTTTGAGATAAAAAGATACCTTCCTTGAACCTACACACTTCAATTCCTAAGAAGTATTTAAGTTCTCCTAGATCCTTAATATCAAAGACACTCTTCAAGTATTATTTTGTAGATGCAATACCAACACTATCACTACCAGATATGATTATATCATCTACATAAATGAAAATTACCACAATACCTTCCTTACTCTATAGTGTAAAAAGAGTATGTTGAACTTCAGATCTTTTGAAACTTTTATCCATCAAGGTTACACTTAGCTTGTGGTACCAAGCTCCTTGAGATTGTTTAAGGCCATAGATGGCCTTTCTCAGCCTAAGTATGTTGCCGCCTCCTACCTCCTCCTCTAGACCTGGTGAAGGTGTCATGTATACCTCTTCTTATAGTTCACCTTGTAATAATGCATTCTTAACATCCATTTTCCATAACTCCCAATCAAGGTTAATAGCAAGTGAAAGAACAACATTAACATAATGAAGCTTAGCTACAGGTGCAAAGGTATCCCTATAATCTTCACAATTCTTTTCCATAGCTTGTTTCTCAGCTAGGATAGCTTCCCTCCATATTTTCTTAGTCATAGCTTCCTCATATGTCTTTGGAATCTGTTCCTTATCAAGACTAGAAATGAAAGCAACATGATTAGTAGGTAAGTAAGCAATATTAAAAACTCTCTGATCATGATGAACCACAACATTTCCATTGTAGAAAAATGGTGGTTTTGTTTGTCTTTTGCTCCTTCTTAGGACTGTAGGTAGAGCTTCTTGGATAGGATCCTCCTCTTCACCTAAAACTTCAATAAGAGTGGGTACAACTCTTGATCTTTTGGAAGCTGAGACTAGAATTTATTCATCTCCTGCTGAGTCTTGTTGGAAATGAGTAGATGTCTCTCCCCCCCATGTTCAAGAGGAGGAAGGCCAGGAGAAATGAAGGTACCATGCTGCAGATGGATGGAAGGGCCGGACAAGGTGGATGGTCACGGCTCGGCTGGCTGTGCCGTGGCTGACTGGTTGGGACTGGACATGGCTGGTACAGGCTTAGGAGCCGTGGCCGTGGGCTGCTGATCATGAGGTGAAACTATAACAATGCTCTCCAAGAGCCTCATCATGTTCTCAGCTTGGTCTGATCTTGTTGTGGAGATGTCCTTGAATTGATCCCAAGTTCCTTCTTCATAGAAACTTCGGATTGTTGGAATTTGACATCTCTGGATACCAAGACTCTTCTAGTCTCTGGATCATAACATTTGTATCCTTTCTGAGTAGAGAAATACCCAATGAACATAACTTTGGTACTCTTTGGTTCCAGCTTGTTCCTTTGCTCCCTTGGAACTAATATAAAACAAACACAACCAAAAACTCTTAAGTGGTAAATATTAGGTCTAGTTTTGTTTAGTACCTCAAATGGAGACAAGTCATCTAGGACTTTTGTAGGAGTCCTATTAATCAAGTAGCATGCAGATACAAGAGCATAACTTTCATGTGGAACATCATTGTTCTCACAACTTTCATCAAATGTCTATTATTCCTTTCAGCCACTCCATTTTGTTGTGGAGTGTAAGGACAGCTTGTTTGATGTTCAATGCCATGCTTTGCCAAGTGTTGTTGGAGTCTGGTGCTAGTGTATTCTCCTCCATTATCTGTTCTAAAGAATTTAATACTTGCATTGTATTGATTAGTAACATATGCTTGAAAATTTAAAAATGCATCAAATACTCTATCTTTAGAACTAAGCAAAGTAACCCAAGTATATTTGAACTTTTCATCAATAAATGTCACAAAATACTTATGGTTTTCTCTAGATGGGAATGGAGATGTCCAAACATCAGAATCACCAACTCAAAACAATTATCATAAGTACGCAAAGATTTTTCAAAAACTGTTTTGCAATGCTTTCCAAGTATACAAAAATCACACATATCTTTTAGCATTTTTAAACCAGGAACAATCAGTTCAAGTACTCTAGGATGAGAATGTCATAATCTAGCATGCCAAAAATCAAAATCATTACTAAAAGAGCTAGCATTAACAGCCGCTTCTAGCCCACTAGCTTTAGTCATGTTTTCAAGCACATACAAGTCATCTCTTGTGGTTCCTTGTCCAAATCTTCTACTAGTCTCAATATCCTGAAAGTAGAAATTATTAGGACCAAAGATAGCTTGACAATTTAAATCAGTATTAGCTCTTTTAACTGAAAGCAAATTAGAAGTAAAAGGCTTTAGACTCTTTATCAAACAACTTAAGTTTTTTAATGCCTTTAATTAGTACTTTAGTTCCATTAGAAATGACAACATTACCTAAGGCAGGTTCTATATTCTCTAGCAGTCCTGATCACTAATCATATGGTGAGAAGCACCAGAATCAACAACCAATAATTTAGAGGCATTAGGAGTGAAAGAAGTTTGAAAAGAAACATGAAAAGTTTTACCCAACACATTATCATCATTAATTGCTTTGAGGAGAGCTTTTAGATCTGATTTTGTCACAAATTCAGATGCTGGAGACATGACACTAGTTGAGGCTGAGTGACAATGGGAGTTGGTACATGCTTTTGAAGAGGCCGCCTGCTTGTACATGCCAAGCTAGCAGTTGAGTATGGCCGGCTGTGGGCTGTTGTTTCTCAAGGGCCCAGCTTGGCTTCAGCTCAGGGTGAAGTATCCAACACTCCTTCTTTGTATGGCCACTCCTTTGGCAATGGTCACAACTTGGTCTCTTCTTCCTATTTTCATTTGTTGTTGTTGGTTTGAAGAAACCAATTCAGCCTTGTTGCCAAATAGTCCACGGAATCCTTGTTCGTTTTGGATTTGAGCACATACATCTTCCAAGCTAGGGAGCTTATCAAACCTGAGAATATGCTTAATAAGATCTGAGTAAGTAGTGTTCTTTCCTTTCAAGGAGAACAATTGGGTCAATGGTGGCTGGCCTTAGCATCTCTAGCTCAGCCCACAATGCTCTAAATGAGCTATAGTGCTTTGTGAATTCTGCATCCTCCTGCTTCAATTCATTCAAAGCCTTTTTCATCTCAAAAATTCTTAAGAGGTTAGTGGTGTTTCCATACACCTTTTGCAAAGTGTCACAAAGTTCCTTAGCATTCTCACAAAAAGAATAAGCCTCTAAGAGATCACTAGCAAGAGAGTTTTGAAGTATAGAGAGTGCTAACTGGTCTTCTTGATACCATTTGGCTTGAGCATCCACAGCCTCACTAACTTCAGCTACTTTATTTTCTTCAAGGCCATTTGTAGAAATGTGATTCAAAAGGCCTTTACCACCCAATGTGGTTTTCATGGTCCTAGACCATAAAAGGTAATTTGCTCCATGTAGAATAATTGGAGCTCTGAATGTAGTTTGAATTTCCATGTTTTAGAGGCTGAGCAGGCTTGGGTTGGTAGGAATGAACTGGTTGGATGAGCTGGTAGGGACTTAGGACAGCCAGTCGGAACGAGGAACGGCTGGTCGTGCTTGATTGCGTGCGGGAGCTGGGACAGGCGATCACGTGTACTAGTGGTCACGAGGGTGTGTTCGCGTACCGTGGAAGGGTCCGTGGAAGGATCAGTCGGGACACGGTCACGCCAGGAAACGGACGAGGCACTGCTGGTCAGGACGCAAAACTTGGTCGGGACGCTGATCAGGCCGTCACACAGCGTAAGAGAGACCGATCGAGATGTGTACTCGGGTACACTCGGGTTTGGACAAGAAACATGCGGACAAGGTCTGGTCTGGTCTGGAGCAGCAAGCAGGAACACGGGACACCAGAGACACACTATAGCCAGCACGGGATACCAGCAAGGCGCGTGCACGAACAAGTTCCACAAGCCGCGAGTTGTTACTTGTCAACCATGTCCACAACCTAACTTCTTCCAACTAACCTTAACAACTCCTGTAACAGATTTTAACCAACTCCAACCAACAAGATTAACTACTAACAGTCCTAATCTTCATAAATAATAAAGATTCAATACAAATTTCGAATTTTATTAATAAACCAATCCAAAATTCAAATTTCCCTCCTGTTTTAGAATTTAAAAGTTTGATAAGGAAATCAAGAAAATCAATCTTGTGGAGACCCTCACAAGATACTTATCTAACTTTCCAGAATCAAAGTTTTAAAGAAAACTGCGAAGGGATAACAATTTTATCACCAGATTCTTGTGAGAGGAGATTTCTAACGTCTTGAAGAAACTATTCAATAACTTCCTTCAAACTTAAGAGAATTGAGTTCTCATTTAAAAAGAAACTAGACTCGAGGGGCTTGATTTTAGGATTTGGAAAATCATGATTTAATGAAGATTAGCCGACGGAATGATTAGAAGAACACGGAGGTTCGCGGCGGAGCTACTCGCGGAGGTCCGATGCAAGAAAATTCGTATCTTTTGATTCCTGTGGCCAAATGATGCAAATCCAATTGGTGTGGCTTCAGAACTCTCCGAGGAACAATCCAGTGAAAGAAGATTGTCAAAAGATGCCGTGGTTTGGCCGGAATTCTCGGTCAAATTTGACGGCAAAAATAGAACTGAAAGCAGATTATGATGAAAATGATTTCTTCTTGATTCAAAGATTGAATGATGAATTTTAACCAGATTTGATGTAACCTGGCTCTGATACCATGAAAGAATATGAGATTAAAAGATTTGTAGATTTAGAGAATGAGAGATTAGAGAGATTTAGAGAGAATAATGATTTTATTAAGAGAATGAGAATAATAGTTTCAAAGTTACAAATGAGGAGAGAGATAGTTATTTATACTAATCTAGTCTAGGCTTGTTTGGATACAAGGATTTCCTTATACATAAATGACTGCAAGGATAACATAATACTAGAACACAAAAAAGCGTTAGACACTCCCCTTAAACTTTGTCAACTCACGCCTTTAATCAACTATTAAAGGCTTCATTCTTTCATCATTTTTTCTTCATTCCAACAGAAAGTTTCATTTTAGGAAAGTTTCCGTAGGGATACCCTCAAGCAGCTACATCTAGCAGTTCAGACGCATCAGATCGCCCCCAAGATTCAAATGCAGTAATGCAGATGCTGAGCCAGATTACGGCTCAAATGAACACCCTTGCCAACTGCATGGAACAGTTATAGCAACCTGGTCCTCCCTGACAACCAGACATTCCGGAAGCCTCCCATCGCGGTGATGGAAGAAACGTAGGAACCACAACGAATGGACGGACCCATTACTTCGGTCCGTACGCCCACGACCCACAAGACGATGAACCACCCGACCTTCCATCCCATACCGGTCCCACATATTGATACGACCGTGACCCCGGAGCACCGGTGATGTGAGCCTGGACGCTGAGCCAAACGACCGCGTGGAACGTAGCCTGGACGCTGACTTCGAGTACTCGGACGTACACATGTAGGTTGGCCTCGACCGTGGGCCTGAACGTGGCCTTGTCCGTGACCACAACGATGGCTTCGACCACGATCCCAGCATCGACCATGCCCGTGACCCGCTCCCGACCGGCCACGTCCATGAACCGACCAAGACTTCGACCAGTACCTCGACCAGGTCTTTGACCCGTACCTCGACCAAGACTTCGACCCGCATCTCGACCAGCCTAGACCAGAAGACCGGCGCCTTGACCAGCACTTCGACACATAAACCGAGCAGCCTTGTTCCGGAGCCATGGACCGTTCCACCTGGTCCCATGAACCGTTCCTGGACCAAGGCCCTTCAAGAATCTATTGGGTTATTTCTGACCCATTTCTCTTCTTAATCTGTCTAAGTTATTTTCATTTTGTTATTGGGCTTATGATATTGGGATTAAGGGTTTACTTGGTTCCTTTTCCCATGTGAAAATTTTCCCATTGTGTTTTATTCACATGGTTTTTACTGGGGCCTGGTGCATTCTTAAAAGGATCAAGCCCAAAAGGCCTTTGACATAATTTGATAGCATTTCTTCTTGGCCGGACCCATTCCCTTGTTTTGGCGTGAGTTCACTCGTTTTTAACCACATTGTTTTTCGCTTGGTCTTTGTCTTAATTGCTTGGTTGTCTGTGCCTTTAATGCAAGACAATTTGACCATGCAAGTTTTAATTATCTTTAGAGTGTATATCATCTAGGCCATGGCCATTGTATCATGTAATCAAAATCTTAATAAGAAAAACTTTCTTTCAAGTTGATCTTTTCGATTCATCTCTTACAAACCCCTTTCTAGTGAGTAGTATCTAGATTGCTAGTTTGTAAAACCTTTGCCTAGAATCGGTGTGTCATATCCGGTTTGAAGCAAGTTTGGTGATCAAAAAATTCCTCACTGTTGGAATGAAGAAGAAGTGATGAATTTATGAAAGTCTTTAAATTCTAGTTAAATGGCAATTTATATGTGTATAAAAGGGAGAATCTAAGGCTTGTTTGTATTATAGAATTATGTTATCCTTTTAAGCCATGTATGTATAAGGCTATCCTTGTATCCAAACAAACCTAAACTAGAATAGTATAAATACCTTACTCCTTTCACATTTTGTAACTAAGAATTCATAATTCTCATTCTCTAATAAAATTATTTTTTTCTCTTATTCTCTAATTCTCTCTAATCTCTCATTCTCTCATTCTACAAATCTCTAAATCTCATATTCTTTCACTCACCATTTTGGAGACTCACCGTTCATTCCACCATTCCATCATCCGGTTCATTCACCTGATCATCCGTTCCACAACCTCAACCATCGGTTCTCAAACCTTCCGCGTTGGCTCACCCTGTTGCCCGGTCTTGGAAGCGTGACCTTCCTGGTGAAGACCACGTCAACCCGACCGACCAGCTCCCTACCTATCCCCGGACTTGAAACTTAAACCCCATCCTTTGGTGGAAAGGTTGATCCAGAGGCTTATCTGGACTGGGAGCGATGGATGAAGCTCCTATTTGACTATTATCGATACGAGGACCCCGTCCTGAGCTTGTGGGACCATGAAGTTGCTGAACGCATGAGGAGCCGATTTGGACCCCTAACCTCATGGGACAAACTCATGCAACTCATGCGAAAACGTTACGTTCCGCCTCACTTTCACCGAGAGCTACAAAGACGCTTTAGACGGTTCACTCAAGGCACCAAGACGGTCAACGAATAACTTTGACTCCATGACCGAAATCAGGCTGTGTCTGCGGGATAATACCTCAGCGACGACATTGTCTGCACCTTTCTTGTACTTTATGACGTACAGGAATGTTTCGATAAACGCCAACCACCGAGCGTGCCTTTTCTTGAGCGTCGTCTGACCCTTGAGGTGTTGGAATGTCTGGTGGTCCGTGTGTATGACGCATTCTCTCGAGAGCAGGTAATGTTGCCAGGTTTGTAAGGCTCGGACCAATGCGTAGAGCTCCTTGTCGTACGTAGGGTAGTTTAGAGCTGCGCCGCTTAATTTTTTGCAAAAGTAGGCAATTGGTTTTCCACCCTGTGTCACTGCTCCAATGTCTACACCTGAAGCATCGCATTCTACCTCAAAAGTCTTGTCAAAATTCGGCAGTGTCAAGACAGGTGAACGTGTGAGGCGCTCCTTCAACAACTGGAAAGACTTTTCTTGGTCCGGGCCCCACTTGAAATCTTGGTTCTTCTTGATGGTCGCTGTCAATGGGCTGGCAATCGTACTGAAATCTCGTAAAAATCATCTATAGAAGCTTGCTAATCCATGAAAGCTCCGAACTTGGCTGGCATTAGTCGGCGTGGGCCACTCCTCAATGGCACGGATCTTCTCTTCGTCGACTCGAAATCCTTGCGAGCTCACGACGAATCCAAGGAAGACAACCTGATCTGTGCAGAAGGTACACTTTTTAAGGTTGGTGTACAGCTGTTCCTTATGAAGTGTCATGATCACTGTCTCCAAGTGCTCCAAGTGATCTGAATAGGACGCACTATAGACGAGTATGTCATCAAAGTAGACCACAACGAATTTCCCTACGAATGGCCGGAGGACTTGGTTCATGAGACGCATGAAGGTACTTGGTGCATTGGACAGGCCGAAGGGAATTACCAACCACTCATAGAGACCTTGCTTCGTCTTGAAAGCTGTCTTCCACTCATCTCCTTCTCGCATTCGGACTTGATGATATCCACTTTTTAAATCGATTTTGGAGAAGATAGAGGCTCCACTTAATTCATCTAACATGTCATCAAGTCGCGGGATAGGATGCTGATACTTGACAGTGATGTTGTTGATGACGCGACAGTCAACGCACATTCACCAGCTTCCATCCTTCTTCGGCACAACGAGGACGGGAACTGCACAGGGACTAAGGCTTTCTCTGACGTAGCCTTGAGCCATGAGATCCTGAAACTGTCGCTCGAGTTCTTTGGCTTCCTCCGGAGTAACCTTGTAAGCTGGTTTGTTTGGTAGCTGGGCTCCTGGGATGAGGTCAATGTGATGCTCAATACCTCGGAGAGGTGGTAATCCGGGTGGGATCTCGTCTGGGAAGACATCCGAGTATTTGTCCAAGAGGGACTGGACATCCGCAGGCAAGACGCTGCTGGTGGCCTCGGATGCGCTCAAGACCTCCTGATAGAGCATGAGGACGAGCTGAGTGCCTGTAGTGCTAGCCGCCTTCCTCATATCTGCTATGTTGACGAGGAAGTTTTCTTTCCTTGCATGCTGGTCTTTGGCCATCTTGGATTGCATGCCGTGCACTTCTTGTGGGGACATAGGTGCTAGGTTATACCTACGTTTATCATGGACGAAAGAGTAGAAGTTTGTGCGTCCATTATGAGTCGTCCCAATAGGAGATGTCCGGCTGACATGGGAACGACGTCGCACAAAACTTGGTCCTCATATCGTCCTATGCTGAAAGAAACTCGGACCTGGTCGGAGATATACAGCTCTGTCTTGTTGTTAAGCCAACGAAGCCTGTATGGTTTTGGGTGCTTTGTCACTGGTAGCCCAAGTTTATCTACCATGTACTTGCTAGCGGCATTGGTGCAGGATCCGCCATCGATGATCAGAGAACACACTTTTCCGAGGATGGTGCATTTAGAGTAAAAAATGTTATCACGCTGCTCAATCTCCTCCTGCTCTAGTCGTGAGCTGAGAACTCTCCTGATCATTAACATCTCGCCTGAATCAGCGTATTCGACTTCCCCTTCAGACATGGGGTCCGCCGTGGAGTGGTCCTCCTCTTGCTCATCTGCTGAGTCGTAGTCTCCGGAAGCAGTCAAAACCATAGTCCTTTGGTTAGGGCATTCGTGAGACATACGCCCTCTACCCTTACATTTAAAGCAAGTAATGGCGCTGCTCTTCTGTGGTTGACCTGCGTTAGAAATCGGTGGACTAGGTCTGGAAGTTGTAGTTGGTGCCTTGGTAGGCACGTTGTTGTCCACGGCCTTACTCCTCTGTCGTGGGTCACTGGTGGGGGCAGCGCAATCAAATGGCTTGGGGCCAGTACCCCAAGTGTTCTTTGGTCGGATTGGAGCTGAGGACTTGCGCCGGTTGCTCTTCTTGATCTGAAACGCCATATGGAAAAGCTCACCAAGGTCGTGGTAAGGCTGCAGCTCGATCTTTCGTGCTATTGACTCATGTAATCCGTCGATAAACTGAGCCATGAGGCTTTCTTCCGAGTCATCCATTTCGAGCCTGTTCCGTAGGTTCTCGAATTCGTCAAAGTATTCGGAGACCGATTTGCTGCCTTGGGTAAGGCGTCTGAATCGTCGCTGGAGTTCTCGGTGGAAGTGAGGTGGTACGTAGCGTCGCCTCATCAGCTGGGTGAGCTCGTACCAAGAAGTTAGAGCTCCCATTCATGCTCTCCTGCGAGTGGCTACCTCGCGATCCCACCACGCCAGTGCGTGATCGGTGAACTGGGTCGTTGCTAACGCAACCCTACGGGGGTCATCGTAGTGATAGTATTCGAAGAGTAACTCCATTCTCCGTTCCCAGTCTAGGTATTCTTCGGGATCTAGCTTTCCCGAGAAATAGGGTGGGTTGAGCTTGACGTCGGGGTGGACGGCCGGCTGCCTGGGTGGTGGTGGTGGCTCGTCATAGTAGTGGTCTCTTCCTAGACCACGGTGGGACGCCTCGGGTCGATCATGTCAGTGCTGGTGTGTGTGCGCGGCTGGGGCGGGTGCCGGTTCCTCCAAACGATCAAGACGAGTCTTGAAGTTTGACATCTGGGCAGTCAATGTTTGCAAAATGTGCATCATTGTTTGATTAGGCTGCCCAGACGTGGACTCGTCCTGCCCTGACATATTTCCTTTTCCGGAGAAAAGGAAATTTCCAGAAATGAAAAGTTTTCCGGAAGGGAAACTTACAGATTATGTGAACTTTCCTTAAATGGAAACTCCCACAGATGATGTAAGCTTAGTGGTGGTGCAACTATTAATCGAGAATCTCGAGACCTTCAGAAGCTAGTCGGATGGAAAGGGTGGATTGAAAGGACCACACAAGCTGCGGAAAACTTGTGATACACCAGGTTGTTCTTCTTGGAACAAGAAGAACGAAGGCAAGCTCTCCAATGGAGTATGCAGTCGTCAAAAACATGTAGTGTCTAGGTTTTTTTTTAATTAAAGTATTAACAAAAGGAAAACAATCAAAGAAAATAAAATTTTCCTAAATCTAGAAAAAGAAACCTAAAATATGAAAAATATCCTAAATATATATTTCCTAAGCTAAAATGGAAAACTAAGATATGAAAAATATCTTAAAATTAAATGCCTAGTCTAAAATTGGGAAACTATCTATCTAAGAGAATAAAATCTATTTATTTTCCTATTCCTAAATGGAAACTAAATAATTTATCTAATAAATCTAGGAAATTCCCTAAAAACTATCTAGACAATTTCCTAAACTAATTTTCTTGCCTAGAAACTTAGGAAAACTATCTAGAACATTAAGGAAAAATTTCTAAAACTAAAACTAAGAATCTAGACCTAATGATGGACTGCTGGCTCAGCCGCATGGCCCTAAGTGCTCTAAACGCGAGAACGGGACAAACACGGGCCAAGACCTAGACGCTCGCTGACCTACTAGCACTCGACGCGGCAACTAAAAGGAACCTAGAGTTGGACTGACGGGGACGCGTGAAGCCAGGGACGAGAACCTTGAGACGTATTCTAGGAAACTCTCGCGGAGCTGCTGTGACCTAAGACCTAACGAATGGTGCAAGGCACAAGAGTCGACCTAAGGTGGAACACGGCAAGGAAGCACACGACCTAGAGCTAAACTAGGACTCTCGCAAGACACGGAAATCACTACTCGCGCGACCTAAGCTACTACACACGGACAAACAGGCTTCAGCCGGGACAAGCTAAGGGGCTGGACGCGACTCGAAGACCAGCTAGCTAAGACGCGGCTCGCTATCTAGGGTAAGGATGCGAAACACGGAGAAACCTAGCAACTACTCGCGGGACACAACTAGACGTGGGCTTACTAAGACTCGGTCGCGGCTTGAACAAGAACCTAGCCTTGGGTCCTAAGCAACAAGCAAGCAATCTAGTGCAGAACACACGAAAGCTACCAATAAAGTAATTAGAGGAGATTATGCAAGAGTGTATTGGTGAGTTTCTAAAAGTTCTAGATTAATTTTAAAACAACCTAAACAATATTTTTAAAAAAAAAAAAAAATTCTAGCAATTATAAAAAAATGAAACAAACAATTTTCTTATATATTTTTTTTTAAAAATAAAAACAAAGAACAAGGAATGATAGAACCTGATTTTTTTGTATTTTTTTGTAAGATGTTTTGTGGTAGATGACTTGAATCTTCTCCTTCTTACCGAAAACCTCAGGGGAAAGAGAAGGAAACACAATCAAAAGCCAAAAACTGATAAACAAGACAATGAAAAATCACAAAACAAGAGGAAAGAATCAACCTGATGCTTAAGAGCTTTTAGGCTCTGATACCAGATGATGTAAGCTTAGTGGTGGTGCAACTGTTGATCGAGAATCTCGAGACCTTCAGAAGCTAGTCGGATGGAAGGGGTGGATTGAAAGGACCACACAATCTGCGGAAGACTTGTGATACACCAGGTTGTTCTTCCTGGAACAAGAAGAATGAAGGCAAGCTCTCCAATGGAGTATGCAGCCGTCAAAGACAAGTAGAGTCTAGGGTTTTTGTTTATGAAAATCGAATTATATTATTACTTGCAAGTAGTGAGGCTTATATAAGCCTTGTAGTTACAACTTAGGGTAAACAACATGATGTTTAACCCAAACAACAAGTAGTATAAATAAAAAACAGCATGTAGTTCTTTTTGCTGTAGAAAAACAATGGGCTTAAGGCCTAATGACTTAAACATGAAAATTTGGGCTTAAGGCCCTAAACTCATACTTAGTCTAAATAATAAAGAAATGAGATAGATAAGCCTTGTTGATGAAATAAGGCCAAATTTGACTAAGACTTGTGAAGGGTGGCGGATCGTGTGAACAAGTCTTCGTCGTCATGCGCACTAAGAGTGTTGCCTCATTAAAACCTTCTCTGGAAAACCCAGTGGGATAAAACCGAATATAGGAAAAAGAGTACAATTTCTTAGCACGTCTTTTGGTGTCTTTATCGAATGGTGATGGTAAAGACACCGGAGGTGGAAGAGTCTTCGAGTAGGAACCTCCAATGTTCCTTAGCTGAAACGAACGGGCCTTGTTGAACTCCTGAGCCGTCTGGTGGGTCTTCATCCGTGGTCTCCTGGACATCTGCCTGCTCCATTAGTTGGTTGAACTTGTCTCATAAAGCTCGAGCCTTGGAACGTGTCAGTGGTCCTGCTGGAACTCGTGGTGCAGTCGTTGGTACGATGTCCTCATCAGTCAAGCCCAAATCCGAGTGCACACTAAGGGTGTTGCCTCGTTAAAACCTCATTTGGAAAACTCAGTGGGACAAAACCGAAGGTAGGGAAAAGAGTAAAATTCCTTAGTGCGGCTTTGGCGTCCTTATCTCAGGGTGATGGTAAGGACCCATGAGTCAGCGATCCGACGACTAATCAATTCCCATGAATGGGTCGAGAGGTGATGATGGGTCTTGGTCTGGTCCTTGGCCGGGCTCGGAGATCCTTTGGACAACCTCAAGTCTTTGCTCGACAAACCGATTGATCTTAGTTCCTAAGGCTTTGTCGCGGGCTCGGGTCACTGGTCTGGCTGGTACTATCGGTGCCGCGTCGTCCGGGTCCGGTCCACTTGGTTTGATGGCGCGGTCGACTATGTCCGGGGCCTCATCATCCCTACCCTCTTCAAGTGGTTTGGTCTCCAAAACAGAATCCTCACTTGCATCAAATAATTCGAAGTCAGAAACATTGAATGTTGGAAAAATGTTAAACTCACCTGGCAATTTGAGTTGGTATGCATTGTTGCTGATCTTCTTTAGAACTCTGAAGGGACCGTCTCCTCTGGGTGCTAGTTTGTCCTTGCGTTTTTGCGGAAACCTCTGGGGTCGCATATGCAACCAAACCTAGTTGCCTTCCTTCAAGGTAATCTGTTTAAGCCCTTTGTTGGATTGCTTCGCGTATTACTCTGTCTTCTTCTCTAGGTTCTCCCTGACCTTCTGGTGCAGCTTCTTGACATATTCGGCTTTGCTCTCTCCTTCTAAGCTCACGATCTCGGCTGATGGCAGCGGTGTAAACTCCATTGGTGACAAGGGATTGAAACCGTAGACGATCTCGAACGGGGACTTCTTGGTTGCGGAATGGACGGTTCGATTGTAGGCGAACTCGACCAGCGTTAGACACTCGAGCCAAGACTTCAAATTTCGTCCGATGGTAGCCCTTAGGAGGTTGGACAGCGTCCGGTTCACCACTTCTGTTTGTTCGTCCGTCTGCGGGTGGCAGGTCGTCAAAAACACCAACTTGGTGTCTCGGTCGAAAACTATGGTCCCGAGAATACCATGAAGCCGTACAATCTCCCGGAAGAACAGACTTGCAGTCTGTGTGGCGTTATTGGTCTTGGCACAAAGATTGAAATGAGCCATCTTCGAGAACCTGTTTACTACAACGAAAATGGAGTCTTTGTGGTTGATCTTAGGCAAGCCTAGCACAAAGTCCATAGAAATATCAGTCCAGGGAGTAGTAGGAATGAGTAAAGGAAGATATAACCCGTGGGGATGAACTCTGGACTTGGCCCGTTTGCAGACCAAGCAACGGCTGCAATGGGCCTCTCGACGTCTGGCCGAAGATGGGGCCAGTATAAGTGCTCCTTGAGTAGGCTAAGTGTCTTGGCCACGCTGAAGTTTCCCATCAAGCCTGATGTGAGCTTGGTTGCTGAACCAAAAGATGACATGGAGGTTGGCCCAGGCCGTGTTCCTGAACAGACGGACGACCATGATCGAGACCATCCAGACGAGCAACCAGGACGTGTCTTTGATCGACCAGACGGAGGTATGGAACGACAGTCGGATGGCCAGGCGTGGGACGATCAAGACAGACGTGACTTCGACCCACAGGACAACGAGGATGACCGTATCCCGAGCCCATGTTTGACCAGGATGCCAACCCATACCGCAACCAGAGCATCGACCCAAGCCGCGACCCAGACCTCGACCAGGACCTCGACCAGCTTCGACCCGTCGATCCGCACCTCGACCAGCCTCGAACCGCCGGCCCACGTCTTGACCAGGTCCTCGACCCGTGTCCCGACCAGCCTTGTCCCGGAGCAATAGACCGTTCCACCTGGTCCCATGACCCGTTCCCGGACCAAGGCCCTTCAAGAAGCCATTGGGTTATTTCTGACCCATTCTCTCTCTAATTCTATCTAAGTCCATGGGTCTTGTTTATGGGCTTATGAGTTTGGGATCCACTTGGTTCCCTTTTCCAATGTGAAGTTTTTTCCTTTGGGTTTTATTCACATGGGTTTTTAATGGGGCCTGGTGAATCTTTAATATGATCAAGCCCATAAAGCCTTAAATTTGAGATTGATGGCATTTCTTTTGGCCCGACCCAATTCCTTTGCTTGACGAGTGTCCACACGGTTTTGACCACATTGTTGTGAACAAAAGAATACAGGTTAGTCCACCTATTTTGCATGGTTTCCTTATTAAACTGTGATGGACGTCCTAAAAGGAGGTGACCAGCTTGCATCGGGACCACGTCGCATAAGACCTGATCGGTGTAACAGCCTACACTAAAGGGAACCGTCACTTGGTTGGTTATGCGTATCTTGGTCTTGTCATTGAGCCACCTAAGCCCGTAGGGCCGTGGGTGCTTGGTTCTCTCGAGACTGAGTTTGTCAACCATGTATTCACTGGCGACGTTGGTACAAGAACCTCCGTCGATAATCAGAGAACATACCTTGCCCTTCACATTGCACTTGGTATATAAGATGTTCTCACGCTTGGCAATCTCGTCAGGATCAGCTATGGTGTTGAGGACTTGTCGGAACATCAGGATTTCTCCGGAGTTATGGTATTCGATGTCGTCCTCTGCTTGTTCATGATCCTCCGAAGGCACTTGTTCGCCTTCGTCTGCGGATTCGTACTCTCCGGATGGGGTTATAATCATCACCCTTTGGTTCGGACAATCTCGAGCCATGTGTCCTAGCCCATTGCATTTGAAACAAGTAATGTGTCGACTCCTTGGGCCTGCTCCAATGGGCTTGCTCGGCTGTCCTGGTCCGGACGCGGGTCAGGACGCGTCTCAGGGTCGGGTCATGGCACGCAGGTCGGGGCTGGGGCCAGGGGCCGGTTGTACGGCTTGGTCCGTTGGTAGCCAGCTGCTTTCCTCTTATTAGCTTGTTTTACTTGGTTGGCGAAGTGGTATAATTCTCAGAGGTCGTGGTACGGCTGTCTCTCGACCTTCCGAGCGATCTTTCTTGGAGCCCATCAAGAAATTGGGCCATAAGACTCTCCGGAGAGTTCGTGATCTAGGGACGGTTTCTCAGGTGCTCGAACTCATCGAAGTATTCGCTGACCGTCTTGGTGCCTTGGGTGAGTCGTCTAAAACGTCTCTGCAGCTCTCGATGGAAGTGGGGCGGAACATAACGCTTTCGCATTAGGTGTGTGAGCTTGTCCCATGAGGTGAGGGGTCCGAATCCGCTTCCCCGTCGTTCGGCGACTTCACGGTCCCACCAGGTCAGGGCATGCTCCGTGAACTGAGCTGTCGCCAAGGCTAAGCGTCTCGGGTCCTCGTATCGGTAGTAGTCGAACAGGAGCTCCATCCGTCGTTCCCAGTCCAGGTAAGCCTCTGGATCGACCTTTCCGGCAAAGGATGGGGGGTTAAGTTTCACGTCTGGGGGTTGTTAGGGAGGTGGTCGGTCGGGTACTCCGGGGTCGCGGTCGTAGCGATAGGCATGACCGTCTCGGGGCGGAAGGTCGGGTGGTTCGTCGTTGCGCGGTTCATGGATGTAAGACCAAAGTAGTTGGTCCGTCCATTTGTCGTAGTTCCTATGTTTCTTCTGTCACCGCGATGGGAGGCCTCTGGGATGTCTGGTCGTCGGGAAGGACCGCGTTGCTCCAACCGTTCCATACGGTTTTCAAGAGTTTTCATTTGAGCTCTGATCTGGTTAGCATCTGCATTACTGCAGTAGAATCTTGGGGGCGATCTGATGCGTCCGAACCACTAGACATGGTTACCTAGAAAATTGTCCTAAAATATAAAATTTCCTAGACTAGAAACTTTCCTAAAATGGAAACTTTCCTAAACTAGGAACTTTCCTAAAAATGGAAATTTTCCTAATCTAGAATTGGAAACTATCTTGATTTGGATAATTGCCTAAACTAGAAATGGAAAAGTCCTAAGTGGATTAAGGAAATTTTCTAGACTTAAATTGCTTCCTAAATTGGTTTTGGAAATTTTCCTAAAGCTTTTATAGGAATCTAGGCCTAGAGTTATTGCCAATAACCGGATTTGGAAGTTTTCCTAAGAAAGATTGTTGCCCAGTTCTAAAATGGAAAATTCCTAAACAGATTTCGGAAATATTCCTAGACGGTGATTTGCTTCCTATTGGGTTTTGGAAACTATCCTTTAACGACCTAGAGCCACTTAATGCGGCAGAGCTCCTTGCCTAATTCACACGGGAAAAAGGTAAGGCTGGGGAAGGGGCGGCTGCTAAACCTAGGCGGCACTAGAAGCTCGCGGGTCGGGGTCTAGCCATGCGGGTTGAACTGGGACCTAGCGCGGGTTCGCCTAGCGTCCTAAGTGCTAAAAGAGACGCGGCTTGGTTCTAAAGGTTCTAGCGCAGTCTATCAAGGGTCCTAAGCGGCGGTGGGAACTAGGACGGTTCGGCTTGGTTCCAATAAAGGGTTATGTGCGAGGCAAGAGTTTTATACTAGTTCTCGCGCAGGTTCACCTAAAGGTGCTAGACGCTTGGGAAGGCTAAGGATTAGGCTCGGGTTCCTGGTCTAGCTACCGGGTACGCACACTTGGGGTATAACAAACGAAAGCAAACAACGAGCCTAGCTACCACACGCGTGAGAGCAAGAGACCTTGACTCACGATTTCTCAAATGAGGAGTGTTCTAGGTGGATTTATCTAACCTATTTCATTTTAATGATAACCTAAACCTTCTTTTTATATTTTTGTTTTTTTGTTTTAGCAATGAAGTCAAGCAATCTAAACAACCTAACAACAACTTTGTATATATATATATTTTGTTTTATCGGATTTAAACAAGGATGAGAAAGATAAAACCAGATTGAGTCCCGCTTGGTTACCTTGCAGGGGCGTGAACAAAACAAGTTAAAGTAAATAATTCAAGTGAACGAAACAAAAGAAACAATGGACTAAGCAAAGGGATAGGCACAATCGGGTACTAGGAGTTTGTAGGATCTGATACCAGATGATGTCGGCACGGGCGCGACTGGAACCAGGTGGAGGTTCTTGGGACGCGGACGCGAGACGTCAACGAGGCTCGATCGAAACCGTGAGGGAAGGGCGCTGGAACGGGAGAGACTCGACCGGTCGAGACGCGAGGAGTGGGGGCGTGGAGCGTGTTGGACAACACGGGCTATGGCAGGGCCCGTGATACACCAAGGGAATTCGAACCGTAAGGGTTAGAAGTCGAGGGCAACCAGGCTGTGATAAGCAAGTCGGCGCCGTCAGAGAACTAAGTAGCTAAGGGTTTTTAAATTATGTGTAAAGTCTGTATTTTATTAATGAAATGACTTGGCTTATATAATGCATAAGTCTTAGGATTTTGCTCTTACAAAAAAACAACAGGTAGTTTAAATTAAAACAACAAGAACTTTAAAACAAAACAACAGGAAGTCTAGATAGCTGACTTGGGGCGCGGGCCCTAATAGCTTGGCGCAGGCCCAAATCCCATACTTAGAAAAATAAAGAGAAACAAGAAATGGCTTAAATGGACAAAACCGAAGGTAGGGAAAAGAGTACAATTCCTTAGTGCGTCTTTGGCGTCCTTATCATGGGGTGATGGTAAGGACGCAGGATTCGGCGATCCGACGACTAAGCAATTCCCATGAATGGGTCGAGAGGTGATGGGCCGGGTCTTGGTTTGGTCCTGGGCCGGGCTCGGAGATCCTTTGAAGAACCTCAAATCTTTGGTCGACAAACCGAGTGATCTTAGTTCCTAAGGCTTTGGCGCAGGCTCGGATCACTAGTCCGGCTGGTACTATCGGTGCCGCATCATCCGGGTCTGGTCCACTTGGGTCGATGGCGCGGTCGACAATGTTCGAGGCCTCATCAGTTCCTCTTGCGTCCGTGGCCCCCATCAAAAGGTTAGACTTGGCTGACTTCTAAGTTGAGGTTTAATTTGGTTTCCTTTCAAAATTTGGGATTTAATTGGCATTTACCTTTTTATATTTCACTGTTGAGGTTTAGTTTGGTTTCCTTTCAAAATTTGGGATTTAATTGGCATTTATATTTTTTTATTCCACTGGTTACGTGTTTACCACATGAGTGAAACTCATCTTTTATTCCATGTAAGTTTATCCAACATACATTTCGATCCCTAGATTCATAATCTTCGTCCTCAATTGATCCTTATTCATTCCAACACTCCCTCTAAGCTTGTACTATGTGATTCCCAGACTTTCTCTCAGCCTCTCGAACTGTGTCGTTCCGACAGATTTCGTAAGTATATCAGCGCTTTGCTCCTAAATTGAACAGTGTTGGAAATTGATTACTCCGTCTGCTTGCGGTTCCCTCATCACATGATACTTGATTAGCATGTGCTTTGTGCGTTTGTGATATTGTGAAGTAGTGTAGGCTTTTGCATATAACTTGATATAGAAGATGCTTTAAATGATATATCTCGACGTGTTGCTGCTAAGTACAACAATCCTTCTTTTAGACTTCTATATTTGTTGCATCGGTAGATCCTCATCTTCTTTATAATCTTTGATTCATGTAGTAAGAGGATTAGAGATAGGTTCGCTGTCTTGCATACTGAATTTCTTCAATAAGGTATTTGTATACTTAGTTTGGCTTATGCAAATATCTCCTTGCTTGATCTCATATCCCCAAAAAATACTTTAACTTATCACTCATCTCAAATTCTGAATTCAACTTGTTTTTTGAATGCTTGAATCGTTTCTTCTGTACTCCCTGGAGTGATCCAGGACAACCCGAGACAGGACAAGGACATTCTGGATGAGGGTGATCCAAGCAAATCAGTCCAGGGACCAGAAAAACTAGAGGAACTCACACCAACCCAAGAAGAAGAAGGATATGTGATGCAAGCTTGGAGAATCTCACAGGCTATGCGCACAATTAGGCAAACAGGGAAGCTTGTAATCTGAAGAAGGTGTTGTGCAAGAACAAGGGAGAAGCTCTCCAAGTCGTGGCACAGTTTTGGGGAAAGGAATTGGACCACACGAGGGATGGGGATTCTCGTGATACAGCAAGAGATCCTTCAAGGTTGAATGAGTTTTTAACAAGAGAAGGATGTTTTCTCTAACCTTGCTAACGGCTGAGGAAGAGAGAGACGTTTTTTCTGCTAGGTAAAGACTTATGTTTATTCCATTAGATGGCTTAGGTATTTATAATAACTTAAGCCTAAAAAAACAACATGAAGTTTTTTTAAAATAAAAACAACATGAAGTTCAAGCCAAATTAAAACACCACAGTTGGTTATTTCTTTTTTTTAAATAAAGTAAATGTGTGTTAACTGTGATAAATTGGTTAGAGATGGAATTTTTTGAGCCTTGGCACGAGCTGGAAGACCAGTTGGACCGAACAGAGTTCAAGCTTTCATGAATCTCTCATTGAATGCATTTCTAGGGATTGATTCGCCAAAAGTAACAAATTTATGCTGTCGAATCAATCTCAAGTAGTTAATAGTTATGCTTGATAGCGGAGCATCTCACAATTTCATTTCTTCTGAAGTTGTGAGCAGGCTACGGTTGAAACTTTATGATGAAGGTAGCCTGGATATGTTGTTGGGAAATGGTGTAACTGTGAAAGCAACAAGATTTTTCCGAGCGGTTACATTTCATCTCAATGAAACTAACTTCACATCGGACTTTATCTCCTTAGAACTGAGAAGTGTTGATGTGATACTTGGTGTACAGTGACTTGAAACATTAGACAGGTGTGAAGTGGATTGTAATCGGCAAGAGATTTCCTTCGTCTATCGTGGAAACCGAATTACTTTGGACGATTAGACGCTACATAGTACTCTGCTTTCCCTCAAGTCATTGTCTCCGGTCTCCAGCGCTAGTCAACAAGGAAAGGAAGCGCTTTTGACTACCATTGTTGCTACATCAACAATTCCAGATTGTCATTTCAAACTCTCTGAGTTGTTGGCTCAATTTATGGATGTTTCTGCTATTCCAACGACATTGCCTCCAATTAGAGGCAATGAGCATGCCATCAACTTGATTCCAGGAGTTTCAGCGGTTTCGGTGCATCCCTATTGTTGTCCTCATGCTCGAAAAGTGGTCATGGAACAAATGGTCACAGAGATGCTGCAGGCTGGTATCATTCGACCAAGAGCCCATTTTCTAGCCTGATATCGTTAGTCATGAAGAAAGATAGTGGGTTCCGTTATTGCGTTGATTACAGAGCATTGAGTCGTTCAACAGTTTCAAATAAATTTTTGATTCTAGTCATTGATCAACTTTTGGATGAGCTCCATGGTGCCTCTGTTTTCTCTAAGATTGATCTTCGTTATGGATATCATCAGATTAGAAGTCGAAGAAGATGTTCAGAATGTCATTATAATTTCCTGGTTATGTCCTTTCGGGTTAACGAATGCACCAGCTATATTTCAAGCTTTGATGAGTCAGATATTCTAGCCTTTTTGCGTGACTTTATCCTGGTATTTTTCGACGATATTCTCATTAATAGCAGGACCATGCCTTTTCATTTGGAGCACTTACAGAATGTTTTCTCTGTCTTGTGCAACCAGCAGCTTTTTGCTAATCAGAAGATGCTCTTTTGGTGTTCTCCAGGTTGAATATGTTGGTCTTATTATTTCTGTCCACGGGGTTGCTACTGATGTGATGAAGACGAAACCAATGAGTACTTGGCCTACACCAAAGACAGTGAAACAATTATGCAGTTTCTTGGGAGTAGTGGATTATTATCGTTAATTTATTAAGAACTATGGTCTCCTTGCTCGCCCTTTGAAAGCATTGTTGAAAAAAGATCAGTTTACTTGGTTAAAATAAACTCAGAATGCCTTTGAAACGATCAATATAAAAATGATCAATTCTCTTGTCTTAGCTCTACCAGATTTTTAGAAGTTATATGTCGTTGAATCTGATGCATCGGGGTTTGGTTTGGGCGCTTGTTAATGCAAGACAACAAACCGATTTCTATTTTTAGCCATGCGTTGACAGCTCGAGAACAACTGAAACTGGCTTATGAACGAGAATTAATGGTGGTAGTCATGGCTATTAGAAAGTGTGATGAGGAGATCAAGCCAGCCACTGCACCAGTTACCCCACCAGGACCACTCACACAGTCCAAGAGGAAGGCGTTACAAGACAAGCTCGGCATGCTAATGGAGAGTGGAACCGAACCAGACTTCAAGCCACCCATGACCAGCTCCGGACCGACCATGGAGATCTGGACCATGCCGATCCGTACCAGCCTCATCACGACCAGTCCTGGACCGAGTGCCTCGTCCCGGTCGTCCTGACCACTCGACTACGGACTAGGCGACCAGCCAGCGTCCGGACCAGCATGCCAAGAAATGACCATCCCAAGAACGTCTGACCCGTTCCAGCTAGGCAAGGAGCCATGGAGGTTACTTATAGAAGACTCTTCTTCCTCCGGTGTCTTTACCATTACCATCCGGTAGAGACACCAAAAGTCGTGCTAGGAAATTGTACTCTTTTTCCTATCTTCGGTTTTGTCCCACTGGGTTTTCCGAAGAAGGTTTTAATGAGACAATACTCTTAGTGCGCAAGACTGTGAAGACTTGTTCACAATTCCATCTCATTCACAAGTCTTCAATCGATTTCTAGCCTAAGTGTTATTGAGCTTTTCCTATCTTTATTCTATTTTCTAGACTAAGTATTTATTTAGGCTTATAAGTCATGTTGACTATTTGGGCCCTAAGTCTATTTTAATTGCCAATAAGTAAACTACGTGTTGTTTTAATTTTTGAAAGACTAAATATCATGTAGTTTAGCTTAAGTTGTAATAAGGCATTATATAAGCCTTTTGTCTACACATTAATGAAATAACAAGCATTTTGACAAAACCTAAGACTATTGTCTAAACAAACCAGGTGCCGCCAAGCTTCCCCTTTGCAGATGTCGTGTGCTTCAGTCTAGTTTGGCTGAAGTTCTTGGACTATCACAAACCCATTTCACAGCTTGTGTAGTCCGTTTGATCCACCCCTTCACTTCCATCATTTTCTGTCCAGCAACCTGAGCTTCTCGGTGAAAGACAACCCACCCCTCGGTTCTTGCATTAAAGTGGAAGCATTATCTTTTAGGACATAAAATTCATGTACTTACGGACTAGCAGAGTATTAATTATCTTTTAAAGCAAAAAGATGTGAATATAGAATATCAACGGTGGTTAACAAGTCTTTTGGGCTTTGGTTTTGACATTTTTTACAAATCGGGGTGTGAAAATAATGATGTTGGTGGACTCTCTCGAAGTGTTTTCATCGCTACATTGTTGTTGACTTTGATAGCGACAACTGTATTACATTGGCAGGATTTATAAACGGAGATTGCATTAGACAACATTATTCAGAAAGTTATTTATCAGATTAAGCCAGTAGTTACTTAAACTAGTAAAAAAATTGATATTCCCAGGAAAACTTTGTGGGTAAATACATATAATATTCATGACTTTTCGTAGGATTACCCACGAAAACCACAAAAAAAAATTGTGAATATAGCGTCGTGGGTAAAAAATTTGTAGCTTTTCGTGAGTTAGAAGTACCCACAAAAATCCACAAAAATATTAATGGGTATATACCCACAAAAAAACAAAAATTATTTTGTGGGTAAAATTACCACGAAAACTCGTGAAACAATTAGTGAGCTAAAGCCCACGAATTGTCACACAACTTTCGTGTGTATCATTTCCACGAAATACCACAAAATATTTCGTGGATAGACCCACAAAAAGCCACACAATATTTTGTGGGTATTATTCCCACGAAATGACACAAAATATTTTGTGGGTTGTCACACAAACATAATTTATTTTAAAATTATATTTTAATGATATTTATTTTTTAAAAATAAATTAGTACTAAAAATTTTAATTATTTATTTATTTGTAATATTAAAATTTTTTTTTTTGAATATATTGTTTTTAACAACAAAAACTATAACAAAATGTAAATTAAAAATAAAAAAAATTATTAAATCCTATGGGTCTTCGTCGAAGTTGAACCGAATTGGAGGCAGCTGGATTGGCTCACAGTCTTAATGCTGACTCCTCGATGATGTCCCCGGACCTGCAAAAACTCTCCACCACCAGATCGATCTTCCCCTCCACGCTTCCAATCTTGCTCTTGATTTCATTGATCTCACCTCGAAGATTCTCTTGGTTGCCACTCGGATACTCGACGACGGGCTGATAAAACTGCTTCATTGCACTACCGACGCCGTATAACTGTCAGTATCATCGTCTTGCCCGCTGCATTAGAAAAATTAAATTATTAGTGTTTAAATAACTTAAGAATTTTCAATTACATTACAAATCAAAATGGACCTCAACATATAACTGGTTAATGACTCCCCGAAAATGATCAGAAATGGAACCGTCTGTGCCCGACGAATCTTGAAACTGAGTAGCTGCAACTTCTACCTCTTTCACCAGCCCCCCCAATCATCGATCACAAACATTATTAATTTACAAAAAGTTTAGTATTCAATTGATTTAAGTGTTTTACCGTAAACTTCCGTTTTTCTTATATGTATGAAGGAGGGGTTATGAAGCTCTAGTAGACGCTTCGTATACCTCCTGTAAACGGTAATGATATTCTATAGAAGCCCCAGGATGATGAGGACATCGAGACAGCCATTGCACCGGTCATTCCACATGGAACTCTTACGCGGTCCAAGAGAAAAGCCTTAGGAGACAAGCTCAGCATGCTCTTGGAGAGTGGAACCGGAGAAGACCCTGAGGTGACCCAGACGACCAGGCCACGACCAACCGACCAGATGTCCAGACCGGCTCACGCATCCGAGCAGACCAGTCCGGACCCTGCACCAACGACCTGACACCCATTCCAGTTAGACAAGGAACCATGGAGGTTCCTTCTAGAAGATTCTTCCTCATCCGGTGTCTTTACCATTATCATTCGGTAGAGACACCAAAAGTCGTGCTAAGAAATTGTACTCTTTTTCCTATCTTTGGTTTTATCCCATTGGGTTTCCCGAATAAGGTTTTAATGAGGCAATACTCTTAGTGCGCAAGGCGATGAAGACTTGTTCACAATTTCCATTTCATTCACAAGTCTTCAGGCGAATTCTATGCCTAAGTATTGTTGGGCTTTCTATTTTATTCCTGTTTCTTTTTAGACTAAGTATTTTAATTGGGATTAAGTCATGTTGACTAATTAGGGCCCAATATTTATTTAATTGTCAATAAGTGAACTACATGTTGTTTTAATCCTTGAAAGGTTAAACGCCTTGCAGTTTACCCTAAAGTTGTAACAAGGCATTATATAAGCCTTCTTTTTACACTTAATGAAATAACAAGTATTTTTGACAAAAACCTAAAGACCCTTAGTCTAAAAACAGCTGCCAGCAAGCCTTGCTGCAGCCGTGTGTTCTTCAACCTTTTGGTTGGAGTTCTTGGAGTATCACAAGCCCCTTTCACAGCTTGTGTGGTCCCTTCAATCCACTCCTTCACTTCCATCGAATTCTGTCCATTAACCTGAGATTCTAGGTGAAAAGACAGCCCACCTAAGTTCTTACATCATCTGGTATTAGAGCTTAAAGCTCCTGCTCATCAGGTTGATTCTATCCTTTTATTTTTGGCGATTTCTTCATTGTTTTTGTTCAACAGTTTTTGGCTTTTGATTGTGTTTCTTTCTCTTTCCCCTGAAGTTCTCGATAAGAAGGAGAGCAATCAAGTCACATACCACAAACACCCTACAAAAAAATACAAAAAAATCAGGTTCTATCATTCCTTGTTCTTATTTTAATTAATTCAAAAAAAAATAGAAGAATTTGTTTGTTTCATTGTTTAGTTGTTGCTAGAATTTTTTTTTAGAAAAAGAAAACAAAATTTGTTTAGGTTGTTTAAAAACAATCTAGGACCTTATAGAAACTCACCTAGAATACCTTTCACGTACTTAAAATCCATAAGGAGTTGTGTGTGTTGCTTGTGCCTTGCTAGGTTACCCTTAGACCCCTAGGTTACTTGTGTCTGCGTGCGTTAGTTAGTCTAGGTCTAGGGTTCTTGTTCTTGCTTGTCGCGTCCTTAGGCCAGCCGCTGTACCAAGCCGTGTGTTCCCCTACCCGTTCCGCGTACTGATTAGGCTTAGTGTGTCTTGTTAGTTTCGGTAGTGAGAGTCCTAGGTTAATTCTTGTTCCGAGTACCCGCGTGTGTGTGTCCTACCCCTGTCCGCGTGTGCCATCGTCCTAGGTTTGGCAGCTGCGTCCCGCGTTTTTGTTAGGTTTAGGCCTAGCCACGCGAGTATTAGGTTAGTTCTTAGTCTTGTCCCTTGTACCATCCCGTGTACCATAGTCTGGTCCTAGGTCGCGTCTAGTCCTAGGTTCCACCTGTTTCGCGTGTGTAGTCCTTAGTCGGCTAGTCCTAGGGTGTCCGTGTGTAGTTCCTTAGGCTGCTAGGAATTAGTAAGTGTCTAGAATCTTAGCTATGAGTTTTAGGAATTTTCCCCTTAGTATTTTAGATAGTTTCCTTAAGATTATAGGCAAGAAATTAGGAAATTTTATAGATAGTATTAGGAAGTTTTCTAGGTATTTATTAGGCATTATTTAGTTTCCTTTAGTTTTAGGAAATTTCCATTTAGGATTAGGCAATAAATAGATTTTTTCTCTTAGATAATATATAGTTTCCTTTTTTTAGATTAGGCATTAAAATTTAGAATATCTTCTCATTTATTAGTTTCCATTTTAGTTTTTAGGTAATATTTTTTAGGATATTTTCTTTTCTTAATTGTTTCATTTTGAGTTTAATTAGTTTATTTATTGTATTGTATATAAAAAAATATTCTCTATGGAAATTTTACAATTAAGGAAAGTTTCAATGATCTGCAAGTTTCCTTTTCGAAAAACTTACCATTTCTAGAAATTTCCTTTCCTCGGAAAAGGAATTATGTCAGGACATGACGAGTCTACGTCAGGGCAAGCTAACCAAACCATGATACAGCTATTGCAATCTTTGACGGCCCAGATGTCTACTTTCTCGACTTACCTTGAGCGGTTAGGGCAACCCACTGCAGCACCTGCCGCACCTCCCTATCATCAGGATCGACCACCCATGGGTCGACATCAGTACTACGACGACGAGCCACCACCACCACTACCTCGTCCGGCAGCTCACTATCCGGAGGTCAAGATGAACCCACCTCCCTTTTCGGGTAAACTTGATCCTGAAGAATACTTAGATTGGGAGAGACGAATGGAACTTATCTTCGAGTAATACAACTACGACGACATCCGAAGAGTCACCTTTGCGACAGCGCAATTGACAGACCATGCACTAGCATGGTGGGATCAAGAAATCACCGCCCGTAGACGAGCTCGTATGTGTTTCGTGACTTCATGGGTCGAGCTGACCCAGATCATGAGGCGACGATACGTTCCGGCCCACTTTCACCGCGAGCTTCAGCGACGTTTCCGACGTCTCACTCAAGGAAGCAAGATGGTGTCTGAATACTTCGATGAATTTGAGCACCTATGCAACCGACTCGATGTCGACGAGTCTGAGGAGAGCCTTATGGCCCAGTTCATCGACGGATTGCAGGAGTCAGTTGCAAGAAAGATTGAGTTGCAACTATTCCACAACCTAGGCGAGTTGTTCCACATAGCAGTCCAAATCGAGAAGTGCCATAAGCGGAAGCTTGCCGCACCTTCTCGCCCCAAGAACATGTGGAACACTGGTTCCAAGCCTTTCGAGAGGACGACTCAGCCCATCGACCCACGGCTCAAAGGCAAAGCCGTCGCCAGCAGCTCAGCCCCCAGACCGGCCCCTTCAGCCTCTAGACTACCCAGTACCACGACCCCTACTCAGCCTCAGCGGAACAGCGAGATCGTCTGCTTCAAATGCAAAGGCAGAGGACACATGTCCCGGGAATATCCCACTCAACGGACAATGGTACTCACTGCTTCCAGAGATTATGAATCCGAAGACGAACAAGAGGAGCAAGCATTTCCGACCCACCAGTCCGACGAGGACATCGAGAATACCGATTCTGGAGAAATGCTTATGATCCGACGCGTTCTTAGCTCGAGATTCGAGCCAGAAGAAGAGGAACAACGAGAAAATATTTTCCACTCCAAATGCACCATACTTGGGAAATTGTGCTTATTGATAATCAACGGAGGGTCCTGTACAAATGCCGCCAGTAAATACATGGTGGAGAAACTAGGATTTCCTGTGACCAAGCATCCCAAACCCTACAAGCTCCGATGGCTGAACAATAAGACGAAGCTATACATTTCAGACCAAGTCAAGGTATCCTTCAGCATCAGCAGATACCAGGACCAGGTCACCTGCGATGTCGTCCCGATGTCAGCTAGACATCTTCTGCTCAGATGACCTTGGCAATTCGACCGCGAAACTACGCACACGCTGTCAGCTGGAAATATTCTGGACATCTCTTTCGTCCACGACAAGCGTAGATACAACTTAGCCCCAATATCTGCACACGCTGTCCAAGTGATGCAATCAAAGATGGCAAAAGATCAACAGGCCAGGAAGGAGAACTTTCTGATAAATGTAGCTGACATGCGGAAAGCCACTTGCACCACTGGCACCCAGGTCGTATTGATGCTCTACAGAGAGAGCTTACCCACGGCTGGCACTGGGACTTCACTGCCTGCCGAGATTCAAGCCCTGTTAGACAAGTACGCCGACGTCTTTCCAGACGAGATCCCAGCCGGTCTCCCACTTATCCGAGGGATCGAGCACCACATTGACTTTATTCCCGGAGCTCAACTGCCCAACTGTCCAGCCTACAGAGTAAACCCCGAGGATGCAAAAGAACTAGAACGACAAGTCCAGGACCTCATTGCTCAAGGATACATTTGTGAAAGCCTCAGCCCTTGTGCCGTTCCGGTTCTTCTGGTACCCAAGAAGGACGGAAGCTGGAGGATGTGCGTCGATTGCCGCTCCATCAACAACATCACTATCAAGTACCGGCACCATCCCACGCCTGGACGACATGCTAGACGAGCTCAGCGGAGCCGCAGTCTTCTCCAAAATCGATCTGAAGAGTGGATACCATCAAGTGAGGATGCGAGAGGGAGATGAATGGAAGACTGCCTTCAAAACCAAGCAAGATCTTTATGAGTAGCTAGTGATGCCATTCGGCCTGTCAAACGCTCTCAGTACCTTTATGCGACTTATGAACGAGGTTCTTCGACCGTTCATTGGCAAGTTCGTAGTGGTCTACTTCGACGATATTCTCGTCTACAGCACGACCTACCGAGATCATCTGGAGCACCTGGAGTCCGTGATCACCACCCTGCAGAGAGAGCAGCTGTACGCCAACCTCAAGAAATATACATTCTGCACCGTCCAAGTTGTTTTCCTTGGTTTCGTCGTAATTTCCCAGGGACTTCGGGTAGACGACGAGAAGATAAAGGCCATACAGGATTGGCCCACACCGACGACCGCCAGTCAGGTTCACATCTTTCACGGACTCCCCATCTTCTACCGACGGTTCGTCCAAGACTTCAACACGATAGCTGGTCCGTTGACCTCGACGATCAAGAAGAACCAGGACTTCCGTTGGGGACCCGAGCAAGACAAGGCCTTCCTGCTCCTCAAGGAACGCCTTACACACACCCCAGTCCTCGTGCTACCAGACTTCACGCAGACGTTCGAGGTCGAGTGTGATGCTTCAGGCGTTGGCATTGGAGCCGTCCTTACCCAAGGCAGACGACCAGTCGCCTACTTCAGTGAGAAGTTAAGTGGAGCTGCACTTAACTATCCGACCTACGATAAGGAACTTTATGCCCTTGTCCGTTCCTTAGAGACTTGGCAGCATTATCTGCTTGCCTGAGAGTGTGTCATTCACACCGATCATCAGACGCTCCAGCACCTCCGTGGACAGTCCACGCTGAAGAAACGACATGCCCATTGGTTGGAATTCATCGAGACCTTTCCGTACGTCATCAAGTACAAGAAAGGAATGGACAACGTTATCGCTGACGCATTATCTCGTCGATACAGCCTCATATCCGTCATGGAGTCCAAAGTTATGGGCTTCGAGATGATCAAGGAGCTGTACGCCGACGATGTTGACTTCGACCAGGCTCACCTAGAGCACGACAAAGGTAACTACAGCCATTTCTTTCTACAAGACGGATTCCTCTTCAAAGACAAGCGACTGTGCATTCCGAGAGGATCGATCCGAGAGCTGATTCTCAGAGAGGCACACGACGGAGGCCTCATGGGCCACTTTTGCATTGACAAGACCTTAAGCATGCTTAAGGAGCACTTCTATTGGCCTTATCAGCAATGAGATGTAGAGACACACTGCGCCCGGTGCCTTATCTGCAAATGGGCTATGTCCAAGATGCATCCGCAGGGCCCTTAAATGCCATTTCCAGTCCCATCTGCGCCTTGGACAGATATCTCCATTGACTTCTTCCTAGGCCTGCCAAAATTACAAAACAAGGACTCCATCTTCGTCGTGGTCGACAGATTTTCTAAGATGACACATTTCATCGCTTGCAACAAGACCAATGATGCAAGCTAGATCGCCGACCTGTTCTTCAAGGAGATAGTCCGACTTCACGGCATTCCCCAGACGATCGTATCAGACCGTGACACCAAGTTCCTGAGCCATTTCTGGAGAGCTTTGTGGCGAAAATTGGGCACCAACCTTCTGTTCTCTACAGCATACCATCCACAGACGGACGGACAGACCGAGGTTGTGAACAGAACTTTGTCCCAGACTTTGAGGGCAACAATCGGCCACAATCTGAAGAATTGGCTGGAATGCCTCCCGTACGTCGAATTTGCCTACAATAGAGCCACGCATTCCGGCACAAAGCGTTTGAAGTTGTCTATGGCTTCAACCCGACCACTCCTATCGAGTTCACCCCTATTCTGTTAGGCGACGCTGTCAGTTTGGAGGGAGAAGCCAAGGCAGACTACATCAAGCGTCTACATAAAGAGACCAAGGCAAATCTGGAACAACGGAATATCCAGAACGTCAAGAATGCCAACAAAGGCCACATGCACATGGTTTTCAAGGAAGAAGATTGGGTTTGGCTCCATATGCGTCCAGAGAGACTTCCCCAGCGACGAAAGAGCAAGCTTGCACCCCGGGGAGATGGTCCATTCCGCGTCCTCCGGAGAATTAACGACAACGCCTACTAGCTCGAACTCACAGGTGAGTATAACGTCTCTAGTACCTTCAATGTTTCTGACTTAGAGTTGTTTGATGCAGGTGAGGATTTTGCTTTGGAGACCAAAGCACTTCAAGAGCACTGTCGCTTTGAGGACATCGAGTCAGCCATTGCACCGGTCATTCCACTTGGACCTCTTACGCGGTCCAAGAGAAAAGCCTTAGGAGACAAGCTCAGCATGCTCCTGGAGAGTGGAACCGGAGAAGACCCTGAGGTGACCCAGAAGACCAGGCCACGACCAGCCGACCAGACGTCCAGACCGGCTCATGCATCCGAGCAGACCGGTCCGGGCCCTGCACCAACGACCGGACACCCATTCCAGTTAGACAAGGAACCATGGAGGTTCCTTCTAGAATATTCTTCCTCCTCCGGCGTCTTTACCATTACCATTCGGTAGAGACACCAAAAGTCGTGCTAGGAAATTGTACTCTTTTTCCTATCTTCGATTTTATCCAATTGGGTTTTCCGAAGAAGGTTTTAATGAGGCAATACTCTTAGTGTGCAAGACGATGAAGACTTGTTCATAATTTCCATTTCATTCACAAGTCTTCAGGCGAATTCTATGCATAAGTATTGTTGGGCTTTCTATCTTATTAATGTTTCTTTTTAGACTAAGTATTTTAATTGGGATTAAATCATGTTGACTAATTAGGGCCCAATATTTATTTAATTGTCAATAAGTGAACTACATGTTGTTTAAATCCTTGAAAGGTTAAACGCCTTGTAGTTTACCCTAAAGTTGTAACAAGGCATTATATAAGCCTTCTTTTTACACTTAATGAAATAACAAGTATTTTTGACAAAAACCTAAAGATCCTTAGTCTAAAAAAAGCTGCCAGCAAGCCTTGCTGCAGCCGTGTGTTCTTCAGCCTTTTGGTTGAAGTTTTTGGAGTATCACAAGCCCCTTTCACAGCTTGTGTGGTCCCTTCGATCCACCCCTTCACTTCCATCGAATTCTGTCCATTAACCTTAGATTCTCGGTGAAATGACAGTCCACCTAAGTTCTTAAAGCAAATCTCGAAAGGTCGAAATGGATGTCACATGACCTAGAATAATCTGTACTATACGATGTCATATTATAATAAAATAATTTATAAGTTGATATTGTTTATCATTGTTTTATATATTATTTTGTCTTTGTAATATAAATAAATATATATATATATAAGTATATAAGTATATAAATATATCAATAATTTGAATATTAGTAATATAATTTATACTTATACATAACATAAACTTTGTAGAAAAATAATTAGGTTAATAAATGATTTACTATTTAATTATTACATAACTTAGACTCATATAATTTTGTTTAGAATTGCGTTAATACTTGTAAATTTATTGTTGTGTTATATATATATTTTATTAATTTATAAATTACACATATAATTTTTGTTGGAATGAAGAAGAATGATGAAGACAAGAGAAAAAATGAAGAAAGTGTGCCGTAGACTCTAAGTAGGCGCCATGTGTCCAAAAAGAGTGGCTTAGGCTTGTTTGTGATTAATGATATGTTATTCTTGTAGTCAAACATGTATTAGGCTATCTTAGTATCTAAAAATATCTATCTCTCTCTTCCTTTGTAAGCAAGAAATTCATTTTTCTAAAATCTTAGTAATGATCATTCTCACTTTTCTCTCTAATCTCTCTCTCTCTCAATCTACAAATCTCTAAATCTCTTAATCTCATAATATTTCATGGTATCAGAGCCAGATTACATCAATCTGCCATAAAAATTCCGCAAAATCTCTAATCTTTACTAATGATCTCTTCGTGCCTTTAAAACGAGCACTGTCGCTGTTCTGATCGTGGTTTGATCAATTTTTCTGGAAAGAAATCGGGATCTCTTGACATTTTATTCATTAAGGGATTGTTCTCCGGTGAGTTCTGAGAATTTCCCTGGTGTTTTCATTCAATTTGGTGGCCTGAGTCAAAAGTTACAATCAATCCTCTCTGGTGGTGTCGCGATCGTCTCTGCCGCAAGTCTACGGGTTTGCAACGAGCATATCTCCTTTAATTCTTCATCAAATCTTGTGAATCCAAAGCATAAACTCAATTAAAACGAGTCTAGTTGATGATTCAGGAGGTCCTCTTTTCCCTTTTTCACGTTTAGAAGCTTTCTTGATCAATCTTCTTTAACATGTCCAGATTCAACCTATTCAGGGTATTTATGTTAAAAACCTCAATCTTTCTTAATCTTTTATGAATCTTGGATGATCAAAACTTAGTTAAGGATCTTTTGGAGGGTGTCAAGAAGTTTCATCTCAATCCAAAGATTTTTAGATTTCAAGAACGGTTTTCTTGAAAGTTACTAAAATCCTATTTTTCAAAAAAAAAAAAAATTGGAGGGAAAGTTGGTTCTTAAGTGGATTAGGCAGTTTTAAAAAATTTTAATCACTGGATCATTGCTATTTAGACTTTTAAATTTGTTTGAATTTGTTTGACCAAGGGTTGTTAGGCTGTTGGAAGTTGTTGCTCACAGTTGCAGGTTGTTAGACGTGCCACCTCTTGTGTTGGTCCAGCGCGTGTGTATTCTTTTGTTTCCTTCTTGGTCTTATCTTCTTGAATGTTTTAAAACAGAGTTTGATGGAGTACCAGACAAATATAAAGGCTCCAGTTATGCTTAAAGAGATGAACTACCTTCTCTAGTCAAGAACCATGAGAACAACCTTGTGCAGCAAAGGCTTATGGAGTCATGTTACAAAAGCGCATGTTCTAGCCATTGAAGAGGCTGACTCAGATGATCAAGATGATAAAAAAATAGTTTCGGGAAGACCAGATGGTACTTTTTATACTCCAAAATTCCCTTGCTGGATCTCTCTTATAAGCATATTCATATTGTGAAAATGCTAAAGACCTTTGGGAAACTTTAAAAACTGTATATACAGTTTTTAAAAACATATCCTCATGAGGATTTTTGAGGTAAAGAAAGCATTGAATCATCTTAGACAAGAGGATGTTGAATTCACAAAGCATTATGGATCCTTTAGAGCATTATGAGCAGAGCTAGAGATGCTAATGTCTGCCACAATTGATCCCATTACTCTCCATGAAAGGAGAGAACAGGATAAGGTGTTTGGGTTACTCTTGACTTTAAATACTAACTATATTGATTTGATTAAGCACATTCTTAGGGAGGACAAGCTTCCTAGCTTAGAGGATGTTTGTGCTAAGATTCAGAAGGAACAAGGGTCTCTTCAGCTGTTTGGAAACAAGGAAGACCCGGTGGTTGCCCACAAAAGTTTCTTCAAGCCAGCTCCAGCTTAACCCAAGAAGAAGAGAGCCGTGTGTGATCACTGCAAGAGAACCGGTCACACCAAGAATGAGTGTTGGGTGCTTCATCCTAAGTTGAAGCCAAGCTGGTTCATTGACAGATCCAAAACTTCATCAACAAGCGCCACTAGCTCCTCCAACCTGGTGCAAACAACCGCCTCTTCATTAGCCTACAATCCGGTCCAAGTCCCTCCATCTGATTTTGTGAAGAAATCAGACTTGGAAGCTCTCGTCAAAGCCTTTAGCTCTGATAATGTATTGGGTAAATCTCTTCATGCTTCTTTTCAAACATCTATTGTTTCTAAACCTTTGATTGTTGATTCTGGAGCTTCTCATCACATGGTAAGTGATTTAGGTTTGCTAGAAAACTTAGAACCTGCCTTAGGTAGTGTGGTAATAGCTTATGAAATTAATGGCCAATTAAAGGAATTGGAAAGCTTAAATTGTTTGATAAAGAATCTAAAGCCTTTTATATGCCATCTTTCACATCTAACTTGTTGTCTATTAAGAGAACTACCACAGATCTTAATTGTCAAGATATATTTTGTCCTAATGATTTCTACTTTCAGGATATTGAAACAAGGAGGAAATTTGGACAAGGAACCACAAAGAATGACTTGTATGTGCTTGAAGACTTGTCCATGCATTCCTTACAAGAACTGTGTGCTAATATTGTAGATATCAATGTCACAGCTGAACTTTGGCATGATAGATTAGGTCATCCTCATCCTAGAGCTTTAGAATTGATAATCCCTGGAATTCAATTGCAAAATTATTTGTGTGAATCATACATTTTTAGGAAACATTGTAAGACTGTTTTTGAGAAATCAATTCATTCATATAATAATTGTTTTGATTTAGTGTATTCTAATGATTGGACATCTCCCTTTCCTTCAAGAGAAAACCAAAAATATTTTGTGACCTTTATTGATGAAAAATCTAAGTATACTTGGGTTACATTGCTTAATCTTAAGGATAGGGTGTTTGATGCATTTTTAATTTTCAGACATTTGTTACTAATCAATACAATGCCAAGATTAAATGCTTTAGAACAGATAATGGAGGGGAATACACTAGCACCAAGTTTCAGAAACACTTGGGCAAGCATAGCATTGAACATCAAACAAGTTGTCCCTACACTCCACAACAAAATGGAGTAGCTGAAAGGAAGAACATATATTTGATGGAAGTTGTGAGAACAATGATGTTCCACAAGAAGGTAACCAAACGATTTTGGGGAGATGCTTTAGTAGTTGCATGCTAATTAATCAATAGAACTTCAACTAAAGTTCTAGATGATTTGTCTCCCTTTGAGGTATTAAACAAAACTAAGCCTAATATTGAACACTTACGAGTATTTGAGTGTGTTTGTTTTGTTTTAGTACCAGGATAACTTAGGAACAACGTGGAACCAAAGAGCACCAAGGTCATGTTCATTGGGTATTCTCCTACACAAAAGAGATACAAATGTTATAATCCAGAGACTAGAAGAGTCCTAGTATCCATAGATGTCAAATTCCAAGAGTCCAAAGGATTATATGAAGAAGGAACTTGGAAATAATTCAAGGACATCTCAACAACAAGACATGACCAAGCTGAGAATCTAAGAAGGATCTTAGAAAACATTGGCATAGTCTCTCCTAAGGCGCCAACACTTGGCCCAGCTCCTCCTTACCAAGCGCCAGGACCAGCTCCAGAACAAACTTCAGTTCCTGTACTGGCACGGCCCGAACCAGGACCAGCCCAGCCCGAGCTGCGTTCACCCAGGCACGACCCAGGTACTACCCAGGTACGACCCATCACCAATGTTCTCTCGGCAAGAACAGTTCTCAGGCTCGTCCCGGCCCGTTCCAGCCAAGACACAGGACGTACCGGTCTCAGCTGATGCTCCACCCACGGCTCCATCATCATCCCGGCCTAGAAAACGGGCTCAGGCGTGGGTAGTGCCGAAACCAACTCCAACTCCAGCGCCTTCGACCAATCATTCTCTCCAACCGGGCCAAACACTCCCTCTTGGTCATGAGGGGGGCCAGGGATCTAGACATGATCAAGAGGAGGATTCAGAAGGAGAAATTCTAGTCTCAGCTTCTAAAAGGCCAAAGGACATTCAACCTAATCTTGTAGATGCTCTAGAAGGTGAAGAAAATGGGGAACCAACTGTTGTTCTTAGAAGAAGTACAAGACAGAGATTTCCACCCAACTTCTACTACAACAACAATGCAGTAGTTCACCATGATCAGGGAGTGTGTAATCTAGTTCATATACATGATTCTCATATTGCATTTACTGTTAGTCTTGATAAAGAGCAGATTTCAAAGACCTATGAGGAAGCAATGGAGATAAATGAGTGGAGAGAAGCAATTCAAGATGAAAGACAAGCTATGAAGATGAATCAAACCTATGCGCCAGCTACTCTTCCAAAAGGAAAAAAATGCTGTAAGTTCTAAATGGATTTTCACCATTAAATATAAATATAATGGTGAGATAGATAGGTATAAAGCTAAGTTGATGGTTAGAGGATTCACACAAACTTATGGTGAACATTATAGGGATACTTTTGCTTATGTAGCTAAATTACACTCAGTTAATGTTTTCATGTCTCTTGCTACTAACCTTGATTTGGAATAATGGCAAATGGATGTTAAATTCGTTCTTACAAGGTGAGCTAGAAGAGGAAGTGTACATGACACCACCACCAAAGGTTTTGTCCTAATTGGGTTTTCCTTCTTTAGGTTTTTAATGAGGTAATGTTTCATGATTGTAAGCTTAGGTATTCTGAAGCGCCCTAACCCGAGAAAACTACCCCAGGTTAAAGGTTTCCTACCCGCGGTCGACCCAAACAACCGCACTTAGTAAAAGTTTCTTAGATCAAATTTTTACTTAACTTTTTCTTAGCATTTTCAGATTCGATTCAGCGGAACAGTGCATAAACGTGCAATAGATTACTTATTATAAAAACCGAGGTTCTAGTACAACGATAAGTCTACCAATACATCGTCTAAGCTACTAGACCCGATTATTCTACTAAGCCACCATCTCTTCTTTCCAGCCTTCGTCTCGCGTTCTAGCCACTGCGGTTACCTTCCCGAGTATTACCTAACCCTGCATCCATAAGGAGGCATAAGCAACGAATTGCTTAGTTAGGCGGTCATCCCGTCTCACACAGCTATGGTCAAGTAATCGAAAACAAGCAATACAATCAATAAGTCAATCATGCAAATCAGGCCGATATACTTTCCTAACGTGATTCACCAACCACTGTTAGATCTCTCACCAGGACGAGTCATACAAGACTCTCATATTCACGCTTAACACATATACCAGGACAAGGACAAGTATATTAGATCAGACAGTCAAGCACTTATTGAATCTACTCACGCCAACGACCCTAGACCATAGCCACAGTCACGCACTCACCTTAGGATCTCGATGAACCGATGAAATTCTCACGTTCTGACACCTCTTGTCGCAGATTGTTCAAGCCACACCGACGCGCGTCACACAAACCTAGCGATTTACTCGGAACACATCGATCATAACACTAAGTCTCTCGATGCTTATAGTCCAGAAAGGTAAAACTTTAAGTTTATCGATGCTTACCCGGATTTCCTTAACCGAATGAACCACTATCGATGAATACTCAGGTACTGGTCGCTTCTCGAACCTTTCTAGGGAAATCACTTAGTTTTCCTCGAACTTTCTTTCTTTCAGAGTTCTGATTTTTTTTTTTGTTTTACTCACGCAGGGAATTATGAGGCGACCTGCTCCTTATTTATAAGGAAAGTCGGTTAGGATTTTCCCTTAATCCGCAGCCTCTCTTATCCCTTCGAATGTCCATCCGCTTGTTAGGATATCAGCGTGATTTTTGGGAAGTGGTTGGGACTTAGCGCGAAAATCTCGGAAGTTGTTACCAACAACTTCGACCAACCCAATCCCCCCTTATCCGCTGGGAATAATCCCTTATCCTTTGGGGATAATTCCCTATCCTTCGGGAATAATTCCCTATCCGCTAGGAATAATTCCTTATCCTTGGGGATAATTCCATTTCCTTTGGGAATAATCCCTTATCCGGTTGTTAGGATATTGCGAAATTTCTGAGAAATCTGTTACAAGGATATTTCGAAACTTCCTTCCCAGATATCTTCGCCCATAATCCCCGAAATTTCCTTTTTCCCCGCCCTTGCCAGTTTTGCCCTCGATCGTGGTCATTACAATTCTCCCCCACTTAGATGGATTCGTCCTCGAATCTAGGACTTAGTCTTTTTGGACTTAGATGTCTCGACCGCTTGTTTGTCGAACCATTTGGGAAACTTTTTCTTCATAATGACTTCAGGTTCCCACGTGATTTCTTCTTCTCCATCACAATTCCAAACGACATGAATCATTTTGGTTTTCTTCCTGCGATCTGTCTTAACTCTCCTTCCCACGATTCGAACTGGCCTTCCTTCCACAGTCAGATTTTCCTGTAAATCTGATGGTGGTTCCACTATCACGTTATGTCTATCACTTATGCACTTTCTTAGCATAGAAACGTGGAACACATTGTGGAATGCACTTACGACTGGTGGTAATTCCAATCTATATGCTACTGGTCCGATCCGTTCCAGAAATCTTATACGGACCCTTATATCTCGGACTTAATTTTGCAGTCTGATTCGTTCTTTCCTTTCCCTTATAGGTGACCGTCTTAAGATAGACCATTTCCCCAACTTCGAATTCTAATTCCCTTCGACGTTTGTCTGCATAACTCTTTCGTCGATCCTGAGCTTCCTTAATTTTAATCTGTAAAATCCTGATTTTCTCAGTCGTCCTATCGACTAAGTCTGGTCCATAAATGCTTCGCTCCCCCACTTTGGTCCAACATAGCGGGGTTCGGCAAGGCCGTCCATACAATGCCTCATACGGAGACATTCCAATGCTATTCTGATAGCTATTGTTGTATGCAAACTCGGCCAATGGTAAGTACTGTTCCCACTTACCGCCCCAGTCTAAGACAGCCGCTCTCAACAAATCCTCAAGTGTCTGGATCGTTCGTTCCGATTGACCATCCGTCTGCGGGTGATAAGCCGTGCTCAGGTTGACCTTAGTCCCAAGCCGCTTATGCAATGACTTCCAGACCGCCGACGCAAACTTAGAATCCCGATCTGATATTATACTCGCAGGAACTCCATGTAACCGAACGATCTCTTTTATGTACAACTCCGCAAGTTTCTCTGAACCATCTTTCCTATTAACTGCGAGGAAGTGAGCGGATTTGGTCAAACGGTCCACAATGACCCAAATCGCATCCTTCTTATCGCACATCGGCAATCCGGTGACAAAGTCCATCATGATCAAATCCCACTTCCATTTGGGGATGGGTAATCGCTGCATTAACCCAGCCGGAACTTGATGTTCGGTTTTGACCCTTTGGCATGTATGACAACCAGCCACCCATTTGGCTACATCCCGTTTCATTCCAACCCAGTGATAGTATCGTTTTAAGTCTCGATACATTTTAGTCGCTCCTGGGTGAATGGAGAATTTGGACTGATGTGCCTCTTTAAGAATTTCCTCACGCAACTGCTGATCTTTGGGAACACACACCCGACCATTCACCAATATCGTACCATTATTCGATATCTGATACTCAGTGTTCTCGTTCCTTGCTGCCTCTTTAAGTTTCTCGTCAGTATCCTGGGCTAGCCGAACGCGGGTTAACAGATCCGCATGGTCGGCAGCACCTAAGCCCAACGGTTCCACATCATCCGTCAATGCGGTAAGGCGCAAAGTGCTTATCATACTGACCAGACCTTCCATGTCTCTTACAGCATCCTTGACCACTTTATTTCGACTTAGTGCATCTGCAACCGAGTTGGCCTTTCCCGGATGATAGTCAATGGTCAAGTCATAATCGGCCACAAGTTCCATCCATCTCCTTTGCCGAAGGTTTAGCTCAGACTGAGTGAAGATATACTTCAAACTCTTGTGATCCGTAAAGATCTGAACTTTTGCACCGTAAAGATAGGATCTCCAGATCTTTATAGCAAATACCACAGCCGCCATCTCTAAGTCATGGGTTGGGTAATTCGCTTCGTGTTTCCTTAGTTGTCTCGATGCATAAGCGATAACCTTACCCACTTGCATCAGAACGCACCAAAGTCCCAATCGAGATGCATCTGTGTAGACTACATAAGGTGCATCGGGTTCTGGTAATGCCAAAACTGGAGCACTCATAAGCATTTCCTTCAGCTTAACGAAACTAGTCTCACAGTCTGCTGACCATACAAACCGAACGTCCTTACCGGTCAGCTTGGTCATTGGCTGAGCCATGCTTGCAAAACCCTTAACAAACCGTCTATAATAGCTAGCCAATCCCAGAAAGCTCCGCACCTCTGAGGCATTCTCGGGTCTCGGCCATTCCGCAACAACCCTGATCTTTTCTGGGTCAACAAACACTCCTTGATCTGAGACTATATGACCCAAGAACCCAATTTCACTTTGCCAAAAGCTACACTTGCCGAGCTTAGCAAACAACTTCTGTTCTCGCAACTTATCCAAAACCGTTCTTAAGTGACCTTGATGCTCATCTTGGTTTTTCGAGTAAACCATAATATCATCTATGAAGATGATCACAAATTCATCCAAGAAATCTCGGAAGACAGTGTTCATCAGCTTCATAAACGCAGCCGGTGCATTGGTCAATCCGAAAGGTATGACTACGAATTCGTAATGTCCATACCTTGTCCGAAAAGCCGTCTTTCGAATGTCTGACTCGGCTATCGGAATTTGATGATATCCCAAAGCCAGATCAATCTTGGAGAAATAAGTCGCCCCTTTGAGTTGGTCCAATAACTCGTCAAACCTTGGGAGCGGATACTTGTTCTTTACCGTAACTCGGTTCAATCCCCGATAGTCGATGCAAAGCCTAAAGCTTCCATCTTTCTTTTTAACGAACAGGACCGGTGCTCCCCAAGGTGAACTGCTCGGACGGATGAACCCTTTCTCCATCAATTCACCTAACTGTTTCTTTAATTCAGCCATTTCAGCTGGTGTCATTCAATAGGGAGCTTTTGATATCGGGGCGGTTCCAGGTTCCAATTCAATAGTGAATGGTTCCGATCTTTCCGGTGGTGGTCCAACCAAGGCCTGGAACACATCACCGAAATCTTTTACTACCGGAATATCGTTAAGTCCTATGTTTGGCCCAACTTCTGATGCTGTGATCGTGGCCAAATATGCCTCGCATCATTTTTGGATCAATTGTTCTGCTTGAATCGCTGAAATGATCAAGCTTCCTGAAGTGGGTCGAATTCCCTGGTATTCCAGCGTTGAGTTCCCTCTCTCAAACCGGATTCTTCCTCGGTGACAATCTAAATGGGCCTTATGCTTTCCAAGCCAATCCATGCCCAATATCACCTCGTAAGTTTCCAATCCACAAATAACCAAGTCAGCTGGTATGTCCACACCGCATACCATTATTGGAACGTCAAGCACCCTTCTGAAGGTTTCCAGTGCTTGACCGCCCGCCGCTCGGACAAGTCCGAGTTGGTCTCCAGATTCCTTATGAAACCCGCCTTTCCCAACAACTGTCGGGCTAACAAAACAATGTGTCGCCCCAGAATCAAACAGAACATGGGTCGGTATTCTGCCCATAAGAATGGTCCCTACAATATCCCCTAAATGGCTAAGGACACAAGCAGACATCGAATTTACTTAGTAAGTGTTAGGAACTTACCAGTGATCGGACGAGAAGAGCTGCATTCTATCGCATCTTCAGAAATCGAGAAGACCCGTGGTGTTCCACCAGTTGCATTCGCCGGTCTCTTAGCTGGTGGTGGTGGCGGCAGTCCTTCATTTGCCCGTTTCCCGGATGACTGCGCCAGCTTCGGACACTGAGACCTGAAATGTCCTGGCTCACGACAATGATGACACACCCGATCACCAAAGTTACATCCCAATTATCGCGCCCCAGAGTACCTCTCCGGACAGTCCCCAATTTTGTGGTTCAGACTGCCGCACCGGAAACACGCACCCGACATGGTCCTGCACTGACCAAAGTGTGTTTTCCCGCAACTTTGACATGCACTTTGCACCGTCAATGTCTTGTTGCTCCTGAGACTCTTGTTTGAGTTTCTTCTTTGGCTCGACCCGAATCTCAGTCTAGCGGAAGGTACCGTGGCCGCTTTCCATTCCATATCTGCTAGTTCCGCTTCCTCCCTTAGGCCCATTTCCATAAGAGCCGCTACCTCTACCAGCTCAGACATAGAGTCGTATCTCCGCACTTGGCACCAATTGCGGAGATTGACTCGAAGTCCCCACAAGAACCGACTTATCCTTGTCTGTTCATCCTCAAATTCGCGCCCCGCAAACTTCATGAGAGAGTTATACTCAATCTCATATTCGTGCACATTCATTTTTCCTTGGCGCAACTCGAGAAAAGCACGTTGGCATTGGTCAAATACTTCCCTTGGGAAGTACTTAGTGCGGAATTCCTCACGGAACACAGTCCATGAACAATTTCCGCGCCTTGCCTCCACCGTGGTCCACCAAGTGTGCGCGTCACCTTCCAGATAGTGGACCGCGATGTCCTTCTTATACTGATCCGGACATCGAATGACTGCAAAGTTCCGTTCGAGCCTCGATTGCCACTCATCTGCCTCGATCGGTTTTGCACCACCCGCGAAGTACTTTGTACCCAGCTTACGCATATGATCAGCCATCGTAAGGTACGATGTGATCCTCGGCTCTGGCAATACCTCTTCATCCGCTGCCCCAGCAACCCGGTCATTCACCGCAGGCGGTGGTATCACCGGTGCGGGTGCAACAGGCGCGGGTGCAGCAGGAGCAGGTACCGCAGCAATGTGAACTTGGTTTGAGCTTCCAACTTGGTAGCTCCTTACTTTGTTTCTTGATTGTCGTGAGTTTAGCTCTGGGTGCAAGATCCAACATTCCTTTTTTGTATGACCAATTTTCTTGCAATGATCACAAATGACCTTCTTCTTCTCCTCTTGTTTGTATAACTCTTGTGAACAATGGCCAGCTCTTCTTTATTCCCAAACAGCCCATGAGAACTTTGTTCTCTTTGAATCTTATAACACACATCCTCCAGACTTGGTAGCTTTTCCTCACTGAGTAGCTGCTTTATTAAGTCAGTGTAGGTAGATTTAAGGGTCATAAGGAGCCCAAATACCTTGTCTTGCTCTCTTCTTGCATTGAGAGTGATGAGGTCAATTGTGGCTGGTCTTAGCATGTCCAATTCAGCCAACAAAGCTCTAAATGCCCCATAGTGTTTGGTGAACTCTACTTCCTCTTACTTGAGGTCATTTAGAGACTTCTTCACTTCCAAAAATCTCATGAGACTTGAAGTATTTCCATACATATTCTTCAGTGTCTCCCAAAGGTCTTTAGCATTTTCACAGTAGTAGTAAGCTTCAAGAAGATATCCTTCAAGTGAATTTTGTAGAATAGAGAGTACCAGCTGGTCTTCTTGAAACCATTTCTCCAATGACTCAGTTTCACTCTTGTCTTGATCATTCTGAGCTTCTCCCTCCAATATAATTTGAGATCCCTTACTTTGAATCACATGAGACCAAAGACCCCTGTTGCATAGAGTGATTTTCATAATTCTTGACCATAAGAGATAGTTTTGTCCTTTTAAGATCACTGGTGCCTGGATGCTTTTAGCAAACTCCATGCAATCCAAAAAAAAAACTAGCACAAACGGCTAAAAATCTTTAAAAAAATGAATTAAAACTGCCTAGACACAACTGGCTGGCTTCCTAACAATCGCCTATAACTGTCTGGACAACAATGGCAAGCTTCCTAACAACCGCCTGTGCAACTGACCCAACCGTAATAACTAATCTTGTGACCAAAAATAAACAGCTCCCTAACAACTGACTTCTAACCTCTAACCGTCAGCTGTTAACCTAATAATCAACTAACACCTAACCGCTAACAACCTTTGTTACACCTGCTGTAACAAACTAACAACTAACCACTCCCACTTGTGTCAACTGTTTTAACAACCTGTTTACCCTCTTAACTAACCAATTAACCGATAGTCAAAACAGTTTGAACTGTATAACTAATCTGTTATAACAACTTCACACCAATTTTAATCCCTGAAAAAAAAAACTTAACTTTCAAGAAAGTGAATCTTATAGGCTAAAAAGTTTTTGATAGGCCCAAGACTTTCTAATCAAGGTCCTAAAAGATTAAACTACCCCTTTTAAAATTCAAGAACAAATACTTTAATGAACAAGGCACAAAATTTTGAGAAACACAAATTTGTCTTGAATCTTAAGATAGGGAAAACGGACTTATAGAACAAGAGTTTATAAACTTTCTTGTGAAGGAAAGAAGTCTTATGAGGCAGGGATCACCAGGTAATGGAACTTTCTTGCTCGTGACAACGGTATCTTTGGTAGAGAGATGAGGGTTGATCGAATTGAAGATAGGATTCAAGAGGGTTGTTGATCGGCTCTTTCTGTCGGTCTTTCGTGAGGTATAAGAAATTAAAATGTAGGGAATGATGATCCAAGTAATGAGCAGCACGATTTTGAGATTGTCAGAAGATGATGAACTTGTGCACACGATTACGTGCAAGATATGAAAACAAAGGATTTAAAGATGAAAGAATGAATAGATTAAAAAGATTATGAGATGATGCTTGAGACTTGCTCTGATACCATGAAATTTTAAGAGAATTGTAGTGAAAGAATGAAGATAAGATCGCCAATAAGCAAGAATAGTTGAGAGAGATTAGAGAGAATATATAAGAATTAGAATTTTATTAGAATTGAGATTATAATCTCTTAGATTACAAGTGAGGAGAGAGAGACATATTTATACTAACTTAGTCTAAGCATGTTTAGCTACAAGAATAAACTAATACATGTTTGGTTACAAGGATATCATAACTTGGAAGAAAAACACTATTCTTCCCTTATTAAACCTAGGCGCCAAATATACTTAGTCTCCTCTTGTCTCTTCTTCATTTCAACATGTTTTCGGTTTGTGGTGTAGATACTTTGCTTTCAATTCTATCTTCTTGTGGTGTAATGGACTTGGGTTTGAACGGTTTCCACATAAAATCCCAAGCTGCTTAAGCTGATTCTTCATCAGAGACTCTTCCTCCAAGAACTTATTTGTCAAGGCGCTGTTAATTAGTTTTAAGGTAAGTTGGTAATTGACTTCTAATTCTTCCCACTCTTTACCAATTTAAGGTCTTCTTTCGTCAGTATTTCACTTGTTTCTAGTGCTTTTGAATTTCTTCAGAAACAATAGTCCATATAGATCTAGACCTTAATATTTTCTTCATCGTCTTGATCTATAGGCTGAAGTTTGATTGTGCTTGACTCATCTTTTTCATCTTTTGTGAACTTGTGGTGGTTTGTGCTTTTTTGTGATTGAATTACTAGAAGAAAATAAGGATTTTATAAAAAATTTTTTTGTTAACTTAGTCTAGTGGTTTTAATATCCTTTTTAACATTGCGGGGTGCTAGGTTCGAATCTCAAACATGTGTCATGAATTTCAAAGGTGACCACCATTGTTCCACATGATTTCAATGGATTTTATAATTATATTGGTGATTATATATTTAATCGCTGACATTTACGAATACTTAGTTATTACATTGTTTTGTTACGATTCAGAAAGTTTAATCATAATTGAGTCAATCTTTTGCGACCATAGATAAAAGTCGGTAATATAATCGTAAATTAGATATTAATTTACTACTACATATAATACCATAGAAATAGTTGATTATTAGTCGCTAATTTAATGATTAAAATTTGTTTAATAAATATATCGAGTATTTAGTGATTAAACAACAACTGTAATAAAAAAAAAAATTGGTAAGTCAATCCGAGAATCTATTTTAAATTTTCTTAAAATTCATTCAGAAAGTCAAATTTAACTTTCGTGAATTTAAGCCAAAAAACCAAATAATTAGCGACTAATTAGCTACTGAATCATAAGGCACCTTTTTCTCTCTCGAAAAGGCGATTAGGGTTTCTACCTAAACGAGAGATTTTTCGTCAGATCTACGGCGATCCCGCCGATGGATTCGCTCTTCTCCTCCAATTTCGTCATCCTCTCGTCCTCCTATTCCTTTTGATATATCTCTCGTCCATTTTTCCTCTTTTCATGTCAAATCGACTTAGGGTTTGTTGTTCTCCCCCTTCTTGATTGAGGTCTGCCTCTCTTTTCTTCTCTATTAATGTGTTTTCTCTGTCCTTTTCTTTGATTTTCTTCGTCCTTTACCTTCACTAGCTTTCCTGGGTTAGTTGATTTTCACCCCTTCTCGATTTGTCCCCCTTACGCCTCTTCTTTTCCGACCTCCCTTATCGGCCTCCCCCTTCGGACGAAACCCCTCCTTTGGCTCCGATGGAAGGCTGAGGAGATCCTACCTTTGCCTAGGGTTTCCTTTAGACTTTGTCTTCGGGGGAAATCTGGTTCCTTGGGTATATTCGTTCGCCCAGTGCATGTTTAAGGAAGGGAGTTCTAGTCCGATATAGATACCTCTCTTATCTAACTCTTTTTATTTGCGTTTCACCACTCAATAAGTGGATATACATATTTCTTACCCAAACTTAAGAGTAGGATTTGATTCACTTCATGTACAGTGGTCCGCCATAGTCTTGAAGAAGTTCAAACCGCTCTTAAATTTGTGGATTCTATTTCCAGAATTATTGGCACATCTCCCCTTTAAGCGGAGAATTGTGCTAAAAGTTCCCGTCTGCCTCCCTTCAGGTTTCTAGTGGAACAATCCATATCTCTGTGTTCTTGTACAATAGCTCCAGTACCTGGTAGATTGTCTTTCCTTATAGCTAGGTGGAATATCCTTGATAGCCTAGTTGTATCTCCTCCCTTCTCACAATGAGTAAAGATTCTCGGAAAAAGGATGAGGATGTCATCAAGCGGTTAATGAATCAAGAGATTTTCGATTTGAAAGATGCAATTGTCATTAATGCACCGGAGAACAGAGAGACAGTAGAAGAACTTAGCAATAGTATCATTGTTAGAATTCTAAATCTTCATTCAATTAACCCAGCGGGAGTGGCATCTGCGTTGATGAAGATTTGGGAAATTGAAAAACATGTTAGAGCTCGCCCAATATGCACTGACAGACTTCAATTTTATTTCGATTGGGAGTCAGAATTAAAGAGGATCTTATCGAAAGCGCCATAGTTCGTCAATGGATGGATGGTGGCAGGTGAACGGGGTTCAGCGTCCTCTTCTCCTAATTTTCTCAAGCGCATTCTATTCTGGGTGAGAATCAGAAATATCCCTATGAATTATATTACTGAGTAGACAATTCGTAAAGTCGAAGGAAGGATTGGAGAAGTCTCAGAGGAAGTGATCCTTCATGCTAAGAATCCAGATTCAATGGAGTATGTGCAAGCAAGAATCTGGATTCCGACTGACGATCCCATTATATTCAAACTTCCAGTTAGCTTCAATGCGGGAGAAGTAATGGTGCTAGAGTTTGAATATGAAAAACTTCAGAAACTATGTCTGAAATGTAAACGTATGACACACGATCAATATCATTGCCCTTTTGTGTCCTCTTCTCGTTCGGGGCCTGTAGATGTTATCCATGGATCTACTTCTGGTCAATCTAAATCTAAAGATATTTCGATCCTCGAACCAAGGGCTTCTGACAATGCACTGTGGAGCTATTGAAAGTCTTCTGATAGGTCGGAAAGACAAGGAAAAAGGTTGCTCATCCAAAACTAACAAAGGAAAAGGCAAGCAAAGAGAAGTTTGGAGGAAAAAAAAGAGTACTCTACTAAGGAACACTTGGAAACGAATAAGGTAGGAGGAATTCGACGGAAGCCTTTGACTGATTCTGATCTTGAAGTTGTGGTTCCTCCGATCTTGCCAGAAAAAGCCCCTTGTCTTCCGCCCAAAAGTCCTTGTAGTCACTTGGTAGCTTCTATTGAGGTTGATAAAGGGGATAGAGCTTTCACTTCTCGGATGTCTGAATCAAGAATCCCCGCTCCACAGAGACTCTCAGAACCTCACCTCCACCAATCTGAAAGGATGCTTAGCTTAAGAAGAGTGGTTGAGGACCAAGCATTAGGTGAAGAGTCGGCCCCTTCTCACAAGAAGAGAAAAAACAGTGCCGAGCGAAATCTTGCCAGGAAAAAGCTAAGACTTCTCCTGAATCCCAGGATCGAATCTCTAACACACAAGAGTCCCAGGGACCTGCTTCGGTTGGTAGCTCCAGCCAGATATCCGCTCCGATTCCAGACCTACGTCAGGTTCTCTCCTCTCCTGGAATGCAGTCTTCACACACACAAAGAACGCCACCTTCAAGAAGGTTAGTGGTTATCCAGAAACCATCACAGTCCATATGAAGGTTCTCACTTGGAACTAGGAAATTGGCTAGTAGTTCGACACCTAAAAGACTTGTCTAATCAACAAGATCTAGGGTTAATTTTCCTATGTGAAACTAAGAATCAGAGGTTTAAACTTGAAGATATTTGCCATTATTTGGATTTCCGTGATATCATCACGGTGGAACCCTCAGGACTGAGTGGTGGTTTAGCTTTGATGTGGAAAAATTATCTGGTTGCGAAATTATTGAGATCGAGCGCAAGGCTCATCGATGTGGAGGTGTTGTGGAAAGGTCTGAAATTTTTTGTTACAGGGATATACGAGAACCCTATTCAAAGCGAAAGACAAATCCTCTGGAACTATCTTCTTGAACTCGGGCAAAGAAGGAAAGGTCTTTGGCTCCTTATGGGAGACTTCAACGAAATAACCTGCCCGAAAGAAAAAAGAGGAGGCAGAAATAGATTGGATTCTTCTTATTTTCCTTTTGCTTCTTTTATAAGCAAGAGTGGATTGTTTGAGCCGAGCTTCTCCGGTAATCCATTATCTTGGTTTGACCGTCGTGGCTCTGAGCTAATTCATTGCAAACTCGACAGAGTTCTATGTAATTCTGACTAGATGAATCTTTTCCCAAAAACTATCTCAAGATACATATCTAGGATGGGCTCAGATCTGCTGTTATTTTGATGGGGGGCCCAATCTGCTGTTATTTTGATGGGGGGTCTAAAGAGCACATGACGTTTTAGATATGACGTGAGATAGAAAGATAAGGAAGGCTTCCAATTAGCGGTGACTGAGGGATGGAATGCTACACAGCAAGGCTGGATGAATAGCTTTGAAAGTCCTGATCTCATTCAAAAGATAAGTGACTGTCGTCGTAGCATTTCGGCTTGGAAGAAGAGAACCCAGTGCAATTCCAGCTCCGGATCCAATTGTTAAAGGAGCAATTAGATGAGCTTACACATCGAGATTTTTTTCCTCCTGAGGAACTCCAAGAGTTGAGATTTGAGCTTCATAAAGCCTTTTGCGATGAGGAAGTATATTGGAGAGTGCTTAGTAGGATTCAATGGCTACGAGAGGGAGATAAGAACACACGATTCTTCCATGCACAGACCAAAGAGAAGCGTACTCGGAATATAATTAAACTCTTGATTGAGGAAGGATCAGGGACTCCTCTCTTCTTAGATCATCAGATGGGGGATCTAGTGATCAATCACTTTACTAAAGTATACACTTCGGAGCTTCTAAACACTGCATCAGCTCGTGAATCTCCGATGTTTCAAAATGTCTCCCCTTCGATCACTGATGCTCATAATCAGATGTTAGTATCCCCAATTCCACTCTCAGAAGTCAAAGCGGCTGTTTTTGGTCTCAATCCAAACAAGTGCCCGGGTCCTGATGGATTATCCGGAGCCTTTTTCCAAGATAATTGGGATATATTTGGGAAGGACGTCATAAGATGGTTGCGGATTTTATGGAATCAGGGTGCCTGGATAGTAGGCTGAACTTCACAAGTATATGCTTGATTCCAAAAATATTGAGGCCTCAAAGCATTGGAGACTATAGGCCAATTAGCCTTTGCAAATTTCTCTACAAAGTGGTGTCTAAGTTACTGGCTTCCCGTTTGAGGAAAGTCCTCCCGGAGATAATTTCGGACAACCAAGATGCTTTTGTAAAGGGGAGACTTATTAGTGATAACATCATCATCGCACATGAGATGATCCATGCCTAGAGATCAAAGAAGGATCCTGCAGAAAACTATATGGTGATAAAAATTGATATCACCAAAGCTTTTGACCGTATGGAATGACAGTTCATCGAAGATGCAATGGCAAGGCTAGGATTCTGTGAAACGTGGATTAGCAGGGTAATGACATGTATAACGTCAGCGAGCTTTGAAATTCTTCTCAATGGCAAGGCTTATGGCATATCTCCCTATCCTGGGGGTTAAGGAGTACAGTACAGCATCAGGGCAATGTGTCAATGTATCCAAATCTAGCATCATTTTTGGATCAAAAGTGGATGCAAATAGAGAAAGATTGCTCCGGGAGCTTTCTGGCATTGACAAGGATGGTGGAAAAGGAACTTATCTTGGCCTTTCTAAATCTTTCTTGGGATCCAAATTAGAGAAACTTAAATTCTTGGAAAAAAAAATAGACAGAAAGCTTAACTCCTGGAAAACAAGATATTTGTCCCTCGTGTTGGAATGAAGAAGAAATGATGAAATTAGAAAGCCTCTAAATGTTGCTATAGTAGGCATGAGTTACTTAGATAGGAAGGGAGTGTCTAAGGCTTTTTTGTGTTTTAGTGTTATGTTATCCTTGTAGCCATTCATGTATAAGACAATCCTTGTATCTAAACAAGCCTAGACTAGATTAGTATAAATATCTATCTCCCTTCTCATTTGTAACTTAGAAACTATTATTCTCACATTCTTAATAAAATCATTATTTTCTCTAAATCTCTCTAATAATTCATTCTCTCATTCAGGTACGTGTCGCACAATTAACTCGTTGATATCAAGATTCTGGTGGATAAATCGGTCAACGGATAGAGGTCTCCATTGGCATCAATGGAAGGATCTGTGTAAACCAAAAGCTGAGGGGGGATTGGGTTTTCGGGATTTTGAAGGTTCAACAAAGCCCTTTTGGGAAAGCAACTGTGGAGAATAGCATCGCATCCCCAAAGTCTTTTGGCGAAGGTATTGGAAGGTAGATATCTCAGAGGAAGATCTATTCTCTCTGCCCCTTTAGGATCAAGACCTTCACTAGCTTGGAAAAGCATTTGGAGTGCTCAGACTTTGATGAAAAAAGGAATGCAGAGGACTTTTGGAAGAGGAGAAGGTATTCGGCTTTTAGAGGACCCATGGATTGTAGACCACAATCTACAACCCAGACCTCCAGTATTGAAAGAAGGTGTGAGTGCAGAGCTTATTATGACTGAGGCTCTTCTAAATCCCAACTTAGAAGAATGGAAGGTGAGAAACATTGAGGAGCTATTTACTGAGCAAGATTCCATGCTAATCTGCCAAGTGAGGCCAAGTTTGACATCACCTCCCAATCGCTGGAACTGGACCCATCAGACAGATGAACATTATTCTGTCCAATCCGGCTACAAGTTATGGTATAAGTTGGCTTTTAATTTAGAGTCATCGCCATCTGCTGACTCCCCAAACCTAAAATGCATCTTCAAAGGCATTTGGAACCTCAAAACATCACCAAAGATTATGCACCTTCTGTGGAGAATAGTTTTCCAATAACTTGGCATCTAATGAAAACATGACGAAGAGGAGATTAGCTAAATATTCGGAATGTTTTCGATGTGGCTGTGAGATCGAAGATCGAAATCACATTTTCTTCTTATGCCCTTTTGCAAGAGTGGTTTGGGCGGCCTCGGATGAATGACATCTTACAGCACCTTCTTCTCAAGACTCTATATTTGCAACTATTGCAAATTGTCTTTGGGGGAAACGACATCATAATCAATATGCTCTTACCTTTGAGGGTTCCACAATTGATCCAAGAGAAGCCAGCAAGATCGCCACATAGAGCTCTATTGAATGGCTCAAGCTGAATGTTGAGACAGATGATCAAGGGAAGGAGTTAAATATCAGTAATGATTTACCATCAATGCTCCAAATCCGCAATCATTCAACCATTACAAGGAATCCTAGTGGAGTTATCCGACATTGGTCTCGCCCCTCTCCAGGTACCTTATGTTGTAATGTAGATGGTTCTTGGTCTGAGGAACTAGGACGTGGAATGGGCTGGATAATTAGGAATGAATTGGATAATATTAGACTTTGGAAAGCTAAGAAGTATCCGTTATTACCTTTGCCTCTTGATGCAGAGGCTGCAGTCCTAGCATGGGCTTGCCAATGCCTAGCAAATATGCGCTTGGAACAAGTTTGTTTTCAGATTGATTGTCGCAATCTCCTCCTTGCCATTAGGGATCATGATGGATGGCCTTCCCTCTCAGAATATTTAGCGGATATTAACTCTCATCTAAGGGCTAATCCTACCTTTTCTGTAGTTAACATAAGTAGTGAGACAAATAAAGTAGCTGACTGTATTGCCAAACATGTTAATCACTCCCCAATTTATCATGCTTTAATCTTCAATAACTCTCCTCCCTGGCTAACGCCTCTTGTAAGAGGAGACATCTCTTGTAGCTCGGTTTGAGCATTTTATTCAATGAGACTTTTGTGTTTTAAAAAAAAAAAAATCTACTGAATCCAACCGAACCTAGAATTGACTTAACTTTACCTCCAATTTCATTTCATCTAACCTAAAATCCGATTTTTTCTCTGAACCTCAGATTTTCTTCGAGTTTTTGTTGACCATCGACGGTGGTGCGAAGCTTATGCATTCTTCTTTTTCTTCTTCCTCCTCAACTAGTACTAGTGACTTCCCGGAGAGCTTGAGAATGAGATTCAATGGTGGAGAAAATTCCCGAAGTGTTAAAACTTCCACTGGACGAAGCAGCGAAGGGATCGAAAAGACAGACGGCGGCGTGAGCGGCAGCGGAGGAGGAGGAACAAGACAATTCGCCGGTCCTGCCATGGAGGTCACTACACTTGATCGTGGCTTCGCTAACTCCACCACCGTTGATTTCCTGATCTGGAACAAAATTAGCACCGTCGTTCGAATTACTTACTTTATGTATTAAGCTCACCCTCCCATTTCGAATCAATTTCTAATATACTCTTAAATCTGAGGTGATGTTCTGAAATACTCCTCTTTAAATTATAATATAGAAAATTACGATTTTGTCCTTTTTATGGGTTTTATATTAATAATATATGTAATATATTTCAACAAAAACATGTTGGCATAGATGGTAACGTATTCTTAGTATGATCTTGAGGATGCGGGTTCGAAACCCAGTATGTGCAGAATTATTACTTAAATATGTGCGTGAGATGATGGTGCTTGGGTTCCGGGGAATGCGCGTGACACCCGTAGGCATTTAGGGTTTAGTTTTCACATACATGCAGGGGTATTTTTGTCTTTCCAAAAATTGAGGAGTATTTGAGAAATAAGGAGAGTAAGTTAGAAAAACTCTCCACAAATAAGAGTATATTAGAAATCAACCCTCCCATTTCTTGCAGCAGCATGTGAATACAGAAAGTTATGTATTCGATTTCGTAGATCCTGAGAAAATCAAAACTTTCTAATTTTCTGGGTTTTTTCGTTTGTTCACTGATTTAAGAGCTCTTGTGTTTTCACTGATTTAAAGGCTCTTGCGAGCTCGGAAGGATGTTCGACATCTTTGTTGTCGATCCCGCCTCTTTGCAAGTCGAAGTTTCGTTTAGCTCCACCGAAAACACCAGAATCAGTGTCTCCGGTCACTTCTTTCACTCGTGGCGAAGATTTGATGCCTCCTCCGCTTCATCCTGGTTCAGCCTCTCCAGATCGTGTATATATCTTCGATGCCCATGTTTACTTCTTCTTCTTCTGGCTAATTGCTTATCGAACGCTTGAATCTAATTTACTCTAGTTAACGGGTGTTGCTAAAGCATTTGCCTTTTGGTGTTTTAAGGGATTAAGAATACTGCCCATCATGTTTTCAAAGTAAAATGGTATTAGAATGTGCGTGCTTCTCTTATGAAGTATATGGTTAGGTTATTTGGTTCTCATCTAATGCATAACTTTGGCTCAGTTTTGATTCCCTGATTTCGCCACTAGAGAATAATGAGCTCTGTTTAGTCTTTTTAGCAGTAGAGTACGGTGGACTTATGTGAGTCAGTTTAATACATTGTTATAGTCTTCTTCTTTGTTATCTTCACATAGAGTTGTTTTGTGTGAATCGTTCCTCTTTGTTGTGTTAAACTTAAAAAACGTTTTTTATATCTGCAGCTGATTTTGGAGGCCATGTCTTTTTCCATGTTCTTCTTCTCTTCTTAAGCTCTGTTTCTGTTTCTTCATGAACGAAAAAGTCTGGTCTGATTCTTCTCTGAGGAGAAAACGGTAAGTGCTTTCTCTGCTGATTCTTGTCTGACATATCCTCATAACGAATTGCTCGAGTTTGTGAAATGCTTGTTTGATATGTTAGATTAGTGTTTTGTGTGGCTTCTTCTTGGTAGATTTTGACTTCTCTTAACATTTTTTTTTTAATCTGAAATGTTTAGGGCTTTTCACATTTTGGATTGATAGAAATATTTGTTTTCTCTTATAGAAATTTCAGGTTGGGTTACGTGTACTTCTTCCTCCACTTGGTTCCAATATCATACTTCGTACAGCATGGTGAGTTTTTCCTTCTTACCAAATTATAATTGTAAGGTGATAGCCATCTAATTTTGCTAAATTAATGGTACAATTTTTATTTGGAGGAAGAATTTTGGTGATTTTGGTGATTTTGATACTGTAGGATACCTTTAAAACAAGACTCAATCGCTTGTTGGGGAATCTTGTAGTCTTTTACAATCCAATCATGTTACGAGCTTTAGTCATCTGGTCGTGTAAGGTCGCCGGAGAGGTTCTGGAATGGTGAGAAACAGGCAGTTCGGTCGTACGGACGAGGGTTAGGTCGCGGTTAACAGACGCAGGACGTGACAGCGGATGAACACACGACCGGTAGGACGAACAAGGAGTGTCCTGCGGGCGAGGACTCGAACGGCAGGACGGCCTTGTGACCGTGGGGACTGACGAAGGACGACCTGTGGGTGGAAACTCGAACGGCAGGACGAACGGCGGGCGGTACGGACGGCTGGTCAGCGGCTAGCGATTGAAATGGTGAAGCGGCTAGAAATGAAAGAAGGGTTTTTTTTACTTGATTGAAAAGGGAGTTTGAAGGCAACACACCAAGCTATGTCTGGCTTGGATACAGCCTTTCCAAGAAGAGAGACACACTTAATCTTCAAGAAACTCTCACTCTCACTTGGAGACACACTCAACAATGAGAAAGGAGAAAGACCAAAACGGCCGATTTGTGTTTAGGGTTCATAATTGTCTGTCTTAGAAAATAGAATAGGTTTTCCTTTTAAAGGCTACATGCTTGTGACCATAAAAACCTAGTTGACCGTGGTCAACATTTCTAAGTAAACCCTCAAAATGACTAAGTCTTAAAAGGAAATGCAAGACTAAAAATTTGCCTAGGATAGAAATCAAGCCTAATTGATTTAAAGGAACATATCCACATTAAACCAATGGGACACTAGGCTTGATGCCTTAGATTTTCAGGTCTCATTAAAAACCTTTCCAAGAACCCATTGTGGTAAACTTGGAAAGGAAAAGAGTACCCTAATCACCTAAGGTCTTTAGAAGTGCCCTTACTCATGGATAGTAAGGACACACAAGACCTTATCCCTAAGGCTGTGTGCATGAGTGCCTTGGTCAGAAACACTCAGCTGAACATGATCAGGAGGCTGGTCTTGGTCTTCCAACTCCCCTTCCTCTCCAAGACCGGCTACATGGGTTGGTGCGGCTTCTGCTTGGTTCCCTTGGGCATGATCTCCTGTGCTCTGGTCTTGGACTCCCTGAGCGGCTCTGCTCCTGGTCATAATGCGGTGGGACACAAAGGGGTGGTCTGGCCTTCATCCTCCAAGTATCTGGTCGGTGTAGCTTGGATGACCCCATCATCCCCACCCTCTTCAAGTGCTTTGGTCTCCAAAGAACCAACATCCTGTGCATCAAAAGGAGATAGATCAGAAACATTAAATGAGGAGGACACATTGTACTCACCTGGCAGCTTGTGTCTGTAGGCATTGTCATTGATGCATTCCACCACTTGGAATGGGCCATCTCCTCTGAAGTCTAGCTTGTGCTTGCGCTTGTTGGGGAAGCGCTCTGGCCTTAGGTGTAGCCACACCCAATCTCCTGGTTGGAACACCAGCTGCTTCCTCTTCTTGTTGATCCTAGATCGGACCTGATCATTACTCTTCTCAATGTTGCCATGCACTTGTTCAAAAATCTTATTCATGGCCGCGGCTTTGGCCTCTCCCTCAAGGTCCATGGTCTCGGTTGGTGGCAAGGGTGTCAAGGTCAGGGGAGTGTCTGGGTTGCGGCCATACACAGCTTCAAATGGTGACATGCCTGTAGTTGAATGCTTAGCTGAATTATAGGCAAATTCCACCAAGGGCAAGCTCTCCACCCATGTAGTTAAATGTCTTCCCACGGTTGATCTCAGCAATGCTCCTAGGGTGCGGTTGACCACTTCAGTCTGCCCATCGGTTTGAGGATGGCATATGGTAGAGAACAACAGCTTGGTACCCAGCTTCTTCCATAGGGTCCTCCAAAAGTGTGACAGGAACTTTGCGTCACGGTCAGACACAATAGTTCTTGGAATGCCATGGAGTCTCACTACCTCCCTAAAGAACAATGTGGCGGTTTGAGAAGCATCATTGGTCTTTCAGCAGGGAATGAAATGGGCCATCTTGGAGAAGCGGTCCACCACTACAAACACTGAGTCCTTGTGTTGAATCTTGGGCAATCCCAGAACAAAAACCATGGAGATGTCTACCCATGGAAGAGTAGGGACAGGCAGGGGCATGAACAGGCCGTGAGGATGGAGTCTTGACTTGGCTCTCCTGCAAGTGATGCACCTATCACAGTGAGTGGCTACCATCTTCTTCATCTTTGGCCAGTAGAAGTGTTCTTTAAGAACACTAAGAGTCTTCTCCACTCCAAAATGTCCCATAAGACCACCTCCATGAGCCTCCTCCACTAGCAACTCCCTCATTGATCTTTGGGGAATGCACAGGCGCCTATCTTTAAAGAGAAACCCATCATGAATGAAGAAACATGTGTAGGCTCCTGCTCCATGTCCTTCATAGGCTGCCTTGAGGTCTGAGTCTTCTGGGTATAAGGTCTTCAAATGTCCAAACCCCAAAACCTTAGCATCCATGGTAGAGATCAAATCATGCCTCCTGGACAAGGCATCCGCCACTACATTCTCCTTTCCCTTCTTTTATTTGATCACATAGGGAAAAGTCTCTATGAATTCCAACCATCTAGCATGCCTCTTCTTCAACACGGTCTGACCCCTCAAATGCTGCAAAGTCTCATGATCTGTGTGAATCACACACTCCCTAGCCAAGAGGTAGTGCTGCCATGTTTGCATTGCCCTGACCAATGCATATAACTCCTTGTCATAGGCCGGGTAGTTCAGGGTGGCTCCAGTCAGCTTCTCGCTAAAGTATGTCACTGGTCTTCCTCCTTGAGTTAGCACCGCCCCTATGCCTACTCCTGAGGCATCACACTCCACTTCAAAGGTCTTCTCAAAGTTGGGCAAGGCAAGAATGTGCACATGGGTCAGCTGATACTTAAGCTCCAAGAAAGCTTGCTCTTGCAACTCTCCCCATTCAAAGCCGGTATTCTTCTTGATCAAGGAGGTCAGGGGTGCAGCCAAGGTGCTGAAGTCCTTCACAAAGCGCCTATAGAAGCTGACCAGCCCATGGAAGCTTCTGACTTGGCTGATTGAAGTCGGTCTAGGCCAGCTGAGGATGGCCTCTATTTTCTCCACATCTACTCTCAGTCCCTGTGAGCTAACCACAAAGCCAAGGAAAACAACCTCATCTGTGCAAAAGATGCATTTAGACAAATTGGCAAACATATGTTCTTTCCTAAGAGTTTCTAAGACCTGTTCTAAATGCAGCACATGATCAGTAAAGCAAGAGCTATATATCAGAATATCATCAAAATAAACTACCAAGAACTTGCCCATAAAGGGTCTAAGGATATGGTGCATGAGGCGCATGAAGGTGCTTAGGGCATTGGAGAGGCCGAATGGCATGACTAGCCACTCATACAGACCATGCTTGGTCTTGAAGGCGGTCTTCCACTCATCCCCTTCCCTCATCCTCACTTTATGATACCCACTCTTCAAATCCACCTTAGAGAAGATGGTTGCTCCACTCAACTCATCCAACATGTCATCTAGCCTTGGGATTGGATGGCGGTATTTGATGGTGATATTGTTGATGGCTCTACAATCAACACACATCCTGTAGGAACCATCCTTCTTGGGCACCAGGAGCACAGGCACGGCACAAGGGCTTAGACTCTCCCTTACATACCCCTTGGCCATCAGATCCCTGACCTGAGCTTCAAGCTCCTTTGCCTCTGCGGGATTGACTCGGTATGCAGGCCGGTTTGAGAGTTGGGCACCAGGGATGAAGTCTATCTGATGCTCTATGCCTCTCAAGGGCGGCAGGCCTGCTGGTATCTCCTCAGGGAATACATCCTTGTACCTGTCAAGCAAAGCTCGGATTTCTCTTGGCAAGATCACATTAGCATGTCTAGAATTCAACAAATCCTTATAAACAACCAAAACAACTTGACAAGTTGGATCAAAGAGAGATCGCCTAACATCACTAGGTGTAATCAAGAAATTGGTTTTAGACATGCATTTCTCCTTAGCTAGCTTAACTTGCATTTCATGAACTTGGGCAGGCAACAATGGTGCTAAACTAATCCGTTTCTTATTAAGCATAAGAGTATATTTATTTGTCCTACCATCATGCACAACTTCCCTATCAAATTTCCAAGGTCTGCCTAGTAATATATGGGTGGCTTGCATAGGTACTACATCACAAAGAACCTCATCAACATACTTGCCTATGCTAAATGAAACCTTAACCTGTTCACTAATTCTCAATTCGGTTTTATCATTCAGCCATCTCAATCTATAAGGTCTAGGATGTTTAGTAGCTACCAAGTTCAACTTCTCAACCATATAAGTACTAGCTACATTAGCACAAGATCCAACATCAATTATAAGTGAGCATACTTTACCATTAACCATGCAGCGTGTGTGGAAGATGTTCTCCCTTTGGGATGTCTCATCCGGCTCTTGGATGGTGCTAAGGACCCTTCTTGAGACCAGGAGATCTCCCACTTCAGGGTAGGCCACATCCTCCTCCTCTTCATCAGCTTCCTCAGGAGGTTCCATCTCATCTTGAGACTCATAGTCACCAGTTGCTGTGATGATCATGGCCCTAGGATTTGGACAATCCCGAGCATAGTGTCCACGGCCGCGGCACTTGAAGCACATAATGTCCCTGGTTTTGGGACCAGTGGAGGCAGGTCTGTTGTCTGGCCGTGGGGCAGGGATGGTCTCCCTGGGTTGGTATGGGGCTCTCACATCCTGAGCTATGGCTTTGCCACGGTCGGATTGCCTAGGGAAGGCAGGCTGGGAGCTTGAAGCCTGCGGATTGGTGTTTTGGGCAGAGGCTCTCCATGGGCTGTGGGCCTCGGCTCTGGTTCTAGTCTTCCTCTTAAGCTGGCTCTCAACTTGGGTAGACAAGTGCAATAGCTCATTGAGGTCATTGTAGGAGTACATCTCCACCTTGCTGGCTATCTTCTCTTGAAGACCATCTAGGAATTGTGCCATGAGAGTCTCTTCAGTATCTTCCAGGCCAAGCCGGTTTCTCAAGTGTTCAAACTCTCCAAAATACTCCTCTACACTCCTCTGGCCTTGGCTGAGCTTCCTGAACTTCTTCTGTAGCTCTCTGTGGTACATAGGTAGAATGTACCTTCCCTTCATCATGAACTTCATGATCTTCCATGATCTGACCGGTTCTTCTCCTCTTCTCCTTCTCTTGGCGGAGTCTTGATCCCACCAGGACAGGGCATGGTCAGTAAGTTGGGCTGCTGCATAGGCCACCTTCTTGGGTTCTTCAAACCCATAGACCTCAAAGATATGGTCCATTCTTCTCTCCCAATCCAAGTAGGCTTCTGGATCAACCTTGCCGGCAAAAGTGGGTGGCATGAGCTTGAGGTGTGGGGAGTGGGCTCTAGGTGGGTGGTGATGTCCCCTCTCCTCAGGAAACCTCCTCTCCCTGTGCCTTGGCCATCTGAAATGAGGTGGAAAGGCATCTTCTTCAGACAATCCCTCCATGTCTTGCTCAGGCCATAAGGGTGGCGGCGCTCTTGGTTGTGGAGGTGGAGGCGCCGGTGCTGGTTGGGGTTGAGGCTGCTCTACTCGGCCTAGACGGTCTCCCAGCTGCTGGAGTTGAGCTTGGAGGCTGGTGAGGATCTCTGCTAGAGCTGGATCAGCCATCTAGCTCAAAGGGTACCTGCCAAGGAAAAGTCAACAGGTCAAAGCCAAAGTACTTAAGTTAATTAATCTAGATTAATCACTAATGATCTAATTAAACTTTAATTTAAAACTTAAGCTAATTTCTAGACAATTAAACAAGCAACATTCGACTCCTAGGTGCTAGCAACATGAACCGCCAACTCAAATAACAAGGAAACATTCAAATTCAAACTTGGTCAAAGGAGTGGACATAATGACATCAGCCGGTGAGGACCACACGGTGAGTCACCGACCAGGTCTGCCAAAAAGCAGCCGTGTCCACCTAACTCCTTCTTCCTCCCCTGGTTCTCAACAATGGCGGATTAAACACAGACATAAACTCAGGCAAATCAGCTAAACAACCTAACACAAGTTACTAAATTTACCTAATAACAAACCCTAATGAACCGTACTACTCACACTTAGCCAGAACCTAACTACCGTTCTAGATAAAAAGTTAAAACCCTAAGTACTAAGATGGAAAGAAACAACCTTTCTCAGGAAACTTGGGCTCCGATACCAAAATGTTACGAGCTTTAGTCATCTGGTCGTGTAAGGTCGCCGGAGAGGTTCTGGAATGGTGAGGAACAGGCAGTTCGGTCGTACGGACGAGGGTTAGGTCGCTGTTAACGGACGCAGGACGTGACAGCGGATGAACACACGACCGGTAGGACGAACAAGGAGTGTCCTGCGGGCGAGGACTCGAACGGCAGGACGGCCTTGTGACCGTGGGGACTGACGAAGGACGACCTGTGGGTGGAAACTCGAACGGCAGGACGAACGGCGGGCGGTACGGACGGCTGGTCAGCGGCTAGCGATTGAAATGGTGAAGCGGCTAGAAATGAAAGAAGGGTTTTTTTTACTTGATTTGAAAAGGGGGTTTGAAGGCAACACACCAAGCTATGTCTGGCTTGGATACAGCCTTTCCAAGAAGAGAGACACACTCAATCTTCAAGGAACTCTCACTCTCACTTGGAGACATACTCAACAATGAGAAAGGAGAAAGACCAAAACGGCCGATTTGTGTTTAGGGTTCATAATTGTTTGTCTTAGAAAATAGAATAGGTTTGCCTTTTAAAGGCTACATGCTTGTGACCATAAAAACCTAGTTGACCGTGGTCAACATTTCTAAGTAAACCCTCAAAATGACTAAGTCTTAAAAGGAAATGCAAGGCTAAAAATTTGCCTAGGATAGAAATCAAGCCTAATTGATTTAAAGGGACATATCCACATTAAACCAATGGGACACTAGGCTTGATGCCTTAGATTTTCAGGTCTCATTAAAAACCTTTCCAAAAACCCATTGTGGTAAACTTGGAAAGGAAAAGAGTACCCTAATCACCTAAGGTCTTTAGAAGTGCCCTTACTCATGGATAGTAAGGACACACAAGACCTTATCCCTAAGGCTGTGTGCATGAGTGCCTTGGTCAGAAACACTCAGCTGAACATGATCAGGAGGCTGGTCTCGGTCTTCCAACTCCCCTTCCTCTCCAAGACTGGCTACATGGGTTGGTGCGGCTTCTGCTTGGTTCCCTTGGGCATGATCTCCTGTGCTCTGGTTTTGGACTCCCTGAGCGGCTCTGCTCCTGGTCATAATGCGGTGGGACACATTAGGGGTGGTCTGGCCTTCATCCTCCAAGTATCTGGTCGGTGTAGCTTGGATGACCCCATCAAATCAATAGAGTCGTTTATTCATAAATTGGTTGTAATGTAAGAAACTAATACAAATCATTTATGTTTTTATTGTTAAATAAAAATATTATGTTTGTATTTGAATCTTGATTTTTATTAATACTTTTATTTGTTACATTATTTGTTTTGTATTTAAATTTAATTTTTTTAATTTTGGTTTTGGTAGCTTTACAAATCAATTTGATATCAATACAAACCAAAAAGAATATCAATTGTAGTTTTTTTAAACATAGTCACCAAATAGATGTAATAGTCATTAAACGTAAAATAGTCACTAATATTATATCACTATATTATGATTATTTGTGTCATAGCCTAATCGTACGAATTAATTGCCAAAATTGCATGACTATACTACAACTATTTTTATTCATGCAGATTAATCGTAAATTAGTTGTACGGTAGTCGTAAATAGTAACGACGTTGTTACAACTACATTACCATTATATATTTTAGCGACTACGGATTTACGACTACAACTGTTAGTTGTAAATGAGTTGTAACCCACCATTTATTGACTATTTTATGACTATTCTTACAGTTGCAAAATCTCTGTTTTTCTGTAATGAATTGTGATATTAGGTTGCTAGGATCTTTACTACATCAACATTGGCTGTGATACCATGATGGAATTTGTGATTAAAAACATTAAACCAAAATTTGGTCTCGGAATAATAAGAAAATATGGGGAAAACGATATATATCCCCACGAAGTATGAGACATCGTATCAGATGTGGTCCATGTAAACTTCTAACCTCTGTATCCACTGGTCGAAAGTTAAAGATCTAAATATACATTGCTTGAAAGTTATAGACTTTATTATTCACGAAATCAAAATTTTAGACTTAATTTTCCACAATTTTGGTTAATGACGCTTTAAATTTTTATAACTCAAATTAGAAAACAGTAAACCATAATTGCACTAACTAAACCTATAATTTTAAATTACAAAATAATAAATCGTAATTATACTAACTTAACCAAAAATCCCAATTAAAAACACAAAAATTTGTTTAATTCCAATCTTCTCATCCTCTTATCATCTCTCTTCTCCGTCTCCAGCTTTCCCCAAGTCCCGACAATAGCTCCACGGTATGCCGGTACCGCAGAAGATGAACACACAGCCTCTCATACTGTACCACGCCTTGCATTCCTCTCAGAAAACAGCGCTGTTTGACTCTTTCAATGGCTATTCTTCTTCTTTTTTACTCCCAGCCAAAAGCGGTAAGCATTTCGTCTACCACTAATGACGACTACACAGAGATAAATCCGGAGATGACGATCAGCAGCAGAGAGAGGCGTAGTCTCGCAACTGTTAACAGAAATTTCATTGCAGCTCCTAAGATTTTAGATCTGTTTTGCTTCACGAGGGAGAGAGAAAGTGAAGAAGAGGGATCAAATGAATCCGTGAAGAATAAGCAAGAAAACTAAAGTTCAGTGATTTAATCCTGTGAATTGTAAAGAATTGATTGATTGTAATATAATTCAAATACTAATTTCATAAAAAATGCAGAGCTTCAATTTGAGGTAAAGTATTTCGATTTTCTTCTACTTAACCTAAGATTATTAATTCAAACAAAAATAGCAGAATCTTCAGCAAAAAATTCAAGATCAACAAAGTCCAACCCACCGACAACATCTGTGACGGGACGGAGGAGAGCGACGGCGACTGATCCTCCGGTGTTCTGGGCGCAGAGCAACTGGAGTAGGAGGTGAAAGGAGAGAGATAGCTTTTGGTTTGCTAGATTAGATTTTTGGTTTGTTCATTGAATTTTGGTTTACAAATTTAATTTTGATTTGATTTTAAACTGATTTTATTTGGTTTGTTATTGGGTTTGACGATAAAACCAAACAAACCCGAAATTAAGAAGAATTAGAACGAAATGAATTAATTTGTGTGCAATTAGATCTTGAAATTTAACTGGTGAATACAAAAGTGATAAGTTTAAATGGATCGCATCTGATACGATATACTATATTTAATGAGAATCTGATCGTTTTCCCGAAAATTATTAGAATTCGGACAACATGTATATTAATTTATCTATTTGAATTTGCTAAGAGCTATATATTTATTAAAAAACGCTTGACATAATTCTTTCTAGAAAACTTCCTAAAAACGTAAAGAAAGGAAAGACTACTATTTGGTTAACTAACTTTAAAAATTAATTTCTTAAATATTATATCACATGCACAACATTAACTTGTCACATGTTAGGCACGTGCCTTTATCTTTCTAAACCTTCTCTGTGTTTATCTCTTTGGCAAGAGTCAAATTCTCAAATACTCTTCATGTATAAAGAGTGTCTCAAACACATTCATCTTATTTCTAAAACACACTTCATGTGGATCCCACTAAATTTCCACCACAAGTTACATCTTTTACTTTTCTTATTTTATTTGATTTTTATTTAATTAAAAATTATTCTCTAAGTTCCTCCACTCATTAAATATTTTTGTAGGACCCACAAAAAAAATCATCTTTTTCTTTGGTCATTAATGTGGATACATCTACATCAACCTTTTTTCAATTTTTTCTTCTTCTCTCTTCTTATTCTTCTTCTCTTGAGTTTATACATGCACACTTGTGTACACTCGTCCGCCAAAGCATTTTCGTCTGTTCTTTAGCTCTGAAAACTCTTTTCCGCCATTAACGTGGAGCTCCAAGTTGGTTGATTTGTGGTTTTGGCGTTTGAAGAGGAATTGAGTGGGATTTGAGCTCCAGTTCTTTATTTCAGGTTTTGTGCATCATTTAGATGTTCGTTTCAGGGTTTAGTGATAGTTTAGTGATAGGATTTGAAATGTAGATTGTTTTTATTTATTACAGAGAAAATACAACTTTGTGTTACAAAAATAAAATTATGTTGTAGTAGTATAACTGAGTACGGATTAGTACAACTATGTTTCGTCAATACAATTGAATACAACTACATACAACTATGGTTAGATAATACAACTGAGTATAACTAGGGCAAACTAATACAACTGATTACAACTATGGTAAACGTATACAACTGAAAATAACCGAGTATAACTAATGTTAAATTTTATTGTTTTCAGGGTATAATGAATCAAAAGCAGTGCACTCTGGTACACATTGACTATGCGGGACATTATGTAAAGAAGGGAGATGATGTTGTATGAGTTTCAAGAGAAGATACTCATCACGCTCTTGTGTTGAAGAAATGAGTGATGAGGTGTCGTATATGCTTTTGCTTGAAGATATATGCAAGAAGATGGGAGTGGATGAAGTTAGTACTGCACTGAAAATTAGTTACATCTCACCTTTTTTTTTAACAGCAGATAAAGACTTTCATTGATATAGAATGCTCATAGAGCTACATTAGAGTCCCCATTCAGAGTTGATATTAACCAAAGGGGAGGAAGATGATCAATAGTTGCAAAATACAAATAAATGTTACTAATTTCCTTTGCAATCATATCAACTGCTCTATTAGCCCCCCCTCTTAATTAATTGAATGCTAAATGTGGGGTTTTTGAGCATGATATGGCTAATATCAGCCAAATGACCAGCAAGAGAAGGCCAATGAAGTGGATTCATGATCGCAAGGTATAAGTTTAAGGCCTTAAGCCCATTTCTATTTTGCAGCAAAAAGAACTACATGTTGTTTTAAGGCCTTAAGCCCATTTCTATTTTGCAGCAAAAAGAACTACATGTTGTAACTAAAAGGCCTATATAAGCCTCATCACTTGCAAGAAATAATACAACTCGAATTTTATCAAAAATAACCCTAGTCTACTTGCTCATTGACGGCTGCCTCTCTCACTTGGAGAAGCTTGTCTCGTTCTTCTTGTGTCAAGAAGAACAACTTGGTGTATCGCAAGTCTTCCGCAGCTTGTGTGGTCCTTTCGATCCATTCCATTCATCTAAACTCGCTTGTGGAGGTCTCGAGCTTCTCGACCAATAGTTGCACCACCACTACGCTTAGATCATCTGGTATCAGAGCTTAAAGCTCCTGTTCATCAGGTTGATTCTATTCTTTTGTTTTTGGCGATTTTTCTTTGTTTTGTGTTGCAATAGTTTTTGGCTTTTGATTGTGTTTCTTTCTCTTTTCTTCCTGAGGTTCTCGGAAAAAGGTGAAGGAATCAAGTCTCCCCCTACAAAAAAAAAATCAGGTTCTATCATTCTTTGTTCTTGTTTTTCATAATTCAAAAAAAAGAAAAAGAAATTTGCTTGTTGTTTGCTTGTTTGTGTGCTAAATTTTTTTTAAAAAACAAATTAAAAAGAAAACAAACTATTGTTTAGGTTGCTTAAAATCAAACTAGGGTTCTTAGAAACTCACCTAGAACACCTTCATCACCATACTTGAAATCCATAAGGATCTTGTGTGTTGCTTGTTTATTGCTTAGGTTGTTGAAGTTGGGTTTCTATTTGGTCTTTGCCGCTAGCTAGGATGTTTGCGTGAGTAGCCACTCTCCTTTCACCCTTAGCTACCAAGCTGTGGCCTGTGTCCAAGCCGTGAGTAATCCCCCCCAAGTTACTAGTTGTTCACGCGTTTAGGTCCACCTCAGTTGCTCTCTCGTGTCTAGGCTTAGGTCTAGGTTACGTCTTGTTTCCCGTTCCTAGCTATTGTCCCGCGTCTCTAGGTTCCACCAGTCCCGCGGTCGCTAGTGTTCCGTGCATAAGATAGGTTCCCCGTGTTTTAGGTTTTTCCTGTCCCGCGTCTAGCACAGTTCGCGTCTAGTTTAGGTAGCACACGTCCCACTCTTAGCTTAAGGTCGCTTCGTCCTTCGCGTGCTGAGTGTCCCGTGTTCTCGTTCCTCTTAGCCGCTAGGTAGTCTTGCGTCTAGGTTTAGGCCTAGATAGCGTTCGGTCCATAGTTACTCGTACCGCACCGTACTTAGCACCCCGTTAGGTCCGCGCCTGGCTTTCCTTGGTTTTACTAGGCGGCTAGGGTTCCATTAGTGTTAGCTTCTTAGTTTTTAGGAAGTTTTCTCTAGCATTTAGGCAGCAAATTAGTTAGTTTTCCTTTTAGTTTTAGGAAGTCTCCTTATAGGAATTAGGAAATAAGGAGATTTTCTTTTATTTAGTCTAGTTTCCATTTTTCTTAGATTAGACAATTAAGTTAGGATGTTTCATTTAGATAGTTTCTTTTTCTTTAGTTTTAGCCATAATTTTTTTTAGGATATTTTCCATTTCTTTAGATCTTCCTTTTTTTAGATTTATGATATTTTTTCTTTTCTTGATTGTTTTCTTTTGTGTTAGTTAGTTTCCTTTCCGGGAAACTTTCCCTTTTCAAATATCATTTTCTCGGAAAATGAAATATGACAGGGAGTGACGAGTCCACATCTGGATAGAACAGTCAAGCCATGATGCAGCTGCTGCAATCATTGACTGTCCAGGTGACAACCATAGCGACTTGTCTCGAGAGGTTAAAGCAGCCAGCGCCAACACCTGTCGCGCCTGCACCACATCACCGGTATGACCGACCATAGGCATCCCACCGCGGAATGGGAATATAGCCATACTATGATGAACCCATGCTGCCACCCCGGCAACCAGTTGTTCATCCGGACGTCAAATTGAATCCACCATCCTTTTTGGGAAAGCTAGACCCCGAAGAATATTTAGACTGGGAGAGGTGGATGGAATTGCTATTTAAATACTATAACTACGACGATCCCTGTAGAGTTGCATTATCAACAGCTCAGTTCACCGACCATGCACTGGCGTGGTGGGATCGCGAGATAGCTGCTCGCAGAAGAGCAAGAATGGGAGCTATAACTTCATGGTTTGAGCTAACCCAACTAACGAGGCAACGCTACGTACTTCCTCATTTTCACCGAGAACTCCAAAGACGATTCAGACGCCTTACCCAAGGCAGCAAAACGGTGTCAGAATACTTTGACGAATTCGAGCACCTTCAGAACAGGCTCGAGATGGATGACTCGAAAGGAAGCCTTATGGCTCAGTTTATCGACGGTTTGCATGAGTCGATCGCACGAAAGATCGAGCTACAGCCTTATCACAATTTTGGCGAGCTATTTCATCTAGCGGTTCAGATCGAGAAGAGTAACAGGTTAAAGTCTTCAGTGCTGTCCAGACCAAAGAGCACTTGGGGTACTGGCCCCAAGCTATTTGACCGTGCTGCCCCCACTGGTGTCCACGGCTTAGGAGCAAGGCGATAGACAACAATTCAGCCCCCAAGGCACCACTGACGACATCCAGGCCCAGCCCATCGACTTCTACTTCGACCCAACCGCAGAAGAGCAGTGCAATTACTTGCTTCAAATGTAAAGGAAGAGGGCACATGTCTCGTGAGTGCCCTAACCAACGAACTATGGTTTTGAATGCTTCCGGAGATTACGACTCAGAGGACGAGCAAGAAGAGGCTCCATCCACGGCTGATCCAATGTCTGATGGAGAAGTGGAATACACTGACTCAGGAGAGATGTTAATGATCCATAGAGTTCTCAGCTCGAGGTTAGAGCAAGAAGAGATTGAGCAGCGTGAAAACATTTTTCACTCAAAATGTACCATTCTAGGAAAGGTGTGCTCCCTCATCATAGACGGTGGCTCCTGCACCAATGCAGCCAGCAAGTATATGGTCGAAAAACTTGGTCTACCAGTGACCAAACATCCGAAACCTTATAGACTCAGGTGGCTTAACAACAAGACAGAGCTGTACATCTCCGACCAGGTCCGAGTTTCATTCAGTATAGGGCGGTATCAGGATCAAGTTTTGTGCGACATCGTCCCCATGTCAGCTGGACACCTTCTGTTGGGACGACCTTGGCAATTCGATAAGGAGACTACGCATAATGGACTCACAAACTTCTACTCTTTCATCCATGATAAGCGTAGATATAATCTAGCACCTATGTCGCCACAAGAAGTGCACGGGATGCAATAAAAAATGGCGAAGGACCAGCATGCCCAGAAAGAAAACTTCCTCATTAACATCGCATATATGAGAAAAGCAGTTAGCAACAAAGGAGCTCAGATCGTCCTCATGCTTTACAGAGAGGTGTTGAGTGCATATGAGGATGTCAGCCGCCGACTGCCAGTGGAAGTTCAGTCCTTATTGGACAAATATTCAGATGTATTCCCATACGAGATCCCGCCAGGGTTGACACCCATCAGAGGAATTGAGCATCATATTGACCTTATTACCGGGGCACAATTACCGAACAAACCTACCTACAAAGTTACTCCGGAGGAAGCCAAATAACTCAAACGGCAGGTTCAGGACCTCATGGCTCAAGGCTACGTCAGAGAAAGCCTTAGCCCTTGTGCAGTTCCAGTCCTACTAGTGCCGAAAAAGATGGAAGCTGGCGAATGTGCGTCGATTGTCGCGCTATTAACAATATAACTGTCAAATATCGGCATCCTATTCCGCGACTAGACGACATTTAGACGAACTAAGCGGAGCTTCTGTCTTCTCCAAAATCGATTTAAACAGTTGATATCATCAAGTCAGGATGCGAGAAGGAGATGAGTGAAAGACGGCATTCAAAACTAAGCAGGGTCTCTACGAGTGGTTGGTAATGCCATTCGGCCTGTCCAATGCACCAAGTACCTTCATTCGCCTCATGAACCAAGTTCTCCTGCCTTTCATTGGAAAATTTTTTGTGGTCTACTTCGACGACATACATGTCTACAGTGCGTCTTACTCAGATCATTTGGAGCACTTGGAAACTGTAATAGTGACACTCCAGAAAGAGCAGTTGTACGCGAACCTTAAAAAGTGTACTTTCTGCACGGATCAAGTTATCTTCCTTGGATTCGTCGTGAGCTCGTAGAGCCTTCGAGTCGACGAAGAAAAGATTAAAGCTATTCAGGAGTGGCCCACGCCAACTAATGCCAGCCAAGTTCGGAGTTTTCATGGGCTGGCGAGCTTCTACTGACGGTTTGTACGAGATTTCAGTACGATTGCCAGTCCGTTGACATCGACCATCAATAAGAACTAGGATTCAAGTGGGCACAGAACAAGAAAAGTCATTCCAGCTGTTGAAGGAGCGTCTCACATGCGCACTAGTCCTTACATTGCCAAATTTTGATAAGACTTTTGAAGTCGAGTGTGACGCTTCAGGTGTAGGCATTGGAGCAGTCCTGACACAGGGTGGAAAACCAATTGCCTACTTTAGCAAAAAATTAAGTGGAGCGGCTTTAAATTATCTGACCTACGACAAAGAGCTCTACGCGTTGGTCCGAGCCTTGCAGACCTGGCAACATTATCTGCTCTCGAGAGAATGCATCATACATACGGACCACCAGACACTTCAGCACCTTAAGGGTTAGACGACGCTAAAGAAGAGACATGCCCGATGGCTGGAATATATTGAAACATTTCCTTACGTCATTAAGTACAAGAAGGGTGCAGACAATGTCGTAGCTGATGCATTGTCCCGCAGACACAGCCTGATTTCGGTCACACAACTTGTTTTTCCGTCGTTGGAGAAACCGTTCGGGTCGCAGATGTAGCCAAACCCAATCTCCCTCCTTAAAAACCACGTGTCTCCTGCACTTGTTGGCGTGCTTTGGAGAAGCTTGTCTCGTTCTTCTTGTGTCAAGAAGAACAACTTGGTGTATCACAAGTCTTCCTCAGCTTGTGTGGTCCTTTCGATCCATTCCATTCATCTAAACTCGCTTCTAGAGGTCTCGAACTTCTCGACCAATAGTTGCACCACCACTACTCTTACATCAAGAAGAAGAAAATGTCCTGACATAAAATAAAGTGCAGTCGTTGGAGGAAGCAGCCACATTGTGAGCGATGCAATGGAGATAAAAATGTGTGATTATTTAAGTAGAACTAGTAAAACTGTTGAATTCTTTAAGTATAACTACTAAAACTGTTTAATATTTATATAAAACTAGTCAAACTAGGTAAAACTGGTAGATTGTTTATGTAGTACCAGTCAAACTTGTAAAACTGTTTAATATTTATGTAGAACTAGTCAAACTAAGTAAAACTGTTAGATTGTTTTTGTTGAACTAGTCAAACTAGGTAAAATTGTTAAATTGTTTCAGTAGATTTAGTCAAACTAAGTGCAACTGTTTGATTCTTTTGTTAGAACTAAGTATAACTTCGTAAAGCTATATAATTTTTTTGTATAACTGATATAACTGTATATTAAAGTTAACTCTAATTTTTATATGTATTTCGTATTTTGTGTAGATGTTAGTATTTGAGGTCATTTCGGAATTGGGGATGAAGTTCTGAGAACCTTCTACAGGCGTCGACAAGACTTGTCCCAGTATGTGCAAGTCGCAGTTCAAGAAAGGAGAAATGAAGGGGTTTCCTCATTCAAGAATATATAAAGAACTCGCACAACTAAGGTTAGTTATACATTAGTACATGTAGAACTAGGTAGAACTAAGTACAACTACGTAATATAGTAAATGTACTACTAGGTACAACTAAGTATAACTAGGTAGAACTATGTACTACTGCATTCAATTGTAAATGTATAACTAGGTACAAATACGTAATACTAAATAAATATGTATTTGTGGTTTACATACACAGGATATTGAGAGCATCCTTATCCCAGTTGTCGGTGATGAAGATCTTCTACATCGCATCACGGAGCGTGAAGACGACAAGCGTGAAGACGACAATGGTAAACATGATGTTGTTGTCAATAGTTAGATGAATCGTCTTAAAGTTTTCTTTGAACAGATGTATGAAGAGGATCTGGCTGCCTGAGTAACAGTGGAAGACGTGCCTGCAATGAACGAGGACGAGACACCACCAGCCAATCAGCCACCATAGTCCTTGCAATTATCTGAGTTGGTAGTCATTGTAACCACAATGAAAATCTCCTTAGAATCATGGATGCATGAACTTGAGATAAAGTTGATATGTAGGCAGGACGGGTTCAGCACCTTGAGGATGAAATCGGTGAGGGAAGGAAGAGGGGCAAAAAACGGACAAAGAAGGATGGCTGATTCAGCATGCTTGTTTCAGTTTTTTTATGTTTCTGTTGAAATAATTTTCTAATTTGTGTTTTAAGTTTTTATGTTTAAACTACTTTTCTAATTTATGTTTGAACTACTTTTTGAATACGATATAAAAAAGTAGAACTACATAAAACTATAGAGGTAAGTTGCACAACTAAACTAGAACTACCTAAAACTAGGAAGGTAAGTTGTACAACAAAAAAGTAGAACTAAGTTAAACTAGAAAGGTTAGTTGTGCAACAAAAAACAGTAGAACTACGTAAAACTAAGAAGGTTAGTTATGCAACAAAAAGTTAGAATAAACATAAATTAATCTGACTTCATAGTTAGTAGAACAAACAAAAAAGTAGAACAATCATAAACATAAATTAACCAGTTTTATATAGTTATCCAAAAACAAACAAACTTATAGTTCTCTAAATAAAATGAAACAATACTAAAATCGCATTTGCTCATTCAACTTTGTAATATCCTCATTAATGTTCTTTAACTCCACACGCATTTGATCAATCTGAATATCAAAAATTTGAAAATCTTCCATTTTGCTCTTCAAGTTCCTTCCTTGAATTAGTCACCTCTTGTTCGACACCATCAACCTAACATTTATGATGATGTAAGTCATCATTCTGCATAAAATTTCAATGAATATTAACTAGTATATCTAGTAGAACTACATATAACTAGGTATAACTAAGTAACTACGTATAACTGCGTGCTATCCTTCTTTCTCTGGTGCACACTCTCCTTCTGGTTCTAGCTCTTCCATGATCACATCAAAGATCTGGGTAAGCTGAAGTATTTTTTGGACATAGAGATTTCTCGAGGTCCTGAAGGACATATTTAAGGAGTCTGGTATTCTAGGCTATAAGCCATCTCCTGTGCCAATTGAAATCAATCACAAGCTTTGTTATATCATGGGACTTGCTTTTGCGCAATATCGTCATTTGGTTGGTCGGTTCATTTACTTAATAATCACCAGATCTGATGTGTGCTACACAGTTTATATTCTCTCGTAGTTTATAAAAACTCCACTGCTCGCTCATTGGGAAGCTGTTCCACGGCTGGTCTGATATCTTAAGGGTAAATCGGCTCAAGGCATTGTTCTCCGCTCTGATAGTGAGCTCACCATCACTGTCTACTGTGAATCTGATTGGTCGGCTTGTCCACGTCGGTCGCTATCTGCCTCTATTGTCCATCTCGGTGACTCTCATATCTATTTGAAAACAAAAAACAAGATAACATTTCTTCCTAAACCGCTGAAGCTGAATATCGTTATACGGCGTATATCCTCCGTGAGTTTAAATGGTTGAAGGCGCTTCTGAAGATTTTGGGTTTGGATCATTCTCACCTGATTCTTCTATTCTTTGACAGTCATACAACTATTCACAATGCAAAAATTCCGATTTTTCATGAGCGCATATAATATTTTGAATCTGATTGTCATGAAGTGTGAGATGCTGTGCATGCCAAACTAATTTTAACTCAGTATATCTCTACTAAGGTCAAGTGGCTGACCTCTTTTCCAAAGCTCTTCCTCATCTGTTGATACAACATTTGGTACAACCAATATGAGAGAGATGTTAGGATATATATATGAGAATCTATTAATATATATTTAATTAGACATAATCACATATAAAATAAGAATCTATGATGTATAAATAATTCTTTTAGTTTTCTAAATAATATAACACATTACTACTGATTTCACTTACCAAAAAAGATGTATGGAATTGATGTAATTGTATGTGCTATAAAACCGGATAAGAAAATACGATTTGATAATTTGTGATATAAGGAGAAATCAATTTGTAAAAAACACGATTTATAAAACGATTTTTATGAAATCCAGAAAGGAGGCGAGATGTCTCTTTCCTTAACTAAATAAAGCGCCCGTAGTGTGACGGTTTTAATACGCCTTTTGAATCCCAGGATACAACCTTTTATAGACCGATTCGCAACACTCGAATTCGGAATCTGCGAACACAGTATCTACGAAATACTCAAGAACAAGAATCGTTTCTGAAAGATAGAAACGAAGATGAGAGAGATGAACCTTTTTATGTGAATTTAGAGAAAGCAAAGAGTTTTAGGGTTTTTGAGGATATAGAATTGCTCATGATATTCAGGATGTCCAGAATGATTGCTTTTGCTCTCTATTTATAGGGAAGAAGTGATTAGGGAGTTTTCGAGATAAAAATCTCGACTTTCAGCGAAATTTCGAAAATTCCGCAAGCGGTTATAACCGTTTTGACTGGAATATTCGCGGATAACGATGAGATTTTGAACCCGATCGATCGATCCACAAATCAGATCGATCGATCCTGTAGGCGATCGGTCGATCCGGAATGTACCGGTCGATCCTGGAATTTCACGTAAAACGAGATCGATCGATCTGGTTTAGATCGGTCGATCCCAGAAACTCACGCTAGAAACCAACCGTAGCACGCGATCGATCGATCCTAGAAATGTTCGTGAGGATGGATCGATCGATCTGGTTTAGATCGGTCGATCTCATTTTCAGTCGCCAAAAAATAGGACTCCTCGACGACGAGACATTCCCAAAGCCCAAAGCCCAAAACCCAAAGCCCAAAGCCCAAAGCCCAAAGCCCAAAGCCCAAAGCCCAGAGCCCAGAGCCCAGAGCCCAGAGCCCAGAGCACAGAGCACGAGCACGAGCACAAGCACGAGCACGAGCGAGCGGCGGTGGTGGTGGTGCGCGCGTGTGGATCCCTTGGTTCTTCCCATAGACCACTTTGTAGTTTAGTGACTTTGTTCCATATATATGCAAGTGGAAAAAGTTCCTCCTAAGCAATGTGGGACTTTCTTAAGTTCCACTTATTCCCTAATTGGTCTAATTTATAAATCCATTTCATATTAACATTATCAACATGTTTCAAGCCCAATGTGCTTAATAACATTTTGGTCCAACAATCCCCCACATGAATAGAAATGACTCTAAACTGAGGTTGACTTTGAAAGACTCTTTAGGATCGAGAAAGCTAAAAGAAAAACTTTCTTGAGTATAAACAGAAGATAACCGTATCTGATTTAGTTGCATTTTTCAGCATTGAACCAATCAAAGTTAATAACTGTCGCGTTTACAAGGCCAGGGGGTGAACATGATGTCTTGAACCACCCTGATTTCTAGTGTAAACCGAGACAACATATATAACGCGGTAATATTTCTCGTAGAACTTTTGGTTCTCTTGTTGTGTTCGTTTTGGCCATGAACAGCCTGGTTTTTCATGAGTGAACTTGGAGAATACAACCTTTCATTTATTCTCCTAGAAACGGCCCCATTTCACACTCACAAGGTGATCTTTCATATTTGTATTCTTTTTCCCGAAGTGATCTGCTTCACTTCATTGGGTTAGAATATATGAATTCATTAAAAGCCAATGCTTAACCTATGTAAATGCAGATAACACTGTTGTCATCTTTAGGAACTGGGTAGAAACAAATGTTTCACAGTGTTTATTTTAGACTTAATTTGACTTAGTTTTCCCTTTGAACCTATCAAAACATGTAGGTGGGGTTACCATCAAATCTCATCTTTAATTCATAGGCTTTAAACACATTCCTCTTGATGATTTCAAAACTTGATCTCGTGTCAGACCTTTTGTGAAAGGATCTGCAATATTATCAGCTGATTTTATGTAATCGAGTGAGATTACACCACTTGAGATCAGTTGTCTAATGGTCTTATGTCGTCTACGTATATGACGTGACTTGCCATTGTACAAATTATTGTTTGCGCGAGCTATAGCCGATTAGTTATCACAGTGTATGCGAATTGATGACACTGGTTTTTCCCACATCGGTATGTCTTCCAATAAATTACGAAGATGCTCGGCTTCTTCTGCGGCTTTGTCTAATGCAATGAATTCTGATTCCATTGTTGATCTAGCCAGAAGCGTTTGTTTGGAAGATTTCCAGGATACCGCAGCACCTCCAAGTGTAAATATATAACCACTTGTTGATTTTGAGTTTTTGGAGTCAGATATCCAGTTGGCATCACTGTATCCTTCCAAAACTGCAGGTTCGGAACCATAGTGCAACCCATAATTTTTAGTAAACCTTATGTAATTTAATACTCTGGTTATAGCTTTCCAATGGGTGTGTCCTGGATTGCTCGTGTACCTACTTAGTACATTCACTGAGTGTGCTAGATCTGGTCTTGTACAATTTGTCAAGTACATTAGACTTCCGATCACTCAAGCATATTCATTCTGTGATACAGGTTCACCTGAATTTTTCGTCAGATGAAGAGTAGTATCTACAGGAGTTTGTGCGGTTCCACTTGAATAGTCTTTAAATCTATCAAGCACCTTTTCAGCATAATGTTCTTGGGATAATATGTATCCTCCAGGATGTCTAGTGATTTTAATCCCTAGAATTACATCTGCCAACCCCAAATCTTTCATATCAAACTGTCCATGCAACATGGTTTTAGTCTGATTGATGATATCGTTGTTGCTGCCAAGGATAAGCATATCATCTACGTATAAACATAGCATGACATAAGCATTTTTCGTAGTCTTTGAATAAATGCATTTATCACTTTCATTTATGCTGAATCCATTGGACATCATTACGCTGACAAATTTTTCATGCCATTATTTTGGAGCTTGTTTCAGTCCATACAGCGATCTCACCAGTCGACAGACCTTATGTTCTTGTCCTGGTACAACATACCCTTCGAGTTGTTTCATATATATTTCTTCTTCTAAATCTCCGTTTAGAAATGCAGTTTTTACATCCATCTGGTGGATTTCCAGATTTCGTAATGCTGCAATGCTTACGAGATTTCTAATAGAAGTTATTCTCGACACTGGAGAATATGTATCAAAGAAGTCTAGACCTTTTTTTGGCGGAAACCTTGAACTACAAGTCTGGCCTTGTATTTATCAATTGCGCCATCGGTTTTTAATTTGGTTTTAAAAATCCATTTACAACCGAGAGCATTGAACCCTTCTGGTAAATCGGTTATGTAAAACGTATGGTTTTGCATAATGGAATCGAACTCACTTTTGACGGCTTCCTTCCAATAAGGTGCGTCTGGCGTAGACATTGCTTCAGCGAAGGTCTTTGGTTCGTTTTCAGTGAGTAAGATCATTAGAAAATCGTCACCAAAGGTTCTTTCCTTCCGAGCCCTTTTACTACGCCTGGGTTCATTTTCAGCAACTTTTCCATTTACTAGAATAGGAGTGCTTGCTTCGCTTGCGTTTCTTTCTTCCCTATTCCGCTTAGGAGTTAATTTATCCTTACAAGGAAAAATATTTTCAAAGAAGTACGCATTTCGAGATTCCATTATTGTATTTAAATGGATATCCGGTATATCTGATTTATGAACCAGAAACCGATAAGCACTACTGTTGTGTGCATATCCAATAAATATACAATCAACCGTTTTAGGTCCAACTGTGACCTTTTTATGAAGCGGTACTGCAACTTTTGCTAAGCACCCCCACACTTTCAGGTATTTGTATGAGGGAACCGTTCCTTTCCATAATTCATATGATGTTTTTCCCGTCACTTTGTGGGGAATTTTATTAAGAATATAATTAGAAGTCATTAAAGCTTCCCCCCCACATGTTCTGGGTTACGCCTGATTCTTGCATCATGGCATTCATCATTTCCTTTAGAGTTCGGTTTTTTCGTTCCGCAACTCCATTGGATTCAGGTGAGTAAGGAGCAGTTGTTTGATGAATGATTCCATTTTCTCTGCAGAATGCATCAAACTGTCCGTCGTATTCTCCACCTCTATCACTCCGAACTATTTTAATAGTTCTTTCGAGTTGATTTTCAACCTCTAGCTTATATTCTTTGAATTTGTCTAGAGCCTCATTTTTGCTCTGTAACAAGTAAATATAGCTGTATTTTGTGCAGTCATCAATGAAGGTCACAAAATACTTCTTACCACCTCTTGTGGGTATGTACTTTAAATCGCACAAATCTGTGTGAATTAATCCTAGAGGTTCTGTATTTCTCTGGACTTGTGGTGATGGTCGTTTTGTAAGTTTCGCTTGTACGCAAACTTCACATTTGTCTTTACTTTGTTTGCATTTTGGTAGTAGGTTAGAATTCATTAATCGGTTTAACGATTTATAATTCACATGTCCTAACCGTTCAGGCCAAATATCAAAAGACTCGACCAAATAAGCAACTTGAGCATTGTTATTAATAGAATTGTTTGTTACCACTTTTGGAACGACTGTCAATACATTCATTTTGATCAGTCCATTCTTAACAAAGCCCTTTCCCAAATACACCCCATTTTTCTTAAGTACCAATTTATCAGAATGAAAATTGGCGCAGAATCCAGCTTTGCTGAGGAGAGTGCCAGAGATCAAATTCTTCCTCATGTCTGGAACATGCTTCACGTTGGTGAGAGTAACTTGATGTCCTGAAGTCAGCTTCAGGATTACTTTACCACGTCCTGCAACCTTGGATATTTGGGTGTTGCCCATCAGCACTTGTTCATCATTATTGCATATTTGATAAGTGTTGAACATGTCCTTATCAAAGCATATGTGGGTCGTAGCACCTGTGTCGTACCACCAATCTAGAGGATTTCCCTCAATGGTGTTGATTTGATCAATGATAACACAGCAGAGATCTTCCTCTGTCAGGTTTGTATGATGATGACGCTTTTGTTTAGGCTTGCTGCGACAAACATCTGCCTTGTGACCCATCTTGCCACAATGATGACACTTTCCACGATACTTCTTTTCACCAGAAAATTGCTTTTTGAAGCTTGTGGAGTCAGAGGATTGAAGTTCTTGAACTTGCTAGTCTTTTCCTCTGTTTTCCCTTTGCCTTTTGCCTTAAATTGTTTCGGCTACGTATGCTTGATACCCTTTTTCCTCATTCTTAGAGAGGCGAATCACAGCTTCATTGTGAAGCCTAGAGATCAGCGATTCCAGAGACATCTGCTTTCGCTTGTGTTTAAGGTAGTTTTTGAAATCTACCCAGCTTGGTGGAAGCTTCTCAATGGTGCAGTCAACGACAAATTGTTCAGGAAGAATCATACCTTCTGATGCAATTTCGACGTTGATCAGCTGCAACTGTTCAACTTGTTCCATGATGGGTTTTGAATCCACCATTTTAAAGTCTAGAAGCTTAGCCACAACATATCTCTGAAAACCAGCATTTTCAGACTTGTACTTTCTTTCCAAAGCAATCCATAGATGCTTGACTGTGGGATATTCCTTGTCATTGTTGTAGACAGAGTATAAGTTGTCTACCAGACAACTAAGGATCCATCCTCTGCACAGAAAATCTGAATGCTTCCATGCATTAATACTGGATAGCGTACGCACATCCAGATCTCCATCAGGAGTGATTGGCTTACCCTCCGTGAGGAATTTGTTCAAATTCAGAGATGTCAAATAAAAGACCATCTTCTCTTGCCAATTCTTAAATCCATTCCCATCGAACTTTTCAGGAAGGAGTCCACTGGTATCCAGTGCCATTTTCGGAGTGACTTGAGTCGTCTCCATCATTGCAATCTCACTGTTGTTGAGAGTGTTCGCAGCGTTAGTTGCCATCTGTTTCACAAAAGAAACGATAGTCAAAAACTTGATTTAAATGTTTGTTTAAAACAGTTAAACGAATCGCAATCTCGCTGTATAGCGTTCGCGGAGACGTCACAAGATCCACTTATTCCCTAATGGGTCTAATTTATAAGCCCATTTCATATTCACATTATCAACATTGTTTCAAGTCCAATGTGCTTAATAACATTTTGGGCCAACAGTAATTTGTTCAATTGGATCTACCATAATTTTCCAAAAACGAAAAATGATTTGCATGCACATATTCATTCGAGGTTGAAGGAGTTTGAAAGAAACATTTATACATATGAGGTACAACAGTTCTCCTACAAGTAACCCCGTTTTCAAATTGAAAACAAAAAGGGTTATGAAATCCAAAACTACTTTAAGTCAGATGAAAATTGAAAAAAAAAAAATCTGTTGTCAATTTTAGAAAATATAAAATGTTGATTAATTAATTAATATATTAAATTTATGACAAGATAATAGACACTAACTGTAAGCATATTATCTTAATAAAAAATGAATTAACTATTTTTTAACACTGCAAACAAGTACATTGTTTCATACGCGTGTGAAGATGTAAAATTGACACATTAGTTAATCAGGGATAAATTTATTTGCTTATTTTGGACTCCTAACACAATCTTTTCTGGTCCAACAATAATCAGTTTGTGGATGGATGAAAGCCATTATATAGGTATTAGTTTCATAGATCAACTTTTTAAGAGAAAAAAAGGGAATTGAACGTAAGGACACATAGCAACGTCCCGTAGCTCTTAATTATAGATAACCCTTCTTTATTATATAAAATTATATATGTGATCAACAGAATTTAAGATTGTTGAATTTTAAATTTGTACGTATGTAGAAAATTAATGTGTAGAATTATACTTTTAATGTTTTAAATATTAAATGCAAACGATAAATAATAATATGTAAATTTTCTTAATCAGTGAAACATGTTTTAAAATATTGGAAAAAATAAGTATGAAAAAAATAAATAGATATGCAACTGCAAGATTTCAAAAGAAAATATATAAAATCAAAAATGATTTTTCTTTCTTCTTCATCATATATATATATTTTTACAAACGATTACAAATTGATTTAAAAAAATTAAAATCGTTTTTCTTAAATCCGATTGTAGCTATTTGCTAGAAGCGGATTTATTGAGTGAAGACTGTAGGAGCTATAAAACCGGATAAGACAATACGATTTGATAATTTGTGATATAAGGAGAAATCAATTTGTAAAAACACGATTTATAAAACGATTTTTATGAAATCCAGAAAGGAGGCGAGATGTCTCTTTCCTTAACTCAATAAAGCGCCCGTAGTGTGACGGTTTTAATACGCCTTTTGAATCCCAGGATACAACCTTTTATAGACCGATTCGCGACACTCGAATTCGGAATCTGCGAACACAGTATCTACGAAATACTCAAGAACAAGAATCGTTTCTGAAAGATAGAAATGAATATGAGAGAGATGAACCTTTTTATGTGAATTTAGAGAAAGCAAAGAGTTTTAGGGTTTTCGAGAATATAGAATTGCTCAGGATATTCAGGATGTCCAGAATGATTGCTTTTGCTCTCTATTTATAGGGAAGAAGTGATTAGGGAGTTTTCGAGATAAAAATCACGACTTTCAGCGAAATCCCGAAAATTCCGCAAGCGGTTATAACCGTTTTGACTGGAATATTCGCGGATAACGATGAGATTTTGAACCCGATCGATCGATCCAAAAATCAGATCGATCGATCCTGTAGGCGATCGGTCGATCCGGAATGTACCGGTCGATCCTGGAATTTCACGTAAAACGAGATCGATCGATCTGGTTTAGATCGATCGATCTCATTTTCAGTCGCCAAAAAATAGGACTCCTCGACGACGAGACATTCCCAAAGCCCAAAGCCCAAAGCCCAAAGCCCAAAGCCCAGAGCACGAGCGAGCGGCGGTGGTGGTGGTGGTGCGCGCGTGTGGATCCCTTGGTTCTCCCCATAGACCACTTTGTAGTTTAGTGACTTTGTTCCATATATATGCAAGTGGAAAAAGTTCCTCCTAAGCAATGTGGGACTTTCTTAAGTTCCACTTATTCCCTAATGGGTCTAATTTATAAGCCCATTTCATATTCACATTATCAACATTGTTTCAAGTCCAATGTGCTTAATAACATTTTGGTCCAACAGTAATTTGTTCAATTGGATCTACCATAATTTTCCAAAAACGAAAAATGATTTGCATGCACATATTCATTCGAGGTTGAAGGAGTTTGAAAGAAACATTTATACATATGAGGTACAACAGTTCTCCTACAAGTAACCCCGTTTTCAAATTGAAAACAAAAAAGGTTATGAAATCCAAAACTACTTTAAGTCAGATGAAAATTGAAAAAAAAAAAAATCTGTTGTCAATTTTAGAAAATATAAAATGTCGATTAATTAATTAATATATTAAATTTATGACAAGATAATAGACACTAACTGTAAGCATATTATCTTAATAAAAAATGAATTAACTATTTTTTAACACTGTAAACAAGTACATTGTTTCATACGCGTGTGAAGATGTAAAATTGACACATTAGTTAATCAGGGATAAATTTATTTGCTCATTTTGGACTCCTAACACAATCATTTCTGGTCCAACAATAATCAGTTTGTGGATGGATGAAAGCCATTATATAGGTATTAGTTTCATAGATCAACTTTTTAAGAGAAAAAAGGGAATTGAACGTAAGGACACATAGCAACGTCCCGTAGCTCTTAATTATAGATAACCCTTCTTTATTATATAAAATTATATATGTGATCAACAGAATTTAAGATTGTTAAATTTTAAATTTGTACGTATGTAGAAAATTAATGTGTAGAATTATACTTTTAATGTTTTAAATATTAAATGCAAACGATAAATAATAATATGTAAATTTTCTTAATCAGTGAAACATGTTTTAAAATATTGGAAAAAAATAAGTATGAAAAAAATAAATAGATATGCAACTGCAAGATTTCAAAAGAAAATATATAAAATCAAAAATGATTTTTCTTTCTTCTTCATCATATATATATATATATATATATATAAAATTAAACTCAGTTTCATAACATTAAGAGTTACCCAAATGAAATAAAGATTAATGGAAAAATAAAAATATAGTTTTATTTATGTTTTTGATTTTCAAATATATTTTAACTAAAAACAACATATGTTTCAACTTTAGTCACTTAGAGTTTGGCGGATTCAAAAACTTATTTCATTCTTTATAAACTTTATTTATAAATAAAAATCTTGGCATTCAATATAATTTTCTTTTGCTTTTCCTTATATATACATATTTATTCTCTTTTTTTTTTTCTTGTGCTTCTTCGTATAAATTATCTTCCTCTGCCTATTCATTTCTTTTTTCATTTATTTTTTTTCTCCTTTATCACATTTTATATAGACTGCTAATATCTTCACACATCTTTTAACACTAAAGATTTCTCTCTTTCATAGTTTTACTAAGAGAATACAAAACTCACAATCAAAGAACAAAGAAAATTCATCTTAAAACCTTTTTCAATCATCACATTACTTTATTTACCAGATTATACCATTTGTTTGATTTTGATGCGAAGCTTTTTCTAATTGCAAAGTTTTCACTCGTGCATCTCCAAATCTTATATATTATACGATTAATATATATGCTTTAGGTGGATATTTCAATAATCACACATTAATATCGCATTATCTATGTAATTATCACATTACCATATCCAACATTTCCTTTGATTTAAATGATGAATTATGTGATATAATGGTAGTCACCTCTGCATTCATTACACCAGATCTGAAGTTCGAATTCAACATCCCACATGTTATTGGGATATTAAAACTATTAGACTATATTGACAAAAAAAAAATAAAATAATTAACGGTTTCCCACATGACGTTTCCAATGGTCTCCAAAATTGTCAATATTACAGTCATCATATGTTTCTCCCGTGGATATTTTACTTGGTTTTTCTCAAAGCTATCTTTGACCAATCTTTCTTTTATCGATATTGGATAATCTTCTTCCACATATATTCAAATCATGTCTCTAGTTACCAACATATAATCAATAGCCTCCAATTCAACTCCTGATTCTTCCATGAGAAAAACTAGCATGCTTTTCATATTGTTCTCCTTCTTAAAGATACACACCACTACGGAAAATTTTATTTTAATTTCTTGTGAACCTTCAAATTCTCCTCCTCTCTCTTGTTTCTTGCTTTACCTTATACTGTTTTGTCGATCTTTTTCTATTTCTTCTTCACATTACTTCACTTTCCATCGCTTTTTTATTGATTTTCTCATTTTTCTTCTTCTGCCTCTTCTTCTGCTTATTATTTTTTCTTCTTTCTTATAATATTCTATATGCACTATCTTTACAGTCTTCGTATATTTTTTGTTGTAAAATTTTTCTCTCTATCCCTCTCCTTTATAAAAATAATATTATGATAAGATGAACGAATTTTAGATAAGGTAAGGGAAAATGTTTTAGTTTCAAATTTGGTTGGTTTAGAAAAATGAGTTGTTTGGTTGTGCAACCAAGTGTTCTGTATTCAAATACGGCATCGTTTCTTACTTCTGTTGCTGAGTCGGTTTATTTGTTGTAAAGCCGGTTTAGATTAGACCAGTGTAAACCGGAGTTAGTTAGTTAATTCAGTTAGGATTACTTTATTAGACTCAGAAGGTTTATCTTCATCTTCCTCTGTTCGATATAAATAGTTCTTTAGTTTACAGAGTGAAGGTGATCGATTCAAGAGAGAAAGAAAGAGAGATAGAGTTTAGCTTGTAATCGCTAATCAAGAGCCTGAGTTCTTGGGCTAAGATAGTGAAGTTTTGCTAGAGTTTCTAGCTCCGGTGACGTAACCATCCTTACCGAATTCGGAAGGTTTGGTGAACACCGGGTTACCAAAATTCTCCGTGTCTTCTTCTTCGCTTAATCTCTTTCTCTCTCTCAAATTCTCGTTCATTCAACTAAAAGATTCGTCATAAGTTCGATTCCAAAAGCATAACAAATTGGTATCAGAGCAACAGAGGAAGAATCGAAGGAAGAAACATTCAAGATCGATCCAGATAATGACAAGCGCGAAAGTTGATATCGAAAAGTTTGATGGCGACGGTGACTTCTCACTGTGGAAGAGGAGGATGTACGCGTATCTCAGTTTATCCGGTTTAAAGGATGTGCTTACTCCAAAGATATCATCATCAGATTCTGATGATGAAAAAGAAATGGAAAAGGATTCAGATCGAATCAAGAAGAAAATCGTGGAAGAAGAAGCACGGCTTGAAAGATGTGATAAAGCCAAGAATACAATTTTTCTCAGCGTTGGTGATCATGTTCTTCGGAAAATTGAAGAATGTGAAACCACAGCAGAAACATGGGCACTGCTGGAATCTTTGTACATGCCGAAGACCTTACCAAATAGGGTTCATGCCCAGCTCGAACTCTACGGTTTCAAGATGAAGGAGAATCGAACGATCAATGAGAATATAGACGATTTTCTCAAAATCGTTCGAGAACTCAGCCACTTGAGTATCCAAGTTCCAGAAGAGGTACAAGCGGTACTTGTTTTAAATGCTTTATCTCAAAGATATGACCATTTAAAGGAGACTCTGAAATATAGTAGGAATGTTCTCAAGTTAGAAGATGTAGCAAGTGCTGCAAGGTCGAAAGAGAAAGAATCAAAAACGAGTCAAAGTATAAGAACTAGTTCTGAAGGATACTTTGTAAGAGGAAGGTCGGAGTATATGATTCATAATGGTAAAAATAGAAACAACAACAGATCGAGATCAAAATCAGCAGAAAGAAAGAAAATCTGCTGGATATGCAGGAAGGAGGGACACTTTAAAAAACAGTGTTATAGGTGGTTGGAAAGGAACAAACATCGACCACAGTCCTATGACAAAGGTGAAGCTGCCATGGTAAGAGACGATGCTCAAGATCTGGCTGGACTAATAGCGAGTGAGGTAAATATGTCTCATCAAAGTCATCAGGATCAAGAGATGGAAGAGTGGGTTATGGACTCAGGTTGTTCGTTTCACATGACACCGAGAAAAGACATCTTCCTAGAACTAACAGAGGTACAATCAGGGAAGGTAAGAGTAGCTAATAACTCAAGTATAAATGTTAAAGGCATTGGTTCTGTGAGATTCGAAACCAGGATGGCACTACGTTTGTATTACACAATGTTCGATACATGCCAGGGATAGGAAGAAATTTGATCTCCTTAGGAACATTAGAGGAAAATAGATGCGAATTCAAAGGAGTAAATGGAACACTAAAGATTGTGAAAGGGTGTGTTGTAATCATGAAAGGCGCCAGAAGGAGAGGCGATACTCTCTATATTCTTCAAGGACATGCTCAAGTTGCAGGATCCTGCAACATGTTATCCGAAAAAGGCGAAAGCTCATCAGGAGTTGAATACACCAAACTGTGGCATAGCAGATTGGGACATGCGGGAGAGAAGGACTGAAAGTCTTAGCACAAAAGGGTTGTCAGGAAAAGGAAAGACTAGATGAGATGACTTTCTGTGAAGACTGTGTTCAAGGAAAGGCTCAAAGACTTAGCTTCGGGGAAGCTAAACATGTAACCAAAACAAAGCTTGATTACATTCATTCAGATCTCTGGGGCTCATCAAACGTTCCTCTTAGTCTTGGAAGAAACCAATACTTCATATCCTTGATAGATGACTGGTCACGGAAATCTTGGGTTTACTTCCTAAAGACTAAAGATGAAGCATTCGATAGGTTTATTGAATGGAAGAGAATGGTTGAGACGCAAACAAAAAGGAAGGTGAAGAAACTTTGAACAGATAACGGTCTAGAGTTCTGTAACTTTCGGTTTGATCAAATGTGCAGAGAAGAAGGAATTATCAGACACAAAACGTGTACCTACACTCCACAGCAGAATGGAGTTGCAGAGAGACTAAACCGGACAATTATGAATAAGGTCAGGAGTATGCTGAGTGAGAGCGGTCTGGGAAAGGAATTTTGGGCTGAAGCGGCTTCAACTGCAGTCTACTTGATTAACAGATCACCATCATCTGCAATTGATTTTGATATACCAGAAGAAAGGTGGACATCTGTTATACCAAACCTCAGCAACCTTAAACGTTTCGGGTGTCTGACTTATATGCACCCCCACATTTTCAGGTATTTGTATGAGGGAACCGTTCCTTTCCATAATTCATATGGTGTTTTTCCCGTCACTTTGTGGGGAATTTTATTAAACTCAGTTTCATAACATTAAGAGTTACCCAAATGAAATAAAGATTAATGGAAAAATAAAAATATAGTTTTATTTATGTTTTTGATTTTCAAATATATTTTAACTAAAAACAACATATGTTTCAACTTTAGTCACTTAGAGTTTGGCGGATTCAAAAACTTAGTTCATTCTTTATAAACTTTATTTATAAATAAAAATCTTGGCATTCAAGATAATTTTCTTTTGCTTTTCCTTATATATACATATTTATTCTCTTTTTTTTTTCTTGTGCTTCTTCGTATAAATTATCTTCCTCTGCCTATTCATTTCTTTTTTCATTTATTTTTTTTCTCCTTTATCACATTTTATATAGACTGCTAATATCTTCACACATCTTTTAACACTAAAGATTTCTCTCTCTCATAGTTTTACTAAGAGAATACAAAACTCACAATCAAAGAACAAAGAAAATTCATCTTAAAACCTTTTTCAATCATCACATTACTTTATTTACCAGATTATACCATTTGTTTGATTTTGATGCGAAGCTTTTTCTAATTGCAAAGTTTTCACTCGTGCATCTCCAAATCTTATATATTATACGATTAATATATATGCTTTAGGTGGATATTTCAATAATCACACATTAATATCGCTTTATCTATGTAATTATCACATTACCATATCCAACATTTCCTTTGATTTAAATGATGAATCATGTGGTATAATGGTAGTCACCTCTGCATTCATTAAACCAGATCTGAAGTTCGAATTCAACATCCCACATGTTATTGGGATATTAAAACTATTAGACTATATTGACAAAAAAAAATAAAATGATTAACGCTTTCCCATGTGACGTTTCCAATGGTCTCCAAAATTGTTAATATTACAGTCATCATATGTTTCTACCGTGGATATTTTATCTTGGTTTTTCTCAAAGCTATCTTTGACCAATCTTTCTTTTATCGATATTGGATAATCTTCTTCCACATATATTCAAATCATGTCTCTAGTTACCAACATATAATCAATAGCCTCCAATTCAACTCCTGATTCTTCCATGAGAAAAACTAGCATGCTTTTCGTATTGTTCTCCTTCTTAAAGATAAACACCACTACGGAAAATTTTATTTTAATTTCTTGTGAACCTTCAAATTCTCCTCCTCTCTCTTGTTTCTTGCTTTACCTTATACTGTTTTGTCGATCTTTTTCTATTTCTTCTTCACATTACTTCACTTTCCATCGCTTTTTTATTGATTTTCTCATTTTTCTTCTTCTGCCTCTTCTTCTGCTTATTATTTTTTCTTCTTTCTTATAATATTCTATATGCACTATCTTTACAGTCTTCGTATATTTTTTGTTGTAAAATTTTTCTCTCTATCCCTCTCCTTTATAAGAATAATATTATGATAAGATGAACGAATTTTAGATAAGGTAAGGGAAAATGTTTTAGTTTTAAATTTGGTTGGTTTAGAAAAATGAGTTGTTTGGTTGTGCAACCAAGTGTTCTGTATTCAAATACGGCATCGTTTCTTACTTCTGTTGCTGAGTCGGTTTATTTGTTGTAAAGCCGGTTTAGATTAGACCAGTGTAAACCGGAGTTAGTTAGTTAATTCAGTTAGGATTACTCTATTAGACTCAGAGGGTTTATCTTCATCTTCCTCTGTTCGATATAAATAGTTCTTTAGTTTACAGAGTGAAGGTGATCGATTCAAGAGAGAAAGAAAGAGAGATAGAGTTTAGCTTGTAATCGCTAATCAAGAGCCTGAGTTCTTGGGCTAAGATAGTGAAGTTTTGCTAGAGTTTCTAGCTCCGGTGACGTAACCATCCTTACCGAATTCGGAAGGTTTGGTGAACACCGGGTTACCAAAATTCTCCGTGTCTTCTTCTTCGCTTAATCTCTTTCTCTCTCTCAAATTCTCGTTCATTCAACTAAAAGATTCGTCATAAGTTCGATTCCAAAAGCATAACAAATTGGTATCAGAGCAACAGAGGAAGAATCGAAGGAAGAAACATTCAAGATCGATCCAGATAATGACAAGCGCGAAAGTTGATATCGAAAAGTTTGATGGCGACGGTGACTTCTCACTGTGGAAGAGGAGGATGTACGCGTATCTCAGCTTATCCGGTTTAAATGATGTGCTTACTCCAAAGATATCATCATCAGATTCTGATGATGAAAAAGAAATGGAAAAGGATTCAGATCGAATCAAGAAGAAAATTGTGGAAGAAGAAGCACGGCTTGAAAGATGTGATAAAGCCAAGAATACAATTTTTCTCAGCGTTGGTGATCATGTTCTTCGGAAAATTGAAGAATGTGAAACCGCAGCAGAAACATGGGCACTGCTGGAATCATTGTACATGCCGAAGACCATACCAAATAGGGTTCATGCCCAGCTCAAACTCTACGGTTTCAAGATGAAGGAGAATCGAACGATCAATGAGAATATAGACGATTTTCTCAAAATCGTTCGAGAACTCAGCCACTTGAGTATCCAAGTTCCAGAAGAGGTACAAGCGGTACTTGTTTTAAATGCTTTACCTCAAAGATATGACCATTTAAAGGAGACTCTGAAATATAGTAGGAATGTTCTCAAGTTAGAAGATGTAGCAAGTGCTGCAAGGTCAAAAGAGAAAGAATCAAAAACGAGTCAAAGTATAAGAACTAGTTCTGAAGGATACTTTGTAAGAGGAAGGTCGGAGTATATGATTCATAATGGTAAAATTAGAAACAACAACAGATCGAGATCAAAATCAGCAGAAAGAAAGAAAATCTGCTGGATATGCAGGAAGGAGGGACACTTTAAAAAACAGTGTTATAGGTGGTTGGAAAGGAACAAACATCGACCACAGTCCTATGACAAAGGTGAAGCTGCCATGGTAAGAGACGATGCTCAAGATCTGGCTGGACTAATAGCGAGTGAGGTAAATATGTCTCATCAAAGTCATCAGGATCAAGAGATGGAAGAGTGGGTTATGGACTCAGGTTGTTCGTTTCACATGACACCGAGAAAAGACATCTTCCTAGAACTAACAGAGGTACAATCAGGGAAGGTAAGAGTAGCTAATAACTCAAGTATAAATGTTAAAGGCATTGGTTCTGTGAGATTCGAAACCAGGATGGCACTACGTTTGTATTACACAATGTTCGATACATGCCAGGGATAGGAAGAAATTTGATCTCCTTAGGAACATTAGAAGAAAATAGATGCGAATTCAAAGGAGTAAATGGAACACTAAAGATTTTGAAAGGGTGTGTTGTAATCATGAAAGGCGCCAGAAGGAGAGGCGATACTCTCTATATTCTTCAAGGACATGCTCAAGTTGCAGGATCCTGCAACATGTTATCCGAAAAAGGCGCAAGCTCATCAGGAGTTGAATACACCAAACTGTGGCATAGCAGATTGGGACATGCGGGAGAGAAGGCACTGAAAGTCTTAGCACAAAAGGGTTGTCAGGAAAAGGAAAGACTAGATGAGATGACTTTCTGTGAAGACTGTGTTCAAGGAAAGGCTCAAAGACTTAGCTTCGGGGAAGCTAAACATGTAACCAAAACAAAGCTTGATTACATTCATTCAGATCTCTGGGGCTCATCAAACGTTCCTATTAGTCTTGGAAGAAACCAATACTTCATATCCTTGATTGATGACTGGTCACGGAAATCTTGGGTTTACTTCCTAAAGACTAAAGATGAAGCATTCGATAGGTTTATTGAATGGAAGAGAATGGTTGAGACGCAAACAAAAAGGAAGGTGAAGAAACTTTGAACAGATAACGGTCTAGAGTTCTGTAACTTGCGGTTTGATCAAATGTGCAGAGAAGAAGGAATTATCAGACACAAAACGTGTACCTACACTCCACAGCAGAATGGAGTTGCAGAGAGACTAAACCGGACGATTATGAATAAGGTCAGGAGCATGCTGAGTGAGAGCGGTCTGGGAAAGGAATTTTGGGCTGAAGCGGCTTCAACTGCAGTCTACTTGATTAACAGATCACCATCATCTGCAATTGATTTTGATATACCAGAAGAAAGGTGGACATCTGTTATACCAAACCTCAGCAACCTTAAACGTTTCGGGTGTCTGACTTATATGCACCCCCACACTTTCAGGTATTTGTATGAGGGAACCGTTCCTTTCCATAATTCATATGGTGTTTTTCCCGTCACTTTGTGGGGAATTTTATTAAGAATATAATTAGAAGTCATTAAAGCTTCCCCCCCACATGTTCTGGGTTACGCCTGATTCTTGCATCATGGCATTCATCATTTCCTTTAGAGTTCGGTTTTTTCGTTCCGCAACTCCATTGGATTCAGGTGAGTAAGGAGCAGTTGTTTGATGAATGATTCCATTTTCTCTGCAGAATGCATCAAACTGTCCGTCGTATTCTCCACCTTTATCACTCCGAACTATTTTAATAGTTCTTTCGAGTTGATTTTCAACCTCTAGCTTATATTCTTTGAATTTGTCTAGAGCCTCATTTTTGCTCTGTAACAAGTAAATATAGCTGTATTTTGTGCAGTCATCAATGAAGGTCACAAAATACTTCTTACCACCTCTTGTGGGTATGTACTTTCAATCGCACAAATCTGTGTGAATTAATCCTAGAGGTTCTGTATTTCTCTGGACTTGTGGTGATGGTCGTTTTGTAAGTTTCGCTTGTATGCAAACTTCACATTTGTCTTTACTTTGTTTGCATTTTGGTAGTAGGTTAGAATTCATTAATCGGTTTAACGATTTATAATTCACATGTCCTAACCGTTCATGCCAAATATCAAAAGACTCGACCAAATAAGCAACTGGAGCATTGTTATTAATAGAATTGTTTGTTACAACTTTTGGAACGACTGTCAATACATTCATTTTGATCAGTCCATTCTTAACAAAGCCCTTTCCCAAATACACCCCATTTTTCTTAAGTACCAATTTATCAGAATGAAAATTGGCGCAAAATCCAGCTTTGCTGAGGAGAGTGCCAGAGATCAAATTCTTCCTCATGTCTAGAACATGCTTCACGTTGGTGAGAGTAATTTGATGTCCTGAAGTCAGCTTCAGGTTTACTTTACCACGTCCTGCAACCTTGGATGTTTGGGTGTTGCCCATCAGCACTTGTTCATCATTATTGCATATTTGATAAGTGTTGAACATGTCCTTATCAAAGCATATGTGGGTCGTAGCACCTGTGTCGTACCACTAATCTAGAGGATTTCCCTCAATGGTGTTGATTTGATCAATGATAACACAGCAGAGATCTTCCTCTGTCAGGTTTGTATGATGATGGCGCTTTTGTTTAGGCTTGCTGCGACAAACATCTGCCTTGTGACCCATCTTGCCACAATGATGACACTTTCCACGATACTTCTTTTCACCAGAAAATTGCTTTTTGAAGCTTGTGGAGTCAGAGGACTTGAAGTTCTTGAACTTGCTAGTATTTTCCTCTGTTTTGCCTTTGCCTTTTGCCTTAAATTGTTCGGCTACGTATGTTTGATACCCTTTTTCCTCATTCTTAGAGAGGCGAATCACAGCTTCATTGTGAAGCCTAGAGATCAGCGATTCCAGAGACATCTGCTTTCGCTTGTGTTTAAGGTAGTTTTTGAAATCTACCCAGCTTGGTGGAAGCTTCTCAATGGTGCAGTCAACGACAAATTGTTCAGGAAGAATCATACCTTCTGATGCAATCTCGACGTTGTTCAGCTGCAACTGTTCAACTTGTTCCATGATGGGTTTTGAATCCACCATTTTAAAGTCTAGAAGCTTAGCCACAACATATCTCTGAAAAACAGCATTTTCAGACTTGTACTTTCTTTCCAAAGCAATCCATAGATGCTTGACTGTGGGATATTCCTTGTCATTGTTGTAGACAGAGTATAAGTTGTCTACCAGACGACTAAGGATCCATCCTATGCACAGAAAATCTGAATGCTTCCATGCATCAATACTGGATAGCGTACGCACATCCAGATCTCCATCAGGAGTGATTGGCTTATCCTCCGTGAGGAATTTATTCAAATTCAGAGATGTCAAATAAAAGATCATTGCCAATTCTTAAATCCATTCCCATCGAACTTTTCAGGAAGGAGTCCACTGGTATCCAGTGCCATTTTCGGAGTGACTTGAGTCGTCTCCATCATTGCAATCTCACTGTTGTTGAGAGTGTTCGCAGCGTTAGTTGCCATCTGTTTCACAAAAGAAACGATAGTCAAAAACTTGATTTAATCGTTTGTTTAAAACAGTTAAACGAATCGCAATCTCGCTGTATAGCGTTCGCGGAGACGTCACAAGATCGGTCGATCTCTAAATAACGATCGATCGATCAGATATGAAATCGTTCGATATCGTTTTGCAAACTCGCCTTTTGAGCGTCTGCAGAAACGATTCAATTGTTTTGCAATCTCACTTTTCAGCGTTCGCAGAAACGATTACAAATTGATTTAAAAAAATGAAAATCGTTTTTCTTTAATCCGATTGTAGCTATTTGCTAGAAGCGGATTCATTGAGTTAAGACTGTAGGAGCTATAAAACCGGATAAGAAAATACGATTTGATAATTTGTGATATAAGGAGAAATCAATTTGTAAAAACACGATTTATAAAACGATTTTTATGAAATCCAGAAAGGAGGGGAGATGTCTCTTTCCTTAACTCAATAAAGCGCCCGTAGTGTGACGGTTTTAATACGCCTTTTGAATCCCAGGATACAACCTTTTATAGACCGATTCGCAACACTCGAATTCAGAATCTGCGAACACAGTATCTACGAAATACTCAAGAACAAGAATCGTTTTTGAAAGATAGAAACGAATATGAGAGAGATGAACCTTTTTATGTGAATTTAGAGAAAGCAAAGAGTTTTAGGGTTTTCGAGAATATAGAATTGCTCAGGATATTCAGGATGTTCAGAATGATTGCTTTTGCTCTCTATTTATAGGGAAGAAGTGATTAGGGAGTTTTCGAGATAAAAATCTCGACTTTCAGCGAAATCCCGAAAATTCCGCAAGCGGTTATAACCGTTTTGACTGGAATATTCGCGGATAACGATGAGATTTTGAACCCGATCGATCGATCCAAAAATCAGATCGATCGATCCTGTAGGCGATCGGTCGATCCGGAATGTACCGGTCGATCCAGGAATTTCACGTAAAACGAGATCGATCGATCTGGTTTAGATCGATCGATCTCATTTTCAGTCGCCAAAAAATAGGACTCCTCGACGACGAGACATTCCCAAAGCCCAAAGCCCAAAGCCCAAAGCCCAGAGCACGAGCGAGCAGCGGTGGTGGTGGTGGTGCCCGCGTGTGGATCCCTTGGTTCTCCCCATAGACCACTTTGTAGTTTAGTGACTTTGTTCCATATATATGCAAGTGGAAAAAGTTCCTCCTAAGCAATGTGGGACTTTCTTAAGTTCCACTTATTCCCTAATGGGTCTAATTTATAAGCCCATTTCATATTCACATTATCAACATTGTTTCAAGTCCAATGTGCTTAATAACATTTTGGTCCAACAGTAATTTGTTCAATTGGATCTACCATAATTTTCCAAAAACGAAAAATGATTTGCATGCACATATTCATTTGAGGTTGAAGGAGTTTGAAAGAAACATTTATACATATGAGGTACAACAGTTCCCCTACAAGTAACCCCGTTTTCAAATTGAAAACAAAAAGGATTATGAAATCCAAAACTACTTTAAGTCGATGAAAATTGAAAAAAAAAAAATCTGTTGTCAATTTTAGAAAATATAAAATGTCGATTAATTAATTAATATATTAAATTTATGACAAGATAATAGACACTAACTGTAAGCATATTATCTTAATAAAAAATGAATTAACTATACATTGTTTCATACGCGTGTGAAGATGTAAAATTGACACATTAGTTAATCAGGGATAAATTTATTTGCTCATTTTGGACTCCTAACACAATCTTTTCTGGTCCAACAATAATCAGTTTGTGGATGGATGAAACCCATTATATAGGTATTAGTTTCATAGATCAACTTTTTAAGAGAAAAAAAGGGAATTGAACGTAAGGACAGATAGCAACGTCCCGTAGCTCTTAATTATAGATAACCCTTATTTATTATATAAAATTATATATGTGATCAACAGAATTTAAGATTGTTGAATTTTAAATTTGTACGTATGTAGAAAATTAATGTGTAGAATTATACTTTTAATGTTTTAAATATTAAATGCAAACGATAAATAATAATATGTAAATTTTCTTAATCAGTGAAACATGTTTTAAATTATTGGAAAAAAATAAGTATGAAAAAAATAAATAGATATGCAACTGCAAGATTTCAAAAGAAAATATATAAAATCAAAAATGATTTTTCTTTCTTCTTCATCATATATATATATATATATATACAAAATTAAACTCAGTTTCATAACATTAAGAGTTACCCAAATGAAATAAAGATTAATGGAAAAATAAAAATATAGTTTTATTTATGTTTTTGATTTTCAAATATATTTTAACTAAAAACAACATATGTTTCAACTTTAGTCACTTAGAGTTTGGCGGATTCAAAAACTTATTTCATTCTTTATAAACTTTATTTATAAATAAAAATCTTGGCATTCAAGATAATTTTCTTTTGCTTTTCCTTATATATACATATTTATTCTCTTTTTTTTTTCTTGTGCTTCTTCGTATAAATTATCTTCCTCTGCCTATTCATTTCTTTTTTCATTTATTTTTTTTCTCCTTTATCACATTTTATATAGACTGCTAATATCTTCACACATCTTTTAACACTAAAGATTTCTCTCTCTCATAGTTTTACTAAGAGAATACAAAACTCACAATCAAAGAACAAAGAAAATTCATCTTAAAACCTTTTTCAATCATCACATTACTTTATTTACCAGATTATACCATTTGTTTGATTTTGATGCGAAGCTTTTTCTAATTGCAAAGTTTTCACTCGTGCATCTCCAAATCTTATATATTATACGATTAATATATATGCTTTAGGTGGATATTTCAATAATCACACATTAATATTGCATTATCTATGTAATTATCACATTACCATATCCAACATTTCCTTTGATTTAAATGATGAATCATGTGGTATAATGGTAGTCACCTCTGCATTCATTACACCAGATCTGAAGTTCGAATTCAACATCCTACATGTTATTAGGATATTAAAACTATTAGACTATATTGACAAAAAAAATAAAATGATTAACGCTTTCCCACGTGACGTTTCCAATGGTCTCCAAAATTGTCAATATTACAGTCATCATATGTTTCTCCCGTGGATATTTTATCTTGGTTTTTCTCAAAGCTATCTTTGACCAATCTTTCTTTTATCGATATTGGATAATCTTCTTCCACATATATTCAAATCATGTCTCTAGTTACCAACATATAATCAATAGCCTCCAATTCAACTCCTGATTTTTCCATGAGAAAAACTAGCATGCTTTTCGTATTGTTCTCCTTCTTAAAGATACACACCACTACGGAAAATTTTATTTTAATTTCTTGTGAACCTTCAAATTCTCCTCCTCTCTCTTGTTTCTTGCTTTACCTTATACTGTTTTGTCGATCTTTTTCTATTTCTTCTTCACATTACTTCACTTTCCATCGCTTTTTTATTGATTTTCTCATTTTTTTTCTTCTGCCTCTTCTTCTGCTTATTATTTTTTCTTCTTTCTTATAATATTCTATATGCACTATCTTTACAGTCTTCGTATATTTTTTGTTGTAAAATTTTTCTCTCTATCCCTCTCCTTTATAAGAATAATATTATGATAAGATGAACGAATTTTAGATAAGGTAAGGGAAAATGTTTTAGTTTTAAATTTGGTTGGTTTAGAAAAATGAGTTGTTTGGTTGTGCAACCAAGTGTTCTGTATTCAAATACGGCATCGTTTCTTACTTCTGTTCCTGAGTAGGTTTATTTGTTGTAAAACCGGTTTAGAATAGACCAGTGTAAACCGGAGTTAGTTAGTTAATTCAGTTAGGATTACTCTATTAGACTCAGAGGGTTTATCTTCATCTTCCTATGTTCGATATAAATAGTTCTTTAGTTTACAGAGTGAAGGTGATCGATTCAAGAGAGAAAGAAAGAGAGATAGAGTTTAGCTTGTAATCGGTAATCAAGAGCCTGAGTTCTTGGGCTAAGATAGTGAAGTTTTGCTAGAGTTTCTAGCTCCGGTGACGTAACCATCCTTACCGAATTCGGAAGGAAGAATCGAAGGAAGAAACATTCAAGATCGATCCAGATAATGACAAGCGCGAAAGTTGATATCGAAAAGTTTGATGGCGACGGTGACTTCTCACTGTGGAAGAGGAGGATGTACGCGTATCTCAGCTTATCCGGTTTAAAGGATGTGCTTACTCCAAAGATATCATCATCAGATTCTGATGATGAAAAAGAAATGGAAAAGGATTCAGATCGAATCAAGAAGAAAATTGTGGAAGAAGAAGCACGGCTTGAAAGATGTGATAAAGCCAAGAATATAATTTTTCTCAGCGTTGGTGATCATGTTCTTCGGAAAATTGAAGAATGTGAAACCGCAGCAGAAACATGGGCACTGCTGGAATCATTGTACATGCCGAAGACCTTACCAAATAGGGTTCATGCCCAGCTCGAACTCTACGGTTTCAAGATGAAGGAGAATCGAACGATCAATGAGAATATAGAAGATTTTCTCAAAATCGTTCGAGAACTCAGCCACTTGAGTATCCAAGTTCCAGAAGAGGTACAAGCGGTACTTGTTTTAAATGCTTTACCTCAAAGATATGACCATTTAAAGGAGACTCTGAAATATAGTAGGAATGTTCTCAAGTTAGAAGATGTAGCAAGTGCTGCAAGGTCAAAAGAGAGAATCAAAAACGAGTCAAAGTATAAGAACTAGTTCTGAAGGATACTTTGTAAGAGGAAGGTCGGAGTATATGATTCATAATGGTAAAAATAGAAACAACAACAGATCGAGATCAAAATCAGCAGAAAGAAAGAAAATCTGCTGGATATGCAGGAAGGAGGGACACTTTAAAAAACAGTGTTATAGGTGGTTGGAAAGGAACAAACATCGACCACAGTCCTATGACAAAGGTGAAGCTGCCATGGTAAGAGACGATGCTCAAGATCTGGCTGGACTAATAGTGAGTGAGGTAAATATGTCTCATCAAAGTCATCAGGATCAAGAGATGGAAGAGTGGGTTATGGACTCAGGTTGTTCGTTTCACATGACACCGAGAAAAGACATCTTCCTAGAACTAACAGAGGTACAATCAGGGAAGGTAAGAGTAGCTAATAACTCAAGTATAAATGTTAAAGGCATTGGTTCTGTGAGATTCGAAACCAGGATGGCACTACGTTTGTATTACACAATGTTCGATACATGCCAGGGAACATTAGAGGAAAATAGATGCGAATTCAAAGGAGTAAATGGAACACTAAAGATTGTGAAAGGGTGTGTTGTAATCATGAAAGGCGCCAGAAGGAGAGGCGATACTCTCTATATTCTTCAAGGACATGCTCAAGTTGCAGGATCCTGCAACATGTTATCCGAAAAAGGCGCAAGCTCATCAGGAGTTGAATACACCAAACTGTGGCATAGCAGATTGGGACATGCGGGAGAGAAGGCACTGAAAGTCTTAGCACAAAAGGGTTGTCAGGAAAAGGAAAGACTAGATTAGATGACTTTCTGTGAAGACTGTGTTCAAGGAAAGGCTCAAAGACTTAGCTTCGGGGAAGCTAAACATGTAACCAAAACAAAGCTTGATTACATTCATTCAGATCTCTGGGGCTCATCAAACGTTTCTCTTAGTCTTGGAAGAAACCAATACTTCATATCCTTCATAGATGACTGGTCACGGAAATCTTGGGTTTACTTCCTAAAGACTAAAGATGAAGCATTCGATAGGTTTATTGAATGGAAGAGAATGGTTGAGACGCAAACAAAAAGGAAGGTGAAGAAACTTTGAACAGATAACGGTCTAGAGTTCTGTAACTTGCGGTTTGATCAAATGTGCAGAGAAGAAGGAATTATCAGACACAAAACGTGTACCTACACTCCACAGCAGAATGGAGTTGCAGAGAGACTAAACCGGACGATGATGAATAAGGTCAGGAGCATGCTGAGTGAGAGCGGTCTGGGAAAGGAATTTTGGGCTGAAGCGGCTTCAACTGCAGTCTACTTGATTAACAGATCATCATCATCTGCAATTGATTTTGATATACCAGAAGAAAGGTGGACATCTGTTATACCAAACCTCAGCAACCTTAAACGTTTCGGGTGTCTGACTTATATGCACTCAGATGAAGGAAAACTTAATCCAAGAGCAAAACGAGCCATCTTCACAGGATATCCGGATGAAGTGAAGGGTTATATGGTATGGTTATTGGAGGAACACAAGTTTATGATCAGCAGAAACATTATCTTCAAAGAAGACTCAATGTATAAGGACCTGACATCAGATTACATAAAAGCGCTACAACAGGAAGTGTATCAGGCAACACAAATAAACTCGTAAGATATGATCTAAGTGAAAGAGATAAAGGAGCAGAGAGCTCTACTCAAGGTGGAGAATCCTCAGAAGAAACTCTAAATGATGAAGAAAAAGAAGGACAATCAGATAACTCAGAAAATGAAGAAAACACAGAAGATCTTCAAGAATACCAACTTGCAAGGGATAGAAGAAGACGAGAAATTAGAATTCCAGTAAGGTTGGAAGATTACAAAATCTATCCCGAAAATAAAGATATTGCAGGATATGCATATCTTATGTCAGAAAATGGAGTAAGACCTGAACCTAAACACTTCCAAGAAGCATTAGAAGATCCTGACAGAGACCTATGGTTAGAAGCTACAGATGAGGAAATGAATTCACGTAAAAGAAACAGAACTTGGATTCTAGTGGATCCGGATAAGACTCAGAAGGCGATTGGGTGCAAATGGATTTTTAAGAAGAAAGATGGAATCGCTGGGGTTGAAGCTCCTAGATTTAAGGCTAGACTAGTTGCAAAAGGATATTCTCAGAAAGAAGGGTTGGATTATCAAGAGATATTCTCTCCTGTAGCTAAACATGTGTCAATCAGATTCTTGTTATCTGCGGTTGTTCATCACGATATGGAGTTATAGCAGATGGATGTTAAAACAGCATTCCTCCATGGACACCTAAATGAGACAATTTACATGGAGCAGCCAGAAGGACATGTAGATAAAAGGTATCCAAAGAAGGTATGTCTTTTAAAGAAATCTCTTTACGGCTTGAGACAGTCACCTAGGCAGTGGAATGAAAGATTTCACGAATTCATGATAAAAAACAACTATGACAGGAGTGAGTATGATTCTTGTGTCTACTTTAAGAAGATGCAAGATGGGATATATGTCTATCTACTTCTTTATGTAGATGATATCCTAATAGCTTCTAAGAGTATAGAGTATGTGTCTTCACTAAAGAAACTTCTAAACTCTGAGTTTGAGATGAAGGACCTTGGGGCAGCAAAGAAGATATTAGGGATGGAAATTGTAAGAGATTGGAAGAAAGGTACACTTACAATCTCTCAGTCAGGATATCTTCAAAAGGTTCTTGGAAATTATGGTTTAGATGAAGCTAAAGGTACCTTAACACCTTTGGGAGCACATTTTCAATTAAGATCAGCCACAGAAAAGGAAGCTGCAGACCAAAGATAGAAAATGAAGACCATTCCTTACCAAAACGTAGTTGGAAGCTTGATGTATGCAATGGTGGGAACTCGTCCTGATCTAGCATATGCAGTCGGAATGATCTGCAGGTTTATGAGTCAGCCACTAAAGGAACATTGTCTTGCGGTTAAATGGGTGTTAAGGTACATAAAACAAATTTTAGATGTTAAGCTATGCTACACAAACGAAGGAAAGTTTGAAGTGGAAGGATATTGTGACTCAAACTATGCAGCTGACTTAGACAGAAGAAGGTCCATATCGGGCCTGGTGTTCACTTTATGAGGTAAAACGATCAGCTGGAGATCGAATTTGCAGAAGGTTGTGGCTCTTTCCACAACAGAAGCAGAATATATATCATTAACGGAAGCATCTAAAGAGGCAGTATGGCTTAAAAGCTTCATGAATGAGATCGGTTTCAATCAAGAAGAAGTGAGAATCCTTTGCCATTCTCAAAGCGCGATAGCATTAGCCAAGAATGATGTTTTTCATGAAAGAACTAAACACATGGCGGTGAAATACCGTTTCATTAGGGATTTGATAAGTCTTGGTTTCATTCAAGTAGTAAAGATTGAAACAGAGTACAATCCAGCAGATATTCTGACTAAGGTGTTAGCAGTATGGAAATTCTGAAATGCATTGGAATTTCTCAGAGTTAAAAAAGGTTAATCTTTCTTCATTGGTTCTGAGATGGAGGCTAAGTGGGTTTACTTAAGGTGTCACGTTTCAAGCTGAGGAGTTTTCTCAGAAAGGTTATTCACTAAAGGTAAGCAGATATATGCTTGTGTTTTTTGTCTATCGTTTGATGTAGATTGCAGGTGGAGTATTTGAAGTCCAGAACAAGGTGGAGTTTTGCAAGACTAAGTGTTCTGTATTCAAATACGGCATCGTTTCTTACTTCTGTTGCTGAGTCGGTTTATTTGTTGTAAAGTCGGTTTAGATTAGACCAGTGTAAACCGGAGTTAGTTAGTTAATTCATACTCTATTAGACTCAGAGGGTTTATCTTCATCTTCCTCTATTCGATATAAATAGTTCTTTAGTTTACAGAGTGAAGGTGATCGATTCAAGAGAGAAAGAAAGAGAGATAGAGTTTAGCTTGTAATCAGTAATCAAGAGCCTGAGTTCATGGGCTAAGATAGTGAAGTTTTGCTAGAGTTTCTAGCTCCGGTGACGTAATCATCCTTACCAAATTCGGAAGGTTTGTGAACACCGGGTTACCAAAATTCTCCGTGTCTTCTTCTTCGCTTAATCTCTTTCTCTCTCTCAAATTCTCGTTCATTCAACTAAAAGATTCGTCATAAGTTCGATTCCAAAAGCATAACAGGTTGGCTAGGTTAAACAATGATTAAAGAGGTTAGTCATGAAACTTTTTTTTTTTGGTTTTTTATATTAAGTGTCTAAAATACGTACAGAGGAGAAAATACAGTTTTGAGTTGCAGATTAATTTAAAACAGAGAATAAAGTGAGAACTTTTAGGAGATAAGACACCAATTTTTCTTTTGACTTTCAAGAAGTCAACACAACTAATGTTGATGTTGTCGTGGAGTCATGATGAGGAAGGAATCGAAACCAGGTTTCGAAACAGTTTGTTGTCGTTGCTTGGAGGAATAATCTGATATGCTTCTGGATTTCGTGTGCAAATCTTAAATACTCTTCGTAATAAATTATTTTGGAAATAATTTATTTTTAATGAAAAAAATATTGAAAAGAAATTTTTTTTAGAGATTTCAGATTATTTACAAAATAATCCAGATATTACATATCCATGTAAAAAAATGTGGATCTATCTAATTGGGTTTGCAATGGTTACAAACGGTTCTCAAAATGTTTTAGTTTTCCTTTTTTCTTATCATGTTACTCATTCTTATCTTTTTTCCCTCTCAAATACATGAACATTGCTCACTGTAAAACTAATGAAACTAACCTAATTTCTCATTTCAACTCCCGATTCTCTCAATCTCTCTTCGTCCTTCAACCGAATCTCCTTACCTTTGTCCTAATCTTCCGATTGAGGCTCGATTTTGTTCCAATGGCGCCGAATACAAGAAGAACGAAGCGCAAGACCATTACTCCGACCCGACCGACCGACCGAAAGGAGCCAAGCCGCAGGTTGAGTCATTGCTGCATGTGGAGCTCAGTCGCCGGTCGATTCACGGGTCCTATCTTTGCCGACTATCGACGAAAACCTAAGGTTTGTCATGGTTGTTTATAAAGACCCTAATCAAGTAGAGGAGCCAGTTGCAGAAGAATAAGAAGCTGTGGTGGGGTCGTCGACAGTGGCAGAGTCGTCGGAAGAAGATGAAGAAGACGGAGGAGGAGAAGTCGGGGAAGTCGGGAAGGACGGAGAAGAAGAAGAAGAAGAAGAAGAAGGAAATGTAAATATGTCGGTAGAAACTGAAGTCCCGACAAGCTCAATCTCGACGGAAATTGAAGTCCTGGCCTCAGACGCGGCGAGCGCAGTCACGACGAGTTCAGTGTCGGGGGAAACTGAAGTCCAGGCCTCAGTCCCGGCGAGCTCAGCCCGGCAGAACTAGAAGAAGAATAGCCGGACCGTGTGCGACACGAGAGCAATAGATGTAAGTAGAACTAGTAAAACAGAAATTGATTACGTAGAAGTAGTAAAAATATAGAATTGATTAAGGAGAAGTAGTAAAACTGTATAATTATTTGAGTAGAACTAGTAAAACTTTATAATTGTATAAGTAGAACTAGTAAAACTGTACAATTGTTTACATAGAACTAGTAAAACTGTATAAATGTTTACATAGAACCAATAAAATTGTATAATCGATTAAGTAGAACTAGTAAAACTGTATAATTGTGTGAGTAAAACTAGTAAAGCTGTAAAAATATTTACGTAAAACTAGTAAAATTGTATAATTGTGTAAGTAGAACTAGTAAAACTGTAAATAATTGTTTAAGTAGAAATATTAAAATTGTATAATTGTTTAAGTATAACTAGTAAAACTGTATAATTGCATAAGTAGACCTAATAAAATTACTGTAAAAATGTTTACGTAAAACTAATAAAGCAATATTATTGTCTAAGTAGTACTAGTACAACTATAAAAATGTTTACGCAAAACTAGTAAAAATGTATTATTGTTTAAGTAAAACTGTATATATTTGTAAGTATAATTAGTAAAACTATACAAAATTTTTAGTATAATTTCACTAAAACTATGTACTTTTTTTATAACTGGTATAACTGGGTATTTCTGTTTGTTGTTTGTTGCACAATTCTATGGGAGATTGTGAGGCGATACCTCCTTTGGCAATGCACTTCCATCCTAGCCAATACCATAAGAAGATCAAGATCTTGTCGAGATGTTTCATTTTTGAAACATTGGAAACGCTCGAGAAGTTGCAGCCTCCAATGAGCAAAAAGGAGCGGATATGGTTTGAAAGGCACCCGTAGTTCAAGCATATATTCCACATGCCGAATGACAATAACCATAAGGTTCAAGGCATGTGGATGCTTCTCTTCCAAAATGTCTGCATTGAAAAGAAGAATGAAACTTGGTTTGCTATGAATGGCGTTCCCATCCGGTACGGTTTAAGGGAACACACACTGATCTCGGGGTTCAATTGTCATAACTACCTGCTCAACTGGAAGGAAAAGGGTAGGATGAGATTTGTCGAGAAGTACTTTAGAGCTGGAGAAACTGTCAACATATGTTAGTCTTATACTTCTTGTCTGGCATCATCGATGGATAGACAAAGACCATGAAAGATGCCCCGCCAGTGGAACCATTCTTTTTTAGAGTTGTGGATGATCTGCAACTATGCTATTCATTTCCTTGAGGTAGACTATCCTTTGAGCCATGCTTCGGGAGATTACGCACAATAGATAATTTTAGAGGGGATGTGAAAGAGAATGTCTTGTGGCAGATTGTGGCCGATTACCAGTTTTTGTATTTCGATGGAGATAAATTTTTGTTTGTGGTCTAAGTCATTGTTCTTAGTTCTTATAATTAAAGATAACTATAACTTTTAGTCTTTTACATATTTTCTTTTGTACTTGTTGGCATTTGAAGCCATTTCCAACTTGCATATGATGTTCCGAGAACGTGTTGTAGGCGCTGATGAGACTTGTCCAAAGATGTGCAAGTCAAAGTTCAAAAAAGGCGTAATGAAGGGATTTGCCCTTTGAAGCATATATGAAGTACTCAAAACTACTGAAATACAACTACATACAACTATAATCAATTGTGGCTAGTAAAACTGTATAATTGTTTTAGTAATATTAGTAAAATTGTATACTTTTTTATATAACTGGTATAACTTTTTTGTGGTTTACATGCAACTCATTGTACAAAAAATACATGTAGTTTTACTTTTGAGGTTTTTTATTTTAATTAATTTTACCTTGCTAAATCTTATGTTTTGCTGTTTTACAGTTGATTAATGTCGACTGACTTACAATTCTGAGTGTTTATGCATTCAAATGTTGTGAAAGTATATGAATGCAACTTTTTCACAATAACTTTGCTATAATAAATAAAGTGGCATCAAAAATGTAAGGAGTATGTTGTCTATATTTTTTGATAATAACGAACCAATGGAAAACAATTTTATCATTTTATTATTAATATGTTTGTAACGTCAATTGTGATGTTTATAATGTTAATTTGTCTATAATCCTTGTTAACATAACATTTTATCATTTATACCATGTATATCATTTATACCAGTTATACTAGTTACACAATTGTATCAGTTATATCATTTGTATCAATTGTGCCAATTGTATCAGCTATACCAGTTTTACCAGTTTAGTTATCTAAATTAAAATGTAGAACTATTAAAACTAACTATAGTTGTCCAAATAAAATGGTAGAATTAGTAAAACTAACGTTACTTGTCCAAATGAAAAAGCTAGAACTAGTAAAACTATCGATAGTTGTCCAAAATAAAAATGTAGAACTAGTAAAACTAACGTTAATTGTCCAAAAAAACTATAACTAGTAAAATTAATGATAGTTGAACAAAAAAAGTAGAACTACGTTTACCAAAACTCAGTTTTACAAAACAAAAAATCTCAAATGCCCTCAAATAACAACTATAAGAGTCCTTGTCTTGGAAACCTTTTAGTTTTGGTCTTTGGGCACCGTTCCCCAGCTGATGGAAACCTCTTAACTTTCTTTATATTCTTCTTTTTGATGATATACAGATGTATGATTTGTAATTCTTTGATTTAATCTGGGACTGCCAACTCTATCATATCAGGCACTACATAAATTGTCTTGTAATATGCCAATGCCCACAGTTCCGACCAATAGTATTTTGAGCACAAATCATGTAAATGGATATCACGGCCTCTATCTTCGTACCTTTTTGGTAAGGTCTTGGATATGTTAGAAACCAATGAATCCTCTTGCAAGTTGAAAGGGGAACGATTTTCAGGGCTACTAGCAACTGAGATGGGCGATGGCTTCACCATAACGCTGAGGGTGCTTCAAATTTGTGTTTGCACTTCTATATTACATGAAGCGGCCCTGCTTAATCAATAGAGATGAATTTCACAGTAGATTCCTCTACCATATGTGAGATATCAATGTTCTTAGGCTGAACAGAGAAAACAAAAAATAGAGAACACAAAGGAGGCTTAAAGTTCTGAAAATACTTTGATTATGGTTGGTGGCTGTAAAACTCGGCCATCGGATCTATTTATACACAAGCTAACCCTAATCTAATTAAACCAAAATGATTTAATTTCCTAATTTCTAATTATTTGGTTTATTTTGGTCTAATTTAAGTTATACAACTAATTAAGTTTAATTAATCTTATTGGACCTTAATTACAAAGAATAAAACAATTGAACCAACAAGTTTGTCCATTCTTCTCCTTTCTTCTTGGGCCATCGTGATTAGTAGAGGTTGGATAGCTGCCTTTTGGGACTTGACCCGTGATCAAGTCATTGGGCCGGTGAATATGTTGGCCAAGTCATGTGAGGCCTGCTCCAAGCCCTCCTCCGGTTCATGCGCCTTTGACTGCATCTCTTCCTCAGGTGCATCCAGCTCCAAGTCCTCTTCTTGGTGACTTTCCAAGCTATCCATTTCCAGATTGGCCGCCATTTGGTCTTCAGCTTGATTGAGCTCCATTCCTTGTGCATCCATGGTCCACCATCCCCTCCTCCTTTAAAAGGATTTGACCTCAAATCCGAGTCATCTGCAACAAAAAGAATTAAGTCAGAAACATTAAAAGTAGGACTAAGAGTGTTCTTACCTTGGAGATCAATCTAGTAAGCGTTGTTGTTGATTATTTTCAACACTATGAAAGGGTCATCGGTTCTTGGCATGAGCTTGGATTTCCTTTCATTTGGAAACCTCTTTTTCCTCAAATGTATCCACACCAGGTTGTGTGGTTCGAATACCAGTTCCTTCTTTCCCTTATTTTTCTGTCGTCTATAGACCTGAGTCTTCTTCTCAATGTTTTGTCTTACATGTTCATGTAAGGACCTAACAAACTCGGCCTTTTGTTGACCATCAAGATTAGCCTTTTTTTTCAAATGTAAAGCAAACAAATCTAAAAGTGACAATGGGTTAAAACCATATACCAAATAGAATGGTGTTAGTTTTGTGGCTGAGTTTACTTACCTATTGTAAGCAAATTCAAAATGAGGTAAACAATCTTCCCAAGTCCTAATGTTCTTTTTAATAATGGCACGCTACAGGGCAGAAAGGGTTCTATTCACAACCTCAGTTTGGCCATCTGTCTGAGGGTGACAAGTTGTTGAAAATAGTTATCTAGTCCCTAGTTTTCCCCACATGGTCTTTCAAAAATGTCTAAGGAACTTAAAATCCCTCTCTGAAACTACGGTTTTAGGCATACAAACCAACCTAACAACCTCTCTAAAGAATAGATCAGCTACTACTACTACATCATCAGCCTAGTGACAAGGATTGAAGTGTGCCATCTTAGAGAACCTATCAACTGCCACAAAAATGCTATCTTTTCCTTTCTTGGTTCTAGGTAATCCTAAAATAAAATCCATAGAAATTTCTACCCATGGATTGGTCATGTAGACTGGTCGATTGGGAATAGTAGCGTCTGGCACAAAATTAATTTGATGTTCAATACCTCTTAGGAGAAACAATCCCACCGGCTGATCTTCTAGAAACACATCCCTGAAATCCTGTAAAAGAAGCTCTATGTTTCTCAGAATAACCGGATCCAAATTAGCAGAACTGGTTTGTAACTCCTTATAAAATAGTAGTATCATAGGTTTTTGGTCCAGCATAGCATGTTTTAATTCATTAGAAGTAGCAAATAGGCAAGGATTACTTACCTTAGCACTTCTTTCCATCTGTTTGCCTTGGGCAGCTTTTGTGACCTCCTCTCTTCTTCTCTTGAGCTGAACCTGATCATGATGTACCTTTTGAGGAGTCAAGGGTACTAAAGTGATCGGTTTCTGGAGTGATCCAGAACTGCTTTAGCCTGACTAGGGATGGTTTGGTCGAGGAAGAATCAAGCATGTATGGAGAAAGCACGTATGAAGATGAACCCGACCGATTCCACGACCTTGGTACGTCCGACACGACCCAGGCCCACGCCTTCGGCAGAATGAGCACGTCCCAGGCCCCGACCTTCGACACAACCGGCACGACCCAGGACCATGACTTCGGCACGACCAGCACATCATCCCCGGCCCGCGACTCTGACACTTCCCCATTCCGCGACATCGAAACAACAAGCGCGTCCCAAGAACTCAGCTTGCCTCAAACACCAGACCGGTCCCGAGCACTAAGTCCGCCTCAAGCAGAAGTCCCGACCAGTACGACCCATGAACCCGACCAGGAACCCGAGGAACTTTCGCCGGTCCACGAAGGAGGAAGAAAAAGTCCGACCATCCAAGCAGAGGGAAGGAACCCGCCAGCTCAGGAAGAGAACGAAGCGAATCCAAGAGGAGGAGTGGTCAAGCTGTGGCAAGACCCAATGACTAGATCCAGGACCAAGGCCCAACAAAAAGTCTTTTTACAATTAGCCCAAGGAATGGCCCAACAGGAAGAGCAAGAAGATAAAGGGTCAAATTATTGGTTTAATTATTTTGAGCTTCTTTAATTATAGTTTAATTAATTTAGGCTCAAAATTATATTGTACTTAAATTAAACCAAGCAGACCATTATGGTTTAATTAGATTAGGGTTTTATTAGATTAGGCTTTCATATTTTGTGTATAAATAGCCCTAGTGGCCGCCTGAGAAGAAAGACCATCGAATTCTTAAAGCTTCTCATAGCAATCTCTTGAGTTTCAATTGCTTTCCCTATTCAGCACAAGAACATAAATCTTCATTAAGTTTAGAGTGATCTAAAGTGAAAATCTTTAATCTTATACAGGGTGAGCCTGTGATAAGGACAATCAAATACATGTTAAGGTCAAACCTCAACCCCTAAAAAAAGAGATCATAGGCGATTGGAGAGCTAGTAGCCTCCGATCTCCCTTGCGCTGCCAAAACCGTTCCTTCCTAGAGTGCTAGTAGCCTTTAGGGATCAACATACCTTTCTTCAAACGATCCAAGAATTGATTCATAACCATGACCGTTTCAAGTGGTATCAGAGCCTCTTGAAGGTTAGGGTTTGAGGAAATCATCTTGATTTCACCTACCATCTCACGATCTTTGCATTCCTTTTTGTTTTTATTTTATTTTCTAAAATAATTTACAACAAGAAATCAAAAAAAAAGTCCAAAAAAAGAGAAAAGAAAAGCACATGAGAAATCCTGCTGGGAATAGGTTAATCAGCTGATAAAGAAAATCTTGCAATCTTTCTATCTTAAGTCACAGTTTATGTTATTACTCTAGATCTTAGGTGATTGGGTTTTGATCTTCACTGAACTTGTGAGAATAGCAAAAGAACTTGAGAGCTGAAAACTGAGTGAGAGAGACTTTTATTTTAATATGTTTGCTAAGTGCTTTTCAGGAAAAAAAAAATGGCACACCAAGAAGAAGGTGTTGAAATGAAGAAGAGAAGAAGTAGATAATCTAAGCCAAAGAGAGAGTGTGAAGTGTTAGAAAGAAGTAGAGAGTAAATACTGTAAACCAAAAGGAGAGTATGAAGGAGCTTCTAAACCTATAGCCAAACAAGGGCATTACACGCCTAATAGATTTTTTTTGGACACAAGGATTATAAACTCTCTACATAAACACTAGATACTCCTCTTGTAAGCAAGAAGATACATTCTTTCAATGAATAATGAATACCTTCTCTCATTCTTTTTTCTCTAAATCTCTCTCTATTCTCCAATAGTAGATCTAAATCTTTCATTATAACAAGGTATCAGAGCAATAATCATCACAAATCCACAATAATCTCACGTATTTCTTCAATACTTGCGCCAACCTCTCAAACCAGAGCCGCCGAGGAAACCAAGGTGTTCCTTCATCAAATCTGGCAAGATCACAAGGTTTTCTTGCACATTCCATCAAAAGGATTATCAGGTTATAGTTTCTGATCATCTATGCACCATTTTCATCACATTTGGTGATCAGAATCAGAAGTTCTCCTCATTGCCATTGCGATCGGCTTCATCGGGAGTCTCCTCCATTGCAACGAGCATAACTTTTTTTCGGGAGGTTCGCACTCACCCTAAACAATTTTTGAAGCTTTCTTGATCAATCTCCCTTGACGTGTCCGTTTTCGACCTCATTGGAGTGTTGGTGATGAAACTCTAATCTCTTTTTTTTTTCTTTCAAATCTTGGAATCTAAGATGATAGATAATAGTCCTTTGGAGAGTTCCAAGAAGTTTGATTACAATCTGACAAGTTTAGGCTTCAAGATTCATTTTCTTGTGAACTAGCCAGAATCTAAAATTCTTGAAAACGATTATATGGAGGTTAGACTTGTTATTCAACTGTTATAACTGATTAATAACTACCTAAAACGGTTTTGGTTAGTAGTTAAGAGGTTTTTAATCAGTTTAGAGGCGGTTAGAAGTTAGTTAAAAAGCTGTTGCACTTTGGTCAGGAAGCAGTTATAGACAGTTATGGTTGTTAGAAGAGGTTGAAGTTAAAAGATTTTTAAACAGTTAGTAGTTACAAGAAGCTGTTAAAGCCTAGGATGTTAAGCAGTTAGTAGTTACAAGAAGCTGTTAAGGCCTTAAGAACAGTCCAACAAAAACTCTTGGTATCAAACCTTGTCTGAAATTGGTTATTAAAAAAAATGGAGAAGCCAGGTTCAGAAGCTGTTGTAAATCGGTTAGGCAGTTGCAAGGAGTTGTTACTGGTTGTCTTTAAAGCAGTTTAAGTTAGTTGTTAGTTTCACAAGTTTGAAAGCGGTTACACAAGGTGTTAGAATGTACAAAACCAGTTCAAAAGCTAGATATGACAACTCAAAAATGCAAACACAAGTGCTTGGCTATTGAAATGAATTGATTAGACAGTTGTACCAGCTAAAATTGATTGGGAACAAGTTGGTTAGGAGGTGAAGAAGTTGTTCAGTGATTGGAAAGTGGTATAATGGAGGTTAGGCTATCCTAGGCTTCAACAAGAAAAAGTGCAAAGACTAGGACAAAAGAGGAAGAGCTAGAGACAACTATATTAAATTTGAAAGAGGATGGGGAATGCACCAGAACCAGTTCCTAAAATCAAATAAAAAGACCTAGTATTAAAGTCTTATGCATTCAAGCTATTTCTAAACTCTTATCCAACTATATTTTGTTGATTACATTGATGTATGTGTGAGTTATAACCATAGGAAATCTGGTATCTATGTGGTTAGTAAATCATGAATCCTATTGAATTGTGTTCATGTATTTAGAAATTGTTAAGATGGGATATTTTGAACCAAGTTTAGCTAGCTGAATCATTTGTTCATTAATTACATTGATCATAAGGGAAGAGAACCTTTTCTTTTACTTAGAACAATAAGTTTAAGAAGGCATGTTGAATCCAAAAGTCCTTAGGCAGTCTTTGAAATAAAGTTTGGTTACTATTAACTCTTATCCTATCCTTTACTCACTATCTTTTGTTTAGAATCTATCAATAATTAACTGGTTCAAAGGCTTAAGATGGGAGTTGATGTTTAGCTTGATTGTCTAACAAAAGAAAAAGAAAGCAAGTGAAAAAGATACAGCACATGGAGAAGGATTTAGAACCGATTGTCACCAAGAATAGCCGCCACAAGGAGTGGAAAGGAAAAGCTGGAGGAAAGTGATGAATCAGCTCTCCCATGAAGGCATGTGTCTCTTGGTGTGTGCTTGAAGTGAAAATCAACAAAACACATATGCTGCAAGTTCAGATCATTATCCATATCCAATCACAAATGAGGAATACTCACAAAGACTTAGTATCAAAGTCTTTGCAAAAACTATCTCTAAACCTTTTACCTATTCTATGATTGATTAAATTCCTCATCTAGAAGTGTTCAAAGGATGAAAGAGAACCTAGGAAGACTATTCTTTGCATTTAGAACCTAGTTGAATCCAAACATCGCATTGACATTCATCTACAATTCATTATAATTCTTCATCATTCTTCATCAATCTCATTTATTCTACTTAAAATCTTATACTTTTAATCTCTAAATCTATAATTATTTTTATTCTTTAATACTTCAGTTCTCTTAATTCTCAAGACATTTCCTATTCTACCAGATACTTACAATCTTCTTTTTTATGTTTAAAGGATAAAGAAGACGAAGAGATGATATCAAAGAGTACATATGGAAACAAGTCAAGCTATACAATCTATGAATGCTCATTCTTCCAACTTGACTCTCATTCTCTGTGTCAAGCTTGTGGGGGGGGGGAAAGAAAATGAGCATTTAAAACGCAAACAATTACATTCAAGATGATGTATGGTGCATTCAAGGGCTTTCAAGGCACAAACAAGGACATTCAAGGATTTGTCTGGCGCATTCAAGGGCTTTCAAGCTGTCTGCCAAAACCAAGTGAGCACAAGGAGTGTGTTGCTCATCCTAATTCTCTCATGGAGACCGTGAATAAGGTCATCCAAATAGCTGCTGAAGAAGCAGTCAGTCATCTGTCATCAACTGTGATAGAACCAATGACCATCAAGCTATCAAATCTCCTGAAGAAGGAGTAAACTGGTGGAAAGTGATGAATCACCTTAGGAAATCAAAATTCTCCCATCAAAGGTTCTATCTAGGATAATTTATTTAACTATATGATTTTTAGGTTGAGAATTTGGCTAGATATTATATTTGATACCGACTTGATCTTATTCAAGTTCTGTAATACTAATCTTTATTTTTGACTTGCTATGCTGTTTTAGATCAGGAAGTGATGAAAAACAGTCATAAGCATGACTTACTCTACATCAATTAGTGGAAGCATGGTGGGAGAGTGTATTAGGAGGCAAGTGTGCTCACTCTACTCAAGCTCAATTCTACAATCTTATTCTCTTGTGTTTATTGAAAGTATAAAGTGAAGCAAAATGAAGCTGGTCAAAGGGAATCCAAAACATATAAGAGAAGAGAACCATGTGATCATGATGAATCCAGAGAGAACCATGTGATCAAGATGAATCGGAAGACCTTAATGTAAAGTCCTTAGAGAACCAGACTGGCCTAGATCATATCATCCAAAAATCGCCATCCACTCTTATAAAAGGGAAGTTAAAATCATTCTTACATTATAATGCATTGGTTTATCTTTTGAAAATTGATACATGCATGTATATGTGTATACAAAACAGGTTCAAAATCACCTTTCAAAGACAAGAAGTAAAAAGAAAGGGGGAGAAATGGACCAGACTTAGAAGAAGCTTCAAAGCAGCCATTCACAAGGAATAATCAACAAGGCCTTGATCAAGGGTCTATAGAACTCACTATGGTGGATTTAAAGCTCATAGACTCAATGGCCAATCCCTTTTTCCTTTAGTATTGGTTTTGTCCCAAAGGGTTTTCCATACTAAATTTTTTAATGAGGAAGTTCTTTAAGGTTCCAAGTTTGGTTTCCATAATCATCAAAAATCAAGCTTGAGAGGGAGTAAAGAGGAAGAAGGAGGAAAGTCTCTTTATCTTTGCAAGTTCAACCATTCACCCATGCTTAAACTTGAGGGGGAGTGTTGAAATGAAGAAGAGAAGAAGTAGATACTTTAAGCCAAAGAGAGAGTATGAAGTGTTAGAAAGAACAAGAGAGTAAATATTCTAAACCAAAAGAGAGTATGAAGGAGCTTCTAAACCTATAGCTAAACAAGGGAAGTAGGCGCCTAATAGAATGTGTTTGGACACAAGGATAGTAAACTCTTTATATAAACACTAGGTACTCCTCTTGTAAGCAAGAAGATTCATTCTTTCATAATCAATAATTAATCATTTTTTTCTAAAACTCTCATTCTCCAATGGTGAATCTAAATCTCTCATTCTAATAGAAGAGGAGAGAACCCCTGGAGTTCAACAAACCCGACTTGATAAGCTTCAATTTGAAGCCATGATGGCCTCTTGCAATGGTCAAATGTTTATCTCCTCTTCCTAGACTCATTTGTTGTTGCTGATTATAAGAAGCTCTTGTGTGCAGCCACCAATTCAGCCTTGTTGCCAAATAATCCATGAGATCCTTGCTCCTTTTGGATTTGAGCACAAACATCTTCTAAGCTAGGAAGCTTATCAGACCTGAGAATATGTTTAATAAGATCTGAGTAAGTAGTATTAAGAGTTAGTAGTAACCCAAACACCTTATCTTGTTTTTTCCTTTCAAGAAGAACAATTGGGTCAATGGTGGCTGGACTTAGCATCTCTAGCTCAGTCCACAATGCTCTGAATGAGTCATAGTGCTTTGTGAATTCTGCATCCTCTTGCCTTAATTCATTCAAAGCCTTTTTTCACTTCAAAAATTCTTAAAAGGTTAGTGGTGTTTCCATACACCTTTTGTAAAGTGTCCCAAATTTCCTTAGCATTTTCAAAAAATGAATAAGCCTCTAAGAGATCACTAGCAAAAGAATTTTGAAGTATAGAGAGTACCAAATGGTCTTCTTGGTACCATTTGTCTTGAGCAGCCACAGCCTCACTAACTTCAGCCACTTCATTTTCTTCAAGGTCATTTGTAGAAATGTGATTCCAAAGGCCTTTACCACCCAATGTAGTTTTCATGGTCCTAGACCACAAGAGGTAATTTGCTTGGTCGAGATGGACGGTCGGGACGTGTGTTGGTCGGGACGGTCGAGTTGTTGGTTGGGACGTGTGTGTGCGTGGAGCGCAGCTACCTGATCAAGATCACATGTACTTGTGATCTTAAGACACGGACACAAAACAAGGGGACAGGACAGTTGGTCGGGACGTGGGAAGACCGGTCGGGTCTTGCTGGTCACACGGCACAATACTTGTGATCGGGCGAAAACACGGACACGGACACAGACACGGGCGTGAGTACGGCACGATACTTTCTGGTCACACGGGACTCGAGTCACGAACACGCCAAGGACGATTGTAGAACTACCTTGCGTGTGATCCAAGTAATCTTGATACTGGCTGGTCACTTGGTCGGGATGCTGGATGGTTGGTCAGGTCGCTTAGCACTAGACAGCTTAGTCGGGGCGCGGGAACATCCGGTCGGAACGAGTTCAGAACAAGGTGACCACACGTTCGGTTGTTCGCTTGTTCGTGTATCACGGATTGTGAACTCTGGAATCGAACACAGACACAAAGGCTTAGGCGTGGAAAGGCTGGACTCAAACGGCTGTGCAAGGCGCGTGACAGGCACACCAAGATGCTTGCATGCCAAGAAAAATGCAACAACTTGTAACCAATCCTCAACAACCTACAACAGACTTTAACCAACTCCTGCAACAAGATTAAACTAACTCCAACCACCTAATAACAGTTCTTATCTTTACCAAAAATTAAAAAATATAGTCCAAATTCGAATTTTACTATTAAACTAATCCTAAAAATTCAAGATTCCCTACTTTTTCAACTTTCAAAGATTAACAAAGAAATCAAGAAAATCAATCTTGAAGACTTAAACCTATCAGGTTGAAACCAAATTTCGTGGAGAACCTTACAAGATACTTATTTAACTTTAAAGATTCAAAGATTTAAAGAAAACTGAGAAAATATTAGAATTCTATCACCAGATTCTTGTGAGGGGCGATTTTTGACGTTTCTGAGAAAAACTTCAAGAAATTCTTTCAAACAGAAGGGAATTGAGTTTTTCTTTCTTAAACAGAAACAAGACTCGAAGGGATTAAGTTTAGGATTTGGAAAAATGCGATTTGATGAAGATTTGACGACGGAATGACCTGAAAAAACACGGAGGTTTGCGGCGGAGGCATTCGCGGAGGACCAATGCAAGAAAATTCGTAACTTTTGATTTTCTTTGTCAAATGATGCAATTCCAATTAGTGTGGCTTCATAACTCGCCGAAGTACAATCTAGAATAAACAGATTGTCAAAAGAAGTCGCGGTTTGGCCGTAATTTGCGTTTCAAGATGACGGTCGAAATAGAACTGAAAGGAGGTTGTGAAGAAGATGATTTATTCTTGATTCAAGGATTGAATGATGAATTTTACCCAGATTTGATGTAATCTGGTTCTGATACCATGTAATATTATGAGATTAAGATATTTGTAGAATGAGTGAACGAGAGATTAGAGAGATTAGAGAGAAGAATGATTTTATTAAGAGAATGAGAATAATAGTTTCTAAGTTACAAATGATAAGGGAGATAGATATTTATACTAATCTAGTCTAGGCTTTTTGGATACAAGGATTGCCTTATACATGAATGGCTACAAGGATAACATAACACTAGAACACAAAAAAGCCTTAGACACTCCCATTTGGCCTAAGTAACTCACGCATTTATACAAGCCATTAAAGGCTTTCTTATTTCATTATTTCTTCTTCATTCAAACACATCCAAAACCCAAGAGGGAGCGATTACCACCCCCTCAACCCGTGAGGATAAGGGCAAGAACATTGTAACCTCAACATCTACCCAAAACAAGACCATGAACATCAAGTGTTTTAGATGCCAAGGCTTTGGACATAATGCTAATGAGTGTTCCCACAAGAAGGTCATGCTTATACTAGACAATGGGGAGCTAATTTCTGAAGATGATCAGTCAGAAGAATAAGATAAAGGTGTGGCATATCATGTCCAAGGAGAGTTTTTGGTCACTAGGAGAACATTGATTACTAAGCCCAACGTCCATGAACAAAGGGAAAATCTATTTCATACTAGGTGCTTGATTCAAGAGAAAGTTTGTAGTTTGATCATCGATGGAGGGAGCTGTACAAATGTGGTCAGCCAAACATTATTAAAAAAACTCCACCTTGACACATACAAGCACCCAAGTCCATATCATCTACAATGGCTAAATGATCAAGGAAAAATGAGAGTAAAGGAGCAAGTAACCGTACCAGTCACGATCGGGAAGTATTACCTATGGAAGCTAGCCATATCTTACCTGGCAGGTCATGGCAATATGACAAGAGACTGTTGCACGATGGGTACACGAACAAACATACCTTCACGCATAGGGAGAAACAGATGACAATAATACCCATGACACCTCAGGAAGTGCATCGCGACCAAATACAACTAAAACAAAGAAAACGAGAGAATAATGAGGCGCCCATAGCTTCTTTTGTTGAGGAGCCATCAAATGTAAGTAACCTCAGTCTATTTGCTTCTTCAAGTGATGTGAAAACTTCTATGAATGATCGCCAAGATATGATACTAATGTTATGAAAGGGAATACTAACCAGTTCTTCTAACCTTGGTTCGAAAATCCCGAGAGAAATTGAGTTACTTTTACAGGATTATCAAGATGTGTTTCCAGGAGATCAACCTATGAGATTACCTCCCATATGTGGTATAGAACATCAGATAGACTTTATACCAGGCGTCACTCTTCCAAATCGTCCAGCATACCGAACCAATCATGTAGAGACAAAAGAGCTACAGCGACAAGTCACTGAGCTCATGGAGAAGGGCCATATCAGGGAGAGTCTGAGTCCTTGTGCAATACTGGTTTTACTAGTACCTAAGAAATATGGGAGATGGTGTATGTGTGGACTGGAGAGCCATCAACAACATTAAAGTTAAGAATAAACATCCTATTCCTCGATTAGATGATATGCTAGATGAACTGCATGGCTCATAAATCTATTTGAAGATTGACTTAAGAAGTGGCTATCTTCAAATTAGAATGAAAGAGGGAGATGAGTGGAAAACAGCTTTTAAGACCAAACTAGGGTTGTATGAATAGCTAGTCATGCCTTTTGGTTTAACCAATGCTCCTAGTACTTTCATGAAGTTAATGAATCATGTCCTTAGAGCTTATATAGGCCTATTTGTAGTTGTTTACTTTGATGATATACTGATATATAGTAAAACCGTGGGAGAAAACTTAGATTATCTTAGGCAAGTTTTAGAGACCCTGAGAAAAGAGAGTTTATATGCCAATTAAAAAAAGTGTTCATTTGGGACGGATAACTTGGTCTTTTTAATTTTGTCATCAAGTCTCAGGGTATACAGGTGGATGAAGAAAAGGTTAAAGCCATCAGAGACTTGCCCACACCTAAGACCATTGGAGAAGTCTGAAGCTTTCATGGGTTAGCCGGCTTCTATAGGAGGTTTGTAAAGTTCTTTAGTACTATTGTCGCGCCCCTAACGGAGGTGGTGAAGAAAAACGTACGATTCATCTGGGGAACGACTCAACAGGAGGCGTTTGACAAGCTTAAAGGGAAGTTAACCAATGCACATTTGCTTGTACTTTCCAACTTCGATAAAACTTTTGAAATAGAATGTGATGCCTCTGGAATTGGTATTTGTGCTGTCTTGATACAGGATAGAAAGCCCATAGCGTTTTTTAGTAAAAAACTTGGAAGAGCTACCTTGAACTATCCAACCTATGATAAAGAATTGTATGCTTTGGTGAGAGCTCTCTAGACTTGGCAACACTATCTGTGGCCTAAAGAGTTTGTAATACACACAGATCATCAATCTCTCAAGCATCTTAAGGGCCAATAGAAATTAAACAAGAGGCATGATAGGTGGGTTGAGTTCATAGAGACCTTTCCATATGTGATCCACTACAAACAAAGTAAGGAGAATGTAGTAGCACATGCACTCTCCAGAAGGTATACTCTTTTGTCTACTATGGAAACTAACCTTCTGGGATTTCAAAATCTCAAATCTTGTTATGTCAATGATCCAGAAGGTAACAGAAACTCACGCCTTGGAGAAGTCTATAAGGTAACAGAAACTCACGCCTCTGGTAAGTTCTATCAACTTAAGGGTTTCTTGCTTTATAAAAATCGCTTATGTCTGCCTTGTGGTACTTTAAGAGAAATATATGTGAGAGAAGGTCATGAAAGAGGTCTAATGGGGCATTTCGGTGTTGCCAAGACTCTAAATACCTTGCAGGAATATTTTTATTGGCCTGGCATGAAGAAGGACGTGGCTAAGGTATGTTCTAGGTGCGTGAAGTGCAAGCAAAAAAAATCAGGAGTACAAGCTACAGGTTTGTCTACACCCTTACCAATACCTGACCATCCTTGGATAGACATTTCTATGGATTTTGTTTAGGATTGCACAAGACTAGAAAAGACAGAGATAGTATCTTTGTTGTGGTTGATAGATTTTCCAAAATTGCTCATTTTATACCTTGTCATAAAACAGATGACGCTAAAATAGTAGCTGATCTTTTCTTTAGAGAAGTTGTTAGGTTGCACGGAATGCCTAGGACAATTGTGTAAGATAGAGATTCCTTAGTCATTTCTAGAAAACTCTGTGGGGAAAATTAGGAACCAAGCTGTTGTTTTCAACCACATGTCACCTCCAAACTGATGGCCAAACTGAAACAGTAATTCAGACCCTTTCTACATTGTTGCGTGCGATTCTTAAAAATAATATTAAAACTTGAGAAGATTGCTTACCTCATGTAGAATTTGCTTATAATAGCATTGTGCATTCAACCACAAAACTTACCCTTTTTCAGATTGTATATGGGTTCAATCCTTTATCTCCCTTGAATTTATTTCCCTTACCCATTAAAAACAGACTAACCTTAGTGGCAAAAAAAGGACCGATTTTGTTAGGTCCTTACATGAGCAGTTTAGGCGCAACATTAAAAGAAGGACAGAAAGGTACGCCAGGTATAAAAACAAGGGAAAGAAAAAACTTATGCTACAACCTGGCGACTTGGTTTGGATCTACTTGAGGAAGGAGAGATTCCTAAACAAACGAAAGTCAAAACTCATGCCTAGGACAGATGGACCATTCAAAGTACTCAAAAGAATCAACAACAATGCCTACCATACTGATCTCCAAGGTAAGTATATTATAAGTTCCACTTTTAATATTTCTAACTTGATACCTTATGTTGCAAATGATCTGGATTTGAGGTCAAATCTTTTTAAAGGAAGAGAGAATGGAGTGATCCAGAACTGCTCCAGCCTGACTAGGGATGATTTGGTCGAGGAAGAATCAAGCATGGATGGAGAAAGCACAGATGGAGATGAACCCAACCTATTCCACGACCTTGGTACGTCCGGCACGACCCAGGCCCACACCTTCGGCACAATCGGCACGTCCCAAGCCCCAACCTTTGGGCAAAACTGGCATGACCCAGGACAACGACTTCGGCACGACCGGCACATCCCCGGCCCGTGACTCTGGCACGTCCCCGTTCAGCGACATCAAAACATCAGACGCGTCCCAAGAACCCAGATAGCCTCAAACACCAGACTGGTCCCGAGCACTAAGCCCACCCCAAGCAGAAGTCCCGACTAGTATGACCCTGGTATTAAACTACACACGACAGCAAGGAGAAGGCCCAACTAACTTAGGCTTGGAGCTGAAATATTTAAGGAAGCCCAAGCCCAACCAGAAGACTTCTAGAAGAAAGATACATGCGGCTGGAAGACTTTAATGGCCTTGGATGTCGATCAATCAAGTTTGGAAAGGAAGTTAATTGCTTCCCCTTTTAGATTTAGGCAACAAATAGTTTATGGAAAGTAAATATGTGAGCCTAATTAATGTAATTAATGTATTTATTGTAACTTAGACTATAAATACTCTAACCTATGTAACTAATATGTCAAGGAAATACAATCCTCCTTCTCTAATTCTCTCAAGGCAGCCGCCAGCTCTCTCTCTCCCCTTTATCACAAAATCTATTTCTCTTAGTCTTCCATACTTTTGTTCTTCATTATACTCAGAAACTCTATAATCTTTTCTTATATTCTGCATATTCTTACATGGTATGAGAGCCTTGGCTCTTATAATCTCAAAATCTTTGTACACTCTTGAAATAAATCCTCCTAATATCCTCACTCTGAGATTGAAAATCCTCAAATCCTTGGTGCTGAGTTGGGAGAGGTTAGGATTATTTATTTCTTGAAAACACTTCATCCTACTCTTTCATCACCTAAATCGTTTGTAATCATCATGAAAGGAACAAGTGTTGTTGTTCCAGTAACTTTGAAAGGGGTTAATTACCTCCTATAGGCTATAACCACCAAGACAGTGCTATGTAGTCGTGGGTTATGGAGTCACATCCTTAGGAGTGAAGCACCTAATGCCACGGTTGAAGGAACTGGTCAGGAAATGGCTATCAACAATGAAGACAGGTGGTTTCAAGAAGACCAACTAGTCCTATCTGTGATTCAAAACTCACTTGAATCAACTATCCTTGAAGCATACTCTTACTGTGAGACAGCCAAAGAGCTGTGGGAGACCCTTCAAAACGTCTATGGCAACACCTCCAATCTCAGTCGTGTGTTTGAAGTTAAGAAAGCCATCAATGAGTTAACTCAAGAAGACATGGAGTTCACTCAACACTTTGGTAAATTCAGATCCTTATGGGCTGAACTTGAAATGCTTAGACCAAGCACAGAGGATCCCATGGTTCTGAATGAGAGGCGTGGACAAGATAAAGTCTTTGGACTTCTCTTGACTTTAAATTCCTCCTACAATGATCTCATCAAACACCTCCTAAGGTCAGACATTCTTCCAAGCCTTGAAGAAGTGTGCAATAAGATTCAGAAGGAACAAGGTTCACTTGGTCTCTTTGGAGGCAAAGGAGAACTCATCTCAGCCAACAAAGCAGCTGTGTACCATAAAGGAGGCTTAAATCGTGGAGAAAAGAGGGCATACTGTGACCACTTCAAGAAGAAAGGGCATACCAAGGACAAGTGCTGGATCCTCCATCCACACTTACAGCCAAAAGTGGGAAACCAACCAAGAGCCAACCTCACTCAAGAAGTAACTCTTGAACCAAGGAACAAGGCAAGCCCAAGCTCATTCACGCCAATCACTGAGGGAGATGGGAAAGCACTTGCAACATTCCAACAAGAGTTTGTGAGGAAATCCGACCTTGATGCACTGGCCAAGGCACTCAAAGAATCAAACCTCTCTGGTAACTCATTCCAAGCTTTAAATATCTCTAAACCACTTATTGTAGACTCAGGAGACTCTCATCATATGATTAGTGATAAGAATCTAATGAGCAATATAGAACCGGCTTTAGGAGATGTATTAATAGCTAATGGAGATAAAATACCAATTAGAGGAATTGGGAACCTTAAGTTGTTTGATAAAGAATCAACTGTCTTCTATATGCCTACATTCACCTCCAACTTACTAAGTGTTAAGAAGACAACCTCTGATCTTAATTGCTATGCAATCTTTGGTCCTAATGATGTTCTTGGAAAAGGAGTGTCCAAGAATGATTTGTATGTACTTGAAGACATACAACCAGACTCCACTCTATCTATTGCTTTTAATTCTATTTTAAATAAGGCTAATAGTGCTATTTGGCATTCTAGACTAGGACATCCCCATTCTAGGGACTTAGAACTATTGTTGCCAAGCATGTCTTTTAAAAATAATGAATGTGAAACTTGTATACTTGGAAAACATTGTAGATCAGTGTTTCTCAAGTCTTCAACTATTTATGAAAATTGTTTTGATCTTATTCACTCTGATGTTTGGACTTCACCATGCATGTCTAGGGATAATCATAAGTACTTTGTCACATTTATAGATTAAAAATCAAAATATACATGGATAACACTCTTACCTACAAAAGATAGGGTCCTAGAAGCATTTACTAAGTTTAATGCATATGTGACTAACCATTACAATGCCAAGATCAAAATCTTTAGATCAGATAATGGAGGGGAATACACAAGTCTAGCATTCAAGCAATACTTGGACAAACATGGAATCATCCACCAAACTAGCTGTCCATACACACCACAACAGAATGGAGTGGCTGAAAGGAAGAACCGGCATCTCATGGAGGTGGCAAGGTCCATCATGTTCCAAAACAATGTTCCAAATAAATTTTGGGGAGATGCCCTTGTCACAGCTTGTTATCTCATCAATCGCCTACCTACAAAAATCTTGGAGGATCTAACTCCATTTGAGGTACTTAACAAAAGTAAACCATCTATCTCACACTTACGAGTCTTTGGGTGTGTGTGTTATATACTTGTTCCAGGAGAACAAAGAAATAAATTGGAAGCCAAGAGTGTTAAAGCCATGTTTATTGGCTATTCAACTACTCAAAAGGGATACAAGTGCTACAATCCAGAGACAAGAAAGGTACTTGTATCCAGGGATGTGCAATTTGTAGAATCAAAAGGATTTTATGAAGAAATGAATTGGGATGATCTTAAAGACCTCTCCTAATCTACCTCGGACCGAGCCACCAACCTCAGACACCTTATGGAGAATCTTGGGATAACATTACCAAAACCACCAAAGCCAACTCCCCAAGAACCGCCAACCAGTTCTCCATCTAGTACTCCTTCAGCTAGTTCGCTTGATCATGAGGGAGGCACAGAAGGTGATGAGCTTGAACTTGGACAGAGCAACCAAGAAACAAGCCCACACATCCATGATCAATCTGAACCTGAGGAAGAACAACAAGAACAAGAAGAAAAACAGACAGAACAGGCGGCCCAACAAGACAATCCAGTAGTTCTTAGAAGGAGTCAAAGAGTGAGGCAACCAGCTTCAAATTGGATGAACACAAGAGTATACTACAATGACCAAGCAGTAGGTCATACAACTCAAGCAGTTTGCTCCCTAGCCTATATTCCCTTAGAACATCAAGCATTTGCAGCAGTCCTCAATTAAGAACATATACCAAAAAACTATGAGGAAGCAAAGGAGCTTAAGGTGTGGAGAGATGCAGTTAAGGCTGAATACGATGCCATGGACATCAACCACACTTGGGATGAGGCCGACTTACCTAAGGACAAGAGGACAGTGAGCTCCAGATGGATCTTTACCATTAAATACAAAAGCAATGGAGAGATAGAAAGATACAAGGCAAGACTAGTTGCAAGAGGTTTCACTCAGACCTATGGATAAGACTACAATGACACCTTTGCACCAGTAGAAAAATTACACACAGTAAGGGTTCTTCTCTCTTTAGATACTAACCTTGATTGGGAGTTGTGGTAGATTGATGTCAAAAATGCCTTCCTACAAGGAGAACTAGAAGATGAAGTATATATGACACCTCCACCAGGCCTTGAAGATACGGTGACTCCAAGAAAGGTTTTAAGGCTGAGAAAAGCTATATATGGCCTCAAACAGTCACCAAGAGCTTGGTACCATAAGCTAAGTATCACACTTAGAGATAGGGGCTTTAGGAAATCTGAGGCAGATCATACCCTCTTCACACTCCAAAGTCAAACAGGTATTGTAGTCATTCTCATTTATGTAGATGATATAATCATCTCAGGGAATGACAAGGTAGAAATTCAATCCACTAAGTTTTATCTTAAATCTATGTTTGATATAAAAGACTTGGGTGAACTAAAGTACTTCCTAGGGATAGAAGTATGCCGAACACAAGAAGGCCTCTTCGTATCACAAAGGAAGTACACAATTGATCTTCTAGTTGATGCAGGTAGATTAGAAAATAAACCAGCGAAGACTCCCCTAGAAGAAGGGTACAAGGTGGAACATGAGGGGGAGCTTGGAGATGAGATGTTTGGAGACACCAAACTCTATAGGAAGATGGTTGGTAAGCTAATTTATCTAACCATTACTAGACCTGACTTGTGCTATGTTGTGAATCAGGTCAGTCAACATATGCAATCCCCAAAGGTGCATCACTGGAACATGGTGGACCGGATCTTAAGATACCTAAAAGGGACACATGACCAAGGCATCTGGATGGGGCGCAACGGAAGCTCTGAAATCATGGGCTACTGTGATGCTGATTGGGCTGGAGACAAGAATGATAGGAGATCAACTACCGGTTATTGCACATTCATTGGAGGCAACCTAGTTACTTAGAACACAAAGAAGCAGAAGGTGGTCTCTTGTTCAAGTGCTGAAGCTGAATACCGAGCCATGAGGAAGCTGACCACAGAACTTACCTGGCTCAAGAATCTGCTCAAGGATATAAACATAGAAGTCACAACACCAATCACCATGCATTGTGACAACCAAGCTGCTATACATATAGCATCTAACAATGTGTTTCATGAGAGAACCAAGCACATTGAAGTAGACTGCCACAAAGTGAGACAAGTAGTGGAGCAAGGAATTGTCCTACCATGTTACACAAGGAGCTCAGATCAACTTGCAGATATATTCACCAAATCCACAAGTTTAAAGGTATGTGAGTCCATCTTTCCAAATCTTGGACTCATAAACCTTCCCAACCAGGGAATCCCCTAGCCAAAAGATCCATACTCTTTTTCCCTTAAGATGTTTTTGTCCCAAAGGGTTTTGCATCTTAAGGTTTTTAATGAGGTGAGTCTTTATGGTTCCAAGCTTAACCATTCATCATGGTTGAGCTTGAGGGGGAGTATTAAACTACACACGACAGCAAGGAGAAGACCCAACTAACTTAGGCTTGGAGCTGGAATATTTAAGGAAGCCCAAGCCCAACCAGAAGACTTCTAGAAGAAAGATACAGGCGGCTGGGAGACTTTAATGGCCTTGGATGTCAATCAATCAAGTTTAGAAAGGAAGTTAATTGCTTCCACTTTTAGATTTAAGCAACAAATAGTTTATAGAAAGTAAATATGTGAGCTCAATTAATGTAATTAATGTATTTATTATAACTTAGGCTATAAATACTCTAACCTATGTAACTAATCTGTCAAGAAAATACAATCCTCCTTCTCTAATTCTCTCAAGGCAGCCACCAGCTCTCTCTCTCCCCTTTATCACGAAATCTCTTTCTCTTAGTCTTCCATACTTTTGTTCTTCATTATACTCAGAAACTCTATAATCTTCTCTTATATTCTGCATATTCTTACATGGTATGAGAGCCTTGGCTCTTATAATCTCAAAATCTATGTACACTCTTGAAATAAATCCTCCTAATCTCCTCACTCTGAGATTGAACAATCCTCAAATCCTTGTGGCGCTGAGTTGTGAGAGGTTAGGATTATTTATTTCTTGAAAACACTTCATCCTACTCTTTCATCACCTAAGTCGTTTGTAATCATCATGGAAGGCACAAGTGTTGTTGTTCCAGTAACTTTGAAAGGGGTTAATTACCTCATATGGGCTATAACCACCAAGACAGTGTTATGTAGCCGTGGGTTATGGAGTCACATCCTTAGGAGTGAAGCACCTAATGCCACAGTTGAAGGAACTGGTCAGGAAGTGGCTATCACCAATGAAGAAAGGTGGTTTCAAGAGAACCAACTAGTCCTGTGATTCAAAACTCACTTGAATCAACTATCCTTGAAGCATACTCGTACTGTGAGACAGCCAACTGTGGGAGACCCTTCAAAACGTCTATGGTAACACCTCCAATCTCAGTCGTGTGTTTGAAGTTAAGAAAGCCATCAATGAGTTAACTCAAGAAGACATGGAGTTCACTCAACACTTTGGTAAATTCAGATCCTTATGGGCTGAACTTGAAATGCTTAGACCAAGCATAGTGGATCCCATTGTTCTGAATGAGAGGCGTGAGCAAGATAAAGTCTTTGGACTTCTCTTGACTTTAAATTCCTCCTACAATGATCTCATCAAACACCTCCTAAGGTCAGACACTCTTCCAAGCCTTGAAGAAGTGTGCAATAAGATTCAGAAGGAACAAGGTTCACTTGGTCTCTTTGGAGGCAAAGGAGAACTCATCTCAGCCAACAAAGCAGCTGTGTACCATAAAGGAGGCTTAAATCGTGGAGAAAGGAGGGCATACTGTGACCACTGCAAGAAGGAAGGGCATACCAAGGACAAGTGCTGGATCCTCCATCCACATTTAAAGCCAAAAGTGGGAAACCAACCAAGAGCCAACCTCACTCAAGAAGTAACTCTTGAACCAAGGAACAAGGCAAGCCCAAGCTCATTCACGCCAATCACTGAGGGAGATGGGAAAGCACTTGCAACATTCCAACAAGAGTTTGTGAGGAAATCCGACCTTGATGCACTGGTCAAGGCACTCAAAGAATCAAACCTCTCTGGTAACTCATTCCAAGCTTTAAATATCTCTAAACCACTTATTGTAGACTCAGGAGCCTCTCATCATATGATTAGTGATAAGAATCTAATGAGCAATATAGAACCGGCTTTAAGAGATGTATTAATAGCTAATGGAGATAAGATACCAATTAGAGGAATTGGGAACCTTAAGTTGATTGATAAAGAATCAACTGTCTTTTATATGCCTACATTCACCTCCAACTTACTAAGTGTTAAGAAGACAACCTCTGATCTTAATTGCTATGCAATCTTTGGTCCTAATGATGTTTATTTTCAGGATATTAAGACAAAAAAAGTTCTTGGAAAAGGAGTGTCCAAGAATGATTTGTATGTACTTGAAGACATACAACCAGACTCCACTCTATCTATTGCTTTTAATTCTATTTTAAATAAGGCTAATAGTGCTATTTGGCATTCTAGACTAGGATATCCCCATTCTAGGGCCTTAGAACTATTGTTGCCAAGCATGTCTTTTAAAAATAATGAATGTGAAGCTTGTATACTTGGAAAACATTGTAGATCAGTGTTTCCCAAGTCTTCAACTATTTATGAAATTTGTTTTGATCTTATTCACTCTGATGTTTGGACTTCACCATGCATGTCTAGGGATAATCATAAGTACTTTGTCACATTTATAGATTAAAAATCAAAATATACATGGATAACACTCTTACCTACAAAAGATAGGGTCCTAGAAGCATTTACTAAGTTTAATGCATATGTGACTAACCATTACAATGCCAAGATCAAAATCTTTAGATCAGATAATGGAGGGGAATACACAAGTCTAGCATTCAAGCAATACTTGGACAAACATGGAATCATCCACCAAACTAGCTGTCCATACACACCACAGCAGAATGGAGTGGCTAAAAGGAAGAACCGGCATCTCATGGAGGTGGCAAGGTCCATCATGTTCCAAAACAATGTTCCAAATAAATTTTGGGGAGATGCCCTTGTCACAGCTTGCTATCTCATCAATCGCCTACCTACAAAAATCTTGGAGGATCTAACTCCATTTGAGGTACTTAACAAAAGTAAACCATTTATCTCACACTTACGAGTCTTTGGGTGTGTGTGTTATGTACTTGTTCCAGGAGAACAAAGAAATAAATTGGAAGCCAAGAGTGTTAAAGCCATGTTTATTGGCTATTCAACTACTCAAAAGGGATACAAGTGCTACAATCTAGAGACTAGAAAGGTACTTGTATCCAGGGATGTGCAATTTGTAGAATCAAAAGGATTTTATGAAGAAAAGAATTAGGATGATCTTAAAGACCTCTCCTAATCTACCTCGGACCGAGCCACCAACCTCAGACACCTTATGGAGAATCTTGGGATAACATTACCAAAACCACCAAAGCCAACTCCCCAAGAACCGCCAACCAGTTCTCCATCTAGTACTCCTTCGGCTAGTTCGCTTGATCATGAGGGAGGCACAGAAGGTGATGAGCTTGAACTTGGACAGAGCAACCAAGAAAGAAGCCCACACATCCATGATCAATCTGAACCTGAGGAGGAACAACAAGAACAAGAAGAAAAACAGACAGAACAGGCGGCCCAACAAGACAATCCAGTGGTTCTTAGAAGGAGTCAAAGAGTGAGGCAACCAGCTTCAAATTGGATGAACACAAGAGTATACTACAATGCCCAAGCAGTAGGTCATCCAACTCAATTAAGAACATCAAGCATTTGCAGCAGTCCTCAATTAAGAACATATACCAAGAAACTATGAGGAAGCAAAGGAGCTTAAGGTGTGGAGAGATGCAGTTAAGGCTGAATGCAATGCCATGGACATCAACCACACTTGGGATGAGGCCGAATTACCTAAGGACAAGAGGACAGTGAGCTCCAGATGGATCTTTACCATTAAATACAAAAGCAATGGAGAGATAGAAAGATACAAGGCAAGACTATTTGCAAGAGGTTTCACTAAGACCTATGGATAAGACTACAATGACACCTTTGCACCAGTAGCAAAATTACACACTGTAAGGGTTCTTCTCTCTTTAGCTACTAACTTTGATTGGGAATTGTGGTAGATTGATGTCAAAAATGCCTTCCTACAAGGAGAACTAGAAGATGAAGTATATATGACACCTCCACCAGGCCTTGAAGATACGGTGACTCCAGGAAAGGTTCTAAGGCTGAGAAAAGCTATCTATGGCCTCAAACAGTCACTAAGAGCTTGGTACCATAATCTAAGTATCACACTTAGAGATAGGGGCTTTAGGAAGTCTGAGGCAGATCATACCCTCTTCACACTCCAAAGTCAAACATGTATTGTAGTCATTCTCATTTATGTAGATGATATAATCATCTCAGGGAATGACAAGGTAGAAATTCAATCCACTAAGGTTTATCTTAAATCTAAGTCTGATATAAAAGACTTGGGTGAACTAAAGTACTTTCTAGGGATAGAAGTATGCCGAACACAAGAAGGCCTTTTCGTATCACAAAGGAAGTACACAATTGATCTTCTAGTTGATGCAGGTAGATTAGACAATAAACCAGCGAAGACTCCCCTAGAAGAAAGGTACAAGGTGGAACATGAGGGGGAGCTTGGAGATGAGATGTTTGGAGACACCAAACTCTATAGGAAGATGGTTGGTAAGCTAATTTATCTAACCATTACTAGACCTGACTTGTGCTATGCTGTGAATCAGGTCAGCCAACATATGCAAGCCCCAAAGGTGCATCACTGGAACATGGTGGACCGGATCTTAAGATACCTAAAAGGGACACATGACCAAGGCATCTGGATGGGGCGCAACGGAAGCTCTGAAATCGTGGGCTACTGTGATGCTGATTGGGCTGGAGACAGGAATGATAGGAGTTCAACTACCGGTTATTGCACATTCATTGGAGGCAACCTAGTTACTTGGAAAACAAAGAAGCAGAAGGTGGTCTCTTGTTCAAGTGCTGAAGCTGAATACCGAGCTATGAGGAAGCTGACCACAGAACTTAACTGGCTCAAGAATCTGCTCAAGGATCTAAACATAGAAGTCACAACACCAATCACCATGCATTGTGACAACCAAGCTGCTATACATATAACATCTAACAATGTGTTTCATGAGAGAACCAAACACATTGAAGTAGACTGCCACAAAGTGAGACAAGTAGTGGAGCAAGGAATTGTCCCACCATGTTACACAAGGAGCTCAGATCAACTTGCAGATATATTCACCAAATCCACAAGTTTAAAGGTATGTGAGTCCATCTTTCCAAATCTTGGACTCATAAACCTTCCCAACCAGGGAATCCCCTAGCCAAAAGATCCATACTCTTTTTCCCTTAAGATGTTTTTGTCTCAAAGGGTTTTGCATCTTAAGGTTTTTAATGAGGTGAGTCTTTATGGTTCCAAGCTTAACCATTCATCATGGTTGAGCTTGAGGGGGAGTATTAAACTACACACGACAGCAAGGAGAAGACCCAACTAACTTAGGCTTGGAGCTGGAATATTTAAGGAAGCCCAAGCCCAACCAGAAGACTTCTAGAAGAATGATACAGGCGGCTGGGAGACTTTAATGGCCTTGGATGTCGATCAATCAAGTTTGGAAAGGAAGTTAATTGCTTCCCCTTTTAGATTTAAGCAACAAATAGTTTATAGAAAATAAATATGTGAGCTCAATTAATGTAATTAATGTATTTATTGTAACTTAGGCTATAAATACTCTAACCTATGTAACTAATCTGTCAAGAAAATACAATACTCCTTCTCTAATTCTCTCAAGGCAGCCGCCAGCTCTCTCTCTCCCCTTTATCACGAAATCTCTTTCTCTTAGTCTTCCATACTTTTGTTCTTCATTATACTCAGAAACTCTATAATTTTCTCTTATATTCCGCATATTCTTACACCTGGAACCTGACCAGGAACCCAAGGAACTTTTGCCGGTCCACGAAGGAGGAAGAAAAAGTCCGACCATCCAAGCAGAGGGAAGGAACCTGCCAGCTCAGGAAGAGAACGAATAAAATCCAAGAGGAGGAGTGGTCCTGTGGCAAGGCCCAATGACTAGATTCATGACCAAGGCCCAACAAATGGTCCTTTTACAATTAGCTCAAGGAGTGTCCTAACAGGAAAAGCAAAAGATAAAGGGCCAGATTATTGGTTTAATTACTTTGGGCTTTTGTAATTGTAGTTTAATTAATTTAGGTCCAAAATTAGATTATACTTAAATTAACTCAAGTAAACCAATTTAATTAGTAGTTAGGATATGAAATCATTCTGGTTTAATTAGTGTTTTATTAGATTAAGCTTTCATCTTTTGTGTATAAATAACCCTAGTTGCCGCCTGAGAAGAAAGACCATTGAATTCTTAAAAGCTTCTCATAGCAATCTCTTGAGTTTCAATTGCTTTCCATGTTCAGCACAAGAACACAAATCTTCATTAAGTTTAGAATGATCTAAAGTGACAATCCTTAATCTCATCGAGGGTGAACCTGTGATAAGGAGAATCAAATACCTGATTAGGTCAAACCCCAACCCTAAAAAAAGGAGATCATAGGCGTGTGGAGAGCTAGTAGCCTCTATCTCCCTTGCGCCGCCAAAACTGTTCCTTCCTAGATTGCTAGTAGCCTTTAGGGATCAACATACCCTGTCTTCAAGCGATCCAAGAATTGATTCATAACCAGGACCGTTCCAGTTTCCCATTGCGAGGAAAGGAATGCCTATTGGTGAAACATCATGAATTGCCCTTTTATCATACTGTCATGTCTTCCTAACAAGATGTGGCTGGCTTCCATAGGCAAAACATCATAAGTGATTTCATCTTGGCACTTGTCAATGCTCAATGGTATCCTCACTTGTTCTTTCACTCTCATTTCTCCTTCTTCATTAAGCCATTGCAATTGATTTGGTTTAGGATGCTTGTGAGTGGTTAGATTGAGTCGATCCGTTATGGTTTGACTCGCCACATTTGTGCAACTTCCTCCATCAATGATTACGCTGCATATCTTCTCGTGGATGAGGCATCTGGTATGGAACAAATTATCTCTTTGTTCCTATATCTTAGGCTGTGCATTTAAAGTTCTCCTTATTACCATCAGCTTTCCTTGGACAGGGTAAACCACACCTTCTTCTTCTTTTGATTGATCATCTTCTGATATCATGTCTCCATTGTCTAAGATGAGCATTACCTTCTTATTAGAACATTCACTAGCATAATGACCAAACCCTTAGCACCTGAAACATTTGATGTTCCTGGTTCTTGTTGGCGTGGAGGTTGGGGCTGCAATTATTTTTCCTTTGTCATCGCGAGTTGAAAGAGGGGCAGGGGTGCCCTCTGTGGCTTTGAATGGTGTATTGAAAGAAGATCCCCTGACCTATCTTCCCTGACATATGGCGGTTTGGAGGCTGATGCAAATGGGATCCTTAGATTGCTTCTCTTTTTGTTTTTTTGTTCAATGAGGATAACTTTATGTAGCAACTCATCCATATCCTCATACTCTTGCAATTCTAGTCTATCTTGAATATCTCTGTTGAGTCCTCTTTGAAACTTTGCCATGCTAGCTTCCTTGGTCTCATCAATCTCAGCTTTGATCATGAGACTCTCCATCTCCTGGTGATAATCTTCCACACTCCTGGTTCCCTGAGTTAATCTTCTCAACTTCTGGTGCAGGTCTCTACCATAGTGAATGGGAACAAATCTTTTTCTCATCATCGTCCTCATTTCAAACCAAGAAGTGATTTGAGGTTCTCCATCGCGTCTTCTAGTTGTAGCAATTTGCTCCCACCAATTGATTTGAAGTTTTTGGTTGTGTTTGTTTTGTATTAGTTCCAAGGGAGCAAATGAACAAGCTGGACCCAAAGAGTACCAAAACTATGTTGATTGGGTATTCTTCTACTCAGAAAGGATACAAATGTTATGATCCAGAGACTATAAGAGTCTTGGTATCCAGAGATGTTAAGTTCCAAGAATCCAAAGGTTTTTATGAAGAAGGAACTTGGGATCAATTTAAGGATATCTCACCAACAAGATTAGACCAAGCTGAGAACTTGAGAAGGCTCTTGGAGAGTATTGGCATAGTTTCACCTCATCAGCCAGTCGTGGTACAGCCGGCCGAGCCGCGGCCATCAACCCCGGTCGGTCCGTCCATTTCGCATCACTCATTCAGTTCTCCTGGCCTTCCTCCTCTTGAACATGGGGGGGAGAGCCATCTACTCATATCCAACAAGACTCAGCAGGAGAAGAATCAATTTTAGTCTCTGCTTCCAAAAGATCACGAAAAGTGTCCACTCTTATTGAAGTTTTAGACTCAGCATTGACAAGAATCTTGTCTTTTTATGATCATTAAACCATTCTAAAAATTTTCTAATGATCGTGTCAACCATAGGGAGTAAGGAGTACTTTTGTGCGATTTTGAAAACATTGTTGAAACACTCTACACAATTTCTTGTTTCAATGTTGTATTTATCTCCTGGAAAATTACACCTTGCTCATTTTTCTTTCACAGTGGTCTCATCCAAATACTTGGCCGCAGAAGAAAACCTCGTCTTAAAAGCACTATAAGTACAGTTGAACTCAGCCACTGTGTAAAGCCTATTACACTCTATGAATCTCCACGCGACCACATCTTTGTTGACGTTTGTAGCATTACCTTTCACATTTTGTGACAAATTCCATATACAATACGCATGATGAGCGTTCAGATACACAGTAGATATGACACCAATGAAGTTTGGATTTTTGTCAGTTATAAAAACTGTTTCAGACAAGTCCGGTACTATTGTTTTCAACATCTCAAAAACCAGTATCAACTTGCAATATTTTCACCATCGAGAACACCTAATGCTATGGGATAATGATGACGATTAAGATCTTGAGCTGTTACAAACACAAGTACACCACCATATCCTTTTTTAAGAAAGTTGTATCCACACTTATCACTTTCTTCAGGACTTGAAACCCTTCAATGCTTGCTCCCAAAGCAATGAATAAGTACTTGAATTTGTTGTTTTCATCCACTTTCACACATGTAATTGTATCAGGATTGACCTTCTCCAACATGTACAAATAACTATACAACATCTTGTAGCTTTTTCTGGACTACCACACAAATCACTGACATCTTTGTTTTTCCCTCTCAAAGCAGTGGAGTATAATATCTTCATACCCAGTTTTGTCTTAACAAGATTCAAAATACTTTTAGGAGCTGGAGTATCTGTTAGTCCTGATAATCGTCATTTAAAAGAATTGCAACTAATTTGGGTGTGCCTTTTCTCTTCTGGTTGCTGTCACTATGACTAGCTCGAGAGCATTTATGCATCTTGGCGTAACTTATAATCGATAAAATATGTGTATTCCCTATTCCTGCAGCTTGTAAACCCTATTTACAACTTTCTTGATGATATTTTAGCACTAATCTGCTCTTATCTGACTTCTTTATAACATATCCAAAACAGTTCACAAATGCAGCTCTATCCACCAGTTCTTGCACTGCCTTCTTATTTGGAAATTCTTGATGAATATCCACACCCACACTGTATTCTCATTGCTTTATAAACTGATTTGATTCTATAGTTGGTGTAAGTTGAAGATATTCATGACGTATATCCGACCTGCCAATACTATTATCCACATATTCATTGTCCTCTTCCTCCACGGCCTCATCCTCCATGGCATCATCTTGTTGTTTATCTTCTTCATTGCCTACATACATAGTTATGGCATTATCCTCATAGTTCATACCAAAAGATTCATTTGCGCACTCTCGAAAGTTGCTCAGTTACATATGATATACTGATAACTTCCACATACAATATACATCTACTATTCTCTTTATAAATTGAGATTAGATAAACGCAAAGATCTTCATCATCACAAATACTATATTGTTCCTCACATCCCAATAGCAATGGTATGTAACTCAATTTCAATTTCACTGCACTTTCATCTAACTCAACTTTCTTGTATATCTTATACTATCTTCTAATCATTAAACTATACATGTGACCTCCACATCTAAAATGTACGATGATATTGTTGCTCATTGTCACATGCCAAAACAATACAAAATTTCAACCAGTATTACTAGTTATCCCTAGTTATATTAGCTCTAATATATTCGCAATAATACTATTTTAATCATTATATTGCTCATTGTAGTAAAATGTTTATTAGTTCGACTAGTTTTACTATTTTTAATAGTTTTCTAATTTCCTCCTAGTTTCACTAATTTTACTAATTTTAATAGTTTTACTATATTCACTAGTTTTAACTAGTTTTATTACATTCACTAGTTGTACTAGGTTTACTATATTCACTAGTTTTACTAGTTTTACTATATTCAATAGTTTGACTAGTTTTATTACATTCACTAGTTTTATTATACTTCACAGTTTTACTAGTTAACCAATCGCAAAAACTTATATTTCAATTCCGCCTACTCTAATTTACTACAATTTTACCACATCGATTTACAATGCCTAATCCTAATAAACCCATAAAACATTGTTAAAACTTGTTGAATTGAGAGATTATAATTGAAATTAAAATTTTTAGAGTTGTTAATTTTAAATTAAAATTTCTCGATTTACAGAGACAGAAGTCGACAGAGAAGCGAAGCAGTAGCTAAAGCGAAGAGAATCGAAGCAGAAGCTGAGGAGGAGAAGCTCGCTCGCGATTAATAATCTGGAATGCTCGATATCGAGCTCATGTGGAGAGAGAGAGTGGAGAGGAGAGAGTGAGAAAGCATTTGAGAGAATGCACTCGCGTTCAGACACAATATCAACTTTTTATTTTTTTAATTATTTTGTTTCTCTTTTTAATGGTAAAATCAATATTTCATATTTGAGAATAGTTCAGATTAATAAAGAATATAACAGATTAATTTTCTCTTCAAAAAGACATATGGGACGAAGACTCCATTGCTTGTGAGTTTGTATTTCACTATAAGTAACTACTCCATGATAAATATGTTCTTAGGAACTAGTATATTATAAATTCATCATCAAGAACACGTTTATGTTATTGTGCAAACTCATGTATGGATATATGATAGATACCATCGGGTACATAACCGTAAGAGAATAAGGAAGGTTAAAGGAAAGAAGATGAGGGAGATTCAAATGAAGGCGAGGGAAATATAAAGCACAAAGAAGAAGACTAAAAGGAAAGGCACTGATTGAAAGAGAGACTTTGCTTTACTGTTTTAGTATTCATCCTTTATATACTATGGTTGTGGGTTTGATTAGTTTCTTATACTGATTTGTGGAGAGTAGTGAGAAGAAAATATGAGTCTCTCTAGTTTTACGATTGTCATGAGATCGTCGTCCTCGGTCCGTCTCGCTATGAGAGATTGATCGTGAGATGAAACTTGTTTCAGTTTCCTTTCTAAATCAATAATATTATTCAGATTCACAAGCTTGATTACAAATTTACAGAGATTGGATAGCCATAGTCTATCATTGGTGTGGTGAGTCGGTTCGTCTCCAACGCGTTCTTCGGGTCGATCATGATTTCAGCTTGCTCGTGCCAACTTGTTTGTGGTTTCTGATTTCTGATCGTTCTTGATTTCTGATTGATCGTTCGTGTTCGTTTGTGCGGTTTGTTTCGATCGTCTCTGGTTTTTGTTCCGATCATCTATGGATTTGTTTCTATTTATTCATGAATTATTGATTTGCATTGTGGAGGATTTCGCAATGTGAGGTGGTGAATAGATTTGATTCTTCGAGGATTCTCTCACTTTATATCCGCATCGTGCGGTGAAACTGGGTCGATTCGACAAACGCTCCGGCGGCGTTTCCGACAAGTCCGGCGATTCCCTCTAGTGCGCTTGATTTTTCAATTTAAACTGAGGTCTCATTCTTAAAAGGCGATTATCAATTGTTACTGAAGGAGGCGGCTGAAAATAAGCGTCGATTCTCGGTTATGGAGGATCAATTCCATTTGTTGATGACTCTACATGGCAAGCGACAGTCTCCTCCCCTTTTCGAAGCAGATCTGCACCATCTTCAACCGGAATCGTCGAGTATGCGTTCTCAGGTACCTTTCGCTTCTCTGGAACGTTATCAGGATGAATCTCCGTTAGATTATCAATATGGGAATTTAAATGTAGCGAATCATGAAAGTATGTTGCAAAAGGTTGAGATGCCTATTTTTTATGGCTCAAATACTCATGATTGGCTTGTCGACATTGAGCATTTCTTCACTATCGATCATTTTTGGGAATAAGATAAGTTGGAATTGGTGGCTCTATGTGTTGAGGGAAAGGTAAAGAAATAGTTCGCTTGGGTACTGCGACATGGTGGTTTTGTAAGCTGGTTGGACTTTAAGCAGAAATTGGTTGTTTATTTTGCTGAATCAATTGCTGAAAGCAAGACAAAAGTTGGTGACAGTGAGTTTGGTTATCCGACTGAAGAAAAGAATCCAGAGAACGGGGCTCCAGCTGCAATGCCAGTTTCATTACTTGATATGGCCTTGCCACCTTTGTTTGATAGTGACGGTGTCAATGCAGACCATAGTCTTGCTTTAGCAAACCATTTCCCTGCCACAGTTCCTGTCCAAGTCACCAAAGACGAGGAAGAGTTCAACATTCATCTGGACTCCTTAGTCTCTGCTAAGTCCGGTGACAATAGATCCATTATGGCAGGAGAAAGAGGGACGAATGCTGAAAAAAAGGTGATTGATAGTGTTGAGGAAGTTCATGCTTCTAGTGACGTTGATGTTAACATGCAAGAGGGCAAGGAAACAAGTGATACAGCTGGTACAGAGAATGGTGTTCCTGAGTCTGCGGATAAGCCGATGCAAATGGAATATGATGCAAAGGCTGTGACTCCTAAGAAGAAGGTGGGTGACCCTATTGATGAACGTCACAAGGAGTCGATAGAAAGAATGTCGGTCATTGACCAGCTTAGTGACTGTATAAACAGCTCCAGAACAGCAGCAGTGTCTAATGATCCCATATTTGAATGACCAGAGAAGTAGATGGTTTTGACCAAATGTGTAGCAGCAGAATCATGGCTGCAGGAGAAGAAGCAGCAGCAGGACAAGTTTTTCAAGTCTGCCACATCGACTCTCTTGTTAGTTGACGTTATCAACTTCAAAATCCTGAAAAAGAACAAGACGACTATGGGAAGGTCAGTGACTTTCGTGGACTTCACGAGTTATTACTGTAAGTTTTTCAAGGCATTTGTGGAACGCTTCCCTCCTTACAAGCTCGAGGGCAAGTTTGTTTTTGATGGAGGGGGGAAAGTGAGTTATCACCATGCAAAGGGGAAACGAGGGAAACTTAAAGCACAAAGAAGAAGAAGACTAACGAGAACAACACTGATTCAGAGAGAGAGCATTGATAAGGTTGGTGGGGTAAGAGTGCTTGCTGCATATGGTGGCAATTTGGGATTCAAATCATCTCGAGGGATTGTATCAAACAGTGGAATCATACATGTTTCTTCTAATCTTGATGTTGTTGGATGGGTTCCCCATGATCCAAACACCTTATGTCATGTGGGCCATGTAATCTTGCAACTTCCGTTTACAACTCAACGGAATCCAACGCAAATCATTTCAGCTGATGACTATTTTCAGGTGTTAAATATTCATGTGGACCGGATTACACAAGTGGTGATCAAATCAGCTGAGAAACGTTTTTGGGAGACGTTGGCTTAAGCGTGAGAACCTGGAGAAATATTTTGAGGCTAAAGTTCCTAGCTTAAAAGAGTTCGGTAGGGGAGAAGCCAATGGTGATGCAAAGTTCACGACATCGAAACTGCTTGCGAATGTAATGCAGTTTCTCGTGAGATATGAGTTTCTCCAAAATCTGGAATCACCGAGGGAACCTGAGGATGTTTTGGCAATTTGTCATTATGCTACAGGCGAGCTTGAGCTGTTGGTGAAATGGTTAGGGAAGCATGATATTGAAGATTCATGGGTGAACTCCAAAGAATTTATTGACAGTTTTCCTTCTTACCAGCTTGAGGGCAAGCTGGGTTTCGATGGGTGGGGTATTGATAGATACCATCGGATGTATAACCGTAAGAGAAGAAGGAAGGTAAAAGAAAAGAAGATGAGGGAGATTCAAATGAAGGCGAGGGAAATCTAAAGCACAAAGAAGAAGACTAAAAGGAAAGGCACTGATTGAAAGGGAGACTTTGCTTTACTGTTTTAGTATTCATCGTTTATATACTATGGTCGTGGGTTTGATTAGTTTATTATGCTGATTTGTGGAGAGTAGTGAGAAGACGTTATGAGTCTCTCTAGTTTTACGATCGTCATGAGATCGTCGTCTTCGGTCCATCTCGATTGATCGTGAGATGAAACTTGTTTCAGTTTCCTTTTAAAATCAATAATATTATTCAGATTCACAAACTTGATTACAGATTTACAGAGATTGAATAGCCATAGTCTATCAATATATCATATATAATATATAATATATGATTTTTTTCTTACATTAAAGCATCATGAGTTTGCTTAATGCAGGGATCGAGAGTTTCAACGATTTGGAGATTTGAAGTTTTGTAAATAACAGACTATGAAAAATAACGATGTTAGATGTTTAATTACACCAAAAAAATAAACAATTGAAGATTTAATAAGCCGTGGGAGATTGATTGTTGAAAGCTGTGTCTCATCGTCTCCTTTTAATGGTCTATCGCGGTTGAATTCGTGCCTCTTGGTGTGTTCCGGAGCAATATAATGAGTTGCGTTTATAACTCATCTCCAATAAATTTTCGGCGTCGTATGCTTCACTCCTCCTTTCCTCTCCTTCCATGGTGGTTTCTCTTGATAGGGTATCTAGTTGTTATGATCTAGATTCTGTTTTTTTTATTGGTGTTTTTCCTAGCCATTTAGTGTTATTTGATAGGTTCTGATTTGTCTCCGGAGAATCATGTTGTTTCTACCTACTTTTGTCTTCAGGGAATGTCTTTTTTTCGCTAGCTTTAGACTCCAGGAGTGTGTTATTCGCCGGCTTTGTTTTAATCTTATGTAATATCTTGTTCAAGTTTGATCATCAATAATATTGAAAAAAATAGATTTAATAAGCGAAAACCCTTTGAATTACATGCAACTTGCGGAAAAAAAAAGAATTCCATGCAACTAGAACTAGTTTATCTTGTTCGGCCAGATCCAAACACGGTTATGATGCCAATGGGGCATGCGATTTGCTGTTCTTAAAGATCCCCGACCAAACAAGAATCATCAGGATAGACTGACTGGTATTGATCTCCCTAATCCACACACGCAACGGTATATATATATTTTGCATATTTAGAATGAAGACAAACAAAAAGTAAACACTACTTATATTAAGTACTTGGATTGTCTCAAGAGTTAATATGGGCTTGCTTGATCGGGACAAGACAGACGATGGCGAAACTTTAGAGCATCGGACTACAGAGGAAAAGTTAAGCACATGAACTAAGTTGGAAATTAGAAAAGAAAAACAGAAAAGAAGTCAAATATTTCCTTTAAGGTCTTTGGGAATAAGATAGGTTGGAATTGGTGGCTCTATGTGTTGAGGGAAAGGTAAAGAAATAGTTCGCTTGGGTACTGCGACATGGTGGTTTTGTAAGCTGGTTGGACTTTAAGCAGAAATTGGTTGTTTATTTTGCTGAATCAATTGCTGAAAGCAAGACAAAAGTTGGTGACAGTGAGTTTGGTTATCCGACTGAAGAAAAGAATCCAGAGAACGGGGCTCTAGCTGCAATGCCAGTTTCATTACTTGATATGGCCTTGCCACCTTTGTTTGATAGTGACGGTGTCAATGCAGACCATAGTCTTGCTTTAGCAAACCATTTCCCTGCCACAGTTCCTGTCCAAGTCACCAAAGACGAGGAAGAGTTCAACATTCATCTGGACTCCTTAGTCTCTGCTAAGTCCGGTGACAATAGATCCACTATGGCAGGAGAAAGAGGGACGAAGGCTGAAGAAAAGGTGATTGATAGTGCTGAGGAAGTTCATGCTTCTAGTGACGTTGATGTTAACATGCAAGAGGGCAAGGAAACAAGTGATACAGCTGGTACAGAGAATGGTGTTCCTGAGTCTGCGGATAAGCCGATGCAAATGGAATATGATGCAAAGGCTGTGACTCCTAAGAAGAAGGTGGGTGACCCTATTGATGAACGTCACAAGGAGTCGATAGAAAGAATGTCGGTCATTGACCAGCTTAGTGACTTTATAAACAGCTCCAGAACAGCAGCAGTGTCTAATGATCCCATATTTGAATGGCCAGAGAAGCAGATGGTTTTGACCAAATGTGTAGCAGCAGAATCATGGCTGCAGGAGAAGAAGCAGCAGCAGGACAAGCTTTTCAAGTCTGCCACATCGACTCTCTTGTTAGTTGACGTTACCAACTTCAAAATCCTGAAAAAGAACAAGACGACTATGGGAAGGTCAGTGACTTTCGTGGACTTCACGAGTTATTACTGTAAGTTTTTCAAGGCATTTGTGGAACGCTTCCCTCCTTACAAGCTCGAGGGCAAGTTTGTTTTTGATGGAGGGGGGAAAGTGAGTTATCACCATGCAAAGGGGAAACGAGGGAAACTTAAAGCACAAAGAAGAAGAAGACTAACGAGAACAACACTGATTCAGAGAGAGAGCATTGATAAGGTTGGTGGGGTAAGAGTGCTTGCTGCATATGGTGGCAATTTGGGATTCAAATCATCTCGAGGGATTGTATCAAACAGTGGAATCATACATGTTTCTTCTAATCTTGATGTTGTTGGATGGGTTCCCCATGATCCAAACACCTTATGTCATGTGGGCCATGTAATCTTGCAAGTTCCGTTTACAACTCAACGGAATCCAACGCAAATCATATCAGCTGATGACTATTTTCAGGTGTTAAATATTCATGTAGACCGGATTACACAAGTGGTGATCAAATCAGCTGAGAAACGTGTTTGGGAGACGTTGGCTTAAGCGTGAGAACCTGGAGAAATATTTTGAGGCTAAAGTTCCTAGCTTGAAAGAGTTCGGTAGGGGAGAAGCCAATGGTGATGCAAAGTTCACGACATCGAAACTGCTTGCGAATGTAATGCAGTTTCTCGTGAGATATGAGTTTCTCCAAAATCTGGAATCACCGAGGGAACCTGAGGATGTTTTGGCAATTTGTCGTTATGCTACAGGCGAGCTTGAGCTGTTGGTGAAATGGTTAGGGAAGCATGATATTGAAGATTCATGGGTGAACTCCAAAGAATTTATTGACAGTTTTCCTTCTTATCAGCTTGAGGGCAAGCTGGGTTTCGATGGGTGGGGTATTGATAGATACCATCGGATGTATAACCGTAAGAGAAGAAGGAAGGTAAAAGAAAAGAAGATGAGGGAGATTCAAATGAAGGCGAGGGAAATCTAAAGCACAAAGAAGAAGACTAAAAGGAAAGGCACTGATTGAAAGGGAGACTTTGCTTTACTGTTTTAGTATTCATCGTTTATATACTATGGTCGTGGGTTTGATTAGTTTATTATGCAGATTTGTGGAGAGTAGTGAGAAGACGTTATGAGTCTCTCTAGTTTTACGATCGTCATTAGATCGTCGTCTTCGGTCCATCTCGATTGATCGTGAGATGAAACTTGTTTCAGTTTCCTTTTAAAATCAATAATATTATTCAGATTCACAAACTTGATTACAGATTTACAAAGATTGAATAGCCATAGTCTATCAATATATCATATATAATATATAATATATGATTTTTTTTCTTACATTAAAGCATCATGAGTTTGCTTAATGCAGGGATCGAGAGTTTCAACGATTTGGAGATTTGAAGTTTTGTAAATAACAGACTATGAAAAATAACGATGTTAGATGTTTAATTACACCAAAAAAATAAACAATTGAAGATTTAATAAGCCGTGGGAGATTGATTGTTGAAAGCTTTGTCTCATCGTCTCCTTTTAATGGTCTATCGCGGTTGAATTCGTGCCTCTTGGTGTGTTCCGGAGCAATATAATGAGTTGCGTTTATAGCTCATCTCCAATAAATTTTCGGCGTCGTATGCTTCACTCCTCCTTTCCTCTCCTTCCATGGTGGTTTCTCTTGATAGGGTATCTAGTTGTTTTGATCTAGATTCTGTTTTTTTTTATTGGTGTTTTTCCTAGCCATTTAGTGTTATTTGATAAGTTCTGATTTGTCTCCGGAGAATCATGTTGTTTCTACCTACTTTTGTCGTCAGGGAATGTCTTTTTTTCGCTAGCTTTAGACTCCAGGAGTGTGTTATTCGCCGGCTTTGTTTTAATCTTATGTAATATCTTGTTCAAGTTTGATCATCAATAATATTGAAAAAAATAGATTTAATAAGCGAAAACCCTTTGAATTACATGCAACTTGCGGAAAAAAAAAGAATTCCATGCAACTAGAACTAGTTTATCTTGTTCGGCCAGATCCAAACACGGCTATGACGCCAATGGGGCATGCGATTTGCTGTTCTTAAAGATCCCCGACCAAACAAGAATCATCAGGATAGACTGACTGGTATTGATCTCCCTAATCCACACACGCAACGGTATATATATATTTTGCATATTTAGAATGAAGACAAACAAAAAGTAAACACTACTTATATTAAGTACTTGGATTGTCTCAAGAGTTAATATGGGCTTGCTTGATCGGGACAAGACAGACGATGGCGAAACTTTAGAGCATCAGACTACAGAGGAAAAGTTAAGCACATGAACTAAGTTGGAAATTAGAAAAGAAAAACAGAAAAGAAGTCAAATATTTCCTTTAAGGTCTTTGGGAATAAGATAAGTTGGAATTGGTGGCTCTATGTGTTGAGGGAAAGGTAAAGAAATAGTTCGCTTGGGTACTGCGACATGGTGGTTTTGTAAGCTGGTTGGACTTTAAGCAGAAATTGGTTGTTTATTTTGCTGAATCAATTGCTGAAAGCAAGACAAAAGTTGGTGACAGTGAGTTTGGTTATCCGACTGAAGAAAAGAATCCAGAGAACGGGGCTCCAGCTGCAATGCCAGTTTCATTACTTGATATGGCCTTGCCACCTTTGTTTGATAGTGACGGTGTCAATGCAGACCATAGTCTTGCTTTAGCAAACCATTTCCCTGCCACAGTTCCTGTCCAAGTCACCAAAGACGAGGAAGAGTTCAACATTCATCTGGACTCCTTAGTCTCTGCTAAGTCCGGTGACAATAGATCCACTATGGCAGGAGAAAGAGGGACGAATGCTGAAAAAAAGGTGATTGATAGTGCTGAGGAAGTTCATGCTTCTAGTGACGTTGATGTTAACATGCAAGAGGGCAAGGAAACAAGTGATACAGCTGGTACAGAGAATGGTGTTCCTGAGTCTGCGGATAAGCCGATGCAAATGGAATATGATGCAAAGGCTGTGACTCCTAAGAAGAAGGTGGGTGACCCTATTGATGAACGTCACAAGGAGTCGATAGAAAGAATGTCGGTCATTGACCAGCTTAGTGACTGTATAAACAGCTCCAGAACAGCAGCAGTGTCTAATGATCCCATATTTGAATGGCCAGAGAAGCAGATGGTTTTGACCAAATGTGTAGCAGCAGAATCATGGCTGCAGGAGAAGAAGCAGCAGAAGGACAATCTTTTCAAGTCTGCCACATCGACTCTCTTGTTAGTTGACGTTACCAACTTCAAAATCCTGAAAAAGAACAAGACGACTATGGGAAGGTCAGTGACTTTCGTGGACTTCACGAGTTATTACTGTAAGTTTTTCAAGGCATTTGTGGAACGCTTCCCTCCTTACAAGCTCGAGGGCAAGTTTGTTTTTGATGGAGGGGGGAAAGTGAGTTATCACCATGCAAAGGGGAAACGAGGGAAACTTAAAGCACAAAGAAGAAGAAGACTAACGAGAACAACACTGATTCAGAGAGAGAGCATTGATAAGGTTGGTGGGGTAAGAGTGCTTGCTGCATATGGTGGCAATTTGGGATTCAAATCATCTCGAGGGATTGTATCAAACAGTGGAATCATACATGTTTCTTCTAATCTTGATGTTGTTGGATGGGTTCCCCATGATCCAAACACCTTATGTCATGTGGGCCATGTAATCTTGCAAGTTCCGTTTACAACTCAACGGAATCCAATGCAAATCATATCAGCTGATGACTATTTTCAGGTGTTAAATATTCATGTGGACCGGATTACACAGTGGTGATCAAATCAGCTGAGAAACGTTTTTGGTGAAAGAATATGAGTTTTAGAGATTTGTAGAATGAGAGAATGAGAGATTAGAGAGAATTAGAGAGAATTAGAGAATTAGAGAAAAGAATGATTTTATTAGAGAATGAGAATTATGAATTCTTACTTACAAAATGTGAAGGGAGTAAGGTATTTATACTAATCTAATCTAGGCTTGTTTGGATACAAGGATAGCCTTATATATAAATGGCTTACAAGGATAATATAATTCTATAATACAAACAAGCCTTAGACACTCCCTTTGACACAGTTATAAATCGCCATTTAATCACAATTAAAGGCATCCATAATTTCATCACTTCTTCTTCATTCCAACACTCCCCCTCAAGCTTAAGACATAAAATTCTTAAGCTTGCAACCATGAAGTATTACCTCATTAAAAACCTAGAGAAGGAAAACCCAATTGGGACAAAACTTTTTCTTAGGGAAAAAGAGTATAACATTCCATGTTGGGATCATGGGTATGGAATGGACATGAGGCCAAGTCTTGGGTAGATTGATGTGCCAATTTTCAGAGATGTTGCCTTGGTGAATATGTCAGCTAGCTGATCCTCACTCCTTGTATAGCAAGGTAAAATGATACCTTTCTCAATAGCTTCTCTTACTTTGTGGCAGTCCACTTCTATATGCTTGGTCCTTTCATGAAACACTGAATTGGAGGCTATGTGAATGGCGGCTTGATTGTCACAATGAATGGTGATAGGTTCCTCACACTCCACGGCTAAGTCACTCAAAATTTGTTTCAGCCAGATGCATTCAGTAGTGAGCTTCCTCATTGCTCTATACTCAGATTCTGCACTAGAGCATGAAACCACCTTTTGTTTCTTGGTTTTCCAAGTCACAAGGTTTCCTCCTATGAAAGTACAATAGCCTGTGGTACTCCTCCTATCTTCCCTATCTCCTGCCCAATCTGCATCACAATAACCAACCACATTTGTGTTTTTATTATTACCCATCCAAATACCTTGTTCATGTGTGCCTTTGAGATATCTTAGAATCCGCATGGCCATGTCCCAATGTCTCATCTTTGGCCCTTGCATATGTTGAGATACCTGATTCACAGCAAAACATAAATCTGGTCTTGTAATGGTTAGATAAATAAGCTTACCAACCACTTTCCTATAGAGCTTAGGATCATGGAAATCAATTTCCTCCTCTAGCTCCCCCTTAGTGGCGATTTTGTAGTCTTCCTCTAAGGGTGTTTTGGCTGGTTTAGCTTTCATCATACCTGTGGATGTTAGAAGATCTACAACATACTTCCTTTGAGAGAGAAAGAGACCTTCCTTAAATCTACATACTTCAATTCCTAGAAAGTATTTAAGCTCACCTAAATCCTTTATGTCAAAGACACTCTTTAAGTAATCTTTAGTAGATGCAATACCAACACTATCACTACCAGATATGATTATATCATCTACATAGATAAGAATTACTATAATACCTTCCTTACTCTTTAATGTGAAAAGAGTATGTTCCACTTCAGACCTTTTGAAGCCTTTATCCATTAAAGTAACACTTAACTTGTGGTACCATGCTCTTGGAGATTGTTTAAGGCCATAAATACCCTTCCTTAGCCTCAGTATATTACCGCTTCCAACCTCATCCTCTAGGCCTGGTGGAGGTGACATATAAACCTCTTCTTCTAGTTCACCTTGCAAGAAAGCATTCTTGACATCCATTTGCCACAATTCCCACTCAAGATTAGTAGCAACAGTAAGTACAACATTGACAGAATGAAGCTTAGCTACAGGAGCAAATGTATCCCTATAATCCTCTCCATATGTCTGAGTAAAACCCCTAGCTACCAGCCTAGCCTTATATCTATCAATTTCACCATTGCTTTTGTATTTAATAGTAAAAATCCATTTAGAACTTACAGCCTTCTTCCCTTTTGGTAATGTGGCTGAGGCATATGTACCATTCTTCTCCATAGCTTGTTTCTCAGCTGAAATAGCTTCCCTCCATTCCTTTATTGACATAGCTTCTTCATATGTCTTTGGGATCTGTTCATTGTCAAGACTAGAAATAAAAGCAACATGAATAGAAGGTAAGTATGCAATATTACAAACTCCCTGATCATGATGTTGTACAATGTTTCCATTGTAGAACACAGGTGGATTTCTTTGTCTTGTACTTCTCCTTAAAACAGTAGGTGGAGCCTCCTCTTCCTCTCTACTCAAAATCTCAATGAGAGTAGGTCTTGATCTTGTGGAAGCTGAGGCTGGAATGGAAACATCTCCTACTGAGTCTTGTTGGACATGAGTAGAAGCTTCTCCCCCCCCATGTTCAAGAAGAGGAAGGCCAGGAGAATCAACAGATGGATTTGATGGCTGGGCAGTCGCGGTTGGGTGGGATGGCTGAGAAGACACGGCTGGGCAGTCACGGCTGGACACGGCTGGGCTAGGAGGATCAGAAGCGTGAGGACACGGCTGGTGCTGTTGGCCGTGACTGGTGCTGTTGACTGGTGCAGTGGACTGAGGTACATGCTGACTACCTCCTATTCCAATGCTCTCCAAAAGTTTTCTCAAGTATTCAGCTTGGTCTGTTCTTGTTGATGAAATGTCTTTAAATTGTTCCCAAGTCCCTTCCTCATAAAAACTTTTGTCTTCTTGGAACTTCACATCTCTAGACACCAGAACCCTTCTAGTCTCAGGGTCATAACATTTATATCCTTTTTGAGTGGAGGAATATCCAATGAACATAGCCTTTACACTTTTTGGTTCAAGCTTGTTCCTTTGTTCCCTAGGTATCAACACAAAGCAAACACACCCAAAAACTTTCAAATGATCAATAGTGGGTTTAGTGTTGTTTAATACCTCAAATGGGGATAAATCATCAAGGACTTTTGTAGGTGTCCTGTTGATTAAGTAGCAGGCTGCTACAAGTGCATCCCCCCAAAATCGCTTAGGCACCTTCATGTGAAACATTATAGTTCTCACAACCTCCATTAGGTGCCTGTTCTTTCTTTCAGCAACTCCATTTTGCTGTGGAGTATAAGGGCAGCTTGTCTGATGTTCTATGCCATGTTTAGCTAGATGATCCTTAAGTCTGGTACTAGTATACTCCCCACCATTATCTGTTCTAAAACACTTGATTCTAGCATTGTATTGATTAGTAACATATGCTTGAAAATTTAAAAATGCATCATACACTCTATCTTTAGAACTAAGAAGAGTAACCCATGTATACTTGGACTTTTCATCAATAAATGTCACAAAATATTTATGGTTTTCTCTAGATGGAAATGGGGATGTCCACACATCATAATGCACCAATTCAAAACAATTTTCATATTCATGTATTGATTTTTCAAAAACAGTTTTACAATGTTTTCCAAGGATACATGAATCACACAAATCTTTTGACATTTTTAAACCAGGCACAATTAATTCAAGAGCTCTTGGATGAGGATGTCCTAGTCTAGCATGCCACAAATCTGAATTATTGCTAAAAACATGCGATTTTAAAGTTGATTCTACTACATTACAACTAGCCATATTATCAAGCACATACAAGTCATCTTTTGTAGTTCCTTGTCCAAAGCACATTCTAGTTTCAATATCCTGGAAATAAAAATCATTAGGACCAAATATAGCATGACAATTCAAGTCAGTAGTAACTCTTTTAACTGAGAGCAAGTTAGAGGTAAATGAAGGCATATAAAATGCCTTAGATTCTTTATCAAACAATTTCAATTTTCCTATTCCTTTGATTGGTACTTTAATTCCATTTGCAATAAGAACATTCCCTAGGGCAGGTTCTACATTTTCTAGCAAATCTAAATCACTAATCATGTGATGAGAAGCACCAGAATCAACAACCAAAGATTTAGAAGCATTTGATGTATAAGAAGTTTGAAAAGAAGCATGAAAAGTTTTACCCATCACATTGCTCTCCTTTATTGCCTTAATGAGAGCTTCCAAGTCTGATTTTGTCACAAAATCTGATGCTTGTGACATGGTGTTGCTGGCGCCTGATTGAGAAGTAGAATGACTACATAAGGCCGCCTTTGAGGACACCACACCATGCGCTTGCCTAGCTGAGGGGATGGACAGTTTTTGTGGTGGGCGTGAGGCAAAAAATGGTTTAAGGTGAGGGTGAATTTCCCAGCAATCTTTCTTTGCATGTCCCTCCTTCTTGCAGTGATCACAAAATGGCCTCCTCTTCTTAAAACCATTTGTTGACCTGAAAGAACTTTTGTGAGCAGCTACTAGTTCAGCTTTATTGCCAAACAATCCATGTGATCCTTGCTCCTTTTGAATTTGAGCACACACTTCCTCCAAGCTAGGCAACTTATCAGACCTGAGAATATGCTTAATAAGATCTGAGTAAGTAGAATTAAAAGTTAAAAGTAACCCAAACACCTTATCTTGTTCTTTTCTTTCAAGGAGAACAAGTGGTTCAATAGTGGCTGGCCTTAGCATTTCTAGCTCAGCCCACAAGGCTCTGAATGAGCCATAGTGCTTTGTGAATTCAGCATCCTCCTGCCTTAATTCATTTAAAGCTTTCTTCACTTCAAAAATTCTCAAAAGATTAGTAGTATTACCATACACCTTAAGCAAAGTGTCCCAAAGTTCTTTTGCATTTTCACAAAAAGAATAAGCTTCTAAGAGATCACTAGCAAGAGAATTTTGTAATATAGAAAGTACCAACTGATCTTCTTGGTACCATTTGGCTTGTGCTGCATCAGTCACCTCAGCCACTTCATTGTCTCCAATGCCATTTGTGGCAATGTGGTTCCATAGACCTTTACCACCTAATGTAGTTTTCATGGTCCTAGACCATAAGAGATAATTTGCTCCATGTAGAATGACTGGAGCTCTAAGAGTTGTTTGAATCTCCATGCTTAGCAAGTAAAATTGGTCAGTAAATCAGGTAAGTAAAATTGAGTATAGAACCGGCTTGGTCTCGTGTGGTCACGCGAGGTCACTGGGCACGCACAGGTTGCTTGGTCTCGTGTGGTCAATGGTCACGCTTTGTTGCCTGAGTTTGTATTGATCACTTCCTAAGCACACACTCTTGTATGTACCTGCAGGTTAGTGTGAACTATACAAGGAGGCAATATAAATGCAAGAAAAATTCGAATATAGTGCAAGACAAGAGAGGTAACTAATAACTACTTGTAGTTCAAGTAACTACCAACAACCTAACTGATTTTAACCAACACTTACAACAAGATATGAACAGATTAAAACAACCTAACAGTCAATCTTAACCAGATTTAATCAATCAAATTCGAAATAATTGTTTAGAATCAATTTATTTCTCAAGAAATTCAATTAATACAATTCCAAGATTAACTAAACTGAACAAGGAATTCAAGAAAATCAATCTTGAATACTAAAACTATTCTGATTGACTTGAAATTTCGTGACAATCCTCACAAGATACTAATTAAACTTTCCAGTTCAAGAATTTTAAAGAAAACTAAGAAAGAATTAGAGATATATCACAAGGATCTTGATACAGATGAATTCGGACGACTCTCAGGAAAACTTCAAGAAAACCCTTTAAACTCATTGAAATCGAGTTCTGCTTTCTTTAAACAGAAACTAGACTCACGGGGCTTGAGTTTAGGCTTTTGAAAATCACGATTTGATGAAAAATTGACGAAGATATGACCTGGGGAATGTAGGGGTACAAAACGAACGCGATCACGAACACCTCTTAGAAGAAAATTCGTATCTTTTGATTCCCTGACCCAAATGATGCGATTTTGGTGTCTATGGATGCGGAATTCGCCTATGTACACTCCAGAAAAAGCCGATCGTCAATTGGAGTCGTGGATTGATCGCAATTTGATTTACAAGATGACGTTCGAAATTTATCCAGAAACAGATGAAGAACAAGATGGATTCTTGTTGAATTAATGAAAGAATGATGAAAATTTCTCAGATTTGATGTAACCTGGCTCTGATACCATGAAAGAATATGAGTTTTAGAGATTTGTAGAATGAGAGAATGAGAGATTAGAGAGAATTAGAGAGAATTAGAGAATTAGAGAAAAGAATGATTTTATTAGAGAATGAGAATTATGAATTCTTACTTACAAAATGTGAAGGGAGTAAGGTATTTATACTAATCTAATCTAGGCTTGTTTGGATACAAGGATAGCCTTATATATAAATGGCTTACAATGATAATATAATTCTATAATACAAACAAGCCTTAAACACTCCCTTTGACACAGTTATAAATCGCCATTTAATCACAATTAAAGGCATCCATAATTTCATCACTTCTTCTTCATTCCAACATTTGGGAGACGTTGGCTTAAGCGTGAGAACCTGGAGAAATATTTTGAGGCTAAAGTTCCTAGCTTGAAAGAGTTCGGTAGGGGAGAAGCCAATGGTGATGCAAAGTTCACGACATCGAAACTGCTTGCGAATGTAATGCAGTTTCTCGTGAGATATGAGTTTCTCCAAAATCTGGAATCACCGAGGGAACCTGAGGATGTTTTGGCAATTTGTCGTTATGCTACAGGCGAGCTTGAGCTGTTGGTGAAATGGTTAGGGAAGCATGATATTGAAGATTCATGGGTGAACTCCAAAGAATTTATTGACAGTTTTCCTTCTTACCAGCTTGAGGGCAAGCTGGGTTTCGATGGGTGGGGTATTGATAGATACCATCGGATGTATTACCGTAAGAGAAGAAGGAAGGTAAAAGAAAAGAAGATGAGGGAGATTCAAATGAAGGCGAGGGAAATCTAAAGCACAAAGAAGAAGACTAAAAGGAAAGGCACTGATTGAAAGGGAGACTTTGCTTTACTGTTTTAGTATTCATCGTTTATATACTATGGTCGTGGGTTTGATTAGTTTATTATGCTGATTTGTGGAGAGTAGTGAGAAGACGTTATGAGTCTCTCTAGTTTTACAATCGTCATGAGATCGTCGTCTTCGGTCCATCTTGATTGATCGTGAGATGAAACTTGTTTCAGTTTCCTTTTAAAATCAATAATATTATTCAGATTCACAAACTTGATTACAGATTTACAGAGATTGAATAGCCATAGTCTATCAATATATCATATATAATATATAATATATGATTTTTTTCTTACATTAAAGCATCATGAGTTTGCTTAATGCAGGGATCGAGAGTTTCAACGATTTGGAGATTTGAAGTTTTGTAAATAACAGACTATGAAAAATAACGATGTTAGATGTTTAATTACACCAAAAAAATAAACAATTGAAGATTTAATAAGCCGTGGGAGATTGATTGTTGAAAGTTGTGTCTCATCGTCTCCTTTTAATGGTCTATCGCGGTTGAATTCGTGACTCTTGGTGTGTTCCGGAGCAATATAATGAGTTGCGTTTATAGCTCATCTCCAATAAATTTTCGGCGTCGTATGCTTCACTCCTCCTTTCCTCTCCTTCCATGGTGGTTTCTCTTGATAGGGTATCTAGTTGTTATGATCTAGATTCTGTTTTTTTTATTGGTGTTTTTCCTAGCCATTTAGTGTTATTTGATAGGTTCTGATTTGTCTCCGGAGAATCATGTTGTTTCTACCTACTTTTGTCTTCAGGGAATGTCTTTTTTTCGCTAGCTTTAGACTCCAGGAGTGTGTTATTCGCCGGCTTTGTTTTAATCTTATGTAATATCTTGTTCAAGTTTGATCATCAATAATATTGAAAAAAAATAGATTTAATAAGCGAAAACCCTTTGAATTACATGCAACTTGCGGAAAAAAAAAGAATTCCATGCAACTAGAACTAGTTTATCTTGTTCGGCCAGATCCAAACACGGCTATGACGCCAATGGAGCATGCGATTTGCTGTTCTTAAAGATCCCCGACCAAACAAGAATCATCAGGATAGACTGACTGGTATTTGATCTCCCTAATCCACACACGCAATGGTATATATATATTTTGCATATTTAGAATGAAGACAAACAAAAAGTAAACACTACTTATATTAAGTACTTGGATTGTCTCAAGAGTTAATATGGGCTTGCTTGATCGGGACAAGACAGACGATGGCGAAACTTTAGAGCATCGGACTACAGAGGAAAAGTTAAGCACATGAACTAAGTTGGAAATTAGAAAAGAAAAACAGAAAAGAAGTCAAATATTTCCTTTAAGGTCTTTGTACATGATGTTTTATTGGTTTTTGCTACTTGTCTAAGTGAGTGTTGAAGCGAAAGCTTTAATTAATGAAGGATAAAAACATGTGAAAACAAGACAAAACCTTTCTCTTCCTTAAGAATTAATCTGAGTTGTTATTAGAATTGTCGCTTGCCCAATAGATTAATTCGCCTCTCTCTCACTCTCTTTTTGTTTTATTGTTTGATTCTTGGGTTTCGATGGGAAACACAAACACTGTATACTAATAGCTCTTAAAAAAGAAAATTTTGTTCTTCAGATTTCTAACTTTTATCTGTGTTTGTGATCTAAGTATCATCAAGTTGCTTCCTTTTTCACCGTCAAATCAAGAAGTTTTTTTTGTGAATGATGGGCCTCTTCATTTAGGTTTCCCTTTCCCAGTAAAATCATCTCTGAGTCGCCTTCTTCTTATCTGGGTCTCGTCGATTTCTCCCTTTTCTTCCCCTACGAATTAGAAATTAGGGTTTATTTGTTCAATTTCCTTAGAGTTTCATGCCCTGTTGAGCTTCAATTGATTTCCTATCTTTCTTGTTTCTTCTTCCTCGAGTTTCATAGAGAGAGAAAGTTTGGTAATGCTTGAATGATGTTTCATGGTCAAGGATTTTCGAGAAACCTTTGTAATGTTTTGGCTGTTATTTGTGGAGAGCTTATTGACAACCAGAAAGCTGAACCTCATCAACCCAAATACCCTTTTCCAGATCTGTCTTCTTCAGGGCGACTCAAGGTAAAAGATCTTTTAATCATCTCTTTGTTTACTCATAAACGATTTGTTAGATTATTGGTTGAGAATTTGGAACCTTGAAGTAAATTTTGCAATGTTTAGCTAAGTTGGTTATGGTTATGAATGTTGAGAAACGTTATTTGATGAGACTTGTAGCTTGAATGCTTCAGAAAGTGGTAGACTTGAAGAGAAAAACTTGGTTCTAGCTAATCTTTAGTGGATTTTATGGAGATGTTAAAACATACGGTGTATGCTTTATGCTTGGTCATGTTGTAGTTTCAGGTATTGAATAATCCTACTACCGAGGAGTTCCAGGTTGCGATTAACTCCTCAGCACCGGATATCGTGTACTTGCAAGGGGAGCAGAGTGGAGATAGTGACGAAGTTGGTCCTTTAGTGTTGGGATATACTGATTTTTCTTCTTCTGATGCGTTGGTTACTCTGTTTGGCTCTTCGTTACCGACAACGGTGGGTACAGTAGTCTTTTTATATAATGAATTCCTTTCTACCAGCTGAAGCTCGGTTGATACCGCTAAGATCTTTTTTCTTAAAGGCTACATAGAGTTGTTAAAACACTTTTCATAGCAAGAACCTAATAATATGTACTGGTTAAGTTTTTGTTATAATGGTCCTTTAATGAGATAGGCTTTAATTTAATATTGTTGTCTCAGGTTTACCTTGAGCTCCCGAATGGTGAAGAGTTAGCTCAAGCACTCTACTCTAAGGTAAACCATCCTGGATAAGCTTTTAGTTTTGTATTGCTTTCTCTTCCTTTCCTGTTTTATACGTTGTCTTCTTATTACCTCTTTGTTGCTATCCATTTCACCTATGGTTATGTTAAGAGTCTAGGAAAGGAATATTTAACATGTAAAGGACCTTTTTGCATGACAGTATTCCTTGATGGTCACCTAATTGCTAGATTTTGATCATACATTATGTTCGAGGTATATCTATGCTAGTTATTCTATGGAGTATTTTTGAACTGATTATTTTATACTGGTCCTTCTAATCGGTTTTTTCCATTGGTGCTTTGTTTTTTTTTTCTTTTTCAGGGTGTTCAATATGTTATTTATTGGAAAAATGTGTTCTCGAAATACGCAGCCTGCCATTTCCGGCATGCTCTGTTTTCAGTCATACAGAGGTAATTGTTTACTCGAACATCTGAAGTTGCAACAAGCCTTAATTTTAGTTTAATTTACATCTAAATTACACACTTATTTCCTTTGGTCTACAAATATAGTTATCAATGATATGTTTTTCGGCAATGCAGTTCATGCAGCGATACATGGGATGCGTTCCAGGTTGCAGAAGCATCTGTCCGACTCTATTGTACTAGTAACAATGCCGTCCTTCCATCTGACATCAACCGTAAAATGAATTATGAGATGGGACCCTGCTTGCTTGGAGAACCTCCAAAGATTGATGTGGTTTCACCGAGAGCCGATGAACTAGAAGAGGAAAACTCATTAGAGAGCCTCCCATCAATAAAGATATATGATGAAGATGTAACCGTGAGGTTTCTTTTGTGTGGGCCACCATGCACACTGGTGGGTTTTGTTGACCTTCTCGCACATTTTATGATGCTTGCTTGTTTGAGCAAATGTTAGTATTTCTTTATGCTATCTTCAGTCCCAAAGCTTTTTGCTATTTCAGGATACATTTTTACTGGGATCTTTGGTGGATGGACTCAATGCCCTCTTGAGAATAGAAGTGAGTGTAGCTCGTTAGTCTATAGTTTACATTCTACATCATTAGTGAGCATACTAAATGTGTGCATGGAAACATAATAATATATGTACTTTAAACCTTCCAAATTATAATTTTATTACCTTGTTGTTCCAGATGCGAGGAAGTAAGCTTCATAACCGTTCTAGGTATGTGTTTTATATGGTGAAATGACGTATTGTGCATCCCTTGAATACTCTCAAGACTAATTATCTATGAATTTGTGCCTATGGACTTAGTTATAAGAGATATTATGTTCATTTTGCTGATTGGAACTGAAACTGCAGTGCTCCAGCACCTCCACTTCAAGCAGGAACATTCACTCGTGGTGTAGTCACCATGCGATGTGATATCTCGACCTGTTCTTCAGCACATATATCAATGCTGGTGTCTGGAAATGCGCAGACCTGCTTTAGTGATCAGGCAAGGGATTGTATTACAAACGGATTCTTCTCTGCATACATGTGCAATGGGATTTATTATTTTCTTATTTGTAAATCTTAGCTTTTGGAAAATCACATAAAACATGAGGTGGTTGAGAAGATCCAACTAGTCCATTCAGTAATGAACTCAGAAGAAAAAAAGCGGATTTTCTCTGAGCCTCGTAGATCTGCCTCAATAGCTTGTGGGGCAAGTGTGTGTGAAGTTTCGATGCAAGTCCCAACATGGGCTCTGCAGGTTAGTAGTCTCTTTGTTTTCTCGGCTTAGATTTGTTATAGATAATAATCTCTCTTCAGTCATTTAGCTTATACACAATGTTGCCAACTTTCTCAACAATTTAGTTAGTTAGGTTAGTGGCAAGAGTTTCAGATGAACACGTTAGTCATGAAAATGCAATGGACATTGGTGAAATCTTTTCACCTTTCTGAACTTTTGACTCAAGCTTTGGGATGTCCCAGAACCAGTTTACCTACTTTATTGCTTTCCCTCTCTCTATATGATGCTTTGACATGTAAAGTGACAGTCTCTGCGGCTTCTGAGGAATTTTTGCGTCATGAGTCTTCTATTGGTGATGATTCAAGAAAATGTTAAATGTTGTTTTTGGTAGGTTTTAAGACAGCTGGCGCTTGATGTGTCATATCGAAGTTTGGTTGTCCTTGGAGTAGCCAGCATTCAGGGGTTGTCTGTTGCTTCCTTTGAACAAGATGATGCACAACGTTTACTTTTCTTCTGCGGAAAGCAGATCAATGATACATCAAATAATGACGCTCTTCCATCCAAAATTCCTCACTGGTTAACGCCTCCCTTGCCAACCAGAAAAAGATCCGAGCCATGCAGAGGAAGTAAGGTACTGTTTAGATTAGGATGCCGCAGGTTGAAACTTCTTCTATACAAGAATGTTTTGGAAGTACTCTTTGTTTACGAGCTAAACTCTAATCTGGGTGAAGTTGTGTGGCCATTTTCTTCGTACATATATATGTAAAGAAAAAGTTATATCTGACTGATTGCATCCTGTGAAAAACTTTACATCCAGGAAACTGTAAACGGAGGCCCTACATCAAAGAAAATCAACGTGGCTGCTCTGAGACCAATACCTCACACCCGGCGACATAAGATGATACCTTTCTCTGGTTATTCTGAGATTGGAAGATTTGATGGTGACCACGCCAAGGGATGCTTGCCTATGCCTCCAAAGCATGGTGTATCAGGTGGCACTCCAGTAACTCACCGTAAAGCTTTTTCTGGTTCGTACCAGAGGAAGCAAATCATCTCAGTAAACCCTCTGCCTCTCAAGAAACACGACTGTGGAAGACCGCATATTCAGATTTGCTCAGAGGTTTGCATTATTTTTCATGTGATGAGTAGTTTCAACTTAAAAACCACTTATACGGATTCTGTCTCGATGTAGGAGGAATTTCTGATGGATGTGATGCAGTTTTTGATAATACGCGGACATAGCCGGCTTGTTCCTCCAGCGGGGCTACCGGAGTTTCCAGATGCTGTTCTCAACTCAAAACGGCTTGATCTGTTCAACTTGTACCGAGAGGTAGTTACACAATGTTTTGATTTTGATCAACCCAGGCAGCATTATAGATTTGGTGAGCTAATGAGAGTTTTTTGCAGGTTGTATCACGTGGAGGGTTCCACGTAGGGAATGGGATCAACTGGAAAGGACAAGTTTTCTCAAAGATGCGGAACCACACGCTCACAAACAGAATGACTGTAAATAATTTGATTTTCTAGTCTCATTACTTGATTTATTGTTGAAAACCATGATTGTTGTCATAAAAACTAGCCTTTGGGTTATTGTATGGCAGGGAGTGGGCAATACGCTGAAAAGACACTATGAGACGTATCTACTGGAGTATGAGTATGCTCATGATGATGTAGATGGAGAGTGTTGCTTAATATGTCGCAGGTACATTAAGAACCAAGCCTCTTTCTCTCTCTAGCATGAGAGTACATGTTAACCCATTGTTTCTTGCTTTTGGTTGAAACAGTAGCACGGCTGGTGACTGGGTGAATTGTGGATCGTGTGGAGAGTGGGCTCATTTCGGATGTGACAGAAGGCCCGGCCTTGGCGCCTTTAAGGTATAAGCAAACAAATACGCACTCGTAAGTAGCATCATTGGCCTGTGTATGTAGTATGTACTGATTGATACACATAATGACATGGCAGGATTATGCGAAAACGGATGGGTTAGAATATGTTTGCCCAAACTGTAGCGTCTCTAATTACAGGAAGAAGTCTCAGAAGAGCTCTAATGGCTTGCTTGTCCCTTAGCTTGGTTGGCTTGTCCCTTAGCTTCACGTTTCTTCTTTTATTGTACTTTTTTTGTCTATGGAAACCAAAATGAACGATTGATTCCTCCTGTGATTTCACGAGTTTTTTTGCAATGCAAGTCTTTTGATTGTTTCATTCTCATTATAATGAAACTCTTAAAAAGTTCTTTTTTAAATGATTCAATCACAATAGGAATCTGATAGCGAATGGCGCAAATATGAACATCGTGGAACGAATATATTAAGAGAGAACCACATACTCATCCGAATAAGAGCCGCAAGTTATACGATTTATAATTCTATAACATGATAAGGTAAACAAGCCTTGATTAAATTAACAAATGCTAAAACCTTGGTGCAGCAAATGTGCGGTTCTAGAGAGAAACAATTGATATGTACATAAGTTGCGAATTTAAGAAACGAATATGAAAAAGCGTATATATACAAAGAGTTGTTTGTTATGTGAATGGGATTACTGGCGTAAACCCGCGTAGAGCTCTCTGAGCGCAGTGTACAATGGTTCAGCCGCTTTGGGTTGGTCCACCATCCCAAGTAGAATTTCTGATGTGCTTAGGTATGGATCGCCATAGAACCTTACATTCATGTCCCTTCTTGTTGTCACCACATTCCCTTCTAGAGATACTCCCACAAATGCACCTATTCACACACAACTTCTCTCAGGTTACAGGAGAAATTTAAGATGAGATTACGCAATTTCCCTGGTAATATCGAGTTACCAGTCGGACCACATTATATAGACAATGAGAAAAAGTGAAAACTGAGACATGAAGTTGAGATGGAGAATAACCTTTGCTACGACTGTAAGTATAGCAGACGCCAGAGCCTCTGTCACCAGCTCGTAGGTCAGCCTCCAACACCCTCCCTATAGGTCCTGCGGCTGCACTGCATCCTGCACCTAGAGAGAAGTGCATCCTGCTGCAGAACGTCTTCACCGCTTTCAAATCATGCAGCACTATTATGAAGTCCATTAACTCACCTCCAACCTGAAAAAGAGTACAAAGATTTTATCTGGTTTCTACTACACGTGTAGTCTTTACCTCACACCTGCATTTGTTAAATGAAAAAGACGATGTTTACCTGAGCACCCCATCCTAGACCTACTGAAAGTATTGCAGATGGAGCAGACCATGATCCGTCTGATCGCCGAGATATTACTAAACCAGTCCCGAGTTTGTATGACAGAAATGCCCCAGCTTTAGCAACCGTTAGGATCGCCAAACCTTTAGCTCGACTAAGAACTGCATGTGGTATGGATTTCCCAGGGTCTAATCTTGCTACCTGTGTATTATATAGACATTTGATACAAATTTCTCTACTAGAACATCTTAGTCAGAAAATGGATGAAAAATCAAACCTGGCAGTAACCCCTCAACGTATTAGATGCCTTGTATATCTCATCTTCCATGGATAGACCAACGGGGAGATTCAACCATCCTCTCGTACATGTCCAATCCACAACATCATGCTTCGCTACTTGCACAGCATTGCTAATGGAGTTAATGAGGACACCTTGCAAAGGATCAAGCCTCTCGTAACAGGAGTCGCAAACTCTCTGAGGATTCCTTTCACGGAACCTACTGGGCATCAAGCACCTCCCTTTCGAACAGTTCCTACAAAATATCCCTCCGCAGAACCGACAATGATGTCTGCCGCACGTGATTGCGGTGAAAGGAGAAGAGCACTGCATGCAGGTAGTTGTTGAACTGTCAGGAAGCCAATGAGGAGGGTCAGCTTCCAGCAAGTCCTTGTAAACACTGTAGTTAATCCCGCTAGGTTCAAGAAGAGGCGGCGCGCTTGGTATGTAAACGGAGGAGTGAACGTAAGTATCTCCGTTCTTGCCAGAGCCAAGGAACGAGACGTTCGAAGAAGGAAGATTCTGATCTAACGGAGCGTTAAGGCCCTTGTTCTTCCCGGTGACAATGGCAATCAAACCAGTTAACACGTTTTGGAAGATTACTTCAGGGGCGGCTCCATTTCCTTGGATGGATTTAGAGTGCTCGTCAGCTGAATCGTATCCATCATCGACGTAATCTCCTGAGTCGATGATCGGATAATCAGGCTCTTTTTTTGTTGGGGTTGGCTGAACAGACCATTTAGGTGAATCTCCATATCCATCATCATCATCATCCTTATACTTGAAATTGATGTTCTTTTTCTCCGAATAAGGACGGGTTGAATACGAAGAAGCTTTTCCATTGAGAGTAGCCATGCCAAACCGCTAAAATCGAAAATCTTCAAAATCGCTGAAATTGAATATCATACTGTTACGCAAAACAGGTAAAAATCTGATAGACCCTGAATGAACAATAAACGAAGCTAAAATCACAACAATTGAAGCAGCAGCCCTAGCTTTTATTTCAATTCTCAGGTTTATCCGATCGCTGAGCGAAGAAAACAACGAATACAATATCACGAGAAATTTCCAAAAATTAAAAATCAGTATCAAGAACCTGTCTGCTTTGATCGCGAAGAAGTAAATCAGGTGAAGAAAAGTAGACGTATCGATGATCGGATTGAAGAAGATAACCAGAAAGGACACGGCGTCTCGGTTTTTTTTTTTTAACACATAAAACATACTTTCATTAATTGATATAAAATTCACATGATTCCATAGTATCATCTTGTACATAAGGCCTTAGCCACAAAGGAATTTGATTGTCTATTATTGCAAAGTACCTAGGGTAAGATCTAGCTACATTCGCTAAGACATCTGCAACCCTATTCTGCTTTCTAGGAATGACAACCAGCTTAAAAGAAGGGTTATTCTGAAAAATCAGAGCTACATCTTGAATGTATCCATCTAGTGCTGGCCAGTCCTTCTGGTTGATTACCGCCGTAAAGAGGTTTAAGCAGTCTGTTTGAAAGACAACTTGTTCCAACTTCATATTAGAGACACAGGTAGCCACCCAAACTAAAGCAGCCGCTTCCGCATGGAGAGCAGACTGTAGTTGGGGGAATACCTTTGCTCCATAAAATCTTACTCTTCCTTGAGGTGTCCTCAAAATCCATCCCGTCCCAGTACCTATATCCCCATCTTTCCAGGAAGCATCAATATTACAAGTGAGTGTACCTGGTATGGAGGGAGACCATCCGGTATTACATTGCCCCTGGCCCAAACGATTAATCCTCTCCTGGTTTTCCGGCATAGAGCAATCTAGATTGTTGCTTAGGTGAGCGTGGTCTTCGTCCCACTCAGATGCACTTCTCAATGCTCTTAAGGCAGTCTCCCTTGGATGAGTATCTAACCCCTTGAAGATGAAAACATTTCTTTCTTTCCAGATATTCCATATGATCCAGGGCCAATGCATAAGGTCCTCTTTTCCTTTTGCTTCCTTTAAACATGTTGCGATATTTGTATATATGGAATTTGCTGCATAAGGAAGGAACAAAGAACCTGATAAGACATTGGCCCAAACTGCTCTGGCATATCCACATAGGAAGAAGATATGATTTGAGTCCTCCTCTTCATTTCCACATCTCGGGCATGATGCATTTCTTAGTAGTTTGCGTTGACAGAGATTCAACCCAGTGGATATGTTGTTGGATAGGACTATCCAGAGTAAATGTCGGATCTTTGGATAGGTTGGTGTTGCCCAAATTGCCTCAAAGAGGCTGTTTATATTTGGGGTTTGGTTATTAGGTAACCATTCCCCTTCCTGCACCTTTTTCGCCCAGAGTCTATAGCCAGATTTGACAGTATATTGCCCATTTGGTTGGAAGATCCAACAATAAGGAAATTTGGATACTTCCTTGCTTGGCTTTATTTGCATGATGAGGTTGCATTCACCTGGGTCAAAAACGTTTTGCAGTTGCGGAAGTATCCACTCATCTGATCCCGGCTCCAAGAACTGGTGTAGATTTAAAGCCCCTGGGTCTACTCCCTCTTTCGTAACTGGAGGTCTGGGAAGTGGATCCACCACCCAAGGGTCCTCTAAAAACTTGATTCCTGTCCCATTTCCAAAATTCCTTTGTAAGCCCAAAGAGAGAAGTTTCTGAGCTCTCTTAATGCTCCTCCACGCGTATGAGGGGCATTGACCGACTTTGGCCTTTAGGATTTCACTCTTCCTGAAGTATCTCCCCTTGAGAGTTTGTGAAAGGAGACTGTTTGGGTTGCTTACTATTCTCCAAATCTGCTTTCCTAGGAGTGCTATGTTGAAACCTTCCATATCCCGGAAGCCGAGGCCTCCCAGAGACTTAGGCTTGCAGATCTCCTTCCATCTTCGCCAATGAATTCCAGTGTCTGTTTCCTGGCTTCTCCACCAGAAACGGGAGATTGATCTCGAGATTACCTTGAAAATTGATCTTTGGAGAGCAAAGACAGACATGGTATAGGTTGGTAGCGCTTGAACTACCGCTTTGATGAGTGTCTCTTTGCCAGCCTGAGAGAGACACGGCGCCTCGGTTCTGAGGAGAATATTTTATTTCATTTAATATGTAATTTACTATCGTTTATTGAAATATATTTCGGTTTTCCGGTAAGCAAGTGAATACTTTTTGGTCCAGGAGGCCTTGGGTCTCGTTGTTGTATATGGGTATAGAGAAAATAGAATCCGGGAATTAAATACTGTAGTTTATTTGGAAAAAAAAATAATAATTTAGAATCTTTTATAAATTGGAATTTTTTTATAAAGATACTCCAACTTAATTCCATTAAATTGTAAAAGAGTTTATTAGATTGATGATTTGATAGGATTTGGAGTTTAAGATTTGGAGAAATTTAAATAGCTTTTGAAGATTTTGTTAGAGATTTAAATGTATGGTTTTATTGGAATTTTGAAGATTTTGAAGATTTTGGTGATGTTTTAAATTTGTGAAATCTGACAAAATTTAAAATAAAATAAAATTTTATTGGTGATTTGATTAGTTTTTTCAAAAAAGAAATTTTATATCAATTTTTTGTTTATAATTTTGATTTCTAATAAATATTTCTTATTTTATTTCAAAATATATTTTATTTTTTCTTACAACCTTTTCAAATTTTTTTTTGAAATTGAAACTAAAAAATAAAAGAAAAATTAATTTAAAAAACCCTTCAAATACCTTCATAAAAGATGATATTTTTATTCATTTTCTTTTAAATAAAAATTGTTTATCAAATCCAACCAAATCATGTGTGATAGATTTTATTAATAAATTTTTTATTTTCCAATAAAAAAAGGAGTTTGAAAAAATTAATATAAATGATCAATTCATTAAACCAAAATTTAAAAGAAATAATAGATCCTGGATTTAGAGGAATTTTTACAAATAAGGAAGAATTTTAAAAAAAAAAAATCTACCAAATCATCAATCTAACAAGCTTTTGTTAGTAAAAATCATGTGGTATAATGGTAGTCACCTCTGCATTCATTAAAGCCACTAGGCTATGTTGACAAAAAATAACAAGCATTTGTTTAAAAGTTTTAATGATTTTTTTATTTTCTTATGATTTTCTAAATTTTTTGACAAAATTAATTATTCTTAGATTAAAATATTAATATTTCATTATTAAAAATGTAACAAACGTTAACTTTCTATTTAATAAAAAAACTGAAATGTATAAAATAATTAGTTGGATTATTACATTGGATAACAAAAGTCCAAAATATTAAAAAGCTTATCAAATTTAAAATTTTTTTTATGGAATTAAGATAATCTATACTCCATATGTTACTTTCTCCATATGACGATTAGAGATAAATTTGATAATCTATTAGAAAAAACTCGATTTTTACAAAATACTTATCACATGGTATAATAAAAGCCGAATTCCTGCTTTTCTGAGATAAGCAACATCAGATTCTAAGAAATCTCCCTCTTTTGGCAATGCCACAAAATAAGGACAAGCGTTCTCCCTAATGTATCCACTAATACTGCAAGATCACTAAATCAATATTTTGAGACTAGAAAAAAAATATTCGTTTAGTAAAATTATTTATTTATGAATAATTAAATATATTTTTTATTTATCGATAAATAAAATTTTATTTATTTAGATAATATTTTGGTATATATAAAAGTTTGAAAAATGTAAATTAGAAAAGAAAATTTTTAGAACTATAAAAATAAAATTTTTTAGAATTATAAAAAAAGTTTATAAATTAATGTAGAATTAGGAAAAAAATTCTTTTAGTTCTTAATATTCAATGTAACATATATAAACACAAGTCTTGATGATGAATTGTATTACATAAAAAAAGAGGTAACGAGAATGATGTCGTTATGGAATTGTCTACCGAAGATGAAATTATTGAGTATATATTGAACTATGAGAATGATCTAAAACCATATGAGTAGTGTCACACCAAATATCATCAAAAGAATCATATTTAACATTAATCACCTTACAAAACTACTTTTTCAACACAAGCAAGTTACTCATAAAATTTTGTTTGCGTTAGAAAAAATCAAAGATGAGATGAATTTTAGTGGAAAAAAACAAAAAAGTATAGATTTATTTTTGAAAAAAACTTTTAATATATATATATATATATATATATATCTAATAAAATGTGATGATTATTTATTTATATTTATATAGAGTCTTTAAAGATTTCAAAAAAATTATTTATTAATGCATTTAGCGAAATTATTCATTTAATCTATTAATCCAAATCGGGACCGAAAAAAATTATTCATTTGTTGAGGTTATTCATTTATCGAACATTCATTTATCGGGGTTTAAAGACAAATAATGCTTTTGGTTAAAGATTGAGTAATTTGTATAACTAGAGTTTTTTTTTTGGTTATCGGTTATCTAATTTATCTCTAAGTTAACATATTGAATATCTGATATATAACTTATATGATATAAATTTATAAAAGATTCTAAAATATCAAATTTGGAGACAACAACAATTGTCCTCCAAAAGCTTGAATCAATCTCACGAATTGCATCCAACCACAAAGAAGAGCACCATTCCACACTACTCTGCTGAAGGAACAAGAGAATGCGATGTGGAGGACTGGGCAGTAACTTGACCGTCGATAGAATTTCATCAGTTGTGGTTTCAATCTCTCCTAACGAATGACTACAATTGTAGGTCTCAAATCGTGACCTAGATTCCGAATTGACCAGATCATTGGAGTGAGATTGCATTTTTGATTGACTTTGATCGTTTCTCCTGAAAGATGGTGTTTTAGTCGGTGTGGTTAGGTCTGTGTTTGAATTCACCATTAAGAAAAGGCAGAGAGAGATAAATATTAGTAAAAAAATAGCAAAGATGGAGAGTGTTATGAGATACAGCGAAACATAGAGAATGTAGGAATTTGAAATTTAAATAATGGGCCTTTTTGGGCTTAGTTTGAAATTCTTTAGGCCTAATTTGAATATAAATCGTGCACTATAACCACGAGTCGTGTAAAATGCAGGACCGTTCGATTGGAGTATCTAACGGATTAACATAAGATCTTAAACCGGTTTGGTTTTGGTGTTTTCAGGTATTGGATTGAAATAGTTTGAAAATAAATCCGTTAGGAAACAATCGCTCTTAAAGACACAAAAATACATTGATAAAAGTAGAGGAAATATTTCCACAGTTCTTCACTTTTCTTTTTTATTTTTTCTTCCAAGCTTTCGTTTTCTCTATCTCTCTCTCTCTCTCTTATTTTCTTGACGAATTCTTTCGATAATGACGGTTTGTTCAAGCGGATATTCGTGACATTCTTAGATTAGTAAGTTTTTTTCTCGATTTCTCTTAGTTTATAGATCGTTAATTGTTTTTGTTCGTTCTTATCTTGTTTAGGATTCGCGGAAAATTGATGCCATCGATGGGTTTCTTCATCATTTTTGCGATTTTGTTTTACAGATTCGAGTTTCCTAATCGTTCATCATTTAATTTTTGTAGAGACCTTGAATCTAACTGGAATCTTTACTCCGCGTGAAACAGTCGTTGAGGTAATTATCTGTCTACAAAAGTTGTTTTTCTTCTTCTATCTTTGAGTAAGAACACATCTGATCAGTTCTTGTCGGTGAAATTTTATCCGAATGTATTTTGGGATTTTGGAATCATGATATTTTTTCGATCTGTCTACTTACAACAATGATGTATTTTGGGATTTTGGAATCATGATATTTTTTCGATGTGTCTGCTTAACGAAATTTATCTTTAATCAGATTTCATTGCCTTTTTGCATTGGTTTTGGTTTTATCACAAACCCAAGAGACATTTTTCTACTCTGTATCTAAGAAACTTTTAAATGTTTGTTGTGTTGGAACAATATATTAATAAGCATGTGGACTTATAATATATAGTTAAAATGTGAATGAGAATTTGCTTAGGGGAGGTCAAAGATTTTTTGTAACTTACAAATTTTGGTATTAAAAACCAAATAAATTTGGTCATTAAATCTACTTGACCACCAAGCTATTCTTCTCCTATAAATAGAAAGCTACCTAGAAGAGAAAAATCATCCTTCATTCTAAAGCAAGAAAACACCATTAGACACATTTTAGATATTCTTTGAGAAGTTTCTAAGTGTTGAAGCTCTCTTGAAATATCTTCTTGGTTGTTGGTGTTAGGTGCTAGTAGCTAAGGAATTCACAAGGTTTAACAGGTTCCTTCATTCTCCCTCTTCTACTTTTATCTTTCAAAAGTAGATTCTTGTTCTTGAGTATATAGTAGATAATTAGCTCGTAGATTCAAACATGAATGAAGCATGTTTGTCTTAATATTTGGTTGTATCCTGGGATTCAAAGAATGCATATAAATGGTCTCATTGCGGGCATTTTATTGAGTTAAGGAAATGGATCATCCCGCCTCCAAATGGTTTTTTGTTCTTATGATTCAAAACCGAATTCTGATCATGTTCTTATTAAGTTGTCAAAATGATTGTCTTGAAATTATGTTTTGAAAATACTGAATCTATAAACATGTTCATGAGATAATTTTTAGCATATAATTAATTAATTATTATTAGCTTTTATGTTCTTGCTAATAATTATGAAGGTCAAATGTTAAATTTAATTATATAATTTAATATTATTAATTTATGTATATGCCATTATTATTTGTTGAAAATAAGTTACATCCATATTGCCATAATGGCAATGTTAATGTTTATATGTATATATCTATATTAAAATATATATATATGTGTGTTTAATAGTTTATTTCAGTTTCAAAAAATAAATTATATTGCAAATTGATATTTCTAAAATCCGGTTTTATAAGGTTCTACATGTTGTAACATTTTCAATTGTTTGTTTATTTTTGATTGAAGGATTAGTTGAGAGGAACAAGGATGAACACAAAAGATCCTTCTAATAAATTGATTGACTCGTTTGCTTGCTGCAACCTTGATTCCTTATTTGCTAGACTCATATTGTGAATGCATTTACCGTGTAATTTAGGATTTGATCTCTAGCAAAGTTTAATTATGCTTTAGATTTGGGTATTTGATGTTCTAGTTATGGATATTATCTATATCTGGATACAAAATTGGTTATATAAACAAATAGAGTAGATGCTTATATAAGTTCCAATCTTTTTGATTTCTTTCTAGTGCTAGCATTTATATCACCATTGCCGATTGTTCATATATCTTTGTACAAGTGAAGAAATTAAAAGATGGAAATAGAACAATGAGATTGCTTTAATTAAAGGGTTGATGCGAAAAAATCAATTTTAAGACAAATATCTGTTTTGAGTTGTAAGATTATTCCTTCAGCTGTTTTCACGGTAGAAGTAATAATGTCCCTCACTTTAGCCTCTCTCTCTTTTTGTTTCTGTTTTTTTTTGTACAGTATGTTTGTATGGAGAAGCCATCAATGACAGATTCCATTACATCATAATTCTGAATAGAGTCACTGAAACTAGGGGGGCATAATTCCCGTCCCGTTCTGCTCCGTCCTGTTTCATCATATATACGTTCCAAAATTCTCGCTCCATATGAGAATGTATTCCCGATTGGGACAAGTTTTCAATTCCTGACTGGGAACGGGACGGGAAGGAATAAAAATTCCCGAAGTCCCATTTTGGACAAAAAAAAATATTTTTTATATATTTATATATTTTGTATATAACTGCATATAGATATATTATAATCAAATATTTCTATTTCCGAAATACTTGTCCCGTCTATTCCCGTAAATTTCCGTTTCGAATTCCCGTTTGCCCACCCCTAACTGATACAATTGAAAATATGTTTGAATCTTTGAGTCGAACAGCTAAACCAGCAAACAAATAAGCTCTTTGACTTTCCTTTTTACTATTTACTCATTATATATTTTTGGTTTTGTTTTCTTGATTCAACAACATGATTTGTCTTTTTGATAAGAATTTTCAAATCCTTTTTTTCTTTGTTTTTTGTTTTATCAAACCCAAGAGATTCGGTAGACACTCTTCTACTACCAATTGTTACTTTTGTTTTAGTTTATCAAACCCAAAAAAGATCATAGCCAGACACTAATCTAATAGTGTTCTATCATATTCTTATTGGGACACTGTTCCGTTGCGTGAAGCCTAAACCCCAGAGGAAATTTAAACCATCGCCCCAACAACTATTGGTTGGTAGTGCATGTCTAAGCAAAGGATGTTTGGGGATGGAAACTATGACATACTTTAGTACCCACGGCTCGAAAAAAAGTCTTTAGACAAAGACTATGAATACGTTGGATGAATCAAACGACCCACGTCTTACATAAATGTCTTCAGACAGACAAAAACTATGAATATGTTGGATGGATAAAACGACCAACGGTTTACAAGAAAGTCTTTTGACGGACAAAGACTATGAATATGTTGGATAGATAAAACAACCAACGGCGTACATAAAGTCTTTAGACAAAAGCTATGAAATATTTGGATGGATAAAACGACCAATGGCTTACATAAAAGTCTTTAGTTGAAAACAGATTCATAGCTTTACTATCCACACCTTTATGAAGAATCTTTAGACAATATTACTATCCACGACTTTTTGAAGAGTAAAACGACCCAAATTTTCCGAAAATAATAATAAAATAATAATCTCAAAATAGTATAAAATATTTTATAAAATAATAATTTCAAAATAATTTAATGTCAAAATAACCAATCGAAATCTGTCTTAAATAAATAATAAATAAATCCGGAAAATATTTTTCAGAGGTAGAACAGCTTCATCGACTTCAACGCTACTCGTGTACGACGACAGATTCACCTGAAAGGTTGGGAAAGGGATGAGTAATTTGGATTACCCAGTGAGAAATGAGTCTAAAGATTGCAGGGCACACCATATACACAAGAAAACATGCACGTCCTCATGCAGGGCACACCATACATGACAAACGGTCATGCAAATCTTCATGCAGGGCACACCATACATGACAGACCATCATCACACCATATCTCAATCCCACATGATTCGAAAGTCTCGGTCTAAATGCCACATCACCACTCTCGAACCAACCTATCGCGAACTCCTAACGCTCACATCTAACAAAACACGTCAATACAACTTAGCATGCTCAAACAACAAATCATCACACAAAAGATTTTAATCCTTTAATCCTAAGGATTCTATGTGATACATATATATTTGTTTACATAATATATAGTTTATACAATCACAAACAATAACACGTCTATTATTAATTAGACCCGTTACATACATGTTTTAAACAAAGACTCAAACCAGAGATTAACAGTTATAAGAATGAGCTAATGGAAACACTCGACGAATTCCTCACCTTAGCAACTGATGAACAAACTTTCCTTTTCTGGAAACTGCCAAAAAAGGAAAACTTCCTTAAATGGAAACCTGCCATAAATGGAAGTTCGAAACAAAGTGAGGTCTACTGATATCAGAATGCTCAAAACAATATCAGTAACCACTCGGGACCAGATTCCAGATCAGAACGACTCTTAGGCAAAATTACTAAAATATCCTCACAACTTCAGACAGCCATAACTTTCAAACCACAGTGATTCACGATAAACTGAAGGCATTTCCGGAATCAGAACAGCATGAACTATCACATACCAAAAAATTACGCAAATCGGAGATATTTCAATTTCCCGGCGAACTTTCTGGCGGCAATTGATGGTGCGTCTGGCGACCAATTCAGGAGTGTCCGGTGTGTCTGGCTTCGTCTCGGAGAGATCTACAGTTTGATATGTAGATCGCTAAAATATGATACCGTATGAAGAAGTTCTGATCGAAAAACCAAATTTCGAAAAACTTACCTCATGACTTCGGCGAGTTGCGGTGCTTCTGAAGACAGCGGGGACTGTAGCGGCGGCGACAAATCTGAAATTTGGCAGAGCTTCGCCGGGAATTAATTGTGTGAGGCAGAAAGGGTATTGTCTTCTTTTATAGACTCTAAGAAAATGAGATGTCCTAAGGTTAAGCGATTGAGCCTCATTTTCGTATGGGCCTTGGGATGGGATGTTACAATTCTCCCCCACTACAGGAAAATTCATCCCCGAATTTACGCCCAAGTCTTTTCCCTCTTCAGCATACTCAACAAACAACTCCGGATAACTCTCCCGCATAAACTGCTCAGGTTCTCAAGTCTCTTCACTAATCCCATCTCTTTCCCAGCGGACTAAAACTTTCCACACATTTTTCTCCTGCTCTTCTTTTTCACAACGCTGCAAGATCTCTCGCGGTAAACTCCGGGCTGTCAGATCCCGATTCAAGTTCGTCGGTGGCTGTGAAAAAATCAACTCAGGTTCTCGAACTACTTTTCGGAGAACTGAAACATGGAACACATCGTGAAAATCAGCTAACTCTGTCGGGAGCTTAAGCTTGTAAGCAACTTTCCCAATCCTTTCTATGATAACATATGGTCCCATAACCTCGGCTTAAGCTTCTTCAGCTTCTTATAGCTGTCAGCTCCTCTAAAAGTTATCATCTTCAAATATATTGAGTCTCCCACTGCGAAAACCAAATCATTCCATCTCTTATCAGCATAATTTTTCTGACGATCATGAGCTTCTTTAAGTCTACTGCGCAACAACTCAACTTGTTTCTCTGTCTCTCGAACAAGATCTGGATCCAAATCTCGTCGTTCTCCAACTTCAGTCTAACAAAGTGGAGTTCGACAAGGTCTACCGTACAAAGTCTCATAAGTTGTCATCACAATACTCGCATGGTAACTGTTATTATAGGAAAACTCTGCTGGATGCATAAATTTTCCCCAACTGTCACCCCAATCAAGAACACAAGCCCGAAACAAATCCTCAAGAGTCCTTATGGTTCACTCTGACTGTCCATCTGTCTGTGGATGGTTCGTTGTACTGAGATGCAACTTAGTACCCAAAGCTTTCTGAAAAGCCTGCCAGAAAATCGAAGTAAACTTTGGATCACGATTTGATACAATGCTCACTGGAACACCATGCAATCTAAGAATTTCATCTAGATAAATTTGAACTAAAACTTCGGTCTTAACCGTCTTCTTGATAGCTATAAAGTGTAACGACTTTGTGAGTATATCCACTATTATCCAAATAGCATCATATTTGCTTGTTGTCCTAGAAAGTCCGGTCACAAAATCCATGGTTATATATCCCACTTCCATTCTCGTAATGGTAAATTCTGAAGTAACCCATTCGGTTCGTTTCAACTTGCTCTGATACCAAGTTGAAACGAACTGAATTCTCCGAAAATAATAATTAAAATAAAAATCTCAAAATAGTCCAAAATATTTTATAAAATAATAATCTCAAAATAATTTAATGTCAAAATAACCAATCGAAATACGTCTTAAATAAATAATAAATTAATCTGGAAAATATTATTCAGAGGTAGAACAGCTTCATCGACTTCAACGCTACTCGGGTACGACGACAGGCTCACCTGAAAGATTGGGGAGAGGATGAGTAATTTGGATTACCCAGTGAGAAATGAGTCTAAGGACTCATGAATCCACCAGAACAACTTATAACGATAATCTTAAGCAAGTTCGAGACTAAAACATGTAAACAATCATAGTGTCTAGAACACTCAAACATATGACCACTCAGTGTCACACACACAAATAAGGGGACACGTTTTCATGCAGGGCACACCATACATGACAAACGGCCAGACGAATCTTTATGAAGGGCACACCATACATGACAGAAATTTCTGATAAACCCACATTTTAGCAGTTCTATTAGATCATTTTGTACATAATTTACATGAATCAATCATTAGATTTCACATTTTAGGGTGCATTCAAGTTCATATGCATTAGAACTCTAGGATGTCTTCCACCTTCTGATTTTTCAGGAGATATCATGCAAGAAAGGAATATTTCGGAGTCTTGAAGTCACGGGCAATCGATTCAACAATTTGAAGACGGTCAGGATGCATCAAAAGAAAGATCAAGTTCAAAGACGTTCAAACCCATTCTCCATCTATGCACAAAGATTGATCGATCTCCTCCTAAAATGATCGATCGATCGTTCACATGACTATAATTTGCGAGGATTTCCAAGATCGATCAAGAAGTCTGAAGAACGATCGAGCAAGTTTAGATCGATCGATACCGTCACGATCGATCGATCTATCAGTTCAAATTTTCTACGACGGATCTAAGGATCGATCGATCCCTTCGTCCGATCGATCGATCCCGTAAATATCTCAATTTTTTTTATTTTTTGTTTTAGCTAAATAAATTAGGTTTTTGCAAACCTATAAATAGGTTTTTATGAGAAAAACACAGACACGTTTTTTCCCAGCCTCCAGAGAGAAAAAGTGATAGAAAACCCTAATATTTCATTCAGAGATGTATGGTGTTTAGTAAGACAATTTCAGTTTTAATTTCTTAAGAATTCTTGTACTAATCAGTTTCTGCAATTTAAATATGTTTTCTTCTTCTCAAATTGTTTTCTCTGCAATTTCTGTTATGTCTGAGTAGATCTTTAAATTCAGCCATGGATATGAATGGATGATTAGAGGAATTGAGATCATGAGGTGATGATTAAGTCTAGGATTGTGCAATCCACCACTATTAGATGAGTTTAATGCTAAGTTGATTTCGGAAGAGTTAATTTAGGGTTTATCGAATTCATACCTTGAAAGAGGAATAGTGAATCCATAGGATAATCTAATTAGTGAATCTTATGATTCTAGCCTACGGAAGTGGTTGTCTAGGTCGTATGATAGTCAATGAGATAGTCGCCAAATGCATATTAGTTTTAGGGTTTGCAATGGAAATTGATCAAATTTAGTTCTAAGCATAGGGGTTTTTACATGGGAATGTATTAATCTATTCATAATCTCATGGTTTAGGATTGAAATTTGCACAATCAAGATTTGAATTCATGTCTTGACCTCACCCCTGTTCATTCTAGAACCTAATCTATGGTTGAATTGTTTTCTTAATTGATATATTTCTAGTTTATTATTCATTTAATTACTGAATTTACTTTGTTACAATTTAGTTACGATTTCTATTAATTCATTCTCACCAAACTTTTAAATCGCTTAGCTTAGAATCGAATTCATACAATCTATTGTGTTATAAACCTTCCCTGAGGATCAATCCCGCTTATACTACAAGAAGCATACTGTGCACTTGCAGTTATAAAATCGGGTAAACTCTTGAGATACTCTAAGTATTCTCAGGTGAAACTCGTGGAGATAAATAAATCTCTATCAACTTCTTCCCTTCACAAACACAAGAAAACATGCACGTCCTCATGCAGGGCATACCATACATGACAAATGGTCATGCGAATCTTCATGCAGGACACACCATACATGACAGACCATCATCATACCATATCTCAATCCCACATGAATCGGAAGTCTGGGTTTAAATGCCACAGCACCACTCTCGAACCAACCTATCGTGAACTCCTAACGCTCGCATCTAACACAACACATCAATACAACTTAGCATGCTCAAACAACAAATCATCACACAATAGTTTATACAATCACAAACAATAACGCGTCTATTATTAATTAGACCCGTTACATACATGTTTTAAACAAAGACTCAAACCAGAGATTAACGGTTATAAGAATGAGCTAGTGGAAATACTCGACGAATTCCTCACCAGCCTTCTCTTCCAGTTATCAGCAGGTAAGGGACCTGATTCCCCAGTAAAATACTCAGTACTCATCTCTTTCATGTGCCTCAAACCATCCCAATAAGATAACTCAGGCCTCGGAGCATGGTTGGGTGGTGGCGGTGGTGAGTAATACATTCTGGCCCCAGCAGGTACATAACCAGTAGGTGGTGGGGGTGGAATAGGCATTCCCGCCCCAACAGTAGGCTCACGAGAAAGCGGTCTCTCTCTCGGATGAACTTCCTCAGTTTGCTCCTCCCACACCTGCTCTCCAAACCTCTGCTGGTACCTCAACAACTCGGCCTGCAACGCCTCAATCTGCGACTGAGAACACTGTTTCTTTGCCTCAGAAGAGTCACCCTTGAAACCAGATCCACGACTCGGGTTAGACTTCTCTGCAGTACTCCCAGAAGATGCAAGAGAGGTAATGACTCTAGCAGCACGAGCTCTTTTTGCCACTTTCTTTCCCTTAGGCGGCAGCTGAAAGATAACCGAAGATATGCAACGACGAAGCACAAATTCTAAAAGCACAACAGAAGAATATATAAGTAGGTTGATGAGCTGTTCCCTTCGTTTGTTTTTTTTTTAAACAGATACATTTTTGAAAACCACTTAAAAAAAACATTTTCTCAAGACTGCCTATCCGGGTCAGCACCAGTTTGACAAACCTGGGCTCTGATACCAAGTTGAACGACCCAAATTCTCCAAAAATAATAATAAAAATAATAATCCCAAAATAGTCCAAAATATTTTATAAAATAATAATTTCAAAATAATTTAATGTCAAAATAACCAATCGAAATCTGTCTTAAATAAATAATAAATAAATCTGGAAAATATTATTCAGAGGTAGAACAACTTCATCGACTTCAACGCTACTTGGGTACGACAACCGGCTCACCTGAATGAGTAATTTGGATTACCCAGTGAGAAATGAGTCTAAGGACTCATGAATCCAACATAACAACTTATAACAATAATCTAAATCAAGCCCAAGGCTAAAACATGTAAACAATCATAGTGTCTAGAACACTCAAACATATGACCACTCAGTGTCACACACACAAATCAGGGGACACGTTTTCATGCAGAGCACACCATACATGAAAAACGGCTGACGAATCTTCATGCAGGGCACACCATACATGACATAAACTTTTTCCCTTCACAAACACAAGAAAACATGCACGTCCTCATGCATAACACACCATACATGACAAACGGTCATGCGAATCTTCATGCAGGGCACACCATACATGACAGACCATCATCACACCATATCTCAATCCCACATGATTCGAAAGTCTCGGTCTAAATGCCACATCACCACTCTCGAACCAACCTATCGCGAACTCCTAACGCTCGCATCTAACACAACACGTCAATACAACTTAGCATGCTCAAACAACAAATCATCACACAAAAGTTTTTGATCCTTTAATCCTAAGGATTCTATGTGATACATATATATTTGTTTACATATATATAGTTTATACAATCACAAACAATAACACATCTATTATTAATTAGACTCGTTACATACATGTTTTAAACAAAGACTCAAACCTGAGATTAACGATTATAAAAATGAGCTAATGGAAACACTCGACGAATTCCTCACCTTAGCAACTGATGAACAAACTTTCCTTTTCTGGAAACTGCTAAAAAGAGAAAACTTCCTTAAATGGAAACCTGCCATAAATGGAAGTTCGAAACAAAGTGAGGTCTACTGATATCAGAATGCTCAAAACAATATCAGTAACCACTCGGGACCAGATTCCTGATCAGAACGACTCCTAGGCAAAATTACTAAAATACCCTCACAACTTCAGACAGCCATAACTTTGAAACCATAGTGATTCACGATAAACTGAAGGCAGATTCGGAATCAGAACAGCATGAACTATTACATACCGAAAAATTACGCAGATCGGAGATGTTTCAATTTTCTAGGGAACCTTCTGGCGAAGATTGACGGCGCGTCCAGCGACCAATTCCGGAGCGTCCGGTGTGTCTGGCTTCATCTCGGAGAGATCTACAGTTTGATATATAGATCGCTAAAATCTGATACCGTATGAAAAGTTATGATCGAAAAACCAAATCTGGAAAAACTCAGCTCACGACTCTGGCGAGTTGCGGTGCTTCTGACGACAGCGGGGACTGTAGCGGTGGCGACAAATCCAAAATTTGGCAGAGCTTCGCTGGGAATTTATTGTGTGAGGCAGAAAGGGTATTGCATCTCCTTTTATAGACTTTAAGAAAAGAGGATGCCCTAAGGTTAAGCGATTGGGCCTCAATTTCGTATGGGCCTTGGGATGAGATGTTACAAAGAGTCTTTAGGCAATACTAACACGCCTTATGAAAAGTCTTTGGAAAAAGACTGAATTTAGACAATACTACTACCCACGGCTTATAAAAAGTCTTTTGCCAAAGACTGAATCTAGACAATACTACTATCCATGGCTTAATGAAGAGTCTTCAGACAAAGACTAGGGGTGGGTTTTGGATTGGATGGAATAGAGAATATGATCAACGGCTTAACAAAGAGTCTTAAGACAATGAATTGAAAATGGATTCATTGCTTTACCAGTACCCACTACCTCGAAAAAGTTTGTAGACATAGGCTATGAATTGGTTTTCGACGTGTTGGATGGAAAAACGACCAACAGCTCCAATAATATCTTGGTTTCAACTCCTACCACCATTAGAACACCATAAAACACATCACAAAAACACAAGATTCGTGGCTTTCATTTATTCTTACAAGATTCATCATTGTTTTCAATTGAAGAGCTTTAAAGGAGGAGTTTTTGCTTTGTACTTCACATTTATAAAAGATTTTGAAAACCCTTTCTCTATTACTAAATTTTAATTGTGAACTGCTCTAATTCATCACCTTACTCGTTCATCTCATCCATATCTTAGTAGTTCTGTAACTAGGTTGTTGGTAATCAATAAATTAATAAATTATTAAATTTTATCGGTTTGAATAGATAAATTATATTAATTTATCACATTTGCTTGTTCTTATTGTTGTATTTTTTTTCTGATCGTCTAGCATTAGATATTAGGTTAAGATAACTTTCTAAAAGCTTGCTATATTTCTTGAACTAGTATTTAGTGAACAACGTATCATAACCATTAATATGGGTTATTGTGAACAATTAAATCTTGTAATGATTAATTCATAGTCTTTAACTTGTAATAACCAACAAAAATAGAGTCCATTAGGTTGTTAAAACATAGAGATTAGAGGCGCAATAATAGAAAGACATTAAAACCGTGACTCAAGTTCTAATAAACAGATTTTCTCTACATATCAATATTGCTTGTATTCATTAATCTATGCGATTTTCCAATTAACCTAGTACTTTTCTTCCATTGAATTTTCATCTTCATTTTCTGGTTATTTTTATCCCTAGTTACCTAAAAACTAAAAACCATTATTTTATTCAACTCACAACTTGTCGTACACCTATTTACATTATAGGTCCATGTGGATTCGATACTCATATTACACATACCTTGTTGTTATCTGCTTTAAGGTAATAAAGTTGGGTGAAAACTACACCCTATCAATAAAATGAAGCGAACGCCTTTCGGCAACAGTCTTGAGGTTGTAGTTCAACTCCTTTAATGCCAAGCAGCCTTATATTCATCTGGAAGGTGACATGTCCAAAGAATGATCTATAAACCCAAGAAATATTATCTAGTTTAGTAGACCATGCTTATTGTCTTCTACAGAATACTCTTGAGATCGCTGTTAGAAATCACGACTTGTCCACTGGTTTCTGAAAGGTAGGAACTTGTAACCTTGTGTCTAGATCCATGTTTTTTTCAAAAGATTGAATTTACTATGTTAATGAATTGTGAACATCCATCACTAATAAAAATTCTTGGAACTTCAAATCCTGGAAAGATGATGGATTTGAAAATCTTGATGACAACACTAGCATCATTGGTGGGGCTTTATGTGTCTTATACCCAATTAGTCACGTAGTATACAGCCACAAGTATGTATTGGTTCTCAAAAACGATGTGGAAAAGGTCTCATGAAATCGATTCTCCACACATCGAAAACTTCAACTTCTATAATGAAATTTTGAGGATCATATTTATTTTGTTTATGTTTCCTTTTTTTTTTTTTGACAAGCATCACACTTTATCATGAAGTTTTGGAAATCTTTAAACATTGTAGACTACCAAAATTCATCATGAAGAGTATTAGGCACAGACTTGAATGTAGCAAAGTGTTGTGCATAAGATGATCCATGACAGTTATGAAGAATCCCTAATATTTCTTCATCTGTGACACATTTTCTGAACATACCATCTTGACACTTCTTGTAGAGGTGTAGCATATGTCTTTTAGGAACTTATTTTTTTTGTATCTTTAGAACTGTGGAGGTTCAACATCTACAACAAGATAATTTGCGATATGACCATACCAAGGTGTTCCAGAAGTAATTATCTTCGATGGGGCAGATTGTGAACGTGTTGAAGAGTCCTTAATGGAAACTGCATTCATGTAATACACATTCTCCTTAGGTAGATGATCATTCATTGGCAAAGGTTCTTCAACTCTCATATGAGAAAGATGATATGCAACACTATTTTATGCACCTTTTAAACTCGAATCTCCAAATCGAACTCTTGCAGCATGAGGATCTACTTTATGAGATATGGCTATGAATCCTTCTTATACAAGATATATTTGAGAGCATTATGATCAGTCTGAAAAATGAATTTAGATCAAACAAGATACAATAAAAAAATTTCAAAAGAGACGATAATTACGAGCATCTCCTTTTTATTGTTGTGTAATTGCATTGTGCTTCACCTAATGTCTAACCTAAATAGTAGATGACATCTGGTTGCTTGTATTTACTTTTTCTAGGACATTTCCAACACCATAATCATTTACATCACACATGATCTCCAAATGAAGTCCCCAATCAGGTGATTGAACAATCGACACATTGACTAGGACTTCATTGATATTAGTGAATACAGCACAATCATTACTAAAGTCAAAACTCACGTCCTTGCAAAGGAATTGAGTGAAGGGTTGTGATATGTGGGAGAGATATTTGATAAATCGTTTATAGACATCATGTCCGAGAAAGCTTTAAATGTCGTTGATGTTTATTGGTGGTTGTAGGCTCACCATGACTTCAATCCTTTTCTTATAAACTTCAATTTATTTCTCTACTATTCTATGGCATAGGAAGACTCCATCTCTTAACATAAAATGACACTTCTCCCAATTTAGTACTAGATGTTTGTCTTTACATCATTGTAGAACCTTGCTGAGATTCAACAAACACGATTTGAAACAAGAGCCATAAACTGAAAAATCATCCATGGATACCTCCATTATGTCTTCTATATAGTCTTTGAAAATAGACATCATATATATTTTTAAGGTACTTGGAGCATTACATAATCCAAAGGTATTCTGCGATAAGCAAAAGTACTAAAAAAATGTGTAACAATTGTCTTTTAGTGATTATCTGGATGGATTGTAATCTAGAAAAAATCATAATAAGGATGTGTATCAAGTACTTCCAGCATTTGATCAATAAAATTTAAAGGAAAATGATCCTTTCTACTCACAGAATTAAGCTTACAATAGTCGATACACATGCGATGCTTGGTGGTAGTTCTGGTGGGAATCAGCTCATAATTCTCATTCCTTACCAATGTGACCCCTTCTTTTGTTGGAATCACGTGTACTAGACTCACCTATGTGCTATATGAGATTGCATAGATAATACCATTTTGAATGAGTTTCATAATCTCTTTCTTCACAACATATATAGGATTACAATTAGACCTCCTTTGATGTTCAATAGAAGATATAAACTCATTTTCTAGATGAACCCTGTTCATACTCAGATCTAGGGATATGTTCTTTATGTCATCAAGTGAATAGATTAAATGTCTCTGATGCTTTATCAACTCACAAATAAGTAAAGTTGATTCGATATTTTTTAAACTTAAGTTAATATCACATGATAAATTTTATTCTGACCAAGAAAAGTGTGCCTTAGCCTAACTAGAAGCTCTTTGAATTCAATCTCGAGAGCTTTTAATTCAATTCGAGGGTCACTCATTGCTTTAGGAATAGACATAGGGGTCTTGATTTAATTATCTTCTTCAAAGTCGAGATACTCAACCAGCTTGCCATAGGTTTTGGAAGAATTAAGTTTTTACTAAATCCGGAGCTTCTTCATTCAAATTACCAAATTCACCTCCAGTTTGACTCCAATGGGTCATTTAATATCAGTTATATAAATATTTATTTAGAAATTCCACTCAATTCATCCACAAAGAGGGTGTGACCATCAATCGTCGGTTTTTATAATGGTATACTGATTTCGAACTTCATCACCAAATTTCCAAAGTGTAGGTCAATTTTTTCTCTTTTCACACTTATAATATCTCCTTCAGTAGCTAATAAAGGAATAACAAGGATGATAGTATCTATGGTTTTTTGATCCAACTGCAATAACTACAAAATCATCTGGGATTTTGAAGTTTTTGATCATGATTTGAAGATCATCAACAACTCCAATGGTGCATCAAATTGATCGATCCGCTAACACCAATTAAATTTTCATGGGTCTGAAATTGGTTAAGCCCACATATTTGCTATTTTTTATGGTATCAAGTTGACACTAGATCTCAAATTACAAAAACATAGCTTGGAAGTAGTATTTTTGATATTCTAAGAGTGCACAAAACTGGCTGGATCTTTTAGTTTTTGTGGACTTTTTTTAACAATGGTGTTGTGTTCCTTAAAAATCAACATAAAACCTTCTTATAAAATCATATTGTTTGTTAAGATACCTTTCATGTAATTCCTCAAATATAGAATGATTGCACAAGCATCAACAAAAAGAAGTCTCACAGTAAGTTGACTTACAAGATCCTTGAACTTTTCTTGTTCTTTCTCCTTCTTAGAGATCTTAAAATAATTAGTATATGGGATTTTAGGCTTCTATACACGTTCTAAGACATGTGGTAGAACTTCTTCTTTAGTGTTTTTATCGACAACCATATTTTCTGCTTTATCATTTTTTACATGATATTTCTAGGTTTGGTGTAGCTTCTACCTAACTTGTTCTGGCATCTCAATTTTTTTCCAGCTGAGTATTACACCTTATGGTGATTTCAGCAAATAACTCAGCTTTTCCAGGAAGAAAGCCATATGGTTGCTAGACAGATAAAGCAATTTTAGCTACTTGTAGATCAATTCTCTTCGCATCTGAAGATATTGTAGAGTTATATTAACATAATATCTAATGGTATATATGATCATAAAAGCATACAGAAATTAAAAAATCAAACCAAAGGTGCCAAATCTATAAATTTTGTTATTCAAACGAAAAAAACTAAATAATTCATTAATTTATTGATTACCAACAACCTAATATGAAAGTACATAGAACATTTAATGAATAAAATATATTAAAAAGAGTGAGGATTTTCGAAATCTTATCTATTGTTGAAGTATAAAACGAGATCTCCTTTTTAGAAATTTTTGAATTGGAAACAATGAAGCAATCTCTAAAGCATTGAATAAGCAATGAATCTAATGTTTTGTGATATTTTTATGATGGCTGTGTAACTATAGGTAGGTGTCAAAATTCATAGACTAAAAACAAGTATAAATAGGTTTAGTAAATGCAGAAAAGGAAATTCGTTTAAAACATGTGCAAACATCAGCCAAAGTCTTCATTAGGCCAAGGTTTTGGTTTCTGGATGGAATAGAAGTGAGTTCCCTTGGTCTATAAAGGATTGGGATTGGTTCACTTGGTCTATTGGCCGACGGTGAGCTTAATCCTGCACACTCTTCACTTCTGATCTAAACATATATTTTTCACTAAATCAGGTATATCTTCCCAGCCAGAGCTTAAAATGATTTGATTCCACTTGCATCTGAAATCAAACTCAACGAGCTTGATCGTAAAAATAAAATAATCCAAAGAAATATCCTGGAAATGCTCTTTCTAAATTCAGACTTCTAGGACATTGGCTTTGTCTTGTAGCTGGAATTTGTAATTTTTAAGATTTTGAATTCTTGGTTCGACCTACTAATTTGAAATCATTTATGAACCATATTATATTCCCATTTGGCTCATTTTTTCATCATTTTGGCCGTTTTATCTTTTTGACATAAAATACCAAAAAATATGAGAAATGTACTTCTAAAGCATAAAATCACACCAAAACACCTAAATTTAATATTAAAAATTATAAGAATATCATATAAAAATCACTCATATCAACTTATCTAGATTGGAAAAGTAGAATGGAATACACTTTTGAGTACTACCACTCAACTGATGTAAGAAAGATGTTTTGTTCTGTTGCTCAACTTACGTAGAATGCCTTAGCCTGGTGGGACAGAGATGTTTCAGAGAGAAAGAGGAATATACATGGGCAAATCAGCACATAAGAAGATATGTGGTATCACCTAAGAAAGAGATACATACCAGCTTACTACCACAGAGACTTGCAAAATAGGTTCAAAAAGGTAGAAAAGTCATTTGATGAATTTGAAACATTCATGGACAGATTGGTTGAAGATTCAAAGGAAACTTTAATGACACAATTCTTAGAAGGTCTACATGAAAATATTGTAAGAAAGGTAGAGATATAAACCTACCGTGATCTAGAAGAGCTGTTACACCTGGCGATTCAAGTAGAGCATCATATCAAGAAGAAAAAAGCCTCAACAAACATAAGTAAGATGACTTGGACTCCTCAGCCTCAAAGACACATAGACAAAAGAAAGTCTACTGAAGTTGGGTTTAAATTCAAGAAACCAATGCCAAAAACATCAATAGTAACTAAACCAGAGTAAAGTAAGTTTCAGAATTATAGAGCTTGTGATACCATGATGCAAGAGAGTATCAAAACCAAAAAGTAATGATCCTTAAAGACAAAGGTCAGAAAAAGAGCAAGTAGAATCTAAAGAAGATGTGATTGACTATCCGGATGAAGGAGAATTACTAGTGACTAAGAGAGCTCTAAGTGCACTCTTTGACCCCGAGACCATCGAAAGATAGAATATGTTTCACTCTCAGTTCTCTAGTAACCAAAGTATGTACTTTAATTATTAATAGAGGCTCTTGTACTAATGTAGCAATCAAGCATTTGGTGGAAAGCTAGGTCTCAAGAAGACAAAACATCCAAAACCCTACCGTTTAAAGTGGCTCAATGATGAAACTGAGCTCAAGATAGGTGAACAAGTCATTGTACCATTCAATGTGGGGAAGTATGCTGGCCAGTGATGTTATGCCAGTGCAAGCAGGAAATCTTCTATTAGGAAGACCATGAAAATTTGACAAAGAAACAATTCACAATGATTTTACTAATTACTACAATTTAACACACCAACTGCAAGTATAAACATGCACCACTTACTCTACAAGAAGTCCATGAAATACAAAAAGCAATGGACAAATGAGCCAAGGTAAGTAAAGCTAACTTTTATATAACACTTAGTACTGCTCTAAAGCTGACTCAACTAAAAGAAAAAGTCCTACTAATGATCTTCAATCAAGGGTTTTTCTCATGTCAAGAAGAGAAATAACTAACTACCCACTAGAGTATTTAAGCTATTATAGCAGTACAAAGATGTCTTTCCAGAAGAAGGAAACAAACAATATTTTGTTTGACGCTTTATCAAGGAGATATGCTTGGATATCCGAAATGGAGGCATATATGAAGCAGATCCTAACTTTGGAGACAGCTACAAGCAGTGCACTAAGTACCATCCAGATCATTTTACCAGCATGAAGGATTCTTATTCATAGATGAAAATTTTAATGACAGAACTTCTAATAAGAGAAGCACATGGAGGTGGGGTTATGGGAGACTTTGGTGTAGGCAAGACACTAAGCATGTTAGCATAAAAATTTTTTTTTACCTTATCACATCCTATGGTATTTATATCCCATTATCTATTCCTAACATGCTTTGGTTGATGTTTTTTAGATTTTATGCTAGGTTTACCCAAGTTCATATGCAAATAGTCTATAATTTATTGTACATGATTATTTCTATAAGATGACACCTTTCATTCCTTGTACAAAGACAAACGATGCAACACAAACAGCTGATATATTCTTTAAGGAGGTGGTATGTTGGCACGGATTGTCTAGGACCATAGTTTCAGACAGAGACACCTATTTTTAAATCAGTTCGGAAAAACATTATAGAGGAAGCTAGGCACTAAGATACTATTCTCAACTACTTGTCACCCTTTACCTGATGGATAAACTAAAGTTTTAAACCTCACTTTTCAACTCTTTTAAGGGGCACAGTTGATAAAAAACCAAAAGAATTGGCTTGATTACTTGATTACTTATCTTACATTTAATTTTCATGCTACTAAGCTTTCATCTTTGAGATTGTGTACGGTTTTGTGCAAAGCACACCTTTGGATCTATCACCAATGCCATACAAGATCATGTCAGTCGAGATGGAGAGAGCAAAGCAGAGCTCATCAATAAGTTGCACCAGAAAGTCAAGGAAAACATATCATCACGGCACGGCACAATTCAAACAAGCAAAGCGACCCAGAAGACACATGGTCAAGAACTTATCATCAAAGACTGTCCGAACATGAATACTAGCACTGATACATTTGAATGGTCACTTATTCAATAGAATCAAGAACATTCTTTATTTGTTATTTCACTTAAGTAAACCAACAAACCTTTCTTAAAGAGGCTAAAAGCATCACCTTTATCAAGGCTTCAAGACTTAACATAGACCAGCAAAAGAGGAGCATTTGACTATTTTCAAAAGGTAGAAAATCAACTTGCCTACTCTAGCAAAGGAAGAGCGTCGTCAAAGCAAAGGTATGAACGTGTTTTCTTTGATTTTTTCCATTGTAATCTTTAGTTTAAATTCATGAGTTCATTTGTTATAAAAATGTAATCTGCTTCCTTGTATTTTTCTTTGATTTCGTTTTCACATTGTAATTCTTATTCCACCTAAGATGATAGGATTACTATATAAGGTCACTTTGCAGCTTTGTAATCTTCACCCTTTTGATCAATAGAATATCCCTCTTGTGTTCATACATTTGTGTTTTCAATTTCATAAGAGTTTTTGTAAGAATCCATTCTCTTAATAGGTCTTAGACTTATCAAAGCTTCTTTCATACGCTTTGTGGTGCCTCATGATCCGCCCTTTTGGTTAGTAAATTATAATCTCATCCAACAACATTGTCAAGAAAATTTGTATAGTCAATTGAGAAGGTTCCATCTCATTCCACATCAAGTCCATTGATCTAGCAAGAAGATTTGTACAACCAATTGTTTGGTTCAATCGGTTCCATTGTGAGATCAACCCCTTAATCTTACATCACGTAAGCTCCAATAATTTCCTCTGTTGTAGAGGAATTTGTCAAAAGCACTTGGTGCACTATTGACTGGACAGATCGATGTCAAATAGTGTGTAGGCTGAACTTTTCCCTCAAGGAGAAGTGAATATCTCCTTTTTGTAGGCTTAGATCACAACTAATAACTTATTTCAAGCCAAAACAGACTTAAACCTCGAGGAATCTTCTGATATGATAGACGCCTGCTAAAAGATGAAGAAATTATAAATCTAATAGTATAAACATGGACAGACACAGCCTCTGTTAGTGTGAAACAAAGAATCACTAGATGTCACGAAGCAATATCTCTCTGGAGTCGAGAACACTGCATTAACATTCAAAAAGTTATAGAGACTCGCAAAAAGAATCTTGAAGAAGCCATGGTCAGTCTTATTACTGATGAGACTCAAATTCACAGAATCAACGCTGAGCTACAGGAAGCCTACAAGGCTGAAGATGACTACTGGAAACAACATAGTATACAACTTAGGCTTCAACATGGTGATAGAAACATTGGATACTTCCATGAAGCTACCCGTGGAAGAAGAATTATGAATAAATTCTCCATCATAGAGGACAATGAAGGAAATATATATATATATATCACGAAGAAGAAGAAATAACAAAAGTAACAACTACTTACTTAGAAGAAATTTTTGCATCCCACCGAGTCGATAATACTGAAGTTGTAGCTCATGCACTTCAAAGACGGGTCTCTCCTGAGGACAGTTTTATACTGATTGCTGATCCCATGGTTGAATAGATTAGGAAACCATCCTTCTCAATTCACGCAGGCAAACTCTCTGAACCCGATGGTTTGTCTGCAAAATTGTTTCCACTCCAACTGGCCGATAGTTGGTTAAAAACTACCTCATAATTGCAAAAGAAGGCGGAGTGGAAAAATACTTAAGCCTTCTAGCAGTGTGGAAGAAGAAAAAGAGACTTGTTTACTCTAATTGTGGATCAGATCAGGCAAAGGGCTATTAAATGGTCTTCAAATTGTTTTGGCTAGTCAAGAAAAATGATTTTACTGAAGTTGGTTTTATCTTCAATGCCCACCTATGGAATGTTTTACTTTAAGCTCCCTATATGCCTCTGTAAAATAATTCAATTGGCATTAACCAAGTTCTGGTGGAACTCAAACCAAAAAAAAAAAAGAAAAAGATGTGTTGGTTACCTTCAAAACTTACAAACTCAAAGAAGAACGCTGGACATGGATTTCGTGAGATTCAGTCTTTTAACAATGTCCTCCTAGCAAGCTCAGTTGGAGAAATATCATTCATGCTTGTTAGCGCGAGTCTTTACAGGGAAATACTGTCGCAACACTACCTTCTTTCATAACACCACCCCCATGCCAGCTTCCCACGGTTGGACCAGAATTATGATAGGGTATTGGAGACAACACTTGACAAAAGTTTGGATGGAACCATGGATTTCGCTCAGCTCTCCTACCACCCCCTATGGCCCAACACCAAGAAAACTTGTGAGATAATGTCTCAGAACTAATCTTAGAGTCAATAATGGAATGAAATTAAAAAAAGATTCTGCGAACTCTTACCTGAACTAGGAGATAACATATTTTGTATTCGTCACACCTTCAAAGGAGCCTTAGATAAGCTTGTGTGGCTTCCTCTAAAGTATGGAACCTACTCCACAAAGTCAGGATACCATTCTTCTCATTCGGATATGTTTCAAGTAGATAATGCTTTGACTCACTCAAACTTTTCCTGGAACTCAGACATATGGGCGAGTAACACATCAGCAAAATTGAAAATGTTCCTCTAAAAAGAAATATACGGAGCTATCTTTGTGGGAAAGAACCTCTTCAAGCAAAACATAACTGCACACTCAAACTGTATCAAATGTTGTGAACTAGAGTCAACAAACCACCTCTTCTTCCAATGCTAGTTTGCGAGAATGATATCAAGGTTTCTCCTTTAAGTACTTTGGTCGATTCCACCACCTTCCATGATTTCAAAACTGGTAAAGTTAAACTCCTCTGCCTATCACCAGTGGAAATCGGAACCGAACCAATTTTTTCATGTATATGTTAGACGATCTGGAGAGCCTGTAATCAATTTGTCCTCCTAATCGAAATGCACAGAGAGGTAGAAAACAGAAATGTCCTTGTTATATGTAACTTTAATATGATGTTCATATATGTGGTTATATCCGGTAGAGCACATAACACAAAAATATTGACTCTTTGGCGAGGAATGAGCCTTTTTCACATCCGCTAAATACAAAATATAACTTAGTTGATGTTGGATATCCAACCAAAATAAGGTATCTTGGCTTGCAGTTTGGTATCATCTAGAAAACTGCCAATAATCGTTGACATTCAAGTTTATGATCAGTGATTGAACGGACATTTGAAATATGAAAAACCAAATAAAAAACTATAAATCGTAAGCATCCAAAATATGGTTTAACTAATTGGATAAAACTTCTAACCACAACAATGACATTATTCAGCTTAAAGATAATGTTTTTGTACGTTGACAGATAAGAGATTTATGTATATAACTAGTAAATTGAGTAAATAACATTGATTATCTTATCAAATTGTTTATTTTTGGTTTGATTTTTATTTATTAGTTTTATTTGTTATATTTTTTTATTAACATGTGATATTTACGTTTATTTATTACATTTTTCATTCAAATAAATATTTTATAAATTTAAAAAATAAAAATTAATAACTAAAAATAAATAAAAATAAACAACCAAATAAATAGATTGTTAATTATAAAACAAATAAAATAAACAGTTCAACAATAGATCACATAAACCACTTGTATGATAATGAAACGAACAACCAATAGCAATGTCTGATCATATCCGTTAATTGCAAACACTGATCGTGAATGCCAGTAACCTCTAAATGAACAAGATCATATAACAATCGTTTGTGTCAAGAGAAAAAGGAAGATGTATTAACAGAAACAATAAATATCAGGATTAAACGTAACGAACAATAACGAATGTGCTTGAAAATTCCAAATAGTCCTTATGTTTTAATTAAATTAATGTGGTTTCACGAATCCGATTTCACACAATTCCCCAAAAGTCAAAACTCATCTAACTACTCCTTTCTTGGCAAAGGAGAAACTTCATAAGATTGAAAAATTTAGTACAACTTCCATTCTTGAAATCTTACCTTCCATTAGAAACTTAACTCTACAAAACAAAATGATTTCAAATTAAAAAAAATTTAAACGTGAATTAATTAAATAAAACATAATATCAAAAAGTAAACGTGAACTACCAATAATTAACTAATACAAAAGGTGAAGCTCTTCCATTGGTGTCCATACAGCTGTGGTTTTAGGCTCGAATCGGTCACGAGAAATTTTAAAAACTAAAATAATAATAATAATAACATAAAATAAAATAAAAACAGAAATTGTGGTTTTCAATCAGCAGCGATTTCTTCTCGATCCAAATCCTTCTTCTTCTTCACCATATAAGCTTTTCTCTTTCAAAAATCATTTTTCGACGTAACCATTTATTCTTCTTATGATATAAGTCAAATCCGAGCTTCTGAGTGTGATCTATTCTCTGTGATCGGAGAGAGTTGAGTATTTATCTATTAGGATTTTTGTCATCATTTCTTTGATTTAGAAGAATCAGCGGTGATTCTGTATCTGTTTCATCGATTCTGCACATTTTCTGCTAGTCCGAGGTGCGAGATTCAAAGGGAGGAGATACGAGCCACGGATCATTTCTTTGCTATTGCTGTTTTTGTTCGTTGGGGTTTGGTTAGATTTGGAGTGTCTTGGTTTGGTTTCGTGTGAATCCGGAAGTTTTAATCAGGAGAAAACTGTTTACTCTCGGAGATTGGTGAATGCTCCGGCGATAGAATTCCCTGAGCCACCGGCTCGGGGGAGATCCGTAAGTTAAAGATCAACGGACGAAAGTGACGAGCATCGGCTATGTCTTCATCTCCATCAATAGACGATAGCGGATTGGGCTCATCTAGACCAAATGCTCTTCACGGGGAATTCAAACTCTTCGAGACTCAATCGGTAACTAAAATCTCAACCTCGAGTTTCATTGCTCTGAAATTTGATTCTTTATTTTCTTTAAGCAAAATTGGATCAGCTGCCTGATATTTTTTTTTGTATGTTGGATTAACAAGTCTTATGGTTTCTCTCCGTAGAAATTTCTGCTTCTCTCTTAGCACTCTTATGAAATAGTTGATCTTTAGGATTTGATTGCGCGAAGCTATTGACTTGGTTCCTCATCATGAATTCCTACTTTTTTTTCCAGAACTTTTACATGATTGGTTGGGATGGAAGTGGAGTTTACAGAGTACTAAAGATAGACCGCCTTGATCCGTATGAGCTGAACATTAGTGAGGATTCGACTCCTTACACAAAGAAAGAATGCTATGAGTTGCTAAAACGGATACATGAAGGAAACAAAGCCACGGGTGGGCTGAAACTTGTGACTCTTTGTTATGGCATTATTGGTATGTGTTTATCTCAAGTCTGTACATATGCTTCTGTTACTTTGTTGATTTTCACCTATTATGTTCTCTCAGGCTTCATTAAATTCTTGGGACCTTACTACATGCTGCTTATAACTGAAAGAAGACAAATAGGTGCGGTTTTGGGTCACAGTGTCTATGCGGTAGCAAAGAGCGAGATAGTTGCGTTGCAGAGTTCTACTGTGCACTGCAACATTGCAAATTCAGGAGATGAAAACAGGTTTTTGAGATTTCTTTGTGCCATATTTTTGTTTATTTATTTCTGGAATTTCTTTTCTGTTCTCTAGGAAAAGGAAAGTGTAGATCCCTAAAGTTCCATCCTTTCCACGTGTTAATGTGCTGAAGTCATCTAACTCTTACTTTTTCTTATGTGATATTTTCGATCTGTTGATAAACAGATATAAGAGACTCCTGTGTATGGTGGACCTCACAAAGGACTTCTTTTTCAGCTATTCTTACAATATAATGATAAGTTACCAGAAGAATGTATGCAGCTACGAGACGGGACATATTCTCTATGAGAAAATGTTTGTCTGGAATGAATTCTTGACTCGGGGAATCCGACATCATCTTCGGAATACCCTGTGGACTGTTGCATTGGTTTATGGTTTCTTTAAGCAGGTGAGAATTAGTATGTTTTCTGACAGCTCACTGCTACAAAAAAAAAATTTAAATGCATGTCATCTTTCTTAATCTACTTCGTTCACGCAGCATGGCCTTTTACATTTAAAGCTTAACCTGTGATGTCTTGTTTTATCATTTCTGTATTGCACCAACGGCCTAATAAGAAGCTTTTTATTTCACATAGATATTTCGAACATCTGTTATCAATTATGGTACTGTTATAGTGCTACTTCAGTTATATATGTAGTTATGGTGTACTGGCATCTTAAATCTCCAGTACCTGGATGCTCAAGAACCATGCTTCATTTGTCATGTAGGTCTCTCTTTCTGAATCTGGAAGGAATTTCAAGGTCACACTTATAGCTAGGCGTTCCCGTCATAATGCTGGAACCAGGTAACAATTTTTTTCACTCACTAGTCGGCCAATAAAAATTATGTGGTAAGCATGTCATTGACGCTCCACAGTATGCCTCGAGAGGATTAAGTGTAATTTTTTTGCAAATAAAAAAACTGCATAATTAGTCATATCCAGATATCTCACTAGAGTCTTGCACAATATTCAAAATCCCAATAATATGAGATGTACGTTCTTTTAATTTTACCAGTTATCATAGCTATCCTCCTTCAGCTCTCCTAAATTTCTTTTCACATTAGGTACTTGAAGCGAGGAGTAAACAGAAATGGCAATGTTGCCAATGATGTTGAGACCGAGCAGATACTGTCTGAGGATGTTCCTGAAGACCATCCTATGCAAATAACTTCTGTTGTGCAGAATCGTGGCTCAATCCCTCTTTTCTGGTCACAAGAGACCTCACGGTTGAATCTAAAGCCGGATATAGTTTGTAAGTTTTATGTCACCAATTACTGGCACTGCTCCCTCTCTCTCTCTCTCTCTCTCTCTCTCTCTCTCTCTCTCTCTGTCTCTCTATCCCCATTCTCTCTCCCCTGTTTAACAACATTAATATCAAATGTAGTGTCAAAAAAAGAGCCAAACTATGAAGCGACTAGACTTCACTTTGATAACCTTGTAGAACGATACGGAAACCCCATCATAATTCTGAATTTGATCAAGGTGAGTTTCCTAATCTACCTAGTATTTCACTTGATGTTATCATTATAATTCTGGTGCATCCACATCTCATGGTTTTTTATTAAATATGTCCTTTGGTTTTCACAAACATAGACAAAAGAAAAGAGACCAAGAGAGTCGATCCTCCGGGCAGAGTTTGCTAATGCAATTGACTATATAAACAAAGATTTATCTGAAGAAAATCGTCTTAGATTCCTCCACTGGGACCTGCACAAACATTTTCAGAGGTATCTATCGTGTACACACTTCTCTTGGTGATCCAGCTGCTACAATCATGTGAAATTTCTTAATACAATTTTAGATGAAAACCAGTTTTCTGATTTGTCTTTCTTCCAGAAAAACAACAAATGTTCTGGCACTCCTTGGCAAAGTAGCTGTCTGTGCATTGATGCTTACAGGATTCTTTTACCATCAAGTCACACCAGGGATGAAGTTTGAGGGTTACATGAGTTTGTCTTCTTCTGAGTAAGTTTTTAGCTTGAATTCCTGCTATCACTTAAACAGACCAATTTCATCCAGCTTTATTTTGTGGTGTCTGGTCAATTCTCCTATTCATCAATTTTATTATGAGATGAACCTTGTTATCATGTATTTTTGTTGTCTTTTCTTGTTACTGGTAATATCCCGGATATAGCCATTATTCTATCAATATTTAGTTATAAAATTATTTGAACTGTGTTATAACAGTTGCTCGGTAGAGATGATGGAACGAAAATTAGATTTTGGAAATATCTTCTTACACTACTGTTACTATTCTGATGTATTAAAATTGCAGTGCTGACTCTGGGGACATATCTCTGCGCAGTAACTCTGATGATGGGGATCATGATATTCTAGAGAAGACATCTAGCAGGAGTAATAATATTGGTTATGAAAAATGTGTTGTCAAGGCAACCAGGCTTCAGAGGGGTGTGCTAAGGACCAATTGCATTGATTGCCTTGACCGTACAAACGTAGCACAATATGCGTATGGTTGGGCTGCTCTTGGGGAGCAACTTCATGTTTTAGGGATTAGAGATGCTCCAGCCATAGAACTTGATGATCCTTTGGCTATTTCATTAATGGGGCTGTATGAGAGAATGGGAGACACTCTAGCTCATCAGTATGGCGGATCTGCAGCCCACAACAAGGTAATATTAATTTTTTAACATTGAATCTCACGGAAGAAGTCTATTAAATCTCCTGCTAGAAACAATCTGTGATATAGTTCTTCATTTTGTAATTAGCTTATTTTCCATCTGCATTGAATAACATCTACAATCATCTGTGATTCTTGATTGAACAATGTCAAGGGTCAAAACAAACGTCTCAAGTGAACGTTTTGAATACTATTATGTGGATCCCTATTGTTGATTCCTAGAATTTTGATGGGGAATAGGTGTTCAGTGAGAGAAGAGGCCAGTGGAGAGCAGCAACTCAGTCACAGGAGTTCCTGAGAACCCTGCAACGATATTATAATAATGCATATATGGATGCAGATAAACAAGACGCCATTAATATGTAAGTTGCTCCCTCTCAGCCTCTCTCTATCTAAATCCATCTATGTTAAAAAACGTTTTTGGGCTTTTGTAACTTTTCTATATGCAGATTTCTTGGCGCATTTCAGCCTGAACAGGGAATGCCAGCAATCTGGGAGTTACGGTCAAATTCCCTCTCTAATGGACGAAATGGAGAAATGATTATAGGGGAAGATGAAAGGTAGCTTATGACAACGCAAATTTGAATCTGGTGTGAGCTATTTATAAATATTTCATCCTTCACCAAGGTTTCAAGTGTCCCACTCTCCTTTAAACACGCTTCAGTGATTCAGGAGTCCTTTGGTTTTAATAGTACAATAGACCTAGTTAAGGCGTCTCTTCAGGAACTGTTAGACAGATAGCTTCAACATCTTTTGATGCCAGGATATCATTCTCTACTGTAACTTCCATTTTATATAGCTTTTGGAACCCAATTTTACCTTCTTCCTAATTCATGGGACGACTGTACTATATGGATGAATGGCTTTTTCTTAGTTTAGAAATAGAGTCATGAGAAACGAGGATTGGTTTGGTCAATGCACCAAGCTGTATGTTCTAGTCATTTTAGATTCTGATAGAAATGATTCAGGGCTCTATATGTTTCTTCTTTTGTTGTTTATGACTTCTTGGCTACTCTTAAGAAATGAGAAACCTAAAATTACTATGTTTCTTCACTAATCTTGATCTCTTCCTATAATGCTTTCAGGTTTCTTGTGAAAAGGTGCTTATCAGATTGTGATTTTCTCCATGAAAGTTGCACTCCGCTGTCAACTATGGGTAGCAAGCATGAAAGCATGCCACAGAAAGGTTTCTCTGCGCCATTACACCAGATGAGCCATATTCTTTCAGAGTCATCATCTGATTTACCACTTTCTGATGATGTAGCATTATCGAGGTTTGTTTCTATTTCTCTTACATATTCTGCTGAGTGGAGTTAAGTTAAAATTTCTAGATCACGAGATCCAATGTAGTTCAACTGTTAGGAATTGTCACTTGTAGTTGAACGTATATGGAAAGGCATACTCTAATTTCCTTTTAGTGTCCATGGCATGTGTGCATTATATATGTTGTACATGTCAATTCTATTAATAGGATCGAGCTCATATTCTCTTAGGTTGTTCATGGAATCAAAGAATGAAACTTAAAAGCATTTATTTATTTAGTAGATCGTAGTAAGTTAAACTGACTTCTCCAGACACAATATTTATGTAGGTGTACTCCATCAATGCCTAGTAAACAGCTCTTTGGAGATGTGCAAAAGGTTCATCGTTTTAGTAGTGACCAAGTTTACTTTTCCGGGCAGGAAGACATGTCTAGTGTCTCCAATTTTGTTGATATTGAGTTGCTTTCATCGTCGGAAAATCTATGCGATAATGATCTATATGACAGGTAACATAACGAGTCTTAATTACTACAAAAAATTTTTTTGCAACTTAGGAGTTTGAAATTGCTTTTCAGAAAAAACATATCGTTCAACTATCTACAGAACCAATTGTTAGAAAACGCACATAAAAAAGAATACATCTAAAGGTTGAATTGGGTGATGCGTTACGACATTCATTATTGATTTGGTGATGAGATGGAACCTGACGGTAGCTTGTGTAGAGTTTGAAAATATTATAACAAGATCCACTTTACTCTTCTCTGTATAATTCTATCACCATTCATGATAACTTATGTTTGATTCAATCTGTGGAAAAATTAATTATTCGTCAAAAATGGTCTTCGTGATCAATCATGTAACTTTCAGCAGGTCGTCGGCGCTTAGAAGAAATTTGATAGCGGAGATGTCTTCAACAGAGAACATCATCAACGGAATAGGACAATCACCTCCAGCTTCAAGTGAGAGTGGATCAAGTAGCAGTAAGGTCAGTGCCCTCCTAATCTTGGCATTTCTTTCGCACATAATCTCATCCGACTTTGATTGCTTATTCTTTGGGAATATAGAAATTGTTATTGCTTTTATTTGAGTGAGTTTCAACCAAAATTGTATTTCTCCATAGGGAAAGGAACAAATGGGAACAAAGATTCGTGAGGATTTTCCAGATAGCTTTAAAGAATGGGTAGCATGCGGTGAAGCACTCTGCCACTGAACATTCACAAATCACAATCTCTTACTTGTCGAAAATCTTAGGAACATGGATTGTACAATAGAGCAGTGTAATACTGAATAGCTGAAACGTTTGAGTTGCAGAAAAATATTAAATTTCACTTTTTTCCTCTTTTGAGAGACTTTTTTTTTCTTTCTAATTTGTATTGTATCAGTATGATATTTAGGCCTCTTTCTCGTTTTTAAATATAATGTACTGTTATATAAAAAGCTTGTAAGATTTGTTCCCTCGTGTTAGGACTATTTGATTAGTTTCTCTCTTGGGAATTGTTCCCATTCGTTTATTAGAGGGTTGTTTCTCAAGACACTTCTTCGACTCGTAAAAATGAAGTTTGGCTTTGGGTGCACATGGTTGGAAAATCGGTCAATTCTACCATAAAATAATACTTGCTTGTTAATACATACATGATATATTTATAAATGCCGACAAACACATGAACTAGCTATTAATTTAAATTTATTATGTGGAAATGATGTAGTATAATACAACTTTTAAAATTTATCATATATCTGAAATTTAAATTTAATGTTTCACAATGTTAAAGACATTAAAATTATTATATTTATTTGACAAAAAATTGAATTTAGTACATGAACTCTGTGAATCACACTAATTTTATCAGTCATACACAGAGTTATGTTTCTGTTAACACGTGGATAACTGATTTGGTCTGGTTGAAAATATACAAGTTAAATTTCTTTTTAATTGATCTGATCGAAAAATGACATTTGATTTAGTCTTATTGTGATGATTTGGGGAAAATTTGAAATTATAATTTTGTTTTGAGTCAATTTCTCAAACATTTCATTTTTATAAGGTGTTTCTAAAATACTTTTACCATTTCTAAAATACTTTTTATGGATCTCACACTCATTTCTTTTCATCATTTATTCTTCCCCCTTTATCTCGTTTATTTAAATAAAAAAAGTTTTAAAATATTCATTCTCTCTTTTTTCCTTATTAAACAAATATAAAATTATGTTGGAATTCACAAAAAAAAACTTATTTTTCTTTTCTTCTTTGTTATTAACGTGAACCACCCACCTTTTCAACCAATATTTTTTCAATTTTTTCTTTTTCTCTCCATTAAACAACTTTACATGATTCATCATTTGCTCTGCACTCGTCTGTCAATGAGCTTTTATATGTTGTCCACGGTTGGAGACTCGTTTACGCCATTAAAATGGAGCTTCAATGTGGTTTTATTATAGTTTGGCGTTTAAAGAGAATTTAAGTGGGATTTGAGCTCCGGTTCTGCAATTCAGGTAGTGAGCATCATCTAGATGTTCGTTTATGGGTAAAGTGACAAGAATGGTGAAATGTAGCTGAATTTTTTTATATTACAGAAAAAGTACAACTGCGTATTAGTAGTATTACAAATACAACTATGTACAACTAAGATATTGTGTAAAACAAGATACTACTAATATAATGTTATTACTAAGAAATTATGTAATGTTGGATTTTATTATTTTCAGGGTATAATGAATTAAAAGCAATGGATTCTCATAGACTTTGATTATGCAGGAAATTATGTAAGAAAGGGAGTTGATGTTGTATGTATTTCTAGAGAAGATGTTCATCATGCTCTTGTGATTAAAAAATCAAGGATGTCACTTATAGACTGTTGGTTAAAGATATATACAAGTTCCTTATATATCTTATTGGCTTATTGCAGGACGATATATCAAGTTTCTCATATATGCAAGTGGACAGTTCTTGACCATATATGCGATATGGTTGTCCTTCTTCCATATTATGACACCAAAAGATGAAGACCTCATGTAATAAAGTTTCCATCATTTGGATAACATCGATAAAGGAGAAGAATTTCTTCCAGGGGAGGTTTGTATTCTTGGTTTGAGTCTAGTAGTAGTAGCCAAATGGAGTGTAGTAGTGACACTATGTATTAAGAATAAAACTTGTTATTACTCGTGTTGGAATGAAGAAGAAATGATGAATTTAGAATGCCCCTTATGGCTATTAATAAGCCGTGAGATATGTGTTAGGGAAGAGTGTCTTAGGCTTGTTTGTGTTCTAGTATTATGTTATCCTTGTAGCCATTCATGTATAAGACTATCCTTGTATCCAAACAAGCCTAGACTAGATTAGTATAAATACATTACTCCCTTCACATTTTGTAACTAAGAATTTATAATTCTCATTCTCTTAATAAAATCATTCTTTTCTCCAATTCTCTCTAATCTCTCATTCTCTCATTCTACAAATCTCTTAATCTCATAACCTTTCATGGTATCAGAGCCAGGTTACATCAAATCTGGGTAAATTTCATCATTCATTCATTGATTCAAGAAGAATTCTTCTTGTTCTTCATCCTGTTCTTAGTTAAAATCGAGCATCATTTTGTAACGCAATTTCCGGCCAAACCACGACTCCGTTTGACGATCTGCTGTCTATGGATTGTACATAGGCGAGTTCTGAAGCCACTCCTGTTTTAATTGCATCGTTTGACGATCTGCTGTCCGTGTTTCCCAGGTCATCCCGACGTCGATTCTTCATAAAAACGTGTTTTTCTAAATCTTAAACTCAAGAACTTCGAGTCTAGTTTCTGTTTAAAAAAAGCAGAACTCAATTCCATTTAGTTTGACGGATTTGCTTGAAGTTTTCCTCAGAGACATCTAAAATCGCTCATACCAAGATCCTGGTGATACAATTCTAATTCTTTCTCAGTTTTCTTTAATTTTTTGAATCTGGAAAGTTAAATTAGTGTCTTGTGAGGGTTTCCACGAAAATTTAGTTCAATCTAATAGGTTCAAGACTTCAAGATTGATTTTCTTGATTTCCTTGTTAATCTTTAAAAGTTTAGAATTAGAATCTTGAAATTTAGGATTGGTTTTAATTCACAGAATTCGAATTTTACTTGAATTTGTTTGTTAATAGTTGATAAAGTCTGTTATTAGGTGGTTTTAATTTGTTAAAATCTTGTTACAAGAGTTGATTAAAATCTGTTGAAGGTTGTTATATGCTGTTGGAGTTTTCTTGAATTACAAGATTTTTTTTTATTTTGTTTCTTGCACTCCACGCACAAGCATACTACTTCACGTACACGAACACATCTTGTCCAACACATACTCGTTTGTGGATTGCAGGTGGGACAAGCATTCGTGGAACAACGATCGTGACGAGTAAACTTCTCGTCCCGACCAGCTTTGCTTCTGACCAAAGGCCGTGTCGTTTTATCATCTGATCGTGCCGTGTACAAGCCCTTGGAAACATCATCCGTGTACAAGGTGTGACGTGCCGTGATCCAGTTCCGAATTCACAAAGCACTATGGCTTATTCATAGCTTCGTGGGCTGAGCTAGAATTGCTAAGGCCAGCCACCATTGACCCACTTGTTCTCCTTGAAAGGAAAGAACAAGATAAGGTGTTTGGGTTACTTTTAACACTTAATTCTACTTACTCAGATCTTATTAAGCATATTCTCAGGTCTGATAAGTTGCCTAGCTTGGAGGATGTTTGTGCTCAAATTCAAAAGGAGCAAGGATCCCATGGATTGTTTGGCAACAAGGCTGAACTAATAACTGCACACAAAAGCTTCTTCAAACCAGAAAATGATTCTAAGAAGAGGAGAAAAATTTGTGACCATTGCAAGAGGAATGACCATACAAAGAAGGATTGCTGGGTACTTCATCCTCATCTGAAGCCAACTTGGGCTTCACGGCCTCAGCAATCCACGGCCACGGCCAGTCAAGCTCACGGTCCTTCAAAAGCGTGTGGAATCGGTTCCCTTTCTCACTCAGCCTCCACCACCACCATGTCAAAAGCATCTGACTTTGTGACAAAATCAGACTTAGAAGCTCTTATCAAGGCTATAAAGGATAGCAATGTGACGGGTAAAACTTTTCATGCTTCTTTTCAAACTTCTTTTACTCCTAATGCTCCTAAATCTTTGGTGGTTGATTCTGGTGCTTCTCATCACATGATTAGTGATTTAGGATTGCTAGAAAATGTAGAACCTGCCCTAGGTAATGTTCTCATTGCTAATGGAATTAAAGTACCAATCAAAGGCATAGGAACATTGAAGTTGTTTGATAAAGAATCTAAGGCATTTTACATGCCTTCTTTTACTTCTAACTTGCTTTCAGTTAAAAGAGCTACTACTGATTTAAATTGTCATGCTATATTTGGTCTTAATGATTTATACTTTCAGGATATTGAAACTAGTAGAAGATTTGGACAATGAACCACAAGAGATGACTTGTATGTGCTTGAAAACATGACTAGTACTAGTGAGTTAGATGCGGTTTTTCAAGCAAGTGCATTTAGTACTGATTCTGATTTTTGGCATGCTAGATTAGGACATCCTCATCCTAGAGCTCTTGAATTGATTGTTCCTGGATTGAAAATGCCAAAGGAGTTGTGTGATTCTTGTATTCTTGGGAAGCATTGTAAAACAGTTTTTGAAAAATCTATGCATACTTATGATAATTGTTTTGAATTGGTGCATTATGATGTTTGGACATCTCTATTTCCATCTAGAGAAAACCATAAGTATTTTGTGATATTTATTGATGAAAAGTCCAAATATACTTGGGTTACTTTACTTGGTTCTAAAGATAGAGTATTTGATGCATTTTTAAATTTTCAAGCATATGTTACTAATCAATACAATGCAAATATTAAATGCTTTAGAACAGATAATGGTGGAGAATACACTAGCACCAGAGTCAATAACATTTAGCTAAGCATGACATTGAGAATCAAACCAGCTGTCCTTACACTCCACAACAAAATGGAGTAGCTGAAAAGAAGAATAGGCATTTGATGGAAGTTGTGAGAACAATGATGTTCCACATGGAAGTACCCAAACGATTTTGGGGGGATGCACTTGTAGCTGCATGCTACTTGATTAATAGGACTCATACAAATTTCCTAGATGACCTATCTTCATTTGAGGTACTAAAAAAAACTAGACCCAATATTGATCATTTGAGAGTTTTTGGTTGTGTATGTTTTGTATTAGTTCCAAGGGAGCAAAGGAACAAGCTGGATCCAAAGAGTACAAAAGCTATGTTCATTGGGTATTCTTCTACTCAGAAGGATAAAAATGTTATGAACCAGAGACTAGAAGAGTATTGGTATATAGAGATGTTAAGTTCCAAGAAGAAAAATGTTTCTATGAAGAAGGAACTTGGGACCAATTTAAGGACATCTCGTCAACAAGATCAGACCAAGCTGAATACTTAAGGAAGCTCTTGGAAAGCATTGGAATAGTAGGTGGCCCTCTTCCTCTCAGCACACGGTCACCTCACCAATGCCACCTGCACAAGAACCAGGCGCCCCTAGCTCAGCCGGACCTCCGGTGGAACCGCGGCCTTTCACCCCAGCTGGTCCATCCTGCTCACGGCAAACCCCTTCTTTCAGCTCTCCTGGTTTTCCTCCTCTTGAACATGGGGGGGGGGAGAAGCATCTACTCATGTCCAACAAGACTCAGCAGGAGATGAATCAATCCTAGTCTCGCTTCCAAAAGAAGAGATGTTCCCACTCTTGTTGAAGTCTTAGGTGAAGAAGAGGAACCTAATCAAGAAGCTCCACCTACAGTTTTAAGAAGGAGCAAAAGACAAAGGAATCCACCAGTGTTCTACAATGGGAATGTTGTTGTTCATCATGATCAGGGAGTTTGTAATATTGCTCACTTACCTTCTAATCATGTTGCTTTTATTTATAGTCTTGATAATGAGCAGATTCCCAAGACATATGAAGAAGCTATGTCCAAAAAGGAATGGAGGGAAGCTATTTTAGCTGAGAAACAAGTCATGGAAAGGAATGTTACTCATGCTTCAGCTACTCTACCAAAAGGAAGAAGGGCTGTAAGTTCTAAGTGGATTTTTACCATTAAATACAAAAGCAATGGTGAAATTGATAAATATAAAGCTAGGTTGGTGGCTAGGGGTTTTACTCAGACATATGGTGAGGATTATAGGGATACCTTTGCACCTGTAGCTAAGCTTCATTCTGTTAATGTTGTTCTTTCACTTGCTACTAACCTTGAGTGGGAGTTGTGGAAAATGGATGTCAAGAATGCTTTCTTACAAGGTGAGCTAGAAGAAGAGGTTTACATGTCACCACCACCTGGCCTAGAAGAAGAGGTTGGAAGCGGCAATACACTTAGACTAAGTAAGGCTATTTATGGCCTTAAACAATCTCCAAGAGCTTTGTACCACAAGCTAAGTGTAACCTTAATGGATAGAGGCTTCAAAAGATCTGAAGTTGAACATACTCTTTTTACACTAAAGAGTAAGGAATGTATTGTGGTAATTCTTATCTATGTAGATGATATAATCATATATGGTAGTGATAGTGTTGGTATTGTATCTACTAAAGATTACTTAAAGAGTGTCTTTGATATTAAGGATTTAGGAGAACTTAAATACTTCTTAGGAATTGAAGTGTGTAGGTTCAAGGAAGGTCTCTTTTTATCCCAAAGGAAGTATGTTGTAGATTTACTAACCTCTACAGGTATGATGAAGCTAGACCAGCCAAAACACCCTTAGAAGAAGATTATAAAATCGCAACTAAGGGGGAGCTAGAGGAGGAAATTGATTTTCATGATCCTAAGCTCTATAGGAAAGTGGTTGGTAAGCTTATTTATCTAACCATCACAAGACCAGATTTATTTTTCTGTGAATCAGGTATCTCAACATATGCAAGGACCAAAAATGAGACATTGGGAGATGGCCGTGCGAATTCTAAGATACCTAAAGGGCACACATGCTATTGTACTTTCAAATGAGGAAACCTTGTGACTTGGAAAACCAAGAAGCAAAATGTGGTATCATGCTCTAGTGCAGAATCAGAATATAGAGCAATGAGGAAGATTACAACTGAATGCATTTGGCTGAAGCAACTCTTGGAAGATTTAGCCGTGAAGTGTGAGGATCCTATCACCATCCACTGTGACAATCAGGCTGCCATACACATAGCCTCCAACTCAGTGTTCCATGAAAGGACCAAGCATATAGAAGTGGACTGCCACAAAGTAAGAGAGGCTATTGGGAAAGGTATCATCTTGCCTTGCTATACAAGGAGTGAGGACCAACTAGCTGATGTGTTCACCAAGGCAACATCTCTGAAAAATGGCGCCTCTATCTATCCAAGACTTGGCCTTATGACCATTCCACACCAATGATCCCAACAAGGAGTGTTATACTCTTTTTCCCTAGAAAATATTTTGTCCCAATTGGGTTTTCTTTCTTTAGGTTTTTAATGAGGTAATACTTTATGGTTGCAAGCTTAGATATTCTTCATGTCTTAAGCTTGAGGGGGAGTGTTGGAATGAAGAAGAAATGATGAATTTAGAATGTCCCTTATGGCTATTAATAAGCCGTGAGATATGTGTTAGGGAGGAGTGTCTTAGGCTTGTTTGTGTTCTAGTATTATGTTATCCTTGTAGCCATTCATGTATAAGGCTATCCTTGTATCTAAACAAGCCTAGACTAGATTAGTATAAATACCGTACTCCCTTCACATTTTGAACTAAGAATTTATAATTCTCATTCTCTTAATAAAATTATTCTTTTCTCTAATTCTCTCTAATCTCTCATTCTCTCATTCTACAAATCTCTTAATCTCATAATCTTTCAACTCGTACAACTATTTGTCAAAAATATAACTGAATATTACACGTATAACTATGTATTAAGAATACAACTGAATATTATTGGTACAACTTTATGGTTTAGGGTTTAGGATTTAGGATTTAAATACTGGAATCAATGTTGTTGAAATAATTATTGTATCTAAATGGAAATGTTTAGGGTTTAGAATTTAAAGTTTAGGGTTTATGTTTATGGATTATAATTATACATATGCGTTAATGAAACCACTGTTAGTGCTATAAGTTATTATGTCGTTCAAGTTAGATCCAAAAAAGAATGTCTTGTTGTAATCTTAGAATATCTTAAATATGTACTACTATAGTCATTCTGATGCAAATTTTTAAAAAATTTTAATTTTGAAAAAAAATTATTATGAAAGTTAACTAACCTTAATTTATTGACCTATTGTATTTGGTACAACTAGCAAAAGTGGCTAAAAATAATGATACAACTGAAAAAAATGAAAAGTAGCAATTATACAACTATGTGTAATCTAATAATTTTTTGTATAGTAGTGCGAATGCACCAGGGTGAACACGCCACAAGTGTGAACGTGCAAGTGGGACTCACACATGTGAGAATGAACGCGCAAGTGGTGTCTGCATAAGTGTGAATGTGCTTATTTAAATAATACATAGTTGTATTCACACTATTTAATTGTATTATTTAAACATAAATGTACTCAGTTGTATTCGTACTACTTAGTTACATTTGTAAAACATAATTATATAAAATGCCACATAAAACCGTATAAAACTAAAATAAAGCCAAAAATATCTAAAACATAACCAACATTATGCAAACATCCATATAAAGCCACATAAAACCAATGGTGATGACTCTACCATTATATCAGATAAACAAATGCTAATGACATTAAACTTCATTGAGCTTTTCTATTTTTTCAGTGATTATACGACTTGCATTGGTGATTGTTGAGGCATTGGTGATTGTGTGTGTGGTTTAGTATTGGCTGTAGCAGATCTCTTACTGATACTTTAGCATAGGATGTGTGCAAGTGTTAGACTTTCGATCAATGTAACAGTGATCCTCTCCATGTTTCCTGTTTGTAATCACTCAAGACAGATCTTTCTGAATAATATGATAAGATTAATAAAAGAAAAGTCTGCAAATCTGATTACAAAGGAAAGTCTAATGGCTCGATAATGTAAACACTGATAATCTCATGGTGATTATCTCTACAGACTCATAGAGTCTAAGCATCTACAATATCCAGAATATCCTTAGAAATAGCCTGCTTAAATATTTATATAACAAGGCTAAGTGAAACCCGCTAATTCCAAACAAATCTTTACTCTTCAGTTTGAAAAAATTGCTTCCCGCCATCTTTTACTTCCTTGCTCCCCTGCTTATCTTCCTTACGATCACTGAACAACGACCTCTCTATTTCCTGCTCCTGCCCATGATCATCTCTCTATATTGCAAGCTCACGATCTCCATGCTCCTCTGCCACCATTTGAGTAATCATGTCCTCAGCTATCTTATATTTCTTTCTAACGAGAAGCAAGAATTTTAGCTGGTGTTGGCGGTTGCAGCTGGTTCTCCATATGAACTGGTGGCATGGACTGCACCTCAATACGCGACCCAACTGCCCGTTTCAACTGCGAAACATGAAACACCGGGTGAACCTTAGTGTCTTCAGGAAGTTTTAGTTTGTAAGCAGTAGCTCAAATACGTTCTAAAACCCGATAAGGCCCATAGAACTTGGCAGCTAGCTTCTGATTACCCCTGCGAACCACAGAGTGTTGAAGATATGAACGCAGCTTCAAATACACCAATTCTCCCACAACGAACTCCACATGGCGCTTGCTCTTGTCTGCTTGAACTTTCATAAGATGCTGTGATGATGCAGAGGTTTTGTGTATCAAATAAATCAATAATAACCTACAATGTCTATTGCAAGTAATTGGGGTTCAAATCCACAAAGAATCTAGAATGACACACTAAGATTGTATGATTTCGATTTAATCTAAAGTAACAATAAATGGTTATGGTTTTGATTGAAACTTGAATTGAAGGCGAATCTAAACTAGCAAACTAAATAAAAGAAACTTGACTCACAATTAAACTAGACGAATGGCTTCAGGAAAGACATTGATTTGAGAATGATAATAAACTGATTGATCTTGCAGGGTTTTCATTAAGCTCTTTCTAGAACTATGAACAATGACTTAAATCAATACACTCTCATGTCATTGATTACTATGCTAAACAATTATTCTAACTAAACTCTCATTTGGAAGATTAGTCATCTGCATGCATTAGTTTCTGGTTCAATTGGTTCACTAATCACCCTAACATCATCCCTCAATGGCTAGGAGTGAAGTGATCTTAAATGACTTAGTTCTGGAATTTCATCAACACCTCTCGGGTGACAAATTTCCTAGGTTCTAGATTTGATTCTCTAAAGCCAAACCTAGCATTAATTTCAGTCATCAAGAAGGATCTAATAACCTAAACATCAATCAATTATCATTTCATCCCTCATCATCACAGATAAACAAAAAAATTCATAAAAAGATTAAACATGAAAAAAAAGATAAGGGATTGAGAAATTAGCCAAGATGATTCTTTGATTGTCTTAAAGAGGTTCTCCAGAAATAAAAATCTCAAACTTTATGTCTCCTCAATCACCTGGTGGCTGCAGTCTCTATCTCTGATCTAAAACTTGCTAAAAATGACCTAGGGTTGGGTATTTATAGTTTAAAACTAAACCAACCTAACTAAATAAACTAAACTGGTTTAATTACAAATTTTTGGCCTGATCATTAAACCTGATCGATCGATCCAAATATGGAATGATCGATCTTGGAGGGTCTTGGTCGATCTTGGATATTCCTGCAAATTCGAGCAGATGAGATCGATCGGTCATATAATGGACCGATCGATCTTGGTAATCTTCACGGCTTCTTAGCACCTTAGTACTTGCTTCATGCTTCATTTTCATCTTTACTCGAGTCCATTGCATGATCTTCATTTGGGAGACTCCAAAGCTCCACTCAAAACACTCCAAATATGCAAATGCATGATCCTAAACACTAAAATGCATAAATGAGATAAACTACCCTAGAATGATGGTGAATGAAAAAATTTATACAAAAAAATATGAAATATGAGATTAAAATAGCATAATATGCACCTATATCAACTCCCCCAGACTCGCCTTTTGCTTGTCCTCAAGCAACCAACTAGCATAGTGAGAGAGATGATTTATTATGGAACTCAAAGCCAAGTCATATTGGTCAAATCTTAAGATCAGTATCTAAGTTAGGAGTTCTACAACACAATGTAAGCAAGTTTACTCAAAAAGTTTAGCCATATCCATCACAACTTAACTCAGATAAAACTTCAAATTACACAAGCATTCATATCAATCATCTTTTTTAACATTCATTAATTTCTAGATCATGAATCATACTGGGCATATGCAGCAAACTCATTTGGTTAAGGGAAAGTTCAAAAGATAAAAATGATATCTTCTTCCATAGGTTTTGATGCTCAGTGTATGGATCTCTCAAAAATTAGAATGAACTTTAGAAGAATGCTAAAGGTAAGTTCCAATAGGTGCATACAAGACTAGATTCTCATCTACCCAAAATATACTACCCTCTTAAAACTATACCCAAGCTCAAAATTTCCCTGAGTGATCTTAGTACTTTCCTTTACAAGGCATTGTTGTCTGTTATACCATTAAAATCGATCTAAAGCTCCCACAATCCATTCTTCTAGCATATTTACTTTTAAGAGAGGGGTTAAAATCTTAATCGATCTAGCGGGTTTGGATTTTTTATAGCTGGTTCTTGTATAACTTCCCCCTTTTTTTATTAATCTCTATGCTTCATTTTTTTGTTTGCAAGAACCTTTCACTATTTTCTTTACACTTCCAAATCCCTTTACTAGACTTCGAGTCATCTTTTCCTCGTTTCCCTTTCTCTCATAAAGTTCTTCTCCATTTCTCTTCCTTTTTTAGTTAACTTCCAAACTCACTAGTACCCATTTTCTATTCCCATCAAGCTTTCACCTAGTCCTAATTGGCTCAAAAAGAGTGAACCAAAACTACATGAGAAGCTAATCCTGTCGGCTCCTATCTAACACGTTCTACCAAGTTCATTACAAAAATGAGGCCTGAAACTCTCTCAAAGTGATGACATGGTCTGAATAAAAAGGTAGGCTAAGGGTAGGGAAATAGCTATTTGGATCACAAAGAGTGGTAAAAATAATATAAGAGATCCAAATATGTAGTATCCATGAGTTTATATCTTGTGCAGAGTATAATAATTCTAAGTTCAAATTAAGTTCAAATAGATAAGAGATGGTATCAAATCAAAACATGCTTCAATCAAAGGTAATCTAATATCAAGGATTCCAGATATGGATCAATCTTATATTTCAACTAGCAGTTTATGTGTCATATAGCTAGTAACTCGAGTATTGAATCTAATGATAAGAGCAATAGATTTAATAAAGGCATTTTCAACATAGTTTCATATGGAAATGCAATTCAAACCTAGATGCCTAACTTAGATACAATAAGTCTAAAAAATGCAAATAAGTATCCTCTCCAGACTTACTTTACACCATCCTAGTGTTAAAATAAACTGAAAGAAAATACAATCGAAGTATATACAATGAAAGAAAAGAAAAAAAAGAAAACAAAAGAAAAGAAAAGAAAAGAAAGAAAAAAACTCTAACAATGGTCCTCGGGGCTGACGCTGTGGCTCTGTCTGTGGCGACGTCTGCGTTGGAGCAATCTGACATCAGGGTCTGACTCGGTATAATCGGCGTCATCGTGTATCATGTGCCCAGCAACATCAGGAACATCGTCGGGTGCCTTAGTAGACTCGCCCGTCTCTCTAGTCTGGGAGCCCCGGAAGCAAGAAGGTGGCGGAGGGCATCTGATCCTAGACAGTGCTTCCCATATCCTCCGCAGCATGGTGTTGTTCTTTGAATGAGCTGCCACCACCCGAGCCCAGTAGTCATCAGCTGTAGCATCTATAGCCAGCAGGTCAAGATCGTACAAGCCGATATAAGGGGGAAGAGCATACTCCCATCCGTCAGTATCCTGCGACTGTTGGGGCTGCTGAGGCTCGTGACTCGGAACTCTGTTGTCCTCCCGGTGATGCTGAGAAGTGGAGGCTCTAGACGAGCTCCTCCCTCGTCTAGAATGTAAGCGCTCCGACGGGACAGTGAACTCCAGGTTGGCCCTAGAGGTGAGGGCTGTAAAATCGCGGAGTGGGAGCTTGTAGAGCTGAGTGACTCCCTCGCGGTCCTGGAACTGGTAGATGAACCCCGGCTTGAGGATACCGGAAATACTGCTTGTCAAAAAGTGCGATCTTGGTCTCGCTGGGTGTGGAGCCAAGATCGATCCCGTGATGCATGAAGAGGGGAGTCAGTAAACTCCCAATCCGCTCGACCTTCTTGTTCACCGTGTTGAGGTCGCGAGTCTTCTTGGAGAACATGTTCTCCGCAAATATGACACCCAAGTTGGTGCGTAGCTCTGAGGGAGGTGGGCTGGTTTAGATGCCCCTAACGAGAAGCCCGAAATGCAATAACATCAGCTCGTCCTTCCTAATGGCCCCTGATATGCGATCATGTCCAGTCCTAACCGCTGTAGCACGGTGCGAACCTCCTACCTGATGCCTGTCTGCTCGAGAGTGCACTTACACACGAATCGTGTGGGTACCATCTCGACCCTCAGCAAGCCATTGTAGAATGTACAATGGTGATGCAGCCACGGGTCACCATGCCTGTAGTTAAGGTATCGCAGGTCCCGCTAAATCTCTCTCATTGTAGTGCGCGGGATGAGCTCTATCCTCCAGTCTTGCTCGTCGTCCGGATAGAATGGTATGTTGTCCGGTCATGTACATGGGTAGGATGTGCTTTCCGGCTCATCCTTAGCCGTCGCACGAGAGGAAGATGTCGTGCCCTTGCCTCGTCTCATATGTGTCTGTGCCCCTCTAGTCATATTTGCAAAAACAGCAAACCAAAATTCTATTAAAACGATGTCAAATTGTATATGAGACCAAAAATTATCATCAACAAGAAGATCAATCAATCTGGGGTTGGATCGATCGATCCCAAGACCTTACGGCCTAAAGCCTGCAATCATTCAATTCCATGAAGAATCGAGGAAGTTATGAAGGTTTGAATTTTTTTTTTTTCACCAAAAAATCGCAAGGAGGGAGAGATCGATCCGAAAATTGGTTTTTTGATCTTTAAAATCGTGTTTTGTGTTTTAAAATCCTGTTTTTTGGTTTAATTAAGTGAAAAATGGACCGGTTTACATACCTGGACAAGCGATCGATCGATCCATGTCTGGATCGATCGATCCTAGTTTCTCACGGGTTTTATTGCAAGAGCTGATCGATTGATCGGACCTATGTCCCCTGATCGATACTGGAACTTAACGTATTATTATTTCCACCTTCCGATCGATCGATCCAAAAAAGGACCGATCGATCCTAATTCTACACGGCCTATTTCTTTTGACGGGATCGATCGATCGCTGGTATGGATCGATCGATCATATCCGGTGTAACTCGTTGGTTGCTTGATATGTGCACTAGACAAGACCTTATTTTCTAACCTTAAAATGAAAATTCATAAAATCAAGTAAAACTATAAAGAAATGCAAAATTATGTACAAAGGATATTCATGGGATTGCCTCCCAAATGCGTTTGTTTAACGTCACTAAGCTTGACGTGGTGCATTAGCTTGTTATGCGGGGGTGGGGTCGGAGCATTGTGGTCGCATCATCATATCCTCCCCAATAAGACCTTTAACCTTGTTTGGCTTGAATTTGCGGTTGTCCACCATGAAGTCATCCTTGATGTTCTTCAGCCTTCTGATTACCTTAATCAACATTTGTGTCCCCTTTTCTTCCTCCTGATAAGCTCTAGCTCTTTTGTGGACTACTGCTGTGCCTGCTCTTGATGCTTGGGTGTCTGTGGGTTTGACCGTCGAGACTTTTTGTAGAGGATCTCCATCTAACATCTCCTCAAACGGTTCACCAACCAACGCTCCAAGTTCTTCTATGTAGAAAACCTGAGTTCCTATGATCGGTTGATTCACCTCCTTGTTTATGTTAAACTTCAGCATTTCATTTCCTAGGTGTATCTCCCATTCCTTGACATCAATAAAAGCTCTAGCAGTATCCAAAAACAGACGTCCAAAAACGAAAGGATCTTTAGGCTCTTCCTCCATCTCCAATACTACAAAATTTGTGGCTACTATAAAGCCACCTATTATCACTGGTAAGTCTTCAAGTAACCCTACTGGATACCTTACTGACCGATCGACAAGCACAAGAGATATTCTACACTTTGAATTTTGTAAAACCCAACCTCTTCACAGTATACATGGGCATAAAATTAATGCTAGCTCCTACATCACAGAGACACCTAGGGAATGAGAGAGGTCCTAAAGTGCACGATAATGTGAATCTAACTGGATCCTCTTCCTTATCTATGATAACTTTGGTCTGGGTTATGGTCGTGTTACCTTGGGTAACCATCTTTGCTTCTTTAAGTTCTTTTTCTTTCCCCCTGAGAGTTTCCTTCAGAGGCACGGGAAACTTAGGATTCTTCAGCAAAAGCTCAATCAGGGGCAGAGTAAAAATGATTTTTGACCGCAGTTGTTCCAAAAGTATTTTGTGCATGTCTGACAATTCATTCTTCAATCTTCCAGGGAAACCAAGCGTTCTAATTGATGTTGTTGGTGCTTCATCATCAGTACTATTCTGGTTGGTTTCATTCATTTCAGCACTTTCTCCCTCACTGTCCTTTTCCCTGCTCATCATCAACTCGTCACTTATACTTGAATCATCACTACTGAGGTCAGTAGAAAACAACTCTTCTATATTCTGCACTTCAATGACATTGACATATTCCTTCTGGTCGGCGTTAGATTTTCCAACAAAGGTACCTAAAGGCTGTTCGGTTGTAGTAGTTACTTGAGCAATCTGATTATCCAAAATCTTCAAATGGGAATAGATATCATCAAACTTAGCTTGTGCTTCCCCATGATTTGAATCGATCTTGCGTTCAAATTTCTCCAGCTTTCCTGTCTATTCAGCTTGAGCTCTAGCCTAACCTTCCATAATCTTATTCATCATGCTTTTCATATCATCTTGTTCATTAGCTTGAACTTGAGGATATGTGTTCTGCATGTTCTGCCTTTGCGGTCGAAATTTGTTATCCCCCTGATATCCAATTGCTTGAGATGACCCTTGGTTATCTCTCTGAGATCTCCAGGGTGCATTGTTTTGCTGAGAAGGGTCACCATAGGGCCTAGGCTGGAATTGATGTCCTGGGAGGACCCTTGGTGGATAATGCTGATCATGGGGGTTCTCCACATTGTTGCTTCTGTAAGAGAGGTTGTTGTTTCTGTAGTTATGGTTGAATGGGCGGTTCTGATAACCTCCTTGGTAGTTGTTCTGGTTTCCCAAGTAGTTAAGTTCTTTTTGTTCTCCTTGATTACCATCACATCCTCCTTGATATCCATGTTCTACATCAGCCTCTCCAACATAGTTGATGGCTTTTTGGTTAACCAGGAATACTTTGCTCAGTCTATCAATCTTGTCATTGAGTTCCTTGTATCTCTGGTTCTCCAAGTCTTGATCTCTCATACTCCTGTCATAGTATCCTCCATAACATGTTTCACTCTGCCATATTTTCAATCAGTAATTCTCCTTGTTCTGCTGTCATATTAGCAAAACATCCATAGCTGGCTGTTCTTGGGATACTCCATGATGAGGGCATTTTCTAGTGTAGTCCTTGAGTCTCTCCCATGTTTCATAGAGGTTCTCATGGACTCCTTACTTGAAGCCAGTAATGTCATTGCGAAGTTTAACAGTCTTCTGCTTAGGATAGAACTTTTTGATGAATTCTTTTTTAATATTTTCCCAAGTTGAAACCAATTCTGATGGCACATTCTTCTCCCATTGAGAAGTTTTGTTTTCAAGTGAGAAAGGAAACATAATCATTTTGATGGCAACTTCTGGGACTCCATTCATCTTCACAGTTCTGCACAACCTTTCAAATTGATCCAAGTGATCAGAGGGTTCTCTAGAGGGAGCACATTATACTTCTTATTCTGTGCCATAGAAATCAGGCTTGATTTCACCTCGAAGTTGTTGGCGGCTATTTTTGGAGTTGGGATGCCATGCCTGACTTCTCTCAACTTGGGTTCATCAAAAGCCCCTATTGGCCTAGCTGCTGGTCTTCTCATGCCCTGAACCTGGGGTTGAATCCCAATTCCTTGTACACCTCCCATTTGAGGCTGTTCATTCCCAATTGCAGGTGGGTAATTGTTCCCCTGGTTTTTCATAATTCATTGTCTTGATTGATCCTCATGTTCCTTAGCTCGTCTTTCTTTGGCTGCTTTGTTGTTTGCTCTCACAATAGAACCAAGATCAGGGATGCAATCATGTGTACTACCTTTCTGACTCCTTCGTTGCATTCACCTGCAGAAGTGACAAATGGTAGACAAACTCTAAAGTTCAGTAATAAGTAAAAGAAAGAAAACTCTAGTCTTAAATAAAATCAAAATCCTAATGGCTAGTTGCTTTGATTCCCCGGAAACGGCGCCAATTTGATGCAGAGGTTTTGCGTATCAAATAAATCAACAATAACCTACAATGTCTATTACAAATAATTGAGGTTCGAATCCACAGAGAATCTAGAATAGTACACTAAGATTGTATGATTTCGATTTAATCTAAAGTAACAATAAATGGTTGTGGTTTTGATTGAAACTTGAATTGAAGGCGAATCTAAACTAGCTAACTAAATAAAAGAAGCTTGAATCACAATTAAACTAGACGAATGGCTTCAGAAAAAGCATTGATTTGGGAATGATAATAAAATGATTGATCTTGCAGGGTTTTCATTAAGCTTTTCCTAGAACTATGAACAATGACTTAAATCAATACACTCTCAAGTCATTGGTTACTATGCTAAACAATCATTCTAACTAAACTCTCATTTGGAAGATTAATCATCTGCATGCATTAGTTTCTGGTTCAATTGGTTCACTAATCACCCTAACATCATCCCTCAATGGCTAGGAGTGAAGTGATCTTAAATGACTTAGTTCTGGAATTTCATCAACATCTCTCGGGTAACAAATTTCCTAGGTTCTAGATTTGATTCTCTCAAGCCAAACCTAACATTAATTCCAGTCATCAAGAAGGATCTAATAATCTAAACATCAATCAATTATCATTTCATCCCTAATCTATCAATCTCTAAACCATTCAAAGGGAATTACTCACTCAACATCATAGATAAACAAAACGAATTCATAAAAAGATTAAACATGAATAAAAAATTAAGGGATTAATAAATTAGCCAAGATGATTCTTTGATTGTCTTAAAGAGTTTCTCCAGAAATCCAAATCTCAAACTCTAGGTCTCCTCAATCACATGGTGGCTGCAGTCTCTATCTCTAATCTAAAACTTGCTAAAAAATGACCTAGCGTTGGATATTTATAGTTTAAAACTAAACCTACCTGACTAAATAAACTAAACTGGTTAAATTACAAATTTTTGGCCAGATCATTAAACCAGATCGATCGATCCAAATATGGAACGATAGATCGTACAATGAAATGTCGATCTTGGAGGGTCTTTGTGTTCGAATGAAGAAGAAGTGATGAATTTATGAAAGTCTTTAATTCTAGTTAAATGGCGATTTATATGTATGTAAAAGGGAGAGTCTAAGGCTTGTTTGTATTATAGAATTATGTTATCCTTGTAAACCATTTATGTATAAGGCTATCCTTGTATCCAAACAAACCTAGACTAGATTAGTATAAATACCTTACTCCCTTCACATTTTGTAAGTATGAATTCATAATTCTCATTCTCTAATAAAATCATTCTTTTCTCTAATTCTCTAATTCTCTCTAATCTCTCATTCTCTCATTCTACAAATCTCTTAATCTCATAATCTTTCATAGTATCAGAGCCAGGTTGTATCAAATCTGGGAAAATTTCATCAATCTTTCATTGATTCAACAAGAATCCACCTTGTTCTTCATCTGTTTCTGGATCAATTTTGAACGTCATCTTGTAAATCAAATTGCGATCAATCCACGACTACAATTGACGATCGGCTTTCACTGGAGTCTGCATCAGCGAATTCCGAATCCACAGCCACCTGAATCTCATCATTTAGCCCAGGGAATCAAAAGATACAAATTTTCTTTCAAGAGGTGTTCGCGATCGCGTTCGTTTCGAACCTCTACATTCTCCAGGTCATCTCGACGTCAATTTTTCATCAAATCGTGATTTTCTAAAGCCTAAACTCAAGATCTTCGAGTCTAGTTTCTGTTTAAAAAAGCAGAACTCAATTCCGTTGAGTTTGAGGGATTTTCTTGGAGATTTCCTCAGATACATCCAAAATCACCTGTACCAAGATCCTGGTGATATAATTCTAATTCTTTCTTAGTTTCTGTTAATCTTTTGAATCTGAAAAGTTTAATAAGTGTCTTGTGAGAGCTTCATCTAAATTTCAGGTCAATCCGATAGGTTTAAGGCTTTAAGATTGATTTTCTTGAATTCCTTGTTCAATTTTTTGAAAATTCTAAAATTGATTTCTTGAATTCTTGAATAGTTTTAATTGATTGAATTCTAAATTGGGTTGTTAATTCTTGATAAGGTCGAATTTTAGTTGATAATCTGTTACAATTTTTGTTACTTGAATTGTTAGGATTAGTTAAAAGTAGTTGTAGGTTGTTGAGGTTAGTTACAAATTTGTTGAACTTGCTTGAAGTACAAGTAACTTGGTAGAATCACTCGCCTTGCTGGATTGGTCACTGTCACGGCTTCCTCTCTCTTTTGTATTCCTTGGTGTGTCCGTGTGCAGGTACAGGGTTGAAGTTGTTCAATTGCTTCACAGCTACACAACGAACAGCCGTAACTTGGACATCACGCGTCGAACGTGGCGACCCAGGGAACATTCGGACAAGACTCGTTCCGACCAAGACGTGAACATTTCAGCCTTGCATTCTCCCGTTCTGTGTCCTCACCAATTGACCAAGCGTGACCAAGCGTGACCAAGCGACTTGGTGTACAGAAGCCTTGTGCGTGACCAGCATATCCCGTGATCTTCACGCCCAACCCGACCAAGCCGTGACCAGCAGTTTGTTCTGACCAAGCCGGCTCCTGTCTGGTATCACGATTTTTTTTCTCTGATTTACTGACCTATTTTGCCTATTAAGTATGGAAATTCAGTAGAGCTCCAGTCATTCTACATGGAGCAAATTATCTCTTATGGTCTAGGACCATGAAAACCACATTAGGTGGTAAAGGACTTTGGAACCACATTGCCACAAATGGCATCGAAGACAATGAAATGGCTGAAGTGAGTGATGCAGCTCAAGCCAAATTGTACCAAGAAGATCAGTTGGTACTTTCTATTTTACAAAATTCTCTTGCTAGTGATCTTTTAGAAGCTTATTCTTTTTGTGAAAATGCAAAAGATCTATGGGACACTTTTCTTAAGGTGTATGGAAATACCACTAACCTTTTGAGAATTTTTGAAGTAAAGAAGACTTTGAATGAATTAAGGCAGAAGGATGCTGAATTCACAAAGCACTATGGCTCATTCAGAGCTTTGTGGGCTGAGCTAGAAATGCTAAGGTCAGCCACTATTGAACCACTTGTACTCCTTGAAAGAAAGGAACAAGATAAGGTGTTTGGGTTACTTTTAACTCTTAAGTCTACTTACTCAGATCTTATTAAGCATATTCTCAGGTCTGATAAGTTGCCTAGCTTGGAGGAAGTGTGTGCTCAAATTCAAAAGGAGCAAGGATCACATGGATTGTTTGGCAACAAAGCTGAACTAGTAGCTGCTCAAAAAAGTTTCTTCAAGCCAACAAATGCTTCTAGGAAAAGGAGGAAATTTTGTGATCATTGCAAGAAGGATGACCATGCAAAGAAGGATTGCTGGGAACTTCACCCTCATCTGAAGCCATCATGGGCTTCACGCCCTCCACAGCAGCCGGCCATGCCCTCGGCCAGGCAAGCTCACGGCATGGTGTCTTCAAAGGCAGTTATAAGTAGTGTTCTTCTTCACATTCAGGCACCACCAACATCATGTCACAAGCATCAGATTTTGTGACAAAATCAGACTTGGAAGCTCTCATTAAGGCAATAAAGGAGAACAATGTGATGGGTAAAACTTTTCATGCTTCTTTTCAAACTTCTTATACATCAAATGCTCCTAAATCTTTGGTTGTTGATTCTGGTGCTTCTCATCACATGATTAGTGATCTAGATCTACTAGAGAATGTAGAACCTGCCCTAGGGAATGTTCTTATTGCAAATGAAATTAAAGTACCAATCAAAGGCATAGGAAAATTGAAATTGTTTGATAAAGAATCCAAGGCATTTTATATGCCTTCATTTACCTCCAACTTGCTCTCAGTTAAAAGAGCTACTACTGACTTGAATTTTCATGCTATATTTGGTCCTAATGATTTTTATTTTCAGGATATTGAAACTAGAAGGTGCTTTGGACAAGGAACTACAAAAGATGACTTGTATGTGCTTGATAATATGGCTATTTGTAGTGCATTAGAATCAGTTTTTCAGGCGAATATTTTTAGTACTGATTCTGATTTGTGGTATGCTAGACTAGGACATCCTCATCCAAATGCTCTTGAGTTAATAGTACCTGGTTTAAAAATGCCTAAAGAGTTGTGTGATTCATGTATTCTTGGAAAACATTGTAAAACAGTTTTTGAAAAATCAATACATAAATATGACAATTGTTTTGAATTGGTGCATTCTGATGTGTGGACATCCCCATTTCCATCTAGAGAAAACCATAAATATTTTGTAACATTTATTGATGAAAAGTCCAAATATACATGGGTTACTCTTCTTAGTTCTAAAGATAGAGTGTATGATGCATTTTTAAATTTTCAAGCATGTGTTACTAACCAATACAATGCAAGAATTAAATGCTTTATTTATAATAAATAATGGAGGGGAATACACTAGTACTAGACTTCAATGACATCTAGCTAAACATGGCATTGAGCACCAGACAAGCTGTCCTTATACTCCACAGCAAAATTGAGTTGCTGAAAGAAAGAACAGGCACCTAATGGAGGTTGTGAGAACTATGATGTTCCACATGAAGGTGACTAAGCGTTTTTGGGGGGATGCACTTGTAGCAGCCTGTTACTTAATCAACAGGACACCTACAAAAGTCCTTGATGATCTATCCCCATTTGAGGTATTAAACAACACTAAACCCACTATTGATCATTTGAAAGTTTTTGGGTGTGTTTGTTTTGTGTTAATTCCTAGGGAACAAAGGAACAAGCTTGAACCAAAAAGTGTAAAGGCTATGTTCATTGGATATTCCTCTACTCAAAAAGGATACAAATGTTATAACCCTGAGACTAGAAGAGTCATGGTGTCTAGAGATGTGAAGTTCCAAGAAGACAAAATTTTTTATGAAGAAGGAACATGGGAACAATTTAAAGACATCTCATCAACAAGAACAGACCAAGCTGAATACTTGAGGAAACTCTTGGAGAGCATTGGAATAGGAGGTGGTCAGCATACAACCTCATCCCCTTTGCCACCTGCTTCAGTAGTAAGTGACCATGGCATCTCCGACACGTCCGGTCCACAAGTCTGTCCCGCCCCCGGTCCTGGTCCGTCCCGCTTCACGGCATCCGACTTCACAGGTCCAGCTGCCTCTTCTCGTCCATCATCCTCTATTGATTCTCTTGGGCTTCCTCCTCTTTAACATGGGGGGGGGGGCGGAGAAGCATCTACTCATGTCCAACAAGACTCAGCAGGAGATGATTCCATTCTAGCTTCAGCTTCCAAAAGATCAAGACCTACTCTCATTGAAGTTTTGAGTGAAGAGGAAGAGGAGGCTCAACCTACTGTTTTAAGGAGGAGCACAAGAAAAAGAAATCCACCAGTCTTCTACAATGGAAATGCTGTAGTTCATCATGACCAGGGAATTTGTAATATTGCACACTTACCTTCTACTCATGTTGTTTTTATTTCTAGTATTGACAATAAGCAGATCCCAAAGACATATGAAGAAGCTATGTCTATAAAGGAATGGAGGGAAGCTATCTCAGCTGAGAAACAAGCCATGGTACATATGCTTCATCCACTTTACCAAAAGGGAAGAAGGCTGTAAGTTCTAAATGGATTTTTACCATTAAATACAAAAGCAATGGTGAAATTGATAGATATAAAGCTAGGTTGGTAGCTAGGGGTTTTACTCAGACATATGGTGAGGATTATAGGGATACATTTGCTCCTGTTGCTAAGCTACATTCTGTCAATGTTGTGCTTAATGTTGCTACTAATCTTGAGTGGGAATTGTGGTAAATGGATGTCAAGAATGCTTTCTTGCAAGGTGAACTAGAAGAAGAGGTTTACATGTCACCTCCACCTGGCCTAGAAGATGAGGTAGGAAGCGGTAATACCCTAAGGCTAAGGAAGGCTATTTATGGCCTTAAACGATCTCCAAGAGCATGGTACCACAAATTAAGTGTTACTTTAATGGATAAAGGCTTCAAAAGGTCTGAAGTGGAACATACTCTTTTCACATTAAAGAGTAAGGAAGGTATTATAGTAATTCTTATCTATGTAGATGATATAATCATATCTGGTAGTGATAGTGTTGGTATTGCATCTACTAAAGATTACTTAAAAAGTGTCTTTGATATAAAGGATTTAGGAGAACTTAAATACTTCTTAGGAATTGAAGTATGTAGGTTTAAAGAAGGTCTCTTTCTCTCTCAAAGGAAGTATGTTGTAGATCTACTAACATCCACAGGTATGATGGAAGCTAAGCCAGCCAAAACACCCTTAGAAGAAGATTATAAAATCGCAACTAAGGGGGAGTTAGAGGAGGAAATTGATTTTTATGATCCTAAGCTCTATAGGAAAGTTGTTGGTAAGCTTATTTATTTAACCATCACAAGACCATATTTATGTTTTGCTTTGAATCAGGTATCTCAACACATGCAAGGGCCAAAGATGAGGTATTGGGACATGGCAATGCGAGTTCTAAGATATCTCAAAGGCACACATGAACAAGGTATTTGGATGAATAATAATAAAAACACAAATGTGGTTGGTTATTGTGATGCAGATTGGGCAGGAGATAGGGAAGATAGGAGAAGTACTACTGGATATTGTACTTTCATAGGTGGAAACCTTGTGACTTGGAAAACCAAGAAGCAAAAGGTGGTTTCATGTTCTAGTGCAGAATCAGAGTATAGAGCAATGAGGAAGCTCACTACTGAATGCATCTGGCTGAAACAAATTTTGGGTGACTTAGCCGTGGAGTGTGAGGAGCCTATCACCATTCATTGTGACAATCAAGCCGCCATTCACATAGCCTCCAATTCAGTGTTTCATGAGAGGACCAAGCATATAGAAGTGGACTGCCACAAAGTAAGAGAAGCTATTGGGAAAGGTATCATTTTACCGTGATATACAAGGAGTGAGGACCAACTAGCTGATGTATTTACCAAGGCAACATCTCTTAAAATTGGCGCCTCTATCTATCCAAGACTTGGCCTCATGACCATTCCACACCAATGATCCCAACATGGAGTGTTATACTCTTTTTCCCTAAAAGAGGTCCCAATTGGGTTTTCCTTCTCTAGGTTTTTAATGAGGTAATACTTCATGGTTGCAAGCTTAAACATCTTATGTCTTAAGCTTGAGGGGGAGTGTTGGAATGAAGAAGAAGTGATGAATTTATGAAAGCCTTTAATTCTAGTTAAATGGCGATTTATATGTATGTAAAAGAGAGAGTCTAAGGCTTGTTTGTATTATAGAATTATGTTATCCTTGTAAGCCATTTATGTATAAGGCTATCCTTGTATCCAAACAAGCCTAGACTAGATTAGTATAAATACCTTACTCCCTTCACATTTTGTAAGTATGAATTCATAATTCTCATTCTCTAATAAAATCATTTTTTTCTCTAATTCTCTAATTCTCTCTAATCTCTCATTCTCTCATTCTACAAATCTCTTAATCTCATAATCTTTCACTTTGTCGATCTTGGATATTCCCGCAAATTCGAGCAGATGAGATCGATCGGTCTTATAATGGACCGATCGGTCTTGGTAATCTTTGCGGCTTCTTAGCACCTTAGCACTTGCTTCATGCTTCATTTTCATCTATACTCGAGTCCATTGCATGATCTTCATTTGGAAGACTCTAAAGCTCCTGAAAAGACTCAAAACACTCCAAATATGAAAATGCATGATGTTGAAATGAAGAAGAGAAGAAGTAGTTTAAGACAAAGAAAAGAGTATGAAGTGTTAGAAAGAAGAAGTGAGTAAATACTCTAAACCAAAGGGAGAGTATGAAAGAGCTTCTAAATCTATAGCCAAACAAAGGGTATTAAGCACCTAATAGAGAGTATTTGGACACAAGGATTGTAAACTCACTATATAAACACTAGTACTCCTTATTTGTAAGCAAGTAGAAATAATTCTCTTATTATTAATAAAAATCTTTTCTCTCATTCTCTTGCCTCTAAAACTCTATCTCTATTCTCTTGATCAATGTTGAATCTAAAGTTATCATTCTTTCATGGTATCAGAGCCATATTGCATCAAATCTGGGTAAAATTCATCATTCATTCATTGAAGCAAGAAGAAAACATCTTCTTCTCAATCTTCTTCTAGGTCTATTTCGACCGTCATCGTGAAACTCAAATTCCGGCCAAACCACGACTCTTTTTGACTATCTGCTTTCTCTGGATTGTACATCGGCGAGTTCTGAAGCCACAACAATTAGAATTGCATCATTTTACCCAGGGAATCAAAAGTTACGAATTTTCTTGAAATGGACCTCCGCGAGTGCCTCCGCCGCAAACCTACGTGTTTCCCAGGTCATTCCGTCGTCAAATATTCATCAAATCACGTTTTTCCAAATCCTAATATCAAGAACTTTGATTCTAGTTTCTGTTTAAAGAAATCATAACTCAATTCCATTTACTTTGAAGGAAGTTCTTGAAGTTTCTTTCAGATACGTCAAAAATCGCCCCTAACAAGAATCTGGTGATAAAATTCTTATTCTTTCTCAGTTTTTTTCAAATATTTGAATCTGGATAGTTGTATAAGTATCTTGTGAGGGTCTCCACGAAGTTTGGTTTCAATCAGAAGGGTTTAAGTCTTCAAGATTGATTTTCTTGATTTCTCTATCAAACTTTGAAATTCTGAAAAAGGAGGGAAACTTGAAATTTTGGATTGGTTTAGTAATAAAATTCGAAAATTGTATTTGTTGATCTTGGTTGTGAAGATAAGGACTGTTAGAAGTTGATTTTGTTGGTTGGAGTTAGTTAAAATCTGTTGCAAGAGTTGGTTGAAGTTAGTTGAAGGGAGTTAGATTGTTGTCTTGGTTAGCAAAAAACAATCATGTGCTCTGGTTGAAGAAATTTCAGCTAGCCTACATCTTCCTAAAGAGATCAACAAAGAACAAAAGAGTAGATTGGAGAATCAGGAAGGAAAAGCAGCAGCACATGGGATAGGAAGTGTAGGATCTGTTGCATCTTTTTCAGAGGAGCCGTGGCACTCGGAAAGTAACTTTTACCCCAAAAGTCTCAAAGAAGACTATTAGAGAGAAACCAACAAAAAGTGTTCCGTTGATCCAAAAGGTCAGAAGATGGATCCATACAGGTCAGAAGATCAATGGCGGTAAATTTTGTTTTCGACCAAGGAACAGGAACAGGGGTTTAATCCCGCCAACAATTCATACGACGACGACATAAATGGTGATAGCGTACAATTTGGCCATCGACATTCTACCCACATATTTGCAAAGGACAAATTGCAGATCTACAGGCACATCTAAAACGGGCTGGTGAAGTCACGCACAGAGGGACCGAGGAGTTACAATATCCCAGTGCCGGTATCTGACTTGGGTCATCAGTTCGGAAAAACTTTTGGAAAGTGGGAAAGGAGCTGATGTTACATATCAAGTTGATGGAGAAACATTTCCTGCTCACAAATTGGTTCTTGCAGCTCGTTCTTCAGTTTTCAGGGCACAGCTTTTTGGCCCGTTGAAAAACCAAAATAACAAACACATTAACATAGAAGACATGGAAGCCCCCATTTTCAAGATGTTCCTCCATTTTATCTACTGGGACGAATTGCCTGATATGCAAGACGTAATGGGCACAGACTTGAAATGGGCATCGACTCTTGTGGCTCAGCATCTGCTTGCGGCTGCAGACCGTTATGCTCTTGAGCGACTTAGAACAATCTGCGAGTCACAACTATGAGAAGGATTTAGCATTTTTGTATGAGCTCCAGGTTGCCAAACCAGAGAAGATACAACTGGTGTGTTTTGAAGAATTTCAGCTCAGTGAGGTTGGAAGTTAAGAGAAAAAAAAAACGAATTAGAAACAAGTGGAAAACGTAAACAGAGAGACAAAGCTCTTTCTACAAATACTATCGTCTGACAAGTGAACCATTCTATAAAAGCTGTGGAAGTACAAAGTAAACAATCAGAATCGGTGGCAGAACAATCGAAGCAAATATTTTTCTCCTGATGAGTACTCATAGGCGGAGATGGAAATGGATACACTAATGAAGCTTGAAGAGCGGCAATCTCTTTTGAAAACGTTTATTGGATTGTGTTGTAGTGAAAATAGTCAGAGAAGAGTGGATTAGGATGTGGGTTTGGTTTTCTGGCTGAACTCGACCAGATATATAAAGAAAGCAAGAGTGGACTTTGCAGATTTATGCAAGAATTCTGAACGAGTTGCTGGAGAACGTGGAGAGCAAATAGGAGAATCTGTTGGCTACAAAGTGCGGCTTGAAGGAATGAGCGGTAGAGACACACGTCTTCTTTTCTGTACAACAGCTCAGGACTAAGGCCGAGAAAGTTGCAAAGGAGACATTACTGGACCACTTAAGGCACTTTGAAAGCAACATAATGAAAAGGAGTGCCTAGATTAGAACCAGTTCCTAAACTCAAATGCAAAGACCTAGTATCAAAGTCTTATGCATTCAGGCTATACTCTTATCCAACTATTTTGTTTATTTCATTGATGGTTGTGTGAGTTAGAACTGGTATCTAGGTGGTTAGTAAATCATGAATTTTATTGAATTTTGTTCATGTATTTACAAATTGGTAGAATGGGACATTTTGAACCTAGTTTAGCTAGATGAATCATTTGTTCATGAATTGCATTGAACCTAGAGAAAGAGAACCTTGTCTTTTACTTAGAACAATAAGTTTAAGAAGGCATGTTGAATCCAAAAGTCCTTAGGCAGTGTTTAAAATTAAGTTTGGTTACTCTTAATCAATTTCTTTCACTCACTATTTTTTTTTTAGAATCTGCCTATGCTCAACAGGTTCAAAGGCTTAAGATGGGAGTTGATGTTTTGCTCCATTGTCTAACAAAGGCAAAAGAGAGCAAGTGAAAAAGGCACAACACATGGAGAAGAAGTTAGAACCAATGACCACCAAGAACAACCACCACAAGGAGTGGAGAGGAAAGTGTCCTTTGATGTGTGCTTGAAGTGAAAATCAACAGAGTACACATGCTGCAAGTTCAGATCATAATCAATCACATAGGAGGAATACTCACAAAGACTTCATATCAAAGTTTTTGCAAAGGCTATCTCTAAACCTTCTACTTATTCCTTGATTGATTAAAATTTCTCATATAGAAATGTTCATATGATGAAAGAGAACCTATGAAGACTATGCATTGCAGTTAGAACGTAGATGGATCCAAAATTCACCTTGACATTCATCATAATTCTCTATTATTCTTCATCATTCTCTTAAGTCTCATCTATTCTACTTAAAATCTTATATTTTTAATCTCCAATACTCTGATTTTCTTATTCTCAAGATACTTACAATCTTTTTGTTTATGTTTAAAGGATAAAGAAGACCACTTTAAGACATTCATTCTGTGTATGCTCATTCTTCCAAACTTGACTTTTATCCTTAGTGTCAAGCTTGTGGGGGGAAAGAAAATGAGCATTTAATGGACACAAGCTGCTGGCGCATGGAATGGATGCTGGCACTTGGCATGACGGATACAAGCTGGCACATGCAATGGACTCTGGCGCATTGAATGGAAGAGGTTCCAAGCTGGAGCTGGATCATGATCATGCCAAGCTTTATTTCTGTGACTGTCTAAGCACAAGAAGTGTGCTCAGTCTGATTCTCTCATGGAGGCCGTGAATAAAGGTCACCCAAATCTTATGTCCTAAACTGAGGATAGAACCAATGACCATCAAGCTATCAAGTCTCATGGAGAAGGAGTAAGCTGGTGGAAAGTGATGAATCACCTCAGGACAAAATTCTCTCATCAAAGGTTCTATCTAGGATAAGTTCTTTAACTATATGATTTTAGGTTGAGAATTTGGCTAGATATTATATTTGATACCAGACTTGATCTTCTTCAAGTTCTAGAATACTAATCTTTATTTTTGAGTTGTTATGATGTTTTAGATCATGAAGTGATGAAAAACAGTCATAAGCATGACTTACCCTACATCAATTAGTGGAAGCATGGTGGGAAAGTGTATTAGGAGATAAATGTGCTCACTCTACTTAAGCTTAACTCTACAATCTTATTCTCTTGAGTTAGGCTTATTGAAAATAGAAAGTGAAGCAAAATGAAGCTAGCCAAAGTGGATCCAAAACATATAAGGGAAGATAACCATGTGATCATGATGAATCCAGAAGAGAACCATGTGATCATAATGAATCCAAAGACCTTAATATGAAATCCTTTGAGAACCAGACTGGTCTAGATCATATCAGCCAAATCACCATCCATTCATATAGAAGGGAAGTTAAAATCATTCTTATATTATAATGCATTGGTTTATCTTGTGAATAATTGATACATGCATGTATATGTGTATGTGAAACATGTTTAAATTGAAGACTTTAAAGAAAGCTGGATCAAAATCACCCATTAAAGACAAGGAGTCAAAAGAAAGGGGGAGAAATAGACCAGACTTAGAAGAATCTTCAAAGCAGCCATTCACATGCAATTTCAAGCTCATAGATTCAATGGCCAATTCCTAAGCTAAGAAGACATCACTCTTTTTCTCTTAGTATTGGTTTTGTCCTAAAGGATTTTGCATACTAAGATTTTTTTAATGAGAAAGTTCTTTAAGGTTACAAGCTTGGTTTCTATGAACATTAATCAAGCTTGAAAAGGAGTTAAGAGGAAGAAGGAGGAAGTCTCTTCATCTTTGCAAGTTCAACCATTCACCCATGCTTAAACTTGAGGGGGAGTGTTGAAATGAAGAAGTGAAGAAGTAGTTTAAGACAAAGAAGAGAGTATGAAGTGTTAGAAATAAGAAGTGTGTAAATACTCTAGACCAAAGGGAGAGTATGAAGGAGCTTCTAAACCTATAGCCAAACAAGGGGTATTAGGCACATAATAGATAGTGTTTAAACACAAGGATTGTAAACTCACTATATAAACACTAGTACTCCTCATTTGTAAACAAGTAGAAAGAATTCTCTTATTATTAATAAAAATTATTTCTCTCATTCTCTTGCCTCTAAAACTCTCTCTCTATTCTCTTGATCAATGGTGAATCAAAATCTATCATTCTTTCACATGATCTTAAAAATGCATAAATAAGATAAACTACCATAGAATAATGCTATGTGATGAAAAATTTATACAAAAACATATGAAATATGAGATTAAACTAGCCTAATATTCACATATATCATGTGCTCTCTTCAATGTAACTTTCAGTTGGATTATCATCATATCTCGTTGCAATAAGGATTGTTCCAAATCTAAATTGGTGGTAGAACCCAATTCAAAGGGAAGCAGCCTTGGTGGTTCTCGCCCATAGACAACTTGAAAAGGAGTTGTCTTCAACGATGAATGGAAAGATGTATTATACCACAATTCAGCCCATCCCAAAAACTGAAACCAAGTGTGTGGATGCTGATAAGCAAAACAATGCAGATACATCTCCAAACAACGATTGAGAACCTCTGTTTGACCGTCAGTTTGTGGATGAAATGCAGTACTATATTGAAGTTTGGTACCTACCAAACGTAAAGCTTATTTCCAAAAAGAACTCAAAAATAATCGATCCCTGTCTGATACAATACTCCGAAGGAACCCATGAAGACAAACTATCTCAGCAATAAACGTTTTTACCACATCACTTGAAGTAAACGGATGCTTGAACCCCAGAAAGTGAGCATACTCTCTCAACCGGTCTACCACTACCAAAATGACATTAAAACCTGAAGAAGTAGGAAGTCCTTCAATGAAATCCATACTTATATCCTCCCACACCCTTTTGGAATTGGTAATGGCTATAAGAACCCAGCTGGAGATAATGTCGAGTACTTATGAGTCTAACAAACTGCACACTCCCTACATATTTCTGAATTGTGCGATACATTCCTTCTCAATAGAAAGAACCTGAACCCTTTTAACCATCTTCAGCACTCCCTCATGTCCCCACCAACAAGCTATCATGACACTCCTGGAGAATGAGAGGAATGAATTTGGAAGTGTGTGAGATAACCAAACACTGCTTCGACCATAGTTTATCATCCACCACCAACAACTTCCCTCCTTTCGGCTGCTGCTCCTTCACTTAGCGAATGAAAGCCTGTATTCCCTCATCTTGCACAATTTCCTTAAATAGGTCTTGCCATTGTAAAGTTTCAGGTATTGTCAATGTAAAAAACAGAGTGGAAAGAGATATACTGCGAGATAACTCATCAGCCGCTTTATTCTCACAACCTGGTATGTAAAAAATTTCAAAGTCAAAACCTAAGAATTTAATAAGCCATTGTTGATATTCCAATGTAACTTCCTTTTGTTCCAAAAGAAATTTGATACTCTGTTGATCAGTATGGATATGAAAACGCCTGCCCAAGAGATAATGGCGCCATTTCCTCACAACCATAACTACTGCCATCAATTCCCTTTCATAGGCTGACTTAAGTTGTTCCCTTCGTGTAAGAGCATGGCTAAAATATGTAATAGGTCTCTTTTCTTTCATAAGGACCGCCCCCAGTCCATAGCCAAAACTGGTGCTTCTACTATTGCTTTCTTCAAGGCTTCAAACACTTGTTGAGCTAAAAGGGACCACTGAAACTGATCTTTCTTTAATAACTGAGTCAATGGTCTTGCTAGCATGCCATAATCTTTCACAAAGCGTCTATAATACCCTGTAAGACCAAGGAATCACCGCAATTGTTTAACCGAAGAAGGCGTTGGCCAATGATCCATAGCCTGTGTTTTGAGTGCATATGTTGCCATTCCTTGAGCAGAAATAATATGGCCTAAGTACTCAACCTGTAAAACTTCAAAAGAACACTTCTTCTGATTAGTAAAGATTTTGTACTCCCTTAAAACCAAGATTACTTTTCGAAGTTGCTCCACATGCTTTGGGATCGACTTACTATAGATCAAAATGTCATCAAAGAAGACTAAGACGAACTTCCGCAAAAAAATGTTTGTATATCTGATTCATAAAATCTTGGAAGGTAGCTGAAGCATTGGTTAAACCGAATGGCATCACCAAAAACTCATAATGACCTTCCACTCTGTGAAAAGCAGTCTTCGGTATGTCTTCTTTTACCATAAGTATCTGGTGATAGCCCGAACGTAAATCAAACTTAGAGAAGATGGTAGCACCGTGTAACTCGTCCAAAAGCTGATCAATAACTGGAATAGGAAACTTGTCTGGTACCGTAGCACGGTTTAAGGCTCTATAATCCACACAGAAGCAAAAACCACCATATTTCTTGGCAACAAGGAGAACCGGACTTGAGAATTGACTCACACTTGGTCGGATTATCCCTGACTGCAGCATCTCATTCACCATCTGTTCCATAATGACTTTTCTCGCTTGTGGGTAGCGATAAGGGTGAACCGGTACTGCAATTACTCCCGGAAGCAGAATAATAGAATGCTTTTTACCCTGAAGAGGAGGCAAGGCAGTATGTGTAGCGAAAAGGTCACAAAACTGCGTGAACAAATCAACAATTCCGAGAGGCAAATTTGGCGTCATTGATGTCGCAACAACAGTAACCAAAGGCACTTCCCTTCCTCTATGGTTAGCATCGCAGCCCGGGCTTTGTGGCTTGACTTCCTCAAGCCACTGCACACCGAGTATGACATCAACGCTGCCCAGCTCAAGAGAAATAAAATTAGAGGTGAAGTCGACATTGTTCAGATGAAAATAGAGTGCATGGCAAAGTCCAAATCCTTAACCATCACACGATTGCCCAACAAAACATCATAATTGTTTATACAGTTTCAACCTCAATATATGCACAATATCTTGTGTGATGCACCACTATCCAACATGATGATGACTTATTTACCATTGATGATACCTCTTAAATGTGTTGTCTTAAGGCTGGAGCTTCAGCAAACAGCTGTTGCTCCAGAGTGTAGATCTCTTCATACTCACCCAAGGCTCAAAGACCTCCATGTCCAGCCCATTAATAACTGTATGTACTCGAAATTCCTTGTTGGGACAGACATGACCTCTTGCCCAAGGATCTTGACATTTGAAACATAAATGTTCTCTTCATATTGTTTTCTTGGTCTACCTCCAAGGCGATTTGGTTGGGCAGCTTCGTTCATATGAACCTGCCCTACTCGTGGTTTCTCATTCACGTGAACTGGTGGTGAAACAGGCATTGGTTTGGACCATGGTTTGGTGAAAGAAGCGCTTTTGGCTGGACCCAATTAACCCATAACTTTGCAAAAAGTACTTGTTTCCATCCTCAAAACAGATGCAATGTATTCCGGTAAACCCTGTGGATCTTTCATCCGAATAACTTCCTTCATTTTTAGATTGAATCCCGAGTAAAAAATATTTTCTAAGTGAGAATCCTCCAACCCATTCACTTGTGAAGACAGTTCTTCAAACTCGGAAACATAATCTGCAACAGACCCAGTTTGGCGAATAGAAAACAATCTCGTGCTAGGTTTGGTATCGATGAATTCAACAAAACGAAGAATACGCTTCTGCTTGAAGTCCAACCAATCTCGAAAACCACCTCGCTTCAATACCAAAGCAAACCACTTCTTAAATTTTCCCTCCACGCATAAGGCAACTAAATCCAGTTTCTCCTCCTCTCGGAATCTGCCCATTGTGAAAAATGTTCAATGTACAATATCCAATCATGTGTATTGACACCGTCAAAAGAAGGCATCTCCACCTTCTTAATCATATGTTCCCTAGTAGAAACATTAATATTCTCGTCCTGCCCACCGAACAACCTGTCGTCGCGGACGCGCTCACGTACATGAATCAGTGCTGAGCCTGGAAAACCTGAGATAGCTGGAGAATACTGCAGATAAGCTGAAGAAGGCGAGGAAACATGTTGTTTCCCAATCATTTTCTCTAAAACACTGATCTGCTCCTTCAAATATTCAAATCTCAGCTTATTAGCTGCAGCTTCTTTCAACAAAATCTGATACTTCCAAAGAAATCTGCACCAACAAGAAAAATATCCTGCAACACCCAATTCAAAGAACACGAAGACAATTTTGTCTCAGCAACACAAGGCAACAACTCAATCACAAATCATCAACATATATCGCAGCAATAACAATCACAGCAAGAAACACTGATCAACAATCCATCACAGCAACACAATCACAACATGACAGATGATAAGGAAGCGAGAAAATGAAATGTGTTACCCAAACCCGCAGTCAAACTCGACGACAGCTTGATCGAGCTTGCTACCACAAAGAACAAATTGTGATGTCGACCAAACCCACCCGATGCTGAAGAAGAATCTCAAAAATTGCAGTCTTGCTTACTTCACACCATCAACAACTTGTGATGATGTAAGCAACAACATTTCTGAGTCATTTAATCATGCTATTGACCTTGCAAGAGCTATGCCACTATTGGAAATATTAGAGACAATACATAGAAGAGTAATGTCGTGTATAGATGCAAGAATGGTTAAATCAAAGGTGCACAGCTGGAATTTCAGAATTAAGGCAATGGAGAAAGGTTGTGAGGAGCAGAAAAAAATCTTCCATTGTAGTATATATCCTTCTGGTCATGAAATGTTTGAGGTGAAGGAGAAAAAAAAAACTGCACTCAAGGTGAAGATGCTTAAGGGTAGTTTCACTTGTCGAAGGTGAGAAATGTCAGGTCTGCTTTGTCGCCATGCTCTAAAGGTTATCACAGACAAGAAGTGCAAGGCAAATGATTATATAGCTGAATATTACCTCACTTCTAAGTGGAGGAAGCAATATGAAACACCAATTGAGGCAGTGCGAACTTTTGGGGAAAGACTGATAATACTGAGATTGTGACATCACCAAAAGAAATAAAACCATCAAAAGAGAGAAACAAAATAATAAAAGGATAAAAGTACTACAAGAAAACAACCCCGATCTGACGGCTTACATCTGTCGGTTGGCTGTTGGAAAAGATCATTTTTTACGGCAAATTAACGGATGAATTCCGTCAGTTCTACGGCGTCAAAAAATCTTCGATCGTCAGAATCCTGTCGGTATTTTCCGACGGATTTCTAATGATTTGAAGAGGTTAGAAAAAAACCGATGGTCAACCAACGGTATAAGGAATTGACGGTGGAACTACGGCGGCGGACAAAACCGACGACTTTCCAATTCCGACGGCCTCTGGAACCGATAGATTTCTGACGGCCGCCGGAACCGACGGATTTCCGATGGCCACCAGAACCGATGGATTTCCAATGGCCGCCAAAACCGATGGATTGCCGATGAAGGTCAGAACTGATAGAATTCTGATGTCCACCGGAATCGACGAATTTCCGACGACCGCCGGAACCGATGAATTTCCGACGACCGCCGGAACCGACGAATTTCCGACGACCGCCGGAATTTTTAAAATAAATATAATATATTTAAAATTAAAATTAATTCTATTTAATTAAAAATTAAATATTTAAAATAAAAACATTAATATTAAATTTAAATTACAAAATATTAATTTAAATTACAAAAGATTAATTTAAATTACAAAAGATTAAAATTTAAATGTTTTACATTTTTAGAAACTTAATTTTTAAATTATTCAACATTAGGAAATTTTAATTAGGAGAAAAGTTCCAAAAAAACTCTGACATCTCTTCTCTCATTTGACGAAGAATTTCCTTATATTTTTCACGTTGTTTCTCTAATATTGCAACATTTTCATTTAGTGTTGCGATCACGGATTTACTTGAACCGTCGAAGTACGAGGATGATGAATTTGATAAACTATAACCGTCTTTAGGTATACCTTATAGACGACCTTTGGCTTTGAGAGTTACCTAAAAATAAAAGTAAATTATAATTCTATTAAATTTTCCAAAAAAATACTAAAAATATATAAACACAATTGAAAACATAACTAACCTCATAAACAAATTCATTAATTTTATCGACTGGAATCTCAACGCAAAGAGGTCCCTCAACAGTTTCTTTGGATTGAAGAAACTCTTTCCCGTGCATCCTCATGGCCTCAGAAATCTCCTGAGCAATCGTATTATCAATTAGGCTAGTTTGCCTATTGGTATGAGCATCTATGAGGACCAAAGCGAAGAAGGAGGTTGCCCATCCAACTATTCCTATTAAATAATAAAATAAAAAACAATTATGCATAATAAGTAAATAAATAAAACTTATAATTATATTAACACTTACCAATTGCAAAGCCTAAGAAACCTTGCTCGTTGCTCCGAGATTATGTGTGGCAGGACCTTTTCCCTTCGGTCACTCATGCGGTTTTTTTAGTTGGTAAATGATATTGTCTGAGCTTCTAGCAACATCCAATATACACCAAATTACCCCCATAGGACATTCTTTCCGATCATCTCGTTGGATACTTTACCCTTCTTCCATTTTTCTTCATGGTTGGATCACATGTCGAAATCACATGTCCTTCTTCGGTTAAAGCATCTCTGAAAACATCTTATAAGGATGTACTACCAACGACTTAAGCATGTTGTTGATAGTTTTTGAAATTCTATTGTGTGAAAATTGAAACCTTTTAAAAAATTGAAAAAAGTTATTATTTTATATAATTCAAAATAACATTAACCAAGTCGTTCTCGGTGGGCAATCTGGATCGAGTATCTTCAACCGGTTTCGTCCAGATTGAGAAACGAACTTGTCCATTCTCATAACTATTTGAGCTGAGCCCATAGTATGGACAGGAGACGATAGTTGCGTCTCATCTCCACCAGGGATTTGAGACTGGGGTGAGCCGTGGGAGTGACTAGGACCATCCGCGGAAGAACGTTGATACGGTTGATAATTCCTACAATATATATGTACGGATTTTAGTAAGAATTTTTTTGAAAATGTACTTATAAAGTAATGTATAACTTTTAAAAATTATATATAATATATTGTTATATAAAATTGATTTTGATTTATAAAATTTATTTTAATTTATATAGAAGATGTCGTTTTAGATTTATAATATAACAACTGATAATCTTAAAATATTAAAAAAATCTATTTAAAAGAATTTTACATCTAAGTAATTTAATTTAAGAAACTACCTACTAAAGTAAGTTAATGAAACTAATTAACTAATTCAACTTATTTGCCATGTAACTAAGTAAACTAAACTTAAATAAACATATTAAATTAAAAATCTAAATTAAATATACAAATTAACTAATTAAACTTATTTACCATCTAACTAAGTTAACTAAAATTATATTAACAAATAGCATTACAAATTTAAATTAATTACATTTATTAACTAATTAAACTTATTTACAATAATTAAAAATATCTATTTAAAAGAATTTTACATGTAACTAATCAAATTTAATAAACTACCTACTAAAGCTATAAAACCTAAGTTAATAAAACTAATTAACTAATTCAACTTATTTGTTAATGTAACTAAATTAACTAAAATTAAATTAACAAATAACATTAAAAATATAAATTAATTACATCCGTTAACTAGTTTTACAACTATCTAATTAATTAAACTACTTAAAGTAACTAATTTAAGTAAACTAATCTAACAAATCTAACTAACTAATGATAACTAAACTAATTAAACTTAACTAACTAGCTAACTAACTACACTAACAAAATAACTACACATACGTAAGCTTTCTTAAGCTTACATATAGTTAACCGGTAAAAGGACACAGCGGCAGCAAGATTCTGGCGGAGAGGATGACCGGTGACAGCAAAATTCCGTCGGTGAGGAGGAGCTTCGGTGGTGGTGCTTCTTATTCATGCAGAAAAATGGTAAATTTTTAGGGTATGCAAAAACAAAACACAAAGAGGATACTTAGAATAGACAGATATAAGTTTCAATGAGTAGCTAGAGGTTGAGTAACATTTGGAGAGGTGAGAGAGGAGGAGCCGCTTTGGAGGGGAGGAGGAGGAGTCGTCTTGGAGGGGAAGAGGAGAAGTTCGGCCGTCGAAGAGGATGAGAAGAGGATGTTACGACACTTGAGGAGAGGAGGAGGAGGAAAAGAAGAGAGCTTTCAGCTGGAGAAGTGTGGCCGGAGGGGGAATCGGCGGCGACGTGTGAGAAACGGTGGTGCTGGTTTTTCATCAAGAAGAAGAAGTATGAAAAAAGAGAGAGAAAGAAGATGAAGAATTTGTGGACAAGAACAATATGTGTTTTAATATAATTTATGCTCATTTTTGTCATGGATTTTAAGACGGGGACAGAAAAAAAATTAAAAAAACATTAATTTAAGTAACCGTAGGCTATAAAAAAAAAAAAAAAACATAAAATTAAGTAACCATAGGCTTAAAAAATTGTAGGATAAAAAAAGTGTGACTAAAATTTAAGTAATTTTTGTTCATTTTTCACGCATTTCTGATGGAGGCTATTAAATTTTCCTTTTAAAAGCTATTTTATATATTAAAAAGAAAATAACTAACTTGTTTCAAGGAACTGTAGGAATGTGTACGATAATATTGACAAGAATTGTTTAAGGAATTTCTGACGGAGGCAAAAAAAAATCGTAGGCCGTCGGAAATTTTTCATAATATTTTTGAGGAAATTCTGACAGACATTTTAAAAAAAAACAATTATGTAGGCCGTCGGGAATCCCTCAAAAAAATTTTGAGGGATTTCTGACGGATGATTTAGAAAACTATTTTTAGTAATATTTGATAGATATACATAAATACAGAAATGACGTCTATATATATATTTAATACCAAAAATACATCAAAAATGAAAAAATATACAAAATCTACAAATGTTTTAGAAAAGAAGACAAAATACGAAAAATGAGAAAAATAAATCTCATAAATATATAAATACATAAATTAATTATAGACGATAAAGTTTATATGAATTTAATTTTACATAATTATTCAGAATCTTCTGATGTACCATCCGAAGATATGAAGTCTGAATCATCACCAAATTCTTGAAGTGATTCTTCTGAGTCTGTATTAACTATATCATCACCGATCTGCGTTAAGTCAACAGCAAGTTGTATCTCATCCAACTGCTGAACGTGTTTTGTATGAAAACTACTCGGTGGTTGAAGATGATAGTGTTCTGCAACCCCATATATTCTTCCTCTTGGGGTAATTGCAGTAATTGTTACCTACGGATCTGAACGATAGGTAACCCGGGGATATGAAATGTAGCAAACCTAAATAAAGAATCTATGTGAGTAGCACATATAAATGAATACATAAATGGGTGACTATCAGTAGCTCAACATAAGTTGTACCTGGTCTGCTTGTGATGCAAGGATGAATGAATCGTATTTAAGTAGTCTACGTCTTGAATTTACCGAAATAATACCAAAATTGTCAATCCGAACCCCACGGCCAATGAATGGATCATACCAGTCGAACATAAATACAATGCATCTCAAGTCCAATATATCTGGATAGTGGACTTCCAATATTTCGTTTAGAACACCGTAGTACACAACATCACCTGATTTTGTTGATATACCATAGTCCGAAGTTGGCCTCCTTCTTCCCTCTTCTCTAGTCCGAAATGCATATCCCCTTATGCAAAACCTTTGATATGAAGTTGCAACTGTGAGAAGACCATTAACTAACTACGTCAACCATGTGGGAATCGTTTGACGATTTCCTGAACATTCTGAAACTTGTATATGTTCACGTAATTGGATGTTAAAAAGCTAGAACATAATTGTTATTGCAAATTAGAATGAATTTTTAAAAACTTACATAATATTTTAGCCAAGAATGGATTTTTTCATCTTTTAGGGCTTCAAGTTCAGCTTCACGAACTCCACTGAATCAACGCAATTACATAGATTATATGTGTATCCGTCAGTAAATTTCACGTCTTCTCGAATCCAATTTAAAAAAACTTTTTTTTCTATCGGCGTCCAATCTATATGCAGCCATCAGACACCTACCATTCAACTTTGCATGAAGAGAAGGACATGAATAAATCAGGGGCAAATCTAATCTGGACTTTAAGTTGTCTTTTGTTTTCCCTTTGAAATCTAAAACCATGTTCATGATGTTGTAAAAAAAAAAAAATTCAACATGCAGGACATCGAGACAATGTCTTAATAGATGATTTTTCCAATATGGAAAATCCCAAAAATACTATTTTTATGCCAGTTATGATGTTCACCAACTCTGTCAACACGCTCATGACCATTACCCCCACAGTCAGGAGTTCTATCAGCACCAAAATCTCGTAACTGCCCCAACATTGTCATACCATCAATCATAGGAGGTGGACCACAAAACACTTGTTTGTTCTTCATAAAATGTGTTTTAGACGGATGATAAGGATGATCTTTAGGTAAAAATCTTCTATGACAATCAAACCAAGATGTCTTTGTTCTGTGTTGCAGTTAGAACGCATCAGTGTTGTCTTGGCAATACGGGCATGATAATCTTCAATGTGTTTTCCAACCAGATAACATACTGATGCAGAGGTCTTGCGTATCAAATAAATCAACAATAACCTACAATGTTAATTGTAAGTAACTGAGGTTCGAATCCACAGAGAACCCATAATAGCATATTAAGATTGTATGATTTCAATTTAATCTAAAGTAATAGTAATTGGTTGTGGTTTTGATTGTAACTTGAATCGAAAGCGAATCTAAACTAGCTAAATAAATAAAAGAAACTTGATTCACAATTAAACTAAACGAATGGTTTCAGGAAAGATTTTGATTAGGGAATAGTAATAACTGATTGATCATGCAAGGTTTTCATTAAGCTCTTCCTAGAATTATGAACAATGTTAAATCAATACACTCTCATGTCATTGATTACTATGCTAAATAATCCTTCTAACTAAACTCTCATTTGGAAGATTAATCATCTGCATGCATTAATTTCTGGTTCAATTGGTTCACTAATCACCCTAACATCATCTCTCAATGGCTAGGAATGAAAAGCTCCTACATGACTTAGTTCAGGAATTTCATCAATACTTCTCGGGTAACAAATTTCTTAGGTTCTAGATTTGATTCTCTCAAGCCAAACCTAGCATTAAATTCATTCATCAAGAAGCACCTAACAACCTAAACATCAATCAATCATCATTTCATCCATAATCTACCAATCCCGAAACCATTCAAAGGGATTTACTCACTCATCATCATAGAGAAACAAAACGAATTCATAGAAATGTTAAACATGAAATAAAAGATAAGGGATTAAGAAATTAGCCAAGATGATTCTTTGATTGGCTTAAAGAGGTTCTCCAGAAATCCAAAATCTCAAACTCTTGGTCTCCTCAATCACATGGTGGCTGCAGTCTCTATCTCTGATCAAAAACTTGCTAAAAAATAACATAGGGTTGGATATTTATAGTTTAAAACTAAACCAACCCGACTAAATAAACTAAACTGGTTTAATTACAAAAATTTTGGGCAGATCATTAAACCGGATCGATCGATCATACAATGAATCGGTCGATCTTGGAGAGTCTTGGTCGATCTTGGATACTCCCGCAAATTTGAGCAGATGCAATCGATCCTTCTTAGAATGGACCGATCGATCTTGGTAAACTTCGCTGCTCCTTAGCTCCTTAGCTCATTAGCTCTTGCTTCATGCTTCATTTTCACCTCTACTCGAGTCCATTGCATGATCTTCATTTGAAAGACTCCAAAACTCCTGAAAAGACTCAAAACACGTCAAATATGCAAATGCATGATCCTAAACACTAAAATGCACAAATGAGATAAACTACCCTAGAATGATGCTATCTAAATGAAAAATTGATGTTAAAACATATGAAATATGAGATTAAACTAGCCTAATATGCACCTATATCACATACCATAAGCTGGAAAGTCACTTATGATCCACATGAGAACCGCACGCATGTTAAAATTTTGATGATACATCAAATGCTTCAACACCATGATCCCATAAAAATTTTTAACTAATAAATCAATGGCTGGAGAAATATGTCGAGCGATCTTCTTGGATGATCTGGGCGGATAACTAAACCAGAAAGAAACAAAAACTCTCTACGAATGCACATAGATGGTGGCAAATTATAAGGTGTTATAATAACCGGCCACAACGAATATTGTCTTCCCTGCTTCCCAAATGGGTTGAAACCATCTGTACATAATCCATGGTATATATTGCGACACTCATATGCAAAATCTGGGTAGAGCGATTGAAAATGTTTCCACGCTTCTGCATCTGAAGGATGTGTAATCTCTTCATCTTGACGATGTTCTGCATGTCATTTCCTAAAACAGTGGTTTACAACAGAATCGACACGATTTGCGGTTTTCATCCGCTCTCCAATATATCATGCAATTATTGATGCAGACATCAATCACATGGTATGGAAAACCAAAACCAGACACAAATTTTTGAATCTCGTAGTATGATGCTGGTGAAAGATTATCTTCTGACAAAATATCTTTCACAAAATCAGGAAAAGCATCGACACATACTTCTGACAAATTGTAGTCCGTCTTTATGTTCATCATCCTACTAGCCGATGATAACGGTGAATGACCTTCTCTACACCCGCCATATAGTGGTTGATTAGCTGCCTCTAACATATCAAAAAATCTTCGGGCTTCTGAATTAGGTTCTTCAACCCTACAACTATCATATTCGGACTGATGCATATGCTCTATAAATGCATCATTCACCATCTGAACCGTATTTACCCCAACATCTACCTCCGTACTCCTCATCCATTATAGGCTCGTCCATCCAAGATCGAAAATATTCACTCATTTTTTCAATATTTATATATTTTTATATGTTTTTTTATTTGGTAAAAATGAGAACAATGATGCGTTCATATATATAATAAATATGGCTGTCGGAAATCTGTCAATAATCCCTCAATATTTTCTGATGGTTTTGGCAGCCCTCGGAATACCGTCAGAATTTTTCCCACCGATGTCCGCAACCATCGGATATCCCTCAAAATATTTCGGACGGTTTTTGCATCCCTCAGAATACCGTCAGAATTTTTCTGACCGATATCGGTAGCTCTCAAATTTCCTTTGGAATATTTCTGATGGTTAAACAGCTCTCAGAATACCGTCAGAATTTTTTCGACCGATGTCGGCAACTCTCGGATTTCCCTTGGAATATTTTCGATGGTTCAACAGCCCTCAAAATACCATCATAAATTTTCTAACCGATGTCGGTAGTCGTCTGATTTCCCTCGGAATATTTCTGACGGTTTTTTCAGTTGTTGGATTTCTCTCTGAAATTTTTCGATCGTTCTTGGCAACCTTCGGAAAACCCTTGCATTTTTCCGATGGCATGAAGCCCATCGGTACACCGTCAGAAATTTTTGACAGATTTTTGATGGCTTCCTAAAACCGTCGCAAAGCCGTCAGATCGCTTCTAAATTTTCCAAAAAAAATTCCACAGCCATAACTGACGGCTAACTGATGGTAATCTAATAGATTTTTCCGACGACCGAATGTCCTTCAAAATTATCATAAAAAATTCTCTTGTTTTCTTGTAGTGAAGGGAGAAATGAGTCACCAAGTAAGAAGAAGGAAAATGATAGGCATGAGTCTCCAACTTAAGTGTCAAGAGAAAAAATAATCATTCAGTTTGGAAGATATGGAGAAAGTGAACATAATACAAGAAAGTGTACAAATGTTGAAGTTCTGGTTCAGCGACCACCAAAAAGATCAATGCATCACAAAGTCGATCAAATGTTGGTGAAGGATCAAGTCGGACAAATGCAAAGCCAAGTGATCGACTAATCTTAGAGTAAACTTCTATTTTCTCTTCTTTGGTTTATGTTTCTTATGATATGGTTTTCGTTTTAAATTAATTTCAGTTTGGTTTTGAATTGCTTTTGATTTGGTTTCAGTTCTTTTTTATTTAGTTTAAGATTAAGCCATGTGATTTGCTTGTGGTTTCAGATTTTATGCAATTGGTTTATGTCTTGGTATACGATTAAACCAAGTGATTTGGTTTCAGGTTTTGATTATGGCTTATGGTTCTATAATGTTTTCATTTACGAGAGGATAGGAAATGGGGTCTTAGAAGTTTTTTGGAAGGTTAAAGGTTCCTCAAATACAGTATACTATAATTAATATTATGTGCTTTTCAAATGTTGTAGTTTGGATTCATTGTTTGGTATGTATTTTGGAGCATCATACTGTTTTTGTTCTTTTTGGCCCGATATATTGAGGATAAATCGGGCGCACGGTCCATTTCCACACACTAGAAATTTTAAGACCTACAACCACACAAACTTAAGGCCTCTGTTTATAACTCTATCTTATAAAGTTTAATGTTTATAACCCCAAAATTGAGACATTTTAAACATATTTCCCCAAAATCTCGATTTGTAGCGATTTTGTAGTGAACCATATCAAAACCAGTCCGTAACCGGAATAGTCAACATAACTTGTAAGCCCAAATAAATACTTAGTCTAGAAAATAGAATAAAAGATAGGAAAAGCCCAATAACACTTAGGCTAGAAATCGATGAGGACTTGTGAATGAGATGAAATTGTGAACAAATCTTCATCGTTTTGCGCACTAAGAGTATTGCCTCATTAAAACCTTCTTCAGAAATCCAGTGGGACAAAACCAAAGATAGGAAAAAGAGTACAATTTCCTAGCACGACTTTTGGTGTCTCAACCGGATGGTAAGGTAAAGACACCGGAGGAAGAAGAGTCTTTTAGAAGGAACCTCCATAATGTCCAACTGGAATGGGTCGTACGGTCTTGGAATGGTCGGGTCTTGGAATCCTGGTCCGGACGCTGGCTGGTCGTCTAGTCCATGGTCGGGTGGTCGGTACGTGGCACTCAGCTCGGAGCTGGTCATGGGTGACTCGTAGTTTGTTCCGGTTCCACTCTCCAGTAACACACTAAGCTTGTCTCCTAAAGCTTTTCTCTTGGACCATGTGAGAGGTCCTAGTGGAATGACTGGTGCAGTGGCTGGCTGGATGTCCTCATCATTCCCTCCCTCTTGAAGTGCTTTGGTCTCCAAAGCGAACTCCTCACCTGCATCAAACAACTCTAAGTCAGAAAAAATAAACGTACTAGCCACGTTATACTCACCTGGAAGTTCGAGCTGGTAGGCGGTTGTCGTTGATTCTCCGAAGAACGCAAAATGGACCATCTTCCCAGGGTGCAAGCTTGCTCTTCCGTCGTAGGGGAAATTTCTCTGGTCGCAAATGTAGCCAAACCCAATCTCCCTCCTTGAAGACCATGTGCCGGCGGCCCTTGTTGGCGTTATTGACGTTCTGGATGTTCCGTTGTTCCAGATTTGCCTTGGTCTCTGCTTGAAGACGCTTGATGTATTCCGCCTTTGCTTCTCCCTCTAAGCTGATGGCGTCTCCCAATGGTATGGGTGTGAATTCGATAGGTGTGGTCGGGTTGAAGCCGTAGACGACTTCAAATGGAGAACCTTTAGTGCTGGAGTGTATAGCCCTGTTGTAAGATAACTCGACATACAAAAGGCACTCCAACCAATTCTTCAAGTTTCTGCTGATTGTCACTCTCAATATCTGGGAAAATGTCCGGTTGATAACCTCTGTCTGTCTGTCAGTCTGCGGATGGTATGCGGTAGAAAACAAGAGGTTGGTGTCCAATTTTTGGCACAATGCTCGCCAGAAGTGGCTGAGGAACTTGGTGTCGCGGTCGGACACAATCGTCTGGGGAATGTCGTACAGTCGTACTATCTCCTTGAAGAATAGGTTGACAGTCTAGCTTGCATCATTGGTCTTGTTGCAAGCGATGAAATGTGCCATCTTGGAAAATCGATCGACCACTACGAAGATGGAGTCCTTGTGGTTGATTTTCGGCAGACCTAGTACGAACTCCATGGAGATGTCCGTCTAGGGCGTAGATGGGACTGGTAACGGCATGTAAGGACCCTGCGGATGCATCTTGGATTTAACCCGTTTGCAGATAAGGCATTTAGCGCAGTGTGCCTCTAGATCTCGTCTCTGGTGAGGCCAGTAGAAATGCTCCTTAAGTATGCTTAAGGTCTTGTCAATGCCACCCATGAGACCTCCTCTGTGGGCCTCTCTCAAAAGCAGCTTTCGAATCGATCCTCTCGGAATGCAGAGTCACTTTTTCTTAAATAGGAACCCGTCAAACAGATAAAATCGGCTGTAGGTGCCCTTGCCATGCTCCTGGTTGGCCTGAGTGAAGTCTGCGTCGTCAGCGTACAACTCTTTGATCATTTCAAAACCCATAACTTTAGATCCATCATGGAAATGAGACTGTATCTGCGGGATAGGGCATCAGCCACAACATTGTTTGTTCTCTTCTTTTACTTGATAACGTAGGGGAAGGTCTCGATATACTCCAACCAACGAGCATGTTTCTTCTTCAGCGTGGATTATCCTCTAAGGTGCTGAAGTGTCTGATTGTCGGTGTGAATCACACACTCCCTTGCAAGGAGATAGTACTGCCAAGTCTCTAAGGCGCGGACTAAGGCATAGAGCTCCTTGTCGTAGGTCGGATAGTTAAGTGCAGATCCACTTAACTTCTCGCTGAAGTAGGCGACAGGTCTTCAGCCTTGTGTGAGGACAGCTCCGATTCCGATCCCTGAAGCATCACACTCAACCTCGAATGTCTGAGTGAAGTCCGACAGGAATAGGACTGGGGCATGGGTGAGGCGTTCCTTCAAAAGCTTGAAGGACTTATCCTGCTCGGGTCCCCAACGAAAGTCTTGGTTCTTCTTTATTGTCGAGGCAACAGACCAGCTATCGTGCTGAAGTCTCGGACGAACCGTCGGTAGAAGCTGGCGAGTCCATCGAAGCTACAGACCTGCCTGGCGGTCGTTGGTGTGGGCTACTCCTGTATGGCCTTGATATTCTCATCATCCAGCCGGAGTCCCTGGGAACTTACGACGAATCCAATAAAAACAATTTGGTCTGTGCAGAATGTACATTTCTTGAGATTTGCGTACAACTGCTCTCTCTACCAGGTGGTAATCACGGCCTCTAGGTGCTCTAGATGGTCTGTGTAAGTTGTGATGTAGACTAGAATATCGTCGATGTAGACTATTACGAACTTGCCAATGAACGGTCGAAGGACTTCGTTCATAAGGCGCATGAATGTACTTGGAGCGTTTGACAGGCCGAATGGCATTACTTGCCACTCATAAAGACCCTGCTTGGTTTTGAATGCAGTCTTTCACTCGTCTCCTTTTCGTATCCTCACTTGATGATATCAACTCTTAAGGTCAATTTTTGATAAGACCGTGGCTCCGCTTAACTCGTCCAGCATGTCGTCCAGGCGCGGAATGGGATGTTGGGGTACCGGTACTTGATTGTGATGTTGTTGATGGCGAGACAGTCGACACACATCCTCCAGCTCCCATCCTTCTTTGGTACAAGTAGGACCGGGACAGCACAGGGACTGAGGCTCTCTCGGACGTAACCTTTAGCCTCCTCGAGATTGACTCGGTATGTAGGACAGTTGGGCAACTGAGCTCCGGGAACAAAGTCGATGTGGTGTTCAATCCCTTGGATACTTGAGAGGTGGCTGGGATTTCTTCTGGAAACACGTTAGCATATTTATCTACTAAGGATCGGATCTCGGCAGGTAATGGTGCGTCGGTGCTGGACGTGTGGAGACGCTCTCGATAGAGCATAAAACGAGCTGGATACCCTTGGTACGGGTGGCTTTTCGCATGTCTGCCATGTTTATTAAAAAGTTCTCCATAGGGGCATGTTGATCATTTGCCATCTTAGATTACATTTCTTGAACGGCGTGTGCAGATATTGGTGTTAGATTGTATCTACGCTTGTCGTGGACAAATGAATAGAAGTTGTTCCATCCGTTATGCGTAGTCTCTCGGTCAAATTGCCATGATCGTTCGAGCAGAAGATGTCCAGCTGACATCGGGACGACATCACAGGTGACCTGGTCCTGGTATCTGCCGATGTTGAATGAGACCTTAACTTTGTCCGAAACGTACAACTTCGTCTTGTTGTTCAGCCATCGTAGTTTATAGGGCTTAGGATGCTTGGTCACAAGCAATCCTAGTTTTTCCACCATGTTTTCTCGCTGTTCTTCCTCTTCGGGCTCGAATCTCGAGCTGAGAACTCGTCTGATCATGAGCATCTATCCGGAGTCGGCGTACTCAATTTCCTCGTCGGATTGCTGATGGGTCATAAATGTTGGCTCCTCTTGCTCGTCCTCGGATTCATAGTCTCCTGAAGCAGTGAGTACCATTGTTTGTTGAGTGGGACATTCTCGAGACATGTATCCTCTACCTTTACACTTGAAGCATGCGATCTCGCTGCTCCGCTGAGGCTGGGTCGTGGTGGTCTTGGTACTAGGCTGATTTGCTGGGGCAGGTCGGGGAGCTGAACTGCTGGCCACGACTTTGCCCTTGAGACGCAGGTCAATGGGCTGGGTCGTCCGCTCGAATGGCTTAGAGCCAGTGCTCCAGGTGCTCTTGGGTCGAGAAGATGTGGCAAGTTTACGTTTATGGCACTTCTCTATCTGGATTGCTAGGTGGAAAAACTCGCCTAGGTCATGGTATGGCAGCAACTCGATCTTTCTGACGATGGACTCGTGCAAGCCGTCGATGAATTAGGCAATTAGGCTGTCCTCGGACTCGTCCACATCGAGTCGGTTGCGGAGGTGCTCGAATTCATCGAAATATTCAGACACCGTCTTGCTGCCTTGCGTAAGGCGTCTGAGTCGTCTCTGAAGCTCACGGTGGAAGTGAGGTGGAACGTAGCGTCTCCTCATAATCTGGGTGAGTTCGACCCTTGAGGTCAAGGCACCCATCCGAGCTCTCCTGCGAGCTGTTAATTCTCGATCTCACCACGCTAGTGTGTGGTCAATGAATTGCACCATTGCTAGGGCGACTTTACGGAGATCGTCGTAGTTGTAGTACTCAAAAATGAGCTCCATTCGTCTCTCCCAGTCTAAGTACTCTGCGGGATCAACTTTTCCCGAAAAGGGGGGCGGGTTCATCTTCACTTCGGGATAGTGCATTGGTTGTCGAGGTGGGGGCATGGGCTCGTCGTAGTACTGATGTCGACCCATCGATGGTCGGTCCTGTGGATAAGGTGGAGGTGCAGGTCCTGGTGGAGGCGTATGATGTTCTGGACGCCCGAGATGCGTCGCTAGAGTCGTCATCTGGGTAGTCAAAGCTTGCAGGAGCTGCAATATCGCTTGACTGTTTTGCCCTGATGTTGACTCGTCACATCCTGACATATTTCCTTTTTCGAGAAAAAAAAATTTAAAAAATGGAATGTTTCCCAAAAAGAAAACTTACAATTATGGAAACTTTTCTTAAATAGAAATTTTTATTTTCTTTATAAATTAATAGAAACTAAATATAATGTCAAAAAGAAAACAAAGAAAAGGAAATACAAGGAAAAGGAAAATATCATAAAGGTTAATTATTGTCTAAATCTAATAAGAAAAACTAACTAAATAGAAGATATCCTAAAATTTATTGTCTATCTACATAAAAAGAAAACTATACTAAACTTAAAAAAAAGAGGGAAAACTAATTAAGCATATTTCCTAAAAAGGAAAACTACCTAAAACTAAAAGGAAATCTATTAATGGCCTAATAAAAATTAGGAAAACTACTAAGGGATTCTATAAAACTTCCTAAACTATTTTCTAGCCTTGAAAAACAATGGAAACTAATTAATTTGCCTAATCAAGAAGGAAATCTACCTAAAAATCTAAGGCAAGAATCTAGACCTAGCCGCCTAATGCAACTAGGGTCTCAACCTACAGGCTGGTTCACGAGGGAAAACTAGAGCCAGATGCTAAGGTTCTAGGTGGAACGCGGTACCAGACAGGCTATGCGGAACGCTAGGGAGCTGAGGCAGCTGACGCGGTACGCTAAACCTAGACGGTACTGGACACTCGGGGACGGGGTAGCGTAAGGTTACACCAAGACAAGGCAGGACCAAGCGCGGGACACTAACCTAGTATGGAACCTAGACCTAACGCACGCAAGACAACACAAGACACAAGTCCAACTAGAACTCGAGTCGGACAAGGCAGCGATGACTAAGTGCTAACCTAAGGGCTAAGACGTGAACCTTAAACAAGAAGCACACACAACACACGCGGGAGCAAACTAAGGAACCTATGGGGGTACATGTTAGGGAAAGACTCTAGGGGTCTAGGGCACACGGAACTGAGGGTCTTGGCCTAACGGCATGACTAACAAGGACAAGGAGTGGTCCTAAACCTAGAAAACAACACACACAAACCCTAATTGTGGTGCGGCTCTGGTTGTTTTCAAAACAAAGGATCGTCTTGAAGGAAGGTGATCTGGTTAAGGAGAAGGCTACTAGCACTTCTCTTGGCAGCGGATTGATTGGGGAATGGATTGGAGGCTACTAGCTCTCCAATTAGGTGTATATGATGATGGATTTGATTCCACTAGCACAGGTTCACCTTACAAAGAGCTATGGAATTTCACAATAGATTACTCTACTCCTTAGTGAATTAGGATCAATGTTCTTAGGCTGAACAGAGAAAGCAAAAGGAAGAAAAAATGCTTTATCAAACAATTTCAATTTTCCTATGCCTTTGATTGGTACTTTGATTCCATTTGCAATAAGAACATTCCCTAGGGCAGGTTCTACATTTTCTAGTAAATCTAGATCACTAATCATGTGATGAGAAGCACCAGAATCAACAACCAAGGATTTAGAAGCATTAGATGTATAAGATGTTTGAAAAGAAGCATGAAAAGTTTTACCCATCACATTGCTCTCTTTTATTGCCTTAATGAGAGCTTCCAAGTCTGATTTTGTCACAAAATCTGATGCTTGTGACATAGTATTGTTGGCGCCTGATTGAGAAGGAGAATGGCTACATAAGGCGGCCTTTGAGGACACCAAACCGTGAGCTTGCTTGGCTGAGGAGATGGCCGACTGCTGTGGTGGGCGTAAAGCCCAAGAGGGTTTAAGATGAGGGTGAAGTTCCCAGCAATCCTTCTTTGCATGTCCCTTCTTCTTGCAATGATCACAAAATGGCCTCCTCTTCTTAGATGCATTTGTTGGCCTAAAGAAACTTTTGTGAGCAGCTACTAGTTCAGCTTTGTTCCCAAACAATCCATGTGATCCTTGCTCCTTTTGAATTTGAGCACACACTTCCTCCAAGCTAGGCAACTTATCAGACCTGAGAATATGCTTAATAAGATCTGAGTAAGTAGAATTAAGAGTTAAAAGTAACCCAAACACCTTATCTTGTTCCTTTCTTTCAAGGAGTACAAGTGGTTCAATAGTGGCTGGCCTTAGCATGTCTAGCTCAGCCCACAAAGCTCTGAATGAGCCATAGTGCTTTGTGAATTCAGCATCCTCCTGCCTTAATTCATTCAAATCTTTCTTCACTTCAAAAATTCTCAAAAGGTTAGTAGTGTTACCATACATCTTAAGCAAAGTGTCCCATAGATCTTTTGTATTTTCACAAAAAGAATAAGCTTCTAAAAGATCACTAGCTAGAGAATTTTGTAAAATAGAAAGTACCAACTGATCTTCTTGGTACCATTTGGCTTGAGCTGCATCACTCACTTCAGCCACTTCATTGTCCTCAATGCCATTTGTGGCAATGTGGTTCCAAAGACCTTTACCACCTAAAGTGGTTTTCATGGTCCTAGACCATAAGAGATAATTTGCTCCATGTAGAATGACTGGAGCTCTAAGAGATGTCTGAATCTCCATGCTTAATAGACAGACTAGGTTAGTAAATCAGGTAAGAAATTGTGATACAAGACAGAACCTTTGGTCAAGGTAAGTATGAAGCCGGCTATTCACAGCTTCAGAATAAACCGCTGGTCACAACTTGGTTAGTGTAGGCGTGTAGATCACTGAATCAGCTGGTCACGCTCAAGACTGCTGGCCACCAGGTCGCTTGGTCACGTGTGATCACAATTTTGGACGCGCTGCTCACAAATTCCAGTGGCTGGTTGCGCTTTGGTCGGAACAAGTATTGTCCGAAATGGTCTCGCCTTGGTCGAATGGTCACGCCTTGGTCGGGACAGGTATGGTTCCTGCACACGGACACAGCCACACCAAGAAAAACAAACGAGAGCCGTGACAGTATAATCCAGCAAGGCAAGAAAAACAAAAGAATTTACCAAGTTACTTGTACTTCAAGTAAGTTCAACCACTTGTAACTAACCTCAACAACCTACAACTACCTTTAACTAATCCTAACAACTCTTAGTAACAAGAATTGTAACAGATTAAGAATATTAATTCTGACTTTATCAAGATTCAATTAAAGAAAATTCGAATTTAATCCCTAGAACATTTGATAAATTCAAGAAATCAAATTTTAAGACTTCCAAAACTGAATAAGCAATTCAAGAAAATCAATCTTGAAACCCTAAACCTATTGGATTGACTTGAAATTTCGTAAGAACCCTCACAAGATACTTCTTAAACTTTCCAGAATTAAAACTTTAAAGAAAACTAAGAAAATCTTAGAATTATAACACCAGATTCTTGACACAGGTATTTTCGAACGACTTTCAGTAAAACTTCAAGAAAACCTTTAAAACGCAATGGAATCGAGTTCGGCTTTCTTTAAACAGAAACTAGACTCAAGGGGCTTGAGTTTAGGCTTTTGAAATTCACGATTTGACGAAATATTGACGTCGAGATGACCTGGGGAATGTAGAGGTTCGAAACAAACACGATCACGAACACCTTTTGGAAGAAAATTCGTATCTTTTGATTCCCTGGGCCAAATGATGCGATCTTGGTGGCTATGGAAACGGAATTCGCCGATGCACACTCCAGAGAAAGCCGATCGTCAATTGGAGTCGTGGAATGATCGGAATTTGATTTGCAAGATGACGTTAGAAATTGATCCAGAAACAGATGAAGAACAAGAAGAATTCTTGTGAAATCAATGAAAGAATGATGAAAATTTCCTAGATTTGATGTAACCTGGCTCTGATACCATGAAAGATTATGAGTTTAAGAGATTTGTAGAATGAGAGAATGAGAGATTAGAGAGAATTAGAGAATTAGAGAAAAAGAATGGTTTTATTAGAAAATGAGAATTATGAATTCTTACTTACAAAATGTGAAGGGAGTAAGGTATTTATACTATACTAGTCTAGGCTTGTTTGGATACAAGGATAGCCTTATACTTAAGTGGCTTACAAGGATAACATAAATCTATAATACAAACAAGCCTTAGACTCTCCCTTTTACACACATATAAATCGCCTTTTAACTAGACATAAAGGCTTTCATAAATTCATCACTTCTTCTTCATTCCAACAAGAAGGACGGAAGTTGGAGGATGTGCGTCGACTGCCGCGCCATCAACAACATAACCATCAAGTACCGGCACCCCATTCCACGCCTAGACGACATGCTTGACGAACTCAGCGGAGCCGCCATCTTCTCTAAGATAGACCTGAAGAGTGGATACCATCAAGTGAGGATGCGCGAAGGAGATGAATGGAAGACCGCCTTCAAGACTAAGCAAGGCCTTTATGAGTGGCTAGTTATGCCGTTCGGTCTATCAAATGCGCCCAGTACCTTCATGCGACTTATGAACGAGGTTCTTCGCCCGTTCATCGGCAAGTTCGTCGTGGTCTACTTCGACGATATTCTCGTCTACAGCACGACCTACCGAGACCACCTGGAGCACTTGGAAGCCGTGATCACCACCTTACAGAGAGAGCAGCTGTACGCCAACCTCAAGAAGTGTACATTCTGCACCGACCAAGTAGTATTCCTTGGTTTCGTCGTAAGTTCCCAGGGACTTCGGGTAGACGACGAGAAGATAAAGGCCATTCAGGATTGGCCCACACTGACGACCGCCAGCCAGGTCCGCAGCTTTTACGGACTTGCTAGCTTCTACCGACGGTTCGTCCGCGACTTCAGCACTATTGCTGGACCTTTGACCTCGACGATCAAGAAGAACCAGGATTTTCGTTGGGGTCCCGAGCAAGACAAGGCCTTCCAGCTGTTCAAGGAACGCCTTACACACGCACCAGTCCTCGTATTACCAGACTTCACGCAGACATTCGAGGTTGAGTGCGATGCCTCAGGCATAGGCATTGGAGCCGTCCTTACCCAAGGCGGACGACCAGTAGCCTACTTTAGCGAGAAGTTAAGTGGAGCTGCACTTAACTATCCGACCTACGACAACGAACTCTATGCCCTTGTCCGTGCCTTAGAGACTTGGCAGCATTATCTGCTTGCCCGAGAGTGCGTCATTCACACCGATCATCAGACGCTCCAGCACCTCCGTGTACAGTCCACGTTGAAGAAACGTAATGCCCGTTGGTTGGAATTCATCGAGACCTTTCCGTACGTCATCAAGTACAAGAAAGGAACGAAAAACATTGTCGCTGATGCCTTTTCTCGTCGATACAGCATTATATCCGTCATGGAGTCCAAGGTTCTCGGCTTCGAGATGATCAAGGAGCTCTACGCCGACGATGTCGACTTCGCCCAGGCTCACCTAGAGCACGGCAAAGGCAACTTCAGCCGCTTCTTCCTGCACGACGGATTCCTCTTCAAAGATAAGCGACTCTGCATTCCGCGAGGATCGATCCGAGAGCTGCTTCTTAGAGAGGCACACGGTGGAGGCCTTATGGGCCACTTCGGCATTGACAAGACCTTAAGCATGCTTAAGGAGCACTTCTATTGGCCTCATCAGCGCCGAGACGTCGAGACGCACTGCGCCCGGTGCCTTATCTGCAAGTGGGCTAAGTCAAAGCTGCATCCGCAGGGCCCCTGCATGCCCTTGCCAGTTCCATCCGCGCCTTGGACAGACATATCCATGGATTTCGTCCTAGGTGTACCGAAATTGCACAACAAGGATTCCATCTTCGTCGTGGTCAACAGGTTCTCTAAGATGGAACATTTCATCGCTTGCAACAAGACTAACGACGCAAGCCAGATCGCCGACCTGTTCTTCAAAGAAATCGGTAGACTTCACGGCATTCCCCGGACGATCATTTCTGACCGTGACACCAAGTTCCTGAGCCACTTCTAGCGAGCACTTTGGCAAAAATTGGGCATCAACCTCCTGTTCTCTTCAGCATATCATCCCCAGACGGACGGACAGACTGAGGTTGTCAACCGGACCTTGTCACAGACCTTGAGGGCAACAATCGGTCAAAATTTGAAGAATTGGCTGGAAAGTCTCTCGTACGTCGAGTTTGCCTACAACCGAGCTACACATTCAGGCACGAAGCGATCACCTTTTGAAGTTGTGTACGACTTCAACCCGACCACTCCGATCGAGTTCACACCCATTCCGTTAGACGACGCCATCAGCTTGGAGGAAGAAGCCAAATCAGACTACATTAAGAAACTTCACGAGGAGACCAAGGCAAACCTTGAACAACGGAACATCCAGAACGTCAAGAATGCCAACAAGGGCCGCCGGCACATGGTCTTCAAGGGGGGAGATTGGGTTTGGCTACACCTGCGCCCAGACAGATTTCCCCAGCGACGGAAGAGCAAGCTTGCACCCCGGGGAGATGGTCCATTCCGCGTCCTTCGGAGAATCAACGACAATGCCTACCAGCTCGAACTTCCAGGTGAGTATAACGTCTCTAGTACTTTCAATGTTGCTGACTTAGAGTTGTTTGATGCAGGTGAAGATTTTGCTTTGGAGACCAAAGCACTTCAAGGGGGAGGGAATGATGAGGACATCGAGCCAGCTACTGCACCTGTCATTCCACCTGGACCACTCATGCGGTCCAAGCGGAAAGCCTTAGGAGACAAGCTCAGCATGCCATTGGAAAGTGGAACCAGAGAAGACCCTGAGCTGACCGTCCAGACGACCAGTCCACGACCAGCCGTCCAGGCAAGCCGTCCGGATCCAGCAGCCGACCAGACCGACCCGGTTCATGCACCCACGACCAGACCACCCTTCCAGCTAGACAAGGAACCCTAGAGGTTCCTTCTCGAAGACTCTTCCTCCTCCGGTGTCTTTACCATTACCATTCGGTAGAGATACCAAAAGTCGTTCTAGGAAATTGTACTCTTTTTCCTATCTTCGGTTTTGTCCAATTGGGTTTTCCGAAGAAGGTTTTAATGAGGCAATACTCCTAGTGCACAAGGCGTTGAAGACTTGTTCACAATTCCATTTCATTCACAAGTCTTCAGGCGAATTCTCAGCCTAAGTGTTGTTGGGCTTTTCCTCTTTAATTTCGAATTATTAGTCTAAGTATTTAGTTGGGTTGAAGTCATGTTGACTAATTATGGCCCATTATTTATTCTAAGTGACAATAAGTAAACTACATGTTGTTTTAATCTCCTAAAGGTTAAACGCCTTGTAGTTTACCCTAAAATTGTAACAAGGCATTATATAAGCCTTCTTGTTTACACATAATAGAATAACAAGTATTTTTGACAAAAACCCTAAGTCTCTTAGACACAAAACTGCCGCCAGCTCCCTAGCTTGCAGCCGTGACCTTCAGCCAAGTTTGGTTGAAGTTCTTGGAGTATCACAAGCCTCTTTCACAGCTTGTGTGGTCCCTTCGATCCACCCTTCGATTCCCATCGATTTCTGTCCTATTATCCTGAGTTTCTCGGTGAAAAGACAGCCCACCCAAGTTCATACATCAGTAACTCTCTTGGTATCTCCTCCTCAAAGTTCTGCAAAGAGAAGACAAGGCTACTCGGACTCACCGGTTCACAGGTGGTTAGTTCTCTACAAATCTCTTTTTCCTTAAGCATAAGATCACTTTGAGAAGATGGTAGAAAACACTTCTCTGTGTTAGAGTCATTTGAGAACTTTTCAGTCCCAAACAACCTCCTGGAAACCGTGGCTTTATTAGGAGAATATGAAGTTTCAAAAACTTCTTTCTTACTTTTGTAGATTGGATTATAATGATCGGTTTCTGGCTGTTGGGGAACAGGTTTCTCCTTGGAATGCAAATGTTCTTGGCGTGTCCACTGGATGGGTGATGGACGTGAGCTTGGTCTCCTCCACTGGCTACTCCTCCCAGTCTTAGTCCTCTCTGATCTACTCCCAATAGTCCTCCCTTGTGAACTCCTTTGTTGTCTGTCCTGCACATAACCAAATTTATTATAATCTGGAGCAAACCTCTTTTTCATAACAAATTTCATCTCAAACCAAGAAGCAATCTGAGATTCTCCATTGTGCCTCCTTGTGGATGCAATCTGATCCCACCAATGGATGGCATGACCACTGAATCCACTTGTTGCAAGTTTGATCTTTATTGCCTCAGTGTAGTGATAACAACTGAACGTCCATTCCATCTTTTCTTCCCATTTCATATAAGCTTCAGGATCAATCTTCCCATGGAATGATGGAATCCCAAGCTTGGATTGACTTGACTAAGGTATTCTTCTGCTCTATGGCGACGATGGTGATAAGAGTTAACTCCTTCTGCTTTTCTGCCTGCAGAAATTGAAAAGTCATGAAACTCATTAGCATGGTTAGTCCTATTGAAATCTTGTTGCAGCTTCCTAGTGATCTCAGCCATCATAGCTTCACATTGAAACTGATCAAGATGAACAATCTGGTCCACTGAATTGTTTCTTGCCATGAAGTTCCTGAAACAAACTTAGCAAACAAATTAGAAAATCCTCTCTCTCTCTTTTGGTTCTCTCAGTGTCCAATCCTCTTGCTATTCCCACAAGTTCAGAATAGATCAAAGCATAATCACCTAAGATCTAGAGCTATAACCTACTGTGATTAAGATAGAAAGATTGCAAGATTTTTTTCGTCAGCTGATTAACCTTCTCCTAGCAGGGTTTCTCTTCTGCTTTTCTCTCATTTTTTTTTTTTTTTTGCAGATCCTTTCTTAGATCATTTTGTAATTCAGGAAAGGCTCAGCTGACTTACAAAAGATAGAAAGATAAGAATTTGTTTATGAAACTTTAAAAAAATGAAAAGAAATTGATGGTGGTGGTTTTGAAATCAAAGTGATTTCACAAACCCTAACCTTCAAGAGGCTCTGATACCACTTGGTGTGGCCCTGGTTGTTTTAAAACCAAAGGATCGTCTTGAAGGAAGGTGATCTGGTTAAGGAGAAGGCTACTAGCACTTCTCTTGGCAGCGGATTGATTGGGGAATGGATTGGAGGCTACTAGCTCTCCAATTAGGTGTATATGATGATGGATTTGATTCCACTAGCACAGGTTCACCCTGCAAAGAGCTATGAAATTTCACAGTATATTACTCTACTCCTTAGTGAATTAGGATCAATGTTCTTAGGCTGAACAGAGAAAGCAAAAGGAAACAAAAATGCTTTAAGTTTATGTTTATAAAATTCGATGTTGATTTACAATGGGATAGGTGAAGCCTTTTTATAGGCAGATATTCCTACCTAAACTTTATCTACAAAATAATATCCTAACTACTTTATTCATAACTTCTAGCTAACAAGAATATCTTTGACTTATTTAATTTTTTTTTAAATGCCAACAGATATCTTGATTTATCCTAATCCCTTTGGTTTAATTTAAGTGATTAATCATAAACCAATAAATTAAATTAAACCTGCCTAATTGGTTTATTCTTTTTGGGCTTCCTTTTCCTTCTTAGACAGGCCCAAATCACTTGAAGAATGAGTTTTCTTTGGATTTTAACTATAGGCCTAATTATTAGGCCAAACCTCAAATCCATGACTCCTTGGGTTTGGGCCGCTTGGCTTGAGTCTTCTTCTTGGGCCGCATTGGTTGGATCTTCTGTTCCTTGGGCCGCTTGATTTGCTCATCTCTGGGCTTGGTCCAACTCCACATCCATGGGCTGCTTCTCTAGATCGCTTAACATACTTGTTGGGCCTTTCTAAGATCGCACCAAACTGCCACACACATGTAGTCCAAGAAACCTTGGCTCACGATTTCTTCAAAAATTGGAACTGGTGTTCTAGGTGATTTTCTAGAGATCCTAGATTGGTTTTAAACAACCTAAATAAATTTTTTTTTGTCTTGAAAAAAAAATTGAACAGCAACCAAGCAAACAAGAAACAAATTTTCTTCTATTTTTTTTAATTATGAAAAACAAAGATAAGGAATGATAGAACCTAATTTTTTTTTTTTGTATTTTTTTCTCGTGTTTGTGGTATGTGACTTGATTCCTCCTCTTTCTTACCAAGAACCTCAGGGGAAAGAGAAAGAAACACAATCAAAAGCCAAAATCTATTGCAACAAAAAAACAAGGAAAAATCGCCAAAAACAAAAAGGATAGATTCAACCTGATGTGCAGGAGCTTTAAGCTCTGATACCAGATGATGCAAGAACCGTGGGGTGGGCTGTCTTTCACCCAGAAGCTCAGATTGCTGGACAGAAAAGGATGGAAGCAAAGGGTGGATCGAATGAACCACACAAGCTGTAAAAGGGGCTTGTGGTACTCCAAAAACTTCAGCAAAACTAGGCTGAAGCACATGGCAGCTGCAAAGGGGGAGCTTGGCGGCGCCTGGTTTGTTTAGACACTAGTCTTAGGTTTTGTCAAAATGCTTGTTATTCCATTAATGTGTAGACAAAATGCTTATATAATGCCTTATTACAACTTAGGCTAAAAACATGATGTCTCTAACTGATGGTAATGGTAATGACACCGGAGGAAGAAGAGTCCTCTATAAGAAACCTCCATGGCTCCTTGTCTAGCTGGAACGGGTCAGACGGTCTTGGAATGGTTGGGTCTTGGCATGTTGGTCCGGACGCTGGCTGGTTGCCTAGTCCATGGTTGTGTGGTTGGGACGAGGCACTCGGTCCGGAACTGGTAGGGATGAGGCTGGTATGGGACGGCATGGGCCAGGTCGCCATGGTAAGCTCGGAGCTGGTCATGGGAGGCTCGTAGTCTGGTCTGGTTCCACTCTCCAGTAGCACGCTGAGCTTTTCTCCTAGAGCTTTTCTCTTGGACCGTGTGAGAGGTCCTGGTGGAATGACTGGTGCAGTGGCTGGCTCGTGTCCTCATCACACATTGATTCCATTAGCTATTACCACACTTCCTAAGGCAGGTCCTAAGTTTTCTATTAAACCTAGATCACTTATCATGTGATGAGAAGCTCCAGAACCAACAATCAAAGGTTTAGAAACAATAAAAGTTTGAAAAGAAGCATGAAGAGATTTACCCACACATTACCAGAACTAAAGGCTTTGAAGAGAGCTTACAAGTCTGATTTCTTGACAAACTCAGATGGAGGAGTCAGAAGAGGGGTTGTGGCCATGTTTTCTTGAACCGTATTGTAAGACATAGGAGAGGCGGCTGTATGAACAAGGTGAGAAGGCTGGGTTCGTTTGTTGGAGAGGGTTTGGACCTATCAATGAACTAGCTTGGTTTCAACTCAGGATGAAGCACCCAGCATTCTTTCTTGGTGTGACCGATTTTCTTGTAGTGATCACACACAGACCTCTTCTTCTTAGATTCAGCTGGAGCCGATTTGAAGAAGCTCTTGTGGGTAACCACTATGTCTTCTTTGTTTCCAAACAACCCATGAGATCCTTGCTCCTTCTGAAACTTAGCGCAGACATCCTCTAAGATAGGTAGTTTTTCCTCCCTCAGAATATGCTTAATAAAGTCAGTATAGTTGGTGTTTAAAGTCAAGAGCAGCCCAAACACCTTATCTTGTTCCCTCCTATCATGGAGAGTGATTGGATCAATTGTGGCAGGCATAAGCATCTCTAGATCTGCCCACAATGCTCTGAAGGATCCATAGTGCTTTGTGAACTCAACATCCCCCTGTATAAGATCATTCAAAGCTTTCTTTACCTCAAAATTTTTTCATGAGGTTAGTAGTGTTTCCATACACTGTTTTTAAAGTCTCCCAAAGATCATTAACATTTTTACAATATGAATATGCTTTTGAAAGAGAACCAGCCAGAGAGTTTTGGATTATAGAAAGTATCATCTGGTCTTCCTGAAACCATTGGCTTTGATCAACATGATCGTCGGAAACAGCCCCGTCTGAAGCAGTCCCTTCAAATGACATGGCTCCACAAGCCTTTGCTGCACAAAGTGTTCCTCAAGGTTCTTGTCCAGAGAAGGTAGTTCGTCTATTGAATCATAAATGGAGCCTTTATATTCATTTGGTATTCCATCAGATACAAGACAATGCCTGCAAAGAAGATAAGGCAAGCAAAGCAGAACACACGCCAATCAATTTAAGAGCTAGCGCGTCTAACAAGCAGCAGACAGGTGCAACCGTCTTCCAAACACCAAAGACTTGCTTGAAACGTTCTAAAATACTCAAGAAAAGATGATTCAGCAAAAAGAAAAATGGTTACAAAACAACCTAACCAACTTGCAATCTAAGTTTCTCTCCCTTTAAAAAAACAGAATTTTGCTAACTTTCAAGAAAACCTTTTTTGAAGTGTAAAACTCTTTTGATTTCAATCAAACTTCTTTAAACCCTCCAAAAGATACTTATCTAGCTTCTTAATGTCCAATATTTGAAAATATTGAGAAAGAATGGGATTTTTAACACCAATACCCCGAATAGGTTACATCTGAACACGTCGGGGAAGATTGATCAAGAAAGCTTCAAAACGTAAAAAGAGGAAGAGCAGACCTCCTGAATCATCAACTAGACTCGTTTTTATTGAGTTCAGGCTTTATAATTGCCCAATTTGATGAAGATTTGAAGGAGTTATGCTCGTTGCAAGACCCAATATCACAATGAAGCAGATCGCGACTCCGACAAATGTAACTTTGGATTCCGATCACCAAACGAGATAAAACCGGTGAAAGAATGATCAGAAACTCTTGCTTGATGATCCTTTAAATTTAAAATGGGAAGAAACCTCGTGATCTTGTTGGAGATGATGAAGGAACACGATGATGTTTCGCGGCGGTGCTCGCGTGAAGGCTCGAGAAGAATGTTTGAAAGAAACCTGAGATTCTGTGGAATTAGATTGAAGAATTGATTAAACCTGGCTCTGATACCATGAAAGATTAAGAGATTAAGAGATTGAAAGATTTTTAGATTGAGAGAGAAAGATTAGAGAGAGATTAGAGAAAAAATGAATTTTATTAAAACATGTTTGGCTACAAGGATAACATATCATTAACCATAAACAAGCTTAAGATACTATCTTTGGTAGCTTAGTCCACACGATCTTATCTTGTCTTCATCATTATTTTTCATTCCAATATGTTCGAACCCAGATATGTGTTATGAACTTTAGAGGTAACCACCATTGTGTCATATGGTTGTTTAGTTATAGATAAAACATTTTTTCATATTTTGTTATAATTTAAACATTTATGTTTTTAATAAAACAAAAATCATTTCATATAAAAATAAATCAAATTCAAAAGAAATATCCACTAAGAAAAATGATCATCAAAATTATCAACTTTGGGAAATTACGATATTATCATTTGGTAGGTATCACTTTTCAAAAATATAATTACAAGAATGACCATTTTCAACAATACAACATTTTTAGTGAGTCAAAGACAAATATACTCCTTAAAAAAGCATGCAAGCTATGCATCCAACTAAAAAACATTGAATTACAATTCTTTTTCAGAGATTATAAATCTGAGTTTATAAATAATTTATAAAGATTTATAAAATTATTTATAAAAGTTTATAAATTATTTACAAAGGTTTATAAAACTTTATAAAGATTCATTAATTATTTATAGAGGTTTATAAAATCATTTATAAGAGTTTATAAACCATTTCTATGGGATAGTAAATTATCTATAAGGATTTATAAATATTTATAAAATATTTATATTTATAAGTGTTTTTGAAATCATTTATCTATAAGGATTTATAAATATTTATAAAATATTTATATTTATAAGTGTTTTTGAAATCATTTATAAGAAATTATAAATATAAGCAGTATAAGTTTTCCATCATTTATAAAGGTTTATAAAAGTTTATAAATCATTTATAGAGGATAATTAATCATTTATAAGTGTTTATAAACTATTTATAAGAGTTTATAAACTATTTATAATGGTTCTTAAATCATTTTTATGTTTTTTAAATTATTCTTAACGGTTAATAAATTATTTACAAGGCATAATAAATTATTTCTTAGGATTTTATAAATCTTTTATAAAGTTCTATGTGGGTCACCAGTTTGGTTAATCAAACCGTTTTAGAGATTTTAGTTCTTTTAAGTTTTACTATTGTAAATAAAAAAAAATCATTTTTAAAGATTTATTAAATTGTCAATCATGTGGCAGAATGATTGTCACCTCTGAAATTCATGACACAAAACTGGGGTTCAAACCCAACACCTCGTAGAGTTAAGAAGATATTAAAATCCACTAAGCTAAATTGACCAAAAAAAAGATTTATCAAATCATTTATAAGGATTTATAAAACTGGGTAAGATAAGCTTTGAATCATTTATAAAAGTTTAAAATCTGGGAAATATAAATATGAACAACTGATGTTTTAAAGTTTTCGTATGAAGGTTTTACATGTTTATAAATTATTTATATGGAATAATAAATTATTTATAGGGGTATATGAATTAAAAGGTTAAACTTAGATTTTTTATAAGCTTTTATAAATCTGGATTTGAATGTCGTTTTTTGTATATCGAGCAAAGACAAGATAAAGACCTGCCACAAATGATGATGAGATCAAGTGACAGTGAACAACAACAAAATTGAGTGACAGCAAGATTGGAAAGTGACGACGATAAGATCTCAAAACTAGGTTTGAATTTAATTTTTTTGTCACATGTCCATGTGAGTTAATTTTATTAATATTTTGTTTATAGTTTCATATAATAGTCACATTTCCTACAAAAAAAATAGTGATATGTTTAAAAATATTTTAGGTGGTATTTCTAACAATTTCATATAATGGTATTTCTAACAATTTCTCTTACATTTCACATTTTGGCTATTTAAAAGATGGATTTCGGTGTAGACAATATAAAACATCAAATTCTGGTTAATTTTTGTTTTAAATCCTAATGTTTGTTAGCAATTACTTATATCATTTGAATATTTAAACTGAATAATAAAACAAAATTAATTAAACTGTTATTAATTTTAAGATTCTTTAAACACTAAGGATCATATTTATCAGAATTTAGAAAGATTTCAAACGGTAGAAGTAGCTCTCTATTAGCATCAAAAGACTCAAAAGGATTTACTTTTCTTAGCTACACAAACTAGAGATGCAACAAGTTTGATATGAAGTTCCAACCCATCATCCATGTCTTTTTATCCGCAGGAGAAGCAAAGTTGAGCTCAAACATTTCTTTCCTTATGTTCTCCCCCGAGTCACAGAACCCGACAAGCTTAGCCACAATCTCTGCGCTCTCTTTCACGTGCTGCGTGTTGTGAGGATCTGTCCAGAGTTTGTTGATCAACTGTTGCCTCCTCTGTTTTCCCACAGGCGGTACGTCCCATTTCAGGTACAGCATCTCTCTTTCCTCCGCTCCTAGCTTCGTGTTTACCCGTTTCGTCAAGTACTCTCTCTCCTGCTTCAAAGCTCTTATACTGCATCCAGACAGACATACACATGCTTGTCAAATTATTGACTCATTCAAGATTAAAAAGGTACTATGGGTTCACTTCCACTTACCTTGATGCTACGTAGCTTGCTGGTTCATCGCCGAGCAATGCTGGACTCGCGTTTCCCAGCTCGGCCAAGTGCTGTTCGAGCCATGTCAGCCTGCGGAGCTCGACTTCCATGTAGATTTGATCAGCTGGTTCTCCTTTGAACAGCATGTAGAACTGGGTCCTGTGAATGACTGAGATGTGGCAAAGATGCCATAACATTATGATTTGCTTTCTCTGCTCTTCAAAACACAAGGGCCAATCCATTTGAGATTCATCGGTTGCATCAGACTCTGAGGCAGCAGCTGTCTCGTTTCCCTCCAGTTCTATCACCTAAGGACAATAACATGAACAAGCTTTCGAGTTACAGAATTGAAAACACTAGGACATATTTGATGGACATATTTGATAGTGCTATGACCACAACTAGAACATGTATGAGGACAAGTCACGAGTTTATAAACTGACCTGGCAAAGAAGAAGCTGTTTCTGGTATTGAAGCTTCGCCACACGTTCTTTCAATCCAGTAACATAATCTTTGATATTACGTATATTTTCTTCGGCAGCATTCTTAAACATACGCTTCATTCTCTTAACATCGACCGAATTCGCTTGTCGTGATGATAGAGAGGTTCCTTCCTTTGACGGGGTTCGACTGCAGTTATCATCCCTGTTTGGTGGAGCAGTTTCAAAAGATGCCAGGGCTGAATTAGCAGACACGACATTGTTCTCAGGAGCCTTGTTTTCATTCCCAGAAGACGAAAGAGGTGAACATGGTGCCCGAATCATATGCTGTATGTTAGGACTATTACTTAAACCAAAGGGAAGAACTCTCTTCTTTTTCATCTGGGTCCTGAATTCCGGAGTCTGTTCATCTGTCTGATAAGAAGATGCGAGCATGTCAATACATTTCTGAACAGTCTCAAGCTTCTTCTCCAGAGCTGCAATTTCTTGAGAGTTCAACCGGGTTAATTCTTCTTTCAAGTTTGCTTTATCATTAACTACAATTTCCTCCGTTATAAGGTTGCTCTTCTGCATGTCACGGATTTCTAAGAGCATTTTCGCGAATTTATCTGCAGATAGTTGATCACCCAATTTGTGAGATGTCACTTCTTTGTGAATAAGATCTAGCGCTTGATTTGCTTCCTCGCCCAACTTCTTCTGATTCTTTTCAAACAAACGAATCTCTTGGACTAGCACTGTTTGATCCGTTGAAGTTAGAGACTGCCTCACATTATCCTTTCTCTTTACACGAGTTGTTCTGCGGCTTTTAGGAACAGTTTTGCTTGGAGTGGACTCCTGAGTAGGGAAGGAGAGACACCTTGCAACTTGAGAAAAAGTTTCACACTCATATGACCCCTGAAATAAATTGTACAGGCATGTTTGCGTAAGGATGAAGTTATCCCAGAAAATTTTGGTATCTCATATTCGTGCACATACCTTCGGCTCCTTTTTTTTTCTTTCTAGTTCAAGCTGAGATTGTGCAATGTCTCTCTGACGCTTTAGGTCTTTCATCTCCGTCTCCATCTGCAATTAGATTAACGTGAATGAATCATCACAAGTGATCCTTTCTAAACTTCTAGTTTCTTTTTTGCCAATAAAATTTCATTTCATGTCTCCTATGGTTCTCCGTTTTAGTCAGTGAAGTACACGTTTTACATATTCAAAAGAGATGATTTAAGATGAGAATCCTAATTATTAACGTCTGGATCTCTACCTGTTGGATTTTCATTTCTCTCTCAATTAACAGAGACTTTAAGCAGGTGGATGAACTGGACTCTGGGCTTCTTAACTCCGATTCGAGTTTGGCTACTTTTTGCTGCAGATGTTTCACCAATAATTTTTCTGCGACGACCTATAACAACAAAAAAAATCACCTAAAATGAAATCCCAGATATGAATACCAGCAGAAGGGTGCGTTTTATCAAGAACAAGCAAACGCATTTTTTAATGAAGTGTATGATCAGACACTGTAGAAGTTTGAAGCCAAAGGAGTAAAATTAACTGACATACCATGTTTACTTTAGCGCAGTTTGTGACTTCCTTTGCGCTCATGGCAAAAGAAAGCGTCTTTTTCGTCTGCTCAACGTGGCTCAGGGCTGGACTAATGGTGCATATTATTGCAGTTCTCGCATTCCCGCCAAGTGAATTTTGCAGAATCCTCGTAAGCTTTGAGTTTCTATATGGTATGTGATCACTTTTCTTTCCAGAACTACATCCATAAAATAACAAAAACAAAGGTGAAAAAATGTTACATGATAATTCAGACATGCCCAAAGACAATCATATGTTGTGCTTTCTTACCTCAGCTTTCTGATAACTGTCGTAAGTGTCAATAAGCTGCGGTTAATATGAATCCCTTCCTTCAATCTTAGACCATCTGCATTTGTTTGAGAAGCACGTTCGCTTCCAGCAAGATCAACAAGATTCTGCACCAATTAGAGTGACTTAGTCTCTTAGATACCAAGTGAAGCTTTGGCCAAAACATAATAACATGGCGTACCAGAGTTGCCATGAAAGACTGCACACGGCCTGCTATTTCCCTTAAACTGCTCTGAATGGTCTGTATATTAGCAGAGAACATGAGATAATGTCACTATTTAATAGATAATCAATAGTTATGAAAATCTATCTTGTCCATTTTTAAAAGATTAAGGAAATAGATTGTATTCGATCACGCATGAGCATAAATCATACCAGCCGAATAATCTGATGAGATCTTGAACTTTTGTCGTTCAAAGCAGTTTCACCTACTTGCCTTTGAGCTGAAAAAAGCAAATGGAAAATCACATAACAGAAAAGAAAATGAAGATAACATGTCTGCTTAAAGAGAAAATGTGTCATATATTATATATGCTATCAATAGAGTTCGAGGCCATGAGCTCTTCCCTTCATCTATCACTACGTTATGTTGCCCTGCCAAGGCGTATGCCCAGAATTGAAAACACAAGTGATACTTGATAGTAAGGATTTACCTTCACAAATGCCAATTAAATGCTGTAAATGTTGCCTGCTTTCAACCACTTCCTCCACCAGATTTTCTACAATGGTTCCTTTCTGCAAGGTAGACAACAATCTCAAACTAGCAAAGGTAATGGATGCTTGTTTCAGCATTCAATGTAGTGTTTCCGACCCTTTACATACCTCTGGATCATCTAACAGTCGAAGGGGCCGAGTATCACGATTTAGAAGGTCAACCACAGTCTCATTATAGATCTCCAAAGCAGATACTTTCAAGACAAAGCTTCTTTCTTGAGTCTGCATAGATTTTAGTAGAACCATATCAGTTTGTAACAAGACCAGGGCCAAGACCAAGAAATAGGGACCTTAAATTTGTCACTCACTTTTCTTATATGCTCGTATATATCTTTAACTACACTTTCAGTGACCCCTCTCATTGTAAAGGTCTTTCCACTGCTGGTCTGACCATATGCAAAAATGGTTGCTGCAATGAAAAGCGATAACAATTCACATATCCATGGTCAGATAACTAAAGCTTTATCAAAAGGAAGATATCCTAAAAGGATGGGTTTTGATATATCTGCTTAATTACCGTTGGTTCCTGCTAATGCAGAAAGTGCGACATCCCTAGAACCACCTTCATAAACCTCCTGAGTTGCACAGGTCGGCTCAAATACTTTGTCTGTAGTTCATAAAAAGTAAAGAAGAAAACACAATGAGACTCTTATAAACAGATTATATATAAGGAAAGGAGAAGCTGTTGAAGACAAGCAATCGATTCTAACTAAATACCAAATGAATAAATTGATGCCGCTCTCTTAGGATTCGGATTTTTAAACACTATGGTCTGATCATCTGGACAATCCCAAGCAATGAGATCATATTTTGCATGTTCCCTCCAGTTTAATGGTCTCATCCGGACAGTGACAAGTATATTCTCCTCTGTAACCCTGGAACCACCTGGTGTAGATGGATTGGCCCTGTCTATCTTACTTGACGGCGTCTTAGGCGGTCCCATCATTGTCTACACACAAAAAAAAAACAAAATAAGAAACTTATTAGGCCAAGATGCTACAAATCATACTTTACATCGGAATATTCCAGTTTAACATGAATACTATTTTCCCCTCTTCATCATCAAATCAAGAAACTTATTAGACCAGTTTGATATGAATACTATTTTCCCCTATTCATCACCAGATCAAGATTCTTATTAATCCAGTTTGATCTGAACTCTTTTGTTCAATCCACACCAAAAAAATAAGGTTCGGTTTCAGCCAGACTCAGCCAATATTGATTAGCATCAATTTTACTATACTTTGTTATATTGGTATGAACACTCTTTTGTATTATCCATTTCATTACCAGGAAGCTTGAATCACGCTTTCTTAAAATGGTAAGTTCATCACCTACTCAAGATATTCTTTGGAAATCAACGGTTATGGTTAAATCCATTAGAAAATACAGAGAAGCTAAGGAAACCCTATAGAAACCATTCTACATGAAAATCCAACATAACTCAAACCAAATTAGGAAACTTATTAGCAATCTACAATACGTCGTACTATTCCAGTTTCATATGAACACTCTTTTCCCCAATCCATCACCAGAAAACTCAAATCATGACTTCCTAAAACTGGTGAGTTCATCACTGACTGTTAGATCAATTCGAACATCAAGAGAACCTAAAATAGAAACCCTATAAACAACGAGAATACAATCAGACATGCTAATCCAACATATAAACACCTGAAATGAAATTCCTAAAAGGAAGGAAGAAAGAAGCTAAAAAAAATAAAAGAAGAACGAGAATCTTTAAATCACTTGCAGAGACGGAGAGATTTAACCGACGAAGGCGAAGGCAAATGCAAATGCGGCGGTGGCTGTATGAAGATTCGCCGGCGAATCGTTGGAGATTGAAAAAAAAAAATCGATCGACGATAGAAGATGAAAATGATGGTGAAGATTAGGGGTTTCTACGAAACCAGAGCCAGAGGAGAGGAACGAGATGAGTAACGGAAACTAATTTCTTGCTTCTTCTTTTTACTTGTATTTTTAAAATTGGTTTTTGTTTTTCCTTCGCGTTCTCTGCGCACAACCTGATATTTTGAAATGAACGGTCACAGATCGATCAGCGTCCTTCAGATCCCACGTGTACGACTGTAACTCCATGTTGGAGAGAGCACTTACCATGTAGTTTTACGCTGGAAAGAGAATATAACTGAAACTAGTCCTGGGCATTCCGATTATACAGTTTGGAACGGATCAGTTTATACGGTAGTCGAAATTTTGGAATTGATGATAGTGTACCGATTAAACCAAATTTATTTTTTTAATAATGGATCAGTTCGGAATAATTCGGTTTGGATCGGTAAGGTGCCAAATTTTGTAATCCGATTAAGCCAAAATTTGGGTTTTGATGGTTTGTTCGGTTTAATCGAAATTTCCGATTAAACATAACAAATCATCAAAACCCAAATTTCAACTTATTTCCTTGTGTTAATGATACAAAACATGAAATCATGATTTCTTAGCAAATATTTGATGTAAACAAGATACTAACTTATCCTTCATCATCAACTCACTGAATATAAAATTTGATTACAATTTATTTACATACCAACACAACCTAATATTGAATTACAAGTTACCATAGGTTAGAAAACTTTATCTATCAAAAAGGTGATCTAAACTTATAGAAAAGGTAATCTAACCTATCCAAAAAGAAAAAAACAGTTGGTATGTGCCAAAAGCAGAAGGATAAGTTGGTACTAACTTATCCTTCATCATCAACTCACTGAATATAAAATTTGATTACAATTTATTTACATACCAACACAACCTAATATTGAATTACAAGTTACCATAGGTTAGAAAACTTTATCTATCAAAAAGGTGATCTAAACTTATAGAAAAGGTAATCTAACCTATCTAAAAAGAAAAAAACAGTTGGTATGTGCCAAAAGCAGTGAGTGTGTACAAAAAAAACTTCATTCTTGTCACCCAAGCATCATGCCCTCTTGGATCTACAATATGAAAAAGAATGTGAGATAAAACAAAAATGGAAAATTGATTGCAATATGAATAAACAAAATGCTTAGTACCTAATGATTCCAAGAAGTCATTTTCTTCTAACATCTGTCCCAAAGTGTGAGCATGAGCGATTCAACTGCTGAATGTGAAGCCCGCAACCATTGTTGTGTGCATACTAGCGCCTCAACCATGAAAGGAGTTAAAGAACCCATATAAGAGTCTAGTATCCTTCCACTTGTACTGAATGCTGACTCTGATGCAACTGATGTGACCTGTATTGCCAAAACATCCTTAGCTAGCTCATGTAGAACATAAAACTTACCAGAATTGCGCTTCCACCAAGATAGGACATCATACTCCATGCCCAATGAATTAATGCTTCTTATTTCAGTCTTTTCCATTAGATACATCTCCAACTCAGTTGATGAAGTCTCATGTCCTTTATCACTGACCATCTGTGCATAGAGAGAGTCCATCCTCTCATACTCCTCATCATTGTCATCTGCCAACGGAATCAGACTGTCAGTGCTACTGCTTCTACCATTGCCACTGCCACTGCCACTGCCACTGCCTGCATCTTCAGCCCGTATTCCAGAACCAAGTCTAGAATTGTACTCATCAAACAAATTATGCATTGTATTTAAAACGGCAGCCATAATTTGCGTAAACTCAATGATATCCTTCCCATATAGCTTTTCGAAACAGAGAGTTGCAAATTGAAGCTTGTTTCTTGGATCAAACACACTTGCAATGATGACCAACAAATTCATATTTAGCAAACCATCCCAATACTTATCAAATTTATCCCTCATTGTGAGTTCTTGGTTTCTGATTTCCATGTTGGCATTGTAACTCCTACCTATGAGGTTCTCTCTGTGGTTACTTTCTCATTGTAAGCATAGGTGGAGGCGACAGTGTTAGAAGCCGAGAACACATTGGTGCTGTTAAAAAAGATCATGAGGAACTTCACTAACACCTCTACTTCATCCCAATCTGAAGCAGAAGGTGGTCCTATACACGCTTTTTGCCTCTTTCCTCTTCTTTTTGGAAGTAATCACAAAAAAACTTATCCTCAGCCACCATCCTCTCAAATGCTGACCTAAGTTTGATGGCTGACCTAAGTTTGATTGCTGATACCAACATTACCTCTACATACATTTCCTCCCTCACACCTCAACTCAAAAGACTTAAGTCTCGCATAAGATGACCTAACATATTTGATTGCATTTCTAATTGCCACTACACTGTCAGACACCTTATAGAGACCATCCTTCACAATCAGATTTAGAATATGTGCACAACAACGCATGTGCATTAGTGATCCACCTTGAACTAATGCATCATATCCTTTTAGTTTAAAACTCTCCCTAAACACATGCAATGCCCTATCGTTCTCTCTAGCATTATCAACGGTTATTGTAAAGACTTTTTCAATCCCCCAATCATCTAGGCAGTCACTAAGGTGCCTAGCTATCGTTTCCCCTTTATGGTCAGTTATCGGTTTAAAACTGAGTATTCTCTTCCTCAGTTTCCATTCAGCGTCAATCCAGTGGCCAGTTACAACCATGTAATTGACAGAAGTAGTGGGAGCTACCCATATGTCAGTTGTAAGTGATACCCTCTGTAACGCCCCCGACCCCCAACGTCTGTGGGCCCCTCACGCTCTCTCGCACCCTCGTTCGACGTCCGGTGCGTTACTGGAAATGCTCGAAAGACTTGGTTTACTGTCCTTGCAATCACTACATGACCGTTCCCCGTGTTTTGTCCTCACTCACACGGTATCGGGATTGACCAGCTTTCACCAGCTTCCCGATAGGTCACCCATCCTTTGATTGCTCCAGCTCAAGCACACTTAACTCTGGAGTTTTCTCCGAATGTGCAACCGAAAAGGTAAGTGCACTTTGTGACATAGGTAGCCAAATCAATTCTTTTAAGCCCTTCTTACCTAATCTACTACAAACCGGGGTATTACATTCACCCCCACTAACAGAGTGCAACGTCCTCGTTGCACATCTGGACCGTCACCCCCAATGGTGTGAGTCATACCCGACTCCACACTCATCTGGGGTCGGCTCTGATACCAACTTGTAACGCCCCCGACCCGCCAACGTCTGTGGGCTCCTCACGCTCTCTCGCGCCTTGTGGGCCCCACCCTCATTCGACGTCCGGTGCGTTACTGGAAAGGCTCGAAAGACTTGGTTTACTGTCCCTGCAATCACTACATGACCGTTCCCCGTGTTTTGTCCTAACTCACACGGTATCGGGATTGACCAGCTTTCACCAGATTCCCGATAGGTCACCCATCCTTTGATTGCTCCAGCTCAAGCACGCTTAACTCTGGAGTTCTCTCCAAATGTGCAACCGAAAAGGTAAGTGCACTTTGTGACATAAGTAGCCAAATCAATTCTTTTAAGCCCTTCTTACCTAATCTACTACAAACCGGGGTATTACACCCTCTGCCTAAGACCACTGAACATCAATTTCATTGCAGCTTTATCACTCATGTACTTGCTAACTATCTCCCTACCAGCAGTTATTTTACTAAATGTGTTATACAATGGCTCCACATTAACACAAAACTGTTTAAACCTAGCAGATTTAACAAAAGAAATGGGCAACTCATTCAATATCACCATATCTATGACTGACTTCTTAAACACTTGAGGATCATATTTGATTGTCTTCATATTCCCACTACAATCACGACCGATCACATTTTGACTACCACTATCTGTGCTATCCTTAAACATTTTACATCTTTTAATATGATTATTCATTGGACTTGTCCCAGAAGTTTTTGAATTGCAGCCTACCTCTAAACCACAATACTTGCACACAGAAGTATCAACATCTAAGCTGGTGAAATGTTCCCAGCAAGAAGCACGGGGAGGACCTTCCTCCTAGCTTTTCGGGGTTTTATCACCACCAGCATTGTCATCTGGGGGTATTCCATCATTCGACATCTGAAACAAGTTTGTGACAAACAAATTAATAGTATTAGAAACCGATTATGAGTTTAAAAAGATTTAGAAATCAATTATGAGTTTAGAAACAATTTAGAAACCAATTACCAATATAGTAATATACAATCAACGGTTAACATACGAATATATTCAGAAAAGACACATAACTAAACCGATTAACTAAACCAACAGAAAACACTAATTTAAGTACTAATCAACATATAAATGTATATAAATTAAATCGATTTTGAAAATTTTATGGTTAAATCGAGTTTCAAAATTTTAGGTTTAAATCAATTTTGAAATGTAGATTACGCCATGGAATGAAAGATTTAGAGTTGGAGTGCTACAGATATTAAAACAGATACAGATTGTGAACACATACCGTAAAAAACTTTGCCGGAAACGCTCGTCGGAAACTTTGTTGTCGATCGCGTCGTGAGAGAAGATGACGAACACCGAGAAATGAAAGTGAAAAAAAAGAAAATGAAATAGATTAGGTTTAGTTTACGTTTAGTTAAGTGAAAATTATTCGGTTTACGTCGGTTTAATAAGATAACCGGAAACAAAACCGATTGAACCGATAACCGAATTACAATTTGATTTGTCCTAATCGGTTTATCACTTTCCAACTCCTCCTCCGTTTAACTATGTTAAACAGTTTGGACCGGATCATACCAATTGGATTTTTCCGGATGTCCAGAACGAACTGAAACATATTTTGTAAACATAACACAATCTTTTTTCGCAGATTTGGAAGAGAATAAAACAAAAAGATATATTATTGTACATTTACCATTTATTAAATCTTTTTTTTGTAACACAAATACTATTTTTCAATGCCAAAATGACTGTAACAACAGCTCAAATTATTCAATCTAAAAACAATCAACTTAGTTGAAAATTATTTATTTAAACTTCATTAAGCAATAGTCTAAATTTTATCCAGATAACTCTTTTATGTGTTACCAAAAAAAAAACTCTCTTATGTACACTATAAAGACATATCATCCAAAAAGAGATTGTCAAATTCAAGAGAAATTCAAATTACAAACCAGCAAACAGACATTCAATAGTAATATCAACCACGAGAATATGTTCGGTTACGATTATAACATCTCTAAAATATCCTCAACAGACCTGAATCCGTAAAAACCGCGACCACCGGAGATACACCGAAGTCCTGGATCCGCAAAGCCGCAACCACCAAAGGTTACCAAAAAGTCGTCATAACATCTTCAGTATCCCTCTCCGCAGCGCTTTAGACCGAAACTCATCTCTTGAAACTTTTTTTTCTAGAAAAACCTAAAATAGTCCCAAATGGATCCCGTCTGAGGAGAATCCAAATCTAATTAGCCCAAAAAAAACACATCCAATAAGTCGGCCTAAAAAACCAGCACACTAAAACTGGCTCAATAAGCCAGACCAATAAAATCGGCTCAAAAACTGGCCCAATAAAACTAGCCCAAAGACTGGTCTAATAAAACTGGTTCAATAAATCGGCATAATAAACCAGCCCAATAAAACCAGCCCAAATGAAACTGGCCATAAAAGCTGGCCCAATGGAGCCGACCCAATAAAATCGGCCCAAAATCCAGTCCAAAACTGGCTCAAAATAAAAACAGAAAAACCCTAGGAGAGAAGCAAACCAACCACAGCCGCCGACAATATCTACCGATCACAGCCGTCATCACCCCATCCACCATCACCATCTCCACCTAAAGGAAACCGCCTTCCACGGGTTATCATAGCCCGAAATCCGAGAGAAAAGCCTTCACCCAAAAGAACAGAGTTGAAAGAGATATTGAGCAGGCGAGCCTTAAGGAAGTTTCTTAGATCTAGTACTCAATCGATCTGATCTGCAAAAAGCCTTCAAACAAACCAAAACTAGCTTTCCACTGGAAATCAAAGCCCCACCACCTGATCCGATTTAGGAAATCTCAAGACTAAGGAAAGAAGCGCAAGGGCAAGGAAGAAAAAAAATAATAGGATACTCCTCCGGATTCGACCAGATCACCTAAAACAAAAGAGAAAAAACCAAAAAATATGAAAAAGTTTGCTTAAAAGAGAGAAGAGAGAAAAGAGAGGAACGATTATTCGGCTATACAACTTGCCATTTATTAAATCTTACATTGCCTAGTATGATATTTGTATCCTTCATAATCTAATTACATTCTTATTAATATATTAAAGGTTCTTAAAAACTTTTTTATTTTTTTTTTTTAAAAAATTTAAAATTAGTGATCGATCAAAAAAATGATCGGAACTCTTTTTTTTTTCTGCTTCCAATTCTTTCGTCACTTATGGCGACTTTTCTTCCTCCTCCTCCGGAGCTTTTCCTCCTCTTCTGCCATTCCTTCTCCTCCATCCTCTTCCTCGAATTTTTTGTCCACATTCTCCTTCTTTTCTGCTTGGTAATTTCATATGATTTTTGGAAAAATTGCAAAGCAATTTACGGATGTAACTTAGCTCGTTTGGACACGTCGTAAACTTATAAATTTTCCTTAAAACCTTAAATATCAATAAATGTTAAATTCATTCCACAAAATCTTAATGTGTAGTCAGTATCGTCCCATCAAAACACGTGTCTGACCACATAAATATCTATATTTTTTTAAATTGGCAATTTCAGATGATTTTTAAGGAAATTGCATAGCAATTTAAGGATGCATCTTACCTCATGGACACGTCATAAAATTGTAAACCTTCCTTGCAACCTCAAATATCAATAAATGTTAAATTCATTACAAAACCTTAATGTGTAATCAGTACTGTCTCGTCAAAATCCATGCCTGATCACAATTGTTTTTGGTTTTTTATTTTGAAATTTATAGTTTCAGATATGTGCATAAACGACTGTAAATTAGATTAATAATCAATAACAATCGACAGAGGTATAGACAATGTTTTTCAATCTTAAATCCATTACAAAAGCTTTAAAATATATGAAATATATAGATATAAACAAAAAAGCTGAAAAAAGAAAAATCGATTAAAAGAGAAAAAATAGATTGAAAAAGTGAGAAGATTACGGTTTTTTCTGGAAAAAATACATATTTTAAAAGATATAATGAATATTCAGTAATCATATCTCCTAGATTTGCTTTTTGGTTTTTATAAAAGACATATTATACCACAGGTATATATTAGAGAAAACAGAGGAAATTGTTGTCTATGGAAGATATAATATAGTGGTTATGGTAGAAATATTATAAACTTGGTAGAAGACAAAGAAAGATTTAGAAAACGTATTCTAACAAATCGTAAGGATTCATAGAACATACAGTAACCAGTCGAATTTATATTTTACGACTAGTAGATTATATAGTAGAATGTAGATTTTATATTTTACCATTGTCAGATTATAGAGCAATTAGCAGAATGCATATTCTAATTATCTATAGACCGACCGTAGAATATGAATTATGCGATTGGTAAAATATAATTATTTGTTTTCTGAACATCAATTTGATAAAAAAATGTTGACATATTTTCATGAATGTCTCTTTTATTTTGTGGAATTGTTTTAATCTTTTCGATTTTAAAAATATTTATCTAGAATGTATTACATATATATATAAGGATAACAAAGTCAGTTGACAATAACTAATAAAAATATAGAAGGATAATAGTTTTCTGACCTATTTTTCCTAATTTCTTATCTTTTGAAAAAAATTGTGTTATTAATATTGGCTTCAAATAGATTACAATTATAAAAGACATTTTATAGATAAAATGCAAAAGACCAATGATCTCTTTTTGCACTAGTTTAACGATAAATTGGCGATATCAAAACAATCTTGTTTTGAAATCTTAAGAAAATTAACCAAAGAGATGTTTCGGCAAAATAGCAAACATTCATAATAACATGACAATAATTTTCATGGTTGAAATAAGTTTTATTTTCTCATTATTTTTATCAATTTTATTCCAAAAGTGTCAAATATATACTCATATTTTGTTGATTTTTTATATTTTACGTTTGTATTATATTGACTTACTAGTAAAAATATCATTATATCCACGAAAAAGTCACAAATTTTTTTGTGGGTAAAACACAAAAACTATGAAATTTTACTAAAAGCCACAGTCAACATTAATGGTTTACCCACAAAATTTTTGCGGGTTTATGTGGGTTTTTGTGGGAACCATTTGACCCACGAATATTTTATGATATCGTAGGTATATTTCCCGCGACTATCCACGAAATATTTCGTGGGTAAAAAGATATCCACGAAAACCTACACATTTTTCTGTGGGTGATTGAAATTCTTTTTTGGCAGAACTTGTGGTTCGAACACGGATATATTACCCAATACAAACAAAGGACTTTACCATTTGGGTTAAAGAATTTATATTTATTATTCACATTGAATGATATATGAACTCTAGTATGAGTTAAAAAAACTTTGAACTATATAAAAAGAATAGTTTATGGTAAATTATATTAAATTTTAATGTGACATTGGATAATAATAAATTACACATACGCATAAATGATTACAAGTTTTTGAAACAGTACATTAATTAAAAAAATAGAGATATTAAACATAAGAATAATATTATAAACTAGTACAATAGAAAATAGAAAATATTAAACATAACAAAAACATAACAAATATAACTTATTCTTAACACGGATTACATGTCAAATTCAACTACATCGGTTTACGGATTAACAATTTATTCATCAACATTTGAGTCTGAAATTGTTGCAAATTGCTACCCAGTATTTGCTTTATCTTCCTCTTTGATAGTAGCTCGTTTGGTTGGTTTTTATTCTGCAATCATAGAATTAACAATGATTATCTATTGCAAAAATGATTTCAACTTCTTATAATCATAAATGTTTATCTCTTATGAAAAATATACATTAACAATGTGGTAAGTCGCTATGTTGAGGTACTTAGAGTTCATGATAAAACAACATACAATCACATTCAATAAAATAACCACCACACCTACGCAGTAGCGAGTCTGTAGTCGTCATTTATGAAGATGTTATACTGCATGCTTCCCTCAATTTTTCCTGATGAATCCTTGAGGGTTACTAGCAGATCTCCTAAGACGTTGGGGGTCAAAGTGGAGATCATAGCCATAATCTTAAAATGATATACAAGTTACATATTTTCAAAAACAATACAAAAAATGAAAATAATATTTACTACACAACATATACATTTTTCACTTTCACAAATTGGGACGACGGAAATTGAATTTCCGCAACCTGGGTCCAAAATGGTGTCCTCATGTTATTATTGAAACCTACATGTACAAATAATAGAATTATATTTTTTCATCTTGAATCAATATTATAATAGTAAATGCTTTAACTCTATATATACTTTCGCGGATTATGTAATCGATAGTCAAAGTCCACCGAGGACTACTAATATCCAGGTCGGCCTCAAGTGACTCATTAATGACCTCATGAATGAAGTCTTGTGTTGGGCGTGTCTGAGAACTTTCACCTCGCAACACCCTTGCATCATGAGACCTCCTTCGAAACAGTCCTTGTTGTATTGGTCGGCTAGGTTCTGGTATTAGGGGCGTTTTGTATTAAGATCATTGAGTTGGTTGCAGTGAAATTGTCGGTGGAGCATCAATAATAGTCAAGTTATTGTAAGTTATCACATGGAGGATTTGAAGGCATCCAAATTATGTTTGTGGGATTTTGAATGGAGGCTTGGTTTTCCATATAGTACTTCCAAAGATCACGGTTTTCCATTTTGAAACTGAATGTTTTTGTGTTTTGATTTTCATGTTGAATTATTCGGACTTATATAAGCAAAAATCTTGAGATATTTAGGCACAAACATGACGACGACTAATTGGTAATAAGAAAATAATAAAATTTTGATGCGACATTTCATCTCAATATGTAATAAAGATTTCGTCAAATCAATTCCGCAAATTACGCTGTTGGCCATTGAATGTTGAATTCACAATTCGACAGTTGAGTGAAGGGTGTGAAAGTGTTATATTTTCACAATCACGGGTCTGTTAAATTACAAGGAGAATATTTAAATTGGCAAGTCAAAATAGTTAATGTGTTTATACCGCTATGCTTGTTTTGGTTTACACAATGGTCAAGATACTATTTTCATATGGAAGCCCAAAATAATTTTTTTAGTAAATGGCCTTAAATTTTATTTATTATGGGGTCCAACATATTATTTATATAATGTCTAAAATTAAAAGGGCTAGGCCGAGTTTAGATATAATTGAGTCTCTACTTAAACTGAAATCATAATATAATTGTTCACAAAACAACAAATTATATTACATTTATACATTCAGTACAAACATAGTTTATTACAAATAGCTTATGCATTAGTTTTATTCATCATCAGAAATGGAATTAGCTTCAGAACCTTTGTTATCGTTTAACTCGTTATTGGATGTGTACACGTCGTTTGTAGCTTGGTGAGGTAAATCATAATAATTGTCTAAGTCTTCAACATGATGTGACTCACTCTTAGGAGCCCTGATGTTGAGACAATGTTATTCCTTGAATCATCTTGAAAAGCTGGTTGTAAAGCATCTGTAACATTACGAACCCCTTTGGTTACCAATTTTGCACAGTCCAACCATTTGGTCACGTACCTCCTATTACCTTAAGATATGATATGTAACATGCTTGATCACACTGTTTAGGGGTAATAAACGGATCATATTTTCTGTACTGTCTGTTTGCAGCAACATCTACTAGTCCTGAACGACTTCTACGCATTCCACTCCCAATAGTGATATCATACCAAAAACATTTGAATATAACCACTTTCAACACGACTCATCCATCAAATTCAAGCATTCTGATGATATCTACAATGCCATAATATTTTATATTTGTTGTTCCTCTAACACTAACACCAAATTTTGTGTTTTTTTGCTCGTACTCCTACTTAATGTGCAGAATAAGTACCCTCTTGTCGCATACGATGGCCAGGATATGTACACACAATGTGGACCTTGTACGAAATCATTGAGTCAATATGGCACATTTTCGAACATCGTTCGATTATTTACCTGTAATAAAATAATTATATAAATTTCACATTATATTATTAAGATACTAATTATTATAAAATTACTTACATATTCTTTTTACCAGCATTCAAAATTATTATCTTTAAATGTCTGAAGGTCATTAGCAGAATTTCCGGATATGTATTTCGCATGAATTCTTCAAATCCTGTATAGAAATTATGTAATTTTAAAACCTTTATCTATGGTGTAAATGTTATTTATAAAAACTGTACATTTCATACGGTGCTAACTTGGGACAGTTACTCATGAGGAACGTTTACAATACGTTGTACTCTTCATCCGTTATCCATCTCTTTGATGCTTTACCAATGAACTTTTCCTTCTGTTTAAACATTGCTGGGACATCGTCTAAGGAGTAATAGTAAATGTTATCACCATGCCATCCTTCATTACATCGAGTCAACGATTTTTCAAGCCAATGGGTAGCCAACGCTGAAATCTCTTCTTGTACACATTGTTCAACGATAGTCACTCCAATTTATGCTTTGTTCCTAACCTTTTTTAAGTGATACATGTACCACTCAAATGGATACATTCATCTATATTGGACCGGTCCACCTAATATGGTCTCGTCAGAAAGATGTACTTGTAGATGCTCCATAACATCAAAAAGCGACGGAGAAAATATTTTCTCCAAGTTGCATAATTTAAGTGCAATATTTTTCTTCATTGTTTGGACATCTGCTTCTTTTAATGATGCGGTACCGATGTCTCGAAAAAAACAAAATAATTTCTGTTTATTCATAATAAGAAGATTATTAGTATTTAATATTGGTATACCAAAGAATTATGGAAAAATTCAAAAATTAGTATCTGATATCGCGATGTGTACAGACTTGGAAATAGTTCCATCAAAGAAAATGATAAAAGCCTTTGCATTATGACATGACAATCATGAATTTTTAGACCCCAAAGTGACGCATTACTTTCACTTACACATGTACCAAAGTTGGAAGATTACCCATCTGGAAAGCGAATTTCATTCTTCAACCAACTAAGAAATTTGGTTTTGGCCTCGTGTGACATCCGAAATATTGGAACAGAAGCATTTCCATTTGATGTAAGCTTTAACGCTTTTTGGCTGCATATTATCGCCAAATCTACCTGAAGTTTTATGTTATCATAGTTTTCCCCGGCATATTCAAAATGGTGTTGATAATATTATCAAAAAATAATTTTTCAATATGCATAAAATCGAGATTGTGTCTCAGCAATAGATATTTACCATATCGAGGTTCTGTATCCCACTACGGCAACGACCATAATATACTTTTTAATACCAATTATGATATTGACCATATCTGTGTACCGTTTTTGATAGATCGTTGTATCCGTTGCAACCACACTCGACAGTCATATGTAGTCATTGTATTCGGTTGATGGATTGCAGTATTGATCTTTCATTTCACTACAATGGTGCTTCATCTTGGACTGCTTTGGACTTGGTGAATTTACCTACATTTCGCCGGTATGGATGATCGTTCCTCAAAAACATTTTGTGAAAGTTAAACCAACTATGTTTTCGTCTGTTTATTAACCAGAATGATTTGGTGGAATCCATACAGTATGTACATGTGAGCCGCCGGTGAGTCATCCATCTAGTTAACATCCCATAAGCTGAGAAATCACTAATCGTCTACATTATTTGCTGCTTTCATCATGTAATACTGGTGTATTGATATATTGTATGCATCAGCGCCACAATTATTGTATTTCTTCAATTAAATGTTGAAAGTACATGTCTAGATTTTTCTTAGGGTGTGTTAGACCTGGAACCAAAATCGAAAATAATAAAAAGTTTTGGTTCATACACATATCATGAGGTAGATTGTATGGAGTGACTATCACTGACCAGATTGAAAGTGTCTGGTCACTCATGCATAGTAGATTAAAACCATTTTTTGATAGCCCAATGTACATGTTTATTGGTTCACAAGTAAACTCGGATAAACATTATGAAAATGTTTCCAAGCAGCTCCATCTGACGGATGATTTATTTTGCCTTTATCAGCAACATGATCGGCATGCCATCACAGATGTCTCGCATTTGCTTGACACTGGTATAATCTTTTTAAGAGGTCGATAATGGAAAGATAAAACATATGTTGTTTATGAATCTTTTTACCTTGACAATTCCAAAGATGATACCGATCCGTAAGACAGAAGCAATATTGCTCGAGCATGGCATCTTCTTTCATCCAAAATAACATGCAATTATTCTCACATACATCGATTTTATAAACATGTAAGCCAAGAGCCTTCATAATCTTTTTGGTTTCGTAGTACGACTCATGAGCAGCATTCGGGCCCGATAAAATCTTTTTTATTGTACCGACAATATCGTCAACAACACTCTCTGCTATACAGTGATCCGTCTTCTACCGTAAAATATATGATGCTAAATATAATTTGGGATTTTATTCAGTGCAACCTTCGTATAAAGGTTGATTAGCTTCCATGAATGCCTCAAATGACTTGTTTTCAAACGCTAGTACTTCGTCTGTATTTAGTGGTTGTTGATCTTGCATATCAGATATATCAGCAACGGTTTCTAATACTTCGTCAAACATTTATTCTTGATCAACATCTTCTTTTAGCAAGACCTTGCGATGGTACGGTCCGCTGAGAGCTTGGTCGAGGCGAGGAAGATTAGTACGGCCCTAGAGAGAAGATCACAAGGTCAGGCCTTTATGAATCCTTTTCGCTTCTAAAGACCTTGGGAGCTGATTTTGGCTTATTTAATCCTTCTTTGAGCTTGAGGAACACATGTTTTTATGAAACCCAGAGTAGTGTCCGTACATTAATGGCGAGAGGAAGGATTTGGACCGAGAAGGGTTTTAGCTAAGATTAAGAGCTACTAATCACAAGAGATAATCACACTTAGTCTTCTTCAACTCATCACCCATGATTCTGAGGATCTTAGATCTCAGAGAAGATAGACTCATGCATGTTTATCAACAAGAAGAGTGCTTAAACCTTAGTAAGAATCGATTGAAAAAGGAAAAATAAGAGCACAGAAGAAAGAGTGAGAGAGATTTGCGGAAGTTATGTGAGATTCATGGACCATAGCTCTGATACCATGTGATTTTAAAAGAGATTAAGAGAGGTATTAAGAGATTCATGATGCAAAAAACATAAGAAAACGATTTTTATTAAGATTCAAGTGATTGATTACAATGGGAGCTTAAGGTCCCTTTTTATACTAGAAGATAAACCTAGAAACATTTAAGGTGAAACTAATGAGCTGGTAATTGCTTTTGTGCTGGCAGGGGTGAGTCATCATAAGGAAGGCGCCTCTGGGCTTTTCTAGAAGATCATCTAGCCATTGGTGAGCTCCCGTTGAAGTGCCTTGACCCGCCAAATGCAAATACCTCCTTTTCCTTAGAATGCTTCTTCATTCCAACAGTTTTGAAGTTGATAACTTTTGATTCCGACCACCAAATCGTGTGATTCCACCTGGAAAATGATCAGAATTCGCCGGAGAAAGATCCTTGAAGAAGAAAATGGCAAGAGATGATGATATCTTACCGGAAAACGTGACAGATGATCGACGGACCTCGCGGTGGGCTTAGTTTTGAAGGTAACGATGATGTATTGAAGAAAAACCGAAAGATTGGCAGGAAACCTGCTCTGATACAATGTGAGAATTAAAAGAATGAAGAAAGAATAAAGAATGATGAAAGATTATTCAGAGATTGAGAGAGAATTTGACTGAGAGAGAATGAGAGAGAGTTTAGAATAAGAGAATTGTATCTAATACTTTCAAATGAGATGTACAAGGGGTTTATATAGATGTTTACAAAAATTGTGGCCAAACACTCCTAAATACACACCTAGAATATTGTTTGGCTCAAGGTTTAGTAGCTTGCTTAAACCCTCTCTTTGATTAAGCATGTTTAAACTCCTCTTCAATCCAATATAAATCACTCTCCTTTGGACACATGGCACCTACTAATTGATCAAGGCATTCTAGTTTCATTTATTCACTTTGTCTTCATCATTCTTCTTCATTCCAACATGGACTTGAAAAATCATCTTCTCTCTTATACTAGTCATGTCCTCTGTTTTGTACTTTAAAGAGGTTCTCTGTTCTATCTTGATAAGAGATAGGGGTATCATCTAGAGTTGTTCTAGGGAAGAAATCCCATTCAAAAAGGTATAGAGGGGTTTAGCTGCTGCAGCTATTCACAAAATGGACAACACAAGACCTATGGTTATCCATGTTACCTTAAAGGACTCAACTATTTACTATGGTCCAGAATGGTGAAAACTACACTTGGTGGCCGGGGACTAGGAATGCATCTTCTCCTAGATGAAGCTCCCCCAAAAGCTTTCCAACAAGAAGATGGACAGGAGATCATGATTGTTGATAAAGAGAAATGGGTTCAGGAGGATCAGTTTGTCCTGTCTATTATTCAAAGCTCATTGGATGGACCTATCTTGGAAGCCTATTCTTACTGTGAAAGTGCTCGGGAACTATGGGAAATACTCAAGAAGGTGTATGGAAACACTACTAATCTGAGTAGAGTGTTTGAAGTGAAAAGGTCAATCAACAATCTCCACCAAGAAGAGTTGGAATTAACGGCTCACTTTGGCAAGTTTCGCTCTTTATGTGCTGAACTTGAAATGCTTAGACCTAACTTGATGTAAGAACTTGGGTGGGCTGTCTTTTCACCGAGAAGCTCAGGATAATGGGACAGAATTCGACGGTAGTGAAGGGGTGGATCGAAGGGACCACACAGCTGTGAAAGGGGCTTGTGATACTCCAAGAACTTCAACCAGACTTGGTTGAAGAACACTGCTGCAAGCAAGGGTATTGCTGGTGGCTACTTTAGACACTAGTCTTTTAGGTTTTGTCAAAATGCTTGTTATTTCTTTAAGTGTAAACAAGAAGGCTTATATAATGCCTTGTTACAACTTTAGGGTAAACTACAAGGCGTTTTACCTTTCAGGGATTAAAACAACATGTAGTTCACTTATTGACAATTAAAATAAATACTGGGCTCTAATAAGTCAACATGACTTAAACCCAATTAAAACACTTAGACTAAAAGAAATCGAAAACAAGAGAGAAAGCCCAACAACACTTAGGCTCAGAATTCGCCTGAAGACTTGTGAATGAGATGGAATTGTGAACAAGTCTTCAACGCCTTGCGCACTAAGAGTATTGCCTCATTAAAACCTTCTTTGGAAAACCCAATGGGACAAAACCAAAGATAGGGAAAAGAGTACAATTTCCTAGAACGACTTTTGGTGTCTCTACCGAATGGTAATGGTAAAGACACCAGAGGAGGAAGAGTCTTCTAGAAGGAACCTCCATGGTTCCTTGTCTTGCTGGAATATAGGTCCGGTCGTGGGTGCAAGGACCGGACCGGTCTGGTCGGGTGCGTGAGCCGGTCTGCTTGTCTGGACGGCTGGTCGTGGACTGGTCATCTGGGTCAGCTCAGGGTCTTCTCCGGTTCCACTATCCAATAGCATACTGAGCTTGTTTCCTAAGGTTTTTCGCTTGGACCGCGTAAGGGGTCCAGGTGGAATGACAAGTGCAGTGGCTGGTTCAATGTCCTCATCATAACTCTACTGATCCAGAAGTTCTTCTTGCAAGGCGTGAACAGGACAAGATATTTGGTTTTCTTCTCACCCTGAATCCAATGTACAATGATCTGATCAAACATCTACTTAGATCAGACAAACTGCCATCTCTTGAAGAAGTGTGTTCTTACATTCAAAGAGAACAAGGATCTCATGGTCTTTTCAGTGGAAGGGGTGAGCTTGTAACGACAAACAAGGGTGTGTACTTCAAACAAGACGATATGAGAGGGTTATTCTGTGATCACTGTAAGAAGAAGGGCCATATTAAGAACAAATGCTGGATTCTTCACTCATCTCAAGCCACCAAAGTTCAAAGATGTCCGTACAAACATCACCAAGACTAAGGCTGAACCGGGAGGATCATCCTCACGCAATCCAGAGGGAGATGGCATGGCTGTTATCAATGATCAGGCTGCACAAATAGCTGATCAAGATCAGGTGGTAAAGCGGTCAGAACTTGATGCCCTTATCAAGCCATGAAAGAAAGCTATTGTAATGTTATGGGTATATCTTTTCATGGTTCTGCTCACACTTTAAAATTAAATGAGAAATCCTTAGTAATTGATTCTGGATCATCCCACCATATGATTAGCAACACTGATTTGATTAAGGACTCACACAAACGGCTCTCTCCACACGTGACTCTTGCTGGCGCCTTCACTCACCTTCTAAAAGCTCACCCTTGTTGAAATATCTTTTCCTCAGCAGGCTAAGGCCTTATTGGACTCAAACTTGAATGGGCTACACATTTTTGGACTTGACGATTCTTGGACTTCAAGATGACTTAAGGTGGGCCGTGATGCCCAAGTCATTGCCCTGCTCAATACTCCCCCTCATGCTTAGCATTGGAGAGGCTAAGCTTGGAAACCCATAAAACATCACCTCATTAAAAACCTTGTCATAGAAAAACCACTTGGAGAAAACTATGATAAGGGAAAAAGAGTGTGATGTTTATGATTTGGGGAAGACTGGCTCACGGCTGTGGAAGGTCAATCAGTCCAAGTTTGCTATGGATGTGAGAGCAAACTTTGGAGCTGGCTGCTTTGGTGAAGATGTCAGCCAATTGATCTTCACTTCTTGTATAACATGGGAGAATCACTCCTTCTTCAATCTTTTCTCTGACCTTGTGGCAGTCCACCTCTATGCTTGGTCCTCTCATGAAAAACTGAGTTTGTTGCAATGTGGATTGCGGCTTGGTTGTCACAGTGCATAGTGATTGGAGTGTCTTGATTAATATTGAGATCCTTGAGGAGTGCCTTCAGCCATGTCAGTTCATTTGTAAGTTTTCTCATTGCACGGTATTCTGCTTCAGCTGTTAAGCATGCCACCACTTTTTGTTTCTTGGTCTTCCAAGTGACCAAGTTGCCTCCTATGAATGTACAATAGCCAGTTGTGGACTTCCTATTAGTTCTGACTCCATCCCAGTCTGCATCATAATACCCGTCCTTGTTTTGGCCCATCCAAATGCCTCGGTCTAGATTTCCTTTACGGTACCTCAAGATCTTTTCAGCCATGTTCCAATTCTGCTTTTGTGGGAGCCTTCATGTGCTGACTAACCTGATTCACAGCAAAGCAGAGATCAGGCCTAGTGATAGTGAGGTATATAATCTTACCTACAAGGCGTTTGTATTGTGCAACATCTTCATAGGGCTCATCGGCTTTCTCCCCCTCTCGAATGACCTTGTAGCCATCGTCAATGGTGACTTGGCTGGTTTGGCATCTAGATATCCTGTCTCAGTTAAAAGGTCAGTAACATATTTTCTTTGGGACATAATTCAATCCCAAGAAAATATTTGAGTTCTCTCAAGTCTTTGATGTGAAATGTAGATTTGAGAAAGGATTTAGTAGTTTGAATACCAACCTGGTTGTCCCCTGAGATGATGAGATCATCTACATAGATAAAAACAACTACTATACCTTGGTCATTATGGAAAGTGAACAATATGTGGTCAGCTTCTGATCGTCGAAAGACATGGTCCCTAAGAATGAAGCTGAGCTTGTGGTACCAGGTCCGGGGAGAATTTTTGAGGCCATAGATGGCGTTTCTTAAGCGTAGAGCCTTGCCTGGTGCAACAAGTTCATCAAGCCCCAGAGGGGGTGTCATGTAGACCTCATCTTCAAGCTCCCCCTGAAGAAAGGCATTTCGAACGTCCATTTGCCATAATTCCCATGACAGGTTGGTGGCCAAAGATAGGACAACCCTTACAGTGGGTAGCTTGGCCACTGGTGCAAATGTGTCTCCATAGTTTTGGCCATACATTTGGGTGAACCCACGAGCTACTAGCCTGGCCTTGTAACGTTCAATGTCTCTATTGCTCTTGTACTTGATAGTGAACACCCATTTGGAGCTGACCGCACGTTTTCCCTTAGGGAGAGTGGATTCATCCCAGGTGTGATTGCGTTCCATAGCCCCTACTTCATCAACAACAACATCTCTCCAAACCTTCATTTGCTTAGCCTCCTCATAGGACGAAGGGATGGAGTCTTTCTCAATCTTGCCAAGGAAGGCCTGGTGATCAGATGGGACAAGGGAAAGAGAGCATGTTGCCTGAATAGGGTGAGCCACGGCATGAGCATTATAGTACACTCTGGTATTGATCCATTTGGATGGATCCCTTCTTAGTCTAGTACTCCGCCTAAGGACTTATGTAGGACCGACTTCTCATCTACCACCGCAGCCTGTCCCAGCCTAGAGGAGCAGCCTTCATCTTGGGAAAGGTCCGGATAAGACACTCCTGCAGAGTCTGCATGTGGAGTGAATGGACCAGGAGCTGCATGGGTGTGGTCTGATGGAGGTGGAGGCTGTGGTTGCTGTCCGGATGGTGGAGATGGCCTATGATGATCTAAATGATCTATGAGGAACCGAAGACTGGCTGCTTGGTCGGAGGGCTTGGCAAGATCTTTCAGGCTGGCCCAATCCTGTTTGTCATGATATCCCTGTTCCTCTAAGAACTTCACATCCCTGGAGACCATGGTTCTATTGGTAGTTGGATCAAAGCACTTTTATCCTTTCTGACTGGATGAGTAGCCAATGAAGATACACCTTGTGCTCGAGGCTTCCAACTTGTTCCTTAGTTCTCCTGGAATCAACACAAAACACACACATCCAAATACCCTAAAATGATCAACCACTGGTGGAGTTTTGTTAAGTACCTGAAATGGTGATTGATCATCCAAGATTCTGGTGGGTATGCGGTTGATCAGATAGCAAGCTGTCATGACTGCATCTCCCCAAAAACGTTTGGGTACATTAGTGTGGGACATCATGGAACGGGCCACCTCCATGAGATGCCTATTCTTTCTCTCAACCATGCCATTCTGCTGTGGGTTGTATGGGCAACTGGTTGGTGCAATATCCCATGTTTGGTGAGGTATTCTTTAAACTGATGACTAATGTATTCACCTCCATTATCTGTTCTCAAAATTTTAATGTTAGATTGGTAATGGTTAGGGACATAGTTTTGAAATTTTGTAAATGCTTTAAACACACAGTCCTTAGATGGTAATAAAGTGAGCCATGTGTATTTGGAGTTTTTATCTATAAAGGTCACAAAGTATTTGTTGTTATCTCTAGATATGCAAGGTGAAGTCCAAACATCTGAGTGGATTAAGTCAAAACATTCTTCATAAATGGTGGTATATCTAGGAAAAACTGATTGCAATGTTTCCTAGAATACAAGCTTTACAACTAGAATTCTCAAAAGAAACATTGGGTAGCATAAGCTTTAATGCACGAAAATGAGGGTGGCCTAACCTAGCATGCCACATTGCATCAAGCTTAACCGAAAAACATGATTTAAAAGGAATATATTGTAAACTACTAAGGGAAGCATCTTCCAGAACATATAGATCATCTTTGGCTACTCCTTTTCCAAGTAGCCTCATGCTCTCAATATCCTGAAAGTGAACATTGTTAGGACCAAATATGGCATTGCAGTTTAGGTCAGTAGTAGCTTTTTTGACAGATAATAGATTGGATGTGAAGCTAGGCATAAAAAGAGCTTTAGATTCTTTATCAAATAGTTTAAGATTGCCTACTCCCTTAACTGGTATCCGTTCTCCATTTGCTATTTCTACATTGCCTAGAGCCGGTTCTAGGTTATTTAACAAGTCAGGGTTACTAATCATGTTGTGTGAAGCCCCTGAGTCAACCACTAAGTCTTTACTAGGTCTATAAGAGTAGAAAGAGATACCAGACTCTTTTAGGGACGCAATGGATTGAAGGATGGCCTCCAAGTCTGATCTGCGCATTATGTCGTTTGGTGATGGTGCACGGGAGGTTGTGCCATTTGCAGCCATAGCTGCTCCATCTTCATGCCTCTTTGATGAACCAGCTTGTCCTAATTCACTTGGTGTGTTCAGGCTAAAGTTTACTTTGGAACTTCCTTGGAAATCTTAGAAGGAGCGATTTGTGGATGGTCTTGCTGTGTTTGGCCTGAGATGAGGATGAAGGATCCAGCACTGTCCTTTAGTATGCCCCTTCCTTTTGCAATGATCGCATATCCATGGCTTCTTATCATCATGTCTAAACATGAATTTTTTGGGTGTGGGAAGTTCTCCTCTTCCACAAAACAGACCGTGTGATCCTTGTTCTTTTTGAATTTGGTCACACACTTCATCAAAGCTTGGAAGCTTGTCTGACCTCAGTAGATGTTTGATTAAATCATTGTACATTGTATTCAAGGTGAGCAAGAGTCCAAACACACGATCTTGTTCCTTCCTTTCAAGTAGAACCAACTGGTCCAAAGAGTTGGGCTTAGTGCTTCTAGCTCTGCCCATAATGCCTGATACTTGCCAAGATGCTTTTTGAAGTCACCATCTTCTTGGCTGAGTGTAGTGAGTGATATTTTAATCTCAAACACTCGAGTTAAGTTGGATACATTGCCATACACGTTCTTGAATGTTTCCCAAAGGTCTTTGGCGGTTTCACAGTAGGAATAGGCTTCAAGGATGGAAACCTCAAGAGAGCTTTTTATTATGGCTAGCACGGTTTGGTCTTCCTGAAACCATTTGGTTTCTTCAGCCAGAGCCACCATTTCTTCTTTTTCTGTGGAATCTTCCTTTGGGGCATAGGTTTTGTGAGTATGTTCCCAAAGTCCTGCGGCTGCACAACGCGGTCCTTCTGTCCTAGACCACAGCAAGTAGTTTTGTCTCTTAAGGATGATGGGAATGACGAGTTGTTTGTTGTTGTCCATGGCGGTTTCCTATGGATTTCAAATTTCAAATGTATGGACCACTCGATAATACAATTGTCCAGCGGTTAAAGAGAAATGGCTAGGAGTTTAAGAACACGGTTTATGGGAGAATGTAGCTGGGGAAGTGAATTTCACAATGTAGTGAGTAATCTCAAGAAATAACCAGTCGTATCTTCTCACAACTCAGCACCAAATGGATGTTTGAGGATTGATACAATATCAGAGTGAGTAAGATAGGAGAGTTTATTTAAAGAGCCGGTATGTATATTACACACCTAAAGATTTTTGAAGTGAATGGGACAAGATTTGTGAAGATATTTTGCTATTAACCACTTGTCAATAGCAGATGAACCCAGATTTCAAATGTTCTTGAGTGAGGAGAGTAATGGCGTGAGAGTTTGAGGAGTTTTAAAGAGTGTTGGAGAGTATGACAGATTTTAGAGGAGGATTATGGATCAAAGTTGCTCTGATACCATGTTGATTTTGCGGAAGTAAGAGAGGAGAAGGGTGGAGACTTAGGAGGGGTTCATGGTGAGTTTTGACAAAGAGAATGAGATAGACAAAGGGAATAATGTGAAAGTTGTTTATTGCATAAAAGGATATCGAAAACAATGTGGGAAGTGGCCTTAATATAGGCTGATCTATACAAGAGAATTCAAACTAGACAAGGACAGGGAAGCAAGCCCAATGGGTGAAAGTGACAGCACACAAACGGCTCTCTCCACACGTGACTCTTGCTAGCGTCTTCACTCACCTTCTAGAAGCTCTCCCTTGTTGACCTATCTTTTCCTTAGCAGGCTAAGGCCTTATTGGACTCAAACTTGAATGGGCTACACATTTCTGGACTTGACGATTCTTGGACTTCAAGACAACTTAAGGTGGGCCGTGATGCCCAAGTCATTGCCCTGCTCAATATGGCATGCCCAAGTCATTGCCCTGCTCAATATGGCCCAAGTTCAGAAATGTGAAGCCCATTTGTCTGTCTCATTAACAAGAAGATAAGGAATTAGGACTTGGCCCAGTAACAAGATCAAGGAGTCAAGCCCAAGCCCAGGACCAAGAAGAAAAAAAATTATGGCTTGGCCCATTAACAAGATCAAGGAGCAAATCCTAAAGAAAGGCCCTTCATGTCTTGATAAAAATCGAATTCAAGGAGGAAGAAGAGTCTAAAATTAAACCAACCAATTGATTTAATTTATTAGTTTGTAAATAATCACTTAATTTAAACCAGATTAATAGATTAGACTAATAAATCTGTTGGCATAGATTTATGAATTAATTAGATAGGATTTTTATTGTTAGCATAAGTTAGTTAGGATATTCTTTTTGTGGAATAATTCTTGTTAGGGATTTCTGCCTTTAAAAAGGCATCCACCCCCTCCCCCCCTTGTATGATAGACATCAAATTTTATAAAGAACTTAAAAGCACTTTTGCTTCTTGCTTTCTCTATCCCTCGTTTGGATGATATGCTTGATGAGTTAAGTACAGACACACTATCCCTCGTTTGGATGATATGTTTGATGACTTATATGGATCTTGCATTTTTTCTAAGATAGACTTGAAAAGTGGTTATCATCATATTAGAATGAAAGAAGGAGATGAATGGAAAACTGCTTTTAAAACAAAATTAGGATTGTACGAATGGTTAGTTATTCCTTTTGGACTTACTAATGCACCTAGTACTTTTATGAGATTAATGAACCATGTTTTGAGGGCATTCATAGGACGATTTGTAGTAGTCTATTTTAATGATATTTTGATTTACAGTAAGAACATGACAGAGCATCTTGACCACCTTAGACATGTTTTAGATGTTTTAAGAAAGGAAAACTTGTATGCAAACAGAAAGAAATGCTCTTTTGGAACAGATAACCTAGTCTTTTTAGGTTTTGTTGTTACTTCTCAAGGTATCCAGGTAAATGAGGAGAAAGTAAAGGCAATCGGGGAGTGGCCCATGCCTAAAAACATAGGAGAAGTGAGGAGTTTCCATGGACTTGCTGGGTTCTATAGAAGATTTGTGAAGGATTTCAGTACAATTGCAACTCCACTTACAGAAGTCATTAAGAAAACCATGGGATTCACTTGGGGACCAGCCCAAGCAGAGGCATTCGAATTACTGAAAGGGAAGTTGACTAATGCCCCTTTACTTGTATTACCAGACTTTTCTAAAACTTTTGAAATTGAATGTGATGCATCAGGAATTGGAATAGGTGCTGTGTTAATACAGGAAAGAATACCCATAGCTTATTTTAGTGAGAAGTTAGGTGGAGCAACTCTTAACTATCCTACCTATGACAAAGAGCTTTATGCTCTAGTAATAGCCCTGCAGATGTGTCAACATTACCTCTGGCCTAAGGAGTTTGTAATTCACACAGATCATGAGTCTCTCAAGCATCTCAAGGGATAACATAAGCTGAATAAAAGACATGCACGATGGATGGAATTTATTGAGACATTTCCCTATGTCATCCATTACAAACAAGGTAAGGAGAATATTATAGCAGATGCTCTCTCAAGCAGGTATGCTCTTTTATCGTCGATGGAAACAATATTATTTGAAGAGTTGTTTAAGGGCACTAACACTCATGCCCAGGGACGATTTTATCAATTCAAGGGATTTTTTGTTTCGTGATAATCGACTTTGTGTACCATGTGGAACCATCAGAGATTATATGTTAGGGAAGCACATGGAGGTGGTCTAATAAGACACTTTGGTGTTGCTAAGACTTTGGATACATTACAAGAGCATCTGTACTGGCCCAGCATGAAAAAGGACGTGGAGAAGGTGTGCTCAAGGTGCGTCGAGTGAAAGAATATGAGATTAAGAGATTTGTAGAATGAGAGAATGAGAGATTAGAGAGAATTAGAGAATTAGAGAAAAGAATAATTTATTAGAAAAATGAGAATTATGAATTCTTAAATGCAAAATGTGAAGGGAGTAAGGTATTTATACTAATCTAGTCTAGGCTTGTTTGGATACAAGGATAGCCTTATACATAAATGTCTACAAGGATAACATAATCTAGAATACAAACAAGCCTTAGACACTCCCTTTGACATAGAAATAAATCGCCATTTAATATGCATTAAAGGCTTCCATACTTCATCATTTCTTCTTCATTCCAACACTCCTCCTCAAGCTTAAGATATGGAGAATACTTAAGCTTGCAACCATGAAGGATTACCTCATTAAAAACCTAGAGAAGGAAAACCCAATTGGGACAAAACCTTTTCTAGGGAAAAAGAGTATAACACTCCATGTTGGGATCATTGGTGTGGAATGGTCATGAGGCCAAGTCTTGGATAGATAAGGCGCCAAATTTAAGAGATGTGGCCTTGGTGAATACATCATCCTCACTCCTTGTATAGCAAGGTAAGATGATACCTTTCCCAATAGCCTCTCTTACTTTGTGGCAGTCCACTTCTATATGCTTGGTCCTTTCATGAAACACTGAGTTGGAGGCTATATGTATGGCAGCCTGATTGTCACACTGAATGGTGATTGGATCCTCACACTTCACGGCTAGGTCTTCCAGGAGTTGCTTCAGCCAGATGCATTCAGTTGTGAGCTTCCTCATTGCTCTATATTCTGATTCTGCACTAGAGCATGAAACCACCTTTTGCTTCTTGGTTTTCCAAGTCTGATGAAGACATCGATCCAGCTTCCAAGCCCGAAAGCCCACCAGACAATGCAGAGGCCCATCAAGGCCCATTTAAGCCGGATAAGGAACATTGGAGGTTCATTCTCGAAGATTCTTCCACATCCGGTGTCTTTACCATTACCATTCGGTAAAGACACCAAAAGACATGCTAAGGAATTGTACTCTTTTTCCCATCTTCGGTTTTGTCCCACTGGGTTTTCCGAAGAGGGTTTTAACGAGGCAATACTCTTAGTGTGCACGACGAAGAAGACTTGTTCACTCTATTCCATCTTCTACAAGTTTTCAAGGCGTTCTATCAAACTCCTACTTAGGCGTCTTTTTTTTTTAAAATAATCTAAGTATGGTTTAGAGACTTTTAAGCCCATTTGTTATGTTTTAGTTAACTGTGGCCTTAAGCCTAATTTTAATTATGTTTTCATTCTTTTGGGTTATTTGCCCACTTGTAATCTGAATAATTATAAGCCCTAGACTTAAGGCATTATATAAGCCTAAGTTATGAGTAATAATAAGACAGACTTTTCAGAAAATACAAAAATCGGCGCCACCCTCTTCTAAGAGAGTTGCCGTGTTCTTCAACCTTTGTGGTTGAAATTTTTGGAGTATCACAAGCCCTTTTCACAGCTTGTGTGGTCCTTTCGATCCATCCTTCACTTCCATCTCTTCTGTCCAACAACCTGAGTTTCTCGGTGAAAAGACAGCCATCCATGGTGCTTACATCATCTGGTATCAGAGCTTAAAAGCTCGTGCTCATCAGGTTTTTTCTATCCTTTTGTTTTTGGCGATTTTTCTTTGTTTTTTTGTTGCAATAGTTTTTGGTTTTGATTGTGTTTCTTTCTCTTTTCCCTGAGGTTCTCGGTAAGGAGGAGAGGAATCAAGTCACATACCACAAACACAAAAAAAAATACAAAAAAAAATTCAGGTTCTATCATTCCTTGTTTTAATTTTTTTATTTTACAAAAAAATAATAACAAAAAAAATTTACCCACCTGCTTACTTGTTGATACTTGCATTCACGTTTTTTTAGTGTTCTTGTTCCATTCACGTGTTTACAGTCTCTTTATTAATTAGTGCAACTTCCTAAACATTTGTCTGCGTTTGTGTCTGCATTGGTACTTTTATTGTTGGCGTGTCTTAGGTCTTATGTTTTGTGTCGTTTGATTGTGTGCATCTAAGTCCTAGGTTGAGGTTTGCGTGTCGATTTTAGTGCTGCATAATTCTCGCGTAGGAATCTTAGTTAATTATAATTACGAGGGTGTGCTCTGCACTAGGGTTCTACAGTAACCTACTTGCATTATATTAAAGTTAGTAGTAATCATACTTGCATGCACTTTGTCTTCATCTTCACGTTGCATGGATTTGTCTTGTTAATTAATTATGCCATCTTCATTCACACTGTGTTACACTGTTACGTCACGTTTGCATGCTGCCATTGCTTCTTGTTGTTGAAAGTTTGCAATTAGTTCATGTCTGTCTCGCATTAGTTTAGGTTAGGTCTGCATCTTAGTGTCTAGGTTCATTGCATATAGTTTTAGGAAGTTTTCCAAATATTCTTAGGCATAAAATTAATTAGTTCCTATTTTTCCTTAGGGTAGGAATTACTTTAGGAAGTTTTCCAAAAACCTCCTAGGAAATTTTCCAAAACCTTTAGACAATTTTCCATTAATTAGGATTCTTTTTTTCTTTTTAGAAATTAGGCATTAATTAGTTTTCCTTTTAGTTTAGGATAGTTTTCCTTTTACAAATTATGCACTAATTAGATTTCCTTTTAGATTATGATAGTTTTCTTTTTAGGAATTAGGCAATAAATAATTTTTCATTTTAGTCTAGGATAGCTTACTTTTAGGATATAGTAATTAATTAGTTTTCCTTTTAGTATAGGATAGTTTCCATTTAGAAATTAGAAATTTTGTTTCCATTTATAGATTTTCCTTTTTTGGGTTTTGTAAATATTCCTTTTTTTTGTAACTTTCCATTTTGGAAGATTTCATTTTCTTGCGAAAGGAAACCTGGCAGGTAGCGAGAAATCATTATCACGACAGAACAATCAAGCCATGATGCAGCCTGCGCAACCTCAGTGTCGACCTGACATCCCAGAGACAGCTCACCGAAGACTGGGTGAGGAGTTTGCTTTGGAGACCAAAGCATTTCAAGAGGGAGGGAATGATGAGGACATCGATCCAGCTTCCAAGCCCAAAAGCCCACCAGACAACGCATAGGCCCATCAAGGCCCATTTAAGCCGGATAAGGAACATTGGAGGTTCCTTCTCGAAGATTCTTCCACCTCCGGTGTCTTTACCATTACCATTCGGTAAAGACACCAAAAGACATGCTAAGGAATCGTACTCTTTTTCCCATTTTCGGTTTTGTCCCACTGGGTTTTCCGAAGAGGGTTTTAACGAGGCAATACTCTTAGTGTGCACGACGAAGAAGACTTGTTCACTCTATTCCATCTTCTACAAGTTTTCAAGGCGTTCTATCAAACTCCTACTTAGACGTCTTTTTTTTAAAAAATAAACTAAGTATGGTTTAGAGACTTTTAAGCTCATTTGTTATGTTTTAGTTAATTGTGGCCTTTAGCCCAATTTTAATTATGTTTTCATTCTTTTGGGTTACTTGTCCACTTGTAATCTGAATAATTATAAGCCCTAGACTTAAGGCATTATATAAGCCTAAGTTATGAGTAATAATAAGACAGAGTTTTCAGAAAATTAAGCCTAGACATGTGTCTTACAAAAATCAGCGCCACCCTCTTCTAAGAGAGTTGCCGTGTTCTTCAACCTTTGTGGTTGAAATTTTTGGAGTATCACAAGACCTTTTCACAGCTTGTGTGGTCCCTTCGATACACCCTTCGCTTCCATCTCTTCTGTCCAACAACCTGAGTTTCTCGGTGAAAAGACAGCCACCCATGGTGCTTACATCATCTGGTATCTGAGCTTAAAAGCGCTCATCAGGTTTATTCTATCCTTTTGTTTTTGGCGATTTTTCTTTGTTTTTTTGTTGCAATAGTTTTTGGCTTTGATTGTGTTTCTTTCTCTTTCCCCTGAGGTTCTCGGTAAGGAGGAGAGGAATCAAGTCACATACCACAAACACAAAAAAAAATACAAAAAAAAAATAGGTTCTATCATTCCTTGTCTTTAATTTTTTTATTTTACAAAAAAAAAATAATAACAAAAAAAATTTAACCCACCTGCTTACTTTTTGATACTTGCATTCACGTTTTGTTTAGGGTTCTTGTTCCATTCACGTGTTTACAGTCTCTTTATTAATTAGTGCAACTTCCTAAACATTTGTCTGCGTTTGTGTCTGCATTGGTACTTTTATTGTTGGCTGTCTTAGGTCTTAAGTTTTGTGTCGTTTGATTCTGTGAATCTAAGTCCTAGGTTGAGGTTTGCGTGTCGAGTTTAGTGCTGCATAATTCTCGCGTAGGAATCTTAGTTAATTATAATTACGAGGGTGTGCTCTGCACTAGGGTTCTACACTAACTTACTTGCATTATATTAATGTTAGTAGTAATCATACTTGCATGCACTTTGTCTTCATCTTCACGTTGCATGGATTTGTCTTGTTAATTAATTATGCCATCTTCATTCACACTGTGTTACACTGTTAGTCACGTTTGCATGCTGCCATTGCCTCTTGTTGTTCAAAGTTTGCAATTAGTTCATGTGTGTCTCGCATTAGTTTAGGTTAGGTCTGCATCTTAGTGTCTAGGTTCATTGCATATAGTTTTAGGAAGTTTTCCAAATATTCTTAGGCATAAAATTAATTAGTTCCCATTTTTTCTTAGTCTAGAAATTACTTTAGGAAGTTTTCCAAAAACCTCCTAAGAAGTTTTCCAAAACCTTTAGACAATTTTCCATTAATTAGGATTCTTTTTTTCTTTTTAGAAATTATGCATTAATTAGTTTTCCTTTTAGTTTAGGATAGTTTTCCTTTTACAAATTATGCACTAATTAGGTTTCCTTTTAGATTATGATAGTTTTCCTTTTAGGAATTATGCAATAAATAATTTTTCCTTTTAGTCTAGGATAGCTTACTTTTAGGAAATAGTAATTAATTAGTTTTCCTTTTAGTATAGGATAGTTTCCATTTAGAAATTAGAAATTTTGTTTCCATTTATAGATTTTCCTTTTTTGGGTTTTGTAAATATTCCTTTTTTTTGTAACTTTCCATTTTGGAAGATTTCCTTTTCTTGCGAAAGGAAACATGGCAGGTAGCGAGAAATCATTATCACTACAGAACAATCAAGCCATGATGCAGCCTGCGCAACCTCAGTGTCGACCTGACATCCCAGAGACAGCTCACCGAAGACTGGGTGAGGAGTTTGCTTTGGAGACCAAAGCATTTCAAGAGGGAGGGAATGATGAGGACATCGATCCAGCTTCCAAGCCCAAAAGCCCACCAGACAACGCAGAGGCCCATCAATGCCCATTTAAGCCGGATAAGGAACATTGGAGGTTCCTTCTCGAAGATTCTTCCACCTCCGGTGTCTTTACCATTACCATTCGATAAAGACACCAAAAGACATGCTAAGGAATCGTACTCTTTTTCCCATCTTCGGTTTTGTCCCACTGGGTTTTCCGAAGAGGATTTTAACGAGGCAATACTCTTAGTGTGCACGACGAAGAAGACTTGTTCACTCTGTTCCATCTTCTACAAGTTTTCAAGGCGTTCTATCAAACTCCTACTTAGGCGTCTTTTTTTTTTAAAATAAACTAAGTATGGTTTAGAGACTTTTAAGCTCATTTGTTATGTTTTAGTTAATTGTGGCCTTTAGCCCAATTTTAATTATGTTTTCATTCTTTTGGGTTACTTGCCCACTTGTAATCTGAATAATTATAAGCCCTAGAATTAAGGCATTATATAAGCCTAAGTTATGAGTAATAATAAGACAGAGTTTTCAGAAAATTAAGCCTAGACATGTGTCTTACAAAAATCAGCGCCACCCTCTTCTAAGAGAGTTGCCGTGTTCTTCAACCTTTGTGGTTGAAATTTTTGGAGTATCACAAGACCTTTTCACAGCTTGTGTGGTCCCTTCGATACACCCTTCGCTTCCATCTCTTCTGTCCAACAACCTGAGTTTCTCGGTGAAAAGACAGCCACCCATGGTGCTTACATCATCTGGTATCTGAGCTTAAAAGTGCTCATCAGGTTTATTCTATCCTTTTGTTTTTGGCGATTTTTCTTTGTTTTTTTGTTGCAATAGTTTTTGGCTTTTATTGTGTTTCTTTCTCTTTCCCCTGAGGTTCTCGGTAAGGAGGAGAGGAATCAAGTCACATACCACAAACACAAAAAAAAATACAAAAAAAAATAGGTTCTATCATTCCTTGTCTTTAATTTTTTTATTTTACAAAAAAAAAATAATAACAAAAAAAATTTAACCCACCTGCTTACTTTTTGATACTTGCATTCACGTTTTGTTTAGGGTTCTTGTTCCATTCACGTGTTTACAGTCTTTTTATTAGTTAGTGCAACTTCCTAAACATTTGTCTGCGTTTGTGTCTGCATTGGTACTTTTATTGTTGGCGTGTCTTAGGACTTAAGTTTTGTGTCGTTTGATTGTGTGAATCTAAGTCCTAGGTTGAGGTTTGCGTGTCGAGTTTAGTGCTGCATAATTCTCGCGTAGGAATCTTAGTTAATTATAATTACGAGGGTGTGCTCTGCACTAGGGTTCTACACTAACTTACTTGCATTATATTAACGTTAGTAGTAATCATACTTGCATGCACTTTGTCTTCATCTTCACGTTGCATGGATTTGTCTTGTTAATTAATTATGCCATCTTCATTCACACTGTGTTACACTGTTACGTCACGTTTGCATGCTGCCATTGCCTCTTGTTGTTCAAAGTTTGCAATTAGTTCATGTGTGTCTCGCATTAGTTTAGGTTAGGTCTGCATCTTAGTGTCTAGGTTCATTGCATATAGTTTTAGGAAGTTTTCCAAATATTCTTAGGCAAAAAATTAATTAGTTCCCATTTTTCCTTAGGCTAGGAATTACTTTAGGAAGTTTTCCAAAAACCTCCTAGGAAGTTTTCCAAAACCTTTAGACAATTTTCCATTAATTAGGATTCTTTTTTTCTTTTTAGAAATTATGCATTAATTAGTTTTCCTTTTAGTTTAGGATAATTTTCCTTTTACAAATTATGCACTAATTAGGTTTCCTTTTAGATTATGATAGTTTTCCTTTTAGAAATTAGGCAATAAATAATTTTTCGTTTTAGTCTAGGATAGCTTACTTTTAGGAAATAGTAATTAATTAGTTTTCCTTTTAGTATAGGATAGTTTCCATTTAGAAATTAGAAATTTTGTTTCTATTTATAGATTTTCCTTTTTTGGGTTTTGTAAATATTCCTTTTTTTTTTGTAACTTTCCATTTTGGAAGATTTCCTTTTCTTGCGAAAGGAAACATGGCAGGTAGCGAGAAATCATTATCACGACAGAACAATCAAGCCATGATGCAGCCTGCGCAACCTCAGTGTCGACCTGACATCCCAGAGACAGCTCACCGAAGACTGGGTGAGGAGTTTGCTTTGGAGACCAAAGCATTTCAAGAGGGAGGGAATGATGAGGACATCCATCCAGCTTCCAAGTCCAAAAGCCCACCAGACAACGCAGAGGCCCATCAAGGCCCATTTAAGCCGGATAAGAAACATTTTATGTAAGAACTTGGATGGGCTGTCTTTTCACCGAGAAGCTCAGGATAATGGGACAGAAAATCGATGGGGTTGAAGGGTGGATCGAAGGGACCACACAAGCTGTGAAAGGGGCTTGTGATACTCCAAGAACTTCAACCTAGGGAGGTTGAAGTCGACGGCTGCAGCTAGGGTAGCTGGCGGCAGTTTTTAGTCTAAAGGACTTAGGGTTTTAACAAAAATATTTGTTGTTTCATTAAGTGTAAACAAGAAGGCTTATATAATGCCTTTTTACAACTTTAGGGTAAACTACAAGGCGTTTATCCTTTAAGGGATTAAAACAACATGTAGTTTACTTATTGTCAATTAAAAATAAATATTGGGCCATAATTAGTCAGCATGACTTAAACCCAATTAAACACTTAGACTAAGAAATCAAAATTAAAGAGGAAAAACCCAACAACACTTAGGATGAGAATTCGCCTGAAAACTTGTGAATGAGATGGAATTGTGAACAAGTCTTCAACGCCTTGCGCACTAGGAGTATTGCCTCATTAAAACCTTCTTCGGAAAACCCAATGGGACAAAACCGAAGATAGGAAAAAGAGTACAATTTCCCAGAACGACTTTTGGTGTCTCTACCGAATGGTAATGGTAAAGACACCGGAGGAGGAAGAGTCTTCTAGAAGGAACCTCCATGGTTCCTTGTCTAGCTGGAATGGAGGTCCGGTCGTGGGTGCAAGGACCGGGCCACGCTGGTCGGGTGCGTGAGCCGCTCTGGTTGTCCGGACGGCTGATCGTGGGCTGGGCGTCTGGGTTGGCTCCTCTTGGTCATCTCCGGTTCCACTCTCCAATAGCATGCTGAGCTTGTCTCCTAAAGCTTTCCTCTTGGACCGCGTAAGAGGTCCAGCTGGGATGACCGGTGCAGTAGCTGGCTCGATGTCCTCATCATTCCCTCCCTCTTGAAGTGCTTTGGTCTCCAAAGCAAAATCCTCACCTGCATCAAACAACTCTAAGTCAGCAACATTGAAAGTACTAGAAACGTTATACTCACCTGGCAGTTCGAGCTGGTAGGCGTTGTCGTTTATTCTCCGAAGTACTCGAAATGGACCATCTCCTCGGTGTGCCAGCTTGCTCTTCCGTCGCTGGGGAAATCTGTCAGGGCGCAGGTGTAGCCAAACCCAATCTCCCTCCTTGAAGACCATGTGCCGGCGGCCCTTGTTGGCATTCTTGACGTTCTGGATGTTCCGTTGTTCCAGGTTTGCCTTGGTCTCCTCATGAAGCCGCTTGATGTAGTCTGCTTTGGCTTCGCCCTCCAAGCTGATGGCGTCGTCTAACGGGATGGGGGTGAACTCGATCGGAGTGGTCGGGTTGAAGCCATAGACAACTTCAAAAGGTGAGCGCTTTGTGCCTGAATGTGTAGCTCTGTTGTAGGCAAACTCGATGTACGGAAGACATTCCAGCCAATTCTTCAAATTGCGACCGATTGTTGCCCTCAAGGTCTGTGACAATGTCCGGTTGACAACCTCATTCTGTCCGTCCGTCTGGGGATGATATGCTGTAGAGAATAGTAGATTGGTGCCCAATTTCCGCCAGAGAGCTCGCCAGAAGTGGCTCAGGAACTTGGTATCACGGTCATAAACGATCGTCCGGGGAATACCGTGAAGTCGGACGATCTCCTTGAAGAACAGGTCGGCGATCTGGCTTGCGTCGTTGGTCTTGTTGCAAGCGATAAAGTGTGCCATTTTGGTAGACCTAGGACGAAATCCATGGATATATCTGTCCAAGGCGCGGATAGGACTGGCAAGGGCATGTAGGGACCCTGCGGATGCATCTTTGACTTAGCCCTTTTGCAGATAAGGCACCGGGCGCAGTGCATCTCGACGTCACGGCGCTGATGATGCCAATAGAAGTGCTCCTTAAGCATGCTTAAGGTCTTGTCAATGCCGAAGTGACCCATGAGGCCTCCACCGTGTGTTCTCTGAGAAGCAGCTCTCGGATCGATCCTCTCGGAATGCAGAGTCGCTTGTCTTTGAAGAGGAATCCGTCGTGCAGGAAGAAACGGCTGAAATTGCCTTTGCCGTGCTCCAGGTGAGCCTGGGCGAAGTCGACATCGTCGGCGTACAGCTCCTTGATCATCTCGAAGCCGAGAACTTTAGACTCCATGACGGATATAAGGCTGTATCGACGAGATAAGACGTCGGCGACGACGTTGTCTGTTCCTTTCTTGTACTTGATGACGTACGAAAAGGTCTCGATGAATTCCAACCAACGGGCATGTCGTTTCTTCAACGTGGACTGCCCACGGAGGTGCTGGAGCGTCTGATGATTGGTGTGAATGACGCACTCTCGGGCAAGCAGATAATGCTGCCAAGTCTCTAAGGCTCGGACAAGGGCATAGAGTTCCTTGTCGTAGGTCGGATAGTTAAGTGCAGCTCCACTTAACTTCTCGCTGAAATAGGCGACTGGACGTCCGCCTTGGGTAAGGACGGCTCCAATGCCTATGCCTGAAGCGTCAGACTCGACCTCGAAGGTGTGTAAGGCGTTCCTTGAGGAGCTGGAAGGCCTTGTCTTGCTCGGGTCCCCAACGGAAGTCTTGGTTCTTCTTGATCGTCGAGGTCAATAGTCCAGCAATCGTGCTGAAGTCTCGGACGAACCGTCGATAGAAGCTAGCAAGTCCGTGAAAGCTGCGGACCTGGCTGGCGGTCGTCGGTGTGGGCCACTCCTGAATGGCTTTTATCTTCTCGTCGTCTACTCGAAGTCCCTGGGAACTGACGACGAAACCAAGAAAGATAACTTGGTCGGTGCCAAATCTACATTTCTTGAGATTGGCATACAGCTGCTTTCTCTGTAGTGTGGTGATCACGGCCTCCAAGTGTTTCAAGTGGTCTCGGTAGGTCGTGCTGTAGACGAGAATATCATCGAAGTAGACCACTACGAACTTCCAGATGAACGGGCGAAGAACCTCGTTCATAAGTCGCATGAAGGTGCTGGGCGCGTTTGATAGACCAAACGGCATAACTAACCACTCATAAACACCTTGCTTAGTCTTGAAGGCGGTCTTCCATTCATCTCCCTCTCGCATCCTCACTTGATGATATCCACTTTTCAGGTCGATTTTAGAGAAGATGGCGGCTCCGCTGAGCTCGTCTAGCATGTCATCCAGGCGTGGAAAGGGGTGCCTGTACTTAATAGTTATGTTGTTGATGGCGCGACAGTCGACGCACATCCTCCAACTTCCGTCCTTCTTGGGTACCAGAAGAACCGGAACGGCACAGGGACTGAGACTTACACGAACGTACCCTTGGGCCATGAGGTCTTGGACTTGTCGTTCTAATTCTTTAGCCTCCTCGGGGTTGACTCTGTAGGCTGGACGGTTAGGTAACTGAGCTCCGGGAACGAAGTCAATGTGATGCTCGATCTGGGAAGACGTCCGCATACTTGTCGAGGAGTGCGCGGATCTCAGCAGGTAGGGAGTGCTCGGTGCTAGCCGTGTGTAGGTTCTCTCTGTAGAGCATTAATACGACTTGGGTGCCTGCAGTGCAAGTGGCTTTCCGCATGTCGGCCACATTACTAGAAAATTCTCCTTTCTGGCATGTTGATCATTTGCCATCTTTGATTGCATCTCTTGGATGGCGTGTGCAGACATTGGGGCTAAATTGTATCGACGTTTGTCGTGGACGAAGGAATAGAAGTTGGTTCGTCCGTTGTGTGTGGTCTCGCGGTCGAATTGCCAGGGTCGTCCGAGCAGAAGATGTCGCAGGTGAGCTGATCTTGGTATCTGCCGATGCTGAAAAAGACCTTCACTTGGTCTGAGATGTACAACTCTGTCTTGTTGTTCAACCATCGAAGCCTATAGGGCTTGGGGTGCTTGGTCACGGGAAAGCCTAGTTTCTCCACCATATACTTACTGGCGGCATTCGTACATGATCCTCCGTCGATGATCAACGAGCACACTTCCCCAAGTATGGTGCATTTGGAATGGAAAATGTTTTCTCGTTGTTCTTCTTCTTCTGGCTCGAATCGTGAGCTAAGAACGCGTTGGATCATAAGCATTTCTCCGGAGTCAGCATATTCAATGTCCTCGTCGGGCTGATGTGCCGGAAATGCTGGCTCCTCTTGTTCATCCTCGGATTCATAATCTCCAGAAGCGGTGAGTACCATTGTCCGTTGAGTGGGACACTCCCGGGACATGTGTCCTCTGCCCTTACATTTGAAGCAGACGATCTCGCTGCTCCGCTGAGGCTGGGAAGGGGTCGTGGCACTCGGTGGTCTAGAGGCTGCAGGCGCCGGTCTGGGGGCTGAGCTGGAGGCGACGGCCTTTCCCTTGAGCCGTGGGTCAATAGGCTGAGTCGTACGCTCAAAAGGCTTGGAACCAGTGTTCCACGTGTTCCTGGGTCGAGAAGGTGCGGCAAACTTACGTTTATGGCACTTCTCGATCTGGACTGCTAGATGGAACAGCTCGCCTAGGTCGTGGTAGGGCTGCAGTTCAATCTTCCTGGAAATTGACTCCTGCAAGCCGTCAATGAATTAGGCCATAAGGCTCTCCTCAGACTCGTCTATATCGAGTCGGTTACGGAGGTGTTCGAACTCGTCAAAGTATTCGGTCACCGTCTTGCTTCCTTGAGTGAGGCGTCGGAAACGTCGCTGAAGCTCGCGGTGGAAGTGGGGCGGTACATATCGTCGCCTCATGATCTGGGTCAACTCGACCCATGAAGTCACGGAACCCATACGAGCTCGCCTACGGGTGGTGACTTCTCGATCCCACCATGCTAGTGCATGGTCTGTGAATTGCGCTGTCGCAAAGATGACCTTCCGGGGGTAATCGTAGTTATAGTACTCGAAGATGAGTTCCATGCGTCTCTCCCAGTCGAGGTACTCTTCGGGGTCTAATTTGCCCGAGAAGGGAGGTGGGTTCATCTTGACCTCCGGATAATGAGCTGCTGATCGAGGTGGGGGTGGTGGTGGCTCGTCGTCATAGTACGGGTATCAACCCATGGGTGGTCGATCATGGTGGTAGGGTGGTGCGGCAGGTGCTGCAGTGGGAGCCGGTGCGGGTTGTTTTAACTGCTCGAGTTGGGTAGAGAAGGTGGACATTTGAGCCGTCAGGGTTTGCAAGAGCTGTACCATGGTCTGGTTAGCTTGCCCTGACGTAGATTCATCCGGCCCTGACATATTTCCTTTTTCGAGAAAAGGAAATGTCTAGAAATGGAAAGTTTCCTTTTCGGGAAACTTGCAGAAATTGGAAACTTTCCTTAATTGGAAAATTCCCAAGATAATATATATTTTTTTATTTTATAACTAAATTAATTAAACACTACAAATAATCAAAAATAAAATGTCCTATTTCTCAAAAAGGAAATCTAGAAAAATAGAAAATATCCTAAGGATATATTTCCTAATCCTAAAAGGAAACTAGTAAATAGGAAATATTCTAAGAAATTTAATGCCTAAACTAAAAGGAAACTAAATACTTAGGAGAAATTAAATTTACTTATTTCCTAATTCTAAATGGCAACTAAATAATACTCTAATATAGAAAACTTCCTAATACTATCGAGAAATTTTCCTAAACTAATCTATTGCCTAGAAAAACTTAAGAAAACTATCTAAATGACTAGGAAAATTTCCTAAAGACTGAAAAAAACTAAGAACCTAGACAACTAACTGAACCTAGCCGCCTAACGACTCGGAAAAAACCCTAAGACCTAACTCGTGGCTCAAGGCTGGAAGCTAACTGTGGTACGGGACACTTGCAGACTAATGAGGTGGTACGTGAACTAGGGCTAGACTCGTAACGCAGGACAGCCTAGTGGACACGACTACAACTCGCGGCTACCAACACGACTAAACCTAGAATGCGACCCAAGCAAACTAGACGCGGGACAAGGTGTTATCCTAGGACTACTCTCGCGGGTTACCTAGATGTGACCTAACCTAGGGCGCGGATGTGAACTCGGCACACACGCGGGAAAGGCTATGGAAACTACACACGCTAGGACTAGACGCGACCAAGAACTAAACCTAGTATGCTAGGATACGCTAGGACACACACGCGGACACAAGCAACTAAGCGAGTGCGACTCGAAGGCTAGCGAACTAAGCAAACCAGGCGCGGGACAGGGCCAAGACCGGGATGCTAAGGACACTAAACTCGCGGACACAAAATGCTAAGGATGCTCACGCACACCGGCTGGGAGCTAAGCATGCGTGACACAAACCCTAACCTAGCACTCGACAACTAAAGGAAACCTAGCAAAGAACAAGCAACACACAACTCCTTATGGATTTCAAGTATGGTGAAGGTGTTCTAGGTGAGTTTCTAAAAGGTCCTAGATTGTTTTTAAACAACCTAAACAACCTAAAAAAATAAATCCTAGCAACAACTAAACAATGGAACAAACAAATTCTTCTATTTTTTTTTTTTTTTTTTGAATTAAGAAAATAAGAACAAGGAATGATAGAACCTGATTTTTTTTTTTTTTTTTTTTTGTAGGGTGTTTGTGGTATGTGACTTGATTCCTCTCTTTCTTACCGAGAACCTCAGGGGAAAGAGAAAGAAACACAATCAAAAGCCAAAAATTGTTGAACAAAAACAATGAATAAATCGCCAAAAATAAAGGATAGAATCAACCTGATGAGCAGGAGCTTTAAGCTCTGATACCAGATGATGTAAGAACTTGGATGGGCTGTCTTTTCACCGAGAAGCTCAGGATAATGGGACAGAAAATCGATGGGGTTGAAGGGTGGATCGAAGGGAACACACAAGCTGTGAAAGGGGCTTGTGATACTCCAAGAACTTCAACCTAGGGAGGTTGAAGTCGACGGCTGCAGCTAGGGTAGCTGGCGGCAGTTTTTAGTCTAAAGGACTTAGGGTTTTATCAAAAATATTTGTTGTTTCATTAAGTGTAAACAAGAAGGCTTATATAATGCATTTTTACAACTTTAGGGTAAACTACAAGGCGTTTATCCTTTAAAGGATTAAAACAACATGTAGTTTACTTATTGTCAATTAAAAATAAATATTGAGCCATAATTAGTCAGCATGACTTAAACCCAATTAAACACTTAGACTAAGAAATCGAAATTAAAGAGGAAAAGCCCAACAACACTTAGGCTGAGAATTCGCCTGAAGATTTGTGAATGAGATGGAATTGTGAACAAGTCTTCAATTAAAACCTTCTTCGGAAAACCCAATGGGACAAAACCGAAGATAGGAAAAAGAGTACAATTTCCCAGAACGACTTTAGGTGTCTCTACCGAATGGTAATGGTAAAGACACCAGAGGAGGAAGAGTCTTCTAGAAGGAACCTCCATGGTTCCTTGTCTAGCTGGAATGGAGGTCCGGTCGTGGGTGCAAGGACCGGGCCACGCTGGTCGGGTGCGTGAGCCGCTCTGGTTGTCCGGACGGCTGATCGTGGGCTGGGCGTCTGGGTCGGCTCCTCTTGGTCATCTCCGGTTCCACTCTCCAATAGCATGCTGAGCTTGTCTCCAAAAGCTTTCCTTTTGGAGCGCGTAAGAGGTCCAGGTGGGATGACCGGTGCAGTAGCTGGCTCGATGTCCTCATCAACATTGGAGTGTCTTAAGTTTTGTGTCGTTTGATTGTGTGAATCTAAGTCCTAGGTTGAGGTTTGTGTGTCGAGTTTAGTGCTGCATAATTCTCGCGTAGGAATCTTAGTTAATTATAATTACGAGGGTGTGCTCTGCACTAGGGTTCTACACTAACTTACTTGCATTATATTAACGTTAGTAGTAATCATACTTGCATGCACTTTGTCTTCATCTTCACGTTGCATGGATTTGTCTTGTTAATTAATTATGCCATCTTCATTCACACTGTGTTACACTGTTACGTCACGTTTGCATGCTGCCATTGCCTCTTGTTGTTCAAAGTTTGCAATTAGTTCATGTGTGTCTCGCATTAGTTTAGCTTAGGTCTGCATCTTAGTGTTTAGGTTCATTGCATATAGTTTTAGGAAGTTTTCCAAATATTCTTAGGCATAAAATTAATTAGTTCCCATTTTTCCTTAGGCTAGGAATTACTTTAGGAAGTTTTCCAAAAACCTCCTAGGAAGTTTTCCAAAACCTTTAGACAATTTCCCATTAATTATGATTCTTTTTTTCTTTTTAGAAATTATGCATTAATTAGTTTTCCTTTTAGTTTAGGATAGTTTTCCTTTTACAAATTATGCACTAATTAGATTTCCTTTTAGATTATGATAGTTTTCCTTTTAGGAATTAGGCAATAAATAATTTTTCCTTTTAGTCTAGGATAGCTTACTTTTAGGAAATAGTAATTAATTAGTTTTCCTTTTAGTATAGGATAGTTTCCATTTAGAAATTAGAAATTTTGTTTCCATTTATAGATTTTCCTTTTTTGGGTTTTGTAAATATTCCTTTTTTTTGTAACTTTCCATTTTGGAAGATTTCATTTTCTTGCGAAAGGAAACATGGCAGGTAGCGAGAAATCATTATCACGACAGAACAATCAAGCCATGATGCAGCCTGCACAACCTCAGTGTCGACCTGACATCCCAGAGACAGCTCACCGAAGACTGGGTGAGGAGTTTGCTTTGGAGACCAAAGCATTTCAAGAGGGAGGGAATGATGAGGACATCGATCCAGCTTCCAAGCCCAAAAGCCCACCAGACAACGCAGAGGCCCATTAAGGCCCATTTAAGCCGGATAAGGAACATTGGAGGTTCCTTCTCGAAGATTCTTCCACCTCCGGTGTCTTTACCATTACCATTCGGTAAAGACACCAAAAGACATGCTAAGGAATCGTACTCTTTTTCCCATCTTCGGTTTTGTCCCACTGGGTTTTCCGAAGAGGGTTTTAACGAGGCAATACTCTTAGTGTGCACGACGAAGAAGACTTGTTCACTCTGTTCCATCTTCTACAAGTTTTCAAGGCGTTCTATCAAACTCCTACTTAGGCGTCTTTTTTTAAAAAAATAAACTAAGTATGGTTTAGAGACTTTTAAGCCTATTTGTTATGTTTTAGTTAATTGTGGCCTTAAGCCCAATTTTAATTATGTTTTCATTCTTTTGGGTTATTTGCCCACTTGTAATCTGAATAATTATAAGTCCTAGACTTAAGGCATTATATAAGCCTAAGTTATGAGTAATAATAAGACAGACTTTTCAGAAAATTTATCCTAGACATGCGTCTTACAAAAATCGGCGCCACCCTCTTCTAAGAGAGTTGCTGTGTTCTTCAACCTTTGTGGTTGAAATTTTTGGAGTATCACAAGACCTTTTCACAGCTTGTGTGGTCCCTTCGATACACCCTTCGCTTCCATCTCTTCTGTCCAACAACCTGAGTTTCTCGGTGAAAAGACAGCCACCCATGGTGCTTGCATCAAAGTCACAAGGTTTCCTCCTATGAAAGTACAATAGCCTGTAGTACTTCTCCTCTCTTCCCTATCTCCTGCCCAATCTGCATCACAATAACCAACCACATTTGTGTTTTTATTGTTACCCATCCATATACCTTGTTCATGTGTGCCATTTAGGTATCTTAGAACTCGGATGGCCATCTCCCAATGTCTCATCTTTGGTCCTTGCATATGTTGTGATACCTGATTTACGGAAAAACATAAATCTGGTCTAGTGATGGTTAAATAAATAAGCTTACCAACCACTTTCCTATAGAGCTTAGGATCATGAAAATCTATTTCCTCCTCTAGCTCCCCCATAGTTGCGATTTTATAGTCTTCTTCTAAGGGTGTTTTGGCTGGCTTAGCTTCCATCATACCTGTGGATGTTAGTAGATCTACAACATACTTCCTTTGAGAAAGAAAGAGACCTTCCTTAAACCTACATATTTCAATTCCTGAGAAATATTTAAGTTCTCCTAAATCCTTTATATCAAAGACACTCTTTAAGCAATCTTTAGTAGAAGCAATACCAACACTATCACTACTAGATATGATTATATCATCTACATAGATAAGAATTACCGCAATACCTTCCTTACTCTTTAATGTGAAAAGAGTATGTTCCATTTCAGATCTTTTGAAGCCTTTATCCATTAAGGTTACACTTAGTTTGTGGTACCAAGCTCTTGGAGATTGTTTAAGGCCATAAATAGCCTTCCTTAGTCTTAGGATATTACCGCTTCCAACCTCATCTTCTAGGCCAGGTGGTGGTGACATGTAAACTTCTTCTTCTAGTTCACCTTGCAAGAAAGCATTCTTGACATCCATCTGTCATAACTCTCACTCAAGTTTAGTAGAAACAGTAAGCACAACATTGACAGAATGAAGTTTAGCTACAGGAGCAAATGTATCCCTATAATCCTCACCATATGTCTGAGTAAAACCCCTAGCTACCAACCTAGCTTTATATCTATCATTTTCACCATTACTTTTGTATTTAATGGTAAAAATTCATTAGAACTTACAGCCTTCTTTCCTTTTGGTAAAATAGCTGAAGCATATGTACCATTCCTCTCCATAGCTTATTTCTCAGCTGAGATAGCTTTCCTCCATTCCTTTTTAGACATAGCTTCTTCATATTTCTTTGGAATCTGCTCATTATCAAGACTAGAAATAAAAGCAACATGATTAGAAGGTAAGTGTGCAATATTAAAAACTCCCTGGTCATGATGAACCACAATATTTCCATTGTAGAAAACTGGTGGATTTCTTTGTCTTGTGCTCCTTCTTAAAACTGTAGGTGGAGCTTCTTGATTAGATTCCTCTTCTCACTCAAAACTTCAATAAGAGTAGGTCTTGATCTTTTGGAAGCTGAGACTAAAATGGAATGATCTCCTGCTGTGTCTTGTTGGACATGAGTAGAAGCTTCTCCCCCCCCCCCCCCATGTTCAAGAGGACAAGAGGAGGAAGGCCAGGAGAATCAAGGGATGAGGAAGGACCGGATGCGCCTGGGCCGGATTGACCAGCTGAGCCGGAAGGGCCGGGGCCAGGACAATCATGTGGATCGGCCGGGACTAAGTTGTCGCGGCTATGCGCTACTGGGGCAGGTGGCTGAGGTGATGAGACTGTGTGCTGGCCACCCCCTATTCCAATACTTTCCAAGAGTTTCCTCAAGTATTCAGTTTGATCTGTTCTTGTTGATGAGATATCTTTAAATTGCTCCCAAGTTCCTTCTTCATAAAAACCTTTTTCTTCTTGGAACTTTACATCTCTAGACACCAAGACTCTTCTAGTCTCTGGGTCAAAACATTTGTACCCTTTCTGAGTAGATGAATATCCAATGAACATAGCTTTGATACTCTTTGGTTCCAGCTTGTTCCTTTGCTCCCTTGGAACTAATACAAAACAACACACAAGAAAAAAATCTTAAGTGATTAATAGTAGGTCTAGTTTTGTTTAGTACCTCAAATGGAGACAGGTCATCTAGGACTTTTGTAGGAGTCCTATTAATCAAGTAGCATGCAGCTACAAGGGCATCCCCCTAAAAACGATTGGGTAATTTCATGTGGAACATCATTGTTCTCACAACTTCCATTAAATGTCTATTTTTCCTTTCAGCTACTCCATTTTGTTGTGGAGTGTAAGGACAACTTGTCTGGTGCTCAATGCCATGTTTAGCTAGATGTTCCTGAAGTCTGGTACTAGTGTATTCTCCTCCATTATCTGTTCTAAAACATTTAATCTTGCATTGTATTGGTTAGTAACATATGCTTGAAAGTTTATAAATGTATCATAAACCCTATCTTTAGAACTAAGTAAAGTAACCCATGTATATTTGAACTTTTCATCAATAAATGTCACAAAATATTTATGGTTTTCTCTAGATGGAAATGGAGATGTCCAAACATCAGAATGCACCAATTCAAAACAATTTTCATATTTATGCATAGATTTTTCAAAAACTGTTTTACAATGTTTTCCAAGAATACAAGCATCACACAACTCTTTAGGCATTTTCAAACCAGGCAAAATTAATTCAAGTGCTCTTGGATGAGGATGTCCTAGTCTAGCATGCCACAAATCAGAATCAGAACTAAATGTATTGGCCTGAAAAGCTGATTCCAATTCACTAATACTAGCCATATTATCAAGCACATACAAGTCATCTTTTGTGGTTCATTGTCCAAAACATCTTCTAGTTTCAATATCCTGAAAATAGAAATCATTAGGACCAAATATTGCATGACAATTCAGATCAGTAGTATCTCTTTTAACTGAGAGCAAGTTAGAGGTAAAAGAGGGCATATAAAATGCTTTGATTCCATTAGCAATAAGAACATTACCTAAGGCAGGTTCTACATTCTCTAGCAATTCTAAATCACTAATCATATGATGAGAAGCATCAGAATCAACCACCAAAGATTTAGGAGCATTACAAGTAAAAAAAGTTTGAAAAGAAGCATGAAAAGTTTTACCCATCACATTGCTATCTTTTATTGCTTTGATAAGAGCTTCCAAGTCTGATTTTGTCACAAATTCTGATGCTTGTGGCATGGTAGTAGTGGAGGCTGAGAGGGGAAGTGAACCGCTGCTGCCAACCGCCCTTGATGACCCAATGCCGTGAGCTTGGCTTGCGCTGGTCATGGCCGTGGGTTGTTGTGGCCGTGAGGCCCAGGATGGTTTAAGATGAGGATGAACTACCCAGCAATCCTTCTTTGCATGGCCATTTCTCTTGCAATGGTCACACAATTGTCTCCTCTTCCTAGAATCATTTGGTGGTTTGAAGAAACTCTTGTGAGCAGCAACCAATTCAACTTTGTTGCCAAACAATCCATGTGATCCTTGCTCCTTTTGTATTTGAGCACAAACTTCCTCCAAGCTAGGCAACTTCTCAGGCCTGAGAATATGCTTAATAAGATCTGAGTAAGTAGAATTAAGTGTTAAATGTAATCCAAACACCTTATCTTGTTCTTTCCTTTCAAGGAGAACAAGGGGTTCAATGGTGGCTGGAGTTAGCATTTCTAGCTCAGCCCACAAAGCTCTGAATGTGCCATAGTGTTTTGTGAATTCAGCATCCTCCTGCCTTAAATCATTCAAAGCCTTTTTCACTTCAAAAATTCTCAAAAGGTTAGTGGTGTTTCCATACACCTTAAGCAAAGTGTTCCAAAGATCTTTTGCATTTCACAAAAAGAATAAAGCTTCTAAAAGATCACTAGCAAGATAATTTTGTAGTATAGAAAGTACCAACTGATCTTCTTGGTACCATTTGGCTTGAGCTGCATCACTCACTTCAGCCACTTCATTGCCTTGAATGCCATTTGTGGCAATGTGGTTCCAAAGGTCTTTACCACCTAATGTGGTTTTCATGGTCCTAGACCACAAAAGATAATTTGCTCCATGTAGAATGACTGGAGCTCTAAGTGATATTTGAATCTCCATGCCTTTTAGAATCGAATGCAGACCGTAAGTACTGGTCGGGACAGAAGACTGGTTGGAACGAGAGTTGGTCGGTTCAGCCTGCCGAGGCTATATATGGGCGAGTTGATTTGGTCACAGGAGAAGTCCGTAGGAGGCCACTGTACACGGTCTAAGGACGTATAACGATGTCATGTGCTGGTCGGGACGAGTCTTGTCAGAATGATCCCTTGGCCGGGTCGCAAAGTTCGTTGCGTGAGGTCCAAGGATCAAGTACGTGAGATTGATTCACGAACAGGACGGGACAGGAACACGAGCATGAATACAAAGTTACACGGGTCTGGACAAGATCACGGCTGATCAGAATGAGTACGAGTAGACGCCAAGACAGTATCTCAGCTGGTCGGGACGAGCACAATTGTAAAACCGTGACACAAGAAGATAGCCGTGGCACAATCTTGAAAAACTCCAACACCTGCACACGGACACACCAAAGAATACAAACGAGAGGCAGCCATGGTGAGAGTGACCAGGCGCGTGAAGTGATTCCAACAAGATACTTGTACTTCAAGCAAGTCCAACAACTTGTAACTAACCTCAACCACCTAATACCAGAACAATCTTATCTTTTTACTAACACTAGGAATCAATCAGAAAAAAAATCGAATTTTATTTTATCTAGTAGATCCTAAACAATTCAAGATTTCACTTTCTTAACTTCTAAAGATTGACAAAAGAATCAAGAAAATCAATAAAGAAATCTTAAACCTATCAGATTGAAGTTAAATTTCTAGGAGACCTTAACAAGATACTTATTAAACTTTCTGGAATCAAATCTTTACAGAAAACTAAGAAAAGTTAAGAATTATATCACCAGGATCTTGATATAGGTGAATTTGGACGACTCTGAGAAAACCTTCAAGAAAAACTTCCAAACTTAATGGAATTGAGTTCTGCTTTCTTTAAACAGAAACTACACTCGAAGAGCTTGAGTTTAGTATTTTGAAAATCTCGATTTTAAGAAGAATTAACGTCGTGGTGACCTGGGAAATGCAGGGGTTCGCGACGGACGTGGTTGCGAAGCACCTTTGAAAGAAAATTCGTAGCTTTTGATTCCCTGGGCCAAATGATGCGATTCAAACGGCCGTGGATTCAGAACTGGCCGGTTCACAATCCAGAGAAAGAAGATTGACAAAAGAAGTCGTGGTTTGGCCGTAATTCGAATTACAAGATGACGTTTGAAATTGATCCAGAAATAGATGAAGAACAAGATGTATTCTTGTTGAATCAATGAAAAAATGAAGAAATTTACCCATAATTGATGCAACCTGGCTCTGATACCATGAAAGAATATGAGATTAAGAGATTTGTAGAATGAGAGAATGAGAGATTAGAGAGAATTAGAGAATTAGAGAAAATAATGATTTATTAGAAAAATGAGAATTATGAATTCTTACATGCAAAATGTGAAGGGAGTAAGATATTTATACTAATCTAGTCTAGGCTTGTTTGGATACAAGGATAGCCTTATACATAAATGTTTACAAGGATAACATAATCTAGAATACAAACAATCCTTAGACACTCCCTTTGACATAGAAATAAATCGCCATTTAATATGCATTAAAGGCTTCCATACTTCATCATTTCCTCTTCATTCCAACATCGAGTGCAAACAAGCTAAATCCAAGGTCCAGTCCACAGGTTTGTATACCCCATTACCCATACCTGATCATCCTTGGGTAGATATCTCCATGGACTTTGTTTTAGGGTTACCTCGAACTAGGAAAGGAAGGGACAATATCTTTGTGGTGGTTGATAGGTTTTATAAAATGGCCCATTTCATACCTTGTCATAAAACAGACGATGCAGTTTTAGTGGCTGACTTGTTCTTTAGGGAAGTTGTTAGATTACATGGCATGCCTAGGAAAATTGTGTCAGACAGGGATTCTAAATTCCTTAGTCATTTTTTGGAGGACCCTATGGAGGAAGTTAGGTACTAGGCTATTATTTCCACAACTTGTCATTCACAAACTGATAGCCAAACAGAATCAGTAAATAGAACTTTATCTACCATTTTAAGATCCGTCATTAAAAAGAACATTAGGACTTGGGAAGATAGTCTACCTCATATCGAATTTGCTTACAATAGATCAATCCACTCAGCAACAAAAATGACCCCTTTTCAAATTGTGTATGGTTTCAATCCATTGTCTTCTTTAGATTTACTTGTTTTACCTTTAAAAGAACAAACTAACCTTGATGGCCAAAAGAAAGCCGAGTTTGTTAAATCTTTGCATATACAGGTTAGGAATAATATTGATGAAAGGACTAAGATGTATACAAAGAAAAAAAACAAGGGTCGAAAGGAAATATTTCAAAATGAGAGAAAATCGAAATTGATGCCAAGAGTAGATGGAACATTTTCAGTCCTACGAAGAATCAACAATAATGCTTACCAAATAAATCTCCAAGGTAAGTATTCTATAAGTTCTACTTTTAATGTTTCTGAATTAATTCTTTTTGTTGCAGATGAATTGGATTTGAGGTTAAATCCTTTTAAAGGAGGATGGGATGGTGCGACCTGGAATGAGCAAGATCTTTTTACAACAACAGATGACTTAGATTCAACTGAAGAGGAGAGTGGAGGGGATAAAGAAGATTGAACCAGGCAGCCAAGTTCAAGAACCGGCGAGAATGGTGGCCACACGCTCGACCTGGCCAGCTCCAGCACGGAACATGTACGGCCCATGAACCACGACCACATGTCCGATCACTCCGAGAAATTAGGCGAGAAAGGTGGCTCCGAGAAATCCGGCGAGAAAGGCGGCCACATACTCGACCTGGCCAGCTCCGGTGCGGAACATGGACGGCCCACGAACCATGGTCACATGTCCGGCCACTCCGAGAAACTCGGCCAGCCTGACCAACAACCCGACCAACCCGGCCAGCCTGATCATCAATCCGACCTTCGACCCGACCGGAACGCACCTTAACCCGACCTGGACAGCCCACGACCCGGCCACAACCCGTCCGCGACTCATGGCCACCGACCCGGCCTGAATCCTGACCCGTCCGCGAACCATCCACCCGAACCGGATCATGACCCAACCAAGTACCCATGTCCGCAACCTGACCCCGTACCACGACCCGAACCATGACCCGTACCACGATCCGTACCATGACCAGGATCACGGCCCACGACCCAATCACTACCAATGGACCAAGGATCTACAAAATGGAAGAGAAGAAGGTATGACCCAAGTTCAAACCCAAGAAGATAAATAATTAGGACTTGGCCCAGTAACAAGATCAAGGAGTCTAGCCCAAGCCCAGGACCAAGAAGAAAAGAAATTATGGCTTGGCCCATTAACAATATCAAGGAGCAAAGCCCAAAGAAAGGCCCTTCATGCCTTGATAAAAATCGAATTCAAGGAGGAAGGAGAGTCTAAAATTAAACCAACAAATTGGTTTAATTTATTGATTTGTAAATAATCACTTAATTTAAACCAGATTAATAGATTAGACTAATAAATCTGTTGGCATTGATTTAGGAATTAATTAGATAGGATTTTTATTGTTAGCATAAGTTAGTTAGGATATTCCTTTTGTGGAATAATTCTTGTTAGGGATTTCTGCCTTTTAAAAGGCATCCACCCCCTTGTATGATAGCCTTGGCGCATATACTCTCAAAACCTCAGTTCACTCTTGAAATAAATCCTCCTAATCTCCTCTCTCTGAGATTGAATAATCCTCAAATCCTTGTGGTGCTGATTTGTGAGAGGTTAGGATTATTTATTTCATGAAAACACTTCATCCTACTCTTTCATCACCAAAATCGTTTGTAAACATCATGGAAGGTACAAGCGTTGTTTCATTTTCTTTGAAAGGGTTTAATTACCTCCTATGGGCTAGGATCAATGTAGCCGTGGGTTATGGAGCCACATCCTTAGGAGTGAAGCACCTAATGTCGCAGTTGAAGGAACTGGTCAAGACGTGACTATCACCAATGAAGACAGGGGTTTCAAGAAGACCAACTAGTCCTATCTGTGATTCAAAACTCACTTGAATCAACTATTCTTGAAGCATACTCCTACTGTGAGACAGCCAAAGAACTGTGGGAGACCCTTCAAAACGTCTATGGCAACATCTCCAATCTAAGCCGTGTGTTTGAAGTTAAGAAAACCATCAATGAGTTAACTCAAGAAGACATGGAGTTCACTCAACACTTTGGAAAATTCAGGTCCTTAATGGCTGAACTTGAGATGCTTAGACCAAGCATAGTAGATCCCATTGTGCTGAATGAGAGGCGTGAGCAAGATAAGGTCTTTGGACTTCTCTTGATTCTAAATTCCGCCTACAATGATCTCATCAAACACCTCCTAAGGTCAGACATTCTTCCAAGTCCTAAAGAAGTGTGCAACAAGATTCAGAAGGAACAAGGTTCACTTGGTTTCTGTGGAGGGAAAGGAGAACTCATCTCAGCCAACAAAGCTGTTGTGTACCATAAGGGAGGCCCAAACCGTGGAGAAAGGAGGGCATACTGTGATCACTGCAAGAAGGAAGGGCATACCAAGGACAAGTGTTGGATACTCCATCCACGCTAGACAAAAATGGGAAATCAACCAAGAGCCAACCTCACTCAAAAAGCACCTCTTGAACCAAGGACCAAGGCAAGCCCTAGCTCATTCCCGCCAACCACTGAAGGAGAAGGGAATGCACTTGCAACATTTCAACATGATTTTGTGAGAAAATTGGACCTTGATGCACTGGGCAAGGCACTCAAGGATTTAAACCTTTATGGTAACTCATTCCAAGCTTTAAATATCCCTAAACCAATTATTGTAGGCTCAGGAGCCTCTCACCATATGATTACTGATAAGAATCTTAAGAGCAATATAGAACCAACTTTAAGAGATGTATTAATAGCTGATGGAGATAAGATACCAATTAGAGAAACTGAAAACCTTAAGTTGTTTGACAAAGAATCAACTGCCTTCTATATGCCTACATTCACCTCCAACTTACTAAGTGCTAAGAAGAAAACCTCTGATCTTAATTTTTATGCAATCTTTAGTCCTATTGATGTTTATTTTCAGGATATTAAGACCTATAAAGTACTTGGAAAATGAGTGTCCAAGAATGATTTGTATGTTTTGGAAGACATACAACCAGACTCAACTCTATATATTGCATTTAATTCTATTTTAAATAAGGCTAATAGTGCTATTTGGCATTCTAGACTAGGACATCCCCATTCTAGGGCCTTAGAGTTACTGTTGCCAAACATGTCTTTTAAAAATAATGAATGTGAAGCTTGTATACTTGAAAAACATTAAGATAAGTATTTCCCAAGTCTTCAACTATTTATGAAAATTGTTTTGATCTTATTCACTCTGATATTTGGACTTCACCATGCATGCCTAGGGATAATCATAAGTACTTTGTCATATATATAGCTCAAAAATCAAAATATACCTGGATAACACTCTTACCAACAAAAGATAGGGTGCTAGAAGCATTTACTAGGTTTCAAGCATATGTGACTAACCATTACAATGCCAAGATCAAAATTTTTAGATCAGATAATGAAGGAGAATACACAAGTCTAGCATTCAAGCAATACTTGGACAAACATGGAATCATTCACCAAACTAGTTGTCCGTACACACCACAACAGAATGGAGTGGATGAAAGGAACAATCGGCACCTCATGGAGGTGGCGTGGTCCATTATGTTCCAAAGCAATGTTCCAAAGCAATGTTCCAAATAAATTTTGGGGAGATGCCCTTGTCACAACCATCTATCTCATACTTAAGAGTATTTGGGTGTGTGTGTTATGTACTTGTTCCAGGAGAACAAAGAAATAAATTGGAAGCTAGGAGTAAAGCCATGTTCATTGGCTATTCAACTACTCAAAAGGGATACAAATGCTACAATCCAAAAACTAGAAAGGTACTTGTATCCAGGCATATGCAGTTTGTCGAATCAAAAGGATTCTATGAAGAAAAGAATTGGGATGAACTCAAAGACCTCTCCCAATCCACATCTGACCGGGCCACCAACCTTGGACACCTTATGGAAAATCTTCGGATAACATTACCAAGTGCACCCCAAGAACCGCCAACCACTTCTCCATCTAGTAGACTTTCGGCTAGTTCGCTTAACCATGAGGGAGGCACATCAGGTGATGAGCCTGAACTTGGACATAGCAAGTTCCATATAGAGCTTATCTAGTCCCCTTATAGAACCTTTCTCCTTTAGCTTCCATAAACACTCTTTAATTCCAACACTCCCCCTCAAGTTTAGCCATGAATGAATGGTTAAACTTGGATATCATGAGAATCAACCTCATTAAAAACCTTAGAATGCAAAACCCAGTGGGACAAAAACATTCTAAGGAAAAAAGAGTATGGTTTTCATGATAAAGAGAGACTAAGAACTAAGAATTTCCATGAGTCCAAGCTTTGGAAAAATGAACTCACAGACTTTTAAACTGGCTGCCTTTGTGAATATATCTACCAATTGCTCAGAACTCCTGGTATAGCATGGTAGTTTAACTCCTTTCTCTACAGCTTCCCTGACCTTGTGGCAGTCAACTTCAATGTGCTTGGTCCTCTCATGGAATACTGAGTTGGAGGCTATATGGATGGCTGCTTAATTGTCACAATGCATTGTGATGGGAGTCTTGACTTCAATTCCTAAGTCTTGGAGAAGCGCTTTAAGCCATATGGATTCGGTAGTCAACTTCCTCATTGCCCTATATTCAGATTCAGCACTTGAACATGACACAACCTTCTGCTTCTTGGTTTTCCAGGTAACAAGATTTCCTCCAATGAAAGTGAAATATCCAGTGGTAGACTTCCTATAAGGTGTGGAGAGATGCGTTCAAGGCTGAATGCAATGCCATGGACATCAACCACACTTGGGATGAAGCCGACTTGCCTAAAGACAAGAGGACAGTGAGCTCCAGATGGATCTTTACCATTACATACAAAAGCAATGGAGAGATAGAAAGATACAAGGCAAGACTAGTTTCAAGAGGCTTCACCCAGACCTATGGAGAAGACTACAATGACACATTTGCACCAGTAGCCAAACTACACACTGTAAGGGTTCTTCTCTCTTTATCTACTAACCTTGATTGGGAGTTTTGGCAGATGGATGTCAAGAATGTATTCTTACAAGGAGAATTAGAAGATAAAGTATATATAACACATCTACCAGGCCTTGAAGATACGGTAACTCCAGGAAATGTTTTAAGGCTGAGAAAGGCTATCTATGGCCTCAAACAGTCACCAAGAGCTTGGTACCATAAGCTGAGTATGACGCTTAAAGATAGGGTTAGGAAATCTGAGGAGGATCATACACTCTTCACACTCAAAAGCCAAACAGGTATTGTAGTCACTCTCATTTATGTAGATGATATAATCATCTCAGGAAATGACAAGGTAGGAATCCAATCAACTAAAGTTTATCTTAAATCTATGTTTGATATAAAATACTTGGGTGAACTAAAGTACTTCCTAGGGATAGAAGTATGTCGAAGTCAAGGAGTCCTCTTCTTATCACAAAGGAAGTACACACTTGATCTTCTAGTTAATGCAAGTAAATTAGAAGCTAAACCAGCAAAGACTCCCATAGAAGAAGGTTACAAGGTGAAACGTGAGGGGGAGCTTGGAGATGAGATGTTTGGAGGCACCAAACTCTACAAGAAGATGGTTGGTAAGATAATCAATCTAACTATTACTAGACCTGACTTGTGCTATGCTGTGAATCAGGTCAGTCAACATATGCAAGCCCCAAAGGTTCATCACTGGAGCATGGTGGACCGGATCATAAGATACATAAAAGAGACACACGACCAAGGCATCTGGATGGGGCGTAATGGAAGCTCTGAAATCGTGGGCTATTGTTATGCTGATTGGGCTGGAGACAGAAATGATAGGATATCAACTACAGGCTATTTCACATTTATTTGAGGCAACCTAGTTATTTGGAAGACAAAGAAGCAGAAGGTGGTCTCTTGTTCAAGTGCTGAAGCTGAATATCGAGTCATGAGGAAGCTCACCACAGAACTTACCTGGCTCAAGAATCTCCTCAAGGATCTAAACATAGAAGTCACCACACAATCACAATGCATTGTGACAACCAAGCTGTTATACATATAGCATCCAACAATGTGTTTCATGAGAGAACCAAACACATTGAAGTAGAATGCCACAAAGTAAGACAAGTAGTGGAGCAAGGAATTGTCCTATCATGTTACACAAGGAGCTCAGATCAACTTGCAGATTTATTCACCAAATCCGCAAGTCGAAAGGTATGTAAGTCCATCTTTCCAAAACTTGGACTCATAAACCTTCCCAACCAGGGAATCCCCTAGCCAAACGATCCATACTCTTTTTCCCTTAAGATGCTTTTGTCCCAAAGGGTTTTACATCCTAAGGTTTTTAATGAGATGAGTCTTTATGGTTCCAAGCCTAACCATTTATCCATGGTTGAGCTTGAGGGGTAGTATGAGAATTCACACATTAATGTCTCCTAAGTCAGCAATGTAATGAGAGTTACTAGGCTAGAAGACATTAATGGTGCATAAGACAAGAATGGAAAGAGAGTTAATAGGCTGGAAGACATTAATGGTGCCTAAGACAAGAATGGAAAGAGAGTTAGTAGCCAGAATTGTTTATAGAAATATAGTTAATAGTTCCCATCTTAGGTTTAGGAAAGAAATTGTTTATGGGAAGTAAATATGTAGGCTCTTTAATGTAGTTATTGTAAGGCCACTGTAAATAGCCTAACATATGTAACCAATTACTCAAGGAAATACAATCATCCTTCTCTTTTCTCTAAAGTCAGCCGCCAGCTCTCTCTCTCTCTCTCTCTTGTCACGAAATTCTCTCTTAGTCTTCCATACTTGTGTTCTTAATCTTACTCAGAAACTCTCTATTCTTTCACATATTAATCCGCATATTCTTTCAACTTTGAGGTTTTTAATGAGGTGATTTCCTATGGTTTGTCCAAGCTTAACCATTCATCATAGTTAACCTTGAGGGGGAGTGTTAGATTAAAGAGAAGTTTATGAGAGTTTTAGAGATTTAAGTTTAAAGAGATTTAGGGAGTTTAGAGTTTTAGAGAGTATGAAAAACATGTTTATTATTCGGATTGCTTACTTGCATACAATGAAAGCTTAAGGTTCCTTTTATAAAAGAATGGATAAACCTAGAACAATCTACTTTAGGAAGCTGGCCCCTCCTTTCTTTTTTTGTTCTGGCACCTCCTTTTGTGCTGGCGTGTGTGAGTCATCACCAGGGGAGCCATTGGTCTTCTAGAAGCACCTTAGTAGCTGTTAGAGGTGGCACATTCTTCCTTGGTAGATTGCTTCATTCCAACACTCCCCCTGAAGTTTAAATCATTGGTAAATGATTAAAACTTGGACACCAAGAGGATTCAGCTCATTAAAAACCTTAGAATGCAAAACCCATTGGGACAAAAGCATAATAAGGGAAAAAGAGAATGAATCTTTCTTGATAGGGAAGTTACTGGAATGGGAGAGATGTGAGTCCAAGCTTTGAATAAATGAACTCACAAACCTTTACACTAGCTGCCTCGGTGAATATGTCTTCCAATTGATCAGAACTCTTGGTATAGCATGGAAGGATGATTCCTTTTACTATAGCATCTCTCACTTTGTGGCAGTCAACTTCAATGTGCTTGGTATTAAACTACCGGTAGCAGCTTAGCAAGGAGAAGGCCCAACTAACTTAGGCTTGGAGCTGGAACACTTAAGGAAGCCCAAGCCCAACCAGAAGGCTTCTAGAAGAAAGGAGAAGGCGGCTGGAAGACTTTAATGGCCTTGGACACCAATCTACCAAGTTTGGAAAGGAAGTTAATTACAGCTGGAAGATTTTAATGGCCTTGGACGCCAATCTACAAAGTTTGGAAAGGAAGTTAATTGTTTCCCCTTTTAGATTTAGGCAACAAATAGTTTATGGAATGTAAATATGTAAGCCTAATTAATGTATTTATTGTAACTTAGGCTATAAATACTCTAACCTATGTAACTAATCTGTCAAGGAAATAAAATCATCCTTCTCTATTCTCTCAAGGCAGCCGCCAGCTCTCTCTCTCTCTCTCTCTTGTCACTAAATTATCTCTTAGTCTTCCATACTTGTGTTCTTTATCTTACTCAGAAACTCTCTATTCTTTCACATACTAATCGGCATATTCTTACATGGTATCATAGCCTTGGCTCATATAATCTCAAAACCTCTGCTCACTCTTGAAATAAATCCTCATAATCTCCTCACTCTGAAATTGAATAATCCTCAAATACTTGTGGTGCTGAATTGTGAGAGGTTAGGATTATTAATTTCTTTAAAACACTTCATCCTACTCTTTCATCACCAAAATCGTTTGTAAACATCATGGAAGGCACAAGAGTTGTTGTTCTAGTAACTTTGAAAGGGATTAATTACCTCCTATGGGCTAGGACCACCAAGACAGTCCTATGTAACCGAGGGTTATGGAGCCACATCCTTAGGAGTGAAGCACCTAATGCCGCGGTTGAAGGAATTGGTCAAGAAGTGACTATCACCAATGAAGACAGGTGGTTTCAAGAAGACCAACTAGTCCTATCTGTGATTCAAAATTCACTTGAATCACCTATTCTTGAAGCATACTCCTACTGTGAGACAGCCAAAGAGCTGTGGGAGACCCTTCAAAACATCTATGGCAACACCTCCAATCTCAGCCGTGTGTTTGAAGTTAAGAAAGCCATCAATGAGTTAACTCAAGAAGACATGGAGTTCACACAACACTTTGGAAAATTCAGGTCCTTATGGGATGAACTTGAGATGCTTAGACCAAGCGTAGTAGATCCCATCGTGTTGAATGAGAGGTGTGAGCAAGGTAAGGTCTTTGGACTTGTCTTGACTCTAAATTCCTCCTACAATGATCTCATCAAACACCTCCTAAAGTCAGACACTCTTACAAGTCTTGAAGAAGTGTGCAACAAGATTCAAAAGGAACAAAGTTCACTTGGTTTATTTGGAGGGAAAGGAGAACTCATCTCAGCCAACAAAGCTGCTGTGTACCATAAGGGAGGCCCAAACCGAACCGTGGAGAGATGAGGGCATACTGTGACCACTGCAAGAAGGAAGGGCATACCAAGGACAAGTGTTGGATACTCCATCCACACTTAAAGCCAAAAATGGGAAATCAACCAAGAGCCAACCTCACTCAATAAGCACCTCTTGAACCAAGGACCAAGGCAAGCCCTAGCTCATTCACGCCAACCACTGAGGGAGAAGGGAAAGCACTTGCAACATTTCAACATGATTATGTGAGAAAATCGGACCTTGATACACTGGTCAAGGCACTAAAGGAATCAAACCTCTCTGGTAACTCATTACAAGCTTTAAATAACCCTAAACCAATTATTGTAGACTTAGGAGCCTCTCATCATAAGATTAGTGATAAGAATCTGATGAGCAATATAGAACCGGATTTAGGAGATGTATTAATAGCTAATGGAGATAAGATACCAATTAGAGGAATTAGAAACCTTTAGTTGTTTGATAAAGAATCAACTGCCTTCTATATGCCTGCATTCATCTTCAACTTACTAAGTTTTAAGAAGACAACCTCTGATCTTAATTTTTATGCAATCTTTGGTCATAATGATGTTTATTTTCAGGATACCAATATAGTACTTGGAAAAGGAGTGTCCAAAAATGATTTGTATGTTCTGGAGGACATACAACAAGACTCAAATCTATATATTGCTTTTAATTCTACTTTAAATAATGCTAATAGTGCTATTTGGCATTCTAGACTAGGACATCCCCATTCTAGGGCCTTAGAGCTATTGTTGCCAAACATGTCTTTTAAAAATAATGAATGTGAAGCTTGTATACTTGGAAAACATTGTAGATCAGTGTTTGCCAAGTCTTCAACTATTTATGAAAATTGTTTTGATCTTATTCACTTTGATGTTTGGACTTCATCATGCATGTGTAGGGATAATCATAAGTACTTTGTCACATTTGTAGATCAAAAATCAAAATATACCTAGATAACACTCTTACCAACAAAAGATAGGGTGCTAGAAGCATTTACTAGGTTTAAAGCATATGTGACTAACCATTACAATGCCAAGATCAAAATTTTTTGATCAGATAATGGAGGAGAATACATGGCTAGCATTTAAGCAATACTTGGACAAACATGGAATCATCCACCAAACTAGTTGTCCATACACAACACAACAGAATGGAGTGGCTGAAAGGAAGAACCGACACCTCATGGAGGTGGTGCGGTCCATTATGTTCCAAAACAATGTTCCAAAGAAATTTTGGGGAGATGCCCTTGTCACAGCTTGCTATCTCATCAATCGACTACCTACCAAAGTCTTGGAGGACTTAACTCCATTTGAGGTACTTAACAAAAGTAAACCATTTATCTCACACTTATGAGTCTTTGGGTGTGTGTGTTATGTACTTGTTCCAGGAGAACAAATAAATAAATCGGAAGCCAGGAGTATTAAGGCATGTTCATTGGTTATTCAACTACTTAAAAGGGATACAAATGCTACAATCCATAAACTAGAAAGGAACTTGTATCCAGGGATGTGCAGTTTGTCGAATCAAAAGGATTCTATGAAGAAAAGAATTGGGATGAAATCAACTCAAGCGGCTAGTTCTCTTGACCATGAGGGAGACACTGAAGGTGATGAGCTTGAACTTGATCAGAGCAACCAAGAAGTAAGCTCACACGTCCATGCTCAAGAAGAACATGAGGAATCCGAACCTGAGGTTGAACAACAAGGAGAACAACAGGCGGCCCAACAAGACAACCAAGTAGTCCTAAGGAGAAGTCAAAGGGAGAGGCGACAAGCTTGAAATTTGATAAACACCAAAGTATACTACAATGCCCAAGCTGTAGCTCACCCAACTCAAGCGGTTTGCTCCCAAGCTCATATTTCCTTAGAACATGAAGCCTTTGTAACAGTTCTCAACGAAGAACATATCCCAAGAAACTATGAGGAAGCAAAGGAGCTTAAAGTGTGGAGAGATGTGGTCAAGGCTGAATGCAATGCCATCGACATCAACCACACTTGGGATGAAACCGACTTGCCTAAATACAAGAGGACAGTGAGATCCAGATGGATCCTTACCATTAAATACAAAAGCAATAGAGAGATAGAAAGATACAAGACAATACTAGTTGCAAGAGGCTTCACCCAGACCTATGGAGAAGACTACAATGACACCTTTGCACCAGTAGCCAAACTACACACTGTAAGGGTTCTTCTCTCTTTAGCTACTAACCTTGATTGGGAGTTATGGCAGAAGGATGTCAAGAATGCATTCATACAAGGATAATTATAAGATGAAGTATATATGACACCTCCACCGGACCTTGAAGATACAGTAACTCCTAGAAAGGTTCTAAGGCTGAGAAAGGCTATTTATGGCCTCAAACAGTCACCAAGAACTTGGTACCATAAGCTGAGTATCACACTTGTTCTAATCTACTCACTCTGAGATTAATTAATCCTCAAAACCAAGTGGTGCTGAGTTGTGAGAGGTTAGGATAGGTTATTTCTTGAGAATTACTCAACTCTCTTCCCAAACAAACCACTTTCTCAATCTACTCACTCTGAGATTAATAAATCCTCAAAACCAAGTGGTGCTGAGTTGTGAGAGGTTAGGATAGGTTATTTCTTGAGAATTACTCACTCCATTCCTCAATTCAGCTACTAAACTCTCTTCCCAAACAAACCACTTACTCAAAAGCCTTACCATTTGCTTTCATTCAGTGGTTAATAGCTATACCCAACGGTCCCTAGCTCAAATTCAAACTAAAAACGTGTGTAAACACCATGGAAAGCTCAAGAGTGGTTGTTCCAGTGACACTGAAAGGGTTCAACTACCTTTTATGGGCTAGAACCACCAAGACAGTGTTGTGTAGCCATGGCTTATGGAGCCACATCCTTAAGAGTGAAGCTTCCAATGCCATGACTGAAGAAGGTGGCCAAAAAGTCGCCATCATGAATAAAGACCGGTGGTTTCAAGAAGACCAACTGGTGCTATCTGTGATCCAAAACTCCCTTGAAGCATCTCTCCTTGAAGCTTATTCTTATTGTGAGACAGCCAAGGAGTTATGGGAGACACTTCAAAGTGTTTATGGCAACACTTCCAATCTCAGTCGTGTCTTTGAAGTAAAGAAAGCCATTAATTAGTTAACTCAACACTTTGGAAAGTTCAGATCATTGTGGGCTGAACTTGAAATGCTTAGACCAAGCACCATGGAACCCAAGGTGCTAAATGAAAGACGTGAGCAAGATAAGGTCTTTGGACTCCTCTTGACTCTAAACCTAACTTAGAATGATCTTATCAAAAAAATCTTAAGGTTAGACACTCTTCCAAGTCTTGAAAAAGTATGCAATAAGATTCAGAAGGAACAAGGATCACTAGGCCTCTTTGGAGGCAAAGTAGAGCTCATCACAGCCAACAAGGCAAACACCTACCAGAAAAAAGGCTTGAACCGTGGGGAATGAAGAGGATTCTGTGATTATTGTAAGAAAGAAGGACACACTAAGTACAAGTGTTGGATTCTCCATCAACACTTAAAGCCAAAATGGGTAAACAAACCAAGGGCCAATCTCTCACAAGAAGCAACTCATGAGGCAAGAGCCAAGGCTATCACTAGCTCATCCACGCCAACCAATGAAGAAGGGAAAGCCCTTGCAACATTTCAACAAGAATTCGTTAGAAAATCAGACTTTGATGCACTGATAAAAGCACTTAAGGAAGCTAATACCTCTTGGTAACTCTTTTCAAGCTCTAAATCTCACTAAGCCACTTATTTTAGATTCATGAGCGTCTCATCATATGATTAGTGACAAAAATCTACTTATCAATATGAAACCGGCTTTAGGAGATGTAGTAATAGCTAATGGTGATGAGATACCAATAAGAGGAATTGGAAACCTGAAATTGTTTAATAAAGAATCAACAGCCTTCTATATGCCCACATTAACCTCAAACTTGCTAAGTGTTAAGAAAACAACCTCTGATCTATGCTATCTTTCCTAATGATGTTTAGTTTCAGGATATTAAGACTAATAAGGTGTTTGGAAATGGAGTGTCCAACAATGACTTTTATGTGCTTGAAGACACACAACCAGATTTCTCTTTATATATTGCTTTCAACTCTGTTTTGAATAAGGCTAATAGTGCTATTTGGCATTCTAGATTAGGACATCCTCACTCTAGGGCTTTAGAACTATTTTTGCCAAGAATGTCTTTTAAGAAATGATGAATACGAAGCTTGTATACTAGGTAAACATTGTAAATCAGTGTTTCCTAAGTCTACAACTATATATGAAAATTGCTTTGATCTCATTCTCTCTGACGTTTGGACTTCACCATGCACATCTAGAGACAACCATAAATACTTTGTTACATTCATAGACCAAAAATCAAAATATACTTGGGTAACACTATTGCCAACAAAAGATAGAGTCATAGAAGCCTTCACTAAATTTCAAATGAATGTGATTAACCATTATAATGCCAAGATCAAAATTTTTAGATCAGATAATGGAGGGGAATATACAAGTCTACCATTCAAACATCACTTAGATAAACATAGAATCATCCATCAAACATGTTGTCCTTACACGCCCCAACAAAATGGAGTGGCTGAAAGAAAGAACAGGCATCTCATGGAAGTGGCACGGTCTATCATGTTGCAAAGCAATGTCCCAAAGAAGATTTGGGGAGATGCACTTATTACCGCTTGCTACCTCATCAATAGACTTCCCACAAAAATCTTGGAGAATTTATCCTCGTTTGAGGTACTTAATAAGAGTAAACCATCTATTTCAGACTTACGTGTCTTTGGGTGTGTTTGTTATGTTCTTATTCCAGGAGAACAAAGGAATAAGTTAGAACCAAGAAGTGTGAAAGCCATGTTTATAGGGTATTCCACTACCCAAAAGAGATACAAGTGCTACAATCCAGAGACTAGGAAGGTGCTAGTCTCACGAAATGTGAAGTTTCTAGAAGCAAAGGGGTTCTATGACGATAAGAATTGGGATGATCTTAAAGATCTCTCCCAATCTCCATCAGACCGAGCTACCAATCTTAATCATCTTATGGAGAACCTAGGAATTTCATTCCCTAATGCACCAGCTGCTTCTCCATCACCAGCCACTTCTCCTCCTCCTCCTCCTTTTGATGTTGCCCCGGCTATTCCTCTTGATCATGAGGGGGGCACAGAAGATGAACAAGAGATTGCATCTGAATCACACGACCAGGATGCAAGCTCTAGTGTCCATAATCAAGAAGAATATGCGCCAGAAGTTCAGACTGAGGAAGAAGAATATCAAGAAGAACAAATGGTGCTAAGGAGAAGCCAAACGGAGAAGAAACCAGCCTCAAATTGGATCAATACCAGAGTCTACTACAATGCACAGGCAGTAGCCCATCCAACTCAAATGATTTGTTCTCTAGCTCATGTTCCTTCAGAACACCAAGCCTTTACAACAACTTTAGATCAAGGGCAGGTTCCAAGAGACTATGAGGAAGCTAATGAGCATAAGGTGTGGAGAGAAGCAGCTAAGGCTAAATGTAATGCCATGCAGATCAATCACACTTGGAATGAAGCTGATCTACCTAAGGACAAAAGGACAATGAGCTCAAGATGGATATTCACCATCAAATACAAAAGAAATGGAGAGACAGAATGATACAAGGCTAGATTGGTAGCAAGAGGGTTCACTCAGACCTATGGAGAAGACTACCATGATACATTTGCACCAGTAGCCAAACTACACACTGTAACAGTTCTTCTATCTCTTGCTACTAACCTTGAATGGGAGTTATGGTAGATGGATGTCAAGAGTGCTTTCCTACAAGGAGAATTAGAGGATGAAGTCTATATGACACCTCCACCTGGTCTTGAAGACACAGTAACTCCAGGAAAGGTTCTAAGGCTAACAAAAGCAATCTATGGACTTAAACAATCACCAAGAGCTTGGTACCACAAGTTGAGTATGACATTTGAGAGATAGAAGCTTTAGGAAGTCTGAACCTGATCACACTCTCTTCACACTCTGAAGCCAATCAGGTATGGTAGTCATTCTCATTTATGTAGATGATATAATCATCTCAGGGAATGACAAGGTAGGACTTCAATCTACTAAAGATTATCTTAAGTCTGTATTTGATATTAAAGAGTTAGGTGAACTTAAGTACTTCCTAAGGATAGAAGTATGCCGAACAAAAGAAGACCTCTTCTTATCACAAAGGAAGTACACACTTGATCTTCTAACTGATGCAGGAAAGTTAGAAGCCAAACCAGCAAAGACTCCCCTAGAGGAAGGCTATAAGGTGGAACGTGAGGGGGAGCTTGGAGATGAACCGTTTGAAGACACCAAACTCTATAGGAAGATGGTTGGTAAGTTAATCTATTTAACCATTACTATACCTGACTTGTGTTTTGCTGTGAATCAGGTCAGCCAACATATGCATGCTCCAAAATTGCACCACTGGAATATGGTGGACCGGATCTTAAGGTATCTCAAAGGAACCCATGATCAAGGCATTTGGATGGGATGCAATGGGAGCTCAGAAATTGTAGGATATTGTGATGTTGATTGGCCTGGAGACAGAAAAGATAGAAGATCAACAACCGGCTATTTCACATTCATTGGAGGCAATCTAGTCACTTGGAAGACAAAAAAGCAGAAAGTGGTCTTCTGCTCAAGTACTGAAGCTGAATATCGTGCCATGAGAAAGCTGACCACTGAACTCACTTTGCTCAAGAACCTTCTCAAGGATCTAAACATACAAGTGTCAACACTACCATGCATTGCGACAATCAAGCAGCCATACTGATATGATCTTGGTCAAGATCACAAATCCGAAATCGGGACAACAAGGGAGTAGGAGGGATAAGCCTTGCACAAAGAGCGTGAGCTCAAGTTGCCAAGGGATGTGGAGCGATAGGTCGCACAAAGGTTGCAGAAAGCCTTTGATTTACCGGACTTGATGAACCAAAGATATGACGCACCAAAGTTCAACAAGGGTTTCCTAGATGGGCCCAAGGATATTACGCACCAAAGGAGGGCCTAGGGGAGAGTAGATATGACGCACTACTCGTTAATCAAAACTCCTAAGAGACTCCTTTTTATTAAAATTTTCGATGAGAAGTACAAATGGCCAAGCCATCTATATATAGAGAAGGAAATGGATAAAGCTAGAAGACTTGCATGTTCGGAACACACTCCAAGAACATGCAAAGCCATGCAAGGAGGGAAGTTAAGGAACTAACTCCCAACCCCCAACTGCCAACTACTTTATTTAATGCAAAACACAAGAAAGAAAAAGATATAAATGGGCCGGGCCGAAAATACTAAGTTTAGTCCACTAAAATGCTATGGGCCTTAAGTAAAGGTTCATTCAAAATATATATTCAAGCCTCATCAAAACCTTAGTGAGGAAGACCCAATGGGACAAAAATATACACTTTTCCCCTTTACTTAATTCAAATAGCTTGAATTAAACTTAGCATACCGGCTTAGGTAGGTGCAATCTTGGTAATCCTTGGTTCTGGTCGCATCTTGGTCCGTATGGTCTTCAGATAACCTCCTGGGATATCCTCAAGCTTTCTGGTTTGGGACTTTGTCATGGGACTGAATGGTTTTTGGACGTCCGTATGTCCAGCCTTGGTCAAGATCATATCATTCCCTCCCTCATGAAAAGGATTTGACCTCAAATCCGCAATTCCAGCTTTGATGAGGAAGTTTGTTTTACCCTTTTGACCAGTGACCTTATCATTTTGTTGCTTGCGTGGGTTCAAATGCAACTGGTCTTGATAAAATTCTTGAGACATCATAGGGATCAAGGTAATCTTCCTGCCTTTAAACACAAAACAATGGCGATTAGTAAAGCTATCATGAGTTACCTTGTGGTCTGATTACCATGGCCTTCCATGAAGTATGTGACCAGCTTCCATTAGTAGAACATAACAAAGAACTTCATCTTCATATATTCCAATGGACAATGGGACCATCACTTGATTAGTGACTCTCATTTCCTTAGAATCATTCAGCCATTGAAGCGGATAGGGCTTAGGGTGTTTCATTTTGCTCAGTCCAAGCTTCTTCACCATTTCTTCACTAGCAACATTGGTGCAGCTTCCTCCATCAATAATAAGGCTACAAATCTTGCGTTGCACCATGCATCTTGTATGAAACAAGTTCTCACGCTGCTCTTATTCATCCATCTTGGACTGGACACTTAGAGATCGTCTAGCCACCAATAATTGACCAGGGACTGGTCGCTCTTCACCTTCATCCGGGGGAATGTCTACTTTTGGTTCCTCATCTTCAGTCTCCATGTCACCATTTTCCATAAGGATCATCACCTTTTTGTTGGAACATTCACTGGCATAGTGTCCCATACCATGGCACTTGAAACACTTGATGTCGCGGGTTCGGGTGGATCGCTCAATGGTCCTTCCTTTGTCTTGGGTGGTTGTGAACGGACGGACTTCATCCTTGGACGTCGATATCTTGGTTTCCAGAGGATAAGTGGGCTTGAAGTCGTGGTTATAAGCAGATTTAGCGTTGATGGCGCTTGCTCCATAAGTGGGTCGATTGGAAGATCTCCTCTTGAGTTGCTGCTTGATCAGTTTGGCCTTGTGTAGTATTTCCTCTAGCTCAACGTAGTGCTGCAATTCCAAACGGTCCTGGATGTCTCGGTTAAGACCTCCAAGGAATCAGGACATAGTAACTTCTCGATCTTCCAAAACGTCACCCCTTAGGAGAAGGGTTTCCATTTCTTGATAGTATTCTTCCACATTTTGGCTTCCTTGGTGTAGCAATAGTAGACGTTGGTGAATGTCTCGGTGTTAGTGGCTGGGCACGAACCGTTTCCTCATGACCGCTTTAAGTTCTTGTCAAGTGTCGATTGGGTATTCTCCATTTCTTCTCCTAGACGTGACGAGCTGGTCCCACCAACTGAGTGCATAGTCATAGAACTCGTTCATTTCTACCTTGACTTTGTTGACTTTGGTGTAGAACTGGCAATTGAAAACCAATTCAATCTTTTGCTCCCACTCCAGATATGCGGCTGGATCATTTTTCCCATGAAAAGATGGAATCTTGAGCTTAAGACCGCTGAAGTGGTCGTGAGGTGGTGGCCTGGGCTCAGTAACACGCCTATGATGCCCAGGATAGTTGCGGTTTGAGTCACTGCTTTGGTAGAATTGGGACGCGGCTTCATCATCATAGTATGTCTGGCGTTCACGGCTTCTTCTTGTAGAGGGCGCACCATGTCTTCCTGGAACATGACTGCACATTTCTGGACTTAGCTCTCGCTGATCTTGCCTGAGCTGTTCTGGAAACAGCGCACGTCATCGTTTCAGTCGATGTTTAGGGAGCAGCTGCTGAAGTTCCTCACGCACACTCTCACGCATACCAGTTCTTAACCCGGCTTGCATGTTTTGGAACCGAGTGTTCATCATCTGTTCCATGCGTGTTGTCAATTGTTCTATGAGGCGGGTCTGGCCTGAGGTCTCTTTGGATTCTTCTTCGGTACCTGCCATTAAAACACAAAGATGTGGCCAGATCAAATGTTCTTAAACGCAATATTAAACAAAATTCAAGACAGATTTATCAAAGGACTTAATACATAAAACTTAAATGAAAATTTAAAAGGAAAATGATAGAAGTTACTCAGCTTGTTGTGTTGCTCTGATACCACTTGATATGAACTTGGTCAAGATCACAAATCCAAAATCGGCACAACAAGGGAGTATGAGGGATAAGCATTGCACAACGAGCGTGAGCTCAAGTTGCCAAGGGATGTGGAGCGATAGGTCGCACAAAGGTTGCGGAAAGCCTTTGATTTCTTGGACTTGATGAACCAAGGATATGACGCACCAAGGTTCAACAAGGGTTTCCTAGAAAAGCCCAAGGATATTACGCACCAAGGGAGGGCCTAGGAGAGAGGAGATATGACGCATTACTCGGTGATCGAAACTCTTAAGAAAGAAAAGACTATTTTTTATTAAAATTTTCGATGAGAAATACAAATGGCCAAGCCATCTATATATAGAGAAGGAAATGAAAAATGCTAGAAGGCTTGCATGTTCGGAACACACTCCAAGAACATGCAAAGTCATGCAAGGAGGGAAGTTAAGGAACTAACTCCCAACCCCTAACTGCCAACTACTTTATTTAATGCAAAAGATAAGAAAGAAAAAGATATAAATGGGCCTGGCCGAAAATACTAAGTTTAGTCCAACAAAATGTTATTGGCCTTAAGTAAATGTTCATTCAAAATATATATTCAAGCCTCATCAAAACCTTAGTGAGAAAAACCCAATGGGACAAAAACTCACTAAGAAAAAAGAGTACTAAAATATACACTTTTTCCCTTTACTTAACTCAAATAGCTTGAATTAAACTTAGCATACCGGCTTAGGTAGGTGCAGTCTTGGTCATCCTTGGTTCTGGTCGCATCTTGGTCCGTATGGTCTTTAGTAACCTCCTGGGATGTCCTGAAGCTTGCTGGTTTGGGACTTGGTCATGGGACCAAATGGTTTTTGGACATCCGTATGTCCAGCCTTGGTCAAGATCATATCAGATACACATAGCATTCAACAATGTGTTTCATGAGAGAACCAAGCACATTGAAGTAGACTGTCACAAGGTCAGACAAGTAGTGGAACAAGGCATAATCTTACCATGCTACACAAGAAGCTCAGATCAACTCGCAGACATTTTCACCAACGGTGCAAGTCTCAAGGTATGTGAGCCCATCCTACCAAAACTTGGACTCACCAACCTTTCCAGCCAATGATTCTCCTAATCATGGAGTCCACACTCTTTTTCGGTTTTGTCCCAATGGGTTTTCCATTTTAAGGTTTTTAATTAGGTGGGTCTTCATAATTCCAAGCTTAACCATTCATCTCATGGCTAAGCTTGAGGGGGAGTATTGGATTGAAGACTTATGCTTGAAGCTGAAGAAGTTAATGAAGCCCAAGCCCAAATCAGAAGTTCAAGGTCTGTGCATTAGGCTGAGATAACGAAGTGAAGCCCAGAGTCTGTCCACACTTGTGCAACACAATGCCTGAATTAATTAAGCCCAAACAAGCCCAAAGCTGTCCAAGACACCTTCTAGAAGCTCTCCTAGGCGTGGGTTTGAAGAGGGAAGGAAGAGTCATATGTTGGCTTAACCAATTTGAATTTCTAACTGTTAGGAGTTGTCACTTTCACCATTTGGTGAAGTGCCTTTGTCTTATCTCTATTCTTTGACTATAAATACATTGTATGCTCACCATAAATCAATCAAGAAAATACAATCTTCCTTCCATACTCTCTGTCTCACAATCTCTCTCTATTATTCTTGTTAGATTAAAGAGAAGTTTATACATGCTTAATCAAAGGGAGAGTATAAAGAAGCTAAAAAACCTAGAGCCAAACACAAGACTTACGCGTGTTTATGAGTGTTTGGCTAAAAGTGTTGTAATCATCTATATAAACCCCTTGTACAACTCTTTTTGAAGAATGAAATATACAATACTCTTATTCTAAAAACTCTCTCTCATTTTCTCAGTCGAATTCTCTATCAATCTCTGAATAATCTTTCATCATTCTTCATTATTTAATTCTCATATGGTATCAAAGAAGGTTTCCTTCAAATCTTTTGGTTTTTCTTCAAGACATCATCGCTACCTTCAAAACTAAGCCTGCCGCGAGGTCCGTCGATCATCCGTCACGTTTTCCGGCAAGGTCTCATCATCTCTTGCCAATTTATTCTTCAATGATCCTTCTACGGCTAATTCTGATCATTTTACAGGTGGAATCACGCGATTTGGTGGTCGGAGTCAAAAGTTATCAACTTCCAACCCCGACGGTGTCGCGATAGCCTCCGCCGCGTGTTCTTCATCTTGTAACGACCATATCTCATTCAATTCTTCATCAAATCCTGTGATTCCAAAGCCTAACATCAATTATAAATGATCTTATTATTTTTACAGGAGGTCCGCTTCACCTTTTTGCAAGATTCATAGCCTTCTTGATCGATCTTTCTCTAGGTGTCCGATTCGGTTCTTCTCGGGATCCTGGTGATACATTTTGCATCTCTCCTTGTTTTCTTTCAATTCTTAAACTATAGAAAGTTAGATAAGGATCTTGTCGAGCATCTCAGAAAGTTTTATCTGAATCAGAGAGTTTTTAGGCTTCCAGAAGAGGTTTCTTGTGAAAGGATAAAAGTTTTCAAAACTTGAAATTAGCGGGAAATTCGGTTCTTGGATTGGTTGGGCTGTTGAAGTCAGTTTATTATACTGGATCATTCTTACCTGTTAATTAGGAAGCTGTTTAAACTGTTTGCAAGTAGTTGGAAGACGGTTAGGACAGTTGTTGATCTTGTTGTACTTGCCTTCAAGCGCGTGTGGCTTCCTTGTGCTTGTAAGCGTGGTGTTTCTTCTTGGCGAGTATTTTTTCGATTTTCTTGAAGGTGTTTAGGCTTCAATTCATAATCTAGTCCCTTTTAATTCTTCTTTAAGCTGGCTATGTCAGTGAATAAGTGTGTTGCTTGCCAGTCACGTATATACCTTGCTAGTCACGCATACTAATCATCTGATTTGTTCAAGGATTTATGTTGAAGAGATTGTCTACTGGGTATTGTTGCTACAATTTGGTCTTCTTAGGTGATTCTTTCAGCTATCTGTGTGGTTTTCTTCAAAGCCTTAGCTATGGAATTGCAAAAGCAAATGGTTAGGGCGCCAATTATTCTTAAAGGAACAAATTACTTCCTCTGGACCAGGACAATGAAGAGAACCTTCTGTAGTAGAGGAAGAGGGGAAGTGGTTCCAAGAAGATCAGATGGTTCTTTCCATCCTACAAAATTATCTTGAGAAGTCCCTGCTAAAAGCGTATTCTTACTGTGAGAATGCAAAGGATTTATGAGACACTCTTCAAAATGTCTATGGTAACTCTTCAAATTTAATGAGGATCTTTGAGGTTAAGAAATCTCTAAATGAACTAAGACAGAAGGAGGTAGAATTCACCAAACACTTTGGAACCTTCAGAGCACTTTGGGCAGAGCTGGAGATGTTAAGATCGGCTACTACTGACCCAATGACACTGCATGAGAGAAGAGAAAGACAAAGTCTTTGGACTCTTAATGACGTTGAACTCAAGCTATACTGACTTGATCAAACATCTTTTGCGTGAAGACAAGTTACCAAGCTTGGAAGATGTTTGTGCTAATGTCCAAAAAGAACAAGTTTCTCAAGGCTTATTTGGGAGTAAAAGAGATTTGGTTACTGCCAACAAGTGCTTCTTCAGGAGGGATGATAGGCGATCCTTAGTGTGTGTCCATTGCAAAAGGAAGGGTCATCATAAGGATCAATGTTGGAAACTTCACCCACACCTAAAACCAGCTTCCATTCCAAAATGGCGTGATTCTAACAAGGCAGCTAGCTTTATGAACAACTTATCTGGAAAAGGGAACCAAGTGAGTGTTCCTTCACATGTTTCACAGGCTAATACTACTCTTGAAAACGGCCCGAGACCAAGAAAGGAAGTGCAGCTTGCCTCTTCTTCTTCATCAGGTCACAATTATGTTACCATGTCTGATCTTGATGCTATCATCAAAGCCCCACAAGAAAATTCTGGTAACGTTGTTGGTAAATCACTTCATGCTTCTTATAATGCTCATACTATTAATAAGCCATTGATAGTAGATTCAGGAGCATTTCATCACATGATTAGTGACATAAGTTTGATAAACAATTTGGAATCTGCCTTAGGGAATGTTGTTATTGCTAATGAAACAAAAATCCCAATTAAATGAATAGGTAATCTAAGGTTGTTTGAGAAAGATAGTAAAGCATTTTATATGTCATCATTTACATCTAATTTGGTTTCTGTAAAGAGAGCTACAAATGATTTGAATTGCAATGTGATATTTGGCCCTAATGAGTGTTGTTTTCAGGATATTGAAACAAAGAAGGTGTTTGGCAGAGGTGGTACTAAGGACGACCTCTATATTCTTAGTAACCTATCTTCTAGTTTGGTTTCTTGTTTGTCTAGTAATAATGAGCTTAATGATGGAACATTGTGGCATCCTAGATTAGGCCATCCTCATTTTAAAGCTTTTGAATTGGTGTTTCCAAATATTTCTTTTAATCAAAATGAATGTGAAGCTTGCATTCTTGGTAAACATTGCAGAACTGTTTTTCCTAATTCACCTCACACATATGATTACTGCTTTGATCTAATTCACTTTGATGTTTGGACAGCTCCTTGTGTTTCTAGAGAACAACAAAATACTTTGTTACTTTTATAGATGAGAAATCTAAATATACTTGGATTACTTTGCTTCCTTCCAAGGATAAAATTCTAGAAGCTTTCATTAACTTTCATTCTTATGTTACTAACCAATATAATGCAAAGATTAATTTTTTTAGAACAGATAATGGAGGAGAATACACAAGCAAAACATTAAGGGATTATCTTCTCAAATATGGAATTCTTCATCAAACCAGCTGTCCATACACACCTGAGCAGAATGGGATGGCTGAGCGCAAGAACCGCCACCTTATGGAGGTGGTTAGGTCCATGATGTTCCATAGAAATGTACCAAAGAGGTTTTGGGGTGATGCAGTACTTACTGCTTGTTATCTGATTAATAGACTCCCTACTAAAGTTTTCCATGACATCTCACCTTTTGAGGTACTTAATAACACTAAACTGTATATTGATCATCTAAAAGTCTTTGGTTGTATGGGTTTTGTCTTAGTACCAGGAGAAATGAGGAATAAGTTGGAAGAAAAGAGTACTAGAGCAATGTTTGTAAGCTACTCATCTACTCAAAAAGGTTATTAGTGCTATGATCCTGAATCAAAAAATGTTTTAGTTTCTAGAGATGTGAAATTTTTTTAAGATAAGTCTTACTTCACTGATAGAACTTGGGAAACAATCAAAAATCTATATAATTCAAGTACTGATAGTAATGCTTACCTTAGAATGTTGTTGGAAAGTTTTGATATTTCTAGGAAGTCTACATCAGGGTCATAACAGGTTCCAAGTTCTCGGCATGAATCAGCATCTCCTCGGCAGGAACCAGAAACAGGTGGGCATGTTCTGGCACCGAGTGACCATGAATCGGCAGCAAATGACCATGGACGAATACTAACCTGACACGGCCCTGGTCGAGAGGGGGAGTATGCGCCAAGTACTTCTTCAAGTTTACATCCAAGTCATGATCATGAGGGGGAGAGTGTATCAGTTGTTCCTGATCAAGCCTATACTCAAGAGCTGCAGGAAGTAGGAGTTGAGGGTGATCATGAAGTAGCGGTTGTTGAATCACCTCAAGTTTAAGAAGGAGCACAAGGATAAGGAAAGATCCAACCAACTGGGTTAACACTAGGGTCTACTACAATGCTCAAGCAGTATGGCATCCTATCCAAGCCACTTGCTCATTTGCTCAATTACCAAAATAACATCAGGTATTCATAAGCTCATTAGATCAAAATCAAATTCCTAATACATATGAGGAAGCTATGGAATTGAAGGTATGGAGGGATGTTATACAAGATGAAAAAGAAGCAATGATAAGGAATTATACTTGGGATGAATCATATCTGCCCAAATGTAAGAAAGCAGTAAGCTCCAAATGGGTATTCACCATTAAATACAAAGTAATGGTGAGATTGAAAGGTATAAGGCTAGATTAGTTGCAAGAGGGTATACTCAAACATAGGGTGAGGATTTTGGGGATACATTTGCACCAGTTGCTAAACTCCATACAGTAAAGATTGTTCTTTCTCTTGCTACTAATCTAGTATGGGAGTTGTGGCAGATGGATGTAAATAATGCTTTTCTTCAAGGAGAATTAGAAGAAGATGTATATATGAGACCACCTCCTGGATTAGAAAGTCTAGTAAACGATGGTAATGTCTTGAGGTTAAGGAAGGCCATTTATGGACTGAAACAATTTCCAAGAGCTTGGTATCACAAACTAAGCATGACATTGAGCGATAAAGGTTTTAGGAGGTCTGAGGTCGATCACACACTTTTTACCCTGCCTAGCAGCTCAGGTATTATTGTGGTTTTAGTATATGTTGATGATATTATTGTCACAGGTTGTGATAAGGAAGGTATTCAAGAAACTAAGGCTTATCTTAAGTGAAAGTTTGATATTAAAGATCTTGGTCTAATAAAATATTTCTTAGGTATAGAAATATGTAGATCTAAAGAAGGATTGTTCTTATCCCAAAGAAAGTATACTCTTGAATTGTTGAAAGATGAGTACAAAACCGCTAGTAAGGAGGAGCTTGAAGAAGAACTTTATGAAGACCCAAAGATATATAGGAGGCTGGTAGATAAACTCATTTATCTTACTCTTACTAGGTATTTTGACAAAGGCTTTGATACTAAGCCTATGTGATTCTTTTTTATAGGTTGGTTTGAGTGACTTAGATTGGAGGCTTCCCCTCATGGATTGCTCTCCTCCATTGAACTTTGAGCCTTTGAAGCTCTTCCTCATAGGTTGATTGATTTGCATCATCACTAGCATTAGCACTATTAATTGGCATCGTTCCTACATAAGAAGAAACATAAACAAAATTCCAAGCACAAGATTTTCATGACTTCAAGACTTAAACTCATAAGAGTAAAGCCAGAGAGCATGATTCAAAGAATCATATTTAGTATAAATAAGCATAGTTCTCTCTTTCTCAAAGATTTAGATTTGGACCTTTGGATTCAACATGGCTTCTGATGCAATGCATATTGCCAAGGTTCTCTGTCCCAAATCCTTATAAAAACACAATAAGATTCATCATGGATTTTAAGTCCTTTATTAGCTTATTAAGATTTCTGATGTAGAGGATCCATTCTAATGGCAACCAGAGAGCATACTTTCCATCATAACTTAGAACTTTATACATGATTCCCATTGTGCTATTACAAATGGCTCCAACCACTCTTCAATGGACTTTGTTGTTCCACATTTCACATGAAAGAAAACTTGGTCCAAGGTTTTAAAAGAAGTTTGCCGTTTACTATCTATGGAAATTCAAAGTTGACTATGGCTTGAAGTGTCTTACTTTCTCAAAAGAAAGGCACCAATACCCAATAGTTCAAGTTATTGTCCAATGGATAATAGAAAAACATTTGAGAAATTCAAATATTGGCTGTATTTTTATTTTAAAATCCGAAAATGACGTAGAAAATTGAATGGGGCTTAAGAAGGAATGCAAAGAATGGTGCTAACCTAATCCTGGTCTAAAGCATATTTTACTCTTAAATGAGTACACTTAATGACCAATGGATAAGCAGTTTAGTCAACTGTACATTTCTTCCCATTCTTTTGTGATTCAAGACCACCGCCACCATTCTTTCCTTTTCATTGTCACCTATCTAGCCACTCTTTATGATTTCCAAAGAAAAACACACATGGACCAATGGTCCCTAGCTTTACCCATTGATTTAAGGGTTGTATCACCAGAATAACTTATGGGAAGAAGTTTTCTGATAAATACATACACTAGGATCATCAGAACAACACAATAAGATGTGTTTTTCGTGGCTAAATAGCTGTGAAACCAGTAAAGCAAAACGGTTTACCCACTGGTCCACACAATGCTTCATAACTGTTGAAGCAATTTCAAGTTCTTTCTCTTCTTCAAGCTTTGTCTTAAAACCATAAAAGAGATTTAAGACAAAGTTTATACACCATTATAGTGGAGAAGAGTAGAATATCATTAAAAAAAATCTAAAATTCAAACTTTGGACCATTGGGTAAAGCTATTACCCAATGGATAAAAAGGTTGTAACAAAGGATTTTTCATAAATTTTGCATGAAGAACATGAAAATTGATCTCATGAGCTTAACGCTCTGATACCATGTTAGAATTTGCATAAATAAATAAGAGATTAATAAGTTTTCATAAGAGTTTGGTTGGAGATTAAGAGAGACTGAGCAAGAGAGAGTAAGACATGGCAGAAATCGCCATTGAAGAATAAGTTAAGGATGATCTTATTTCCCTGAGTAATTGGTTACATATGTTAGGCTATTTATAATGTGGTTACAATAAATACATTAAAGAGCCTACATATTTACTTCCCATAAACAATTCCTTGTTTGAACCTAAGATGGGAACTATTAACTATCTTTTCTATAAACAATTCTGGCTATTAACTCTCTTTCCATTCTTGTCTTAGGTGCCATTAATGTATTCCAGCCTATTAACTCTCTTTCCATTCTTTTCCTAGGCACCATTAATGTCTTCCAGCCTATTAACTATCTTTCCATTCTTGTGTTAGGCGCCATTAATGTCTTCCAGCAGCCTTCTTCTTTCTTCAAGAAGCTTTCTGGTTGGGCTTGGGCTTCCTTAAGTATTCCTGCTCCAAGCGTAAGTTATTTGGGCCTTCTCCTTTGTTAAGCTACTCTCGTGTTAAGTCTAATTACACATATGGGCTTGTCCTTGGCGTGTGCACATATGTGTTTGACTTATTTATGGACTTGTTGGGCCGTCTCATTCCTCAAGTAATACCAATGCATCTTATGGGCGGCCTTCTCTTGCAAGCTCATTTCTTCACTTCAATAGTGTGTACTTCCTTTGTGATAAGAAGAGGCCTTCTTGTGTTCGGCATACTTCTATCCCTAGGAAGTACTTTAGTTCACCCAAGTCTTTTATATCAAACATAGATTTACGATACAGGCAACTGGAAGACATTAAGTGTCTTGGATGTCAATTAATCAAGTTTGGAAAGGAATTTAATTGCTTCCCCTTTTCGATTTAGGCAACAAATAGTTTATGTAAAGTAAATATGTAAGCATAATTAATGTATTTATTGTAAATTAGGCTATAAATACTCTAACCTATGTAACTAATCTGTCAAGGAAATACAATCATCCTTCTCTATTCTCTCAAAGCAGCCACCAGCTCTCTCTCTCTCTCTCTTGTCACAAAATTCTCTCTTAGTCTTCCATACTTGTTTTCTTCATTTTACTCAGAAACTCTCTATTATTTCACATACTAATCCGCATATTCGTTCACATTTGTAGGAGGAAACCTTGTGACCTGGAAGAATAAGAAACATAAGGTTGTCTCTTGCTCTAGTGCTGAAGCTGAGTATAGGGCTATGAAGAAACTCACAAATGAACTAATCAGGATCAAGGCTGTTCTTAAGGATTTGCAAATTGAAGACTCAAGACCCATTACCATGCATTGTGACAACCAGGTACCCATTCATATAGCTTCCAACTCAGTGTTTCATGAGAGAACTAAGCACATTTAGGTGGATTGTCACAAAGTAAGACAGGCGGTTGAATAAGGAATCATATTTCCTTGTTACACAAGAAGCTCTGATCAATTGGCAGATGTTTTCACTAAAGCTGCCACTACAAAGGTGTGTGAGTCCAGTCTTCCAAGAATTGGAATGACAAGCATTGCTGAGTAATCTCCTTGACTATAGGAATCATACTCTTTTTCCCTCAAAGTTGGTTTCGTCCCATTTGGGTTTTACACTTTGAGATTTTTAATGAGGTGGTTTCCTATGGTTTGTCCAAGCTTAACCATTCATCATAGTTAAGCTTGAGGGGGAGTGTTAGATTAAAGAGAAGTTTATACATGCTTAATCAAAGGGAGAGTCTAAGGAAGCTACTAAACCTAGAGCCAAACAAAAGTCTTAGGTGTGTTTAAGGAGTGTTTGGCTACAAGTGTTGTAATCATCTATATAAACCCCTTGTACAACTCTTTTTGAAGAATGAAATTTACAATTCTCTTATTCTAAAAACTCTCTCTCATTTTCTCACTCGAATTCTCTCTCAATCTCTGAATAATTTTTCATCATTCTTCATTCTTTAATTCTCACACAAAATTGCTTCAACATTTAGGAAGCATTGCTTGGACCAGTGGGTAAACCGTTTTGCTTCATTGGTTTCACATCTGTTTAGCCACGCAAAACACCTTTATTGTGTTATACTGATGATCCTAGCTTTTAATTATCATAAAACTTCTTTCCACAAGTTATTTTGGTGATTCAACCCTTTAACCAGTGGGTAAAACTAGTGACCATTGGTCCATGGGTGTTATCTTTGGAAATCATAAAATGTGGCTAGATAGGTGAAAATGAAGAGGAAAGAATGGTTGCTGTGTTTGTGAATCACAAAAGAAGAAAAAGAAATGGATGCTTGCATAAATTGTTTATCTATTGGTCTCTTAAGTAGTAAAGAACACTTTTGGCCATGTGTATTAGCAACATTCTCTATTATTTGTCTTTCTTAAGCTCTATATAATCCTCTAAGTCACACTCTTGGATTTCTAAAATGTAGTCCTATTTGTTTTGAATATTCAAAAACGGTTTCATATTTACCATTGGACAATAAGTTTGAATTGTTGGGTATTGGTGTCTTTCCTTTGACAAAGTAAAACACTTCAAGCCATAGTCCACTTTGAATTTCCATGGATAGCAAACCTCAAGCATTCAAGTAAACCACAAACTTGAACTTGTCTTCTTTATTGTAGCTTATTGTTCAAGTATTTCGGTTTGTGCTTGTTTGTTTTGTGTTTAAAACCTTGGACCAAGTTTCCTTTCATGTGAAATGTGGAACAACAAAGTCCATTGAAGTGTGGTTAGAGTCAGTTTTGGTAGCACAATAGAGAACCATGAATAAAGTTCTAAGTTATGATGGAAAGTATGTTATGTGGTTGCCATTAGAATGGATCCTCCACATCAGAAATCTTAATAACCTAATACAGGACTTAAAACCATGATGAATCCTATTGTGCTTCTATGAGGATTTGGGAAAAGAGAACAATGGTGGTATGCATTGCATCAGAAACTGTGTTGAATACAAAAGCCCAAATATAAATATATATTATTAACAAAGAGAGAATTGTAATTTGTTTCATTAAATTTGGTTTACTCTTTGTAGTAAAATTTCTTTAATATGTCATCTGGCTTTGCTTGTGTTTCTTCTTACGAAGGAAATGATGCAACCATGTGTGGTTGTACAAATCAACCTGTGAGGAACAGCCTCACAGCCTCAAAGGTCACTGGAGGAGAGCAATCCGTGAAGGGGAGCCTTCAATCTAGTATTGAAGTGAAGAAATGAGCTTGCAAGAGAAGGTCGCCCATAAGATGCATTGGCATTACTTGAGGAATGAGAAGGACCAACAAGCTTATAAATAAGTCAAACACATATGTGCACACGCCAAGGACAAGCCCATATGTGTAATTAGACTAAACACGAGAGTAGCTTAACAAAGGAGAAGGCCCGAATTATTGGACTCAAGAAATAAAAAGGGAAGAAATGAGCTTGCAAGAAAAGGCCAACCAAATATGAGGCAGCCCAGGCCGTATGCTATCAAAGAAAGAATAATGAGAAGCCCATCACAGCCAGAAGAATAAGGCCATCCATAAGGTGCATTGCCCAGACGGCCGATAAGGTGCATTAGCCCCACTCAAAGAATAAGGAGGCCCAGGACAAGAGGAACACTAGACAGCCCAAGTGTGCACAGGCCTGTATAGATAACATGAGGAATCGAGTCCATGAGCCAACCTGTGTGCATATACCTCCACAAAGGCCCAAGTCCACAATAAACCTTCTAGAAGGGCAAGAAAGTTGTTGGTGGCCAAGGAAGAAAGGATTCACGTGTGGATAAGGGGGAGAAGACAGTTGATGACAAGTCACTATCAACCTTGCTGTCCACGCCATTCAAACCATTTTCCCCCTCTTCTCTTCACTTGTGTCTGTATAAATACTCTTCACATGTAACCATTTAATCCTAAGGAAATATAATCATCTTTCACTTATTCTTCAATGCCATGTTTACTCTCTCTTGCTCAGTCTCTCTTAATCTCCAACCAAACTCTTATGAAAACTTATTATTCTCTTATTTATTTCCGCAAATACTAACATGGTATCAGAGCCTTAAGCTCCTCCGATCAATTTTCATGTTCTTCATGCAAATTTTTTGAAACATCCTTTGTTTAAAACCGTTTTATCCATTGGGAAATAGATTTACCCAATGGTCTAAACTTTGAATTTTGAAATTGTTTCATGCTATTCTACTCTTCTCCACTAAAATGGTGTATAAACTTTGTCTTAATTCTCATGGTTCTAAGACAGAGCTTGAAGAAGATAAAGAATTCAAAATTGCTTTAACAATTAGGAAGCATTGCGTGGATCAATGGGTAAACCGTTTTACAGCTATTTAGCCACGAAAAACACATCTTATTTGAAAGAATGATATATTTAGATTCACCATTGATCAAGAGAATAGAGAGAGAGTTTTAGAGGCAAGAGAATGAGAGAAGGGATATTTTATTAATAATAAGAGAATTATTTCTCCTTGCTTACAAATGAAGAGTACATGTGTTTATATAGAAAGTTTATAATCCTTGTGTCCAAACACTCTCTATTAGACACCTAATGCCCTTGTTTGGCTATAGGTTTATAAGCTCTTTCATACTCTCCCTTTGGCTTAGAGTATTTACTCCTTCTTTCTAACACTTCATACTCTCTTCTTTGTCTAAAACAACTTCTTCTCTTCTTCATTTCAACACTCCCCCTCAAGTTTAAGCATGGGTTATTGGTTAAATTGCAAAGATAAAGAGACTTCCTCTTTTTTCCCTTAACTCCCTTTCAAGCTTGATTAATGTTCATAGAAACCAAGCTTCTAACCTTAAAGAACTTCCTCATTAAAAACCTTAGTATGGAAACCCCTTTGGGACAAAACAAATACTAAGGGAAAAAGATTGAAGTCTTCTTAGGTTAGGGATTGGCCATTGAATCTGTGAGCTTTAAATCCACCATAGTGAGCTCCATAGATCCTTGATAAGGCCTTGTTGAAATCGCATGTAAATAGCTGCTTTGAAGCTTCTTCTAAGTCTGGTCCATTTCTCCTCCTTTCTTTTGACTCCTTGTTTTTAAGAGGTAATTTTGATCCATATTTCCTTAAAGTCTTCAATTAAAACCTGTTTCACATACTCATATTAATGCATGTATCAATTCTCACAAGATAAACCAATGCATTATAATGTAAGAATGATTTTAACTTCCCTTTTATAAGAGTGGATAGCGATTTGGATGATATGATCTAGACCAGTCTGGTTCTCAAAGGACTCCATATTAAGGTATTTGGATTCATCATGATCACATGGTTATATTCTGGATTGATCATGATCACATGGTTCTCTTTCTTTATATGTTTTGGATCCACTTTGGCTAGCTTCATTTTTCTTCACTTTCTACTTTTAATAAGCCTAACTCAAGAGAATAAGATTGTAGAGTTAAGCTTAAGTAGAGTGAGCACACTTATCTCCTAATACACTTTCCCACCATGTTTCCACTAATTGATATAGGGTAAGTCATGCTTATGACTGTTTTCATCACTTCCTGATCTAAATTATCATAGCAACTCAAAAATAAAGATTTATATTCCAGAAATTGAGTAATATCAAGTCTGGTATCAAGTATAATAACTATTCAAATTCTCAACCTAAATCATAGAGTTAAAGAACTTATCCTAGATAGAACCTTTGATGAGAGAATTTTGTCCTGAAATGATTCATTATTTTCTACCAGCTTACTCCTTCTCCATGAGACTTGGTAGCTTGATGGCCATTGGTTCTATCCTCAGTTTATGACAGAAGATTTGGATGACATTATTCACAGCCTCCATGAAAGAATCAGACTGAGCACTCTTCTTCTCTTTCATCCTATGAACATTCTAGATGAGAAATTTAATCAATCAAGGAATAAGTAGAAGGTTTAGAGATAGCTTTTGCAAAGACTTTGATACTAAGTCTTTGTGAGTATTCTTCCTTTGTGATTGATCATGATCTGAACTTGCAGCATGTGTGCTCTGTTGATTTTCACTTCAAGCACACACCAAAGGACACCTTACTCCATGGGAGAGCTGATTCATCACATTCCACCAGTCTTTACTCTCCAGTCCTTGTGGTGGCTGTTCTTGGTGGCCATTGGTTCTAACTTCTTCTCCATGTGCTGTACCTTTTTCACTTGCTCTCTTTTGCCTTTGTTAGACAATGAATTAAAACATCAACTCCCATCTTGGTGCGGCCCTGGTTGTTTTAAAACCAAAGGATCGTCTTGAAGGAAGGTGATCTGGTTAAAGAGAAGGCTACTAGCACTTCTCTTGGCAGCGGATTGATTGGGGAATGGATTGGAGGCTACTAGCTCTCCAATTAGGTGTATATGATGATGGATTTGATTCCACTAGCACAGGTTCACCCTGCAAAGAGCTATGGAATTTCACAGTAGATTACTCTACTCCTTAGTGAATTAAGATCAATGTTCTTAGGCTGAATAGAGAAAGCAAAAGGAAGCAAAAATGCTTTAAGTTTATGTTTATAAAATTCGATGTTTTTGTACAAGGGGGGGGTGAAACCTTTATATAGGCTGAAAATCCTATCTAGGTCATATCTACAAAATCATATCTTAAACTACTTCTCCTAGATTCTTGCTAGCAAGAATATCTTTGATTTTAATTGATTTATAATTTAAATTCAAAAGATATTCTTACTCTATCCTAATCTCCTTTGGTTTAATATCCTAATTAAGCCAGTCCAATTGGTTTACTCTCTTTGGGCTTCCTTTTCCTTCTTAACCAGGCACAAATCACTTGCAGAATGGGTTTTCTCTTGGCTTTAAGTCTAGAATGAGTTAGTTGGCTTTTAAACACGTCTTGGGCCTCATCTTCTTGAATCTCCACGTCCATGAGCTTCTCCTGGTACAGCTCCACGTCTATGGGCTGCTTCTGGTCTAGCTCCATCTTATCAAGATCCTCTTCTTGTCCATGTCGCTTAGCATTCTCATTGGACCTGTCTAGGATCGCACCATCCCCTCCTCCTTTGAAAGGATTTGACCTCAAATTCAATTCATCTGCAAAACAAGAAAACAAGTTAGAATCTTTGGAGGTATGATTAAGGGTGTACTTACCTTGGAATGTTGGAAGCGGTTGCCAAGTAAGAGCAAACAAGTGTTCCTTTGGTCCATAATCAACTTGTTTGTCCAGACCCTGAATCCTCCTTGTTCTTGGAACAAACTCCATAACCTGTCTATCCTGCTTTTTTTTTAAACACTAGGAAAACCACATCAAATGTGCGACAGAGATAGACAACTGAATTCCATTGGTTTAAGATCTTAAAAACAAGATTCAGGTTTCTAGAATCACCATCTAAGACAAGATCATAAATCATTCTAGCATTAAAACACTCACTGGTACAAAATTTTTCTTTTGAACACAAACCAAACAAATAGATATCATTGCTAGCAAACAAATTGGATTGTGCTAACTTAGAAACTCTCTCAACATATTCAAATTCAGAACTTTTTTTAGCTCTAAGTAGGTCATGCATGTTCCTAGACCACCATTCTAGCAATGCAAACTCATGATTTAACTTGGACAAACTCTCAAAAACGTTTTCTCTCAAGGTTGAGTCCATATAACAAAGTTTTAAAACCCAAAAATCTTCACAGCACAAAGTTTTACAGCATTTTCTAACTGATTTCATGTTATGCAGCACTTTATTAGAGAAACATTCATCAATCACAAGATCTGCATCAATCCTCACCGATTTATGTCCTAATGTTCTCCTAATCAACTTATGACTCAAAGCAAACTCCGAACTCTCAGTTTTATCAATCAAAGAACATTCTGATCTAGAAAACATTTCATGCCTAGGTGCTTCAAAAGATTGAATCATCTTATCAAAAATAAACCTAGAAACACAAAGTTCTTTCACATTCTCTAAACCAGATTGTTTTTCTTCTTCAGGTGTAACAATCACAAACAAACTAGGTAAAGAATTTGTCACCCCAATATCCTTACAGAGTTTGAGATGACTTTCATCAATGAAAGAAGGAGTGAATGACTTGAACTCCCAGCTAGTTGTAGGCACCAACTTACTGTCCAAAGGCAATTCCCTTGGTGATTCCTTCAATAGTTTCTCTTCATGGTCCTGCAAGGAAAGCTCATTGCTACTCGGTTGCACCGGTTTAAGATTAGTAACACTTATACAAGTATCATCTAATACTCTAGCTGATGGAACAGAGAAAATATATTTGTCAAGCTCACAGAGATTTTCTTTTACCAACAGTTCACCTTCAGCTAGTGATGTCTCACTCTTAGGAGAATTTGGCAATGGATCAGACATCTCCCTTCTTCCTCTAACTCCATTGGCGTCCTTAGCAACTTCCAGCATCTCCATGCCGCTGGCTGGTGGTGCTTTCTTGGGTACCTCTCTTGGTATATCCTCCTCAATGTCCTATGAAGAGCAAAAACAAGGCTACTCGGACTCACCGGTTCACAGATGGTTACTTCTCTAAAAATCTTTTTTTCTTTAAGAATAAAATCAATTTGAGAAGATGGTAGAAAACACTTAGTTGGGATTGAGTCATTTAAGAGATCTTCAGTCTCAAACAACTGCCTAAAAACCGTGGCTTCATTATGAAAAGGTGATGTTTCTGAAATTTCCTTCCTTTCCTCATTGTTATACTCAGCACTCTCCACAAACAATCTTCTAGGAGTCTGTTTCCTGTAATTACACATAAAAGATTCATTAGAGAAATCTTTTAAATTTGAATTTTGTTTCTTACCTTTGCAGATTGGACTAAAATGATTGATTTCTGGTTGTTGGAAGGCCGGTTTCTCCTGAAAACACCTATGCTCATGGCGTGTCAACTTGGCTGATGATGTTCGTGTGGTTAGTCTTTCATGTGGCCTCCTTAGGTGTCTGTCCTGAACATAACCAAATTTATTATAATCTGGAGCAAACATCTTTTTTATAACAAATTTCATCTCAAACCAAGAAGCAATCTGAGGTTCTCCATTGTGCCTCCTTGTTGTTGCAATCTGATCCCACCAATGGATGGCATGATCACTGAATCCAGATCAAGCAAGTTTGACCTTCTTTGCCTCAGTGTAGTGATGATATCTAAATACCCATTCCATCTCTTCTTCCCATTCTCTATAAGCTTCAGGATCAATCTTCCCATGGAATGATGGAATCCCAAGCTTGGATTGACGAAGGTACTCTTCTGCTCTAGGGCGACGATGGTGATAAGAATTAAATTCTCCTAATTTTCTGCCTGCAGAGATTGAAAAATCATGAAAATCATTAGCATGGTTAGTCCTATTGAAATCTTGTTGCAGTTTCCTAGTGATCTCAGCCATCATAGCTTCATATTGGAACTGATCAAGATGGAAAATCTGATCAACTGAATTTCTTCTTGTCATGGATTCTCTGAAACAAACTTAAACAAACAGATTAGAAAATCCTCTCTCTCTTTTTTGGTTCTCTCAGGGTTCAATCCTCTTGCTATTCCCACAAGTTCAGAATAGATCAAAGCCCAATCACCTAAGATCTAGAGCTAAACCTACTGAATCTTTAAGATAGAAAGATTGCAAGATTTTTTTCGTCAGCTGATTAACCTTCTCCTAGCAGGGTTCTCTTCTGTTTTTTTTTTTTTTTTGAACAATTATTTTTTTTTTAATGCAGATCCTTTCTTAGATCATTTTGTAATTCAGGAGAGGCTCAGCTGACTTACAAAAGATAGAAAGAAAAGAATTATTTTTTAAAAAATAAATAAAATAAATTGATGGTGGTTTTGAAATCAAGGTGATTTCACAAACCCTAACCTTCAAGAGGCTCTGATACCACTTGGTGCGGCCCTGGTTGTTTTAAAACCAAAAGATCGTCTTGAAGGAAGGTGATCTGGTTAAGGAGAAGGCTACTAGCACTTCTCTTAGCAGCGGATTGATTGGGGAATGGATTGGAGGCTACTAGCTCTCCAATTAGGTGTATATGATGATGGATTTGATTCCACTAGCACATGTTCACCCTGCAAAGAGCTATGGAATTTCACAGTAGATTACTCTACTCCTTAGTAAATTAGGATCAATGTTCTTAGGCTGAACAGAGAAAGCAAAAGGAAGCAAAAATGCTTTAAGTTTATGTTTATAAAATTCGATGTTTTTGTACAAGGGGGGGGGTGAAGCCTTTATATAGGCTGAAAATCCTATCTAGGTCATATCTACAAAATCATTTCTTAACTACTTCTCCTAGATTCTAGCTAGCAAGAATATCTTTGATTTTAATTGATTTATAATTTAGATTCAAAACATATTCTTACTCTATCCTAATCTTCTTTGGTTTAATTTAAGTGATTATAAACTATTAAATTAAATTAAGTCAGTCCAATTGGTTTACTCTCTTTGGGCTTCCTTTTCCTTCTTAACCAGACCCAAATCACTTGCATAATGAGTTTTCTCTTGGCTTTAACTCTAGAATGAGTTAGTTCGCTTTTAAACACGTTTTGGGCCTCATCTTCTTGAATCTCCACGTCCATGAGCTTCTCCTGGTACAGCTCCACGTCTATGGGCTGCTTCTGGTCTAGCTCCATCTTATCAAGATCCTCTTCTTGTCCATGTCGCTTAGCATTCTCATTGGACCTGTCTAGGATCGCACCACATCTTAAGCCTTTGAACCTGTTGAGAATAGGCAGATTCTAAACAAAAGATAGTGAGTGAAATAGTTTGATTAAGAGTAACCAAACTTAATTTTAAACACTGCCTAAGGACTTTTGGATTCAACATGCCTTGTTAAACATATTGTTCTAAGTATAAGACAAGGTTCTCTTCCTCTAAGATCAAAGCAATCCATGAACAAATTATTCATCTAGCTAAACTAGGTTCAAAATGTCTCATTCTAACAATTTCTAAATACATCAACAAAATTCATGATTTACTAACCACTTATATACAAGATTTCCTAGAGTTCTAACTCACACAACCATCAATGAAATCAACAAAATAGTTGGATAAGAGTTTAGAAATAGCTTGAATTTAGGAACTGGTTCTAGACTTTGATGTACAGGCTGTTGCTGTTGCTGAACTTGACCAGCTTTATGCACAATCGCTAAATCCACCAAGCTTCATCCTTACGACGTTGTGGTGTTGTCGTTGTACGTTCCTTTTTTTTTCTTCAGGACATATCACGAACTGGCAAAATCCAGAAAGGAGAACCAACGATACGCAAACAAACATCATCCACACCGGTGACCAGCTCAGTGTCTTCATTGTTGAACCACTATGTCACTACACCGAAAGGTAAAGCTATGGAATCTCCTTTCTTGATTTCAATCACTTTCTCCTCTTTCTCAGGGAGAACAATTCCAGCTGTTCCAAAACCTGCAATGCAGACTTGCATGCTTGCATGGCCAATGTCAATGAACGCGACATTGAGCGGCTCAGTCTCTGGCAAATCTGTCTTGTGAATCAAGTGCAACGGGTGCAACCCTGCAATTGTCGCCGCGTCCTGAACAGCTCTTCGCTGTAGATCAGTAAAGTAAACGGGAATACCGATACAGCAGTCAACCACAGCTGCATGGATCAAAGGATAGCCATCAGGCTCTTCGGTGACGGAGAAAGGCAGAGACTTGACGTCTCTTTGCAGCTCAGGGTCGGAGAACTGGCGACCAACTAGACGCTTGATCTGAGATATAGAGTTTTTAGGGTTCATCATGGTCGAAGCAGCTCCAGCAGTTCCAATGAAACGCTGCTTCTTACCAAAGCAAACAATAGCAGGAGTCTCGTGGTTTGACTCATCGTTAAGCACAACGTCGATACCTCTTTGCATTGTAACAGCAACAAGACAATTCTCGTTTCCAAAAACAAACCCAACTACACTCATTCACGCGTTTAGTGTTGTTCAATACTGAGGGCCTCTTCCCAAAGTATTAATAGCAGCAAACCCTGGATCGCGAGAGGGGCTTGGGGTTCTGGAAGCTTCTTTTAAGTTTGAGTTTATCGTTGGCCTGGTAAAGGGTGTTGCATTCTGATCTCTGTGTCGTAAATCAGAATGATTGGAACTTTGATCCGGTCCTTCCACACCATCATTTCCATGTAGCTGGTTCTCCTAATTAAAATTGTTAACTTTCTTCTTACCCTGTTCTCCTGAGTGCTTCCTCAGTAACTTAAGAAGAGAGTCCACTGTCTCAGTCTCTTTTCCTCCATCTTCTTCAGTCCACACTGCACATCTAAATTCTCAACTAAAAGATCTCTCTGTTCATATTTTTTTATTTCAGCTTTTACGATTGGAATCCATTTCCTCCTTATCCCTTTTGTTGATCATCGAAACTTGAGAAAGCCATTGCTCACGGCGGAGACCTAGCTTGCTCTGTTTCAATTTGGCTGACCTGTTCGTCCTTTTCCTTTTTTTTTTCTTTGAAATCCCTCGCGCTTGGGGCAGTCATTCTGTATTGATTGTCTCCTCCATAAAACTTCTCATTTGGATCAGTGTTGGGAAGATGATCTTCACGCATTGATCAGGTCTTGGAATCATAATAAGCAGATTGAACATCAAGCTTAAAAATATATTTTGCAGTGTCTTCACGTATACGCAAGTTCCTAACAGTTCCTGTGCTGCCACCACCAGTAGTACGAACACGTTTTCGACCTTAGCAAAATCCATTTGCTTGCTCTCATCGGCTGGCACAAGTAGTTTCTTGTCAACCAAGTCAGCAACCTAACTCCCTTCAACTAACTTCAACCAACTCCTGCAACAAATTTTAACCAACTCCAACCAACAATATTAACTTCTAACAGTCCTTATCTTCACAAACATGATCAAAAAATACAATTTTCGAATTTTATTACTAAACCAATCCAAAATTTCAAGTTTTCCTAATTTTTCAGAATTTCAAAGTTTGATAAAGAAATCAAGAAAATCAATCTTGAAGACTTAAACCCTTCTGATTGAAACCAAACTTCGTGGAGACCCTCAAAAGATACTTATCAAACTTTCCAGATTCAAAGATTTGAAGAAAACTGAGAAAGAATAAGAATTGTATCACCAGATTCTTGTGAGAGACGATTTCTGAAGTCTTGCAGAAAAACTTCAAGAACTTCCTTCAAACGTAAGGGAATTGAGCTCTGATTTCTTTAAAAAGAAACTAGACTCAAAGGCTTGAGTTTAGGATTTGAAAAAAACGCAATTTGATGAAGAATCGACGTCGGAATTACCTGGGAAACACGGAGGTTCGCGGCAGAGGTACTCGCGGAGGTCCGATGCAAGCAAATTTGTAACTTTTGATTCCCTCGGTCAAATGATGCAATTACAATTGGAGTGGCTTCAGTACTCGCCGATGTACAATGAAAAGAAAGCAGATCGTCAAAAGGAGTCGTGGTTTGGCCGGAATTTGAGTTTCAAGATGACGATCGAAATATAACTAGAAGAAGATTGAGAAGAAGATGTTTTCTTCTTGAATCAATGAATGAATGATGAATTTTACCCAGATTTGATGCAACCTGGTTCTGATACCATGAAAGAATGATAGATTTAGATTCATTATTGATCAAGAGAATAGAGAGAGAGTTTTAGAGACAAGAGAATGAGAGAAGGGATATTTTATTAATAATAAGAGAATTATTTCTTCTTGCTTACAAATGAAGAATACATGTGTTTATATAGAGAGTTTACAATCCTTGTGTCCAAACACTCTCTATTAGACACCTAATGCCCTTGTTTGGCTATACGTTTAGAAGCTCCTTCATACCCTCCCTTTGGTTTTGGAGTATTTACTCACTTCTTCTTTCTAATACTTCACACACTCTTCTTTGTCTAAAACCACTTCTTCTCTTCTTTATTTCAACATTATTGTGTTGTTCTGATGATCCTAGAGTCTGTAATTATCAGAAAACTTCTTCACATAAGTTATTCTGGTAATTCAACCCCTTAACCAGTGGGTAAAGCTAGTGACCATTGGTCCATGTGTGTTTTCCTTTGGAAATCATAAACTGTGGCTATATAGATGACAATGCAGAGGAAATAATGGTGGCTGTGATTGTGAATCACAAAAGAAGAGAAAAAAATGATTGTTTGCCTAAATCTTTTATCTAATGGTCTCCTAAGTAGTGAAGAACACTTTTGGCCATGTGGATTAGCAACATTTTCTAGTCTTTGTTTATCTTAATCCCCATCCAATTCTCTAAGTCATTTTTGGATTTCAAAATCAAAAGACAGCCATTTTTTAATTTTTCAAATGATTTTTATTATTCATGGGACAATAACTTGACCTATTGGGTATTAGTGCCTTTGCTTTGAGAAAGTAAGACACTTTAAGCCATAGTCAATTTTGAATCTTAATGAATAGTAAACAGCAAGGTTCTTTTAAAACCTTGGACCAAGTTTCCTTTCATATGAAATGTGGAACAACAAAGTCCATTGAAGTATGGTTGGAGCCATTTGTGATAGCACAATAGAAAATCATGTATAAAGTTCTAAGTTATGATAGAAAGTATGCTCTGTGGTTGCCATTAGAATGGATCATCTACATCAGAAATCTTAATAAGGTAATAAAAGACTTAAGATCAATGATGTCCTATTGTGCTTTTATGATGATTTGGAAAAGAGAACCATAGTAGTATGCATTGCATCAGAAACCATGTTGAATCCAAAGGTCCAAATCTAAATCTTTGAGAAAGAGAGAACTATGACTTATTCATACTAAATACAATTCTTTGAATCATGCTCTCTGGCTTGACACTTAAGAGTTTAAGTTTTGAAGTCATGAAAATCTTGTGCTTGGAATTTTGTTTATGTCTCCTCTTATTTAGGAAACGATGCCAATCAATAGTGCTAATGATAGTGGTGATGCTAGTCAATCAACCCATGAGGAAGAGTTTCAAAGCCTCAAAGGTCAATGGAGGAGAGCAATCCGTGAGGGGGAGCCTTCAATAAAGTCACTCAAACCAGCCTCTAATAAAGAATCATAAAGGCTTAGTATCAAAGCTTTTGTCAAAAGTCTATCTCTACATCCTTATCTATCTCAATTTGATTAAAATTTTGATTTAGAATTGTTTAAAAGAGGGAAGTGAACCTTGGTGAACTATGCTTAACATTTAATACCATGTTGAATTCAAAATTCCTCTTGAAAATACTCAAGGGAAGTGAACCTTGACTCCTTTCACTCTCATGAACTTAAGGAATCATGTTAATCCAAAAGTCATTAAGGAAGATAAAATCACTCTAATATACATTCTACTTAATTCTGCTTATTCTACATAATCTTACAATCTCGGGTTACTTATACTCCAATTTTTGGTTACTCTAATCTGTGGTTACTTACTATATATACTCTATACACTTATAAATTCTATCTCACCTAAAGTATTGAAATTCATTACCTTAGTTCAATTGATCTTTGTTATTCTCACGTGAATTCTTAAATGCACATGTATAACTTTGATATTCCTCATGGCATACTTAAAATTCTTCTTTTATAACTTGTTTAAGGGTAAAGGAGACCATGAGAGCCTCAAAGAAAAGATGGCAATAAGGGATTCATACAAAGCAAAATGAAGTCATGAAGGACTAAAGGAGTGAACACATTGACAAGAATGGAGTTCTACCAATACCTTACACATCAGAGCCTATCCTGCAAAGGTACATTCCTGAGTGTAGAAAGAATCACATCAGAGCCTATCCTTCAGAGCCTATCAAAGCCTACATCAAAAAAGTATATTCTTGAAGGTGGAGAACAAAACTTACTAACCAAGAAGGTCATCCTTAAAGCATAGAAGGCATACGGTCCAAAACTATTAATGACCATTGGAGCTCATCCTTCCAACCTTGACTCTATAATTGCATTCTTCGAGTCAAGCTTGAGGAGGGGATAAAATGAATATCCATATGGTCTATGAAGGAACAATTTACTCCAAAGAACAGCCATGAGCAAGAGCACACCAACTCATTCTATCAGTAAGGGTGCATCAATCCAGTCACAAATCCGTGAAATCATGAGGCCACATTCATGTCCAAAAGACAACAAGATGTGTCCCAGGCTTCAAACCGTCCCAGCCTTGAATGCATGTGCTCATACTTCTCAAGCAGGCTCTATAATTCCATTCTCCAAGCCTAAGCTTGAGGAGGGACGTGGAAAACAAGGTTGCACACAAGTGTGGTATCAACAAATCAAAATCAAACTCCAAAGAAGAGGCAACAAAGGCGTGTGAAGAAAAGAAAGGAGAGAGGAGTGTTTGAGGAATTAAGCTAAAATCAGCCATCACTCCTCATTGCCATTCCAAGTGAGTACAAGGGAAGATCCTATACGATTCTTCATATGATATTAAATAAGTTTATCCCTTGTGAATTGATGCACACATGTGCTGCTACTTTAACCAAGTACTATTCGAAGCTTATGTGTTACGGCAGACTAGTTCAACCCTTGGAAATGATGAGTTCAGAAGAAAGGGAGACAAATACCAGCCATAAGAAGAAGCTTCAGGCTACCTAAAACATATGAAGATAGTGGCGCAAGGAGGAGTTGCTCACTTGCCATTTAAGGCGGCCATGATCCAAGGTTTATGAATTCCATCAAGATGATCCTAAGATTCATAGACCCACTGACCAATCCCTAGGCTAAGAAGACTCCACTCTTTTTCCGTTAGCTTGGTTTTGTCCCATTGGGTTTTCCTTGCTAAGGTTTTTAATGAGGGAGTTCTTCAAAGTTCCAAACTTGATATATGGATCCCCTATGATAAAGCTTGAGGGGGAGTGTTAAAAATAAGGAAGAAAAGTGACCATAACCAAGAAAAAGGTCAGGCTGTGTTCAACATTGTTCAAGCTTAGCATTAGCACATTACCAAACTCCTAATGCTAAGCTTGAGGGGTAGTATTGAAGTGAAGAAATGAGCTTGCAAGAGAAGGCCGCCCATAAGATGCATTGGCATTACTTGAGGAATGAGACGGCCTAACAAGCCCATAAATAAGTCAAACACATATGTGCACACGCCAAGGACAAGTCCATATGTGTAATTAGACTAGACACGAGAGTAGCTTAACAAAGGAGAAGGCCTGAATTATTGGACTGAAGAAATAAAGAGGGAAGAGATGAGCTTGCAAGAGAAGGCCAACCAAATAGGAGGCAGCCCAGGCCGTATGCAATCAAGGAGGAAAGAATAATGAGAAGCCCATCACAGCCAGAAGAATAAGGCTATCCATAAAGTGCATTGCCCATACGACCCATAAGGTGCATTAGCCCTACTCAAAGAATAAGGAAGCCCAGGACCAGAGGAACACTAGACAGCCCAAGTGTACACAGGCCTGTATAGATAACATGAGGAATTGAGTCCATGAGCCAGCCTGTGTGCAAATACCTCCACAAAGGCCCAAGTTCACAAGAAACCTTCTAGAAGGGCAAGAAAGTTGTTGGTGGCCAAGGAAGAAAGGATTCACATGTGGATAAGGAGGAGAAGGCAGTTGATGAAAAGTCACTATCAACCTTGCTCTCCACGCCATTCAAACCATTTTCCCCCTCTTCTCTTCACTTGTGTCTCTATAAATATTCTTCAAATGTAACCATTTAATCCTAAGGAAATGTAATCATCTTCCACTTATTCTTCAATGGCAATTTCTGCCATGTTTACTCTCTCTTGCTCAGTCTCTCTTAATCTCCAACCAAACTCTTATGAAAACTTATTATTCTCTTATTTATTTCCGCAAATTCTAACAACTGAGTCACTCAAACCAGCCTCTAAGACAAAATCACAAAGGCTTACTATCAAAGCCTTTGTCAAAAGGCTATCTCTAAACTCTTATCTATCTCAATTTGATTAAAATTCTGATTTAGAATTGTTTAAAAGAGGGAAGTGAACCTTGGTGAACTTGCTTGGAATTTAGGACCATAGATGAATCCAAAAGTCCTCTTCAAAACCACTTAGGGAAGTGAACCATGTTTTCCTTTATTCTCAAAAGTATATGGAATCATGATGAATCCAAAAGTCCTTAAGGGATCTGTTTACTCTCTATCTCATTCTCATTCTCTTAATTCTGCTTATACTCAATCAGTCTCTTATAATCTTGGTTACTTATACTCTAATCTCTAGTTACTCATTCTATATACTCTAGACACTTATAAATTCTATCTCATCTAAATTGTGTTGAAATTCATTACTTTAGTTCAATTGACCTTGCTACTGTCTTATGTGAATTCTTAATTGCACACTTATAACTTTGATATTCCTCATGGCATATTTAAAATTCTTCTTCTTTATTACTTGTTTAAGGGTAAAGGAGACCATGAGAGCATGAAAGAAAAGATGGCAAGGAGGGATTCATACAAAGCAAAACCAAATCATGAAGGATTAAAGAAGTAAACACATTGGCGAGAATGTCACTCTACTAGAGCCTATCCTTCAAGGGTATATTCCTGAGTGAAGAAATGGGAAGCCACATATGCTGCATAGAAGGCAGTCAAATCCATGAAATCATGATGCAATTTGGCTTAGCATACAAAAGCCAACAGAAACGACACCACCTATCAGAGCCTACACCAGGGAGTGTATATTCCTGAAGGTGAAAACATCCTTCTTCTATTAGAGCCTACATCAAAGAATATATTCCTGATGTTTGAGAGCATAGCTAACACAAACAAGAAGGCATTCTTGAAGAAAGGAGGTCCAATATCATTGGTGATCTTTGATGCTCATCCTTACAAACTTGACTCATACTATTACTCTCTGAGTCAAACTTGAGGATAGGTGAGAATGAGCATCCATCAGATGGCACCAATAAGGAATCTAAAGACACAACAATGCAACAGCTGATGGGTTGCAATGAAGTGAAGGTGCACCAACAAGAGCACACTATTGACTGAACTTTCAGGAAAGAGGTTCTGAATGACAGATGCTGAAAGATAAGTGAAGACATAATTCTCAAATATGGGAATGGAACATCAGCCAGAAAGCCAGTCACCACATCAGTCAATGCTTAAAATGATGTGGGTTGGAGTTGCAGAAGAAATTGAAGGAGTTGTCTTCTTAGCAGTTGCCTTATGAGTATGTGTTCATTACAACCAAGGAGACGCTGATCATGAATCAGCTTAGACATTGGTGTTATTATCTAAGAAGCTGTACAAGTGGATCCATAAGACTTGGTGATGTGGGTTGTTAATTCTCTGGAGAAGCTGCTAAGAACCAGATAAGCTTCAAAATGTCGAAAGTCAGTACATTAATTACTGAAAAGAAATATCAAAGAAAGAAGCTGTTGAAGAAACAAGAACAACAAAACTACAGAGGTGCATCACAAGCTTGAGACTAGAACCAAGGGCAATCAAGAACCCACAATTGGAGGGACAAGCAGGAGAAAGAAGATCAATCAGCCCAAGAAATCAAACTCAGAGAAGTGGACAGGAGCTGGGGAAGTTGAACACAAGTGTGGTGCCAAGAAATCAAACCAAAAACTCCAAAGAGAAGAAAAGCGGATTGAGGAAATGATTGAAGCGTCTTCAAATGATTAAGCTAAAGAAGGTACAACTTGATGCTTATGTACTAAACTGGATCAGTTCAACCCTTAAAACAGAGGGGAAGACAAGCGCTGGTCATAAAAAGAAGCTTCAAGAAACATGTGAAGCAAGAAGGAAGTTCTTACTTGCCATTCATGGCGGCCATGATCCAGGATCTATGAACTACATCAAGATGTTCCTGAGATTCATAGATCCACTGGCCAATCCTTAGGCTAAGAAGACTTCACTCTTTTTCCCTTAGCTTGGTTTTGTCCCACTGGGTTTTCCATGCTAAGGTTTTTAATGAGGGAGTTCTTCAAATCTCCAAGCTTGATCTCTGGATCTTCTATGATCAAGCTTGAGGGGGAGTAATAGAGAGAATGAAGAAAAGGGAACCAAGGCCAAACTATTGATAGAGAGAACAAGGTCGACCAAGTCCAAGCTCAGCATTAGCTCAATACCTAACTCCTAATGCTAAGCTTGAGGGGGAGTATTAGAATGAAGAAACAAAGAAAGGAAGAAGGCTTGACCAGAAGCTTCTGACCATGGACCTAAAGACATTCAACCACTCAGCTAAGCACAGGCCATATGCAAACAAGGAAAGAATAATGAGAAGTCCATCACAGCAAGAAGAATAAGGCAATCCATAAGGTGCATTACCCAGACGGCCCATAAGATGCATTAGCCCCACTCAAAGAATAAGGAGGCCCATGACCAGAGGAACACTAGACAGCCCATAAGCCATAAGCCAGCCTGTGCAAAGGCCTGTATAAATAACATGAGGAATTGAGTCCATAAGCCAGCCTGTGTGCAAATACCTCCACAAAGGCCCAAGTCCACAAGAAACTTTCTAGAAGGGCAAGAAAGTTGTTGGTGGCCAAGGAAGAGAGGACTCACGTGTGGCATGAAGCATTTTGAACCTTGTAGTCGTTTTAGTCATGTCACTTTCACCCCTTGTATCACACGCCAAGCTTCTCTCCTCTACTTGTATCTCTATAATACTCTTCACATGTAACCATTTAAACGTAAGTGAAATATATCATCCTTTACACTCTTCTTTATGTCTTACTATTTTATCTTGTTTAATCTTTCTTAATCTCCAACTATACAACATCTCCTATTTCTCTATGTATTTCTGCAAATTCTAAAACTATGTGGAAGCTGACTACTGAGTGTATCTTGCTAAAGGCCCTCCTCAAAGACTTCAACATTGAAAGCAACACACCCATCACCATGCACTGTGATAATCAGGCGGCCATCCACATTGCATCCAATTCTGTCTTCCATGAACGAACTAAGCACATAGAGGTTGAATGTCACAAAGTAAGAGAGACTGTGGAAAGAGGAATCATTCTCCCATGCTATACCAAGAGTTCTGATCAGTTGACAGACATATTCAACAAGGCTGCCAGTTTAAGAGTTTGATAGTTCATTCATGAGAAGCTTGGACTCACAAGTCTTCCATTCCAGTAACTTCCCTATCAAGAAGGATTCTTAGAGTGTTTTTCTCCCATTGGGTTTTGCACTCTAAGGTTTTTAATGAGGTGAATCCTCTTAATGTCCAAGTTATAATCATTCACCAATTATGTAAAACTTAAGGGGGAGTGTTGAAATGAAGAAGTATTATACTAAAGGATGGAGAGTCTAACGGCTAGTATGAACTTCTAGAAGGACTGGTGACTCATCTATGCCAGCACAAAAGAAGAAAGGAGGCGCCAGCACACAACGAGCCACTTGCTGTCTTACCTAAAGTAGATGCTTCTAGGTTTTATCCATTTTCTATAAAAGGACCTCTTGGGCCTTCATATGTAATCAAGGAATTATAATCTAATAAAATGTGTTTGCCTAAACTCTCTAAACTCCCTAAATCTCTCTAAACTTCTAAAACTATCAAATACAAGGGTCTATTACAATGCTAATGTAGTTGCTTATCCTTCTCAAATTGTCTGCTCATTTGCTTCATTTCCTGAAGAGCATAAGGCCTTTATCAGTAGCCTGGATCAGGGACATATTCCAAGATCTTATGAAGAAGCTAAGGAACTCAAAGTATGGGAGGATGATATAGATGATGAAACAGGAGCCATGGAAAAGAATCATACATGGGATGAGGCTGTGCTACCAGAAAGAATGTATGTATTTGCGGAATATAAGTTTTAGAAGAAGAATGAAAAGCTTGAAGATGAGTTTAATGGCGAGAGTGAGAGAGTTTAGAACAAGGAAGAATTTGATTCCTTAGTTAGTTCGAATACAATGTAGGACACAGGACATTTATAGTCAGACACTTCAGACTCTAGGCTTACACAGGACAGAGACACAAATAATAAAAAAAGAAGGACTTACTGGATTCAAGACATGAAAGTGACAGCTTCTAACGGGTGGGAGCTTGCTTCCACACGTGATCCTCCTTGGCGTGAGACTCCAACAGATCCTTTCTCTTGCCTAAACTCCTTCTAGAACATTGTTCCTTGTTAGCAGCTATTGGGCCATACCTTATTCATCTGGGCCTCTCTGTTTCTTGAATCATCCCACATTATACTCGCTGGGCTGTCCCTGTACTGCGCCATGTTCGCTGGGCCGTACCAAGTCCTAAGTTGTGTTATGTACATGGTCCATTCCTTTATTAAGCTCGGTCCATTCCTTTATTCAGCTCAATACTCCTCCTCAAGATCAACCATGATGAATGGTTTATCTTGGAACAATGAAAAACCACCTCATTAAAAACTTTAGTATGAAAAAATATTGTAAAATGAGTTTAAGATTAAAGAATAGGAAGTTTCATGTTTAGACAATAGAATAGGAAGAATAAGTTTTTATTATTACTTGCTTGAATTACATAATGACAATTACATAGCTTATATAGATAGATTAGAAGGAATATTCAGAGTATTTAATTAGGCATCTAGGAGCGTGGACATGGTGAGCTGGAGCCGCCCTTTTGTGCTGGCAAGTGTGTCCTTATCCAGTCCCCTTCTAGAACCTTTCTCCCTTTAGCCTTCATAAACTCTCATTAATTCCAACACTCCCCTTCAAGTTTAGCCATGGATGAATGGTTAAACTTGGATATCATGAGAATCCACCTCATTAAAAATCTTAGAATGCATAACCCATTGGAACAAAAACATTCTAAGGGAAAATGAGTATGGTTCTCATGATAAGGAGAGCTTATGGACTAGGAATCTCCATGAGTCCAAGCTTTGGAATAATGAACTCACAGACTTTTGAACTAGCCGCCTTTGTGAATGTCTGCCAATTGCTCAGAACTCCTTGTGTAGCATGGAAGTATAACTCCTTTCTGTACAGCTTCCCTGACCTTGTGGCAGTCAACTTCAATGTTCTTGGTCCTCTTATGGAATACTGAATTGGAGGCTATATGGATGGCTGTTTGATTATCACAGTGCATTGTAATGGGAGTCTTGACATCAATTCCTAAGTCTTGGAGAAGTGCTTTGAACCATATTGATTCGGTAGTCAACTTCCTCATTGCCCTATATTCAGCTTCAGCACTTGAACATGACACAACCTTCTGCTTCTTGGTTTTCCAGGTAACAAGGTTTTCTCCAATGAAAGTGCAATATCCAGTGGTAGACTTGCTATCATATCAGTCTCCAGCCCAATCAGCATCACAAAATCCCACAATCTCAGTGTTCCTATTGTTCCCCATCCAGATTCCTTGAGCATGAGTTCTTTTGAGGTATCTTAGGATTCGATCTATCATCCTCTAATGGCACATCTTAGGCGTTTGCATGTGCGGACTTACCTGATTCACAGCAAAGCACAAATCAGGTCTGGTAATAGTAAGATAAATTAGCTTACCAACCAATCTCCTATAGAGTTTAGCATCCTCAAAGTCGTCTTCATCATGCTCCCCCTTAGTTCCAACTTTGTAGCCTTCTTCTAATGGGGTTTTAGCTTCCTTGGCTTGTAGCATTCCTGCATCTGTTAGTAAATCAAGAATATACTTCCTCTGAGAGATAAACAAACCATCATTAGTCCTGCAAACTTCAATTCCAAGAAAATATTTGAGTTCTCCAAGATCCTTATCAAAAACAGATTTTAAGTATTCTTTAGTAGAAAGAATTCCTACCTTGTCATTTCCTGAGATGATAATATCATCGACATAGATGAGAATGACAACTATACCTGCTTGGCTCTGAAGTGTGAACAAGGTATTATCAGCTTCTGATCTTCTAAATCCTTCTCTCATTAACACTCAATTTGTGATACCAAGCTCGAGGAGACCGTTTAAGACCATATGTTCCCTTTGTCAATCTTAGAACTTTCTCTGGAGCAACCATGTCTTCTAGGCCAGGTGGTGGTGTCATGTACACCTCTTCTTCTAATTCTCTTTGAAGGAAGGCATTCCTGACATCCATCTGCCATAGATCTCATTCTAAGTTGGTGACAAGAGAGAGAATGACCCTAACAGTGTGAAGCTTGGCAACTAGAGCAAAGGTGTCCCTATAGTTATCCCCATACGTCTGAGTGAAGCCCCTGGCCACAAGCCTTGCCTTGTATCTCTCAATTTCCCCATTGCTTCTGTATTTGATTGTGAATACCCATCTAGAGCTCACTGCCTTCTTGCCTTTTGGTAAATCAGACTAATCCCAAGTATGAATTCTCTCCATAGCAATTTTCTCATCAGTAACAGCTTCTTTCCATACTTTATGATCCTTGGGCTCATCATAATTCTTAGGCACAAATCCTCCGAATCTCTTCACTCTGAGATTGAATAATCCTTAAATCCTTGTGGTGTTGAGTTGTGAGAGGTTAGGATTATTTATTTCTTGAAAACACTTCATCCTACTCTTTCATCACCAAAATCGTTTGTAAACATCATGGAAGGCAAAAGAGTTGTTGTTCCAGTAACTTTGAAATGGGTTAATTACCTCCTATGGGCTAGGACCATCAAGACAGTGCTATGTAGCCGTGGGTTATGGAGCCACATCCTTATGAGTGAAGCACCTAATACCGCAGTTGAAGGAACTGGTCAAGAAGTGACTATCACCAATGAAGACAGGTGGTTTCAAGAAGACCAACTTGTCCTATCTGTGATCACAAAACTCACTTGAAAAACTATTCTTGAAGAATACTCCTACTTTGAGACAGACAAAGAGCTGTGGGAGACCCTTCAAAACGTCTATGGAAACACCTCCAATCTCAGCCGTGTTTGAAGTTAAGAAAGCCATCAATGAGTTAACTCAAGAAGACATGGAGTTCAATCAATACTTTGGAAAATTCAGGTTCTTATGGGCTGAACTTGAGATGCTTAGACCAAGCACAGTAGATCCCATGGTGCTGAATGAGAGGCATGAGCAAGATAAGGTCTTTGGACTTCTCTTGACTATAAATTCCTCCTACAATGATCTCATCAAACACCTCCTAAGGTCAGACACTCTTCCAAGTCTTGAAGAAGTGTGCAACAAGATTCAGAAGGAACAAGGTTCACTTGGTCTCTTTGGAGGGAAAGGAGAACTCATCTCAGCCAACAAAACTGCTGTGTACCATAAGGGAGGCCCAAACCGTGGAGAAATGAGAGCATACTGTGACCACTGCAAGAAGGAAGGGCATACCAAGGAGAAGTGTTGGATACTTCATCCACACTTAAAGCTAAAAATGGGAAATCAACCAAGAGCCAACCTCACTCAAGAAGCACCTCTTCAACCAAGGACCAAGGGAAGCCCTACCTCATTCACACCAACCACTGAGGGAGAAGGGAAAGCACTTGCAAAATTTCTACATGATTTTGTGAGAAAATCGGACCTTGATGCACTGGTCAAGGCACTCAAGAAATCAAACCTCTCTGGTAACTCATTCCAAGCTTTAAATATTCCTAAACCAGTTATTGTAGACTCAGGAGCCTCTCATCATATGATTAGTGATAAGAATCTAATGAGCAATATATAACCGGCTTTAGGAGATGTATTAATAGCTAATGGAGATAAGATACCAATTAGAGGTATTGGAAACCTTAAGTTGTTTGATAAAGAATAAAATGCCTTCTATATGCCTACATTCACCTCCAACTTACTAAGCGTTCAGAAGACAACCTCTGATCTTAATTGTTATGCAATCTTTGGTCCTAATGGTCTTTATTTTCAGGATATTAAGACCAATAAAGTACTTGGAAAAGGAGTGTCCAATAATGATTTGTATGTTCTGGAGGACATACAACCGACTCAACTCTATCTATTGCTTTTAATTCTATTTTAAATAAGGCTAATAGTGTTATTTGGCATTCTAGACTAGGACATCCCCATTCTAGGGCCTTAGAGCTATTGTTGCTAAACATGTCTTTTAAAAAGAATGAATGTGAAGCTTGTATACTTGGAAAACATTGTAGATCAGTGTTTTTCAAGTCTTCAACTATTTATGAAAACTGTTTTGATCTTATTCACTCTGATGTTTGGACTTCACCATGCATGTCTAGGGATAATCATAAGTACTTTGTCACATTTATAGATCAAAAATCAAAATGTATCTGGATAACACTCTTACCAACAAAAGATAGGGTGCTAGAAGCATTTACTAGGTTTCAAGCATATATGACTAACCATTACAATGCCAAGATCAAAATCTTTGGATCAGATAATGGAGAAGAATACATAAGTCTGGCATTCAAGCAATACTTGGACAAACATGGAATCATCCACCAAACTAGTTGTCCATACACACCACAACAGAATGGAGTGGCTGAAAGGAAGAACAGGCACCTCATGGAGGTGGCGGGTCCATTATGTTCCAAAGCAATGTTCCAAAGAAATTTTGGGGAGATGCCCTTGTCACAGCTTGCTATCTCATCAATCGACTACCTACCAAAGTCTTGGAGGACTTAACTCCATTTGAGGTACTTAACAAAAGTAAACAATCTATCTCACACTTACGAGTCTTTGGGTGTGTGTGTTATGTACTTATTGCAGGAGAACATATAAATAAATTGGAAGCCAGGAGAATTAAAGCCATGTTCATTGGTTATTCAACTACACAAAAGGGATACAAATGCTACAATCCAGAAACTAGAAAGGTACTTGTATCCAGGGATGTGCAGTTTGTCGAATCAAAAGGATTCTATGAAGAAAAGAATTGAGATGAACTCAAAGACCTCTCCCAATCCACATCTGACCGGGCCACCAATCTTAGACACCTTTTGGAAAATCTTGGGATAACATTACCAAGTGCATCCCAAGAACCGCCAACCACTTCTCCATCTAGTACACCTTCGGCTCATTTGCTTGACCATGAGGGAGGCACAGAAGGTGATGAGCTTGAACTTGGACAGAGCAACCAAGAAACAAGCCCACACATCCATGATCAATCCGAATCTGAGGAGGAATAACAAGAATAAGAACAGGCGACCGAGGAACAACAAGAAGAAGAACAGGCGGCCCAACAAGACAATCAAATGGTTCTTAGAAGGAGTCAGAGAGTGAGGCGACCAGTTCAAATTGGATGAATACAAGAGTATACTACAATGCCCAAGCAGTAGCTCATCCGACTTAAGCGGTTTGCTCCTTCGCTCATATTCCCTTAGAACATCAAGCCTTTGCTTCAGCTCTCAACCAAGAACATATCCCAAGAAACTATGAAGAAGCAAAGAAGCTTAAGGTGTGGAGAGATGCAGTTAAGGCTTAATGAAATGCCACGGACATCAACCACACTTGGGATGAGGCTGACTTACCTAAGGACAAGAGGACAGTGAGTTCCAGGTGGATCTTTACCATTATATACAAAAGCAATGGATAGATAGAAAGATACAAGGCAAGACTAGTTGCAAGAGACTTCACTCAAACCTATGGAGAAGACTACAATGACTTTTTTGAACCAGTAGCCCAACTACACACTGTAAGAGTTCTTCTTTCTTTAGTCACTAACCTTGATTGGGAGTTGTGGCAGTTGGATGTCAACAATGCATTCTTAAAAGGAGAATTAGAAGATGAGGTCTATATAACACCTTCACCAGGCCTTGAAGATATGGTGACTCCATGAAAGGTTCTAAGCCTGAGAACGGCTATCTATGGTCTCAAACAGTCACCGAGAGCTTGATACCATAAGCTGAGTATCACGCTTAGAGATAGGGGCTTTAGGAGGTCTGAGGCGGATCATACCCTCTTCACACTCCAAAGCCAAACAAGTATTGTAGTCATTCTCATTTATGTAGATGATATAATCATCTCAGAGAATGACAAGGTAAGAATCCAATCCACTAAATTTTATCTTAAATCTATGTTCGATATAAAAGACTTGGGTGAACTAAAGTACTTCTTAGGGATAGAAGTATGCCAAACACAAGAAGGCCTCTTCTTATCACAAAGGAAGTACACACTTGATCTTCTAGTTGATGCAGGTAGATTAGAAGCTAAACCAGCAAAGACTCCCCTAGAAGAAGGCTACAAGGTGGAACGTGAGGGGGAGCTTGGAGATAAGATGTTTGGAAACACCAAACTCTATAGGTAGATGGTTGGTAAGCTAATCTACCTAACTATTACTAGACCTGACTTGTGATATGTTGTGAATCATATCAGTCAACATATGCAAGCCCCAAAAGTGCATCACTGGAACATGGTGGACTGGATCTTAAGATACCTAAAAGGGACACACGACCAAGGCATCTGGATGAGGCGTAATGGAAGTTCTGAAATCGTGGGCTATTGTGATGCTGATTGGGCTGGTGACAGGAATGATAGGAGATCAACTAAAGGTTATTGCACATCATTGGAGGAAACCTAGTTACTTGGAAGACAAAGAAGCAGAAGGTGGTCTCTTGTTCAACTGCTGAATCTGAATACCGAGCTATGAGAAAGCTCACCACAGAACTTACCTGGCTCAAGAATCTGCCCAAGGATCTAAACATATAAGTCACCACACCAATCACCATGCATTGTGACAACAAAGATGCTATACATATTGCATCCAACAATGTGTTTCATGAGAGAACCAAACACATTGAAGTAGACTGCCACAAAGTAAGAAAAGTAGTGGAGCAAGGAATTGTCCTACCATGTTACACAAGGAGCTCAGATCAACTTGCAGATATATTCACCAAATCCACAAGTCGAAAGGTATGTGAGTCCCTCTTTCGAAAACTTGGACTCATAAACCTTCCTAACTAGGGAATCCCCTAGCCAAAAGATCCATACTCTTTTTCCCTTAAGATGTTTTTGTCCCAAAGGGTTTTACATCCTAAGATTTTTAATGAGGTGAGTTTTTATGGTTCCAAGCTTAACCATTCATCCATTGTTAAGCTTGAGGGGGAGTATTAAACTACACGGTAGCAGCTTAGCAAGGAGAAGGCCCAACTAACTTAGGCTTGGAGCTGGAACACTTAAGGAAGCCCAAGCCCTACCACAAGGCTTATAGAAGAAAGGAGAAGGCGGCTAGAAGACATTAATGGCCTTGGACACCAATCTACCAAGTTTGGAAAGGAAGTTAATTGCAGTTTGAAAACTTTAATGGCCTTGGACGCCAATCCACCAAGTTTGGAAAGGAAGTTAATTGATTCCTTTTTTAGATTTAGGCAACAAATAGTTTATGGAAAGTAAATATGTAAGCCTAACTGGATTAATAACAGGGTCTACTACAATGCTCAAGCAGTAGGACATCCTATCCATGCCACTTGCTCATTTGCTCAATTCCCAAAAGAACATCAGGTATTCATAAGCTCATTAGATCAAAATCAAATTCCTAACACATATGAGGAAGCCATGGAATTTAAGGAACGGAAGGATGCTGTTCAAGATGAAAAATAGGTCATGATAAGAAACCATACTTGGGATGAATTATATTTGCCCAAAGGTAAGAAAGCAGTATGTTCTGAATGGGTGTTTACTATTAAATATAAAAGTAATGGTGAGATTGAAAGGTATAAGGCTAGGCTTGTAGCAAGAGGCTTCACTCAAACATATGGTGAATGTAAGAATATGCGGATTAGTATGTGAAAGAATAGAGAGTTTCTGAGTAAGATGAAGAACACAAGTATGGAAGACTAAGAGAGAATTTTGTGACAAGAGAGATAGAGAGAGCTGGCGGCTGCCTTGAGAGAACAGAGAAGGAAGATTGTATTTCCTTGACAGATTAGTTACATAGGTTAGAGTATTTATAGCCTAAGTTACAATAAATACATTAATTAGGCTTACATACTTAATTTCCATAACTATTTGTTGCTTAAATCTAAAAGGGGAAGCAATTAACTTTCTTTCCAAACTTGGTAGATTGGTGTCCAAGGCCATTAAAGTATTCCAGCTGCAATTAACTTCCTTTCCAAACTTGGTAGATTCGTGTCCAAAGCCATTAAAGTCTTCCAGCCGCATTCTCCTTTCTTCTAGAAGCCTTCTGGTTGGGCTTGGGCTTCTTTAAGTGTTCCAGCTCCAAGCTTAAGTTAGTTGGACCTTCTCCTTGCTAAGCTTCTACTGTGTAGTTTAATATCAACCATGCTCTTTATGGGATCCTTCATGTGTTGACTAACCTGATTCACAGCAAAGCAGATATCAGGCCTAGTGATAGTGAGGTATATCAGCTTACCTACAAGACGTCTGTGTGGTGGAACATCTTCATAGGGCTCATCGGCTTTCTCCAATGGTGACTTGGCTAGTTTAGCATATAGATATCTTGTCTCAGTTAAAAAAGGTCAGTAACATATTTTCTTTGAGACAAAAAGATACCATCAGTAGAATGACACACTTTAATCCCAAGAAAATATTTGAGTTCCCCCAAATCTTTGATGTCAAATGTGGATTTCAGAAAGGATTTATTAGTTTGAATGCCAACCTGGTTGTCCCCTGAGATGATGAGATCATCTACATAGATAAAGATAACTACTATACCTTGGTCATTCTGAAGGGTGAACAATGTGTGGTCAGTCTCTGAGCGTCGAAAGCCATGGTCCCTAAGAGTGAAGCTGAGCTTGTGGTACCAGGCCTGGGGAGACTGTTTGAGGCCATAGATAGCCTTCCTTAAGCGTATAACTTTGCCTGGTGCAACAAGTTCATCAAGACCCGGAGGTGGGGTCATGTAGACCTCATCCTCAAGCTCCCCCTGAAGAAAAGCATTCCGGACGTCCATTTGCCATAATTCCCATGATAGATTGGTGGCCAGAGATAGGACAACCCTCACAGTGGGTAGCTTAGTCACTGGTGAAAATGTGTCTCCATAGTCTTGGCCATATGCTTGGGTGAACCCTCGAGCTACGAGCCTGGCCTTGTAACGTTCAATGCCTCCATTGCTCTTGTATTTGATGGTGAACACCCATTTGGAGCTGACCGCATGTTTGCCCTTAGGGAGAATGGATTCATTCCATGTGTGATTGCATTCCATAGCCCCTACTTCATCAGCAACAGTATCTCGCCAAACCTTCATTTGCTTAGCTTCCTCATAGGACGAGGGGATTAAATCAAAACATTTCTCATAGATGGTGGTAGATTTAGGAAAAACGGATTTGCAATGTTTCCCTAGAATACAAGCTTTACAACTAGAATTCTCAAAAGAAACATTGGGTATCATAAGCTTTAATGCACGAAACTGAGGGTGGCCTAACCTAGCATGCCACATTGCATCAAGCTTAACCGAAAAACATGATTAAAAAGGAAAAAATTGTAAACTACTACGAGAAGCATCTTCCAGAACATATAGATCATCTTTGGCTACTCCTTTTCCAAGCAGCCTCATACTCTCAATATCCTGAAAGTGAACATTGTTAGGACCAAATATGGCATAGCAATTTAGGTCAGTAGTGGCCTTTTTTAAAGATAATAGATTAGAAGTGAAGCTAGACATAAAGAGAGCTTTAGATTCTTTATCAAATAGCTTAAGGTTGCCTACTCCTTTAACTGGTATTCTTTCTCCATTTGCTATTTCTACATTACTTAGAGCCGGTTCTAAATTGTTTAACAGCTCAGGGTTACTAATCATGTGGTGTGAAGCTCCTGAGTCAACAACTAAGGCCTTACTAGGTCTATGAGAGTATACAGAGATACCAGACTCTTTTAGGGAAGCAATAGATTGAAGGACAACTTCCAAGTCTGATCTGCGCATTATGTCATTTGGTGATGGTGCATGAGAGATTGTGGCATTTCCAACCATAGCCTCTCCATCTTCGTGCCTATTTTATGGACCAGTTTGTCCTTGTTCACTTGGTGTGTTCTGACTAAAATTTTCTTTGAAACCTCCTTGGAAATCTTTGAAGGAGTGGTTGATGGGAGGTCTTGGTGTGCTTGGCCTGAGATGAGGATGAAGGATCCAACACTGTCCCTTATTATGCCCTGATGAGGACATCGTACCACAAGCTATACCACGAGTTCCACCAGGGCCTTTGACACGATCCAGAGCACGAGCATTAGAAGACAAGTTCAACCAGCTCATGGAACACGCAGACGACCAGGAGCTCACGGATGAGGAGCCACCAGACGGCTCCGAAGACCAGCCGGACCCGTTCACTTCAGCTAAGGAGCATTGGAGATTCCTGCTTGAAGACTCTTCCACCTCCGGTGTCTTTACCATTACCATTCGGTAAAGACACCAAAAGACGTGCTAAGACATTGTACTCTTTTTCCTATCTTCGGTTTTGTCCCACTGGGTTTTCCGAAGAAGGTTTTAATGAGGCAACACTCTTAGTGCGCAAGACGACGAAGACTTGTTCACACAATCCGACACCTTCACAAGTCTTAGTCAAATTCGGCATTTACTCCTATATAAGGCTTATCTGTCTCATTTCTTTCTTTTGTAGACTAAGTATAAGTCTAGGGCCTTCAGCCCATATTTTATGATTAAGTCATTAGGACTTAAGCCTTTTTATTTTATACAGGAAAAAGAACTACATGCTGTTTTATTTTACACTACTTGTTGTTTTGGGTAAACATCATGTTGTTTACCCTAAGTTGTAACCAAAGGGCTTATATAAGCCTCTTCACTTGCAAGTAATAAGAGGACTCGAATTTTAAACAAAACAAAACCCTAGACTCTTTCTAGTTGACGGCTGCCTCCTCCTTGGAAAGCATCCTCACGATTTCTTCTTGTGCCAAGAAGAATCACCTGGTGTATCACAAGTCTTCCGCAGCTTGTGTGGTCCTTTCAATCCACTCATCCCATTCGCCTTGCTCCTGAAGGTCTCGAGTTTCTCGATCAACAGTTGCACCACCACCTTAGCTCACATCATCTGGTATCAGAGCCTAAAAGCTCTTTAAACATCAGGTTGATTCTATCCTCTCTTCATTTTTGCGATTTATTTTGTTTGCCCAACAGTTTTGGCTTTTGATTTTGTTCCTTTCTCTTTCCCCTTGAGGTTCTCGGTAAGAAGGAGAAGATTCAAGTCATCTACCACAAACAATCTACAAAAAAAAAAAAAAAAAAATCAGGTTCTATCATTCCATTGTCTTTTTTGTTTCATATTACAAAAAAAAATTATAAGAAAATTTGCTTGTCCTAGTCGTGTCCCGCGTTCCTTTGGATAGGTGCTAGCTGTCGAGTATCTTAGTGCTAGGTTTAGGTAGCGTAGCTGTCCGCGTCCTTGGTAGTTAGCCGCGCAGGTTAGTCCGGGTCGCGAGTCTTGTGTTCCTTGTCCCGTGTAGTGTCTTAGACCATCCCTAGGTTAACTCGCGTCCGTCTAGCAGCCAACCGTCCCGCGCCCTAGTGTAGCTCGATTAGTTAGGCGGCTAGGGGTTTTCTGGTAGGTTTAGGCACTTTAGTTTAGTTTAGGAAGTTTCCCTTAAGTGTCCTAGATTCATTAGATAGTTTCCTTAAAGTTTTAGGCCATATAATTAGTTTAGGAAAATTGTCTAGATAGTTTTTAGGAAATTTCCTAGATTTGTAGATAGATTTTAGTTTGTTTTTAGAAATTAGGAAATAAGTAGATTTTCTTAGATATATAATTTTCCATTTTAGAGTAGACATTTAATTTTAGGATATTTTCTATATCTTTAGGTTTCCTTTTCTAGAATAGGAAGTTTTCCATTTTTTTTCTTTTGGTTGCATTTTCTTGTTTTTAATCTCTCTTTATAAAAATATAAAAATAAAATCTGTGGGAATTTTCCATTTAAGGAGAATTTCCATATTATACAAGTTTCCTTCCCGGGAAACTTTCCATTTCTGAAATTTCCTTTTCTCGGAAAAGGAAATATGTCAGGTCGAGACGAGTCTCCGCCTGGGCAGTCCGACCCAACGGTCATCCAAATGCTACAAGCAATCACTGCCCAGATGACCACCTTCACGACTCGTCTTGAGCGTTTGGAGGAGCCGGTACGCGCACCAGCCGAGAACACACGCCACCATCACCGGCAAGATCCACGTCAGTACCAATATGATCGACCCGAGGCATCCCATCGTGGTCTAGGGAGAGACCCATACTACGACGAGTCACCACCGGCACACAGGCAACCAGCCGGCCACCATGACATCAAGCTCAACCCACCCTCATTCTCGGGAAAGTTAGACCCTGAAGAGTACTTAGATTGGGAACGCCGAATGGAGTTGATCCACGACTACTACCACCACAACGAGGAACGCAAGGTCACCTTAGCGACAGCCCAGTTCACCGACCACGCACTGGCGTGGTGGGATCGCGAGCTAGCCACTCGCCGGAGAGCAAGAATGGGAGCTCCTACGACTTGGTACGAGTTGACTCAGATAATGAGGCGACGATATGTGCCACCTCATTTCCACCGAGAGCTGCAGCGACGATTTAGACGCCTTACCCAAGGCAGCAAGTCGGTTCCTGAATATTTCGACGAGTTCGAACATCTTCGAAACAGACTAGAAATGGAGGATTCGGAGGAGAGTCTCATGGCTCAGTTTATCGACGGACTGCATGAGTCGATAGCACGTAAGATAGAGTTGCAACCCTACCACGACCTTGGAGAGCTTTTCCACCTGGCCGTTCAGATCGAAAAGAGTAACAGGCGCAAGTCTTCGGCGCCTATCCGACCTAGGAGTAACTGGGGTACTAACCCCAAGGCTTTTGACCGCACTGCCACCACCAGTGACCCACGACCCCGAGAGAGATCCACGGACGGCGCCATACCGACCAAGGCACCCGTGACCACTCCTAGACCTGCCCCACCGGCAACCAACGCAGGTCAACCCCAGAAGAGCAGTGCCATCACGTGTTTTAAGTGCAAGGGTAGAGGACACATGTCTCGTGAATGCCCCAACCAACGAACCATGATCTGGACTGCTTCCGGAGACTACGACTCCGCAGACGAGCAAGACGAGTATCCACTCACGACAGACCCTATGTCTGAAGGGGAAGTCGAATACGCCGACTCAGGCGAGATGTTAATGATCCGGAGAGTTCTCAGCTCACGCCTAGATCAAGAGGAAATCGAGCAGCGTGAGAACATTTTCCACTCAAAGTGCACCATTCTCGGAAAGGTCTGCTCTCTGATCATTGACGGCGGCTCCTGCACCTACGCCGCTAGCAAGTACATGGTAGAGAAGCTTGGATTGCCCGTGACCAAGCACCCCAAGCCCTACAGGCTTCGTTGGCTCAACAACAAGACGGAGCTGTACATTTCCGACCAGGTCCGAGTTTCCTTCAGCATCGGACGCTACCAGGATCAAGTATTGTGCGACGTCGTTCCCATGTCAGCTGGACATCTCCTATTGGGACGACCTTGGCAATTCGATAAGGAGACCACTCACAATGGACGCACCAACTTCTACTCCTTCTTCCACGATAAACGTAGGTACAACCTGGCACCTATGTCTCCTCAAGAAGTGCACGGCATGCAAGCAAAGATGGCGAAGGATCAGCATGCCAGAAAAGAGAACTTCCTCGTCAACGTCGCAGACATGAGGAAGGCTGCAAGCACCGCAGGCACCCAGCTCGTCCTCATGCTTTATCAAGAGGTCTTGAGCGCATCCGAGGCCCCCAGCACTCCTTTACCGGCGGATGTCCAGGCACTCCTGGGCAAATACTCGGACGTCTTCCCAGACGAAATTCCGCCTGGGCTACCACCTCTCAGAGGCATTGAGCATCACATCGACCTCATTCCCGGAGCCCAGCTGCCAAACAAGCCCGCCTATAAGGTCACCCCGGAGGAAGCAAAGGAACTTGAGCGACAAGTTCAGGATCTCATGGCTCAAGGCTACGTCAGAGAAAGCCTTAGCCCTTGCGCCGTTCCCGTCCTCCTTGTGCCAAAGAAGGATGGAAGTTGGCGAATGTGCGTCGACTGCCGAGCAATTAACAACATCACAGTGAAATACCGGCATCCGATTCCGCGACTTGACGACATGCTAGACGAACTAAGCGGAGCATCCATTTTCTCAAAAATCGACCTCAAGAGCGGATATCATCAAGTTCGCATGCGAGAGGGCGATGAATGGAAAACGGCTTTCAAGACCAAGCAAGGTCTGTACGAGTGGTTGGTTATGCCCTTCGGTCTGTCCAACGCACCCAGCACCTTCATGCGTCTCATGAACGAAGTCCTTCGGCCGTTCATAGGAAAATTCGTTGTGGTCTACTTTGACGACATACTCGTCTACAGTGCTTCCCATTCCGACCACTTAGAGCATTTGGAGACAGTGATCACGACGCTTCAAAAGGAGCAGCTATACGCCAACCTTAAGAAGTGTACCTTCTGCACGGATCAGGTCGTCTTTCTTGGATTCGTCGTCAGCTCACAAGGGCTTCGAGTTGACGAAGAAAAGATCCGTGCTATTCAAGAATGGCCCACGCCAACCAACGCCAGCCAAGTCCGAAGTTTTCATGGCTTGGCGAGCTTCTACCGCCGATTTGTACGTGACTTCAGTACGATCGCCAGCCCCTTGACAGCGACTATCAAGAAAAACCAAGACTTCAGATGGGGCCCAGAACAGGAAAAGTCGTTTCAGCTGCTAAAGGAACGACTCACGCAAGCACCTGTGCTGACATTACCAGATTTCGATAAGACTTTCGAGGTAGAGTGCGACGCTTCAGGTGTAGGCATTGGAGCAGTCCTGACACAGGGTGGAAAACCAATTGCCTACTTTAGTGAAAAGTTAAGCGGCGCAGCTCTCAACTATCCCACGTACGATAAGGAATTGTACGCTTTGGTCCGAGCTCTAATGACATGGCAGCATTACTTGCTCTCGCGAGAATGCGTTATACACACGGACCATCAGACACTCCAACACCTCAAAGGGCAGACGACCCTAAAGAAGAGACACGCCCGGTGGCTGGAGTTTATCGAGACATTTCTGTACGTCATCAAGTACAAGAAGGGTACGGACAATGTCGTCGCAGATGCACTTTCCCGAAGGCATAGCTTGATCTCGGTCATGGAGTCCAAGGTTATGGGCTTTGAAATGCTCAAGGACCTTTATGCTGAAGACCACGATTTCAAGGAAGCCTTCAAGGAGCACGGACAGGGCAAATACACCCGCTTCTACCTGTTTGACGGTTTCCTATTCAAGGACAAGCGTCTTTGCATTCCAGGCGGTTCAGTTCGCGAACTTCTACTCAGGGAAGCTCATGGAGGCGGATTGATGGGGCACTTTGGCGTTGCCAAGACCTTGAGCATGCTCAAGGAGCACTTCTACTGGCCACGCCAACGCCGAGATGTGGAAGCCCATTGCGAAAAATGCCTTGTCTGCAAACGGTCTAAGTCTAAGATGCATCCTCAAGGCCCCTACACGCCACTTCCAGTTCCGTCATCTCCTTGGACGGATATCTCCATGGATTTCGTCTTGGGTTTACCTATAGTCCATCACAAGGACTCCATACTCCTCGTCGTCGACCGTTTTTCGAAGATGGCGCACTTCATACCTTGCAACAAGACGAACGATGCGATTCAGACAGCGAACCTGTTCTTCCGAGAGATCGTCCGTCTACATGGCATTCCCCGCACCATTGTGTCCGACAGGGACACTAAGTTTCTCAGTCACTTCTGGCGGGTTCTGTGGAAGAAACTTGGTACCAGTCTGATATTCTCTACGGCATATCACCCACAGACGGATGGTCAGACCGAGGTCGTCAACCGAACCCTATCTCAAATGTTGCGTGCGACAATTGGTCGCAACCTGAAGAATTGGCTCGAGTGTCTCCCTTATGTCGAGTTCGCGTACAACAGAGCAGTTCATTCCGGCACCAAGAAGACACCGTTCGAGATTGTCTACGGCTTCAACCCCACTACACCCATCGAATTCGCCCCTATTCCACTTGGTGAGGTCGTCAGCTTAGAAGGCGAAGAGAAAGCGGAATATGTCAAGCGCTTACACCGGGAAGTCAAGGAAAATCTGGAACGGAGGAATGCCCAAACAGCAAAACACGCCAACAAGGGAAGGAGGCACGTGGTCTTCAACGAGGGAGATTGGGTCTGGTTACATCTACGACCCGAACGTTTTCCCCAACGGCGTAAGAGCAAGCTAGCACCACGTGGCGATGGCCCATTCCGAGTCCTGCGACGAATCAACGACAACGCCTACCAACTGGAGCTTCCAGGTGAGTATAATGTTTCTACTACGTTTAATGTTGCTGACTTGGAGTTATTTGATGCAGGTGATGACTTTGCTTTGGAGACCAAAGCACCTGAAGAGGGAGGGAATGATGAGGACATCATACCACAAGCTATACCACGAGTTCCACCAGGGCCTTTGACACGATCCAGAGCACGAGCATTAGAAGACAAGTTCAACCAGCTCATGGAACACGCAGACGACCAGGAGCTCACGGATGAGAAGCCACCAGACGGCTCAGAAGACCAGCCGGACCCGTTCACTTCAGCTAAGGAGCATTGGAGATTCCTGTTTGAAGACTCTTCCACCTCCGGTGTCTTTACCATTACCATTCGGTAAAGACACTAAAAGACGTGCTAAGACATTGTACTCTTTTTCCTATCTTCGGTTTTGTCCCACTGGGTTTTCCGAAGAAGGTTTTAATGAGGCAACACTCTTAGTGTGCAAGACGACGAAGACTTGTTCACACAATCCGACACCTTCACAAGTCTTAGTCAAATTCGGCCTTTACTCCTATATAAGGCTTATCTGTCTCATTTCTTTCTTTTGTAGACTAAGTATAAGTCTAGGGCCTTCAGCCCATATTTTATGATTAAGTCATTAGGACTTAAGCCTTTTTATTTTATACAGCAAAAAGAACTACATGCTGTTTTATTTTACACTACTTGTTGTTTTGGGTAAACATCATGTTGTTTACCCTAAGTTGTAACCAAAGGGCTTATATAAGCCTCTTCACTTGCAAGTAATAAGAGGACTCGAATTTTAAACAAAACAAAACCCTAGACTCTTTATAGTTGACGGCTGCCTCCTCCTTGGAAAGCATCCTCACGATTTCTTCTTGTGCCAAGAAGAATCACCTGGTGTATCACAAGTCTTCCGCAGCTTGTGTGGTCCTTTCAATCCACTCATCCCATTCGCCTTGCTCCTGAAGGTCTCGAGTTTCTCGATCAACTGTCTGGTCCAAAGAGTTGGGTCTTAGCGCTTATAGCTCTGCCCATAAGGCATGATAGTTCCCAAGATGCTTGGTGAAGTCTCCATCATCTTGGCTGAGTGTGGTGAGTGATCTTTTAATCTCAAACACCTGAGTTAGGTTCGATACATTGCCATACACATTCTTGAGGGTCTCCCAGAGGTCCTTGGCTGTTTCACAGCAAGTAGTTCTGTCCCTTAAGAATGATGGGAATGACAAGTTGTTTGTTGCTATCCATGGCGGCTTGTTCTGGATTTCAAATTTCTAATGTATAGACCATTGGATAATAATATTGTCCAGCGGTTAAAGAGAGATGGCTGGGAGTTTAAGGAAACGGTTTGGGGTAGGCTTAGTTGATGATATGAATTTGAGGCTCTGATGGATAATCTCAAGAAATTACCAATTCTACCTTCTCACAACTCAGCACCAAATGGATGTTTGAGGATTGATACAATCTCAGAGTGAGCAAGATAGAAGAGTTTATTGCAAGAGTTAGAGTGTATTGTGCACACTCAGAGAGATTTGAAGAGGATTGAAGTGGTTTGCGGAGTAAGTTTTGTTATTACCCACTGGTTAATAGCAAGTGAACCCATATTATGTGTGTTCTTGAGAGAGGAGAGTAACTGGCGTGAGAGTTTAGGAGTGTAAGAGAGTATTAAAAAGTTATGGATCAAAAACGCTCTGATACCAAGTTGAATTTGCGGAAGTTAGAAGAGGGAAGTGTGAAGATTATGTGAACTCCATGGAGAAACTCGACAGAAAGAACAATGAGGAAGACAATGGGAATGTTATTGCTAAACGTGTGTGTGATACAATGTAGGAAGAAGCCTTAATATAGGCAAATTTACACAAGGCAGAATTCAAACAAGAAAGGGACGTGGGGCTCGTCCAAGGAGTGAAAGTGACCCTTCACAAACGGCTAGCACCACCCGTGACTACTTCTTGCAGCCCCACTTCCTTCTAGAAGCTCTTCCTTGCTGCCATAAATCTTCCTTAGCAGGCATAGACTTTATTGGACTAAATCCAGAGTGGGCTTCACACATGGGCTGCATACATTTGGACTTGGCCATTCTTGGACTGCAAGGCGGCCTAAAGTAAGCCGTGATGCCCAAGTCACTGTCTTGCTCAATACTGTCCAAACATCAGTGTATTAAGTCAAAATAATGATCATATGCATGAGTTGAGCTAGGAAAGACTGTTTTGCAATGTTTACCAAGAAAGCAAGCTTCACACTTATAATGATTAAAAGAAATTTTTGGGAATATTAGTTCAAAAGCTTTAAAGTGTGGATGACCTAATCTAGCATGCCACAATGTTCCATCAGAAAGCTCATTATTACTAGACAAACAAGAACCTAAACTAGAAGAAGAGAGATCGCCAAGTATGTATAGATCATCCTTTGTGCTTCCTCTTCCAAGGACTCTTTTTGTTTCAATATCCTGAAAAACAACATTCATTAGGACCAAATATCACATGACAATTCAAATCAGTTGTTGCTCTTTTAACAGACACAAGAATAGATGTAAAGGATGGCATAAAAAAAGCTTTACTATCCTTATCAAACAATCTTAGATTTCCTATGCCTTAAATGAGAATTTTGGTTCCATTAGCAATCACTATATTTCCTAAGACAGGTTCTAAGTTGTTTATCAAGTTTATATCACTAATCATATGGTGAGAGACTCATGACTCTATTATCAAAGGTTTGTTCATAGCATGAGCAACATAAGAGGCATGAAGAGATTTACCAACAACTTTACCAGATTCATCTTTGAAAACCCTTAGTATAGCTTCTAAGTCTGATTTTCTGACAAATTCCTGATCAGATGTTGAAGGACCAATCTGTATCTCCTTCCCAGGACGTTGAATGGACCGCACTGTACCATCATGGGAGGTGCTTGTATGCGGAATATGAGAAGACATGCTTGCTTGATTCACGCTTGCTGAGATGCTATTCTTGAGACTAACATGCTTATTCTGGTCACGCCACCAAGCCGGCTTGAGGTGAGGTTGCAACGACCAACACTGGTCCTTGTGATGGCCATTTCTTTTGCAATGTGAACATATGTACACGGCCTTCTTATCATCCTTCTTGTAGAAACTTTTGTTTGCTGAGACAAGGTCAGTTTTGTCTCCAAATAAAACGTGAGAGCCTTGCTCCTTTTGAACTCTAGCACACACCTCTTCTAAACTAGGTAATTTGTCCTGTCTCAAAAGATGCTTAGTGAGATGTGTAACTAGAGTTTAGAGTCATTAGCAACCCAAAAACTTTATCCTGTTCCTTTCATTAAGAGTCAAAGGATCAGTAGTAGCTGGCCTCAACATTTCTAACTCAGCCCAAAAGGCCCTAAAGACTCCAAAATGCTTAGTAAATTCAACATCTTCCTGTTGAAGTTGGTTCAAAGACTTTTTAACTTCAAAAATTCTTAGAAGATTGGATGTGTTACCATATACATTCTGAAGTGTATCCCACAACTCCTTTGCATCCTCCCAGTATGAATAAGCTGCTTATAGTGACGCCTCAAGTGAGTTCTGTAGGATTGCTAACACTAGCCGGTCTTCTTGAAACCACTTGCTTTCCATGTCCTGTTATGCGTGTTGGTCTGCTTCAAATGTGAGCCTAAATCCCCTTACTACACAATTTGGTCTTCATTGTTCTGGACTACAAAAGATAGTTCATTCCTTTCAAATTAACCGGATCCATCAATTGCTTGTGAAGCTCCATGCGACTGCTTGCTAAGAAACTTTGGAAGAAAACTTGTTAAAAACACTTTCTAAACAAGTATCACCCTTCAACAATCAACTGAACACCCTTCAGACCAAGAAACGACCACCTTAGATCAGTATACTACTTTCCATATGACAAAAACACCAACCCAAAGAAGATTCAACACGCTTGATCTAGAGGTGCTTCACATGCGCCTTAATAGCGTGTGCAACAGGGTGAGAACTGACCTAACCGTTTCTCAACTACTTGTAAACAGTATTAACAGCTCAACACTTCAAGGATAAGGATGATCCAGTACATAAAACCGACTTTAACAGCCTAACCAATCCAAGAACCGAATTTCTCGCCAATTTCAAGATTTAAAAAATTTTAGCCTTTCACAAGAAACATTTTTTTGAAGCCTAAAACATTTCTGATTTAGATAAAAATTTCTGAAATGCTTTACAACGTCCTTATCTAGCTTTCTATCATTCAAGTATTGAGAGAAAGCAAGAAGAGCTGAGAATTTTATCACCAGACTTTGAAGAAGGGCAAAACCGGACACCTCGCAGAAGATCAATCAAAAGGATGTGAATCTTGAAAAAGATTGAAGCAGACCTCCCGAAATAACAACTAGAGTCTTTAAAATTGACGTTAGGCTTTGGAATCACGTGATTTGGTGAAGAATTTAATGAGATAAGGTTGTTACAAGACGAAGAACACACGGCGGAGACGATCAAGACACCGTCGGGAATGGGATTTGATAACTTTTGATTCCGTCGACCAAATTACGTGATTCCACCGGGGATATGTTCAGAATTCTCCGGAGAAGAATCCTTGAAGAAGAAATTGGCAAGATATGACGAGATTTTTACGGAGAACGTGATGGAAGATCGACGACCTCGCGGATGGCTTAACTTCGAAGGTTCCGATAAAACTTGAAGAAAAACCCAAAGATTTGCAGGAAGCTCGCTCTGATACCATGTGAGAATTGAGAGAACGATTGAAGAATGAAGAATGATGAAAATTTATGCAGAGAATAAGAGAGAGAGAATTTGAATGGAGAACAAGAGAGAGAGTTTAGAAAAGTAAAATTGTATTTCATACATTCAAAAAGAGTTATACAAGGGGTTTATATAGATGTTTACAACACTTGTAGCTAAACACTCTTAAACACGTCTAAGACTAGTGTTTGGCTATAGGATTAATATCTTCCTTAAACTCTCTCTCTTTGATTAAGCATGTCTAAACTCCTTTTTAATCCAACAAGAGTGAGGAAGGATCCATCCAACTGGGTGAACACTAGAGTCTATTTCAACAGTCAGGCTCTCGCTCATCCTATTCAAGCCGTGTGCTCTCTGGCCCACTATACGGATGAACACCTAGCTTTCATTGGAACAATTGATCAACATGAGGTGTCTAAACCGTATGATAAAGCTAAAGAACACAAGGTGTGGAGAGACGCAGTAGGAAAGGAACATGGAGCTATGCAAAGGAACCATACATGGGATGAAGCCGATTTTCCAAAAGGGAAGAAGGCAGTGGGATCAAGATGGGTCTTTACCATTAAGTACAGGAGTAATGGGAAGATTGAGAGATACAAGACTAGGCTAGTGGCTAAAGGTTTTACACAAACCTATGGAGAAGAATACTGTGATACTTTTGCACCAGTGGCCAACCTAGACACAGTAAGAGTTTTACTCTCCCTAGCTACTAATCTGGAGTGGGAGTTGTGGCAGATGGACGTCAAAAATGCATTCCTTCAAGGGGAACTAGAAGAAGAAGTTTACATGACACCACCTCCAGGTCTTGAAGATACAATCACACCAGACAAAGTTCTAAGACTTGGAAAGGCAATCTGTGGACTTAAACAGTCCCCAAGGACCTGGTACCACAAGCTTAGCTCAACACTTCTCAGCCGTGGATTCAAGAAGTCAGAATCAGACCATACCCTCTTCATCCTTGCAGGTCAGAAAGGTATTATAGTCATTCTCATATATGTAGATGATATTATCATCTCTGGGAATGAAAAGGTAGGAATCTTTTGTTAGAATTAGCGGAAATAAACAAGAGAATAAGAGAGTTTAGTTGGAGATTAAGAAAGATTAACTAAGATTAGGAAGTTAAACATAAAAAGTATAAAATGAAAGTAGAAAGAATGTGAAGGATAATTTGTATTTCCTTAAGTTTACAAATGGGAGATGCTACATATTTATAGACTGACACTAAGAATGTTTGAATTTGAATTAGGCTGCTGGATCCAAGGTAGTGAAAGTGACATATCACAACAGCTGTATGCTTAAGTTGAACATGTGACCTCATTTGAATTCCCACTCCCACGTTCTGATAAAGGGAAGAACTCTTCTAGAAGCTTAACCACACTTTGGCATGAACATCTTGGTCTTGTGGGCTCCTTATGGGCTGGAAAACATCTCAAGCTATGGACTTAATTCCTCATGTTATTCATTAGGGCCTGTGTACACTTGGGCTGTGTAATGAACCTCTGGTCCTGGGCCTCAACACTCTTTTACTTCTGTCTGGGCTATAGCATTTGTTATGGGCAGTGCACCTTATGGATGGCCTTATTCTTCAAGTGATGCTAGTGTAGTTTAGTTTATGAGTGGCCTTCTTCTAGCTGAGATGGGCTGGGCTGCCTTGTTCCTGTGGGCCGCCTATGGGCTGCATTGTTCCTCTCCTTGTTTGCAGACGGCCTGGGCTTCCTCCTATTTGGTTGGCCTTCTCTTGCTTACTGAGGAATGATATAGTCCGGCTAAATATATAAGATTCATGTAGTGCCTGGTCTTCTTTGGAGCTTTTGGTTTCATTTGTTGATACCACAGTCGTGAACAACCTTCCCTTAGCTATTCTCCATTCTTTGAGTTTGATTACTCAACGCAACTTCTTGGGCTGATTAATCATCTCTCTTGATGAAAATACTTAGCTGATTCATCATCTTCCACCTGTTTGTCTTTCCACTTGTGGGTTCTGACAGCTTGATGGTCCTTGGTTCTAGTCTCTAGCTGGTTTTTGTTTATTGCTTGTTTGCTGCTCCCTTGATTTAATCCAATAGGCTTCATCTTGATGAAGTCTTGGAATAATAGACCACTTTAACAGCTTCTCCAGTCTTTGAAAATATCCGCCAGCCCCTTCTCTTTTGATCCCATCATTGTTTGTCTTGTCCAATGATGAATACTTCGGCCTTATCTGCTTCTTTAACTTCAAGACAACTTCACTGTATTGGAACACTTTTAGCATTTGCATTGTTGCACCTTTAGGTTCCTTTTAGCCTTTGCATTGTTGCACCTTTAGGTTCCTTATTGGTGCCATCTGATGGATGCTCATTCTCACCCCTTCACAAGCTTGACTCAGAGAGTAAGACTATGAGTCAAGTTTGGAAGGATGAGCATCAAAGATCACCAATGATATTGTACCTCCTTTTTAAAGAATGCTTTCTTGTTTGCGTTAGCTATGCTTTCAGCCATCGCAGTTATAAGGTTTAGGATATTTGGTCACAGGCAATCCTAGCTTTTTCACCATGTATTTCCTCGCGGCGTTGGAGCAGGACCCTCCGTTTATAATCAACGAGCACACTTTCCCATGGATTGTACATTTAGAGTGGAAAATATTTTCTTGCTGCTCTACCTCTTCTGGCTCAAATCTCAAGCTTAGAACTCGTCTGATCATGAGCATCTCTCCGGAGTCAGCGTAATCTATCTCTTCGTCAGATTGTTTATGGGTTGCAGTGGCTGCCTCCTCGTGCTTATCCTCGGACTCGTAGTCTTCTGAGGCGGTCAGTACCATTGTCCTTTGAGTGGGACATTCTCGGGACATGTGTCTCCTTTCTTTGCATTTGAAACACATGATCTCGCTGCTCCTCTGGGACTGGGTCGGAGTAGTCGTGAAGGTGGTCGGATTTGGGGCAGTAGGGGCGGCCCTGGGAGCCTGGCTACTGACCACGGCGTTTCCCTTGAGGTGTGGGTCGCTGGTCGAGGCCATCTGAAGAGATCCTTCAACGAGAAGGATGACAACCCAAGACCGGCAACAAGCTGACTCGTGGAAGATGAAGGGTTGGATGGTCAAATTCTTGTGGGATGGAAAGTATGGAACAACAATGGATGATTCGATCACGCGGATGAGTTTGCAGGCTAGTGGATCGATTGTAATCCAACCAAGGAGATGGGAGAGCCTTTATTATTCCGACTTGATCCTAATAGGATATGACACAACTAGCAATCTCAAGGATTTCGCAAAATTGCCTATAGATACTACACACTATAGGGAGATTTGGCGAGAATGTAACTGATCAAACTTTCAAGTGATTAAGAAAAGATATTCAACAAGAAAATTTGATAAACCCTTCAAGTGTGGCCACGGCCAAGTATAAATAGAGGTTACAAGGGGGCGGTGGTCAAGAAGTCAAAACCATGCATGTAAATCATGGATTTTCTTCCAAAGACCACACGGAAAACAACAATCATTTATGAGATTTGACCATGTTTGAATTCGCCAACAATAGGAATGAAATGGGCCGGCCCAAACTTACTAATCCAAAATCCAAAATTTTCCATGGGCCTTAGACAAAGATCCTTAGAATTTTATTTAGACCTCATCAAAACCTTGGTGAGAAAAACCCAATGAGAAAAACCTGAGCTGGAAGATGGTGGTGAAGCCTTGTGGAAAAGAACTTCAACAGATTTCTTAAGCTCCTTGGTTCTGGCGCGAGTCAACAGTCCAGCCGGAATGGTCCATGAGTCGATGGTCCTGGTCGGGTCGGTCCATGGTCGAGTGAAATTCTGGTCGAGGTTGAGTCTTGGTCGAGTCGAGGTCCGGTCGTGGTGGAGTCTTGGTCGAGTCAAGGTCCGGTCGTGGTCGAGTCTTGGTCGATTCAAGGTCCATTCGTGGTCGAATCTTGGTACGATCATCTGGTCGGGCTACATCGTCCGTGGGTCGCTTGTCCATTCGTCCTGCTGCTCGTCCCATTACATGCTCAGGTGATCGTTCGGGTGATCATCCGGATGGTCGTCCGGGTGTGTGTCCGTGTGTCCGTACGAGCGTACATCCGTGTTTCCGTCCAGGTGTGCGTTCGTGTGTTCGTCTGATACATCCCGTTGGTCGTCCTTCCGTTCGTCCCAAACCTCAATTCTCGGCCTGATCGTTTGTTCGACCAAACGGTCGTCCGTGGTCGAACCAGGGTTGTCCTTCCTGGTCAGGGTCACATCATCCCCTCCTTATTGAAGAGGATTTGATGATGTAAGAACTTGGATGGGCTGTCTTTTCACCGAGAAATTCAGGATAATGGGACAGAATTCGATGGTAGCGAAGGGGTGGATCGAAGGGACCACACAAGCTGTGAAGGGGGCTTGTGATACTCCAAGAACTTCAACCAATGGGGTTGAAGTCGACGGCTCCAAGCAAAGGGATTGCTGGCGGCTGTTTTGTCTAAAAGACTTAAGGGTTTTTGTTAAAATTGCTTGTTATTTCATAAAGTGAAACAAGAAGGCTTATATAATGCCTTGTTACAATTTTAGGGTAAACTACAAGGCGTTTAACCTTTAGGAGATTAAAACAACATGTAGTTTACTTATTGTAACTTAGAATAAATAAGGGGCCATAATTAGTCAACATGACTTAACCCAACTAAACACTTAGACAAATAAATCGAAATTAAAGAAGGAAAAGCCCAATAACACTTAGGCTGAGAATTCGCCTGAAGACTTGTGAATGGGATGGAATTATGAACAAGTCTTCAACGCCTTGCGAACTAGGAGTGTTGCCTCATTAAAACCTTCTTCGGAAAACCCAATGGGACAAAACCGAAGATAGGGAAAAGAGTACAATTTCCTAGAACGACTTTTGGTGTCTCTACCGAATGGTAATGGTAAAGACACCGGAGGAGGAAGAGTCTTCGAGAAGGAACCTCCAGGGTTCCTTTTCTAGCTGGAACAGAGCTCCGGTCGTGGGTGCAATGGCCAGAACAGGCTGGTTGGGGGCGTGTGGCTGGCGGGTCGTCTGGCCGGATGCGTGACCCGGGCCGGTCATCTGGCCGGCTGGCCGGGGGCTGGACGTCTGGGTCGCCTCTTGTTCATCTCCTGTCCCACACTCCAACAACAGGCTGAGCTTGTCTCCTAAAGCTTTCCTCTTGGACCGCGTAAGAGGTCCAGGTGGAATGACCGGTGCAGTAGCTGGTTCGATGCCCTCATCATTCCCTCCCTCTTGAAGTGCTTTGGTCTCCAAAGCAAAATCCTCACCTGCATCAAACAACTCTAAGTCAGCAACATTGAAAGTACTTGAAACATTATACTCACCTGGGAGTTCGAGCTGGTAGGCGTTGTCGTTGATTCTCCGAAGAACGCGGAATGGGCCATCTCCCCGGGGTGCAAGCTTGCTCTTTCATCGCTGGGGAAATCTCTCGGGGCGCAGGTGTAGCCAAACCCAATCTCCTTCCTTGTAGACCATGTGCCGGCGTCCCTTGTTGGCATTCCTGACGTTCTGGATGTTGCGTTGCTCAAGGTTCGCCTTAGTTTCCTCGTGAAGTTTCTTGATGTAGTCTGCTTTGGCTTCTCCCTCCAAGCTGATGGCGTCGTCTAACGGGATTGGTGTGAACTCAATCGGAGTGGTCGGGTTGAAGCCGTAGACAACTTCAAAAGGTGATCTCTTCGTGCCTGAATGTGCAGCTCGGTTGTAGGCAAACTCGACGTACGGAAGAAATTCCAACCATTTCTTCAAATTTCGACCGATGGTCGCTCGCAATGTCTGTGACAAGGTCCGGTTGACTACCTCAGTCTGGCCGTCTGTCTGGGGGTGATACGCGGAAGAGAACAGGAGGTTGGTGCCCAATTTTCGCCAAAGTGCTCGCCAGAAGTGGCTCAAGAACTTGGTATCTCGGTCAGAAACGATTGTCCGGGGAATGCCATGAAGTCTGACGATTTCTTTGAAGAACAGGTCGGCGATCTGGCTTGTGTCGTTGGTCTTGTTACAAGCGATGAAATGTGCCATCTTAGAGAACCGGTCGACCACGACGAAGATGGAATCCTTATTGTGCAACTTCGGTAGGCCTAGGACGAAATCCATAGATATGTCTGTCCAAGGCGCAGATGGAACTGGCAAGGGCATGTAGGGGCCCTGCGGATGCAGCTTTGACTTAGCCCGCTTGCAGATAAGGCATCGGGCGCAATGTGTCTCGACGTCTCAGCGCTGATGAGGCCAATAAAAGTGTTCCTTAAGCATGCTTAAGGTCTTGTCAATGCCAAAGTGTCCCATGAGACCTCCACCGTGTGCTTCTCTGAGAAGCAGCTCTCGGATTGATCCCCTCGGAATGCAGAGTCGCTTGTCCTTGAGGAGGAATCCGTCGTGCAGGAAGAAGCGGCTGAAGTTCCCTTTGCCGTGCTCTAGGTGGGCCTGGGCGAAGTCGACATCCTCGGCATACAGTTCCTTGATCATCTCGAAGCCGAGAACCTTGGACTCCATGACAGAGATAAGGCTGTAACGACGAGACAATGCGTCAGCGACGATGTTGTCCGTTCCTTTCTTGTACTTGATGACGTACGGAAAGGTCTCGATGAATTCCAGCCAACGGGCATGTCGTTTCTTCAACGTTGACTGTCCACGGAGGTGCTGGAGCGTCTGATGATCGGTGTGAATGACGCACTCTCGGGCAAGCAGATAATGCTGCCAAGTCTCTAAGGCACGGACAAGGGCATAGAGCTCCTTGTCGTAGGTCGGATAGTTAAGGGCAGCTCCACTTAACTTCTCGCTGAAGTAGGCTACTGGTCGTCCGCCTTGGGTAAGGACGGCTCCAATGCCTATGCCCGAGGCATCGCACTCGACCTCGAATGTCTGCGTGAAGTCTGGTAATACGAGGACTGGTGCGTGTGTAAGGCGTTCCTTGAGTAGCTGGAAGGCCTTGTCTTGTTCGGGACCCCAACGAAAATCCTGGTTCTTCTTGATCGTCGATGTCAAAGGTCCAGCAATTGTGCTGAAGTCGCGGACGAACCGTCGGTAGAAACTGGCAAGTCCGTGGAAGCTGCGGACCTGGCTGGCGGTCGTCGGTGTGGGCCAATCCTGAATGGCCTTTATCTTCTCGTCGTCTACCCGAAGTCCCTGGGAACTGACGACGAAACCAAGGAATACTACTTGGTCGGTGCAGAATGTACACTTTTTGAGGTTGGCGTACAGTTGCTCTCTCTGTAAGGTAGTGATCACGGCTTGCAAGTGCTCCAGGTGGTCTTGGTAAGTCGTGCTGTAGACGAGAATATCGTCGAAGTAGACCACGACGAATTTTCCGATGAACGGGCGAAGAACCTCGTTCATAAGTCGCATGAAGGTACTGGGCGCATTTGATAAACCGAATGGCATTACGAGCCACTCATATAGGCCTTGCTTTGTCTTGAAGGCGGTCTTCCATTCATCTCCTTCTCGCATCCTTACTTGATGGTATCCACTCTTCAGGTCTATCTTAGAAAAGATGGCGGCTACGCTGAGCTCGTCAAGCATGTCGTCTAGGCGCGGGATGGGGTGCCGGTACTTGATGGTTATGTTGTTGATGGCGCGGCAGTCGACGCACATCCTCCAACTTCCGTCCTTCTTGGGTACCAGAAGAACCGGAACGGCACAGGGGCTGAGGCTCTCACGAACGTATCCTTGAGCCATGAGGTCTTGGACTTGTCGTTCTAATTCTTTAGCCTCTTCGGGGTTGACTCTGTAGGCTGGACGGTTAGGTAGCTGAGCTCCGGGAATGAAGTCAATGTGGTGCTCGATCCCTCGGATAGGTGGAAGGCCAGCTGGGATTTCGTCTGGGAAGACGTCTGCGTACTTGTCAAGAAGTGCGCGGATCTCGGCAGGCAGAGAGTGCTCCGTACTGGCCGTGTGTAGACTCTCTCTGTAGAGCATGAGCACGACTTGGGTGCCTGCGGTGCATGTGGCCTTTCTCATGTCTGCTACATTAATCAGAAAATTCTCCTTTCTGGCATGTTGATCCTTGGCCATCTTGGATTGCATTTCTTGGACGGCGTGTGCAGACATCGGGGCTAAGTTGTAGCGGCGCTTGTCATGGACGAAAGAGTAGAAGTTGGTCCGTCCGTTGTGCGTGGTCTCACGGTCGAATTGCCAAGGTCGTCCGAGCAGAAGATGTCCAGCTGACATCGGGACAACGTCGCAGGTGACCTGATCTTGATATCTGCCGATGCTGAATGAGACCTTCACTTGGTCTGAGATGTACAGCTCCGTCTTATTGTTCAGCCACCGAAGTTTATAAGGCTTGGGGTGCTTGGTCACGGGCAAGCCCAATTTCTCCACCATGTACTTACTGGCGGCATTAGTGCAGGATCCTCCGTCAATGATCAACGAACACACTTTCCCAAGTATCGTGCATTTGGAATGGAAAATGTTCTCTCGTTGTTCTTCTTCTTCAGGCTCAATTCGTGAACTAAGGACGCGTCGGATCATAAGCATCTCTCCGGAATCAGCGTATTCAATATCCTCATCGGAATGATGTGTCGGAAGTGTTGGCTCTTCTTGCTCCTCCTCGGATTCATAATCCCCGGACGCAGTAAGGACCATTGTCCTTTGAGTGGGACAATCCCGGGACATGTGTCCTCTGCCCTTACACTTGAAGCAGACGATCTCGCTGCTCCGCTGAGGCTGGGATGGGGTCGTGGCATGCGGTGGTCTAGGAGCTGGAGGCGCCGGTCTGGGGGCTGAGCTGGGGGCGACGGCTTTGCCTTTGAGTCGTGGGTCAATAGGCTGAGTTGTCCGCTCAAATGGCTTGGAACCGGTGTTCCAAATGTTTCTGGGTCGAGAAGGTGCGGCAAGCTTCCGCTTATGGCACTTCTCGATCTGGACTGCTAGGTGGAACAGCTCACCTAGGTCGTGGTAGGGCTGCAGTTCAATCTTTTTGGCGATGGAATCTTGCAAGCCATCGATGAATTGGGCCATAAGGCTCTCTTCAGATTCATCTACATCGAGTCGGTTACGTAGATGCTCGAACTCGTCAAAGTATTCAGTCACCGTCTTGCTTCCTTGAGTGAGGCGTCGGAAACGTCGCTAAAGCTCGCGATGGAAGTGGGGCGGTACATAACGTCGCCTCATGATTTGGGTCAGCTCGACCCATGAAGTCACAGAACCCATACGAGCTCGTCTGCGGGTGGTGACTTCGCGATCCCACCATGCTAAGGCATGGTCTGTAAATTGTGCTGTCGCAAAGATGACCTTTCGGGGATCATCATAGTTGTAGTACTCAAAAATGAGCTCCATGCGTCTCTCCCAGTCGAGATACTCTTCGGGGTCTAATTTCCCCGAGAAAGGAGGTGGGCTCATCTTGACCTCCGGGTAGTGGGTGGCTGGACGCGGCGGCGGTGGTGGTGGTAGGTCGTCGTCATAGTAGGGATGTCGACCCATAGGTGGCCGTTCGTGGTGGTATGGAGGCGCGGCAGGTGCGGCAGGGGGAGGCGGCGTGGCTTGCCTCAACTGCTCAAACTGAGTGGAGAATGTTGACATTTGTGCCGTCAGGGCTTGAAGAAGCTGTACCATGGTCGGATCAGCTTGCCCCGACGTTGATTCATCCCTTCCTGTCATATTTCCTTTTTTGGGAAAAGGAAATTTCTAGAAAAAGGAAAGTTTCCTTTTTGGGAAACTTGCAGAAATTGGAAACTTTCCTTATTTGGAAAGTTCCCGAGAATATATATATATTTTTTTTGATTTTATATTTATGCACAGAATTATAAAATAAGGAAAGAAAATATGCTATCTATAAAAGGAATAACCTAGAAAAAGGAAAATATCCTATGGATATATTTCCTAAACCTAAAAAGGAAACTAATAACTAGGGAATATCCTAAAGATTTATGTCTAATCTAGAAAAAAGAAACTAAATAAAATCCTAATAAATAACTAGAAAAATTTCCTAAACACTATCTAGAAAATTTTCTAAACTAATTTAATGCCTAGAAAACTTATGGAAACTATCTAGATACTACCTAAATACTATGGAAAACTTCCTAAAACTAGAACTAAGAATTTAGACAACTAAACTAACCTAGCCGCCTAACTACTCGAACCCTAAACGAGCCTAGTGCTCGGACGCCAAACTAGCCTAGAGGTGGCTACGCGGACAGGTGACGGCTAGCGAGTTGGGACGGGTGTGGAACGACTAGGGCGGCCGGCGCAGTACGAGACAGGACCTAACACTCGACTAGGGCTAGACTCGGGACGCTAAGGCTCACGCACGCTAAGACCTAGACCTAAGACACACTAGCTACGCTCGCGGACAGGAGAAGGGCGAGGACGCACGCTAAGACGCGGTATGGCAACAAACGGCTTGGTGCACTAGCGCACACGCGGTAGACCTAGGCTATCTAGACGCGGGATGCTCACGCATACACGCGGGAGCACACTAAGGGACCTAGACGCGAGTTGATACAACTCGTGGGGCTGCCTAACCTAGACCTAATGCAATGAGACTCAACAAGCGACACAAAGGAGGAATAGCCTGAACTAGGACGCTAGGGAACCTAGGCTGCTCGCGGTTTGGGTAGGATACTAAAGGGGGCCCTAGCAAGCAACACACAAATCCTTATGGATTTTCAAGTATGTGAATGTGTTCTATGTGAGTTTTCTAAGAACCCTAGTTTGATTTTAACAACCTAAACAATATTTTGTTTTCTTTTCTTAAAAAAAAAAAAAAAATTTCTAGCAATAAAACAAACAAATTTCTTCTATTTTTTTTTTAAATATGAAAAATAAGAAAAAGATTGATAGAACCTGAGAACCTCAGGGGAACGTTTGTGGTATGTGACTTGATTCCTCTCCTTCTTACCGAGAACCTCAGGGGAAAGAGAAAGATACACAATCAAAAGCCAAAAACTATTGCAACAAAACAATGAAAAAATCGCCAAAAATAAAAGGATAGAATCAACCTGATGATTTAAGAGCTTTAAGCTCTGATACCAGATGATGTAAGAACTTGGATGGGCTGTCTTTTCACCGAGAAACTCAGGATAATGGGACAGAATTCGATGGTAGCGAAGGGGTGGATCGAAGGGACCACACAAGCTGTGAAGGGGGCTTGTGATACTCCAAGAACTTCAACCAATGGGGTTGAAGTCGACGGCTCCAAGCAAAGGGATTGCTGGCGGCTGTTTTGTCTAAAAGACTTAAGGGTTTTTGTTAAAATTGCTTGTTATTTCATAAAGTGAAACAAGAAGACTTATATAATGCCTTGTTTCAATTTTAGGGTAAACTACAAGGCGTTTAACCTTTAGGAGATTAAAACAATATGTAGTTTACTTATTGTCACTTAGAATAAATAAGGGGTCATAATTAGTCAACATGACTTAACCCAACTAAACACTTAGACAAATAAATCGAAATTAAAGAAGGAAAAGCCCAATAACACTTAGGCTGAGAATTCGCCTGAAGACTTGTGAATGGGATGGAATTGTGAACAAGTCTTCAACGCCTTGCGAACTAGGAGTGTTGCCTCATTAAAACCTTCTTCGGAAAACCCAATGGGACAAAACCGAAGATAGGGAAAAGAGTACAATTTCCTAGAACGACTTTTGGTGTCTCTACCGAATGATAATGGTAAAGACACCGGAGGAGGAAGAGTCTTCGAGAAGGAACCTCCAGGGTTCCTTTTCTAGCTGGAACAGAGCTCCGGTCGTGGGTGCAATGGCCAGAACAGGCTGGTCGGGGGCGTGTAGCTGGCGGGTCGTCTGGCCGGATGCGTGACCCGGGCTGGTCATCTGGCCGGCTGGCCGGGGGCTGGACGTCTGAGTCGCCTCTTGTTCATCTCCTGTCCCACACTCCAACAACAGGCTGAGCTTGTCTCCTAAAGCTTTCCTCTTGGACCGCGTAAGAGGTCCAGGTGGAATGACCGGTGCAGTAGCTGGTTCGATGCCCTCATCATTTGACCTCAAATCCTGTTTATCTGCACAATAGGGAAGCAAGTCAGTAACATTAAAACTTGAACTGATTGGATACTTACCTTGTAGATCCAGCTTGTAGGCATTGTTGTTGATACGGCCGACAACAGTAAACGGGCCATCCACCCTTGGCAACAACTTAGACCGTCGCTCAACTGGAAACCGGTCCTTCCTAATGTAGATCCACACTTGGTCGCCTGGTTTAAATATGACTTCTTTGCGGTTCTTATTGGCAGCCTTAACATACTGCCTAGTCCTTGATTCAATGTTCTTGCGGGCTTCTTCATGGATCTTCTTACTTAACTTTTCCTTCTGATCACCATCGAAACTAGTTCAAAAACTCAAAGGAAGAGGCATCAAATCCAATGGTGATACAGGGTTAAACAATTTGGAAGGGAGAAAACTTAGAAGCTGGATGAACGACATGATTATAGGCAAACTCAATGTGAGGTAAGTTATCCTCCCATGTCTTAATGTTTTTACCCACAAATGATCGCAACAAAGAACCTAAGGTTCTATTTATAACCTCAGTCTGCCCATCACTTTCTGGATGACAAGCAGTAGAAAAATATAACTTAGTCCCTAACTTATACCAATGTGTCCTCTAGAAATGACTAAGAAATTTAGTATCCCTATCAGAAACAATACTCCTAGGCATACCATGCAATCGGACTATTTTCCTTAAGAATAGACTAGCAACATGTGAGGCATCATCAGTTTTGTTACAGGCTATGAAGTGAGACATTTTAGAAAACCGATCCACAACAAAAAAAATAGAATCCTTCCCATTCTTAGTCTTGGGCAGTCCTAAAACAAAATCCATTGACAAATCTAATCATGGATGTTCAGGAATAGGGAGTGGGTGATACAAACCGTGGGGTTGGATTGTGGACTTAGCTATTTTGCAAGTGGAACATCGGCTACACAAACATTCCAGGTCCTTTTTCATGTTAGGCCACTGGAAATGTTCCCACATGATAGCCAAAGTCTTGGCTACGCCAAAATGGCCCATGAGTCCACCAGCATGTGCTTCCCTTATGAACAATTCACGCAAAGAACACCTTGGGACACAAAGCCGATTTTTTTAGAATAGGAACTCATCCTTCTGGTAGTAAAAACCTGTAGAGAACTTGTAACAAGACTTATAGATGTCTTCATAGTCCGGATCAGTGACATAAAGAGGTTTGATATGTTCAAATCCCAACAACTTAATTTCCAAGGTAGAGAGTAAGGCATACCTTCGAGACAAAGCATCAGCCACGATGTTATCCTTTCCTTGCTTGTATTTGATAACATACAAAAATGTTTCAATAAATTCAACCCACTTGGCATGTCGTTTATTAAGTTTTTGTTGGCCCTTAAGATGCTTCAATGACTCATGGTCTGTGTTTATCAAAAACTCCTTAGGCCACAAATAGTGTTGCCAAGTTTGAAGGGCGCGTACCAAGGCATATAGTTCCTTGTCATACGTCGGATAATTGAGAGTGGCACCACCAAGTTTCTCACTAAATAGGCTATGGGACGCCTTTCCTGCATAAGAACAGCTCATATGCCAATCCCTGAGGCATCACACTCAATTTCAAAAGTGTTAGCCAAGTTTGGTAAGTTAGTTTATCTTTTAATGTTTGAAAAGCCTCCTCTTGAGGTTATTCCCACTTAAAACCAACTTCCGTTTTGACTACTTCAGTTAGGGGGGCGGCCAGGGTGCTGAAATCCTTCACAAAACATCTATAGAACTCGGCAAGACCATGGAAGTTGCGGACTTCCCCCACGGTCTTGGGTGTGGGCCATTCACGGATTTCCTTCACCTTCTCTTCATCTGCACTGACCACAAAGCCTAGAAAAACCACATTATCTGAACAAAAGGTACATTTGTCCATGTTAGCAAATAACCGTTCCTTTCTAAGTACTTCTAAGACAGCCTAAACATGTTTAACATGATCATTTAGACTCTTACTATAAATCAATATATCATCAAAGTAAACAACCACAAAATGACCGATGTATTCTCTAAGCACATGATTCATCAGCCTCATAAAAGTACTAGGTGCGTTTGTAAGACCAAATGGCATTACAAGCAATTCATAAAGTCCTTATTTTGTTTAAACGCTGTTTTCCACTCATCACCCTCCTTCATCCTAATCTGATGATACCTACTCCTAAGATCTATATTGGAAAACAGTCTAAACCCATGAAGTTCATCAAGCATGTCATCAAGTCTAGGGTAGGGTGACAATACCTGACAGTGATGTTGTTGATTACCCTACAAACAACACACATTCGGTACTTACCATCCTTCTTTGGAACCAAGAGCACAGGAACGACACATGGGCTTAGACTCTCACAAATATGGCCCTTACGCATCAGCTCCTCAACTAGGGTCTGAATTTCCTTTGTTTCTACCGGATTAGTTCGGTAGGAAGGTCGGTTTGGTAGCGCTGCTCCAGGGACAAGATCTATTTCATGTTCAATGCCTCGGATGGGAGGCAGTCCTGGAGGGCATTCTTCAAGAAATACATCCTGGAACTCCTGCAAAAGCTTAGACATCTCGCTCGGAAGCGCCGTCCATAGGTTAGTAGCATGGAGGCAAACCTCCTTATAGTATAATAGAAATATGGGCCGGTGTTCATCTAAATTTTTACTAACACCACCAGCTTTTATAAAAAAGTTGGTTTTACTTTTAGGTTCCAAAAACCTACCTTCTTGTTTTTTTGTTGTTTAAGGTATAATTGATCTTTGTAAACTTCTTGTGGAGTCATAGGAACAAGAGTTACCTTTCGGTTCTGATGAGTGAAGTGATGTTTGTTGGCATAGCCATCATGAATGACCCTGCGGTCTGATTGCCATGGCCTACCAAGCAAAATGTGTCTGTCTTCCATAGGAAGAACATCACACATGACTTCATCCTTGTAACTTCCTATTTCCAAAGGAACCTTGACTTGTAACTTGTCCAGCCTCGGTGAGCCATTGTAGAGGGTAGGGTCGCGGATGTTTAATAACTTTTAATCCAAGATTCTTGACCATGGTATCACTGGCCACATTTGTGCAGCTGTCTCCATCAATGATGAGGCTACACACTTTCCTTTTAATGGAACACCGAGAATGGAAAATATTTTCTCTTTGGTCAGGTTCCCTAGCTTTGGACTGAACACGTCAGGGCACGCCTAGTACCAACAGCTGGCCTTGAATCGGAGGCTCCTCCACGTCGTCCAGGTATTGGTCATATACCGGCTCTCTATCCTCTACCTCATCCTCTGTTTGGACGTCCCCATTCTCCATAAGTACCATGACCTTCTTGTTCACGCACTCGTTGGCATAATGGCCAATGCCTTGACATTTGAAACACCTTAGATCCCGAGACCTGGTGGGTCTTTCAAAGGCCTTGCCCTTGTCCATCTTGCTGGCAAAAGGGTTGGTATCCGGCCTTGAAGAAGACGGCTTAAGGTCAACAGGCCGTGTGGGTTTAAAGTCTCGGTGATACGGTGGCTTTGCTCCAAATGTTCCTGCACCAAAGGAAGGTCTATTAGTGGGTTTACGTTTCAATTGTTGTTCAATCAAAATAGCCTTATGAAGAAGCTCTTCAAGCTCCACATAGTGTTGAAGTTCCAGCCGGTCTTGAATGTCCCGGTTGAGACCGCCCAAGAATCGTGACATGGTAGTTTCACAATCCTCAGTAACCCCAGCACTGATCAGTAAGGTCTCCATTTCTTGAAAGTAGTCCTCCACTCCACGGCTACCTTGGGTCAATTGCCCCAACCTCAAGTGGAGATCACAGTTGAAATGGGATGGCACAAAGCGTCTACGAATGACATGCTTTAGCTCCTGCCATGTCTTAATTGGAGGCTCCCTATTGCGCCTTCTTGATATCACCGCTTGGTCCCACCAGCTGAGAGCATAATCATAAAATTCAGTTACTGCCACATTAACTTTATTATATCAGAAAAGTATTGGCTATTTAAGACTAATTCCATCTTTTGTTCCCATTCAAGGAACGTACTGGGATCATTTTTGCCGTGAAATGCTGGAATTTTGAGTTTCAGATTGTTGATACTATCTTGTGGTGGTGGTGGTCTTGGTTCACTCATGCGCCTAGGTCCCCTATGACTGCGGTTTGAATAGTCGCTTTGATAAAATTGGGCAGCAGCTTCATCCCCAAGGAAGCTTTGATCCGCTTGGTTTCTTATGGAAGAAACCTCTCCCCTTGGATCAGGAGTCCTAGCGTGTTGTCCAGGGGTCCTAACGTGAGGTCCAGGGGTCCTAACGTGAGGTTCTGAGTCCCTAACGTATTGACCGGTTGTCGGTTGTTCGTGGAACAAGGCATACCTTCGATATGGTCGGGGTTCAAGAAAGATATACCTTATGTCCTCACGTAGGCCATCTCTCAAACCGGCTTGCATGGAGATTAACAGTTCATCCATTATGTTGTTCATGCACATAGTGAGTTCATCTAGTAGACAAGTGTGGCGTGATTCTCCATCTGAATCTGACTCTTCTCTTGCCATAATTCACAAGGAAATGGCCAGATCAAAAGGTTCCACCACTTAAACAAATAAAACTATTTAATAAAAGATGGATCCAAATGAATAGCTAAAGATTCAGATTACAAGCGGATGTATAAGAATCATAATAGAGGAAGGTTAAGAGTACAGCCTGTTGGTGCTCTGATACCACTTGATGAGATCCTTCAACGAAAAGGATGCTCAACCCAAGACCGAAAACAAGCTGACTCGTGGAAGATGAAGGGTTGGATGGTCAAACGCTTGTGGGATGGAAAGTATGGAACAGCAATGGATGATTCGATCACGCAGATGAGTTTGGAGGCTAGTGGATCAATTGGAATCCAACCAAGGAGATGGGAGAGCCTTGATTATTCCGACTTGATCCTGATAGGATATGAAAAAACCTAGCAAGCTCAAGGATTTCGCAAAATTTCCTATAGATACTACACACAATAATGAGATTTGGCGAGAATGTAAGTGATCAAACTTTCAAGTGATTAAGAAAAGATATTCAACAAGAAAATTCGATAAACCCTTCAAGTGTGGCCACGACAAAGTATAAATAGAGGGTACAAGGGGGCGGTGTTCAAGAAGTCAAAACCATGCATGTAAAGCATTGATTTTCTGCCAAAGACCACACGGAAAACAACAATCATTTATGACATTTGACCATGTTTGAATTCGCCAACAATAAGTGAAATGGGGCGGCCCAAACTTACTAATCCAAAATTTGCCATGGGCCTTAGACAAAGATCCTTAGAATTTCAGTCAGGCCTCATCAAAGCCTTGGTGAGATGGTGGTGAAGCCTTGAGGAAAAGAACTTCAACAGCTTGCTTAAGCTCCTTGGTTCTGGCGCAAGTCAACGGTCCAGCCGGAATGGCACATGGGTCGATGGTCCTGGTCGGGTCGGTCCATGGTCGAGTGAAAGTCCGGTCGAGGTCGTGTCGAGGTCCGGTCATGGTCGTGTCTTGGTACGATCATCTGGTCGGGCTGGGTCGTCCGTGAGTCACTTGTCCATTTGTCCGGCTGCTCGTCCCGGTACATGCTCGGATGATCGTTTGGGTGACCGTCCGGATGGTTGTCCGGGTGTGCTTCTGTGTGTCCGTACGAGCGTACGTCCGTGTGTCCGTCTGGGTGTGCGTTCGTGTGTTCGACCGATACGTCTCTTGGGTCGTCCTTCCGTTCGTCCCAAACCTTAATTCTCGGCCTTATTGTTTGTTCGACCACACAGTCGTCCGTGGTCGAACCAGGGTCGTCCTTCCTGGTCAGGGTCACATCACCATCCGTTCAAAGGGCTTGGAGCCGGTGCTCCAGGTGCTCTTAGGCCTAGAAGGTGCGGCTAGTTTCCGTTTGTTGCACTTCTCTATCTAGACAGCTAAGTGAAATAACTCGTCTAGATCATGGTATGGCTGTAGCTCGATCTTCCAGGCGATGGATTTGTGTAATCCGTCGATGAAACTATAAAACAAAAGGAATCTATCTAAAAAGAATTTATTCCCTAAATGCTAAAAGGAAATTATCCTAAATGCTAAACAACATGGTGTTTAGCCCTTTAAGAAATAAAACAACAGGTAGTGTGCTTAATGGCGATATCTAAAGGGACTTTGGGCCTAAGTAGCCAACATGACTCATAAGCCCAAATAACATACTTAGTCTAAAATATAATTAAAAGATAGAAAAGCCAGTTAAACACTTAGGCAATAATCGGTGGTGACTTGTGAATGGTGTGGAGTTGTGAACAAGTCTTCACCGTCTTGTTTTAATTCTGAATTGCTTGTTATTTTCTTAATGAATGGTCCAAAGGTTTATATAATGTCTTGTTACAACTTAGGCAAAACAAAATGATGTTTATCCCCATAAGAAATAAAAACAGCAAGTAGTGTGCTTATTGGTGGCGAAATTTAAAGGACTTTGGACTTAAGTAATTAACACAACTCATAAGCCCAAATACTACACTTAATCTATAAAACATAAATAAATGATAGAAAGCCCATTTAAACACTTGGGAAAATTTGTTGGTGACTTGTGAATGGTGTGGAGTCATGAACAAGTCTTCACCTTCTTGTGCACTAAGAGTATTGCCTCATTAAAACCTTCTACAAAAAACCCAGTGGGACAAAACTGAATATAGGACAAAAAGTACAATTTCCTAGCACGACTTTTGATGTCTCTACCTGATGGTAATGGTAAAGACACCGGAGGAAGAAAAATCTCCGAGAATGAACCTCCATTGTTCCTTGTCCGGCTGGAAGGGTTCGGGGTCGCATGGATCGGGGTCAGTCGGTCCGGTTCCTGGTGCGGTCGGTTCGGTCGGTCCGAGTCCTGGCGTAATGGGCCTGAGTTCCTGTTCGGCTCCACTCTCCAATAGCATGTTGAGCTTGTCTCCTAAAGCCTTCCTCTTGGACCATGTGAGAGGTCCTGGTGGGATGATCGGTGTATTAGCTGGGACGATGTCTTCATCAGATATGAATATGCGCATCTTGAGATACTTGAAAGGCACTAAAGAACAAGGTATATGGATGGGTTGTAATGGAAACAAAGAAGTAGTAGGTTATTGTGATGCAGATTTGGCAGGAGACAGAGAAGATAAGAGAAGCACAACCGGCTACTACACCTTCATAGGAGGTAATTTTGTGACTTGGAAAACCAAGAAGCAGAAGGTTGTATCTTGATCTAGTGCAGAAGCTGAATACAGGGCTATGGGGAAGCTTACCACATAATACATCTGGCTAAAGCAACTTCTCCTTGACATACTTGGCATGAGCTTGGAGTCTCCTATCACTGTCCATTGTGACAATCAAGCAGCCTCAATTTCAAGGATTTGAAGATCAACAATGAATCAAACAACCATGACAATTTCTCTCAATCAACCAGCAATTATTAACATTCTGGTCATGCCAAAACTCACTTGGTTCATGCTGAATCAAGAGATGGTCGAATTTCCCTTATGTCGGACCGTAGCCAGCTAGTTCAACCACCAGAGGAACTTCAAGAGGATACACTTGTTTCTATAGATCCAATGCACGTCTCAGCTCAATCATAGACAAGAACCAAAGCCCAAGAGGCCAAAGAAGATATAAGGGATGAGCTAGGATTGATTATAAACAAGCCCAATAAGCTATTGGCTGAACAGAGTCCTTACAGGCCCAGAAAGCTGAAGGATAGACCTCCATAGGCTATATTTGTTTATTTGGTCTTTTCTTTATGAAATTCTTTTTTAATTGGGATTGACAAATTATAAACTAAGTAGGTTTAGTATTTGGGATTTTTAAACCCATTAGAAATATATTAGGCTTTTAAACCAACTTAAATTAAACAGATTATAATTATAATTAAGATTAACTAAACCATTCTGGTTTAGGATAAGGGTTTTCTAGCCTTAGGGTTTTAACTTTTAGGCTATAAAAACATGTACCCACGAGTTTGTAAAGCATTCAACCTTAAAATTTCAATAGAAATAGATTTCTGCACATATTGTGCCTTTCTTTGCATTCTCTGTTCAGGAGATGAACATTGATCCTTTTTTCACCAAGGGTAGAGTGATCTATTCTGATCCATCTGTGGATCTATAGCGGGGTGAATCTGTGCCATCGGATTTGCAAAACATCTTTGAAGCAGCCCATAGCTCTTAAGTGAAAGTTCATCGCCAACTTCATCATCTATTTCCCTTATTCCCTTCCTTCAAGTGATCCTAGGAGAGACAGCCATTCCAAGATCGCACCATTTGGTATCCGAGCCACTTGAAGATTAATTTTTGAGATCTATCCTAGATTCATAATCTATTCATCATATATCCATCAAATATACCATGTATTATTTTGGGAACAAAAGAAACTATGGAGAGAAGGCGAAACAACAAGCAACAAAGGAGAGAGTTGCACCTATCTATACCTTGATACTGAGCGAAAAATAATTGGAGGATCTAACAGATCTGATCTACAATCAGATGAGAGACAAAAATTTCCACAAGCAAGGGTGGGAAGCGCCTGATCTAAGACCAGTAAGTCCAAAGAAGCAAGTCAACAACATAGGTCGATCCCTACTATTTTCAAGAAATAGATAAAAACCCTGAAGTATACTTGCAGTGTGAAAGCGATATGGAAAAGTAGCTACAATCCAACAACATTACCAAGGAACTGGAGTTACCGCAGGTGGTCTCAGCATTCACAGGAAAAGCTGATGAATGGTGGTTAAAAGAAAACCCTCCAACCATCTACAAGAAGCCAGTGCTAGACTGGAGAGGTCTCAAGGCACGGATGCATGAAGAATTTGTAGAGAAGTACCTTGCTACTCCAACAAGAGTGACTTCTATATCACCATCAGCTAAAGAGATCAAAATCAAGAGACATAAAAAAGATACAAAAGATTCCATCCTACAGACTATTAACAAACCCGAAGGAGATATACGACTAATCAATAAAGCATACAAACCGTACCCAGAGAAATTAAGCAACAAATCGACTTGTTCCAGAAACTCAACTCATCAAAGAATCACCGAGAAAAAGAAATGGATCAAACTCTTTCCACATGAAGGTGATATTTAACTTTCAATTCGGCAGACTACCATTAAATCCGAAAGAGATCAACCTTTACCTATTGAAGGATCCCAAAAGAACCAGGATGAACCAAGTTGTAAACCAACTTGTTTTGGAAATTTGATCCTTCATAGAAGCATTTCGAATTGGATTGATGTAAAAATTAATTATGGCTTAAAATTTATTCAACTTTTAAACAAGGAGATGTTCGGCTTGCCTTATTTGGAAGCTCACAGATTCAACCACTTACAAACAAGACTTTGGTGACCAGGAGAGGCATATAATCATTCAGGAGACATATTTTATCATACAGGAGGGTTATCTATCATCATAAAGAGCTCGGATTTGAGGACAAATTTTTTTAAAGGAGGAGAGGATGGAGTGATCTCGATCAGCCTCAATTTCAAAGATTTGAAGATCAATAATGAATCAAGTGAAAGAATATGAGATTAAGATATTTGTAGAATTAGAGAATGAGAGAATGAGAGATTAGAGAGATTAGAAGAATGATTGTATTAAGAAAGTTAGAATAATAGTTTCTAAGTTACAAATGAGGAGAGAGATAGTTATTTATACTAATTTAGTCTAGGCTAGTTTGGATACAAGGATTCCCTTATACATGAATGGCTACAAGGATAACATAATACTAGAACAGAAACAAGCCTTACACACTTCCCTTAGACTTAGACTACACACACCTTTAATACAAGTGTTAAAGGCTTTTATCTTTCATCATGTCTTCTTCATTCCAACACTCCCCCTCAAGCTTAAGACATGGAGAATGCCTAAGCTTGCAACCATGAAGCATTACCTCATTAAAAACCTAAAGAAGGAAAACCCAATTAGGACAATACCTTTTCTAGGGAAAAAGAGTAAAACACTCCATGTTGGGATCATTGTTGTGGAATGGTCATAAAGCCAAGCCTTGGATAGATGGAGGCGCCATTCTTCAAAGTTGTTGCCTTCGTGAACACATCAGCTAGTTGATCCCCACTCCTTGTATAGCAAGGCAAGATCATTCCTTTCCTAATAGCTTCTCTACTTTGTGGCAGTCTACTTCTATATGCTTGGTCCTTTCGTTGAACACAGAGTTGGAGGCAATGTGTATAGCAGCATGATTTTCACAATGGATGGTGATAGGATCATCACAACTCACGGCTAAATCCTCAAGGATTTGCTTCAACCAAATGCATTCAATTGTAAGCTTCCTCATGGCTCTATATTCTCATTATGCACTAGAGCATGACACCACCTTTTGCTTCTTGGTTTTCCAGGTCACAAGGTTCCCTCATATGAAAGTACAATAGTCTGTGGTACTTCTTCTATCCTCCCTATCTCCTGCCCAATCTGCATCACAATAACCAACCACATTTGTGTTTCTATTGCAACCCATCCATATACATTGTTCATGAGTGCTTTTTAGATATCTCAAAATTTGATTTGCCATCTCCCAGTGTCTCATCTTTGTACTTTGCATGTGTTGAGATACCTAATTCACAGCAAAACATAAATCTGGTCTAGTGATGGTTAGATAAATAAGCTTACCAACCACTTTCCTATAGAGCTTAGGATCATGAAAATCAATTTCCACCTCTAGCTCCCCCTTAGTTCTGATTTTATAATCTTCTTCTAAGGGTGTTTTGGCTGGTTTAGCTTCCATCATACCTGTAGAAGTTAGTAAATCTACAACATATTTTCTTTGAGATAAGAAGAGACCTTCATTGAACCTAAACACTTCAATTCCTAAGAAATATTTAAGTTCTCCTAAATCCTTAATATCAAAGACACTCTTCAAGTATTCTTTTGTAGATGCAATACCAATACTATCACTACCATATATGATTATATCATCTACATAAATGAGGATTACCACTTCAGATCTTTTGAAACCTCTATCCATCAAGGTTACACTTAGCTTGTGGTACCAAGCTCTTGGAGATTGTTTAAGGCCATAGATGGCCTTCCTCAGCCGGAGTAATTGTCGGTCCCTACCTCTTCCTCTAGACCTGGTGGAGGTGACATGTATACATCTTTTTATAATTCACCTTGTAAGAATGCATTCTTAACATCCATTTGCCATAATTCTCAATCAAGATTAGTAGCAAGTGAAAGAACAACATTAACAGAATGAAGCTTAGCAACAGTTGCAAAGGTATCCCTATAATCTTCACCATAAGTCTGAGTAAATCCTCTAGCCACCAACCTAGCTTTATATCTATCAATTTCACCATTGCTTTTGTACTTAATGGTAAAAATCCACTTAGAACTTACAGCCTTTTTTCCTATAGGTAAAGTGGCTGGATCATAGGTACCATTCCTTTACATGGCTTGTTTCTCATCTATGATAGCTTCCCTCTATTCCCTCTTGGTCATAGCTTTCTCATACGTCTTTGGAATCTGTTCCTTATCAAGACAAGAAATGAATGTAACATGGTTAGTAGGTAACTGAGCAATGTTACAAACTCCCTGATCATGATGAACCACATCATTCCCATTGTAGAAGACTGGTGTATTCATTTGTCTTGTGTTCCTTCTTAACACTGTAGGTGGAGCTTCTTGAGTAGGCTCCTCTTCTTCACCTAAAACTTCAAAAAGAGTGGGCACATCTATTGATTTTTGGAAGTTGAGACTAGAAATGGTTCATCTCCTGCTGATTCTTGTTGGACATGTGTAGATGCTACTCCCCCCCCCCCAATGTTCAAGAGGAGGAAGGCCAGGAGAGCTGAAGGGAAGACATGGATAGGAAGGACCGGCCGGGGTTGATGGCCACGACCCGGCTGGCCGTACCGGAGCAGGGGCTGGAATGGGTCTGGGCGCCGCTGGTACAGGCTGAGGAGCAATGACCGTGGGCTGAGAAGGAGGAGAAACTATTCCAATGCTCTCCAAGTGCCTCCTCAAGTTCTCAGCTTGGTCTGATCTTGTTGTTGAGATGTCTTTGGATTGATCCCAAGTCCCTTCTTCATAGAAACCTTTTGATTATTGGAATTTGACATCTCTGGATACTAAGACTCTTCTAGTCTCTGGATAATAACATTTGTATCCTTTCTGGATGAAGGAATACCCAATGAACATAGCTTTGGTACTCTTTGGTTCCAGCTTATTCATTTTCTCTTTTGGAACTATTACAAAACAAACACAACCAAAAATTATGGTCAATGATAGGTCTAATTTTGTTTAGTACCTCAAATGGAGACATGTCATCTAGGACTTTTGTAGAGTCCTATTAATCAAGTAGCATGCAGCTACAACAGCATCCCCCCAAAATCTTTTGGGAACTTTTATGTCGAACATCATTGTTCTCACAACTTCCATCAAATGCATATTCTTCTTTTCAGCCACTCCATTTTGTTGTGGAGTGTACGGACAGCTGGTTTGATGTTCAATGTCATGCTTAGCCAAGTGTTGAGTCTGGTGCTAGTGTATTCTCCTCCATTATCTGTTTTAAAGCATTTAATACTTGCATTGTATTGGTTAGTAACATATGCTTGAAATAAAAATGCATCAAATACTCTATCTTTATAACTAAGCAAAGTGACCTAAGTATATTTGGACTTTTCATCAGTAAATGTCATAAAATACTTGTGGTTTTCTCTAGATGGGAATGAAGATTTCCAAACATCATAATGCACCAACTCAAAAAAATTATCATAAGTATGCAAAGATTTCTCAGAAACTGTTTTGCAATGTTTTCCAAGTATACAAGAATCACACATATCCTTTGGCATTTTTAAACCAGGAACAATCAGTTCTAGTGCTCTAGGATGAGAATGTCCTAATCTAGTATGCCAAAGATCAGAATCATCACTAAAAGAACTAGTACTAGCAACCGGTTCTAACTCCCTTGCATTGGTCATATCTTCAAGCACATACAAGTCATTTCTTGTAGTTCATTGTCCAAATCGTATACTAGTCTCAATATCCTGAAAATAGAAATCATTAGGACCAAAGATAGCTTGAAAATTTAAATCATTAGTAGCTATTTTAACTGCAAGCAAATTAGAGGTAAAAGAAGGCATGTAAAAGGCTTTAGATTTTTTTATCAAACAACTTTAGCTTTCCTATGACTTTAATTGGTACTTTAATTCCATTATCAATGACAACGTTACCTAAGGCAGGTTTTATATTCTCTAGCAATCCTAGATCACTAATGATATGATGAGAAGCATCAGAATCAACAACCAATGATTTAAAGGCATTAGGACTAAAAGAAGTTTGGAAAGAAGTATGAAAAGTTTTACCCAACACATAACCATCCTTAATTGCTTTGAGAAAAGCTTCTATGTCTGATTTTTTTCACAAATTCAGATGCTGAAGACATGAAACTAGTTGAGGCTGAGTGACAATGGGAGCTGGCACATGCTTATGAAGAAGTCGGTAGCTTGTACATGCCATGGCCGCCTGCTTGCAACTGAGTGAGGCCGGCTGTGGTCTATTGCCTCTCAAGGGCCCAGCTTGGTTTCAGCTTAGGGTGGTGTACCCAACACTCCTTTTTTGTATGGCCACTCCATTTGCAATGGTCACAAGTTGGTCTCTTCTTCCTAGTTTCATTTGTTGTTGTTGGTTTAAAGAAACTCTTGTGTGCATCCACCAATTCAGCTCTGTTGCCAAATAGTCCATGGGATCCTTGCTCTTTTTGGATTTGGGCACAAACATCTTCCAAGCTAGGAAGTTTATCAGACCTGAGAATATGATTAATAAGATCTGAGTAAGTTGTGTTAAGATTTAATAGTAACCCAAACACCTTATCTTGTTCTTTCCTTTTTAGGAGAACAATAGGGGCAATTGTGGCTGGCCTTAGCATCTCCAGCTCAGCCCACAATGCTCTGTATGAGCCATAGTGCTTTGTGAATTATGTATCCTTCTGCTTCAATTCATTCAAATACTTTTTCACCCCAAAAATTCTTAAGAGGTTAGTGGTGTTTCCATACACCTTTCGCAAAGTGTCCCAAATTTCCTTAACATTCTCACAAAAAGAATAAGCCTCTAAGAGATCACTAGCCAGAGAGGTTTGAAGTATAGAGAGTACCAACTGGTCTTCTTGGTACAATTTGGCTTGAGCAGCCACAGCCTCATTAACTTCAGCAACTTCATTTTTTTCAAGACCACTGGTTGAAATATGATTCCAAAGGCCTTTACCACCCAATGTGGTTTTCATGGTCCTAGACCATAAGAGATAATTTGCTCCATGTAGAATGACTGGAGCTCTGAATGTAGCTTAAATCTCCATGCTATAGAGGCTGACAGGAGCTGGCTTGTGTAACTGGTCGGGATGAGCTGGTTAGGACGCGAGACAGATGGTCGGGACACGGTACAACTGGTCGAGAACTTTGAATCACACAGGACGCGTGAACAGGCAGGAGCGTGTAGGTCGTGTTCGGACAAGCTTGAAATGAACGTGATCGTGTGTGTGATACCAGGCAGGAGCACCAAGGCCGCGTGATGAAATTGCAGGCGCGTGGTCGAGGACGTGACCAAGTGACCCAAAGCCGTGAGCACCAAGGCCGCGTGATGAACTTGCAGGCGCGTGGTGCGTGATGAACCTTGTAACCAACTTCAACCAACCAACTTCTACAACTCCTGCAGCAAAATTCAACCAACTCCAACCAACAATATTAACTACTAACAGTCCTTATCATCACCACCAATAATGATCCAGTACAAATTTCTAGATATACCAATCCAAGAAAATCAAGTTTACATCCTTTTTAGAATTTCAAAGTTTGATAAAAGAATCAAGAAAATTAATCTTGAAGACTTAAACCCTTCTGATTGAAACCAAATTCGTGGAGATCCTCATAAGATATTTATCTAACTTTCCAGATTCAAAGATTTTAAGGAAACTGAGAAAGGATAAAAAATTTATCACCAGATTCTTGTGAGAGGTGATTTCTGATGTCTTGAGGAAAAACTTCAAGAACTTCCTTGAAATGTAGGATAACTAGACTCGATGGGCTTGATATTATGATTCGGGAAAACACGATTTGGTGAAGATTTGACGATTTAATGCTCAGAGAAACACGCAGGTTTGCGGCGGAGGCAATCACGGAGGTCCGATGTAAGAAAAATTGTAACTTTTGATTCTCGTGGTCAAATGATACAAATTCAATTGAAGTGGATTTATAACTTGCCGAATAACAATCCAGAAAAAATAGATTGTCAAAAGCTACCGTGGTTTGACCGGAATTTACGACCAAAGTTTACGGACGAAATAGGATTGAAAAACATATCGTGTTGAAGATGATTTCTTCTTGATTCAAACATTTAATGATGAATTTTACCCAGATTGATGTAATATGGATCTAAAACTATGAAAGAATATGAGATTAAGAGATTTGTATAATTAAAGAATGAAAGAATGAGAGATTAGAGAGATTAGAAGAATAATTATATTAAGAAAGTGAGAATAATAGTTTTTAAGCTACAAATGAGGAGATTTATACTAATATAGTCTAGGCTTGTTTGGATACAAGGATTGCCTTATACATGAATAGCTACAAGGATAACATAATACTAGAACACAAACAAGCCTTAGACATTTCCCTTAAATTTAGACTACATACGCTTTTAATACAAGTGTTAAAGGCCTTCTTCCTTCATCATTTCTTCTACATTCCAACATCAAGCAACCACGACCATTTCTCTCAATCAACTAGCTATTATGGAAATTCTGGTCGTGCCAAAACTCACTTGGTTCATGCTGAATCAAGAGATGGTCGAATTTCCTTTCCGCCAGACCGTAGCCAGTTAGTTCGACTACCCGAGGAACTTCAAGAGGATACACTTGTTTCTCTAGATCCAATGCACGTCTCAGCTCATTCACAGACAAGAACTAAAGCCCAAGAGGCCCAAGAATATATAAGGAACGAGCTAGGATTGATTATAAACAAGCCCAATGAGGTATGAGCTGAACATAGTCCTTACTGTCCAGAAAGCTGAAGGATAGACCTTCATCCTCGTCTCGGCCTAGAACACATGCACAGGCGCGAGAAGTACCGGCACCAGCTCCAACCTTGGCGCGGCATGAACCTGATGAGGAAATCGAGCCAGCCATTACACCAGTCATTCCACCAGGACCTCTTACGCGGTTCAAGCGGAAAGCCTTAGGAGATAAGCTCAGCATGCTCCTTGAGAGTAGAACCGGAGAGGACCCCGATCTGACCATGCCGACCCGGAGTTACTCCATCCCGAACAGCCTGCGTCTGAGTGCCCCGTTCCAACCATCCCACTCGACCACGTCCGACCATCCACCGTCCCACTCGACCACGTCCGACCGACCACCGTCCCGCTCGACCGTCCCATGCACTGCCGACCCGTTCCAGCTAGATAAGGAGCCATGGAGGTTTCTTTTAAAAGACTTTTCCTCCTCTGGTGTCTTTACCATTATCATCCGATAGAGGCAACAAAGGTCATGCTAGGAAATTGTACTATTTTTCCTATCTTCGGTTTTATCCCACTAGGTTTTTCGAAGAGGGTTTTAATGAGGCAATACTCTTAGTGCGTAAGACGGTGAAAACTTGTTCACAATTCAATCTCATTCACAAGTCTTCATTCGATTTCCAGCCTAAGTATTAATGGGCTTCTCCAATCTTTATTCTATTTTCTAGACTAAGTAATTAATTTGGGTTTAAGTTATGTTGACTATTTGGGGCCCATATTCTATTTTTTTGCCAATAAGTAAACTACATGTTGTTTTAATTCTTGTAAGACTAAACATCATGTAGTTTAGCCTACGTTGTAACAAGGCATTATATAAGCCTTTTCTCTACACATTAATGAAATAACAAGCATTTTGACAAAAACCTATGACCAGTGTCTAAACCAAAAGGCGCCGCCAAGCACCCCCCCCTTTGCAGCTGCCGTGTGCTTCAGCCTAGTGTGGCTGAAGTTCTTGGAGTATCACAAGGCCCTTTCACAACTTTTGTGGTCCCTTCGATCCACCTTTCACTTCCATCGATTTCTGTCCAGAAACCTGAGCTTCTCGGTGAAAGACAGCCCACCCCTTGGTTCTTGCATCATCTGGTATCAGAGCTTAAAGCTCCTGCTCATCAGGTTGATTTTATCCTTGTTTTTTGGCTATTTTTTGTTTTTGTTTTCCTTTGTTTTGTGCAATAGTTTTTTGGCTTTTGATTGTGTTTCTTTCTCTTTCCCCTTAGGTTCCCGGTAAGAAGAAGAGGAATCAAGTCACATACCACAAACACCAGAAAAAAATATACAAAAAAAATCAGGTTCTATCATTCTTTGTCTTGTTTTCATAATTCAAAAAAAAAAAAAAATTTGTTTGTTTATTGCTTGTTTTCTGTTCAAATTTTTTTTCAGACAAAAAAAATATATTGTTTAGGTTGTTTAAAAGCAATCTAGGATTCTTACAAACTCACCTAAAACACCAGTCCCAATTTTGAAGAAATCGTGAGCCAAGGTTTCTTGGACTACACGTGTGTGGCGGTTAGGGTTGCGTGTGTTGTGTGTGCTTCTTGTTTAGGGTTCACGTCTTAGCCTTAGGTTGGCACTTAGGTAGAATTGTGCCTGGTGTGTTCTTGCATCATCCGGGTTAGTCTAGGTTAGGCAGCCCGCGTGTGTTCCATCGTCCCGCGTGTGTTGTTCCCATCCTGGGTGTGTAGTTTAGGCAGCACACGTCCCGCGTTCCATGTAGGCTCCATCCCGTCCCGCGTTCCATCTAGGCTCCATCCCGTCCCGCGTCTAGTTTTGCCTAGGTCCCTATCCCGTTTAGCTTTGCCCGCGTGCCACCTTAGTTCCTGAGTCCCCCTCGCTAGAGCTATTGTGTGTTCCTAGGGTTCCCGGGTGACCAGTACCGTGTACAGTGTCCCGCCTAGCCTCCCCGTACCACGTTCGCTAGCCCTTCACTGTACCACGCTCGCTAGCCTCCCGTATCACGGGTCCTAGCCTTTCATCGAACCGCGACCAGTTTTTCCTATATTGCACTAGGCGGCTAGGTCTAGGGTTGCATAGTTCCCCTTAGTGTCTAGATTCTTAGTTCTTAGTTTTAAACTTTTAGGAAATTTTCCTCTAGCATTTAGGTAGTAGATTAATTAGTTTTCATAGTTTCTAGACTAGACAAATAGTTTCGGAAGTTTTCTAGATTTCCTTATGTAGTTTTCCTAATATTTTTTAGAACATTAATTAGTTTTCCTCTAAGTTTTAGGTAGTTTTCCTTTAGGAAAATAAACTTAATAAGTTTTCCTTTTATTTTTAGTTAGTTCCCTTTTTAGTTTTAGGCAATAAGTTTTTAGGACATCTTCCATTTATTAGATTTCCCTTCTAGATTTAGGATATTTTTCTTTATTTGATTGTTTCCTTTTTTTTGGTATTTAGCTAGTTTCCTTTTATTTCATACATAATAAAAAGTAAATAAAAATTATTTATGTTGAATTTTTCTATTTAAGGAAAGTTTCCATATCTGCAAGTTTTCTTTCCGGGAAACTTTCAATTTTTCAAGATTTTCTTTTCTCGGAAAAGGAAATATGTCAGAAAGCGACGAGTCAACATCAGAGCAACATGGTCAAGCGATCTTGCAACTCCTGCAAGCTTTGACGACCCAGATGACGACTCTAGAGACGCGTCTCGAGCGTCCGGAACATCATATGTCTCCTACTCCACCAGGACCCGCACCTCCACCTTATCCCCACGATCGACCACCCATGGGTCGACATCAATACTATGACGACCATGCCACCACCTCGTCCACCAATGCATTACCCCGAGGTGAAGATGAACCCACCTTCTTTTTCGGGAAAGCTTGATCCCGAGGAGTACTTGGACTGGGAGAGACAAATGGAGCTCATCTTCGACTACTACAACTACGACGATCCTCGTAAAGTAACCCTAGCAACCGCGCAATTCACTGACCATGCACTGGCGTGGTGGGATTGAGAAGTAACAGCTCGCAGGAGAGCTCGGATGGGTGCTTTGACCTCATGGGTCGAACTCACCCAGATCATTAGGAGATGCTACGTCCCACCCCACTTTCACGGCGAGCTTCAGCGACGTTTTCGACGTCTTACACAAGGAAGCAAGACGTTGTCCGAATATTTCAATGAATTCGAATACCTACGCAACCAACTCGATGTAAATGTTGGAATGAAGAAGAAATGATGATATAAGAAAGCCAACCTTGTATAAAGGCGTGAGTTATCTAGGTCAAAAGGGAGTGTCTAAGGCTTGTTTGTGTTCTAGTGTTATTATCCTTGTAGTCATTCATGTATAAGACAATTCTTGTATCCAAAGAAGCCTAGACTAGATTATTATAAATAACTATATCCCTTCTCATTATTCTCATTCTCTTAATAAAATTATTCTTCTCTCTAAATCTCTCTAATCTCTCATTCTACAAATCTCTTAATCTCATATTCTTTCATGGTATCAGAGCCAGGTTACATCACATATGGGTAAAATTCATCTTTCATTCCTTGAATCAATAAGAAATCATCTTTTTTCACAATCTGCTTTCAGTTCTATTTCGTCCGTCAACTTTGATCTGCTTTTTCTGGGTTGTTCTTTGGTGAGTTCTAAAGACACGCCAATTGGATTTGCATCATTTGACCAAGGGAATCAAAAGTTACGAATTTTCTTTCATCGGACCTCCGCGAGTGCCTCCGCCGCAAACCTCCGTGTTTCCCAGGTCATTCCGTCGTCAAAACTTCACCAAATCGCGAATTTCCAAATCCTAAACTCAAGCCCTTCGAGTATAGTTTCTTTTTAAAGAAAGCATAACTAATTTCACTTATGTTTGAAGGAAGTTCTTGAAGTTTTTCTTAAAGATGTCAGAATTCGCCTCTCACAAGAATCTGGTGATAAAATTCTAATCCTTTCTTAGTTTTCTTTAAATCTTTGAATCTGGAAAGTTAGATAAGTATCTTTTGAGGGTCTACACAAAATTTGGTTTCAATTTGACATGTGTAAGTCTTCAACATGGATTTTATTGATTTTCTTATAAAACTTTAAAATTCTACAAAAAATGAGGGAAACTTGAGATTTTATATTGGTTTATTAATAAATTTGAAATTTATGCTTGTTGATCTTGTTGAATTGGATAAGGACTGTTTGAAGTAGATCTTTTTGGTTGGAGTTTGTTAAAATTTGTTGTAGAATTTGGTTGAAGTAGTTGAAGGAAGTTAGGTAGTTGTCTTGAAGGCCAAGAAACTATACGCGGCCACAAGGAAGGTTTGAGTACGCGCCTATGACATCCCTGTTCCGCGTCCCTGTTCGTTGCTGGCATTCTTTACGTGTCCCTGGCATCTCTGTGTGCTAGACCTGACCAGATCAGATCAGCTTTCCATGATCCTAGTAGCATAGCTTACGCACACACCCGCCTACACGCCGAACACGCGATCACACATCCTCGTCCGACCAGACATCCCAAGGCTTCGTGCTTCTTGTCCCGGCAAGATGTTTTCGTCCCGTCCCGACCAACTCAAACCGACCGGCTGCACATTCAGACCACCTTCTATTACATGGAAATTCAAGCTACATTCAGAGCTCCAGTTATTCTACATGGAGCAAATTTCCTCTGGTGGTCTAGGACCATGAAAACCACATTGGGTGGTAAAGGTCTTTGGAATCACATTTCTACAAATGGTCTTGAAGAAAATAAAGTGGCTGAAGTTAGTCAGGCTGTGGCTGCTCAAGCCAAATGGTACCAAGAAGACCAGTTGGTACTCTCTATACTTCAAAATTCTCTAGCTAGTGATCTCTTAGAGGCTTATTCCTTTTGTGAAAATGCTAAAGAACTTTGGGACACTTTGCAAAAGGTGTATGAAAACACCACTAACCTTTTAAGAATTTTTGAAGTGAAAAAAGCTTTGAATGAATTAAGGCAGGAGGATGCAGAATTCACAAAGCACTATGGCTAATTTAGAGCATTGTGGGCGGAGCTATAGATGCTAAGGCCAGCCACCATTGACCCAATTGTTCTCCTTGAAAGGAAAGAACAAGATAAGGTGTTTGGGTTACTATTAACTCTTAATACTACTTACTCAGATCTTATTAAGCATATGTTTGTGCTCAAATCTAAAAGGAGCAAGGACTCATGGAATATTTGGCAACAAGGCTGAATCGATGGCTGCACATAAGAGTTTCTTCAACTCAGCAACAACAAATGAATCTAAGAAGAGGAGACAAACTTGTGACCATTGCAAAAGGAGTGGGCATACAAAGAAGGAGTGTTGGGTACTCCATCCTGACCTGAAGCAAAGCTACGCTCCTCGGCCACAACAACTGAAAGAATATGAGTTTAAAAGATTTGTAGAATGAAAGAATCAGAGATTAGAGAGAATTTAGAGAAAAGAATGATTTTATTAAGAGAATAAGAATTATGAATACTTAGTTACAAAATGAGAAGGGAGTAAGGTATTTATACTAATCTAATCTAGGTTTGTTTGAATACAAGGATAGCCTTATACATAAATGGCTTACAAGGATAACATAATCCTTTAATACAAAGAAGCCTTAGATACTCCTTTTGACATAGAAACAATTCCCCTTTTAACATGAATTAAAGGCTTTCATATTTCATCATTTCTTCTTCATTCCAACACTCCCCCTCATGCTTAAGACATGAAAAATGCTTAAGCTTGCAACCATAAAGAATTACCTCACTAAAAACCTAGAGAAGGAAAACCCAATTGGGACAAAACCTTTTCTAGGGAAAACGAGTATAACACTCTATGTTGGGATCATTGGTGTGGAATGGTCATGAGGCCATGTCTTGGATATCTTGAGGAGCCAATTTTCAGAGATGTTGCCTTGGTGAATACATCAGCTAGTTGGTCCTCACTCCTTGTATAGCAAGGTAAGATGATACCTTTCCTAATAGCCTCTCTTACTTTGTGGCAGTCCACTTGGCAGTCCACTTCTATATGCTTGGTCCTTTCATGAAACACTGAATTGGAGGGTACGTGTATGGCAGCCTGATTGTCACAGTGGATGGTGATAGGATCCTCACATTTCACAGCTAAATCTTCCAAGAGTTGTTTCAGCCAGATGCATTCAGTAGTAAGCTTCCTCATTGCTCTATATTCTGATTCTGCACTACAGCATGAAACCACCTTTTGCTTTTTGGTTTTCTAAGTCACAAGGTTTCCTCCTATGAAAGTACAATATCTTGTGTTACTTCTCCTATCTTCCCTATCTCCTGCCCAATCTGCATCACAATAACCAACCACATTTGTGTTTTTATTGTTACCCATCCAAATACCTTGTTCATGTGTGCCTTTTAGGTATCTTAGAATTCGCATGGCCATGTCCCAATGCCTCATCTTTGGCCCTTGCATGTGTTGAGATACCTGATTCACAGCAAAACATAAATCTGGTCTTGTGATGGTTAAATAAATAAGCTTACCAACCACTTCCCTATAGAGCTTAGGATCATGAAAATCAATTTCCTCCTCTAGCTCCCCCTTAGTTGCGATTTTATAGTCTTTTTCTAAGGGTGTTTTGGCTGGCTTAGCTTCCATCATACCTGTGGAGGTTAGTAAATCTACAACATACTTCCTTTGGGAGAGAGAGACCTTCCTTAAACCTACATACTTCAATTCCCAAGAAGTATTGAAGTTCTCCTAAATCCTTGATATCAAAGACACTCTTTAAGTAATGTTTAGTAGATGCAATACCAACACTATCACTACCAGATATGATTATATCATCTACATAGATAAGAATTACCACAATACCTTCCTTACTCTTTAATGTAAAAAAAGTATGTTCCACTTCAGATCTTTTGAAGCATTTATCCATTAAGGTTACATTTAGTTTGTGGTACCAAGCTCTTGGAGATTGTTTAAGGCCATAAATAGCCTTCCTTAGCCTTAGTATATTACCGCTTCCAACCTCATCTTGTAGGCCAGGTGGTGGTGAAACCTCTTCTTCTAGTTCACCTTGTAAGAAAGCATTCTTGACATCCATTTGCCACTACTCCCACTCAAGGTTAGTAGCAACAGTAAGAACAACATTGACAGAATGAAGCTTAGCTACATGTGCAAATGTATCCCTATAATCCTCACCATATGTCTGAGTAAAACCCCTAGCCACCAACCTAGCTTTATATCTATCAATTTCACCATTGCTTTTGTATTTAATGGTAAAAATCCATTTAGAACTTACAGCCTTTTTCCTTTTGGTAGGGTGGCTGAAGCATAAGTACCATTCCTCTCCATGGCTTGTTTCTCAGCTAAGATAGCTTCCCTCCATTCCTTTTTGGACATAGCTTCTTCATATGTCTTTGGAATCTGCTCATTATCAAGACTATAAATAAAAGCAACATGATTAGAAGGTAAGTGAGCAATATTATAAACTCCCTGATCATGATGAACCACAACATTTCCATTGTAGAAAACTGGTGGATCCCTTTGTCTTGTGCTCCTTCTTAAAACTGTAGGTGGAGCTTCTTGATTAGATTCATCTTCTTCACTTAAAACTTCAACAAGAGTAGGTATATCTCTCGATCTTTTGGAAGCTGAGACTATAATTGAATCATCTCCTGCTGAGTCTTCTTGGACATGAGTAGAAGCTTCTCCCCCCCCCCATGTTCAAGAGGAGGAAGACCAGTAGATTCAAAAGAGGAGGAAGGCCGAGACGAGCCGGTTGACAGGAAGGGCTGGCTGAGCAGGAAGGGCCGGTCGGTTCTGCGGTTCTAGGGTCGCTTGCTGTTGGGGCAGGTGACTAAGGTGAGGAGGCCGTGTGCTGAGGAGAAGAACCACCTACTATTCCAATACTTTCCAAGAGCTTCCTCAAGTATTCAGCTTGGTCTGATCTTGTTGATGAGATATCCTTAAATTGCTCTCAAGTTCCTTCTTCATAAAAGCATTTTTCTTCTTGGAACTTTACATCTCTAGACACCAAGACTCTTCTAGTCTCTGGGTCATAACATTTGTATCCTTTCTGTGTAGAAGAATACCCAATGAACATAGCTTTGATACTCTTTGGATCCAGCTTGTTTATTTGCTCTCTTGGTACTAATACAAAACAAACACAACCAAAAACTTTCAAGTGATCAATAGTGGGACTAGTTTTTTTTAGTACCTCAAATGGAGACAGGTCATCAAGGACTTTTATAGGAGTCCTGCTAATCAAATAGCATGCTGCTACAAGAGCATCCCCCCAAAACCGTTTGAGTACTTTCATGTGGAACATCATAGTTCTCACAACTTCCATTAAGTGTCTGTTCTTCCTTTCAGCTACACCATTTTGCTATGGAGTGTAAGAAAAGCTTGTTTGATGCTCAATGCCATGCTTGGCTAGGTGTTCCTGTAGTCTGGTACTAGTGTATTCTCCTCCATTATTTGTTCTAAAGAATTTAATTCTTGCATTGTATTGATTAGTAATATATGCTTGAAAGTTTAAAAATGCATCATAAACCCTATCTTTAGAACTAAGTAAAGTAACCCATGTATATTTGGACTTTTCATCAATAAATGTCACAAAATATTTATGGTTTTCTCTATATGGAAATGGAGATGTCCAAACATCAGAATGCACCAATTCAAAACAATTTTCATATTTATGCATAGATTTTTCAAAAAAATTTTTACAATGTTTCCCAAGAATACAAGAATAACACAACTCTTTTGGCATTTTCAAACCAGGAACAATTAATTCAAGTGCTCTTGGATGAGGATGTCCTAGTCTAGCATGCCACAAATCAGAATCAGTACTAAATGCATTAGCCTGAAAAACCGATTCCAATTCACTAACACTAGCCATGTTATCAAGTACATACATGTCATCTCTTGTGGTTTCTTGTCCAAAACATCTTCTAGTTTCAATATCCTGAAAATAGAAATCACTAGGACCAAATATAGCATGACAATTTAAATCAGTAGTAGCACTTTTAACTTAGAGCAAGTTAGAGGTAAAATAGGGCATATAAAATGTTTTAGATTCTTTATCAAACAACTTCAATTTTCCTATACCTTTGATTGGTACTTTAATTCCATTAGCAATGAGAACATTCCCTAGGGCAGGTTATACATTCTCTAGCAATTCTAAATCACTAATCATGTAATGAGAAGCACCAGAATCAACCACCAAAAATTTAGGAGCATAAAGAAGTTTGAAAAGAAGCATGAAAAGTTTTACCCATCACATTGCTATCCTTTATTGCCTTGATAAGAGCTTTCAAGTCTGATTTTGTCACAAAATCTGATGCTTGTGACATGATACTAGTGGATGCTGAATGAGAGAGTGGACCGCTGCTTACAACCGCCTTGGGTGGCACAATGTCGTGAGCTTGGCTGGCCGTGGGCATGGCTGAGGTTTTTTGAAGCCGTGAGGCCCAAGAGGGCTTCTGGTGAGGGTGAAGTACCCAGCAATCCTTCTTTGCATGTCCATTCTCTTGCAATGATCATAAAATTATCTCATCTTACTAGAATCATTTGTTGGTTTGAAAAAACTTTTGTGAGCAGATACCAGTTCAGCTTGTTGCCAAACAATCCATGTGATCCTTGCTCCTTTTGAATTTGAGCACAAACTTCCTCCAAGCTAGGCAACTTATCAGACCTGAGAATATGCATAATAAGATCTGAGTAAGTAGAATTAAGTGTTAAAAGTAACCCAAACACCTTATCTTGTTCTTTCCTTTCAAGGAGAACAAGTGGTTCAATGGTGGCTTGCCTTAGCATTTTTAACTCAGCCCACAAAGCTCTGAATGAGCCATAGTTCAGCATCCTCCTGCCTTAATTCATTCAAAGCCTTATTCACTTCAAAAATTCTCAAAAGGTTAGTGGTGTTTCCATACACCTTAAGTAAAGTATCCCAAAGATCTTTTGCATTTTCACAAAAAGAATAAGCTTCTAAAAGATCACTAGCAAGAGAATTTTGTAGTATAGAAAGTACCAACTGATTTTATTGGTACCATTTGGCTTGAGTAGCTACAGCCTCACTCATTGCAGCCACTTCATTGTCTTCAATGCCATTTGTGGCAATGTGTTCCAAAGACCTTTACCACCTAATGTGGTTTTCATGGTCCTAGACCACAAGAGATAATTTGCTTCATGGAGAATAACTGGAGCTCTAAGAGATGTTTGAATCTCCATGATAGATTGCACTGGTCACTAGATGGTTGGGAGGCGAGTAGTACCAAGGACAAGACTGATCACACGATGGTCGGGACGTTGGGCCAGTTGGTCGGAATGAACAAGACCTGATACCAACAAAACAAGCGGATATAGTCACACAAAATTTGTGAGATACCAAGATCTGATACCTTTGCTAGCCGGTCGCGGGACGAATAGAGAACTAGGTGGCCGAGACACAGCTTGGTCGAGTATTCGCCCGATCGGGGATTCGCTTGGTCGGACTGATGATGGCCTTGTCGAGACGAGTGATTAACAGGATCACGGCAAGTCACGGAATTCGCTTAGGCCGGTGCACAACAGTCGCACTTCAGCACACTTCAGCACGGATGGACTTCTTTACAATCGTGTATGCGGCACGATCACAATCCTCGGTACATCCGTTTGTCGGAAGCAAAGCCTGTCTGGACGAGAGCAACCTGCAAGACTCAAGCAAGTGTATGTGCTATGTGTGCGTGTACAAGATAAGTGTGCAAGCTTATCTTGTCGTGAGAGTATGAATGCTAGACAAGAAAGCGTGAGTAACAAGAATTAATTCTTGTAATTCAAGTAAAGCACAACAACTTTTAACAACCTCCAACAAACTTTAACAGATTATAACCAACATGCAACAAGATTTTAACAACTTAACCACCACCTAATAACATACCTTATCACTTATCAACAACCAAAATTCGAAACAATTAAAAAAAAATCGAATTTATGGATTAAAAAAAAAACAATCCTAAACTTTAAGATTTCAATTTAAACTTTCAAAGATTAACAATGAAATCAAGAAAATCAATCTTGAATTCTTAAACCTATTAGATTGAACCCAAATTCTGAGAAGACCTTCACAAGATACTTATTCAATTTTCCAGAATCAAAGAATAAAAAAAAAAGTAAGAAAGAATTAGAGTTATATCACCAGGATCTTGATAAGGTCGATTTTGGAAACCTCTGAGAAAAACTTCAATAAAATCCTTCTATCTTAACAGAATTGAGCTCTTTTTCTTTAAACGGAAACAAGACTCGAAGGGCTTGAGTTTAGGATTTAGAAAACACAATTTTATGAAGAATCGACGTCGGAATGACCTGGGAAACACGGAGGTTCGAGGCGGAGGCACTCGCAAAGGTCCTTTGCAAGAAAATTCGTAACTTTGGATTCCCTGGGTCAAATGATGCGATTCAAATTGGCGAGTCTTCAGAACTCGACTATGTACAATCCAGTGAAATAATATTGTCAAAAAGAGTCATGGTTTGGCCGGAATTTTAGTTACAAGATGACGTTCGAAATTGATCCAGAAGAAGATGAAGAACAAGATGAATTCTTCTTGAATCAATAAATGAATGATGAAATTTACCCAGATTTGATGCAAACTGGCTCTGATACCATGAAAGAATATGAGCTTAAGAGATTTTTAGAATGAGAGAATGAGAGATTAGAGAGAACTAGAGAAAATAATGATTTTATTAAGAGAATGAGAATTATGAATACTTAGTTACGAAATGAGAAGGGAGTAAGGTATTTATACTAATCTAGTCTAGACTTGTTTGGATACAAGGATAGCCTTATACATAAATGGCTTACAAGGATAACATAATCTTTTAATACAAACAAGCCTTAGATACTCCCTTTGACATAGAAACAATTCGCCTTTTAACATGAATTAAATGCTTTCATATTTCATCATTTCTTCTTCATTCCAACAACAACCCATGGTAAGCCACACGCAATTGCAAGCTCACGGCCAACCGCCGATTCCTTCAAAGGCGTGTACCAGATCCTTTCTTCACTCAGCCCCAACTAGTTCCATGTTTTCAGCATCTGAACTTGTGACAAAATCAGATTTAGAAGTTCTTATCAAAGCAATTAAGGATGGTAATGTGTTGGGTAAAACTTTTCATGCTTCTTTTCAAACTTCTTTTACTCCTAATGTCTCTAAATCATTGGTTGTTGATTCTGGTGCCTCTCACCATATGATTAGTGATATAGTATTGCTAGGAATGTAGAACCTGCCTTAGGTAATGTTGTCATTGCTAATGGAATTAAAGTTCCAATTAAAGGCATAGGAAAACTTAAGTTGTTTGATATAGAATCTAAAGTCTTTTACATGCCTTCCTTTACTTCTAATTTGCTTTCAGTTAAAAGAGCTACTACTGATTTAAATTTTCAAGCTTTCTTTGGTCCTAATGATTTCTACTTTCAGGATATTTTGACTAGTAGAAGATTTGGACAAGGAACCAAAAGAGATGACTTGTATGTGCTTGAAGACATGACTAAAGTTAGTGGGTTAGAAGCGGCTTTTAATGCTGGCTCTTTTAGTAACGATTCTGATCTTTGGCATGCTAGATTAGGACATCCTCATCCTAGAGCACTTGAACTGATTGTTCCTGGTTTAAAAATGCCAAAGGATATGTGTGATTCTTGTATATTTGGAAAGCATTGCAAAACAGTTTTTGAAAAATCTTTGCATACTTATGATAATTGTTTTGAGTTGGTGCATTCTGATGTTTGGACATCTCCATTCCCATATAGAGAAAACCATAAGTATTTTGTGATATTTATTGATGAAAAGTCCAAATATACTTGGGTTACTTAGCTTAGTTCCAAAGATAGAGTATTTGATCTATTTTTAAATTTTCAAGCATATGTTACTAATCAATACGATGTAAGTATTAAATGTTTTAAAACAGATAATGGAAGAGAATACACTAGCACCAGACTCCAACAACACTTGGCCAAGCATAGCATTGAACATCAAACCAGCTGTCCTTACACTCCACAACAACATGGAGTAGCTGAAAGGAAGAATAGGCATTTGATGGAAGTTGTGAGAACAATGATGTTCCACATGAAAGTTCCCAAAAGATTTTGGGGGGGATGCTCTTGTAGCTGCATGCTACTTGATTAATAAGACTCCTACAAAAGTCCTAGATGACTTGTCTCCATTTGAGATACTAAACAGAACTAAACCTAATATTGAGGCAAATTTTGGAAGATTGGCCGTTAAGTATGAAGAACCTATTACCATCCATTGTGACAATCAGGCTGTTATACACATTGCCTTCAACTCTGTGTTTCATGAAAAGACCAAGCATATAGAAGTAGACTGCCACAAAGTAAGAGAAGCTATTGGGAAAGGAATCATCTTGCCTTGCTATGCAAGGAGTGAGGATCAACTAGCTGATGTGTTCACCAAGGCAACAACTCTAAAGAATGGCGCTTCCATCTATCCAAGGCTTGGCCTTATGACCATTCCACAAAAATGATCCCAACATGGAGTGTTATACTCTTTTTCCCTAGAAAAGGTTTTGTCCCAGTTGGGTTTTCCTTATATAGGTTTTTAATGAGGTAATGCTTCATGGTTGCAAGCTTAGGCATTTTCCATGTCTTAAGCTTGAGGGGAAGTGTTGGAATGAAGAAGAAATGATGAAATAAAAAAGCCTTTAAACTTTGTATAAAGGCGTGAGTTATCTAGGTCAAAGGGTAGTGTCCAAGGCTTGTTTGTGTTCTAGTGTTATGTTATCCTTGTAGCCATTCATGTATAAGGCAATCCTTGTATCCAAACAAACCTAGACTATATTAGTATAAATAACTATCTCCCTTCTCATGTGTAACTTAGAAAACTATTATTCTCATTCTCTTAATAAAATCTTTCTTATCTTTAAATCTCTATAATCTCTCATTCTCTCATTTTACAAATCTCTTAATCTCATATTCTTTCAGTAGACAAGTCCGAGGAAAGCCTAATGGCCCAGTTCATCGACGGCTTGCACGAGTCCATCGCCAGAAAGATAGAGTTGCAGCCATACCACGACCTAGGCGAGTTGTTCCACCTAGCAGCCTAGATAGAGAAGTGCCATAAACGTAAACTTGTTGCACCTTCTCGACCCAAGAACACCTGGAGCACCGGTTCCAAGCCTTTCGAGCGGACGACTCAGCCCATTGACCCACGACAAAAGGGCAAAGCCGTGGCCAGCAGCTCAGCTCCCAGATCAGCTCCAGCCGCCCCAAAGCAGCCTAGTACCACAACCATGACCCAGCCTCAGCGGAGCAGCGAGATCGTATGCTTCAAGTGTAAAGGCAGAGGACACATGTTCCGAGAATGTCCCACTCAACGGACAATGGTAGTCACTGCATCTGGAGACTACGAATCCGAGGACGAACAAGAGGAGCCAGCATTTCCGACCCATCAGCAGTCCGACGAAGACATTGAGTACGCCGACTCCGGAGAAATGCTCATGATCCGACGAGTTCTCAGTTCAAGTTTCGAGCCAGAAGAAGAAGAACAGCGAGAGAACATTTTCCATTCCAAATGTACAATACTTGGAAAAGTATGCTTGTTGATTATCGACGGAGGGTCCTGCACCAACGCCGCCAGCAAATACATGGTGGAAAAACTAGGATTGCCTGTGACCAAGCATCCTAAGCCCTTATAAACTACGATGGCTGAACAACAAGACGGAGTTGTACATCTCGGACCTATAAACTACGCACAACAGACGAACAAACTTCTACTGATTCTTCCACGACAAGCGTAGATACAATCTAGCACCAATGTCGGCACACGCCGTTCAAGAGATGCAATCTAAGATGACGAAAGATCAACATGCCCGGAAGGAGAACTTTTTAATAAACGAGACAGACATGCGGAAAGCCACCCTTATCAAGGGTACTCAGCTCATTATGATGCTCTACAGAGAGAGACTCCACACGATCAGCACCGAGGCACCATTACCTGCCGAGATCCGAGCCTTGCTAGAAAAATATGTCGACGTGTTTCCGGAAGAAATTCCAGCCGGCCTCCCACCTATCAGAGGGATCGAGCACCACATCGACTTTATTCATGGAGCTCAGTTACCCAACCGTCCTGCATACATAGTATACCCCGAGGAAGCTAAAGAATTAGAACGGCAAGTCCAGGACCTCATGGCTCAAGGTTACGTCCGAGAGAGCCTCAGCCCCTGCGCCGTCTCGATCTTACTCGTACCAAAGAAAGACGGGAGCTGGAGGATGTGTGTCAACTGTTGCGCCATCAACAACATTACAATTAAGTACCGGCACCCCATTATGCGCCTGGACGACATGCTAGACGAGTTAAGCGGAGCCGCCGTCTTCTCAAAAATTGACCTGAAAAGTGGATATCATCAAGTGAGGATGCACGAGGGAGACAAATGGAAGACTGCATTCAAGACCAAGCAGGGTATTTATGAGTGGCTAGTAATTCCATTCGGCCTGTCAAACGCTCAAAGTACATTCATGCGCCTTATGAACGAGGTCCTTCATCCGTTCATTGGCAATTTTGTAGTAGTCTACTTCGACGATATTCTCGTCTACAGCACGACCTACACAGACCATCTGGAGCACCTAGAGGCCGTGATTACCACCTTGCAGAGAGAGCAGCTGTACGCAAATCTCAAGAAATGTACATTCTGCACCGACCAATTATTTTTCTTTGTTTCGTCGTGAGTTCCCAGGGACTCCGGGTGGACGACGAGAAGATTAAGGCCATACAAGAGTGGCCCACACCAACGACCGCCAGCCAGGTCCCAGTCCTAGTTCTGTCGGACTTCACTCAGACATTCGAGGTCGAGTGTGATGCCTCAAGGATCGGCATTGGAGCTGTCCTCACCCAAGGCGGACTACGTGTCGCCTACTTCAGTGATAAGTTAAGTGGAGCTGCACTTAATTATCCAACCTACGACAAGGAGCTTTATGCCTTTGTCTGCGCCTTAGAGACTTGGCAGCACTATCTTCTTTCCCGGGAGTGCGTCATTCACACCGACCATCAGACACTCCAGCACCTCAGAGGACAGTCCATGCTGAAGAAGAGACATGCTCGTTGGTTGGAGTATATCGAGACCTTCCCATACATTATCAAGTATAAGAAAGGAACGGACAACGTTGTCGCTGACGCTTTATCCCGCAGATACAGTTTGATTTCCGTCATGGAGTCAAAAGTTATGGGCTTCGACATGATCAAAGAGTTGTACGCTGACGACGCAGATTTCACTCAGGCCTACCTAGAGCACGGCAAGGACAACTATAACCGATTCTTCCTTCACGACGGGTTCCTCTTTAAGGACAAGCGACTTTGTATTCCGAGAGGAGCGATTCAAGAGCTGCTTCTCAGAGAAGCCCACGACGGATGGCTCATGGGTCATTTTGGCATTGACAAGACCTTAAGCATACTTAAGGAGCATTTCTACTGGCCCCACCAGCGACGAGATGTAGAGGCACACCACGCTAGTTGCCTTATCTGCAAACGGGCTAAATCCAAGATGCATCCGCAGGTTCCTTACATGTCGATACCGGTCCCATCTGCGCCCTGGACGGACATTTCCATGGATTTTGTTTTGGGCCTGCCAAAAATAAACCACAAGGACTCCATCTTCATAGTGGTCGACCGATTTTCGAAGATGACACACTTCATCGCTTGCAACAAGACCAATGACGCAAGCCAGACTGCTGACCTGTTCTTCAAGGAGATAGTACGACTGCACGACATTCCCCAGATGATCGTTTCTGACCGCGATACCAAGTTCCTCAGCCACTTCTGGCAAGCACTGTGGCAAAAATTAGGCACCAACCTCTTGTTCTCCACCGCAGACCATCCGCAGACTGACGGACAGACAGAGGTTGTCAACCGGATCTTGTCCCAGACCTTGCGAGCAACAATCGGCCGCAACTTGAAGAATTTGTTGGAGTGCCTTTCATACGTCGAGTTCGCTTACAACAGAGCAACACACTCCGGCACGAAGCGTTCTCCATTTGAATTTGTCTACGGCTTCAACCCGACCACGCCTATCGAGTTCATACCCATACCATTGGGAGAAGCCATCAGCTTAGAGGGAGAAGCAAAGGCAGACTACATCAAGCATCTTCATGAAGAGACCAAGGCAAACCTGGAGCAACGGAACATCTAGAACGTCAAAAACACCAACAAAGGCTGCAGGTACATGGTTTTCAAGGAGGGAGATTGGGTTTGACTACATCTTCGCCAAGAGAGATTTCCCCAACGACAGAAAAGCAAGCTTGCACCCCGGGGAGATGGCCCATTCCACGTTCTTTGGAAAATCAACGACAACGGCTACCAGCTCAAACTTCCAGGTGAGTATAATGTGTCTAGTACGTTCAATATTTCTGACTTAGAGTTGTTTGATGCAGGTGAGGACTTCGCTTTAGAGACCAAAGCACTTGAAGAGGGAGGGAATGATGAGGACATCGAGCCAGCCATTGCACCAGTCAATCCACCGGGACCTCTTACGCGGTCCAAGCGGAAAACCTTAGGAGATAAGCTCAGCATGCTTCTGGAGAGTAGAATAGGAGAGGACCCCGAGCTGACCATGCCGACCCGGAGTTGCTCCATCCCGACCAGCCCGCTTTTGAGTGCCCCGTTCCAGTCGTACCACTCGACCACGTCTGACCGTCCACCGTCCCACTCGACCACATCCGACCGTCCACCGTCCCACTCAATCGTCCCATGCACTGCCGACCCGTTCCAACTAGATAAGGAGCCATGGAGGTTCCTTTTAGAAGACTCTTCCTCCTCCGGTATCTTTACCATTACCATCCGGTAGAGGCACCAAAAGTTGTCCTAGGAAATTGTACTCTTTTTCCTATCTTCGGTTTTATCCTGCTGGGTTTTCCAAAGAGGGTTTTAATGAGGCAATACTCTTAGTGTGCAAGACGGTGAAGACCTGTTCACAATTCCATCTCATTCACAAGTCTTCATTTGATTTCCAGTCTAAGTATTAATGGGTTTCTCCTATCTTTATTATATTTTCTAGACTAAGTAATTAATTTGGGTTTAAGTCATGTTGACTATTTGGGGCCCATATTCTATTTTAATTGCCAATAAGTAAACTACATGTTTGTTTTGATTCTTGTAAGGCTAAACATCATGTAGTTTAGCCTAAGTTGTAACAAGGCATTATATAAGCCTTTTGTCTACACATTAATGAAATAACAAGCATTTTGTAAGACCAGTGTTTAAACCAAAAGGCGCCGCCAAGCACCCCCCTTGCAGCTGTCGTGTGCTTCAGCCTAGTGTGGCTGAAGTTCTTAGAGTATCACAAGCCCCTTTCACAGCTTGTGTGGTCCCTTCGATCCACCCTTCACTTCCATCGATTTCTGTCCAGCAACATGAGTTTCTCGGTGAACGACAGCCCACCCCTCGGTTCTTGCATTAGAACCAGTCTTCTTTCTAACCAGGCCTTCTTTCCAACCGGGCCAAACATTCCTTTTTGGTCATGAGGGGGGCCAAGAATCTAGACATGATCAAGAGGAGGATTCAGAAGAATAAATTCTAGTCTGAGCTTCTAAAAGGCCAAGGGACATTCAACCTAATCTTGTAGATGCTCTAGTAGGAGAAGAAAAAGGGGAACCAGCTGTTGTTCTTAGAAGAAGTACAAAGCAGAGATTTCCACCCAACTTCTTCTACAACCACAATGCAGTAGTTCACCATGATCCGGGAGTATGTAATCTAGTTTATATACTTGCTTCTCATGTTGCATTTACTATTAGTCTTGATAAAGAGCAGATTCCAAAGACCTATGAGGAAACAATGGATTTAAAGGACTGGAGAGAAGCAATTCAAACTGAAAGACAAGCTATGGAGAAGAATCAAACCTATGCGCCAGCCACTCTTCCAAAAGTGAAAAAGGCTGTACGTTCTAAATGGATCTTTACCATTAAATATAAAAGCAATGGTGAGATAGATAGGTATAACGCTAGGTTGGTGGCTAGAGGATTCACACAAACTTATGGTGAAGATTATAGGGATACTTTTGCTCCTGTAGTTAAATTACACTCTGTTAATATTGTTCTATCTCTTGCTGCTAACCTTGATTTGGAATTATTACAAATGAATGTTAAAAATGCATTCTTACAAGGTGAGCTAGAAGAGGAAGTGTACATGATACCACCACCAGGTCTTAAAGATCAAGTAGGTGGCAGCAATACACTGAGTTTAATAAAGAATATCTATGGCTTAAAACAATCCCGAAGAGCTTGGTACCATAAGCTGAATGTGACCTTAAGGAACAGAGGCTTCAAAAGATCATAAGTTGAACAAACTCTCTTTAAACTTCAGATTAAGGAATGTATTGTAGTTATACTCATTTATGTGGATGACATAATCATTTCAGGGAGTGATAAAGTAGGTATTGATTCTACTAAAGCTTATTTAAAGAGTGTCTTTGATATTAAGGATCTAGGTGAACTTAAATACTTCTTAGGAATTGAGGTGTATAGGTTCAAGGAAGGTCTCTTCTTATCTCAGAGAAAATATATTGTGGACTTACTAACCTCTACAGGTATGATAGAAGCTAAACCAGCTAAGACACCTCTAGAAGAAGGTTACAAGAAAGAACCTGAGGGGAGCTAGGAAATGGCGAGTTTCATGATACAAAGCTGTATAGAAAAGTGGTTGGTAAGCTCATATACTTAACCATCACTAGACCTGACTTATGTTTTGTTGTGAATCAGGTGTCTCAACGTATGCAAGACCCAAAGGTAAGGCATTGGGACATGATTATGTGGCATCTTGAGATACTTGAAAGGCACTAAATAACAAAGTATATGGATGGATTGTAATGGAAACACAGAAGTTGTAGGAAAATGTGATGCAAATTGGGCAGAAGACAGAGAAGATAGGAGAAGCACAACCGGTTATTGCACCTTTATAGGAAATAATCTTGTGACCTGGAAGACTAAGAAGCAGAAGATTGTATCTTGCTCTAGTGCAGAAGCTGAATACAGGGCTATGACGAAGCTTACTACATAATGCATATGGCTGAAGCAACTCCTCCTTGACATTCTTGGCGTGAGCTTGGAGTCTCCTATCACTGTCCATTGTGATAATCAAGCAGCTATACATATTGCATCTAACTATGTGTTTCATGAAACAACCAAACATATTGAGGTGGATTGCCATAAGGTGAGAGAAGCTATTGGAAATAGAATCATCTTACCTTACTACACAAGGAGTGAAGATCAACTAGCATATGTATTCACCAATGCTACAACACTGAAGACTGACGGCTCTATCTACCCAAGGCTTGGTGTAATGACCACGATCGAGGGCAAAACTGGCAAGGGCGGGGAAAATGAAATTTTGGGGAATATGGGCGAAGATATCTGGGAAGGAAGGATATATATATCCTTGTAACAGATTTCCCGGAAATTCCGCAATATCCTAACAACCGGATAAGGAATTATCCCCAAAGGATAATGGATTATTCCCAGCGGATAAGGAATTATTCCCAAAGGATAAGTAATTATTCCCGAAGGATAATGGATTATTCCCAGCGGATAGGGAATTATTCCCGAATAATAAGGGATTATTTCCAGCGGATAGGGAATTATCCCTGAAGGATAAGGAAATACCCCCAAAGGATAATGGATTATTCCCAGCGGATAAGGGGATTGGTTGTTCGTGTTGTTGGTAACAACTTCTGAGATTCTCGTGCTAAATTCCAACTGCTTCAAAATCATGTTGATATCCTATCAAACAGATGGATATTCGAAGGGAAAAGAGGAGCCGCGGATAAAGGAAAATCCTAACCGCCTTCCCTTATAAATAAGAAGTCAGGTCGCCTCATAATTCCCTGTGTGAGTAAGAAGAAAATTAGAACTCTTAAAAAAAGAAAGTTCGAGGAAGAAAAGCGATTATCCTAGAAAGATTCGAGAGGCGCCCAGTTACCTGAGTAATCATCGATAGCAGTTCGTTCGGTTAAGGAATATCCGGGTAAGCATCGATAAACTCAGAGTTTTACCTTTCTGGGCTATAAGCATCAAGAGACTTAGTGTTTGGTCGATGTGTTCCGAGTAAATCGCTAGGTTTGTGTGACGTGCGTAGGTGCTGCTCGGACGATCTGCGTCAAGAGGTGTCAGAACGTAGGATTTTCATCAGTTCATCGAAATCCTAAGGTGAGTGCGTGACTGTGGCTATGGTCTAGGGTCGTCGGCTTGAGTGGATTCAATAAGTGCTTGACTGTCTGATCTAATATACTTGTCCTTGTCCTGATATATGTGTTAAGCGTGAATATGAGAGTCGTCTGTGACTCGTCCTGGTGAGACATCCAACAGTGGTTGGTGAATCACGTTTAGGAAAGTATATCGGCCTTATTTGCATGATTGACTTATTGATTGTATTGCTTGTTTTCGATTACTTGACCATAGCTGTGTGAAACGGGATGACCACCTCACTAAGCAATTCGTTGCTTATGCCTCCTTATGGATGCAGGGTTAGATAATACTCGGGAAGGTAATCGCAGTGGCTAGAACGCGAGACGAAGGCTGGAATAAAGGGATGGTGGCTTAGTGGAATAAGTGGGTCTAGTAACTTGAACGATGTATTAGCTTATTAGCGGACTTATCGTTGTTCTAGAACCTCGATTTTTATAATAAGTAATTTATTGCACGTTTATGCACTGCTCCGCTGAATCGAATTTGAAAATGCTAAGAAAAAGTTAAGTAAAAATCTGAATAAAGAAATTTTTTACTAAGTGCGGTCGTTTGGTTCGACCGCGGGTAGGAAATCTTTGACCTGGGGTAGTTTTCCCGGGTTAGGGCGTTTCAGTTTGGTATCAGAGCATGGTCGATTCTAGGACAGTGTTAAGCATAAACGGGTTAGTGGGTTAAGCCATCCTTTCCAGCCAGTCTCGCGGTAAGTGGTATTTAGAGAATAAGTTAGTGCTATGCTAACTTAATAAACTGTATGATCATTGCAGATGGTAAGAAACACTCGATCTCATATTGGGAATGGGGGTGCGCCAGAGGAACGCACCACAACTGAGGATGGTGCGAACCCCAACATTGGTCACGAAGGTGACGCGACAATGTGCCTGGGAATGGAGCCGCTGCACCTCAGAGCGAATTGGGCCAGTTTATGGGGATGTTGGGGCAAATTTTAGAAAGATTTACGGCTACTGTACCTGTTCCTGCGGCACATGTGCCTGTTGCACCCGTGCCGGTGATACCACAGCCTGCGGTAAATGAGCGGGTAGCCGTGGCAGCGGATGAGGAGATATTGCCAGAACCGAGGATCACATCGTACCTTACGATGGCTGATCACATGCGTAAGCTGGGTACAAAGTACTTTGCGGGTGGTGCAAAACCGATCGAGGCAGATGAGTGGCAATCGAGACTCGAACGGAACTTTGCGGCTATACGACGTCCAGATCAGTATAAGAAGGACATTGCGGTCCATTATCTGGAAGGTGACGCGCATACTTGGTGGACCACGGTTGAGGCAAGGCGCCGTAATTGTTCATGGACTGCGTTCCGTGAGGAATTCCGCACTAAGTACTTTCCAAGGGAAGTGTTTGACCAATGTCAGCGTGCGTTTCTCGAATTTCGCCAAGGATCAATGAGTGTGTGTGAGTATTGAAAGAATATGAGATTAAGAGATTTGTAGAATGAGAGAATGAGAGATTAGACAAAGAGAATTATAAATTATTGTCTACAAAATGTGAAGGGAGTAAGGTATTTATACTAATCTAGCCTAGGCTTGTTTGGATACAAGGATAGCCTTATACATAAATGACTACAAGGATAACATAATCTAGAATACAAACAAGCCTTAGACACTCCCTTTGACATAGAAATAAATCGCCATTTAATGCATTAAAGGCTTCCATACTTCATCATTTCTTCTTCATTCCAACACTCCCCCTCAACCTAAAGATATGGAAAATATTTAAGCTTGCAACCATGAAGTATTACCTCATTAAAAACCTAGAGAAGGAAAACCCAATTGGGACAAAACCTTTTCTAGGGAAAAAGAGTATAACACTTCATGTTGGGATCATTGGTGTGGAATGTTCATTAGGCCAAGTCTTGGATAGATAGAGGCGCCAATTTTAAGAGATGTTACCTTGGTGAATACATCAGCTAGTTGGTCTTCACTCCTTGTATAGCAAGGTAAGATGATACCTTTCCCAATAGCCTCTCTTAATTTGTGGCAGTCCACTTCTATATGCTTGGTCCTTTCATGAAACACTGAGTTGGAGGCTATATGTATGGCAGCCTGATTGTCACAGTGAATGGTGATTGGATCCTCACACTTCACGGCTAGGTCTTCCAGGAGTTGCTTCAGCCAGATGCATTCAGTTGTGAGCTTCCTCATTGCTCTATATTCTGATTCTGCACTAGAGCATGAAACCACATTTTGCTTCTTGGTTCTCCAAGTCACAAGGTTTCCTCCTATGAAAGTACAATAGCTTGTGGTACTTCTCCTATCTTCCCTATCTCCTGCCCAATCTGCATCATAATAACCAATCACATTTGTGTTTTTATTGTTACCCATCCATATACCTTGTTCATGTGTGCCCTTTAGGTATCTTAGAACTCGCATGTCCATCTCCCAATGTCTCATCTTTGGTCCTTGCATGTGTTATGATACCTGATTCACAGCAAAACATAAATATGGTCTAGTGATGGTTAAATAAATAAGCTTACCAACCACTTTCCTATAGAGCTTAGGATCATGAAAATCAATTTCCTCCTCTAGCTCCCCCTTAGTTGCGATTTTATAGTCTTCTTCTAAGGGTGTTTTGGCTGGCTTAGCTTCCATCATACCTGTGGATGTTAGTAGATCTACAACATACTTCCTTTGAGAAAGAAAGAGACCTTCTTTAAACCTACATACTTCAATTCCTAAGAAGTATTTAAGTTCTCCTAAATCCTTTATATCAAAGACACTCTTTAAGTAATTTTTAGTAGAAGCAATACCAACATTATCACTACCAGATATGATTATATCATCTACATAGATAAGAATTACCACAATACCTTCCTTACTCTTTAATGTGAAAAGAGTATGTTCCACTTCAGATCTTTTAAAGCCTTTATCCATTAAGGTTATACTTAGTTTGTGGTACCAAGCTCTTGGAGATTGTTTAAGGCCATAAATAGTCTTCCTTAGCCTTAGGATATTACCGCTTCCAACCTCATCTTCTAGGCCAGGTGGTGGTGACATGTAAACCTCTTCTTCTAGTTCACCTTGTAAGAAAGCATTCTCTACATCCATTTGCCATAACTCCCACTCAAGATTAGTAGCAACAGTAAGCACAACATTGTTAGAATGAAGTTTAGCAACAGGAGTAAATGTATCCCTATAATCCTCACCATATATCTGAGTAAAACCCCTAGCTACCAACCTAGCTTTATATCTATCAATTTCACCATTGCTTTTGTACTTAATGGTAAAAATCCATTTAGAACTTACAGCCTTCTTTCCTTTTGGTAAAATAGTTGAAGCATATGTACCATTCCTCTCCATAGCTTGTTTCTCAACTGAGATAGCTTCCCTCCATTCCTTTTTAGACATAGCTTCTTCATATGTCTTTGGAATCTGCTCATTATCAAGACTAGAAATAAAAGCAACATGATTAGAAGGTAAGTGTGCAATATTACAAACTCCCTGGTCATGATGAACCACAATATTTCCATTGTAGAAAACTGGTGGATTTCTTTGTCTTGTGCTCCTTCTTAAAACAGTAGGTGGAGCTTCTTGATTAGATTCCTCTTCTTCACTCAAAACTTCAATAAGATTAGGTCTTAATCTTTTGGAAGCTGAGACTAGAATGGAATGATCTCCTGCTGAGTCTTGTTGGACATGAGTAGAAGCTTCTCCCCCCCCATGTTCAAGAGGAGGAAGGCCAGGAGAATCAAGGGATGAGGAAGGACCGGATGCACCTGGGCCGGATTGACCAGCTGAGCCGGAAGGGCCAGATCCGGGACAATCATGTGGAGCGGCCGGGACTGAGTTGCCGCGGCTATGTGCTACTGGGGCAGGTGGCTGTGGTGATGAGACTGTGTGCTGGTCACTCCCTATTCCAAGAGTTTCCTCAAGTATTCAGCTTGATCTGTTCTTGTTGATGAGATGTCTTTAAATTGCTCCCAAGTTCCTTCTTCATAAAAAAAATTTTCTTCTTGGAACTTTACATCTCTAGACACCAAGACTCTTCTAGTCTCTGGGTCATAACATTTGTACCCTTTCTGAGTAGATGAATATCCAATGAACATAGCTTTGGTACTCTTTGGTTCCAGCTTGTTCCTTTTCTCCCTTGGAACTAATACAACAAACACAACCAAAAACTCTTAAGTGATCAATAGGAGGTCTAGTTTTGTTTAGTACCTCAAATGGAGACAGGTCATCTAGGACTTTTGTAGGAGTCCTATTAATCAAGTAGCATGCAGCTACAAGGGCATCCCCCCCCCCCAAAAAACGTTTGGGTACTTTCAGGTGGAACATCATTGTTCTCACAACTTCCATTAAATGTCTATTTTTCTTTTCAGCTACTCCATTTTGTTGTGGAGTGTAAGGACAGCTTGTCTGGTGCTCAATGCCATGTTTAGCTAGATGTTCCTGAAGTCTTTTACTAGTGTATTCTCCTCCATTATCTGTTCTAAAACATTTAATTATTGCATTGTATTGGTTAGTAACATATGCTTGAAAGTTTAGAAATGCATCATAAACCCTATCTTTAGAACTAAGTAAAGTAACCCATGTATATTTGGACTTTTCATCAATAAATATCACAAAATATTTAGGTTTTCTCTAGATGGAAATGGAGATGTCCAAACATCAGAATGCACTAATTCAAAACAATTTTCATATTTATGCATAGATTTTTTAAAAACTGTTTTACAATGTTTCCCAAGAATTCAAGCATCACATAACTATTTAGGCATTTTCAAATCAGGCACAATTAATTCAAGTGCTCTTGGATGAGGATGTCCTAGTCTAGCATGCCACAAGTCAGAATCAGAACTAAATGTATTGGCCTGAAAATTCGATTCTAATTCACTAATACTAGCCATATTATCAGGTACATACAAGTCATCTTTTGTGGTTCCTTGTCCAAAACATCTTGTAGTTTCAATATCCTGAAAATAGAAATCATTAGGACCAAATATTGCATGACAATTCAGATCAGTAGTAGCTCTTTTAACTGAGAGCAAGTTAGAGGTAAAAGAAGGCATATAAAATGCTTTAGATTTTTTATCAAACAACTTCAATTTTCCTATGCCTTTGATTGGTACTTTAATTCCATTAGCAATAAGAACATTACCTAAGGCAGGTTCTACATTCTCTAGAAATTCTAAATCACTAATCATGTGATGAGAAGCACCAGAATCAACCACCAAAGATTTAGGAGCATTAGAAGTAAAAACAGTTTGAAAAAAGCATGAAAAGTTTTACCCATCACATTGCTATCTTTGATTGCTTTGATAAGAGCTTCCAAGTCTGATTTTGTCACAAATTCTGATGCTTGTGGCATGGTAGTAGTGGAGGCTAAGAGTGGAAGTGAACCGCTGCTGCCAACCGCCCTTGATGACCCAATGCCGTGAGCTTGGCTTGTGCTGGTCATGGCTGTGGGTTGTTGTGGCCGTAAGGCCCAAGATGGTTTCAGATGAGGATGAAGTACCCAGCAATCCTTCTTTGCATGGCCATTTCTCTTGCAATGGTCACAAAATTGTTTCTTCTTCCTAGAATCATTTGGTGGTTTGAAGAAACTCTTGTGAGCAGCAACCAATTCAACTTTGTTGCCAAATAATCCATGTGATCCTTGCTCCTTTTGTATTTGAGCACAAACTTCCTCCAAGCTAGGCAACTTATCAGACCTGAGAATATGCTTAATAAGATCTGAGTAAGTAGAATTAAGTGTTAAAAGTAATCCAAACACCTTATCTTGTTCTTTCCTTTCAAGGAGAACAAGTGGTTCAATGGTGGTTGGCCTTAGCATTTCTAGCTCAGCCCACAAAGCTCTGAATGTGCCATAGTGTTTTGTGAATTCAGCATCCTCCTGCCTTAAATCATTCAAAGCCTTTTTTACTTCAAAAATTCTCAAAAGGTTAGTGGTGTTTCCATACACCTTAAGCAAAGTGTTCCAAAGATCTTTTGCATTTTCACAAAAAGAATAAGCTTCTAAAAGATCACTAGCAAGAGAATTTTGTAGTATAGAAAGTACCAACTGATCTTCTTGGTACCATTTGGCTTGAGCTGCATCACTCACTTCAGCCACTTCATTGTCTTCAATGCCATTTGTGGCAATGTGGTTCCAAAGACCTTTACCACCTAATGTGGTTTTCATGGTTTTAGACCACAAGAGATAATTTGCTCCATGCAGAATAACTGGAGCTCTAAGAGATGTTTGAATCTCCATGATAGAATATATTGGTCACTAGAAAGTTGGGACGTGGGCAATACCAAGGACGAGGCGATGGTCGGGACATCTGGACCAGGACATTTTGACCGGCTGGTCGAGGACAAACAGGACCTTTGATATCCGGTAGTGGGATGACTAGAGAACAGGTACGTGGCCGAGACATGGCCTTGTCAAGTATTTGCTTGGTCGGAATGCGAGACTTGGTCAGAAGCAAGCTGGTACCAAAGCTGGTACGACCAACAATCCTTCACGACCTTGTTGAAATTAGTTCACGATTCACAATCAAATTGGCTGTGAACTAACTGGTTACCCTGCATCTGTGAGTGCAAGAAAGAAAATACAAATACCTTGTGTGCAAAGCAATATGCGTGATGTGCAAGAAAGAAGAAGAAGTGAACAAAATATCTTGTAACAGACCTTATCCACTTGTAACTACTTGCAACTACCCCTAACCAATTCTTATAACCAGATTTTAACAGATTAAGACAGCTAATAACCGACTTTAACAATTATTAACAATCAAATTTCAAATTTTATCAATTAAAACAATCCTAAAATTCAAGAAATCAATTTTAAAGAAACTTTTCAAAGATTAACTAATTTAAGAAAATCAATCTTACCTATTGAATTGAACTGAAATTTCGTGGAGACCCTCACCAGACACTTATTAAACTTTCCAGAATCTTGATACAGGTAATTTTGGACGTATCAGAGGAAATCTTCAAGAAAATCCTTCAAACTCAATGGAATTGAGTTATGCTTTCTTTAAACAGAAACTAGACTCGAAGAGCTTGAGTTAAGCCTTTTGAAAATCACGATTGATGAAAAATTAACGTCGAGATGACCTGGGAAATGCAGGAGTTCACGACTGAGGTGGTTGTGAAGCACCTTTGCAAGAAAATTCGTAACTTTTGATTCCCTGGACTAAATGATTTGATTCAAACGGCCGTGGCTTCGGAATTCTCCGATGCACAATCCACAGAAAGCAGATCGACAAAAAGAGTTGTGGTTTGGCAGGAATTTGAATTACAAGATAACGTTCGAAATTGATCCAGAAATTGATGAAGAACAAGATGGATTCTTGTTGAATCAATGTAAGAATGAAGAAATTTACCCAGATTTGATGCAACCTCGCTCGGATACCATGAAATAATATGAGATTAAGAGATTTTTAGAATGAGAGAATGAGAGATTAGAAAAAGAGAATTATAAATTCTTGTCTATAAAATGTGAAGGGAGTAAGGTATTTATACTAATCTAGTCTAGGCTTGTTTGGATACAAGGATAGCCTTATACATAAATGACTACAAGGATAACATAATCTAGAATACAAACAAGCCTTAGACACTCCCTTTGACATAGAAATAAATCGCCATTTAATATGCATTAAAGGCTTCCATACTTCATCATTTCTTCTTCATTCCAACAAGTATGAGATTGAGTATAACTCTCTCATGAAGTTTGCAGGGCGCGAATTTGAAGATGAACAGACGCGGATAAGTCAGTTTTTATGGGGGCTTCGAGTCAATCTCTGCAATCGCTGCCAAGTTCGGAGATACGACTCCATGTCCGAGCTGGTAGAGATAGCGGCCCTTATGGAAGTGGGCCTGAAGGAGGAAGCGGAGCTAGTGAACATAGAATGGAAAGCGACCACGGTACCTCCTACTAGGCTGAGACTCGGTTCAAGCCAAAGGAGGAATTTGGACAAGAGTCTCAGGAGCAACAAGACAATGATGGTGCAAGCTGCATAACAAAGTTGCGGGAAAACACACTCTGGTCAGTGTAGGACCATTTCTGGTGCGTGTTTCCGGTGTGGCAGTCTGAACCATAAGATTGGGGACTGTCCGGAGAGGTACTCAGAGGCACGAGAGTTGGGACGTAATTTTGGGGATCGAGTCTGCCATCATTGCCGTGAGCCGGGACACTTCACGTCTCAGTGTCCGAAGCTGGCGCAGTCATCCGGGAAACAGACAAATGAGGGACTGCTGCCACCACCACCAGCTAAGAGACCGGCCAATACAACTGGTGGAACACCACGGGTCTTCTCGATTTCTGAGGATGCGATAGAAGGAAGCTCTTCTCGTCCGATCACTGGTAAGTTCTTAACACTTACTAAGTAAATAAGATGTCTGCTTGTGTCCTTAGCGTTTTAGAGGATATTGTAGGGACCATTCTTACGGGTGGAATACCGACCCACGTTCTATTTGATTCTGGGGCGACACATTGTTTTGTTAACCCAGAAATGATTGGGAAATGTGGGTTCCATAAGGAATCTGGAGACCAACTCGGACTCGTCCGAGCGGCAGGCGGTCAAGCTATAAACACCTTCGGAAGGGTGCTTGACGTTCCGATAATGGTATGCGGTGTGGACATGCCAGCTGACCTGGTCATATGTGGAGTGAAAACTTACGAGGTGATATTGGGCATGGATTGGCTTGGAAAGCACAAGGCCCATTTGGATTGTCACCGAGGGAGAATTCGGTTTGAGAGGGAAAACACGACGCTAGAATACCAGGGAATTCGACCCACTTAAGGAAGCTTGATCATTTCAGCGTTTCAAGCTGAACAATTGATCGAAAAAGGATGCGAGGCGTATTTGGCCACGACCACAATGTTAGAAGTTGGGCCTGATATGAGGTTTAATGAGATTCCAATAGTAAAGGATTTCGGCGATGTGTTCCAGGCTTTGGTTGGACCACCACCGGAAAGGTCGGACCCATTCACTATAGAGTTGGAACCTGGAACTGCCCCGATATCAAGAGCTCCCTATCGGATGGCACCAGCTGAAATGGTCGAATTAAAGAAACAATTAGGTGAACTAATTGAGAAAGGATTCATCCGTTTGAGCAGTTCACCATGGGGAGCGCCGGTTCTGTTCGTTAAAAAGAAGGATGGAAGCTTTAGGCTTTGCATCGACTACCGTGGGTTGAACCGAGTTACGGTAAAGAACAAGTATCCGCTCCCGCGGATTGACAAGTTGTTGGACCAACTCAAAGGGCAGACTTGTTTCTCTAACATCGATCTGGCTTCAGGATATCATCAAATTCTGATAGCCGAGTCAGACATTCGAAAGACGGCTTTTCGAACAAGGTATGGACATTACGAGTTCGTAGTCATGCCTTTCGGATTGACCAATGCACCGGCTGCATTTATAAAATTGATGAACACTGTTTTCCGAGATTTCTTGGATGAATTTTTGATCATTTTCATTGATGATATTTTGGTTTCTCGAAAAACCAAGAGGAGCATCAAGGTCACTTAAGAATGATTTTGACTAAGTTGTGGGAACATAAGTTGTTTGCCAAACTCAGCAAGTGTAGCTTTTGGCAGAAGGAAATTGGATTCTTAGGTCATATAGTCTCGGATCAAGGAGTGTCTGTTGACCCGGAAAAGATCAAGGTTGTTGCGGAATGGCCGAGGCCCGAGAATGCCTCAGAGGTGCGGAGCTTTCTGGGTTTGGCCAGCTATTATAGACGGTTCGTTAAGGACTTTGCAAGCATGGCTCAGCCAATGACCAAACTGACCGGTAAGGACGTTCGGTTTGTATGGTCACCAGACTGTGAGACGAGTTTTGCTAAGCTAAAGGAAATGCTTACGAGTGCTCCAGTTTTGGCATTACCAGAACCTGATGAATCGTATGTAGTCTACACAGATGCATCCCGATTGGGACTAGGGTGCGTTTTGATGCAAGTGGGTAAGGTCATCGCCTATGCATCGAGACAACTAAGGAAACACGAAATGAATTACACAACCCATGACTTAGAGATGGCGGCTGTGGTATTTGCTTTAAAGATCTGGAGATCGTACATTTATGGAGGAAAAGTTCAGATATTTACGGATCACAAGAGTTTGAAGTATATCTTCACTCAATCTGAACTAAACCTTCGGCAAAGAAGATGGATGGAGCTTGTGGCCGATTATGATTTGACCATTGATTACCATCCGGAGAAGGCCAACTCGGTTTCAGATGCACTAAGTCGAAAGAAAGTAGGCAAGGACGCTACAAAAGACATAGAAGGTCTGGTCAGTATGATAAGCACCTTGCGCCTTACCGCTTTGACGGATGATGTGGAACCGTTGGGCTTAGGTGCTGCTGACCATGCAGATTTGTTAACTCGCGTTCGGCTAGCTCAGGATGCTGACGAGAACTTAATGAGGCATCAAGAAACGAGAATACCGAGTATCAAGTATCAAATAATGGGACGATATTGGTGAATGGTCGGGTGTGTGTCCCAAAGGATCAGCAGTTGCGTGAGGAAATTCTTAAAGAAGCACATCAGTCCAAATTTTCCATTCACCCAGGAACGACTAAAATGTATTGAGGCTTAAAATCATTGGGTTGGAATGAAACGAGACATGGCCAAATGGGTGGCTGGTTGTCATACATGTCAAAGGGTCAAAGCTGAACATCAAGTTCTGGCTGGGTTAATGCAGAGATTACCCATCTCCGAATGGAAGTGGGATTTGATCACGATGGACTTTGTTACCGAACTGCTTATGTGTGATAAGAAAGTTGTGATTTGGGTCATTGTGGACCGTTTGACCAAATCTGCCCATTTCCTCGCAGTTAATCGGAAGGATGGTTCGGAGAAACTTGCGGAGTTATACATAAAAGAGATTGTTCGATTACATGGAGTCCCTGCGAGTATAATATCAGATCGGGACTCTAAGTTTGCGTCGGCGGTTTGGAAGTCATTACATAAGCGGCTTGGGACTAAGGTCAACCTGAGCACGGCTTATCACCCGCAGACGGATGGACAATCGGAACGGACGATCCAGACACTTAAGGATTTGTTGAGAGCGGCTGTCTTAGACTGGGGCGGTAAGTGGGAACAACACTTATCATTGGCCGAGTTTGCATATAACAATAGCTATCAGGATAGGGAATTATTCCCAAAGGATAAGGAATTATTCCCGAAGGATAATGGATTATTCCCAGCGGATAGGGAATTATTCCCGAAGGATAATGGATTATTTTCAGCGGATAGGGAATTGTCCCCGAAGGATAAGGAATTATCCCCAAAGGATAAGGGATTATTCTCAGCGGATAAGGGGATTGGTTGGTCGAGTTGTTGGTAACAACTTCCGGGATTCTCGAGCTAAATCCCAACTGCTTTGAAATCATGATGATATCCTATCAAACAGATGGATATTCGAAGGGATAAGAGGGGCCGCGGATAAAGGAAAATCCTAACTGCCTTCCCTTATAAATAAGAAGGCAGGTCGCCTCATAATTCCCTGTGTGAGTAAAACGAAAATTAGAACTCTGAAAGAAAGAAAGTTCGAGGAAGATAAGCGATTATCCTAGAAAGGTTCGAGAGGCGCCCAGTTACCTGAGTAATCATCGATAGCAGTTCGTTCGGTTAAGGAATATTTGGGTAAGTATCGATAAACTCAGAGTTTTACCTTTTTGGGCTATAAGCATCGAGAGACTTAGTGTTTGGTCGATGTGTTCCGAGTAAATCGCTAGGTTTGTGTGACACGCGTCGGTGCAGCTCGGACAATCTGCGTCAAGAGGTGTCAGAACGTTGGATTTTCATCAGTTCATCGAAATCCTAAGGTGAGTGCGTGAATGTGGCTATGGTCTAGTGTCGTCGGCTTGAGTGGATTCAATAAGTGCTTGACTGTCTAATCTAATATACTTGTCCTTGTCCTGATATATGTGTTAAGCGTGAATATGAGAGTCGTGTGTGACTCGTCCTGGTGAGAGATCCAACAGTGGTTGGTGAATCACGTTTAGGAAAGTATATCCGCCTGATTTGCATGATTGACTTATTGATTGTATTGCTTGTTTTCGATTACTTTACCATAGCTATGTGAGAGGGGATGACCGCCTCACTAAGCAATTCGTTGCTTATGCCTCCTTATGGATGCAAGGTTAGATAATACTCGGGAAGGTAACCGCAGTGGCTAGAACGCGAGAGGAAGGCTGGAAGGAAGGGATGGTGGCTTAGTGGAATAAGTGGGTCTAGTAACTTGAACGATGTATTAGCTTATTAGCAGACTTATCGTTGTACTAGAACCTCGGTTTTTATAATAAGTAATCTATTGCACGTTTATGCACTGCTCCGCTGAATCGAATTTGAAAATGCTAAGAAAAAGTTAAGTAAAAATCTAAATAAAGAAATGTTTTACAAAGTGCGGTCGGTTGGTTCGACCGCGGGTAGGAAACCTTTAACCTGGGGTAGTTTTCCCGGGTTAGGGCGTTTCACTTGGCCTCATGTCCATTCCACAACACTGATCCTGATCATGGAGTGTTATACTCTTTTTCCATATAAAAGATTTTGTCCCAATTGAATTTTCCTTCTTTAGGTTTTTAATGAGGTAATGCTTCATGGTTGCAAGCTTAGGCATTCTCGATGACTTAAGCTTGAGGGGGAGTATTGGAATAAAGAAGAAATGAAGAAAGAGTGCATTTGACTCTAAGGAGAAGGCGTCATGTGTGTAAGCTACCAAAGGAAGTGACTGATGTGACCCGGAAGGACAACTCTGATTCGACCATGGACGACCGTACGGTCAAACCAACGATCAGGCCGAGAATTGAAGTTTCAGACGGACGCACAAATGGAATCCCGAACATGTATCAGGACGGACAGCCGGACGAACGGACAAGTGACCAACAGACGACCCAGCCCGACCAAATGATCGTCCCATCAACCGACCTCGACCAGGTTCCTTCATCTAACCCTGGCCTCGACCACGACCGGACCCCAACTCGACCAAGACTTGATCTCGACCGGACCTTCACTCGACCATGAACCGACTCGACCAGGACCATCGACCCATGGACCATTCCGGCTGGACCGCTGACCCGCGCCAGAACCAAGGAGCTCAAGCAAGCCGTTGAAGCCCTTTTTCTCAAGGTTGCACCACCTTCGACCAGCTAAGATTTGCTGATCATAATCCAAGCCGTTTGACTTATATAAAAGGGAAGATTTTTTATCTTGGTACTCTTTTCCCTTGGTGAAGTTTTTCCCATTGGGTTTTTCTCACCAAGGTTTTGATGAGGCCCGAATTAAATTCTAATGACCTTTGTCTAAGGCCCATGGCATATTTACTTGGATTTTGGATTGGTTAATTTGGGCCTGGCCCATTTCTTTGTTTAAAGGGTTTTTGAATTCAAATTGGTCAAGTGCATTAAATTCTTGTTTTCCATGTGGTCTTAGGCGGAATTCCCATGTTCCACATGCATGGCTTTGACTCCTTGACTACTGCCTCTTTGTAATCTCTATAAGTACTTGGCCTTGTCCACATTTGTACTTTTTCATCGAATTTTCTTATTGAATATCATTTTGATACTTAGAAAGTTTGATCATTCTCTCTCGTCAATCTCCCTATAGTGTGTAATATCTATAGGCCATTGACGAAATCCTTGTGCCTGCTTAGGTGTGTCATATCCTAGTCGGTATAAGTGGAATAACCGAGGCCGATTCATATCCTTGGTTGGATTCCAATCGATCCACCACTCCTCATCCATGTGTGACCATATCCCATACTCTTCACTATATTTCCTCCATCTCGCAAGTGCTAGTCCACCCACCTTTCCATCTTCCGCTTGTGAGCTTGTTGCCGGTCTTGGATTGAGTATCATTCCCATTGAAAGATCTCATCAAGTGGTACCAGAGCACCAGCAGGCTGTACTCTTAACCTTTCTCTTTGTTTAGATCCTTATTCATCTGCTTGTGATCTGTTTAAATAGTTATTCCATTGTATCCATCTTTTGGAACTGTTTTATCTGGCCATTTCTTTGTGAATTATGGCAGGTGAAGAGTCGGATTCAAATGGAGAATCATACCACACTCGTCTACTCTATGAACTCACCATGCGCATGAACAACATGATGGAGGAACGGTTCTTCTCCATGCAATCAGGATTGAGAGATAGCCTACGTGAGGACATAAGGCATATCTTTCCTGAACCGCGACCAGATCGACAACGCGCTTTGTTCCAAGATCAGCCCAGATCATAACACCATGTCATGGCATCCACACAACATGCCAGAATCCCGGATCAACATGCTAGATCGCCTGGACCACGAGATGAGGTTTCTTCCATAAGAAACCCGGCTGGTCGAAGTTTCCTTGGTGGTAAAGCTGCGGCACACTTTTACCAAAGTGACTATTCAAACCGCAGTCCAAGAAGGCCTAGGCGCATGCATGAACCAAGACCACCACCACAAGATAGCATCAACAATCTGAAACTCAAAATTACAACCTTTCATGGCAAAAATGATCCCACTACGTTCCTTGAATGGGAACAAAAGATGGAATTTGTCTTCAATTGCTAATACTTTTCTGATTATAATAAAGTTAATGTGGCAGTTACTGAAATTTATGATTATGCTCTCAGCTGGTGGGACCAAACAGTGATATCAAGACGGCGAAATGGGGAACCTCCAATGGAGACATGGCAGGAACTAAAACATGTCATGCGTAGACGTTTTGTGCCCTCCCAATTCCACCGTGATCTCCACCTGAGGTTGAGGCAATTGACCCAGGGTAGCCGTGGAGTGGAGGACTACTTTCAAGAAATGGAGACCTTACTGATCCGTGTTGGGGTTACTGAGAACCGTGAAACTACAAAGTCACGGTTCTTAGGCGGCCTCAACTGGGACATTCAAGACCGCTTGGAACTTCAACATTATGTGGAGCTTGAATAGCTTTTCCATAAAGCTATCCTGATTGAACAACAACTCAATCGTAAACCTAGTAACCGACCTACCTTTGGTGCAGGAACGTATGAAACCAAGCCGCTGTACCACCGGGAATTTAAACCTACAATGCCAGGGGACTCTAAGCCATTTACTACTGACCTGAATTGTCATGCTATATTTGGTCCTAATGATTTCTATTTTCAGGATATTGAAACTAGAAGATGCTTTGGACAAGGAACTACAAAAGATGACTTGTATGTGCTTGATAATATGGCTAGTTGTAGTGAATTAGAATCGGCTTTTCATGCTAATACATTTAGTACTGATTCTAATTTGTGGCATGCTAGACTAGGACATCCTCATCCAAGAGCTCTTGAATTAATTGTGCCTGGTTTAAAAATGCCTAAAGAGTTGTGTGATTCATGTATTCTTGGAAAACATTGTAAAACAGTTTTTTGAAAAATCAATGCATAAATATGAAAATTGTTTTGAATTGGTGAATTCTGATGTTTGGACATACCCATTTCCATCTAGAGAAAACCATAAATATTTTGTGACATTTATTGATGAAAAGTCCAAATATACATGGGTTACTCTTCTTAGTTCTAAAGATAGGGTTTATGATGCATTTTTAAACTTTCAAGCATACGTTACTAACCAATACAATGCAATAATTAAAAGCTTTAGAACAGATAATGGAGGGGAATACACTAGTATCAGACTTCAGGAACATCTAGCTAAACATGGCATTAAGCACCAGACAAGCTGCCCTTACACTCCACAGCAAAATGGAGTTGCTGAAAGAAAGAATATGCACCTAATGGAGGTTGTGAGAACTATCATGTTCCACATGAAGGTGCCTAGACGATTTTGGGGGGATGCACTTGTAGCAGCATGCTACTTAATCAACAGGACACCTACAAAAGTCCTTGATGATCTATCCCCATTTGAGGTATTAAACAACACTAAGCCCACTATTGATCATTTGAAAGTTTTTGGGTGTGTTTGTTTTGTGTTAATACCTAGGGAGCAAAGGAACAAGCTTGAACAAAAGTGTATTAAGGCTATGTTCATTGGATATTCATCTACTCAAAAAGGATACAAATGTTATGACCCAGTGACTAGAAGAGTCTTGGTGTCTAGAGATGTAAAGTTCCAAGAAGAAAAAGGTTTCTATGAAGAAGGAACTTGAGAGCAATTTAAAGACATCTCATCAACAAGAACTGATCAAGCAGAATACTTTAAGAAACTCTTGGAGAGTATTGGAATAGGAAGTGGCCAACACACAGCCTCTTCACCACAGTCACCTGTCCCAGTAGCAAACAGCCGCGGCAACTCAGGTCCGGCTGATCCACACGCTTGTACCGGACCCGGCTTTTCCGGCTCAGCTGGTCCATCCGGCCCTGCTACATCTGATTCACATTCTTACTAATCTCTTGATTCTCCTGGTCTTCCTCCTCTTGAACAAAGGGGGGGAGAAGCTTCTACTCATGTTCAACAAGACTCAGCAGGAGATGATTCCATTCTAGCTTCAGCATTAAAAAGATCAAGACCTACTCTCATTGAAGTTTTGAGTGAAGAAGAGGAAGCTCCACCTACAGTTTTAAGAAGGAGCACAAGACAAAGAAATCCACCAGTTTTCTACAATGGAAATGTTGTAGTTCATCATGATCAGGGAGTTTGTAATATTGCACATTTACCTTCTAATCATGTTGCTTTTATTTATAGTCTTGATAATGAGCAGATTCCAAAGACATATGAAGAAGCTATGTCTAAAAAGGAATGGAGGGAAGCTATCTCAGCTGAGAAACAAGCTATGGATAGGAATGGTACATATGCTTCAGCCACTTTACCAAAAGGAAAGAAGGCTGTAAGTTATAAATGGATTTTTACTATTAAATACAAAAGCAATGGTGAAATTGATAGATATAAAGCTAGGTTGGTAGCTACAGGGTTTTACTCAGACATATGGTGAGGATTATAGGGATACATTTGCTCATGTAGCTAAGCTTTATTATGTCAATGTTGTGCTTACTGTTGCTACTAATCTTGAGTGGTAATTGTGGCAAATGGATGTCAAGAATGCTTTCTTGCAAGGTGAACTAGAAGAAGAGGTTTACATGTCACCGCCACCTGGCCTAGAATATGAGGTTGGAAGCGGTAATATCCTAAGACTAAGGAAGGCTACTTATGGCCTTAAACAATCTCCAAGAGCTTGGTACCACAAACTAAGTGTAACCTTAATGGATAAAGGTTTTAAAAGATCTGAAGTGGAACATACTCTTTTCACATTAAAGAGTAAGGAAGGTATTGTGGTAATTCTTATCTATGTAGATGATATAATCATATCTGGTAGTGATAGTGTTTTAAAAGATTACTTAAAGAGTGTTTTTGATATAAAGGATTTAGGAGAACTTAAATATTTCTTAGGAATTGAAGTATGTAGGTTTAAGGAAGGTCTTTTTCTTTCTCAAAGGAAGTATGTTATAGATTTACTAACATCCACAGGTATGATGGAAGCTAAACCAGCCAAAACACCCTTAGAAGAAGACTATAAAATCGCAACTAAGGGGGAGTTAGAGGAAGAAATTGATTTTCATGATCCTAAGCTCTATAGGAAAGTGGTTGGTAAGCTTATTTATTTAACCATCACAAGACCAGATTTATGTTTTGCTGTGAATCAGGTATCTCAACACATGCAAGGGCCAAAGATGAGGCATTGGGACATGGCCATGCGAATTCTAAGATATCTCAAAGGCACACATGAACAAGGTATTTGGATGGGTAATAATAAGAACACAAATGTAGTTGGTTATTGCAATGCAGATTGGGCAGGAGATAGGGAAGATAGGAGAAGTACTACTGGCTATTGTACTTTCATTGGTGGAAACCTTGTGACTTGGAAAACCAAGAAGCAAAAGGTGGTTTAATGCTCTAGTGCTGAATCTGAGTATAGAGCAATGAGAAAGCTCACTACTGAATGCATCTGGCTGAAAAAAATATTGGAAGACTTAGCCGTGAAGTGTGAGGAGCCTATCACCATTTATTGTGACAATCAAGCCGCCATTCACATAGCCTCCAATTCAGTGTTTCATGAAAGGACCAAGCACATAGAAGTGGACTGCCACAAAGTAAGAGAATATTCACCAAGGCAGCATCTCTGAAAGTTGGTACATCAATCTACCCAAGACTTGGTCTCATGTCCATTCCATACCCATGATCCCAACATGGAGTATTATACTCTTTTTCCCTAGAAAAGGTTTTGTCTCAATTGGGTTTTCCTTCTCTAGGTTTTTAATGAGGTAATACTTCATGGTTGCAAGATTAAACATTTTATGTCTTAAGCTTGAGGGGGAGTGTTGGAATGAAGAAGAAGTGATGAATTTATGAAAGCCTTTAATTCTAATGGCGAATTATATGTGTGTAAAAGGGAGAGTCTAAGGTTTGTTTGTATTATAAAATTATGTTATCCTTGTAAGCCATTTATGTATAAGGCTATCCTTGTATCCAAACAAGCCTAGACTAGAGTAGTATAAATACCTTACTCCCTTCACATTTTATAACCAAGAATTCATAATTCTCATTTTCTAATAAATCATTATTTTCTCTAATTCTCTAATTCTCTCTAATCTCTCATTCTCTCATTCTACAAATCTCTTAATCTCATATTCTTTCATCAACCAGCAACGACCCGTCGACCTGTCCTTTGACCAACACCTCTACCAGCTTTGTCCCGGAGCCATGGACCATTCCACCTGGTCCCATGACCCGTCCACGGACCAAGGCACTTCAAGACTTCATTGGGTTATTTCTGACCCATTTCTCTTCTTAATCTTTCTAAGTCTGTTTCATGTTGTTATTGGACTTATGCGTTTGGGATTAAGGGTTCACTTGGTTCCCTTTTCCCATGTGAGGTTTTTTTCCCTATGGGTTTTTCTCACATGGGTTTTTAATGGGGCCTGGTGCATTCTTAACAGATCAAGCCCATAAGGCCTGTGACATAAAGTAATGGCATTTAAATTTCTTTGACCGCCTTGTAATCTGTTTAGTCATGGTTCTTAAATGCTTGGTGGTTTGTGCCAATCATGCAAGAACTTGTTGACCATGCATTTCGAATTCAGTCTTTGGCGTGTATATCTTCTGGTTGTGGCCATTGTAAGGACTTAATCGATTTTGAATTAAGAACTTTTCTTTCTAAAAGTATTCTTGATCGATTCAAATCTTGCAAAACCCTTTCTAGTGTGTAATATCTAGATTGCTAGTTTGTAAAATCCTTGTGAAAGATTGGTGAGTCATATCCAATCGTGATCAAGTTTGGTTGTCCAAAATCTCTCACAATTTTTGATCTTTGCCCCACGTTCCATTTCATCTCTCAATTTTCCATTTATATCAGCCGCTTCACTCTTAGTTCATTCGACCATTTAGCTTCACATATTCCATCAGAAACCTCCTTTCCAATCAATTGAAGTCTTCTGCCTTGGTTCACCCTGTTTCCGGTCTTGGATCCGTGTGTCCCTTCCTGCAAGGACCACGTTAAGTGGTATCAGAGCAACACAACAAGTAGGATGTTCATTCCAGAAAATATTGGGGAAACTATCACAGCCAGAATAGAGCAATTGAAGAACACTTTTGTTGCCAATTTTTTAAAGGAGTTGAAGGAAGCGCTTATGGACGTTTTAAAGAACCAGCCAAAGAAACCAACCAAACGTCCATTTGTATCAAAGGTAACACACCATGAGATTCTGGAAATCGAAGAAGTAAAACTTGAAGATGAAAATGTTTGGCAATCACGGTGGGACATTTACCCAGAAGACTGTCCAGAAGAAAAGTCACAAGATTTGCAACAACTTCAAGACTATTCGGATTTGAGGACAAATCCTTTTCAAGTGGGAGGGGATGATGTGATCCTCACCAGGCCTAAGGAAGTTCAGGTCGACATGAAGATTATGATGAACGCCCCGGACAATCCAACGGATGACTATGCAAACGACCTAATGGTCAACCCTAAGGAGAACCCGGAAGGACGCTGCACGGACGACCCGAAGAACACGCAAACTACCCAGAGGACATCCCAAACGGACGGACAGACAACTGTGCATCTGGGCCGCTCGATTTTGACAATTGGTCAAGTGACCCAATTGTGCTCTTTTTCCTATCTTTGGGCTTTTCCCATTGGGTTTACTAAAGATGGGTTTATAATGAGGCATTTGGGCCACTTATTCCTAAGGCATTTGCGAATCCAAGCCCAAACCCAGTCACCATTTATTTTATAATTAAATGAGCATTTATTAGATGGTTGCATGTCCTTGCATGCTATTGGAAGTTGTTCCGAGCATGCAAGCCTTGTAGTCTTTCAATTTGCTGCATGTTCTTGCATGCTCTTGGAATTTGTTCCAAGCATGCAAGCCTACCTTTATTTTCGATTTTATGCATGTTCTTGCATGTCCTCGGAACTTGTGTCGAGCATGAAAGAAAATCCCTTTCTCTATTTAAGCATGGCCTTGGCCACATTTGTAAGCATCGAATATTTAATCAAGAAGTTTCTTTTCTCTGTAAAGATTTCGATCATTTTGAACAGTGTGTAATATTTGTTCTTCTCTTAGATCTTCTCTTGGTGTGTAATATCCTAGAGCCATCTAAGAAATCCTTGTGCTCTTTGGTGTGTCATATCCAAACGAGTATAAGCCGGTATATCAGAGGTCTTTCCGTAGCCTTTGTGCGACCGCATCACTCCACATCCCTTGGCAACTTGAGCTCCCGCTCGTTGTGCAAGGCTTATCCAGTTCTTCATCCCCTTGTTGTGCCGATTTTGGGTTTGATCCTTTCTAGGATCGCATCAGAGATCCTGGTGGGATGACGGGTGCAGTAGCTGGGACGATGTCCTCATCATTCCCTCCCCCTTGAAGTGTTTTGGTTTCCAAAGCAAACTCCTCACCTGCGTCAAACAACTCTAAGTCTGAAACATTAAACGAACTAGACACATTATATTTACCTCGAAGCTCAAGCTGGTAGATGTTGTCATTGATCCTCCTTAGGACTCGGAATGGGCCGTCTCCCCGGTGCGAAAGCTTGCTCTTTCGGCGCTGGGGGAACCTTTCTGGTCGCAGATGTAGCCAAACCTAGTCTCCCTCTTTGAACACTACATGTCGGCGGCCCTTGTTGGCGTTCTTAGTGTTCTGGATATTTCGTTGCTCCAAATTTGCCTTGGTCTCTTCATGTAAGCGCTTGATATACTCAGCCTTTGCTTCTCCCTCTAGGCTGATGGCGTCTCCCAAAGGAATAGGCATGAACTCAATAGGGGTGGAAGGGTTGAAGCCGTAGACCACTTCAAATGGGGACCGTTTTGTGCCAGAGTGTGTAGCTCTGTTGTAGGGAAACTCGACGTACGTGAGACATTCCAACCAATTCTTCAGATTTCGTCCAATCGTTGCTCGCAGCATCTGTGATAAGGTCCTGTTGACCACCTCCGTATGTCCATTGGTCTGTGGGTGATACGCAGTAGAAAACAAGAGGTTGGTCTCTAACTTGCGCCACAATGCTCACCTGAAGTGACTGAGGAACTTGATGTCTATGTCTGATGCAATCATCCTGGGAATGTCGTGCAGTCGTAATGGGAATGAAGTGTGCCATCTTGTAAAAAACGATTAACCACGACAAAGATGGAGTCCTTCTGATTGATTTTAGGCAGGCCTAGCACAAAGCCCATAGAGATGTCGGTCTATGGTGCAGAAGGAACCGGTAATAGCATGTAAGGACCTTGCGGATGCATCTTGGATTTAGCTCGTTTGCAGATAAGGCATTTAGCACAATGGGCCTTCACATCCCAACGTTGGTGAGGCCAGTAGAAATGCTCCTTAAGCATGCTCAATGTCTTTTCGACTCCAAAGTTTCCCATTAAACCTCCTCTGTGGGCCTCTCTCAGAAGTAACTCTCGAATTGACCCTCTCGGAATGCAGAGACGCTTGTCCTTGAAAAGGAATCCGTCAAAAAATAGAGGTTACTGTAAGCCCCCTTATCGTGCTCCTGCTAAGCCTCAGTGAAGTCGGCGTCCTCCGCATACAATCCTTTGATCATCTCGAATCCCATAACTTTCGATTCCATAACAGAGATCGACGTTGTCATTTCCCTTTTTGTACTTAATGACATAGGAAAAGGTCTCAACATACTCAAGCCAACTTGCATGCCTCCTCTTAAGTGTGGATTTCCCTCTAAGATGCTAAAGTGTTTTATGGTCAGTGTGAATCACGCACTCATTGTCATGTAGGTAGTGCTTCCAAGTCTCTAGGGCTTGCACCAATGCGTAGAATTATTTATCGTATGTAGGATAGTTAAGAGCAGCTCCACTTAACTTCTCGCTGAAACACGCGACATGTCTTCCGCTTTGGGTCAGGACTGCTCATATGTCGATCCCTGAAGCGTCAAATTCCACTTATTAACAGCTTAAATGACTTGTCCTGGTCTGGCCCCCATCAAAATTCCTGGTTCTTTTTAATCGTAGATGTCAACGGACCGACAATCGTACTGAAATCTCGGACAAACCGTCGGTAGAAACTGGCGAGCCCATGGAAGCTCCAAACCTGGCTTGCATTCGTCGGTGTTGGCCAATCTTGAATGGTCTTGATCTTCTCGTCATCCACTATGAATCCCTGTAAACTCAAGACAAATCCAAGGAAGACAACTTAGTCTGTGCAGAACGTACACTTTTTTAAATTTGCATATAGCTGCTCTTTTAGAAGTGTGATGATGACTATCTCGAGGTGCTCCAAATGATCCGAGTAAGTCGTACTGTAGACTAGAATGTCTTTAAACTAGACTACTAAAAATTTACCAATGAACGGTCGAAGGACTTGGTTCATAAAGCGCATGAAAGTGCTTGGGGCGTTGGACAAGCCGAATGTTATTACTAGCCACTCATCAAGACCATGCTTGGTCGTGAAAGCAGTATTCCATTCATCTCCTTCTCGCATTCTGACTTGATGATATTCACTTTTTAAATCAATCTTGGAGATGACCGCGGCTCCGCTTAACTCATCTAGCATGTCATCTAGGCGCAGAATAGGGAGTTGGTACTTGATTGTAATGTTATTAATGGCGCGACAATGAACACACATTCTCCAACTATCGTCCTTTTTGGCACAAGTAAGACTGGGACGGCACAGGAACTAAGGTTCTCTCTGACGTAGCCTTGAGCCATATGATCCTGGACTTGCCTTTCTAATTCTTTAGCCTCCTCGGGGTTGACTCGGTATGCAAGCCGGTTAGGCATTTGAGCTCCTGGAATGAAGTCGATGTGGTGCTCAATACCTCGAATAGGTGGGAGGCCGGTTGGGGTCTCGTCTGGGAACATGTCTGTGTAACTCTTTAGTAAGGTCTAGACCACAGCTGGTAGGCTGGTCTCGGCGCCTGACGTGCTTAGAATCTCCCTGTAGAGCATCAGGACGAGTTGAGTACCCTCCGTGCGAGCTGCTTTCTTCATGTCAGCAACGTTGATGAGGAAGTTCTCTTTGCGGGCATGTTGATCTTTTGTCATTTTAAATTGCATATCTTGCACAGCGTGTGGAGACATTGGTGCTAGGTTGTATCTACGCTTCTCATGGACAAATGAGTAGAAATTTGTCCGTCCATTATGCGTAGTCTCTCGGTCGAATTACCAAGGTCGTCCTAAGAGGAGATGTCCAGCTGACATCGGGACAACATCACAAGTTACCTAGTCCTAGTATCTACCAATGCTGAATGCGACCTTAACTTTATCAGAGATATACAGTTCTGTTTTGTTGTTCAGCCATCGCAGTTTGTAAGGTTTAGGATGCTTGGTCACAGACAGTTCGAGCTTTTAAACCATGTATTTGCTCGTGGCGTTGGTGCAAGACCCTCCGTCTATAATTAACGAGCACAATTTCCCAAGGATGGTACATTTGGAACGGAAAATGTTCTCTCGATGTTCTACCTCTTCCAGCTCAAATCTCGAGCTGAGGACTCGTCTAATCATGAGCATTTCTCCGAAATCAGCATATTCTATGTCTTTGTGAGATTGCTGGTTAATCGCAGGTGTGACCTCTTCGTGCTTATCCTTTGACTCATTATCTCTTGAGGCGGTCAATACCATCGTCCTCTGGGTGAGGCATTCTCATGACATGTGTCCCATTCCTTTACATTTGAAACACACGATCTCGCTGTTTTGCTGAGGTTGAGTCAGAGTGGATGTTGGGGTGACCAATTTTGGGACAGCTGGGGTGGCTCTAGGGCTAAGTTGTCGACCACGGTCTTTCCCTTGAGGCATGGATCACTGGTGGAGGCTGTTCGGTCAAAGGGCTTGGAGCCAGTGCTCCAGGTAAGTCCAGAAGGTGCGGTTAATTTCCTTTTATTCCACTTCTCTATCTGGACTGCTAAGTGAAACAACTCACCAAGATCATGGTAGGTCTGCAGCTCGATCTTCTGGGCGATTGATTCATGTAATCCGTTGATGAATTGAGCCATTAGGATTTCTTCTGATTCGTCCACATCAAGTCTTGTGCGTAGGTGCTCGAATTCATCAAAATATTATGAAACCGTTTTGCTGCCTTAGATCAAGCGTCTGAATCGTCTCTGTAGATCACGGTGAAATTAGGGGAAACATAACGTCTCCTCATGATTTGGCTGAGTTCAACCCATGAGGTCAGAGTATCCATCCTGGCTCTCCTGCGAGCATTTACTTCGCGATCTCACCACGCCAGCGCGTGATCCGTAAACTGAGCTGTTGCTAAAGCGACTCTACGGGGATAATTGTAGTTGTAGTACTCAAAGAGTAATTTCATCCTCCTTTCCCAATCGAGATATTCCTCGGGGTCAACCTTTCCTAAAAAGGAAGGAGGGTTCATTTTTACATCTGGGTGAACCATGTGATTTCTAGGTGGCGGCAGCTGCTCGTTGTAGTACTGGTGCCTGCCCATTTCCTGTTGGGCCGCCTCTGGTATGTCGGCTTGGTACGGGGGTGCGACTGGGGGTGGCATGGGAGCTGGTGCAGGTCCTTGCTGCTCCAATCGCTCAAGGCGCGTTGCTATTGTGGTCATCTGGACGATCAAGGATTGCAGAAGCTGCATCATTACTTGATTGTTCTGGCCGGAGGACGACTCGTCGCTACCTGACATATTTCCTTTTATAGAAAAAGGAAATATTGAGGAATGAAAAGTTTCTCAAAAGGGAAACTTGCAAAAATGGAAATATCATTTTTATGGAAATATTCCGCAGATAAATATTTTCTATAAGGAAACTGGTGCGGCTTTGGTTGTTTTAAAACCAAAGGATCGACTTGAAGGAATGTGGGATGGCGAATTAAGGAGGTTACTAACACTCCTTATGGCAGCGGTTGGTTTTGGGAATGTATTGGAGGCTACTAGCTCTCCACTTAAGCGTGTATGATGATGGGTTTTGATTCCTCTAGCACAGGTTCACCCTGCTTAGAGCTATTGAACTTCACAGCAGATTATTCTGCTCTTTAGTGAATTAGGATCAATGTTCTTAGGCTGAACAGAGAAGGCAAAAAGCAAAAGTGCTCTAGGAATTGTTATTAAAATCGTGGATGATCATTTACAAAAGGGGGTGGAGGCCTTTTTAAAGGCAGAAATCCGTAACAAGATTATACCTACAAAAAGGAATATCCTAACTACTTGATCCAAACTTTATGTTAACAAGAATTATTCTAACTAATTAATTCCTAATTCTATGCCAACAGATATCTTGGCCTAATATGTTATTCTGGTTTAAATTAAATGACTATTTACAAAACAATATGTTATTCTACTCTGTTTTGCAGATCCTTGGGCCGTTGGTATTGCTTGGTCGGGTCGTGGTCCGGATCGGGTCTTTGATTTATGGATGGGTCGTGGTTCAGGTCGTGTTGAGGGTCATGGGTCGCGGACAGGCTGTGGCCCAGGTCGGGTCGAGGGTCTGGGCCAGGGCCGGGTCATAGGCCTGAAGTCGCGTCATGTTCCATGCTGGGGCGAGGGCCGTCCAGGTCGGGTCGATGTCCGGGCCTTGTGCCGTGAAACGCGGTTGGGCCGCGTTTGGTGTCGTGGTTCGTGGGCAGCCCGTGTTCCGCGCCGGAATTATCGGACAGCCCATGATCTGTGTCGGGTCATTCGGGACTGTGGACGGGGCTGATTCCACGGCTGGGTCTTGTGCTTGGCTGCCTGGTCCAATCTTCTTTCTCTTCTCCACTCTCCTCTTCAGTTGAATCCAAGTTCTCTGATGTTGCAAAGAGGTCTTGGTCATTCCAGGTTGCACCATCCCCTCCTTCTTTAAAAAGATTTGACCACAAATCCAATTCATCTACAACAAAAATAATTAAGTCAGAGACATTAAAAGTAGAACTTATAGAATACTTACCTTGGAGATCTATTTGGTAAGCATTATTGTTGATTCTTCGTAGGACTGAAAAGGGTCCATCCACTCTTGACATAAATTTTGATTTTCTCTCATTTGGAAATATGTCCTTCTTTAGGTAAATCCAAACGAGATCTCTAGGTTCAGCACTAGTTCCTTTCGACCTTTGTTTTTCATCTTGATATACATCTTAGTCCTTTCATCAATATTTTTCTTAACATGTTCATGCAAAAACTTAACAAACTCGGCTTTCTTTTGGCCATCAAGGTTAGTCTATTCTTTTAAAGGTAAAGCAAGTAAATCTAAAGGAGACAATGGATTAAAACCGTACACGACTTGAAAAGGAGTGAGTTTTGTAGCTGAGTGTACTGATCTTGTAGGCAAATTCAACATGGGGTAAACAATCCTCCTAAGTTCTAATGTTCTTTTTAATAATGGCCCTTAAAATGGTGCATAGGGTTCTATTTACTGACTCTGTTTGACCATCAGTCTGTGGGTGACAAGTTGTGGAAAATAATAACCTAGTACCTAGCTTTTCCCAAAGGGTCCTCCAAAAATGACTAAGGAATTTAGTATCCCTATCTGACACAATTGTCCTAGGCATTCCATGTAATCTAACAACATCCCTAAAGAACAAGTCAGCCACTAAAACTGCATCATCTGTTTTATGACAAGGTATTAAATGGGCCATCTTAGAAAACCTATCAACCACCACAAAAATGATGTCCCTTCCTTTTCTAGTCTGAGGTAATCCTAATACAAAATCCTTAGAAATGTCTACCCAAGTTTGGTCAGGTATAGGCAATGGAGTATACAAACTTGTGGGATGTACCTTGGATTTAGCTTGTTTGCACCCAATACATTTGGAACACACTTTCTCTACATCTTTCTTCATGCTAGGCCAGTAGAAGTGCTCCTGCAAGGTGGATAAAGTTTTGGCAACTCCAAAGTGTCTCATTATTCCACCTCTATGTGCTTCCCTAACATATAACTCTCTGATTGTTCCACATGGTACACAAAGTCGATTATCACAAAACAAAAACCCCTTGAATTGATAAAATTGTCCCTGGTCATGAGTGTTAGTGTCCTTATACAACTCTCCAAAGTCAGGATCATTAGTATAACAAGTTTTACTTATGTAAGTGGGGCTGCAATAGTACTGAAATCCTTCACAAACCTTCTATAGAATCCAGCTAGTCCATGGAAACTCCTCACCTCTCCTATATTTTTAGGCGTGGGCCACTCCCTGATTGCCTTCACTTTCTCCTCATCTACTTGGTTACCTTGAGAAGTAACAACAAAGCCTAAAAAGACTAGGTTATCTGTTTCCAAAGAGCATTTCTTTCTGTTTGCATACAAGTTTTCTTTTCTTAAAACATCTAAGACATGTCTAAAGTGATCAAGGTGCTCTGTCATGTTCTTACTGTAAATCAAAATATCATCAAAATAGACCACCACAAATCGTCCTATGAATGCTCTTAAAACATGGTTCATTAGTCTCATGAAAGTACTAGATGCATTAGTAAGTCCAAAAGGCATAACTAACCACTCATACAATCCTAATTTTGTTTTAAAAGCAGTTTTTCGTTCATCTCCTTCTTTCATTCTAATATGGTGGTAACCACTTTTCAAATCAATTTTAGAAAAGACGCAAGATCCATATAATTCATCAAGCATATCATCCAAGCGAGGAATAGGATGTCTATACTTAACTGTGATGTTGTTAATGGCTCTGCAATCTACACACATACGCCATCTACCATCTTTCTTAGGTACAAGCAAGACAGGTATTGCACAAGGGCTTAAGCTCTCGCGGATATGTCCTTTCTCCAAGAGTTCATTGACTTGTCTTTGAAGTTCCTTTGTCTCCACAGAATTGGTCATGTAAGCCGGTCTGTTTGGAAGAGTGGCGCCTGGTACAAAGTCAATCTGATGTTCTATACCTCTGAAAGGAGGTAATCTCACTGGCTGATCTTCTGGAAAAGCATCCCTGTATTCTTGCAAAAAAATCTCAATCTCTCTCGGTATTCCTGGAGTCAGGTTAGTACTACTAGTTAATAATTTTTTACAAACTAGCAGCATAATAAATTGTTGATCATTTAAGGCATGTTTGACATCACTAGGGGTAGCAAAAAGGCTGTAGTGACTTACCTTAACAAGTTCCTTGTCGTGAGTCTCCTGGTGTAGGGCCTTTGCCTCTTGTCTCCTTTGCTTCAACTGCATCTGGTCGTGGTGCACCTCCTGGGGTGTGAATGACACTAGTGTAAGTTGTTTACCCTGGTGTTTGAAAAAACGTGTGTTGGTAAAACCGTCATGGATTGCTCTCTTGTCATATTGCCAAGCTATTCCCAATAGTATGTGACTAGCTTCCATGGGCAATACGTCACAAGTAATCTTGTCTTGATACTTGCCAATACTCAAGGGAATTTCAACTTTTTCGGTCACTTTCATCTCCCCTTCTTCATTGAGCCATTGTAGCTGATATAATCTAGGATGTTTATGGGTAACCAAGTTGAGCCGGTCCACAAGAGTTTGGCTGGCCACGTTGGTACAGCTTCCTCCATCTATGATCAAGCGACACACCTTTTCCTGAATGAGGCATTGAGTATGGAACAAGTTCTTCCTTTGCTCCTGCACCTTAGGTTGTGCACTCAAGGTTCTCCTTGTTACCAATAGTTGTCCTTAGACAGAGTAAGCTTCACTTTCTGTGTCTGATTGATCATCTTCTGAAGTCAACTCTCCATTCTCTAAGATAAGCATAACCCTTTTGTTTGAACATTCATTTGCATACCAAATCCTTGGCACCTGAAGCACTTGATGTTCCTGGTTCTTGTTGGTGGAGGTGTTTGAGTTGCAAGTCCCTTACCCTTATCATCACGTGAAAGAGGAACGGTGGTACCTTCCCTGGTCTTGTTTGGCGTCTTGAAGGAGGATCCTCCCAGCCTGTCATCCCTGTTGTAAGGTGGCTTGGAGGTTGGAACATAGGGGTTCCTTGTATTGTTCCTTATTTTGTTTTGTTGCTCAATAAGAATGGCCTTGTGAAGAAGTTCATCCATGTCCTCATACTCTTGTAATTCCAATCGATCCTAGATGTCTCTATTAAGTCCTCCTTGGAACTGTACCATACTAGCCTTCATAGTCTCATCTATTTCAGCTTTGATCATAAGGTTCTCCATTTCTTGGTGATAGTCCTCCACACTCTTTGTTTTTTGGGTTAGTCTCCTTAGTTTCTGATGTAGATCTCTTCCATAGTGGATGGGTACAAATCTCTTTCTCATCATGGTTTTCATTTCATACCAAGATGAGATTTGGGGCTCTCTATTGTGTCGTCTAGTGGTGGCAATTTGTTCCCACTAGTTGATGGCATACCCATCGAATTATGTTGCTGCTATCTTCACCTTCTTTACCTCAAAATAGTTTTGACAGCTGAAAACTATTTCAATCTTCTTTTCCCATTCTAGGTAGGCATCTAGATCACTTTTTCCTGAAAAAGGGGGAATTCTAAGCTTGATTCCTCCTAGGTTGTTGTCTGGTCTCGGATCCTGGTGGTGTTGATCTCCGCTTTCATCTGAGTAATCATGGGGTTCCTCTTCATCTGGTCTGGTCCCTTGTCTAACTCTCATCCTGGCGCCTCTCCCAAAATGCCCTCCTCCTGGGTTTGGTCTTCCTCCACGATCGGGTCTACCTGCAAGGGGATCAACTCCATAGAAAAATTCATTAGTTTGGTTAGCTCTGTTTTCAAAAGTAGCTTGAAGCCTTCTAGTTATCTCATCCATCATGACCTTCATCTGCAATTTGTCAAACCTATGTTGTCGTGTGGTTCCTTCTCCTCTAGGGGTTTCTTCACTTGGATTCTCCATTCTTCCTGAAATAACTTAACAATCTGTTAAATAAAACTCGTTCTCTCACTTTTCTTTGTAATCCCTCAATAGATATTCCCCTTGTTATTTCCAAAAGTTCATAATAGATCAAAGCTCAATCACCTAAGATCTAAAGTTATTCCTACTGAAGTTTTAAGATAGATAGATTGCAGGATTTTCTTTGTCAGTTGATTAACATATTCCTAGCAGAGTTTCTCTTCTGCTCTCTTTTTTTTAAAAATTTTTGATTTTTTTTTAAAGATCCTTTCTTTAGATCCTTTGGTAATTCAGAAAAGGCTCAGCTGACTTACAAAAGATAGAAAGATAAGAATTTGTTTATGAAATTTAAAAAAAAAAATTCGAAAGAAATCAATAATGGGGTAAAATGGTTTTGAATCAAGTGATTTCAACAACCCTAATCTTCAAGAGGCTCTGATACCACTTGGTGCGGCCCTGGTTGTTTTAAACTAAAAGATCGACTTGAAGGAAGGTGGGATGGCAAATTAAGGAGGTTACTAACACTCCTTGTGGCAGAAGTTGGTTTTGGGAATGTATTGGAGGCTACTAGCTCTCCACTTAGGCGTGTATGAAGATGGGTTTTGATTCCACTAGTACAGGTTCACCCTGTTTAGAGCTATGGAACTTCACAGCAGATTACTCTATTTTTTAGTTAATTAGGATCAATGTTCTTAGGCTGAACCGAGAAAACAAGAAGCAAAAGTGCTCTAGGAATTGTTATTAAAATCGTGGATGATTATTTACAAAAGGGGGTGGAGGGTGGAGGCCTTTTTAAAGGCAGAAATCTCTAACAAGATTATGCCTACAAAAAGGAATATCCTAACTACTTGATCCAAATTTTATGCTAACAAGAATTATTCTAACTAATTAATTCCTAATTTTATGCCAACAGATATCTTGGCATAATCTGTTATTCTGGTTTAAATTAAATGACTATTTACAAACCAATAAATTAAACCAATTGGTTGGTTTAATTTTAGACTTTCCCTTCTCCAGAATTTCAATTTTAATCAAGGCATGAAGGGGCTTTCTTTGGGCTTTACTCCTTGATCTTGTTAATAGGCCAAGCCATAATTTCTTGTCTTCTTGGGTCTGGGCTTGGGTTTTACTCCTTGATCTTGTTATTGGGCCAAGCCATAATTCCTTGTCTTCTTGGACCTGGGCTTGCGTCATATCTTCTTCTACTCTGTTTTGCAGATCCTTGGGCCGTTGGTATTGCTTGGTTGGGTCGTGGTCCGGATCGGGTCTTTGATTTATGGACGGGTCGTGGTTCAGGTCGGGTTGAGAGTCATAGGTCGCGGACGGGCTGTGGACCAGGTCGGGTTGAGGGTCTGCGCCAAAGCTGGGTCGTAGGCCTGAAGTCGCGTCATGTTCCATGCTGGGGCGAGGGCCGTCCAGGTCGGGTCGATGTCCGGGCCTTGTGCTGTGAAACGGGGTTGGGCCGTGTATGGTGTCGTGGTTCGTGGGCAGCCCGTGTTCCGCGCCGGAATTATTGGACAGCCCATGATCCGCGCCGGGTCGTTCGGGACTGTGGACGGGGCTGATGCCACGGCTGCGTCTTTTGCTTGGCTGCCTGGTCCGATCTTCTTTCTCTTCTCCACTCTCCTCTTCAGTTGAATCCAAGTTCTCTGATGTCGCAAAGAGATTTTGCTCATTCCAGGTCGCACCAGAAACTATCTAAATGGAAAAATTAAAAATAGAAATCTGTCCTAAGTTATTTATTACCTAAATACAGAAAATAAAACTATCCTATATGCTAACTCTTATTTATTGGTCCTAGTCTCTAAAAAGGAAATAAAAATCCTAGAAATGGAAATTGCCTAAAAGGTTTTGGAAAACTTCTTAGAAGATTTTTAGAAACTTCCTAAAAGGTAATCCTAGCCTAAGTTAAAAGAGAATTAATTAATCATATGCCTAGAATAATTGGGAAACTTCCTAAAACTATATGTAATGAACCTAGACACTAGGAGGGACTGCTAACCTAAACGCCTAAGACTAAGGAACACGGCGTGGTTTGGTGCAAAATCAAAATCGAGACAGGGAGGGTGAGATGCTAGGCGTGGAACCTATCGACACGGTGTGGTAGGGACTTGTAGCGGGACGGGGCATAAACCTAGGGGAACACGGGACCTAGCGGCTACTCACTAGACGCGAAGGGAAGTACCTAGAGCTAGGCGCAGGACAACGCGGGGTGGAAGGCACGGGTGGAACTTAGCTCGGTACCCTGGAACCTGGACCTGTGGGTTATGGCACCTAAACCTAAGGTGTTACTCGGTTTACTACCCACGGAACCCTAGACGCCAAGGAGGAACCGTACGGTAAGAGACCCTAGCACTAGGGCTTGGCACGCTTGGACTAGTGGATTCGGTGGAACCTGGACTAGCGGGCACAAGGGACGCGGGAAGGCACGGTTGGGAACTAGACCTGCGGCTGGACTTGAGTTGACACAGGGAAAAGGCAAGCAAGCAAACACACGCAAACAAACAAGCAACCTAGAATCCTAACCTTACACACGTGTGTAGTCTAAGTAAACTTGGGCACACAATTTTCAATGATGAAACTAGTGATCTATGTGAGTTTTCTAAACCCCTAATTTGTTTTAATAAACCTAAATACTTTACTTCTCTTTTTTCTTAGAAAAAATAAACAACAAATGAGCAACCTAGTTACTTAAACTCTCTCCTCTTTTTTTGTATATGTGAAAACAAAGACTAGGATTGATAGAAGCTGTTTTTTTATAGTAGAAGACTTGATTCCTTCACTGTTTAACTGAGAGCCTCTGGGAAAAAGAGAAAGAGAATAAATCAGAAGCAAAAAATAATTGCATTCAAACAAGGAAAATCGCCAAACAAACAAGAATAGAATCAACCTGATGACTTAGGAGCTTTAAGCTCTGATACCAGATGATGTAAGATCGTTGGTGGGCTGTCTTTCACCGAGAAACTCAGGCGGCTGGACAGAAGAGTGGGGAAGTGATGTGTGGATCGAAAGGGATCACACAAGCTGTGGAAAGGCTTGTGATACTCCAAGAACTTCAACCAAAAAGACTGAAGAACACGACAATGCTCACCAAGGAAGGTTGGAGGCGGCGCCAAAGAGGACTTAAACAAAGTCTTAAGGTTTTCTTTTAATCCTTAATTGCTTGTTATTTTATTAATAAATGGTTCAAAGGCTTATATAATGCCTTGTTACAACTTAGGCTAAACAACATGATGTTTAGCCCCTTAAGCAATAAAAACAACAAGGAGTCTACTAATTTGTGGCGATTTTAAAAGAGACTTTGGGCTTAAGTAGCTAACATAACTCATAAGCCCAAATAAAATACTTAGTCTATAAAAACATAAATAGAAGGATAGAAACTGATGAGGACATCGAGCCAGCCATTGCACCGGTCATTCCACCTGGACCCCTTACACGGTCCAAGAGGAAAGCTTTAGGAGACAAGCTCAGCATGCTATTGGAGAGTAAAACCGGAGAAGACCCTGAGCTGACCCAGACGACCAGCCCACGACCAGCCGTCCAGACGTCCAGCCCGGCTCACGCATCCGACCAGACCAGTCCGGTCCTTGCACCCACGTCCGGACCTCCATTCCAGCTTGCACCATGGAGGTTCCTTCTAGAAGACTCTTCCTCCTCTGGTGTCTTTACCATTACCATTCGGTAAAGACACCAAAAGTCGTTCTAGGAAATTGTACTCTTTTTCCTATCTTCGGTTTTGTCCCATTGGGTTTTCCGAAGAAGATTTTAATGAGGCAATAATCTTAGTGCGCAAGGCGTTGAAGACTTGTTCACAAATCCATTTCATTCACAAGTCTTCAGGCGAATTCTGAGCCTAAGTATTATTGGGCTTTCTATCTTATTTCTGCTTCTTTTAAACTAAGTGTTTAAATTGGGTTTAAGTCATGTTGACTAATTAGGGCCCAATATTTATTTTAATTGCCAATAAGTGAACTACATGTTGTTTTAATCTCTAAAAGGTTAAACGCCTTGTAGTTTACCCTAAAGTTGTAACAAGGCATTATATAAGCCTTCTTGTTTACACTTAATGAAATAACAAGCATTTTGACAAAAACCTAAAGACCCTTAGTCTAAAAGTAGCCGCCAGCAACTCTTGCTTGCAGCCGTGTTTTTCAACCTTGTTGGTTGAAGTTCTTGGAGTATCATAAGCCCCTTTCACAGCTTGTGTGGTACCTTCGATCCACCCCTTCACTTCCATCGAATTTTGTCCATTAATCTGAGATTCTCGGTGAAAAGACAGCCCACCTAAGTTCTTACATCAAAAGCCCAAATAAACACTTAGGCAAATTTGGTAGAGACTTGTGAATGGCATAGAATTGTGAACAAGTCTTCACCGTCTTGCACACCAAGAGTATTGCCTCATTAAAACCTTTTTCGAAAAACTCAATGGGATAAAACCGAAGATAGGAAAAAGAGTACAATTTCTTAGCCCGGATTTTGGTGTCCTTAAAGGATGGTAATGGTAAAGACACCGGAGGAAGAAGAGTCTTCGAGAAGGAACCTCCATTGTTCCTTGTCCGACTTGGAGGGGTCGGGGTCGACCACACATGGACCGGGGTCGGTCAGTCAGGGTTCTGGCGCGGTTGGTCCGAGTTCCTGACGGGCTCTACTCTCCAGTAGTATGTTGAGTTTGTCTCCTAAAGCCTTTCTCTTGGATCGTGTGAGAAGTTCTGGTGGGATGACCGGTGCAGTAGTTGGGACGATGTCCTCATCACAAAATAGTGTTCACCTCTGTATTTTATCACACACATCTGAGGTTTAAACCCAGTACACAACAATGTTAAAGGAAATAGTAAAGTTAATAAGATAAGTTGATAAAAAGATTATATTTATCTCATTTATATCATTATGTTTTTCTAAGTTTTTTGTATATTTATTATCAATAGATAAATTTTACATCAAATAAGTTTTAAATAATTGATTGGATGAATCTCTTTAATTAAGTTACATTCTCTCTAAGAAATTTACATTATATGACTTTTATAAATGAAATTTTCTCTCTTTTCATGACTATTAACCACAAAATAGCTAAAAATGCAATTTGTTTGAAATAGTGAAGCAAAGTTATTATCATATTAAGATAACATAACTAACTAACTAGCTTCAGCATTACTCATCTAAAGATCTTAACTACGTTTGTTATATCGTTAAATTGTTGTTATATGGCGAAAGATTGGTAAGTGTACATTGATGTCATTTAGCAACAAAAATATTTTAGCTGTTGTTGCTAGCTAAAATATTTTTGAGAATAACTCATTTCTAGCTAATGCATAGCTATTTAGCTATGGAACAACAATTAATCTCATTGGTAGCTATATAACTACAGTTTGTTATACAGTTGCCACAGATTTGGCTTCAAAATCAAAACAAAATTGTTTCTTCACCATCTCTCACCATTTTCTGCATAAATATTTAGCTATGGAACAACAATTAAATCTCATTGTAGCTACATAATTACAGTTTGCTATAGAATTGCCACATATTTGGCTACAAAATTAAAGAAAAAATGTTTCATTACCATCTCTCACCATCTACATAACTAATAGTTATGGTCATTTTTACCATTTACATAACTAATAATTATGGCTACAGAAATATTGTTGCTAATCTACAATTTTTAGATAATTTTGTACTGAATTTAAAATAGAAATCATTAACTCAAAAAAGATAACTAAAAATGATAGTAATAGCAATTAATTATAATAATTTAAATTCATTAAAGATATTTATGTAATTAATATTTTTGAAAATTAACATTAGTATAACATAAAAACTGAATTCTAAGAGATCAAATCTGGTTCTCATATGACTAAACTGAACTGGAGCCCATATTACTTTGGGCTTGAAAGATAACTGGGCCAACCGGTAATAGGGCTTTTAGTAAAACCGGTAACATAGATAGAGAGAACAAACGCCGTAAAACCCTAGCTGTATATAGATCAAATACTTTGCTTATTTCCTCACTTCTCATCGCCGTTTTCAACAACTTTTGCTTTCCGCCTCCTGCAAGATCCCATCAACTTCCGTAGTAAGCTCCTCATATCCATTTAAATTTCTTCTTCTCGATTTCTAATCTGTTTTATTCTTTTTTCTTATTTACTCTTTTGCTTTTTCCAGATAATGAAGGTTGTCGCCGCGTTCCTGCTCGCCGTTTTGGGCGGGAAAGCTTCCCCATCCAGTGGCGATATCAAGGATATCCTCGGATCAGGTTTGCTCTTACTTAGTCAATTTTTGAAGTTCCTTTAGCAAAAACACATTGATTTGACTGCAAATGTTTGAGATTCGTCGCTAGAGTGAATAGAAAATTCGATGTATGAAATGTTTAGGGTTCTTCGTTGTATACTTGTTTCGTGATAGCCCAGTGGTTGTGTTAAGCATACTTTTTGGAAACGTCAAGTTCTGTATGCGCAAACCTCAAGTAATGGCGTGAAATGTGTTGTGGAAATCAGTGACTGTGATTGGGGAGAAACAATTGATAAAATGCGGATTGATTGTTATTGAAGAGGAACAAGTAATGGAATGTGACACTGTCTTATCTTTCATTTTGCAGTTGGTGCTGAAATAGAGGATTCTCAGATTGAGCTTTTGTTGAAGGAAGTCAAAGGAAAAGACTTGGTTGAGCTTATTGCTGCTGGAAGGGAGAAGTTGGCTTCTGTTCCATCAGGTGGTGGTGGTGTTGCGATGGCTTCTGCTCCATCTGCTGGTGGTGGAGGAGGCGGTGCTGCTCCTGCGGCTGAGTCCAAGAAAGAAGAGAAGAAAGAAGAGAAGGAAGAATCCGATGATGTAAGTTCACTTCCTTTGTAGTAAAAGCCTTGATATTAAACTTTACTCAGTGAAATTATGATAGCTGACTTTGTGCTTTTTGTGTTAATTTGCAGGACATGGGTTTCAGTCTGTTCGAGTAAGGTGGCCTCTGATTTTGTCGTCATCTTGTCATGTTGTAACCTCTTGGAATTTATATGTTGTTGTTTTTTAGTTTGTTCTCGATCAGTGTCTTTGACATTCCTAAAATTCTCAAGAGATTGTTACGCAAACATAATCCGCATTTGTGTTTCAAAATCTTGCTTTTGTTACTTTTCAACATCAGCATTTAAATGTTAACGATTCTTGCTAAATTTGAGGGAAAAGGATCTATTTCTATATATACTTTTGCGGTAGTGTGTTTTTCCAAACGAATTTACCTTACAATGTGATTTTAAGATTTCATTTCAATTCAACTGAAATTAGATCTTGCCTTCTTAACGTCATGATTAGTTTTACATCAGCCTTCAACAATCCTCATCAGTTGTGACTTGTCAAGAACTCTTAACTAACAATTCAATTTAACAATCCTCATCAGTTGTGACTTATCAAGAACTCTTAAATAACAATTCAACTCGGCTTCTATGTATGTCTTGCGTTCTTTAGCCAGCGAATTTTTCAGTTATTCAGATCAAAGGAGAGCAGAAGAGTCAATCTACTTAAAATTTCTGAAATTTGGGGTGGGCGTTCGGGGCTTGTATCTGGATTTTGGGGTGAGAGGTATAGGTCATATTTGGATATTTCTCTAGTTCGGGTTCTGTTCGGTTTTCATCGGATTCGGTTCGGTTCAGGTTTAGTTCTAACTTTGGTTCTTTGATTTTTTTCTTTAGGATTTTATATCAATCTCTATTTTATAACTCAAAATCTTTAAATGTTTCAATTTTTTAGTGTTTTGATAATTAGTCTTCAAATAACTGATAATTTTGTATTTATAATTGTAAATTTTGATATTTGAATTATTATAAACTTAAATGTAATTATTATATTTGGAAATAATAATTGTAGGTTCGGATATTTTAGATATCCATTCGGTTCTCGGTTCGGGTTTGATTATTTGATTATAAAAGTTTAGAGTCTGTTCGGGTATTTTGTCAATTTTGAATTCCGTTCGATACTACTTTTTTTGTTCGAGTTCGGTTTGGATCTTTGGGTTCGGGTATTTCTCCCAGCTCTATCCGAAGCTAATGAGGACATCGAGCCAGCCACTGCACCAATAATCCCACCAGGACTTCTAACACAGTCCAATAGGAAGGCTTTAAGAGACAAGCTCAGCATGCTACTGGAGAGTAGAGCTGGACAGGGACCGACCGTGCCGACCTAGCTGGAGCCGTCCGTGCCAACCGTGCCAAAGCCGTCTGTGCCGACCATCCCAGAGCCGTCCGTGCCGACCATCCCAGAGCCGTCCGTGCCTGGACCAACTGACCCATTTAAGCCAGACAAGGAACAATGGAAGTTCCTTCTTGAAGATTCTTCTTCCTCCGGTGTCTTTACCATTACCATCCGGTAGAGACACCAAAAGTCGTGCTAGGAAATTGTACTCTTTTACCTATCTTTGATTTTGTCCTATTGAGTTTTCCGAAGAAGGTTTTAATGAGGCAATACTCTTAGTGCGCAAGACGGTGAAGACTTGTTCACAACTCCAGACCATTCACAAGTCATCATCGATTTCTAGCCTAAGTGTTATTGGGCTTTTTCTATCTTTAATTATATTTTTAGACTAAATATGTTATTTGAGCTTATGAGTCATGTTGGCTACTTAGACCCAAACTCTATTTTTAATTGTCATTAAGTAAAATTCTTGCTGTTTTTATTCTTTAAGAGGCTAAACATCATGTTGTTTAGCCTAAGTTGTAACAAGGTATTATATAAGCCTTTTGCATATTCATTAATAAATAACAAGCAATTTTAGAACAAAACAAAAACCTAAGTCTTTGTCTAAGACCTAACTGGCGCCGCCTCCAAGCTCCCTTGGTAGCAGCCGTGTTCTTCAACCAACTTCTGGTTGAAGTTCTTGGAGAATCATAAGCCCTTTTACAGAAATTCATTCGATCCACCCTTCGCTTCCATCTCTTCTGTCCAGCAACCTGAGCTTCTCGGTGAAAAGACAGCCACCCACGGTTCTTGCATCATCTGGTATCAGAGCTCAAAGCTCCTAAACATCATGTTGAATCTATCTTTTTTTGGCGATTTATTCTTGTTTTTGTTGCACTTGTTTTGCTTTTGATTTTGTTTCTTTCTCTTTTTCCTTGAGATTCTCGGTAAGAAGGTGAAGGAAAACAAGTCTCCTACCAAATACACAAAAAATACAAAAAAAAAAAAAAATCAGGTTCTATCAATCCTTAAACTTTGTTTCATTTTATATATCAAAAAAAAAATTGTTTGCTTGCTTGTTGTGAAAATTTTTTTAGACAAAAAAAAAAAAGAGAGAGTCTAGGTAACTAGGTTTCTTGTTGTTTGTTTAATCTTATCACAAAAAAAGAAGTGTTTGGTTGTTTTAAAAAAACAAATTAAGGCTTTTAGAAAACTCACCTAGAACACTAGTTTCACCTTGAGAAATCGTGTGTCCAAGTGCTTCGAACACACGTGAGTGCTGCTTGTTAGGTATAGGTTTAGGTCCTGTTCTCACGCTTAGCACCCCCTAGTCCGTAAGCAACCCGCACCCCGAGTCCTGTCTCTCGTGCATTCACTAGTGTAGAACCGCGTCTTGGCTCCCTGTGCCGTTTAGTCTAGGTTCCCTGGTTAGTTTAGGTTCTCCTCGAGTAGCTTAAGTCCTACCCTCGTGGTGTCAGTCCGCGCATTAGTCCTAGAAGCTCCCGCGCGTCGCGCTTGTCTCTACCGTGCCAGACTAGTCCCGCTTATGACCACCTGCGCCTTATCCTAGTCCAACCGAGCCGAGACCAGTCCCGCATGCTAATATCCCAGTCCGCGTCCAGGTTCTAGGTTCTTACGTCCTCTAGGTCTCACCTGTGACACCCCAGGAACCCTGCACCAAGCCTTAGCGTAACACCTCACCTCCCGCGCCTAGTGCTCCCTCGTGTTCGCACCACGCCTAGCGTTAGGACCCTTAGCACCCGAGCCATCTTTAGGCGGCTAGGTTTGCAGAATCTCTTAAGTGTCTAGATTCATTACCTTAGTTTTTAGGTAGTTTTCCTCTTTTGTTCTAGGCATAGAATAAATAAAATCCTATTTTTTTTAGGCTAGGAATTAGTTTAGGATGTTTCCTAAAACCTCTTAGTTATTTTTCAATTAATAGATTTTCCTTTTAATTTAGGATAGTTTTCCTTTTAGGAATTAGGAATTAATTAGCTTTCCTTTTAATATAGTATAGTTTTCTTTTTAGTATTTAGACCATTAATTTTTAGGATATTTGCCTTTTAAATAGTTTTCTTTTTTAGATTTAGGCAATATTTGTCTTTTAGGATACTTTCCTTTTTCTTTTATTCTTATTTTTGCAAATAGTTAGATTCCTTTTTTTAATAAAGATAAAAATAAAAATAATATCTGTGGAAATTTTTCATTAAAAGAAAGTTTTTATTTTTGCAAGTTTCCAATTCAGGAAACTTTCTATTTTGAAAACTTCCTTTTCTCGAAAAAAAATATGTCAAGTAGTGATGAGTCAACGTCGGGACATAACAGTCAAACAATGATGCAGCTCCTGCAATCATTGACTGCCCAGATGTCGACCATAGTGACACGCCTCAAGAGATTAGAGCAGCCTGCGCCTCCACCAACCCCCGCGCCACCCCCAGCACCACCGTACCCACACACCATACCCAATGGTGAGGACATTGGAAACACAACAACGTAAAATGTGCCAGAGTTGGAGGATCTTACGCCGCAAGTGCCAAATGGACCGATCACATGTCAAAGAGCAAAGGCAATTGGCTTCAAATTCAACCATTTCGTGGAGCACTTGATGGAGCGGAAAGAAGACGGACCAGACACAACCAGCTTGACCACCAGCTCAGCCAAGCTTGGATCACTTCTACTTCTCACCGGCGATCTTCTTCATGCACGACCAGCTTCACTTAGTGTCTTTACTATCACTAAGTAAATACACCATAAAATCATGCTAAGGAATTGTACTCTTTTTCATACTTTCGGTTTTGTTCCAGTGGATTTTCCGAAAGAGGTTTTAACGAGGCAACACCCTTAGTGTGTTTAGAGTAGAAGACTTCTTCTTCTTCTCTAATTTTCGGCATTCCTTTTGATGGGCCTTTCATTCCTCTTTTTAAAATTTTTCTTCTTTTTATTTTGTCCAAAGTTGGCCCAAATTTTTGGGGCCCATTTTTTATGCATTGTATTTGATGTTTTTGAGTTTTTGGCCAAATTTCTTTATGAGGCAAGAGGAAATTCGCCCAAAAACTTATTGACAGCACTATTTAAACCTAGCTAGTCGTCGAGTAGAACTCTTAGAATTTGTGAACTTTCAAACCACTAACATGCTTGCAGGATCATCTTGGTGTATCTCGATCAATCCATAGTTTGAGTGGTTCCTCCCCATCTTGTGAGTTTTTCAGAATCAAGATTCTTTTCTGATCAGACACAACATGATCCTTATCCAGACTTGTATCATCTTTGGTATCAAAGTTGAAGCTCCTGACGCAGGATAATGTATAAATTATATCCCTTGTTTTATTTTTTTTTATTTTTGATTTGTTTGTCAAGTGTTTCATGTTTAATTTACAATCTGGTTTCTATCATTTGCGATCCATCACTCACCATCCACGATTAGCCTTCATCCACGCAATCTGCACAAGTTAAAGAGAGGTGAGGTTCTCCCTTTTCATTATTTTCATTCCCTTGCATCCTTAAATCACGATTTGGATTCGTTTTTTTCCACTGTTTATTCTAATTAAGCCAAAATAAAGATTTGGTTGTGAGCGTGAGGAAAAGAAGAGAAAAAAAATGAAGTTGCGTGAGTGGGGTAGAAAAAAAAAGAAAAAAATTGAAAATTGAAATTTGATCTTAACGTGAAAAAAAAATGTTATTAGACTTCTAGATTTAGATTAGTTGTTTTCTAGGGTTTTAGTTTTCATTTACATAGAAAATTAGGGTAATTTTATCATATGGTTTTATTTGCATAATTTTATCATATAGTTGTTATATGCATAATTTTATTATATAGATTTATATATATATATATATTTCATATTTTATTTGCATAAATTTAGCATATAATCTTTATTTGCACAAATTTAGCATATAGTTTTTATTTGCATTAATTGATCACATAGTTTTTATTTGCATTAAACCTAGACTAAAATTTTGTCATATAGTTTATTTGCATTAAAAAATTAGTAGAAATTTTGAGGCTTCCTAGTTTAGCTTAATTGCATTAGAAGTCCCTAGTTCTATTATAAATTAGTTAAGAAGTTCATAGGTTAAGTTTATTTGCATACTGGATCCTTAGATTAAATTTATTTGCATATTAAGTCCCTAGATAAAGTTTATTTGCATATTAGGTCCTTATGTTAAATTTATTTGCATATTAGGTCCCTAAGTCAAACTTATTTACATACTTAGCCCTTAGGTCAAAATTAATTACATATAGGTCTCTAGATCAAAATTATTTGCATAATTAACCCTTAAAAATTGCATTAATAATCCTTATTGGACTAGGAATTACAAACCAAGTCCCACTCGATTTAGTAATCTAGTTAGTACTCCAAAACAAAGAACAATAAGGTTTGAGTCCTCTCGAATCTTAAGTTATTTTCTTTATTCCAGATCTCTTTAAGAGAAACAGAATGTCCGACAAATCGGACCCTGCTGACGTCAACAGTGTCATGATGCACATTTTGGCAAATATCAGTGGCTAAATCAATGATATGGCCACTAGCATAGACCGACTAGGAGAGCTCTTAACGGCAACAAGACCCAATAGCCCGGAATCCGCTCGTCAAGGAGCAGATCAAGGATTCGAGCATCCGCCTCCACCTCCACCTTTCCAACCACCCCTACCGCCGTTTCAGGCACCGCCACCGCCACCACCACCTTTCCAGGCTCAACCGCCCCCAAATCAAGCCCCGGAAGTAAAGCTAAACCCTCCCACATTCGCTGGTAGAGTGGACCCGAGGCTTATTTAGATTGGGAGCGCCGGATGGAGCATATCTTTGACTACTATTGATATGCTGATCCGAGGAAAGTAGCTCTAGCTACGGCTCAGTTCACCGAACATGCTCTGACATGGTGGGATCGAGAATGTACCGAGAGAAGGAGAAACCGGTACAGAACATAGTATCGTGGGACGAACTAAAATACGTCATGAGCCGACGTTACGTTCCACCGCACTTTCACCGAGACTTACAAAAATGTTTTAGACGTTTAAGTTAAGGAAGTAAGAGTGTCGAAGATTACTATGAGGAATTCAAATATTTAAGGAACCGTCTAGGAGTAGAGGATTCCTTATAGAGTCTTATGGCGCAATTCGTGGACAGAAACACGAAAAGATTGCTCGGAAAGTCGAGAGGCAGACGTACCACGACTTAAGCGAGTTACTTTACCTCGCTATTCAATAGAGCAACAGAACAAGCGCAAGGCCTCAAGCATTGCTCGGCCTAAGACTAGCTGGACACCCGTGTCCAGCCCAACTGAACAGAGCACCAACCGGCTACAGATAACCGGTTTAAGGCTAAGGTGAGTGATTTCACCAAGACTCCACGACAGGGCCATAGCATGTCTCAGCAGCCCACCGCTACTATGCCTTCTACAAGAAGTCGAGACATTCAATGCTTTAAGTGCAATGGAAGGGGACATATGGCTCGGGAGTGTCCTAACCAACGAGCCATGATCCTCACTCCAGCTGGAGAATATGAATCAGAGAATAAAGCAGAGGATGACCTGGACAAGTCCGGAGAAGATGACCTCGAATACCCAAACACCGGAGAACTCTTGATGATGAGACGAGTTCTCAACATGTTGGTTCATCTCGACGAGGTCGTTCAGCGAGAGAACATATTCTAGTCTCGATGCACAATTCAAGGAAAAGTGTGCTCGCTGATCATAGACAGAGGTTCATGCGCAAACGTAGGCAGTACCTACATGGTAGATAAGCTCGGCCTAAAGAGGACCAAGCATCTGCACCACTATAAGTTGAGATGGCTCAATGACAAGGCCATGCTACCCATATACCTTGTTTTCCAAGATAGATCTAGAGAGCGGTTATCACCAATTCAGAATGCGGGAAGGAGATGAATGGAAGACTGCATTCAAGACAAAACAAGGGATGTACGAATGGTTAGTCATGCCATTTGAACTCTCAAACGCACCGAGTACGTTCATGTGTCTAATAAACCATGTTCTTAGACCATACATTAGTAAGTTTGTTGTTGTTTATTTCAACGACATCTTTATCTATAGTGTGTTGTACTCTGACCACGTGTCACATCTCGAGATGGTGATCCGTACGTTTCAAAAGGAGAAGTTGTATGCGAATCTCAAGAAATGCACATTCTGCATTGATCAAGTTATATTCCCTGGCTTTGTCATAAGCTCTCACGGTTTAAAGGTCGACGAAGAAAATATTAAAACCATAAAGGATTGGCCCACACCGATTAACATCAGTCTAGTGCGGAGTTTCCATGGCTTAGTGAGTTTCTACAGACGCTTTGTATGTGACTTCATTACAATTGCAGCTTCACTTACGTCGGTGATAAAGAAGAACCGAGAGTTCTCTTGGGGAAAGGAACAAAACCAAGCCTTTCAGCTCCTCAAGGACCGTTTAACTCACGCTCATGTGTTAGCCCTCCCGGACTTCAACAAAACATTTGAAGTCAAATGTGACGCATCTGGCGTCGGGATAGGAGCCGTGCTGACACAAGGTGGCAGATCGGTCGCGTACTTAGATTGAACTATCTGACTTATGACAAGGAGTTGTATGCATTGGTTAGAGCCATGGAGACATGGCAGCATTACTTTCTCGCACTAGAGTGTGTCATTCACACCGACCACCAAACCCTTCAGCATCTCAAGGGTCAAACAAAGCTGAAGCACCGTCACGCACGGTGGCTAGAATTCATCGAGACGTTTCCTTACGTCATCAAGTATAAGAAGGGAAAGGAAACGTCATCGCAGATGCCTTGTCTCGGAGATATAGACTTATCTCAATCATGGAATCCAAAGTGTTGGGATTTGAATTAATCAAGAGTTTGTATGAGACAGAGGATAATTTCAAGGAAATATTTCGAGAACACGGAAAGGGAGCCTACAGCAAGTACTATCTCTTTGACGGATTCCTTTTCAAGGAAAAGAGATTGTGCATCCCGAGAGGATCCATTCAGGATTTGTTGTTAAAGGAGGCTCACGGAAGAGGACTTATGGGTCACTACGGGTTAAACAAGACGCTCGACATGCTAAATGAGCATTTCTTATGGCCTCACCAAGGGCGAGATATCGAGGCCCATTGTGCATGTTGTCTAATTTGTAAACGGGCCAAGTCAAAAGCCCATCCCCACAGCCTGTATATGCCACTTCCGATTCCTACTACATCATGGACCGATATTTCCATGGACTTTGTGTTAGGCTTACCAAAGCAAGACCACAAGGATTCCATCTTTGTCGTAGTTGACCGATTCTCGAAGATGGCGCATTTCATTCCATGCGCCAAAACAAATGATGCGAGTCAAACCGCAAACTTGTTTTTTAAGGAAGTGGTACAACTTCATGGCATCCCGAGGACTATTGTGTCTGATCAAGATACGAAGTTCCTGAGACATTTCTGGAGATCTCTCTGGATAAAGCTTGGAACTAAATTATTCTTTTCGACGACTTGCCATCCGCAGACCGATGGTTAAACGGAGGTCGTCAACCGAATGATATCCACTCTGCTTCGAGCCACCATTGAACGAAACTTAAAGAGCTGGCTCGAATGCATACCGTTCGTTGAATTTTCTTAGACCTAACACCTTTACCTCCAGCCGAGATTGTTAGTTTAGAAGGCGAGAACAAATCTGAATTAATTAAGAAACTTCATCAGAATGCCAGAGACAACATACAAAAGAGAACGAAAGCTTAACAAAGACAAGCTAACAAGAGCCGCAAATTAGTAAGGTTCAAGGAAAGAGATTGGGTCTGGCTGCACATGCGGACCAAGCGATTCCCTCAAAGGAAAAAGGAAAATTTGGCGCCAAGGGGAGATGGACCATTCAGGATTATCCGGAAGATCAATGACAACGCCTACTAGCTGGAGCTTCCAGGTGAGTTTAACGTTTCTTCTACATTCAACGTTGCTGACTTATCATTTTTTGTGCAGGTGAAAATCCAGTTTTCAGTACAAAACCTTTGGAAGAGAGAGGGAATGATGAGGACATCGGAACCGCAACAACATCAAACAAGCCATGCTTGGAGAATCTTACGCCGCAAGTGCCAAGTGGACCGATCACACGTCAAAGAGCAAAGGCGATTGGCTTCAAATTCAACCATTTTGTGGAGCACTTGCTGGAACGGAAAAAAAGACGGACGAGGCATAACCAGCTTAACCACCAGCTCAGCCAAGCTCGGATCACTTCCACTTCTCACCGGCGATCTTCTTCATGCACGACCAGCTTCACTTGGTGTCTTTACTATCACTAAGTAAAGACACCGTAAAATCATGCTAAGGAATTATACTCTTTTTCCTACTTTCGTTTTTATCCCACTGGGTTTTCCGAAAGAGGTTTTAACGAGGCAACACCCTTAGTGTGTTTAAAGTATAAGACTTCTTCTTCTTCTCTAATTTTCGGCCTTTCTTTTGATGGGTCTTTCATTCCTTTTTTTAAAAAAAATTTCTCTTTATTTTGTCCAAAGTTGGCATAAATATTTAGGGCCCATTTTTTATGCATTGTATTTGCTGTTTTTGAATTTTGGGTCAAATTTATTTATACAACACTATTTAAACTTTTTAGGTCAATTAATAACAATTATAATTTTTATGAACAAAACTCTAAGTCTAAACTTAGCTAGTCGTCGAGTAGAACTCTTAGAATTTGTGAACCTTCAAACCACTAACGTGTTTGCAGGATCATCCTTGGTGTATCTCGATCAATCCATAGTTCGAGTGGTCCAATTCGCCTCCCCATCTTGTGATTGTCCAGATAGAGATTCTCTTCTGATTAGACACAACACGATCCTGATCCAAACTTGTATCACCCGAGGCTGCTCACCAAGAAATGGGTCAACATTAGTACTACGACGAGCCTATGCCACCACCTTGACAGCCTATGCACAACCCCGAAGTAAAGATGAACCACCTCGCTTTTCGGGATAGGTTTACCAAGTCACAAGGTTTCCACCAATGAAAGTACAATAGCCAGTAGTACTTCTCCTATCTTCCCTATCTCCTGCCCAATCTGCATCACAATAACCAACCACATTTGTGTTTTTATTATTACCCATCCAAATACCTTGTTCATGTGTGCCTTTGAGATATCTTAGAATTCGCATGGCCATGTCCCAATGCCTCATCTTTGGCCCTTGCATGTGTTGAGATACCTGATTCACAGCAAAACATAAATCTGGTCTTGTGATAGTTAAATAAATAAGCTTACCAACCACTTTCCTATAGAGCTTAGGATCATGAAAATCAATTTCCTCCTCTAACTCCCCCTTAGTTGTGATTTTATAATCTTCTTCTAAGGGTGTTTTGGCTGGCTTAGCTTCCATCATACATGTGGATGTTAGTAGATCTACAACATACTTCCTTTGAGAAAGAAAGAGACCTTCCTTAAACCTACATACTTCAATTCCTAAGAAATATTTAAGTTCTCCTAAATCCTTTATATCAAAGACACTCTTTAAGTAATATTTAGTAGATGCAATACCAACACTATCACTACCAGATATGATTATATCATCTACATAGATAAGAATTACTACAATACCTTCCTTACTCTTTAATGTGAAAAGAGTATGTTCCACTTCAGACCTTTTGAAGCCTTTATCCATTAAAGTAACACTTAATTTGTGGTACCATGCTCTTGGAGATTGTTTAAGGCCATAAATAGCCTTCCTTAGCCTTAGGATATTACCGCTTCCAACCTCATCTTCTAGGCCAGGTGGAGGTGACATGTAAACCTCTTCTTCTAGTTCACCTTGCAAGAAAGCTTTCTTGACATCCATTTGCCACAATTCCCACTCAAGATTAGTAGCAACAGTAAGCACAACATTGACAGAATGAAGCTTAGCTACAGGAGCAAATGTATCCCTATAATCCTCACCATATGTCTGAGTAAAACCCCTAGCTACCAACCTAGCTTTATATCTATCAATTTCACCATTGCTTTTGTATTTAATGGTAAAAATCCATTTAGAACTTACAATCTTCTTTCCTTTTGGTAAAGTGGCTGAAGCATATGTACCATTCCTCTCCATAGCTTGTTTCTCAGCTGAGATAGCTTCCCTCCATTCCTTTATAGACATAGCTTCTTCATATGTCTTTGGAATCTGCTCATTGTCAAGACTAGAAATAAAAGCAACATGAGTAGAAGGTAAGTGTGCAATATTACAAACTCCCTGGTCATGATGAACTACAACATTTCCATTTTAGAAAACTGGTGGATTTCTTTGTCTTGTGCTCCTCCTTAAAACTGTAGGTGGAGCCTCCTCTTCTTCACTCAAAACTTCAATGAGAGTAGGTCTTGATCTTTTGGAAGCTGAAGCTAGAATGGAATCATCTCCTGCTTAGTCTTGTTGGACATGAGTAGAGGCTTCTCCCCCCTCCCCCCCATGTTCAAGAGGAGGAAGCTCAGGAGAATCAAGAGATGATGATGGGCGAGAAGAAGCGGCTGGACAGGATGGACCCGTTAAGCCCGAAGGACCGGGACCGAGGCCGGGACATTCTTGTGAACCGGCCGGGACTGAGATGCCACGGTCACTTGCTACTGGTGCAGGTGACAAAGGTGATGAGGCTGTATGCTGACTACCTCCTATTCCAATGCTCTCCAAGAGTTTCCTCAAGTATTCAGCTTGGTCTGTTCTTGTTGACGAGATGTCTTTAAATTATTCCCAAGTTCCTTCTTCATAGAGACATTTGTCTTCTTGGAACTTTACATCTCTAGACACCAAGACTCTTCTAGTCTCTGGGTCATAACATTTTTATACTTTTTGAGTGGATGAATATCCAATGAACATAGCCTTAACACTCTTTGGTTCAAGCTTGTTCCTTTGCTCCCTAGGTATTAACACAAAACAAACACACCCAAAAACTTTCAAATGATTAATAGTGGGTTTAGTGTTGTTTAATACCTCAAATGGGGATAGATCATCAAGGACTTTTGTAGGTGTCCTGTTGATTAAGTAGCAGGCTGCTACAAGTGCATCCCCCCAAAATCGTTTAGGCACCTTCATGTGGAACATCATAGTTCTCACAACCTCCATTAGGTGCCTGTTCTTTCTTTCAGCAACTCCATTTTGTTGTGGAGTGTAAGGGCAGCTTGTCTGGTGCTCAATGCCATGTTTAACTAGATGTTCCTGAAGTCTGGTACTAGTGTATTCCCCTTCATTATCTGTTCTAAAGCATTTAATTCTTGCATTGTATTGGTTAGTAACATATGCTTGAAAATTTAAAAATGCATCATAAACCCTATCTTTAGAACTAAGAAGAGTAACCCATGTATATTTGGACTTTTCATCAATAAATATCACAAAATATTTATGATTTTCTCTAGATGGAAATGGGGATGTTCAAACATCAGAATGCACCAATTCAAAACAATTTTCATATTTATGCATTGATTTTTCAAAAACTGTTTTACAATGTTTTCCAAGAATACATGAAGAACACAACTCTTTAGGCATGTTTAAACCAGGCACAATTAACTCAAAAGCTCTTGGATGAGGATGTCCTAGTCTAGCATGCCACAAATCAGAATCAATACTAAATGTTTTAGCCTGAAAAGCCGATTCTAATGCACTACAACTAGCCATATTATCAAGCACATACAAGTCATCTTTTGTAGTTCCTTGTCCAAAGCATCTTCTAGTTTCAATATCCTGAAAATAGAAATCATTAGGACCAAATATAGCATGACAATTCAATTCAGTAGTAGCTCTTTTAACTGAGAGCAAGTTTGAGGTAAATGAAGGCATATAAAATGCCTTAGATTCTTTATCAAACAATTTCAATTTTCCTATGCTTTTGATTGGTACTTTAATTCCATTTGCAATAAGAACATTCCCTAGGGCAGGTTCTACATTCTCTAGCAAATCTAAATCACTTATCATGTGATGAGAAGCACCAGAATCAACAACCAAAGATTTAGGAGCATTTGATGTATAAGAAGTTTTAAAAGAAGCATGAAAAGTTTTACCCATCACATTGCTCTCCTTTATTGCCTTAATGAGGGCTTCCAAGTCTGATTTTGTCACAAAATTTGATGCTTGTGACATGATATTGGTGGCGCCTGAATGTGAAGAAGGACCACTACTTACAACTGCCTTAGAAGACACCATGTCGTGAGCTTGTCTGGCCGAGGGCATGGCTGGCTGTTGTTGAGGGCGTGATGCCCAAGATGGCGGTGAGGGTGAAGTACCCAGAAATCCTTCTTTGCATGGGCATCCTTCTTGCAATGATCACAAAATTGCCTCCTCTTCCTAGAATCACTTGCTGGCCTGAAGAAACTTTTGTGAGCAGCTACTAGCTCAGCTTTGTTGCCAAACAATCCATGTGATCCTTGCTCCTTTTGAATTTGAGCACACACTTCCTCCAAGCTAGGCAACTTATCAGACCTGAGAATATTCTTAATAAGATCTGAGTAAGTATAATTAATAGTTAAAAGTAACTCAAACACCTTATCTTGTTCCTTTCTTTCAAGGAGTACAAGTGGTTCAATAGTGGCTGGCCTTAGCATTTCTAGCTCAGCCCACAAAGCTCTGTATGAGCCATAGTGCTTTGTGAATTCAGCATCCTCCTGCCTTAGTTCATTCAAAGCCTTCTTTACTTCAAAAATTCTCAAAAGGTTAGTAGTATTTCCATACACCTTTAGCAAGGTATCCCAAAGATCTTTTGCATTTTCACAAAAAGAATATGCTTCTAAAAGATCACTAGCAAGAGAATTTTGTAATATAGAAAGTACCAATTGATCTTCTTGGTACCATTTGGCTTGAGCTGCATCAGTCACTTCAGCCACTTCATTGTCTTCAATGCCATTTGTGGCAATGTGGTTCCATAGACCTTTACCACCTAATGTGGTTTTCATGGTCCTAGACCACAAGAGATAGTTTGCTCCATGTAGAATCACTGGAGCTCTAAGAGATGTTTGAATCTCCATTATAGGCTGTATTGGTCACTAGGATTGTTTAGTCGCTTGGTTGTTTAGTCGCTTGGTCACTTGATAGGTACAAGAACACACGCGGGTCACGGCCGGGCCACCAGGTCGCTTGGTCACGATCTTGTCCGCTTGGTCACGTTTGTCACGGGATCAGCTGGTCACGTGATCGCTTGATACACGTAAAAGGTTGGAATACTGTGTATTGCCTGATCAACTGAGACTTGGAACCTGAGGCACACTTAAAAAAAATAATAAAAAATTTCGAAGCACCACAAGCCAAACTTTTGTTAACAGGATTCTAAACAACCTATAACTACCAAAACAGATTAAAACTGATAACAACAATCAAGAAAATCAGTTAAATTCGAATTATGATGTTGTAACACACATTAAAGTTTCAAGAATCAATTTTAAAATTTCCAAAGGATTAACAAAGAAATCAAGAAAATTAATCTTGGAGAACTTAAACCTATTGGATTGACCTGAAATTTCGTAGAAACCCTCACAAGACACTAATTAAACTTTACAGATTCAAAGAATTAAAGAAAACTGAGAAAGAATTATAATTATATCACCAGGATCTTGATACAGGTGATTTCGGACGTCTCTAAGAAAAACTTCAAGAAAACCATTTAAACTCAATGGAATCAAGTTCTGATTTATTTAAACAGAAAGTAGACTCAAGGGGCTTGATTTTACGCTTTTGAAAAACACGATTTGAAGAAAAATTGACGTCGAGATGACCTGGGGAATGTAGAGGTTCGAAACGAACGCGATCGCGAACACCTCTTGAAAGAAAATTCGTATCTTTTGATTCCCTGGGCCAAATAATGCGATTCAAACGGCCGTAGATTCAGAATTCGCCGATGCACACTCCAGAGAAAGCCGATCGTCAATTGGAGTCGTGGTTTGATCGCAATTTGATTTACAAAATGACATTCAAAATTGATCCAGAAACAGATGAAGAACAAGATGGATTCTTGTTGAATCAATGAAAGAATGATGAAATTTATCCAGATTTGATGCAATCTGGCTCTGATACCATGAAAGAATATGAGATTTAGAGATTTGTAGAATGAGAGAATGAGAGATTAGAGAGAATTAGAGAAAATAATGATTTATTAGAAAATGAGAATTATGAATTCTTAGTTACAAAATGTGAAGGGAGAAAGGTATTTATACTATTCTAGTCTAGGCTTGTTTGGATACAAGGATAGCCTTATACATAAATGGCTTACAAGGATAACATAATTCTATAATACAAACAAGCCTTAGACTCTCCCTTTTACACACATATAAACCGCCATTTAGTTAGAATTAAAGGCTTTCATAAATTCATCACTTCTTCTTCATTCTAACACAGACGAGTTCTCAGCTCGAGATTTGAGCCAAAAGAGGTAGAACAGCGAGAGAATATTTTCCACTCAAAATGTAAAAAACTTGGGAAAGTGTGCTCGTTGATTATAGACGGAGGGTCCTGCACCAATGCCGCGAGCAAATATATGGTGGAAAAGCTAGGATTGCATGTGACCAAGCATCCTAAACCTTATAAATTACGATGGCTGAACAACAAGATAGAGTTATACATTTCAGATCAAGTTAAAGTCTCATTCAGCATCGACATATACCAGGACCAAGTCACATGTGATGTATCTCCTCCTAGGAAGACCGTGGTAATTTGACCAAGAGACTACGCACAACGGACGGACCAACTTCTACTCATTTTTCTACGATAAGCATAAATACAATTTAGCACCAATGTCTGCATACGCCGTTCAAGATATGCATTCTAAGATGGCAAAAGACCAACATGCCCGCAAGGAGAATTTTCTAATCAAGGGCACCTAACTCGTCCTAATGCTCTACAGAGAGAGATTGCATACGTCCAGCACCAAGGCCCCTTTACCTGCAGAGGTCCGAGCACTATTAGAGAGATATGCTGACGTGTTCCCAGCTGAGATTCCAGCCGGCCTCTCACCTATCCGAGAGAATGAGCACCACATCGATTTTGTTCCCGAAACTCAGCTGTCCTACTTACAGAGTCAACCCCGAGGAGACTAAAGAATTAGAACGAAAATTCTAGGATCTTATGGCTCAAGGTTACGTCAGAGAGAGCCTTAGTCCCTGCGTCGTGCCAGTCCTACTTGTACCAAAGAAGGACGGGAGCTGGAGGATGTGCGTCGACTGTCGCACCATCAACAACATCACGGTCAAGTACCAAAACCCTATTCCGCGTCTAGACGACATGCTAGATGAATTAAGTGGAGCTGCGTTCTTCTCCAAAATTAACCTTAAAAGCATATATCATCAAGTGAGGATGCAAGAAGGAGACGGATGAAAGACTGCGTTCAAGACCAAGCAGGGTCTTTATGAGTGGCTAGTAATGCCATTCGGCCTATCCAACGCCATGAGCACCTTTCATGCGCCTAATGAACCAAGTCCTTCAACCGTTCATTGGCAAGTTTGTGGTATTCTACTTTGACAACATTCTCGTCTATAGTACAACCTACTCAGACCATTTGGAGCATTTAGAGGCCGTTATCACCACACTCAAGCGAGACCAAGTTTTACGCCAACTTGAAGAAATGTACATTCTGCACAGACCGAGTCGTCTTCCTTGGATTCGTCGTGAGTTCACATGGACTCCGATCGGACGACAAGAAGATCAAGACCATCCAGTGAACATGGAGGGTGACTTCTTAACTCTTCACGACCGACAAAAAAAAGTTGCTAGCCAAAGCAAAAAGGTTGAAGAATCGACTTTATAAAGTATGCATGAGACAAAGAGATATTTGTTTACAGTTGAAGTTAATTTGTGATTCAACAAAGAATGAGCTGACAAAATGGCATACAAGATTGCTGGTTTTGTAAAACTGAAGTCCATGAGTCAAAAAGAGTTTGTCATAGGAATGCCCGAGCTCAATAAAGAAACAGATTTTTGTGGTTCATGTCAGTTGGGAAAGTACGCGAGAGCAACCATTACATATTTTGATATTAAAAATGTATTATATGACTAAAATGATATTAATTTATTTTAATAATAATTATGTTCCGAGTAAAGCGTTAAAAGTTTATCTAGTACAAATGATTTTAGGAAACTCCAAAAATAAAATTAAACTACGTGTATATGCCATGCGGCATGGCCCATGCCATCTACGTGGAGTATATTCGCTAGTCACTTGGTCAGAGTCGAAGTGAGTCGGTGCGGCGTTAACAAGTGAAAAGGATTTCCGAAAAATGGACCGTTCTTAAAAAGCCCAATAGTTGGCCCAAAAGCGGTCTAAAAAACTTTCTCAACCTAACCCTTATTTAGACGCATTCTTGATTCTTCTTCCATTAGGATAATAACAACATATCTCATTGCCTTCTGCTTGTTTTCCACCAAAGGTCCAATTAGCCTCTCGGGTTCTCAAGCCCAAATATTTCTCTCTGTTTTCTCTCTCTCTCTCGTCGCCGAAGATCCGCTCGATTCCTCCGTCTTCACCGTGCCGGAGATTTCCCTTCCGCCGTCTTCCGCCTCACGACGTAGCGTTTTCGTCCTCGCAGGTATTGCTGGAAACCCTAACTCTGGATTTTAGTTTCGGATCTATTTTTGGAGATTGTTTGTTCTTTGGCTCGATCTTCTCAAAATTAATTTGTCTAGCTAACGCTTTGCTCCAAATCTGCGAAATTCTCAGCTCGATCTGCTGATTCCGATTAGTTCGAATTACTGGGTAGAAAGTTCTTGTATTCTTTTAGGAGCGAAGTTTAAAAAGTTTGGTTTGATTTATGGAGGCAAAGCAATTTTGAAATCTCTCAGTAAGTTTAATTATAAAATTGATTTAAGAATTCTATTTTCTGTGTGTTGAAAAAGGCCGATCGAATTTTAAGTAGAAAATTCTGGTCTCATACCTTGAGTTTACGTTCGTGTTGAACCTCCTAATCTGGGCTCTAGTTTTTGTTTTGCAGCCCATGTTTGATCGATTTTAAGGACATTTAAAAGTTCCAGATCTGTTTTTTTTTTTTTTTTTTTTTGCCTCTGTTGGATCTACGCTATTATATTGAAATACCGATTTTACCCTACCAATAAGATGATTTATTTTACCGTGGGTCGATGGCCTTGGCCCAACGCCAACTATTATATTTATTAAACAAATATGTAGTAGTTCAGTCCATGTTCTATTTTTATCTTCGAATTCTATGTTCCAGATCGTATACTCGTAAGTTTTAAAATCTTTATGTTATCTTAAAACCACAACAACAAACGATTCTGGGTTTTGGGCTTAAATGCTATTTCTTCTTTTTCTTACGCTTTGTTGTATAAGAAAACTCATTTTTCTTCCATCTACTTTATCTTTTAGCCCCATAAACTCGTAAAATCTTTTTAATATCTTAAACGCACAACAACAAACGCACAACAACAAACAAACACAGTCTCTTAATTATTAAAACCACCTTTGCGTTTTTGGGCTTATTGGGTAGTCATTACTTTTTGTTTAATCATTTGTTTTTCTTTCTCTGTAGCAAAAAAAGGAAGTTCTGTCAAGAGAAGATGGAAACAGCATTGGAGGTATACAATGACGTTGAGATGAGATCACCAGAGACACAACCGATCAAGCGACGCAAGAAGAAGTCAAAGGTGTGGGAACACTTCACAATCGGGGTTACAGAACCCGGTTGCAGAAGGGCTTTCTGCAAGGGGTGTAATCAGAGCTTTGCTTACAGCAGTGGCACCAAAGTAGCTGGCACTAGCCATCTTAAGCGTCACATTGATAAAGGGACTTGTCCTGCACTTGTTCATACCCAGGACAATGACAACAACAACAACCAACTGATGACTCCCTACACTCCCAAGAGTGACACACCGAGGAGGCGTTACCGAACCCAGAACAGTAGTCCTTATGTTGCGTTTGATCAGGAAAAGTGTCGCCACGAGATTGCTAAGATGATCATTATGCATGACTACCCTCTTCACATGGTTGAGCATCCAGGGTTCATCTCCTTCGTGCAGAGTCTCCAGCCTCACTTTGACACTGTGAGCTTCAACAATGTTCAAGGAGACTGTGTGGCGACTTACCTTGCAGAAAAGCAGAATGTCATGAAGTCGTTAGAAGGGATTCCTGGACGCTTCTGTCTCACGTTGGACTTCTGGACGTCCAAGCTAACTCTTGGTTATGTGTTTATAACTGGTCACTATATTGACAGTGATTGGAAGATACAAAAGAAGCTTCTCAATGTTTTGATGGAACCCTATCCAGAATCTGAAGAAGCTCTGAGTCTTGCTGTTGCTAATTGTGTTTCTGAATGGGGTCTGGAGGGAAAGTTGTTTTCCGTTGCCTTCAACCATCCCGCCAGTAAACCAGCAGTTGAAAACATCAGACCTCTAATCTGCATCAAGAACCCTGGAATTCTAGATGGTCAGTTGGTAATAGGGAATTGCGTTGCCCGTACTTTTGGTGGCCTTGCTAAAGATGTGCTGGATAAAGGAAAAGATGTGATCAAGAAGATTCGGGACAGTGTGAAGCACGTGAAAACCTCAGAGTCCCATGAGGAGAGGTTTTTTGAGCTCAAGGAACAGCTTCAAGTTCCGAGCGATAAGGTCCTTTCTCTTGATGATCAGACGCAATGGGACACAACATACAAGATGCTCGTGGCTGCTTCAGAATTAAAGGAAGTGTTCTCTTGCTTAGACACTGCAGATCCTGACTACAAGCAACCTCCTTCAGAAGAGGATTGGAGGCAAGTTGAGACACTTTGCACATTCCTGAAGCCTCTTTTTGAAGCAGCCTCCACTCTTCAGTCTACTGAAAACCCATCCGCTGTTACATTCTTCCATGAAGTGTGGAAGACACAGTCAGATCTGTCTCGGGCAATAGCGGGAGAGGATCCTTATGTTGCAGGTATTGCTAAAACCATGAAAGAGAAGGTTGACAAGTACTGGAGAGACTGTAGCTTGGTTTTGGCGATGGCGGTGGTGATGGATCCTCGGTTCAAGATGAAGCTCGTAGAGTTCAGTTTCTCCAAGATATTCGTAGAAGACGCAGGGAAGAACATCAAGACCGTGGATGATGGGATCCACGAGCTCTTCACCGAATACATGGCCCTTCCATCGCCGCAAAAACCGACATCTGAAGGTGGTAAAGCGGATGGACTATCGGATTTCGACACCTACATAATGGAGACGACGGGGCAGAATTTGAAATCAGAGCTGGACCAGTACCTTGATGAAACGCTGCTTCCCCGTGTTCAGGAGTTTGATGTTCTCGACTGGTGGAAACAGAACAAGCTCAAGTACCCGACGTTGTCGAAGATGGCTAGAGACATCCTTTCGATCCCGGTCTCAGCTGCAGCCTTTGAGTATGTCTTTGACATGGAACCGAGGGAGATGGATGAGTACAAGACGTCGCTGAGGCCTGAGACAGTGGAGGCTCTGATTTGCGCGAGGGAATGGCTTATGGAGAGTGATGCTTCTTCTGCAGCAGCTGCGCAATTGTCAGGTGCTCTTGTCAAAACTGAAGCATAGGTGGGACTTTGCTTCTTCGTTTATCTGTAATAGTTGTTGTTTTCTAGTAGTTAATATTGTCTTTTGAGTGTTAGTCTTTAAAACTCACCGTGTGATTTGCAACTAGGAATATTTCCGTCTTAAAATTCTACTGCACATTTTTAAGTCGATCCTCTCTCTACGTACGGATGCCCAAATATAATTCAACTAAAAGCCTCGATGCAACCTCCTATCCTCCACTTCTAAGACTTATCTCTTTGTTCCAATGATTTGAGAAGTGATATTGGACGCTGACTCGAATCGTCATTGGATGGCCTGTTGGACTGGTTTTATTATAAGTTTTCTAAATATTTGAGAATTAAAAACAAAAAAAATAATAAAACAACTAAAAGCTAAATGAAAATCATGTGGTATAATACGCTACAATTTATTACAAATGTTTGAAATTCGAACATAACACTCTGTAATATTAAAGAGAATATTAAAACTATTAGATTATATTAAAAAAGTCAACTAAAAACTAATTAAATCAATAAATAGGCACGTGAGTAAATCACCTCGGTAAAAATATTTCCAAACACACTTTGAGTCATATAGAAAGTATTTATATCTCATATCAAAAATTAATCACTTCTAATTTCTCTTAGTAAACTTATAAATTTAGAGAAACAAACAGATGGGAATTGTTTTTTTAAAAAAATGTTTGTTTTCTATTAAAATTGGATAAGGAGAAGAGATGATAAGAAAAATATTCTATTTATGACATTAAATAAAATAAATATCTTTTTAATTTTTTTTACTATTTTTTATGTATGACAGGACATATTTATCCTGATTTTAATGACTATTTTTAAAATAAATAAAATTCAAGTTCAAAAATACAATAATTTTTATATATTCGAGATAAATAAATGTTTTTGAAGATAAATATATGTTTAAGATAATTGTTATATAATAAAAATAAGAAATTGATATTTTCAAAATATCTAAATTTCTCTAAAATATTTTAATTTTATAAGAATTATATAAATATAGAGTTATATAACATTGCTGCTAAAAATTTCAATTATATAAAATATTTTAAAATTCATATTTTAAAACAAATTCTAATATAATGCTATATAGAACACCATTAACTAAAATTAATCTAATAAAGAAGTAAAAAATCAGATAGTTGCTGAATTTGTTTTTAAAACAAATATTTTCTTGCAAACATATTTTTATAGTTATTAATAGTTTTCTTTTAACTTCTAATTTAAATTTTTAAAAAAATATTCAAAATGAATAATTTAATCAGTTCACCTAAAATAAAGTGGACAATTACAAAATAACAATAATTTGATTTTAAATAAAAATATGCCCTTTTTAATCAAATAAAAAACTAACTCAAATAGATAGTGAAATTACTAAAAACGATGATTTCATCTTTGAGAAGTCTGAAAATCCGAGAGAAGTCTCTTCATAATTTAAGTTCTATATTTATATTATAAGGAAATAATATATTTTAGATAAAAACTAGTTTATGTAACTTAAATATAAATATTTTTGGACTATGTAAATCAAATTTTCATACAATTGAAATAATATGAAGCAACAAATGAAATTTAGATTTTTTTGTTTGAAGCATATAGTCTCTTCCATAATATAAATATTATATTTAAACTAAACAAAGAAAAAAATATTTTTAATGAAAACTAGTTTATATAACTCATATATAAATATTTTTGGGCAAAATAAATTAAATTTTCATATAACTGAAATAATTTGAAATAACAAATGAAATTTAGATTTTTTGTTGTAAGAAATATGTAGGAGGTATCGGGAAGAAAAATAATTTACTAAACGGTAATGCAGTTTGGAGACTTCATGAAGTCTCATTTTGAGTATTGGATATATGAAGTCTCTTTTTGAATTGTGTATTGGAGTACTGAAGTTTCTGGTACTAGAAAGAAAAAGAATAAACTAAACCAAAATGCGTGAAAGAGATTTAATATACCAGAAAGGGAAAGAATTCGCTAAATTAAAATGCGTATAGGAGATTTTAAATGAAGTCTCATTCTGGGTATATGAGAATATGAACTCTCTTTATCGATATAGAAGACTATTTGAAGTCTCTTTCTGGATATAAAAGACTTCATTTAAAGTCTTTTGCTACTGAGACTGGTATATGATTAAATATATGAGACCTCATAAACTAAGATTATACTTTTGTATTAACCTAATTAGAATTTGTTCCCCTTATATAAAGAAATTTACACTCTTTCTCTCTCCAACAGTTGAATAGGAATTTTTATCTTCTCTCTCCAAAACTCTCTTACTTCTCTCTAATTTCTTTGAATTTTAACTTCTTTCTCCCTATATATTTATTCATATTCATCTCATATTTTTTTACAATTTTATCTTGTTTTTGCAGGTATTCCCCTTTATGGTTTTCAGCCCTCCTCCCAAAAAGGTAAGATATAGATATGTAGATTTTAGATGTGTATTTTTCAGTTTTTTTGCTCAAAAACTTTTAGATCTAAACAAAACAATGGGTGTTTGTTTTAGTTTATTGTGGTTAGATCCAAATAAATTATTTCTTAGAACTTTAACTTCTTTCTCTCTTTCTTTCTTCAGATTCATCTCATGTTTTCTTTGCAGGTACTCTCCTCCATGGTTTCCTTCTCGCTTCCTATAATCTCTGACTTCTAAAGTGGTTAAAATTAAGAAACAAGGCAGTCAAAACGAATTGATTGCATACAAGAGATGTGAAAAGTTTTTGATACCGTGAATCGAATGGTCGCACAAGAGATGCAGAAGGCTCTTGATATACCGATTGATCTCTTGAATATAACACACCAAAAGAATTGGGTTGATCAATGAATATTACATACCATTGAGAAAGGAAAAGAGAATCACTCTCAAAGTTCCAAAAATAATAATAAAGTCTTATTTATTCATGATATGAGCCTCATTATATAGAAAAATTACAACAAATTCGTGTATAATAGTTTTTTAATATGCAGAGTATCTAGGGAGATAAAATTTAAACTCTAAAGTGCATGTAAGAGAGATAAATCAACAGAATTAAATGCACTCTTTGCTATGGACTAAAATTTATCTTTCTTGATTTTTTGGTGTAAAATCCACTTTAATGGGCTTTTATCAACCAAAATTAGAGAATAATTCGGTTTATAGCATAAATCATTCTGGTTGGCTGGAATTCTTCATTGAAATGTGCACGGTTATGAAAAAATAACTTTGGTTTTATGGAAGACTTTAAACGAAATCTCCGTAGTTTTATTTATCAAAGGAGACTTCACAGACTACATATGAAACTAATTTTTTCCGTTTACTAGGAGATTTCATTCACAGAAAGAGACAGCGAACAAAGTATGAAAACGCAACTAATATCATAAATTTGACAAAAATCATGCTAGTGATTATCTGAATCGTTTTTAGTTGTTTCAACCGCCCAAAACACCAAATTTCAAAGATTCGAATGAAGCCCTAATGTTTTTTTTTGTGTAAAAATCAGTAAAATTTGTAAAATCTATGAATGTGTGATTTTTAAAACATAAATTAGAGAGTTTTTAGATGGAATTGAAGAACAAATGAAAGATTATGAGCTTATAAGATCAAACATTGAGATTTTGAAAATTTTGTTTGGGAAATATTTAGAGCTTCAATTTGGCTGTTAATGGTTGTTGAGAAAATTGAAAAAGATGACATTTTGTTAAATAAATGATAATATGATGGATTATTGTGTCTTTTGATATTTTCATGAATAAGTAAAAGTATTAGAGATAAAGTGTCAAAATATAATGGAAAAACACAAATTAGTTTTATATTTGAAACTAAATTATGGATCATTTCAGCTAATGAGCCAAATAAAATGTAATTTTCAAAAAATTTAAATATACAGTTCTCTTTTCTTGGCAACAAAATATGAATTTAAATATACACTTCAAAATAAAATATTCTTTTAGGATATTTTTTTCCAAATTTTCTCTCAAGAAAAATCTTATGATTCATCAAAGTTGTCATTAAATATTTGTGAACCGGGTTTTACCGGTTTTGAAATTTCAAATGAAGTAACTGATTCTGATGGGTTTCAGCCGCTTCAAGCGGATCAATTAAATCCACTTAACATGAACTCGGCAATAACAGTTCCTGGTTGACTGGTGAAATCAGCCGGTCAGGTCCGGCTTTCAAAATCTTGCTTCATTCTAACAATATTATAATGTAATCACTAATTAATAATTCAAACTCGGGACGAATGATTTAGTATATGGATAATTTATTTTTTAATTCTGTAAAACAATCTAACCAAGAAACTTTAAAGTGCAAGACAACAAAAAAATAAAAATAAAACAAAAGGTATCGTGTAATGCGACAACTACATTTTTGTCGGTAAGTATTAAAATCAAGAAGGCAACTTAATGTTAAGCCTCCTTAACCAAACAGAGTGAAGTATCATGTGGATGACATCAAACGGTTGAGCCGGACGGTTCACCACGAAATGCCTTCTTACTTGCATAACATTTTTATACATCCGTAAATACTTATCAGGTGGAATCTCTAGCAAAATCTTCTTAATTTCAGAAATTTTCTCGACCGGGATCTCAACAGAAAACTTGCTCCAATCTAGCACATCATTGAATGGAAGCGAGTAGTTATCGGATATCACAACAGGGACGCAGCCTGAGTAGATGGCTTCCACCTCTCTTGGGCTAGCCACTTCATAGCCACTAGGACAAAGACAAAACTTGCTATGACCAATCAATTCATGATAGTTTTGTCCCTTTGTGAGGCCATCGTACACTTGAATGTCTTTATCCTTACCCTTCCAATGATTGAACAAGACTTCCCTTATATATCCGTGAGCTCTTCCTGCAAAGAAAGCCAAGATTGTCCTGTCCTCAGGGTTTTGGCCCATGAACGGTGGTTTTAGCTTTCCTTTCGGAATGTTAATCTCCGGTATAGAGAAATCAATGTTTGGTCTGAAACCTTCCGATGTGTTAGCATTGCATAGTCCTCTTACGAAGTCTTTGAAAAACTCTGGTTTACTACCCGTCACGTCTGGAGCCTAAAGCAATCAATTAAATCATGTGTAAGTAGAAAATAACTAGTCGGTGGTTCGGTTTTACTGATCCAAATGGAGTTGAAGTCATACCCAGAAAATCTGACTTAAAAGAGAACAAACAAAAAAATCGATTAGGTTTGATTTTTTCCTATATTCAAACAAATATTGACTTAAACTAAATCGAAAAAGAAAGACGATTAAAACCTTAAATTACGTTTGAGAGTTTTTTCAAATATTTTTTATTAAAACAACGAAACCATGTCAAACCTAACTGAATGATATTAAATTTCCGTTCACTTTATATACTTCTAAACTAAAAATCCACACAAAAAACCAGATTGGATATCCTGCATAATATCTTCAAAAGTTATAAAGAAGTTGTGTATATATAGGAAAAGAAGTAGTACCCAATCATGGCAGGAGGCCATAAAATGGTCAGCACCATTGCTTTGGTTCCAAAAAGAGTACTTGCGAGCCACGACGTCTACATAGTCGTTAAAGATCCGGTGGAGACGGGCCCGGTTAAAATCAGCCGGCGAGGCGATGGGCTTGTAAATGTAGTGGACAATGTTGGCAACGGAGAAAGGCAAGAAAAAGGCATGAGCTTCCTCAGGCCGGCCAGCCCTGAACCGGTCGCTTGGTCCACCCATCATATTTCCAAGCTCGTCGATAAATTGTCCCTCGATTGCGTATATATCATTCACCGGTCCATCGTGAACAAGTGGCTGCTCTCCTTCTTTGTACGACCATACCTTGAATCTTTTCATCATTTCTATGTGACTCCTGATATTTTTTTTCACCATATTTTTTTTTGTATGGTTAGTTTCAGTTTCTAAACAGTAAATCAGAAAAAACTAAACAATGATTAACTAAAGAAAATGTCTCGAGAGAAAATCTTCTAAATTATATGCAGATTTATTAACCAAATATGAGTATTATATTATAAATATAAATAAAGAAGGGATTTGAAAATTGTTGTGTTATTCTCATATATTATTGTTGTATATGTAAAAAATGATTTTTTATAAAGAGAATAAAAGTTAGTAATATATATATATATATATATATATATGAATTTACTACAAAATATTTTATTTGTATGAACTGTTAAATGTGGTGGTAGATGTTATTTAACTAACATCCATTAACTACCTAACATACTAAGTATTTTAGAAAATCTAATTATCTAATTCAATATGCGTGTGTGGTTTATTAAACAGATCAAAACTATACACATTAATCCCGTTAACATGTGAGTCAAAATGTCAATTTATCTCGGTTGACCGAAAATAGAAATCAAACGTGATACTCTTTTTGAGATATAAATACCAATTATCGCTATCATGATTAAAGCAATTGACTTAAAAATAAAAAACAAAAATAAATAAATTGAAAAGTCCAATTTAATTTGATATTTAGTGTAAAAATTATGTGAGTTATTTATGAAAATTATAGCATATATTTAAAATTCAAATTTAACATTTCATAATATTAAAAATATTAAAATTACTAGAATAAAATAAATGTTTTTAGCATTGGTAATATTTACTAGTGGGATCGGAGTTCTGTAATACAGCATGAAACTGACATGCACTCAGTCTTATAATTCAGTGGAGAGTTTGGTGAAACACCTCAAGTTAGGCAAGTCTTTTCTGAATATACTAATTTTGGTCAATGCATATAGAATCTTCAAAAATTATAAAAACTGGAATAAGAAATACGTGAGGTGTTGACAAAAAAAAAAAAGAAATACGTGAGGAAAATTACGGTAATCAGAGTATTTGGATGTGAAAAATAGATATCGGTTGAGAAACCATTGAATTGTAGACAAATATCCATAATACCACAAAACAATATTTTCTTCTAAATATACAAACTATTTTGTAAAGTTGTTATATATACTACAAAATGTGGGTTGAGAAGTGTTTTTAAAAACCTTAGTACGAGTTACTAAATAATTTACGACTCCGTTCTAAATTTTTTATAAACCCATCCTAATACTGAAATTCGTGTGTTTGTATACTTTTAGGATTTTGTGGTATTTTTAGGAGGAAAAAAAGTTATAGTTTTGGGAATTGGTCATTTCTAAATTTAAATGAGTAGTGTGCTTCTTTTATAGAAAATATATTTCAGTTTTTGCTATTAACTTAACTGATGAAAGGCAAATGAGTTTCTGTAAATTTGGCCTGTGGGAATATAAGTAACGTCTTCGTTGGACGTGTAATTCTTAAACTTCACGGCTCTTCTGATTGCAGCCCTTGCTTTCCTCAACTCTTGTTCTCTTCTCTCAAGATTGCTCCTTTTCTGCCGACATATCATTTACTTTTGTTATTATCTGATCAAATCATAGTAATTATTATAATTCTTACTTTATTTTTACGACAAACTTACGACCGCTTTTCTATACATTGAATATATATATATATACTTCTCAAGTTGACCAAAAGAAAAAAAAAGAGAAAATATTATATACGTTTCAAAAGTTGAAAATCCTATTATAATATTTTTATATAGCATATGTCTAGAGTAACATAACACATGCATTGATCATTATCTGTTAGCAGCTTCTCGGAACTCATGTATTGATTTAAGAAATATAATTACTAAATTATAATTCTTTCAGATGATTTCATAATAGCATGTAGATATTAAAACTTGGTACTGAGAAAAGTGTTTTAATCAATACTAGTTAAACATAAAACATATACTATACATATGAATCCGAGAGAAACTTACCTTTATGGAAACGGGAGGAGAGTATAATGAAGAAGAAGAAGATGACGATTGTAATGCATTGGTGAGATCAAGAAGAGAAGACAGAGTAAGTGACGAGAAGAACTGTTGAGGTGGAGATTCATTACTAGGGAAAGAGGAAAAGACGACGAAGAGAAGAAGAAGCACTAATGGAAACCCTAACAAGCAATAACTTTTTGAAGAATCGTTTGGCATCTTCTTGCTTTTTTGGTAAATGCTTCTATCGTCTTCTTTCATTTGGCTTCTTAAACCTTATATATGCGAGTTCGAGAAGTTATGTTTGACTTTGCAAAATTTTTAATACCAAAAATATATTATTATAACAAAGCGTTGTAATAAACCATCTTAAAAAACTTAGGAGTTAATTAATATAATAATAATAGAATATTTGACAGTATGATACAATACATTTTGATTAATACATAAATTTTAATTAATCAATATAACTTTGAGTAGCATATATATAATTATAAAAAATATTTAATATATTTACTCATACATAGTATATTCTGTAGACGAACTAAAAAATAATCAAATAGTCGAAGATAAATTGAGAAATAGGTTTTTCAATGATTTTATGTATTTTAAATATGTTTATCCATAAAACCATAAAAATTAAAAAAATTTAGAAAAGAACTATTTAAGGTTCATAGATAAATATTAGATAAATTTATATTTTTTTTGTCGAAATCATGTGACACAATGGTTGGTTGCCACTTCTGAAATTCATGACACATATCTGGGGTTAGAACCCAACACCCCACAATGTTAAAGGGGATATGAAAGCCACTAGGCTAAGTTGACAAAAACTTTTTTATATTTTTCTCAATACGTATTTAGTTTTAAATACAAAAACTAAATTACATTCATACGAAACACAAAAGTTGATAATTTTGATTTTGAGAACATACAATTTTTTCTTGTGATTTATTATCCTTTTTCATTATCAAAAATCATTTAAGTAACCATCTTGAAGTGAAAAAATGTATTAGAAATTAGATCTTGTAATATACATCTGAAAAGATAAGTTAAAAACATATCAGTTTCAAACATGCGGTTGTGGAATATCATCAATTTGAAAGACGGAAACATGGAGAAATACAAACAAATCAAAAGCTGAGACATAAATATAAAGACAAAGCCATCAAATTCCAAACTAGCCTTAAACAAAAAAAAAACATGACAAAACTGTATATCTAAGAATATTTGGGGTTTTCACGCTTTGTAGGTAGTAGAGATCCATTTTGATGACAGTTCTGCCCATGTGCTTTGCATGAGTACGATTCAGGCCTCCTGTTGACGTATTCATCAACTTTAACCCCCATAGAGGTATACACAAAAGATGACTTATACCGTCTTATATCTGTCGAAAGGATGCAAATGTTCTAATACTAATAAAAATAATCTATGCAGAGAATGGATCATCAACGAATTGATCCAGAAATTTTGTGTGTTTGTTTCAAGTGAGTTTAGAGATGGATTAATGCTTTTATTCAATTTTCTTGTAATCAAGCGTCATACCAAGAGCAAAACACTTTATCATGTTTGTGTGCGCGATGCAAAAATGTGAAGGAGCGAGATGAATAAGTTGTTTCCAAACATATTTTCTCGTACGAATTTAAGAGAAATTACTATGTTTGGACGAGTCATTGAGAAAATTATTATGATGTTAATGGATCTTCGAGTGCAAGTCATTTCACGGGTGAAGATGGGATGTGAGATGATCATACTATTTAGTTGATGGTTACCAATATGTTTGAGAAGCAAATGCTTACATGGGAGAAGACGTAGTGCCACCACACATGCTGAAAATATAGCAGGAACAATCAATGAAGAATCATATCATGATAATTTTTTTCAAGCTTTTGAAGCATATAATCAACCTTTTTGTGATGGGTGTGAAGAAGGAATTTTTCAATTGTATGTTGCATGATGAAAACAAAAACCAATTATAATCTGGAAAACTATGCATGCATGAGATATCATAAATGTTTGAAAAATATATGCCGAAACCAAATAAAGCTCCTACATCATACTACGAGACAAAGAAGTTGACACAGACGCTAGGGTTGCCTACTTATAATATTGATGTTTGCAAGACTAATTGCATGATTTTTTAGAAGGCACAAGATCGAGAGTTTATGCGGTGTTGGTTTTGTGATTAAGATAGAAACTATCGGAACAATGGCAAGAAAAAAATATACCACAACATAGAATGTTTTACATGCCGATTACAGATCAGTTGAAGCGTCTATACTAGTTAATGACAACAGCTTCTCAGATGCGTTGGCACGATGACGTGCAGTGTTGATGTGGACAATCAGCGATTATCCAGCGTATGCTATGTTATTTGGTTTGATGAAGCATGGTCGTTTGACTTGTCCATACTGTCTAGATGAGATACAATCATTTTGGTTTCCAAATGGAAGGAAAATAGTTGGGTTTGATTTGCACATAAGATTTTTGCCTCCAAATAATCTGTATAAGCGAAACGTGAAAGCATTTTGACGAGGCAAAACGATAACATATCATCTTCTACCATAATTGACTGGAGAGTAAATTTTACATGAAAGAAAAACAACATCATAGGTTTATTCAAAATTGTTATTGTGGAGGGAACATACTTGAAAAACCTGTCCGAAAAATATATGGGTACGGAGTTAGCCATAATTGGATGAAAAAGAGTATATTTTATTCGGAAAATCTGATTCTTTGACATAACCTTAAATTCATGTACATAACAATAAATTCTTTAATAATCTTATCAATATTGTGGTAAATATCCCGGGAAAGACGAGAGATAACATGAAATCATGGCTGGATCTTCCGAGAATATGTAGAAGACGAGATTTGGAGCGAAACCAAGATGGAACGATGCATGTGGCCAATATTCAGGTTTTCGAATGCAGAGTAAAAGCAATTCTTTTTATGACTGAAAATGATATAAAATTTCTAGATGGATACATCTAAAAAATTAGCCAAAGTACGAAACCAATTTGAAGCTACATGTGCTGAAAATTTTATATTTGTCACGTTTTCGTGCAGCAATTTCTTCCATTTGCGTTTTCTGAACTCTTTAAAAAAAATGTTAATACAAAAATTAAAGTTATTTATTTTGTAATATTAATATTTTATATTATCTCTTATAATTGATGATCAAAGCAAATATTGTAGTGAAGCTATGTAATGGAAAAAATATTTCATTCTTCAGTCTTTGATGTATGAAATATCTTCCTGTGCACTTTCCAGATGAAATTGCATTAGGAAGTCTAATACAATATAGGTGAATGTATCTTTTGAAGAGGTACATATATCATCTAAAGAAGAAAGTCAAAAAATAAGGCACACATTGGTAGGTCAGTTGCACATTGTCTAAATGAGGAGATTTTGAATGCATCTTCCAATTATTTTGGACATCCCGAAGTCCAAGACATCCTGAAGGTTATGGAGATATTTGTTTCATGTATGATTGTCTAGATGTGCCAATGCTATTTTTTCACTAAGGTTATGGAAACGTTAGTGAACAAATGCTAATTGGATAGTTAAACGATAAAGACAACACCGTGCTCTAACCATTTATAATTTTCAGTTGTAAAGAATTTAAGTTCTACAAAAGGTAGTATTTTATTTTTTATACATAAAAAATTATATTCATAAATGTATATAAATTTATAAAAAATCCCAAAGGTTATGGAAATATTTGTTTCATGAATGATTATCTAGATGTGCCAAACTTGTTCCACCATGAAGGGACAGTTAGTTAACAAATGTTAATTGGATGGTTAAACGATAAAGACAACACCGTGCTCTAAAAATTTATGATGCTCATTGTAAAGAATTTGAGTTATACGAAAGGTAGCATTTTGAATTTTTATACATAAAAAAATTATATTCATAAGTGTATATAAATTTTTAAAAAATCAATACAAGATGTTTGAAGAATATATGACATGGAGCATCCATGATATTACTCCTGATGCAATGCAAAGAGCGAAAGAAAAACATTTTCAGAAACGGTGTAAAGACTTTGTGAGTTAAATATATATATATATATATATATATATAATTACATAATATATACTAATTTTAAATACCAACAATTCCATCGGATTGTAGTTAAAAAATACTACCAAATCTTATGTATTTTCTTTGTGGATGTTGGATTCTGTGAAAGATCTGAGACGTAATTTTATATTTTGGCTAATATGCCATTCACAGGGATATTTTTTACACCTACAACCATAGTAAAAATTGAAAAATCCAAAGTTACGGTGTCTGTATATGTGGAACCACATATAACATTACTACGGATTCATACAAGAGATAATAATGATATGATTTTCAAATGCAGGCACAACATCAAATCGTGGTACGAGGAGAAATGCAGGCACAACATCAAATCGTGGTACGAGGAGACTGTAGAAAAAAATTTGTTTGTGTATGAAAAATACACATTTGTAGTCATTAGTTTACTAAAGGCATGTATAAATAGTTTTACAAACGATCATTGATGAAGAAATATAACTTTTCACCAAAATACACAATGTTTCACAATTTACGTGCAATTTTAAGATCAACTGCATGTGCAGGATTGGTCGATCCCGCTTACGATCGATCGATCGCAACAGGATTGATCGATCCTAAAACTCCATCAACATTTAACACTCCCCCTTGATTGAGTTTCTTTCTTACTCCAAGTTTTCCTCTGAGATCTTCAAACCTTGAAACACTTAATGCCTTAGTGAAGGCATCAGCGAGTTAATCTTCTCCTTTGCAATATTCCAATTGAATGAGTCCCTTTTGTTCATCCTCACGCACATAGTGATACTTGATCTCTATGTGTTTAGTTCTCCTATGTTGCACCGGATTCTTTCCAATTGCTATTGCTGACTTATTGTCACAGTAGATAGGAACACCTTCTTTAAAGCTTAAACCAAACTCTTCCAAGAGTCTCTTCAGCCACACTGCTTGATTTGTGGCTGCACACACAGCAATGTACACTGATTGAGCCACAGTTTGCTGCTTACATGATTGCCAACAAAACATGGTTGTTCCAAGAGTAAATGCATAACCTGAAGTGCTTTTCTTGTCTTCAATAGAACCTCCCCAATCGCTATCTGAATAGCCTATTAGCCTTGGTGTTTCCACTATGTTGAAGAACACTCCATAGTCAGATGTTCTTTTGACATACCTTAAAACTCTTTTTGCTTCTTGATAGTGCTTCATATGCGGTGATGACATATATCTTGCAAGATAAGACCTTGCATACATCACATCAGATCTTGATGCACACAAATACAAAAGTCCTCCAACAATGCTTCTGTACTTTGTTGGGTCTCCATAATCTCTGTCATCTTCTTCTCCTTTCTTTTGTGGTGTAAGTGGAGTACTTACACTCTTGCTTCCTTTCATTCCAAACTTATCAATAAGTTTGTTAGCATATTTTTCTTGTGAAAGAAATATGCCATTTTTTATCTTGTACTATCTCCATTCCGAGAAAGTAACTCAACAATCCGAGATCTGTCATCTCGAATTCCTTCTTCATATTATCCTTGAATGTGTTGATCTGATGAGTGTTGTTGCCTGTGATGATGATATCATCAACGTATAAGCTTATGATCAACACATCTCTGCCATTCCTTTTGATGTACAACGCTGCATCATTCATACTTCTCTTAAATCCATTTTTTATGAAATATGAGTCTATCCTTCCATACCATGCCCGTGGTGCTTGCTTTAAACCATACAAGGCTTTGTACAGCCTTAACACCTTGTCTTCTTTTCCTTCAATCACAAACCCAGGAGGTTGTGTGACATAAACCTCTTCGTTTAGATCACCATTGAGAAAAATTGACTTAACATCCATTTGATACAACGTCCATTTCATTTGAGCCGCATAAGCAAGTAAGGCTCTTATTGTATCATGTCTTGAGACTGGGGCAAATGTCTCAAGGTAGTCAACCCCATATTCCTGAGAGAAACCCCTTGCAACAAGTCTTGCCTTGTGTTTGATAGTATTGCTGGTTGCATCTGTTTTGATCTTATAGATCCACTTAACGCTTATCACGTTTTTCTTCTCAGGCTTGTCTACTAGCTTCCATGTCTTGTTCTTCTCAATCATCTCTGTCTCTTCTTTCATTACTTCTCTCCATTCTCTTATGCCATAAGCATCATTGAAGGTTTGTGGTTCTTCATGTGCCAGAAGACAGGCTTCTATTATTTGTGTTGCTTCTTCAACTTCTACTCTTGGTGCTGTTGACATAATCTCAGTCATGGATCTATATCTCCTTGGTGATTCAGAGTTTTCTTCTTCTTCAGTAATAACTTGACCACTACTTTGAGTAGAAACAGGGCTAGTGACATTTTCCTCTTCTTGTGATTGATGATCATTTGTGGGTAATACCAGAGTCTTCTTGACTTCTTCCTTTTTTTTCTCAATCCCACTTCTTATCTTCTTCAACATTAAAATCCCTTGATACTTCAATCTTCTCATCTTCCAGGATGAAAATTCAATAGCCTTTTGATTGATTGCTAAAACCAATGAAGATTCTTTGTTTTGCCTTAACATCTAGCTTCCTCCTTTTTTGGTCTGCAATATGCACATAACATATGCTCCCAAAATTTTTTAGATGTGACACATTTGGCTTGTGTCCACACCACTTCTTCATGGGTGTTACATCATCTTCTATTGCCTTTGGTGGTAGTCGGTTTTGAAGATAAACCGATGTATATACTGCTTCAGCCCAAAACTTTAATGGCAAACCTTTGTCTGTAAGTAGTGTTCTTGCCATTTTCACCAGAGACCTGTTCTTGCGTTCTGCAGCACCATTCTGTTGTGGTGAATAAGACAAAAGTGATTTTCCATTTGATTCCTTCTTCTTCACAAAATTGGTTGAATTCTTGTGAAGTGAACTCACCACCTCCATCAGATCTTATTGTCTTTATAGCATAATCTGATTGCTTCTCCACCATGGCTTTGAACTTCTTAAACATAGAAAATGTTTCAGACTTTTGCTTTAGGAAGTATACCCAACACATGTGAGTATAGTCATCCAGAAACAAAAGAAAGTAACGACTTCCATCAAGAGATTTGTGTTGCATAGGCCCACACACATCTGTATGGACAATTTCCAGCTTTTCCTTTGTCTTGGTTTGAGATTCTTTTGGAAAACTTTTCCTTGATTGCTTCCCAAGATTACACGCTCCACATGCTTCCTTGTTGAGAATAAATTTTGGTAGTCCATCTACCAAATCTTTGTCTTGCATTTGTTTCAACCGAGCGTTGCTTACATGGCCAAGTCTCTCGTGCCATATCTCCTTGTCCTTTTGCTCACTTGTATGCATGGCTTCCTCTTGAACCAAACTCATCTTGATTCTGAAGCTCTTGTGAGTCATGAGAATTTCCATAATCTTTTTGCCTTTTGCATCTAGTATGATGCATGTCTTCTCTTCAAACAGTACTCGATAGCCACTTGACATAATTTGTGGAACACTCAAAAAAAATTTCTCCAGACCCGGCACCAGGAAGACATCTCTGATGATTTTCTTGCCAAACCTTGTCATGACAGTAATATCTTCTTTACCGGCTGTCATGACAATTTCATCATTTCCAACCTTGATTGGAACCTTGATACTTCTATCAATCTTTGAGAAGTATTTTTCTTCTTTGGTCATATGGTTAGTGCATCCACTATCTACTAACCAAATGTCTTCTTTCACTATTGTTAGTGCTTCTTCAGTTGCACTAAACAACATGTAGTCTTCTTCTCCCCAGTCTTCATCTTTGAGACTTACGTGTGCTCTTTCCTTTTGCTTTGAGCGACAAAAATTTGCATAGTGGCCGATCTTACCACATTTGTAACACTCCTTGTTACTTCTCGGATTCTTGCTATGATCGTCTTTCTTTGGTTTCCTCCAACACTCACTCAGTGTGTGGTTGCTACGCTTGCAAAAATCACACCACTTCTTGCTTTTATAAGCATTTTTCTTGGTGTTGTTTGTCTTGAAACCGGAACTCTTTCTTCTTGCTTGAACATTGAATTCTCCTTCATTTGTTCTTTCTTCTCTTGCACTCACTCTTGATTCATGAGCTTTTAAAATGCCGATTAGCTCTGTCATCGTCATTGAAGTCAAGTCGCGAGTTTGCTCCATGACGCTTACAATGCTATCGAATTTTGCTGGGAGAGAGATGAGTATCTTCTGTATGAGTTGGTAATCTGTCTTCTTCTCACCATGATAGGTTAATTTGTTTTCCATAAAATTAACTTATCAGTGAATGTCTTGATGTCTTCATTATAAACCATCTTTAGATTTTCGTACTCCATTCGTAATGATTGGAGTTTAACCAATCTGACTTGAGGGGAACCTTCATACTCAGCCTTCAATGCATCCCATGCCTCCTTTGATGTTGTTGCAGATGCAATGCGTGAGAAAATTTCATCAGTAACAGCAGTTTGAAAAATTTGCAAAGCCGTCATATCATTTGTATATGCGTCTTCCCACTGTCTTCTTGATAGCACTGCTTCAGGACTGTGATCATCTTGGGCAAGACGATATGGAAAACCTCCTTCCACAATATCCCAGATTTTTCTTGTCTTGAAGATTGTTATCATCTTAATGCTCCAGAAGTCATACTTCTCCCCATCGAATATGGGAATCATTTGGTGTGAAGAGCCTTACATTGTCTCTTCGCTTTTACACTATCTCTTTGGTCCACTCAGCAAAAACTCTGATACCATGTAGAACTTTTGGAATGAAAGAAAGAAATTTGTTTGTGTATGAAAAATACACACTTGTAGTCATTAGTTTGCCCAAAGGCATGTATAAATAGTTTTACAAACGACCATTGATGAAGAAATATAACTCTTCACCAAAATACACAATATTTCATGAAAATAACTGTTTTGCGACTATGGGATCGATCGATCCACATTCCGATTGGTCGATGCATATTTACGTGCAATTTTAAGATTGACTGCATGTGCAGGATTGGTCGATCACACGTACGATCGATCGATCGCAACAGGATCGATCGATCCTAAAACTCCATCAACATTTAACAGAGACATCTATCGAATTTCGTTGATGTTGCACCACACAAACAATACGTAAACTACGATCTCTTCATATTACAAGAAAACTGTGATCAAGTATGTTTCATTTTTGTATTCACGGGTATGTCGATTTTTTTTCAGTATATAATTGGTGGGTGTGTACAAAAGTAATATCACGAAGACTTTAGGAAACAAGAAAACTTGTTTAAACTGTGTGGCAAGATGACACACACAATAAAGTAGTAGCACCAAGTACAATGTTCCAAGTTAAAACACTTGCTGTCGAAGATGTGATGAGGACATCGATCCAGCTTTCATACCACAAATACCATCAGGACCATTGACACGTGCTAAAGCAAGAGCTTTCGAGAACAAATTCAACCAGCTAGCGGAGCAACTGACAAGGAGTCCAATTCAGAAGGCCCATTTAAGCTAGATAAGGAACATTGGAGGTTCCTTCTCGAAGATTCTTTCACCTCTGATATCTTTACCATTACCATTCGGTAAAGACACCAAAAGACATGCTAAGCAATTTTACTCTTTTTTCTATCTTCGATTTTGTCTTACTGGGTTTTTCAAAGAAGATTTTAACGAGGCAACACCCTTAGTATGCACAACGAAGAAGACTTGTTCACTCTCTTCCATCTTCCACAAGTCTTCAAGACATTCTATCAAACTCCTAATTGGGTGCCATTTTTCATTAAAAATAAACTAAGTATGGTTTTTAGGCCTTTAAGCTCATTTCTTATGTTTTAGTTGTTCTGGCCTTAACCCAAGTCTTTATGTTTTAGTCTTGGTCTTAGTCCATTAATTTTTCCAGCAACTTAAACTTCATGCTGTTTTTATTTAGATTTTTTGTTATTTTTGGGTTAAACATCATGTTGTTTATCCTAAGTTGTAACCAAAACCTATATTAAGTCTCATTCTTTCTCATTAGTGAAACAACACGATTTTAAATACAAAACAACCCTAAGAATCTGTCTTCTTGCCGGCGCCTCTCTCCAATTGGTGAGTTTGCCGTGACTTCTTCCTTCTTGGTTGAATTTTTTTAGGTGTTTCATAAGCCTTCCACAGTTTATGTGGTTTTTTGATCCATTCTCTTCAACAAATTTGTTTCTGGAGGTCTTGAGCTTTTTGACCAATAGTTGCTCCACCACTGCGTTTATATCAAGATGTTTTGGATTATGATACTTTACATGTGTATTCTCCCAATAATGAATAAATATCACAAGATGAATTAAAAGATTTGTGTAATTATTAAGATTTTGATTCTAATTTTGGTTTTGGTTAACTAAGTTTGTGTGCAACTTATATGTATTAATGTTATGTTTATTTATATATAATTAAAATTTATATAAAATTTTATTATTAATATAGCTAGTTTTATTTATACATCTAATAGAGAGTTCTACTTTTAATGTAGTTTTATTTATAAAATTTATATAAGATTTTATTTTCAATTTATTTTAATTTTATTTTGTATTTATAAAATTTTCAAATTTTTAAAAAATTATAGCAATGAATTTTTATTTTATTTTTTGTCAACTTAGCTTAATGGCTTTAATATTTCCTTTAAAATTGCAGGATGCTAGATTCGAATCCCTGAAAAGTATGATGAATTGTAGAAATGACCACCATTGTGCCACATGATTCCAACAATTTTAACTATGATTTAGCCACGATTATACAGTGGCCTTCTATGAATTTTTTAGTTTTGCACTAAATTTATGGTTAGGCGGTTGGTGAAAACATTTTTGCACCAAAATATTAAGGTGCAATCACTGTTTAGCCACTATATTTCCAAGGTTACAATAATATATACGAAACCAATATTTTCGTCTATTTTTCTAAAATTTTGGCACCAAATTATTTGGTTTCCCACTATATGTAAACATTATAATTATATATAGCCACCAATCTCCTACTTTTTTTTATTTGTTCTAAGCGTTAAAGGATTGTTATCGTCTGTATTTCATCCTGAACCCAACACTTATCTAAAATTTAAAAAAACTCAAGGTTTTCTGAGACACAATTCACTTCGACTCGTGTTACACGATTCACTTCGACTCGTATTACACGATTCACTTCAATGCCTCTTATATTTGCCTCCGATCGTCGTCGCCTCTAACCAACTTTGACTCGTCTCCACCCAATTTGGCTTCGTCTCCACTCATTTTCGCCTTTGACTCGCCTCCTTTAGTTTTTTCTCTTTCTCTTCTCATTTCTCCTTGCATGTCTGAGTTATATTGTGCAGGTACCTCCAATAGAAAATGATTGTTTAGTGACATGTGGAAATTGGATTTTTTTCTGCAAAAGGGAAGTGGGATCTTTTAGTTGACAAACAGCAGATGTCGAAGATAGTACCAATAGCTGAAGAAACTAGTTTGAGAGATCTGAAGGCGAAGGTGCCGGAGGAGTTTTTGGTGAAAAGCAGTGACGATAGATGGATCTGTGTTGTTGAGCTATTGACCAACAAATAGTAAAGAACTGGCTACAAAGATAACGATTTCCTCGGTATTGCTGACAAACGACGGAGCAATTCATTTTTTCTTCAAACATATGATGGTCAATTCATCAATGAACCTGTTTGTTAAGTTTGAGAGGAATTTGAAAACAACAGCAAGAAGAGAGCTTGATGAAGTTGAGAGGGGTTATGTAACACCAGCCCTAAAGGCCAAAATGCATAGTGAGGACCCTTGCGATTCTGTGAAGGGTGTTTATGGATCGATATATGCTTCCAAAACACAGCCGGTGTGTTTGGACGATGATGATTTTATAAGTGAGGTTGAGGTTCTAGAGGAGATGTTGGAGAGAGACAGTGTTAAAAAGAGAGATTTGAGATTGAGTGATGATGATGAGCAAACGTCCATTTGTGATTGTGTATCGGAAAAGGTGGATGAGTTTGATGTTAGACCATGAGGATACGACAAAGAGTTTTGGCAGTTTTAATAGATGCAAAATTTGGTGGTTCAAATGCACTAGAAGTAATTTTTAATGGAAAGGAAAACCATGAGGTTAAAATTGGAGGAAGTGATTCCCGTAGAATTATTTGATGCAACACTAATGACGCTTTTGATCACATGGTGTCTATTGGTGGTAATAATGAGAAAAAAGCTGGCCTGAAATTGAAAAAGACTAGGACTGCATGATGGATAGGGTGGATACATGGGAATGGACAATGGCGTTAGAGGTGGAACAAGAACGCTGGACCAGGTGGATGATGAGGAATTTGATGTTGAACTATTGTTTGATGATACAATGTATGAGAGTGCTGATATTCCAGATTTGGATGTAGATGACAGGGATGATAACATTTATGTTAGAAAGATCTATGGGAGTAAAGAGGATTGTCAAATAGGGTTAGATATTTAAGCTATAAGGAAGCAATTTCATTTTAAGAAAACAAAAACGAAGCTGGACAATTTCTTTCTTGATTATCCAGATGAACGATGCGATTGGAGGATATTGGCACATAAGATACCAGGATGTGAGTACTATGAACCAGAAAAGAAAAATTGGAGCATACATGCCTAATAAAAACAAAGAACATGTATTAGGAAAAGGCAACATCCAGTGTGATTTGAGATGTGTACAAAGCGAAGTTAGCTAACCCAGCAAAAAAGACCAATGCATGGTGATTTGCAGCAAATTGTGTTAGAAGACTTGTGTGTGTCAGTAGTATAGTGCAAAAGAGCAAGCAACGTTTGATTTTAGGGGTCGGATGATGGCTCATATCTGAAACTGCCTGAGTATTTGTATATATTGAAACTTGCAAATCCAGGTATGATTGCTGATTTAGAAACAAAGACAGATGAGAAAAAACTGGAAATGTTTTTCTAAGTATAAGGGAGTTTTGTTTACAACAAGTAGGCATGTTGCAAATTTATAGGTGTTTCCATTGGCATTTGCTGTCGTGGACAGTGAGAATGATGATTCATGGACATAATTTATACAGAAAGTGGAAAGGAACTTGGCAGAAAGTTCCAACCTCACAACCTTATCTGATAGGATAATGTTAATTGCATCTACAAAGAATAGAGTGTATTTTATATCCACAACATAAAATATTTATTGTATATTTGGCTAGGAATATGAACGCTCGGTTCTCTAACAAGGTCTTTAGTGAAAGGTAGCAAAATTAATAACATCTCTAGTTGGAGTTATGAGGTTGTGGAGATGTTTGGATAGAAGCATCATGTGCAGTTAATTTAAAAGAGATGCACCTGCAAATTATTCGATTAGATGAAAATTCTATGTGGATATGAAATGCTGGTTGCTGACAGCGTGATGTTGACTTATGGTACATTGGTTGTGATTGCTACAAGACATCAACATGGAAGGAGGCATACGCTGGACTGACAAATCCATAAAGATATCCACGAAATGAAGAGATCCCATAAGAGGTCAAAAACAAGGTGTTGATGCCACGTCATACAAGGAGGCCTTCAGGTTGTCCCAAGGATGGACATATTCCTTTAACTAGAAAAATTCTGGTAAGTAAGGAATGTATGTTTTGTTATATTTTTTTATATGTTTGATTTAATTTTTAATGACTGACTAATAGGTAGCTAAGAAGTCAAGGCTGGGTTTTAATAGATGTGGACGATGCAAAGGTGAATGCCACAATAGGAAAAGCTGCAAAAACCTGATTTGAAGAGAGTGTAAAGGTCTTTTTGGAGTGTGTAGTTTTTTGGTGATAGTATGGATATATGAGGCATATGTAGTGTTTTTGTGAAACAGTTTATTGGTAGTTTTTGGTGAGAGCGCATGTAGGTTTTTGGGATTAAGAAGAGGTGAGTAGTTAATGGGATCTGATAACGGAGATCTATAAGGAGAGTTTTGGTAGCTGTGGACAAGCATGCGTCAACAGATCCGTTAATATGTAGCTGTTTATTTTGGAGATCTCTTAGAGCAGGAAGAATACTTTATGATGTTTGTGATGTATACAATATTTTGAAATGTATGATTTGAATGATGATTCGATTGCTTTGAAATGTTCGTGGTTGATTAATGAGTTATATTGTTTGTATCCAATACAACTGATCGTTGTGGTTAACCAAACGTGGATGATGATAAAACAAACCGAAATACAAAAAAATAAAACTAGAATCACACAAGCATTCATTAGTACAAGAGATTATCAAGTATATTGTGTTTAAAGAAACTTTTATTTAGAAACTAAAACCCAAATAAGTATAAATTCACTAAAAATGATGAGATAAATAGTGAGCAGGTAAAATAAACTTTTTATAGATGTACATGTCATATTGCTTCCGGAAATCATCAACCGTGTTGTCATTTATACCATATATACATGGCACAGGCTCCCCATTTGAATGCATCTCCATATATTTTATAGCAACCGGACCGCAGTCCCTAGTATGGATGAATTGGTAGATACCAGCGATCCGGCGCCAGCAAAATAGGTTAAGACCTCAAAACTGAGAGTTTTGGATGTTGCAAAGTTTTCTGATAATGTAGGGGAGCTTGTGGATGACAGATTTGATGTAAGCCCTGACATCATTGTCTTTAAGAGAATGGAGAGGATCTAAAATCTTGATAAGGCAATTTACCGCTAGACCCACCCAGTGGGAGTTATCCAGAGTGGTGATCCAATTTGTAGGGTTCTGAAAATAAAAAAACCGTGATGTACCAAGGTAGGAGATTGGTCAAAAGAGTGGCCGATTGTGTAGTTACTTACACATGTTTGGCAATGTGGAGCGTCTTCTGGAGGAATCAAAGCATGATTTGTCAGAGGAGGTAGAAAGTCATTAGAAATAAGCGTGAGGGCAGATGGTAAAACATGTTAGCGAGTTATTCTTCTATTTGAGATGGACAGTGTTTAGGTGGTTTTAAGTCTGGTGAGGAGTCATTGAGGTAGACAAAGTTTGCATTGTCAGCTGTATCCACGGTGTGCTCTGGAGAGTCCATTGTGTCATCTCTATCCTGGAAATGCTCTAGAACGGGTCAGCCATCTTGTGGAGAAAGGTGAGAGTGTTTTACAGAAGGGTGGAGCCTAACATAGTCTGTGTGAATGGTCTGAACAGAAGATTGGTGGACCGTAGGTGTTTGGATATGGGACGCTTGGGTAGGAGATCCAGTGGCATGTGATTGATGTATATGTGACTGGCAAGGTGGTGAAATGTGGACAAGGGGAAGCTGGATAGAAGCTGCGATTAGGAGGATGAACAATGGGGTGTTTGACAGAAGAATGGTTGATAGGAGACAAGTGGATTAAAGAGGAGTGGACAAGAGAAAAATGTACAGGAGACAGGTGAGTGGACAAAAGTTGAGAATTTGACGAGTGGACAGTGCGTAGTGGTGGTGCAATTATTGGTCGAGAAGCTCGAGACCTCCAGAAGCGAGTTGGATGAATATAATGGATCGAAAAGACCACACAAGCTGCGGAAGACTTGTGATACACCGAGTTGTTCTTTTTGTAACAAGAAGAACGAGACAAGCTCTCCAAGGAAGAGTAGGCAGCCCGTCAATGACAAAGTAGTCTAGGGTTTATTTTGCTAAAAATCGTGTTGTTGTATTACTTGCAAGTGATTAGGCTTATATAGGCCTTTTAGTTACAATTTAGGGTAAACAACATAATGTTTAACCCAAACAACAAGTAGTGTAAATAAAAACAACATGTAGTTCTCTTTGCTGAAAAATAGAAATGGGCTTAAGGCCAACTAACTTAGACATATTAAATTGGGCTTAAGGCCTTAAACTTATACTTAGTCTAAATAAGAAAGAAATGAGATAGATAAGCCTTAATGAGGAAAGGCAGGCCGAATTGACAAAGACTTAGTGAAAGATTGCGGATTTGTGATCAAGTCTTCGTCTTCTTGCGCACTAAAAGTGTTGTCTCATTAAAACCATCTTCGGAAATCCCAGTGGGACAAAACCAAAGATGGAAAAAGAGTACAATTTCTTAGCACATCTTTTGGTGTCTTTACCGAATGGTGATGGTAAAAACCCCGGAGGTAGAAGAATTTTCGAGTAGGAACCTCTAATGTTTCTTTAACACGAACGGATCTTGTTGGGCTTCTGGACCAACTGATGGGCCGGATGGGGCGTCCTCCTTGATCTCCTGGACGTCTGCTCTCTCCATTAGCTGGTTGAACTTGTCTCTCAATGCTCGAGCCTTGGAACACGTCAGAGGCCCTGGTGGTACTCGTTGTGCAGTAGCTGATATGATGTCCTCATCATTCCCTCCCTCTTCAGGTGCTTTGGTCTCCAAAGTAAACTCCTACCCTGCATCAAACAATTCTAAGTCAGCAACATTAAATGTAGTGGAAACGTTATACTCACCTGGGAGTTCTATTTGATAGGCGTTGTCGTTGATCGTCTCAGAACTCGGAATGGGCCATCTCCTCGCGGTGCCAGCTTGCTCTTTCTTCGTTGGGGAAACCGTCCTGGTCGCAGATGAAGCCAAACCCAATCTCTTTCCTTAAAAACCACGTGACTCCTGCCCTTGTTGGCGTTTTTGGCTGTCTGAGAGTTCCTCCATTCTAGATTCTCCTTGACTTCCTGGTGTAGGCGCTTCACATACTATGCTTTTGCTTCTCCCTTCAGGCTGACAACATCCCTTAGTGGTATAGGTGCGAACTCGATCGGGGTAGTGGGGTTGAAGCGATAGACTATCTCGAAAGGTGTCTTCTTCGTTCCGGAATGTGTCGCTCTGTTGTAGGCAAACTTGACATAGGGAAGATATTCTAACCAATTCTTCAAATTACGACCAATTGTCGCTCGCAGCATCTGTGAAAGGGTCCTGTTGACGACATCTGTCTGACCATCAGTCTGTGGATGATATCTCGTAGAGAACAGTAGATTGGTGCCTAACTTCTTCCACAGAACAAGCCAAAAATGACTAAGGAATTTAGTGTCCATGTCGGACATAATTGTTCTCGGAATGCCGTGCAGGCGGACTATCTCTCGGAAGAATAAATTTGTCGTCTGAATCGCATCGTTCTTCTTGTTGCATGGTATGAAGTGTGCCATCTTAGAGAAACGATCAACCACGACTAGGATGTAGTCTTTGTGGTTAACCTGCGGTAGTCCTAGCACAAAATCCATCAAAATGTCTGTCCATGGCGATGATGGAACCGGTAGTGGCATGTATGGACCTTGGGGATGCATCTTAGACTTAGCCCTCTTGCATACAAGACATTTATCACAATGGGCTTCCACATATCGACGTTGACGAGGTCAATAGAAGTGATCCTTGAGCATACTCAATGTTTTGTCGACACCAAAGTGTCCCATCAATCCGCCGCCGTGGGCCTCCCTCAGCAGAAGTTCTCAAAATGATCCTCCGGAATGCAGAGGCGTTTGTCCTGGAGAAATCCATCGAACAAGTAGAATCGACTGTATTTGCCTTGACCATGTTCCTTGAATGCTTCCTTGAAGTCGTGATCTTCAGCATAAAGGTCCTTGAGCATTTCAAATCCCATAACCTTTGACTCCATGACCGAAATAAGGCTGTATCTGCAGGACAATGCGTCCGCGACGACATTGTCTGCGCCCTTCTTATACTTGATGACGTAAGGCAATATTTCAATAAACTCTAGCCATCGGGCATGTCTTTTCTTTAGTGTCGTCTGACCTGTAAGGTGCTAAAGTGTCTGGTGGTCCGTGTGTATGACGCATTCTCTTGACAGTAGATAATGTTGCCAAGTCTGCAAAGCTCGGACAAACGTGTAGAGCTCTTTGTCGTAGATAGGATAATTTAAAGCCGCTCCACTTAATTTCTCGTTAAAATAGGTGATTGGTTTTCCACCCTGTGTTAGGACTGCTCCAATGCCTGCCTGATTCGTCACACTCGACTTCAAAAGTCTTATCAAAATTCGGCAATGTAAGGACTGGTGCGCGTGTGAGACGCTCTTTCAACAGCTGAAATGACTTTTCTTGTTCTGGTCCCCACTTGAAATCCTGGTTCTTCTTGATGGTCGATGTCAACGGACTGGCAATCGTACTGAAATCTCTTACAAATCGTCGGTAGAAGCTCACCAGCCCATGAAAACCCTGATCTTGGCTGGCATTAGTCGGCATGGGCCACTCCTGAATAACTTTAATCTTTTCGTCGTCGACTCGAAGTCCCTGCAAGCTCACGACGAATCCAAGGAAGATAACCTGGTCTGTGCAGAAAGTACACTTTTTAAGGTTCGCATACAACTGCTCTTTTTGAACTGTCACGATTACAGTTTCTAGGTGCTCCAAATGATCTGAGTAAGACGCAGTGTAGACAACGATGTCGTCGAAGTAGACCAAAACAAATTTTCGAATGAATGGCCGGAGAACATGATTCATGAGGCGCATGAAAGTACTTGGTGCATTGGATAGGCCGAATGGCATTACCAACCACTCGTAGAGACCCTGCTTAGTCTTGAATGTCGTCTTCCACTCATCTCCTTCTCGCATTCTGACTTGATGATAGCCACTCTTCAAATCGATCTTGGAGAAGACAGAAGCTCCGCTTAGTTCGTCTAACATGTCGTTTAGTCGCGGAATTGGATACCGATACTTAACAGTTATATTGTTGATGGCGCGACAATCGACGCACATTCGCCAGCTTCCATCCTTTTTTGGCACTAGCAGGACTGGAACTGCACAAAGGCTAAGGTTTTCTCTGACGTAGCCTTGACCCATGAGGTCTTGAACCTGCCGTTCTAGCTCTTTGGCTTCCTCCGGAGTAACTTTGTAGGCAGGTTTATTTGGCAATTGTGCTCCGGGAATAAGGTCAATTTGATGCTCAATTCCTCTGATGGGTGGCAACCCTGGGGGGATCTCGTCTAGGAATACATGCGAATATTTATCTAACAAGGACTGAACTTCCGCGGGTAGGCTGCTGCTAACGTCGCCATATGCATTTAACACCTCTCTGTAAAGCATAAGAACGATCTGAGTTCCCTTGTTGCTAAACTCCTTTCTCATATCTGCAATGTTGACGAGGAAGTTTTCTTTCCGGGCATGCTGATCCTTTGCAATCTTTGATTGCATTCCGTGCACTTCTTGTGGCGACATAGGCGCCAGATTATATCTACACTTATCATGGATGAACGAATAGAAGTTGGTGCGTCCATTATACATAGTCTCTTTATCGAATTGCCAAAGTCGTACTAACAGAAGATGTCCAGCTGACATTGGGACGACGTCACACGAAACTTGATCCTGATATCGCCCTATACTGAATGAAACTCGGACCTTGTCGGAGATGTACAGTTCTGTATTGTTGTCAAGCCACCTTAGTCTGTAGGGTTTCAGATGTTTAGTCACTGATAGCCCAAGTTTTTCTACCATATACTTGCTGGTAGCATTGGTGCAGGAGCCACTGTCTATAATGAGGAAACACACCTTTCCAAGAATAGTACATTTTGAATGAAAGATATTTTCTCGCTGCTCAATCTCCTCTTGCTCTAATCGCAAGCTGAGAACTCGCCTGATCATTAACATTTCTCCCGAATCAGTGTATTCTACTTCTCCATCAGACATTTGATCAGCCATGGGTGGGACCTCCTCTTGCTCGTCCTCTGAGTCGTAATCTCCGGAAGCAGTAAAAACCATAGTCCTTTGGTTAAGGCATTCATGAGACATGTGTCCTCTTCCTTTACATTTGAACCATGTAATGGCACTGCTTTTCTGCGGCTGGTTCGAAGTAGAAGTCGATTGGCTGGGCCTTGGTGCTGTCTTAGGGGCCTTAGGGGCCCAATTATTGTCCACTGCCTTGCTCCTAAGCCGTGGATCACTAGGAGGGGCAGCTCTGTGAAATGGGTTGGAGCGAGTACTCCAAGTGCTTTTTGGTCTGGACGGCCCGGAGGACTTCCTTCTGTTGCTCTTCTCTATCTGAACTGCTAGGTGAAATAACTCGCCAAGATCGTGATAAGGCTGTAGTTCGATCTTTTGTGCGATCGATTCATGCAAACCATCGATAAACTGAGTCATAAGGCTTTCTTCTGAGTCATCCATCTCGAGCCTGTTCCGAAGATGCTTGAATTCATCGAAGTATTCTGACACCGTTTTTCTGCCTTGGGTAAGGCGTCTAAATTATCTCTGGAGTTCCCGGTGAAAATGAGGCGTTACGTAGCATCGTCTCATCAACTGGGTTAGCTCGAACCATGAAGTTAAAGCTCCAATTCTGGCTCTTCTGCGAGCGGCTATCTCGCGGTCCCACCAAGCCAGTGCATGGTCAGTGAACTGCGCTGTTGTCAACGCAACTCTACGGGGGTCGTCGTAGTTATAATACTCAAATAGTAACTCCATCCGCCTCCCCCAGTCTAAATATTCTTCAGGGTCTAGCTTTCTCGAAAAGGACGGTGGGTTCAATTTGACGTTTGGATGAACAACTTGTTTTCTGAAAGGCGGCGTTGGTTCATCGAAGTATTGCTCTCTTCCCAGTCCACGTTGGGATGCCTCTGGTCAATCATACCGGTGCTGAGGTGCAGGCGCGGCAGGTGCTAATGCGGGCTGCTCTAATCTCTCGAGACGAGTCGCTATGGTCGACATATGGGCAGTCAATGATTGCAGCAGCTGCATCATGGCTTGACTGTTCTGTCCAGACGTGGACTCGTCACTCCCTGTCATATTTCCTTTTCCGAGATAATGAAATTTTCAAAAATAGAAAATTTCCCGAAAAGGAAACTTGCAGAAGTGGAAACTTTCCCTTTATGGAAAGGTTCCACGGATTTTTATTTTTATTTTATTTTCTAATAATAAAAAAATAAGGAAAAGAAAAACTGCCTAATTTTAAAAAAGAAAATAAAATTTGAACAAAAAAGGAAACTATCCTAAAGGTAAAATATTGCATAAAAGAGAAAAGGAAACTAATAAATAAGGGATATGTCCTAGTAAAATTTAGGAAAACTACCTAAGAAAATCTAGAAAACTTCCTAAACTATTTCCTAGCCTAGAAAACTATGGAAACTAGTTAAACTTATGCCTAAAATGCTATAGAAACTTTTCTAAACCTAGCTGCTAAGAACCTAGACACAAAATGTGTTGGGCAACCCTTAATGCTATAGAAACTTTTCTAAACCTAGCTGCTAAGAACCTAGACACAAAATGTGTTGGGCAACCCTAACCCTAAACCTATCTCTCGCCGGCACAGGTAGGTAGATGACTTGCAGACTAAGGCTCAGAATATGGACACGCGCGGGACGGGTACAGGGTTCGGTGGACTTGGTCAAGACACAATAAGACAGATGCTAAGCGTGGGACCTAGGGCTAAGGAACGCGACCTTATGCTAGACTAGCGTGGAACGTGCTAAGTGGGAAGGCAACTATTCGTCGTTCCCACGGAAGGGCCTAGGACGCGGGACAACTCACAAATGCAAGGCTACCCTAGCAACTGGGACTCACAGATAGAACACTACACATGCGGTGGGTGACTCACGCCGAATGGTCTAGGGGTTAACGCGGGACGATGGGCTATGAACTCTAAAGACGCTAGGACAGGATGCTAGGGACAGGACGCTAGGAACAAGACGCTAAGGACACCAGGGACAGAACGCTAAGTGGCTACACGGACGACAAGAACTAGCGAAGGGCGTGCTAAGCGGGACGTAATCACACTAAGGCTAGACCGCGAGGAGGACCAACCTAGCTAACTAATTGACCACAACAAAAGTTGACTAGAAACCTAACTCCAAAAGAACCTAAGCAACAAAAAAGCAACACACACAAGATCCTTATGGATTCCAAGTTTGATGATGAATGTGTTCTAGGTAAGTTTCTAAGAACCCTAGTTTGATTTTAGACAACCTAAGCAATATCCTACTTTTTTTTGACAAGATTAAACAATAGCAAGAAACCTAGATACTTAGACTCTTTTTTTTGAATTAAGAAAAGCAAAGACAAGGAATGATAGAACCTGATTTTTCTTTTTGTATTTTTGTGGTAGGAGACTTGTTTCCTTCACCTTCTTACCGAGAACCTCAGGGAAAAAGAGAAAGGAACAAAATCAAAAGCAAAACAAGTGCAACAAAACATGGAATAAATCGCCAAAAACAAAAGGATAGATTCAACCTGATGTTCAGGAGCTTTAAGCACTGATACCAGATGATGCAAGCATAGTGGTGGTGCAACTATTGGTCGAGAAGCTCGAGACCTCCAGAAGCGAATTGGATGAATAGAATGGATCGAAAGGACCACACAAGCTGCGGAAAACTTGTGATACACCGAATTATTATTCTTGGCTCATGAAGAACGAGACAAGCTCTCCAAGGAGGAGTAGGCAGCCGTCAATGACAAAGTAGTCTAGGGTTTATTTTGCTAAAAATCGTTTTGTTGTATTACTTGCAAGTGATGAGGCTTATATAGGCCTTTTAGTTACAACTTAGGATAAACAACATGATAACCCAAACAACAAGTAGTGTAAATAAAAACAACATGTAGTTCTCTTTGCTGAAAAATAGAAATGGGCTTAAGGCCAACTAACTTAGACATATTAAATTGGGCTAAGGCCTTAAACTTATACTTAGTCTAATTAAGAAAGAAATGAGATAGATAAGCCTTAATGAGGAAAGGCAGGCCGAATTGACTAAGACTTATGAAAGATTGCGGATTTGTGAACAAATCTTCGTCTTCTTGCGCACTAATAGTGTTGCCTCATTAAAACCATCTTCGGAAAACCCAGTGGGACAAAACCGAAGATTGGAAAAAGAGTACAATTTCTTAGCACGTCTTTTGGTGTCTTTACCGAATGGTGATGGTAAAGACACCGGAGGTAGAAGAATCTTCGAGTAAGAACCTCCAATGTTCCTTATCTGACACAAACGGATCTTGATGGGCTTCTGGACCAACTGGTGGGCCAGATGGGCCGTCCTCCTTGATCTCCTGGACATATGCTCTCTCCATTAGCTGGTTGAACTTGTCTCCCAATGCCCGAGCCTTGGAATGCGTCAGAGGCCATGGTGGTACTCGTGGTGCAGTAGATGGTACGATGTCCTCATCAGATTTGTGGACTGGGGACGAGTGATCAGGGCACATGGTACCCGTAGATAGGGGACAAGTGGATGAAAGCACGGTGACCAGGACTCATGTGGATAGATGGTGAGTGGATAACAGGTGAGTGGACAATGGATGAGTGGACAACGAATGAGTAGAAAATGGGTGAATGGACAATGGATGAGTGGACAAAGAGTGAGTAGATAACAAACAAGTAGAAAACAATGGGTGAGTGTGCAAGGATGAATGGATAACGGGTGAGTATACAGGAGATGAATGGAAAATGGGTGAGTATATAGGGGACAAGTGAAAAATGGGTAATAAGGCAGGGGCAAGTGCACAATGGGTTAGTGGGTAGGGGTGGATATATATAGATGAATGCTCGATGTATGAGTGGACAAAGGATAGATTTTGAGGAAATATATGGGTATCGAATGAGTGGTCGATGTTTGAATGGATACGAGGTGGGTGGTCGATGTGTTGGTGGACGGTGCTCTGTTCAATAACTGATGACGGGTGGATAGGAGAAGCGTATTGTTGAGCACCATATTAACATAAGATTGGGGATTGATAAAAATCAAGATAGTCTCATATGATTTTGTCCAGCTGTGATCCAAGCGTGACAAATTCATTTTGGCATCCTTTGATGAAGCTTCATCACTGTCAGGTAAACTCCATTGAAACAGTAGACCATCTCCTTCATATAAGTGGATGGTGGGTGGGGATGTTGGATCATTTCCGATGGTTGAAAACGTACCACTGCCTTAGAGAATTTACCATGTTGGAGGTGTTTTTTACCTTTAAGTTTTTTTAAGCCGTGCTGTCTTTGCTTCAAGTGTGTTGACCTTGACAGTAAGCTGGTTTACATTTTTAGCCAATAAATCGTATGTTGGTCTTGTCTCTGAATTTGTGTCATGGAATATACCAGTAAAACTTTGTTATTTGTAGGTTGATGAGTTTTTATTATGATGCTTTGATTTTTTGTGACAGAAAAGTTGATGTGGCGGTGGACTTCCTTACTGGTTGACTGCGCTGGACTATATGTTTTTTATGGAAGATTTTTTTTTTATTTTTTTGGATTCGAGAACCATCAATGGTTCGAAAACATCTCCACCGGACCATACACACTTCTTGTTAGCGCAAAAGATATAGATGCAAATCATTCTTTCGGATTTTCTTTTAGAATGTTGTGATAAACAACTTTAGAATGATAGAGGTTTGCTTGAGAATGTTGTGATAAACAACTTTAGAATGATAGGTCCTTCAGAAGTCATACATTGTGCCAGGTTCAAAGTTGTGAGATAAAACATCATCTTTTGTTGCCATCTTTTGATATCCACTCCTTTGAATACAAAAGGTTTCTCAATGTGATTTTTCACAATTGCAGCAGATTGATCCATCTATCAAAGAAGAAAAAGGAATTTCTGTCTTAGATTGTTAGCGCAAAAGATATAGATGCAGATCAATCTTTCGGATTTCCTTTTAGAATGTTGTGATAAACAACTTTAGAATGATAGAGGCTTGCTTAAGAAATCTCCTAAGACAGAAATTCGCCCCTACTATGGTGTGAGTAGTTTTACGGACGTCTATCTTGCAGGATACAACTATCGATCTTCGTATTACACACCTTACGAAGATCATGACAAACTATACTTTGAGTTTCTTTAGAAAAAACTGTTTTTGGGGAATGAGAAGATTAGATCACTGTTTCTTGTCCCCAACCTTGTTCTATGTCCTCTTTATATAGAATATGAAGAGATATTTCGAATGGACTCCAATAAATGGTCACAAACGAATGGACACAAGTGAATGGACACCTCTGGGAGCTAGATCGATCGATCTAGCTTCCATAGGTTGATCCTTGAAAGTTACGCTTTTGTGGATCGATCGATCTACATACAAAAATCGATCCGGTGACATTCCGTAAAAATAGATCGATCGATCCGTATACGAGGATCAATCGATCCTCATTAATTTCCCAACAATACCCCACATTTGAATAGAAAATAAGTAAAACTTATTCCAAGAAAGTAGAATTAATATGCATCAGAAACATTGTCTTTTGGACTTGAACCTTTCTTAGTAACACTTATCGGATTTACTTTGTGGATAATGAACTATAGTCTTGAATTAACCACTTTTGATTGTAAACCGAGACAATAAGTGAAACACACACATTATTAACTCATTTCTAGTTTATACGGTTGAGTTAATTTTGGTCCTGAACAAATCCTGACTTCGTGAGAGCTCTAGAAAATTTAGCCTTATCAATTTTCATAGGTGCGATCCGACACCACTCTCATATAGATAATGTTAATTAAAGATACTTCATTATATCCCTCTTTTAGAAAGATATTAACATTATTAAGAATAAAATATTCAACTCTTGTACATCAATGGAAACACATTGTTACTTCATAGGAATGAGAAATGTGTGAACTTCAGTCTTGAGTCTTCCTTAGCCAGTTTGCCTATTGAACCTAGACTATGGGATCTCCAATGTTGCTAGGTTAGGTTTCCACCAAGTAATGACTCATTGTGTTGGCTTGAGACCCATTCCCCTCGAAGTGAATATGACTTGCTCTTTAGGAAGACCTTTAGTCAAAGGATCAGCCAAGTTTTCATTTGATTTAATGTAATCCAATGCGATCACTCCATTAGAAATCAGTTGTCGTATTGAGGCATGTCTTCGTCCTATATGTCTTGATTTCCAATTATAAATTTTATTTTTCCCTCTATTTAAGGCAGCCATACTGTCACAATGAATGCATAGTACAGTTACAGACTTTGGCCATAATGGAACATCTTCAATAAAATTTTTAAGCCATTCGGCTTCTTCCGCAGCTTTATCTAGTGTGATAAACTCGGATTCCATTGTAGAACGTGCAATACACGTTTGTTTAGATGATTCCAAGACACAGCACCACCACCAAGTGTAAACACATAACCACTTGTAGATTTGCTGTCTGTGCTTCCTGAAATCCAATTTGCATCACTATTTCCTTCTAAAACAGGAGGAAATTTTGTCAAGTGCAGACTATAATCAATTGTATGCTTTAAGTATCTTAATACTCTAACTAAAGCATTTTAATGTTCTTTATTTGGATCACTCGAATATCAACTTAACCGACTCAATGAGTAAGCCAAATCTGGTCTTGTACAATTCATAATGTACATGAGACTTCCCACAATTTGAGTGTACTCTAACTGGGATACACTTTCACCTTCATTCTTTGAAAGCTTGCATGTTGGATCAAACAGAGTAAGTACTGGTCTATCATTAAAATGCCCAAATTTCTTTAGAACTTTCTTCAAATAATGGGATTGAGTGAGGGAATAACCATTTGGCTCTCGTTTAACTCTTATTCCAAGAATCAAATCATCCAAACCCATATATTTCATTTCAAAGTTGTCACTCAACATTCTTTTTATGGCATTGATAATATCTTTACTTGTTCCCATTAACAACATATCATCCACATATAGATATACAATGATCGTATCGTTTTTAGTTTTCTTAATGTAGACACACTTGTCACATTCACTGATTGTAAACCCATACGACTTCATTGTATTATCAAACTTCTCATGTCACTGTTTTGGAGCTTGCTTAAGTCCATACAAGGAATTTTTAAGCTTACAGACTTTATTCTCTTTCCCTTTGACTATAAAGCCTTCGGGTTGTTCCATATATATTTCTTCATCTAATTCACCATTTAAGAATGCAGTTTTAACATCCATTTGGTCAATTTCTAGATTATATATGGCCGAAATTGCTATTAACAATCTTATAGAAGTGATTCTTGTGACAGGAGAATATGTATCAAAGAAGTCAAGACCTTCGTTTTGGCGAAATCCCTTTGCCACTAATCTTGCTTTATATTTCTCAGTGACTCCATCTGGTCTAAGCTTCTTTGTAAATATCCATTTATGTCCAATTAGTTTATTCCCAGGATGTAAATCAACTAAATCCCATGTATGGTTACTCAAAATAGATTCCACTTCACTTTGAATCGCTTCCTTCCAATAAGGTGCTTCTAAGGATTCCGTTGCAGCCTTAAAAGCTTGTGGTTCATACTCACTTTGGTATGTAATAAACTCAACTCCAAAATCCTTGAAAGTTCTTGCCCTTTTACTTCGTCTTGGTTCATTTTCTTCTTCTTGAACCTTTGAGGGACTTTTCTTATCATCTCGAGCTCGTTTACTACTCGTGAGTGTTGGCTCTTTGTAAGGAAAATTTTCTTCAAAGAACTCAGCCTCATTTGACTCAATAATTGTATTCACTTTTACCTCAGCATGCTCAGATTTATGAACCAAAAATCTGTATGCTGCACTATTTTCTGCAGGATCGATGTAAACACAATCCACCGTTTTTGGTTCTATTGCATTTTTCTTTGGTAAAGGAATTTGAACATTTGCAAGACAACCCCACACTTTCACATTTTTATATGAAGGTGTCTTATTCTTCCACATTTCATATGGGGTTTTGTCACTCTTTTTATGAGGGATTTTATTTAATATTATTTTCCGTAAGAATAGCTTCAGCTCATAAGCTAAGTGGTGCACCAGAGTTGTTTAACATTGAATTCATCATCTCTAGCGTTCTATTTTTCCTTTCAGCAACTCCGTTTTTCATTGGAGTATAAGGTGCTGTGGTTTGATGAATAATTCCATGTTCAGAACAAAACTCTGAGAATTCTTTTGATTTATATTCTCCACCACGATCTGATCTCAGAATCTTTATTTTCTTATCTAATTGCTTTTCAACTTCTGCTTTGAATTTCTTAAACATATTCAAAGCCTCATCTTTAGTATCAATCAAATAGATTTGGCAAAACTTACTGTAGTCATCAATAAAAGAAATATAATAATTCTTTTTTCCACGACTTGGAATTGATTGAAAATCACACAAGTCACTGTGTATTAAACCAAGTAATACATTTGACTTTTCTACAGATTTGTAAGAGTGCCGTGAATATTTTGATTCTACAAAGATCTCACATTTGCTTCTTTTAATAGTACTTAGAATGTTCTTTGGTAACAATCCTAAACTCATCATTCGGTAAAGAGACCGATAACTGACATGTCCCAATCTTGCATGCCATAAAACACTTGAGTCAATCAAGTAAAAAGAAGCAGAGCTATTGCCTGCATTTTTATTAATGACAGATACAACATTAAGTTTAAAAAGACCATCACAGATATAGCCTTTTCCGACACACATCCCACCTTTAGTGAGTACAACCTTATCAGATTAGTGAGTACAACCTTATCAGATTCAAACACAATTTTAAATCCTTTGTTGCTAAGAAGAGATCCTGAAATCAGATTTTTCCTAATCTCAGGAACATGAAGCACATTTGTAAGAACAAGGTCTTTTCCAGAAGTGAGTTTTAGAATCACTTTGTCTTTTGCTTCAATGGTAGCAGTGCTAGCATTTCCCATATAAAGTTTCTCTCCACCAGAATCTTGTTCATATGTTGAGAACATACTCACATCAGAGCACACATGCTTAGTTGCCCCAGTGTCAACCCATCAATCATTGGAGTTAGTCATCACATTTGCCTAAGAAACAACAGCAACAAACTGACTTTCTGCAAGGTTTGCGTTATTTGTATCTCTAACGCTTGGTCCATCCTTCTTATGGAGGCAGTCTTTGGCTCTATGTCCAGACTTTCCACACACCCAACAAGCACCTTGTGGCTTTTTCTTGAAGTTACAACCTTTTTGGAAAGTGAGTGGCTTTTTCACCTTCTTGTTGTTCTTAATGCTTTTGAACTTAGAGTTGTTTCCCTCAGTTACATTGGCCTTTGCTTCCATAGAAGAGAATTCAGACTTCTCATTCTTTCGGTTTTCTTCTTCTACACGAAGTTTCAGAATGAGTTGTTCGAGACTCATATCTTCATGTATGTGCTTCAGATAGATCTTGAAGTTTTTCCACGTTTGAGGCAATTTCTCAATAATTGAAGCAACCAAAAAGGCTTCATTCAGCCCCAAACCTTCATCCCTCAATTCATGAGCAATAATCTGGATTTCTTCCACTTGTTTCACCACAAAAATTGTGTCACTCATCTTGAAATTCAAGAACTTTCCCACAATGAACTTCTTAGCACTTGCAACTTCAGACTTGTATTTCTTATCTAGTGATTCCCACAACTGCTTTGGAGTTTGGAATATATGATAAACTTCATAGAGAGAATCGTCCAAAGTATTGAGAATGTAGTTTTTGCATAAAAACTCATTTTGAGTCCATGCCTCTGATGCTTTCATGATATCATCAAGAATATCACCCTCTACAGGTAACTCAGGTCCTTCAGAAGTCACACATTGTGCCAGGTTCAAAGTTGTGAGATAAAACATCATCTTTTCTTGCCATCTTTTGAAATCCACTCCTTTGAATACAAAAGGTTTCTCAATGTGATTTTTCACAATTGCAGCAGATTGATCCATCTATCAAAGAAGAAAAAGAAATTTTTGTCTTAGATTGTTAGCGCAAAAGATATAGATGCAGATCAATCTTTCGGATTTCCTTTTATAATGTTGTGATAAACAACTTTAGAATGATAGAGACTTCTTTAGCAATCTCCTAAGACAGAAATTTGCCCCTACTATGGTGTGAGTAGTTTCACAGACGTCTATCCTGCAGGATACAACTATCGATCTTCGTATTACACACCTTACGAAGATCATGGCAAACTATACTTTGAGTTTCTTTAGAAAAAACTGTTTTTGGGGAATGAGAAGATTAGATCACTTTTTCTTGTCCCCAACCTTGTTCTATGTCCTCTTTATATAGAATATGAAGAGATATTTCGAATGGACTCCAATAAATGGTCACAAAAGAATGGACACAAGTGAATGGACACCTCTGGGAGCTAGATCGATCGATCTAGCTTTCATAGGTCGATCCCTGAAAGTTACGCTTTTGTGGATCGATCGATCTACATACAAAAATCGATCCGGTGACGTTCCATAAAAATGGATCGATCGATCCATATACGAAGATCGATCGATCCTCATTAATTTCCCAACACTTCTTGAACGAATGTTCATTTTGTATTAGCTGCTCCATATATGCAAGCTTTTTGTCTTTTATTTCATTTTTCCACTCTTCTTAACCTTCTTGTGATTGATGATCCATAGCGACAATGGGCATGACCAAAAGCTATACGTGTAAGACAAAGTAGTTAAAGAACTGTTAATAGACAATAAAAAGAAATTAGGAGATGAAGAGGCCAACTTACATTGGGTTCTTTCTCCACATCAAGCACAACTATGAGGACAACAGTAGGCTGTTTGGTGATATTAACACCATGCAAGTCGAGGAGGGTATGTTGAGTAGACAAATCCGATAGCTTTGACATTAGGAGAAGAATTGCCCGGAAGGCTGGCAGTTGAAATACAAGAGGGAATCCTTGTAGTCTAAAGGTGTACTGCTGAAGTTGCTTAACAAAAATCTCAATTGGATCTTCACATTTGCCAATTATCTTTTTAGGTGGTTTCATGCATGAGATGGTCTTAAGGAATGACTCTCTGTCCCATAGGAATTTAAAAAAATTCCTCAATATTCTCCACCATTCTTACATACTTTAGTTTTGGACAAAGAATTTGATGAGTTGCAACCATAACTCCATCGACTATTATGATTAGCACATGAAGCAATTTCCTCCAGCTGAGAATTTTCAGCTTTGATTAGATCATATGGCCAATGTCTGCTAGTGTGGTACCATTGTCATCTCCAATGAGCTTTAACCAGTAAGGAATAATGATAGTCTCATTTTGTGGTTGAAACTCAGGGTCGTAGTCTTCAAGAAACTCACCGATGGCTAATCCAGTGATGGTTCCAAACTCTTGTAGTGAGAATCTGAGAGGCTGTCCACTAAATGCTGTCCATAAGTCGTATTTCAGTTTGGACACAAGATGTCTTGTCAGAAAAGAATGTACGAGCTTGCAAGAGATTGGACATTGTTTTGCAGGCAGGTCAAAGATCTTGCCAAAACATGAGTTTTGGATGATCTCGAACTCTGGAATGTCTCTCAGCGTATGGTGGATGAATGTGAGAGTATCAGGCCTGTAGTAGATGTAAAGTATGTTGCTCGACAAATGGTCAGTAGAAAAAAATATTTAGGGGAGTATGATGTCCCATCCTGAATCTTCGTCGGAGGCTGAAAATGACAGCGAGTGGTTAACAAATGTCAGTTAGAAGCAGAAAACTAGATTTGAAAGGGGATTTGAAAGAGGATTTTCAAGTTGTAACAATCGAATCTAGCAATATCTAGTACTACTCCAAATTGATAAACAAGAAAATGGACCCTGTCATTTTAAAGGTATCATTTTAAAGGTAATGACTTGATTTTGGATCTCTCGTACAGAAATAGCGAGGTAAACTGAATCGTGGGTTGGTGTTTTGTTTTGAATCACATACCAAGGCACACTGAATTGCCCAGCTAAAATTGTGGGTTAATGGCTCATTTTGAAGCCCTGTTTCAAAAGCGCCGATGAGAACAAAACACTGCCATGTCTAATGGTAGGCTTGTTGAATCCTCACTGTTTTTAATCAGTGAATCCGAAATGTTTTTGGTTACAGTGAAGTGTTTGGAGGGTGGTTATCGAAGAGGGTCTGGTTGCAGAAATAAATATACCGGTTATTTCAAAAGTGAGGATCGCTGGAGAGAGACTAGGATTTTTACTGAGTTAAATTGTAAGAAACAAATAAAAAGTAAAGAAAGGGAAAAGTGTTGAAGATCATTACTGGATTTGGTTGGGTGCAACCAGACTCGTGTAACTAGGGGTAGCAACGACTTTGCATAGCCTTATAGTGTGCCTCATATTAAAAGTGTTTGTAGACGTAGTGAATTTACTTATAAGTGCTTCTATACGTTATTAATTCATAATTTTATTATCTTTTCTTATAGAAAGACAACTTAAAATTATCTAATTTTATTGTTTCAGAACATATTTTGTAATAGTGTTTAAAGTTTAATAGTTTATCGATTTTAAAAACTGGTTTTAATGAGATTTTGCTTGGCCTAAAAAATAGATGTTTCTTTGGAGTATGAATGTGGTATTGATATTGGGATTTTTGAATGTTTGCTGTAAATTATTCACTGGTTTCATGAATTGTTAATCCAAGCAATCCACAATTCAGGGATAATTGCATTATATTACTAAATTAATGGGCCTTCCTTCTATTACATTTGCATCTGTGTCTTATTTCTAGTTCTTGTGCCTCGCTAGTTTTCTACACACACATAATTCTATTTATTTTTATTGTATTTTGTTTCTAGAAATGTCAGTAAGACGAGGAACAATGTCATCTTCCTGGAGTCCTCCAATGCCACTAGGAGCTAAAGGACCTGTTGTACCTGGTACATTCGGCTCATCACGACCAAACAACTACACACACGTAAGACTAAATGCAATTCTCAATGCTCCCACGAGGCAATCACAGCCACATCTCCTTCCAAATAAAGTCAATGGAACTTTACGGTAAGTTGTTTAGATCATATCTTATGATTTTTTTTTTCACACTTGTTTTGTTATTTGTAATTATATGTTGGTAATAACTGTGAATATCTTCCTAATATATGGTTCGCTGTTGACCCTTCAGCCCACTAATTTATTTGTGCAACTTGGCAAAGCTATTACATGAGACCATAGAAGAGGTGGAAATATGTTCCTCAAGAGAGGAAGGCTATATGATGGCAAACCTTTTGTGGTTGTGGTCGTTTCTTCTAACAACACCAATCATTTTACTTATTTGATTGTATTTTACAAATATTAATATCTTCTTTGACTTTGTAACAAAATTAATATTAAGAATCTCAGTTCTATTACCTGGTCAATGCCTTCTGGAAAAAGGAGACGAACGTAACAATAGGTGAAAGGATCAACAAGAAGGAGAGGAAAAACAAGAAATCTAAGTATATTGGTGATGAAGTCTGGACCTTTCTCATGGAGCACTGGGCAACAGAATCAGCTTGTAAGAAGAGCAAGACAGCTGCTGCATGCCACAAATCTAATCATGTGGGCAAAGACGTCCATAAGCATTGTGCAGGTCCTGTATCTTTCGCAAAGATTGAATATGACATGGTAATTGTTCATCTTTTCTCTTTTCTTTCCCTAACTTACTTTTTACAGCCTTTTTGCACTAATGTTCGTTCTTTTTTATTTTTCTTTCAGATGATTGAGTCTATTTTTAATGAACCACCTATTGGATCAATATATTAATAAATATGTGTACTTATAATATATAGTTAAAATGTGAATAAGAATTTGCTTAGAAAACAGCAAATATTTTTACAACTGACAAATTTTGATATTAAAAATCAAATAAAATTTGTCAATTAAATCTATTTGACCACCAAATCATTCTTCCTCTATAAATACCAAGCTACCTAGAAGGAAAAAAATTATCTCTTGAAATATTTTCTTGATTGTTGGTGCTAGTTGCTAATAGCTTAAGAATTCACAAGAATTAACAGGTTCCTACTTTTATCCCTCTCCTACTTCTCTCTCAGAAGTAGACTTATGTTCTTGAGTATATAGTAGAAATTAGCTCGTAAATTCAAACATGAATGAAACATGTTTGTTTTAATATTTGGTTGTATCATGTGATTCAAAGAATGCATGAAAATTGTCTCATTGCGGGCATTTTATTGAGTTAAGGAAATGGATCATCTCGTCTCTAAATGTTTTTTTTTGTTCTTAAGATTCTAAAAAAAAAATTTATGTTCATGTTTTTATAGTTTATATTTGTTATTAAGTCATGTTAATCTTATTCATGATTTAATTGTCAATATTAAAAATGATTGTCATGGAATCATGCATTGTTACTATTGAATCTAATAATCATGTTTATAAGATTAATATATATATATATATGTGAAATATGAAACTATGATTCTTGGTCATATAATAAATTAAATATTGTTAGCTTTTATGTTCTGGCTAATAATTATGATGGTAAATCTTAAAATTGGTAATCTGAGTAATTAAATTGTCAATATTGAATTTATTATTCATGGTCAAAATGTTATATAATTTAATATTATTGAATTATGTATAGGCTATAATTATTTTGCTGAAAACGTTATGTCCACATAAATTTCAATATTAATGTTTGTATATATATATATGTCTATATCAATATATATATATATATATATATATATATATATATATATATATATATATATATATATTTTTTTTTTAATAGTTTATTTCAATTTAAAAAAATAAATTGTAGTGCAAATTGATATTTATAAAATCATATTTTATAAGGTTCTACAATCTTAATTCAATAAAAATTCGTTTTTTAAGCGGATTTGTTTTGTGAAAAATCAAATTTACAAACCAGTGTGATTATTTTTGAATGTTGAAGAATAAATAAACAGTTTAGGAATTATGTAACCGGAATCGATCGATCTGGGTATCAGATCGTTCGATCCTTATAGGTCGTTCGAAAGAAATCAACAAACTTGGAAACTGAAACCGGTACCGCAGCATACAACTCTGATGTTGTTAACCGGGTCGCAAGACAACGCAATGATATAGATCGATCGATCCACGTGAGATCGATCGATCGCAGCATACAACTCCGATCGATCCTCGCCTAAAAGCGACCGATCCAACTTTGCGATACAAAGCGATCGATCGATCTCGTAAGATCGATGTTGTTAACTGGGTCGCAAGAAAATACAATGATCTAGATCAATCGATCCACGTGAGATTGATTGATCGCAGCATAAAACTCCGATTGATCCTCGTCTCAAAACGACCGATCGATCTTTGCGATACAAAGCGATCGATCGATCCCCTTTAAGATCGATCGGGAGTGTAAATGCATGAGAAAATGATAAAAAAAAATTTCCTGATATTGCGATGTGTCTACATGTGTTAAAAATGCATCTAAAAACATGCTCAAAATGAGATTCCAACTCTAAATTAGTAGTGTAACAAATGGCAAACACAAGTAATAATGTTGAGGTTGCACCAATAGTGGCAACTCAATCCACCCTTGTGCTAGTCAACACAAATGTATTACTTCCCGAGAAGTTTGACGGGAATGACTTCAAGAACTGGCAACAAAAGATGTACTTCTACTTGACATCTCTGAACCTGACCAAGTTTCTCAAGGAGGACAAGCCTAAAACTCCCAAAGAAGGAGAGACAGATGTGCACACGCTAGCCACACTAGAGGCTTGGAAGCACTCAGACTTTCTGTGCAGGGGTTGGATCCTAAGACGACTGGTGGACAACTTGTACTCTGTCTACAACAATGACAAAGAGTACCCCACTGCCAAGCACCTCAGGATAGCTTTGGAAAGGAAGTACAAGTCTGAAAATGCTGGTTATCAGATATATGGTGTGACAAAGCTTTTCGACTTCAAAATGGTGCACTCAAAGTATATAATGGATCAAGTTGAGAAATTGCAGTTGATCAACAAAGAACTCACAGCTGAAGGAATGATCCTTCCTGAAGCTTTCATCGTTGACTACACCATTGAGAAGTTGCCGCCAAGCAGGGTGGATTTAAAGAATTACTTGAAACACAAGCAAAAGCAAATGTCGCTTGAATCGCTGATCTCAAGACTTCACAATGAAGCAACAATTCGCCTCTCCAAGAATGAAGAGAGAGGGTATCAGGCTTACCTTGCTGAACAGCTTAAGGCAAAGGGTAATAGTTAAATGGGAGAAAAGAACTACACGTTCAAGAACTCCAGAGCCACTAGCTTCACGAGCTTCAAGAAGCATATTTCTGGTGCAAAGAAATTCAGTGGAAAGTGTCACAAGTGTGGGAAGTTGGGTAATAAGGCAGACATGTGTCGCAAGCCCATACAGAAGCGACCACACAATGCAAACCTCACTGAAGCAGATCTCTGCTGTGTTGTGACTGATGAAATCAATTCAGTAGAAGGATACCCATTGGAGTGGTGGTATGATACCGGTGCAGCGGCCCACATTTACAAAGATAAGACAATGTTCAACACCTATCGACAGTGCCACACAGATGAGAAAAATCATGATGGGCGACATACATTCATCCAAGGTCGCTGGACATGGAAATGTGATACTGAAGCTGACTTCAGGACATGAGATCACGCTCACAAATGTGAGACATATGCCTAACAAAAGGAAAAACCTAATTTTTGGTACTCTCCTGAGCAAGACTGGATTTATCATCAACTTTTACGTCAATAAGTTGGTACTTAAGAAAAATGGGTGTAATGACAGTCATTCCTAAAGTTGTAACCAACTATGAAGTTAATAAGAATAATCTAGTTATCTATTTGGTTGAGTCTTCTACTAATTGGCATGAAAGATTAGGACATGTGAACTATAAATCATTAAATCGGTTAATGGATTTAAACACAATTCCAAAATGCAAATTAATAAAGATAAATATGAAGTATGCGTACAAGCAAAACTCACAAAACGACCATTTCCAAAAGTTTAGAGAAAAACCGAACCTCTGGGTTTAATCCACACTGATTTGTGTTATTTAAAATATTTACCCATAAGGGGAGGTAAAAAGTATTTTGTAACTTTCATTGATAATAGTACAAAATATTGCTATATTTACTTATTACAAAGAAAAAATGAGGCTTTGGATAAATTCAAGAAATATAAGATGGGAGTTGAAAATCAACTGGAAAAAAACTATACAAAAAGTTTGGAGTGATAGAAGTGGAGAATACGAAGGAAAATTTGATGCATTTTGTAGAGAAAATGGAATCATTCATCACACAACTGCTCCTTACTCACCAGAATCAAATGGAATTACAGAACGCAAAAACCGAACTTTGAAAGAAACAATGAATGCAATGATGCAAGAATCTGGCGTAACCTAGAACATGTGGAGGGAAGCTTTAATGACTTTGAATTATATTATAAATAAAATCCCACACAAAGTAACAAGAAAAACACCATATGAACTGTGGAAATGTATAGTCCCTTCATAAAAATACATGAAAATGTGGGGGTTCCTAGCAAAAGTGGCAGTATCTGTTCCGAAAAAGGTCACAATTGGACCGAAAATAATTGATTGTGTTTTCATCGGATATGTGCACCACAGTAGTGCTTATCGATTTCTGGTTCACAAATCAGATATTCCAGATATCCATGTAAATATAATTATAGAATCGCAAAATGCATCTTTCTTTGAAGATATTTTTTCATGTAAGGATAAAACACCATAAACGGACTAGGGAAGAAAGAGATGTAGGTGAAGCAAACACTTCTGCTATTGGTCTAGACAATGGAGAAAACACTGAAATTGAACTCAGACAGAGCAAAAGAGCTCGAAAGGAGAAAAATTTTGGTGATGATTTTACTCACAGAAAATGAACCAAATACCTTTGCGGAAGCGATGTCTACATCTTATGGTCCTTATTGGAAGGAAGCAGTCAACAGAGAATTCGATTCAGTTATGCAAAACCATATGTTTTACATAACAAATTTACCAGAAGGGTTCAAAGCTCTCGGTTGTAAATTGATCTTAAAGGCAAACTAAAAATTGATGGGACTATTGACAAGTATAAATCCAGAGTTGTGGTCCAAGGATTTTGTCAGAAAGAAGGTCTAGACTTCTTTGACACTTATTCTCTAGTGACGAGAATAACTTCTATAAGAACTATCATATGCATCGCAACATTACAAAATCTGAAAATTCACCAGATAGATGTAAAAACTACTTTTCTTAATGGAGATCTTGAAGAAGAAATATACATGATACAACCTGAAGGGTTTATTATTCCTGGACAAGAAGACAAGGTCTGTAGACTTATAAAATCACTGTACGGACTTAGACAAATTTCAAGCAGTGGCATGATAAATTTGACAAAGTTATGATGTCAAATGGGTTCCGCATAAATGAATGCGATAAATGTCTGTATTTCAAAACTACGAAATATGCATATGTTATGTTATGCTTATACGTAGATGATATGCTTATCATTGGAAGTGACAACGATATTATAAATCATACTAAAACCATGTTACATGGACAGTTTGAAATGAAAGATATGGAACTAGCTGATGTAATTCTCGGAATTAAAATAACTAGACATCCTGCTGGATATATATTATCCCAGCAGCATTACGCTGAAAAGGTGATGGCTAGGTCAACAATGGAATCTGAGTTCATTGCGTTGGACAAAGCAGCAGAAGAAGCAGAGCATCTTCAAAAATTTTTAGAAAATATTCTGATGTGTGAAAAACCAGTGTCATCGATTTGGATACACTGCGATTATCAGTCAGCTATAGCACGTTCTAACAATAGCTTGTACAATGGCAAGTCACGTCACATATGTAGACGACATAAGACTATTAATTAATTGATCTCAAGTGGTGTAATTTTGCTACATTACATCAAATCAGCTGATAATATAGCAGATCTTTTTACGAAAGATCTGATCCGAGATCAAGTTTATAAATCATCAATAGGAATGGTTTTAAAGCTTATGATTTAACAATGAAATTTGGCGGTAATCCCACCTATACTTTCTATGTTCAAAGGGACAACTAAGTCAAATTAAGTCTAAGAACACACTATGAAACTTATGTTTCGACCTAATTCCTAATAATGATAAACAGTGTTGTCTGCATAATAGAGGGTAATCATAAGCTTTTAATAATTTCATCATATTTATTTCTAGGAAATAAAGCAGATTACTTCGAAATAGAATACGAGAATCACCTGTTGAGTGTGAAATGGAGTCATTTCTAGGAGAATAAGAGAAGACTGTATTCTCCAAATTAACTCAAGAAATACCAGGCATGTTGAAGGCCATAATGAACACAACGAGAGAGCAAAAGTTCTACTTGAAAATATAATTGTGTTATATATATTGTCTCAGTTTACACTAGAAATTTTTATGGTTCAAGACATCGTGTTCACTAACTGAACTTGTAAACTCGATAGATTATAACAGTGATTGGTTCAACGCTGAAAATGCAATATTTTCATATACAGTTATTTTTCGCATATATTCAAGAAAATCTTCTTTCAGCTTACATCTATCCTAAAAAGGTGTTTTTCAAAAACATCCTCAGTATTTTAGAGTCAATTCTATTCATGTGGGCGATTGTTGTACCAATATAATAATAAGCATGTAGACTTATAATATATAGTTAAAATGTGGATGAGAATTTACTTAAGGGAGGTCAAAGATTTTTGTAACTTACAAATCTTGGTATTAAAAAACCAAATAAATTTGTCCATTAAATGTACTTGACCACCAAGCCATTCTTCCCCTATAAATACCAAGCTAACTTGAAGGAAAAAATCATCCCTTCATCCAAAAGCAAAGAAAACACCATTAGACACAATTTAGATATTCTTTGAGAAGTTTTTAGTTGTTGAAGCTCTCTTTAAATATCCTTCTTGGTTGTTGGTGCTAGTTGTTGGTAGCTTAAGAATTCAAAAAAATTAACAGGTTTCCATTTTCTCTCTCTCCTACTTCTCTATTTGAGAAGTAGATTTATGTTCTTGGGTATACAATATAAATTAGCTCGTAGATTCAAACATGAATGAAACATGTTTGTCTTAATATTTGGTTGTATCCTGGGATTCAAAGAATGCATAAAAACAATCTCATTACGGACATTTTATTGAGTTAAGGAAAATGTTCATCCCGCCGCCAAATGTTTTTTTGTTCTTATGATTCTAAAAACAAAATTATGTTCATGTTTTTATAGTTTATATTTGTTATTATGTCATGTTAATCTTATTTATGCTTTAATTGTCAATATTAGAAATGATTGTCATGGAATCATGCATTGTTAATATTGAATTTAATAATCATGTTTATAAGATTACTATATATATATATGTGAAATATGAAACCATAATTTTTGGTCATATGATAAATTAAATATTGTTAGCTTTTATGTTCTTGCTAATAATTATGACGGTCAATCTTAAAATTGGTAATCTGAGTAATTACATTGTCAATATTAAATTTATTATTTATGGCCAAAATTTTATATTTAATTATATAATTTAATATTGTTGAATTATGTATAGACTATAATTATTTTGTTGAAATAAGTTATGCTTACATAAATGTTAATATATTAATATTTATATATATATATGTCTATACATATATATATACATATATATGTTTAACAGTTTATTTCAATTTTAAAAAATAAATTATAATACAAATTGTAGTACACCACCACCATACACTGAACTTGTGAGGAGAACACACACGTAAAGCTGACACTTATGTTGACTATCATGTTGATTCTATTGTAGCTGAATTAGAGTTGGAAGCCACACTTTTCTAATTCTGATGGATCTCCCGATGGCACTAGCCCAACTGACTCAGCTCCTCTTTCTCGTGTACTTCTGAAAAATATATATGTGTGTTTAACAGTTTATTTTAATTTGAAAAAATAAATTGTAATACAAATTGTAGTACACCAACACCATACACTGAACTTGTGAGGAGAACACACACACGTAAAGATGACACTTATGTTGACTATCATGTTGATTCTATTGTATCTGAATTAGAGTTGGAAGCCACACTTTTCTAATTCTGATGGATCTCCCAATGGCACTAGCCCAACCGACTCAGCTCCTCTTTGTCGCGTACTTCTCAAAAAAATACTATCTTAAGGTTTTCTCTGTTTACAGCCTGATTGTCTTATTCTTTACTAGAGCGTTTAGTTGATATGATTTTTGACTTACACTTGTTTAATATTTGATAGAATTTGGGTTTAAGTTGCTCATTGAGTTGTTTCACTTTGCTTTTATAGTATCTACTTATTGTTATCTCTGATATAATGGAAGCCATAGCTTGTTAATTTTCATTGTTATTTTAATCTGAGATCAGTTTATGCATATTGGTTTTCATTGTCGTTTTAAATTGTGTTTGGTTTTGAATGTATTTGATTTTTTTTTTGTTTCACAGCACGCTAAGCATAAAAAGGGCATGTTATGGACTCGGTAGCGCCTAGTACCGGAAACTCAATCTATCCAAGAAAGTCTCGGCTTCTATTGCCCGCAGCCTAGACATGGAGCTGCGTATGTCTTGTTTGGAGACCAACTTCCAAGCTGTGAAGATCGATTTTGCCTTGTTAAGGAAGACGTTTCATCTGTCAAAGGCAACTTGGTGATTCTGCAGGACGACATGGCGTTGAAGAGTGACATGGGGGCAACGAGGGCTGTGATCAATCAGATACTACATAATTTTGGGGTCCAACCGGTAACTTGTACTCACCCTACTACCATTTATCCGCGTGTCCCACCTCCTGGTGATGTCCCTGCGTCAACACCTCCTTCCAATACGACTTCTACAACCCAGATGCAGCCAAACAACAACATCAACCTCGAGGAGTGGTGCCGCTCGATTGAAGGTTATTATGAAGATTAGAAATGTCTTTCATTTCTTAATACGACTTGCATAATTTTTTTGGAAAGTTTACTATGATTTTGTTTAATAGTTTTTCTTACATAATTTTTTTTGGAAAGTCTACTATGACTTTGAAAATCTCTAACTTGCATTATGTTTTAAATTGTTATTACTTTCACTTTTGTAATGTTTTGACTAATTGTAATATTATGAATTTGATTATAATATCTTTTAACATAATTAATTATATATGTCAAACTGAATCTGCTATTCTTTGTTATTTATCTTATTATATAAACCTAATTATTTTTTTTTCGTTTCAATTATAATATTTACCACTTTTTTTACAGTGGCATTAGCCATGAAAATTTGTTTTTTTTTTTTAAGTTAGTGGCTATCTAGCCACGGTTTTTACCACTTATTGTCTTGGTAAAAAGCCACGGTTTCTATTTTTTAATTGGGTGGTGAGACAACCACAAATAAGTCACTATATATTTTGTAACAACTATAGCTACTGCTACAACTGTGACTAAATGGTGGCTAAGGCAGCCATGGACATTATAGTGGCCATTCCATGACTAACTAGCCACGAAAATCCATGAACCAATTAGACCAAGATGCTATAGTCACAAAAAAAAATTGTGGCTATTTGTGGTCATTTCGCTACATAGCCATAAAATTTAGGATATAGCCACAAATATTCGGTGACTAAAACTTTAATTTCTAGTGTAAATAGTTTATCTAAAAACTCAGGTGTCTCCTTCACCCTAGATGATACACGTCCAGCGTGACAGAAAAAGTGAAAATGTTATTCTGGTTTTATTTGTGTTTTCTGCTTGCCACGTTAGTACGCCACAATATCGACATTCAGTCAATTTCATTTTGGAATGTCCAAAAATGATGTTTATTTTTCCTATAAATACACTAGCATCTTTCAATTGTTCATGAAATGACTCAATAATACATTAATGTTGTAATAGTTGGTATTTTAATAATAAAATACAAGAAATATATATTGGTGACTAATATAATGTAAGATGTAAAGGAAGTAGAAAAGTGTATTTCATTAATATTATTACTTGTGGTCGGTATCTTATTATTGTTTCTCAAGTCTCTCTTATATAGTGGTATAATTTAATGAATTAAAAAACTAAGATTACATAATATTAGGTTAGTGGCAATTAGTGTTAAGGTGAGGTTAATGTCACTTGTTAATCTATCAACTATACTTAGTATTTTAGATGATAAATAATGATCTTTCTAATACTCCTCTTTGATTATTCATCATGATTTCATATTACCTCGTTAAAAACTAAATCATGCAAAAAATTCTTATAGGATAAAAAAACATGATAAAGGAAAAAAAGTACAGTAGCGTAATCTCCCTTTGAGGTGATGAATATGACTTCATCTTCATAAATCGCATAAACGGCGCATTCTAATGTTATAAACGTGTTTTCTGAATGTTTTGGTGGGAAGCGCCTTTGTGAAGAGGTCGGCCGCATTGTCAGTTGAACGAACATATTGAATGTCTACTTTTTAGTTTTTCTCAAGCTCTTGTATGTAAGAGAAAAATCTTGGTGGAATATGCTTTGTTTTGTGGCTCTTTATATAACTTTCTTTAAGTTAAGCAACACATGCAACATTATTTTCAAATAAATTTGTTGGCTCCTTATTGATGGTTATTTCGCTTGCTTCTTGTATGTGCTGAGTCATAGATCTGAGTCATACACATTCTCTACATGCTTCGTGAAGGGCAATGGTTTCTGCATGATTTGGAGAAGTCTCAACTAGAGATTGTTTTTGGGAACACCAAGAGACTGCAGTACTTCCAACTATAAAAATATGTAAAACCAAATAATACGAACTCGGAGTTTCTAGGGTAAAACAATCCCAAGTCAATTTCCCTGAAGATAACAAATTATATACTTTATTCCATTCCAGTGTCTACGCGTAGGAGCGAACTGTATCTTGCAAGTAAATCTGTAGCAAATGATATATCCGGTCGAAGATAATAAATGCAAGATACATAACTCGCCCAATAGCGCTCATATAAGATACTTCAGAACCTAATACGTCTTTGTTATCATCACAAGGACAAAATGGATATTTGTCAATGTTAAGTGATCGATCGACCATCGGAGTACTTAAAAGATTCGCTTTATCCTAAAGCATTTTAAGAGCTTTTTCATATAATTTGATTGATGTACAAAATTTCATCTCTAAGGTGCTCGATCTAGACAAAATTTTGTCTGCCCAAGATCTTTCATTTTAAATTCTTCTTCATATGAGTTAGTGCATCATCAATCTCTTACTGAATACCAATTATATACAAGTCATCAACATATACATCAATGATCACAAATCCATATAAGGATTTCTCAATAAAAACACAATGACATATTGCATTGTTAATATATCCTTAACTCAAAACATATTCACTTAAATGATTATACCACATGCGTCCAAATTATTTTAATCCATAAAATGATCATTGTAATTTGAAAGCACATATTCATTTAGATTTTGATCTTATTGATTCAAGAATTTTTTAATCTTTCTAAGATTTTTGTATATATGTCACTATCAAGTGATCTATATAATATGTTGTCACAACATCCATCAGATACATTTCCAGATTTTTGGATGTCGTTAGACTCATTAAGAATCTAAATTAAATTGCATCCATAACCGGATAATATATTTCTTCATAATCAATATCTTGTTAGCTCATTTTCTCATTTATTTTCTGTAAAAAAACCATCTGTACCCAACCGGTTTACATGTTCTGGTGTTATAACAATAGGTCCAAAAACGTTTCTTTTATTGAGGGAGATCAACTCAGTTTCTATGGCCAATTTCCATTTCTCCCAATCAGACATTTTCTGACATTCTAATATGGATCTTAGATATGTATCATCACATTCATGATCAATTTCTTTAGATATAGAGAATGAGAAAATTTCATCATCATCTTCTATCTCACTTTTTATCAATCATTTTTCATTGTGAGTATAATTGATGGAGTTTCACACATTTCAGTGTCATTTTTGTCTTTAGGAGTTTTCTCTTTATATGGTTCTTCTGCACCATTTTCTTCTAAACCTTTTTCATTCAACTTTCCCAATTTCTTTTTCTTCGGGATTTTATCTTTTGATCCCATTGGTCTCCTCCTCTTTAATTGAATTTTAGGTTCATTTGCTATGTTACCATCAGTTTGTTCTTCAGGAACATCAATTCTTGATAGAAAATTTGCAGCAGGTATATAAGATTTTATCACCATTTTTGTATCGTGTGAATGCATCTGGTATTTGATATGCAATATTCTGCAAATGCACAATTTTCTGAACTTCTAGTTTATGTTGCTTCGTAGGGGGATCATGATACAATAAAGATGGTGTGCACCATGTAATATCTTTTGGTATTTCCTTAATGCCCCCCCTAACGATGGAAATTCACCTTCATTAAAATGATAATCGTCAAAACATGCTGTAAACATATCACCAGTTTTCGGCTTAAGATACCGGATTATGTTTGGTAATGTATACCCGATATATATTCTCAATCTCTTTTTGGTCCTATTTTTGTTCCTTTTGGTGGGGCTATAGGGACATAGACCGCACAACCAAAACTACGGAGATGGGATAGATCTGGCTTCTGGACAAATACTAAGTGTAGTGGGGAGTATTTATAATATACACTTGGCCTTATTTGAATTAGTGCTCCAGCATGCATGATTGCATGACCCCATACTAAAATTTGGAGTTTTGTTCTTAATATTAACGGTCTAGCAATAAGTTGTAACCGTTTAATCAAAGATTCAGCCATGCCATTTTGTGGGACCGGATGCTCAACATAAATTTCTAATGACATACAATAGTTACTAAAGGCTTGTGAAGTGAATTCACCAGCGTTATCAAGCCTTATTTTCTTTATTGTATAATCAGGAAATTGTGTTTTTAGCCTGATTATTTGGATAATGAATTTTGTGAAAGCCATATTTCGTGTAATAAATAGAAATACTGTGACCATCTTCTAGAAATGTCAATCAAAGCCATGAAATCTTTAAATGGCCCGCATTGTGGATGAATATGTCCACATATATCCTCATGTATTCTTTCTAGAAAAATTAGAGATTCATTCCCAATTTTTTCTGGTGATAGCTGAGTTATTAGTTTTGTTTGTGAACAAGCATTACAAAAAAGTTCATTTGATTGAAAAATCTTCTGATTTTTAATGGGTTAGATTTTCTACAGTTTTCCTCATCATGACTGAACCAGAATGCCATAGTCGTTCATGCCAAATTTTGAATGTACTTATAAACGTCGGATTTATACTAACATATGATTCAGTCATGTTTATCTTTGTGGAATATATTCTGGAAGATAGAGCTGGTAACTCTTCTAATATTATTTTTCTTCTTGCAGTAACTGATGTAATGCAAGGACATTCAATGTCATTTTTATTCATAGTTTCTATATGATATCCATTTCTGTGGATATCTCTGAAACTTATCCAGTTTATGTAAGATTTTGGGGAATATAACGAATTACATATTTCAAATTTTGTTTCCCTTGGCATTGAAAAATAGCTCTTCCAGAGTCCATAATAATTTTTGCACTACCAGATATAGTATTCACGTTTTCGACAAAAATCATCTAATTTAAGGAAAGAAAAATATTTTATATTCTTGTTATCGTGTGCGTTGTAGTATTGTCTGCCAGAAATACATCTCATCTCTCCATTTCAAATTTTGATATTATCTGATTTTTTTTAAAAAAATATAAAAACAAAAACTTATACTATTAAAACTATCTAACAACAAATATTACATATAACCAAACCATAATTGAAAACATCATATTCATAATTATTCAAGGAGACTCAGACATTTTGTTCATCGATGATTGCTTCAGGATCAACTCTGAAATCTGACAAATTGAGATGTGTATCAACATCCATATCATCGGAAGAAGGTCCAGCTTCGCCATACGTGAAATTGGTTTCAGATTTTTTATTTAGCTTTTTGAGCCTCTTGGTAAAGTTCAACAAAATATTAGGGTGTACAACAGGTACGAGCCCAATGGTCTTTTATGCCACATCTGTAACAAACCGTTTCTTGACCAACTTCATTTCCCTTGATCCTTTTTTTATCCCTTCCATGGATGGAATCATCTGGACGGACCTTTCTTATTTGACCTCGTCCACGACCACGTCCATATCCACCTCGTCCATATCTACCTTGTCTGGGACCATGGTAATTACCTCAACCGCGTCATCGTCTATTATTGTTATTACTGGATGAAGAAAGATTAAATTCTGGAAATGAAGCTGATCCAGTAGGACGAGATTGTTGGTTCAACATCACAAGTTCATTGTTTTGTTATGCCACCAACAGAACTTACATCAAATCTGATGAGGACATCGAGCCAGCCATTGCACCAGTCATTCCACCTGGACCTCTTACGCGGTCCAAGAGGAAAGCCTTAGGGGACAAGCTCACCATGCTCTTGGAGAGTAGAACCGGAGACGACCCTGAGCTGACCATGCCGACCAGCCTGCGTCCAGGTAACCCGTCCCAGCCGTTCCCAAGCCGCACGTCAGTGACGACCAGACCGTCCACGACCGAGCACCCACCAGACCACACCTCGACCGGTCCAAGCACTGACCCGTTCCAGCTAAATAAGGAACCATGGAGGTTCCTTCTAGAAGACTCTTTCTCCTCCGGTGTCTTTACCATTACCATCCGATAGAGACATCAAAAGTTGTGCTAGGAAATTGTACTCTTTTTCCTATCTTCGGTTTTATCGCACTGGGTTTTCTGAAGAAGGTTTTAATGAGGCAATACTCTTAGTGCACAAGGCGGTGAAGACTTGTTCACAATTCCATCTCATTCACAAGTCTTCCTGCAAATTATGTGCCTAAGTATTATTGGGTTTTTCTATCTTATTTCTATTATTTTTAGATTAAGTATTTATTTGGGTTTAAGTCATGTTGACTATTTAGGGCCCATTTTCTATTTAATTGCCAATAAGTGAACTACATGTTGTTTTAATTCTTGTAAGGCTAAACACCTTGTAGTTTAGCCTAAGTTGTAACAAGGCATTATATAAGCATTTTGCCTACACTTTAATGAAATAACAAGCATTTTGACAAAACCTAAGACTAGTGTCTAAGACCTAAAACAGGCGCCTCCAACCTCGTTGTAGCCGCCGACTTTAACCTCCTTTGGTTGAAGTTCTTGTATTATCACAAGCCCCTTTGACAGCTTGTGTGGTCCCTTTGATCCATCCCTTTCTTCCCATCGATTTCTGTCCAGCAGCCTGAGCTTCTCAGTGAAAGACAGCCCACCCCTTATTTCTTACATCATCTAGTATCATAACTTAAAGCTCATGCTCATCAGGTTGATTCTATCCTTGTTTTTGGCGATTTTTTTTCTTGTTTTGTTGCAATAGTTTTTGGTTTTTGATTGTGTTTCTTTGTCTTTCCCCTGAGGTTCTCGGTAAGAATGAGAGGAATCAAGTCACATACCACAAACCTGGAACAACAGAACATCCAAAACGTCAAGAACGCCAACAAAGGCCGCATGCACATGGTTTTCAAGGAGGGAGATAGGGTTTGGCTCCATCTGCGACCAGAGGGATTTCCCCAGCGACGGAAGAGCAAGCTTGCACCCCGGGGAGATGGTCCATTCCACGTCCTTTGGAGAATCAACGACAACGCCTACCAGATCGAACTTCCAGGTGAGTATAACGTGTCTAGTACGTTCAATGTTTCTGATTTGGAGTTGTTTGATGCAGGTGAGGACTTCACTTTGGAGACCAAAGCACTTCAAGAAGGAGGGAATGATGAGGACATCGAGCCAGCCATTGCACCAGTCATTCCACCTGGACCTCTTACACGGTCCGAGAGGAAAGCCTTAGGAGAAAACCTCACTATGCTCCTGGAGAGTAGAACCGGAGAGGACCCCAAGCTGACCATGCCGACCAGCCTGCGTCCAGGTAACCCGTCCCAGCCGTTCCCAAGCCGCACGTCCTTGACGACCAGCCCGTCCACAACCAAGCACCCACCGGACCACGCCTCGACTGGTCCAAGCACTGACCCGTTCCAGCTAGACAAGGAACCATGGAGGTTCCTTCTAGAAGACTCTTCCTCCTCCGGTGTCTTTACCATTACCATCCGGTAGAAACATCAAAAGTCTTGCTAGGAAATTGTATTCTTTTTCCTATCTTCGGTTTTATCCCACTGGGTTTTCCGTAGAAAGTTTTAATGAGGCAATACACTTAGTGCGCAAGGCGGTGAAGACTTGTTCACAATTCCATCCCATTCACAAGTCTTCCTGCCAATTCTGTGCCTACGTATTATTTGGCTTTTCTATCTTATTTATATTCTTTTTAGATTAAGTATTTATTTGGGTTTAAGTCATGTTGACTATTTATGACTCATTTTCTGTTTAATTGCCAATAAGTGAACTACATGTTGTTTTAATTCTTGTAAGACTAAACACCTTGTAGTTTAGCCTAAGTTGTAACAAGGCATTATATAAGCCTTTGTCTACATTTTAATGAAATAACAAGCATTTTGACAAAACCTAAGACTAGTGTCTAAGACCTAAAACAGGCGCCTCCAACCTCCTTGTAACCGCCGACTTCAACCTCCTTTGGTTGAATTTCTTGGAGTATCACAAGCCCCTTTCACAGCTTGTGTGGTCCCTTCGATCCACCCCTTCTTTTCCATTGATTTCTGTCTAGCAGCCTGAGCTTCTCGATGAAAGACAGCCCACCCCTTGGTTTTTACATCAAAATCTGAGTACTTTTGGTACATATTTGGCTGATATTGTTGCTGTAAGATTACATTTCCAAGATGAAATTTTGGAGAGTTTTTTCAATCATGTCATATTCACTTATTTTTTCTCCACATAACATTATCTTGGAAGTAATCCCAAATAGCGCAAAATTATATTCGCTAACGCTTTTATAATCTTGGAATAGGAGATTTGGCCAATCATGTTTATCTTTTGGGTGGATCACATGTCTTGTGATCGAACTTATCTTTAAATGATTTCCATAAATATGCATGATCTTATTTTGTGATGTACTTATATTTTAAATCATCATGTATATGATGGACTAAAAAAATCATTGTGTTTGCCTTCTTTTCATCTGAAGTCGTTTTCGATTTGTCGATGATAATAATGAGTTGCTTTCCTTTCAGATGCATCCTTGTTGCAGCTCCCCATCTCATATAATTATTTCCAGATATATCAAGAGCAGCAATTTCAAGCTTTGACAGATTCGACATGATGACTGTGTAATAACATTTAATCGTAAAATTAATCAAACAATTATTAATAAAAAATAGAACAAGAAGAGTAATTTCAATTTTTAATTTTATAAGTATGCATGATTAAAATTTAAAATTGAAAACATAAATGGATATATAATTTATATAAGAATTAAAAAGACAATAATTACATTTTATCTTCTAGACAAAATTTATTATTCAGTTTTTATGGAACTTTCTATTTATGTATTTTAGACATATAGTTTTTCTAAGACTTTTTATTTATGTCTTTTGGACATATAGTTCTTTTGAAACTTTTTATTTATTTCTTGTGGACATATATTGGAAGACAGTGTCTATCATCTTGAAATGATATATAAATGAGAAAAAAATAATTAAACAGGAAAAGTTGAGCCTATATTTTCATTAATAAAAGATAAAATTTAAATCAAACTTTTTTGGTATGTGAGAGGTTTGTGCTGATGACCTGTTGTAGAATTTGGTATTTTAGTAACAAAATACATAAAATATATATTGGTGACTAATATAATGTAAGATGTAAGGGAAGTGGAAATGTGTATTTCATTAATATTATTGCTTGTGGTCGATAGCTTGTTATTTCCCAAGTACTCCCTATATGTAGTGATACAGTTTAATGACACATGTAAATTTAAAACAGTAAGATTATATAATAATTAGGTTAGTGATAATTTAGTGTTAAAGTGAGATTAATGCTTCTTGTAGTGCATCAACTATACTTAGTGTTTTAGATGATGAATAATCACCTTTCTAATAATTAAAAATATTTTGGGATGGGAAAGAGGAAAAATTGTTGGACAATTTTTTTCTTATTTTTTAAGAAGATCTAACGTTATAATTGACCATTCTAATCAACCCAACCCAACTCAACTTAACCCAAAAAACCTAACTTAATTTTGATATAAGTGTTTTTAAAAACCCATTCAGGTTTAAATATTTTTTTCTTCTGAATTTGAGTTTAGGTTATTTGGGTTAGTCTTTAGGAATTAGTAGTTTACTATATATTAAGTTTGAAAACATATGCAAAATTTTATAATTTTATTTTAGGAATTATTGTTATTTTTTAATGAAAATTTAATAACCAATCATAAACCTAAACAATCCGAATAAAATTAGATTGAATTTATTTTTGTAGATATTTTATGTTCCAGACAATTTAAATCTGATCTAAAACATGAAAATATTTATTTAAATTTTATATAGATCAATTTATTTTCAAATTTTTTTGAACCTAAATAATCTAAATCCAATCCAAAACCTTTTAAATGGCCACCCTAATTAGTATATCTTAGTCAAAGTTTACTTGAGAAATTTGTGATCAATGTTTTTTTAATCGGACCGGTGACTGAACCGGAAAAGCATTTGGGTTGTGGGTCAATGTAGTTTGATCGGGTTCAATCTGGTCCAATCTGGTTTAATAATTTTTAAAATAATATATATATTTTTTATATTTTCCTCTATCATTGTTATTTGAATACTTTAATAATCCCATCAAATAAAATACTTTAATAATCATAATGTTTGAACAAATCTAAAAAGTAACAAACTGAAAACATATCATATTTTTTTTTAACAACAAATGATCACTAAACTAAAGACCTCTTAATAACCATATTGGAAGAACAACATTAACATATACCACTTCGGAAAGATTTTCTCGTGCATTTCGCTGTAAGGTTGTCTGCTCTTGTATTTGTTGTTCTTGATCTGTATGAGATCCGTATATCTTCAAAATTTCTCTTTCATCTCTTAAATTCATCGAGATGAACTGCGAAGGCAGGTCACTCCTCTTGCGAAGACACCATCTTCACGATATCGTTGTAGTCGGTGGTGAAAATAACTTTTGTACGTTGTAATCCCTACATACACTCCATTATCCAAATAAACGCTTCTTGCTCCGCATGCAATGATGACTGACTCCTTCAAATATTTCTTGCTCCAAGCATTGTATCTTCCAATCCTTCTTTCTGTATTGTTCCAAGCGAGCAGGTAATTTTTCCAACTGTTTATCCTCTAATTTATGAGCTTCTTCCCACATTTCCCTTCCGTTTCTACCAATATAAGAATATCCTTAGGATTTCTGTCTATACCCTTATGGAGTTTGCCATTCCTGATTTTCCAAAGGTACCAAATTATCCATGAGAAATACCTATCTATCCTATTCTTGAGTAATCTATATAATAAATATTCTAGATTCTTAAAACCGAAGTTACAGGAAAAATATGTGGATGTGAGAGAATCTTTGATAAGACCCATGTTTTGAATGGCCGGTGGAATTTCAAATATTACGTGATTTATAGTCTTCTTTTATCCACACCGACCACATTGAATTCCCTGTGACCTTAGATTCTTCATTACCGACACACATCCTAAAATCATCTTCCATATAAAATGTTGTATCTTTGGTGGACAACTAAGCATCCATACAATATCTTGGAGTACCGTAGTTGTTGGTCCATAAAGAACTTCTCCACTTTATTTATCTGGGTATTGTGTGTCTAAGGAAGTGTCTTAGGCTTGTTTGTGATTAATGATATGTTATCTTTGTAGTCAATCATGTATTAAACTATCTTTGTATCCAAACAATCCTAGACTAGATTAGTATAAATAGCTGTCTCTCTCCTCATTTGTATGCAAGAGATTATAATCTCATTCTAATAAAATTCTAATACTTTTTAAACTCTCTCTAAAATTTGCCTACTCTCTCTCTCTTAATCTCTCAATCTTTCATTCTTGTAATCTATAAATCTCTTAATTTCTCATTCTTTCATGGTATCAGAGAAATGTTATTCATTAATATTGCAAATTCATCTGGTTTTCTCACGTTTTTGCTTGGTATCTTTGAAATCGGACCCGTCGCGGCATAGTTGGCTCACATTTTCTGGAAAGAAATCAAGATATCTTTCCACATCCTTCATCAAGGATCATTCTCAGGTGAGTTCTGAGAATTTTCCAGGTGTTTCATTCAATTTGGTGGTCGAAGTCAAAAGTTACCAAGTTTCTTTCTTGGCGGTGTCGCAATCGCCTCCGCCGTGAGTCTGCCGTGTTTTAAAAACCATATCTCGTTCAATTATTCATCAAATCAAGTAATATCAAAGCCTAATCTCAAGAGGAACGAGCCTAGTTGATGTTTCGGGAGGTCCGCGCTCAACCTGAACAAGTTTCGAAGCTTTCTTGATCCATTTTCCTCGACTTGTCTGTTTTCAACTCCTTTGGGGTTTTGGTAACACGAATCATATCTCTTCTTGATTTATTTCAAATCTTGAACATTACAAAGCTAGATAAGATACTTGTAAAGAGTTCTTAGAAGTTTAAGCACAATCTAAAATTTTTTAGGCTTCAAGAAAGGTTTTCTTGAAATTGGTTAAAAATCTGGTTTCTTGAAAAATTGGAGGGAAATATTGTTTTTGAGCTGGTTAGGCAGCTTAAACAACTTTAGCTCACTGAATCTTTCTTATCTGGAAAGTAGAAAGCTGGTATAACTGTCGAAGGCTGTTAGAAAAGTGATTGGAAGCTGTTACTGACCAAGGGGTACGCGCTCGTGCAGTGTTCGCCCGGTTGAGTTGGCGCGTGCTCTATACTCAAAGGAGCCGGTTGGTACTTGTTGTCTGAAAGAGGATTAGTAACATCGGCGATTTACTTGGTTTGAAGGGTTTATCTGACAAGGGACTAAGAAGGTCCAAAGGAATTAATCTGGTGTGGAAGGCGTGTCTTTAAGTTTTTTTTTTAAAGGTCTTCTACAAGTTACATCATGAAGTTTAACAAAAAAAATGCAAGCTCCAGTGATATTGAAAGGAGTGAACTATCTCCTGTGGTCAAGGACAATGAAGAACACCTTATGCAGCAGGGATCTCTGGAACCATGTCCTGATAAGAAAGGCGCCACTAATGGCTATGGAAGAGGAAGCTGATAGCGTTCAAGACAAGGAGGAGGGGGACATGTTGGCAAAATGGTTTCAAGAAGACCAGCTTGTTCTTTTCATTTTGAAAAACTCTCTTGAAGGATCTCTATTAGAAGCTTACTTATATTGTGACAATGCCAAGGATCTCTATTTGAAGCTTACTCTTGTGACAATGCCAATGATTTGTATGTGCTTGAAGACCTCCTTGTCAATGATGTTTCAAAAACGTGTGTAGCAAGGGTAGATAGTAGTGTATTAGCTGATCTTTGGCATGCTAGGTTAGGACATCCACATTCTAGAGCTTTATAACTGATAATGCATAGTATGAAATTTTCTAATGACTTGTGTGAAGCTTGCATATTAGGTAAACATTGTAAAACAGTTTTTCAAAAATCTATACACACATATGAGCATTGTTTTGATCTTGTTCACTATGATGTTTGGACTTATCCTATCTTATCTAGGGAAAACCATAAGTATTTTGTTACTTTTATTGATAAAAAGTCTAAGTATATTTGGGTCACCTTGATTAAATCTAAAGATAGGATGTTAGAAGCATTTATAAACTTTCACACTTATGTGACTAACCAATATAATGCCAAGATTAAGTGTTTCAGATCAGAAAATGGTGGTGAGTACACCAGCCACAAGTTTCACGAACATCTTACAAGGTATGGAATCACACACCAAACAAGCTGCCCGTATACTCCTCAACAAAATGGAGTAGCTGAAAGGAAGAACATACATTTGATGGAGGTGGTGAGATCCATGATGTTCCATATGAAGGTTCCTAAGAGATTTTGGGGAGATGCACTCATGGCTGCATGCTATCTAATCAATAGGACTCTAACTAAAATCCTAGATGACTTGTCTCTTGAGGTACTAAATCAAACAAAGCCTTGTATTGAACATCTAAGGGTATTTAGGTGTGTTTGCTTTGTCTTAGTACCAGGTGAACAAAGGAACAAGTTAGAAGCTAAGAGTACCAAGGTAATGTTCATTGGTTACTCATCAACTCAAAAATGATACAAATGTTATAATCCAGAGACTAGAAGAGTCTTGGTATCTAGAGATGTCAACTTTGATGAAACAAAAGGATAATATGAAGAAGGTACCTGGGATCAATTCAAAGACATAAAATCAAACACATCTGATCAAGCTGAGAACCTAAAAAAATGTTTAGAAAGCTTGGGAATTACAAAAGAGCTGGCGGCCGTGACCAATCCAGCACCCGCTACCACACAGCGGCCGTGCTTAAAACCAAGGAGTTCCAGTCACACACCCATCACTATCCAGCCTCCAGTTCGAGTATTATCCAAAACTGATCCAGTGCTCACCCCAGCCTCGTCTCGGCCTACTCCAACTCCTGCTACAGCTCCCGCTCCAGCTACCGTTCCGGCTCTCGTTCATGCCCCAGCCTCGTCCCGACCTAGAACACATGCTCAGGCGCGAGAAGTACCGTTGGCGAGGTACGAACCAGCCTTCTCTCCAACCGGGCCTTCTCTTCAACCGGGCCAAACATCTCCTCTTGGTCATGAGGGGGGCCAAGAATCTAGACATGATCAAGAGGATTCTGAAGAAGAAATTCTAGTCTCAGCTTCTAAAAGACCAAGGGACATTCAACCTAATCTTGTAGATGCTCTAGAAGGAGAGGCCTAAGGGGAACCGGCTGTTGTCCTTAGAATAAGTACAAGACAGAGATTTCCACCAAATTTCTACTACAACAACAATGCAGTAGTTCATCATGATCAGGGAGTATGTAATTTAGTTCATATAACTGCTTCTCATGTTGTATTTACTCTTATTCTTGATAAAGAGCAGATTCCAAAGAGCTATGAGGAAGCAATGGAGATAAATGAGTGGAGAGAAGCAATTCAAGATGAAAGAAAAGCTATGGAGAATAATCAAACCTATGCACCAGCCACCCTACCAAAAGGAAAAAAAGTTGTAAGTTCTAATTGAATTTTCACCATTAAGTATAAAAGCAATGGTGAGATAGATAGGTACCAAGCTAGGTTGGTGGCTAGAGATTTCACACAGACTTATGGTGAAGACTATAGAGATACTTTTGCTCCTGTAGCTAAATTACAGTCAGTGAATAACTTTTGCTACTAACTTCTGGGAATTATGGCAAATGAATGTTAAGAATGCATTTTTGCAAGGTGAGTTAGAAGAAGATGTATATATGACACGACCACCAGGTCTAGAAGATCAAGTTGGAACTGGTAACACACTGAGGCTAAGCAAAGCTAGATATGGCGTAAAACAATCTCCTAGAGCTTGGTACCATAAGCTAAATGTGACTCTAAGGGACATAGGCTTCAAAAGGTCAGAATAGAACACACTCTTTTTACACTTAAGAGTAATGATGGGATTGTTGTTATTCTCATTTATGTTGATGATATAACCATATCTGTAAGTTATAAAGTGGGAATAGCCTCAACTAAAGAGTATTTAAAAAGTATGTTTGATATTAAAGATCTAAGATAACTAAAATACTTTTTAGGAATTGAAGTATGTAGGTTTAAGGAAGGCATATTTCTCTGTCAAATGAAATATGTATTGGACTTAATAACATCTACAGAAATGCTAGAAGCTAAGCTAGCCAAAACCCCATTAGAAGGCTACAAAGTAGAACCTCAGGGGGAGCTTGAAGATGGCGGCTTTAAAGAGGCAAATTTGTATAGAAAAGTTGTTGGTAAGCTAATATATTTAACTATTACTAGACCTGATTTGCGTTTTGCAGTTAATCAAGTGTTTCAGCATATGCAAGACCCAAAAACAAGGCATTGGGAGATGATTCATAAGATCTTGAGATACTTGAAAGTAACACATGATCAAGGTATATGGATGGGTAGTAATGGAAACACCAATGTAGTTGGTTATTCTTCAAATGTTGAGGCTGAGTATAGAGCAATGAGGAAACTTACCACTGAATGCATCTGGTTTAAGCATTGAGGCGCCAATCACAGTACATTGTGACAATCAAGCAGCAATACACATAGCTTCAAACTCTGTGTTTCATGAGAGAACCCAGCACATTGAGGTGGATTGCCATAAGGTAAGAGAAGCTATTGGAAATGGAATCATCTTACCTTGCTACACAAGGAGTGAAGATCAACTTGCTGATGTGTTCACCAAGGCCATAACACTGAATACTGGCGACTCTATCTATCCAAGACTCGGCCTCATGTCAATTCTTCAACACTGATCCTGATCATGGAGTATTATACTTTTTTCATAGATAAGTTTTTGTTCCAATTAGGTTTTCCTTATTTAGATTTTTAATGAGGTAAAACTTCATGGTTGCAAGCTTAGGCATTCTCCATGCCTTAAGCTTGAGGGGGAATGTTGGTATGAAGAAGAAATGAAGGAAGGTGGATGTGGCCGTGTGGTCTAAGGCTATCTAAGGAAGTGTCTTAGGCTTGTTTGTGGTTAATGATATGTTATCCTTGTAGTCAATCATGTATTAAGCTATCTTTGTATCCAAACAAGCCTAGACTAGATTAGTATAAATAGCTGTCTCTCTCCTCATTTGTAAGCAAGAGATTATAATCTCATTCTAATAAAAATATATTCTCTATAAACTCTCTCTCTCTCAAATTCACCTACTTTCTCTTAATCTTTTCATTCTTTTAATATCTAAATCTCTTAATCTCTCATTATTTCACTCCTTACATGTTCGATTGTAGTAGGCGTGGGCTACTCCTGGATGGCTTTGATCCTCTCCTCATCAATCTTTAGTCCCTGAGAACTCACAATAAAGCCTAGAAAGACCAATTGATCAGTGAAAAACGTGCATTTGTTTAAGTTTGCATATAACCCTTCTAGATGCAATATCTCTAGAACTTTCTCTAAGTGGCTTATGTGATCATCATGATTGAGCTGTAGACCAAATTGTCATCAAAGTAAACCACTACAAACTTACAGATGATTTCCTTTAAGACATGGTTCATGAGTCGCATGAAGGTGCTAGGAGAATTGGTGAGTCCGAATGGCATGACTAACCATTCATATAGACTTTTCTTGGTTTTGAAGGTAGTCTTCCACTCGTTTCCTTCCTTCATTCTAACATGTTGTTATCCACTCTTCAAGTTTATTTTAGAGAAAACTGTGGCTCCACTTAGCTCATGTAACATGTCATCTAGTCTTGGTATGGGATGTCTATACTTGATGGTGATGTTGTTTATGGCTCGAGAATCGACACACATCCTCCAGGTCCCATCTTTAATAGGTACCAACAAGACTGGAACGACACAAAGGCTCAAGCTGTCTCGGATGTATCTCTTAGACATCAGGTCTTATACATGCTCTTCAAGCTCCTTAGATTCACTCATATTGATTCTATAAGCGGGGCGGTTAGGTAAACTGGCTGGTATCTCTTATGAAAAGATATCCTTGAACCGGTCTAAGAGCTTGAGTAATCCTTCACTTATAGTGGATTCTTCTTGATCTGATAACAAACTTTCTCTAAGACCATTAGTAGCACCTGTGTTTTGGATTCAATGGCTTTAATCACAGTGCTTGAAGTTGTAAAGAGGTTAGTCTTACTTACCTTATTCCCTTTATCCATGGCCTTCTGCATCTGATTCCCCTCTTGAGGAGTTAGGAAAGTTAGGCTATGCTTGCGGTTTTCATGAATGTAGGTGTAGAAGTTGATGCGCCTGTTCTGGAGAGTCTCTTTTTTCAAATTGCCATGGTCTTCCTAGCAAAAGGTGACTGGCTTGCATTGGCACCACATCACACTTCACTTGGTCAGAGTATTTTCCTATGCTGAATGGTACTAGGACTTGTTCTGCAATCCTCAATTCAGTTTCATCATTGAGCCAATTGAGCTTGTAAGGTTGCGGGTGCTTGGTCCTTTTAAGCCCTAGCTTATCAACAAGATACTTGCTAGCCACCTTAGTGCAGAAACCACCATCTATAACCAAACTACATACCTTAGACTCAATGCTACTTCTTGTGTGAAAGATGTTTTCTCTTTGCACGGTTTCTGGATCAAACAAGGCACTGAGAGCTTTTTTGAGACTGGGATCTCTCCTGCTTCAGGGTAGTTGGTCACTTCCTCATCAAAATCATTCGGCTCTTCCTCGGCTTCATACTCTCCTTGGTCCTTGAGTAGCATGACTATTTGATTTGGGCACTCTCTTGCATAGTGTCCTTTTCCCTAACATTTATAAATGGTTATGTCACGATTCCTATTGCAAAGTATTTTTAATTGATTTGTTCCCACAGATTTTGTTAAATTTATCAATTGTATATCGGATAAACTTATTTTTAATTAATTATATATATATGCTTAATAGAATTTAGGAATACTAGATTTCAGATTTGTATGTATGAGAGAAATTAATATGTGTAAATTTTATTTTTAAGTTTTTAATTTTTAAACACTAATTAAATAAGATATAAAAAATGTTCAATCATACTAGAAAATTAGATATAGAGAATATTAAATGGATATGCAACTCCAAATTTATGAAAGAAAATATAATCAAACAAAATGTTTTTTTTTCTTCTTCATCTTGTATATAAACAAATTAAATTCAATAATATTGAAAATTCTCTTTCTTTCTCTATCTTTCTTTTCATCCTTCTACCCCTCTCCCTCTCCATTTCCCTCTCATGTTTCCCTCACTCTTTCAGTCTCTTTCTATCTCACTCCCTCTCTCATTCTCGCTCTCTCACTCTCTCTCTCATTCTCGTTCTCTCACTCTCTCTCTCATTATCTCTCTCTCTCTCTCTCTCTCTTTTATGATTTAAAGAGTAACACAAAACACATAATTAATGAACCAAAAACATATCTTAAAAATCTTTTTAATCATCACATTATCATATCTACCATACTGTAAATCATTTTAATTGCAAAATTTTCACATATTCTCTATCTCTCTCCCTCTCTCACTCTCTCCCTCACTCTCTCTCTATTTACATTCTATCATAGTTGTGCTTTAAAAAATAATACAAAATGATAATCAACAAACCAAAAAAATCCATCTTAAAAATATGTTCAATCATCACATTACGTCATTTACCAGCCTATACAACCTCTTTGATTTAGACACAAATTATTTTCTAATTGTAAAGTTCTCACATGTTCTCTCTCTATCTATCTCTCTCTCTTTGTCTCTCTCTATCGAGAGTCTCTCTTAGTTGTGCTCTAAAGAATAACACAAAACCACAATCAATGAATTAAAATATCTATCTTAAAACTATTTTCAATTATCAGATTACCGTATCTACCATAATATACAACCTTTTTAGTTTAGATGCAAAGCATTGCTTATTTCCCATATATTTTTTAAAATTTATTAATTGTATATTTAATAACATAATTTCAATGAATTATATATATATATATATATATATATGATTCATAGAATTTAGGAATATTAGATTTTAGATTTGTATGTCCGTAGTAAATTAATATTTAAATTATACTTTTAATTTTTAAATATTTAAACACAAACGATAAATAATAATATATATTTTTTTTTTAATAAGTGAAAAATGTTCAAACATGCTGGAGAAAATTAATATAGAGAAAAAATGGATATTCAACTGCACAATTATAAAAGAAAATACATAGAATCAAACAAAATAATTTTTCTTTCTTCTTCATCTTGTACATATACAAGACTAAATTCAATAATATTGAAATTTCTCTTTCCTATCATCAAAAATCTTTATCTCTTTCTCTCCCTATCTCCCACTCCATCATTCTTCCCCTTTCCCTATTCATCTCCCTCTCACTCCTTATGTCTCTCCCTGTCTCACTCCCTCTTTCTTTCTCTCTCATTCTTTCTCTCACTCTCTCTCTCATTTTCCCTCATTCTCTCTCTCTCTTAGTTCTGATTTAAAGAGTAAAACAAAACCCGTAATCAATGAACCAAAAAATATCATCTTAAAATTTGTTCAATCATCACATTACCATATCTACCAAACTACACAACCTTTTTGCCTTATACGCAAATCATTTTTAATATCAAATTTTTCAAATGTTTACTTTCTCTCTCTTATTTTCTATGTCTCTCTTTCTCTCTCTTTCTCACTCTCTCTCTATCTTTTTATATCTATCTCTCTCTTCATATTTTATACTCTTTCTTAGTTGTGCTCTAAAGAATAACACAAAATTAAAATCAATAAACAAGAAAAATCCATCTTAAAAATATGTTCAATCATCAAATTACATTATCTACATGACTATACAACCTTTGACTTCGAGGAAAATTGTTTTCTAATTGCAAAGTTCTCACATGTTCTCTCACTCTTTCTCTCTCTCTCATTGTCTTAGATGGATAACAATATTTATATTTTTAACTAATAAAAAATATTTAAACATAGTGAAGAAAATAGATGTAGAAAAAAATAAAAGGAAACGCAATTGCGAGATTACAAAAACAAATAAATGAAATCAATTAAATTTATTATTATTTCTTATTTATCTTACACATATACAAAATTAAATTCAATAATGTTAAAAAATTATTTTTTGTTATCAAAAATATTTTTCTCTCTCTATATATGTCTGTCTCTCTTCATCCCACTGCCTCTCTCGCTCCGTCCATCCCTCCTTTCCCTCTCTCGCTTTCACTCTCCCTCTCTCATTCTCTCATTCTCTCATTCTCTCCCCCTCTCCCTCTCTCTCTCTCACTCTTTCTAACTCTCTTACTTAGTTCTAATTTAAAAGTAACATTAAACCCACGAATCATCAGATTAACTTTTCTACCACACTATACACTCTCTTTAATATAGGTGCAAAACATTTTCTAATTGCATAGTTTCCACAAATTTTGTTTAATTTACTAATTTAATATTTAATAACTTAATTTTTAATAAATTATATATGTAAGATTAATAGAGTTTAGGAATATTATATGTTATATTATATATATATAGAAAATTAGTACGCGTAAATTATATTTTTTAGAATTTTAAAAGAACATACAAAAATAATATATAATACTAAGTAAATTTTCTTAATTAGTGAAAATGTTTAAACAATGGAGAAATAGATATAGAAAAAAATGGATACATAAATGTTATATAAAAAAAGAAAATACATTGAATCAAACAAAATATTTTTTTTTCTTTTTCTTTTTGTACATATACAAAACTAAATTTAATCATGTTTAAAGTTATTTTTCTTGTCATCAAAACTTGTCTCTTTTCTCCCTTTCCATCTGATGCGAGCTAAAGTGGTGGTGCAACTGTTGATCGAGAAACTCGAGACCTTCAGGAGCAAGGCGATGGAATGAGTGGATTGAAAGGACCACACAAGCTGCGGAAGACTTGTGATACACCAGGGTGATTCTTCTTGGCACAAGAAGAAATCGTGGGCAAACAAAATAAATCGCAAAAATGAAGAGAGGATATAATCAACCTGATGTCTAAAGAGCTTTTAGGCTCTGATACCATATGATGCGAGCTAAAGTGGTGGTGCAACTGTTGATCGAGAAACTCGAGACCTTCAGGAGCAAGGCGATGGAATGAGTGGATTGAAAGGACCACACAAGCTGCGGAAGACTTGTGATACACCAGGGTGATTCTTCTTGGCACAAGAAGAAATCGTGGGCAAGCTCTCCAATGAGGATGCAGCCGTTAATGACAATAGTCTAGGGGTTTTTGTTTTGTTAAAAATTGAGTTGTTCTATTCATTCTAAGTAATGAGGCTTATATAGGCCTTATGGTTACAACTTAGGGTAAACAACATGCTGTTTACCCAAAACAACAAGTAATGTAAATTAAAACAGCATGTAGTTCTTTTTGCTGTATAAAACAAAAGGGCTTAAGTCCTAATGACTTAACCATAAAAATATGGGCTGTAAGCCCTAAACTCATACTTAGTCTACAAAAGAAAGAAATGGGATAGATAAGCCTTATGGATGATTTAAGGCCGAATCCGACTAAGACTTGTGAAGGTGTCGGATTGTGTGAACAAGTCTTCGTCGTCATGCGCACTAAGAGTGTTGCCTCATTAAAACCTTCTCCGGAAAACCCAGTGGGACAAAACCGAAGATAGGAAAAAGAGTACAATTTCCTAGCACGTCTTTTGGTGTCTTTACCGCATGGTAATGGTAAAGACACCGGAGGTGAACGGATCCGGCTGGTCTTCTGAGCCGTCTGGTGGCTCCTCATCCGTGAGCTCCTGGTCCTCTGCATGCTCCATGAGCTGGTTGAATTTGTATCCTAAAGCTCGTGCTCTGGAACGTGTCAAAGGTCCTGGTGGAACTCGTGGTATAGCCTGTGGTACGATGTCCTCATCACCATCCCTCTACCCCTCTCTCTCTTCATCTCCCTCTCACATTCCTCTCCCTCCTATTGTCCCTCCTTATCATTTACAGATGGAAAAGACAGAGAATGAGAAGAAATTATTTTATTTTTAATTGTTTACTTCATTTTATTTGGGAGTAATATAGGAAATCAACATTTCATTAAAAAATGAGGGGTACGTAAATAAAATAGGGTATAAGAGATAAAATTGTTAGTCAGAAATACATTTGGATAATTGCCTCAACCTAGAGAACAGTGGCTTCTCTGCCGTGAAGGAGAAAATGAGCTATGTTAGAGAGAGTGAGATAACCTGAACGACTTAAAAAATTGGTGGAAAACTGAAACTGAAAACCAAATTTTTGTTGTGTACTCGGTTTATATTGATGATCGTGTGTCCCATTGGCTTTCACTAGTACTAAGCTGATGTGAGCTAAGGTGGTGGTGCAACTGTTGATCGAGAAGCTCGAGACCTTCAGTAGCAAGGCGATGGAATGGGGTGGATTGAAAGGACCACACAAGCTGCGGAAGACTTGTGATACACCAGGTGATTCTCCTTGGCACAAGAAGAATCCGTGAGGCAGTCTCCAATGGGGTAGTAGCCGTCAACAAAGTAGAAGTCTAGGGTTTTGTTTTTGTGTAAAATCGAGTTGTTTATTCATTCTAAGTGATGAGGCTTATATAGGCCTTATGGTTACAACTTAGGGTAAACAACATGATGTTTACCCAAAACAATAAGTAATGTAAATTAAAACAGCATGTAGTTCATTTTGCTGTATAAAATAAAAGGGCTTAAGTCCTAATGACTTAACCATAAAATATGGGCTGAAGGCCCTAAACTTATACTTAGTCTACAAAAGAAAGAAATGGGATAGATAAGCCTTATAGATGAATAAAGGCCGAATTTGACTAAGACTTGTGAAGGTGTCGGATTGTGTGACAAGTCTTCGTCGTCATGCGCACTAAGAGTGTTGCCTCATTAAAACCTTCTCCGGAAAACCCAGTGGGACAAAACCGAAGATAGGAAAAAGAGTACAATTTCTTAGCACGTCTTTTGGTGTCTTTACCGAATGGTAATGGTAAAGACACCGGAGGTGGAAGAGTCTTCAAGCAGGAACCTCCAATGCTCCCTAGCTGAAGTGAACGGATCCGGCTGGTCTTCTGAGCCATCCGGTGGCTCCTCATCCGTGAGCTCCTGGTCGTCTGCATGCTCCATGAGCTGGTTGAACTTGTCTCCTAAAGTTCGTGCTCTGGATCGTGTCAAAGGCCCTGGTGGAACTCGTGGTATAGCCTGTGGGACGATGTCCTCATCATAAGCGGTGACAATGATCATGTGCATTGTTTGGATTTGAATGAATAAGAATTAGATGTTTGTCTTAGAAAAACCAAAATTTTCAAAATTTTGGCTAATATATTTCTTAAACAATTGCAAATGTTATTGTATGTTATAACTGGCTACATAATTTATGGAAAAAACTAAAAAATATAAGAAATATGTTTAAAACCTAAACTTTCTTACAGTTTAAATTTTAAACTCTAAAATATATACAATTCAATTTATTTTAAGATATAAAACGTTCACATTACATTGTTTTCTTATGTTATTCATGATCATGCTTATTTATGTGAGAATCATGTGGTAAAATAATGAAAGATCGTTGGTGGGCTGTCTTTCACCGAGAAACTCAAGAGGTTGGACAGAAGAGTGGAGAAGTGATGGGTGGATCGAAAGGGACCACACAAGCTGTGGAAGGGCTTGTGATTCTCTAAGAACTTCAACTAAAGAGGCGGCGCCAAATGTTTTTTGGTGGTTCCGACAACTCAAACCAACAAGATGATCCAATGATAGGACTCTTGTTCGAGTAAAGCGAATTTAATGACATTATTGAAGAGGAAGACAAACCCGATCTCCTGGAGAAGACAAACCCGATCTCCTGGAGATAACTTTTGATTCAGATCCTGAAATTTGGAGTTTCTTAGATGTTTCAGACTTATTTCAACAATCCGGTGAAAACGAGAACAGCTCAGCTTCAAGAGCAGAATAAGAGTCTGATGATGAGGACAAAGTCAAGAAATGGTTCAAGCACCTGGAAAGCGAACTCGGGTTGGAAGAAGATGATAATCAACAGCATGAACAGGTAACACAAGACGAGGAAGAAGAAGAACAATCATCATCATCATCATCACTCTTGAAGACCTACGAGCTCATGATACATTAACAATTCCAAATTATGATTCGCTTTACGGGTTATATATTTGCACCGATGACCACATTATCAACTTGGTTTAATTTCATTCTCTCCCTTCCTTGATCCAGCGAATTTCTCTAAGGCATAAAGGGTCTTTTTTTCCTTCTTATCTAGACCCAAATCACTTATAGAATGAGCTTTCTCTGGGCTTCTACTCTAGAATGACTTAGTGGGCTTTTAAACACGTCCTGGGCCTCATCTTCTTGAATCTCCACGTTTATGAGCTTCTCCTGGTCTAGCTCCACGTCTATGGGTTGCTTCTGGTCCAGCTCAAGATCAGACGCATTGCACAAATCCACATTATTCTTGTCCTTGTCCATTTCCAGTTGCAGACATTGCTCTTCGTCAGAGATAGGTTGCTTAATCTCCTCTTCTGGTCTTTCTAGGATCACACCATCCCCTCCTCCTTTGAAATGATTTGACCTCAAATCTATTTCATCTGCAAAACAAGAAAACAAGTTAAAATCTTCAGAGGTATGATTAAGCGCATACTTACCTTGGAATGTTAAAGGTGTTTGCCAAGTAGAATCAAACATATATTCCTTTGGTCCATAATCAACTTGTTTGTCCAGGCCCTGAATCCTCCTTGTTTTTGGAACGAACTCCATAACCTTTCTATCCTGCTTTTTTTCAAACACTAGAAAAACCATATCAAATGTGCATTAGAAATAGACAACCGAATCCCCTGGGTTTAACGTCTTAGAAACAAGACTTTTCTTTTGAACAAAAACCAAACAAATAGATATCATTGCTAGCAAACATATTGGATTATGCTAACTTAGAAACTCTCTCAACATATTCAAATTCAGAACATCTCTTAGCTTCAATTAGATCATGCGTGTTGCTAGACCACCATTCTACCAATGCAAATTCGTGTTCTAGGTTGAGAAAACTTCCAAAAACGTTTTTACTCAATGCAGGGTTCATATCACAAGATTTTAAAACCCAAAAATTTTCACAGCACAAAGTTACAAAACCTTTTCTAACTGATTTCAAGTAATACAACACTTTAATAGAGAAACATTCATTATAATGTTCTCCTAATAAACAATCGATTTTTGTTTTAATGTTCTCTTAATCAACTTATGGCTCAAGTCAAACTTAGAATCACAAGTTTCAGCAAACAAAGAATAATCTGGCCTAGAAAACCTCTCCGACTTAAGTGTTTCAAAATATTGATTCATTTTATCAAAAACAAATCCAGAAACGCAAAGTTCTTTCACATTCTCTAAACCAAATTTTTTTTTCTTCTCCATGTGTAACAATCACAAATAAGCTAGGTAAAGAAATTGCCATACCGATTTCTTTACAGAGATTGAGGCGGCTTCCCTCAATGATAGAGTGAGTGAACGGCTTGAACTCCCAGCTTGCTGTAGGCGCCAAGTTGTTTTCCAATGACAATCGCTTAGGTATATTATCTGGTAGCTTATCTACATGATCCTGCAAAGAAAACTCTCTGATACTCGGTTGCACCGGTTGAGATTAGTAAACCTATATAAGTCTCATCTAATACACCAACTGATGAAACAGAGAAAATATCCTTGTTAAACTCACCCTCAACTACTGATTTCTTACCTTCAAACGATTTTGGCAATGGACCATACATCTCTCTTCTTCCTCTAACTCCATTGGCGTCCTTAGCAACTTCCAGCATCTTCATGTCTCTGGCTGGTGGTACTTTCTTGGGTACCTCTCCTGGTATCTCCTCCTCAATGTCCTGTGACGAGAAGACAAGGTTACTCGGACTCACCGGTTCACAGATGGTTAGTTCTCTACAAATATCTTTTCCATTAAGAATAGAATCAATTTGAGAAAATGGTAGAAAACACTTAGCTGGTATTGAGTCATTTAAGAGCTTATCAGTCTCAAACAACTGCCTAGAAACTGTGGCTTCATTATGAAAAGGTGAAGTTTCTAAAATTTCCTTTCTTTTCTCATTGTTATTCTCATCACTCTCCACAAACAAGCTTCTAGGAATTTGTTTCATGTAGTTGCACATAAAAGATTCATTAGAGAAATCTTTTAAATTTGAATTTGTTTTCTTACCTTTGCAGATTGGACTAAAATGATTGGTTTCTGGCTGTTGGAAGGCCGGTTTCTCCTGAGAACACCTATGCTCCTGGCGTGTCAATTTGGCTGATGATGGGCGTGTGGTTAGTCTCTCATGTGACCTCCTTAGGTGTCTGTCCTGCACATAACCAAATTTATTATAATCTGTAGCAAACTTCTTTTTCATAACAAATTTCATCTCAAACCAAGAAGCAATATGAAGTTATCCATTGTGCCTCATTGTGGATGCAATCTGATCCCACCAATGGATGGCATGACCACTGAATCCACTTGTTGCAAGTCTGATCTTCTTTGCCTCAGTGTAGTGATAACAACAGAACATCCATTCCATCTCTTCTTCCCATTTCAGATAAGCTTTTGGATTAATCTTCCCATGGAATGATGGAATCACAAGCTTAGATTAACTAAGGTACTCTTCTGCTCTAGGGAGACGATGGTGATAAGAGTTAACTTCTGCTTTTCTGCCTGCAGAGATTGAAAAGTCATGAAACTCATTAGCATGGTTAGTCCTAATGAAATCTTGTTGCAGCTTCCTAGTGATCTCAGTCATCATAGCTTCACATTGGAACTGATCAAGATAAACAATCTGATCCAGTGAATTTTTCCTTGCCATGAAGTTCCTGAAACAAACTAAGCAAACAGATTAGAAAATCCTCTCTCTCTCTTTTGGTTCTCTCAGTATTCAATCCTCTTGCTATTTCCACAAGTTCATAATAGATCAAAGCCCAATCACCTAAGATATAGAGCTACAACCTACTGTGATTAAGATAGAAAGATTGTAAGATTTTTTTTGTCAGCTGATTAACCTTCTCCTAACAGGGTTTCTCTTCTGCTTTTTTTTCAGTTTTTTTTGTTTTGAGATATATCATTTTCTTAGATCCTTTTGTAATTCAGGAGAGGCTCAGCTGACTTAAAAAATATAGAAAAAGAAGAATTTGTTTATGAAACTAAAAAATGAAAATAAATTGATGGTGGGGTGAGATGGTTTTGAAATCAAGTGATTTCAACAAACCCTAACCTTCAAGAGGATTTGATACCACTTTGTGCGGCCCTAGTTGTTTTAAAACCAAAGGATCGACTTGAAGAAGATTGATTTGGCGATAGAGGAGGCTACTAGCACTCTTTGCTGGCAGCGGCTTGTATGGATGGAGGATTGGAGGTTAATAGCTCTCCAATCATGCGAAGGAGAAGGTGTTTATAGATTCCAATAACACAGGTTCACCCTGCTTTAGAGCTATGGATGATCACAATAGATTACTCTATGATTTAGTGATTTAGGGTTCAATGTTCTTAGGCTGAACAGAGAAAGCAATTAAAAGTTCTCTAAGTTTAATATTAAAAATCGTGGGTGTCTTACAATGGGGGGGGTGAATGCCTTTTTAAAGGCAGAAAATCCTAACTAATCTAATCTAATCCCAAAAAAATATACCAAAATGATACTTTTTGTCATAGAATATTCTAACCAATTTAATCTAATCCTAAAGAATATACCAAAAAATAATTCTTGCCAAAGAATATTCTAACTAATCTAAGCTAATCCTAAAGAATATACCAAAATGATACTTCTTGCTTAACTTATCCTAACTAACTCTCTGGTTAAATTTTAATGATTAATTACAAACCAATAAACAAATTAAACCAATTTGTTAGTTTAATTTCATTCTCTCTCTTCCTTGATCCAAATTTTTTTGTAAGGCATAAAGAGCCTTCATTTTACTCTAAAATCACTTGTAGAATGGACTTTCTCTAGGCTTTAACTTTAGAATGAGTTAATGGGCTTTTAAACACGTCATGGGCCTCCTTTTCTTGAATCATTACGTCCATGAGCTTCTCCTGGTCTAGCTCCACGTGTATAGGTTGCTTCTGGTCCAGTTTCAAATCAGACTCATTGCACAAATCCACATTATTCTTGTCCTTGTCCATCTCTAGTTGCAGACATTGCAGTTGGGCGCATTCAAAGGCTTTCAAGTTGTCTGCCAAAACCAAGTGAGCACAAGAAGTGTGTTGCTCAGCCTAATTCTCTCATCAAAGGTTCTATCAAGGATAAGTTCGTTAACTCTATAATATTAGGTTGAGAATTTGGCTAGATATTATACTTGATACCAGACTTGATTTTATTCAAGTTCTGGAATACTAATCTATATTTTTGAGTTGCTATGATGTTTTAGATTAGGAAGTGACGAAAAACAGTCATAAGCATGATTTACCATACATCAATGAGTAAAAGCATGGTGGAAGAGTGTATTAGGAGACAAGTGTGCTCACTCTACCCAAGCTTAATTATACAATCTTATTTTCTTAAGTTAAGCTTATTGAAAGTCGAAGGTGAAGCAAAATGAAGCTGGTCAAAGGGAAATTCAAAACATATAAGGGAAGAGAACCATGTGATCATGATGAATCCACATACCTTAATGTGAAGTTCTTAGAGAACCAGACTGGTCTAGATCATTTCATCCAAAAATCGCCACCCACTATTATAAAAGAGAAGTTAAAATCAGTCTTACATTATAATGCATTGTTTATCTTGTGAGAAATGATACATGCATGTATATGTGTATGTAAACATGTTCAATTTGAAGGCTTTAAGGAAAGCTGGATCAAAATCACCTCTTAAAGACAATGAGTCAAAAGAAAGGGGAAGAAATGAATCAGACTTAGAAGACGCTTCAAAGCAGCCATTCACAAGGGATAATCAACAAGGTCTTGTTCAAGGATCTATGGAGCTCACTATGGTGGACTTAAAGCTCACAGATTCAATAGCCAATCCCTAAGCTAAGAAGACTTCACTCTTTTTTCCTTAGTATTGGTTTTGTCCCAAAGGGTTTTCATACTAAGGTTTTTAATGAGGAAATTATTTAAGGTTCCAAGCTTGGTTTTTATGAATATTAAAAATCAAGCTTGAAAGGGAGTAAAGAGAAGAAGGAGGAACGTCTCTTCATCTTTGCAAGTTCAACTATTCACCCATGCTTAAACTTGAGGGGGAGTGTTGAAATGAAGAAGAATAGAAGTAGATACTCTGATGCAATAACCAAGGGGTGAGTTGTCTTTCACCGAGAAGCTCAGGTTGCTGGACAGAAATCGACAGAAGTGAAGAGTGGATCGAAGGGACCACACAAGCTGTGAAAGGGGCTTGTGATACTCCAAGAACTTCAGCCACACTAGGCTGAAGCACACGACAGCTGCAAGGGGAGGTGCTTTGCGGCGCCTTTAGGTTTAGACACTAGTCTTAGGTTTTGTCAAAATGTTTGTTATTTCATTAATGTGTAGACAAAAGGCTTATATAATACCTTATTACAACTTAGGCTAAACTACAAGATGTTTAGCCTTACAAGAATTAACTTATTGGCAATTAAAATAGAAAATGGGTCCCAAATAGTCAACATGACTTAAACCCAAATAATTACTTAGTCAAGAAAATAGAAATAAGATAGGAAAAACCCAATAATACTTAGGTTAGAAATCGAATGAAGACTTGTGAATGAGATGAAATAGTGAACAAGTCTTCACCGTCTTGCGCACTAAGAGTATTGCCTCATTAAAATCTTCTTCGGAAAACCCAGTGGGATAAAACCGAAGATAGGAAAAAGAGTATAATTTTCTAGTATGACTTTTGGTGTCTCTACCAGATGGTAATGGTAAAGACACCGTAGGAGGAAGATTTTTCTGAAAAGAACCTCCATGGCTCCTTATCTAGCTGGAACGGGTCAGTGCATGGATCGGTCGAGGCGTGGTCTGGTGGAGGCTCGGACATGGTCTAGCGGGACGGTGGACGGTCGGACGTGGTCGAGCGGGATGGCTGGAACGGGCCACTTGGACGCGTGCTGGTCGGCATGGTCAGCTCGGGGTCCTCTCCGGTTCTACTCTCCAGGAGCATGTTGAGCTTGTCTCCTAAGGCTTTCCTCTTGGACCGCGTGAGAGGTCCAGGTGGAATGACTGGTGCAATGGCTGGCTCGATGTCCTCATCATTCCTTCCCTCTTGAAGTGCTTTGGTCTCCAATGTGAAGTCCTCACCTGCATCAAACAACTCTAAGTCAGAAACATTGAACGTACTAGACACGTTATACTCACCTGGAAGTTCGAGCTGGTAGGCGTTGTCGTTGATTTTCCAAAGGACGCGGATTGTACCATCTCCCCCGGGGTACAAGCTTACTCTTCCGTCGTTAGGGGAATCTCTCTGGTCGCAGATGTAGCCAAACCTAATTTCCCTTGATGTGATCCTCACCAGGCCTAAGGAGGTTCAGGACGACCTGAAGCTGGGAGTGGAATATCTGGAGCTGAAAATGGACAAACAGAATGACCAGACGTACAACTCCACGGGCGACCTGAAGCTGACCATGAACATCTGTGAGCATAATCATCCGGCCCATTGGAGATTGGCATTTGGGCCCACTTTCATCAGCCCATTATCATTTCTAAATCCAGGCCCAGCCCATCTCCTTTTCAGCCACCAAAAGTTATTGCTAGATAGTGGTTGAGAAGTTATTCAATTAATGCATTTAATAGTTGCTTGCATATGCCTGCATGTTCTTGGAGTTTGTACCAAGCATGCAAGCCTTTCTCATTTTTTTGATTTTCTGCATGTTCTTGCATGCTCTCGGAACTTGTGCCAAGCATGCAAGACATTCTCATTCTCTATTTAAGCATGGCCTTGGCCACATTTGTAATCATCGAATTTTTAATCAAGAAGTTTCTTTCTCTTTAGAAATTTTCGATCATTTGAACAGTGTGTAATATCTGTTCTTCTCTTAGATCTCCTCTTGGTGTGTAATATCCTAGAGCCATCTAAGAAATCCTTGTGCTCTTTGGTGCGTCATATCCAAACGAGTATAAGCCGGTATATCAGAGGCCTTTCCGCAGCCTTTGTGCGACCGCATCACTCCACATTCCTTGGCAACTTGAGCTCACGCTCGTTGTGCAAGTCTTATCCAGTTCTTCATCCCCTTGTTGTGCCGATTTTGGGTTTGATCCTTCCTAGGATCTCATCAAGTGGTATCAGAGCAACACAACAAGTAGGATGTTCAAGCCAGAAGATATTGAGGAAGCTATCACAGCCAGAATAGAGCAATTGAAGAACTTTTTTATTGCTGATTTTTCAAAGGAGATGAAGGAAGTGCTTAAGGACGTTTTGAAGAACCATCCAAAGAGTCCAACCAAACGTCCATCTGTACCTAAGGCAACAGACCATGAGCTTCTGGAAATCAATGAAGTAAAACTTGAAGATGAAGATGTTTGGCAACCATGGTGGGACATATACCCTGAAGACTGTCCAGAAGAAAAGTCACCAGATTTGCAACAACTTCAAGACCATTCGGATTTGAGGACAAATCCTCTTCAAGTGGGAGGGGATGATGTGATCCTCACCAGGCCTAAGGAGGTTCAGGACGACCTGAAGCTAGGAGTGGAAGATCTGGAGCTGAAAATGGACAAACAGAATGACCAGACGTATAACTCCACGGGCGACCTGAAGCTGACCATGAACATCTGTGAGCATACTCATCCGGCCCATTGGAGATTGGCATTTGGGCCCACTTTCATCAGCCCATTATCATTTCTAAATCCAGGCCCAGCCCATCTCCTTTTCAGCCACCAGAAGTTATTGCTAGATAGTGGTTGAGAAGTTATTCAATTAATGCATTTAATAGTTGCTTGTATATGCATGCATGTTCTTGGAGTTTGTACCAAGCATGCAAGCCTTTCTCATTTTTTTGATTTTCTGCATGTTCTTGCATGCTCTCGGAACTTGTGCCAAGCATGCAAGACATTCTCATTCTCTATTTAAGCATGGCCTTGGCCACATTTGTAATCATCGAATTTTTAATCAAGAAGTTTCTTTCTCTTTAGAAATTTTCGATCATTTGAACAGTGTGTAATATCTGTTCTTCTCTTAGATCTCCTCTTGGTGTGTAATATTCTAGAGCCATCTAAGAAATCCTTGTGCTCTTTGGTGCGTCATATCCAAACGAGTATAAGCCGGTATATCAGAGGCCTTTCCGCAGCCTTTGTGCGACCGCATCACTCCACATTCCTTGGCAACTTGAGCTCACGCTCGTTGTGCAAGGCTTATCCAGTTCTTCATCCCCTTGTTGTGACGATTTTGGATTTGATCCTTCCTAGGATCTCATCATTCCTCCTTGAAAACCATGTGCATGCGGCCTTTATTGGCGTTCTTGACATTCTGGATGTTCTGTTGTTCCAGGTTTGCCTTGGTTTCTTCATGAAGACGCTTGATGTAGTCCGCCTTTGCTTCTCCCTCTATGCTGATGGCATCTCCCAATGGTATGGGTGTGAACTCGATAGGCGTGGTCGGGTTGAAGCCGTAGACGACTTAAAATGGAGAACGCTTCGTGCCGGAGTGTGTTGCCCTGTTGTAAGCGAACTCGACATACGGAAGGCACTCCAGCCAATTCTTCAAGTTGCGACCAATGGTTGCCCTCAAGGTCTGGGACAAGGTCCAGTTGACAACCTCTGTCTGTCAGTCAGTCTGCGGATGGTATGCGGTGGAGAACAAGAGGTTGGTGCCCAATTTGGGCCACAATGCTCGCCAGAAGTGGCTGAGGAACTTGGTGTTGCGGTTGGAGACGATCGTCCGGGGAATGCCATGCAGTCGTACTATCTCCTTGAAACTTGTAACACCCCCGATCCTCCTAGATTGGAAGAGGCTACGATGGCACGATTCCCGTCCGTCCGAACCTCCGAATATATTATGAAAGAACAGGTCAACAGTCTGGCTTGCGTCATTGGTCTTGTTGCAAGCGATGAAGTGTGCCATCTTGGAAAATCGACCACTACGAAGATGGAGTCCTTGTGGTTTATCTTCGGCATGCCTAAACCAAAACCCATGGAAATGTCCGTCCAGGGAGCAGATGGGACTGGTAACGGCATGTAAGGACCCTGCGGATGCATCTTGGATTTAGCCACCGTTTGCAGATAAGGCAACTTGCGAAGTGTGCCTCTACATCTTGTCGCTGGTGGGTCCAGTAGAAATGCTCCTTAAGCATGTTTAAGGTCTTGTCAATGCCGAAATGACTTATGAGACCTCCTCCGTCGACCTCTCCGAGAAACAGCTCTCGAATTGATCCTCTCCAAATGCCAAGTCGCTTGTCCTTAAAGAGGAACCCGTCGTGAAGAAATAAACGGTTGTAGTTGTCCTTGCCGTGCTCCAGGTAGACCTGAGTGAAATCTGCGTCGTCAGCGTACAACTATTTGATCATATCGAAGCCCATAACTTTTGACTCCATGTTGGAAATCAGACTGTATATGCGGGATAAGGCGTCGGCGACAATGTTTTTGTTCCTTTCTTATACTTGATAACGTATGGAAAGGTCTCGATATACTCCAACCAACGAGCATGTCTCTTCTTCACATGGACTGTCCTCTGATGTGCTGAAGTGTCTGATGGTCGGTGTGAATGATGCACTCATGGGCAAGAAGATAGTGCTGCCAAGTCTCTAAGGCGCGGACTAGGCATAGAGCTCCTTGTCGTAGGTCAGATAGTTAAGAACAGCTCCACTTAACTTCTCACTGAAGTAGGTGACAGGTCGTCCGCCTTGTGTGAGAAAGGCTCCAATGCCAATCCCTGAGGCATCACACTCGAGCTCGAATGTCTGAGTGAAGTCCGACAGAAAGAGGACTGGGGCGTGGGTGAGGCGTTCCTTCAGAAGGTTGAAGGACTTATCCTACTCTGGCCCCCAACGAAAGTCTTGGTTCTTCTTTATTGTCGAGGTCAACGGACCAACTATCGTGCTGAAATCTCGGACGAACCATCGATAGAAGCTGGCGAGTCCATGGAAGCTACGGACTTGGCTGGCGGTCGTCGGTGAGGGCCACCCCTGTATGGCCTTGATCTTCTCGTCGTCCACCCGAAGTCCCTGGGAACTCACGACAAAACCAAGAAAAATGACTTGGTCGGTGTAGAATGTACATTTCTTGAGATTTGCGTACAACTGCTCTCTCTGCAAAGTGGTAATCACGGCCTCTAGGTGCTCCAGATGGTCTGTGTAGGTCGTGCTGTATACGAGAATATCATCGAAGTAGACTACTACAAACTTTGCAATGAACGGACAAAGGTCCTCGTTCATAAGGCTTATGAATGTACTTGGAGCGTTTGACAGGCCGAATGACATTACTAGCCACTCATAAAGACCCTGCTTGGTCTTGAACGCAGTCTTCCATTGGTCTCCTTCTCGCATCCTCACTTGATGATATCCGCTTTCTAGGTCAATTTTGGAGAAGATCGCGGCTCCGCTTAACTCATCTAACATGTCATCCAGGCACGAAATGGGGTGCTGGTACTTGATTGTATTGTTGTTGATGGCGCGACAGTCAATGCACATCCTCCAGCTCTCGTCCTTATTTTGTATGACCGGGACGGCACAGGGACTAAGGCTTTCTCGTACGTAACCTTGAGTCATGAGGTATTGGACTTGCCGTTCTAACTCTTTAGCCTCTTCGGGGTTTACTATGTATGCAAGACGGTTGGGTATTTGAGCTTCGGGAATAAAGTTGGTGCTCGATCCCTCTGATAGGTGGGAGACCGGCTGGAATTTCTTCCGGAAATACGTCGGCATATTTTTCTAGCAAGACTTGGATCTCTGCAGGTAATGGTACCTCGGTGCTACTCGTGTTGAGGCTCTCTCTGTAGAGCATCAAAGTGAGCTCGGTATCCTTGGTGCAGGTGGCTTTCCGCATGTATACCACATTTATTAAGAAGTTCTCCTTACGGGCATGTTGATCTTTCACCATCTTAGATTGCATCTCTTGAACGGCGTGGGCAGACATTGGTGCAAGATTGTATCTACGCTTGTCGTGGACGAATGAGTAGAAATTGGTCCGTTTGTTATGCGTAGTCTCTCGGCCAAATTGCCATGGTTGTTCGAGCAGAAGATGTCCAGATGACATCGGGACGACATCACATGTGACATGGTCATGGTATCTGCTGATGTTGAAAGAGACCTTAACTTGGTCCGAGATGTACAACTCCGTCTTGTTGTTCAGCCATCGTAGTTTGTAGGTTTTAGGATGCTTGGTCACAGGCAATCCTAGTTTCTACACCATGTATTTTCTGGCGGCGTTGGTGCAGGACCCTCCGTCGATAATCAACGAGCACACTTTCCCAACTATTGTACATTTTGAATGGAAAATGTTCTCTCGCTGCTCTTCTTCTTGCTCGAATCTCGAGTTGAGAACTCGTAGGATCATGAGCATTTCTCCGGAGTCGGCGTACTCAATGTCCTCGTCGGACTGCTGATGGATCGGAAATGCGGGCTCCTCTTGTTCATCCTTGGATTGGTAGTCTCCGGAAGCAGTGAGTACCATTGTCCGTTGAGTGGGATATTCCCGGGACATGTGTCCTCTGCCTTTACATTTGAAGCATACTGATGTAAGCGTAGTGGTGGTGCAACTATTGGTCGAGAATCTCGAGACCTCCAAAAGCGAGTTGGATGAAAGGGGTGGATTGAAAGGACCACACAAGCTGCGGAAGACTTGTAATACACCAAGTTGTTCTTCTAGTCACAAGAACAAGTAGTCTAGGGTTTTATTTTTTTAAAAATCGTGTTGTCTTATTACTTGTAAGAGATGAGGCTTATATAGGCCTTTTAGTTACAACTTAGGGTAAACAACATGATGTTTACCCAAAACAACAAGTAGTGTAAATAAAAAAAACATGAAGTTCTTTTTGTTGTAGAAAGGAAATGGGTTTAAGGCCTTAAACTTATACTTAGTCTAAATAATGAAGAAATGAGATAGTTGAGCCTTGTAGATGAAAGAAGGCCGAATATGGGTTTAAGGCCTTAAACCTCCAATGTTCCTTAGCCGAATCAAATGGGCCTTGATGAAACTCGGAGCCGTCTGGTAGGCCTTCATCCGTGGTCTGGGTATCTACTATCTCCATCAGCTGGTTGAACTTGTCTCCCAAGGCTCGAGCCTTGGAACGTGTCAGTGGTTCTGGTGGAACTCGTGGTGCAGTCATTGATACGATGTCCTCACCATTCCCTCCCTCTTCAGGTGCTTTTTTCTCCAAAGTAAAATCTTCCCCTGCATCAAAAAACTCCAAGTCAGCAACATTAAACGTAGTGAAAACATTATACTCACCTGGGAGTTCCAGTTGATAGGCATTGTCGTTGATGCGACGCAGGACTCTGAACAGGCCGTCTCCTCGTGGTGCCAGTTTGCTCTTTCGTCGTTGGGGAAAACGTTCGGGTCGCAGATGTAGCTAAACCCAATCTCCTTCCTTAAAGACCACGTGCTTCCTGCTCTTGTTGGCGTGGTTTGCTGTTTGAGAGTTCCTCCGTTCCAGATTCTCCTTGACTTCCTGGTGCAGGCACTTGACATACTCCGCTTTGGCTTTTCTCTCCAAGCTGACAACTTCCCCTAGTGGTATAGGTGCGAATTCGATGGGGGTAGTTGGGTTGAAGCCGTAGACGATCTCGAATGGTGTCTTCTTAGTTTCTTAGTTCCAGAATGAATCGCTCTGTTGTAGGCAAACTCGACATAGGGAAGGCATTCTAGCCAATTCTTCAAGTTACGACCAATTGTCGCTCGCAGCATCTGGGAGAGTGTCCTGTTGATGACCTCGGTCTGACCATCCGTCTGTGAATGATATGCCGTGGAAAAAATCAAGTTGGTGCCAAGCTTCTTCCACAATACTTGCCAGAAATGGCTGAGGAACATAGTGTCCCTGTCGGACACAATGGTCCTCGGGATGCCATGCAGGCGGACTATCTCTCGGAAGAATAAATTTGCCGTCCGAATTGCATCGTTCGTCTTGTTGCATGGTATGAAATGGGCCATCTTAGAAAAACGATCTACCATGACGAGGATGGAGTCCTTGTGATGAACTTGTGGTAAGCCGAGCACGAAATCCATCGAAATATCCGTCCATGGCGATGATGGTACCGGTAGTGACATGTATGGGCCTTGTGGGTGAATCTTAGACTTAGACTGTTTGCAGACAAGGCATTTCTCGCAATGGGATGGGCTTCCACATCTCGACGTTGACATGACCAATAGAAGTGTTCCTTGAGCATACTCAAGGTTTTGATACCAAAATGCCCCATTAATCCGCCACCATGAGCCTCTTTCAGCAGAAGTTCTCGAACGGATCCTCCGGGAATGCAAAGACGCTTGTCCTTGAAGAGAAATCCATCAAACAAATAGAATCGGTTGTATTTGCCCTGACCATGTTCCTTGAAAGGCTCCTGGAAGTCGTGATCTTCAGCATAGAGGTCCTTGAGCATTTCAAAGCCCATAACCTTTGACTCTATGACCGAAATCAGGCTGTGTCTGCGGGATAATGCATCAGCTACGACATTGTCTGCGACTTTCTTGTACTTAATGACGTAAGGGAATGTTTCGATAAATTCCAGCCATTGAGCATATCTTTTCTTGAGCATCGTCTGATCTTTAAGATGTTGAAGTGTCTGGTGGTCCATATGTATGACGCATTCTCTTGAGAGCAGATAATGTTGCCAGGTCTGCAAGGCTCGGACCAACGCGTAAAGCTCCTTGTCATACGTAGGATAGTTTAAAGCTGATCCGCTTAATTTTTCACTAAAGTAGGCAATTGGTTTTCCACCCTGTGTCAGGACTGCTCCAATGCCTACACCTGAAGCGTGACACTCGACTTCGAAAGTCTTGTCAAAATCTGGCAGGATAAGGACAGGTGCGCATGTGAGGTGCTCCTTCAACAACTGGAAGGACTTTTCTTGTTCTGGGCCCCACTTGAAATCTTGGTTCTTTTTGATGGTCGATGTCAATGGGCTGGCAATCGTACTGAAATCTCGTACAAACCATCGGTAGAAGCTTGCTAGCCCATGAAAACTCCAAACTTGGCTGGCATTAGTTGGCGTGGGCCACCCCTGAATTGCTCGAATCTTTTCTTCGTCGACTCGAAGTCCCTGCGAGCTCACGACGAATCCAAAGAGAACAACTTGATCCGTGCAGAAGGTACACTTTTTAAGATTCGCATACAACTGCTCCTTCTGGAGTGTCACGATTACAGTCTCCAAGTGCTCCAAGTGATCTGAGTAGGACGCACTATAGACGAGTATGTCGTCAAAGTAAACCACAACAAATTTCCCAATGAATGGTCGGAGGACTTGATTAATGAGACGTATGAAGGTGCTTTGTGCGTTGGACAGGCCGAAGGGCATTACCAACCACTCGTAGAGGCCCTGCTTAGTCTTGAAGGCTGTCTTCCACTCCTTCTTCTCGCATTCAAACTTGATAATATCCACTTTTTAGATCGATTTTAGAGAAGACAGAAGCTCCACTCAATTTGTCTAGCATGTCGTCGAGGCGCGGAATAGGATGCCGATACTTGACAGTGATGTTGTTGATAGCGCGACAGTCGACGCACATTCGCCAGCTTCCATCCTTTTTCAGCACTAGGAGGACGAGAACTGCATAAGGACTAAGTCTTTCTCTGACGTAGCCTTGAGCCATGAGATCTTGAACCTGTCGTTCGAGTTCTTTGGCTTCCTCCGGAGTAACCTTGTAAGAGGGTTTGTTCGGCAATTGGGCTCCGGGAATGAGGTTGATATGATGCTCAATGCCTCTGAGGGGTGGCAACCCTGGAGGAATCTCGTCTGGGAAAACGTTCGAGTATTTATCCAATAACGATTGGACGTCCGCGGGCAGAATGCTGCTGGTGGCCTCAGATGCGCTCAATACCTCTTTTTATAGCATGAGTACGAGCTGAGTGCCTGTGATGCTAACCACCTTCCTCATATCTGCTATGTTGACGAGGAAGTTTTCTTTCCGGGCATGATGGTCATTTGCCATTTTGGATTGCATCCCGTGCACTTCTTGTGGTGACATAGGTGTTAGATTGTACCTACGGTTATCATGGATGAAGGAGTAGAAGTTTGTGCGTCCATTATGCGTAGTTTCTTTATCGAATTGCCAAGGTCGTCCCAATAGGAGATGTCCGGTTGACATGGGAACGACGTCACACAAAACTTGGTCCTGATACCTTCCTATGCTGAAAGAAACTCGGATCTGGTCGGATATATATAGCTCTGTCTTGTTGTTAAGCCACCTAAGTCTGTAGGGTTTCTGATGTTTAGTCACAGGTAGCCCAAGTTTTTCTACCATGTACTTGCTGGCAGCATTGGTGCAGGAGCCACCGTCGATGATTAGGGAACACACTTTTCCTAGGATGGTGCATTTTGAGTGAAAAATGTTTTCACACTGCTCAATGTCCTCTTGCTCTAGCCTCGAGCTGAGTACTCTCCTGATCAATAACATCTCTGCCGAGTCAGCATTTTCTACTTCTCCTTCAGACATTGGGTCAGCCGTGGCAGGATCCTCTTCTTGTTCGTCTGCTGAGTCGTAATCTCTGGAAGCAGTCAAAACCATAGTCCTTTGGTTAGGGCATGTCCGAGACATGTGCCCTATACCTTTACATTTGAAGCATACAATGGCGCTACTCTTCTGTGGTTAACTTGTGTTAGAAGTCGGTGGGCTAGGCTTGGGGGTCGTCCTTGGTGCCTTGGTAGGCACACTGCTGTCCACGGCCTTGCCCCTTTGTCGTGGGTCACCAGTGGGGGCAGCGCGGTCCCCAAGTGCTCTTTGGTCTGATTGGCGCTGAAGACTTCCGTCGGTTGCTCTTCTCGATCTGAACCGCTAGATGAAAAAGCTCACCAAGGTCGTGATAAGGCTGTAGCTCGATTTTTTGTGCTATCGACTCATGCAATCCGTCGATGAACTGAGCCATGAGACTTTCTTCCGAGTCATCCATCTCGAGAGTGTTCCATAGGTGCTCGAATTCGTCAAAGTATTTAGACACCGTTTTGCTGCCTTGGGTAAGGCATCTGAATCGTCTTTGGAGTTCTCGGTGGAAGTGAGGTGGTACGTAGCGTCGCCTCATCAGCTTGGTCAGCTCGTACCACGAAGTTAGAGCTCCCATTCTTGCTCTTCTGCGAGTGGCGATCTCGCGATCCCACCATGCCAATGCATGGTCGATAAACTGAGCTGTTTCTAATGCAACTCTACGGGGGTCATCGTAGTTATAGTATTCAAAAAGTAGCTCCATTCGCCTTTCCCAGTCTAAGTATTCTTCGGAGTCTAGTTTTCCCTGAAAAAAGGGTGGGTTCAGCTTGACGTCCGGGTGAACGGATGGCTGCCTGGGCGGCGGCAGTGGCTCATCATAGTACTGGTCTCGTCCTAGGCTACGGTGGGATGCCTCGGGTCGGTCATATCGATGCTGGTGCGTATGGGCGGCAGGTGCTGGTGCCGGTTGCTCCAAACGCTCAAGACGAGTCGTGACGGTTGACATCTGGGCAGTCAATGTTTACAACAGCTGAATCATTGTTTGATTGGGCTGCCCAGAAGTGGACTCGTCCTGCCCTTACATATTTCCTTTTCGGAGAAAAGGAAATTTTTTTTAGAAATGGAAAGTTTCCCGGAGGGAAAACTTGCAGAATGTGCAAAACTTTCCTTAAATGTAAATTTTCCACAAATATTATTTTATTTTTTCATAATATTTATACAAGCAAGAAAAGAAATAGCTAAAACACAAAATGGAAACTATCAATAAAAGGAAATTTTCCTAAGTCTAGAAAAGGAAACCTAAAAAAGAAAAAATATGGAAAATATCCTACCTAAAACTGAAATAGAAACTAATAAATAGAATATATCCTAAAATTTAGTGCCTAATAAAATCTAGGAAACTACCTAAAACTATCTAAAAAATTTCCTAAACTAATTTCTTGCCTAGAAAATTTAAGGAAACTATCTAAATTACTAGGAAAAACTTCCTAAAACTCACAGCTAAAAATCTAGACACTAACTACCCTAGCTAACCTAGCCGCCTAAGGAAACTAACTCACGGAAACCCTAAGCTACACGGGAACGAGCTAGGAATACTCGGAGCTAATGCGCGGCCTATGGGAACTAAGCCTAGCGTGACGGTGCTATGGACACGACCGAAAACCTAAACACGCGGACGGGGACTAGGACTCACGCTGGTACTCGGACTTGGAACACCTAAACCTAGCGGAGCACCTAAACCTGGCGGCAGGCGGGATGGTACTAGTGACACGACCAAAAAGTAACCCAGGACTCTCGCGACCTAACAAGACACGGCAACACGGACGCGGGTAGTACAAACCTGGGACACCCTAGCGCTACCTCAGACAACCTAAACCTAGAACGCGGATGGGTGGAACCTAGGATTAGACGCGGGAATGGAGCATACGGCTCATGGACGCGGTACGAGGAACACAAACGAATGCTAGTCTAAGGGTGGACACACGGACACGGATGACTAAGGGCTAAAAGACGCGGTAAGGGCTAAACAACCTAGCAAGGACTTAGGGTGCACTAAGGGTAACCTAGCAAGGCATAAGCAACAACTCCTTATGGATTTCAAGTATGTGAAAGTGTTCTAGGTGGGTTTCTAAAAGGCTCTAGATTATTTTTAAACAACCTAAACAATGTTTTTGTTTTCTTTTTCTTAAAAAAAGTTCTAGCAACAACTAATAATGAAACAAACAAAATTTTTCTATATATTTTTTTTTGTCTAAAAAATTTTTAACACTACAAGCAATGAAAACAAGCAAATTTCTCCTACCTTTGTTTTAAAAAAAAAAATATGAAAAATAAGAACAAGGAATGATAGAACCTGATTTTTATGTATTTTTTTGTAGGATTTTTTTTTTTGTATGTGACTTGATTCTTCTCCTTCTTACCGAGAACCTCTGGGGAAAGAGAAAAAAATACAATCAAAAGCCAAAAACTGCTGAACAAAAACAAGAAGAAATCGCCAAAAACAAAGGATAGAATCAACCTGATGAGCAGGAGCTTTAAGCTCTGATACCAGATGATGTAAGCGTAGTGGTGGTGCAACTATTGGTCGAGAATCTCGAGACCTCCAGAAATGAGTTGGATGAAAGGGGTGGATTGAAAGGACCACACAAGCTGCGAAAGACTTGTGATACACCAAGTTGTTCTTCTTGTCACAAGAAGAACGAAGACAAGTTCTCCAAAGGAAGTGGGCAGCCGTCAAGAACAAGTAGTCTAGGGTTTGATTTTCTTAAAAATCGTGTTGTCTTATTACTTGTAAGAGATGAGGCTTAAATAGGCATTTTAGTTACAACTTAGGGTAAACAACATGATGTTTACCCAAAACAACAAGTAGTGTAAATAAAAATAACATGAAGTTTTTTTTGCTGTAGAAAGGAAATGGGCTTAAGGCCAAATAACTTAAACATAAAAATATGGGCTTAAGGCCTTAAACTTATACTTAGTCTAAATAATGAAGATAGTTGAGCCTTGTAGATGAAAGAAGGCCGAATTTTGATTAAGACTTGTGAAGGGTGTCGAATTCTGTGAACAAGTATTCGTCGTCTTGCGCACGAAGAGTGTTGCCTCATTAAAACATTCTCCGGAAAATCCAGTGGGAGGTAAAGACACTGGAGGTAGAACAGTCTTCGAGTAGGAACCTCCAATGTTTCTTAGCTGAATTAAACAGGCCTTGATGAACCTCGGAGCTGTCTGGTGGGCCTTCATCTGTGGTCTGGGTATCTGCTATCTCCATCAGCTGGTTGAACTTGTCTCCCAAGGCTGGAGCCTTGGAACGTGTCATTGGTCCTGGTGGAACTCGTGGTGCAGTCGTTGATACGATGTCCTCATCACATATGATCTCTCTGGTCCACTGAGGCTGGGTCGTGTTCGTGGTACTAGGCTGCTTTGGGGCGGATGGAGCTGGTCTGGGAGCTGAGCTGCTGACCACGACTTTGCCCTTAAGTCTTGGGTCAATGGGCTGAGTCGTCCGATTGAATGGCTTGGAACCGGTGTTCCAGGTGGTCTTGGGTCAAGAAGGTGCGGCAAGTTTACGTTTATGGCACTTCTCTATCTGGACTGCGAGGTAGAAAAACTCGCCTAGGTCATGGTATGGCTGCAAATCTATTTTTTTGGCGATGGATTAGTGCAGAGATGCTCGAATTCATCGAAATGTTCAGACACCGTCTTGCTTCCTTGTGTAAGTCTTTGAAAATGTCGCTGAAGCTCACGGTGGAAATGAGGTGGGACGTAGCGTCTCCTCATGATCTGGGTGAGTTCGACCCATGAGGTCAAAACACCCATCTGAGCTCTCCTGCGAGCTGTGACTTCTCGATCCCACCACGCCAGTGCGTGGTCATTGAATTGTGCGGTTGCTAAGGTTATTTTGCGCAGATCGTCATAATTGTAGTAGTCGAAGATGAGCTCCATGCGTCTCTCCCAGTCTAAATACTCCTCGGGATCAAGATTTCTGGAAAAGGAAGGTAGGTTCATCTTCACCTCGGGATAATGCACTGGTGGACGAGGTGGTGGCATGGGCTCATCGTAATATTGATGTCAACCCATGGGTGGTCGATCGTGGTGATAAGGTGGTGGGGCGGGTCCTGGTGGAGGAGGGGGTGTATGATGTTCCGGACGCTCGAGACGCGTCGCTACTGTCGTCATCTGGCTCGCCAAAGCTTGTAGGAGTTGCAAGAAATCTTGAAAAATGGAAAGTTTCCCGGAAAAGAAACTTGTAAATATGAAAACTTTCTTTAAATGGAAAATTTCCAAAGAAATAATTTTAATTTTCTTTTTTTTATTCATTATGAAATAAAAAGGTAACTAGCTAAAGACAAAAAGGAAACAATTAAATAAAGGAAAATATCCTAATTCTAGAAAGGAAAATCTAATAAATGGAAAACATCCTAAAATTAATTGTCTAATTAATTAAAATGTAAACTATATTAAACTAGGAGAAAATCTAATTATTGCCTAATGCCTAAATGGAAAACTACCTAAAAATAAAAGGAAAACTACTTAAGTCTAATTTACTAAAAGGAAAGCTACCTAAATCTAAAAAGAAAACTAATTAATGTCATAAAAGTTTAGGAAAACTACCTAAGGAAATCTAGAAAAATTTCTAGCCTAGAAAAATTTAAGGAAACTAATTAATCTACTGCCTAAATGCTAGGGAAAATTTCCTAAAACTAAGAGTTAAGGATCTAGACACTAATGGAAACTAGCAAACCTAGCCGCCAAGGGGGGGGGGGGGGGAAAACCAAAGCTACTCACGACAGGGGTGGGCTGCTAGGGACGAGCGCGGTACGGGGCAGGCTCTGCGGGACGGGACATACGCATACACGCAGGAGCACACTAAGGAACCTAGACGCGGCTACACAACTCGCGGGGCTGCCTAACCAAGACCTAACACAACAAGACCTAACAAATGACACAGAGGAGGAGCCTAGCCTAGCGGGACGATGGGGACACTACACGCGGGACGGGGAACCCAGCGGAAAGGGAACACTACACGCGGGACACAAGGAACCTAAAATGCGTGACCAACTAGCTGGGTGGCTACACACGACTGGGAACATAGGCTGCGTCTGGGAGCTACGACTAAGGGGATAACCTAGCGACCAAGAACAATTGCTTATGGACCAAGCACTTGGAAACACGATTTCTCAAAGTGAAAGATCTAGGTGAGTTTCTAAGGATCCTAGATTGCTTTTAAACAACCTAAACAATATTTTTTTTTCTAAAAAAAAAAATTGAACAGCAAACAAGCAACAACAAACAAATTTCTTCTATTTTTTTTTGAAAAATTAAGAAAGAAAAGACAATGAATGATAGAACCTGATTTTTTTTTTGTATTTTTGTGTTTGTGGTATGTGAATTGATTCCTCTCTTTCTTACCAAGAACCTCAGGGGAAAGAGAAAGAAACACAATAAATAGCCAAAAAATATTGCAACAAAACAAAGAAAAACAAAATCGACAACTAACAAGGATAAAATCAACCTGATGAGCATGAGCTTTAAGCTCTGATACCAGATGATGCAAGAAACAAGGGGTGGGCTGTCTTTCACCGAGAAGCTCAGGTTGCTGGACAGAAATCGACGGAAGTGAAAGGTGGATCAAAGGACCACACAAGCTGTGAAAGGGGCTTATGATACTCCAAAAACTTCAGCCACACTAGGCTGAAGCACACGGCAGCTGCAAGGGGAGGTGCTTGGCGGCGCCTTTAGGTTTAGGCACTAGTCTTAGGTTTTGTCAAAATGCTTGTTATTTCATTAATGTGTAGACAAAAGGCTTATGTAATGCCTTATTACAACTTAGGCTAAACGACAAGATGTTTAGCCTTATAAGAATTAAAACAACATGTAGTTTACTTATTTGCAATTAAAATAGAAAATGGGCCCCAAATAGTCAACAGACTTAAACCCAAATAATTACTTAGTCTATAAAATAGAAATAAGATAGTAAAAGCACAATAATACTTACGCTTGAAATCAAATGAAGAATTGTGAATGAGATGAAATTATGAACAAGTCTTCACCGCCTTGCGCACCAAGAGTATTGCCTCATTAAAACCTTCTTCGGAAAACCCAGTGGGATAAAACCGAAGATAGGAAAAAGAGTATAATTTCCTAGCATGACTTTGGTGTATCTACCGGATGGTAATGGTAAAGACACCGGAGGAGGAAGAGTCTTCTAAAAGGAACCTCCATGGCTCCTTATCTAGCTGGAATGGGTCAGTGCATGGATCGGTCGAGGCGCTGTCTGGTGGATGCTTGGACGTGGTCGAGCGGGACGGTGGACGGTCGGACGTGGTCAAGCGGGACGGCTGGAACGGGCCACTTGGACGCGGGCTGGTCAGCTTGGTCAGCTCAGGGTCCTCTCCGGTTCTACTCTCCAGGAACATGCTAAGCTTGTCTTCTAAGGCTTTCCTCTTGGACCGCGTAAGAGGTCAAGGTCGAATGATTGGTGCAATGGTTGGCTCGATGTCCTCATCATACTCTAAGACAAATAGAGAATATGAAGTGTGGTAGATACTCTAAACCAAATGGAGAGTATGAAAGAGCTTCTAAACCTGTAGCTAAACAGCCATAAGTAGCGCCTAATAGGAGTGTTTGGACACAAAGATTGTAAATTCTCTATATAAGCACTTGTACTCCTCATTTGTAAGCAAGAAGATTAATTCTTTCATTATTAATAAAAAATCATTTCTCCTATTTTCTTTCTCTAAAACTCTCTCTATTTTTCAATGGTGAATCTAAATCTCTCATTCTAACAAAAATGATGTTTAAAAATGTGTTTTTCCGGTTCCTTTTAAGTGAAATTAAACATGTTTACTTACCTGGGAAGGCGATCGATCGATCCCAACATGGATCGATCGATCCCGGTTTGTCAAAACTTTTGTCAGTTTAAACGATCGATTGGTCCGTTGTACACAAGTCGATCTTGTCTGCTCACGTTATTTTCTCCTTTTTCTGATCGATCGGTCCTGGGTAAACCGATCGATCCCATTCTCCGTAGCAATTTTTTCTCCTCTTCGGATTGATCGATCTGTTATTTTTCAGTCAATCCTAGATATGGCAGCTAAATCTTTCGTATCGTAGATCGCTCGGTCCTAGTTGTAGGATCGATCGATCTCATCTTTATTTCTGTGAAACTTAAAAAAACGAAAATTAGAATAGTACAACTGAATTCTAAACTAATAAAAAAATAAATATGTACTGAGTTGATGAAATGTTTTCCCCCATCACTGATCACAACCCTTGGGACTCCAAATCTAGGGAATATTGTGCTTTTAAATAGCTTTATGACCATTTTCGCATCGTTTGTTGGACTGGCAACAGCTTCTACCCATTTAGAGACATAGTCTACAGCCAATAGGATGTATTTGTTGTTGTATAAATATAGAAATGGTCACATGAAGTCAATTCCCCAGACGTCAAACATTTCTACCTCGAGGATGGGGTTATGTGGCATCTCATTCCTCCTGCTAATGCTGCCTTTCCTCTGGCATGCATCACATCTGGATATGTAGTCATGAGCATCTTTAAACATTGTTGGCCACCAGAAACCAGCTTGCAGTATTTTCTGAACGGTTTTGAAAGTAGCAAAATGACCACCATATTTTGAACCATGACAATGTGTTAAGATTCCGGCTACGTCCTCTTCTGGAATACAACTTCAAAAAAGATGGTCTTTGCACTGCTTGTAGAGGTATGGTTCATCCCAGTAGTATTGTTGAACATCTCTGAAGAATTTTTTCTTGTCATACCCTTGAAGTTCTGGAGGTGATATTCCGCAAGACAAATAGTTCACAAATTCTGCATACCATGGTAGACTCAACTCAACTGCATTAGTCTCCAAAAGACTATCCAACTCGCTGTCTACAATATGAAGCATCTTAATCGTATGAATCTGCTCTTTGGTAACGAGTCGTCAATAGGTAGAGTTTCAGGAATCCCCATCATGGATAAGTGGTCTGCAACACCATTTTCAATACCTCTCTTGTCCTTAATTTCCAAGTCTAATTCTTGCAGAAGCAGAATCCATCTCAACAGTCTCAGTTTTGCATCTTTCTTAGCCAGTAGATGCCTCAAAGCAGCATGATCTGTGTTTACTATTACCTTAGAGTCAACCAAATATGATCGAAGTTTCTCAAATGCATAGACAATTGCCATAAGCTCTTTCTCTGTTGTGGCATACTTTTTCTGAGCGTCGTCTAATGTCCTGTTGACATAGTTACATTGAGATTTTTGTCTTTCCTCTGTCCCAAGACTGCTCCTACAGCATAATCACTGGCATCACACATCACCTCAAAAGGAAGATCCTAGTTTGGTGGTTGAACTATCAGAGCACTTGTCAAGGCTTCTTTCAGCTGCAGAAAAGATGTTATGCACTCTTCATCAAAAAGAAACTCTGTATCTTTGCACAGAAGTCTTGTGAGTGGCATGACAATGCTCGAGAAATCCTTGATAAATCTCCTGTAGAAACCAGCATGCCCGAGAAAACTCCTTATTTCCTTGACAGATTTTGGTGGTGTCAGTCTTGTCATAACATCGATCTTAGACTTGTCCACTTCTATCCCAACTTCCAAAATTTTATGTCCTAGCACAATGCCCTCTTTAACCATGAAGTGTCATTTTACCCAATTCAGAACCAGGTTTGTCTCCTCACATCTTTTAAGTACCTTGCACAAATTTGAAAGACACACAACAAAAGAAGAACCGTACTCAGAAAAATCATCCATGAATACTTCCATTATCTCCTCAATCATATCAGAGAAATAGACATCACACATCTTTGAAAGGTCGCAGGTGCGTTACATAGTCCAATTGGCATTCTCCTGTATGCGAAGGTACCATAAGGACAAGTAAATGTCGTTTTTTCTTGATCCTGAGGGTGGATGGATATTTGAAAGAATCCAGAGTACCCATTTAGTAAGTAGTATTATGAATGATTTTCTGACCTTTGTAACATCTGATCAATGAATGGCAATGGAAAATGATATTTTCTAGTTGATGCATTAAGTTTCTATAATCTATGCACATCGTATGACCAGTAATGGTTCTTATAGAAATCAGCTCATTCTGTTCGTTTATAATCACAGTAATACCCCTTTTTTGGAACTACATGAACAAGTGAAACTCAATTGCTGTCTGAAATAGGATAGATGATCCTTGAACCTAGCAATTTCAAAATTTCCTTTTTGACTACCTCTTGCAAGTTTGGATTTAATCTTCTTTGATGCTCAATTGATGACTTTGAGTCATCTTCTAAATAGATCATATGCATGCATAATGATGGAGAAATCCATTTGATATCCTCTAAAGAGTAACCTAAGACTTTCCTATACTTTTTAAGTTCATGCAGCAGCACAGAAGTTTCATCTTTAGTCAGAAATCACTTACTATTACAGGGTAAGTAGAGTTTTTTTCCAAAAAAGCGTACCTAAGCCCAGGTGGTAGTGGTTTGAGTTCTAGCTTAGGTGCATTCTTCTCACCCCAATCGCCATTGTTGCTAGTCTTAACAGTGCTACCTTCTGGAATCTCCAACTTCGATTCAGTCTCTCCCTTCAGTGGTTTATGGGAGTTCATCATCTGCTCATACTGCTTTGCTTCCTCATTCATCATGATGGATTCTTCAGATTCTTTGGTGAGAGCTAATTGCCAAGAGTCTTCGACACCTAACTCCTCCAGGTATTCATCAACCATCTCTTCGAGCATCTCAATGTAGAAGACTTTTTTCTATATTGTGAGCTTCTTCATGACCTCCAGTATGTCAAATTTGAGAACAGAGGATCCCAAGTTAAGGTCAATAATCCTCTTCTTCACATCAATTATTGCTCTAGCAGTTGCTAGGAATGGACGACCAAGGATGATTGGGTCTGTAGGTTCATCATCAATTTCTAGCACCACAAAATCAGTAGGGATGATGTAGTCTCCTACCTTCAGGGGCAAGTCTTCCAGAATACTAATGGGATATAGAATAAACCTGTCTGCGAGCACCGGTGAGATCCTGGTCTTCTTAAAGTCTGTCAGCCCCAGTTTCTTTGATACAGTCAAGGGCATCAGGCTGACACTTGCTCCCAGATCAACTAGACATTTCCCATAGCTTAGAGTTCCAATAGAACAGGGCAGTGTAAAACTTCCAGGATCTTTGAGCTTTCTGGGCAGATTGTTCTGAATTATTGCACTGCACTCATGATTGATTTGTATCATAGCCTCTTCTAGTGCTTTCTTCTTGGTCACTATGTCCTTAAGAAGCTTGTTGTAAATTGGACAGTCTAGAACAAGATCCATGAGTGGCATTGTGACTTGAACTGTTCCCAGCAGCTTTTTGAACTTGTCAAATTTCTTTTTCTAGAATCTGCTTCTTAAACCTTCCAGAAAATGGAAGCTTTGGCTCATAGGGTGGGAGTACAAATTCAGTTGTCTCCCCTGTAGCTTTGCCTTTTTCAGCTCTGGCATTAACAGCGATGTCATTTTCCGCAGGAGGTTTACCTTCAACTTCCTTTGTAACTGGTAATTCCTCAATTATTGTCTCTGCTGATATGTCATCGAATTTAGGCTTATTTCTAGTTGCTCCTTCACTTAACAATTCCTTCCCACTTCTCAGTGTGATGGCTTTGCAGTATTCTTTAGGGTTAGGTTCAAGATGTCCAGGTAGAATCTCTTTTCCATTGTTTCTGAAGGAGGAAGCCACTTGAGCAATTTGATTTTTTACCAGGCTCATCAAAAACTCCAATGCGCTTGCGAGTAGCTCTCGCATCTAATGTCTAAGCTAAAGAGATTCACTGTTGGTTTTGTTAGATCTTGTTTAAGAACTAAAGTAAATAGTTGTGAAAGCAAATAAGAAAGCAGTAAGATTTAGTTAAGAATGAATGATGATTAAGACAATTCAACCATGAATTGGGTGTTAAAACAACTAAGGTTTATAAACAAGCAATGACTTTAAGTTATGAATGTGTAATTTGTATTTCTAGACAATGAGATCAAGATAGATAAATACATTCCCATGTAAGAACCTCTATGCTTAGAATTATATTTGATCAATTTCCATTGCAAACCCTAAAACTAAACAAGCATTAAAATTCATCTCAATTCATCATCAAATGCCCTAGACAACAACTTTCTCAGGCTAAGATCATAAGACTCACTAATTAGATTAACCTAAGAATTCTCTTAACCTCTTCTGAGGGGTTAATTCTGTAAGCTCTAAATTGATTCTTACGAGATCAACCTAGCATTAAATATATCTAATAATGAAGGATTACACAATTCAAGACCTAAATATCATTATTGGATCATCATACCCCTAATCATCTACCCTATCTATGGCTGAATCTAAAGGATTTACTCAGACATGATTGAAATTGCAGAGAAAACAATAATAAATGAGAAAGACATTCTTAGAAGTGTAGGGAGGAAGAGATTACAGAGTATTGTTAATGAAAATAACATATAATTGTCAAACACCATAGATTGTTGAAGGCATACCTAGGGCTCTCTTTCTCTCTTTCTCTTTGGGTGGCTGATTAAAAACGTGATATCCTAGGTCTGATATCACATCCTGTAATAATAATAATAAAAAAAGAAAAGGAAATAATAATAATAAATTAAGAAAAGGAAATAATAATAAAAAAGAAAATTTATTGGGATCGATCGATCGTACGAAGGGATCGATCGATCCTGTAATCTGTCGTAGGATTCTTGGTTGATGTATCGATCGATCCAGATTGGAATCGATTGATCTGGTATTGGACGATCGTTCTTTTGCTCGCCTGGTCGGTCTTGGAAGTTGACGCAGAATTGGATGGGCATTCGATCGATCGATCTTGGTATGACTGGATCGATCGGTCATGCTGGAAGAAGGATCGATCGATCTTCTTATTCATCAATCGATCTTTTACTTCTCTCGGGGACTCGTACGTATTTGATCATTGTTCTCGGCTTATTCCCACAAGTGGAATATCTTCAATCAGCTATAAATTGTTGCACCAGCCACCAGTAACCTCATGGACTCCAGAAAACTCTTCTATCTTGCTCCAATTGTTCTGAAAACAGAAAGTGAAAAACATCCTAGGACTCTAATGCATATGAACCTAAATGTGTCCTAAATTGTGAAATCTAATGGCTAAATGATATGAGTTATGTACAAAATAATGAGTTTAAACCACTAAAATGCAGGTTTATCATAGTTGTGGTCCATTGACGGCTCCCATCGAACCAACGAGACCATCCAGTAGTCAAAATGGAAAGGCTCCATTTGTAGGACCTTCTTGATATCTTCCTCCGATTCAAAATCAAATTGGAAGCATTCCCTGCCGAGGTTCGCCCCTACAACTCTTTCCTCCATTTTCCAAATCCTTGACATCATAAACATAAGACATTTCATGTCTTGCGTGTTTGGATTCATGCACCTCTGATCGAAGTTTTCTCATACCGCTTGATGAGCTCCGAGTTATCAAACCTCGGCAACATTATCTTCAGCCTCTTTGGAGACTCCACCACCATTCCATTTTCTAGCATAACATTGTGATATTGTAAGCTTTCTCGCAGCAAACCAATTAGCAAAAACGATATTTGTCTTATGGGACGTTATTTTGAAAAAGATAAGTTGAAATGTAAAAAAACACGAAATTGAATGACCTATATGCTTCCCTTTTAATACCACACTACCCTAATGCCTTTCCTTTTCACTACCCCAGTAATATTCTTTAACCAACAGATCAAGCGAATCAATGAGATTTCACTCATATTCCATCTAATTATTTGTAATTTCCTATCTTTCCATTTCCACAAATGTTAGCTTTGTAGCTCAGCATCATACCTTTTGTGATCAAGAGAGGCCTTTGATTGTATAACCTGCCCAAAATAATTCCAATGAAATGCAGATCTCTTTGACCAAAACCATATCTGCTGCGATCTCATTTTTAACCATAATCAAATCTCTTGATACAAGTATTGGAGACGCCATCCACTGATTCGGGAAATTTCCAATTGCTTGAATTTTCCTTTTGCTTTCCTTTCCAAAACCCCTCTTTGATCTCTCATAAATCCTATGATATGAATTGCATATTATTTCCTGTGCAAGCCGTTGATGATGCTTCTTTTTATCTCGTTTGTCAATATTACACCTTATTTGTCTCCCGTGATTAACTATGTATCCCTTTTTCTGTTCTTTCCAAAAAATTTGAAATTTCTCGATTCCTGTAAATCTATACCAATACTTTCCATGAGATCCCGATGAATGGTATCGAGGGCTCACCATTTCCGATTAACCCTTTTCACCTGAAGCTTCTCCCTCTTTAACCTTAAACCGGTAACCCATAAACGAGACCCATCCTCTTTAATCTACGACACCAAAACCTCTTTCCCCTCTTGCAGACCTATCCAAACCTTAATCCCAGACTCTGATAGTCCTCTCCACCTCCAAGAATCGATCGTCAAACATCACAACGATGTCTCACCGTTTCGCCATTTCAATGAGCCAATTTTCCAAATGCTCTTCTCATTAATAATTTTATCTCTTATAATTCCTTTTTATATATATACCCCTTCATCTTTAATTAAATATTGATTTCCCATATTACCTCTAAAAAATAAAGAAAACAATAAAAAATAATAATTTCTTCTCATTATTTCTGCTATCCATCTGTACACCCTCCTCTCCCTCCATCCTTCATTCTTTCGCTCGATCCTCTCTATCCTCCGTGACGAACGTGACTTAATCTTGATTGAAACAAATCAAATCGAGCTCCCACCTCCTCTCAGCTTCTCATCCTCTTCATTCGATTCAACAGCCGCTCCATTTATTCTGAATTGGGGAGATTTCGATTTTAAATCTAGGTAATAGGGTTTTTCATTATCAAATTGGCTTAAACGAACTCGATTCAAATATTTTTGACATTTTTGGATCGATTAGGACAATACATGTAATTGAATCGTAGTAATCTGTAGATTGGCGGAATCGACAACCATTTATTCCGAATATATGTTTTCGCGGTAGAACAATTTGGTCAAACTAGTATAACTGAAAATTGTTAAAACTGGTAGAACTAGTATAACTGTGAATAACTGATAAAACTGGCAAAACTAGTAAACTTGTGGATAACTCGTAAAACTAGTAAAATTGTGGATAACAATTAGTAGTGATTAAATTTTATTATTGTTTTGGCAGGATAAAATGAGCAACAACATTATCTTACATTTTAAATGCAAATATCGCATGTATAGTATAATGTTGAAGTCATCAATGGAGGATATAACTTTATCGAATGTAGAAGCTAAGATATGTAAGAAGGTTGAGTTAGATGAAAGTGCAGTCAAATTAAAATTGAGTTATATTCCATTACTGGTGGGATGTGAGGAACCGTTTAATATTTATGATGATGAGTATCTTTGTGTTTTTCTAACCTCCGTTGATAAAGATAATTGTATGTGTATTTTGTATGTGGATGTTTTGACTATCATGGATGAAACCGAGTAAGTTTCAAGAGTGGGCAAATGAAGCTCTTTACGTAGGTAACGAAGAAGCTAAAATAACAACATGAGTACACCAAAATGCATCATAAACAAATGCTTCTTACCTGTGATTTGATTTTGTATAACTATATAAAACTGATTTTTCATTATATAATACAATTAGTTTCTGGAATTTTATAAAAAAATTGTACAATTGGGAACATAGAAAAAGGAAAATGGCAATTAGATTGGCATTTGCCAATTATCTACTTAACTGGTAGAATTGATAAAACTAGTAAAACTGATTATTTAAAAATAAATTGTAATCAACGAATATAGGCAAATTGACATTTCATTATAAACTACTCAAATAATGTCATAACATATATTAAAGTATAAAAAAATTATAAAAGAAAATTGGTTTAAAGTATGCAAGAATATAGACAATAATCTCCTAATATTTTTGATGTCTATTTATATAAAGAATAATAAAGTTATGTTGAAAAACATTTTCTAAATCCAGTTTAAGAACAAAGAAATGCATAAAACACTTTTAATCCTATGTTAATGAACTTTAATTAACTGTAAAACTACAAAAAAAAAAAATTAATTGTATGTTAATGAACTTTAGTTAGATGTAAAATTACAAAAACAAAATTTTTAGTTTGGTAAAACTAATTAATATTGAAAACCCTATTTGCAGTTTTAGTAAAACTAATATCTTCAGTATAACTATGTTAAATTTTGTTGGCACCTCTCTGAACTTTTTTGGCGCCTTTCCAAATTTTCTTGGCGGGCCTTTTCGTTTTTTTTTTTTTTTTGGTTTTCGCACGCCTCATTTCTTTTCTCAAAACTTTGATATTATTGAGCCCTCCTTTAAGTCATCATATCTTCTCTCCAAACTTCAATATTCTCTCTCATTTTACACCACTTTCTTTACAAACTTTGATATTTGATCTTCTCTCTCATTATATCATACTATGGACCCTAGCTATGAAAACGAGAAGAGGTGGAGGAAGCATTATGAAATATTGCTTAATATGGCCAATAGTGACGAGGGGATACCAAAATTGTGTCCATGTGGTGGACAAATTGCCGTCGTCGATACAACTGAAACCGAATCCGGTCCCGGAAAAAAATACTTTATCTGCAATAAGTTTGAGGTTAGAATCTTTGTCTTTTAAAAATTTATTAATGTTTTATAACTCATATATTTCAATATTTTCAGAATGATGAATCACATCGTAAAAAATATTGGTTTGATGGTGTCGAACAAGAGATCGGTAAACTAAACAAAGAGGTTGATTTCAAAAAATCAAAGATTAGAAGATTGGAACTTCAGATTGAACAAGTGTTTAAGGAGATTAAAACCTTAAATAAAAAGATGCAGTAGTAAAAACATATTACATTTACGTATGTACCAAGTTATACATAAATATCATATAGTTTTATCTAGTTTTACCAGTTCTAAGTAAACAACACATAGTTTTACCAAGTTATATATAAATATCATATAGTTTTACCAGTTCTACGTAAACAACACATAGTTTTACCTAGTTATATATAGTTTTATCTAGTTTTACCATTTCTACATAAACAACACATTTTTTACCTAGTTATATATAAATATCTTATAGTTTTATATAGTTTTACCAATTTTACATAAAAAAACACGTAGTTTTACCTCCATGGAGTTGCTCTGGGTGCGGTTGCTGCTTCCTTCTCCTTATGCTCCTTCGCGCTCTGCTTTATCTTCTTCTTCCTCTTTCCCATACATGATTTGTTCTCATTCTCCTCTTTTCGGACCTACGTTCTTTCCTTCTTCAGATTCGTCGTACCATCAAGTTGAGCGAGTAGAACTGAGTCGAATTCGGATTTGGAAGGGAGAGCACATCGGAGAAGCTCCAATCGGAAAGTGAGAGGAAGAGCATGAGAGAGACGAAGAGCTCCATTTTTTTCTCCGTCGATAAGAGGATATGTTTTTTATAAGTCTTTTTTTCTTTTTTTTCTATGGTTTTTTGTGACCCAGTGGATAATCAACCAAATTAGGATGGATGTATAAAACTCATGTTCATCTTGTAAATATGTAAAACTGGTTTGGTTTTTAAATCATTTACTATGTTTTTCAATTAAAAATAATTCATTATTCAAATATATTTTATAAGAAGGACATTTCAGAAATTGTTTTGAGATTAAGGGGTATTCGAGATAATGCCTCCATTTTAATCGCCTAGTTTTGTCTGTTTATAATATAAAAATAATTTAAAAAAAAAAAAGATTAATAGTTTAAATCTAAAAACAACGGTCGGAATCATGTTGCACAATAGTAGCCACCTCTGAAATATATAACATGTTTTTGGGGTTTGAACCCAGCACCCATAATGTTAAAAAATATACTAAAACTATTAAGCTAAGTTAAAAAAATTAAAAACAACAAACAAAATAAAAATAAAATATTGCATTTATTCTTTATTCTCCAAATCTTCATCACTATATATATATATTAATTAATTATTTGATAATTGTAAAATAGAATTTAAAATCATACCTTTATTAAATTATTCTTCGTTATCTTTGGATATTCTTCAAAAAGGTTATCTTGTAACTCTGAAAAATTAAGTTTTCCTTCTTCTTCTTCCATGATCTAAAATTGGTTTGATCAATTGACTCATAATCAACAGGATCATATGATATCTTTTGATGAGGACATCGTACCACAGGCTATACCACGAGTTCCACCAGGACCTTTGACACGTTCCAGAGCACGAGGTTTAAGAGACAAGTTTACCCAGCTCATGGAGCATGCATGCGACCAGGAGCTCACGGATGAGGAGCCACCAGACGGCTCAGAAGACCAACCGGATCTGTTCATCTCAGCTAAGGAGCATTGGAGGTTCCTGCTTGAAGACTCTTCCACCTCTGTTGTCTTTACCATTACCATTCGGTAAAGACACCAAAAGACGTACTAAGAAATTGTACTCTTTTTCCTATCTTCGGTTTTGTCCCACTGGGTTTTCCGGAGAGGGTTTTAATGAGGCAACACTTTTAGTGCGCACGACGACGAAGACTTGTTCACACAATCCGACACCTTCACAAGTCTTAGTCAAATTCGGCCTTTATTCCTTTATAAGGCTTATCTATCCCATTTCTCTCTTTTGTAGACTAAGTATAAGCTTAGGGCCTTCAGCCCATGTTTTTTATGTTTAAGTCATTAGGACTTAAGCTCATTGTTATCTACAGCAAAAAGAACTACATGCTGTTTTTATTTACATTACTTATCATGTTGTTTACCCTAAGTTGTAACCATAAGGCCTATATAAGCCTTACTACTTAGAAAGAATGAAACAACTCGATTTTGAACAAACAAAACCCTAGACTCTTGTCATACTGACGGCTGCCTCTCCTTGAGAAGCTTGTCCACGATTTCTTCTTGTGCCAAGAAGAATCACCCTGGTATATCACAAGTCTTCCGCAGCTTGTGTGGTCCTTTCAATCCACCCATTCCATCGCTTTGCTCCTGAAGGTCTCGAGTTTCTCGATCAACAGTTGCACCACCACCTTAGCTCACATCATCTGGTATCAGAGCCTAAAAGCTCTTTAAACATCAGGTTGATTCTATCCTCTCTTTATTTTTGCGATTTGTTGTTGTTTTATCCAACAGTTTTTGGCTTTTGATTCTGTTCTTTCCTCTTTCCCCTCGAGGTTCTCAGTAAGAAGGAGAAGATTCAAGTCATCTACCACAAACAATCTACAAAAAAAAAAAAAAATCAGGTTCTATCATTCCATTAATTTAATTTCATCTTACAAAAAAAAATATAAGAAAATTTGCTTGCTTCATTGTTTGATATTGCTAAAATCAAAAAAAAAAAATATATCTTGCTTAGGTTGTTTAAAATCAACTAGGAAAATTTTTAGAAACACACATAGAACACCAATCACATACTTGTATTCCTTAAGGAATTGGGTGCTGCTTGTTCTTGTTAGTTTTCTTGGTTGACAAGTCTTAGGTCTAGGTCTTTGCCTCTTGCTTGTTGGCCGCTTATGTGTCCTAGGTCTAGGTGCCCAGTACTCGCGTCTTGTACCCAAGCCGCGAGCCGTACTGTCCCGAGTGGCTAGCGTGTCTCGTTGTCGAGCTAGGCTGCCGTCCTGTCCCGCGAGTGCTCCTCTAGGGTAGTCATTTGTAGCCGCATTCTCCTAGTCACGCTCTTGTTAGTTCTAGGTAGCCGTGACCGTGTAGCTAGGGTTCTGTTCCTAGTGTGTGTTCCAGCTTAGAGTGTCTCGCTAGGTCAGTAGCTTAGGACTTTTAGTTGTCGCGTCCTTGTTAGTTCTAGGTTCTAGTTAGTTGTCGCGTCCTTGTTAGTCCTTGTCCTAGTTGTGTCCGCGTGTGTGTTCGTCTAGGTTTAGGTATCGGTCTTGCTAGTCGTGTCCGTGTGTTACCGCGTCTGTAGTCATCCGCGTCCTAGGTCTAGGTTTCCTTAGCGTGTTCGCGTCCCGTGATCCTTTGGATAGGTGCTAGCTGTCGAGTATCTTAGTGCTAGGTTTAGGTAGAGTAGCTGTTCGCGACCGTGGTAGTTAGCCGCGTCAGGTTAGTCTGGGTCGCGAGTCTTGTGTTCCTTGCCCCATATAGTGTCTTAGACCATCCCTAGGTTAATTCGCGTCCGTCTAGCAGCCAACCGTCCCGCGCACTTGTGTAGCTCGACTAGTTAGGCGGCTAGGGGTTTTCTGATAGGTTTAGGCACTTTAGTTTTAGTTTAGGAAGTTTCCCTTAAGTGTCCTAGATTCATTAGACAGTTCCCTAAAGTTTTTAGGTCATATAATTAGTTTAGGAAGTTTGTCTAGATAGTTTTTAGGAAATTTCCTAGAACTAATAGATAGATTATTTAGTTTCCTTTTAGGAATTAGAAAATACTTAGATTTTATTCTCCTAGATATTTAGTCTTTAATACTCAGTATATTTCCATATCTTAGTTTAGGGAGATATATCTTTATGATATTTTCCATATCTTTACGTTTCCTTTTCTAGAATTAGGAAATTTCCATTTAGTTGAATTTTCTTGTTTAAATTTCTCTTTATAAAAATAAAAAATAAAATTTGTGGGAATTTTCCATTAAAGGAGAATTTCCATATTCTACAAGTTTCCTTCCCGGGAAACTTTCCATTTTTGAAATTTCCTTCTTCTCGGAAAAGGAAATATGTTAGGTCGAGACGAGTCTCCGCCTGGGCAGTCCGACCCAACGGTCATACAAATGCTACAAGCAATCACTGCCCAGATGACCACCTTCACGACTCGTCTTGAGCGTTTGGAGGAGCCGGTACGCGCACCAGCCAAGAACACACGCCACCATCACCGGCAAGATCCACGTCAGTACCAATATGATCGACCCGAGGCATCCCATCGTGGTCTAGGGAGAGACCCATACTACGACGAGCCACCACCGGCACACAGGCAACCAGCCGGCCACCATGACATCAAGCTCAACCCACCCCATTCTCGGGAAAGTTAGACCCTGAAGAGTACTTAGATTGGGAACGCCGAATGGAGTTGATCCACGACTACTACCACCACGACGAGGAACGCAAGGTCACCTTGGCGACAGCCCAGTTCACCGACCACGCACAGGCATGGTGGGATCGCGAGCTAGCCACTCGCCGAAGAGCAAGAATGGGAGCTCCTACGACGTGGTATGAGTTGACTCAGATAATGAGGCGACGATACGTTCCACCTCATTTCCACCGAGAGCTGCAGCGACGATTCAGACGCCTTACCCAAGGCAACAAGTCGGTGCCTGAATATTTCGACGAGTTCGAGCATCTTCGAAACAGACTCGAAATGGAAGATTCAAAGGAGAGTCTCATGGCGCAGTTTATCGATGGACTACACGAGTCGATAGCACGAAAGATCGAGCTGCAACCCTACCACGACCTTGGAGAGCTTTTCCATCTGGCCGTTCAGATCGAGAAGAGCAACCGGCGCAAGTCTTCAGCGCCTACCCGACCTAGGAGTACCTGGGGTACTAACCCCAAGGTTTTTGACCGCCCTGCCACCACCAGTGACCCACAACCTCGAGGGAGATCCACGGACAGCACCGTGCCGGCCAAGGCACCCGTGATCACTCCTAGACCTGCCCCACCGGCAACCAACGCAGGTCAACCCCAGAAGAGCAGTGCCATCACGTGTTTTAAGTGCAAGGGTAGAGGACACATGTCTCGTGAATGCCCCAACCAACGAACCATGATCTTGACTGCTTCCGGAGACTACGACTCCGCAGACGAGCAAGACGAGTATCCACTCACGACAGACCCTATGTCTGAAGGGAAAGTCGAATACGCCGACTCAGGCGAGATGTTAATGATCCGGAGAGTTCTCAGCTCACGCCTAGATCAAGAGGAAATCGAGCAGCGAGAGAACATTTTTCACTCCAAGTGCACCATTCTCGGAAAAGTCTGCTCTCTAATCATTGACGGCGGCTCCTGCACCAACGCCGCTAGAAATTACATGGTAGAGAAGCTTGGGTTGCCCGTGACAAAGCACCCCAAGCCCTACAAACTTCGTTGGCTCAACAACAAAACGGAGCTGTACATTTCCGACCAGGTCCGAGTTTCCTTCAGCATTGGACGATATCAGGATCAAGTATTGTGCGACGTCGTTCCCATGTCAGCTGGACATCTCCTATTGGGACGACCCTGGCAATTCGACAAGGAGACCACTCACAATGGACGCACAAATTTCTACTCCTTCGTCCACGATAAACGTAGGTACAACCTGGCACCTATGTCTCCTCAAGAAGTGCACGACATGCAAGCAAAGATGGCGAATGATCAGCATGCCAGAAAAGAGAACTTCCTCTTCAACGTCGCAGACATGAGGAAGGCTGCAAGCACCGCAGGCACCCAGCTCGTCCTCATGATTTATCAAGAGGTCTTGAGCGCATCTGAGGCCCCCAGCACTCCTTTACCGGCGGATGTCCAGGCACTCCTGGACAAATACTCGGACGTCTTCCCAGATGAGATTTCGCCTGGGCTACCACCTCTCAGAGGCATTGAGCATCACATCGACCTCATTCCCGGAGCCCAGCTGTCAAACAAGCCCGCCTATAAAGTCACCCCGGAGGAAGCAAAAGAACTTGAGTGACAAGTTCAGGATCTCATGGCTCAAGGCTACGTCAGAGAAAGCCTTAGCCCTTGCGCTGTTCCCGTCCTCCTTGTGCCAAAGAAGGATGGAAGTTGGCGAATGTGCGTCGACTGCCGAGCAATTAACAACATCACAGTGAAATACCGGCATCCGATTCCGCGACTTGACGACATGCTAGATGAACTAAGCGGAGCATCCATTTTCTCGAAAATTGACCTCAAGAGCGGATATCATCAAGTTCGCATGCGAGAGGGCGATGAATTGAAAACGGCTTTCAAGACCAAGCAAGGTCTGTACGAGTGGTTGGTTATGCCTTTCGGCCTGTCCAATGCACCCAGCACTTTCATGCGCCTCATGAACCAAGTCCTTCGACCATTCATAGGCAAATTCGTCGTGGTCTATTTTGACGACATACTCGTCTACAGTGCTTCCTATTCTGCCCACTTAGAGCACTTGGAGACAGTGATCACGACACTTCAGAAGGAACAGCTCTACGCCAACCTTAAGAAGTGCACCTTCTGCACGGATCAGGTCGTCTTCCTCGGATTCGTCGTCAGCTCACAAGGGCTTCGAGTTGACGAAGAAAAGATCCGTGCTATTCAAGAATGGCCCACGCCAACCAACGCCAGCCACGTCTGCAGTTTTCATGGCTTGGCAAGCTTCTATCGCCGATTTGTACGTGACTTCAGTACGATCGCCAACCCCTTGACAGCGACTATCAAGAAAAACCAAGACTTCAGATGGGGCCCAGAACAGGAAAAGTCGTTTCAGCTGCTAAAGGAACGACTCACGCAAGCACCTGTGCTGATATTACCAAATTTTGATAAGACTTTCGAGGTAGAGTGCGACGCTTCAGGTGTAGGCATTGGAGCAGTCCTGACACAGGGTGGAAAACCAATTGCCTACTTTAGTGAAAAGTTAAGCGGCGCAGCTCTCAACTACCCCACGTACGATAAGGAATTGTACGCTTTGGACCGAGCTCTACAGACATGGCAGCATTACTTGCTCTCGCGAGAATGCGTTATACACACGGACCATCTGACACTCCAACACCTCAAAGGGCAGACGACCCTAAAGAAGAGACATGCCCGGTGGCTGGAGTTTATCGAGACATTTCCGTATGTCATCAAGTACAAGAAGGGTACGGACAATGTCGTCGCAGATGCACTTTCCCGAAGGCATAGCTTGATCTCGGTCATGGAGTCAAAGGTTATGGGATTTGAAATGCTCAAGGACCTTTATGCTGTAGACGACGATTTCAAGGAAGCCTTCAAGGAGCACGGACAGGGCAAATACACCCGCTTCTACCTGTTTGACGGTTTCCTATTCAAGAACAAGCGTCTTTGCATTCCAGGCGGTTCAGTTCGCGAACTTCTACTCAGGGAGGCTCATGGAGGCGGATTGATGGGGCATTTTGGTGTTGCCAAGACCTTGAGTATGCTCAAGGAACACTTCTACTGGCCACGTCAACGAGGGGATTTGGAAGCCTATTGCGAGAAATGCCTTGTCTGTAAACGGTCTAAGTCTAAGATGCATCCTCAAGGCCCCTACACACCACTTCCAGTTCCGTCATCTCCTTGGACGGATATCTCCATGGATTTCGTCCTTGGCTTACCCCAAGTCCATCATAAGGACTCCATCCTCGTCGTCGTCGACCGTTTATCGAAGATGGCGCACTTCATACCCTGCAACAAGACAAACGATGCAAGTCAGACAGCGAATATGTTCTTCCGAGAGATCGTCCGTCTCCACGGCATTCCGCGCACCATTGTGTCCGACAGGGACACTAAATTTCTCAGTCACTTCTGGCGGGTTCTGTGGAAGAAACTTGGCACCAGTCTACTATTCTCGACGGCATATCACCCACAGACGGATGGTCAGACCGAGGTGGTCAACCAAACCCTATCTCAGATGTTGCGCGCGACGATTGGTCGTAACCTGAAGAGTTGGCTCGAGTGTCTCCCTTATGTCGAGTTCGCCTACAACAGAGCAGTTCATTCCGGCACCAAGAAGACACCATTTGAGATTGTCTACGGCTTCAACCCCACTACACCAATCGAATTTGCCCCTATTCCACTTGGTGAGGTCGTCAGCTTAGAAGGCGAAGAAAAAGCGGAATATGTCAAGCGCTTACACCGGGAAGTCAAAGAAAACCTGGAACGAAGGAATGCCCAGACAGCAAAATACGCCAACAAGGGAAGGAGGCATGTGGTCTTCAAAGAAGGAGATTGGGTCTGGTTACATCTGCGACCCGAACGTTTTCCCCAGTGGCGCAAGAGCAAGCTAGCACCACGTGGAGATGGCCCGTTCCGAGTCCTGCGACGCATCAACGACAACGCCTACCAACTGGAGCTTCCAGGTGAGTATAATGTTTCTACTACGTTTAATGTTGCTGACTTGGAGTTATTTGATGCAGGTGACGACTTTGCTTTGGAGACCAAAGCACCTGAAGAGGGAGGGAATGATGAGGACATCGTACCACAGGCTATACCACGAGTTCCACCAGGACCTTTGACACGTTCCAGAGCACGAGCTTTAGGAGACAAGTTCACCCAGCTCATGGAGCATGCAGGCGACCAGGAACTCACGGATGAGGAGCCACCAGACGGCTCAAAAGACCAACCGGATCCGTTCATCTCAGCTAAGGAGCATTGGAGGTTCCTGCTTGAAGACTCTTCCACCTCTGGTGTCTTTACCATTACCATTCGGTAAAGACACCAAAAGACGTACTAAGAAATTGTACTCTTTTTCCTATCTTCGGTTTTGTCCCACTGGGTTTTCCGGAGAGGGTTTTAATGAGGCAACACTCTTAGTGCGCACGACGACGAAGACTTGTTCACACAATCCGACACCTTCACAAGTCTTAGTCAAATTCGGCATTTATTCCTTTATAAGGCTTATCTATCCCATTTCTCTCTTTTGTAGACTAAGTATAAGCTTAGGGCCTTCAGCCCATGTTTTTTATGTTTAAGTCATTAGGACTTAAGCCCATTGTTATCTACAGCAAAAAGAACTACATGCTGCTTTTATTTACATTACTTGTTGTTTTGGGTAAACATCATGTTGTTTACCCTAAGTTGTAACCATAAGGCCTATATAAGCCTTACTACTTAGAAGGAATGAAACAACTCGATTTTGAACAAACAAAACCCTAGACTCTTGTCAAACTGACGGCTGCCTCTCCTTGAGAAGCTTGTCCACGATTTCTTCTTGTGCCAAGAAGAATCACCCTGGTGTATCACAAGTCTTCCGCAGCTTGTTTGGTCCTTTCAATCCACCCATTCCATCGCTTTGCTCCTGAAGGTCTCGAGTTTCTCGATCAACAATTGCACCACCACCTTAGCTCACATCATCTTTAGTCTTCGATCTACACAAATATAACAAATTGCATATTACTAAATATGAATAATAACAAAAAAATATCTATCATAAACTTCATAAAGAACTAACCTGTTTTGTAAACACAAGTTATAATAAACAAATACAAGATCATTGAGCCTTTGATGCTCCAGACTATTTCTCTTTTTGGTGTGAATGCGTTAAAACACAGTCCAATTTCGCTCACATCGAGATGAATAAGCAGTTTGACTAAGGAAACAGATTGCAAGCTTTTGATAATCAGGAATACCACAACCAAATAATTTCCACCATTCATGTACAAGTACCATAAGAAGTAATATATTCAGTAATTAAACAGCTTCAAAAGTTAGTGAAACACATATTATAATAACATAAACATAACAACGTTACGAATGGTAGATACGAACTTTATCTCGAGAAAAACTAAGTTCTCGGTCTATATAGCAGCGAATGGTAGATACCAACTTTATTTCATTTACACGAACACATTGTTAGAGTTTGAATAGAAAATATGGGGTATTGTTGGTGTCTGAAAATATGTGTCTATTCGCTTGTGTCTTTTCACTTGTGTCCTTTCGTTTGTGGCCATTCATTTGAGTCCATTCGAAATACCTTTTGGTTTTCTATATAAAGGGACATACATGGCATTGTTTAGACACACGAAAAACCATCAAAACATCTAAATCTCCAAATATCATTCTGATAACATTCATATCAAATCCGGCAGTGAAGAACTGTTAATCGTTGTATCCTCTAGGCGGACGCCAAGGACTTGGAGAAGTGAGAGCGAATTTCTGTCTAAGGACACTGCATAGCAGGCCTCGATTGTCGTCTAAAACAGTAATCTCGTTTTTCTATTGTTTTATTTCGATTTGTATCAATATTATATTATTGTAAACGATTGCTTGTAACACAAGCCACTGAATGGTTCAAACACACATTGCTTCTCAATCAGATTTAGCATTCCCCTCGCAATATCAGGTTTCACACAGATGTTCTTTTTATCATACAAAAAGGCTAGATTCAGAAAATAAGCTGCATAATAAATATCACGACGCAACATCCTATCCCACCTATTATTAATGATCCTCGTATAAGGCTTGTAAAGAGATTTATTTTTCTTGAATATATTCTTGATGCCTAACCTTGCCCTATATATACCTTCATATACATAAGGCAAAGATTTTTTCTCATCAGCATCACAAATACGCAACAAACGGAACAAATGAGTCATAATCTGCATAATCATAAAGCATTCCTTCCAAAAATCTTCATCAAAGATAAGTTGTTTCACACGTTTTACTTTCTCAGATCTCGATATCTTTCTGAAGTCCTCACCAACAACCATACTTTGCAGATTATCCTTATAGGCATACAAACTTTGTAAAGCTATGAAATTTGTAGCAAAACGAGTTTCTGCAGAACGAGTTATCTCTCTCCAATCCGGCCTGATTCTCAACCAGTTCAAGACATACTAATGGTTATACACGAACACAGTTATCTTTGATGCATAAGTGGTTAACTTCTCCACCTCAGGTAGTTTTTCCACATTTTCCAATATCAAGTTGATACAGTGGACTGCACGTGGTGACCAATATATGGTAGGATATCTGGCTACAAGCCTCCCACCAGCAGCTTTGTAGGTGCATTATCTGTCACCATATGGACCACATCTTGGGGACCAATTATCTTCACAATCTCAGCTAATAGGTTACACAAATTTTCTGCATTTGTATATATTCCTGAAGCATCAACTGATTTAATGAAATTTAACCCTTTAGGACAATAGACCAAAATATTGATTAGTGGCCTTTGTCTAGTATCTTTCCATTTATTACCTATTTACCCATCAAAGTACAACCAGTATCAGCCCAGGTACTCCTAAATTATTCAATAATTAAAGAAACCTGCAGTTTCGCATCACGTAGCAAACCAACACGTAAAGCATGATAGGAAGGCCCACTGTAACAATTACCCATGCTTGCGATTTTGCTGATCATAGGCTGATACAATCTGGAATTCACTGCATTCATGGGCATACATACATCATAGAAAAAATAATGCAATTGCCCAGCATCGTAAATCTTTTCCTTACTTTGCAAACATGATTTTATGGTTGGCTGCGCCTTATCTTCTAAACCCCTTTTAAAGTATGAGTCTATATACTGACATTTCTTTTTTGACTTAGAGGCACACAACCTTGAGTAGAACCTTCATCATCATGTAAATCATGAAATTGCCTAATAATATTAATTTCGCTTTTCTTTTTCGCTTTATCTTCGTTTTCTTTCATTGATTTTCTCATTGCGTGTTGAACTTCCGAAGGAACCTTTTTACATCCATTTGTATTTCTTCCCACAAAAGTCACAAGTAATAATATTTTTTTCCATTTGAATCCAAAGTATGAGTGATATGTGTCCACGCTAGATCATGTTTTTGACGAACCGAACATTGTGAAGGTAATTGATGTTCTGTGTCTGGAACCCCTGAATCATTCTCTTCCATCGTTGAATACACTACAAAATAAAGATCCAAATATATAATGAAACGAAAAACTAACGAATAGAGTTAATCAAGTAAAAACAAATTGACTCCAACAAAATAATTGCAGGTGGTTTGTTTAACAGATTAAAAGATATATAAAAAAAATATGAATCTACATGTTCTTATATTTCTGCAAGTACTTACGAGACACAATAGAATCCCACGTTCTAGTATAAATCATCATGAAACAAAATAAAATACAAAATAATAGAAAAGTCAAACTAAAAAGTAATACCTTAACTTTGAAATGATACACGGCGGTGAGTTGCAACAGTCATAATCTCATATACCTCTCAATTTGGAACCATAATCTCAAATATTTCCATTATAAATTTAATTGATAAAATTACTATTTTATCCCTATAACGGATTATATATTTGTGAATGAAAATGATACCAACTAAAACACGTGAACGCAGATGGTAAGACTCTCTTTGTGCGACCCAAGTTGGAATAACTCGGATATAACTCGGGTACCTAGTTGTACAAGTTGTTCTCGAATTGTACAACTAGATATATTGGATACCATTTGTATTCAAGTTGTATACTTGATATAACTCGGATACCTAGTTGTACTTGAGTTGTACTCGGTATAACTCGGGTACCTAGTTTTACTTGAGTTGTACTCGGTATAACTCGGGTACTTAGTTTTACACGAGTTATATAACTGGAGTATAACTCGGATACCTAGTTGTACTCGAGTTGTATAATTCGGTATCTCTGATACCTAGTTGTACTCGAGTTGTACAACTCGGTATAACTCGAGTACCTAGTTATATTTGATTTGTACAACTGGAGTATTACTCACATCAGTTGTACCGAGATCATGAATATTTTCGTCTTTGTACCAAAGTTAGAGATATTTTCAGATATTCATTAATTGAGGAAAATTCCATATTAATGAAAGGTATATGAGACAATAACTCGAGTTGCAGAGACTTCAAAAGTCACAAAACAAAACCCTATATATCACTATACATGATAACTTAAATAGAAAATTTCATTTTATAACAAACCAGGTTTTTGGGTTTTTGCCTTTGGATTCGGTTTCTTACCGGTCTAATTCAATATGGATTTTATTGTTAACCAACTTGGAGATGTTTCCGGTTCGTGGTTGAACCCGGTTCAACCGCCGGTCCGGTTCAAAAAACATTGCTTTTGATTTTCTATGTACACCGATATCAATGGTATGAGTTTCTTAAAAATTAAACCGAGTATTTTTTTTTTTTTTTTAAATTGTAGGAGGTTTTTTCGGTCGTTTCTAGATCGAGGACTTGCCAATTTCAGAAAATGATTTTTGAAGCATATTTACTCATACATGAAACAGATAACAACTAGAATTCGTATGGTCCACTTGTTTGATAGGTGGTTGTAGGTGGATGACACCTATATTAATTAAAATTCAATTGTTTGTTAATAACATATATTTATACTCATTATGTTTGTTTAGGTTAACACCTACCTATTACCATAATATTAATAAACTGATTTCCATATAGATCGTCGTAGAAAAAATAAAATTGATTTAAGACTTAACAAATTGAGAGTAAACACATGTATATACCTATATCATTTTTTGTTCGTAGGAGGGTTGTTCCGTCATTGTTCCCTGTAACGCTACATCTTGTGTTGAGTTATTGATTGGAAAACTTAAATAAGACAGAATACTCACATAGTAAAGCATTAACTACCATGAATGAACTACAAGTACAAATGAATAAGCACTTTTGCTTCCATTTTCAGTAGGAAGGTTGGTTGCTAGTTGTTCTGTCCTAACGCCTCACCTATTTCAAGATATTGATAGAAGATTAAAATGTAAGAATAAAGTGGCCGATGTATTAACAGTCCGATTATTAAAATTCGAGTTATTTGTAAAATCTACGGTATTTAGTATATTATAAACGAAACCGTGATGGATCGGTCTCGATAAAAAAGTATTAGATTAGATACGTTGAAACTCTCTCCTCTAACTATAAACATTATATTTGTACTCATAAAGATATGTATATACACATATAATATTGTTTTAATTATGTGTGTATATATATGAAATAAAGTAAGAGTATAAAGATCTCTTAATAAATAAATAAAAGTTAAAAGACACAACATTTCTCTTTGTGTCCATTCGACAGAAATAAAAGGACGTAAAGGGAGTGAGAGAGTGTGTGGTTAATCATTAAGACAAAAAAACTCTTAGAAAAGAAAAGTAGAGAACAATAAGAAAACCAGAAGAGAAATTCTTCTCCATCAAAGGAATTGAGAAAGGAAGAAGGTGTAGAGGAGAAGATCAACAAGTGATCTTCAAAGGATTACATACAACATTTCAAGAGCAATGGATAATCGTAAGTTTTGTATTCTCCATTGTTTTAGATTTAAGGTTTTCATCATCAATGAAAAGGTTTTGTGGGTTTTAAATGGTCTATACGGTTTTGGGATAGATTTCAGAAATTGAAATCATAAGAACAATTTACATGTGGTATCAGAGCCATATAAAACCATTAATCTCCCAATAAGGATTGATGATGAAATTTTGTTAAGAAAATCGAGTAATTTAATCTCATCAAAACATTGATAAACTGAAATGTGTTAAAATTTATATCAATGTGTAGAGGGTGAGATTATCTTTCCAATGGTATATTATATGTTAAAATTCATTAAGTAGATCAAATAATATGAATTTTTCAAAGAAAAAAAATTATGAATTTTATCGGTGAACAGTACTGTGGTGGTGAACAGTTAAACAATAACCGCCGTGAACAGTGTCACCGTGAACAGTAACCGCCGTGGTGAAAAATGTCACCGTGAACAGTAACTGTGGTGGTGAACAGTAACAGCATTGGTGAACAGTGTCACCGTTAACAGTAACTGCGGTGGTGAATAGTGTCACGGTAAACAGTAACCGCCGTGAACAGTATCCCGGAAAAAAAAATATTTAAAGATTCTGCTGCAATAATTAGACTAATATATTATGAAATAGTAATATATATATATAGATATATATTATGGTAAAATAATCATATTAATGTATTATGAAATATTAATACATTAATATATATTTTATCATAAAATATTTAGTCTATTGTATTATGAAATATTAATACATATATATTACAAAAAGAATTCATATTACATCTAACTTGTTAATCACCACAGTGGTCTTGTTATATTTAATATGATAATAAAGTAAAAATTCATAATTGATCATGATTAAAGGATGCTTAAATGACATAAAATGTTTCGATTGATCAATTAATTACTAACTATATCCTAGGAGGTCACCCACAGGTAAATCATTGGATATAATAAGTAATATCTAAATATTAATCATTTATATTACGGTCGATTGAGTGTATACCCACAGGCAGCATTACTATCGATTGTATATATAACTTGATTAATTATTAAAATAAAAATCTAAACAAGCATCATTAAAAGTGTATGTATTTAATTTATTGTCCACAGGTCACTTAAATACATACAAGTAAAATGTTTAGATTTAATTAGTCGATGAATCTATTGAAGTTTCAAACCATTAATGGTAAGCATGTTGAAAATTTTGCAGCATCAACAAATTCTGTGGTCAAGTTTAATGGGCTCAACTATGAGGAATGGTCTGAACAGATAAAATTTTCTTTGAGTGTAATGTCACTAGACCAAGCCATACTCACTAATGAAGAGCCAGCAGCCATTATAGATGAGAGCTCAGAATTGGACAAGTCTCGTTATGAGACGTGGGAGCGCTCTAACCGGCTGTGCCTGAACTTGTTGAGGATGTCGATGGCAGAAAGTATAAAGCCATCTATGCCTAAAACAGAGAAATAAAGAGAATTCATTATGAAAATAAAGGAACAATCCCAGTCGTATTTGGCTGACAAATCGATAATAGGCAGTCTCATGAGTGAGCTGACTATGAAAAAGTTCTATTGGTCTCAGACAATCCATGATCATGTCACTCACATGTCAAACTTGGCATCAAAGTTAACGTCCATAGGGATGGAGGTGCATGAATCTTTTTTGGTTCAGTTTATCATGAACTCTTTGCCTCCTGTGTATGGCCAGTTCCAAGTGAACTACAACACCATTAAGGATAAGTGAAGCTTTCAGGAATTAAAGGTCATGCTCATTATGGAAGAAGCGAGGTTAAAGAAACTAAAATACCAAATTGCACTCATTGATGGACTAAACAGAGCCAGTAGCAGTTTTAAGAAACCAAATCGTAAGGATAAAAGGAAAGATAAATGTATCTTTAAAGGTCCTGACAGTAAAATCCGTAAAGTTGTCAAGTGTTTCTTCTGCAAGAAGGAAGGGCACATATAGAAAGACTGTCCTAGAAGGAAGGCATGGTTCGACAAGAAAAGTACACAACATTTATATGTTTGTTCCGAATTGAATCTTGTAGAAGTGCATAGAAATACTTGGTGGTTTGATTCTGGTGCATCTACTCATGTATCTAATATTGAACAGGGATTCAGTACGATCCAGCCTTTAAGAGGAACTGAAAGGTACTTGTTCATTGGAAACAGGATGAATGCATAGAGAGTAGGCATTGGGACGTACAGATTGATCTTTGACACTGGTTGTTTTATAAAACTTGAAAATTGTCTCTATGTACCTGAATGTGCTAGAAATCTTGTTTCAGTAAGTAGGTTGGACGATTTAGGATTTAACTTTAAGATTGGACATGGTGTATTTTCTTTGTACCGAAAAGACTACGTTTATGGTAATGGTACTTTGGTTGATTCACTGTACATGTTTAATCTTGATAAAAGTTTTTCTGAATCTTTGTTTAATGTTGAGAATCAAGGAATTAAGTGTAGTATATCAAATGAAAATTCAGTACTCTTGTGGCATAAAAGATTATGTCACATATCTAAAGAAAGGATGACGAGGTTAATAAATAAAGAATTATTACCTCCATTAGATTACCAAACACATCACAAACAAACCCGCCACAAGAAGTAGTCAACTTTTAGAGTTGATACACACGGTTATATGTGGCCCATTCGATGCTCCGTAATGGAGTGGTGAAAAATACTTTATCACTTTTATTGACGATTACTCACGCTATGAATACACTTATTTACTGCATGATAAGGCTGAGTCGGTAAATGTTTTAAAATTATTCATCGATGAAGTGGAAAAGCAGTTAGAAAAGAAAGTGAAAGTTGTGAGATCGGATAGAGGTGGCGAGTTTTACTGTAGATTCACCGAGAGTTGACAATATCCTGGTCCATTTGCAAAACTTTTAGAAAGTAAAGGTATTTGTGCGCAATACACAATGCCGAGAATACCTCAACAGAATGGTGTAGCTGAAAAGCGTAACCGTACATTAATGGAAATGCTTAGGATTATGTTAAGTAATTGCAAACTTCTCATGTCGTTGTGGATATACGCATTAAAGCATTAAAGACTGTGACATATATATTAAATCAGGTTCCTAGTAAAACGGTTCCAATGACCCCATTTGAATTATTTAAAAGAAGGAAACTCAGTTTAACGCATTTACGTGTCTGAGGATGTCCAACAAAAGTAAAACCGTATAATCCACATGAAAATAAATTAGACTCAAGAACGGTTAGTGGATATTTTATTGGATATCCAGAAAAGTCTAAGGGATTTGTCTTTTACTGTCCTAGCCATAGTATGCGGATAGTCGAGACGGGTAATGCTAGGTTCATTAAAAATGGTAAAACTAGTGGGAGTTCAGAATCAAGGGGAGTGAATGTTGGAATGAAGAAGAAATGATGAAATAAGAAAGTCTTTAAAACTTGTATAAAAGCGTGAGTTATCTAGGTCAAAGGGGAGTGTCTAAGGCTTGTTTGTGTTCTAGTATTATGTTATCCTTGTAGCCATTCATGTATAAGGCAATCTTTGTATCCAAACAAGCCTAGACTAGATTAGTATAAATAACTATCTCCCTTCACATTTGTAACTTAGAAACTATTATTCGCATTCTCTTAATAAAATCATTCTTCTCTCTAAATCTCTCTAATTTCTCATTCTCTCATTCTAAAAATCTCTTAAACTCATATAATTTCATGGTATCAGAGCCAGGTTATATCAAATCTGGGTAAAATTCATCTTTCATTCCTTGAATCAAGAAGACATCATCTTCTTCACAATCTGCTTTCAGTTCTATTTCGTCCGTCAACTTTGATCGCGAATTCCAGTCAAACCACTGCATCTTTTTATGATATGTTTTTCCTGGGTTGGTCTTCGGCGAGTTATGAAGCCACGCCAATTAGATTTGCTTTATTTGACCAAGGGAATCAAAAGTTACTTATTTTCTTGCATCGGACCTCCCGAGTGTCTCTGCTGCAAACCTCAGTGTTTCCCAGGTCATTCTGTCATCAAATCTTCACCAAATCGCAATTTTATAAATCCTAAACTCAAGCCCTTCGAGTCTAGTTTCTGTTTAAAGAACGCAGAACTCAATTATCTCATGTTTGAAGGAAGTTCTTGATGTTTTTCTTAACGACGTCAGAATTCGCCTCTTACAAAAATTTGGTGATAAAATTCTAATTCTTTCTTCGTTTTCTTTAAATCTTTAAATCTGGAAAGTTAGATAAGTATCGTTTGAGGGTCTAAGTGAAATTTGGTTTCAATCTGACAGGTTTAAGTCTTCAAGATTGATTTTGTTGATTTCCTTATCAAACTTTAAAATTCTCTAAAAAAAAAAGGAGGGAAACTTGAATTGTTAGATTGGTATATTAATAAATTCTTATGTTTGTTGATCTTGTTTAATTGGATAAGGACTGTTAGAAGTAGATCTTGTTTGTTGGAGTTTGTTAATATTTGTTGCAGGAGTTGGTTGAAGTTGTTGAAGGAAGTTAGGTAGTTGTCTTCAAGGCCAAGAAACTACACACGACCACAAGGAAGGTTTGAGCACGCGCCTTTGGCATCCCTGTTCCGCGTCCCTGTTCGTCCCTGGCCTTCTTTACGTGTCCCTGGCATCTCTGTGTGCTAGACCTGACCAGATCAAATCAGCTTTCCGTGATCCTGGTAGCAGAGCTTACGCACACACCCGCCTACACGCCGAACACACGATCACACATCCTCGTCCGACCAGACATCCCAAGACTTTGTGCCTCTTGTCCCGTGACCGTGCTCCGTGACCAGCTGTTTGTGACCAGCTCGCTTGCAAGATTCTTGGATCACACGCGACCGCATTCATCCGGAACACGAGACCAACATTCGTCCCGACAAGCCACACTCCTGCTCGTCCCGACCGGCCGTTCCCACGTCCCGACCAACCGTCTGCTTCAGCACACGCGCCCGACCAAGCAACTTTCATGGTCCTGTGGCCTGCTTCGAGCCACACACGTGACTAGCTCAAGTTTCTTGGATCACACGCATCACGGGTCCGTGTCCTAGCCGTTCCTTGTCCCTGCAAGCTGTCCTTGTCCCGTCCCGACCAACTCAACCCGACCGGCTGCACATTCAGACCACCTTCTAACACATGGAAATTCAAGCTATATTCAGAGGTCTAGTTATTCTACATGGAGAAAATTACCTCTTGTGGTCTAGGACCATGAAAACCACATTGGGTGGTAAAGGTCTTTGGAATCACATTTCTACAAATGGCCTTGAAGAAAATGTAGTGGCTGAAGTTAGTGAGGCTGTGGCTGTTAAAGCCAAATGGTACCTAGAAGACCAGTTGGTACTCTCTATACTTCAAAATTCTCTTGCTAGTGATCTCTTAGAGGCTTATTCCTTTTTCAAAAATGCTAAGGAACTTTGGGACACGTTGCAAAAGGTGTATAGAAACACCACTAACTTTTTAAGAATTTTTGAAGTGAAAAAGGCTTTGAATGAATTAAGGCAGGAGGATGCAGAATTCACAAAGCACTATAGCTCATTTAGAGCATTGTGAGCTGAGCTAGAGATGCTAAGGCCAACCACCATTGACCCAATTATTTTCCTTGAAAGGAAAGAACAAGATAAGGTGTTTGGGTTACTACTAACTCTTAATACTACTTACTCAGATCTTACTAAGCATATTCTCAGGTCTGATAAGATTTCTAGCTTGGAAGATGTTTGTGCTTAAATCCAAAAGGAGCAAGGATCTCATGGATTATTTGGCAACAAGGCTGAATTGGTGGCTGCACACAAGAGCTTCTTCAAATCAGCAACAACAAATGAATCTAGGAAGATGAGACAAACTTGTGACCATTGCAAAAGGAGTGGCCATACAAAGGAGTGTTGGGTACTCCATCCTGAGCTGAAGCCAAGCTGGGCTCCTCGACCACAACAACCCACGGCCAGCCACACGCAACTGCAAGCTCATGGCCATGGAATGTACCAGCCGCCGGTTCCTTCAAAGGCCTATACCAGCTCCTCTCTTCACTTATCCCTGACTAGTTCCATGTCTTCAACATCTGAATTTGTGACAAAATCAGATTTGGAAGCCCTTATCAAAGCAATTAAGGATGGTAATGTGATGGGTAAAACTTTTCATGCTTCTTTTCAAACTTCTTTCACTCATAATGCCTAATCATTGGTTGTTGATTCTGGTGCTTCTCACCATACGATTAGTGATCTAGGATTGCTAGAGAATATAGAACAATCCTTAGGTAATGTTGTCATTGATAATGGAATTAAAGTACTAATTAAAGGCATAAGAAAACTTAAGTTGTTTGATAAATAATCTAAAGTCTTTTACATGCCTTCTTTTACTTCTAATTTGCTTTCAGTTAAAAGAGCTACTACTGATTTAAATTTTCAAGCTATCTTTGGTCATAATGATTTCTACTTTCAGGATATTTAGACTAGTAGAAGATTTGGACAAGGAACCACAAGAGATGACTTGTATGTGCTTGAAGATATGACTAAACCTAGTAGACTAGAAGCGGTTGTTGATGCTAGTATTTTTAGTAATGATTCTGACCGTTGGCATGCTAGATTAGGACATCCTCATCCTAGAGCAGTTGAACTGATTGTTCCTGGTTTAAAAATGTCAAAGGATATATGTGATTCTTGTATACTTGGAAAGCATTGCAAAACTGTTTTTGAGAAATCTTTGCATACTTGTGAAAATTATTTTGAGTTGGTGCATTCTAATGTTTGGACATCTCAATTCCCATCTAGAGAAAACCATAAATATTTTGTGACATTCATTGATGAAAAGTCCAAATATATTTGGGTTACTTTCCTTAGTTCTAAAGATAAAGTATTTGATACATTTTCAAATTTTCAAGCAATGTTACTAATCAATACAATGCAAGTATTAAATGCTTTAGAACAGATAATAGAGGAGAATACACTAGCACCAGACTCCAAAAACACTTGGCCAAGCATGCCATTGAACATCAAACCAGCTGTCCTTACACTCCACAACAAAATGGAGTGGCTGAAAGGAAGAATAGGCATTTGACGGAAGTTGTGAGAACAATGATGTTCCACATGAAAGTTCCCAAAAGATTTTGGGGGGGATGCTCTTGTTGATGCATGCTACTTGATTAATAGGACTCCTACAAAAGTCCTAGATGATTTATCTCCATTTGAGGTACTAAACAAAATTAGACCCAATATTAACCCTTAAGAGTTTTTGGTTATGTTTGTTTTGTATTAGTTCCAAGGGAGCAAAAGAACAAGTTGGACCCAAAAAGTACCAAAGCTATGTTCATTGGGTTTTTTTCTACTCAGAAAGGATACAAATGTTATAATCCAGAGATTAAAAGAGTCTTGGTATCCAGAGATGTCAAATTCCAAGAATCCAAAGGTTTCTATGAAGAAGGAACTTGGGATCAATTCAAGGACATCTCCACAACAAGATCAGACCAAGCTGAGAACTTGAGGAGTCTCTTGGAAAACATTGGTATAGTTTCACCTCATGCTCAGCAGCCTACGGCCACGGCTCCTTATGCTCAGCCTATACCAGCCATGACCAGTCCCAGCCAGCCAGCCGCGGCCCAACCAGCCGATCCGCGGCCTTCCACACCGTCTGGTCCTTCCATCCATATACGCAAGGCCCATGATACACCAGGAGACTTTGACCGGCTACGGTTGAAGTCGTGGGCAGCCGGGCTGGAATGAGCATGGCGGCGCCTTCAAAGAACTAAGGACATGGGTTTTCAATTTTTGTTTAAAATTCTTTTTATTAATGAAAGAGACTTGGCTTATATAGGCCTAAGTCTTAGGGTTTTTCACCTTACAAGAAAACAACAAGTATTTCAAAATAAAACAATAATAACTTTAAAAAAAACAACATGAAATCTAAATAGCTGACTTGGACCGTGGGCCTTAATGGCTTGGTGCAGGCCCAAGTCCCACACTTAGAAAAATAAAAAGAAATAAGAAATGGCTTAAGGCTGTGGGCTTCTGGGAAGGATTAAGCCCAAATCCGAGTGCACACTAAGGGTGTTGTCTCGTTAAAACCTCCTTCGGAAAACCCAATGGGACAAAACCGAAGGTAGGGAAAAGAGTACAATTCCTTTGTGTGTCTTTGGCATCCTTATCCCGGGATGATGGTAAGGACGCACGAGTCGGCGGTCCGACGACTAAGCAGCTCCCAAGGTGGAGCCGTGGTACTGAAGTCCTGCCCCTGACCCGTTCCGTGAGTAGGCTCATGGTTCCTTGGAAGAACCTCAATATGGCGTTCGACATAACGGTCGATCTTGGTTCCTAACGCTTTAGCCCTTGATCGCGTCATGGGCCCGGTCGGTACGACTGGAGCGGCTTCGTCCGGGTCCGGTCCGTCTGGGTCGGTTGCTAGGTCGGCAATGCGGTCGATACGGTCTGGGGCCTCATCACTTCCTCCTCTTGAACATGGGGGGGGGAGAGACATATACTCATGTCCAACAAGACTCAGCAGGAGATGAATCAATTCTAGTCTCAACTTCCAAAAGATCAAGAGTTTTTCCCACTATTATTGAAGTTTTAGGTGAAGAGGAGGATTCTATCCAAGAAGCTCCACCTACAGTCCTAAAAAGGAGCACAAGACAAAGAAAACCACCAGTGTTCTACAATGGAAATGTTGTGGTTCATCATGAGCAGAGAGTTTGTAATATTGCTTACTTACCTACTAATCATGTTGCTTTCATTTCTAGTCTTGATAAGGAACAGATTCCAAAGACATATGAGGAAGCTATAACTAAGAAAGAATGGAGGGAATCTATCCTAGCTGAGAAATAAGCCATGGAAATGAATGGTACTTATGCTTCAGCCACTCTACCTAAAAGAAAAAGGGCTGTAAGTTCTAAGTGGATTTTTACCATTAAATACAAAAGCAATGGTGAAATTGATAGATATAAAGCTAGGTTGGTGGCTAGAGGTTTTACTCAAACATATGGTGAAGATTATAGGGATACCTTTGCACCTGTAGCTAAGCTTCATTCTGTTAATGTTGTTCTTTCACTTGCTACTAACCTTGAGTGGGAGTTATGGCAAATGAATGTTAAGAATGCATTCTTACAAGGTGAACTAGAAGAAGAGGTATACATGTCACCTCCACCAGGTCTAGAGGAGGAGGTAGGAAGCGGCAACATACTTAGGCTGAGGAAGGCTATATATGGCCTTAAACAATCTCCAAGAGCTTGGTACCACAAACTAAGTGTAACCTTGATGGATAAAGGTTTCAAAAGATCTGAAGTTGAACTTACTCTTTTTACACTAAAGAGTAAGGAAGGTATTGTGATAATTCTCATTTATGTAGATAATATAATCATATCTGGTAGTGATAGTGTTGGTATTGCATCTACAAAAGAATACTTAAAGAGTGTATTTGATATTAAGGATCTAGGAGAACTTAAGTACTTCTTAGGAATTGAAGTGTGTAGGTTCAAGGAAAGTCTCTTTTTATCTCAAAGAAAATATGTTGTATATTTACTAACCTCTACAGGTATGATGGAGGCTAAACCAGCCAAAACACCCTTAGAAGAAGATTATAAAATCGGAACTAAGAGGGAGCTAGAGGAGGAAATTGATTTTCATGATCCTAAGCTCTATAAGAAAGTGGTTGGTAAGCTTATTTATCTAACCATCACTAGACCAGATTTATGTTTTGCTGTGAATCAGGTATCTCAACACATGCAAAGTCCAAAGATGAGAAATTGGGAGATGGCAAACCGAATTTTGAGATATCTAAAGGGCACTCATGAACAAGGTATATGGATGGGTTGCAATAGAAACACAAATGTGGTTGGTTATTGTGATGCTGATTGGGCAGGAGATAGGGAAGATAGGAGAAGTACCACATGTTATTGTACTTTCATATGAGGGAACCTTGTGACTTGGAAAACCAAGAAGAAAAATGTGGTATCATGCTCTAGTGCAGAATAAGAATATAGAGCAATGAGGAAGCTTAAAACTGAATGCATTTGGCTGAGGCAAATTTTGGAAGACCTGGCCATGAAGTATGAAGAAACTATCACCATCAATTGTGACAATCAGGCTGCTATACACATTGCTTCCAACTCTGTGTTTCATGAAAGAACCAAGCATATAGAAGTAGACTGCCACAAAGTAAGAGAAGCTATTGGGAAGGAAATCATCTTGCCTTGCTATACAAGGAGTGAGTATCAACTAGCTGATGTGTTCACCAAGGCAACAACTCTGAAGAATGGCGCCTCCATCTATCCAAGGCTTGGCCTTATGAACATTCCACAACAATGATTCCAACATGGAATGTTATACTCTTTTTCCCTAGAAAAGGTTTTGTCACAATTGGATTTTCCTTCTTTAGGTTTTTAATGAGGTAATGCTTCATGGTTGCAAGGTTAGGCATTCTCCATGTCTTAAGCTTGAGGGGGAATGTTGGAATGAAGAAGAAATGATGAAATAAGAAAGCCTTTAAACCTTGTATAAAGGCGTGAGTTATCTAGGTCAAAAGGGAGTGTCTAAGGCTTGTTTGTGTTCTAGTGTTATGTTATCCTTGTAGCATTCATGTATAAGGCAATCCTTGTATCTAAACAAGCCTAAACTAGATTAGTATAAATAACTATCTCCCTTCATATTTGTAACTTAGAAACTATTATTCTCATTCTCTTAATAAAATCATTATTCTCTCTAAATCTTTTTAATCTCTCATTCTCTCATTCTAAAAATCTCTTAATCTCATTCTTTCAGTGAACATAAAAGAAATTCGGGTAGAAGATTCTTCACCCGTTGTTCCAACCCAAGTAGTTGTTCCTATTGTTGGTACACAACCTAATACCATAATATAACAAGAAAATGATGAACATACGGTCCCCCTAAATCAGGAAACCGAAAATGAATATGTCGCATCGTGCCACAACAACCACTGGGGCGATCTGTAAGGGAAAGAAGATCTGCCATTACAGATGATTATGAGGTTTACGATGTTGAAAATGAATGGGATCTTAGTCTTGATGAAGAACCGAAAACATTCAGAGAAGCCATGAAAAATGAAAATTCTGAAAAGTGGTACAATACTACAAAAGAAGAAAAAATTTCTATGAATGTAAACAAAGTGTATGACCTAGTAGAGTTGTCTGTTGGTTTTAAAACTGTTGGGTGTAAATGGATCTTTACGATCAAACAAGACTCTAAAGGTAATATAGAAAGGTACAAGGTTCGCCTTGTTGATAAATGATTTACTCAGAAAGACGACATTGACTATAGAGAAACCTTCTATCCAGTTTCACAGAAGGATTCTTTAAGAATTTTCACGGGATTGGTAGCTCATTATGATTTAGAGCTTCACCAAATGGATGTTAAAACCGCCTTTCTGAATGGTGAGCTTGAGGAAGAAGTTTATATGGACCAACCTGAAGGTTTTGTGGCCACAGAAAAAAGAAAATCTCGTGTGTAGGCTGAGAAAGTCAATATATGGGTTGAAACAAGCTTCCAGACAATGGTACTTTAAGTTCAATGATACCATTTTGTCATATGGTTTTGTAGAGATCATCATTGATCGATGTATCTACATAAAGGTCAGTGGGAGCAATTTTGTCATTATGGTACTATATGTTGACGATATATTGATAGCTGCGAATGACATGGGAATGTTAAGTGATGTAAAGAAATATCTCTCTAGTAACCTCGAATGAAGGATATGGGTGAGACATCTTATGTGATCGGAATATAAATAATTTGTCATAGATCACAAGAACTATTAAGTTTTTCTCATAAACGATACATAAATAAAGTTCTAACATGTACTCGACCATATATCACTTTTCCTGTTGGTATGTTGGGTCGATATCAAAGTAATCCCGGAATGGATCACTGGAAAGCTGCAAAGAAAGTTATCAGGTACTTGCAAGGCACCAAAGAGTACATGCTTACATACAGGAGATTTCACAGTATAAAGGTTGTCGGAACTCAGATTCAGACTATGCTGGTTGCGTCGATAGCAAGAAATCGACGTTTGGCTATATGTTCCTATTAGTTGGGCGAGCAGTCTCATGGAAGTGTGGAAAATAGTCTGCTATTGCTACTTCCACCATGGAGGCCGAATTTGTGGCATGCTTTGAAGCCACGGTTCACGCATTGTGGATGCGAAAATTTATCTCAGGGCTTGAAATTGTTAACAGTATAGCCAAGCCGCTGAGAATATACTGTGATAATTCCACAACAGTCTTCTTCTCAAAGAATGACAAGCATTCGAAAGGTGCTAAGCACATGGAAATTAAATAATTGTCTGTAAAAGAGGAAGTGCAGAAACGCAGAGTAACTTTTGAGCATTTAAAGACAAACATGATGTTGGCAGATCCATTGACGAAAAGATTACAGTCCGGTATATTTATTGGTCATGTAGAGAAAATGGGCATAACAGATAAGACCTTGCTATGATAGATTGAGCTCATGTAAAGTTGTTACTCAAAGATGATGTCATTAAAGTTTGTGTTTTTATGCAATTAAAGTATGTTATCATAATGGTTATGCATGTAAAGTTTTTTTTTAGATAACATCTAAAATTAAGAATTATGGTTTATCCCAACATAAATGATTTTAAGAATTAAAGTGAAATCTCAATAGAAAAGAAGTAGTGAAGCTAGAGTTACTGTATGGTGCTTGGAAGGGACCCCATCGCAGTAAATGATGGGCAACCGCCATAACTCGGCTAGCTCTGGATTTATGGTACTTATAATTTATTGAACTTGATGTAAAGATACACATGAAAAGGTAATGGATAGATATGTTAACACAACGGCCAAGTGAGAGATTGTAAGAATATTTCTCGTAGAGTGACCAATGTATTAATAGTCCCATTAGTAAAGTTCAAATTCTTTGTAAAGTCTACGGTATCTAATACATTAGAAGCAAAATCGTGATGTATCAGTCTCGATAAAAGAGTATTAGATTGGGTACGTTGAAACCCTCTCCTCTAACCATAAACATTATATTTGATCTCATAAAGATATGTATATACACATATAATATGGTTTTAGTTATGTGTGTATATATATGAAATAAAGTAAGAGTATAAAGATGTCTTAATAAATAATAAAATTTAAAAGACACAATTTTTCTCCTCGTGTCTATTCGACATAAATAAAAGGACTTAAAGGGAGTGAGAGAGTTTGTGGTTGATCATTAAGACAAAAAAAACTCTTAGAGAAGAAAAGCAGAGAACAATAAGAAAACCAGATAAATTCTTTTCCATCAAAGGAATTGAGAAATGAAGAAGGTGTAGAGGATAAGATCAACAAGTGATCTTCAAAGAATTCGATACAACATTTCAAAAGCAATGAATAATTGTAAGTTATATATTCTTCATTGTTTTAGATTTAAGGTTTTCATCATTAATAAAAAGGATTTGTAAATTTTAAATGTTTTATATGGTTTTGGAATAAATTTCAGAAATTGAGATCATAAAAAATAATTTACATAAAATTATCCATGAAATCACTCACAGAAACACTCAACTAATCGCTACTATTGGCTTTGGTAGAACGGTGGGTTGCTTGGGTTTTCCGAGAACGTGTTTTTAGCTATTATTGTTTTCTAGTCTTTTTTTCATTGCTTTTCGAGCGACCATGGAATCTTAGAAACAATGTATGATAACCAAATTAGATACCTAGGGACTAACCATTAAAAAGGAGTTGTGTGAATGATAGTAGATAGCAAATTAAACTTATTTTAATGGAAATTGGTGAACTAAGTCAATTATTAATTTTTTGTACCATTATTGGCACAGACTGCAGTAAAATCTAGTGAGTTTTGGCTGCCTTTTTTGACTTGATTATATTACTTGCCTTCTTTATTTCCTTCTCTTTCTTGATCACAATAAATTTTTTAAAAGTCGACGAATCAGAGATGATTTACTCATCAGCATATACAAATAAATAGGTGTCTGCTGGGAAAATTTTTAGGCTTTATTGCCTGCCCACAATTGACGATTTGTCCTATTACCAGCTTGAATTGACAGGTTAATATAATGTAAAGTCATAACAATATATTAACTTAGACGACACAAATACACTGTTTCTCAAAAATAATTCACAACGTGTCATATTTATATTAACTTATATATTAACTTAGACGACACAAGTAAGATATTTCTATTTTTTTTGTCGGACGGATATACATTAAATAAGGAAACCTCAGAAAAGAACTTTGAATGTAATAAAAAAACATTCTTGTTTCAGAGTTGTTGTTAAAATTATTTTTTGGGTTGTTAGAATCAGATCGTCAATGAAAGATGTAGAATCCATTTGAATAATTTAATGTCTAATAAGCAATTTTATGGAAAAAGAAAAAAATAGCTCAGAAGTAAAAATGTTATAGGTTGTAAGCTTTATATAGACGATGGTCTAATGTTTTAGAATTAGGACTTTTCCAAATTGTAAAACAATAAATACCCCTTATTTTGGAACAATTATGTACTCCTTCTATGTTTTATTAAGTGTTGTTTTATAAAAAATTTCGTACATTAAATTTTTTTTGGTATTTGATTGTTTTAAACCCATTAATATAATTAATGTGGATATCATTAATTATGATTTTTGTATTTTTTATAAATTATGTGAATTTAATTGATGTTATATTTAAAGTTTTTTTTACTATAATTTTATTGAAAAGTAAGAACTACAGATAATTAAAAAAAAATGTAAAAATGAATGGAATATTTACTCTTTGTCATTAAATTTCTCTCCCTTAAATTCTCGGTTTTGATTTAAAGAAGTAAGTAAAGAACCACTTTAGTATAGGTGACGAGCTTCACTTATATGATTGTATAATGTTCACAAATAAATTATTTTTTTAAATATAATGAAAATTAATTATTACCAAATAAACTAAAAAAGTCTTACATCCAAATATTTATTTATTATTATGTTTCAATAAACTCCCTCTGCACTCTCCATTTGGTTTTTAATGAAAAATTTGAATAAAATAGATTTTGATTCCTTTTTTATAAGTTTCTCAATAGAATAAAAGTTTGTTTAGATAAGGATCAATGTAGATATTACTTAAATAAAATTAATATTTTTATGTTTTCAGTGATTCATATTACGAAAAATAGTGTGGTATGGTGCATGGTATAATGATTTTTTTTGTCAACTTATTATAACGGTTTTAATATCTTTTTTAATATTGCAATGTATTGGATATGAATTTCAGACATGTGTGATGAATTTCAGAGACAGCCACCATTGTTTCACATGATTCTTACAACATAGTGATGGAAGTCATACATTTTGATTAATGTTGTATAATAATTAATATCTTTTTAATATCGCAGGGTATTGGATATGAATCCCAGACATGTATGATAAATTTCAGAGGCTATCACCATTTTTTCACATGATTCTCACAACATATTGATGAAAGTCATACATTTTGATTAATGTTGTATAATAATTAAGAATAATTAATTTAATTATATTTATTTTTTCGTTATTGTCATGTTTGATGTTTAACAATTATTAATTTGAAAATTTTCTATGTGTGAATCATTTTGCACAATGGTGGCCACTTTTAAAATTCATCACACATGTTGAGATTCGAACCCATCATCCTAAATGTTAAAGAGAATATTAAATGCACTAAGCTAAGTTGACAAAAATATTTATATTATTGATAGATAATATAACTCTAAGAATAAAAAATAGTTTTTTTTATTAAACAGAGATAACAAAGAACTATTGATAATAAAGAAAAAAAAATATAATTATTTTAAAATATATAAAAAGATAAAATATCATCATTTTCAAGTAATTGTTTTTTATCTTCCACCTTTTTATCATCTTAAATGTTATCGTCCAAGTCTCGATCAGAAGGTGTGTTTCTTAGCATCTCGTCAATAGTGTCTTCCACAATCTCCGACTTGTTTTTCATGATGAAAATGTATAAATTATAGTGAATGAAAATGTATAAAATCTAATGCATCGAGTAAAATATACGTACGTCGTATGTATGTAATCATAAATAGTGGTTTTACCTATTGTTTTTTGGCCAATTTGTTGTTGTTTGACTTGATGATGCCTAAATTATAGGCATTTTTCCTGACTGGATTAAGAGATTTGGGTCCTCTGTAATATGATGGTTCTATAAACTGTTAGATGTAAAAAAATGCAATAGAAACTAGTTCATAATGACAAAATGTGGAGATATTTGTATTTCTACACATATAAAATTTTGGTGTCTAGCTGTGAAATTCTACAATGTGACTTTCACATGGAATGTGAAATATTTTTCAACAATGTCTTAGATAACTTGGGGGACTATCTCTTCGAAATTGTTGTCCTCCTTACATCATGCTCTTAAAATGTAAAATATTGTGCTAAAAATATATAAAACATTCATTATTATGAATTGTTACATTATTTGCAGCCAACTCCGATGCCGTTCACTTCAATAACTTTTTAATAGGTCGATTGAATATAACAAATATGAAAGTTGGACAACTATCATAAACAATAACTTCAATATGGTACCTATAAAGTAAACACATATATATATATATATATATAAGACATGATATAACATCACGTTTTTTTTTGACATCATCATTTTGAAGAGCAAGAAAATGAAATACATACTGAAGTATCCCAAGAGCTTGTACAGTACCGCAAACTTTGGAAGTTAACCGCTGACCAGATTTGGTCATTTTTCATTTGTAGCTTTTGTACATGATATAAAAAAACCAACCACTTTTGCTTTACACTAGAAGATCTTTCCTTTTTTACCACTTTCATTATTGAAAAAATCAAAATTATCTTCATAACAAAATATAAGTATTTGTGTAACAATGGACTCGTCATTTCCGTAGATAGTTATGGGGACCCGAGATTTTTCATAATATGTCCTGAAATTAAAATAGCATAAATATAAATAAGATATAAATCATTTGAAGATAAGAAATCAATGAAAGGTTTATGTTCATATTAGTTCATCTAACAAAAATCTTTAACAATCATGTTGTCCATGTTATAAGAAATCGATTTGATGGGATAGCATTCAAATTTAGCAGGCCTTGCAAACAAAAATAAAATAAAATAATATTAAAAACATGTATATTCATTTTAAAAAAAGATAAAAAAAAATACCAATAAAATAAATCTTATCGAGAAGAACTATATGACTTGTGTTAAACATACCATGAACATTTTTAGGATCAACATCAGTTATAATATCACAATGAGTTCTCCTTTCAGTTGCACACGTTTGTATGTGACTTGACATACGAGTTTGTTCCACTTAGATACCTAGACAATGTCACCACTAAGTAAACATAAGGAATATTAGTACAAAATATGAATGTAAAAAAAGAGAGTAAAAATGCTTCGAAAAAGATACATGGCTTTTTATCTGGCAAAAGTATATGTAAAGAGAAGATTGAAACTATTTTTTGCAGGACATTTTCTTTCATCGACCTTCCCAAAAATACGAATGCATGATACCTGTGTAACAACATCTTCAAAAAACAGAAATAAAATATGTTAATATTTGGGACTATATGCTATTTGGATTAATAAATTTAGTTTAGTACCTGGTAAATTCTCTTCTTTACATACTATGGTTTCAACAGCAGAAAATTGACTTATGCGGAAATATTCTTCATGAATTTGATATTTGTTCACTATCAATATCGCCATAGTATTCAGGACGTTAAGAATTATTTTGTAAGGGTGGTATATAGTTTTTTGTGATTTTACACACATCAAAACGGATATTGAGAATATATTTCCCTCTTTAAGCTTGCTTCTATACTAATGGAGACGGCAGGGGAGAATAGATGCTTGAATTACAATGGTATATAACAAAAAGACAATAGGGAACAATATATTAGTGACGTTTAAACATGTATCCAGAGTTTGAAGATCTAATATAATAGAGATTGAAAAATAATTAGCTTAACCTTCTCATCCAGTATCAAACAATCAATACTCATCAGAACATTGTTTCATCTAAAATCACGGACTTTGCAGGTTCACAAAAGACGAACAGCAATATTGTGTGAGTTGCGGTTGTCACTTAGTGCATCAAAAGTAGAATATGAGAGGGGGCTGCAATTCTGGAAAGATTTGGTGCCATTGGCAGAATCCTATTTGAAAAAAATTTAGGAGAAGTTTATAAATTATATGACTAAAAACATTTAAGAAAGTAAATAGTTTTGTTTTATATTGAAAATTTATGAAAAAAATGAGAAGTAAAAAAGAAATTTTTGGGGATTGAATGAATTTGGTATCTAACACTGCACAAAAAGGAATGAATTTTTTTTTTTTGTCAACATAGCCTAGTGGCTTTAATATCCCCAATAACATGTGGGGTGCTGGGTTCGAACCCCATACCTGGTGTAATGAATGTAGAGGTGACTACCATTATGCCACATGATTCGTACCAAAAAGGAATGATTTAATTTTGCAATTTTAAAATTATCCATTCAAATTACATTAATATTTAATTAGAAGTTTTAATGTGCAACCAAAATGGAAAATAATTTATCATTAATTATATTGGACAAAGGTATGATAAATAAATGAAGATTATTAAGGATTCAATGACCCTGGTATTTAAAATAAACAAGTCGAAAATAGAATAAAAGAAATGATTAATCATTGTCTTTTAAAAATTTTGCAATAAAATTAGATAAAAAATCTAGTTAGAAGTTTTAATTTGAAAACGTGAATAGAGAAAGAATTTATTTTTTGATTGATTGATGATTATTTTGTAGAATTCTGAAATCAGAATAATTGTTGCAGACAAATATGACATATTTATGTGTGCACCTACTATAATTGACATGTATGTATGTCGTATACTCATGTGCATTATCTAGAATTGTGACGTTAATATATCACTTGTAAAGAAAAACAGTATACCAACAAATTTTTTATGGGTACTACCAAAAGAAATCGTGGCATTTTGTAGGTTTACCTGCGAAAAGCCACAAAATTTTTTTATAGATATAACGTCATGAATAGAAATTTTTGTGGGTATTTGTGGGTAAAATTACCCTCGAGATAACCCGTGGAAAGATACCCACGAATTACCACCAATTATTTTATGGGTTATGTTCTCGCTAAATCTCACGATGTTTTGTGTGGGTTTACCAACTAAATTTCACAAAATATTCAGGGATTTATCCAATAAATCTAACAAAATATTTCATGGGTAATCACAATTACTTTATAAATTAATAGTTTCAATAAATAATAACATATTATTAAAAATATTTACTAAAAATAAAAAATTTAAAAATTTAATTTAACACATAAATTAAAATTGTTTATTAATTTTTTTTTAAAAAATAAAAATAAAAACAAATACAAAATTTTATAAAAAACAAAATAATTAAAATTATCGATCTTTTTCGAAGTCGAATCGAACCGGAGACAGGTGGCTTGGTTCATAGTCTTGGGAGTGACTCCTTGAGGATGAACCCTGACCTCCAAATAGTCTTTCCACCATCATATTAATCTTCCCCTCCAGGCTTCTCACATTGCTCTTGATGTCATTGATCTCACCTCGAAGATCATGTTGGATGTCATTCGGATACTCGACGACGGGTTAATAAAACTGTGTCCTTGCACTGCCGACACTTATAACTGTTTGTATTTGGTTTGGCTCGTTGCATCAAAAATTAAGTAAATAATGTTTAAATATATTAATAATTATCTATAACAAAAAACGTACCTAAAAATATAATTTGTTAGTGATTTTTCGAGAAGAACCAAAGCCGACTGTGCCCGGCGAGTCACTAAACTGAGAAGCTGCCTCTTTTATTTCTTTGATGAGTCCCTCAACAATCTGATCTACGTAAGTGCCATCTGTGCGTCTGTGTGTCTTCTTCACCAAATCCATAATCGATGGTGGCTCCGATCTTTGGGTCTTTTGCTTCTGTAAATTTTTTTGTTTATTATATATTAAAAATTAGAATTATAAATATTAATTAATATATTTATAAATTTAATTATGGAATGAAACTTACCATTCCGTATTCAATCTTCGAGAAGGAAAGGGGCCTGTCAGAGTATTTGTGCATATATTTACCATATATTTTTGTTCTACGGCTGGATGCTGCCTGTTGACTCTTTGCAATGATTTTCTCAGTCTGCCACTCCTCCATATGAAAGACGAAGTCCTCGAAAATAGGATCCGAGTAATCATTTTAATTAAAATTTAAAACTTACCACGAATGTTCCCACCAGGCTTGAATTTTTCTAGGAGCATTTTTTTCACTTCGTTCCAATTCTTCCAAGGATCCCAATAATTTTCTATATCTAATAAAGTTGATGACCGAATCATCGATCACAATCTTTATTTTTTTAAAAAAAAAAAATGTTTTAGTATTCAATTTGTATGAATGTAAGTTATAAAATCGTATAAAAATTCAGTGTTTTACCATAGAGCTTCTTTTTCTTTAAACGGATGATGGACAGACTGTGATCGCCTAGTAGGCGCATCATATACCACTAAAGTCTCCACTAGACTATGCCATAACTATAACAAAAAAAAACAATTGAAAAGTTAAAGTTGTATATCATTGTTTTATATAATTAATTTAAATGTATATTCTAATGTCAAATAATTTAAATAATAGAATTATAATATTTTAATTTTCCCTAGAAGAATATTAATACTTAAATTTTATAATATTTAAATTTATATTATTTCATATATATTTTTTAATAATGTCCGTTTAGATTGTTTTTGTTAAACAAAAATATTATTTTATAATAATTTACAAAAATATATATTTATTTATTTTTTATTATTCTTGTTAACTAGTGAAACTTTTATTTAGAATATTTGTTAAAATATTTATAATGTTATATGCTATGCATTATTTTAATATTTTTTTAACAATTTTTTTAATATTTGTTTTAAAATTACTTTATATAAAATTTACAAATTATGGAATTTATAATGAAATAATTTTTATAATTTTTATTAAATTCCAAAGAAATATAGAAAAAATTTAAATTTTTTGAAACACTAATTAAATAATAATTTATATGAAAACACATTTAATTCATAATTTAGTTATTATAAACTAATGAAAAATTAAAAATTTATAAACTTTACAATATTCTCAGTTTTCCAACAGTCTACACATATTTGGAGCATATTACAAGTAAGACTTGATTCAAAAAAGATATAATAACTGATTATCACCCTAAATCTAAAAATATTCCATAAATCTTTAAACAAAAAAATTGGAGATTTAATCAAAAGAAACAGATTAAGAACACTTACTTTATGATATGACGTAATGGAGGAGAGGGCACGCTGAGCTTCGGCGCTTCTGGAGGTGAGATTCGGTCGATCGAAGTGATGAGACGATTTCACCTTCAATTTTTGGTCGATGGCGCTAATGGAGATGAAAAGGGTTTTTGCGTGAAAAAGATGAAGTTACCCACGAAATTTGGGTATTTTATATTTTAATTTTTGGCGTCTGTCAATAATCGAATGCGGGTTTGTTAGAATATTAGAGGACGCTTAACCAATGGAGCTGTAGTCGATTCTTGTTTATTATTCATATGTAATAATATATGAACATTACCCGGTTTAGTTTAGGATATTACAATGGTTTAATTTCCGGACATAACTGCGGTTTAATTTCTAGACATAACTGCGGTTTAGTTTCAGAACATTAAGGCAGTTTAATAAAAATACAATCTAACATTTGATAATAATATTGATTATTGAAGACAATTAAAAAATAACAATTAATTAAGCATAAACTTAAATACAACATATTTAATAAGTACATTAGAAACTAGGAAATACTAAACAGACGAGGTAATGATACAAGTACAAAATAAACTATTAAATCTTAATACATATTTCTAGATCCATTCCAAACTTACCATTTTTGTGAATACCAAAATCTTTTCTTTCTCTTTTGTTTCATTGGTGGAGAATCTAGAAAACCATCCCATAATTCCCTTTTAATTGCATCCACATCAAGATTTAAGTTTGGACTTTTCGGTCTTTGGGCATCGTCATTATCATGGTAGTAATCCTTACCTTCACTTGAAGTACTTCCACCGTAAGTATGTGACTTTTCCTTCGAACGACATGGTTGTACATGTTCGCTTTGCCTTTTCAATACTTCATCGACAACCATATTTGGGTCAGGACCTCGAAGATGCTCAGCATCTTTGTGTTGAAAAAAAACTAAACCCAGATTCACAATTGGGCCTTAAACTATCGGCAAAAGAGCACAAATCAAATTCCCACGAGTATGCGGATATATCTTGATTAAATTCGTCGCACTGAGTTTCAGTTTCCCACGAGTATGTGGGTATGCGCTGGCTGGTCGGCACTTTTGTTGATTTAGAATCTCCATTATCGGCAGGTGAGCATGAATCAAATTCTCACAAGTAAGTGGATATTCCTTGAGTAAATTCGTCGCTTTGAGTTTCAGTTTCCCACGAGAATTTTGGAATGTCTTGTCTGTTCGGCACGATTGTTGATTTAGAGTCTTCATTATGAGAGCTACATGACATTATTTGTGTTATTGAAAGTTGTAAAAGATGTAAGTTTTATCATCTGTATTTATAGTAGAAGATTTATTATTTCATTGAGACCCATAATTTTTTTTTGTGTAACCGTGAGTAAACACTATCCACGAATAATCGAGATAGTTGGAAAATTTGTTGTCCACATAATTTGGCTAGTATTTTTAGAATATCTTGTCAAATAAGGTTGCTCTGCAATGATTGTGTCCACATTTTATGTTTAACTTTGTAGGTATTGATCTTATCCGTTCGATGTGGTTAATCAAATCGTACCGTTGATTTGTATGATATGAGTATGAGGTCGACCAAAGTATCAATTTATAACATTCCATAAGAGTTTTTTTTACTTTAGATAAGAGTACAAATATTTCCAAACATATATTTTAATACAACACAAATTTTTGGTACAATATTATAAATAAAAACCATACATACTTATGAAAACACATATAATTAATATATTGAGATAAAATGAAAATATATATCAAATCAAAACAAGATATAATATTAAACAACTATTCATATGTATAGATCAGATTTGTGCACCATCTATAATTGACAAGTAAATGTATGTGATGTACTCATGTGCTCTATTTATGATTGAAAAGTTAATTAATATAAAATGATGTAAGCGTAGTGGTGGTGCAACTATTGGTCGAGAAGCTCGAGACCTCCAGAAAGGTCTTGTGATACTCCAAGAATTTCAAACAAAGGGTTGAAAAACACGGCTGCAGCAAGGGGATGCTTGCTTGGCGGCTCTTTAGGGTTTAGACACTAGTCTTTAGGTTTTGTCAAAATGCTTGTTATTATTATTACTCCTAACTTAGGCTTATATAATGCCTTAAGTCTAGGGATTATAATTATCAGATTACAACTGGGCCAATAACCCAAAGAGAATAAAAACATAATTAAAATTGGTCTTAAGGCCATAATTAACTAAAACATAAAATAACATATAAAAGATGAGTTTAAAGCTTAAGTAAATAAGACTTAGAATAAGCATAGGTAGGGCCACGACCAGAATGACATTTCTGGCTGAGTTAGAGGACTTGTGAAGCATAGTAGTTGGTGAACAAGTCCTCGTCTTCATGCACACTAGAGGTGTTGCCTTGTTAAAACCTTCTTCGGAAAACTCAGTGGGAAAAAACCGAAGATAAGGAAAAAGAGTACCATTCTCTAGCATGTCTTAAGGAATATGTGATTCCTTATATCTGGAAAGCTTGGGCATAAATAAGTTTTGCCTTGAAATCTTCTTGAATGTTGAGAATGCCTCCAAATCATTCACAAGTAGACATGGTAAGAATGCATATGGCTTCAAATATGGTAAGTGAACACAAGAGAGAATTTGCATGATCATCTGGATTCTTGTGCATGTTAATATGATAGATGGCTCTCCTTTCCTCTCCTGGTCGCCAAGTGTAGCTCTGAAGGCTAATAAAATGATTTGGTCTAGCATTTCCCTTAAATGGAACCAAGTAGACATGTTGTTGAATTTTAGTGATAAATTGGGCCTCCTTTGGATTCTTCTTGGTTTCTTTGGCTTGATGTAACCATGAGGGATCCATTAAAATTCTCCAAGTGGTCGGAGGTCTAGGTTGTGAGTGAATTGGACTGTCCAGCTCGATTTTTGGCCCAATCGCGGATGGTACTCCGAAACCTGTTTGCCGACTTGTATTATATAAATTCTAATTCAGAATCCAGTTTGAATTGATTCAAATTGTCCATGACTCCTTGATGAGTTAAGATTCTGGGACATGTTGTTTCGTGGCTTAACTCCTCCTGGTTAGGCCAATATGATCCAAGGAAAACACCAATGTCTTTGGTGTGCTCAGATTGGTTCTCTCCAAGAGTTTTGGTCAGCTCCTTTGATGGGGTCATCCAAGCTACACCGACCAGATACTTGGAGGATGAAGACCAAACCACCCCTTATGTGTCCCACCTCATTATGACCAGGAGCAGAGCCGCCCAAGGAGTCCAAGACAGGAGCAAAGGAGATCATGCCCAAGGAAGCCAAGCAGAAATCGTCCTAGCTCATGCATCCGGCTTTGGAGAGGAAGAGGAGATTGAAGACAGGAACCAGCCTCCTGATCATGTTCAGCTGAGTGTTTCTGACCAAGACACTCATGCACACAGCCTTAGGGATAAGGTCTTGTGTGTCCTTACTATCCATGAGTAAGGGCACTTCTAAAGACCTTAGGTGATTAGGGTACTCTATTCCTTTCTAAGTTTACCATAATGGATTCTTGGAAAGGTTTTTAATGAGACCTGAAAATCTAAGGCATCAAGCCTAGTGTCCCATTGGTTTAATGAGGATATGTCCCTTTAAATCAATTAGGCTTGATTTTATCTTAGGCAAATGTTTAGCCTTGCATTTCTGTAAAAGACTTAGTCATTTTGGGGTTTGTTTAGTTTTGTTGACCATGGTCAACTAGGTCATTGTGGTCTTAAGTATGTAGCCTATAAAAGGCATACTCTTACTCGTTTTCTAATCAGAATTTAGAACCCTAAAACTTGTCATGGCCGCCTTGGTCTTTCTCTCTTTCTTCCTTGTTTGAGTGTGTCTCCAAGAGAGAGTGAGTTTCCTTGAAGATTGAGTGTGTCTCTCTTCTTGGAAAGGCTGTATCCAAGCCAGACATAGCTTGGTGTGTTGCCTTCAATCCCTATTCAAACCGCCTTCAAACCCTGCTTCCATTTCCTAAATCGCTTCCCTGTTCTTAGTGCCAACGACCCACCCGTTCCATCGTTCTCAGCCGTACCGGTCACGTCCTCTTACCATCCCGCGGACGAGTTCTTGTTCCGTCGACTTTGCACCAGTCGTGAGGCCAGCCCTGGCCTCGCTCGCTAGTCGATCCTCGCCTCAACCCGCCTAGAGTTCGCCAGCCAGACGCCTGCTCGCTAGCCCCCCGACCCAGGAGCATCTCGCCTTCCCGGGGATGCCGTCCGTACCAACTGGGATTCTCGACCGAACCTCACCTTCCCTCGACCGTTCTTGAGTTAGATGGCCTTAGACTGTAACATTTTGGTATCAGAGCTCAAGTCCTGAAGAAAAGCTTGTATCTTTCCAACTTTTCACTTAGGGTTTTGGTTGTGTTCTTGCGGATGATTGGTTTACTTGTTTGCTTAGGAATCTTTGGTTAGGTTTGCTAGGTTTAGTGAACTAGGTTGTTTAGTCTGTTTGTTAGGGTTGTTGATTGCATAAACCGCCATTGTTAGAGCTTGTGGGGAAGATGAAGTTAGGCGCAGTCAAGGCCACCTTTTGACCAGGCCGTACTGTCCTGTGGACGGTGACTCACCAAGTGGTTAAGACTAGGCGGATCTAGAATAAGGTTTTAATTTATCTGTCTTAGGGTTAGTTAATTATTAGCCTAGCTTAAATTTAAATTAAGTTTATTAAGCATCATTATCTAAATCTTAAAGTAATTAAGTGAGAAAACCGTTGACTAGTTGACTTACTTGTGTTGCAAGGTACCTAAGCTAAATGGCTGATCCAGCCCTAGCAGAGATTCTCACCAGCCTTCAGACTCAGCTTCAGCAGCTGGGAGACCGACTTGGTCGAGTGGAGCAGCCTCAACCGCAACCTGCACCAGCGCCTCCACCTCCACAACCGAGAGCGCCACCACCCTTTTGGCCGGAACAAGACCTGAAGGGTCTATCTGAAGAAGAGGCCTTCCCACCCAATTTTAGAAGGCCAAGACACAGAGAGAGGAGGTATCCTGAGGAGAGGGGACAACACCACCCACCTAGAGCTCACTCCCCACACCTCAAGCTCACGCCTCCCACCTTTGCCGGCAAGGTTGATCCGGAAGCATACATGGACAGGGAGAGAAGGATGGACCATGCCCTGGTTGAAGGATGAAGCATACAAGGTTGAAGAACCCAAGAAGGTGGCCTATGCAGCAGCTCAACTTACTGATCATGCCCTGTCCTGGTGGGATCAAGACTCGGCCAAAAGAAGAAGGAGAGGAGAGGAGCCGGTCAGATCATGGGAAATCATGAAATTCATGATGAAAGGGAGGTACATTCCACCTATGTACCACCGGGAGCTACAGAAGTAGTTCAGGAAGCTCAGCCAAGGCCAGAGGAGTGTAGAGGAGTACTTTGGGGAGTTTGAACACATGAGGAACCGGATTGGTTTGGAAGACACTGAAGAGACTCTCATGGCACAATTCTTGGATGGACTACAAGAGAAGATTGCCAGCAAGGTGGAGATGTATTCTTAAAACGACCTCAATGAGTTATTGCATCTGTCCACACAAGTAGAGAGCCAGCTCAAGAGGAAGACCAGGACCAGAGCAGTGGTCAACAACCCATGGACAGCCTCTGCCCCAAACTCACATCCGCAGGCTTCTAGTTCTCAGCCTGCCTTCATTAGGCAACCTGACCGAGGCAAAGCCATAGCCCAGGATGTGAGAGCTCCATACAAACCAAGGGAGACCACCCCTGCCCCAAGGCCCGACGCCAGACCTGTCCCCACTGGTCCCAAAACCCGGGACATCATGTGCTTCAAATGCCGTGGCCGTGGACACTATGCACGGGATTGCCCAAATCCTAGGGCTATGATCATCACACCGTCTGGTGATTATGAGTCTCAAGACGAGATGGAACCTCCTGAGGAAGCTGATGAAGAGGAGGATGATGTAGCCTATCCTGAAGTGGGAGACCTCCTGGTCTCAAGAATGGTCCTTAGCACTATCCAAGAGTCGGATGAGACAGCCCAAAGGGAGAACATCTTCCACACACGCTGCATGGTCAATGGTAAAGTATGCTCACTGATAATTGATGGTGGATCTTGTGCTAATGTAGCTAGTACTTATATGGTTGAGAAATTGAACTTGGCAGCTACTAAACATCCTAGGCCTTATAGGTTAAGATGGCTGAATGATAAAACCGAATTGAAAATTAGTGAACAGGTCAAGGTTTCATTTAGCATAGGCAAGTATGTTGATGAGGTTCTTTGTGATGTACTACCTATGCAAGCCACCCATATCTTGTTAGGCAGACCTTGGCAATTTGATAGGGAAGTTGTGCATGATAGTAGGACTAATAAGTATACCCTTATGCTTAATAAGAAACGGATTAGCTTAGCACCACTGTTGCCTGCTGAAGTTCATGAAATGCAAGTTAAGCTAGCTAAGGAGAAATGCATGTCTAAAACCAATTTCTTGATTACACCTAGTGATATTAGGCGTTCTCTCTTTGATCCAACTTGCCAAGTTTTTTTGGTTGTTTACAAGGATTTGATGAATTCTAGACATACTAATGTGGTCTTGCCAAGGGAAATCCGAGTTTTGCTTGACAGGTACAAGGATGTCTTTCCTGAGGAGATACCAGCAGGTCTGCAGCCCTTGAGAGGCATAGAGCACCATATTGACTTCATCCCTGGCGCCTAGCTTCCAAACCGGCCTGCATACCGAGTCAATCCTGCGGAGGCAAAGGAGCTTGAAGCTCAGGTCCGAGACCTCATGGCCAAGGGATATGTGAGGGAGAGCCTAAGTCCCTGTGCCGTGCCTGTGCTCCTTGTGCCCAAGAAAGACGGCTCCTACAGGATGTGTGTTGATTGTAGAGCCATCAACAACATCACCATCAAATACCGCCATCCAATTCCCAGGCTAGACGACATGTTGGATGAGCTGAGTGGAGCAACCATCTTTTCCAAGGTGGATTTGAAGAGTGGGTATCACCAAGTGAGGATGAGGGAAGGGGATGAGTGGAAGACCGCCTTCAAGACCAAGCATGTCTTGTATGAGTGGCTAGTCATGCCATTCGGCCTCTCCAATGCCCCAAGCACCTTCATGCGCCTCATGCACCATATCCTTAGACCCTTTATGGGCAAGTTCTTAGTGGTTTACTTTGATGACATTCTGATATATAGCTCTTGCCTGACTGATCATGTGCTGCATTTAGAACAAGTCTTAGAGACTCTTAGGAAAGAACACATGTTTGCCAATTTGTCTAAATGCATCTTTTGCACAGATGAGGTTGTTTTCCTTGGCTTTGTGGTTAGCTCACAGGGACTAAGAGTGGATGTGGAGAAGATAGAAGCCATACTTGGCTGGCCCAGACCGACTTCAATCAGCCAAGTTAGAAGCTTCCATGGATTGGCCAGCTTCTATAGGCGTTTTGTGAAAGACTTCAGCACCTTGGCAGCACCATTGACTTCCCTGATCAAGAAGAACGCGGGTTTTGAGTGGGGAGAGTTGCAAGAACAAGCATTCTTGAATCTCAAGTACCAGCTGACCCATGCGCCCATCCTTGCTCTGCCCAACTTCGAGAAAACCTTTGTAGTAGAGTGTGATGCCTCAGGAGTAGGCATAGGGGCGGTGCTGACTCAAGGAGGAAGACCAGTGGCCTATTTTAGTGAGAAGCTGACCGGTGCTACCTTGAACTACCCAACTTATGACAAGGAGTTGTATGCATTGGTCAGGGCAATGCAAACATGGCAGCTTTATCTATTGGCTAGGGAGTGTGTGATCCACACAGATCATGAGACCTTGCAGCATCTGAGGGGCCAGACCGTGTTGAAGAAGAGGCATGCTAGATGGCTGGAGTATATAGAGACCTTCCCCTATGTGATCAAATACAATAGGGGAAAAGAGAATGTTGTGGCGGATGCCTTGTCAAGGAGGCATCTCCACCATGGATGCTAAGGTCATGGGATTTGGACACTTGAAGACCTTGTACCCTGAAGACCCAGACCTCAAGGCAGCTTATGAAGGGCATGGAACAGGAGCCTACACACGTTTCTTCCTTCATGATGGGTTCCTTTTTAAGGATAAACGGTTGTGTATTCCTCAAGGCTCAATGAGGGAGTTGTTAGTAGAGGAAGCTCATGGAGGTGGTCTTATGGGTCATTTTGGAGTGGAGAAGACTCTCAGTGCTCTTAAAGAACATTTCTACTGGCCCAAGATGAAGAAGATGGTAGTCACCCACTGTGACCGGTGCATCACTTGCAAGAGAGCCAAGTCAAGACTCCACCCCCACAGCTTATACATGCCCCTGCCAGTTCCTACTCTACCATGGGTAGACATCTCCATGGACTTCGTTTTGGGATTGCCAAAGATTCAGCACAAGGATTCGGTGTTTGTGGTAGTGGACCGTTTCTCCAAAATGGCTCACTTCATACCATGCTCAAAGACCAATGATGCCTCTCAGACCGCGACCCTATTCTTTAGAGAGGTGGTGAGACTTCATGGCATCCCAAGAACCATTGTGTCAGACCGTGACACCAAGTTCTTGTCACACTTTTGGAGGACTTTGTGGAAGAAGCTGGGTACCAAGCTTCTGTTCTCTACCACGTGCCACCCTCAGACAGATGGACAGACCGAGGTGGTCAACCGCACCTTAGGAGCACTCTTGAGATCTACGGTTGGACGGCATTTAGCAACTTGGGTGGAGAGCTTACCATTAGTAGAGTTTGCCTACAACTCAGCCAAGCATTCTACCACGGGCATGTCACCTTTTGAGGCTGTGTATTGTCGCAACCCAGACACCCCATTGACCTTGGCACCCTTGCCACCAACCGAGACCATGGACCTTGAGGGAGAGGCCAAAGCCGCAGCCATGAAGAAGGTCTTTGAACAAGTGCATGGCAAGATTGAGAAGAGGAATGACCAGGTCCGATCTAGGATCAACAAGAAGAGAAAGCAGCTGGTGTTCCAACCAGGAGACTGGGTGTGGTTACACCTAAGGCCAGAACGCTTCCCCAACAAGCGCAAGCACAAGCTAGACTTCAGTGGAGATGGCCCATTCCAAGTGGTGGAACGCATCAACGACAATGCCTACAGACTCAAGCTGCCAGGTGAGTACAACATGTCTTCATCATTTAATGTTTCTGATCTATCTCCCTTTGATGCACAGGATGTTGGCTCTTTGGAGACCAAAGCACTTGAAGAGGGTGGGGATGATGGGGTCATCCAAGCTACACCGACCAGATACTTGGAGGATGAAGACCAGACCACCCTTTATGTGTCCCACTGCATTATGACCAGGAGCAGAGCCGCCCAAGGAGTCCAAGACAGGAGCAAAGGAGATCATGCCCAAGGAAGCCAAGCAGAAACCGCCCTAGCTCATGCATCCGGCTTTGGAGAGGAAGAGGAGATTGAAGACAGGAACCAGCCTCCTGATCATGTTCAGCTGAGTGTTTCTGACCAAGACACTCATGCACACAGCCTTAGGGATAAGGTCTTGTGTGTCCTTACTATCCATGAGTAAGGGCACTTCTAAAGACCTTAGGTGATTATGGTACTCTTTTCCTTTCTAAGTTTACCATAATGGGTTCTTGGAAAGGTTTTTAATGAGACCTGAAAATCTAAGGCATCAAGCCTAGTGTCCCATTGGTTTAATGAGGATATGTCCCTTTAAATCAATTAGGCTTGATTTTATCTTAGGCAAATGTTTAGCCTTGCATTTCTTTAAAAGACTTAGTCATTTTGGGGTTTGTTTAGTTTTGTTGACCATGGTCAACTAGGTCATTGTGGTCTTAAGTATGTAGCCTATAAAAGGCATACTCTTACTCGTTTTCTAATCAGAATTTAGAACCCTAAAACTTGTCATGGCCGCCTTGGTCTTTCTCTCTTTCTCCCTTGTTTGAGTGTGTCTCCAAGAGAGAGTGAGTTTCCTTGAAGATTGAGTGTGTCTCTCTTCTTGGAAAGGCTGTATCCAAGCCAGAAATAGCTTGGTGTGTTGCCTTCAATCCCTATTCAAACCGCCTTCAAACCCTGCTTCCATTTCCTAAATCGCTTCCCTGTTCTTAGTCCCAACGAGCCACCCGTTCCATCGTTCTCAGCCGTACCGGTCACGTCCTCTTACCATCCCGCGGACGAGTTCTTATTCCGTCGACTTTGCACCAGCCGTGAGGCCAGCCCTGGCCTCGCTCGCTAGTCGATCCTCGCCTCAACCCGCCTAGAGTTCGCCAGCTAGACGCCTGCTCGCTAGCCCCCCGACCCAGGAGTATCTCGCCTTCCCGGGGACGCCGTCCGTACCAACTGGGATTCTCAACCGAACCTCACCTTCCCTCGACCGTTCTTGAGTTAGATGGCCTTAGACTGTAACATCCTTGGTGACTTCTCTATGTTCCTGGGTTGTTAGTGACTTGATGTCTTCATCATAAAGCATAACAATATATTAAGTCAAAACTGAGAAATAAATTAGATATAACAAATATTCCAAAATTAGTGTCTAATAATAGGCAATTTGAAAAGAGACGAAACCTGATAACAATCCCATAAAAGGAGAAATTAAGGTTGTATGACGAGATACATGTCAGCATATCAAAGCTTTGGGTTTTGGAAAACTCATCTTTATGTTATAAGACTAACTGATGACTGAGGGTATCTTATACACTCCTTAATTTTCTTTCCAATTGATGTAAATCGGTAATCATTCCAATAATCTTATTCCAAACAGTGATCAAGAACTGATTAATAAGCTTGCTGCAGAAATGAAGATGATAGAGATAGTGGTAGAATTGTGACTGGCTCTCTAAATCTGTAGGTTTTGATTGACTCACTCAATCCTGGGAACTCAAGAATTTTTAACTCACTCAAGAAATCCTCAAGCCTTGCCAATAGATCCGAAAACGCTTCTCACACTTTATAATCTAAGGAAAAAACCTATAGATACACTTTGAGTCACTAAAATGAATCTAAAGAAAAATAAATTCAAAGACACTTGGAAGAAGGAAATAATTATCTTTTTATTATAAACTTAATTGATTGAAAGGTCCTTTGAAAAAGGGACGAAATGAGCTATATATAGAGTTTTTATATGAATAGTATAACATTCTAAAATGTGTAAAACAAGAAAGAAATTAATGAATTGAATAAACTAGCCGTTTGAACAATAATGAGCCAAATCGGTTTAACTAAGGAAATAAGAGTTGTTCTTTAGTCTTGAGAGCTTTGGCATAAAGTGATGACCTCTTGGAACCTTCTGGAATGTGGGGGAATGCCTCCAAGTCGTGTGCAAATATAATAGGAAAGAGCTGTAGGAGTTTTAATAAAAATGGATTCATATATGGTAAGTGACAAAAAGAGAAAATCCGCCTGATTCTCTGGATACTGGTAATGTTAAAATAATAAAAAAAATCTTCTGGATGGTGGGATGTGTCTCCTGAATGCTTAGATATCTCTCCTGATCGCCAAGTATAGGTTTGAAGTTTTGATATATCCAATTTTTTCTGTGCCTCTGATGGGTTAAGTTTCCAAAACAAGTTGTTTTACAAAAAATTTCATCATGGTTCGATTGGATTCTTCAAGAAGTAGTCGGTTGTATCCCTCTGGTTCATTGGACATCCGCCGACTTGAGAGTTGAATATCTTCTTCACGTAGAAAGCTTTTGAACCAATTATTCCTCTCCATGATTCCTAGATGAGTACAGTTTCCGGAACAAATTAATGTGTAGCTTAAATCCTCCTGGTTGGGTTGATATGCTCCAAGAAAGACACTTATGTGTTTTAGATGCTCGGGTTGGTTCTCTCCAAGGGTATTGGTCAGCTTTTTGGTGTCTTCTCCATGCTCTTTGGTTGGTTTTGAGTTGATTCCCTCATCATACTCTCTCTCTTGAAAAAGTTTCGACCTAAAAACTATATAATCTGCATTAAGAGAAAGCAAGTTAGCTTTCATTCTCCTTTGAGAGTTTAGAGTCTTATCTTGGCATTGTGATGACTTGGTTACATGTGGTGCATCAGGTAGCTCTCATTTAATCATGTAAGATAGGATGATGCCTCTTCTCTGGCCTGGTGGGGTGGTGGTGATGTTGTTCTCCTTTACTTGATTAGTAGTTGGAACATCAGCTCTTTTAATAGCCTTAGTTTTGTTAACCACTGGTGGTGATGTCTGCTTGTTCTGAACTTCGCCTAGCAGCAAGTTATCTTCTGGTGGAATATCTCTGTGCTTTGCTCCTTTAGATCCTGTATTTAAATCGACGCTTTAGGCAAGAAACAAGTGCATCATGGGTTCTTTAGGATAAGATAAATTTATAAAATATAAATCCCTAGCACTACTTATAGCAAAGTTTTCTTCTATGTGTAGTTTTAAAAAAATTGTTTCCTCATGCTCTTTTATGTTTAGTAAACTTTTTAACACAATTGTGGCATCATGAGAAACAAATTGGGTAAAAGAGATTCTTACTTGTCTAACACGTTAGTGTCATTAGCGTGGTCTAGTGGTTCCTCTTTTAGACTTTCTTTTTCTCTAGTACTTTGATCAGCCTCGGGTTTGGTTGTAATAGCTGCAGCTGGTAATAGTTCAAGCCCTTGATTCTTGGTTTGCTTATATACGACCGATTCTGGTCTCCTCAGTACAAGTTTCAGCGCCTTGTATTCTTTAACTAGATTATCCGTACAGGTTCGCTTTTGGAAGAACAAGTGAATTACATATGTCATTGAAATAGTAAAAATAGATTGTGTGATTCTTGTTCTTACATGGTTAGCTTTAGGAAGCTGTATGAGGATCTTTAGTTTCTTCTCTTGTGGTGTAGTTATCACCAAGCGTGTATCTTCCTAATTGATCTTCATAATATCTTGCTTTGGCCTTTGCTCATTTGGCATGACAATAGCTTGTAATTTTTCTTCTTTGTCCATCTCTTCTAGCCCTTTATCAAATTTTTTTGACAAAGACAAATGCACTATACTAGAATTAGGATTTAATACATCAGATTAAATCAAACCATCACTAGTTTTAGATAATTGAATTTTCTCTCTTAGTACTTTTTCTTGTTTTAATAAACAAGTTGCAGCATAGTGCCCTCTTTTATGACATCTACAACATGTCTGATCTTTAGAATTTACAAAGTTAGAAAACTTACCTTGGTTCGGTGTGCCTTGTGACTTTGGTATGGCATTAGAACTAGAAGTGGCTGCTTGGCATACAACTTTAGATTTTTCTCTTTTAATAGGCTTAACTTTAGGACTTGGTTTTTGCTTTGTTACTTCCTTCTTCAGTTGTAGAGTCTTCTTAATCTGTAGTCACGTTTCTTGCTGTTCTGGTGTAAGTATGAATGCAGATGATGTAGACGTCACCCTCGTGGGTGTGGTTTGGTACTTCGCTATGAAGTTTTTATGCATCTATGCCTTAAGGTCTCTCAAGTCTAGCCATTGTAGAGCTTTGTTTTTCTTGCTCTTCTTAGCCTTAGGAACTTCTCTTCTCATAGGCTGCGAGTTTTTTGTAGATATTACTCTACTTGGTGTTGTGGCTTTGCTTTGATGTTATTGCGGTTTCGATACTTCTTCACAAACTCCCTATACATCCTTCCTTTAAGATCCCCCAATCTTGTATTGGCTTTTTGTAAAAGGTAGCTTCTCTTCGCCACCATTTGTAAGCATCTCCATTGAGCGCTTTAACAGCATATGTTAGCTTCTCTTATTTGGGAATATTGTTGGCTCTCAGCCATTGCTTCATACTGGTCTCCCATTAAAGATAGTCTTCTGGGTTCTCGTTATAACATGAAAATGTTAAGTCTTTGGAGTTTGGAACCGTCCTCTTATAGCACTTTTTCTTTGATCCGGTTGAAGCAGTGTAGCTTGGTGCTTGGTGGTTGGATACCAACGTAGGATAAAACTACTTCTGGTGTTTTGGAAAGGACTTGTAGTAGTACTCCTTGGACTCTTCATTATACCATGCTTATATGAGCAACTTCTATCGTAATTTGGCGGTTCTTGTTCCACCTCTTCCGTGTGTGGTTTTCCTTCACCTTCAGAGATATAGTATTCTTCTACACTCCACAGCTCTTTATCAAAATCAGCATCATTGGTGCTAAAATCATGATCAGAATCACTCTCTTGGCTCCAATCGGTTTGAGAGGGGTTGTAATCGGATTCTTCACCCCAATCAATTGCAAAGGTATTAAAATCTGCTGCTACATCTTCATCCTCAGATGACTCCATTGATTTTAATGGGTGGTCGTGCCTTGAAAGATAAAAAGAAAAACAATATGTTAAATCAAGTTTAGCAGAATAAAGAAACTTCAAATAAGGCACAAACTAGGAATGGAAATCTCTGGTTGTTCAAACAAGTAATTAAATTTTCTTTTTTTTGTTTAATATAAACTTTAAAGAAGTTTGATAAAAAAAATACAATTAACTTGGCAAGGGAATAAATTGCCAATAAATCAACAAATATTTTATGAATTTTTTTGTTTTAATCAAATAATGGAAAACAAATCAAACACCAATAAAAGACAAATGAATTCAAACAAGTACTTTTAGATTTTATGGTTTATGATTAAGAACAAAAAAAACAAAAAAAATAAAACACAAATAATTTTTATGGGTTTTCGATTTTATAGAATGAAACATAAACAAGATAGAAATTAAAAGATAAGGGTTGGATGAACACAACCTGGTGGATATTAGCTATTGAAGCTCTGATACCAGATGATATAAGAACGGAAATCACTCCAACAATCTTATTCCAAACGGTGACGCAAGAACTGATCAATAAACTTGTTGCGGAAGGGAAGATGGTAGAGATGGTGGTGAAATTGTGACTGACTCTCTCAATTCATGGGCACTGATTGACTCACTAAATCCTTGGAACTCAAGAATGCTTAACTCAAGCCTTGCCAATAGATCCGAAAACGTTTCTCACACTTTAAAATCTAAGGACAAATCTATAGAAATAATTTTAATCACTCTACTGAATCTATATACAGATAAATTCAGAGACAAACTTTAAATAAGAAAAGAATTCACTTTTTATTATAAACTTAGTTGATTGAAAGGTTTTTGTACAAAATACGAAATGAGCTTTATATAGAGCTCTTACATGAGTAGTCTAACATTTTAAAAGGTGTAAAATAAGAGAGATATCAAATAATTGAATACACTAGCTGTTTGGAAAATAATGAGCCAAATCATAATTGATTTAACTAAGGAAATAAGAATTGTGCTTGAGTCTGGAGAACTTGGGCATAAAATGATGACATCTTGGAACCTTCTGAAATATAGGGAGTGCCTCCTGGTCATGTGCAAATAGAATAGGAAAGAGCTGTTGGAGTTTTAATACAAATGGCTCCAAATATGGTAAGTGACAATAAGAGAGAATCCACATGATTCTCTGGATACTGGTGAATGTTAAGATGATAGAAAACTATTCTGGATGGTGGGATGTGTCTCCTTAATGCTTATATATCTCTCCTGGTTGCCAAGTATAGGTTTGAAGCTTCTTATATCCGTGAGCTTCGAAATAAGACAAATCGGGTATCTCCTGGTTTAGAAGTTAAATAAGTTTTAAACCATAATAGATTTTGGTATGAATCCAATTTTCTGTTCGCCTATGATGGGTTAAGTTTCCAAAACAAGTTGGTTTACAACTTGGTTCATCCTGCTTCGATTAGAATTCTTCAAGAAGCTGCTGCTGGTCTCCCTCGCGTTCATTGGACATCCGCCGACTTGAGAGTTGAATACCTTCTTTATGTAGAAAGGTTTTGAACCAATTCTTCCTCTCCACAATTCCTGTATGAGTTGAATTTCTGGAACAATTCAATGTGTAGCTTAACTCCTGGTTGGGTTGATATGCTCCAAGAAAGACATCTATGTCTTTTGGATACTCGGGTTGGTTCTCTCTAAGGGTCTTGGTCAGCTTTTTGGTGTCTTTTACATGCTCTTTGGTTGGTGTTGACTTGATGTCTTCATCACCAATGCTCAAAACTCCCCGTTCTAATTTTAATTGAAAAATAAGTATAATTGATAAAAAAACCAAAGGATTTCAACATATTAACAGATTCGACCTGGGTTTTATCCACCCACTGATTTCTTTATGGATCTGTCCATCGGGTTGTAAAAAGGTTCATAACCATTTTGGAGCGGATTTAAATGGCCAAAACGCTCATTACAGTTGTTCGATTTTTAAATATAAAACTAGGTACAACTATGTATAACTACATACAATACAACTATGTAAAACTAGGTATAACTATGTATAATACAACTAGCTACAACTAGGTATAACTATGTATAATACAACTCGGTACAACTAGGTATATCAATTAATTTTTTCCTCCAGTTTTTCACCCCTCTTACTTATTTCATTCACTTTTTCCTCCAATTTCTGCAGCCGATCATCCTAACTATTAACTTTGATCTCCAGTTGATGCATCCTTCCTTCTAAGATCACTTTTATTGTGGTTATAAGAGTTAAGACCTCATCCATTTGTGTGGACTGCAATGTCGAACTATATGATGCTACAACCTCATCCATCTGACGTTCAGCCACCTCATCATTGTACATATGTCCAAACCACAAGCTATATTATTCTTTAAGGAGAAATTTTTGTTTTGTGGATAAAATAGAGTTTTTGGGAAAAAAAAATTTTGGGCGAAAGTTTGACTTTTTGGACGTGGGCGCCCAAAAATTTCTTCACGTGGGCGCCAATAATTGGAACACATGTACACTTAGTTGTACTGAGGATAGTAGTTCTAGTAAAACTGCAAATAGTTGTACTTTTGAGGATTTTCATATTAATTAATTTCACCTAACTCAAAAGTTTGTTTTATAGTTTTACAGTTGATTAAAATTCATTAACATATAATTCTGAGTTTTTATGCATTAAAATGTTCTAAAACTATATTTATATTATCTTTTCAACATGATTTGGATATTATTTATAAAGTAACATCAAAAATATAAAAGAATATGTTGTTTATATTTTTGCATAACAAATCAATTTAATATATTTTTTAATTTTTTCTTTATAACATTAATTGAGATGTTTATAATGTCAATTTGTCTATATTCGTTGATTACATATAATTTCAAAATTATCAACTTTCAACATTTTTACCAGTTTTACTAATTATACTAGTTTTACTATATTTTTAGTTATACTAGTTTTACTGAGTGGTCCTATCGCAAAAACTCAAATTATTGGATCGATTTCTAATCCATTATTATTCTATTTCTAATCGAGCTCTATCGATTTCATAATCCTAATCGATCCATAAAGAATGATTAATAACTTGTTGAATCGAGTTCAATAAAATTGATTTTGAAATCAAGTTCAACCTAGATTTGAAATCGAAATCTCTGATGGAGGAGAAGCTGAGAGGAGGAGAAGCTATAGCCCTTTTTTAAAAAAATGGTTTACAAAGCAGCCAGATCAGGATATCATTAAGGTTCTAATTTTTTATACTGAACCAGAAACCAAAATTCCTATCATTAAAAATCTACATATGAGTTTATACTATCAAACCGCAATGAAACTCATCTGAAATATAAGAGAGAGTGATTATTGAACGAAGCATTTTCTATGTAAGCATCTATCAATTATCATAATCTTAAGCTCCTTTAATTGTCATCTATAACTATTCCAGCTATAAAAGCATATATGAGTTGGAATTAACGCAACAGAATCATCATATTTTGTCAGCAAATGACAAGTTGAATTGAAAGACTCAGTCTTAGTTGTTAGTCTAAGCTTGAAGAACTTTAATCTCATATATACTTGATGAGGACATTAAATCAACAAAAGCCAAAGTACATGAAAAACATCAAAAAGACGATTTAAATCTTTGAAGAGAACCAATTCGAACATACCAAAGACATAAATGTCCTTCATGGAGCATAGCGACCCAACCACAAAAAGTTAAGCAACAAATCGACTTGTTCCAGAAATCAAATTAAACAAAGAATCACGTAGAAGAAGATTCAAAAGATTCTATATGGAAAAGTTATTTAACTCTCAAGTCGACGGACTTCCAATGAATCCGAAAAAGACCAGCATCTATTTATAGAAACATTTTGATCGAACCAGGATGAAACAAGCCATATGATATATGTGCATATTCACTTCGTTTAGCTGATAATTTCGCATAGTTTGACATAGTTTATTCACTCATTTAGCATCAATTTAGAGTAGTTTGCATCATTTATGCATTTTAGTGTTTAATAATTTGCATATTTGGTACGTTTTGAGTTGTTTTCAGGTGTTTTGGATCTTTCCAAATGGAAATTATGCAACGGGCTCGAAGAAAGAAGCAAAGGAGATGCAGGATACGCAAGATCGATCTCCCCAAGGATCGATCGATCGCTTCTAAGACCGATCGAGCACCCGTATAAGATATTCGCGATCAATTCCAGGATTGACCGTGCTCAGCAAGACCAATTGACCACCCATACAAGATATTCACAATCAATTCCAACATCGATCGTTCTTAGCAAGATCGATCGATCTACACTAAGATCGATTGATCACATCTAATATCGATCAATCCGAATAAGCTCTATGTGACGGCAATTTGTAACTACACCTGCTTGGTTTGTCAAATTGGTTCAGTTCCTATTGGGAGTATAAATTATAAACTTTAGGTTAATTAAGGGTCTGTCTAATTTTTCTGCAACCAATGAGATTAAGGATTTCAAAGGGTTTTGGATTTTTGGGGATCTCTTTCAACCTAGTGAAGAATATTTCTGCTAATCTCTAATCCCTAATCTATCTTCAATTATGTTTCATCTTTTTATTGCTCTATTTTATTTTTTTGTGAATATGAGTGAGTATCACCTTGAATGCTTTTAGGATTGGTAGATTAAGGGTTCAAATAATGATTGATTGATACTTAGTTTGTTAGATCTTTCTTAATGATTAAGTTTAATGTTATATTTGACTTGAGATAATTGAATCTAGATCTAGGGGAATTTATCGCCCGAGAGGTGTTCGATAAAATTCCTGAACCAAATCATTAAAGAGTTTTTCTCCTCTAGCCATTGAGAGATGATGTTAGGGTAATTACTGAGCTGATTAAACTTGATTATAATGCTTGTTACTGATTGATATTTTAAATGAGAGTTTAGTAAGATCACTTGTTAACAAAGTGATCAATTGCATGAGAGTGTGTTGATCAAACTTAGTTTATGCTCTAGGTGTTGCTTAACAAAGTCCTTATTGCATAGTCAATCAATTATTGTTTCCTTGGTCGAATGCCTTTCCTACAACCGTCCGTTTAGAAATATCATCAGCTAAGTGTGAATTACACCTTTCTTTTATTTAACTTTGCTTTCTTTTAAAAAATCAATCAATTGCTATTTTATCTAGATTAAATTGAATCATTGCAATCCTGTTAATATTAGTGGCATCCCTGAGGATGCTATTAAGATGATTTTGTTTTCTTTCTTCTTCACAATGGGAGAAGAATGTGACATCAGTAATATTCGCAACTTGGGAAAGTGTGAAAAAGGAGTTTGTTACAAAATTCTTGTTGAAACAATATATTAATAAGCATGTGAACTTATAATATATAGTTAAAATGTGAATGAGAATTTGCTTAATGGGAGGTCAAAGATTTTTTGTAACTTACAAATTTTGGTATTAAAAACCAAATTAATTTGTCCATTAAATCTACTTGACCACCAAGCCATTCTTCTCCTATAAATATCAAGCTACCTAGAAGGAAAAAATCATCCCTTCATTATAAAGCAATAAAACACCATTAGACACATTTTAGATATTCTTTGAGAAGTTTCTAACTGTTGAAGCTCTCTTGAAATATCTTCTTGGTTGTTGGTGTTAGGTGCTAGTAGCTAAGGAATTCACAAGGTTTAACAGGTTCTTTCATTCTCACTCTTCTACTTTTCTCTTTCAGAAGTAGATTTTTGTTCTTGAGTATATAGTAGATATTACTTCGTAGATTCAAACATGAATGAAGCATGTTTGTCTTAATATTTGGTTGTATCCTGGGATTCAAAGAATGAATAAAAACCGTCTCATTGCGAGCATTTTATTGAGTTAAGGAAAGGGATTATCCCGCCTCCAAATGTTTTTGTTTTTTGTTCTTATGATTCTAAAAACAAAATTATGTTTAAAGTTTTATAGTTTATATTTGTTATTAAGTCATGTTAATCTTACCAATTATTAAATTGTCAATATTAAAATGTTTGTCAAGGAATCATGCATTGTTAATATTGAATATAATAACCATGATCATAAAGATTATTATGTGAACTATGAAACTATAATGGTCAAAGAATCAAATTAAATATTGTTAGCTTTCATGTTCTTGCTAATAATTATGTTGGTCATTCCTGAATTTATTATTCATGGTCAAAATGTTATACTTGTAATTAAATTTTGTTGAATTATGTAAATGCTATAATTATTTTGCTAAAATAAGTTATGACATATAAATGTCAATATTAATGTTTGTAGATATTAATATATATGTATATATATGTGTGTGTGTGTTTGATACTTTATTTCAATTTCAAGAAATAGAATATGAAGCTAATTGATATTTCTAAGATCCGGTTTTATAAGGTTTTACAATCTTAAAATTTGAACCATTTCTCGATTTGTGCGTGTCATCGTTGCGTATGGGCCATGCTAATCTTATTTGTATCGTTCCAATTTTATTGGATGTCCCCGAAGGTAACATGCTTCATTCATGTTTGAATCTACGACCTAATTATCAATTATATACTCAAGATCAAAAATCTACTTCTGAAAGAGAAAAGTAGAAGAGAGAGAATGAAGGAACTTGTTAAACCTTGTGAATTCCTTAGTTACTAGCACCTAACACCAACAACAAAGAAAATATTTCAAGAGAGCTTCAACACTTAGAAACTTCTCAAAGAATATCTAAAATGTTTCTAATGGTGTTTTCTTGCTTTATAATGAAGGGATGATTTTTTTCTTTATAGGTAGCTTGGTATTTATAGGAGAAAAATAGCTTGGTTGTCAAGTAGATTTAATGGACAAATTTATTTGGTTTTTAATACAAAAAATTGTAAGATACAAAAAATCTTTGACCTCCCTCTAAGCAAATTTTCATTCACATTTTAACTATATATTATAATTTTACATGCTTATTAATATATTGTTCCAACAATCCCCCACATGAATATAATTGACTCTAAAATACTGAAGATGTTTTGAAAAATCTTTTTAGGATAGATTTAAGCTGAAAGAAGACTTTCTTGAGTATATGCAAAAAATAACTGTATATGAAAAGGTTGCATTTTTCAGCATTGAACCAATCACTGTTATAATCTATCGAGTTTACAAGCCCAGTTGGTGAACACGATGTCTTGAACCATCCGGATTTTTAGTGTAAACTATGACAATAGATATAACACAATTATATTTTCTAGTAGAACTTTCGCTCTCTCGTTATGTTCATTTTGGCCTTGAACATGCATGGTATTTCTTGAGTGAATTTGGAGAATACAACCTTCCTTTATTCTCCTATAAACGGCCCCATTTCACATTCAACATGTGATTCTCGTATTATATTTCAAAGTAATCTGTTGTATTTCCTTGAAATAAAAATGATGAAATCATTAAAAGCTTACGCTTGCCCTCTATTATGCAGACAACACTGTTTATCATTATTAGGAACTAGGTAGAAATATAAGTTTCACAGTGTTTTTTTTTACTTAATTTGACTTAGTTGTCCATTTGAACATAGATAGTATAGGTTGGGTCACCGCCAAATTTCATCGTTAAATCATAGGCTTTAAACTCATTCCTATTGATGATTTTAATACTTGATCTTGGGTCAGACGTTTCGTAAAAGGATCTGCTAAGTTATCAGCTGATTTGATGTAATCTAGCAAAATTACACCATTTGAGATCAATTATCTAATGGTCTTATGTCCTCTACGTATGTGACTTGACTTGCCATTGTACAAGCTATTGTTAGCACGAGCTATAGCTGATTGATTATCGCAGTGTATCCGAATTCATGACACTAAATTTTCCCACATCGGAATATCTTCCAGAAAAATTCGAAGATGCTCTGCTTCTTCTGCTACTTTGTCCAACGCAATGAACTCAGATTCCATTGTTGATCTAGCCAGCACTGTTTGTTTTGAAGATTTCCAGGATACTGTAGCACCACCAAGTGTAAACGCATAAACACTTGTGGACTTCGAGTTTTTGGAATCTGATATCCAATTAGCATCGGTATATCCTTCCAATACGGCAGGTTCTGAACTTTAATGCAGTCCATAATTTTTGGTAAAGCGGAAATAATTTAAAACTCTCGTTATCGCTTTCCAATGGGTGTGTCCTGGATTGCTCGTGTATCTACTTAGTACATTAACCGAGTGAGCTAAATCAGGTCTAGTACAATTAGTTTAGTATATTAGACTTCCGATTACTAAATCATACTCATTCTGTGATACCGTTGCACCTGAATTTTTCGTCAGGTGAAGTGTGGTATCCACATGTATTGTGGAGGTTCCAGTTGAATAGTTCTTGAATCTATCAAGTACCTTCAGCGTAATGCTGCTGGGATAATATATATCCTCCAGGATGTCTAGTGATTTTAATTCCGAGAATTACATCAGCTATTCCCATATCTTTTATTTAAACTCTCCATGTAACATGGTTTTAGTCTGATTTATAATATCGTTGTCACTTCCAATGATAAGCATATAATCTACGTATAAGCATAACATTACGCATGCATATTTCATAGTTTTAAAGTACAAACATTTATCGCATTCATTTATGCGGAACTCATTTGACATCATGACTTTGACAAATTTCTCATGTCACTGCTTGGGAGCTTGTTTAAGTCCGTACAGCGATTTTACAAGTCTACAGAACTTTTCCTCTTGTCCAGGAATAACAAACCCTTCAGGTTGTTTCATGTATATTTCTTCTTCAAGATCTCCATTAAGAAAAACAGTTTTTACATCCATCTGGTGAATTTCCAGATTTCGTAATGTTGCGATGCATATGATAGTTCTTATAGAAGTTATTCTCGTCACGGTGTAAAAGAAGTCTATACCTTCTTTTTGACAAAATCCTTGGACCACAAGTCTGGCTTTATACTTGTCAATAGTCCCATCGATTTTAGTTTGGTTTTAAATATTCATTTACAACCGAGAGCTTTGAACCCTTCTGGTAAATCTGTTATGTAAAACGTATGGTTTTGCATAATTGAATCGAATTCAGTGTTGATTGCTTCCTTCCAATAAGGAGCATCAGGTGTAGACATAGCTTCCGAAAAGGTATTTGGTTTATTTTCTGTAAGTAAAATCATTAGAAAATCATCACCAAAATTTTTCTCCTTTCGAGCTCTTTTTTTACGTCTGAGTTCAATTTCAGCGTTTTCTCCATTGTCTAGACCAATGGAAGAAGTGCTTGCTTCACCTACATCTATTTCTTCCCTAGTCCGTTTAAAGTGTATTTTATCCTTACAAGGAAAATATCTTCAAAGAATGATGCATTTTGCGATTATATAATTGTATTTATATGGAAATTTGAAATATCTGATTTGTGAACCAGAAATCGATAAGCACTACTGTGGTGCACATATCCGATAAAAATACAATCAACTGTTTTCGGTCCAATTGTGACCTTTTACGGAACAGGTAGTGCCACTTTTACTAGGCATCCCCCCACTTTCATGTATTTGTATGAAGAGACTAATTTTCCACAGTTCATATGGCGTTTTTCTCGTTACTTTGTGTGGGATTTTATTTAGAATATAATTTGAAGTCATTAAACTTTCCCCCCATATGTTATGGGTTACGCCATATTCTTGCATCATTGCATTCATCATTTCTTTCAGAGTTCGGTTTTTGCGTTCTGCAATTCCATTTGATTCTGGTGAGTAAGGAGCAGTTGTTTGATGAATGATGTCATTTTCTCTACAAAATGCATCGAACTGTTCTTCATATTATCCACCTCTATCACTCCGAACTATTTTTATAGTTATGTCCAGTTGATTTTCAACTTCCAGCTTATATTCCTTGAATTTATCCAAAGCCTCATTTTTGCTTTGTAAAATGTAAATATAGTAATATTTTGTACTATCATCAATGAAAGTCACAAAATATTATTTACCTCCTCTAGTGGGTAAGTATTTTAAATCGCACAAATCAGTGTGGATTAAACCTAGAGGTTCCGTTGTTCTCTCAACTTTTAGAGATGGTCGTTTTCTGTGTTTCGCTTGTACGCATACTTCACATTTATCTTTACTTAATTTATATTTTGGAATTATGTTTAAATCCATTAACCGAGTTAATGATTTATAGTTCACATGTCATAATCTTTCATGTCAAATAGTAGAAGACTCGACCAAATAAACAACTGGATTACTCTTATTAATTTCAGAGTTTTCTACTTCTGTTTGTCATCTGTTAACACTATTAAAATGTGTCTACATGTGTTAAAAATACATCTTCATGCATTTAAACTCCTGATCGATCTTAAAGAGAATTGATCCAAGTTTTTATGCTGCGATCGGTCGATCTCACGTGGATTGATCGATCCTGATATCTTACGGTGTCTTGCGATCGGTTCGATCTGACATTTGATCGATCGGTCGCCTACTCGGTTAACAGCATCAATCTTGCGAGATCGATCGATCGGCTTGCAATCGATCGGTCGCATGACCCACGGTACCGGTTTCGGTTATAATTTAGCTTGATTTCTCTCGAACAACTGAAAAGGATCGATCGATATGAGACCTGGATCGATCGATCCGGTCACGAAATCTTGAACTGATTTATTTTATTTTTTTTATCATTCAAAATAATTAAACTTATTTTGCAAATTCGATTTTTCACACAACAAATATGTTTAAAAAGCGAATCTTTATTGAGTTAAGATTGTAGAACCTTATAAACCCGGATTTTAGAAATATCAATTTGCTTCATATTCTATTTCTTGAAATTGAAATAAACTTTCAAACACACACAGACACACACATATATATATATATATATATATATATATATATATATATATATATATATATCTACAAACATTAATATTGACATTTATGTGCCATAACTTATTTTAGCAAAACAATTATAGAATTTACATAATACAACAAAATTAAATTACATACTTAAGTATAACATTTTGACCATGAATAATAAATTCAGGAATGACCAACATAATTATTAGTAAGAACATAAAAGCTAAAAATATTTAATTTTATTCTTTGATCAAGAATTATAGTTTCATATTTCACATAATAATCTGTATGATCATGGTTATTATATTTAATATTAACAATGCTTGATTTCTTAACAAACATTTTAATATTGACAATTTAATAATTAATAAGATTAACATGACTTAATAACATATATAAACTATAAAACTTTAAATAGAATTTTGTTTTTACAATCATAAGAAAAAAAACAAAAACATTTGAAGGCGGGATGATTCATTTCCTTAACTCAATAAAATACCCGTAATGAGACGGTTTTCAAGCACTCTTTGAATCCCAGGATAGAACCAAATATTAAAACAAATATGCTTCATTCATATTTGAATCTACGAGCTAATTATCTACTATATACTCAAGAACAAAAATCTACTTCTAAAAGAAAAAAAGAAGAAGAGGGAGAATGAAGGAACCTGTTAAACCTTGTGAATTCCTTAGCTATTAGCACCTAACACAACCAATCAAGAAGATATTTCAAGAGAGCTTCAACACTTAGAAACTTCTCAAAGAATATCTAAAATATTCTAATGGTGTTTTCTTGCTTTATAATGAAGGGATGATTTTTTCTTTTTAGGTAGCTTGGTATTTATAGGAGAAGAATAGCTTGGTGGTCAAGTAGATTTAATGGACAAATTTATTTGGTTTTTAATACCAAAATTTGTAAGTTACAAAAAATCTTTGACCTCCCTCTAAGCAAATTCTCATTCACATTTTAACTATATATTATAAGTCCACATGCTTAATAATATATTGTTCCAACAATTCTATCTCAAGCAAATGACTGCTAAACTAAGAAATGACATCACTAGTTTCAAGCAAGAGAGCCATGAGAATCTCTATGAAGCATGAGAAAGACTCAAAGATTACACTATAAAGGGTCCTCATCATGGATTGTCAAAAGAAAACCTCTTAGGAATCTTATACAGAGGGGCGCTTGAAAAATATATGAGGACCTTGGATACAGCTAGTTATGGATGTTTTGCAAACTTGACGGTGGAACAAGGAGAGCAATTAATTGAGGATATGACGCATAGTAAAGCTTGTTATGCATGAGATTATGACAGAAGCATGAAGGATCAAGATTTGGATATTCAAAGGTATAAGGAGCTTAATGACAAGATTGATAAGCTGAGCAAGGTAATCTTTGTGAATCAAAAGGCTATCGACTATTTGGAAAACCAAAACAACTACCAAGGAGGATACTAAAACCGCCCATTCAATCACAACAATAGGAACAATAACCTCTTCTATAGAAGCAACAATGTTGAGAATTCTCAAGATCAATATTACACTCCAAAAGCACCTCAGGGAAATCAATTCCAACCAATACCATATGGTAATGCTTCTCAATCTCAGAATGCACCATGGAGGTTCCAAGGAGGATCTCAAGGTAAAAATCATTCGATGCATATCCAGCTGATGCTAAGATGCGACCTATGGGACACCCCAAGCCTAATATTTATCCTCAACCTCAACCAGTGAGCAGGACGATATAAAGAGTATGATGAGGCAACTCATGGAAGGATAAGCTAGAGCACAACAGGAATTAACAGAGAGGATGGAGAAATTTTAGCGTAAGATTGACTCTAATCATGGAGAGTCACAAGCTAAGTTTAAAGATATCTATTCTCATTTGAAAACTTTGGATTCAAATTGACCAAGTAGATTCTACAACCCAAATACCCGCTGGATCACTATCTGGAAAACCAGAACCTAATCTGAAATCTTATTGTAAAGCAATTACCCTAAGGAATGAGAAGGAGGTAGCTTCAAAAGAGGATGCGCAAGGTAGCGGTAAGGAAGTGATTGATCTGGATGATGATGTTGTGCAGCTAGAAGAAGTTCAGGTAGATGAGAGCAAAGAATTGAAGGAATCTCAAGAACCGGTAAAAGAAAAGGGTGGAGAGGTCGAGACAGCACAAAGCAGCTTTCCACCATCTTATGAGCCTATGTAACTATTTCAAGGTCATTTTAAGAAGCAAATGCTAGCTAAACAGAAAGAGAAGTTTTGGCACTTATGGATGGTGTTCAAGTTACAATGCCTTTGATGGATGTGATCAAGAACAATCCAACATACTCCAGGTTCTTAAAAGATATGGTCACCAATAAGAAGAAGGTGGAAAAAGATATGGTAATGGTGAGCTATGAGTGCAGTGCTATAATAAATAGGTCTTTACCACAAAAGCTTGCAAATCCATGTAGCTTCACTCTGCCATGTGCCCTTGGAACTCTCTGTTTCCTAAGAGTATGTGTCATCTAGGATCTAGTGTGAACCTCATGCCTCTAATTGTTGCCAAGAAAATACGAATCACTAAGTTTCAGAAATGCTGCATTTCGTTGGTCGTGGCTGATCGTTCAGTTCGAATTCATGTTGGGGTTATTGAGGACCTACCGTTGGATGACATTAAAGGAATCTCTCCATCGTTTTGTGTGCATAAGATCCATTTAGAGGATGAGTCTATGACTTCCATTGAGCATCAACGTAGGTTAAACCCAAACTTGAAAGATGTTGTTAGGGAAGAGATCTTGAAATTGCTTGATGCTGGTATAATATTTCATATATCTGATAGCAAATGGGTTTCACATGTGCATGTAGTTCCTCAGAAGGGAGGAGTCACTGTGGTTAGGAATGATAGAAATGAATTGATTCCTACTAGAACTAATACTGGACATAATGTGCATTGATTATCATATGATAAGTTCGTCTACCAGGAAAGATCATTTTATATTGTCATTCATTAATCAGATGCTTAAGAGGTTCTCGAGTCATTCACTTTATTGCTTCTTTGATATATATTTGGGATTCTTCCAAATCCCCATACATCCTGGCGATAAAAAAGATGACATTTACAAGACAACATTTACATGTCCTTATGGTACATTTGCTTATCGAATTATGCCATTTGTATTGTGTAATGCACCAGCCACATTTCAAAGGTATATGTTGTCTATTTTCTCTGATTTGATCGAGGATGTCATGGAGGTGTTTATGGATGACTTCTCGGTATATGGTTCTTGCTTTCGTCCGTGTCTTTCGAGTTTATATGGGTCTTGCAACAATGTGAAGACACCAATTGGTTCTAAATTAGTAAAAGTGACACTTCATGGTCAGAAACGGAATTGTACTTGGTCATCGGATTTTTCAGGATGGAATTGAGATCGGTAAGGAAAATATTGAGGTTATGGTTTAGTTACAGCTTCCTAGGATTATTTGGAACATTCACATATTTCTAGGACATGCTGGTTTCTACAGGAGGTTCATTAAAGATTTCTCTAAGATTGCTAGGCCACTCACTCGGTTGCTCTGCAAGGAGACAAAATATTTGTTTGATCAGGAGTGTATGAAAGCGTTTTTGAAGATCAAAAAAGTCTTAGTCTCAGCGCCTCTTGTCCAGGCCGCGGATTAGAATCTGCCATTTGAGATCATGTGTGATGCTAGTGACTATGCAGTGGGTGCTGTTTTGGGACAGAGAAAAGACAAGAAGCTGCATGTCATCTATTATGCAAGCAGAACACTTGATGATGCTCAGGTGAAGTATGCTACACCTGAAAAGGGTTCTTTGCTGTGGTATTTGCATTTGAGAAGTTTCAATCTTATCTGGTTGGTTCAAAGGTCATTATGCACACTGATCATGTCGCCTTGAGGTATTTGATCAAGAAGAAGGATGCAAAGCCTAGGTTGCTGCGCTGGATTTTACTGCTGCATGAATTTGATGTTGAAATAGTTGACCAGAAAAGAATTGATAATGGAGTTGCAGATCATTTATCGCGACTAAGGATTGATGAGCCCATTTCGTTTGATGGCTATCTATTTGAGGAGCAGATCATGTTCATTCAAGATATTCACGAGACTAACTTGACTGTGGAAAAAATTTATGATGTGGAAGGATTAAAGGAAGACAGTCCTTGGTATGCTGATTTTGTGAATTACCTTGCATTCGGAATAGAACCACCTAATAAATATTTTTTTGAATTCATTTGTCTTATATTGTCGTTTTGATTTCTTTTCCTTAAACCTAAAATTATAAAAATTTAAGTTGTTAGAATTGTTTCCTTTGCAGAGTATTGTATTTGCTCATATCATTTAGCAACTATCGCTTGTTGATTTTGCATTATTTAGTTTCCATAAATTATTTGTTGCATTGTTTAAAAATTTTCATTAATTTTTTTTGTCAAAATTTTTTAAAATTTATAGTAAAAAAATAATCTGTATATATATATATATATCGAAATTTCCCATAAATTTGCTCATTTTTAGAAAAAAAAAAGTTGATTGCTAATTCTTTGAATTTTGCATTCGAATTTGTCAACAAAATCATTACAAATTGCATATTTCCTCATTCAAGTAGAGTGTGGTAGCTTATGAATCTGATTTATACACTTTGACTCCTATTGTTAATTTGCACAGGGTCAAAAGAAACAAATGGAAGAGGAAGACTAGAGTGAATGACATTTTGATGAAACTGATTATAAAGATGATCAGTATACAGAAGACTACTCCAATACAGATTATGAAGAAATCAAAGATGTAGATCTTGAACCCGAACTGCCAGACCCCTCTCTATATGAAGCCAACCACACTGACTGATCTGGAGAAGAAAGCAACCATATAGAAAAAAGCTTATTCTGAAATCAGCATAGAAGAAGAAGTCAATGAAAAAGAGTTTCAACTTGGAGAATATGATGAAGAATCATGGCTAGAAGATAAGACATACAAAGAAGAGTCTTATGTTGAAGAAATACCATGTTGTAAAATATCATATTCTGAACATGAAGATTATCAACCTCTCAACAGAGAAGAGAAGTCCAACAACTATGAAGTTGTTCCATATAAAGTACAATCTTACTCAATACCAATCAGTCCAAGAAGCAAGTCAAGAAAAGAAATAAGTTCCTAGTATTTTCAGGAACTAGTAAAGACCCTGAAGTGTACTTGCAATGGTAAGACGATATGGAGGAGTGATTACAAATCAACCAAATCCCAAAAAGGAAGAAGCTAGTACAAGCTATCTTAGCATTCATAGAAAAGGCTTATGCATGGTGGTTAAAGGAAAGCACTCCAACCACCATCTACAAGAATTCAATGCTAGATTGAAAATATCTTAAATCATGAATGCATAAGGAATTTATAGATAAGTTTCAGGCCACACCAAGGAGAATGAAGTCCACATCAAATTTCAAACTGCTTACAAATCAAATTCCAAGAAAGTGTTCACAAGCACCTTACCAAAAAAACCAGAGGATAAGAAGAATTCTCAAGCAAAGGAGAATAAACTAGAGCCAACCACCACATTCTTTTTTCCGCCAAATTACAAGAATGGGGCAACAATTCAAGAAAGACTACAACATTTAGTTCTAATTCCCTATCAAAGTCACAAGGCACACCCACCCAAAGTAAGTCTTATAAATTTTTAAATTATAAAGATTAGACATGTTATAGATGTCATAAAAGAGGGCATTATGCTGCAATTTGTTCATTAAAGAAAGTATAAGTGTTAGAAGTGAAAATTGAATTATCTAAAACTAGTGATGGTTTGATTCTTTCTGATTTTTTAAATTTCAATTCTAGTTTAATGCACTTGTCTTTGTCAAAATGATTTGATACATGGTTAGAACAGATGGAAAAAGAAGAGAAATTGCAAGCTATTGCCATCACAAAGGACCAAAGACCAAAGCAAAATATTATGAAGATCAATGAGGGAAAATAAGCGTTTGGTGATAATTACACTAGAAGAGAAGAAAGTCCAAATCCTCATACAACTTGCTGAAGCTAACCATGTAAGAACAAGCATCACACACTCTATTATTACAGTTTCAAGGTCAGATATTATGCACTTGTTTCTTGTCCAAAGTGTCAATTTAATGGAGGAACTAAAGAAGCAAAGCACATTGAAATTCCACCAGAAGATAACTTGCTGCTAGGCTAAGTTCAGAGAAAACAAACATTACCCCAAATGGTGAACAAAACCAAGGCTATCAAAGGAGATGATGTTCCAACTACTTATTATTTCAAGGAGAACAACATCACCACCATCCTACTAGACTAGAGCAGAGGCGTAATCATATCTTATCTGGTAAAATAAGAATCACCTGATGCACCACATACCACCAAACCTTCACAATACCAAGGTAAGACTCTAAACTCTCAAAGAAGAATGAAACCTAACTTGCTTTCTCTTGGTACAAATTATATAGTTTCGAGATTGAAACCTTTTCAAGAGAGAGAGAGAGAGTATGATGAGGACATCAAGTCAACATCAAGCAAGGAGCATGAAGAAGTCGTAAAAAATACGACTAAGACCCTTGGAGAGAACAACCCCAAGCGTACCAAAGACATATGTGCCTTTCTTGGAGCATATCGACCCAACCACGAGGAGTTAAGCTACAAATAGACTTATTCCAGAAACTCAACTCATCAAGGAATAACGGAGTGGTACGGCCCTGGTTGTATTAAAACCAAAGGATCGACTTGGTGGAATGGCGAATTGAGGAGGTTACTAACACTCCTTATGGCAGCGGTTGGTTTGATGATTGGATGGAGGCTACTAGCTCTCCTAAGATGGCGTGAATGATGAGGTTGGTTTTGATTCCACTAGCACAGGCTCACCTTGCAAAGAGCTATGTAATTTTACAGTAGATTACTCTACTATTAAGTGAATGAGGGATCAATGTTCTTAGGCTGAACATAGAAAGCAAGAAGCAAAAGTGCTTTGAAATATTCTACAAAATTCGATGATGTTTTCTACAGGGGGTGAATGCCTTTTTAAAGGCAGAAAATCCTAACAAGAATTATTCCACAAAAGGAATATTCTAATTACTCTAACAATAAAATCATAACTAACTCTTACGTATATGTCAATCGAACTTTATTATCCTAATCTAATAACTTGGTTTAAATTAAGTGATTTATTTACAAACCAATAAATTAAACCAATTGGTTGGTTTAATTTTAGGCTCTCCTTTCCCTTCCAATTCAATTTTAAGTAAGGCATGAAGGGCCTTTCTTTGGGCTTTGCTCTTTGATCTTGTTAATGGTCCAAACAATAGTTCTTCTTGGACCTGGACTTGGGTTTGATCTCTTGACCTTGTTATTGGGCCAAGTCCCAATGCATTGTCTTCTTGGGCTTGGACTTGGGTTTTACTCCTTGATCTTGTTATTGGGCCAAGTCCTAATTCATGGTCTTCTTGGGCTTGGACTTGATCGGGTCGAGATGCATTCCAGTCGGGTCGAAGATCAGAGCGGGTTGGTCGAGGGTCGGGCCGGTTTTTTTGTTTGGTCGTCGGGTTGGTCAGGTTGAGGAAGTGTCGTCGTTCCGGGTCGAGGGCTATGTTCAGCTCCGGGTTTGGTGCCGTGAAATGCGGACGGGCCGCGTTTGAGGCCGTGGTACGCGGACGAGCCGGGCGCTTCGAGGTCGAGGCCGAGATCGAAGCCTACGCCGGGTTTTGCGGACGGGTCGGGTTCTTCGGGTTCGTGGCCGGGGTCGAAGCCACATCCTGCGCCGGGTTTTGCGCCGTGGTACGCGGACTGGCCGGGTGCTTTGGAGTCGAGGCCGGGGTCGAAGCCACATCCTGTGCCGGTTTTGCGGACGGGCCGGGTTCTTTGGGGTTAAGGCCGGGGTTGACTGATCCAGTCCGGTTGTTCATCTCCTCTTCACTCTGGCAGCTTTCTTCTTCCTCAGTTGAATCTAAGTCCTCTGATGTCGCAAGGAAATCTTGCTCGTTCTGGGTCGCACCATCCCCTCCTCCTTTTAAAGGATTTGACCTCAAATCCAATCCTTTTAAAAGTAGAACTTATAGAATACTTACCTTGGAGGTCTATTTGGTAAGCATTGTTGTTGATTCTTCGTAGGACTGAGAATGGTCCATCCACTCGTGGCATCAATTTCGATTTTCTCTCATTTGGAAATCTGTCTTTCCTTAAATAAATCCAAACGAGATCTCCAGGTTCCAATACTACTTCTTTTCGACCTTTGTTCTTTTTTCTGATGTACATCTTGGTCTTTTCATCAATATTTTTCTTAACATGTTCATGCAAAGATTTAACAAACTCGGCTTTCTTTTGGCCATCAAGGTTAGTCTGTTCTTTTAAAGGTAAAGCAAGTAAATCTAAAGGAGACAATGGATTGAAACCATACACAATCTGAAAAGGGGTCATTTTTGTTGCTGAATGGACTGATCTATTGTAAGCAAATTCGACATGAGGTAGACAATCCTCCCAAGTTCTAATATTCTTTTTAATGACTGCTCTTTAGCTTCCCCCAAAGAGTCCTCCAAAAATGACTAAGAAATTTAGTATCCCTATCTGACACAATTGTTTTAGGCATTCCATGTAATCTAACAATTTCCCTAAAGAACAAGTCAGCCACTAGAACTGCATCATCTGTTTTATGACAAGGAATGAAGTGAGCCATTTTAGGAAACCTATCAACCACTACAAATATGTTGTCCCTTCCTTTCCTAGTTCTAGGCAATCCCAAAACAAAATCCATAGAAATGTCTATCCAAGGTTGTTCAGGAATAGGTAATGGAGTATACAAACCTGTGGACTGTACCTTGGATTTAGCTTGTTTACATTCTACACATTTTGAACATATTCTCTCCACGTCCTTTTTCATGGTGGGCCAGTATAAGTGCTCTTGTATTGTGGCTAAAGTCTTGGCAACATAAAAATGTCCCATTAGACCTCCTCCATGTGCTTCCCTAACATATAGCTCTCTGATTGTCCCACATGGTACACACAATTGATTGTCACGAAATAGGAATCCTTTAAACTGATAAAAGCGTCCCTAGGCATGAGTGTTGGTGTTCTTATACAACTCTCCAAAGTCAGGAACATTAGTGTAACAAGTTTTAAGATGTTCAAAACCTAATAATTTTGTTTCCATAGACGATAAAAGAGCATACCTCCTTTAGAGAGTATCTGCCACAATGTTCTCCTTACCTTGTTTGTAATGAATGACATAAGGAAAAGTTTCAAAGAATTTCATCCACCTTGCATGCCTTTAATTTAAATTCTGTTGTCCTTTGAGATGCTTAAGAGATTCATGATCTGTGTGAATTACAAACTCCTTAGGCCATAAGTAATGTTGCCACATCTGTAGAGCTCTCTCACAAGAGCATAAAGCTCTTTGTCATATGTAGGGTAGTTGAGAGTTGCTCCTCCTAATTTCTCACTAAAAAAGGCAATGGGTCTCCTTTCCTGCATCAATACAGCACCAATCCCAATTCCTGAAGCATCACATTCAATCTCAAAAGTTTTCGAAAAATCTGGCAACACAAGTAAAGGGGCATTAGTTAACTTCCCTTTCAGCAATTCGAATGCTTCTGCTTGTGCTGGTCCCCAAGTGAACCCCACGGTTTTCTTGATGACATCTATAAGTGGAGCTGAAATGGTACTGAAGTCTTTCACAAATCTTCTATAGAATCTAGCTAATCCATGAAAACTCCTTACTTCTCCTATGTTTTTAGGCGTGGGCCACTCCCTAATTGCCTTCACTTTCTCTTCATCTACCTGGATTCCTTGAGAAGTAACAACAAAACCTAAAAAGACTAGGTTATCTGTTCCAAAAGAGCATTTCTTTCTGTTTACATACAAGTTTTCCTTTCTTAAAACATCTAGGACATGTTTAAGGTGATCAAGGTGCTCTGTCATATTCTTGCTGTAAATCAAAATATCATCAAAATAGACTACTACAAATCGTCCTATGAATGCTCTTAAAACATGATTCATTAATCTCATAAAAGTGCTAGGTGCATTAGTGAGTCCAAAAGGCATAACTAGCCACTCATACAATCCTAGTTTTGTCTTAAAAGCAGTTTTCCATTCATCCCCATCTTTCATTCTAATCTGATGATAACCACTTTTTAAATTTATCTTAGAAAAGATGCAAGATCCATATAACTCATCAAGCATATCATCTAAACGAGGAATATGATGTCTGTACTTAACTGTGACGTTGTTTATGGCTCTGCAATCTATACACATGCGCCAGCTACCATATTTCTTAGGTACAAGCAAAACAGGTACTGCACAAGGACTTAAACTCTCGCGGATATGTCCTTTCTCCAGGAGCTCATTGACCTGTCTTTGAAGCTCCTTCGTTTCCACTGGATTGGTCCTGTAGGCTGGTCTGTTTGGAAGAGTGGCGCCTGGTACAAAGTCAATCTGATGTTCTATACCCCTTAAAGGAGGTAATCCTACTGGTTGGTCTTCTGGAAATACATCCCTGTACTCTTGCATTAGAAACTCAATCTCTCTCGGTATTTCTGGAGTTAGGTTAGTACTACTAGCTAGCAATTCCTTGCAAACTAGTAACATCATTAATTGTTGCTCATTTAAAGCTTGTTTAATTTCACTAGAAATAGCAAAAAGACTGTGGTAACTTACATTGGTTGGGTCTTGGACGTGAGTTACTTGTGTGAAGGCCTTTGCTTATTCTCTCCTCTGTTTTAGCTGCATTTGGTCTTAATGAACCTCCTGGGGTGTGAGCGGGACAAGTGTGATCTGTTTGCCCTTGTGTTTGAATGAATGTCGGTTAGTGTATCCATCATGAATGGCTCGCTTATCGTACTGCCATGGTCTTCCCAATAGAATGTGACTGGCTTCCATGGGTAACACATCACATATGATCTGATCCTGGTATTTCCCAATCCTCAAAGGTACCTCCACTTGTTCTGTCACTTTCATTTCTCCTTCCTCATTAAACCATTGTAGCTGGTATGGTCTAGGGTGTTTATGAGTGACCAAATTGAGCCGGTCCACAAGTGTTTGGCTGGCCACGTTTGTACAGCTACCTCCATCTATGATCAGGCTACATACCTTTTCCTGAATGAGGAATCGATTGTGAAACAAGTTCTCCCTTTGCTCTTGTACCTTAGGTTGGGCACTTAGGGTTCTCCTAGTAACCAATAGTTGTCCTTGAACAGGGTAAGCTTCACTTTCTGTCTCTGATTGATCATCTTCTGATGTTAATTCTCCATTCTCTAGAATAAGCATCACTCTTTTATTTGAACATTCATTTGCATAATGTCCAAATCTTTGACATCTGAAACACTTGATGTTTCTAGTTATTGTTGAAGGCGTCTGAGTTGCTGGTCCTTTGCCCTTGTCTTCACGTGGGGAAGGAATAGTAGGTCCTACTCTGGCCTTGACAGGTGTCTTGAAAGTTGAACCTCCCTTTCTATCATCCTTGTTGTAAGGCGGCTTAGATATTGAAACATAGGGATTCCTGGTGTTGCTCCTTCTCTTGTTTTGTTGTTCAATAAGGATGGCCTTATGGAGTAGCTCATACATGTCCTCATACTCCTGCAACTCCAATCGATCCTGAATGTCTCTATTAAGATCTCCCTGAAATCGTGTCATACTAGCCTCCATAGTCTCACCTATTTCAGCCTTAATCATGAGGTCTCCATCTCTTGGTGATAATCTTCCATACTCCTTGTTCCTTGGGTTAATCTCTTTAGTTTTTGATGTAGGTCTCTCCCATAATGAACTGGAACAAATCTCTTCCTCATCATGGTTTTCAATTCATACCAAGATGTGATTTGGGGTTCGTCATTGCGTCGTCTGGTGGTAGCAATCTGTTCCCACCAGTTGATGGCATACCCATCGAATTCGGTTGCTGCTATCTTCACCTTCTTTTCCTCTGAATAGTTTTGGCAGCTGAAAACTATTTCAATCTTCTTTTCCCACTCTAGATAGGCATCATGATCATTCTTTCATGAAAAGGAGGAAATTCGAAGTTTGAGTCCTCCTAGGCTGTTATCAGGTCTTGGTTCCTGGGGTTGATAATGATCTCCACCTTCATCCGAGTACTCCTGGGGTTCATCTTCATCTAGCCTGGTTCCTTGCCTAGCTCTCACCCTGGAGCCTCTCCCAAAGCGCCCACCTCCTCGGTTTGGTCTTCCTCCTCGAGCTGGTCTACCTGTCAAAGGATCAACTCCATAGAAAAACTCATTAGCTTGGTTAGCCCTGTTTTCAAAAGTAGCTTGATGTCTTCTGGTTATTTCATCCATCATGACTTCCATTTGCAACTGATCAAGCCTATGAGGTCGTGTAGTTCCCTCTCCTCTAGGGGTTTCTTCATTTGGATTCTCCATTCTTCCTGAAAAACACTTAACAAACTGTTAATTTAAACTCCCTCTCTCACTTCTATTTTGTGTCCTCTCAATAGATAATTTCCTTGCTATCCCCAAAAGTTCAGATTAGATCAAAGCCCAATCACCTAAGATCTAGAGCTATAACCTAATGTGATTTAAGATAGAAAGATTGTAAGATTTTTTTGTCAGCTGATTGACCTATTCCTAGCAGGGTTTCTCTTCTGCTATATATATATATTTTTTTTTTAAATTTCGAGATTTTTTTTTTTAGAAAAAAAAATTAGATCATTTTCTTAAATACTTTTGTAATTCAGGAAAGGCTCAGCTGACTTACAACATATAGAAAGAAAAGAATTTGTCTATGAAAAAAATGAAAAGAAATTGATGGTGGTTTTGAAATCAAAGGGATTTCACAAAATCCTAACCTTCAAGAGGCTCTGATACCACTTGATGCGGCCCTAGTTGTATTAAAACCAAAGGATCGACTTGAAGGAAGGTGGAATGGCGAATTGAGGAGGTTACTAACACTCCTTATGGCAGCGGTTGGTTTGATGATTGGATGGAGGCTACTAGCTCTCCTAAGATGGCGTGAATGATGAGGTTGGTTTTGATTCCACTAGCACAGGTTCACCCTGCAAAGAGCTATGAAATTTCACAGTAGATTACTCTACTCTTAAGTGAATGAGGGATCAATGTTCTTAGGCTGAACAGAGAAAGCAAGAAGCAAAAGTGCTTTGAAATATTCTATAAAATTCGATGATGTTTTCTACAGGGGGTGAATGCCTTTTTAAAGGCAGAAAATCCTAACAAGAATTATTCCACAAAAGGAATATTCTAATTACTCTAACAATAAAATCCTAACTAACTCCTATGTCTATGCCAATCGAATTTTATTATCCTAATCTAATAACTTGGTTTAAATTAAGTGATTTATTTACAAACTAATAAATTAAACCAATTGGTTGGTTTAATTTTAGGCTCTCCTTTCCCTTCCAATTCGATTTTAAGTAAGGCATGAAGGGCCTTTCTTTGGGCTTTGCTATTTGATCTTGTTAATGGTCCAAACCATAGTTCTTCTTGGACCTGGACTTGGGTTTGATCTCTTGACCTTGTTATTGGGCCAAGTCCCAATGCATTGTCTTCGTGGGCTTGGACTTGGGTTTTACTCTTTGATTTTGTTATTGGGCCAAGTTCTAATTCATTGTCTTCTTGGGCTTGGACTTGATCGGGTCGAGATGCATTCCAGTCGGGTCGAAGATCGCACCGGGTTGGTCGAGGGTCGGGCCGGTCTTTTGTTTGGTCGTCGGGTTGGTCAGGTTGAGGAAGTGTCGTCGTTCCGGGTCGAGGGCTATGTTCAGGTCCGGGTTTGGTGCCGTGAAATGCTGACAGGCCGCGTTTGAGGCCGTGGTATGCGGACGGGCTGGGCGCTTCGGGGTGGAGGCCGAGGTCGAAGCCACGTCCTACGCCGGGTTTTGCGGACGGGCCGGGTTCTTCGGGTTCGTGGCCGGGGTCAAAGCCACGTCCTGCACCGGGTTTTTCGCCGTGGTACGCGGACTGGCCGGGTGCTTTGGAGTCGAGGCTGGAGTCGAAGCCACATCCTGCACCGGGTTTTGCGGACGGGCCGGGTTCTTTGGGGTTAAGGCCGGGGTCGACTTATCCAGTCCGGTCGTTCCTCTCCTCTTCACTCTGGCAGCTTTCTTCTTCCTCAGTTGAATCTAAGTCCTCTGATGTCGCAAGGAGATCTTGCTCATTCCAGGTCGCACCACGGAGGATAATAATTGGTTCAAAATATTTCCATATGAAGAAGATATTTAATTTTCAAACCGGCGAACTTCCAATAAACCCGAAGGAGACCAGTGAATACTTATTAAAGAAAATCAAACCAGGATGAATCAAGTTGTAAACCAACTTGCTGTGGAAATCTAACTCATCAGAGGCACATGGAGAATTATATTTATGAAAAAAATTAATGATGGTTTAAAAGTTATTCAATTTCTAAACCAGGAGATATCTGCCTTATTTGGAAGCTCACAGATTTAAGAAGGTTCAAACCTATACTTGGCGACCAGAAGCGATATCTAAGAATTCATGAGAAAAATCCAACCATCCAGAAAAGTCATCTATCATCTTACCATACACCAGCATCCATAGAATCAAGCAGATTCTCTCTTATTCTCACTTACCATATTTGGAGTCATTTGCATTAAAACTCCAACATATCTTTCCTATTCTATTTGAACACAATTTGGAGGCAATCCCCACATTCCATAAGGTTCCAATACTTCATCACTTTATGCCCAGGCTCTAAAGACTCAATTAAAACTCTTATTTCTTTAGTTAGTCCGATTTGCTTATAAAGTTCCAACGCCTATTATGTATTCAGTTCTTGATTTCTTTCTTGTTTTATACTTTTTAGAATGTTATTTTACTCATGTAAAAGCTTTATATAAATCTCATTTCGTCTGTTGTACACAGTAACCCTTGATCATTGAAAGTAATTGAAATCGTTTGTTTTTCAAAAGTTTGAGTTTTTTCTGTTTGTTTGTTATTTAGGATATAAGTGTGAGATTCACTTATATTCTCTAGAAACCCTTGGATTGAGATTGTTTGTGTGATTCAAACAAACTTTATTCACCATATTATTGAAAAAGTCAATCACTACCCACAGATTGAAAAAGTCAATCACAAACCCCTTGCGCGTGCCATATCCACAACAGCTTAGTCTCTTGAAACCGTGAGGTCAATAAAATTGTTGGAGTGATTCTCAATCTTACATCAAACACTTGTTAAGAAAAAATGAGTGAAACTTCATTATTGATAACTGATAACATATTATAATTCTTAAGATCACAATCTCATAGCATTCAGATCATTGATAACATATTACAGTTGGAATGCATCAGTGTTGGTACGGCTCTGATATGGATGTCTCTCACTGGATCACTTGAAGGAGGAATGGGTGGAAGATAGATGATGAAGATGGTGATGAACTTCTCTTCAGAGCTATGGAATGCTCCAAAGATGTTTTGCTACTCTCGAACACAGGATCGCCTGCTTAGTGTTTGAGATGGATCACAGTAGATTCATCTATCTTAGTGTGAAAGAGATCAATGCTCTTAGGAAACATAGAAAGCACAAAAATACATAATCTGTGCAAACAAAATCAATATCTATTAGGTTTCAAATTTGGGTCCTTACAAAAAATATGGCTGGCTTCTTTTATAGCCTACAACTGGAAATCCTAAGGCTAGAAAACCCTAATCCTAAACCATAATGATCCTAGTTCTAATTATAATTTGTTTAATTTAAGTTATTTGTTTTAATAAACCTAAATCTATTCCTAATAAATTTATAAGCCCAAATACTAATTCTACTTGGCTTATAATTTCACCCATCCTAATCTTAATAGGTTTATGTAAATTAAAGCTCAAATAAACAAGTATATCCCATGGTGGTCGATCCTTTAGTTTCATGGGCATGTAAGGGCCATTTTAAGCCAAGATCTTCTTGGGATTGTCCATAATCAAGCTCAGATCGTCCCTGATGTCCTTCTGGTCCTCTTGGGATTTGACTATTTTCTGTGGCTGAGCTGAGACGTGTATTGTATTAATAGAAACATGTATAACCTCATGAAGTGGCTCGGGTGGTCAAACTATCTCGCCACGGTCAGTCAAAAAGAATTTTGACCATCTCTTATTCAAAATGAAACAAATGAGTTTTAGTACAAAAAGAGAGTCCATAATAGCTAGTTGTTGGAGAAAAATGGTCGTGGTTGCTTGAAAACAAGTCAGGATCTTTTTGCTTATTCATTAGCTCTATAAGTGGCTTAACAAAGTCATCCTGGTTCATAACAAGACAAGTAAGGTTATGGTATCCATAATGATGAATTATACCATGATTTGCCCTCATGATCTCCCTATTCCTTTCTCCATTTGTCCCAGCTGGTTCATTGTTAATATTCAAATCCCTTATGTTGAGGCTGATCAAGATCACATCATCTCCTCCTCCTTTAAAAGGATTTGTCATCAAATCTGAGCCCTATAAGATGATAGATGACCCTCCTGGATGATTTAATATGTCTCCAGAATGATTATATACCTCTCCTGGTTGCCAAAGTTTGGTTTGTAAGAGGTGAATCTGTGAGCTTGCAAATTAGGCAAGCCAAGCATCTTCTGGTTTAGAAGCTGGATAACTTGTAAACCAAAGGAATTTGGACATGAATCCAATTCTCCATGCTTCTTTGAAGGATTAGGTTTCCAAAAAAAAAATTTACAACTTGTTTCATCTTGGTTCGATTGGAATTCTTCAAAAGGTAACCGTTGGTCTCCTTCGAATTTATTAGAAATCCACCCACTTGAGAGTTGAATAACTTCTTCATTCGGAAGGCTTTTGGACCAATTCTTCTTCTCTGTAACTTCCTGATGAGTTAAGTTTCAGGAAAAAGTCGGCTTGTTGCTTAAATCCTCCAGGTTCGGTTTATATACTCTGTTGATTGGTCATATATCTCCTTTGGATCTGCTAGCAGTCTGCCTTATGGGATCTTCTATATCTTCTCCATGTTGAATCATTTGGGAACAATTCTTCTTCTCAGGATCCTTCTCAACCTTCCGTGATGTCTCAGGAACGAATTGGATATTTTTTTTTGCTCCTGGTGGAGCCATAGACCATCGCCCAAGCTGATATAAAGCAATCATTCCTGCTTCCTTGTACGATTTTCGATCTGGAGGTGTCCACCGTTGTTTAGAACCACGATTTCTCATGATTTTATTGAAGATCTTAGCTGTTAGTTTATCCAATTTTTGTTCACTAAAGATCCAGGTTTGGCTGGGTGCAACTCTCTCCACTGTTGCTGGTTGTTTAGCGTTCTCTCCATGATTTCTTTTGTTCCCAAAAAAATATATGGCATATATGTTTTATAAATGATGAATTGATGGGAAACAAAAATAAGACTTCAAAACCTAACATTCAAGTGGCTCTGATACCATCCCTGGAATAGCTGTCTCTCACTAGATCACTTGTAGGAGGTGTGGGTGGAAGATTGATGATGAAGATGGTAATGAACTTCTCTTTAGAGCTATGAAATGCTCCAAAAAAATTTTGCTACTCTCGATCACACAGGATAACCATGCTTAGTGTTGAGATAGATCACAGTAGATTTCTCTACCTTAGTGTGAAAGAGGTCAATGTTCTTGGGCTAAACAGAGAAAGCACAAAAATACACAATATGTGCAAATAAATCAATTTCTATTTGATTTTAAAGTTGTATCCTTACAAAACCTTGGCTGACTTCTTTTATAGCCTACAACTGGAAACCCTAAGGGTAAAAATCTAATCTTAAGCCATAATAGTTATTTTTCAACAAGAAAAAATAATCTATATGAAAACTATGAAAGATTATGTAACCAATCTGGTGGGTAGGCGTTGATATGCATCTTCAGCGATGGTAGACTCCGTACACTGCGCGCAAGATTATCTGCCCTTCCAATAGCTGACCTTGGGATATGAGATTGAAGCAACTTTTGCATCTCTCATACTCTTCCAAGTGTATCGCAAAGGCTGGCCATTCTTCGGGATAGGTTACCATCTTTACCTCATCCAAACAGCCTGTAGTGAAGATTACTGCTAATCGTTGTAATGCTCGCATACACTCCATAGCCCATAAAAGGACCTCAATCTCAGCATGCAATGATGACTGGCTAGCGATTATATTCCTTGCTCCCATCAATAAGTCCTCTGACCCGTTCCTTTTACATATCCATCCTTGACCTGAGAACATCTCTGAAACTTGTCATGACCCACCAATTTGGCACCACCATAATCCTCCTTGTGGTGGTTCAACCCTTGGCACTATTTCCTTTCTTCGAGTAAATTTCTCACATACTTGCACTTCTTCCCATAATTTCCCTTCTGTTTCGGCCATTTTGAGGATATCCTGTGGACTTCTATCCAGACCTTTGAAAATATTATCATTCCTTCATTTCCATTAAAAATATTATCATTCCTTCATTTCCATTGAAAATATTATCATTCCTACATTTTCATAAGTACTAAATTATCCATGGAAAATATTCATCTGTAGCGTTTTTAGGTAATTTCGAGAACAAATAATCGAGATTCAAAAAAAATTGATGTCGATGGGAAAATTTGGATTTGATGGGATCTTAGATATCGCCCAAGTTTGAATGGCAGGGGGACATACAAGAACGACATAATTTAAAGATTCATCTTCTGTTCCACATCGGCCGCAATATTTATCGCAATTAATTCCACGTGCTCACAGATTTTTTCCTACCGCTACACATCCTGTAATCGCTTGCCAAATAAAGTGTTGTTGTTTTGGTGGACATTTAATCTTCCTGACAAGAGTCTGAAGAGAAACAGTTGTCGGTCTGTATACAGCCTCAGTGGGTCCTTTGTCCGGGTATTGTGTTTCCACTATATAACCCGACTTAACCGAATATCGTCCATTTTTAGTAAATGCCAACCATATGTATCCTGTCTTCCAGGTCGACTCACTGATATCAATTGTATCAATTGAACATTTTCTGGCATAATAATCACTTACAATAAAGGCAGACTGTAATTTTTAGTCTGGGAATCAATTAGATCCTTAACCTTGAATGAAAGAGGGTAAACTGTAAATTTTCATGTTGCTGATCTCGGGCGAAAGGCTGGAATCCAAGGATCATTCCATACAGGAATACTTGAACCTGTCCATCTTTTTTGATTAGTCCTTTCTTAACCAAATATCAAGCTGAAGTAATACTTCTCCATCCATATGAAGGAGAGTATACTCTTTTATTGTCCAATGGGTCCGTATCATGCGAACAACGAGTTTAGTGAGTCTATTAACCTCCACAGCTATTTCGCTAACATGATTATGTTAAATGCCTCCATGTTCCTGAAACCCAGGCCACCCTCTTTTTTATGGTCACATAGCTTTTGTCATGTCATCTAATGGATGCCCCGACTATTCCCATCGAAACTCCACCAAAATTGAGCAATTGCACTTGTAATTTTCTTTGTTACCGTCTTAGGTAGTCGATAACAAGATATAACATATGTTGGCAGTGCTGTTAAAACAGACTTAATCAAAGCATCTTTCCCTCCTCTAGATAAGTACTACAAAGCCATCCATTCACCCTATTATTAAGTCTTTCATGTATGAATCCGAAAACTTGTGATTTTGGGTCACCTAAACTTTCAGGAATTCCTAAATATGTTCACATACCTCCGTTAGTAGAGATATCTAAGATTTGTTTCATTTCCTGCCGTACCACTGCATTCACCTTATACCCAAATTGTACTGAAGACTTCGTAAAGTTGATCTGCTGGTCCAATACTGCCTCGTATTTTTGTAGGATTTGAATAATGGTTTGGCATTCTTCTGCTTTTGCTTGACAAAAAAAATAAACTATCATCCACAAAAAGAAGGTGAATTATAGCAGGACTTGATCGTGCTATTTTAATCCTTGTTACCGTTTTTTCCTTGCTGCTTTTTTAATATTTGCAACTAATGCTTTTGTACAAAGAATAAATTTGATAATGGATCTCCCTGTCTTAACTCTCTTTTTGGAACAATACAACCTTTGGGCTGTCCATTTATTAACACTCTATATTTTACCGATGTAATGCATCTCATTATCCACAAAATTCATACTCTCATCTTCGTGAGTAATTTATTGAAAAAAGACTATTTGACTCTATCATACGACTTAATCATATATGTTTTTATTGACATGTACTTACTTTGGCAGCTTATATTTGTTTGTAAACCGTGAAATATTTCCTGAGCAATCAGTATATTGTCTGAAATTAATCTTTCTGAAACAAACGCTGATTATGTTTCCGATATTAATCTGGGCAGAAATTTTTTAATGACATAAGACCTTTAAAATAATCTTATACCCAACATTATGAAGACTGATTGGTCCCAATTTCGTCATTCTACTTGGTCGTTGCGTCTTTGGGATTAAAAATATATTCGTCGAATTTAATCTTTAATAAAAAAAACAGTCCGAAGAAAATCATTGACTAACTTCAGGACATGTCCTTTTATTGTCGGCCACTCTTGTTGATAAAATAATGCAGTCATTCCATCCGGACCCGGTGCGATCTCAGGATGCATCATAAATATGACCTCCTTCACCTCTTTCTTAGTGGCCATCGCCGTGAGTCACTCATTCGTATGATCTTTAATAGAAGTAAGTACCTCACTTAAAAAATTATCAATATTCTCTAGGGTTATAGAAGTAAAGAGAAATGAAAAGTAATGTATTATCACTCTCTCTACTTCTACATCCCGTGTAACCAATTAATTGTTTTTATTATATAATCTCACAATTTTATTTAGTGTCCTCCTTTGTTTTCGTAGAACATGATAATACTTCGTATTACAATCCCCCCAATTTTGCCACAATTTCCTGCTCTTTTTTTGCCAATACAATGTTTCCTCCTTATAAGCCTCTTTCAGCTTTATGACCAAATCTTTTACCTCTAATTCAGTTCTATTATTATCATTTTGCACCTCTTGCAATTTTTTTTGTAGTTCATTAATCTTTTCCTTCCCATAAGGTAAATTATTTTTCCTCCATACCGAAATTTCATGTTTGCAATTTTGGATCTTATTAACAAAATTTATCTCATTATCTCGCTGTATAATATACCATCATTTTGTTAATGCATCCATAAATCCTGCCTGTCCTATTCATCATTTAGCGAACTTAAATTGTCTCTTGTATATACTGTAATTTGCTTCTAAATCCGCTATAATTAGGTGATGATCTGACCCCACCATCCCCAATATTTCACAAAGATCGAGGAAACAGATTATGTCAATCCTCATTTGCTAGTTCCCTATCTAATTTACACCTTATTACCTTGCTTATTCTTGATACCTCTCCATGATAATGAATTTCCTAGTGATGTAAAATCGATTAGACCACAGTTAGCGATCATATTATTAAACAAGAGGAACGTCGATGCTTGTCATAAAGGACCCCCATATTTTTCATGATTTCATGTGATTTCGTTTAAATCTCTTGTTATGAACAACGAGTCCTTCCTAGTAAAACCAATTCTGGTTAGCCATTCCCAAATCTGATCCCGCAACGCTTGAACCGGTTCTCCATATACAAATGTTAAATAAATCCTTTTTACTTGGTAATTTGTTTTAGTGTCAATAATTCGATTATTCGAAGATATGATTTTAATATTATATAAATTATTATAAAACAACGCAAGGTCCCCACTTTTCCCCTTTGGTTCAACAGTATGCAAAGTATTATAACCGAAATGTATTTTAAATTGATGCACAACCGAACAGTCTTGTTTTGTTTCGAAAAAAATAAAAATTCTAGTTTATTTTTGAACCAAATTTTTCGCAAGGAACTAATTATCCACTTAGTTTCTAAACCTTGACAATTTCAACTGATTATTCTTATCTCTATATTATATCTTTTTAATTTTCTTCGTCTTACTTATTCTCCATAAATTTTATCGTAACCTTTTTCTCCTTCAAAACTGATTATTATCCTCCCACCTTTCAATTTTTGGATAATAAAATTACAAATTAATTTCTTTCTACATAATTATCCACCATGTAAATCTCCAATAATGTCAAAAAGCATGATGCAAGGACAGCACCAAATTACAATCTCTCCCTGTGAAATTATGCTATACATTGTCCAGATTACGTAATATTTTAACGTTATATATAACTCACTCTTAATCCAAAATATCATTTCATACCCAAAGCATGTAATACCATTCCATATTATTAGACTCTTTCTCATATCCCAATTTAGAATTTGAGCATCAAATCCCCTTTGCCAAAAATCATATACAAAACACCAAAAAGCTAAACCTGCACCAGCTGCAGGTAAAAAAATGTTAAAATTTGTTGAATATGATTAAGAGTTTAGATAGATTTTTTGAGTAGAATGAAGAACAAGAGAATAAAACTAAAGATTGGTGAAAAATATAAATAAAAGAGATTAGAGAGACTGTGAATGAAGATTATATTTCCTTAGTGTTTTATGACAAATAACAACATATATATAGGCTACAAAACATTCCAACTAGAGAGGAGAGGAGTTGTAGCCCTTTTGAGGAGTTGAATCAAGGTAAGAGGCTCCTCATTTGTCTTTTTGTGCTGAGCCAACCTCTCTTTCTTAAAATAGAAAGTTCTCCAATGGCTTTTTATATTTTAGGAAAGTTATTCAAATTTTCTTGTTCATTTCGGACCTTTTTCGTCTTCGATGCGTTCCAAGGTTGCTCCCTGATAAAGTTCACTTGGTCATCTAGGACTTTATTCATCCAGTCATCCTAGAAGCGTTGGAAGGTTGCTTTCTGGTTTATTTAGTCTTTGTCATCTAGGACATCAGTCATCCTAGATGATTTCCAAGGTTTCTCCCTGCCCAATATTCCCCTCAAGCTTAGCATTATGAGTTTGGTAATGTGCTAATGCTGAGCTTGAACAATGCTAAAAACGGCCTAATCTTCCTCTCTTTAATACTCCCTCTCAAGCTTGATCATAGGAGATCCAAAGGTCAAGCTTGGAACATTGAAGAACTTCCTCATTAAAAACGTTAGCATGAAAAATCCAATGGAACAAAACCAAGCTAAGGGAAAAGAGTGAAGCCTTCTCAGCCTAGGGATTAACCAGTGAGTCTATGAACCTTAGGACCATTTTGGTGGACTTCATTGACCCTGGATCATGGCCGCCTTGGTTAGCAAGTTAGAAAGCCTTCCTTGCTTCACCATCTTCTTATGTTTAGGTACAACTTGAAGCTTCTTCTCATAGCTGGTTCTTGTCTCCCCCTTTCTTCTGAACTATTACCATTATCAAAGGTTGATCCGATATCTTCCTTAGCTTATGAGCTCCAAGTTATACATTGCATTAACTTGGAATGTTTCTGAGGAGGGTTGGTTAAGTCTTAATCACTTTAGCTTATCCACTTCAAACCCTCACTCCATTCCTCTTTCCACCATCCTTGCAATCCCACTAAAATCTCCATCTTGGTTGGCTCCTTCCTCCATATTTTTATTCCTTAATCCATTTATGACTTGATTTTCTTCTTTTGGACCCCTTTCTTGCCATCTTATACTTCTTTGAGGCTTTCATGGTTTCTTTTACCCTTAAACAAGTGATAAAGAAGAAATAGTTTGAAGTATATGCCATGAGTAATATCAAAGGTTTAGATGTTCAAGTAATATTTCATATGACAGAATAAAGAATAGCAATTGAACTAATGTAATGAAACAAATTAAATGAGATAGAGTTTATAGGTTAGCCTTTTGATAGGAGAGGAGGACTATGGTAGCTGCTTTAGTCTTCCTTGACTTTTCATGGATAGAGAACCATGACTTGAGTTTTGACACTAACACACATGTTTTGAGCTGATTCATCATCTTCCACCAGCTTGACTCTCCACTTGAACTTCCACTATAGCCACCTTGGTTTTGCTTCCTCCCATCAGCGTCTTCGGTCTGCCATGTCCAAGTCAGCCTGGTTAAACTATGTTTAGCTTTCTTGTGGTCTCTGAAGCTTGATAACAATTGGTTCTAAACTCAAGCATTGTGTTGTGCCTTCCACTTGGAATCATCAACATTGGTTGAGCCGTTTTTCTCCCATCCGCAAGCTTGACTCGGAGAATAAGAGTATAGAGCCAAGCTTGAAAGAATGAGCTACAATGGTCACCAATGCTTTGGAACCCCTGCCTTCTTGGCTTGATTTAAACTTAAAAACATTGTGATGACAATCTTTTGGCCATCTCCTTCAGCAGTGATGTTAGGAACTTCACAAATTGAAATGTGGCTCCATAACTCATGGTTACACAGCAGTGTGGGTTCTGACAGCTTGCCCCTCAACTTGAATTGTGGGTTCTAATAGCTTGCCCCTCCACTTGAATTGTGGGTTCTGATAGCTTGCCCCTCCACTTTCTTCTTTTAAGGTGTGACTTCACCTCTCTTCACCCAGGAATATACATCTTGCAAGGTAGGCTCTGATGTGTACTACACTCAGGAATATACTTTGCAAAGTAGGCTCTGGTGTGACTTTTTCTTCTACACTCAAGAATATACTCTTCAAAAGTAGGCTCCGATATGTAGGGCACCCAGGAATGTACTGTTCTATAGTAGGCTCTGATGTATAGTGCACCCAGGATTCTACTCTTCTAGAATAGGCTCTGGTGTAACTTTTTCGCATAACATGTAGTTGACCCCATTTTGGTGGTTCTACAGAACAGGTTAGTAACAATTGAAGGGCTTCAAATTCTTAATAGCAGCCCAAGATTTTAATTTCAACAAGAAATTTGGATTCATCATGTTTTCAAAACCACTTACAATTATTAAGAGAAAGTAAAACATGGTTCTCTTTCTTTTGAAAAACGATTTTGGAGCAAAAAGAATTAGGATTCAACATGACTTCAATGTTTTATCTCATAAGAGAAACACAAAAGACATGGTTATTTCCTTTTCTTTTCCAACATTTAATCACAAAGAAATATTGGATTCATTATGACATCAAAGCTTAAACTCCAAGGAATAAAGCAAGTCATAGTTCACTTTTCTTTGATCATTTTAAGACAAGACTTAACTTTTCTTGCCCATAAGGATTTTTGGATTCATCAAGTCTTCTTATACTCATAAGAGTAAAGAAAATCAAGGTTCTCTTCCCTTAAGCGATTTTAAAAGGACTTTTGGATTCAACAAGGTCCTAAATGCAATGCATAGTCCACCAAGATTCACTTCCCTCTTTGCTCAAGAGTTCTTATGGACAGAGTTTTGCTCTGTTTTCTTGACTTTTGTGGTTGCTTTTAATAGCCAAGAGCATCAAAAAATCAAAAATAGATTGTTGCTTTAATGGCTGAAGCATTTTTGAATTCTTTCCCTCCCTCAAGCTTTGTCTAGAGACATCAACAATACTAAAGACAAAGCCCACACACCATTAAAATGGAGGAGAGAATAATTGATTTAATCAAACTTCAATGGACTTAGATGTTTCACAATTCACAAGAAATAAAACATTATCTAAGGTTTTAAAAACAACATAAACCACAAATCTACAACTACACTAAACTTAAGTGTCTCTCATTTCATAAGAAAGGAGACAAGTCCAAAGTTTTAAAAAAGAATTTGTTGTTTGTTATCCAAGAAGATCTAAGCAGATTATGGCTTGAAATGTCTTACATTCTCAAAAGAAAGGCACTAATACCCAATAATTCAAGCTTATTGTACAATGGATAATAGAAAAATGGTTTTGAAAATTATGGGCTTGAAAAGTGTCACAACAATGGAGATTTGAGAAAATTGAAGAAATTTGTAAAAGAGAATAGGTAAAAGAATTCTAAAGCAATAAACTACCCTAACCTCTCACAACTCAGCACCACATGGTTTTGAGGATTATTCAATCTCAGAGTGAGTAGATTATAAAGATTTATTGCAAGAGTAGGAAATGATTTTGATAGATTCAAAACCTTACTCTGATACCATGTTAGTATTTGTGGAATATGATTAAGAGTTTATGTAGAGTTTCTGGATATAATGAAGAACAAGAGAATGAAATTAAGAGATTAGTCAAAAATATAAATAAAGGAGACTAGAGAGAATGTGAAGGAATATTATATTTTCAAGTGTTTTATGAACAAATAACAACATATATATAGGCTACAAAACATGCCAACTAGAGACGAGAGGAGTAATAGCTCTTTTGGGGAGTTGAGTCAAGGTAAGAGGCTCCTCATTTGTCTTTTTGTGCTGAGTCAACGTCTTTTTCTTAAAATAGAAAGTTCTCCAACGACTCTTTCTATTTTAGGAAAGTTATTCAAAATTTCTTGTTCATCTCAGACCTTTGCCGTCCTCGATGCGTTCCAAGATTGCTCCCTAGTAAAGTTCACTTGGTCATCTAGGACTTCATTCCATTCGTTCTAGATGCGTTCCAAGGTTAGTTTCTGGTTTATTTAGTCTTCGTCATCTAGGACATCAGTCGTCCTAGATGCTTTCCAAGGTTTCTCCCTGCTCAATACTCTCCTCAAGCTTAGTATTATGAGTTTGGTAATGTGCTAATGTTGAGCTTGAACAATGCTAAACACGGCCTGATCTTCTTCTCTTTAATAAAAATGAACATTCTCGGAAGCTTAGTTCTAATCTAAGTACTCTTGCCCACAGAATTTTCTATAAAACATTACTTCATTGCATAGGTAATACAGAATTTATGGAAACCAACAAGTTTGGTGAAAACATAAATTCTTTTTCCATCAGATACACTTTTGTTGTGTTCCCAAAGCTACAATTTCCACCAATGTTTATGTCGAAGGGTACGGCTGTTTGAGCGTCCATTTCTTCTATAGTAAGTCCCGCTTGCTCAAGACAACCCCAAGTAATACATACTAACTCAGAACTAAGAAACTTAATCTGTTGCATAATCCAGAATGCACTAATATAGTAACCATAAAATAATTACTTATTATAATATTGATGAACACTTTTATCTGTGTCTTATTGAAACAAAAAAATTCCAATTCCACCGGATATTCATTAACCAAAAGGAAAAAATTTATAAAACCATATAACGTTTTTATTAAGAATATCTTTTATTAATCAACAGAAAACCAAATTTGTAACGAACATGTTTATCATCCTTAATCTCAAAAACCAATGGTATTGTAAACCCAAACACCAACTTTCTATTAAATATTTTTGGAATTCAAGATCGGAGACTCCAGTAATCAATTTCCGTCTTCTTCCATTACTCTTTTTTTAACTCACCACACAACCTTTCTGTCAATTAAATTCGGATGTCGGTATCCGAGAATCATTCTCCGAGATACCAGTATTCCCATGTTAGTCTCCGAGATCCAATCCCCCTCCTCCCAACAACAAAATTCCTAAAGAGGATTCCAATATTTCAAGAACTGAAAAGACCAATTTGTCGGGAACCATGGACCCAGATCTATACACAATATCGTGAGTGAACAAATCACCGTAATCAGATCCCAAATGGGAAACCAAAGATAACAACACCACCAACCAATGAACCCTGGTAGGCCGACTCACAAATCACCGCTGTGATTTGGGAATCAAACATAAGATCTTCCCCCTCACCTCGTCTTCATCGTCACAATCATCTATCTCTACTTTTCTCCTTTGTAAAATGTTTTCTCTTGGTTTTATGTTTGATATTTGTATCAAACAATAATAATTTAGTTAATTCTAATTCTAATTATAACCGATTTAATTTAAGTTATTTGGTTTAATAAATCTAAATTTATTCCTATTGGGTTTATAAAGCCCAATTACTAATTCTACTTGGCTTATAATTTCATCAATCTAATCTTAATAGGTTTACATAAAATAAAGCCCAAATAAATAAATATAGCCCATGGTGGTCGATCATTCAGTTTCTTGGGCCTGTAAAAGCTATCTTCAGCCAACATCTCCTTGGACTTGTCCATAATCAAACTCAGCTCATCCCTGATGTCCTTCTGGTCCTCTTGGGCTTTGACTCTTTGTTTTGGCTGAGCTGATACGTGCATTGTATCAACAGAAACATGTATAACCTCATGAAGTGGCTTGGGTGATCGAACCAGCTCGCTACGGTTAGGCAGAAGAGCATTTTGACCAACTATTGATTCAGCATGAACAAAATGAGTATTGGCATGACCAGAGGGTCCATCATAGCTAGTTCGTGGAGAACAATGGTTGAGGCTTCCTGAAAAGAATTCAAGATCTTTTTGCTTCTTTAATAGCTCCATAAGTGGTTTAACAAAGTTATCCTGGTCAAGAACAAGACAAATAAGGTTCTGTTCTCCATAATGATGAATTAGGCCATGATTTTCCCTCATGATCTCCCTTTTCCTTGCTCCATTGATTGTTCCAGCTGGTTCATTGTTGATATTCAAATCACTTAAGTTGAAGCTGATCAAGATCACACCAAGTATTTTTTTGGCAATAAGGACACGATAATCTTCTGTTCATTGTCCATCCAGATAACATACCATATGCAGAAATATCACTTATGATCTACATGATAACCGCACACATGTTAAAATTCTGTTGCGATGAAACATCAAATTCTTCAACACCATGTTCCCAAAAAATAACTCGTAGATCAATGACTGTAGGAATATATCGAGTAACCTTCTCGGATGATTTGAACCCGGAACTAGATAGAGAGAAATAAAAACTCTCTACGCATGCACATAGCTGGTGGCAAATTGTAAGGTGTTATAATTACCGGCTACAACGAATATTGCATTATATGCTTTCCAAATGGGTTGAAACCATCTGTACATAACCCGAGGTATATACAGATTAAAAATGTTTCCACGCTCATAAGAAAAATCTGGATAGAGCGATCGAAAATGTTTCCACACTGCATCTGACGGATGCGTAACTCTCCATCTTGACTATGCTCTGCGTGTCATCTCATTGCATCAGTAGTGCGCTGAGATTGATATAGCCTCTTTAACCTGTATGTTAATGATAAATACCACATCCATTTAAATTGAATCGAAACTCTGCCACTCATTACCTGAAATCGTGGTTTACGACAGAATCTACACGTTTTGTAGTTTCCATCTTCTCTTTAATAAATAATGCAACTGTCGATGCACACATCTATCATCTCATACAGAAAACTAAGACCAGCCAAAAGTTTCTGAATCTCGTAATATGATTCTGCTGAAAGATTATCTTTCGACAAAATATATTTTACAAAATCAGCAAAAACATAAACACGTTCTTCCGACATATTGTAGTCTTTCTTAATGTTCATCATTCTACTTGCTGATGATAACGGTGAATGACCATCTCTACATCTGCTATATAGTGGTTGGTTCACTGTTTCTAACATATCCAAAAACCTTTGCGCTTCTAAATTAGGTTTTTCTACCCTATAACTATCATAACCCGGCGGATGCATATTCGCTCTGAACGCATTGTTCACCATCTGAACCGTACATAGAACTATATCTTCCTTTGTTCTATGTTCTCCTAAGCTATCTGCAACATATAGTGCACTAGTACTACCATATTCATAATTTGTTATTCATGTAAATACCAAATCATATACCCTAGCGTAAATATATTTTGTGTATAAGTGATTACAAACTAACTCAACATTAACATTAATATAATTCTCGCAAATAGAACATGAACATTTGATCTCACCACTTTTTTTCATCTTGATTCTTTTCGACCAGTTCCATGAACTCACTTATAATTCTTGCATAATCATCTAGTTTGAACTTTTCATACATTATATGCTTGTCCATTCAAGACCAAAAATATCCACTCATCTTTGCAAATTTTGGTTTTTCTTTAAGAAATGTTTTGGATTTGTGAGAAAATCATGAAGTTAGCAAACATATATATAATGTAAGTTTCTGTAGAAAATCCGTTAGAAATCCGTCATATCTCACCAATCGGTCGGATCGCCTATCGATTTCACCTAACAGACGGTCTCACTAAACGAGCGGATTATCTAATGGTCGTCATAAGCCGTTAGAATATTATTGTAATAAATTGTCAAAATTTTATCAAAAAATATTTTGTCGAGATTTCGTCGAAAATATTCCATCGAAATTTTTCATTGTCGTCGAAGTTTCATCTCCTAACTGTTGGATTCTTCGACGGTTTACCAACGACTTATTTCCAACAAAAAAATTGGCGGTTTTTGACAGATATTCCAAGACGAACCCACCAACCATAAAAAATCTCCGCTGAAATCTGCCCTGTTTTGATGTAGTGTCATATGGGTCTGGGCGTTCGGGTACCCGTTCGGTTTCGGTTCGGGTAATTCGGTTTTTGGTTTTTTTTGGGTTTAGAGAATAGGAACCGTTCGGGTATTTTTATTTTCGGTTTGGGTTCGGTTCGGTTCCATCCAAAATTCGGGTCGGGTCCGGGTACCCATAATATATTTAAAAAATAAAATTAAATTAAATTTAAATAAAAATTGTTTAAATTTTGACAAATATTAATTAAATTTAGATATTTCAATTGTCTAAATATTTTGATTATTTTAATCTAAAATTAACTAATAAATTTAAATTTATTATTATAATTTGAATATTTTAATTATTATAAACCTAAATACAATTAATATATTTGAAAATATAATTATATTTCAAATATTTCGGGTACCCATTCGGTTTTTGGTTCAGTTCGGGTTTGGGTTCGGTTTTTCGGGTATAGGAGTTTAGGAACCGTTCGGTTATTTGTCAATTCTAAATTCGGTTTGGTACTACCTTTTCGGGTCGGGTTCGGTTCGATTCTTCGGGTCCGGTTATTTTGCCCAGCCCTAAGTGTCATGGCGCTTGACATTTTACAAATCATAAATTACATAATATCAAACTATCGAGAAATTCCTACATATATATTCTTCCTTCTCATTAACCATACTCCTTTGTAGAATCTTCACTTTAGTTTCTCATGTGCTAACCGGGATGCCGAACATGTTTTTAAATATATATTAACATCTTTAACAAAAAAAAACATAATATCTTGATAAATGTTAAGAACTTGGTAGTACTAATAGTATATGGCTTACAAGAATGAAAGTGAAACTATTGAAGTAAACGTACAACTATTACCAGATAACCTGTTTTCCTATTCTCACAAACTTGACAAAGTGAGACACTGAGATCTACTAAACATATATATATATATATATATATATATATATATATGTATATTGAGAAAACATCAAACTGGTGACATTTTCAAAATACAAAATGAAGAATACAAAAAGCAAGAGTCAGGAGACACCTTACAAAACAAGCCTAGAGAATTAAACCACGGAGAAACTTGTTGAGGTTCCCAAATTCTATGATTTCGAACTTAGTCCATCGACATGCTACCATTTTCTATCTAGACATTCTTTCATTTGGATGTGTTAATAATTTACTCTCAATAGCTACATAATTGAAACGTTGCACGACCTACTACCAAACAATTTACAACAAACAACATATCATATAACATATTAGATTTCCTAGAAATATATATATATATATATATATATATATTATTTTTTTATATATGTCATCTCATCTCCAATCTTTCTTTTCAAGGGATCACAAAAGGAGAATTGATATTCGTAATCCCTTTACGCTAGTTCCAAAACACAAAGCTCATCAGATTTAGGAAACTTTGCCAAACACAACAGCACCAAATTCTTAATCTTTCACATGCCTCGTGGATAACATGGACGTTGATTTGGTAAAGATGCTCAGATTGTTACTTTTACTTGTGAATTAATCTGAGAAAAAAAATGATAAGATAAACTAACCATTTTCAACTTGAACTTTGTCAAGTTCTTGGTTTTCCTACCTTCACCACCTGCATAATAAAATTAAACATTAAGAAATCCAATTAGCCTATAAATGTCTCACATTCAAACTTTTTTTTTCAGTAAACCTCTAGCCAATTAAAAGAAAATAAAATTTGCTTATAATAATGTCTAATAAAACTAAAAATTATCAATTAAGATGACTGAAGTAAAGGGAGGGGTTGATGTTAGTGTTTTTACCTTGTAGGTCTCAAGAAAGATTCTATAATAAGACAAACTTCAATTTAATTTTTCAGTCCCAAGCGTTTCTTATTCTTTTTGTCAAAAATGACGGGTACAGAGCATTGGGCGGCTGCATCTCCGTATGAGATAATTTTGCAAAACTGATGAGTCAGGTAGATATACTTGAAATTGCATATCACACTCTCTAAGTTCGTAGCTTCCTCCATCATTCCGGACTTTTAAAAGGAAATCAGTATGATCCTTATGAATGACTACTAACTATAATCTGAAAAAGTTAATACAGTGGACAAAGAAGATGGAAATATGAAACCTGAATAAACGAAGACTGCAGTACAAATTTTCAGAAATTGTCCTCACCATCAAATAAAATCGGATCTAGTATATGACATTTGAAATGAAGGTTGTGATGTTAAGCTGTAGATAGGCAAAGTTCCATATCTTTGAAGGGAGAAGGAAGAATAAGTAATGATTAGGAGACTGAGATTTAGCTATAAGCGAGGTTATGTAAAGAAAGAGGCTTAAATTATGACTTCTCCGCTGTCTTCTAACCTTTCTCCCAATGCATATTAAGTCATCAAAACGATTGGCGGAAGCCATTAATTAATGTTTGCCAATCACAAATACTAAGAATTATTTTAGACACGTGTAACGGTCTTCTGTGAGAATCAATTTCTAATATACTCTTAAATCTCACATGATGTTCTGAAATACTTATCTTTAAATTATAACGTAGAAAATTACGATTTTGTCCTTTTTATGGGTTTTATATTAATATATGTAATACATTTCAACAAAAACATGTTGGCATAGATGATAGCGTATTCTTGGTATGACTTCAAGGATGCGGGTTCAAAACCCATTATATACATAATTATTACTTAAATATGTGCTTGAGATGATGGTGCGTGGGTTTCGGGGAATGCGTGTGACACCTGTAGGCATTTAGGGTTTAGTTTTCACACACGCAGGGGTATTTTTGTCTTTTCAAAAATTGAAGAGTATTTGAGAAATAAAGAGAGTAGGTTAGAAAAACTCTCCACAAATGAGAGTATATTAGAAATCAACCCCTTATGCGATGATGTAGTACTCAACTGGATATAGTTAGTTCTTTTTTTTCGTTTTTTCACAAAAAAAAAATTAAAATTCTAAAAGTTTTTAGAACAATTTAGCTATTAGGAATATGACCAACATGAATCATTGTTGATGGGAGAGGTCAAACATTTCATACTAAATTATCTGGCTATTGATAATAAGATCAAAATGAACCATTGTTGATATGACCAAAATAATTGACTTTTTTTATATAATAGATTAGTTGTTGACAAAAAAAGATTAAAAAATTAGTTATATTACAATATTATCCTTATCGTAAACAAAACTAGTCATATACTTTAAACAATTTTTAGTAGACAGAACAACATTTTTATGTCCGAATTATGTGGCACAATGGTGGTCACCTCTAAAATTCATGATACATGTTTGGGGTTTGAATTCAACACCCTGTAATGTTAAAAATGATATTAAAATCCACTAGGCTAAATTGACAAAAAAAAATATTTTATTAATAAAATAATTTATTTAGTTATTTTAAAATTTTAAATAAAAAATAAAAAGAAGTTATTTCTCTGTAACTAAATTTAAAATCATTAAAAAATCAAAGGTAAATTCATCGAACATTTTTAAACATTTTTAAAATAATAGAACCAATAGTACCATTATAGTTGGTTTTTTATTAATGGTAAAAGTGTAAAAAAATTTTGTTAATGGTAAAAGTATATATCTGTATTTATATTAAAAAAAATTAATTACTTAAACTAAAAATAAAATGTTCAAAAGAATTTTTTATTTTACTTTTATTATATACTTACAAATAAAATATTACATATTTAACTGTATAAATATCAAATTTATGCAACGCATGTGACTATCCGTAGTTAAACAATATAAAAGAACTAACATCCTATCCTAATAGCTAACAATCTGTTCCACTGCTATAGTTGAGAATCTGATCGGCTGTAATATTTGAGAATCTAGTCCACTGCAAGTTTTGATGGTTTCTTCTTTGGGTGATGCTAAAGAGACTTTTGATTCAGCAACTCGGATTGATGTTGCTACGGGTTGAAGATCTGTTTAAATGAGGCTGGAGGTTGCTTTAACCAGAGTTGATACTCAAGAGGTCATCCAAAGTGCAATTCCTCTATAGATTTGGACCTGAGAGCTTTTATCTATTTCGATTGATTTTTATCATCAAATCGTTTGATTTGTATTATTATCAACTGAAACTGATGCATTCAAATATGATATAATCTATTGATTGGAGAATCTATTTCACGTGAAACCAAACTAATTTATGATGTGGATAATATGAGAACGACTTAAATAGATTTTTGTAAACTCTTGTAAGTTTACATAAAATGTAGAGTAATTAAGTTATTTAAAATATGTTTAATATGATTTATGAAATCTGATAATTTACATTTACATGATTATAAATAGATTTATAAAATTTTGATAAATAATTTACAAATATATATAAATAATTTATAAATTCTTAGAAATAATTTATAAATCCTTATAAATATTTTGTAAAATCTTTATAAAATGATTTATAAACCATTATAAATTTCACTTAAAATAAAATGTTATAAATTTATGTATAATAATGTTTTATATGATTTATGAACCTTATAAGTGTACATTTATATGATTATAAATACATTTATAAAATTTTACAAATGATTTTTAAATCCTTCTAAATGGTTTTATAAATAGTTTTATAGACTCTTATAAATAATTTATAAATCTTTATAAATTACACATAAAATATACAGTTATTAAGTTATGTGTAATTTGATTCTTTACTTTTTCATTTATAAATATTTTTACACACCTTTTATGCATTTAAATAAGCGTATGAGTTGATATGGTGGTTGTTTTCGGAATCCAAACAAGATAAATCATCATAAGTTATGTGTTATATGATTTTACAAATTTTATAAATCTATATTTTATAAGCTGTTATAAAATCTTATAATTTCGATCATAAACTTGTTCTATGTTCTACCGCTTTTCTCAGAATCTTAATTACATAAAATAAAACTAATAATCACATAGTCAAAAAGGAAATAGGGAAAACGATCCAGATCCCCACGAAATTAGCCACATCTTATCAGATCCCCCCAACTTTCTAATCAAAACTTGTATCCCCATTGTATCATAGTTTTAGATCTAATAACCCCCGAATCAATAGTTTTGTCTTAATTCCCCATAATTTTGGTTACGTTTGTGGTTTAACTAATCTCTAACCCAGATTAAGAAAAATGTTAACATAACCTAAATTAAACTATATTAACCGATTATTGTTAGTAAACCAAGATTATTACTAGTAAACCAAAATTATTGTTAGTAAACCAAGATTATTGTTATTTTATCCCAAAATATTAACCAAAACCTAATTTACCTTAATCGATTTGGGGAAAACCAAAATTTCAAAAAAAAAAACGAATTGCGAAGTTCTCGGCGATGAATCGATCGGCGAGGAATAGATCAGCGATGGAGATGACCGTATGGGATGAAGGTCCTCCTCCTATTGACGAAGCTCCGCCTGTTTCCGATGAAGTCCCTCCTCCCAATTTCGATGACTCCGGTTCCAATTTCGACGAAGAAGCTTGCGCAAGGGATGAATTTCATTGTGAACAATTGGCGCGAGATTTCATGGAGTCAGAATCTCCAATTCGGCACGATGTCTTCCCAGACAGTGACGATGAGCGGGAGCATTGTAAATCAAGAGAGGAATTCATGGGGCGAGGGAACGGGCTTTTGTACAAAGGGCAGACGTTCTTCAATGGTGTCGCCTTCAAGGAAGCGGTTGTAGATTATGCCCTGCACACCGGATTCAACATCAAACAATACAGGTATGATAGGGATAAAATCGGGTACAAATGCGTAGGTGGTGAAAATGGTGGTTGTTCTTGGCAAGTGTATGCATCTTCGTTGCCTAAGGACCCGATGTGGAGAATTAGAGTGCATAAGATAGAGCATAAGTGTATTCCGAATGGTCAGTGTGAATTGTTCAAGGTTCCAGTGATAGCTAGGATTTTCTTGGATAAAATTAGGGATGATCCAGACTATTACATGCCTCAAAAGATCGAACAGATGATTAAAGAGAAGTGGAAGATATCTGTAACTCGTCCACAATGTCAAGCAGCTCGCAACAAATGTTTAAAGTGGATAGAGGCTGAGTATGATGAGCAATTTGCGCGTCTTAGAGATTATGCAGCAGAAATATTAGACTCTAACAAAGGTTCTGTCGTAGAAGTTGACACAATTGAGAACGAAGCTGGTGAAGATGTATTCAATAGGTTTTATGTGTGTTTTGATGTGTTAAGGAAGACTTGGAAAGAATCTTGTAGGCCTTTGATTGGTGTAGATGGATGCTTCTTAAAAGCAAAGCTTAAAGGCCAGCTGTTGGTAGCAATAGGCAGAGATGCAGACAATGCGATATACCCAATTGCTTGGAGTGTTGTTCAGGTTGAGAACACAGACAATTGGCGCTGGTTTATCAATCATTTGAAGAATGATTTGGGTTTAGGTGAAGAAGGAGATGGGTATGTCATGGTGTCCGATAGACAGAAGGTATGTTTTTTTTTGCATTGTGAATTATTAGAATAGTATATTAATTACCGTGGGTAATGTGTTACTTATGTTGGCATAGGGACTACTAAAAGCTGTCGAACTGGAACTACCTAAGATTGAGCACCGGAAATGTGTGAGACACATATATGGAAACCTGAAAAAGAATCATCCATACAAAGCACAGCTAAAACCGCTCTTGTGGTCATTGGCTTGGAGTTACAATGAAACAGAATATAAGCAAAGACTGGACAGGATCCTTTCTTATGATACAAAGCTCTATGAAGATGTGCTGAAAGAAAAACCCGAGACATGGTGCAGAGCATTCTACAAGTTGGGCTCTTTCTGTGAAGATGTGGAGAACAACTTCACAGAGTCTTTCAACAAGACAATCAACAAGGCCCGAGAGAAACCGTTTGTTGCAATGTTGGAGATGGTTAGGCGCCTAGCTATGGTTAGGATTGCAAAGCGTTCTGCTATATCACATTCGCACACAGGTTCTTGGTTTATGTTTTAAGTTTGTACTTTGTGTTTTAAGTTTATACTTTATGTTTTAAGTTTGTATAAATTTAAACTTTATGATTTATGTTATTACCTCAGGTAGGTGCACACCATATGTGGGCAGCTTTCTTGCCAAAGAGCATGAGCTTGCGGCTACATGTAAGGTTAGTCGTAGTACAAATGGAATGTATGAAGTTGAACTATCCGACAATACCTACAGAGTGAGCTTGAGCAGATACACTTGCACCTGCATGAAGTACCAAATAACAGGCATTCCTTGTGAACACACCTATGGAGCCATCATAGCAAATAAGTTCACGGTTGAAGAGTTTGTGTGCCACTGGTTCAGGACTTCGACGTGGAGGAGAAACTATGTAGAAGGTATTATTCCACAGAGAGGAGCTGATTTTTGGCCTGCTTCAAACGGTAATACCGTCCATCAACCTCAACAAGAACAAGAAGAACCCACACGAAAAAAGAACAAGGTCAACAAAGCAGATAAGAAGAGGAAGAGGGGTGTTCATGAGTCACCAACAAAAAAGTCAAAGAAATCAAAGAAGAGGGTGATGCATTGTGGTCTATGTGGATCGGAAGAACATAATTACAGGTTTCATAAGAAACAAGGATCACATGTAACCACATAACATCTTCCTCTTTCAGTTTTCTCTGACTTTTTGGTTGATGTCTCATGATCAACACAATTTATGCAGGCTCTGCAAGTAAGCATGACTCAAGAATCAAAGGTTTTCAATGATTAATGGAGGTAGGTTTTCGAGTGTTAATGGAGGAATGCGGCTGTGGTGAAGTAGGTTTTTGTGTACCGAGTTTGGTGGAGTAGGTTTTGGTAGGTGGTGGTGTCCACTAGGTTTGTCTTTTATATTTTGATATGTACACCGCATGTGGTGAGGACCATGTTGTGTTCCCTTGTTTTTAGTTGTATCAAACTATGTTGTGTTTGAATTTGAATGGATTAAACTACTTATGTTTGTGTTTTATTATCTGTCATTTCTGCTATTTTCAAACCAAGAGGTAACGATTAAAAGAGAGATTCATTTAACACACAATTTCCATTAAACAACACCACAACATCGACAACCCACACACAACACACAAAACACATATGACAACCCACAACACACACACAACACATATAACAACCCACAACACACACACAACACATACGCGTTTACCCACAACACACACACAACAACACATTAAGCTAACTTACTAATACTAAACACTAAGAAAAACACACAAACGACACCGAACACCATCTTCTTCATCATACTTGTCCTAGCCATTTTTTCTTCCAAAAGAGCACACTCAAACTTCTCATATATGGCGTCCATTATCTTTTGATTCTCCTTAATCTCATTTTTTAAAATCTCAACTTCCCTTTTCAGTTTCTTCACATCGAACACCATAGCTTCATCAACCCACTTAAACAAGTGGTTGTCATTAACCATCTGCACACAATTGCAAAAGCCGATTATAATCTTCTATACATTCTATCATAACAGAACAAAAAAACAAAGAGAAATTACCTTATTCGCGTGAGCGAGTTCACAACGGAAGTAGCGACGACATGGGTTTGGCTCAGACTTCGACATTCTCGCAACAACACCATTCTCGCACCAACATTTCTCAGGTATTCCGTCGCACCTATATCGCCCGACGCAAGTACCAATTGATGCGGTGGAAGAAGCACTCATAATGGACCCAGAATTTTAGGGTTCTTCGTCGGGAAAACGAGAAAGGGGAAAAACTGAATTTTAAAACATCAACAATTACACGGCCGATTGGTTATTTTTAAACGGTCGATTGGTTCGAAACCTACCTGATTGGTTCGAAACTTACCCGATTGGTTTGTAAATTGATTTTTAATTTTGTTCAAAACCAGATTCATATGATACCATATTTGGTTCGGGTACGTAACCAATCAATTTCACAACAAAACCAAACGTAACCAAAATTATGGGGAATTAAGACAAAACTATTGATTCGGGGGTTATTAGATCTAAAACTATGATACAATGGGGATACAAGTTTTGATTAGAAAGTTGGGGGGATCTGATAAGATGTGGCTAATTTCGTGGGGATCTGGATCGTTTTCCCGAAAATCCAGTATCTTTTTCACAGGAAGCAAACAAAAATCTAAATATTCAACATTTTAAGTAAAATCTAAATACTTGATGGACTATTTTTAGAAAGCATAACTGAAATGTATGAAATAAAAGAAGACAGGAAATATTAAGCGAAAACGTAGGTGAGCCACAAAAATTGATTACTGGAAGATTTCCGAGAATAAAGTTGGATCTCTGATTAGGGTTTTAAATGTAACACAACAACGATTAGTGTCAAATGTGTTCTTGTTTTATGCTTCCTTTTTTCCTAGGTTTCTTGTAACACAAGCTTTTTCTTCTCTCTCCCTCCCTCTTATGGCCTCTTGAAAGTGTCATTCATGACCGTCTAAGAGAGAGCTATAGAGAAAGGAGAGAAGAAAGAAGTAGATTCTTCCAGCGGACATATATTTTCTTATATATATCTTTATTGTTTACTTTTTAGATCATATCTCTCTCTTAAAGAAGAAACATGGCATCTGATATCTCTTGGGAAGAAATCAAGAAAGAGAATGTGGATCTTGTAAGAATTTAACACAGCTTATTTATTTTTCTCCAGATATTGATATCTGATATACTTTACCAAAGATGGAACAGCTTAAAATGTTTTTTGTGAAAATTTCTAATGTTAGAATTATTATGTGACAATTTTAGGAGCGGATTCCTGTGGAAGAGGTATTTGAGCAGCTAAAATGCTCAAAAGAAGGTTTGTCAAGCGATGAAGGTAAGAAGAGGCTTGAGATATTCGGGTCAAATAAGCTTGAAGAAAAATCAGAAAACAAGTTTTTGAAATTCTTGGGGTTTATGTGGAATCCTCTCTCATGGGTTATGGAGTCTGCTGCAATTATGGCCATTGTTTTAGCCAATGGAGGTGGAAAGCCGCCGGACTGGCAAGATTTCATTGGTATTATGGTGTTACTTGTTATCAACTCAACCATTAGTTTCATTGAGGAGAATAATGCTGGCAATGCCGCTGCAGCCCTTATGGCAAATCTTGCACCCAAAACTAAGGTATGCTATTATGCAAATTTAGTGATACAAATTCAATATATATATATATATATTGTTATAAAAAGAAGCTTTAATGTGATATAGGTGTTGAGAGATGGAAAATGGGGGGAGCAAGAGGCTTCAATCCTAGTTCCGGGTGATCTAATAAGCGTCAAATTGGGTGACATTGTCCCTGCTGATGCTCGTCTCCTCGAGGGAGATCCTCTCAAAATTGACCAATCTGCTCTCACCGGTGAATCTCTTCCAGTCACCAAACACCCAGGAGATGGAGTATTCTCAGGTTCAACCTGCAAACAAGGTGAGATTGAGGCCGTTGTGATCGCCACCGGTGTCCACACTTTCTTTGGTAAGGCTGCTCATCTTGTCGACAGTACCAACAACGTTGGCCACTTCCAAAAGGTAAAAACTAATTTTATAAACGAAAAACATTTAGATGCTGCATTTGTCAACCCTATGTTTTCACAATCATGTTCTTGTTGGATTTTGTTCAGGTTTTGACGGCGATTGGTAACTTCTGTATATGCTCAATTGGAATAGGGATGTTGATTGAGATCATAATTATGTACCCTATTCAACACCGCACATATAGAGACGGTATTGATAATCTTTTGGTGCTCTTGATCGGAGGAATCCCAATCGCCATGCCAACAGTTTTATCAGTAACAATGGCTATTGGGTCACATAGACTATCTCAACAAGGTGCCATCACCAAGAGGATGACTGCGATTGAAGAAATGGCTGGAATGGATGTTCTCTGCAGTGATAAGACTGGGACTCTTACTCTTAACAAGCTCTCTGTCGACAAGTCATTGATTGAGGTATTCCCAAGGAACTTGGACACTAATGCAGTTATATTATTGGCTGCAAGAGCCTCTAGAGTCGAAAACCAAGATGCCATTGATGCTTCCATTGTCGGAATGTTGGGTGACCCAAAAGAGGTACTTAATCTTTGTGAAATTTGGATTAATTTAGTAAACTCCCCTTATGCTGCAACTGTTCTTGATGTTATTAATAGGCAAGAGAAGGAATCAAAGAGGTGCATTTCTTGCCCTTTAACCCCGTAGATAAACGCACAGCCATTACATATATTGATGAAAACGGAGAATGGCATCGGAGCAGCAAAGGAGCTCCTGAGCAAGTAATCAAACTAAGATGGTGATATATTAGTGTACCTTATTATATGGTTGGTTCTCTTTTACCTAATACCACATTGTTTTTTTCTTTTTGTTAAGATCATTGAACTCTGCAATCTCCAAGGAGAGACTAGAAAAAAAGCTCACGAAGTTATCGATGGTTTTGCTGAACGTGGGCTTCGTTCTCTAGGGGTTGCTCAGCAAGTATGTAATAGAAAGACTTATCACATAAACATCTTTGTTATCATGGTATTTTCTTTGTCTTACATTCTTTTACATTCGCATCTAGACTGTGCCTGAGAAGAGTAAGGAAAGCGATGGTAGTCCATGGGAGTTTGTTGGACTACTACCACTCTTTGATCCCCCAAGACATGATAGTGCAGAAACGATCAGACGAGCCCTTGAGCTTGGTGTCAATGTTAAGATGATTACCGGTGACCAACTTGCCATTGGTATTGAGACTGGTCGTAGGCTTGGCATGGGAACAAACATGTACCCATCCACTTCACTCCTTGGTAATTCAAAGGATGACTCATTAGTTGGCATCCCTGTCGATGAGCTCATTGAGAAGGCTGATGGGTTTGCTGGAGTTTTTCCTGGTAAGATAAATTCAAAGGTTTTTTTATTTTATTACAAACATCATGCATTATCCGAGTTTGAGATGGAAAGTGATGTAAGGAGGACACCATTACACATTACTAGGTTACATGTCCTAATCAAATTTAAATATTCAACAATAAAAAGAATCTTATTTTTCATTATTCTCATTCGGCTTACACAGAACACAAGTATGAGATTGTAAAGAAACTACAAGAGAGGAAGCACATTTGTGGGATGACTGGAGACGGTGTAAACGATGCTCCCGCTTTGAAGAAAGCAGATATTGGAATTGCTGTGGCTGATGCAACTGATGCGGCGAGAAGCGCCTCTGACATTGTTCTAACGGAACCAGGACTAAGCGTGATAGTGAGTGCCGTGCTGACAAGTCGCGCAATCTTCCAGAGGATGAAGAACTACACAATCTATGCTGTCTCCATCACTATCCGTATTGTTTTGGGATTCATGCTTGTGGCTTTGATATGGAGATTTGATTTTGCACCTTTCATGGTTTTGATTATCGCTATTCTAAATGATGGAACCATCATGACAATCTCTAAAGACAGAGTGAAACCATCTCCAGTACCTGATTCATGGAAGCTCAATGAGATTTTTGCCACGGGTGTTGTTCTAGGAACCTACATGGCTCTTACCACAGTGCTCTTTTTCTGGCTAGCTCATGATACCAACTTCTTCAGCGTAAGTAGTATAAGATATGACATCGAGAATATTATGTTACTAGACTTATTTTTCAATATAAATATTTCAGAACACATTTGGGGTAAGGTCCATCCAAGGAAATGAGGAAGAGCTTATGGCAGCTTTGTACCTTCAAGTGAGCATTATAAGTCAAGCACTTATCTTTGTCACCAGATCAAGGAGTTGGTCATTCGTTGAACGCCCTGGGTTTTTGCTGTGTATAGCCTTTATTATAGCACAATTGGTCAGTAAATTCTCCTTTTACCATATTACTATTCATCGTGATTTGCATTTTATAGTTAGCATATGAAACTTATGTCGATTTTGTTCAACAAACAAGGTCGCTACATTGATTGCCGTGTATGCAAACTGGGAATTTGCAAGGATCCTAGGATGTGGATGGGGATGGGCTGGAGTCATATGGTTATACAGTATCATTACCTACATTCCTCTTGACATACTCAAGTTCATCATTCGTTACTCTCTCACTGGCAAGGCTTGGGATAATATGATCCAACAGAAAGTGAGCAAAATTCACAAAAAAGCATTATAGAAAATTATTTAAAATCCACGGCTTGTGATCTTCATAGATGGTTAATGTTTTACAGACTGCTTTCACGACGAAGAAAGATTATGGCAAAGGAGAGAGGGAGGCTCAATGGGCATTAGCTCAACGCACACTCCATGGCCTACCACCGCCTGAAGCAATGTTCCATGACAAGAACCATGAGCTCTCTGAAATAGCAGAGCAGGCCAAGAGGCGTGCCGAGGTGGCTAGGTAACCAATTTAATTCTTGTTGTTACATTGATTAGAAAATATAATGGATGGACCAACCATAATAACAAAGTATCGTGTCTGGTTTGTAGGCTGAGAGAGCTTCACACTCTAAAGGGCCACGTTGAATCTGTAGTGAAGCTGAAGGGGCTCGACATTGATACCATTCAACAACACTACACTGTTTAAGCATTTCTTGGGTTACTTCCATGAGTCCAAATTAACAGATGAGCTATGTACTCTACTTACATTATTTTAAACTATATGTAACAAAATAAAAAAGAGAAAAAGCGAAAAACATATATTTTCCGTTGGATGAAATATAATAAAACCTACTGAAAAAATAATATTCTCTTGCTTTGCGATTTAATTTTACTTAGATGAGATTCACAGCATCTTAAAGCGGGGAGTGTCTCAAATTTTTTGAAACTCACCTGCATTTTGATTAAATGTATATATTTATTGTGTTAAAATATTTTTTTTTTCTAAATAGGAGACCGTCTTAAAAAAAAAAAAAATAGGAGACCAGTCTATAATCTATTCTATTTTCGAAAAACCTACTTTTAAGTAATTTTATATTGTAATATCCATATATATTTTTTTGATATTTCCTCAAATTTTTATATAATATATCACTGTAAGATAGATTTCCAAAACAAAATGAATCGAGACAGTGTAACGGTATCGAATATCTAGTTATGACGCTTGCAACATCAATCTTACCTCCGCTGAAAAACTTCTACCATAAACCAAGATAAGTCTATAGTCGTGCAATTCCGCCACTAGCCCACTGGCAATCACAAGAATCCAAATAATGTTCTTATTGGTCTAACATTAATACTTGGTTTGGCAAAAAAAAAAAACGTTCAAACTTGTTTATATTTTATACTTTTCCGGACATAAAAATTCTCCCCTCCCTATATAAAGACTCTTTTCTTAAGGTATTAGACACAAATTGTTGTCCAGAATAAACCATATCATTAGTCTCGGTTCTTAATCCCGAGGCGATTCTCCTAAAAACCATCTATTACCGTTTCAAGGCTTTAACTAGGTCTTCTTGGCTAATTCACAACACTTATGAGAGACTTTATATTCAACATACGTTGATTCATTTTTCTAACGAGATATTACAACAGCGCTGGAATTTTAAGTTAATGTGGAACACATTTTCTTGTGCTTTATCATGTGCATCCTATGTACTCGCCGTTGTAAACCGAGTCACAAGTCCTGTTTTTAGTGAAAAAGCAAGAAAAATAAACGTACATTTCCACAAGACCTTGCAACCCAAGTCTCAAAAGACCTTTTAAAAAATATATTTAGTGATATTTACAGACTTCACTCAATCAGAATCACTAGTAAAAAAGTTCTCTATAACCACCGAAAACCAATGCTTATATCTCCAATTTTGTGGTTATGTGGCGCCATAGCCATAAACAGTCACGATTTATATACCCTGGCTATAATTTTATGGTTTATTTGATTAGTGGTGTTTCGTTGCTTGTAAGCCATTATGTGGTCATTGCTCTTTCTCCAGCTGACCCAGTCACTGAATAGCCACTGTCTCGACAGAGGCTACACTAGCCATGCAACATTGGTGACTAATGTAGGATTTGATAATACGAATAAGAAAAATACGATTCGAAAAAATATAATAGGATTGTAAAAAATTAGATATGTAAAATCAATTTATAATAACATGATTTGAAAAACGATTTAGGAGAAAAAACAAAGGCGATATTTGATCTCTTTTCTTAACTCAATAAAGCACTTGTATTGCGATGATTTTTGTACGATTTTTAAATCACATAATACATTCGTTTATAAATCTGATTCGTTATACTCGAATTCGGAATTTATAAATAATAATTATGATATATTAAGGAAATAATATTTGTTTCTGAAAGAGAGAAAACGAAAGCGAGAGAGTTGGATTATATTTTCGCTGTGAATTTATGAAAGTGATGTGTTTTTGATAGGATGATTAAAACTGTTTGTCCTGACTTGATTATATAGGGAGTTGTGGAGAGATATGATCAACTTGGAGATCATGCTCTTGGTTGTAAAATCTGCACGCTATCAGATAGAATCTGGGATCTCCAGATTTTATTTGATTCGATTTTGATATAAAAAGATTGTGTGAAGTCGGTAGAAAATCAAATAATATTTGAGATTTTATTTGACTAGATCTTTGATTTAAAAAAACAAAAATTTTATGTCCATTTCTCATTCACATTTGCAACATATTATAAGCCTAATGTCCAAAATATTTTTGGTCCAACATTTGCTTATTATATAATCCAACAATTGTCTACATGAATAGAAATGACTCTAAATTGAAGATGGCTCTAAAACACTCTTTAAGATCGAAAAAGCTAAAAGAAAAACATTCCTAAGTATAAACGAAAAGATAACCGTGTATGAGTTGGTTGCATTTTTCAACAGTGAACCAGTCAGTGTTAATATCTTTCAGGTTTACTTAGTCAGAAGGTTAACATGATGTCTTGAACCAACCAAATGTTTAGTGTAAACCTAAACAATAGTTACAACACATGTATATTTCCTCGTAGAACTTTGTTCTCTCAATGTGTTTGTTTTAGTCTTGAACAGTCTGGTTTTTCATGAGTGAACTTGGAGAATATAGCCTTTCATCCAGTTCATCCATTTTTGATATTTGTATTTTTTTCCCGAAGCAATCTGTTTCACTTCATTTGTAAAAATATATGAAATCATTAAAAGCCAATGTTTAATCTTTGTATATGCAGATAATATTGTTTGTCATCTTATGAACTGGGTAGAAACTTGAGTTTCACAGTGTTCATGTAGACTTAATTTGATTTAATTATCCATTTGAACCTATGTAGTCATGGAGTTGGGATTTCCATCAAAATTTATATTTAGTTCATAGGCTGTAAACCCATTCTTTTTGATGATTTTAAGACTTGTTCTCGTGTCAGACCTTTCGACAATAGATTTGTTATATTATCATCTGATTTGACATAATCTAGAGTGATTACACCACTTAAGATTAATTGTCTAATGGTCATATATCATTTATATATATGACGTGACTTGCCATTGTACAATTTATCATTTGCACAAGCTATAGCTGAATGGTTATCACAATGTATTCATATTGATGACACTTGTTTTTCTCACACCAGGATATTTTCCAAGAAGTTACAAAACTGTTATGTTTCTTCTGCGGCTTTGTCTAATGCAATGAATTTTTATTTCATTGTTGATCTAGCCAGAAGTGTTTGTTTGGAAGATTTTCAAGATACTGCGACACCACCATATATAAATACATATTCACTTGTTGACTTTGAGTTTTTGGAGTCGGATATCCAGTTGGCATCACTATATCCTTCCAAAACTGTCGATTCTAAACCGTAGTGCAACCCATAGGTTTTAGTAAACCATATTTAATTTAATACTCCGGTTATAGCTTTCCAATGGGAGTATCCTAGATTGCTCGTTTACCTACTTAGTATATTTAATAAGTGTGTTAAATCTGGTTTAGTACAATTTTTCAGGTACATCAAACTTCCGATCACTAGCATATTCGTTTGTGATATAGGTGCACCTGAATTTTTTGTCAGGTAAAGAGTAATATCTGCAGGAGTTTTGAGGTCTCACTTGAAAATTTTTTAAATCTATCAAGCACATTTTCATCATAATGTTGTTGATATAATATGTATCCTCTAGGATGTCTGGTGATTTTAATCCCTAGAATTACATCTGCCAATCTCATATATTTCATGTCAAACTGTCCACGAAACATGGTTTTAGTCTGATTGATAATATCTTTACCGGACAGCCTAAAAGACTTCGATTAGTACTACTTCATTCAATTTGCTGTATGAAAGATGTTGTTATCTTCCGGTTGAACTAGAGTACAAAGCATTATGGGCTACAAAGTTGTTTAACTTTGACATCAAGACAGCTTCGGAAAAATGACTGATTGACATGGATGAACTTGAAGAGATGAGGCAAACGGCATACCAGAGCTCCAAAATCTACAAGGAGAAGACCAAAGCCTTTCATGACAAAAGGATCATGAGACGAGATTTCAAATAAGGAGACCAAGTCCTACTTTTCAACTCCAAACTGAAACTCTTCCCGGGAAAGCTTAAGTCAAGGTGGTATAGACCATTCACAATTAAGGAAGTCAGACCTTATGGAGCAATAGTCTTCTGGAACAAGTCTGGGGGAGAGTTCACTGTTAATGGGCAAAGGTGCAAACCATACTTGGTAAATGAAGACAAGAGCGAGAACATCAAAATTTCTCTCTCATAACGTCTCACTACATCAGCTCAAATTTCAGGTCGTCAAGCTTAGTGACGTTAAACAAGCGCTTTTGAAAAGCAACCCATGTATCTCTCAATACATATTTCTTTTTTTAGTAGTTTAAAATTCAGTTGTACTAGTCTAATTTTCGCTTTTGTAAGTTTCACAGAAATAAAGATGAGATTGATTGATCCTACTACTAGGACCGATCGATCTACGATACGAAGGATTTAGCGGCCATATCCAAGATCGACTGAAGAATAACAGATCGATCGATCCGAAGAGGAGAAAAAATTGCTACTGCGAATGGGATCGATCGGTCTACCCAAGACCGATCGATCGGAAAAAGGGCGTGAGTAGATCGACCTTTGCAACGGACCGATCGATCGTTTAAACTGACAAAAGCCGTTACAAACCAGGATCGATCGATCGCCTTCCCAGGTAAGTAAACCGGTTTAATTTCACTTAAATTGAACCGTAAAAACACGTTTTTAAACCTCATTTTTGTTAGAATGAGAGATTTTGATTCACCATTGGAGAATAGAGAGAGTTTTAGAAAAAGAAAATGAGATAAAATATTTTTTATTAGTAATGAAAGAATTAATCTTCTTGCTTACAAATGAGGAGTACAAATGTTTATATAGAGAGTTTACAATACTTGTGTCCAAACACTCCTATTAAGCGCCACTTATGGCTGTTTGGCTACAAGTTTAGAAGTTCCTTCATACTCTCCCTTTGGTTTAGAGTATCTACCACACTTCATACTCTCTCTCTTTGTCTTAGAGTATCTACTTTTTTTTTCTTTTTCATTTCAACACTCTCCCTCAAATTTAAGCATGGATGAATGGTTGAACTTGTAAAGATGAAGAGACTTTCCTCATTCTTCTCTTCACTCCCTTTAAGCTTGATTTTTAATGTTCATATAAACCAAGCTTGGAACCTTAAAGAACTTCCTCATTAAAAAACTTAGTATCGAAAACTCTTTGGGACAAAACCAATACTAAGGGAAAAAGATTGTAAAATTAATCTTGAGTAGAGTGAGCACACTTGTCTCCTAATACCCTCTCCCACCATGCTTCCACTAATTGATGTAAGGTAAGTCATGCATATGACTGTTTTTCATCACTTCCTGATCTAAAACATCATAGCAACTCAAAAATAAAGATTAGTATTCTAGAACTTGAATAAGATCAAGTCTGGTATCAAATATAATACCTAGCCAAATTCTCAACCTAAAAACAGAGTCAAATAACTTATCCTAGATAGAACCTTTAATGAGGGAATAAGGCTGAGCAACACACTTCTTGTGTTTACTTGGTTTTGGCAGACAGCTTGAAAGCCCTTGAATGCGCCAGATAACTCTTTGAATGTCCTTGTTTATGCCTTGAAAGCTTTTGAATGCACCATACATCTCCTTGACTATCCTTCTTTGTACCTTGAAAGCTTTTGAATGCATCAGACACCTTGAATGCCCTTGTTTACGCCAGACACACTTCTTGGATGTCCTTGTTTGCTCCAGAAACCTTGAATGATTGTCCTTATTTGTATCTCCAAATTCAGATCCAGCTCGTCAGGAACCAGGTCTAGCACTCAATGAACCGCGCCCAGTCACGCGCTTGGCTTATTCTTTGCACGATCCGGACTCGACTCGCCCAGACACAGACTTGAAACGCTGCTTGGCTCGTTCTTGGCATGATCCGGACTCGACCCGCCCAGACACAAACTTGGAACGCTCCAGATCCATCTCTTTCTTGCGCCATTGAATGCTCATTTTCTTTCCCCCCCCCCACAAGCTTTACACTAGTAATGAGAGTCAAATTTGGAATAATGAGCATACATAGATTGTATGTCATAACTTAGTCTTCTTTATCCTTTAAACATAAAGAAGAAGATTGTAAGTATCTGGTAGAATAGGAAATTTCTTGGGAATAGGAGATTTAAAGTATTGAAGAATATGAGATTTTGAAGATTAAAGTATAAGATTTGAAATAGAATAGATGAGATTGATGAAGAATGATGAAAAATAATGAAGAATTATGATGAATGTCAAAGTGATTTTTGGATTTAACTAGGTTCTAAATGCAATGTATAGTCTTCCTAGATTCTCTTTCATCCTATGAATATTTCTAGATGAGAAATTTAATCAATAAAATAATAAGTAAAAGGTTTAGAGATAGCCTTTGCAAAGACTTTGATACTAAGTCTTTGTTTGTATTCCTCATTTGTGATTGATTACGGTTTGAACTTGCAGCATGTGTGCTCTGTTGATTTTTACTTCAAGCGCACAGCAAATGACCATTGACTTCATGGGAGAGCTGATTCATCACATTCCACCAGTCTTTCCTCTCCACTCCTTGTGGTGGCTGTTCTTGGTGGTAATCGGTTCTAACTCCTCCATGTGTTGTGTCTTTTTCACTTTATCTCTTTTGCCTTTGTTAGACAATCAAGCTAAACATCAACTCTCATCTTAAGCCTTTGAACCTGTGATTATAAACATATTCTAAACAAAAGATAGTGAGTGAAAGAGAGTAATTAAAAGTAACCAAACTCAATTATAAAGACTGCTTAAGGACTTTTGGATTCAACATGCCTTCTCTTCCCTTAGGATCAATGCAATTCATGAACAAATGATTCAGCTAACTAAACTAGGTTCAAAATGTCTCATTTTAACAATTTCTAAATACATGAACACAATTCAATAGAATTCATGATTTTCTAACCACCTAGATACCAGATTTCCTATGGTTCCAACTCACACAACTATCAATGTAATCAACAAAATATAGTTGGATAAGAGTTTAGAAATAGCCTAAATGCATAAGACTTTTGATACTAGGTCTTTGCATTTTGATTTTAGTAACTGGTTCTGATTTAGACACTCCTTCTCATGCTACTTTCTTCCGACGTCTTTTCCTTTGAGTCTGATTTAGGCGCCTTTGATGGTCAAACAATGCATCCTCCTTTGGAGCAGCAGCTTATGTAGAACCATTTGAACCTTCCTTTTTAAAAGGTTTATCTTTCCTTCAAACATCTCTTCCTAGTGACCACCTGAACTACTTGCATACCAGAAACAGCCGCCTAGTAACTGTCTATCCACTAGAAAAAGACAGAACAAACCGCCTCAAAGATTTGATACACATGCGCTAACAACTTATTAAAGAGCGTGTGTGCCTAGGTTCATAACTACTCCAAACGTTTTCTAACCCCTTTATAACTGTTATACCAGCTCTCTACTTCTCAGAAAAATATGATTCAACAAGCAAAGGTTGTTTAAACTGCCTAACCAACTCAAAAACAAACTTTCCCTCCAATTTTCAAGAAAATAGATTTTTAACTATTTTCAAGAAAACTTTTCTTGAAGATTAAAACTTGTCAGATTGAAATGAAACTTCTTGGAACCCTCCACAAGGAACTTATCTAACTTATTAACATCCAAGATTTTAAATAAATCAAGAAGGCATAAGATTTTTGTTACTGATACCCCAAAGAGGTCACAAACGGACACGTCGAGGGAGATTGATCAAGAAAGCTTCAAAACGTGAACATGGGCGATGCGTACCTCCCTATTCATCAACTAGACTCGTTGTAATTGAGTTCAGAGTTTGGAATTGCTCAATTTGATGAAGAGTTGAAGAAGTTATGCCTCCTTTAATGGCAGAGACTCGCAATGAACGCGATCGCAATGCTAACGAGGAGAACTTTGGATTCTGACCTCCAAATGAGATGAAACCGGTGCAGGGATGATCAGAAACTCTAACCTGATGATCCATGTTAGAATGAGAGATTTAGATTCACCATTGAATAATAGAGAGAGTTTTAGAGAAAAGAGAATGAGAGAAATAATTTATTATTAATAATGAAAGAATTAATCTTCTTGCTTACAGATAAAGAGTACAAGTGTTTATATATAGAGTTTACAATCCTTGTGTCCAAACACATCCTAGGCGCCACTTATGGCTGTTTGGCTACAGGTTTAGAAGCTCCTTCATACTCTCCCTTTGGTTTAGAGTATCTACCACACTTCATACTCTCTCTTTGTCATAGAATATCTACTTCTTTTCTTCTTTATTTCAACATTTAGGAAGTGGTACTGCAACTTTTGCTAAACATCCTCACACTTTCAAGTATATGTATAAGGAAACAATACAGTTCCACAGTTTATATGACATCTTTCCTGTCATTTTATGAGAAACTTTTTTACAATATAATTTGAAGTCATTAGAGCTTTCCCCTTACATGTTCTGGGCTACGTCTGATTCTTACAATATTGAATCCATAATTTCTTTTAAAGTTCGGTTTTTATGTTCTGAAACTCCATTGGATTCAGGTGAATAAGCAGCAGTTGTATGATGAATGCTTCCATTTTCTCTACAGAATGCATCAAACTGTCCTTCATATTCTCCACCTCTATCACTTCGAACTATTTTAATAGTTATTTCGAGTTGATTTTCAACTTCTAGCTTATATTCCTTGAATTTATCTAAAGCCTCATTTTTGTTTTGTAACAAGTAAATATAGTAGTATTTAGTGCTATCAATAAAAGTCACGAAATACTTTTTATCTCTTCTTGTAGGTAAATACTTTAAATCTGTGTGGATTAGTCTTAGAGGTTATGTATTTCTCTCGACTTGTGGTGATGGTCTATTTGTAAGTTTTGTACGGAAACTTCACATTTGTCTTTACTTGGTTTGAATTATGGTATACTGTTTAAATTCATTAACCGATTTAATGATTTATAATTCACATGTCCTAATCGTTCAAGCCAAATATCAAAAGATTCAACCAAATAAGCAACTGGAATATTGTTATTAATCGAATTGTTGGTTAAAACCTTTGGAATAACTGTCATTACATTCATTTTGATCAATCCATTCTTAACAAACCACCTTCCCAAATACACCATATTTTTCTTGAGAACCAATTTGTCAAAGTGAAAGTTGGCGCATAATTCAGTCTTGCTCAGTAGAGTGCCAAAGATTAGATTCTTCCTCATGTCAATAATGTGTTTCACGTTGGTGAGAGTAATCTCATGTATGAGGTCAGCTTCACCTTACCCCGTCCTGCAACCTTAGATTATTGGGTGTTTCCCATCAGAACATGTTCATCATTGTTGCATATCTGATAAGTGTTGAACATGTCCTTGTCAATGCATATGTGAGTCGTAGCACTTGTGTCATACCACCATTCCAAAAAATTTCCCTCAATTGTGTTGACCTGGTCAGTGACAACACAACAAAGATATTTCTCCGTTAGGTTTGCATGATTTTGTCTTTTTGGTTTAGGATTGCTATGACAAACATCAGCCTTATGACTCATCTTGCCATTATTGTGACATTTTTCACGGTACTTCTTTTCACCAGCGAATTGCTTCTTGAAGCTTCTAAGACAGAGGCCTTGAGGTTATTGTACTTTTTAGTATTTTCCTCAACTTTTCCTTTACCTTTTGCCTTATATTCTTTGGCGAGATATGTTTGATACCCTTTCTCCTTAGTTTTTCAGAGGCAAATTGCTGTTTAATTGTGAAGCTTAGAGATCAGTGATTCGAGAGACAACTGTTTACGCTTGTGTTTAAGGTAATTTTTGAAGTCCAACCAGTTAGACGGAAGCTTCTCAAATATGCAGTCAACTATGAAGGCTTTAGGAAGATTCATGCATTCAACAACTATCTCGTTATTGATTAGTTGCAACTATTCGACTTGGTCCATTATCGATCTTGAGTCCACCATTTGAAATTCCAAAAGCTTTGCAACTGCATATCTATGAAACCCAACATTTTCAGACTTATACTTTTGTTCCAAAGAAATCCATAAATATTCGAATGTGGGGTACTCTTTATCATTGTTATAAACTTAGTACAACATGTTTATCATACGACTAAGGATCCAACCTCTGCAGAGAAAGTCTGAATGCACCCAAGCTTCGATACTGTAGAGGATGTGCACATCAGTGGCTACATGAAGGGCTTTCGGCTTATCCTCCTTCAAGAACTCGGTAAAGTTCAAGGTGATCATGTAAAAGAACATCTTCTTTTGCCACGTTTTAAAACCATTCCTTACAAACTTGTCGAAAAGATGTGCACTGGTATCAAGAGGCATTTGAGGAGTGAATTGACTTGTTTCCACTGGTACATTCTCACTATTGTTGAGAGCATTTTCAGTGTTGGTTGTCATCTGTTTTACTAGAGAAAATGATAGTCAGAAATTTTGTAATGTAAACGCGACTTTGTGCGTTTTGAAATTACAATTGCTAAAAGTATCAATTTAAGCCATTTGTTTAAAAACTTTAAAACAAATCACAAAATCGCCGTAGAGCATTTGAGGAAAGCGTTTCTTTTAAACTCATTGTAGAGTGTTTATAGATAGTGTTTTATAATCGTTTGAATAACATTTTGCATTCTCGCTTTTGAGGCATTTGCAGACACGTTTCAAAATCGTTTTATAACTTTTTGTAAACTCGCTTTTTAAACGTTTGCAGAAACGTATAAAAGTTGTTTTATAACATTTTGCAAACTCGCTTTTAAGCATTCGCAGAAACGTATAAAATTTTTTTGATAACATTTTTAAAACTCGCTTTTAAGCTTTCGCAGAAACGTTTACAAATTGAAAAATCGAAATTTTTTTTATCCGATTGTAGCTACTTGCTATAAGTGGGTTTATTGATTTAAGACAGTGGTACATAAAAATTTGAAAAAGAAAAATACGATTCGATAAAACCTGATAAGGTTATAAATAATTGAATATATGAAATCAATTTGTAAAAACACGATTTGAAAAACGATTTAGAAGAAGAAACAAAGGCGAGATTTGATTTCTTTCCTTAACTCAATAAATGGCATGTGCTACGAGGGTTTCTGTACATTTTTATGTCCCATGGTACAATCGTTTATAAGACCGATTCGCTACACTCGAATTCGGAATCTGCAAACGAAAGCGAGAGAAAGTTGGAATTTTTTTTTTGCTGTGAATGTATGAGAGCGATGTGTTTTTCGATCAGATGATTAAATCTGTTAGCCCTAACTTGATTATATAGGGAGTTGTGGCGAGATATGACTGACTTGGAAATTGCGCTCCTGGTCGTAAATTTGCACGCTATCATGTAGAATTTTAAATCTTCAGATTTTATTTGATTAGATTTTGATATAAAAAAATTACGTAAAATCTGTACACAATCAAATAATATCTAAGATTTTATTTGACTCAATTTTTTATTTAAAAAATAAAAAAAATTATACCAATTTCTCGTTTATATTTGTAACATATTATAAACCCAATATCTAAAATTTGTTTAGTTAGGTCTAACAACTAATTCGTGGCTTTCTTACAACAATACTAAAATTATTATTCGTAATATTTACCACTGCTACTTAGGCACACAGAAAAATTTTAATTTTCATGACTGATATTTTTTGCCACAAAAAAGTGTGGCTAATAATAGAATTGATATAAAAATAAATTATCAATATAATTATAATTTGATAATATCTTAATACATAATTAATTAAATTATAATAGATTATAAACAAATAGTCGTGTTGACTATCCCTAACATAAGTCACTTTACAACAAAAGATGCAACTAATAGTCGACTATCCAAAAAATTTATAGCCATAGTCGACTATCCAAAAGATATGCAAGGAGAAACTTAAACAAGTGAAAGAGATTAAAAGTGTGAAGATTTAATCATCACAATAACCTGAGATAGAGCAGCACCACTTGCCAAGGTTGATGTTATTGCTTGGTTGCACCTGGGAAGAAGGCGTACCTGAATCAGGAACAGAAGCAGGAGGTTGGACTGGAGGACGAGTAGTAGTTGACTGAGGAGAATTTTCCCGTTGGACTCCAATATGCTGTAGAAGCTGATTGAACACAGCTCCTGTTGCAGCCATATCCTCCTTCAACACTGAGATGTCAGTTGTGACCGCTTGGTAGTTTGTCTTCATACCAGCCATACGCAACTCCATGTCAAGGCTCCGCGCAAAAGCAGCCAGGATTTTTTTTGGATGGATTCAGTTCCTGGTATGAGCGCTCCCAAGTCAAAAAATATGTCTTTTCTTAGGCTTAGCATGCTGTGAAAGAAACATCGAACACATTCAAATTCAAACAAAATGAAAAGCAAAGATAGTGAAAAGCAAACAAATTTTAAAACAACAATGAAAACATACATAAGAAAAATGATATTGTTGTCAAAAAAAAAAAAATACTTCTTCCTATTTTATTTAACTTTCATTTTAGAAAAATTCTCCTAGATTAATAAGTGTTAATATTTAACTGTTTCATAATGAATTTTGGTATAATGACTTTTGGATATGATTGATTTTTAATGTGTTTATCATTAATTGTGATTTTTTATTTTCTGTAAATAGTGATATATTAAATGAGATTATTTAGATTTTTCTTACAAACAGATAATTAGAAAAAAAGAAAAGATGTAAAATCGACAGTTAAATAAAACCTGAATTTTATGAAATATCAAACCTGAATTCTATTAAAAAAAAACAGATCAACTAAACGATCCAGTTGGCATAATTATTTCTCTCTAACATAAATCACAATAAAGAGGGTCGAATTCACTTCACTTCTGGGCTGTACCAACATTTGAAACCATAGGAGGAGCATTAGGAGATGTGAAAGGAGTGGACTTAAAAGAGGGTCGAATTCAAGTCACCTTGGATGGCTTTAATCCTTTAGTTTTTGATACAATGGTGGAGTTTCATGGTGGTGAAGAAACGTTAGAGTCGCTGAGATACGAGAAGCTTTATTTGCAAATTGTGTCAGTCTTTGCCATGATGAGGCAAGATGTCCATCTAGACCGGGATTGACACAGGGAGCTGAGGAAGATCATGTAGAAACTCAAGCACAAGGAGCTCGTGCAGTCAGCTACAAGAATGCTACGATACAAAATTTTGAGAAAACGGAGGGGCGTCAATATCAAAAGGAGAAGGAGCAATTTAAAAACACTGCTGTTAGGGGCTATACCAGGTACTCAAGAACAGAGCAAGATCAAAGGCAAAAAAAATGAGATCCTATTGCGACGATGGTGAATTTTCAACTAGAAACATTAGGAGACCTAATTATCCTCCACAAAGGTTTGCTATTTCTACTAAAGATGTGGGGAAGCTTCAAGACAGGAGTGTGGGCACTCACTTGTCAGAACATGAATTAAAAATGCCGGAGGCTTTTTTATGGAAAGGAAACTCAATTAGTTATTGCAGAGGAGAATCAGGTTACTAATCCCACTTCAAAGGTTGATGATATTGGTGTGCATATCTCAGAGGCATCAAAAAACTTGGAAGATAAGGGAGTGGAGAAAAGAAAAGGAGGGGATGAGATTATTTATTTACTGACCTCCGACTGGGTTGCAGGGATAATTAACGATGGGAGAGGAACAGAAAATGCATAAAGCCTTGTTGAAATTTAGGAGATAGTGATACCAGGGGTATGAATAATTCGACCAAACAGTTGGATAAGGAGCTAGAAACATTTGTCACATTTGTAATTGCGGACCAGCAAGGTGACGAAATTATGCAAGATGCAGAGGAATCCAAACAATTAAAACATGGAGCAAGTGAGGATATCATTAATGGTCCTAAGAAGAAGATCATTAGAGCAGGTACTGGTACTTTTATTGGTGGTACTAAAAAGACATTAGTACATGCCCTCATTTCACAGATGAAGAAACCTTTGACTAAACATATTGGCAAGGGTAGAGAGGGATCTCGAGAAGTAGGAAAAAAGGATCCTCACCACAAGAGAAACCATAAATAAAGAAAGGTATGTCTAAAATGTGATTTCTTTTGGATTTATCAAGTTTGCAGTTTTTTATCTGGGTTTATGCATTTCAATAAAGAGAGGAATTGGATGGAGCAGATTACAAAGCTATAGATTCCTAGTTCTATTTAGGTTTACATTGTAGTTCATTATTGATTTTCGTAGTTAGTTATTTGGAATTTGCGGTATTATCACAGTTGGTACTTTGTATGATTGTCCTTTTGCAATCCATTAATAAGACAACTTTGATTGATATTATGAGATGCTTGTGGATTCTGTTATGAATTTTAATTTTCATTTAGAGTCACAAATTATTGGATTACGGAGGAATTAAAAACATCTGTTAAAGGAGTAGATGGTTCGTGGATGTTTATAACCATGTTTGGGCATTTTTATGAGGATGGATACCGTTTTTGGTATATGTGTATATCAGGTTCTATGGAAAAGCTATGATATAATGGGAATAATTTAAATACAATTTTATGTGTGTAAATTTAGACTGTTGAAGATAAACTCAAACTTGTATAATCCTACGATACTTAGGATTGAGATTCTATGAAACTTAGGATTATGAAACTTTTTATGTGATTTAGGAATGTAAACTTTAAAAGGACTATCAGACAAACCTCCATATATAAGGACATGCCGAGTATGACTTATTTGTGTGAGTTGAGAGAAAGAGTTTTGAGAACTTGAGAAATTGAGATTGTGTGAGTGAGCTTTAGTTTTGAGAAGTTTCTAAAGCAATAAGATTGAGTTTTTTTTTTTTTTTGAATAATTGCACTATTGTGTTTTTAAGTTGAATTAGTATCAGAACTTGAATCATGGGAGATATTGTTGCAGTAAAAACTGCAGAGCATAGCTCATCATCCATACAGTGTTCAATGTTAAAAACTACAAACTATACGGTATGAGATATTAGGATGAAGATGGCATTTAAATTCCACAAATTTTAAGAAACGATCGAACCTGGAACAGATGCTATAGAAAAAAAAACAATATGGCGATCGCACTCATGTTCCAATCCATTCCCTAAACTCTTACCATGCGGATAGGAACACTCGACACATAAAAAACAAGGGGGAGGCAATAAGAACACAACATATCGGAGTAGACATAGTTCCAGAAACACGACTCCAAACTCTGATGATCGAGTTTGACAGATTGAAGATGAAGCACATAGAATCAATCAATGATTTCTTAGGAAAGCTAACAATAATATCTTCAAAATCCACACCCTTAAGCGAGACCATCAAAGAATCCAAACTAGTAATGAAATTATTGAGCTGCGTACCAAGAAAGAAGTACATTCATATAGTTGTCTCTCTTGAACAGACACTAGAATTGAAAGTTATTAGCTTTGAGGATATTGTGGGATGTCTAAAGGCTTATGAAGAAAGAATTTGTGATGAGGAAGAATCACAGGAACAACAAAACAAGATTATGTACGGAAACATGGGATCACAATCGATTTCACGATTTCAACCAACACCGTACCTTATAATAGAGGAATAGGGCATAGAGGAAGGTTTAATAACGGACGAGGCAGCCAAGGACACAGGCAACACAGAGCAAAATACAGACCAGGAACAGACATGTCAAAGATTGTATGCTACCGCTGCGACAAGACAGGAAACTTCGCGTTAGAGTTCCCAGATCATCTGCTCAAACTACAAGAAACACAAGAAGAAAACAAAAACGAAACTCAGAATGCATACAAGCTGATGAAGCACAAAATTATATTCTTAAACAAGAAACATGTAGTACTAAATAACTATGAACCAAACTCGGAAGATGATGCATGGTATCTTGGAAATGGCACTATCAATCATATGACAGGGAATCAAAGATACTTCACCAAGCTAAACGAATCAGTTACTATAAAAGTAAGATTCGTTGACGATTCTCGTATTGCAATCAAAGTAAAAGTGATAATAACTTTCATTGATAAAAACAGAGAAAGGAGAACAATGAGAAATGTCTATTTCATTATGGATCTTAAGAGTAACATCATTAGCTTTGGACAGACTACCGAAGCTGGATGCGACATTCAAATGAAAGGTGAATACCTAATATTTTACGATCGAGATGGGAACCTGCTATTTAAATCAAGAAGATCCAAAAACAGAATGTACAAAGTGCATATGGGACTACAGAACGAGAGATGCCTGCAACTTGAAACGATAAGCAAATTAGAAATATGGCACCCACGTGTGGGACATATAAACATTGAGAACATGAAATCGATGTTTGAAAGGAAATTAGTAACATGCATACCAAAGATAAAGATCGAGAAAGAATTCTACAAGTCATGTCTCCTTGGGAAGCAAACAAGACAACAATTCCCTGCAACTACGTGGTATCGAGCAAACAATATTCTAGAACTTATCCATGGCGATCTCTGTGGACCGATCACACTGAGTACATTGGCGTAAAATATGTACATCATTGTTCTCATTGATGATTGCTCAAGATACATGTGGAAACTTCTCTAAAAAGACAAGAGTGAAGCATTCCCATGTTTCAAACGATTCAAAGCCATTGTAGAAAAAGAGACAAGAGAAAATATCAAAATATCAGAATAGACAGACGAGAAGAGTTTGTTTTTCAAGAATTCAACTTGTTCTGCGATGATTCAGGGTTTAAGTGCCATCTAACAGCTCCCTATATGCCTCAACAAAGCATGGTTTTCGAAAGATGAAACAGGACGTTGATGGAGATGACTCGACACATACTCAAAGAAAAAAACATACCCAACTACCTATGGGGGAAAGCAACAAGGATGCCACTTATTTGATCAACAGAGTAGCAACAAGATCTCTAAAGGAATGCACTCAATATGAGATTTTTTGGAAACAAAAACCAATTATCGAGCATCTACATGATATCTCACCTTTTTGCTTGTTTTAGGATTTCTTTTTGCATTATTTTTGCTTCATATTCTTGCATATTAGGGTCAAATAGGGCACATTTTCATAAGCGTTGCAGAAATAGGTGATTTGACAATAAGTAAACGAAAAGGAGGAGAATCCAAACAAAAAAGGAGAAACCATCGCAAAAAGGAGAAAAGTGAAGCAAGGGACTATAGGTTGCCACCACCTGTTTCTAACACGTACAGAAGGATTAAAAAAAAAAAATAGAAGGATCAAGAAAGGAAGTAGAGACGACTCGTGAGAGATTTGCTTCGAAAACCCTAATCTAGCTTCTTTTTTACTACTATAAATACATTGACCTATGCATGATTTAAAACAGGGCTGAATTTATCTAATTTTACTAAGACAACTTCTAGGTTATAGGGCGTGAGACATGATTTAGTCTCAGCCTCTTCTATCACTTTTAAGTTATTTTGTTGAACAATTTATATTAAGTGTTACGAGGACCTTAGCAGCACCACCAGACCGGAAGAGCCTGTACCAGCGGTGCCCGCCCCGACCGTTCCCACAGGATATATGACCTGGGCGAGAGCTAAGGCACTAGGACACAACTAGAACCAGCCCGTGGTTCGGGCCTCCAAATCGTGGCCCAACCGTTGAACCTGCTCAACCACCAAACCACGAACGCTGGTGTCTTTACCATCACCACAGGTAGAGACACCAAAATACATGCTAAGGAATTGTACTCTTTTTCCTATCTTCGTTTTTATCCCAATTGGTTTTCAAATAAGGTTTTAACGAACGCTGGTGTCATGAATCCCCGCTAGAACCAGCCCGTGGGTCGGGCCTCCAAATCGTGGCCCAACCGTTGAACCTGCTCAACCACCAAACCACGAACGCTGGTGTCTTTACCATCACCACAGGTAGAGACACCAAAATACATGCTAAGGAATTGTACTCTTTTTCCTATCTTCGTTTTTATCCCAATTGGTTTTCAAATAAGGTTTTAACGAGGCAACACCTTTAGTGTGCACTCGGATCTGGACTTGTTCACTGCTCATTCATCCTTCAAAAGCCCAGCCCAACGGCCCCAGGCCTTTTCCCTCTTTCTTTTAGCTTAGGCCGAGCCAAATGTTCAAGGTCCGCGGCCCAATTTTCTATTTTTAGACTACTTGTTGTTTTTACTTTTTTTTCTGCACACCTTGTAGTTTCTTTTAAAAAAACTTCTTGTTGTTTGACCTAATAGTTCATTGTTGTAAGACTTAAGGCACTATAAAAAGCCTAAGTCCTTCTATTGAATAACGTAGAAAATTGAGAAATAAAAACCCTAGTGTTCTAAAGTTATTAAGCGGCTACTGCAATAGGTGTGTTTATCAACTCGCTTTTGATTTAGCTTTCAACACTGAGTTTCTCTTGGTGTATCACGAGTTCCCCTTCCATACCTCTTGTGGTCCAGTTCATTCAACCCTGCGCTGCAAGAGATCGAGCTTCTCTCTCTCACAGTGCAACCTCCTCCACCCCTTAGGTAACCAAGGTGCGCCTGGTCGTCCGCAAGGTCCCAATCGTGTTCAGTCCCAGCCTTTTCTATCACTTTTAAGTTATTTTGTTGAACAATTTATATTAAGTGTTTTCTGCAGAACTTGTTTCCATCGATCTTAGTTTTATTCTATTCGCTTTTTTAAACATCTTTTAATCCTAGAAAAAACCGTCAAGTAATGAAGGGAGCTTATTAATGTGATGTTTTTCTTTATGAACATCAACGAGTATATTTTTTTCGGGTTTAAAAGTATGTGTTCGGAAAGATGTTCAAGAAAGAAGTAAGAGTGCCCAAAGGTGCACAACTCTTCACGCTATGCCATGTCAAGTAGTCTTAATGACAAGTTAATTTTGGCCACTTGGGCTTGATTTCCTTGGCTCAGAATACCTTGATCAGAGTTTGTTTAAAAGTTAGAAACGCTAGAACATGGGCTCGGCTGGATCTAGCTGACGAAAGTTACGTCTAGGTGACCTTGAGCTAAAGCTTGAATTCCGCTCTTAATGCTCGTCTTCACCAAAGTACCCAAAGAAACGTGTAGATAATTGGGTGGTTGTGCAAGTGATTTCTGTCACAAAAGTATATTAATCATTATTCATGCTTCCTAAATCGTTGGGACGAGTCGAATACTCAAAGAACATTATCTTCCTCTTGAACATCCAACCTTACTTGAACCCCAAGACCTGACTTTAACACATTCTCTTCAACCGATTTACGAGTTCCTACGTCTTTACTTTTTCATTAGAGTCACTTTTCTTAAATAGTTTAATAGCATCTAGTTAAGTTTACATTTATATTTATTCATTTTTCTCGTGTTAAGATTAGATTAGGTTCCAATTTAGTGATAATGATTTACCAAATTACTGCTTATGATACACAACTGAATCAAGTTACGTCATGCATTCTTAGTGTTTGAAAACCTCTGATTTGGATTGACACCCTAAGTACTAAAACCTAGGAATATACAGACTTCACCTAAAAGTAAAACCTATTAACTGGTGTCATTTCCAATTCAGTATACACTTTCAACTTTAGAATTTGGTTCAAACTTGAGATAAATCACAACTCTAGTCGATATTTTACATCCATATTTCAGGATCATGGAGCGACGATATCAAAACAACAAAGAACTCGCAAACCAGCACCATACAAAACACACTGGGGGATACGATGAGCCACACACGCATGGCCATATATCTGTAATAAGATCACCCCCAATCAAAAACAACAACTTCAAAATTAAAGCAAGCTTGATATGATTTGTACATAACAACAAGCTTCATTGACTATCTATGGAAGACCCGCTAGACCATATAGACCTCTTTGAAATGCTATGTTCAACAGTCAATATCCAAGGGGTATCAGAAGACGCTTACAAGCTACGCCTACTTTCATTCTCTCTTGATAATAAGATCATATTTGATAAAAGAACCTACCACCAAATGCAATAACAACTTGGGATGACTGCAAAAGGATGTTCCTGACAAAGTTCTTCTCAACAACAAGAACAGCCCGCCTAAGGAAATATAACAACAAAGGATGGGAAAGACTCAAGAGCTATATCACTCAATGCCCTCACCATGGCTTTTCACAAGAGTCAATCCTTAGCACGCTATACCAAGGTGTTCTCCCAAGCATACAAATGCTACGAGACATACAACTTTCTGGGATAAGTGACTAAACTAGGTATGTAACTAGTAGAAAACTTAGCAACAAGCGATAGCAACTATGAAGAAGAATATGATCGCATGCGATCAGAGCATAGAGACCGTAACGAAGACCACAAAAAAGAAATGAAAGCTTTTAAAGACAAGCTAGATAGAGTCCTCCAAGCTACCCTACGACCTCTCAACTACATTAGTATACATGACTACAAATATAACACTGCAGCAGAGGTGTGCGCTGAAGACTACGAAGATCTACACTACATCAGATACGATCAACCACTCGCATATAAACTTCACAAGAACCTCCATGACAAAGAGCAACTCGCTATATGCTACCAACATCAAGCCCAATACCATATAATACAACACCATCCGATCGGTACAAGATACCAACCCCCAACATCATAACCACACCCAACACTGACACATGAAAAATATACATCGTTATTAAAGCAACTCCTTGAAGGCCAAAGCGAAAACACAATAGATCTAAATATGAGAAGTAAGGATATCAACGAAAGGATGAACAAAATGTACGGTGACCTACAATCCATAATTCAAAAGACTTTCCGCACATGCACGCTACATACGAGCTCCATCTTCACAGCAAGCAACTTGCACAGCACCTTCTCAACCAGGAAGCACTTCTAAAGAGTTCACCAATGTCATCACACTCCATAGCGGAATAAGCTAGAAACTGAAAACCTCAATGAGCACATTTCGGGTGCAAGTGTGACTACCCCTACTCGAAGCATTTTGGATGGTATCGAAATGGAAAAAATATCTGAAGAATGTCGTGTGAGATAAGACTAAGGAGATTGAAGGAATGATTGTACTAACCCATGAATGCAGCACCATTATTCAAAGGAAGATTATCATGTAGAGAGTCGCAGATCCAGGAAGCTTTACATAACCATATGCACTAGAATCATTAACCTTCACGCGATGTCTATGAGATTTGGGAGCTAGTATCAACTTAATGCCCTTTTCAATTGCAGCATAGTTGGGCTTCCAAAATTTTAAAGAATATTGAATATCATTAGTTCTAGCTTATTGTTAAATACGACATACAATAGGCCTGCTTAAAGACTTATCCATTGTGGTAGGAGATTTTGAAATCACCACGGACTTTCTAGTGTTGAAAATGGACAAAGTACCAAAAGACCCTCTCATCTTTGGTATACCATTTTTGGCAACAGCAGGAGCCTCCATTAACATCATGAAAGGAAATATCAAGTTGCAATTGGGAGATAAAATTTTGAAGTTTGATATCAACAAAGTGATGAGGAAGCTAACAATAAAAGGAAAAGCATTCAGCATGCAGAAACTCGATGAATTAGCTAAAGAAATCTTGGAGGATATAACCATTAAAAAAAACCTTACAGAAGGTAGTGACAATTAAGTAAGATAAATTTGGGTTGTTAGATGCAATGAGAAGAGAGTATGAGAAAATGCTCCACTCGAGCAAGACACGCGCAAACGAGCTCAAGGTATTCAAACTCGAGGAGGATGCACATGCTGATGAAACAAAGAAAGAGAAAAAAGCAGAAACATACAAGATGATGAATTAAATGAACTGAAAGCCCCAAAAATCAAGCTGAAGACTCTCCTATAAGGGCTCATGTACAAATTCTTGGGAAAAACCTCCACTTATCATGTGATAGTTAGCGACTCAATGAACACAACCGAGAAAAATACCCTTCTAGATATGCTAAGGAGATGCAAGAGAGAAATAAGATACTCATTAGCCGATATAAGAGATATATCGCCGAGTTTTTGTACCCATAGAATCCACTTAGAGGAGGAATCAATGACTTCCATAGAACACCAACGAAGGCTGAACCCAAACCTGAGAGATGTGGTATAAAATAAGATAATGAAACTCCTAGATGCAGGGACCATCTATCCTATATATGATAGTGGATGGGTTTCCCATGTTCACGTCGTGCCTAAGAAAGTTGGAGTGACCGTTAACACTAATGAAAAGGACGAGCTGATTCTCACAAAGACTGTGATCGGACATAAAGTTTGCATAGACTATATAAAGCTAAACACCTCAACTAGGAAGGACCACTTTCCCTTTCCCTTCAAATATCAAATGTTAGAAAGGCTAGCCAACCATTCCTATTATTGCTTCCTAGACGGATATTCAGAATTTTTCCAGATACCTATTCACCCAAATGACCTAGACAAGATGACATTTACATGCCCTTACGAAACCTTTTGCATATCGATGAATGCCCTTTATATTTGTAATGCACCAGCTATCTTTCAGAGGTGAATGCTTTCAGTATTCTCTGACCTGATTGAAGACGTGGTACAGTCGTTTATGGACAATTTATCTGTATATGACAATGCATTCGTTACATGATTGTCTAACCTTTATCAGGTACTAAAGCGGTGTGAAGAGACTAACCTAGTACTCAACTGAGAGAAATGCCACTTCATGGTAAAAAAATGGATAGTACTCGGTCACAAAAGTTTGGAGAAAGGCATATAAGTAGACAAGGCTAAAGTCAAGGTCATAATTGGATTGCAACCACCAATTATGATGAAGGACGTAAGGAGTTCCTAGGACATGCAAACCTCTATCGGAAATTAATCTAGGAATTTACAAAAATTGCGCCCCCACTCACTCGACTTTTATGCAAGGAGACGAGCTCCGAATTTGATGAAGACTGCTTGGAGGCATTCTGAAAAATCCATCACGGGTTGGTCAGTGCTCCCATCATGCAAGAACCAGATTGGGAACTACCAATTGAGATTATGTGCGGTGCAAGCGATTATGTAGTGGGAGCAGTACTATAGCAAAAGAAAGATAGAAGACTACACATTATAAATTATGCTAGCCACACGCTAGATGAAACCCAAGTGAAGTACAAAACCAAGGAGAAAGAGCTTATAGTAATAGTGTTTGCCTTCGAGAAGTTCAGATCATACCTGGTAGGGTCCAAAGTAATCATGCACACTGACCAAACAACTTTAAGACACCTCCTCGCCAAGGAGGATGCCAAACCAAGACTTCTACGGTGGATCCTTATACTCCAAGTATTCAACCTATAAATTAAGGACAATAAAGGAATTGAGAAAGGAGTAGCATACAACCTCTACAGGCTAGGAGTAAAGGATAAGGTACCCAAACATAATACATCGTCTGAAGAGCAACTAATGCAACAATAGTAATTCAAAGGATTCAGTAAATCAAAGAAATTTTGGGAGTTACCTGTGATTTTCTCAGAGAAGTTAATATTCAGCTCAAGTGGAGAAGGTGGTGTATATGATTTTAGACATGCAAAGTTTAATAACCAAGAGGAAGTTAGGCGAAGCATTTCTGATAAAGAATATGCACCTGGAATAAGCAAATACTCTAACATGCGGCACCCGACGATACATTATGCCCACAAGTACCTCGCCCACTCGTTTAATTTACAAAAGGAGGAGATAACCATAAAGGAATAGGAGATAACCCTCCTCACAATGAGAATCAAACCGTTGATGAAGAAATTCCTCATGTCTTGGTTGATGCATGTGACATCGTTTTCTCCGAATAGAATTTCATCGTTCATGCATTTGAAAAGCTTTGTCTGAGCGGGGCTAGTTCCTGCTCTCCGTTGGAATGCCTTGATTGAGGATACAAAATCGTGGTAGTACTGGGATCCTCTTACTATCATGTTTACCATTCTTTGGTTTTCGAGAGCTCTTTTGTCTAATAGTCGCAAAAACGCTTGTCCATGTGATGCTTTAGTTTGTTCCCTCTTTGATTTGATCTGCTTCTCGCCACCTTCAATCTCCTCTGGAATTGTGGCTAGTATTTCTTTCGTCTTGATTGCGGCAGCTTCTTCTACATCCACTTGCGTCAGGTTCTTCTCCTCCTTGACTTTATGGCGCTCGTGTTTTCATCGTTAGCCATCTCTCAGAACCTCATGTTCTTTGGTTTTTGAGTGTCAGAGTATTTGTGTCTCCACAAATGGTGCTAAATTGTGGGAGTCAAAATTCGCACAACTAAATTTGGTATGTAAATTTATAGCTCCTAAAACTCATAACTAAACACAAACACAACAAAATAGATGAAGGAGGTTTTTATTACTATTGTTGTTAAGATAAGCTTTTTGTACAAAGATTTGCTAGTTGTTCCATTTAAACTCATAAAAAAAGAATGCTAGAAAAATGCTAAGTTATTATTCTTGTGATTTCTCGGTTTTAGAAATTATATCTTCATTACAAGTCATGCTTCACTTTATATAATGATGGCTTGACGCTTTAGTGACTATCTTCCCAAAAATTTCCTTCATTTTCTCCTTTTTGCGTAAATATTTCTTCCATTTGTATAGATTTCTTCATTTTCGAATAATTTCCTTCATGTTTGCCTCAGCAGTCTCTATGATCTTCCGAAAGAAAACTCCTAAGACAAACATGTGGAATAAGCAGTTTGGCTTGGCCATGAAGGATTGGGCTCGGCAAAGCTCGGGCACATGAAGTCATGGAACATTTAGCTTGGCCATAGCCCATTCAGCTCAGCCATTCCCCATTTCACTCGGCCATGTCTCATACAGCTTGGCAACTACTCATTTGGCTCGGCCATAGCTCATTTGGCTCATCCATTGACTGTTTGGCTCAGCTAAGGACACATTGGCTCGGCCAAATGGTGCTTGGTTTAGCTATGGGCACTTTGGCTTGGCCAAATGGTGTTTGGCTCGGCCATGAGACAAACGTTTTGGCCTAGCTGTTTCACTTTTCTTTCGAAGCTTGAATTCAGCTAGGCACGGTTTGATGGTGGCTTCCGTTTGTATCTTTGGAAACTTACGAACTTGTTTATTTTTCATATTTGGTCATTTTTAGCCCTTGATATGATGTGGATTTTGACCCAAACATTCCTCATATCAATACGAGCCCATTTAGATACCACAATAGACACATCTGCAATATTCCACATCCCCTTACGCAGAATCCGCAAACGCGTTGCGGCGTCTTTGTTCGAGAATGTCACCGTTGTTGCATCAACTTCATCCACATCAATGCGAATAGACTTGTCCCCTAGGGACCATATATTATTAACAATGACGTGCATCTTAGTAACGTGTGGAGATTTTGAGAGGAATTTCTCTATAAGTAGGATATCCCACAAAGACAGCGAGTTCTGAATTACTGTGTCTGGCAACGCAATGGTCTCCTTACCTCACACATCTCTGCTTCCACCACATGTTCTGACAGAGTCAAAGTTGATTGAACCACATTAGCCCATGATTCTTTCTTTTGATTGCTTACTTGATTTCCCTCCCGGGAGACAGCGGCCAGTGGCGGAGAAGTCTCCTTTTCCGGCGCCATTATCGATGTTGAATCTTGACGCAACGTAACTCCATAACCCTAATTGCCAACATGATCACCTCTGTTGCTGATGTGTCGCCTCAGCAGAGCCCTTTCGTAAAAAATTTCAGATATTTTAAAACTACCGCAATAATTGTTGCAAATTTAAAGAATCTGACGTTGCAATATCATGTAATGGTAAATCTAAATTCTTCTTTGTTGCTAATATCCATGGTGTCAAAAATGAATATTAAAATGAATAAAAAAACACTATGAAACTCATAAACGAGAAAAAACAGAGGACCAACCAAGAAGAATAACTAATGGTGCCGAGGCCGATGACCCCTTGGTCCATAGTAATCTTCATGGATGTTAGGTAGCGAATGATGCGATTTCTTCGAATCTTTATGAACCCTTTGCTGCACTTTGTTTACAGCTCTTAATTGTTCGTCATTGTTCGTTATACTCGTCGCATAAAAACTTTGAACTACCTATATGTTTTCGCAACATAAACGAACTAGTGAGATCCCGATGAATCAAACCCTTTAGTAGATGTTCACGAGATAAGCTCTATAGGTGTGAACAAAAATGAATAAATAATAGGTGTACCATTTATTGAATCTATAGCTGTAGTTATTTGATAGCTTACTCTGATTTCATGATGGATGAGTTCTCTGACAGCTCTTTCAAATCGAGAACCTGTAAAATCATGCCCGTATATATATTATTCACATGATAATTCATCCAAAATATTTAAAATTGTTTAGATTAGAAACCATTAAAATCACAGACGATAAAAAAAGACATAAATATAACCACCAAATGTAATGTATTTTATTACCTTGAGCCGGTGTAGATAGAAAAAAGACAAGCAACACAGAGATGAAGAAAGATGATCTCATTTTACGGACGTATAATATCACTACAGATCGATGATCACGAACCTATCAATTATTCTATCTTTTATTGTGAAGAAACAGGTAGAAAGAAAACGGAACGAATATGTATTTATAGTTCTTGAGCTTCTCAAGTGCTTGATTTTTTTTTTAGCAAAAAAAAGTGCTTGATTATTTCCTATATTTTTCGTAAATGTAAATTAAATTAGTTACAATACTTATAAACAAGACCAATCACTTTTCCATAATATGTTTATTAATGTTGTGCAAAGTGCAATCAACTATCGACATTGACATTAGTTAATTTATTAAAGGGCTTTTTAAATTATTTTCCCGTAAGAATATTCATATAAATATATAACAGTCGGAATGATAAAAATTTCTTGAGTTATTTGGTGCAATCAAAATTTAGAGGTTTTCTAAAAAAATAATCTACAATTACTTTCTTTAAATTATTTGGATTATTTGATGGAAAAGTTAAAATGATAAAATTTAAAGATAATTATCGGAATCCACATAAAATTTTACTCCTAACGGAATCTGAAAAAAAGAGCTTGGAAAAAAACTCAAGATTCACAAAAAAATAATATGGTAACAGAATTCTCTACCCACCATATTTTGGTGCAACGTAATGTTTGGAACTGTCGGATTGCTGAGGTTTTGAAGGCCAGAGATCAATATTTTGGACAGGGATGAATTTGTAATAAAAATGGAGTAGATGATCCCTTGATTGGAGCAAAAAATATTCATCAAAGTCTTGATTTGGGCCATGTAGTACATATGTGTTTTGAAATTTAGATGTGCTTTTATAATATAATATATTTAGATAATGATTTTATTAGAAGAGTAGCCAGTTTTTGCATTCTAGCAATGCAGAACACTTTTTAATGAGTTCAAAATTATATTTATTCTATAAGCAAATAATTCAAAATAATTCAGTATAAAATATACGGAGTCTTCCAAAATATGGTTTACATAGATGTGATTCTATGGATTTGATAATCTCCACCATTCTATGAGTTGTTTTATTTTTAATGCTAGTTTCACTGTTGTAAAATATATATATATATATAAAACAGTGATATTTAGAATGCTTCTCTATTGTCTCTGTGCTCCTTAATATATTTACTACAATGATAATGAGAAGAATAGGTATGGTTAGTGATTTAGCACCTGCTTTAATAATGTTTTGAAGAAAAAGTCAAGCCGACATGGATGAAAAAAATAAACACTGCTAAGGTAAATTATATTATGTAAACCGACATTAGATAGCTTTTCTCTCACATTTCCATAACGTTAATTAGTTGTTTTTATTTTGTCCAATAACATGGAGCCATATGATCTATTTTAATATAAACTTAATGAAACAGGTCATCTTAAATCTTGCAGCCTTTTTGATACAAGTAAGTCATCATTATATTTGAATTATATCGAATGGTTTTGCTTTGAGGCAATTCTCTGATACCATTATTAATGATATGAATCGGTTAAGAAATAACTAAACGGTAATAGTAGAATGGATACATAAGTTTTAGGTAAAACAAATTACAAAGGCGACGACTCTCATATATTTAATAACAATAAATTTGTTTAACCGATGCTTAAAAGAAGAAAAAAATGGCTTAAGAATATAAACTATTGATTTTTGGGCTGGGTAATGAGACCTAAAGAAAGACACGACCCTTTTATTCGGACCGGACATGTAAAAGAGAGGGACAAAATCGCTCGTAATGCTCTACTTAATCGACATGCTTAATTTTGTTGAGGCATGTCTTTTTTGGGTTAACGTATTAATTTAATTTAATTTTATTTTATTAACCTCAACCACCTTATCTTTGTTTTGTATCATCATTTACTGGACGAATACACTAAATCCAACTCACAGTAAACCGGTCATTATGCCAACAGTTGAAAAAAACATAGCTGATTACGTTGATGCCTTGAGCCCAAAAAGCCAAAGGCTGAGTGAGCAAGGAATGAGTCAAGTTAATTGACCTCGATCATGAGATCAGCGGAAAGCCAGCAAAGCACATGACTACGAGATATGCAGATTATCTAAATAAGCTGGTGAAATGGTGTTAGTCAGGTTTTACCCAATTCTACTTTTTGCAAGTATACATCAATGAGATAAATTATAGATGAGATTGATCCACATAGACCAAGAGATACACTATAAATTTATGAGAGAAGAGATAAGCTAAGATCAAAATAAATTTGTTTGTTTGTAGGCTAAGAGTAGAAACCAAAATAGTAATTAAACTAAATCAAAAGCAAATAAATAACGAAGTCAAATGAAAAGGGAAAAGAGCTAGGCAACACAGAATCGTAGGGTTTAATCATCAATCAAATCAGATAAGTTAAACAAGAGAAATTGATAAATAGTGTTCTAGAACTCAAAACAAGTTTGATTAATTGATCTACTTCCACAACATCAATTAATAAGTTTAAACAACATATCTTACTCAAGTTTCGCATATAATAAACAATTAAACAAGTCCAAATTTGACTTTATTTACAATGGCTCATAATTATACTCTTGTAAGTTAAGATGCTTTACTCATCAAGTCAGATAATAAAACAATATTTTCTATGAGTTTATTAACCTAATGAGTAGAAACTAAATGGTCAATCAAGTAAGCAGTTGTAGCACGGATTTGGATGAAGAACTTTATCAAAAATCTTAAATTTAGCAATCGAACAATCAATTCATGAATTTTCTTGTAAAACCGATAACCTAACAAGTGAACTTTAGGGTCAAAATCCACCTCACCAAAATCAACGATTAAAATAGCTTGGTATATAAATTGGGCCTAGCCAAATTTTTTGGGCCAAACCAATGAGCCGACTGACCCGATAAGCAGACTAACTCAACAAACTGTTCGACCTAACAAGCCAACTGACTCAAAAAGCCAACTAACCCGACAAGCTGACCAGCCTAATGAGCTGTCTAACCTGACAACCCAACCGACCCGACGAGCTGACCAACCTGACAAGCCGACCGACTGGACAAGCCAACTTACCCAAAACAGATACTTCCCTCAGCCAAGGAAGGATCACGACCGAGGTTTGGAACTTTTGGCCGAGGCTGAGGCTTATGGACTTAAGCAAAGGTTAATCCCTTTGATGTGTGGTGTGAGTTGTCATATAGTGTGGTGTTATCGATTCTCATAGAATTGTATGGTCGTACTACAAATCGTAAAGATCTTTGTCAAGCTATAATTGTCACAAATAAATGTTGTTGGTGAGTAATAAAAAAATAGCAAAAGAAATAGTAAAAGAAATCAATTTTGGAATTAATGAGGAACATCATTAGGTTTTTATGACAATTGCATGAAACATGAAACACAATTAATATGATATGTATTAGACTGAAGACATAACCAGGGAGTAACCTTAAAACGAATCTAGGATAACTGAGGTCCTAGATGACAAAGAGTAAACAAACCAGGGGAAAATCTTTAAACGTGTATAGGACGACAGAGGTCCTAGATAACGAAGAGTAATCAAACCAGAGAGCAACCTCGAAACGCATCTAGTACGATGGAGGTTCTAGACAACTACTCAAATTTGAATTTTTAAAAAGAGACGTTGGTAGCAAGATGACGAGAATGCTGTCACTATTAGAGGAGTCTCTGCTCTATTCTAAACGTTACTAATAGCTCTACACAGTTCTCTTGTGATGTCTTAGCCTATAAATAAGTATTGTAACATGTTCATAATGATCTATAGAAACATAATCATCCTTCCATACTCTATTTTCTCTCTTGTTCTTCATTCTCTCTCTTGTTCTTCATTCGCTCTTGTTCTTCACTTTAAACCCAAAAACTATTCTCCAAAATTCTCAAACTCTTATTATCATTCCGCAAATTCTAACATGGTATCAGAACCAAGTTTCCAAAAGTTCAAATTCTTATCTATCTATCTCCATTGCTAGCTGAGCCTTCCTTTATAAGAAAAAAAGAAAAATAAATATTTGAATCTAGGAGAAATCGTATTCAAAAAGATCCAGGAAAAATCGGATCTATTCACAAAGATCCATGAGAAATCGGATCTAGGTTGGTCAATAAGCTAGCCCCAAAAAATCTTGCAATATATCTATATTCTACTCTTCAAGGATTGACTCATTGGGTCTGTTCCTATAATCTCAAAATCTCTGTTTCAAAGTTATTATCCAACAGTCCATAGCTTTGTCCACTGGATAAAAGAAAATGGAGAATATCTCAAAGGCTATAACAACTATCAATGATGAATTTTTAAGGATGAGTGACTTAGGACCATTCATCAAAGCTCTCAAGGACTACCTATCCTCTAAGAAGTCTGGTACACTCTCTCTTGCATATAACACACCTAGGCCACTTGTGATAGATTCTGGAGCCTCTCACCATATGATTCGTGATAGGAATCTTATCAGTAATGTTAGGCCCGCTTCAGGTAGCGTTACAATAGCTAGTGGAGATAAAATTCAGATTGAAGGGATAGATAACTTAAAGCTAATTGACAAGGAATCTGAGGCTTTTTATATGCCTGGTTTTACTTCCAATTTGCTTTCTGTAGAAAAAGCAACATCTGATTTGAATTGTCAGGTTGTCTTTAGACCTAATGATGTTGAACTTCAAGATCTTAAGATAGGGAAGATAATCAGAAAAAGGGTCACTAAAGATGGTTTATACCATCTTCTAAAGCCTAAGTCTTCTGTCCTTAATACTTCATGCTTTACTAGTGCATCCACTGTATGTGATAGTACTACTTGGCATGCTAGACTAGGTCATCCTCATACATGTGCATTAGAGCTAATGATGCCTGACATATCATTTAACCATTTAGAATGTGAAGCATGTATCCTAGGCAAGCATTGTAAATTTGTATTCCCACCATCATTGACCATCTATGAAAAGTGTTTTGATTTAGTTCATTCTGATGTCTGGACATTCCCATGTAACTCTAGCGATAACCATAAGTATTTTGTTACATTCATAGATGAGAAATCGAAATACACTTGGATTACATTGCTGCCTTCTAAGGATCGTGTATATGAGGCATTCATGAACTTTCAAGCCTATGTGACTAACCACTTTAATGCTACTGTAAAGGTGTTAAGAACAGATCATGAAGGTGAATACACAAGCCATGCATTCAAAAATAACTTGGCAAAGCATGGTATTGTGCATCAGACAAGTTGTGCATACACTCCTCAGCAAAATGGAGTGGCTGAAAGGAAGAACATACACCTCATGGAGGTGGCCAGATCCATGATGTTCTACAACAATGTTTCTAAGAAACTTTGGAGTGGTGCTGTGTTGACAACATGTTATCTCATCAACCACATACCTACAAAAGTTCTTAAGGATGTCTCTCCATTTGAGATATTAAACAGCACAAACCATCTATTAACCACTTGCGTGTTTTTGGTTGTACTTTTTTTGTTCTAATCCTAGGAGAGCTTAGAAACAAATTGGAGGAAAAGAGTGTCAAAGCCATGTTCATTGGCTATTCAACCACTCAGAAGGGATACAAATGCTACAATTCAGAAACTAGGAAAGTGCTTGTGTCCATAGATGTGAAATTTGTAGAAACAAAGGGAATCTCCTTTCGAGCTTCTCCATCGTCAACTAGTTCTCCATTACCAGCTCCTAGTGTCCCAATAGCTTCTCAATCACCAGAAGCATTTCCATCTGATGTTACTCCTCTTCCTTTTAATGTTGCCCATATTATTCCTCTTGATCATGAGGGAGGAAAATACATTGAAGAAGAGCAAGAAATTGCATCTGAATCACATGAACAAGATACAAGCTCTACTTTCCATGATCAAGAAGAATATGCACAAGAAGATCAAACTGAAGAAGATGAACATCAGGAATAATAAGTGGTTCTTAGGAGGAGCCAAAGAGAGAAGAGACCAGCTCCAAAGTGTTGCAACACCAGAGTCTACTACAATGCACAAGCAGTATATCATCCAACTCAAGCAGTTTTCTCCCTTGCCCATGTTTTCCAAGAACACCAAGCTTTTCTTGCTGCCATAGATCATGAGTTAATTCCAAGAAGTTATTAAGAGGCTAAGGAGCATAAGGTGTGGAGAGAAGCGGTTAAGGCTGAACGCAATGCCATGAAAATCAATCACACTTGGGATGAGGATGGACTTCCTAAGAATAAAAGACAATAAGGTCTAGGTGGATTTTTACCATCAAGTACAAAAGCAACGGAGAGATAGAACGGTATAAGGCAAGGGTTGTGGCAAGAGGATTCATCCAAACCTATGGAGAGGACTATCGTGATATCTTTGCACCAGTGGCCAAACTACACACTCTAAGAGTTCTTTTTTCCTTAGCTACTAACCATTACTGGGATTTATGGCAGATGGATGTCAAGAAAGTTTTTCTACAAAGGGAGCTAGAAGATGAAGTCTATATGACTCTTCCTCCTGGTTTAGAAGACTCAGTTGCACCAGGAAAGGTCCTAAGACTGAGGAAAGCTATATATGGACTCAAGCAATCACCTATAGCTTGGTACCACAAGCTGAGCATCACGCTTAGAGATAGAGGTTTTAGGACGTCTGAAACTGACCACAGTCTCTTCACACTTCAAACCCAATCAGATATAGTAGTCATTCTTATCTATGTGGATGATATAATCATCTCAGGGAATGACAAGATAGAAATTCAATCTACTAAAAATAACTTTAAATCTGTTTTTGATATCAAAGATTTAGGTGAACTAAAGTACTTCCTAGGAATAGAAGTGTTCTGAACAAAAGAAGGCATATTATTATCACAAAGGAAGTACACTCTTGATCTTCTAACTGATGCAGGGAAGATAGAAGCTAAACCAGCCAAGACTCTCCTAGAAGAAGGATATAAAGTTGAGCATGAGGGGGAGCTTGAAGATGAACAATTTGGATATCCCAAGCTCTATAGAAAGATGGTTGGTAAGTTAATCTACCTAACCATTACTAGACCTGACTTGTGTTTTGCTGTGAATCAGGTCAGTCAACACATGCAAGTTCCAAAGATATACCATTGGAATATGGTGGACAAAATCCTGAGATATCTAAAAGGAACACATGATCATGGCATCTTGATGGGATGCAAGCTCAGAAATCGTAGGATATTGTGATGCTGAATTGTCTGGAGACATAAATGATAGAAGATCAACAACCGGCTATTGCACATTTATTGGAGGCAATCTAGTCACTTGTAAAACAAAGAAGCAGAAGGTGGTCTCCTGCTTAAGTGTTGAAGCTGAATACCGAGCCATGAGGAAACTCACTACTGAGCTTACTTGGCTCAAGAGTCTTCTCCAAGATCTAAATATAGAAGTCTCAACACTAATCACCATGCATTGTGATAATCAAGCAGCCATACACATTGCTTCCAACAATGTGTTCCATGAGAGGACCAAACATATGAAGTAGATTGTCGCAAAGTCAGACAAGTAGTGGAAGAAGGAACAATCTTACCATGCTACACAAGTAGCACAAATCAACTTGATGACATCTTCACAAAGGCTGCAAATCTCAAAGTTTGTGAGTCCATTCTACCAAGACTTGGACTCATTAATCTCCATATCCAATGATTTCCTCTAATCATGGAGTCCACACTCTTTTTTTCTTAATATGGTTTTATCCCAATGGGTTTTCCATCTAAGTTTTTTAATGATGTGAGTATTCATGATTCCAAGCTTAACCATTCATTCCATGGTCAAGTTTGAAGGGGAGTATTGGATTGAAGACAGAATCAAGGAGTAACCTTGGAACATGTCTAGGATAAGTGAAGTCCTAGATGACAAAGAGTAAACAAACCAGGAGGCAACCTTGAAATGTATATAGGACGACGAAAATCCTAGATAACGAAGAGTAATCAAACCAGAAAGCAACATCGGAATGCATCTAGGACTATGGAGGTCCGAGACGACTACTCGAATTTAAATTTTGAAAAAGAGATGTTGGTAGCAAGATGACAAGAATGCTTTCACTATCAGAGGAGCCTTTCCTCTGTTCTAATCGTTACTAATAACTATACATATTTTCCTTGTGATGTCTTAGCCTATGAATAAGTATTGTCACATGTTCATAATGATCTAAGGGAAACATATTCATTCTTCCATACTATATTCTCTCTCTTGTTCTTCATTCTCTCTTGTTTTTCACTCTAAACCCAGAAACTACTCTAAAAAATTCTCAAACTCTTATTCTTATTTCGCAAATTCTAACAATATGCTTATGGTCTTATGATATAGAACTAAGAACACAATTTTATAACATTTTCACTGTCGTGGCTCCATTCATTATATCTAATAAATTAATAGACTCAACTTTTGTTGGTTATTGTACAATGTAGATATGAATTAATTAATCAGGTTCTGATAAAACTCCGCAACTCAGCTTTCATTGTTTATGACACCTACCTCATTCAGTTACTAGTTCAGGGTTTTAAATTCATCACTTTCATGCTCTAAAACTCCCTAATCAGATTTCTCAATCCGTTGTAAAGTAATCATACAATATGAACAAGTAAAGATAAAGATCATGTATATACCATTAAACAATAAAAATCAGGATGAGTGTTATGCAACCATTGATTTCCTTTAACCTAACAAAGATATCTATTTAGAAATGATGGAGATAATTGGAAATGATAAAAAATAAAAGGAAAAAAATAGTTTATGTCTGAGGTACAAAGCGAGATCTCCTCCTTGAAAACTCTTATGATCCAAAAAAATTAAAAACTCTCCTAATGGATCTCTCTGAATAATTTTTGGATTTGTAAACCAAAAAGCTAAAACAATTATTCAAACTACCTTAAGTCATCTAGTATTAAGAAAAGGTCCAAAAAATATTTTATTTTAGTTAGGCTTAGGATTTTGGCTTCATTTAGGACATATCTTGATACTTATAGACCTTCACAAAGTGAACCTCTTGGTCATTAGATGAGGCGTGAATAAGCCAAAGTGTTGTGGGTCGGATCCATAACTTATTTCTACATGGGCTTCTCTTTTGGGTCAAACAAAAAAGGTTTAAAAACAATAAGAATTTGAAATTCTTCAGAGACCATACTCAAAAATTTGAATATTCAGACATCATAATACATGAAACAACGATAAATCTCACTTTTTCCTGCATTTATGTTCGAATGAAGAAGAATGAATAAGACAAAGAGAAGAAATTAAGAAAGTGTGTCTTAGACTCTAAGTAGGCGCCATGTGTCCAAAGGGAGGCTTAGGCTTGTTTGTGATTAATGATATATTATCATTGTAGCAAAACATGTATTAAACTATCTTAGTATCCAAATAAGCCTAGACTAGATTAGTATAAATAGTTGTCTCTCTCTTCCTTTGTAAGCAAGAAATTCATTTTTATAAAATATCAATAATATTCATTCTCACTTTTCTCTCTAATCTCTCTCTCTCAATCTTCAAATCTCTAAATCTCTTAAACTCTTAATGTTTCTTGGTATCAGAGGCAGGTTACATCAATCTGATATAAAATTCCCCAGAATCTCTAATCTTTACTCACGATCTCTTCTTACCTTCAAAACGAGCACTGTCACGGCTTTTCACGGGGTTTGATCGATTTTTCTGGCAAGAACTCGGAATCTCTTGCCACTTTATTCATCAAGGGTTGTTCTCGGTGAGTTCTGAGTATTTCCTCGCTGGTTTCATTCAATTTGGTGGCCTGATTCGAAAGTTACAATCGATCTTCTCTGGTGGTTTCACAATCGTCTCTATCGCGAGTCTCCGTGTTTCCAACGAGCATATCTCCCTCAATTATTAATAAAATCACGTGATTCCAAAGCCTAAACTCAAGTAGAACGATTCTATTTGATTAATCAGGAGGTCCGATTTACCCCTTTTCACGTTTAGAAGCTTTCTTGATCAATCTTCTTCAACAGGTCCAGATTCAAACTATATGGGGTATTTGTGTTAAAAATCTCAATCTTTCTCGATCTTTTTTAAATCTTGGACTATAAAAAATTATTTAAGTATCTTGTGGAGGGTCTCAAAAATTTTCATCTCAATTCAAACATTTTTAGACTTCAAGAAAGGTTTTCTTGAAAGTTATTAAAATTCTGTTTTTTTTTAAATTGGAGGGAAAACTAGAATTTTAAATTGGTTAGGCTGGTACAACCAATTTTAATTGTTGAATCATCTTGTATTGAGGAGTTTAGTGCTGGTAAATCAGTTGGTTGGTTTTTGGGAGACGGTTTCTCTATCTGCAGGTTGTTAAATGCGCCTACCTTGCACTAGTATAGCGCGTGTGGTTCTTCCTTGGTCTCCTCTTCTTTGCAGGCTTTCTAAACGTGTCTGATGGAGCTCCAAGCGAATATAAAGGCCCTTTTTATTCTTCAGTGAGAAAATTATCTTCTCTGGTCTATAACTATGAGGACAACTTTGTGCAGCAAAAGCTTATGGAGCCATATACTTCAACCGGGTCTTCAAATAATTGATGAGGAGGCTCAGGCTGAAAACGCTGATCAGGCTCTATGGTTTCAGCAAGATCAAATGGTACTCTCTATACTGAAAAACTCCCTGGCTAGTTCTCTTTTAGAAGCATACTCTTACTGCTTTAATGCTAAGGAACTTTGGGAGACTTTGAAAACAGTATATGGCAATACCACTAACCTCTTAAGAATTTTTGAGGTAATGAAAGCTTTGAATGAGCTTAAACAGGAAGATGTTGAGTTCACTAAGCACTATGGATCATTCAGAACACTGTGGGCAGAGCTAGAGATGCTCAGACCAGACAAAATTGATCCTATTACTCTCCAAGAAAGGAGAGAGCAGGATAAGGTGTTTAGGTTACTCTTGACTTTAAACATTAACTACACTGATTTGATTAAGCACATTCTTAGGGAGGACAAACTTCCTAGCTTAGAGGATGTATGTGCTAAGATTCAGAAGGAGCAAGGGTCTGTTCAGCTGTTTGGAAACAAGGAAGAACCGGTGGTTGCCCACAAGAGCTTCTTCAACCCGGCTCCAGCTGAATCCAAGAAGAAGAGAACCGTGTGTGATCACTGCAAGAGAACCGGTCACGACAAGAAGGAGTGCTGAGTGCTTCACACTGAGTTGAAGCCAAGCTGGTTCATTTACAGGTCCAAAACTTCATCAACAAGCGCCACTAGCTCCTCCAAACTGGTGCAAACAACCGCCTCTCCACTGGCCAACAATCCGTTCCAAGCTTCTCCATCTGAGTTTATGAAGAAATCAGACTTAAAAGCTCTCTTCAAAGCCTTTAGCTCTGGTAATGTGTTGGGTAAATCTCTTCATGCTTCTTTTCAAACATCCATTGCTTCTAAACTTTTGACTGTTGATTCTGGAGCTTCTCATCATATGATAAGTGATATAGGTTTGCTAGAAAACTTAGAACTTGCCTTATGTAGTGTGGTAATAGCTAATGGAATCAATGTGCCAATTAAAGAAATTGAAAAGCATAAATTGTTTGATAAAGAATCTAAAACTTTTTATATGCCATCTTTCACAACTAATTTGTTGTCTATTAAGAGAGCTACTACAGATCTTAATTGACAAGCTATATTTGGTCCTAATGATTTCTACTTTCAGAATATTGAAACAAGTAGGAAATTTGGACAAGGAACAATAAAGAATGATTTGTATGTGCTTGAAGACTTGTCCATGCATTCTTTCCAAGAACCGTGTGCTAATAGTGTGGATGTTAATGTCACAGCTGAACTTTGGCATACTAGATTAGATCATCCTCATCCTAGAGCTTTAGAATTGATAATCTCTGGAATTAAATTGCAAAATGATTTGTGTGAATCATGCATTCTTGAGAAATGTTGTAATACTGTTTTTGAGAAATCAATTCATTCATATAATAATTGCTTTGATTTGGTGAATTCTGATGTTTGGACATCTCCCTTTCCTTCAAGAGAAAATAAAAAATATTTTATGACCTTTATTGATGAAAAATCTAAGTATACTTGAGTTACATTGCTTAGTTCTAAGGATAAGGTGTTTGATGCATTTCTTAATTTTCAGATATTTGTTACTAACCAATACAATGTCAAGATTAAATGCTTTAGAACAGATAATGGAGGGAAATACACTAGCACCAAGTTTCAGCAACACTTAGTCAAGCATGAAATTAAACATCAAATAAGCTGTCCCTACACTCCACAACAAAAGGGAGTATCTGAAAGGAAGAACAGACATTTGATGGAAGTTGTGAGAACAATGATGTTCCACAAGAAGGTCCCCAAACGATTTGGGGAGATGCTCAAGTAGTTGCATGCTACTTAATCAATAGAACTCCAACTAAAGTTCTAGATGATTTGTCTCTCTTTGAGGTATTAAACAAAACTAAGCCTAATATTGAGCACTTAAGAGTATTTGGGTGTGTTTGTTTGTTTTAGTACCAGGAGAACTTAGAAACAAACTGGAACCAAAGAGCATCAATGCCATGTCCATTGGGTATTCTCCTACACAAAAGGGATACAAATGCTACAATCTAAAGACTAGAAGAGTCCTAGTATCCAGAGATGTCAAATTCCAAGAGTCCAAAGGATTCTATGAAGAATGAACTTGGAAAGAATTCAAGGACATCTCAAACAACAAGACATGACAAAGCTGAGAATCTAAGAAGGATCTTAGAAAATATTGGTATTGTTCCTCTTACAGCGCCAGCACATGGCCCAACTAATCCTCACCAAGCGCCAGGACTAGCCCAGCCCGAGCCGCGTTCACCGAGGCACGACCCATGTATAACCCAGGCACGACCTAGGCACAATCCATCACCAATGTTCTCTCGGCAAGAACCGGCGTCGACCTTGTACCAGCCCGCACCAGCTGGTGCGACCTGGAATGAGCAAGACCTCTTGGCAACATCAGTGGACTTCGACTCAACTGAAGAGGAGAGTGGAGAAGAGAAAGAAGATTGGACCAGGCAGCCACCCTACGCGGAACATGGGCCGTCCGAGAAATCCGGCGTAGAACGTGGGCTGCCTACGGACCACAGCACCAAACACGACGTCCAAACCGGTCCTGAACCCGGCCTTGATCCTGGACGTGACCTAGCCCTCGGACGTGACCTGGTCCTGGACTTTGGTCACGACCCCGCAAAACCCGGCGCCAAATGCGGCCTCGACCCCGGTGTGTCCGCACGATCCGGCACTGACCCTGACCAACATCCCGACACACTTGAACCGGATGAACCTCGACCCGACCGGCCCAGACATCACCCTCGACCTGACCACGGCCCACGACCCAAACATGACCGAAACCCGACCAAGCAATACCAATGGCCCAAGGATCAGCAAAATGGAAGAGAAGAAGTAATGGCCCAAGTCAGAGCCCAAGAAGACAAAAAGTTATGGCTTGGCCCAGTGACAAAATCAAAGAGTAAAGCCCAAGCCCAGGTCCAAGAAGACAAGGAATTATGGCTTGGCCCATTAACAAGATCAAGGAATAAAGCCCAAAGAAAGGCCCTCCATGCCTTGATTAAATTAGAATCCAAGAAGGAAGGAGAGTTTGAAATTAAACCACTCAATTGGTTTAATTTACTGGTTTGTAAATAGTCACTTAATTTAAACCAGAAATAATAGATTAGACTAAGAAATCTGTTGGTATAAAATTAAGAATAAATTTGTTAGGATTTTTATTGTTAGCATAAAGTAATTAGAATATTCCTTTTTGTAGGCATAATCTTGTTGGGGTTTCTGCCTTTAAAAAGGCTTCTACCCCCCCCCCCTTTGTAAAATACATCAAATTTTATAAACATAGACTAAGAGCATTTTTGCTTCCTTTTGCTTTCTCTGTTCAGCCTAAGAACATTGATCCTAATTCAGTAAATAATTGAGTAATCTACTATAAAATTCTATAGCTCTAAGCAGGATGAACTTGTGCTAGTGGAATCAAAATCCCACATTCACTCACGCCTAGATTGGAGAGCTAGTAGCCTCTAATCCTTCATCAACAAGCCGCTGCCACAAGGAGAGCTAGTAGCCTCCTCCAACGCCATTCCACCTTCCTTCAAATTGATCATTTGGTTTTAATACAACCAGGGCCGCACCAAGTGGTATCAGAACCTCTTGAAGGTTATGGTTTGTGAAATCACTTTGATTTCAAAACCATCATCAATTTTTTTTCATTTTTTTAGTTTCATAAACAAATTCTTATATTTCTATATTTTGTAAGTCAGCTGAGCATTTCCTGAAATACAAAGGATCTAAAGAAAAGATCTTTAAAAAAAAAAAATCGAAAATTTTGAAAAAAAAGAGCAGAAGAGATACCCTGCTAAGAATAGGTTAATCAGCTGACAAAAAAAATCTTGCAATCTTTCTATCTTAAGTTTCAATAGGATTAGATCTAGATCTTAGTTGATTGGGATTTGATCTAATCTGAACTTTTGGGGATAGCAAGAGGGAAACCTATTGAGGGATCACAAAGAAAAGTGAGAGAGAGAGTTTTTAATTAACAATTTCTTAAGTTATTTCAGGGAGAATGGAGAATCCAAATGAAGAAACTCCTAGAGGAGAGGGAACCACACGACCTCATAGGTTTGACCAGTTGCAGATGGAGGTCATGATGGATGAGATAACTAGAAGGCTTCAAGTTAGTTTTGAAAACAGAGCTAACCAAGCTAATAAATTTTTTTATGGAGTTGACCCCCTTGCAGGTAGACCAGCTCGTGGAGGAAGACCAAACCGAGGAGGAGGGCGCTTTGGGAGAGGCGCCAGGGTGAGAGTTAGACAAGGAACCAGACTAGATGAAGAAGAACTCTAGGAGTACTCAGATGAAAACAGAGATCAACACCACCACCAGGAGCCGAGACCAGACAACAACTTAGGAGGACTCAAGCTTAGGATTCCCCCTTTTTCATGGAAGAATGACCCAGATGTCTATCTAGAATGGGAAAAGAAGATTGAAATAGTTTTCAGCTGTCAAAACTATTCTGAGGAAAAAAAGGTGAAGATAACAGCAACAGAATTTGATGGGTATGCCATCAACTGGTGGGAACAAATTGCAACCACTAGACGACACAATGGAGAGCCCCAAATTACATCTTGGTATGAAATGAAAACCATGATGAGGAAGAGATTTGTACCAATCCACTATGGAAGAGACCTGCATCAGAAACTAAGGAGATTAACCCAAGGAACTAGAAGTGTGGAGGATTATCACCAAGTGATAGAGAATCTCATGATCAAAGATGAAGTAGACGAGACTATGGAGGCTAGTATGGCACGGTTCCAAGGAGGACTTAATAGAGATATCCAGGATCGATTGGAGTTGCAAGAGTATGAGGACATGGATGAATTACTTCACAAAGCTATCCTTATTGAGCAACAAAACAAAAGAATGAGCAATACCAGGAACCCCTATGTTGCAAACCCTAAACCGCCTTACAACAGGGAGGTTCATCTTTCAAGACGCCTGCCAAGGCCAGAGAGGGATCTTCTGTTCTTTCCCCACGTGATGATAAGGGCAAAGGACCAACAACCCAAACGCCTCCAACAAGAACCAGGAACATCAAGTGCTTCAGGTGCCAAGGATTTGGACACTAAGAAAATGAGTGTTCAAACAAAAGGGTTATACTTATTTTAGAGAATGGAGAGATGAAATCATAAGATGACCAATCAGACACAGAAAATGAAGCTTATCCTGTTCAATGACAACTATTGGTGACTAGGAGGACCTTGAGTGCACAACCTAAGATGCAAGAACAAAGGGAGAACTTGTTCCACACTCGATGCCTCGTTCAGGAAAAGGTGTGTAGCCTGATCATAGATGGAGGGAGCTGCACAAACGTTGCCAGCCATACACTTTTGGACCGGCTTAATTTGGTTACTCACAAGCACCCTACACCATATCAGCTACAATGGCTCAATGAGGAAGGAGAAATGAAAGTTACAAAACAAGTGTAAATACCTTTGAGCATTGGCAAATACCAAGATCAGATCACTTGTGATGTGTTGCCCATGGAAGCCAGCCATACTCTATTGGGAAGACCCTGGCAATACGATAAGCGAGCCATGCATGACGGCTTTACCAACAAGCATTCCTTTATTCACCGAGGCAAACAAATCACAATGGTACCCCTCACACCCCATGAGTTTCACCATGATCAAATGCAACTAAAAGTAAGAAGAGAAGAAGCCCAAACAGCACACATGGATACTCACGCCAAAGACCCCGCTAAGGTAAGTCACTACAGACTTTTTGCTACTCCTAGTGATGTCAAACATTCTTTAAATTATCAACAATTTATGATGTTGCTAGTTTTTAAGGATTTATTAACTAGTAGTACTAACCTGACTCCAGAAATACCGAGAGAAATTGAGATTATATTGCAATAGTATAGGGATGTGTTTCCAGAAGACCAGCCAGTGGGACTACCTCCTTTCAGAGGTATAGAACATCAGATTGACTTTGTACCAGGCGCCAATCTTCCAAACAGACCGGCTTACAGGACCAATCCTGTGGAGACAAAGGAACTTCAAAGACAGGTCAATTAGCTATTGGAGAAATGACACATCCGTGAGAGTCTAAGTCCATGTGTCGTACCAGTCTTGCTTGTGCCTAAGAAAGATGGTAGTTGGCGCATGTGTGTAGATTGCAGAGCCATAAACAACATCACAATTAAGTAGAGAGATCCTATTCCTCGTTTGGATGATATGCTTGATGAGTTATATGGATCTTGTGTCTTTTCTAAGATTGATTTGAAAAGCGGATACCATCAGATTAGAATGAAAGAAGGAGATGAATGAAAAACTGCTTTTAAAACAAAATTAGGATTGTATGAATGGTTAGTTATGCCTTTTGGACTTACTAATGCACCTAGTATATTCATGAGATTAATGAACCATGTCTTAAGAGCATTCATAGGACGATTTGTAGTGGTTTATTTTGATGATATTTTGATTTGCAGTAAAAACATGACAGATCACATTGATCACCTTAGACATGTCTTAGATGTTTTAAGAAAAGAAAACTTGTATGCAAACAGAAAGAAATGCTCTTTTGAAACAGATAACCTAGTCTTTTTAGGCTTTGTTGTTACTTCACAAGGTATCCAGGTAGATGAGGAGAAAGTGAAGGCAATCAGGGAATGGCTCACGCCTAAAAACATAGGAGAGGTAAGAAGTTTCCATGGACTTGATGGACTCTATAGAAGATTTGTGGAGGACTTCAGTACCATTGCAGCCCCATTTACAGAAGTGATTAAGAAAACTGTGGGGTTCACTTGGGGACCAGCCCAAGCAGAAGCATTTGAGCTGCTGAAAGGGAAGTTGACCAACGTCCCTTTACTTGTATTACCAGACTTTTCTAAAACTTTTGAAATTGAATGTGATGCATCAGGAATTGGAATTGGTGCTGTGTTAATGCAGGAAAGGAGACCCATGGCATATTTTAGTGAGAAGTTAGGAGGAGCGACTCTTAATTATCCTACCTATGACAAAGAGTTGTTTTCTCTAGTGAGAGCCCTGCAGATGTGACAACACTACTTATGGTCTAAGGAGTTTGTAATTCACACAGATCATGAATCTCTCAAACATCTCAAGGGACAACATAAGCTGAACAAAAGACATGAACGATGGATGAAGTTTATTGAGATCTTTCCCTATGTCATCAATTACAAACAAGGTAAGGAGAACATTGTAGCAGATGCTCTCTCAAGGAGGTATGTTCTCTTATCTATATGAAAACAAAATTATTGGGTTTTGAACATCTTAAAACTTGTTATACTAATGATCCTGACTTTGGAGAGTTGGATAAGGACACTAACACTCATGCCCAGGGGCGATTTTATCAATTCAAGGGATTTTTGTTTCGTGATAATAAAATATGTGTACCATGTGGAACGATCAGAGAGTTGTATGTTAGGGAAGCTCATGGAGGTGGTCTAATGGGACACTTTGGCGTTGCCAAGACCTTGGCCACGTTACAAGAGCATCTGTACTGGCTCAGCATGAAAAAGGACGTGGAGAAGGTGTGTTCGAAATGCGTCGAGTGCAAACAAGCTAAATCCAAGGTACAGTCTACAGGTTTGTATAATCCATTACCTATACCTGATCATCCTTGGGTAGACATTTCTATGGACTTTGTTTTAGGGTTACCTCGAACTAGGAAAGAAAGAGACAATATCTTTGTGGTGGTTGATAGATTTTCTAAAATGACCCATTTCATACCTTGTCATAAAACAGATGATGCAGTTTTATTGGTTGAGTTGTTTTTTAGGAAAGTTGTTAGATTACATGGAATGCCTAGGACAATTGTTTCAGTCAGGAATTTTAAATTCCTTAGTCATTTTTGGAGGACCCTTTGGGGAAAGTTAGGTACTAGACTATTATTTTCCATAATTTGTCATCCACAAACTGACGGCCAAACATAATCTGTAAATAGAACCCTATCTACCATTTTAAGAGCCGTCATTAAGAAGAACATTAGGACTTGGGAGGATTGTCTACCTCATGTCGAATTTGCTTACAATAGATCAGTCCACTCAGCAACAAAAATGACCCCTTTCCAAATTGTGTATGGTTTCAATCCATTGTCTCCTTTAGATTTATTTGCTTTACCTTTAAAAGACCAGACTAACCTTGATGGACAAAAGAAAGCTGAGTTTGTTAAATCTTTGCATGAACATGTTATGAAAAATATTGATGAAAGGACTAAGATGTATACCAAGAAGAAAAACAAGGGTTGAAAAGAACTAGTGCTAGAACCTGGAGATCTTATTTGGATTCATCTAAGGAAGGAAAGATTTCCAAATGAGAGAAAATCGAAACTAATGCCAAGAGTGGACGGACCATTTTCAGTCCTACGAAGAATCAACAATAATGCTTACCAAATAAATCTCCAAGGTAAGTATTCTATAAGTTCTACTTTTAATAATTTTGACTTAATTCTTTTTGTTGCAGATGAATTGGATATGAGGTCAAATCCTTTTAAAGGAGGAGGGGATGGTGCGACCTGAAATGAGCAAGACCTCTTGGCAACATTAGAGGACTTGGACTCAACTGAAGAAGAGAGTGGAGAAGAGAAAGAAGATTGGACCAGGCAGCCACCCTGCGCGGAACATGGGCCGTCCGAGAAATCCGGCATAGAACGTGGGCTGCCCACGAACCAAAGCACCAAGCACGGCGTCCAAACCGGTCCTGAACCCGGCCTTGATCATGGACGTGACCTAGCCCTCGGATGTGACCTGTTCCCAGACTTTGGTCACGATCCCGCAAAACCCGGCGCCAAATGCGGCCTCGACCCCGGTCCGTCCGCATGATCTGGCACTGACCACGACCAACATCCCGACACACTTGACTCGGATGAACCTCGACCCGACCGGCACAGGTATCACCCTCGACCTGACCACGGCCCACGACCCAAACATGACCCAAACCCGACCAAGCAATACCAATGGCCCAAGGATCAACAAAATGAAAGAGAAGAAGGAACGGACCAAGTTAGAGCCCAAGAAAACAAGGAATTATGGCTTGGCCCAGTGACAAGATCAAAGAGTAAAGCCCAAGCTCAGGTCCAAGAAGAGAAGGAATTATGGCTTGGCCCATTAACAAGATCAAAGAGTAAAGCCCAAAGAAAGACCCTTCATGCCTTGATTAAATTCGAATCCAAGAATGAAGGAGAGTTTGAAATTAAACCACCCAATTGCTTTAATTTATTGGTTTGTAAATAGTCACTTAATTTAAACAAGAAATTATAGATTAGGCCAAGAAATCTGTTGGCATAAAATTAGGAATAAATTAGTTAGGATTTTTATTGTTAGCATCGAGTAGTTAGAATATTCATTTTTGTAGGCATAATCTTGTTGGGGATTTCTGCCTCTAAAAAAGGCTTCTACCCCCCCCCCTTTGTAAAACACATCGAATTTTATAAACATAGACTTATAGCATTTTTGCTTCCTTTTGCTTTCTTTGTTCAGTCTAAGAACATTGATCCTAATTCACTAAAGAGTAAAATAATCTACTGTGAAATTCCATAGCTCTAAGTAGGGTGAACCTGTGCTAGTGGAATCAAAATCCCACCTTCACTCACGCCTAGATTGGAGAGCTAGTAGCCTCCAATCCTTCATCAACAAACCGCTGCTACAAGGAAAGCTAGTAGCCTCCTCCAACGCCATTCCTCCTTCATTCAAGTCGATCCTTTGGTTTTAATACAACCAGGACCGCACCACCAGCTTCATCCATGGATCCATCCTCATCAGCTCCATCCATGGCTCCATCCTCCCGGCCACGAACAAGGTCACAGGCGCGGGAAGTGCCAGCCTCAACTTCAATCCCGGCGCGGCCTTCTCTCCAACCAGGCCAAACACCTCCTCTTAGTCATGAGGTGGGCCAGAAATCTAGACATGATCAAGAGGAGGATTCAGAAAAAGATATTCTAGTCTCAGCTTCTAGAAGGCAAAGGGACATCCAACCTAACCTTGTGGATGCTCTAGAAGGAGAAGAAAAATGGGAACCAGCTGTTGTTCTTAGAAGAAGTACAAGGCAGATATTCCCACCCAAATTCTACTACAACAACAATGCATTAGTTCATCATGATCAGGGAGTGTGTAATCTAGTTCATATATTTGATTCTCATGTTGCATTTACTGTTAGCCTTGATAAAGAGCAAATTTCAAAGACCTATGAGGAAGCAATAGAGATAAATGAGTGGAGAGAAGCAATTCAAGCTGAAAGACAAGTTATTGAGAAGAATCAAACCTATACGCCAGCAACTCTTCCAAAAGGGAAAAGGGCTGTAAGTTCTAAATGGATCTTCACCATTAAATATAAAAGCAATGGTGAGATAGATATGTATAAAGCTAGGTTGGTAGCTAGAAGATTCATACAAACTTATGGTGAAGATTATAGGGATACTTTTGCTCTTGTAGGTAAATTACTCTCAGTTAATGTTGTTTTGTCTCTTGATGCTAACCTTAATTGGGTGTTATGGAAAATGGATGTTAAGAATGCATTCTTACAAGTTGAGCTAGAAGATGATGTATACATGACACCACCACCAGTTCTAGAAGATCAAGTAGGTGGTGGCAATAAACTGAGATTAAGAAAGACTATTTATGGCTTAAAACAATCTCCAAAAGCTTGGTACCATAAGAAGAATGTGACCTTAAGGGACAGAGGCTTCAAAAGGTCAGAAGTTGAACACACTCTCTTTACATTTCAGAGTAAGGAAGATATTTTGGTTATACTCATTTATGTGGATGACATAATCATATCAGAGTGATAAAGTAGGCATTGATTCTACTAAAGCTTATTTAAAGAGTGTCTTTGATATTAAGGATCTAGGTGAACTTAAATACTTCTTAGAAATTGAAGTGTGTAGGTTCAAGGAAGGTCTCTTCTTATCTCAGAGAAAATATATTGTGGACTTACTAACCTCTACAGGTATGATGAAAGTTAAACCAGCTAAGACACCCCTAAAAGAAGTTACAAGATAGAACCTGAGGGGGAGCTAGAAAATGATGAGTTCCATGATACAAAGTTGTATAGAAAAGTGGTTGGTAAGCTCATATATTTAACCATCACTAGACCTGACTTATGTTTTGCAGTGAATCAGGTGTCTCAACATATGCAAGACCCAAAGATAAGGCATTGGGATATGATCATGTGCATATTGAGATACTTGAAAGGCACTAAAGAACAAGGTATATGGATGAGTTGTAATGGAAGCACAGAAGTTATAGGTTATTGTGATGCAGATTGGGCAGGAGACAGAGAAGATAGGAGAAGCCCAACCGGCTACTGCACCTTCATAGCAGGTAATCTTGTGACTTGGAAGACTAAGAAGCAGAAGGTTGTATCTTGTGACTTGGAAGACTAAGAAGCAGAAGGTTGTATCTTGTTCTAGTGCAGAAGCTGAATACAAGGGTATGTGGAAGCTTAATACAAAATGCATCTGGTTGAAGCAACTTCTTCTTGACATTCTTGGCGTGAGCTTGGAGTCTCCTATCATTGTCCATTGTGACAATCAAGCAGCTATACACTTTGAATCTAACTCTGTGTTTCATTAAAGAACCAAACATATTGAGGTGGATTGTCATAAGGTGAGAGAAGCTATTGAAAATAGAATCATATTACCTTGCTATACAAGGAGTGAGGATCAACTAGTAGATGTGTTCACCAAGGCTACTACACTGAAGACTGGCGGCTCTATCTACCCAAAGCTTAGCCTCATGTCCATTCCACAACACTAATCCTGATCATGAAGTGATATACTCTTTTTCCCTAGAAAAGGTTTTGTTCCAATTGGGTTTTCTTTCTTTAGGTTAACAAGGTAATGCTTCATGGTTGCAAGCTTAGTCATTCTCCATGACTTAAGCTTGATGGGGAGTGTTGGAATGAAAAAGAATGATGAAGACAAAGAGAAAAAATGAAGAAAGTGTGTTTTAGACTCTAAGTAGGCGCCATGTGTCCAAAGAGAGTGACTTAGGCATGTTTGTGATTAATGATATGTTATTCTTGTAGCCAAACATGTATTAGGCTATCTTCGTATCCAAACAAGCCTAAATTAGATTAGTATAAATAGTTGTTTCCTTCTTCCTTTGTAAGCAAGAAACTCATTTTTCTAAAATCTCAATAATATTCATTCTCACTTTTTCTTTAATATCTCTCTCTCAATTTCCAAATTTCTAAATCTCTTAAACTCTTAATCTTTCAATTTCCTCATCGCTTTGATCCGTCATGCGAACTCTAAATCTATATAAACTTTGCATTCAAGTTGACTAACTTTCTCCATCCTTTAAAGTATCTATGATTTCTCATCAAAAGCATCATTCAAGGTGGACGAATCTAGGTATCAATTGCTACTTTAGTGATTAGGCTACAAGTGTATAAGGGTTACAGAAAATCTTTTGGAAATGTAGGATATTATGCAAAATCGTAAGAGATAATTGAACCAAATAAATAAAAACTTCTCGAAGAAACCGGAGCTGCAAGTGCACAAGAACGGTGTAGTAATTATCGTATCGATACACTGGTGATTGCGAAAACACACTTTGAACCTACAAAACTCAAGTTAAGCTAGATCAAAACAGAAACATTATGATTTTTTATCTAAGAAAAGTAATCCAAATCAAAGAGAAAATCGGTTTGAATAAAATAGGAAAAGGTGTTAAGCCATGAAAAATTCGCAAAAATACATATTATGCAAGCAACGATAATTAGATTTCATTGTTTAAGTTCCTACATAACAAATCAATAGATTTAGCTTTCATTGGTTATTATAAGTTGTAAATATGCATTAATTGATCATGTAAAAATTGTTCATTGAACTTCCCAACTCAGCTTAAGATAGTTACAATGCCTAGGTCATTCAAATACAAGTTCATGACTTTCAATTCATCACTTTCTGGCTCTAAATTTTTTTAGATCAGATCTTTAGGTAGCTACACTAAATTCATTCAATAAGAACAAGTAAAAATGAAGAACTTAAGAATAAAACCCTATTATAATCGCTATACAAATAACATGTTTTGTACTTATTGAAAATCTCATAACCTAACAATGGAAAATCTCAAACATGGTTAAGAAATTAAAGAGAATAGAAGAATAAATAATAATTTTTATTAAAGAGAGAAGTGTTAGAAGATCAAATCAAATTTGTTAAACAAAAGTTGGAGAAATTCTCTTAATTCTCTAAAAAACAACTTTGCAAAATTGTGTCAATACAATTTACCATTAGTCAAACAGCTTAATGGATTAGTTCATAAGCTTAATCGATTTTTATAATATCAAAATGCTCATATAACAAAAAGTATATAAAATGAAAGAAAAATACTTTAAAGTGACTTATACCATAAACAATTCTAGATCAAAATGGTTATGATAGGATTTTTGTTAAGTTTGAAAGGTATTTGAGTATGTGACCCAAGTTTTAGCCACGTTTATAAAAGAAAAGAAAGTGAAAATGGGGAAATAATCTCCCGCGCATCTCACTGTCAAATTGGCGCCACAATAGAGACGAAAGACTGAAAATGCCCAAATTAGATCTATGAGGCTGAGAAAATAAACCCTAACGCCAACCAGAAACAACATTTCCGATGAAGTCACGATCGCTAAAGCTCCGGGAAGCCCATAAAGTCGGCGGAAGCGCCGCCTCGTTCTGCTCTATCCTTTGGGACCACAAGGCGGAACACTTTGTCACTTCATCTTCTTCGGATCCATCCATCTCCGTCCACGATGGACTCTCGCCTTCCTCTTCGCCCCCGAAGATTCTCCGACATCACCAAGACGGCGTCACCGCTTTGGCCCTTAGTCACGACTCTGCTTTCCTCGCCTCTGGATCTATCGATCATTGCGTAAAGCTCTACAAATTCCCAAGTATATATTCAATTTCTCAGCTTCGTTGGGTTCTTGGGTAAACTTTAAATTCTCCCAATTTGATGCCTAACGGGAGTCTAATTCTTAGCGACATTCGTTACTTTTTCTAAGAGCTTCTCTTTCAATTTTGCCTCAGGTGGGGAATTTCAGACGAACATAACCAGATTCACGCTTCCGATTCGCGTGCTTGCGTTTAATGGCTCAGGGAGTCTATTGGCAGCTGCTGGAGATGATGAAGGAATCAAACTCATCAACACGATTGATGGCTCAATTGTAAGAGTTCTAAAAGGGCATAACGGGCCTGTGACTGGCTTAGATTTCAACCCTAATGGTGAGCTCTTGGCTTCGCTTGACTCAACTGGAACTGTGTTATGCTGGGAGCTACAAAACGGAATTATTTCGTATACCCTTAAGGGTGTTGCTCCCGACACAGGTTTCAGCACTTCTATTGTGAATATTCTTAGATGGAGTCCCGATGGTCGAATCCTCGCCGTGCCTGGTTTGTTAAACGACGTCGTCATGTATGATAGATTTACTGGGGAGAAGCTTTTTGCGCTGAGAGATGATCATCTCGAGGCTATATGCTATTTAACGTGGGCTCCGAATGGGAAGTATATAGCTACATCTGGTTTAGATAAACAAGTGCTTCTCTGGGATGTTGATAAGAAACAGGACATCGATAGGCAAAAATTCGAGGAGAGGATTTGTTGTATGGCCTGGAAACCGAACTGTAATGCTCTGTCGGTGATTGATGTCAGGGGAAAATATGGAATTTGGGAATCTTTAGTTCCATCATCAATGGTATCTCCTACTGAGGGTATTCCAGACATACTACCAAAGAGGAGGAATGAGATTCTTATATTTGACGAGGATATGGAGGAAGAAACTTCTGAAAGTATAAATGATACTCGCGTAGAGAGTGATGATGGCGAATCTCATCAACCTAGCAGGAAAAGATTGAGGAAAAAAACCGTTATTGATGACAATAGTGATGCAGATGAGGAATTTTATGATGGGGGTAGCATACCTACGACATCTGGCTACAGGAAAAAAGCACATAAAGAGAAGCACGGTGTGGGAAGTGGGGTTCCCAGGAGCATTGTAGCATCAACCAAGTACAAAATGCAAAAACCTTTTCAACCTGGAGCAACACCACCGGAACCAGGAAAGAGGACATTCTTGTGTTACAATATGTTGGGATGCATAACTACAATTGAACACGAAGGGAACTCCCGTATTGAGGTGCTTGAGGCTTACATTTGTTATGCTTCTAATTTATAAAGTCTTTCTTATAAACAATTTCCAGAAAGAAAGATTCTTCAGTGTAATTTTGAATTTTTTGTTCTTGTCACTCTAAATGCAGACCGATTTTCATGATACTGGAAGAGGTCCACGAGTTTCATCAATGATCGACATCTATGGCTTCACTATGGCATCAATAAATGAAAGTGGATGTGTCTTTGCAAACCCCTGCAAGGGAGAAAAGAACATGAGTGTTCTTATGTATCGACCATTTAGAAGCTGGGCCAGTAATAGTGAGGTTAGAAGATGATCACCTACACAAAATTCATCAGAAATTACAGAACAGGATAGAAAATAAATGAGTTGCTTACTTTTTGATTGAAACATGAAGTGGACAATGAGGTTTGAAGGTGAAGAGGTGAAGGTTGTCGCAAACGGTTCTGGTTGGGTTGCTGCGATTACTAGCCTCAATTTGCTTCACATATTTAGCGAGGGTGGCTTACAGGTTTCTTTTTTTGCTTTCTATTCTTTGTCATGTCTCTACACAGCTAATTGATCATCGTTTACCATAAAGTGTCGTAATGGATTTTCTCTGCTGAACTTGCTGTTGTGTATCTTGTTCCTTGAAATGGGTCTGTTGACACTAGTTGTATGCAACTGTTGGTTTTTTCGTGATTACTCTCAGAATCTGCAGCTCTTGAAAAACTAACTTGAACAGAATGCTAATGAAAGACATAATCATACATAGCATATCAATATTTAGTCAGTGTGTTTCGACTTAAATAGATTTTATCTAACTTAAACAAAACACTAGTCTGTAATGTGTACCTCAGTATTGATAAATTTTGCTTATTTGATCTGATAAGTTCTGGTCATTTCTTGCAGAAACATATGCTTTCCCTTGATGGTCCCGTAGTCACTGCTGTAGGATGCAAGGATCAACTTGCTGTAGTAACTCATGTTTCAGACTGTCTTCCCTCAAATGAACAGGTAAGCATCCTTTCCCACCATGGTTTTCCTTGTTTTATTCGTCTTATTAATTAACCTTGGAGTTACTTGGCTTCTCCTAAATAGAGTGAGAGGACATTTCCATTCATGTGTGAATACCGATTCAAAACTTCTTAACGCTAATATCTTATGGCTCCAACGAGGAGAAATGATTCATTCATTGGGAGAATGAAGAATTTAATCCTCACGGACTAATGGAAACAGTGATCTTCATCGTAAACTAAATTAAAACTTATATACGTTATCTTAATCGGGATTTTTTTTCTCTTTTTTTTTGCTGTGGTTTCACTGTACGAAACTTCGACTTTAAGAACTCTGAACTAAAACCAAACTACTACAGAGACTGAAAATAACCTCCTCGGAATTGGGAAATATCCCCATTAGTATTGTGTCCATATGTTCAAAAATATCAGATGAAAGTTTCATACCAGCGCATGTTAGTATCACATTGTCATGTATCTATCAGTATGACAAACAAACATACAGTCAGGTCGTTATGTACCATGCATTCTCGCCTCATCCTTGTTCAAGCATCATGCAGGTGATGGAGTTTAGAGTCTTGAACATATCCAATATGACTCAACAGTTGAAGGGTCGTATTGCCTTAAGCCCTTGCTCACGTTTGACATGGATAGGATTCAGTGAGGAAGGTTGTTTCAGCTCATTTGATTCTGAGGTTTGCTTGGTTTACTCATTTGCTATTGCGTTGAAACTTATTACTTACAATATGCATTACAACAACAACTAGTTTATTGTAGGGTGTGTTGAGGGTTTTCACAAGTCAATATGGTGGCTCATGGATCCCAGTCTTCAGGTTTCTTTCCGTAGCTATCTACAATTTCTGACAAGTTTCCTTACTCATGTTTTCGAAAATTATTGTTGTTTTTACTTACTGAATTCATTGTCATTTTCAGTACCACTAAAGAGAAGAAACGAGAAGAAAACTACTGGGTGGTTGGCTTAAATACAACCAGTTTGTACTGTATAGCTTGTAAACACCCTGAGATTTTTCCACAGGTAATATATATACTTTAGTTGTCGATACTAAGGTTGACTGTATCGGCAACAGGATATGTTGTCTCACCATTCGTCTTTCTCCATTTCAGGTGAGCCCAAAACCAATCCTTACCATTCTGGACTTTTCTCTCCCGCTTGCATCCTCAGATTTAGGAGCAGCATCGCTAGAAAATGAGTTCATTCTAAAGCAGCTGCGTTTATACGAGGTTTTCTCTCTCCTTGTTACATAATTTTACTTTGCTGTTATTTCTTTCTTCTCTGTTCAAGTTTCGTAAGCAGTGTGATCTGAATTGTTAGCTACCGGAGTTTGTTTCAAACTGTCAAAGTTTATTTTGGGTAACAACAGGGGATAAATATACCAGGAGAATTCATTTTCTTGCAAAACCTTTGTTCCTCTACGTTCATGTGTAAATCTAGTTATCTGTAACCAAACTAGAGACATTCTCATTGCGAAATCTTCTGAAACGAATATCAAGTATCGGTATATTTAACCAATTCCAGTATATCTTTTCCTCGTGATATCAGACTCAAAGAAGGGTGGACGATATGGCTTTGGCCGGGGTGGACACAACAGCACTTGAAGATGAGACTTTCGACCTAGAAGTTTCTCAAGATAAATGCATACTAAGGCTCATCAGTTCGTGTTGTAGTAGTAAGTCAATTTACATGTGTTCGTACATGCATGTGTGAATTCATATGCTAAGAACATTTTGAAATCCATGTGAAGTTATTGTCCAGATTTTGATAGCAAGATTCTTTAATTTCTTATAGGTGACAAGTTTGTAAGGGCCGGCGAACTTATGAGGCTTTTAACTCTAGAAAAATCAATGAGAGCAGCAATAACACTGGTTACCAAACTCAAGCTTCCATTTTTGGCAGAGAAATTCTGTAGCATACTCGAGGTTCTACAAAACTTTCATATTTCTTATATTTTGCACAAAAGGGAAGAAAGATCATTCACAGATCCTCTTTTTCATGATGCTAACTTCTGGTTCTTCACTAACAGGAAAGGTTGCTCGAAGAAGCTAACGAGGCAATTACAAATCATCCACAGAATCCAAGCACAGAAGTGGTTAATTCCAAGGTCCAGAATCCTCCAGCTCCGCGTAAGACAAGTGAAAATACAGAGGCAGTTCTGAAATCTTCTGCAACTAAGCCGTCTGCTACTACACTTGTGAGGAAAGCAAAACTTTCAGAAGGTCATAAAATGAGAGACGAAACTGACGATGCGAAGAAAAGAGAGATCAAGAAATTTAATTTAATAAAGAATCCGGTGAACAATGTTAACAACGAAGACAAGGGACTGAAAAAGGAATCGAATCAAGAAGAGGCACGACGTTCTTCAAACCCCTTCCTGAAATCAACTGTTTAATTTTTTTAGTTGGTGGTTGTTATATTTAACAAGGGTATGATGAATAGATTTGTTTCAGTTTATTTCAGATTATGTTCCTGCATCTGAAGTATTACACAGTTTTGATACATGATTAGTTGTTTTACAATACAACAAGCGGCTATATTTCTCTCTGAGTGTTTTCGGTTTAATTTCATAATCAAATTGGCCGATAAATTTTACTTTGGGCAAAAGCAACGGACAAACACACATACATGCAGATGGAGAAATAGATTTACAAGTCATTTCCTTATATCCGAACACAGACTTTGGCAGAATGTGACGAAAAAGTCGGTGACAAACAAGAATCAAAACGGGTAATGCTCTGATGTTCTCGATAGAAGGAAATGACTTGTAAAATCTATTTCTCCATCTGCATGTATGTGTGTTTGTCCGTTGCTTTTGCCCAAAGTAAAATTTATCGGCCAATTTGATGCTCTCTCTCTCTCTCTCTCTCTCTCTCTCTCTCTCTCTCTCTCTCTCTCTCTCTATGTTTCAGAAATGTCATGTCCTGCTGGTTTAAAAGCTAGCTGCATATGAGCAGTTTGATTTATGGACTTGGAAAGATGTTTCTACGAGAGCCTACAATCTGGAAACATACCAATTATACAGCAATTCAAATGAGAAATAGGCCTAAGTTGTTATGGGGAATAAAGAGCTAAGACTAGCCAAATAAAGATAGAGGGTAGTAAGAGTTTCTTACTACAGGCTATTCTCTACAATATAACATTTAAGGTCGTGATCTTTTGTTGCTGCATGCAGGGCACTTGTACTGTTTGATATGCTCAGCTCTAGCTGGAGTTATCTTTACACACTTCCCATGGAACCATACCTCACATACGTCACAGCAGATCCAGAATTCATCAGTATTAGTACCATCACCGTCTCCACAGGCTCCACAAAGGGTTTCGCCATGTTCCTCCTCGTCCTCTTCATCTGATCTTTCTTCCTCCTTGTTTTCCTGCATGGCCCTTGAGCTTTTGCCATCTGAAGTTCTCTGCATTCCGAAACAAACAACACATATTAAACTACACCAGAAAAGCTAAAAGCTGAAACTCAAAACCAATCCAACCAACACAGTGGTTCCATGGTGTAAATTTTATTCTCTATAGTCTATAGAGACTTCCAAGGTCATGAATTAACCCAATTCTCACAAAAGAAAGAAGCTAGTAATAGATTTAGTAAGTTATATAAAGTGAGTGAACTGATGACAACATGAAAACTATAGGTCTACTTTGCCAATCTTAGTTCCTTAAAACTCCAAAACCCAAATAGTAAAAAAGGAAAGCACGAGTCTTTACCACTTTCGAATTCGACTTGGATACATTGCCATTTCGATTAGCAGCAGAGGCTTTTTCCTTTGTTTGTTTTTTGGCATTTCCAGTCACTTCTTCAAATATAGTAGGAACTCCATTGATCATATCGAACAAGCGCTTCCTAAATTAGACAAGCCAATCATACCGGTTAGCAAATAATACACCTGAAAGTACATCTTTAAACCCATGAACCCCATTACCTATCAGCCTTATCGAAAGCGAATCTTGACCCGAAGTAAAACGAGACAGAGAGCAACCAAGTGTCACTGTGAATAGCAACAAGAGAAAGCCATTCCTTTTCAGAAAGTCCATCTCTTGCAAAATTAATGCCTAGAGCTGGCTCTGGAAGCTCTGGAGGCACTTCTTCAGCAGGTAAATTAACTTCCCACTGTTCATTTGGTAACCCATACAAGCAAAGATTCTCCTTCTCTGAAATCCAAAATTGTATATATTATCTTACAAAAAAAAACCAAACGAGTCAAATTACCACATAAGAGTCAGGATTCGAGACTAGGTCTACTCAAAATTGGGATAAAAATCGAGCAAAAGAGACAGAGATAGAAACCCTAACCAGGGTCGCATTGCTGGTAAAAATCTTGAACATCTGCAATAGAAAAAAAGCGAATCAATTAGATCGGAGAAGATAACATCACAAAACAGATCCGAACACACTAGAAAACCCAGATATTACATATACAAAAAAAATCAGATAAGATTGCGAATACCGGTGGTGAGAGCTTTGACAATGGCGGCTCGACGGCCTTTGAAATCCCTGAATACTTCTTCGACAGTGCGAGGATTGTAGAGACCAGCTCCTCCTTCCATAGCTCTCTCTCTCGCTCTCTCTGAGGTTTAGGTACTTTCTAAAAATTAAATCGAATGAAGACTGAAAAAGCTGCGCCGTGGACTGTGACAGACCCGATCTTCTTTCTTATTGACAAAGTCTTTAAGTCAGTGTTTGCTTTTGGTTAAAGATGGGCTCGGGTCGGTTCGTAAGTACAACCTTTCAAGCCCAGACCCGTTAACTAATTATTGGACAGGGGATATTTTCCTCTAAAGCTATGTAGAGAAACTTATGGTTTGGCGGATAGATTTTTTTCTTTTTTCTCTTCTACTTTATTAAAACTTCACAGCAAACAGAAAATATAATTTATTAAAACAGAACATTATAACTACATATTATTTACATAAAAATACATTATAACTTTAAGAAAACTTTAAAATTTTACTAAGGATAATAATGTTAAATTGTTATAAACTATTTATGTCATGTCTATTATAAGTCTACAAACTCATGTTTTAGTGAAGAATTATGTGGCATAATGATATTCATTTTTGAAATTCATTGTTTGGAGTTCGAACCTAAAATTCCACAATATTAAAGGAGATATTAAAACTACTAGGCTAAGTTAAAAAAATTCATGTTTAAAAATGTTTCAAATTTAATCTAAAACATGTATTTATAAATTTATAATAGAGATCACTTAAATCTTTACAATAGAATGTTTTATAATGTTTTAGAATTACTTATTTGACTTTTTTTGATTTCTAGCGCGTGTAACACACGCCCATCAATTATTTATCTCCCCATTTTCTTGCGATTGTTCCCCTGTTGCAGCACCTCTCGCCTCTCTAGTACCCGGGTCCGACCAGTAATATGAGAGGACTCATGCCATCGTCGTGTCCCATCATGCTGGTTGTTTCAGCTTGCAGCGGTCGACTGCTTGTATTGTTTCTTTGAACGCAGCTTGGGTGGAGTTCTGTCGTGTGTGACGGATACCTCACGGTAGTTTAGACGATGATTCGCAGCTTGGCTTCTCCTCACTTGTCGTGGTTGTGAGATCTGACTGCGTCTCTCAGTCCATTTTACTGTCGCACGGTAACGAACGGCAAAGGTCTAATTCGTAGATCTGCGCTCCTCCCTTGATTTCTTGGCGATGGACTATGCTTCTCTGCAGTTGCTCCCCTATGTGCTCTGATTTTTCTTTTTCCAACCTTTTGTTTGGAAGATTTGGTGCTCAGCCTACTTTCTCCGGTGGTTCGGGCTTCTCTGTGATGGTCTCTACTCGAGGATGGCAGTGGTCCAAAAGTCAGTCGCCTCTGTCCCCTCTATGTAGGTTGGATCTGGTGGTCTCTTGGGTGGTCTCCGGTGGCTGAAGGAAAGTTCAATGACCTTGGACCTCTTTTTATCGGAAGTGAAAAATTATTTGGAAGAGAAAAATTATTTGGTAAGAAGATTTTTTATTCTTAGTAGACAACTTGAGATGGTAGTTACAAATGAAGGTGTAAAGAGATATTTATAACCTCCATAACATAAAATATCTTACATATTTTAATTCAAAATCTAGATTATTCTATTATAATTATCTAGATATTTTTATAAAATATCTAGATTTTTATTTTCTATAAGTTTTGAGCAGGTGGAGATGAAAAGATATTTTTAGAGAGTTTCTAAAATATGGATCAAGCATTAGGGTTTGGACAAACAAATATTTATTAGATCATTGTCCCAATTATTAAACTTGATCCAAAATCAAGTTTATTTCTCAACACCCCCTCTTAAACTTCCTTTTTTTATTCCAAGGAAATATCTCATCTTGATAAAGTATTCCCGTTTGAGTGTCTTGGTGAAGATATCGGCTACTTGGTCATTTGTCTTCACATATTTCAATTTTACATCCATCTTGATAACATATTCTCTAATGTAATGATAACGAGTGACAGGACTCTTCGCCAATGCTATTGCTGACTTGTTATCCACAAAGATCTTTGATCGCTCCTCTTGTGGCAAACTCAACACTTTGGGCTGGTTCTGTAACCAAATAGCATGGCAAACACATGAAGTAGCTGCTACATATTCAATGAATATAAACTTTTTGCTTTTGTCTTCAAGCTTGCTTTGCTTCTCGTTTTGTACATGTGTGTGAGCGATGCTTCCAAAAACTCTTAAGTGAGAAACACCGGGTTTCCTTTCGATCCAAGCTTTTTGTGGAGTTTTTCCCTAAACACTTCTTGTCGGAGATCGGTTTAAAAGATAAACCGCACAAGCAACTGCTTCTGCCCATAATTCCTTCAGTAGCTTCTTACTTCTGCCCGTAATTCTCTAATTGTTACACAAGGCTCAAGATGTTGGTCTTCATGGTTGGAATGTAATAAACGTTGGAGATGAATTGATGGTCTCCATTCTTTAATTGGATGAAAATGTTACCTTTATCCTTCACTTTCATCTTTGATTCATCTCCCAAAGCCACATTTCCTTTCACCGATTCATCAAGTTCCATGAACATGCTTTTTCCTTCTGTACATGTGATTACTTGCACCACTTTCAAAGTACCACTCTTGATTATCTTCTCCTTCATCTTTTTTATAAGCCATCAATAACATTTGTTCTTCTTTTTTGTTTTCTTCCATATAGTTGACCTTTTCTTGGACTCGTTTGTTGTTAGAAGCTTTAGATTCGGATGCATAATATCCATACTTCTCACAATTATAGCATTTGACATTTGTTTGTCGTACCTTAGTGGGTTTCCTCTCCCATGACCTCATGATGAGTCTTCTCTTCTTTGCTTAGTGTTGTCTTCATAGGATCTCCAACCTCTTCTATTTCCGTATACACGAGCTCTTCCTCGTGATTGAAATCCAACTCTTTTTAGATAAATTCGGTCATTTTCTTTCTTAGTATGATCAATCCGCATATTGAGTACTTTATCGGTGATGTGTTCTTTTTTCTTCTTCTTTTCTTCATAAGCTTGTAAAAAACCGAGAAGTTGCTCCATAGTCATGGCTTCTAGATCCTTTGTCTCTTTAATTACAGTGACAATGTGCTCAAATTTGGGATCCAACAATCTAAGAATTATCTCCATGATTCTCACACCGTTTAGCTTTTCGCCATTTCTTTTTAGGTTGTTAGTAACCGTCAAAACTCTTGAGAAATAATCAGAGACGAGTTCACATTCCTTCATTTGTAACGCTTCAAATTCTCCTCTTAATGTTTGAAGATTGTACCTTTTTGACTTATTAACACCCTTGTAAGATGTCTGAAGCTTTTCCCAAGTTTCTTTGGCCGTCGTAGCTTCAGACACTTTCTCGAACATATCTTCATCTAATCCTTGATAGATTAGACAGAGATCTTTCTTGTCTCTCTTGCGTGAATCTCTCAAACTATCCTTTTGAGTTTGAGAGAGGTTACCATCATTCTCCGGCACAATAAAACATTTCTCAACTATCTCCCACACGTCATGTGCTCCTAGGATAGCTGTCATTCGTAGACTCCAATTGTTGTAGTTGCTCTTTGTGAGCATCAGAACTTGGAAGGGAACACTGTTAGTCGCCATCTTCAAAATGGTCTTCTAACTCAGATACCAATTTGTTGGAAGTGAAAAATTATTTGGAAGAGAAAAATTATTTGGAAGAAGATTTTTTATTCTTAATATACAATTTGAGATGGTAGTTACCAATAAATGTAGAATGAGGTATTTGTAGCCTCCAAAACATAAAATATCTTATATATTTTAATCAAAAATCTAGATTATTTTATTATAATTATCTATGTATTTTTATAAAAATATCTAGATTTTTATTTTCCAGAAGCTTTGAAGAAGTGGAGATGAAAAAAATTTTTTTAGAGAACTTCTAGAATATGGATCAATCATTTGAGTTTTGACCAACAAATATTTATTGGATCATTAACACAATTATTAAACTTATCCAAAATCAAATTTATTTCTCAACATGTTTCTCTCTCCTCTTCGTTGCTGCAGCCTCTGCCAATATGGCATCCCTCCTTCAGAGGTTTTTAATGCATCGTTGTCTTGTTGGTTTAGTTTAGTTGGTTTGGACGGGCACTTCTCTGTTGGTTAAGTATGCTAGAAGACAGTAGCAAAACTTTTAGAAAAGTGAACGTGGTGGCTCACAAAGTGTGAAGCATCGTCTTTATATTTCAAAATTTACCCTCGTATAGCTATGGTGGTACTGGCTATGGTGATGGTTTAGCCTCCGGTGGGGGCTTTTTTACTATCTCCATTTGTTCATGCCTCAGGTATTAACGCATTGTTGATTTGTTTCAAGCCTTGGTTTCGATCATGTCTTTCTGTTGATGTTGCTTTGTGTTGGAGTTCGTTTGCTTTGTATTCTAGCCTCTTGTTGCGATTCAGATTATGTCCTAGAGGAGGTAGTAGAGTAATGGCGCTCAGTCTGGTTTTTGATTGGTTTATCTTGCTCTGAGCTAGCTGTCTTCGGGGTAGCTAGGGACTTGGTAGAGGGAGCTTGCACCGGTGGCATAATTTTGCTTTGGGAGGTTTCGTTCTGGGAAAGCTCATGGATTTGATATTCGGTTGCTCTCGCATGATGCTTGTGGCGTACGTGATCGAGCATCAAAAGTTATCTGCCATTGGCATCCCAGCCTCGGACGTCCTGTGAAATTGCTTCTAGTGATAATAATATTTCAAAACATGGCTACAATCCTAGCAGGTGTTCTTTATAACAACAAATTCGGGAAGAACAATTGAAATCGTCATCGCTTGTCCTCCTATAGTTTCAAAGCAATGGTTGAGTGAATAGACCGAAATCTGTTTATATTTTATGCTTCCATGTTTTCTTCTTTCTTTTGGCATGGAACCATTCTGATGTTTACAATCTCTCCAATTGTAAACCTACACCGTTTTCATTTCTAATGAAATATTTACATTCTTAGCAAAAAAAGAAAAGAATTTTCTAATTCCCTAAATTCTACTTGTCTAGAAGCTAAAAATAAATCAATTTCTAAATAATTTACTCATAATATCTTTCAATATCTTTTATTTATTTTTATAAATGTTTATTTCCTTTTTATTATAACAACATTTTTAAAAATATTTTTCAAATTAAAAAATAATTAAATTTGTAATTATTATTAAAACATGTTTATAAATTAATATTAAAAACAATGTTATAAAACAATCAAATAAAAATCATATGATATTATATATACATATATTATACAAACATAGTTACATTATTATTAAATCAAATGATAAATATAATTAAATAATTTAATAAAACAATTATGTTTATAAAATTTTAAATTAAATTAAAATAAGAATAAACACAAAACACCACAAAATTCGTGTATTATTTTAAAAGTGAATAATATAAAAAGATTCAAATTATATTAATGAATTAAAAATTAGGTCTATATAATTTCAACTTGACAAAATAAAATATTAAAACTTAGTCAATATTTATATGGTATTACGAATTGATATTGTTATTTTTACAATTACAGTCTTTTCCTGGTTTTACAAATTTGTATAAATTTGAAAATAATGATCCCACTTTATAAGTAGGTTTTTCTGTGGAATATTTTCCTCTTAAGCTATGTAGAGAAACATATGGGTTTGGTGGATATATTTTTTATTTTTTCTCTTCTACTTTATTAAAACTTCACAGAAAACAGAAAAATCAAATTTATTAAAATAGAAACATAATATAAAACTAATTTTTCTCCTACATATAAATTTACATAAAATAAATTACAAATTAATGAAAAATTTAAGATTTTATTAAATATAATAATATTCATAAAGTCATTTGTAAATTTTTAAAAATTTACTCGTTGTAAAACATGAGTTTATGGATTTATAATAAACATCACATACAGACTTTGATCATCTCACAATGCCCATTAGAAACACAGCTATGTTTATTCTTGAACACCCTGAACTGCTATCTCTTAGATACTCTACTAGACGAGAAGTAGATGCGCCACTTACACTGTGAATCAACATTTCGCCCTACACAACAATATCCAAGCTTTGTTTATCGTACCTATACTGCTTGAGATTGTGGCCTGTCTTTGAAGTGTAGTAGAGTATAACCTCTTTCAACGCCTCTCAATTGAAGAAATTTTGCCCTTGCAAATAGGTTTTCACAGCCTTTTTCACTCGGTCAATGTTGGAATGAAGAAGAAATGATGAAGGAAAAAGACTTTTAATTCTATATTAAAGACATGTGGTCTAAGTCATCTAAGGGGAGTGTCTAAGTTTTTTTTGTGTTTTAGTATTATATTATCCTTGTAGCCTTTCATGTATAAGACAATCTTTGTATCTAAACAAGCCTAGACTAGAATAATATAAATAGTTTTCTCTCTCCTCATTTGTAACTTAGAAAACTATTATTCTCATTTTCTTAATACAATTATTTTTCTCTCTAATCTCTCATTCTCTTATTTTACAAATCTCTTAATTTCATATTCTTTCATGGTATCATAGTCAGGTTACAATATTCTGGGTAAAATTTATCATTAAATCTTTGAATCAAGAAGAAATCATCTTCATCACAATCTGTTTTCATTCCTTTTTTTGTCCATCAACTTTGATCGCAAATTCCGGCCAAACCACGGCAGCATTTGTTGATCTGTTTTTTCTGGATTGTTCTCCGGCGAGTCCTGAAGTCACGCCAATTTAATTTGCTTCATTTGACCACGGAATCAAAAGATATGATTTTTCTTGCATCAGACCTCCGCGATTGGCTCCGCTGCAAACCTCCGTGTTTCTCTGAGCGTTCCGTTGTCAAATCTTCACCAAATTGTGATTTTCCAAATCCTAAAATTAAGCCCAACGATTCTAGTTTCTTTTTAAAGAAAGCAAAACTCAATTCCTCTACGTTTGAAAGAAGTTTTGAAATGTTTCTTCAAGACATCAGAAATTGCCTCTCACAAGAATCTGGTGATAAAACTCTTATCATTTCTCATTTTTCTTCAAATCTTTGAATCTGGAAAGTTAGTAAGTATCTTGTGAGGATCTCAAAGAAGTTTGGTTTCAATCAGAAGGGTTTAAGTCTTCAAGATTGATTTTCTTGAATTTTCCATCAAACTTTGAAATTTTGAAAAAGGAGGGAAACTTGATTTTTGGATTGGTATATTAGAAATATTTGATTTTATTGCTGCTGAATAATCATTGGTTGTGAAGATAAGGACTGTTGGAAGCAATTCTTGTTGGTTGGAGTTAAATTCTGTTGCAGGGGTTGTTATTTTGGTTGGCCACGCACTAGTGCAAGTACTCTTCCCACGCGCCCGCAGCTTTGTCCCGACCAGCAACCATATTCGCGTCAGTGTTCCTGACCGGCCGGTCCGTGTTCCCGTCCGTGTCCGAACAGGCCTGGTATCGAACACTCGCCCACGTACCTTGTCCAAGACCACGCATCCAAGCTGCTACCTTGTCCGAACACGGCCCACGTACACGCCTTCACTCGCGCCTGAGTCTCATGTCCCGACAAGTTGTTCCAGTGCCGAGAGCCTGCGTCCCGCGTCCCGAACAGCTCTTCCCGACCAGTTTTGTCCCGAAAAGCTTCATCTAGACCTATTGTGAAGCATGGAAATACAAACCACATTCAGAGCTCATATCATTCTATATGGAGCAAACTATCTCTTATGGTCTAGGACCATGAAAACCACATTGGGTGGTAAAGGCCTTTGGAATCATATTTCAACCACTGGTCTTGAAGAAAATGAAGTGGCTGAAGTTAATGAAGCTGTGGCTGCTCAAGCTAAATGGTACCAAGAAAACGAGTTGGTACTCTCTATACTTCAAAACTCTCTTGCTAGTGATCTCTTAGAGGCTTATTCATTTTGTGAGAATGCTAAGGAACTTTGGGACACTTTGCAAAAGGTGTATGGAAACACCACTAACCTCTTAAGAATTTTTGATGTGAAAAAGTCTTTGAATGAATTGAAGCAGGAGGATGCAGAATTCACAAAGCACTATGGCTCATTAGAGCATTGTAGGTTGAGCTAGAGATGCTAAGGCCAGCCACAATTGACCCAATTGTTCTCCTAGAAAAGAAAGAACAAGATAAGGTGTTTGAGTTACTATTAACTCTTAACACAACTTACTCAGATCTTATTAAGCATATTCTCAGGTCTGATAAGCTTTCTAGCTTGGAAGATGTTTGTGCTCAAATCCAAAAGGAGCAAGGATCCCATGGACTCTTTGGCAACAAGACTGAATTGGTGGCTGCACACAAGAGTTTCTTCAAACCAACAACAACAAATGAACCTAGGAAGAAGATACCAACTTGTGAACATTGCAAAAGGAGTGGCCATACAAAGAAGGAGTTTTGGGTACTCCATCCTGAGCTGAAGCCAAACTGGGCTCTTGAGACACAACAGCCCACAGTCGGCCACACTCAGCTGCAAGCTGCCGGCCATGGCATGTACAAGCTCCCGACTTCTTCAAAGGCGTGTACCAGCTCCCACTGTCACTCAGTCCTAACAAGTTCCATGTTTTCAGCATCTGAATTTGTGACAAAATCAGATCTAGAAGCTCTTCTCAAAGCAATTAAAGATGGTAATGTGTTGGGTAAAACTTTTCATGCTTCTTTTCAAACTTCTTTTACTCCTAATGCTTCTAAATCATTGGTTGTTGATTCAGGTACTTCTCATCATATGATTACTGATCTATGATTGCTAGAGAATTTAGAACCTGCCTTGGGTAATGCTGTCATTGCTAATGGAATCAAATTACCAATTAAAGGCATAGGAAAGCTTACATTGTTTGATAAAGAATCTAAAGCCTTTTACATGCCATCTTTTACATCATATTTGCTTTCAGTTAAAAGAGTCACTACTGATTTAAATTGTCAAACTATCTTTGGTCCTAATGATTTCTACTTTCAGCATATTGAGACTAGTAGGAGATTTGAATAGGGAAATACAAGGAATGACTTGTTTGTGTTTGAAGATATGACCAATGCAAGAGAGGTAGAATCGGTTGCTAGTACTAGTTCTTTTAGTGATGATTCTGATCTTTTGCATGCTAGATTAGGACATCCTCATCCTAGAGCAGTTGAACTGATTGTTCCTGGTTTAAAAATGCCAAAGGATATGTGTGATTATTGTATACTTGGAAAGCATTGCAAAACTGTTTTTAAGAAATCTTTGCATACTTATGAAAATTGTTTTCATAAGTATGCAAAGATTTGTGACATTTATTGATGCAAAGATTTTGTGACATTTATTGATGAAAAATCCAAATATACTTGGATCACTTTGCTTAGTTCTAAAGATAAAGTATTTGATGCATTTCTAAATTTTCAAGCATATGTTACTAACCAATACAATGCAAGTATTAAATTCTTTAGAACAGATAATAGAGGGGAATCTACTAGCACCAGACTTCAACAACACTTTACCAAGCATGACATTGAACATCAAACCAGCTGTCCTTACACTCCACAACAAAATAGAGTGGCTGAAAGAAAGAATAGACATTTGATGGAAGTTGTGAGAACAATGATGTTCCACATGAAAGTTCCCAAAAGATTTTGGGGGGATGCTCCGATAGCTGCGTGCTACTTGATTAATAGGACTCCTACAAAAGTCCTAGATGACTTGTCTCCATTTGAGGTACTAAACAAAACTAGACCTAACATTGACCACTTAAGAGTTTTTGGTTATGTTTGTTTTGTATTAGTTCCAAGAGAGCAAAGGAACTAGCTGGAACCAAAGAGTACCAAAGCTATGTTCATTGGGTATTCTTCTACCGAGAAAGGATACAAATGCTATGATCCAGAGACTAGAAGAGTCTTAGTATCCCGAGATGTGAAATTCCAAGAATCAAAAGGGTTCTATGAAATAGGAACTTGGGTTGAATTCAAAGACATCTCCACAACAAGATCAGACCAAACAGAGAACTTGAGAAGACTCTTGGAGAGCATTGGCATAGTCTCTCCTCATATTCAGCCCACGGTTACCTCACCTCAGCCTCCTGCAACAGTGACGTCTAGCCCCAGCACGACCACAGCTCTGGTACAGCCAGCCGGGCCGCGGCCATTCATCCCAGCCGGTCCATCCAATCCGCGGCCTGGTCTTCCCTTAAGCTATCCTGGCCTTCCTCATCTTGAACATGAGGGGGGGGGGAGAAGCATCTACTCATGTCCAACAAGACTCAGCAGGAGATGAATCAATTCTAGTCTCAGCTTCCAAAAGATCAATAGATGTGCCCACTCTTATTGAAGTTTTAGGTGAAGAGGAGGAGTCTATCCAAGAAGCTCCACCTACAGTGTTAAGAAGGAGCACAAGACAAAGGAATCCACCAGTCTTCTACAATTGGAATGATGTGGTTCATCATGATCAGGGAGTTTGTAACATTGTTCAATTACCTATTAACCATGTTGCATTCATTTCAAGTCTTGATAAAGAACAAATTCCAAAGACATATGAGGAAGCTATGACTAAGAAGGAATGCAGGGAAGCTATCCTAGCTGAGAAACAAGCCATGGAAAGGAATGGTACATATGCTCCAGCCACTTTACCTAAAAGAAAAAAGGCTGTAAGTTCTAAGTGGATTTTTACCATTAAATACAAAAGCAATGGTGAAATTGATAGATATAAAGCTAGGTTGGTGGCTAGAGGATTTACTCAGACTTATGGTGAAGATTATAGGGATACTTTTTCACATGTAGCTAAACTTCACTCTGTTAATGTTGTTCTTTCACTTGCTACTAACCTTGATTGGAAATTATGGCAAATGGATGTTAAGAATACATTCTTACAAGGTGAATTAGAAGAAGAGGTGTACATGTCACCTCCACAAGGTCTAGAGAAAAAGAGGTAGGGGCCGGCAACATACTCAGACTGAGGAAGGCCATCTATGGTCTTAAACAATCTCCAAGAGTTTGGTACCACAAGCTAAGTGTAACCTAGGTGGATGGAGGCTTCAAAATATCTGAAGTTGAACATACTGTTTTTACACTAAAGAGTAAGGAAGGTATTGTGGTAATTCTCATTTATGTAAATGATATAATTATATCTGGTAGTGATAGTGTTGGTATTGCATCTACAAAAGAATATTTGAAGAGTGTCTTTGATATTAAGGATTTAGGAAAACTTAAATATTTCTTAGGAATTGAAGTGTGTAGGTTAAGGAAGGTCTCTTCTTATCTCAAAAAAAATATGTTGTGAATTACTAACCTCTACAGTTATGATGGAAGCTAAACCAGCCAAAACACCCTGAGAAGAAAACTATAAAATCAGAACTAAGGGGGAGCTAGAGGAGGAAATTTATTTTCATGATCCTAAGCTCTATAGGAAAGTGGTTGGTAAACTTATTTATCTAAGCATCACTAGACCAGATTTATGTTTTTCTGTGAATCAGGTATCTCAACACATGCAAGGTCTAAAGATGAGACATTGGGAGATGACAAATTGAATTTTGAGATATCTAAAAGGCACTCATGAACAAGGTATATGGATGGGTTGCAATAGAAACACAAATGTGGTTGGTTATTGTGATGCAGATTGGGCAGGAGATAGGGAGGATAGAAGAAGTGTCACAGGTTATTGTACTTTTATAGGAGGGAACCTTGTGACTTGGAAAATCAATAAGCAAAAGGTGGTGTCATGCTCTAGTGCAGAATCAGAATATAGAGCCATGAGGAAGCTTACAACTGAATGTGTTTGGCTGAAGCAACTCCTTGAGGACATAGCCGTGAGCTGTGATGATCCTATCACCATCCATTGTGACAATCAGGCTGCTATACACATTGCCTCCAACTCTTTGCTTCATGAAAGGACCAAGCATATAGAAGTAGACTGCCACAAAGTAAGAGAAGCTATTGGAAAAGGAATCATCTTGCTTTGCTATACAAGGAGTGAGGATCAACTAGCTGATGTGTTCACTAAGGCAACAACTTTGAAGAATGGCGCCTCCATCTATCCAAGACTTGGCCTTATGAACATTCCACAACAATGATCCCAACATGGATTGTTATACTCTTTTTCCCTAGAAAAGGTTTTGTCCCAATTGGGTTTTCATTTTTTAGGTTTTTAATGAGGTAATGATTCATGGTTGCAAGCTTAGGCATTCTCCATGTCTTAAGTTTGAGGGGGTATGTTGGAATGAAGAAGAAATGATGAAGGAAGAAGGCCTTTAATTCTAGATTGAAAGCGTGTGGTCTAAGTCATCTAAGGGGAGTGTCTAAGGCTTGTTTGTGTTTTAGTATCATATTATCCTTGTAGCCATTCATGTATAAGGAAATCTTTGTATCCAAACAAGCCTAGACTAGAATAGTATAAATAGCTATCTCTCTCCTCATTTGTAACTTAGAAAACTATTATTCTCATTTTCTTAATACAATCATTATTCTCTCTAATCTTTCTAATCTCTCATTCTCTTTCTCTAATTCTAAAAATCTCTTAATCTCATATTCTTTTATCACGCTCTCTAGGTGTTTTTATCTTTGCCTTTGTTTGATCATCTTATTCATCAGCATCACTATCACTCTCACTCTCTGGATACACATTATGAAAGAAAAGAGGCTTATCGGTGAACGCAAGTACAACTTCTTCGACTCGAAAAGCATTTCATGTAGGAGCTATAAAACAAGATAAGAAAATACGATTTGAAATTTGTGATGAGAAGAAGAAGTCAGTTTCTAAAACTACTATTTATAAAACGATTTAACACAGAAGGAGGAGAGATTTGATCTCTTTTCATAACTCAATAAAGTCCGTAGTGTGATGGTTTTCACATGCTTTTTGAATCCCACGATACAACCTTTATAGACCAATTCGCAACACTCAAATTCAGAATCTGCGAACACAATATCTACGTATACTCAAGAACACAAATTCGTTTCTGAAAGAGAGAAACAAGAATGAGAGAAAGCTAGACCTTTTTAGGTGAATTTAGAGAGAAACGATAATTTTTAGGATTGCAGGGATGTTAGGGATGTCCAGATTATTTGCCTTAAGTCTTTATTTATAGGGAGTATTTGATAGGGAGGTTTTCGAGATAAAATCTTGATTTTTGGTGCAGTTCCCAAGAAATCTGTCAAGCATTTACAAATTCTTTGACTGGATTTTCGTGGATAACAACCAGATTTTGAACCCGTTCGATCGATCAGAAAATCGATCAGAAAATCGGATCGATAGATCCTGTAGGCGATCGATCGATCTGGTATGTACTGGTCGATCCTGATATCACGCGCCACAAGGGATCGATCGGTCTGGTATAGATCGGTCGATCCTAAAATTACACGCAATCAGAGACCGATCGATCTGGTATGGATCGGTCGATCCTGAAACCACCCGTAGGATAAGATCGATCGATCTTGTTTGGATCGGATCGTGTAAATGTCCGTGAGGACGGTTCTTGAAACCATCCGTAGCTCGCGATTGATCGATCCAGTAGAGGACTGATCGATCTTGGTAATGCTCATGAGGATGGATCGACTGGTCCAATAAAGGATCGATCGATCTCATTTTCAGTAGCTAAAAAATAGGAATGCTCAACGGCGAGACATTCCCCAAATCCCGAAAGCCCCAAAGCCTAAAATCCAAAGCCCAGAGCACGAGCACGAGCGCGAGCGAGCGACGATGGTGGATCCATTGGTTCTCCTCATAAACCACTTTGAAGCTTATTTACTTTATTCCATTATATATGCTAGTGAAAAAGTTCATTCTAAGAAATGTGAGACTTTCTTAAGTTCCCCTTATTCTTAATGAGTCTAATTTGTAAGCCCATTTCATATTCACTTTAACAACATATTATAAGCCCAATTTGCTTATTAATATTTTGGTCCAACAATATCCTACTTGAATAGAAATGACTATAAACTGGGGATTACTTTGAAAGACTCTTTATGATCGAGAAAGTTAAAAGAAAGACTTTCTTGAGTATAAACAAAAAGATAACGTATCTGATTTGGTTGCACTTTTCAGCATTGAACCAATCAATGTTAATATCTGTCAAGTTTACAACGCCAGTTGGTGAACATGATGTCTTGAACAACCCGAATTTCTAGTGTAAACTGAGACAACATTTATAACGCGATTAAATTTTCTCGTAGAACTTTGTTCTCTTGTTGTGTTCATTTTGGCCTTGAAAAATATTTTTCATGAGTGAACTTGGAGAATATAACCTTTCATTTATTCTCCTAGAAACGGCTCCATTTCACACTCACAAGGTGATCTTTCATATTTGTATTTTTTTCCTGAATTAATCAACTTCAATTCATTGATAAGAATATATGAATTCATTAAAAGTCAATGCTTAATCTTTGTATATGCAGATAACACTGTTTGTCATCTGAGGAACTGGGTAGAAACTAGAGTTTCACAGTGTTTATATAGATCTAATTTGATTTAGTTGTCCCTTTGAACCTATTAAAACATGTAGGTGGTGTTTCCATCAAATCTCATCTTTAGTTCATAGGCTTTAAGTTCATTCATTTTGATGATTTCAAAACTTGATCTCGTGTGACATTTCGTGAAAGGATCTGTTATATTGTCAGCTAATTTTATGAAATCGAGCGAGACTACACCACTTGAGATCAATTGTCTAATGTTCTTAGTCGTTTATGTATATGACATGACTTGCCATTGTACAAATTATTGTTCGCACGAGCTATAGTTGGTTGGTTATCACAGTGTATGCGTATTGATGACACTGGTTTTTTCCACATTGGGATATCTTCCAAGAAATTACGAAGATGCTCAGCTTCTTCTGCGGCTTTGTCTATTGCAATGAATTTTGATTTCATTGTTGACCTAGCCAGAAGTGTTTGTTTTGAATATTTCCTGGATATTGCGGCACCACCAAGTGTAAATACATATCCACTTGTGGATTTTGAGTTTTTAGAGTCGGAGATCCTGTTGGCATCATTGTATCCTTCCAAAACTGCCGGTTCTGAACCATAGTGCAATACAACTTTAGTAGACCTTATGTAATTTAATACTCTGGTTATAAATTTCCAATGGTGTGTTCTGGATTACTCGTGTACCTACTTAGTACATTTACTGAGTGTGCTAAACCTGGTCTAGTACAATTTGTCAAATACATCAGACTTCCGATCACACTAGCATATTTGTTCTACGATACAGGTTCACCTGAATTTTTCGTCAGATGAAGAGTAGTATCTACAGGAGTTTTAGCGGTTCCACTTGAATATTTTTTTAAATTTATCAAGCACCTTTTCAGCATAATGTTTTTGGGATAATATGTATCCTCCAGGATGTCTAGTGATTTTAATCCCTAGAACTACATCAGCCAACCCCATATCTTTCATGTCAAACTGTCCATGCAACATGGTTTTAGTCTGATTGATAATATCGTTGTTGCTTTCAAGGATAAACATATCATCTACATATAAACATAGCATGACATAAGCATTTTTCGTAGTCTTCGAATAAATTCACTAATCACTTTCATTTATGCTGGATCCATTTAACATCATGAAGCTGTCAAATTTTTCATGACATTGTTTTGGAGCTTGTTTAATTCCATACAACAATTTCACCAGTCGACAGACCTTGTGTTCTTGTCCTGGTACAACATACCCTTCAGGTTGTTTCATATATATCTCTTTTTCCAAATCTCCGTTTAGAAATGCACTTTTTATATCCATCTGATGGATTTCCAGATTTCGTAATACTGCATTGCTTTCGAGATTTCTAATAAACGTTATTCTCGACACTGGATAATATGTATCAAATAAGTCGAGAACTCCTTTTTGGTGGAAACCCTGAACCACAAGTCTGGCCTTGTATTTATCGATTGTGCCATCTGTTTTTAATTTGGTTTTAATAATTCATTTACAACCGAGAGCTTTGAACCCTTCAAGTAAATCAGTTATGTAAAACATATGGTTTTTCATAATGAAATCAAACTCACTTTTGACGGCTTCCTTCCAATAAGGTCCGTCTGGTGTAGACATTGCTTCAGCAAAGGTCTTTGTTTCATTTTCAGTGAGTAAAATCATTAAAAAATCATCACCAAAGGTTTTTTCCTTCCGATCCCTTTTACTATGCCTGGGTTTATTTTCAATGTCTTCTCCATTTCCTAAAGATAAGGTAGGAAAACTTATTTCCCTTGCGTCTATTTCTTCCCTATTCCACTTAAGATTTAATTTATCGTTACAAGAAAATATGTTTTCAAAGAAAGACGCATTTTGCGATTTCATAATTTGTATTTACATGGATATCAGGTATATCTGATTTTTGAACCAGGAACCGATAAGCACTACTGTTATATGCATATCCAATAAATATACAATCAACTGTTTTAGGTCTAACCGTGACCTTTTTAGGAAGTGGTACTGCAACTTTTGCTAAACACCCCCACACTTTCAAGTATTTGTATGAGTGAACCGTACTTTTCCACAGTACATATGACGTTTTTCCTGTCACTTTGTGAGGAATTTTATTTACAATATAATATGAAGTCATTAAAGCTTCCCTCCAAATGTTCTGGATTACGCCTGATTCTTGCAACATTGCATTCATCGTTTCCTTTAGAGTTCGATTTTTACGTTCCGCAACTCCATTGGATTCAGGTGAATAAAGAGCAGTTGTTTGATGAATAATTCGATTCTCTCTCTTCAGAATGTATCAAACTGTCTTCCATATTCTCCACCTCTGTCACTCCAAACTACTTTAATAGTTCTTCTGAGTTGATTTTCAACCTCTAGCTTTTATTCTTTGAATTTATCTAGAGCCTCATTTTTGCTCTGTAACAAGTAAATATAGCAGTATTTTGTGCTGTTACCAATGAAGATCACAAAATACTTTTTACCTCTCCTTGTAAGTAAGAACTTTAAATTGCAAAAATCTTTGTGGATTAATCCTAGAGATTCTGTATTTCTCTTGACTTGTGGTGATGGTCGTTTTGTAAGTTTGCTTGTACGCAAACTTCACATTTGTCTTTACTTGGTTTTCATTTTGGTATTAGGTTTGAATTCATTAACCGATTTAACAATTTATAATTCACGAGTCCTAACCGTTCATGACAAATATCAAAAGACTCGACCAAATAAGCAACCAGAGCATTGTTATTAATTGAATTGTTGGTTACAACTTCTGGAACGACTATCATTACATTTATTTTTATCAGTCCATTCTTATCAAAACCCTTTCCCAAATACACCCATTTTTTCAAGTACCAATTTATCAGAATGAAAATTAACACAGAATCCAGCTTTGCTGAAGAGAGTTCCAAAGATAAAATTCTTCCTAATGTCTTGAACGTGCTTCACGTTGGTGAGAGTAATCTGATGTCCTGAAGTCAGCTTCAGGATTACTTTACCACGTCCTGCAACCTTGGATGATTGGGTGTTGCCCATCAGAACTTGTTCATCATTATTGCATATCTGATAAGTGATGAACATGTATTTATCAAAACATATGTGGATCGTAGCACCTATGTCATACCATCATTCCAGAGGATTTCCCTCAATGGTGTTGACCTGGTCCGTGACAACACAACAGAGATCTTCTTCCGTTAGGTTTGCATGATAATGTCGCTTTTGTTTAGGCTTACTGCGACAAACATCTGCGACAAACATCTGTCTTGTGACCCATCTCGCCACAATTTTTGACATTTTCCACGATACTTCTTTTCACCAGAAGATTGCTTCTTAAAGCTTGTGGAGCCAGATGACTTGAAGTTCTTGTACTTGCTAGTCTTATCATCTGCTTTGCATTTGCCTTTTGCTTTAAATTGTTCAGCAAGATATGCTTGATAGCCTTTTCCCTCATTCTTTGAGAGGTGAATTATTGCTTCATTATGAAGCCTAGATATCAGCGATTCCAGAGACATCTGCTTTCGCTTGTGCTTAAGATAGTTATTAAAATCTACCCAGCTTGGTGGAAGCTTTTAAATGGTGCAATCAACGACAAAAACTTCAGGATGATTCATATCTTATGATGCAATCTCGTTGTTGATCAGCTGCAACTGTTCAACTTGATCCATGATGGGTTTTGAGTCCACCATCTTAAATCCAAAAGCTTCGCCACAACATATATATGAAAACCAGCATTTTCAGACTTGTACTTCGTTCCAAAGCAATCCATAGATGCTTGGCTGTGGGATATTCCTTTTCGTTGTTGTAGACTGAGTATAAGTTGTCCACCAGATGACTAAGGATCCATCCTCTGCATAGAAAGTCTGAATGGTTCCATGAATCAATATTGGATAACGTGTGCACATCCAAGGCTCAATCAGGAGTGATTGGCTTATCCTCCTTGAAGAATTTGTTAAGATTCAGAGATGTTAAATAAAAGACCATCTTCTGTTGTCAATTCTTAAAGCTGTTCCCATCAATTTTTTTTGGGAAGCAGTCCACTGGTATCAAGTGGCACTTGTGGAGTGACTTCTGTAGTCTCCATCTCATTGTTAACGAGAGTGTTGCAGTGTTTGTTGCCATCTGTTTCACAAAAGAAACGATAGTCAGAAACATGATTTAAACGTTTGATTAAAACAGTTAAACGAATAGCAATCTCGCTGTATAGCGTTCGCGGAGACGTTATGAGATCGATCGATCGGGATTTGATCGATCGATCCGATATAAAATCGTTAGTTATCGTTTCGCAAACTCGCTTTTTGAGCATTTGCAGAAATAATTCAATATCGTTTAATATTCGTTTTGCAATCTCGCTTTTCAGCGTTCACAGAAACGATTACAAATTAATTTTTTTTTAAAAAAATGTTTTTCTTAAATTCGATTGTAGCGGATTTATTGAGTTAAGACTGTATGAGCTATAAAACCGGATAAGAAAATATGATTTGAAATTTGTGATGAGAAGAATAAATCAATTTGTAAAACCACGATTTATAAAACGATTTAAGACAGAAGGAGGCGCGATTTGATCTCTTTCCTTAACTCAATATAGCGCCTTTAGTGTGACGGTTGCACACGCTTTTTGAATCCCATGATACAAATTTTATAGAATGGTTCGCAACACTCGAATTTGGAATCTGCGAACACAGTATCTACGTATACTCAAGAACACAAATTCGTTTCTGAAAGAGAGAATCGAGGATGAGAGAAAGCTGGACCTTTTTAAGTGAATTTAGAGAGAAACAATAATTTTTAGGATTGCAGGGATGTTAGGGATGTCTAGACTATTCGCCTTAAGTACTTATTTATAGGGAGTAGTGAATAGGGGGTTTTTCGAGATAATATCCCGATTTCGGTGCAGTTCCCGAGAAATCCGCCATGTAGTTACAAAATCTTTGACTGGATTTTTGTGGATAACAACCAGTTTTGAACCTGATCGATCGATCCAAAAATTGGATCGTTCGATCCTGTAGGCGATCGATCGATCTGGTATGTATCGGTCGATCCTAAAATCACACGCCACAAGGGATCGATTGGTTTTGTATGGACCGGTCAATCCTGAAATTACATGCAATCAGGGATCGATCGATCTGGTATGGACCGGTCGATCCTGAAACCACCGTAGGATGAGATCGATCGATCTTGTCTGAATCGGTCGATCTTGGAAACGTCCGCGAGGATGGTTCTCTAAACCATATGTAGCTCGCGATCGATCGATCCAGTAGAGGACCGATCGATCCTGGTAATGCTCGTGAGGATGGATCAATCGGTCCAATAAAGGATTAATCATCTTATTTCCAAAGCCCTAAAGCCCCAAAGCCCAAAGCCCAAATCCTAAAGCGCGAGCACGAGCGAGCGGCGGTGATGGTGGTGGTGCGGGCGTGTGGATCCCTTAGTTCTCCCCAGAAACCACTTTAAAGCTTAGTTACTTTGTTCCACTATATATGCTAGTAGAAAAAGTTCATTCTAAGCAATGTGGAATTTTCCTAAGTTCCACTTATTCCCAATGAGTCTAATTTTTAAGCACATTTCATATTCACTTTAACAATATATTATAATCCCAATATGCTTATTAATATTTTGGTCCAACATTTCGCTCCATCGCCTCTTTATCATCATAATCATCGAGAATTGGAGGAATCCATTATGCTCGACGATATACATTGTAATCAAACAAAATTCTTCAACAAGTTCTTTCAATTTTGCGGATTTTGGGATTTCTCGGCTTCAATGTCGATTTGTTTAAAATTAAGGATTTTTTTTTTTACTTAAATCCATAAAACGAGTTGTAATCGGGTTATAATCGGATTCTTATCAGTTTAAACTTGCGTTTGATTGGGTAAAACATGGTTTAGGGGTGATTGGTAAACAGTAAACCATAGATAATCTATATTAATGTGTAATATGGTATGAAAATCTAAGTTTGTTGAGATATAGGATTCAAACTTCGAAATCATGGGAAAACTGATATTGAAATTTGAGATGATGCAAATATAAAACAAGAGCTTAACTCTTTGTAGACATGCTGTTATATGATATTTTTCAGGGAGAAATAGATTGTCAGTCTCTTTTTTGGTCAGAAATATTGGTGTTTAGTTATTCATTATATCATTTTATTATATTTTTATGTTATTGTAATTAGGGATTTGCAAATTATCTGACTTATCCGACTCAATATATTATATTATGGATATTAAAATTATGGATCCAGATAATACTTTTGTACTAACATGGATACTCGATCCAATCTGTTATTATTATGGGAGAATTGTAAAAATAAGCTACATTAAAAAGTCAATTGTCCCATTATACATTTTCTCTTTTTACCCAATTTTGACTAATATATTATTCTTTTCTAAATCTATTATTTTCTAAATCTAAAAAATATGAAATATAATTTTTTAAAATATATAAAATCTCGAAAAATATACAAGAAAAGAAAACATAGTTATATAAATAATTTTGGTTAATATTTATAAAAAATGATTTTTTGAAAATGATCTATTTTTTGTTCTTCCTAAGTTAGAAAGGAAATTATAGATAACATTCTCACTAGAATACGTCTTATGTCATTTACTCTTCGCTCTAGCTAGTTTTGAAACATATTCTATCTTGTTGTCTATCTTCTACAATTGGCTAGAATATTTCAAGTTCAGTTCTAGCATTTGGTCTATGTTCTAGGTTCACTTAAACTACATATTATGTTAAATAACATATTATGACTGTTGTTCTATGTTCTTATGTTGCCTAGAATTGATGTTATATATATATTTGTCTTTGTTCTATCTTAGGTAGAATACATATTATGTCACAATATATAAGAAAATATTTTTTTAAATATTTTGTTTCCACATTATTTTTTAAATTAAATCTTTTTCTCTCACTATTTTCTTTTTTCCCATGATTATCATTGTCTGTGATATTTCCTTTTTGTCTTCAATTAATCATTTTCTATTCTCCTTGTCTTTTAACCTTTTTAACATTTTTTTTCCTCTATTCTCATTGTTTTTACTCATTTGTGCAAACCAGTTTCGCAAAACATCATTCTCTAAATATGTATATCTATGTATCCTCTAGTATGTGGAGATATTCAGTCCAAAAGCAGTGGACATTAATTTTTGATGAACAAAAATGGGGAAGATTAGTTTATGTGCAATCTGCTACTACTTTTGATGATTTACAAGTGATGGCTGCAGAGGATTTTCGAGAGAGTAATGATGATTTTGAGTTCAGTTATCTTCCAAGTGAGTTGATCAATAACTTAGATGTTTCACTAGTTATTATCACAAATGATAGACAACCAAAAATACTTACTAATACACAATGAAATTCTCATGGCAAGAAATAATTTATTGATTTTAGAGAAATACTCTAAAATAGCTCAAAATTTTTTTTGGAACTCTATGGGAATCCCTTTTATTTTATTCTCATGGAAATAATCTTTATAGACTTTTATCAAAAAAATGGAAAACAAGATTTATAAAAAAACACAACCAAAGAATCCAAAAGGCCATTGAAGAGACTCTGTTACAGATACAATGCCACTTTATGAAACTTTCTTTTGTTAGATCTTCGAAGTGAGTCACTCTTCTATACCAATGTTGTTGTTTCAACTGTCGTCACTAATCGGACACTCATTTCCTGATTTAGAATCATCCCTCCTAAAGGAACGACACCTTGTGAGTACATTACTATATAAGTAAACTTTTTGTAGATGTAGAGACTTCTAGGAAGAGGGAGGAACCTTACTTGCGGTACCTTACCTAAAGCAAAACATAACAAACAAAAACATGTGATAACTTTCGTTCCCCACGAAATGAGAGCTCAAGCTTGTTTAGAGATACCTTCTTCTCAAAACATCGCTCTTTACGTTTAAGGCGAAACTTCATCAAAGCAGCCTCTCTTTATGTGGCCCGTTCGCTTCCACTAGTCTACTGATTCGATGGATTGTCACTGCTCGAACCCGAACCCACTATTTTTTCAACGAATTGTCATGAGAAGAACAACTTCCCACATTTTCTTCTGGAGCCTACTCAACAAAAGTAAAAGCTTTTGATGAAACCGGCATAGATTTCAAAGACAACACCAAGCATCTTAGAAATATACCTTATTAGCGGAAGTTGCACTGTTATTGTATCCGCGCGTCACACAAGGAAAAGCAGCTCCAAAATTCGTAGGATTGACATTCCTTTCGCAGTTGAGGTAAAGAACTTACTTTGATAATGCAAAGTGATTTGAATGCCTCAAAACACTTTGATCATTGACTCTGTGATCTCCAGCCTTGCTTGGTTTTGTACGAGTTAGCTCGAGTGAATGAAAATCTTCTGGGTTAGGTGACAGTGTTTTGCTTTGTACTTGTGAGTTACTAGAAGAGTGATTCAGCATGTCATCAAGCTTGAAAAGAATACTTTGCATCCCTTTCAAGATTACCTGGTTCTTCAGCTTTCTTATTCATACACTGTCCTGCCTGCTATCCTGTGCCTATTGCAACATCATCTAAAGTCGCCATTTTGAATGAGAGTAAAACAGAGAGTATCTTGGGAATGGTTCCACAGGACTGACTAATGAGAGTAAAACAGAGAGTATCAATCAAAACTTCCTTAACAGATTTCCTCAGAAATTGTTATTATGTATAGCCATAGAAACAAATTACCTGAGTTTCACTTCCGTTATCACTCCCACAATCTTTGTTGCTCAAACCATTACTCCCATTGTCATTCTCGTGATCTTCATCACTCATGCTGACACCCTTTTCTGACACTTCAGTGCTTTCAGTTTTCACTAACTTCTTGTTCTGTATCCCACTCTCACTTCCGCTACCGCTAGACTGGTAAAGCAAGAAACGTATAAGTAAAACAAAAAACACATTAGTCTTTGTAGAAATCAAAATGGGAACTCTTACGCTGTGGCATCTTTTCCAGACATGCTGATAAGCCATTGCGCGTATACGTAAGGAGACAAAAGTATGACGACGTGGCTTAGATGACGTGGAGGGAACAAGGCACGTGATGGTTACAAATATAAATAAGGAGGGTTGTTTTCTAGGGATGGGGATGAAAGGAAAAGGAGGTTAGGATCGAGAGAGGGAGATTGTCCCTGTTGAGTACCGAAATTCTGTTCTCGAGAATCTTTTTAAAGAATACTCTTTGGTTCTCGTTTGGAATTCTATGTAACACACTCTGTTTTCTTCACTTCAATCAATAAAAATTCAGTACTTGTTTCTGTGAAATTCTTGTTAAACGATTACAACTTGCTATTCGCTTAACAAATTGGTACGGTGAGCTGTTTCGTTCATCGTGACGTTTTCTTCCATGGTGGATTTAGCTGGTGATGTCGAAGACCTTCACATTCGTTTGGGCGAGGTCGCTCAACTAGTCGATGTTATTCATGGGGGTTTCGCGGTCCTTACCAAAGCCAACACCGAACTTACACCTCGTATGGACTCAAATCGGATCCATTGCACACTTCTTATCTCGCCTTGAATCTCACCTCTGTTCTGATAAGGCCCATGGTAAGGCGATCGCTAGCCCCTCGTCTGCAGAATCTCAGGTTCGTCACTCACCTCCGCCACACGTTGCTGCTCCTTTTGGCCATCACCATACTGGTTCCATACTCGAAAACCGTACGAGAATGCTACAGAAGGTTACACTTCCGTCTTTCACGAGTTCACACCCAAACATCTGGATCAATCGTGTTGAACGTTTCTTCCGTCTCGGCCACTACTCGGACTTTGAAAAACTTGACTTAATCTCCGTCACGTTTGAGGGATCGGTTCTTAATTGGTTTAACATTAAAATGGCAGAAGATCCTTTCCGTGACTGGAATCATTTTAAAACTCGGTTGATCAACAGATTCACTCGCCGTCTCGAGGATGATCCGGGTAACGCTTGTTCGCCATTCGTCAAACAGGCTTTATCACGGATTATATTGATGAGTTCGAAGAGCTACGTTCGTTGGTCTCGGGAGTGGATGAACAAAACTTGGAACACGTTTTTTTAATGACCTCAAGCCAGAAATGCGTGAGGTCGTCAAGTTAAAGGAACCACGGGGTCTTCGTCAACATATTGCGGCGGTGTTACGAATGGAGGATAGCGTGTTATGCCGTTCCGTGGCGTCAGCTTTCCCTTTCCCCTCTCCGAGTCATACGTCGAGTTCAGGTGGCACACTTCATCCTGCTCCGCCTTTCTTCGCTCCTCCGATTCCGGGTCAGTCAGGGGTTACTACCCAGTTTCCTCGCCAACCTTGGAAACAGAGTCGCCCGGGCACAGAGAATACATCCCGTCGCCTTTCTCTGGCCGAAGCACCGAGTACAGACGGTTGGGTTTTTGCTATAAATGTAAGGCTAAATGGTCTAAGACTCATGAGTGCGCACAAGTTCATTTACGGGTTACCACTGTTTTGGACGGAGTGGATGTCGAACTTTCCAACGAGGATGTGCTGGATACTCTGTCGGACGGTGGGAGTGCAGTCCCAGAAGTTTGCGAATTGTCCTTTTCTTCGTTCATGGGTTTTTCTTCTCCGACAACGATGAAGTTATGGGGTCGCATTGGCCGGGTCGATGTAGTGGTCATGATTGATAGCGGAGCTACCCTAAACTTCATGGATCCATCTCTGTTACCAAAACTGCAATTAACACCAGTGTACAATGAGCGGATGGATATTATGCTCGGCAATGGTATCTTGGTTCAAGGTTCGGGTGTTTGCAAAGCGGTCCATTTTTCTTTACATTCTCTTGATGATATAACTGATTTTATTGTCCTGGAACTGGGTCGCGTGGATATCATCTTGGGAGTACAATGGCTCCGTACTTTGGGCCGTTGTGCAGTCGACTAGAAGACCCATGAATTGTCCTTTACATTACGCGGGACTTCGGTCTCCGTTTTCGGCGATCCGACTCTCCATTTGTCTGCAACGGCGGTCCTAATGGTACGTTCCTTGGAGTCTACAACAGGGTTGGGGTTTGAGATGGACCTGTTTCATCTTCATCACTCTCCATCCACACCAGTGGTGTCTATTTCAATCACCCACCTATTGGAACAATATGTCTTGGTCTTTGAGGAACCTTGGTGCGATCCTAGAAAGACCCAACAAGGATGTTAAGCGATCTGGACAAGAAGATAATCTTGATAAGATGAAGCTGGACCAGAACAAGGAAAACATGGGTTTCAGAGGCTTGGAAAGCTTGGAACAACCCATCAATGCTGGGTGGGCAATTGAGAAGGAGCTAGAAAAGCAGCCCATGGATGTGGAGTTGGACCAAACAGCGGCCCAAGGAACAGAAGATCCAACCAATGCGGCCCAAGAAAAAGATTCAAGCCAAGCGGCCCAAACCCAAAGAGTCATGAATTTGTGGTTTGACCTAATAATTAGGCCCATAGTTAAAACCCAAAGAAAACTCATTCTTCAAGTGATTTGGGCATGTCTAAGAAGGAAAAGGAAGCCCAAAAAGAATAAACCAATTAGGCTGGTTTAATTTAATTTATTGGTTTATGATTAATCACTTAAATTAAACCAAAGGGATTAGGATAAATCAAGATATCTGTTGGCATTTAAAAAAAGAATTAAATAAGTCAAATATATTCTTGTTAGCTAGAAGTTAGGAATAAAGTAGTTAGGATATTATTCTGTAAATAAAATTTAGGTAGGAATATCTGCCTATAAAAAGGCTTCACCTCTCTCATTGTAAAGGATCATCGAATTTTATAAAATATTTCAAAGCACTTTTGCTTCTTGCTTTCTCTGTTCAGCCTAAGAACATTGTTTTCATTCACTTCAGGGTAGAGGAATTTACTGTGAAATTTCATAGCTCTTTGCAGGGTGATCCTGTGCTAGTGGAATCAAACCCCTTCATCTTTCACATCAATTGGAGAGTTAGTAACCTCCAATTAAACCACTAATCACCGCCATCAATCACTTACCTACAAGGGAAGCTAGTAGCTCCCTTCCATTCAAATCATCAATCCGCTGCCTAAGGAGAACTAGTAGCCTCCTTAAACCATCAACCCTCATCCCCCTTCAAGTCGATCCAGAGGTTTAAACATAACCAGGGCCGCACCAAGTGGTATCAGAGCCTCTTGAAGGATAGGGTTTGTGAAATCCCTTTGATTTCAAAACCACCATCAATTTCTTTTCATTTTTTGTTTCATAAACAAAATTCTTTTCTTTCTATCTGTTGTAAGTCAGCTGAGCATTTTCTGAATTACAAAAAGATCTAAGAAAAGGATCTATAAATTTAAAAAAAAAAAAAAAAAAATCTCGATAACTTAAAAAAAAAAAGTATATAGCAGAAGAGAAACTTTGCTAGGAATAGGTCAATCAGCTGACGAAAAAAAATCTTGCAATCTTACTATCTTAAGTTTCAGTAGGTTTAGCTCTAGATCTTAGGTGATTGAGCTTTGATCTATTCTGAACTTGTGGGAATAGCAAGAGGATTAAACACTGAGAGAACCAAATAAGAGAGAGAGAATTTTCTAATATGTTTGTTTAAGTTTGTTTCAGAGAATCCATGGCAAGAAGAAATTCAGTTGATCAGATTTTTCATCTTGATCAGTTCCAATATGAAGCTATGATGACTGAGATCACTAGGAAGCTGCAACAAGATTTCAATAGGACTAACCATGCTAATGATTTTCATAATTTTTCAATCTCTGCAGGCAGAAAAGTAGGAGAATTTAATTCTTATCACCATCGTCGCCCTAGAGCAGAAGAGTACCTTCGTCAATCCAAGCTTGGGATTCCATCATTCCATGGAAAGATTGATCCTGAAGCTTATAGAGAATGGGAAGAAGAGATAGAATGGGTATTTAGATGTCATCACTACACTGAGGAAAAGAAGGTCAAACTTGCTTCATCTGGATTCAGTGGTCATGCCATCAATTGGTGGGATCAGATTGCAACCACAAGGAGGCACAATGGAGAACCTCAGATTGCTTCTTGGTTTGAGATGAAATTTGTTATGAAAAAGATGTTTGCTCCAGATTATAATAAATTTGGTTATGTGCAGGACAGACACCTAAGGAGGTCACATGAAAGACTAACCACACGCACATCATCAGCCAAGTTGACACGCCATGAGCATAGGTGTTCTCAGGAGAAACCGGCCTTCCAACAGCCAGAAATCAATCATTTTAGTCCAATCTGCAAAGGTAAGAAACAAAATTCAAATTTAAAAGATTTATCTAATGAATCTTTTATGTGTAACTACAAGAAACAGAGTCCTAGGAGATTGTTTGTGGAGAGTGCTGAGAATAACAATGAGGAAATGAAAGAAATTTCAGAAACATCACCTTTTCATAATGAAGCCACAGTTTCTAGGCAGTTGTTTGAGACTGAAGAGCTTTTAAATGACTCAATCCCATCTAAGTGTTTTCCATCTTCTCAAATTGATTCTATTCTTATGGGAAAAGAGATTTGTAGAGAACTAACCATCTGTGAACCGGTGAGTCCGAGTAACCTTGTCTTCTTTTCACAGGACTTTGAGGAGGAGATACCAGTAGAGGTACCCAAGAAAGCACCACCAGCCATAGGCAGAGAGATGCTGAAAGTTGCTAACGATGCCAATGGAGTTAGAGGAAGAAGAAAGATGTCTGATCCATTGCCAAATTCGCCTAAGAGTGAGACATCACTAGCTGAAGGTAGACTGTTGGTAAAAGAAAATCTCTGTGAGCTTGACAAATATATTTTCTATGTTCCATCAGCTAGAGTATTAGATGATACTTGTATAAGTGTTACTAATCTTAAACCGGTGCAACCGAGTAGCAATGAGCTTTCCTTGCAGGACCATGAAGAGAAGCTATTCAAAGAATCACCAAGGGAATTGTCTTTGGACAATAAATTGGTACCTACAACTAGTTGGGAGTTCAAGTCATTCACTCCTTCTTTCACTGATGAAAGTCATCTCAAACTCTGTAAGGATATTGGTGTGACAAATTCTTTACCTAGTTTGTTTGTGATTGTTACACCTGAAGAAGATAAACAATTTGGTTTAGAGAATGTGAAAGAACTTTGTGTTTCTATGTTTATTTTTGATAAGATGATTCAATCATTTGAAGCACCTAGGCATGAAGTGTTTTCTAGATCAAAATGTTCTTTGATTGCTGAAACTGGGAGTTCTGAGTTTGCTTTGAGTCACAAGTTGATTAGGAGAACATTAGGACAAAAATTGATGGGGATTGATGCAGATCTTGTGAATGATGAATGTTTTTCTAATAAACGGTTGCAGGATTCAAATTTAGTTAGAAAAAGCTGTGAAAATTTGTGCTGTGAAGATTTCTGGATTTTAAAACCTTGTGATAAGAACCCTGCATTGAGTAAAAACATTTTTGGAAGTTTTTTCAACTTGGAACACGAATTTGCATTGCTAGAATGGTGGTATAGGAACATGCATGATCTTCTTAGAGCTAAGAGAAGTTCTGAATTTGAATATGTTGAAAGAGTTTCTAAGTTAGCACAATCCAATATGTTTGCTAGCAATGATATCTATTTGTTTGGTTTGTGTTCAAAAGAAAAGTTTTGTTCCAGTGAGTGTTCTAATGCTAGAATGATATATGATCTTGTCTTAGATGGTGATTCTAGAAACCTGAATCTTGTTTTTAAGATCTTAAACCAAGAGAATTCAGTTGTCTATCTCTGTTGCACATTTGATGTGGTTTTCCTAGTGTTTGAAAAAAAGCAGGATAGACAGGTTATGGAGTTTGTTCCAAGAACAAGGAGGATTCAGGGCATGGACAAACAAGTTGATTATGGACCAAAGGAACACTTGTTTGCTCCTACTTGGCAACCGCCTTCAACATTCCAAGGTGAGGACATTCTTGATCACACATCCAATGATTTTAACTTGATTTCTTTTGTTGCAGAAGAACTGGATTTGAGGTCAAATCCTTTCAAAGGAGGAGGGGATGGTGCGATCCTAGAAAGACCCAACAAGGATGTTAAGCGATCTGGAAAAGAAGATAATCTTGATCAGATGAAGCTGGACCAGAACAAGGAAAACATGGGTTTCAGAGGCTTGGAAAGCTTGGAACAACCCATCAATGCTGGGTGGGCAACTGAGAAGGAGCTAGAGAAGCAGCCCATGGATGTGGAGTTGGACCAAACCCAGAGAGGAGCAAATCAAGCGGCCCAAGGAACAGAAGATCCAACCAATGCGGCCCAAGAAAAAGATTCAAGCCAAGCGGCCCAAACCCAAAGAGTCATGAATTTGTGGTTTGGCCTAATAATTAGGCCCATAGTTAAAACCCAAAGAAAACTCATTCTTCAAGTGATTTGGGCATGTCTAAGAAGGAAAAGGAAGCCCAAAAATAATAAACCAATTAGGCTGGTTTAATTTAATTTATTGGTTTATGATTAATCACTTAAATTAAACCAAAGGGATTAGGATAAATCAAGATATCTGTTGGCATTTAAAAAAAGAATTAAATAAGTCAAAGATATTCTTGTTAGCTAGAAGTTAGGAATAAAGTAGTTAGGATATTATTCTGTAAATAAAATTTAGGTAGGAATATCTGCCTATAAAAAGGCTTCACCTCTCTCATTGTAAAGGATCATCGAATTTTATAAAATATTTCAAAACACTTTTGCTTCTTGCTTTCTCTGTTCAGCCTAAGAACATTGTTTTCATTCACTTCAGGGTAGAGGAATCTACTGTGAAATTTCATAGCTCTTTGCAGGGTGATCCTGTGCTAGTGGAATCAAACCCCTTCATCTTTCACATCAATTGGAGAGTTAGTAACCTCTAATTAAACCACTAATCACCGCCATCAATCACTTACCTACAAGGGAAGCTAGTAGCTCCCTTCCATTCAAATCATCAATCCGCTACCTAAGGAGAACTAGTAGCCTCCTTAAACCATCAACCCTCATCCCCCTTCAAGTCGATCCAGAGGTTTAAACATAACCAGGGCCGCACCAAACCTACACAGCTTCCTCATCTGCGAAACAGAGAACACACCATCACACCTTATTGCTGGAGCAGGTCATATAAGCGTTCAACCGTATCGCTATCCACATGCGTATACGGAAGAGATGGAAAAGCTAGTATCCAAGATGTTAGACATGGTTTAATTCGACCAAGTCATTCTCCTTTTTCTAGCCCTGTATTATTGGTGAAGAAGAAGAACGGTACTTGGCGTTTTTGTGTCGACTACCGTGCTCTAAACAAAGTCACCATCACTGACAAGTTTCTCATTCCGATCATTGATCAGCTTCTCGATGAACTTTTTGGTGCTATGATTTTTTCTAAACTGGATTTACGGGCCGGGTACCACCAGATTCGAATGGTTGAATCTTTCGGCCCTTTCTCCGTTTGGTCTTATGAATGCCCCTGCTACGTTTCAGGCATTGATGAACGAAATCTTTCGGCCCTTTCTCCGCATGTTCGTTCTGGTGTTCTTTGACGACATATTGATTTACAGCAGATCGATTACAGAACACGTCCTCCACCTGCAGATGGTGTTACAGTTATTCGAGCAACACCATCTCTTTGCTAATCGCGACAAATGCTTGTTTGGCCAATTTCATGTTGATTTTTTAGGTCATGTTATCTCGGATAAAGGCGTCTTAATAGATCCATCCAAGACAGACTTTGTCTGCAATTGGCCGGTTCCAACGACTGTTAAAGAACTACGGGGTTTCTTGGGGTTGACGGGTTACTATAGTCATTTTGTCAAAGGATATGGGGTTATCGCTCGTCCTCTCACGTCTTTACTAAAAAAACACGCCTTCGAATGGTCTGCTCACGCCCAAAAGACTTTCGATGCCTTGAAGTCGGCAATGATCTCTACACCGGTCCTTATTCTGCCTAACTTTCAAGATACATTTGTCGTAGAGTCTGATGCTTCTGGATACGGATTGGGAGCGGTGTTGATGCAACAGCACAGACCAGTAGCTTACTTTAGTTCCGGGTTATCAGATAAAGATCAGCTTAAACCGATTTACGAACGGGAGTTGATGGCTATCGTGTTAGCGATTCAAAAATGGCGCCACTTTCTCCTCGGTCGACATTTTGTCGTTCATACTGATCAGAAGAGTCTGAAATTCCTCTTGGAACAACGGGAAGTCTCCTTTGACTATCAATGCTGGTTATCAAAGCTTTTGGGGTACGACTTTGAAATCATCTATAAACCGGGTGTTGAGAACAGAGCCGCTGTTGGGTTATCTCGCATCTTGCACCTATTCGGTCTTTCACTGTCTCCGGCTCTTTCTTCTGTCATTGTACCCTCTTCGGTGGATATTCAAAATATTCTCCGTGAAATTGAGACGGATGAGTCTCTTCAGCAACTCACACAATCTTTTCGAGAGGGCCTTCTTATGAAGGAAGGGTACTTGTTGATGAATGGTAAACTGTTTTACCACAATGGATTACTTATTCCGCGATCGCCATCACACATTCCTAGCATCTTACGAGAGTTTCATGATAGAGTTCTTGGTGGACATGCAGGATTATTAAAAGCATTGAAACGTATTCACACTCATTTCTACTGGCGAAAGATGAGTTCGAACATTCAGCGCTATGTGGAGGGTTGTGATATTTTTCAGATACATAAATATTCAACATTATCACCGGCAGGGCTTCTACAACCTTTACCGCTTCCGTTGCAAATTTGGGAAGGACTCACGATGGATTTTTTTGAAGGCCTTCCGGTTTTCCTTGGTAGCAATGTCATTTTGGTGGTGGTGGACTGCTTGAGCAAATTCGCTCATTTTCTGCGATTGAAGCATTCCTTTAGCGCAGTTGAAGTTGCGCAAGTGTTCCTTCAAGAGATTGTTAGACTTCATGGGTTTCCGACCTCTATTATCTCGGATCGCGATCTTATCTTCCTCAGTTCATTTTGGCAGAGTTTGTTTAAACTCGCGGGAACACAGCTGAAATACAGCACCGCATTTCACCCACAATCGGATGGACAGACGGAGGTACTCAATAGGTATCTGGAAACCTTCCTTCGTTGTTACGCCTCTGAACATCCGAAGTTGTGGGCTAGTTTTCTTCCTTGGGCTGAACTATGGTATAACACCAATTACCACACGGCTTTGGATATAACTCCGTTTAAAGTGGTGTATGGCCGCGATCCACCAACCCTCTTGAAGTTTGAACATAGCTCTACTGCAAACTTTGAGCTAGAACTATCTCTGCAGGAACGTGACAACACATTACGTATAATCAAGCACCATCTTCTCAAGGCACAAGACAAAATGAAGAATAACGCGGATAAGAATCGGCGAGAGTTATGTTTTTCTGTGGGAGATCGGGTTTTTCTGAAACTAAGGCCGTATTGCCAACACTCTGTTTCTAAACGTTTGTATCAGAAACTGGATGCACGCTATTTTGGACCATTTACGGTGATTGAACGTATCGGTGAAGTGGTGTATCGATTGGAGCTTTCGCCGGATTCAAAATCCATAATGTTTTTCACATTTCTCAACTAAAGCCGGTCTTAGGTACTAATCATACAGTATCGCCTCTGTCTTCTTCCTTTACGGTTAACGATACAGTTGTTATCGAACATGAATATGTCTTAGCTACTCGCTACGATAATTCGGGTAACTTGGAGGCTTTGGTTGAATGATCGGGCTTACCTACACATGAGTCTACGTGGGTAAAGGTCGCGAGTTTACTTCGACAGTATCCATCGCTTGAGGACAAGCTTCGTATCCGCGGGGGGGGGGGGGGTATTGATAAGCCATTGCGTGTATACGTAAGGAGACAAAAGCATGGCGACGTGGCTTGAATGACGTGGAGGGAACAAGGCACGTGATGGTTGCAAATATAAATAAGGAGGGTTGTTTTCTCGGGATGGGGATGGAAGGAAAAGAAGGTTAGGATCAAGAGATAGAGAGAGAGAGAGAGATTCTCCCTGTCGAGTACCGAAATTCTGTTCTCGGGAATCTTTTTAGAGAATACTCTTTGGTTCTCGTTTGGAATTCTATGTAACACACTGTTTTCTTCACCTCAATCAATAAACATTCAGTACTTGTTTCTGTGAAATTCTTGTTAAACGATTACAACTTGCTATTCGCTTAACACATGCTGCCAAAGATTCTTTAGTTCATTATTCCTAATGGGTTTCACGAGAAAAATCAACAGCCCCACTCGACAAACACTTGAAGACCAGAATCGTAGAATCATGAGATCACGTCACTACAAAAGGTGTTACACAAAAATATGCATCACATACTGAAACTAGATCAGGCCAATATAATGGGGATTTAAGTAAGTACTTATGACAGGTATGTTCTTAAGTGTCTTGTGGCTCACAATCTTGCACAACAGACCGGTTCCAGAATTTGCAGGCATAACAACCTCCGTTAAGACAAGATTTATGCAACTGTTCTCGTCTTTTAGGATTGTTCGAATTTAGCTATCATGGTACTTACTTCTGGTAACAGAAAAGAAAAGGCAAGAAATTATGACAAACAAAGAGAAACTCGAAGGATGTTCTCAATCTGCAAAGAACAAGTCGCAAGTCCACCACAAATAAAACATCTGTGTCAAAGTTCCAAAATCCATGTGTTCAAAAGTAAGTAGTTTACACGTTTCTAATGAGAATTGATTAACACATTCACAATGTAAGCAAGCAACAAACATCTATCAAGTTTTGACAGAAATTGTCCAAATTCAACTAACTTGCATATTTCTGAATAAAATCTAATTTTTTTTACCATGTGCATGAATTGCTTATGAACAAAAATCAAAAATTTCTATCTTAAAGAGCGGCGTTCTATGAGAGATGAAGCGTACTGGTCACCAGAAAGAAGGAGTCGCAATAATTATCGTATATAATCTCCAGCGAAAATAAATTGCAGTTTTCGCTCAAGAGGAAGAGTGTCGCCGGAGAGGATAAATAACAGTGGACGAGGAGTGAGGAGGGTCTCCGTAGAGAATATATGAAAAATCACCGGAAGGAGGGGACAAAGACGAAGAAGAGGAAGAGAGATGGATAGAAAGAAGGTCGACAAGAAAGAAGAGTCGTCGGAAACATTGGAGTAGGTTTTATCGGTGAGAGAAAGAAAAAACAGAGAACCGGTGAGAATCGCCGAAGAGAGTGTATGAGATGCGAAAAAATTGAAGAAGTGGAAGTGATTTCGGAGGGGTAGATGGATTAGCTTTTCAGATTTTTCTTTTTATTTTTTACATATTTTTAATTTTATTTAATATTATTTGTTAAATTAAAAAGTAAACTAAAGGGTATTTATGAGTTTACATTAATATAAATTATAGTTTCTCAATTTAATAACTAATAAGTATAAAAAGACAAACTACATTTTAATGTAGCATTATTACCCAATTTTCTCTTATTTTATTATGAGTCATAAGTTTTATATGTTTTTTGTCCTAAATTATAAATTTATAATTGCTGTTCGAGCAGTATTGTTTTTTAGCAATTTATGTTGTCTTATATATATATATATATATTTAATGTTTTTTCTTTTATTTTCAAGTCCATAAGAGCTAAATTTTAAACTTTTTTAAAAAATTATATAATATTTGACATTAAATTTTAAAAATTTTAATCTTCTCCGTTTCAAGATAGTTCTTATTTTTATTATATTTGAATGACAAAAAATAATATATTGTGAAATATTTTAGATTTTATGTTATTATAAATTACGTAACAAAAAAAATTCATATTAAATTATAGATCAGATCTGGGTATCTGTCTGAAATCCAAATTTTGTTGGATATCCGAATTTTGGATACCCAAGATTTACATTTTTGAATGCGGATAACAAAATCACAGATTCGACGGATCCGGATCCGAATCTTCTAAAAATCCAATATATTTGATTCATATTCATCCCTACTTGTAATATTTATTTTTAATATAATTTTAAAAATACCATAAATTTCTGTCATATTTTCTAAATACTTTAAAAATTTAAATTTCTCAATTTCCAAAAACAACATACTTTACCAAAACTCTAATGACGTTCTTTAGTATAGGGCCTGATATATAAATGGCCAAATGTTTTAATCTGCCGATGAAAAATTTTATTGTATTATAGCCGTTAGAAGAAAGAACGCATCGCTATCACATATTAATAAATACACAGGTGGCACAAAAGTCATGAAAAGCACCATTTTTTATAGTTTTGCTTTTCCAACTTTTCTCTCGATCGAAGATCTTCGGGCGAAGATTTGTAATTTGTAATAAAAAAGCTTTCAAACCCTCTAAGATGGCAACTTGATTATCGTAGAGTTTCTTTTAAATTTCAAAAATCCATTTGTAATTTGTTTATTGATTTTGCTTTTAGGGTTTCTCACAAGCGGCTTGGATGCTTGGTGATTCTGTATGATTTGCGATCCGTTTGCATTTCTATGTAATCAGTTGGAAAATTAACTCTATTCTTCTTCTCGATATCTTTACCAATGGTTTGTCATTCTATTCTCTGTTCTAAATTTGCCTTTTTCGGGTATTAATTTTATTTTGGACTTTCTTTTTTGTATCTTTTTCGTTTTTGTCTTGTTACAGCTTGAAATTTGGATATATTGTTGTGCTTGAAGCTATCATGTTCGGTTTAGGGTTATTTGTTCCGTTTTATCGATCCATTTTGGGGATTTTACTACTATTTGTCAAGGTACCTTTTCTATACTTGACATTAGTTGAGTGTTTGCCCATGATCTCTATACTTGACATTGTTTTGTTTTCTTTCCAATCCCAAGAGAGATCATGGGCAAACACTCAACTAATAGTGATTTGTCGGATTCTTTCTTGGGTATATAAGAAACTTTTTCAATCATCCTCCTAGCAAAAATATGAATCGGATCGGTATTGGTAGGTATGGTAGTGCACGACTATGTTGAGAGACGTGATCGTCCATTGTCCGACTGTATATCAATATGTCATCAAAAAGGACCAGTACAAATTTGCGCAAGAATGGACGAAATATCTCATTCATGAGTGCTTGGAAGGTTGCTGGAGCGTTCGTAAGACCGAAGGGCATGACAAGAAACTCGTAGTGTCCATCTGCCGTTCTGAACGCTGTCTTTTCTATATCACATTCTTACATTCGAATCTGATGATATCATTCTCTCAAATCTAGTTTGGAGAAAACTTGAACACCATAAAGCTCATCAAGTAGTTGATCAATCATCGGTATTGGGAACTTATCTGCGATAGTAACCTTGTTCAGAGCTCTGTAGTCAATGCAGAATCACCAGCTCCCATCCTTCTTCTTAATAATAGTACTGGACTCGAGAATGGTGATCGAATTGGCCTGATCAACCCGACATCCAACATCTGAGAAACCATCTTCTCCATCTTCTTTTTATACACGTGATAATATCGATAAGGTCGAACGTTTATTGGCCCAGCCCCTTCTATCAAGTGTATAACGTGCTCTTTATTGCGTAAAGGTGGTAACTGGGAAGGCTCTGCAAATGCCAGGACGTGCCTGTCCAATAAAAGTTCTATTGGAGGTGGAATCTCGCCATTGGTGTCAAGTTGGTTGATGTGAATATCGTCAACATCAATCGCCAGGTCAGTCGTATCCGCTAATGATCTCTTCTCTTGTACTGTATTACTCGTTCCATGTAAGGATGGGTCACCCACTATCTTGACTCTCTTGCCTTTGAAAGTAAACGATGCGTTGCCCAATTTATCTCGCATTTTCCTAGAGTCTGTAGCCATTGTACTCCAAGGATCATATTGATGCGTCCCAAATCAAGGACAATGAAATCAGCTATATCTTCAATGGAGGGTAGTGTGAAATTAATCGCTCGACAAATGCCATAACCATTGACTGTGATTCCATTCCCTAGCATTACATCCAACGTCGAATGCAAAATAGGTGTGACATACCAACGAAGCATCCATGAAGTTATGCGTTGCTCCACTGTCAAGCATAATTTTTACATTAACCTTTCCCACTTTGCCCCATATTTTGGTAGTTGTAGGTGAAGATAGTCCGAGGAAGGAGGAAACAGATAGTTCCCGTAATTCTGTTACTTTACCCATTTCCTTTGTAAAAGTGTCGTTTGTATCATCATTAGCCAGTTCCACTTCCATTCCATCCATTATTATCAATACTCGCAATTCCCTGTTCCCACATACATGAGTCTTAGACCACTTCTCGTTGCATTTAAAGCATAACCCTAGTCGTCTGTGATCTGCAACTTCACTTGGAGTTAAATTCCGAGTAACAGGACCCACTCCTACCCGCGGCGGTTTCCATTTTGATTTTTCCACTATTGTATTCTGGTTACTCCCTTGCGAGCTCTTTCCTGTACTCTGAGCTTGAATTGACTGTTGAGGGATTGCCTCTTGCCCTGTATAGTGACCCGGTCCATACATGGACTTCCAATAATGATTGTACGAGTTTGACACTGCAGCAACGGATTTGTAGAATGCACTCCCGTCCATTCTCAGAACCGCTGATATATGTTGTCTGATTTCCCGTGGTTCTTTCAGCTTAATAACTTCCTGCATCTCTTGCTTTAACCCGTTGAAAAAACGTGCTCTAAGTTCTTCTCATCAACACCTGTTACCAATGCTCTTAATTCTTCAAATTCGTTCACATAGTCTTGAACAGAGCCTCTCTGTTTGATCGAAAATAGTCTCTTCCCTGGATCGTCTTCTATCCGGTAAGTAAATCGAGCTATCAATTGACGTTTAAAGTGATCTGAAACTGATCCTCTGACCATTCGATGTTGAACCAGTTCAGAACTGTACTTCGAAGGTCACTGATATCAATTCAAACTTATCCTGATCTGAATAATTCTCTAATCGAAAGAAACGTTCGATCTTGTTAATCCAGATGTTAGGATATTTCCCTTCGAATCTTGGTAATTCAATCTTCTTTAACATACCAATACGATTCTCAAAAGCCTGATCTATTCCCGATAGCCTAACAATATTTCCTCCAGTGAACGATTGTGAATATATTTTCGAACCTGGTTATCTGATGACGATGATCCTTTCACCGTCTTTCCTGCTACTTTGTTTGTCATCAGCAGTGCTTCGAGACGCGCAATGGACTGAGTGAGTTCAGTGTTTGATTTTGTTAAAACTGCGAAGCCTCCATGAATGATTTCCACCTGTTGTGATATATCATTGATACGCGTGTCGATGTGTTGAGTGACTTTCCAAAGTCTGTGATAGATTTCGTCTAACTCCGATAACGAATTCACCATTTGAAGATCGACGCAATCGCAGAGCTCACCGCACCAATTTGTTAAGAACACAGATTGTATTACTGGATTATTTTGAATTATGTATTGAAAACAACCGAGTTACTCTCTCAATTGTAACAACACGAAATCGATATCAAGCACATATGCTTGATATCGCCATGATCAGAGTTTGAGCTCTCGATCCTACTTCTCTCATAACAGTCCACCCTCTCTCTTAACAACCGTAACTACTATATAACAGCTATTCACCAGTTTGATGCCACGTAATTTTCTAATCGTTTAATTCCTTCTGTTGGAATGAAGAAGAAATGATGAAATAAGAAAGCTTTTAATAGCTGATTAAAGGCGTGGCTTGACTAAGTAAAAGGGGAGTGTCTAAGGCTTGTTTGTGTTCTAGTATTATGTTATCATTGTAGCCATTCATGTATAAGACAATCCTTGTATCCAAACAAGCCTAGACTAGATTAATATAAATAACTATCTCTCTTCTCATTTGTAACTTAGAAAACCTACTATTCTCATTCTCTTAATAAAATTATTATTCTCTCTAAATCTCTCTAATGTCTCATTCTATAATTCTACAAATATCTTAATCTCATATTCTTTCATGGTATCAGAGCCAGGTTACATCAAATCTGGATAAAATTCATCAGTAAATCTTTAAATTAAGAAGAAATCATCTTCATCTCAATTTGTTCTTTAGTTATATTTCTCCGTCATCTTGGATCGCAAATTCCGGCCAAACCACGACAGCTTTTGACGATCTGATTTTCTGGTATTGTTTTTGGCGAGTTCTGAAGCCACACCAATTGGAGTTGCATCATTTGACCACGAGAATCAAAAGTTACGAATTTTCTTGCATAGGACCTCCGCGAGTGCCTCTGCCGCGAACCTCCGTGTTCCTCTGATCATTCCGTCATTAAATCTTCATCAAATCATGATTTTCCAAATCCTAAACTCAAGCCCTTCAAGTCTAGTTTCTGTTCTTGAAGATTTTCTCAAAACGTCAGAAATCGTCTCTCACAAGAATCTGGTGATAAAATTCTAATCCTTTGTCAATTTTCTTTAAATCTTTGAATATGAAAAGTTATATAAGTATCTTGTGAGGGTCTCCACGAAATTTGGTTTCAATCTGACAGGTTTAAGTCTTCAAGATTGATTTTCTTATCAAACTTTGATTTTTTTTAAAAAAGAACGGAATCTTGAATTTTTAGGATTGGTTTATTAATAAAATTTGAATTTTGTAATGAATCTTTATTGTTGGTAAAGATAAGGACTGTTATTAGTTAATCTTGTTGGTTGGAGTTTGTTTAAATTTGTTGAAGGAATTGGTTGAAGTTAGTTAAAGGAGGTTAGGTAGTTATCTTGGTTGACAAGAAACCACACTCTGCTGTTGGCAGGAAAGTTTGAACACGCGCCTTAGTGTTCTTGTGTGCTGCTCACGTCCCTGTTCTTCATTACGTGTCCTTGGTGTCCCTATGTGCTGTACAAGACCAGCATTCCGTGATTCCCCGTGTGCTGTCCCACGCGATCACGCGCCCGCACCTAGTCCCACCAGGCATTCCAAGACTTCGGATATTCTTGTCCCGTGACCGTGTCCCGTGTCCCGTGATCAGCTGTCCGTTCCCTCTGTCCGTGACCTCACCCTTACACGAACACGCCTAGTATCGAACATCTGCTCACGTACCACGTACCCTACCAAGCTCACGCGACCAGCCGTTTCTCGTCCCGACAAACCATCTGGCGTTCCGACCAACCGTACAGCGGCCCAAGCGACCCGACCATCTCATTGTGACCATTGACAAGTTTCATGGAAGTAATAACCATATTCAGAGCTCCTGTTATTTTACATGAAGCAAACTATCTCTTATGGTCTAGGACCATGAAAACTACATTGGGTGGTAAAAGTCTTTGGAATCACATTTCTACAAATGGCCTTGAAGAAAATGAAGTGGCTGAAGTTAGTGAGGCTGTGGCTGCTCAAACCAAATAGTATGAAGAAGACCAGTTGGTACTCTCTATACTTCAAAACTCTCTTGCTAGTAATCTCTTAGAGGTTTATTCTTTTTGTAAGAATGCTAATGAACTTTGGGATAATTTGCAAAAGGTGTATGGAAACACCACTAACCTCTTAAGAATTTTTCAGGTGAAAAAGGCTTTGAATGAATTAAAGCAGGAGGATGCAGAATTCACAAAGCACTATGGCTCATTTAGAGCATTGTGGGCTGAGCTAGAGATGCTAAGGCCAACCACTATTGACCCAATTGTTCTCCTTGAAAGGAAAAGACAAGATAAGGTGTTTGGGTTACTATTAACTCTTAACGCTACTTACTCAGATCTTATTAAGCATTTTCTCATGTCTGATAAGCTTTCTAGCTTGAAAGATGTTTGTGCTCAAGTCCAAAATGAGCAAGGATCTCATGGACTATTTAGCAACAATGCTGAATTGGTGACTGCACACAAGAGCTTCTTCAAATCAGCAACAACAAATGAATCTAGGAAGAGGAGACAAACTTGTGACCATTGCAACAGGAGTGGCCATACAAAGAAGGAGTGTTGGGTACTCCATCCTGAGCTGAAGCCAAGCTGGGCTCTATGGCAACAACAGCCTACAGCCAGCCACACACAACTGCAAGCTCACGGAAATGGCATGTACCAACCGCCGGTTCCTTCAAAAGTGTGTACCAGCTACCTTCTTCACTCAGCTCCAACTAGTTCCATGTCTTCAGCAGCTGATTTTGTGAAAAAAACAGATTTAGAAGCTCTTATCAAAGCAATTAAGGATGGTAATGTGTTGGGTAAAACTTTTCATGCTTCTTTTCAAACTTCTTTCACTCCTGATGCCACTAAATCATTGGTTGTTGATTTTGGTGCTTCTCACCATATGATTAGTGATCTAGGATTGCTAGAGAATATAGAACCTGCCTTAGGTAATGTTGTCATTGCTAATGAAATTAAAGTACCAATTTAAAGCATAGGAAAACTTAAGTTGTTTGATAAAGAGTCTAAAGCCTTTTACATGTCTTCTTTTACTTCTAATTTGCTTTCAGTTAAAAGAGCTACTAATGATTTAAATTGGCAAGCTATCTTTGGTCCTAATGATTTCTACTTTCAGGATATTGAGACTAGTAGAAGATTTGGACAAGGAACCACAAAAGATGACTTGTATGTGCTTGAAGACATGACTAAAGCTAGTAGGCTAGAAACGGCTGTTAATGCTAGCTCTTTTAGTAATGATTATAATCTTTGGCATGCTAGATTAGGACATCCTCATCAGAGAGCACTTGAACTGATTGTTCCTGGTTTAAAAATGCCAAAGGATATGTGTGATTCTTGTATACTTGGAAAGCATTGAAAAACATTTTTTGAAAAGTCTTTGCATACTTATGATAATTGTTTTGAATTGGTGCATTCTGATGTTTGGACATCCCCATTCCCATATAGAGAAAATCATAAGTATTTTGTGACATTTATTGATGAAAAATCCAAATATACATGGGTTACCTTGCTTAGTTCTAAAGATAGAGTATTTGATGCATTGCAAAACTGTTTTTAAGAAATCTTTGCATACTTATGAAAATTGTTTTCATAAGTATGCAAAGATTTGTGACATTTATTGATGCAAAGATTTTGTGACATTTATTGATGAAAAGTCCAAATATACTTGGGTTACTTTGCTTAGTTCTAAAGATAGAGTATTTCAAGCATTTTTAAATTTTCAAGCATATGTTACTAATCAATACAATGCAAGTATTAAATTCTTTAGAATAGATAATGGAGGAGAATACACTAGCACCAGACTCCAACAATACTTGGCCAATCATGGCATTGAACATCAAACCAGTTGTCCTTACACTCCAAAACAAAATGGAGTGGCTGAAAGGAAGAATAAGTATTTGATGGAAGTTGTGAAAACAATGATGTTCCACATGAAAGTTCCCAAAAGATTTTGGGGGGGATGCTCTTGTAGCTGCATGCTACTTGATTAATAGGACTCCTAAAAAAGTCCTAGATAACTTGTCTCCATTTGAGGTAGTAAACAAAACTAGACCTACTATTGACCACTTAAGAGTTTTTTGTTGTGTTTGTTTTGTATTAGTTCCAATGGAGCAAAGGAACAATTTGGAATCAAAGAGTACCAAAGCTATGTTCATTGGGTATTCCTATACCCAGAAAGGATACAAATGTTATGATCCAGAGACTAGAAGAGTCTTGGTATCCAGAGATGTCAAATTCCAAGAATCCAAAGGTTTCTATGAAGAAGGAACTTGGGATCAATTCAAAGACATCTCCACAACAAGATCAGACCAAGCTGAGAACTTGAGGAGGCTCTTGGAGAGCATTGGTATAGTTTCACCTCATGATCAGCAGCACACGGCCACTGCTCCTCAGCCTGTACCAGACGTGTCCAGTCCCAGCCAATCAGCCGCGGCACAGCCAGCCGAGCCACGACCATCCACCCTGTCCAGCCCTTCCATCCATCCGCAGCATGGTACCTTCGGTTCTCCTGGACTTCCTCCTCTTGAACATGGGGAGGAGAGACATCTACTCATGTACAACAAGACTCAGCAGGAGATGAATCAATTCTAGTCTCAGCATCCAAAAGATCAAGAGTTGTACCCACTCTTATTGAAGTTTTAGGTGAAGAAGAGGATCCTATCCAAGAAGCTCCACCTACAGTCTCAAGAAGGAGCATAAGACAAAGAAAACTACCAGTGTTCTATAATGGGAATGTTGTGGTTCATCATGATCAGGGAGTTTGTAATATTGCTTACTTACCTACTAATCATGTTGCTTTCATTTATAGTCTTGATAAGGAACAGATTCCAAAGACATATGAGGAAGCTATGACTAAGAAACAATAGAGGGAAGCTATCCTAGCTGAGAAACAAGCTATGGAAAGGAATGATACCTATGCTCCAGCCACTTTACCTAAAGGAAAAAGGGTTGTAAGTTATAAGTGGATTTTTACCATTAAATACAAAAGCAATGGTGAAATTGATAGATATAAAGCTAGGTTGGTGGAGGTTTTACTCAGACATATGGTGAAGATTATAGGGATACCTTTGCACCTGTAGCTAAGCTTCATTCTGTTAATGTTGTTTTTTCACTTGCTACTAACTTTGATCGGGAGTTATGGCAAATGGATGTTAAAAACGCATTCTTACAAGGTGAACTAGAAGAAGAGGTATATATGACACCTCCACCAGGTCTAGAGGAAGAGATAGGAGGCGGCAATATACTTAAGCTGAGGAAGGCCATCTATGGCCTCAAACAATCTCCAAGAGCTTGGTACCACAAGCTAAGTGTAACCTTGATGGATAAAAGTTTCAAAAGATCTGAAGTTGAACATACTCTTTTTACACTGAAGAGTAAGGAATGTATTGTGGTAATTCTCATTTATGTAGATGATATAATCATATCTGGTAGTGATAGTGTTGGTATTGCATCTACAAAAGAATACTTGAAGAGTGTCTTTGATATTAAGGATCTAGTATAACATAAATACTTCTTAGAAATTGAAGTTTGTAGGTTCAAGGAAGGTCTCTTTTTATCTCAAAGGAAATATGTTTTAGATTTACTAACCTCTACAGGTATGATGGAGGATAAACCAGCCAAAACATCATTAGAAGAAGATTATAAAATCGGAACTAAGGGGGAGTTAGAGGAGGAAATTGATTTTCATGATCCTAAGCTCTATAGGAAAGTGGTTGGTAAGCTTATTTCTCTAACCATCACTATATCAAATTTATGTTTTGATGTGAATCAGGTATCTCAACACATGCAAGGTCCAATGATGAGACATTGAGAGATGGCAAACCGAATTTTGAGATATCTAAAAGGCACTCATGAACAAGGTATATGGATGGGTTGCAATAGAAACACAAATGTGGTTGGTTATTGTGATGCAGATTGGGCAGGATATAGGGAGGATAGGAGAAATACCACAGGCTATTGTACTTTCAAAGGAGGTAACATTGTGACTTGGAAAACCAAAAAGCAAAATGTGGTATCATGCTCTAGTGCAGAATCAGAATATAGAGCAATGAGGAAGCTTACAACTGAATGCATTTGGCTGAAGCAAATTTTGGAAGACTTGGCCGTGAAGTATGAAGAACCTATCACCATCCATTTTGACAGTCAGGCTGCTATACACATTGTCCCCAACTCTGTGTTTCATGAAAGGACCAAGCATATAAAAGTAGACTGCCACAATGTAAGAAAAGCTATTGGGAAAGGAATCATCTTGCCTTGCTATACAAGGAGTGAGGATCAACTAGCTGATGTGTTCATGATGTAAGAACCAAGGGTGGGCTGTCTTTCACCGAGAAGCTCAGGTTGCTGGACAAAAATCGATGGGAGTGAATGGGTGGATCAAAGGGACCACACAAGCTGTAAATGAGGCTTTTGATACTCCAATAACTTCAACCAACAGGTTGAAGAACATGGTTGCTACCAAGGGTACTTGGTTGGCGGCTGTTTAGGTTTAGACAGTAGTCTTTAGGTTTTGTCAAAATGCTGTTTATTTCATTAATGTGTAGACAAAAGACTTATATAATGACTTGTTACAACTTAGACTAAACTACAAGGCGTTTAGCCCTATAAGAATTAAAACAACATGTAGTTCACTTATTGGCAACTAAATAGAAAATGGGCCCTAAATAGTCAACATGACTTAAACTCAAATAAATACTTAGTCTAAAAAGAATAGAAATAAGATAGAAATCCTAATAATACTTAGGCACAGAATTCGCAGGAAGACTTGTGAATGAGACGGAAATGTGAACAAGTCTTCACCGCCTTGCGCACTAAGAGTATTGTCTCATTAAAACCTTCTTCGGAAAACCCAGTGGAATAAAACCGAATATAGGAAAAGGAGTAAAATTTCCTAGCACGACTTTTGGTGACTCTACCGAATGGTAATGGTAAAGACACCGGAGGAGGAAGAGTCTTCTAGAAGGAACCTCCATGGTTCATTGTCTAGCTGGAATGGGTCAGGGTTTGGACCGGTCGTGGTCGCATGGGACGAGCTGGTCGGGTCGGACGTGTGGGTACTGGTCGGCTGGGACGGATCACCTGGACGAAGGCTGGTCGGCATGGTCAGCTCGGGGTCCTCTCTGGTTCTACTCTCCAGGAGCATGCTGAGCTTGTCTCCTAAGTCTTTCCTCTTAGACCGCATAAGAGGTCCAGGTGGAATGACCGGTGCAATGGCTGGCTCGATGTCCCATCATTCCCTCCCTCTTGAAGTGTTTTGGTCTCCAAAGCGAAGCCCTCACCTGCATCAAACAACTCTAAGTCAGAAACATTTAAAGTACTAGAGATGTTATACTCACCTGGAAGTTCGAGTTGGTAGGCGTTGTCGTTAATTTTCCGGAGGACGCGGAATGGACCATCTCCCCGGGGTGCAAGCTTGCTCTTCCGTCGCTGGGGAAATCTCTCCGGTCGCAGATGTAGCCAAACCCAATCTCCCTCCTTGAAAACCATGTTCATGCGGCCCTTGTTGGCGTTCTTGACGTTCTGGATGTTTCGTTGTTCCAGGTTTGCCTTCGCCCAATGGTATGGGTGTGAGCTCGGTAGGAGTGATCGGGTTGAAGCCGTAGACGACCTCAAATGGAGAACGCTTCGTGCCGGAATGCGTAGCCCTGTTGTATGCGAACTGGACGTACATAAGGCACTCCAGCCAATTCTTCAAGTTGCGACCAATTGTTGCCCTCAGAGTCTGGGATAAGGTCTGGTTGACAACCTCGGTCTGTCCGTCAGTCTGCGGTTGGTATGCGGTGGAGAACAGCATATTGGTGCCCAATTTTCGCCACAATGCTCGTCAGAAATGGCTCAGGAACTTGGTGTCACGGTCAGATACGATCGTCCGGGGAATGTCGTGCAGTCGTACTATCTCCTTGAAGAACATGTCGGCAGTCCGGCTTGCGTCGTTGGTCTTGTTGCAAGCGATGAAGTGTGCCATCTTGGAAAATCAGTCGACCACGACGAAGATGGAGTCCTTGTGGTTGATCTTCGGCAGGCCTAAGACGAAGTCCATGGAAATGTCTGTCCAGGGCGCGGATGGGACTGGTAACGTCCAGGGCGCGGATGGGACTGGTAATGGCATGTAAGGGCCTTGCGGATGCATCTTGGATTTAGCCCTTTTGCAGATAAGACATTTGGCGCAGTGTGCCTCTACATCTCGTCGCTGATGGGGCCAATAAAAATGTTCCTTAAGCATGTTTAAGGTCTTGTCAATGCCGAAGTAACCCATGAGACCTCCACCGTGGGCCTCTCAGAGAAGCAGCTCTCAAATCGATCCCCTCGGAATGCAAAGTCATTTGTCTTTAAAGAGGAACCCGTCGTGAAGAAAGAAGCGGCTGTAGTTGCCCTTGTCGTGCTCTAGGTAAGCCTGAGAGAAATCTGCATCGTCAGCGTACAATTCTTTGATCATCTCGAAGCCCATAACTTTTGACTCCATGATTGAAATCATGCTGTGTCGACGAGATAAGACATCAGCGACAATGTTTTCCGTTCCTTTCTTATACTTGATGACGTATGGAAAGGTCTCGATGTACTCCAACCAACGGGCATGTCTCTTCTTCAGCGTAGACTGTCCTCTGAGGTGCTGGACTGTCTGATGGACAGTGTGAATGACGCACTCCCGGGCAAGCAGATAATGATGCCAAGTCTCTAAGGCGCGGACGAGGGCATAGAGCTCCTTGTCGTATGTCGGATAGTTAAGTGCAGCTCCACTTAACTTCTCACTGAAGTAGGCGACAGGTCGTCCGTCTTGTGTGAGAACGGCTCCAATGCCGATCCCTGAGGCATCACACTCGACCTCGAATGTCTGAATGAAGTTCGGCAGGACTAGGACTGGGGCGTGGGTGAGGCGTTTCTTCAGAAGCTTGAAAGACTTATCTTGCTCGGGTCCCCAACGAAAGTCTTGATTCTTCTTTATCGTCGAGGTCAACGGACCAGCTATCGTGCTGAAATCTCGGACGAACCGTCTGTAGAAGCTGGCGAGTCCATGGAAACTGTGGACCTGGCTGGCAGTCGTCGGTGTGGGCCAATCCTGTATGGCCTTAATCTTCTCGTCGTCCACCCGAAGTCCCTAGGAACTTACGACAAAACCAAAAAAAATGACTTGGTCGGTGCAGAATGTACATTTCTTGAGATTTGCGTACAACTGATCTCTCTGCAGGGTGGTAATCACGGCCTCTAGGTGCTCCAGATGGTCTGAGTAGGTTGTGCTCTAGACAAGAATATCGTCGAAGTAGACCACTACGAACTTGCCAATGAACGGACGAAGAACCTCGATCATAAGGCGCATGAAAGTACTGGGAGCGTTTGACATGCCAAATGGCATCACTAACCACTCATAAAGATCTTGCTTGGTCTTGAATGCAGTCTTCCATTCGTCTTATTTGCGCATCCTTACTTGATGATATCCAATTTTCAGGTCAATCTTGGAGACGACTGCGGCTCCGCTGAGCTCGTCTAGCATGTCGTCTAGGCGCGGAATGGGGTGCTGGTACTTGATCGTAATGTTGTTGATGGTGAGACAGTCGACGCACATCCTCCAGCTCCCGTCCTTCTTTGGTACTAGAAGAACCGGGACGGCCCAGGGACTAAGACTTTCTCGAACGTAGCCTTGAGCCATGATGTCCTAGACTTGCCGTTCTAACTCTTTAGCCTCCTCGGGGTTTACTCTGTATGCAGGGCGATTGGATAATTGAGCTCCGAAAACAAAGTCGATGTGGTGCTCGATCCCTCGAATAGGTGGGAGGCCGGCTGAGATTTCGTCCGGAAAAACGTCGGCATACTTGTCTAACAGGGCACGGATCTCGGTAGGCAATGATGACTCGGTACTAGTCGTGTGCAGGCTCTCTCTGTAGAGCATTAATACAACCTGAGTGTCATGGGTGCAAGTGGCTTTCCGCATGTCTGCCACATTTATTAAAAAGTTCTCCTTTTGGGCATATTGATCTTTCACCATCTTAGATTGCATCTCTTGAACGGCATGTGCAGACATTGGTGCGAGGTTGTATCTACGCTTGTCGTGGACGAAAGAGTAGAAATTTGTTTGTCCGTTATGCGTAGTCTCTCGGTCAAATTGCCAAGGTCGTCCGAGCAGAAGATGTCCAGATGACATCTGGAAGACATCGCAGATGACATTGTCCTGGTATCTGCCGATGATGATAGAGACCTTAACTTGGTCTGAGATGTACAACTCTGTCTTGTTGTTCAGCCATCGGAGCTTGTAGGGTTTGGGATACTTGGTGACAAGCAATCCCAGTTTCTCCACCATGTATTTACTGTAGAACTTTTAGAATGAAAGAAAGAAATTTGTTTTTGTGTAGAAAAATACACACTTGTGTTATTCATGTTGCCCAAAGGCATGTATAAATAGTTTTACAAACGACATTAAGTGAAGAAACATAACTCTTCACCAAACATCAAAATGTTTCATGAAAATAACAGTTTTTCGACTACGGGATCGATCGATCCACATTCTGATCGGTCGATCCATATTTGCGTAATAATTTGGGATCGACTGCATGTGCAGGATTGGTCGATCCCGCGTAGGATCGATCGATCGCGTTAGGATCGATCGATCCTAAAACTCGATCACAATTTAACACTCCCCCTTGATTGAGTTTCTTCCTTACTCCAAGTTTTCTTCTGAGATCTTCAAACCTTGAAACAATTAATGCCTTAGTGAAGGCATCAGCAAGTTGATCTTCTCCTTTGCAATATTCCAAATGAATGACTCCCTTCTATTCAGCCTCACGCACATAGTGATACTTGATCTCTATGTGTTTAGTTCTCCTATGTTGCACCGGATTCTTTCCAATTGCTATTGCTGACTTATTGTCACAGTAGATGGGAACACCTTCTTCAAAACTTAAACCAAACTCCTCCAAGAGTCTCTTCAGCCATACTGCTTGATTTGTGGCTGCACACACAGCAATGTACTCTGCCTCTGCAGTTGATTGAGCCACTGTTTGCTGCTTACATGATTGCCAACAAAACATGGTTGTTCCAAGAGTAAAGGCATAACCTGAAGTGCTTTTCTTGTCTTCAATAGAACCTCCCCAATCGCTATCTTAAAACTCTTTTTGCTTCTTGATAGTGCTTCATACAAGGTGATGACATATATCTTGCAAGATAAGAGCTTGCATACATCACATCAGGTCTTGATGCACACAAATACAGAAGCCCTCCAACAATGCTTATGTACCTTGTTGGATCTCCATAAACTCTGTCATCTTCTTCTCCTTTCTTTTGTGGTGTAAGTGGAGTACTTACACTCTTGCTTCCCTTCATTCCAAACTTATCAATAAGTTTGTTAGCATACTTTTCTTGTGAAAGAAATATGCCTTTTTCATCTTGTACTATCTCCATTCCAAGAAAGTAACTCAACAACCCGAGATCTGTGATCTCGAATTCCTTCTTTATGTTCTCCTTGAATGTGTTGATCTGATGAGTGTTGTTACCTGTGATGATAATATCATCAACGTATAAGCTTATGATCAACACATCCCTGTCATTCCTTTTGATGTATAATGCTGCATCATTCATACTTCTTTTAAACCCATTTTGTATGAAGTATGAGTCTATCCTTCCATACCATGCCTGTGGGGCTTGCTTTAGACCATACAAGGCTTTGTATAGCCTTAACACCTTCTCTTCCTTTCCTTTAATCACAAACCCAGGTGGCTGTGTGACATAAACCTCTTCGTTTAGATCACCATTGAGAAAAGCTGACTTAACATCCATTTGATACAACTTCCACTTCATTTGAGCCGCATATGCAAGTAAAGCTCTTATTGTATCATGTCTTGAAACTGGGGCAAATGTCTCAAGGTAGTCAACTCCATATTCCTGAGAGAAACCCCTTGCAACAAGTCTTGCCTTGTGTTTGATAGTATTGCCGGTTGCATCTGTTTTGATCTTATAGATCCATTTAACACTTATCACGTTTTTCTTCTCAGGCTTATCTACTAGCTTCCATGTCCTGTTCTTCTCAATCATCTCTATCTCTTCATTCATTGCTTCTCTCCATTCTTTTATGCCATAAGCTTCATTGAAGTTTTGTGGTTCTTCATGTGCCAAAAGACATGCTTCTATTATTTGTGCTGCTTCTTCAACTTCTACTCTTGGTGCTGTTGACATAATCTCAGTCATGGATCTGAATCTCCTTGGTGATTCAGAGTTTTCTTCTTGTTCAGTAATAACTTGACCACTGCCTTGAGTAGAAACAGGGCTAGTGACATTCTCCTCCTCTTCTTGTGATTGATGATCATTTGTGGGTAATACCAGAGTCTTCTTGACTTCTTCTTTCCTTTCCCAATCCCACTTCTTATCTTCTTCAACTTTAACATCCCTTGATACTTCAATCTTCTCATCTTCCAAGATGAACACTCTATAGCCTTTTGGTTGATTGCTATAACCGATGAAGATTCCTTGTTTTGCATTAACATCTAGCTTCCTCCTCTTCTGGTCTGCAATATGCACATAACATATTCTCCCAAAGACTTTTAGATGTGACACATTTGGCTTGTATCCACACCACTTCTCCATAGGTGTTACATCATCTTCTATTGCCTTTGATGGTAGTCGGTTTTGAAGATAAACCGATGTATATACTGCTTCAGCCCAAAACTTTAATGGCAAACCCTTGTCTGCAAGTAGTGTTCTTGCCATTTCCACCAGAGATCTGTTCTTGCGTTCTGCAGCACCATTCTGTTGTGGTGAATAAGGCAAAGTGATTTGCCTTTTGATTCCTTCTTCTTCACAATAATGATTGAATTCTTGTGAAGTGAATTCACCACCTCCATCAGATCTTATTGTCTTGATAGTAGAATCTGACTGCTTCTCCACCATGGCTTTGAACTTCTTAAACATAGAAAATGTTTCAGACTTTTGCTTTAGGAAGTATACCCAACACATGTGAGTATAGTCATCCAGAAACAAAAGAAAGTAACGACTTCCATCAAGAGATTTGTGTTGCATAGGCCCACATACATCTGTATGCACAATCTCCAATTTCTCCTTTGTCTTGGTTTGAGATTCTTTTGAAAAACTTTTCCTTGATTGCTTTCCAAGATTACATGCTCCACATGCTTCTTTGTTGACAGTAAACTTTGGTAGTTCTTCTACCAAATCTTTGTCTTGCATTTGTTTCAACCGAGCGTTGCTTACATGGCCAAATCTCTTGTGCCATGTCTCATTTTCCTTTAGCTCACTTATATGCATGGCTTCCTCTTGAACCGAACTCATTTTGATTCTGAAGCTCTTGTGAGTCATAGGAATTTCCATTATCTTTATGCCTTTTGCATCTAGTATGATGCATGTCTTCTCTTCAAACAGTACTCTATAGCTACTTGAGATAATTTGTGGAACACTCAACAAATTTTTCTCTAAACCCGGCACCAGGAAAACATCTCTGATTATTTTCTTGCCAAACTTTGTCATGACGGTAATATCTCCTTTAGCGGCTGTCATGACAATTTCACCATTTCCAACTTTGATTGGAACTTTGATACTTTTATCAATCTTTGAAAAGTATCTTTCTTCTTTGGTCATATGGTTAGTGCATCCACTATCTACTAACCAAATGTCCTCTTTCAATGTTGTTAATGCATCTTCAGTTGCACTAAACAACATGTGGTCTTCTTCTCCCCAGTCTTCATCTTCGAGACTTACGTGTGCTCTTTCCTTTTGTTTTGAGCGACACGAATTTGCATAGTGGCCGATCTTACCACATTTGTAACACTCCTTGTTACTCCTCTGATTCTTGCCATGATCGTCTTTCTTCGGTTTCTTCCAACACTCACTCAGTGTGTGGTTGTTACGCTTGCAAAACTCACACCACTTCTTGCTTTGATAAGCACTATTCTTGGTGTTGTTTGTCTTGAAACCGGAACTCTTTCTTCTTGCTTGAACATTGAATGATCCTTCATTTGTTCTTTCTTCTCTTGCACTCACTCGTGCTTCATGGGCTTTTAAAATGCCGATTAGCTCTGTCATCGTCATTGAAGTCAAGTCGCGAGTTTGCTCCATGACGCTTACAACGCTATCGAACTTTGCTGGGAGAGAGATGAGTATCTTTTGTATGAGTTGATAATCAGTCTTCTTCTCACCATGATAAGTTAATTGGTTTTCCAACACAATTAACTTATCAGTGAATGTCTTGATGTCTTCATTATCAACCATCTTTAGATTTTCGTACTCCCTTCTTAATGATTGGAGTTTAACCAATCTGACTTGAGGGGAACCTTCATACTCAGCCTTCAATGCATCCCATGCCTCTTTTGATGTTGTTGCAGATGCAATGCGTGAGAAAATTTGATCAGTAACAGCAGTTTGCAAGATTTGCAAAGCCGTCATATCATTTATGTATGCTTCTTCCCACTGTCTTTTTGATAGCACTGCTTTAGGACTGTGATCATCTTGGGCAAGACGGTCTGGAAGACCTCCTTCCACAACCTCCCAGATTTTTCTTGTCCTGAAGATTGTTGCCATCTTTATGCTCCAGAAGTCATACTTCTCCCCATCAAATATGGGAATCACTTGGTGTGAAGAGCTTTGCATTGTCTCTTCACTTTTACACTTATCTCTTTGGTCCACTCAATCGAAAAGCTCTGATACCATGTAGAACTTTTGGAATGAAAGAAAGAAATTTGTTTTTGTGTAGAAAAATACACACTTGTGTTATTCATGTTGCCCAAAGGCATGTATAAATAGTTTTACAAACGACATTAAGTGAAGAAACATAACTCTTCACCAAACATCACAATGTTTCATGAAAATAACAGTTTTTCGACTACGGGATCGATCGATCCACATTCTGATCGGTCGGTCCATATTTGCGTAATAATTTGGGATCGACTGCATGTGCAGGATTGGTCGATCCCGCGTAGGATCGATCGATCGCGTTAGGATCGATCGATCCTAAAACTCGATCACAATTTAACATTTACTGGCGGCATTGGTGCAGGACCCTCAATGATCAAAGAGCACACTTTCCCAAGTATTGTGCATTTAGAGTGAAAAATATTCTCGCGCTGCTCTTCTTCTTCTGTCTCGAATCTCGATCTGAGAACGCGTCGGATCATTAGCATTTCTCCGGAGTCAGCATACACAATATCCTCGTCGGACTGATAGTGTGTCGGAAATGTTGGCCTCTTGTTCGTCCTCGGATTCGTAGTCTCCGGAAGCAGTGAGTACCATTGTCCGTTGAGTGGAATATTCCCGGGACATGTGTCCTCTGCCTTTACATTTGAAGCATACGATCTCGCTGCTCCGCTGAGGCTGGGTCGGGGTTGTGGTACTGGACGGTTTTGGGGTGGGTGGAGCCGGTCTGGGGGCTGAGCTGCTGGCCACGGCTTTGCCTTTAAGTCGTCGGTCAATGGGCTGAGTCGTCCTCTCGAATGGCTTGGAACCAGTGTTCCACGCGTTCTTGGGTCAAGAAGGTGCGGCAAGTTTACGCTTATGGCACTTCTCGATCTGGACTGCTAGGTGGAACAACTCGCCTATGTCGTGATATGGCTGCAATTCTATCTTTCTTGCAATGGACTCGTGCAAGCCGTCGATGAACTGGGCCATAAGGCTCTCCTCGGACTCGTCTACATCGAGTCGGTTGCGTAGATGCTCGAATTCATCGAAGTATTCAGACACCGTCTTGCTTCCTTGTGTGAGACGTCGAAAATGTCGCTGAAGGTCGCGGTGGAAATGGGGCGGGACGTAGCGTCGTCTCATGATCTGGGTAAGTTCGACCTATGAGGTCAAAGGACCCATCTGAGCTCTCCTGCGAGCAGTGACTTCTCGATCTCACCACGCCAGTGCGTGGTCAGTGAATTACGCCGTTGCTGGTGCGACTTTGCGGGGATCGTCATAGTTGTAGTACTAAAAAAGGAGCTCCATTCGTCTCTACCAGTCTAAGTACTCTTCTAGATCAAGTTTTCCCGAAAAAGGAGGTGGATTCATCTTAACCTCAGGATAGTGTACTGGTGGATGAGGTGGTGGTGGTGGAGGCTTGTCGTAGTATTGATGTCGACCCATGGGTGATCGATCGTGGTGATAGGGTGGTGCGGCAGGTGCTGGCGCGGGCTGCTCTAAACGCTCGAGGCGAGTCGTGAAGGTTGACATCTGGGCAGTTAATGTTTGCAACAGCTGCATCATTGTCTGATTGGGCTGCCCAGACGTGGACTAGTCATTCTCTGACATATTTCATTTTCCAAAAAAATGAAATTTTTGAAAATGGAAAGTTTCCCGGAAAAGAAACTTGCAAAATATAGAAAATTTCCTTAAATGGAAAATTCCCACAGATTTATTTCTATTTTTTTATTTATAAAATAAATTGAAAACTAAATAAACACAAAAAGGAAACAATCAAAAAAAAGAAAATTTCCTAAATCTAGAAAATGAAATCTAATAATGGAAAATATACTAAAAATATGGCCTAAAACTAAAAAGGGAAACTTCCTAAATGAAAAGATCCTAAATTAATTGCCTAATCTAATAAAATGAAAACTATACTAAATAAGAGAAAATCTACTTATTTCCTATTTCCTAAAAGGAATTTTCCTAAAAACTAAAAGGAAAACTAATTTAATGTCTATTAAAATTTGGAAAACTACCTAAGACAATCTAGAAAACTTCCTAAACTAATTCCTAGCTGCATAAATTCTAGGGAAAATATCCTAAAACTAAGAATTAAGAATCTAGTCACTATAGGAAAACTAGACAAACCTAGCCGCCAAGGGGGGGACTATGCTCGCGAGTTGCTAGGGCTAAGGCGCGGTTCTGGCTACTTGGGTCGGGACCTAGACGCGGGACAGCCTAGGGACGGTCGGGGCAGGCTTTGGACACGGCTACAAAACTCGCGGCTGCACTATACACTGTCTAACTTAGGCCTAACCCAACTATCGAAACAAAGGACACGAGGGGGGGAACACAGCACGCGGGACGCTGGGACATGATGCTACCTAAGGCGCTGGCTGGCTACGCGGGACGGAAGGGCTAGCGAGTGGGCAAACGGGACGATGGAACTATGGTTGCATGGGATGGAAGGCTACTCGCGGTACACGGAGGAACCTATGGGGATGCACGCGAGACTAAACAAGAGTCATAGTGGACCTAGAACCTAGCTAGCGACAAGGGACCAACTAGAAACCTAGCCTCAAGACCTAAGCAAACAAACAGGCAATACACAAATCCTTATGGATTCCAAGTTTGGTGATGAAGGTGTTCTAGGTGAGTTTCTAAGAACCCTAGTTTGATTTTAACAACCTAAACAATATATAGTTTTTTTGTCTTAAAAAAAATTCTAGCAACAAACAAGCAACGAAACAAACAAATTCTTTTTTTTTTTGAATTATGAAAAGCAAGAACAAGGAATGATAGAACCTGGTTTTCTTTTTGTAGGATGTTTGTGGTATGTAACTTGATTCCTCTCTTTCTTACCGAGAACCTCAGGGGAAAGAGAAAGAAACACAATAAAAAGCCAAAAACTGTTGTACAAAACAATGAAAAAAATCGCCAAAAACAAAAAGATAGAATCAACCTGATGAGCAGGAGCTTTAGGCTCTGATACCAGATGATGTAAGAACTAAGGGTAGGGTGTCTTTCACCGAGAAGCTCAGGTTGCTGGACAGAAATCGATGGGAGTGAATCGGTGGATCGAAGGGACCACACAAGCTGTGAAAGGGGCTTGTGATACTCCAATAACTTCAACCAACAGGTTGAAGAACACGACTGCTACCAAGGGTACTTGGTTGGCGGCTGTTTAGGTTTAGACAGTAGTCTTTAGGTTTTGTCAAAATGCTTGTTATTTCATTAAAGTGTAGACAAAAGGCTTATATAATGCCTTGTTACAACTTAGGCTAAACTACAAGGCGTTTAGCCTTACATGAATTAAAACAACATGTAGTTCACTTATTGGCAACTAAATAGAAAATGGGCCATAAATAGTCAATATGACTTAAACCCAAATAAATACTTAGTCTAAAAAGAATAGAAAGCCCAATAATACTTAGGCACAGAATTCGCAGGAAGACTTGTGAATGAGATGGAATTGTGAACAAGTCTTCACCGCCTTGCGCACTAAGAGTATTGCCTCATTAAAATCTTCTTCGGAAAACCCAGTGGGATAAAACCAAAGATAGGAAAAAGAGTACAATTTCCTAGCATGACTTTTGGTGTCTCTACCGAATGGTAATGGTAAAGACACCGGAGGAGGAAGAGTCTTCTAGAAGGAACCTCCATGGTTCCTTGTCTAGCTGGAACGGGTCAGGGCTTGGACCGGTCGTGGTCACGTGGGACGAGCTGGTAAGGTCGGACGTGTGGGTACTGGTCGGCTGGGACGGATCACCTGGACGCAGGCTGGTCGGCATGGTCAGCTCGGGGTCCTCTCCGCTTCTACTCTCCAGGAGCATGTTGGGCTTGTCTCCTATGACTTTCCTCTTGGACCGCGTAAGAGATCCAGGTGGAATGACCGGTGCAATGGCTGGCTCGATGTCCTCATCAGTTCACCAAGGCAACAACTCTGAAGAATGGCGCCTCCATCTATCCAAGACTTGGACTTATAACCATTCCACAACAATGATCCCAACATAGAGTGTTATACTCTTTTTTCCTATAAAATGTTTTGTCCCAATTGGGTTTTCCTTCTTTAGGTTTTTAATGAGGTAATGCTTCATGGTTGCAAGCTTAGGCATTCTCCATGTCTTAAACTTGAGGGAGAGTGTTGGAATAAAGAAGAAATGATGAAATAAGAAAGCCTTTAATAGCTGATTAAAGGTGTGGGTTGACTAAGTAAAAGGGGATTGTCTAAAACTTGTTTGTGTTCTAGTATTATGTTATCCTTGTAGTCATTCATGTATAAGACAATCCTTGTATCCAAACAAGCCTAAACTAGATTAGTATAAATAACTATCTCTCTCCTCATTTGTAACTTAGAAAAACTATTACTCTCATTCTCTTAATAAAATCATTATTCTCTGTAAATCTCTCTAATCTCTCATTCTATAATTCTACAAATATCTTAATCTCATATTCTTTCACCGTTGCCACGTCATTCTTTCCAATAGGTTCGTAGTGGTCTATCAGTTGTCTTCAACTTTGATGACTCCTTTTCCTCAATATTTTCCTGGTATACCAATCTCTGATAGCTTCTTCTTCGTTGATTTCCGATGTAGTATGATTCAAACAACTATGGGCTAGTGTTCCTTCGTAATTATTTTCATTATCTTCTGATTTGATTTTTTGCATGTTTGTTTTATATCTTTGCCACTTGTTTTGACCAACTTCAGTCTGTACTCTCATATATTTCCTGTCTTTATTATGTTCTTAGAAATACTCCACTGGTATTTTAAGAACAGCTGGAGGAGCTAAGCGCAATCATGAATGAAGATGATACTGAACAACTCGAGAGTGATGGCATGGATTTAGACGAGAAGCTGAGATCTAAAAATGGAGAAATGGATGTTGATGAAGGCTATTCAAGACATGACGAGTTGGTGAAGAACATTCGGAAGGTGGTCCGTGACCTTATAAGCATTGGTTTCACATCTATGGCTGAAAACGCCTATGCTTCTGCAATCTTTTTGCTTCTCAAGGTACTTTTATGCATCAGAATCTGGCTCACTGAGACTTATAGCACGGTGTTTGTAGTCCGTATACATATAACTTGTACCTTATTTGGCAATGTGTATCCATCTGCAGGCGAAAGTGCATGATCTGGCTGGTGATGATTACAGGACTTCTGTTTTGGGATCAATAAAAGAATGGATTCAGGTAGGCTTAGATTCTCCCTGTGCCATCAGATTATTTTGGTTATTTAGCGCTGACATTTGAATTCTCTTACCAGACAGTCCCTCTTCAGTTCCAAAATGCGCTTCTTTCTTATCTTGGTGATTTCATAAACTACGGTACCACATATTCTGGCCTCACATCCCCACTGGCTTGTTGTCTATCTCCAATCTTTTCCAAAGTGGTGACTCCTTCGGAAGGAATTGTTAGGTGGAAATTACGGGTTGAATATTTTGCGTATGAGACACTGCAAGATTTAGGAATAGCCAACTGTTTGAGATAATCGTTGATTATCCTGAGAGGTATTTTCTTTACTGATAATAGTTTCTTTCTCCCCACATATCTCACTTGAGACCCTTTTCAAATATTCCATCTCTGATGGAAATTTGGTTGATGCAACAGTTCTCCTGCTATTGAAGACTTGAAACAATGTCTTTAATATACTGGACAGCATTCTAAGCTAGTCGAATCTTTTATTCCTTCGCTGAAATATCGTTTGCTCACTGCCGGTGCCTCAACCAATGATATATTGCATCAGTATGCGTCCACCATTAAAGCCCTTAGAGCAATAGACCCAGCTGCTGTGTTTCTGGAAGCAGTGGGTGAGCCAATCAGAGACTATTTACGTGGACGGAAAGATACCATTAAAATGTATTGTCACTATGCTTACGGATGGAAGCGGAGGAAATGCAAATGGTTCCGATAACCCTGGGGTAGTCTTCTTGAAGAATTGATGAGGGATGAAGAAAGTCAAGAGAATGTTGGTTTTGATGATGATTTTCACACTGATGATAAGCAAGCCTGGATCAATGCTTCTCGGTATCCTTTCTGTTTTATCTATTCTTAATATATCATCTTGCATGGCATTGGATTTTTCTTAACACATCGTAATCTACTTTGTCCTCAGATGGGAACCGGACCCTTTCGAGGATGATCCTCTAAAAGGTAGCCTCAGTCAGAGGATGGTAGACATACTGGAAATGCTTGATGATATAATTGGATCTAAAGAGCAACTAGTAAATGAATATCGTGCTATGCTCGCTGAGAAGCTTCTCAAGAAGACTGATTATGACATCGACACTGAGATACGCACTGTCGAACTTGTCAAGGCGATCTCCAATTTTTTACTATAAAGTTTAACTTGCTAAACTATTGGCTTATTTCTACAGTGTTGGATTTGACTTTACCTTTCCCCTATTACGCCAATAGATACATTTTGGAGAAGCCAGTATGGAAAGATGTGAGATAATGCTGAACGACCTGGTAGATTCTAAGAGAGTGAACACTGACATTAAAAAGCCATCTCAAACAGGTTATATTTTTGAACTCTTCTCGATATTACAACTGCAACATAGATTCCTGTCTAAATCATATCTGTCCATCCCTTGTTTATTAGGAACTGAGTTAGGAAAGAGTGAGCTGTCTGTTGATATTCATACCTCGACGGTACTTTTAAAAAACTTCTGGCCACCAATTCAGGTTGTCACATGTTCTTCTTTATGATTTTACATCCATTATGTGTACATATGAAGGGTATAGATTATTGTGATTGTTTCCATTCACTAAATTGGAGGAAGAATTTCAGGATGAGCCTCTGGTGTTACCTGGACCTATTGAAAAGCTGCTGTCAGATTATGCCAATCGATATCATGAAATCTCGTATACTTTAGAAAAACAAATTTGGCACTGTCAAGGTGGTTTTTGATGCGTAACTACTTTTGTAGTGAATGATTCATGTATTGTTTGGAGTATCGAAAAAAGCAGATACTGATAAATGTAAACCTCTCAAATGGGTTGGATGAACTCAGTTGGAGTTGCTATTTGAAGACAGAGCTATGCAGTTTACAGTCTCCCCCACACATGCAGCCATTATCATGCAATTTCAAGAAAAGAAAAGGTAACTACAAGAGTCAATCATTATGGATAATTTTCTCTGCCAATGTTACTGAAATCATGTAAAGTTTTCAGTTGGACCTCTATAGATCTTGCTGCAGCCACTGGGATACCCATTGACGTATCAAACCGATGGGTAAACTTCTGGATAAGCAAGGTACACACTGTAAATGTGGTCTTCTGCTTAAAGTTCATAAAACATTCATTTGGAGGAAGAGCTACCTTGTAAAGTTTCATGAATGTAGGTTTGTGCCGCCAAATTCAAATTGAGGAAGAAGCTGGTTAAGCAGGTATATAGCTTGGGCTAATTCAAGTTGGTATCGGTTTAGAGTTGAGTAGAATTTGTACCGAATGTAGCTCCTGCACGATGTCGTTTCATTCATCCTTCTCTTATAAAATGATTGCGTAGAAACAAAGTTAGTTAAGGTTGTTAAGTATTTCTTCTTCTTCTTCCTCTGTATCTGTAAAACAATTCGCTCAAGTTTCTGAGAAAGTTAAAGAAAGCTAGTCACAGCTAGCCCCGGTGAGATATAGCAGTTTTACGGTTTTGTAAAGTGCGGTGAACACCGGGTAAACAATTTGTGTGTCTCTCGTTCTTTCTCTCTGTTTTCTCTTTTTGATTTATTCTTCGTTTTGTTCGTGTTTGTGTTTTCGACAATCGGTTTTTGGATAAGTCTCACAATTTGGTATCAGAGCTCACGGAGTACAACAGTAAAGAATTCAGAAGAATCCGATTAAGCAATCAAATCCAAGAATAGCAAACACGAAGATTGATATCGTGAAATTTGATGGAGATGGCGATTTCTCGATGTGGAAGAGAAGGATGTTCGCATATTTAAGTGTATCAGGACTAAAACTAAAAGACGTCCTAATACCGAAAGTTCCAGAATATAAGTTGGAAGAGAAAAAAGATGATAAAGATTCGGAAACACTAAAGAAGAAAGTAGCCGAGGAAGAAACTAGATTAGAGAGATGTGATAAAGCCAAGAATATCATCTTTCTCAGCGTCGGAGATCATGTTCTCAGGAAGATCGAAGAATGCGAAACTGCAACTGAAACATGGGCAATGTTTGAAGCATTATACTGTACATGTCTAAAACGCTTCCTAATAGAGTTCATGCTCAATTATAGCTATATGGTTTTAGGATGCAAGATCATCGTACGATCAACGAGAATATAGATGACTTTCTCAAAATTATAAGAGAGTTGAGGCATTTGAGTAACGAGATCCCAGAGGAAGTGCAGGCCGTTCTGGTTTTGAATGCCTTACCTCCACGATATGAAAATCTGAAAGAAACTCTGAAATATAGCTAGAACGTTCTTAAGCTTGAAGATGTAGGCAGTGCTGCAAGATCCATGGAAAAGAAAAGCAGAAACAGCTTTAGCCCAAGAACAACCTCAAAAGGAAATTATGCAAGAAGAAGGTCAGAATCAAGAAGTTTTAACACAACTAATCGCAACAACAACCAATCGCGATCAAAGTCTACAAAAAGAAAGAAGATTTGCTGGAATTGTGGGAAGGAAAGCCATTTTAAAAGACAATGCTACAAATGGCTAGACAGAAACAAAACAAAGATAAACTCACAGGAGAAAGGAGAAGCATCAACAGCTAGAGATGACGCACAAGACCTAGCTGGCTTACTCGCATGTGAGTACAATCTGTCACAGAACAGCACAGACCAAGATGAGTGGATCATGGATTCTGGGTGCTCGTTTCACATGACCCACCACAAGGATATATTCCTGGAATTAATGGAAGTAAAGACAGGAAGAGTAAGGGTTACTAACAATTCATTCTTTGATATCAGAGGAATAGGAGCTGTAAGGTTTCAAAACCTTGATGGAACTACCTTTGTCTTGAATGAAGTCAGATTTATGCCATAAATTGGAAGGAATCTAATTTCTTTAGGCATTCTGGAAGCTAAGGGATGTGAATTTAAAGGTTCAAACGGTACACTTAAAATAGTGAAAGGATGCAAAGTGATAATGAAAGGGTGCAAGAAGAATCAAGACAATCTCTACATCTTGCAAGCTCACGCAAAGGTTGCAGAGACCTGCAATGTTGTTGAAAATAAGGTCAAAGGCTTGTCTACAAGAGACTACACTCAATTATGGCATAGCCGAATGGGTCATGCATGTGAGAAAGCACTAAAAGTTCTAGCTCAGAAGGGATGCATAGACAAAGAAAAGCTAGAGGAGATCATTTTCTGTGAAGACTGTGTTCTTGGGAAAACACAGAGACTAAGTTTCACCGAAGCTAAGCACATTACCAGAAACAAGCTTGACTATATCCACTCAGACTTGTGGGGCTCTCCAAATGTTCCTATGAGTCTCGGAAGGTGCCAGTATTTCATCTCGTTCATAGATGACTGGTCCAGGAATTCATGGATAATATACTTCCTGAAAAAAAAAAAGATGAAGCATTTGAAAGGTTTGTAGAGTGGAAGAATATGATTGAAACACAATCAGAGAGAAAGGTAAAGAGACTCAGAACTGATAACGGTCTAGAGTTCTGCAACTTGAGGTTTGATAAATTCTGCAAATATGAAGGTATAATCCGATATAAGACATGCACTTACACCCCATAACAGAACGGTGTAGCAGAACGCTTAAACCATACCATCTTAAACAAAGTTCTAAGCATGCTAAGCGAAAGCGGACTAGGGAAGGAATTTTGGGCAGAGTCTGCTTCCACCGCTGTATATCTCATAAATCGCTCACCCTCCTCTGCAATAGGCTTTGATATTCCAGAAGAGAAATGGACCTCAAACCTTCCAGATTTGAGTAAACTCAGAAGATTTGGTTGCTTGACATATATTCACACTGATGAAGGAAAGTCAAATCCTCGGGCTAAGAAAGACTTCTTCACCAGATACCCTGAAGGAGTAAAGGGATACAAAGTATGGTTGCCTGAAGACAACAAGTGTGTCGTTAGTCGAAATGTAATTTTCAAAGAGGATACGGTATTTAAGAACTCAAATGCGGATGAGAGTTCGGGCAAGGTAAATGAAATCATATCTAATAACACTGACAAATGTTTGAGATATGAAATTTCAGGAAAGAGCGAAACAGAAAACAGGTCAGCTCAAGGTGGAGCAACCATAGAAATAGAAGATCCTAATCGGAGGCAGATGGATATTCAAAAGAAAGGCAGGAATCAGCGGGGTAAAGACACCAAGGTTTAAAGCTCGCCTTGTATCAAAGGGATACTCACAAAAGAAAGGAGTGGATTACAAAGAAATCTTCTCACCGGTTGCCAAACATGTATCTATCCGTTGTTTGCTGTCTGCAGTTGTCCACCACAACATGGAATTAGAGCAGATGGATGTGAAGACTGCGTTTCTTCATGGATTTCCTGATGAGACCATATATATGGAACAACCAGAGGGATACATTAACAAGAAACATCCTAAAAAGGTATGTTTGTTAAAGAGATCTCTTTATGGACTCAACAAGCAGTCTCCTAGGCAATGGAATGCTGTATTTCACGAGTTCATGATTAAGCATAAGTACCTAAGGAGTGAGTATGATGCATGCATTTATTACAAAGATGTTAAGGATGAACATTTGTATATTTGCTCCTGTATGTTGATGACATGCTCATAGCCTCGGTGAATAAGGCCTATGTAAACGAACTCAAGAACTTGTTGAGCAAAGAATTCGAGATGAAGGATCTAGGGGCAGCAAAGAAAATTCTTGGAATGGAAATTAAAAGAGATAGAGAGAAAGGAACTCTCACCGTTTCTCAAGCAGGCTACCTTGAGAGAGTTTTAGGGAACTTTGGTCTCGATGCAGCTAAAGGTGTACTAACACCACCATTAGGAGCTCATTTTCACCTACGCTTTGCAACAGAGAAGGAGATCTCAGAGCAGTCAGATAAAATAAAAACCGTTCCATACCAAAGTGTTGTGGGAGTCTGATATACGAGATGATTGGGACTCGACCTGACCTTGCTTATGCAGTTGGCTTAGTCTGCAGGTTTATGAGCAACCCATTGAAATATCATTGGCTTGCTGTTAAGTGGATCATGAGATACATTCGGGAAAATTTAAGAACTAAACTTTGTTTCACCAACAAAGGTAGATTTCAGGTCAAAGGCTACTGTGATTCTGACTATGTTGCAAATTTAGATAGGAGAAGGTCAATCTCAGGCATGATCTTCACGGTTGGAGGAAATGTAGTGAGCTGGAAATCAAATTACAAAAGGTAGTGGCTCTTTCGACCATAGAAGCAGAATATATAGCCTTGACAGAAGCATCCAAGGAAGCCATGTGGTTAAAGGGTTTCATGACCGAGATAGGTTTTAACCAAGAAGCTGTAACAATCCATTGTGATTCCCAGAACGCGATAGCTCTCACTAAGAACGCAGTCTTCCATGAGCGCACAAATCATATGGCGGTAAAATACAACTTTATCAGGGATCTGATTCAGAATGGATATGTAAAGGTCACAAAGATTGCCTCAGAATATAACCCAGCAGACATTCTCACGAAAGTGTTACCAGTTGGAAAATTCAAAGAAGCACTTGATATTTTCGGAGTCAAGAAATGACGAAAGACGAGTGCACCTAAGTTATAAAAAGGCTAAGTGGTTTACTTAGGGAATTTATTAACTCAAAGCTGAGAGGGTTTTCTCAGGGATAATTGTCATCTATCAAGATTAATCAAGTCTGTTCAAGGTGGAGCAGAGTGTTGATTGAATTTCTCGGCAAGGTGGAGTTTGTAGGTTTGAGCCGCCAAATTATAATTGAGGAAGAAGCTGGTTAAGAAGGTATTTAGCTTGGTCTAATTCAAGTCAGTATCGGTTTAGAGTCTAGTAGAATTTTTACCGAGTGTAGCTCCTGCACGATGTCGTTTCACTCATCCTTCTTTTATAAAAGGATTGTGTAGAAATAGAGTTAGTTAAGGTTGTTAAGTCTTTCTTCTTCTTCTTCTTCCTCTGTATCTATAAAACAATTCTCTCAAGTTTTTGAGCAAGTTAAAGAAAGCTAGTCACGGCTAGCCCCGGTGAGATATAGCTGTTTTACGGTTTTGTGAAGTGCGGTGAGCACCGGGTAAATAATTTTTGTGTCTCTCGTTCTTTCTCTCTGTTTTCTCTCTTTGATTCTTTCTTTGTTTTGTTCGTGTTTGTGTTTTCGACAATCGGTTTCTGGATAAGTCTCACACTGAACTTAGGGAGTTTCGAGAGAATCAACAGGAAGAGAGTCAAACGCCAATGTGTATACGCTTGTTGAATCCATAACTGATTCTGAAAAAAACGAAAGCGAGGAGCTTTTAGCAAGTGATGAAGAGAGTGAAAAATCGATCGCCTCTGTAGAAGACCAACTTCGCAAAGAAATGACAATATAGGAGGTATGTGATGATGCTTTCATTCTACTGATCATTTGCCTAAAATCTAAACTATTGTCAATAATGTTTAAGAAATTCATCATGGGAATGGTCACAAATTTTGGAAGCATGGCACTAGAACGAATCCATAACACTCTTAAGGTAGCAAACATGATCACACGAGTGAAACTATTATTACCTTTAACACAAGATTGCGCAGAAAATTTTAGAAAGAGCAATGATTATATGTATGTACTAGAAGGTTTTACAAAAAAAAATTAATTCTTTTATTTCAATGTAAACATCTGGTCTACATTTTTAAAAGGTTTTTTAGATTTTAGCTTCATTATTTTTTATAAAAAGTATAAAAATATATTTCTGTAATTTAAAAATTTTTGAATTTAATTTATTTAGGTTTTGTTAAATTTAATAAAAATTAAATTAGTAATTTCTAAAAATAAAATTTTCTTTATATTATATTTATGTTTAATGATTATATATATTTGTATTAGGATTGTGCAAAATACCCGAATCCAAAGATCCGAACCAAACCCGAATCAAAAAAATAGTACCGAACCAAACCTGAAATTGATAAATTACCGAACGGATCATAAACTTTTATAATCAAAGAACCGAACCCGAACCAAGAACCAAATGGATATCCAAAATATCTGAACTAAAATTATTATTTCCAAATATAATAATTATATTTAAGTTTATAATAATACAAATATCTAAATTTAATTATAAATCTGAAATTACTAGTTATTTTAAGACTGAAATAATCAAAACACTAAAAAATTGAACTATTTAAAGATTTTGAGTAATAAATTAGGGATAGATAAAAATTATAAAGAAAAAATCAAAGAACCAAATTTTGAACCAAACTCGAACCGAACCCAAATGGTATTTGAATACAAAATGGGACTTAAAGTATGTTATCGAACTGAATCCGAACCAAACTAGAGAAATACTCGAATGGGACCTAGACCTCTCACCTTGAAAACCCAAATATCCGAAAAACCTGAACCAAATTCGAACGGGACCCCGAACGTCCACCTTTAATTTGTATATATAAATATATAAATTTTAATAAATTTTTGGGTTTAGTTAAGATATATTAACCTTATAAAAGTTTAAGTTTATTTATTAATCCAATGAAATGACCATTAATTGCTTAAAGTATTTTATCAATATAAATCTCAACAATTAGAAATTTGATTAATTTTTTCTTTACATTAACTGAAAAAATTTAATATAATTTGAAACATTTCACTATCCATAAATTTTAACTTTTGATTATTATTTTTATTTATTAATACATATTTATAATTAATTTTGACAAATATATATAAATATTTATACTGGAATTATTATTTTCTGAAAATTTTTGCTACATTTTTAGTTATATTATTTATAAAAGAATTATTAATAATGATATAACTTATTTTAATGGTGATATAGATGAACTGTTATTATATTTCAACATTTTTATCAAAAATAATAATTTATGTAAATAAAATTTTCTATATCACAATTATCTTGATACCATATCATAATTTTAAAGTCATGTAATCATTTTTCTGAAGAAAGAATGTCATGATGACATATTACACAGACTATATATAGGATGAAGTGTTAATAATTAACCCAAACGATTAGTTCCTTTCTCTTCAAATTTTCAGTCTCTCACTCGACCGGAGAGTGTTGGAACCAACGAGAGAGAAGAAATCTAACTTGCTATTCATTGTGCATGACGTCATACCTCTTTTCTCCATTATACTTAGCTGCTTCGATTAGTGACATTCTTGTTTCTTATATTCCTCTAAGCAGACACAGAGCTTATAGAAACGCGTTCTCTAGAAGTGCAGTTGGTACAATGCTGGTTACGACATGACAAAACGCGATACCTTCGACCACATTCCTCGATGGCTAGAAGAACAACGAGCACACGGTGATAAGAACATCGTCTTCATCCTGATCGGTAACAAGTTTGATTTAAAAGATCAGAGATCAGTTCCCATGGAGGACGCCAAAAAATTTGCAAAGAAAGAATGGCTATTTTTTCCTAGAGACTTCAGCATTTTTATAGAACTCTTGCGCAAGAAGAATCTCGCATCTAGCGAAATATTAAATTTTATATTTAAGTACATATTGAAAAAATATTAAGGTAAACTATATTTTTGAAGAACTTTTAGTAATTGATTTTAATTGTATTTACAAATTTATAGTATTTATAATATTATAATTCCTTTTTTGTTAGGTAAAGTGATAAACGATAATTTCTTTTACCATTTTTTAATTTATGTTGATAAGTAAATGTGAAAAAAAAATATTTTAGGATTAATTATATGTTTCTTAATTTTCTACTATTTAGCTATAGTTAGTGAGATTATGTTTAACATTTCTATGATCAAGATTCTTAATTAAAAGATTCCTTTGATAAAGCAATAATTAGTCTATTATAAATTTGGACGGTCTATTATAGAAAAAAATATTTTCTATCACAATAAAAACTCATAGGAAATTTTTTTATCATTCAAAATCATACATAATTGTGTATGATAAAAAAAAATTAATTAGGCTAACCATAGTAAAAAAGGAATATAGTTAAGGATCTGGCAAGCTAATCTAACTTCTAGCATATATCACTTTTATCACACAAAAACAAACTAATAAAATAACATTGAATTGTATTGAAACAGAATATCAAGTTTTATAGCAAAGAAAGATCGGTTGAACATATGCCACATGTTCACGGAATATAATTATCGAAAAATAAAGTAAAGACAACAAAAATATAAGAAAGAAATTAAAGATGCATCTGAAAAAAATAAATGATTAGACACAATCGATAGATCATAAGTTCCATCAATTTTTGAGATTTATCCCCTATTTATAAGGGAGACTCTAAGCGAGAGTTTATCATATTATGAAGAATAAGAATAAATTTATCCAATCAAGAAAAGTTTCAGTGATACTGTAAGCACATAATGTGATTCTAAACACAGAATGTGATGTTTTATGTCTAATTTTGACAATCAATATATTAGCGTAGAAACGCTTGTACTAAGAACAGAAAGATTTTGATCAAAAGAGGGTATAATCTTTTAAAAATATAATTAACACAGAGACTAGCACCAAAACAACAAGATTTTCAATCAATAGAGGTATAATACATCTTTGAACATAGTAAAAACACAATTTTTTAAAAGCCAATGTCTACAAGTACAAACAATTTAATTTAATCTAACATAGCAATCACTGGGTTAACCAAGGATGACCAAACTAACTAACATCCAACAATTAAGAACCTAAAATTAAGATGGTCTCGTTGGTCTTAACGAGGATTATAGTTAATTGGAGATGCAACCAAAAAACAAGGATCTGATTAAATCTAAGCTTCTCATTAATCACCAGCCAAGCTTCTAAAAATAACTAAGAACGCAAACTATAGTTGAAGACACACCATTACTTAATTTAAGGAAAACATATAGCAAGTTGTGGTTTGATACCAATCATTGTTGGAGCCAATTCTCAATAAGACTATAAATTGAAACAGGATATGAAGAGCAAAGATCGGCTAACATATGCCACATGTTCATATAGAAAGGTAATCAAACAAGAAGGTAAGGTCAATAAAATAAATAAAGATGCATCAGAAAAATAAAATATTTTTGACAAAATAAATAGATTATACGTTTCATCAACTCTGGAGATCTATCCCCATTTATAAGGAGACTCCAACCTATATTGATTTTAACAACAATGAGAGAGCTTATGACACATACAAGCACCAAGATAAAGTATAAATCTAACCAACCAAGAGGGGTTTTAGTGATATTGTAGACACGAAATGTGATGTTATTGTGCCTAATTTTGACAAAGTTCCAATAGATTAGCACAGACGCTAATACCAAGAACAAAAAGATATTCAATCACTAGAAGGTACGATACATTTTTAAACATAATTATGACAAAATCGATAGATTACTTGAAATAGTCCTGGTTATAATTCAACATTTGGATCACTTGAAAACAGGGTGATCTGAACATAAGGGTTACTAGCTCCCTAGAGAGTGGCGTTTTGGCGGCGTGAAGGGAAATTGGAGGCTACTAGCTCTCCAATTAGCCTATTAACTTCTATTATAGGGGTTTCAGGATTTGATCCAGCAGGGATTTGATTATCCTTATCACAGGTTCACCCTTTTTGAGATTAAGAATTGTCACATTTAGATTACTATAAACTTTAATGAAGGATCTGTTTTTATGCAGAAAGCATTGAAAACTCAAGAAAATACTTTGAAAGCTATTAAGAATTCGCTGGATGTCTTCCTAGACGGCCACTAGACCTTTATTTATACACAAATATAATCCTTATATAGTGAAAATCCTAACATAATTAAACCAAAATAGTTTAATTCCCTAATTACTAATTAACTGGTTTACTTGGTTCAATATAAGTACATTTATTTTTGGACCTAAACTAATAATAACAAAAACCCAAAATAATTAAACCAATAATTTGGTCCTTGACTTTCTTTCTCTTCTTGTTGGGCCACTCCTTGGACAAATTGTTGAAGTTTCTCTTGTTGGACCTTAGTTTTGGATCTAGTTTCTCCAGGATAAGTTCTATGTTCTTGTTTTGGGAAGGGCCGTGATCGTGGAACGGGCCGGGTTGAGTGTGTCATAGGCCGAGCTGATCAAGGAACGGGCCGAACTTGCTGTGATCATGGTGCGGGCCGGGTTCTTTGTAGAGTGGACCTCCTGTATCGTCGGACGGGTCTCGGGACATGCCAGTTGTGTCACGGTCGTGGTCGCGGATTTGGATCGTGCCAGGAGTGTCAGCTTGGGTCATGTCGGAAGTGTCGGCTGTGCAGGGACCGGGGTCTTGGGTCGTTCCGGTCGTGCTGAGGACGTTTCCTGGGTCGGGCCGGTCGTTCCACGATCTGGGTCCGGTTCTCCTTCCTCAGTGCTTTCTCCTTATATACTTGATTCCTCCTCGACCTAATCTTTCTTATTCAAGCTGGAGCATTAAAAATGGGACTGATAGTGTACTTACCTTGAAGATCAATCTGGTATGCGTTGTTGTTGATTCTTTTGAGTACTTTGAATGATTCATCTGTCCTAGGCATAAGTTTTGATTTTCTAATGTGTGGAAATCTATCCTTTTTTAAATGGATCTAAACCAAGTCGCCAGGTTTCAATATAAGTTCTCTCTTCCCTTTGTTTTTATACTTACCTTTTTGTCTCTCTTTCATTGTTGCGTCTAACCTACTCATGCAAAGATTTGACAAACTCGGTTTTTTTCTTGCCATCAAGGTTAGTCTGTTCTTTAATGGGCAATGCAAATAAATCCAAAGAAGATAATGGATTGAACCCATAAATAATCTGTAAAAGTGTAAATCCTGTAGTTGAATGCACAGTCCTATTATAAGAAAATTCTACATGAGGTAAACAGTCTTCCCAAGTTCTAATATTATTTTTAACAATCGCACGCAAAACTGTAGAAAGAGTTTGATTTACTATTTCTGTTTGGCCATCAGTTTGGAGGTGACATGTGGTCGAAAACAACAGCTTGGTCCTAATTTTCTCCACATAGTTTTCCAAAAATGACTAAGAAACTTTGAATCTCTATCTGACACAATTGTTCTATGCATTCCATGCAACCTAACGACTTCTTTAAAGAAAAGGTCAGCTACCATTATAGCATCATCTGTTTTGTGACAAGGTATGAAGTGAACCATTTTGGAAAACCTATCGACTACAACAAATATACTGTCTCGACCTTTCCTAGTTTTGGGTAACCCTAAAACAAAATCCATAGAAATGTCAATCCAAGGGTGTTCAGGTATCGGTAAGGGTGAATACAAACCTGCAGCTTGTACTCCTGATTTCGCTTGCTTGCATTTCAGGCATCGAGCACACACTTTAGCCACGTCTTTCTTCATACCAGGCCAATAGAAATGTTCCTGCAAGGTATTCAAAGTCTTGGCGACACAAAAATGTCCCATTAAACCATCTCCATGGGCTTCCCTCACATACATTTCTCCTAAAGTACCACAAGGTAGCATAAGCGATTTTCATATAATAAGAAACCCTGAAGTTGGTAGAACTTACCTGAGTGTGGGTTTCGGTTACCTTGTAGACTTCTCCAAAGTCTGGGTCGTTGGCATAGCATGATTTGATATTTTAAAAATCCAAAAGTTTAGTTTCCATCGTGGACAACAGGGTATACCTTCTGGACAGTGCGTCTTCTACTACATTCTCCTTACCCTGTTTGTAGTGGATCACATATGGAAAGGTCTCTATGAACTCAACACACCTAGCATGCCTCTTGTTCAATTTATGTTGACTTTTATGGTGCTTGAGAGATTGATTATCTGTATGGATCACAAACTCTTTAGGCCACAGATAGTGTTGCCAAGTTTGGAGAGCTCTCACCAAGGCATACAATTATTTGTCATATGTTAGATATTTCAGAGTGGCTCCTCCAAGTTTTTCACTAAAAATGCTATAGGTTTCCTATTCTGCATCAACACAGCACCAATACCAATTCCTGAGGCATCACATTCTATTTCAAAAGTTTTATTAAAATTTGTAAGTACAAGCATGGTGTGTTGGTTAACTCTCCTTTTAGCTTATCAAAAGCCTATTTTGAGCTGTTTCCCATGCAAATCCACGTTTTCCTTTACTACCTCGGTCAGGGGTGATGCAACGGTACTAAAATCTCACGAACCTCCGATAGAAACCAGAATGTCCATGAAAACTTCTGACTTCTCCAATGGATTAGGCTTGGGCTATTCTCTGATGGCCTTCACCTTTTCCTCATCAACCTGTATACCCTGAGAATTGACAACAAAACCTAAAAAGACCAAGTTATCTGTTCCAAATGAGCACTTCTTTCTATTAGCATACAAACTCTATTTCCTTAGTACTTCTAGCACTTGCCTAAGATGGTCTAAGTGTCCGTCCATGTTCTTGCTGTATATCACAATATCATCAAAGTACACAACCACAAACAGACCTATAAAGGCTCTAAGAACATGATTCGTTAACCTCATGAAAGTACTAAGAGCATTAGTTAAGCCAAATGGCATTACTAGCCATTCATACAATCCTATCTTGGTTTTAAAAGCAGTTTTTCACTCATCTCCTTCTTTCATCCTAATTTGGTGGTATCCACTTTTTAAATCAATTTTCGAGAAGATGCATGAGCCATGTAGTTCATCTAACATATCATTTAATCGAGTAATAGGATGTCTATACTTAACTGTGATGTTATTAGTGGCTCTGCAGTCCACACACACTCGCCAACTCTCATCCTTCTTAGGTACTAATAAAACTGGCACGACACAGGGGCTTAGACTCTCTCTGATGTGTCCTTTCTCCATGAGCTCAGTGACTTTTCGTTGAAGCTCTTTGGTCTCTGCTGGATTAGTTCGGTATGCTGGACGGTTTGGAAGAGTGGCGTATAGTACAAAATATATCTGATGTTCTATACCACGTATGGGAGGTAGTCCCATAGGTTGATCTCTTGGAAATACATCTTGGTATTCATGTAAAAGTAACTTAATTTATCTCGGAATTTCCAGACAAAGGTTAGAAGAACAGGTTGGTATCCCTTTGCATAACATTAATATCATATCTTGGTGATCATTCATAGCAGATTTCACTACTTGAAGAAGCAAAAAGGCTGAGAATACTTACCTGGGATGGTTCTTCTGTGTAAGGTGCTTTTGGCGCCTCCTTGTCCTGTCCTCTCCTTTGCTTTAGCAGCATCTGATCACGATTTACTTCCTGAGGAGTCATGGGTATTAGCGTGATTTGTCTCCCTCCATGGGTGAAGGTATGTTTGTTTGTGTACCCATCATGTAAAACCTACTTATCATATAACCATGGTCTACCAAGTAATACATGACTAGCTTCCATGGGTAATACATCAAAAATGATGTCATCCTTGAAAGATGATGAGATTAAGCGATTTAGAGATTTGTAGATTGAGAGAGAGAGAGAGATTAGAGAGAAAAGTAAGAATGATTAATATTAAGATTTTAGAAAAATGAATTTCTTGCTTACAAAAGAACAGAGATAACTATTTATATTAAACTAGTCTAGGATTGTTTGGATACTAAGATAGCCTAATATATGTTTGGCTACAAGGATATCATTAATCACAAAGAAGCATAAGCCATTCCAGTTGGACACATGGCGCCTACTTAGAGTCTAAGACACACTTTCTTCATTTCTTCTCTTTGTCTTCATCATTCTTCTTCATTCCAACACTCCCCATCAAGCTTAAGTCATGAAGAATGGCTAAGCTTTCAACCATGAAGTATTACCTCAATAAAAACCTAAAGAAGGAAAACCCAACTGGGGCAAAACCTTTCTTAGGGAAAAAGAGTATAACAATCAATGATCAGGATCAATGTTGTGGAATTGACAATAGGCCAAGCCTTGGGTAGATAGAGCTGTCAGTCTTCAGTGTGGTAGCCTTGGTGAACACATCTGCTAGTTGATCCTCACTCTTTGTGTAGCAAGGTAAGATGATTCCATTTCCAATAGCTTATCTCACCTTATGGCAATCCACCTCAATATGCTTAGTTCTTTCATGAAACACTGAGTTGGAGACAATATATATGGTTGCTTGATTGTCACAATGGACTGTGATAGGAGACTTCAAGCTCACGCCAAGAATGTCAAGGAGAAGTTGCTTCAGCCAGATGCATTCTGTGGTAAGGTTCCTCATAGCCCTGTATTCATCTTCTGCACTAGAGCAAGATACAACCATCAGCTTCTTAGTCTTCCAAGTCACAAGATTACCTCCTATGAAGGTGCTGTAGCCGGTTGTGCTTATCTTATCATTAATGTCTTCTGTCCAATCTGCATCACAATAACCTACAACTTATATGTTTCTATTACAACCCATCCATATACCTTTTTCTTTAGTGCATTTCAAGTATCTCAATATGTGCATGATCATGTCCCAATGCCTTATCTTTGGGTCTTGCATATGTTGAGAAACCTGATTCACAGCAAAACATAAGTCAGATCTAGTGATGGTTAAGTATATGAGTTTACAAACCATTTTTCTATACAACTTTGTATCATGGGACTTGTCATTTCCTAGCTCCCCCTCAGGTTCTATCTTGTAACCTTCTTCTAAGGGTGTCTTAGCTGGTTTAGCTTCCATCATACCTATATAGGTTAGTAAATCCACAATATATTTTCTCTGAGATAAGAAAAGACCTTCCTTGAATCTACACACTTCAATTCCTAAAAAGTATTTAAGTTCACCTAGATCCTTAATATCAAAGACACTTTTTAAATAAGCTTTACTAGAATCAATGCCTACTTTATCACTCCCTGATATGATTATGTCATCCACATAAATGAGTATAACCACAATACCTTCCTCACTTTGAAATGTAAAGAGAGTGTATTCAACTTCTGATCTTTTGAAACCTCTGTCCCTTAAGGTCACATTCAGCTTATGATACCAAGCTCTTGGAGATTGCTTTAAGCCATAGATAGCCTTTCTTAACCTCAGTGTATTGCCGCCACCTACTTGATCTTCTAGACCTGGTGGTAGTGTCATGTACACTTCTTCTTCTAGCTCACCTTGTAAGAATGCATTCTTAACACATCCATTTGCCATAACTCCCTATCAAGGTTAGCAGCAAGAGACAAAACAACGTTAACTGAATGTAATTTAGCCACATGAGCAAAGGTATCCCTATAATCTTCACCATACGTTTGTGTGAATCCTCTAGCCATCAACCTAGCTTTATATCTATCTATCTCACCATTGCTTTTATATTTAATGGTGAAGATCCATCTAGAACTTACAGCATTTTTTCCTTTTGGAAGAGTGGCTGGCGCATAGGTTTGATTCTTCTCCATAGCTTGTCTTTCAGCTTAAATTGCTTCTCTCCACTATTTTATCTTCATAGCTTCCTCATAGGTCTTGAAATCTTCTCTTTATCAAGGCTAACAGTAAATGCAAAATGAGAATCAGGTATATGAACTAGATTACACACGCTGATCATGATGAACTACTGCATTGTTGTTGTAGTATAAGTTGGGTGGGAATCTCTGCCTTGTACTTCTTCTAAAAGCAACAGTTGATTCTCCTTTTTCTTCTTCTTCTAGAGCATCCACAAGATTATGTTATATGTCCTTTGGCCTTTTGGAAGCTGATATTAAGATATCTCCTTCTGAATCCTCCTCTTCATCATGTATAGGTTCCTGGCCCCTCTCATGACCAAGGGGAGGTAATTGGCCTGGTTGAAGAGGAGGCCGCACCAGGGGTGATGCCAGCACGTCCCGGGGTTGAAGCTTCACCTGTGACCTGGTTCGAGGTCGGGAGGATGATGGGACCATGGACGTGCCTGGGTGAGATGGTCCAAGAGCTGGAGTAGGCTGGGACATGCCTGGGTCGCACCTGGGTTGGACCTGGGTTGTGCCTGGGTCGCGCCTAGATTGGACCTGGATCGTGCCTGGATTAACACAGCTCGGGCTGGTCTGGTCCTGGTTCGGGCCGTGCCAAGACAGAATTTGATTGTTTTGGAGCTGTTCCTGGCGCTTGGTGAGCCGGTCCTGGGCCAGGTGCTGGTTCCTTTGGAGAGACTATACCAATACTTTTCAAAATCCTTCTTAGATAGCTTGGTCATGTCTTGTTGTTGAGATGTCCTTGAATTCCTCCCAAGTTCTTTCTTCATTAAATCCGTTGGATTCTTGGAATTTAACATCTCTGGATACTAAGACTCTTCTAGTCTCTGGATTGTAGCAGTTGTATCCATTTTGTGTAGGAGAATACCCAACGAACATGACCTTGGTGCTCTTTGGTTCCAGCTTGTTCCTAAGTTCTCCTGGTACTAAAACAAAACAAACACACCCAAATACTCTTAAGTGTTCAATATTAGGTTTAGTTTTGTTTAATATCTCAAAGGAATACAAATCATCTAGAACTTTTGTTAGAGTTCTATTGATTAAGTAGCATGCAGCCACTAGAGCATCTCCCCAAAATCGTTTGGGATCCTTCTTGTAGAACATCATTGTTCTCACAACTTCCATCAAATGTCTGTTTTTCCTCTCAACTACTCTATTTTGTTGTGGAGTGTAAAGACATCTTGTTTGATGTTCAATGTCATGCTTGGCCAAGTGTTGCTGAAACTTGGTGCTAGTATATTCCCCTCCGTTATCTGTTCTAAAGCATTAAATCTTGGCATTGTATTGATTAGTAACAAATGTCTGAAAATTAAGAAATGCATCAAACACTCTATCCTTATAACTAAGCAATGTAACCCAAATATATATAGATTTTTCATCAATAAAGGTCACAAAATATTTTTTTTTGCTTTCTCTAGAAGAAAAAAGAGATGTCCAAACATCAGAATGCACTAAATCAAAACAATTATTATATGAATAAATTGATTCCTCAAAAACAGTCTTACAATGTTTCCCATGAATGGATGAACCACACAAGTCATTTTGTAATTTAATTCTAGGAATTATCAATTATAAAGCTCTATGATGAGGCTGGTCTAATCTAGCATGCCAAAGCTCAGTTTTAACGTTAACATTTACTCTATTACCACACAGTTCTTGTAAGGGATGCATGGACAAATTTTCAAGCACATACAAGTCATTATTTGTTGTTCCTTGTCAAAATTTCCTACTTCTTTCAATATCTTGATTGTAGAAATCATTAAGACCAAATATAGCTTGACAATTAAAATATGTAGAGCTCTCTTAATAGACAACAAGTTAGATGTGAAAGATGGCAAATAAAATGCTTTAGATTCTTTATCAAACAGTTTAAGCTTCCTAATTTTTTTAATTAACACATTGATTCCATTAGCTATTACCACACTACCTAAGGCATGTTCTAAGTTTTCTAGCAAACCTAAATCACTTATCATGTGATGAGAAGCTCCAGAATCAACAATCAAGGTTTAGAAGCTATTGATGTTTGAAAAGAAGCATGAAGTGATTTACCCAACACATTACCAGAGCTAAAGGCTTTGAAGGAGAGCTTCCAAGTCTGATTTCTTCACAAACTCAGATGAATAGGCATGGACCGGATTGTTGGCCAAAGTAGATGCGGTTGTGTGTACCAGGTTGGAGGAGCTAGGGTCGCTTGTTGATGAAGCTTTGGACCTGTCAATGAACCAGCTTGGCTTCAACTCAGGATGAAACACCCAACACTCCTTCTTGGTGTGACCGGTTCTCTTGCAGTGATCAAACACGGTTCTCTTCTTCTTGGATTCGCTGGCGCCTTGAAGAAGTTCTTGTGGGCAACCACCGGTTCTTCCTTGTTTCCAAACAGCTGGAGAGAACTTGCTCATTTTGAATCTTAGCACAGACATTCTCTAAACTAGGAAGTTTTTCCTCCCTAATAATGTGCTTAATCTAATCAACATAGTTAGTGTTCAAAGTAAAAATTAACCCAAACACCTTATCTTGTTCTCTCCTTTTATGGAGAGTAATGGGATCAATTGTGGCAGGCCTTAGCATCTCTAGCTCTGCCCATGATGCTCTAAAAGATCCATAATGCTTTTTGAACTCAGCATCCTCCTGTCTAAGATCATTCAAAGCTTTATTGACCTCAAAAATTATTATGAAGTTAGTAGTATTGTCATATACATTTTTTAAAGTTTCCAAAAGATCTTTAGCATTTTCTCAATATGAATATGATTCTAAGAGAGATCCAGCTATGGAGTTTTGAAGTATAGAAAGTACCATCTGGTCTTCCTGAAACCATTTTTTATCATCTTGATCATCTGAGTCATCCCCTTCAATGGCTATAACAGACGCCTTTATAACATGAGTCCAAACCCTTTGCTGCATAAGGTTGTCCGCATGGTACTTGACCAGAGGAGATAATTCATCCCATGAAGCATAACTGAAGCCTTTAGATTTTTCTGGTACTCCATTAGGATTTGTCTAAAACCTGCAAGAAAATAAAACCACGAAAAAACCAGACCAGAACACACGCGCCTGTCCCAACCGTGAGCAGCCAAGGCGCGTCAACCTCCAACAGCCGGCAACCGTTAGTAACAACCTCCAACAGCCTAACAGCCCTTGGTCAAACAACTTCTAACAATTTTAACAGCCTAACTAGCAAAGATTCAGTAATAAAACTGCTAAAAATATCTAATCCAATTAAGAACCACTTTAGTCTCCAAAATTTTTTTTTTAAAAAACAGATTTCTAGTAACTTTCAAGAAAACCTTTCTTGAAGTCTAAAACTATTTGGATTGAGATGAAACTTCTTTATACCCTCTATAAAATCTTTAAATAAGTTTTTAACGTCCAATATTCATAAAATATTACAAAAATGAGGTTTTTAACACAAATACCCCAAATAGGTCAAATCTAGATCCGTTGAAGAAGATTGATCAAGAAAGCTTCTAAACGTGAAAATAGGCAAATCGGACCTTTGAAATCACTTGATTTGATGAAGAATTGAGTGAGATATGCTCGTTGCAAACCCGTAATCTCTTGGCGAAGACGATCGCAACACCACCGGATTTGGACTTGGATAACTTTTGACTCAGACCACCAAATTGAATGAAACCACCGGAGAAATACTCAGAACGCACCGGAGAACAACCATTTATGAATAAAATGGCAAGAAATAGAAATTTCTTGCCAGAAAACTCGATCAAACCACGACCAGAACCGCGGCTTTGTTAGATTTGAAGATGTGGGAAGATCGTGAGAAAAGAGAAGAGATTTTGCAGAATTGTTATGCCGGATTGATATAACCTAGCTCTGATACCTTGAAAGATTATGAGATTAAGAGATTTATAGATTTGTAGATTGAGAGAGAGAGAGAGAGAGAGAGAGAGAGAGAGATTACAGAGAAACTTAAGAATGATTATTATTAAGGTTTTAGAAAAATGAATTTCTTGCTTACAAAGGAAGAGAGGGATAAATTTTTATACTAAACTAGCCTAGGCTTGTTTGGATACTAAGATAGTCTAATATATGTTTGGCTACAAGGATAACATATCATTAATCACAAACAAGCCTAAGCCACTCCCTTTGGACACATGGCGCCTACTTAGAGTCTAAGACACACTTTCTTCATTTCTTTTCTTTGTCTTCAACATTCTTATTCATTCCAACAATTCTGTTATCTTGCAATCGTGACCGGTACAGTTACCTGCTCACTTACTCGTATTTCTCCTTCATCATTGAGCCATTGCAACTGGTAAGGCCTTGGGTGCTTGTAGGTAGTAAGGTTGAGTTTGTTGACTAGTGTTTAGCTCGCTACATTGGTACATCTTCCTCCATCAATGATCAAGCTACAAACTCTCTCTTGGATGAGGCACCTAGTATGAAACAAATTTTCTCTCTGTTCCTGGACATTGGGCTGGGTGATTAAGGTCTTTCTAGTAACTAGTAATTCTCCTTGAGCTGGGTAGGCCGCACCTTCTTCTTCTTCTTCTTCTTCTGACTGGTCATCTTCAGAAACCAGTTCCCCATTGTCTAATATGAGCATGACCTTCTTGTTGGAGCATTCATTAGCACAATGTGCAAAACCTTGACAATAAAGCATTTGATGTTCCTGGTCCTGTTTTGGGTAGAGGTTGAAGTTAAATGTTCTTGCCCTTATCTTCTCGGGATGAAGGTGTGGCGATCGCTCCGTCTTGGGTTTTGGCCGGTGAGTGTGTTCTAAAGCCGGCTCCTCCAGCTCTGTCTTCCCTAACATACGGTCTGGACATGGGGGTGTAGGTGGCTCATGTGTTTCCCCTCCTTTTAATATGTTGCTCAATTAATATAGCCTTGTCTTTCAACTCATCCATGTCCTCATATTCCTGAAGTTCTAGGCGGTCTTGTATGTCTCGGTTGAGGCCTCCTTGGAACTGCACCATTGTGGCTTCCATAGTCTCCTCGATGTCAGCTTTGATGAGGTGGCTTTACATCTCTTGATGATAGTCCTTCACACTCTTAGTTCCTTGAATTAATCTCCTTAACTTCTGGTGTAGATCTCGGCCATAATGAATGGGAATAAATCTCTTCCTCATCATGGTCTTCATTTCGAACCATGAGGCCACCTGAGGTTCTCCATTGCGCCTTCTGGAGAAGTCCAGTGGTGTGTCCTCCTCACGCCTAGCCCCTCGTACTGCTCCTCGTCCGGGCCAGCCTCCTCACGCCGTTCCTCTTCCCCGCATAGGTCTTCCTGCAAATTGATCAAAACCTCGGAACATATCATTAGTTTGGTTAGCAAACTTAAAATTTTGTCTTAAGGTCTGAGTTATCTCAGCCATCATGGCTTCAAATTGTAACTGGTCAAGTTTGAATTTGATGAACTACAGGGGTCATCTCCCTTTCTTCTTCTTGCTGTGCCATTTGTTTTCCTGAAAATCACTTAGCAAATGATTTAAAATTAAAGTCTCTCTCTCACTCAGTTTTCATCTCCTGAATTCTCTTGCTATTCCCACAAGTTCAGTGAAGATCCAAACCCAATCACCTAAGATCTAGAGTAATAACCTAAACTGTGACTTAAGATAGAAAGATTGCAAGATTTTCTTTGTCAGCTGATTAACCTATTTCCAACAGGATTCCTCACCTGATTCTAATATCTTTTTTTTTGCTTAATTTTTTTTTTATTTATTGTTGTAAATCAGGAAAAGGCTCAGCTGACTTACAACAGATAGATAGAGAATGATACAAGCGTTGTGGCGGAGTGTTCTTCAACCGAGAAGCTCGAGGTTTAAGGACACGACAAGATGGAGTGAGAGTGGAGCAAAAAGACCACACAAGCGGCGGAAGACTTGTGATACACCAGAGAAACTTCAGCCTTGAAAGGATGAAGTCGCGGCTAGCTCACCAAGGAAGAGATGAGGCGCCAAATTTAGACAAGAGTCTTAGGGTTTTGTTTTCAAATTCAAGTTGTATTATTCATCGCAAGTAATAAAGCTTATATAGGCCTTTAGTTTACAACCTAGGGTAAAAAACATAATGTTTCCTAAAAACAACAAGAAGTCTAAATAAAAACAACAAGAAGTTTTAAATGGACAAATGGTCCTAGGCCAAGACTTAAACACAAAGGTCTTGGGCCTAGGGTAATTCGCCAATAACTAGGAACTGGGCTTAAGGCCTTAATTCCACACTTAGTCTAAAATAAAAAAACAAAATAGATAAGCCCCATAAGGACAAGACCGAAGTTGACTAGGGCCTGTGGAGGATATTGAGCTTGAGACGGGCTTTGGTCGTCATGCGCACTAAGAGTGTTGCCTCATTAAAACCTTCTTCGGAAAATCCAGTGGGACAAAACTGAAGGTAGGAAAAAGAGTAAAATGTCTTAGCACGGCTTTTTGTGCCTTCACCGGATGGTAATGGTAAAGATACCCAAGATGGAAAAATCTTCGAGCAGGAACCTCCATGGTTCCGGGTGGGCTGCAAACGGGCCTTGGTGGACCGGTGATGCGATCTCGGTGAAGATCACAACCCACGATCGACACAACAAGGAAGTAAGGACGAAACGGGATAAGCCTTGCGTCCAAAATGAGTTTGGACCAAGGGATGTGGACGGAAGGAAAACCGACAGAAGTTGCGGAGGACTTTTGTAAGCCGAGACTTGGGAGCTTTCGGATATGACGCACCGAAAATTCCCAAGGGTTTCTTAAATGGGCCCTAAGATATTACACACCTAGGGAGGATCTAAGAGAAGAGAAGTGACCAAAGGTTTTCAGAGAGAAAACACTCTTTTGATTAAAAACTTTGATGAAGAGTACAAATGACAAAGGGGGAATATATATAGGAGTGGGGAGGAGACAAGTTTGCATGCTTGGAACAACTTCCAAGAACATGCAAGCTCATGCAAGAGTTAAGACATAAATCCTAACTCCCCAACTACCAACTACTAACAACACTAATTAAATTAAAAGACAAAGAAAGAAAAATGGGTCGGGCCAAAGTAACAAATGGGTCAGAGAGAAAGTGAATATTTGAGCCTCATTAAAAACCTACTTGGTAAAACCCAATGGGACAAAGATCAAGTAGGGAAAAAGAGCTCCCAAAAATTCACTTACCCAAGTGTTAGACTTCATGGGCCCGGATGAGGAAAGTGAAGGATGATCTTGGACTTGGCGTGATCAATGTGCTGATGGTCTTGAGCGATTCCTCCATAGACTCCTTGAGCTTCTTGATGCGTCCTCTGGTCATTGGTCCGGTTGGCATTGTCCAAGTAGTTTCATGCACCTTCAGTCCTTCTTTTGGATCAAGGGGTCCAGCGTCAGTCAGGACGATGCTTGGGACGTCTAGCTGGTCTTGAGTCTCCTTTGGCTGAGTGTTGGAGTCATTTTCAGGGAGAACCTCTTCCACGCTGGACCTTTGTTCTTCTGAACACGGGTCATCCTGGTGTCCTTAGGCAGGATCATATCATTCCCTCCCACTTGAAGAGGATTTGCCTTCAAATCCGCTTGATCTGCATGAAAAGGAACAAGGTCAGAAACATTAAAACTGGAACTTATATTATACTTACCTTGAAGATCAAGTTCATAAGCGTTGTTGTTAATCCGCTTGATGACTGTGAGGGCCGTCCATTCTGGGCATTAGCTTGGATTTTCTTTCTTCGGGAAACCGCTGCTTCCTAGGATGAACCCAGACTTGGTCACCGGCCTTAAAGATGACTTCTTTTCAATTCTTGTTGGCGGTTTTGACATACTGTTTGGTCCTTGCTTCTATGTTCCGCCTGGCTTCTTTATGGATTTGCTGGACCAATTCAGCCTTCTGCTTTCCATCTGTGCTATGTCTTTCACTCAAAGGCAAAGGGGTCAAATCCAAAGGAGAGATGGGATTAAACCCATAAACAATTTGGAAAGGAGAAAACTTAGACGCAGAATGCTGAGCATGATTATAAGCAAACTCTAAATGTGGCAAACAATCCTCCCAAGTTCTTAGATTCTTCCCCACGAAAGCACGCAAAAGAGTTCCTAAAGTCCGATTAACTACTTCAGTCTGACCATCAGTTTCAGGATGACAAGTAGTAGAAAACAAGAGCTTAGTGCCTAGCTTAGACCATAAGGTCTTCCAAAAATAAATAAGGAACTTAGTGTCTCTATCAGACACAATGGTCTTGGGCATTCCATGCAAACGCACTATTTCCTTAAAGAACAAGTGAGCTATATGCGATGCATCATCAGTTTTGTTGCAAGCAATAAAGTGAGTCATTTTAGAAAATCGATCAATAACCACAAAGATAGAATCCTTACCATTCTTAGTCCTAGGCAGTCCAAGAACAAAATCCATGGATATGTCAATCCAAGGATGCAAAGGAATGGGTAAAGGTGTATACAAACCATGGTGTTGAACCTTTGATTTGGCCATTTTGCAAGTGGAGCATCGGCTAAATACCCTCTCAACGTCCCGTCTTATATGGGGCCAATGGAAATGGTCCCTCATTACGGCCATGGTTTTGGCTACGCCAAAATGGCCCATCAATCCTCCACCATGTGCTTCCCTAACAAACAGTTCTCGCAAGGAGCAATTTGGGACGCAAAGCCGATTCTCATAGAAGAGAAACCCATCCTGTTTGTAGTAATGACCTACAGCAATCTTGTCACAGGCTTATAGATTTCTCCATAGTCCGGGTCAGTGGCATACATGTCCTTAATCTGATCAAATCCTAAGAGTTTAGCATCGAGAGTGTTCAAGAGAGTGTACCTTCGGGACAATGCATCGGCAACCACATTGTCTTTAAATTGTTTAGATCGTATGACATATGGGAAGATCTCGATGAACTCAACCCACTTAGAGTGTCTTTTGTTGAGCTTTTACTGGCCTTTGAGATGCTTCAAGGATTCATGATCAGTGTGAATAACAAACTCTTTGGGCCATAGGTAATGCTGCCATGTTTGAAGAGCTCGGACCAAGGCATAAAGTTCCTTGTCATATGTGGGGTAGTTCAAGCTTTTCACTAAAGAAGGCAATGGACTTCTTTTCTTGCATTAGAACAGCTCCAATACCTATTCCTGAAGCATCACACTCAATTTCAAAGGTATTAGCAAAGTTAGGAAAAGCAAGAAGTGGGGCATTGGTGAGCTTGTCCTTTAGTGTCTGAAAAGCTTTCTCTTGGGCATGTTCCCACTTGAATCCAACGTCCTTCTTCATCACTTCAGTCAAGGGCACGGCCAGGGTGCTAAAATCCTTCACAAATCTCCGATAAAATCCGGCCAGCCCATGAAAACTCCTGACTTCACCCACGGTCTTAGGACTGGGCCATTCACGGATGGCTTTGACCTTCTCCTCATCGACCCTAATACCATCTGCGCTTACAACAAAGCCTAGAAACACAAGGTTATCCGTACAAAAGGTGCATTTCTTAAGATTAGCAATTAAGCTTTCTTTCCTAAGCACATGGAAAACCGATTTCAAATGGCCAATATGTTCTTCTAGGTTTTTGCTGTAGACTAAAATGTCATCAAAGTACACTATAACAAAATAACCAATGAATTCCCTAAGGACATGATTCATTAAGCGCATAAAGGTACTAGGTGTGTTAGTTAGACCAAAGGGCATCACAAGCCACTCATATAGACCATGTTTGGTTTTAACGGCTGTTTTCCATTCATCACCTTCCTTCATCCGGATTTGGTGATAACCACTTTTAAGATCTATTTTGGAAAACATGCTCGACCCATGCAACTCATCAAGCATATAGTCTAACCTAGGAATAGGGTGGCGATACTTTACCGTGATGTTGTTGATTGCTCTACAATCAACACACATGCGCCATGAGCCATCCTTTTTTGGGAACAAGGAGAACTGGGACTGCACAGGGGCTCATGCTTTCACGGATATGGCCTTTCTTCATAAGGTCGTCCACTTGTCTTTGAAGCTCTTTGGTTTCCACCGGGTTGGTATGATAAGCTGGACGATTGAGCAGTGTTGATCCTAGAACAAAATCGATTTGATGTTCTATCCCTCTTATAGGTGGTAAACCGTCAGGTATTTCATCGGGGAACACATCTCTATACACCTGCAAAAGAGAGGTCATCTCACTCGGTAGCACCGGTTCCATATTAGTAAGATTGAGGCAAGCCTCTTTATAAACAAACATTAAGATAGGCTGGGATGAATGAAGGGTTCGTTTAACCTCACCAGCCTTAGCAAAAAAAATTGGTTTGTTTCTTCTTGCCCTTACTCTTATCGGTCGGGCCCTTCTGTTTGCTCAAGTGTAGCTGATCTTGGTACACTTCTTGGGGCGTCATGGGTAACAACGTGGTTTTCCTGCCTTTAAACACAAAGCTGTGGCGGTTAGTAAACCCATCATGTATTACCTTACGATCGGATTGCCATGGTCGCCCTAAAAGAATATGACCCGCGTCCATGGGTAGGACATCACAAAGGATCTCGTCCTCATATTTTCCAATGCTCAATGGAACCTTCACTTGGCGAGTTACTTTCAATTCTCCTTTATCGTTCAGCCACTGAAGAGGATAAGGCCTAGGGTGCTTTATCTCGGTCAGGCCAAGTTTGCGGACCATGTCTTCACTGGCGACATTGGTGCAGCTTCCTCCATCGATGATCGGGCTACAGATTTTCCCTTGCACCAAGCATCTGGTATGGAACAGATTTTCGCGTTGCTCTTGAACATCCGGTTTAGCTTGGACACTCATGGATCGTCTAGCAACCAATAATTCTCCAAGGATTGGTCGTTCAATGCCTTCGTCGGAGAGAGTGTCGTTTTCTGATTCCTCGGTCTCCACCTTGCCATTATCCCTTAGGGTCATTACCTTCTTGTTGATGAACTCATTGACATAATGACCAAGGCCTTGACATTTGAAACATCGGATATCACGGTTCCTAGCGGGGCGATCAATAGCTTTACCCTTGTCCAAAGCACTTGTAGTCGGACGAGCATCTATCTGGGATGTGGAACGGTTGGAATCACGTTGGAAAGCTGGCTTGAAGTCTCGGACATAAGCTGGTTTAGATGGCACAGATCCGGAACCAAAGGTTTGTCGAAGTGAGGGCTTCCTCTTGTTGCTCAATAAGGACGACTTTATGGAGCATTTCTTCTAATTCCACATAATGCTGCAGCTCTAAGTGGTCCTGGATGTCTCGGTTTAGCCCTCTAAGAAACCGAGACATGGTGGCTTCTCTGTCTTCTGTGACGCTGGCCCGGATGAGCAAGGTCTCCATCTCCTGAAAGTATTCTTCAACCGTGCGGTTGCCTTGGCTTAGATGTCTTAGGCGCTGGTGCAGATCACGGTGAAAGTGACTAGGTACGAACCGCTTCCTCATGATCATTTTCATTTCGTACCAAGTCTCCACTGGAAACTCTCCATTCCTTCTTCGAGAAGTGACAAGTTGATCCCACCAACTTAACGCATAGTCGTAGAATTCAGTAGCAGCCACTTTAACTTTGTTGGCCTCGGTGTAGTGATGACAATCAAAAACCAACTCGATCTTCTGCTTCCACTCCAAATAAGCTGTTGGATCGTTCTTTCCATGGAAAGAAGGGATCTTGAGCTTAAGGGCATTGAAATGATCGTGTGGCGGTGGGGGCGGTCTAGGCTCATACTCACATCTTGGTCTCCGGTGATTGCTACAGACGGATCCACCACTTTGATAGAATTGTTCAGCTGCATCATCGCCATAATATTCATGTCTTTCACGACTTTCTCTAGCAGGTGACATGGGCCGTCTGTCTTGAGTGCGTCTGGATCGTTGCTGTATGGGTGGTGGTTTGGGCTGTTCAGGCCATTCTCCACGCGGGGCCGTGCGTCGTTGAGCAGGGGTGTTCTGAAGTCTGGCTTCAAAAGCTTGGAGCTTGATATCCAGAATTTGATCAAGGCGGGTGGTAAGAGCGTCTAGTATGCGCTCTTCTTGTGGAAGGGTTCGAGGTGGTCGACGTGCATCTTCTTCTTCGGATTCCACCATGGTTTCCTGAAAAATATTAAAGTACCAATTGGCCAGTTAAAAGTTCTTTGGAAAAACACAAGGATTAAAAAAAACAGATTAACGGGAATTGCATGAACAGATTATAACGACTTAGAAAATGAAAATAAACAAGAAAAGGATAGAAGTTACTTAGCTTGTTGTGAAGCTCTCATACCACTTGATGCGATCTCGGTGGAGATCACAACCCACGATCGACACAACAAGGAAGTAAGGACAAAACGGGATAAGCCTTGCGTCCAAAATGAGTTTGGACCAAGGGAAGTGGACGAAAGAAAAACCGACAGAAGTTGCGGAGGACTTCTGTAAGCCGAGACTTGGGAGCTTTCGGATTTGACGCACCGAAAATTCCCAAGGGTTTCTTAGATGGGCCCAAAGATATTACACACCTAGGGAGGATCTAAGAGAAGAGAAGTGACCAAAGGTTTTTAGAGAGAAAACACTCTTTTGATTAAAACTTTGATGAAGAGTACAAATGACAAAGGGGCAATATATATAGGAGTGGGGAGGAGACAAGCTTGCATGCTTAGAACAACTTCCAAGAACATGCAAGCTCATGCAAGAACTAAGACATAAATCCTAACTCCCCAACTACCAACTACTAACAACACTCATTAAATTAAAAGACAAAGAAAGAAAAATGGGTCGGGCCGAAGTAACAAATGGATCAGAGAGAAAGTGAATATTTGGGCCTCATTAAAAACCTACTTGGTAAAACCCAATGGGACAAAAACCAAGTAGAGAAAAAGAGGTCCCAAAAATTCACTTACCCAAGTGTTAGACTTCATGGGCCCGGATGAGGAAAGTGAAAAATGATCTTGGACTTGGCGTGATCAATGTGCTGATGGTCTTGAGTGATTCCTCCATAGACTCCTTGAGCATCTTGATGCGTCCTCTGATCATTGGTCCGGTTGGCATTGTCGAAGTAGTTTCAGGCGTCTTCAGTCCTTCCTTTGGATCAAGGGGTCCAGCGCCAGTCTGGACGATGCTTGGGACGTCTAGCTGGTCTTAAGGCTCATTTGGCTTAGTGTTGGAGTCGTTTTCAGGGAGAACCTCTTCCACGCTGGACCTTTGTTCTTCTGACCACGGGTCATCCGTGGTGTCCTTAGGCAGGATCATATCAACCGGTCCGGGGGATGGCTCGCAGGACGGCTCGGATGGGCCGTGAGGGACCTGGTCGTGGGCTGGTCCGTGCTTGGCTGGTCCTTGCTCTCTAGCTCGCCTCGCCAGTTCGTTGAACTTGTGCTCCAAGGCTCAGGCTTTGGCTCACGTCAGGGGTCTGGGTGGCACTTTTGGAACGGTAGTCGGTCCGGTGTCCTCATCAGAGAAGAACAAAAATTAAAAGGGATTAAAAAAATTGTGGAGATCGTGATATGGTTGGTGAAATCAAGAGGATTTCCTCAAATCATAACATTCAAGAGGTTCTGATACCACTTGGAATGGTCCTGATTATGATTCAACCTCTGGATCACTTGAAGACAGGGTGATCTGAATCCTAGGGACTACTAGCTCCCTAGAGAGTGGCGTTTTGGTGGTGTGAAGGGAAACTGGAGTTTACTAGCTCTCCAATTTGCATATGAACTTTTATTATAGGGGTTTTGGGATTTGATCCAGCAGGGATTTGGTTATCCTTATCACAGGTTCACCCTGTTTGAGATTAAGGATTGTCACCTTTAGATTACTCTAAACTTTAATGAAGGATCTGTTCTTATGCTGAACAGGAAAAGCAATGAAAACTCACGAGAATGCTTTGAAAGCTATTAAGAATTCGCTGGATGTCTTCCTAGGCGGCCACTAGACCTTTATTTATACACAAATGTAATCTTTATCTAGTGAAAACCCTAACCTAATTTAACCATAATGGTTTAATTTCTTAATTACTAATTAACTGATTTACTTGGTTCAATTTAAGTACATTTAATTTTGGGTCTAAACTAATAATTACAAAACCCAAGATAATTAAACCAATAATCTGGTCATGGGGTGGCTCAAGATCCTTGGATTCCAGGCTAAGTTCCTGGTTCTGGTCTTGGGAAGGGCCGTGTCCACAGGCCGGGTTGAGTGTGGCATGGGCCGAGCTGATCAAGGAACTGGCCGGACTTGCCTTGATCATGGTGTGGGACGGGTTCTTCGTAGAGCGGACCTCCTGTATCGTCGAACGGGTCTCGGGACGTGCCGGTTGTGTCGCGGGCGCGGACTTGGATCATGTCGGGAGTGGCGGCTTAAGTCGTGTCGAGTGTCGGCTGTGTCGGGACCGGGGTCCTGGGTCGTTTCGGTCGTGCTGAGGATGGGTTTCTGGGTCGGGCCGGTCGTTCCATGATATGGGTCCAGTTCTCCTTCTTTAGTGCTTTCTCCTTCTGTACTTGATTCTTTCTCGACTCAATCTTCCTTATTCAAGCTGGAGCAGTCCTGGATCACTCCATTACCACAGAGAAGCTCATACCAAGAACAAATATATATTCAATCAATAGAAGGTATGATACATTTTTAAACATAATTTTGACAAAGTCAACAGATTACCACAGAGACGCTCATTCAATAAACTGAGAGATTTTCACTCAATAGAAGGTATAATAGATTAGCATAGAGACGTGAATACAAAGAACAGAGAGATTTTTACTTAAATCAGAGTTATATAATCTAACATAGCAAGCACCTGGTTGGCCAAGGATGCAACATACATGATGAAAGATGATGTATGATTTTGACAAAGTTAATAGATTAGAAATTATATTAACTTTGTAAACACTAAGAGACAGACGCTAATAACTTTCAAACAATAGAAATATAATATATTTTTATAAGAACACAACGTTTAATACTCAGATCCTTAAGTAAATCAATTTATATAATCTAACATAGCAAACAGCTAGTTGCAAGGGTGCAAGATGCATAATGAAAGATGATTTGTAATGCAAGATGGTACATGCAGGATGTCAGAATTGCTCAGAACCACAATGAAATTCAACCGTAAGATTGTATGTTAAGAATGAAATCACCAAGGGTTAAAAGCATATTAGCATACGCTAAACAAACACACTACAATTGAAGGAAATTACATTCAAAATCTGCAAGAGGATATCATTTAATTTAGTATGCTAAGAATGATCGCCATGGATTAAGGGCATAAACTAAACAAACAACACTAAAATTAAAGGAAACTACATTCAGAATTTGCAAGAGGGTCACGTCTTACGTTAAAAGATTTATCCCCATTATAAGGGAGACTCTAAACTAAATTGATTTTAACAACAGTGAGAGTTTATGACACATACATAGACAGACATAAACACCAAAATAAAGAACAAATATATCCATCCAATCAAGAGAGATTAAAATGATACTATAAACAAAGAATTTGATTTTTTTTTGTGTGCCTACACCTATGATGGAATACTCTATTGTAAGTGATTAGATCTAGTCTAGTAGCTTAATGCTCGACATACAAACAAAACTTATGAATAAAAATTTACCTTTCTAACTATGGATATGTCAGCAGTAAATTTGAAGAAACTAGCGCATACTACATGTCTACATCAACGATAGTAATTATGTTAAATACACTTCTAACTATAAATAGCTCAACTTTTTTTTTTTTTAACATTGCCTAATTGCTTTAATATCCCCAATAACATAGGGGTGCTGGTTCGAACCCCAAATCTGGTATAATGAATACAGAGATGACTACCATTATGCCACATTATTCTTACGGCTCAACCTTTTTTCTACACAAATATATAATTAACTTGTGGGAATCATACGTAATATAAAAACCAACCTAAGACAAGTCTGGAGCATCACATACCTATAAAAACCTGTCTTAAAAAATTTCACGGAGTACCTGCAAACCTGAAAAGCTTTCAAGCATTTAGCTGGGAAAATCAAAATTAGTCTTTACTTCAAGGAAACGTCTCTAACTTAACTTGTGAATATCAAATGTAACCAATTACCGAAAAAAGTTTAGAAACCACATACCTGTGAGAGTAACAGAAATCTACTACAGTTGAAATCTTTGAAAGTGTCTTCAAGCACATGTTCTGTGGAAATCAAAGTTAATCTTTACTTAACCTCTGAATTTCAATGCTTACATCAGACTTTTATATTCAAAATCTTTGTTTTTAAGCCGTGATTACTGTTTTTCATATAACTTTGTCCAAAGACCTGACCTCATATAATTTGTGGATCGTAATGATCAGTTTTCGAATCTTAGCCTTTGTCTAAAGACTAACGTTTAAGTCTCATGTTCTGTATTTAAAACCGTATGTTCTGTTTTACTTCCAAGTAAACAAAAACGAATCCATAGTCTTGTCCAAAGACCTTATTTAAGCCACGGGTCATAAATGATCTGTTTTTGAATCTTAGCCTCTGTCTAAAGACTAAATTTTAAGTCTCAGGTTTTGTTTTACTTCCAAATAACCAAAAACCGATCACTGTCTTTGTCGCAAGACCTCATTTAAGCCGTAACGGATCTGTTTTCGAATCTTAGTCTCTGTATAAAGACTTAACTTTAAGTCGCAGGTTCTGTTTTACTTCAATAGATCATAGTCTTTGTCCAAAGACCTGACCTCACTTAAGCCGTGAGTTGGAAATGATCCGTTTTCATATCTTAGTCTTTGTCTAAAGACTAAAGTTTTAAGCCGCAAGTTCTGTTTTACTTTCAAAGAACCAAAAACCGGATCCATAATAACAGATATTTCAAAGACTAAATTGTCTAAAGACTTTTTTTCAAAGCCGTGGGTGCTCAAGGATTGGTTTTCAAGTTTTGTCTTTCTATAAAGACTAAACTTTAAGACTTTGATTCTGGTGTCCTTTTAATAAACCGAAAACCAATTCTTTTTTAGCCATAAGCCATGGGTAATAATTGTATCTCTTAGCCTCTGTGTAAAGACTAAATTTTAAGTCGCAGGTTCTATTTTACTTCCAACAGATCATAGTCTTTGTTTAAAGACCTGACCTTATTTAAGCCGTGGGTTATGACAATCTTAACCTCTGTCTGAAGATATTTTAAGCCGTGGGTTATGACAGATTGGTTTTTGTATCTCTCAGTCTTTGTCTAGAGACTTCATAAGCCATGGGTACAGTTTACCTTTAAGCCGAGGGTATGAATCCAAATTCGAACATAGCCTTTGTCTAAGACTTCATTACAAGCCGTGGGTACAATATGTTTTCCAACTAACCACCAAAAACAGATCCACTCTTTGTCTAAAGACTTTCATTTAAGCCGTGGGTCGTAAAGGATCTGTTTTAAAATTTTAGCCTCTGTCTAAAGACTAAATTCAAAGCCATGGGTACAATATTCTTTCCAACCGACCAAAAACAGATCCTTAGACTTTGTGAGAACTTTCATTTAAGCCGTGGGTAGGTAAGAGAATACCCAAGTTCCTTCTTCACTAAATCCTTTGGATTCTTGGAATTTAACATCTCTGGATATTAGGACTCTTATAATTTCTGGATTGTAGCATTTATATCCCTTTTGTGTAGGAGAATACCCAATGAACATGGCCTTGGTGCTCTTTGGTTCCAGCTTGTTCCTAAGTTCTCCTGGTACTAAAACAAAACAAACACACCCAAATACTCGTAAGTGTTCAATATTATGTTTAATTTTGTTTAATATCTCAAAGGAAGACAAATCATCTAGAAATTTTGTTGGGGTTCTATTGCCACTAGAGCATCTCTCCAAAACCGTTTGAGAACCTTCTTGTGGAACATCAATGTTCTCACAACTTCTATTAAATGTTTGTTTTTCCTCTCAGATACTCCATTTTGTTGTGGAGTGTAGGGACCGCTTGTTTGATGTTCCATGTCATGTTTGGCCAAATGTTGCTGAAACTTGGTGCTAGTATATTTCCCTCCATTATCTGTTCTAAAACATTTAATCTTGGCATTGTATTGATTAGTAAAAAATGTCTGAAAATAAAAAATGCATCAAACACCCTATTCTTAGAACTAAGCAATGTAACCCAAGTATATTTAGATTTTTCATCAATAAGAGTCACAAAATATTTTTGGTTTTCTCTAGAACGAAATAGAGATGTCCAAACATCAGAATGCACTAAATCAAAGCAATTATTATATGAATGAATTGATTTCTCAAAAATAGTCTTCAATATTTCCCAAGAATTCATGATTCACACAAGTCATTTTGTAATTTAGTTCCAAGGATTATCAATTATAAAGCTCTAGGATGAGGATGGCCTAATCTAGCATGCCAAAGCTCAGCTGTAACATTAACACTATTAGCACACGGTTCTTGTAAGGGATGTATGGACAAATCTTCAAGCACATACAAGTCATTATTTGTTATGTTTTGTCCAAATTTCTTACTTGTTTCAATATCCTGAAAGTATAAATTATTAAGACCAAATATAGCTTGACGATTAAGATTTGTAGTAGCTCTTTTATCAAACAATTTAAGCTTTTCAATTCCTTTAATTGACACATTGATTCCATTAGCTATTACCACACTACCTAATGCAGGTTCTAATTTTTCTAGCAAACCTAAATAACTTATCATGTGATGAGAAGCTCAAGAATCAACAATCAAAAGTTTAGAAGCTATAGATGTTTGAAAAGAAGCATGAAGTGATTTACCCAACACATTACTAAAGCTAAATGCTTTGAAGAGAGCTTCCAAGTCTGATTTCTTCACAAACTTAGATGAAGAGGCATGGACCGGATTATTGGCCAAAGTAAATGTGGTTGTGTGCACCAGATTGGAGGAGCTAGGGCCGCTTGTAGATGAACCTTTGGACCTATCAATGAACCAGCTTGGCTTCAACTCAGAATAAAGCACCCAGCACTCCTTTTTGGTGTGACCGGTTCTCTTGCAGTGATCACACATGGTTCTCTTCTTCTTGGATTCAGCTGGCGCCTTGAAGAAGCTCTCGTGGGCAACCACCGGTTCTTCCTTGTTTCCAAACAGCTGGAGAGACCCTTGCTCCTTCTGAATCTTAGCACAAAAATTCTCTAAACTATGAAGCTTGTCCTCCCTAAGAATTAATCAAATCAACATAGTTAGTGTTCAAAGTCAAAAGTAACTCAAACACCTTATCTTGTTCTCTCCTTTCATGGAGAGTAATGGGATCAATTGTGGCAGGCCTTAGCATCTCTAGCTCTGCCCATAATGCTCTGAATGATCCATAATGCTTTGTGAACTCAGCATCCTCCTGTCTAAGATCATTCAAAGCTTTCTTGACCTCAAAAATTCCCATGAGGTTAGTAGTATTGCCATATACAATTTTTAAATTTTTCCAAAGATCCTTAGCATTTTCACAATATGCATATGCTTCTAAGAGAGATCCAGCTAGGGAGTTTTGGAGTATAGAAAGTACCATCTGGTCTTCCTGAAACCATTTGTTTTTATCATCTTGATCATCTTGATTATCTGATTCATCCCCTTCAATGGCTATAACAGCGCCTTTGTAACATGAGTCCATAACCCTTTGCTGCACAAGGTTGTCCTCATGGTTCTTGACCATAGGAGATGATTCGTCCCATGAAACATCACTGAAGCCTTTATATTTGTCTGGTATTCCATTAGGCTTTTTACAAAACCTGCAAGAAAATAAAACCAAGAAGAAACCAGACCAGACCACACACGCATGTCCAAACCATGAGCAACCAGGGCGCGTCAACCTCCAACAGCCTGCAACCGTTAGTAACAACCTCCAACAGCCTAACAACACTTGGTAAATTAACTTCTAACAATTTTAACAGCCTAACTAGCAAATATTTACTAATAAAACTGCTACAAATTATTTAATCCAATTAAGAATCACTTTCGCCTTCAAAAATTAAAAAAAAAAACTGATTTCTAGTAACCTTTAAGAAAACATTTTTTTCAAGTCTAAAACTCTTTGGATTGAGATGAAACTTCTTGAAACCCTCTAAAATTTCCTTACATAAGTTTTAAACATCATATATTCACAAAGGATTAAGAAAAATTGAGGTTTTTTAACACAAATACCCCAAATATATCAAATTTGTACCATTTGAAGAAGATTGATCAAAAAACCTTCTAAATGTGACAAGGGGCAAAGCGTACCTCCTGATTCATCAACTAGACTCATTTTATTTGAGTGTAGGCTTTGGAATCAATTGATTTGATAAAGAATTGAGGGAGATATGCTCGTTTCAAACCCGTTGTCTCGCGGCGAAGACGATCGCGACACCACTGGATTTGGACTTGGATAACTTTTGACTCATGCCACCAAATGGAATGAAACCACCGGGGAAATACTCAGAACTCACCGGATAACAATCCTTGGTGAAGAAAATGGCAAAAAATGTCGAGTTCTTGCTGGAAAACTCGATCAAACCACGACCAGTACCGCGGCTTTGTTAGATTTGAAGTTGCGGGAAGATCGTGAGAAAAGAGAAGAGAATTTGCGGAATTGTTATGCCATGATGAAACCTGGCTCTGATACCATGAAATATTATAAAATTAAGAGATTTAGAGATATGTAGATTGAGAGAGAGAGAGGGAGAGAGAGAGAGAGAGACAGAGAAAAAGAGATTAGAGAGAAAAGTGAGAAAAGTGAGAATGATTATTATTGAGATTTTAGAAAAATGAATTTCTTGCTTACAAAGGAAGAGAGAGATAACTATTTATATTAAACTAGTCTAGGCTTGTTTAGATACTAAAATAGCCTAATACATGTTTGGCTACAATGATAACATATCATTAATCACAAACAAGCCTAAGCCATTCCCTTTGGACATATGGCGCTTTCTTAGAGTCTAAGACACACATTCTTCATTTCTTCTCTTTGTCTTCATCATTCTTCTTCATTCCAACATTTTTAAGTAGAACTAGGTAAAACTGTTTGATTTTTTTTTATGTATAACTAGATATAACTGGGTATAACTATTTGTTATTTGTTGCATGGTTTGATGGTGAAAACAATAGCGATACCACCCATGCAAATGTACTTCCTGCCGAGTGAATACAAGAAGAAAATTAAGATTTTGATGAGGTCTTTCATATACGAAGCTTTGAAAACTCTATAAACTAAATCCTCCGCTCAACAATATGGAGAGGTAGTGGTTTGAAAATCATCTTCAGTTCAGACATATATTTCACATGCCAAAGGATAAAAAGCACAAGCTTATGGGCATGTGGATGCTTCTTCGAATGGCGCACATTGAGAAGGAAAATGAAGCTTGGTTCGCAGTGAATGGCGTTTTGGACATAGATGAAGGAAGGAATAGGGGTGTGAAATGGACAAGAAATTAGTGATTATATATCGGTTTAATTTCATTTATGTTTGTGTTTGAACTATTTTACAACTTGTGTTCAAACTAATTATGTAATCTGTTTGAACTATTTATGTAATTTGTCTTTGAACTATTTTCTAATATTTTTTCCTTCAGCATTTTTTTTTTCCTTTAGTTGTATAAAAAATTGTAGCTAGGGTTCATAGTATAAGATATTTAAAATTGAAAGAGAAAGAGAGAATGCGATTTCATAATGCCAAATCAAAGATCTCAATGTGAGGAAATGAGGAATTTAAGAATATGAGAAAGAGAAAGAGAGAACTTGAAAGAGAAAGATAAATGAAGAAGATTAGGAAAGAAAATGAGAGAAATCGAATACAAGGGGGAATGGCAAAATTGAAAGATGTATTTTTGGGGAAATCAAATATACCAACATGTGCGCCAAATGGGGAAAGGGGGAAGGGAGAAATTTAATTTTGTTGGGTAAAATTCAATTTTTTGGACAAGCCTACCAAAAAATAAACCACAGGCCCGCCAAAAATTTGGAAAAAATTGCACTTAGTTGTATAAAGTTAAGTAGTTGTACAAAAATTGCTAATTGTTATACATTTGGGGGTTTTATTTTTAATTAGTTTTTTGTAGTTTTAAAGTTGATTAAATTGATTGAGGCAGAATACTGAGTGTTTTATGCATTAAAATATTGTGAAACTAGATTTATGTAAAAGTTTTAACAAATTTGACTATTATTTATCAAGTAACATCAAAAGTATATGAAATATGTTGGCTATATTCTATCATAACAGACCAATATGAAATAATTTTATAATTTTTTATCTTAGTATACATTTATAACATTAATACAAACCAGTTCAGTTGAGTTATATTTTTTATAACATCATTTCAAAAATTATCAACTTTGAGATATACCAGTTATACCAGTTGTACAAAAAAAAAGAATTAGGATAAAACTATGGCTAATTGTACAAAAAAGTAGAACTAGTTACAATTACAACTAGTTGTACAAAAAATTGGAACTAGGGTAAAATTATGGATAGTACAAAAGTAGAACTAAGTAGAACAACTAATGTTTATTGTACAAAAAAAGTAGAACTATGGTAAAACTACGACTATTTGTATATAATAAAGTAGAACTAAGTACAACTATGACTACTTGTACAAAAAAATAGAACTATGTACAACAACTAATATTAGTTGAACAAAGAAGAGAAGAACTATGTATAATAACTAATGTTAGTTGTACAAAAAAATAGTAGAACTAAGATAAAACTACGGCTAGTTGTACAAAAAAAGTAAACGGTACAACTACAACTAGTTGTATAAAAAAGTAGAACTAAGCTAAAACTACTAGTATTACATAATGAAAAAACAGTTTGACATAGTTATCTAAAATACAAATTTAAACTCATGGTCGTCCAAATAAAAATCAAACATTACCAAAATCTTCATATAACAACCATTGGAGTCCTTGTCTTGCACATATTTTTTTATCTTTGGACGCCCCTATACCCATGTGTAAACTGAAGATATTCATCACATATATTCGCTCTATCCATATTGTTATCCACATATTCATCAACATCCTCCTCCATGGCTTATGTTGTTGTTTAGCTTTTTCATTGCCTACGTACAGAGTAATGGCATTAACTAAGATTTCATCATCTTTTAAATGCAACTCGTCATAGTGTATACCATAAAAACTTCATTTGCCCACTCTGGATTATTGCTCTGTTTCATCCGAGATAGTAATAACTTTCACATACAAAATACGTATACGATTCTCTTTATAAAAGGAGGTTAGATAAACACAAAAATCCTCATCATCAGAGATACAAAACTGTTTCTCACATCCCAATAGCAATAGAATGTAACTCAATTTCAATTTGACTGCACTTTAATCTAACCCAACCTTTTTGTATATCTTAGATTATATCATCGATAAAGTGATCTCCTCCATTGATGAATTCAACATTAAACTATACATGCAACCATCACATTTAAAATGTATGATGACGTTGTTGCTCATTGTATCCTACCAAAACAATACAAAAAATCAATCAAAAATACTAGTTATCCACAGTTATACTATTTCTACTATATTTGCAGTAATACTAAATTTATTAGTTTTACTAGATTTATTATTTTTACTAGTTTTAGTTTGATTATTTTTACTAGAATCGACGGATTCCAACGGTTTGAAGAAACCAATAGATTCTAACAGTGTTATGAACCAACGGAATCAGACGGTTTAAGGAACCAACAGATTCTGACAGAGACCCCTTCCAATGGCTACCGACGGACCGGCAGACCGACAGATAACAGTTCTAATTGTTTTAATTATAAATTATTATATATTTTATTAATTAGTTAAATTTATTAGATATATATTTTTAAGGAAATATAAAATTTTTAATTTATTGTCATTGAAAATTTTAAAAAAGGAAAAACAAACATAATTAAAAAAACTAATAAAATCTAGTGTGGTATGGAGTTGTTACGGAAAAACTCCGACATCTGCTCTTGCATTTGATGGAAGACATCTTTTTATTCTTCACATGTCTTCCTATATGCTTCCCGCTGCCTCTTATATTCTTCCCGTTGTGTCGTCTAAAGGTCAACCTGCGCTTGTAATGCCGATAACTCCCTATTTCTTGTATAGAGTTATGTTATTATACACGAGTCTCCAAAATAGGAAAATGACGAACCAGAAGATGTTGAACCTTGTTGTGGAATCCCGTAGAGACGATCTCTGTTTTTCAGAGTTAACTGCAATAAAAAAAATTATTAGACTTAGAAATTATTATAATAAAATGAATGAAAATTGTTGTAAAATTTGCTCACTTCATATACGAATTCGTTTATCTTTTCCATAGGGACTTTAGTGCAAGGAGGTCCGTCGACTGATTCTTGGGAAAGGAGAATCTCTTCACTGTGCATTTGCACCATCTCAGAAATCTACCTAGTGATGTGGTCATCGATAACACCAGTGTGTTTTTTGGTGTGAACATCTACTAGGGATCGAAGCAATGAAGGAGATTGCCCATCTATCTGTTCCTATAAGTTGAAAAAATAAAAATTTGTAACTATTGTTATTAATAATAAAAATACAAATTGTAACTATTTAATTATTTACAAGTTGGAGGGACTTGGACGCCTTGCTCGTTGCTCCAAGATTATGGGTTACCGGACCTTTACCCTTGCAGTCACTTCTGGGGTTAGTGAAATTAGTTGCAAAAAGAGTCTGAAATGATGGCGACCTCCAATATTGAATGAGTGATCGCCATAGGTTGGGATTGTCAACCAACTCCCTAGGCACTTTATCCTTCTCCCATCTAGTTTTCCACTCATTCATCTTCTTTGAATATGCCTTGGAAGCTTTGGCGTAGAAAGCTTTCCTAACGAGCGACGTAATTCTAGGATCCCAATTAAAATCTTGCTGAAAAAGACAAATAATAATAAACAATTTTGGTTATAATTAAATTTAATTTACAATGTGTATAAACTAAATTTTATTATCGCGAATTAACAAAACCAAATTTCTTTTTCCGAACTAGGCATCACGAAAAACGTCGGATAGTTACATCTTAGCATTGTATTCATAATTTTGTTGATGTATTTAGAAATACCATTGTGGGATAATTGAAACCTTAAAAAAAGCAAGTTAATATATAATAACTAATCTAAAAGTACATGTGATGAAATAAGATATAATACAAACCAAATCGCCCATTCACGACAATCTGGGTCAAGTACTTGCAATAACTCCTGTCCCAGTTGGGTAAGAAACTCCTCGAGGCATGAAATTGCAGGAACAGAGGCCGTCTTTCGCTCAGGTGATGCTGGTTGTGTCTCTGACCTGAGAGGGATATGAGACTTTGTAGAACCACTCGATCTAAATCTACCACCATGTCCCTCAGACGAACATATATACCCGGACGATGACCTATAATATATATTTTGTGGTTTTAGAAATTTATAATAGTTAGGACTGCAAAATATAGAATTAGTAACCCTTGCAAGTTGGTTATTATGAGAATCTAAGTTGGTAAGTTTTAAGAAGAGGAAGAAAACGAAGATTCCCATATGATAGAATTATAGTAGAAAAATAGATACGGTGATTATAATTTTAGGAAAAATTTATACGACGATGTGAAAATTTCAAGTTAATTTGGTTTGGTTTGGGCTAGGCTTATGAACCAGAATAAAATGATGAATTTTCACATCTCCACGGAATTAGAAAAAAAAGAATTTAATTATCAGGAACCCAGTGCAAACAAAAATAAAAAAAAAAAACTCAAAACTTTTTACATTATCGTCTAAACTTTTCCTAAAATCATATCTATGGTTTAGTCATATGGAAATCCTCTTTGTATTCCTCTTCTTAAGGATTACCAAATTTGATCCTTGTAATACCCATCTTCCAGTAGGTTATTAATACTATATTTTTCAGTCCTAACTGTTATAAAATTCTCAAACTACCAAAAATATATATAATTTTATGTGTTAAGTAATGTAATTTTTTTACAATATATACATATATATATACATATATATATATATATATATATTTTAAATATGAAATTATAAAAGATAAGTAAATTGAAGAAATTAAAAAAAAAAATTTAATTTCTTAAAATGGTATATAATGCGTTAGAATGCTAAAAAAATAACTAAAATCCAAAATGAAATCTTCACAGTGTGAAAAAAATTATATTTACTATAAGTTTATAAAAAAAATTGATTAAGTATCAACAATTTTAATAAATACTAAAGAAGTTTAAATATCGTAACAAAAAATATTGAAAAACTTAAAAAATTATAGAATTATTTTACATCCAAAATATTTATTTACTAATAGTTCTTTTTTCTAGAATTGTATTTTTATACATGTAAAATTCTTATAAATATTACAAAAGGTAGTAACAGCAAATTTTTTAAAAAAATACTAATTAAAATTATGTAAATTTACTATCCAATAATTGTCTAATATAACATATAAATTTTATTACATAAATATTGTTGTAAATATTTTTTAAACAATATTAATTTCTATTTAATATCAACATTTTTGTAAATTATTTTTAAACATCCTAATTTATCTAAAATTCAATTGTTCCCGAAATATTTTGTAATTTTTTTATTTATAACAATTTTAAAAATATTTTGAGAAATTATTTACAAAATTTCATAAACCACATACATTTTATTAGGTAGTTTGGAGATGAACGGCGACGGCGATGGACGGCCGCGACGCGAAAGAGAGACTGATTGCAGCGTTTCTAGACGGTAGTGGTGGCGACGGCGACAACGACTCTTCCAGACTGATGGCAGTGCTTCACTCGGCGGCAACGACTGTGAATAAAATGTAGAAATCTTTATAGAGAGATGGGGAGATTTACCTTCACTCGGTGGCGGTGCTAAAAGGCTGCGATTAGGCGTGCTTGGCCTAGGAGAATTGGGCGACGATGGCGGCGACGGTGAGGATTTGGAGAGGTGAAGAGAGAAAGGAAAAAAAATAGGTTTAGAAAAAGAGTTTAGGGGAGTTGCTCTCGAATTTATGTGGAGAATAAACAATTTTTTGTTTTCAACGGGTTCTCACGGTTACTGATGGAAACTGACGGTAGTGCAATTAAATATCAACGAAAACCGACATTTTACATAGTATCGTAAACAGTTTACAACATATCGTAAATGGTTTACAGCATACCGTCGGTATCTATCGGTTACCTACGTAAATTTACGGTATGCAAAAAAATACAAAATGTCCGCCTCTGGTGGTTTTCAAACACATGTTTTTTTAGTCTTTAATATCTGATGTAAACCAATTGTGCTATTGTGTATAACTTGTAACATGTTATAAGCATATATATTTAACACTAACTTTTAAAAACAATTAATTTAGTCGGTTTTCGTCGAATATGACTCCCAGGAAAATAAATGAAATTGAAAATCAATAGGTAAAATTTTTGTGTTCTAACATGTATTTATTGACATTTTTGTGAATGCATATAATTGGAACACCATTAATTCAGACTAAAACAGTTACTTTAAAAAAAAAAAGTATCCAAAACTAAACAATTTATAGTATATGGTATTAATTAATGCAGTGAAATTGTCCATCATTTTCTGAATCTTTGGATGAATCGGCCAAAGAAATCAAATCTGAATCATAGAAAACTCTTCATGTACTCCATTTGAGTCTGTGTCGACAATATCATTACCAATATGAGAACCGTTAGTAACAAGATCAATTTTGTCTAACTCCTGATCATGCTCTGTATGAAAACTGGCTGATGGTTGAAATGGATCGTGCTCTGAAACCCCATATATTTTGCCTCTTGGAATAAATGCAGTCACTGTTATCCAATGATTTGAACGATATGTAACTCGTGGATACGAAATATAGCATACCTAAACAGCAATATGATTAGTGTTCATTTTTTCTTTAAAACATAAGAAATTAATAACATAACATATATAAATTGCATTTGATCGGCTTGTGATGCTAGAATGAACAGATCATATTTAAACAGTCTACGGTTTGAGTTTATTTAAATGATACCAAAGTTGTCTACCCAAACCCCACGACCAACAAATGGATTATACCAGTCCCAAATAAACACAACACACCTCAAGTCCAACATCTCTAGATAGTGGACTTCCAGTATTTCGTTGAGAACCCCATAGTAGACTAGGTCACCAGCTTTTGTTGAAATCTCATAGTCCGTTGTGGGTCGCGTGCATCTATCTCCTTGAATCCTAAACGCGTAACCCCTCGTGCAGAATCTTGGGTATGATGTTGCAGTTCTGGTTATACCATTCACGAACTCCACCAACCAGTTGGTAGTATAGCACCAATTTGTGTTTGTTTAGAGATCTACACAAATTAATAAATACATAAAAGCTGTTTTGTTAATGTCAAAGATAAATATTGAATTCAACCTAATTAATTTTTACAAAAACTTACGTAATATTGCAACCAGCAACCAAGATGTGAATTCCTCATCTTTGATGACTACAATTTCTTCTTCATTCTTATAAGGATAATAGTTTATAAACATATTTATGTAAATCATGTAAAACCAACTGGTATATGCCTCAACAGTTTGTGGCGATATAGTTATTCAGATGTGTGGCCTTCTGTGCAGTTAGTTTACGTTTTTTTCCTTTACCAGTTGCCATCCAACTTGTAAAGACAAAACACAGGATAAATCTCTCTTTCACCTCTGTCGTCAAGGCAAGAAGGTCGTCTACTTTTCATTCAAACTTTTGATGTGATATAGTACTCTGTAGATTGTGAGACTTCTTCATTGAGACTCTGTGCGATAATAGATACTTCAATCTTGCTCATATTTTTAACCATTTTCTTCAAATATAACATGTAACGCTCAAATGGATACATCCATCAGTACTGAACAGGACCACCTGATGTCGTTTCCCGTGGAAGATGAATAGGAAGATGAATAGGAAGATGTTCCATAACATCAAAAAACGAAGGGGGAAATATCTTCTCCATATGACAAATGATCAATGGTATGTTCGCTTCTAAAATGCGTATATCGTCCATTATAAGTGTCTGAGAGCATAAATCTCAAAAAACCCACCAACACCTGCATACAAAAAAATATTATATTTCATTATTTATATTATATAATAACGAGTAAAATATATGAGAATATGCTATATACATGCAATTGATTGGTAAATATTTCTGTTGAGAAGAAAAGTGAAGGCAAAAGGGAGAAGTCATTACATAACAACATGACAATCGTGACTCTTCATGCCAATTAACTTTCTTTCAACTAAATTCATGCAATTACGTAGATTAGAGGCGTGTACGTCAGTAAATTTCACGTCTTCTCGTATTCATTCTAAAAAACATGTTTCTTTGCATCATCTAACAGGTATGCAGGCATATGGCATATACCAGTTGGTTTTACATGAAGATAATGATGAGAACATATTACTGACAAGTCTAACTCGGATTTCAAATTATCTTTTGTCTTCACTTCAACGTTTAAAATTGTATTTATTATGTTATCAAAGAATTTTTTTTTTAACATGCATGACATCGAGACAATGCATGAGTTGATGATCTTTTTTTTTGTAAAAAAAATTTTATACCGACAATAAGGATGATTTGCAACTGCAAGCATGTTAAATATATATGTTGGTATAAAAATTTTATACCGACAATGCATGCATTGTCAGTATAAAAAAATTTTATACCGACAACTGCATGCATTGTCGGTATAAAAAAAAATTTATACCGACAACTGCATGCACTGTCGGTATAAGATTTTTTTTATACCGACAATGCATGCTCACCGTTGTCCAGCCAGATAACATACCGTAACCTGGAAAATCACTTATGGTCCACATGACAACTGCAAGCATGTTAAAATTGTGCTGCTGCGAAACATCAAATGCCTGAACACCATGATCCCACAACATTTTCAACTCGTAGATCAATGGTTAGAGGAATATATCAAGTGATCTTCTCGGATGATCTGGGCCAGGAACAAGAATAGAGAGAAAAAAAAACTCTCTATGCATGCACATAAAGACGGTAAATTGTAAGGTGCTACAATAACCGGCCACAATGAATATTTTTTCCGAAGTCTCCCAGATGGATTGAAACCATCTGTACATAAGCCAAGATATACATTTCGCCACTCATATGCGAAGTCAGGATAAATTGTTTGAAAATGTTTCCAGGCTTATGCATCTAAAGGATGCGTTATATCTATATCTTGTCGATTCTCAGCATGCCACCACATTGACTCAGCTGTCCATTGATATTGACATAGCCGCTTCAGCCTATCCGTTAATGGTAAATACCACATCTTTTTGAATGAAAATGAAACTCTACCACTTGTTTCTTGAAACAAAGGTTTACAACAAAATCGACACGCTTTGCGATTTTGATCTTCTCTCCAATATATCATGCATTATTCGATGCACACATCCATCACCTGGTATGACAAACTAAGACCAGCCACAAGTTTTTGAATATTGTAGTATGATGCTGGTGACATATATCTTCTTGCAAAATATCTTTCACGAAATCAGCCCAAGCATCAACACATTCCTCCGATAAATTATAGTCCGTCTTTATATTCATCATCCTACTAGCCGATGATAACGGTGAATGACATTTTGTACACCCGCTATATAGTGGTTTATTTGCTGCATCTAGCATATCGAAAAACTTTCGGGCTTCTAAATTATGTTCTTCAACAATATGAGTATCATATTCCAAATTCTGAAACTGTTCTCTAAACGCATCATTGACCATCTGAACTGTACCTACTCCAATATCTACCTCTATTGATATACCCGTAATATATGGTTGACTAGAACTACCATATTTGTAATTCATTGCTCCATGTAAATATTAAATCTTATAACCGACATAAATCTGTTATGGTATAAGTGATTCCAAACTAACTCAACTTTAACATTGCTATTATTACCGCACATAGAACAATGACAAGTAATCTTACCCTTATTTCCCCGAGCAAGCTTCCTTCTCACCAAATCCATGAACTCGCATATACCTTTTGTGTAATCGTCTTTTAGTAATCCATATTCCTCATCAAACATAGGCATCCAACACTGAAAATTATGATTCAGCTTTTCGAATTTAGAGAATTTCGTTTAAGAATTGTTTTGAATCTGTGTGAATTTAAAAGAATTTTGCGCTCATATATAAATGCACGGGTCCTTTGGTTTTCCTCAGTAATCTGTCGATAACTTTATTTAATATATCGGCAGCGGTCGGCTTCCGTCAAAAAACAGTTGACCAGTGTCAATGACCGTCAGTTTCCGTCAAAAAGTTTCTAACTAGTGATGGCACCAGTCAGTTTCCATCGGGAAATTACTGACCGATGTCGGCAATCGTTAATTTTTGTCGGAAAATCCACCTTCCCGTTGATTTCTCTCAGTTTCTGTCGGTTAATTTTTTAATGATTACCGATGGTCATTGATTTATGTTGGTAATCGTCGGTTTCCGTTGGTTTGTATTTTTGATGTTTACCGACAGCTTAAAACGCACAATCGATAGACAAGTAACCGATGGAAAAACTGACGTACCCGGTTGTCCGTCGGTTTTTATGCCTTTTCTTGTAGTGGGAGAAGCTTAGAGGTAGGAGATGTGGCAAACGAGGAGAATCGAAATCAATCGTAGGATCTTAAGCTCGTGGAGAAGAAATGTGAATGTCGTCCAAAATAATCGTGTTCATCAGTTTTTTTAAAATGATTTTCTTTAGTTTTTTCAAAGATAAAATGAGAATATCACATTTGGATATATGAATAATGATATATTTTGGTAGAGAAAAGAGGCATTTTTCAGATGATGTCTACACACCTTCCTAAAACTTTAATTTATTGCCTAGAATCCTCTAGTGGTCAGAAGTTTAACATCTCTTTGTAACTCTTGTCTCCCCTCTTCCACACTCTTTTTATCACTACAAGAAAACACAGATTTAACGACTACAAATGACGACTATATAACATATAGTCACCAAATTTTGCGACTACTTAGCTACTACATGACGACTTATGTACGACTACAAACATTTGGTTGTAAATCAGTCGCTAATTTACGACCAAAGTTAATAGTCGATTATGAATCGTAAATTACTGACTAATTTACGACTATATATCATAGTGGAAGCAATAATTAAAAATAGTCGCTAACTGGCGACTAATATGCGACTAAATTCAAAAAAATTTCCTAATTAAACCCTGAAAACCAAATTAAATATTTTTATTTTATTCATATAATCACTTCTTAGCAACTAATTAGCGACTAATTAATGAATAATTAGCTACTATATTTAAATAATTAGATAAATTAAAACGTATAACCCTATCTCAATAACTTTGTCTCACACACTGTTTTCCTTCTTCTTCCTCTCCTCTATCTCTTCCATTCTCCATCTTCTTCGATCCAAAGATTCAATCTCGCTTCCTTCAAACTATTTCGCTCTTCCACATCCATGTCGATTTCTTCCCCCGCCACGGTCCTGAGACTCCTCATCAAGAGAAAACCACTGCTCTTTATGGCTCCTCGAAGTCTCCATACGGTGGCTGGGCTCTAATTGAAGACGACCCTCTTCTTCCGCTTCTCCTTCTTCTGCTCCACCCTGTGAGTTTCCTGATCTGTATTTTAATTTGATCTTTCAAATATCTATCTGATTCGTCAGCTTTGTTTGTGCAGTATATCTGACAGATGATGAATCCCCCAACCGTCATAGAGCTCATGCGGACTTGTCCGACTTCCGAGTGTTGTTCAAGATTGTATTGACTCTGCCCCTAAACATGTCCCCATAATCAATAAGACTAAAGGCTCCAATCTCAACGACATTGAAAAGTTCTCTGGCTTACGCATAAGGTTCAAAAAATTTATCCCTTTTCCTCAGCTTAAGCATACCCACCACATTTTTTTATTCTATATAGTCACAGCTTCTGCGTTTTCTTTCGATTGCCAACAATTAAGTAAGTCCACCTTTTACTACTTATTTACTACAAGGACAAATTATTTAATTGCTTACTTCTTAATCTCAAGAAAAGGTAATTGGAAATGGCAAACGATTCTCGGATGATGTTGTTGGTAATAAATGTTTTTCTATGAAACTTGTAAGTTAACTACTTGCTTTGTTATTTTTTATACTCTTTTTTTTCTAGAACTTTTTTTTGAATCAATTCTTGTGCACATGGGTTTTTCATCCATTCTTACATCTTTTGTGTTGTTGAAAGGCTTTCCACGGGCAGTAAATGCAACAGCCAGCTCCATTGGCACCACATCAGCCTACCTCAATCTGCCCTAGGGTCCGAGCTAGGCGTGTTCAGGCTACTGAACCACATAGCATCGCTGAAAGGGTAAAGTTTTATTTACACTTTATATTCTGTCTCCTTGTGAATGACAAGTAGTTGGAAGATGTAGACATTAATAGTTTCGAATTAAAAAAATATTATCTCTATGGAAGGAAAAGCTGAGAGTTTTTTTAACTTTGCCACAGCTTCGTAAGAACAAAATTTCGGAACGGATCAGGGCGCTTTAAGAACTTGTAACTACTGTTAACAAGGTCGGTATCTTTTACCTAAAGCCTGATCTGTAAATAATTTTTCTAGGCTTTGGAACCATTTCTCTTATTTGGAGTTCTCAAATGTTTAACACTTGTTGTTTCTCTTGTGTTTCTCTGCAGACGAATAGAGCTGCTACGATCGATGAGATTGTCGATTATGTAAAGTTTCTCAGGCTCCAAGTTAAAGTAATATATCAAGTCTGTATATGACCAACCTAACAGCTTTAATCTTGAACTAGCCGTTTTTTCATACATGTTTGTTCATAGGATTAGACTTCTTTAAGCACTTTGCTGCCTTGTATCTTTTGTTCTTATTCTTAAAGTCGTCTTTACTCTTACAGAAGCAAAGAGACCGAGTCCCACATCGAGCCTGAATTGAGTCTGGAGCTGATGATGGCTGCTAATTATCTTCATACTTGAAGAGCTCAAATTGTAACGCTGCTGAATCTTATTAAGTAGTATAGCTTCGTTTTTAGGTCTAGAAATAAGATGTAAATCCTGCAGCACTTGTGTGACGTTTGACAAAAAAATATTCATTGGGTTTTGTGACTTGTGAAAATATTATGTTTGTATTTAAATTTTGATTTTTATTATTATTTTGTTTGTAAAATTCTTGGTTTTACATTTATATTAGTTTTGATAGCATTAGATTACAATATTAGTTATGTCAATTTGAGAAATCAAACCAATTTAAATCATTACCAATTGTAACTAATACCAAATAAATTTTATAAAAATAATAGTCGCTAATTAGTCGTCAAATAATCGCTAAAATATGTAGTCGTCAAATAATCGCTAAAGTATGTAGTCGCCAAATAGTTGTTAAATATGTAGTCGTCAAACAGTCGCTAAATGTTATAATTACATGGAAACTAGTCTTAGTGTAGTCGTAAATATGTTACGACTAAGTTACGCCTACAGTTACGACTATGTCAATTAGTCGTAATGTAGTCGTTAATTGGCGATTATATTTGCGACTACATATTTTAGCGACTAAGAATTTACGATTACAACTATTAGTCGTAATGCAGTCGTAATCTATCATTTAGCGACTGTTTAACGACTATTTTGGCAGTCGTCAAATCTCTGTTTTCTTGTAGTGAAAAAAGATGAATCTGAGCCCAATTTGAATCACTTGATGAAGGAGGAATCAATCAATAGATAGAATTTCAGTCATTTTGTCAGAAACCAACACTTCATGGGACCAAACCTCCTCACAAATATTCTGAAATGGACCCTTCATATTACAATTTTTTTTCTTATTATTGTTTTTTAGCATCGAAGTACCAAAAGTTATCTGCCGTAGAAGGTCCAATCTAGTGATAATAGTCTTTCAAAACATGGCTTCAATCCTAGCAGACGTTCTTCTTTACAACAACAAATTCGGGAAGAACAATTGAAATCGTCATCGGTATATTATCCTCATGCAGTTTCAAATAATTTGTTTACATTTTATGCTTCCATGTTTATTTTTATTTTTTATTTTGGCCGTGGAACCATTTTTGAGGTTTACAATCTCTCCAATTGTAAACCTACACCGTTTTCATTTCTAATGAAATATTTACATTCTTAGCAAGAAAGGAGAATTTAATTATTCCCTAAATTTTACTTGGTCTCCAAACTAAATATAAATCATATTATTGTACTCTTATATAAAAAAAATATTCATGAAATAAAACAACATCAATTCCGCTATCTCTTTTCTATTTATTCACAACATAAATCAATTTCTAAATCTTATAAAATATATTTCAGTATTTATAACTTTTTTTAAAAATAATTAAATTTTTAGTTACTATTATTTTTTTTTTATAAATGAACATTAAATACATTGTTATCAACAAAAAACAATTAAAATCCTGTGATATTATATATATATATATATATATTATACAAACATAGTTGGATTATTAATTAAATGAAATATAATCAAATAATTTAACACATCAATTATTTTTATAAAATTTAAAATTAAAATAAAATATGTATAGACACAAAAAAGTATTAACTAATATATTTTAAAAGTGAATATTATAAAAAGATATTCACATTAATATTAATTAATTTTTAATTTATAATATACAAATTTCAAAGTTAAGAAATTATAAATTAGGTCTATATATTTAAAACTTGATAAAAATAAAAGAATAAAATTTAGTCAATATTTATGTTATATTTATATGGTACGAAGGATTTAATTGATATTTTTACGATTACAGTTTTTTTTGCAGATTTTTAAAATTCATATAATTTTAAAAATAATGATCCCACTTTATATTAGTTTTTTTGTGGGTTGTTCCATCAAATTTTACAAAATATTTTTATTTGATACAAAAAATACTAAATTAACAGAACCTTATTTTCATAATAGTAAGTTGCATCATTAAAGTTAATAATTTTTATATAAAATAAAATATTATATAAAATAAAAGAGTATAATATATAATATTTTAAAAATTATAAATGTAGATTTATTTATTTAATTGATAATCATATTTTATAATCATGCTATAATACAAAACTAATAAAATGTTATAATGTCATCATCTACACTACAGTAAAATTTTTAACATACCAAATGATAGAATGTCATCATCAAATTTTTGACTTTCACAAATATATTTTTAATACAGAGTAGAACATGTTAGAACATGTTAAAATTTAATAAACTATATAATACATTTATAACAAAAATAAAACTGTTAACATATCTCAAACTTTCACATCTAAAAATATATATTTTCTAAATAATGTAGTAAATATCAAAAAATTAAAAATTAAAATTTTCGGTCTTAATCATGGGCAGACTATATTTGATATGTCTTGATTCTCTCGCTGATCATCCTCTATCAGTGGAAACCGATGTGGAACCACCTTACCGAGTACTAGGCTCGTTGAAAATAATGTACCTTCATTAAGCTTCTTTCAGAATACTCATTATATTAGATCCCATGTGTATCTTTAGTCAAAAATTATCACTACATAAAATTGCCACTGCTGTTCATCTTTGACTCGAGATATCACCCTAAGCCTTAAACAAGAATCTTCTGTAGAGGACCTAGGGAGATCTATAACTCCTAGCCAAGAGAGGATGATACCAAAAATTGAGGAAGCAGAACACCAACAATTACCAATAGATATTAGTATCACCACCTCATCTAAAAGAGGAACCATTATACGGAGGAATGAGGGCATAACAAGATCCAAATAATTTTGATACTAGAATCCGTTAGAGCAGAAAAGAGAACCGACAAAGCGAAAAGTATTTTACAACAAAATGATCTGAACACGCTGGATTTTTGATCCGAACTAGTTCAGAAAAGATTTTCAATTCTTCGGAAATCATCACTCTCTCTCTCTCTGTAAAAGATAAGAAAAAAAAAGTGAGAGAGCAGCATACAAGGCTATTGTCTTGGTAAGTAAATAAATATTGATTTTTATTTTACTTTTCTTTTAACATCCAAATTTATTTTTATTATTTATTTTTTGAATAATATAAAACCTAATTAGACTCAAAAGCCAAGCCGGGGTTCTGAATCTATAAAAAATCCAATGTGACGGTTGTACGCGAGTACTCCTTGAAGCTGCTTTGCTTTTGTGTTGTCCATGTGTGTAATCAGCACCTTAGTGAAGTTGTGAAATGATGTCTTGTATCTATGAAACTCCTCTTAATGAATAAAAAAAGCAGACCATTCCATGGGTTCATACACACCAATCTCGAACAGTTTGTTTCAAAAGTGACTTATGTAGGATCGACGATCATACCCCTGTAGCTCCCCAAAGTTTGACCCACTATCTAAGTCATCTCCTAAACTATGTAGTTAAATTAGTTCTCCCCAAATTCTAAAGTTTGAGAGCTATTTCCCCACAAGATAATGGTTTGAGTGGTTTACTGCATAAAACTAGATCGTCTCAATATCAAACAAACAAAAAAAGATTGGTAGCCAAACTAAATCCAATTCAACCACCCGTGAACCGTTTATATACAAAAAACTAATAATCCCCTAATCAAATCCCATAATCCCCATAATTTCGTCCTCGAAGTACCCTAATTCCAAAATTCGTCAACTCCATCAGCCAGACTGAGCAATGTATATGCAGGATCGACTTGAACAATCTACTTCCTGATGCATATTCAGAGTGAGAGTTAGGGGTGTTCCAACTCAGTGTTGTGTGTGGAGCTTCAATCGTGATACAACTTTCAAGAATCGATTCCAATCCTTACCGTTGTTGTTTGAGACACTTGAGCAAGACGTGAGAGAGATTAAGACAGAGAGGAATTATCAACAGAAGATGGCTTTTTAGAAGATGCAAGTTAAAGACTAAGTTCCTAGCTTGAGTTCATTGTTATATACTATCTTTTGGTATGATCGTGTCTCTTTTGTATTTTCTGTTGAATACTCATTTTGTATTGTTTCTTTTATTCATTGTTAAAACATGATTCATTAAATAGAACGATATGGTTCATCCTAAAATCAGACTCCGAATAGACTGAAAACATCCTAAAAACATATCAGAACTCCATTTCTCATCATGCTTCATGCATTACACTCCCTTGAGAATGTTCACCGTGAGTTTGAGTTTGTTGAATTTGAGAACCTTGTAACTTACACATTGAAACAGTAAGACATAATCAAAACTCCAATTACAATCCTGTAGAAGAACACAAACCTGTTTGTCTTTCTTATTATGAAACCTAATGTTGTGATTAGGTTCACCATAAATGCCACAATGCATAACTCGCTTCAAAAGCTTTGATTGCTTCTTTAATAGAGATTCATTTAATAGAGATTTTCCACTTGATACATGAGCATGTTTGATAGGTGATCTATGCAGTTGCATGAGTTAGAAGAAATCAAGTACATGGCCTATAAAATCTCGAAGATCTACAAAGAGAGAACAAAAGCTTATTATGACAAGAGGATCATTAGCAGAAATTTTGCACTTACAAAATCAAGTATTGCTGTTCAACTTCCGATTGAAGTTGTTTTCCAAAAAGTTAAGATCAAGATGGTCATCACTTTTCACCATCAAGGAAGTTCGGCCATATGAAGCTGTAGTGTTGATGGACACTGCAGGGTGTGAATTTGTGGTTAATGGCCGGTGTCTCAAGCCATACCTTACTGATTCGGAAATCGCAGCAGGTAGAGTCATCCCCTTTATGCAACATTGATATTATGCATAAATGATTTTAATTCCAAATTCAAATAAAGAAATTTAAATAAAGATTAAATAATAAAATAAAATCATTAATATTTAAATAATGTTAAAATGATTAAAACAATGTGGAAATCATGTAACATGATAGTGGTCACATCTTAAAGTCATCACATATATTTAGAGTTTGAATCCAGAAATCTGAGATGTTAATTAGTATATTAAAGCCACTAGGCTAAGTTGATAAAAAATGATTAAACAACATTTTTTATTTTAAAAATCAATATTTTTTTTTCTTTTCCAAAAGAATCTTTTTCAAAAGAAAATGATTTAACTTTACACAAATTTCCAATTTTCATAATTGTTTTTCATGAAAATGAAAAAAAAATCACATTTTTTATAAATTTATTAGACATGCATGCTAAAATTAGGAATTAGCAATATATTTCTGGTGATGTTAAACCCAATATACTATTAAAAATATTAAAATAAACATAACCATAAATTATGATTTTACGTTCTTCAAAATCTAAATTGTAGAATGAAGTGACTTAAACCGAACTAAACCATATAAAAATCGAATCGTGGTATGTTCACCTTGATTTGTGAATAACTAATAAATATGTAGCAGAAAACTTTGGTCATACTAACCAAACAAACTGAACCAACCAATTATTAATTTTCTTATCATTTATTTAATAACTCATAGAAGAAAACAAGTGTCGATCTTATCAAACAATCAAGTAAAGATCAATATAATCATTACTATAAACAATTTGATGAATGATCAATTGGAAAACCTAAACCAACTCAAACAACCGACAAAATACCAAATCAAATAGTTGAGAGCATGTGACCCAAGTAGTGGACATATTAAATTATAATTATGATCGTAAATCAAAAAGCAATAAAATAGAATAATCAGGTTACTTATCTTGATAGTTATCCTCAATGTTTATAACGGAAACGATTTCGAAAAACTGGGACAACCTCAATTAGGGTTTCATGCAGAAGCAAAGTTTGACCATCTAAACAAATCAAACATAGACTACGTCATCAACCAAAATAACGAAGCCGATCAATTATGTTAAACACCAACGGCATGAATATATTTAAACTCAATAAAATAATACTTATCTTGCTTATCTCAACTATACCATGATTGAAGATGAGTTACGGCAAAGACGTCATTGGCGGCCAACATTTATGGTTTTAAAATTCAGCAGGGTTTTCAAATTTACTCAGTGGTTATGGTTTACTCATAGTTATGGTTTTGGGTTTTAGTGAGTGTTGGAATAAGCTTGAAGATCAAGCAGAATGATTCTGAAGAATATCCACTTGAAGATTAGGAGTTATCTAATCTAAAAGTTAGGAGTTATCTAACTAATCTATTGTAGTTATCTCTTAGGTATAAAGCATGTTTGTTACCTAGATTTAAGGAGCTTAAACATGTATAAATAGATACCTTGGGTGAAGGTATCTAGTGTGAGTTTTAAGAGAGAAATTAAGAGATACAAGAGCTTGAGTTTTGAGTCAGTTTCTTAAGCAATAAAGAAGAGTTATTCATTTTCTTGTGTTCTAAGTTTAGATATACTAAATTTCTGCAAACGATTGTTATCCTTCAGTGAGTGGTTAGAGTTTTGTGTTGATAATGAATTAAAAAAGAGAGATATAAGATTTGTGTCTATTCCAATAAATAAATATTTTTTATATATAGAAATATAATGAGAGAGAATTATTTGGTGACAAAATAAAATATAAACTACAAGTAATTCTAAAATTTTCTGATAGAACCTTATAATGGTCATCCATCTAAATATTAATAATAGAATACCATAAATTTATCTATATATATTACTAGACTCTTGTTACTAAAATAATGCCTTTCATTAAGGATGTATAAACGGGTCTAGACTTAACGGATCTAAACGGGCTTCATTAATTTAAAAGGTCATTTACAACTTGTTTACTGTTTAAAAATAAAAGAGTTCAAATCCGTTTATGTCTGTTTAATAAACTAGCTTTGATAAAATAAAACAGATAATCTGTTTAGTCCGTTTAGTTTTTTATTATAAAATATAAAACGATGTCGCTTTATGTGAGGGAATTAAAAATCAATTATTTATAATTTTGAGCAAAATTTGTTAAGGGTAAACGGACTCTAAATAGACTTTCACGTCCGACAAACTATATTTTAAACGAACTCTAAACGGACTCAGATTTAAATGGACAATATATAAACGTGCCCAGACGTAAATGAGCCGGACAAACACAATTTAACATCCCTACCTTCCATTGATAATTTACTACACTAGCACATATTTTTTTGACAAAAATCAGAATACTTAAGTTTATTCTAAATTTGATAAAATTAAATACTTTATTCTTAGTACAAAAGGGACATATTTTTTAAATTTTTTTAATATTCAATTTCAAAGAAAAACAATTAAATAAAAAATCTTCATAAAACATAATTTATCAATAACCATTAAAAGCTTATTCATTTTTTAAGTTTTATTAAAATTGATTATTTTTATCAAAATATTTAATTTCTCATCTATTATATTAATTTAGTATGAAATTATAAAACTAACTTTTAATCATGTGTTATATTACACAAAATGTCACTGAATATAAATGATTTAATTAGAGTTTTCATAAATGGTAATTATGAAATATTATATTATCTCTACAAATATGTTTTCGAACAATACAGAACATGGTTTAGGGACCTCCTCTACACATAATTTAACCACACATAATACTAAATTCATTTCAGATTCAAACATGTAAAAACCATCACAAAAATCTTTGGCAAAACAGGTTTTGATCATAGGCTCAAGAGTTTTTAGACATTTAGTCGAATACCTTCAACGCGTCGTCCGCTTGATCAAATGGAAACCCATCTTAATAGCTTAGCGATTAAGTTCACAAGCATTACACATAAATCAAACCCAACAATTGGAAACAAAACAAACTTAAATTGTTAACTTACAGTGGCAGGATGCTATTCTACCATCATCATATACATATATAAAAGAGAAATACTAATCCAAGAATATAACATATTTTACCTCTTATTAAGGTTCACGTCCGAGTTTTTCATGAGAACCCTCTCTCTCTCTCGACAAAATGATAAAGTCTCACTTAGATATTTCATCGAACAGCTTTACCGCGTCATCCACTCCTCATGTGAGCAGGGATCAATTAAAGCCCTCAAGTATGTTTTACTTCCTATGCATTTGAACCAACATAACTTTACCATCAAATAGCGTCCATAACTTCAATTCCACAGGTAAAAACATAGCATCAAACACATTCCAATGATATAGTTTAAGTGTCCAGGAAACCATTCTCCTCCCACAGAAATTGCCCAGAACTTCATCCATAAATTTTAACAGAAGGGATGTGTTGAACTTTGTAATAATCTTCTCCTCTTTCCGACAGTCTCTCCTTCCAATCCTCTCTCATACCAAAAACAATCAGATTCTTTAAGGAAGTGATGAATCGCAGCCCATCAGGAACCTCCCTTAATTTCTTGCAATAACTAATATTGGTAGTATGGAGAAGGGGCATGGAACCTTCTTCTACTATCCACTCTTCCCACTCATGTAATCCAAGCAAAATAGCATCTGCAACTGAGGAACCCCCCCCTTGGAGCAAACCATGCTCCTACCACAGAAAGATCTTTTTCCTAAATCAACATCTTTTAAGTGAACCATCTTCTCTAGAATCGACATTGGATCATCTTTCAAATGACAACCTATTAGTGATATGGTTGTAAGGTGAAAAGGAAAGTGTTTCTCATCAGGTATTCCTGGCATGTTTATACCCAATTTTAGATCTTTGAGATGAACGCAATCCAAAACGAATCCTTTTTCATCATTCCTGGGAGCATACACCTTAAAGTGATTGTAATCTATGTTAAGACTTTCCAGGTAGCTCAATTTACTTAGAGATGAAGATAGAGCTTTAGTAGTACACCCCTCTTCGTTGAATATGATTAAGAGATTCCTTAGCCTTGTCATACAGTGAAGATCCGTCACACTGCTATGCTTTGTTGAGAAGAACTTCAACGTAGCCAAGTTTATTAGGTTACCTAATTCCAGCTTTGTCTTATCATGCATTCTTCCTGAAGGTAATGAAAGGTATCTCAATTCTTTCATCTCTTTCAATATATTGGGCACATAAAGTGGATATCTCGCATATAAGCATAGGTTCAAATAGATCAGCATCTTCAGATTCCGCATCGAAGAAGGTAGATAAGATACATGCGCCTTATATAAACTCAAATATCTCAAATGGATGAGCTTTCCGATTCTAGAGGGTAACTTCCCTCCTTCAAAATGGGCTCTAGAGAGATCTAAAACCCTCATCAACTGTACCCTTTGAAAGAATAAACTTGATGCCATCCAATTTGAACCCCAAATAAACAAGAGAGATCTAAGTCTTGGATTCTTCACCTCCTTCTCCACATTAAATGTTTCATCAGGCCGATGTACAGCGAGTCTGCGAGATTTATAGTTTGCAGTTGATGTCCCGTGACTAATTTGTAGGAAATTCTCTTCTTTGGTTTTCAAAAGACAAACTTCTCTCATCATGTCATGCAAGTGACAAGTTTCAAATCTCGAAGTCCTACCATCTCTTTCAGACATAACCATATTTCTCTTAACTAGCTCTTCTATGTAGACATCTGCAACGTCACTGATGCTTGCTCTTTCATAATGCTCATGCTTTGGTATTCCTTCTGCAGCCCAACAATAAGACAATTTCTCCACATCTATTGGATAATCTTCTGGAAAATTGGCCAAGTAGAGGAAGTAATGCTTCAAGAAAAAAGGCAACTCTTGAAAGCTTAGAGACAATACATGGTGAACTGAATTGTGATTTACGTCATTAAAACTGCTTGTTCCTGCCAGGTGATTCAATATTCCCATTTACCCTTTTCCACTCACTCAACGTGTGTTGGGAAGCTAATAACCCTCGTCCTCCACAATTTTTTATCATTTTCTTACCCATCTCTACCATTTCTATATCAACCATCAACTCTGCACAACATAGCCAAGTAGTATTTGGGCTTTAAGATAAAGATACGATGCAACTAGATGGAGAAGAGTGTTTAATAATTATTTATTGAAAGCTTACCTGCTGTGTCTTTCTTAGGAAAAGCTATCCCCTGAAAAAGTGTCCAACTTTCTTTGGCGGTTAGGCATTTTGGTTTTACAATTATGCATTCTGGATCTGCACGTAGTGCAACGTTCTCGTTGCGAGAAGTGAGTAGTACCTTCCATCCTGAAATGTATCTCATGTTATAATGCCTAAACAAACGGAATAATATGAGTGTGTCTTGTAAAGCTCTATATTATTCTAAATCTATTTTAGAAAATTTGTAACAGCATCAGATGTTACCTCTTCTTGGTGGAAACACATTCTTTTGTCTATCCCAATCTTCTTATTTCCACACATCATCCAGGACAATCAAAGACTTCCTAGATTCCAACAACTGAAAGAGATTTTCCTGGAGCTTGTCTTCAGTCATATTTGTCACTTTATGCTCATCATATTCTGAACTTAGCCTCTGCAAGATCGTCCCCTATACATATTTCCGTGTAAAGTGTTGTGAAACACAAACCAACACAACTCCATTGAAACTTGTTTTAACCTTCTCATGATTAAAAACTTGTCGAGCAAGGGTAGCTTTACCAATACCGCCCATCCCACATATAGAAACCACTTGAATGCTATCTTCCTCTACCATATAGTCAACCAATTTTTTCACGTTTTCCTCCAAACCCACAAGATGGCTTTCGTTGTCGCTAGGAAAAGTGTGTCTCATCTCTTTTTGTCTTTCTTGAAGAGTTTCTGAATTACCGCTGCCATTCACAATCATCTGTTGCACCCCGAAACTCTGCATATCATGGATCACCTTGGAGATCCTCTTACTTATGCCTTCCATGTGGGACGCATGTCCCCTGTGATCTGCTATGGTGAAAGAAAATCTTCTCATGGGCTTCCTGATCCCACTTGTTCGACCAAGTTCTTCCTTTATAAGAAAGATTTTTGTTACATCCTCTACATCAAAAATCATTTCCTTGATCTCTTCCACACAGTTTCTCACCAACGCACTTGCATGTTTCTTAGCATCTGCATCTTTTAGAAAGGACCTAAGCAAGTTTAGATCACTTTTGAGTGCAGTGAGTTGCTCATCCACACCTTTAAATTGATCAGATTCTCGGACAAGAAGGTCCCAAAGCTTCTGAACTCCAAACGACAAAAGTGTCTCAGCCATAAATTTCCTGCTTCACCTTGAAAGTAGAGGAGAATCAAAGTTCCGAAAACAGTTTTTTATTTTTCAGAATCCACAAATCTTTGTACAAAGACTTGAACAACATTAAGAAATTCAAAACATAACAGATCGAGTTGAAGCAATTGAGATACCTCCTGGAAATCGCTTCTCTGCAAACTGATCGCTTAATTGCTTCCTCCTGGAAATCTCTTTTCAGCCAATCGATCTTTTACAAATGTGTTAAAACTCTGCTGAAGATGGATCCTAAGAATTGACTCCAAGTCAGTCAACAACCAAGCGTTGTGAAAATAATGTGTGAATCCAAATATTTTGACAAAGTCTGAAGAAACATTACATCTTCAGTATAGCCACTTCCTACTTGCCACGTGCCATTTGACTTTTTGGTTTGTACTTTGTTAAATTGGTCCATCTTAGTAGCAATCATTACATCTGCTGTTTAATGAAATAAAAGATATGAAATGATAATCACTGGGATAGAAGTTTTCACACAAACAAGATAATGAGTATGATAATCAAGTATCAGCACCAGCAACAATCAGTTGGTGAAAAAATGCTAAAACAATGCAGTTATTGTAATGGTCACTTCACCCAACATAGTGTAGGGACCTCCTCGACAGATAAGTTGACCTCCCACGTTTCCATTTCTGCATAAGTAAAATAAAAACCACACAGAAGACTAAAACCTGGTTGATAATTATTTTAGAAAAGCACTATTACCTCTTTTTAAAAAGGAGGATATCTCCCAAGACCAGGTGTGGCATTCGAGGAAGCTGAAACTATGTCATCATGCCTAATGGAGCTTGATTCGAAGATGACTTTCGCTTTGATGCATACTGCTTAGACATTCCACTGACTGGAACAAACCGAGCAGCTCAAACCGAAAATGCAATCGTAGAGAACGATCTTCTGCTGTGAGACAGAGCAGAGATCTCGTAGTTGGAATACAGACAAAATCAGTGACCAAAGCTAGATCGAGTCTCAGCTAGGCATTTCGTCGAACGACATGAATGCGTCATTATCATGCAAGGAACATCGACCAACGTACGAACCACTTTCACTTCCATCAAGTTAAAGACCAGTTTAGAAGAGAATCATTATGATTTTGACAATTGCTTATGCGGAAAAAGCCATTACCAATCCTCCAAGCCACTATCAACATAATGCTTATTGGTTTGGTTTGACAAATAAAATATCATTTAGGAATGAATGATTGAAAAAAATAACAATAACAAATAAAAGGGTGGAAATTATCTGCTACCATTAGTCGAAACAAGCAAACTTAAGCAATGTTGTTTTCACAAGCACTACAAATGAATCAAATTACGATAAAAGTGTTGAAACACACTTATTTTTAGTATGTATTTTTAAAACTCTCATGTTTCTAAAACACTTATAATCATTATCTAATTATTTAACATATTTACTATTACTTACTCTTTCTTTTAATAAAAAATAATTCACCCAATTTTTGTTGTGACTACACCAACTCTTAATGGGACTCAGCACCAATTTTTCTTCATCATTAACCCCTTTCCTAACCATATTCTTCCATTCTTCTTCCTTCTTCGAGCCCATTTCCTTCACACTTCCACTTTTTCTCCATTAAACGACCACACAGAACTCGTAAACTCTCGTATGCAATCGTCCACCATGGAGTATTTGTTTGCTGTCCATCATTGGAGCTGACTTTCCGCCATTGAAGTTGTGTTTAAAGGTTGTCGTACTTCGATTTTGCGTTTGAAGAGGATTTGAGCTCCGATTATGTATTTCATGTAATGTGCATCATGAAAATGTGTTAGTGATGGGATTGGTGAATTGTACATCGATATTGTGTATTACTCCGAAAATGGATAATACTAATACAAATAGATACTACTGATATAATTAAAACATTTTGTACTACTGGGTATTACTAAAATATTGTATATAACTAAATACTACTAATATAACTAATATATTATGTACAAATGGGTACTACTGATATAACTAAGATATAGTGTACAACTAGATACTACTGATATAACTAAGACATTTTGTACAGTTGAATACTTCTGATATAACTGTTATTACTTAATAATTATGTAATGTTAAATGTTATTATTTCAGGTTTCCACATCATACTCACCCTTTTGAAAAGGTTTTGACCTCAAAACTAGATAATCATGTATGATATGATTACTCATCTACTCTAGTCTGATTTGACATTTTCTTCTTTGGTAGACTTGCTTGTGGTCACCATTGGCGCATTTGCTCCTTGGTCCTTAACTGGCCTAATAACAAACTCTTCATTAAATAGGACTTGTTCTTCTCGTTCCTAATATCTTCACTTTATTCTTCTTCTTCCATTTTATCCCAAGATGATTTTCTTGTCTTAGACAAAACAAGGAAAATAGATCAATTGCAAAAGGAAATCGGAAGAAGAATATTAGCTAAACTGAAACAATGAGATTATGGTTTGCTTTAACTATGGTGGCTGAATGTAAATTATAGCAAATTTCATTTTTTTATAAAACAAAAAAAGATAGTTATTAAGCAAATAAGATAAATAGAAAAAGTACAAAGAACAAAAAAAACAACTTAACTCATTTGATTTTCTGGTTTGATGGAAATAGAAACAATGCAACGAATCATTATCAAATTTTCTCATTAAAGAAGTGATATACAAAATAATCAGAATAAAAAATATTTTTTTTTCTTGATTTAAAATGTAAATAAAGCTAATTCAATATAACTCTTTTTGAGTATTTGGTGACGAAAATTATTCAAAAATAAAATAAAATTACTTTTTATATTGGTGTCAAGTTTATAAATTAAAGAAATCAAGAATATTTGTTTTGGGTAAAAAATGTATTGCAAGAATTGTAAATTTCCTACTTTGTTGATGCACACAAATCATGATGCAAGAACAACTAATAACCTATAAAAATTACTAAGCAAATCGAATGATGATGAGAAGCAAAGGTTCATATGATATTTATATATATTTTTAATAAATAAATGATAACAATACTAAAGATAAAGAGATATGTTTTAACACTTTCTGTGATGTAGAATCTAAAGCTCTGATAGCAGATGATATAAGCCTCGGTATCCTCCAAAGCTTAAGACACACGCTATGACAGTCAAAGGAAATACTAGGATCCATAAGTGGTGTTTGTGCAGGAACAAGAGAGAAACTCTTCCTATTTATACACGGTTGGGTGGAGGTGAAGATAGACCACACGAGAGTGATGGGCTCGTGATAAACCAATGAAATCTTCTAGCTGGATCACTAGCTCAAGGCAGGAAGAGGGCAGCGATTCTCTTAAGGAGAAGCTGACAAGCGGCCGACGGCCTAGAGAGGAAAAATACTAGGGTTTTCTTTTCTTTCAAACTTGTCTTCCTTTAATTAATGGGTGGCTTAGGTTTATATAATAACCTAAGCCTTAAAACAACATGTAGATCAAAATAAAACAACGAGAAGTCTAAATAAAACAACAAGAAGTTTAAAATAAAACAACAAGAAGTATAAAACATTCATTAAAGTCTTCTTGCAGTATCTTCACTTCTGATAGCTTCACGACTTGTGAATGATAAATTCGCATGGTAAACAAGTCCTGGATTGCACTCAAGAGGTTTGCCTTGTTAAAACCCCCTTCAGAAAACCTATTGGGACAAAACTGAAGGTAGGATAAAGACTACAATTATCTAGCATGACTTTGTGATGTGAACCTGGTGAGGTTCACAATCCACGATCGGCAACAGGGTGGTCCGATGGCAATAGGAACGCGGAAGATAGAGAATACAAAAGCGGCCGTTAATACTAAGGAAGGTGGAAATGATGGAAGAATGAGGGTGAAAGGGGAACTCAACACCAAGTTATGGAGACGACTTGGTGAAGTCGGCTTGGATCAAGAAGGACATGACATAACGGCTTGATCCAAAGATTTTGTAGAAAGGCCTAAGGATATTACACACCAGAGGGGGTTTCTACAAGGATGACTAGTCAAGGACTACTCACAGTGATCGAATAATCTTAAGAAGCAAAGCAACTTTTACTAGAAAACTCGATGAAAAGAAAAAGATTACAATGAGCAGCCGGCCGAGTTAAAAAGAAGGAGAAGGGCGGTGGTCAAGGGCGGTCAGAGCTTTGCATGATGAGCTCAAATCCCCACACACGCCTTGACCACATTTACAACACTTTGATTACAAATTCCAAGTAAACACGCCAAAGACAAGATTTAAATAATGGTCGGGCCAAAATAAAGTCCAAATCTAATTTAAGCTATGGGCCTTAAGTATTGCACACTTAGAACCTCTTTCAAAGCGTTAGTAAAAAACCTTGGTGGCAAAACCCATTGGGACAAAAACCAACCAAAGGAAAAAGAGCACTTTGAAAGAAATCCCTTCATAATATTTAATTCAAATAGCAAAATTAAATTGGTCAAACCTATAAAAGTGGAGGTTTCATTAAGGTTCTGATTAAGCAAAGTCTTGACCACTTGCTGAATAGTCTTGGAACGTGTCCGAGTCATCGGGCCATATGGAAGTTTCATCAGGTCCACATTCATACTTTGGTCGAGTTCGGTTGGGGCGCGGTGCAGGCCTGGTCGAGACTTGGTCGAGGTGCGGTCGATGCCTGGTCGAGGTGCGATCGAGGCCTTGGAACGTACATGGGTCGACGTCCGAATCGTCCAGAACCTCAACCAGAATGAGATCTTCGTTCGTGCTTGGGTCGTGCCCAACGTTTGTCGCGGTCGTTTCGTTCGTGCTTCGGTCGTGCTCCACGTCCTTCACGGTCGTCCTCAATTCCTTCTCTTTGTCCTGGGTTACATCATCCATTCCCTCTTGAAGAGGATTTGTCCTCAAATCCAAATCATCTGAAACATAAGTAAACAAGTCAATAATATTAAAAAATTGCACTGGACCGTCCATCCGAGGCAACAATTTGGACCGCGTTTCATGTGGAAAACATTCATTTCTTAGATGGATCCAAACTTAGATCTCCTTGTCTGAAAACCAGCTTCTTTCGGTTTCTATTATCCTTTTCTGCATATTTCTTGGTCTTGGCTTCTATATTATATTGGGCTTCCTTATGCAATCTTTTTACAAGCTCAGCCTTCTGTTCTCCATCTAGGTTAGTTCTTTCACTTAAGGGTAAAGGAAAAAGTCCAAAGTAGAAAGAGGGTTAAATCCATAAACAACTTGAAAAGGAGAAAACTTAGAAGCAGAATGCACCGAATGACTATACGCAAATTCTACATGAGGCAGAATTTCCTCCCTTGTTTTTATGTTCTTTTTAACAAATGACCACAATAATGATCCTAATGTCATATTAACTACTTCGGTCTGACCATCACTTTCAAGGTGACAAGTCGTTGAAAAGAAAAGTTTAGTACCAAGTTTAGACCACAAGGTTTTCCAAAAATAGCTAAGAAATTTTGTATCCCTATCAGATACAATAGACCTAGGCATACCATGAAGTCTCACTATCTCCCTAAAGAACAAGCTAGCTGTATGAGATGCATCATCAGTCTTAGTACATGCTTTGAAATGAGACATTTTCAAAAATCTATCAACCACAACAAATATAGAATCCTTTCTGGTTCTAGTCCTTGGAAGGCCAAGAATAAAATCCATGGATAAATCAATCCAAAGATGGTAAAGAATAGGCAAGGGGGTATACAAACTGTGTGGCTTAGTCATAGACTTAGCCATTTTACAGGTAGGACATCTATTACAGATTTGTTCCACATCTTTCCTCATTGGTGGCCAATAAAAATGATCCTTCAGAACGGCCAAGGTTTTTGATATTCCAAAGTAACCCATAAGACCACCTGAATATGATTCCCTGACAAAATGCTCACGTAAGGAACATACAGGAATGCATAGCCGGTTCTTGAAGAAAAGATATCCATCCTGCTTATAGAAATGACCTATAGGCTTATATTTAATAACATAATTAAATGTTTCTATGAATTCAATCCACTTGGCGTGACGTCTATTGAGTTTCTGTTGGCCTTTGAGGTGTTTCAAGGACTCATGATCGGTTTGAATGATAAATTCTTTGGGCCATAAGTTGTGTTGCCAGGTCTGAAGGGCGCGGACAAGAGCATAAAGCTCCTTATCATACGTTGGATAGTATAGTGTGCCCCCACTGAGTTTTTCACTAAAATAGGCTACTGGCTTTCGGTCTTGCATGAGAACGGCTCCAATCCCTAACCCCGAGGCATCACACTCAATTTCAAAAACGTTATAAAAATTAGGTAACACCAAAAGAGGTGCATTAGTCAGTTTTTATTTAAGAGTATGGAAGGCTTCTTCTTGTTCACTTTCCCAGTTAAAGCCTATCTCCTTTCTGATGATCTCAGTCAATGGGGCGGCCAAGGTACTAAAGTTTTTGACAAACTTCCTATAGAATCTTGCCAAGCCGTGAAAACTTCTAACTTTACTAATGGTCTTGGGACTAGGCCATTCACGAATTGCCTTAACCTTCTCCTCATCAACTCTTACTCCTTCTGCACTTATAACAAAACCCAAAAACACAAGGTTATCTGTAAAAAAATTACACTTTTTCAAATTAGCATATAACCTTTCTTTTCTTAGGGTTTTCATTACCAATTTCAAATGCTGAACATGGTCTTTTAAATACTTACGATAAACCAAGATATCATCAAAATAGACGACAAAAAAATGTCCTATGAATTTTCTAAGAACATGGTTCATAAGTCTCATAAACGTGCTAGGTGCATTAGTTAAACCAAAGGGCATAAATAACCATTCATAAAGCTCATGTTTAGTTTTAAAAGCGGTCTTCCACTCATCAACCTCCTTCATACGAATTTGGTGATAACCACTTTTCAAGTCAACTTTTGAAAATACACTATATCCATGTAATTCATCTAACATGTCATCTAGCCTAGAAATTGGGTGACGATACTTTATGTGGCATCTTGCCTATGGAAGTCGGCCACCTTCTTTTGGGGAGACTGTGGCAATCAGAAAGAAAGGTGACCCATGATGGCTACACCAACCGCCACCACTTCACCTTCAATGGCAGTAAGACCACCCTTATACCTATGTCATCCCGTGAGGTATACTTAAACCAAATGCACCTTAAGAACCAATGAAAGGAAGCTGGTAAATCTAACACACCGAAAGATAAAACCAACTTCTATCTTAAAGCTAATAAGGTCAAGCGTAGCCTAACTAATGAGCCCTAATCCTTATGCTTATATATAAGGATCATGTGCTTATGTCTACTAATCAAGAGCCGGTACTCCCGAGCAGTTTGAAAGATCTTTTGCAGGGGTTCCAGGATGTGTTTCCAGAGGAGTGTCCCAATGGCTTGCCGCCTATACGTGAGATAGAATACCAGATTGATTTGGTCCCGGGAGCTACCTTACCGAACCGGCCAGCCTATCGCACCAACCCCATGGAGACCAAGGAGTTACATAGACAGGTTGATGAGCTCATGGCCAAAGGACACATCCGTGAGAGCATGAGCCCATGTGCCGTGCCTGTCCTCCTGTCCCTAAAAAGGACGGGACTTGGCGCATGTGTGTTGATTGCAGGGCAATCAACAATATCACAATAAAGTATCTTCACCCTATCCCTAGGTTAGATGACATGCTTGATGAAATCCATGGTTCTAGGTTACTCTCTAAGATAGACATTAGAAGTGGATATCACCAGATTAGGATGAAAGAGGGTGATGATTGGAAGACAACCTTTAAAACTAAGCATGGTTTGTATGAATGGTAAGTCATGCCCTTTGGTTTAACCAATGCACCTAGTACCTTTATGAGGTTGATGAACCATGTGCTTATGGAGTTTACAGAACATTTTGTGGTTGTATGCTTTGATGATATCCTAGTGTATAGCAAAAACATAGATGATCATGTCCATCACCTAAAACTTGTTTTAGAAGTGCTTAGGAAGGAGAAACTTTACACTAATATGAAAAAGTGCATTTTTGGAACAGATAACATTGTTTTTCTAGGTTTTGTAGTGAGTGCTGCAGGTGTACAAGTGGATGAAGAGAAGGTACGTGCCATCCGTGACTGGCCTAGTCCAAAGACCGTGGGGGAAGTCCGTAGCTTCCATGGCCTGACTGGATTTTATAGGCGTTTGTCAAGGACTTAGTACCTTGGCCGCACCACTGACTGAGGTAATCCAGAAAGATGTAGGTTTCAAATGGGAGAAGGAGCAAGAGGAGACGTTCCAGATGCTCAAGGACAAGCTCACCAATGTGCCACTTTTAGCATTACCTAACTTTTCTAACACATTTGAGATTGAGTGTGATGCTTCAGGTGTTGGAACAAGAGCTGTTCTCATGCAAGACCGCAAGCCCATAGCCTACTTCAGTAAAAAACTTGGAGGTGCCACACTGAATTACCCAACATATGACAAGGAGTTGTATGCTCTTGTCCTTTCCTTGCAAACCTGGCAACATTACTTGTGGCCCAAGGAATTTGTCATACACATGGACCATGAATCACTCAAGTAACTCAAGAGCCAACACAAGCTTAACAAACGCCATGCTAAATGGATGGAGTTCATAGAGACATTCCCATATGTCATAAAGTACAAGCAAGTAAAATAAAATGTGGTTGTCGATGCCTTGTCACGCAGGTTTGCTCTCTTGTCTACTCTAGAAGTTAAGCTTATGAGATTTGAACATATGAAAGAATTTTATGACACTGACCCAGACTATGGAGAAATCTATAATTCTTGTCTTAAGAATCCCACAGGTCTTTACTTTGTGCAAGATGGATACTTGTTTTATGAAAACCGCCTATGTGTCTTATCGTGTTCCATGAAGGAATTGTTTGTCCGTGAGACCCATGCTGGTAGACTCATGGGACACTTTGGCGTGTCTAAAACATTGGCTGTGATGCGTGAACACTTCTATTGGCCACACATGAGAAAAGATGTGGAAAAGATATGCAACCGGTGTGTTAAGTGCAAGCAGGCTAAGTCCACGACTCAGCCAACGGTTTGTATCACCCCTTACCCATTCCTGAACATCCTTGGGTAGACTTGTCCATGTATTTCATATTAGGATTGCCTACGACACGTAATGGGAAGGATAACATTTTTGTTGTTGTTGACCGCTTTTCTAAGATGTCACATTTTATAGCATGTAGGAAGACTGATGATGCATTGCACATAGCCAATCTATTCTTTAAGAAAGTAGTTAGGTTGCATGGCATGCCTAAGACCATTGTGTCTGATAGGGATACTAAGTTTCGAAGTCATTTTTGACGTACCTTATGGTCTAAATTAGGTACTAAGTTGTGTTTTTCTACTACATGCCATCCTGAGAGTGACGGCCAAACTGAGGTTGTCAATAGTAATTTAGGGTCTTTATTGCGCGCATTTGTAGGAAAGAACCTTAAGACTTGGGAAGATCATTTGCCTCATGTAGAATTTGCATATAACCATTCGGTTCATTCAACATCTAAGCATTCACCCTTCCAAATTGTTTATGGTTTTAGTCCTACATCACCTTTGGATCTAATACCTTTACCTTTGAGTGAGTGTGCTAGTCTTGATGGAGAACAGAAGGCTCGCTTGGTGAAACAAATCCATGAAAATGCCCGAGCCAATATTGAGGCCAAAACAAAAAAGTATGGCCAGGCCGTTGACAAGCACCGAAGGAAGCTTACATTCAAACCAGGAGACCAGGTCTGGATCTACCTACGCAAGGAACGGTTCCCTGAAGAACGCCGTTCCAAGCTAATGTCCCGAATGGATGGACCTTTCACAGTAGTCAAACACATCAATGACAATGCCTACCAAGTATTCTGTGAGTCCAAGCTTCAACATTACTGATCTGATTACTTTTTGTGCAGATGGTCCGGATTTCAGGTCAAATCCTCTTCAAAAGGGAGGGGATGATGTGAGCATGGATGCTGAGTCAAAAAATTGCATGGAACCTGGCCTGGATGCAAGCCTGGATCAAACGAACGATAGTGTGGACGCTGACCCGGACGCACGTATCGCTGCTGGTCCGGACGACTGAAGGAACAATGGCTTGGATGGATTGGACGGAGATTTCGAGCACCCGGACGTATGCATGGAGGTTGGCCTCGACCAAGACCCCAGCCTCGACCGTGTCCGTGACCAGCCCTCGACCGACCGTGCCTATGACTTGACCAAGACCCCGACTGGTGTCTCGACCAGGTCCTCAACCCGTACCTCGACCAGGTCTTCGATCCGCGACTCGACCAACCTCAACCTGTCGACCCGCACCCTGAACAGGACCTCGACCAACCTCGACCTGTCGACCCGCACCCTGAACAGGACCTCGACCAACCTCGACCCGCCGACCCGCGTCTCGACCAAGTACTCGACCCATGTTCCGACCAGCCTTGTCCCGGAGCCATGGACCATTCCACCTGGTCCCATGATCCGTTCCCGAACCAAGGCTCTTCAAGACTACATTGGGTTATTCCTGACCCATTTCTCTTCTTAATTTGTCTAAGTCCATTTCATGGTGTCTTTGGGCCTATGAGTTTGGTATTAAGGGTCCACTTGGTTTCCTTTTCCCATGTGAAGTTTTTTCCCATTGGATTTTATTCACATGGGTTTTTAATGGGGTCTGGTGCATTCTTAAAAGGATCAAGCCCATAAGGCCTTTGACATATTTTGATGGCATTTCTTCTTGGCCCGGCCCATCTCCTTGTTGGCGTGTGTTTTTAATTTTCTTTGACTGCCTTGTATTTTGCTTGTTCATTGTTCTTAAATGCTTGGTTGTTTGTGCCAATCATGCAAGACTTGTTGACCATGCAATTCGAATTGTCTTTGGTGTGTATAACTTGTTGGACGTGGCCATTGTAATGTTTCAATCAATTTTGTAATAAGAAAACTTTCTTTCTGAGTGTTCTTGATCGATTGACTATCTTGCAAACCCCTTTCTAGTGTGTAGTATCTAGATTGCTAGTTTTGTAAAACCCTTGCCTAGTTTCAGTGTGTCATATCCGGATCAAAGCAAGCTTGGTGATCCAGAATTTCTCATCCCTTTGGAATCTCACCAGTCGATCCAATTCTCATCATTCCTTAACACTCATCAAACATCCACCCTTCACCCGTGCCTAAACCTCCATTCCATTTCATTTCAAGCCTTCCGTGTATGTCTCACCCGGTTGTCTGATCTTGGTCGAGTGATCTTCTTTGTGAGGACCACATCACTTTCCCGGACATAAACTTTGTCCATGAGCTCTCGTACTTGGCATTCGAGCTCCTTACCTTCCTCTGGGTTGACTCGTTAGGCGGGGCGGTTGGGTAATTGGGCTCCCGGGCTGAAATTAATATTGTGCTCCATTCCTCTGAGCAGCGGTAGTCCAGGTGGTATCTCAGCGGGAAAGACGCCAGCGTAGGTCTCCAAAAGCTTTGCGACTTCGGGTGGAGGTGGTGGCTCGGTGCTGTCTGCGTGGAAGGACTCCTTAAAGATCATAAGGACGACGTTGGTATCACCCTTACTTACTGCCTTACGGATGACCCTGGACTTCACGAGGAAATTCTCCTTCAAGGGTCCTTTGGCGGAATCTGTTCTTAGCTAGATCTCTCAGACTTGCTGTGAGGCGAGCAAGGCTAGATTATACATGCGCTTGTTATGGACAAACATGTTAGTCTGTCCATTGTGTGTGGTTTCCCTATCAAACTGCCATGGACGTCCTAAAAGAAGGTGACAAGCTTGCATCTGGACCATGTTGCATAAGACATGGTCGGTGTAACGGCCTACGCTAAAGGGAACCGTCACCTGGTCAGTTATGTCTATCTTAGTCTTGTCATTGAGCCACCTAAGCCCGTAGGACCGCAGATGCTTGGTTCTCTCGAGACCAAGCTTATCAACCATATATTCACTAGCGACATTGGTACAAGAACCTCCGTCGATAATCAGAGAACATACTTTGCCCTTCACAGTGCACTTGGTATAGAAAATATTCTCACGCTGGGCGATCTCGTCATGACCAGCTATGGTGTTGAGGACTCATCGGAACATCAGGAGCTCTCCGGAATCGGGATACTCTATGTCGTCCTCTGCTTGGCCGGTGTCCTCTAAAGGCTCTTCTTCGACCTCGTCTGCGGATTCATACTCACCGGATGGGGTTAGAATCATCACACGTTGGTTCCAACAATCTCGAGCCATGTATCCGCGCCCATTGCATTTAAGACAGGTGATGTCTCGACTCCTGGGACAGCTCCGGTGGGCTTGCTCGGCTGTCCTGCTCCAGACGCGGTTCGGGACGCTTTTCGGGGTCAGGTTGTGGCACGCGGGTCGGGGTTGGTGTCAGGGGGCGGTTTTACGGCTTGGCCCAGTTAGGCTTGGACCGTTGGTAGCCAGCTACCTTTCTCTTATTAGCTTGTTCCACCTGGTTGGCTAGGTGGTATAATTCTCCAAGGTCATGGTAGGGCTGTCTCTCGACCTTCCAGACAATCTTTTTTTGGAGCCCATCAAGAAATTCGGCCATAAGACTCTCCGGGGAGTCCGTGATCTCTAGGCGGTTCCTTAGGTGTTCGAACTCGTCGAAGTATTCGCTGACCGTCTTGGTGCCTTGGGTGAGCCGTCTAAAGCGTCTTTGCAGCTCTCAGTAAAAGTGGGGTGGGACGTAACATTTGCACATGAGGTGAGTTAGTTCGTCCCATGAGGTTAGGGGTCCGATCGGATCCTCCGTCGTTCAACAATTTCATGGTCCCACCAGGTCAGGGCGTCGTCCGTGAACTGAGCTGTTGCCAAAGCTACGCGTCTCGATAGTAATCGAACAGGAGCTCCATCTGTCGATCCCAGTCCAGATAAGCCTCTGGATCGACCTTTCCAACAAAGGATATGGGGTTAAGTTTCACGTCCGGGGGTTGGTAAGGGGCTGGTCGGTTGGGTACTCCAGGGTCGCGGTTGTATCGGTAAGCGGGGCTGGAATGGGTCGGGAGGTCGGGTGGTTCTTCGTCTTGCGGGTCGCGGGCGTACGGTAAAGTAATGTGTCTGTCCGTTCATAGCAGCTCCTCCTCTCATTCCATCTTCGCGATGGGAGGCCTCCGGGATGTTTGGTCGTCGGGGAGGACCGGGTTGTTCTAACCGTTCCATACGGTTGGCAAGGGTGTTCATCTGTGCCGTGATCTGGCTCAGCATTTGCATTACTGCATTCGAATCTTGGGGTCGGTCTGATGTGTCTGAGCCACTAGACATGGGTATCTATAAAACTTTCCTAAAATAGACTTTCCTAAAATAGAAACTTTCCTAAAATAGAAAATTTTCTAAAATTGGAAACTATCCAAATTTGGGATACTTGCTTTAAACTAGAAAAGGGAATATCCTAAATAGGTCAAGGAAATTTTCTAGACTTAAATTACTTCCTAAATTGGTTTTGAAAATTTTATAAGTGTAAAAATATTGCCTAATCTAAAAAAATAGGAAATTCCTAAACAAATTTTGGAAAATTTCTAAGTCTAAGTATAGCAATCTCCTAGACTTAATCCCTTTCCAAAACTGAATTAGAAAATTTTCCTAAAAAATTGTAAGTTGCCTAAAGGAATATGGAAAGGTTCCTAGGCGGTTTTTGGGAACTACCCTAATCAGCTAAGTTTAAGACGGTAGGGAACCTTGCCTAATTTGACACGGGAAGATGTCAAAAGGGGACTAAGCATGGCTGCTAAACCTATGTGTCGCTAGGGGAGGAAAATCGACTCGTGGTTGCAAGAAGGGGGTACTAGACTAGGGATAAGCGCTCGGGTACTAGCTATGCGGGCTCTAGCGCGGGTTCTGGTGCTAATTGAAGGTGTGGTTCTATTAATCCATGAGGAAACACAGCCTCGCCACACACGTGAAGGCAAGGGGTCTTGCTTCACGATTTCTCAAACGATTCCAGTATTTTAGGTGGGTTTCTTTTTTCCTAATCCGTTTAATGGCAACCTAACCTTTTTATAGTTTTTGTTCTAGCAATGAATTCAAGTAAACTAAACAACCTAACAAACTATTTTATATATATTTTTTGTGATCTTTAAGCGGATTAAACAAAAGTAGTGAATGATAGAACCTGGGTAGGTTCTGATTTTGTGGTAGCGGTTCTTATGGTGATCTCTTTTTTTTTAGTGGTGTTGCGCCTTCTTAACCTTGCAGGGTAGAAGAGCAAACGAATCAAAGCAAGGAGTTTAAACAATCAAACAAACGAAAAAAGCTAGAACAAAGGGGATATGCACAACCAGGTACTAGGAGCTTATAGGCTCTGATACCAGATGATGTGGGCATGGACGTGTGAGGAACCAATGGAGGCTCGACCGCGGGTCTAGGCTATGGAACGTGAAAGATTATGAGATTAAGAGATTTATAAAATGAGAGAATGAGAGATTAGAGAGAATTAGAGAAAATAATGATTTTGTATTAAGAGAATGATAATTATGATTTCTTAGTTACAAAATGTGAAGAGAGTAAGATATTTATACTAATCTAGTCTAGGCTTGTTTGGATACAATGATTGTCTTATACATGAATAGCTACAAGGATAACATAATACTAGAACACAAACAAGCCTTAGACACTCCTCTATAAACATATAACTCACGGCTTATAATAGCCATGAAGGTCAATCTAAATTCATCATTTCTTCTTCATTCCAATACTCCCCTTCAAGCTTAAGACATGAAAAATGTCTAAGCTTGCAACCATGAAGTATTACCTCATTAAAAACCTAAAGAAGGAAAACCCAATTGGTACAAAATCTTTTCTAGAGAAAAAGAGTATAACACTCCATGTATGGATCATTGATGTGGAATGGTCATAAGGACAAACCTTGGATAGATGGAGGCACCATTCTTCAGAGATGTTGCCTTGGTCAATACATCAGCTAGTTGGTCCTCACTCCTTGTATAGAAAGGTAAGATGATACCTTTCCCAATAGTCTCTCTTACTTTGTGGCAGTCTACTTCTATATGCTTGGTCCTTCATGGAACACTGAGTTGGAGGCTATGTGTATGGCAGCCTGATTGTCACAGTGGATGGTGATAGGATCTTCACACTTCACGGCCAGATCTTCCAAGAGTTGCTTTAGCCAAATGCATTTAGTTGTAAGCTTCCTCATTGCTCTATATTCTGATTCTGAACTAGAGCATGATACCACCTTTTGTTTCTTGGTTTTCCAAGTCACAAGATTTCCTCCTATGAAAGTACAATAGCCAGTGATACTTTTCCTATCATCCCTAACTCCTGCCCAATCTGCATCACAATAACCAACCACTTTTGTGTTTTTATTACAACTCATCCATATACCTTGTTCATGTGTGCCCTTTAGATATCTCAAAATCCGCATGGCCATCTCCCAATGCCTCATCTTTGGACCTTGCATGTGTTGAGATACCTGATTCACAACAAAACATAAATCTGGTATTGTGATGGTTAGATAAATAAGTTTACCAACCACTTTCCTATAGAGCTTAGGATCATGAAAATCAATTTCATCCTCTAGCTCCCCTTAGTTGCGACTTTATAATCTTCTTCTCAGGGTGTTTTGGCTGGCTTAGCTTCCATCATACCTGTAGAGGTTAGTAAATCTACAACATACTTCATTTGAGATAAAAGACCTTCCTTGAACCTACACACTTCAATTCCCAAGAAGTATTTAAGTTCTCCTTAATCCATAATATCAAAGACACTCTTTAAGTAATCTTTAGTAGATGCAATACCAACACTATGACTACAAGATATGATTATATCATCTACATAGATAAGAATTACAACAATACCTTCCTTGCTCTTTAGTGTAAAAAGAGTATGTTCAACTTTAGATCTTTTGAAACCTCTATCCATTAAGGTTACACTTAGCTTGTGGTACCAAGCTCTTAGAGATTGTTTAAGGCCATAGATAGGCTTTCTCAGCCTGAGAGTATTGCCGCTTCCAACCTCCTCCTCTAGACCTGGTGGTGGTGACATGTATACCTCTTCTTCTAGCTCACCTTGTAAGAAAGCATTCTTGACATCCATTTGCCATAACTCCCACTCAAGGTTAGTAGCAAGTGAAATAACAAAATTAACAGAATGAAGCTTAGCTACAGGTGCAAAGGTATCCCTATAATCCTCACCATATGTCTGAGTAAAACCCCTAGCCACCAACCTAGCTTTATATCTATCAATTTCACCATTGTTTTTGTATTTAATGGTAAAAATTCATTTATAACTTACAACCCTTTTTCCTTTTGGTAGAGTAGTTGAAGCATAAGTACCATTCCTTTCCATGGCTTGTTTCTCAGCTAGAATAGCTTCCCTCCATTCCTTATTGGCCATAGCTTCTTCATATGTCTTTGGAATCTGCTCATTATCAAGACTAGAAATAAAAGCAACATGATTAGTAGGTAAGTGAGCAATATTACAAACTCCCTGATCATGATGAATGACAACATTCCTATTATAGAACACTGGTGGTTTCCTTTGTCTTGTACTCCTTCTTAGGATAGTAGGTGGAGCTTCTTGAATAGGATCCTCCTCTTCACCTAAAACTTCAATAGGAGTAGGTACTTCTCTTGATCTTTTGGAAGCATATACCAAAAGAGACTCTTCACCTGCTGAGTCTTGTTGGACATGAGTAGATGTCTCTCCTCCCCATGTTCAAGAGGAGGAAGACCAGGAGAACTAAAGGCATCTGGCGGCGGTTGGTGGGACTGGCCGGATGGTGTAGATGGCCGTGGGTCAGATGGTTTGGTAACGACAGTGTGGCTAGGACCGGGCACAACTGGAATGAAGTCGTGGAGCCGTGGGTCAGATAGTGCTTGTGGAGCCGTGGCTGGGGACTGCTGAGCCTGAGGGGATACAATCCCAATGCTTTCCAAGAGCCTCCTCAAGTATTCAGCTTGGTCTGATCTTGTTGATGAAATGTCTTTAAATTGGTCCCAATTTCCTTCTTCATAGAAACCTTTTTCTTTTTGGAACTTAACATCTCTGGATACGAAGACTCTTCTAGTCTCTGGGTCATAACATTTGTATCCTTTCTGAGTAGAAGAGTACCCAATGAACATAGCTTTGGTACTCTTTGGGTCCAGCTTGTTCCTTTGCTCCCTTGGAACTAATACAAAACAAACACAACCAAAAACTCTCAAATGATCAATATCGGGTCTAGTTTTTTTTAGTACCTCAAATGGAGACATGTCATGTAAGAATTTTGTAGGAGTCCTATTAATCAAGTAGCATGCAGCTACAAGAGCATCCCTCCAAAATCTTTTGGGTACTTTCATGTGGAACATCATTGTTCTCACAACTTCCATCAAATGCCTATTCTTCCTTTCAGCTACTCCATTTTGTTGTGGAGTGTAAGGACAGCTGGTTTGATGCTCAATGCCATGTTTGGCTAAATGTTCTTGAAGTCTGGTGCTAGTGTATTCTCCTCCATTATCTGTTCTAAAGCATTTAATACTTGCATTGTATTGATTAGTAACATATGCTTGAAAGTTTAAAAATGCATCAAATACTATATCTTTAGAGCTAAGTAAAGTAACCCAAGTATATTTGGACTTTTTATCCAAAAATTTCACAAAATACTTATGGTTTTCTCTAGATGGAAATGGAGATGTCCAAACATCAGAATGCACCAATTCATAGATTTTTCAAAAACTGTTTTACAATGTTTCCCAAGAATACAAGAATAACACAACTCCTTTGGCATTTTCAAACCAGGAACAATCAATTCAAGTGCTCTAGGATGAGGATGTCCTAATCTAGCATGCCAAAGATCAGAATCAGTACTAAATGCACTAGCTTGAAAAACCGCCTCTAACTCACTAGCACTAGTCATGTTTTCAAGCACATACAAGTCATTTCTTGTGGTTCCTTGTCCAAATATTTTACTAGTCTCAATATCCTGAAAATAGAAATTATTAGGACCAAATATAGCTTGACAATTTAAATCAGTAGTAGCTCTTTTAACTGAAAGCAAATTAGAAGTAAAAGAAGGCATGTAAAATGCTTTAGATTTTTTATCAAACAACTTTAATTTTCCTATGCCTTTGATTGGTACTTTAATTCTATTAGCAATGAGAACATTACCTAGGGCATGTTTTACATTTTCTAGCAATCCTAGATCACTAATCATGTGATGAGAAACACCAGAATCAACCACCAAAGATTTAGGAGTATTAGGAGTAAAAGAAGTTTGAAAAGAAGCATGAAAAGTTTTACCCATCACATTGCTATCCTTTATTGTCTTGATAAGAGCTTCTAAGTTTGATTTAGTCACAAATTTAGATGCTGGAGACATGGTACTAGTGGAGGCTGAGTGAAGAAATGAGCTGCTTCCACACGCCTTTGAAGGCACAGTCATAGGGCCGTGAGCTTGAGTGAGACTGGCCGTGGGTTGCTGAGGCCGTGAGGCCCAGGTTGGCTTCAGATGAGGATGAAGTACCCATCACTCCTTCTTTGTATGGCCATTCCTCTTGCAATGGTCACATATTTTTCTCTTCTTCCTAGAATCATTTGTTGGTTTGAAGAAGCTCTTGTGAGCAGTGACCAGTTCAGCCTTGTTGTCAAATAATCCATGAGATCCTTGCTCCTTTTGTATTTGAGCACAAACATCCTCCAAGCTAGGAAGCTTATCAGACCTGAGAATATGCTTAATAAGATCTGAGTAAGTAGTATTAAGTGTTAAAAGTAACTCAAACACCTTATCTTGTTCTTTCCTTTCAAGGAGAACAAGTGGGTCAATGGTGGCTGGTCTTAGGATTTCTAGCTCAGCCCACAAAGCTCTGAATGAGCCATAGTGCTTTGTGAATTCAGCATCCTCCTGTCTTAATTCATTCAAAGCCTTCTTCACTTCAAAAATTCTTAAAAAGTTAGTGGTGTTTCCATACACCTTTTGCAAAGTGTCCCAAAATCCTTTACATTTTCACAAAAAGAATAAGCCTCCAAAAGATCACTAGCAAGAGAATTTTGAAGTATAGAAAGTACCAACTGGTCTTCTTGATACCATTTGGCCTGGGTAGCCACAACCTCATTAAATTCAGCCACTTCATTTTCTTCAAGGCCATTTGTAGAAATGTTGTTCCAAAGACCTTTACCACCCAATGTGGTTTTCATGGTCCTGGACCACAAGAGGTAATTTGCTCCAAGGAGAATTACCGGAGCTCTGAATGTAATTTGAAGTTCCATGAGATAGAAGATGGATTGCAAGAGGTGGAGATGGTCGAGTCAAAATGAATTTGTGTCCTGCGGCTGGTTGGGTCAGGACGATGATTGGTAGATTGTTCAGAGACCTGCGGTTGAATCTGCCGATGAAGCACGAGATGCCGTGACCAAGAGTGAGCAGTACATGCAAGCGTGGTCAGGACGAGATGGGTTGAGACACGGGCCTGGACTACACACGCGATGGAACGGTCGGGACAAGGGCTTACGCGAGCTTGTGCTGGTCGAGACAAGCTGATCCAAACTTCACACGAATGAAAGTATTTGATAAAGCATGGCGCTGGACTTCAAACAAGGACCCTGGACTTGTCGGAACAGGTTGAAAGCGTCTGGTCGGGACGAGAGGAATACCAATGCGAGGAACACCCATCATGACTTTGAATACACCAGTCATGACTTTGTTCCACAAGCGTGTGTGCCACCTGCAACCACAAGTACGACCTGCAAGTACCACAAGTGTGTGTGCTAGACAGGAAAGACCAAAAGACCTCGTGTACAAGTGAAGTTTATGGGCGCGTGTAGTTCAAGAAAATATGAAGTTTCTTGTAATACAAGTAACCTCCAACAACTTATAACAACTTTAACAACCTGCAAGAGATTCTAACCAACTATTGCAACAGGATTTTAACAGATTATAACCACCTAATAACAGATCTCATCTATTATTAACAAACAATTTCAAATAAAATTCGAAATCTATGAATTTAAATAATTCTAAATTTCAAGATTTCAATTTCAAACTTCCAAAGATTACCAAGGAAATAAAAAAAAAATCAATCTTGAAGTCTTAAACCAATTAGATTGAACTCAAATTTCGTGGAGACCCTCACAAGATACTTATTTAACTTTCCAGAATCAAAGAATTAAAGAAAACTGAGAAATGACTAGAATTTTATCACCAGGATCTTGTTAAGGGCGATTTTGGACTTTTCTGAGGAAAACTTCAATACAATCCTTCAAACTAAATGAAATCGAGATCTGATTTCTGTAAAAAAAAACTAGAATCAAAGAACTTGAGTTTAGGATATAGAAAAACTCGATTTGATGAAGAATTGACGTTGGAATGACCTGAGAAACACAGACGTTCGCGGCAGAGGCACTCACAAAAGTCCTTTAAAAGAAAATTCGTAACTTTTGATTCTGTAGTTCAAATGATGCAATTCAAAGTGGCGTGGCTTCATAACTCGCCGATGTACATTCCAGATAAAGCAGATCGCCAAAAAGAGTCATGTTTTTTCCGGAATTTGAGTTACAAGATGACGTTTGAAATCGAACAAGAAGAGGATGAAGAAAAAGATGATTTCTTCTAGAATCAATGAATGAAATTATGAAATTTACCCAGATTTGATGTAACCTGGCTCTGATACCATGAAAGATTATGAGATTAAGAGATTTGTAGAATAAGAGAATGAGAGATTAGAGAGAATTAGAGAAAATAATGATTTTTTTATTAAGAGAATGAGAATTATGATTTCTTAGTTACAAAATGTGAAGAGAGTAAGGTATTTATACTAATCTAGTCTAGGCTTGTTTGGATACAAGGATTGCCTTATACATGAATGGCCACAAGGATAACATAATACTAGAACACAAACAAGCCTTAGACACTCCTCTCTAAACATATAACTCACGACTTATAATAGCCATGAAGGCCAATCTAAATTCATCATTTATTCTTCATTTCAACAGAACGTGGATCGCTTGGATTGAGAGACGCTCGATCTTGCAAGCGAATTGGTGGAGATAGTTGGACCACACGGGCGGTGGGAGGTCCCGTGATACACCAAGGCAGACTTAGAGCCGACGGCTGAAAGTCTTGGAACCGGTCTAGTTGGGCTAGGTGGCACCGTCAACGAGCTTAGAGAACAATATGGTTTAGTTTCTTGTCAAGTCTAATTTTTATTAATGAAAAGGACTTGGCTTATATAGGCCTAAGTATTAGGGCTTCTGCCTTACAAAGAAAACAACAAGTAGTTCTTAAGAAAAACAACAAGACGTCAAAATAAAACAACAAGTACTTTAAATGGATGACTTGGGCCGCGGGCCTTAATGGGCTTGGCGCGGGCCCAAGTCATTAAGCTCAAAGATGACATAATCCGTGGGCTTCCTGAAGTGATTAAGCTCAAACCGAGTGCATACTAAGGGTGTTGCCTCGTTAATACCTCATTCGGAAAACCCAATGAGACAAAACCGAAGGTAGAAAAAAGAGTACAATTCCTTAGTGCGTCTTTGGCATCCTTAACCCGGGGTGATGGTAAGGACGCACGAGTCGAAAGTCTGACGACTAAGCAGCTCCCATGAATGGGTCGAGGGGTGATGGTTTGGTTCTTGGTCCGGTCCTGGGCTGGGCTCGGGGTTCCTTGGGAGAACCTCAAGTCTTCGCTCGACATACCGATTAATCTTGGTTCCTAAGGCTTTGGCGCGTGCTCGGATTACTGGTCCGAGTGGTACGATAGGAACCGCGTCGTCTGAGACGGGTCCGCTTGGGTCGAGGGCGCGGTCGTCATGGTCTGGGGCCTCATCATTTAATATTTGAGAGGTATATCCTGAACAATAATCATCAAAATTTACTATCAAAACGAGCATGTATGTCGAAACCTCACAAGTCTTAAATCGCAAAGAAAAACTTAAATCTGGGACGCCGGTCATTGACATCTTGGAAACATAATACAAAACCAAACAGTTAGTATGAGATATTAAACATGTTTCATTGTCAAAAATTTGGAATATAAGTCAAAACATCGCAAGCCCTAAAATCAACAAAATGCACCTAAAATGTAGCAACTATGCACTCTTCGGCTCATAGATTCCCCAATTATTGAAGATCAAAACACAAAGAAATATGAAACAAGCATTCTAAATAAAAATCAAATAAAGTTAAACCATCGAAAGGCATCACGCTCCGGATGGAAAATAAGGTTCATTACAAATTTGATTCATAAAGACCTTGATATCTCATAATTTTACTAAGATTTAGACTATGATTTATATCATATTTATGTCATTTTAATAGCATATTACTGTGTTTAGGTTTATATTTTGCATACATGCTGCTTTATCAAGTGATGTTTTGATAGTACTGAGAATTGGAGCAAAAGAGGATAAAAATCGAAGATGTGCTCAAAGGAGACAAAGAAGATCAGAGAGATATAAGGAAGCTGTCTGGAGCGTTCAAATGGGATGTTAAACCATTGTGCAGAAAGAGTTAACCTGGCGTTTGATAAGTTTGATGGGTTAACGCCAACTGTTCTAGGGTTGACCCCGTCCCCTTTCTTTGTTCACTTATAAAAACCCTTACCTAGTTGGAGGTCGACTTTTGATGCTAAACTTTTTCATTGTTTTTATTTTCTTCTTCCAAAGATTTTTTATATCTTTTGATGCTAGACTTCTCTTAAGAATTCATTTAGTAGTTTTGTTTTTATAATCTGTTCTTATTATTTTTAGCAAGTAGTTTACAATATTTGAATTTGATGCAAGAACCGAGGGGTGGGCTGTCTTTCACTGAGAAGCTCAGGTTGCTGGACAGAAATCGATGGAAGTGAAGGGGTGGATCAAAGGGACCACACATGCTGTGAAATGGGCTTGTGATACTCCAAGACTTCAACCAACAGGTTGAAGAACATGGCAGCTGCAAGAGACTTGCTTGGCGGCGCCTAGGTGTTAGACACTAGTCTTTAGGTTTTGTCAAAATGCTTGTTATTTCACTAATGTGTAAACAAAAGGCTTATATAATGCCTTATTACAACTTAGGCTAAACTACATGATGTTTAGTCTTACAAGAATTAAAACAACACGTAGTTTATTTATAGACAATTAAAAATAGACTTTGGGCCCCAAATAGTCAACATGACTTATAAGCCCAAATAAATACTTAGTCTAGAAAATAGAATAAAGATTGGAAAAGCCCAATAACACTTAGGATAGAAATCGATTGAAGACTTGTGAATGAGATGGAATTGTGAACAAGTCTTCACCGTCTTGCGTACTAAGAGTATTGCCTCATTAAAACCTTATTCGGAACGGGTCGACGGTGCATGGGACGGTCGAGGCGAGGTCAGTTGATCGGTGGTCGAACGTGGTCGGGTGGGACGGCTGGAACGGTGCACTCTACTGGGCTGGTCGGGATGGAGCTACTCCGGGTCGGCATGGTCAGCTCGGGGTCCTCTCTGGTTCTACTCTCTAGTAGAATGCTGAGCTTATCTCCTAGAGCTTATCTCTTGGACCGTGTGAGAGGTCTTGGTGGAATGACAAGTGCAGTGGCTGGCTCGATGTCCTCATCATTCCCTCCCTCTTGAAGTGCTTTGGTCTCTAAAGCGAAGTTCTCACCTGCATCAAACAACTCTAAGTCAGAAACATTGAACATACTAGACACGTTATACTCACCTGGAAGTTCGAGCTGGTAGGCGTTGTCGTTGATTTTCCGAAGGACGCAGAATGGACCATCTCCCCGGGGTGCAATTTTTCTCTTTCGTCGTTGGGGAAATCGCTCTGGTCGCAGATGAAACCAAACTCAATCTCCCTCCTTTAAAACCATGTGCATGCGGCCTTTGTTGGCGTTCGTGTCGTTCTGGATGTTCCGTTTCTCCAGATTTGCATTGGTCTCTGCATGAAGACGCTTGATGTATTCCGCCTTTGCTTCTCCCTCTAAGCTGATGGCGTCTCCCAATGGTCAGGTTAATGCCGTAGACTACTTCAAATGGAGAACACTTCGTACCGGAGTGTGTAGCCCTGTTGTAAGCGAACTCGACGTACGGAAGGCACGTAAACCAATTCTTCAAGTTTCTGCCGATTGTCGCTCTCAAAGTCTGGGACAATGTCCGATTGACAACCTCTGTCTGCCCGTCAGTCTGCGGATGGTATACGGTGGAAAACAAGAGGTTGATGTCTAATTTACGCCACAATGCTCGCCATAAGTGGCTGAAGAACTTGGTATTGGTGTCGGTTACGATAGTCATGGGAATGCCATGCAGTCGAACTATCTCCTTGAAAAACAGATCGGCAGTCTGGCTGGCGTCGTTGGTCTTGATGCAAACGATGAAAAACGCCATCTTTGAAAATCGGTCAACCACTACGAAGATGGAGTCACTGTGGTTGATTTTTGGTAGGCCTAATACGAAATCCATGGAGATGTCCGTCCAGGACGCAGATGGGACTAGTAATGGCATGTAAGAAACCTGTGGATGCATCTTGGATTTGCAGATAAGGCACTTAGTGCAGTGTGCCTCTACATCTCGTCGCTGGTGGGGCCAGTAGGGGTGCTCCTTAAGCATGCTTAAGGTCTTATCAGTGCCGAAATGACCCATGAGACCTCCTCCGTGGGCCTCTTTCAGAAGCATATCTCGAATAGATCCTCTCGGAATGCAAAGTTGCTTGTCCTTAAAGAGGAAACCGTCAAAAAGGTGTAACCGGCTGTGGGTGCCATTGCCGTGCTCTAGGTAGGCCTGAGTGAAGTCTGCGTCGTCAGCGTACAACTCTTTGATCATTTCAAAACCCATAACTTGACTCCATGACAGAAATAAGACTGTATCTGAGGGATAGGGCGTCAGCTACAACGTTGTTCATGCCCTTCTTATACTTGATAACGTAGGGGAAGGGCTCAATATACTCCAACCAACGAGCATGTCTCTTCATCAGTGTGGATTGTGCTCTGAGGTGCTGGAGTGTCTGATGGTCGGTGTGAATTACGCACTCTCGGGCAAGGAGATAGTGCTGCTAAGTCTCTAAGGCGCGGACTAGGGCATAAAGCTCCTTGTCGTAGGTCGGATAGTTAAGTGCAGCTCCATTTAAATTCTCAGTAAAGTAGGCGACAGGTCTTCCGCCTTGGGTGAGGATGGCTCCCATGCCGATCCCTGAAGCATCACACTCGACCTCGAATGTCTGAGTGAAGTCCGGCAGGACTAGGACTGGGGCGTGGGTGAGGCGTTCCTTCAAAAGGTTGAAGGACTTATCCTGCTCGGGTCCCCAACAAAAGTCTTGGTTCTTCTTTATTATCGAGGTCAACGGACCAGCTATCATGCTGAATTATCGGACGAACCGTCGGTAGAAGCTGGCGGGTCCGTGGAAGCTACGGACCTGGCTGGCGGTCGTCGGTGTGGGCCACTCCTGTATGGCCTTGATCTTCTCGTCGTCTAGCCGGAGCCCGTGGGAACTCACGACGAATCCAAGAAAAACAACTTGGTCTGTGTAGAATGTACATTTCTTAAGAGTTGTGTATAACTGCTGTCTCTACAAGGTGGTAATCACGGCCTCTAGGTGCTTCAGATGGTCTGTGTAGGATGGCTGTAGACGAGAATATCTTCGAAGTAGACTACTACGAACTTGCCAATGAACGGTCAAAGGACTTCGTTCATAAGGTGCATGAATGTACTTGGAGCGTTTGACAGACCGAATGGCATTACTAGCCACTCATAAAGACCCTGCTTGGTCTTGAACGCAGTCTTCCATTCATCTCCTTCTCGCATCCTCACTTGATAATATCCGCTTTTAAGGTCAATTTTTGAGAAGATCGCGGCTCCGCTTTACTCGTCTAGCATGTCGTCCAGGCGCACAATGGGGTGTCGGTACTTGATTGTAATGTTGTTGATGGTGCGACAGTCGACACACATCCTCTATCTCCTGTCCTTCTTTGGTACGAGTAGGACCGAGACTGCACAGGGATTGAGGCTCTCTCGGACATAACCTTAAGCCATGAGGTCCTAGACTTGCCGTTATAATTCTTTAGCCTCCTCGGGGTTTACTCTGTATGCAGAACGGTTGGACAACTGAGCTCCGGGAACAAAGTCGATGTGGTGCTTGATCCCTCTGATAGGTGGGAGGCCGGCTGGGATTTCTTCCGGAAATACGTCAGCATATTTATCTAGTAAGGCTCGGATCTCGGCAGGTAATGGTGTCTCTCTCCGGAGATTGCTGATATTGTTGGAAATGCTGGCTCATCTTGTTCGTCCTCAGATTCGTAGTCTCCGGAAACAGTGAGTACCATTGTCCGTTAAGTGGGACATTCACGGGATATGTGTCTTCTGCCTTTACACTTGAAGCATACAATCTCACGGCTCCATTGAGGCTAGGTCGTGGTCGTTGTACTAGTGATATGATCCTGGGAAGGCAGGACCATAACCCAGTCACGGCACCAAGCTGAGCAAGGGCTAGACGATGGATTTGCAGCGGATGAGGTTCACGGGAAAGAAAAGGAGCTGAACAGATGTTATGAAGAATGGAAAGAATCCAGCGGATTCAAACAAGATGGTGATGAGATCTTGTGGAACCGGCTTTGTTTCTCAAAGGATATGACACACCAATGAGATAAACAAAGGAAAACAGAGGCACTTCAAGGATATGACACACCAAGAAGATACCAAAAAGAGGGAGATCGAATTCTTTAGTTTGCAAAGAAACTTTTCATAAAAAACTCGATGATCCTCCAAGTGACAGATCCAGAGTGGATATAGCCTAAGTTACAACGGTCAAAGCCTGCATGGAAGGCACAAATTCCCATGCTTCTACGCGGATTACAACATAGTCAAAGGAAGTTTGAAAATCATTTCGAAACAAGGCTGAAAACATGTATGGGCAGGATCACAAATTGGGCTTAAACTCATTAGCAAAGGGCCTTATGCAAATGGACATGGGAGATAACATTTGGGCCTCATTAAAAACCCCTTTTGGAAAAACCCAATGGGAAAAACCCAAAAGAGGGAAAAAGAGCACACAAATGCAATCGCTTCCCATTCGCATAAGTCAATTTGCACAAAGCCTAAGCACCATACCTATGGGATGTTCAGGCGGCCTGGATGTGCTGATGAACGCACCAATCTGGTCTTGAAGCGCGGGTCAAGGGCCCTTCTGGAATGACCCATGGGTCGATGGACCCGGTCGAGTCAGTCCACGGCCGAGTGTAGATGCGGTCAAGGCCATGTTGAGGTTGTTGCTGAAGAGGTGCTGGTCCGGTCATCTGGTCAAGAGGAGGAACGGTCGCTTGGTCTTGGTCAGGCTCGGAGGCTTGATCATGGAACGGGCCGGAGGCATCAGCACGCGTCTGGTCGAGGCCATGTTCACCCAGGCCAGTGTCTTCACTCATGGCCGCTTGGTCAGGTAGAACCTCACCCTGGTTCACGCCTTGGTCACGGCCACGGTCGATAGTCCGACCAACTCCTCGTCCGGATGCTCTTCTACTCGTCCGTGTGTTCACCTGGTCGACCCGGCATCCCTGGTTCGCATCATTCCCCCCATCTTGAAAAGGATTTGTCCTCAAATCCGAATTGTCTGCACAAAAAGGAATGAGGTCAGCAACATTAAAGCTGGAGCTGATGGCATACTTACCTTGTAGGTCCAAGACATAGGCGTTGTCATTCAAGCGTTTGATGATGGTGAAGGGGCCATCAACTCTAGGGAGGAGTTTGGAGCGCCGTTCAACAGGGAAGCGTTCCTTCCTTAAGTGTATCCACACTTGGTCTCCTGGTTGAAAAACCACCTTCTTGCGGCCTTTGTTGGATGCTTCTTCATACTTCTTGGTCTTAGCTTCAATATTGGCCCGAGCGTCCGCATGTATCTTCTGTACCAACTGGGCCTTTTGTTCACCATCCAAACTTTTTCTTTCACTCAAAGGCAAAGGTAGTAAGTCCATTGGTGATAAAGGATTAAAACCATAAACAATTTGGAAAGGTGAAAACTTAGAAGCAGAATGAACAGCATGGTTATATGCAAATTCTACATGTGGTAATGCATCTTCTCATGTTCTAATATTCTTTCTAACAAAGGTTCTTAGCAAGGATCCTAAGGTCCTATTTACTACCTCAGTCTGCCCATCACTCTCTGGATAACATGTAGTGGAGAAACAAAGCTTAGTTCCTAGTTTTGCCCACAAAGTTCTCCAAAAGTGACTTAAAAACTTGGTATCTCTATCAGATACAATGGACCTAGGCATTCCATGCAATCTCACTACTTCCTTAAAGAAAAGGCTAGCTATATGATTAGCATCATCGGTTTTACTACAAGCCACAAAGTGAGACATCTTAGAAAACCTATCAACAATGACAAAGATAGAATCCTTCCCATGTCTAGTCCTAGGCAAACCTAAAATGAAGTCCATAGACAAGTCAGTCCACGGATGCGTAGGGATAGGAAGAGGTTGATACAAACCGTGAGGTTGGGATGTGGCCTTGGCCATCTTACAAGTGGCACACCGGTTACAAATCCGCTCAACCTCCTTTTTCATGTGTGGCCAGAAGAAATGTTGCCTCAGAGTGGCCAGGGTCTTAGCTATCCCAAAATGCCCCATAAGCCCACCAGCATGAGCCTCACGTATGAACAATTCCCTGAGGGAACATCTGGGCACACAAAGCCTATTCTCATAGAATAGGAATCCATCTTGTTGAAAATAACTTCCTGTGGCACTCTTAGCACACGACTTATAGATCTCTCCATAGTCAGGGTCAGTTTCATAAAGAGTCTTAATATACTCAAATCCCAACAATTTAACTTCAAGAGTAGAGAGTAGAGTGTACCTCCTGGACAATGCGTCAGCCACAATGTTTTCTTTTCCTTGCTTGTATTTAATAACATAGGGAAAAGTTTCTATGAACTCTACCCACTTGGCATGGCGCTTGTTAAGTTTCTGTTGCCCTTTGAGGTGTTTCAAGGATTCATGGTCGGTATGGATAACAAACTCCTTGGGCCACAAATAGTGCTGCCAAGTCTGAAGCGCCCTCACAAGAGCATACAGCTCTTTATCATAAGTAGGGTAGTTTAATGTGGCTCCACCCAACTTTTCACTAAAGTAAGCTATGGGACGGTGTTCTTGCATCAATACAGCTCCAATCCCTAATCATGATGCATCACATTCTATTTCGAAAGTGTTAGTAAAATCAGGTAAAGCAAGTAAGGGGGCGTGAGTAAGCTTATCCTTGAGTGTTTGGAAGGCCTGTTCCTGAGGTTGTTCCCACTTGAACCCCACTTCCTTCTTGATGATTTCAGTTAATGGGGCGGCAAGGGTACTAAAATCCTTGACAAACCGCCTGTAGAATCCAGCCAAGCCATGGAAGCTTCTGACTTCACTCACACTCTTTGGTGTAGGCCATTCTTGAATAGCTTTGACCTTCTCCTGATCCACACTAACTCCATCTGCACCAACCACAAAACCAAGGAAGACCACAGTATCCGAACCAAAAATGCACTTGTCCATGTTAGCAAACAACCGTTCTTTCCTAAGCACTTCTAGGACAGCCTGAACATGTTCAACATGATCACTTAGACTCTTGCTATAGATTAAGATATCATCGAAATAAACGACAACAAAATGTCCTAAGAATTGCCTAAGTATATGATTCATCAATCTCATAAAAGTGCTAGGTGCATTCGTAAGCCCAAATGGCATTACAAGCCATTCATACAATTCTTGCTTAGTTTTAAAGGCTGTTTTCCATTCATCACCCTCCTTCATCCTAATCTGATGGTAACCACTCCTAAGATCAATCTTAGAAAACATCTTAGACCCATGCAATTCATCAAGCATATCATCCAGTCTAGGGATAGGGTGACGATACCTGACCGTGATGTTGTTGATTGCTCTACAATCAACACACATACGGTACTTACCATCCTTTTTAGGAACCAACAGGACTGGGACAGCACATGGGCTTAGGCTCTCCCGGATGTGCCCTTTCCTTAGGAGTTCTTCCACTTGTGCCTGAATCTCCTTAGTTTCAACCGGATTAGTCCTATAGGCAGGACGGTTAGGAAGAGCCGCTCCAGGCACAAGGTCTATCTGGTGTTCAATGCCACGGATGGGAGGAAGACCTGGAGGACACTCCTCAGGAAACACATCTAGGTAATCCTGTAGAAGATCAGACAACTTGCTCGGCAAAGCCGGCTTGGGGTTAGTAGCATGGAGGCATGCCTCCTTATAGTATAACAAGAAAACAGGTCTATGGCTATCCAAGTTCTTATAAGCTCCACTTGCTTTGATAAAGAAATTGGTTTTACACTTAGGTTCTAACGTGCTGCTATCTTGCTTCTTTTGCTGTTTAAGATAGAGTTGGTCCTTATATACCTCTTGAGGTGTCATGAGAATGAGAGTTACCTTGCGGTTCTGATGGGTGAAGTGGTATTTATTTGTGTACCCATCATGGATGACCCTACGGTCAGACTGCCAAGGTCTCCCCAGCAGGATGTGACCAGCTTCCATGGGTAGCACGTCACAAAGCACCTCATCCTTGTAGCTGCCAATCTCTAGGGGCACCTTGACCTGCTGCGTTACGCGGAGTTCCCCAGCCTCAGTGAGCCATTGCAAGGGATAGGGTCGCGGATGCTTAGTGACTTCTAAGCCAAGCTTCTTGACCATACTCTCGCTAGCTACATTGGTGCAGCTGCCCCCATCCACAATGAGACTGCACACCTTGCCCTTGACGAAGCACCTCGTGTGGAACAGGTTCTCTCTCTGGTCCGGGTCTTTGGTTTTGGTTTGTACACTGAGTGCACGCCGAGTGACCAGCAACTGGCCCTGAACTGGAGGCTCTTCTACCTCATCTACACACGGATCATAGATTGGCTCCTGGTCCTCTGCCTCATCATCAGATAGGACTTCCCCATTCTCCAAGAGCACCATCACCTTTTTGTTCACGCACTCATTGGCATAGTGGCCCAAGCCTTGACACTTAAAGCATTTAACATCCCTAGACCGCGTGGGCTTCTCCTGCGCCTTGCCCTTGTCCCATTTGTTGACGGTTAGTTGGGGTTCGGGTCTAGTGGGTGCCACCTTTGGTTCCGCGGGCCGTGTGGCTTTGAAGTCTCGTCCAAAGCTAGGCTTGTTTCCATAAGTACCTGCGCCAAAAGAAGTGCGGTTAGTACTTCTTCTTTTAAGCTGTTGTTCTATCAAGATGGCCTTGTGAAGTAGCTCCTCAAGCTCCACATAGTGCTGAAGCTCTAAGCGGTCCTGTATGTCCCTGTTGAGACCGCCTAGGAACCTTGACATAGTAGCCTCACGATCTTCAGTTACTCCTGCTTTTATCAACAAGGTTTCCATCTCCTGGAAATAGTCTTCCACCCCACGGCTGCCCTGACTCAGTTGCCTCAGTCTTAAGTGTAAGTCACGGTGGAAGTGTGAAGGCACAAAGCGCTTTCTCATGACCAACTTCAGCTCCTGCCATGTATCAATGGGAGGTTCCCCATTGCGTCTTCTGGAAATCACCATCTGGTCCCACCAACTGAGAGCATAGTCATAAAATTCAGTCACTGCCACATTAACCTTATTATAATCTGAAAAATATTGACAGTTAAAGACTAATTCCATCTTTTGCTCCCATTCAAGAAAAGCCGTGGGATCATTTTTGCCATGGAAGGCTGGAATCTTCAGCTTCAAGTTGTGTATGCTGTCTTGGGGTGGTGGTTGTCTATACGCACGCCTAGGTCTCCTTTGGCTGCGATCTGAGTAGTCACTAGGGTAGAGATGTGCATCCGCTTCATCACCAAGGAAACTCTGGTCAGCCGGATTTCTAATGGAAGACACCTCTTCCCTAAGCCCCGGCGTCCTGGTGCGTTGTCCTTGTGAACCGGCACGTTGAAGGGATTCCCTGAGAGGCGGATCAGGTCGTGGAAGATCCTGCTCCTGAAACAAGGCACGCCGTCTGTCTTGTATCGGCTCTGGGAAGATGTGTCTGATATCCTCACGCAGGCCATCTCTCAGACCAGCCTGCATGGAGATAAACCGCTCTTCCATCATATTGTTCATCCGCATGGTGAGTTCATCCAACAGGCGAGTGTGGTTTGACTCCCCTTCTGATTCTGACTCCTCACCTGCCATGGAAACACTAAGAACAAGTCAAATGTTCAAGGAAAACACACAGAAATGTTAGATCTAACACGGATGGATAGAAGGTTAATGGTCACTTTAGAAAAGAACAGAGTAAACGAGAGATAGAGGGGACTCAGCCTGATGTTTGCTCTGATACCACTTGATATGATCCTGGGAAGGCAGGACCATAACCCAGTCACAGCACCAAGCTGAGCAAGGACTAGACGATGGATTTGCAGCGGATGAGGTTCACGGGAAAGAAAAGGAGCTGAACAGATGTTATGAAGAATGGAAAGAATCCAGCGGATTCAAACAAGATGGTGATGAGATCTTGTGGAACCGGCTTTGTTTCTCAAAGGATATGACACACCAATGAGATAAACAAAGGAAAACAGAGGCACTTCAAGGATATGACACACCAAGAAGATACCAAAAAGAGGGAGATCGAATTCTTTAGTTTGCAAAGAAACTTTTCATAAAAAACTCGATGATCCTCCAAGTGACAGATCCAGAGAGGATATAGCCTAAGTTACAACGGTCAAAGCCTGCATGGAAGGCACAAATTCCCATGCTTCTACGCGGATTACAACATAGTCAAAGGAAGTTTGAAAATCATTTCGAAACAAGGCTGAAAACATGTATGGGCAGGATCACAAATTGGGCTTAAACTCATTAGCAAAGGGCCTTATGCAAATGGACATGGGAGATAACATTTGGGCCTCATTAAAAACCCCTTTTGGAAAAACCCAATGGGAAAAACCCAAAAGAGGGAAAAAGAGAACACAAATGCAATCTCTTCCCATTCGCATAAGTCAATTTGCACAAAGCCTAAGCACCATACCTATGGGATGTTCAGGCGGCCTGGATGTGCTGATGAACGCACCAATCTGGTCTTGAAGCGCTCTGGTCCTAGCACGGATCAAGGGCCCTTCTGGAATGACCCATGGGTCGATGGACCCGGTCGAGTCAGTCCACGGCCGAGTGTAGATGCGGTCAAGGCCATGTTGAGGTTGTTGCTGAAGAGGTGCTGGTCCGGTCATCTGGTCAAGAGGAGGAACGGTCGCTTAGTCTTGGTCAGGCTCGGAGGCTTGATCATGGAACGGGCCAGAGGCATCAGCACGCGTCTGGTCGAGGCCATGTTCACCCAGGCCAGTGTCTTCACTCATGGCCGCTTGGTCGGGTAGAACCTCACCCTGGTTCACGCCTTGGTCACGGCCACGGTCGATAGTCCGACCAACTCCTCGTCCGGATGCTCTTCTACTCGTCCGTGTATTCACCTGGTCGACCCGGCATCCCTGGTTCGCATCAACTAGGCTGCTTTGGGGCGGCTAGGGCATGTCTGGGAGCTGAACTGCTGGCCACGGCTTTGCCCTTGAGTCTGTTGGAATGAAGGAGAAATGATGAAATATGAAAGCTTTTAATCCATGTTATAAGGCGTGTAGTTTCTATGTCAAAGGGAGTGTCTAAGCCTTGTTTGTATTATAGGATTATGTTATCCCTGTAGCCATTTATGTATAAGTCTATTCTTGTATCCAAACAAGCCTAGACTAGATTAGTATAAATACCTTACTCCCTTCACATTTTGTAACTAAGAATTCATAATTCTCATTCTCTTAATAAAATCATTCTTTTCTCTAATTCTCTCTAATCTCTAATTCTCTCATTCTCTCAATCTACAATTCTCTTAAGCTCATAATTTTTCATGGAATCAGAGCCAGGTTGCATCAAATCTGGATAAATTTCATCATTTTTTCATTGATTCAACAAGAATCCATCTTATTCTTCATCATCTTCTGGATCAATTTCGAATGTCATCTTGTAATACGAATTCCGGCCAAACCACGACCCCATTTGTCGATCTGATTTCTCTGGATTGTGCATCGGCGAGTTCTGAAGCCACGAACGTTTGAATCGTATCATTTGGTCCAGGAAATCAAAAGTTACGAATTTTTTGTAAAGGTACTTTGCGATCACCTCCGCCGCGAACCCCTGCGTTTCCCAGGTCACCCCGACGTTAATTCTTTATCAAATCGTGTTTTTCAAATTTCTAAGCTCAAGCCCTTCGAGTCTAGTTTCTGTTTAAAGAAAGCAAAACTCAATTACATTCAGTTTGGAGGATTTCCTTGAAGGTTTTCCCAGAGACGTCCAAAATCACCTACATCAAGATACTGGTGATATAATTCTAAATTATTTCTCAGTTTTCTTAATTCTTTGAATCTGGAAAGTTTAATAAGTTTAAGTCTCCAAGATTGATTTTCTTGAATTCTTTGTTAATCTTTGAAAAGATTTAAAATTGATTTCTTGAAATTTAGGATTGATTTTAATTGATGAAATTCGAATTTGGTTGGTATTAATTGATAAGTTTGGTTATTAGTTGTTTTAATTTGTTAAAATCTTGTTCAAGAATTGGTTAATGATAGTTGCAAGTAGTTAGAAGTGGATAAGGTCTGTTACAAGATATTTTTTTTTCTTGCACATCAAGCATCTTTCTTTGCACACAAGGTATTGGTATTCTCTGTCTTGCACACACGATTTTACAGGTGTTCACAAGCTGGTAACAAGCCAGTTAGCCCAGGAATCGTGAACCACACGACCCGATCCTTCCATCAAGGCGTGAACAGTTTGATCGTGAACCACACGACCCGATCCTTCTGTCAAGGCGGGAACGGTTTGATCGTGTCCATTCTTCTCGACCAGTTTGCTTCCGATCGTGTCCATTCTTGGTCGTACCGTGTTCGCGTGCACTGAATTCTTGGCGTGCTTGAGTAACCAATCCCAGCCTGTACGGACAAGAGGTCCTGCTTGTTCCGACCAGCAGGCCCAATTCGCTACTCGACCAAAAGTTCTACCCTGTGTTCTCGCCCTGACCTACCAACTACCTATCAAGCATGGAAATTCAAACTTCTCTTAGGGCTCCAGTTATTCTCCATGGGGCAAATTATCTCTTGTGGTCTAGGACCATGAAGACCACATTAGGTGGTAAAAGTCTTTGGAACCACATTGCCACAAATGGCATTAAAGACAATGAAGTGGCTGAAGTGAGTGAGGCTGTAGCTACTCAAGCAAAATGATACCAAGAAGATCAATTGGTACTTTTTATACTACAAAATTCTCTTGCTAGTGATCTTTTAGAAGCTTATTCTTTTTGTGAAAATGCAAAAGATCTTTGGAATACTTTGCTTAAGGTGTATGGAAACACCACTAACCTTTTGAGAATTTTTGAAGTGAAAAAGGCTTTGAATTAATTAAGGCAGGAGGATGCTGAATTCACAAAGCACTGTGGATCCTTCAGAGCTTTGTGGGCTTAGCTAGAAATGCTAAGACCAGCCACTATTGACCCACTTGTTCTTCTTGAAAGGAAAGAACAAGATAAGGTGTTTTAGTTACTTTTAACACTTAATTCTACTTACTCAGATCTTATTAAGCATATTCTCAGGTCTGATAAGTTGCCTAGTTTGGAGGAAGTTTGTGCTCAAATTCAAAAAGAGCAAGGATCACATGGATTGTTTGGCAACAAAGCTGAACTAGTAGCTGCTCATAAAAGTTTCTTCAAACCAGCAAATGATTCTAGGAAGAGGAGACAATTTTGTGATCATTGCAAGAGGAATGGCCATACAAAGAAGGATTGCTGGGTACTTCACCCTCACCAGAAGCCCTCTTGGGCCTCACGGCCTCAACAACAACCAGCCATGCCCACAGCCAGCCAAGCTCACGGCATAATGCCATCCAAGGCAGTTATAAGCAGTGATCCACTCTCTCATTCAGCATCCACTAGCATCATGTCACAAGCATCAGATTTTATGATAAAATCAGACTTGAAAGCTCTTATCAAGGCAATAAAGGATATCAATGTGATGGGTAAAACTTTTCATGCTTCTTTTCAAACTTCTTTTACTTCAAATGCTCCTAAATCTTTGGTGGTTGATTCTGGTGCTTCTCATCACATGATTAGTGATTTAGAATTGCTAGAGAATGTAGAACCTGATCTAGGAAATGTTTTCATTGCTAATGGAATTAAAGTATCAATCAAAGGCATAGGAAAATTGAAGTTGTTTGATACAGAATCTAAAGCATTTTATATGCCCTCTTTTACCTCTAACTTGCTCTCAGTTAAAAGAGCTACTACTGATTTGAATTGTCATGCTATATTTGGTCCTAATGATTTCTATTTTCAGGATATTGAAACTAGAAGATGTTTTGGACAAGGAACCTCAAGAGATAACTTGTATGTACTTGAAAACATGGCTAGTGTTAGTGAATTAGAATCGGTTTTTCAGGCTAATGCATTTAGTACTGATTCTGATTTGTGGCATGCTAGACTAGGACATCCTCATCCAAGAGCACTTGAATTAATTGTTCCTGGTTTGAAAATGCCAAAAGAGTTGTGTGATTCTTGTATTCTTGGGAAACATTGTAAAACAGTTTTTGAAAAATCTATGCATAAATATGAAAATTGTTTTGAATTGGTGCATTCTGATGTTTGGACATCTCCATTTCCATCTAGAGAAAACCATAAATATTTTGTGACATTTATTGATGAAAAGTCCAAATATACATGGGTTACTTTACTTAGTTCTAAAGATAGGGTTTATGGTGCATTTTTAAACTTTCAAGCATATGTTATTAATCAATACAATGCAAGAATTAAATGCTTTAGAACAGATAATGGAGGAGAATACACTAGTACCAGACTACAGGAACATCTAGCCAAGCATGGCATTGAGCATCAAACAAGCTGTCCTTACACTCCACAACAAAATGGAGTAGCTGAAAGGAAGAATAGGCACTTAATGGAAGTTGTGAGAACTATGATGTTCCACATGAAAGTATCCAAACGGTTTGGGGGGGATGCACTTGTAGCAGCATGCTACTTGATTAACAGCACTCTTACAAAAGTCCTTGATGACCTGTCTCCATTTGAAGTACTAAACAAAACTAGACCCACTATTGATCACTTGAAAGTTTTTGGTTGTGTTTGTTTTGTATTAGTACCAAGGGAGAAAAGGAACAAGCTGGATCCAAAGAGTATCAAAGCTATGTTCATTGGGTATTCTTCTACTCAGAAAGGATTCTGACCCAGAGACTAGAAGATTCTTGGTGTCTAGAGATGTAAAGTTCCAAGAAGAAAAAGGCTTTTATGAAGAAGGAACTTGGGAGCAATTTAAGGACATCTCATCAACAAGATCAGACCAAGCTGAATACTTGAGGAAGCTCTTGGAAAGTATTGGAATAGTAAGTGGTCCTTCTCCTCAGCACACAGCCTCTTCACCTCTGTCCCCTGCCCCAGCAGTAGGCGGCCCTAGCACCGCTGAACCACGGCCTGACACACCAGCCGGACTTTCATGCACAGCCGGCCCTTCCTGCTCGGCCTGCTCTTCACGGCCTTTCACGGCCCGCTCTTCTGGTCTTCCTCCTCTTGAACATGGGGGGTGAGAAGCTTCTACACATGTCCAACAAGACTCAGCAGGAGATGATTCAATTCTAGTCTCAGCTTCTAAAAGATCAAGAGATATACCTACTCTTGTTGAAGTTTGAGTGAAGAAGAGGAATCTAATCAAGAAGCTCCACCTACAGTTTTAAGAAGGAGCACGAGACAAAGGAATCCACCAGTTTTCTACAATGGAAATGTTGTGGTTCATCATGATCAGGGAGTTTGTAATATTGCTCACTTACCTTCTAATCATGTTGCTTTTATTTCTAGTCTTGATAATGAGCAGATTCCAAAGACATATGAAGAAGCTATATCCAAAAAGGAATGGAGGGAAGCTATCTTAGCTGAGAAACAGGCCATGGAGAGGAATGATACTTATGCTTCAGCCACTCTACCAAAAGGAAAAAGGGCTGTAAGTTATAAATGGATTTTTACCCTTAAATACAAAAGCAATGGTGAAATTGATAGATATAAAGCTAGGTTGGTGGCTAGGGGTTTTACTCAGACATATGGTGAGGATTATAAGGATACATTTGCACCTGTAGCTAAGCTTCATTCTGTCAATGTTGTTCTTACTGTTGCTACTAACCTTGAGTGGGAGTTGTGGCAAATGGATGTCAAGAATGCTTTCTTACAAGGTGAACTAGAAGAAGAGGTTTACATGTCACCACCACCTGGCCTGGAAGATGAGGTTGGAAGCGGTAATATACTAAGGCTAAGGAAGGCTATTTATGGCCGTAAACAATATCCAAGAGCTTGGTGCCACAAACTAAGTGTAACCTTAATGGATAAAGGCTTCAAAAGATCTGAAGTGGAACATACTCTTTTTACATTAAAGAGTAAGGAAGGTACTGTGGTAATTCTTATATATGTAGATGATATAATCATATCTGGTAGTGATAGTGTCGGTATTGCATCTACTATAGATTACTTAAAGAGTGTCTTTGATATTAAGGATTTAGGAGAACTTAAATATTTCTTGGGAATTGAAGTATATAGGTTTAATGAATGTCTCTTTCTCTCCCAAAGGAAGTATGTTGTAGATTTACTAACCTCCACAGGTATGATGGAAGCTAAGCCAGCCAAAACACCCTTAGAAGAAGACTATAAAATCGCAACTAAGGGGGAGCTAGAGGAGGAAATTGATTTTCATGATCCTAAGCTCTATAGGAAAGTGGTTGGTAAGCTTATTTATTTAACCATTACAAGACCAGATCTATGTTTTGCTGTGAATCAGGTATCTCAACACATGCAAGGGCCAAAGATGAGGCATTGGGACATGACCATGCGAATTCTAAGATACCTAAAGGGCACACATGAACAAGGTATTTGGATGGGTAACAATAAAAACACAAATGTGGTTGGTTATTGTGATGCAAATTGGACAAGAAATAGGGAAGATAGGAGAAGTACCACAGGCTATTGTACTTTCATAGGAGGAAACCTTGTGACTTGGAAAACCAAGAAGCAAAAGGTGGTGTCATGCTCTAGTGCAGAATCTGAATATACGGCAATGAGGAAGCTTACTACTGAATGCATCTGGCTGAAACAACTTTTGGAAGATTTAGCCGTGAAGTGTGAGGATCCTATCACCATCCACTGTGACAATCAGGCTGCCATACACATAGCCTCTAATTCAGTGTTTCATGAAAGGACAAGCATATAGAAGTGGACTGCCACAAAGTAAGAGAGGCTATTGGGAAAGGTATCATCTTACCTTGCTATACAAGGAATGAGGATCAACTATCTGATGTATTCACCAAGGCAACATCTCTGAAAATTGGCGCCTCAATCTATCCAAGACTTGGCCTCATGGCCATTCCACACCAATGATACCAACTTGGAGTGTTATACTTTTTTTCCCTAGAAAAGGTTTTGTCCCAACTGGGTTTTCTTTCTCTAGATTTTTAATGAGGTAATACTTCATGGTTGCCAGCTTAAGCATTCTCCATGTCTTAAGCTTGAGGGGGAGTGTTGGAATGAAGGAGAAATGATAAAATATGAAAGTCTTTAATCCATGTTATAAGGTGTGTAGTTTCTATGTCAAAGGGAGTGTCTAAGACTTGTTTGTATTATAGGATTATGTTATCTTTGTAGCCATTTATGTATAAGGATATTCTTGTATCCAAACAAGCCTAGACTAGATTAGTATAAATACCTTACTCCCTTCACATTTTGTAACTAAGAATTCATAATTCTCATTCTCTTAATAAAATCATTCTTTTCTCTAATTCTCTCTAATCTCTAAATCTCTCATTCTCTCATTCTAAAATTGTCATAATCTAATAATCTTTCAGAGTCGTGAGTTAATGGGCTGGGCCGTCCGCTCGAATGAATTGGAGCCGGTGCTCCAGGTGTTCTTGGGTCAAGATGGTGCGGCAAGTTTACGTTTACGACACTTCTCTATCTAGACTGCTAGGTGGAACAACTCGCCTAGGTTGTGGTATGGCTGCAACTCGATCTTTCTGGCGATGGACTCGTACAAGCCGTCGATGAACTGGGCCATTAGGCTCTCCTCGGACTCGTCTACATCGAGTCGATTGCGGAGGTGCTCGAATTCATCGAAATATTTAGACACCGTCTTGCTTCCTTGGGTAAGGCGTCGGAAACGTCGCTAAAGCTCACGGTGGAAGTGAGGTGGAACGTAGCGTCTCCTCATAATATGGGTGAGTTCGACCCAGGAGGTCAAAGCACCCATCCGAGCTCTTCTGCGAGCTGTTAATTCTCGATTCCACCACTCTAGTGTGTGGTTAGTGAATTGCGCTGTTTCTAGGGAGACTTTACGGGGATCGTCGTAGTTGTAGTACTTAAAGATGAGCTACATTCGTATCTCCCAGTCTAAGTACTCCTCAGGATGAACCTTTCCCAAAAAGGGAGGCGAGTTCATCTTCACTTCGGGATAGTGCATTGGTTGTCGAGGTGGTGGCATGGGCTTGTCGTAGTACTGATGTCGACCCATAGGTGGTCGGTCGTGTGGATAAGGGGGAGGTGCAGGTCCTGGTGGAGGCGTATGATGTTCTGGACGCTCGAGACGCGTCGCTAGAGTCGTCATCTGGGTCGTCAAAGCTTGCAAGAGCTGCAATATCGCTTGACCGTTTTGCTCTGATGTTGACTTATCACTTCCTGACATATGTCATTTTCCGAGAAAAGGAAATTTGAGAAAAAGGAAAGTTTCGCGGAAAGGAAACTTCAAAATATGGATACTTTCCTTAAATGCAAAATTAAAATAGAGTTGATATTTATTTTATTTTTATTATTTATAAATAATAGGAAACTAAAAATTATGCAATAAAAATAAAGAAAATGAATTACAAGGAAAAGGAAAATATCATTAAAGTTAATTATTGCCCAAAACTAGAAGGAAAACTAATAAATGGGAAAAAAATCCTAAAATTTATTGTCTATCTAATTTTAAAGAAACTATACTACACAAAGAGAAAAAATCTAATTATTGCCTATTTCCAAAATGGAAGCTATCTTAACCTAAAAGGAAAACTAATTAAGTATATTTTCCTAAAAGAAAAACTACCTAAAACTAAAAGGAAAACTATTAATATCCTACAAAAATTAGGAAAACTACCTAAAAAAATTTAGAAAACTTTATAAACTATTGCATAACCTAGAAAACTATGGAAACTAATTAATCTACTGCCTAATTGCTAGGGGGAAAATTTCCTAAAACTAAGAACTAAGAACCTAGACACTAAGGCTAACCTAGCCGCCTAATGCAACTGGGTACTCGGACTACAGCCGCACGGGGTGCTAGGAGGGATGCTGAGTCGTGGTGCAGCCACGCGGGACGCTAGCTACGGACGATGGTGTGGCCCTGGTTATTTTAAAATAAAGGATCGTCTTGAAAGAAGGTGGAATGGCGAATTGAGGAGGCTACTAGCTCTCCTTGTGGCAGCGGCTGGTTTGGTGATGGGTTGGAGGCTACTAGCTCTCCAACTTAGGCGTGAATGAAGATGGATTTTGATTCCACTAGCATAGGTTCACCCTGCTTAGAGCTATATAACTTCACAGCAGATTACACTACTCTTAAGTGAATTAAGGTCAATGTTCTTAGGCTGAACAGAGAAAGCAAGAAACAAAAGTGCTATAGGAATTGTTATTAAAATCGTTGTGTGCTTTAGAAGGGGGGGGGGGGGTGGAAGCCTTTTTAAAGGCAGAAATCCCTAACAAGATTATGCCTACAAAAATGAATATTCAAACTACTTGATTCTAATTTTATGCTAACAAGAATATTCTAACTATTTAATTCCTAATTTTATGCCAGCAGATATCTTCGCCTAGTTCTAATATTCTGGTTTAAATTAACTGAATATTTACAAACCATTAAATTAAACCAATTGGTTGGTTTAATTTTATACTCTCTCTTCTCCAAAATTTCGTTAATTAAGGCATGAAGGGCCTTTCTTTGGGCTTTACTCCTTGATATTGTTAATGGACCAAACCATAATTACTTGTCTTCTTGGGCCTGCGCTTGGGCCATGCATTCTTCTCCTTCTCCTAAACTTCCATTAGCCCATTGTTCTTTTAATTCTTCTTGTTCTTGCAGGTCCTTGGGCTGTGGATGCTGCTTGGTCGGGATTGGGTTGAGATTGGGTCGTGACTCGTGGTTAGGATTGGGTCGAGTTCCACAGGACACGGAAGGGCCGCGTTTGGTGCAGTGGAACACGGACGGGCCGTATCCTGGCCCGTGGTTGAAGCCACGATCAGCTCCGGGTTTTGCGGCTGATCTTGTGATGTGGTCCATGCCGGTTGTTGTGCTGTGATCCGCGGTCGGGCTTGCTTCACTGTCAGGAGACAGGTCGGTGTCGGGTAGTAGGTCATGTCCAGGTCCGGGTTTTGTGCCGAGAAATGTGGTTGGGCCGCGTATGGAGCCGTGGTTTGTGTACGGCCCATGTTCCGCGTCGTGGACTTAGCGGCCTGGTCCAATCTTTTTTCTCTTCCCCACTCTCCTCCTCAGTTGAATCTGAGTCCTCTGATGTCGCAAGGAGGTCTTGCTCGTTCCAGGTCGCACCATCCCCTCCTCCTTTTTAAAAGGATTTGACCTCAAATCGAATTCATCTTGGAATGTTGAAGGCAGTTTCCAAGTAAGATCAAACAAGTGTTCCTTTGGTCCATAATCAACTTGTTTGTCTAGACCATGAATCCTCCTTGTTCTTGGAACAAACTCCATAACCTGTCTATCCTGCTTCTTTTCAAACACTAGGAAAACCACATCAAATGTGCAACAGAGATAGACAACTGAATTCCCTTGGTTTAAGATATTAAAAATAAGATTTAGGTTCCTAGAATCACCATATAAGACAAGATCATAGATCATTCTAGCATTAGAACATTCACTGGAACAAAATTTTCTTTTGAACGCAAACCAAACAAATAGATATCATTGCTAGCAAACATATTAGATTGTGCTAACTTAAAAACTCTTTTAACATATTCCAATTCAGAATTTCTTTTAGCTCTCAGAAGATCATACATGTTCCTATACCACCATTATAACAATGCAAATTCGTGTTCCAGGTTGAGAAAACTCCCAAAAATGTTTTTACTCAATGCAGGGTTCTTATCACAAGGTTTTAAAACCCAAAAATCTTCACAGCCCAAATTTTCACAGCCTTTTCTAACTAAATTCGAATCCTGCAAACTTTTATTAGAAAAACATTCATCATTCACAAGATCTACGTCAATCCCCATCGATTTATGTTCTAATGTTCTCGTAATCAACTTATGGCTCAAGTTAAACTTAGAATCACAAGTTTAAGCAATCAAAGGATATTTTGGCCTAGACACATTTTATCAAAAACAAACCCATAAACACAAAGTTCTTTCACATTATCTAAACCAAATTGTTTTTCTTCTTCAGGTGTAACAATCAAAAATACGCTAGGTAAAGAACTTGATGTATGAACTTGGGTGGGCTGTCTTTTCACCGAGAAACTCAGGATAATAGGACAGAAATCGATGGGAATTGAAGGGTGGATCGAAGGGACCACACAAGCTGTGAAAGGGGCTTGTGATACTCCAAGAACTTCAACCAAACTTGGCTGAAGGTCACGGCTGCAAGCTAGGGAGCTGGCGGCAGTTTTGTGTCTAAGAGACTTAGGGTTTTTGTCAAAAATACTTGTTATTCTATTATGTGTAAACAAGAAGGCTTATATAATGCCTTGTTACAATTTTAGGGTAAACTACAAGGCGTTTAACCTTTAGGAGATGAAAACAACATGTAGTTTACTTATTGTCACTTAGAATAAATAATGGGCCATAATTAGTCAACATGACTTAAACCCAACTAAATACTTAGACTAATAATTTGAAATTAAAGAGGAAAAGCCCAACAACACTTAGGCTGAGAATTCGCCTGAAGACTTGTGAATGAAATGGAATTGTGAACAAGTCTTCAACGCCTTGCGCACTAGGAGTATTGCCTCATTAAAACCTTCTTCGGAAAACCCAATGGGACAAAACCGAAGATAGGAAAAAGAGTACAATTTCCTAGAACGACTTTTGGTGTCTCTACCGAATGGTAATGGTAAAGATAACGGAGGAGGAAGAGTCTTCGAGAAGGAACCTCCAGGGTTCCTTGTCTAGCTGGAAGGGTGGTCTGGTCGCGGGTGCATGAACCGGGTCGGTCTGGTCGGCTGCTGGATCCGGACGGCTGGTCGTGGACTGGTCGTCTGGACGATCAGCTCAAGGTCTTCTCTGGTTTCACTTTCCAATAGCATGCTGAGCTTGTCTCCTAAGGCTTTCTGCTTGGACCGCGTGAGTGGTCCAGGTGGAATGACAGGTGCAGTAGCTGGCTCGATGTCCTCATCATTCCCTCCCTCTTGAAGTGCTTTGGTCTCCAAAGAAAAATCCTCACATGCATCAAACAATTTTAAGTCAGCAACATTGAAAGTACTAGAGACGTTATACTCACCTGGAAGTTCGAGCTGGTAGGCATTGTCGTTGATTCTCCGAAGGACGCGGAATGGACCATCTCCCCGGGGTGCAAGCTTGCTCTTTCGTCGCTGGGGAAATCTCTCTGGGCGCAGGTGTAGCCAAACCCAATATCCCTCCTTGAAGACCATGTGCCGGCGGCCCTTGTTGGCATTCTTGACGTTCTGGATGTTCCGTTGTTCAAGGTTTGCCTTGGTCTCCTCGTGAAGTTTCTTAATGTAGTCTGCTTTGGCTTCTCCCTCCAAGCTGATGGCAATGGGTCTGAACTCGATTGGAGTGGTCGGATTGAAGCCGTAGACAACTTCAAAAGGTGATCGCTTCGTGCCTGAATGTGTAGCTCGGTTGTAGGCAAACTCGACGTACGGGAGACATTCCAGCCAATTCTTCAAATTTCGACCGATTGTTGCCCTCAAGGTCTGTGACAAGGTCCGGTTGACAACCTCAGTCTGTCCGTCCGTCTGGGGATGATATGCTGAAGAGAACAGGAGGTTGGTGCCCAATTTTTGCCAAAGTGTTCGCCAGAAGTGGCTCAGGAACTTGGTGTCACGGTCAGAAACGATCGTCCGGGGAATGCCGTGAAGTCTGACGATTTCTTTGAAGAACAGGTCGGCGATCTGGCTTGCGTCGTTAGTCTTGTTGCAAGCGATGAAATGTGCCATCTTAGAGAACCTGTCGACCACGACGAAGATGGAATCCTTGTTGTGCAATTTCGGTAGACCTAGGACGAAATCCATGGATATGTCTGTCCAAGGCGCGGATGGAACTGGCAAGGGCATGTAGGGGCCCTGCGGATGCAGCTTTGACTTAGCCTGCTTGCAGATAAGGCACCGGGCGCAGTGCGTCTCGACGTCTCGGCGCTGATGAGGCCAATAGAAGTGCTCCTTAAACATGCTTAAGGTCTTGTCAATGCCGAAGTGGCCCATAAGGCCTCCACCGTGTGCCTCTCAAAGAAGCAGCTCTCGGATCGATCCTCGCGGAATGCAGAGTCGCTTATCTTTGAAGAGGAATCCGTCGTGCAAGAAGAAGCGGCTGAAGTTGCCTTTGCCGTGCTCTATGTGAGCCTGGGCGAAGTCGACATCGTCGGCGTAGAGCTCCTTGATCATCTCGAAGCCGAGAACCTTGGACTCCATGACGGATATAAGGCTGTATCGACGAGATAAGGCATCAGCGACAATGTTTTCCGTTCCTTTCTTGTACTTGATGACGTACGGAAAGGTCTCGATGAATTCCAACCAACGGGCATGACGTTTCTTCAACGTGGACTGTCCACGGAGGTGCTGGAGCGTCTGATGATCGGTGTGAATGACGCACTCTCGGGCAAGCAGATAATGCTGCCATGTCTCTAAGGCACGGACAAGGGCATGGAGTTCCTTGTCGTAGGTCGGATAGTTAAGTGCAGCTCCACTTAACTTCTCGCTAAAGTAGGCTACTGGTCGTCCGCCTTGGGTAAGGACGGCTCCAATGCCTGTGCCTGAGGCATCGCACTCAACCTCGAATGTCTGCGTGAAGTCTGGTAATACGAGGACTGGTGCGTGTGTAAGGCGTTCCTTGAGCAGCTGGAAGGCCTTGTCTTGCTCGGGACCCCAACGAAAATCCTGGTTCTTCTTGATCGTCAAGGTCAAAGGTCCAGCAATCGTGCTGAAGTCGCGGACGAACCGTCGGTAGAAGCTAGCAAGTCCGTGAAAGCTGCAGACCTGGCTGGCGGTCGTCGGTGTGGGCCAATCCTGAATGGCCTTTATCTTCTCGTCGTCTACCCGAAGTCCCTGGGAACTTACGACGAAACCAAGGAATACTACTTGGTCGGTGCAGAATGTACACTTCTTGAGGTTGGCGTACAGCTGCTCTCTCTGTAAGGTGGTGATCACGGCTTCCAAGTGCTCCAGATGGTCTCGGTAGGTCGTGCTGTAGACGAGAATATCGTTGAAGTAGACCACGACGAACTTGCCGATGAACGGGCGAAGAACCTCGTTCATAAGTCGCATGAAGGTACTGGGCGCATTTGATAAACCGAACGGCATAACTAGCCACTCATAAAGGCCTTGCTTAGTCTTGAAGGCGGTCTTCCATTCATCTCCTTCGCGCATCCTCACTTGATGGTATCCACTCTTCAGGTCTATCTTAGAGAAGATGGCGGCTCCGCTGAGTTCGTCAAGCATGTCGTCTAGGCGTGGAATGGGGTACCGGTACTTGATGGTTATGTTGTTGATGGCGCGGCAGTCGACGCACATCATCCAACTTCCGTCCTTCTTGGGTACTAGAAAAACCGGAACGGCACAGGGGCTGAGACTTTCACGAACGTATCCTTGAGCCATGAGGTCTTGGACTTGTCGTTCTAATTCTTTAGCCTCCTCGGGATTGACTCTGTAAGCTGGACGGTTAGGTAACTGAGCTCCGGGAACGAAGTCAATGTGGTGCTCGATCCCTCGGAGAGGTGGGAGGCCGGCTGGGATTTCGTCTAGGAAGACGTACGCATACTTGTCGAGGAGTGCGCGGATCTCGGCAGGTAAAGGGTGGTCGGTGCTAGCCGTGTGTAGGCTCTCTCTGTAGAGCATTAAGACGACATGAGTGCCTGCCGTGCATGTGGCTTTCCGCATGTCTGCCACATTTATCAGAAAATTCTCCTTTCTGGCATGTTGATCTTTTGCCATCTTTGACTGCATTTCTTGGACGGCGTGTGCAGACATTGGGGCTAGATTGTATCGACACATTTTATCAAAAACAAACCCATAAACACAAAGTTCTTTCACATTATCTAAACCAAATTGTTTTTCTTCTTCAGGTGTAACAATCACAAATACGCTAGGTAAAAAAATGATGTATGAACTTGGGTGGGCTGTCTTTTCACCGAGAAACTCAGGATAATAGGACAGAAATCGATGGAAATTGAAGGGTGGATCGAAGGGACCACACAAGCTGTGAAAGGGGCTTGTGATACTCCAAGAACTTCAACCAAACTTGGCTGAAGGTCACGGCTGCAAGCTAGGGAGCTGGCGGCAGTTTTGTGTCTAAGAGACTTAGGGTTTTTGTCAAAAATAATTGTTATTCTATTATGTGTAAACATGAAGGCTTATATAATGCCTTGTTACAATTTTAGTGTAAACTACAAGGCGTTTAACCTTTAGGAGATTAAAACAACATGTAGTTTACTTATTGTCACTTAGAATAAATAATGGGCCATAATTAGTCAACATGACTTAAACCCAACTAAATACTTAGACTAATAATTTGAAATTAAAGAGGAAAAGCCCAACAACACTTAGGCTGAGAATTCGCCTGAAGACTTGTGAATGAAATGGAATTGTGAACAAGTCTTCAACGCCTTGCGCACTAGGAGTATTGCCTCATTAAAACCTTCTTCGGAAAACCCAATGGGACAAAACCGAAGATAGGAAAAAGAGTACAATTTCCTATAACGACTTTTGGTGTCTCTACCGAATGGTAATGGTAAAGACACCGGAGGAGGAAGAGTCTTCGAGAAGGAACCTCCAGGGTTCCTTGTCTAGCTGGAAGGGTGGTCTGGTCGCGGGTGCATGAACCGGGTCGGTCTGGTCGGCTGTTGGATTCGGACGGCTTGCCTGGACGGCTGGTCGTGGACTGGTCGTCTGGACGGTCAGCTCAGGGTCTTCTCTGGTTCCACTTTCCAATAGCATGCTGAGCTTGTCTCCTAAGGCTTTCCGCTTGGACCGCGTGAGTGGTCCAGGTGGAATGACAGGTGCAGTAGCTGGCTCGATGTCCTCATCAGAACTTGTCATACCAATTTCCTTACAGAGATTGAGGCGGCTTCCCTCAATGACAGAGTGAGAGAACGGCTTGAACTCCCAGCTAGTTGTAGGCGCCAATTTACTGTCCAAAGACAATCTCTTTGGTGATTCTTTCAATAGCTTCTCTTCATGGTCCTACAAGGGAAGCTCATTGCTACTCGGTTGTATTGGTTTAAGATTAGTAACACTTACACAAGTATCATCTAATACTCTAGCTGATGGAACAGAGAAAAAATATTTGTCAAGCTCACAAAGATTTTCTTTTACCAACAGTTCACCTTCAGCTAGTGATGTCTCACTCTTAGGCGAATTTGGCAATGGATCAGACATCTCCCTTCTTCCTCTAACTCCATTGGCATCCTTAGCAACTTCCAGCATCTCCATGCATCTGGCTGGTGGTGCTTTCTTGGGTATCTCTTATAGTATCTCCTCCTCAAAGTCTATGATTGAGTCATTTGAGAGATCTTCAGTCTTAAACAACTGCATAGAAACCGTGGCTTCATTATGAGAAGGTAATGTTTCTGAAACTTCCTTCATTTCCTCATTCTTATTCTCAGCACTCTCCACAAACAACCTTCTAGGAATCTGTTTACTGTAGTTGCACATAAAAGATTCATTAGAGAAATCTTTTAAATTTGAATTTGTTTTCTTGCCTTTGCAGATTGAACTGAAATGATTGGTTTCTGGCTATTGGAAGGCCAGTTTCTCCTGAGAACACCTCCTGGTGTCAACTTAGCTGATGATGGGCGTGTGGTTAGTCTCTCAAGTGACCTCCTTAGGTGTCTGTCCTTCACATAACCAAATTTATTATAATCTGGAGCAAACTTCTTTTTCATAACAAATATTATCTCAAACCAAGAAGCAATAAAAGGTTCTTCATTGTGCCTCCTTGTGGTTGCAATCTGTTCCCACCAATGGATGGCATGACCACTGAATCCAGATGAAGCAAGTTTGACCTTCTTTGCCTCAGTGTAGTGATGATATATGAATACCCATTCCATCTCTTCTTCCCATTCCATATAAGCTTAAGGATTAATCTTCCATTGAATGATGGAATCCCAAGCTTGGATTGACTAAGGTACTCTTCTGCTCTAGGACGACAATGGTGATAAAAATTAACTCCTCCTGCTTTTCTGCCTACATAGATTGAAAAGTCATGAAACTCATTAGCATAGTTAGTCCTATAGGAATCTTATTGCAACTTCCTAGTGATCTCAGCTATCATAGCTTCACATTGGAACTGATCAATATGAACAATCTGATCCACTGAATTTTTTCTTTGCCATGAAGTTCCTGAAACAAACCTAAACAAACATATTAGAAAATCCTCTTTTTTTTTGGTTCTCTCAATGTTCATTCCTCTTGCTATTCCCACAAATTCAGAATAGATAAAAACTCAATCACCTAAGATCTAGAGCTATAACCTACTATGAATTTAAGATAAAAAGATTGCAAAAAATTTTCGTCAGCTGATTAACCTTCTCCTAGCAGGAATTCTCTTATGCTCTTTTATTTTTAAGATAGATCCTTTCTTTAGATCTTTTTGTAATTCATGAGAGGCTCAGCTGACTTACAAAAGATAAAAAGATAAGAATTTGTTTATAAAACTGAAAAAAAAAATGAAAATAAATTGATGATGGGGTAATATGGTTTTGAAATCAAGGTGATTTCAACAAACCCTAACCTTCAAAAGGCTCTGATACCACTTGGTGTGGCCCTGGTTGTTTTAAGACCAAATGATCGTCTTGAAGGAAGGTGAAATGGCGAATTGAGGAGGCTACTAGCTCTCCTTGTGACAGCGGCTGGTTTGGTGATGGGTTGGAGGCTACTAGCTCTCCAACTTAGGCGTGAATGAAGATGTATTTTGATTTCACTAGCACAGGTTCACCCTGCTTAGAGCTATAGAACTTCACAGCAGATTAATCTACTCTTAAGTGAATTAAGGTCAATGTTCTTAGGCTGAACAGAAAAAGCAAGAAGCAAAAGTGCTCTAGGAATTGTTATTAAAATCGTTGTGTGCTTTACAAGGGGGGGGTGGAAACCTTTTTAAAGGTAGAAATCCCTAAAAAGATTATGCCTACAAAAAAGAATATCCAAACTACTTGATCCTAATTTTATGCTAACAAGAATATTTTAACTATTTAATTCCTAATTTTATGTCAGCAGATATCTTGGCCTAATTCTAATCTTCTGGTTTATATTAAATGACTATTTAAAAACTACTAAATTAATTCAATTGGTTGGTTTAATTTCAGACTCTCCCTTCTCCAGAATTTCGATTTTAATTAAGGTATAAAGGGCCTTTCTTTGGGCTTTACTCCTTGATCTTGTTAATGGGCCAAGCCATATTTCCTTGTCTTCTTGGGCCTGGGCTTGGGCCATGCATTCTTCTCCTTCTCCTGAACTTCCATTAGCCAATTGTTCTTTTAATTCTTCTTTGTTTTGCAGGTCCTTAGGCTGTGGATGCTGCTTGGTCGGGCTTGGGTCGAGATTGGGTCGTGACTCATGGTTAGGATCGGGTCAAGTTCCACGGGACACGGACAGGCCGCGTTTGGTGCCGTGGAACGCATACGGGCTGTATCCTGGCCCGTGGTAAAATCTATGTTCACCTTTGGGTTTTGCGGCTGTTCTCGCAACGTGGTCCATGCCGGTTGTTGTGCCGTGATCCGCGGTCAGGCTTGCTTCAAAGTCAGGAGACAGGTCGGGGGCCAGGTCGGTGTCGGGTAGTAGGTCATGTCCAGGTCCGGGTTTTGTGCCGAGAAATGTGGTTGGGCCGCGTATGGAGTCGTGGTTCGTGGACGGCCTATGTTTCACGCCCGGAAGGTCGGGGATGTGGACGTGGCTGGTTCTACGTCCGGGTCGTGGACTTAGCGGCCTGGTCCAATCTTCTTTCTCTTCTCCACTCTCCTCCTCAGTTGAATCTGAGTCCTCTGATGTCGCAAGGAGATCTTGCTCGTTCCAGGTTGCACCAGTTGCGGTACGGTGGGGATTAAGGGACGCGGTACGGTGAACTATTGGCTTACACACGCTAAACCTAGAACTGGACACTCAGGACTTGGAACTCTAGCTAGCGGTTAGACAACAAGGGAATCCTAGGACTAGTGAACGGTGGAACCTAGTCTGAACAAAACGCGAGACGGGAATGAGCCTAGATGGAATGCAGGACGCCTACTATGTTTGCTTGGGACAGAATGCTACTCCCGGTACATAAGGAGGGACCTAGGAGCGGCTTGACTTACAGGGACAAGAACGGACCTACCTAGGACTCACGCAACTACACACACGGGACACTTTACCCAGGGGATGCACGTGAGACTAAGCAAAAAATACCTAGCTTCGTAGCGGCACACAAGCAACAAGAAGCTAACAGAAACCTAACCCAAAAGGACTTAAGCAACAACAAGCAACACAAAGATCCTTATGGATTCCAAGTTTGGTGATGAATGTGTTCTAGGTGATTTTATAAGAACCCTAGTTTGAAAAACTACCTTAACAATATTTTTTTTGTCTTAAAAAAAAATTTAACACCAAACAAGCAAATTTCTTCTATTTTTTTGAAAAATAAGAAAACAAAGACAAGGAATGATAGAACCTGATTTTTTGTATTTTTTTTTTTGTGGTGTTTGTGGTATATGACTTGATTCCTCCTCCTTCTTACCGAGAACCTCAGGGGAAAGAGAAAGAAAAAAAAATCAAAAGCCAAAAACTATTGCAACAAAAACAAGAAAAATTGACAACTAACAAGGATATATTCAACCTGATGAGAAGGAGCTTTAAGCTCTAATACCAGATGATCCAAGAACCGAGGGTGGGATGTCTTTCACCGAGAAGCTCAGGTTGCTGGACAGAAATCGATGGAAGTGAAGGGGTGGATCAAAGGGACCACACATGCTGTGAAAGGGGCTTGTGATACTCCAAGACTTCAACCAACAGGTGGAAGAAAACGGCAGCTGCAAGAGGCTTTCTTGGCGACGCCTAGGTGTTAGACACTAGTCTTTAGGTTTTGTCAAAATGCTTTTTATTTCATTAATGTATAGACAAAAGGCTTATATAATGCCTTATTACAACTTAGGCTAAAGTACATAATGTTTAGCCTTACAAGAATTAAAACAACACATAGTTTACTTATTGGCAATTAAAAATAGACTTTGGGCCCCAAAATAGTCAACATAACTTATAAGACCAAATAAATACTTAGTCTAGAAAATAGAATAAAGATAGGAAAAGCCGAATAACACTTAGGTTAGAAATCGATTGAATACTTGTGAATGAGATGAAATTGTGAACAAGTCTTCACTGTCTTGCGCACTAAGAGTATTGCCTCATTAAAACATTCTTCGGAAAACCCAGTGGGACAAAGCCGAAGATAGGAAAAAAGTATTATTTCTTAGCACGACTTTTGGTGTCTCTACCGGATGGTAATGGTAAAGACACCGGAGGAAGAAGAGTCTTCTAGAAGTAACCTCCATGGCTCCTTGTCCATCTGGAACGGTTCGGCGGTGCATGGGACGGTCAAGGCGAGGTCAGTTGGTCGGTGGTCGGACGTGGTCAGGTGGGACGGCTGGAACGGTGCACTCGGACGAGGGCTGGTCGGGATGGAGCTAGTCTGGGTCGGCATGGTCAGCTCGGGGTCCTCTCCGGTTCCACTCTCCAGTAGCATGCTGAGCTTATCTCCTAGACCTTTCTTCTTAGACCATGTGAGAGGTCCTGATGGAATGACTGGTGCAGTGGCTGGCTCGATGGCTTCATCATAATTCCTAATCTTCTTGCAAATTTAAGATTTATACCAATGATTTGTTAATCATACAAGTATGATTTCTCTATTCATTAGTGAGTAGTTCTTTATATCCTTTTGGTTAGGTAGGCAGGATGCTTGAAGATAAATAATGATTGTTTAAAGCCCTTCATCTTAACTCCCTTCGTGTCTAGAAGCACTTAATGACAGGTTCATTAAGGTTAAAGGTGTGTAGACTAAGAGAGTGTCCTAGGCTTGTTTGTGATTTATGATATGTTATCTTTGTAGCCAAACATGTATTAGGCTATCCTAGTATTCAAACAAGCCTAGATTAGAGTAGTATAAATAGCTATCTCTCTCTTCTTTGTAAGCAAGAAATTCATTTTCCTCAATAATAATCATTCTTACTTTTCTCTCTACTATTTCTCTCTCTCAATCTCAAAATCTCAAAATCTCTTAATCTCATATTTTTTTCATAGTATCAGAGCCAGGTTATATCAATCTGGCATAAAAATTCTGCCATCTCTTTTCTTTTCTCATTCGATCCCATCATGAAACCTCAATCGGACCCGTCGCGGGTGCATCGTCTTTTCATCAATTTTTCCGGCAAGAAATTACTATTTCTTGCCAGTTTCTTCATCAAGGGTTGTTATCAGGCTAATAATGAGTATTTCCCCGGTGGATACATGCAATTTGGTGGTCTGAGTCAAAAGTTATCCAAGTTTCCATCAAGTAATGTCGCGATCGCCTCCGCCGCGAATCTCCGGTTTTGTAACAAGCATATATCCGTCAAATCTTTACCAAATCGAGCAATTTCAAAGCCTAAACTCAATTAGAACGAGTCTAGTTGATGATTATTGATGTCCGATTTTCCCTTTTTCAAGTTTTGAACCTTTCTTGATCAAGTTACTCCGGCGTGTCCAGAATTGACCTCTTTGGGGTATTGGTTGTAAAAACCCTATTCTTTCTCAATCGTTTTCGAATCTTGGACGATCAGAAGTGAGTTAAGGATTTTATGGAGGGTCAAAAGAAGTTTCATCTTAATCCAAATAGTTTTCTCCTTCAAAAAAGGTTTTCTTGAAAGTTGTTAAAATTATGTTTTTTTTTAACAATTTGAGGGAAAGTTGTTTTCAATTTGGTTAAGAGTTTTTAACAACTTTTAATAACTGGATCGTTGTTATTTAAGAAGTAGAAGGCTGTTTAAGGTGTTGACCAGAAGTTTTTAGGCTGTTAAACGGTTGTTGTGTCAGTTAAACACGCCCCTTTGAAGAGAATCAAGCGGGTGTGCACTCATTTGCAAGATTAATCTTTTCTAACCTATCTTGATTGTGTCTGATGGAGCTTCACACACAAATGAAAGCCCCTGTCATGCTTCAAGGGTCAAACTACCTTCTCTGGTGAAGGACCATGAGGACTACCTTATGCAGCAAAGGCTTGTGGAGTCATGTACTCAAAGCGGCCGTGCCAGTTATTGAAACGACTACTTCAGATGGAGCTGCTTCAGACGATCATGATGATCAAAGCCAATGGTTTCAGGAAGACCAGATGGTGTTCTCTATAATCAACAAATCTCTTACTGGTTTTGTCTTAGAAATATATTCATATTGTGAGAATGCTAATGATCTTTGGATGACTTTAAAAACATTGTATAGAAACACTACTAAACTCATGAGAATTTTTGAGGTAAAGAAAGCTTTGAATGATCTTAGACATGAGGATGTTGAGTTCACAACGCACTATGGATCCTTCAGAGCACTGTGGGCAGAGTTAGAGATGCTTAAACCTGTTACAGCTGATCCAATCCCTCTTCATGAAAGGAGGGAACAAGATAAGGTGTTTGTGATGCTCTTGACTTTAATCACCAACTATACTGACTTGATTAAGCACATTATTAGGGAGGACAAGATACTTAGTTTAGATGATGTCTGCGCTAAGATTCAGAAGGAGCAAGGTTCTCATGAGTTGTTTGGCCCCAAAGGAGACTTGGTGGTGGCTCACATAAGCTTCTACAAACAGGCTGACTCCAAGAAAAAGCGGTCTGTGTGTGATCACTGCAAGAAAACTGGCCACACCAAGAAGGAATGCTGAGTTCTTCATCCTGAGTTGAAGCCGAGCTGGTTCATTGACAGGTCCAAGCCTTCACCAGCAAACGACCCCAGCCCTTCACCAACCGTTTATACAACCGCCTCTCATATGCCTTATAATCCGGCTCAAGGACATATGACCACAACTCCTCTTCTTACTTATCCATCTGAGTTTGTCAAGAAATCAGACATGGAAGCTCTCTTCAAAGCCTTTAGCTCTGGTAATGGGTTGGGTAAATCTCTATATGCTTCTTTTTAAACATCTATTACTTCTAAACCTTTGATTGTTGATTCTGGAACTTCTCATCATATGGTAAGTGATTTAGGTTTACTAGAAAACTTAGAACCTGCCTTAGATAGTGTGGTAATAGCTAATGGAATCAATGTGCCAATTAAAAGAATTTGAAAGCTTAAATTGTTTGATAAAGAGTCTAAAGCCTTTTGTATGTCATCTTTCACATCAAATTTGTTTTCTATTAAAAGAACTACAACTGATCTTATTTTTCAAGCTATCTTTGGGCCTAATGATTATACTTTCAAGATATTGAAACAAGTAGGAAATTTGGACAAGGAACAACAAAGAATGACTTGTATGTGCTTGAAGACTTATCCATGCATTTGGCCTTTGAACTGTGTGCTAGTGTATATATCAATGTGAAATCTAATCTTTAGCATGCTAGACTTGGTTATCCTAATCCTAGATCTTTAGAATTAACAATCCCTGGAATAAAATTGCAACATGAAATATGTGAAGCATGTATTCTAGGAAAACATTGTAAAAATATGTTTGAGAAATCTAATATTATATATGAAATTTTTTTTTTTTGGTGCATTTTGATGTTTGGACCTCTGCTTTTTCTTCTAGAGAAAACCACAAGTACTTTGTTACTTACGTTGATGAAAAGTCTAAATATACTTGGGTCACATTGCTTAGTTCAAATGATAGAGTGTTAGAGGCTTTTATTAATTTCCAAACACATGTGACTAAGCAATACAATACAAAGATAAAGTGTTTTAGGTCAGATAATGGAGGGGAGTACACTAGCATCAAGTTCTAGCAACACTTACTCAAGCATGACACCACACACCAAACAAACTGTCCATACACGCCACAACAAAATGGAGTGGCTGAAAAGAAGAACAGGCATTTGATGGAAGTAGTGAGGTCCATGATGTTTCACAAGAAAGTTCCCAAATGATTTTGGAGAGATGCCTTGATGACAGCATGCTACTTAATCAATAGAATTCCAACCAAAGTTCTAGATGATTTGTCTCCATTTGAGGTATTGAATAAAACAAAACCTAATATTGAACATCAAAGAGTATTTGGATGTGTTTGCTTTGTTTTAGTACCATGTGCACAAAGGAACAAGTTGGAACCAAAGAGTACTAAGGCAATGTTCATTGGATACTCTACTACACAAAAGGGATACAAATGTTATAATCCAGAGACTAGAAGAGTCCTGGTATCCAGATATGTAAAATTCAAAGAGTCCAAAGGATTCTATGAAGAAGGAACTTGGAAAGAATTCAAGGACATCTCAACAACAAGATTTGACCAAGTTGAGAACCTAAGTAGGATCTTAGAAAACATTGGCATAGTTCCTCCTAAGGTTCTAGCACCTGTCCTAGCTCCTCCTAACCAAGCGCCAGCTCCTCCATCGCCAGCTCTTGCTTTGGCTTAGCACGAACCAGGACCAGCTCAGGACAAACCGTGCTCAACTAGGCACAAACCGACTCCAACCTCTCTTTGGCAAGGACCGACTTCAGCTCCCTCCAGTCCACCTGAACTTCATCCTCTTGATCATGGGGTGGGGGAGAATCATCAACACATGCTCAGGATGATTCATAAGGAGAGGACACTGTAGGTAAATTACACTATGTTAATGTAGTTCTATCTCTTGCTGCTAACCTTGATTGGGAATTATGGCAAATGGATGTTAAAAGTGCATTCTTTCAAGGTGAGCTAGAAGAGGAAGTGTACATGACACCACCACCAGGTCTAGAAGATCAAGTAGGTGGCGGCAATACACTGAGGTTAAGAAAGGCTATATATGGATTAAAACAATCCCCAAGAGCTTGGTACCATAAGCTGAATGTGACCTTAAGGGACAGAGGCTTCAAAAGGTCAGAAGTTGAACACACTCTCTTTACACTTCAGAGTAAGGAATGTATTGTGGTTATACTCATTTATGTTGATGACATAATCATATCAGAGAGTGATAAAGTAGGCATTGAATCTACTAAAACTTATTTAAAGAGTGTTTTTGATATTAAGGACCTAGGTGAACTCAAATACTTCTTAGGAATTGAGGGTGTAGGTTCAAAGAAGGTCTCTTCTAATCTCAGAGAAAATATATTGTCGATTTACTAACCTCTACAGGCATGATGGAAGCTAAACCCGCTAAGACACCCATGGAAGAAGGCTACAAAATAGAACCTGAGGGGGAGCTAGGAAATGAAAAATTCCATGATGCAAAGTTCTATAGAAAAGTGGTTGGTAAGCTCATATACTTAACCATCACTAGACCTGACTAATGTTTTTCTGTGAATCATGTGTCTCAACATATGCAAGACCCAAAGATAAGGCGTTGGGACATGATTATGCGCTATTGAGATACTTGAAAAACACCAAAAAATAAACTATATGGATGCGTTGCAATGGAAATAAAAAAAGTAGTAGGATATTGTGATGCAGATTGGACAGGAGACAAAGAAGATAGGAGAAGCACAACCGGCTACTGCACCTTCATAGGAGGTAATCTTGTGACTTGGAGGACCAAGAATCAGAAGGTTGTATCTTGCTCTAGTGCAGAAGCTGAATACAGGGCTATGAGGAAGTTTACCACATAATGCATCTGGCTGAAGCAACTCTTTTTTGACATACTTGGCGTGAGCTTGGAGTCCCTTATCAATGTCCACTGTGACAATCAAGCAGCTATACACATTGCCTCTAACTCTGTGTTTCATGAAAGAACCAAGCATATTGAGGTAGATTGCCATAAGGTGAGAGAAGCTATTGAAAATGGAATCATCTTACCTTGCTACAAAAAGAGTGAAGATCAACTAGTTGATGTGTTCACCAAGGCTACAACAATGAAGACTGGCGGCTCTATCTATCCTAGGCTTGGTGAAGCGCCCTAACCCGGAAAAACTACTTCAGGTTAAAGGTTTCCTACCCGCGGTCGAACAAACCGACCGCACTTAGTAAAAATTCCTTAAGTCAAATTTTTACGTAAATTTTTCTTAGCATTTTCAGATTCGATTCAGCGGAACAGTGCATAAACGTGCAATAGATTTCTTATTATAAAAATCGAGGTTCTAGTACAACGATAAGTCTACCAATACATCATCCAAGCTACTAGACCCAATTATTCTACTAAGCCATCTTCCCTTCTTTCCAGCCTTCGTCTCGCGTTTTAGCCACTCCGGTTATCTTCCCGAGTGTTATCTAATCCTGCATCCAAAAGGAGGCATAAGCAACGAAATTGCTTAGTGAGGCGGTCATCCCGTCTCACATAGCTATGGTCAAGAAATCGAAAACAAGTAATCCAATGAATAAGTCAATCATGCAAAATCAGGCCGATATACTTTCCTAAACGTGATTCACCAACCACTGTTGGATCATTCACCAGGACGAGTCACACAAGACTCTCTTATTCACACTTAACACTTAAAACAGGACAGGACAAGTATATTAGATCAGACAGTCAAGCACTTATTGAATCCACACACGCTCACGACCCTAGACCATAGCCACAGTCACGCACTCACCTTAGGATCTTGATGAACCGATGAAATTCTCACGTTCTGACACATCTTGTCGCAGATTGTTCAAGCCACACCGACGTGCGTCACACAAACCTAGCGATTTACTCGGAACACATCGACCAAACACTAAGTCTCTCGATGCTTATTGCCCAGAAAGGTAAAACTCTGAGTTTATCGATGTTTACCCGGATATTCCTTAACCGAACGAACTGCTATCGATGATTACTCAGGTAACTGGGCACCTCTTGAACCTTTCTAGGATAATCGCTTATCTTCCTCGAACTTTCTTTCTTTCAGAGTTCTAATTTTTGTTTTACTCACGCAGGGAATTATGAGGCGACCTGCCTTCTTATTTATATAGGAAGGCGGTTAGGATTTTCCTTTATCCACGGCCCCTCTTATCCCTTCGAATATTCCATTTGTTTGTTAGGATATCAGCATGATTTTCGAAAAGCAGTTGGGATTTAGCGCGAAAATCTCGGAAGTTGTTACCAACAACTTCGACCAACCCAATCCCCTTATCCGCTGGGAATAATCCCTTATCCTTTGGGGATAATTCCCTATCCTTCGGGAATAATTCCCTATCAGCTGGGAATAATCCCTTATCATTGGGGATAATTCCTTTTTCCTATGGGAATAATCCCTTATCCGGTTGTTAGGATATTGCGAAATTTCCGGGAAGTCTGTTACAAGGATATTTCGAAACTTCCTTCCCAGATATCTTTGCCCATAATCCCCGACATTTCCTTTTTCCCCGCCCTTGCCAGTTTTGCCCTCGATCGCGGTCATTACAATTCTCCCCCACTTAGGTAGATTCGTCCTCGAATCTAGGACTTAGTCTTTTTGGACTTAGATGTCTCGACCGCTTGTTTGTCGAACCATTTGGAAACTTGTCCTTCATAATGACTTCAGGTTCCCACGTGATTTCTTCTTCTCCATCACAATCCCAAACGACTTGAATCATTTTGGTTTTCTTCCTGCGATCTGTCTTAACTCTCCTTCCCACGATTCGAACTGGCCTTCCTTCCACAGTCAGATTTTCCTGTAAATCTGCTGGTGGTTCCACTATCACGTTATGTCTATCACTTATGCACTTCCTTAGCATAGAAACGTGGAACACATTGTGGAATGCACTTAAGACTGGTGGTAATTCCAATCTATATGCTACTGTTCCGATCCGTTCCAGAATCTTATACGGACCCATATATCTCAGACTTAATTTTGCAGTCTGATTCGTTCTTTCCTTTCCCTTATAGGTGACCGTCTTAAGATAGATCATTTCCCCAACTTCGAATTCTAATTCCCTTCGACGTTTTTCTGCATAACTCTTTTGTCGATCCTGAGCTTCCTTAATTTTAATCTGTAAAATCCTGATTTTCTCAGTCGTCCTATCTACTAAGTCTGGTCCATAAATGCTTCGCTCCCCCACTTCAGTCCAACATAGCGGGGTTCGGCAAGGCCGTCCATGCAATGCCTCATACGGAGACATTCCAATGCTAGTCTGATAGCTATTGTTGTTTGCAAACTCGGCCAATGGTAAGTACTGTTTCCACTTACCGCCCCAGTCTAAGATAGCCGCTCTCAACAAATCCTCAAGTGTCTGGATCGTTCGTTCCGATTGACCATCCGTCTGCGGGTGATAAGCCGTGCTCAGGTTGACCTTAGTCCCAAGCCGCTTATGCAATGACTTCCAGACCGCCGACGCAAACTTAGAATCCCGATCTGATATTATACTCGCAGGAACTCCATGTAACCAAACGATCTCTTTTATGTACAACTCCGCAAGTTTCTCTGAACCATCTTTCCGATTAACTGCGAGGAAGTGAGCGGATTTGGTCAAACGGTCCACAATGACCCAAATCGCATCCTTCTTATCGCACATCGGCAATCCGGTAACAAAGTCCATCGTGATCAAATCCCACTTCCATTCGGGGATGGGTAATCTCTGCATTAACCCAGCCGGAACTTGATGTTCGGCTTTGACCCTTTGGCATGTATGACAACCAGCAACCCATTTGGCTACATCCCGTTTCATTCCAACCCAGTGATAGTATCGTTTTAAGTCTCGATACATTTTAGTCGCTCCTGGGTGAATGGAGAATTTGGACTGATGTGCCTCTTTAAGAATTTCCTCACGCAACTGCTGATCTTTGGGAACACACACCCGACCATTCACCAATATCGTACCATTATTCGATATCTGATACTCAGTGTTCTCTTTCCTTGCTGCCTCTTTAAGATTCTCGTCAGTATCCTGGGCTAGCCGAACGCGGGTTAACATATCCGCATGGTCGGCAGCACCTAAGCCCAACGGTTCCACATCATCCGTCAATGCGGTAAGGCGCAAAGTGCTTATCATACTGACCAGACCTTCCATGTCTCTTACAACATCCTTGACCACTTTCTTTCGACTTAGTGCATCTGCAACCGAGTTGGCCTTTCCCGGATGATAGTCAATGGTCAAGTCATAATCGGCCACAAGTTCCATCCATCTCCTTTGCCGAAGGTTTAGTTCAGACTGAGTGAAGATATACTTCAAACTCTTGTGATCCGTAAAGATCTGAACTTTTGCACCGTAAAGATAAGATCTCCAGATCTTTAAAGCAAATACCACAGCCGCCATCTCTAAGTCATGGGTTGGGTAATTCGCTTCGTGTTTCCTTAGTTGTCTTGATGCATAAGCGATGACCTTACCCACTTGCATCAGAACGCACCCAAGTCCCAATCGAGATGCATCTGTGTAGACTACATAAGGTGCATCGGGTTCTGGTAATGCCAAAACTGGAGCACTCGTAAGCATTTCCTTCAGCTTAACGAAACTAGTCTCACAGTCTGCTGACCATATAAACCGAACGTCCTTACCGGTCAGCTTGGTCATTGGCTGAGCCATGCTTGCAAAACCCTTAACAAACCGTCTATAATAGCTAGCCAATCCCAGAAAGCTCCGCACCTCTGAGGCATTCTCGGGTCTTGGCCATTCCGCAACAACCCTGGTCTTTTCTGGGTCAACAGACACTCCTTGATCCGAGACTATATGACCCAAGAACCCAATTTCACTTTGCCAAAAGCTACACTTGCCGAGCTTAGCAAACAACTTCTGTTCTCGCAACTTATCCAAAACCGTTCTTAAGTGACCTTGATGCTCATCTTGGTTTTTCGAGTAAACCAGAATATCATCTATGAAGATGATCACAAATTCATCCAAGAAATCTCGGAATACAGTGTTCATCAGCTTCATAAATGCAGCCGGTGCATTGGTCAATCCGAAAGACATGACTACGAACTCGTAATGTCCATACCTTGTCCGAAAGGCAGTCTTTCGAATATCTGACTCAGCTATCGGAATTTGATGATATCCTGAAGCCAAATCGATCTTAGAGAAACAAGTCGCTCCTTTGAGTTGGTCCAACAACTCGTCAATCCTTGGAAGCGGATACTTGTTCTTCACCGTAACTCGGTTCAACCCACGATAGTCGATGCAAAGCCTAAAGCTTCCATCTTTCTTTTTAACGAACAGGACCGGTGCTCCCCAAGGTGAACTGCTCGGACGGATGAACCCTTTCTCCATCAATTCACCTAACTGTTTCTTTAGTTCAGACATTTCAGCTGGTGCCATTCGATAGGGGGCTTTTGATATCGGAGCGGTTCCAGGTTCCAATTCAATAGTGAATGGATCCGACCTTTCCGGTGGTGGTCCAACCAAGGCCTGGAACACATCACCGAAATCTTTAACTACCGGTGGTGTTCCACCAGTTGCATTCGCCGGTCTCTTAGCCGGTGGTGGTGGCAGCAGCCCTTCATTTGCCCGTTTCCCGGATGACTGCGCCAGCTTCGGACACTGAGACCTGAAATTTCCCGGCTCACGACAATGATGACACACCCGATCACCAAAGTTACGTCCCAATTCTCGCGCCCCAGAGTACCTCTCCGGACAGTCCCCAATTTTGTGGTTCAGACTGCCGCACCGGAAACACGCACCCGACATGGTCCTGCACTGACCAGAGTGTGTTTTCCCGCAACTTTGACATGCAGTTTGCACCGTCAATGTCTTGTTGCTCCTGAGACTCTTGTCTGAGTTTCTCCTTTGGCTCGACCCGAATCTCAGTCTAGCAGAAGGTACCGTGGCCGCTTTCCATTCCATATCTGCTAGTTCCGCTTCCTCCCTTAGGCCCATTTCCATAAGAGCCGCTACCTCTACCAGCTCAGACATAGAGTCATATCTCCGCACTTGGCACCGATTACGGAGATTGACTCGAAGTCCCCACAAGAACCGACTTATCCTTGTCTGTTCATCCTCAAATTCACGCCCCGCAAACTTCATGAGAGAGTTATACTCAATCTCATACTCGCGCACATTCATTTTTCCTTGGCGCAACTCGAGAAACGCACGTTGGCATTGGTCAAATACTTCCCTTGGAAAGTACTTAGTGCCGAATTCCTCACGGAACACAGTCCATGAACAATTTCCGCGCCTTGCCTCCACCGTGGTCCACCAAGTGTGCGCGTCACCTTCCAGATAGTGGACCGCGATGTCCTTCTTATACTGATCCGGACATCGAATGGCTGCAAAGTTCCGTTCGAGCCTCGATTGCCACTCATCTGCCTCGATCGGTTTTGCACCACCCGCGAAGTACTTTGTACCCAGCTTACGCATATGATCAGCCATCGTAAGGTACGATGTGATCCTCGGTTCTGGCAATACCTCTTCATCCGCTGCCCCAGCAACCCGGTCATTCACCGCAGGCGGTGGTATCACCGGTGCGGGTGCAACAGGCGCGGGTGCAGCAGGAGCAGGTACCGCAGCCGTCAACCTTTCCAAGATCTGCCCCAACATCCCCATCAACTGTCCCAATTCGGTATGGGGTGCAGCGGCTTCATTCGCAGGCACATTTGCCGCGTCGCCTTCATGACCATTGGTGGGGTTCGCACCATTTCCCCCTATGGTGCGTTCCTCAGGCGCACCACCATTTCCAATCTGAGATCGAGTGTTCCTTACCATCTGCATCGATCACACAGTTTATTAAGTTAGCATAAGACTAACTTATTTTTTTTTTTTTTTTTTTTTAGATATCACTTACCGCGAGACTGGCTGGAAAAGATGGCTTAACCCACTAACCCGTTTATGCTTAACACTGTCCTAGAATCGACCATGCTCTGATACCAAACTGAAGCGCCCTAACCCGGAAAAACTACTTCAGGTTAAAGGTTTCCTACCCGCGGTCGAACAAACCGACCGCACTTAGTAAAAATTCCTTAAGTCAAATTTTTACTTAAATTTTTATTAGCATTTTCAGATTCGATTCAGCGGAACAGTGCATAAACGTGCAATAGATTTCTTATTATAAAAATCGAGGTTCTAGTACAACGATAAGTCTACCAATACATCATCCAAGCTACTAGACCCAATTATTCTACTAAGCCATCTTCCCTTCTTTCCAGCCTTCGTCTCGCGTTTTAGCCACTCCGGTTACCTTCCCGAGTGTTATCTAGTCTTGCATCCAAAAGGAGGCATAAGCAACGAAATTGCTTAGTGAAGCGGTCATCCCGTCTCACATAGCTATGGTCAAGAAATCGAAAACAAGTAATCCAATCAATAAGTCAATCATGCAAAATCAGGCCGATATACTTTCCTAAACGTGATTCACCAACCACTGTTGGATCATTCACCAGGACGAGTCACACAAGACTCTCTTATTCACACTTAACACTTAAAACAGGACAGGACAAGTATATTAGATCAGACAGTCAAGCACTTATTGAATCCACACACGCTCACGACCCTAGACCATAGCCACAGTCACGCACTCACCTTAGGATCTTGATGAACCGATGAAATTCTCACGTTCTGACACCTCTTGTCGCAGATTGTTCAAGCCACACCGACGCGCGTCACACAAACCTAGCGATTTACTCGGAACACATCGACCAAACACTAAGTCTCTCGATGCTTATTGCCCAGAAAGGTAAAACTCTGAGTTTATCGATGCTTACTCGGATATTCCTTAACCGAACGAACTGCTATCGATGATTACTCAGGTAACTGGGCACCTCTCGAACCTTTCTAGGATAATCGCTTATCTTCCTCGAACTTTCTTTCTTTCAGAGTTCTAATTTTCGTTTTACTCACGCAGGGAATTATGAGGCGACCTGCCTTCTTATTTATAAGGGAAGGCGGTTAGGATTTTCCTTTATCCACGGCCCCTCTTATCCCTTCGAATATTCCATCTGTTTGTTAGGATATCAGCATGATTTTCGAAAAGCAGTTGGGATTTAGCGCGAAAATCTCGGAAGTTGTTACCAACAACTTCGACCAACCCAATCCCCTTATCCGCTGGGAATAATCCCTTATCCTTTGGGGATAATTCCCTATCCTTCGGGAATAATTCCCTATCCGCTGGGAATAATCCCTTATCCTTGGGGATAATTCCTTTTTCCTATGGGAATAATCCCTTATCCGGTTGTTAGGATATTGCGAAATTTCCGGGAAGGCTGTTACAAGGATATCTCAAAACTTCCTTCCCAGATATCTTCGCCCATAATCCCCGACATTTCCTTTTTCCCCGCCCTTGCCAGTTTTGCCCTCGATCGCGGTCATTACACTTGGCCTCATGTCCATTCCACACCACTGATCCTGATCATGGAGTGTTATACTCTTTTTCCCTAGAAAATGTTTTGTCTCAATTAAGTTTTCCTTCTTTAGGTTTTTAATGAGATAATGGTTCATGATTGCAAGCTTAGGCATTCTCCATGACTTAAGCTTAAGGGGGAGTGTTGGAATGATGAAGACAAAGAGAAAAATGAAGAAATATGGCTTTAGACTCTAAGCTTAAAGGCGCGAGACTAAGGGAGTGTCCTAGGCTTTTTGTAATTTATGATATGTTATCCTTGTAGTCAAACATGTATTAGGCTATCCTAGTATCTAAAAAGGTTATACTAGAGTAGTATAAATAGCTATCTCTCTCTTCCTTTGTAAGCAAGAAATTAATTTTTCTCATTTTCTCAATAATAAACATTCTCACTTTTCTCTCTATTATTTCTCTCTCTCAATCTCAAAATCTCTTAATCTCATAATCTCTTAATCTCATAATCTTTTATTTACCATGGAAGTGGACTAACAAAAAATAAAAGTTCTTAACCAGTGGGCAAGATTAATTAGTTTATAAACATGAATTTAATTTAATCCTTCTAAAACATCTAACCAATTATCTTAATCCAAAGGCTTACTTATTCTAAAAACTCCTAAAAACACTCTGATACCTTGAACTTAATCTTTGCTTATCTTAGTTAGTTTAATCCTGTAATTTATCATCTATTCATTGTTTTATTCGTGTTTAGTTAATTTTCGCAACTTAGGTTAAATTCAACAACGGTTACCAACCCTTTTAAAACTTGATTTCAGCTGAAATGAGTGAAAACTTGTATTCTTAGTGTTTGAATAAATTCTCAGACTGGATTAATATCTTAAGTATTATTATATCACATAAGTGTTGTTAAAAAACCTACTTATCAATTGGCACCGTTGCCATTTTGGGATAATTTTTCAACATTAGAATTTAGTTTTATTTGAAATTAGAAACTTTTTTACTCATATCACAGTTCTCACATTGTTCCTTGGCTTTTATTTGATTTGTATGCACATTCCCATTAGAGACTCAACGAACCTTCATCCGCAAGTTGAAGATCTCCACCGCCTTGAAAGAGACACATGAGCCCGTGAACACCAAGTACACATCGAATGTTTAGGGAACCAACCTGAATGTCCTCCTACCGATAACATGGAGCACGATGAACCACCACACAATTTTGGCGAGCATATCCCACCACCAGTTCATAATCCTTGCCAGACAAGAGTAATTGGAGCCTATGATGAACCTAATATTTATGGCCACCAAACTGGGATAAGACCACCTTTAATCGAGAACAACAATTTCAAGATTAAGGCAAAAATTCCCACGGGTTACCAATTGAAGACTCTCTTGACCATTTGGACCATTTCGACATGCATTCAAACTTTGCTTGTTTCCATTCTCCCTGGACAACAAAGCACATATCTGACAGAAGAATCTCCCTCCTAACATCATTACCATGTGGGGTGACTGCAAGAGAATATACCTGAGCAAAAATAAATTCCACTACTTATACCGCACGACTGCGCAATGACATCTACTGATTTACACAGCGCTCTACTGAGAGTTTCAGCGAAGTATTGGAAAGATTCAAGGGTTACACCTTGCAATGTCCCTATCATGGCATTTCCCTCGAATCACTTTTGAGTACACTATACATAGGCATTACATCTAAGATCATGATACTCTTTCACAAAGCCTCTAATAGAAATTTCTTGTGAGAAGATTCTGAACAAGGTCTGCAATTGGTTAAGAGTTTAGCTACAAGTGATGGGAACTATGACGAACTATAAAATCCTACTTCGTGCGATGGTGGTGAGCGAGTTACAGCCACAAAAAATGAAATACAAGGACTGAATGACAAGATAGATTGAGTACTCCAAGCAACAAAATGTCAAGTAAGCTTTGTCAGTGAGCCAACATACACTCAAGACTGCCAAATCAAATGGAATAGAAGAGCTCAATTATGTTGGTGGACAAAGCTTCAACAAAGCTTCAACCCGAATATGTTCTACCGCAGTACAAACGTGGAGAATTCACAAGACCAGGACTACCCATCCCAAAAACAACCCACCCAATAATCCAGCCCTAGAATTTTTCCTCCCAAACACCAAAACACCTTCGCAACGGGTTACCAATCCAATGCGCCAACCCAAAATACATTTCTTCCTGGTTACCTACCCAAAGCCAAATAATTAAGCATACCATAATTCCCAAACACCAACCAAAATTTTTCCCTAATCCGCCTCAACAACAAGCTCCTCCTCCTATCCAAGAAGATGAGATAACAAAGATGCTCAAGCAAGTACTAGAAGGACAGAGCAAGAATGCAATTGATATCAACAATAAGATGAAAGAGATCCATACAAAATTGGACAGCATGTATGGAGATTTGAACTCCAAATTTGAGCACCTTGCAACACAAGTATGATCCTTAGAAGCTTCTTCTTCCAAACAGCCAATTGGCACACTTTCATGAATACTGAAGATCAATCCTAAAGAGTAGGTAAATGCAATCACATTGAGAAGTGGGAAATAGATACCATCTTGTACCCTAAAATGAGACGTTTTAGGACCAAGTGAGTGGGTGGTTATAATCTTAAAGCTGATACAAAGGAGAATGAGGAAATCAAACCAGAAGTTAACAAGGTTAAAATTGAAAAAAAGCTACAAAACAAACCGCCGTCAAAGCTCCTTTCGTTTTACCTCCGTATGAGCCAAAATTCTATTTTCTAGGGATATTCAAGAAAATATTGCTAGACAAATACAAGGCTTTATTCAACAAGTAGATGTAAGAAGTAAAAGTCACTCTGCCACTGATCGAAACATTCTGGATGATAACTAAGTGAACTAAGTATCTAAAAGATACTGTCATGGAAAAGGAAAAAGAACTAAAGAGCATGGTGATGCTAACCCATGAGTGTAATACAATAATCCAGACACATACAATCAAGAAAAAAGATAAAAGATACAGGCAGTTTCACATTACCATACAAATTAAGACCACTCACCTTCTCCATATATCTCTGCGATTTAGGGGCAAGAGTCAACCTGATACCACTATCCATTGCCAAGCATCTAGGGTTCCAAATATTTTAAAAATGCCAGATTTCCCTTGTCTTGTTCGACTGCTCTGTAAGCCATCCAATAGGCTTATTAGAAGACTTACCCATTTTGGTAAGGAATTTTGAAATTGCAAACGTATTTCGTTTTATTAGACATGGATGAAGAACGCAAGGATCCTCCCATCCTCGGCTGTTTGTTATTAGCCACCGTTGAAGCCCTTATTGCCATTAAAAAAAGGATGATAGACCTATATATAGGCAATAAGTTCCTCAAATTTGACATCAACAAGATCATGAGGAAGCCAATTATAGATGGAAAAGTCTTCTACATAGAAGAACTTGATGCAATGACGGATGAGCTTCTTAAAAAAATAGCCATTTGAGGATTCTCTTCATAAAGCCTTGACAGTTAAATAAGGAGAGTATATGTTATTGGATGCTGAAAGTGAAGCTTATGAGAAACTTCTGGATGCACATGGAGCTTACAAATGGGAGGTGAGTTTCTTGGAACTGGAACAAGGACTTAGCACCGTTGAAACGGAGGATGTACAAACAGGGGAAATCTTCAAAGGAGAAGATGATCCGTATGATTACTGGTGTGAACTCAGAGCATCAAAGGTAGAACTGAAAACTCTTCCAGAGGGGTTTTGATATGAATTCTTACGCCTAAACTCTACATAACCTTATTTTGAATGATGCATTATTTTAACTTGAAACTAAAACCTTTTAAGCTGAACTTAAGAATTATAGGAAAACTATAGGGTACTCATTGGCTGATGTTAAAGGCATTTCATTATCATTGTGGACACAAAGAATACATTTAGATTAGGAATCTATGACCTTGACTGAGCATCAACAAAGGTTAAATCTTAATCTGTGCGATGTGGTAAGGAAGAAATTTTAAAACTTTCAAGCGCTGGCATCATTTATCTATTTACTCTATCTTAGATAGCAAATGGGTATCCTTGGTACAAAAAAAGAACTGGTGAATGCACCCATTGTGCAAGCACCGGATTGGAATCTCTCTTTTGATGTGTGATGCAAGTGACTTTGCAGTGGGTGAAGTTTTGGAGAAGATAAAGGAATAAAAGCTTCACGCTATATATAATGCAAGCCACACGCTAGTTGAAGCTCAAGGGAAATATGCAACAATTGAGAAAGAGATCCTAGCAATTGGCTTTGCTTTTGAAAAGTTCAGATCATATTTAGTGGGTTCTAAGGTGATTGTACACATACACCATGCTTCTTTGAGGCACCATCGGGCAAGACTTTTGATAAGGATCCTTCAACGTCACAAATTTGACTTGGATATCAAGGATAAGAAAGAAATCGAGAATGGAGTGGCAGATCACCTGTCTAGGCTGTGCATTGACGATTATGTATCTTTAGATGACTCTCTCCCTGAAGAACGTCGCTATAGAGTTACGAACCTTGCGACTAAATAAGCGAAAAGTTAGAAGCATGAAAGCTTTAGAAGAGAGCTTCCCTTGGTATGTTGAATTTGTGAATTATTTAGCCTGTGGGAAGAAACCTCCAAACTTGGACACCTATCAGAGGAAATTTTTTTCAGAGATGTCAGTAACTACTACTGGGATGATCCATGTCTCTACAAACTGTGCAAGGAACAAAAATTATAGGAGATGTGTACCTGAGGAAGAAGTTCAGGGGATACTAACCCATTGTCATGGTGGAACTTACGGTGGTCACTTTGGAACTTTGAAGACAGTAACAAAAGTGCCTTAAGCAGGCTTCTAGTGGCCGAAAATGTTCAAGGATACCTATAAATTCATCAGCATGTATGACACATGTCAAAGGAAAGGGAACATCAATAGAAGAGATTTGATGCCGCAAAACCTAATTTTGAAGTGGAGATCTTTGACGTTTAGGGTTTAGATATCATGGAACCATTCCCCTTCTCCTATGGTAATTATTATATTCTTGTTGCTGTAGATTATGTCTCCAAGTGAGTAAAAGCTATCGCCAGTCCTACCAGTGATTCCAAGGTGGTAGTGAACATTTTCAAGATAATAATTTTCCAAGATTTGATGTACCAAGAAATTGAATCAGCGATGGAGGAAGCCATTTCATCAGCAAAGTTTTTGAGACCTCCTAAAAAAAGCATGGAGTTAAAGATAAGGTAGCAACACCTTACCATCCCCAAACCAGTGGGCAATCAGAGTTGTCGAATAGGGAAATAAAGACAATTTTGGAGAAAAATGTTGGGTCAACGATGAATGATTGAGCAGCAAAAATTGATGATGCACTTTGAACGTACATGACAGATTTTAATACACCAATTGGGACGACACCCTTCACCCTCCTTTACAGGAAGGCATGCCAACTGCCATTTGAACTTTAATATAAGGAAATATGGACAACCAAGTTGCTGAACTTTGATATCAAAACTGCCCAAGAAAAAAGGTTGATCCAGCTGAGTGACCTTGATTAGAACCGATTGGAAGCATATAAGAGTTCAAAGATATACAAGAAAAGGCCTAAAGCTTTTCATGACAAGCGGATTCTACCAAGGAAGTTCAAACCAGACGATCTGGTCTTACTCTTCAACTCACGTCTCAAACTCTTCCATGGTAAGCTGAGAAGCTGCTGGTCTGAACCTTTTAATATCAAAAAGTGAAGCCCTATGGAGCAATCTCACTCTAGAAGAACGATAGTAGAGAGTTTACTATCAATGGTCAAAGACTGAAACCATATTTAGCACAAGATATTATTGGAGAAGAAAGAAAGGTGTCTCTCCAAGATCCACCCAACTCCTAAAAAGGGAAAAGAAACGCCAAGCTTAAGACGTTAAAAAAGCGTTCTTAGGAGACATTCCCATGTTATCCTTCTGTATATATTTGTTAGGAAATGTTTATGTGGTTTTACTTTGTTTTATTTTATTTTAGGCTTGTAACAGGTTAGTAAACAGGATTGAACAAAAGGTGGAGGGAACATATTTTCTGATCAAGGAAAAAAGAGGCAAAACTTGGGAAACAGGTTACCAAACCCTTGTGTAGTTTTCCTAATCCCAGGTAAGTCAACCACATTTGACCGGTTCAAATCAAGTGAGTTAATACCCTATTAGTGCAAATTGGACAAAACATGGTCGTTTTTGCTCACGGTTTTTCTCTTCTTAATCTCATTCCTCTTCCTTTGTTGTTTTTACTCTTTTCTTTGGTAACTTTTCTCTACAATTAGCAATTTTGTACTCTCTCTCTCTCTCTCTCTCTCTCTCTCTCTCTCTCTCTTCAATACTCTTCAAACCAAAACGATTTCAGCTTATTCTTGTTAAACTTCAAACAAATTCTGCTCTTGCTTCATCAGTTCGCTAATGTACCCATTTAAAATTTGTGAAACAAAGGTAAAAAAGTTTGCCCAAACCTTAACCCTTCTGATTTTATAGAAATTGAGGTTCTTTTTAAGGGTTTTAGCGGGGTTAGTAATCCCTTGTGGGTAGAATGAAGCGTAAGAAGATGTAGTTTCAAAATCAGACCTAGATATCTTCATTTTTTGCATGTTGCATTTTCTTCCTATCTAGTTGAATCTGGCAAAACCCACTCACTACTCAAATACTAACTCTGATTTTGAGTATTATTGTGATTGTAGGTCAAAAATGGTGAGAACAAAGAGCCAAGCAGCTCAATCCCAGCCTCATGCAGACAGCTATCCACCACAACCAAGCGATACAGTGAGCAGTGACATAATTGGGAATGACAGGGAGGAGGCTGCAACATTGAGCGAAGCAAGAAGCAACAGAGCAACAAGAGCGGATGAGCAATGGATAGAAAATGAAGAGAGGGATTTGGCATGGAAGGCAGCATCAAGGAAAGGAAAAGCTAAGGAGATAGGAGAACATTCGTCTCCCGCAAGGCGCCAAGGGGCTGATGAGAACCTTAACGCTAGCGACAAATATCTCCTGGATATGGCTCAGAGACCATCCCAGCCTAGCTAAATCTAGTACTACGACGACTTCATGGGGATTCCTTTTGTCCCCAGAAAATTTTTGTTGATCAATCCTTACTCCATAATATGAAGATCTTCAACAATGTCTACAACATCATCACAAGTGTGGGGTTGGGAGCTCTTACCTTAATGGCTCAATCGGGTTTCAGGGACTGACTTACAAGTTCTTTGCTTCCATGACGCTGCATTTCAACCCAGAGCTTAACAGCACGGCTCATTACCTAGGTTACATTAGGTTCATGAGCCTTATCACATGGGTTTGCACAAGTTAAACTCTCTCCGATAAGGTATAGACACCTCTTTGGATATCCAAGGCTTCACAAACTTAGAGCATGTTTGGTGGAACATCTCAAGCGAGAAGTACCTAGCCGGAGTGTGCAACTAATCCATAATCAGAAGTCCATCTATTCAGTATGTGCACAAATTCCTCACCCATATTATCTAACCACGCCAAGAATCCTACACCATCAAGGAGAAAGAGATGGTATTGGTTACCAAGTGGATCAAACCGTTCCTCAAGGCTTGCCTAAACAACAGATCGGTGGGAGGAGATGGGTAATCAGTGAATATGGCAGCAATTTGGCAACAAGGCTGATGAGAATTCGGGAGGAAGCCATGATGTCCAGACATAACCAAATCACTCAGATCATTGTCGGAGGCATCGTAACCACTATTTTCTTGGAGATCAGGGTATCTCTCTCTGCCCACCCACTCACCCTCAGCTCATCGATGAGATAGCCCTCTCCAATTCATGGTTTTTGAGAGGGTTAGTGAAGGACAAATATGTATACCGCTTCCACCAAGAGGAGTCTAACAGAGACAAGATCCTGCTCCTGTACAATGATTTAAGAGACATGACTCGACTGAAGAATATTATCTTCCACCCACCTTGCTCAGCAACGTACACAGCCGCAAAAGACCCTGTTCCAACATCATTCTGGAAAGTGAAGAAAATCAAGGCTGATTTAGCTGCCTGTAGAACAAAGAAGGAAAGGACAGAGCCATCAAACGCAGCAGAAAATCCGTCTACGGTGCATAAAGATATCGATTCACTCCTTACCATGAACTAGTGTCAAGCTACCCAGTGCAAGTAGCCCATAAGCACATCGGTCTCCTAATCCCTCTGTTACTATCAAGAAAGGAGCATCGAGAAGATGAGGAAAGTCATCGCCAGAAATTGGGATGCCAATCCGATGCCGAGTCCAGTTAGCCTTCTCTAACAAAAACAGCCCCAAAACAGAAGGCTCTGCAATCTCCAACATCCAGCAACCCCTCTATATCTCTGTTCTCCTCTGATTCCACCGACTAAGAGTCCTTATATGTACCACACATCATCATGTACTTATTTACATCCTTCTTTTATCTCTGTCGTTTTTGGTCCTTTCCACGTTATTAGTTACACCGAGACGGTGTGAACTAAGTCTGGCGAATGGACTTAGTCGCTAATTTTGTGTTATGTGATTTGTTTGTATGAGTCATGCATCATTAACATCTATTTTTATAATATATATATATATATATATTTCATCTAGTTTGCTAGGATCATTTTTACATATATATTTAAAATAACTTAATTAATTTTCTGAAATGTCAACTTATGATAAAATGCATTGCTCTCTAATCGGTTATTGATAAGCTATTGAGAACATTGAAAAATGTCTGAAAAGTTTCACTTTTGACAAGATCATATTGTTTTGGAACCCACATGATTATTTTAAAGCAATTCCATGAATATTGAACTTAATTGAATCATTAATTCTCCCACTTAGGGGCGTGAAATGCATAACTTGTGGTTTTAAATTGTTCCATTCGATTTTCTCATCCTTTGACCATTCTCTTTTAACCGAATAAATTCCACACTTTGAATCTCAAATCAATCTTTTGAAACCCAAACTATTTTTCTGAGTGAGGTATTTTTTCGGAAATGTGGTTCATGTTTAAAATGGTTGAAGAAAAGGTATGAGAAGGGAATCATTTCTATTGAATAGCCAGCAAGTTAGTAAAAAATTTTGGGTAAATAGTCAGAAAGTGGAAAAGGTGAGTGCTTTAAGAATAAGTGAGAAAAACTCTGAGAAATGGGATACCAACCCATTGTGAGTGAATAAAAAAAGAAAGAAAAAAAAGAGAATCATAATATGGTGAAGTCTAGGCTAAGTAAACAAAAACATGTGTTTCTTGAGGTTATCTCCCTTAGTTTATTTCAAACATTTCGTCTTTAGTATTTTTGTAAAAAAATCGGACTTAGCCTATTGAAGCTTTTTGAAAGTTTTATGATGAGGACATCGAGCCAGCCACCACACCAGTCATCCCACCAGGACCTCTCACACGGTCCAAGAGGAAAGCTTTAGGAGACAAGCTCAGCATGCTATTGGAGAATGGAACCGGACAAGAACTCGGACTGACCAGACCGACCAGGCCCAGCCCTGGACCGACCGTGCTGACTGTGACCGTGCCAGAGCTGACCGTGACCATGCCAGGACCATCCGACCAGACCGTGCCTGGACCAACCGACCCCTTCCAACCGGACAAGGAAGAATGGAGGTTCCTTCTTGAAGATTCTTCTTCCTCCGGTGTCTTTACCATTACCATCTGGTAGAGACACCAAAAGTCTAGCTAGGAAATTATACTCTTTTTCCTATATTCGGTTTGTCCCACTGGGTTTTCCAAATAAGGTTTTAATGAGGCAATACTCTTAGTGCGCCAGACGGTGAAGACTTGTTCACAACTTCACACAATTCACAAGTCATCACCTATTTCTAGCCTAAGTTTTATTGGGCTTTTTCTATCTTTAATTCTGTCTCTAGACTAATTATGTTATTTGGGCTTATGAGTCATGTTGACTACTTAGGCCCAAAGTCTATTTTTAATTGCCATTAAGTAAACTTCTTGCTATTTTAATTCCTTGAGAGACTAAACATCATGTTGTTTAGCCTAAGTTGTAATAAGGCATTATATAAGCTTTTTGTCTATTTATTAATAAAATAACAAGCATTTTAGAACAAAAGAAAACCTAAGACTCTTTGATCTGAACCCCTTGGTATCAGCCGTGTTCTTCAACCAACTTTTGGTTGAAGTTCTTGGAGTATCACAAGCCCTTTCACAGCTTGTGTGGTCTCCTCGATCCACCCTTCGCTTCTATCTCTTCTGTCCAGAAACCTGAGTTTCTCGGTGAAAAGACAGGCACCACACGGTTCTTGCATCATCTGGTATCAGAGCTTAAAGTTCATGCTCATCATGTTGATTCTATCCTTTGTTATTTGGCAATTTTCTCTTGTTTTTGTTGCACTTGTTTTTGCTTTTGATTTGGTTTCTTTCTCTTTTCCCTGAAGTTTTCGGTAAGAATGTGAAGGAAACAAGTCTCCTACCACAGAAATACAAAAACAAATATCAAGTTCTATCAATCCATAAACTTGTTTTCATATTTGTTTTTTAAAAAAAAAGTGTTAGATTGTTTAAAACGAATTAAGGCTATTTAGAAAACTCACCTAGAGCACTAGCTTCACCTTGAGAAATCGTGTACCAAGAACTTGGACTACACGCAAGTGTTTTGTTTACTAGCCTAGGTTTGGGTCCTTGTTTGTCAAAACCGCGCCTTAGTCCCTTAGTTCCTTAGCTCCAAGTTCCTTGTTGAATTGAGGTCTAGGTCTAGGTCTTGTTCGCTCGTGACTTCCTAGAGCTAGGTCCCTTAGTCCCGCACTTAGTGAAAGAATATGAGAATAAGATATTTGAAGATTTAGAGAATGAGAGAATGAGAGATTAGAGAGATTAGAGAGAAAATGATTGTATTAAGAAAAACAGAATAATAGTTTCTAAGTTACAAATGAGGAGAGAGATAGTTTATACTATTCTAGTCTAGGCTTGTTTAGATACAAGGATTGCCTTATACATGAATGGCTACAAGGATAACATAATACTAAAACACAAACAAGCCTTAGACACTCCCCTTAGATGACTTAGACCACACGCCTTTAATCTAGAATTAAAGGCCTTCTTCCTTCATCATTTATTCTTCATTCCAACACTCTCTCTCAAGCTTAAGAAATGTAGAATGCCTAAGCTTGCAACCATGAATCATTACCTCATTAAAAACCTAAAAAAGGAAAACCCAATTGGGACAAAACATTTTCTAGGGAAAAAGAGTATAACACTCCATGTTGGGAACGTTGTTTTGAAATGGTCATAAGGCCAAGCCTTGGATAGATGGAGGCGCCATAGAAGACATCGTGGAAATTAGCTAACTCTGTAGAGAGCTTAAGCTTATAAGCAACTTCCCCTATCCTTTCTGTGATAACATATGGTCCCAAGAACCTCGGCTTAAGCTTCTTCAGCTTCCTGTAGCTGTCAGCTCCTCTGAAGGTTCTCATCTTCAAATATACAGAGTCTCCTACTGCGAAAACCAAATCCTTCCTTCTTTTATCAGCATAATTCTTCTGACGATAATGGGCTTCTTTAAGCCTACCGCGTAACAACTCAACTTGTTTCTCTGTCTCTCGAACCATATCAGGATCCAAATCCCGTCGTTCTCCAACTTCAGTCCAACAAAGTGGAGTTCGACAAGGTCTACCGTACAAAGCCTCATAAGGTGTCATCTTAATACTCGCATGGTAACTGTTATTATAGGAAAACTCTGCTAGAGGAAAAAACTTTCCCTAACTGTCACCCCAATCAAGAACACAAGCCCGAAGCAAATCTTCAAGAGTCATAATGGTTCGCTCTGACTGCCCATCTGTCTGAGGATGGTTCGCTGTACTGAGATGCAGCTTAGTACCCAGAGCTTTCTGAAATGCCTGCCAGAAAATCGAAGGGAACTTTGGGTCACGATCTGATACAATGCTCACTGGAACACCATGCAGTCTAACAATCTCATCCAGATAAATCTGAACCAAAACCTCGGTCTTAACCGTCTTCTTGATTGCTATAAAGTATGACGACTTGGTGAGACTATCCACCACTATCCAAAAAGCATCATTACTGCTTGTTGTCCTTGGAAGTCCGGTCACAAAATCCATAGTTACCATATCCCACTTCCATTCTGGTAATGGTAAATCCTGAAGTAACCCACTCGGAACTTGACGCTCAGCTTTAACCAATTGACAATTCTGACATTGAGATACCCAAGTTGCAATATCCCGTTTCATACCTTCCCAATGGTAATAACGCTTCAAATCAGCATACATCTTGTTGTTGCATGGATGTATAGAAAAACGAGAATGATGAGCCTGACTTAGTATCTCCCTCTGCAGTGCCTCAACTGGAGGGACACAAACCCGGTTCTTGTACAAGATAGTACCATCAGATGCAGTGCGATATCCAATCACTGCTTTCTCGATCATCCTCTTAAGTCCCAAATCACCTGATTGCATCCCGAATCCTGTTAAGAAGATCAGCTCGCTCCCACATCGCCAATCCGGTCTGGTTATCCTCAACCGATGTCACACACAACCTCATACTTGCCAAGGTATCAACTAACTCTTGCACTTCCTTAGTGCATGAAACATCTGCCCTTCGACGGCTTAGAGCATCTGCCACCTGATTCACCTTTCTTGGGTGATAAGCAATGTCCAAGTCGTAATCTGCCAATAACTCAATCCAACGCCTCTGCCTTAAATTCAAGTCGCTCTGCGAGAAGATGTACTTCAAACTTTTATGATCTGTCAAGACCCGGACTTTTTCTCCATAGAGATAAGCTCTCCATATCTTAAGCGCAAAGACCACTGCAGCTAACTCAAGATCATGATAGTCACCTTGTTCAAACCCCGATAATCGATGCACAACCTGAAACTGCCATCCTTTTTCTTGACGAACAAAACTGGTGCTCCCCAAGGCGAGCTACTTGGTCGAATAAACCCTTTATCTGTTAGATCCTCCAACTGCTTCCTCAACTCCTCCATTTCTGATGGAGCTAAACGATAAGGTGCTCTCGATATAGGAGTGGTACCAGACTCCAACTCAATTATGAACGGCTCACTTCTAGGCGGTGGTGGTCCTTGCAAAGACTCAAAAACATCTGTATAATCTGACGGTACTGGAATCGTGCTGAGATTCAACTCCGAACCCTCCCCCAATATAGATATAGTCGCCAGATAAGCTTCATTACCCTTAGCAAGTAAGTCCTCTGCATGAATCATCGATATAAGCGGAATACCGATGCTAGCTCGAACACCTTGAAAGACCAATTTTCCACCATCTCTCGGAATTAACACTCTAGTGTGATGGCAATCCAAGGACACCATATGCTTAGATAACCAATCCATCCTGAGAATAATTTCATAATGATTTAACTTCATCTCGACCAGCTCTCCCAGCAATTCAGTATCGTTAATTACAATCGGAACATCGATGTAAACTCCGGAGGTCTCCATAACTTGTGTACCAGCCGTCTGAACTCTTTTTGCCTTAGGTGTGAACGTTCCGGAGAAAGATCACTGCTTTGAGAATTGGGAATTAACGAAGCTATGAGTAGCTCCGCTATCAAATAAAGTGTAGGCATACACACCTCCTACTAAAACCGATCCTACACGATTTTATGCAGTTCAGGCAATACAAACAATATTCGAAAAAGAATAACAAGGCATGCAGGACAAAAGAAAATTAATGGACATACCGGCGATCGGCTCAGCACCAGCTAAGGTCTCCAAAGCAAAAACACGAGGTCCAACTGCCTGACGCTTAGGAGGAGGAGGCAAATTATCCCTTGCTGGACCAGCTGCTGGACGTGCTACCTGCTGCTCGACTCTACGAGGCTTCTGACAATACGCAGCAATATTGACCTCTCTCTCCACAGTTAAAGCATTGAGGTGGACCTCTACCCCGGGGACACTCGGTACTTTTATGACCCGGCTGGTTGCAGGAATAGCAAATGACCTGCTTTTGGATCTTGGCTGCTCCACTTGCTGCTCCCTGAGCTACATCCCAAGTCTTCTTCTGATTATCATTTCCTCTAGGCGCCTTGGATGATGAACCCCTGAGATATCTCTGCTCCTAAGCCAAACCTTCCTCCTGCATAGCTGCTCTCTCAACAAGCTCATACATCGAAGAATAATCTCTCACTGAACAACGGTTCCTGATCTAAACCCGCATTCCTTTCAAGATTCTCCGAATCAACTCCTGTTCGTCATGGTAACGACCAGCAAACCTCCTCAAACGAGTAAATTCCACCTCATAGTCGCGTATCGAGTGACTCCCCTGACGAAGATCCTGGAAGGCACTCTCCTTCTTGTCCATCATCTCCCGTGAAAAAAACGCTTCGAAAACTCCGAGTTGAAATCCTCCCAAGTCAAGTGCTCACAACCACCGGCTCTAGATACGACTCCATCCCACCAATACAAGGCGCTATCCTTGAGGTACTGTACCGCTAAACCTAAACGATACTCTGCCGGACATCTCGTATTCTCGAAATTCCTCTCCAGCCTTCTCTTCCAGTTATCCGCAGCTAAAAGGCCTGACTTCCCAGTAAAATACTCAGTACTCATCTCCTTCATGTGCCTCAAAGCATCCCAGTAAGATAACTCAGGCCTCAGAGCATGGTTGGGTGGTGGCGGTGGTGAGTAATACATTCTGGCCCCAGCAAGCACATAACCAGTTGGTGGTGGATGTGGAATAGGCCCTCCCGCCCCAACAGCAGGCTCACGAGGAAGAGATCTCTCCTTCGAATGAACTTCCTCAGTTTGCTCCTCCCACATCTGCTCTCCAAACCTCTGATGGTACCTCAACAACTCGGCCTGCAACGCCTCAATCTGCGACTGAGAACTCTGATTCTTTGCCTCAGAAGAGTCACCCTTAGAACCAGATCCACGACTCGGGTTAGACTTCTCTGCAACACTCCCAGAAGATGCAACAGAGGCAGTGACTCTAGTAACACGAGCTCTCTTTGCCACTTCTTTTCCCTTAGGCGGCATCTGAAAGATTAACCAAAGATCAGCACGACGAAACACAAATTCTAAAAGCACAGCGGAAGAATATTTAAATAGGTCAATGAGCTGTTCCCCTTTGTTTTTTTTTTTTAAATACATTTTCGAAAAACTACTAAAAACTTTTTCTCAAGACTGTCTATCCGGGTCAGCACCGGTTTGACAAACTTGGCTCTGATACCAAGTTGAAACGACCCAAATTCTCCAAATATAATAATAAAATAATATTTCCAAAATAGTCCAAAATACTTTATAAAATAATAATATCAAAATAATTTAACGTCAAAATAATCAATCGAAATCCATCTTATATAAATAATAAATAAATCTGGAGAATATTATTCAGAGGTAGAACAGCTTCATCGACTTCAACGCTACTCGGGTACGACAACAGGCTCACCTGAAAGATTGGGGAGAGGATGAGTAATTTGAATTATCCAGTGAGAAATGAGTCTAAGGACATGAATCCACCAGAACAACTTATAACAATAATCTAAAGCAAGTCTAAGGCTAAAACATATAAACAATCATAGTGTCTAGAACACTAAAACATATGACCACTCAGTGTCACACACACAAACCAGGGAAGACGTTTTCATGCAGGGCACGCCTTACATGACAAACGGCCAGACGAATCTTCATGCAGGGCACGCCATACATGACAAAAACTCCTTCCCTTCACAAACACACGAAAACATGCACGTCCTCATGCAGGGCACACCATACATGACAAACGGTCATGTGGATCTTCATGCAGGGCACGCCATACATGACAGACCATCATCACACCATAACTCAATCCAACATGATTTGAAAGTCTGGGTCTAAATGCCACAGCACCACTATCGAACCAACCTATCGCGAGCTTCTAACGCTTGTATCTAACACAACACGTCAATACAACTTAGCATGCTCAAACAACCAACCATCACACAAAAGTTTTAGTCCTTTAATCCTATGAATTCTATGTGATATATATATATATTTGTTTACATAATATATAGTTTATACAATCACAAACAATAACGCGTCTATTATTAATTAGACCCGTTACGTACATATTTTAAACAAAGACTCGAACTAGATATTAATGGCTATAAGAATGAACTAATGGAAACACTCGACAAATTCCTCACCTTAGCAACTTATGAACAAACTTTCTTTTTCTGGAAACTGCCAAAAAAGGAAAACTTCCTTAAATGGAAATCTGCCATAAATAGAAGTTCGAAACAAAGTGAGGTTTACTGATATAAGAATGTCCAAAAACGATATCAGTAACCACTCGGAACCAGATTCCAGATCAGAACGACTCCTATACAAAATTACTAAAATACCCTCACAACTTCAAACAGCCATAACTTTCAAACCACAGTAATTCATGAGAAACTGAAGGCATATTCGGAATCAGAACAGCATGAACTATCACATACCGGAAAATTACGCAGATCGAAGATGTTTCAATTTTCCAGCGAACATTCCGGCGGCGATTGACGGTGCGTCCGGCGACAAATTCCGGATCTTCCGGTTATCCTGGCTTCGTCTCGGAGAGATCTACAGTTTGATATGTAGATCGCTAAAATCTGATACCGTATGAAGAAGTTATGATCGAAAATCCAAATCTGGAAAAACTCACCTCACGACTCCGGCGAGTTGCGGTGCTTCTGACGACGGCGGGGATTGTAGCGGCGGCGACAAATCCAAAATTTGACAGAACTTCGCTGGAAAATGAGTGTGTGAGGCAGAAGGGGCTTTGCCTCTCCTTTTATATACTTTAGGAAGAGGAAATGCTCTAGGGGTTAGACAATTGGGCCTCAATTTCGTGTGGCCCTTGGACTGGGATGTTACATTATCCTTCGTCATCTGAACGGTCAAACACTTGAATTTAGCCTCCCATTGTATTTTGGACTCTTTCAAGCGGACATCATAATTAACGGCTCACTGGTTCTCTTTCTTGAGCTGCATACATTTATTCTTTAGAGCCTTGAATCGAGCCAATGAAGAATCTTCTGCCGCGTCAATTTTTTCCCTCAAGAGTTTCCTCTTAACCCTTGTGCTTTCATTCCAACGCCAGTTTTGGTAAGATTCAGCATCATATGCACGAACAATCTTGTCTGCAGCCGATAAAAACTAAAACCAAAAACGAGTGTCAGATTTTGAAACAAATTATTTGATAAACATGCCTTCATACCAAACTGGGCCATATCAATGTACGCCTCGAACTCCACAAAAGTTTCTGGAGCAGGAAGATTAACATTAGGATATTTGACCATGGAGAAAATATTAGCTGATTGAGGAGCATCGGGGCAAACTGCTTTCAACGTGTCGAATTTTAAACATAGGACGACTCAAAGTGTCAACTGGGAGACGCAAGTTGGTTTGGAGACGCCTTTGTCTCTTATCAATGCGTACCTCAATAACATCTTTTCCTTTATCCACAACTGGAGCCTAGAATTTTTGACTTGGTCTGTTTTCAATTGATACCGGAGCAGTAGAAGATGGGACGTCCTTCACGACTTCCCGAGTCACTGGGACATGCGAAGCTAGGGATCTCCTTTTTTCCATACACGAACCAAGAGTTGGATCAGCTGCATGAGAAGCCTATTTAGCTGCAGGAAGTTTCAGCTCGCACATACAAGGTGATGACTTAACAATGGGAGATATCGGCTCGGCAACGGAAGGTGTCAGCTTGGCAATAAGAGGAATCGGCTCGGCAGTACGATTTTTTGCCTCTTTCTTGTACTTTTCTTTTTCTTCTTGTCAATTGCGTAAAGCCATCACTTTTACCATTTTCGCTTAGGCAATAACAGCTCTAGGATGAACAACTTTCCAAAACTACAAGAAAATAATTGAAGATGAGAACTCTAAATAAAAACTTAGATAAGAGGAAATAGAAAGACACATTAGAGATTTTTAGGAAAAAATAATTGTGAAGAGGAGAGGAGATGGGCAAGAATATATATAGCCTCTATGGCACGGATTTCAAGCAAAAATATTTTCTTTTTTCAAAAGTTTTTTTAGAAATATAAAGAAAAATCAAAGAAAAAATTACAAAAATCTCTTATAAGAGGAAACAACCCGAACATCATCTAAATTGATTTCTCTTGTACTAAATTACCGACAAACTTCACTTACAATAAATATCATTCCAAGAACTACTTCTCGCAAAATAACGTTGACAAACTTTACGAAGATTTTGAAAAACAGCTACAGCATTCCTTTGGACAGAACATGAAGATAATATTTTCAGCTTAATGACATCACTTCCGGTTACTTCAACCTAATTCCTCATGCAAAATACTGATGACTTGGGGAGCCAAACTGTTAGGGTCAAAATCTACACCTTCTATATTAATAGATAAAAATAGTTAAGTATGAGAAATATACAAGGTCATATTTGTGTAAGTTTCCAAAGGTACAAACGGAAGCCACACCAAGCTATTCCTAGCCATGTTCAAGCTGCAGAAGAAAAGGAAAATACTAGACTAAGACACATGCCCGATGGACGAACCAAACACCATTTGGTCGAGCCAAAGATTCCTTGGCCAATCCAGATGGTCTTTTTCTGAGCCAAATGGCCATTGGACGAACCAAATGATTCATGGCTTCATGTTTCTGGGCATTGCCGAGCCAAATCCAATTAAGTCAAAGAGAAAGACCTTTTGTTATTTTGGCTCAGCCCATTTTACATGTTTTCTCTAGAAGTTTCTCTCGAAAGATCATTCAAAGAAAAGGTCGAGGCAAAAATGAAAGAAATCATTCGAAAAGGAAGAAATCTACACGAAAAATAAAACGTTTATACAAATGGAAGGAATATTTAAGCATAAGTGAAGGAAATCTTCGGGAAGATATTCACTAAAGCTTCGAGTTATTATAATATAAATGGAAACATAACTTGGAATGAAGACACAATTTCTTGAACTGAGAAACGCAAGACTAAACACTTAGCGTTTTTTTCAGCATTTTTGTTTACGAGTTTAAATTGAACAACTCACGAATCTTTAACCTTTGAGTTTATCGAATCAGCAATAATAATAAAAACCACTTTCGGATCATTAATTTTTTTTTTCTTACTTAGAGTTTGTGGAGCCCTAAATTTAATTTCCAAATTTAGTTGTGCGAGTTTTGACTCTCATAGTCTTTCATGTGTTTGTTTTACGTTTTTTGGGTCCAGTTGGTCTCCAATTGGGTCATTTTCAGGTCAAGGTTTAGCTCTGTGTGCTTCATTTTGCTTGGCGGCCAAGGATTCATGGAGTGTTATGGTTTCTAGTTCCAGTTTGACGCTACGGTTGCCTTGGATTTGTGATATGGTTTTTCTTCCTCTTCTGCGATCGGAGGTAGTGAATGGTTTCCGAGTTTTGGCTTTGCTAAGTATTGATGGCTCTTCTCAGCAAAGCTGCTTCATCCTCACTGGTTTGTGCTTCAACTTCGAGTTATTCCTTCCTTTTGATGCTTAGAGTTGATGTTGCCTTCTTCTATCTTCTGTGATTGATTGATATTTCATGGGGCTTGGTTCGCTGCTATATGCCTTTTATGTCCTTACTGTAATCAAATTGTAACCTATTTGCTTTGATTTGGCATGTCTAAGTAGTTCTTATTAAGTGCTTTACCATCCTGTAAACTTTTCCCTTTTTTAAAATTAAAAATTTGGTTAAAAAACATTAAATAGGGGTTATAACTCTTTTCTCTTTATATTGAGGATTCTTTTGTTTTGTTTTACATATATACAGCTTTTGACGAAAAATTAGGTAAAGAAATGTGTTAGTCACTACTTGGATTTAGTTAGATCATTTTTTATCGATGACAACATCTATGACAATAATTTTCAGTTGATATATAGTTAGTGTGGATCTCTCAAATATGGTGAAACACATATATGACAGCAGATTATTCATTTGATGAATAGCTAGTATGAATCTCTCAAAGTGTGGTGACATGAGCGACAATTTCCTAATGGTGACGAAACAATTCTCACGAATGGTGTCAGAATGATTCTCGCAATTTGCTGCCATATCCTACTGGTACTGTCGTAGGAGTCTATTTTTTTATTAAGATATCATATCTAACTGGCGATATTATATATAAACAATTTCTGAAACACTTTGGGTGAAAACTTTTTTTTGTCTTTAATTTTTTAGTTTAAAATTATAAATTTATCAACAAATCATACAAATTCGACTTATATTCGATTCATATCAAGGATTTAGTGGGTAATACAGATCTAAACCGGGTTCGAACCATATCTGATAATTTTGATTATTTTTTGTAATAAGTGGTGGACCCACCACTTCTTCATTTCCCTTCGACGACTTTTTTCTTCTTCTCCATCTATCCATTATCTCCATTTATCCATTTCATTCACGAGAAAAATGGTGTAATTCCAAGAGAGATTCTAAAAATTGAACCACGAAAACCACAAATCAGAGTTCAAATCATTCACTTCTCATTCACAAATTGGAGTAAAATTTATCTAAACCCAAAAATCCCTAACCCTAAAAATGGCTCCAAAAAAGCGTAGAGCACCGCCGAGGAAAGAAGGAAAGAGCAAGAATGCAAAAGAACCAGAGCGAGAGTTGTGAATGGTAGTATGGACGCCTCCTCCACCATCCCCTCAAACTCTTCCATTCCCTTGAACTCCTCCATCTCCCCGAACTCCTCCATCCCCGTCAAATCCTCCATCTCCAAGACATCCATCTCCAAATCCTCCACTCCAAACCTCCATCTACAAGTCCTCCATCTCCAAGTATTTTTTCAATGGCTGCGTCGTTAATGGCTGGGTCGTCTTCTCAGGTTCCCTCCTCTTCTTAGTTAGAGGTAAACCATAAATGATTTGATACATTTTTGTCGTTGGTTTGAAGGAAATTTGAATGAAAATTGATTGGTAGTTGATTTTGGTAACCTTAAACGATTTAAGTAAGATTAAATCATAGAGTAGTAGTTGATTTGAAGAAATATTGAAATTTTTTTTGTTAGATAAAAGTGTATAAATGAGTATTAATAAACTATCAGTATCAGTACAACTGAGTATCGATCTATACAACTACACGTTTTGTACAACTGAGTATCAATAGATACCACTACACGTATTGTACAACTGAGTATTAATTAATACAACTACACGTTTTGGTATCTTCATGTATCAATCGTTAAAACTACTAACTAAAAAAGTGTATGGATTGCAGGATTCTAATCCGCTATGTCCGAGAACACTCTTCTTCAAAAGCACGATTATACTACAGTAAGATTGGATATAAGTGTGATGATCACCACACGTTGAATGAGATAAAGGCACTTAAGAATGGACGAGAAACAGTTTGGTTTGCAAATTATCCTCAGTTCCATCACATTTGGCATAAGGAGAGAAGCCAAAACCATAAATTAATGAGAATGTTGATGCTTCTCCTACGCACAGTCCCAATGGAGAACCATAAGATGTGATGGATCACATTTAATGATGTACCGGTGCAGTATTCGCTCAAAGAACATGCGTTGATCAGTGGATTAGACTGTCACTCCTATCCTCCTGCGATTGAAACATTTGGGAGCTTTAAACAATATAGTTTAAAATTAAACCAACCCGACTAAATGAACTAAACTGGTTTAATTACAAATTTTTGGCCAGATCGTTAAACCGGATCGATCGATCCAAAAACGAAACGATCAATCGTGCAATGAATCGGTCGATCTTGGAGGGTCTTGGTCGATCTTGGATATTCTCGCAAATTCGAGCAGTTGAGATCGATCCGTCTTACAATGGACCGATCGATCTTGGTAATCTTCACTGCTTCTTAGCTTTTTAGCACTTCCTTCATGCTTCTTTTTCATCTCTACTCAAGTCCATTGCATGATCTTCATTCGGGAGACTCCAAAGCTCCTGAAAAAGACTCAAAACACTCCAAATATGCAAATGCATGATCCTAAACACTAAAATGCACAAATGAGATAAACTACCCTAGAATAATGCTATATGAATGAAACATTTATACAAAAATATATAAAATATGAGATTAAACTAGCCTATTATGCACCTATATCAACTCCCCCAGACTTGCCTTTTGCTTGCCCTCAAGCAAACAGTTAGCATTATTTATTCTGTAACTCAAAGCCAAGTCATATTGGTCAAATCTCAAGATCAGTATCTAAGTTAGGAGTTCTATAACACAAGATAAGCAAGTTTACTCAAAAAATTTAGCCATATCCATCGCAACTTAACTCAGATCAAACTTCAAAATACACAAGTATTCATATCAACCATCTCTTTTAACATTCATTAATTTATAGATCGTGAATCATACTAGGCATATTCAGCAAAATCATTTGGCTAAGGGAAAGATCAAGGGATAAAAATGATCTCTTCTTCCATGGGTTTTGATGCTCAGTGTAGGGATTTCTCAAAAATTAGAATGAACTTTAGAAGAATGCTACCCTCTTCAAACTATACCCAAGCTCAAAACTTCCCTTCATGATCTTAATACTTTCCTTTTCAAGGTATTGCTGTCTGTTATACCATTAAGATCAATCTAAAGCTCCCACAATCCATTCTTCTAGCACATTTACTTCTAGGAGAGGGGTTAAAATCTTAAACGATCTTGCGGGTTTAGATTTTTTTATAGCTGGTTCTTGTTTAACTTTTTTTTTTTATTAGTCTCTTTTTTTTATTTGCAAGAACCCTTTCACCCTTTTTTTTACACTTCTAAATCCGTTTACTAGACTTTGAGTCTTCTTTTCCTCGTTTCCCTTTCTCTCCCAATCACCTAGTCCTAATTGACTCAAAAAGAGTAAACCAAAACTACATGAGAAGTTAATCCTGTCTGCTTCTACCTAACACGTTCTACCAAGTTCATTCCGAAAATAAGACCTAAAACTCTCACAAACTGATGACATGGTCTGAATAAAAAGGTAGGCTAAGGGTAGGAAAAAGCTATTTGGATCACAAAGGGTGGTAAAAATGGTATAAGAGATCCAAATATCTATATGTAGTATCCATGAGTTCACATCCTACGCAAAATATGATAATTCTATGTCCAAATTAAGTTCAAATAGATAAGAGATAATATCAAATCAAAACATGCTTCAATCAAAGTTAATCTAATATCAAGGATTCCAGATATGGACCAATCTTATAGTTCGACTAGCAGTTTATTTGTCATATAGCTAGTAACTCGAGTACTGAATCTAATGATAAGAGCAATAGATTTAATAAATGCATTTTCATCATAGTTCCATATGCAAATGCAATGCAATCCTAGATGCCTAACTAAGATACAATAAGTCTAAAAATCCAAAATGCAAATAAGTACCCTCCCCAGACTTACTTTACACCGTCCCGGTGTTAAGATACATTGAAGTAAGATACAATCAAAGTATATACAATGAAAGAAAAGAAAAGAAAATAAAAGAAAATAAAATAAAATAAAAGAAAAGAAAAAAAACAGAAAAGAAAATACACTATCAATGGTCCTCGGGGCTGACACTGCGGCTCTGTCCGTGGTGACGTATGCGGCAATCTAACGTCGGGTTCCGACTCGGTATCATCGGTGTCATCGTGTGTCCTGTGTCCAGCAACATCAGGAACATTGTCGGGTACCTCAGGAGACTCGCCTGTCTCTATAGTTTGGGAGTCCAGTAAGCAAGAAGTTGGCGGCGGGCATCTGATCCTAGCCAGTGCTTCCCATATCCTCCGCAGCATGGTGTTGTTCTTCGAGTGAGCTGCTACCACCCAAGCCCGGTAGTCGTCGGCTGTAGCATTTATAGCCAGCGGGTCAATATCATACAAGCCAGTATAAGGGGGAATGGCGTACTCCTGCGACTGCTGGGGCTGCTGAGCCTCGTGACTAGGGACTCTATCGTCCTCCCGGTGATGCTGAGAAGTGCAGGCTCTAGAAGAGCTCCCCCGTCGTCTAGACCCGGTGCAAGGGTTATGTAAGCGCTCCGACGGGACAGTGAACTACATGTTGGCCCTAGAGGTGAGGGCTGTGAAATCGCGGAATGGGAGCTTGCAGAGCTGAGTGACTCCCTCGCGGTCCTGGAACTGGTAGATGAACTCCGGCTTGAGGATACCTCTGTTCCGGAAGTACTGCTCGTCAAAAAGTGCGATCTTGGTCTCGCTGGATATGGAGCCAAGATCGATCTCGTGATGCATGAAGAGGGGAGAGTCAGTAAACTCCCAATCCGCTCGACCTTCTTATTCACCGTGTTGAGGCCGCAAGTCTTCTTGGAGATCAGGTTCTCCGCAAATATAGCACCCAAGTTGGTGTGTAGCTCTGAGGGAGGTGGACTGGTGTAGATGCCCTGAACAAAAGATGGAAGCCCGAAATGCAATAGCATCAGCTCGTCCTTCCTAATGGCTCTGTACTCCTCCTTGGCAAACAGTATGTTGCCAATGACCTTAGCGACCACATAAACCACAGGGTTCCGAATGTGGGTCAGCTTAGCCGCTCTCGACTCATACGATCCAAAACCGATCCGGCTCCACAGCCCCACGGCCTGAGGGAAGTCGGAGGGCCAGCTGCAACTCTCTGCAGTCTTGTCAAACCCATAAAGATCACATAGCTCCCGGAGAGAAATCTCTTAGAGGACCCCGCTAGAGAATTAGGAAAGGGTCCCCTCGCTGACAGCAAGAATGGCTCCATCACGGTATCAGAGCTCAACGAAGGCGAGGAATTGGCGAACTAGCTCCGAATAGAGAGGGTACGGCTGATAGGCTATTGTGTCCAGTCCTAACCGCTGTAGCACGGTGCGGACCTCCTCCCTGATGCCCATCCGCTCGAGAGTGCGCTCGCACACGAAGCGTGTGAGTACCATCTCGACCCTCAGCAAGTCATTGTACAATGTACAATGGTGATGCGTCCACGGGTCACCATGCCTGAAGTTTTAATATCTCGTCTCCCTTTGAATCTCTCTCAATGTGGCACGCAGGACTATCTCAGTTCTCCAGTACAGTTCCTCATGTAGTGAGAACGGTGTGTTATCCGGTCACGGCCATGGGTATGAAGTGGTTTCCGGCTCGTCTATAGCCGCCTGACCAGAAGAGGATCCTGTGGCCCTGCCTCGTCTATTGTGTGTATGTGCCCCTCTAGTCAGATCTGCGAAAATAGCAACCCAAAATTCGATTTAAAAGATGTCAAAACTTAAATGAAACCAATAGTTATAGTCAACAAGAAGATCGACCGATCCGGGTTGGGATCGATCGATCCCAAAACCTTACGGGTTTCCATACTAATTCTGAATGATCGATCCTTTGAAAACCGATTGACCGATCCACAACAGGATCGATCAATCATTGGGCGCCCGGCGAACCCTATGTCCAAATCTTCTAATTTCTAGCTAAAACTTAGCAAACAAATATGGGTTATACTCCAATAAACCTAACAAAGCTCTATTAACCATCCATTCCTTCGAAAACAACCTAAAAATCATGATTTTTATTGTTTTTCATCATAAACACCAAAATGGGAAAAGGGGGAAAAGATAAGCATAACTTTGTAGATCGAATTTGAGATAGATATAAATGGAAAGAGCTTGCGAATTCGTTCGGGATAGGCCCGAAAATCATTCAAATCCGTGAAGAATCGAGGAAGTTACGAAGGTTTAATTTTTTTTTTGTGTTTTCACGGAAAAAATCGCGAGGGGGAGAGGTCGATCCGAAATTTTGGTTTTTGATCTTCAAAATTGTATTTTATGTTTTAAAATCTTGTTTTTCGGTTTAAATTAAATGAAAATGGTCCGGTTTACTTACCTGGACAAGCGACCGAACGATCCATACATGGATCGATCGATCCTCGTTTCTCACGGGTTTTATTGCAAGAGCTGTTCGATCGATCTATTGTCCCCTGATTGATCCTGGAACTTGACGTATTAATATCTCCACCTTCCAAGAGGACCGATCGATCCTGATTCTTCAAGGTCTTTTTTTTCGACGAAATCGATCGATTTCTGGTACAGATCGATCAATCATACTCATTGTAACTCGTTGGTTGCTTAATCTGTGCAATAGTCAATACCTTATTTTCTAACCTGAAAATGAAAATTCATAAAATCAAATAAAACTAGAAAGAAATGCAAAATTATGTAGAAATGATATTCATGGGATTGCCTCCTAAGTGCGTTTGTTTAACGTCACTAAGCTTGACGTAGTGCATCAGCTTGTTATTCGGTGGTGGGATCGGAGAGTTGGATCTTTCCGAGAAAGTGTCATTTGAATCAGCTAAGTATGTCTTGATTTGCTGACCATTAAATGTGAAATATTCTCATAAAGTGTTCTGAAGAGTGATGGCTCCATAGGGTCGAACTTCTACGACTGTGAAAGTACCAGACCATCGCGATTCAAGCTTCCCTAGAAAAAGTTTCAGTCTCGAATTAAACAGCAGAACTTTATCTCATGCCTTGAACTCCCTTTGAATTATCTTTTTGTCATGAAAATCTTTTGCCTTTTCTTTGTAGACCTTAGAGTTTTTATAGGAAGTACGACGCAACTCATCAAGTTTTTTTAGCTGAACCAGATGTCTTTCAGAAGCAGGCTTTAGATCAAAATTCAGCAACTTGGTCGCCCATATAGCTTTGTACTCCAATTCAACTGGCAAATGACATGCTTTACCATAAAGCATGTTGAAAAGTGTGGTTCCCAATGGTGTTTTATAAGCCGTACAGTATGCCCATAATGCATCATCTAATTTTCTAGACCAGTCTTTAGGAGCTTTCCGGGCTGTCTACCACATGATTTCTTTGATTTAACGGTTAGACACTTCCACCTCTCCTGATGTTTGTGGGTGATAGGGAGTAGCTACTTTATGGTATACACTGTATTTCTGTATGAGGTTATCAAAAACTTTGTTGATGAAGTGACTACCTCCATCACTAATCAAAATTCTTGGTACACCAAACCTCGAGAATAGGACCGATTTGAACAGTTTGATGACCACCTTCGCATCCATGGTTGGACTTGTGACTGCTTCAACCCATTTGGACACATAGTCCACAGCAACCAAGATGTAAAGATTTCCATATGAGGGTGGAAATGGTCCCATCAAGTCTATACCTTAAACATCAAAGATCTCAACTTCTAAAATAAACTTATGAGGCATTTCTTGTCGTTTCCCAATGTTTCCCTGACGTTGACATTCATCGCATTTGGAAATAAAATCATGGATGTCTTTAAACAATGTAGGCCACTAGAATCCAGCCTGCAGCACTCGCGTGGCTGTTTTAAATGTACCTAGATGTCCTCCATAACTCGACCCATGACAGTGGAAAAATATCTATCAATTATCATTTCATCCATAATCTACCAATCCATAAACCATTCAAAGGGAATTACTCACTCATCATCACAGATAAACAAAATGAATTCATAGAAAGATTAAACATGAATAAAAAGATAAGGGATTAACAAATTAGCCAAGATATTTTTTTTATTGTCTTAAAGAGGTTCTCCAGAAATCTAAATCTCAAACTCTAGGTCTCCTCAATAACCTGTTGGCTGCAGTCTCTTTCTCTAATCTAAACTTCCTCAAAAATGACCTATGGTTGGGTATTTATAGTTTAAAACTAAACCAACCCGACTAAATCAACTAAACTGGTTTAGTTACAAATTTTCGATCAGATCAGTAAATCGGATCGATCGATCCAAATACAGAACGATCGATCGTGCAATGAATCGGTCGATCTTGGAGGGTCTTGGTCATTCTTGGATATTCTTGCAAATTCGAGCAGATGAGATCGATCGGTCTTACAATGGACCGATCGATCTTGGTAATCTCCACTGCTTCTTAGCTCCTTAGCACTTGCTTCATGCTTCTTTTTCATCTCTACTCGAGTCCATTGCATGATCTTCATTCGGGAGACTCCAAAGCTCCTGAGAAAGATTCAAAACACTCCAAATATGCAAATGCATGATCCTAAACACTAAAATGCACAAATGAGATAAACTACCCTAGGATGATGCTATGTGAATGAAAAATTTATACAAAAACATATGAAATATGAGATTAAACTAGCCTAATATGCACTTATATCAACGGTAAGAAAATAGGAGAAACTCCCAGCAGCGGTTGAAGTCGAGAACTTTTGCAATAGTAACAAAGACGTTCTCGGTAATTTCCGAGAAAATCCTATGAAGACTATGCAAGAAGGATTTGACAATAACAACGAGAGGTTTGATGTACTAGAGATAATGGATATTTTACTGGAGAAGAGGATAGAAGATGACGGTGAGGGTGATAAAGCTGGCATTGAGACTGAATACAAAGTTGAAGAGGATGAATGTGAGGATAGAGACAATGTTGGGGCTGAATACAACTATAAGGTAAGAGTGATGAGGGAGAAGGTGGGGATGGAGACAATGTTGGCGTTGAGGCTGAGGGTCAGGGTAATGAGGGTTTAGTTGGGGATGGAGATAATGCTAGCAGATCTAGAAGGCTGGAAGGTAGGAAAAGGAAAGCATGTCCTTCTAAATTTAAGAAAATCCATTTTTTGGTTTGAGATTGCTTGAACTCTTTTGTGTTTTTTTATCTTTAGGTACTTTTGGGTTTGAATGCTTGAACTCTGATGTGGTTTTATGTGGATGTTTGCAGAACTTTGATTATGTGTTTATGTACTTTTGGTTTTATCTGGCTTTATGTGGCTGTTTGCATAACATACAACTTAGTATCAACAAATAAAACTGAGTACAACTATGTTATTAACGAATATAATTGATTAATATGAATGCAACTGAGTACAACTATATGTATGAATACATCTGAGTACAACTCACACGCACATTCACACTAGCGCTTCCTCACACAAGCGTTCACACTGGAACGTTAACATTACTGTTTAGTAAAAATTAATAATTATCTGCATTCACATTTGTTCACACTAGAAGGATTTACACTCTAGTTGTTCTCAGTTGTATATGTAGTATCATATTATACATAGTTGTTTAATTGTCACTTTAAGGTTTTTTAGTTGTATTGATATTTTTGTCACTATTCTTAGTTGTATCGACAACAATAGGTTAATAAATTAGGATTAGTAAACTTTGATAATATAAGATTTTCAACATTAAAAATTCATAAAAATCTGTATCATAATGGTCAAACTACTAAATAATTCACATACATTTTTAAGATATTGTAAGATTACAACATGTCATTTTCCATTTTTTAAGATTAATAATTAGATATATTAATAAATTAAACAAACAGCTGTTTCAGTAACCATATATATGATTATAACCCATAAACTATAAACCCTAAATCATAAATCCTAAACCTCAAACCCTACAATGTAGTTGTACCAATAATATTCAATTGTAATTTTAGTACATAGTTTTACGAGTAATACCCAATTGTTTCATTCTTTCATACCACTACCACTACTACTACACTACGTTTGGTTACTGCTACAGTCAAAGCACGAATACAAACCTCTCCTATAAAAACTTCTTCTCCTTTTTCGATGTTCTCCAATTGATGGAAACCTTGTTACTTTGGGTCTTCCTCTTTTGGCGACATAATCTGGAGGAAGGACAACCATCTCGTGTATATTGTCAGGAACTGTCAACTTATATATTTGAGGAACTAGAAATATCGTCATGCAATAAGTCAATGCTCAATGTGTGTCATCCAATAATACTTGAAACACAAATTCTGTATTATAGTTTTGGTGTATTTGTTCTTTCTTGCTTCTGTAAGGACCGTTATTGCATTGACACATTGATACTTGTCAACATCAAAGCGTTTGCATGTGCATATCTTCATTGTTTGATAAACCATATAACCATATCTATCTTCTCCATACACGTTATATTTAAGGAAGAAAATTTTCAACACTTTCACCTTCAACTTATCCGCCTTAACACACAAAGGGTGCAGATCTTTCTCAATAAAAGGTACCAAAATCTTATCTTTGGTAGAATTCTGTTGATTCTTGTTGAACCACTTAGTTATCTTTGATACAATGAGATCGATCATCGGTAAAAGAGAGTATTTACTTGTTTCTCTCAATACACTGTTAATAGACTCACATGCATTGCTTGTGTATATATTGTACATATCTCCTGGGAAATAACATTTTGCCCATTTATTAGTATCTTCACAACTTTTATCAAGATACTCTCTTGCTACAGGATACCTTTTAATAAAATCATATAATTGTTTTTGGAACTCACATTTTGTGTACACTTCCGTCATTGTCTGAACGATTTCGCAAGTGTTTCTTTCTTTACATGTGAGAAGCTTCCCTTCATATTCTGAGATAAGCGATAAGTGTAATACTCATGTAGAGCTAGCGGGTACACATCGGCATTTGATAAGATTCATATGTCTATCTGTTACGAATACATCACGACTATCCGGTACCATTGATTTCAACTTACTGAACCACCAAGTAAGGCTTAAATCTTTCTCACCATCAACAACACCAAAAGCAATTGTATAGTAGTGATCATCAGGATCTTGTGCGTTCGCAACTATTAGCTTTTTCACCAATCATATTCAATGTGAGTTACATCCACAATGATCACTTTTCTCATGGCTGAAAAGCCTTCAATCCTTTCTCCCAACACAAAAAATAAGTGATGTGAGCTAAGGTGGTGGTGCAACTGTTGATCGAGAAGCTCGAGACCTTCAGTAGCAAGGCGATGGAATGGGGTAGATTGAAAGGACCACACAAGCTGCGGAAGACTTGTGATACACCAGGTGATTCTCCTTGGCACAAGAAGAATCCGTGAGGCACTCTCCAATGGGGTAGTAGCCGTCAACAAAGTAGAAGTCTAGGGTTTTGTTTTTGTGTAAAATCAAGTTGTTTATTCATTCTAAGTGATGAGGCTTATATAGGCCTTATGGTTACAACTTAGGGTAAACAACATGATGTTTACCCAAAACAACAAGTAATGTAAATTAAAACAGCATGTAGTTCATTTTGCTGTATAAAATAAAAGGGCTTAAGTCCTAATGACTTAACCATAAAATATGGGCTGAAGGCCCTTAACTTATACTTAGTCTACAAAATAAAGAAATGGGATAGATAAGCCTTATAGATGAATAAAGGCCGAATTTGACTAAGACTTGTGAAGGTGTCGGATTGTGTGAACAAGTCTTCGTCGTCATGCGCACTAAGAGTGTTGCCTCATTAAAACCTTCTTCGGAAAACCCAGTGGGACAAAACCGAAGATAGGAAAAAGAGTACCATTTCTTAGCACGTCTTTTGGTGTCTTTACCGAATGGTAATGGTAAAGACACCGAAGGTGGAAGAGTCTTCAAGCAGGAACCTCCAATGCTCCCTAGCTGAAGTGAACGGATCCGACTGGTCTTCTGAGCCATCCGGTGGCTCCTCATCCGTGAGCTCCTGGTCGTCTGCATGCTCCATGAGCTGGTTGAACTTGTCTCCTAAAGCTCGTGCTCTGGATCGTGTCAAAGGCCCTGGTGGAACTCGTGGTATAGCCTGTGGGACGATGTCCTCATCAATAAGTATTTAAAATTCTGAACTCGTTGGTGCAGGAGCCGCCGTCAATGATCAGAGAGCAGACTTTTCCGAGAATAGTGCACTTCGAGTGGAAGATGTTCTCACGCTGCTCGATTTCCTCTTGATCTAGGCGTGAGCTGAGAATTCTCTGGATCATCAACATCTCGCCTGAGTCGGCGTATTCGACTTCCCCTTCAGACATAGGGTACGTCGTGAGTGGATACTCGTCTTGTTCGTCTGCGGAGTCGTAGTCTCCGGAAGCAGTCAAGATCATGGTTCGTTGGTTGGGGCATTCACGAGACATATGCCCTCTACCCTTGCACTTAAAACACGTGATGGCACTGCTCTTCTGGGGTTGACCTGCGTTGGTTGCCGGTGGGGTAGGTCTAGGGGTGGTCACGGGTGCCTTGGTAGGCATGGCGCTGTCTATGCTCCTTCCTCGAGGTCGCGGGTCACTGGTGGAGGCAGTGCGGTCAAATGCCTTAGTGCTAGTACCCCAGGCATTCCTAGGTCGGATTGGCGCGGAAGATTTGCGCCGGTTGCTCTTTTCGATCTGAATGGCCAAATGGAAGAGCTCTCCAAGGTCGTGGTAGGGTTGCAGCTCGATCTTACGTGCTATCGACTCGTGTAGCCCATCGATAAACTGAGCCATAAGACTCTCCTCTGAATCCTCCATTTCGAGTCTGTTTCGAAGATGCTCGAACTCGTCGAAGTACTCAGGCACCGACTTGCTGCCTTGGGTAAGGCGTCTAAATCGTCGCTGCAGCTCTCTGTGGAAGTGAGGTGGCATGTATCGTCGCCTCATTATCTGAGTCAACTCGTACCATGTCGTAGGAGCTCCCATTCTTGCTCTCCGGCGAGTGGCTAACTCGCGATCCCACCATGCCAGTGCGTGGTCGGTAAACTGGGCTGTCGCTAAGGTGACCTTGCGTTCCTCGTCGTGGTGGTAGTAGTCGTGGATTAACTCCATTCGTCGTTCCCAATCTAAGTATTCTTCGGGGTCTAGCTTTCCCGAGAAAGGGGGTGGGTTGAGCTTGATGTCATGGTGGTCGGCTGGATGCCTGTGCGCCGGCGGTGGCTCATCGTAATAGGGGTCTCTGCCTAGACCACGGTGAGACGCCTCTGGTCGGTCGAAGTGGGGCGGATGGGGTTCCTGCCGGTGGCGCGTGTGGTTGGTGCGAATTGGCTCCTCCAGACGATCTATTCGAGTCGTCACAGTGTTTAACTGGGCAGTGATGGCTTGCAGCATCTGCCTTACTGTGGGGTCGGATTGACCAGTCGGGGATTCATCTCGTCCTGACATATTTCCTTTTCCGAGAAAAGGAAATTTCAAGAAAAGAAAAGTTTCCTTTTCGGGAAACTTGCAGACTTGGAAACTTTCCTTATATGGAAAATCTCCAAGGATAATATTTTTAATTTTATTTTATTAATAAAAGTAATTGACAAAAGAAAATAAAAACTAAAGTAAAATTTCCTAAAACACAAAAGGAAATATTGAAAATCTACTAAATCTAGATTATGGAAAATATCCTAATGATATATTTCCCTAAACTAAGATATGGAAAAATATCCTAAAAATTTAGACTAAATATCTATGTGAATAATATCTAAATATTTCCTAATTCCTAAAAGGAAACTAAATAATCTATCTATTAGTTCTAGGAAATTTCCTAAAAACTATCTAGACAAACTTTCTAAACTAATTATATGGCCTAAAAACTTAAGGAAACTAACTAATAACACTAAGGAAAACTTCCTAAAATCTAAACTGAACTCCTACACTTCCTAGAAACCCTAGCCGCTAATCCGAACTGGGCGTTGGACGGAGACGTGGCTGGCTGGACCTATCGAACTAAGACGCGACCAGGAACGGACGCAGGATGGTACTATGCGTGACCTGAGGACAGTGCGGCTTAAACCTAGACCTAGATACTCGTTCGGGAACACAAACTCGACCTAACTCTAGATGAGGAACTCGGCTAAGGCTCGCGCGACCTAATCTAAACGCTGGACACTGCTAGCTACCTAGGATGCGACCGGAAGTTACTAACCTAGAGGTGGACGGCGACCTAGCGGACGGGACAAGGTGCTACCTATCAAGACACGGCAACAAGAACACACACGCGGCTAGAATGCGGCTAACCTAGAATGCGGCTAAACCTAGCGAGAAACACAAGAACTAAACCTAGACACACGGCGGCCCAAACGACTAACCCTAGACGTAGGACACACGGCAAGATGAATTGCACTCGACTCAGACTACACACGCAAGCACAAAGGAAGAGAAACCTATGGACTCACAATTTCAATGAGAACAAATGCTCTAGGTGTGTTTTCTAAAAGTTCTAATTGATTTTAAACAACCTAACAATATATATTTTGTTTTTCTTTTTCTTTAAAAAAAAAAATTTCTAGCAATAACAACAATGAAACAAGCAATTTTCTTTTTGTATATTTTTTTTAAATATAAAACAAGTAAACAATGGAATGATAGAACCTGATTTTTTTTGTATTTTTTTTTTGTGGATTGTTTGTGGTAGATGACTTGAATCTTCTCCTTCTTACCGAGAACCTCAAGGGGAAAGAGAAAGGAACAAAATCAAAAGCCAAAAACTGATAAATAAGACAATGAGAAATCGCAAACTAAGAGGATAGAATCAACCTGATGTCTAAAGAGCTAGATGATGTGAGCTAAGGTGGTGGTGCAACTGTTGATCGAGAAGCTCTAGACCTTCAGTAGCAAGGCGATGGAATGGGGTGGATTGAAAGGACCACACAAGCTGCGGAAGACTTGTGATACACCAGGTGATTCTCCTTGGCACAAGAAGAATCCGTGAGGCACTCTCCAATGGGGTAGTAGCCGTCAACAAAGTAGAAGTCTAGGGTTTTGTTTTTGTGTAAAATCGAGTTGTTTATTCATTCTAAGTGATGAGGCTTATATAGGCCTTATGGTTATAACTTAGGGTAAACAACATGATGGTTACCCAAAACAACAAGTAATATAAATTAAAACAGCATGTAGTTCATTTTGCTGTATAAAATAAAAGGGCTTAAGTCCTAATTACTTAACCATAAAATATGGGCTGAAGACCCTAAACTTATACTTAGTCTACAAAAGAAAGAAATGGGATAGATAAGCCTTATAGATGAATAAAAGCCGAATTTGACTAAGACTTGTGAAGGTGTGGGATTCTGTGAACAAGTCTTCGTCGTCATGCGCACTAAGAGTGTTGCCTCATTAAAACATTCTCCGGAAAACCCAGTGGGACAAAACCGAAGATAGGAAAAAGAGTACAATTTCTTAGCACGTCTTTTGGTGTCTTTACCGAATGGTAATGGTAAAGACACCGGAGGTGGAAGAGTCTTCAAGCAGGAACCTCCAATGCTCCCTAGCTGAAGTGAACGGATCCGGCTGGTCTTCTGAGCCATCCGGTGGCTCCTCATCCATGAGCTCCTGGTCGTCTGCATGCTCCATGAGCTGGTTGAACTTGTCTCCTAAAGCTCGTGCTCTGGATCGTGTCAAAGGCCCTGGTGGAACTCGTGGTATAGCCTGTGGGACGATGTCCTCATCAATAAGTATTTAAAATTCTTATCTTCATCCAATTCCACATATATTACGGTACCCATATTCAACTTCTCCAATATGTACATATAAAAAAACAACATCTTATTGCTATCCTCTAGGGAATCGCGTACATCTTCATAAGCTTTGTTTTTTCCTTTCCACGCGGTACTACGTGATTCTTTTACGCATAATCTTACCAATCAATAATATTCTTTGTATTTGATGTATGAAGAGTTTCTAGAAAATCAACATTTAAAACAGAAGCAACTAATCGTGATGTGTCACATCTTCTCCTTGTACTTGTACTTTAAGATGCACGAGAACACATATGAATATTGTTGTACTTTCTAATCGAAAAGCAAGTTGAATCTTTATGCCTCGTAGCCCATAAATACCACTTGTAACATTTTTCTGCTCCAACATTTTACCATGTACCGCATTTTATCAGTATTCACAATAATATATTGAAAACAGTTCAAATGTCCAGCTTTCTTTACTAATTATTGCATTTGTGCATTGCTTTCAAATTCTTGGCCTAGTTTCACATTCATATCATCTTTCTATTCTAGATTTGCAAGCTGATATCCTTCTACAGAATGTGTGACCTCAGTAGCTTCGTTAATAAACAAGGTATTCATGTCTCCTCCTTGATCGCAACAATAGCATTATGTTCATACGGTTCACTTGCAGATTGATTTGTGTTGCCATAATCAACTCGATAGTTTTCTCTCACACTGGAAACTATGTTCACTTGACCAAATTGGCTTTTTAAATCACCTCTTTCAAGTTTATCATAAATTTGATTATTGACAACATCCACATGCAACACATTTTTTTGCATAATCTTCAAACAAATCCAAGTAAAACAAAAGTCCATCATCGTCGTTGATATATATTGGTTTCTTATGATCCAATAGAAGTGAGATGTAACTAACTTTTATCGTATTACTAACTTTTTTCATCCCATCCTTTTGCATATATCTTCAACCAACAACCAATAAGTGACCTATTCACTCGATTTTTTTAATCACAAAAACATGATGAACATATTATTTAGAAATTCATACAACATCAACTCCCTTCCTTACATAATGTCCCACATAATCAAAGTGTTTGTTGCTTTTTATTCATTATATCCTGTAAAATAATAAAATTCAACATTACATAATTACTTAGTAATAATAGTTATATCAGTAGTATCCAGTTGTACGTATTTTCTTAGTTATATCAGTGGTACCTAGTCGTACGTAATCTCTTAGTTATATCAGTAGCTCCCAGTTTGTACACACTATCTTAGGTATATCACTAATACATAGTTGTACACAATGTCTCAGTTGTCTCCGTAATACCTAGTTGTATTTAGTTATATTCATTAAATATAGTTGTAATCAATTGTATTTTTCAACATAGTAGTACTAAATTGTACTCAGTTGTATTCTTTCAACATAGTTTTAATCAATTGTACTCAGTTATATTCTTTCAACATAGTTGTAGATGGTTGTATTTGTAATATGCAGTTGTATTTTCTCTGTAATACACAAAATCGAGCTATATTTCACCATTCTTATCACTAAACCCAGAAACAAACATCTAGATGATGCATATTACATGAAATGCAGAACCTGAGCTCAAATCCCGCTCAATACCTCTTCAAACGCCAAACCAAAATAGAACCACCTTGAAGCTCGATTTTAATGGGGGAAAAGAGTCTACAACAGCGGACAACAGATAGAAACTCTTTTGCCGGCAAGTGCATACGAAAGCATACGAGATCTGTGCGATCGTCGTGATGGAGAGAAAAAAAATAAATTGAATTAAAATTGGTTGGAAATAGTAGGTGGTCACGTTAATGGGGAGGAAGAAGAATAAAAAAAATTGTGAGTCTCTGATAGTAATTGATATTTGTTTAATGGAGAAAAAGAGTGGAGATTTTTTAAAAATAATTATTTGAATAAAGGGGATATATGATAAATGGTGGGAAGAACTGGATGTGTGATCCATAAAGAGTACTTTAGAAATAGTGAGAATATTTTAGAAACACATTATAAAAATAAGAGTGTTTGAAAAATTCTCTCATATTATATATGAAATAAACTAAGAGCAAGTTTGATTTTTAACATTTTTTATAAAAAAAAAATACAAAACCCATGTAAAACATCTCTATCCAAAGATACTTAGAGACATCCAAATTTGGAATCTACAAATTTAATCTTAAATATCTTTACGTTATTGTCCAAAATATTACTCATGTGGATCCCTAATTGCAGTTAGCAAAAAACCATAGTTGTTGGTAACATATTCATACTGTGTTAGTTGCATATCAGTACCCGTCTAACTGTTGCGATAATTTACTAATGACAACATCTATAACAACAGATTTAGCCAATTGCAATCCGTTGCTATTTCTAAAATATCAGTAACGAATTGGATTTTGATTTGGATAAGGAAAAATAAGTCTGCATAAAGCTTTTGTTTTGTAGCATCCCTATCCATAGTCAATATTCACTGATTGACATCAGTTTATAAAACTCATGTAGGGCATGGAAACCGCGGAAGCGGTTTAGACAGTTAACTAGCAAGTTCTAAAGAATTGGTAGATTTAGGATGAATGTAAGGTGAACACAAATTATCGCATAGGGAATTATCTTTAACAAGAATGGGGTTGAAGCATTTATATTTAAAACTTAGTTTGGGTTGGAGATTGTCTTATAACAAGAACAACTTTTCATTAAAGCAGGCGCTTGTTTAGACGTTCCAATAGAAGAGCCACAATAGGTTTAAAGAGAGTTCAAGAGAAAAAAGTCTTCAAATCATATACGGCAAACAAAAGAACCCAATGTTGCCTCTTCTTAGAAGCCTGTTTGAATTATAATGCGTTTTGAAGCTTTAGTGACCATATTTCTGAAATTCCCACTCGCTGTTATCTGTTGGAAAAACACATCAACAAGCAAAAACAGTGAGATAAGAAGAGAGACCGACAAGAAAGAGCTTCGAGATTAAAAACACATACCCAGTGGACACACTTGACGAGTCTTAAGCCATCTGCTGATGCAGTGGAAGTGAAAGGCGTGGTTGCAAACACCTACAAGTCCAACAACGTAACGTTTCTTTAGCATCCATGATATCAAACGTTAAAGCTATAGATGTCGATTTTTCCATTTTTTCTTAGACAAAACAAACGTACATTAACTCTATCGTTGACGAAAGATTGATTCAACCTAAAAGGCTAAAACTATATGTTTGACAGATGACTCGACTTTCTCCAAAGATATGCATAAATCAAGACATATGAAACACATCAAATCCAATAACAATGTAGATAACACTCCTGAGTATGCAAAACAGTATCTAGACTTCTCTTCTACATATATTTGAAATTCAACAATGGCCTATAAGTTAGTCCCATTATAAATTTGTGATAGAGAGGTAAAAATGGTAGCCAAAATTTCTATCTCAATTTCAGGCTTGAAGTGGAAACATGGCTTCAGATGATCCAAAACCGATAGCATCAAATAACAAAAGACTATCCACTAAGGCTTCTCGTCTGCTAAGCTTTCTTATACGGATCCTTTATTGGCCAAAACAATAAATAAATTTGCAAAACTACACTATTTCATAAGGACCCAAAATGCTACAAAAAGAGACCAATACTAGTATCTATTAGCACACAACTAATGTATATCAATTCATGAAGAATGCAAAAGTAACCGCATAGAGTTCCACATTTTTCAAGTTGATACATATCATACATCACACGCATTCTCATAGCATTAAAAACAAATAAGGACTCCATAATCTAATAGGATGAAGCAGTGATTCTTATGAAGATAAATAAGCGAAAGGATGGTGAAACAACTAAAATTAGAACATTCAACAAGCAGATTAAGATAGCATAAATGGAGAAAGAGAGCTACAGACACGTATATGCGAAACCAAGAGGCAAACAAACTAACCTAACTCTAGTCACTGTTAATCAGATCTATTCAACTGTTCGACGTAAGTGTTTGCTGCAAACCCAAAGATAAATAACTCAACTCGAAGAACGTCCAGTCTTAGAAAATCAACGCAGAGAGACCAAATCGGGATTCAAAGGGATTCGAACAAGTAAACTTACCCCAAGCAACAGTGCATTCCTCGCTGGTGGCGCTGGCTTGATTAGCCTGACATTCAATGCCTACAAACAAGAAAGTAAGCTTAAACCACAAAGTTACAGATTAAGATGATGATTCAAACAAACAGATTATAAAGTATATCTCAAGCTTACAAAGATCCATGATGTGATTCCTGCAGATTGCGCAATTATCGACAACGATATCTGCAATCAAAACAAGAGAGAAATCAACAAAACCCTAAGAGAAGTAGAAGATAAATCGCGACGTACGATGAAAGATCGGCGTTAGAATCGGAAGAAATTAGGGTTTCTTCGTGATACATACCCCACGCCCAGAGTGCTACAGCACTCCACTTTTTGACTTCAAAGCGCTTCGGGGGTTTCTTGGAAGAAGATGACGGAGCGACGCTGCCAGACGATTCACCGGCGGGGATCATATTGATCTCGGAGTCGAGATTCGCCATGATAATTTATGATCGGAGAAATTTTAGTTAATCGAAAAGGAAGAGAGACAGAGATGATGGAACTATTTATAAACGGTGCTTTGGGGTGGACCAAAAAATCTTACACAAAATTAGTTAAAAGGATACATTTTTTTTTTAACACAAAGACAAACTTTCATTCCCCTTAAACCAAATACATAGCAGTATCACCATTTACCAATGGTTTTAACCATCTAGGTAATACATGTTTGATAGCAGCTGTATAAATTTGACAAGAAGTAGCATAGCGAGCTATAGCATCTGCGACAGTGTTCGCTAGCCTACTTATAAGCTGAACCGAAAAGGTTTTATTCAAAGTAAAGATGAGTCTAATGTCTTGAAGATATCCATCTAGACTAATCCAAGCTTCAGAATTGTGAATTGCAGAGTACAAATTTGCACAGTCCGTTTGTAAGATCATGTCTTTGCACCCCATGTTGGATAAACATCTCATTGCCCGAAACCATTGCCTCTGCCTCAGCGTGAAGAGCTGAGGCAAGTCTTCGAAAGGTTCTGTAACCAAACAATCTAACCCCACCTTCTGAATTCCTAATTATCCATCCCAACCCTGAAGTATGTGAAGCAGCATGCCAAGACGCATCAGTGTTACAGATGAAAGTACCTGGATTAGGCTTTTGCCATTTATGTGGCTGTTGCCTAAATGACTTCGGGTGATGAAGAAATTGCTGATTACTGGCTGTTAGAGGAGGGAGAGCACTTTCAGCTGAAACCTTCTTCCATTCTTCCGCATCATCATGGGCTTTATTGCTGACCTCATTCGAAGGGTGGCTGGTACCACAGTAAATAAGATCATTCATGCTCTTCCATATTCTCCATAATGTCCATGGCCAGTAGGATGAATCAGAAGCTAGGGTACTGAGCCAAGGACATCGTGCAATGTTAGCAAAGATTGAGTCCTGCGCTGAGGGAGAGAAGAGGAACCAGGCTGAAGAGCTAGCCCACACTGCTCTCGCAAAGTTGTACTTGAAGAAGAGGTGATTGGTGTCTTCCGTCTCCATTCCACAACATGGACAATCTGCATTTTTCATTATAGATCTCTGAACAAGTGAATCACCAATGGGAAGAGAACTGGAGATGATACGCCATATGAAATGTTTGATCTTTGAGGGAGCTTGTAGCTTCCAAATTTCAGCATAAAGAGGGTTGAGGTTTGGACTGAGAACTGCTTCTCCTTTAGATACTCCTTTAATCTTCTCTTGCCAAACACGGTAACCATATTTAACATTATATAATCCATCCTGCTGGTAAGTCCACATAAAAGATCTTATAGGATGGTTGTTATTGATCTTAACAGCTTGAATAAGCTTGCATTCTGACTCGGGGAATAACTCCTGGAGAGTCCTGCTGTTCCATTCGTCCGATCCTTCCTCTCTAAGATGATTGATAGAGATCCAGCTAATGTCAAGACCTTGCCTGGCTACTGGAGGTCTGGGCTGAGAGTCTACAACCCACGGATCCTCGAAAATCTTTAGATCTCTGCCATTACCAAATTGCTTCTGCATCCCCAAACTCATTAGACTTTGAGACTGACAAATGCTTCGCCATGCAAAAGATGGTCTAGTGCCAATCTTAGCTGTAAGGGCTGAGTTCCTTGTGAAGTATCGGCCTTTTAAAACTCTAGCAAGGAGACATTTGGGATTCTGATATATTCTCCATATCTGCTTACCCAGTAATGCTAAATTGAAACCCTCCAGATCTTTGAATCCCAATCCTCTCAAAGTTTTTTGTGAACAAAGCCGATTCCACTCCATCCAATGAATTCCTTTAAATGTTGTTTGATTCTTCCACCAGAATTGAGAAATGGCCCTCGTGATAGATGTTCTCGTTCTCTTAGGCAGGAGGAAGCATTACATAGTGTAGGTAGGCAAAGCCTGGAGGAACGCTTTAATTAAAGTTTCTTTGCCCGCCAATGAGAGAAATCTGCTTTTCCACGAGTTAATCCTCCTTTCTATTCTCTCTTCCAGAAATTTCAAGGTGGAGATCTTGGATCCTATGAAAATTTCTGGAAGACAGAGGTACACTCCCTTGCTGCTTGAGTTCTCAATCCCCGATATCAGCTTAATCTCCTCTTTTCTTTCTTGAGACACTCTATGGCCATAAGAAATGCTAGACTTATTCAGGTTGACTCTCTGACCAGAAGCTTCACTGTACTCCATTAAAAGAGTAGATACTGTTTGCATTGCCTGACCTTGCGCTTTGCAAAAGAACAACGAGTCGTACGCGAACAGGAGATGTGATATTTTTGGCCCTGACTGACTGATCTTTATGCCTTCTAGGTGATCATGTTTTTCAGCTAACTTGAAGCGCTTAGCTAGCATCTCTGCGCAGAGGATGAACAAGAGTGGTGAAAGAGGATCCCCTTGCCTGAGACCTCGAGACGGAATGATCTTTCCATAGGATTTTCCATTCAGCAAGACATCATATGTGGCAAAAGAGATACAGGTCATGACTCTACAAATCTAATCGTTTCTGAAACCCAAAGTAGAGAGTGTATCTTTGACAAATTGCCATTCAACTCTATCGAACGCTTTCATCATGTCTGTCTTGATGGCCATATAGTTGTCATTAACTCCTTGTTTGATGCGTAGTGCATGAAGGAGTTCATGAGCGATCAATATATTATCATAAATGAGTCTATCTTGCACAAAAGCGGCTTGATTCTCCGAAATTAACGATGGCATTAGCTTCTTCAGTCTAGATGCAAGCATCTTGGATATGATCTTGTAGGCATAATTGCAAAGACTAATGGGACAAAAATCTCCTAGACCACTGGATTTTGCTTCTTCGGAATTAAGCATATACTGTTGTGATTGAGGCGCACATCCAGGGTTCCAGAAGTCATAAAGTCTCTTACCATCCTACATACATCCTTTCCAACTATATGCCAGTTTTGTTGATAAAAAGCACCTGAGAGTCCATCTGGGCCAGGACATCTATTCGGATTCATTCTGAATACGGCGGCTTTGATTTCTCCTCCTGAGGGGACTGACATAAGCTGGAGATTCTGCTCCTCCGAGACAACAGCTTCCACCTCTGAGAGCATTGGAGATTCGCGAACTAGACTAGCGTCAATAAGTTCAGAAGAGTATAACTTGCTGAAGTATCGGATCATAAGTTTACCCATTCCTTTATCCGAGTATATCATCCTATTGGCCCTTTCATCCAGAAGCATGACTATTCTATTGGATGATCGACGTTCCTTAGTACACGCATGAAATTTTTTTGTATTTCTATCCCCTTCAGAGAGCTACTGGACCCTACTGAGCAATTTCCAATAGAGTTCTTCATTCATATATGCTTTGGCCAGCTCAATTCTAAAGTCTTGAATCTCCTTCCAGGTAAAAGATTCTGAATGGGATAGATGATCGATCATGGTTTTGAGTTTTATAATGTGAGCTTTAGAGTTGGTGGGATGTTGTCTTTTCCACACGGCGAGAGATTTTCTTCAATCAGAAAGTTTCCTACAAAGGTCTATCCATTCCTGATCGGTATCCTCACTATCCTCACTATCCCTGCGCATGTTCTAGCCATTCCAGATTGCTTCCTCAAAGCCATCATGGGCTTTCCACCGGAGGTCATATCTAAAACGACGCAGTCTTTTTGGATCCTCCCCATCCAAATGTGCACATATGAGGCTATGATCCGAGCCAATTCTAGGCAGATAGGTAGATAAGGCTTGAGGAAAAGTAGTCATCCATGAGGCATTGCAGAGAAAACGATCCAATTTACAGTGTACAATTCCCCCATTTCTATTACCATACCAAGATAAAGAGTTACCTTGAGTGGTAGGTTCACACAATCCACATTTAGCGATGAACGCATTAAATGGGTACAAATAAAAATCTGATCGAGGACCACCACACATTTTATCATCTGCACAAGTGATCTCATTGAAATCCCCCATAAGCATCCATGCTTCATTTCTGTGACCACCCAAATCTGATAGATAACTCCAGAGGTAATGCCTTTCGGTTGGGATCGGGTGACCGTAAACTCCAGTGAAGAAGATGTTGATGTTCTGCCACTTAATTTCCACATCAATGAACCTTTCATTTGCTTCTATTTTGGTGATATGGAGGCTTTCTTTCCACATTAAAGCCAAACCTCCACTTAATCCGATTTGTTCCAAAGTAATAAGATCGAAAATCCCAGTTCTTGACACAAAAGCTCTAATCTTTCTCTTCTGTTTTTGGTCTCACAGAGGAAGATTAATCCAGGGGCTTTCTGACCATAAAAGTCCTTTAGATGATGAACTGTCAGGTACTTCCCCATACCTTGAAAGTTCAAAGTCATTACCTTCATATTGACTTTGGTGGTTTCTGGATAACCACTAACCGTTTTGAAGCTGGTGTGCTCTGATAATTAGGAATGATTGAAGCTGATGAGGATAAGAAGTGCCTAAGATCGGTAACAGGACCATGGACTTTACTGGAGCTGCCAACAGAGGCCAAACCCTGGGATTCTTGGTCTTGAGAACCTTGTTGTTGCGAGTTATCTGAGTCGTGCGAAATCTTTGATCTTTTCCTTCCTTAGTTGCGTTCGGGACTGGTCTTCCTTTTTTAGTGGAAGAAGGAGGATCAGCCGAGTAGTCATGATCTTGCACTATTCGCCCCGAGCTAAGCATCCTCCCTTCAGAGATAGGAAGCGAAGGAGAGATCCTAAGGGAAGCTGGAACTCTAGGTGAATCCCCTTGGCCTGATGCTCCCCCATCCTTCCTTTCTTCTAAAACATTAGAAGCCAAACTTGGATTGGTGACAGGGTTATTGGCGGGAAGCCTTTTGACTTTAGTAAGGGTTTCTTCTTGAAGTTCCAGCACATAGGGGTGATTCCTACTTGCTTTAACCTTGTCATCATCAACATTTTTAATCTTGGGCATATCCCCTTTGAGTCTCCAAGCGGTGACAACTTTGGCTTTCCCCTTTCCCTTTTCCTTGTCTGATAAATCCAATCCTATTTTCTCCAAACCTTTCTTGGACGTCGAAGTATGGAGATCTCCTTTCGAGGCTTGCTTGGCCAAATTTTGTCGTTGCTTCTTATCTTTTGAAGTCCCTCGGGGATCCTTAAAGATTATCCCCTTCTCCTTCTGCTTCTCCTCTAAGTTGCTGAGAAAAGAACTCTTCAGACCTGCTGAATTATCAGAGGACTCAATCAGCGGAGTCTGGTTGCAGTGGTACTGGTCATGTGTCATACGTTTGCAACGTAGACAGAGTTTCTGAAGCTTTTCGTATTGGAATTCGATAACCAACACTTCTTCTGCATTAAAGCTTATAGGCATCTTGAAAATCACCGGATCATCAACTTTGAGCCAAATTCTAGCTCTCACATATTCCAGGGACTCAGGATATCTGGCATGAAGAACAACTTCCTCTGATACTTCTCCTATCATTCCTCCTATTTTTCTCACTGTTTCCTCGGTCACATAGTTAACTAGAATGTTTCTAATGTTGACCCAGAAGAGGATACATTGAAGGAAATTTGGAGGAGGCTGAGCTATCCATCTTTCTCCCGCTACCATCCATCCGTTGACAAACCACAGTGCCTTACTAAGTATTCTCTGCAATTCGCTTTCCCAATCAAAGTAGAATTGCACCTTATCATGACCTATCGGTCTAGCTCTAACATGTTTCTCGATATCCCAGATTTTTAAGAGTGCAGAAGCCAGACCCACAGGCTTGATGGAATGCGGGTTCAGAATGCGAACTATAATGTTGGAATCGAGCTCTTCTACAATCGCTTTGTTCTCTGGGACATTAATAACCAACGCTTGTTTAAGATTTACTATCTCCTTATCCATTATTCTGTGCATGAGGTCATCCTCTTTCTTTTTACCCCCTTATTCATTCTAGAATAGATTACAAGGCTAAGAGATCGCTACTCTAACCACCTATTCTTAGATCAGTAAGGGTAACAAGATTCCAAAACCTACTGCTAGGTTTTCTAAAGTATATCCGGTCTATCCAGAATATAAATTTCTAGAATAAAGATATGAAGACAGAACCTAGTTACCAACTAGTGAGCTAAAATCGTAACCTTAATGGGCACGAGAAGCTTGTTCTGTCACCACTTATCTAACAGCCACAAAAGGGGTGTTAGATTAAATCATCCACAACACTGAGCATGCAAAACACTCGTGACTATACCGAGTACTGTACACGAGTTGTAAGCCGTTCGGTTGGGTAAAGGGTTCTTCGGGTAAACGACTCGTACGAGCCAATACACCGTTGATATATGAATGGAATGAACCCTTGCTTAAGACCGGAGCAGAAGGAGAAAGGAAAACGTGGAAGAGAATGTAAGGTAGGACATGGCTGGGTAAGATAGAGAAACGGAAGAGAAAACGCCCTGTGAACAGAATCAGTGGCGAGAGCAAAGAACAATCTAGGAAATGGAAATTTGCAATTTAGGGTTTCTAACGAAAAGGGGGGAAATGAGAAAGATCAGTATCAAAATGAAGAGGAGAAAACGGAGAGAGAAAGACTGCGATCAGATGAGGGAATCGATGACTGCAAAGGCGTAGATCTACGCTGGAAGGATTAAACCTTCATCGCCCTTTCCGTCGGTTTTTTCAGTTTTTTTTGTGTTCGTTTTTTTTTTAAATTAGTTAAAAGGATACATAGAAATAAAATTTGTTCACTTATATTTTATACTAATTTAATTGATTATTTAATTAACTGATTATAAATTATAATTGTGTAAATCTGATTTATCTCTATAATATTATAATCTAAAAATTAAAAATAAATTTTAATTTATTAAAAAAACACATAAACCTAACTGTTTCTTTTCCTATTCGATAAATCCCCATTTTCTAACCATCTCGTCTGCGATAGTTTCCTCTTCTTCAATCTTCATCGCTTTTCATCCTTCATCATATCCGGGACCCTCTTCATTTTTGTCAATTCGATGACATTCCTATTCCTTAAATCCCTTCTCTTCAACCTTCCTCTTTCCTCCGTGGCTGATTCATCTCTCGATTTTCTGCCATCACCGCCGTGTATTGTTATTATAGAGAAGTAAGTATTTTTTTCCATTTTATATCACGAATTCGACGATAATTTTAATGATTCAGTAACAATTTTTAGGAATGTAGAAGAGTGATTGACTTACGGTTGAAATTTTGGAATTTCTGACTCCTATTCCTCTTCAACTCACCGGCTACAACACCAAGACATCAAATTCCTTTTTTTCAACCTTCATCCCTTCTCAGCATTCATCATCTTCGACAACCCTCTTCTTTTCGTCACTTCCACGACAATCTTCCTCTTTCCTCTGTGGCTGGTTTGTCTCTCTACTCTCCGCCATCACCACCATGTCTCTTTGTTATAGAAAAGTACGTATTTATTCCCTTTTATGTCTCGCATTCGACGACAATTTTGATATTTCAATAATAATTTTTAGCAAGTTAGAAAAGTGAATAATTTTTTTTGGTGTGTCCAAATAGATAATAAGTGCAGTGCTTTTTTGTTATAAGCAAATTTCTTTAGTTGAGGTCTGGATAAGTCATAATGTGAGTTGAATTTGGACATTTTCTAGAAAAAATTGGATAGATGTCTCTCGCTTGCTTTCATTGTAAAACATTGATGCATAATTTTTTTTCCAAATCACAAAGAAGTAACCATTATAAACTCAAACAGCTTTTTTTTACTGTGTGTGCAGATTTTGAAAAAGAAGACGTTAACTGTTCATATAAGTTCCACATATAGACATTCCAAAAACAGAGATCCCTGAAAGAAAGAAGACCTGTAGATATTGAAGCATTGGTGTTTCGTTTTTTTCTAGTAAGTTTTTCATGTCTTTGATCGAGAATTTGAGCTTTATGTTTGTTTTTTGTTTCTTTTTGTGTGATTCTTTTATTACCACTAGATTGATCTGTGACACCTTTGGAGCTATGTGTGGGGTTAAATGATCACTCACTAATTAAACGATTTGGGTTCATTGAACTAGTTTTTTAGTGTGTTATGTTTTAAAATATTTTGATTAAATGAGATCTTGATTAGAACCAGATTCCTTGAGTTGAGGTTTGGATAAGTTATAATGTGAGTTTAAATTGGACATTTTCAGTCGAATTTCCATAGATGTCTCTCGCTTGCTTCCATTATGTATGTGTTAACCAGAAGCTTACGATATCAGTCAAATAAATGAAAACAAAAGACTTGGCTGTAGGTCTATTATATAATTAGTTTAGGACTGTATGTAACAGATTATAGATCTTGTGAGCTAGAAAGAAATTGACTCCGTCCTAAACAGATTAGAGTCCATTTTCTTTACCATATAATTTGAAATTAATATTGGTTAACATGATAAACTCTCAATACTTCCTATATTTAGTTTTCATAGTGTCAAGTTTTAAAATACTCTCGATACTTCCTGGAATGGAAGCAGTTAGTGAAGCCTTGATTTTAGATGATATCTTTGCAGATTGTCTAACATGTAGAATTTCAAGAATTTGATCCAGATTTTGGTTGAGTTTTCATTAATTAGTCTCTCTAGTTTTTTGAAATTTAAAAGAATATGAATATGCAAACTCGGCTCTTAATATAGTGTTGATTTTGTTTATTGAACATTGATTGTTGTGTATAACAATTTTCACTTGTGCAAGTATTACAGAGCATTTTTGAAATTCATAAACTTTTTATTGCAGATTAAGAGCATCCATATGCGGACTTTCTATGAGTTTGTCGTTATCTCTTGTTTATTATTGGAGTGATCCAGGACTGCTCCAGCCTGACAGATGATTGGATCGAGGAAGAATCAAGCATGGATAAAGGAAGCACGGACGAAAATGAACCTGATCCATCTCGAGTTCGTGGCACGTCCGGCACAGACCAGGAACTCACCATCGGCATGTTCGACACAACCAAGGAACCCACGACCGGCATGTCTGGCACAGCCCAGGAACTCACGACCGGCACGTCTAGCACGACCGGCACAGTTGTACCACACGACCTCGATATGTCCGGCACGACCTTGAACTGCAACTCCGGCCCGACCCGCCACACGACCCCGACATATATGGCACGCCTAACTCACTCGAAACACCGGGCCGTTCCTAAACATAACCTCGGATCAGCTCAACCTACTTGACCTTAAAACCCGGCCAAATACCCGTGGAACTCACGCCGGCCCACGGAGCAGGAATGAGGCGACCGACCACCCAAGTCGAGGGAAGGAACTCGACCGTGCATGAAGAAGAGGAAACAAGCCCAAGAGGAGAAGTGGTCAAGCTATGGCAAGGCCCATTGACTAGATCCAGGTCAAAGGTCCAATAAGAAGTTCTTTTACAATTGGCCCAAAGATTGCCCAACTGGGAGAGCAAGGAGACCAAGGGCCAGATTGTTGGTTTAATTTATGCCCAAAATTAGATTATACTTAAACTAAACCAAGTAAACCAATTGATTTAGTAATTAGAAAATTATATCATTCTGGTTTAATTAGATTAGGATTTTTATTAGATAAGGATTACAACTTTGTGTATAAATAGGCCTAGTGGCCGCCTGAGAAAAGCATCCAGCGAATTCTTAATAGCTTCTCATAGCAATCTCTTGAGTTTTCATAGCTTTCCTTGTTCAGCACAAGAATATAATCTTCATTAAGTTTAGAATAATCTAAGAGTGACAATCCACAATCTTAAACAGGGTGAACCTGTGATAAGGAGAATCAAATTCCTATTGGATCAAACCCACACCCCTGAAAAGAAGACTTCAGGCGATTGGAAAGCTAGTAGCCTCCAATCTACATAGCGCCACCAAACCGCTGCCTCCTACAGAGCTAGTAGCCTCTAGGGTTCAGATTACCCTGTATTCAAGCGATCTAGAGATTGAATCATAACCAGGACCGTTCCAAGTGGTATCAGAGCTTCTTGAAGGTTAGGGTTTGAGGAAATCATCTTGATTTCACCAACCATCTCACGAACTTCATATTTTTTTTAATTTCTTTTTTTTCTCTATCTATATGTTGTAAGTCAGCTGAGCCTATTTCTGAATTACAACAGTAAATAAAAAAAATCTACAAAAAAAGATAAAAGAAAGCAGATGAGAAATCCTGCTTGAAATAGGTTAATCAGCTGACAAAGAAAATCTTGCAATTTTTCTATCTTAAGTCACAGTTTAGGTTATTACTCTAGATCTTAGGTGATTGAGTTTTGATCTTCATTGAACTTGTGGGAATAGCAAGAGAGCTTAAGAGCCAAAACTGACTGAGAGAGAATTTTTTTTTTTAAACTTGTTTGCTAAGTAATTTTCAGGAGAACAAATGGAACATCAAGAGGAAGAAGGGGAGAGGACCCCTATAGTTCAACAAATTCGACTTGATCAGTTGCAATTTGAAGCCATCATGGCTGAGATAACTTGAACTTTAAGACAATATTTTAAACTCGCTAACCAAGCTAAAGGTTTAAAGGTTTTGATCATTTTGCAGGTCGACCCATGCGTGGGAGAGGAGTGGCGTGAGGAGGCTGGCCCGGTAGAGGAGAGGTACGAGGGACTAGAGGAGAGGAGGATGCACCATTGGACTTCTCTGATGGTAGTAGTACCGGTTCCCAAGCTAGGAGACACAACCGGCCCCATCATAGGCCTTTAAGGGAAGAAGACAACTTAGGCAACCTCAAGCTCTGAATTCCACCTTTCTTGGGAAATATTGACCCTGATGCCTATTTAGAATGAGAAAAGAAGATGAAATTACTATTTAATTGCCAAGACTACTCTGAAGGCAAGAAGGTGAAACTAGCAGCTACTGAATTCAGTGGATATATTGTTAACTGGTGGGAACAACTTACTCTCTCCAGAAGACGCAATGGAGAACCTCAGGTGGACTCATGGTTCGAGATGAAAACCATGATGAGGAAGATATTTGTACCCATTCATTATGGCCGAGAACTACATCAGAAGTTAAGAATACTAACTCAAGGAACTAGGAGACTCCAAGCAATCTAAAACACAGAGTTTGAGGCAATTTGTATAGTTGCTTGATTGTCACAGTGGACAGTGATAGGGGACTCCAAGCTCACACCAAGTATGTCAAGAAGAAGTTGCTCCAGCCAGATGCATTCTGTGGTAAGCTTCCTTATAGCCCTGTATTCAACTTCTGCACTAGAACAAGATAGAACATTCTGCTTCTTGGTCTTCCAAGTCGCAAGATTACCTCCTATGAAGGTGCAGTAGCCGGTTGTGCTTCTCTTATCTTATCTGTCTCCTGCCCAATCTGCATCACAATAACCTACTACGTCTGTGTTTCCATTGCAACCCATCCATATTTCTTGTTCTTTGGTGCATTTCAAGTATCTCAAGATGCACATAATCATGTCACAATGCCTTATCTTTGGGTCTTGCATATGTTGAGACACCTGATTCACATAAAAATATAAGTCAGGTCTAGTGATGGTTAAGTATATGAGCTTACCAACCACTTTTCTATATAGCTTTGCATCATGGAATTTTTCATTTCCTAGCTCCCCCTCAGGTTCTATCTGTAGCCTTCTTCTAGGGGAGTCTTATCTGGTTTAGTTTCCATCATGCCTTGATGTAAGAACCAAGGGTGGGCTATCTTTCACCGAGAAGCTCAGGTTGCTGGACAGAAATCGATGGAAGCGAAGGGTGGATCGAAGGGACAACACAATCTGTGAAAGGGGCTTGTGATACTCCAAAAACTTCAACCAAAGGATTGAAGAACACGGCTGCAGTAAGGGGATGGTTGCTTGGCGGCTCTTTAGGATTTAGACACTAGTCTTTCGGTTTTGTCAAAATGCTTGTTATTTCATTAAAGTATAGACAAAAGACTTATATAATGCCTTATTACAACTTAGGCTAAACTACAAGGCATTTAACCTTACAAGAATTAAAACAACATGTAGTTCACTTATTGGCAATTAAATAGAGAATGGGCCCTAAATAGTCAACATGACTTAAACCCAAATAAACACTTAGTCTAGAAAAGAATATAAATAAGATAAGAAGCCCAATAACACTTAGGCACAAAATTCGCAGGAAGACTTGTGAATGAGATGGAATTATGAACAAGTCTTCACCGCCTTGCGCACTAAGAGTATTGCCTCATTAAAACCTTCTTTGGAAAACCCAGTGGGACAAAACCGAAGATAGGAAAAAGAGTACAATTTCCTAGCACGACTTTTGGTGTCTCTACCGAATGGTAATGGTAAAGACACCAGAGGATGAAGAGTTTTCTAGAAGGAACCTCCATGGTTCCTTGTCTAGCTGGAACGGTCGTGGATGCGTGGGACGAACTGGTCGGGTCGGACGTATGGGTGCTGGCCGGCTGGGACGGGTCACCTGGACGCAGACTGGTCGGCATGGTCAGCTTGGGGTCCTCTCCGGTTCTACTTTCCAGGAGCATGCTGAGCTTGTCTCCCAAGGCTTTCCTCTTGGACCGCGTAAGAGGTCCAGGTGGAATGACCGGTGCAATGGCTGGCTCGATGTCCTCATCATTCCTTCCCTCTTGAAGTGCTTTGGTCTCCAAAGCAAAGTCCTCACTTGCATCAAACAATTCTAAGTCAGAAACATTGAAAGTACTAGAGACGTTATACTCACCTGGAAGTTTGAACTGGTAGGCGTTGTCGTTAATTTTCCGAAGGACGCGGAATGGACCATCTCCCCGGGGTGCAAGCTTGCTCTTCCGTCGCTGGGGAAATCTCTCTGGTTGCAGATGTAGCCAAACCCAATCTCCATCTTTGAAAACTATGTGCTTGCGGCCTTTGTTGGCATTCTTGACGTTCTGGATGTTCCGTTGTTCCAGGTTTGCCTTGGTCTCTTCATGAAGTCGCTTGATGTTGTCCCCCTTTGCTTCTCCCTCCAAACTGATGGCGTCGCCCAATGATCTGGGTGTGAACTCGATAGGAGTGGTCGGGTTAAAGTCGTAGACGATCTCAAATGAAGAACGCTTCGTGCCGGAATGCGTAGCCCTGTTGTAAGCGAACTCGACGTATGGAAGGCACTCCAGCCAATTCTTCAAGTTGCGGCCAATTGTTGCCCTCAGGGTCTGGGATAAGATCCAGTTGACAACCTCAGTCTGTCTGTCAGTCTGCGGATGGTATGCGGTTGAGAACAAGAGTTTGGTGCTCAATTTTCGCCACAATGCTCGCCCAAAGGGGCTCAGGAACTTGGTGTCAAGGTCAGATACGATCGTCCGGTGAATGTCGTGTAGTCGTATTATCTCCTTGAAGAACATGTCGGCAGTCTGGCTTGCGTCATTGGTCTTGTTGCAAGCGATGAAATGTGCCATCTTGGAAAACCGGTCTAACACGACGAAGATGGAGTCCTTGTAGTTGATCTTCGGCAGGCCTAAAACGAAGTTCATGGAAATGTCTGTCTAGGGCGCGGATGGAACTGGCAAAGGCATGTAAGGACCCTGCGGATGTATCTTGGATTTAGCCCTTTTGCAGATAAGGAACCATGCACAGTGTGCCTCTACATCTCGTTGCTGATGGGGCCAATAGAAATGTTCCTTAAGCATGCTTAAGGTCTTGTCAATGCCGAAGTGACCCATGAGACCTCCGCCGTGGGCCTCTCTGAGAAGCATCTCTCGAATCGATCCTATCGGAATGCAAAGTCGTTTGTCTTTAAAGAGGAACCCATTGTGAAGAAAGAAGCGGCTGTAGTTGCCCTTGCCGTGCTCTAGGTAAGCCTGAGAGAAATCTGCATCGTCAGCGTACAGCTCCTTGATCATCTCGAAGCCCATAACTTTTGACTCCATGACTGAAATTAGACTGTATCTACAAGATAAGGCATCAGCGACAACGTTGTCCGTTCCTTTCTTATACTTGATGACGTATGGAAAGGTCTCGATATACTTCAGCCAACGGGCATGTATCTTCTTCAGCGTAGACTGTCCTCTGAGGTGCTGGAGTGTCTGATGGTCAGTGTGAATGACGCACTCCCAGGCAAGCAGATAATGCTGCCAAGTCTCTAAGGTGCGGACGATGGCATAGAGCTCCTTGTCGTATGTCAGATAGTTAAGTGCAGCTCCAATTAACTTCTCTCTGAAGTAGGCGACAGGTTGTCCGCCTTGGGTGAGAATGGCTCCAATGCCGATCCCTGAAGCATCACACTCGACCTCAAATGTCTGAGTGAAATCCGGCAGGACTAGGACCGTGGCGTTGGTGAGTCGTTCCTTCTGAAGCTTGAAGGTCTTATCCTTTTCGGGTCCCAAACAAAATTCTTGATTCTTCTTGATCGTCGAGGTCAACGGACCAGCTATCGTGCTGAAATCTCGGATGAACCGTCTATAGAAGCTGGCGAGTCCATGGAAGCTGCGGACCTGGCTGGCAGTCGTCGGTGTGGGCCAATCCTGTATGGCCTTAAATTTCACGTCGTCTACCCGAAGTCACTAGGAACTTACGACGAAACCAAGAAAAACAACTTGGTCGGTGCAGAATATACATTTCTTGAGATTTGCGTACAACTGCTCTCTCTGCAGGGTGGTAATCACGGCCTTCAGGTGCTCTAGATGGTCTGAGTAGGTCGTGCTATAGACGAGAATATCGTCGAAGTAGACCACTACAAACTTTCCAATGAACGGACGAAGGACGTCGTTCATAAGGCTCATGAAAGTACTGGGAGCGTTTGACAGGCCGAATGACATCACTAGCCACTCATAAAGACCTTGCTTGGTCTTGAATGCAGTCTTCCATTCGTCTCCTTCGTGCATCCTTACTTGATGATATGCGCTTTTCAGGTCAATTTTGGAGAAGACTGCGACTCCGCTGAGCTCGTCGAGCATGTCATCCAGGCGCGGAATGGGGTGTCGGTACTTGATGGTAATATTGTAGATGGCGCGACAGTCGACGCACATCCTCCAGCTCTCGTCCTTCTTTGGTACTAGAAGAACCGGGACGACACATAGACTATGGCTTTCTCGAACGTAGCCTTGAGCCATGAGGTCTTGGACTTGCCGTTCTAACTCTTTAGCCTCCTCGGGGTTTACTCTGTATGCAGGACGGTTAGGTAACTTAGCTCCGGGAACAAAATCGATGTGGTGCTCGATCACTCGGATAGGTGGGAGGCCGGCTGGAATTTTGTCCGGAAACACGTCGACATACTTATCTAGCAGGGCGCGGATCTCGGCAGGTAATGGTGGCTCGGTGCTAGTCGTGTGGAGGCTGTCTCTGTAGAGCATTAATACGATCTGAGTGCCCTGGGTACAGGTGGCTTTCCGTATGTCTGCCACATTTATTAAGAAGTTTTCCTTTCGGGCATGTTAATCTATCGCCATCTTAGATTGCATATCTTAAACGGCGTGTGCAGACATTGGTGCGAGGTTGTATCTACGCTTTTCATGGACAAAAGAATAGAAGTTTGTTTGTCCGTTATGCATAGTCTCTCGGTCAAATTGCCAAGGTCGTCCGAGCAGAAGATGTCCAGCTGACATCGGGACGACATCGCAGGTGACCTGGTCCTGGTATCTGCCGATGCTGAAAGAGACCTTAACTTGGTCTGAGATGTACAACTCTGTCTTGTTGTTCAACCATCGTAGTTTGTAGGGTTTGGGATGTTTGGTCACAGGCAATACCAGTTTCTCCACCATGTATTTACTGGCGGTGTTGGTACAGGACCCTCCCTCGATGATCAACGAGCACACTTTCCCAAGTATTGTGCATTTAGAGTGGAAAATGTTCTCTCGTTGCTTTTCTTCTTCTGGCTTGAATCTCGAGCTGAGAATGCGTCGGATCATGAGCATTTCTCCGGAGTCAGCATACTCAATTTCCTCGTCGGACTGATGGTGTGTCGGAAATGCTGGCTCCTCTTGTTTGTCCTTGGATTCGTAGTCGCCTAACGCAGTGAGGACCATTATCCGTTGAGTGGGACATTCACGGGACATGTGTCCTCTGCCTTTAAATTTGAAACAGACAATCTCGCTGCTCCGCTGAGGCTGGGTCATAGGCGGGGTACTAGGCTGCTTTGGGGCTGGTGGAACTGGTTTGGGAGCCGAGCTGCTGGCCACGGATTTGCCTTTGAGGCGGAGATCAATGGGCTGGGTCGTACGCTCCAATGGCTTGGACCCGGTGTTCCTTGTGTTCTTGGGTCAAGAAGGTGCGGCAAGTTTACGTTTATGGCACTTCTCGATCTGAACTGCAAGGTGGAACAACTCTCCAAGGTCGTGATATGGCTGCAATTCTAATTTTCTAGCAATGGATTCATGCATGCCGTCGATGAATTGTGCCATGAGGTTCTCCTTGGACTCGTCTACAACGTTTCGGTTGCATAGATACTTGAATTCTTCGAAATATTCGGACACCGTCTTGCTTCCTTGTGTAAGACGTCGGAAACGCCGCTGAAGCTCGCGGTGGAAGTGGGGCGGGACGTAGCGTCTCCTCATTATCTGGGTGAGTTTGATCCATGAGGTCAAAGGACCCATCCGTGCTCTCCTACGAGCGGTGACTTCTCGATCCCACCACGCTAATGCGTGGTCAGTGAATTGCGCCGATGCTAGGGCGACTTTGCTGGGATCGTCATAGTTGTAGTACTCAAAGAAGAGCTTCATTCTTCTCTCCCAGTCTAAGTACTCCTTTGGATCTAGTTTTCTCAAAAAGGGAGGTGGGTTCATCTTAACCTCTGAATAGTGTACTGGTGGACGAGGTGGTGGCATAGGCTCGTGTAGTATTGATGTCGATCCATGGGTGATCGATCGTGGTGATAGGGTGGTGCGGCAGGTTCAGGCGTGGGCTGCTCCAATCTCTCGAGGCGAGTTGTTACGATCGACATCTGGGCAGTCAAAGTTTGCAACAGCTGCATCATAGCTTGGCTGGGCTGTCCAGACGTAGACTCATCATTCCCTGACATATTTCTTTTTTCGAGAAAAGGAAATTTTAAAAAAGGAAAAGTTTCCCAGAAAGGAAACTTGCAAGATTTGAAAACTTTCCTTAAATGGAAAATATCCAAAAAATATCCAAAAATCTAGAAAAGGAAATCTAAGAATGGAAAATATCCAAAAAATATGGCCTAAAGCTAAAAGGAAACTATCTAAATGGAAAGATCATAAATTAATTGCCTAATCTAATAAAATAGAAACTATATTAACTAAGAGTAAAATCTACTTATTTCCTAATTCATAAATGAAAATTTCCTAAAAAACAAAAAGGAAAGCTATTTAATACATAAATCCTAAATGTCAACTTCCTAAAAAAAAGTAAACTAAATAATGTCTATGAAAAGAAATTGGAAAACTACCTAAAACAATCTAGAAAACTTCCTAAACCAATTCCTAGCCTAGTAAAATTATGTAAACTATCTAACTTGCTGTCTAAATGCTAGGAGAATATTTTCCTAAACTATGGAATAAGAATCTAGACACTAGAATTAACCTATGATGAGGACATTAGAGCTTCGAGGACTTCAAGCGAGCCAGCTGACGCAGAGATCATACCTCAGGTGCCAAGTGGACCAATCACTCGACAGAGGGCAAGAGAAATCAGCTACAAGTTCAACCATTTTGTAGAATTTGTGCTCGAGCAAGAACCAGCTGATCTGAGACCAGTCCCATCCGTTTTGTTCACTAAGTGAATCTTCTCTAGCTTCAGACTTCTTCCTCCGGTGTCTTTACTATCACCAAGAGTAAAGACACCTAAAATCATGCCAATGAATTGTACTCTTTTTCCTATCTTCGGTATTGTCCCACTGGGTTTTCCGAAGAATGTTTTAATGAGGCAACACCCTTAGTGTGTCTGAAGTAGAAGACTTCTTCTGACCCCGTTTGTGCCTATCCCTTTCACATTTTATTGTTGTTGCATTCACTTGTTTGGTTTGTTACAAATACTTTCTTTGAGTTGTTGCTCTTCTGCCTGCTAGGTCAAGAAGGCGCCGCCAATCAATCAAAAAAAAGGAGATAGACCACCACAGAACCGCTACCCCAATCCAGCCGTAAAAACGGTTTCATCTTCCTTACTCTTGTTTATATTCGCAAAAGTAAAAAAAAAAATTGCTTGCTTGATAGGTTGTTTAGTTGTTTGATTTCGGTTATAAACACAAAAACTATAAAAATCATAAAGTTTAGGTTGTTAACAAACACAACTAGAATAGAAACCCACATAGAACATCTCCGTGCTTGAGAAATCGTGAAGCAAGTTGTTCCTGCTTTCACGCGTGTGCATTGTTGCTTGTGTTCGCTTACTAGGGGCCGAGTAGAGTCAAGTCCAAGTTCCACTAGGACCTTAGGTGTCCCAAGCTGCGTTTCCAGGCGATTAGAGCCCTAGACGATCCCGCGCTAGACCCGCTTAGTCCTAGGTCGTGCAGTAGCTCGCCGCTCGCACCATCGGCCGAGTAGCTAGCCTCTTATGTCCTAGCCAAGCGGTTTCCCTTGTGTGCAGCCGCCTCCAGTTAGGGTTAGCAGTCGCATACTCCTTACCTTCCCTGTCAAATTAGGTAAGAATCTGGTAGCATTAAGTGGCTCTAGGTAATTTAGGGTAGTTTCCAAAAATCCTTAGGACATTTTCCTTTTTGATTTATGAAGTTTTCCCTAGAATTAAGATCGCCTAGGATTTGTTTCCAAAACATTATAGGAAGTTCCCTATTTCGAATATTAGGCAATAATTTAGATTTAGAAAATTTCCAAAAAACCAAAATAGGAAAGAATTTAATACTAGAATATTTCCTTTTAGGTTATTTCCTTTTCTAGTTTAGGCAAGTATCCAAATTAGGATAGCTTCCAGTTTTAAGATTAGGAAAGTTTCTATTTTAGGAAAGTTCAAATTTAGGAAAGTTTCCATTTTAGGAAAATTTCAATTTAGGAAAGTTTCTAGATTAGGAAGAATTTCATTTTAGGAAAATCTATTTTTTTTTTTGGAAAGTTTTTCTATATAAATATCCATGTCTAGTAGTTCGGACGTACCCGAACGTCCCCAAGGATAACATGCAGTAATGCAGATGCTGAGCCAGATCACGGCTCAGATGATCATTCTTATAAGTCGCATGGAACAGTTGGAACAACCCATTCCTCCCCAACGACCGGACATCCCCGAGGCCTCCCATCGAGTCAATGGACGCGCCACAACTAATGGATGGACTAATTACTTCGGACCATACACCCGCGACCCGCGAGAAGAAGAAGATCCACCTGACGTCCCACCATACCGCACCCCTTATGACCGCGACCCTCGCTACGACGAAGCACACGACCGGCTACCTCCCTATCAAGCCCCGGACGTCAAGCTCAACCCGCCATCGTTCGCCGGAAAGGTTAACCCCGAAGCTTATCTAGACTGGAAACGTCGTATGGAGCTGATCTTCGACTACTACCGGTACGAAGATCCCATACGAGTAGCTCTTGCCACCACACAGTTCACGGACCACCCCCTGACCTGGTGGGACTGTGAAGTTGCTGAACGATAGGAGGAGCCAATTTGGACCCCTCACTTCATGGGACGAGATCACACATCTTATGCGGAAGCGCTACGTTCCACCCCATTTCCACCGAGAGCTGCAGATACGGTTTAGACGACTCACCCAAGGAACCAAGACGGTCAGTGAATACTTTGACGAATTCGAGCACTTGAGGAACCGTCTCGAGATCACTGACTTCCCGAGAGTCTCATGGCCCAGTTTCTTGACGGGCTTCAAGAAAAGATCGTCCGGAAGGTCGAAAGACAGCCATACCACGACCTCGAAGAGTTTTACAACCTATCCAACCAGGTGGTGCAAGCCAACAAGAGGAAGGCAACAGGCTACCAACGGCCCAAGCCCAACTGGCCCAAGCCGTACAACCGCCCCCCTGGCCCAAGCGTACAACTGGCCCCCTAGCCCTAGCCCTGACCCGCGCGCCACGACCCGACCACGAGACACGGCCTGAACCGCGTCCGGATCAAGCCAGCCGGCCAAACCCACCGGAGCTGCACCTCGGAGACGAGACATTACGTGTTTCAAATGCAATAGGCGAGGACACATGGCGCGAGATTGTCTGAACCAACGGGTGATGATCCTGACCCCGTCCAGAGAGTATGAATCCGCAAACAAAGGCGAAGAAGAGCCTTTAGAGGAACCGGAGCAAGCAGAGGACGACATTGAATACCCTGATTCTGGAGAGCTGCTAATGTTCCGACGCGTCCTCAACACCATAGCTGGCCCTGACGAGATCGTCCAGCGTGAGAACATCTTCTATACCAAGTGCACTGTCAAGGGCAAGGTATGTTCTCTGAATATTGATGGATGTTCCTGTACCAACGTCACTAGTGAATACATAGTTGATAAGCTCGGACTTGAGAGGACTAAGCACCCGCGGCCCTACGGGCTTAGGTGGCTCAATGATAAGAGTGAGATACACATAACCGATCAGGTGACGGTACCCTTCAGTGTAGGCCGTTACACCGATCAGGTCTTATGCGACGTGGTCCCGATGCAAGCTGGTCACTTTCTTCTTGGATGTCCATGGAAGTTTGATAGAGAAACCACGCATAATGGGCGGACTAACCCGTACTCTTTTGTTCACAACAAGCGCATGTTTAATCAAGCACCACTCGCCCCACAGCAAGTCCGAGACATCCAACTGAGGACGGATTCTACCAAGGGACCCCGGAAGGAGAATTTCCTTGTGAACTCCAGGGTCATCCGCAAGGTAGTGAGTAGGGACGATACTAACGTCGTCCTTATGATCTTTAAGGAGTCCTTCCACGCGGACAACACAGAGCCGCCGTGATGTGATCCTCCTAAGGATTCAACATTCTAAGTTGGTAGGGATAATCCTTGACTTCTTAATAGTGGTTAAACTAAAGAAACAAGGCGGTGGATCGAATGGTCGCACAAGGGATGCGGAAGGCCCTTGATATTCCAACCTTAATGTCCTAGGATATAACACACCTAGACGACAAAGAGGATTATCCCTTGTATATGACGCACCAAGAAGGATCTCTTGGATTCTTTAGATATGACACACTAAAGAACCCAAGCATTTCTGTTAGATATGACACACTAACAGGTGATCGAAAAATTTAGAAGTAGAAACTCTCATTAAAAAATTCGATAGATTACAAGAGTGGTCAAAGCCAAGTATTTATAGAGAAGGAAGAAAGGAAGAGAGGCCTTGCATGCTTGGAACAACTTCCAATAACATGCAAGAGCATGATAAAGCCTAATTAAGAAGAAACAAGGCTGCATGTTTGGACAGAACCCAAAAACATGCAGCAACATGCAAAAGATTAGCATTAAATGCTTTAAATGTTCAACTAACTTCTTGTCTCATCTTTGATGGCATAGGCAGATGGGCTTGGGCTTTGGTTCCACTTTTATGGGCTTCTATCATGGACCAGGATTATAGAACAACTTGGTTTATAGCTTCATTCATCCTGATCTGACCGAAATTCCTCTTTAAATGCGCACATGTCAGAATCGCGTAATGTGAAAATTACTGGATTTGTAAAATTCATAACTCCTTCATCAGAACTCGGTTTTAGTAGATTCTTCTTTGAGGAGTTAGATAATTGAGCTGATCACATTCTCCAAGTGATTTAATGAATTAAATTGTTGTGGTTGAAAAGATACGCCTTGAACACTGAACACATATCTGGGTACTTTCCATGATCACATCATTCCCTCCTCCTTTAAATAGATTTGCCCTCAAATCTTGTTTTTCATAGAACAGCAAGACTTTTAATTTTTTTTTTAAATGAAAATTATTAAGAAATAAAATAGAAGAAAAGAAGATGAAAGGTAGAAGATGAATTGAAAGAAGTGAAAGAGATGAGAGGATGAAAGAAAGATAGAATGATAAAACCAAACTTAGAATGTTGCTCTGATATCAACTGATGTGATCCTCCCAAGGATTCAAAATTCTAAGTTGGTAGGGATAATCCTTGACTTCTTAAGAGTGGTTAAACTAAAAAAACAAGGTGGTGGATCGAATGGTCGCACAAGGGATGCGGAAGACCCTTGATATACCAACCTTAATGTCCTAGGATATAACACACCTAGACGACAAAGAGGGTGATCCCTTGGATATGACGCACCAAGACGGATCTCTTGGATTTAATGAATTAAATCGTCGTGGTTAAAAAGATACGCCTTGAACACTGAACACATGTCTGGGTGCTTTCCATGATCACATCACGCCGCCCCCACCTGAAGTCGCCAAGCTATTGGAGACTTATGCAGACGTCTTTCCCGCCGAGATTCCACCGGGACTGCCACCACTTAGAGGAATCAAACACAACATCGATTTCATCCTGGAAGCTCAATTACCCAACCGATTCGCCTACCTTGTTAACCCGGAGGAAGCTAAGGAGCTCGAACGTCAAGTTCGAGAACTCATGGACCAAGGCTTGTCCGAGAAAGCCTCAGTCCCTGCGCCGTACCTGTCCTGCTCGTGCCAAAGAAGGATAGTTCTTGGCGGATGTGCGTAGACTGCCGAGCCATCAACAATATCACCATAAAATACCGGCACTCTATACCTCGGCTCGACGATATGCTAGACGAGCTAAGCGGAGCTTCAATCTTTTCAAAGATCGACCTGAAGAGCGGATATCACCAAGTCCGTATGCGAGTGGAAAATGGCGTTTAAGACCAAGCAAGGTCTCTACGAGTGGCTCGTCATGCCATTCGGGCTATCCAACGCCCCGAGCACCTTCATGCGGGTAATGAACCATGTTCTTAGACCGTACATCAGTAAGTTCGTCGTAGTATACTTTGACAATATTCTCGTTTATAGTGGATCCTACGCCGACCACGTCACTCACTTAGAGTTGGTTATACGCACACTTCAAGAGGAGTGCTATGCCAATCTAAAGAAGTGTACGTTCTGCACTGACCGGGTAGTCTTCCTAGGTTTTGTCGTGAGTTCTCAGGGCTTACAGGTAGAAGAGGAGAAGATTAAGGCCATACGAGAATGGCCCACGCCCACGAGCATCAGCCAAGTCCGTCTCTTCCACGGCTTGGCCAGCTTTTACCGAAGGTTCATCCGGGACTTCAGCACTATCGCCAGTCCCTTGACCTCCGTGATCAAGAAGGACCGGGCATACAGCTGGGGACCAGAGCAGGAAAAAGCCTTCAACTTGCTCAAAGACCGGCTCACTCACTCCCCGATCTTAGCCCTACCCGACTTCCAGAAGACCTTCGAAGTGGAGTGCGAAGCATCTGGTGTCAGAATTGGAGCCGTCCTGACTCAAGGAGGAAAGCCCTTTGCTTATTTCAGCGAGAAGTTAAGCGGAGCTGCGCTCAACTATCCCGCCAACGACAAGGAGCTGTATGCCTTGGTCCGACCAATGGACGTCTGACAACACTACCTTCTGGCCCAGGAATGCGTCATCCACACAGATCACCAGACGCTGCTGCACCTAAGAGGACAGACCAAGCTGAAGAGACGACACGCACGCTGGCTGTAGTTCATCGAGACCTTCCCCTACGTGATCAAGTATAAAAAGGGTAAAGAAAATGTCGTCGCAGATGCCCTATTCCGGAGACATTCCCTGATTTTAGTCATGGAAGCCAAGGTCCTCAGATTTGAGCTACTTAAGGGCCTATACGTGTACGACGACGACTTCAAGGAGGCTTTCCAAAACGCAGGCACTGACACCCACTCACGGTTCTACTTATTTGACGGATTCCTTTTCAGGGACCGGAGATTGTGCATCCCGAAAGGATCGACCCGGGAGCTGTTATTAATGGAAGCAAACAGAGGAGGATTAATGAGACATTTTGGCGTGGCCAAAACCCTGAGTCTACTTAAGGAATACTTCTACTGGCCCCATCTTCGAAGAGACGTCGAGGCCCATTACAGCCGCTGCTTGGTCTGCAGCGAGCCAAGTCCAGAGTTCATCCCCACGGGTTATATCTTCCTCTACCCATTCCTACTACTCCTTGGACTGATATTTCCATGAACTTTGTGCTAGGATTGCCTAAGATCAACCACAGAGATTCCATTTTCGTTGGAGTAGACAGGTTCTCGAAGATGGCTCATTTCATCCCATGTGCCAAGATCAACGACGCCACACAGACTGCAAGTATGTTCTTCCGAGAGATAGTACGATTGCACGGGATTCCCAGGACTATAGTGTCCGACCGAGACACTAAGTTCCTCAGCCATTTCTGGAGAATCTTGTGGAAGAAGCTCGACACAAAGTTGGTATTTTCGACGACATGTCACCCACAGACGGACGGATAAACAAAAGTAGTGAACCGGACGATGTCCACCCTCCTAAGGGCTATCATCGGATGAAATTTAAATTCTTGGCTCGAGTGTCTACCGTTGGTCGAGTTCGCCTATAACCGAGGCGTCCACTCTGCGACCAAGAAGTCCCGTTCGAGATCGTCTACGGTTTCAACCTCTTGTCTCCAATGGAGTTTACGCCCTTACCCTCAGCTGAGATCGTGAGTTTGGAGGGAGATAGCAAGGTCGAATACGTCAAGAAGCTGTATCAGAAGATCAAGGAGAATCTGGAAAAAAAGACGGAGACATACGCCCGACAAGCCAACAAAGGGCGTAAGCAGTCTAAACTGAAGGAAGACGACTGGGTCTGGCTGCACATGCGAACCGAGAGGTTCCCTCAAAAGCACAAGGATAAGCTGGCACCCAGAGGAGATGGACCATTCCGATTCCTGAAGAAGATTAACGACAATGCCTACTAACTCGAGCTGCCTTGTGAGTTTAACATCTCTACGACGTTCAATGTTTCTGACTTAGAATTATTTGATGCAGGTGAGGATGCTGTTTTGGAGACCAAACCACTTGAAGAGGGGAGGGATGATGAGGCCCTGGACGTAACTGACCATGCAACGACCCAAATGAACCGGACCCGGACGATGCAGTACCTAAATACCAGCTGGACCAGTGACCCGCGCTAGTGCCAAAGCCTTAGGAACCAAGATCAACTGGTTTGTCGAGAGGAGGCTTGAGGTTCGCCAACGGATGTCCGAGCTCGGCCCAGGACCAGACCCAGACCCGGCCCAACACTTCTCGGCCCATTCGTGGGAACTGCTTAGTCGACGAGCCGTCGACTCATGTGTCCTTGTCATTACCCCGGGATAAGGATGCCAAAGATGCGCTAAGGAATTGTACTATATTTCCTACCTTCGGTTTTGTCCCATTGGGTTTTCCGAGGGAGGTTTTAACGAGGCAACACCTTTAGTGTGCATTCAGGACTTGGGCTTACACTTCTAGAAGTCCACAGCATTAGATCACCTTTCTTTATGTCTTAATTTTTCTAAGTATGGGACTTAGGTCTGCGCCAAGCCCACTAGGGCCCGCAGCCCAAGACAGTTAGATTAGATTGCTTGTTATTTTATTTTAAATTCTTGTTGTTTTATTTTAAAATACATGTTGTTTTTTAAGGGCAAAAACCCTAAGACTTAGGTCTTATAAAAGCCAAGTCATTACATCAATAAAATTAAGACACTACAAGAAATCTAAAAACCCTATAGCTCTCTATTCTTCACATCGCCTAGTCCCTAGCCGGTTCCAAGACTTCAAGCCGCCGGCTTCAAGTCTCCTTGGTGTATCAAATGCAGCTCATAGCTAGTGCGGTCCAGTTCGCAACCCCCCCGTTCCGGTCGTCTGATTGGTCGACTCTCTCCCAATCCGCGTCCACAGCCGCCTCCAAGGTCGAGCCTCTCCCTGGAGATTGTCCCGTGTCCGCACCAGCGAACCTCCACAGGTTCCTCTTGCGCTCGTGCCCACATCATACCAGATGATGTAAGAAACTAGGGTGGATTGTCTTTCACCGAGAAGATCAGGTTGCTGAACAGAAATCGATGGAAGCGAATGGTGGATCGAATGGACCACACAAGCTGTGAAAGGGGCTTGTGATACACCAAGAACTTCAACCAAAGGGTTGAAGAACAAGGCTGCAGCAAGGGGATGCTTGCTTGGCGGCTCTTTAGGATTTAGACACTAGTCTTTAGGTTTTGTCAAAATGCTTGTTATTTCATTAAAGTGTAGACAAAAGGCTTATATAATGCCTTGTTACAACTTAGGCTAAACTACAAAGAGTTTAACCTTACAAGAATTAAAACAACATGTAGTTCACTTATTGACAATTAAATAGAGAATGGGCCCTAAATAGTCAACAAGACTTAAACCCAAATAAACACTTAGTCTAAAAAAGAATATAAATAAGATAGAAAGCCCTTAACACTTAGGTTCAGAATTTGCAGGAGGACTTGTGAATGAGATGGAATTGTGAACAAATCTTCACCTCCTTGCGCACTAAGAGTATTGTCTCATTAAAACCTTCTTCGAAAAACTCAGTGGGACAAAACAGAAGATAGGAAAAAGAGTACAATTTCCTAGCACGACTTTTGGTGTCTCTACCAAATAGTAATGGTAAAGACACCGGAGGAGGAAGAGTCTTCTAGAAGTAACCTTCATGGTTCCTTGTCTAGCTGGAACGGATCAGGGCTTGGAACGGTCGTGGACGCGTGGGACGAACTGGTCGGGTCGGAAGTGTGGGTGCTGGCCGGCTGGGACGGGTCACCTGGACGCAGGCTGGTCGGCATGGTCAGTTCGGGGTCCTCTCCGTTTCTACTTTCTAGGAGCATGCTGAGCTTGTCCTCCCTAAGAATGTGCTTAATCAAATCAACATAGTTAGTGTTCAAAGTCAAAAGTAACCCAAACACCTTGTCTTGTTCTCTCCTTTCATGGAGAGTAATGGGATCAATTGTGGCAGACCTTAGCATCTCTAGCTCTGAAGGATCTATAATGCTTTGTGAACTCTGCATCCTCCTGTCTAATATTATTCAAAGCTTTCTTGATCGTAAAATTTTCATGAGGTTAGTAGTATTGCCATATACATTTTTTTAAAGTTTTTCAAAGATCTTTTGCATTTTCACAATATGAATATGCTTCTAAGAGAGATCCAGCTAGGGAGTTTGGAGTATAGAAAGTACCATCTGGTCTTCCTGAAACCATTTGTTTTGATCATCTTGATCATATGAGTCATCCCCTTCAATGGCTATAACAGGCACCTTTGTAACATGAGTCCATAACCCTTTGCTACACAAGGTTATCCTCATGGTTCTGGACCATATGAGATAATTCGTCCCATGAAGCATGACTGAAGCCTTTATATTTGTCTGGTACTCCATTATACTTTATCTAAAACCTGCAAGAAAATAAAACAAAAAAGAAACTAGACTAGACCACGCACGCCTGTCCAAACGGTTAGCAAACAGGGCGCGTCAACCTTCAACAGTCTGCAACCGTCAGTAACAACCTCCAACAGCCTAACAGCCCTTGGTCAAACAACTTCTAAAAATTCTAACAGCCTAACTAGCAAATATTCAGTTAATAGAATTGTTAAAAATATCTAATCCACTTTTGCCAAGATTTAGAAGGAGCAAAGGTCTCTCCAGTTGTTTGGAACAAGGAAGAATCGGTGGTTGCCCACAAGAAGCTGAATCCAAGAAGAAGAGAACCGTGTGTGATCACTGTAAGAGAACCGGTCATACCAAGAAGGAGTGCTAGGTGCTTCACCCTGAGTGGAAGCTGATTTGGTTCATTGACAGGTCCAAAGCTTCATCTACAAGCGGCCCTAGCTCCTCCAACATGGTACACACAACCGTATCTACTTTGGCCAACAATCTGGTCCATGCCTCTTCATCTGAGTTTGTGAAGAAATCAGACTTTGAAGCTCTCTTCAAAGCTTTTAGCTCTGGTAATGTGTTGGGTAAATCACTTCATGCTTCTTTTCAAAAATATATAGCTTCTAAATCTTTGATTGTTGATTCTGGAGCTTATCATCACATGATAAATGATTTAGGTTTGCTAGAAAACTTAAAACCTGCCTTAGGTAGTGTGGTAATATCTAATGGAATCAATGTGCCAATTAAAGAAATTGGGAAGCTTAAATTGTTTGATAAAGAATCTAAAACCTTTTATTTGCCATCTTTCTGTTGTTTATTAAGAGAGCTACTACAGATCTTAATTGTCAAACTTTATTTGGTCTAATGATTTCTACTTTCAGGATATTGAAACAAATAGGAAATTTGGAAAAAGAACAACAAATAATGACTTGTATGTGCTTGACGTTTTGTCCATACATCCCTTACAAGAACCGTCTGCTAATAGTGTGAATGTTAATGTTCCAGATGAGCTTTGGAATGCTAGATTATGTCATCCTCATCCTAGAGCTTTAGAATTGATCATCCCTGAAATGAAATTGGAAAATGAATTGTGTGAATCATGGATTCTCGGGAAATATTGTAATACTGTTTTGGGAAATCAATTCATTCATATGATAATTGTTTTGATTTAGTTCATTCTGATGTTTGGACATCTCCCTTTCCTTCTAGAGAAAATCAAAAATACTTTATGACCTTTATTGATGAAAAATCTAAATATTATTGGGTTACATTGCTTAGTTCTAAGGATATAGTGTTTGATGCATTTCTGAATTTTCAGATTTTTGTTACTAATAAATACAATGCAAAGATTAAATGTTTTAGAACAGATAACGGAGGGTAATATACTAGCACCAAATTTCAGCAACACTTGGCCAAACATGTTATTGAACATCAAAGAAGATGTCCTTACACTCCACAAAAAATGGAGAAGCTGAGAAAAAAACAGACATTTGATGGAAGTTGTGAGAACAATGATGTTTCACACAAAGGTCCCCAAACGGTTTTGGGGAAATGCTCTAGTAGCTGCATGCTACTTAATCAATAGAACTCCAACAAAAGTTCTAGATGATTTGTCTCCCTTTGAGGTATTAAACAAAACTAAGCCTAATACTGAACACTAGAGTATTTTGGTGTGTTTGTTTTGTTTTAGTACCAAGAGAACTTAGGAACAAGCTGAAACTAAAGAGCACCAAAGCCATGTTAATTGGGTATTCTCCTACACTAGAAGAGTCTTGATATCCAGAGATGTTAAATTCCAAGAATCCAAAGGATCTTATGAAGAAGGAACTTGGGAAGAATTCAAGGACATCTCAACAACAAGACATGACCAAGATGAGAATCTAAGAAGGATCTTGGAAAGCATTGGTATAGTCCCTCCAAAGGCACCAGCAACTGGCCCAGGACCAGCTCATCAGGCACCAGAGAAAATAGGAGACAGAGAAGATAGGAAAAGCACAACCGGCTACTGCACTTTCTTATGAGGTAATCTTGTGATCTGGAAGACTAAGAAGCAGAAGGTTGTATCTTGCTTTAGTGCAGAATCCGAATATAGGGTTATGAGGAAGCTTACCACATAATTCATCTGGCTGAAGCAACTTCTCTTTGATATTCTTGGCGTGAGCTTGAAGTATTCTATCACTGTTCATTGGGACAATCAAGCAGCCATACATATTGCCTCCAACTCAGTGTTCCATGAAAGAACCAATAACATTGAGGTGGATTGCCATAAGGTGAGAGAAGATATTGGAAACAGAATCATCTTACCTTGCTACACAAGGAGTGAGGATCAACTAGCAGATGTGATCACCAAGGCTACCACACTGAATACTAGCGGCTCTATCTAACCAAGGTTTGGCCTCATGTCCATTTCACAACACTGATCCTGATCATGGAGTGTTATACTATTTTACCCTAAGAAAGGTTTTGTCCCAATTGAGTTTTCCTTCTTTAGGTTTTTAATGAGGTAATGTTTAATGGTTGCAAGTTTAGCCATTCTTCATGATATAAGCTTTAGGGGGAGTGTTGGAATGAAGAAGAATGATGAAGACAAAGAGAAGAAATAAAGAAAGTGTGCCTTAGACTCTAAGTAGGCGCCATGTGTCCAAAGGGAGTGGCTTAGGCTTGTTTGTGATTAATGATATGTTATCCTTGTAGCCAAACTTGTATTATGCAATCTTAGTATAAATAGTTATCTCTCTCTTTCTTTGTAAGCAAAAAAATTATTTTTCTAAAATCTCAATAATAATCATTCTCACTTTTCTCTATATTCTCTCACTCTCTCTTAATCTACAAATCTCTGAATTTCTTAATCTCATTAATCTCATAATCTTTCATTCTAGTCTCTGGATTATAACACTTGTATTCCTTTTGTGTAGCAGAGTATCCAATAAACATTTCTTTAGTACTATTTGGTTCCAACTTGTTCATTTGTGCACATAGTACTAAAACAAAGCAAACACGTCCAAATACTCTTAGATGTTCAATATTAGGATTTGTTTTATTCAATACCTCAAATTGAGATAAATCATTTAGAACTTTGGTTGGAATTCTATTGATTAAGTAGCATACTGTCATCAAGGCATATCCCCAAAATCGTTTGGGAACTTTCTTGTGAAACATCATGGACCTCACCACTTCCATCAAATGTCTGTTCTTCCTTTCAGCCATTCCATTTTGTTGTGGAGTGTATGGACAGCTTGTTTGATGTGTGATGTCATGCTTGAGTAAGTGTTGCTGGAACTTGATGCTAGTGTACTTCACTCCATTATCTGACCTAAAATACTTTATCTTGGCATTGTATTGGTTAGTCACATGTGTTTGGAAATTAATTAAAGCATCTAACACTCTATCATTTGAACTATGCAATGTGACCAAAGTATATTTAGAATTTTCATCAATGAAAGTAATAAAGTACTTGTGGTTTTCTCAGAATGCACCAAATTAAAACAATTTTCATATATGTGATTAGATTTCTCAAACACATTTTTACAATGTTTTCCTAAAATACATGCTTCACATATTTCATGTTGTAATTTTATTCCAGGGATTGTTAACTCTAAAGCTCTAGAATGAGGATGACCAAGTCTATCATACCAAATATTAGATTTCACATTGATATTTACACTATTAACACACAGTTCAAAGGCCAAATGCATGGACAAGTCTTCAAGCACATACAAGTCATTCTTTGTTGTTCCTTGTCCAAATTTCCTACTTGTTTCAATATCCTGAAAGTAAAAATCATTAGGACCAAATATAGCTTGACAATTAAGATCTGTAGTAGCTTTCTTAATAGACAACAAGTTAGATGTGAAAGATGGCAAATAAATGGCTTTAGATTCTTTATCAAACAATTTAAGCTTACCAATTCCTTTAATTGGCACATTGATTCCATTGTCTATTCCTAAACTATCTAAGGCAGGTTCTAAGTTTTCTAGTAAACCTAAATCACTTATCATATGATGAGAAGCTCCAGAATCAACAATCAAAGACTTAGAAGTAATAGATGTTTGAAAAGAAGCATGAAGAGATTTACCCAACACATTGCCAGAGCTAAAGGCTTTGAAGAGAGCTATCAAGTCTGATTTCTTAACAAACTCAGATGGATAAATAAGAATAGAAGTTGTGGTCATAGGAGAGGCAGATTATAAGGCATAGGAGAGGCAGCTGTATGAACGGTTGGTGAAGGGCCGGGGCCGTTTGCTGGTGAAGGCTTGGACCTGTCAATGAACAAGCTCGGCTTCAACTCATGATGAAGAACTCAGCATTCCTTCTTGGTGAGGCCAGTTTTCTTGCAGTGATCACACACAGACCGCTTCTTCTTGGATTCAGCCGGTTTGTAGTATTTTTGTGAGCCACCACCAAGTCTTCTTTGTGGCCAAACAACTCATGACAATGTTGCTCCTTCTGCATCTTGGTGCAGATATCCTCTAAGCTAGGTAGCTTTTCCTCCTTAAGAATGTGCTTAATCAAGTCAGTATAGTTGGTGTTTAAAGTCAAGAGCAGTCCAAACACCTTATCTTGTTCCCTCCTTTTATGGAGAGTGATTGGATCAGCAGTAGCAGGTCTAAGCATCTCTAGCTCTACCCACAGTTCTCTGAAGGATCCATAGTGCTTTGTGAACTCAACATCCTCCTGTCTAAGATCATTCAAAGCTTTCTTTACCTAAAAAAATCTAATATAGTAATATTTCCAAACACTTTTTTTAAAGTCTCTCAAAGATCTTCTGCATTCTCACAATATAAATATGCTTCTAAGAGAGAACCAACAAGAGAGTTTTGGATTATAGAGAGTACCATCTGGTCTTCCTGAAACCATTGAATTTGATCATCATGATCGTCTGAAGCCGCCCCATCTGAAGTAGTCCCTTCAATAATTGGCATGACCACTTTGAGTACATGGCTCCACAAGCCTTTGCTGCACAAGGTAGTCCTCATTGTCCTTGACCAGAGAAGGTAATTTGCTCCCTGAAGAATGACAGGGGCCTTCATGTGTGCTTGAATCTCCATCAGATTTTTTTTACAGCCTGAAAGGAAGAGGATTCCAAGGAAGAGCAAACCACGCACTATACAAGCCGTTCAAAGGAGCGTTCAACCATCACTGGCCAACAATCTTAATAGCCTAACAACGGTTGTAATCGTTTAACAACCACTAGAAAACAACTTTAATAGCCTTATACTTCTTAACTAACAATTTTCAAGTGATCAAAAATTGTTAAAAGCACCTAACCAAATCGAAATACCAACTTTCCTCCCAAAACTTTTTAAAACCAGAATTTTACCAGCTTTCAAGAAAACTTTTCTTGAAGTCTAGAACTCTTTGGATTGAGATAAAACTTCCTGAAACCCTCTACAAAATCCTTAAATAGCTTCTTAATGTCCAAGATTCGAAAAAGATTGAGAAAGAATAGAATGTTGAACACCAATACCCCAAAAAGGTCAAATTTGGACACGTTGAGGTAGATTTATCAAGAAAGCTTCAAAACTTGTGAAAAGGAACAGCAGACTTCCTGAATCATCAACTATACTTGTTCTACTGGAGTTTTGGCTTTTGATTGGCTCAATTTGGTGAAGAATGGAAGGATATATGCTCGTTGCAAAACGGAAGACTCGCGGCGGAGGTGATCGCAACACCATCGGAGACAAACTTTGATAACTTTTAACTCAGACAACCAAATTAGATGAAACCACTGGTTAAATTCTCAGAATTTGCCGTAGAACAACCTTTGATGAAGAATATGGAAAGAAATCTCGAGTTACCGCCGGAAAACTTGAAGAAATCATGATGACCCCGCGATGGGTCTGGTTTTGAGATTGCAAGGGAATCGTGTGCAAAGAAGAGAGAATCTGCGGAATTATTATTCCAGATTGATGTAACCTGGCACTGATACCATGAAAGATTATGAAATTATGAGATTCAGAGATTTGGAGATTGAGAGAGAGAGAGATTAGATAGAAAAGTAATAATGAATATTATTGAGAAAATGAGAAAAATGAAATTTTTGCATACAAAGGATGAGAGAGATAGCTATTTATACTACTCTATTCTAGACTTGTTTGGATACTAGGATAGCTTGATACATGTTTGGCTACAAGAATAACATATCATTAATCATAAACAAGCCTAGGACACTTCCTTAGTCTACACGCCTTTAACCTTAGAGTCTAAAGCCATATTTATTCATTTCTTTTCTTTGTCTTCATCATTCTTCTTCATTCCATCACAAGCGTATGTTAAGACCTGGTTATGAGCCGTTGGTTTCTCAGATCGACAATAGTTGTAGAATATCCATTCTTTCCAAATTAGAGGAACTTCTTCCAAGAGAATACAATGAAGTTTAGCAAAATCATGTATTTGAATAGATAATTGCCATTAATCCTAACTGGCCCAACTATTCTGAACGGATGATACATAGCCTTCTATGTCGGCAGCTGGTAACAGACAAGTTACACGAGCTTTGGTTCTTGTTTGCCAACAGACCATTGTGTTTCTCATTACAAGAATTATACGCTGTCTGGGCTGAGGTACGAAGCTGGAAATGAATTGATTTTGATATTTGGGAAGACGATGGTGACTTTTGGAGTAAGTTCCTAAAGAAAGATGAAAAGAATAGCCTTAACATGATTTGGAAAGATCATATATTACATGTTAATCGGTGGAGGCATGTGGATAAAATGAGGCTAGTTTGTGTGTGTAATTGCAGGTATTATTTTAGCGAAGGGTGATAAGGCAATTATCCCAAACCAATACATCAAAGTGGTGATGGATATTGGTAAGCTGCATGCATATCCATGGGATGTCAAAGCGTTTAACCTTCTTTTTGACTCAGTCTTAAAAACTCGAGACAACTTCTTCATTTTGCAAGAAAATACAAAGCCAAGACCGAAAACCTATGTTTTAGATGGTCTTTCGTAGCACTGAAAGTCTGGGTATGGAAGCTTTTCCTCTTATTGGTAAAATTTTAGGCGAGAAACTAGATGAAAGTTATAAAGAAGCTGTTAGATGTGCAAACTGGTCAGGAGCTGCAAAAGTGTCCTATGAAGATATCTTTCAGCTGGAGAACGCATTTGGGAATGAGGTGAGTAATATGCATTTTTGGTTATTTAACTGATTGAATTAATAGTTCACATATCATGCACGTCGCGTCTTTACTTTTATTGCATTTTGCATTTGTTCACTTAAAATTGATGTTAGTTTCTAAATGATTAATATATATTTTTTAACATGCATTTTGCAGCTGTTGATTCTGATGGTTAGACTACCTATCATTGTTACTTTTTATTGTCATCATTTATGGTTAACTTTTGCATTATAATTTTAGAAAACTTGTTAGACTCATACGCTTTGGATGCTGTGTTTGTACCATTTAAGTGTCGATATTGTATATTTAGTTACATGCTTATTAGATGGTTTGTTTTTTTCATTTTAATCATATTTTAAAACTATTTTAACAGCTACTTTTCACTACTTTGTAGGATATTCTCTATTCATACATCTCTTGGACAGGGAATTGCGATATAATTGATGCTCTTGAGTATCGTCAATGGTCCAACGAGATGTGTGATTGTAGAGTTGATCAGCTGAAGCTGTTAATCCGAGAAAATAATGACTAGACTAACCATCTTTGGGAAGTTGAAGAAAGTCATGAGACTTCTTTGGATGTTGATGACCAGGAGGAGTCGGATAATATTTCTAATGATATGGAAGTACAGTCTTCAAAGGGTGACGGTAATTGCGGCTCCACTTCCACTAAACGTAAAACCAGTTTCATTCATCATGGTGCAGAAAAAAAGGAATCCGAAAATGTTATGTGACCGTTCTGCATTAAAACATCCACCAGTAGCAACTCAAGCCTCTAATTTTGAAAAAATAAAAAATTTCTTCCAACAAAAGTTATAAGATTATTTTGCTAAAATGGAGACATTGGGGAGGAAAATTGATGATAAGATAGGGAAGTTGGATAATGAGATCATAGCGCTCAAGGAATCAATTAATAAACTGGGTGAGACTTCTACCACTTCTACACCACCAGTCGTCAACAATGTTAAATCTCATAACCGATCTGTGATACGTAAGAAATAAGACTATTGCATGTTATTTTGTTATTATTGTTTGGTTTTATGCATGAGATGATTTGTAACATTTGTAACTTAGGATTTGTAATGTACATTTATGCCTTATATGATTTGTGACTTAGGATTTGTAACATAATCTTATATATGAGATGTTTATATACTTAGTGTGTTACGTCTAGTGGAATATTGTATTTAATTAATGTGTAACGCACACTTATGCATGTGATGATTTATAACTTATGATTTGTAACATATGTTTTATGTAATATTGTATTTAATTAGTGAAATGTTGTACGTTTGTTTATTGAAGATTTTATTAACAAAACAATAATATTTTTTTAACAGGTAAAAACTTGAACGAATTAGGGAGTGTGATTGAAAACCTTTATGATGTGCACTTGAGTCAAACTAATGAATTAAGTACACAAGAAGACTTACAAAAGGCCTTGAATGGGTTATCTCAAGATACATTTATAGCTGGATTTGATCCATCTCAGCCAGCTAAAACCCATGAACTAGTTGACTGGTGGACTCCAATGAGTTCAAAGCGATCTGGTAAAGTAGCAAGTCCAACAACACATAAAGTAGCAAGTTCGAAGAGATCTGCCTCATGCTGAATGGTACAATTTTTGATGATTAGACTGCTTTTTCTGTGTAAGTTTAATTATTTTAATTACATAATTTTTTATAATAATTTTAATTTTTATAATATTTAATTTATCTGGTTGAATTTTTCAGAGATTTAAATATTGGTCCAAGTATATTTGACATGAATTTAGCTAAACGGATCATAGGACCAAAATATTGGCTTGGTAATGAGGTTAGTTATGTTTCATAACATTTTTTAATGATTTATTTGTAAAGTTATAATATGTTCAATGGATCGTGTCATGACTATTACCATAACTTACATACAATTGGTTGCAGGATATGGATGCAGATCATGCAATTATGTTCTTATTCCAAGAGAACACAACTTTGCACCGCTGGGATCCAGATCGTGTAGCCTTCATGTCATGTTTATTCAACATCCACATAAACTCGGCTTACAAAAGTTATTTAGATGGTAAAAAGGGATTCAAGTTAGATAATTTTCTACTGGCTTATATAAGTGGTGACCTTCCATCCCATGGAAGAACTAACAAAGTGTGGGGAGAGGACGTTGATTGCGTCTATGTTCCTTTGTTTGTAAACCAAAATCACTAGATTTATATATGCGTTAATATCTTGGAGAGGAATATTGAAGTTTTTGACTGCTACGACAAGCAAAATAGACAACACGTTCAAAAATATGCATTCATAATACCTAGGATTGTCAAGGCAGTTCAGCCACTTACCAACAAAATTTATATATCGTTGACTGCATAATCTATTGTCGATGTGCTGATGAAGCATATATTAAATAAGAGTTGTTGTGATTGTAGAGTGTATGCACTGAAATTTGTAGAATGTCACTTGCTTGGACTAGATATGTCTTTGGTGGATTATGAGATCATACGAAGTTGTCGATTGAATATTGCATTTGATATTTGGAAGGCTGCAAATGATGAAGTGTTGATTGATCACATGTCTAAGTACACACCCTATGTTTTTGAGCCTCATGAGGTTGTAGATATTGAATAGGTGAATATTTTTAATTTTTAAGTTAGAGCTAAAGGTCAGATTGTTGAACTATTTGGTAGCAACTTTTTTTACAAAACTAATTTGTAAAGATAATTTTTAAACTTGTTAATCGACTCCAGCTTGTGCAACGATTATCAACAATTTCGTAATAATAGTGTCTGTCACCGAAAAAACCATCTGCTTATTTATGTTATTTCTGTTATGGCACACATTTGTAATGTTTTGTAAATTTTGAATTTTAGGTCCACTTCTCAATTGAGCGTCTACTGTGAGACAGTTACATTGATGAAGAACAAGAAACAGAACGAGAATAAAAATTTTATGGACACGTTTTTTAAGATCTAGTAGCTGCAATATAATTTGTAAAAAGCGCCAAGAACAAATCTACAACTCAAAACCTATGATAACCTAGGATAATAATAATTTGAAAAATATAAATCATATCTGGAACAATAAATTATAACTGATAATAGAATAGCACGAAAGCATGACTATATTGCCACATCACAGGTTGATTTGTTGTGGTTTTCATTACCACACCGGCTGCACTTGTGACTTTTATACATTTGGAGCCTTGTGATTATCTAATCTTGTCTTCAACGCTTTCATATCTTCTTTTTCTTCGTCGTACTGCACTTCTTGTTGTTTCAGGTGGTAAAACCATCAAATTTTCAACATCAAACGAGACATATCATTCATCCTCTGGTACACCTATTGGATTAATGTATTCTTCATAGGTCTTTCTACATGAAGTAGTTGTACACATTTCATCAGTGAATCGATATACTTCCATGTCTAGAAAAATTGCAGGAATGACGTGTCTACATAGAATTTTTTTTTAAATCATATTTTTCACATGTACAAGTCCTTCTTCCCAAATCAACAAAACAATCAATCTTATCGCCTTTAACCAGAAATCTGTAAGAGTTGATCTGATAATCAATGAACCCTTTACCTTTATCAATCCTTCTGTCAATCTTTTTCTCCACTTTAATGGTCAGAGGATCCTTCTGATTTAAGCTCAATGTTCGACGCTCATAAAACCATCTAGTCAACATTTCTCTTATACTGTCTAAAAGAGGAATGACCGGATACTCTCTTGGTGATCTCAATGCAGCATTGATCGATTCAGCAGGGTTTGTAGTCTGAAGGTCGTACCTGTATCTAGGAAATTGACAATGAGCCCATTTTGTGATATCAGTTTCCTCAAGATATTTTTCCAATCTCTGGACACATACTATAAATTTCAGTAAAAGCAGTCTGAAAATCGACAATTCTATATACTTTTGAAGCCTTCTCAATCAAGCTAGCCATACCCCTTTTCTTGAAATATGTGACAACATTATTTTAGAAAATGGTGGATGCAAATTCCATTTATGGCTTGCGGGTAAATGTTAGCAAGTGATTTAGTAACTGAGGTATTTCTATCTGACACAAATGTTAAACCTGTGTTATCAGCTATAACAATCTTTAGTTGCTCTAAGAGCCAAATCTATGACTTATCATTTTTCTGAATTCACAACCCCAAAGGCAATATGATACAAATTAGAGTTACCATCTACAGTAGCAACAAGTAAAATTCTTTTGTATTTACTTTTCAGAAAAGTTTTATCAATTATAATCATCCTTCGAATGATGTTGTAGAACCCACTTAGACATTTACCAAAAGAGATAAATATATATTTGAATCTACTATCACAATCAGTTGTATAGTGAGTACGCGTACCCGGATTTGTTTCTTTTAACATGTGCAAGTATTTAGAAATTTTACCATAACGGTATACCTCAAACAGACGCAACTGCATACTCAGGAGACTCCCTAGGTTTGTTATAAGAGAGCTCACAACCATACTCCTTATGCATAAAATTTACAATATCATTTGGTTTTGGTCCATCCTTCACACCCTCATATTTATGCATAATCAGCTTTCATATTGTTTCTGCATAAGCAGTTTTACCGAATTTGCTTCTCATTGAAGGAGCACATGTATGTTCAGAAACATACTTATTAATTATAAAATATGTAGAGGCACCATCTAAGCATGTTGCACAATCACACCATTTGCATATGTTATCTTTGCAATATACATACCACTTTGTTTGATCAGATTTTATAATCTTGTAGTCAAAGTTATAATTCATTGCACAAATCTCCAGAGTTGACTTCAAAGTGTTTTTTCTTCTGAAAATTTTACTTTTCTTTAAAAAGTCATCCAACGATTTCTTATCACTGTCATCTTTGGTATCCAACGTTAATCTACCAATACCACAGTTACTCTTAAACTGGATGAACTTTACTTCATGATTCATCTTAGTCAAATTAACATATTCTTTAGATGGTCTCTCCTTGTTAAGATCAACTGACGTGGTAAATATCACACGCACAACAGATGAAGACGCATTTGTATAAGCAACAAAATTTTGTAGTTGCCTATCATTTGTGATAATAACTGGAGGAACTTATAAATTATTGATCAAGTCACTTGGTACATAATTGTACTCATTATTAACATTAATCTCTCCATAATCCTCTGCAACCATCTCTCACAGCTCATTAAAAGTAGTAGTAGATTCCAAAGAAACCAATATCCCCCGTTTTGTTCATTAAAAATAAATGTCCACTGGTTTTGGACACAATATCTCCACAGAACCGAAGATATATAGATGTACATATTAACAGCTACTAAGAGAAAAAGAATAGATGTTTTGAGAAAATGTTTAGATGAAAAAAAAAATATAAAAAAAGAGAAAAATGGAGTATAAATTTTTTGGAAAAGGAGATAGTTAAACTAAAATTTAATACAAAAATTGTCAAATATGTCACCATACGATCAAAACTGATGTTAGGATCTGAAAAAAAAATAACTTATTTGAGAAAATATAGGAAAAACAGTTATTTATTTTTTCATATTTTAAAAAATATGTATTCTAGGTATCCCTAGAATACGTGATTTAGCCAAACCTATAACATAGATCAACGGTTAGAATATAACTGAATGTATTTTAACTCAAGTAGAACATAGAGTACACACTAGAATACGTCATTGAACTATACCTAAAACATAGAGTAGTAGTAAGAATATATAATTTAACTAGACCTAGAATATAGAACAAATATTAGAATAAAACAAGACGTATTCTAGCCAATTTTAAAACATATACCATTAGATAGATTACGTTTTCTAAGCTAGGTAGAACAAAAAGAAACCGATATAATATGTATTCTTCTAAAAATATCTAGAATATGCTTTCTAGCTTAGTTAGAAATAAATAATTTTTTTACAAAATCGTTGGTTTGAAAAACTATAGAAATTTTTTTTATATAACTATGTTTTTACCGTTTTTATTTTTTCGCATTTTTAAATATATAAAATATTTATTTTCTATTTTTTAGATTTTTAAATAAGGGAAACATTGTCACAATTGGATAAAAAAATACATAAGATATACATTTTCAAATTTTATTTTCAATATAGCTTATTTATACATGTCTCCCAAAAATCTTTTACTCGGATCGAATTTGGTAATCTTCTAGAATGACCATGAACAATAAACATAATTTCAAATGCTTTTGTTATAAAATAAATTTCAAAATTATTTAAATTTAATTATTAAACTATGGCAATTATTGTCGGAATAATGGTGACCACCTCTGAAATTCATGACATATGTCTAGAGTTTGAACCCAACACCCTGCAATCTTAAAGAGGATATTAAAGCCACTAGGCTAAGTTGATAAAAAAAACTAGGCTAAGTTGATAAAAAACTAGGCAACTATTAAAAAACCTAAATGAATTCAACCTATTTACATAAAGTATACGGATATTATCCACCCACCCATATATTCTGGATCTATCCAATTGGATACAGTTTTAGAGCGGTTTATAAAGGTTAAAACCGATAATTAAAACAATTTCATTTTAATAACATCTCAACTTAAAAACAAATTCAGATCAAGCTTTGTTCATTTCTCAATTTTTTGTGTTCCCTTTGAATCGAGAGCATGAAATCCTCTCACAATCGTAGAACTAGGTAAAACTGAGAATAAAAAATTTCAATATCTTACTCAATCTCACAGACCCATATCCAATTTCTCATGTCGATTCTGTGATGGCGCCGAATAATCGATGGACTAAGAGAAAGAGCTACACGATAGAGACCGAACAACAGAGGATAAATTGTTTACAGAGAAAACGGCGGAGTGAGCCATCAATGCAGGCGGAAGAGGCTCAGCCACCGGTGGATGTGCGGGTCCCAACTCTGGGGACTGTTGAAGAAGACCTAAATCTAGCGATGGTTGTTTATAAAGACCTAAATCAAGTGCCAGTTGTAGAAGAAGAAGAAGTAGCCACATCGAAAGATGAAGAAGAAGGAGGAGGAGAGGTCGGGTGGGAAGAAGGAGAAGAAGAAGAAAAAGGAAGAGAAAAAAGGAGAAAAAGAAAAAGAAGAAGAAGAAAGAGAAAATGAAGTCCCTGTAGAAAATGAAGTCCATGCAGAAGAAGAAGCTGATGGAGAAAGCAGCTGCACGGTGAGTGATGCAATGGAGGTAAAAATATTTAATTATTTAAGTAGAACTAGTAAAACTGTTGAATTGTTTAGATAGAACTGTTTAAATTATTTAATATTCATGTAGAAATAGTCGAAATAGGTAAAAATGGTATAACGTTTATGTAGTACTAGCTGAACTAGTAAAGCTATATAATATTTATGTAGAACTAGTCGAATTAGGTAAAATTGTTAGATTGTTTATGTAGAAATAGTCGAACTAGGTAAAACTGTTAGATTGTTTCAGTAGAACTAGTCGAACTAAGTTCAATTGTTTGATTATTTTGGTAGAACTAAGTATAACTTAGTAAAACTGTATAACTTTTGGTGTATAACTGGTATAACTGTGTATAATTGTTTGTTATTTGTTATAGGTTTCTCTGGCGGAAACGATAGCGATACCACCTGAGGCCATGTACTTCCAACCGAGCCAGTACAAGAAAAAAAAATTATGATATCTACGGGGTGTTTCATATATGAAACATTGGAATTTCTGGATAAATTAGAGCCTCCAATGAACAATATGGAGAGAAAGTGGTTCGAAACGCATCCGCAGTTCAGACATATATTCCACATGCTGAAGGACAAAAACTACAAGCTTATGGACATGTGGATGCTTATCATTTGTAATGCACTCGTTGAAAAGAAAACGGAGGCATGGTTTCCAGTGAATGGCATTCCCATCCGCTATGGTATAAGGGAACACGCATTGATATCTGGTTTAAACTGCCTGCTGAACTTCATGCAAAAGGGTAGTATGAAATTAGTGGAGAAGTATTTCGGAGCAGGAGTAACAATCCAATATAAGGAAGTGAAGGCCAAGATTATAGAAATGCAACCTTCAGTGGATAGGCTAAAGATATTGTTCCTGTACTTCTTGTCCAAAGTCATAATTGGGCAGATGAAGACCGAAAATGATGCCCGTCAGTAGAGTCATTCTTCCTTAGAGTCGTGGATGATATGCATTTATGTAAGACATTTCTTTAAGGGAGATTTTCTTTTGATCACATGCTTAGATAGATCGCTCACACGATGAATCATTTCGGTGGGGAGGTTAAAGAAAATGTGACATGGCCGATTCCCGGTTTTTGTATTTCCATGGAGGTAAATTTTGATTTGTGGTATTAGTCATTGTTCTTAATTCTTAGAATTGAAGGTAACTTATGTGTATTGCGTGTTTTGTGTAGCTGTTAGCATTTGAGGTCATTCCGGAGTTGGGGATGAAGTTCTGATAACCTTATGTAGGCGCGGATAAGACTTGTCCCATGATGTTCAAAACAAATTTCAAGAAAAGCAAAATGTAAGGGGTTTCCTTTTTCAAAAATTTTATGAAGAAATAGGCACAACTAAGATTAGTTATACAGTATAACAAAGTATAAATAGGTATAACTAGGTATAACTACGAATAATTATATGCAATTGTAAATTTAGAACTACATACAATTACGTAATAATAATCAAATTTGTATTTTTGTTTACATACACAGGATATTGAGAGCATCCTCATCCTAGTTATTGGTGAAGAATATCTTCTACATCACATCACAGAGCGTGAAGACGATGGTGATAAACATGATGTTGTTGTCGATAGTTGGATGAAGCATCTTATAGAAAGATATCTTGTTTGCTTTCAAAAGATGTATGAAGAGGATCTGGCGGCATGACTAACAGTGGAAGACATGCCTGCAATGAACGTGGACAAGACACCACAAGTCATTCAGCCACCACAGTCTTCGCAATTGGCTGAATTGGTAGTCATTGTAAACACAATGAAAACCTTCTTAGAAGCACAAATGCAGGAAATTGAGCCTAAAGTTGACAAGTGGGCAGGACGGGTTCAGCAGCTTGAGGATAAAGTCGATGAGGGAAGAAAGCGGGGCAAGAAACGTAAAATAATGACTGATTCACCATGCTTGTTTCATTTTTTTATGTTTTTGTTGAACTAATTTTTTAATTTGTGTTTTAAGATATTTATGTATGAACTATTTTTCTAATTTGTGTTTTAAGAAATTTATGATTGAACTATTTTTCTAATTTATGTTTGAATAACTATTCTATTATGTGTTTATTTAAAAAAGGTAGAACTATGTAAAACTAGGGAGATAAGTTGTACAACTAAAGTAGAACTACAAAAAATTTGGGACGTAAGTTGTACAACTACAAAGTAGAACTAAGTAAAACTAGGGATGTAGGCTGTACAACAAAAAAATAGAACTACATAATACTAGTAGAACAAAGATAAACATAAATTAAACAGTTTTATATAATTTTACAAAACCAAACAAACTAATAATTTTCTGAAACAGTACTAAAATCGCATTTGCTCATTCAGCTTTGAGCCATAATCTCATATCCTCTTCAGCTTTGTAATATATTTATTAATGTTCCTCTAAGTCCACACGCATTTGATCAATCTGAATGTCAAAGATTCGAATCTTCCGTTTTTGCTCTTTAACCTTCTTCCTTAACTTAGTCACCTCTTGTTCGACACTATCCACCCAATTGCAATTAGTTATAACTAGTATAACTAGTAGAACTAGGTAGAACTAGATAACTTGTAGAACTACATATAACTAGATAGAACTGGTTACCCTATCTATGCTAGACAAAGAGCTGAACCTCATATACATTGCATATGAAGTATCTCCTTCCTAAGCTGGCTTCCATTTTAGATGTCTCAGCTACGATTTTGGTCACCACATGGACTACCGTTAGTAATTCTTTCATCACTATCGACCATGGCATAAAACATTTTTATCCTTCTCTTGTTCCTCTTCTTGTCACTGTAGCTAGGATACACAGGATGAGCGATTGGAAATTGAAATGGAAATATAGAATGAGAGATTTGAGTGAAAAGAACTTTTAAGGAAAAGAGTAATGATGAGAGAAATGAGAGATTTTTGATAAATGAAAAAAAGAGAAGGAGAGGGAAAATTTTGGGCAGGAAATTTTTCACATTTAGGCACCAAAAATTTTACACTTAGTTTTACAAAAGACAGTAGTTGTACAAAAATTACATATAGTTATACTTTTAGGGTTTTTCATTTAAATTAGTTTTACCGTACTTAATAATTTGTTTTACTAGTTTTACAGGTGATTAAATTCATTTAACCTAGAATTATGAATGGTTTATGCATTCAAATATTTTGAAAGTATATTTATGTAACTTTTTTACCATAACTTGGTTATAACCTATAATGTGACATCAAAAGTGTGTAAGGAGTATGTTGTTTATATTTTTTCATAATAACAAACCAATGAATAATAATTTTATAATTATAAAGTTGTTATGTTTATAACATTACTGTGAAATTTATAATGTCAATTTGTCTATCTATAATCCTTGATAACATAATCAAATTAATCTGACTTCATTTGTTAGACCAGTTTACCAGTTTTACTAGTTTACCGTTTTACTAACTCCACGTCAAATTAGCGAGGTTACTTGTAAAAAAAACAATGTAGAACTTTGTAAAACTAGGGAGGTAAGTACAAAAAGAAATGTAGAACCAAGTAAAAACTAACATTAGTTGTACAAAAAGAGATGTAGAACTACGTATAACTAAAGTTAGTTTTACAATAAAAAGTAAAACCAGGTTAAAAATATTAATATTACATAACAAAAAAAGCAGTTTTACATAGTTATAAAAAAACAACCATTGGAGTCTTTGTCTTGGACACGAGTTTTACTTATCCAAAAAAACAATCATTGGAGTCTTTGTCTTCTTTCGTTACCAATGACATGGTATTCTAACTTGTAACTGTTTAGCTCCGTCGTAATTAATTTATCAACAGTAGACCAGGTGTCATGCATATAGTTATCCATTAACGGCACCAGTTTTTGTTCAATCTATCCAGAAGCAGCATACTTCCTATGATCATTAAACCATCCGTAAATTTTTTTAATGATCGTGTCAACCATAGGTAGTAAGGAGTACTTCCGTGCTCTTTCAAAAACACTGTTCAAAGATTCCACACAATTGCTTGTGTCTATGTTGTATTTTTCTCCTGGAAAATAACACCTTATCCATTTTTCTTTCAGTATGGTCTCCTCTGTATACTTGGCTGCATAAGGAAATCTCGTCTTTACAACTCTATAAGTACAGTTGAACTCAGCCACTTAAAACCTACTGCACTCCATGAATTTCCATGCGACTCTTTGTTGACGTTTGTAGCATGACCTCTCAATGCTAGCTCCCAAACGATGAATAAGTACTTGAATTTGTTGCCCTCATCCACTTTCACATTTGTAATTGTACCAGGATTTGTTTTTTCAAACATGCACAAATAACGATACAACATCTTGTAACTTTCTTATGGACTACCAAGCAAATCACTGACAGCTTTATTTTTCTCTCTCAATGCAGTGTAGTATGATATCTTCTCACCCAAATTTTTTTGAAGAAGATCCATAATACTTTCAGGAGTTGGAATTTTCATTTGCCCAGGATAATCGTCATTAAAAGGAGTTGCAACTAATTCTGGTGTGTCTTTCCTCTTCTGTTTGCTTTCACTCTAACTAGCTCCAGAACATGTATGCATCTTGGTGTACCTTCTAATTGAGAAAAGATATGTCTTCCCTATTTTTGCAGCTCGTAAACCCAATTTACAGCTTTCTGACGTCATTTTAGCATCAATGTGGTCTTACCTAACTTTTTTATAACATACCCAAAACACTTCACAAATGCGGTTTCTTGCACTGCTTTTTTATTTGGAAATTCTTGATGTATATCCACACCCACACCTTCTTTCCATTCCTCTATAAACTGATTCGATTCTACAGCAGGTGTAAGGTGAAGATATTCATCACACATATCCAACCTATCAATATTGTTATCCACATATTCGTCGACATCCTCCTCTACGGTCTCATCTCATTGTTTAGCTTCTTTGTTGCTACATACATAGTTATATCATTATCTAAGATTTCATCATCCTTTGAATGCAACTCATTGTAGTTCATCCCAAAATAACTTTATTTTCTCACTCTCGAAATTTGCTCAGTTAGATCTGAGATAGTGATAACTTCCACATATATAATACATCTACAATTCTATTTATCAATGGAGGTTAAATAAACCCAAAGATCCTCATCATCATAAATACTGAATTATTTCTCACATCCCATAATCAATGGAATGTAACTCAATTTCAATTTTACTGCACTTTTATCTAATCTAACCTTCTTATATATCTTATCTTCTAACATCGATAAAGTTATATCTTCCATTGATGACTTCATCGCTATACTTTACATCCAACCTCCACACCTAAAACGTATGATGACGTTGTACTAATTGTATCCTGCCAAAACAATACAAATTTCAATCAATATTATTAGTTGTCGCCAGTTATACTAGTTCTACCATATTTGTAAGAATACTATGATTATTAGTACTACATATTTTACCAATTTTAATAGTTTTTGAGTTATCCACAGTTTTTCTAGTTTTCTAGTTGTACAAGTTTTACTTGTTTTACTAGTTTTTCTAGTTTATTATTCATTACAATTATTCTATTTTTACCAAGTTATCCTATCGCAAAAACTCAGATTTCAATTCCGCATATTCCACTTAAAGTTTACTACCAATCTAACACTGCAATACATGGTTAAAACTTGTTGAATCGATTTCAATGCAACCAAATTGAAATCGAGTTCAACCTGGATTTAAAATCTCTGTTGCACAATCCAAACTGAGTTCAATCGAGGTCGATTGAGGTGAATGACGAGGACGAAAATCTGAGAGCAAGAGAAGCAGAGAAGAGGAATAGTGAGAGAGAGAGGAGGAGGAGAGAGTATGCAACTTACGATGGAACACTCAAGCTTGAGCTCGTTGAAGGCATAATTTTTTATTTATTTTAAGGGTAAAATGGGAATATCACATACTGGGGGTAAGTAGATTAATGAAGGGTATAGTAGATTTTTTATAGAAGAGAGAGGTATATGAGACGATAACTCGGTAGAAAGGCCTAGTTGTTTCTCTCTCTTGGTCAAACTAGATTCTGATCCGCACTGGACAAATTTTTATATTTGATTATTTTGTATGTTCTAATCTATGTTTAAAGAGGGATATGAGTAAAGTTTACGAACAAGTCAAATATTTTTTTTATTCAAAATCTTTTTTGAAAATGGGAGTTTTTTTATTTTACATTTCATGGATAATGAATTATATAATAATATTTTGATTAACGGAAAACCGCGGAGTTATATTATCCTAGAGCAGAGATTTTGTAAGGGGATAATTTTCTTCTTATTTATTTATTCTATGCATAGAAGCTGATAATATGAAGTTTTGGGTGTTTCATATCAATCAACACCTAAATGTGTTGTAGTACTTAGGGAATCAATCCAAATTAAAGAATTTATCGATCACAATAATACAAGTTATAACTTAATTTAAGCTGATTAAAGTTGATTTGTTTGTCAATTTTTTCTGATCTCTAATTAAAGTTAATAAAATAAACTAAAAAATAGAACTGATCGAAAACAAGAAATAGATGAAGGCGAATTAAAAGAAAACAAGGCTTAAGGCCGGTAAAAAAATTAAAATTGGTTTTAAGGATGTTTTAAAAGATGGGTCCTTGAGTTTGGTAATCGGGGGAATATTTTAAGACAGAAATCTCAATTAGTCTACTTTCATGATAAAAACCACTTCATAAATTATCTAACAAGCACCAAATTTTTATTTTGAGATTCCATGAAAATTGAGCTTTAAGAGTAAGTTCTTAAGTTTACACTAAAGAACCTAGACTAACTCATGTTAACTAAATTTAACCAAGCTCATACATAGTAATTCATGCTTTAAACAAAACCTGTCAAGCATGTTTGAACTGAAAAATCAGATTCTAATGGCCAAAATAAATCTGTCAATAAGATTTCTAGGTATAGCATGAACATACAAAGAAGTGCTTGAGCTTCAATTATCTTCTTTAAACATATTTCCTACCAACACCCAAAGACCCAATAAATAGACTATTTACTAATTCTCTTCAAAATACATATCATATGGTTTAATGATATTTTAGTCATGATTGATAGAAAATTAAAATGAAAATAAAATGCTAAAATAATGATTAAAGATTGTTAAAACATAAATTAGAAACCAAAGTATTGCATAAAAACTCAAAAGAAAATTGTCTTACAAAAACAATGAAAATCCTTAAAAAGAGCGAACAAGAAGAATATAAACAATAGTGAAAAAATTTTAGAGAAAACTCTTTTTTGTGGATTAGAGTTAAGGTAGCGTATTTATACTAGGGATAAGGGGTAAACTAGGTTTGATTTAGAATAAACCAAATGCAGACCCGGTTTATTGCTTTTTGTGCTCGCTCTTTTTAATCTCTTGCTCGGGTTTGGCAACATGATATAATCACCTGGAGACTTTTGCCAGATTCTCTTCTTGTTCATTTCTCTTTCTTCCTCCATTGTGTATCGTTCGTGGCTTATTACCTTCTTTTTGCTCCATTCTCGAACTCCATCACACCAGCATCTGATAATGGGTATTGCATAAAAACTCAAAAGAAAATTGTCTTACAAAAACAATGAAAATCCTTGAAAAGAGCGAACAAGAAGAATATAAACAATAGTGAAAAAAAATTAGAGAAAACTCTTTTTTGTGGATTAGATTTAGGGTAGCGTATTTATACTAGGGATAAGGGGTAAACTAGGTTTGATTTAGAATAAACTAAATGCAGACCCGGTTTATTGCTTTTTGTGCTCGCTCTTTTTAATCTCTTGCTCAGGTTTGGCAACATGATATAATCACCTAGAGACTTTTGCCAGATTCTCTTCCTGTTCATTTCTCTTTCTTCCTCCATTGTGTATCGTTCGTGGCTTATTACCTTCTTTTTGCTCCATTCTCGAACTCCATCACACCAGCACCTGATAATGCAATGCTTATGAAAATGCAGTTCTAATTGATTATAATATGCAAGAATAAAAAGGAAAAATAATACAAAAACAGAACCATAGAACTAGTAAAATGAGTAGGTATTAACTCCCTGTAACTTTTCATTTACTTGTCCTCAAGCAAACCAAGTTTATTCTCAGGAATCAAAATCCGAAAGAAGAAAAAATATGCACAGCCCTAAAATGCCAAACAAAGGAAAAAGTGTAAAGTCCTCAAAAGGTTATCTTTTGCAATCTCAAACAAATACTCTTTCGTACTTTACCATAGCCATCATTTCCCAGCATTTTATGGAACTAACACAATCAAGTAAAAAGCAGTACCCTACATTCATTAACAATTATTAAAGGTGTAGTCTCTTAGGGAAAATCAATCAATTCTCATTTGGTCAGAGGGTGGAGAATGGTTTAAAGCAAGAAAATATTTGATTGGAGTTAAATTTTCAGGTGACTGACCCTCAAAAAACTGTATGCTTGCCATTATGCAAAATAGATGAAGCAAAGAACAACTCATGCATACAAAAGGCCCATTACAACTAACTATCCACGAAAATTAACCCTTATTCACCCTATATTTCCAAAAGCTCTTTCACCCAAATAGAGACATTTTTTCTTATAATGATTCTTTGCTTGCTATCCTTATTTCTATTGTATTATGATCTTCTCTTTCTTCTCTTACCCCTTTCCTTAGGTTCAAAAACTTTCTTTTATTCTGCTCTCTCTTCTAAACTTATTCTCCTTTTTTTTCGAGCCCACCTTTCCCATTTGGTCATGTACCCAAAAATTCATTTCCTAATCTATTAGTTAAAGGTGAGTCTAGCTAGCTGATGTAAATGAGGCTTTTGTTGTTCTTTGTCTTAGACCATTTTACACATAAACCACATTTCACTAAGACGCCTGACTAAAAAAATAGTTGGGTTTTTAAAAGAATGGTTGAGGTTTAAGGTAAGGCAATTATTTGGTTAGACAAGAGTGGTAAAGAGGGCAAGAAAACAGAATGGAATAAATCAACCAACAAAAATGCATTTCAGACCCCTAGAAGAAATAATTAATGATTCAGTTTAAGTGCAAGTACACATAATTGCTTTAAAGAGATGAATTAGTTCCAAAGCCATAATATCTTTCAATCAGTGAAAAGTTGCAGCTATGGAAATTCTATTTTTTCCAAAATTCTGAAAACAGCAACTAACCAAGGGAGTGCAATGCATTTGTTTCTGAGCATAACAGTTTTCAACGCTGAGAAAATGCATATGAAAAAGTGGTTATGCAAGCTATATGAAAATATATTTTTTCCATAAATATGGATGTTCATAATGCAAGACTAAACACAACACTGAACAAATGATTCCCAGACTTATTTCACACCGTCTCGGTGTCACTAAAGAAGAGATAAGGACCCAAAAATAACCAACATAAAAAGAAGGAAAATGCAAAACAAAAAAAAGAGTATTTACAAGGAGGTGTGTGTGGTACCTATGGAGTTGTTGCGTCTGAGGATTCGGCTAAGAGATTGAAGGGTTGCTGGAGCTGGGGGTTCAGCTTGCTATTTTTTTCCTCGATTCTCTCCTTTGTGATTGGATACTGCCTTCTGTAATAGGCTGGCAACCCAGTCCCTGTCGTAGCTACCATACATCATTCTTTAAGCCGCAGATCACTCTGCTCATCTTATGAAAACTCCTCTCTTGATATTAGCACATGTGTCGGAGGAGGCCGATGTGCCTATGGACTACTTTGGAGGGGTGATTCGACACTGGTTCGCGCAAGGGAAGAAATTTACACCACGGGTTAGCAACCCATTGCGCCAAACCTCTTCCTTCCTCCTCTTGCTCTATTTTTTTTCTAACCCCTGCCAAATAGACACATCATGATTTATGATTTTAAAATATAACAAAAAAAACCAAATAAAAGTTCCAAAAGTATATACAAAAGGATATTTGTGGGAATGCCTTCCAAGTGCGTTTGTTTAACGTCTCAAGCTCGGCGTTGTTATTTTTCTTCAGGTTTGCTAGGGATCTTGGAGAGACATCACTGTTTCTACCACAGTAAAATCCTTGGCCATATATGGTTTGAATCTTTGGTCGTTAACTGTGAAATCGCCTCCATCCTTGTTCCAAAGGACTATTGCTCCATATGGCCTCACCTCCTTGATCTTGAAAGGTCCTGACTAGCAGAACTTGAGCTTTCCGGAGAACAGCTTCAAACGTGAGTTGAATATCATGACCTCATCATCTGGTTTGAACTCTCTTGGTAGAATCCCTTTTCATGAAAAGACTTGCTCCTTTCCTTGTTGATTTTTGAGATCTTTTATGCTTCTTATAAGATTTCATCAAGGTCCATAAGCTAGATTAGCCGTTGCTTTTGAGCAGTTTTGAGGTCAAAGTTCAGGAGTTTTTGTTGTTCACATTGCTTCGTATTCATGTTCACCGTCAAGTGACACGCCTTCCTATAGGGGAGGTTAAAATTTGTTGTCCCAATTGGAATTTTGAAGGATTTCCTATATGTCCATAGTGCATCGTCAAGATTTGCTGCACAGTCCTTTCTTGTTGACCCGACATTCTACTTGGCCGCTGGTCTGAGGATGGTAAGACATAGTACTTTGTGCTTAAACCAGTGTTTCTTCAGGAGACCCAAAGATCTTGTTGATGAAATGGCTCCACCATCAATGATAACTGATCTTGGTACACCAAACCTTGGGAAGATTATGTTCTTGAATAACTTTATAACTACCTTGAAATCGTTAGTTGGAGTTGCAATGGCTTCCACCCATTTTGAAACAAAGTCCACAGCTACAAGGATATACTGGTTCCCATAGGAAAAAGAGAATGTTCCCATAAAATATATGCCCCAAATATCAAATATTTCTATTTTAAGAATTGGGTTTTGCGACATCTCATTCCTCCTACTTATATTCCTTTTCATGTGGTATGCTTCACATTTAGTGATAAATTCATGGGCATCCTTAAACATTGTTGGCCACCACAAAACAGCTTGCAGCACCTTTGTGACTGTTTTGAACGTTGCAAAATGCCCCCATGTGTTCTTTCATGACAATAGGTTAGCAACCTGTGGACTTCTTCCGGTAAACAACTCATGTATATGTTGTCTTTGTGCAACCAGTAGAGGTATGAATCATCCCAGTAGTAGTTGTTTACATCCCTGAAAAACTTCTTCCGTTGATAGGCATCCAGATTCGAGGGTTTCTTTTCACACGTCAAATAGTTAACCAAATCTACATAGAATGCAAAGTTTTCTTCCATAGCCTCTACTGCCTCGATCGTTATACATCTATGATGGCAAATTTCAAAGATTCTTAGAGCCATCAGTCTCTCTTCACGTAGAGAGCCGGCTGTGTGTATCTTGTCTTCAATCTGCAGTCTGGACAGATGGTCAGCAACACCGTTTTCAATACCTTTCTTATCGTTGATATCCAAGTCAAATTCTTGAAGCAGTAGGTTTTATCAAAATAGTCTTGGTTTGGTATTTTTCTTAGCCAGAAGGTGGCTCAAATCCACGTGATCTGTGTGGACTATCGCTTTTGAACCGACTAGGTATGATCTGAATTTTTCAAACGCAAACACATTTGCTTATAGCTCTTTCTTGGTTGTTGTATACTTGACTTGTGCTTCATCAAGAATCCTACTAGCATAGTAGGAAGTTCCAGTCTAGAGCTTGACCTCTCCTCTTCCCTAGAAACGTTCCCTCAACATAATCGCTTGCATCACACATAATCTCAAATAGGAAGTTCCAGTCCAGAGCTTGCACAATGGATGCGTTCACCAGCTCCTTTATTATTTTTTTGAAGGCTTTCACACAGCCCTTATTAAACTCAAAACTTGTTTCCTTGCACAGTAATTGGGTAAGTGGTCGAGAAACTTTCGAGAAATCTTGGATGAATCGCCAATGGAAGTTTGCGTGCCACAAAACACTCCTTACTCCTTTAACAGTTGTCAGTGGTTCCAGCTCCGCTATAACATTGATATTTGCTCTGTCAACTTTGATGCCTTTCTCTGAAATCTTTTGACGGAGTACTATGCATTATTTTACCATGAAGTAACACTTCTCGTATTTGAGAACCAAGTTTATTTCTTCAACCGCTTCAGTACTTGGAACAAGTTTGACAAGCAATAAGCAAATGTATATCCATAGACAGAGAAGTCATCCATAAACACATCTACCACATTTTCTATTAGATTAGAGAATATTGATAACATTCATCGCTGAAATGTGGCAGGTGCATTAAAAGACCAAAGGACATGCACCTATAGGCAAATATACCATAAGGGCATATGAAGGGTTTTTTCTTGGTCATTGGAGTGGATGGGAATTTGAAAAAAAACATGAATACCCATCTAGAAAACAATAGTATGAATAATTCACTAACACATCTAGCATTTGTTCAAAGAAGGGTATATGGAAATGATATTTCCTAGTGGATGCATTAAACTTTCTATAGTATATGCAAACTCTATGACCGGTTACGGTTCTAGTTGGGATGAGTTCATTTTAATCTCACTTCTCCTTTTTTGGGTACAACATTCACAGGGAGACCCATTTCCTATCTGATATAGAATAAATAATTCAGGCACAAGGAACTTAAGAATCTCTTACCTTACCACATCACGGAGGTTTGAGTTTAATCTCCATTGTTGCTGAATGGAAATCATTGATTCCTTCTCTATATGTATTATATGTGTGAGTAAGGATGGATAAATACCCTTTACATCATCTAGTGTATTTCCTAAGGGTTGCAGTTTCTTGCACACATAATGCATCATTCACTATTATTGGATATATGGAGGTAGAGCCTAAGAATTCATACCTGAGCTCTTGTGGGAAGGTTTTCAGCTCCGGAGCTTTGGTTTCACTCTAGTTATTGTTTGATTCAGCTTCTTCTTTGTTTCCCTCCTATTGTTTCCACGACATGAAGCTCTTCCTTCAGCTCAAGGACATTTGCTCTTCCATTTTGTGCCTTGTGTGAGTCCATCTACTCTTCATATATGACACTTATTGCATCTAGTAATCCAAATTCACCTTCTTTCATCGTTAAAGTTTTTTTGCATAGGGTCCTCAACCGTTATTTCTTCCAACAGTTCGTCAGCTAGCTTATCAAGCTTCTCTACATAGAAGACATGTATTTCTATGATGGGTTTCCTCATTACTTTGTTTATGTTGAATTTCAGGACTTCATTTCCAACCTGCAGGTTTATCTTCCCTTTCTTGACTTCAATAAGAGCTCTAGCAACTGCCAAAAATGGATGACCAAAAATGAGGGGGTCTTTTGGTTTTTCATCAATTTCCAAAACTACAAAGTCTGTGGCTATTTCAAAATGGCCTACCACAATGGATAAGTCTTTAGCAGGCATAATGGATGCCTAATCGACCGATCAACAAGGACTAAGGAGATGCGGGACTTTTTTAAACCGTTTGAAATCTAACTTCTTTGTAGTAGACATGGGCATAAGGTTAACCTTGCTCCTACATCGCATTGGCATCTGGAGAAGGTTAGTGATCCCAAGGCGCATGGCAATCTGAAGCTGCTCGGATCTTCAAATTTTTTCTAATGACCTTTCTCTGGATTATAGCGATGCATTCATGGGTCAGCGCAACCATGCCTTCTACCCCGCTACTCTTCTCCTTAACGACATCCTTCAAGAACTTAGTCCGTTTTGGAACCATCTAGAGGGCTTGGATTAAGGGCATTATCACTGTCACTTCCCACATCTACTTGTGGAAGAGTGCCCGGTACATATTGCTCAGCTGTTTCTTGAATCTTTCTGGAAAAGTGAGTTTATGCTCATAAGAAGGTGGGATGCAAGGGGCTTTGTGATGCAAGAACCGTGGGTGGCTGTTTTTTCACCGTAAGCTTAGATTGCTGGACAGTAAAGATGGAAGCGAATGGTGGATCGAAGGGACCGCACTGAAAGATTATGAGATTGAGAGATTTGTAGAATGAGAGAATGAGAGAATGAGAGAATGAGAGAATGAGAGATTAGAGAGAATTAGAGAATTAGAGAAAAGAATGATTTGATTAGAGAATGAGAATTATGAATTCTTATTTACAAAATGTGAAGGGAGTAAGGTATTTATACTAATCTAATCTAGGCTTGTTTGGATACAAGGATAGCATTATACATAAATGGTTTACAAGGATAACATAATTCTATAATATAAACAAGCCTTAGACTCTCCCTTTTACATACATATAAATCGCAATTTAACTAGAAATAAAGCTTTCATAAATTCATCACTTCTTCTTCATTCCAACACTCCCCCTCAAGCTTAAGACATAAGATGTTTAAGCTTGCAACCATGAAGTATTACCTCATTAAAAACCTAGAGAAGGAAAACCAAATTGGGACAAAACCTTTTCTAGGGAAAAAGAGTATAACACTCCATGTTGGGATCATTGGTGTGGAATGGTCATGAGACCAAGTCTTGGATAGATAGAGGCGCCAGTTTTAAGAGATGTTGCCTTGGTAAATACATCAGCTAGTTGGTCCTCACTCCTTGTATAGCAAAGTAAAATGATACCTTTCCCAATAGTTTCTCTTACTTTGTGGCAGTCCACTTCTATATGCTTGGTCCTTTCATGAAACACTGAATTGGAGGCTATGTTAATGGCGGCTTGATTGTCACAATGAATGGTGATAGGCTCCTCACACTCCACGGCTAAGTCACCCAAAATTTGTTTCAGCCAGATGCATTCAGTAGTGAGCTTCCTCATTGCTCTATACTCTGATTCTGCACTAGAACATGAAACCACCTTTTGCTTCTTGGTTTTCCAAGTCACAAGGTTTCCACCTATGAAAGTACAATATCCAGTAGTACTTCTCCTATCTTTCCTATCTCCTGCCCAATCTGCATCACAATAACCAACCACATTTTTGTTTTTATTATTACCCATCCAAATACCTTGTTCATGTGTGCCTTTGAGATATCTTAGAACTCGCATTGCCATGTCCCAATGCCTCATCTTTGGCCCTTGCATGTGTTGAGATACCTGATTCACAGCAAAACATAAATGTGGTCTTGTGATGGTTAAATAAATAAGCTTACCAACCACTTTCCTATAGAGCTTAGGATCATGAAAATCAATTTCCTCCTCTAACTCCCCCTTAGTTGCGATTTTATAATCTTCTTCTAAGGGTGTTTTGGCTGGCTTAGCTTCCATCATACCTGTGGATGTTAGTAGATCTACAACATACTTCCTTTGAGAGAGAAAGAGACCTTCTTTAAACCTACATACTTCAATTCCTAAGAAGTATTTAAGTTCTCCTAAATCTTTTATATCAAAGACACATTTTAAGTAATCTTTAGTAGATGCAATACCAACACTATCACTACCAGATATGATTATATCATCTACATAGATAAGATTTACTATAATACATTCCTTACTTTTTAATGTGAAAAGAGTATGTTCCACTTCAGACCTTTTGAAGCCTTTATCCATTAAAGTAACACTTAATTTGTGGTACCATGCTCTTGGAGATTGTTTAAGGCCATAAATAGCCTTCCTTAGCCTTAGGGTATTACCGCTTCCTACCTCATCTTCTAGGCCAGGTGGAGGTGACAAGTAAACCTCTTCTTCTAGTTCACCTTGCAAGAAAGCATTCTTGACATCCATTTGCCACAATTACCACTCAAGATTAGTAGCAACAGTAAGCACAACATTGACAAAATGTAGCTTAGGAACAGGAGCAAATGTATCCCTATAATCCTCACCATATGTCTGAGTAAAACCCCTAGCTACCAACCTAGCTTTATATCTATCAATTTCACCATTGCTTTTGTATTTAATGGTAAAAATCCATTTAGAACTTACAGCCTTCTTCCCTTTTTGTAAAGTGGCTGAAGCATATGTACCATTCCTCTCCATGGCTTGTTTCTCAGCTGAGATCGCTTCCCTCCATTCCTCTATAGACATAGCTTCTTCATATGTCTTTGGGATCTGCTCATTGTCAAGACTAGAAATAAAAGCAACATGAGTAGAAGGTAAGTGTGCAATATTACAAACTCCCTGGTCATGATGAACTACAGCATTTCCATTGTAGAAAACTGGTGGATTTCTTTGTCTTGTGCTCCTCCTTAAAACAGTAGGTTGAGCCTCCTCTTCCTCTTCACTCAAAACTTCAATGAGAGTAGGTCTTGATCTTTTGGAAGCTGAAGCTAGAGTGGAATCATCTCCTGCTGAGTCTTGTTGGACATGTTCAAGAGGAGGAAGCCCAGGAGAATCAAGAGATGTTTGCCGAGACAGAGGCCGAGAGGACGCAGCTGGTCCGGATGCATCCGCCGAGCCAGAAGGGCCGGTATCTGAGCAGGCATGTGGATTGGCCTGGACTGAGGGGCCACGGCTATGGGCTGCTGGAGCAGGTGGCTGGAGTGATGAGGCTGTGTGCTGGCCACCCCCTATTCCAATACTTTCCAAGAGCTGCCTCAAGTATTCAGCTTGATCTGTTCTTGTTGATGAAATGTCTTTAAATTCCTCCCAAGTTCCTTCTCCATAAAAACCTTTTTCTTCTTGGAACTTGACATCTCTAGACACCAAGACTCTTCTAGTCTCTGGGTCATAACATTTGTACCCTTTTTGAGTAGATGAATATCCAATGAACATAGCTTTGGTACTCTTTGGTTCCAGCTTGTTCCTTTGCTCCCTTGGAACTAATACAAAACAAACACAACCAAAAACTCTTAAGTGATCAATATTAGGTCTAGTTTTGTTTAATACCTCAAATGGAGACAGGTCATCTAGGACTTTTGTAGGAGTCCTATTAATCAAGTAGCATGCAGCTACAAGGGCATCTCCCCAAAAACGTTTGGGTACTTTCATGTGGAACATCATTGTTCTCACAACTTTCATTAAATGTCTATTCTTCCTTTCAGCTACTCCATTTTGTTGTGGAGTGTAAGGACAGCTTGTTTGATGCTCAATGCCATGTTTAGCTAGATGTTCTTGAAGTCTGGTACTAGTGTATTCTCCTCCGTTATCTGTTCTAAAGCATTTAATTCTTGCATTGTATTGGTTAGTAACATATGCTTGAAAGTTTAGAAATACATCATAAACCCTATCTTTAGAACTAAGTAATGTAACCCATGTATATTTGGACTTTTCATCAATAAATGTCACAAAATATTTATGGTTTTCTCTAGATGGAAATGGAGATGTCCAAACATCAGAATGCACCAATTCAAAACAATTTTCATATTTATGCATAGATTTTTCAAAAACTGTTTTACAATGTTTCCCATGAATACAAGCATCACACAACTCTTTAGACATTTTCAAACCAGGTACAATTAACTCAAGTGCTCTTGGATGAGGATGTCCTAGTCTAGCATGCCACAAATCAGAATCAGAACTAAATGTATTGACCTGAAAAGCCGATTCTAATTCACCAATACTAGCCATATTATCAAGTACATACAAGTCATCTTTTGTTGTTCCTTGTCCAAAACATCTTCTAGTTTCAATAACCTGAAAATAGAAATCATTAGGACCAAATATAGCATGACAATTCAGATCAGTAGTAGCTCTTTTGACTGAAAGCAAAATAGAGGTAAAAGAGGGCATATAAAATGCTTTAGATTCTTTATCAAACAATTTCAATTTTCCTATGCCTTTAATTGGTACTTTAATTCCATTAGCAATGAGCACATTACCTAAGGCAGGTTCTACATTCTCTAGCAGTTCGAAATCACTAATCATGTGATGAGAAGCACCAGAATCAACCACCAAAGATTTAGGAGCATTATAAGTAAAACAAGTTTGAAAAGAAGCATGAAAAGTTTTACCCATTACATTGCTCTCTTTTATTGCCTTAATGAGAGCTTCCAAGTCTGATTTTGTCACAAAATCTGATGCCTGTGACATGATACTGGTGGAGGCTGAATGAGAGGAAGGACCGCTACATACAACCGCCTTGGATGACACCAGGCCGTGAGGGTGGCTGGCCGGGGGTATGGCCGGTTGCTGTTGAGGGCGTGATGCCCAGGATGGCTTCAAGTGAGGGTGAAGTACCCAGAAACCCTTCTTTTCATGGCCCTCCTTCTTGCAATGATCACAAAATTGCCTCCTCTTCCTAGAATCACTTGCTGGCCTGAAGAAACTTTTGTGAGCAGCTATTAGTTCAGCTTTGTTGCCAAACAGTCCATGTGATCCTTGCTCCTTTTGAATTTGAGCACACACTTCCTCCAAGCTAGGCAACTTATCAGACTTGAGAATATGCTTAACAAGATCTGAGTAAGTAGAATTAAGAGTTAAAAGTAACCCAAACACCTTATCTTGTTCCTTTCTTTCAAGGAGTACAAGTGGTTCAATAGTGGCTGGCCTTAGCATTTCTAGCTCAGCCCACAAAGCTCTGAATGAGCCATAGTGCTTTGTGAATTCAGCATCCTCCTGCCTTAAATCATTCAAAGCTTTCTTCACTTCAAAAATTCTCAAAAGATTAGTGGTGTTTCCATTCACCTTAAGCAAAGTGTCCCATAGATCTTTTGCATTTTCACAAAAAGAATAAGCCTCTAAAAGATCACTAGCAAGAGAATTTTGTAAAATAGAAAGTATCAACTGATCTTCTTGGTACCATTTGGCTTGAGCTGCATCACTCACTTCAGCCACTTCATTGTCTTCAATGCCATTTGTGGCAATGTGGTTCCAAAGACCTTTACCACCTAATGTGGATTTCATGGTCCTAGACCATAAGAGATAATTTGCTCCATGTAGAATGACTGGAGCTCTAAGGGATGCCTGAATTTCCATACTTAATAGGCAAAACAGGTCAGTAATTCAGAGTAAAAAGAAATCGTGATACCAGACAGGGCGTGGTCGGATTGGGCGTGAAGACCACGGAATACGCTGGTCACGACTTGGTCGGATTGGGCGTGAAGACCACGGGATACGCTGGTCACGCACAAGGCTTCTGTTCACCAGGTCGCTTAGTTACACTTGGTCACGGTTGATTTCTTGGTCGAGGTTGTTGAGACACTGGACAGGAACAATTCTTGGTCGAACGATCGGGGGAATGCTTGGTGGATTGGACAGAATGATCGGAACGAGCCTTGTCCGAAATATTCACGCCTTGGTCGGAATGAATTCTTGTCCGAATGGTTTCTGCACAAGAACACAGCCACACCAAGGAATACAAAAGAGAGAAATACACGTGATAGTAACCAATCCAGTACACGTGATAGAACACAACTCACTTCAAGTAAGTTCAACAACTTGTAACTAACCTAAACAACCTACAACTACTTTTAACTAATCCTAATAACTCAAGTCACAAGAATTGTAACAGATTAAAAATTAAAAATCGACCTTATCAAGTATTAAAAACTCAATTTAGAATTCAATCAATTAAAAACAATTCAAGATTTCAAGAAATCAATTTTAGAATTCTCAAAACTAGGCAAGGAATTCAAGAAAATTAATCTTGAAGCTTTAAACCTATTGGATTGACCTAAATATTCGTGAAATTCACAACAAGATATTTCTTAAACTTTCCAGAATCAAAACTTTAAAGAAAACTAAGAAAAATTTAGAATTATATCACCAGAATCTTGATACAGGTATTTTCGAACGACTTTGAGTAAAACTTCAAGAAAACCTTTAAAACGCAATGGAATCGAGTTATGCTTTCTTTAAACAGAAACTAAACTCAAGGGGCTTGAGTTTAGGCTTTTGAAATTCACGATTTGAAGGAAAATTGAAGACGAGATGACCTGAGAAATGTAGAGGTTCGAAACGAACGCAATCGCGAACACCTTTTGGAAGAAAATTTGTATCTTTTGATTCCTTGGGTCAAATGAAGTGATTCAGGTGGCTATGGATTCGTAATTCGCCGATCGTCAATTGGAGTCGTGGATTGATGGAAATTTGATTTACAAGATGACGTTCGAAATTGATCCAAAAACAGATCAAGAACAAGATGGATTCTTGTTGAATCAATGAAAGAATGATGAAATTTACCCAGATTTGATGTAACCTGGCTCTGATACCATGAAAGATTATGAGATTGAGAGATTTATAGAATGAGAGAATGAGAGATTAGAGAGAATTAGAGAATTAGAGAAAAGAATGATTTGATTAGAGAATGAGAATTATGAATTATTATTTACAAAATGTGAAGGGAGAAAGGTATTTATACTAATCTAGTCTAGGCTTGTTTGGATACAAGGATAGCCTTATACATAAATGGTTTACAAGGATAACATAATTCTATAATACAAACAAGCCTTAGACTCTCCCTTTTACATACATATAAATCGCAATTTAACTAGAAATAAAGGCTTTCATAAATTCATCACTTCTTCTTTATTCCAGCACGCACAAGCTGTGAAAGGGCTTGTGATACTCCAAGAATTTCAACCAACAGTTGGTTGAAGAACACGGCTGCTACTAAGGGGCTTTGAGGTGGCGCTTAGTGACTTAGACAAATAGTCTTACGTTTTGTTTTGTTATAAAATTGCTTGTTATTTTATTAAGAATAGACAAAAAGCTTATATAATGCCTTATTACAACTTAGGCTAAACATCATGATGTTTAGCCTCTCAAGGAAATAAAACATCAAGAATTTTGCTTAATGGCAATTAAAATAGACTTTGATCCTAAATAGTCAACATGACTCATAAGCCCAAATAAAATTCTTAGTCTAGAAATAGAATTAAAGATAGAAAAAACCCCATAACACTTAGGCTAGAATTCGGTGGTGACATGTGAATGGTGTGGAGTTGTGAAAAAGTCTTCACCGTCTTGCGTACTAAGAGTATTGCCTCATTAAAACATTCTTCAGAAAACCCAGTGGGACAAAATCGAAGATAGGAAAAAGAGTACAATTTTCTAGAACGACTTTTGGTGTCTCAACCGGATGGTAATGGTAAAGACACCGGAGGAAGAAGAATCTTCAAGAAGGAACCTCCATTGTTCTTTGTCTGGCTTGAATGGTTTTGTTGTTCTGGGCACGGACAGCTTTGGGATGGTCGACACGGATGGCTCTACCACAGTTGGCATGGACGGCTCCGGCACGGTCGGCACGGACGGCTCCAGCTGGTATCGCACGGCCGGTCCTTGTCCATCTCCACTCTCCAATAGCATGCTAAGCTTGTCTCCTAAAACCTTCCTCTTGGACCGTGTGAGAGGTCCTGGTGGGATGACTGGTGCAGTGGCTGGCTCGATGTCCTCATCATTCCCTCCCTCTAGAAGTGCTTTGGTCTCCATATAGAACTCCTCACCTGCTTCAAACAACTCTAAGTGAAAAACATTAAACGTACTATACACGTTATACTCACATGGAAGTTCGAGCTGGTATGCATTGTCGTTGATTCTCTGAAGGACGCGGAATAGACCATCTCCCCGGGGTGCAAGCTTGCTCTTCTATCGTTGGGGAAACTGCTCTGGTCGCAGATGTAGCCAAACCCAGTCTCCCTCCTTGAATACCATGTGTCGGCGGCTCTTGATGGCATTCTTGGTGTTCAGGATGTTCCGTTGCTCCAAATTGGCCTTGGTCTCTTCATGTAGACGGTTGATGTATGTCGCCTTTGCTTCTCCCTCTAGGCTGATGGCGTCTCCTAGATGAATGAGTGTGAACTCGATTGGCGTGGTCGGGTTAAAGCCATAGATGACTTCAAATGGAGAACGCTTCGTTCCGGAGTGTGTAGCCCTGTTGTAAGCGAACACAACATGCGGAAAGCACTCCAACCAGTTCTTCAAGTTTCGTCCAATCGTCGCTCTCAGTGTCTGAGACAATGTCTGGTTGACCACCTCCGTCTGTCCGTCGGTCTGTGGATGGTACGCGGTAGAAAACAAGAGGTTGGTCCCTAACTTACGCCACAAGGTTCGCCAGAAATGGCTGAGGAACTTGGTATCGCGGTCGGACACAATCATCCTGGAAATGCTGTGCAGCCGTACTATCTTCTTCAGGAATAGGTTGGCAGTCTGGCTTGCGTCATTGGTCTTGTTGCAAGCGATGAAATGCACCATCTTGGAAAATCGATCGACCACTACGAAGATGGAGTCCTTGTGGTTGATTTTCGGCAGGCCTAGTACGAAGTACATAGAGATGTCTGTCCAGGGCGCATATGGAACTGGTAATGGCATGTAAGGACCCTGCGGATGAATTTTGGATTTAGCCCGTTTGCAGATAAGACATTTATCACAGTGAGCCTCTACATCTCGTCGCTGGTGGGGCTAGTGGAAATGCTCCTTAAGCATGCTTAATGTCTTGTCAATTCCAAAATGAACCATTGAGCCTCCTCTGTGGGCCTCTCTCAATAGTAGCTCTCGAATCGATCCTTTCGGAATGCAGAGACGCTTGTCCTTAAAAACGAACCTGTCAAACAAGTAGAAGCATCTGTAAATGCCCTTGTCGTACTCCTGGTAGGCCTGAGTGAAGTCGACGTCTTCAGCATACAGCTCTTTGATGATTTTGAATCCCATAACCTTTGATTCTATCACGGAGATGAGGCTGTATCTTCGGGATAAGGCGTCAGCCACAACGTTGTCCCTTCCTTTTTTTACTTGATGACGTAGGGAAAGGTCTCAATATATTCTAATCAACGAGCATGTCTCTTCTTAAGCGTAGATTATCCTTTGAGGTGCTGGAGTGTCTGATGGTTTGGTGTGAATCACACACTCCTGGGCAAGAAGATAGTGCTGCCAAGTCTCTAAGGCGCGGACCAAGGCATAGAGCTCCTTGTCTTTAGGTCGGATAGTTAATGGGCGGCCCCACTTAACTTCTCGCTGAAGTAGGCGACTGGTCTGCCGCCTTGGGTCAGGACTGCTCCTATGCTGATCCCTAAAGGATCACATTCGACCTCAAAGGTCTGGTTGAAGTCGGGTAGAACTAGGACTGAGGCATGGTTATGAGGACATCGTACCACAGGCTATACCACAAGTTTCACCAGGACCTTTGACACGTTCCAAAGCACGAGCTTTAGGAGACAAGTTCAACCAGCTCATTGAGCATGCAGACGACCAGGAGCTCACGGATGAGGAGCCACCAGACGGCTCAGAAGACCAGCCGGATCTGTTCATCTCAGCTACGGAGCATTGGAGGTTCCTGCTTGTCTTTACCATTACCATTCGGTAAAGACACCAAAAGACGTGCTAAGAAATTGTACTCTTTTTCCTATCTTCGGTTTTATCCCACTGGGTTTTCCGGAGAAGGTTTTAATGAGGCAACACTCTTAGTGCGCATGACGACGAAGACTTGTTCACACAATCCGACACCTTCACAAGTCGTAGTCAAATTCGGCCTTCATTCATCTATAAGGCGTGTATATCCCATTTCTCTCTTTTGTAGACTAAGTATAAGTTTAGGGCCTTCAGCCCATATTTTTATGGTTAAGTCATTAGGACTTAAAACCCTTTTATTTTATACAGCAAAAAGAACTACATGCTGTTTTAATTTACATTACTTGTTGTTTTGGGTAAACATCATGTTGTTTACCCTAAGTTGTAACCCTAAGGCCTATATAAGCCTCATTACTTAGAATGAATAAGACAACTCGATTTTACACAGAAACAAAACCCTAGACTTATACTTTGTTGACGGCTACTACCCCATTGGAGAGTGCCTCACGGATTCTTCTTGTGCCAAGGAGAATCACCTGGTGTATCACAAGTCTTCCGCAGCTTGTGTGGTCCTTTCATTCCACCCCATCCCATCGCCTTGCTACTGAAGGTCTCGAGCTTCTCGATCAACAGTTGCACCACCACCTTAGCTCACATCATCTGGTATCAGAGCCTAAAAGCTCTTTAAACATCAGGTTGATTCTATCCTCTCTTTATTTTTACGATTTGTTATTGCTTTTTCCAACAGTTTTTGGCTTTTGATTTTGTTCCTTTCTCTTTCCCCTTGAGGTTCTCGGTAAGAAGGAGAAGATTCAAATCATCTACCACAAACAATCCACACAAAAAAAAAAAATACACAAAAATCAGGTTCTATCATTCCATTATTTCTTTTGTTTTAAATTATACAAAAATTGTTTGTTTCATTGTTGTTATTGCTATAAATTTTTTTTTAAGAAAAGAAAAACATAAATATACCTTGTTTAGGTTGTTTAAAATCAACTAGAAATTTTATTTAGAAACACCCCTAGAACACCATTCACATACCTGAATTCCTTAAGGAATTGTGTGCTGTTTGTTCTTGCTAGATTTCTTAGTTGTCAAGTCATAGGGTGGTTTGGTTGTCTTGGCCGCTTGTGTGTCCTAGGTCTAGGTGTCCTTGCTAAGCCGTGTAGTTAGCGTGTCTCGTTGTCGAGTTAGGCTACTGTCCAGTCCCGCGTGTGTGTCTCTCTAGGTTAGTCACTTGTAGCCGAGTCCTGTACTTCGTTGTGTCTAGGGCTCCAGTCGCGCTCGGTGTCATTTAGGTCTTAGAGTGACCCGCTAGGTCAGTAGCTAGGTCCCCTAGTTGTGTCGCGTCTAGGGTTCCCTGTCGCGTCCCGCCTTAGCATCCGCATCTCTAGGGTGCCCGCATCCTAGGCTAGTCGCCGTGTAGCTGAGTCTCGTCTTAGTCTCCGCGCCTTAGGTAGCCAGCAGTCCGGTTAGCTTGGTCGCTAGGTTGTGTGTGTTGGTCTTCTTAGGCTTAGCATCCAGGTCGCGTTTGTGCCTTGGTGAACGCGAGTATAGGTTACGTTCGGTCACGCATTCGGTCGCGTGCTTCCGTCCCGCTAGGCATTCCAAACGCTAGGTCGTTAGCCTGGTGTCCTGCCCCGCGTAGTGTCTTAGGTTCCTAGGTTTAAAATTCGCGTTCATAGCAGCCGGTTGACCCGCGCGTTTCCCCTGTCCCAGCCGTGTCTCTAGGTCGACTTGCCCTAGGCGGCTAGGGTTAGGCACTTTAGTCTAGTTTAGGAAGTTTTTCCTTAGAGTCGTAGATTTATTAGATAGTTTTCCTAAAAAGTTTTAGGCATTAGATTAGTTTAGGAAATCTGTCTAGTTAGTTTTTAGGAAGTCTTCCTAGAATTTAATAGGTAGATATTAGTTCCTTTTAGAATTAGGAAATAATTAGATATTATTCACCTAGATATTTAGCTTTTACTTTTAGGATATTTTCTATATCTTAGTTTAGGGAAATATATCTTTAGGATATTTTCCATAATCTAGGTTTCCTTTTTCTAGATTTAGTAGATATTCCTTTTTATTTATTTCCTTTTGTATTTTAGGAAACTTTCCTTTAGTTAAATTTTCTTGTTTTAATTTTCTTTATAATAAAATAAAAATAAAATATTATCCTTGGAGATTTTTCATATAAGGAAAGTTTCCCAGTCTGCAAGTTTCCCGAAAAGGAAACTTTCCGTTTCTTTGGCATAAGTAGAACCGGGACGGCACAGGGACTAAGGCTCTTTCTGACGTAACCTTGAGCCATAAGGTCCTGGACTTGCTGTTCTAGTTCTTTAGCCTCCTCAGGGTTGACTGGGTATGCAGGTCGGTTGGGTAGCTGAGCTCCGGGAATGAATTCGATGTGGTGCTCAATCCCTCTGATAGGTGAGAGGCCGGCTGGAAGTTTATATGGGAACACGTCGGTATATCTTTCCAACAGTGCTCGGACATCTGTAGGTAGGGTGTCTCGGTGCCAGACGTGTGTAGGCTCTCTCTGTAGAGCATCAGGACGAGTTGGGTGCCTTTGGTAAGGGTGGATTTTCTCATGTCTGCCACATTGATTAAGAAATTCTCCTTGTGGGCATGTTGGTCTTTGACCATCTTAGACTGCATTTCTTGAACGGCATGTGCAGACATTGGTGTCAAGTTGTATCTACACTTATCATGGACAAAGGAGTAGAATTTGGTCCGTCTGTTGTGCGTAGTCTCTCGGTCAAATTGCCACGGTCGTCCTAAGAGAAGATGTCCAGCTGACATTGGGACGACATCGCAGGTGACCTGGTCCTGGTATCTGTCGATGCTGAATGAGACTTTAACTTGATCTGAATTGAGACTTTAGGTCCATTAACATCATGGGACGAACTGACCCATTTGATGAGGAGACGATACGTTCCTCCACATTTCCACCGCGAGCTTCAGTATAGATTTCGTCTCCTTACTCAAGACAACAAGACATTGGGAGAGTACTTGGATGAATTCGAGCATCTTCGGATACGGCTGGAGATGGATGAATCGGATGAGAGCCTCATGGCTCAGTTCTTATATGAACTTCAAGAGCCGATTGTGCGCAAGGTCGAGTGCCAACCGTATCATGATCTTGGCGAGTTATTCCACCTAGCGATCCAGCTCGAACAAAGCAACATCCATAAAGCAACCATAACGACAAGGCCAAGGGCCTAATGGAACAACGGCGACCAGGGACTTAAGGGAAAATTTAGTATCCCGCGCCTAAGGATAACACAGCCACACCCAAGACCTCAGCAAAACCGTCCCAGCATCAAATGAGTAGCAAGATCACTTGCTTCAAATACAAGGGTCGATGACATATGTCCCGAGAATGCCCAAAGCAAAGAACCATCGTATTGACCGCGTCCAGAGACTATGTGTCAGAAGACGAACCAGAAAAAGTCGCGCCTACAATGCACCAATCTGACAATGAGGTATAATATGCTGATTCTGGATATCTTCTGATGATCAGACGAGTTCTTAGTTCCAGACAAGATTCGAAAGAGATTGAGCAGCGGGAAAGCATCTTTCACTATAAGTGCATTATACTCGGAAATATGTGTTCATTGATTATTGACGGTGGCTCCTGCACCAAATCTGCTAGAAAGTATATGGTGGAGAAGCTTGAGATACCAGTGACCAAGGATATGCAGCCATATAACCTAAGAAGGCTAAACAACACAACTGAGCTGTTTATTTCTGACCAAGTCACGGTTTCTTTCCGTATAGGGCGATGTCTGGATCAAGTATTATGCGACGTAGTCCCGAAGCTGGCTGGACATCTTCTTTTAGGATGATCCTGGCAGTTCGACTGAGAGACCACGCATAATGGACGGACCAACTTCTATTCCTTCGTCCGTGAAAAGCGACGGTACAACTTAGCGAAGCAGGTTTAGGACCCAATTGCCCAAGGCTACGTCATAGAAAGCCTTAGCCCATGTGTCATTCCAGTCCTCTTTGTGCCAAAGAATGGTGGAAGCTGGAGGATGTGCATTGACTGTCGCGCCATCAACAACATCACCATTAAGTATTGTCACCCCATTCTACGACTGGATGACATGGTAGATGAACTTAGTGGAGCGGTCATCTTCACAAAGATTGATCTGAAGAGCGGATATCACCAAGTTTGTATGTGAGAAGGAGTGGCTCGCGATGCCATTCGGGCAGTATAACGCGCGGAGCACGTTTATGCGCCTAATTAACCATGTTCTGAGACCGTTCATCTGAAAGTTCATGGTGGAGACCGTGATCCTAAAATTTCAGAAGGAACGGTGCTATGCCAATCTCAAGAAGTGTACTTTCTGCATTGACCAAGTCGTCTTTCTAGGCTTCGTCCTGAGTTCGTAGGGACTTCGAGTGGACGAAGAAAAAATACATGCCATCCAGGAATAGCCTATAATGGTTAACGCCAACCAGGTCAGGAGGTTCCATAGATTGGCTAGCTTCTACCTCCGATTTGTGAGAGACATCAGTAAAATCGTCAGCCCTTTAACATCTACGATCAAAAGAACTAGGAGTTCAGATGGGGTCCAAAACAAGAAAAGTCGTTCAACCTACTGAAGCAGCACCTAACACATGCCCCAGTGCTTACCCTGCTGGAATTCGCTAAGACCTTCAACTTAGAGTGTGACGCATCGGGGGTCTGCATAGTCGCAGTCCTAACCCGGGTAGGAAACCCCGTCGTCTATTTCAGTGAGAAATTAAGTGGATCTGCCCTAAATTATCCTACTTATGATAAGGTGCTCTACGCATTAGTATGAGCCTTAGAGACGAAGCAGCATTAACTACTTGCTAGGGAGTGCGTCATTCATACGGTCCACCAGACCCTTTAACATCTTAAGGGACAGACGACACTAAATAAATGACATGCACATTGGCTTGAGTTTATTGAAACATTTCCTTACGTCATTAAGTACAATAAGGGAGATGACAATGTTGTAGCTGACGCTTTTTCCAAGAGATACAGCCTCATTTCGGTGATGGAGTATAAGATTATGGATTTTGAGATGGTCAAAGATCTGTATCCGGAAGACGAAGACTTCCAGGAGGCTTTCAAAGAACATGACAAAGGCACATACGACCGTTTTTATGTGTTTGACGGATTCCTATTCAAGGACAATCGACTCTGCATTCTCTGAGGATCCATCCGTGAACTTTTGCTGAGAAAGGCCCATGGAGGCGTCCTAATGGACACTTTGTTGTTGAAAAAAATTGGTCATGCTCAAGAAGCATTTATACTGGCCACACCAACGCTGAGATGTGGAGGCACATTGCGCACGATGTCTGGTCTGTAAGAAGGACAAGTCAAAGATGCATCCACAAAGAATTTATATACCGCTACCGATTCCTTCAACCTCGTGGACGGACATCTCGATGGACTTTGTGTTGGGCCTACCAAAAATAAACCAAAATATTTCATCCTAGTTGTGGTCGACCGGTTCTCCAAGATGGCATACTTCATTGCATGCAGCAAGACCAACGACGCCAGCAACACTGCCGATCTATTCTTCCGAGAGATACTCATATTGCATTATATTCTGAGGACATTGTTTCAGACCGAGATAAAAAGTTCCTCAGTCATTTTTGGCGAGCACTATGGAGAAATTGGGACAAACTTGTTGTTCTCTACTGCCTATCACTCCCAGATGGACGAACAGACTGAAGTGGTCAACAGGACCTTAACCACGATGTTGACAGCAATGATCGGTCAAAATCTGAAGAATTGGATCGAGTGTCTACCATATGTGGTGTTTGCGTACAACCAAGCCTCCCACTCCGCAACAGAGATGATGACATTTGAGGTCGTATATGGCTTCAATAAGACTACCCAAATGGAGTTTGCGCCAATACCACCATGTGATGCTGTTAGCTTAGACGGGGAAGCGAAGGCTGAGTTTGTTAAGCGCCTTCACCAGAAGGTCAAGGAGAACCTGAAGAAGAGAACTAGTCAGTACAACAAACACGCCAACAAGGGCAGAGGACATATGGTGTTCAAAGAATGCCACTGGGTCTGGCTTCACCTACGGCCCGAACGATTCCCACAATGGAGGAAGAGCAAGCTCGGACCTCAAGGCGATGGCCCCTTCCGAGTCCTCAAAAAAATCAACAACAACGTCTACTAGCTAGAGCTCCTACGTGAGTATAATATTTATACTACGTTCAGTGTTGCTGACTTATAGGAAGAGAATGATGAGGACATCAGACCAGCTATCGCCCAAGTGCCATCAAGACCATTACCACATGCTAAGGCCCGAACTCTTAAAAAAAATTTCAACCAGCTGAAAGAACGAGCAAGCGACCAGGAGTCCGAGTCAGAAAGCCCACCCGACGATGCACCGGCCCACCAAGGCCCGTTTATATCGGACAAGGCACCATGGAGGTTCCTGCTCAAAGACTCTTCTGCCTCCGGTGTCTTAACTATTACCCTTCGGTAAAGACACTGAAAGTCGTGCTAATACATTGTATTCTTTTTCCTATCTTCGATTTTGTTGCATTGGGTTTTTCTTAGAGTGTTTTAACGAGGCTACACTCTTAGTGCGCATGCCGACCAATACTCGTTTACAAACCAACCATCCTTCACGATTCCAAGTCAGTTTTGCCCCTCCTTATGGCGACTTATCCATATTGTTCTTTATTTCTCTTATTTAGACTAACTATGAAATTAATGCCTTAAGCCCAAGTCTTGGTATAGGCCCATTTTTATTTCCAACAATTTAAACTTCATGTTGTTTTTATTTACACTACTTGTAGTTTGGGTTAAAACATCATGTTGTTTATCCTAAGTTCTAAACAAGGTTTATATAAGCCTCACTATTTCCAAGTAAGAAGATAACATGATTTCAAACAAAAGAAAACCCTAAGACTCTGTCTTATTTTCTGCGCCTTTCTCCTTCGGTGATTCTGCTGTGAACTCTATCCTTCTAGGCTGAAGTTTCCTTGGTGTATCACAAGTCTTCTGCAACTTGTGTGGTCCAAACGATCCATCTCTTCCATTTCAACCGTTTCTGGAAATCTCGAGCTTCTCGATTGAAAGTAGTCCCGCCAACACGCTTGTATCAAGAAGGTAAAAATGTTTTGATTATGTCTGTTTTAACGATATTAACCACTCATGTAATGTTTTCTTATTGGCTACCTAAAACGGTAATAAAAAAACACTTACAACTATGATACCTAAGTTTTGGTGGAGTACGCGCGGACATAATCTTGGTATGCATTGGATTGCATGGAAAAGTTATGTCACCATAAAAAAAAGAGGACGGTCTTGGCTTTAGAAATAATGAGAATTTTAAACAGCCGTGTTATCGAAAGAATAGTGGAGGTTAATGGATTCTCCAGACTTATTGTTTAAAAGGAGTTCAAGATTCAATATTTCTAAAATTCGGATCCTTTGGATCCTATACAATCGTACTCTCCATGTTACGAGTGGAAAAGTATTTTCTCAGTTAGATTTTTGGTTAAAAAAAGAAAAATCAAAAGGGTTGGATCAGGTTCAAGCATTTTTTGTATGAAATAATTCTTGGATCCCAAACTCTCGCCAAAGATCAGCAACTTGAAAATTCACCATTTACCTTACTTCATTCAAGCTTAAGGATTTAATTGTAAATCAGACAAAGATTTGGAATATGTCTCTGTTGTAAGCAACTATTATTTCTGAGAATGTGACCATCATTTAATCACTGGCAGTGAGTCAGTTTGGAAGGCCAAACTCCAATGTGTGTATTTTACAAAAAAAAAAAAAATAGAAAATAATCGGTTAAATTGGGATACATGATTGAAAAACTCTATCCAGATAAATGTATCAAAGACATTCTATATAAACCGACAATCACCTCAATCCAGGTAACTATTTTCCATGGATTATTTAATTTTCTTGGAAAATCAGAAATAAAAAAGTTTCCAAGAATTTAGATAGAAATCCACAAGAAACTCTTATGTTGGCAGATAGTGAAGAAAAAGTATGGGAAGAAGCTCAAGTAATAGAAGAAATTAAACATACTACAACAATAGTCCATCGAAATATCCCACTGCAACATGACATATTATGGTGTCAAGTGGATAGATCTTAAAAGGTATCATATAACTTTTCAGGTCATGGATAGGTTGGTATGACCTTGACTGAGCAAGACTTTCAAGAAACATCAGAAGAGAGTGAAGAAGAGAGGGAGGACTGGAACGGCCTCGACCTGGCGCCCGATCCGGCCCCCGACCGCGAAGAGTCCGATGCAGGACCAGGCGTAGCAACTGGCTTCGACCCAGAACGTGACCTGGCCCCCGACATACGCGAAGAACGCGGACGACACAACAACGACCACAGCCCGTCCACGACCCATGACCTTTGACCCAACATGGACCACAACCCATCCACAACCCATGGCCCCGACCCGACGACCCAACACGGCGACAAATGCGGACGACCCAACACGGACCACAGCTCGTCCGCGACCCATGACCCTCGACCCGACCTGGACTACGACCCATCTGTGTTCCACGGACCTCGACCCGGCGTAATCCATGGCACAGGACTCAGCAAGGACCAAGGCCCTCGACCCTACCCGGACCACGACCCAGAACCCAGTCTCGACCCAGGCCCGACCAAGCGACATCCACGGCCCAAGGACCTGCAAAACAAAGGAGGAAGAGAAGAAGAAGGTATGGCCCAAGCCCAGGCCCAAGAAGAATTATCGCTTGACCCATTAACAAGATCCAGAAGTACAGCCCAAAGAAAAACCCTTCAAGCCTTACTCAAAATCGCCGGCCAAGGAAAAGGAGAGGTTAAATTTAAATCAACCAATTGGTTTAATTTGTTTATTGGTTTGTAAATAGTCATTTAATTTAAACCAGAAGAATAAATAAGATAGGATATACCAAAGTATCTGTTGGCATAAAAATAGGATCAATTAGTTAGGATATTCTTGTTGTATGCAAAATCTTGTTAGGATGTCTGCCTTTAAATTGGTGACCACCCCCCCCCCCCATTGTAAAGTCACCATCGATTTTAATAACAAGAACTTTAAGCACTTTGCTTTCTTTTGCTTTCTTTGTTCAGCCTAAGAACATTGACCCTTAATTCACTAAAGAGTAGAGTAATCTACTGTGAAATTTAATAGCTCTAATCAGGGTGAACCTGTGTTAGTGGAACCGACACACACCTTCAATCACGCCTAAATTGGAGAGCTAGTAGCCTCCAACCCTTCACCATACAAGCCGCTGCCATCAAGGAGTGCTAGTAGCTCCTCTATCGCCAATTCACTTCCTTCAAGTCGATCATTTGGTTTTAAAACAATCAGGGCCGCACCAAGTGGTATCAGAGCTTCTTGAAGGTTAGGGTTGTTGAAATTACCTGATTTCCAAACCATTTTACCCCATCATCGGTTCCTTTTCATTTTTTTTTAAAGAAAAATTTCATAAACAAATTCTTATATTTAAATCTTTTGTATGTCACCTGAGCCTTTCCTGAATTACAAAAAGATTTAAAGAAAGGATCTACTTTATAAAAAACAATCGAAAATTTTTTTAAAAAAAAACAGAAGAGAAAACTTGCTAGGAAAAAGTTAATCAGCTGACGAAAAAAAAATCTTGCAATCTTTCTATCTTAAGTTATAGTAGGTTGTAGCTCTAGATCTTAGGTGATTGAGCTTTGATCTATTGTGAACTTTCGGGAATAGCAAGAGAAATAATTATTGAGAGATCACAAAAAAAAAAAAAGTGAGAGAGAGAATTTCAATTAATATTTTGCTAAGTTGTTTCAGGAAGAATGGAGAATCCAAATGAAGAAACCCCTATAGGAGAAGGATCCACACCACCCCATAGATTTGACCAATTGCAAATGTAGGTCATGATGGATGAGATTACCATAAAGCTTCATGCTACATTTGAAAACAGAGCTAACCAAGCTAATGAATTTTCTATGGAGTTGATCCCCATGCAGGTAGACCAGCTCGTGGGGGAAGACCAATCCGAGGAGGAGGGCGCTTTGGGAGAGGCGCCAGGGTAAGAGTTAGGCAAGGAACCAGGCTATGAGGAGAGGAATAGGAACCCCAGGACTGCTCAGATGAAAGCGGAGACCAACACCACCAGGATCTGAGACCAGATAATAATCTTGGAGGACTCAAGCTTAGAATTCCGCCATTTCAAGAAAGAATGATCCTGATGCCTACCTAGAATGGGAAAAGAAGATCGAAATAGTTTTCCGCTGCCAAAACTGTTCCAAGAAAAAGAAGGTGAAGATAACAGCAACAAAATTTGATGGATATGCCATCAACTGGTGGGAGCAGGTTGCTACAACTAGGAGACGCAATGGTGAACCCCAAATCACATCCTGGTATGAAATGAAAACCATGATGAGGAAGAGGTTTGTCCCTATTCACTATGGGAGAGACTTACATCAGAAACTAAGGAGGCTAACCCAAAGAACAAAGAGTGTGGATGACTATCACCAGGAGATGGAAAGTCTCATGATCAAAGCTGAAATTGATGAGACCATGGAGGCTAGTATGGCTCGGTTCCAAGGAGGACTTAATAGAGATATCAAGGATTGATTGGAGTTGCAAGAGTATGAGGACATGGATGAATTACTTCACAAGACTATTCTTATAGAGCAACAAAACAAAAGAAGGAGCAACACAAGGAACCCCTATGTCATAACATCCAAGCCGCCCTACAACAGAGACGACAAGGTGGGTGGCTCAGCCTTCAAAACACCAGTCAAAACCAGGGAGGGCCTGGCAGTTCCTCCTTCACGTGATGACAAGGGCAAAGGGATTGCAACCCAAACGCCTCCACCAACAAGAACTAGAAACATCAAGTGCTTCAGGTGCCAAGGATTTGGACATTATGCAAATGAATGTTCAAACAAAAGGGTTATGCTCATCTTAGAGAATGTAGAGTTGACCTCAGAAGATGACCAATCAGACACAGAAAGTGAAGCTTATCCTGTCCAAGGACAACTATTGGTAACTACGAGAACTTTGAGTGCAAAACCTAAAGTGCAGGAACAAAGGGAGAACCTATTCCATACTCGGTGTCTCATTCAGGAGAAGGTATGCAGTTTGATCATCGACGGTGGAAGCTGTACTAATGTGGCTAGTCAAACTCTTGTGGACCGGCTTAACCTAACTATTCACAAGCATCCTATACCATATCAGTTGCAATGGCTCAACGAGGAAGGATAAATAAAAGTGACAGAACAAGTAGAAATACTTTTGAAGCATTGGCAAGTATCAAGATAAGATTATATGTGATGTGTTGCCCATGGAAGCCAGCCATATTCTATTGGGAAGACCTTGGCAATACGACAAGCGAGCCATGCATTACGGCTTTACCAATAGACATTCCTTTATTCATCGAGGCAAACAACTCACACTAGTGCCACTCACACCCCAGGAGGTACACCATGACCAAATGCAGATGAAGCAGAGGAGAGAAGAGGCAAAGGCACTACATCAGGAAACTCACGCCAAGGACCATGCTAAGGTAAGTCACTACAACCTTTTTTCTACTCCTAGTGATGTCAAGCATGCTTTAAATGATCAACAATTCATGATATTGCTAGTTTGCAAGGAATTGCTAACTAATAGTACTAACCTGACTCCTGAACTACCGAGAGAGATTGAGATTCTTTTGCAAAGAGTACATGGACATTATTCCAGAAGACCAACAAGTGGGACTACCCCCTTTTAGAGGTATAGAACATCAGATTGACTTTGTACCTGGTGTCACTCTTCCAAACAGGCCGGCTTACAGGACCAATCCTGTGGAGACAAAGGAACTTCAAAGACAAGTCAATGAGCTCTTGGAGAAAGGACACATCCATGAGAGTCTAAGCCCCTGTGCAGTGCCAGTCTTGCTTGTGCCTAAGAAAGATGGTAGCTGGTGCATGTGTGTAGATTGCAGAGCCATTAACAACATCACAATTAAGTATAGACACATTATCCCTTGCTTGGATGATATGCTTGATGAGTTATATGGATCTTGCATCTTTTCTAAAATTGATTTGAAAAGTGGTTACCACCAGATTATAATGAAAGAAGAAGATGAATGGAAAACTGCTTTTAAGACAAAATTAGGATTGTATGAGTGGCTAGTTATGCCTTTTAGACTTACTAATGCACCTAGCACTTTCATGAGATTAATGAACCATGTCTTAAGAGCATACATAGGACAATTTATGGTGGTATATTTTTATGATATTTTGATTTACAGTAAGAACATGACAAAACACCTTGATCACCTTAGACATGTCTTAGATGTTTTAAGAAAAGAAAACTTGTATGCAAACAGAAAGAAATGCTCTTTTGGAACAGATAACCTAGTCTTTTTAGGCTTTGTTGTTACTTCTCAAGGTATCTAGGTAGATGAGGATAAAGTGAAGACAATCAGGGAGTGACCCACGCCTAAAAACATAGGAGAGGTGAGGAGTTTCCATGGACTTGCTGGATTCTATCGTAGATTTGTAAAAGACTTCAGTAATATTGCAGCACCACTTACAGAAGTGGTTAAGAAAACCGTTGGGTTCACTTGGGGACCAGCCTAAGCAGAAGGATTTGAATTGCTGAAAGGAAAGTTGACTAATGCTCCATTATTTGCATTGCCAGACTTTTCTAAAAGTTTTGAAATTGAATGTGATGCATCTGGAATCGGAATCGATGCTGTGTTAATGCAAGAAAGGAGACCTATAGCTTTTTTAGTGAGAAGTTAGGAGGAGCAACTCTTAATTATCCTACTTATGACAAAGAGCTTTATGCTCTAGTGAGAGTCCTGCAGATGTGGCAACATTATCTATGGCCTAAGGAGTTTGTAATTCATACAGATAATGAATCTCTCAAACATCTCAAGGAACAACAGAAGCTGAATAAAAGGCATGCACGATGGATGAAATTTATTGAGACTTTTCCATGTCATTCATTACAAACAAGGTAAGGAAAATATTGTGGAAGATGCTCTCTTAAGGAGGTATGCTCTCTTATGCTCCATGGAAACAAAACTGCTGGGATTTAAGCATTTAAAAACTTGTTACACTAATGATCCTGACTTTGGAGAATTATACAAGGAAACTAACACCCATGCCCAGGGATGATTTTATCAATTGAAAGGAATTTTGTTCCATGATAATCGACTGTGTACCATGTGGGACGATCAGAGAGTTATATGTTAGGGAAGCTCATGGAAGCGGGTTAATGGGGCACTTTGGTGTTGCCAAAACTTTGGCCACTTTACAAGAGCACTTATACTGGCCCAGCATGAAAAAGAACGTGGAAAAGGTGTGCTCCAAATGTGTCGAGTGCAAACAAGCTATATCCATTGTACAGCCCACAAGTTTGTATACTCCATTACCTATACATGATCAACCTTGGGTAGATATCTCCATGCACTTTTTTTTGGACTACCTCGAACTAGGAAAGGAAAGGACAGTATCTTTGTGGTGGTTGATAGGTTTTCTAAAATGACTCATTTTATACCACGACCCGTCCATGTTCCATGGACCTCGACCCGGCGTAATCCATGGCACAGGACTCGAGAAGGATCAAGGCCCTCGACCCGACCCAGACCACTACCCGAACCACGACCCACGACCCAGTCTCAACCCAGGCCCGACCAAGCAACATCCACGGCCCAAAGACCTGCAAAACAAAGGAGGAAGAGAAGAAGAAGGTATGACCCAAGATCAGGCCCAAGAAAAATTATGGCTTGGCCCATCAACAAGATCTAGAAGTAAAGCCCAAAGAAACGCCCTTCAAGCCTTAGTCAAAATCGCCAGCCAAGGAGAAGGAGAGGTTGAAATTAAACCAACCAATTAGTTTAATTTGTTTATTGGTTTGTAAATAGTAATTTAATTTAAACCAGAAGAATATATTGGATAGGATAGACCAAAGTATCTGTTGGCATAAAAATATGATCAATTAGTTAGGATATTCTTGTTGTATGCATAATCTTATTAGGATGTCTGCCTTTCAATTGGCAACCACCCCCCCCCCCCATTGTAAAGTCACCATCGATTTTAATAACAAGAACCTTAAGCACTTTGTTTTCTTTTGCTTTCTCTGTTCAACCTAAGAACATTGACCCTTAATTCACTAAAGAGTAGAGTAATCTACTGTGAAATTACATAGCTTTAAGCAGTGTGAACATGTGCTAGTGGAACCGACACACACACCTTCAATCACGCCTAAATTGGAGAGCTAGTAGCCTCCAACCCTTCACCATACAAGCCGCTGTCATCAAGGAGTGCTAATAGCCTCCTCTATCGCCAATTCATACCCTTTAAGTTGATCCTTTGGTTTTAAAACAACCAGGGCCGCACCATAGGTGTACACTAGAAACGAGATGGAAAAGCTATTGATTGGAACTAAGAACATTCATTGTAGTCTATCCCTGCTGCACGAAGAGCTAGAAACCATTATTTGGACAATGAAGTGTATGAATGTGTTTTGAAGATTACAAGTTGTCTTCATAACCGAATTTATGATGTAATGAATATATTGTTTTCACCGGAGGAATGACCAACATTTTCAATTCAGTTTTAACTCATTTGGAATTCAGTAGATGCAGACTTATTTTGATAATATAAAGATATCTTTTATTCCACGGATAAGTAACACAAGGAAGGATAATCTAGAGCGTAATACAAAGAGTCTCCTATCAGTCATGGTGTATATTAACTCATCTCCACTGGTTTGGTTAGATAGATCTTTCTAGTATTTTCCCACTTATATTGTAGTAAAAACATATCTATCATATATGTTATAATATATATAATGATTTTTGAAATATTTTTGTGACTTTTTAAATTAAATTATTTTTATAAAAATTATGTGATGTAAGTTAAATTTATTTTGCATATAACTAAAATATTTTGTATTTTCCACAAAATAACATGTATTGATATTTTAATTTTTAAAAAATATTTTCATAATTAAATTAACACTTTTTGTATAAATATAATTACAGATTGTGAAAGTTAAAATATGATAGTCCATCCAGTTAAACCTTTTTGCATCGGTCTATGTTTTTTTGATGTTTTATAATCAAAATGGACTATCCGTAGTTTTAACCCATTTTACAATGATTTAAATTTTTCTATAATCGAAATAAATTAGTCTATATTTTTAACCTATCTCATAGTGGTCAAAGTATTTTGTATGTTTAATGGAATAACTAGCAAAAAACTTCAATTATAATTTAGTACATACTCAATAATTTAGTACATACTCAATAATTTTATTGGGGTAAGCAATTCCATAACGACATAATTTTTTTTACATCTTTCTTAAGTAATACAATTCGTCACCAAAATTTGTATTTATATAAGTTAAATTGAATCTTAAAAACTAAAAAATATATTTTTCCTAATTCTACATCAAATCTATAAAAAAAAAATTTTTAGTTTAGAAATCTTCATTTTTCTAGTTATAGATAACTTCTTTTTTCTAATTTGCGTTGTTCTCCAAACTTCTAGACGTCCAAACATATTGTATAAATGAATAAAATTTTATTTACCGATAAATGAATAATTCCGTTAAACGAATATTTTTTCCTGGTCTCACGATTATTCATTTATAGAAGTTTAATTGTATTAATTGAAAGAAAATTTATTTAGCATAATATTATTTTTTATAGTACCCTTAATGAAATCTTAATAAAATTACATATGCACAATAATATTTTAAATATTATAACACATATGCTTCAAAGATAATTTCAAATAATGATCTTATTTCAAAAATATAGATTTTGTATTATTTTATTTTACGCAATATTTTTTATATTAATTTTGTTTTAGTTAAAACGAATGCAACTTTATATTCATAAAAATTATAAAGATATTATTAATTTAATCTCGTATCAAATAAAATACTTTATCAAATTATACGAAACACCCCTACCTAACATCCTCAAGATTTAGCTTTACTTCGTGAGAGATGGAAGAGGCGACTTGAACGTAGAGTCAACAACGATCTGGGCACAAGTATATCATCTGGTGTGGCTTGGGATTTTGGTTTTCTTCGTTATTAAGCATGGTTATGGTCGATTTGGACGACTACGAATTTGTTTCCTCTTACATCTGGAATCGCAAATTCGGAATCAAATCTTGCGGATTTTTCGAGTATCTCGGGATTGTGAGACTGCCCCGATTTGTAGGAAGAAAAGGTTTTGGAGCGAGAATGCAATTTCCACTTTACAGGGTGGGGATTTTCGACGGAGGTATTTTGGGAAGGCCATTTATGTCCGGATTGGTGGAATACTGGCAGATCATGGAGGCGATCTGACTAGATGATCGATTATCCAGTCAAGAAGGCGGCTTTCTCATTGTTATTTTGGGTTAAATGGATTTCAGTCTCTGTTTGTCTTGGTTCTGCGTGTTGAATAAAGTCTAGTCTGTAGAAGCTTTGATCGAGTCTGTGGGAAGCAACGGTCGAATAAGCGAGTCTGTGGGAAGCAACGGTCGAATAAACGAGTCTGTAGGAAGTAACAGTCAAATAAGTAACAACTACCTGAGTTGTAGGGAGTTTGTTAAGTCTATTTTTAGCTTTTGTAGAATGGTCACTTAAGTTGTACGAGTCTATAAAAGGACTTAGTGTGAAGTTAATAAAATATGAAAAAAAACATTCAGCTATACATCTCTTTCATTAACACTCTGTTTTAGAACAAAATAACAAGTGGTATCAGAGCGAAAAACTCTGGAGAGAAAGGGAAACACGAGTGTAAGTGAGATCAAACACCTGGTGAGTGACAAACAGAAGGAAAATGAGTGAGAAGGAAGCTCTGGTAATACCAAAGTTTGATGGAGATTATGAGCATTGGGCAATGCTCATGGAGAATCTTCTCAGATCCAAGGAATGGTGGGATCTAATAGAAACTGGGATTACAATAGCAGAAAGGAACGTGATCTTGACTGGTGCTCAAAGAACGGAGATCGCAGAACAAACTGTTAAAGATTACAAGGTGAAGAACTATCTCTTTGCGTCCATAGACAAGACAATCTTAAAGACAATATTGAAGAAGGAGACAGCTAAAGATCTGTGGGATTCGATGAAGAGAAAGTATCAGGGTAACACTCGGGTGCAGAGCGCTCAACTACAGAGGCTGCGAAGAAATTTCGAAATCCTGGAGATGAGGATTGGAGAAACAGTCACAGACTACTTCTCAAGAGTTATGGAGGTTACCAACGACATGCGCAACTTAGGAGAAGATATACCAGACTCAAAGGTGGTCGAAAAAATACTCAGAACGCTGCTTGAAAAGTTCACATACATTGTATGTGCAATCGAAGAATCTAATGACATCAGAGAATTGTCAGTAGATGGACTGCAGAGTTCACTGATGGTTCATGAACAGAATCTTAGCAGACATAATGGCGAAGGAGGTCGTGGTTCATGAGGAAGGAGCTTTCGAGGCAGAGGAGGTCGTGGACGTGGAAGAGAAAGAACAGACTACACCAAAGAGTCTGTGGAATGCTACAAATGCCACAAGAAAGGTCACTATAAGTTTGAGTGTCCAGAATGGGAAAAAGGGGCAAATTATGCTGAAGAGGAAGAGGAGATGTTGCTCATGGCACACATCAACATGATCAAAGGAAAAGGAGAACATGTGTGGTTCTTAGACTCTGGCTGCAGCAACCACATGTGTGGAAACAAAGACTGGTTCATAGAGCTAGACACAAGTTTCAGAGAGAATGTGAAACTCGGTGATGATAGGCGCTTATTGGTGGAAGGAAAAGGAAGCTTACGCCTTGAGATAAATGGAGTTACATCAGTAATCAGCTCTGTTTACTACGTCCCGGGTATGAAGAACAATCTGTTCAGCGTAGGACAACTGCAACAAAAGGGTTTGAAGATTACTATAGAAGATGATAGGTGTGAAGTTTGGAACAAGAGGCTGAACCGACTTGTCATGGAGTCCTACATGTCAAGAAATAAAATGTTTATTGTAGCGGCACGCCTGAAGGGAGTTGGTGAGAACGAGGAAGTGCAGTGCCTAAATGTTACAGAAACTGATCACCTGTGGCACAAGCGCTTAGGCCATCTAAGCCACAACAGTCTAAGAACACTCACAGAGAAAGAGATGGTGATTGGTTTGCCAGACATGAAGAAACTAGGAGCTGAAGCAACCTGTGAGACTTGCTTAAAGGGGAAACAGATACGAGACAGCATTCCAAAGAAAAGTACGTGGAAGACAACTCAAAAACTGCAGCTGGTTCATAGTGACATATGTGGCCCTATCAATCCAACATCAGAAAGTGGAAAGCGCTATATCATCAATTTCATTGATGATTATAGCAGAAAGTGTTGGACCTACTTTCTGGCTGAGAAATCAGAAGCGTTCAGCAAGTTTAAGGAATTCAGAATGAGAGTAGAAAGGGAGACAGGTCTTCCACTGGTGTGCTTACGAACAGATCGTGGAGGGGAGTATAACTCTAATGTCTTTGAAGAATACTGCAGAGAGAACGGCATAAAAAGACAGCTGACTGTTGCCTATACGCCTCAACAAAACGGCATTGCCGAAAGGAAGAACAGAAGTATAATGAATATGACGCGGTGTATGTTACTGGAGAAGTCTGTTCCTCGGAGATTCTGGCCAGAAGCTGTGCAGTATGCAGTCCATGTCCTCAACAGATGTCCTTCAGCAGCTTTAAAGGATGCAACACCACAAGAGAAATGGGGTAACAAGAAGCCAACAGTGGAGAATCTCAGAGTATTTGGATGCATAGCGTATGCATTAGTCCCATACGAAAGGAGAGTGAAGTTGGATGAGAAAAGTGTTAAGTGTGTGATGTTTGGATTAAGCAAGGAGTCAAAAGCATATCGTCTCTACAACCCTGAAACTGAGAAAATTGTGGTTAGTAGAGATGTGCATTTTGATGAGAATCAAGGATGGGGTTGGAATGAGACAACACACGGTCAAGAACTAATATGGAGCGAGCCAGAAACAGAGGAAGATTCAATAGAAAATGAAGCAGAAGCACCATCCAACGCCGAAGCTGCAGAAAATGATCAGACTGAAGCAAATGACGAGACAGCAGAAACACATCAACCTGAGGATGCAGATCACACGCCAACAAGAAACTCAGGAAGAATGAGACAAAATCCTATCTGGATGAAGGATTATGTGGTGGGAAATGCTGGATTCATGGTGACAGAAATTGAAGAAGATGTATATGCAATGCCTATTTTCGCAGAAGATCCAAATAGTTTTGAAAAAGCTGTACAAGAAGAAGTGTGGAGGAGAGCGATGGAGGCAGAGATTGCAGCTATAGAAGAGAATAACACTTGGGAATTGGTGGAACTGCCGGAATGAGCTAAGGTCATTGGTGTGAAATGGATCTTCAAAACCAAACTGAATGAAAAAGGAGAGGTTGACAAGTTCAAGGCTAGATTAGTAGCCAAGGGGTATCACCAACAAGAAGGAGTTGATTTCTATGAAGTATTTGCACCAGTGGCACGGTGGGATACAATTAGAATGATCTTAGGAGGTGCAGCGGAAAAGGGATGGGTCATACACCAACTAGACGTGAAAAGCGCCTTCTTGCAAGGAGAGATAGAGGAAGATGTGTACGTCGAGCAACCCAGAGGATTTGAAGTAGATGAGGAAGGTGGAAAGGTTTATAAGCTGAGAAAAGCTTTGTATGGGCTAAAACAAGCACCAAGGGCTTGGTACAGCCGCGTTGATGGATATTTTTTGAGCAAAGGCTTCGAAAAATGCTACTGTGAGCATACACTGTTTATAAAGAGGAAGGATGAGGAAGTGTTGATTGTAAGTATCTATGTCGATGACTTGATCTACACTGGGAATTCAGAAAGCTTGATGACAGATTTTAAGAATTCAATGATGGAGGAATTCTCAATGACTGATCTAGGAAAGATGAAGTTCTTTCTGGGAGTGGAAGTGATACAAGACGAAAGGGGGATATTTATCAACCAACAGAAGTATGCAGAAGAGATCATGAAGAGATACGGTATGGAAGGGTGCAATGCAGTAAAAAATCCAATTGTTCCTGGTCATACGTTGACAAAAATGGGTGCAGGGGAGGCAGTGGATCCAACAAGCTTCAAACAACTCATCGGGAGCTTAAGGTATCTTACTGTAACCCGACCTGATCTCATCTACTCAGTCAATCTAGTTAGTCGCTACATGGAGGAATCAAGAGAGCAACATATGATGGCAGCTAAAAGAATCCTGAGGTATGTGCAAGGAACAACAGAGCTTGGTATTCGGTATAGAAAAGGAGGTGAACAGAAGCTGGTGGGATATGTTGATAGTGATTATGCAGGAGACGAAACCGATAGGAAAAGCACTTCAGGCTACGTCTTTATGTTAGCAGAAGGGGCTGTAGCTTGGGCCTCAAAGAAACAGCCTATTGTGACATTATCTACAACAGAAGCAGAATATGTATTTGTCGTCTATGGAGCTTGCCAAGCTGTTTGGATGAGAAACGTGATGGAAGAACTCGGAGCTAAGCAAGAAGAAGGAACCGTGTGTTACTGTGACAATAGTTCAACCATTAAACTATCCAAGAACCCTGTACTACATGGGAGAAGCAAACACATACAAGTAAGGTTTCACTTTCTTCGGGAGCTCGTGAAAGAGGGAACAATACAGTTGGAGTATTGTGCTACACAGAATCAGCTAGCAGACCTCATGACAAAGGCCTTGAAGTTAGAAGTGTTCGAAAAGCTAAGAAGAAGGATAGGAATATGCAGACAGGAAGAGTAAACTGAAAGATGGTATCTTCAGTTTAAGAGAGGGATTGTTGAATAAAGTCTAGTCTGTAGAAGCTTTGATCGAGTCTGTGGGAAGCAACGGTCGAATAAGCGAGTCTGTGGGAAGCAACGGTCGAATAAACGAGTCTGTAGGAAGTAACAGTCAAATAAGTAACAACTACCTGAGTTGTAGGGAGTTTGTTAAGTCTATTTTTAGCTTTTGTAGAATGGTCACTTAAGTCGTACGAGTCTATAAAAGGACTTAGTGTGAAGTTAATAAAATATGAAAAAAAACATTCAGCTATACATCTCTTTCATTAACACTCTGTTTTAGAACAAAATAACACTGCGACGGATATGGGCAGCTTCTCCAATTTCATCAGATTTCGTGTCCTTCAAGTAAAACATTTCAAGATCCCGAGCAACCATCGGGGTTGGTTAAATCGATTTCTACGAGTTACGTTATGGTGTAGGATCTTTTTATTTGATCAAGAGACAGCTCAATTTCATCATTTTGAGTCCAGATATTACATTCATGCTTCTAATAAAGCTGTGTTGTTTATGTTATGTGGCGTTGAATTGGGTTTGTGTATCGTTGTTTGATTTTGAGTTACAACAAAAAGGAAAACCTTTTTTACGACAAAGAGAAGAGGGATTTGAATATAAGATTGGAACTAAGTCGGCGGAGTGGAAATCGGTCTCGGAGAGGGAATTAAAAGGGATAGGGCAAAGGAAGATAAGATTTCGGTATCGACTAATGGGGCGACTCCGGCTTTGGAATACATCTAGAGAGCTAATGGCATATTACGCAGAGATAATGGATTCTCAAGCAGCCGTACCCAGCGGCATATCTATTGGCGACAGAGGTATGTTTGGGAATGCAGTTGTATTGCTTTCATACTTCTCTGAGAAAAGATTTGGGGTGACTTGGTGGTAAAAGGAAAGATCATGGGACGTTGGAGTACATTTGCATAGGAATTGTGTCGGCTCAGTCACCGCAGAATCTCGTATTCAAATGAGCGAATGGGGAATTTGTTTCAGGGTCATTTAGTTATAAAAATCGTCATACAGTGGAACCAAGAGGAGCGAATGGGGAATTTGTTTTATTTTATAATAAAAATTTGAGAGTCAATATTATATATTTCCGTAATCGGATTATAGATATGGAAACATATGTTGAAGATCAAAAATTTTATATATCATTCGTTTATGGAGAACCATTACAAAGATTTCGAGATCAAGTTGGAAAAGAATAATCAGAACTGGTTTAAGTAGGAGAGATCCATGGTTTTTAGTTGGAGATCTTAATGAGATTGTTGATAATCACAAGAAAAGGTGCAGACCACTACGTAGTGCTTCGTTTTTTATCTCGTTTAAAAATATGATCATTAATTGCGGTTTTCTAGAGCTTCCCTCCATAGAAAACAATTTTTCATGGAGAAGATTGTGAAATGGCCAAGCCATTCATAAGCTGATATAACTTATTTCCGCAATCTTGTGTGGAATATCTCGGTATGCTAGGTTTTGATCATAGGCCCATAGTGGCTAAAATAGAGGGTTAAGTAAAAAAGGCAAATAGAAAATTTAGGTTCGATAAAAGCTGAACATGAAAAGAGGGATTCATGGATATTATTCATAAAAGATGAGACACAATACCGAGAGGGAATGGGAGGTTCTTCGCGGATAAAATTCGAAATTGCAGACCCAAAATCTCAGTTTGGAGGAAAAATAATCTTTCATATGAAAAAAAAAAATTAATGAACTACAATGAGGCCTATAAGAGATTCAAAACGATAGTACCAAGACCGAGGCGGAAAAAGAAGATATAAATAAGCTTAAAGAAGCATACATAGATGAAGAATTATATTGGCAACAAAATAGCAGGAATTTACGGCATAAGATGGAAGATTAGAATACAAAGTTTTATTATGCGGTGACAAAACAACGAAAAATACAAAATAGGATTGTGGGAATATATAATACACAGGGTGAATAGGTAATAAATGACGCGGAGGTAGAAAATGTGCCAGTTAATTATGTTAGGGATATGTTTAACTCAGTGTCTATGGGTGAGTGCAATAATTTTCTAACCTAAGTGTCGAGTATAATTACAAAGCAAATGAATGAAACGCTTACGGCCAGGGCCACAAATGAAGAGATTAAGATAGCTATATTTATGATGCATCCCGAGAAAAAACCTGGACCAGATGGTATGAAGGCCCTTTTCTATCAACAAGCATGGCCGTTAATAAAGAAGGATATCTTGGATCTAGTAATGGGTTTTTTGAGACAGGGGTTTTTCATCAGCGGTTAAATTGGAAAAATGTATGCTTAATATCCAAGAAACCTCTTCCAACCAGGATGACAAAATTAAGACCAATAAGTGTATGTAATGTGAGATACAAGATAATATCAAAGGTGCTATGTTAGCGTCTGAAACAGTACTTACTAGGGTTAATATCAAAAACACCATCAGCCTTTGTTTCGGGAAGGTTAATTTCAGATAACATTCTCATTGCACAAGAGATGTTTCAAGGTTTAGGGACTAACAAAAGTTGTCAGAGTAACTATATGGCTATAAAAACGAATATTAGTAAGACCTATGACAGAGTAGAATTGAGGTTTGTTCATAAACTTCTAAAAAGATGGGATTTTTGATAAAATGGATGTCGCGGATGATGAGTTTTATTACATCAGTCCAATATAATGTGTTGATTAACAGTCAACCGAAGAGAAACATTATCCCAAAGCAGGGTTTATGGTAGGGGGACCCACTATCCTCATATCTCTTTATTTTGTGTACAGAAGCATTGGTTGCGAATATTTAAAAAGCATAAAAGGATAGTTATTTAACAGGTATTAAGATAGTGAGAAATAGTCCGTCTGTCACGCATTTATTTTTTGTAGATGATAGCGTTATTTCTTTTGTGCTAAAAAAAGAAGAGTGCCAAGTCATTCTCGGACTTCTCAAGAATTACGAAGCAGCTTCGGGACAGCAAATCAATTTTGATAAATCATTGGTACAATTTGGTCATAAGGTTACTGAAGAGATGAATGAGTTAAAGCAAACATTAAGTATCAATATAATTGGCGGTATGGGGACATATTTAGGAATACTAAAAAATCTTGGAAGCCCCAAAGCAAAAGTTTTTGGTTTTATAAATGAGATATTACACAATAAAATAAATGGTTGGACTTTACAATTTCTGTCAAAGGGAAGAAAAGAGGTGTTAATAAAGTCAGTTTAACGGCATTACCTACTCATGTAATCTCTTGTTACAAATTGTCTACAACATTCACGAAAAAACTCACGGGAGCGATAACTAATTTCTGGTGGAGTTCTATAGTAAATGATCGAGGAATGCATTGGATGGCATGAAAAATATGTAGACATAAGAAAGATAGGGTTATTGGTTTTAAGAAAATAGAGGATTTTAATAAGGCAATGTTAGCGAAACAATTATGGAGATTGATGAATATACAAAAATCACTATTCACAAAGGTTTTTAAGAGTATATATTTTTGCAACACGGATCTGTTAGATCCCATAAAATCGTACTCTCCATAATATGGATGACAAAGTATCCTTTCAGCTAGATTTCTGGCTAAAAAAGAATAATTAAAAGGGTTGGAACTGGTTCAAGCATTTCAGTATGGAATGACCTTTAGATCCAGCTCCCTGCTCAAGATAAGCAACATGTAAATTTAGGGTTTACCCCCATTCTTTCAAGGTTATAAACTTAATTGATCAGCAGACAAAGGCGTGAAATATTCCGCTGCTTAATGCAATTATTATTCTGGTGGATGTGAGTGTTATACAATCACTGACAATTAGTAGGTTTGAGAGATCGGATACTACTAGCTGACACTTTACAAAAAATGGAAGACACGCTGTACAATCAGATCATAGGACTTAACAGTTATATCCAGTTAAGGACTATGAGGTGACTGAATGTGGCCCAACAATTATATCCTTACAAGCTAGGGTATCGCAGATCAGATGTCCTCCAAAGATCCAACACTTTTTTTGGCAATCGATATCGGGATGTGTCGTGGTAACACAAAATCTGAGAGCTCGGAGAATAAATTGTGATATACTTTGTGGCATATGTCGTATAGGGGAAGAGTTAATAAATCATGCCTTGTTTGAATGTCCACCAGCATTTCAATCTTGGGCTATATCAAATATCCCTTCCAATCTATAAATTTTTCCTTCAAAATCAATTTTTTCGAATGTAGATTATTTACTATCAAAGCGGTTAAAAGATAACCATACGATTATTACCCCGTGAATAATATGATTACTGTGGAAAAGAAGAAATAAAAAAGTATTCAAAAATAGAGATAGAGATCCTCGGGATATTCTATGGCAGACATAATTAGAATGAAAATTATGGCAAGAAGCACAATTAGTGGAAATTGTACACAAAACTCGAAGATACAAAATATAGAAACACGATCTGCTATTAACCAACTGCCGCATGATATGTGGTACTGCCAAGTAGATGGATCATGGAAAAAATAAGAAAAATTTTCAGGTTAAGGTTGGGTTTGTAAGAAGGATGGAGTTGAAGGAAAATTATTTGGATCTTGGAACATCATCCCCAGTCTGTCTCCTCTACATGCTGAGATGAAGACATTTATATGGACGATGAAGTGTATGATTGAATATCGAAGGCTAAGAATTGTCTTTTCAACAGATTACCATGATGCGGTGAAGATGATAGCCTCACCGCAGGAGTGGCCAGCGTTTGAAACATATCTACAGGAGTTTTGGCATTGCAATGTCCTCTTTAAAATATACGAGACAGCCATTTCGAAATCACAAAATACTACGACGAACAAGTTTGCTCGAGGCGTCTCAAGATTCGCATCAGTAATGGAACATATCAGTCCGACAACACCAAATTGGATGGATAGAGATCGTTAGTTTTCATTTATATTGTTAACAAAAATAAATTATATGAAATAATCCGAAAAATCTTGTTATAGTTATTTTGGGAGTTTTTTTACAAATTTATTTTCATATGTTATCATTTATCTTATTTTTCAAATAATTTATATTAAAAGTTTTTTTAAAAATTGTTACAAAATTGGAATCTAATGATTTATAGATTTTTGAAAATAGAACAAATGTAGTATTTGAAAACAAGTTTAGTTAGTACAATCTATTTTTAATGGTAACTCTTATATAGCATCAATTAGATATAAATAAAAAATGTAACAATAATTAGTATAAAAATAATAATTTATTGGTTACACTGAAATTAATAAAAAAGTTTATTGTATACAAACTATTTTTTTATTTAGTAATAGCATCTATAATTAGAGTTGGATATATTATATGAGATTTAAAATCCAATATCCATTCCAAAATTTTGGATATAAGAAATTTTAGAATCCAAATCCTGGTATTAAAGGTAAAAATCCGAATATGTTTCTTAAGGTCTTATCAATGAATTTGATTAACTGATGAGGTGTTGAATGTAGTCTTTTTGTCATCTAAATTAGATTATTGATATAAAACAAAAATTAAACTTATTGAGTTATCATAGGTACATACATATACACCAAGAGATTATCAATGTTAAAAAGACCATATAATCGAATAAGTGAATTTACACGCTACTTCCATATGTGGGTAAGCTTTACACGCTAACATATTATCAAATCTGTTATTTTCCTTGTTCGCCTTCGTCTTCAGTTCTTGTTTGGCTACCATCTTTTTGAGGAAAGATTACATCAAATCACTTTATTCACATAACCTTATAACCTTATATATTACCCCTGATTACATTATTATAAAATCACATAAATATATAATTTATCTTCCTAAAACTTTATAATCATTATAAAATCACCTAAACATTATAATTTCTCTTTTTATAATCTCTTAATCATTTTAAAACTATCTAAACATATAATTTTCCATCCTAAAATCCTATAGTCATTCTAAAACAGTCTAAACATATATTTTCTCTTTCTAATACATAGTTTCAAGTAACAATTACTCCCTTATGTAAAGATCCACTGATAAATGATTTTTAAGTCATTCTCCTATTTTATTTAAAACTTCGCATTAGACTATAATATTTTGCTAAGTTTTAAGGAATAACAGTTAGAATAGTCTCTTATGATAAGTGGATCTAATACTTAATGATTATTGTCCAATTATTTTTGTGTAATTCCAATTTACCTAACTTCTTTTAATATAATAAAAATGTTATTATTAGCTCAATTTTGAAAATATTATAAAAATTAGTAAATAAAAAAATTTATGAAGACAAAGGAAGATGGAATATCAATCCTAATTTTTGTAATTATTTATGAATTATGATTATCAATTTTGTAAATCGACGTTTTTATTGGTTTTGATTATACACATGAATTTGAAAGATTTTTTGTACATCATCTAAGATTTTGAAACATAGGCAATTGTATTTTCAATTTTTTAATGTTTTATGATTTTATGTATATTAAATACAAAAGTTGTTTCTATATCATATAAGTTCCATAATTTAGTAATTCAGTCTAAATTTTTCTAAAATATCTAATAACTCCAATAACTTCCTAAAAGATCAACGGTTGTGATCCATCCGTTACATCGCATGCCATACGTGTTTCTCCCAAACTGTAAGATGATATATTTATTGGTTGTAATCTCATCCATACTTCTGGTAAGATGAGAACCATCTTTTGAATCACATTTGCTGTAGACATCCCACAAGAGACACATTACTTTTGCTTTCGAACCTAGTTTGGCTAAGTCAGTTTATGCATGTCACCAGATAAAATCAGCCAATTGTAGGTGGATAACATAATATCAAATTAGAAAGCTAGTAGAAGTAAGTAAATCCATGAAATTGAAGAGAATTTCAAACTTTTCACAATTTCTACAAATTACATCTGTTGGTTAAGCTTAAAAAGCGAAGCTTGAAGCTCAAGCACGACAATAATCTTATTCTAGATAAGATTAGATTTTAGTTAGAATTTATCTAATTAGAATAGGAGTTCTCTATTGCAATAAATACAACGGATAGGTTTGTGTCATTATATGAGATTTGAGAAAGTTTGAGTTTTGAGTTATTTATTGAAGCAAAGAATAAAGAGTGTTCTTATAAATTGTGAGTTCTTAAAAGCTTAGATACAAGAATTGTTATCAGAGCTTATGATCAAGAATACTAGAATAAAAAATTATTTGTTTTGAAATATTTTTCGAAACAATAAACCTTACAAGTGACAGTTTGATAAGAAGGGGAATAACCAAACTTTTGTTCTTAAAAAGAAACAAAGGCGAATAAAAAATCCGGAGGTCAACAAACAACTAGTATTCATGGAAGACTTAACATGGTGGCAGCGAGACCTAGAGAAGGAGGATCATCATCTATCCACTGTCCTATGCTTAATACAACAAATTATACTGTTTGGGAAATTAGAATGAAGATTACTCATAAGATTCACAAAGTTTGGAAAACCATAGATCCAGGATCAAACGACGAAGAGAAGAACAACATCGCTATGGCACTTCTCTTCCAGTCCATACCAGAGATATTGATTCTCCAAGTGGGAGATCTTGATACTGGAAAAGCGATATGGGAGGCCATAAAATCTAAACATGTTGGCGCTGAAAGAGTTAAGGAAGCAAGGTGACAAACCTCAATGGCCAATTCGATAAGATAAAGATGAAAGACACGAACACAATTAATGAATTTGTAGGAAAGCTATCTGAGCAAATCTCGAAATCGACAGCCTTAGGAGAAGCCTAGGAGGAATCAAAGCTAGTGAAAAAGTTTCTAAAGAGTTTACCACATCAAAAGTACACTCATATTGTTGCAGCACTCGAACAAGTACTCTGTCTCAAAAAACGAGTTTTGAAGAAATTTTGAAAAGATAAAAAGAATACGAAGAACAATTTGGTGAAGCGAAGGATAATCCTGATGATCAAAGTAAGCTTATGTATGCAAATATGGAAAACTCGTTTTACGGAAACAGAGTACATTTTGACTATCGGGGAGGAGGATGCGGGAGATTTGGGTATCAAACATACAACTATGACTCATCAAACTATTAAAAAAAAGATAAGTCAAAAGTGGTATGTTACATATGTGACAAAAAACAGTCATTATTCCTCAGATTGTCCTGACAGATTGCTAAAACTTCAAAAAACTCAAGACACTGAGAATGTAGATAAACAAGTAGCAGATGATTTAATGATGCATGAAGTGGTATATTTGAACGAGAGGAATGTCGTCCCAAGAAAATTTGAAACACAAGTAGCCAATGAAGATGTATGGTAGTTAGATAATGGAACAAGTAACCATATGACAAGTAATAAGAAATACTTTTCAAAGATCGACAAAACCATTACTGGTAAAGTACGATTCAAAGAAAATTCTCGTATAAACATTGAGGTAAAAGGAGTCAATTCTTTTCATGGGAAAAAACAGAGTAATAAGACTATGTCTGGTTTGTAATATATACCCGAGTTGAGGAGTAACATCATAATTCTTGGACAGGCGACCGAAGCGGGATGTGACGTATGAATGAAGGAAGACTATTTAAGTTTACATGATCAACAAAGAAAACTTCTAGATAAAGCAAAAATATCAACCAATCGACTCTATAAAGTTTGCATAGGACCAAGGGATACTTGTCTTCAACTTGAAACCATGGGCAATTTAACCAAAAGCGAATCAACTAAATGGCACGAAAGACTCGGGCATGCTAGATTCAAGAAAATCGAAAACTATGATTAAAAAGGAGTTTGTCATAGGAAATCCCTAAAATTAATATTGAAAAAGAAATATGTGGATCATGCTTACTCGGGAAACATAAGAAAATGATGTTTCTCTAAGCAACTATGCATCAAGCATAACAAGTACTTGAATTGATACAAAGAGATCATTGCGGACTGATTACATCGAGCACATCCACCAACAACAGGTACGTCGTTCTATAGATGATCAATCAAGGTACATATGGTTGCTATTACTAAAGGAGAAAAGTGATGCTTACCAAATGATTAAAAAGTTCAAAAGCTTGGTTAAAAAAAACAGGAGTAACCATCAAAACGCTCTGGACAGACAGGGGAGGCAAGTTTCTCTCTCAAGAATTTAAAGATTTATGCGAGAATGCTGGAATCAGAAGACATTACACCGCACCATACACCACACAACAAACTGGTATTGTCAAACGACGAAACAGGACCCTGATGGAAATGACTCAAAAGTATTCTTAAACACATGCATGTTTAGAATTTTCTGTGGGGAGGAGTAAAGCACACCATATACCTCATAAACAGAATAGCAACTAGGACTTCGAAAAACAAAACTCTTTATGAGGCATTCAAGCGCAAGAAACCAAACATCGAGCATATACGAGTTTTTTTAAAGAATATGAGATTAATAGATTTGTAGAATTAGACAATGAGAGAATGTGAGATTAGAGAATAATGATTGTATTAAGAAAATGAGAATAATAGTTTCTAAGTTACAAATGAGGAGAGAGATGATTATTTATACTAATCTAGTCTAGGCTGTTTGGATACAAGGATTGTCTTATACATGAATGACTACAAGGATAACATAATACTATAACACAAACAAGCCTTAAACACTCCCCTTATACTTAGACATACACGCCTTTTAACATTTGAATTAAAGGCCTTCTTCCTTCATCAGTTCTTCTTCATTCTAACACTCCCCCTCAAGCTTAAGACATGGAGAATGCCTAAGCTTGCAACCATGAAGCATTACCTCATTAAAAACCTAAAGAAGGTAAATCCATTTGGGACAAAACCTTTTATAGGGAAAAAGAGTATAACACTCCATGTTGGGGTCATTGTTGTGGAATGGTCATAAGGCCAAGCCTTGGATAGATGGAGGCGTCATTTTTCAAAGTTGTTGTCTTGGTGAACACATCAGCAAGGTGATTCTCACTCCTTGTATAGCAAGACAAGATGATTCTTTTCCCAATAGTTTCTCTTACTTTGTGGCAGTCTACTTCTATATGTTTGGTCCTTTCATGAAACACAGAGTTAGAGGCAATGTGTATAGCAGCTTGATTGTCACAATGGATGGTGATAGGTTCATCACACCTCACGGCTAAATCCTCCAAAATTTGCTTCAGCCAAAAGCATTCAGTTGTAAGCTTCCTCATGGCTCTATATTCTGATTCTGTACTGGAGCATGATACCACCTTTTGCTTCTTGGTTTTCCAAGTCACAAGGTTCCCTCCTATGAAAGTACAATAGCATGTGGTACCTCTCCTATCCTCCCTATCTCCTGCCTAATTTGCATCACAATAACCAACCACATTTGTGTTTTTATTGCAACCCATCTATATACCTTGTTCATGAGTGCCCTTTAGATATCTCAAAATTCGTTTTGCCATCTCTCAATGTTTCATCTTTGGACCTTGCATGTGTTGAGATACCTGATTCACAACAAAACATAAATCTGGTCTAGTGATGGTTAGATAAATAAGCTTACCAACCACTTTCCCTATAGAGCTTAGGATCATGAAAATCAATTTTCTCCTCTAGCTCCCCCTTAGTTCCGATTTTATAATATTCTTCTAAAGGTGTTTTGGCTGGTTTAGTTTCTATCATACCTGTAGAGGTTAGTAAATCTACAACATATTTTCTTTGAGATAAGAAGAGACCTTCTTTGAACCTACACACTTCAATTCCTAAGAAGTATTTAAGTTCTCATGAATCTTTAATATCAAAGACACTCTTCAAATATTCTTTTGTAGATGCAATGCCAGCACTATCACTACCAGATATGATTATGTCGTTACCACAATACCTTCTTTACTCTTTAGTGTAAAAAGAGTATGTTCAACTTCAGATCTTTTGAAGTTTTTATCCATCAAGGTTACACATAGTTTGTGGTACTAAGCTCTTGGAGATTGTTTAAGGCCATAGATGGCCTTCCTCAGCCTGAGTATGTTGCCGGCTCCTACCTCTTCCTCTAGACCTGGTGGAGGTGACATGTATACCTCTTCTTCTAATTCACCTTGTAAGAATGCATTCTTAACATCCATTTGCCATAACTCCCAATCAAGGTTAGTAGCAAGTGAAAAAAAAACATTAACAGAATAAAGCTTAGCTACAGGTGCAAAGGTATCCCTATAATCTTCACCATATGTCTGAGTAAAACCTCTTCACCATTGCTTTTGTATTTAATGGTAAAAATCCACTTAGAACTTACAGTCCTTTTTCCTTTAGGTAAAGTGGCTGGAGCATAGGTATCATTCCTTTCCATGGCTTTTTACTCAGCTAGGATAGCTTCCCTCCATTATTTCTTGGTCATAGCTTCCTCATATGTCTGTGGAATCTGTTCCTTATCAATACTTGAAATGAAAGCAACATGATTAGTAGGTAAGTGAGAAATATTACAAACTCCCTGATCATGATGAACCACATCATTCCCATTGTAGAACACTGGTGGTTTCCTTTGTCTTGTGATCCTTCTTAACACTGTAGGTGGAGCTTCTTGGATAGGATCCTCCTCTTCACCTAAAACTTCAATAAGAGTATGACACATCTCTTGATCTTTAGGAAGCTGATACTAGAATTGATTCATCTCCTGCTGAATCTTGTTGGACATGAGTAGATGCTTCTCCCCCCATGTTCAAGAGGAGAAAGGCCAGGAGAGCTGAAAGGAAAGTCATGCCGCGGCCTGGATGGTCCGGCTGGGGTGGAAGGCCGCGGTTCAACCGGCTGTGCCGGAGCCGTGACTGAGCTGGGGCCGGGTGCTGCTTGTGCAGGTGGCTGAGATGAGGTGACCGTGGGCTGAGGATGAGGAGAAACTATGCCAATGCTCTCCAAGAGTCTCCTTAAGTTCTCAGCTTGGTCTGATCTTGTTGTGGAGATGTCCTTGAATTGATCCCAAGTTCCTTCTTCATAGAAACCTTTGGATTCTTGGAATTTGACATCTCTGGATACCAAGACTCTTCTAGTCTCTGGATCATAACATTTGTATCCTTTCTGGGTAGAGGAATACCCAATGAACATAGCTTTGGTACTCTTTGGTTCCAGCTTGTTCCTTTGCTTCATTGGGACTAATACAAAACAAACACAACCAAAAAATCTTAAGTGGTCAACATTAGGTCTAGTTTTGTTTAGTACCTCAAATAGAGATAAGTCATCTAGAACTTTTGTAGGAGTCCTATTAATCAAGTAACATGCAGTACAAGAGCATCCCCCTAAAATCTTTTGGGAACTTTCATGTGGAACATTATTGTTCTCACAACTTCCATCAAATGCCTATTCTTCCTTTCAGCCATTCTATTTTGTTGTGGAGTGTAAGGACAGCTGGTTTGATGTTCAATGCTATGTTTGGCCAAGTATTGTTGAAGTTTAGTGCTAGTGTATTCTCCTCCGTTATTTGTTCTAAAATATTTAATACTTGCATTGTATTGGTTAGTAACATATGCTTGAAAATGTAGAAATGCATCAAATACTCTATCTTTAGAGCTAAGCAAAGTGACCCAAGTATATTTGGATTTTTCGTCAATAAATGTCACAAAATACTTCTGGTTTTCTGTAGATGGTAATGGAGATGTACAAACATCAGAATGCACCAACTCAAAGCAATTATCATAAGTATGCAAAGATTTCTCAAAAACAGTTTTGCAATGCTTTCTAAGTATACAAGAATCACACATATCCTTTGGCATTTTTAAACCAGAAATAATCAGTTCAAGTGCTCTAGGATGAGGATGTCCAAATCTAGCATGCCAAAGATCAGAATCATTACTAAAAGAACTAGTACTAGCATCCGCTTCTAACCCACTAGCATTAGTCATATCTTCAAGCACATACAAGCCATTTCTTGTAGTTCCTTGTCCATATCTCCTACTAGTCTCAATATCCTGAAAGTTGAAATCATTAGGACCAAAGATAGCTTGACAATTTAAATCAGTAGTAGCTCTTTTAATTGAAAGCAAATTAGAAGTAAAGGAAGGCATGTAAAAGTCTTTAGATTCTTTATCAAAAAACTTAAGTTTTCCTATGCATTTAATTAGTACTTTAATTCCATTAACAATGACAACATTACCTAAGGCAGGTTCTATATTTTCTAGTAATCATAGATCACTAATCATATGGTGAGAAGTACCAGAATCAACAACCAAAGATTTAGAGGCATTAGGAGTAAGAGAAGTTTGAAAAGAAGCATGAAATGTTTTACCCAACACATTACCATCCTTAATTGCTTTGATAAGAGCTTCTAGATCTGATTTTGTCACAAATTCAGATGCTGAATACATGGAACTAGTTGGGGCTAAGTGATGAAAGGCGCTGGTACATGCCTTTGAAGAAGCCGGAGGCTGGTACACGCTATGGCCGGGAGTGTGGCCGGCTGTGGGATATTGTGGCCGAGGAGCCCAGCTTGGCTTCAGCTCAGGATGGAGTACCAACCATTCTTTCTTTGTATGGTCATTCCTTTTGCAATGATCACACATTGGTCTATTCTTCCTAGATTCATTTGTTGTTGTTGGTTTGAAGAAACTCTTGTGTGCAGCCACCAATTCAGCCTTGTTGCCAAAGAGACCATGGGATCCTTGCTCCTTTTGGATTTGAGCATAAATATCTTCCAAGTTAGGAAGCTTATCAGACCTGAGAATATGCTTAATAAGATCTGAGTAAGTAGTGTTAAAATTTAAAAGTAATCCAAACACCTTATCTTGTTCTTTCCTTTCAAGGAGAACAATTGGGTCAATGGTGGCTGACTTTAGCATCTCTAGCTCAGCCCACAATGCTCTGAATGAGTCATAGTGCTTTGTGAATTCTGCATCCTCCTGCTTCAATTCATTCAAAGCCTTTTTCACCTCAAAAATTCTTAAGAGGTTAGTGGTGTTTCTATAGACCTTTTGCAAAGTGTACCAAAGTTCCTTAGCATTCTCACAAGAAGAATAAACCTCTAAGAGATCACTAGCAAGAGAGTTTTTAAGTATAGAGAATACCAACTGGTCTTCTTGGTACCATTTGGCATGAGCAGCCACAACCTAAATAACTTCAGCAATTTCATTTTTTTCAAGACCATTGGTTGAAATATGATTCCAAAGGCCTTTACCACCCAATGTGGTTTTCATGGTCCTAGACTATAAGAGATAGTTTGCTACATGTAGAATGACAAGAGCTCTAAATGTGGTTTGTATTTCCATGCTTGTCAAACGGTCTTGATGAAGCTTGATGGGACAAGACTGGTCAAGAGGAGCTGGTCAGGATGATGGATAGTTGGTCGGGATGTGTGAAGGCTGGTAAGGGCGTGTTCTCGTACGTGAACCATGGACAGTTGGCCGAGTATGTAGTTGGGTACGTCAAACGGTATGGAAAGGGCTGGTCGGGACGTGGTAGAGGCCGTGATACCGCGCGAGAGTCCGATCAGAATGTGATCACGTGTACTCGGGTACAGGGAGCCGTGTGCGGAAAAAGAGCGTGCGGACAAGGAGCATGGTCTGGTCTGGTCTGGAGCAGCACGTAGGGACACGGGACACCAGGGACACGCTATAGCCAGCACGGTATATCAAGGCCAGGCGCGTGCTATATCCGATACCAGGGCCGCGAGTAGTTTCTTGTCAACTAAATCAAAAACCTAACTCCTTTCAACTAACTTCAACCAACTCCTGCAACAGATTTTAACCAAATCCAACCAACAAGATAAACATCTAACAGTCCTTATCTTCACAACCAAGATCACAAATTTCGAATTTTTATTAATAAACCAATCCAATAATTCAAGTTTCCCTCCTTTTTTAGAATTTCAAAGTTTGATAAGGAAATCAAGAAAATAAATCTTGAGAGGTGATTTCTGATTCAAAGATTTGAAGAAAACTGAGAAAGGATAAGAATTTTATCACCAGATTCTTGTGAGAGATGATTTCTCACATCTTGAAGAAAAACTTCAAGAACTTCCTTCAAACGTAAGAGAATTGAGTTCTTCTTTCTTTAAACAGAAACTAGACTCAAAGGGATTGATTTTAGGATTTGGAAAAATACAATTTGATGAAGATTTGACGACGGAATGCTCAGAGAAACACGGAGGTTTGCGGCATAGGCAATCGCGGATGTCCGATTCAAGAAAATTCATAAATTTTGATTCCCGTGGTTAAATGATGCAAATACAATTGGCGTGATTTCAGAACTTGTCGAAGATAATACTATAACACAAACAAACCTTAGACACACACGCCTTTTAACAATTGAATTAAATGCCTTCTTCCTTCATCATTTCTTCTTCATTCTAACATTTTTGGATGTATTGGATATGCAAAAATTGAATCATCACACTTAAAGAATTTATACAACAAGTCTTAAAGTACTTGTTCATATCGGGACAGAACTGGGTTTAAAAGTATTTCGCCTTCTCGATCCAACAACTCAGAAGTTATAGTAAGCAAAGATGTGTTCTTCAGTGAAGGAAAAGTTTGGAACTGGAGTAACCGGGGAGAAACAGAGAAGGACAGAAATGGAATGTTAAATCTCAGTCTCGAAAACTACGACAACCATGGCATAACAACTCAAGAGATCCGCGATGAAGATGAAAGCCGAGACTCAAATTGCAAAACAGAGCAAAACGTATCAAATACGGAAGACGATAGAGCATGAGCTTCATATATGTCTCAAGAAGAAAAATCAGTAATCTTTCATGAAATACAAACCTTTAGACGAACTACTAGAGCAAGCAAGAAACCAAGCTACCTAGACGATTTTTTCATGCTCGCCAAAGATGAAGAATAACGGCTTCTAATGTCGATGAATGACAAACTGAGAAATATCAATGAAGTAAGAGACTCAAAGGAATGGATCATACCTTTCGAAGACGAGATATCATCCATATCAAAAAATCAGACATGGGATTTATGTGATTTACCCTCTGGTGTAAGACTAATTGGACTCAAGTTATTGTTTAAAGTCAAGAAGAATTCATACGGGACTGTTAACAAGCATAAAGAAAGACTTGTGACTAAATGAAATGTGCAAGAACATGATGAGGACATCAAGTCACTAACAATCCAGGAGGATAGAGAAGTCACCAAGTAGCTGACCAAAATCCTTGGAGAGAACCAATCTGAGTAGACCAAAGACATAGGTGTCTTCCTTGGATCATATCGGCCCTGTAGAAATTTGTAATAAATTCAAACTTAAATTTTATTCTTTTGAAAAGAGATACATTGCCAATGCATGTAGCACCCCTTTTAAACATAAAAGCTTACACTACATGCATGAGCAACTGACATGCAAGTTCAACTTTACACTGTTCTTGCGGCCATGCTTGCTCTTACACTTCAGTCTCATAGGTGAGTCTATTACACATACTAGACTCTTTGACAATTAACTCCTAACTTCCTCATTACAACTTAAACATGAGAAGATTATGGTTTAGTTGACATGGGATTACTTGTTTGAGGCCCATCATCTTTAGTTGGGCCATTCTTCTCATTCGAATTGTTGCTCATTTCAACATCCCCCCCTCAAGATAGGCTGGTGAGGATTCTTGAGGCCTATCTTGTCATGAAGGTATGAGCAAACATGTGAGGAGGTCGCCTTTGTGAAGATGTCTGCACATTGATCTTCACTTTTCACATACGCAGGGACTATGGTTCCATCTTCTATCTTCTCTCACACGAAATGACAATCTACCTCTATGTGTTTGGTTCTTTCATGAAACACTGGATTAAATGAAATGTGAAGAGCAGCCTGATTGTCACAAAACAGGGTTGTGGCATTGTTTGCTTCAATTCTGAGTTCTCTCATAAGTCCTCTTAGCCACATAATCTCCTTAGTAGCGTCCTTCATGGCTATGTACTCTGCTTCTGCGCTAGAATGAGACACCACTTTCTGTTTCTTGCTTTTCCAAGTGACGATGTTCCCTCCAATCATCATACAATATCCAATAGTTGATTTCCGATCTTCTTTATCACCTGTCCAGTCCGCATCACAGTATCCCACTAGCTCATTGTTTCCATTCTTTTGAAACCAAACTCCTTTGCCTGGACTAGCTTTAAGATAGTGTAGGATCCTTTCCACCATGTACCAGTGGTGAACCATGGGCCTTTGCATGTGTTTACTAACTTGATTAACAGCAAAACAAATATCGGGTCTTGTAATAGTTAGGTAGATGAGTTTACCAACTAACCTCTGATATTGTTTGATATCCTCCCATGGTTCCTCATTGCCTTCTTCCTTGTATCCCTCCTCTATAGGTTTCTTTGCTGGTCTACTGCCAAGTTTTCCAGTCTCACTTAACAGTTCTAGCACATACTTCCTCTGAGATATGAACATTCCTTCTGAGGAGCGGATCATTTCTATCCCCAAGAAATACTTCAATTCCCCCAAGTCTTTGATCTCAAACGTGTCAGTCAAGCATCACTTGGCTCTCAAGATTCCCTCATCATCATTGCTTGTAATGATGATATCATCAACATAGATCAGAATTGCTACTGTCCCTTGTTCTCCATGGCGTGTGAACAAGGAATGATCGGCATTAGACCTTTTGAAACCTTCCTTCACAAGGCATCCACTCAACTTGTGATACCACGCTCGTGGTGATTGATTTAGACCGTAAATAGCTTTGTGTAGTTTGCATACTTGATCATTACAATTGTTGGAGTCTACTCCCTCAGGGATTTCCATGAAGATTTCTTCCTCAAGGTCTCCTTGAAGGAAGGCGTTCTTTACATCCATCTGCCACAAGCTCCAATCATTATTAATTGCAATTGAGAGTAGAGTTCTTACGGAGTGAAGCTTGGCCACGGGAGCAAATGTATCAGTGTAGTCTTCTCCATACACTTGATTGTATCCCTTAGCAATGAGTCTAGCCTTGCGCCTCTCTAGTTCTCCTGTGCTAGTAAGCTTATTTGTGAACACCCATCTACATCCCACAGTTTTCTTGCCAATGGGAAGTTCTACCAAACTCCAAGTGCCATTCTTGATCATAGATGAGAGTTCCTCTTCAATGGCTTTTCTCCATTCTGGATCAGCAAAGGCCTCTTCAAAGGATCGTGGCACATCATATCCATCTACTTTAGCAATAAAGACTTGTAACTCCTTGGAAAGATGTTTGGTGGAGTAGACTTCTTCTAGCGGATACTTGGAGTTACCGTCTGTCATTGGCCAAGGCTCTGCTTTGTTCTCAGATGGTTCTCCTTATTCCGTAATGATTGCCATATTATTTGAGAATGGGCTTTTCCAAAACCAATCTGGAGGTACTCTTGTTCTGGTGCTTCTTCTAAGATTGGATGTGTTTTCTGTTACTTCCTCTTCAGCATAATCGCTTTGGTTCACAGGGTTTTCCACAAACTATTCCATTTCATCACCCTCTTGACCTTCACCCATGTGAGTGGGATTCTCTACTAGATCTTGTAACCCGTTAATCACCATGTCAAGATCAGAATCATTTTGATCATTACCACTGAACCATTCCTCATCTTCTTCCCATTTCTTGTAGTCATAGAGGCTTTTCTCTTCCTTGAACTCAACATCTCTAGAGACATATACACGCTTGTCTTCTGGACTATAGCACTTGTATCCCTTTTGTGTAGTGGAGTATCCTACCATTACACACTTTATGCTTTTAGGCTCTAGCTTGTGCCTTCTTTCCTCTGGTAAAAACACATAGCAAACACTACCAAATACTCTGAGGTGTTCTATCTTTGGCTTACTTTGATTTAAGATCTCATAAGGCGATTTGTCCTCTAGTCCTTTTGTAGGCAGTCTGTTGATCAGATAAGCAGCGGTCATCACAACATCACCCCAGAACGTCTTTGGCATTCTTCTCCCAAAGAGCATTGTTCTTGCCTTCTCTAGTAGATGTCGATTCTTTCTCTCTGCCACTCCATTCTGTTGTGGAGTATATGGGCATGTCGTTTGATGTTGGATTCCATTCTCTTCCAAAAACTCTTTAAACTTGTGATTCACATACTCTCCACCATTATCACTTCTTAGAGTTTTGATCTTGGAATTGTACTGTGTTGACACATAGCTTTGAAACCGCTTAAAAGCTTCAAATGCTTGACTCTTATTCTTCAAGAGTGTGACCCAAGTATACTTGCTCTTTTCATCGATAAAGGAGATAAAGTATTTGTATTGATCTCGTGAAGGAATTGGTGAGGACTATACATCTGAATGGATCAAATCAAAAACATGCTCATAACTACTAGTAGACTCTGGAAACATTTTCCTACAATGTTTCCCCAAAACACACACTTCACAATCATCTTCTTCTCCTACAGCATCAGGAGCTACAAGCTTCAAGACGTTTGAGTGTGGATGTCCAAAACGTTCATGCCACGGTGATTTTTTCACTAAGGTGGCGCCAAAACCCCATTCATTTCCTCTTGTCACAATGTCGTTTCCCAACGAATAGAGCCCTTCACTCATAATCCCTTCACCGATCAATTCATCACTTTCATTGTCCTGAAACACCACATCATTAGCACCAAAAACAGCCTTACAGTTGAGCTTTCTAGTGAGGTTTGAGACAGATAGGAGGTTTTGAATAAAGGTAGGTGCATAATAGCCTTTTGTCCTTCTACCAAAGACATAAAGATCTCCTATTCCACAAATACGGGAGTTAGCACCATTCGCAACATTAATGTTTCCATAATAAGGTCGAATATTTGATAACAGATTATAATCACAAATCATGTTGTGAGTTGCGCCGGAGTCAACTATAATCTGTCTATCAGTTCCTCTAGCTTGACTAGGACTACTTCTTTCCATCATGAGACACTTACCCGAGTCTGAAAGTTTGGAAATGCTCTTGATTAGAGCCTCCAAGTCTGACTTCCTTACAAAGTCATCTGATCCTTTGTTTCCCCATTGAGATCGGGAGGTATGCCCTGAGATCCACTTCTTTGGCTTAAGATGAGGGTGTAGTACCCAAAATTTCTCCTTGGTGTGACCCTTTTGCCTACAGTGGTCACAGTTTAGGGCTCGCCTTTCTTCAAATGATGATGGTCCCCTGACCATGTGAGCTGTCTCGCTTACTCCATGAAAGAGGCCTCTTGATCCTTCTTCTTTCTGGATTGCCATACACACTTCTTCAAAGTTCGGCAACTTTTCATATCTCAAGATATGTTTGATGAGATCTTTGAAGGTATCGTCTAGAGCCATTAGCAACCCGAACACTTGGTCTTGCTCCTTTCTCTTCTCCAGTTCTTGAACATTGAGAGTCGGTGGTCTTAGCATCTCCATTTCAGACCAGAGTGCCATGAAATCTCCAAACAGGTCTTTGAATGTTCGCCCTTCTTGTTGGAGTGAGTTTAGCGCCTTTTTAACCTCATAAATGCGGCTATGTTGCTCAAATTTTCATACACATTTTGGAGTGTATCCCATAATTCCTTTGCGGTTTCAGAGTAGGAGTATGCCGCAAGGATAGATGTTTCAAGTGAGCTTTGTAACACAGCTAAGACCAGTTGGTCTTCTTGTTCCCACCGAGCGAGTCTTTCTCCTTCTTCAGCTTCTTTTGACTCAGTTTGATCCTCACTTTCTCCTTCTACCGTTGCTCTTTCTTTGGGTCTATCTGCCTCAATGTGGTCCCAAAGTCCACGGCTTCGAAGGGCTATCTTTGTGGTTCTTGTCCACAGAAGGTAATTGCTTCCCTTTAACATCACGAGGAGAGCGGTAAGCTTCAAGTTCTCCATTCTCTCTTACACTTGTGTTTGTTGATTGTCGGTTTTAAAAGGAAATGGAAAACGATTCAAGCAAGTCTTAATTCAAACTTAAATTTTATTCATTTGAAAAGAGATACATTGCCAATGCATGTAGCACCCCTTTTAAACATAAAAGCTTACACTACATGCATGAGTAACTGACATGCAAGTTCAGCTTTACACTGTTCTTGCGGCCATGCTTGCTCTTACACTTCAGTCTCATAGGTGAGTCTATTACACATACTAGACTCTTTGACAATTAACTCCTAACTTCCTCATTACAACTTAAACATGAGAAGATTATGGTTTAGTTGACATGGGATTACTTGTTTGAGGCCCATCATCTTTAGTTGGTCCATTCTTCTCATTCGAATTGTTGCTCATTTCAACAGGCGCAACCAGGAGGAGTTAAGCCACGAAATGACCTGTCCCAGAATCTTAACTCACCAAGGAGTCACAGAAAATTTGAATCCCTTCAAACCGGATTCTGAATTGGAAGTTATAGAGGATACAAGTTGGCAAACCGATTTCAGAGTACCATCCACGATTGGGCAAAGATCGAGTTGCACAGTCCAACTCAATCACAATCTAGACCTCCAACCACTTGGAGAATGTTAATGGATCTCTCATGGTTTCATCAAGCAAAAGAAACCAAGAAGAATCCAAAAAGGCCTAATTTATCACTAAAATTCAACAACATGTCTTCTTAATTCCATTTAAGGGAAATGCTAGACCAGATCGTTTAGTAGCCTTCAGACCTACACTTGGGGACCCGGAGAGGCATCTAAGAATTCAGGAAAGTCATCTATCATATTACCATGCACCAGAATCCAGAGAATCAGGCGAACTCTCTCTCGTTTTCACTTACCATATTTGAAGCCAACTGCATTCTTACCATTTATACTTGTGCACGAGTTGGAGGCATTCTCAACATTCAAGAAATTTTCAAGGAAACACTTATTCATGCCTAAGCTTTACAGATATAAGGAATCACATATTCTTAAAGACATGCTAGAGAATTGTACTCTTCTTACTTATCTTCGATTTTGTCCCACTGGGTTTTTTGAAAATGGTTTTAACGAGACAACACCTCTAGTGTGCATGAAGACGATGACTTATTCAGTAACAACTATGCTTCACAAGTCCTCTAACTCAGCCAAAACTGTCATTCTGGTCAAGGCCCTACCTATCCTTATTTTAAGTCTTATTTACTTAAGCCTTAAACCCATCTTTTATATGTTATTTTATGTTTTAGTTAGGAGTAATAATAAAAAAAGGCATTTTAGAACAAACAAAAACCTAAGTCTTTGTCTAAGACCTACTAGGCGCCGCCAACCAAGTGTCCTTGGTAGCAGCCGTGTTCTTTAACCCTTTCACAGCTTGTGTGGTCCCTTCGATCCACCCCTTTACTTCCATTATTTTCTGTCCAGCAACCTGAGCTTCTCGTTGAAAGACAACCCACCCCACGGTTCTTTCATCATCTGGTATCAGAGCTTAAAGCTCCTGCTCATCAGGTTGATTGTATCCTTGTTTTCAGCGTTTTTCTTTGTTTTTTCGGTTGCAATAGTTTTTGGCTTTTAATTATGTTTCCCTCTCTTTCCCCTGAGGTTCTTGGTAAAAAGGAGGAGGAATCAAATCTCATACCACAAACACTAGAAAAAAATACAAACAAATCAGATTCTATCATTCCTTTTCTTTGTTTTCAAATATTTTTAAAAACAAATCTAGAAGAAAATTGCTTGTTTATTTGCTTGTTTGCTGTTTAAAATTCTTTTAAGACAAAATAGTAAAAAATATTGTTTAGGTTGTTTAAAAGTAAACTAGGGTCCTTAGAAATTCACCTAGAACACCTTCATCACCAAACTTGAAATCCATAAGGATCTTGTGTGTTGCTTGTTTGTTGCTTAAGTTCCTTTGGGATAGGTTTCTAGTTAGTGTTTGTTGCTTGTGTCCCTTCACCAGCCGCTAGGTAGTTAGGTTTAGCTAGGTACTCTCTGTGGTCTAGCCACCAGCCCGCGTTCGTCCCACTAGTCGCAAGCCAGCCCCTTAGCGTACCGCGTAGCCCCGACGTCCCGCGTTTAAGCTAGGCTCTGTCATGTCCCGCGTCCCTGTCCAGTTTGCGTTTAGAACTCGACCCAAGTAGCCTGTCTAGTTCGCACCTTAGCACCCTGCAGCGTGAGCATAGTCCCGTGAGCATAGTTGCATTAGGCGGCTTGGTTCACCTTAGTGTCTAGGTTCTTAGTTCTTAGCTTTAAGAAAATTTTCCTAGCAATTAGGCAGTAAATTAATTAGTTTCCATAGTTTTTCTAGGCTAGGACATAAATTAGGAAGTTTTAAAGAATAGCTTAGCTAGGTTTCCTATTTTTTTAGGCCATTAATAGATTTCCTTTTAGTTTTAGGCAGTTTTCCTTTTTAGGACATAGGCTTAATTAGATTTCCCCTTTTAGTTTAGGATAGTTGTATTTTACAAAATTAGGCATTAATTAACATTTCTTTAGTTTTAGTATAGTTTCCTTTTAATTAGATTAGGCAATAAATTTCCTTTATGACATATTCCTTTTTATTTATCAGTTTCCTTTTTAGCCTTAGGCAATATTTTTTTTTAGGATAGTTTCCTTTTTCTTTTTATTTTCCATTTTGTATTTATTTAGTTTCCTTTTTAGTAGAAAATATTTTTTTTTTAAAATGACATATTTGATTCCCCATTTCTACTGATTGCATATTTTGTTTCATTTTTTTTGGAATTTTTCATTTCTAGAAATTTTCCATATTTGAATAACTTCCTTTTTTCGTAGTTAACACCTAGTTTTCTTTGAAAAGGAACTATGTCTAGGAGTAAAGACAAGTTGAACCCAGAATAACCAGACGTCTTTTCGGGAAATAGCAAAGATCCTGAAGATTTTCTACAATGGAAGACCAACATGAATCATTGGCTGAGATCCAACGACATTCGCAAAGAAAAGAAGCTAACTTTTTCTGTGAAAGCGCTCACTGGGGACGCTTACCAATGGTGGCTATGGGCATGTACTCCATACTTTTACAAAAAGCCAATATTAGATTGGGGAGACCTCAAAGGAAGGATGTATACGGAGTTTGTGCAGAAGTATCAAAAACTCAACAACTTCAAGGCCAAGTCCCAATACCAAGTGACACAGATTAGAGGAGTAATCCTATCCTACCAACTCAAGAGAAAGCTACCAGACATGCCCAACCTTACAAACCAGCAAGCATATCGAGGTAAGACACTAGACTCTCAAAGGAGAATGGAAGCTAACTTGCTTTCTCTTAGTGCATGTTATACAGTTTCGAGTTCAAAACTTTTTCAAGAGGGAGAGAATGATGAGGAAATCAAGTCACTAACAACCCAGGAGCATAGAGAAGTCACCAAGGAGCTGACTAAAACCTTTGGAGAGAACCAATATGAGAAGACCAAAGACAGAGTTGTATTCCTTGGATCTTATGGGCCCAACCAGGAGGAGTTAAGCCACGAAATGAACTGTCCCAGAATTCTAACTCATCAAGGAGTCACGGAAAATTTGAATCACTTCAAACCAGATTTTGAATTTGAAGTTATAGAGGATACAAGTCGACAAACCAGTTTCAGAGTACCATCCGCAATTAGGCCAAAGATCAAGCTGCACAGTCCAACTAACTCACAATCTAGACCTCGGACCACTTGGAGAATATTAATGGATCCCTCATGGTTTCATCAAGCCAAAGAAACCAAGAAGAATCCAAAGGAGATCCAATTTATCTCTAAAATTCAACACCATGTCTACTTGGTTCCATTTAAGGGAAATGTTAGACCAGATCGGTTTAGTAGCCTTCAGACCTATAATTGGAGACCAGGAGAGGAATCTACGAATTCAGGAGAGACCTCTATCATATTACCATGCACCAGAATCCAGAGAATCATGCGAATTCTTTCTCGTTTTCACTTACCATATTTGGAGCCATCTGTATTCTTACCATTTCTACTTTTGGACGATTTGGAGGCATTCACAACATTCAAGAAGGTTTCAAGGCAACACTTGTTCATGCTAAAGCTTTCCATATATAAGGAATCACATATTCATAAAGACATGCTAGAGAATTGTACTCTTTTTCATTATCTTCGGTTTTGTCTCACAGGGTTTTCCAAAGAAGGTTTCAACGAGGCAACACCTCTAGTGTGCATGAAGACGAGGACTTGTTCACCAACTACTATGATTCACAAGTCCTCTAACTCAGCCAAAAATGTCATTCTGGTCGTGGCCCTACCTATCCTTATTTTAAGTCTTATTTACTTAATCCTTAAACCCATCTTTTATATGTTATTTGACGTTTTAGTTAATTGTGGCCTTAAGCCCAATTTTAATTATGTTTTCATCCTATTATTGGCCCATTTGTAATCTGAATAATTATAAGTCCTAGACTTAAGGCATTATATAAGCCTAAGTTAAGAGTAATAATAAAACAAGCATTTTAGAACAAACAAAAACCTAAGTCTTTGTCTAAGCCCTACTAGGCGCCGCCAACCAAGTTTCCTTGGTAGCAGTCGTGTTCTTCAACCTGTTGGTTGAAGTTCTTGGAGTATCACAAGTCCCTTTCACAGCTTGTGTGGTCCCTTCGATCCACCCCTTCACTTCCATCGTTTTCTATCCAGCAACCTGAGCTTCTCGGTGAAAGGCTGCCCACCCCACAGTTCTTTCATCATCTGTTATCAGAGCTTAAAGCTCCTGCTCATCAGGTTGATTCTATCCTTGTTTTTGGCGGTTTTTCTTTGTTTTTTCGGTTGCAATAGTTTTTGACTTTTGATTGTGTTTCTCTCTCTTTCTCGTGAGGTTCTCGATAAGAAGGAAGAGGAATCAAGTCTCATATCACAAAAACCAGAAAAAAAAATACAAACAAATCAGGTTCTATCATTCATTTTCTTTGTTTTCATATTTAAAAAAAACTAGAAGAAAATTGCTTGTTTATTTGCTTGTTTGCTGTTTAAAATTTTTTTAAGACAAAAGAGCAAAAAATATTGTTTAGGTTGTTTAAAAGCAAACTAGGGTCATTAGAAATTCACCTTGAACACCTTCATCACAAAACTTGAAATCCATAAGGATCTTGTGTGTTTCTTGTTTGTTGCTTAAGTTCCTTTGGGATAGGTTTCTAGTTAGTGTTTGTTGCTTGTGTCCCTCACCAGCCGCTAGGTAGTTAGGTTTAGCTAGGTACTCTCTGTGGTCTAGCCACCGTCCAGAGTTCGTCCCACTAGTCGCAAGCCAGCCCTTTAGCGTACCGCGTAGCCCCCATGTCCCGCGTTTAAGCTAGGCTCTGTCCTATCCCGCGTCCCTGTCCAGTTCGCGTTTAGGACTCGACCCGAGTAGCCTGTCCAGTTCGCACCTTAGCACCCTGCAGAGTGAACATAGTCCCGTGAGCATAGTTGCATTAGGCGGCTAGGTTCACCTTAGTGTCTAGGTTCTTAGTTCTTAGTTTTAAGAATTTTTTCCTAGCAATTAGGCAGTAAATTAATTAGTTTCATAGTTTTTCTAGGCTAGAAAATAAATTAGGAAGTTTTCTACAATAACTTAGTTAGGTTTCCTATTTTTTTAGGCCATTAATAAATTTCCTTTTAGTTTTAGGTAGTTTTCGTTTTTAGGACATAGGCTTAACTAGTTTTCCCCTTTTAGTTTAGGATAGTTGCCTTTTAGAAAATTAGGCATTAATTAATTTTTCCTTTAGTTTTAGTATAGTTTCATTTTAATTAGATTAGGCAATAAATTTCCTTTATGACATATTCCTTTTTATTTATTAGTTTCCTTTTTAGCATTAGACAATATTTTTTTAGGATAGTTTTCTTTTTGTTTTCCTTTTTGTATTTAGGTAGTTTCCTTTGTAGTAGAAAATATATATATTTTTTAAAAATGACGTATTTGATTCCCCATATCTGCTGATTACATATTTTGTTTCCTTTTATGGTTGTTTCCGTTTTTTTTTTTGGAAATTTTTCATTTCTAGAAACTTTCCATATTTGAATAACTTCCTTTTTCGGAGTTAAATCCACCTAGTTTCTTTGAAAATGAACTCTGTCTAGGAGTGAAGACAAGTTGGACCCAGAACCACCAGACGTCTTTTCGGGAAATAGCAAATATCCTGAAGACTTTCTACAATGGAAAACCAACATGAATCATTGGCTGAGATCCAACGACATTCCCAACGAAAAGAAGCTAACTTTTACTGTGAAAGCGCTCACTGGGGATACCAATGGTGGCTATGGGCATGTACTCCAGACTTTTACAAAAAGCCAATATTAGATTGGGGAGACTTTAAAGGAAGGATGTATACGGAGTTTTCACAGAAGTATAAAAAACTCAACAACTTCAAGGCCAAGTCCCAATACCAAGCGACACAGAGTAGAGGAGTAATCCTATCCTACCAACTCAAGAGAGAGCCACCAGACATGCCCAACCTTACAAACCCGCAAGCATATCGAGGTAAGACACTAGACTCTCAAAGGAGAATGGAAGCTAACTTGCTTTCTCTTGGTGCATGTTATACAGTTTCAAGGTTGAAACTTTTTCAAGAGGGAGAGAATGATAAGGAAATCAAGTCACTAACAACCCAGGAGCATAGAGAAGTCACCAAGGAGCTGACCAAAACCCTTGGAGAGAACCAATCTGAGCAGACCAAAGAAATAGGTGTCTTCCTTGGATCATATCGGCCCAACCAGGAGGAGTTAAGCCAATTACCTGTCCCAGAATCTTAACTCATCAAGGAGTCACAAAAAAATTTTAATCACTTCAAACCGGATTCTGAATTGGAAGTTATAGAGGATACAAGTCGGCAAACCGGTTTCATAGTACCATCCGCAATTGGGCCAAAGATCGAGACTCACTCACAATCTAGACCTCCGACCACTTGTAGAATATTAATGGATCCCTCATGGTTTCATCAAGCCAAAGAAACCAAGAAGAATCCAAAGAAGACCCAATTTATCACTAAAATTCAACAACATGTCTACTTGGTTCCATTTAAGGGAAATGCTAGACCAGATCGGTTTAGTAGTCTTCAGAACTACACTTGGCGACCAGGAGAGGCATCTACGAATTCAGGAGAGCTCTCTATCATATTACTATGCACCAGAATCCATAGAATCAGGCGAATTCTCTCTCGTTTTCACTTACCATATTTGAAGCCATCTGCATTCTTACCATTTCTACTTTTGCACGAGTTGGAGGCATTCTCAACATTCAAAAAGTTTTCAAGTCAACACTTGTTCATGCCTAAGCTTTCCAGATATAAGGAATCACATATTCATAAAGACATGCTAGAGAATTGTATTCTTTTTCCTTATCTTCAGTTTTGTCCCACTGGTTTTTCCGAAGAATTTTTTAACGAGGCAACACCTCTAGTGTGCATGAAGACGAGGACTTGTTCACCAACTACTATGATTCACAAGTCCTCTAACTCAGCCAAAAATGTCATTCTGGTCGTGGCCCTACCCATCCTTATTTTAAGTCTTTTTTGCTTAAGCCTTAAACCCATCTTTTATATGTTATTTTATGGTTTAGTTAATTGTGGTCTTAAACCCAATTTTAATTATGTTTTCATCCTATTTGGTTATTGGCCCATTTGTAATCTGAATAATTATAAGTCCTAGACTTAGGGCATTATATAAGCCTAAGTTAGGTGTAATAATAAATCAAGCATTTTAGAACAAAAAAAACCTAAGTCTTTGTCTAAGACCTACTAGGCGCCGCCAACCAAGTGTCCTTGGTAACAGTCGTGTTCTTCAACCTGTTTGTTGAAGTTCTTGGAGTATCACAAGTATCTTTCACAGTTTGTGTGTTCCCTTCGATCTGTCCCTTCACTTACATCGTTTTCTGTCCAGCAACCTGAGCTTCTCGGTGAAAGACAGCCCACCCCACGGTTCTTGCATCAGAACATGGTATTGATTTTGATGAGGTCTTGACACCAGTAGCCAGTATTTATAATATATGATATCTTATTGGACTAGCAGCTTCAAGTTGTTGGGAAATACATCATCTCGATGTAAAAACAGTATTCCTTCACGGAGAGTTGAAGAAAATCATATTTGTTACACAACCAAAGGTTTCTTCCAAAAGGTTTCAACCAAAGCATTGAATGGTTTGAGACAAATGCGCCCATAGCATGATACAACAAGCTAAATCAGATTATTAAGGAATTAAGCTTTACAAAGTGCTCTAAAGAAACTTCGGTATATCGAATGATGAAGAAAATGATATACTTGTTGTTGCCGTATATGTTGGCGATTTATTCATCACCGGAACATACATAGACATAGTTATCATTTTCAAAACAGATAGGTCAACAAAACTTGAGATGAGCGACCTTGGAAGATTGACGTACAACCTCGACACTGAAGAAGATCAACACGCAACAGGTATAACGTTAACAAGAGGGCTATGCCCTATATATGCTAGCTGAGGCAGGATTCAAAGGTTGCAATCCCGTACACACACGCCTATGGAGTCGTTCTTGAAACTGTCAAAATCAACGGAGGAAGAAGAGATCAATGAGACAGTGTATTAACAGAATGTAGGGTGTCGTCAGTACCTCCTCCACACACGACCAGACCTTGCCTACTGTGTTGGAGTAGTAAGACGCTATATGCAAGAGCCAAAAAAACATCACACAAAGCTGTGATGAAGCAAATCCTATGATATCTACAAGGTACTCTGTCTTACGGATTGGTCTTCAAACAATTGAAAGTTATGAACTTGACAGGATACAGCAACGGTAGCCACAATGTCGATCCCGACACAGGGAGAAGCACGATGGGTCATGTGTTCTATCTTGGAGATAGTCCTATCACTTGGTGTTCGCAAAATCAAGACACTGTGGTGCTATCATCCTGCGAGGCCGAATTTATGGCAACCACAGAAGCAGCATAACAAGCAATATGGCTCCAAGAGTTGTGTAGCAAGATCACATGAACACCAAAGAAGAAAGTAACCATCCTTATAGATAATAAGTATGCGATTGCATTGAAAAAGAATCCTGTGTTCCACAGTCGGAGCAAACACATTTACACAAGGTTCCATTTTATCCAAGAGTTTGTTGAAAATGGACAAATCGAGGTAGAGCGCATACCCGGAAGCAAACAAAAGACACACATACTCACAAAGGCACTAGGAAGAACTAATTTTTAAGAAATACGGGAGCTAATGGGAGTTCAAAATATGTCAAGAAGTGAAATGAAGCTTAAGTGGGAGACTGTTGGTTTAAGCTTGAAAACCAAAGCTTGAAGCTCAAGAAGACAGTGATCTTTTTCTAGATATGATTGGAGTCTAGTTAGGAGTTATCTAATTAGAATAGAAGTTATCTAAATCTTTAATAAACAATAATAATACGAGTTATCTATTGCTACAAATACAGTGGCTAGGTTTAGACACGATTGTTAGTTTTAATGGTTTGCGACATAAACTTGAAACGAAACACATAAACCGGCAACCAGACAATATTAAAAACACTGACGTGGCCTCAAATCAATCTGATAAAGCCAGTTCAAATCCATTTTGAATCGGAAATCCCTAAATCGATTCGATAAAATATTTTTCCTAATTTGTATCTGATTGGTCTTAACTGATTTAAGCCCAGTTTCATCCTTTAGAAGTTGTAAAACTTGTAAGAACCTGTGAGACAAGAACTGTAAAATTATAACTCCGATTTAGAAATCTCCTTTAGAGATTCAAAAATCAAGTAAAATCCAGTTTAGTAGATGATTTAATTGAAGAATGATCACCTTGAAGATCTAAATCTTCAGTAACAATGGCGAGAACAGCATAGAGAGAAAAAGACAAATATTCTTCTGGAAAATTCTTGAAATATCGTATTTGGCTGTAGCTTTACATAAAAAGTGATATTACAGTTTAGAAAAAAACTGAACATAGAAATAAACCAGAATTAAATATATAATCAAAGTGATCGTAACACGCTGTTACAATACTCCCTCTTTGAAACAATTCTTGTCCTCAACGATCGAATGCAGGATGCTTATTGATAAAGTCTTGATAAAATTCTGTTGTAGTCTTCTCTGGTGGTTCTCCTTTCCACTGAATCTTTAATTTAGTCACTGCTTTATTCTGTTGTTTGACCATCTTCTTTTCCAATATTACTACAGGTTCCTTGCTCATGCTAATGTCAGTCAAATATTGCGGTAAAGATTAACATGAAATACTTCATGAACAGCATCAGTAGATGGAGGATCTAATTACGATCTGTAACCAAGAAAGGGACATAAAACCTTGGAGACAGCTTATGTGGAATGGCTCCGTTCTTCAAGGAGTGTTGCCAATAATATCCAATTATTTACCTATGTGATCTGCGGGAGTTGGTCTATTGTTTCATCCTGTTCTGAGACTGAACAAGACGAAATTTTAGCATTATAATAAGTTGTTCACGCTTTCGTAGACTACAATATTCTTGAGCTGATGAACTCTCCCCCGAAAGCTAAGGAAGATGAATTGTTGGTGGTTGTTCGTCTAATATTTCAAAAGGTGTGTTCTTGATAGAACTATGAAAGGATGTGTTGTACCACCACTCAGCTAAGGGAGCCACTTTGACCACGTAGAAAGAGCTTCCGATGTCATGCACTTCAAGCATGTTTCCATAGTTTTGTTGGTAATCTCATTCTGACCATCGTTTTGGAGATGGTAGGCTGTAGAATAATGCAGATCCACACCGTGAACCATAAATAGCTCTCTCTAAGAATCACTCAAAATGAGGGATCCCAGTCACTGGTGATATCTATAGGGATGCCATGAAGATTGAAAACAGAATCCATATATAACTGAGAAACTTCCAGAGCAATATAGGAGTGTGAAAAAACTAAGAAGTGAGCATAGTTACTTAGCCTATCAACCGCGATCAAAATACAATGCTTACTAAAGGAGGGAGGTAAACCTTCCATGATATCAAGGCTGACTGTTTCCCATATACCGTTTGGGACTTGTAATGGTTGTAAGAGCCCTGGTTTTGTAGCAAGATCAGTTTTTTTCTGACAGATTGAACTGTGACAGATATAGTTATGCACTTTCAAACTCATCTTATGCCAGAAAACAAGGATTAAATCATCTGCAATGTAGCGCCTCTACCTGAGTGCCCCCCGACAGCAGTATCGTTAAGCCAATGCAGAATATGTATTTTCAGTTCAGCACTATCTCCAACAACTGACTTCCCTCTTCTTCTCAGTTCTCCAGTAAAAAAGTAAAATGGGGATGGGAAGAAGCATTAACCTGCAATTATGAAATAATATGCTGTAACTTCACATCTTCTTGCCAGCACTTCTTCAACAAGTCATAAAACTCTTCAAAAACTTGAGATAATTTAAATTGTAGCAGGTGAGAGGCAGAAACTCTAGAAAGAGCATCAGCTGCAAAATTTTCTTTACCCTGCTTGTACTGAATTTTGAATGTGTATTCCATCAATTTCGATAACCATATATGCTTGGATGGAGTTGTTACCTTTTGATCCACTTGAAATTCTAAACTGCAACGATCAGTCTAGATAACAAAGGGTCGATGAGCCAAATATGCACTCCATGTTTGAACAGCATGAACTACTGACTATAACTCTTTTTTATATACCGAAAGAGCTTCATGACGAGGTCCTAATGCTCTAGTAATATAGCATATTGGATGATTTTCATGAAATAGTACAGCCCCAATTCCAATGTTAGAAGCATCCATTTCGACCACAAAGCTTTTCTCAAAACAAAGAAGTGCTAACAACGGAGACGTAGATAATGCCAACTTCAGATTTTGAAAAGAATCAGCAACTTCTGCATTCCATATGAAACCTTTTTTATTCAATAGATTAGTTAGAAGTCTATCAATAATGTTGTATCCCCTAATAAATCTTTTATAATAATTCACCAGACCCATAAAGCTTCAAAATTTTTATGATTTACTAGAATTGGCCACTTTTCAATACACTCAATCTTCTTTGGATCAGTACTCAGTCCTTCTACTGATATAAAATGTCCCACCTAATCTTCATAACATCTCCTAATTTATTTCTCCCCTGATCTTTGAGTTCTTATGATTAAACTCTAGGTTGGAATTAATCCAATAGCTTTCTTTTTCATTAGTATCAGAGCTCTTGCTCTACCACCTTACCAAAAAAAAAAAAAAATTTCAATGGAAACCAGAGCCCAATCATTGATTGAGGTGAATAAACAAATCGAAGAAATAAAAACAAAGCAAAACGAAGATGCAGGAGCATTGTGTTCGGAATCAGCAAACATAAAAACTGGTTTCGATCAACGTTTCAACGAAATCCAAATTGGAATCGACGAAAAGTTGAATAGACTCACTAATATGTTAGCAAATATATTCCCAACAGATCCGTAGAAAAGACCCATCAAACAATCCCAGAACTTGATGCTACTCTCAATGATACAAAAGACACCACGATCACCCGATGTATCCAAAAATCAGCAACCGCGGCCACACATTACCGAGCTCAATCAAACCGGTGGTACTTCCATGAAAAAGAACTCCAGCTTCCATAACCGCTTGTTCAAAATTGGCTTCCTTGTGTTTGACGGATCACACATGTGTGATTGGATGTACAAGTGCGAGCAATTCTTTTCTCTGGAAAATATACCACATGATGCAAGGGTCCAACTCGCCACAATGCACATGTCTGGAAAAGCCTTGACCTGGCACCACAACTTCATGACCAAACGATACGGTGTTTACCCATCATGGCCTGAATATTAGATTACATTGGCAAAGAGACTTAGCGAGTCTTACAATGACTCTCTATCGGAACTGGTCAATCTGAAGCAATCAGGAGATTCAGTAGATAAATATCTCGAGAAATTTGAAAACACTCTCACTAGACTATCCCTCCCACCTACCCAAGCGTTAAGCATTTTTATGGCAAATTTAAACCCCTAATTAGCACTGCATACAAGACAATTTCAGATATCTGATGTCGCTGAAGCAGCAAGGATAGCCAGACTACATGAATCCTATCTTACCCACAACACCACCACCAAACAAAAAACCCCATTCAATCCAAATCCATCACACTATAACACCTACTACAAAAACAACAATTTTCATAACATCCCTGATTACAAACCCACCAAATCCACCAAACCCCTACAACCAAAACCTACATTCATTCCCCAAAACTTATCAGATAAACAACCACCAACTACCCATATGAAGAGATGCAGGAAATAAAAAAAGAGGACTTTGCATGTTTTGCGATGATAAATTCACACATGGACATCACCTAAAGCATATAAAAGCCTAAATCTATGTTCTAGAATGTGATAATGATGAGCTATCCGATCCACCTGACGATGATAAAAATGGATTACTAAACTCAGCTGTTGATGATGACTCCCGCGAAGCACCCATCCTCTAACGAGTCTTGATGAGGACATCGAGCCAGCCATTGCACCGGTCATTTCACCTGGACCTCTTACGCGGTCCAAGAGGAAAGCCTTAGGAGACAAGCATTTTGACAAAACCTAAAGACTAGTATCTTTAATGAAATAACAAGCATTTTGACAAAACCTAAAGACTAGTGTCTAAACCCTAAAGAGCCGCCAAGCAAGCATCCCCTTGCTGCAGCCGTGTTCTTCAACCTTTTGGTTGAAGTTCTTGGAGTATCACAAGCCCTTTTCACAGCTTGTGTGGTCCCTTCGATCCACCATTTGCTTCCATCGATTTCTGTTCAGCAATCTGAGCTTCTCGGTGAAAGACAGCCCACCCTTGATTCTTACATCAAGTCTGCTACGTTCAACTGTATGTGCTTAACAGGTCAAAGTACAAAATAAAAGTTGCATATCCTTGTCAATCCCTGAAGTACACATAATTTTTTGCATATTAGTCGATATGCCATTGGTAGTTCAAACATTGGAGACCTAAAACTTCTAGCCAAAGGCCGGATCTATCGTATATGGTGATATATGCAAATTGCAAGCAAGTTCTAGACCATTTCTTTCCAAAGAAGGGTTTGATGTTCCTCAAAAACTTTACCGGAGCCTTTCAAAAGATACATCTGAACACAGAGCATTCAATTCAGTGGGATATGGCATGTGTTCTTGTGGTGGGGAATCTACTAGAAAAAAATTGCCGAACGGCAGAGCTCGTTTTGGTAAGCTACCTGTGTCTTTCCCCCCCCCCCCCCACGATGTTCTACCTATCAATGCCGGAGCCAGAAGAATGGTGCATGTGCAAAAATGAAGATATAAACGGTTTAAGTATCATAAAAAGTTATCATTTAAGAAGTAAGAAGTGTAGCAGCATTCAGAGATGGAGAAAACTCAAGCTATTGAAGGTAAAGCAGAATGATTCTACCAGAGCTATTAAGAAGACCACATAAAATTATATGGTGATGGTTGCTGAAGAGAATACGAAAGTGGGTTTTGCTAACAAGAGTTGATGAAAACAGATCAAATAAGGGACTTACGACACCCGGATGAAAAAATATGGAAAAGGATGGGAATTGAACTAAGGTTTCATGTATGTAAGCATCCAAATTTGGGAAATATTGTATGGTTCATTGGAAAGAATTGAGACATCATAGTGACCTATTCAATGCTGGTGAAGTTTTATGGATTGTTGTAGGTCACTCTGATAAAATGTTAGCTTCTGATGAGCATTCGAGAGCTATTAAAACTATGGGCCGAGGATTAATATTGTATGAGAGAAATTCAAACTCTTGTAACAGATTGTGAACACGAAGATCTTGGTTACATGGGATTAAATTTACCTGGTAGAACCATTATGAAGCACACCTTACAAAGAAAAAAACACTGGATCGATATTTGGTAAATAGCACTTTGAGCTCTTCATTATTCATTCGTAAGTAGCTTTTGAATCTACTGGGATATCATATCAATTTTATTGTCTGATCCAATTAAATAAACCTATGCCAAAAAAGCATCACTACTTTTAGATATTTAATTATTAGCAGAGCATCCTCAGTTTCTGAAAGTAGTGGCTGATTGTTGGGAAGGAACGTAGCTTTTGGTCCTCTCATGATCTGCCCTCCACCATTATTATTGGGAATTGAAACTATGAAAATTATTTTTTTGCATTAAATAGAGAAAGGTATAAAGATATAACTAGGAGAATTTGTTTTTCTTTTTTATGTATTGTGTGAAACATAGAAACAATTCCTACTGAACCCCAATCTGGAGAATTTAGAGGCAGAATCTATGGCTTCTAATAATTGGCAGAATTAGGCAGATGTGGAACAGAAATTTTTCCGATAAAAATCTAGAATCACTTGGTTACGTCACGGAGATTGTGACACCCCGATCACCACTGTCCATGGGCCTCATGCCCTCTCTCCATCTGCGATCGTCAAACGCGTGAGACAGTCACTCACGAATGTGTGAGACATGACTCTATATTCATCTAGATTCATCTCTGATACCATTTGTAATGTTCCAACTGTAACTGTCACAGGTCTCCATGCCCACTATTGGCTCATGGGCCTGATATCTTAGGATTTTTATAGCTTTAGGATATGATTTAATTCGTTTAGGATGCATTTTAGGATGTTTAGGACTGTATTTAGTGTATATATTGCATCAACAGGTGCTCATGTATTGAGAACCGAAATTGGAGTTAAACCGAAGCAAAAAGGCAAAGTTGTGTGCGAAATCAGATTTTCGTGTTAAAGAAAGAATCTTCAGAAAAAAGAAACGCAAAAAGAAAATGAAAAAGAACCCTCAGAGGAAACGAAGCGAAGGAGAAGAAAAAGAAGAAAATCAGGAGAGAAAACGAAGGAGTCGAAGAAAAGAAAGAGAAAATCGATAGAGAAGAAAAGAAGAAAGAAAAGAAGCTCGGCGCAACAGTTTACCAATCCATTGTGGAGTGACAACAACTTACCATAACCGATGAAGCGACGCCATTCTAAGGTTAACCCCTTTACCTTACTTATTTGTATAAATGTTACCATTTTACATTAGGAAAAGAGGGGAGTAGAAGAGAGAGAGATCTCTAGAGAGAGAAGACTCCGATGTAAAAATCCACTTAGTTTAGATTTTAGTCCTTAGTTTCGTTTTAGTAGTTTTTATTCTTTTCGTTTAATTTAATATTTGCACTTTTATTATCTTTCATCTTTTAATTTACTTGCACTTTACTTTATTTTCATTTTATTTATTTACAATTTTATTTACTTGTACTTTAGTTGTAGTTTACGCTTTTCATTTTATGTTCAGAAAATCATCAAACCATATAATTATGTTGTCCCTAATGATTAGCGAATAGATTTCTTCAACCCTTCCGGTTATGTAGGGAGAATGTTATAAGGGAAAGAAACAACGATTGTTGAAAGCTTTTATCCAATGACTCCATCGTGTCTTGAGGTGCTTAATGTCGGCTCGTGGTTACGGCCCAAGTTTGGATGATAAGGCATGAGATATCCTTGATTGAACGGTTGTGTACTTGAACACTCTCAGCACGGACAAAGTTCAAAATCTGCCTCAACGACAATTGATGATGGTTTACCGCACTACAGATAGAAAGAATACGATCTTAATGTTCATTGGCTACCTAGTATCCATAGACATTTGTAGATACTAGGTGGTCATTGAAGGAGTTTTTGTCATAAAAGTGGATTAGCATGTATATGAGCGATTCTTCTACTATGGTTGAGAATAATAAGCTTGTAAACATGAGTTACATATCTTCTCTAGAAACATCCGACCAATTATCCTATTCCAAACAGTGCTTTTAAACTTAAAAACAAACAAATTATATCCCTTTTATTTCATTTTGCTTTAGATTTAATTATTTTCCTTTACTGCTCTTAGTTTAGTGACACCAGGTTACGAACCCATAATCACTTATCAGCCTAAATTAGATAGAAACTTGCATCTTAGGTACTTGAAAGATACCAGATTTGGATTCACACCCTAAAAACTACAACAACAGGATTAGGTATCTGCGGTCGAAAAGACCCACCTACCAAATTGGTCCCGTTCCCAAATCTGAGATTTTCTTTCAACATTTGGTTTTAGTTTTTGTTTGAGATTAGGCAATGTTCTTAGCAACTCTTTATTTTCAGGTGTATGCAAACACAAATCAGAGGTTCCACAAGCCTTCATCTACAAATTGACAATCCTCACCACCTAAAATGATCAACCACAAGAGTACGCCAAGTATGTGACAATGACCCTCCAATAGCTATGATGGAGAATGCTGATCACCCCATCAACAACGAAATCCCTCATGCGCAACAAGCTTAAGATCCTTGACCAGCACACATGATTGGAGTCTACAACGAACTAATCATGGTGCGACCTGGGAGGATCAAGACTCTTTTAAAACACAAGTGCACCTGAATTCAACAGAAGAAGAGAGTGGGGATGAAGACTTCCAAATTGAGGGAGAAGAGGAGAGCTCGACCATAGCATGGCCTAAACCAAAGAGGTTCAAACGAGGAACCCGACGAGAACCAAGGAGAGGAACCCGGCCAAAACTTAGGAGGAACGACCGCAGGATCTGGCGCGGTGAGAGGAAACTCGACTAGCACGACCGAGGAACCCGGCGAGGACCAAGGAGGAACGACCGCAGAACCCGGCGCTAGGAGCTTAACTGACACGACCGACGCAGATCCTGGAACTATGATTGGCTCGACCGGCACGGAACACATATACAAGATAGGCAGGTCCAGCGCGGATCACGGACACATGGACGGCACAAACGGCGCGGACCACGGACGCAGGAGTGTTATGGATGGCACAGAACACGGAGGCACAGATGGCACGGTTCGAGAAGACATGGATGGCAAGGCCCAAGGAGGAACCCATGAAGTTAAAGGGTTCTGTGCAAGGCCAACAGTTCAAGAAAAGGAAATAGATTGGATGGCTCAAGCCCAAGATCAATAAGTTAATGATTTATGGCTTGGCCCATTAACTGTTGGAATGAAGAAGAAATGATGAAAGATGAAAGCCTTTAATTCATGTATAAAGGCGTGAAGTGTTAATGTCAAAGGGGAGTGTCTAAGGCTTGTTTGAGTTCTAGTGTTATGTTATCCTTGTAGCCATTCATGTATAAGGCAATCCTTGTATCCAAACAAGCCTAGACTAGAATAGTATAAATAACTATCTCCCTTCACATTTGTTACAAAGTGAAATTATTCTCTCATCATTATGAATAAAAAAAAAATATATTCTTTCTCTCATTCTTTTGTCACTAAAATTCTCTCTCTATTCTCTTGATCAATGGTGAACGTAAATCTATTATTCTTTCATGGTATCAGAGCCATGTTGCATCAAATCTGGATAAAATTCATTATTCATTCATTGATTCAAGAAGAAATCTTCTTGTTCTTCATGCTTTTCTTAGTTGAAATCGAACGTAATCTTGTAACAAAATTTTCGGCCAAACCACGACTCCTTTTGATGATCTGCTTTCTCTGGGTTGTTCCTCGACGAGTTAGGAAGCCACGCCCGTTTGAATTGCATCATTTGACCCAGGGAATTAAACATTACGAATTTCTTGAAAAGGTCCTTCGCGAGTGCCTCCGCTGCGAACCTATGTGTTTCCCAGGTCACCCCGACGTCGATTCTCCATCAAATCGCGTTTTTCTTAATCCTAAATTCAATCCCTTTGCGTCTAGTTTCTTTTTAAAGAAGGCAGAACTCAATTCCATTAAGATTGAAGGATTTGCTTGAAGTTTTACTCAGAGATGTCCAAAATTGCCCTTAACAAGATCCTGGTGATAAAATTCTAAACTTTTCTTAGCTTTCTTTAAATCTTTGATTCTGGAAAGTTTAATAAGTATCTTGTTAGGGTCTCCTCGAAATTTAACTTCAATCTGATAGGTTTAAGCCATCAATATTGATTTTCTTGATTATTTTGTTAATCTTTAGAAGTTAAGAAGGTGAAATCTTGAATTGTTTAGGATCTGCTAAAAATAATAGAATTCGAATTTGGTTGATTCTTATTATTAGTAAAAGATAAGATTTTTCTTGGATTAGGTGGTTGGAGTTAGTTGATTCTTGTTGCAGAAGTTGTTTAAAAGTTGTTGTAGGTTGTTCAGGTTAGTTACAAGTTGTTGACTTGGTTGGCAAGAATCTACTCACTACCAAAGAAGAAGAGGACAAGCTTGAGGAGTTTTTTTTATGCTGGGAGAGGTCAAGATCGACAGAAGCCTAATTACCATGGAGTTTAAGAAAAAATAAAAAAATCTGTCGCAATAATTATGGGACACGGGTTGTCCAGAAGATAATTGACATGGTGAAATCAAAACAGCAGATTGGGATGATGAGAAGCTGTTAGATATGTGTGATGAGGAACAGAGAACGTTGATTGTGAGTGTTTTCACCTCAAAACCAATGAAGAAAAATGACGCATGATGCTAAGGCGTGTATGGATAGACCTCACAAGATTAAGGAGCAGAAACAGGATGATGAATCTCCTTCCAAGAAAGCTTGATTTAGGCATGGAGATAGGAGAGAGCAACGGGAAAGGAAATGATGATCTTACCCTTCAAACCTCACTAAGGAGTCCTCTAAGTTACATAGATCTCACCATAGACGGTGCCATGAATGCTTCTATCGAGCAGCTTTATCACAATGTCCGTCGCGAGTGAGTTTCATTTCCTACGGAGCTGATTCAAGAATCGATTTGGAAGTTGAGGCATCTTGTGGGAGATGTGGGAGAAGTTGGACAGAGAAAGAAAGAGGTTATCTTGGAGAAAAAGGAAGAAAGTAACAGCGACATTAAAAACAGAGGAGGTAGCTTGTTCTAAACGTAGCTTGAGTCAGAAGAAACCAGATGAATCTCTTTCCAACAATAAGAAGCTTGCGAAAACGAGTCCTAATGCAAAAATCCCTGGTATGAGGATCTCTTCAAGGAAATCTCCAGATCTCGGGAAGGTTTCTGTGGATAAGGAGTATCCTGAGCTTGGGCCGTTGTTGTTGGAGCTAGCTAGAGAGATGGTCTCTTATGCGACCGTAACCAAAAATCGATAGCAAAGTTAACAGAGGGATCCAGGTTAGAAAAAGCCTGCCCATAATCGGATTCAATGATAATCGACGGGACCGGTCATTGGAATGAATTACCATGGATCGAGCATAACAGAGTAGATCACTGAGCTCCGGCGACGAGAAAATACGTTTGAGGCCTAAACGCTGAAATAGTGAAATTTAAAATAGCGTTAACAAAAATGACTTACTAGATTCCGTCATGTACAAGCAACAGGTCAAGGCTCTGTTTAAGCTTCGAGAATGTCGGTTGAAACTGGCCCCTACGTTTTCAATTACATCATAGAAGGACGTGTTTGCTACTTCACAATAAACCAGCAGTATCAAGACAAAACCACCAAAGGCATTTTGAAAGCAACATAATGAAAGGAAGTGCCTAGATCAGAACCAGTTCCTAAACTCAAATGCAAAGACGTAGTATCAAAGTCTTATGCATTCAGGCTATTTCTAAACTCTTATCCAACTACTTTATTGATTTCATTGATAGTTGTGTGAGTTAGAACTCTAGGAAATCTGGTATCTAGGTGGTTAGTAAATCATGAATTTTATTGAGTTTTGTTCATATATTTAGAAATTGGTAAAATGAGACATTTTGAACCTAGTTTAGCTAGATGAATCATTTGTTCATGAATTGCATTGATCCTAGGGGAAGAGAACCTTGTCTTTTACTTAGGAAAATAAGTTTAAGAAGGCATGTTGAATCCAAAAGTCCTTAGGCAGTGTTTAAAATTAAGTTTGGTTACTCTTAATCAATCTCTTTCACACACTATCTTTTCTTTAGAATCTGCCTATTCTCAACAGGTTCAAAGACTTAAGATGGGAGTTGATGTTTTCCTTCATTGTCTAACAAAGACAAAAGAGAGCAAGTGAAAAAGGCACAACACATGGAGAAGAAGCTAGAACCAATGGCCACCAAGAACAGCCACCACAAGGAGTGGAGAGGAAAGACCGGTGGAATGTGATGAATCAGCTCTCCCATGGAGTAAGGTGACCTTTGGTGTGTGCTTGAAAAGAAAATCAACAAAGCACACATGCTGCAAGTTCAGATCATAATCAATCACAAAGGAGGAAACTCACAAAGGCTTATCAAAGTCTTTGCAAAGGCTATCTCCAAACCTTCTACTTATTCTTTGATTGATTGATTGGATTTTCTCATTTAGAAATGTTCATAGGATGAAAGAGAACCTAGGAAGACTATGCATTGCATTTAGAACCTAGATGGATCCAAAATTCACCTTGACATTCATCATAATTCTCTATAATTCTTCATCACTTATGCTTTTAATCTCCAAATCTCTTATTCTTCATATTCTTCAATACTTCAAATCTCTTAACTCTCAAAACATTTCACAGATACTTACTATGTTCTTCTTTATGTTTAAAAGATAAAGAAGACCACTTTGAGACATTCATTCTGTGTATGCTCATTTTTCCAAACTTGACTCTTATTCTTAGTGTCAAGCTTGTGGGGGGGGGAAAGAAAATGAGCATCTAATCTAGAACAAGCTGGCTGTGACAAGGAGGCACATGAAGCAGGCCCAAGTTAACAAGTTGGCGCATGATGCTGGTCAGGCCTCGCTGGTACATGGTACATGGCCGTGTTGCTCTAATGTTTTCATGCGGTTCATACAGTTCATGTATGGACAAGGTTTCATACTGGATCATGGTTATTCCAAGATGTTTTGCCTTGGAAAGTAAGCACAAGAAGTGTGCTCAGTCTGATTTTCTAATGGAGGCTGTGAATAAGGTCATCCAATTCTTTTATCATCAAATGAAGATAGAACCAATGGCCATCAATCTACCAAATCTCATGGAGAAGGAGTAAGCTGGTGGAAAGTGATGAATCACCTCATGAAAAAATTCTCTCATTAAAGGTTCTATCTAGGATAAGTTCTTTAATTCTATGATTTTAGGTTGAGAATTTGGCTAGATATTACACTTGATACCAGACTTGATCTTATTCAAGTTCTGGAATACTAATCTTTATTTTTGAGTTGCTATGATGTTTTAGATCAGGAAGTGATGGAAAACAATCATAAGCATGACTTACCCTACATCATTTAGTGGAAGCATGGTGGAAAAGTGTATTAGGAGATAAGTGTGCTCACTCTACTCAAGCCTAATTCTACAATCTTATTCTCTTGAGTTAGGCTTATTGAAAGTAGAAAAGTGAAGCAAAATGAAGCTAGCTAAACTGGATCCAAAACATATAAGAGAAGAGAACCATGTGATCATGATGAATCCATAAGAGAACCATGTGATTATGATGAATCCAAAGACCTTAATATGGAGTCTTTTGAGAACCAGACTGGTCTAGATCATATCATCCAAATCGCCATCCACATTTATAAAAAGGGAAGTTAAAAATCATTCTTATATTATAATGCATCGGTTTATCTTGTGAGAATTGATACATGCATGTATATGTGTATGTGAAACAGGTTAAACTTGAAAACTATGAGAAAGCTGGATCAAAATAACCTCTTAAAGACAAGGAGTCAAAAGAAAGGGGGAGAAATAGACCAGACTTATAAGAAGCTTCAAAGCAGTCCATTCCACACCAATGATCCCAACATGGAGTGTTATATTCTTTTTCCCTAGAAAAGGTTTTGTCCCAATTGGGTATTCCTTCTCTAGTTTTTAATGAGGTAATGCTTCATGGTTGCAAGCTTAGGCATTTTCCATGTCTTAAGCTTGAGGGGGAGTGTTGGAATGAAGAAGAAATGATGAAAGATGAAAGCCCTTAATTCATGTATAAAGGCGTGAAGTGTTAATGTCAAAGGGGAGTGTTTAAGGCTTGTTTGTGTTCTAGTGTTATGTTATCCTTGTAGCCATTCATGTATAAGGCAATACTTGTATCCAAACAAGGCTAGACTAGAATAGTATAAATAACTATCTCCCTTCACATTTGTTACAAAGTGAAATTATTCTCTCATCATTATGAATAAAAAAAATATATTCTTTCTCTCATTCTTTTGTCACTAAAATTCTCTCTCTATTCTCTTGATCAATGGTGAACCTAAATCTGTTATTCTTTCATTAACAAGATCCAGAAGCAAAGCACAAAGACATGCTCTTTATGCCTTGGAGAAATTTGATGGATTATAAAAGGGAGAGAGTAAAATTAAACCAACCAATTGGTTTAATTTGTTTATTGGTTTGTAATTAATGATTAAAATTAAACCAGGGATGGGCCAAGGCATAAATCTTTCCTTTGTGCTTTGCTTTTGGATCTTGTTAATGGGCCAAGTCATAAATCCTTAACTTCTTGAGCCTGGGCTTGGACCATCCAATCTTTTTCCTTTTCTTGATCTTTTGGCCTTGCACAGAACCCTTGAACTTCATGGGTTCCTCCTTGGGCCGTGCCATCCATGCCTTCTCGAACAGTGCCAGCTGTGCGTCTGTGTTCTGTACCGTCCGTACCACTCCTGCATCCGTGGTCCTCGTCGTTTGTGTCGTCCATGTGTCCTTGATCCACGCTGGACGGGCCGATCTTGTCTCCATGTTTTGCGCCTGTCGGGCCCATCATATTTCCAGGATTCGCGCCAGTCGTGCCGGTCGAGCTCCCTCGAACCGCGCCGGGTTCTGTGGTTATTCTGCCTTGGTCCTCGTCGGGTTCCTCGGTCGTGCTAGCCGAGCTTCCTCACACCGCGCCAGAGCCTGCGGTCGTTCCTTATAAGTTCAGGCAGGGTTCCTCTCCTTGGTTCTCGCCAGGTTCCTCGGTCGAACCACTTTGGTTAGGGCCGGGCCATGCTGTGGTCGAGCTCTCCTCTTCTCCCTCACTTTGGAAGTCTTCCTCCCCACTCTCTTCTTCTGTTGAATTAAGGTGCACTTGTTTCTTAAAAGAGTCTTGATCTTCCCAGTTCGCATCAAATCAATCATGGACCCAGAACTGGGATAAGACCACCGCCGATCGACAATAACAACTTTAAAATCAAATTGAGTCTCATCACCATGGTCTAATACAACAAGTTACATAATCCATGGAAGATCCTTTTGACCATCTGGACTAGTTCAAAATGTTATGCTCCACCATGAAGTTCAATGGAATTTCAAAAGACGCATTCAAATTGCGTATTTACCTTTTTCCTTAGGAGATAAGGCACATATGTGGCAGAAGAACCTTCCTCTGAACATTATTACTACATGGAGCGACTGCAAGAATATGTTATTAACCAAGTTTTTCTCAACTACATGCACTGCAAGGTTGTGCAATAAAATCTCCGGATACACCCAACACTCAACTGAAACTTTCAGTGAAGCATGTGAACACTGTAAAGGGTAGACAGCTCAATGCATGCATCATGGTTTCTCGCGTGAATCACTACTCAACACACTATACAGAGGAGTACTACATAAAATTAGAATGCTCCTCGGTACTACTTCAAACGAGAACTTCTTAGGCCAAGATGCATACAGAGGACTGCAACTGCTTGAAAACCTTGCTACAAGTGATGAAAACTATGTGGAATTGTATGATCTCACTCCACACGACAACTCAGAGCGGGACTCAGATACAAAAAACCAAAATCAAAGCGATCAATGAGAAATTGAATAGAGTTCTCCAGGCCAAAAGACATTAGGTTGGTTTTGTCAATGAACCAAAGTACATCCCCGATGACACCAATTTCAACGAGACAGCAGAGCTCAACTATATCAGTGGACAAGGATTAAAAAAAGCCATAACTCCGTCTACAACAAAAACTACATAAACAACAACCTCTCTTACTGGAGCACCAACTTCGAGAATATTTAGGACCAATACTACACACCACAAAACAGTCCACCCAACAATCCAACACCAACACCTACAATCCCAAAAATCCGAACACAAAAGATTACCAACCTGGTGCGCCAACCAAAAACACATTTCCACCCAGATACCAATCAGATGAGCTACTACACCAAACCCTATAATCCAATCAACAACTCATCATCTTATCAAACCAGCCCTCACCAACAACCTCTCAATACCACCGGTGAAGACATAATCACAAAGATGCTGAAACAAGTGCTAGACAGACAAACCAAGAGTGCCATCGACATCAACATCAATATAAAAGAAATCCACACGAAAGTAGACAACATGAATAGAACTGAACTCAAACATCGACCACCTTGCGGCATAAATCCGATCTTCAGAAGAATCTACATCTACCAGGCCAATTGGCACACTTCCGGAAATACCATAACCCAACCCTAAGGAGTACATGCACACTATCTCTTTACGATATGGAAAAGAACTGCCAACTCCAACCCTAAAACGAGACGTTTCAGTTGCAGATCAGAGGTTGGTAATAAATCTAAAAAAAACAAAAAGTCGAAGGACAAACGATCATAAGTTGCTAACGGTGAAATCAGCCTAAGGTCGCCAACCATGAATGCAGCCCAATCACCACTCACTCCATCATATTACAAAAGGAAGTGTAGCATAAGTACAAAACTCTGTTTGAAAAGCAACTGTCCGAAGCCATGATCACATTATCCTTCGATGCATTCTGGATGGTACCTACATGGAGCAAGTATTTGAAAGATGCTATCAAATAAAACGAAAAATAACTAATAAGCAAGGAGAAAACCTAAGAATGCAGCACATTACCAAGATAGAGATCATAAAAAAACAAGGCAGACAAGCCGGGAAGCTTCACGCTACCATGCACTGTATGGACGATAACCATTTCCAAATGTATGTGCTATGTTGGAGCGGGTATCAACTCGATGCTGTTATTCACCACCAAGAAGCTTGGGTTCCAAAACTTCAGAGAGAGCTGCATATCCCTTGTTCTTGCTGACAACTCGGTGAGACATCAGAGAATGATTATTATTGAGATTTTATAAAAATGAATTTCTTGTTTAAAAAGGAAGAGAGAGTTAACTATTTATACTAACTAGTCTAGGCTTGTTTGGATACTAAGATAGTTTAATACATGTTTGGCTACAAGGATAACATAACATTAATCACAAACAAGTATAAGCCACTCCCTTAGGACACATGGCGCCTACTTAGGTCTAAGGCACACATTCTTCATTTTTTCTTGTTTTGTCTTCATCATTCTTCTTCATTCCAAAACTTTCCCTCAAGCTTAAGTCATGGAGAATGACTAAGCTTGCAACCATGAAGCATTACCTCTTAAAAACCTAAAGAAGAAAAAACCCAATTGGGACAAAACCTTTTCTAGGGAAAAAAAGTATAACGCTCCATGATCAGGATCAGTGTTGAGGAATGGACATGAGACCAAGCCGTGGGTAGATAGAGCCGCCAGTCTTCAGTGTAGTAGCCTTGGTGAACACATCTGCTAATTGATCTTCACTCCTTGTGTAACAAGGTAAAGATAATCCCATTACCAATAGCTCCCCTCACCTTATGGCAATCCACCTCAATATGCTTGGTTCTTTCATGAAACACAGAGTTAGATGCAATGTGAATAGCTGTTTGATTGTCAGAATGGACAGTGATAGGAGACTTCAAGCTCACGCTAAGTATGTCAAGGAGGAGTTGCTTCAACCAGATGCATTATGTGTTAAGTTTCCTCATAGCCCTGTATTCAGCTTCTGCACTAGAGCAAGATACAACCTTCTACTTCTTAGTCTTCCAGGTCACAACGTTCTATGAAGGTGCAATAGCCGGTTGTGCTTCTCTTATCTTCTCTGTTCCCTGCCCAATCTGCATCACAATAACCTACAACTTATGTGTTTCCATTACAATATGATTCACAGCAAAACATAAGTCAGGTGTACTGATGGTTAATTATATGAGCTTACCAACCAATTTTCTATACAGCTTTGTATCTCAGGGTGTCTTAGCTGGTTTAGCTTTCATCATACCTGTAGAAGTTAGTAAGTCCACAATATATTTTCTTTGAGATAAGAAGAGATCTTCCTTGAACCTACACACTTCAGTTCCTAAGAAGTATTTAAGTTCACCTAGATCCTTAATATGAAAGACACTTTTTAAATAAGTTTTAGTAGAATCAATGCCTACTTTATCACTCCCTGATATGATTTTGTCATCCACATAAATGAGTATAACCATAATACCTTCCTTACTCTGAAGTGTAAAGAGAGTGTGTTCAACTTTTGACCTTTTGAAACCTATGTCCCTTAAGGTCACATTCAGCTTATGATACCAAGCTCTTGGAGATTGTTTTAAGCCATAGATAGCCTTTCTTAACCTCAGTGTATTGCCGCCACCTACTTGATCTTCTAGACCTGGTGATGATGTCATGTACACTTCCTCTTCTAGCTCACCTTGTAAGAATGCATTCTTAACATCCATTTGCCACAACTCCCAATCGAGGTTAACAACAAGAGACAAAACAACATTAACTGAATGTAATTTAGCAACATGAGCAAAAATATCCCTATAATCTTCACCATAGGTTTGTGTGAATCCTCTAGCCACCAACATAGCTTTATATATATCTATCTCACCATTGATTTTATATTTAATGGTGAAAATCCATTTAGAACTTAAAGTCTTTTTTCCTTTTGGAAGAGTGGCTGGTGCATAGGTTTGATTCTTCTCCATAGCTTGTCTTTATGCTTGAATTGCTTCTTTTCACTCATTTATCTTCATAGCTTCCTCATAGGTCTTTGGAATCTGCTCTTTATCAAGGCTAACAGTGAATGCAACATGATAATCAGATATATGAATTAGATTACACACTCCTTGGTCATGATGAACTACTGCATTGTTGTTGTAGTAGAAGTTGGGTGGGAATCTCTCCCTTGTACTTCTTATAAGAACAACAGCTGATTCCCCTTTTTCTTCTTCTTCTAGAACATCCACAAGATTAGGTTGAATGTCCCTTGGCTTTTTTGAAGCTGAGACTAAGATATTTCCTTCTGAATCCTCCTCTTGATCATGTCTAGGTTCCTGCCCCCCTCATGACAAAGAGGATGTATGTTGAAGAGGAGGCCGTGCCATGTCCCGGGAATGAAGTCGTGCCTGCGACCTTGTTTGCGGCCGGGTGACCGGCCATGGAACCATGGGCGTGCCTGGATCAGATGTGGCCACGGACGGACAATGATCAGATGGTCCAAGAGCTGGAGCCGGCTGGGACATGCTTGGGTCGCGCCTGGAATGGACCTGGATCGTGCCATGGTCGTGGCTAGGTTGTGCCCGAATCGGACATGGACCGCGCCTGGGTGAACATGGTTCGGGCTGGGCTGGTCCTGGTTCGGGCCGTGCCAAGATAGACTCCAATTTTTCTGGAGCTGGTCTTGGCGCCTGGTGAGCTGGTCCGGGGCCAGGTGCTGGTGCCTTTGGAGGGACTATACCAATGCTTTCCAAAATCTTTTTCATATTCTTAGCTTGGTCATGTCTTGTTGTTGAGATGTCCTTGAATTCTTCTCAAGTTCCTTCTTCATAGAATCCTTTGGATTCCTGGAATTTAACATCTTTGGATACCAGGACTCTTCTAGTCTCTAGATTGTAGCATTTGTATTCATTTTGTGTAGGAGAATACCCAATGAACATGGGCTTGGTACTCTTTGGTTACAGCTTGTTCCTAAGTTCCTTAGTTTTGTTTAATACCTCAAAGGGAGACAAATCATCTAGAACTTTTGTTGGAGTTCTATTGATTAAGTAGCATGCAGCTACTAGAGCATCTCCCAAAAAACGTTTGGGGACCTTTGTGTGAAACATCATTGTTCTCACAAATTCTATCAAATTTCTGTTTTCCCTCTCAGCTACTCCATTTTGTCGTGGAGTGTAGGGAAAACTTGTTTGATGTTCAATGCCATGTTTGGCCAAGTGTTGCTGAAACTTGGTGCTAGTATATTCTCATCCATTATCTGTTCTAAAGCATTTAATCTTGGTATTGTATTGATTTGTAACAAATGTTTGAAAATTAAGAAATGCATCAAACACCTTATCCTTAGAACTAAGCAATGTAACACAAATATATTTAGATTTTTCATCAATAAAGGTCACAAAATATTTTTGGTTTTCTCTAGAAGGAAAGGGAGATGTCCAACATCAGAATGGACTAAATCAAAACAATTGTCATATGAATGAATTGATTTCTCAAAAACAGTTTTATAATGTTTCCCAAGAATACATGATTCACACAAGTCAATTTGCAATTTTATTCCAGGGATGGTCAATTATAAAGCTCTAGGATGAGGATGGCCTAATCTAGCATGCCAATGCTCAGTTGTACTATTAACATTAACACTATTAGCACACGGTTCTTGTAAGGGATGTATGGACAAATCTTCAAGCACATACAAGTTATTCTTTGTTGTTCCTTGCCCAAATGTCCTACTTGTTTTAATATCTTGAAAGTAGAAATCATTAGGACAAAATATAGCTTGACAATTAAGATCTGTAGTAGCTCTCTTAATAGACAACAAGTTATATGCGAAAGATGACAAATAAAAGGCTTTAGATTCTTTAATCAAACAATTTAAGTTTCCCAATTTCTTTCATTGGCACATTGATTCCATTATCTATTACCACACTACCTAAGGTAGGTTTTAAGTTTTCTAGCAACCCTAAATCACTTATCGTGTGATGAGAAGCTCCCGAATCAACAATCAAAGGTTTATAAGCTATAGATATTTGAAAAGAAGCATGAAGTGATTTACCCAACATATTACCGGAGCTAAAGGCTTTGAAGAGAGCTTCCAAGTCTGATTTCTTCACAAACTAAGTTGAAGAGGCAAGGAGCGGATTGGTGGTCAGAGTAGATGCGCTTGTGTGTACTACGTTGGAGAAGCTAGGGCTGCTTGTAGAAGAAGCTTTGGACCTGTCAATGTACTAGCTTGGCTTCAACTCTGGATGAAGCACCCAACACTCCTTCTTTGTGTGGCCGGTTCTCTTGCAGTGGTCACACACGGTTATCTTCTTCTTGGATTCAGCTGGCGCCTTGAAAAAGCTCTTGTGGGCAACCACCGGTTCTTCTTTATTTCCAAACAGCTGGAGAGACCCTTGCTCCTTCTGAATCTTGGCACAGACATCCTCCAAACTAGGAAGCTTGTCCTCCCTAAGAATGTGCTTAATCAAATCAACATAGTTAGTGTTCAAAGTCAAAAGTAACCCAAACACCTTATCTTGTTCTCTCTTTTCATGGAGAGTAATGGGATTAATTGTGGCAGGCCTTAGCATCTCTATCTCTGCCCATAATGATCTGAAGGATCCATAATGCTTTGTGAACTCAGCATCCTCCTGTCTAAGATCATTCAAAGCTTTCTTTACCTCAAAAATTCTCATGAGGTTAGTAGTATTGCCATATACATTTTTCAAAGTTTCCCAAAGATATTTAGCATTTTCACAATATGAATATGCTTCTAAAAGAGATCCAGCAAGGGAGTTTTGAAGTATAGAAAGTACCATCTGGTCTTCCTGAAACCATTTATTATGATCATCTTGATCATCTGAGTCATCCCCTTCAATTGCTATAATATGCACCTTTGTAATATGAGTCCATAACCCTTTGATGCAGGTTGTACTTATGGTTCTAGACCAGAGGAGATAAGTCGTCCCATGCAGCATAACAGGAGCCTTGATGTTTATTTGATACTCCATTAGGCTTTGTCTAAAACCTACAAAAATTTAAGACCACGAAGGAACAAGCAAAGAGTACACACGCACCTGTCCTAGCTAAGCCACCAAGGCGCGTCCAACAATTTTAACAACCTCCAACAGCCTAACAGTCCTTTATCAAACAAAGTTAACAACTTTAACAGCCTAAATATCAAAGATACGGTTAATAAAATTGTTTAAAAATATATAATCCACTTTTGCTTCAAAAAAAAAAAAAAATTCCTAGTAACAATCAAGAAAACCTTTCTTGAAGACTAAAACTCTTTGGAATGAAATGAAACTTCTTAAGACCCTCTAAAAGATCATAAACTAAGTTTTGACCGTCCAATATTTGCAAAATATTGAGACAAATTGAAGGTTTTAACAGAAATAGGTCAAATATGGGCACGATGAGAAAGAATGATCAAGAAAGCTTCTAAACTTAAAAAGGGCAAAGCAGACCTCCTGATTCATCAACTATACTCGATTTGATTGAGTTTAGGCTTTGGAATCACCTGATTTGATGAAGAATTGAGGGAGATATGCTTGTTTTAAAATTGTGGTCTCGCGGCGAGGCTGAACGCGACACCACCAGATGTGGATAGCTTTTAACTCAGGCCACCAAATTGAATGAAACCCACCGGGGTAAAACTTAGAACTCACCGGAGAACAACCCTTGATGAAGAAAATGGCACGGAAGTTAAAGTTCTTGCCGGAAAACTCGATCAAATCACGACCAGACCGCGGCTTCACTGGATTTGAAGAATCGAAAAGATCGTGAGGAAAGAGAGGAGATTTTACGGAATTGTTATGTCAGATTAATGAAAGATTATGAGATTAAGAGATTCAGAGATTTGTAGATTGAGAGAGAGAGATTAGAGAGAATGATTATTATTGAGATTTTAGAAAAATGAATTTCTTGCTTACAAAGGAAGAGAGAGTTAACTATTTATACTAAACTAGTCTAGGCTTGTTTGGATATTAAGATAACCTAATACATGTTTGGCTACAAGGATAACATAACATTAATCACAAACAAGCTTAAGCCACTCCCTTAGGACTCATGGCGCCTACATAGGTCTAAGGCACACATTCTTCATTTCTTCTTGTTTTGTCTTCATCATTCTTTTTCATTCCAACAAAGAGAGGCATGGACCCACGGATAATAATGGTGAAGCTTATATGGAGTTGGAGAATAAGTATGCAAGCTATATCGGAAAGGGGATATTCCTAGATACGGGACAGACGCTTCACGCTACCACACAACCCAAATACTCACAAGCAAAAGACGTGATAAGTGGAATAAGCAATAGGTGCCAAAAAAACCGAAATGAAAGCTCGAACTAGGAGAGGAACAAATACTTTGAAATAACAGCACAAGGACTTTGCCTGACAAGCAAAAGTACCAATGGCTTGGTCCGTTTGGAATAAAGAAAGTGAAGTTCTATAGAGTGATGTCACCATGGAGGAAAATTGGTGGATGATGTATTAATACTGGATGAAAACTCGAACCAAACCGCACAGACCAAGTTCTGGAGAAAAGAGCAAATGCTTTCTTCCATAATATAATCTGCTTACAAAAAAGGATAAGGCAGTGTCGAGGTTGAGACATTAAACAAACCCTATTGGGAGGCATTCCCTTGACTATCCATTTTCCTTAGTTTTTTTCTAATTTTTCATTTGGCTTTGATATATATATATATACTTCACAACATGTAGATAGATAGATTGAAAAGGAAAAGCGAGAGTATCCATGGACAAATTAAAAAAGGAGAAGAAAATGAAAGGAGAAAAATCAAATGCTTGAGATAACATATTACCAACCCATAACGTAACTGCCCTAGGCCCGGATAAGTTAACCGAGTACAAACCGGTTTAACCTAATTTGTTACTCTATTAGGGTAAACAGGATTCACATGCGGTTCCTTCAGTTTCTGTTTAACCCCTTCACATCTCTTAGCCATTTATACTTTTCGATTCAATAAAAAAAATTCAAAAAACAAAACCGAAATCTTATCTTTGTCTTCTTTTTCTCAAAAATCTATTTTAAACTCTTTCCCTATCGCGACTTTCGATTTCTCTTTGCTTATTAAAAATACTTCTATATTAAATTAATCACTATATTATCCTTCCCATATTTATCTCAATTATAATCATTAAAGAAAAGAGAATAATTAAATTATCAATATAAAAATGGTAATTTAGAAATTAATTACTAAATATATTTTTATATTAAATTAATCACTATATTCTCCTCCCCATATTTATCTCAATTTATTATTATTAAAGAAAATAGAATAATTACATTATCTATGTAAATTATTTTTATGTACACATTAATTACTAAATATGTTTTTATATTAAATTAACCACGATATTCTCCTACCTAAATTGATCTCCATTAGAATAATTACATTATCTATACAAGAAAAAAAATATAATTTTTTCTTTCATTTATATGTTTTTTGTGAGAATCATGTGGCAAAATGGTGGTCACCTCTAATATTTATCGCATATATGAAGTTCGAACTCAACATCCCATGATGTTAAATGAGATATTAAAACAATTAAGATTAATTGACATATATATATATATATAATAAATATAGATGGGAAACACAAGTGTAGAAAACATAAATTTAAACTATTCTGTTACAGATATTATTATAAATATTTTAACTTGATAAGATTAAAATAATAGAAATTAGTCGATATTTATATCCTTTAATTATATAGTAAGGCATGAAAAGGATGATGTTTTTATGATTACAGTTTTCTACATGTTATACCTTCAAAACATGCAAAGATTTTAGACCACTACAAAATGAGTTAAAAAAACAAAATAAAATCATTTTGATTATAAAAGCACTAAAAACAAACTTTAACTATTGCAAAATTGGTCAAAAAGGTTATCTTACCCTATTTTCATTATAATTAAAAAAAATTAAAAAAAAACTTAGACGAATGCAGAATAAAATAAATGGATATATTATCCCATTAGACTCTCTAAATCTATAATAAAATTTATGTAAAATAAATATAAAATTGATTATAAAAAATAAAAAGAAAAATATTACTCAATATATGAATATAAGTTATTCTGTAAAAATAAAAAGTATTTTAAATCAATATAAGACAAGTTAATTTACATCATAAAGTTTTTATAAGGTATAGAGCGGACTAGAATCTAGTTTATATATAAGGTATATATATTTTTGGTGGATGTACAAGAATTTTCTTTAAATTTCACTGTAATTATTTTAAAACATGAAATTAGGAAATATTTTGTTAAACCATAATATTTTTTATTTTTTAGTTTTTTACTGTTTATTTTTTTTTCTAATGCGTTTTTATTGTTTATAATTAATTTATGAAATATTTTTATTTTCTAATTAATATTTTTCTTTATTCTTTTATTGTAATTTATGTTTATGTCATTGTGTTAGAGATAAATCTAATATTTATTAAAAAAATTCCAAAATTTTAAAATATAAAAGTTGATAAAGAAAATATATTTACAGCTACAGTATTTTTAAAATAATTAATTTTATCAATATTTTTTCACATAATTTAAATTGTATTAAAACATTCAAAAATGGCCAAACCAGAGTCAAAACCCAAACAAACTAGTGTTATATCCACGGGAGATAAAAAAGAAACAAACACACAATAATCAGGCTTAACCTTAAAGAAAAGCAAACATAACTACTTAAATCCCATAAGATGAGAGCACTAGCCTATAGAGGCGGATTTTTTTTTGGTCAACTGGATAAAAATAATATATTAAAGAGGATTAGTTACAGAGATACTAACCTAAAGCACGAACACGTGCAGAGACCACGAATACAACCTATACCAAAAACCAACCCTCCCTTAGTCACTAATCGACACAAAGCCGACAAACCCAACCTCTAACTAGTATATCTAAACCTACTAACCATGCCAAAACGCAGAGACCATTCATCACAAAAACTCAAGAAAAAAACAGAGTACAAAATCATCAAACAGAGGCAGGGACTCCGTCATTATCAAAAAGACCAACAAGCCGAATCGGGGGCCCAGAAGCAACGTAAGACTGACTGCAACAATCCGATAAACTACTCTGAGCAATGAGAGAGGCACCTCTTTTTGCTGACTGAGACTCCAAGGTAATTTTCCATTCTCAAAAAAACTCCAATACATTCTGTAAGCCGGCCACCAAACATTTATCTTCAAAGGCAAACTCCATCCGATCCAATTGATGAGATTTCATATCAGAACATTATAAATAGCCAGAGACCTAGAATGAAGTAACGAGAAGGTCCAACGACTATGCAAAAGAACCACTCTCTTTTTATCCTTAGGGACCCAAGTGTTACACTAAATCGGTTCAATTGGTGTAGTTTAATTAAATTGCAAGTATTATTTCAATTATTTAGTTATTAGTTTAATTGTTAGGTTTAATTACTATTATAAATTAAACAATTATGTAAGCTATATTCATTAACCTAATATTTTATAAAGTTTCATATTTTTTTTCAAGGAGACGGTTTTCATAGTGATTTCATTATGATTCTCTTTTGTAATCTATTTGATTCCGGTAAGAAAATGTGTGTTTGTTTCTCAGAACAACTATACGAGATACAAATCTAATATATATGTATCAGTGGTATCAGAGCTTCCTTTCCTCAGCCTCAATGGCAGAAACTCAATCCAAAGCGATCGCGAACCAAAATCAGAACCCGATGACAGAACATGAAGAACAACAGGTGGTAATCTCGTAACTACAAGGCAAATTCCATCAATTCAAGAACGAGATGATGGAAGCGATGAAGGTGTTGATGACGATCCAGCACCAGAATCCGGGAACTCCTAGAGAAACGTTGCAGTCACCAATTCAAAATTCTCATATTGGGCATTCGCTTCAATCATATGCAGGAATCACTCGTCTTCCTAAAATAGACTTCCCAAGATTTGATGGCACAAACATTCAGAATTGGATCTTTAAGGTGGAATAGTAACAAAGGTGAAATTTTCATCGATACACTTCGATGTTGTAGCTGCAACATGGCATAAATCTTTATGTCAATCTTTTTCAGGGAGTAACATCTGCAAAATTTGGTATAGCTATAAATCAGAATTGATGGATAGGTTTGGTGGATTTACAAAGTTGAAAGATTGAGAATCAATTAAAGGTTGGTGTGGTGTATCGCATGTTTGTAAAAAATGTGAATTTCTTGGCAGCAAGATTGAAGAACATGAATCAATCCAAGTAAAAGAAGAACGACCCCTTGAAGAAGAATCAATTTAAGTAGAGGAAGTAAGAGAAGCATGTGAAGAAGAATCGATCAAAAGCATGCAAGAAAATGAAGAAAGAGAATCGATTCTAGAGGATAAAATGATTGAAGCAACCCTATCGATTCAAGAAGATGATTCAAAATCGATGGAACCATTGGTGATGTTTGAATCAAGTCATGATCCAGTGGCAAGATCAATGGAGATAGATAAAGAAACCCAATTTCAGATTATGAGGACAAATAAATCTCAACATCATTGTGTTCATGAAGATACCAATCAGAAGAAATATGCCCACCAGGTATTCAACAAAATGCTAGTTAGAAAAAGGCATCATGAAAAGGAGATAACGAGTTTGTTTAGTAAATGTTGGAAGTTCAAATTCAAGAACAGTATTTCTCAAATAGATGAACAAGACTGAAAGCAGATAAATGGTGATAGTTGCGAGCTGAACCTTGAAATGAAATTGTTGTTCTTCTATGGTTCTCTTCCAAGACCACCAGAACAACAGTTTTTAGAATCTCAAACCTTGAGGTCAAGGTTTCTTAAGGAGTGAGGATTTGTTACAGGAAATCAGTTCAGTTGGTTTGGATTAATTAAATTCCAAGTGTTATTTCAATTATTTTGTTATTGGTTTAATTGTTAGGTTTAATTGCTACTATAATTAAGCAATTATGTAAGCTACATTTATTAATCTAATATTTGTTGGAATGAAGAAGAAATGATGAAGGAAGAAGGCCTTTAACTCTTGTATTAAAGACGTGTGTAGTCTATGTCTAAGGGGAGTGTCTAATGCTTGTTTGTGTTCTAGTATTATGCTATCTTTGTGATGTGGGCACGGACACGACTGGAACCAAGGGGAGGTTCTCAGACGCGGACGCGGGACGGATTCCGGGAGAGGCTCGACCGAAAACCGAAGGAACAACGATGGGGCGGGAGAGGCTCCACCGGGCTAGCGAGAGGAACGGTTGGACGTGCTGGACCACGCGGGTATGGAAGGGAACCACGATACACCAGTAGGCTCCAAACCTTGGTGAGGTTCAAGCCACGGCTACCAAGCTTGTGGAGGGGCTAGGCGGCGTTTTAGAGAGAAACTAGGAATAGATTTTATTTTCTTTTCAAAGTCTGATTTTATTAATGTAAATGACTTGGCTTATATAGGCCTAAGTCTTTAGGGTTTCTGCCCTTAAAGAAAACAACAAGTAGTGTAAAGAAAAACAACAAGAAGCAAGAGTAAAACAACATGAAGTTCGAATAATTGACCTGGGCCGCGAGCCTTGTGGGCTGGTGCGGGCCCAGGTTCTACAATTAGAAAAAAAAATAACTAAACAAAACAGAAATGGCTTGGTCGTGGACTTCCTAAGGTGATGAAGCCCATATCCGAGTGCACACTAAGGGTGTTTCCTCGTTAAAACCTCATTCGGAAAATCCAATGGGATGAAACTGAATGTAGGGAAAAGAGTACAATTCCTTAGTGCATCTTTGACGTCCTTAACCCGGGGTGATGGTAAGGACGCATGAGTCAGCAATCCGACGACTAAGCAGCTCCCAGGGTGGGGCTATGGTGCTGAATTCCGGTCCTTGGTCCGGTCCGTGAGTAGACTTGTGGTTCCTTGGGAGAACCTCAATACGGCGTTCGACATAACGGTTAATCTTGGTTCCTAACGCCTTAGCTATTGATCACGTCATGGGCCCGGTCGGTACTACTGGAACGGCTTCGTTCGGGGCGGGTGGCTTGGGTCGATCGCTGGGTCAGGAAGGCGGTCGGTACGGTCCGGGGCCTCATCATCCCTCCCCTCACCTGCATCAAACAACTCTAAGTCAGAAACATTGAATGTTGGAGAAATGGTAAACTCACCTGGCAGTTCGAGTCGATAGGCATTGTCGTTGATCTTCTTCAAGACTCGAAATGGACCGCCTCCTCTTGGCGCTAGTTTTTCCTTGCGCTTATGTGGGAACCTTTCGGGTCGCATATGCAGCCAAACCCAGTCGTCTTCCTTCAAAGTAGTCTGCTTACGCCCTTTGTTGGCTTGCTTGGCGTATGACTCTGTCTTCTTCTCTAGGTTCTCCTTAATCTTCTGGTGCAGCTTCTTGACGTATTCGACCTTGCTCTCTCCTTCCAGGCTCACAATCTCATCTGTTGGTAAAGGCGTGAACTCCATCGGGGACAAGGGATTGAAGCCATTGACGATCTTGAAAGGGGACTTCTTGGTCGCGAAATAAACGGCTCGGTTGTAGGCGAACTCGACCAGAGGGAGACACTCGAGCCATGACTTCAAGTTGCGCCCTATTGTTGCCCTTAGAAGTGTGGACAGCGTCCGGTTCACCACTTCGGTTTGTATGTCAGTCTGCGGATGGCAAGTCGTCGAAAACACCAGTTTGGTTTCGAGCTTCTTCCATAGGGTCCGCCAGAAATGGCTAAGTAACTTGGTGTCTCGGTCGGACATTATGGTCCTGGAAGAACAGAATTGCAGTCTGTGTGGCGTCATTGGTCTTGGTATAGGGGATAAAATGAGCCATTTTCGAGAATCTGTCTACTACAACGAAAAAAAGAATATTTGTGGTTGAGCTTGAGGTCCGGGGCTTGGTATGGGTGCGGTCCGTCGTGCGCTCCATCGTGGCGTTGGTCGCGGTTGTAGGGTGCATGGTATGTCAGAACGTCAGGTGGTTCCTCATCTTGCGGGTCGCAGGCGTACGAACCGAAGTAATGGGTCTGTCCATTCGTCGTATTTCCTCCGTTTCTCCCGTCTCTGCGATGGGAAGCTTTGGGAATGCCGGGTCTTTGGGGAGGACCAGGTTGATCTAACAGTTTCATACGGTTGGCAAGGGTGTTCATTTGAGCCGTGATCTGGCTCAACATCTGCATTACTGCAGTTGAATCTTGGGGACGATCTGACGCGTCTGAACCACTAGACATGATCACTTAGAAACTTTCCTAATATGGAAACTTTCCTAATCTGGAAACATTTCTAATCTAGAAACTTTCCTAATATAAAATTTTCCTAATCTAGAAACTTTCTTAAAATGGAAACTTTTCTAATTTAGAAACTTTCTTAAGCTGGAAACTTTCCTATTCTAGAATTGGAAACTATCCTAGTTTGGATACTTGCCTAAACTAGAAATGGAAAAGTCCTAAATGGACTTTAAAGAAATTTTTGAAACCTAAATGATTTCCTAATTCGGTTTTGGGAACTTTCCTATGCCTAAGTTATTGCCTAAACTCAATAGGAAATTTTCTCTAAACCAAATCGGCAATAATCCTAGGCGACTTTAGTACTAGTGGGAACTTCCTAAATCGCAAAAGGAAATCTTCCTAAACTGACTAAGGCGGCTGATATAGGGGTAAATTCCATTTTCTAAAAAGGAAACTTGGACACGGGAGAAGGAAACTTTCCTAGGCGGTTTTGGAATCTACCCTATCTTGCTATGGTGGTCTTTAATGTGGCAGGTGAAACCCTAGGAAGGAGGGCTAGGCTAGACGCGGCTGCCAAGGAGGAGCAGCTAAACTAGGATCTATACTCGGATATTAGCTACGTGGGACCTAGCGCGGGTGAAAAGAGGAGCCGCTTAGGCTAGGGTCTATCACTCGGGAACTAACTACACGGCCTAGGGCGCTAAACGCTAAGGCTAGGCTCGGGTTCCTAATCTAACTGCAGGGTACACACGCTAGGGTCTAACAAGAGAAAGCAACAAGGATCCTAGCTACCACACGCGTGAGAGCAAGAGACTTTGGCTCACAATTTCTCAAGCGGTGAAGTGCTCTAGGTGGGTTTCTTTTTACCTAATCCATTTGTTAACAACCTAATCTTTCTTTTATAGTTTTTGTTTTTAATCAATCAAGCTAACAACCTAGCAAGCGTTTAAATTTTTTTTTTTTGATTTAAACGAATGAAACTAAGTGAGTAAAGCAACAATGGAACCTGTTTTTCTTTTGGATTTATGGTAGCGGTTCTAAGTGCTTGTGTTTTTTTTTGACTTAAATCTGGCGCCTCTTCACCTTTCAGGGTAGAAGTGAAAATGAATCAAAGCAGGAAGTTTTAAAACAACAAACAAAAGATAAAAAGCGTGAGAACACAGGGATAGGCACAACCAGGAGTCATGAGCTTTTCAGCTCTGATACCAGATGATGTGGGCACGGACGCGACTGGAACCAAGGGGAGGTTCTCGGACGCGGACGCGGGACGGACTCTGGGAGAGGCTCGACCGAAGAACGAAGACACAACGCTAGGGTGGGAGAGGCTCGACCGGGCTAGCGCGAGGAATGGTGGGATGTGCTGGACCACGTGGGTATGGAAGGGAACCGTGATACACCAGTAGGCTCCGAACCTTGGTGAGGTTCAAGCCGCGGCTACCAAGCTTGTGAAGGGGCTAGGCGGCGTTTTAGAGAGAAACTAGGTATAGGTTTTATTTTTTTGTCAAAGTCTGATTTTATTATTGTAAAGGACTTTGCTTATATAGGCCTAAGTCTTTAAGATTTCTGCCCTTAAAGAAAACAACAAGTAGTGTAAAGAAAAACAACATGAAGTTCGAATAATGGACTTGGGCCGCGGGCCTTGTGGGCTGGCGCGTGCCCAGGTTCTACACTTAGAAAAAAAAAATAACTAAACAAAACAGAAATGGCTTGGACGTGGATTTCCTAAGGTGGTGAAGCCCATATCCGAGTGCACACTAAGGGTGTTTTCTCGTTAAAACCTCATTCGAAAAACCCAATGGGACAAAACCGAAGGTAGGGAAAAGAGTACAATTCCTTAGTGCGTCTTTGACGTCCTTAACCTGGGGTGATGGTAAGGACACATGAGTCAGCAATCCAACGACTAAGCAGCTCCCAGGGTGGGGCCGTGGTGCTGAAGTCCGGTACTTGGTCCGGTCCTTGAGTGGACTCGTGGTATGGCGTTCGACATAACGGTTGATCTTGGTTTCTAACGCCTTAGCCCTTGGTCGCGTCATGGGCCCAGTCGGTACGACTGGAACGGCTTCGTCTGGCTCCGGTGACTTGGGTCGATCACTGGGTCGGGAAGGCGGTCGGTACGGCCCGGGACCTCATCACCTTGTAGCCATTCATGTATAAGGCAATCCTTGTATCCAAACAAGCCTAGACTAGATTAGTATAAATAGATATTTATTTCTTCATTTGTAACTTAAAAACTATAATTCTCTTTTTCTTAATACAATCATTCTTTTCTTATTCTCTCATTCTCTAATTCTACAAATCTCTTAATCTCATATTCTTTCATGGTATCAGAGCCAGGTTACAACAATCTGGGTATAATCCATCATTAAATCTTTGAATAAAGAAGAAATTATCTTCATCACAATCTGTTTTCATTCCTATTTCGTACATCAAAAAACGACAGCTTTTGACAATCTGATTTCTCTAGATTGTTCTTCGGCGAGTTCTAAAGCCACACCAATTGGATTTGCATTTTTTGACCACGGGAATCAAAAGATACGTTTTTTCTTGCATCGGACCTTCGCGATTGCCTCCGCCGCGAACCACCGTGTTTCTCTGAGCATTCTGTCATTAAATCTTCACCAAATCGTGATTTTCAAAATTCTAAAATCAAGCCCATCGAGCCTAGTTTCTGTTTAAAGAAATCAGAACTCAATTCTCCTACGTGTGAAGGAATATCTTGAAGTTTTGTCTCAAGACGTCAGAAATCGCCTCTCACAAGAATCTTGTGATAAAATTCTAATCCTTCTCAGTTTTCTTCAAATATTTGAATCTGGAAAGTTAGATACGTATCTTTTGAGGGTCTCCACGAAGTTTGGTTTCAATCAGAAGGGTTTAAGTCTTCAAGATTGATTTTTTTATTCTTTTATCAAACTTTAAAATTCTGAAAAGGAGGAAACTTGATTTTCTTGGATTGGTATATTGGTAAATCTAGAAATTTGTGCTAGATCATTATTGGTGTTGAAGATAAGGACTGTTAGTAGTTGATCTTGTTGGTTGGAGTTAGTCAAATTATGTTGCAGGAGTTGTAGAAATTGGGTGGTTGAAGTCGGTTACAAGTGCACCACGCGCCTGCAAGTACATCACACGACCTTGGGTCTTGCCTGATCACGCGGCCTTGGGTCTTGCCTGAAATTCGGTCACGCTCCTGCCTGTATCACCCTCTTGGCTGATCTCACGCACACGACGATGTTCATTCCAAGCTTGTCCGAACACGGCATACACGCTCTTGGTAATCACAGTTGTCCCGCGTCCCGACCAGCTCATCTGACCAACTTTGTCCCGACCAGACGTCCCGACCAGAAGTCCCGATCATACGTCTCGTCTAGCTACACAAGCCAGCTCCTGTCAGCCTCTAAAGCATGGAGATTCAAACTACATTCAGGACTCCAGACATTCTACATGGAGAAAATTATCTCTTATAGTCTAGGACCATGAAAACTACATTGGGTGGTAAAGGCCTTTGGAATCATATTTCAACAAATGGCCTTGAAGAAAATGAAATTGCTGAATTTAATGAGGCTGTGGCTGCTCAGCTAAATGGTACCAAAAAGATCAGTTGGTACTCTCTATACTTCAAAACTCTCTTGCTAGTGATCTCTTATAAGCTTATTCATTTTGTGAGAATGCTAAGGAACTTTGGGACACATTGCAAAATGTGTATGGAAACACCACTAACCTCTTAAGAATTTTTGAGGTGAAAAAGTCTTTGAATGAACTGAAGCAGGAGGATGCAGAATTCACAAAGCACTATGGCTCATTCAGAGCATTGTGGGCTGAGCTAGAGATGCTAAGGCCAGCCACCATTGACCCAATTATTCTCCTTGAAAGGAAATAACAAGATAAGATGTTTGGGTTACTACTAACTCTTAACACTGCTTACTCAGATCTTATTAAGCATATTCTCAGGTCTGATAAACTTCCTGATGAGGACATCGTACCAATGACTGCACCACGAGTTCCACCAGGACCACTGACACGTTCCAAGGCTCGAGCCTTGGGAGACAAGTTCAACCAGCTGATGGAGATAGCAGATACCCAGACGACGGATGAAGGCCCACCAGACGGCTCAGAGGTTCATCAAGGCCCGTTTGATTCAGCTAAGGAACATTGGAGGTTCCTACTCGAAGACTCTTCTACCTCCGGTGTCTTTACCATCACCATTCGGTAAAGGCACCAAAAGACGTGCTAAGAAATTGTACTCTTTTTCCTATCTTCGGTTTTGTCCCACTGGGTTTTCCGGAGAAGCTTTTAATGAGGCAACACTCTTAGTGTGTAAAACGACGAAGACTTGTTCACAGAACACGCCACCCTTCACAAGTCTTAGTCAAATTCGGCCTTTTTTCATATACAAGGCTTAACTATCACATTTCTTCATTATTTAGACTAAGTATAAGTTTAAGGCCTTAAGCCCTTATTTTTATGTTTAAGTTATTTGGCCTTAAGCCCATTTCTTTTCTACATCAAAAAGAACTTCATGTTGTTTTTATTTATACTACTTGTTGTTTTGGGTAAAGATCATGTTGTTTACCCTAAGTTGTAACTAAAAGGCCTATATAAGCCTCATCTCTTACAAGTAATAAGAGAACTCGAATTTTAACAAAACAAAAACCCTAGTCTACTTTCAAACGACTGCTGCCTCCCTTGAGAAGCTTGTCTTCGTTCTTCATGTGACAAGAAGAACAACTTGGTGTATCACAAGTCTTCTGCAGCTTGTGTGGTCCTTTCAATCCACTCATTTTCATCCAACTCGCTTCTGGAGGTCTCGAGTTTCTCGACCAATAGTTGCACCACCACTACGTTTACATAATCTGGTATCAGAGCACAAAAGCTCCTGCTCATCAGGTTGATTCTATCCTTTTGTTTTTGGCGATTTCTTCTTTGTTTTTGTGCAATAGTTTTTGGCTGTTGATTGTGTTTCTTTCTCTTTCCCCTGAGGTTCTCGGTAAGAAGGAGAGGAATCAAGTCACATACCACAAACATCCTACAAAAAAATACAAAAAAAAAATCAGGTTCTATCATTTCTTGTTATTATTTTTCATAATTCAAAAAAAAAAAACGTAGAAGAAATTTGCTTGTTTTATTTCTTGTTTGTGTTAAATTTTTTTTAGACAAAAAAATAGAAAAAAAAATTGGTTTTTTTCATTGTTTATTTGTTGCTAGAATTTTTTTTTAAAAATTAAAAGAAAACAAAAATATTGTTTAGGTTGTTTAAAATCATTCTAGGACCTTTAGAAACTCACCTAGAACACCTCTCACATACTTGAAATCTCTAAGGAGTTGTGTGTGTTGCTTGTGCCTTGCTAGGTTACCCTTAGTCACCCTAGGTTATCTATCCTTAGGTCCGAGCCGTGAACAGCCCACCTATTTGTGTGTTGCGTCCGTGTAGCTAGCTAGGTAGCCAACATCGAGTCTTAGGTTTAGTTCTAGGTCGTGTTCCTGTCCCCATCCGCGTTTGTGTCCGTTTCTAGGTTTAGGTTTAGGTCGCACGAGTCTTTGCCTTGTCCCTAGTACCGTCCCGCGTCACTAGTGTTCATGTGTGTAGGTTTTATCGAGTACCTTGCCGCGTCCCACCTTAGGTCGAGTGTTGTGTCTAACCGCTCAGTAGTCTTGTACCATGTAGGCTAGGTCTAGGTAAGCGGCCGTCCCTAGTTACCATTACCGAACCCTTCCCTCGCACCATACAAGCTCACCGTCCCGCGTAGCACCCCACCACCCTGTTCCGCGTCTAGCTTCAGATAGTTCCTGTCTGCTCACTAGTCGCCCACGTCCCGTTTGTCTTGTCCCTAGCTAGGTCGTGTGTGTGCATTAGGCGGCTAGGTTCGTTAGATCAGTTAGTGTCTAGATTCTTAGCTGTGAGTTTTAAGAAGTTTTCCCTAGTAATTTAGATAGGTTCCTTAAGTTTTCTAGGCAAGAAATTAATTTAGGAAATTTTCTAGATAGTTTTAGGAAGTTTCATAGATTTTTTTATTAGGCATTAAATTTTAGGATATACTCTATTTATTAGTTTCAACTTATTTTAGGTTTCCTTTTCTAGACTTAGGAAAATTTCCTTTTATTGATAGTTTCCATTTTGTGTTTTAGCTAGTTTCTTTTTCTTCCGGGAAACTTTCTATTTCTAAAGATTTCTTTTCTCGGAAAAAGAAATATGTCAGGACAGGAAAAGTCCACGTCTGGGCAGCGCAATCAAACAATGATGCAGCTGTTGCAAATATTGACTGCCCAGATGTTAACCGTCACGACTCGTCTTGAGCGTTTGGAGCAGCCGACACCAGCACCTGCCGCACATACACATCAGCACCGATATGACCGACCCGAGGCATCCCACCGTGGACTGGGATGAGACCACTATTATGATGACCCACTGCCGCCACCCAGGCAGCCAGCCGTTCACCCAGACGTCAAACTGAACCCACCCTCCTTTTTTGGGAAAGCTAGACTCCGAAGAATATTTAGACTGGGAAAGGCGAATGGAGATACTTTTTGAATACTATAACTACGATGATCCCCGTAGAGTTGCATTAGCAACAGCTCAGTTCACCGACCATGCACTGGCATGGTGGGATCGCGAGATCGCCACTCGCAGAAGAGCAAGATTGGGAGCTCTAACTTCATGGTACGAGCTGACCCAGCTGATGAGGCGACGCTACGTACCACCTCACTTCCACCGAGAACTCCAAAGATGATTAAGACGTCTTACCCAAGGCAGCAAAACGGTGTCTGAATACTTTGACGAGTTCGTGCACCTACGTATCACGACCTTGGTGAGATTTTCCACCTAGCGGTTCAGATCGAGAAGAGCAACCGACGAAAGTCTTCAGCGCCAATAAGACCAAAGAGCACTTGGGGTACTGGCCCCAAGCCATTTGACCGCACTGACCCCACAGGTGACCCACAGCAAAGGGGCAAGGCCGTGGACAGCAATATGCCTCCCAAGGCACCAACGATGACCCCCAGGCCTAGCCCACCAACTTCTAAAACAAGTCAACAACAGAAGAGTAGCGCCATCACATGCTTCAAATGGAAAGGTAGAGGGCACATGTCTCGTGAATTCCCTAACCAAAGGACTATGGTTTTGACTGCTTCCGGAGATTACGACTCAGCAGGCGAGCAAGAGGAGGATCCTCCTACGGCTGACCCAATGTCTGAAGGAGATGTAGAATACGCTGACTCGGGAGAGATGTTAATGATCAGGAGAGTTCTCAGCTCGAGGTTAGAGCAAGAGGAGATTGAGCAGTGTAAAAACATTTTTCACTCAAAATGCACTATCCTAGGAAAAGTGTGTTCCCTCATCATCGACGGTGGCTCCTGCACAAATGCTGCCAGCAAGTACATGGTAGAAAAACTTGGGCTACTAGTGACTAAACATATGAAATCCTACAGACTTAGGTGGCTTAACAACAAGACAGAGCTATATAAATCCGACCAGGTCCGAGTTTCTTTTAGCATAGGACGGTATCAGGATCAAGTTTTGTGTGATGTCGTTCCCATGTCAGCCGGACATCTCCTATTGGGACGACCCTGGCAATTCGATAAAGAGACTACGCATAATGGGCGCACAAACTTCTACTCTTTCATCCATGATAAGCGTAGGTACAACCTAGCACCTATGTCGCCACAAGAAGTGCACAGGATGCAACCCAAAATGGCCAAAGACCAGCATGCCCGTAAAGAAAACTTCCTCGTCAACATAGCAGATATGAGGAAGGCGGTTAAACCACAAGCACTCAGCTCGTACACATGCTATACCAGGAGGTATTGAGCGCATCCGAGGCCGCCAGCAGCACTCTACCCGCGGATGTCCAATCCTTATTGGATAAATACTCGGACGTCTTCCCAGACGAGATCCCTCCAGGGTTACCACCCCTCAGAGGCATTGAGCATCATATCAACCTCATTCCCGGCGCCCCAATTGCCGAACAAACCCGCCTACAAGGTTACTCCGGAGGAAGCCAAAGAACTCGAACGACAGGTTCAAGATCTCATGGCTCAAGGCTACGTCAGAGAAAGCCTTAGTCCTTGTGCAGTTCCTGTCCTCCTAGTGCCGAAGAAAGATGCAAGTTGGCGGATGTGCGTCAACTGTCGCGCTATCAACAACATAACTGTCAAGTATCGACATCCTATTCCACGACTCGACGACATGTTGGACGAATTAAGTGGAGCCTCTGTTTTCTCCAAAATTGATTTAAGACTAAGTTGGGCCTCTACGAGTGGTTGGTAATGCCCTTCGGCTTGTCCAACTCACCAAGCACCTTCATGCGTCTCATGAATCAAGTCATCCGGCCATTCATTGGAAAATTTGTTGTGGTTTACTTTGACGACATACTCGTCTATAGTGCGTCCTAATCAGATCACTTGGACCATTTGGAGACTGTAATCGTGACACTCCAGAAGGAGCAGTTGTACACGAACCTTAAAAAGTGTACCTTCTGCACGGATCATGTTGTTTTCCTCGGATTCGTCGTGAGCTTGCAGGGACTTCGAGTCGACAAAGAAAAGATTCGCGCAATTCAGGAGTGGCCCACGCCGATTAATGCCAGCCAAGTTCGGAGTTTTCATGGGCTAGCAAGCTTGTACCGACGGTTTGTCCGAGATTACAGTATGATTGCCAGCCCATTGACATTAACCATCAAGACGAACCAAGATTTCAAGTGGGGCCCGGAACAAGAAAAGTCCTTCCAGTTGTTGAAGGAGCATCTCACACGCGCACCTGTCCTTACACTGCCAGATTTTGACAAGACCTTTGAAGTCGAGTGTGACGCTTCAGGTGTAGGCATTGGACCAGTCCTGACACAGGGTGAAAAACCAATTGCATACTTTAGTAAAAAATTAAGCGGAGCAGCTTTAACTATCCTACGTACGACAAGGAGCTTTACGCGTTGGTCCGAGCCTTGCAGACCTGGCAACATTATCTGCTCTCGAGAGAATGCGTCATACACACGGACCACCAGACACTTCAACATCTTAAGGGTCAGACGACGCTCAAGAAAAGACATGCTCGATGGCTGGAGTTTATCGAAATATTCCAATACATCATTAAGTACAAGAAAGGCGCAGACAATGTCGTAGCTGATGCATTATCCCGCAGACACAACCTGATTTCGGTCATGGAGTCAAAGGTTATGGGCTTTGAAATGTTCAAGAACCTCTATGCTGAATATCACGACTTCCAGGAGGCTTTCAAGGAACATGGTCAGGGCAAATACAACTGATTCTATTTGTTTGATGGATTTCTCTTCAAGGACAAGCGTCTTTGCATTCTCGGCGGATCCGTTCGAGAATTTCTGCTGAGAGAGGCCCATGGTGGCGGATTAATGGGGCATTTTGGTACCGACAAAACCTTGAGTATGCTCAAGGAACACTTCTATTGGCCACGTCAACGCCGAGATGTGGAAGCCCATTGTGAGAAATGCCTTGTCTGCAAACGGTTTAAGTCTAAGATGCACCCACAAGGTCCGTACATGCCACTGTCGGTTCCATCGTCGCCATGGACAGATATTTTGATGGACTTCGTGCTCGGCTTACCACAAGTTCATCACAAGGACTTCATCCTCGTCGTGGTAGATCGTTTTTCCAAGATAGCTCACTTCATACCATGCAACAAGACGAACGATGCAATTCAGACGGCAAATTTATTCTTCCGAGAGATAGTCCGCCTGCACGGCATCCCGAGGACCATTGTGTCCGACCGGAACACTAAGTTTCTCAACCATTTCTGGCGAGTACTGTGGAAGAAGCTTGGCACCAACTTGCTTTTCTCCACGGCATATCACGCACAGACGGATGGTCAGACCGAGGTCGTCAACAGGACACTCTCTCAGATGCTGCGAGCGACAATTGATCGTAACTTGAAGAATTGGCTAGAATGTCTTCCCTATGTCGAGTTTGCCTACAACAGAGCGATTCATTCTGAAACTAAGAAGACACCATTCGAGATCGTCTACGGCTTCAACCCAACTACACCGATCGAATTCGTACCTATACCACTCGGGGAGGTTGTCAGCTTGGAGGGAGAAGCCAAAGCGGAGTATGTCAAGCGCCTGCACCAGGAAGTCAAGGAGAATCTGGAACGGAGGAACTCTCAAATAGCAAAGCACGCCAACAAGAGCAGGAGGCACGTGGTCTTTAAGGAAGGAGATTGGGTTTGGCTACATCTGCGACCCGAACGTTTTCCCCAACGCCGAAAGAGCAAACTGGCACCACGAGGAGACGGCCCGTTCAGAGTCCTGCGTCGCATCAATGACAATGCCTACCAACTGGAACTCCCAGGTGAGTATAATGTTTCCACTACGTTTAATGTTGCTGACTTGGAGTTAATTGATGCAGGGGAAGATTTTACTTTAAAGAACAAAGCACCTGAAGAAGGAAGGAATGATGAGGACATCGTACCAACGACTGCACCACGAGTTCCATCAGGACCACTGACACGTTCCAAGACTCGAGCCTTGGGAGACAAGTTCAACCAGCTGATGGAGATAGCAGATACCCAGACGACGGATGGAGGCCCACCAGACGGCTCAGAGGTTCATCAAGGCCCGTTTGATTCAGCTAAGGAACATTGGAGGTTCCTTTTCGAAGACTCTTCTACCTCTGGTGTCTTTACCATCACCATTCGGTAAAGGCACCAAAAGATGTGCTAAGAAATTGTACTCTTTTTCCTATCTTCGGTTTTGTCCCACTGGGTTTTCCGGAGAAGATTTTAATGAGGCAACACTCTTAGTGCGCAAGACGAGGAAGACTTGTTCACAAAACACGCCACCCTTCACAAGTCTTAGTCAAATTCGTCCTTCTTTTTTCTACAAGGCCTTAAATATCTCGTTTCTTCATTATTTAGACTAAGTATAAGTTCAAGGCCTTAAGCCCATATTTTTATGCTTAAGTTATTTGGCCTTAAGCCCATTTCTTTTCTACAGCAAAAAAAACTTCATGTTGTTTTTATTACACTACTTGTTGTTTCGGGTAAACATCATGTTGTTTACCCTCAGTTGTAACTAAAAGGCCTATATAAATCTCATCTTTTACAAGTAATAAGAGAACTCGAATTTTAACAAAACAAAAACCCTAGTCTACTTTTAAATGACAGCTGCCTCCCTTGAGAAGCTTGTCTTCGTTCTTCTTGTGACAAGAAGAACAACTTGGTGTATCGAAAGTCTTCCGCAGCTTGTGTAGTCCTTTCAATCCACTCCTTTTCATCCAACTCTCTTCTGGACGTCTCGAGTTTCTCGACCAATAGTTGCACCACCACTACACTTAGATCACTTCCTAGCTTGGAAGATGTTTGTGCTCAAATCCAAAAGGAGCAAGGATCCCATGTCTCTTTGGCAACAAGGCTGAATTGGTGGCTGCACACAAGTGTTTCTTCAAATCAACAACAACAAATGAACCTAGGAAGAAGAGACCAACTTGTGACCATTGCAAAAGGAGTGGCCATACAAAGAAGGAGTGTTGGGTAATCCATCCTGAGCTGAAGCCAAGTTTGGCTCTTGAGAGATAACAGCCCACAGCCGGCCACACTCAGCTGCAAGCAGCCGACAATGGTGTTGGAATTAAAGAGTGTTTATGAAGACTAAAGGGAGATAGGTTCTAGAAGGTGAATGGATAAGGCCACACTGGCCAGCTCCAACGGCCGACTCCAGCTCACCATGCCACGCCCTTAGATACTAAAGTAGATGCTCTGGATATTCCTTCTAATCTATCTATTTAAACTATGTAATGGTTATTATGTAATTAAAGCAAGAAATAAAAAGACTCTATTTTCTATATTCTTGTCTCATGAATCTCTTAAACTCTCCTCTAAAATCTTAAACAATCTAATATTTCATCATGGTATCAGAGCATCTTATGCTCCTAAGGTGCTAAAACTTCCGCAAAATCTTATTTTCTCTTTGGCTCTTGTTGAAAAATCATAATAAACATCTCTTAATCTACCCATTCTGAGATTAAAATCCTCAAAGACCCATTTGGTGATGAGTTATGGGAGATTAGTTATGGTTATTGTTTGTTTCCCTTGAGCTTAAGACTTGTTTTTCATTCGCAGTTTTCCTTTTCTTAAACCCTCTTTCACCATTGTTGTACGGTCTCAAGCTTCCAAAGATAGCTCGTTTCTGGTCAAGATCCCATCTTTTGGTTTAAATCATAGCTGTTGATCGAACCAGAACGTGTTGGGACGCTTCTATTCTATTTTTGGTCACTTCTGGTCGAAGCAGGATCGTACCATGCCATGGATGTACGGACGAGAGCTGCGATATAGCTCGGCGAGTCCTTAAAACAAGAACTCGTGTGTTCGTTTATCTCTCTTTGCAATCAGCCTTCGATCCTGACCTCAAGAGAAGTGAAAGGAGACACCTTTTGCTCTTGTCCGTACTCATCTTCCCCAAGTTACCCGCGAACCAGAAATCGTACAAGTCACTACCCGGTCGAAAGGCAGCTCCTTTTTCACACTAAGAAGATTCCTTTCTCAAGATTGAGTGGACTATTTGAAGATATCCAAGCTCAAAGAAAGATTTTTTTTAGATTTAAATCTATTTCTAATCTTCCCGCCTGAAGCTGCGATTCAAAACTCATTCCATACAAGCCAAGCCATAGCTGACTTTGTTCTTTAAAAAAAAAAATGGAAAACCCCAAGATGATTGTAGCTCCTATGATATTAAAAGGGCTAAACTACTTATTATGGTCACGAACAATGAAAACTACCTTGTGTAGTAGAGGTTTGTGGAACCATGTTCTCCTTGATGAAGCTCCAAGAGAAGCTATAGAAGATGAAGCTCTCGGTGACCAAGGAAGATTAACCACAGAAGCCATGAACAAATGGTTTCAAGAGGATCAACTAGTCCTCTCCATTCTCCAAAACTCCCTTGAAGGATCCTTGTTGGAGGCATACTCTTACTGTGAAACATCAAAAGACTTGTGGGACACACTTAAAAATGTGTATGGAAATACATCAAACCTCATGCGCATATTTGAAGTGAAGAAAGCTCTAAATGAACTTCATCAAGAGGATATGGAGTTTACTAAGCACTATGGGAAGTTCAGGGCTTTGTGGGCAGAGGTTGAAATGTTACGACCAAGTACCATTGATCCTATCACTCTTAATGAAAGGAGAGAGCAAGATAAGGTCTTTGGCTTGCTCATGACATTAAACCCGAGCTATACAGACCTCATTAAGCATCTCCTCAGAGAAGATAAACTGCCAAGTCTTGAAGATGAGTGTGCCAAGATCCAGAAAGAACAAGGATCTCAAGGTCTGTTTGGAAACAAGGGAGAGATTGTCACAGCTCACAAGGTGTGGCACAAACCGGAAACAAAGAAAGGTCTTGCGTGTGATCATTGCAAGAAAAAGGGACACACCAAGGATAAATGTTGGTTGGTTCATCCACACTTAAAGCCGATTTGGTGGAAAGACTCAAAAGCCCATGCTTCACAAGATATATCATCACGCATCACCCAGCTCAACTTGCAGCATACATCCAGACCAAACCATGAGGGGGCGCAATGCAGTGCAAATCAAATCAGCCTTAGCCGGGGAAGTTCCAGTCAGATCAGCTCATACAGTCACAACTTATCAGATGAAAGGATCCAGCCTCCAAACAATGCTGTGACTAAGTCAGACCTTGAAGCTCTCATCAAAGCTCTCAAGGAGTCTGGTATTTCTGGTCACACCTATACTGCCTCTTTCACTAGCTCTTGTGATGATTTGAATATCTTAAAACCATTGATAGTTGATTCAGGAGCATCTCACCATATGATCAGTGATTCTAGGTTGATTAGTGACATATAACCGGTTCTAGGAAATGTGATGATAGCTAATGGAGAACAGATACCTATTAAAGGAATTGGCAAACTTAGACTATTTGGAAAGGAATCAAAAGCCTTCTTTATGCCATCCTTTACCTCAAATTTGTTGTCTGTAAAAAGAACAACCACTGATCTTAATTGCTATGCTACTTTTGGGCCTAATGATTTTTTCTTTCAGGATATTGAAACCAAAAGAGTACTTGGCAGAGGAGGAACAAAGAATGACTTATATGTGCTTGAAGATCTCCAGCCTATATCTAGTCGTTCTATTGTTAATAATGCATCTAGTCTTAATGCTTCTAATTGTGAAAATGGTTTATGGCATGCTAGACTAGGTCATCCCCACTTGAAAGCTTTAAAACTTTTATTCCCTAAGATCTCGTTTAATAATGACTCATGTGAAGCATGTATCCTTGGTAAACATTGTAGGAGTGTTTTTCCCTCATCCAAAACGGTTTATAATGAATGCTTTGAACTTATTCATTCTGATGTTTGGACATCCCCATGTGAATCAAGAGATACAAATACTTTGTTACCTTCATAGATGAGAAATCAAAATACACTTGGATCACATTGCTTCCATCTAAAGATAGGGTTTTAGAAGCGTTTAAGAACTTTCACTCACACATATCTAACCAATATAATGTGCACATCAAATGTTTAAGGTCAGATAATGGTGGGGAGTATATTAGCCATGGATTCAAGCACTTTCTTGCTGAAAAAGGGATTACACATCAGACAAGTTGTTCTTATACACCACAGCAGAATGGTGTGGCTGAGAGAAAGAACCGGCACTTGATGGAGGTGGCCAGAACTTTAATGTTCCATATGCATGTCCCAAAGAGGTTTTGGAGTGATGCAGTGGTCACAGCATGTTACCTCATCAACAGAACTCCTACTCGCATCCTTTCTGATCAATCACCCTTTGAGGTACTTAATAAAACTAAACCTTCACTTGATCATCTAAGGGTGTTTGGGTGTGTGTGCTTTGTCTATATTCCAGGTGATCACAGAAATAAGTTGGATGCAAAGAGTATAAGGGCCATTTTTCTTGGGTATTCTCCAACACAAAAAGGCTACAAGTGCTATGTACCAGATACTAGGCGAGTTATGGTGTCAAGAGATGTTCAATTCTTAGAAAATAGAAGTTTCTATGATGGACAGAAGTGGGAAGATATTAAGGACATCTCAACACCATCAGAAGATAGAGCTACCAGTCTTAGACAACTCCTAGAGGATCTTGGTCTACAGCATTATGACTCTACTCCTCGGCAGACTTCCACTCCTATGGCACCAGTTTCAGAAGAATCAGCAACCTGGCCGGATGAACCAAGTGAGAGTCCTGATCATGAAGGGGGGCATGATATTCCTGAATACTCAGAAGCTCATAATCAGGACAACCAAGGACAGCAATCTACAACTTCATCATCAGCTCCACAAGGAAACAACCAATCCGATCAAGAAGAAGGTGCGATTGAGCTAAGGAGAAGCAAGAGGGTGAAGTTCCCACCTGGACACTGGAAAAATACTAGGGTCTACTACAACAACCAGGCTGTGGCACATCCATAACAGGCTATATGTAACTTGGTGCACATACCTCAGGAACATCAGGCCTTCATTGGAACTTTGGATCAAGAACATGTTCCTAAGAATTATGAGGAGGCTAAGGAACACAGAGTTTGGAAAGAAGCCGTTGCTGATGAAAGACTTGCTATGGAAAGGAATCATACTTGGGATGAGTCCGATTTACCAAAAGGCAAGAAGGCAGTAAGCTCTAGATGGGTATTCACAATCAAATACAAAAGCAATGGAGAAATTGAGAGATACAAGGCAAGGCTTGTGGCCAGGGGTTTCACTCAGACATACGGAGATGACTACAGGGACACCTTTGCTCCAGTTGCCAAGCTTCATACAGTTAGGGTCATTCTCTCTCTTGCCACCAACTTAGAATGGGATCTATGGCAGATGGATGTCCAGAATGCCTTCCTTTAAGGAGAATTAAAGGAAGAGGTGTACATGACACCACCACCTGGCCTAGAAGACACTGTTGCTCCAGGGAAAGTTCTAAGATTGAGGAAAGCAATTTATGGTATCAAACAGTCCCCTAGAGCCTAGTATCACAAATTGAGTGTTACACTGAGATACAAAGGATTCAGGAGATCAGAAGCTGATCATACCTTGTTCACACTTCAGAGCCAAGCAGGTATTGTTGTCATTGTCATCTATGTAGATGATATTATCATCTCAGGGAATGACAAGGTAGGAATTCTTTCTACTAAAGAATATTTGAAATCTGTTTTTGACATCAAAGACCTTGGAGAACTCAAATATTTTCTTGGGATTGAAGTATGCATGACTAATGATGGTTTGTTTATCTCTCAGAGGAAGTACATTCTTGATTTACTAACAGATGCAGGAATGTTGCAAGCCAAGGAAGCTAAGACTCCACTAGAAGAAGGGTATAAAGTTGGAACTCAGGGGGAGCAAGAAGACGACGCCTTTGAGGATGCCAAACTCTACAGGAGACTAGTTGGTAAGCTAATTTATCTTACCATAACCAGACCTGATTTGTGCTTTGCTGTCAATCAGGTAAGTCAGCACATGAAAACACCGAAGATGTACCATTGGAGGATGATAGATCGAATCCTAAGATATCTCAAGGGGTCTCATGCTCAAGGAATCTGGATGGGGAACAACAGGAACACTGAGATTGTTGGATACTGTGACGCTGATTGGGCTGGAGACAGACATGATAGGAAGTCTACTACTGGGTATTGCACTTTCATTGGAGGAAATCTTGTTACCTGGAAAACCAAAAAGCAGAAGGTTGTTTCATGTTCAAGTGCAGAAGCTGAATATATGGCAATGAGAAAGTTAACTACCGAATGCATATGGCTCAAGGCTCTTCTTCAAGATCTAGGGATTGAAGTCAAGATTCCTATCACAATGCACTGTGATAATCAAGCAGCATTTTCATATAGCCTCAAATTCAGTATTCCATGAGAGGACCAAGCACATTGAGGTTGATTGTCACAAGGTCAGGGAGGCTGTAGAAAAAGGGGTGATTCTGCCGTGCTATACAAGAAGTTCAGAGCAATTGGCAGATATATTTACAAAGGCAGCTAGCTCAAAAGTCTGTGAGTTCATTCTTCCCAAGCTTGGACTCATGGAGATTCTAAGTCCATAATCTTCCCTTATCATGAGAACCATACTCTTTTTCCCTTAGAATGTTTTTGTCCCACTGGGTTTTGCATTCTAAGGTTTTTAATGAGGTGGTTTCTCATGATATCCAAGTTTAACCATTTATTCATGGTTAAACTTGAGGGGGAGTGTTGGAATTAAAGAGTTTTTATGAAGACTAAAGGGAGATAGGTTCTAGAAGGTGAATGGATAAGGCCACACTGGCCAGCTCCAACGGCTGACTCCAGCTCACCATGCCACGCCCTTAGATCCTAAAGTAGATGCTCTGGATATTCCTTCTAATCTATCTATTTAAACTATGTAATGGTTATTATGTAATTAAAGCAAGAAATAAAAAAACTCTATTCTCTCTATTCTTGTCTCATGAATCTCTTAAACTCTCCTCTAAACTCTTAAACAATCTCATATTTCATCACATGGCATGTACAAGCTCTCGGCTTCTTCTTCAAAAGCGTATACCAGCTCCCATTGTCACTCGGCCCCAATCAGTTCCATGTCTTCAGCATCTGAATTTGTGACAAAATCAGATTTAGAAGCTCTTCTCAAAGCAATTAAGGATGGTAATTTGTTGGGTAAAACTTTTCATGTTTCTTTTCAAACTTCTTTGACTCCTAATATCTCTAAATCATTAGTTGTTGATTATGGTGCTTCTCATCATATGATTAGTGATTTACGATTGCTAGAGAATTTAGAACCTGCCTTACGTAATGTTGTCATTGCTAATGGAATCAAAATATCAATTAAAGGCATAGGAAAACTTAAGTTGTTTGATAAAGAATATAAAGCCTTTTACATGCCATCTTTTACTTCAAATTTGCTTTCAGTTAAAAGAGCTACTGATTTAAATTGTCAAGTTATGTTTGGTCATAATGATTTCTACTTTCAGGATATTGAGACTAGTAGGAGATTTGGGCAAGGAACTACAAAAGATGACTTGTATGTACTTGAAGATATGACCAATGCAAGGGGGTTATAACCGGTTGCTAGTACTAGCTCTTTTAGTGATGATTCTGATCTTTGGCATGCTAGAATAGGACATCCTCATCCTAGAGCACAAGAACTAATTTTTCCTGGTTTAAAAATGCCAAAGGATATGTGTGATTCTTGTATACTTGGGAAACATTGCAAAACAGTTTTTGAGAAATCTTTGCTTAGTTATGATAATTGTTTTGAGTTGGTGCATTCTGATGTTTGGACATCTACATTCTCATCTAGAGAAAACCACAAGTATTTTGTGACATTTATTGATGAAAAGTCCAAATATACTTGGATCACTTTGCTTAGTTCTAAAGATAGAGTATTTGATGCATTTCTAAATTTTCAAGCATATATTACTAACAAATACAATGCAAGTATTAAATGCTTTAGAACAGATAATGGAAGGGAATACACTAGCACCAGACTTCAACAACACTTGGCCAAGCATGACATTGAACATCAAACCAGCTGTCCTTACACTCCACAGAAAAATGGAGTGGCTGAAAGGAAGAATAGGTATTTGATGGAAGTTGTGAGAACAATGATGTTCCACAAGAAAGTTCCCAAAAGATTTTTGGGGGATGCTCTTGTAGCTGCATGCTACTTGATTAATATGACTCCTACAAAAGTCCTAGATGACTTGTCTCCATTTGAGGTACTAAACAAAATTAGAAATAACATTGACCACTTAAGAGTTTTTGATTGTGTTTGTTTTGTATTAGTTCCAAAAGAGCAAATAAACAAGCTGGAACCAAAGAGTACCAAAACTATGATCATTGGGTATTCCTCCACCCAGAAAGGATACAAATGTTATGATCCAGAGACTAGAAGAGTCTTAGTATCCAGAGATGTCAAATTCCAAGAATCCAATGGTTTCTATAAAGAAGGAACTTGGGATTAATTCAAAGACATCTCCAAAACAAGATCAGACCAAGCTAAGAACTTTAGGAGGCTCTTGGAGAGCATTGACATAGTTTCTCCTCATCCTCAGCACACGGTCACTGCTCCTCAGCCTGTACCAGCCGCGTCCAGCCCCAGCCCAGCCTCTGCTCCGGTAAGGCCAGCCGGGCCGCGGCCATCAACCCCGACCGGTCCTTCCAATCCGTGGCCTGATCTTCCCTTCAGCTCTCCTGGTCTTCCTCCTCTTGAACATGAGGGGGGGGGGGGGGGGAGAAGCATCTACTCATGTCAACCAAGACTCAACAGGAGATGAACCAATTCTAGTCTTAGCTTCCAAATGATCAAGAGATGTGCCAACTCTTATTGAAGTTTTAGGTGAAGGAGAGGAACATATTCAAGAAGCTCCACCTACAGTGTTAAAAAGGAGCACAAGACAAAAGAATCCACCAGTCTTCTACAATGGGAATGTTGTGGTTCATCATGATCAGGGAGTTTGTAACATTGCTCACTTACCTACTAACCATGTTGCTTTCATTTCAAGTCTTGATAAGGAACATATTCCAAACACATATGAGGAAGCTATGACTAAGAAGGAATGGAGGAAAGCTATCCTAACTGAGAAACAAGCCATGGAAAGGAATGGTACCTATGCTCCAGCCACTTTACCTAAAGGAAAAGGGCTGTACTAAGTGGATTTTTACCATTAAATACAAAAGCAATGGTAAAATTGATAGATATAAAGCTAGGTTGGTGGCTAGAGGTTTTACTCAGATATATGTTGAAGATTATAGGGATACCTTTGCACCTGTAGCTAAGCTTCATTCTGTTAATGTTGTTCTTTCAGTTGCTATTAACCTTGATTGGAGTTATGTCAAATGGATGTTAAGAATGCATTCGTACAAGGTGAATTAGAAAAAGAGGTATACATGTCACCTCCACCAGGTCTAGAGGAAGAGGTAGGAGCCGGCAACATACTCAGGCTGAGGAAGGCCATCTATGGCCTTAAACAATCTCCAAGAGCTTGGTACCACAAGCTAAGTTTAATCTTAATGGACAAAGGCTTTAAAAGATCTGAAGTTGAACATACTCTTTTTACACTAAAGAGTAAGGAAGGTATTGTGGTAATTCTCATTTATGTAGATGATATAATCATATCTGGTAGTGATAGTGTTGTCATTGCATCTACAAAAGAATATTTGAAAAGTGTCTTTGATATTAAGGATTTAGGAGAACTTAAATACTTCTTAGGAATTTAAGTGTGTAGGTTCAAGGAAGGTCTCTTCTTATCTCAAAGAAAATATGTTCATCTACATGTATGATGGAAGCTAAACCAGCCAAAACACCCTTATAAGAAGATTATAAAATCGGAACTAAGGGGGAGCTAGAGGAGGAAATTGATTTTCATGATCCTAACTCTATAGGAAAGTGGTTGGTAAGCTTATTTATCTAATCATCACTAGACAAGATTTATGTTTTGCTGTGAACCAGGTATCTCAACACATGCAAGGTCCAAAGATGAGACATTGGGAGATGGCAAATCAAATTTGAGATATCTAAAAGGCACTCATGAACATGGTATATGGATGGGTTGCAATAGAAACATAAATGTGGTTGGTTATTGTGATGCAGATTGGGCAGGAGATAGGGAGGATAAAAAAAGTACCACAGGCTATTGTACTTTCATATGAGAGAACCTTGTGACTTGGAAAACCAAGAAGCAAAAGATGATGTCATGCTCTAGTGCAAAATCAGAATATAGAGCCATGAGGAAGCTTACAGTTGAATGCATTTGGCTGAAGCAACTCCTTGAGGACTTAGCCGTGAGCTTTGATGATCCTATCACCATCCATTGTGACAATCAGACTGCTATACACATTGCCTCCAACTCTGTGTTTAATGAAAGGACCAAACATATAGAAGTAGACTGCCATAAAGTAAGAGAATCTATTGGAAAATGAATCATCTTGCCTTGCTATACAAAGAGTGAGGATCAACTAGATGATGTGTTCACCAAGGTAACAACTTTGAAGAATGGCGCCTCCATCTATCCAAGGCTTGACCTTATGACCATTCCACAACAATGATCCCAACATGGAGTGTTATACTCTTTTTCCCTAGAAAAAGTTATGTCCCAATTGGGTTTTCCTTCTTTAGGTTTTTAATGAGGTAATGCTTCATGGTTGCAAGCTTAGGCATTCTCCATGTCTTAAGCTTGAAGAGGAGTGTTGGAATGAAGAAGAAATGATGAAGGAAGAAGGCCTTTAAATCTTGTATTAAAGGCATGTGTAGTCTAAGTCTAAGAGAAGTGTCTAATGCTTGTTTGTGTTCTAGTATTATGTTATCCTTGTAGTCATTCATGTATAAGTCAATCATTGTATCCAAACAAGCCTAGATTAGATTAGTATAAATAGTTATTTTTTTCTTCATTTGTAATTTAGAAACTATTATTCTATTTTTCTTAATACAATCATTCTTCTCTTATTCTCTCATTCTCTAATTCTCTAATTCTCTAATTCTACAAATCTCTTAATCTCATATACTTTCAATGTTATATAAAATTTCATATCTTCTTCTTCTTCAATGAAACTGCTTTCACAATGATTTGATTGTGATTATTATTTGTAATCTATTTGATTCTGGTGAGAAATTGTGTGTTTGTTACTTGGAACAACCATACGAAATACATATTTAATCTATCTGTATCACCAAGCTGCACCTGTAAAACCGCTCTTGCTTAACCAAAAAACCGAATGTTGCATTTGACCCAATTAATTTTCGGTCTTTTCCAGCACCAATCACCATTTAATGTCATTTCTTCCTCTATTTTCTCTTATATCTGATCGCAAGTTTGAGCGAAGAACCACAAATTTGCCTCCTCCAAACTACATTTATAGATGTATCTGCCTGCAATGGCCAACTTTCAAATAGAAATTTGTTGCAGCTTCCCATGTTCGAAATTAACCAGGGAACAGCTGTCCGCAGCGATAGCAGACAACCTCTGTTATTCATCATTTGTAGCAAGTCGTTCTCGTTGGCAAAAATAGATCCAGGGTTAAGTCCAAATTTTGGAGCTGGGATACCAGAGATTGCCCAAGTTCGTCTCTCGAAATGACAAGTAAACAAGACGTGATTAAAGGATTCACCCTCTCTACCAAAAATTTGGCATCTCCCATCAACTTTCAATTTTCTTGAGGCCAATCCATCCTCCACTGGTAACGCATTACTTGGGGCTTTCCACATGAACATTTTGGTTTTGGATTCAGTTTGGAGTTTCCAAATCTGACTTTTGAGGATGTTAACTAAGGTTGTCTTGCTGCTTCTGGAGGATCAAAGCGTTGGATGATTGAAAAACAACCCAATATGCCGATATAACTGAGAAATCACCACTTTTGTTGAATTTCCATGACCAGAAATCATGTTGATTAACCACCAGGGAGATCTTCAGGATCTGTTTGACATCATCTGGGCGGAAAAGCTTATTGAGCTTATCTAAGTGCCACGATCTTCTCTCTCGGTCAATGATATCTTTAACTTTCAAGTTCACACCAGTAAGGTAATTATTCCTCGAAGGAGCCCGCATAGATCCGTCATCATCTTTCATCCACAGATCAGTCCAAATCCTGAGAGAATCACCATTCCCACGTTATGCCAATTTCTTCGACCAAAAATTCTCTCCCAAAGAGAAATCCATCCAACGGATGGTCTTTTTGTGAGTTTAGCTTGAAGAAAACTCTTATCATAAAAGTATATTCTCTTGATTATTCGACCAAAAAGCAAGAAAGGATATGTCAAAATTCTCCATGCTTCTTTGATTAACAGTGCTTGACTGAAGAGTTTTATCCCTAAATCTCAAACCTTTTAATGATTTAGGAAGACAAAGATTTTCCCAGCTGACCCCAGGGATTTTTTCGGACATGATTTGAGGAACTCCATCAAAAATGAATTATTGCCGACACAATCTGAAGTAAGACATGACATAAATTGGTATAACTATTGCAACATCTTTGAGAAGTATCTCCATACCTCCCTGGGATAAGGTTATAGCAAACCACCCTGACATCCTACCTTTTAATGGTCTTTTATGTAATTTAGGATCTGCAGCTTAGACCCACTGAAACACTCCAGTAAATTTTTGCTCCACTTTCGTGTAAATTCCAAATATGACTTTGATCTTTTGTTTGGATTCAACTGCACATGATTTCCAAAAGTGATGGAACATTTACATAGATTGATAGTTTATATATATATATATATATAATTATGACAATTTTGAAAATGTTTTGTTGCTCCTCCACTGTATTAAAAAGGAACAGACTGTCATCCGTAAATAATAGATGATTGATCGATGGTCCTTCTTCTCCAAAACTGAATAGGGATATTAGTCATTCTTGTTCTGCATTGATGATGTGATCTTGACCAAGAACAAACGTACGGACGACCAGAACCCAACCACGAACATCCCAAATGTATACAACACGGATGACCCAACAGTTGTCCAGATGAAGAACCATGATGGCCTGTCAATCGACCAGACGCACGACGGGACAGACAATTCTACGGATGACCTGAAGCTGAACAAGGACGACCTGGACGACCAGGACACATACGTTTAGACAGAACCAGTCGGTCCCATGATCAGGGCCCGAACCAGAAAACTTGGGAACTCACTAGGAGGTTATCTAAAGACCATCCAGACCAAGACACGACCAGAACCAAGGACGTCTGTGACAATACTAACTCGGACCATTGAAAATCAGTAATTGAGTAAGTGTTCCAATATGTGCTCTTTTTTCCTAATTTGAGTTTTCTCACTGGATTTACCAAAGTAGGTTTTTAATGAGGCCATTGGCCCACTTGTATGTTCTTGCATGTTCTTTGAGTTTGTTCCGAACATGCAAGCCTTCTGTCTCTATCATTTTCGAAGATGAAGAGTCATCCCACAGCCGCCTGATTGGAGATCTTACTGCCAAAATGGATGAGATGATGAATCTCAAGTTCAATCTTATGCAAGTCGGAATTGAAGCCATGAATGCCGGGTTGCGTGATAGTTTGCGTGAGGAATCAGACAGATCATTCCCGTCCAGAGGCAAGAAAACCACATAGGGAAGAATGGCCCGACCAACCACAAGAACGAAGACTAGTTTCATCCACCCGAGGAAGCAGAGGACGCCAAGAGTTTTGTGGAGATGAAAATGTTGAGCAGTTTTATCAAAGTGGTGGATCCGTTCATAGTAACCAGAGGAAATACCGACTTAATCATGACACAAAACTACCACCACCATATCACGATCACTTCAGTGTGCTCAAACTCAAAATTCTTCCATTTCATGGGAAGAATGACCCCGCTGCGTACTGGAGTGGGATCAAAAGATCAAGTTGGTATACAACTGGCAATTTTATACTGACATTAATAAAGTCAAAGTCGCAGCCACCGAGTTCTACGACTACGCACTGAGTTGGTGGGATCAATTAATCACATCCCAAAGAAGGAATGGAGAATATACCGTTGAATCTTGGCAGGAAATGAAGACGGTCATGAGGAAGGGATTTGTCCAAAGTCATTATCATTGTGACCTACACCAGCGTTTAATATTGATGCACCAAGGGAATCTCAGTGTTGAAGAGTACTATCAAGAAATGGAGACCCTTCTCATCCGGACCAATGTCCTTGAAGACAAAAAAACTACTATGTCTCGGTTCCTTAGAGGTCTAAACCGTGAGATTCAAGATAGGTTGTAGATGCAGCATTATGTGGACTTGGAAGAAATGATTTACAAAAGTGATGAGGCCCCGGACCCAGCTAACCACGCCCACGGCCCAAGTGGACCAGAACTCGACCCAGACCATCACGATTGTTTCCTCGACCCAGCAGCCGACCCAAGCTATCCGGGAACTGACGAAGCCGTCCCACTCGTACCAACCAAGATCAACCACTACGTCAGGCGTTGTCTTGAGGTTCTTCCGCGGATGTCCGAGCCCGGCCTAGGACCCAACCAAGACCCGGCCCATTCATGGGAATTACTTAGTCGGCGGAATGCCGACTCATGTGTCCTTACCATCACCCCGGGATAAGGACGCCAAAGACGCACCAAGGAATTATACTCTTTTCCCTACCTTCGGTTTTGTCCCATTGGGTTTTCCAGAGGAGGTTTTAACGAGGCAACACCCTTGGTGTGCAATTTGGAATTGGGCTTCACCCAGACCCACGACCAAGTCAACGTTTTTCTTTTTATGTCTTATTTTTTCTAAGTATAGGACTTGGGCCCACGACCAGCCCTTATGGCCCGTGGCCCAAGTCACTAGAATGTCTTGTAGTTTTAATTAAACTTCTTGTTGTTTTCTTTAATTTAAAACTACATGTTGTTTGTAAGGGTAAAACCCTAAGACTTAGGCATTATATAAGCCAAGTCCTTTCATTAATAAAAATCAGACTTTACACAAGAAATTAAACCCTAGTACTATTTGTTACATTCGTAGCCGCTTAGCCCCTTTGGGCTTGGTAGCCGCCGACTTGAACCTAGCCAGGTTCAAAGTCTCCTTGGTGTATCGCGGTCCCTCCCATAGCTGCGTGGTCCAATTTGCTCCACTCCTCCATCACCCGCGCCTAAACCAGTCGAGACTCTCCTGTTCCAGCACTGCTTCCCCACGGTTTCGATCGAGTCTCTCTCGAGCCGTCCTGCGTCCCCGTCCCAAGGAACCTCTCTTGGTATCAGAGCCCAAAAGCTCCTGACCCCGGTTGTTCATATCCCTTTTTTTTTGTTCTCGTTTTGATTATTGAAAAACATCTAGCTTTGAGTCGTTTACCTTTCTAACCTGCAAGGTTAAGAGGAGCCGGATTCAAGTTACAAACAAAAAAGAAGAAGCCCATTAGAACCGCTACCACAACACTAACCTCAAACCGGTTTTATCCCCTTTACCCTTTACTCTCTTATCATTTAATAGTCAAAAAAAAATTGTCTGCTTGTTAGGTTGTTAGATTGCTTGCATCCATTCACAAAAAAAAGGAGATAGTAGGTTGTGTAAAACGAAATTAGGCAGAGAGAAACCAACCTAGAGCACTTCACATTGAGAAATCGTGAGCAAGACCCTCTTGCCTCACGCGCGTGTTTAGGATTAGCCTGGTGTGTGCGTGTGAATTTTCCTAGCCGCTTAGGTCCCTTTCGCCAGCCGGTGTGTCCTCCTTAGTCTCGACGTTTGCTTAGCACCTTAGGTAATCCCTCGTAGCCGCTAAGTTCGGCCACCAAACCTCGAGGTGTTTAGGTTGAGCAGCCGCTTTTCCCTTCCCCGCCTTGTAACCTCTCGAGATAGGCTTTTAGACCCGCGCGTCTAGCTTCCTTCCACGCGGTAAGCCGCGTAGTCAGCCTTAGCCTAGGCCGCTCACTTGCACCCGCTTGCGATCCAGCCCGAGTTAGGTATCTTAGTGTTCCCTGTTAGCAGCCGCGCATAGCCGTGACCAAACTAGGGCTTACCGACCGCATTAAACACCTATAACTGTTTAGGATAGTTTCCGAGAATCACTTAGGAAATTTCCCATCTTATCACCAAATTTGCCATTTTAAAAAAAGGAAAATCTATTAGGATTATGAATTTTTCCCTAGCATTAAAGTCGCCTAGGAATATTTTCAAAACCCCTTTAGGAAATTCCCTTTTCCGAATTTAGGCAATTTTTAGACATAGAATATTTCCAAAACTAGTTTAGGAAATCATTTAAGTCTAGGAAATTTCCTTTTCTAGTTTAGGCAAGTATCCAAATTAGGATACTTACCAATTCTAGTTTAGGAAAGCTTCTAAATTATGAAAGTTTCCATTTTAGAAAAGTTCCATTTTAGGAAAGTTTCTAGATTAGGAAAGTTTCCATTTTTGGAAAGTTTCCTGATGGGGTAATCCAAGCCACACCGACCCGGTATTGGAGGATGAGGTTCAGACCACTCCATACGTTTCCCACCGCATCATGACCAGGAGTAGGGCCACCCAAGGAGCTCAAGACAGGCGCAAGGATGATCAACCCCATGAAGACCAAGCAGAAGCCAATCTAGCTCATGCATCCGGTCATGGAGAGGAAGAGGAGATTGAAGACACCAGCCAGCCGCTTGACCATTTTCAGCTGGGTGTTCCTGACCAGGAAATCCATGCACACAGCCTTAGGGATAAGGTCTTGTGTGTCCTTACTATTCTTGAGTAAGGGCACCCTTAAAGACCTTAGATGATTAGGGTACTCTTTTCCTTTCTAAGTTTACCATAATGGGTTCTTGGAAAGGTTTTTAATGAGACCTGAAAGTCTAAGGCATCAAGCCTAGTGTCCCATTGATTTTTAAGTTAGATATGTCCATTTAAAATCAATTAGGCTTGATCCTATCTTAGGCATTGTTTAACCGTTGCATTATGGTTTGTATTTCCTTTTAAAAGACTTAGTCTTATTTTGGGTTTTTAGAAATATTGACCACGAGTCTTGTGGTCAACTAGGTCACATGTGTGTAGCCTATAAAAGGCAAACTCTTATTCATTTCTATGCAGACATTAGAGAACCCAAAACCCTAGTATTCGACCGCTTAGGTCTAATCTTTCTCCCTTGTATGTGAGTGTGTCTCCAAGTGAGGAAGAGAGTTCCATTGAAGGTTGAGTGTGTCTCCCTTCTTGGAAGGCTGTATCCAAGACTGTCACAGCTTGGTGTGTTGCCTACAATCCACTTTCCAGCTCGTTCAAACCCCTTTTATCCTCGCTCCAGCCACGTTCTATTCCTTATCGATCCATTCGCTTCCATACCGTACCAGCCGCGCTCTTTCCCCCATTCTTTAACCAAGATATTGTCCAGAATGTTATATGATTACTTATGAGGGATTTCGTCCCTATTTATACAAAAACATTCAAAATGGATGGTGGAGATTAATCTAATCCAATGACAACAATTAAGATACTCATAATAAGGCGAATCCTTAGGAGTCAATGGCGGATCCTTAGCGGTCACGGGTGAATTCTCATTAATGCTGGTTTGGTGAGGAAGAGTTTTCATACTTAACAATTTGTGAAGAATCTTCTAGGTGGTAGATCTGACCCATCCGGTCTTGGTGTGGCCCAAGCATGTCCTGGACATCTGGGCCATTGCACTCTCCTCCACCTAATTTGGCGACACCCTTTTTCTGTGAACACAATTAGCTGCTCTTTGAACTGCCACAAGTTCACTTATGGTTCCCATGTTACCTCATATTTGGGTAGTCCTTTCCATGTGATAAGGAATTGTGTTTGACGAAGAACACCACGCTTCCGGAATACCTTTGATGCTAGCACTTCTTCCATGTTCTTGTCGTAAGACTTGGTTATGACTGGTGGTGCTCGACTGGACTGTCCACAACTTTTATCTTTCATGTCTTCATGAAATGGCTTCTTCATGCTAACATGGAATACTGGATTCCTCAATTATTCAGGTAGGTCAAGTTTGTGAAAGACTTTGCCTATCTTCGTTGTTACTCAAAACGGTCTTTCATATCTCCAGAGGAGTCCATTGTGCTGTGCATTTTTAATTGTTGGGGAATGAGTTTTACCAACACCTGATCCCCCACCTTCAAGTCCAATGATTATTTATTCCCTATCATCCCATTTTTTCATGCGTTTACGTGACTTCTCCAAACAGACCCAAGCAAAATCTGTATAATCTTCCCATATTTGAACATTTTTATGTGCACCCGGACTCCGTGTCTCATTGTTTGGTATGGTCATTGCATGGGGAGTTGTTAATTGTTGGCTGGTGGAAAGCTCAAACAGACTCTTAACGGTCGCCTCGCTCCACTACAGATTGTAAGAGAATTGGGTTATGTCCAACAATTTCACTCAGTCTTCATGATTTGCACTCATATAGTACCGCATATCGCATTCTAATAGGGAATTTCCTAGCTCTGTTTGGCCGTCTGTTTGGGAGTGGAAGCTTGGTGAGAAATTAGGATCCGGTTCAAGAGTTTTGAACAACTCCGTCCAAAGCTTTCAGGTAAGACGACGATCACGATCACTTACAATGTTCTTCGGTAGCCTCCAAAGCTTGACCAGGTTTTTGAAGAATGCACGGGCTGCACCCACTGCTGTGCAATCCCTGGGACAAGCTGTGAACATTTCATACTTGAAAAAATGATCAATGATCACCATGATGTATCCAAACCCATTAGATATTGGTATCACACTGATGAATTCCAAGAAAACTGATTCCCAAGGTTGATCCGGTATTGGTAGTGACTCCACCAGTCTTATTGGTTGTCTATTCTCCGTCTTATCTTGTTGGCCACTAGACACGTCTTCACATAGATTTCTATGGTGTCTCGTATCCGTGAATAATAATATACCATTTTCACAAGGGCCAATATCTGCTTCTGTCATGGGTGCCCCCGTCCAAGGAATGTCATGGCATTCCCGTATAATATCCCGATGTATACTTCCATGGTTTGGAACGTATACATGTCTGCCCTTGGTGTAGAGTATGTCATCCTCTACCCAAAACAGGAGAGTTTTTCTCTCCAAAGCCAGTTTCACCAATTCTTTGGCTGTAGGATCATGGTCAAGCCCCTCTTGGATCCGTTCCATGATAGTGCCTTCAACTTGGTTATAACCTTTCGCTTTAGTGCATCGGACACCACGTTTCCCTTTCCTATTTTGTACTCAAAAGAAATATCGAACTTGTCCCAGAAATCTTACCATCTAGATTGTTTTGGTGATAACTTCTTTATTTTCTGGAAGTAACTCGTTGCTACATTGTCTGTCTTCACGGAGGAAGAACCTCCCAAGAGATAGTGTCTCCAAATTCACAAGCAATGGACAATCGTTATCATTTCTTCTCTTGCACAATGTAGCACCTTTCAATGTCATTTAGCTTGCGGCTCTCAAAGGCTATGGGGTGTCTATCCTGCATTAAAAATACACTGATATTAAAGTCCAAAGCATCAAATTGTACCTCAAAGGGAATACTGAAATCGGGAAAAGTGAAGAAAAGTTGTTGGACGATGGCCCCCTTAAGCCCTTCAAACTCTTCTTCATATTGATCCGACCATTCCCAAGTTTTTGCCTTCTTGAGAAGGTCTGTCAATGGGATTGCCTTCTTAGAATATCCTTCGATGAACCGCCGATAATAATTCATAATTCGAAGGAATGACCATAACTATGGAACCTTGGTTGGTGCCTCCCATTCGATGATTACAGATATCTTGGCATTGTCCATTTTAAGCTTTTCGCGCCCAATGACATGCCCTAAGAATTGCACTTCCTCCGTAGTGAATGTGCACTTCTCTCGCTTCACATATAGCTCGTTCTCTCATAGAAATTTAAACATTGTTTGCAGGTGTTTCACGTGTTCCTCCACATATTGAAATTATACAACAATGTCATCTAGATAGGCCACCACGAACCGGTCCAAGTAAGGCTGGAAGATCTGGTTCATGAGTGTGCATAACGTGGCTGGAGCATTTGTGATTCCAAATGGCATGATCATCCGCTCGAACGATCCCTAACGAATGAGACACACAGTCTTAGGCTTATCCTCTTCTACAATCCAAACCTGGTAGTACCCTTTCTGTAGGTCTATTTTGGTGTAGACCCTTGCAGTACCCAGTCTATCGAACATGTTCGCGATCAATGGAATTGGGTAACAATTTTTTATGGTGCTTTTATTCAATGCATGATAGTCCACGCACATCCTCAAAGACCCAAAGTGCTTCTTTTGAAATAATACAGGAGCGCCATATAGGGCATTTAGCGGTCTTAGTATTCCTCTTAAAAATAACTCATCGAGTTCCTTCCTTATTTCTGTTAATTCGGAGGGGTCCATGCGGTATGTGGCCATTACATGTGGTTTAGTTCTGATTTCTAGATCGATACAATGATCCACCTCTCTTCTAGGTGGTAATTTCTTAGGTAGGTTAACTGGTATAACATCCTTGTTATGCTCAAAGATTTTCTCGAATATAAGAGGGAGGACATATGCTTTTCCATACTCGTCATCTATTTTCAACACGGCGAGATATTGATACAAGCTATTGTTGTCAGAAGGGGATGCAGGCCCTATGGGATGGTGTTTGTGCAATCAAAGGAGAACCTCTCCTAGTTAAAAATGGAGGGGGAAGCGAATTGGACCATACGAGGGATCAATGGACCCGTGATACACCAAGATTCTTCACACGTTGCAGCTGGATCAAGACAAGAAGAGATTGATTGCTAAGAGACTAAGAAAACAGTTAGAACCTTGTTAATTGCTTGAAAATTTTGTTTCTGTCATTCCAGGGGGAGGCTAAGGTTTTAGTTATCTTAGTCTTAAAAATAAATAAAAAGTAGTTCTAAAACAAACAACAGGAAGTTTAAAACTTACACGAAAACAACAAGCAGTTTAAAACTTAAAAAACACACAAAATTATTTGAAGTATAAAAACTGCTGGAGTTTGCCTTTATTGGAGAGTTATTATCTTCTGATTATTCCAGGGGCTTTTAAAGGATGATTATCGTAGAACATTCCCTGATTTGAACACTATAGGTGTTGCCTCGTTAAAATCCCCTTCGGAAAATCCTTTGGGACAAAACCGAAGGTAGGAAGAAGTGTACAATTCCTTAGCATGTATTTGTGTGTCTTTACTCTATGGTGATAGTAAAGATACCAGAAGATGATGTCTGACACTGGAGAAGCTCACATGAAATGCTTGAAAATGGACCATCTCCCTTTCTCTTGTGGTAGGCTGATCCTTGTTCGAGCACAAACTCTACTACGTGATTGAACTTGTGTACAATAACTCTAGCTCTTTGGCGAGTTATAGGTCCACTTGGTACTTGAGGAATGATCTCCCCTCCCTCTGGTTCAGCTGGCGCTTTTAAAGAGCCAATGTCCTCATCAGATATGTAAACTCGCCTTTCTTTATTCTTTTGGAAAGTTGCATAACTTCTCCATCACTTGCAACATCCACAGTGAGAATCATGCATGTTGAGCCCTCTCAAGATGCACACCGTGCTAAGGGCAGACATTTGTATTGCCAATACTTGCTTTGAAAATTAAGACATATCACCACCTTGAAATAATCCATAGGTACGACAGAAAACTTCACCGTACCTCTCCACACACCAACTCACACCCTTAAGCCAAACATCTCTTTTGTTCCATTTTAGTCTGAGTCTCCTTGCCTCTTCCTCAGAAACGAAGTTATGGGTTGCACCAGTATCAACCATCACTTGGACCTCCTTCCCATTAATGTTAACATCCACGTACACATCACTCCCTTACTCATACTCTTAGATCTCGGTGCCGTCTTTAGGGCAATAAATCATTGTAATGACCTAAGCGCACCTGTCTCCTCGTGAGTACGAGCTTCTTCTTGCTCGATGAGAGCCAACAATAACCCAAGCTTTGGACAATCCCTTCTGAGATGTGGCCCTTTACACATAAAAACTGCCTCTCGAAATAAAAGAGCGCTTCTTGGCTTTGTACTCTTCTTGTACCACACTCTTTTTTGGTTCTGAGAATAAGTAGTTGGTAGTTAATCTCTCCTTTGTAAGTCCCCCTTGACACCACCTTCTTTTGGTAGGGTTCTTGTTGATTATATGGGTAGAAGTCCGAAAGAGATTGAGCTTTTACAATAGCTTCGTCTGCTAACTTAGACCTACGGCTTTGCATCTCTTGCTTTACCCATCCTTGGAGTCCATCAATGAAATGAAAAATCAAGTTTTGATTGGAAAAATTGGGGATCTGCAGCGTAAGAGTTATAAACTCTTTGACATAGTCTTGAATATTGCCATTTTGCCGAAGTTCCCTTAGCTTCCTCCTTGCCTCATAGACTATACTCTCTGGGTAAAATGACGATTCAGTTCCCTCTTGAACTGTTTCCATGTGTCCACCCAGCACAAACCCCGTTCAATGTCTCCATGAAGCCTTCGCCACTACATCATGGCTGTATTCGTGAGGTAGGATGTGAGCGTCTTAATCTTTGACATCTTGTCTCTCAGACCAAGATTGTCAAAGTATTGCTCTATTCGCCACACAAAATTCTCAACATCTTTGGCATCACGAGCCCCATCAAAATGTGAAGGCCTTGTTTAATTCACTCTGCCCACACCAGCATTGTTAGTACCTCTGTTGGCAAACGCTTTCTTGTAGAATGCAGGGTTTTCTTGCATCGTGTGGATGCTCACCCGAAATATATGGACCGGCCCCATCACGTTTTCTTCAAAGTAGTGGAATTTCATCTCAACTCCACCTCTCCTTTATTCATCCGATCTTGGTGAAAACTGTGCTCTCGGGTTTGGTGGTGGAATACTCAACCCTTTTGAGTCTCTCCAACACTTTCATCACTGCGGCATCCAAGGCTCCAAGCTCATCTCGGCCCCTGCTCTTTTCACGCTTCTTCTTTTGCACCTCAAGAGGGAATACCTCATGTCCCTCTCATCAACACTATCATTCTCCACAATCTCACCTTCTTCGTCATGTCCCGCCATATCTTGATAACTTATTCTATTTGGATTTAATCGACTCTGATACCACTTATCACAGTTTTGATCTTAAGGGATCAATCTGTGCGGTCCTAGCCGTGTTTTATCTTGAATAATAGAATAGATAGTCTAACTCTCAAAAAAAACTTAGAAACAATGAAAACTTTGAAAAACAAGGAATGGCTTTCAATGTCTCTTATATGATAAGAATGTTGGATGATTATATATGAATGATGTCATCTCTATTTATACAAAAATCCTTCTGAAATGAATGGTAAAGATTAATCTAATCCAATGGATATAACAAAGATACTCATAAAAAGTGAATCTTTAAGGGTTAAAGGCGAATCTGTAAGGATCACGGGTTAATTCGCATTAATTCCGACTTGGTGAAGAAGACTTTCTATACTTAATAATTTGTGAAAAAATATTCTAGGTGGTGAAATTGGCCCATCTACTCTTGGTACTGTTCAAGAACGTTCTATACGTCTGGACCGTGACACGTATCTGCTTTTGTTCTTAAGGAAACTCATTTTTCATCCAAAAGCTTTTCAATCATTTTTTCTTGCTTTTATCAATTTCACAATAACATGGAATAATTTGAGTTTTTTATCCCATTCCTTTAACAAAAACTCTTGGTTTCTTTGTCTCTAACACTTCATGCAAGGAGTTCATGTTGTTGGTCTTCTTCTATTTTCTTAAGGATTTGCGGCAAATTTTCAACCTTCTGATACACCATTAGATGAGGAGACAGCAGGAGGTTTCCAAACCACTTCAATTGACTTCTTCACTTCAGGATTAAAAAAGAATATTCTATGGAATCTGAATTGTCCTCTATACTTTTCTTGGAGTCCTTCAGATTAAAAACCACATGTCGATGATCTGATCCTCTCATCTTTAAGAAAGATTGATTAGAAGTAGGGAAGCTCTTATGCCAATCCTTGTTCCCAAAAGACCTGTCCAATCTACTTTGAATCCATAAATCATATCTTTTTCTCCCAGGTAAACATATTCCCTTGACTAGAAATTTTTATCATGTCACATGCCTTAATCATATCTCCAAAAGGCTGGAAAACTGAATCACCCCTTCAAGGACCTCCAAGATTTTCTCCATTGTGGAGAATATCATTGAAGTCCCCTATCATACACCACTTCTCTTTTCTAGCAAAACATATATGAATGATTCTTTCCTATTCAGCTGCTATATTTTTCATAAACGGAAGCCCATATATGCAAGACAAAAAAAAGTTCAAAGCACCAAACTGCATTTGCATATCCAAAAAACTTTTATCAACAAACTTGAAATCAATATTTACACTGTTCTTCCAAAACAACGCCAAACCCCCCCACTTCGACAAATGGTTCGACCATATGAATCCTATCATTGCGTAACTATTCTTGTAAATCAACCATAACATTTCTACACTTCATTGTTTCCATTAAGAACAACATTTCTAGGTAGTGCTTTTTACGCAACTCCTCAAGACGCGGAATTTTCAAACCATCAGACTGTCCAATTCTTTGAAAATTCCAGCTTATACTGTTCATTACTGATCTGGCGGTCCCTTCCTTGGGACCACCTCATTGGTTTTACGCCTTGCAATTATTAAATTCTATAATTTTTTTTCAATAGCTTTTCTCTTTTTTCATGTTATCTAAATAAACTTTCCTTTGTGTTATGTAATCCTGATTCCTCTTTTGCCTCTTTACTCTTAAATCTCTTTTTATTAATTGGCGGTCGTTTGCGACTGGACGGTTTGATCAATCTAGTCCCAGAAGTCTCAGAATCAGATGAGTCAGGTAAACCGTTGAACTAAACTGAAAAAATCCTTCTTTCTAAGGCAGATCACGTCTTCATTCTATACTTAAAGACCCACATCAGGTGCAACTTTGAAAGACGCTAACAACAGCTTTTGATCCTTGTTTGAACATTCCTCTACTAGTAAAAAAATGCATATACCTACCAAAATTTTGTGGGTAACTACATACAAAATCCGTGACTTTTCGTATGTTTATCCGCGAAAAACCACGAAAATAAATCGTTGGTATAGCATCGTGGGTAATCGTTTTCGTGGCTTTCGTAGATAGAGAAACCCACAAAAAGCAATTTTCGTGAGAATATTCTTACGAATAGCCATGAAAAATTTTGTGGGTAACTACCTACGTAATACCACCAAACTATTTGTGGGCCACTCACCAATACCCACGAATATTTTCGTGGGTAAACCCGCAAATACACACCAATATACCCATAATTACCCACAAAAAATTCAGTGGTTATACCCACGAATACCCACAAATTATTTTATGGGCATACCCACTAATACCCATGATATATTTTGTGGGTATTTTCGTAAAATACAATGTTTTTAATAATTATAATTGTATTGGTTTATTTATTAAAAAATTAATTTTTAAAATCTAGTTAATTATTATAAATTAATATGAAAATTAAAATTGTTTTACATTAATAGTTTATAAAGAAAAATAAAAAGTTTTAAAAGAAAATGAAAAATGGCAAAAAAAAACCCTACGGATCTTCATCGAAGTCGAATTGAACTGGAGGCAGTTGGCTTGGGTCATAGTCTGCGGGCTGACTCCTCGACGATGCTCCATGACCTCCAAATAGTCGCTCCACCACCAAATCAGTCTTCTCCTCCATGTTACTCATCTTGCTCTTGAGATCATTGATCTAACCTCGAAGATCCTCCTGGTTCTCACTCAGGTACTTGAAGGCGAGCTGATAAAATTGCAAACTATTAAAAGAAAATAAAAAATTAATGACCTAGTATTTGAGTATTATAATAAACTCATATAATTTTGTTTACAATTGCATTAATAATTGTAAACTTGTAATTTTACAACAATATATATATTTATTTGTTTTAAAATTTCTCATTTAATTTCAAAATGTGAATATTAAGATAATTATAAAAAATTATAATTTTAAAAATAATTTAAATTTTATAGTTTCATATATATATATATAATTATTCATTTTTGATTTTGTTAATTTTTAAAAAATTATAATATTAATTTTTTTAATTTACAATATGAAATGAGAAATAGAAAAACTTTTTTATTAACTCATTTTTATTAAAATGACAAATTTGATGAATATTCATTTAACAATTATGAATTTCATGTTTAAATTATAAAAAAACCATATTAAAAATATTAAAAATAAAAAAAATTCATACTTAGTTTAATAAAATTCTATACACTTTTCATAAATTCTAACACTATAAATTATTAAAAATAACATAATTTATATTTATTTTTATACATCCTATAGAGTTTTAATAAATTATAACACTCTAAGTTATTAAAAATAACAAAAATTATAATTATTTTTATAAATTATATACACTTTTTATAAATTGTAACACTATAAATTACTAAAAATAACAAAAAATTCATACTTATTTTTATAAAATTCTACATTTATGTAATTTAACAAAAAAACGTATTTAACAATATTAATTAATTAAAAACAATTTATGTAATTTAACAAGAAAACAGCTGCCTCCTATGAAAAACCAAAAAGGTTTCGTCGATCAAAAAGATGAAGCTACCAACAAAAAAATTTGTGGCTTTTCGTGGGTACATTTAAAAAAGCCACGAAAAGCCACAAAATTTTTGTGGGTATTTTAAAAAAGCCATGAAAAGAGACGACATTTTTGGGGTTTTCCAAAATAACCACGAAAAACCATGAAAATTTTGTGGGTATCTATGGAAGCCACAAAAAGCCACAAAACATTTGTGGCTAATTTAGATATCTATTTTTTGTGTAAGGCGCGGTTCGAACTCGGGTTATACCAAGTGTAACAAGGAACATTTACCGGTTGGGCTGTAGACAATTTATTTTAATTTTTTACGGTCGATAATATATAAACAATACGTACTAGAGATTAGTTTACGAAAACCAAATCTCGGGATCTCGAACGGGAAATATAAACATTAGTATTATGGTTTATGGTTTGCATTATTTGAATATTTTGTTACAATTTTTTTTATAAAATTTGTTGAAATTGCTTTTATAAAATTGGAATATTTTGTTATTTATAATGATAATTACTTTACATAATGTGTTAATAGTGTTCAATAATCAAAATTATTAATAAAATTACTTTATAGAATATGAACATTACCCAGTTTATTTTCGGCGTATTACAATGTTTTAATTTGATGACATAACTGCGGTTTAGGTTCCAAACAGATAATTGTGCTAATTCGATGATTGCAGAATACACACCAACCGAAAGAGCTATCATTATGGAGGAAGATGAAGCAATTACTGCATACGAATTTGAAACAGTTCCAAGTCAGATGTTTATGAATAAATTGTTGAAACGTAAAACAATATAAATCGTGTTAAGAATAAATTTTATGAACAATGTTGTTGTAATGTTTAATATTTTTCTAGTTTCCATAGGACAAGTTTTTAATAATGTTGTTATATGTAATATTTCAAACTTTTTAATTAATGTATTGTTTCTAATATTTTTACTTTTTTGCTTATGTATAATTTATTGTTTGTAGATTATCCTCCATATATATAATATATATATTAAAAATAATTAACTGTAATTCAATTTTCAATATTTTGTGAATAACTTTTTAACACATTCTAGTGTTAACATATTATTGAATGTTAACAATAAATAGAAATTGTTCGTAGCTCAATGGTAAATCATCCCCTTTAATGTATATTGAACCCGTCTTCAAACCATAACTGTTGAAAAAAAAATTATAATGACACACGGATATATGCATGAGTTTTCGGGGTTATCAACGTATCCACAAAAAAATTCATGAGAATTAGTGGGTATTGAAGTACCAACAAAATAATATGTGGGTTTTCGTGGGTACACTGATACCCACAAAATAATTTGTGGGTATTCGTGGCAATTACACCTACGAAAATATCACCTAAATTTTTTGGGATAAATGTTTCCCACGAATTCCCACGAAACTCACGAATACCCACTAAAACCCACAAAAATTTTCGTGGATAAGGAAATATTGTTCATAGTGATATTATGTGGGTTTTCATGGGTTTTAGGCTATTCCCATGAATAAATTTGTGGGTATTTCGTTGGTATAGCTTTTTTTTACTAGTGCTCTTTTCTTGTATCCAATAGCAGACTTAGAATTATATTTTGTTGGGATCAAAGCATAATTCAAACGTATAAAAATGTTATTTAAAACATCGTTAAAAATCATCTTTAATATAAATATTATACATTTACAAAAACACTCTATAATTTTTCATATCCTGACATCATTTTATCTCTCATTTTTATTTGTCTCAAATACATCTATCTCAATAAAAAAAAAAAACAATCATTCAAAAACTGATTTCTAATTGCGTCGATATGTCTTCCAAATCTTCATAGCTGTAGCAACATGTAAAATCAAAGCCAACTTCTAAAGCCTATAAACCAAAGGATGTGATGAAATGTTTTTGTGATTGTGTTTTCACTAGCAGCAAGTTCTCCAAGACTTTTTAAGTGAGTAAATGTTTTATCACTTCAAATATTATCAATGTAGATATCTAATTATTGCTCAAGAGATATGCACTCTGCAGGACTAAAGTCGTCTGAGTAGATCTCGGATAAACTCATCTCTTTTCAGTGGTCAAACCCAGAAAATGAATCAATAAAAGATAAAGCAGCACATATAATTAATTCAGTGTTTATCTCATTGAAGTGATTGTTATACTCCTGAAGTATCAAAAGACTCATCCACCAACAAACCAATGACATCATTGTCAATTTCTTCAAATAATATATTTGACAAATTCTTGTACAAAATAATTCACAATACCTTTGTGAATGTTTGGAGATATTATCTGACTAATTCTAGGAGCATTTTCTAAAACAACCTTAATTACAATTTTGTTTTGTTCTGCAGAGTATCTCAATAGTTCTAGAAAGTTACGTCTATTAGCAAATTGTTCTGACTCATCATGACCATAAAATGTAACATTTATCTCAATAAATATCTAAAAGCATCAACTGAAGCATTCAAACGAATTTGATACTCATGCTTTGTAACATCATCTTGTTTATGCAAAGCATGCTTCATAGACTGCTTTTGTTTCATCAAATTTTCACACCTCATGACTGCATTGTTATGAAAACTATTAGGACCTTCCACATGATCTTGAAGTTTTTCAAATTTAAACCAGCTAGAGAAACCATCAATGGTAAATGAATAATTTTGTCTGCCCTTCCTAGTATTATCTATGAACAAATAACAACATAGACATAAATCTGCATCTTTTTCACACTATACTCTAACCAGTTCTCAAACTTATCAAACCAAGCAGGGTTAAATCGCCTCAATATGCCTCCAATCGTTTTCTGTTTAAAATTTTGACCACGAGATTGACAAAGACCATTAACCAAATATCTGCGAATTACCTCACTTTTTTATTCGGATAATATTATGATATTCTTTTCCGATCAGCAGGATCTCATGGTATATATAAATCCTTTGTAAGTGAAGATGGAACCTTTATTTTTACTACAAATCTATTCATTACTTTGACTGAACTGAGAAGTAAAAAACAAAATTATTAGATTTCATAAACAAAAGAATGACATAAAAATTAGTTGATGAATAGAAAAATTAAACTATCGTCGTAATAGAAATCAAGTAAATAAGTTACTATTACTATTTTTATAACTTCTTGGTGGTTAAATTATAGAATGAGAACACATATTAAACAACATGAATTTATAAGGATTAGTGAAGGAGATATGTAGAATACATCATATTTTCTGAAAATTAAAAATTAAAATCTCAGAAAACGTAAAACAGTTTTACAGAGATTAACAACTATTTTTAAAAGGTATATATAATTAAGTTATAATCATCAGAAAGATAGAAATCATAAACAAGAGGTATGAATTAAAATATGTAATTACTCAGTTACTTGGTGGAAGATTTTCAAAATTTAAAGAAAAGCTAAAGAGTCACGTTCAAGTTTGGTCAGGTTAGGTTAAACCCAGAAAAATATATTTTAGTAGAGAAGAAAGCAATTAGATTTAATTGTTTACAAAAATAATTAAACGAAAATAGGGTTTTTTTAATGTTTGTTGTATGAAAAGTTTGGATTCCTAGATATGAGCTGGAATAATATTTATGGGATCAATAAAGTATTTATATTGGGTTCATTATGACAGAATCTAAAATTATTACAAATAAATTTTAATTTTATGTGGTGTCAGCTGAACCCACATTCATTTTAGTGGATCCACCCCTGCTAGTCTACACACCGGCAGTAGGCTTCTCCTTTACAAATAGTTCTCTCAAATAATGAATGCTATGAAAATATATTTACAAGGATACATATAACTAGAGCTGTTAAAATGGACGGGCGGACCATCGGACCATGCGCTGTTCACGTTCAATACGTTATACACAGGTTATGGATAAGCCCATATACAAAGGGAATTAGTATGGATATGTCCAACTTTACCTATGAACAAAAAGGATTGGAAAATTTGGACATTGGTCGGTCCAAACTATCAAAAATTTTAGGTCAAAATATATTTAGGGAAAACTATTTTTTGTTCCGATATTTTGGTCAAAATTTCTGATAAATAAAAATAGAAATTCAAAAAAATTCGGTGATCAAGTGTCATGCAGACATTCCAGAAGGTGATTTCTTGTTTGATTTTTTCTTGTTTTTGTTATTTTGATGTTAGTGTTCATCCCTTGATCTCTAAAAAAAATGGATCGAGATTATTCTCTAGTTTATTGATTTTACGGTTTCTTGCTATCGTTTGAAAGGTTTTTTTGGTTTGTTCTTCGATGTATTCTTTTCATATCTGAAGAATCTATTTGGAACTGTATTTGGATTAATTTTGTTTTGTTTTTGTATTTCCTGTTAATGATCGCAATTAAGTTGGTTTTTATTTCTGTCTACAAATGATTTTACTAATTTATCTTAATGTGATTCAGATTTTTACGATTGTATTCCTAGGCTTCTGGATTATTACATCTAACAATACATTTTAAATGGAGTTTATTTGGAACTTTTAGTTGAAATCTGTGTTACTGAGCTTTCGATATCATAACAACTGTTAAGGTATTAGCATTATTGTGCTCTTATTGCTTCATGTGGTTTCTGGTGAATATGTTGCCTTAAATCAGGAAATGTGTGCCACTTTTCCTAAAGGACCTGACTTAGGTTTGATTTTTCCCCTTTTTACTCTCTCTCTCGATTATGTTATCTTTACAGCTTGAATTGAGTAGTTCTGTTTTTAGACTTTGGGGTTGTATTTTTTTCGTTTTTCTTATTTGGAAGTTTACAAAATTATGACAATCAATGAATCATGATCTTATAGACATTGATTTATTTTATTGATATATATTAGAACCTAAAAAGATTATATGAGTTTATTGGTATTCTTGTTTATACTTTTGTTTTGTTTAAGTTAATTATTTGAACTTCTATAGACATGTCCAACTGGATAAATGTCCAATTGGTTTTGTGTCCAACTAAATATAGTTGTTGTTGGACATGTCCATGAACATGTCCAATTGGACACAGACCCAACCAATCTATACATATAATAATAGCCTATAAACTGAGAACACACTTGGCTATTTCAGCTGCGACTTTGTTACATATTGGATCTTCAAAGCAGATATCCCAGCCTAGTTGGTCAAGTGTTAAGTTCAGTAACACCGTTATGTGTCCTTTAAACGATGGCCATTCGAGAGACTGATTCGGTCCCAGCCTAATTTAATATTTTTATTTATGAGATTGATGAGTATAATATCTAAGAAAATAATTTCTCAAATAATGTTATATAATATGTAGATGCAGGTCGACATCCTTCTTTCCAAGACACTACACCTAGATTATATGATGTCTATCATTATGAGTAAAATAAACCTGAAATATGAGTATACATAGTTCTCATGATGAGAGAGTTAGGACATTAATCTTTTATTTCAGCCTTAAATTATTTGAACGAGTTACAAGACTAAGAGCCCTAGTCGAATGGTTGAAAGAGTTATATATGTTTATTTAATCATACTTCTATGTTATATTTAGGTTTATCTTTAACAATTAATCATATTGAAATAATGTATAAACTTTAAATTCAATAAACTATTTTGGTAACATAAACTTGACTCTAATACATCTAAGAAACATTATAGCATATTAAAACGCTAATTCATGAAAATCTTATCACCAAAAAGAAAAATATATGTAAAAATACATAAATAAAAAATATATAAATTTAGTGCCTTAAAAGCGATCGATAAATATTAATACATTAAACTTATATGAAATACAACTATCAAATTTTCTGTTCATTCAGTCTCTATTCAATTTTTTTTTCTGTCAACAAGAAATATATCACCTTAAACGAATAAGATAACTAAATCAAAATTACATAATTTACATAAAATACAAGTACTATGTACCAATTTATCTATCCTTGTGTTGTTTGCACTTATAATAAGCGAGAGGTTATTAATTACTCCTTATATCTCTAAAAAATTTCTAAATGTATTGAGAAAACAGATCATTATGTTTGTGTAAATAAATTTTTCACTAATTCAAAATAATTTTACATTTCATAACCCAAATAAAAAATTTTAGCTTATAATTCAGTGATGAAAGACTTTGACGTAGGTTCCTTGCACCCATAATTGATCGTTCCACTCATTTCTGGTTGCCAAACAAGTTTTGAAAAATTATCAAACTTTTCAATAACTAAAATAACCGAATTTGAATTGTCGTTAGAAAAGATCCATTTTCAAATTTTTTAAATATATTTTTTATGATATATTTTTACTATTTTTTATGGGATTACATTTTAGGTATTTGGTGAGTTATTATATTTTTATAATGAAAGATAATAGTAATATAAAAGTGTATAAATTTATGTGGGATAAACATCATCTCTCCCACGTAGATGGTTCACATGTCACCATATGTCGTCTATGTCTTATTTGTAGGAACAACCTTTTTTGGTATGGCCCTGGAATGGGGAATGGTTGTCTCTCCTATAATCATTTGAAAGGGGATGTGGATAGAAAATAGGTGATGAAGATGGCAATCGAATTCTCTAAAGAGTTATGGAACGCTCCAAAGATGTGACGCTACTCCTGAGATACAATATCACCCTGCTAAAATCTAGGATGAATCACAGTAGATCAGTCTACCTAATGTGATGACTCAATTTTCATTTTTTGAACAAAAAAGGCACAAAAAAACACAATTTATGCTGAAAATCGATTTCTATTACCATTTCAAGGTTGGTTTACAAAAAAATGTGGATTGCTTGTTTTAAAGCCTAAAAGTGAAAACCTTAAAGCAAGAAAACTCAAATCCTAAACCATAATAGTTTAGTTAATTCTAATCCTAATTAAATTGGTCTAACTTAAGTTACTTGGTTTAAAAACCTAATATATTCCTAATGATTTATAAAGCCCAAATACTTATCCTACTTGGTTTATAAATCATCAATCATAATCCTAATAAAGTTAAATATCAAAGCTCAAATAAATAAGTTAACACATGATGGTCGATCCTTCAGCTTTATGGGCCATTATGGGCTTTGCTCAGCAAACACTTTATTGGGCTTGTCCATAATAAACCCATATCATCCCCGATGTCCTACTTGGCCTCTTTGGCTTTGTTTCTTGTTTGTGAATGAGTTGACGTGCATTGGATCCATAGAAACAAGTGTAGGCTCTTGAAATTTCTCAAGTGCTCGAACTAGCTTGTTATGCCAGGCAGAAGGGAAATTCAACCATCTCATGATTCAATATGAACCAAATGAGTTTTGGCACAACCAGAATGTCCATCATAGCTATTTGTTGAGATAAATAGTTGTGGTATCTTGGTTCATGGTTGATCTTCAAATCCTTAAAATTGAGGCTGATCAAAATCACACCATCCCCTACTCCTTTAATTGTATTTGTCCTCAAATCCGAGCCCTCTAAGATGACGGATGACCCTCTTGGATGATTAAATATGTTTTCTGAATTATTATATGTCTCTCCAATTCGCCATAGTCTGGTTTGTAAGTGGTTGAATCCGTGAGTTTCCAAATAAGGCAATCTGAGCATCTCCTGGTTTATAAATCAAATAACTTTTAAACCATAAGGAATTTATAATGAAAAAACTTCGGCACGCACCTCTGATGGTTTAAGTTTTCAAAAAAAATTGACTTACAACTTGTTTCATCCTGGTTGGGTTGGAATTTTCCGATAGGTAACAGCTGGTCTCATTCTGATTCATTAGAAATCCGCCCACTTGAGATTTGAATAACTTCTTCATGCAAAACGATTTTGGACTAATTCTTCTTCTTCGTGACTTCCATATGAGTTGAGTTTTCTGGAGCAAGTCTATTTATTGCTTAACTTTTCAGGGTCCGGTTTGTAGTGTTCATTGATTGGTCATATATCTCCTTCAGGTCTATTGGTAGTCTGTCAGATATAATCTTATGTATCTTCTTTATGTCTCTTGATTCTGAGCTCCTTAGCTGATGGTGATAAATATGTCACACTTAAGTGTCTTGCTACTTCTATACAAGTTTTTCATGCATTCGTGCCTTGAGGCTTTTCCATTTTAGCATTAGCTTCTTGTAGATGGTTGGAGTGTTTTTCTTTAGCTACCATTCATGAGCTTTTCATGTGAATGCTGATACCGCTCGTGATAACTTGTGTTCCTTGTGAATGTTTTTGGATTGTAGCCACTTCTCCATATTGCTTTCCCACTGCAAGCATACTTCAGAGTCTTTTCTAGTTCCCGAAAAGACTATGAAACGACTTCTGTTGTTGATTTGCTTCTTTGGACTTATTGGTTTTATATCAGGTGATTCCCATGTTGCTTAGGGCCAAGATTTCTAGAGACCTGATTGTATATCAGATATTTTAGATCTTCCAATTGATTTTCACTCAGGATCACAGTTAGGATAGATGTAACTCTCTCCCTTGTTGCTTGTTGTTTAGTCTTCTCTCCATAGCTTCTTTTGTTCCAAAAAAAATACATGACAGATCTGCTTGATAAATGATGAATCGATGTGAAACCATATTGAGACTTCAAAACCTAACCTTAAAGTGATTCTGATACCAAATGGTACGGCCTTGGAATGGCTGTCTCTCATAGGGTCACTTGAAGGGAATGTGGATTGAAGATATGTGATGAAGATGGCAATGGACTTCTCTTAAGAGTTATGGAATGCTCCAAAGATGTGGCTCTACTCTTGAGATACAGGATCACCCTACTAACGTCTAGGATGAATCATGGTGGATCACTCTACCTAGTATGATGATTCATTGTTCATCTGTTGAACAAAGGAGACAGAAAAGGCACAATCTGTGCTGAAAATCGATTTCTATTAAAATTTCATGCTTGGTTTCTTACAAAAAACGTGACTGACATGTTTTAAAGCCTAAAAGAAAGCTAGAAAATCCAAACCCTAAATCATAATGGTTTAGTTAATTCTAATCCTAATTAAAATTGGTTTAATTTAAGTTATTTGTTTAAAAGCCTAATCTATTTCTAATGAATATATAAATCCCAAATACTTATCATAATTGGTTTATAAATCACCAATCCTAATATTAATAAAGTTACATACCAAAGCCAAAATAAATAAGTTAATCCATGGTGGTCAATCCTTCAGCTATATGGACCAGTATGGGCTTTGTTCATAAAACACCTTCTTGGGCTTGTCCATAATCAAACCCAGCTCATCCCTCATGTCCTCCTGGGCCTCTTGGGCTTTGGTTTTTTCTGTGAATAAGTTGAGATGTGCATTGCATCCATAGAAACAAGTGTAGCCTCTTGAAATTACTCTGGTGGTTGAACTAGCTTGTTATGGTAAGACAAAAGGTAAATTCGACCATCTCTTGATTCAGCATGAACCAAGTGAGTTTTGGCACAACCAGATGAGAACAATATACTTGGTTTATGATTGATCTTCAAATCCTTAAAATTGAGGCCGATTAAGATCACATCACTCCTGAATATTGGATTTTGGACTTTATGGCCCAAGACCAAAAATAGCAATGGATTTTGGGTCTTGGGCCTGAAATTCCAAATTTTATATCACTAGGCTCTAAGCTTCTGTTGTTCCCTGGTAGCATGGCCATGTTATCAGGATAAATTGGAGATTAAGTGGTCATTGTTGGAACAATATATTAATAAGCATGTGGACTTATAATACATAGTTAAAATGTGAATGAGAATTTGCTTACGAGAGGTCAAAGATTTTTTGTAACTTACAAATTTTGGTATTAAAAACCAAAATAAATTTGTCCATTAAATCTACTTGACCACCAAGCTATTCCTCTCCTATAAATATCAAGCTACCTAGAAGGAAAAAAATCATCCCTTCATTCTAAAAGCAAGAAACACCATTAGACACATTTTAGATATTCTTTGAGAAGTTTCTAAGTGTTGAAACTCTCTTGAAATATCTTCTTGATTGTTGGTGTTAGGTGCTAGTAGCTAAGGACACAAGGGCTTTGCTCTCAATATTGAAGTCTTTAAGAAGCAAGTGTTGAAGCTCTATTGAAATATTTTTTTGGTTAATTTTAAAAAATTAACAGCACTGATTAAAAATATATCTATATAGAAAAAAAATTCATTAAGTTATAATAGCTTATCGGAAAATAGATAGTGAAATACTAGAATTGTGGCACTTTATAACTGAAAAAGTTGATAAAAGAAAAATCATATGCAAAATTTAGCTGATGCACAAAAAAAAAACCACGAGAATTGTGGTGGGAACAAGGTCAAAACCTTTAAAAACCCATGGTCGTAAGAAATTCTCCAAGAAAGTCTCTCGACTCTTAAATTTCTTTTAATTAAAAAACAGTTTTTTAATTAGAAAAATAATAAAAAGCTATTTTTGGTATGAGCAAGTCTAAACTTTGCCAGCTAACTCCCTCAAAGACAAGAAAAAATGTCTACTTTTCTTTTCGAACCCACAAAAACAATGTCCAAAATTTTGAACAATAAACACAATCCAAGCAAAACAACATTCATAGACAAAAAGACAGCACCATACATCATTAATATCAACATCATCTTTGTGATCTTCATAAAGAACAAAATAACAACAAAAATAACAAAGAACAGCAGCTCCTTTTCTTCTTCTTAACCCATGACTGCTGTTCTATTTCTCTGCCTCCTCCTCCTCTGTTTCTCCTTCTCCCCTTCTTTGCAACACGTCAGCGAGTCTGAGCCGCTCATGCGGTTCAAAAGCTCGGTGAATATAACCAAAGGGGACCTGAATTCATGGAGAACTGGAACCGATCCTTGCAATGGCAAATGGTTTGGGATCTATTGCCAAAAGGGTCAAACAGTCTCCGGCATTCACGTCACCAGGCTAGGTCTCTCTGGTATCATCAATGTCGAGGATCTAAAAGATCTCCAAAACCTAAGGACAATCAGGCTCGACAATAATCTTCTTTCCGGCCCACTCCCTCCTTTCTTCAAGCTGCATGGCCTCAAATCGCTCTTGCTGTCAAACAACAGTTTTTCAGGAGAGATCGCTGATGACTTCTTCAAGGATACGCCACAGCTCAAGCGGGTGTTTTTTGATAACAACCGTTTCACTGGGAGAATTCCCACATCTTTGATGCAACTTGCGGGCCTCGAGGAGCTTCACTTGCAAGGCAATCAGTTCTCTGGTGAGATACCCTCGCTTACAGATGACAACAAGATTATAAAATCCATCGACCTCTCAAACAATAACCTGGAGGGACAGATCCCAGAGAGCATAGCAGAAAGAAAGAATCTACAGATGAATTTTCAAGGGAACCAAAAGCTTTGTGGGCAGCCTCTGAATATCAAATGCGATGATAAACCGCCATCATCAGGGAAAGACCCGAACGAGGTCTCGGGAAAAGCCATATTTGTGGTCATATTTTTTCTTTTGCTATTCTTGATTGTGGTGGCGATTATAGCAAGATTGAAGAAGAAGAGGCAGCCCGAGTTCCGGATGCTCGGAAAGGACCACCTAAGTGACCATGAAAACGTGGAAGTCCGCGTACCAGACTCCATAAAGAAGCCTATTGAGTCAAGCAAGAAGCGTAGTAACGCGGACGGTTCCTCTAGGAAAGGTTCAACACATCATGGGAAAGGTGGAGGAGGTGGTCCTGGAGGAGGCGGCATGGGAGACATTATAATGGTGAACAGCGAGAAAGGCTCCTTTGGTTTACCCGATCTAATGAAGGCTGCGGCAGAGGTGCTAGGCAATGGTAGCCTTGGATCAGCCTATAAGGCCGTGATGGCCAACGGATTATCCGTGGTTGTAAAGAGGATTAGGGATATGAACAAGCTCGCACGCGACGCATTCGATGTCGAGATGCAACGGTTTGGGAAACTACGACATCCTAACGTTCTTACCCCTTTAGCTTATCATTACCGTCGTGAAGAGAAGCTTGTCGTCTCTGAATACATGCCTAAAAGCAGTCTACTCTACGTTTTGCACGGTACTACGACATTTCTGTTTTTCTCAATTTATTTAAAAGCATGCATATATTTCTAAATTCTAAGTTTGCTTTTTTAGATTTTAACAACTTTGCTTTTGTTGAAAATATTAAGATCACGGTTTCATTTGAAATAAAACATCATTAGGTATGTAAAAATATAGTTAATCCAACCCATTAACCTGCATCACTAGAGGGTGTCGAACACTTCGGTTACACCAACCCTAACATGTACCTTGAATGCGAGTTTTGCGAGTTGGCCACAAGCTCTTCAATTTTAGATGCTTTTTTGTTTAATTTAGTTTTTTATATAAATAAATAAATAAAATATATAATCAAATGTGAATATGATATATTATAATTCGTTTTCAAAGAAAAGACCATACTACTTTCTAAAAATTCAATTTATAAACATCTATATTTAAAACTATAAACAAATGTTTTAATTAAATATATCATGTTCGCGAGTCAGTCCATTGTCCGTGCGCGTTTAGCCAGCTTGAAACCACTATTACTAGTATGGCTAACTCGCATGATCCGTGTTTTTTTTTCCTTTCTTTTTTCTGTATTTAAAAAAATAGTCCTAACCTGTCTCATGGCGAGACAGTTTATGCATAGTCCCCGCAGACTCTCGGTCCAAATTCATATCCCTACTCACAACGAATGAGGTTAATATTGATTTATATGGTCTATTTTGAATGTCTATTTTTTAATTTCAGGAGATCGAGGAATTTGTCATTCTGAGCTAACCTGGCCAACAAGGTTGAAGATCATACAAGGAGTTGCACGTGGAATGCAGTTCTTGCACGAAGAGTTTGCGTCCTACGACCTTCCACATGGAAATCTTAAATCCAGTAACGTTTTATTAAGTGAAACCTATGAGCCACTGATCAGTGATTACGCATTCCTCCCGCTTCTTCAGCCTAACAACGCATCGCAGGCTTTATTCGCTTTTAAGTCCCCTGAGTTCGCTCAAAACCAGCAGGTTTCCCAAAAATCGGACGTCTATTGCCTCGGAATCATCCTTCTAGAGGTCATGACTGGAAAGTTCCCTTCGCAGTACCTAAACAACGGTAAAGGCGGGACGGATATCGTTGAATGGGTGCAATCATCAATTGCGCAGAATAAAGAAGAAGAGCTTATTGATCCAGAGATAGCGAGTAATGTTGATTCGTTGCAACAAATGGTGGAATTGCTGCGGATTGGGGCATCTTGCATTTCAAGTAATCCAGATGAAAGGGAAAACATGAAAGAAACTGTTAGAAGGATAGAACGAATAACGATTTGATGAGATTTAATTGAAAGGAAAAGTCCTTTGGAATCTGTAGATAAACCACATAAGAGGAAAGGTATTTACATTAATAGGAGTGAGAGAACAAGAAGATACTTTACTGGTAACAAAAAAAATCATATTTACCATATGTGTTGTTCAATAGGAAAAGGCGAAGAGAATCATATTTTCTTTCTTTTTTTTTGTTTGTAGATTTTTCTCTTTTTTTTTTTTCCCCCATTTTTCTTTGTCAAAATATTGTAAAATCATATTAGTAGTTAATTTATTCTTTCAAGGAACTTTTGTTGTATATAGATAGAATTTTACGCAAAAAAAACTATGAAAACGTATTATTTATTTTATTTCTTAAATTCCAAAATTAACTATTTGAACAAATCTTATGGATTTATTGTCATAGAGATTTAACTATCATGAAATAAATTGAGACAAACTGATTTATCGAAGTTTAATTCTATTATTTTATAAAAGATCGATAACAACAATATCTTTTCCATTACAAAATTCTTTTAAGAAATTATTCTCAAAAAATAATAACTCTAATTGCTAGTGTTCTTACTAGTAAAAAACAATTACCAAACTTAAGTCCGTATTAATCCATAAGTTGCTATTTGACTTAAAGGTTAAGTTTTTTTTTTTTTTTTGATAACAATATTGGTAAAGAATTGTATTAAAGTAATCTGTCGGTCCACGAGGGGGATGAGGGTCGACGTATACCATCTCCTGTGGAAGCCCCCGTGCGCGTTTGGCTAGGTTGTCTGCTCTTGTGATTGTTGACCTAGATCTGTATGATATCTTCACCTCTTCGAATCTAATCTTGTATCTGCTAAGCTCATCCAGGTGTATTGCGAAAGCTGGCCATTCTTTTGGTGAAGACACCATCTTCACGACGTCACAACTATCTGTTATGAAGACAACTTTCGTACGGTTGTAGGCTAGCATACATTCCATTGCCCAGATGAGTGCTTCTAGCTCGGCGTGTAGTGGGGATTGACTTGGACAAATGTTCCTGGCTCCAATCAGTTCTCCTTCTCTCCCAGTCCGCATACAGACCCATCCTTGCCCTGAAAATTTATTCAGTTTCTTCCAAGATCCATCCACTTGACATTCCCACATGTTTTGGGGGACATTTTCCGCCGTAGGACTTGAAGGCATATTATTATTTTTTTCTATGTCCTGCGCTTCAACCCAAACTTTCCCTTCTGTTTCCGCCATCATAAGAATATCGGGGGGTTTCCTCTCCAAGTTTTTGTAAAGCTTTTCATTCCTACTCTTCCATAGGTACCAAATTATCCATGGAAAATATCCTTCGCCTCCCTTCCCTTTGGAAGGTTATGGCATAGATAATCCAGATTTGAAAATAGCGAACCTTTTGGAAAGTGATCCGGATTTGATGGAATCTTAGAAATAGCCCATGTTTGAATGGCAGGTGGACATTCAAATAGGACATGGTTAATTGTTTCTTCCTCCTCCCCACATCTACCACATGAGCTCTCACATTTAATACCCCGTGCCCTCAGATTGTGTGCTACAGGCACACATCCTGTTAGCACCTGCCATAGAAAGTGTTGAATTTTTGTGGGACACTTGAGTTTCCATACTGATGTCTGGAGTGGCGTAATTGTCGGTCCATAGATGACAGCGTCCATGTTGTGGTCAGGTATGTTGTTTCTACTTTGTAACCCGATCTGACCGAATATTTACCATTTTTTGTATAGTGCCATCCTAGTGAGTCTGATCGTCCAAATCTACTGACAGCCAATGACTGTATGATATTGACATCTTCAGGGATGATGGTTGCCGTCAATAGGGACATATTTCAAGTATTTGTTTGGGTGTCGATTAAATCTTGAACCTTAAATTTTTGGGGTAAACTGGGAATTTGCAAGTTGCTGACCTCGGGCGGGGGCTGGTATCCAAGCATCCTTCCAAACCGAAATACTTGTACATGTTCCAACCCTTTTGATTAGACCATTTTTAACCAGAGATCGAGCAGAAGTGATACTCTTCCATCCATAAGATGGGGAGTATGATGTAATATTTTCCAAAGGGTCTATATTCCTAAAATACCTGCTTTTAAAAATTCATGAGAACAAAGATCCAGGTACGTCCAATAGTCTTCACAGTTGCTTTGCCAGCGTAGCTGTATTAAAGGTCTCAATATTTTTAAAACCAATACCACCCTGTGATTTGTGTTGACAAATCTTTTTCCAGGATAACCAATGTATACTCCGTTTGGTCCCCTTTGAACTCCACCAAAATTTAGCTATCACACCTGTAAGTTTTGTTGTTACCACTCTTGGTAGCCTATAGCAAGACATTACATAGGTAGATAATGCCGTTAAAACCGATTTAACCAACACTTCTTTCCCCCTTGGGATAAAAATTTTAGGGACCATCCGTTCACTCTTTACTGCAGTCGTTCATTAATAAACCCGAACACCTGAGATTTTGGTCCTCCAAGACTCTCCGGTATTCCTAAGTATGTACCCATTCCCCCTATTTTAGTGATGCCTAGAGTGTTTTGCATCGCCACTTTGGTCTCATCAGGTACTCTGTGTCCAAATTGCAAGGAGGACTTATCAAAATTAATTTGTTGTCCCGATACCGTCTCATACTTTTTAAGTATGCGGAGTATAGCTTGACCTTCGGTTTCGTTTGTTTTACAAAAAAATAGGCTGTCATCTGCAAACAATAAATGACTGACCGTTGGACTGGATCTTGCTATTTTTAACCCCGTTATGTGTTTTTCCCTTTCCGCCTTCCTAATATTTGCAATCAGTGCTTCCGTACATAGAATAAACAAGAAGGGTGATAGCGGGTCTCCCTGTCGTAAACCCCTTTTCGGGATAATGCTTCCACGAGGCTGTCCATTGATCAAAACCTTGTATTTGACTGATGTTATGCATGCCATCATCCAAGAAATCCATATTGGGGAGAAGCCCATCTTATGTAATAGTTTTTCGAGGAAAACCCATTCTACTCTGTCATAGGCTTTGCTCATATCCGTTTTAATAGCCATATACTTACTCTGACATCCACGGTTGGTTCGTAATGCATGAAACATCTCTTGCGCAATTAGAATATTATCCGATATCAATCGTCCTGAAACAAAAGCTGATTGAGTTTCCGAGATCAACTCTGGTAAGAATGCTCGTAATCTTTGACATAAAACTTTTGAGATGATCTTATATCCAACATTACACAAACTGATAGGTCATAATTCTGTCATTTTGGTGGGCCGCTGCGTCTTAGATATTTTTCCAATTTAATTTGTCATCAAAGGATCCAGTTAACAAGAATTGGTTCACCAGTTGTAAGAGATCATCCTTATCATCCTTTATGATGTTCCAAGACCGTTGGTAAAACATTGCAGTCATACCATCCGGTCCTGGTGCTTTCTCTGGGTGCATCATAAAGAGTGCTTTTCTAACTTCCTCCTCTGTCACCCGTGTTATTAATTTTTCATTTATACTTTTCATAATTAGAACCGGGACCTCCTCGAGGAAGTCCTCCATCTCTTGTGGGGATGAGGATGTGAATAAATCTGTAAAGTAATCTACAGCCACCGCTTCCACCTCTGTATCCTTGGTAATCCATTCATCCCTTTTATTATACAATCCCACTATTCGATTCTGTGCTCTCAGTTGTTTTGTAAGTGCATGGTAATACTTTGTATTTCTATCACCGAGTTTGTGCCACATATTCCTACTTTTTTGTTGCCAGAAAGCTTCCTCATCCCAATAAGCTTCCTTCAGCTTTTGAGCCATCTCCCTGACCTCCGTTTCCAATCTGTTGTCATCATTCTGAATCTCCTTCAAAGCTATCTGTAACTCGTTTATCCTTCCTTGGCCGGCTGGGATATTTTGTTTTCTCCATACTGATATTTCATGTCTGCAATTATGTATTTTATCCACTAGTGTCGTCCCATGTGTAGCACTAATATTTTGTTTTCCCCAGCCCCTTGCTATTGCTTCCATTAATCCGTATTTCCCTATCCATCTTTTGTCAAACCGAAATTGATTCTTTCGCTTGACTAACTTGTCCACCATCGTTGCTACTATAGGTCTATGATCCGACTCAACCATTCCCAAATACTCTACGAAAGAATGAGGGTATAAATTATGCTAATCATTATCTGCCATTGCTCTATCAAGTCGGCACCAGATAGTTTGTTTGTTCCTCACACCCTTCCATGACATAGTATTCCCGACTGATGGAAACTCCAAAAGCCCACAACTAGCAATCATATTATTAAAAGGCATGAAAGACGACACATTCCGTAGAGGCCCACCTCTCTTTTCATGATTCCCAGTAATCTCGTTTAAATCTCCTATTATAAACCATGGCCCCTTCCTGATCATACTGAATCTAATTAATCTTTCCCATACCTGTTCTCTTAGGTGTTGTACTGGTTCTCCATAAATAAATGATAAACAAACGACACGTCCTTGAACCGTGGCTTCTATGTCAATTATTCTATTATCCGAGTATACAATATCAACATTGTAGGAGCTGTTATAAAAAAGCGATAAACCTCCTCTCGCACCTATGGGTTGTACTGTATAAAGATTATCATATCCGAAATTTCCTCGAAACTGTTCTACAAAAGGATCCCCTTGTTTTGTTTCCGACAACAATAAAAATTCTGGTTTGTGTTTAGCCCATATCTCCCGCAAAAAACTTAATGTCGATTTACTTCCTAGTCCTTGGTTAAAGGTTAAGTTAGAAGACACAACTATGACATTTTTTTTGGTTAACAAACGTTTCATATTTTTCAAGAATTTGAAATAAAAATTTCAATTTCACGTAGCGAACGCTTAGCTATATAGAACATATCAACAATATTGATTCTCGAGATATAAATCTAAAAAGTAAACAATGGGAACTCATTGAAAAGCTCGATGTTTTCCTCTTCCTTATTAATCAAGTTGAACAAAGTTTGGAAATGAGAAAAGACATGAATCTCTTCCATACCTTTATATTCTTCAGCTCACTTAGAGTCCTTTAATTGTCCATGCTTATGTTGATGTGGAAAAAATAACCTCTAGATTTAGAAAAATCAACGATAGAATCATCCATATTTCCACCAAAAACACAACTCGTAACAGTTTTTTGAATTTTTATTTTGAAGCTGTTGGAATTCATACCGGTTTATAAAACAATTTTATAAATTAATCTATGAATTTATGTTGCCAAGATCTCATGTAAATACTGAAATAAATCTTCATCTTAGGATTTCAAATATACCTGGATATTTACAGCGGAATTACGAACAAACGAAAGCGAGATTGTCAAGCACTCTAAGCGTCGTGCCTCTACCGATATCCACATGCACACAAATTAGATCGTACGGGATGCTAGTGCCAACGAGTATGTGAAAACGACCTATTCATTTTCACCTTATATTTTTGGGTTTGCTGGTTTTGTATATATCTAACTCAAAACACATCACCATGTCTTTATATATATACTAAACACGTAAACCCTAATTGAAAAGTAATGGACTAAGCCCAAACAAGAATAATTACACTAATTATTCTTTATGTGTATGTGTTATCGTATAACACATTTATATAAAACGTTATAAATATAATATTATATATATTATATAACTTATATAACCCAAAATATCATTGATCTAATTTGCTTAGATGTGTGACCCTGTAGGATCGTATATTATTAGTAATAGATTCTCAATCTATAGATTATAAGCGGTTTCTAGCAAAACATTATAATCACCTAATATTATACGATTGTCAAACCTCGACAGTGTGACTTTATTAAAAGTAAGTACAAATGATTTCATGACATTCCCAACAATCTCTCACTTGTACTGAAATCATCTAATCCCATAATCCATTTGTCTCTTATATCTCGATCTCAGCATGAGGCAAGAAATGGTGTCATCCTTATCAAACTAGATCATGTTTTTTGAACTCTGATTAATACTGACTTAACAAACGACTGACTTTCACTTCGTTTGAACACGGTCATGCATTTTCAGTATCAAATCTTCGATATGCCCAGAGATATTTGTCACCCGTTATATAGGAGGGATAAATCCCATCTTGTTCCATCCCTGTTCCTTACAGACTTTATAGAACACCCAATCAATGTCTTTATAATCACCTATTACAGCTGACGTTTGACAAGGTCAAAAGGAACCAATCCACGAGTAAGAAATCATGATGAACTCAGGTAAAAAACTACACTCTATAGTCATAATGAGAACCTCTTATGACACTCATATAAGAATCTTGTAGAGTTTTCATAGAGGGTCAGTCTGATCATGTATTCTCTAACACATATCTATGTTATTGACTTGATACATCATATCAATGACTCCATGAAACTTAGTCATCAGTCACCTCACATACTAATCATTTTAAGTTGTTAACGTCCCATTTTAATAACCTTGACTATAGACATCAATAATTTATGTCATCTTTCACTTATAGAGTTTCATGATCAAGTCACGTACTTGATGATCTATAAGAATGATATAAATTATTTTGGGATAATTATTTAACCATCCAATAATTAAACATGAACATCATATCATAAAAGAAAAACTCCCACCAGAATTAAGATTACATCTTAAGAAATTTAATACCCATATCCGCAATATGACTCTCATGCTTAGGCCGTGGAAGGGGCTTAGTCAATGAATCAGCAACATTTGCATCCATTGATACTCTGCTAATCTTCACATCTCCTCTATCAATAATCTCACGAATGCAATGATATGTCCTTTGAATGTGTTTGGATTTCTGGTGGAGTCTAGGTTCTTTCGCCTGTGTGATGGCTCCATTGTTTTCACAATAGAGATCCACTGGGCTAGAACTACTAGGAATCACACCTAGTTCTGTAATAATTTTTCGAATTCAAACAGCTTCTTTTGCTGCTTCAGAAGCAGCAATATATTCAGCTTCAGTTGTAGAGTCGACCACAGTGCTTTGCTTAAAACTTTTCCAGCTCACTGTTCCTCCATTAAGACAAAAGATGAAACCAGATTGTGATCAGAAGTCATCTTTGTTCGTCTGAAAGCTGGCATCGGTGTAACAAGCAAGTTCATCACTTCATCCATAAACTAAGAACTTATCTTTAGTATTTCTCAAATACTTAAGGATGTTCTTGACTGCTGTCCAGTGACTCTCACCTGAATCAGATTGTATCTACTCGTCATGCTTAAAGCACATGCAACATCGGGACGAATACAAAGCATGGAAGCATGGCATACATGATAGATCCTATAGCAAAAGCATATGGGATTCTACTCATGCACTCTCGCTCATCATGTGTCACAGGAAACTGAGTCTTGCGGAGAGTTATGCCATGAGAAATTGGTAGAAAACTTTTCTTGGAATTATGCATTTGGAACCTGTGTAAAACCTTATCTATATAAGTATCTTGACATATTCCAATAAGCTTGTTAAATCTATCTCTATAGATTCTTATACCAAGTATATAAGCGGCTTCTCCCATGTCTTTCATTGAGAAACAACTTCCTAGCCAAGTCTTTAAAGAATTAAGCATCGGAATATCATTCCCCATGAGAAGTATGTCATCCACATATAATATTAAGAAAACAACTGTGCTCCCACTAGTATTCTTGTAAACGCATGGTTCTTCTTCGTTTCTAATGAAATCAAACTCTTTGATTGCCTCATTAAAACGTAGATTCCAACTCCGAGATGCTTACTTCAAACCATAAATGGAACGTTGAAGCTTGCATACCTACCCAGCACTTCCATGAAATTTGAAACCTTTGGGTTGTGTCATGTACACATCCTCTTTGAGATTTCAATTAAGGAAAGCTGTTTTTACATCCATTTGCAAAATCTCATAATCATAATAATAGGCAGTTGCTAGGAGAATACGAATGGACTTAAGCATTGTGACTGGGGAATAGGTTTCATCATAGTCTATACCATGAATTTGCTTGTAACCTTTTGCCACCAATCTAGCTTAGTATATCTGTATATTACCATCCTTGTCTATTTTCTTCTTGAAAACCCATTTACACTCAATGGTTTTAACACCATTAGGTAAATCAACCAAATTCTATACTTTGTTGATCGACATGGAGCCCATTTCAGATTCGGCGGCTGTTAGCCATTTATCGGAGTCAGGACCCATCATTGCTTCCTCAAAAGATGTAGGTTCATCACTCCCTATGATTAATAGTTCATGATGATCCATCACCCAATCCCCAAATCTATCAGGTTCGTGACGTGTCCTTACAGACCTACTGATGTGACCTTGGTAGAAGAAAGAAAAGCCAACATAAATGAAGAAGAATTCTTGGACGGACGGCACGACCGTGGCACGACCCGAGGTTCCGACCTAATGGATGGCAGGCACGAACGAGGAACGACCCAGGACCCCGACCTGAAGGACAACAAGAACAACCGAGGAACGACCCTGGACCCCGACCCGACAGACGATGAGCACGACTGATGCCCGGCCTGTATGACCGAACCAAAGGAGGAACAAGAGGGAATTCAGGACGATTCCATCCTAGACCAACGCCCTCTCCAAGACCTGGACCGGTCCTTGGCCCATCCAAGTTCCAATCAAGACTCTACTTTTGTCCGGCCTTGGAGTGACCCATTGACATCTTGTGATCCTTTGTCAATCCCAGTTGGACCCCTGACTCGTGCAAGAACCAAGAAACTTCAGGACCATATTAGAGCCATTCTACACACGCCATCTGACTCTTCCTCCACAGGTTTACTAAATTTAATTCTTACTTAAATTATTCATTTGGGAAAATGATAGCTTTTGGAGCTTTTTTTCCCTCATTTGGGTTTTTTCCCATGTGGGTTTTCCAAATGAGTTTTTTTTTAGTGAGACCTGAAGCTATCCTTGTATGTCTGAGTGTATAATCTTTGTAGCCTTTGAATTAATTTTTGGTTTAGTTTTCTGGTTCATCAAAACCAGCTTCAATCTGCATGACTCTAAATTTGAACCGGCTATTAATTGAGTTTGACCGTTTGAATATAAGGGGAGACTGGCGTAGAATCAAGTGCTCGTCATGCATGCTTTGAACAATTATTTCATTCAAATTTTATAATTTTTATTTAAGTGCTTTGCAACTCCTTGTATGGTCATCGAATGTTTTATGCAAAAATCTCTCTTTGAGTTCTTAAAATTTTTGATCAATTCAGTGTGTTTATCTGAAAATCTCTCTTAGATCTTTAGGAGTGTCCATCCTAAAACCATCTAAGAAAACCTTAATCTCTGCTTGGTGTGAATATCCAACCAGAATTAAGTTAGAACAGTGAGGATCATCACCTCCTTGCGTCGTTCTTGATCTCTCTCATCCCATTCTTTTGCATTCCTTTCATCTTTACATCATTCGTCCAGAAACCAAACCACACCCTTTCCAAAAGCCACCGGTTCATAGCTCCATCCTCCCTGTCTTATTTTCCATATCGTTCATCTTCCGCTTAACCTCCTTGCTGTTTCAATCCTGGTGTAAGATCCGGCCTACTGGGATCTTATCAAGTGGTATCAGAGAAAACACAACAGGCTAAGTCCATTCCTTTCTCTGATGTCATGATTTTGACTATTCATAGTCTACTTAGTGACTTGACTTTTTGTCTTCACCGTTTGTCCTAGTTATTTTGCGAAGATGTTAGTTTAGATCATGTGAATTTTGTTCCAAGAAACCTTTGATCTGGCGCTGTATCTTGTGATTTGTTTTGCAAGGTACAATGTTGACCATTCGAATGAATGAAGCCATTAACCGAGCCATGGATAATAAATATACCACTATGGAGACCGGGTTGAGACGTGGGCTTTATGTAGAGTTTAGAAAACTTGTCCTAGGAACTCAGCTATCCCAGCAACAAAACCGGGAACCTATATCAACGCTATAACCTGAAGTTCAAAGTAGGCCTCATCCTAGACCGGGTAGAAGACACGAGTTATTCGCTAATACACCAAGGGATGAGCAGCGTGATGTCACTCCTGAGAGACGTGAAGCCATGTCTTCTAGGGAGAGCCGTGACCACCAAGGATTCTTTGGAGATGAGAACGCGGCTCGTTTTTATAACATAAGTGATTCTTCATACCGGCAGCAACAATGTCACAGGCACACTCGCGGACGCCAACAACCCACACATCAACCACCCTTCCATCAACTAGTGCAACATCCAGCCGACCAATTCCATAACGTGAAATTTATGATACCTCCATTTCATGGCAAAAATGATCCTACAGCCTATCTAGAATGGGAGCAAAAGATGGAACTTATATTTAATTGCCAATTTTATTCTGAAATTAACAAAGTTAACTTTGCTGTCACATAATTCTATGATTATGCCTTAAGCTGGTGAGATCAAATGGTTACTTCAACGAGACACAACAGAGAACATCCTATAGAGACGTGGCAAGTACTCAAGTATATCATGAGGAAACAGTTTATACCTAATCATTTCCACCGTGACCTTCATCAGCATCTGAGGCAATTGAATCAAGGCAACCGGTCTGTTGAAGAATATTTCAAGGAGATGGAGACACTTCTAATTCGAGCAAGTGTCACGGAGGATCGTGAAGCTACTATGTCTCGGTTTTTGGGAGGTCTTAACCTTGACATTCAAGAACGACTAGAGATGCAACACTATGTGGAATTAGAAGAAATGCTACATAAATAAATTTTGATTGAGCAACAACTTAAAAGAAAATCTCACTACCGTCCCTCTTTTGGTACATGAAATGTAGGTGGCAAGGCATCCTACTCACGCGAATACAAGCCAATCAGGCCCCTGGACTCTCGACCCTCCACCTCTAGGCCTGAGGCCCCTCCTTTTATAGGTAAGCAAAACAAGGGCAAGTCCGTGGATCGACCCGCTCGAACTCGTGACATTAGATGTTATAAGTGTCAAGGACTTGGACACTACGCCAATGAAAGTCGAAACAAGAAGCTTATGGTACTTCTGGATAATGGAGAAGTCCATACTGGGGACAAAAAAGAAAGTGAAAATGAGGATGAATCACATTTGGATAGTGGTGAGGAACCACCTCTTCAGGGACAACTCCTAGTGGCGCGCCGGTTACTTAATGTTCAAACCAAAGCGGACGAACAGGAGCAACGGGAGAACCTCTTTCATTCTCGTTGCATGGTTAAAGGGAAAGTTGTAGTTTGATAATAGATGGAGGAAGCTGCACAAACATGGCCAGTGAAAAGTTGGTAAAAAAATTAGAGCTTGAGAAGATGAAACATCCAAAACCCTAACCTCTCCAATGGCTTAATGACACTGGCGAGCTTAGAGTAACTCATCAAGTTATGTTTCCTCTATACAGTGGGAAATATCAGGATGAGGTATTGTGCGACTTTTTGCCAATGAAGGCTGGACATATTTTGTTAGGAAGGTCGTGGCAATCGGATAGAAGGGTAACTCATGATGGATTCACAAGCCATCATCATTTCACCATCAAAGGCTGAAAAACTACTCTAGTTCCAATGACGCCTCATGAAGTTTATCTTGATCAGCTACAATTAAAACAACAAAAAAGGCAAAGGTAAGTCTTCTGACCCAAAACGCAAGACTAACTTCTTTATTAAGCCAGAAAACATTTTTAAAAACTTGGATGAAAAGCGGCCAATCCTTATGTTTATGTACAGAAGCTTGCCTCACTGCCACTAATCTTCAGCCGGCCCTACCGAGCAAAATTAAGACTCTTTTGCAAGAATACTCTGACATATTTCCTGAAGAATATCCTGATGGTCTTCCTCCCATTCGTGGGATAGAACATAAGATTGATTTCTTACCTGGAGCAACCCTTCCGAATAGGCCAGCATACCGTACCAACCCTGTAGAAATCAAGGAACTCCAACGCAAAGTGGAGGAACTCATGAGAAAGGGGCATATTCGAGAAATTCTAAGTCCTTGCGCGGTTTCAGTTATCTTGGTTCCTAAGAAAGATGATAAATGGATAATGTGTATTGATTGTAGGACAATCAATAATATTACGGTAAAATATTGACATCCTATACCTAGACTTGATGACATGTTAGATGAACTCTATGGTAATTTTATGTTTTCTAAAATTGACCTTAGGAGTGGTTATCATCAGATTAGGATGAAGGAAGGGGATGAATGGAAAACAGCCTTTAAAACTAAATAAGGTCTTTATGAATGGCTTGTTATGCCATTCAGTTTAACAAATGCACCTAGTACTTTTATGTGGTTTATGAATCACATTTTTAGAGAGTTCATAGGTCACTTTGTTGTGGTATATTTTGATGATATACTAATCTATAGTAAGTCTTTAAGTGACTATGTTATTCATGTTAGAACCGTTCTAGAAGTATGAAGAAAGAAACACCTATTTGCCAATATTGATAAATGTACGTTTTGTACGGATAACGTGGTGTTCCTAGGCTTTGTTGTCAGTGCAGATGGAGTCAGGGTTGATGAAGAGAAAGTTAAAGCTATACGTGAATGGCCTGTTCCAAAGAATATCAGTGAAGTTCATAGTTTTCATGGGTTAGCAGGGTTTTACCGGCGTTTTGTTAAGAATTTAAGTACCATTGCCGTCCCGTTGACTGAAATTATCAAGAAGGAAGTGGGATACAAGTGGGAGCAGCCACAAGAGCAAGCGTTCCAGACGCTTAAAGACATGCTGACTAATGCTCCATTGCTTTCTTTGCCTAATTTTACTAACACTTTTGAGACTGAGTGTGATGCCAGTGGTATAGGTATTGGCGCGGTTCTCATGCAAGAAAGAAGGCCAATAGCTTGTGTTAGTGAAAAGCTTGGTGGTGCCACTCTCAATTATCCCACATATGACAAGGAATTGTATGCCCTTGTTCGTGCACTCTAGACTTGGCAACATTACTTGTGGCCAAAGGAATTTGTGATACTCACTGACCATGAATCTCTGAAGCACTTAAAAGGTCAGCATAAGCTTAATAAATTTCATGCCAAATGGGTTGAGTTCATAGAAAGTTTTCCCTATCTGATAAAATATAAACAAGGAAGAAAATATAGTGGCTGATGCTTTGTCCAGGAGGTATTCCCTTATCACTACTCTTGAAGTTAAACTAATGGTCTTTGATATGATTAAAGAACTTTATGACACTGACCTTGACTATAGAGAGATCTATAAGTCATGTGAAAGTTCTTGTATAGGATATTACTTCAAGAAGGATGGTTTCAGTTTTTTATAAAAACCGGCTATGTGTTCCAAGGAGCTCTCTTTGTGAGGGAGGCCCACACTGGTGGACTTATGGAACACTTCGGTATTTTAAAGACTATGGCCGTTATGAAAGAGCATTTTTATTGGCCACATATGAAGAAGGACGTTGAACGCATTTGTACACGCTGCATCATTTGTAAGATGGCTAAGTCCACAACACAACCTCATGGTTTATACACTCCTTTACCGATTCCTTCTCATCCTTGGGTAGATCTATATATGGATTTTGTTTTAGTTCTGCCTAGGACTAGGACTGGTAAAGACTACATAGTTGTGGTTGTAGATAGATTTTCTAAAATGTCTCATTTCATAGCTTGCACTAAAACCGATGAGCCTTGCATGTTGCCAACCTGTTCTTTAGGGAAATTGTACGTCTGCATGGCATGCCTAGGTCTATAGTATCTGATAGTGATACTAAGTTTCTTAGCCATTTTTGGAGGACTTTGTAGTCTAAGTTGGGTACTAAGTTATGTTTTTCGACCACTTGTCATCCACAAACGGATGGCCAGACCGAGGTAGTCAATAGAACTCTAGGGTCCTTATTACGTGCATTTGTAGGTAAAAATTTAAAGACATTGGAAAAAAACTTACCTCATATTGAGTTTGCATAAAATCATGCTAAGCACTCAGCATCTAGGTTTTCACCCTTCCAAGTTGTCTATGGTTTTCATCCTATTTCGCCTCTTGATCTAATGCCCTTACCTTTGAGTGAAATAACCAGTCTTAATGGAGATCAAAAGGCAAGTTAATAAGCAGATACATGAGGAAGCACGAAGGAATATTGAAAAAAAAACAAGCTTTATGAGAAGGCTTCAAATAAAAATCGCAAGGATGTTATCTTTCAACCGGGAGATCAAGTTTGGACTATGCATTGCATTTAGAACCTAGTTGAATCCAAAAAACACCTTGACATTCATCATAATTCTCCATTATTCTCCATTATTCTTCATCATTCTTCATCAATCTTATTTATTCTACTTAAAATCTTATACTTTTATTCTACAAATCTCATATTCCTTAATACTTTAAATCTTCTATTCTCTAGATATTTTCTATTCTACCAGATACTTACAATCATCTTCTTTATGTTTAAAGGATAAAGAAGACCAACTTAAGCCATACAAACTATGTATGCTCATTCTTCCAAACTTGACTCTCATTTCTTATGTCAAGCTTGTGGGGGGAAAGAAAATGAGCATCCAAAGAACAATCATTCAAAGTGTTTGGCACAAACAAGGACCTCCAAGAAGTGGGTCTGGTGCAAAAAAGGGCATTGAAGATGTCTGGTGCATACAAAAGCTTTCGAGTTACAAACAAGGACATTCAAAGAGTTCTCTGGCACATTCAAGGGCTTTCAAGCTGTCTACCAAAATCAAGTGAACACAAAAAGTGTGTTGCTCAGCCTAATTCTCTCATCAAAGATCAGGAAGTGATGACTCACCCTAAATCAATTAGTGGAAGCATGGTGGGAAGTGTATTAGGAGATAAGTGTACTCACTCTACACAAGCTTAACTCAAGAATCTTAATCTCTTGAGTTATGCTTATTGAAAGTAGAAAGTGAAGCAAAATGAAGCTGGTCAAAAGGTATCTAAAACATATAAGGGAAGAGAACCATGTGATCAAGATGAATCCAGAAGAGAACCATGTGATCATGATGAATCCAAAGACCTTAATGTGCAGTCCGTAGAGAACCAGACTGGTCTAGATCATAACATCTAAATCGCCATCCACTCTTATAAAAGGGAACTTAAAAATCATTCTTATATTATAATGCATTAGTTTATCTTGTGAGAATTTATACATGCATGTATATGTTTATGTGAAACAGGTTAAACTTGAAGGCTTTAAAAAAGCTGGATCAAAATCACCTCTTAAAGACAAGGAGTCAAAAGAAAGGGGGAGAAATGGACCATACTTAGAAGAAGCTTCAAAGCAGCCATTCACAAGGAATAATCAACAAGGCCTTGATTAAGGATCTATGGAGATCACTATGGTGGACTTAAAGCTCACAGAACCATTCACCCATGCTTAAACTTGAGGGGGAGTGTTGAAATGAAAAAGAAAAGAAGTAGATACTCTAAGACAAAGAGAGAGTATGAAGTGTGGTAGATACTCTAAACCAAAGGGAGAGTATGAATGAGCTTCTAAATCTGTAGCCAAACAGCCATAAGTGACGCCTAATAAGAGTGTTTGGACACAATGATTGTAAACTCTCTATATAAATACTTGTACTCCTCATTTGTAAGCAAGTAGATTAATTCTTTTCATTATTAATAAAAATCAATTTCTCTCATTTTCTTTTTTTCTAAAATTCTCTCTATTCTCCAATGGTGAATCTTAATCTATCATTCTAACATCTGACTCGTGCAAGAACCAAGAAACTTCAAGACCATATTGGAGCCATTCTACAGACGCTATCTGACTCTTCCTCCACAGGTTTACTAAATTTAATTCTTGCTACTTAAATTATACATTTGGGAAAATAATAGCTTTTGGAGCTATTTTTCCCTCATTTGGGTTTTTCCCATGTGGTTTTTCCAAATGAGGTTTTTTTAGTGAGACCTGAAGCTATCCTTGTATGCCGAGTGTATAATCTTTGTAGCCTTTGAATTAATTTTTGGTGTAGTTTTCTGGTTCATCAAAACCAGCTTCAATCTGCATGGCTCTTAATTTGAACCGGCTATTAATTGAGTTTGACCGTTTGAATACAAGGGGAGACTGGCGCGGAATCAAGTGCTCGTCATGCATGTGTTGACCAATTATTGCATTCAAATTTTTTAATTTTTATTTAAGTGCTTTGCAACTCCTTGTATGATCATCCAATCTTTTATGCAAAAATATCACTTTGAGTTTTTAATGCCTAGTGCTATTACAATAATGATACTTATCAACACAAGAAGGACCATGCTTGAATTTAGGAGCAGATTCAGACTTGCTTGGATTCGTAATCCAGCTTGCCTTTTCATTTCCATTGTTCTTACCTTGTTTTTTAAACTTTCTGCCCTTTTGTACCATAAGAACATGTGGGGCGTTCTTCTTGATGTTGGGTTCAGCAGTTTTAAGTCTTCCATGCAATTCAGTCAAGGTCTTTGTCAAGTTGTTCATGTTATAGTTCATAACAAACTGATCAAAACTTGACGGCAATGACTGAAGAATGAGGTCAGTTGTCAACTCTTAGCTGATAGGACAATTCATATTTGCCAAGTTATCAATATAACCTATCATCTTAATGACATGTGGGCTAACTGAATTATCTTTTGACAGCTTACAATCAATGAGAACCTTAACGGTTTTGTATCTCTTAGTTCGTGCTTGCTCCTGAAACATTTCTTTCAGGCTAGTGATCATCTCAATAGGTGAATCCACGTTCTCATATTGCTTTTGCAAATTTGAGTTCATAGTCGCCAAAATTAGACAACACACGTTGACCCTATCACTGGAATGCTTGTCATAAGCATTCCTCTCTGCATGCTGAGCATTGGTCTTACGTTTTTCAGGAAGAACATTTTCAAGGACATAGTCTTTTTTCTCCTGTTTGAGAACTATTCTCAAGTTTCGATACCATTCGAGAAAATTCGATCCATTCAGTTTGTCCTTCTCAAGGACGGATCGCAATGAAAACGAGCTATGAGAAGTTGACATTTATGAATATGAAGAAAAACTAATATTAATAAGATGTTCATGAATAAAAGAAATCTTAACATTTAAGAAACCTTGCATTATATTCAAACAATATTATCCTCAAATTGAATATAATGATCCAAGATTCATATTTCATTAGAGTCCGAGTGAGCTTTGGCTCATCGCCAGGACGTCTAGTTATTTATGAAAACAACACTTTGTTAATTATATCAAATATAACTCTTGGTCATTGGAAGACATCTTATGTCAAATATAACATATACCTTTAAGCCTGAAAACGTTTTGATAGCTTAATCAAGTAAATCAATCTTATTTCACATGGTAACCATTACCATCTACCTCACTTATGTAATTGTAGACACCTTTCTTAGCAAGACCATCATACAATGAAACAAGCCTTGATAGTTGATAAAATTGGAAAGGTATCAAAATACTTGATATTAAATGAGGAATAAATTTAATCCAATTTTAGTTTATATTTAATATTTTATATCTAATATAAATAATTAAATATAGGTAACATATATCATATATATATATAATTGGATTATAAATAATTTAATTTTAATCTAATTAAAATTATTTATTAGATAAGTTTTATATAAAATCAAAATTTAATCAAATTAAGATTTAATACATATATTAAAATTTTTAATTGAATCGTAACTTATATCCACATTCTTGCAAATCACATGCACATTAAAGAATATTTAAATATTACTTTAATACATGTTGACTTTTAATTAAATTTGGTGATTATTCACATGCACACATTGTTAATACATACGTTAATGTTATAGCTTTGTAGCTGTTACAAAAGTTACATACATAAATATGAAGAGTGGTGTAGTTTAATTTATGTTGGTATGTTAGTAACGTCATATATAATCATAACCAGCATGTATATATATGTTTGTTATATATACATATTATATACACATTAAATTTTAACACTAAATATTACTATAATATATGTTGACTATTAATTAAATTCAATATACATCACATGCATATGATATTAATATATACATTGTATTTCATTAACTTTCATATGCTGGTTTTTCATTCATTAATATATATTTATTATATACTCATGGCATAACTAAATACTTATATATATAACTAACGTATATGTATGATTAATTTTTTTTTCTAAATATGTATATTAAATATTCATAAAAACATGATTTTAGGAACTAATCAAAATCTTCACTTTGATATTTTAATTTAATATGTTTATGCTGAACAAATATTCAGGAATACATACACAATCAATTAAATTATTTTACCAAGATCAAACACATCAAATTATTTATCTACATTAAATATAGATTAAACATGATCTGATTTTAGTATTAAACAAGTATGACTATGATACCACTGTTGGAATTCATACCGGTTTATAAAATAATTCTATGAATTAATCTCTGATTTCATGTTGCTAAGATCTCATGTAAATACTGAAATAAATCTTGATCTTAGAGTTTCAAATATTCATAGATATTTGCAGCGGAATTACGAACAAACGAAAGCGAGATTGTCAAGCATTCAAGTGTTGTGCCTCTACCGGTATCCACACACACACAAATTAGATAGTACGAGATGCTAGTGCCGTTGAGTATGTGACAACGAACTACTCGTTTTCACTTTATATTTTTGGGTTTGATGGTTTTGTATATATCTACCTCAAAGCACATCACCATGTATTTATATATATACTAAACACGTAAACCCTAATTGCAGGTTAATGGGCTAAACCCAAACTAATTATTCTTCATGTGTATGTGTTATCGTATAACACATATATATATAAGTTATAAATATAATATATATATATATATTATAACTTATAGAACCCAAAATATCATTGATCTAATTTTCTTAGGTGTGTGACCCTGTAAGATCATATATTATTAGTAATAGATTCTCAATCTATAGATTATAAGCGGTTTCTAGCAAAACATTATAATCACCTAATATTATACGATTGTCGAACCTCGACATTGCGACTTTAATAAAAGTGAGTACAAATGATTTCAAAATATTCCCAACATCTCCCACTTGTACTGGAATAATATATTCCCATAATACATTTGTCTCTTATATCTCGATCTCAGCATAAGGCAATGTGTCATCCTTATTAAGCTATATCATGTTTATCAAACTCTGATTAATACTGACTTAACAAACAACTGACTTTCACCTCGTTTGAGCACGACCATGCATTTTCAGTATCAAATCTTCGATAGGCCCATAGATATTTATCTCCCGTTATATAAGAGGGACAAATCTCATATTGTTTCATCCATGTTCTTTACAGACTTCATAGAACACCCAATCAATGTCTTTATAATCACCTATTACGGCTGACGTTTGACAAGGTCAAAGTGAACCAATCCACGAGTAAGAAATTATGATGAACTCAGGTCAAAGGACTACACTCTATAGTCGTAATGAGAACCTCTTATGACACTCATATAACAATCTTATAGAGTTTTCATAGCAGGTCAGTCTGATCATGTATTCTCTAACACATATCTATGTGATTGACTTGATACATCATATCAATGACTCTATGAAAGTTAGTCATCAGTTACCTCATATACTAATAATTTTAAGTTATTTACGTCCCATTTTAATAACCTTGACTAGAGACATCAATAATTTATGTCATCTTTCACTTATAGAGTTTCATGATCAAGTTACGTACTAGATATAAATTATTTTGAGACAATTATTTAACCATCCAATAATTAAATAAATATGAAACAAATTTCATTAATTTAAAACATAGCCAAATGTATGTAAACATAAACATCATATCATAAAAGAAAAACTTCCACTAGAATTAAGATTACATCTTAAGAAATTTAATAACCATAGCCGCAATATGACTCTCATGCTTATGCCGTGGAAGGGGCATAGTCAATGGATCAACAAAATTTGCATCCATTGAGACTCTGCTAATCTTCACATCTCCTCTATCAATAATCTCACGAATGAGATGATATCTCCTTTGAATGTGTTTGGATTTCTGGTGGGGTCTTGGTTCTTTCGTCTGTGCGATGGCTCCATTGTTGTTACAATAAAGATTAACTGGGCTAGAACTACTAGGAATCACATCTAGTTCTGTAATAAACTTTCGAATCCAAACAGCTTCTTTTGCTGCTTTAGAAGCAGCGATATATTCAGCTTCAGTTGTAGAGTCGGTCACAGTGCTTTGCTTAGAACTTTTCCAGCTCACTGCTCCTCCGCTAAGACAAAAGATGAAACCAGACTGTGATCGGAAGTCATCTTTGTCCGTCTAAAGCTGGCATCGGTGTAACCAGTCACAACAAGTTAATCACTTCCTCCATAAACCAAGAACTTATCTTTAGTATTTCTCAAATACTTAAGGATGTTCATGACTGCTGTCCAGTGACTCTCACCTGGATCAGATTGGTATCTACTCGTCATACTTAAAGCACATGCAACATCGGGACGAGTACAAAGCATGGCATACATGATAGATCCTATAGCTGAAGCATATGGGATTCTATTCATGCGCTCTCGCTCATCATGTGTCGCAGGACACTGAGTCTTGCATAGAGTTATGCTATGAAACATTGGTAAAAAACATTTCTTGGAATTATGCTTTTGGAACCTGTGCAAGACCTTATCTATATAAGTATCTTAACATAATCCAATAAGCTTGTTTAATCTATCTCTATAGATTCTTATTCCAAGTATATAAGCGGCTTCTCCCATTTCTTTCATTGAGAAACAACTTCCTAGCCAAATATTTACAGAATTAAACATCGGAATAACATTCCCCATGAGAAATATGTCATCCACATATAACACTAAAAAAACAACTGCGCTCCCACTAGTCTTCTTGTAAACGAATGGTTCTTCTTCGTTTCTAATGAAATCAAAATCTTTGATTGCCTCATTAAAACGTATATTCCAACTCCGAGATGCTTATTAAACCATAAATGGAACGTTGAAGCTTGCATACCTTCCCAGCACCTCCAGGAAATGTGAAATCTTTGGGTTGTGTCATGTACACATCCTCTTCAAGATTTGCATTAAGGGAAGCTGTTTTCACATCCATTTGCCAAATCTCATAATAATAATAAGCGACAGTTGCTAGGAGAATACAAATGGAATTAAGCATTTGTGATTGGGGAATAGGTTTCATCATAGTCTATACCATGAATTTTCTTGTAACCTTTTGCTACTAATCTAGCTTTGTATATCTGTATATTACCATCCATGTATATTTTCTTCTTGAAAACCCATTTACACTCAATGGTTTTAACACCATCAGATAAATCAACCAAAGTCCATACTTTGTTGATCGACATGGAGTCCATTTCGGATTCGGCGGCTGTTATCAATTTATTGGATTCAAGGCCCATCATTGCTTCCCCAAAAAGATCTAGGTTCATCACTCCCAATGATTAATAGTTCATGATGATCCATCACCCAATCCACAAATCTATTTGGTTCGTGACGTGTCCTTACGAACCTATACACCTCAGGTTCCATAGGTTCCACAAGTGTAGGATCTACGACTCTTTGTAAATCCAACTGATATTCTTCCTCATATGTTGGAACATCCTCCTGTATCTCTCGAACTTCTTCGAGTGATACTTTACTCCCACTGCTTTTCTTAGAGAGAAACTCTCTTTCTAGAAAACACCATTACGAGAAACAATCACTTTGTTCTCGGTAGGTTTGTCAAAGTAATAACCTTTCGTTTTTCTGTAATAACCAACGAAGTAGCATTTATCAGATTTGGGTACGAGCTCATCAGTAAACATTCGTTTAACATAAGCATCACAACCCCAAATTTTCAGAAAAGATAAATTTAGAACTCTTCCGGTCCACATCTCATATGATGTCTTTTCAACTGATTTTGATGGACATCTATTTAGCGTAAACGCAGACGTTTCTAGAGCATATCTCCAAAAGGATAATGGAAGATCTGCATGACTCATCATCGATCGAACCATATCTAATAAAGTTCGATTTCTCCTTTCGGAAACACCATTCAATTGTGGCGTTCTTGGAGGAGTGAGTTGTGAAACAATTTAACATTCTCTCAGATGATCATTGAACGTTTGGCTTAAATATTCTCCACCTTGATCAGATCAAAGGGCTTTGATTGTCTTGCCAAGCTGATTTTGTACTTCATTATGAAAATCTTTGAAATTTTCAAAGATTCAGACTTATGTTTCATTAGATAAACATAACCATATGTACTGAAATCGTTAGTAAATATGATGAAATACTGATAGTTTCCTCTAACATTTATATTCATTGGTCCACATACATCTGTATGTATGAGTTCTGACAAGTCTTCAGCTCTTTTATTGTGTCCAGTAAAAGGAGTCTTAGTCATTTTTCCCAATAAAAAAGATTCACATTTTTCAAATGATTCATAATCAAATGATTTCAAAAGTACATCACTATGAAGCTTTTGAATGCGGTTCTCATTTATGTGGCCCAAACGACAATGCCAAAGAAAAGTTTGATTCGTTTCATTTGACTTCAGTCTCTTGGTACTAATGTTATAGATAGGCATACTTTGGTTTAGAATATAAAATCTATTTTCTAATGGAGCGCTATCATAAAAGATATCACCACGATCAAATAAACAACATTTGTTTTTAATCGAAAATTGAAATCCTTCCGAATCCAAACAAGGAAAAGAAATAATATTTATGCTTATAGTAGGTACATAGTAGCAATTATTAAGTTCTAAAACCATGCCTGAAGGCAAAGACAAATGAAATGTTCCTACAGCTAATGCAACAACTCTTGCTTCATTTCCCACGTGTAGGTCCACTTGTCATTTCTCCAAAGTTCTACTGTTGCTTAGGCCTGCATATTCGTACAAATATGAGCACCACAGCCGGTATCCAATACCCAAGAAGTAGAACAAGAAGTAGTAACAATTACTTCTATAACATAAATATATGAAGATGAAGTCTCGAAAGTCTTCTTCTTTTTCAGATCTTCTAAGTATTTCTTGCAGTTTCTTTTCCAATGCTCAGTGTCATTACAATAATGACACTTATCAACACAAAAAGGACCAGGCTTGAACTTAGGAGCAGATTCAGACTTGCTTGGATTCGTAATCCAGCTTGCCTTTTCATTTCCTTTGTTCTTACCTTGTTTCTTAAACTTTCTGCACTTTTGTACCATAAGAACATGTGGGGAGCTCTTCTTGATGTTGGGTTTAGCAGTTTTAAGAATACCATGCAATTCAGTCAAGGTATTTGTCAAGTTGTTCATATTATAGTTCATAAAAAACTGATCAAAACTTGACGACAATGACTGAAGAATGAGATCAGTTTCCAACTCTTGGCTGATAGGACAATCCATCTTTGCCAAGTTATCAATATAACCTATCATCTTAATGACATGTGGGCTAACTGGATTATCTTTTGGCAGCTTACACTCAATGAGTGCCTTAACTGTTTGGTATCTCTCAGTTTGTGCTTGCTCCTGAAACATTCCTTTCAGGCTAGGGATCATCTCAAAAGGTGAATCCACTTTTTCATATTGCTGTTTCAAGTCTGAGTTCATGGTCGCCAACATTAGACAACACACGTCGACCCTATCACTGACATGCTTGTCATAAGCATTATTCTCTGTATGCTAAGCATTGATAAAATTCGATCAATTCAGTTTGTCCTTCTCAAGGACGGATCGCAATGAAAACAAGCAATGAAGAGTTGACATTTCTGAATATGAAGAAAATCTAATATTAATATAATGTTCATGAGTAAAAGAAATATTAACATTTAAGAAAACTTGCATTATATTCAAACATTATTATCCTCAAATTGAATATAATGATTCAAGATCCATATTTCATTAGAGTCCGAGTGAGCTTTGGCTCATCGCCCGGACGTCTAGTTATTTAGGTAAACAACACTTTGTTAATTGTATCAAATATAACTCTTGGTCATTGAAAGACATCTTATGTCAAATCCAACATATACCTTTAAGCCCAAAACCGTTTTGATAGCTTAATCAAGTAAACTAATCTTATTTCACATGGTCACCATTACCATCTACTTCACTTATGTAATTGTAGACATCTTGCTTAGCAAACACATCATACAATGAAACAAGCCTTGATAGTTGATAAAATTGGCAATGTATCAAAATACTTGATATTAAATGAGGAATAAATTTATTCCAATTTTAGTTTATATTAAAAATTTATATCTAATATAAATAATTAAATATAACTAACATATATCATATATATATATATGTATAATTAGATTATAAATAATTTAATTTTAATCTAATCAAAATTATTAATTAGATAAGTTTTATTTAAAATCAAAATCTAATCAAATTAGAAATTTAATACATATATTAAAAAATTTAATTGAATAGTAACTTATACCCACATTCTTGCAAATCACATGCATATTAAAGAATATTTAAATATTACTTTAATACACTTTGAATTTTAATTAAATTTGGTGCATGTTCACATGTACACATTGTTAATGCATACGTTAATGTTATAACTTTTGTACCTATTACAAAAGTTACATACATAAATATCTTCATAGTTATATCTATTAATTGGTGTAGTTTAATTTAGGTTGGTAAGTTACTAACATATGAATTTTTATTTACACATTGACCATATCATATATAATTATAACCAGCATGTATATATACTATAATTATAACCATATCATATATATCCATTATATATATATATTATATGCACATTAAATATCAGCAATAAATATTACTATAATATATGTTGACAATTAATTCATTTCAATATATCACATGCATATAATATTAATATATATGCTATATGTCATTAACTTTCATATACTGGTTTTTGATGCATGCGTACGTTTCATTAATTAATTAACTTTTACATGCTGACTTTTCAATGCATGTATACGTTACGTGCATCAATATATATATTTATTATATACTCATGGCATAACTAATTATATATATATATATATATAACTAACATATATGTATGATTTCAAACTTTTCCTAAATATGTATATCATATATTCATAAATACATGATTTTAGTAACTAATCAAAATCTTCACTTTGATATTTTAATTTAATATGTATATGATAATCAAATATTCCCAAACACATACACAATCAATTAAATTATTTTAACAAGATCAAACACATCAAATTATTTATCTACATCAAATATAGATTAAACTATTATGACTCTGATACCACTGTTGGAATTCATGTCGGTTTATAAAACAATTTTATAAATTAATCTATGAATTCATGTTGTCAAGATCTCATGTAAATACTGAAATAAATCTTGATCTTAGGATTTCAAATATATCTAGATATTTGCAGCGGAATTACGAACAAACTAAAGCGAGGTTGTCAAGCACTCCAAGCGTCGTACCTCTACCGATATCCACACACACACAAATTAGATAGTATGGGATGTTAGTGTCGTCGAGTATGTGACAAAGAACTATTCGTCTTCACCTTATATTTTTGGGTTTGCTGGTTTTGTATAGATCTACTTCAAAGCACATCACCATGTCTTTATATATGTACTAAACAGGTAAACCCTAATTGAATGTTAATGGGCTAAGCCCAAACAAAAATAGTTACACTAATTATTCTTTATGTGTATGCGTATAACACATATATATACATATGTTATAAATATAATATTTTATATATATTATATAACTTATAGAATCTGAAATATCATTGATATAATTTGTTTAGGTGTGTGACCCTGTAGGATCGTATATTATTAGTAATAGATTCTTAATCTATAGATTATAAGCGGTTTCTAGCAAAACATTATAATCACCTAATATTATATGATTGTCAAATCTCAATATTGCGACTTTAATAAAAGTAAGTACAAATGACTTCAGAACATTTCCAACACAAGCTGCATTAGCAAAACATGTTAACCCCAATGGTAGCTCTTCTTTGGTAGTAAAGTGACGATAAATCGACAATGTTCTGGGAAGAAGGACCTGTGCCAGTTGCGAAGCTTATGGGTTATTCAACGCCTTTGTGATTTTTTTTTCTTCAGTGAAAATACGATCCTTAAAAGAAATAACTGGTTTCTTACAATCCAAAATCTTCCAACATAACCCCTTAACAAAATTTCTTGCCTCACTAAGGAATATGGAGGGAGAAGGAACCTGATTAAAAGCTCCAATTCTGATGGGAGCTAAATCCCAAATACTTTGAGAAAATTTGCAGTTAAAAAAAGAAGTGGTTCACGATTACAATTATATCTATGAAGTTCAAATGGTTTCTTTATTCATGTTCATGGTCAAGGAAAGGTACCAGCTATAACAAAAGTTTTGAATATAGAAAATAAATTACAGATTTAATCGAGCAGCTCTTTTCTCAAGGTCTTGATCAAAATTTTGGTCGTCTTCTACAGTGACGCTTCCTCTTCCCTTTTATACTGTACGTATTGAAGGGTCGTAAATGTTTTTTTAATAGGCTAATTATTAATTGGTTAGTACCAAGAAGGGTCGGAGTTTGGAGGGTGACAAACCCATCTCCAACAGTAAGCCCACTTCCCCTCAGTTAGGCGAGATGAAGCCCATGAAGTCATTATAAGAAAACACATTAATTTTGACGGGATTTTCGGCGAAAATAAATACGTCAGAAATTTTAGAAGGATTTTTGACAGATTTTAGACATAATTGTTTTTTAAAAAAATACTGATTTTCCGTTGAAAATCCTTAGAAAATTTCCTAGGGATTTTTGACGGATATTAAAATTTTAAATTTTTTTATTTTTAATTTATATCAAAAATCTCTCGGAAATTTCAGAGACATTTCTAAAGAAAATTAAATTTTCAAAATTTTTTTATTTTAATTTTAATTTAGGGATTTCCGACAAAAACTAAATTTTTGAACTTTTTATTTTAATTTCCGTGAGAAATTCCTCTGAAATTTTCAAAAAAATTCCATCAGAAATTAATTTTTTCAATTTTTATTTTAATTTTATATTTCTTCGGAAATTTTTTGGAAACTAAAAAAAATAAAAAACAAAATTTTAATTTTCCCTTCATCTCCCTCCAATTTTATCTCATTCTTTTTTTTTTTCCTTTTTTTTCTCTCTTCCCCTACCATTTGCCTTCCTTTCATTTTTTAATTTTTTCTCTTTTTTTCTCTCCTCCTCCAACAAATTTTTCTTCTCCTTATTCCCCTCATTCTTCTCATTCTCTCATTCTTTTCTTTTTCTTCTTCTCCTTTTCTTCTTCCTCTTCTTCTTTCTTCTTCTCTTTCCTTCTCTCTCTTTCTCTCTCATTTTAGTTTTTTTCTTCTCTTTCATTCTCTCTCTTTCTCTCATTTTTTCATTTTTTTCTTTCTTTCTCTCTTTTTCTTTCATTTTTTTTAAAAAATTATTTAATAATTTTATAATTTTTACAAAAATCTTTCAAAATTTAAAAATTTATTTATTTGGTCATCTGTTATATTTTATGTGCCAACTCCTTTTCCCCCCTTTTTCTGATTTTCCTATAATTGTCAAATTAGTGCGCCCCTGCCTCCAAACTTTTTTGAGGATATTAGGAAGATTCGCGATCTTAGATTCTTGAAGTGGCACAATCTTCATTTGGAGAGGATACATAGGAGTGTGGCACGGATTTTTTCTGGTATGCATCTCTCTGTTCGTTATTCATATCCTTTTTTTAGGGCTTGTGATTTATTTTATTCGTTTGTTCAGATTATTCAGTGTGAAAAAATGTAATATTGAAATAATATGAATCATAAATTCGCCAAAATAAGAGAAAAAGATTGAGAGAGATTAGAGAGAATTAAGAGAATTAAAAAAATTTGATTTTTATTTGAAAGTGAGAATAAGCTTTCTTAGATTACAAGTGAAGAGAGAGAAGCATATTTATACTAACTTAGTCTAGACCTGATTGGATACAAAAATAGACTAATATATATTTGATTACAAAGATAACCTAACTTAGAATACAAACACTCTCCTTCTCTTATTGAATCTAGACGCCAAATATGCATATGCTTCTCCTTGTCTCTTCTTCATTTCAACACTCTCTCTCTTATATAACTTGTATGATTACATTAGTAGGTAATATTATAAAGATGAACGACACTCATATATAACTTGTATTTCTTATTCACAATGTAAATTAATAAAAATGCTGACCCACGTCGATAGTTGTTTAAAATCCTGTGGGTTAAAGCAAATCAATTTGCATGGCCAACTAGTGGACCGACTTCTTCATCTTTTTTTATATAGTATTTCTTGACGTGTATCTGCTGTATATAACACCACCCATGACCCATGTGTATATTTTATTAAAGTAAATGGTTGGTCCAGTGTATTAAAACTACGATTGATTATGACATCTTATTTGGAAAATATCAACTCGACTGTTGAGACTCCATTTGGAACATGCCTTATATCTCCAGTTTACGTGTTTTGTAACTATATCATCAACCAATCCAAGAAGAAGAACAATTCAAGTGAAAACAAACTAGTTAGTGCATATTTTGAGTCCATAATCACTGTTGAACTTTACCTATTGCATTCTTACGGTAACTATGGAGTATATATTAAATAATTATATGATTTCTCAATTAAATTTACTGTTAATAATTTTGTTAGCCTATCAATCAAAATTTATGTTTTAATAAATTTATGTATATTAATTGGTGTAGTTTAATGTACGTTGGTACGTTACTAATGTATGAACTTTTATTTATACGTTGGCTATATCACATATAATTATAACCAACATATATATATATGTCCGTTATATATAAATATATTATATGCACATTAAATATCAACACTAAATATTATTATAATATACATTGAGTATTAATTAAATTCAATATAGATCACATGCATATAATATTAATATATACGTTATATGTCATTAACTTTCATATGCTAGTTTTTCATGCATGCGTACGTTACGTTAATTAATTAACTTTTACATGCTGACTTTTCATGCATGTATACGTTACGTGCATTAATATATATTTATTATATATTAATAGCATAACTAAATATATATATAACTAACGTATATGTATGATTTCAAACATTTCCTAAATATGTATATCAAATATTCATAAATACATGATTTTAGGAACCAATCAAAGTCTTCACTTTGATATTTTAAATTAATATGTATATGCTGATCAGATATTCACAAACATATACACAATCAATTAAATTATTTTAGCAAGATCAAACACATCAAATTTATTATCCACATCAAATATATATTAAACATGGTTTGATTTCAATATTAAACTAGTATGGCTATGATACCACTGTTGTAATTCATACCGGTTTATAAAACAATTTTATAAATTAATCTATGAATTCATGTTTGATAGAGATTTATTTATCTCATCGAGTTTAACTTGAATATACTGAGAAGTATCATCAAGAGTTTACCCGAGTTAGTGACTGCAAGTGCACAGTTTTTGCCTCTCGTAGTATAAATGAGATCAATCCTCATGGAAGACTTGTAACACAATAGATTTTCGGGAATTCTTATCTAAGCTAAGTGGTTTAATATTGATTGTGATAGAACTGATAGAAATTTAAACTAATTGATAGCAAAATAAATAAAATAGCGATTGAATTAAAATAGGATTATGCTAATAAAGAACAATTCAACCATGGATTAGATATTAGAGTGACTAAGGGTAAGATCAAGATATGAATGTAAATCATGAATGTGTAATTTGTATTTCCAGACAATGAAATTATGAATAGATTAATACATTCCCATGTAGAAATCCCTATGCTTAGAATTAGATTTGATCAATTCCCATTTCAAACCCTAAGGCTAAACTGGCTTTAACATCTATCTCAATTTTCATCAAATGTCCTAGACAACTACTTTCGCAGGCTAGAACCATAAAACTCACTAATTAGACTATCCTATAAATTCGCTATCTCTTTTCTAAGGTGTGAGTTCGAATAACCCTAAATTGACTCTTCCAAGATCAACCTAGCAATAAACATATCTAATAGTGATGGATTACACAATCCTAGACTTAAACATCATCTCATGATATGGATTCCCCTAATCATCTATCCTGTCCATGGCTGAATTTAGTGATATACTCAGACATAATAGAAATTGCAGAGAAAGCAATGAAAGATGAAGAAAACATAATTCGACTGTAGAGATTGAAGAATACAAGAATCCTTAAGAAAATAAATATATAATTGTCTTACTAAACACCATGAATTATTGAAGGAAGACCTAGGGCTCTTGTTCACTTTTTCTCTCTTGGAGGCTGAATAAAACGTAATCTCTAGGTTTTCCTTAAACAACCTATTTATAGGTTCCGAAAACCTGATTTATTAAACTAAAACGACATTAAAAAAATGAATTATTTACGGGATCGATCGATCGGATGAAGGGATCGATAGATCCTTTAATCCGTCGTAGACATTTTGGGCTGGTAGATCGATCGATCTTGACGGATATCGATCGATCTAAACTTGCTCGATCGTTCTTTTCTTCTTCTAGTCGGTCTTGGAGATTCACGCATAGACGGTCATATAAACGATCGATCGATCGTTGTAAACTTGGATCGATTGATATTTTCACTTCAAAGAGTGTACAGATTCGATCATCATTTGAGTCCATTCCTCCTAGTGACACGTTCTGATCATTCTCGCATCATTGCACTAGCTATTGGTGTCCTCGCAAACTCCAAAAAACATTCCTAATTTGCTTTGTATCCTCTGAAAAACAAAAAGTGGAAAACATCCTAGAATTCTAATGCAATGAGCCTAAATTTGTCCTAAAATGTGAATTCTAATGGTTAACTCATGCAAGTCATGTACAAAATGATCTATTAAAACTGCCTAAATGTGGGTTTATCAACTCCCCCAGACTTGTCCTTTTGCTTGTCCTCAAGCAAATGACTAGAATGGTAATTAACCTCCTAGAACTCAGAGCCAAGCCATATTGGTCAAATATCCCATTCAACATCAAAGCTAATAGTTCTCGAATGCAAAGTGTGCAAGTTTACTTAAAAGTTTTAGCCATGCCCATTACAAATCATCTAAGATCAAACTCAATCTACACAATGCATTCAGATCAACCAGCTCTTTTAACATTCTTTTAACCTGAAACTCGTGAATCATGTTAGACACTTTCAATGAACTCATTTGGCTAAGGGTAAGGTCAAGAGATAAAAATGATCTCTTCTTCCATAGGTTTTGAAAGCTAAATGCGGGGATCTCTCAAAAATGGAATGAAATTTAGAAGAATGCTAAAAGTAAGCTCCAATAAATGCATACAAGACTAGATTCTCATCTACCTGAAGCATACTACTCACTGAAAACACATACCCAAACAAATATTATTTCCCGAAATGATCTTAATTCTACCTTTTGAAATGTGTTGTTAACTTTAATACTTGTTTTTAAGATCAGACATAAAGATCTTCATTTAACTTTTCTTTCTAGGAGAAGGGTTAATTCTAATCTGTCTAGTGGGTTTGAATTCTCTTTTAGCTGGTTCTTTCCTCCCTTTTTTGTTTTACTTCTTTCGCAAGAACCTTTTTCTACTCCATAAATCTTATCACTATTTCCACTATCCTTTACTAGACTTTTATCTCTTCATTTTCTTGCATCCCTTTCTCTCCTGAAGTTTTTATTTCCATAGCTTTTCTATTTCAAAACTCATTGGTTACCCATTCCTTTCTTCCTTTTAAATATCTACCTAATCCTAGTTGGTCCAAAAAGTGTGAACCAAAACTACATGAGAAGCTAATCCTGTCGGTTCCTACCTAACACGTTCTACTAAGTTCATTCCAAAAAACGCCTAAAGCACTCACTAAAAGATAATGTGGTTTGAACAAACCTTAGGCTCAAGGTAGGATAGTCTACTCGGATCTCAAAGAGTGGTAAAAAGGTAAAAAAAATCCAAGTATGTATAGGTAAAATCCATGAGTTCAAATCCGGTTATCTAACCTGATAATTCTAAATCCATATTATATTTCAATGGATAAGAGATGGCATCAAATCAAGCATGCTTCAACTAAGATTAATCTAAAAACAAAAATTTCAGGCATGAAACAATCTTATGTTTCAACAACCAATTTATGCATCATATTACCAATAACTCGTCAACTGAAACTATTAAAATGAGCAATAGACTATATTAAGGCAATTTCATCATGGTTCCTTATGCAAATGCAATGCAAAACTAAATGAATGATGAAAAATAAGTCATAAAAGCGAAAGTGAATGTAAACAAAAGTATCCTCCCCCATACTTATTTTATATTGTCCTGGTGTAAAAAATAAAACTAAAGGAAGATATAAGAGAAAGTAAAAAAATGATGAATAGTACAAAGGAAAACAAAAGAAAGAAATGTTACTAAATCAATTATCTTCAGGACTAACGCTGCGACTCTGTCCTGGTCTGCGTCTGCGCCTGGGCAATCGAGCTTCGGAATCTGATTCTGTGTCCTCTGTGTCCGCTCCTGTCCTGTGTCCAGCAAAATTAGGAATATCGGCTGAAACTCTGGAAGGCTCACCTGTCTCCCTAGTCCGTGATCCCCTGAAACAGAAAGGTGGTTGTGGGCATCTGATCCTGGCTATAGCTTCCCACATCCGCTCATCATCGAAGTTGTAGATGGCGTGTGCAGACGAAGGGAGTCCGAAGTGAAGTAACATTAGCTCATCCTTCCTCACCGCTTCGGACTCTTCCTTGGCAAACAAGATGTTGCCAAAGATCTTTGCCACCACCCGAACCACGGGGTTCTGGATGTGAGTCAGCTTAGCTGACCTGGACTTATAGGCTCCCGGGCTAATCAGATTCCACAGCTCAACGACTTATGGGAAGTCTGAGGGCCAATTGCACAGCTCCTGAGTTCTGTCGAACCCATAGACGTCGCAGAGCTCCCGAAGGGAAATATCGTACAATAATCCACTAGAGAAGTACAATAGTGTTCCCTCGCTGTCAGCAGGGATGGCTCCATCCTGATAGAAGAGCTCAGCAGAGGCAAGGAACTGGCGTACCAACTCTGGGAACAGTGGGTATGTCTGGTACGCGATGGTGTCCAGTCCAAGCCTCTGCAGCAAAGCTCGGACCTCCTCTCAAATCTCCATCCGCTCTAGGCTCCTCTCACAGACAAAACGGGTGGGCACCATCTCGATACGCAGCAGCCCGTTGTAGAACATGCAGTGGTGGTGCGTCCAAGCTTCTCCATGGCGGTAATTCTGATACCGCAAGTCCCGCTGCATCTCCCGCATAGTAGTTTGCGGAATCAGTTCTGTTCTCCAGTCCTGCTCGTTGCCCGGATAAATGGGGATTTATTCGGGCGAAGCCATGGATACGATGTAGTCGCCGGAATGTCTGAATACGGTCTCTGGGATGAGCTGGATGCGGTAGCCCTGCCTCGTCTCTTCCGTGTCTGGTCACCTCTAGCTATATCTGCATAATTATGAAGCAAATCCGTAAGTAGGTAATCACAAAAATTAAAAACAAATAAACGATCGATCGGGCCTATCAACGATCGATCGGTCCCCTGAAGGATCGATCAATCCGTAACTCTTACGGTCAAATGCATATAAACCCGATCGATCGACCCAAATATAATCGATCGATCCTAGTCTATTGCGGAGTTTCTACCCTTCCCTTTTGATTCAACGCGATCGATCGATCGGTAATGGGATCGATCGATCGTGACCTCGACGAAGAACATAAAATCCAATTTTCGCTAATCTCGGCCAAATTCGCTAAACTGTGAATGGGTTATGTGCGAAATACCCTAACAAATCCCTATTCAACATCCATTCCTCCTAAAACATTCTAAAATTCAAGATTTTGTCGATTTTTCCTATTTGAACCGAAATGAAAAAGTGGTGATTGAGAGTCAAACCTTTGCAGATCGAGTGTGAAAGTTATGGAATAGTGTAGAACTCAAAAAACTGAGCGGAATAGACCCAAAACACTTAAAACCGTGTAGATTTTCGAATTTTAGGGTTTGAAAAAGTTTGGAGGTGGAGAGGATATTTTTCGCGAGGGAGAGGAGAGCAATTGATTAAAAACTGTTTTTGATCAGTTTTGATCGAAATATGGGGGTTTAATCATGTTTTTCCGGTTCAATTTAAGTAAAATCGAACCGGTTTACTTACCTGGGAATGCGATCGATCGATCGTCTTTGGACCGGTCGATCAAGTTTGTACACGGCGTTTTCGATCAATCGGTGTTAGGTCAATCGTGTGAGTTTCGATCGATCGAGTTATGTCACAACATTTGTCGCTCTCATGGCGATCGATCCACTTGTGACCCGATCGATCTGTTTTTATGTAGCTTTTTCCTTCTTCATTCGATCGATCGATGTATTGTACCCGGTCGAACGTGTCCATGACCGCAAAATCCCGTATTTATGTGATCGATCGATCGTTTGAAATATCGATCGATCGTCTAGCTTCAACTACACATCGAATGAAACAAAAACTATGTTAGTGTAACTAAATTCTAAAATAGGAAAAAGCGTAAATATATACAAAAAGATATATGGGTTGCCTCCCAAGAGCGCTTGTTTAACGTTACTTAGCTTAAAGACCTGACATTTGAATTTATGCGGTGAGAGGTTCCGAGAGAGAAACTTGTAGATTTTCGCTCTTGTCTTCGGTTGCTAGGTAAGGTTTGCATCTCTGCCCATTGACTGTGAACTCTCCCCCAGACTTATTCCAAAGGATTACTGCTCCATAAGGTCTGACTTCTTTGATGGTGAATGGTCCAGACCATCTCGATTTTAACTTCCCTGAAAGAGTTTCAGTCTGGATTTGAAGAGCAAGACTTGGTCTCCTTCTTTGAATTCTCGTCATAAGATCCTTTTGTCATGGAAATTTTTGGTCTTCTCTTTATAGATTTTTGAGCTCTGATATGCTACTTGCCTTGTCTCCTCAAGTTCTTCCAGATCAATCAGGCGTTTTTCTGAGGCTGTCTTGATGTCAAAGTTATGCAATTTGGTAGCCAATAATGCTTTATACTCCAACTCTACCGGGAGATGAAAGCTCTTTCCATACAGCAGCTTGAATGGAGTGGTGCCAATGGGGGTCTTGTAGGCATTCCTATATGTCCATAGACCATCATCAAGCTTAGTTGCCATATCTTTTCTTGATTTTCAGACTGTCTACTCAAAGATTTCTTTAATTTGCCTATTTGATACCTCCACTTGTCCAGATGTCTGAGGGTGATAAGGTGTAGCCACTTTATGCTTGACTCCATTTTTTTCAGCAAATTTTCAAAGACTTTTTTGATGAAATGGCTTCCTCCATCACTGGATTGGTTGTTTACTTGCCCTTGATAGCTCCCTTGGTTGCTGTAGTTGTTCCTCTGGAAATTCCCTTGACCTTGTTGGTTGAAAGGTCTAGGTTGGAAACTATTTTGTCCTTGCTAGTTTGGTTGCTTGGACTGATAGCTCTAACTCTGATTCTGATACCCTTGTCCTTGCTGCTTCAGGATCGGAGGGTAGACCTGGTCTTGTGGGTTCTCCACATTCTGGCTCTTGTAGGATAGGTTGTTGTTCTAAGGCTTATACTGATAGCCTCCCTGATTTCCTACATACTGATAGCCTCCCTGATTTCCTCCATTGTAGGTTCTTGATAGTCTGGTTGGTAGGCATCTTGTTGATCCACAAAGTGGACTTGTCTCTGGTTCAAGTTCAGCACCTTGGCCAGCCTATCAAGCTTTTCATTGATCTCCTTAAACTTCTGGTATTCCAGCTTTACTCCTCTTGATGACCTATCATAGTCCTCACTGTAGCATTGGTTGCTTTGTGCTAAGTTTTCAATCAGCTGCTCTCCTTGGTCAACATCCAAATTAGCGAAACTCCCATAGCTCGCTGTGTCAAGAGCTGTTCTGAACTTCTCATCAACTCCTCCATGAAAGATTCCCATCAGTGCATCTTTCTCTACCCCATGATGAGGGCATGCTCTGGTGTATCCTTTCAGTCTATCCCAGGCTTCATAGAATGACTCATTTGGTCCCAGTCGGAAGGTAGTGATGTCATTCCTGATTTTAGTTGTCTTCTGCTTGGGAAATAATTTATTAGTGAATTCTTTCTTGCACAAAGCCCATATAGAGACCAATTCTGAAGGCACATTGTGTTCCCACTGAGTAGCTCTGTCTCCCAAAGAGAATGGGAATAACATCATCTTAATTGCATCCTGAGGAACACCATTTATCTTGACTGTCCTGCAGAGCCTCTCAAAATCATCTAGGTGATGAAGTGGGTTATCACTGGGTAGACCATAAAACTTTGAGCCTTGCACCATGTTGATTAAACTCGTCTTGAGTTCATAGTTGTTGTTAGCAACAGTTGGTGTCGAAATGCCAAGACTAATGGTCCTTTCACCAGGCTCATCGAAAACTCCAATTCGCTTGCAAAGAGCCCCTCGCGTCAACTTGTGGAATAGGCAATGCGCCTAACCCATGTCCTTGGTGTTCTTTTGGTTGGAAATGTGGAGTTTCTCCTCTGTGATCCTCCATGTTCAGATTGAGAGATTGTTCCAGTCTTTCTCTTAGAGTTCTCAAACGGTTTTCTCTCTCAAAGTGTCCTATCTCGTGAATCAGTGGTTGCAAGTTTTGTTGTCCTTTACTTCTCAAATTCATGAACCTGCAAAACAGAGAGATTCTCGAGTCTAAGTCAGCGACAAGAGGAATGTAGTAAACGTAACAACCTTAGTCTTTGAAAACTTCTTAAATCTATTGGCTAAATTGCTTCCCCGGCAACGGCGCCAAAAATTTAATAGAGATTTATTTATCTCCTCGAGTTTCACCTGAGTATACTGAGAAGTATCCTCTGATTTGATCAAACAGTTTGTCTCACTAAGGAATATGGAGGGAGAAGGAACCTGATTAAAAGCTCCGATCCTGATGGGAGCTAAATCCCAAATACTTTGAGAAAAGTTGCAGTTCAAAGAAGACGTGGTTCACGATTACAATTATATCTATGAAGTTCGAATGGTTTCTTTATTCATGGTCAAGGAAAGGTACCAGCTATAACAAAAGTTGGTAATATAGAAACTAAATTACAGATTTAATCAAGCAGCTCTTTTCTCAAGGTCTTGATCAAAATTCTGGTCGTCTTCTACAGTGATGCTTCCTCTTCCCTTTTATATTGTACGTATTGAAGGGTCGTAAATGTTTTTTTAATAGGCAATTGGTTAGTACCAAGAAGGGTCGGAGTTTGGAGGGTGACAAACCCATCTCCAATAGTAAGCCCCCTTCCCCTTAGTTAGGCGAGATGAAGCCCATGAAGTCATTATAAGAAAACACATTAATTTCCGACGAAATTTTTGGCGAAAATAAATCCGTCAGAAAATTTCGAAGGATTTTTGCAAAATTGTCGACATAATTTTTTTTTCAAAAATATTGATTTTCCGTTGAAAATCCTTTGAAAATTTACGAGGGATTTTTGACGTATATTAAATTTTTGATTTTTTTAATTTTAATTTATATCAAAAATTCCTCGGAAATTTCAGAGATATTTACGATGAAAATTAAATTTTCAAATTTTATTATAATTTTTATTTAGGTATTTCCTACAGAAACTAAATGTTTGTACTTTTTTATTTAAATTTTAATTTTCGTCGGATATCCCTCCAAAATTTCCGAGAAATTTCTAACAGAAATTAAATTTTTTAAATTCTTTATTTTAATTTTATATTCTATCGGAAAGTTTTTGAAAACTAAAAAAAATAAAAAAACAAAATTTTAATTTTCCCTCCATCTCCCCCCCACAATTTTATCTCTTTCTTTTTTTTTTCCTTTTTTTCCCTCCTCCCCCACCATTTTCCTCCCTTTCATTTTTAAATTTTCTCTCTTTTTTCTCTCTTCCTCCAACCAGTTTTTCTTCTCCTTATTCTCCTTCTTCTTCTCCTCATTCTTCTAATCCTCTCATTCTTTTCTTTTTCTTCTTCTCCTCTCATTCTTCTCTTTTTCTTCTTCTCTTTTTCTTCTTCTCTCTTCTTCTCTTTTCTTCTCTCTCTTTCTCTTTCATTTTAGATTTTTTCTTCTCTTTCATTCTCTCTTTCTCTCATTTTTCATTTTTTTTCTTTCTTTCTCTTTTTTTCTTTCATTTTTTTTTTAAAAATTATTTAATAATATTATAATTTTTAGAAAAACCTTTAAAAATTTAAAAATTTAGTTATTTGGTCATCTATTATATTTTTATGTGCTAACTCCTTTTATGATTTTCATATAGTTATCCAATTGGTACGCCCCTGCCTTCAAACTTTTTCGAGAATATTAGGAAGATTCGCGATCTTGGATTCTTGAAGTGGCACAATCTTCATTTGGAGAGGATACATAGGAGTTTGGCCCGGATTTGTTCTGGTATGCATCTCTCTGTTCGTTATTCGTATCCTTTTTAGGGTTTTTTTGACTTATTTTATTCGTTTATTCATATTATTCAGTATGAAAAAATATAATATTGAAAGAATATGAATCATAAATTTGCCAGAATAAAAGAAAAAGATTGAGAGATATTAGAGAGAATTAAGAGAATTGAAAGAATTTGATTTTTATTAGAAAGTGAGAATAAGCTTTCTTAGATTACATGTGAGGAGAGAGAAACCTATTTATGATAACTTAGTCTAGGCCAGATTGGATACAAGAATAGACTAATACATGTTTGGTTGTAAGGATAACCTAACCTAGAATACAAACACTCTCCTTATCTTGTTGAACCTAGGCGCCAAGTATGCATATGCTTCTCCTTATCTCTTCTTCATTTCAACACTCCCGCTCAAGCTAAGTCATAAAAATGACTAAACTTGGATCATGAAGTATTACCTCATTAAAAACCTAATGAAGGAAAACCCAGTGGGACAAAACCTTTTCTAGGAAAATAGTATAACACTACATGATCAGAATCAATGTTGTGGAACAGAAGTAAGCCCAATCCTTGGATATATGGACTCGTCAACCTTAGAAGTAGTAGATTTGGTAAACACATCAACTAGTTGATCTGAGCTCTTAGTGTAGCACAGTAAAATAAATCCTTTCACAATAGATTCCCTCACTTTATGGCTATCCACCTCAATATGCTTGGTTCTCTCATGAAACACAGAGTTTGAAGCTATGTGCATTGCTGCTTGATTGTTACATTGCATAGTGATTGGCGCCTCAATGCATACTCCAAGGTCTAGTAATATTTGCTTCAACCAGATGCATTCAGTGGTTAGCTATCTCATTATCCTATACTCAGCTTCAGCACTTGAGCATGAAACAACCTTCTGCTTCTTAGTCTTCCAAGTGACTAAGTTTCCATCTATAAATGTACAATAATCGGTTGTGGACCTCCTAATTTTTCTATCACCTTCCTAATCTGCATCACAATAGCCAACTACATTTGTGTTTCCATTATTAACCATCCATATACCTTGAGCATGTGTTCCTTTCAAGTATTTTAAAATTCTATGAATCATCTCCCAATGCCTTGTTTATGGGTCTTGCATATGCTGAGAGACTTGATTAACTGCAAAACACAAATCAGGTCTTGTGATGGTTAAATATATTAGCTTACCAACTACCTTTCTATACAGCTTTGCTTCTTTAAAACTGCCATCTTCAAGCTCCCCCTGAGGTTATACTTTGTAGACTTCTTTAATGGGGTTTTGGCTGGTTTAGCTTCTAGCATTTCTGTAGAGGTTAGATAGTCCAATACATACTTACTTTAATATCAAACCTACATACTTCAATTCCTAAGAAGTATTTTAGTTCTCCTAGGTCTTTAATATCGAACACACCTTTAAATACTCTTTAGTAGATGTTATTCATGCTTTATCACTTCCAGATATGATTATATCATCAACATAAATGAGAATAACAATGATTCCCTCCTTACTCTGAAGTGTAAAGAGAGTGTGTTCTACTTCTGACCTTTTGAATCCTCTGTCTCTTAAGGTCATACTCAGCTTATGGTACCAGGCTCTAGGAGATTGTTTTAAGCCATAGATAGCCTTTCTTAATCTCAGTGTATTATCGCCACCTACTTGATCTTCTAGGCCTGATGTCATATACACCTCCTCTTCTAGCTCACCTTGTAAGAATGCATTCTTAACATCCATTTGACATAATTCCCAATCAAGGTTAGTAGCAAGGGATAAAAAAACATTAACAGAGTGTAATTTAGCTACAGTAGCAAAAGTATGTCTATAGTCTTCACCATAAGTCTGTGTAAATCCTCTAGCCACCAACGTAGCTTTGTATCTATCTATCTCACCATTGCTTTTATACTTAATGGTGAATATTATTTAGAACTTACAGTCTTTTTTCCTTTTTGTAGAGTGGCTGGTGCATAGGTTTTGTTCTTTTCCATAGCTTGTCTTTCAGCTTGAATATCTTCTCTCCACTCCTTTATCTTCATTGCTTCCTCATAGCTCTTTGGAATCTGCTCTTTATCAAGACTAACGGTAAATGCAACATGAGAAGCAGGTATATAAACTAAATTACATACTCCCTGATCATGGTGAACAACTGCATTGTTATTGTAGTATAAATTGGGTGGAAATCTCTGCCTTATACTTCTTATAAAGGCAATAGCTGGTTCCCCTTGGGCCTCTCCTTCTAGAGCATCTACAAGATTATGTTGAATATCCCTTGGCCTTTTAGAAGCTGAGACTAGAATTTCTCCTTCTGAGTCCTCTTGGTCATGTCTAGATTCTTGGCCCCCCCTCATGACCAAGAGGAAATATTTGGCCCGGTTGGAGAGAAGCTCGGTTTGTGCCGCGCCGTGGTTGGAGCTGGTGCCGGTACTTCCTGCGCCTGAGCACATGTTCTTGTTCGGGAAGAGGTTGGGGCATGAGCTGGAGCGAGAGCCAGAACGGGAGCTGGAGCAGGATCTGAATCAGGGCGGGACGAGGCTGAAGAGGAGCCGACCGGGACGATGCAGGAACTGGAGCCCGTTCACGCCACTCTTCTGGTTCCTGAGCTGGAGCTTGTACTAGATGCCGAATTGTTATTGGTGTGGGACTAGGAGTTCTTGTATCCAGCTGAGGATGTCGTGTTGTGTAAGTAGGTGAGATAGTTGAAGGAGCCAGTTCTTTTGGGATTCCAAAGTTTTCTTGGAGTCTTATTAGGTTCTCAGCTTGGTCAGAAGTGTTGGAAGAGATATTTTGAACTGATCCCAGGTTCTTTCTTCATAGAAGCCTTTGGTTTCATGGAATTTGACATCTCTAGAAACCAGGACTCTTCTAGTATCTGGATTGTAGCATTTATAACCTTTTTGTGTTGATTAGTAACCAATGAACATTGCCTTGGTACTCTTTGCTTCTAACTTGTTCCTTTGCTCACCTGGTAATAAGACAAAGCAAACACACCCAAATACCCTTAGGTGTTCAAGACTAGGCTTTGTTTGATTTAGTACCTCAAATGGAGACAAGTCACATAGGACTTTAGTTGGAGTCCTATTGATTAGATAGCATGCGACCATTAGTGCATCTCCCCAAAAACGCTTGGGAACCTTCATGTGGAACATCATGGACCTCACTACCTCCATAAAGTGTCTGTTGTTCCTTTCAGCTACTCCATTTTATAGAGGAGTGTAAATACAGCTTGTTTGGTGTGTGATTATATACTTTTGGAGATGTTCTTAAAACTTGTGGCTTGTGTATTCACCACCATTATCTGATCTGAAACAATTTATCTTGGCATTGTATTGATTAGTCACATATGTTTGAAAATTTATAAAAGCTTCTAACACCCTATCTTTAGATTTAAGTAAGGTAACCCAAGTATACTTATATTTTTCATCAATAAAAGTAACAAAATACTTGTCGCTTTCCCTATATAAGAAAGGTGAAGTCCAAACATCTGAGTTAACTAAATCAAAACAATGCTCATAAATGTGTTTAGATTTTTCAAAAACAGTTTTCCAATGTTTCCCTAAAATCCAAGGTTCACACAATTCATTTTCAAATTTCATGCTAGGAATTAAAAATTCTAAAGCTCTATCATGTGGATGTCCTAATCTAGCATGCCATAGATCAGCTTGTACACTATTATCTATACTAGCTACATACATTTTTTATTAATCTTTCACAAGAAGGTCTTCAAGCACATTTAGGTCATTCCTAGTGGTTCCTTTACCAAGAAATCTTCTAGTTCCAATATCCTGAAAGAAGACATCATTAGGACCAAATATTGCATGACAATTCAAGTCAGTAGTATCTCTTATAACAGATAATAGATTGGATGTAAAGGATGGCATATAAAATGCTTTAGATTCTTTATCAAAAATTTCAATTTCACAATTCCTTTGATAGGTATTTTAGTTCCATTAGCAATCAACACATTTTCTAGAGCAGGTTCTAAGTTCTCTATTAACCCTAAGTCACTTGTCATGTGATGAGAAGCTCCAGAATCAAGTATCAAGGGTTTTAAGTCATTTGAAGTTTGAAATGAAGCATGAAGAGATTTAACAATCACTTTACCAGAGTTTAAGACTGTAAAAAAAACTTCTAGGTCTAATATCTTGATGAATTTTGACTGGGATGCAATGGTTGCTGCTGGTGTAGTTTGAACATGATTGTATTGTGTTGAAGAAAGAGCACCACCTGAAGGAGCGGTTGTGGAAGAAGCGCCAACGGCTTGGACATGATTGGAGCTCATGTTTTGATAACTCTTTGGCTTGTCTTTGAAATGCCATGGCTTAAGATGAGGATAAAGGATCCAGCACTCCTTCGTTGAATGACCAGTCTTATTATAATGATCACATGTTTGTCTCTTCTTATCTTTAGATTTCTAGAAGAACTTATGTGCAATAGCTAGATCTTCTTTGTTTCCAAACAGCCCATGAGAACCTTGTTCTCTTTGAATCTTTGCACAAATATCTTCTAGACTTGGCAGCTTGTACTCTTTAAGCAGATGTTTTATCAAATCAGTATAACTAGAGTTCAGGGTAATGAGTAACCCAAATACCTTGTCTTGCTCTCTTTTTTCATTGAGAGTAATGGGATCAATGATGGCTGGTCTAAGCATATCTAGTTCAGCCCATAGTGCTCTAAATGTTCCAAATTTTTTTTGTGAAATCTACTCCTTCTTGTCTGAGTTCATTTAAGGATCTTTTAACTTCAAATATCCTCATTAAGTTGGATGTGTTTTCATAGACATTTTTAAGTGTCTCCCACAAATCCTTATCATTTTCACAATAGGAGAAAGCTTCTAAGAGAGATCTCTCAAATGAGTTTTGTAGGATAGAGAGTACCATTTGGTCTTCTTGAAACCATTTACCGCAAACCTCTGCATCATATTGATCCTCCTGAGCCACTTCTTCAATGGCAATAGGCGCCTGATTCTCCAAGACATGAGACCATAATCCTCTATTACATAGGATGGTCTTCATAGTTCTTGCCCAAAGTAGATAGTTCCCTCCATTTAGGATGAATGAAGCAACTATTTGTTTAGAAAAATCCATGTTTAGAAAAAAAAATTGTTGCACATCAACCGAAAAGCACTGCCTATTTAATTCTTGCGGTCGTACACACACACAACCGTAACTCAATTGCACTAACCAACTCCTAACCATTTGCAACCGTGTAACTGATCTTGGCCACTTGCACCAAAAAACTCCTAACCATTTGTAAAACAATTTAACAGATAACCAAGACTGTTGTAGTCAGTTAATAACCCGTTTTGAAGTTGAACAACCAGATTAACCTTCTTGTACCAGAATTCAAAAAAATTTAGAATTTGTCCAATTATCAAGAAAATAAATCTTAAAGACTAAAACTTGTCAGATAGCAATGAAACTTCCTAGAACCCTTCACAAGACTCTTATCTAACTTCTTAGATTCCAAAAATTGAAGAAACAAATAGGAAGAGATAAGAGTTTTATCACCAAAATCTTCAAAGAGGTTGATATTGGAAACGTTGAAGATGATTGATCAAGAAAGTTCCAAAACTTGTTTAGGGTGAGTGTGTACCTCCTGAAACATCATCTCGACTCATTATACTTGTTTTTAGGCTTTGGAATTGCTCAATGTGATGAAGAATCAAGCAAGTTATGCTGGTTGCAATGGCACAGATACTCGATGAACGAGATCGTGACTACACTTGGAAGAACTTTGGATTAAGATCTTCAAATGGGATGAAACTGTTGGAATGAAGCAGAATGATGAAGACAAAGAGAAGAAATGAAGAAAGTGTGCCTTAGACTCTAAGTAGGCGCCATGTGTCCAAAGGAAGTTGTTACCGACGATTGCAGGCGGTTGAAGGTAGACACGCCCTGTTTGCTAACGGTTTGGACAGGCGCGTGTGGTCTGGTCTAGTTTCTTTCGTTTTATTTTCTTGCAGGTTTTAGATAAAGCCTAATTAGTACCAGACAAATATAAAAGCTCCAGTCATGCTTCATGGGGCGAATTATCTTATGTGGTCCAGAACCATAAGCTGTATAGAAAAGTGGTTGGTAAGCTCATATACTTAACTATCACTAGACCTCACTTATGTTTTGTGTTAATCAGGTTTCTCAACATATGCAAGATCAAAGATAAGGCATTGGGACATGATCATGCGTATATTGAGATACTTGAAAGGCACTAAAGAACAAGGTATATAGATGAGTGGTAATGGAAACACAGAAGTTGTAGGTTATAGTGATGCATATTGGACAGGAGACATAGAAGATAGGATAAGCACAACCGGCTACTGCACTTTCTCAGGAGGTAATCATGTGACCTCGAAGAATAAGAAACTAAGGTTGTATCTTGATCTAGTGCAGAAGCTGAATATAAGGCTATGAGGAAGCTTACCACCGAATGCATCTGGCAGAAGCAACTTCTCTTTGACATTCTTCGCGTGAGCTTAAAGTCTCCTATCACTGTCCATTGTGACAATCAAGCAGCCATACATATTGCCTCCAACTCAGTGTTCCATGAAAGAACTAAGCACATTGAGGTGGATTGCCATAAGGTGAGAGAAGCTATTGGAAATAGAATCATCTTACCTTGCTACACAAGGAGTGAGGATCAACTTGCAGATGTGTTCACCAAGACTACCACACTGAAGACTGGCAGCTCTATCTATCCAAGTTTTGGCCTCATGTCCATTCCATAACACTGATCCTGATCATGGAGTGTTACACTCTTTTTCCCTAAGAAAGGTTTTGTTCCAATTGGGTTTCCTTCTTTAGGTTTTTAATGAGGTAATGCTTCATGGTTGCAAGCTTGACCATTCTTCATGACATAAGCTTGAGGGGGAGTGTTGGAATGAAGAAGAATGATGAAGACAAAAAGAAGAAATGAAGAAAAAGTGCCTTAGACTTTAAGTAGGGGCCATGTGTCCAAATGGAGTGGCTTAGGCTTGTTTGAGATTAATGATATGTTATCCGTAAAGCCAGAAATATATTAGGCTATATTAGTATCCAAACAAGCCTAGACTAGTTTAGTATAAATAGTTATCTCTCTCTTCCTTTGTAAGCAAGAAATTTATTTTTCTAAAATCTCAATAATAATAATTCTCACTTTTCTCTCTAATCTCTCTTTCTCTCATTCTAAAAATCTCTGAATCTCTTAATCTCATAATCTTTCAGAAACTTGTGCAGGGATGATCAGAATCTCTAGTCTGATGATCCTTTTACTAGAATTTGTAAGAAAGACTCAAAAACTCTACGGATTTGAAGAGGAAATGTCACGATCTTCTCGGCAGATGTGATTGAGAAGGGATTTGCAAGAACCGAAGATCAACTAGAGTTTTTTTTGCAGGTTTAGGAGAAAGAATTGATGTATCTGATACCATGAAAGAATGTAAGATTGAAAGAATATGAATCATAAATTCGCCAGAATAAGAGAAAAAGATTGAGAGAGATTAGAGAGAATTAAGAGAATTGAAAGAATTTGATTTTTATTAGAAAGTGAGAATAAGCTTTCTTAGATTACAAAGAGGACAGTCTATTTATACTAACTTAGTCTAGGCCTGATTGGATACAATAATAGACTAATACATTTTCATTACAAAGATAGCCTAACTTAGAATACAAACACTCTCCTTCTCTTGTTGAACCTAGGCGCCAAGTATGCATATGCTTTTCCTTGTCTTTCTTCATTTCAACACAGTGAACCGGGCTAAATGGTTGTCAAGACCGAAAATGCGAAAAGTTAGATTGAAGATACTCAACTAATCTATAAAACAATATTGCATAATTAAAGAAAAATACTATAAGATTTGACGACGATTGAAGATTATGGGTTTGTATGAAGAACAAGATAGAGATTAAGAATAGAGATTATGAAGAGAAAATTATTTCTTATTAAATTTATTATTAATGATTATAACACTTATATATAGCTAAGAAATTTTAACAGATAGTCTCAACTATTTAATTAATAGACAGTCTCAACTATTTAATTAATAGATAGTCTCAACGACTTATTTAATAGATAGTCTCAACAAGTCTTTTCCTTTAATGATGAGATTCAAATTTGATTAGTAATCTTGGACCTCCGTTGTCATAGATGCATTACAAAGCTGCTTCCTGGTTTATTTATCTCGGACCTCAGTCGACCAAGATGTATTCCAAGATTGCTCCCTGGTTGTCATAAGTCCAATACTCTTTCTCAAGCTTAACCATAGGAACATGGTTATAATTGAACCTATGAATTTTACCTCATTAAAACCTTATGTAGAAAAACCCATTTGGATAAAAACTACACTGAAGGGAAAAGGTTATGATATCCATAGGAAGGGGTCTTCTATAGTAATTTGATGAGACTGAGTTTGGAGTGAGTATGCTTAATCATTTTAGAGCTTCCAGCCTTTGTGAAGATGTCTGATAAAAGCTTTTTGTGTAGCGTGGTAGAATGATCTCATACTCTACTGCTTGTCTCACCTTGTGGCAATCAATCTCTATGTGTTTTGTCCTTTCATGGAACACTCAGTTTGATGTAATATAAATTGCCGCTTGATTATCACAGTGAATTTTCATTGGTCCTTGTTGCTCAATGCCAAAATCCTTGAGAAGTGATTTTAGCCATATAAGTTATGTGGTTAGGTTTCTCAGGGCTCGGTGCACAACTTCAGCACTTGAGCATGATACCACTTTCTACTTTTTGGTCTTCCAAGTAGTAAGATTTTCTCCAATGAAAGTGCAATTAGCCTGTTGTAGATATTCTGTCCTTCCTATCACCAGCCCAATCAGCATCAAAGTATTCTACAATTTCTGTGCTTTTGTTGCATCCCATCCAGATGCCTTGAACTGATGTTCCCTTGAGGTATCTCCAAATTCGATCTACCATGTTCCAGTGATACACCTTGGATAATTGCATATGTTGACTCACCTGATTTAAAGCAAAACATATATCCGGGCGTGTGATGGTTAAGTAAATTAATTTACCCACCATATTGCAGTAAAGTTTGGTATCGTCAAACAGCTCATCTTTGATCTCCCCCTCTCGTTCTAAATTTTCCAGAATAAGAGAAAAAGATTGAAAGAGATTAGAGAGAATTAAGAGAATTGAAAGAATTTGATTTTTATTAGAAAGTGAGAATAAGATTTCTTAGATTAAAAGAGGACAGCCTATTTATACTAACTTAGTCTAGGCCTGATTGGATACAAGAATAGACTAATACATGTTTCATTACAAGGATAACCTAACTTAGAATACAAACACTCTTCTTCTCTTGTTGAACCTAGGCGCCAAGTATGCATATGCTTTTCCTTGTCTTTCTTCATTTCAACACAGTGAACCGGGCTAAAGGGTTGTCAAGACCGAAAATGTGAAAAGTTAGAGTGAAGATAGTAAACTACTCTCTAAAAAAATATTGCAGAATTAAAGAAAAATACTATAAGATTTGACGATGATTGAAGATTATGGGTTTGTATGAAGAACAAGATAGAAATTAAGAATAGAGATTATGAAGAGAAAATTATTTCTTATTAAATTTATTATTAATGATTACAATACTTATTTATAGCTAAGAACTTTTAATAGATAATCCCAACTATTTAATTAATAGATAGTCCCAACTATTTAATTAATAGATTGTCTCAACGACTTATTTAATAGATAGTCTCAACTAGTCTTTTCCTTTAATGATGAGATTCAAATTTGATTAGTAATCTTGGACCTCCGTTGTCATAGATGCATTACAAAGCTGCTTCCAGGTGTATTTATCTCGGACCTCAGTCGACCAAGATGTATTCCAAGATTGCTCCCTGGTTGTCATAAGTCCAATACTCTTTCTCAAGCTCAACCATAGGAACATGGTTATAATTGAACCTATGAATTTCACCTCATTAAAACCTTAATGAGGTGATAAAAACTATGGTAATTTGATTATGAGCTCCGTAGGAAGGGGTCTTCTATGATAATTTGATGAGACTGAGTTTGGAATGAATATGCTTAATCATTTTAGAGCTTCCAGCCTTTGTAAAGATGTCTGCAAGTTGATAAAATCATTTTGTGTAGCATGGTAGAATGATCTCATACTCTACGGCTTGTCTCACCTTGTGGCAATCAATCTCTATGTCTTTTGTCCTTTCATGGAACACTCAGTTTGATGCAATATAAATTGCCGTTTGATTATCACAGTGAATTTTCATTGGTCCTTGTTGCTCAACGCCAAAATCCTTGAGAAGTGTGTTTAGCCATATAAGTTATGTGGTTAGGTTTCTCATGGCCCGGTGCACAACTTCAGCACTTGAGCATGATACCACTTTCTACTTTTTGGTCTTCCAAGTAGTAAGATTTTCTCCAATGAAAGTGCAATAGCCTGTTATAGATATTATGTCCTTCCTATCACCAGCCCAATCAGCATCAAATTATTCTATAATTTCTGTGCTTTTGTTGCATCCCATCCAGATGCCTTGAACTGATGTTCTCTTGAGGTATCTCAAAATGCGATCTACCATGTTCCAGTGATACACCTTGGAGAATTGCATATGTTGACTCACCTGATTCAAAGCAAAATATATATCCAGGCGTGTGATGGTTAAGTAAATTAATTTACCCACCATATTGTGGTAAAGTTTGGTATCGTCAAACAGCTCATCTTTGATCTCCCCCTCTCGTACTACTTTGTAACCATCATCGAAAGGTGTCTTGGCTGTCTTTCCATCAAGTTTACATGCATCACTTAGCAAATCATTAATATATCTCCTTTGAGACAAGAAGAGTCCCTCCACAGAGCGACATACTTCGATTCTTTTAGCCTTTTCATAGGTCTTTGGAATATCTTCTTGATCAAGTTGTGTGATGAATGCTTGATGAGCAGCTGGAACATGAGCGAGTTACCAGACAGCTTGAATCTGATGTGCAACTGCATTGGCATTATATTATACACGTTTAAAGGGAAACCTTTGTCTTTGACTTCTCCTCAATGGTTGTACTGTTTGAGGGTTTTAAATTGGTTCCCCACTATTTTCATTAGAACTGTCTGATTGAACATCTTCTTGATCATGAACTTTTTGGTCTTCATTGCTCCCCTCATGGTTAAGATGTATGCCTTCTTCTTTTCTAATTGGGTTAAGGGAACTTCTCCTTTTTTAAGAGGAATATCATAACCACCATCATCGGTAGTTTCTTCTTCTATGACCGGTACATCTGTGTTCTCAATTGGTGGTGTTGTGTACTTGGATTACCCTGTGGTGGTAATTTTAAGTTAAGTGACTCAAGAATTCTTTGGAGATTCTTGGCTCGGTCTGAGGGTGCTTGGGAGATATCCTTGATGTATTCTCAATTCTTCTTTTAATAGAACCCCTTTGACTCCATGAACTTTACATCACGGGATACAAGAACTCTCTTTGTTTATAGATCAGAACACTTGTATCCCTTTTGTGTTGGTAAATATCCAATAAACATAGCTTTTATGCTTTTGTCATCAAGCTTGTTTCTCAATTCTCCTGGTACAAGAACAAAACAAACGCACCCAAATGTCTGTAAGTGATCATATGATGGTTTTGTTTTGTTAAGTACTTCATATGGTGATGCATCTTGGAGGATCTGAGTAGGTATCATGTTGATCAAGTAGAAGGCTGATACAAGAGCATCTCCCCATAATATCTTGGGACATTTGTGTGAAACATCATTGATCTAGCCACCTCCATTAAGTTCTGGTTCTTTCTTTCCACCACACCATTTTGTTGTGGAGTGTACGGGCAACTTGTTTGATGAAGAATCCCATGCTTGTTGAGATGTTATGTGAATTCATAGCTTGTGTACTCTCCAACATTATCCGATCTCAGACTTAAATCTTGACATTATAATGGTTAGTCATATAATTTTGAAAGTTTATAAATACATCCAACACCGTATCCTTTGATGACATAAATGTACCTATGTGTATTTTGATTTTTCATCAATGAAGGTGATAAAGTATTTATGATTGTCCCTAGATACACAGAAAGCTGTCCACACATCAGAGTGAATCAGATGAAACCAATTCTCATATGTAGTCATGGATTTAGGAAAAACATTTCTACAATGTTTGCCTAAAATACATGCTTCACATTCACTATTTTGATATGAAATACTTGGGAACATCAACTTCAAAGATCTAGCATGGGGATGACCAAATCTATCATGCCACATTGCATTATTTGCCTTAGCTACTAATGAAATATCCATGATATCATCCAGTAGATATAAGTCATCCATGGTCCTTCCTTTGCCAATAACCTTTCTAGTCTCAATATCCTGAAAACACACCTCACTAGGACTGAATATAGCAAGATCATTTAGATCAATTGTAACCCTTTTTTCAGATAATAGGTTTGAAGTGAATGTGGGTAAGTAAAAAGCCTTTAAATTCTTATCTCTAAGATTTTCAATTCATTTAATTGGTACTTTCTCTCCATTAGCTATAACCATGTTTTCTGAGGTTGGTTTAATGTCATTTATCAACCTAGAATCGCTTATCATATAGTGGGTGCACCTGAATTAATTATATGTGGTATCAAAGGTGATTTAAATGTATTAAAAGTTTGAATAGAATTACCAGGCTACTTAAGTGCTTTGATAAGATCTTCAAAGTCAGATTTCCTCACAAATTCACTTTGAGAGTATACCAAATCTTGTATTTCATTTTCCATCGATGAATTACTCTTGGATGGTTCTCTCTTGGTATCTGGGCACTCTCTCCCCTTGGTTCATCCACTTATGGTGCTTCAAATGTTGGTGGAGTATCCAGCAGTTCTCCTTAGTGTGGTTGCCCTTCTTGCAGTGTTCACACCTCACCTTTCTACGTTCTCTATTGGATCCTTGTTGAGGATGATGGTTGTTGAGCAATGGAGTAACAAAGTTTATAGGAGCTTTGACTCTAATACCATATAAGAATATTGCGGAATTAAAGAAACAAATTATAACATTTGCAGAAGATTAAAGATTATGAGTTTGTATGAAGAACAAGAGAGACATTAAGAATATATATTATGATGAGAAAATTCTTTCTTCTTAAGTTTATTATTAATGATTACAACACTTATTTATAGCTAAATGTTTTTAATATATAGTCCCAACTACTTAATTAATATATAACCACAACTACTTATTTAATAGATAGTCTCAACTACTCTTTTCCTTTAATGAGGAGATTCAAATTCGAATAGTAATCTTGGACCTCCGTTGTCCTAGATGCATTACAAAGCTGCTTTCTGGTTTATTTATCTCGGACCTCAATCGACCAAGATGTGTTCCGAGATTGCTCCCTGATTGTCATAAGTCCAATACTCTCGAGCGCTAGTTAGTCCAAGGATGCCTCCTGTCGGAGGTGAAGGTACGATGATGAATCCTTCAAGAATATCTTCAGATCCGAAGAAGAGTGTTGCACGGCCAATCTCTAGATCCCATCCCTCATCCTTGTAAAAACGGCCATGCTTCCTACATAATCTGATATCATAGCTTAAAGCTCCTAATCATGTTTCTCTATTTCCTACCAGTTGTTTTCCTTTTAGCTCTTGCTTATTCACTAGGTTGATTCAATCGTTGTTGTATTCGTTTTAGCTGTTGTTAGAAAAACCATAAAATTGTAGTTTTTGTTTTTTATTCTAAGTAATTTTGTTCATTCAGAAAAAAGAAGAATTTTCTTCTTTTCCAATCGAAAACCTCAAATAAAGGAGAAGTTTTCATTTTTCAAGTTTATCATAAACATTTGTTTTCATTTTTTTTTCTTGCAATCGGTGTTTTCCTTTCTGTTTTGGAAACAATAATGGAAAACCCTAGTGTCCCTTTAAAGTTTTTAAACACAATTTTGTATTTAGAACCTATTCAACTTTTGGCTTGTGAGATTGTGTAGTGTTTCAGCTGCGTCTCCATGGGAGAAGTAGCACACGATTCACAGCTGCAAATGAACCAAATCTTGTAGGCTATGTGCATGATGTTATCGTTTTTCTAGTTTATATGTTGTTTTTAGTACATGAAAAACACACAATAGAATACAAAATTTTATCTAGAGAGTTAGCGTTACACTTCAAATTTATGAGATTAAAATTAAGCTAAGCTAGATAATAGTTTTCGTGTTGGTGAAAATAACAAACAAGAGTAAAGTATTTGACGTAAAACATTGAATCTAAACATAAAAGTAATATTAACCCAATATCGTGGCATCAACAACTTTGAATATCAGTTTAACATCCTAAATTTTTATTTTGAACCTAAAATTCTAGACAATCATTATCAATTTGGTTCAATAAATTCATAGTTTGCCTTAGTATTAAACCTATGTTAATTCAAGCAACCTATTACACTTTTGGTGAATAGATTTAACATAAGATCATATAGTAACTGATCAAGATAGTCTCGGCAATACGATCAATAATATGAGAAGATAACTGATGGAATATGCCCTATCTATGTTCAGTTCATTGAATCATTAAATCCCTTTTAAACCCTTAACTCTAGCCTGGTTTTATCTCAACAAACAGACTAGACAGTTTAACTCTCAAAGAAAACTTAAAAAGAATGAGAAAATTCAGGAAACAAGGAGTGACTTTCAATATCACTTATATTGATAAAATGTTGGATGATTAAAAATGAGGGATCTCACCCCTTTTTATACAAAACACCTCTGAAATGGATGATAGAGTTTAATATAATCCAATATCAAAGATACTCATAAATAAGGCAGATCTTCAGGGGTCAAGGGTAGATCTTAGGGATCATGGTGGATCCATAGGGATCTTGGTAGAATTCCCATTAATGTTGACTTGGTGTGGAGGACTTTACATACTTAACAATTTGGGAGAATCTTCTAGATAGTGAGTCGGGCCCATCAGCTTTTGGTGCAGCCCAAGGATGCCCTGGATGTTCGGTCCGTGACATTCGGCCCATCAGCTTTCGGCGACACCCTCGTAGCTGCTCCTTGAACTGCCACAAATTTATTGCTAACTCCCATGAGGCCTTAGATTTGGGTAGTCCTTTCCATTTGATAAAGAAGTGTGTTTGTCGAGGAACACCATGCTTCCGGACTACCTTTGATATATGCACTTCTTTCATTTTCTTGTCTAAAGACTTGGTTATGACTGTTGGTGCTCGACTGGGCAGTCCATGAATTTTATCTTCCATGTCTTGATGAAACAGCTTCAGCATGCTGACATAGAATACTGGATGAATCTTCAATGATTCAGGTAGGTCAAATTAATAGGAAAGCATACCTATCTTTGCCCTGACTTTAAACGGTCCTTCATATCTTTGGAGGAGTCCATTGTGCATGCTCTGAGGAAGGAATTTTACCAACACTTGGTCCCCAACCTTCAACTCCTATAACCGTATCTTCCCATCGGTCCACCTTTTCATGCGCTTACGGGATTTCTCCAAACAGACCCAAGCAAAATCTTTGGGATCTTCCCATATTTGGACCATTTTTTGTGCATCCGGACTCTGTGTCTTGTTGTGTGATATGGTCATTGCATGGAGAGTTCTTGGCTGTTGGCCGGTGGCCAGATTAAACAGACTATTACCGGTCGACTCGCTATGCTGTAAATTGTAAGAGAACTGTGCGATACCCAACCATTTTTCCCATTCTTCCTGATTTGCACTCACAAAGTGTTAAAGGTAGCATTCCAATAAGGAATTTGCTCGCTCTGTTTGGCCATCCGTTTAGGGGTGGAAGCTTGTTGAGAAATTAAGCTCCGTCTCAAGAGTTTCAGAAAACTCCATCCAAAGCTTCCTGGTAAAGCGAGGATCACGATCACTTACAATGTTTCTCATCAGCCCTCAAAACTTGACCATATACTTGAAGAATGCATGGACCGTACCCTCTATTGTGCAATCCCTTTGACAAGCTATGAATGTTCCATATTTGAAAAACCGAACAATAATCACCATGATCAACTCAAACCCATCAGATTTTGATATTGAAGTGATGAAGCCCAAGGAAACCGATTTCCAAGGTCGAGCCGGTATTGTTAGTGGTTCCTGAAGTGCCCCACGTTGTATATTCTCCGTCTGATCTTGCTGGCACACTAGACAGGTCTTCATATAGAGCTCTATGGTATCTCACATATGTGGCAAAAAATATATCGTTCTTACAATGGCAATGTCTGCTTCTGTTCCGGATGCCCTGTACAAGGGGTGTCATGGCATTCTCGGATAATGTTCCACTGTAGACTTCCATGGTTCGGGACATACACCACTCTATCCTTGGTGTAGAGTATGTCTTATTCTAGACAAAACTGGAGAGTTTTTCCCTCTATTGTCAACTTCACCAACTCTTTGGTTGTAAGATCATGGTCAAGCCCCTCTCGGATCCATTCCATGATGGTATCTTTAACTTGGCTGATCGCAGAAAGCTCAGTTTAATGACTTTCTGCATCAGCCACTATGTTTCCCTCCTCCAATTTGTACACCAAGGAAAATTTAACTCAGCCAAGAAATCTTACCATCTGGCTTGTTTTAGCGACAATTTTTTTGAGTCTGCAAGTAACTCGTTTTCATGTTGTCCATTTTGACAAAGAAATAAATTCCCAAGAGATAGTTTCACCAAACCCGCAAACAACAAACATTTGCTGTCATTTCCCTCTCTTGCACAATGCAGTGCTTTTCAGTATCATTCAGCTTACAGCTCTTAAAGGCTATAAGGTATCTCTCCTGCATTAGAACTCTATTGATATCAAAGTCCAAAACATCGGATCGTACCTCAAAAGGGATACTGAAATCGGAAAGAGTAAAGACAGGTTCTTTGACGATGGCCGCCTTAAGCACTTCAAACGCTTCCTTACATTTGTCTGACTATTCCCAAGTCTTCACTTCTTGAGAAGGTCGGTAAATGGTGTTGTCTTCTTAGAATATCCCTTGATAAATGGCCTATAGTAATTCAAAAGTCCAAGGACTGACTGTAACTCTGGTACCTTAGTTGGTGTTTCCCATTTGGTGATTGCAGATATCTTGATATTGTCCATTTTAAGCTTCCCACACCCAATAACATGTCCTAGGAATTTCAATTACTTCGTAGCAAACATGCACTTCTTCCGCTTCACGTACACTTCTCCCTCTTCACGTATACCTTTCTGTTTAGTAAAACTTTGAACATTTTCTGAAGGTTTCCTACGTGTTCCTCCATATATTGGGAGTATATGACGATGTCATCAAAATAGGTCACCATAAACCAGTCCAATTAGGGGTGGAAGATCTGGTTCATGAATGTGCATAACATGGATGAAACATTCATGAGTTCAAACAACATGACCATCTAATCGAATAATCTATAATGAGTGACACACGCAGTCTTGGACTCATCTCTTTCTACAATCCAAACCTGGTAGTACCCCTTATGAAGGTCCATTTTATTGTACACATTTGCACTACCCAGCCTATCGAACAGGTCCGTGATCAATGGAATTAAGTAAAGATTTTGATGGTGATCTTATTCAATGCTCGATATTCCACACACATTCTCAAGGATCCATCGTGCTTTTGGAATAACACCGGAGCGCCATAGCGGACCTTTGACAGTCTTAGTATTCCCTCGAAAGTAACTCATCGAGTTACTTCTTTAACTGTGCCAATTCGAGGGAGAGGGGGAAAGCATGAGAAATGAGACCATTCGGGCTGTATGGCCCAGAATTCCAGCCTGATCATATAGTCCACCTCTCTCCTAGGTGGTATATTCTTAGGTAGTTTAGTCGGCTTCATGTCCAAGTTTTGCTTAAGTACCTTGTCGATCATATGAGGGATGACAAATGCTTCTCCAAACTTATCATCCATCTTCTACACGGCTTTGGCTCACCTTTCTTTATTCTCATTAAAAGTTGTTTTGCCAAAATTTGTCTAAATTCTCCATCACTTGCAATGTCTAGTATGAGAATTATGCACAAAAATCCATTCTCAAGGATGCACATTGTGCAGAGGGTATACATTGGTATCGCAAATATTTTCCTATAAAAATTAAGGCCTAAAACAACTTTGAAATCGTCCATAGGTATGATAGAAAACTTTATTGTACCTTTCCACTGACCAACTCTCAACTCAACTCCATATGCAACACCATGAACTAGTTTGGCTGGTGCATTCTCGCTCTTGATCCAACCATCCCCCTTGGTCCATTTTAGGTCGAGTCTCCTCGCCTCTTCCTTGGAAATGAAGTTATAGGTTGCACTGATATCGACCATTTCTTGGGTCTCCTTCCCATTGATGTTTATATCTACATACATCAATCATTTGCTCGTACACTTAAATGTTGGTTTCATCTTTAGAGAATTACACTTAACGATGCAGTTTTGTAACTCAGGGGTGGGAGCGATTTAAGGAATACCACAAAGAATGTCCTAAACAATAGTAACTTAGGTGTGGGAGCGATTTGTGCTAAGAATGTTGATACGCTCAAAAAATTGGCTAAAAATCATTATTATTGTTTTCTAGATGGTTATTCTGGTTTTTTTCCAGATTCCTAGCCATCCCGATGACCAGGAGAAGCGACACTCACTTGTCCTTGTGGCACTTTTGCGTATGGTTGAATGCCATTTGGTTTGTGAAATGCCCCAAAAATATTCAATAAAATGAATGGAATGTTTCTGAGACATTGCACAAACCAATTGGCATTCTGCAATATGCAAAATTGCCATAAAGACAAATGAGTGTTGCTTCTCATGGTCATCGGGATGGCTAGGGATCTAAAAAAACGAGAATAACCATCTAGAAAAATAGTAAGGATGGTTAGCCAATCTCTCAACCATTTGATCAATAAATAGTAAAGGAAAATGGTATTTTCGAGTAGTAATATTCAATTTTCGATAAACTATACATATCTTATAGCTTGTAACAATTATAGTTGGAATCCAGTCATTTTTATCATTTTTAACCACAGTTATGACACCTTTCTTAGGTGCTACATGAAAATAACTAATCCAATTGTTCTAATATATTGCATAAATCACACTAGACTCTAAAAGTTTTATTATCTCTATTTTAACATCTTTTAGATTTAGGTTTAGCCTCCTCTGATGTTCTATAGAAATCATTGATTAATCTTCTAGATGGATCCTATGCATACAAAAATCAGGAGAAATCCAAGTGATATCATCGAAAGAGTACCCTAATGCTTTTCTATATTTTCTCAATTCACACAAAAGCAAGGAAAATTCCACATTATTCAGCTTAGAGTTCACAATCACGGAGCAGGTAGAGTTGGGTACAAGAAACATGTACCTTCCCAGCAGGTAGGATTTTGACTTAAGTTTCAGAGCCTTCAGCTTACTCCAAGGACCATCAACTGAATTTTTTGTAGCAGGCGCTCTGTTTGGAGTTTTTGCTCCATCTTCTCCACTCTATGAATCGAATCTAGCATCTTGGCAAACCCAGCTTTATCTTCACTGAGAAAATCATGTTCTCCTTTCGCCTTAGTTAAAACTATCTCCAAAGGGTCATTAGTTAGAATCTCTTCAACCACTTCATCTAAGATCTCCAAAGTATCCTCAATACCAAAAAAATTCCATCCAGTGTGGGCTTTCTGAGCATCTTGTTCAACTAAAACTTCATGATCATATATCCTAGATAGAGATCAATTTTTCCACTCTGCATATCAATGATCGCACAAGCTGTGCCCATCAAAATCAGAGAATCTTAGGTTCTTCGTCAAATTTTAAAACCACAAAATCTGAAAGGGTGAATGTGTTGCCTATTCTCACATGTAAGTCCTCAAGAATGCCAACTGAAAGCTTCACCGATCGATCAGCAAAAACCAAAGAGATTTTGGTTGGCGTGAATTTTTTGAATCATAATCTCTTTTCCATTAAGTATGGCATTAGATTCACGCTTGAACCCATATCACATAGTAAGTAAGCAAACGTCTTTACTCCATTCTGAACAGAGAAGACAAATTTCCTTGGGTCTTCTAGCTTTCTAGGCATCTTGTTCTAAATAACAACACTGCAGTCCTTTGAGACCACACTAGCTTTTTATTCAGTTTGCAGCACTTTTTCAGGTATGACTCCTTGTGGTCTTTTGATTGTTTCAGTAGCTTGTGCAACCTGAGTATCAAGTTTCTTAGTTTTGCTAACTGATCATTAGATGTTGCATCATGTTTTTTCATTTCATCCTGAGAGTTGTTTTCAGAACTGGTAGAAGCCTGAAAATTATTCAGCTGCGATTTCTGTAGATTTTATTCCTTGGAATCGATTATGACCTTGTTAAGGTACAAATTGTTTCCCTTGAAAATCCGGAGAGAATTTTTTCTGAAAATCCAAATTTTGGGATTGTTGATATTGAGCTCCAGATTGCTGTGAGTACACTTGGTCTTGGAGATTTTTAGACATTAGTGCTTCTATATGAAAGATTAAAGTGACTCCTATAGTTCTGATTGAAACTTTGATTCTGCCCAATTCCCTGCCCATTCACATAGATGACGTCTTGCTAGTCATCATGCTCTTCTTCTCCCATCTCTTGAGAAAGAGATTCTCCATTCTCATCAACGAAACGGACAGTCATTTCGTTTCCCTTCATCAAAATATTAACCTTAGTTGTAAGCTCATCAATTTTCTGAAAATTCATACCACTGGTTTTTTTGCTTATGTCAAACTCCTGACATTTGTTGCTGGAAAGTTGCAGCCAAGTTTTCGATCAGTTCATAAGCAATTTTCTTAGTCTTTGTAATTAAATTGCCATTGCTTAACATTAAAGGCATTCTGATAGTCTTAGTCCACACCAACATAGAAAATTCTCAGCAATTGTTCATCATTTAACACATGGTGAGGACATTCTCTGTGGTATTCCTTAAATCGCTCCCACGCCTCAGTTACAATTGTTTTCCACTTAACTGAGAATTTTGAGATATTACACTTAACGATGCAGTTTTTGACTTGGTATAGAAAAGATCTAAGAAGGCTGATATGCATTGTGTATACGTTGCAATAAATCCATGAGGCTGAGACTTAAGCCACCATGAAGCATTATCCGCGAGAGAGAAGAGGAAAAATTTGCATTTGAGAAAATCTGGGTGCACTCCATTAGAGCTGGTGATGTAGCATATCTCCTCAACGGTTTTGATGTTGTACATCAATGTTTTATGCGGGATGCCCATGAAATAGATGCTAGTTCACCAGCGATATCATCTGAGGCTTGATCTCAAAGTCTTGTATCTGAGATGCTGGAGGAATAATTACAATTTTGTTCTTGTAGAAAGCGTGCAGATTATCCATGTCTCCAATTGCACTAATATCTTGGGATTTTACTTGGATTTAGGATAGGTTTCTCATCATTTAGGTCACATATTAGTTTGTTTTAGGTCTGCATTTGCATAATTTGCATAAACAGCTGATTGTGTGGTGGAAACGAAAAATGGAGAGAAATGAAGCTAGAAGGTGGGATTGTGCGTCTGAAGAGAATAAGAGAATAAAGGAAGAAATCAAAGAAGGAAAAAGAAGAATGAAAAGAATCGGAGAAAATAAGGAAGGAATGCTAGCACAACATACATAATGGCTTACCAACCTATTACAGAATGAAAAGCAAAGGCTAACCCATCACCTTTGTCTACCTATATAAGCCCATTATTTCACTTGAGAAAGATAGCCGACTATGAGTTTTTAACTTTAGTTTTTAATAGTTTATAATTTTGAAAGACTATTTTTAGTTTTAATTATTAAGTATTTGCTTCTTTTAGAATTTGTTCTTACTTTTCTTTCACGCAATTTTATTTAATTCATCATCCTCTACATTAATCTTATGTTTTTCCATATGATTTCGTTGCTCGTAATGATTAGCGAGTAGATTCCTAAAATCTTTTGGATAGAGTAGGAAGGATGTTTGAAAGGAAAAACTATAACTGTTTAAAGTTTCGATATTTTGTTCCCATCGTGCCTATAGATACTTAATGTCCAGCTCATAGTGAATACTCCAGTTTGATTCATAAGTCCAAACAGTCATGAGTCAGATGTTTGTTCAGCTGAAACACTTTTTGTACGGGCTTCTTAGTTTTCTTGACGAATGTTGATTTCAGGTTACTTTGCTACAAAAAGAGAAAACACAGTTTAATGCTTATTAATCACCTAGGTTTCAGAATGAGCGTTTGAAGTTGACAAGGTGAGTAATGAAGAAGTTTCTGTGGCAAAAGTGGATAATACATTATAGTTCTTTTTCTCGTGCACAATAAGCTTATTAAGATGAGTTTAAGCAGATGTCCTTATAAAATCAAACCAATTATCTAAACCCAAAGTTTTCTTACCTTAAAAGAATAAATTCCGTATTTTCATTTTAATAATTGTTTACTTGATTGTTTTCTTATTTTCTTGCATTAGGTTAAAAATTTTCTTTTAGATTCACAATAGTTTACCAACCAATTATCAAATTTGACTCACCTAAATTAAGTGATTTTTTTTATTATAAGTGCTTAAAAGAACCCCATGCTAAAAGCGTGTTATCAGCATGATATCAATTGGCACCATTGCCGCTCTGGGATAATTTTTTAACATTTAGATTTAGTTTTTATTTGAGCTTAGGTACTGATTTTCCCATATCTTGTTTTTACAATTAACTAATCTGTGATTTCAAGTGTATGCAAACAGAAGTAGAGGCTCCACAAACCTTCATCCATAAGTTGCAGACCCCCAACGTTTAGGATTATCCAACACAAGAGCACTTGACCAAAATTCTCCAACCCCTACCATGGAGCATGCTGAATAACCACTCATTAATGGTTAGCACAACATATAACCGGTCCATAACCCTCGCCAGGCACGCGTAACCGGAACCTACGACGAACCAATAATTCATGGCAACCGAATTGGGATAAGACCACCCCTAATAGAGAACAATAACTTTGAAATTAAAGGATGTCTTATCAACATGGTCCAAAACAATAAGTTCCACGGCTTGGCCATGGAAGATCCTCTTGACAGTTTGGACTAGTTTGACATGCTATGCTCCACAATAAAATTCAATGGGATCTCCGAAGATGCATTCAAACTCCGCTTTTCCCCTTTTATCCTTTTCCTTAGGTGGCAAGACACATATCTAAAAGAAGAATCTCCCTCCCAACACCATCAGAACATGCGACAATTGTAAGATAATGGTCGAAAGAAAAATAATCTCTCCGGATTCATACAACACTCAACTGAAAATTTTAGCAAAGAAAGGGAACGATTCAAAGGCTACATTTCTCAGTGCTCACTTATCAGTGCCCACATAATGGCTTTCCCGTGAGTCACTCTTATGCACACTCGACAGAGGCATTTTACCTAAATTCATAATGCTCTTCGATCCCGCTTCACACGGAAATTTATTGGGTCAAGACGCTGACAGAGGATTGCAACTGGTTGAAAACATATTAGAAATGATGGGTACTATATCGAGATTTATGATCACACTTCACGTGATAACTCCGACTGCAACACAACTATAATAAGAAATCCTGACACTTTATGAAAAGGTACTCCAATCAACAACACATTAAATCAGCTTCATCGGAGAAACAAAGTATATTCCCGACGATATACCCGATCTACAATCTGAAGGGAGAACATAACTTAACTATATTGTGTTGGAATGAAGAAGAAGTGATGAATTTATGAAAGCCATTAATTCTAGTTATATGGCGATTTGTATGTTTGTGAAAGGGAGAGTCTAAGGCTTGTTTGTATTATAGAATTATGTTATCCTTGTAAGCCATTTATGTATAAGGCTATCCTTGTATCCAAACAAGCCTAGACTAGAATAGTATAAATACCTTACTCCCTTCACATTTTGTAACTAAGGATTCATAATTCTCATTTTCTAATAAATCATTCTTTTCTCTAATTCTCTAATTCTCTCTAAATCTCTCATTCTCTCATTCTACAAATCTCTAAATCTCATATTCTTTCATGGTATCAGAGCCAGGTTGCATCAAGTCTGGGTAAATTTCATTATTCTTTCATTGATTCAACAAGAATCCATCTTGTTCTTCATCTGTTTCTGGATCAATTTCGAACGTCATCTTGTAAATCAAATTGCGATCAATCCACGACTCCAATTGACGATCGGCTTTCTCTGGAGTGTGCATAGGCGAATTCCGAATCCACAGCCACCTTAATCGCATCATTTGGCCCAGGGAATCAAAAGATACAAATTTTCTTCCAAGAGGTGTTCGCGATCACGTTCGTTTCGAACCTCTACATTCCCCAGGTCATCTCGACGTCAATAGCCTAAACTCAAGCCCCTGGAGTTTAGTTTCTGTTTAAAGAAAGCAGAACTCGATTCCATTGAGTTTAAAGGGTTTTCTTGAAGTTTTCCTCAAAGACGTCCAAAATCACCTGTATCAAGATCCTGGTGATATAATTCTAATTCTTTCTCAGTTTTCTTTAATTCTTTGAATCTGGAAAGTTTAATTAGTGTCTTGTGAGAGTCCTGACGAATTTTCAAGTCAATCTAATAGGTTTAGGGTTTCAAGATTGATTTTCTTGAATTCCTTGTTCAGTTTTGAAAGGCTTTAAATTTGATTTCTTGAATTCATAAAATGTTCTAGGTGATTAAATTCAAATTTTGGTTATTGAATCTTGATAAAGTCGAATTTAGTAGTCTCAAATTGTTACAATTCTTGTTACTTGAGTTGTTAGTATTAGTTACAGGTGGTTTTAGGTAGTTAGTGGTTGTTACACTTGAGTTGTTGGCGCCAATTGTTTTTTAAACAGCTTTCTTTTTTCTTGGTTGATCATCCCTTCCCAGCATATAATTTCTTGTTCTTCCAAGTTGTATTGCTTATCTGTGCAGGAATTAAAATACTCGATTCCAACCAAGAAGAAAATATTATTCGGACAGGCCGAGTGTGTTCATCCCGACCAGCAGTCCAGGCCGCGTTTGTTGTCTCGACCAGCACACCTGATCACGCTTGCTTGTGTACCACCAGCTACTGGAATTCGTGAGCAGCGTGACCAAGATTGTGACCACGCATGACCAAGCGACCTTGTGACCAGCAGCCTTGTGCGTGACCAGCTGATCCAGTGATCTTCACGCCCACCCCGACCAAGCCGTGACCAGCCGTTTGTTTCGTACAAGCCGTGACTAGCCGGCTTCATACATACCTCGACCAAAGGTTCTATCTGGTATCCCGATTTCTTACCTGATTTACTAACCTATTTTGCCTATTAAGCATGGAGATTCAGACATTCCTTAGAGCTCCAGTCATTCTACATGGAGCAAATTATCTCTTATGGTCTAGGACCATGAAAACCACATTAGGTGGTAAAGGTCTTTGGAACCACATTGCCACAAATGGCATTGAAGACAATGAAGTGGCTGAAGTGAGTGATGCAGCTCAAGCCAAATGGTACCAAGAAGATCAGTTGGTACTTTCTATTTTACAAAATTCTCTTGCTTGTGATATTTCAGAAGCTTATTTTTTTTGTGAAAATGCAAAAGATCTATGGGATACTTTGCTTAAGGTGTATGGAAATACCACTAACCTTTTGAGAATTTTTGAAGTAAAGAAGGCTTTGAATGAATTAAGGCAGGAGGATGCTGAATTCACAAAGCACTATGGCTCATTCAGAACTTTGTGGGCTGAGCTAGAAATGCTAAGGTCAGCCACTATTGAACCAATTGTACTCCTTGAAAGAAAGGAACAAGATAAGGTGTTTGAGTTACTTTTAACTCTTAATTCTACTTACTCAGATCTTATTAAGCATATTCTCAGGTCTGATAAGTTGCCTAGCTTGGAGGAAGTGTGTGCTCAAATTCAAAAGGAGCAAGGATCACATGGATTGTTTGGCAACAAAGCTGAACTAGTAGCTGCTCACAAAAGTTTCTTCAGGCCAAAAAATGCTTCTAAGAAGAGGAGGCAATTTTGTGATCATTGCAAGAAGGATGGCCATGCAAAGAAGGATTGCTGGGAACTTCACCCTTACCTGAAGCCATCTTGGGCTTCACGCCCTCCACAGCAGCCGGCCATGCCCTCGGCCAGGCAAGCTCACGGCATGGTGTCTTCAAAGGCAGTTGTAAGTAGTGGTCCATCTTCACATTCAGGCGCCACCAACATCATGTCACAAGCATCAGATTTTGTGACAAAATCAGACTTGGAAGCTCTCATTAAGGCTATAAAGGAGAGCAATGTGATGGGTAAAACTTTTCATGCTTCTTTTCAAACTTCTTACACATCAAATGCTCATAAATCTTTGGTTGTTGATTCTGGTGCTTCTCATCACATGATTAGTGATCTAGATTTGCTAGAGATGTAGAACCTGCCCTAGGGAATGTTCTTATTGCAAATGGAATTAAAGTATCAATCAAAGGCATAGGAAAATTGAAATTGTTTGATAAAGAATCTAATGCATTTTATATGCCTTCATTTACCTCCAACTTGCACTCAGTTAAAAGAGCTACTACTGACTTGAATTGTCATGCTATATTTGGTCCTAATGACTTTTATTTTCAGGATATTGAAACTAGAAGGTGCTTTGGACAATGAACTACAAAAGATGACTTGTATGTGCTTGATAATATGGCTAGTTGTAGTGCATTAGAATCAGTTTTTCAGGCGAATATTTTTAGCACTGATTCTGATTTGTGGCATGCTAGATTAGGACATCCTCATCCAAGAGCTCTTGAGTTAGTGCCTGGTTTAAAAATACCTAAGGAATTGTGTGATTCATGTATTCTTGGAAAACATTGTAAAACAGTTTTTGAAAAATCAATGCATAAATATGACAATTGTTTTGAATTGGTGCATTCTGATGTGTGGACATCTCCATTTCCATCTAGAGAAAACCATAAATATTTTGTGATATTTATTGATGAAAAGTCCAAATATACATGGGTTACTCTTCTTAGTTCTAAAGATAGAGTGTATGATGCATTTTTAAATTTTCAAGCATATGTTACTAACCAATACAATGCAAGAATTAAATGCTTTAGAACAGATAATGGAGGGGAGTACACTAGTACCAGACTTCAGGAACATCTAGCTAAACATGGCATTGAGCACCAGACAAGCTGCCCTTATACTCCACAGTGGAGGTTGTGAGAACTATGATGTTCCACATGAAGGTGCCTAAGCGATTTTGGGGGGATGCACTTGTAGCAACCTGCTACTTAATCAACAGGACACCTACAAAAGTCCTTGATGATCTATCTCCATTTGAGGTATTAAACAACACTAAACCCACCATTGATCATTTGAAAGTTTTTGGGTGTGTTTGTTTTGTGTTAATTCCTAGGGAGCAAAGGAACAAGCTTGAACCAAAAAGTGTAAAGGCTATGTTCATTGGATATTCCTCCACTCAAAAAGGATACAAATGTTATGACCCTGAGACTAGAAGAGTCATGGTGTCTAGAAATGTAAAGTTCCAAGAAGACAAAGGTTTTTATGAAGAAGGAACATGAGAACAATTTAAAGACATCTCATCAACAAGAACAGACCAAGCTGAATACTTGAGGAAACTCTTGGAGAGCATTGGAATAGGAGGTGGTCAGCATACAGCCTCATCACCTTTGCCACCTACATCAGTTGCAAGTGATCATAGCATTTCAGACGCGGCCGGTCCACATAACTGTCCCGGCCCCTGTCCTGGTCCGTCCAGCCTCACGGGTCCATCCGGCTTCACGGGTCCAGCTGCCTCTTCTCGTTCATCGTCCTCTATTGATTCTCCTGGGCTTCCTCCTCTTGAACATGGGGGGGGGGAGAAGCATCTACTCATGTCCAATAAGGCTCAGCAGGAGATGATTCCATTTTAGCTTCAACTTCCAAAAGATCAAGACCTACTCTCATTGAAATTTTGAGTGAAGAGGAAAAGGAGGCTCCACCTACTGTTTTAAGGAGGAGCACAAGACAAAGAAATCCACCAGTCCTCTACAATGGAAATGTTGTAGTTCATCATGATCAGGGAGTTTGTAATATTGCACACTTACCTTCTACTAATGTTGCTTTTATTTCTAGTCTTGACAATGAGCAGATTCCAAAGACATATGAAGAAGCTATGTCTATAAAGGAATGGAGGGAAGCTATCAGATGAGAAACAAGCTATGGAGAGGAATGGTACATATGCTGCAGCCACTTTACCAAAAGGAAAGAAGGCTGTAAGTTCTAAATGGATTTTTACCATTAAATACAAAAAAATGGTGAAATTGATAGATATAAAGCTAGGTTGGTAGCTAGGGGTTTTACTCAGACATATGGTGAGGATTATAGGGATACATTTGCTCCTGTAGCTAAGCTTCATTCTGTCAATGTTGTGCTTACTATTGCTACTAATCTTGAGTGGGAATTGTGGCAAATGGATGTCAAGAATGCTTTCTTGCAAGGTGAACTAGAAGAAGAGGTTTACATGTCACCTCCACCTGGCCTAGAGGATGAGGTAGGAAGCGGTAATACCCTAAGGCTAAGGAAGGCTATTTATGGCCTTAAACAATCTCCAAGAGCATGGTACCACAAGTTAAGTGTTACTTTAATGGATAAAGGCTTCAAAAGGTCTGAAGTGGAACATACTCTTTTCACATTAAAGAGTAAGGAAGGTATTATAGTAATCCATATCTATGTAGATGATATAATCATATCTGGTAGTGATAGTGTTGGTATTGCATCTACTAAAGATTACTTAAAGAGTGTTTTTGACATAAAGGATTTAGGAGAACTTAAATACTTCTTAGGAATTGAAGTATGTAGGTTTAAGGAAGGTCTCTTTCTCTCTCAAAGGAAGTATGTTGTAGATCTACTAACATCCACAGGTATGATGGAAGCTAAGCCAGTCAAAATACCCTTAGAAGAAGATTATAAAATCGCAACTAAGGGGGAGTTAGAGGAGGAAATTGATTTTCATGATCCTAAGCTCTATAGGAAAGTGGTTGGTAAGCTTATTTATTTAACCATCACAAGACCAGATTTATGTTTTGCTGTGAATCAGGTATCTCAACACATGCAAGGGCCAAAGATGAGGCATTGGGACATGGCCATGCGGATTCTAAGATATCTCAAAGGCACACATGAACAAGGTATTTGGATGGGTAATAATAAAAACACAAATGTGGTTGGTTATTGTGATGCAGATTGGGCAGGAGATAGGGAAGATAGGAGAAGTACTACTGGCTATTGTACTTTCATAGGTGGAAACCTTGTGACTTGGAAAACCAAGAAGCAAAAGGTGGTTTCATGCTCTAATGCAGAATCAGAGTATAGAGCAATGAGGAAGCTCACTACTGAATGCATCTGGCTGAAACAAATTTTGGGAGACTTAGCCGTGAAGTGTTAGGAGCCTATTACCATTCATTGTGACAATCAATCCGCCATTCACATAGCCTCCAATTCAGTGTTTCATGAAAGGACCAAGCACATAGAAGTGGACTGCCACAAAGTAAGAGAAGCTATTGTGAAAGGTATCATTTTACCTTGCTATACAAGGAGTGAGGATCAACTGGCTGATATATTCACCAAGGCAGCATCTCTGAAAGTTGGTACATCAATCTATACAAGACTTGGTCTCATGTCCATTCCATACCCATGATCCCAACATGGAGTATTATACTCTTTTTCCCTAAGAAAAGGTTTTGTCCCAATTGGGTTTTCTTTTTCTAGGTTTTTAATGAGGTAATACTTCATGGTTGCAAGCTTAAACATCTTATGTCTTAAGCTTGAGGGGGAGTGTTGGAATGAAGAAGAAGTGATGAATTTATGAAAGCCATTAATTCTAGTTATATGGCGATTTGTATGTTTGTGAAAGGGAGAGTCTAAAGCTTGTTTGTATTATAGAATTATGTTATCCTTGTAAGCCATTTATGTATAAGGCTATCCTTGTATCCAAACAAGCCTAGACTATAATAGTATAAATACCTTACTCCCTTCACATTTTGTAACTAAGGATTCATAATTCTCATTTTCTAATAAATCATTCTTTTCTCTAATTCTCTAATTCTCTCTAAATCTCTCATTCTCTCATTCTACAAATCTCTAAATCTCATATTCTTTCATATTGGTGGAAAAAGGTTTAACAAAGAATACACTCCAACTTCAAGAATCCAAACTTCTCTTATCGAAGCACAAACGTGGAAAACCCACAAGAACAACACCACCCACCCCAAAAAATACCTACCCAACAAACCTACACCAATTCTTTGCCTCCCTCAAACCCAAATACATGCACAACGGAATACCAACCCAGTGTGACCCCTGAAAACACTTACCCACCAAATTACCACTCACCTAATAGCTAATATAACAAAACTTATTTCCCCAATAACAACACCTTATATTTACAACCCATCTCATCCCAACAACCTCCTCATGCTATCCGAGAAGATGATATAACTAAGATGCTCTAACAAGTTTAGGATGGACAGAGCAAGAGTGCTATTGACATCAGCAACAAGATGAAGAAAATCCACATGAAAGTCAACAACGTGTATGGAGATCGAAATTCTAAGATAGAACGCCTTGCTGCAAAAATTAGGTCTTCAAAAACATCCACCTTTAAACGGCTAATGGATACACTTCTCAGAAAACCAGAAACAATCCCTAAAGAATATGTGCAAGCTATTTCTTTATGAAGTGGGAATGAGTTGAAAATTCCAATACTAAAACGGGACGTTTCAGACCAAAACAAGGGGGTGGTAATAAATCTCGAGGAAGACGAAAATAAGAACTTCCAGAGGTTAGGGTAAAAAATGCCAAAGCTTGCAACCGAAACCACCGCACAGTCACCATTCACTCCATCCTTTTACGAATTCAAACTGCCCTTTATAGAGAGTTCAAGGAAGAATTGCTGAGTAATATGCGGTATTTGACAAACATATGTCTGAAGTAACAATAATACTACCAATAATCAAAGCATTCTTGATGGTACCTAAATGGACCAAGTATTTGAGGACAATGTTAAGGAGAAAGGAAAAAAGCTACGGAGCACAGAGTTGCTAAACCAAGAATGCAGTGCAATTGTCAAAACATATATCATCAATGAAAAGATAGATGATCTGGAAGTCTTCATGCTACCTTGCACTATAAGGACACTCACCTTCTCCAAATGCATTTATGACCTAGGAACAAGTTTCAACAAGATGCCACTATCCATTGCCAATAATTTAGGGTTCCAAAACTTCAAGAAGAGCCTCTTTACTCTTATCCTTGCTGACCGTTCAGCGAGACATCCTATAGGAATGTTAGAAAACATGCCTATAGTGGTAGGAAACTTCAAAGTTACACAGCTTTTGTAGTACTGGATATGAACGAAGAATCGAATGAACCCCTCATCATGTGTCGTCCAATCATAGCCACCGCAAAAGCCCTAATCGATGTTAAAAAGGGGAAGATAAACTTAAGACTCTAAAATAAGACCCTCAAATTCGACATCAACAAGCTCACGAGGAAACCAACGATGAAGGATCAAGCTAATGAAATTGACACGCTTGCAAATGAAATCCTCGACAAAGTCACATTTGGAGATCATCGTCATAACAGCTTGAGTGTCAAGCAAGGATAGTATGGATTATTAAGCGCCAAAAGTGAATCCTATAAAAGGTTGTTGGACGCGCGCTGAAGCCACATTGGAGGTAGGAGAACCATGGAATTGGAACAACAACCACAAACCAAGAAGTCCGAGGATTCACAAGCAGAGGAAGTCAACACAGGACAAGATGATGAGGGCAACAATTGGAACGACAATCACACGCAGAGGGACCCCAGCAAGAGTTTAAACAATGAAAACAAGTCATGCACCTGAACTCGCGCCTGAAAATTTCTCCTGGTAAAAATGGAAAATGAATGGACCAGACTCTTTGAAATCAGGTAAGGAAAACTTTATCATGAAGTGCCATTGAAGAATGAGGATAGCGGAATGTTCGCTGCAGGTAGTCGAAAACTAGAATTGCACCATACAAAAAATCTATTGGAGAAGGAGCAAAGCCTTTCCACAACCGTACCTGAAGCGCCTAAGAAAATAGGTCAAATCGAGCTTGAGACGATAAATAACCGCACTTGGGAGGCATTCCCATGTCTATCCTTTTATTTTATTATTCTTTTTTTCTATTTATATTCCCATTTTAAAAATTTACTTTATTTAGGTTAATAACCTGCAAATACATAGAGTGGATACATGAAAAGGCAGAAACACTCCCTCAATAGAGGAAGCGGAACTGAAAACTCTGTACAATGGGTTGCCAAACCATTGTGTAATTTTAAGGTAAGTTGACTGCGTTTAACCGGTTCAAAACAAGTAAGTATTTTCCCGTCTAGAGTAAACCCAAAATCAGAACACGGTCGTTTTGCTTCCACCTTCTCCCTTTCTATTCACCTCTCCCCCTTCAGCCGTTTTTACTTTCATCCCAATTAATTTTTCTAGACACCCCTTCTCTCTTTTCATCACTCAAATGTTCTTCAGAATTCCTTGTCATAAATCAAAAATTTCTAATCTTTCTACTTTTTTCAACTCCCAATTAGCCATTATAGGTTGAGAATGGTGAGATCAGGGAGACATGCAATACGTTCACAAGACCCACCAAGGTCAAGGAAAGCAACATAAGCTAAGAAAGAAATTGCTTGAAAAACCGCCACACGAAAAGGGAAGAATGCAGCGACATATGAACCTTTGTGTCACCATGAAGATGAATCCATGAACGAGAGTGCCAGGGAATCTCCGACAATAAGAGAGGAAGAACAGAGTGAAGGTGAAACATAGCGTAATACCACACTTCCTTCCATGACTATTACAATGCCTTGATGAAGCTTTTGTTTGCTCATACTGAGTTTGCCGACCAAACCGTGCTCTACAACATGGAGATCTATAAAGACGTCCATAGAATCTTCACAAGCATGGAGCTCAATTTCCTCTTTTTATGGAACAACCAGGATCCCAGGAGAAATAATGCCAAACGACACTGCTTGTCGGTGGGTAATCACAAGTCCTCGCCAAAGGAAGACCCTATCAGATATCACTGAGAGAACTAAACTCCTTCTTCATTGGGTACCCTAGGATTTACAAACTTTGGAGCTATCTAGCAGCATTTCAAACGAAGGTTACCAAGCGGGCTTGTGCAAATCCTCCTTAATTGGACATCCCACTATCAGATATGTCCACAAGTTCCTCGCCAATACACTTTTCTCTCGCAAGGAAACTCGCACTGTAACATAAACAAAAATAGTATGGCTAACCAAAGGAGTTCAGCCTTACTTGAAGGTTTGCTTAGATAACTCACCCGTGGAAGGAGATGGCTCCTCTGTTAGTATGGCAGCTGTACTCATAAGAAGACTGATGCGGTTGCGTGATGAAGAAATACTAACAAAACGAAGTAGACAGATACAACTCAACATAGATGGCATCATCATCTCCATCCTTTTGGAAGTTCAAGCTATAGCCACTGACAAGCCCACTTTCCATCAACTCCTTGACGAAACGGCTTTAACCAACTCTTGGTCTTGGGAAGAAGGATAAAAGATAAATGCGTGTACCGCTGTCACGTCGATGGGTCTCACACCGAGCGAATCCTGCTCCCCCAACAATCTCTCACAGACATACTCATTAGGCATGACATCATCTTGCTTCCCCCTCACTCAGCATTCCACACTTACGCACCACCACCCATGCCATTTAGGAAGATAAACAGAGACTCAGCTGAATAAGCTGCGAACAGAACATGGCAAGAACAAAGTGAACCATTCACAGCAGCAGGTACGCAAACATATTGAGTAGAACGTTACCGATTCACGCCATACAACAAACCACTAGCGAGCAGCCCTATGAGAGCAGGCCACCACCACGTTTTCTCCTGCAATCCTTTTCCTATTAACAACAGAAGAGTATCAACATGATTGGACGAGCTATTCGCGAGATAAAGAAGGATGTGAAGAAGTTGCAACAGAGAACGGGTTGCCAATCCAGTGCCGGTATTAGTGAACCCTCTCCAAGGACACTAGCCACCAAACGCAAAAAACCACCATCAAGCAAATCCATCATATCTCTTTCCCCTGAAGAATCCAATACATTGGACTTTCTCTAGGTACCACACACACCCTTGTACATATTTTTATTCAATTTTCTATTTTTCTTATTTTTGATTTTTTTCCACTCTATTAACTCACTCGGAGACGGTGTGAACTACGTCTTGGGGAGGGATCTTGTTGCTAATTTTGTGTGTTGTGTTTAATTGAGTCATGTTTGATCAAGTTATACATTTGCTAACAATAAAACAAAATTGATCATCTTGGTTATTAAGTTCGTTTTGCATAAGCAGTAGACTAAATTAGCTAATATCAGCACATGATCAAACGGTTGCTCTCTTTTGGCTGTTCATCATTTTTGAAAACATTGAAAAAACGGAAACACCATGGTTGAAAACCTTCACTCTCGAAAAATTATGTAGTTTTGTAACTGATTTTGTCATTTTAGGAGCATTCCATGAACTTGAACTATAAATGAATCATAATTTTGTCGCCTAGAGGTCTGAAATGCATTTCTCGTAGTTTAAAATTTTCTATTTCGTTTCTCACCTTTTTTTACCATTTTCTTAGAACCGAATGACTACCCCTACCGTAACCCTTAACCATTCTTTTTAAAACCAAAATAGTTCTCTTCGAGTGAAGCTTTTTGTTGAAATGTGGTGTATGTGTAAAATAGTCGAAGACAAAGGACGACAAGGTGTTTCATACTCATTGGTTAGATTCATCACAGGCTAGCATAATTAGGAAGGGAATTTTGGCTACAATACCATGGAATTTTTAGAAAAAAAGAGAAAAAAGAAAGAAATCTAAATCTAAGGCTTTGAAAAAAGGGGAATGATGAAAAGGAAAGAGTCCTAGTATAATAAAGCTGTAAGGGAAGCAAAAAAGGAAAATGCTTAAGAATTTCCCATTAGAATAAAATCAAAGAAAAAGAAAGGGAAGCGTGTATAAAAAAAGAAGCAACAACAAGAGCTTTTAAAAAAGAAATGCCCAATGTTTCATTAAATACTAGGCTAAAAAGGCACTGGGAACTGAGAGCAAAAACAAATAAGGGTTGTTTTAGGAATTGGAACACTAGGAATGGAGATGAAGCCGTTTTATGCATAAGTTGTTCTTTGCTTGAGATATTTTACATAATATCAAGCATACGATTTTGAGAGATAGCCACCCAAAGAACAAGGCCCAGGAAAGTACATCTCTACTCAACCTACTCTTACCGTTCAGCCCCCGAGAATCAATTGATTTTCTCTAAGCGAGATTTCCACTTAGTACCTCCTACTGAATGTAGGAAATTGCTAAAGATTTAACTTTGTTGGTTACATAGACTGTTGAAGACGAAATGTCCAAGGTAAAGTACAAAAGAATATTTGTTTGATTTAAGATGTATGTTTCTTAGGGACAAGCAAAGGACAAGTCTTGAGGAATTGATATCTGGGGATTTACTAGGATTTAGGATAGGTTTTCATCATTTAAAGCACATATTAGTAAATTTCAGGTCCACATTTGCATAAAAAATTATTGTGTGGTGGAACTTGTAAATGGAGGGAAATGAAGCTAAAATGCGAGATTGTGCGGATGAAGAGAATAAGAGAATAGAGGAAGAAAATGAAGAAGTGAATAATAGAAGAAAGGAAGAAACCGAAGAAGAAAAAAGAAGAATGAAAAGAATCAGAGAAGCTAAGGAAGGAAGGCTAGTGCAATATACACAATGGCTTGCCAACCTGTTGTGAAATGAAAAGCTAAGGCTAACCCCTTATATTTATCTACTTATATAAACCACATTATTGCACTTAAGAAACAGAGCCGACAATGAGTTTTTAAAGGAAAACTATGATTTTTTAAAGCTTTGATCCTTTGTTTCGATTGTGCCTAGAGATTCTAAATCTCAAGGTCATAGGAAAGCTCAAGTTTGATTCATAAGCCCAATCAGTCCTGACCTGGAGGTTTGTTGAGCTTGAACACTCTTTGTATGGGCTTGGTTTAATCTGCTCAATGAACATTGATTTAGGTTGCCTTGCTCAAATAGAGAAAACACAGTTTTAATGCTCATTACTCACCTAGGTCTCAGAACGAACGTTCAAAGTTGATACGGTGAGTAATGAAGAGGTTTCTGTCATAAAAGTGGATTATTCGTATATTGGAGTTCTCTCTCTCTCGTGGGCTGAGCAAAATAAATTTATAAACATGAGTTTATGCAGATTTCGTTAAAACATCCAACTAATTACCTAAACCCTAAGGTTTATCTTGAAAACTAAAAGAATTAATTCCACATTTTTGTTTTAATCATTGCTATTTGATTTACATCTAGATTATTTCTAACATTGTTTACTTCTTTTCTTGCATTAGGTTAAAATTATGCTTTTAGATTTGTTCGATAATAGTTTAACAACCAATTATAACCTTCGACTCAATTAAATTAAGTGAAAACTTGTATTCTAATTGCTTAAAATAACCTCTAAAGTGTATTAACATCCAAAGTAATACAACACAGCGATTGATACCCCCACGCCGAAATCGTGTTATCACACACGCTGCTGAATTTTTTGTTGCTGCTACTTTTTCTACTGTTGAATTTGTTCCATTTGCTGTTGCATCCTGTGGATTTCGGCAGCCATTTCTTCATTGCCTTAAACGTCCATAGTTACGATATTAGGCCTTGGTTGTCGGTTTGCTCATTTTAACCTTCTTAATTCTTTGTTGCTTAAGGTTAGAAAACTTCCAGAACGTTTACACTTTGTAGTTCTTAGGGTCATACACCTGAAACACACGCAAGAGAAGAGAGAGAACGAGTTAGGAACATATACTAAAGTTCAGTTCAAAAATCAGAGGTAACAAATTGGTCCCCGGCAACGGGCCCAGATTGATGCTATTGTTTTTCCTGGTTTATATGCTTTTTTACGTAGAAAAAACGTAATAAAATAAAAAATATGATCCACAAGACCAGCGTTATACTTTGACTTCCGTGTTGGCAAAACTAACAAATGAGGTAAAGTAATCGTTGAGGTAAACCTAGCGTGATCTGAAAAGCTCCTACACTTATCTACTTACGCTGAGAACCACATTAAGAGAAAGGTTGCCTCTACAACTCGTGGGAAATCATCTTGGGTTCCTGAAAACAAAAGGAATATGGACAAGGGAAAGACTATTGATCTAGATTCTAAGTTCAAGAAGCCCATTCAAGAAGTTCCCAAAGGAAAGAAAAGCAGAGCCAAGTAAGCCTCCAAACCAAAGAGCATGAGACATAACTTGATTCAAATGTCAAGGGAAAAGACATTATGCAAAGGAATATTCAAACAAGAGAGTTATAATCCTCAAGGCTGATGGAGAGTATGAATCTCAAGATGAGGATGAAGAAGAACAAGAAGAGCTTGAAGAAGAAGTAATTGAATACCCTAAACTGGGAGAAATACTTGTGACTAGGTGGTAGTTAGATCATTTTGACCGCGGGATGCCAAATCCCCTAGTGTATTTAGGGTGTCAATCCAAAACAAGGATTTTTCAAACACTAAGAATGCTGGATTAAACTTAATTCAAGCCAGATAAAAGATGATGGTTGGTAGATTGTTGTCACTAAATCTAAGCCTAAAATTTACTTGATTTCAAAAAGAAAAGAAAATAAACTCAATTAACTAATGTTTCTTAATTAATAAAAGTAAATATATCAAAAAGTAAAGAAGAAAAACTTAAATATTTGGTTTGTGTCAAAAGTCGGTCTTTAGGGTTCAAGTTAAGTAAGACATTCAAGGAAAAGAGAGTGTTCTTCAGGTATTCGACTCGTCTCAATTGTATGAGATGCACTCGTATTGATTAATCAACTTTCATGGAAAAAACAACTTGTATATCCACCATAGTCTCTACAAATATCTTTGGGTACTTGATTGGAGACGAGCATTAACAATGGTTTCTAGGCTCCAACACAAGGCTATCTGATAATATTTTCGTAGGCCAAATCCAACCGAGTCCATGTTCTAGTGTTTCTAGCTTTTAAACAAAATCTACTTAAGATATTCTGAGCCAAGAAAATCAAGTCCAAGTGGCTAAAATGAACATGTCATTAAGACTACTAGACACAACATGGGTGTGTAGAGTAGTTCACAATGTGAGAACTCTTACTCTTCCTAAGACATCCTTCTGAACTCTCACCCCTTGACCCGAGAGAAAGTCTACTCGCTTGTGTTCATGAGCGAGAATATCGTATTGATTGATAAAGCCTCTCTCGTTAGTTAACAGTTTCTTTCGGACCAAAAGACGATTGACAATATAATTAAAATAATAACAAAATTGATGAAACAAGTACTGCATAAAGTAATTAATGTAAATTGTTCAATAGAATAACATAAAAAATAATAATAAAGCAACTCAGGAACAAAAGCATGTCATTCGCTATAAAACCTAAAATGTTAGTAATAAAAGATGATAAATTCAACTATCCCCCTTTTAGGTAGGTCTGGGGCAATATACTTATAATATAGAGAATGGAAAGTAGATAAGAATTTTCCAAAGTGGATCTTCTCTCAATCTTTGCTACTTCCTTTCTTGATTTCTTCCTTATTCGACTCTCTTCGCTCTAGGTCGGCAAACTGATGGCAGCAACCTGTAGTCTTTCGCTTCGTCCTCTGCTTCTGCTACGTCTTCCTCTGCACGCACCCATTTTTTAGTCTCTTTTTTCTTGACTTCTCCTCCTTTCTTCTAGCGTCCCAACTTAGCACCTATTCATGCAATTTTTATGCAAATGCATCCTATATGATACTAATATGTAAAAATGCAAGACAAAAGCGCTTTAAAAACAATTCTAAAACTAAGAAAAAGCCGAGATAACACTAGGAGAGCTCTAAGTGCCTTGTTTGATATTGAGACTCTCCAAAGAGAAACATCTTCCATACTAAATGCATGATAAACTCCAAGGTATGTAGCATTATCATAGATTGTGAGTCTTGTACTAACATGGCTAGAAAATATTTGATGGATAAGCTAGGGTTGGAGAAAACCAAGCATCTGAGACCCTATATACTTAAATGGCTGAATGATGAGACATAATTGAAGATAGGAGAACAGGTCATATTTTCTTTCAGCATTGGCAAGTACACATACTAGGTGTTGGCAATTTAACAAAGAAACACACCACAATGGCCGCACCAACTAGTACAGCTTCACTCACCACAAGAAGTCCACAAGATTCAAAAAGAAACGGACCATGGAGATAAGGTAAGTAAAACAAACTTATTTATTACTCCTATTATAACCTTAAAGTCTAATGAGCATAAAATGCATGTGTTACTCATGATCTTTAGAAAATTTTTGTTTTTGGGCAAGAAGGAAAAGAGCTTCCAAATGAGATGTTTGAGCAACTAGAGAAGTTCAAGGATGTCTTCCCCAAATAGATACTAGCTGGATTGCCTCTCATCCGAGGGATAGAGCACCAGATTGATATAGTGCCCTGAGCCTCTTTTCTCAACAAGCCATCCTACATAGTCAACCCCGAGGAGGCTACGGAGTTAGAAAAGTAAGTCCAACAGCTAATGGATACATGGGGAAAGCCTTATCGAGGAGGCTGAGGAGGATGTGAGTAGATTATCGAGCTATAAACAACATCACCATCAAGTATATGAATCTCATACCAAGATTAGTTGACATGCTGGATGAACTTAATGGAGCCACAATCTTCTCCAAGATAGATCTTACAAGAAGATATAATCAAGTAAGGATGAAGGAAGGAGATGAATGAAAAATGGCTTTCAAGACTAAGAGAGGGTAGTATATGTGGCTAGTCATGCTATTTGGACTGACCAATGTCCCAAACACATTCATGAGACTCATGAACTCTGTCTTAAGGGCCTACATCACTAAGTTTGTAGTGGTATATTTTGATGACATTTTGATTTATACTATATGCCTTGATGAACACTTAAAGCATTTAGAACTAGTTATATATACAATCAGGCTAGAAGATCTATACGTAAACTTAAAGAAATGTACTTTTTACACTGATCAAATAGTCTTTTAAAGCTTTGTTGTAAGTTTAGAGGACTTTAAGGTAGATGAAGAGAACATTAAAGCAGTGCAATAATGGGCTACTCCAACAACAATCAGTCATGTTATGATTTTTCATGGATTGTCAAGCTTCTATTGAAGATTTGTTAAGGACTTCAGCACTTTTGCAGTCCCATTAAATTCGGTGATAAAAGAAATGTGGCACTCTTAGGGGGACAAGCTCAAGAAGACGCATTTAACAAGCTCAAAAAGAGCCTTACCCATGCACCCATATTGGTGCAACCTAACTTTGACAAAAAATTGAGATTGGATGTGATGCCTCAGGAACATGAATTATAGCTGTATTGACTCAAGGAGGGAGACCAGTAGCATTCTTCAATGAAATTTTGAATGGAACTACACTTAACTACCCTACCAATGACAAAGAGATATGTTTTAGTAAAATCCCTAGAAACTTGACAACATTATTTTCTATCTAAAGAGTTTGTTATTCATAGACATCATAAAACTCTCAAATATCTAAAAGGACAAACAACTCTAAAGAAAAGGCATCCTAGATAGCTAGAGTTGTGGAAACATTCTTTATGTCAATAAGTGCAAGAAGGGTAAGGAGAACATTGTAGTTGATGCCTTGCCAAAGAGATATGCTCTAATCACAAGAGTGGAAGCTAAAGTCATGGGGTTTGAGCACATAAACGGGCTCTATGATGCTGATACTGAATTTCAAGAAGTTTATAAAGAGACCACCAAGGCTGCATATGAAGGATTCTATCAACAAGATGGGTTTCTTTTCAAAGATAGGCGTCTATGCATTCCTTACTGGTCTTTTGCAATCTTCGATTGCATCTCTTGGACAGCGTGTGCAGACATTGGGGCTAAGTTGTATCTACGCTTGTCCTGCACGAAAGAGTAGAAGTTGGTTCGTCCGTTGTGCGTAGTCTCTCGGTCGAATTGCCAAGGTCGTCCGAGCAGAAGATGTCCAGCTGACATCGGGACGACGTCGCAGGTGACCTGGTCCTGGTATCTGCCAATGCTGAAGGAGACCTTAACTTGGTCTGAGATGCACAACTCCGTCTTGTTGTTCAGCCATCAGAGCTTGTAGGGTTTGGGATGCTTTGTCACGGGCAATCCCAGTTTTTCCACCATGTATTTACTGGCGGCATTTGTACAGGACCCTCCGTCGATTATCAAAGAGCACACTTTCCCAAGTATAGTGCATTTGGAGTGGAAAATGTTTTCTCGTTGTTCTTCTTCTTCTGGCTCGAATCTCGAGCTAAGACCGCGTCGGATCATAAGCATTTCTCCGGAATTGGCATACTCGATGTCTTCGTCGGACTGGTGGGTCGGACGTTCTTGCTCCTCTTGTTCGTCTTCCGATTCATAATCTCTGGAAGTAGTAAGTACAATTGTCCATTGAGTGGGACATTCCCGGGACATGTGTCCTCTGCCTTTACATTTGAAGCAGACGATCTCGCTGCTCCGCTGAGGCTGGGTAGGGGTCGTGGTACTGGGTGGTCTCGAGGCTGAAGGGGCCGGTCTGGGGGCTGAGCTGGTGGCGACGGCTTTGCCTTTGAGCCCTGGGTCGATAATCTGAGTTGTCCTCTCGAAAGGCTTGGAACCAGTGTTCCACGTGTTCTTAGGTCGAGAAGGTGCGGCAAGCTTCCGCTTATGGCATTTCTCGATCTGGACTGCTTGGTGGAACAGCTCGCCTAGGTCGTGGTAAGGCTGCAACTCAAACTTTTGGGCAATTGACTCCTGCAAGCCGTCAATAAATTGGGCCATAAGGCTCTCCTCAGACTCGTCTACATCGAGTCGGTTGCGGAAGTGCTCGAATTCATCGAAGTATTCGAACACCGTCTTGCTTCCTTAAGTGAGACGTTGGAAACGTCGCTGAAGCTCGCGGTGGAAGTGGGGCAGGACGTATCGTCGCCTCATGATCTGGGTCAGCTCGATCCATGAGGTCACGGAACCCATACGAGCTCGTGACTTCTCGATTCCACCATGCCAGTGCATGGTCTGTGAATTGCGCTGTCGCAAGAGTGACTTTACGGGGATTATCGTAGTTGTAATACTCGAAGAGAAGCTCCATCCGTCTATCCCAGTCTAAGTATTCTTCGGGATCAAGTTTACCCGAAAAGGGAGGTGGGTTCATCTTAACCTCCGGATAGTGGGCTGCTGGACGAGGTGGTGGTGGTGGTGGCTCGTCGTCGTAGTACTGATGTCGACCCATGGGTGGTCGATCCTGATGATAGGGAGGCGCGGCAGGTGCTGCAGTGGGTGCCGGTGCGGGTTGCCCTAACCGCTCGAGGTGAGTCGTGAAAGTAGACATCTGGGCCGTCAAAGCTTGCAATAGCTGTATCATGGTTTGGTTGGCTTGCTCTGACGTAGACTCGTCCTGTCCTGACATATTTCCTTTTCCGAGAAAAGGAAATTTCTAGAAAGGGAAAGTTTCCCGAAAAGGAAACTTGCAAATTATGGAAACTTTCCTTAATTGGAAAATTTCCAAAAATACTTTTATTTTTAATTATGGAAACAATGAAATAAAGAAAAATATCTTAAAGGATTAATGCCTAATCTAAAAAAAAAGGAAACTGTATATCTAGGAGAAAAATAATAACTACTTATTTCCTACTCCTAAATGGAAACCAAATAATGCTTAAGAAAAATATAGGAAAACTTCCTAAGACTATCTAGAAAACTTCATAAACTAATTCTTAGCCTAGAAAACTTAAGGAAACTATCTAATATGCTAATTAAATACTAGGGAAAATTCCTAAAAACTAAGACTAAGAATCTAGACACTGGAATGAACCTAACCAACCTTAGGGGAGCAGGCTATGCTCGCGTGTGACCTAACTACACAAAGGCTGGGGGTGGCTATGCGGAACGCGAGGGACAGGCTCGGCAAGGCGCGGTACGCTGGCTAACCTAGGCTGGGCGCGGGACGGTGTAATGCTGGCGAACGGTGGAATGCTGTAGCACAAAATGGTCACTAAGCTAACGAGTGGTATACGGGGGAGACTAGCGACACACACAACCTAAACGCGACCTAACACACGCGGGGTAAGACACAAGACCTAGACACAACACGTGCAACACGACCTAGGAACTAATGACGCGGGAAGGAACACACAGCTTGGTACACCGGCTGGCCTAAGGAACACACGGCTTGGTATACCGGCTGGCCTAAGGAACACACGGCTTGGTACACCGGCTGGCCTAAGGAACACACGGCTTGGTACACCGGCTGGCCTAAGGACGCGTGTCACAAATACAACCGAGGGACTAAACTAAGGACACGACCTAGCTAGCTACACGGGCAGGAAACGGAACACACGACCTGACTTAGACTAGCACTTGACACGGACGCGACAAGCAAGAACAAGAACCCTAGACCTAGACTAACAAACACACGCGGACACAAGCAACCTAGGGGTCTAAGGGTAACCTAGCAAGGCAAAAAGCAACACACACAACTCCTTATGGAATTCAAGTATATGAAAAGTGTTCTAGGTAAGTTTTCTAAAAAGTTATAGATTATTTTTAAACAACCAAAACAATGTTTTGTTTTATTTTTTCTTAAAAAAAAAAAAAAAAAAAATTTAACACAAACAAGCAATAAAACAAACAATGAAACAAACAAATTCTTGTATTTTTTTTTTTGAATTAGGAAAAATAAGAACAAGGAATGATAGAACCTGATTTTTTTTTTCTTTTTTTTTTTTAGAGTGTTTGTGGTATGTGACTTGATCCCTCTCCTTCTTACCGAGAACCTCAGGGGAAAGAGAAAGAAACACAATCAAAATCCAAAAACTGTTGAACCAAAAACAATGAAAAATCACCAAGAACAAAGGATAGAATCAACCTGATGAGCAGGAGCTTTAAGCTCTGATACCAGATGATGTAAGAACTTAGGTGGGCTGTCTTTTCACCGAGAATCTCAGGTTAATGGACAGAATTCGATGGAAGTGAAGGGGTGGATCAAAGGGACCGCACAAGCTGTGAAAGGGGCTTGTGATGCTCCAAGAACTCCAACCAAAAGGCTGAAGAACACACGGCTGCAGCAAGGCTTGCTGGCGGCTGTTTTTAGACTAAGGGTCTTTAGGTTTTTGTCAAAAAAATGCTTGTTATTTCATTAAGTGTAAACAAGAAGGCTTATATAATGCCTTGTTACAACTTTAGGGTAAACTACAAGGCGTTTAACCTTTCAGGGATTAAAACAACATGTAGTTCACTTATTGGCAATTAAAATAAATACGGGGCCCTAATAAGTCAACATGACTTAAACCCAATTAAAACACTTAGACTAAAAGAAATCAAAAACAAGAGAGAAAGCCCAACAACACTTAGGCTCAGAATTCGCCTGAAGACTTGTGAATGAGATGGAATTGTGAACAAGTCTTCAACGCCTTGCGCACTAAGAGTATTGCCTCATTAAAACCTTCTTCGAAAAACCCAGTGGGACAAAACCAAAGATAGGAAAAAGAGTATGATTCCTTAGAACGACTTTTGGTGTCTCTACCAAATGGTAGTGGTAAAGACACCGGAGGAGGAAGAATCTTCTAGAAGGAACCTCCATGGTTCCTTGTCTTGCTGGAATAAAGGTCCGGTCGTGGGTGCAAGGACCGGACCGGTCTGGTCGGGTGCGTGAGCCGGTCTGCTTGTTTGGACGGCTGGTCGTGGACTGGTCGTCTTGGTCAGCTCAGGGTCTTCTCTGGTTCCACTACCCAATAGCATACTGAGTTTGTCTCCTAACGTTTTCCGCTTGGACCGCGTAAGGGGTCCAGGTGGAATGACAAGTGCAGTGGCTGGCTCGATGTCCTCATCAGTTAGACAATAGTCTTTAGTTTCTGTCAAAAGGCTTTTTATTTCATTAAAGTGTAGACAAAAGGCTTATATAATGCCTTTTTACAACTAAGGCTAAACTACAAGGCGTTTAACCTTACAAGAATTAAAACAACATGTAGTTCACTTATTGGCAATTAAATAGAGAATGGACACTAAATAGTCAACATGACTTAAACCCAAATAAACACTTAGTCTATAAAGAATATAAATAAGATAGAAAGCCCAATAACACTTAGACATAAAATTCGCAGGATGACTTGTGAATGAAGTTGAATTGTGAACAAGTCTTCACCGCCTTGCACACTAAGAGTATTGTCTCATTAAAATCTTCTTCGAAAAACCCAGTGGGATAAAACCGAAGATAGGAAAAAGAGTACAATTTCCTAGCACGAATTTTGGTGTCTCTACCGATGGTAATGGTAAAGACACCGGAGGAGAAAGAGTCTTCTAGAAAGAACCTCCATGGTTCCTTTCTAGCTGGAACGGGTCAGGCCTTGGACTGGTTGTGGACGCGTGGGACGAGCTGGTCGGGTCGGACGTGTGGGTACTGGTCGGCAGGGATGGATTACCTGGACGCAGGCTGGTCGGCATGGTCAGCTCGGGGTCCTCTCTGGTTCTACTCTCCTGGAGCATGCTGAGCTTGTCTCCTATGGCTTTCCTTTTGGACCGCGTAAGAGGTCCAGGTGGAATGACCGGTGCAATGGCTGGCTCAATGTCATCATCATTCCCTCCCTCTTGAAGTGCTTTGGTCTCCAAAGCGAAGTCCTCACCTGCATCGAACAACTCTAAGTCAGAAACATTGAAAGTACTAGAGACGTTATACTCACCTAGAAGTTCAAGCTGGTAGGCGTTGTCGATAATTTTCCGAACGACGCGGAATGGACCATCTCCCAGGGGTGCAAGCTTGCTCTTCCGTCCCTGGGAAAATCTCTCCGGTCGCAGATGTAGCCAAACCCAATCTCCCTCCTTGAAAACCATGTGCCTTCGGCCTTTGTTGGCATTTTTGATGTTCTGGATGTTCCGTTGTTCCAGGTTTGCCTTGGTCTCTTCATAAAGCCGCTTGATGTAGTCCGCCTTGGCTTCTCCCTCCAAGCTGATGGCGTCGCCCAATGGTATGGGTGTGAACTCGATAGGAGTGGTCGGATTGAAGCCGTAGACGACCTCAAATGGAGAACACTTCGTGCCGTAATGCGTAGCCCTGTTGTGTGCGAACTCAACGTACGGAAGGCACTCCAGCCAATTCTCCAAGTTGCGGCCAATTGTTGCCCTCAGGGTCTGGGATAATTTTCGGTTGACAACCTCGGTCTGTTCGTCAGTCTGCGGATAGTATGCGGTGGAGAACAGAAGGTTGGTGCCCAATTTTTGCAACAATGCTCGCCAGAAGTGTCTCAGGAACTTGGTTTCACGGTCAGAAACGATTGTCCGGGGAATGATGTGCAGTCGTACTATCTCCTTGTAGAACAAGTCGGCAGTCTTGCTTGCATCATTGGTCTTGTTGCAAGCGTTGAAGTGTGCCATCTTGGAAAATCGATCGACCACTACAAAGATGGAGTCGTTGTTGTTGATCTTCGGCAGGCCTAAGACGAAGTCCATAGAAATGTTCCTTAAGCATGTTTAAGGTCTTGTTAATGCCAAAGTGACCCATGAGACCTCCGCCGTGGGCCTCTCTGAGAAGAAGCTCTCTAATCGATCCTCTCCAAATGCAAAGTCGTTTATCTTTAAAGAGGAAACCGTCGTGAAGAAAGAAGCGGCTGTAGTTGCACTTGCCGTGCTCTATGTAAGACTGAGAGAAATCTGCATCGTCAGCGTACAGCTCCTTGATCATCTCGAAGCCCATAACTTTTGATTCCATGACTGAAATTAGACTGTACCGACGAGATAAGGCATCAGCGACAACGTTGTCTGTTCTTTTCTTATACTTGATGACATATGGAAAGGTCTTAATGTACTCCAACCTACGGACATGTCTCTTCCTCAGCGTAGAGTGTCCCCTAAGGTGCTGAAGTGTCTGATGGTCAGTGTGAATGACGCAATCCCAGGAAAGCAGATAATGCTGCAAAGTCTCTAAGGCGCGGACGAGGGCATAGAGCTCCTTGTCGTATGTCGGATAGTTAAGTGCAGCTCCACTTAACTTCTCACTGAAGTAGGTGACAGGTCGTCTGCCTTGTGTGAGAACGGCTCCAATGCCGATCCCTGAAGCATCACACTCGACCTCAAATGTCTGAGTGAAATCCGGCAATACTAGGACTGGGGAGTGGATGAGTTGTTCCTTCATAAGCTTGAAATACTTATCCTGCTCGGGTCCCCAACGAAAGTCTTGATTCTTCTTGATTGTCGAGGTCAACGGACCAGCTATCGTGCTGAAATCTCGGACGAACCATCTGTAGAAACTGGCGAGTCCATGGAAGCTACTGAAAGAATAATAGATTTAGGTTCACCATTGATCAAGAAAATGGAGAGAGAATTTTAGTGACAAAAGAATGAGAGAAAGAATATTTTTATTCATATGATGAGAGAATAATTTCTCTTAGTAACAAATGTGAAGGGAGATAGTTATTTATACTATTCTAGTTTAGGCTTGTTTGGATACAAGGATTGCCTTATACATGAATGGCTACAAGGATAACATAACACTAGAACACAAACAAGCCTTAGACACTCCCCTTTGACATTAACACTTCACGCCTTTATACATGAATTAAAGACTTTCATCTTTCATCATTTCTTCTTCATTCCAACACTCTCCCTCAAGCTTAAGACATGGAAAATGCCTAAGCTTGCAACCATGAAGCATTACCTCATTAAAAACCTAGAGAAAGAAAACCCAATTGGGACAAAACCTTTTCTAGGGAAAAATAGTATAACACTCCATGTTGGGATCATTAGTGTGGAATGGACTGTTTTTGATGCTTCTTATAAGTCTGATCCATTTCTCCCCCGTTCTTTTGACTCCTTGTCTTTAAGAGGTGATTTTGATCCAGCTTTCTCAGAGCTTTCAACTTTAACCTGTTTCACATACACATATACATGCATGTATCATTTCTCACAAGATAAACCAATGCATTATAATATAAGAATAATTTTTAACTTCCCTTTTTATAAATTTGGATGGCGATTTGGATTATATGATCTAGACCAGTCTGGTTCTCAAAAGACTCCATATTAAGGTCTTTGGATTCATCATGATCACATAGTTCTCTTATGGATTCATCATGATCACATGGTTCTCTTCCCTTATATGTTTTGGATACACTTTGACTAGCTTCATTTTGCTTCACTTTTATACTTTCAATAAGCCTAACTCAAGAGAATAAGATTGTAGAACTAGGCTTGAGTAGAGTGAGCACACTTATCTCCTAATACACTTTCCTACCATGCTTCCACTAAATGATGTAGGGTAAGTCATGCTTATGATTGTTTTCCATCACTTCCTGATCTAAAACATCATAGCAACTCAAAAATAAAGATTAGTATTCCAGAACTTGAATAAGATCAAGTCTGGTATCAAGTATAATATCTAGCCAAATTCTCAACCTAAAATCATAGAATTAAAGAACTTATCCTAGATAGAACCTTTGATGAGAGAATTTTGTCATGAGGTGATTCATCACTTTCCACCAGCTTACTCCTTCTCCATGAGATTTGGTAGCTTGATGGCCATTGGTTCTATCCTCATTTGATGACAGAAGAATTGGATGACCTTATTCACAGCCTCCATTAGAAAATCAGACTGAGCACACTTCTTGTGCTTACTTTCCAAGACAATCATCTTGGAATGACCATGATCAGACTGAGCACACTTCTTGTGCTTACTTTCCAAGGCAAAACATCTTGGAATAACCATGATCCAGTATGAAACCTTGTCCATATATGAACTGCATGAACCGCATGAAAACATTAGAACATCATGGCCATGTACCATGTACCAGCAAGGCTGACCAGCATCATGCGCCAACTTGTTAACTTGGGCCAGCTTCATGTGCCTCCTTGTCACAGCCAGCTTGTTCTAGATCAGATGCTCATTTTCTTTCCCCCCCACAAGCTTGACACTAAGAATAAGAATCAAGTTTGGAAGAATGAGCATACACAAAATGAATGTCTCAAAGTGGTCTTCTTTATCCTTTAAACATAAAGAACATAGTAAGTATCTGTGAAATGATTTGAGAATTAAGAGATTTGAAGTATTGAAGAATATGAAGAATAAGAGATTTGGAGATTAAAAGTATAAGTGATGAAGAATTATAGAGAATTATGATGAATGTCAAGGTGAATTTTGGATCCATCTAGGTTCTAAATGCAATGTATAGTCTTCATAGGTTCTCTTTCATCCTATGAACATTTCTAAATGAGAAAATCCAATCAATCAATCAAAGAATAAGTATAAGGTTTAGAGATAGCCTTTGCAAAGACTTTGAGAAGCCTTTGTGAGTTTTCTCCTTTATGATTGATTATGATCTGAATTTGCAGCATGTGTGCTTTGTTGATTTTCTTTTCAAGCACACACCAAAAGTCACCTTACTCCATGGGAGAGCTGATTCATCACATTCCACCAGTTTTTCCTCTCCACTCCTTGTGGTGGCTGTTCTTGGTGGCCATTGGTTCTAACTTCTTCTCCATGTGCTGTGCCTTTTTCACTTGCTCTCTTTTGCCTTTGTTAGACAATGAAGCAAAACATCAACTCCCATCTTAAGTCTTTGAACCTGTTGAGAATAGGCAGATTCTAAACAAAAGATAGTGAGTGAAAGAGATTGATTAAGAGTAACCAAACTTAATTTTAAACACTGCCTAAGGACTTTTGGATTCAACATGCCTTCTTAAACTTATTTTCCTAAGTAAAAGACAAGGTTTTCTTCCCCTAGGATCAATGCAATTCATGAACAAATGACTCATCTAGCTAAACTAGGTTCAAAATGTCCCATTTTACCAATTTCTAAATACATGAACAAAACTCAATAAAATTCATGATTTACTAACCACCTAGATACCAGATGTCCTAGAGTTCTAACTCACACAACCATCAATGAAATCAATAAAATAGTTGGATAAGAGTTTAGAAATAGCCTGAATGCATAAGACTTTGATACTAGGTCATTGCATTTGAGTTTAGGAACTGGTTCTAATCTAGGCACTCCCTTTTATTATGTTGCTTTTAAAATGTCTTTGGTGGTTTTGTCTTGATACTGCTGATACTCTGTGTGATCCTCATGTTAATATGTTGATATATGTAGCTTAATAGTTTGGATATCCAGTGAAGCTTGCCATGAGTTGGAAAGGGAACGATCCTGGCATCAGCAGAAGTTCTTTTCTTCAATTACTTGCTTTAAGATAGACATAACGATTGTCTCATCTTCTTGAAGAGTCAAATCTCATTCAGAGCCCGGCCTAATTGTCTTTGTATTGCATTGCCAGAATGTTCCCGATGGATCTGTGTAGTACAAGCTCGGTCCATTTTCATCTTCTTCACCAAAGCGTAAAGCCAGATCACACAAAGCTTGTCATTGGCTCACCGTACGAGAACCTGTGGTTTTGATTCTCCACTCGTGCATGCTCAACAAGTGTAAGTACATCAGCAATCAAACCACTCATTGCATAACCTGTCATCACTTTCGCTATTTCTGCTACTGAACACAGTCATGGATACGTCTTCACAGGTGACAGCATCCAGTTTCGCGATTCTTAGAGGAAGCTTCCAGTGATCGTATCTTCTTAGGATTTCCTGTGCATGATTCAGCACAATCGGACCAGTTGTGAGGTGACGGTCTCTTTAATATTCTAGCAGAGACAACACTAGGCTCGTGGAGAAGTATGCCGTTCATTTGATCTGTAGCTTCTGACGTATAGCTGATCCAATGTACAATGACCCAACGTTTGTCCTAAAAGCAAAAACAACCAATTGATGTTACTCTTCCGATCAGCAATAACCGGCTTCACCGCCTTGTCACGCCCACAGGAGTCACATCTCACCCATCCCGGGTTGGTCCAAATCGGAGGAGCTCGTTCCCTCATGATCTGTTTCCACTTAACGAAAATATTCTCAACTTCAGTGAATCTCTCCCTCAGATTGTACCTCACCACATACACTTTCTCACAGTGTTTGCATTTTATATCTCCGGTGATAGTTGTTATCTGTTTATATTCAAGATACTCAAGGTTATGTATCCTCCCTGGTTTATTCGTCGCCCATGGAAACGGCTGCGGAATCGTATTGTCCCTGGGTTGCAATCTGAAACTCCGACGCGACTCAGCATCCGCGGAGGCTACCGGTCTCACCATGTCTGGTCTTGATGATCTCGGCGGAGAAGGAATGGAATCTAACGACGGCAAGAAACTTAACGGTGGCTGCATCGGTGTCAGCGACGAAGATGCCAGATACGCCGGTGACGTCACGAAATAAGAATGAGACGGAAGCTAATGGCGCCATAAAATCATGTGGCAACGACCAACCTGACATCTTCCCAATTGTAACCCATTTCTCATCTTGCCACGACTGACGGACCCTGAGGTTTGTTTTGTGAAACGTAAATTCCGCTGGAGTCCCGAGTAACCAAAAAACATAGTACTCTCCATATAACTCTTCTCCAACTGTGGTAGCTTTCGAGGAAAAATTATCAAGAACTTCCACCAATTCACTAGTCTCCCATCGCTGTACATCCACTTGTGGAGGACACGGCCTAATAAACCTCCTTGGAACTCTCTCCATGACTGCCTCCTCTTGTGCAACTTGGAATCTTTAAATCAATCTTGAAACTTTTCATTAATCAAATTTGTCCTCTTTTTCTTCCCAACCAAGTCAACAACCTCACTCCCTTTAACTAATTTCAACCAACTCCTGCAACAAATTTTAACCAACTCCAACCAACAAGATCAACTTCTTACAGTCCTTATCCAATCCAACAAGATTAATCAAGCCTAAATTTCGAATTTATTCAAGGTTTAATCCTAAATTTTAAAGATTCCTTCATTTTAAAATTTCAAGAAATTAACAAGGTAATCAAGAAAATCCATCTTGAATTCTTAAACCTATCAGATTGAAGTAAAAATTCGTGGAGACACTCAAAAGATACTAATAAAACTTTCTAGATTCAAAGAATTAAAAAAAACTGAGAAAGAATTAGAATTATATCACCAGGATCTTGATATAGGTGATTTTGGACGTCTCTGAGGAAAACTTCAAGAAAATCCTTCAAACTGAATGGAATTGAGCTCTGATTTATTTAAACAGAAACTAGACTCTAATGGCTTGAGTTTAGGATTTAGAAAAACACGATTTGATGAAGAATCAACGTTTGGGTGACCTGGGAAACACGGAGGTTCGCGGCGGAGGCACTCGCAAATGACCTTTGCAAAACAAATTTGTAACTTTTTATTCCCTGGGTCAAATGTTGCAATTCAAACGGGTGTGGCTTCACAACTCACCGATGTACAATCAAGAGAAAGCAGATTGTCAAAGGATTCGTGGTTCGGCCGGAAATTGCGTTACAAGATGACGTTTAATTTCAACTAAGAAAAGGATGAAGAACAAGAAGATTTCTTCTTGAATCAATGAATGAATGATGAATTTTACCCAGATTTGATGCAACCTGGCTCTGATACCATGAAAGAATAATAGATTTAGGTTCACCATTGATCAAGAAAATGGAGAGAGAATTTTAGTGACAAAAGAATGAGAGAAAGAATATTTTTATTCATAATGATGAGAGAATAATTTCTCTTAGTAACAAATGTGAAGGGAGATAGTTATTTATACTATTCTAGTCTAGGCTTATTTGGATACAAGGATTGCCTTATACATGAATGACTACAAGGATAACATAACACTAGAACACAAACAAGCCTTAGACACTCCCCTTTGACATTAACACTTCACGCCTTTATACATGAATTAAAGGCTTTCATCTTTCATCATTTCTTCTTCATTCCAACTGGCTGGCAGTCGTCGGTGTGGGCCAATCCTGTATGGCCTTAATCTTCTCGTCGTCCATCCGAAGTCCCTGGGAACTTACGACAGAAACAATTGCTCTCTCTGCAGGGTGCAGAATGTACATATCTTGAGATTTGCGTACAATTGCTCTCTCTGCAGGGTGGTAATAACGGTCTCTAGGTGCTTCAGATGGTCTGAGTAGGTCGTGCAGTAGACGAGAATATCGTCGAAGTAGACCACTACGAACTTGCCAATGAATGGACGAAGGACCTCGTTCATAAGGCGCATGAAAGTACTGGGAGCGTTTGACAGGCCGAATGGAATCACTAGCCACTCATGAAGACCTTGCTTGGTCTTGAATGCAGTCTTCCATTCATCTCATTTGCGCATCCTTACTTGATGATATCTGAAAGATTATGAGATTAAGAGATTTGTAGAATGAGAGAATGAGAGATTAGAGAGATTTAGAGAATAATGATTTTATTAAGAGAATGAGAATTATATTTTATAAGTTACAAATGAGAAGTAAGAGAGATATTTATACTAATCTAGTCTAGACTTGTTTGGATTCAAGGATTGCCTTATACATGAATGGCTACAAGAATAACATAACACTAGAACACAAACAATCCTTAGACACTCCCTCTTTACTTATGTAACTCACGACTAATATAGAAGGCATGAAAGGCTTTCTAAATTCATCATTTCTTCTTCATTCCAACAATATCCGCTTTTCAGGTCAATCTTGGAGAAGACTGCAGCTCCGCTGGGCTCATCTAGCATATCGTCAAGGCGCGGAATGGGGTGCTGGTACTTGATTGTAATGTTGTTGATGGTGCGACAATCGACGCACATCCTCTAGCTTCTGTCCTTCTTTGGTACTAGAAGAACTGGAACAGCATAAAGGCTGAGGCTTTTTCGAACGTAGCCTTGAGCCATGAGGTCCTGGACTTGCCGTTCTAACTCTTTAGCCTCCTCGGGGTTGACTCGGTATGCAGGACAGGTGGATAACTGAGCTCCGGGAACAAAATCGATGTGGTGCTCGATCCCTCGGATAGGTGGGAGGCCGGCTGGAATTTCGTCCGGAAACACGTCAGCATACTTGTCTAGCAAGGCGAGGATCTCGGCAGGCAATGATGACTCGGTGCTAGTCGTGTGCAGGCTCTCTCTATAGAGAATCAATACGACCTGAGTGCCCTGGGTGCAAGTGGCTTTCCGCATGTCCGCCAAATTTATTAAGAAGTTCTCCTTTGGGTATGTTGATCTTTCGCCATCTTAGATTGCATCTCTTGGACGGCGTGTGCAGACATTGGTGCGAGGTTATGAAAGAATAGAAATTTGTTCATCCGTTATGCGTAGTCTCTTGGTCAAATTGCCAATGTCGTCCAAGCAGAAGATGTCCAGCTGACATCAGGACGATATCGCAGGTGACCTGGTTATGGTATCTACTGATGCTGAAATAGACCTTAACTTGGTCTGAGATGTATAACTCCGTCTTGTTGTTCAGCCATCGGAGCTTGTAGGGTTTTGGATGCTTGGTCACAAGCAATGCCATTTTCTCGACCATGTATTTATTGGCGGCGTCGTGCAGGACCCTCCATCGATGATCAACGAGCACACTTTTCCAAGTATTGTGCATTTAGAGTGGAAAATATTCTCTCGCTGCTCTTCTTCTTCTGGCTCGAATCTCAAGCTGAGAACGCATCGGATCATGAGCATTTCTCCAGAGTCATCATACTCAATGTCCTCGTCGGACTGATGGTGTGGTGGAAAAGCTGGCTCCCTCTTGATCGTCTTTGGATTCGTAGTCTCCGGAAGCAGTGAGTACCATTGTCTGTTGAGTAGGACATTCATGGGACATGTGTCCTCTGCCTTTACATTTGAAGCATATGATCTCGCTGCTCCGCTGAGGCAGGGTCGGGGTCCTGGTACTGGACGGTTTTGGGGGGGATGGAGCTGGTCTGGGGGCTGAGCTGCTGGGAACGGCTTTGCCCTTAAGGCTTGGGTCAATGGACTGAGCAGTCCTCTCGAATGGCTCGGAACCAGCGTTCCACGTGTTCTTGGGTCGAGAAGGTGCGGCAAGTTTACGCTTATAGCACTTCTCGATCTGTACTGCGAGGTGGAACAACACACCTAGGTCGTGATATGGCTGTAACTCTATCTTTTTTTGCAATGGACTCGTGCAAGCCGTCGATGAACTGACCCATAAGGCTCTCCTCGGACTCGTCTACATCGAGTCGGTTGCGTAGATGCTCAAATTCATCGAAGTATTCGGACACCGTCTTGCTTTCTTGTGTAAGACGGCGGAAACGCCGCTGAAGCTCGCGGTGGAAGTTGGGCGTGACGTAACGTCTTCTAATTATATGTATGAGTTCAACCCATGAGGTCAAAGGACCCATCTGAGCTCTCCTGCGAGCGGTGACTTCTCGATCCCACCACGCCAGTGCATGGTCAGTGAATTGCGCCGTTGCTAGGGCGACTTTGTGGGGATCGTCGTAGTTGTAGTACTCGAAGAGGAGCTCCATTCGTCTCTCCCAGTCTAATTACTTTTTAGGATCAAGTTTTCCCGGAAAGGGAGGTGGGTTCATCTTAACCTCTGGATAATGTACTGGTGGACAAGGTGGTGGCATAGGTTCGTCGTAGTATCGATCGTAATAATAGGGTGGTCGTGACTTTTGACATCTGGGCAGTCAATATTTGCAACAGCTGCATCATAATCTGATTGGACTGCCCAGACGTGGACTCGTCATTTCCTGACATATTTCTTTTTCCGAAAAAAAGAAATTTTTTAAAAAAATTGAAAGCTTCCCGAAAAGAAAACTTGCAGAATATGGAAACTTACCTTAAATGGAAAATTCCCACATATTATTTTTTTATTTATTTTTGGTTTATAAATTAAAAAAAAACTACTAAACACAAAAAAGAAACACTCAAGAAAAGGAAAATATCCTAAATCTAGAAAAGGAAATCTAATAATAGAAAATATCCAAAAATAAAAATATGGCCTAAAGCTAAAAAGAAACTATCTAAATGGAAAAGTCCTAAATTAATTGTCTAATCTAATAAAAATGAAAACTATACTAAATAAAAGAAAATCTACTTATTTTCTAATTCCTAAATGGAAAACAAACTTAAATGCCTAATAAAAATTGGAAACCTACCTAAGACAATCTAGAAAACTTCCTAAACTAATTCTTAGCCTAGGAAAATTATGGAAACTATATAATATGCTACCTAAATGCTAGGAAAACTTCCTAACAACTTAGAGCTAAGAACCTAGACACTAAACTAACCTAGCCGCCTAGGGAAGCTACACACGGCAGCGAGACGATGCGGCAATGGGGCTAGCGAACGGTGGAATACCTGGGGTTCACACGGATACGACCTAGTAACTAGGTGTGCTACGCGGGACTAGTGAGAGGTGAGGAAGGTTCCTAGGCACACTAGCGAACTCGGGACGCGGGACACACGACTTGGAACCTAAACGCGTGAACAACTAGCGACGCGGGACTGGACTCACGACTGGGACGCTAAGGGGGGAAAACGCAGTACGGCAGGCTCGACGCTCACGCACACACTCGGGAGCACAAAGCAACCTAGACCTAAACAAACTAACGACTCAAAGGACTCGGGAAACCTAGACCTAACGCGATGGTGGCTACTCACGGCTTGGACACAGGACGCAACACAAGGAAAACCGAAACCTATTATACCTATGACTCAAGCAAAGGGAAACCGAGCTAGCGACAAGGACTATAGAGAAAACTAACCTAAAAACCTAAGCAGCCAACAAACACACAGACACAGGCGGTTTGGTACACAATACAAGAAGGACCTAGTCCTAGCAAAGAAGCAAGCAACACACAAACTCCTTATGGATTTCAAGTATGGTGAAGGTGTTCTAGGTGAGTTTCTAAGAACCTTAGTTGATTTAAAACAACCTAAACAATATTTTGTTTTCTTTTTCTTTTTCTTTTTTTGTCTTAAAAAAAAATTTCTAGCAACAAACAAGCAATGAAACAAACAAATTTCTTCTACTTTTTTTTTTGAATTATGAAAAACAAGAACAAGGAATGATAGAACCTGATTTTTTTTTTTTATAGGATATTTGTGGTATGTGACTTGATTCCTCTCCTTCTTACCGAGAACCTCAGGGGAAAGAGAAAGAAACACAATCAAAAACCAAAAACTGTTGCAAAAAAAATGAAAAATCGCCAAAAACAAAAGGATAGAATCAACCTGAGCAGGAGCTTTAAGCTCTGATACCAGATGATGCAATTACAGAGCGGTGGGCTGTCTTTCACCAAGAAACTCAAGTTTCTGGACAGAAATCGATAGGAAACAAAGGGTGGATCGAAGGGACCACACAAGCTGTACAAGGGGCTTGTGATACTCCAAGAACTTCAACCAAAAGGGTCGAAGAACACGGCTGCAGCAAGGGGGCTTGCCTGGCGGCTGTTCAAGGTTAGACAATAGTCTTTAGGTTTTATCAAAATGTTTGTTATTTCATTAAAGTATAGACAAAAGGCTTATATAATGCCTTGTTACAACCTATGCTAAACTACAAGGCGTTTAACCTTACAAGAATTAAAACAGCATGTAATTCACTTATTGGCAATTAAATAGAGAATAGGCCCTAAATAGTCAACATGACTTAAACCCAAATAAACACTTAGTTTAAAAAGAATAGAAATAAGATAGAAAGCCTAATAACACTTAGGCATAAAATTTACAGGATGACTTGTGAAAAAAAGTGGAATTATGAACAAGTCTTCACCACCTTGCGCACTAAGAGTATTGCCTCATTAAAACTTTCTTCGGAAAACCCAGTGGATCAAACCAAATATAGGAAAAAGAATACAATTTCCTAGCACCACTTTTGGTGTCTCTGCCGAATGGTAATGGTAAAATACACTGGAGGAGGAAGAGTCTTCTAGAAGGAACCTCCATGGTTCATTATCTAGCTGGAACGGGTCAGGCCTTGGACTGGTCGTGGACGCGTGGGACGAGCTGGTCGGGTCAGACGTGTGGGTACTGGTCGGCTGGGACGGATCACCTGGACGCAGGCTGTTCGGCATGGTCAGCTCGGGGTCCTATCCGGTTCTACCCTCCAGGAACATGCTGACCTTGTCTCCTAAGGCTTTTCTCTTGGACCGCGTAAGAGGTCCAGGTGGAATGACTGGTGCAATGGCTGGCTCGATGTCCTCATCATAGCTATGTTAGAGCCTTAGCCTTAGTTCCTTACTTCCATGTGTCGTGTAGTCTAGATTAGGTCCGCATCCTTGCTTGTCGAGCCATGCCTGCCCTAGTAGCCTAGGTCCCACGCCTATGACCCGTTTCGTATAGCCTAGGATCTCCTCCGTGTAGATTAACCCTAGGTTCCACCAATTGCTAGTGTTAGGTTTCTCTTAGCAACCCTAGTTCTAGTTCCCTTAGCCCGTGAAGTTAGAGTTCCCCCGCGTGCCGAGCTAGGTTCTAGTCCTTGTGCCAAGCCGCATAGCTAGGTTATAGACTTTGTGCCAAGCCGCATAGCTAGGTTCTTACCGATCTAGGTCCCGCGCTTAGCTAGTTCTCCCCCTGTTTCCCGTGCTTAGCTAGTTCCCCCGCGTAGCCCGTGTAGCACCATAGCACCTTCTCTAGCCGCCGAGCCAACCTGCAGATCGAGTTCCATAGCATCTAGGATGCTAGATCCATTCTTAGTGTCTAGGTTCATAGCTTATAGTTTTTAAGAAATTTTCCCATAACATTTTAGGCACATAATTAATTAGTTCCCATTATTCCTTAGGCTAGGAATCACTTTAGGAACTTTCCCAAAACCTGCTAGGAAGTTTTCCTAAAAACCTTTAGGCATTAATTAGTCTTCCTTTTAGTTTAGGGTAGGTTTCCTTTTAAGAATTAGTCAACAAATAGATTTCCTTTTAGTTTATGGTAGTTTCCTTTTTGAAATTAGGCAATTAATTAGTTTTCTTTTTAGTTTAGTATAATTTCATTTTTAGTATTTATACATTAAATTTTAGGATAATTCATATTTAATTAGTTTCCTTTTTAGCCTTAGGCCATACTTTCCTTTAGGATAAGTTTTCTTTTTCTTTTATTTTCCTTTTTGCAATTAGTTAGTTTCATTTTTATAAATAATAAAGTAAAAATAATATCAGTGGAACCTTTCTATAAAAGGAAAGTTTTTATTTCTGTAAGTTTCCTTTTTGGAAAACTTTCCATTTTTGAAATTTTTTTTCTCGGAAAAAGAAATATGTCAGGGAGTGATGAGTCCACGTCCGGACAGAACAGTAAGGCAATGATTCAGCTTCTGCAATCATTGACTGCCCAGATGTCGACCATAGCGACGCACCTCGAGCGATTAGAGCAGCCCGCACCGCCACCAGCCCCCACGCCACCCTCAGCACCATCGTACCAACCTGCCAGACCAGAGGCTGCCCACCAGGGAATGGGCCGACATTAGTACTACGAATAGCCCATGCCCCCACCCCAACAGCCCATGCACCACCCTGAAGTAAAGATGAATCCGCCTTCCTTTTCCGGAAATATTGATCCCGAGGAGTACTTAGATTGGAAGAGGAGGATGGAGTTACTCTTTGAGTACTATAACTACGACAATCCCCGTAGAGTTGCCTTAGCAACGGCTCAGACCACGCACTGTCGGGGTGGGATCGAGAAATAACATCTCGCAGGAGAGCTTGGATGGGTACTTTGACCTCATAGGTCGAACTCACCCAGATCATGAGGAGACACTATGTCCCACCTCATTTCCACCGTAAACTTCAGAGACGATTCAGACGCCTTACCCAAGGCAGCAAGATGGTGTCAGAATATTTTGATGAATTCGAGTACCTACGCAACCGACTTGGCGTAAATGAGTCCGAAGAAAGCCTAATGACCCAATTCATCGACGACACAAATCTATCGCCCGGAAGATCGAGCTACAACCTTACCATGATCTAGGCGAGTTATTCCACTTAGCAGTCCAGATAGAAAAGTGCAATAAATAGAAATTAACTGCATTTTCTCGACCCAAGAGTACCTGGAGCACCGGCTCCAAGCTGTTTGAACTTGTCCTGATATTTATATCCGAACCGAAATTTTCGAACCAAACCAAACCGAGTTTGTTGGATTTTGGTTCATATTCGGTTATTAGTGATAAACCGAACGGTAGATTATATATATAACTTCAGCAATCGGATGGATTCGGTAGTAGGTAAATTTCGGTAAACGATCAAACCGAGAAGTAACCTAATGGTTTAAGTTACTTATCAATCGAGAATGTCATTTCTTCCATTTTCAGCCGTTTACGAGTTTGCTCGTTTTTCCCCAAAACTCTTTCGTCCAAACAAGAATTAAGAACCCAGATATGCTTATTCTTTTGATTTATCTGTCCATACCTTAGTGAATCCGTTCATCTCTTGATTTCTCTGTCCTTACCTTCTTATTATCTTTCGTCCAACCCAGATTGAAGACGATAAAAACTCTAATTAGGAATTAGTGAATCCGTTCGTCAATTCGTCTCTTGATCTACCAATATTGTAAGGTAATATGTGGCTTTGCATATAAATATTTGGTTTTATGCAAAAATGTTAAGTGTTGATGTTTTCTGAAACTGGGTTTTGCAGGAATCTTGCATCTAATTAATTTACTGGACGCTTGCCTATCACTCACGCTAGACTAATATTCATGGTTAGTCAGTTAGAATCCTCTCTTATATCCATGTTTACTTCAAGCTTAGACTGTTAGACTTAGACACTCATAAATATGTTTTTAGTTTTATATTTCAATTAGTCGTAGTGATAGGCTCTCAGACTATTAGTTAGTCCTTTATAAACTTAGGTTTTGTTTTTGTATGTGAACAGAGTTCTTGAAGTTACCAGTACTTAAATCGTCGCCAAGCTTAGTTGATCCTTTGCACTGCAGTTTGCAAGTTTAGTCTCTCATCTCCATGCTTACCTCATGTTCTTGAAAGAATATGAGATTAAGAGAATTGTACAATGAGAAAATGAGAGATTAGAGAAAAAAATGATTTATTAGAAAATGAGAATTATGAATTCTTACTAACAAAATGTGAAGGGAGTAAGGTATTTATACTAATCTAGTCTAGGCTTGTTTGGATACAAGGATAACCTTATAATGGCTACAAGGATAACATAATTCTATAATACAAACAAGCTTTAGACACTCCCTTTTATATTGATATAATTCGCCATTTAATAAGAATTAAAGACATCCATATTTTCATCAATTCTTCTTCATTCCAACACTCACCCTCAAGGTTAAGACATAAAAATGCTTAAGCTTGCAACCATGAAGTATTACCTCATTAAAAAACCTAGAGAAGGAAAACTCAATTGGGACAAAACCTTTTCTAGGGAAAAAGAGTATAACACTCCATGTTGGGATCATGGGTATGGAATGGACATGAGGCCAAGTCTTGGGTAGATTGATGTGCCAATTTTCAGAGATGTTGCCTTGGTGAATATATCAGCTAGTTGATCCTCACTTCTTGTATAGCAAGCTAAGATGATATCTTTCCTAATAGCTTCTCTTACTTTGTGGCAGTCCACTTCTATGTACTTGGTCCTTTCATGAAACACTGAATTGGAGGCTATGTGTATGGCAACCTGATTGTCACAATGGATGGTGATAGGCTCCTCACATCTCACGGCTAAGTCTTCCAATATTTGTTTCAGCCAGATGCATTCAGTAGTGAGCTTCCTCATTGCTCTATCCTCTGATTCTGCACTAGAGCATGAAACCACCTTTTGCTTCTTGGTTTTCCAAGTCACAAGGTTTCCACCTATGAAAGTACAATAGCCAGTAGTACTTCTCCTATCTTCCATATCTCCTGCCTAATCTGCATCACAATAACCAACCACGTTTGGTTTTTATTATTACCCATCCAAATACCTTGTTCATGTGTGCCTTTGAGATATCTTAGAATGAAAGATTATGAGATTGAGAGATTTATAGAATGAGAGATTAGAGAGAATTAGAGAATTAGAGAGAAGAATGATTTTATTAGAAAATGAGAATTATGAATTCTTACTTACAAAATGTGAAGGGAGTAAGGTATTTATACTAACCTAGTCTAGGCTTGTTTGGATACAAGGATAGCCTTATACATAAATGGCTTACAAGGATAACATAATTCTATAATACAAACAAGCCTTAGACTCTCCCTTTTACATACAAATAATCGTCATTTAACTAGGAATAAAGACTTTCGTAATTCATCACTTCTTCTTCATTCCAACATAGAATTCGCATGGCCATGTCCCAATGCCTCATCTTTGGCCATTGCATGTGTTGAGATACCTGATTCACAGCAAAACATAAATCTGGTCTTGTGATGGTTAAATGAATAAGCTTACCAACCACTTTCCTATAGAGCTTAGGATCATGAAAATCAATTTCCTCCTCTAACTCTCCCTTAATTGTGATTTTATAGTCTTCTTCTAAGGGTGTTTTGGCTGGCTTAGCTTCCATTATACCTGTGGATGTTAGTAGATCTACAACATACTTCCTTTGAGAGAGAAAGATACCTTTCTTAAACCTACATACTTCAATTCCTAAGAAGTATTTAAGTTCTCTTAAATCCTTTATATCAAAGAAACTCTTTAAGTAATCTTTAGTAGATGCAATACCAACACTATCACTACAAGATATGATTATATCATCTACATAGATAAGAATTACCACAATACTTTCTTTACTCTTTAATGTGAAAAGAGTATGTTTAAGGCCATAAATAGCCTTCCTTAGCCTTAGGATATTACCGCTTCCAACCTCATCTTCTAGGCCAGGTGGTGGTGACATGTAAACCTCTTTTTCTAGTTCACCTTGCAAGACAGCATTCTTGACATCTATTTGCCACAACTCCCACTCAAGATTAGTAGCAACAGTAAGCACAACATTGACAGAATGAAGCTTAGCTACATGAGCAAATGTATCCCTATAATTCTCACCATATGTCTGAGTAAAACCCCTAGCTACCAACCTAGCTTCATATCTATCAATTTCACCATTGCTTTTGTATTTAATGGTAAAGATGCATTTAGAACTTACAGCCTTCTTTCCTTTTGGTAAAATAGCTGAAGCATATGTGCCATTCCTCTCCATAGCTTGTTTCTCAGCTGAGATAGCTTCCCTCCATTCCTTTTTAGACATAGCTTCTTCATATGTCTTTGGAATCTGCTCATTATCAAGACTAGAAATAAAAGCAATATGATTAGAAGGTAAATGTGCAATATTACAAACTCCCTGGTCATGATGAACCACAACATTTCCATTGTAGAAAACTGGTGGATTTCTTTGTCTTGTGCTCGTTGATTCTTGATTAGATTCCTCTTCTTCACTCAAAACTTCAATAGGAGTAGGTCTTGATCTTTTGGAAGCTGAGACTAGAATGGAATCATCTCCTGCTGAGTCTTGTTGGACATGAGTAAAAGCTTCTCCCCCCCCCATGTTCAAGAGGAGGAAGACCAGGAGAATCAAGGGATGAGGAAGGCCGAGATGATGCGGCTGGACCGGATGGACCAACTGAGCCGGAAGGGCCGGGGCTGGGGCAGGCTTGTGGATCGGCCGGGACTGAGGTTCCGCGACTACTTGCTACTGGGGCAGGTGACAGAGCTGATGAGGCTGTGTGCTGACCACCTCCTATTCCAATACTTTCCAAGAGTTTCCTTAGGTATTCAGCTTGGTCTGTTCTTGTTGATGAGATGTCTTTAAATTGCTCCCAAGTTCATTCTTCATTAGAACCTTTTTCTTTTTGGAACTTTACATCTCTAGACACCAAGACTCTTCTAGTCTCTGGGTCATAACATTTATATCCTTTCTGAGTAGATGAATACCCAATGAACATAGCCTTGACACTCTTTGGTTCAAGCTTGTTCCTTTGCTCCCTTGGTATTAACACAAAACAAACACACCCAAAAACTTTCAAATGATCAATAGTGGATCTAGTTTTGATTAATACCTTAAATGAGGATAGGTCATCAAGGACTTTTGTAGGTGTCCTGTTGATTAAGTAGCATGCTGCTACAAGTGCATCCCCCCAAAATCGTTTAGGTACATTCATGTGGAACATCATAGTTCTCACAACCTCCATTAAGTGCCTGTTCTTCCTTTCAGCTACTCCATTTTGCTGTGGAGTGTAAGGACAGCTTGTCTGATGCTTAATGTCATGCTTAGCTAGATGTTCCTGAAATCAGGTACTAGTGTATTCCCCTCCATTATCTGTTCTAGAGCATTTAATTCTTGCATTGTATTGGTTAGTAACATATGCTTGAAAGTTTAAAAATGCATCATAAACCCTATCTTTAGAACTAAATACAGTTACCCATGTATATTTGGACTTTTCATCAATAAATGTCACAAAATATTTATGGGTTTCTCTAGATGGATATGGAGATGTCCAAACATCAGAATGCACTAATTCAAAACAATTTTCATATTTATGTATTGATTTTTCAAAAATACAATGTTTTCCAAGAATATAAGAATCACACAACTCTTTAGGCATTCTCAAACCAGGCACAATTAATTCAAGAGCTCTTGGATGAGGATGTCCTAGTCTAGCATGCCACAAATCAGAATCAGTACTAAATGTATTAGCCTGAAAAGCCGATTCCAATTTACTACCACTAGTCATATTATCAAGTACATACAAGTCATCTTTTGTGGTTCCTTGTCCAAAGCATCTTCTAGTTTCAATATCCCGAAAATAGAAATCATTAGGATCAAATATAGCATGACAATTCAAGTCAGTAGTAGCTCTTTTAACTGAGAGCAAGTTTGAGGTAAAAGAAGGCATATGAAATGCTTTAGATTCTTTATCAAAAAATTTCAATTTTCCTATGCCTTTGACTGGTACCTTAATTCCATTAGCAATAAGAACATTCTCTAGGGCAGGTTCTACATTCTCTATCAATTCTAAATCAATAATCATGTGATGAGAAGCACCAGAGTCAACCACCAAAGATTTAGGAGCATTTGATTTATAAGTAGTTTGAAAAGAAGCATGAAAAGTTTTACCGATCACATTGCTCTCCTTTATTGCCTTAAGGAGAGCTTCCAAGTCTGATTTGGTCACAAAATGTGATGCTTGTGACATGATACTGGTGGAGGCTGAATGAGAGAGTGGACCACTGCTTACAACCGCCTTGGATGACATCATGCCGTGAGCTTGGCTGGCCGAGGGCATGACCGGTTGTTGTTGAGGTCGTGATGCCCAAGATGGCTTCTGGTGAGGGTGAAGTACCCAGCAATCCTTCTTTGCATGGCCATTCCTCTTGCAATGATCACAAAATTGCCTCCTCTTCCTAGAATCACTTGCTGGTCTGAAGAAACTTTTGTGAGAAGCTACTAGTTCAGCTTTGTTAACAAACAATCCTTGTGATCCTTGATCCTTTTGAATTTGAGCACACACTTCCTCCAAACTAGGTAACTTATCAGACCTGAGAATATACTTAATAAGATCTGAGTAAGTAGAATGAAGAGTTAAAAGTAACTCAAACACCTTATCTTGTTCTTTCCTCTCAAGGAGAACAAGTGGTTCAATAGTGGCTGGCCTTAGCATTTCTAGCTCAGCCTACAAAGCTCTGAATGAGCCATAATGCTTTGTGAATTCAGCATCCTCCTGTCTTAATTCATTCAAAGCCTTCTTCACTTCAAAAATTCTCAAAATGTTAGTGGTGTTTCCATACACCTTAAGCAAAGTGTCCCAAAGATCTTTTGCATTTTCACAAAAGGAATAACCTTCTAAAATATCACTAGCAAGAGAATTTTGTAGTATAGAAAGTACCAACTGATCTTCTTGGTACCATTTGGTTTGAGCTGCATCACTCACTTCAGCCACTTCATTGTCTTCAATGCCATTAGTGGCAATGTGGTTCCAAAGTCCTTTACCACCTAATGTGGTTTTCATGGTCCTAGACCACAAGAGATAATTTGCTCCATGTAGAATAACTGGAGCTCTAAGAGATGTTTGAATCTCCATGATTGGTTGTATTGGTCACTAGGGTTGCTTGGTCGCTTGGTCACTTGGTCGCTTGGTCGCTTAGTTGCTTGGTCACTTGGTTGCTTGGTCGCTTGATCGATTTGTCTCAATTCTGGTCGTTCTGTGTTTGCATGTCCTGAGTCTCTTGGCGTCCCTGTACCGTGTCTCGTCCAGGAGCTAGAGTGTACGGGAGAATGCGAGGACATGAGGTTGCGAGAATGCACGGATGCGAGGATGCAAGACTTGTCCGAAATGGGCTTGCTTGGTCGGGACAATGTATCACGATTTCTGCACAAGTACACACTACAACTTGCAAGAACAAAGTATTATGTGCAAGACAGGAAATAACTCGAGTGTGTGCAAAATAAATCTTGATTAAATGAGTGACCAGCAAGAAAAATAAAGTTTATTGTAAATCAAGAAAGCTTTAACAACATATAACTACCTATAACAACTTGTAACCAATTCTAACAACTCAAGTAACAAGAATTGTAACAGATTAAAACAACCAAAATTCGACCTTATCAAGAATTAACAACCAAATTCGAATTCCATCAATTAAGATCAATTCAAAAATTTAAGAAATCAATTTTAAAACTTTTCACAAGCTGAACAAGGAATTCAAGAAAATCAATCTTGGAGCCTTAAACCTATTGGATTGACCTTAAATTTCGTAGAGACCCTCACAAGACACTTATTAAACATTCCAGATTAAAAAAAAATTAAAGAAAACTGAGAAAAAATTAGAATTATATCACCAGGATCTTGACACAGGTGATTTCGGACGTCTCTGATAAAATCTTCAAGAAAATCCTTCAAACTCAATGGAATTGAGTTCTGCTTTCTTTAAACAGAAACTAGACTCGAAGATCTTGAGATTAGGCTTTTGAAGATCACGATGTGAAGAAGAATTGACGTCGTGGTGACCCGGGAATAGCAGGGGTTCGCGACGGACGTGGTTGCGAAGCACCTTTGAAAGAAAATTCGTAACTTTTGATTCCCTGGACCAAATGATGCTATTCAAACGGCCGTGGATTCAGAACTCGCAAGTGCACAATCCAGAGAAAGCATAACGACAAAAGGAGTCGTTTTTTGGCCGGAATTTGAATTACAAGATGATGTTCGAAATTGATCCAGAAATTGATGAAGAACAAGATGGATTCTTGTTGAATCAATGAAATAATGAAGAAATTTACCCAGATTTGATGCAACCTGGCTTTGATATCATGAAAGAATATGAGATTAAGAGATTTGTAGAATGAGAGAATGAGAGATTAGAGAAAATTAGAGAATTAAAGAAAAGAATGATTTATTAGTAAATGAGAATTATGAATTCTTACTAACAAAATGTGAAGGGAGTAAGGTATTTATACTAATCTAGTCTAGACTTGTTTGGATACAAGGATAGCCTTATACATAAATGGCTACAAGGATAACATAATTCTATAATACAAACAAGCCTTAGACACTCCCTTTTACACATATATAATTCACCATTTAATAAGAATTAAAGACATCCATATTTTCATCACTTCTTCTTCATTCCAACAGTTCTGTTGAAGCTGAATTTAAATACTGAAGCTTGATTACGATTATAAGTTTATAGGTTATACATTTATAGATTGATTACTATTAGTTCGATCTGTTGTATATTAGTTTGTCACTTTGTTGATTGATTAAGATTTTACTTTTATATATTTACTCTTAGACTCTTAGCAGTTAGTTTGTATAAAACTTTCTCGGTTTTCTATTTTAGTCAATTAGTAATATGTTCTCATATTACTATTAGTTAATTAGTTTTGTATATATTGTAATGAGTAAATGAGTAAATTTACTAATTTTAATTTTGAACTACAATTTTGTCAATTAGTATTCGAAACATACTATCCGTAAAGATGTCTCCGCATTCAGAGGAAATGGTTGATGAAGAGTTTCAACCAGAAGTTTGAAAGAAAAGAACATGTACCCAGAGATCAAGTTCTGATTTGCCGCCTAGAGACACCAAAGCAAGGAAAAATGTTCCTCAAAGAGCAAATGTGTGGCAATATTACATTGAAAAGGAAAATGAAAGGAAGAAATGCAATTGTCGTTATTGTAGAATAGAGATAGGCTGTGATAGTAAATTAAGTGGAACAAGTCCAATGAGAAATCACATAAAAAGATGCAAGCTATTCAAAGCTTATGTAGAAAATGATCATTAGAAAGTGTTGGTTGGTGACACTAGTGGTGGTGCTATGACGGCTGTTAAATATGATAAATAGTTATTTAGAAGATCGATGGATGAGATGACTGTCCTTAATGAGCTGCCTTTTTCGTTTGTTGAATCAGAGGGATTTAGGAGATTCTGTCATAATGTTATCCCTATGTATACGGTACATTGCAGAAAGATAGGTACTCAAGATATTTTTGGCATGTTTATGCGAGAGAAAGAGAGTTTGAAGAAGTTGTTTGCTTCTGACAAGAAGAGAGTGTCTCTCACCACTGACATATGGGTAGCACCAACTACTTCATATAGTTAAATTGTTATCACAGCGCATTGGATCAATATAAATTGGAATTTGCAAAAGAGAATAATCAGTTTTAAGCCGGTAACAGATCATAAAGGGAAGACTATTGCATCACAGCTTATCGAATATTTGGAAGAATGGGGAATCGAAAAAGTCTTTACTGTGATGGTTGACAATGCGAAAGCTAATGACAAAGCACTAAGGCTATTTGCAGATGCATTGAGGGTGAAGGGAGCTAATGCATTAGTTAGTGATGGTGCATATATGCACATGCGGTGTTGTACTCATGTCTTAAATTTGATTGTGAGGGATGGACTAGCTCACGTGAATGATAGTATTATTGCAATTCGAAATGCTGTGAAGAATGTGAGGTCTTCTGGTACAAGACTTAAATCCTTTCAATTGCGGGTAGAGACAGGAAAAGTATCAAGAGGTAACTTATCATTGGATTGTATTACTCGGTGAAATCCTAGATATCTTATGCTTACAGCTGCATTGAAGTTAAAAGTTGCTTTTGAGAAGTTATTAGATGAAGATAAGCTTGACAATCATTACTTTCTTGAATTAGACAAGAATGTAAGTAAGCGAGTAGGTCATCCGACTTCTTCTAGCTGGGATGAAGTACAATGTTTGGTGAAGTTTCTTAAAATCTTTTTTAATAGCACATTCGCATTCTCTGCATCAAAAACAGTTACATCATCACTTTTTTACAATGAGATTGTTATAATTGAAAGGAATCTGATCGCATTAAGTAGTAATGATTATGAAACGGTTAGGAAAGAAGCAAGAGGTATGAAAGAAAAATTTGAGAATAATTGGGATGGGCTTCTCAACATGAATCCTCTAGTCATAATCGCAAGCGTTTTTGATCCAAGGAATAAACTGCAGTTTGCTTCACTTTGTTTTGTTAAGCTCTACTGTAAAGATAGTATTGAAAGCACTCACTGAAGGTATCTATAAAGAGAGTATGCAGTGATGTTGGCCAAGCCGTCTCAAGGTGATAGCGCTGGGAACAAAAGTGATCAAGGGGATTCTGAGATGACAACAGCTTTGTTTGATTTATCAGATGATGATGGGTTTGAGAGGATGGATTCTATTTACTCAGAAAAGGTTAATGAATCTGCAAATGAAGAATCAAGTAATGAGCTCGACATATATTTAATGGAGAAGACTGTGCCACGAAAATCAAACGACTTGGGATTAGATTATGATGTTCTATCTTGGTGGAAGCGTAACAGTCAGAAATATCCTATCCTATCAGAGTTAGCTCGAGATATCCTTGCCATTCAAGTCTCATCAGTAGCTTCAGAATCAGCTTTTAGTACCAGTGGCCGAATTTTAGATCCTTTTCGAAGTTGTTTGACACCATACATGTTTGAATCTTTGGTTTGCACACAACAATGGTTACAGTCTTCCATACAAGCTGAATCCAAACTGCCTACCTTAGTTCAAATGTTTGAAGAACTTGACTTTCATGAGTCACTTGGTAAGTCCAAGTCGATTCTAATGTTCTATACTTCTATGTTTATCTTCCTTTTCTGTTTTCAACTCAATGTCATGATGGCTTAGATTTAAGATTTCTATTGATGGTTTATTGATGTCTATCTTTACATGGCAGGCTTGGCTTGGAAATGACAGCAAAATCACGGCAAAATCACGGCAAAATCACGGCCAAGTCTTAATAAGAAGTGAAGAACCAACAACATCAAGTCATCAAGTATGAACCAGTATTTGCGTTTCTCTACTGGCTTTCAATTCTTTTTCATCTTTTGTTTGTATGAGACAAAGACTTAGTTTGTTTGGTAAGAACTACAGATGAATTGGTTTTTGCAAAATATGTTTGGATCTTCTAACTTTTAAGTGTTCAGAATTCGGATTATTCGGATCATTAAGATCATTTTTGTTGGTTTGCATATAACCGAATAAACCGATATATCCGAATGGTCCAAAATTAAAAATTTTGTAATGAAATTAACCAAATTTCAACAAAATGTCAATTAATTTGGGTCGATCGGTAAAAAATTAATAACTGAATATTTCATGATCCAAACCGAACCGACCCGTTCATAATTTCGGATAGTGTCGGTAGTTTTTTCAATTTCCGAATTATCCAAATATCCGACAATCCAAACCGAACAGATTCGAATTATCCGAAATCGCATGACTAGTTTGAACGGACAACCCAGCCCATTGACCCGCGCCTTGATGAGGACATCTAGACAGCCATTGCACCGGTCATTCAACCTGGACCTCTTACGCGGTCCAAGAGGAAATCCTTCAAAGACAAGCTCAGTATGCTCCTGGAAAGTGGAACCGAAGAGGACCCTGAGCTGACCCAGACGACCAGCTCACACCCAGCCGCCCAGCCGTCCGGTGCCCACACATCTGACCAGACCAGTCCGTCCCATGCACCAACGACCGGTCCACGCCTTGACCCGTTCCAGCTAGACAAGGAACCATGGAGGTTCCTTCTAGAAGACTCTTCCTCCTCCGGTGTCTTTACCATTACCATTCAGTAGAGACCAAAAGTCGTGCTAGGAAATTGTACTCTTTTCCTATCTTCGGTTTTATCCCATTGGGTTTTCCGAAGAAGGTTTTAATGAGGCAATACTCTTAGTGCGCAAGGCGGTGAAGATTTGTTCACAATTTCACTCCATTCACAAGTCTTCATTCGAATTATATGCCTAAGTGTTATTGGGCTTTCTATCTTATTTCTATTTCTTTTAGACTACTAATAAAGGCCCAATCTTTACTTAATTGCCAATAAGTGAACTACATGTAGTTTTAATTCTTGTAGGATTAAACGCCTTGTAGTTTAACCTAAAGTTGTAACAAGGCATTATATAAGCCTCTTGTCTACACTTAATAAAATAACAAGTATTTTGATAAAACCTAATAGACTAGTGTCTAAAGTAGCCGCCATCAAGCTCCCTTGCAAGCAGCTGCCGACTTTAACCTCCATTGGTTGAAGTTCTTGGAGTATTACAAGCCCTTTTCACAGCTTGTGTAGTCCCTTCGATCCACCCCATCACTTCCATCGATTTCTGTCCAGCAACCAGAGATTCTCAGTGAAAGATAGCCTACCCTAAGTTCTTACATCATCTGGTATCAGAGCTTAAAACTCATGCTCATCAGGTTGATTCTATCCTTATTGTTTTTGGCGATTTTTCATTTGCTTTGTGCAAAAGTTTTGGCTTTTGATTGTGTTTCTTTCTCTTTCCCCTGAGGTTCTCGGTAAGAAGGAGAGGAATCAAGTCACATACCAAAAATATCATACACAAAAAAAATTAGGTTCTATCATTCCTTGTTTTTGCTTTCCATTGGTTGAAGTTCTTGTAGTATCACAAGCCCCTTTCACAGATTGTGTGGTCCCTTCGATCCACCCTATTACTTCCATCGATTTCTGTCCAGCAACCTGAGATTCTCGGTGAAAGACAGCCCACCCTAAGTTCTTACATCACGCCTGATACAAGTCCGGATGTCAGATGAAGTTCTGGATCAAGGTTGTGTTTGTGATCTCCAGAGAGAAACTCTTCCAGAGATTGCACAGCAAGGGTGGATGCGATTTGGACCACACAGGAGGTGGAGAACCTGTGATACACCAATATTCTTCAACCTGAAAATCCAATCAAGTTAGAAGAAGCTAAATTCGTTAGCAATAGGTAGGCTATGGCTGACGGCTAATTGTTCAGAGAATTAGGGTTGCTGTAGTTTTTTTTGTAAAAAGTCTGTCTAATTTTATTAACTCAAAGGCTTTAAATAGCCTAAGTACAGAAAAATAAAAACCCTATCCTAAAAGTTAGACATCCCACGATTTTTACCACAATTTTGGTAAATAATCTGGTCCAACTAATTAAATAAAATCCTATCCTAAAAATATATAAACCAAGATTTTTACCACTTCATTTGGTAAATAATCTGGTGTAATTAAATAAACTTAGTCTAAAACAAATAAATAATATAAATAAATAACGATTTTTATTACTGAAATAGACAAAGAAGTCTTCTACTTCAGACACACTAAGGGTGTTGCCTCATTAAAACCTTCTTCGGAAAACCCAGTGGGACAAAACCGAAGATAGGAAAAAGAGTACAATTCCTTGGCATGATTTTATGTGTCTTTACTCTTGGTGATAGTAAAGACACCGGAGGAAGAAGTCTGAAGCTGGAGAAGTTCACTCGAGAAGTGTGAGAGTGAATCTTCTCTTTTAGTGAACAAAACGGATGGGACTGGTCTCAGATCAGCTGGTTCTTGCTCGAGCACAAACTCCACAAAATGGTTGAACTTGTAGCTGATTGCTCTTGCCCTCTGTCGAGTGATTGGTCCACTTGGCACCTGAGGTATAATCTCTGCGTCAGCTGGCTCGCTTGAAGTCCTCAAAGCTCCAATGTCCTCATCATTCCCTCCCTCTTCAGAAGGTTTTGTCCTCAAAACTGGATCATTTCCTGCATCAAAAAATTCTAAGTCAGAAACATTGAATGTAGACGATACATTAAACTCACCTGGCAGCTCCAGCTGATATGCATTGTCGTTGATCTTTTTCAGGATTCTGAATGGTCCGTCTCCTCTCGGGGCAAGCTTGTCTTTTCTTTTCTGGGGGAACCGCTCTGTCCGCATGTGCAACCAGACCCAATCTCCTTCCTTGAAGCTCACTGCTTTGCGGCCCTTATTAGCTTGTTGAGCATAGGCTTCTGTCCTCTTTTCGATATTCTCCTTAGTCTTCTGATGAAGCTTTTTTACAAATTCAGCTTTGGTTTCTCCTTCTAAGTTCACAATCTCGGCTGGAGACAACGGAGTGAGATCCAGTGGTGACTGTGGATTAAATCCATAGACTATCTCAAATGGAGACATCTTAGTCGCTGAATGAATAGCTCGGTTGTAGGCGAACTCCACAAACGGAATACACTCTAACCAGCTCTTTAGGTTTCGGCCAATAGTAGATCTGATTAGAGTCGATAGTGTCCTATTAACCACCTCTGTCTGCCCATCTGTCTGCGGATGGCAAGTCGTCGAGAAAACTAGTTTGGTTCCTAGTTTCCTCCATAAGGATCTCCAGAAGTGACTCAGGAACTTCGTGTCTCGATCTGACACTATGGTTCTCGGGATACCATGAAGCCGCACCACTTCCTTAAAGAATAAGTTGGCGGTTTGGCTTGCGTTATTCGTCTTGGCACAAGGTATGAAATGCGCCATCTTTGAGAACCTGTCTACTACGACAAAGATGGAATCTTTGTGGTTTTGCTTAGGTAAGCCTAGCACAAATTCCATAGAAATATCAGTCCAAGGCGTAGTAGGAATAGGAAGAGGCATATACAAACCGTGAGGATGGATTTTCGACTTGGCTCGTTTGCAGACCAAACAACGAGCACAATGAGCCTCTACATCTCGCCTCTGATGCGGCCAATAGAAGTGTTCTTAAGAATGCTCAACGTCTTATCCACTCCGAAATGACCCATCAGTCCCCCTCCATGCGCCTCCCTCAATACTAAATCTCTTATGGAACCCCTTGGAATGCACAATCTCCTTTCCTTAAATAAGAATCCATCGAATAAGTAGTATTTGTTGTAGGCGCCCTTCCCATGTTCCTTGAATATCTCTTTGAAATCGTCATCAGCTGAATATAACTCCTTTATCAGCTCGAATCCTAGCACCTTTGATTCCATGATCGAGATTAAGTTATATCTCCTCGAAAGTGCATCAGCTACGACGTTCTCTTTTCCCTTCTTATACTTGATAACGTAAGGGAACGTCTCGATGAACTCTAGCCACCGTGCATGACGGCGCTACAACTTTGTTTGACCCTTGAGATGCTGAAGGGTTTGGTGGTCAGTGTGAATAACACACTCTCGGGCAAGCAAGTAATGCTGCCATGTCTCCATAGCTCTAACCAGTGCGTACAACTCCTTGTCATAAGTAGGATAGTTCAACGGCGCCCCGCTGAGTTTTTCACTGAAGTACGCGACCGGCCTGCCACCTTGTGTTAGCACGGCTCCTATCCCGACGCCAGATGCGTCACATTCGACTTCAAATGTTTTGTTGAAGTCTGGGAGAGCTAACACAGGAGCGTGAGTCAATCTGTCCTTAAGGAGCTGAAAAGCTCGATCTTGCTCTTCTCCCCAAGAAAACTCGCGGTTTTTCTTGATCACGGACGTTAACGGAGCTGCAATTGTGCTGAAGTCTCGGACAAAGCGTCTGTAGAAGCTCGCTAAGCCATGGAAACTCCGCACTAGACTGATACTAGTCGGCGTGGGCCAATCCTTTATGGCTTTAATCTTTTCTTCGTCGACTTTTAAATCCTGAGAGCTTACGACAAAGCCGAGGAACACGACTTGATCAGTGCAGAACGTGCACTTCTTAAGATTCGCGTACAACTTCTCCTTTTGAAGTGTACGAATCACCATCTCAAGATGTGACACGTGGTCAGAGTACGACGCACTATAGATAAGGATGTCGTCGAAATAAACGACGACAAACTTACTAATGTATGGTCTAAGAACGTGGTTCATTAGACGCATAAACGTACTTGGTGCGTTTGAGAGTCCAAATGGCATGACCAACCATTCGTACAGCCCTTGTTTCGTCTTGAATGCTGTCTTCCATTCATCTCCTTCTCGCATTCTGACTTGGTGATAACCGCTCTTTAGATCTATCTTGGAAAACACGGTAGCACCACTAAGCTCATCTAGCATGTCGTCCAATCTCGGAATCGGATGACGATACTTGATGGTGATGTTGTTGATGGCGCGACAATCAACACACATCCTCCAACTGCCATCCTTCTTTGGAACTAGAAGGACTGGAACCGCGCACGGGCTGAGACTTTCCCTGACATACCCTTGGGACATCAGTTATCGTATTTGGCGCTCAAGTTCTTGAGCTTCCTCTGGGTTAACCCGATAAGCGGCTCGGTTGGGCAACTGGGCACCTGGAACGAAATCAATGTTATGCTCAATCCCTCTAACTGGCGGCAGTCCAGGAGGCAGCTCCTCGGGGAATACATCGGCATAACTCTCTAGCAGTTCATTCACCTCAGATGGCAGCTTGAGGTCTATATTTTGAGCGCTTATAAATTCTTTGTACATTAGCAAGATAGCAGGCGTGTCTTTTCTGCTAACGGCCTTTCGTATGTCTCCAGAGTTAATAAGAAAGTTTTTATTACGCTTTGTTTCATCCTAGGCCATTCGAACCTGCATCTCATGTACTTCTCGAGGTGTCAATGGTGCTAAGTTATACTTGCGTCGTTCATGCTCGAACGTATACAAGTTCGTCCGTCCGTTGTGTGTAGTTTCCTTATCGAATTGCCACGGACGTCCTAGCAATAAATGACCAGCCTGCATTGGCACTACATCACATAACACTTGATCCTTGTAACGTCCCACGCTGAATGAAACGTTAACTTGATCAGATATGGGTAGTATGGCCTTGTCATTGAGCCATCTCAACTTATAAGGGTGTGGATGTTTGGTCCTCTTTAAGCCGAGCTTATCTACCATGTAGGCACTGGCTACGTTCGCGCACGAACCTCCGTCTATGATCAGCGAGCACACTTTTCCTTGAATTGTGCATCGAGAGTGGAATATGTTCTCTCGCTGAACGACCTCGTCAGGATGAACCATCGTGTTGAGAACTCGTCTCATCATCAAGAGTTCTCCGGTGTCCGGGTATTCAAGGTCGTCTTCTCCGGACTTGTCCAGGTCATCCTTGCTTCATCCTCTGATTCGTACTCTCCAGCTGGAGTGAGAATCATGGCTCGTTGGTTAGGACACTCCCGAGCCATATGTCCTCTTCCATTGCATTTAAAGCATTGGATGTCTCGACTTCTTGTAGAATGTGTAGTAGTGACCGGCTGCTGAGACGTGCTAGGGCCCGGTCGTGGAGTCTTAACACAACCATAATCTTCTTATTGACGCATTCGTTGGCGTAATGGCCAAGACCTTGGCTTTTGAAACACCTTACATCCCTAGCGAGGCCAGTTTTGCTCGGGGCCTTGTTATTGGTAGGGTTGCTTGACTCAGCCTTAAATGTGTTAGACCGCGTTTCATGTGGCCTGGATGCTCTATAGTCGCGGGTTTGAAGCGGTTTTGGAGTATAAGGTCCTGCCCCATGCATTGGTCTAGAAACCGGTCTCCTCTTCAACTGTTGCTCTATGAGAATGGCTTTATGCAAAAGCTCTTCCAGTTCTACATAGTGTTGCAGCTCCAGCCGATCTTGAATATCCCGGTTCAATCCTCCAATGAACCTTGACATGGTAGCTTCCCTATCTTCAGTAACTCCAGCCCTAATGAGAAGGGTTTCCATTTCTTGAAAATAGTCTTCAACTCCCCGGTTTCCTTGACTTAGCTGCCTTAGCCTAAGGTGAAGGTCCCGGTGGAAATGGGATGGGACGAACCTTCTTCTCATGATGTGCTTCAATTCTTGCCAGGTGTTGATAGGTGGTTCCCCATTTCTTCGTCTGGATATGACCGTTTGGTCCCACCAGCTCAAAGCGTAGTCGTAAAACTCTGTGATGGCAACCTTAACTTTACTAGATCCGGAGAAGTATTGGCAGGCAAAAACAAGCTCCATTTTCTGTTCCCACTCAAGGAAGGCAGTAGGGTCGTTCTTCCCATGAAAGGCAAGAATCTTTAGCTTGAGGTTGGAGATTCCATCTGGTTGAGCCTGTGGCCGATGGAAAGGCCTTCCTTGCCTTTGACTAGGAGTGGAATGATCACTCTGATAGAATTGGGCGGCGGCTTCATCTCCCAAGAAGCTTTGATCGGCCGGATTTCGGATGGATGAAATTTCCTCCCTTGGTTCAGGCCTCATAGGGTGTCCAGGTGTCCGGACTTGAGAAGTGGACACACGGGCAGGTTGATCCGGCTGGGGCTGATCTTGGAATAGAGCACGTCGCCTGTCAGGTCTTGGTTCAGGAAATATGTGGCGAATATCTTCCCTCAATCCGTCTCTTAGTCCAGCTTGCATCGACATAAACCGTTCCTCCATCATATTATTCATCCGGACAGTTAACTCCTCCAAAAGGCGAGTGTGAGTGGATTCAGCATCTTCAGAATCTCCCATTGCTTGATCCTGAAAATATGTTAAAGTGCCAATTAGCCAGCAAACTGTTCTAGTACTTGATTAAAATAGACAAACAATAGATTAGGGTTAGAATACAGCCTGATGGTTTGCTCTGATACCACTTGGTGTAATCCTGACCGGTCCAGGTTCACGATCCAGGCTCGTCCAGCAGGCGTGTTCAGTTTGGCCGAGTTTCGGTGCGGAAGGTCGAAGGACGGATCAAGTCGGAATCGAACTGGGAGCCGACAGGCGCACTGTCGGGAAGGCAATGGGCAGGGATCGGTATGTACTGGCGCCGAGTGTTGTGGATCCGATAGCGATGAATGGCAACGTCGCAATCGGGCGAGGCAGCGTGATGGAGCAATCGGGAAGGCTCCTACTGATCGGTTCGTTCACTTTGCGAGCATGGTGCCGATGCCGATCGATGCCGGTACGACAAGAGCGATAGAGCAGTACGAAGAAGTGCGACGATTTCGACTTGTCAGCGTGATCCGTCGGTAAGCGACAGGTCGCTAAACTACGGATCGACTGGTCACGAGGTGGACTGGGAATTAGGCGGAAAGCGATTTGTTCACAAGGGTGAAGGGACTACGAATGGCCAGGAACAGGATATGACACACCTATTCTGAGACCAAGAGTCCAAGAACACTTAGATATGACACACTAAGGCCTTGGATCAAAGATCAAATACTTGAATAATTTCACAAGGGAAATTTCTCATTCAAACATTCGATGGTCTCAAAAACAATGCAACCATACCTTTTATAAGTCAAGGCAGGCGCGGGCACAAGTACAGAGGCATGCTGCATGGACTTTACAAGACAAAGCCATGCACACGGTTTCATTCAAATTTAAATTAGACTTAAAGAAAAAAAATCCACCATTGCGAAAGTTGAAGATGGCCTTGAGATGGGCTTGGTCTTGTTGGTTCAAACACAAGCTAAAGGCCTTAGGCATTCGGACCCTTAAGGCCTAATCTAAGCCTCATCAAAACCTTAGATAGTAAAACCCAAAGGGGAAAAAACTATCTAAGGGAAAAGAGTACTCAGATTAAACCTCTTCCCGGAAATCTAATTCAATTAGCTTAGGAACCAAGCTACTCGTACCTTGTGATGCAAGGCTGAGCTAAATAGTTGATCACGGCCTGTTGAAGTGCTTTGGTGCGAGCCCGGGTTATGGGACCTTTAGACATGTCCAATGGTTCGGCCGGTTGGTCCCTAAGCGGCTGCGAATCATTAATCTGGTCGAGGCCACCTTTCCTCACGGTCGGCTGATCGATCTCACTCTTGCCCTGAACCTCATGTCGCCGTTTGCATTCCTGATTTTCCAAATGGACAGATCCATCTGCTGGTTTCTCATCCAAGGTCACATCACTAAAGAATTAGAACGGCAAGTCCAGGATCTTATGGCTCAATGATACGTCAGAGAGAGCCTTAGTCCATGTGCCATCACAGTCCTACTTGTACAGAAGAAGGACGGGAGCAGGAGGACGTGCATCGACTGTCGCGCCATCAACAATATCATGGTCAAGTATCGACACCCTATTTCGCGCTTGGACGACATGCTAGACGAATTAAGCGGAGCCCTTCTCTAAAATAAACATTAAAAGCGGATACCATCAAGTCAGGATGCGAGAAGGAGATGAATGGAAGATTGCGTTCAAGACCAAGCAGGATCTTTATGAGTGGCTAGTAATGTCGTTCGGCCTATACAACGCCCCAAGCACATTCATGCGCCTTATGAACCAAGTTCGTAGTAGTATACTTCGACGACATTCTAGTCTATAGTACGACCTACTCAGATCATTTGGAGCACTTAGAGGCTGTTATCACCAACCTTCAGAGAGAGCAGCTATACGCTTGCTTCAAGAAGTGCACGTTCTGCACTGACCAAGTTGTCTTCCTTGGCTTTGTTGTGAGTTCACAGGGACTCAGAGTGTACTATGAGAAGATCAAGGCCATCTAAGAGTGGACAATGCCGAAGAACGCCAGCAAGCTCTGTAGCTTCCACGAACTCGCCAGTTTCTACCGACGGTTTGTCTGAGACTTCAGCACGATCGCCGGTATGTTAACCTCAACGATAAAGAAGAACCAAGAATTTCGTTGGGAACACAATCAGGACAAGTCCTTTAAGCTGTTAAAGGAACGCCTCACCCACCCCCCAGTCTTAGTCCTGCCCGACTTCAAGCAGACCTTCGAGGTCGAATGCGATGGTTCAGGAATCGGCATAGGAGCAGTTCTGACCAAAGGCGGAAGACCTGTCGCTTACTTCAGCGAGAATTTAAGTGGAACCGCTCTTAACTATTTGACCTACGACATGGAGCTCTATGCATTGGTCCGAGCCTTAGAGACTTGGCAGCATTACCTACTTGTCAGGGAGTGTGTAATCCACACCGACCATGAGACACTCCAACATCTTAGAGGTCAATCAAAACTTAAGAATAGGCATGCTCGTTGGCTAGAGTATATCTACGTCATCAAGTACAAAAAGGGGACAGACAACGTTATGGCTGACGCCTTATCATGAAGATACAGTCTCATCTCCGTGATGGAATCAAAAGTTATAGGATTCGAGATGATCAAAGAGTTGTATGCTGAAGACATCGACTTCACTCAGGCATACCTGAGCACGACAAGGGCACCTACAACAACTTATGTTTGTTTTAAGGATTCCTTTTTAAGGAAAAGCATCTCTGCATTCCGAGAGGATCGATTCGAGAGCTACTTTCGACAAGACATTGAGCATCATTAAAGAGCATTTCTACTGGCCCCCACCAGCGACGAGATGTAAAGGCTTATTGTGCTAAGTGCCTTATCTGCAAACGGGCTAAATCCATGTTGTATCGGCAATGTCCACATGCCTTACCAGTTCCTTTTGCACCCTATACAGGCATCTCCATGGACTTCGTACTAGGAATGCCGAAAATCAACCACATGGACTCCATCTTCGTAGTGGTTGACCAATTTTCCAAGATGGCACATTTCATCGCTTGCAAAAAGACCAATGACGCAAGCCAGACAGCCGACTTATTCTTCAAGGAGATAGTAAGACTGCACGACATACCTAGAACGATTGTGTCCGACAAAGACACCAAGTTCCTCAGTCAATTTGGCGAGCGTTGTGGCGCAAATTAGGGAACAACCTCTTGTTTTCTACTGTGTATCATCCACAGACCGACGGACAGATAGAGCTGGTCAACATGACATTATCCCAGACACTGAGAGCAACGATTGGAAGAAACCTGAAGAACTGGTTGAAGTGCCTTTCGTATGTCGAGTTTGCTTACAACAGGGCTACACACTCCAGAACGAAGCGGTCTCTATTTGAAGTAGTCTAAGGCTTCAACCCTACCATGCCGATTGATTTCACACCCATTCCTCTCGGAGACACTATCAGTTTAGAGGGTGAAGCAAAGGTGAAATACATCAAGCGTCTACATGAAGAGACCAAGAAAACTCTGGAGCAACGGAACATCCATAACACCAAGAATACCAGAAAGGGCCGCCGACACATAGTTTTCATGGAGGGATATTGGGTTTAGCTACATCTTCAACCAGAGAGGTTTCCCTAGCGACGAAAAATCAAGCTTGCACCCCGTGGAGATGGTCCATTCCGCGTCCTACGAAGAATCAAAAACAATGCCTACCATCTCGAACTTCCAAGTGAGTATAACGTGTCTAGTACATTGATGTTTCTGACTTAGAGTTGTTTGATGCAGGTGAGGAGTTTGCTTTGGAGACCAAAGCACATCAAGAGGGAGGGAATGATGAGGACATCATACCAGCTACTGCACCGGTCATCCCACCAGGACCCCTCACACGGTCCAAGAGGAAGATTTTAGGAGACAAGCTCATCATGCTATTGAAGGATGGAACCGGAGAGGGACTCGGACCAACCAGGCCTAGCCCCAGATCGATCATGCCAGATCCAACCGTGCCAGGACCAGCCGAACCAGAACCAGCCGAACTGATTGTGTCAGGACCAACCGAACCATTCAAGCCGGACAAGGAACAATGGAGGTTCCTTCTCGAAGATTCTTCTTCCTCCGGTGTCTTTACCATTACTATCCGGTAGAGACACCAAAAGTCGTGATAGGAAATTGTAATCTTTTTGCTATCTTCGGTTTTGTCCCACAGGGTTTTCCGAAGAAGGTTTTAAAGAGGCAATACTTTTAGTGCGCAAGACGGTAAAGACTTGTTCACGATTCCACTTCATTCACAAGTCATCATCGATTTTTTCCTAAGTGTTTTACTGGGTTTTTCTATCTTTAACTATATTTTAGACTAGTATGTTATTTGGTTTTATAAGTCATGTTGGCTACTTAGGCCCAAAGCCCCCTTTAAATTCGCCATTAAGCAAACATCATGTTGTTTTTATTTCTTATATGGCTAAACATCATGTTGTTTATCCTAAGTTGTAAAAATGCATTATATAAGCCTTTGGACAATTCATTAATGAAAATAACAAGCAATTTAGAACAAAACCAAAACCTAAGACTTCTTGTCTAACAACCTAGGCACCGCCACCAAGGTTCCTTGGAGCAGTCGTGTTCTTCAACCAATCCTTGGTTGAAGTTATTGGAGTATCACAAGCCATTTCACAGCTTGTATGGTCCCATCGATCCACATTTCACTTCTTTGGAGCAGTCGTGTTCTTCAACCAATCCTTGGTTGAAGTTATTGGAGTATCACAAGCCATTTCACAGCTTGTAAGGTCCCATTGATCCACATATCACTTCCACCTCTTCTGTCCAACAATCTGAGTTCTCGGTGGAAGGACAGCCACCACACGGTTCTTGCATCACATTACCTCATTAAAAAACTAAAGAAAGAAAACCCAGTGGGAAAAAACATTTTCTAGGAAAAGAGTATAACACTTCATGATTAGGATCAGTGTTGTGAAAGAGAAGTAAGTCCAAGTCTTGGGTAGATGGACTTGCCAACCTTGAGAGTGGTAGTTTTAGTGAACACATCAGCTAGTTGATCTGAGTTCTATGAATAGCAAGGTAGGATAGTTCCTTTCTCAATAGATTTCCTCACATTATGGCAAATTACCTCAATATGCTTGGTTATCTCATGAAACATTGAGTTTGAAGCTATGTGTATTATTGCTTGATTGTCACAATGCACTGTGATTGGTGCCTCAATGCTTACTCCAAGGTCTTGTAATAGTATGCATTCAGTAGTAACCTTCCTCATTACTCTATACTCAGCTTCAGTACATGAAACAACATTCTGCTTCTTAGTCTTCCAAGTGACTAAGTTCCCACCTATAAGATTGCAATAGCCGGTAGTAGACCAACTGTCCTTTCTATCACATGTCCAATATGCATCACAATAGTCAACTACATTTTGTTTCTATAATTACCCATCCATTTACCTTGATCATGTGTGCTTTTTAAGTATCTCAAGATCCTATAGATCATATCCCAATGCCTTGTCTTTGGGTCTTGCATATGCTGGGATACCTGATTGACTGCAAAACACAAATCTGGTCTACTGATGGTTAAATATATTAGCTTACCAAAAACACTTCTATACAGCTTTGCTTCCTTAAACTCGCGATGTTCAATATCCCCCTGTGTTTATACTTTGTAGCCTTCTTCTAATGGGGTCTTGGCTGGTTTAGATTCTAGCAATCTTGTAGATGTTAGTAAGTCCAATACATACTTTCTTTGTGACAGAAAAGACATTCCTTAAACCTACACACTTCAATTCCTAAGAAGTATTTAAGTTCTCCTAGGTCTTTAATATCAAATACACCTTTTAAATATTCTTTTGTAGATGTTATGCGTACTTTATCACTTCCAGATATGATTATGTCATCAACATAGATGAGAATTACAATGATCCCATACTTACTTTGAAGTGTAAATAGGGTGTGTTCTACTTCTGACATTTTGAAGCCTCTGTCCCTTAAGGTTACATTCAGCTTGTGGTACCAGGCTCTAGGAGATTGCTTTAAGCCATATATAGTTTTCCTTAACCTCAGTGTATTGCCGGTTCCCACTTGATCTTTTAGACCTGGTAAAGGTATCATGTACACATTTTCTTCTAGTTCACCTTGCAAAAATGTATTTTTAACTACTGGAGCAAAAGTATCCCTATAGTCTTCACCTTAAGTCTGTGAGAATCTTCTATAGTCTTCACCTTAAGTCTGTGAGAATCCTCTAGCCAACAACCTAGCTTTGTATCTATCTATCTCACCATTGCTTTTATACTTAATGGTGAATATCCACTTAGAACTTACAGCCTTTTTTCCTTTAGTTAATGTGGCTGGTGCATATGTTTCTTTCTTCTCCATAGCTTGGCATTCAGCTTGAACAGCTTCTATCCAATCATTTATTGCCATTGCTTCCTTATAGCTTTTTGAAATCTGCTCTTTATCAAGACTTAGGATAAATGCAACATGAGAAGCATGTATATGAACTAAATTACATACTCCATGATCATGGTGAACTACTGCATTGTGATTGTAGTAGAAGTTGGGTGGAAATCTCTACATTGTGCTTCTTCTAAGGACAACAGTCGGTTCCCCTTGAGTTGTATTGTCCTTTTCTTATAAAGCTTGAACAAGATTAGGTTGAATATCCCTTTGTCTCTTTGAATCTGAAACTAGTATTTCTTCTTCTGAATCCTCTTGATCATGTGTAGATGCTTGCCCGCCCTCATGATCAATAGGATGAACGAGAGCTGGTGCTGGAACTAGAGCTGGAGCGGTGCTAATTAATGTTTGGACGATGCTGGCGCGGGAGTTGGTTAACGCCGGGATGAGGCAGGAATTGGAGCTGGTTTGTGTTGCGCTTCTTGTTCCTGACCGTGTGGCACCGGAGGCCGTATTGTTATGGGTGTAGGGCTGGAAATTCTTGAGACTAGCTGAGGGTGTCATGTGAGAGAAGAAGGTGGACTAGCTGATAGAGCTGATTCTTGTGTGATTCCAAAGCTTTCAGGGAGTCCTCTAAGGTTCTCAGCTTGGTCAGAAGTATTAGAAGAGATGTCTTTGAATATATCCCAGGTTCCTTCTTCATAGAAACCTATGGCTTAATTGAATTTCATATCTCTAGACACCAAGACTCTTTTAGTCTCTGGATTTTAACATTTGTAGCCTTTTTGTGTTGTTGAGTATCCAATAAACATTGCCTTGGTACTTTTTTCATCCAATCTGTTCCTTTGTTCACCTGGTACTAAGACTTATCAAACACACTCAAATACTCTTAGATGTTCAAGAATAGGCTTTGTTTGATTCAGTACCTCAAATGGAGACAAGTCATCTTGAATTTAGCAGGAATCCTATTGATTAGATAGCATGCTGTCATGAGTGCATCTCCCAAAAATCGCTTGGGAACCTTCATATAGAACATCATGGATCTCACCACTTCCATCAAATGTTTGTTCTTCCTTTCAGCTAATTCATTTTGTTGAAGAGTACAGGGACAGCTTGTTTGGTGTGTGATTTCATACTTTCTAAGATGTTCTTGAAACTTCTGGCTAGTCTATTCACCACCATTATCAGATCTGAAACACTTTATCTTGGCATTGTATTGGTTAGTCACATAAGTTTGAAAGTTATAAATGCTTCTAGCACCATATCTTTAGATTTAATCAAGATAACCCATGTATACATAGATTTTTCGTCTATAAAAATAACAAAATATTTTTGGTTTTCCCTAGATAAGATAGGTGAAGTCCATAAATCAGAGTGAACTAGATCAAAACAATGCTCATAAGTATGTCCAGATTATTGAAAAACTGTCTTACAATGCTTACCTAAGATGTAAGCTTCACACAATACATTTTGAAATTTTAAGCTAGGCATTAACAATTCTAAAGCTCTAGCATGTGGTGTCCTAATATAGCATGCCATAGATCAGCTTTCACACTACTATCTATACTAGCTACACATGATTTTAATGCATCATCCAAGTGAAGATCTTTCAAGCACATACAAGTCATTCCTAGTAGTTCATTTTCCTAGAACTCTTCAAGTTTCAATATCCTGAAAGAAGAAATCATTAGGACCAAATTTTGCATGACAGTTCAAATCAGTAGTAGCTCTTTTAACAGATAAGAGGTTAGAGGTAAAGGATGGCATATAGAATACTTTAGATTTTCTATCAAACAACTTTAACTTTCCTATTCCTTTGATAGACACCTTAGTTCCATTAGCAGTTAGCACATTTCCTAAAACAGGTTTTAGGTTCTCTATTAAATCTATATCACTAATCATGTGATGAAAAGCTTCAAAATCTACTATCAAAGGTTTAGAATAACTAGAAGTTTGAAAAAAGGCATGAAGAGATTTACCAATCACATTACCAGAGTTTAAGGCCTTGATGATGGCTTCTAGATCTGATTTTTTTACATATTCTGATTGAGTAGTGATGGTTTACGTTGTGAGCTAGACCAGGGAATGAACAAGAAGAGGCGCCAGCTGAGGTGGACTGATTTGGATCCCCGACTTGGTAAGAGGAAGGACCGCTTGGTATTTGCACCTTATTAGAGTTGGCGCCTGATTGGTGTGTCTTCATCTTGTTCATTAACTGACGTGGGTTGAGCTCAGGGTGAAGAATTCAGCACTCCTTCTTTGAATGGCCTATCTTCTTGCAATGGTCGTAGATTATCTTCTTATTCTCTTCAGATTTAAAAAGGCTCTTTTGTACAATGGCCATTTCTTATTTGTGTCCAAATGGCCCACGAGAACCTTGTTTTCTTTGTATTTTAACACACACATCTTCAAGACTTGGTAGCTTGTCTTCTCTGAGCAGATGTTTTATCAAAACAGTATGGCTAGAGTTAAGGGTTATAAGTAACTCAAATACCTTGTCCTGCTCTCTCCTTTCAGTGAGGATGATGAGATCAATGGTGGCTGTTCTAAGCATGTCTAGTTCTGCCCACAAAGCTCTAAATGTCCCATAATGTTTGGTGAACTCCACTTCTTTTTGTTTAAGATCATTTAGGGACTTTTTTACTTCAAAAATTCTTATGAGATTTGAAGTATTTCCATAGACATTATTTAGTGTCTCCCAAAGGTCTTTTGCATTTTCACAGTAGGAGTAAGCTTCAAGAAGTGATCCTTCAAGTGAATTCTGGAGAATAGAGAGTACCAGCTGGTCTTCTTTAAACCACTTCTCCAACATCTCAGTTTCACCATGGTCTTGTACACTCTAGCGTCCCCTTCCAATGCAATTATAGGTCCCTTACTATGAAGCACATGAGACCAAAGACCCCTACTGCATAAAGTAGTTTTTATGGTCCTTGAAAAAAGGAGGTAGTAGAATCTAACCAATTCTAACTGCTCCACCAACCGCCTAACCACTAACAAATTTGTGATCAAGACTTATCTGAACAGATCACTAACCACCAACTAACTTCTCTTACCCGCCTAACAACTAACCGTTTGTAACTAATTCTCAACTTGACCTAAAAACCTCTAACCACTTAACTAACCAGATTTTAGGTAGTTTTTTTTAAAAAAATAACTTCCTAGCTAATTAGTTAAACCAGAACAAACTTATTCTACCTTTTATTAATAACAAAAAATCATTCAAGAAAGTGATTCTTAAACACCAAAACTTGAAGGTTTGATTTAAAAAAAATCTTCTAAAATTCTTCCCAAGACCTTAGGCTAACCCTTTTATGATTCAATCAAACTCGATTCTTTCTAGGAAAATACTAAGAGGATTCTTGAAAAAAAATCAAAAACACCTTGAATTCAAAAAGAAGAAATAATGCACTTCTTGGATTGATGTTACAGTGATTCTTGTGAAGGATTGAAGTTATTTGAGACCAGAATAGGTAGATAATGAAGATTCTTTGGGCCGACTCTTGTAGTTGATGAGGAGGATCAAGTACTTCTTCAAGCGATGATGAGGCACAATGAGAGGTGAGATCACGGTTTCTAACGGGTTGTATGAGATAATCAGCGACATCTACTGATTATAATTGGTAGAAAAGGTTTTGATCATGGTGATTCAAAGGAGGTTGCGAGGTATTGATGAAGAAGACTAAAAGAAAATGATGAGTAAAGAGATTAAAGGAAAGAAATTTGAGATTATGCCTTAGGAGGCTCTGATACCATGAAAAATTAAGAGAATGATGAACAAGAATTTAGTAAGAAATCGCCAGGAAATAATTAATTTGAGAGAGATTAGAGAGAATATAGAGAAATTGATTTTATTAGAATGTGAGAATATGTTTTCAGGAATCCTATTATGGGTGTAGGGCTGGAAATTCTTGAGACTAACTGAGGGTGTCATGTGAGAGAAGAAGGTGGACTAGCTGATAGAGCTGATTCTTGTGTGATTCCAAAGCTTTCAGGGAGTCCTCTAAGGTTCTCAGCTTGGTCAGAAGTATTAGAAGAGATGTCTTTGAATATATCCCAGGTTCCTTCTTCATAGAAACCTATGGCTTAATTGAATTTCATATCTCTAGACACCAAGACTCTTTTAGTCTCTGGATTTTAACATTTGTAGCCTTTTTGTGTTGTTGAGTATCCAATAAACATTGCCTTGGTACTTTTTTCATCCAATTTGTTCCTTTGTTCACCTGGTACTAAGACTTATCAAACACACTCAAATACTCTTAGATGTTCAAGAATAGGCTTTGTTTGATTCAGTACCTCAAATGGAGACAAGTCATCTTGAATTTAGCAGGAATCCTATTGATTAGATAGCATGCTGTCATGAGTGCATCTCCCAAAAATCGTTTGGGAACCTTCATATAGATGTTCAAGAATTTAGCAGGAATCCTATTGATTAGATAGCATGCTGTCATGAATTTCCAGCCCTACACTCACTTAAATGTTCAAGAATAGGCTTTGTTTGATTCAGTACCTCAAATGGAGACAAGTCATCTTGAATTTAGCAGGAATCCTATTGATTAGATAGCATGCTGTCATGAGTGCATCTCCCAAAAATCGCTTGGGAACCTTCATATAGAACATCATGGATCTCACCACTTCCATCAAATGTTTGTTCTTCCTTTCAGCTAATTCATTTTGTTGAAGAGTACAGGGACAGCTTGTTTGGTATGTGATTTCATACTTTCTAAGATGTTCTTGAAACTTCTGGCTAGTCTATTCACCACCATTATCAGATCTGAAACACTTTATCTTGGCATTGTATTGGTTAGTCACATAAGTTTGAAAGTTATAAATGCTTATAGCACCATATCTTTAGATTTAATCAAGATAACCCATGTATACATAGATTTTTCGTCTATAAAAGTAACAAAATACTTTTGGTTTTCCCTAGATAAGATAGGTGAAGTCCATAAATCAGAGTGAACTAGATCAAAACAATGCTCATAAGTATGTCCAGATTATTGAAAAACTGTCTTACAATGCTTACCTAAGATGTAAGCTTCACACAATACATTTTGAAATTTTAAGCTAGGCAGTAACAATTCTAAAGCTCTAGCATGTGGTGTCCTAATATAGCATGCCATAGATCAGCTTTCACACTACTATCTATACTAGCTACACATGATTTTAATGCATCATCCAAGTGAAGATCTTTCAAGCACATACAAGTCATTCCTAGTAGTTCATTTTCCTAGAACTCTTCAAGTTTCAATATCCTGAAAGAAGAAATCATTAGGACCAAATTTTGCATGACAGTTCAAATCAGTAGTAGCTCTTTTAACAGATAAGAGGTTAGAGGTAAAGGATGGCATATAGAATACTTTAGATTTTCTATCAAACAACTTTAACTTTCCTATTCCTTTGATAGGCACCTTAGTTCCATTAGCAGTTAGCACATTTCCTAAAACAGGTTCTAGGTTCTCTATTAAATCTATATCACTAATCATGTGATGAAAAGCTTCAAAATCTACTATCAAAGGTTTAGAATAACTAGAAGTTTGAAAAGAGGCATGAAGAGATTTACCAATCACATTACCAGAGTTTAAGGCATTGATGATGGCTTCTAGATCTGATTTTTTTACATATTCTGATTGAGTAGTCATGGTTTACGTTGTGAGCTAGACCAGGGAATGAAGAAGAAGAGGCGCCAGCTGAGGTGGACTGATTTGGATCCCCGACTTGGTAAGAGGAAGGACCGCTTGGTATTTGCACCTTATTAGAGTTGGCGCCTGATTGGTGTGTCTTCATCTTGTTCATTAACTGACGTGGGTTGAGCTCAGGGTGAAGAATTCAGCACTACTTCTTTGAATGGCCTATCTTCTTGCAATGGTCGTAGATTATCTTCTTATTCTCTTCAGATTTAAAAAGGCTCTTTTGTACAATGGCCATTTCTTATTTGTGTCCAAATGGCCCACGAGAACCTTGTTTTCTTTGTATTTTAACACACACATCTTCAAGACTTGGTAGCTTGTCTTCTCTGAGCAGATGCTTTATCAAAACAGTATGGCTAGAGTTAAGGGTCATAAGTAACTCAAATACCTTGTCCTGCTCTCTCCTTTCAGTGAGGATGATGAGATCAATGGTGGCTGTTCTAAGCATGTCTAGTTCTGCCCACAAAGCTCTAAATGTCCCATAATGTTTGGTGAACTCCACTTCTTTTTGTTTAAGATCATTTAGGGACTTTTTTACTTCAAAAATTCTTATGAGATTTGAAGTATTTCCATAGACATTATTTAGTGTCTCCCAAAGGTCTTTTGCATTTTCACAGTAGGAGTAAGCTTCAAGAAGTGATCCTTCAAGTGAATTCTGGAGAATAGAGAGTACCAGCTGGTCTTCTTGAAACCACTTCTCCAACATCTCAGTTTCACCATGGTCTTGTACACTCTAGCGTCCCCTTCCAATGCAATTATAGGTCCCTTACTATGAAGCACATGAGACCAAAGACCCCTACTGCATAAAGTAGTTTTTATGGTCCTTGAAAAAAGGAGGTAGTAGAATCTAACCAATTCTAACTGCTCCACCAACTGCCTAACCACTAACCAATTTGTGATCAAGACTTATCTGAACAGATCACTAACCACCAACTAACTTCTCTTACCCGCCTAACAACTAACCGTTTGTAACTAATTCTCAACTTGACCTAAAAACCTCTAACCACTTAACTAACCAGATTTTAGGTAGTTTTTTTAAAAAAAATAACTTCCTAGCTAATTAGTTAAACCAGAACAAACTTATTCTACCTTTTATTAATAACAAAAAATCATTCAAGAAAGTGATTCTTAAACACCAAAACTTGAAGGTTTGATTTAAAAAAAATCTTCTAAAATTCTTCCCAAGACCTTAGGCTAACCCTTTTATGATTCAATCAAACTCGATTCTTTCTAGGAAAATACTAAGAGGATTCTTGAAAAAAAATCAAAAACACCTTGAATTCAAAAAGAAGAAATAATGCACTTCTTGGATTGATGTTACAGTGATTCTTGTGAAGGATTGAAGTTATTTGAGACCAGAATAGGTAGATAATGAAGATTCTTTGGGCCGACTCTTGTAGTTGATGAGGAGGATCAAGTACTTCTTCAAGCGATGATGAGGCACAATGAGAGGTGAGATCACGGTTTCTAACGGGTTGTATGAGATAATCAGCGACATCTACTGATTATAATTGGTAGAAAAGGTTTTGATCATGGTGATTCAAAGGAGGTTGCGAGGTATTGATGAAGAAGACTAAAAGAAAATGATGAGTAAAGAGATTAAAGGAAAGAAATTTGAGATTATGCCTTAGGAGGCTCTGATACCATGAAAAATTAAGAGAATGATGAACAAGAATTTAGTAAGAAATCGCCAGGAAATAATTAATTTGAGAGAGATTAGAGAGAATATAGAGAAATTGATTTTATTAGAATGTGAGAATATGTTTTCAGGAATCCTATTATGGGTGTAGGGCTGGAAATTCTTGAGACTAACTGAGGGTGTCATGTGAGAGAAGAAGGTGGACTAGCTGATAGAGCTGATTCTTGTGTGATTCCAAAGCTTTCAGGGAGTCCTCTAAGGTTCTCAGCTTGGTCAGAAGTATTAGAAGAGATGTCTTTGAATATATCCCAGGTTCCTTCTTCATAGAAACCTATGGCTTAATTGAATTTCATATCTCTAGACACCAAGACTCTTTTAGTCTCTGGATTTTAACATTTGTAGCCTTTTTGTGTTGTTGAGTATCCAATAAACATTGCCTTGGTACTTTTTTCATCCAATCTGTTCCTTTGTTCACCTGGTACTAAGACTTATCAAACACACTCAAATACTCTTAGATGTTCAAGAATAGGCTTTGTTTGATTCAGTACCTCAAATGGAGACAAGTCATCTTGAATTTAGCAGGAATCCTATTGATTAGATAGCATGCTGTCATGAGTGCATCTCCCAAAAATCGCTTGCGAACCTTCATATAGATGTTCAAGAATTTAGCAGGAATCCTATTGATTAGATAGCATGCTGTCATGAATTTCCAGCCCTACACTCACTTAAATGTTCAAGAATAGGCTTTGTTTGATTCAGTACCTCAAATGGAGACAAGTCATCTTGAATTTAGCAGGAATCCTATTGATTAGATAGCATGCTGTCATGAGTGCATCTCCCAAAAATCGCTTGGGAACCTTCATATAGAACATCATGGATCTCACCACTTCCATCAAATGTTTGTTCTTCCTTTCAGCTAATTCATTTTGTTGAAGAGTACAGGGACAGCTTGTTTGGTATGTGATTTCATACTTTCTAAGATGTTCTTGAAACTTCTGGCTAGTCTATTCACCACCATTATCAGATCTGAAACACTTTATCTTGGCATTGTATTGGTTAGTCACATAAGTTTGAAAGTTATAAATGCTTATAGCACCATATCTTTAGATTTAATCAAGATAACCCATGTATACATAGATTTTTCGTCTATAAAAGTAACAAAATACTTTTGGTTTTCCCTAGATAAGATAGGTGAAGTCCATAAATCAGAGTGAACTAGATCAAAACAATGCTCATAAGTATGTCCAGATTATTGAAAAACTGTCTTACAATGCTTACCTAAGATGTAAGCTTCACACAATACATTTTGAAATTTTAAGCTAGGCAGTAACAATTCTAAAGCTCTAGCATGTGGTGTCCTAATATAGCATGCCATAGATCAGCTTTCACACTACTATCTATACTAGCTACACATGATTTTAATGCATCATCCAAGTGAAGATCTTTCAAGCACATACAAGTCATTCCTAGTAGTTCATTTTCCTAGAACTCTTCAAGTTTCAATATCCTGAAAGAAGAAATCATTAGGACCAAATTTTGCATGACAGTTCAAATCAGTAGTAGCTCTTTTAACAGATAAGAGGTTAGAGGTAAAGGATGGCATATAGAATACTTTAGATTTTCTATCAAACAACTTTAACTTTCCTATTCCTTTGATAGGCACCTTAGTTCCATTAGCAGTTAGCACATTTCCTAAAACAGGTTCTAGGTTCTCTATTAAATCTATATCACTAATCATGTGATGAAAAGCTTCAAAATCTACTATCAAAGGTTTAGAATAACTAGAAGTTTGAAAAGAGGCATGAAGAGATTTACCAATCACATTACCAGAGTTTAAGGCATTGATGATGGCTTCTAGATCTGATTTTTTTACATATTCTGATTGAGTAGTCATGGTTTACGTTGTGAGCTAGACCAGGGAATGAAGAAGAAGAGGCGCCAGATGAGGTGGACTGATTTGGATCCCCGACTTGGTAAGAGGAAGGACCGCTTGGTATTTGCACCTTATTAGAGTTGGCGCCTGACTGGTGTGTCTTCATCTTGTTCATTAACTGACGTGGGTTGAGCTCAGGGTGAAGAATTCAGCACTCCTTCTTTGAATGGCCTATCTTCTTGCAATGGTCGTAGATTATCTTCTTATTCTCTTCAGATTTAAAAAGGCTCTTTTGTACAATGGCCATTTCTTATTTGTGTCCAAATGGCCCACGAGAACCTTGTTTTCTTTGTATTTTAACACACACATCTTCAAGACTTGGTAGCTTGTCTTCTCTGAGCAGATGTTTTATCAAAACAGTATGGCTAGAGTTAAGGGTCATAAGTAACTCAAATACCTTGTCCTGCTCTCTCCTTTCAGTGAGGATGATGAGATCAATGGTGGCTGTTCTAAGCATGTCTAGTTCTGCCCACAAAGCTCTAAATGTCCCATAATGTTTGGTGAACTCCACTTCTTTTTGTTTAAGATCATTTAGGGACTTTTTTACTTTAAAAATTCTCATGAGATTTGAAGTATTTCCATAGACATTATTTAGTGTCTCCTAAAGGTGTTTTGCATTTTCACAGTAGGAGTAAGCTTCAAGAAGTGATCCTTCAAGTGAATTCTGGAGAATAGAGAGTACCAGCTTGTCTTCTTGAAACCACTTCTCCAACATCTCAGTTTCACCATGGTCTTGTACACTCTAGCGTCCCCTTCCAATGCAATTATAGGTCCCTTACTATGAAGCACATAAGACCAAAGACCCCTACTGCATAAAGTAGTTTTTATGGTCCTTGAAGAAAGGAGGTAGTAGAATCTAACCAATTCTAACTGCTCCACCAACCGCCTAACCACTAACCAATTTGTGATCAAGACTTATCTGAACAGATCACTAACCACCAACTAACTTCTCTTACCCGCCTAACAACTAACCGTTTGTAACTAATTCTCAACTTGACCTAAAAACCTCTAACCACTTAACTAACCAGATTTTAGGTAGTTTTTTTTAAAAAAAAATAACTTCCTAGCTAATTAGTTAAACCAGAACAAACTTATTCTACCTTTTATTAATAACAAAAAATCATTCAAGAAAGTGATTCTTAAACACCAAAACTTGAAGGTTTGATTTTAAAAAAATCTTCTAAAATTCTTCCCAAGACCTTAGGCTAACCCTTTTATGATTCAATCAAACTCGATTCTTTCTAGGAAAATACTAAGAGGATTCTTGAAAAAAATCAAAAACACCTTGAATTCAAAAAGAAGAAATAATGCACTTCTTGGATTGATGTTACAGTGATTCTTGTGAAGGATTGAAGTTATTTGAGACCAGAATAGGTAGATAATGAAGATTCTTTGGGCCGACTCTTGTAGTTGATGAGGAGGATCAAGTACTTCTTCAAGCGATGATGAGGCACAATGAGAGGTGAGATCACGGTTTCTAACGGGTTGTATGAGATAATCAGCGACTTCTACTGATTTTAATTGGTAGAAAAGGTTTTGATCATGGTGATTCAAAGGAGGTTGCGAGGTATTGATGAAGAAAACTAAAAGAAAATGATGAGTAAAGAGATTAAAGGAAAGAAATTTGAGATTATGTCTTAGGAGGCTCTGATACCATGAAAAATTAAGAGAATGATAAACAAGAATTTAGTAAGAAATCGCCAGGAAATAATGAATTTGAGAAAGATTATATAGAATATAGAGAAATTGATTTTATTAGAATGTGAGAATATGTTTTCTTAGATTACAAGTAAGGAGAGAGAGAATTATTTATACTAACTTACTCTAGACCTGTTTGGTTACAAGATTAGACTAATACATATTTGGATACAAGGATAGTCAATCTTTAGTGACAAACACTCTCCTTCCTTATACACCTAGGCGCCATATGCTCCTCTTATCTCTTCTTCATTTCTACACTAAGGCCTTTGTGAATCCAAGCCAAGTCAAGCCATTATTTATTTTAACTTTAAATAAGCATTTATTAGTTGGTTGCATGTCCTTGCATGCTCTTGGAAGTTATTCCAAGCATGCAAGCCTTGTAGTCTTTCAATTTCTTGCATGTTCTTGCATGCTCTTGGAACTTGTGCCACGCATGCAAGGCCTTTTCTTTCTCTATTTAAGCTTGTCCATTGGCCATTTGTACTCCTATCAAATTTTTAATCAAGAAGTTTCTTTTTTATTTAAAGATTTTGATAATTCGAACAGTGTGTAATATATGTTCTTCTCTTAGATCTCCTCTTGGTGTGTAATATCATAGAGCCATCTAAGAAATCTTTATGCTCTTTTGTGTGTCATATCCAAACAAGCATAAGCTCACACTCGTTATGCGTCATATCCAAACAAGCATAAGCTCTTTTCGCAGTCTTTGTGCGACCCATCGCTCCACATCACTTGGCAGTTTGAGCTCACACTCGTTGTGCAAGGCTTATCTCATTCTTCATCTTCTTGTTGTGCCGATTTTTGCTTTTTATCCTTCCTATGATCGCATCATTTGGTATCAGAGCAACACAACAAGAAGGTTACTTGATCCAGAAGATATTGAGGAAACTATCACAGCCAGAATGAAGCAATGGAGGAACTTTTTTGTTGCCAATTTTTCGAAAGAGATGAAGGAAGCACTTATGGATGTGTTAAAGAACCAGCCAAAGAGTTCAACCAAACATCCATCCGTAGCTAAGAACACACACCATGAATTTCTCGAAATTGGAGAAGTTGAATCTGAAGATGAGAATGCTTGGCAACCACTTTGGGAAATTTACCCTGAAGACTGTACAAAAGAAAAAACAAAGGATTTGCAACAACTCAAGTGCTCTACTCAACTAAAAGAGAACACAACAAACAGATAGATGTCAAAAAATTCGAAAGCAACCACTTCAAGATTACTCGGATTTTAGGACAAATTTTTTTCAAGTGGGAGAGGATGATGTGATCCTTCCCAACACTGACAGACAGGATGGACTCACGGACAACCATGCAAATGATCCAATGGTCGACCCTAAGGAGAACCCGGATGGCCGCAGCACGGGCGACCCAACGGACTACCAGATGGATGACCCAACGGACTACCCAACAGAAGATCAGTCGAACAACCCGACAGATGAGCAGAAGGACGACCAGGATGGACGCGAGATGAACGCACGAATGACCCAGAGGATATTCCAAACAAACGGACGGACAACCATGCATATGAGCCGCTGGATTTTGAAAATTGATCAAGTGACCCAGTTATGCTCTTTTTCCTTATCTTTGGGGTTTTTCATTGGGTTTATCAAAGATGGGTTTTTAATAAGGCATTTGTGCCACTTATCCCTAAGGCCTTTGTGAATCCAAGCCCAAGTTCATCCACCATTTATTTAAATTTAAATAAGCATTTATTAGTTGGTTACATGTTCTTGCATGCTCTTGGAAGTTTTTTCAAGCATGCAAACCTTGTAGTCTTTCAATTTCTTGCATGTTTCTGCATGCTCTTGGAACTTGTGCCAAGCATGTAAGGCCTTTTCTTTCTCTATTTAAGCTTGGCCCTTGTCCATTTGTACTCCTATCAAATTTTTAATCTAGAAGTTTCTTTTTTCTTTAAATATTTTGATCATTTGAACAGTGTGTAATATATTTTCTTCTCTTAGATTTCCTCTTGGTTTGTAATATCATAGAGCCATCTAGGAAATTCTCATGCTCTTTGATGTGTCATTTCCAAACAAGCATAAGCTAGTATATCAAAGGTAATTCCACAGCCTTTGTGCGACCCATTGCTCCACATCCTTTGGAAATTTGAGCTCATGCTAATTGTGCAAGGCTTATCCCATTCTTCATCCCCTTGTTGTGCCAATTTTGGGTTTTGATCCTTCCTAGGATCACATCAAATTAGGTTCAAGTTCAAAGGATTATACGTAAAGTGACTAAGTTAGCTCCAAAGCTAATGGCTTTTTCAAAAGTGAGAATTTTCAAACATGGTGTTTCCGTTATTTTAACGTTTTCAAAGGTGTTTAACAGTCATGAAAGAGCAAAGTGTTATCCTATTATAAACCTAATGCGTAAAATTCTAATAATATAATTCTTTTTATGACTATATTTTAAACTTAGGACTATATTCTAAAACTTAATGAAATTCAAACATGATTGAAGAAATAAAAACAAACTTAAGAACGTGATCCCTCCCCCAGACCTTCACACCGTCACAGTAGAATGAAAAAGTGGAAAGGATGATGGCTGTGCACGGCATTTGCGCTTCCTGGAGGCAGCGCCGATCTGGCAGCTCATCTTTTGTCCCAACTTTCGGATGTCTTTCTTTTTCTGTTGAACTGTGCGGGTAATGTTGTTGATGTTGCGTTGTTGATACTTTCAGAACATCTGGCGGAGGTTGATATGTCTGTGGGCTGGGTGCATGTGCTTGCAATCGATCACATCAGAATACAACACGAAAGTGAAGCGTTCAGTTGCTTCCCCTGCTTCTGATTGCTCTATTTTCCCAAGAACTGACCTGACTGCTCCGACTATACCGCGAAATGGGATTATTGGCGGAGGAGCTTGCCTATCGCATGATGACCGTGGAGAAAAGAAGATCACATTCTCACGTCGTCGTATGTTTTTGAGAGGCCAGTGTGAGAGTATGATTTTTCTGTCCTTCTTCCTTGGATGGAGATCTTCGGCCGTGTTCCACATTTGGAACACATCAAGTGGTATCATAGCACAACACCAGGTTGAGTTCACTTCTTCCTTTTCACTTTTCTTGTGTTTTCAAATTTGTTTACTAAAATTTTTTAAGGTGTGGATCGCGAGTCTAGAATTTGGTTTGTGACCTCTGAAATTCTGTTAGTTGAGTAGCTCTTAAAATTCATATTTAGACCTATATAGTTTGTTAAAACCGTTTCATAAACCAATTAATTTGTTTCTTTTTATATAACTTAGGCGAGTATCTCTTTAGTTCTTTGAACCTTTTTACTCGCGAGTGTTTGTGTTGTACCTTTCAGGTACCATGGCCGAGTCTGATGAAGCCTAATCCAACCACACCAGACTCATTGAAACCCTCACAGCCCGCATGGATGAAATGATGAACGCCAAATTTAATGCCATAAGGACTGGCCTACGTGAAAGTCTGCATGAAGAATTATGACACCTTCATCCTATACAGCCGCTATCACCTCAGCATGAGCCAAGACCTAACCGCCGCCGCCTTGAAATGAAACACTACATTGATCTAGAAAAAATGCTACATAAATCTTTAATCATAGAACAACAAATTAAGCATATACCATACTTACGTCCTTCCTATGGTGCAGGTTCCGCGAGTTCCAAGGGCCTTGTACCACACTTGTTTCTACAGTCTCGTCCAATGGAGACGAGACCGAGCCAAGTGCGCGCTGAAGCCAACCCACCATACAACAAAATGGATAAGGGAAAAACTCTATAAAGACCAGCAAGACACCAGGACATTAGGTGCTTCAAATGTTGGGGCTTTGGACACTATGCTACCGAGTGCACTAATAAGAAAGTAATGGTGCTTATGGAGAATGGAAAGGTGGAAACGGAGGAAGAAGAAGATCCTAACCAAGACCCACTCTCTGATGATGGGACCGAGAAACCAGTTCAAGGACAGCTTCTGGTTGCTAGGCGCACCCTCAGTGTTCAATAAAAAGTGGATGAGCAGGAACAACGTGAGAACCTCTTCCACTCTTGTTGCTTGTTAAAGGGAAAGGTTTGTAGTTTGATAATTGATGGAGGCAGCTGCACCAATGTGGCAAGTGAGGAGATGCTGAAGAAGTTAGGAATGATGATGGAGAAGCATCCTAAACATTACCCTCTACAGTGGCTAAATGACTCAGGCGAATTGCGTGTGATCCATCAGGTGACCGTCCCTTTGTCCATTGGCAAGTACCAGGATCAGATCATATGTGATGTTCTACCCATGAAGGTGGGACACATACTCCTAGGAAGGCCATGGTAATCAGATAGGAAGGTTACTCATGATGGCTACACTAATCGCCACTACTTCACCTTCCAAGGCCGTAAGACGACTCTAATTCCAATGAGTCCACAGGAGGTGTACCTCGACCAGCTACAGCTCAAACAACAGAAAAGGTCAATGGTAAAATTACTATTTCAAAAACAAGCATCCGGTTCTTTTAATCGTTTATAAGGATTCACATACTGATTCATCCAACTCTAAGCTGGATTTTCTGAGCAAGTTTTCTAAGCTATTGCAGGATTTCCAGGATGTATTTCCAGATGAATATCCAAGTGGTCTTCCGCCCTTACGTGGTATAGAACACCAAATTGATTTTGTTCCTGGAGTGGCCTTACGAAACCGACCATCATACAGAACAAACCTTATTGAGACTAAGAAGATTCAAAGGCAAGTGTAGGAGCTCATGAGCAAGGGCCATGTCCGTGAAAGTCTAAGCCCCTGTGCTGTACATGTGCTCCTTGTACCTAAAAAAGACGGTATGTGGCGGATGTGTATTGATTGTCGAGCAATCAATAACATCACGGTCAGGTATCACCACCCTATTCCATGCCTTGATGATATGTTAGATGAGTTGCATGGGTCTAATATATTTCCCAGATAGATCTTAATAGTGGATATCACCAAATCCGAATGAAAGAAGGTGATGAGCGGAAAACAGCCTTTTAGACAAAGCATTGGTTGTATTAATGGCTTGTGATGCCATTTGGACTTACAAATGCACCTAATACCTTCATGAGGTTAATGAATCATGCCCTTAGAGGTTTTGTTGGACATTTTATAGTGGTATATTTTTATGACATATTAGTTTATATCAAGAACTTGAGTGATCATATAAATCATGTTAAGGCCGTGCTAGAAGTTCTTAGGAAGGAGCATCTGTTTGCCAACTTAGAAAAGTGTACTTTTGTTCGGATAATGTGATTTTTCTAGGTTTTTTTGGTCAGTGCAGATAGATTAAGTGTGGATCAGGAAAAGGCCAAAGCGTTCAAAAGGATTCATGAAGATGCTCATAAAAACGTTGAAGCAAATACCCGGCTGTATGCTAAGGCTTCTAACAAAAACCGTAAAGAAGAAATTTATGAGCCTGGCGACAGAGTATGGGTCTACTTAAGGAAAGATTGGTTCCCAGCTGAACGACGTTCAAAGTTGATGCCTAGAGTGGATGGTCCATTTACTGTGGTTAAACGCCTCAACAACAATACTTACCAATTGGACCTCCAAGGTAAGTACTCAATAAGTTCGAGTTTTAATGTTACTGATCTGCTGCCTTATGTTTTAGATGATGCAGATTTGAGAAAAAAGCTTTCTCAAGAGGGAGGGGATGATACGACCCAGGGTGAAAAAGAGGAATCATGAACCTTGGACACGTCTGTATCGGACGAAGGCATGACCGAGAACACCTCCGTACCAGACGAAGGCCCAGACGAAAGGACAACCGAGAACGCGTCTGTACCGGACGAGGGCCCGAACGGAAGCACAACCAGAATGAACGAAGTCCTGGACGAAGACACGGCCATGACGGGTGTTGGTCACGACCGTGGCCCGACCAATGACGATGACCTGGAGGAGGTTCAGGACGACCCAAGGTGGCCAACCAGATGACCGACCCAGCCCAACCCACTTCATGACCACGACCTGATCAGGACTTGACTCAAGGACCATGGACCGTTCCAGCAGGGCCTTTGGCACGTTCAAAAACTAAGGACCTCATCTAAGCGGTTGAAGCCCTACTACTTCAGACACCAACATCAGGGAATAATTCAGGTCTACTCATTCGTATTCAAGCTATTTTAATTAGATAAAAGGGAAAGAATTTCATCTTGGTACTATTTTCCCTTAGTGAGGTTTTTCCTATTGGATTTTTCTCACTAAGGTTTTGATGAGGTTTGAATGGGTTCTTAATGATCTTTGTCTAAGGCCCATAACAATATTTGGATTAAGAATTAGTTAAATGTTTGACCCGACCCATTATATTTTCTTGTCATTAGCGTCTGCATTTAGGAGAGTTTGACCACTTGTAATTCGAATTGGTCTTGGTCTTGCATGCATTTGAATCCTCACTTTGCATGCAAGCCAGCCTTGACCAAGTCCTTAAATCTTAATCTCTCTCTTTCTCTTCTATATAAACACGGCCATGGCCATTGTTGTAGTTCCTTTTTTCATCGAATTTTTTGAATAAAAGTTTCTTAGCAAAACAAAAGTTAATTTGGTCCTTTGCTAGTGTGTAATATCATTGAGTTAAGACAAAGATCCTTATTCCAATTGGTGTGTAATATCCGATTGGGCAAGCCGGCAAATCAAAGGTTTACTATCCCTTTGTTTTGAGCCATTCAACCCCTCTTTTTGTTCCAATCAATTTCTCATTAACCCATCCGCCCTCAAAGGTCTTTTCCCTCTCGTCCATCTAAGTATCCGCTGTCTCTCTCTTCCATCCACATCCGTTTGTCTCATCCTTGTGTGAGGTCTTGGGCTGTGTTCTACATTTGGAACGCATCATCTTCCTTATAGTGCACGGTACGTGAAGTGATGTGAGCTAAGGTGGTGGTGCAACTGTTGATCGAGAAGCTCGAGACCTTCAGAAGTGAATTGGGTGGAAAAAGTAGATTGAAAGGACCACACAAGCTGCTGAAGACTTGTGATACACCAGGTGACTCTTCTTAGACAAGAAGAATTCGTGAAGAGGCTCTCCAATGGAGGACGCAGCCGTCAACAAGTAGAAGTCTAGGGTTTTAGTTTTTGTTAAAAATCGAGTTGTCTTATTCATTCTAAGTAATGAGGCTTATATAGGCTTTAGGGTTACAACTTAGGGTAAACAACATGATGTTTACCCAAAACAACAAGTAATGTAAATTAAAACAGCATGTAGTTCTTTTTACTGTATAAAATAAAAGGGTTTAAGTCCTAATGACTTAACCATAAAATATGGGCTGAAAGCCCTAAACTTATATTTAGTCTACAAAAGAGAGAAATGGGATAGACAAGCCTTATAGATGAGGCCGAATTTTACTACGACTTGTGAAGGTGTCGGATTGTGTGAACAAGTCTTCGTCGTCATGCGCACTAAGAGTGTTGCCTCATTAAAACCTTCTCCGGAAAACCCAGTGGGACAAAACCGAAGATAGGAAAAAGAGTACAATTTCTTAGCACGTCTTTTGGTGTCTTTACCGAATGGTAATGGTAAAGACACTGGAGGTGGAAGAGTCTTCAAGCAGGAACCTCCAATGCTCCTTAGCTGAGATGAACGGATCCGGCTGGTCTTCTGAGCCGTCTGGTGGCTCCTCATCCGTGAGCTCCTGGTCGTCTGCATGCTCCATGAGCTGGTTGAACTTGTCTCCTAAAGCTCGTGCTCTGGAACGTGTCAAAGGTCCTGGTGGAACTCGTGGTATAGCCTGTGGTACGATGTCCTCATCATTCCCTCCCTCTTCAGGTGCTTTGGTCTCCAAAGCAAAGTCGTCACCTGCATCAAATAACTCCAAGTCAGCAACATTAAACGTAGTAGAAACATTATACTCACCTGGAAGCTCCAGTTGGTAGGCGTTGATGCATCGCAGGACTCGGAACAGGCCATCTCCACGTGGTGCTAGCTTGCTCTTGCGCCGTTGGGGAAAACGTTCGAGTCGTAGATGTAACCAGACCCAATCTCCTTCTTTGAAGACCACGTGCCTCCTTCCCTTGTTGGCGTGTTTTGCTGTCTGGGCATTCCTTCGTTCCAGATTTTTTTTGACTTCCCGGTGTAAGCGCTTGACATATTCCGCTTTTTCTTCGCCTTCTAAGCTGACGACCTCACCAAGTGGGATAGGGGCGAATTCGATTGGTGTAGTGGGGTTGAAGCCGTAGACAATCTCGAACGGTGTCTTCTTGGTGCCAGAATGAACTGCTCTGTTGTAGGCGAATTCGACATAAGGGAGACACTCGAGCCAATTCTTCAGGTTACGACCAATCGTCGCGCGCAACATCTGAGATAGGGTTCGGTTGACGACCTCGGTCTGACCATCCGTCTGTGGGTGATATGCCGTCGAGAATAGTAGACTGGTGCCAAGTTTCTTCCACAGAACCCGCCAGAAGTGACTGAGAAATTTAGTGTCCCTGTCGGACACAATGGTGCGCGGAATGCCGTGTAGACGGACGATCTCTCGGAAGAACAGATTCGCTGTCTGAATTGCATCGTTCGTCTTGTTGCAGGGTATGAAGTGCGCCATCTTCGAGAAACGGTCGACGACGACGAGGATGGAGTCCTTGTGATGGACTTGGGGTAAGCCAATGACGAAATCCATGGAGATATCCGTCCAAGGAGATGACGGAACTGGAAGTGGTGTGTAGGGGCCTTGAGGATGCATCTTAGACTTAGACCGTTTGCAGACAAGGCATTTCTCGCAATGGGCTTCCACATCTCGGCATTGACGTGGCCAGTAGAAGTGCTCCTTGAGCATGCTCAAGGTCTTGGCAACGCCAAAATGCCCCATCAATCCGCCTCCATGAGCTTCCCTGAGTAGAAGTTCGCGAACTGACCCGCCTGGAATGCAAAGACGCTTGTCCTTGAATAGGAAACCGTCAAACAGGTAGAAGCGGGTGTATTTGCCCTGTCCGTGCTCCTTGAAAGCTTCCTTGAAATCGTGGTCTTCAGCATAAAGGTCCTTGAGCATTTCAAATCCCATAACCTTTGACTCCATGACCGAGATCAAGCTATGCCTTCGTGAAATTGCATCTGCGACGACATTGTCCGTACCCTTCTTGTACTTGATGACATACGGAAATGTCTCGATAAACTCCAGCCACCGGGCGTGTCTTTTCTTGAGGGTCGTCTGCCCTTTGAGGTGTTGGAGTGTCTGATGGTCCGTGTGTATAACGCATTCTCGCGAGAGCAAGAAATGCTGCCATGTCTGTAGAGCTCGGACCAATGCGTACAGTTCCTTATCGTACGTGGGGTATTTGAGAGCTGCGCCGCTTAATTTTTCACTAAAGTAGGCAATTGGTTTTCCACCCTGTGTCAGGACTGCTCCAATGCCTACACCTGAAGCGTCGCACTCTACCTCGAAAGTCTTATCGAAATTCGGTAATGTCAGGACAGGTGCTTGCGTGAATCGTTCCTTTAACAGCTTGAACGACTTTTCATGTTCTGGGCCCCATCTGAAGTCTTGGTTCTTCTTGATAGTCGCTGTCAAGGGGCTGGCGATCGTACTGAAGTCACGTACAAATCGGCGATAGAAGCTTGCCAAGCCATGAAAACTTCGGACTTGGCTGGCGTTGGTTGGCGTGGGCCATTCTTGAATAGCACAGATCTTTTCTTCGTCAACTCGAAGTCCTTGTGAGCTGACGACGAATCCAAGGAAGACGACCTAATCCGTGCAGAAGGTACACTTCTTAAGGTTGGCGTAGAGCTGCTCCTTTTGAAGTGTCGTGATCACTGTCTCCAAATGCTCTAAGTGGTCGGAATAGGAAGCACTGTAGACGAGTATGTCATCAAAATAGACCACGACGAATTTGCCTATGAATGGCCGAAGGACTTGGTTCATGAGACGCATGAAGGTGCTGGGTGCGTTGGACAGACCGAAGGGCATAACCAACCACTCATACAGACCTTGCTTGGTCTTGAAAGCTGTCTTCCATTCATCACCTTCTCTCATGCGAACTTGATGATATCCGCTCTTGTGATCAATTTTTGAGAAGATGGATGCTCCGCTCAATTCATCTAGCATGTCGTCAAGTCGTGGAATCGGATGCCGGTATTTAACAGTGATGTTGTTAATGGCACGACAGTCGACGCACATTCGCCAATTTCCATCCTTCTTCGGCACAAGGAGTACGGGAACGGCGCAGGGGCTAAGGCTTTCTCTGACGTAGCCTTGAGCCATGAGATCCTGGACTTGTCGCTCAAGTTCTTTTGCTTCCTCCGGGGTGACTTTGTAGGCGGGCTTGTTTGGCAGCTGGGCTCCGAGAATGAGATCGATGTGATGCTCAATACCTCTGAGAGGTGGCAGCCCAGGTGGAATCTCGTCTGGGAAGACGTCAGAGTATTTGTCCAGGAGTGCCTGGACATACGCCGGTAAAGGAGTGTTGATGGCCTCGGATGCGCTCAAGACCTCCTGATAGAGCATGAGGACGAGCTGGGTGCCTGTGGTGCTTGCAGCCTTCCTCATGTCTGCTATGTTGACGAGGAAGTTCTCTTTTCTGGCTTGCTGATCCTTCGCCATCTTTGATTGCATGTCGTGCACTTCTTGGGGAGACATAGGTGCCAGGTTGTACCTACGTTTATCGTGGACGAAGGAGTAGAAGTTCGTGCGGCCGTTGTGAGTGGTCTCCTTGTCAAATTGCCATGATCGTCCCAATAGGAGATGTCCAGCTGACATGGGAACGACGTCGCACAATACTTGATCCTGGTATCGTCCGATGCTGAAGGAAACTCGGACCTGGTCGGAAATGTACAGCTCCGTCTTGTTGTTGAGCCAACGAAGTCTGTAGGGCTTGGGGTGCTTGGTCACGGCCAATCCAAGCTTCTCTACCATGTACTTGCTAGCGGCGTTAGTGCAGGAGCCGCCGTCAATGATCAGAGAACAGACTTTTCCGAGTATGGTGCACTTTGAGTGGAAAATGTTCTCACGCTGCTCGATTTCCTCTTGATCTAGGCGTGAGCTGAGAACTCTCCGGATCATCAACATCTCGCCTGAGTCAGCGTACTCGACTTCCCCTTCAGACATAGGGTCTGTCGTGAGTGGATACTCGTCTTGCTCGTCTGCGGAGTCGTAGTCTCCGGAAGCAGTCAAGATCATGGTTCTTTGGTTGGGGCATTCACGAGACATGTGCCCTCTACCCTTGCACTTAAAACACGTGATGGCACTGCTCTTCTGAGGTTGACCTGCGTTGATTGCCGGTGGGGCAGGTCTAGAAGTGGTCACGGGTGCCTTGGTAGGCATGGCGCCGTCCATGGCTCTCCCTCGAGGTCGTGGGTCACTGGTGGTGGCAGTGCGGTCAAATGCCTTTGGGCTAGTACCCCAGGTACTCCTAGGTCGGATTGGCGCTGAAGACTTGCGCCGGTTGCTCTTCTCTATCTGAACGGCCAGATGGAAGAGCTCTCCAAGGTTGTGGTAGTGTTGCAGCTCGATCTTACGTGCTATCGACTCTTGTAGTCCGTCGATAAACTGAGCCATGAGACTCTCCTCTGAATCCTCCATGTCGAGTCTGTTTCGAAGATGCTCGAACTCGTCGAAATATTCAGGCACCGACTTGCTGCCTTGTGTAAGGTGTCTAAATCGTCGCTGCAGCTCTCGGTGGAAATGAGGTGGAACGTATCGTCGCCTCATTATCTGAGTCAATTCGTACCACGTCGTAGGAGCTCCCATTCTTGCTCTCCGGCGAGTGGCTAACTCGCGATCCCACCATGCCAGTGTGTGGTCGGTAAACTGGGCTGTCGCTAAGGTGACCTTGCGTTCCTCGTCGTGGTGGTAGTAGTCGTGGATTAACTCCATTCGACGTTCCCAGTCTAAGTATTCTTCGGGGTCTAGCTTTCCCGAGAAAGGGGGTGGGTTGAGCTTGATGTCATGGTGACCGGCTGGTTGCCTGTGTGCCGGCGGTGGCTCATCATAATAGGGGTCTCTGCCTAGACCACGATGGGATGCCTCGGGTCGATCAAAGTGGTGCGGGTGGGGATCCTGCCGGTGATGGTGGCGCGTGTGGGTGGCTGTGGCGCGAACCAGCTCCTCCAGATGATCTAGTCGAGTCGTAACGGAGTTTAACTGGGCAGTGATGGCTTGCAGCATCTGCCTTACTGTGGGGTCGGACTGCCCAGATGGGGATTCATCTCGACCTGACATATTTCCTTTTCCGAGAAAAGGAAATTTCAAGAAACGGAAAGTTTCCTTTTCGGGAAACTTGCAGACTTGGAAACTTTCCTTATATGGAAAATCTCCAAGGATAATATTTTATTTTTATTTTTTTATTATAAAGAAAATTAAAACAAGAAAATTTAACTAGAGGAAAGTTTCCTAAAATACAAAAGGAAATAAATAAAAAGGAATATCTACTAAATCTAGAAAAAGGAAACCTAGATTATGGAAAATATCCTAAGGATATATTTCCCTAAACTAAGATATAGAAAATATCCTAAAGTAAAAGCTAAATATCTAGGTGACTAATATCTAAGTATTTCCTAATTCTAAAAAGAACTAAATATCTACCTATTAAATTCTAGGAAGACTTCCTAAAAACTAACTAGACAGATTTCCTAAACTAGGACTAGAAACCCTAAACTGCCTAGAAACCCTAGCCGCCTAGGGCAAGTCGACCTAGAGACACGGCTGGGACAGGGGAAACGCGAATTTTAAACCTAGGAACCTAAGACACTACGCGGGGCAGGACACCAGGCTAACGACCTAGCGTTTGGAATGCCTAGCGGGACGGAAGCACGCGACCGAATGCGTGACCGAAGGTAACCTATACTCGCGTTCACCTAGGCATAAACGCGACCTGGATGCTAAGCCTAAGAAGACCTACACTCGCAACCTAGCGACCAAGCTAACCGGACTGCTGGCTACCTAAGGCGCGGAGACTAAGACGAGACTCAGCTACACGGCGACTAGCCTAGGATGCGGGCACCCTAGAGATGCGGATGCTAAGGCGGGACGCGACAGGGAGCCCTAGACGCGACACAACTAGGGGACCTAGCTACTGACCTAGCGGGTCACTCTAAGACCTAAATGACACCGAGCGCGACTGGAGCCCTAGACACAACGAAGTACAGGACTCGGCTATAAGTGACTAACCTAGAGAGACACACACGCGGGACTGGACAGTAGCCTAACTCGACAACGAGACAGCTAACTACACGGCTTAGCATCCAGGACACCTAGACCTAGGACACACAAGCGGCCAAGACAACCAAACAACCCTATGACTTGACAACTAAGAAATCTAGCAAGAACAAACAGTATACAATTCCTTAAGGAATTCAGGTATGTGAATGGTGTTCTAGGTGTGTTTCTAAAAAAATTTCTAGTTGATTTTAAACAACCTAAACAAGGTATATTTATGTTTTTCTTTTCTTAAAAAAAAATTCTAGCAATAACAACAATGAAACAAGCCATTTTTTTTTTTTGTATATTTTTTTGTAATATGAAGAAAATAAACAATGGAATGATAGAACCTGATTTTTTTTTTTTTTTGTGGATTGTTTGTGGTAGATGACTTGAATCTTCTCCTTCTTACCGAGAACCTCAAGGGGAAAGAGAAAGGAACAAAATCAAAAGCCAAAAACCGTTGGAATAAGCAATAACAAATCGCAAAAATAAAGAGAGGATAGAATCAACCTGATGTTTAAAGAGCTTTTAGGCTCTGATACCAGATGATGTGAGCTAAGGTGGTGGTGCAACTGTTGATCGAGAAGCTCGAGACCTTCAGAAGCGAATTGGGTGGAAAAGGTGGATTGAAAGGACCACACAAGCTGCGGAAGACTTGTGATACACCAGGTGACTCTTCTTAGACAAGAAGAATTCGTGAAGAGGCTCTCCAATGGAGGACGCAGCCGTCAACAAGTAGAAGTCTAGGGTTTTAGTTTTTGTTAAAAATCGAGTTGTCTTATTCATTCTAAGTAATGAGGCTTATATAGGCCTTAGGGTTACAACTTAGGGTAAACAACATGATGTTTACCCAAAACAACAAGTAATATAAATTAAAACAGCATGTAGTTCTTTTAGCTGTATAAAATAAAAGGGTTTAAGTCCTAATGACTTAACCATAAAATATGGGCTTAAGGCCCTAATCTTATACTTAGTCTACAAAAGAGAGAAATGGGATAGACAAGCCTTATAGATGAATAAAGGCCGAATTTGACTACGACTTGTGAAGGTGTCGGATTGTGTGAACAAGTCTTCGTCGTCATGCGCACTAAGAGTGTTGCCTCATTAAAACCTTCTCCGGAAAACCCAGTGGGACAAAACCGAAGATAGGAAAAAGATTACAATTTCTTAGCACGTCTTTTGGTGTCTTTACCGAATGGTAATGGTAAAGACACTGGAGGTGGAAGAGTCTTCAAGCAGGAACCTCCAATGCTCCTTAGCTGAGATGAACGGATCCGGCTGGTCTTCTGAGCCGTCTGGTGGCTCCTCATCCGTGAGCTCCTGGTCGTCTGCATGCTCCATGAGCTGGTTGAACTTGTCTCCTAAAGCTCGTGCTCTGGAACGTGTCAAAGGTCCTGGTGGAACTCGTGGTATAGCCTGTGGTACGATTTTCTCATCATGAAGCTTCTTGGATCGTTTTTCTTGTCTTTGTTGATATCTATATGGGTAATTGCGCTATTTTATTGGATTTTTTCTTTGCTTCTTAGTTCCTTTTCTTTTTCTTTGATAGCATCCTTCAAATACTTGCTCCATTCGGGTACCATCTAGAATGCATCAATCAAGGGTAAGGTGATCTTGGCTTCAGATAGTTGCTTTTCAAACAGAGTTTTGTACTTAGCCTGAAGTTCCTTCTGAAATCTCCCTAAAAGGGTAATTTTTGCTCGTAAGATGATGGAGTGAGTGTTGTTTGGCTGCATTCATGGTTGGTGATCTTAGGTTGATTTCATTGTTAGCAACTTCTAAAAGTTTGTCATCCGTCTTGTTGTCTTTTTCAAGATTATTACTACCCCCTAACCTGCTCCTGAAACGTCCCGTGTTTTAGGGTGGGAGTTGAGAACTCTTTTCCACTTCGTAAAGAGATAGCGTGTGCATACTCCTTAGGGTTGGTTTCTGTTTTTCCTGGAAGTGTGCCCATTGGCCTGGTGGAAGTAGATGCTTCTGAATATTGGGTTGGGAAGTAAGGTGGTCGATCTTCAAGTTCAGATATTCATACATGATGTCGACTTTTGTGTGGATCTCCTTTATCTTGATTTTTATGTCAATGGTTTTCTTTGTTTGTTCGTCTAGCACTTGTTTCATCATCTTTATGATTTTGTCATCACGGGTGTTGTTGATAGGTTATTAGTGAGGGCTGGTTTGATAAGATGAGAAGTTTTTCCCAGGGTAGTAGGGTTTTGATGATTGAAAAAATGAGAGAATAAGAAATTTAGAGATTGAAAGAATGATAAGATTGAAAGATTAAGAGAGAGAGTGGATGATTTTGAGAGAGAATTAGAGATTATGAGATTTTTATTAGAATGAGATTATTATCTCTTGCTTACAAGTGACGAGAGAGAGTCCTATTTATACTAGTCTAGTCTAGGCTAGTTTCGCTACAAGGATAAACTAATATATGTTTGGATACAAGGATAGCCTAACATATTTAGACAAACACTCTCTTCCTTTTAAACACTTAGATGCCATTCTTCTCTTTTGTTTCTTCTTCAATTCAACACTCCCCCTGAAGCTTAAGTCATGAAAAATGGCTAAGCTTGGATCATGAAGCATTACCTCATTAAAAACCTAAAGAAGGAAAATTAAATGAGACAAAACTTTTTCTAGGAAAAGAGTATAACACTCCATGATCAGAATTAGTGTTGTGGAATGGATGTGAGGCCAAGTCTTGGGTATATGGACTCGCCAACTTTGAGCTCTTTGTGTAACAAGGTATAATCACTCCTTTCTCAATAGTTTCCCTCACTTTATGTCAATTCACCTCAATATGCTTGGTTCTCTCATGAAAAACAGAACTTAAAGCTTTGTGTATTGCTTCTTGATTGTCACAATGCACTTTGATTGGCGCCTCAATGCTTACTCCAAGGTCTAGTAATAGTTGCTTCAACCAGATGCATTCAATGGCAAGCTTCTTCATTGCTCTATACTCAGCTTCAACACTTGAGCATGAAACAACCTTCTGCTTCTTAGTCTTCCAAGTGACTAAGTTCCCACCTACAAATGTGCAATAAACGGTTATGGATGTCTTGTCCTTCATATCACCTGCCCAATTTGCATCACAATAGCCAACTACATTTGTGTTTCCAATATTACCCATCCATATACCTTGATCATGTGATCCTTTCAAGTATCTCGGAATCCTATGAATCATCTCCCAATGCCTTGTTTTTGGGTCTTCCATATGTTGGGACACATGATTAACTGCAAAAAAAAAATCAGGTCTAGTGATGGTTAAATATATTAGCTTACTAACTACTTTTATATACATCTTTTCTTCTTTAAAGTCGCCATCTTCAAGCTCCCCCTGAGGTTCTACTTTTTAGCCTTCTTCTAATGGGGTTTTGGCTGGTTCATAGGTTTGATTCTTCTCCATAGCTTTTCTTTAAGCTTGAATAGCTTCCCTCCACTCTTTTATCTCCATTGCTTCCTCGTAGCTTTTTGGAATCTGCTCTTTCTCAAGATTTAGAGTAAATACAATATGAGAAGCATGTATATGGACTAAATTACATTTTCCCTGGTCAAGGTGAACTACTGTATTGTTGTTGTAGTAGAAATTGGGTGGAAATATCTGCTTTGTACTCTTTCTCAGGACAACAGCCAGTTCCCCTTGAGTTGTATTGTCCTCTTCTTCTAAAGCATCTACAAGATTATGTTGAATATAATTTTGTCTCTTTGAAGCTGAAACTAGTATTTCTTCTTCTGAGTCATCTTGATCATGTGTAGAAGCTTGCCCCCCTCATGATCAAGAGGATGTGTTTTAGAAAGTCGGGACAAGAATGGAGCGGGAGCTGGATCAAACCGAGACGAGGCTGGAACTGGAGCCAGTTTGTGCAGCGCCTCTGGTTCTTGAGCTGGAGCTGGCACCGAAGGCCGGATAGTGATTGGTGTGGGACTGGAACTTCTTGGTTATAGCTGAGGACACCGTGTGGTAATAGTAGGGGGGATGGCTGAGGGAGCCAGTTCTAGTGTGATTCTAAAGCTTTCTAAAAAACTTCTTAGGTTCTCAGCTTGGTCAGATGTGTTTGAGGAGATGTCTTTGAATTGATCTCAGGTTCCTTCTTCATAGTATCATTTTGTTTCATCAAACTTGACATCTCTAGACACCAGGAAGCTTCTAGTCTATGGATTATAGAATTTTTAGCCTTTTTGAGTTGATGAGTAGCCAATGAACATTTCCTTGATACTCTTAGCTTCTAACTTGTTCCTTTGGTCACCCGGTACTAAGACAAAACAAACACACCTAAATACCCTTATATGTTCAACACTAAGCTTTGTTTGATTTAGTACCTCAAATGGAGACAAGTCATCTAGGACTTTAGTTGGAGTCCTATTAATTAGATAGCATGCAGCCATATGGAACATCATGGATCTCACCACTTCCATCAAATGTCTGTTCTTCCTTTTAGCTACTCCATTTTGTTGAGGAGTATAAGGACAGCTTGTTTGTTGTGTGATTACATACTTTGTAAGATGTTCTTGAAATTTGTGGCTAGTGTACTCACCACCATTGTCTGATCTGAAACACTTAATCTTGGCATTGTATTTGTTAGTCACATAAGTTTGAAAGTTTATAAATGCTTCTAACACCCTATCTTTAGATTTAATGAAGGTGACCCAAGTATATTTAGACTTTTCATCAATGAAAGTAACAAAATACTTATGGTTGTCCCTAGATAAGATAGGAGAAGTCCAAACATCAGAGTGAACAAGATCAAAACAATGCTCATAAATGTGTATAGATTTTTGAAAAATTGTTTTACAATGCTTACCTAATATGCAAGCTTCACACATTTCATTTAAAAATTTTATGCTAGGCATTATAGGTTCTAAAGCTCTAGCATGTGGATGTCATAATCTAGCATGCCAAAGATCAGCTAGCACACTACTATCTACCCTAGCTAGACACGTTTTTGAAGCATCATTGACAAGGAGGTCTTCAAGCACATACAAATTGGTCCTAGTAGTTCCTTGTCCTATAATTCTTCTTGTGTCAATATCCTGAAAGAAAAATTCATTAGGACCAAATATAACATGACAGTTCAAATCAGTAGCAGCTCTTTTAACAGATAATAGGTTAGACGTGAAAGATGGCATATAAAATGCTTTAGACTCTTTATCAAACAACTTTAGCTTTCTTATTCCTTGGATAGGAACTTAAGTGCCATTGGCAACTATCACATTTCCTAAGGCAGGTTCTAGGTTCTCAATCAAGTCTAGATCACTAATCATATGATGAGTGGTCCATAATCTATTATCAAAGGTTTAGATTCATTAGAAGTTTGAAAAGAGGTATGAAGAGATTTACCAATCACATTACCACAGTTTAAAGCCTTGATGATGGCTTCTATGTCTGCTCTTTTGATGAATTCTCACTGAGTTGCCACTGTTGCTGCTGGTGTAGAATGATGGTTCATCATCTGAGCCGGATTGTATTGAACTAAAGAGGAGGAAGCGCCACCTGAAGAAGAAGCGCCGGCAGCTTGGAACTGATTAGAGCTCACGTTTTAATTGCTCCTTGGCTTGTCCTTGAAATGGTGTGGCTTGAAATGAGAGTATAAGATCCAGCATTCCTTCTTTGAGTGGCCAGTCTTCTTACAACGCTCACACACTTGCCTCTTCTTATCTTCAAATTTGTAGAAGACCTTATGTTCAAGTAGTAGAACTTCTTTGTTTCCAAACAGTCCTTGAGAGCCTTGTTCCCTTTGAATTTTAGAACACACATCCTCCAGACTTGGCAGCTTATCCTCTCTAAATAGATGCTTTATCAAATCATTGTATGTAGAATTAAGAGTCATCAGAAGTCCAAATACCTTATCTTGCTCTCTTCTTTCATTGAGAGTAATAGGATCAATGGTGGCTGGCCTAAGCATGTCTAACTCAGCCCACAAGGTTCTAAATGTTCCATAATGTTTAGTGAACTCCAATTCTTCTTGTTTGAGTTCATTCAAAGACTTCTTAACTTCAAAGATCCTCATAATGTTGGAAGTATTCCCATAGATATTCTTAGAGTCTCCCACAGATCCTTGACATTGTCACAGTATGAGTAAGCTTATAACCGAGATCGTTCAAGAGAGTTCTGCAATATGAAGAGAACAAGCTGGTCTTTTTGAAACCATTTCGCCAACATGTCCCCCTCCTCCTTGTCTTGATCGCTGTCAGCTTCCCCTTCCATAGCCATTAATGGCGCCTTGCTTATCAGGACATGGTTCTAGAGACCCCTGCTGCATAACTTGGTCTTCATTGTCCTTGACATAGGAGATAGTTTACTCCTTTCAAAATCACTGGATCTTGCATGTTTTTGTTAAACTCCATGATATATCTTGTAGAAGACATGAAAAAAAAAACTTTAGAGTTCATTTGTACTCTTTTCTCCCATCGAATTTTTCATTAAAAAGTTTTCTTACAAACTCTTATTGAATTAAGTCAATCAGATTAGTGTGTCATATCTAATCTTATTTTGGATCCCCTCATTGTATGTAATATCAGTGAGCCATTCAGAAGATTTTTGTTTCAATTAGGTGAGTAATATCCGTTTGGAGCAAGCTGGGCGCATCAGAGGCTTCTCATTGCCTTTGTTAGGAGCCATTCGAGCCATCCATTCATCATACCATTAAACGCTTCACCAACATCTTTTTCATATCCAACACGGCCTCTTATTCTAGAACCCTACATTTCATTTCCGGTTTCCCTCAGCCTCGTGTGTAATCTTGGGTTGTGCTCCTTTCTAGGAACACATCAAGTGATATCAGAGAATCACACCAGGCTGAGATCTCTCTTACCCTCTCTTTTTTACTTTTGTTTTCTCTTTGGATCTAATTTTGTTGATTTGGCCGATTGATTTTTGTTTTAAAATTTGTGACTATTGGAATTATGTTTGTGAATCTAACTTCTTATATACATTTGAGAATAATTAAATTATATTTCATCATTTTGAAACTAAAAAAAACTAGTTTATTAAATGTTTGATTTGATCTGGTTTCTCTATCTTTAAATATTGGTTTATTAATTATCAAGAACCTTTTAGTCGTGGTTAATTATTGGTATTTTTTTCAGGTATCATGGCAGAGTCAGATGAAGCCTCATCCAATCATACCCGCCTCACTGAAACACTCACGACACACATGGATGAGATGATGAACGCCAAGTTCAATGCCATGAGGGCCGATTTGCGTGATGTTCTTCATGAGGAGCTGCGTCAATTCAATCATGTACCACCACCTTCACCCCAACACAAACTGCGACCCGACTGCCGACGTGCCCTGTTCGCTGATCCTCTGAGACAAGCACATGAACGAAATCCTCAGGCCCATGGTCATGTCTCGTCTATGGGAAGCCGTGAACGATCAGATTTTTTCAGTGATGAGGAAGCAGTCCAATTTTTACCAGAGTGAAGGTTCAAACCTAGTAATCAGAGACGTCTTAGACATGTAAACCAACCTAGACTGCAGCCGAACCATCTAGACAACCTTAGCAACCTCAAACTCAAGATCCCACCTTTCTATGGCAAAAACGACCTGACTGTTTACCTTGAATGGGAGCAGAAGTTTGAGCTTGTTTTTAACTGTCAATACTATTCTGAGCTTAATAAAGTTAATGTGGTTGTGACAGAATTTTATTAAAATGCTCTCAGTTGGTGGGACAAGATGGTGACGTCTAGAAGGCGCAATGGCGAGTATCCTATAGAGACTTGGGACGAATTGAAACATGTTATGAGAAGGTGGTTTGTTCCGAGATATTTTCACTCTGACTTGCACCAGCGCCTAAGACAACTCAACCAGGGAAGCCGTAGCATGGAGGAGTATTTCCAAGAGATGGAGATCCTCCTTATCCATGCTAGGGTGACTGAAGACCGGGAGGCGACTATGTCTCGGTTCTTGGGAGGCTTAAACCGTGATATCCAGGATCGCCTTGAAATGCAACATTATATTCATTTGATAGAAATGTTGAATAAAGCAATTTTAATAGAACAAAAACTTAAACAAAGACCTTAATCACGTCCTTCTAATGGTGCAGGAACCGCGAATGCTAAAGATCAAATTCAACGTCCATATCCACCGACCCGACCCTTAGATATTAAACCATCTGCTTCAAGAATGGAGGATAATCAGTCCTACAAAAAGATGAACAAAGGAATGACACTGGAGCGGCCAACAAGGAACCGTGACATTAGATGTTTTAAGTCCCAAGGCCTAGGAGATTATGAAAGCGAGTGTACTAACAAAAAGATGATGATACTTAAAGAGAATGGAGACGTGGAAACTGGGGAAGAATAGGATTTTAACCATGACCAACCTTCTGATGATGTAGCTGAGCGACCGGTCCAAGGATAACTTATGGTTGCAAGGCACACTCTAGTGTTCAATCCAAAACCAATGAACAAGAAAAACGAGAAAATTTGTTCCATTCTCGTTGCATGGTAAAAGGTAAGATTTGTAGTTTAATTATTGATGGTGGAAGTTTTACTAACATGGCCAATGAGAAGATGGTGAAGAAGATGGGGCTTGAAATGGAGAAACACCCTAAGCCATATTCGCTTTAATGGTTGAACGACTCAGGAGAATTATGTGTGATTCATCAAGTAGTTGTCCCATTAACCATTGGCAAATACCAAGACGAGGTACTTTGTGAGGTGTTACCTATGGAAGCGGGTCACATACTTTTGGGTAGACCGTGGCAATCTGATAGAAGGGTCACTCATGATGGCTACACCAATCGCCATGAAGTCTACCTCGACCAACTCCATCTAAAACAACAGAAAATGACCACAAGTAAGTCTTATACTCCAAAGTCTAAGAAAAATTTCTATATCAAGGCTGGAGATGTAAAAAGAAACCTATATGAAAAGCAACTGGTTCTCTTGATTATCTATAAAGAATCTTGTCTTGATTCATCTAACCCTAAGCCGGAGCTTTCGAACAAGTTTTCTGATCTATTGCAAGAGTTTCAGGATGTATATCCAGATGAATGTCCGAGTAGACTTCCACCTATACGAGGAATAGAGAACCAAATAGACTTTTTTCCTATAACAACTTTACCAAACCGGCCAGCCTTCAGAACCAACCCCATTGAGACTAAAGAAATTCAGAGGCAAGTGGAGGAGTTGATGAGTAAGGGCCATATCCGTGAGAGTTTAAGCCCATGTGCAGTGCCCGTTCTCCTTGTGCCCAAAAAGGATGGTAAGTGGCAGATGTTTGTTGATTGTCGAGCAATCAACAACATCACGGTCAGGTATCGCCATCCTATCCCTCATCTTGATGATATTCATGGTTCAAGTATTTTTTCTAAGATAATCTTAGGAGCGGATATCGCCAAATCCGAATGAAGAAGGGTGATGAATGGAAAACCGCTTTTAAAACAAAACATGGGTTGTATGAATGGCTTGTAATTCCATTTTTTCTTACAAACAAACCTAGTACTTTTATGTGGCTAATGAATCATATACTTAGGGAATTTATAGGCCATTACGTTGTTGTGTATTTTGATGACATCTTAGTCTATAGCAAAGACCTAAAAGATCATATTAAACATGTTCAAACTGTGCTAGAAGTACTTAAGAGGGAACACTTGTTTGCCATACTAGAAAAATGTACTTTTTTCGGATAATGTGGTTTTCTAGGATTTATGGTAAGTGCATATGAAGTGTGGACAATGAAAAAGTTAAGGCGATCCAAGACTGGCCTATACCTAAGACCATGAGGGAAATCCGAAGCTTCCATGGCTTAGCCGAGTTTGACATGGGTTGTTAAAGGAATTTCGTACTGTAGCTGCACCTCTCACTGAAGTAATCAAAAAGGAAGTTGGGGTTAAGTGGGAGAAGGCTCAAGAAGATGCTTTTCAGAATTTAAAGGATAAGTTTACTCATGCTCCACTTTTATGTTTGCAAAATTTCTCTAACACATTTGAAATTGAGTGTGATGCTTCATGCATTGGCATATGAGCTGTCTTGATGCAGGATAAGCGGTCGTTGCTTATTTTAGTGAGAAACTTGGAGGAGCAACACTCAACTTCCCGACCTATGACAAGGAACTTTATGCCTTGGTGCATGTCCTTTAAACATGGCAACATTATTTTTGGCCCAAAGAATTTTTCATTCACACGGACCATGATTCTAAAATATTTGAGAAGGCAACACAAGCTTAACAAAAGCTAAGTGGGTCGAATTTATAGAAACATTCCCATATGTTATAAAATATAAACAAGGCAAGGAAAACATTGTGGCCGATGCTTTGTCTCGAAGGTACGCATTTCTTTCAACCTTAGAAGTTAAGTTATTGGTTTTGGAACATATCAACCAACTCTATGCTATCGATCCGGACTATGGAAAAATCTATAAGTCCTATGACAAGACTCCTACAAAGCATTACTACCGTCAAGATAAATTTCTATTTTAAGAGAATAGACTTTGTGTTCCAAGATGTTCCCTACGAGAATTGTTCATATGGGAAGCCAATGCTGGTGGGATTATGAGCCATTTTGGAGTTATTAAGACTTTGGCCGTTATGCTTGAGCATTTTTTTGGCCGAATATGATGAAGGATGTGATACGTTTGTGCAACTGATGCACTACTTTCAAAATGGCTAAATCCACGGTTCAGACACACGGTTTGTATCATCCTCTCCCTATCCAAAAACATCTGTGACTTGATTTATCAATGGATTTTATCTTATGGTTGCCTAGGACTAGGAATGGAAAAGATTCGATTTTTGTAGTTGTAGATCGATTCTCTATGTCATATTTTATAACTTGTAACAAATCAGATAATTCACTGTATGTTGCTTATCTTTTCTTTAGGAAACTAGTTCGTTACATGGCATACCTAGGAGTATTGTGTCTGATAGGGATACAAAATTTCTTAGTCAATTTTGAATAACTCTTTGGTCTAAACTAGGAACCAAGTTATGTTTTTCCACAACATGTTATCCAGAGAGTGGTGGGCAAACTGAGGTAGTAAATAGGATTTTAGGCTTTCTTTTGCATTCATTTGTTGGTAAGAACGTTAGGACTTTGGAGGATAGTTTACCACATATTGAATTTGCCTATAACCATGCTAAACATATTGCATCTAAGTACTCCCCATTTCAGATTGTCTACGGTTTTAATCTTGTTTCACCACTGGATTGACGCATTTACCTTTGAGTGTGAGATCTAGCATGGATGGTGAACAAAAGGCCAAAGCGGTCAAAAATATCTACAAAGATGCTCGTATAAACATAGAAGCTAAGACCAAGCTTCATGCCAAAGCTTCTAACAATAACCGCAAAAAAATTGATCTTTTAACCAGGAGACAAAGTGTGGATCTATCTTAGGAAAGACCAATTTCCTGCAGAAAGTCGATCTAAAATATTGCCAAGGGTGGATGGTCCATTTACTGTGGTTAAACGCATAAACAACAATGCGTATCAACTGGATCTCCAAGGTATGTATCCAATTAGTTCGGGTTTTAATTTTACTGATCTCCTTCCATATGTTTCAGATGGCTTGAATTGGAGGACAAATCCTTCTCAAGAGGGAGAAGATGATGTGACCCCGGTCGACGTGGATTGCCCAAGGACGATGGAGGACAACCGGACTGATGATCGGCACAAACGTGGCAAGACACAGGCGGACGACCTGACTGACGATCGGCACAAACGTGGCACGACCAAGGCAGACGACCTGACTGACGATCAGCACAACCCATACCCTCGACCCAATGGAGGTTCCGGACGAACCACAAGTCAACCCGAAGGACGTCCCGCGTACATACCACACGACCGATCCAAGAATGTGCCAGGCCCACGACCGTAGAACCTTGAACAGTTCCAAAAGCGCTGGCCCACGCCCTGACCAGATGATCGACCCAACCAAGACCATGGCTCGACCATGACCCGACCTGGACACCACCTTTGTTCGACCATGCTACGACCTTTCCACGATCCACGAACCATGGACCATTCCAGATGGTCCATTAACCCGTTCCCGAACCAAGAACATTAAGCAAGTTATTGAAGCCCTTTTTCTCAAGACTTCTACATCTTTGTCCAGCTTAGGTTCGCTAATCTTTTTCTTTGGTGGGGTTTTTCCCATTGGGTTTTTTTCATCAAAGTTTTGATGAGGCACGGATGATACTTTGAGGATATTTGTCTAAGGCCTGTACAAATGAAATTGGATTATGGTTAGTTAACTGGGCTGGCCCATTTTCTTCTTTGTTATCTCATTAAATTCTGATTCAAACTTGTATCAATTTACACTTATCTTGCTTGGTATTATGTGTGGTCAAGCATGGGAATTTGTGCTATTCATGCATGATTTTGACCCTCTTGACCACCGCCTTCCTTCTCTCTTTTTAAATTCGTTGGCGAGTTCATTTGTACTCTTTTCTCCCATCAAATTTCTCATTAAAAAGTTTTCTACAAAATTTTGTTGAATTCGGTCAATTAGATTAGTGTGTCATATCTAATCTTATGTTGGATCCCCTCATTGTGTGTAATAACACTGAGCCATTCAGAAGATCCTTGTTTTAATTGGTGGGTCATATCTGTTTGGAGCAAGCCGGCGCATCAAAAGCTTCTCATCGCCTTTGTTAAGAGCCATTTGATCCATTCATTCATCCTACCTTCCAAACGCTTCACCAACACCTTGTTTCATATCCAACATGGCCTCTTATTCCATAACCCTACACTTCAATTCCGCTTTCCCTCATCCTCTTGTGTGATTTTGGGTTGTGCTCCTTTGTAGGAACACATCACTTCTTTTGTACCTGTTGATTACAAAGATTTTTAAAATTATATAAAAATACATATGTAAGCAGTACAGATTTGTAGGTATTATAGAGAGAGTATACGGGGTCTCTCAGCAATTCTTGACATAGAATATATATATATATATTTCAATTATAAAAACTTGAAAATATATATAGTTTAATTAGGATGTTGGTTTAGATGCAATGTATATAATTTGACTTTGGAAAACAAGGCAAAAACCATTTGTTTGAAGCAAAGATTTGACATAAATTTTATGAACTTTCCACCTAAAACCAACTAATAATGAATAAATAGATTATTTGTGACTCTTATATACTACTCTGAATCCCATCTTGTATCTGATGTCAAATTCCTAACATGCTCTGTCAAAATGATAGTTCTTTTTGTATATATCAAATTGAATCTAATTATATGATTAGTAATATGTCCTACATGATATTTATATGTGCTACTTAAATCATCTTACTTGGGTCAACTCTGATATTATATTAAATTTTATGAGTTTCAAACTTTAACAATTGACAACAGTGGATTATTAGTTTTGTCATTTATATACTATTCATTTCTCATTAAACTTTCAATGTGAAATTCTTAACAATAGCAAGTGCTTACACTTTACGTGACAAGTGGTGTCATATGTCTTGCGTTGAGGTGATTATCATTTGACGAATAGAAATCTTACACATGTTGTTCCAATGTGAGGCTGACGAGAAAACCTTTAATCATGTGCTTATTGAATGTTTTCTTACTTTACATACTTCTTTTTAGTGATTCTATTGACACATGGATCTTCTCCATGGACATCAGTTTTTTTGAACTATAAATACATGTTTTGAAGACAACTAGGCTATGATTGATAATACGATGGAACTAATTTATTTCTTTTAATTTATGCGGTGTTGAAATGAAGAAGAGAAGAAGTGGTTTTAGACAAAGAAGAGAGTATGAAGTGTTAGAAAAAAGAAGTGAGTAAATATTCTAAACCAAAGGGAGAGTATGAAGGAGCTTCTAAACCTATAGCCAAACAAGGGCATTAGGTGTCTAATAGAGAGTATTTGGACACAAGTATTGTAAACTCTCTATATAAACACATGTACTCTTCATTTGTAAGCAAGAGAAAACATTCTCTCATTATTAATAAAAATTAATTTCTCTCATTCTCTTGCCTCTAAAACTCTCTCTCTATTCTTTTGATCAATGGTGAATCTAAACCTATCATTCTTTCATGGTATCAGAGCCAGGTTGCATCAAATCTGGGTAAAATTCATCATTCATTCATTGAATCAAGAAGAAAATATATTTTTCTCAATCTTCTTCTAGTTATATTTCAATCGTCATCTTGAAACTAAAATTCCGGCCACACCACGACTCCTTTTGACGATCTGCTTTCTCTGGATTGTACATGGCGAATTATAAAGCCACTCTAATTGGAATTGCATCATTTGACCCAGGGAATAAAAACTTACGAATTTTGTTGTATCGGACCTCCGCGAGTGCCTCCGCCACGAACCTCTGTGTTTCCCAAGTCATTCCGACGTCGATCCTTCATCAAATCTCGTTTTTCAAAATCCTAAACTCAATTTCTTTGAGTCTAGTTTCTATTTAAAGAAAGAAGAACTCAATTCCCTTACGTTTGAAAGAAGTTCTTGAAGTTTTTCTGCAAAACGTCAGAAATTGCCTCTCACAATCTGGTGATAAAATTCTTATCCTTTCTCAGTTTTCTTCAAATCTTTGAATCTGGAAAGTTAGATAAGTATCTTTTAAGAGTCTCCACGAATTTTGGTTTCAATCAGAAGGGTTTAAGTCTTTAAGATTGATTTTCTTGATTTCTTTATCAAACTTTGAAATTCTGATAAAGGAGGGAAACTTGAAATTTTTGGATTGGTTTAGTAATAAAATTCGAAGATTGTATTTGTTGATCTTGGTTGTGAAGATATGGACTGTTAGAAGTTGATCTTGTTGGTTGGAGTTTGTTAGAATATGTTACAGGAGTTAGTTGAAGTTAGTTGAAGGGAGTTATGTTGTTGACTTGGTTGGCAAGAAACTACTCACTGCCATTTCTTGCCCCTCACTTACAATGTTCCCACAACTAGAACAATTAATGAGACTGAGGCTGGGGGAGAGAACCAAGCGCAACCCTGGTCACCACTTTCGCTGACATTAAGGGAGAAGTTGAAGTTGTGGAGGAGAGAATCGCATATGATGATGTTGTATTGATAAAGGAAACCAAAATGATAAGATTTTGAAGTGATGAAATGAATATCGGATCAAGAGAGAAATTAACAAGAAGCAGAAAGTGTGTTTCTTGGAGGTTAAGCAAAGAAGAAGGCATGGAAGATCACTCTGTATCATCTGAAGACGACGACCAAATCGAACCAGCAGACGAGGTCATCATCTCATATTATCTGAACATGATGATCAAAAAGAGCAAATCATGGCCCGTGATAAACTGATCAAGTCCGAGGGGACCGGGACGACTCTAGGGTTCAAGAAGATTCTCAAGTTCTGTGATAAGGAGAATAATCGATCAGAAGAAGAGGAGGAACAGAGAATTTGGGTCATGAAAGAGTATAGACTCGTCGGTAATTGGAAGAAAGATCAAGTGATTTGCAAGATTTGGATTTTGTTACAACCTGTGATTAATTCCTTGCTTGCCAAGCACTTCTGGTTTCTCTCTAAACGGACAATACCGTTTTCTCAAAGAGTTTCTTGCCGAGGTGGGATATCTGTGAACCGAATATATCAGAAGATGAGATTATCTTATATTATCTGAAGATGCTGCTCGATGATCGAGACGTTTGGCCTAGCCATTTCCTCCAAAGCGAACAAGTGTACGGTGTAGAGCCATGGAGGATTGTGGATGCTCTTCAGAGCTCTGTCGAGCTACATTTGGGATGCTACTTCTTCGTTAACCGGAAAAAGAATTCTGGTCAAACCAATGGATGCAATGGCGGTTGCTGGAGGATCATAAGACATGATAAAGTGATAATTTCGAAGAGAAACAAGATTCTTGGTTTCAAGAGGACCCTCGTGTCCAACACGGTAGTTGCGGGTGAAGGTGCAGTTGAAACAACATTGTCTGTGTATGTGGAGCACCTTGCTACAACCTGGGGCTTGACCTCGTAAACAAGGCAGGAGCTATTGCTGTTAAGCGTGTCTGCAAAGATGACATGCACCATATGGCATGAAAGATGGAAAATGGAAAGAAGAGAGGTGTGAAGAAAAGATAAACCTTCTAAGATGGAAGGTTCAATTGTTTCTACCTAAGTTGCTGCTCCAAAGGAGGAGACATTACTGGACCACCAAAGGCACTTTGAAAGCAACATAATGAAAGGGAGTGCCTATATCAGAACCAGTTCCTAAACTCAAATGCAAATATCTAGTATCAAAGTCTTATGCATTCAGACTATTTCTAAACTCTTATCCAACTATTTTATTGATTTCATTGATGGTTGTGTGAGTTAAAACTCTATGAATTCTGGTTTCTAGGTGGATAGTAAATCATAAATTTTATTGAATTTTGTTCATGTATTTAGAAATTAGTAAAATAGGACATTTTGAACCTAATTTAACTAGATGAATCATTTTTTCATGAATTGCATTGATCCTAGAGGAAGAGAATCTTGTCTTTTACTTAGAACAATAAGTTTAAGAAGGCATGTTGAATCCACAAGTCCTTAGGCAGTGTTTAAAATTAAATTTGGTTACAAAGGCTTAAGATGGGAGTTGATATTTTGCTTCATTATCTAACAAAGGCAAAAGAGAGCAAGTGAAAAAGGCACAGCACATGGAGAAGAAGTTATAACCAATGGCCACCAAGAACAGCCACCACAAGGAATGGAGAGGAAAGACTGGTGGAATGTGATGAATCAGCTCTCCCATGGAGTAAGGTGTCCTTTGGTGTGTGCTTGAAGTGAAAATCAACAGAGCACACATGCTGCAAGTTCAGATCATAATCAATCACAAAGGAGGAATACTCACAAAGACTTAATATCAAAGTCTTTGCAAATGCTATCTCTAAACCGTCTACTTATTCCTTGATTATTTAAAAATTTTAATCTAGAAATTTTCATAGGATGAGAGAGAACCTATGAAGACTATGCATTGCATTTGGAACCTAGATGGATCTAAAATTCACCTTGACATTCATCATAATTCTCTATTATTCTTCATCATTCTCTTAAATCTCATCTATTCTACTTAAAAACTTATACTTTTAATCTCCAATACTCTGATTCTCTTATTCTCAAGATACTTACAATCTTATTCTTTATGTTTAAAGGATAAAGAAGACCAATTTAAGATATTCATTTTGTGTATGCTCATTCTTCCAAACTTGACTCTTATCCTTAGTGTCAAGCTTGTGGGGGGGAAAGAAAATGAGCATTCAATGGACACAAGTTGGCGCATTCACTGTTCTAAGTTGAGATTGCGGTTCTGGCCGTGCCAAGGGGCATGGCCTGATGTGGTTGCGGTTCTGTCTGTGCCAAGGAGCATGGTCGTGAGGCTTGCAAGCCCAGACAGGACCATGACCGTGAGGATTGCAAGTGTGTGTATCAGAAGAAGAATGCTCAGTCAGATTCTTTTATGGAGGATGTGAATAAGGTCATCCAAATCTTTTTCATAAACTGAGGATGAAACCAATGGCCATCAAGCTACCAAGTCTCATGGAGAAGGAGTAAGCTGGTGGAAAGTGCTGAATCACCTCAAGACAAAATTCTCTCATCAAAGGTTCTATCTAGGATAAGTTCTTTAACTCTATGATTTTAGATTGAGAATTTGACTAGATATTATACTTGATACCAGACTTGCAAGTTCTGGAATACTAATTTTTATTTTTGAGTTGCTATGATGTTTTAGATCAGGAAGTGATGAAAACAGTCATAAGCATGACTTACCCTACATCAATTAGTGGAAGCATGGTGGGAAAGTGTATTAGGAGATAAGTGTGCTCACTCTACTAAAGCTTAACTCTACAATTTTATTCTCTTGAGTTAGGCTTATTGAAAATAGAAAGTGAAGCAAAATGAAGCTAGCCAAAGTGGATCCAAAAGATATAAGGGAAGAGAACCATGTGATCATGATGAATCCACAAGAGAACCATGTGATCATGATGAATCCAAAGACCTTAATATGGGGTCCTTTGAGAACCAGACTGGTCTAGATCATATCATCCAAATCGCCATCCACTCTTATAAAAGGGAAGTTAAAATCATTTTTACATTATAATGCATTGGTTTATCTTGTGAGAATTGATACATGCATAAATATGAGTATGTGAAACAGGTTTTAATTGAAGACTTTAAGGAAAGCTGGATTAAAATCACCTCTTAAAGATAATGAGTCAAAAGTAAAAAGGAGAAATGGACCAGACTTAGAAGAAGCTTCAAAGCAGCCATTCACATGCGATTTCAACAAGGCCTTATCAAGAATCTATGGAGCTCACTATGGTGGATTTAAAACTCACATATTCAATGGCCAATCCCTAAGCTAAGAAGACTTCACTCTTTTTCCCTTAGATTTGTTTTTGTCCCAAAGGGTTTTTCATACTAAGGTTTTTAATGAGGAAGTTCTTTAAGGTTACAAGTTTGGTTTCTATGAACATTAATCAATCTTGAAAGGGAGTTAAGGGAAGAAGAAGGAAGTCTCTTCATCTTTGCAAGTTCAACCATTCACCCATGCTTAAACTTGAGGGGGATTGTTGAAATGAAGAGGAGAAGAAGTAGTTTTAGACAAAGAAAAGAATATGAAGTGTTAGAAAGAAGAAGTGAGTAAATACTCTAAACCAAATGGAGAGTATGAAGGAGCTTCTAAACCTATAGCCAAACAAGGGTATTAGGTGTCTAATAGAGAGTGTTTGAACACAAAGATTGTAAACTCTCTATATAAATACATGTACTCTTCATTTGTAAGCAAGAGAAAAAATTCTCTCATTATTAATAAAAAATTATTTCTCTCATTCTCTTGATTCTAAAACTCTCTCTATTTTCTTGATCTAAATCTATCATTCTTTGGTGTAGTTCATTTAAAAAGTTAATTTTGTGGTACAACCATGTCATAGATTATGCAATAGTCAAGCGTACTTGGTTGGAGGCTCCGATAACATTATCCAATTGGTTTAGGATGGATTTACAACAAAAAAAAATTAAAGATAACCTGCTTTAATAGTCCGATACAAATTATAGACTAGGGCCCATATTCAGATTGAGACGTGGCAGAATGGATTAAGATAACGACGTTAATTAAGATTGTTGATTTAACTTATCAAAACTATATCCCATCAATGTTGCCTGCCAATTCGGATGTTTGATTAAGGATCATGGTTGACAAAAAAAAAGAAAAAAAAACCAGTAAGTTCATTTGTTCAACAATCATAGTTTTATCACTAAAATATATACAAATTACGACTTCGGTTCAACAAAATAGTCATAACCAAAAGGTTCAATGAATAATCATTCTCGAAAAACAAAATTTTAAAATTTGCGGAATGTCTTAACCACACCACTCCTTACGCTCCACACTAACCCAACCACCGTTACCGACTCCGTTAGCATCCCACAACTTCACCACATTTCCGTTAATCACCATTAAATCGACGTAACGGTACCAACCGTCACCTCCGTTTCTCATTCTCACCACTCTCTCCCATTTCTCCCACCACTCACACTCACCTCCTCCGTAGTTAACCGCCGTTAACTCTCTGTCGTCATTACCTTTCTCTCCGTCAATCTCTTCCTCGTAATACACCGTTAACTTTCCCTTCGTCACTCCGTCATTGCACAGTAACGGACTCCAATCCCCTGTTTCCGTTAGCGTCACTCGAGGTCCCGTTTTCGCAGCCGTTGCTTGTTGTTTTGGTGGCTCACGAGGAGTTTCATCTATTAAGACGTCGTTGTTGTTGCTGCTGCTGTTAGTGCTGGCTCGGATCCGCCAGAAACTAACGGCGGCCATTACGACGGCGATCCATGTCCAGAGGTTGTTGAGGATGAAGCTAACGTAGTCGAAAGCCAAAACCTCTAACGGAGAATCCAAGGTCGCCATTTCTGAATGTTTTTTTAAGATTGGTATAGTTGATATTATATAAGGAGGAAGGAAATAGAGAGATTCAATCTGAGCCGTTCATCAAAGCTAGTTGAATTATGGATCTGAAGAGAGATAGATGCTGAGCCATTGGATGTTATCAAGTTGAACGGTGGATCTTTCATAGATGCTGAGTATCGAGAGCAAAGATGCTTTCCCAAAATCTTACACGCTCTGAAATTACAATTGTTTTTAGTTTCATGACACGTGTTTGATCAGGAACTGAAATTCCCTTGCACTCTCGTATATTCCCTCAGGTTTTGCGGGCTGGTTTTGCAAGTGTCAAGTGAAACTGGACACGTAGTATTAGCTTATTGATCTCTTACGGATCTCAGTCAATCCAATGATTTTTGTTTTGCTTATTTAAATTAATAAGAGCATTTTCATCACTAATCTAAAGTTCTCAAGGAATGACAATTATTTTTTTTTTTTGTTAGAATGGAAATGTTGTTTATATATTGGAGGTAACGACGGAAATAATCTTCATTTTTTTTTGACAAATTATTTTTTTAAAGTCTTTCGTTTTTTATTAAAATGAAGAAGTAATGAATTGTTTTATAGGTTGCTTTGACAATGATTAGGAACAATTGTGTGTGAATCATAATTTTAATTGTGTACATGATAATTCTAAAGAAAGTTACAGAAGAAAAAAACTAAGATGTTGAAATTAAATAACTAATTCCCACCTAATTAGTTTCATTTGTCTTTATACTATTGAAACAAAGAGATAATGACTTATACGTGACACAAAGGAGGTCATGAATCTATACATCATTGAAGTTCTTAGGTGGGAATTATGATATTCATAAGATGTATAATACACTAATAATGTTCAAGGTATGAGATATCGTAAAGTCATAATTGTTGTTCAAAGTAGTCAGGACTCAGGAAATTTGGCTTTAGTAGCCGTCCTGTAGATTCCTAAACAAATGTCAGAAAATTATAATTAAAAACCATATTTTCTAAATACTGCAGTGTCACAGTATTGAGAGATTTTGAATCATACAATACATTTGCATTGAGACTATAATCGACACACCAGATTATATATTATTGAAACTTAGAATACCACACTATACTTGATGTGGTGATAGTTTCACCCAATTGGATTTAGATACAAGCACACATCAAACATATTAGTGTAGTTAGAGTTATCAGATCTCAAAAAATTGTATGGTCATATTACGAAACATAAAGACTTAAATCAAGTCTAAAACATCTGGGTTTTGAAATATCTGATAATCAAACTTATTGCATGTTTATGAAATTGTATAATTACAATTTTATGGAATAAGCAGTAAACAAAATCGTAAGAAATCATTTATAAGCAATAAGAGAAAAATGTTAGGTTTCCAAAACAATTACATAAAACATGCAACAAGTTCGATTATGAGGGATATATTTGTGTTTCACTTTCGTGGTTCCAGTTACTATACCTAACAATCAATAGACTCAATATTTGTTGGTTACAAACAGTATATGCATAAAATCGTCAATGTTCTGATAAAGTTCACTAAATTCCATAACTCAATTTTTGTTGGTTGTGAATTTTAGCTTATCAAATACTAATTCAATCGTTTCAAAACTTTTGAGGTTCAAAATTTCCTAGAGATTGGATTATTAAATAATAGGTAAAACAATCATGCATTGAGAACAAGCAAATATAAAAACCATATGATAAACAATTAATCAATCATAAAAGAAAAATGAATTATGCAACATTTGATTTCCGTTAACCAACCAATGAAATATACTCAGACATAATGAAAATAACACATCTAAGTATAAATAGAGATCATCATTAAAAATTGCATAAATAAAGAGATAGTGTTTTGAGAAATCTTCTCTATATTGGATACAAAGCAAGATCTTTTTCTTGGAAACTCTTTAGATCTAAAAAGCGGCAAGAAAACTTAATCTAGTTTTTTGAGTCGTGAATTTGATGTAAATTTGGTGTGCGTGTCGAAACAAAATGCTAAAAACAATTATATGTAGCTATCTAAGCCGGCTAGGATTAAGTAAAGGTAGAAAAAGAAACACTCTTGAGAAATGGGCTTCCCTCAGCCATGGGATATATAAATCAAGATTTTATAACTGTGGAACAATGTGAGGTGTATCCCTCGGTCTAATGACAAGGAATGGTGCAGCCGAGGTAAATGCCTTAACTCTCCATTGTCTTTTCTTCAGGGCCATGCATACATGTCTTTACAAAATTGGGTGTATCTATCCAAACAGACACTCAAACGACTTGAAATTGAATAAGAAATCTAACTCAAAAGTATTCACCTCTACCATATATCATACACATATAAGTACTGGAAAGGCTTCATCTAAGGTTGGACTTCTGTTACACCGAAACTGTCATAGTACTGCAAAATTGCACTCTTTGAGATTTTAAATATTTGGTTAACTCTTTTGTCTTTAAATCACATATTGATCATGTTGTAGTACTATTTTGCTCTTTTGAATCTTATTAATGTGTTTTTCCTTTTTAGACTTAAACTAACCAAAAAACGAGAAAACTAGCTGTACAAGTATAAAATCACGAAAAAATACTAAGATATATTATAGAAAACCTTAAGAAAAACATATAAAGTTATATATGTTTGAAAACATTGGAACGTAAAAATCTTCAAAAACCGTAGTTATTAATTCAAGTTTTGCAAACCACAATAAACATAGAAAACTTGAAAGATTTCTCATCTCATCCCTGGTTCTGTCATGTGAACTCCAGACCTACTTAAACTCTGCATTAGAATCAACTAACTATGTACATTCATTAAAGTATGCTCATCAAAAGAGTTATTCAGGGTGGACAATGCTAGGTGTCAAATGGTTTTTTGGCGGTGTGGCTAAGAGTGTTTAAGCGCTACCATAATCTTTAAGAGGTGCAAGATATTATGCAAAACCGCAAAAAGAATGGACATGTTATCCATAGTTCTCCATCCACTTCTTCTTCTTAAGGAACTCTTTTGAACACCTATTATCAGTCATTTGAACTCCTTGGGACTTGTTTGGCCTAGAGATTCTTTTCATAGCAACCAATTTTCTTTTGCTCTTATTTAATGTCTTTTCTGGAATGAGAAAACGATTTATTGCTCTAGATATATTTTAGACCAGGAATATTGTACTTTCTCAAGTGTATAACCAAGTAGAAATCATCCCTTATCATCACTGATATTTTCCTCTTTTTTTTCAATTTTTGAACTTCAATGATTGAAAAATTATGTCGTTCCTCTCTCTCCAGTGTTTGTTTTTGCACATATCTGTATATGAAACAAAGAAAACGAAAATATGAGATCTGAAAAGAGATAGGGTTAAGATGGAATCCAACTAAACATAAGTTGGTCATTTAGGATTACAGAGTGGTAAGAAAAAGATAAGAAGTCCTGAATGATAATCGTGTTTCTCATATCTAATATCTTCAATGAAAAATAAAATTCAAGCTTACAAGTCAAATAAGGTAGACTTAGCATCACATTCAACAAAAATCTTTGCAACCTGAAATCCTATCGGAGAAGTCAAAAACTGTAGAGTATTTACATATTGCATGATTTAAGTAAAATCCTGTAAAATTTATCACTAGAATGTTGAATCGTAAGCACATAATGGTTCAATTAATCATAAGATTTTATCTTTATTCCTGAAAAAACTTTAATTCAATAAAGCAACTCAATACAGTTAATTAAAATGACCCAAAAACATAAATAAATAAGACATTAAAAACTATAAAATACTCTCCAAACTTTCTTTGAATCATCCTAGTTTAAAAGTAATATGAAAATGGGAGTGAAAACACAAATAAAAGATATACTTTGACAAACATACATGGATCAGAATTCAACAGAAGTTACATATTCAGTATCATCTGATTCATCTACGTTCATCTTTGTGTCTTCCGAATATCCTGCGATCTCTCTTGTGCTGGTGCGACTATGGTGCTGATGAGGCTAGCTGATCACGTCATCTTGCTATTCTTAAGTGTCCTCATAATCAAATCCAGAGACAAGTGAAAGTTGCCGAAATCGTGACTCCCAAAACGTATGCTTGGTGAAGTGAATGACTTTGTACAAACTTCAGCATATTTGCTACCTTTGAAATTACTGTGCTTTGCTTCTCCACCTTCTCTTGTAGTTCAAATCTTCTAAGAAGGAGATCTCATTTTCTACCGGATTAGTAAAAATTTCTCAATCCCTCAACTCTTTATTTATGTCGATTTTAATGGTGATTTATATTAAAAACTGATTTTTTCTCTGCATCATGTGAGTATAATTTTTCAGTAAAGAAAATCAATGGTTGCATAAAATATGTTTCAATTATGATTGTTTAATGGTTAATCATATGTTGTTCATCTTTGCTTGTCATGATTTTTTTACTGCGCATTTAGAAATCTGATATAAAGATTTTAGAACCACAAAATTGTTGCATCTAATAACCTGAAATAGTATTTGGTGAACTAAGCATCATAACCATCAAAAGTTAAGTTGCGGAGTTAGGTGAAATTTATCAGAATTTGATCGAATTAATGCATTTCTTCCTCTTGTAATAACCACAAAACTTGACTCAATTAAGTTGATAAGATATAGTTATTGGAGCCATGACAGTGGAAAGATCATATATTTGTGTTATGTGTTATAGACAATAAAACTATATCATATCAATTTCGTTGCATATTTTCTACGATTATCCTGCAAACCTAACGCATTTTCTTATTGCATACAAAACCAATTTTCTTTGCTTTCAATACTGTTTATCTGCTTTCATTGCATTCACCAATGATTACCTTTTGTGACAGTTCCAACTTGATTGAAATCTCTACGATATATAGTGTGACTATACAATTCTATGATGATCAATAATCCTGACTCGACTCGTATGTTTTTTGTCTACTTGCAGTTAGGCCTAGTTGGATGAAAACTCACACCACATCAATTTCTGACTTTTTTTGGTTATATTTTAAGAGTGAAATCTCATTCCGATCAAGAAAATGGTGCCGTTGCGACCAGAAAATTGTAGTGCCATTACTTTTTGGATCAAAATTTTAGTCTATGTCATTTTTTGATATATTATTTTTAGTTTTGATTTTTAGAATTTTCATATCAGCCAATGACCACAAAACTTAGTCGAATTTAAGCCAGATTTAAACCAAATTACAATAACAAATCGCAGAAATAAAAGAAGTAATTAACCTTAGCTGATGCCCAAGACTAACAAAGAATCTAAGTAGTATATGAGAATGGAGAACTTGTTTTGTATGCTTAAGAAAACCAAATAAATGGGTTTTCACAAAATGTGCATAGTTCTCAAGATGTGTGAGATGCACCTTCACCTGTGGATAACCAAAGTCGACACAGGCACCTTCACAAACCATTGCAGTCTGTGATGCTCTAGATCAATACTTCCAGGATTAATATGCAATTCGACCCCAACTTCCATAGAGACAAGACTATGAGATCAAGCCTCTAATCATCACTTTGGTGAAGCAAAACCAATAAAATTAGATACCTACTAAACATCCTATGGATAGCAGGAAGGAGTAGAAAAAAACCAGATTTAAAATAATGATTTATAATAACAAATTATAATAATTTTTTTATGGAAGATGAGATAAGAAAGTCAATAAAACGTTTTACAAAATTGTAAAGAACATGAGTCGAGACGATGATCTCTATCCTTAATTTTAAAAATTCCTCTAGCATGACGGAAACCGCAACTCAAAAATCCCATGATACAACTTTGGCGAGAATGCATTCACACCAGTCAAATGACGGAATCTACAAACTTAACTATCTATGATATACTATCCAATAGACTTAAAAGAAATAAATGTGAGAAATACTTGGATATTTTTTGCACAAGCAATGACTTACCAAAACCAATAAAGCCGCATTACTCTTCCTAGGGCAAACCCTTTCGCCTCTATCTATCTATATATGAGAAAAAAAGAGCTTTAGTTTTGGAGAGTTTTGGACTTCTAGTTTTAGTTTTAGTTTTTAGTTTAGTTTTAATTTCTTATAAGACTCTTTTTATTTTACTTCAAGTATTCGTATTTCTTTATTTTTGTCTTCAAATTACTTGCACTTTACTTAGCTTAATTTATGTTCTCTACTCCAATCTCATGGTTAACGAGTCATCAATCAATATGATCTTGTTACCATCTATGATTAGTGAGTAGATTTCCTCCACCTTTCGGATTGGGTAATAGGGAGGATGTTCTAAACGGAAAAATGATGATTTTTTAAAGCTTTGATTCACTGTTCCCATCGTGTCCCTGAGATGCCTAATGTCAGGCTCCATAGTGAACACTCGAGACTGAATCATAAGCCATAAATGATCCTGAAAGGAATGTATTTCATGCTTGGACACTCTAGACACAGGCATGGTTGAATCTGTTCAACAAACGTTGACTTCGGGTTACCTTGCTACACACATATGATTGCACTCCACGCTTTAACTCAGAGCGAGACTCATAAGAAAAATGGGAAATCCATGCAATTAACGACAAACTAGACCAGGTCCTCCAAGCCACAAGACGTCATGTCAACTTTGTAAGCGAGCCAGAATATATTCCAGACGACTCAGTAGAGCTTCAATTAGATGGAACAGCAGAAATCAACTACATTGGCAGACAAGGGTCTCACAAGGGATACAACTCCAACTTTAGAAACTCGAACATATCATATTAAACGAAAAACATGGAGAACCCACAAGACTAACAATACCCACCCCAAAAGCAACCCACTCAACCGGCCATCACCAACACATACCAACCAAAATACCCTGCCACAACGAGTTACCAACCCAGTGGGACAACTCCAACCACTTACTTGCTAAGCTACCCACCACCAAAAAACTACTATGACAAGCCCTACATCCCACAAAACAACACCTCAACCTATCAACACCACCCACTTGCTATCCGTGAAGACAAAATCACAAAGATGCTTACGTAAGTACTAGAAGGACAAAGCAAGAGTGCCATCGACATCAAAAACAAGATGAAGGAAATCCATGCAAAAGTTGACAGCATGTATGGGGATCTGAATTCAAAGATCATTAACCTTATTGCATGAATACGATCATCAGAAGCATCTACATCAAAGCGACCAATGGGAACACTTCCGGGAAACCAGAAACCAATCCTAAGGAATATGTGAACGTTATCTCATTGAGAAGTGGGAGGGAGATCCAAAATTCAACGCTAAAACAAGATGTTTTAGGACCAGGTTTGGGGGAGACGATAATTTGGAAGCAGACAAGAAGTAAAAGGAGGAAAACAACCAATGACTGATCAGGTCAAAGTGAAAACAAAGCAACCATCCAACACTAAAATTAAATCACCATTCGCTACATCCCCTTACGAGCCAAAAATCCCCTTTCCAATACAATACAAGAGGAACTACTAGCCAAGTACAATGCCTTGTTTGACAAGCAACTATCCAAGGCCAAGATCACACTACCCTGATCGAAGTATTCTGGATGGTACCCAATTTGACGAAGTACATGAAGGATGCTATCAGAGAAAATGTAGTGCCATAGTCATCACACAACCGATCAAGAAAAAGATAGATGATTCGAGAAGTTTCACATTACCATGCACTATATGCCAATTCACCTTCTCCAGATGCCTTTGTGACCTAGGAGCAAGCGTCGATCTGATGCCATTATCCATAGCTAAAAAGCTAGGCTTCCAAAGCTTCAAGGAAAGCAGAATCTCTCTTTGTCCTGGCTGATTTCTCCATAAGGCAACCTGTAGGAATGTTAGAAGACTTACCCATCATGGTAGATAACTTTGAAATTTCTTTGGCTCTCGTAATACTAGAGATGGATGAAGAACCAAAAGACCCTATCATCATTGGACATACATTCTTAGCCATCGTAGGAGCACTTATTGACGTTAAGAAACAGAATATAGATCTGCGATTTGACAACAAAACCCTCAAATTCATCATCGACACGCTCAAGAAAAAACCAACATTTGGCAGTCAAGTTTTCTATATCGATCAACCAGATGCAATCGCAGATAACCTCCTTGAAGAAACAACCATTGGAGAGCATTTGAACGACATCCTGTCGGCAGAGTAAGGAGAGTACAAACCATTGAGTGCCGAGAGCAAAGCCGATAAAGATTCGTTGAATGCAAAAAAGGGTATGAAGAAAACATAAGCTTTTCTAGACTGGAATATGAACCGGGAGCTACAAAATTCAAGGACGACGCAGGGGATGACAGCAGCAGATCAAAGAAGCAAAATATTTTGGAACAAGAACTCAAACCAGGAGATTAAAGCATACATAACAGGATAAGCACGAAGATGCTCGCGAGCAAGCAGAGAACGCGTTGGTTTATCCTTTTTGGAAGGGCGAAAGTGAAACTTTCCATAGCAATCTTCCCAAAGAAGAAAACTAGAAGAAAGCAAACTGACCACGACCGAATGATAAGCATTGACAGAGACGCTGAAGAGAAAGCAACCGCTTTTCTCCAGAACCCGAACAACCTTTAAACAAAAAGGGGCAACATCGAGCTTGATACATTAAACAAGTGCACCTTGGAGGCATTCCCATGTTTATCTGCTTTTGATAATTATTTATGATATTTCTATTTCTGTCTTACCGTTTTATTAACTAATTTACTTTAACCCATACTTAATTTTTCCTTTTGATGGGAGCAATAAGGGGCACATTAACCAAAAAATAAAGAGTAATCAAAGATATGGAAAATGCGTGGGACAACGGTTTGCTAAACTGTAGCATAACTGTCCCAAGCTCGGGTAAGTTAACCAAGTGTGATCCAATTTAACCTAAGTTGTTACCATATTAGGGAAAACTAGAGCCACACACAGTCTCTTATCCTTCTTTTTAACCCTCCCCTTATCAGCCGTTTCTACTATTCAACTCAAAAAATTCAAAACAAAATTATTTCTCTCATTGTCTTATTCGCAATTTTTTCCAATCTAACAACCATGACTTTCCGGTCTCTCTTTACTAATCTCCGACTCAAACACAGCTGCACGAGGTAAAATTAAGTACTTTAAACTGTTCTCATTTTGGTAAACTTGACGCAACTGTTTTCGGAGTTAGTGATCCGCAGTAGATTACCGTAGGACAGAGAACCGAATAGTCTAATCGTTAGAGAACCCTTGTCCAGTCTGCATGTTGAGTTTTCTCTCTTGCCTAGAATATAAGAGGGAATCCTCTTTTTTGTGACCCTTAATCTAACGAATATCTAAGATCGTTGTGATTCGATGTTAAGAATGGTGAAATAGAATCACACAACAGGTTTGCAAATAAGAGAAAGAAACCCAATGTCGTGATCTCGGGGATATGCAAATTAGAGGAGAATCCCCTAAACCACATGACGATGAGTACCTGTGAGAAAACGACGAGGACCCTAAAGAAGAAACAGGGGACAAAGGCAAAATAGAGCGCACACATCAGGCCTCCTTCCAAGGCTATTATAATGCCTTAATGCAGCTTCAGATTATCCCCACAACATTAGCTGATTAAGAAGTATTGCGCTCTATGGATATACACAATAATATGTGCACAAGATCTTCACGAGCATGTGACTAGGATACCTTTCCTTCCAAGAACAACCAGGATTTTGCGAACTCACCTACGAGTTCCTTGCTTCAGTCCAAATATACTTCCACCAACAGATGCCGCAAGAACAAGTTGATACCGGGTACATCGAAGTCTTTGAAAAAGAAAGACCTTATCAAATAACGATAAGCAAACTAAGCAACATCTATTGACTCTAGAAAGGGATGGACCTTTCATTTGACGGCCCAGAGTTCAGGAACTTAGAAGATGTGTGGCGCTGTATCTCAAATGAGATTACAAAGCATGCATATGCAAATCATCATACATAAGGCACCCAGCCATCAGGTATGTCCATAAGACCCTAGTCGCAACAGTATTCTCCCCAACAGAAGCTGAGACTATCAAGGATGAGAAAATGGTGTGTCTTATAAAATGTATTCAACCCTATCTGAGGATATGCTTGGATTACTCGCTGGTGGAAGGAAACGGCGCCCACATGTGTATGGTAGCGGTGTTAATACAAAAATTATAAAGATACAACATGAAGTTTTGCTATAACACCAAGGTATGCCGATACAACTGAGAATAGGAGGAATCATCACCTCCATACTCTTAAAAGCATGTGTCCCGATCACAGAAAACCCCACTTTCTACCAATTACTAGACAAAATGACATTGAATAACTCCAGATTTTTGGAAGGAAAAGTAGGAATCAACCACATCTACCGATTTCATGTCGAAGAAAACAGAACCGAGAGAATCTTAATTCCACACTGGCCTCTCACGAACATACTCAAAAGAGATAATGCCCACTTGTTCCCTCCTCGCTCATATTGCCACATAGACCCTCCACCATCAATAAATCCATTTCGGAATATAGCCGCAGGCACTGCAAACAAAACAGAGCAGAAGCATGGCGGCCCATCAGCAGCAGGGGAAGCAACACAAGGAGCTGAGTGCTACAGTTTTGCACCATACAACGAGCCAATCGCAAGCAGGTCTGTGTGCGCAACTTATGAACACATCAGCCTCCTCCAATCGTTCAGCTAATACCAACAACGGAGCATCAATAAGATCACTTGCACATTTCTATAAATAAAAAGATGTTTAGAAGTTTAATAGGAAGATGAGTTGCCAATCGGAGCCAAAACGAGGAGACGATCTTCGAGAACACGACCAACAAATGATGAACCCCACCATCAGGTGATGAGTCCAAAAATGTGGGTTCTTTCTAGGTACCACACACAACTTTGTACATACTTGCTTTCATTTTATTTTCTTTTTGTTATTTTGATCCTTTCTACTCTCTTACTGATATAATCATTTCCAAGATTGACAATCTCTTAGTTGGCAAATTGGATAAGCTTGGATTAGAAGTTACTAACTTCACAACCAAGGAAGTGGATCAAATGGTAACACAGAAGTTTCAGAAGACTTCTGATATTCCAAACCTTTCCAGCCCTATGATATGACACACACACACGACTGGAAAGGAGGTTGTTTAGATATGACACACCAAGCAACAAAAATGTTTAAGAAGAACAGAAGGGAATCACTATTTAAAAGAAACAAGTCTTTGATAAGAAAAATGGTTATCTTATTACTCTGGATGAAATGGTGTTTAAATAGGTTACAATTGTGTAGAAAACTATGCAAAAATGTGGAAAATAGAGAAGATATAAAAACTAAGCAAGACTTTAACCAAATAATTAACTGTTTGTTGAATAACTCTTCAAATGGTCAAACAATTTTGCATGGTTGAATTTGTGCTCCTCAGGTTCGAACTGCGATTTCAAATTTGGTTCTAGCTCATCTTCTGGTCCTTTCTCCCCAGTAGCATGCTCCTTAGGTTCGAACTGCAATTTCAAATTTGGTTCTAACTCCTCTTCTGGTCCTTTCTCCCAAGTAGCATGCTCCTCAGGTTCAAACTTAGGTTCCAAGTTAGGTTCTAACTCCTCTTCTGGTCCTTTCTCCCCAGTAGCTTGCTCCTTCTTTGGCTGTCCGACTGGTGCATCTGGTCCATGAAAAGAGCCAGTCAGGATCATATCACTTACTCAAACTGAGACGGTATTAATTAAGTCTGGGGGAGGGATCTCACTGCTAACTTCGTTTTTTTTATTTATTGAGTCATGTTTGAATTTTATTGATTTATAGTCATAGTCATTAAGTAGAGTCATAAAAAAAATCATTTAGGTAGATTCATTTTGCATATGCAATAGAATAAGGTAGTTAGCATAGGATCAAACACTTTGCACTTTCTTGACTGTTCATCACCTTTGAGAATATTGAAATATTGGAACAAACAAAGATGGAAATTCTCACTCTCAGAAAGGCTTATAGCTTTGGGGCTCACTTTGTCACTTTAGGAGAAATTCTATGAACTTGAATTTAATTTTAATCATTAGTTTTCTCTTCTTGGGGTTTGATATGCATTTCTTGTGATTTAAACTTTTCTATTTGGTTTTTCCACCTTTTTTACCACTCTTGCAACAAATAACTATCCCACCCTAATCCCCATTTATTAATTTCAAAACCAAAAAACTTTTCCTTAAGTAAGACTTTTTTGTTGAAATGTGGTTCATGTGTAAAGTTGTTAAAGACAAGAAACTATAAGGGATGTCATCTTCTTAGGATAGTTAGGATCATTACGTGCTAACGTAATTAGGGATGAATTTTTTGGGAACAATACCATTTGGAGGAGGGAAGGTAAAAAAAATAAAAGAATCGAAAAGAGAGTTCGAATATGGGTTAGTAACACGCAGGAATTGTTGGAGTGAAGAAGAAATGATGAAGGAAGAAGGCCTTTAACTCTTGTATTAAAGGCGTGTGTGGTCTAAGTTTAAGGGGAGTATCTAAGACTTGTTTGTGTTATAGTATTATGTTATTCCTACTCAGTATCATATCACTTACTCACACTGAGACGGTATTGATTAAGTCTGGGGGAGGGATCTCACTGCTAACTTCGTTTTATTTTTGTTGAGTCATGTTTGAATTTTATTGATTTATAGTCATAGTCATTAATTAGAGTCATAAAAAAAAAATCATTTAGGTAGATTCATTTTGCATATGCAATAGAATAAGGTAGTTAGCATAGGATCAAACACTTTGCACTTTTTTGACTGTTCATCACCTTTGAGAATATTGAAATATTGGAACAAAAAAAGTTGGAAATTCTTACTCTCAGAAAGTCTTATAGTTTTGGGGCTGACTTTGTCACTTAAGAAAAAATTCTATGAACTTGAACTTAATTTGAATCATTAGTTTTCTCTTCTAGGGGTTTGATATGCATTTCTTGTGGTTTAAACTTTTCTATTTGATTTTCCCACCTTTTTTACCACTCTTGCAACAAATAACTATCCCACCCTAATCCCCATTTATTATTTTCAAAACCAAAAAACTTTTCCTTAAGTAAGACTTTTTTGTTAAAATGTGGTTCATGTGTAAAATTGTTAAAGACAAGAAACGGTAAGGGACGTCATCTTCTTAGGATAGTTAGGATCATTACGTGCTAACATAATTAGGGGTGAATTTTTTGGGAACAATACCATTTGGAGGAGGGAAGGTAAAAAAAATAAAAGAAACGAAAAGAGAGTTCGAATATGGGTTAGTAACACGCAGGAATTGTTGGAGTGAAGAAGAAATGATGAAGGAAGTAGGCCTTTAACTCTTGTACTAAAGGTGTGTGTGGTCTAAGTTTAAGGGGAGTGTATAAGGCTTGTTTGTGTTCTAGTATTATGTTATCTTTACTCAGGATCATATCACTTACTCACACTGAGACGGTATTAATTAAGTCTGGGGAGGGATCTCACTGCTAACTTCGTTTTTTTTTTTTATTGAGTCATGTTTGAATTGTATTGATTTATAGTCATAGTCATTAAGTAGAGTCATAAAAAAATCATTTAGGTAGATTCATTTTCCATATGCAATAGAATAAGGTAGTTAGCATAGGATCAAACACTTTGCACTTTCTTGACTGTTCATCACCTTTGAGAATATTGAAATATTGGAACAAACAAAGTTGGAAATTCTCACTCTCAGAAAGGCTTATAGCTTTGGGGCTCAATTCGTCACTTTAGGAGAAATTCTATGAACTTGAACTTAATTTGAATCATTAGTTTTCTCTTCTAAGGGTTTGATATGCAGTTCTTGTGGTTTAAACTTTTCTATTTGGTTTTCCCACCTTTTTTACCACTCTTGCAACAAATAACTATCCAACCCTAATCCTCATTTATTATTTTAAAAACCAAAAAACTTTTCCTTAAGTAAAACTTTTTTGTTGAAATGTGGTTCATGTGTAAAATTGTTAAAGACAATAAACGATAAGGGATATCATCTTCTTAGGATAGTTAGGATCATTACGTGCTAACATAATTAGGGATGAATTTTTTGAGAACAATACCATTTGGAGGAGGGAAGGTAAAAAAAATAAAAGAAAAAGAGAGTTCGAATATGGGTTAGTAACACGCATGAATTGTTGGAGTGAAGAAGAAATGATGAAGGAAGAAGGCCTTTAACTCTTTAACTCTTGTGTGGTCTAAGTTTAAGGGGAGTGTCTAAGGCTTGTTTGTGTTCTAGTATTATGTTATCCTTGTATTCATTCATGTAGAAGGCAATCCTTATATCCAAACAAGCCTTGACTAGATTAGTATAAATAGGTATCTCTCTCCTCATTTGTAACTTAGAAACTATTATTCTCATTTTCTTAATACAATCATTCTTCTTTCTCTCTAATCTCTCTAATCTCTCATTCTCTTATTTTCTAATTCTAAAAAATCTCTTAATCTCATATTTTTTCATGGTATCAGAACAAGGTTACAACAATCTGGGATAAAATTCAAGAAGAAATCATCTTCATCACAATCTGTTTTCATTCCTATTTCGTCCGTTGACTTTGATCGCAAATTCCGGCCAAACCACGGCATCTTTTGACAATCTGTTTTTTCTGGATTGTTCTTAGGCAAGTTCTGAAGACACTACAATTGTATTTGCATCATTTTACCACAGGAATCAAACGATACAATTTTTCTTGCATCGGACCTCCGCGATTGCCTCCGCCGTGAACCTCCGTGTTTCTATGATCATTCCGTCGTCAAATCTTCACCAAATCATGATTTTCCACATCCTATAATCAAACCCATCGAGTCTAATTTATTTTAAAAGAAAGCATAACTCAATTCCCTTATGCTGGAAGGAATTTCTTGAAGTGTTACCTCAAGACGTCTGAAATCGCCTCTCACAAGAATCTGGTGATAAAATTCGTATCCTTTCTCAGTTTTCTTTAAATATTTGAATCTGGAAAGTTAGATAAGTATCTTTTTAGGGTCTCCACGAAGTTTGGTTTCAATCAGAAGGGTTTAAGTCTTCAAGATTGATTTTTTTGATTTCCTCAATAAACTTTGAAATTCTGAAAAATGAAGGAAAATTGATTTTTGGGTTGATATATTAGTAAAATTTGATATTTGTTGTTGAATCATCAATTGTTGTGAAGATAAGGACTGTTAGAAGTTGATCTTGTTGGTTGGAGTTGGTTAAATTCTTTTGCAGGAGTTGGTTGAAGTTGGTTGAAGGAGGTTAGGTTGTTTTTGGCCTGGTTGGTAAAGAAGTCTCATGCGCCCAATCCTTGGCGACTCCACTGGCCCAGCTGGTTATCCTGTGTACCGTGTTCCTTCTCCAGACCAGCATTCCTGGTACCTTGTCCAAACGTGGTCCACATACGCGCCCAAGAACACGAGTACACGCTATCACCTTTCCACGGCTCACGTACGCGAACGCGCCCGATCGTGGCCGCCTTCCTTGGTATCGCGTCCCGACCAACTGTCCCGTGTCCCGACCAACTGTCCCGTGTCCCGACCAACTGTCCAGCATCCCGACCAGCTTTGTCCCGTCAAACTACATCTAGACCATTTGAAAAGTATGGAAATAAAAACCATATTTAGAGCTCCTGTCATTCTACATGGAGCAAACTATCTCTTATGATCTAGGACCATTAAAACCACATTGGGTGGTAAAGGCCTTTGGAATCATATTTCAACCAATGGTCTTAAAGAAAATGAAGTTACTGAAGTTAGTGAGGCTGTGGCTGCTCAAGCCAAATGGTACCAAGAAGACCAGTTAGTACTCTCTATACTTCAAAACTCTCTTAATAGTGATCTCTTAGAGGCTTATTCATTTTGTGAGAATGCTAAGGAACTTTGTGACACTTTGCAAAAAGTGTATGGAAACACCACTAACCTCTTAAGAATTTTTGAGGTGAAAATCTTTGAATGAATTGAAACAGGAGGATGTATAATTCACAAAGAACTATGGCTCATTTAGAGCATTGTGGGCTGAGCTATAGATGCTAATGCCAGCCACAATTGACCATATTGTTCTCCTATAAAGGAAATAACAAAATAAGGTGTTTGAGTTACTAAAAACTTACTCAGATCTTATTAAGCATATTCTCAGGTCTGATAAACTTCCTAGCTTGAAAGATGTTTGTGCTCAAATACAAAAGGAGCAAGGATCTCATGGACTATTTGGCAACAAGGCTGAATTGGTGGCTGCACACAAGAGTTTCTTCAAACCAACAACAATAAATGAACCTAGGAAGAAGAGACCAATTTGTGACCATTGCAAAAGAAGTGGTCATACAAAGAAAGAGTGTTGGGTACTCCACCCTGAGCTGAAGCCAAGCTGGTCCCTTGAGAGACAACAGCCCACAGCCGGCCACACTCAGCTGCAAGCAGCCGGCCATGGCATGTACAAGCTCCCGGCTTCTTCAAAAGCGTATACCAGCTCCCATTGTCACGCAGCCCCGATCAGTTCCATGTCTTCAGCATCTGAATTTGTGACAAAATAAGATCTAGAAGTTCTTCTCAAAGTAATTAAGGATGGTAATGTGTTGGATAAAACTTTTCATGCTTCTTTTCAAACTTCTTTTACTCATAATGTCTCTAAATCATTGGTTGTTGATTCTAATGCTTCTCATCATATGATTAGTGATCTAGGATTGCTAGAGAATTTAGAACATGCCTTAGGTAATGTTGTCATTGCTAATGGAATCAAAGTACCAATTAAAGGCATTGGAAAGCTTAAGTTGTTTGATAAAGAATCTAAAGTCTTTTACATGCCATCTTTTACTTCAAATTTGCTTTCAGTTAAAAGAGCTACTACTGATTTAAATTTTCAAGCTATCTTTGGTCCTAATGATTTTTACTTTCAGGATATTGAGACTAGTAGGAGATTTGGACAAGGAACTACAAGAGATGACTTGTATGTACTTGAAGATATGACCAATACACGAGAGGTAGAACCGATTGCTAGTACTAGCTCTTTTAGTGATGATTCTGATCTTTGGCATGCTAGATTAGGACATCCTCATCCTAGAGCAGTAAAACTAACTGTTTATGGTTTAAAAATGCCAAATAATATGTGTGATTCTTGTATACTTGGGAAACATTGCAAAATTGTTTTTGAGAAATCATTGCATACTTATGATAATTGTTTTGAATTGGTGCATTCTGATGTTTGGACATCTCCATTCCCATCTAGAGAAAACCACAAGTATTTTGTGACATTTATTGATGAAAATTCTAAATATACTTGGGTCACTTTGCTTAGTTCTAAAGATAGAGTATTTGATGCATTTCTAAATTTTCAAGCATATGTTACTAACCAATATAATGCAAGTATTAAATGCTTTAGAATAGATAATGGAGGAGAATACACTAGCGCCAGACTTCAACAACACTTGGCCAAGCATGACATTGAACATCAAACCAGTTGTCCTTACACTCCACAACAAAATGGAGTGCCTGAAAGAAGAATAAGCATTTGATGGAAGTTGTGAGAACAATGATGTTCCACATGAAAGTTCTCAAACGATTTTGGGAGGATGCTCTTGTAGCTACATGCTACTTGATTAATAGGACTCCTACAAAAGTCCTAGATGACTTGTCTCCATTTGAGGTACTAAACAAAATTAGACCTAACATTGACCACTTAAGAGATTTTGGTTGTGTTTGTTTTGTATTAGTTCCAAAAAACCAAAGGAACAAGCTGGAACCAAATAGTATAAAAGCTATATTCATTGGGTATTCCTCTACCTAGAAAGGATACAAATGTTATGATCCAAAGACTAGAAGAGTCTTAGTATCCAGAGATTTTAAATTCCAAGAATCAAAAGGATTTTATGAAGAAGTAACTTGGGATCAATTCAAAGACATCTCCACAACAAGATCAGACCAAGCTGAGAACTTGAAGAGGCTCTTGGAGAGCATTGGCATAGTTTCTCCTCATCCTCAGCCCACGGTCACTGCTCCTCAGTCTGTACCAGTCGCGTCCAGTCCTAGCACAACCCCTGCTCCGGTACAGTCAGCCGGGCCGCGACCAAGAACCCCGGCCAGTCCATCCAATCTGTGGTCGTCTACTGTTTTTCCCTCCAGGTCTCCTGGCCTTCCTCCTCTTGAACATGGGGGGGGGGAGAAGCATCTACTCATGTCCAACAAGACTCAGGAGATGAATCAATTCTAGTCTCAGCTTCCAAAAGATCAAGAGATGTACCTACTCTCATTGAAGCTTTAGGTGAAGAAGAAGAGCCTATCCAAGAAGCTCCACCTACAGTGTTAAGAAGGAGCATAAGAAAAATGAATCCACCAGTCTTCTAAAATGGGAATGTTGTGGTTCATAATGATCAGGGAGTTTGTAACATTGCTCACTTACCTACTAACCATGTTACTTTCATTACAAGTCTTGATAAGGAAATGATTCCAAAGATATATGAGGAAGCTATGACTAAGAAAGAATGGAGGGAAGATATCCTAGCTGAGAAACAAGTCATGGAAAGGAATGGTACCTATGCTCCACCACTTTACCTAAAGGAAAAAGGGCTGTAAGTTCTAAGTGGATTTTTACCATTAAATACAAAATCAATGGTGAAATTGATAGATATAAAGCTAGGTTGATGACTAGAAGATTTACTCAGACTTATGGTGAAGATTATAGGGATACCTTTGCACATGTAGCTAAGCTTCATTCTGTTAATGTTGTTCTTTCACTTGCTATTAATCTTGATTGGGAATTATGGTGAATGGATGTTAAGAATGCATTCTTACCAGGTGAATTAGAAGAAGAGGTATACATGTCACCTCCACCAGGTCTAGAGGAAGAGGTAGAGGCCGACAACATACTCAGGCTGAGGAAGGCCATCTATGGCCTTAAACAATCTCCAAGAGCTTGGTACCACAAACTAAGTGTAACCTTGATTGATAGAGGCTTCAAAAGATCTGAAATTGAACATACTCTTGTTACACTAAAGAGTAAGGAAGGTATTGTGGTAATTCTCATTTATGTAGATGATATAATCATATCTGGTAGTGATAGTATTGGTATTGCATCTACAAAAGAATATTTGAAGAGTGTCTTTGATATTAAGGATTTAGGAGAACTTAAATACTTCTTAGGAATTGAAGTGTGTAGGTTCAAGGAAGGTCTCTTCTTATCTCAAAGAAAATATGTTGTAGATTTACTAACCTCTACAGGTATGATGGAAGCTAAACCAGCCAAAACACCCTTAGAAGAAGATTATAAAATTGGAACTAAGGGGGAGCTAGAGGAGGAAATTGATTTTCATGATCCTAAGCTCTATAGGAAAGTGGTTGGTAAGCTTATTTATCTAACCATCACTAGACCAGATTTATGTTTCGCTGTGAATCTGATATCTCAACACATGCAAGGTCCAAAGATGAGACATTTGGAGATGACAAATTGAATTTTGAGATATCTAAAAGGCACTCATGAACAAGGTATATGGATGGATTGCAATAGAAACACAAATGTGATTGGTTATTGTGATGCAGATCTGGCAGGAGATAGGGAGGATAAAAGAAGTACCACAGGCTATTGTACATTCATAGGAGGGAACCTTGTGACTTGAAAAACCAAGAAGCAAAAGGTGGTGTCATACTCTAGTGCAGAATCTGAATATAGAGCCAAGAGGAAGCTTACCACTGAATGCATTTGGCTGAAGCAACTCCTTGAGGACTTAGTCGTGAGCTTTGATGATCCTATCACCATCCATTGTGATAATCAGGCTGCTATACACATTGCCTCCAACTCTGTGTTTCATGAAAGGACCAAGCATATAAAAGTGGACTGCCATAAAGTAAGAGAAGCTATTGGAAAAGGAATAATCTTGCCTTGCTATACAAGGAGTAAATATCAACTAGCTGAAGTGTTCACCAAGGCAAAAACTTTGAAGAATGGCGTTTCCATCTATCCAAGGCTTGTCCTAATGACCATTCCACAACAGTGATCCAAACATGGAGTTTTATACTCTTTTTCCCTAGAAAAGGTTTTGTCCCAATTGGGTTTTCCTTCTTTAAATTTTTAATGAGGTAATGCTTCATGGTTGCAAGCTTAAGCATTCTCCATGTCTTAAGCTTGAGGGGGAGTGTTGGAGTGAAGAAGAAATGATGAAGGAAAAAGGCCTTTAACTCTTGTATTAAAGGCATGTGTGGTCTAAGTCTAAGGAGAGTGTCTAAGGCTTGTTTGTGTTCTAGTATTATGTTATCCTTGTAGCCATTCATGTATAAGACAATCCTTGTATCCAAACAAGCCTAGACTAGATTAGTATAAATAGCTATCTCTCTCCTCATTTGTAACTTAGAAACTATTATTCCCATTTTCTTAATACAATCATTTTTCTTTCTCTCTAATCTTTCTATTCTCTCATTCTCTAATTCTAAACTCTTAATCTCATATTCTTTCAGGAATAAAAAAACAGATTTGGAATGGGTTAGTAACCCGTAGTAGGTGTAAGAGGAAACCAAATCCATGGGAAAGATCTTAATATTAAAAGACTCCGGGAAGCGAGTACACTTAAGAATCTTCCATTAAAGATGAACATGAGTTCAAATTGTTTAAGGCGACATTTTAAATCAACTTCATTCATTTTATATAGTAAATGATATTTTAAAGAGTATTTTGTCTCTGTTTTCAACTTTCAATCAATTATTTATTTTGATTTTTGTCAATTATATAACATGTTGACAAAAAAAAAAAATATTTAACACAGACTATTGAGACATCGTCTGAAATGCCCCTGTCTTTGAAAAAAAAATATCTTATACCCTTTTTTAATCTCTCATACCCCTGATATATAAAAATCCCATTATACCCTTAAAATTTGAAAAATAAAATTAATTTAAAAAGAAAATATTTTTTAATCTCATCGCGTTTTTCTCCGTTTGCGATTGATTCTCTCTCCTCCTAACTCCCTCACTCTCTCTCCTCCTCTGCATGAGCGATTGAGCTCAAATTTAAGCTCTAGCTTCGAGTCGAGCTGCCAGCTTCTCCCTCCTTCTCGATCCCCTTTACACAAACGAAGCTTGAGCTCTCTACTCCTCCTCCTCTCTGCGTTGTCGTTTCGCCGTCGTCCTCATTCAGCGAGAGTTTGAGCTTATCCCGTTGAACTCGGAAGAACTCAGATTTCTCGATTGCACTGTAATCTTTCTTTTATTTATGGGTATATTAGGACTAGATATGGAAATCAATGTATGCAGTGATAAAATCATAGTAATCTGGGCGGAATTGAACTCAAGTTCTCATTGAAATCGAGTAGGGTGAGATCTTTGTGTGCGAAAGGAGTTGAAGCCAGTAAAACTAGTAAAACTAGTGAATATAGTTAAAGTTAAAGTAGTATAACTTGTATAATTTGTATAAGTAGAATAACTAGCATAACTAGGACAAATAGTAAAAATTAAATAAAACTAGTATAACTAGTACAACTAATACAACTAGTAAAACTAATAAAATAGTATAACTAGTATAACTTGTAAATATATCATAACTAGTATAAATAGTAAAACTAGTACAAATAGTATAACTAGTATAACTTGTAAATATATCATAAAAATAGTAAAACTAGTATAAATAGTATAAATAGTAAAACTAGTATAACTAGTAAATTTGCTAGAACTGGTACAACTAGTAAAACTAATAAAACTGGTAAAACTAGTATAACTACTAAACCGGTAAAACTACTAAAATAGTATAACTAGTAAAACTTCAGATAACTAATAATACTGATTGCAATTTTGTATGGTTTTGGCAGGTGATAATGAGCAACAAGGTCATCATATATTTTAGATGTGGGGGTCTAATGTATAGTGTGATGATTAAATCATCAGTGGAGGATATAACTTTAGCGATGGTTGAAGATACGATATACAAGAAAGTTGGATTAGATGAAAGTATAGTGAAATTGAAGTTGAGTTACATTACATTGGTGGTGGGATGTGAGTAAACGTTTCTTATATCTGATGATGAGGATCTCTGTATTTATCTAACATGTTTTGATAAAGAGAACCATAGATGTATGCTCTATGTGGAAGTTATCACTAAATCAAATGTAACAGAGCAACTTTCGAAAGTGGGCCATAATTCTGTATGTAGGGGATGAAGAAGTTAAACAACAAGATGAGGCCGTGGACGATGAGACAGTGGACGATGAGGCCGTGGACGATGATGAGACTGTGGAGGATGAGGCCGTGGAGGATGAGGCCAATGATAATGTGGATATGCATCATGGATATCTTCAGCTTGCACCTACTGTAGAATCAAGTCAGTTTATAGAGGAATGGGAAGATGGTTTGGGTGTGGATATTCATCAAGAATTTCCAAATAAGAAGGCAATTAAAGAATTGGTAGACAGAGCTGCATTTGTCAATTGTTTTGGGTATGTCATAAAGAAATCAGATAAGACCAGATTAGTGGTAAAATGTCGTCAAAAGAGCTGTAAATGGGTTTTACGAGCTGCAAAAATAAGAAAGACAGATATTTTCTCGATTAGAAGTTACACGAAGATGCATACATGCTCTCGAGCCAGTCAGAGTGACAGCAATCAGAAGAGAAAATGCATTTATCATCACAAGTACTAAATTATCAAATTGTGCTTCATTGGTATGTTATTATCAAAGAATATATACAACATATTCCTTACAGTTTTGATGTCACTATACAAATTATAGTATACTTGTGATGAAAAAGTTACATAAATGTACTTTTACAACATATAAATGCATAAAATAATTAAAAATATAGATAAACGACTTTCATCAAATGTCAAACTAATTAATAAAATTATTTGGTCAGGTAACACTAACTAATACGAAAAACCCAAAAAATACTACTATATACAAAAATTGTACAATTAGTAACTTGATTATAACTAAGTGTAAATTTTTCCCACCCAAATTTCAAGTTTTTTCCTGCCCAATTTTCACTTTTGTTCCGCCCAATTTTGAAGCAGTCTATAATGGGATTTTGGTTTCACTCGGCCAGCCAAATCCTCTTCACGCATTTGTTCAAAACAAATTTCTTCTCCTGCTCGAAGAATCTTCATCCAACAATCGATAACAACATCAAGTGTATCATCGTCGTCTTCACGTTCCATAATCTTATGTAGAAGATCTTCTTCACCTACAGAAGGGACAAGGAAGCTCTCAATGACCTGCGTATGTAAGCCACAAAAACAGTTTTACTTATTATTAATATAGTTACAATTAAATATAGTTACAACTAGTTGTACCGTAGTATTCTCGAGTGCTTCATATATGGTTGACAGAGGAAACCCTTTCATGACGCCTTTCTTGAATTTTGACTTGCACATCCTCGGAAAGCGTACGTCGGCACCTACCGCACGTTCTCGGAACTTCATCTGCACGTTTGGAATAGCCTCAAATGCTAACAACTACAGAAAAACGCAAATAATTAGAGATACCTTTAATTGAATCATAAAGTAAGTACAATGACTAATAACGCAAATAAATTTTTACCTCCAACGGAAGACAAAAACCAGGAATTGCCCATATGACATTCTCTTTAACCTCTCCTCCAAAATGGTCCATGGTGTGCACAATATCACGAATCATGTAATCAAAGGACAGCCTCCCCCAAGGAAATATCTTGCAAAATTTCAGATCATCCACAGATCTCAAAAAGAAAGGCTCCATTGACGGGGCATCAACCCCGACCTTTGTCTGCCCACCGATGATGCAAGACAAGAAGTATAGTACGAACATCTTCACGCGATCCACAGAAGGCTGCATCTCAAAAATCTTCGCCTCCACGTCCGCATATCGGATAGTTGCGTCCGCCCCGAAATACTTCTCCACAAATCGCATACTACCCTTTTCCATCCACCTCAAAGGGTAGTTACGACAGTTCAAACTCGAAATCAATGTGTGTTCCTTTAGACCATAGAGGATTGGAATACCATTAACCAGAAACCATGCTTCCTTCTTCTTCTCAATGCAGGAGTTCCGGAGGAAAAGCATCCACATGCCTTGAACCTTGTGGTTTTTGTCCTCCGGCATGTGGAATATATGCCTAAATTGTGGGTGTCCTTTAAACGAGTTCTCCTCCCTTTCATCCATTTTCAATGATCTGAGTATATTCAATGTTTTATAAACAAAACACCTCGTCGATATCTTAATCTTCTTGTAGTACTGGTTTGGATGGAAATGCATGGCCAACGGTGGTATCGCCTCACAATCTCTGGAATCCTGCAACAAACAACAGATAATATACCAATTATACAAAAAAATATCAATTTTACATTAGTTAAACATAGCTCTACCTATTGTAGTTTTACTAGTGTTACTTAATTATTTATAGTTTTATTAGTTTTACTCAAACAATTAAATTTACAGTAGTTTTACTAAAACAATTAGAGTTCTGCTAGTTTAACTAAGTTTTTTAGAAATTTACTAGTTTTACCTAAAACATCAAAGTTATACTAGGTTTACTACAATGATCACAGTTGTACTTAAGAATAAAACATTTACACAGTTTTACCTCCGTCGTTGCTCTCGCGCCGGAGGTTCCTCCTTCGTCGACGGTAACTCTTTTTCTGGTTCGTTTCCTTCCACCCCCGGGACTTCAACTTCAGCGGGGACTCCGCCTTCTTCTTTGTTTTCTTCCGCCCCCGGCACTTCCTCAGCGGGGATATGGCTTCCTCCGCCTGCTTCTTCGTTTTCTCTCTCATTTTCATCCGCCCCCGGGACTTCAACCTTAGCGGGAATATGTCTTCCACCGCCTGCTTCTTCGTGTTCTTCTTCCCCCAGGACTTCAACCTCAGCGGGTCCTCCTCCTTCGACATTTCCTCCTTCTCCTGCTTCTTCGTTTTCTTCTTCCCCCGGGACTTCAACCTCAGCGGGGATATCTCTTCCTACTTCGTTTTCTTCTGCCCCGGCTCCTGCCACATGGGCTCCTACTCTGCCTCCTTTTTCTCTCTCTTCCGCCTTGGAATCTCCGCCGACTCTGTCTCCTTCGTTTTCTTTGAGTCGTCTTTCTTCTTCTGCAATTGGCTGCCTCACTTCATTAGGGTCTTCAAAAACCACCATGGCAAGATTTAGGTTTTCTTCTTCGAAGACCGTTGGAGATGGGAACCATGAATCCACTGGCATCTGAGCTTCCACATGCATCGAGGATGACGACGAAGACTCACCACACTGTTTTGTTTTCCTAAGACGGTCCGTCGGAGTAACCGACTTGCGCCTCTTCGTTTTTCTCGTATTCGGGGCCAACGGAACAACAATCCGAAGGAGCAGGGTTAGATTTCAAGAATTTGGATTACAAATTGCAGAATTTAGAGATTAGCTCGAGCTAGTTTTACTGAGAATCGAAGATCGAGAGAGAATCGAGAAAGAGAGGAGGGAGAGAGTCTCGTTATTTAAAGAGGGAGAAAAGGACACCGAAACGTTTGAACCGTTTCGAAGAAACTTTTCGAACTGCTTAAAACGATTTTTAGACCCAATTGGATAATCCATTCGACACACGGGTTTGTGGATACTATCAAAGTATTTTTGTAGTTATCTTGATTTAATTCAGACAATCTCTCCTAGAGAACTTGTAGCTGTCGGAAGTGGGACATAACTGGAATCCCTTGTGAATTTGGTTATGGAGTTATCCTTGTGAAGAAATCTCAGGTTAAAGACTACGTTAGTGGATTGTTTTATATAGCTTAAGGGAGAAAAACATATGAAACTGGACTGAATCCAGTGAGAGGTTCTAGTTTTTGGCCTCGTGGGTCTTCTCCAATGGTGGTCGAACCTCCAGAGCCACCACAACCAAGACGAAAGAAGGGAAGAAGAATAAGAAAGAGAAAAAAAAACGAGTCTCCTTTAAAGAAGAAACCGAAACAATTGAGACGCATAATGCACTGTGCTATATGTGGTAAAGCAGGTCACATCTCTCGATTTCATAAGGAAGCTGCAAGGGTATAATGCATTGTCCCATTATGTTTATATGAAAGCTCAATATTTGGTGGCAAGTATGTTTTGCTTATTGTGATGTCCTTCGTCTTTTTTGGACCTTAATAACAGGTTGCTCAAAGTAATGTGACTCCGACTCAGCTGATAGGTTTGATCATGACGATCAGAATAAGCAATGGGAAGAAGAAGAAGGAGACTTACCTATTAAGAAGGAAGAGGAGAAGCAAGTGATAGCGGGACATATCGACAAGGAAGAAACATTCAAAGGAGGAGTTTAGTAAAGTAAAACCTCTGGGTTGGAGAGAGGTTTATTAAATAAGAGAGTTGGCCTAAGAGTATAAAAGAACTTGGCTATCGTGTTTTCATTTTCTTCTTTTATGCCTTGTATTGAGTTGTAACCAGCAACATGAGCTTGGTGACGATCGTGATGAGATCGTGAGGATCGATCGTAGCGACATGAGCTATTGATCGTTTCCTAGACTTTGTACAAGATTTCTCTATCCAGTAATCTAACTATTATTCAGTATAGAGTTTGTTTTTGAGATTTACAAAGAAGAACACTCTAAACTCTATCATTGGTGCGGTGAGCTCGGATCGGTTTTCCTCGCGTTCTTCAGGTGTGTGGGTTCGTGATCAGTGTGGGTTCTCTGGGTTTGGGCTCGTGCTTGTGTCGATCGTGGTTGCTTTGTTCGTCGCTAGCTCCGGATTTTCTCAGGCGGTGAGCTCGGTTCGTTTCTCTTTCGCGATCTTCTGGTTTTGCTGTCGGGATTTACGATCGGATTGTGATTGTGTTCTTGTTTGGAATTCTGGTTTGTTTACGATCGATTTGCTCTGGTTCGCGATCGTTTTTCTCGTGTGTGACTCTATTGGTTTGTGTTTTATGCTTGCTATCGTTCTCGTGAGTCTTACCTTAGTGAGTCGAATCGTCTGTGGGTTTGGTTCATCATATCATGGATTTTTGTGACTGGTGGGTTGATTATTCACACGTATTTGTTCCTTGTTCTTTGTTTTTGCTCCTGTTTCTTGTTCGTGTGGACTACGTGTGATTGTTGTCTGGGTTTGTTGGTTTTCATTGTTGATGATGACGATCCCACCTTCCCCTGTTTGCGCTTTTCATCTTGCGGACTCCTTGGATGTTGAGAGACCATTGGGAACCGAGGTTTATTTCCTCAAGGATGGATATCAGCTCTTAATGCAAGAAGCAGCGGCTACCAAGCAGCGTTTTTCTGCTATAGAAGAACAATTTCGCTCTCTCATGATGGTGCTTGGTAAGCAGCCGGTGGATTCTTGTCCAGAGTCCGATGTGCCTCCTCGTCCAGTGTTTGAATCACCCCTATGGTTCTCGGATTCTTCTGCGTTCCACCCTCAGGTCGAGATGCCGAGTTTTGATGGCTCCAATACGCACGATTGGTTGAGGGACATGGAACATTTCTTCACGGTTGGGTGTTTTCGGGAAGAAAACAAGTTGGATTTAGTTGCATTGTGTTGCGACGTGGAGGTTTTCAGAATTGGTTGGATTTTAAACATCAACTTGTTCTTCGTTTCGCTGACACCATTGACGAGGAACAGGAAAATAACTGCTTCAAACATGAGCAAATTCTTCCTGAGGTTGAGTACGAGAGAAGTGGTTATGAGTTGGAGAAGATGGACACTTCGACTCGGGACTCTAAGAACGAAGCTAAAGATGGCCCTGCGAAGTGTACAAACACCAGACCTCTTGGTCTTAGTGTCTCTGTTGTGGCTGACGTTGAAATATCCAAGTTGCGAGGAAAGGATATCCCGGTTATTCCACCAAACTCAGATAAGGACACACATGAGTTTCGTGCTGCCATTGAAGAAGTTCAGTCAGAGAAAGTTTCCAGTGGTATTGCTCTTGCAGATGGCAAGCGAGCAGAGTTTGCAAAGTTAATATTAGACATGAACAAGATAGAAAGGTGGCCACCACCTTCACATTGGCTATTCGCACAAGCAGCTGTTTCCAAGGGCCATGAAACTGCAACTACTGACACTGGACCAAGACTCATGACACTAGTTGCTCATTGTTATATCCCTGTCATGCAGCTTGCCATGCATTGTTCTCTACGTGAAATTTATTGTTCTTACTTATTGCATGCGTCTTCGGGTAATTTAGATAACACAGCATTGGAATTCCGATTGGGAACGACTCAGCTTCTTGGTTACAACAATTACGCTGAGGTAAGCAAGGTCACGAAACTGGCTAAGGTAGAGCAAGCAGATGGTGCTTACGCTCAAACCTTCATCGGTCACTCCTTTGAGTTGGGTCCAGCTGCTTACGCTCTCCTCCAAAGCACATTCATTCGCTTCCTTTACGGTTTAGCGGGCGGCTTGACAGAGACCTTATGCGGGCAAGCATACTGTGGAGAACAGTACCACACCATGGGGATGAGAGGTACACTCCTCGAGTTTCATGTGAGCTCGTGGTCTTTGGTAATGGCCGAGTTTGTGTACGTTTTTGGTGGAGGGTGTCCATTCATTTGTATAGGATTTTACACTGTTGTTTTTGTTGACCCCATTATTATGCACAAGCTCTCCATATCTTCAGGATTCATGATCTGCTTGGAGTATAAGTACATGCGCATCCTTGTCTTAATGGGTGGTTATACAAAAGAAATGAATATCACAATCTCTGCTTTCTCAATATGCCAATACATATATACATGGGATCTCAACATCTGCCTTGGCTTCTTGGGTGTGGCTAACGAGTTGAGGAACAAAGATGCAGTTGCAGTGATTTTTTCTATTACAGTGGGACTCACAGTCTCAACATCTATGGAAGTGATATTCTCAGTTCTATGTTTAGCATTTTGCGGTTCATTTTCCTATATGCTCTCCACTAGCAAAGAGGTTTTGAAAGCAGGGGATGATCTACCGATGATCACTGTCGTATCAATCTTACACAACAGCTTTCAACCTATACTCTCAGGTGTGGCAGTTGGAGCAAGGATGCAGCGTATAGTAGCAGTTGTGAACTTAGCATCATATTATGCAATTGAGTTACCTTCCCAGTTTATGGAGAACTGGTGCTTTCATAAGGATACCTTACTGAGCCTCGCTAAGCATTATCAACCAGCTCTGGAGCTACTCACTAAATATGTGTCAAGCGGTAATGCATCTGGATATTACAGTTACAAGTGGACGCAGGTTTTGTCTATGGATATTCAACCTTCGATGGAAGATTCAGGGATGTTTTTTACGGAGTTTGTCGTGTGTTTTTCATTTTACAAGCTTGAGGGCAAGCTTGATTTCGTTGGAGGGAGTATTGATAGGTTTGATCATGACTATCAGAATAAGCAATGGGAAGAAGAAGAAGGAGACTTACCTATTAAGAAGGAAGAGGTGAAGCAAGTGATAGCGGGACATATCGACAAGGAAGAAACATTCAAAGGAGGAGTTTAGTAAAGTAAAACCTCTGGGTTGGAGAGAGGTTTATTAAATAAGAGAGTTGGCCTAAGAGTATAAAAGAACTTGGCTATCGTGTTTTCATTTTCTTCTTTTATGCCTTGTATTGAGTTGTAACCAGCGACATGAGCTATTGATCGTTTCCTAGACTTTGTACAAGATTTCTCTATCCAGTAATCTAACTATTATTCAGTATAGAGTTTGGTTTTGAGATTTACAAAGAAGAACACTCTAAACTCTATCATCAGCCTTCAAGTCAGGCTTGTCAAGGAGTAGAGGGATTGAGAAGGATGAGTAGGAAAAAGAGTTGAAGAAGAAAAGTTTTTTGTTCAGTTTAAAATATGTTTCGGATGAGTTGAACAAGAGTATGTTTTGTTACCTTATATCTGATTTGGTATTGTTTTTATTTGGGAATTATAGGTTTAATGGATTTCCCCAAGAACATGATCATGCTCATATCTAATCGGAATTTTGGGTTTTGATTTGGAGTTAGAATATAATTTGCTCCGATTCTGGTGAGGTTGAAATCTTGTAGTAGTCTCTGTTCTTATTTTAGTTTAAGAATTGGTCGATTTTGGTTTAGTTTTCAATTTAAACTTCGATTTTAATTTGGTGTGGAAATAGGTATAAAATTTTGTTTAAAGAAATAAATATTTAAATTTGGTTTCGTGTGGAAAATGAAACTGCATTAAACTTTGTGTGGATTTAGATTTAGCCAGATACGATAGGTCTCAGGGGGAAATAGCTCTTCTTCCTTTATTCATTGATTTGATATTTCATTAGTACTTTGTCACCGCATAGGAGAAGACGCTCATTGGAACAAAATAAATAATAACAATATAGAAAGGTCATGGATTGTTGTTGTAACTCTCCAGAATCAGAAAGCAGAAGAAGACAAGAGAGAAAGATCAAGCAGCTTTGAGGAACTTCAAGGTCTCATCAATGTGTTTCTCAGGCTGGAACTGGTTGTTGTAGATGAGCTGAACGACACCGTTTTTGTCAAGAACATAAGTCTGTCTCCCTGGCAACGCCCCGAACAGGTCTCCTGGCACTCCCCAATCTTTCCTCACCTTATTCCCTTCGTCGCTCAGTAATGTGTAAGGCAGCTTGTATTTGCTTGCGAACGCCTGCAATGTTTAGAAGTCGGGAAAATGAAATGGCGGTTTTAAATTTAGAAATCAGAGATTTTATTTTGATGCTTACCTTGTGAGAAGCAGAGTCATCACCACTTATGCCAATGACCTCTGCGCCCGCCTTCTTGAATTTCTCATAAGAATCCCTGAAAGCACAAGCCTGTTGCACATGTGTAACCATTTTATTTCTATTTTCTGATTTTTAAAAGAAATTGTTAGAAGTTTGTGTACCTCTATTTTATTTTCATAGGATATTCGCTTTAACATTTTATAATATATGAATTCTTTGTTGTGACACTCATCCTAGAATTTAGAGAGCTTTGGTGTTTATCGGTTTATCCGAGGGAGAGTGTTAGATTTACAGAATAAGTATGAGAGAGTCTGAGTGGAGAATGAAGAACAAGAGCGAGAGAGAGAGTAAAGAGAGAGTTGATAGAATTTAAGTAAGAAGAATAAAAAGAAAGAATCACTTTTCTTCTTAAGTGTTACTAAAAATTTACAATGCATATTTTAAGCTAAGTCATCAAGTGTAAGTGGAGAAGTCTATTAGTAACCACTTGAACATTTAAGATTTATTTTCAACTTTCGGAGTTTTTATATTGTTTCTGTTTCTACACTTCTGATAACGGTTTTCGTTTTGAATTACGTTCTGAACTCTATCAAAATACACAAGGAATGTAGATAAGAAGAAAGTAAAAGAAAAGGACCTGCTTGGTGCAGCCAGGGCTTTCATCTGCAGGGTAGAAGTACAAAACAACAGGCTTCCCTTTGTACTTCTTCAAGCTCACCGGCTTTCCATTCTGATCCTTTAGTGTGAAGTCTGGTGCAGCTTGCCCTTTGTTAACCTGTTAACCAAAGATCACACACACAGATATATTCAAAGAATCAGAAGTCATCTGATATCTCTTTATAAAGATGATAAAAAGGAGAATTCAGAGATGGCTAATGTAGAAGTTGGTTACTGATATACATATTCAGAAGAATTCTAGTATTTGGTTGACTTGACGTTAGTAAACGTTTAGTGTCTCAATAATAAGCCCTGATTACAAGTTTGTTTGATTTTGTTTGCTAAATTTGTCTTTGATTCTGCACTACAGCGAGAAAATCATTTGTTAATCTATCAACCTATCATTCGAATTCTGAATTCAGACTCAAAGACATGATTATTACATCTTATGTTCCTTCACCACAATGGTTCTCAGTTTACATCTCAAGAATCTTTTTTCAGTTTATATCTAATTTTCTGACATATTTCATACTTTCATGTTATTGACGATCACTGAATCACACTAGTAAAAGATCTAGAATCTAAACTGTCTGAGCGCAGAGATGTTGACTCAGTCAAGAGGATTATGTATATTAAAACTTTAAGATGGAGATGCATTACACTGATAATATTTTCTATGCTCAAAAACATATTAAGAAAATTGGCAGAATACTACAGCAATTATCTAGAACACAACATAGATTACAACTAACATTGGTCTAACAAATAACCTAATTCCCAGAACTCACTGTAGCAAACAAGACATCTACGCATCAATCGAATATAAAACGATTCGTGAAATGTACCTTGGCAAAGATTGACGTTTTGAGAGAATAGGAAGAGAGGGGAGAGACAGTGGTAGAGTGAGAGAGTCTGAAACCAAAAAAATTAGATTCTGATGATTTCGTGGGAACTGAAAATTGGGTTTTGGTGAGAATGGTGTTTTTGTGAGGGAGAGAGTGCAGTGTGGCGTAATTAGAGAAAGTGAAAGAAGATGAAGAAGCAGCCATTGTTTTCTCTTTACCAAGACGTCTCTCACTGCTTCATGCACTTTGTTCAAGTAATTATGAAATTTGAGTAATGAGTGGAAGAAGAAGATGAAGATAGGGAAAGATTGGTGACTGTGGTAACACGTCAATCTCTTTCCAAGTTCCAAAGTTTTTCTTGTATGTTGATGGGCTTTTTGTTCGAGCCCGAATTTAGTTATAGTTTGGTGACTCGCACAGAGCTTCAATCTCCTCGAAAATCCTCACTCACGCAAATAGATTTATATTTTATCGATAAATAATAAAACAATGTAGTTGTTATAACATATATGTATATATTTATATACGTGCATGTAAAGAAATAATAAAATCTTATTTTAACATATATTTAATATATGTTATTGTATATATATATATATATAAGTATGATATATATATACATAAAACTATATAATAAAAGTAGATAAAATTGGTTTATATGCATCTCTTTCTCTGCAACCATAAACTTTAGATCTAAGATTAGTTTTGTCTCTACAACGTCTGGCTAAGACCAGCATTGTGAGAGGGCTTTATCTTCTGCCTTTTTTTTATTTCTTTTTTTTATCCCTTCTCCACTCCTTATCTCCTCTCTCTCTTTATGCTGTCTGTGGTGTCGATGATGTAGCTTCTTCGGGCAAGGTCTTTGGTAGGCTCGGTCGTGTGGTTCTCGAGTATAGTTGCGTCGAGACTTGATTTTGGGGAGGCGCGTGTCTTTATGGCATTAGACGATTTGGCGCATTGGTGTTTTGACTTTTGGCATATTGATGTTTGTAGCATTTTGACATTTTGGCATTTGGCGTCTGGTGTTAGGCGTTTGGCTTTCGACATTTTATATTTTGACGTTTTTCTGGCGTTTGGCGTTTGTCTTTTGGCATTTGGCGTTTGGCAATTGATGTTTGCCGTTTGGCAATTAGCGTTGTGGCTTTTTTGCATTTTGGCGTTTGGCGTTGTGGCGTTTTGGCATTATCCTCTGATATAGACATTGTGTGTCTCGGAGTCTTAAAGGACGGGTCTCCGGTGTTGATGCCTCCAGATTTGCGGATCGTCCTCGTCCGTTGTGCTCCGGTTGTTTGGCTATCCACTGGCCTTTTGATTGGCTCCCTACTCAGGTGTTAATGGGAAGGCGGTGATTTTTTTCGATGACATCCAAGATTTTGGAGTACCTTTGGTGGTCACGTTTTTTTTTTTTTTTTGCAGATCAAGGTCTAATGAGGACAGGGTCTAGAGCTGCTTCAATCGTAATCGTAGCGGTTTTCCGTGATTGTTGTTGCTAATGGCTAGTTGTTTGTTGGTTTGTAATTTTGGAATTCTTGTGAATCTGACCATTGCCTTTTGGAAGATCTTTTTTTTTAGTGTCCGTGAAGTGAGTCATCTGAGTCAATTTAAAATTATTCCTTAGTTAATTTTTAAGATCATATATGTATAATGGCAAAATTCTTCATCTCGTTTGTGAAATTAGTTGGGTGGTCTCAGTATCTCGGAAGAAAATGTTTGAGTTCTTGTTGCTTTATTTAGCCAAAATAGCATCTTTTATCATTAATAAAAAATAGTTGTTTGCATTAAAAATATATAATAAAAATATAGAAGAGTAATAACAAGAGAGAGAATGCAACATTTATTTATTATCTATATAATTACAAACATTTTCACATATTTATAGTAAAATTTATTAGACAAATATAACTATGCATAACAAATAAACATGGATTCCACATACAAAATCACATGCAAGTGTAAGATTTTTGTGACACTCCTCTTTAGAGACCAATGTTGTTGATATAGTTACGAGTTATATCTTTGATTGCTTCATTAAAAATTCTTATAATGAAAACCAATCTACGGAAACCATAGGAAGGTAAAAAGAGTGCAATCATGCAAACTCCCCTTCGAATAAGGAAGACTAATTTATAAGTCCTGGTGAATACACATTCCAATGTTATGGAGATGTTTTATGAATATCGAGGTAGATAGTGACTTTTTGAAAAACTACAACATTATCGGTTAATAGAATATATATCACTTTAATTTCTTTGTTCTTTTGCAACTCTTCAGTGTATGAGAAAAAATTTGGGTGGATATGCTGGCTTCTATCACTTTTGATATATCCTTCTTTTGTCTGAACGGCACATGCCGCATTATCTTTGTACATAATAGTTGATTCTTTATTGACTTGAATTCTACTACTTGATCGAATATGTAGACTTATTAAACTCAACCAAACACATTCTCTACTGGTTTCATAGAGTGCGATAACTTCAACATGATTCGAGGAAGTTGCTACAAGTGTCTATTTCTTAGAACGCCATGATATATCAGCCCATTTAGTGAATAGTATATGATATTTGATCCGGCTTTATGTGGATGTGACAAATATCCTGCTTCTGCAAAACTAACTAGTTGACTATTTGAATTGCTAGGGTAAAATAAACCAAAATCAATAGTTTCTTGAAGATAACAAAAGACACTGCTTGATTCTTCTCCAATATCTTTCTATAGGAGATCAACTGAATATTACGAAGAGATTTATAGCAAAAGATATATCAGGTTAAGTACAATTAGCAAGATACATAAAAGCTCTTATGGCACTAAAGTATTGTAATAGAATCAAGTATCTTTTCATTTTCGTCAAGTAGTCGGAATGGATAATTTTTCACATAAAGTGTTTTATTGACCATGGTAGTACTTAGAGGAGTAGATTTATCCATGTTAAAGTGTTTTAGTAATCTTTTTGTGTATGTTGATTGGTGTACAAATATCTCCTTTTGGATATGTTCAATTTGTAACCCAAGACAAAATTTTGTTTGTCCTTGATCTTTCATCTCAAATTCCTTTTTCAGGTAATCCTTGTCTATTGTATTTCTCCTTGAGTTATGATAATGTTTAGATCATCAACGTATACCGCAATTATAAAAAATCTGGATATGGTTTTCTTAATGAAAACACATGGGCATTGATAATATTGGATTCCCCGGTGCGATAAAAAGTGTTGCAAGATTATCAACCTATAATTGTAATATTTAGGGAGCCAATCCAAACTGGAGGTTCTTTTAAGCACCTAAAATACAAGTTTCTACTTAATTTAAGCGGATAAAAAGGTTATGGATTAGTAGACTGATGTCGCTAAACTCAGACTAATCTAAAACAGTAAAATAAATAGCTATATATAAGAAATCTGACTAAAGCAAAGAAAAATAGAAGCATTTTTAGTTTGTTTGTTTTCAGATTAAAGGATCCTTTGGGATCAGATAATTTGGTCGGATGTTTCAAAGGAAGATTTGTTTGAACTTATGTTTATAAACTTATTATGTTCGGCCCACGCTAGAGAGAAGTTATGGTGTATAGTTAATCCACTTTTGTGACAGAAACCACTTCATAGACCAATTACCAGATGTTCAACATGTGGTTCAACGACCAAGCATTAGGAGCGATTTCTCTCTGTATGTAGCAAGGTTTTCAACATTCGTTGAACAGATTTAATCATGTCCATGTCTAGAGTGTTCAAGCACGATAAATATCCTTGTCATGATCATTTATGGCTTATGATTCAGGCTCGAGATTTCGCTATGGAGCCTACCATTAAGGATCTGAGGGACACAATAGAAAATGTGCATCGAAGCTTTAAACAATCATCGATTTTCTTTTTAAAATATCCTCCCTATTACCCAAACTGAAAGCTTCAGGGAGTCTACTCACTAATCATATATGGTAACAAAATCATATTGGTTAATGATTCGTTAACCATAAGATTGGAATAGGGAATAAGAAACTAACTAAAATACAAGTAAATTAAAGAAAAAAGTAAAGAAATATGAATGTTTAAATAAGATAAAAATAGTTTTTCTAAAAGCTAAAACTAAACTAGAACTTAAAATTCTTCTTTTTTGCATCTGCTCGGCTCTCCCTCGTGCCCTCTAAAAAATAGGGAGTATTTATATAGATAGATAGAGGCAAAGAGATTTCTCTAGGAGGAGTAATGCAGCTATGTCAGTTTAGGTAAGTCATTGCTTATGCACAATATGTTAGCAACCCCTTGTGTATTATTTTAGTATGTTTTCTTATCCTCTTGATTCTCCTTCCTCTGTTTTTTCTCCTCCTTTTTTCCTTTCTTCTTTGATTTCCTTCTTCTCTTCTTTAGCTTCTTTTTCTCTGATGATTCTTCCTTGGTACGTAAACTCCCTACAATCTTTAATTTCACACACAATCCCACCTTTTTACTTCGGTTTTGCTCCATTTCCAGTTTTGACACAAGAACACTTGTTTATGCAATATGTATGCAAAATACAGTCCTAAAACACCTTAAATACATTCTATATAGTTAAATCATATCCTAGATCCTTGTAAAATCCTAAGATAATAATTCCCCTAGACTTGCTTTTTGCTTATTTTTAAGCAAACCTATAATGAAAATACATCGACTCTACTAAATACAAAACTAAAAGATACTATGCTCGCAAACGGCTATCATTCGTTAGATAGAACTGATACTCTATCGTACTTTATCATGGTCATCACGTTCTCAGCAATATGGAACCAACAAAGTCCAGTTAAGAACAATCCCCTACATTCATTAGGAATTGCTAAATGCGGTCTCACTTAGGAGAGATCAATCAATTCTCGATAGGCTAAGGGTAAAAAATATTAAGTAGGGTGTACCTTTATGGGGCTAGTTCTTTGTGCTGGCTATCACTCAAAATCGTATGTTTGATATTATGCAAAGTAGCCTAAGAAAAGAAAAACTGATGCTTGCAAGAGGCTCATCCTCAATTTTATCCCAATAAGTCACAAATCCTAGTACAATCCATCTCGTTTTGCTTTCTGAACCCAAAGGCCTTCTTTAGCTAATTATTTGAAAAAATCATTAGGCATTTGGATCTTTCCTGTTACAATGCTCATGATTTTCATGTGCTCCATTTCTTCTTCATTTCATATATTCTTTCTTATAATAGGAGATTCTTAAGTGTATTTGTTTCCCTTAGAGCCTTCTAATACTAGATCTTTTCCTCTCTTTTCCTAACCTGGGATTCACCCTTTACTCCTGCTGCGGATTACTAACCCGTCCCCAAACTTTTTTTTCTTTACTACGGATTACTAACCTATTTTCAAACTTTTTTTTTGCTCACCTTCCCTACCCCAAGTGGTATTGTTCCCAAACTCCATCCCTAATCATGTTAGCCCATGATGGTCATAACTATCCTATGAAGATAAAACCTCTTGTTATTCCTTGTGTTTGACCATTTTACACATGCACCAAATTTTAACAGAAAGGTCTCACTCAAGGAAAAATATTTTGGTTTTGAAAGAATGGTTGGAGACTAGGGCAGGATAGTTATTTGTTTTTAGAGAGTGGTAAAAAATGGTAAAACCGAATAGAAAAGTTTAAACCACGAGAAATGTATATCAAACTCCTAGGAGAGAAAATTGATTATTCAAATTAGGTTAAAGTTCATGGAATTGCTCATAAAGCGAAAAAGTGAATCCCAAAGCTATTAGCCTTTTCGGAAATGAAAATTTACAACCAAGGTGTTTCCATAATTTCAACATTCTCAAAGGTGATGTGATCCTATGCTAACTACCTAATTCTAATGCATATGCATCTAACAACCTAAATGATTTTTTTTTAATCTAGTTTATGACCAGGACTCATGACTTAATCAAATTCAAAAAAGACTCAATCAAAGAATAACTAATAAAACATAGTTAGAAAATGAAATCCCTCTCCCAGACTAAATTCACAATGTCTCGTCCTTGCGAGCTCGTTGCGCAAGTTGACTTCATTATTCTTAATCAAGGATCACAACAATCTTATATATTCATTAGTTTTGAATTGTGAGAAAAAGGTTTCCCTCTTCTATCCTAGGAAAAAAATTAACATGCAGATTTGGATGAAGAAAACCTACTACGAATTACCAACTTTCAAAAACAGTTGTCCCGATGTTTCTAAATTAAGAGCAGTTTAGAAGCATACAATTTAATTGTTATATCGGCGATACGCAAATAGAGACAGAAAAGTCAATGTTGTTCACAGAGATTGAAAAAATTTCGGGAAGAAGACAAAGAGAGAAAGAATTTTGGTTTTTTTTAAATCTTTTACATTAAATTGAAAAAAGTGGAAGCGGCTGAGAAAGGAAACAGGTTAAAAAGAAGGAGAAGAGACCGTGTGTGGCTCCGGCTTGTCCTAATAGGGTAACAACTTAGGTTATATTGGGTCACACTTGATTAACTTACCCGGGCTTTGAACAGTTACGCTATGGTTTAGAAAATCGTTGTCCTAAGAGTTTTCCATATCCTTGATCACTATTTCCTTTTTGGTTAATACTCCTCTTCTTTCTCTTTCATAAAATGAATAAAATAAGTATAGATTAAAGTAAATTAGTTAATAAAAATGGTATAATAAAAATAGAAATAGCATAACTAATTATCAAAAATCGATAAATATGAGAGTGCCTCCTAAGTAGGCTTGTTTAATGTCTGAAATTGCCCCTTTTGCTTAAATTTTGTCAGGTCTTAGATGAGCGGTTGCTTCCTCTCCAGCGTCTCAGCTCACACATATGTTCTTTTCGTGGTCAGTTTGTTTTCTTCTAGCTTTCTTCATTGGGAAGATTGCTATAGGAGGTTTCACTTTCTTCCTTCCAAAATGGTTGAACCAAAACGTTCTCTGCTTGCTTGTGATTTTCTTCATGCTTACCTTTTCAGTTAAGCCTCTGTCTCCTGGTTCGATTTCTTGTTTTAACATACCTTGCTTCTTTGGTTTGATGTTGTCATCTCCTGGGTTGTCCTTGACTCTAGGAGCTCCTGTTTCATGCTCCAGTTTCAAAAAGCTTACCTTTTGTTTTTGCCCATTTTGTGCACTCAACAAATCTTTATTGCTTTATTATTCAGGGAGGTGGTCTGCAGTTACATCTGGTTGATTGATGCAGAATAGTTGGCCTATATTGTTGGTTTCTTCGTGACTGTATCGATGTCAAATTTGAGGATTTTTCTGCCAAGTTGGAGATCTTTCTTCCGTTTTTCACGTCAATAAGTGCTCCCGCAGTGGCTAAGAATGGATGCCCCAAGTTGATAAGGTTATTTGATCTTCATCCATCTTTAATACTACGAAGTTTGTAGCAATTCTGAAGTTATGTACTACGATAGATAAATCTTCTATTCATTCCGGCAGGTTCCTTTATGGAGATATCAGCAAGGAAAAGAGAAATCATGCTTTTCTTGAAATTATGGAAGCCTAGCTTTTTGGCTATGGATAAAAACATCAGATTGACGCTTTCTCCTAGGTCGGACATGCATTTGGAGAAGGTGATTTGACCTATAATGCACGGTAATGTGAAGCTTCTCAGATCACATATGTTTTTATTGATAAATTGTGTATTGACTATGGCACTACATGTTTGTGTGCGTTGCCGTACTCCTTAGTTATTTCTCCTTCACCCTGATAGCGTCTTTCAAGTATTTTGTCTATTTGGATACCATCCAGGATGCTTCAATCAGAGGTAGTGTGATATTGGCTTCGAATAGTTGCTTGTCTTGGAAAGGGGATTTTTGGCTCATAAGGGGATCTAACGAATGGTGAGTTGATGCTGGTGTTGGTTGATTGCTTCACTTTGACCTAGTCATCCCTTTGTTGAGTTTCCTCCTTTTTCTTCCTGTCTTCTTCTGGATTTATCGCCTCCCCGTTACCTGGTCGTGAAACGTCCCATTTTGGGTTTAGAGTTTGAATCTCCCTTCCGCTTCTCGACGAGGTATCATGCACATATTCCTTGGGGTTTGTTTGTGGTTTCCTGGAAAGTGTTCTCATTGGTTGTTTAAATGTAGATGCTTCTGATGATCATAATTGAGCAGCAAGGTTATCTATCTTGGAATTCAAGTCTCTATAGATATTATAAAATTTTGCATGGATTTCCTTCATCTTGTTGTTGATGTCAATATTACTCTTACTTTGTCCTTCTAGCACTTGCTTGAGCATCTTTGTGATCTCGTCTTCACGGGTAGTCGGTGGATAGTGTTGATAGTTAGAGTTATTTTTATGTGGGATGAAAGGCTTGGCATAGTAGTTGCTTGGTAGGGGATATCTTGTCTGGTTAGTGGTTTTAGTTATCCCACTAGGTCGGTAACCCGTTGTGGCAGGGTACCTTGGGTGAAAGGTGTTGGTGATGGCCTGTTAGGTGGGTTTTTTTGGGGTGGGTAGTATTGGTATTGCGGGTTTTTTATGTTTGTGCTCCTGTATGATAGGTTCAAGTTTCTTAAGTTGGAGTTGTAACCCTTGTTGAACCCTTGTCCGCCAATGTAATTGATTTTTGTTGTGCCATCTAACTGAAGCTCTGTTGAGTCGTCTAGGATGTATTATGGCTCGCTTGTAATGTTTGGTGGCTTGGATTATCCGATCTAGCTTGTTGTTAAGCGCTTGGATTTCCCTTTTTGTTATTTAGTCTCACTCAGAGTTATCACGTGGACTGCAATTATAGACTTCCCCATAGTTCTTATCACTTGTCGCTAGGTTTACAACGAGTTGCAGTCGTCTTTCGGCGTCTTCCCCTAGAAATATTTTGTTTGAAGCAGTGTCAAGGAGCATCCTGATATTTGATAATATACCTCGGTATAATGTGCTTATGAGGGATTCTCTTGAGAAACCATGATTTGGGCATTGCGATGTGTATCCTTTGAATCATCGCTATAACTCTCAGTTGAGGGTTGTGTGAATCCGGATATATCGTTACACAGCCTTGCTATACGAGTAGGGAGAAGAATTTGGTTAAGAACATCTTCTTGCAGTCGCTCCATGTTGTAATTGTGTTAGGAGGTAAGTTATTCTGCCATATTTGTGCCTTGTCGCTTAAGAAAAAGGGAAATATGTGTAGTTTGAATGCGTCTTTTGAGATTTTATTGATCTTCATTGTGGAACAGAGCATATCAAACTGATCTAGATTGTATAAAGGATCTTCCATTGGTAAGCCATATAATTTATTTTGGACCATGTTGATAAGACTTATTTTGATTTGGAAGTTGTTGTTGTTTATCAGTGGTGGTTTTATTACAGTTTGTGTGCCATTCGTTGTTGGTTTGTAATAGGCTACTATTACTCGAGTTGGATGAGGGGTGTGAGCTGGTTGTTCTTTGTTGTTGCCATTGTTGAATGGTTGTTCTGCTTGATGCATATTTGTGTTTGGAGGATGATCGGTGTTTGTATCTTGCTGGTAGAGGTGTTGTTGTTGTTCTCATGCCTGACATGGTCTTATATAGGATCAACCTAGGCGGTGGGAGTCTGCAAGTTGTGGATGTAGGTTTATAAAGCCCCTGTTTTGGGTTTGCATACACCTGAAATCGCAGATTAGAGGTGTAAGAACCGAAGTATATGAGTAACAATACCTAAGCTCAAATAAAAATAAAATCTAAATTTTAGAAAATGATCCCAAATTGGCAATGACGCCAATTGATAATATTGGATTCCCCAATGGAATAGAGAGTGTTGCAGGGTTATTTATCCCTAGTTGTAGTACTTAGGATGTCAATCTCTAATTGTAGTACTTAGGGTGTCAATCCCTAGTTGTAGTATTTAGAGTGTCACTCCAAATCTGGGGTTCTTTTAAGCATATAGAATACATGTTTCTACTTAATTTAGGTGGATGAAAAGGTTATGAATTGGTAGACTGGTGTCGCTGAACTAAGAATAATATAATGCAGTAAAATAAATATTTGTATGTAAAAAATCTAACGAAAGCTAAGAGAAATGAAATCAGTTTTTTCAGATTGAAAGACCCATCAGGATAGGGTAATTTGGTCGGATGTTTCTAAGGAAGATTTATTTGAACTCATGTTTATATGCTTATAACGTTAGGCTCACGCTAGAGAGAAGCTCTAATGTATAGTTAATCCACTTTGGTGATAGAAAATCACTTCATCACTCATCGACCAATTACTAGATGTTCGCCTTGTGGTTCAATGGAGTGACAAGCATTAGGAGCGTGTTATCTTTGTCTGTAGTAAGGTAACCCAAAGTCAACGTTTGTTGAACAGTTTTAAAAAGGCCCGTGTCTAGAGTGTTCAAGCACGACAAATATCCTGGTCAGAATCGTTTACAGCTTATGATTCAGGCTCGAGAGTTTGCTGTGGAGCCTGACATTAAGCATCTCAGGGACAAAATGGGAACTGTGCATCGAAACTTTAAACAATCATCGTTTTTTCTTTTCCCTATTACCCAACTCGAAAAGTTGAGGGAATCTACTCTCTAGTTATAGATGATAACGAAAGCATATTGGTTGCTGATCCGTTAACCAAATGATTGGAATAGAGAATGAGAAACTTGCTAGAGTGCAAGTAAATTAAAGACAAAAAGTAAAGAAATATGAATGCTTAATTAAGATAAAAAGAGTCTTTTGCAAGAAATTAAAACTAAAATAAAACTAAACTAGAACTAGAACTAAAGCTTCTTTTTTAGGGTCTCCATCCTGCCCTCTAAAACAATAAGGAGTGTTTATACCGACAGATAGAGGTAAAAAGTTTGCTCTATGGGGAATAACACAACTTCAATGGAAGTCGTTTATTGTGCATAATAGGTTAGCAACCTGTTGTGTATATTATTGTAGTTTTTTCCTTTATCCTTTTGATTTTCCTTTCTCCCTTTGTTTCCTTCCTTTATTTATTTTCTTCTTTGATTTCCTTTTTCTTCTCTTCTTTAGCTTCATTTTCTCGAATGATTCGTCTTTGGTACGCAATCTCCCTACAATCTTCAATTCTACGCACAATCATGCATTTTTGCTTCGGTTTTGTTCTATTTCCGGTTTTGACACACGAAAACCTGTTATGCAATATGTATGCAAAATGCAGTCCTATAACACGTTAAAATACATCATAAATAGCTAATCATATCCTAAATCCTAGTAAAATCCTAAGATATCAGGCATATATGATTGTTTACATATCCTTCCTTGAACAAATATTCAATGAGAAGATTATACCATATTCGTCCAGATTGTTTCAACCCATTTAATGATCTTTGCAATTTTATTGCGCACAACTATTTGGATTTAGAACTTGTGCTTGAGCTAATTTAAATCTATCATACATTCTCATATAGATATTTGTATACAATGATCCATATAAATACGTTGTAACAACATCCATGAGGTGCATTTCTAAATTCTCTTGTACAACAAAACTCATCAGAAACCGAAATATAATTGTATCCATAACAGGAGAATATGTTTCCTCATAATAAATTCTGGGTATTTGAGAAAAACCTTGAGCAACAAGGCAAGCTTTATATCTTATAATCTCATTTTTTCATTTTGTTTATGAACGAATACTCATTTATATCCGACTGGTATAACATCTTTAGGTGTGAGTATGATAGATCAAAAAACATTTCTCTTATTGAGCGATTCGAGTTCATTTTGCATTGTTTCTTCCATTTTAGCCAATCATGTCTTTTCTAACATTCATTTACAGAATTTGGCTCTGGATCTTCATTTTATCTACTCCTTTGATAGAAGATATTTAAAAACATCATCAATATCATTACTCTCATTTTGATTTCATATCTTTTTGTTATGAATATAATTAACCAAAATTTCATGATTTTCTTCTAAATCACGGTTTTCAACATTATTATTAGTTTCACAATTTTCTTTTTACAAAACATATTCTCTTATTTTGGAACCATTATCCTTTTCATATTCTTTTTGTCTTTTAGGGTTCTTATTCTTAGAACTAACAGGTCTACCACATTTTAAACGTGTTTTAGACTCTCGTGTATCATCTGTTCCTTCACAATCACATGGTAATTCAATTTGAGTAGAAGCATTTTCAGCCGGTATATAACGTTTGGTTACCGTTTTGGTATCTGAAAATACATCATGTATTTGATTTGCAATGCTCTGCAATGCATTATTCGCTGAACTTCAAGTTCTGCTTGTTTTGTAGGAGGATCAAGATGTAGCAGCGATGATACACACCAATTGATATCCTTTGCTACTTGTTTATTCTCTCCCCCTGAAACCAGGAACACTTTCTCATCAAAGTGACAATCAGCAAAATGCGACGTAAATACATCAGATGTTTGTGGTTCTAGGTATCGTATGATTGATGGAGAAGCAAAATCAATATATATTCCCAATCTTCTTTGGGGTTCTATCATTTTTCATTGTGGTGGTGCAACACATATACATCACAGCAAAAAATTCTCAGATGAGAAATATTTGGTACATGACTAAATGCTAAATGTAATAAGGAATATTTATGATATGCATTTGGCATTATCCGAATTAGTGCTTCTACATGCAATATAGCATGTCTCCATACAGATATTGGGAGTTTTGTTCTCAAAATCAATAGTCTTGTAATTAATTACATACATTTAATCAGTGATTCGGCTAATTCATTTTTTGTGTGAACGTGAGCTACTGGATGTTCTAGATCAATCCCAAATATCCTACAATAATCACTATAAGTTTTGGATGTGAATTCACTAGCATTGTCTAGTCTAACGCTTTTAATAGAGTGATCAAGAAACTGAGCCCGTAATTTAATTATCTGAGTTAGAGATCTGGCAAACACCAATTTTCGAGATCAAAATAGACAAATATGTGACCATCGACTTGACACATCAATTAATACCATTATATAGTAGAATGGTCCACATGGTGGATGTATGGGTCCATAAATATCTCATTAAACTCGCACAAGAAACTTTGGTGATTCTTTATCAATTTTGGTTGGAGATGGCCTTATAATTAATTTTCTAATAGAACACAATGCACATATCATTTTACTCTTGTGATATATCTCTTTGATGTTAAGAGAATGAACATGTGAATTCTCTATAATTGTTTGAATCATTGTGATGCATGAGTGACCAAGGCGATCAAGCCATAATGCGATATCTTCTGTATTTTATTCATCAGAAGACGTGTTTCTATCACATCTTTATAAGTGTAATACAAACCAGAAGTAAGCCTTGGAAGCTTTTCTAAGATAATTCTTTTTCCCGATTGATCGGAGAATATATGCATATTCTTCTTTCCATTCTTATTTACAGACTGAGTATCAAATGCTTGAAGATATATGTCTTTAAAGCTCAACAAATTCATTTTTGAATTTGGAGAATATAAAGCGCTTATCAATAAAAAACGTGTTCTGTTAAGCAACAATAATTTTGCTTTACCAATTCTTCAATCAAGTCTATATAACATGATATTGTATTAACAACCATTTTTGTTGGTTTCAATTGATAGATATATATTTCATGTTTTAGAATAGTGTGTGTTGTTCCACTATCAGATATATAAATTTCCTTCTAATTTTTTTTATTAAGATCCATTTGCATAATAATTATAAATATTAATAACCTTAATTTATTGATTAAAACATGCAATTTTATACATCAATATAACACATAATATTTAAATAACATAATCACACAATTATACACCATATAATAATAGAATTTATTGGTTGACATTATCACAAGCTTCTTAGTTCATAATAGAGTCACCAAAATCAATAGCAAAATTGGAAGTATATGTTGTACCCTCAAACTTGAGGTTCAGTGTATCCTCAGAGTGCTTTGTAAAGTTCAATTCTTTTCCTTTGTCTTTATGTGATTCTTTTTACAGTGCACAAAGATGGGCGGGAGTTCGACACTGTTTAAAGTAATGTCCTATGAATACACATTACAACAAACACTTTCTTGTTTCTGCCTGTTTGTGTGGATCTTTTTCCTCTTGGGATCTTAAGCAGTATGTAACCATGTGTATGGTTTTCTTGCTTGTGGATTATGGTACCTTTCATGCCAACAATTAAATGGACGACCACTGCCCAAAGTCATATGACTCACTCGCTCATGATGTTTGGCATCTGCATGCTTTGGTGTAGCAGTTTGAACATTGTGTTTAATGAGAAGCTCATGATGTTTCTCAGCCAACATGAGTGCCACAGTTAACTCAGAAAACCTTTTGTACCCCCAGTTTCTGTATTGTTCTGGCAGAACATAGTAGTTTTTGTGGAAAGTCAGATACGTCTTATCAAGTATTTCTGCTTCTATGATGGGCTTTCCATAATATTCAAGATTACCTACAATCTTCAACATAGAAGAATTGTTTTCTCTGACTTCCTCAAAGTCCTGAAATCTCAGGGATGTCCACTCATCCATAGCATGTGGAAGAGTAACAATTTTCTGGTTGTCAAACATTTCTTTTAAGGCGTTCCACAATATAGTCAGCTATTTTATCAGCGCATAATCATGCATAACAATTTCATCTAGATGCCTTCTTAGAAAAATGATCAACTAAACATTTTCATGAGCGGCTGAAGTATTTTTTCTTTAATGGTATCTGGTGTGACCACGGATGGGCCAAGCATGGACAAGGCAGGGATGACCGTCTGGATGAGTGATGAAGGCGAGCTATGAGAGCTAGAATTTGGGCCACAGGATGAAGAGATGGATATGGATTAGAAGCGGTTGGATTTGGAGATGGGCCAGAGACAAAAAAAGACTTATTTGGCATCTTCAGTGGCCTAATGAATCGTTCACGGGCTAAAGCCTAAAGCAAGGCTAACAATGCTTAATTAAATTCATGGCCCAAGAAGATCAATTGGACCAGAAGATTCAGACAACTCAAGAAGAAGATGTCCTAAGACCAATTCAATGGAGTGGCCCAAAAACTTGATCAAGAACCAAGGCCCAAGTCAAAATATCCAGGCCTTGTCCAGATTTACTGACAAAGAGTTAAGCCCAAGAAGAAACCAGCTTGTTGGTTTAATTTTTTGTTGGTTTGTAATTAAATACTTAAATTGAACCGGGTTTTAGTTAAATAGGCCACTAAACCAAAAGTGGTCAATTTGGGTATCATTGTAAAGGTGGAATTACTAAACCATTATTGTTTATGATTATAGTTAATAGATTAGGGATTTTCTAAATTTAAGAACTTGTAGCCACCGATTTGTACGTCAACTATTATCAAATTATTTTTAGAGCTGTAAGCTTTTGTGTCCCTTTCATTGCTTTTTCTGTTCAGCAAAAAAAAAATAATTAAATTTCACAAGAGTATAGTGATTTATTGTGACCATCCTAGCTCTTTGCAGGGTGAACCTGTGCTACTGGAGTAGCGACGCATCCTTAAGGCAATCCATAGCCTCAAGGAGAATACTATTGACGACTTTCAGAGAGGTAGTAGACTCTGAAATTCAAGAGGATCCTTCTGTTTCAACCTATCATGGACCGTACCAAGAGTTATCAGAGCCGCTTGAAGGTTAGGGCTAGCGTTGTTTGCTCGTTTCTCATCTATCGCCTGTTTTTATCTTTCTTTAAACAATCTTCTTCTCTTTCTGTCTTATGTAAGGCAACTGAGACACTTTCAATTTACAAAGAAACAAAGAAAAGGAAAGTAAAATTAAAAAAATACAAAAATCAGAAAGAAGAACCTATGAGAAATCGGGCTGAGAGTTGGTGAATCAGTTGACACCAAAAATCTTGCAATCTTTTTATCTTAGGTCACGTGTATGTTATAGCTATAGATCTTAGGTGAATGGACTTTGATCTTCACTGAAATTTTGGGAATAACAATTGGAAGTGGACATTGAAAATTGAGTTAGAGAGATCTTTTCTTTATAAATGTTTGCTAAGTGTTTTCATGATTGATATGGTGAACCAAGGAGAAGAGGAGATTAGCGATGAACCAGCTTACCAAACCATCAGACTTGATCAGCTTCAATTTGAAGTCATGATGGCTGAGATTATTAGGGGATTATGAGCTAATTTCCATATGACTAACCGTCCAAATGACTTCCTTGATTTTGTACCTCCTTTAGGCAAGAACGCAGGAGAAGCTCGAAAGGGAGCTAGGAGAGGCGTGAGGATGGAGGCTGAAAGAGTTAATCAACCTCACAACCAATGCACCAGAGCTGAGGAAAATCTAGGCAACCGCAAGCTTAGGATTCCACCATTCTTTGGGAATTTTGATCCTGATGCTTATTTGGAATGGGAAAGAAGATGTAATTGGTGTTCAGTTGTCATCAATACACTAAGGATAAGAAGGTCAAGCTTGCAGCAACTGAGTTCAGTGGCTATGTTATCCATTGGTGGGAACGAATTGCCCCTTACCCATAGGCGACATGGGGAGCCTCAGATTGCTTCCTGGTTTGAGATGAAAATTGTCATGATGTAGAGTTTTGCACCAGTTTATAGCCAATTTGATTATGTGAAGGAAAAACTACACCAAAGGAGACCACAAGAGAAGAGACCAACCGCATGCCCATCAGTAGCTTAGGGAACACCTTGAGCATATTTGCTCACAGGAGAAACTGGCCATCCAACAGCCAGAGATATACCATCCTATTTCAATCTGTAAAGATATGAAAGGAATTTCGAATTTAAAGGAATGTTCTAATGAGTCCTTCATGTGCAATGACATGAAACATATTTCTAAAGATGTGCCCAAGGTTCTTTTGGAGAGTGTTGAGGACATCACTAAGGAAAAGGAGGAATTTATGAAACTTCACCATCTTCTAAAGATCCTATTATTGTTGAAGAGCTGATCATGACTGAAAATTCCCAAGTGATATAATCCAAGTTAAGTGTTTTCTACCCTATTCTCAAATTTATGTTGTGCCTGGAAATAAAAAGATTTATGAAGATCTAACCATATTTGAACCGGTGAGTCCGAGTAGTCTTGTCTCCTCTTCACAAAATTTTAAGGAAGAGACACCAGGAGAGGTACCCAAGAAGTACAACTGGCCAGAGACAGGAAGTTCTCGAGTGTTGTTATGGTCGTCACCAAGGCCAGAAGGAGAGGAGAGATACCTAATCCATTGCCAACTTTGTATGAGAGTGAGACATCACTAGCTGAAGTTGAATCACTGGTAAAAAGGAAGCTTTGTGAGTTTAATTAAGATATTTTCTCTGTTCCATCATTTAGTATATTAGAAGAGACTTGTCTGAGTTTTACTAATCATAAACTGGTGTAGCCGTGTAGAAGTGAGTTTTCTTTGCAGGATCGTGAAGAGAACCTACCAAATAAAACACCAAGGAGTTTGCCATTGAACAGTGATTTTGGTGCTTACAGCTACCCTTGTACCAGAACAGACCATTCACCCAATCCCTTGTGATAACCGCAACAAGCACTCTAAAGGAATTGATGTGACAAGTACTTTGCATAGCTTGTTTGTTTTTGTTACTCCTGATGAGAAAAAAGATTTGGTTTGGAGAATATGAAAAAAAATTTGTGTTTATGGATTTGTTTTTGATAAAATGATCCAACTTTTTGAAACACTTGTTTGATAAAGTGTGTTATTCTAACCTTGTTTTGAGTCATAAGTTGATTACGAAAACATTTGGAAAGGAACTGATCATAAATGACAAAGCTCTTATGATTGATGAACGTTTTCTAAGTTGGAACACTTCACTTAATTTTCTAGAAAAAGAGTTGCATAATTTGAGAACATTCAAGGAAAGCTATGAAATTGTGTGCTGTGAAAATTATCGGGTTTCTAAACTTTTTGAGACCAGCTCTAAGATGAAAGAACACATTTTTGAAAGCTTTCCCAAGCTAGAACAAGTTTTTGCATGATATGAAAATCTTGCCGAAGTTTAAAAAAAATTATGTATTGAAAGAATTTTGGTTTTGGAGATGACATAAGTTGCTTAGAAATAACACAAGTTATGAATTTGAAGATGTTAAAAAAGTATATAATATAGCACAATTCAATCTATTTGTTAGCAAATGTAAATCTATGTTTGCCTGAAGTTCAAAAGTAGTCTTATGTACCAATGAGTGTCTTAATGCTATAATGGTTTATGACAATATTTTAGATGATGATCCAAGGAATCTTAATCTTCTTTTTAATGTTCTAAATCCAAAGAAGTTACATGTCCCCTTTTGCACATTTGATATGATTTTTCTTGTGATTGAAAAATGACAGGAGAGGCAGGTTATGGATTATGTTCCAAGAGCAAGGATGATTCATGATCTGGATAAGCGTAGGACGCCCACAACAGTATTACCAGTTTGGAGATTGGATATGGAGTCACATTTGGAAGCCACCGGCAATAGTCCAAGGTAAGTATAACATTAGTAACACCTCCAACGTTTCTGATTTCTTTTTGCCACAGATGAGTCGGATTTTAGGTCAAATCCGACTCAAAGGAGTAAGGGATGGTGTGACCAATGATAGTCCAAGCATGGACAAGGCAAGGATAATCGTCTGGATGAGTGATGAAGGCGAGCTAGGAGAGCTAGAAGATGGGCCAGAGGACGATGAGCTGGAGATAGACCAGAAGCGAATGGATTTGGAGATGGGCCAGAGACAAAAAGACTTATATGGCGTCTTCAGTAGCCCAATGACTCAATCACGGGCTAAAGCCCAAAGCAAGGCTAACCAATGCTTGATTAAATTTGTGGCTAAAGAATATCAATTGAACCAAAAGATACAATTCGTGGATGACCTATGGACGATTTGTTTGTCCATATTGTCTTTAGGAAAAAAACATTTTCTGTTTAAGACATGGAAGAAAACATAGTTAATTTGATTGTCACAAAAATTTCACACGAGGATCACTAATCAACAGTGAAATCAAGTATCACATTAAAATGTCTTTTACCAATGATTTTGATGGACCATGGTGGAATCTTGGTGAGGTTCCATAACAGCAGTAAGACAAGTGGTGGTCTGATTTTGTGGTATGATGCAAGAAGCTTTGTTTTCTTAATAGGCCGTATTTTTTTTAATCACTTAGTGTTGTTTCAATCTTTTTTTCTAGCAAAGGTACTATTGGGATTAATATCATTATACTATGGTGTAAACTCTTTGGATTAAACAAATTTGGAGGATGATTTTGAATAACATCAAGGAAAAGATAAACAATAAAAAGCCTAATTTCACTTTTGATAACAACTGGAAATTGATGCGGCGCCACTGGAACACATACCAAGCAGATCATATTAGCACTACAAACTCGAAAAACAAAAAACAATTGAGTGTGGTGGAGATTATATGCATAAGCACATTTCTGGTTCCAAATCCTAAGCCAAGGCAAATATGAAATGGTACAAATGATGCTTTGTTATTGCATTATGATCGAATCTTAGGCGAAGTCTTATTGTCTTTTTTCATATATTTTTCTTATTTCTTTATGATCAAGTCTTTTTATCCATTTGCCTTATTGTCTTTTCTATTTTCTATGAATAATGTATATTGATGATGAATTTGGGTGATGAGCCAGCAATCACTGACTTAGTGCGGAAAACACATAAAAAGTGATGGGACTTTTGTAGACAACCGTGCAAAGAAGATTGTAGAAGCTGTTGAGTCCACTGTTGGTTCACAACAGTTCTTATTGTTTCAGTATTTGTATTAATCAATGAATAAGAATCAAGAGATTTAAATATAAGAAATAACTCTTCTTATTGCTTTAGAAACTTAGCTCAAAACTAAAGCTTTACAAAACTAAAGCTTTACAAGCATTGATGTAGTTTATATATAATTAGATAAGATCCTAATTCTAATTATATAAATATTTTCTTTATTTGGATAACTCCTAATCTTCTAATTGGATAACTCCCAGTCCAATTAGATAAATCCCTCTGCAATTAGATAAATCCAAATCTCTGCAATCCCTTAGCCTCCAAGTCTTCCTTAATTCAAGTTTATCTCAACATTCTCTCCCTTAAGCTTGAAATCCTTTTCCGTTAATTCTTGAACACCAATGAGATCTCTCATCTCCTTGAATTTGGTCCAACAAAGTGGCTTCGTTAGTATGTTCGCATTTTGTTCGTTGCCTGGTACATGAATCACATGTATGAATATGTTTGATGTGCCCATGGAACACGGGATTGTTAGACAACATAATTTTCTACTGATTGTCAATTTGTATGATAGCTTTCTCTTGCTGCAAACTCGTGATCTCGTGCAACAAATCCTGGAGCCATATAGCTTGTCTTGCTGCTTCTGTTCCTGCCATAAACTCGGCTTTGCATGAGGACAATGCTACACTATCTTGCTTCTGTGAAAACCATGTTATTGGATTATCTTCTAAGTAGAAAATGTGCCCTGTTGTGCTCTTTCCATCATCGAGATCCACGTTGTTGCTGCTATCACCATAACGATCAAACTTGGATACTTACTTTTGATCTCTTGAACTTTAACCCATACAATGTCGTTCCCTTAAGATATCGCAAGCATTGTTTCATTGCCACTCCATGTGATTCCCTTGGATTCTTCATGTATCTGTTCAAGACTCCAACACAATAAGAAAGATCTGGTCTAGTGTGAAGTAAATACCTCAAGCATCCAATGTTCTTTCTGTACTTGGTAGCGCGATTTCTGCTTCTTCTTCACACTTTGAAAGATTTAATTCCAACTCCATTGGCATTTGTATAGCATTGCATTCCGTCATACCAGCTTCTTTTAAGATCTTCAATGCATAACGTCTTTTTTTAGAGTCACGCCTTCTTTGTTTTGTGTCACCTCTATCCCAAGGTAGTAAGTCAGCCTCCTGAGATTGCTCATTTCAAATTTCGACGCCATTTCTGATTTGAACTGCTCAAAAGCCTTCGTGTTGGTTTTGGTGACATATATATTGTCCACGTACACTGCTGTTTCTTGAATTGAAAGTCTCGGAGAATATGATCCAATTTATTATTTCAGGCTCACGGTGCTTGCCTCAATATGTATAAGGCTTTCTGAAGTTTATAAACTTTTTTCTCTTGCCCCTTGATCTAGAATCCTTTTCGTTGTGTGACATAGACGTCCTCCTTTAAATCCCCGTGAAGAAATGTGGTTTTTACATCGAGATGGTGGATCTCCCACCCGTTTGTTGCCGCGAGATGGATAAGTACATGAATTATTTCAATTCATGCAACTGGTGGGAATACCTGTTTGAAGTCAATCCCAAGTTGTTGCATGTATCCTTTTGCTACTAGACGGGCTTTGTGTTTGTTAATGTTTCCGTCTGAATTGCGTTTAAGTTTAAAATTCCACTTCAAACCGATTGGTATCATTCTATTTGGTTGATCAACAAGGTTCCGAACTCAACATTTGTTGATGGAGAACATTTCATCTTCACACGCTTAAGTTCACTCCTTTGATTCCCTTTCTTCTTTGAAGTTGATTGGCTCATTATTTAAACACATCAATAGTGTTTCTCCTTCTATTCCAGCGAGCAGAACGTAATTGTCAAGGTATTTTGGTGGTAGTCGATGTTTCTATGTTCGCCTTAATGCTCTTTGATTGGGAATGTAGTTGTCCACATTTATTGTTTCATGTTTTTCTGTTGCTATGGGCTCCCGCTTTATGAGTTTTTCATCTTCATTATTATTTGTTGTCGTTGCCGAACCTGAAATCGCTGAAATGTTGGACCATGGTATGTGCACTGTTTCTTGCTGCGAGTCAACATTTACTTCATAAACATTCCTTTTCCAGAGTTGATCTTCTTCATCTCTATCAATAGTAAAACTCTCGGTTCACTTTATGTTTTCCAGATTCCAATTCCACCCTTTTGTTTCATCAAAAAAACATCGCGACTCACTATAGTTCTTCGGGTTTATGGATCAAACAGCCAATTGCCTTAGATCCTGGTTCGGTGCCTAAGTGAACGAGCATACGAGATCTGTCATCAAGCTTCCTTAAGTTCGGTTTGGCGATGTTGGCATAAGCAATTCATCTTATGCGATCTCGGTAAGGAGATCACCAGCCAAGACCGTCACAACATGGAAGAACTCAGAAAGGGGGGTTGAAGGAGTTGTGGATGGTTAGCGAGAATGGAATGGAGCTTAGAGCTTGTGGATCGATTGGAATGCACAAGGGTTGCGGATATGACCCTTGATATACCAGCTTGATCTTCTCCAGGATATGACGCATCCAAAGAAGGAACAAAGATTTTGTATAATTGCTTAGAGGATATTACACACCTAAAAGGGTTCTACAAGAGACAGATATAACACACTGGCAGACGACCGAATTAATTTGGTTAAACAAAGAGAGATTTCACTCAAAAGTTTGATAAAAGAAAGAGTACAAGTGAGGTCTAAGGCCAAGTTTATAGGCAAGGAAAACACTCAAAAAATTAAATGAGTCAAAGCCATGCATGGCCGGCATAAGTTCCAAAGCCATGCATAAACATGCAAGAAACTTTGACTACAAAATTTAAGAAGTCAAAACGAAATTTATGCCTAATTAAAAAAACTTGGACCGGGCCTTGAAAGAAAAATTGCCCAAATTCGATCCAAAATTGCTAAAGGCCTTAAGTGTTGCACATATGGATAATTTTTCAAAGCCTCATTAAAAACCTTGCTGAAAAAACCTAATGGGACAAAACCAGCCAAGAAAAAGAGCACTAGAAAAAACTTCTTCACAAACACTTAATTTAAATAGCTTGTCTCAAATTTGGCAAACCTTGAGATTTATGATCTTGAGTTGAATCTTGAGCTAGTAGAACGCCAATTGCTTGTTGAAGGGCCTGTGTTCTGGAACGCGTCATTGGACCGTTCGGACTGGTCCATGGGTCGCGGTCGATAATCTTGTCGGCTGAAGGCCTTGAACTTCGGTCTTGGTCGAGAACCGTACGCAGGTCGTGGTCGAGGGACGTACGCGTGTCGTGATCGTGGGACGTACGCGGGTCGAGAGCTGGGCCACCCGTCAGTTTGTCTGTTCGAACGTTCGTAGCCTCCATATGGTCGACGGTTTGTTTGTGCTGATCGTTCGTCTGGTCATCCTCAGTCGAACCAAGGTCGTCCGTCTTGTCCTGGATTGTATTATCATCCAAAAATCCGTAGATGAGCGATATTAGGCTTCCTCGCTTTGAAGCTCTAATATGGTGTTTTGTTGAGAAAAGATCTTGTGATAATGCGATTGATTAAATATGTGGAGTGTCTTACGGCTTCTCCCCAGAAGTAATTAGGCATGTGCATGTGTTTCTAAATGCTTCTTACCATCTCTTTATTGTTCTGTTGTGCCTTTCAACCACTCTGTTTTGTTTCGGAGAATATGGAGCTGTGAAATGTCTGGTCGGTTTTGAATTCTGCTAAAGTGAATTTTTCCCCTTTATCAGTGCGCAGTGTTTGAATGTTGCTTCCCGTTTTTTTCTCCATTATTTGTACAAATCTTTTAAACTTTTCTAACACATCTGCTTTATCCTTTAACAATTTTGTCCACATATACCGAGTATGATCATCGATTAGCATGAGTACATATTTATTTTCTACGAGCATTGCTGGTATTACGGATCCGCATAAGTCTCCATGAACTAGTTGTATATTTCTTAAGGCTCGGTATGTTCTCTTTGAAGTGAATGCTTGCCTCGTCTGCTTCCCAAGTATACTTGATTTTCAGAGTTCTTGTTTATAGTTTAGGTTTGGTATCCCTTGTACAAGCTCACCTTGTGTCATTGTCTCCAATTTTGATTGATTTACATGACCAAGGCTCGCATGCCATCGCCCGTAGTCATTGATCTTAGATATGTGTAGTCGTGTTATCTATTTTATCCGCATTCACACCTTGTATAACCAATTCTTGAATCTAGTTGCAGAGACAAGAAACCTCCCTCCTTGATTGTGCATGGTTAACCTTTTGCTTTTCATTCGAACATCACATCCTGACTCCGTTGTTTAAGTCTGGCATATAGTACACCTTTGTCATGATTTGTGAATCACTACTCATTTCTATAAATTCGATTGTGCCTTTTCCTTTGATGTCAATATGTGAGTCGTCTTCGAATTAGACTTTGTCGGTGATTGAGTTGTTTATAACAATGAAATATCGACGATTTCATGTCATGTGGTTGATGGATCCATTATCAAGGTACCAGATATTCTCTTCATCAGTGTTGGTCTCGAAGTTGCTTGGTACACAATTCTGTTCGTTTAAATACACCTCTTCGTGCAGCATATTCTTGTCTGCATCTTATGTGTTGTGATTTTCAACTTCTTGTGCTTCTAGTAATTTAAGAAGACGATCTGGAAAATTTGAGGCAAAGTGTCCTGTCTTCTCGCATATGAAGCACGTAATTCAGGAAAAATCTGTCTCTGTTGCGTCCACGACCTCTCCCTCTTGGGTAGAATTTTCTTCTACGAACTCTGTTTCTAAAGTCTCCATTGTAATTTTATTGACTTTCGTTGTTTAATGAACATAAGTTTATTTTGATCTCCATGAGTTTCGTCTTCTTCTTCGGTAATGCGCTCTTCGTTCGCCTTAAGACGCCCCATGATATCTTTGGAACTTCTCATGTTCAGATAAAGCACTTTGTCAAGTGTAGCCACGATTTGAATAATCTTCTTTTGGGGAAGAATCTTCAAGAATTTCTTCACAATTTTGGATTCTTCAATGTTTTCCTTCAAATCTGTCACCTTCGAAGCTATCATAGAAAATTTTCCTCCATACTCGTTAATTGTTTCAGTCCCTTCATTGATAAACGGTCTAATTTTTTCATTAAGGTCTGAATTCTAGTTTCTTTTACTCTTTCTGCTCCTACATATCGTGTTTTGATGGCCTTCCAAACCATCTTTGCGTTGTTCAATCCTCCAACTTGTATAATTAATATCTCTGGTATGGATTGCAAGAGTAGTGTCATAGCTAGTGTATTTTTTTCCTTATCGTCTAGATCATCTTTGATAACCTCCCATGCTTTATCTAGTTGCAGTATGATCCTTATATGTAAAGACCATACTGTGTAGTTTGTTACGGTAAGCTTCAAACATTGTATTAAAGAGTAACCTCCTCTTTCTTTTGATTGTGTTGTTGTGGCCACGGTAAGATCCCCCATTGTTTCATATCAAATTATCAACTCGTAACAGATATTGAATCAAGGAAACAACTTCAAACTTAATCGACAAACGTCAATCGTATCCAAAAACCAATTTGCATAAATTACAGGTTTTCTTCAAGGCCTCTCGTTTGCCTTAGTTTGCAGGTTTCAAATTTCGTTGATTCTTCTATTGTCCCTGATTTTGTATGAATCAATGAATAAGAATAATGTAAGATCGGAAATCAATCCACAATTTTATCCTAAAATGATCAAGAACTGATCAACGAAGCTTGCGGAAGATGTAACAATGGTAGAGATGGTGTGGTGATTGGGCGATTGACTCTCTCAATCCTTGGGCTTTGATTGACTCTCTCAATAATTGGAGAACTAGACTTGCTTGAATCACACAAAAAACCTAACTATATAATCAAAAGAATCAAATGAATCTCTCAAATGAAACTAAAGACACATAAATTCAAAGACACACTTTAAAGAAGAAAGAACTCTCTATTATATACTTAGTTGATTGAAAGGTGTTGTGTAAAATGGAAGAAATGAGATTTATATAGAGATCTTACATGAGTACACTAACATTCTAAAAGGTGTAAAACAAGAAAGATATAAAAAAAATTGAATACACTAGCCGTTTAGACAATATTGAGCAAATTGGTCATTAATATGGGAAGTGAATCTTCTTTTGTATCTGTATGGTTTAAGGGCATATGTGAGCTTCTGTGTAACATTCTGGTTGTCATAGAAGTTATCAAAAACGCAGAAGTATAGAAGAACTAACCGTTGGAGAGTTATGGCACCAAGTGTGAACGCGGCCATATAAGGAAAGTGTGGGCAAGAGAGAATCATGATTCTCTGGATGCTGGTGCATTGTAAGATCACATATAACCATTCTAGATGGTTATATGTGTCTCCTGCCATTTATTTATTTCTCCTGGTTGCCAATTATATGTTTTAAGCTTCTTAAATCTGTGAGCAACCAAATAAAGCAAGTCGGGGTATCTCCTGGTTTAGAAATTGATTAACTTTTAAACCGTAATTGATTTTGGCATGATTCCAATTCTCTGTGCGCCTCTGATGGGTTAAGTTTCGATAACAAGTTGATTTAAAATTTGGTTCCTCCTGTTTCAATTGGAATCTTTCAATTAGTAGCCGCCGGTCTCCTTCGGATTCCTTAGAAAAGATTTGACTAGAAAGTTGAATACCTTCTCATGCAAAAAGATTTTCCACTAATTCTTCTTCTCAGTTATTCTTTGATGAGTTGAGTTTCTGTAACAGATATATTTGTAGCTTAAATCCTCCTGATTGGGTTGATATGTTCCAAGAAAGACACCTATGTCTTTGATATGCCCGTGTTGGTTCTCTTGTGGCTTTGTGGGCTTGTGAATGATGAGAGATTGGGAACAAGCCTTATTATCCATGCACATTAGAGGTTTTTCATTGTTAAAAACTCTTTCAAAAAACCCATTGGAACAAAACCGAGAGTTGGAAAAAGGGTAAAATTTTCTAACATGTCTTTCAGTCAGCTTTTTGGTGGAACATTTATTCTCCTTGGTTAGTCTTGAATTGATGTACTCATGACCTTGTATATTTAATAAACTCTTTAATACAGCTGTGGAATCATGAGAAACAATTGAGGTCAAAGAGAAATTTAACTGCCTAACACTTTCAGCGTTCTTAGTTTTGTCTAGTGGGTTTTCTTTGAAATTTTTTTTTTCTCTAGTACTATGATCAGCCTCAGGTTTGAGTGTAATAGCTGCGGCTGGTAATACTTTAAGCTCATGATTCTTGGTTTGTTCAGATATGACTGATTCTTGTCTCCTCAATACAAGTTCTGGTGCCTTGTATTCTTTCACTGACTTATCTGTATATATTCTCTTTGGGAGGAACAAGTGTATGATATCTGACATTAAAATAGTAAGAATAGATCGTGTGATACTTGTTCTTACATGGTTAGCTCTAGCAAGCTGTATGAGGATTTGGACTTTCTTCTCTTGTGGTGTAGTTATCACCAAACATGTATCTTCCTCATTGATCTTCTTAATATCTTGCTCTGGTCTTTGATCATTTGGGACGACAATAGCTTGTAACCTTTCTTCTTTTTCCATCTGTTCTAGCCATGTATAAAATACTTTTGAAGAAGACAAGTGCATTATACTATAATTGAAAATTCAAAGTTCAGAATAAAATATACTATCACTTCTCTGTTGTTTCCTCCTTCAGATGTATAAAATTCTTAATTCGTAGTCACGTCTCTTGTTGTTCTGGTGTAAGTATGAATGCATGTGATGTGGACGTCAGTCTTGTGGGTGTGGCTTGGTACTTCCCTATAAATTCTTTATGCATCTGTGCCTTGAGGTCTCTCCAATCTAGCTCTGGTTTCTTGTAGATGGTTGGAGCACTTTCATTTAGCCACCATGCATAAGCTTTTTTCTGTGGATGCTAAGACAACTTGTACTAGGTTCTTCTTCTTTGGGATTTTGTTGATTTGTAACCACTCCTCCATATCGTCTTCCCATTGCACGTACACTTCATGGTCTTTACTAGTTCCTGAAAAGACTAAGGACCTACTTCTTTTCTTGACTTGATTCTTTTGGACTGATTGGCTTTGAGTAAGCATATACTTTGTATGGAACAACTTCATAGCTGTTGGACTTCCCTGCTCTCATGGGAGGTTGATAATCTTCATGCTCCTAATATGGTATTTCAAACCATGGTATTTCTTCAACATAAGACTCGTATTTGTATGCCTCTTCTCCCAGCTGTGATTCTTCTCCATCAAAGTCTCCAAGTTGAGATTCATCGCCATAGATTTCTCCAGCTTCATTCGCTTGGTCTTTCTACTCTACATGATTTTTTTCAGGTTTGAGTCTTCTCGGTCATACTCAGCTTCTTCTCTAATCCAATCCACGGAGTTTGTATCATCTTGATACCAGTCTGGTGGTTCTGGCTCAGTATTTCCATCATTTGGATTCTCGTCATCTTATTGCTCCTAATTGTCTTCAGTTGAAAGAAATTCCTTCTATGTTTTCCATGGTCGTACCTTCCAAATAATATTGAAAGGAATGATTTAATTATGTAACAAACCTAAAAAGAAACAAATTTTTTTCTCCAAAATCAAAAAGGAAACCATGTTTTGGAATAAATCTTTAAACTAGTACTTTTAATATTTTTTTTACTATAAACTTTTAAGAAAATTTAGAAAGAAATAATTAATAGAAACTTCAAAAAATGCAACTAAAAAATTAACACTTTTTATAGCTTTTTATTTTTTGAATTCAAAGGAAATAATTCTAACAACTTAACACTTCTTATTTTATCTAAGGGAACAAATAAAACGATAAATAAAATACAATTGAACTCAAGAAATTTTTTATGGATTTTCTGGTTTATAATTAAGAACAAAACACAAACGAAATCAAACAAATATTTTTATGGGTTTTTGTTTATGAATTGAAATGAAATAACAAACAGAAAAGATAAAGGTTGAAAAAATACAACCTGATGTATAGGAGCTTTTGAAGCTCTGATACTAGATGATGTAAGATCAGAAATCCCTTCACAATCTTATCCAAAAAAATGATTAAGAACTGATCAACGAAGCTTGCAAAAGATGGAATGATGGTAGAGATGGCATGGTGAATGGGCGATTAACTCTCTCAATCCTTGGCCTTTGATTTACTCTCTCAATCCTTGGAGAAATATACTTACTTGAATCACACAAAAAAAAAACCTAACTCTATAATCTAAAGAATTAGATGAATCTCTCAAATGAAACAAAAGACACATAAATTCAAAGACACACTTTGAAGAATAAATAATTCTCTTTTATTATAAAATTAGATGATTGAAAGGTTCTTTTTACAATGGAAGAAATGAGCTTTATATAGAGCTCTTACATGACTACACTAACATTCTAAAAGGTCTAAAACAAGAAAAAATCAAAGAATTGAATATACTAGCCGTTTGGACAATATTGAGCAAATCGGCCATTAATATGGAAAGTGAAGCTTCTTTTGTATCTGGACGTCTTAAGGGGATATGTGAGTTTATCTGGAACATTCTGGTTGTCATAGAAGTTACCCAAAACGCAGAAGTAAATAAGAACTAACCATGGAGAATTATGGCACCAAGTGTGAAAGTGGCCATATAAGGACACTGTGAGCAAGAGAGAATCCACCTGATTCTCTCGATGATGATGCATGATATTTCTCCTGAATGGTTAGATGTGTCTCCTAAATGTTTAGATATTTCTCCTGGTTATCAAGTATAGGTTTGAAGCTTCTTAAATCTGTGAGCTTTCAAATAAGGCAAGTCGGGTATCTCCTGGTTAAGAAGTTGAATAACTTTTAAACCATAATTTATTTCGGTATGATTCCAATTAGTCGTGCATCTTTGATGGGTTAAGTTTTCATAACAAGTTGGTTTAAAACTTGATTCCTCCTGTTTCAATTGGAATCCTTCAATCCGTCGGTTTCCTCCAGGTTTTTTAGAAAACCTCTGACTTTAAAAATGAATATCTTCTTCATGAAACAGTTCTTATTGTTCCAGTGTTTGTATGAATCAATGAATAAGAATCAAGAGAATTAAGTATAAGAAATCTCTTCTTATTGCTTTAGAAACTTAGCTCAAAACTAAAGTCTTACAATCTTTCTTCTTTTTATCTAAAAAACTCGTGATTAGCTTACAAGCATTGATGTAGTTTATATAGAACTAGATAAACTTCTAATTTTAATTAGATATATTTTATCTTTATTTGGATAACTCCTAAACTTCTAATTGGATAACTCCTAATATTTGAGATTAGATAAATCTCTATCTCTGCAATTCCTTAGTTTCTAAGTCTTCCTTAATTCAAGCTTATCTCAAAATTGGTAGCTAATACAAAGGATTCTTGTAGTGTATTTACATTTTTGTTTGTTACTGTAATAACGATAAACTCACTTTAAATCTTAACTTAATTTCAATTTTCATAGAAATTTAGTGTATCATTGGTTCTTTGGATTTTAAATTTATTTATATTATTGTGTACTTGCATTAGATTTTCAAAATATTAATCTCAATGTATTATTTCATTTTGGGGTGTAAACAAAAAAAAATGAAAAAAAAAATTGGCTAATGGAAATGAAACACGAGGAGCCACAAAAAAATGTTCATAATTGTAGATAAATTACAAGTTATATTCTTTTGAAAAGAGTTATACTTTTGATATTTTAGAGTTTATTTAGTAATAATGGTAAGGACTTTTTATTGTACCAATAATTTTATCTTATTTAGATACATTGTTAATATATTCATGCAATAACATCTATCAGGAAATTATTTTTTTGTGATTTTCGTAATGTTATGTGGTTACTGTCAGGAAATATTTCATAAAAGTACGAGGTGTTTTTTATACACTGAACAAAATGATAAAAACTATCACTTAAAAAATTATTTAATTGTTTATTTAGCTAATAAACATTATCTATGTCAATCAATTTATTGTATACTAATATGATTGTAAATTTAAATTAGAAATTTGAATTTCTTAAACAAGTAATACAAATGTAGTATTACCATTAAACAAATAAGTTTTACTTAGTTCTACAAACATAATTTTATCATTAAAAACAAATTTTACTAAGTTATACAAACGTAGTTTTACCACTAAACAAACAAGTTATACGAATACAAGTTCATATTTGGCACAAACTTATTCTTCCTCTGACATTCTCCAACCAAAGAAAATCTAGTTTTTTTAATTATTCCCTTCCTTTAATTGTAATTCGGAGGCAAGACATACCATTCTTGAATATCTTCCAAAATAATATATTCAAACATATGTGAAACTGGATATATTGTCTTTGAATATACCAAAGCTCATCGTTCTACCATGTAATGTAATAAGACGAGCATAAATCATACAAACAATATCTTCCGGCATATCCTTCCCACTAACACTAGTTATTTCCTCCATAGATAATGGATTACCATTCTATTAATACCAAATTATATAAGTTATACCACAATACTAATATTAATTATATCAGTTGTAACATTCTAATAATATCAGATTGTATCTAGTTATATCAGTCTAGTAATATCAAAATTTACCAATTTTACAAGTCTTCTATCTATAGTAAATTCTAACAGTTTTGTTAATTTCTTCTAGTTGTTCCAGACAAAAAAAACACTATCTACCTAAAATTCACTACGATTACACAGCTGATGTCTATTATTTATCAATTCAATTTCCTAATCGATCAAGAAAATATCAGTTTTTTCATTACCAACACCAATTTGAAATCAATTCAAATTCCCAAATTACAAATACAACAACAAAATAGTTTAATAATGGAAAGAACTCAATCGGATACCCAATTCAGGATTTAACCTAAAACACGAGAATAGAGAGAAGAATTGATCTGGATGTTGAAGCTTTAATGGTGGAAGAATGGAGGGTTGATTGTTGATTTGTGAGGGAGAGTCGCTACAGCTAGATGGAGAAGAGCAGAGAGAATAGAAACTTGAAAAGAAACGTGATTAATTGATTAAATTTTTATTTTTAATTTGTTAATTAAATTATTAAAGGTAAAAACTGATTTTTCTATTATGATTTAGAGTATAAAGTATGTGACATTATGTAAGAATAGGGAATATTAATTTTTTAAATCTAAGAATATCTCAACCATAATTTTTAGCCTATATAATAAGTCTTTAGTAAATAATACTCTTTTATAGCAATTTTTTTTAACTTTAGCTGGGGAAATCAATATAAAGCATAATTGGTAAGTTTAAAGGCTGTAGGCAAAAATTAAAACTATATACAGTCTAACCAATCACCCACTCAGTGGATAATTTATATTGCTTATTTAGTCCATTATGTTTCAATCAAATAACAAAAAGCTAAAGAAGAAGAAAAGTAATATATTAAGTTATTACTGTTTCTTGACATCTACAATTATATAGTTACAAATAATATATTTTATGAAAAATTTATTTGTTATAAATGGAAAAAATGATAATTCTGTTATTAAACATTTTTTACCATACATGAATTATGCTGTAGAATATGAGTCCACACTAAAATGTAGATTACTTGTTTTATATTTTATCTAAATATATTGAGCAATTTGTTGATTTTATTGAATTGGATTATAAATTTTAAATAGATTCGCCATGAAATCACGCGAAATTATTTTTTTGTTGATAATTTTTTTTTAATTGAAAGTCTTTGTTTTCTAATGTTATTTATGTATTTTTTTAGTATTGTGTATAATTTTTGTTAAAATTTTGTATTCATAATTTGATTTTACAAAACTCTATACATTTTTAAATTATGGGTTATGGCTATAGACTATTAAGTCTATTAAACCGAATAATATTAACTTTTTATATCTATTTCTTTTAGTTATATTTTTTTAATTTGATCGTTCACGTTTTTTTTTTGTCAACGTAGCCTAATGGTTTTAATATCCTCAATAACATGCGGAAGTGCTAGATTTAAACCTCATATCTGATGTAATGAATGCAGAGATGACTATCATTATGCCACATAATACTACCATCGTTAGCGTTCAAACAAAAAAAAATAGATCTCGAAAAGTCCAAAATCGAGGTTGTCTATGGTGTATTATCATAGTTTAAATAAAATCGATTAAAAATAACTTGAATACTTTTTAAATCATTAAAATATTATGTTACTAACATTCGTTTAAACTCATCTGCTTCTTCGATATCATGGTTTATAAAATTTGAGAAGCATCAAATGCATTATTTTTAAAAGGAAGGGCAAGTTAGTACATAATCTCGTAATAATTTACTTGTGATTAGATATTTTAATAAATAAAGGATTGTATTTTATTACGTCTAATGTATTTTGTTACCTACAATTTTACCAAACCTGATTAAAAAAACAACACCTTCATCGGCTTATTGGCATGATAAATGGACAAATTTTGCGAATTTTCTCCAAACATGCCAGACGTTGATCACTAAAAATTAAAAACTATGTTACCCGTAGATGTTTAAATCATTATATAGATATGCATAAATTTTTATAGCAAACTTACTTGATGACCCTTTGCGTAAATGTAGTTTTTTTCCTTCTTTTCCACTACATTGAATATTTTCAACCTCTCGAATATCTAAAACTTGGCCAATTACATGTGCAAATTTTAAAAATATAATATATTAAGATGATTAAAACTAAGATTAGCATAAACAAAATTAATTTACCAATCAAGATTGACGACTAAATGATCCACTCAAAATAATTTGGAATTCGGTCACTGAAAGAAACATGTTGGCTGACCTTACACCAAACCATGCAATTGATGTGTTGTTCAGAAACGCCATTTTTTTAAGCATTATTAGTTAATCTGTTAAGACCAAATGCTTGACAGTCGATTCAAATAATGTAATTGGTGTTCTCTATGAATTTCCACTCACCAACATGAAGGAACCTCTCTAACCGATTCAAATAGGCTTTCTTGCATGTAGCATAGATTTTAACACCCTTCAAGAAACGATTACAAAAATATTAACGCGAAATTTGTCATAAATTATGATGTTACAAGAAAGTAAAAAATAATAATAACCGCTAAATTCTAATACTTACATTCATCTGCTAAAATGATTTCTAAAGTTTATCCAGATTCTGCAGTGTACTGCTTTCGAGTATGAAGTACCTTCAGTTGGATCCGCCATCCTGTTTTGAAAGGTTTGACATCCGTTAGGTTAGTAAATTTCATGATAGCAGTCATGGGTTTTTTCTTATTTTTTGTATTAGGTGGCTGATTTTTGTTGTGGTAGAGGCTTGCTCATATTTATATCAATAAGCAGCGTAAGAATATTTCATCTCTTAACTGCTAAATCAAAATTTTGGTTTTATATTTCTTTGATAATAGATTGTGGAATGTATTTCCATAATATAAATAATGTCATTTAAAGTTAAACAAAGTTATTAGAACTCAAGCAGTTTTACAGACACCATCCAACCAATCTCATAAATGAGCACCAAACCAATTTCACAAATGAGATAGGAGATTTTATCATAATGCATCTATGATCTTAAAATTTTACTAAGGGATAGTTTTAAATTGACTCAGATGACTCACTACACGGACACTACAAAAACAAAATAAAAACGATCCTCTAAAAGGCCATGGTCAGAAATACGTCAATCCCAAAATTACGAACCAGCAAACACAAAATCCAAATCAGTTAAACGTCAACTGAAAAGAGATTCGCTGTTGGTCCACCATAACCGAGGGTAAAAAAGGGAAGAGCCAGCCAATATCAACAACAACCTCAAGATTCTGTTGCGGTTACGTTTGAGGAAGCATCACCAGATCCTGTCCTCTTTAGACTTTAATCTGAAAAGATACAACTACTGCAGAACCTCTGGTAATTTATCGAAACACTGTCGGAATCCCTCTTCGGAAGTCTTTCATGGAATCCCTCGCCAGAAACCTAAATACGAAGCATAAACCAAAATGCCTGAAACCGCATAAACAACAGAACACCGAGAGGAAGGAGAGAGAGCAGATTCAAACCCAATATCTTGTCCTCATCAGATCTGGATCAGTAAAAGCCCCTTCCTAAAACCCCCACTTGCCTGAGTCAGAACCACCATCGGCTTCACCACCGGCGAAGTCCACCCGAGGAGGCTTCTTCACCGCAAGAGCCGCCACCACCCGCCATGTGTACAGTTCCAGTCAAGTCGTTGGGAGACGCACTCCCACTACGAGCACCACCACCGCTCTAGGAGCACAGACGGAAGGGCTGTTGAAATGCCACAATTAATGCTCGAACAGAACCAACGAAAAGACCATGAAGGACCAAGACACACCATTAGCAAAGATGAGAGAACTGTAAAAGTAAAAATAATAGCTAAAGAGCCCTCTCCGAAACCGGTGAAGAACGCCGGACACCAGAGAAGCAATGGATATGGAGGAGAAGAGGTGGAGGGGCTGCCTAGAAAAACGTGTTTGGGAGAAAAAAAATTAATATAAAATTATTTTTAAGGATTGGTTAAATCGATAATTTTGATAATTATTTCTGGCTAGATCCAAATAGTTTAATATTCAAATTTGTATATTGGTCATTAACTCAGGAAATTCTGATTTTTGAAATTAATATGATTTGTTTTACTACAATCGGTTTTACCACATGTAGTAATATTTCTGTTACATTTCCTATAAATCACATGTAAGGGAGATATTACTACAGGTGGTAAAACCGATTGTAATAAATCAAATTATATTAATTTCAAAAATCAGAATTTCCTATAAATCACATGTAAGGATAATTTTTAAATCCAAACAGATATTCTGTTTTAATATTATACCCTGATACATTTAAGGTTACAATTTAATTGACATCCAGACAAATACGTGAAATGTGTCTCTCTTGGAAATTATCATTATTCCTGAGGATGTTACTTTTATTCAGTCACTAGCAGTGAGTAAGTTTGGAAGAACTGACTCAAATGGATGGCATTTAACAAAAGATGGAAAATATTCGGTTAAATCGAAATATATGGTAGAAACATTATATCCGGATGAACGTTTTGTCGAGGTTATATCTGGACCGAAAATTATGCCACTGCAAGCTTCTGTATGAAAACTTAAGTTTCCTCCAGAAATTCATTTCAGATGGCAATTAGTCACATGTTGTGTTTCTGTAACAAAAAAAAAAAGGTCTCGGGGGATTAGATGCAATACTCTATGTGGTTTATGTGGAGCGGAGGAGGAACCTATTAATCACGTTCTGTTTGAATGTCTACCAGCCAGTCAAACCTGGGCTCTCTCGAAAATTCCTTCCCATCTAGATAATTGTCCGAAGTCATCAATATTCACGAATTTAGATTATTTAATTAATAATTTATCTAAAGATGGTCCATAAGAATATTTCCCATGGATAATTTAGTACTTATGAAAAAGTAAAAATGACAAAATTTACAACGATATAGTGAAGAGGCATCCTGATATTTTAATGCTTGCGGAAACAGAAGGGAAAGAATGAGAAGAAGCTCAGAAGATAGACAAAAAAACATGGTTCGCCATCAGCTCTTCCTACGAAATCAGTCCAACCAGATATGTTGAGGTGTCAAGTGGATGACTCTTGGAAAAATATGGATAAATTATCAGGTCAAGGATGTGTTTGCACAAAAAGTGAGATAGAAGAGATGTTGATGGGTGCAAGGAACATTCAACCAAGCCAGTCACCACTGCATGCAGAACTCGAAGCATTTATTTGGACGATGAAGTGTAAGCAGACATACAAGAGACTATAAGTTGCATTTATCACTGATTGTTGAGATATCGTGAAGATTGTGTCTTCACCGGAGGAATGACCAGTCTTTGCAATTCATTTGGATGAGATCAGCAGGTGCATAAACAATTTCGACGATACGATGATCATATTCAGCCTAAGAGCGATTAACAAAAGAGCAGACAACTTAATAAGGAGTGCACGGAGTCTCCTGATGGAAATAATATGTCCATTATATTCCTTTAATATGGTTAAAAAGTTTATTTTAAATACTGTTCTATTGTTGCCAAAAAAAAATTACGTTAATTTGAAAAAAAAAATTAATATATTTTGTTAATTTATGAAATTCTCTATATATTAAAGAATAAATGTTGGAGACAATTTTTGATTTATTTAATAATAAATTCATTAAAAATGTTCAAAATAAAAAATTAATGATAAAAGGTACTTTCTCTCAATTTTTTATAAATAATTTACGATTTTTAAAATATCAGCATTACTTTTTGTATTCTATTTTTAATTAAATAGTTTTATGATTAATTTTTCTCGTAAGACGGACTTAAAACATACATCAGGAAGACATAAAGCATATCTAAAATAGATGTAAGGCAGATCCAAGATACATACATAAAATAGATGAAATGCATATATAAGGTAGATCTAAGATAGATCTAACAGTGATCTACGGTAGATGTAAAGCAGATGAAAGGCGGATGTAAAGCAGATGAAAGGCGGATGTAAAGCAGATGAAAGGCGGATGTAAAGCAAATCAAAGGCTTTTAATCTTCTCGTTTTTTTCATATATGTTCTTTGTTATGTATTTCTTACGTGAGTAAAAGATTCGCCGTGTTCCAGCCTGTCTCTTCGTTGGCAGTTGCTGCTCAATCCATCTGCGTTTTTTTTTCTATTCCAATTATCTTTTCACTTGTAGCTTTGGACACTCCTTAAAATACCCCGTTTTTCCACAATGGTAAAAAGTTTTGGTATCTTTACTAGTCGTTTTTAATTATGCCTAATCATTCACTGATAATTCTGGATCCATGGTCCTTACACGCACCTATTTTGTAAGTTTGTAACACCCCGGTTTCTACACGGTGAATGTTGGAAATGAGTTGCATATTCTCATTAAAGTCTTTCGTAAATTAAAATTAGCTCATATCATCTTATCTTAAAAAAGAAGGTCGGCAAAAGAATGAAGGAGAAGAGAACCAAAAAAAAAGATTTAGCCAAAACTTAGAAAAGAAAAATATAAAAGGATCGACCTAAAAACATTAATAAATAATAATGAAAGAGATGTTCAGAAAAGGTCATTGAATACTTACAGAAAAGACCTAATAAATAGTTATGAACTCTTCAGCTTCAAGCTCTTAAGCTTTATTTTGTAGGGGTTTACTTGTTTTCAATTTAACCCGTCTTTGCAATGAGCTATAATTTTAATAATAACCTAATTCTATTTTAATCGCCAAACTCCAATTTCATTAATAAAAGAAATCTAAAAAACATTCGGCCAATAAAAAAGTGAATTTATCATTCATGTTTTTTTAGGATGTAGTATTTGGTTTCTATAATATTGATGGACAAATCAATTAATCAAGAACGTTCAGTTAATAAAAATAGAAAAAACGATCAAACAAACTTTAAATTTATCAAAAAAGCTAAAAAACCTCCAATTTTCAATTGAGCCATTTAAATATATAATTTTTTGAAAATGACCAATTTAAACATACATTTAAATACATTTAAGTTGACCATATTATTTTAACTGTAAAAAAAGTCAACCGTCAAAAATGATAAACGACCGTTAAAAACGAAACGACGTTGTTTATTAATCTAACATAAATGACAATTTTTTGGCGTAATCAACATAAATATATGTTTAAATTGGATATTTTTTAAAAAATTATGATTTAAATGGCGCAAACTGAAACTTGGTAATATTTTGGACTTTGTTCTGAAAGTTCGTGGTATTTTTGGCCTAAAAAAATTTATGATTAAAAAAACCACGGCATGAGGTTGTTGGGGTCCCGTTCGGATTAAGGGTCCCGTTTGGAATCCCGTTCGGATTTGGTTCGGGTTTTTTGTACTTTTGGTTCGAGTCTCAGACCAAAAAAACAACAGTCTGAAGTCGACTCCGAACCAAACTTAAATGTATGTTTAAATTAGCTAACTTTAAGTACTTTGGTTCAGAATCGAATCCAAACAGAACCCAAATAGTATTCTGATCCAAAATCAGATTTAAAGTGTGTTACCAAAATCAGGCCAAAAAATCTAAAAAATTCAAACTGAATCGGAACGGGACCCCGAACGCTCATCCATACCGAAAACCCTCATACTAAATAAATAAAATTGGTATTTATCATGAATTCTTTTAGGCAAAAAAAAACTAGGAACACCTCAGGCCGTGATTTTTTGGTCTGAGACCTCATGCATATGAATTTATTTGAGATCTAATATGAACCAATTGACGAGATTACAAAATTTTTGTTTGAATCATAAAACTTTTTTAGGCCAAAAAAACACGAACTTTTCAAACGAACCCAAAAAAATCACTAAGTTTTAATTTGCGCCATTTAAATCATAATTTTTTTTTAAATGTCCAATTTAAATATACATTTATGTTGATTACGCCAAAAGAACCGTTGTTTATGTTAGATTAATAAAACGAAGTCATTTCGTTTTTAACAGCCGTTTACCATTTTTAACGGTTGACTTTTTTAGGATTAAAATAGTGTAGTCAACTTAAATGTATGTTTAAATTAATAATTTTCAAAAAATTAAATGTTTAAATGACTCAACTAAAAGTTTAAGGTTTTTTTTTGAATTTTTTGGTAAATTCAATATTTGTTTGACTGTTTTTCCAATAAAAATATGGAAAGTTATATATTTCTAAGTGTAGTCCGAGAAAGGTAAGTGATAGTGTTCTGGATGAATTAGGCTAAGACCAAAACGAAATCCAAATTAACAATATAGTGCGTAACCATTTTGATGTTGTGTGGACTATTTTATCCTCTATTTTATATGTTGTATATTGATCAAAAATAAAGCTTAAATAAAATAATATGTATACATATTATAAGGATAAACTGTTACTGAAATCTTACACTATGTAGTATTAATGAATAATAATAGAAACCAAACAAATGTAAAATTATGATGTAGAAACAAACAAAGAACAAACAATTTTTCCACAATTTTTGCAAAACAGTGTACATTTTGATCACTTCCTCGCGTTTTTGCAAACTGCAGTCCACAACCGAAAAGGAGCTTTCACCTGGCTAGTAAGGGAGGTGCGGAGGAAGTGGTTTCCCATAGACAATCTCAAACGGTGTACTCTGAATTGCGGTGTGATGATTAGTATTATACCACCACTCAGCTAAGGAAAGGTCTTTACTCCATGTGTGTGGAGCTTCAGAAGTCATGCAGCGTCTTATGTTTCTAGAGTCCGTTTGAAGATGGTAAGTAGTGGAGAATTTCATCTCTACCCAAGTGCCCAAAATATCTCCTTCCATAATTCACTCAAGAATGTCGGATCTTTGTCACTGAACAGATCCTAAGACATCCCATGCAGCTTAAAGATGTTATCCATGTAACACTGAACAACTTCTATGGCGGGTGAGATACGGGTGAGATAGTAGCATGAAATGTGCATGCTTACTTAGGCGATCAACAACTACCAAAATGCAGTGTTTTCCGGATGAAAGAGGAAGCTCCTCTATGAAGCCAAGGCTGATCAATTCCCAGATGCCGTTAGGGATAAGTAACGGTTGGAGGAGGTCGGGTTTTGCTGTAAAATCATACTTGTTCTGCTGAAAAAAGCGGACAATTGTTAATGTACTGTTGCACCTCAAACTCATCTTCGGCCATAAAACAAAGACTTCATCCGGTGAAGTGTTGCATCTCTACCAGAATGTTCCCCAACAGTCGAATCATGTAACCACTGCATGATAACTTTATCTCATCATCTTTACCGACCAATAATTTCTTCCTATATTGCAATTCATTATTTGAGTAAGAGTAGGTAGGGTGGGAGAAAGGTGTTGGAAACCGTAAACTCTATTTACGATATTTGATTTTATATTTCTTCTCTCTATATTTTTTTTATACATAAGAAATAGAAAATAGATAGAGAACAAAAAAATATTAAACAAAAATGGAAGAATTTATTTTATTATGAACAACAACATCATCTGTTTAGATAATAATAACAAAGTCTTATATAAACTTTGAAACACCATAACACTATGAAGAGTTGTATCTCTTCATAAAAATACATCTTTTGAGTGTGACTGTTCATAAATAACTACTTTAATAAACTATAATGTTAACAAATATATACAACATGAACATAAAACTCAATTATATTCTAGCACTTCCCTTAATTAAATTTCTCCTCTTTCTTCTAACTTTTTTCTTATGGATAATTGACTATATATTTTTTGCCTTCAAATAGAACTCTATATCCGTTTGAAATCATTTGAGGAACGCTCAACAGATTTCTTGCTAATCCTGGCTCTCCTTGGCTTGTCATCACTTGTATGTTACCATTTCCAGCAGTCATTACTACTTTATCATTCTTCACTTTGATTGACACATTTATGCTACAATCAATAGTGATAGAGTATTTTTTTCCTTTTTGACGAACCTTGCATGCTCCTTTTACCACACCTTTGTTGTGTGCTTTTCATTTCATGCATCTTCCTTGGGCTTTTCCTTTCATGCCTCTTCCTTGGGCTTTCACACTTTTTCGTGTGCCTTTAGAGTTTTCATTGACTTCAATACTTTCAATGAATTCAAATCTCTTATTTGCTTCAACACAGCCACTATGATGTCACCTTTCTCTGTTACAGAGATGAGAATTTTTTTTGGACAATCTAATAGTCCATCTTCTCGCCACCAAAGACTCTTAATTGATTTCTCAAACCAATTAGGTCTCTCGTGAAAATCTTGTTTTCACTTTTCTTCTTTGTGATGTTGTTGTTATCATCATAATTCTCTTTTATTGCAAAAGTCTTAGTGGTTTCCAAAACTTTAAGGCTCTGATACCATGATGGAAATCGTAAACTCTATTTATGATCTTTGATTTCATAATTCCTCTCTATATTTCTTTATACATAAGAAATAGAAAATAAATAGAAAACAAAAAAACATTCAACAAAAATGGGAGGATCTATTTTATTATGAACAACAACATCACCTGTTTACATGATATTAACAAAATCTTATATAGACTTTGAAACAACACAACATAACATTACGAAGAGTTGTATCTCTTTAATAAACCTGCATTTTAGTGGTTTTAATTCATCATTTTGTACATATCTCACATCATTTAGCCACTAGATTTCATAATTTAGGACACATTTATGTTCATATGCATTAGAGTCCTAGGATGTTATTCACTTTTTGTTTTCAGAATATTTGGAGCAAGATATAAGTGTTTTATGGTGTCCATGAGGTTACTGGTGGCTAGTACAACAATTCAGAGCTGATTGAAGACATTCTACTTGGGGGAATAAGCTAAAAACAATAATTACATCCGTACGAGTCCCCGAGAGAAGAAAGGGATCGATCGATGAACAAGGCGATTGATCGATCCTTTCTCCAGCACAACCGATCGATCCAGTCATGCCAAGACCGATCGATCAAATGCACGCCTAGTTCTGCATCAAATTCTAAGACCGACCAAGCGAGTGAGGGAACAACCATCCAACACCAGATCGATCGATTTCCATTAGGATCAATCAATCCAGAAACCGAAAATCCCACGACAGATCACAGGATCGATCGATCCCTTCGTCTGATCAATCAATCCCAATAAATGTTTTATTTTTATTTCGTTTTTCTTAAATAAAATAGTTTTTATTGCACCCTATAAATAGATATGTTTTATCAGACCTAGGGCATCACGTTTTTATCAGCCATCCAGAGAGAACAAGAGAGAAAGAGCCTTAGGTCTGCTTTTAACAATCTATGGTGTTTAGTAAGACAATTGTAGATTAATTTCATTAAGGATTCTATGTATTCACTTCATCTTTGCAATATAATAATGTCTTTCTTATTTCTTATTGTTTTCTCTGCAATTTCAATTATCACTGAGTAGATCTTTTATATTCAGCCATGGATAGATGATTAGAGGAATAAAGATCCTGTGATGATATTTAGGTCTTGAATTGTGTAATCCTTCACTATTAGATATGTTTAATACTAAGTTGATCTCGGAAAATTCAATTTAGGGTTTACAGAATTTACCCCTCGGAAGAGGTCAAGAGAGTTCTTAGGTTAGTCTAATTAGTGAGTCTTATGATCCTAGCCTGCAGAAGTATTTGTCTATGACATTAGATGATGAATTGTGATGAATTTTAATGCTTGTTTAGTTTTAGGAATTGCAATAGAAATTGATCAAATCTAATTCTAAACAAATGGGTTTTTACATGGGAATGAATTAATCTATCTTTGATCTCATTGTATGGGAACAAAAATTACACATTCATGATATATTGTCATTACTTGATCATAATCCTTAATTGTTGAACTGCTTGTCTATGGTTGAATTGTCTTAATCATCTTTCATTCTTCATTAAACCTTACTGTTTTCTTATTTGCTTTAGTAATTATTTATTTTAGTTCACAAAAGTTCCAACAAAACCAACTTTAAATCTCTTTAGGTTAGACATTATTCTCATAATCTGTTGAATTATAAGTCTTCCTTGTGGATCGATCCCTTTTAAACTAAAAGAGGTATTAACTGTACACTTGCAGACGCTAATCGGATAAACTCTTGAGGATACTTTCTAGTATCCCTCAGGTGAAACTCGAGGAGACAAATAAATCTCTATCAAGTTTTTGGCACCGTTGACGGGGAAACAATTTAGCCAATAGATTTAAGAATCATCGAAGACTAAAGTTGTTATTTTTACTATTTTCTTCTCGTCGCTGACTTAAACTCGAGAAGTTTTCTGTTTTTGCAGGTTCATGAATTTGACAAGTCAAGGACAACACAGCCTGCAACCGTTGATTCAAGAGATATGGCATTTTTAGAGAGGAAACCGCATAAGGATTCTAAGAGAAAGACTATAACAATCTCTCATTCTGGACATGGAAGATCAGAGAGGAGAAGCTCAACATTTTCCACAATAGGAACACCAGGGTCGTGGGGTCGGTGGACTGCCTGTCCCACAAGTGGATGCGAGAGCTCCTCGCAAGCGCATTGGAGCTTTCGATGAGCCTAGTGAAAGGACAATCAGCCTTGGCATTCCAACTCCAATTGTTGCCAACAAAAACTATGAAATCAAAACAAGCCTAATCAACATGGTTCAGGATTCAAAGTTCTATGGTTTGCCTAGTGAGAACCCACTTCACCATCTTGATCAGTTCGAAAGACTCTGCAGAACAGTGAAGATAAATGGCTTTCCTCAGGACGCCATTAAGATGATGTTATTCACATTCTCCTTGGGTGACAGAGCTGCACAATGGGAACACAATATGCCTTCAGAATTGATCTCTACATGGGCTTTGTGTAAGAAATAATTCACCAACAAATTCTTTCCTACGCAGAAGACAGCCAAAATCAGGAATGACATCACAACTTTCAGAAAATGACCAAATGAGTCATTCTATGAGGCTTGGGATCGTCTGAAAGGATACACCAGAGGATGCCCTCACCATGGAATGGAGAAAGATGCACTGCTGGTAACTTCCATGGAGGAGTTCATGAGAAGTTCAGAATAGCTCTAGACACAGCGAGCTATATGAGCTTTGCTAACCTGGATGTTGACCAACGGGAACAGCTGATTAAAAATCTGGCCCAGAGTAATCAGTGCTACAGTTAGGACTATGACAGGTCATCAAGGGGTGTGAAGCTGGAGGACCAGAAGCTTAAGGAGATCAATGAAAAGCTTGACAGACAAGATAAGGTACTGCACCTAAACCAGAGCAAGGACAAAGCAGTTTCCAACCTAGAACTTTCACCCAACAAGGTCAAAAGAACTTTCAAAAGAACAACTTAACAACCAAGGAAGCTATCAGGGGCAACTGAAAAACCAACCCAAAAGCTACAAAAACTTTTGGCAACCAAGCTCCTTCAAATAACAGTTATGTGTCAAGACCACAACTCAACAACTTCCAGCAAAGAGGAGGTAATTCTAATCAACCACCTCAGGATGATGAAGTGAAGAACATGCTGAAACAACTGCTAGAGGGACAAGGAGGCACAAAGAAAGAAATAGCTGAGATAAAATCTTGCTATAATGATCTGAACTCTAAGTTTGAAGGACTAGCAACACATGTGAAGGGTCAGGAAAATCAAATTGCTCAAGTGGCTTCATCCTCCAGAAATAATGGAAAAGGGATTCTACCTGGAAATCCTGAGCCTAACCCTAAAGAGAACTGCAAAGCCATTACACTGAGAAGTGGGAAAGAATTGTTAAGTGGAGGAGCAACTGAAAATAAGCTTGAATTCGAGTATACATCAGCAGAGACAGTATCTGAGGAGTTACCAGTTACAAAGGAAGCTGAAGATGAACCTCCTGCGAAAAAAAGACATCGTTGTGAATGCAAAAGCTGACAAAGGCAAAGCTACAAGAGAGACAACTGAATTTGTACTCCCACCTTACGAGCCAAAACTTTCATTTCCTAGAAGGTTTAAGAAGCAGATCTTAGACAAGCAGTTTGAGAAGTTCAAAAAGCTGCTGGGAACAGTTCAAGTCATAATGCCACTCATGGATCTTGTTCTAGACTGTCCAGTTTACAACAAGCTTCTTAAGGACATATTGACCAAGAAAAAAGCACTAGAAGAGGCTATGAAACAAATTAATCATGAATGCAGTGCAATTATTCAGAACAATCTACCTAGGAAGCTCAAGGATCCTGGAAGCTTTTCAATGCCCTGTTCTATTGGACCTCTAAGATTTTGGGAAATGTCTAGTTGATCTGGGAGTAAGTGTCAGCCTGATGCCCTTGACTGTATCAAAGAAACTAGGGCTGACAGACATAAAGAATACTAGGATCTCACTGGTGCTCGCAGACAGGTCTATTTGATATCACATTGGCATTTTGGTAGACTTACCCCTGAAGGTAGGAGACTGCATAATCCCTACTGATTTTGTAGTGCTAGAAATGGATGATGAACATACAGATCCAATCATCCTTGGTCGTCCATTCCTAGCTACTGCTGGAGCAATAATTGATGAGAAGAAGAAGATTATTGATCTGAACTTGGGATCCTCTGTTCTCAAATTTGATATACTGGAGGTCATGAAGAAACCCACAGTAGAGAAAAATGTTTTCTACATTGAGATGCTCGAAGACATAATTGATGAATACCTGGAGGAGTTGGCTGTCGAAGACTCCTTGGAATTAGCTCTCACAAAGGAATTTGTAGAATCCATCATGATTAACGAGGAAGCAGAGAAATATGAGCGGATGCTGGACTCCCACAAACCACTGAAGGGAGAGACTAAATCAAAGTTGGAAGTTCCAGAAGCTAGCAATGGTAAGACTAGCAGCAATGGCGATTGGAGTGAGCAGAATATACCTAAGCTGGAACTCAAACCACTACTACCTGGGCTAAGGTACATTTTTCTTGGAACAAACTCTACCTACCCTATGATAGTGAGTGCTTATTTGTCTGATGATGAAACTTCTATGCTGCTGCATGAGCTTAAAAAGTATAGGAAAGCCTTAGGTTACTCTTTAGAGGATATCAAAGGGATTTCCCTATCATTATGCATGCATAGAATCTATTTCGAAAATGATTAAAAGTCATCAATTGAGCATCAAAGGAGATTAAATCCAAACTTACAAGAAGTAGTCAAAAAGAAAATCTTGAAATTGCTAAGGTCAAGGATCATCTATCCTATTTCAGATAGCAATTGAGTTTCACATGTTCATGTAGTTTTGAAAAAGGAGGTATTACAGTGATTAGAAATGAACAGAGAGAGCTGATTTCTACAAGAACCATTATTGGTCATAGGATGTGCATAGATTATAGGAAACTTAATGCTCAACTAGGAAATATCATTTCCCATTGTCATTCATTGATCAAATGTTAGAAAGGTTAGCAAATTATTCATACTACTGCTTTCTAGATGGGTACTCTAAATTTTTTCAAATACCCATCCATCCACAGGATCAAGAAAAGACGACATTTTTTTGTCCTTATGGTACCTTCAACTACAGGAGAATGCCATTTGGACTATGTAACACACATGAGACTTTTCAGAGATGTGTGATGTCTATTTTCTCTGATATGATTGAGGAAACAATGGAAGTATTCATGGATGATTTTTCTCTGTATGGTTCTTCTTTTGCTGTGTGTCTTTAGAATTTGTGCAGGATACTAAAAAGATGTGAGGAGACAAACCTGGTTCTGAATTGGAAAAAAATGTCACTTCATGGTCAAATAAGGCATTGTGATAGGACACAAAATTTCAGAAGCTGGGATAGAACTACACAAAGCTAAGATCGATGTTATAACCAAACTGACACCACCAAAATCTGTTAAAGAAATAAGTAGTTTTCTCGGACATGTTGGTTTCTACAGGAGGCTTATCAAGGATTTCTCAAGCATTGTCAGGCCACTGATAAGACTTTTGCGCAAAGATACAAAGTTTCTTTTTGATGAAGAGTGCACAATAACTTTTCTGAAGCTTAAAGAAACCTTTGCGCTCCAATAGTTCAACCATCAGAGTGGGATCTTCCTTTTGAGGTGATGTAAGATGCCAATGATTATGTTGTAGGAGCAGTCTTGGGACAGAAGAAAGACAAGAAGCTCAATGTGATTTACTATGCCAGCAGGATATTAGACGACGCTCAGACAAAGTATGACACAACAGAGAAAGAGCTACTGGCGATAGTTTATGCGTTTGAAAAATTTTGTTCATACTTGGTTGGCTCTAAGGTAATAGTACACACACATCATGCTGCTTTGAGGCATCTGCTGGCTAAGAAAGATGCAAAACCGAGACTATTGAGATGGATTCTGCTCCTGCAAGAATTTGACTTGGAAATCAAGGACAAGAGAGGAATTGAAAATGGTGTTGCTGACCACTTATCCAGGATGAGGATTCCTGAAGTTCTACCTATCAATGACTCGTTGCTTGAAGACCAGATTCAAACGATCCAAATGCTTCAGATTGTAGACAACGAGTTGGATAGTCTTCTGGAAACTAATGCAGTTGAGTTGAGTATACCATGGTATGCAGACTTTGTGAACTATCTATCCTGCGGAATTCCACCTCCAGAACTTCAAGGTTATAACAAGAAAAAATTATTCAGAGATGTTCAACAATACTAATTGGATGAGCCATACCTCTACAACCAGTGCAAGGACCATCTTTTTCGAAGGTGTATTCCATAGGAAGATGTGGCTGGAATCTTGACACACTGTTGTGGTTCCGAATATGGTGGACATTTTGCCACTTTCAAAACTGTCCAGAAAATACTGCAAGCTGGTTTCTGGTGGCCAACGATGTTTAAAGATGCTCATGACTACATATCCAGATGTGATGCATGCCAGCGAAAAGGCAGCATGAGCAGGAGAAATGAAATGCCACAGAACCCCATCCTAAAGTTAGAAATATTTGATGTTTGGGAAATTTACTTCATGGGGCCATTTTCATCTTTATAAAACAACAAATACATCCTAGTAGCCGTTGACTATGTCTCAAAATGGGTGGAAGTTGTTGCCAGTCCAACCAACGATGCGAAGGTGGTCATTAAGCTGTTTAAGAGCACAATATTCCTTAGATTTGGAGTCCCAAGGGTTGTGATTAGTGACGGGTGAAGTCATTTCATCAAAAAAGTCTTTGAAAACTTGTTAAAGAAGCATGGAGTGAAACACAAAGTGGCGACGCCTTATCATCCTCAGACATCAGGACGAGTTGAAGTTTCGAACAGACAAATTAATGAGATTCTAGAGAAAACAGTCGGTAAATCCAGGAAAGATTGGGCAGTTAAGCTTGATGATGGTTTGTGGGCATACCAGACAGCCTACAAGACTCCCATTGGTACCACTATTCAATTTGTTGTATGGAAAATGTTATCTTCCGGTGGAGCTCGAGTACAAAGCTATATGGGCTAAAAAGTTTTTTAACTTTGACATCAAGACAGCTTCGGAAAAACAAATGATTGACTTGGAGGAACTTGAAGAGATAAGGCAAACAGCATACCAGAGCTCAAAAATCTACAAGGAAAAGACCAAAGCCTTTCATGACAACAGGATCGTGAGAAGAGATTTCAAAGAAGGAGACCAAGTCCTGCTTTTCAACTCAAGACTGAAACTCTTTCCGGCAAAGCTTAAGTCAAGGTGGTCTGGACCATTTACAATCAAAGAAGTCAGAATTTATGGAGCAGTAGTCCTCTGGAACAAGTCTGGGGAAGAGTTTGCTGTTAATGGGAAAAGGTGTAAACCATACTTGGCAAATGAAGACAAGATCGAGAATATCCAAATTTCTCTCTCAAAACCTCTCACTGCATAAGCTCGACTTTCAAGTCGAGTTCTACACATTTTATAACTTTTACACTCGATCTGCGAATGTATGGTCAATCTCCTCTTTTTCAAATCGTCCCTAATGTGATAAATGGATCATATTCTTGAATTTTAGGGTGTTTTAGGCGGAATGGATGATAAATTGAAGTTTGTTAGGATGATTGGAGCATAATCCATGCTTAGTTTGGTAGATTTAGCTCGATTTAGCAAAATGTAGAATTTGTGTCCTTCAACTATAAGGAGATCGATCGATCCTCTCCAAAAAGATTGATCGATCGGTTAATAGCATTGTACCGTGAGGTCTCCGGATTGATCGGTCCATTTTAGGATCGATCGATCGCCAATTGGACCAATCGGTTTCACCTTGGATTGGTCGATTGTTTTCAGGTCATGCATTGCCATTTATTTACTCTTAATTATGGTTTTAAATTTGCAGATATAGTTAGAGGAGACCAGTCACGTAGGAGACGGGGCAAGTCTACCGCACCCTCTACATCTCTTCGGGAGGAACCTGAGGAACCGGAGACCACGTCCTATCCTTGGCCGAGACCAGCTCACACGCCGTTCTCCCCTCATGACGAGCCATACTGGAGGACATAGATAGTTCCGAGAGCCACAATGAAGGAGATACAGCGGGAAACGGGATACCAAAACTACAGGCATGGGGACCCGTGGACACACCATCATTGCACCTTCTACAAAGGGTTGCTGCGGATAGAGATGGCGCCTACCCGATTCGTTTGTGAGCAGACACTCGAGCGGATGGGCATCGTAGTAGAGGTTCAAACTTTGTTGTGGAGGCTCGGACTTGACACGATTTCATACCAGCCATATCCGCTATACTCGTAGCTAGTTCGTCAGTCCCTTGCCTCCGTCGAGCTTACATATCAGGATGGAGCCATCCCCGCAGCAAGCGAGGGGACACTATCATATTTTTCCAGTGGCGTCCTATACGAGATCTCCCTCCGTGAACTATGCGACGTGTATGGATTCGACAAGACGGAGGAGATCTGCAGTTGGCCTTCGGATTTCCCAAAGGCCGTAAAGCTGTAGAATCTGATAGGTCCGGGAGCTTATGAATCACGAGCAGCTAAGCGGACACATATCTGGAACCCCGTGGTTCTTGTGGTTGCGTAGATCATTGGTAACATCCTGTTTTCCAAGGAGGAGTCCGGTGCTATACGGAAGGATGAGCTGATGCTGCTCCATTTTGGGCTACCATCCTCCATGCATACCATCTACACCAGCCCGCCACCGACTATGCTGCGTACCAACCTGGGTACGATATTCGCGGAGAACTTCGTCTCCAAGAAGACCTACGGCCTCAACACAGTGAACAAGAAAGTTGAGCGGATTGAGATTTTACCGACTCCATTGTTCATGCACCACGGTATCGTTCTCGGCTCCACACCCAGCGAGCCTAAGATCGCTCTCTTCGACGAGCAGTACTTCCGGAACAGTGGCATCCTCAAGCCAGGCTACATCTACCAGTTCCAGAACTACGCGGGAGTCACCCAGTTCTGCAAGCTCTCTCTCCGCGATTTCACTGCCCTTACCTCTAGGGCCAATCTAGAGTTCACCATTTCACTGGAGCACTTATATCAGCCCAGCACTGGGTCTAGACGACGAGGCAGCTCATCCAGAGCATCTACCTCTCAGCCCCACCAGGAAGACGACAGTGTCCCAGACTACTACCCACAACAGACCCAAGAGACTTTTGGAGCCGGGTATGCTCTCCCTCCGTATACGGGAGAGTATGATCTTCCACCGTAATCCTCAGGTGCCACTGATGCTGAGTTCATAGATTGGATAGTTGGGTCTTACAAGGGGTCTCACTCGATGATGCAGCGTATGTGGGAAGCTATAGCCATGATCAGATGTCCGCAACCACGTTCTTGCTTCCGTGGTCCACAGACTAGAGAGACGGGCGCATCTACCGGAGCCACAGAAGATGTTCTTGATGTTGTTGGACACAGGAAACATGCCGATACAGATGATACTGAGTCAGATTTGGATGCCTGATTGCCTAGACGCAGACGTCGCCCAGGGCAGAGCAGTAACGTTAGCCCCGAGGACCACTGATTTAGTAACTTTTCTATCTTTTTTTTCTTTTGCTTGTATCCGCTACTATTTTCTTTTATGTTGTATATTCATTTGGTTTAATTTTTACACTGGGACAGTGTAAAATAAGTATGGGGGAGGATATTTGTTTGCCCTCACATATTTGTTTTTATGACTTATTTATAGTAACTCACTTAGAACTGCATTGCATTTGCATAAGGAACCATGATGAAATTGTCTTAATTTAGTCTATTACTCATCTTATTTGTTTTAGTGCATGAGTTACTGGTTATTTGATGCATAAACCGCTTGTTAAAACATAAGATTGATCTATGCCTGAAATTTTTATTTATAGATTAGCTTTGGTTGAAACATGCTTTGATTTGATGTTATCTCTTATTTACTAAAACATAATATGGATTTAGAATTATCATGCTTGATGACCGGATTTGAACTGATGGATTTCACTTATACATACTTGAATATTTTTTACCTTTTTATCACTCTTTGTGATCCAAGTAGATTATCTTTGCCTTTAGCCTAACTTTTATTCAAACCATTTTATTTATTTGCGATAGTTTTAGGCCTTTTCCGGAATGAACTTGGTAGAACGTGTTAGCTAGGAACCGACAGAATTAGCTTCTCATGTAGTTTTGGTTCACTCTTTTTGAGCCAACTAGGACTAGGTAGGAGCTTGTTAGGAGGAAAGGAATAGTTCCAAGAAAGTTTATCATTTCTCTTATTTCTAATCATTTGTTTGAGGACAAGCAAAAAAGAAAGTCTGGAAGAGTTGATAAACCTGCATTTTAGTGGTTTTAATTCATAATTTTTTACATATCTCACATCATTTAGCCACTCGATTTCATAATTTAGGACACATTTACGTTCATATGCATTAGAGTCCTAGGATGTTTTTCAATTTTTGTTTTCAGAACATTTGGACCAAGATAGAAGTGTGTTCTGGTGTCCATGAGGTTACTGGTGGTTAGTGCAACAATTCAGAGATGATTGAAGACATTCTACTTGGAAAAATAAGCTAAAAAAAATAATCAAATCCGTACGAGTCCCCGAGAAGAAAGGGATCGATCGATGAACAAAGCGATCGATCGATCCTTTCTCCAGCACAACCTATCGATCCAGTCATGCCAAGACCGATCGATCGAATGCCCATCTAGTTCTACGTCAACTTCCAATACCGACCAAGCGAGTGAGAGAATGACCATCCAACACCAGATCGATCCAGAAACCGGAAATCATACGACAGATCACAAGATCAATCGATCCCTTCGTCCGATCGTTCGATCCCAATAAATGTTTTATTTTTTTATTTTGTTTTTCTTAAATAAAACAGTTTTTGTTGCACCCTATAAATAGATATGTTTTATCAGACCTAGGGCATCACGTTTTTATCAGCCACCCATAGAAGACAATAGAGAAAAAGTCCTAGGTCTGCCTTCAACAATCTATGGTGTTTAGTATAGATTAATTTCATTAAGGATTCTCTGTATTCTCTTCATCTCTGCAATTTAAGAATGTCTTTCTCATTTATTATTGCAATTTCAATTATGTCTGAGTAGATCTTTTAGATTCAGTCATGGATAGGGTAGATGATTAGGAGAATAAAGATCATGTGATGATATTTAGGTATTGATTGTGTAATCATTCACTAATAGATATGTTTAATGTTAAGTTGATCTCGGAAGAGTCAATTTAGGGTTTATAGAATTCACCCCTCCAAAAAGGTCAAGAGAGTTCTTAAGTTAGTCTAATTAGTGAGTCTTATGATCCTAGTTTGCAGAAGTAGTTGTCTAGGGCACTAGATGATGAACTGAGATGAATTTTAATGCTTGTTTAGTTTTAGGGATTTAATGGAAATTGATCAAATCTAATTATAAAAAGGGGTTCTTACATGGAGATGTATTAATCTATCTTTGATCTCATTGTCTGAGAACACAAATCACACATTCATGATTTATAGTCATTACTTGATCATAATCCTTAATTGTTGAACTGCTTGAATATGGTTGAATTGTCTTAATCATCTTTCATTCTTAATTAGACCAAACTGTTTTCTTATTTGCTTTAGTAATTATTTAGTTTAGTTCACAAAAGTTCCAACAAAACCAACTTTAAATATATTTAGCTTAGACATTATTCTAATAATCTGTTGAGTTATAAGTCTTCCCTGTAGATCGATCCCGTTTAAACTAAAAGAAGCATTAACTGTGTATTTGCAATTGCTAATCGGATAAACTCTTGAGGATACTCTTTACTATCTCTCAGGTGAAACTCGATGAGACAAATAAACCTCTATCACTCTTCGTAATAATATACCTTTTGATTGTGATTGTTCATATATAACTATTTTACTAAACTATAATGTTAATTAATATATACAATATTAATATAAAAAAACTCGTTTATATTATAACAGAAGAACTAAGAACTGCGTACGATCTGAGATGATTGTCTGGAGTTGCTGATCTGTTTGTCATGGGAGTTCCATTAAATCGTAGACTTCTTGAGTTTTGTGGAGGGTAGGCTATTGTCCGAATCACTTGAAGTCGGCAAAACATTTAATGCACTTGTAAAATGACTATCAAAACATGCAGCGCACGCTCGTTCTAAGTGGAGAATGACGTTAGGGATTAGTCTGTCAAATAGGAAAATTTATCCCAAAAACATTACGAACTAGTCTATCTAACTGGAACCAACTCTCGTATACACTCATAGTCATTTTGCAAGGACCAATGCAATCCTTATATCATTTAATTTGACCGATACATGCTTTTGTCCATATTTGATCTGTTATGATCTGTATCATTTATCATAGAATTAGATTGTCCTTTGGATCGTCTTGATAAAGTTCATAACATAAATCACAATTTTTCATCCCGTAAAAGCGATTTATTTATTCACGTTGACCTATTCTAATTTGAGAGTTGAAGAATTCTCGAGATAACAAACTTTATTTTTACTTATAATATCTTTTAACAGCTTTGAAGGTTACTTGTATTTGTTTTTAAGAGGGAATACGAATTGGATAACGGATTAAGAGAACGTATAGGCATGTGGTCATAGTATATTTAGCAACAAAAGAACCATGTAAGCTTTCAGGTATCGTTAGCATTGAACTATTGATGATATAATTAGAAACAAAAGAACCCTGTAATGGCGAAACTAACGGGTAGGCCAAGAAAAATATTTCTTTTGCAACGAAAAATCAATGAAATTACAAAATCCAAAATATGAAAAATGCTTTAAAATTAGAAATTAAATTGTAAATTTCGTAGTTCCGTTACTTAAAATTTATCTCGTCATCATCCAAACCAAAAATCCTCGAAAAAGAATAAAATCTTCCAGAGTTGCTAAATCCATTTGTATGGCGTTTCCTCTTCGAGTCTAAGAGCGCTTCATTTCCATTTCCTCTTCTGGTAATGTACATTCTTATGTAATTAGCACGAATAATTATTGATAATTATTGGTGATATATTTGGATTGTATTGTTAACAATTTTGCTTGATTGATTTGGATCTCTGGGGATTTTTTTTCATGTGATTGATGTGCCTTGGATTCAGTGCTTATAAATGTTTATACTACTGGAAAATGCGGGAAAGCTAGATCAAAACATACAAGAAAACATAGGGGATTGATGTACTGTTAGATTGATCTAAGGCTGATGTACAGATTTCTATAGATCAAATAAGTTTTATATTTCTTTGTGTTCCAAAATTTGTTTACGTAAACATGTTACTTCTTACATATTGATTATGGGAAAGGAAACTTGACATTGTTTTCGAAACTTGCATTGAATCTAAGGACAAAGATGGTTTTGTCTCTGTTATATCTAAATGGGGGTAATGGTTTAAAACTTGAATAAATCTATAGTTCGATTGGTTTAGAACACATTGACTTGGTTGATCTTAAGCCATGCAATATGAAGCAAAACAATGTAATATGCTTCTTCCTTTGATTTGATTAACTGTTTGTGGGATTCTAAAAATGCAGCTTGCCTGGGAAGATCTTATCCTTTATTAGGAGAAAATGGATGAAAACAACGCAGCAGCAAAGTTAACCGGGATCAAACAGATTGTGAGGCTAAAGGAGATTCTGCAAAAATGGCAAGCTGTCACAATAGGGTCAAAGTCAGATGATACCGAGTTGGGAGCTGGCAAGCACACAGCCATCATTTCACCGGTTATCAACAAGAGGCTATTGGATATGAAGACTTGTGATTCGGACGAGGAAACTGGCCAAAGTCCCGAGCCACCTCCTGATGTCCCTGAAGGATATTTGGCGGTTTATGTTGGACCCGAGCTCCGGAGATTTATAATACCCACAAACTTTCTTAGCCACTCTCTCTTCAAGGTCTTGCTCGAGAAAGCTGAGGAAGAATACGGATTTGATCATAGCGCCGCATTAACCATACCTTGCGAGGTCGAGACTTTCAAGTACTTACTGAAGTGCATTGAGAACCATCCGAAAGATGACACCTCAGGTTAAAAAATCTACACCTTTCTTTCGTATACTACCTTAGTAAATTCTCTTATTTTTTCTTTGCTTTGAAAGTCAAAAGATAAAAATCTACAACATCTTAGCCTCAATCTAACGTTACTTTTTGAGCAATAATAATATATTCAATTACGGTTATTTAAAAAAAAAACACGTTGGTATGAGGACCAGATTGAATCTTGAATACAATCTCTAATGATTTTGGAGAGAGTAGAGAAGGTCTTATAGGATATATATATATATATTTTTTTGCAGCTGGAGATTCATTAGAAACGGAAGAGTAAAGAACAAGTCACATAAAAATTCTTCCTTTTCTCTTTTATAACTAATCCCCTTTTCAACTTGTATTAGTGCTATAATGACTCCCAAATTTGAATGGTAATTGTAAAATCAGTTTCTTTTTGTATTTTCCTGATTATTTTTTTCTTCTTCTACTCTCTGTTGTGTTTTTTCCAAAAGGAAGAGAGGAGATGATATGTTAAAGTGTTGTGGAACTGATGGTCAAGGAATCAGTGTGATATGAGGTTGTTTTATTGCCAATCTATCATGGTATCACTATATATCCATATGATCTGTTTAATGGAGTTGAGAAATCCAACTTTTATTGCAATTACAAGGAAATATCTCTCAACATCAATAGTTTACAAGAAATAACTGAAACAAAAACAGAAAAGGAAAAAAAGACATGACTGAAATAACAAGAAGCCGTCGACACGAAAGCGCTCTGCTATGATCCGACACACATTGTTAAAGTGATCTTTATTCTTTAAAATGCCGAAAACATCTTCTTTATACCCATCTTTCACTCTTCCTGAGCAAGAGGAACAGCTTGAGCCTGCAAGACATAAAGGAACAGTGAGATACCGCACCAGAGAAAGCAGAAAGGTACATATCTTAAACACTAAAAAAGGGTCAATAAAGTGTGCTCATTGCGTACCAGTGGGTGATACTTAAGTGCGTAGAACATCTCAAGGTACCGACGGCTCTCGAGACGGTTGAGGTTCGACACATGCTTCCAGAAGCCGTAGACACCAGTCAATGTCAGGAGCCTCTGTGAATATATTTGCCAGGTATATCTACAAAACCCACCAAGTTGAAATTTTGTAAAACCATAAAAGACTTTAAGAGAATCTACAAGACCTGAATTATAATTTATAGTTACTTCTCCTGAATCCTCTGAAGCCCTCCCATTGAGATATGGTCCCAGTGTGATGGGTCTTGCTTACATTTGGTGAAGAAATCAGCAAGAGTCTCAGCCGCCTGGTCACCATGGTAAGGATCAATTTGGAAACCAGATTTTCCATGGACAATGATCTCAGCAGGGCCACCATTACAAGTGGCGAAAGTCGGTAACCTACATGTCATAGCCTCAACAACAGTCAACCCAAAGGCTTCATACAGAGCAGGCTGCACAAATGCACCTTTGGTGTCACAGATGTAACGGTAAAGCTCACCGTTTCTCACTCTGTTCATCAGTGAGGAGATCCATCTGAATCCCACTAAGTTTGTATTTCTCAATCAGATCATGCATTTTATTCATCTCAGCCTTCTCTTCGTTGTCTTGTGAGTTTTTCCTCCTGTCTCCACCCACAACCACCAATTTAACCAATTCGAGCAGGCGAATGTTCTTCCCATACCACTCAACAAGACCTGTCAAGTTCTTAACACGGTCAAGCCTAGCCATGGTGAAGAGGATTGGCTTGTTCTTTTCCTTGAGCACACATCTGTTTTCAGATGTAAGCAGAAAGGTTAGGTTTCTTTCATGACCATAAAACACATAAAGAGATCAACATCAAAAGCTTACAGATGCTCCTCGTTCTCAACATCATTGTAGAGGAGCTCCTCGATCTCTTGATGGAACGAGGTTAATCTACGCTTCTCCTCTGTGTAAGCGAAGTAGATGCTCATATCCGCACCAGGAGAGACAATGTTGAACTTGGGATCAAACACATCAATACCGTGAACCACACGGTAGAGCCCGGGAAGTGTGAAGGCTGTGTGGCTCTCGTACTGACCAACCGTGTCCTTGCCGCAAATCAGAAGAGAGGTTACTTTAAATCAAATATACGGAAGTTATTGAAATTTCTTGCTTTTTTAAGAATATCTTTTCTCTGTACCTTCCAGCAATTTCTTGGAAAGTACTTGTGATGATGAAATCTGTTTGGTTCATGGCGATAAGATCAGCCGTGAACTGGCAAGAGAAGTGATACTTCTCGTCGAGCTTCTTCCAGTAGATATCAGAATCCGGGTACTTTGTCTTCTCCAGAGCATGAGCAATGGCACACTGTACAATAACAAACCAGAAAGGCCTTAGCTTTAGAGCAAGACAACACAGCTCTAGAAAGAAGAGGCAACAAACCTGAGTGACACCAAGTTTGTGTGCCAACAAGGAGGCAACAAGGTTACCATCACTCTAATTTCCAATGATAAGGTCAGGCTTCCCCTGCAACTCCTTGAAGATCTCAGTTGCAACATCCTGTCAAAAAAACAAGGCACATTCATATGTTTGAGTCAAATAAGGTGAACAAGAAGAAACAGGTTTTTGCAGTAAGAGAAAGGATTTACCTCTGTGTAAGTCTCTAGATATGGCCAGACCTCGAACCTCGAGATCCATTTTCGGACGATTCCTTTCTCTGTTCTGAAAGGGACACGAAGGATATCACAATAATGAGACCCATACACTTTCTCTAGACGTTGACCACAAGTGGTTCCTGCTGCATCAAGAAGCAGCCGAGTGATCTGTGGAAACATGAGAGAGAGAGAGAGAGTTTCAGACATCATCGAATCCGTTCAAGAAAAATCATCAGAACATTACAAACTGCGTTTACAATGAGAATTCTTGGAGTGATGTTGAGTCCTTGTTGTTTTACGCGATGGAGCATCTCTGTTTCGAGAGCACGAACTTGATCAAGAATGTAAACAACCTGCAAGGTTATACAAGTTTGAATCTCCATCGAGGAATTGTGAAAGAAGAAACTCATCAAAGTGTTTCATTATTGAATACTAACCTGACCACCAGTGTCAGGGTAACCAAGAACATTATCCTGAGCAAAGTAGCCATGCGGAGAGAGGATCAAAATGTTGAAAACCATTGGGATCCTACCAAGGAAATTCTCGAGAGTGCAAGGGTCAGGTGCCTCGAGAAGGTCAAGAAGAAGACGGATCATGTTGAGGACACGCTCCGCGGTGTCTCCCCAACCTCTCTCCAGACCGATCTCCTGGAACTTGTCCTCAAACTCCGAGTATCAGGTTTCAGCTCCATCAGATACTCCTCTGCTTTCCTCAGAATGTGTTGTAGTGTGTTTAGGTTCTGGATCCTGTCGTTAAGCATCAGAGTCTACACAGAAAGCAAAGACAAAGCGATTCAAAAATAAATATTTCAGACAAAAAATTGAGAGGAGAGTGGCTTGGGGATCAGACCTTGCCCTCGTGGCTATGGAGGCTGAGGAACTTGAGTAGAGGATGCAAGCTCTCCTTGTCGTGGAAAAGCTTTGCCGAGAGATGGCGATTGGGGAACTCAACACCGTCTCCAATGTATTTGGAGAGCGTAGGACGAGGGAATGTAGTGTTGAATGGCTCAAAGTCAAGTTCGAGAGTAAATTTACCATTGTTACTGCAATTTAATCATAACATTGGTTGAGCAAAAGACAAGACAGAGAGAGAAGAAACTAAAAGATGAAAATGGGATTTCAAACTTACGTTCCATCGACGAGCTCTTCCTTGAAGTGAAGATACTCAGAAGCTTGAAGCTCCTCAACAACAAGAGCATGGAGGTTTACTCTTATGTATTCCCAAACTCCAGGTATTGGCCTAATAGCTAAAGCAACCCATGGGGGCAACACAATTGCTTCTTGAGTTGATCGAAGAAGTTCGAAGAAAGCTCCACCTTCAAGCTTATTTTGTGTTTCTTTAGGCATTGCCTCAAATTCAGCAATGATTTGGTGATGTTGCAGAATGCCTTTACCTTTAGCTTCAACCCTAAAATGGAAAAAAACAGAGTATTATGGTTTAATATAATATTTCAAGAGAAGTTAGGTTTCTAAGTGTGTTCTGTTACCTTGAGAGAAAAGCAAGGACTTCGTTTCTTTGAGCAACAAGCGTCTCATCCAAACGATCTCTTTGGCTCTGGACGCGCGTTAGTACAAGTTCCGCGTTTGCCATTTTCAACACAATCAAAAAGCTCTTTCTTGCCGCTGCACAGAGTATCAAGAAAGAAGATGGAGAAAATCAAGAAATGTAATAAGACATAGATAAATCAGTGCTTCCCTTATTTAAGGAGAAATTGATTATGACCTACGATAATTTTTAACTTCCAACCGACAATGGAAAATGATACGTACGTTTTTAAAAATAAAAATAAAAATCCACTATCCATTTTAAAGCAGCGGTGTTTAAGGCTTCTCAAGAACTCATTACAGAATTAAGTAAACCCGACGAATTTTCTTTTGTCACAGAGAAAATAAGAATAATATGTTTCACATACAGCTGGAAAATTCTCTGCGAAATTATTCCTCTAAAAAACTAGAAGACGAGAAACAGAGTATTACGCAGAAACTGGTGCTGTAGAGAATATTACAAGACGTTGTTTAATTTCTGACCAGAAATTTCAAAACGGTGAAAAAGACAACATATCGTTCTAGAAAATCAACAGAAACACAAAAAAAAAAAAAACTAGAACTCAAGTTTCATTCTATTATCGAATCAAGAAAGATATGGAATGAGAAGAACAAGGGAACCTGAAGTAGAGAGAAAGTTGATCTCAGTGACAGTTGTGGTTTTTGACTTCTCAAGACAATTACAATTTATATAGAGATGAAATTTTGTATGAGAAGATGAAAAAAGAATGGTCTTAATTATATAATTAAATATTGAGTAAAAATTTAATAATTTTCTCTAGTTTTATCTTACGTTATTTGCTTGGGCTCCAATTCCAGAAAAACAATGGGCATGACTATTCAGAGTCTTTGAAGATAATTGGCATTTTAGGAAACCGGAAAGTTCGACACATTCGCATATTCTTTATAACACAACGACAAATTCGCTTAATGTTATTACTTTCTAATTTTCAATATTTATACGAAAATCGACACGATAATGTGTGTCTAATTGATCATTAATATATGTCTATATCACATGGATCAAGAAAATAAATGATCGATTTCTATTTGATCCCCAAAAATTGATTTGATTTAAATGATTTTTTTTCAATTTAATTTAATAATTTTTAATATCTCTTTTAATATATCAAGATGTTGAATTCAAACCCTAAATATAATTTAGAAATAACCACCATTTTACCATGTAATTTTCATATTTGTATGGTCCTTTATCAACAAGAAACATTTCTTAAACTCTTACAGTTATTGATTCATACGAGTAAAATGTATTTATGGACACTCTGTACAGGTCAAGAAACGTATTTATTGAAAATAAAAAAAGATTATTAAAGCTCATATTTGAAACAAAACAAATTGTTAAAATGATTCCATGTGCTATCTATAAATTTATTAATTAGATCTAGATTCACTCATTAGAAACATAAAAAAGTTTAAAATTTATCTGCATACTTCTTTCGACAATGCTAGTTTTGCTCTAATTCTAAAGTAAATTGGCTAATTATGTAAAGAATCTTTCAAAGCATATTCCCTACGAAACTAGTTAGTAGCACCAAACCAATGAACAAAAAGTTGATCAGTTTTATTTAGGCTAAGAGATGTTACATTTACATTTGTCCACCTTAGTGCAATGAAAAATGTAGGCATGTGTAATCCACTATTATAATTTCCAAAATACCATATTTAAGATTTGAAATCTAGAAAACACATTACTTAAACGATTTTTGAAAACTACACTTATTCAGATGAATTAAGACTCTTTTGACCCATATTTTAATAAATACAAATTAAATTCAAAATTATTTATATTCTGATTAATTTATTTGAGATAAAAATATATTTAATTATTATGTATTTTAAATTTTTAGTTGGATAAATTTTGAAATATTTGAAAATATAGTTAAGAAAAATTAGTTTTAATAGTGTTATAGAAGTATTATCTAAATTGTTTTTCATCATAATTGTAGTTGAGCTGGTTTTGAACTAAAACACTATTTTGGTATGATTATTAAGTTTTCGAGAGTTAGGTCTAATCAAAATTTAGCCAAGAACCAAAGAATCCTCAAATGCAAAAAAAAAAATATATAATAAAAAAAATTAAATTCAAAGTTAAAAATCCTAAAAAAGAGAATATCAAATTCAAATCAAAATCACATGTTGCACAATTTAAAATCGAATATACAAAAAACAATTAAATATCAATTTATTTTTATTTTAATAAAAATATAAATAATTACAGTATAAATATTAAAATTATTTAAATTTATAATTAGGTTAATTTAGTCATTTTACTTTTATATAAGTGTAGTTTTCAAAAATAAATGGTGTAGTTTTAAAAACATTATTTTATTGGAAGGTATTTGTTTTCAAATTTTCTCTTACTATAATTTGTTTCTGATCATTTTATGTCTTCTTAATCCTAAACAGATTTAACAAAATCCACTGATTTACTTTTAAAGAAAAAATATTTAGTAGTGAAATTTTATTGCTGTATTCAACTAAAATAGTTCTCTCCAAATCAAAACCTACAATTGATTTCATCTTATTTTTTTCGTTGATTTTAACCATTTATATTGTTTCTTGTATCATTCAGATCCTTGACAAAATTTCATGAACTGAACTATTCAAATAAACTTTGTATTATCTCATTATATATGGATTACTGTATTCAAGTTAACAATATATATTACCTTGGAATGAAAAGTAAATGGCGAGGGAGATACTGGAAAATTAGAAAATGGAGATCATGCAAAAAGATATTTTTATACTACTATCTTTAAACTTAACATTTTAATTTAAAAATATTAAATTTTAAAAAAATTAAAATTTTAATTTCAAACTCTCTTTAAACTGGAAGAAAAATAAACTTTACTGTCTATTTCGAATGGGAATGAAAATGGCTCTTATACTATTCTCTTATTTTTTAATTAGCGACTTGGTTTTCTATATGATTATATCTCCTTTTTTTCATCTCTAATATTAAAATGTGCTTTGCTCAGAAACTACAATATTAAAAAGTACTAATAATTGTTTAGTAGGTAAATTCTGATCTTCATCCACAGAAAATGAATTGTATTGGTGATCGAGGACTGTGTGTAATAATTATGTCAATTAACCAAAAAGATAATGTCTGTAAACTATGGGCAAAAAATTAGCGGATTCAAGACTACTTACAAGCGAATTTTTACTAACAAAGAAAATAAACTTTTTTGTTTTAGCATTTTTTATATTTTAAACAATTTTAGCATGAGAAATACCCTAGGGTATATCAAAATCAAGTTTCATGGATAAATATAGAATCCATGATAGAAAATCACATATACATCATTTTTACTGTAATTGTTTTTACCTTTAATTAGTTAAAGAAAAAATAATATTAAAAATAATAAATATAGAAAACTACAATGAGATTTTTTTAAGAATTTGTTTTCTCAAATTTTTTTAAAAATATCTTATAATAGACTAAATATGTTTTCATGACAAAACTAGAATAAAACATAAAATATCATTTATTAAAGGGTGTAAAGATAATCATATCCTTCACTTCCACAATATTATTAAAAGTAAATAAATATATTAATTTTTGTAAGTAAATAATAATATTAAAAATAAATGCATATAAAAGATTAAAAAAACTTCCAAATTTTTGTTTTCAAAAGTTTTGTTTCAAGTAGTGTTAACTCATTTCAAAGAAAAGGTTCACAAAATCCTACTTAAAATATTTAAACAAAATTTATAAACCAATTTTTTATTTATTGATTATAAATATGTTGGAAATGTTTATAAACATTAAATAATTTTTAAGTTCTTGTGATGTAAGAAAATGTTTTTCAAAATTTAGAAATGAGTCACATATTTTTATGAAAAGGTTCCTAAAATTTAACTAAATTTTAGTAAACATTTCAAAGTAGTTTTGACTTACATAAAATTGTTTTAAACTCTTAAAACTAATTATCAATATATTTTAATGGTTTAATAAACATTTAATGCATGTTTTAAAATTGATTTTTTATAAATATAAAATGCTTTAGTAATCTTAGAAACAACTTACAAACTTTTCAAAAAAATTCACAAAATTTAAGAGGAATCTATAATATATTTAAACATAGTTTTAACATACATAAAATTGTTTTAAAAACTTAAAAATACGATTATGAATGTGTCAAAATGCTTTAATAAATAATTAATGCATGTTTAGAAATTTAAAATTGTTTCTAAATATTTAGGAAAGATTTTATAATTTTTTGAACAATTTAAAAATTTGTAGAAAGTTTTTCTAAAAAATTTAGTAATTATTTATAAATGGTTACAGAAATATAAATGCCTAAAAAATTATTTGAAATTAATAAAAATACTACTACAAGTGTAGGAATCATGTGGCATAATGGTAGCCACATCTGCATTCATTACACAAGGTCTGGGGTTCGAACCCAACACCCCGCATGTTATTGGGGATATTAAAGCCACTAGGATATGTTGACAAAAAAAAAAATACTACTACAAGTGCACATATTATGAATTATTACTAAAAAATCATCCCAAATTTTGAAATTTGATACTTAAAGTGTAGAAGACTTCTAAACTTAAACTTCCGTTTTTGTTTTAATAACAAAAATATCATTAAGGATAAAAATAAATTAAAATTATATAATAATTAAATATTAATATTAATAAAATATGTATTTTTGTGTATTCAAATGTGTATTTTTGTGATCAGCATTTGTGACATGTTTTTTATTTTGTGATCAACGTTTGCGATAAAAAATTCAAAATATATATTTTTTTAAAATTATTTAGTTTTAATAATAGTTAATTTATTTTATAAATGATAGTATATTTATTTTGTAAATGATGGTACTGTATTGATTGGCGTTTGCTATCAGTATTTGCTTTATAATTTCGTTGTAATATATCATACAAATCACAAAAAAGTCTACCAACAATGGATATAAACATCTAACTCTACCACCATTGTATGTAAACATATAATTTTACCATCAATTTGATAAATGATACATGTCTATGACTATAGATATACCACCAAAGTAACCAGTAATCTACCAAATTGAACTTATTTGAGTTAATTACTCAATCTTAAAAAACTAAGTCTGACCATTTTATTATATATTTATTATCATTATAACATACATATCATCATATACTACCACCTGAAATTATATCTCTAAAGAAAATAACACAACAAAATTAATCTATTATTAAAAAAAAAATTTATCATTCGATAGCGATAAATATACATTTGACCAATAAATTTATCACTCAAAAACATTTACCACTATTAACTAATAATTTTACTAGTCGATAGCGATAAATCTACCATTCCACCTATAAATCTATTATCCAACAAAAAATTTATCACAATGCAACAAATCTATCAAATCAAAAAGAAATAATTATACCAAAATAAGTCTAATGTTCCAATATTAAATTTATCATTCCTCCAAAGAATCTACCAACTGAAAAATAAATCTACCATTCCCTAAATAAATCTACTTTTACTAAATAAATCTATCATAACAATAGTTGTAGACTTTTTTTAGTTCAGTTATTTTTTGTCATTTTGGTGCTTAGCTGGAAAAATACAGTAATAATATTGTTGTAAATACGTTTTTTGACAACATAAAATAGGGTTACAATCAGTTTAAAATTATGAGCATTGTTCTTGTAATTTCAAAATATATGTATTGTTTTAATAATTATCCAATAAATATAAGGTTGTTTTAGAAAATCTCTCTTTTAAATATATTATGAAATGTTTGGAGGTATGAAGTGTTTTAAATTTTTTTAAAAAGATATACTAATTTTCAGAAATGGTTAATAAACTTAAGAGATGGTCCAACATTTTTTTATTCAATTATTTTATTTTATATGCTAGTTTAGTAAAGGTAGTTTAATCTTCTTCATATTTAATGAATAATAATTTCTTGATTTTCACTTTTAAGTTTTGTATATGTGATAAAAAAAGTAATTTGTTACTGAGAATTGTTCTCAAATCTAATGTATAACATTTAAAACAATGAGTAAGTCGTTCAAAATTTGTAATTTAGTCAATAAGTATAAACGGTGGAATTTTCTTCATTTTTCAAATCACAGTGGTGGGTTTTCATATATATACCAAGATGTATATAAAATTGTGAAGCAACGAGCGTACATGGTTTTAGGTAGGGGTGGGCATTCGGTTTAGCGGTTTGGGTCCGGTTTGGTTCTCTTGGGTTTTTGGTTCTTTCGGGTTTTCAGCTCTTAAACCCTAAGATGAGCTTCCTCAAAATCCAATTTGCATCAATCAAATGTGCAGTGAGTATCATGTAGCTTGCACCTATGGTTGGAGCAACCCATATATTAGTGGTCAGAGAAACTCGTTGCTGATCGAAAGCAAACATATCCCTCATGCTCTCTTTACATTTCACATACATCTTCACTATGTCTCGTGTTGCTTTCCTCCGAGAATGTGGACTGTACATGTTCATTTTACTGTATAAATGTCTTCACGCAACACTCTCGGTGAAGGAAAGGGGTAGCTCACCCAACACAATCATATCATTCAGCGCCTCTCTGAACATGTCTCCAAAAACTTTGGAAAGCTTAAATGTGCCTTGATTACCTTCTGGTGTCAAAATCTGTTGTGTTTGAGCTTTATTCTGCATCCAAACCTGGTACTGCTTGCAAATGGTTAGATGCTTCTACAAATTTGAAGTTCTTGATGAAGTAGGACAAGCCATTTTTCTATAGTTGCAATTGCATGTAGCATCATTATCAGCAATCCTCTTAAAATGATCACAAACCCAAGAAAGTGTAGTACCCTTTGATGCTAAATTTTGTCTCTTTTTCTTTCTATCTGTAGGAGTTGGTGTTCATAAGTCTTCTTGGTTTTTGTTGACGTCGTGTTCCTATTCTGAATCCATCTGCCCATTACAAAATTTACTTAACACACATAACATGAATCTAACTAACATCAAATTAATTCAAAGCTGTAAACTAACTAATGACGCATACACAAAACAAGTGATAAACTTAGAACACAAAATGAGACAAAGAACATGACTTCAAAAAAACACTAAACTAATTCAAGATCTCAACTAACTAACAACACATACACAAAACAAGCAATCAACTTAGAACCACTGCTTTACAAAAAGAGTCAAAGAACACGACCTTACGACTATACAAAATGAGACAAAGAACATGAATTCAAAGAACAACATCAAACTAATTCAAAGCTCTAAACTAACTAACAACACATATACAATACCAGCAAACTTAGGATACGACTTTACGAGCTTGTTTGGGTTCTTACTAATTTCAAAACCTAAAACAGAACAACATCAAACTAATAGAAATATCTAAACTAACTAACGGCACATACATACAACAAGCGATAAACTAAGAACATAACTTTACAGAAGGAGACAGAGAATACGACTTTACGAACTTGTCCGGTTCCATCTAATTTCATAATCTAAAACATAACAACATCAAACTAACGACACATACCTCTAATTGTCGTGGTCGATTTCTAGAAGAAACTGGACGAGAGGAAGGTGATGGATCGTAGGGAGGAATTAGGGATTCCAAATTTCCCAGATGAATATATGAATATACGATTTTGCATAGGGAGATCGAGAAAATCGAATATATGGATTTTATTTTTTGGAGAAGAAAACGAAATGTTACCATTTATCCATAAAAACTTTCTTATTCAGTTTCATTTTGGTTCTCTTCTGACGAGGGCACCAAGTCAAGAACAACCAAGGAGTATGAAGATTCCACCAAAAGGTTTCCTAAGGCACTTAAAAGACATGTTAGAGAATTGTACTCTTTTTCCTACTCTTGGTTTTGTCCCAATGGATTTTCCGAAAGAGGTTTTAATGAGGCAACACCTCTAATGTGCATGGAGAATAAGGCTTGTTCTCAATCTCTCCTCATTCACAAGCCCACAAGGCCACAAGAGAACCAAAATGGACGTATCAAAGAAATATGTGTCTTTCTTAAAGCATATCAACCAAACCAGGAGGACTTAAGCTACGAATAAACATGTTACAGAAACTAAACTCATCAAGGGATTATGGAGAAGAAGAATTGGTTCAAAAGATTTCCGCATGAAGAAGATATTAAACTTTCAACACAGAGGGTTTCCAATGAACCAGATGGAGACCAGTGGTTTCTAATTGAAAGCTCACGAGTTTAAGACGTTTCAAACCTATAGTTGGCGACCAGGAGAGATATTTAAGTATTCAGGAGACACATCTAAACATCCATAAGATTCTTCTATCATCATACCATGCACCAGCATACACAAGATCAGGCAGATCTCTTTGTGCTCACACTTTCCTTATATGGTCGCGTTCACACTTGGTGCTGCCATAACTTTCCAATGGTTAGATATTATTTACTTCTGCATTTTTTGGAAACTTCTATGATGAACAGAATATTCCACAGAAGCTTACATATCCCCTTAAGCTGTCCAGACATAAGAGAAACTTCATTTTTCATATTAATGACCGATTTGCTCATTATTATCGAAAACAGCTATTGTATTCAATTTTTTAATTTCTTTCTTGTTTTACACCTTCTAGGACGTCATTGTATCCATGTAAGAGCTCTATATAAAACTAATTTCATCCATTGTACAAAACACCCTTCACTCTAAGTTAATATATAAAATTGTTTTCTCTTCAAAGAAGTTCTTTGAGTTTGTTCTTGTCTTTAGATTCTTAATTGTGAAAAGCATTTATGTGTCTATTGATCTGTGGATTAAAATTGTTTGTGTGATTCAAAAATTCTTGGTTCATCACTGATTGAGTGAGTCAATCAACCCACTAGATTGAGAGAGTCAATCACCCTATCTCCACCCTCATCTTGACTGCATTCCACCTTCCGCAAGTTTAAGCTTGGAATCTCTTGATCATCGAGTGATTTTAAGTTGGTGTGATTCCAATCTTACATCATCTGGTATCAGAGCTTAAAGCTCATATCTCCCAGGTTGTGTTCATCCAACCTTTATCTTTTAATTTCTTTCTTGTTTATATTTTTATAAAAGTCATAAAAATTGTTTCTATTATTGTTTGAATTCTTTGTTCTTTTTATTCTTAATTAAAAAACAAAAAACTCATTAAAAATTGTTTGCTTTAACTTAGTTACCATAGTGTTTGTCGAAAAATCAAAAAAATAGAGTTAAGTTGTTAGAATTATTTCCTTTGAATTAAAATTATAAGAAGAGTCAGTCCTTGTTTTTTGCATTTGTTCATTCCATTAAGCACTATCAATTTTTTGCATCATCTGATTCATAAATATTGATTTAAATTTATTTGTTGTTACTGTCCTTGATTTGTTTTTCTTAAATTGAAAATCCATTAGAATTGTTTCCATTGTTTGAAAATTTCCTTAATTTTTGTCTAGATATTAAATAAATAAAAAGAAAAAGTTATAACAATTGTCAATTTGTTAGTTGCATTGTTTGAAGCTTTCCATTAATTATTTCTGTCTAAATTTCTTTAAAAGTTTATAGTCAAAGAAAAGAAAAAAAGTTAAAGTTGCTTGTTTAAAGATATTTTCCAAAAATTGGTTTCCTTTTTGTCTTTGTCGAAAATTATTGTTTCCTTTTAGGTTTGTTACATTATTGAATCATTCCTTTCAATATCATTTGCAAGGCACGACCATGGAAGACATAGAAGAAGAATTTTGTTTCATTTGAAGACAATTGGGAGCAAGAAATCAAGTTTTATATGAAGAAGACACTTAGGATCAAGAGAATGAATATGGGCAAAGTTTTAATGAGGAGTACAATGCCTACATGGATGACTCAAGGTCTGAGAATGAAGAAGATTATGGCTATGAACCATGCATAGAAGAACCCGAACCTGAACCACCAGACCTTGTTCAACACACTTCAATCTACAAGAAGTGGTATGAAGAAGAAAAAGAATGGGGAGAACAAGAGTACAAAGATGAAGACTCCCAAGGAGCATATGAAGAAGATTAATACTGTGAGGGGCATAAATCAAGCACCAATGATTCTGAATATGGAGGGGAGCCGTGGGTTAGAAAGGACTACCCAAGTTCTGGAAGCGAAGAAAAGCCTCCTAAGAAGGCAGAGAAGTCAAACAACTATGGAGTTGTTCCATACAAAGTACAAGCATACTCAAAGTCAATCAGTCCAAAGAAGCAAGTCAAGAAAAGAAGTAGATCCCAAGTATTTTCAGGAACTAGTAAAGACCCTAAAGTGTACAATGGGAAGAAAATATGGAGGAGTGGTTACAAATCAACAAAATCCTAGAGGAGAAGAAGCTAATACAAGCTGTCTCAGACTTCACAAAAATGTCTTATGAATGGTGGCTAAAGGAAAATGATCCAACCAACTACAAGAAGCCAGTGCTAGATTGGAAAGACCTCAAGGCACGGATGCAGAAAGAATTTGTAGAGAAGTACCAAGACACACCCACGAGAATGACATCTACATCACCTACATTCACACTTACACCAGAACAACAAGAGACGTGGCTACATATTAAGAAGAATCTATGACTGATGGAGGAAAAAAAGCAAAATCCAAGCCCTAAAGTTAAGCCTATGAGAAAAGAAGAATATAAAGTTGCATCCCAAACAGCTGCATCTAGTTCTAATGCCTTACCAAAGTCACAGGGCACACCCACCCAAGGTAAGTCTTCTAACTTTGTAAATTCTAAAGATCAGACATAAGAAATTGTTGAAATAAACTATAATATAAGAGAAAAATAGAAATTTAGAGAAAGTGATAGTACATTATATTCTGAGCTTTCAATTTTCAATTCTAGTACAATGCACTTGTCTGCGTCAAAAAATTTTGATACAGGGCTAGAAGAGATGGACAAAGAAGAAAAGTTACAATCTATTGCCATCCCAAATGATCAAAGACCAGAGCCAGATGTTATGATAATCAATGTGGAAATGGACCAAAGAGAAGACAAGGAAGAGAAGGTACACGCACTTGCCATATCTGAGCCAACAAAGGAACCAGAGAATGGAATAGCTCCAGTATCAGCAATTACAGTCCAATCCGAGGCTCTGATCAAAGTAATAAAAGAAAGGAAAGCATCAAAGATAAACCACCAGACCAAGCTACGACCATTGAAGGTGTAAGGCAGGTAAGTCTTTCTTTTACCTCATTTGTTTCTCATGATGCTACAGCTGTGTTAAAGAAATTGTTAAACATACAAGAGAATGAGGAAACGAGTTGTTTTAAACCACAATTAAAATTAAAATTTGCTATAACTAGTGCTAAGGAATTAGATTTGACAAGTTTATGCTTTTGTAAAGAACCCATGATGCACTTGTTTCTTGTCCAAAGTGTTGAGATCATTCCAGGTATTAAGGAGGTAAAAAGCAAATAATTTACACCATATCAAAGATGTGTGATCCTATCTTATCTCCTTAAAGGAGAGCCCCCTGATGGACCACATGCCACCAAGCCACAACAATACCAAGGTAAGACTCTAAACTTTCAAAGGAGAATGAAAGATACCTTGCTTTCTCTTGGTGCAGATTACATAGTTTTGAGGTCGAAACCTTTTCAAGAGAGAAAGAATGATGAGGACATCAAGTCAAGAGCATGGACATTCCACCAAAAGGTTGCCTAAGACACTTATAAGACATGTTAGAGAATTGTACTCTTTTTCCTACTCTCGGTTTTGTCCAATGGGTTTTCCGAAAGAGGTTTTAACGAGGTAACACCTCTAATGTGCATGGACAATAAGGCATGTTCCCAATCTCTCCTCATTCACAAGGCCACAAGAGAACCAAACTAGACGTATCAAAGACATATGTGTCTTTCTTGAAGCATATCAACTAAACCAGGAGGAGTTAAGCTACAAATCAACATGTTACATAAACTAAACTCATCAAGGGATCATGTAGAAGAAGAATTGGTTCAAAAACTTGCCGCATGAAGAAGATATTCAACTTTCAATATCAGAGGGTTTCCAATGAACCGGATAGAGACCAGTGGTTACTAATTGAAGGATTCCAATTGAATTAGGAGGAACCAAGTTGTAAACCAACTTTTTATGGAAACCTAACCCATTCTAGTCGAGTTGGAATCATGCCAAAATAAACTTCACTGTGTAAACCCCACACAATCTCTATTTTGATAGTTATGAGGAACATAATTTTTCCTATATACTGTTAACTGCTTCAGAGGAATATTTTCTTTTTCCCTGGGGGAAGCAACAGCTCTAAGCCTTAAAGGAATCATTTTGGCTATGGATTTGCCTGTTTAATGATCTTCTTATCGTAACCTGAGCTAAAAATGAAGTCATATACATTTATGTGGTGCCTTGGCAAGTTAACATCAAGAGCTGTCCAATGGACATTGTTGATACAATGGGAGAAATAAAGATGATCAACATCATCCACCACTTTTTATCAGTTCGCATAAATATTGGATATCGGCCATGCATAACGTGAACAAAAAATTTTTTGGATTCAGCAAAAATTACTTATACTCATAATACCACCACTGAATCCCGATTTGATCAAGGAAAGCACTCCTTTAACTGTGGTAAAGAGTTCGTATGCACAAATATCTTTTACGAACCAATGGATGACAAGTGCTGCAAAATAAGTTTTAGAAAATCATTCAAAAATATTAATAAATAAATCTACAATATTAGTACAGAAGTCTACATCCACAAAATAAGTATACAAAACAAAGCTAACAAAACTACCACATCCAACAAATAAGTAGGCGGACACATACCAAATAAGTCTACAACAACATATCAGATAAGTCTAGCACAACATAGAAATAAGTACAGCAGGACATACAAATAAGTCTAGCACAACTTTATCAAATAAGTCTACCATAACATATACAATACATCCAATAAAACATACAAATAAGTCTACCAAAACATATTTAGTAAGTTTACAACCATCCGTAATATAAGTCTACCACAACCTATCAAATAAGTCTACCATAACATATAAAATAAATCCACTTAAACATATAAATAATTCTACCAAAACATATTAAGTAAGTCTACAACCATCCATAAAATAAGTCTATCACCATCCATCAAATAAGTCTACCATACATATAAAATAAATCCACTAATACATAAAAATAAGATAAAAAACATATTATGTAAGTCTACAACCATCTGTAAAATAAATCTATCACAACCTCAAATAAGTCTACCATAATAAATGGACAATTAAGTGAGTACTTACACATCCAGCCAACCAGCCAGTCTTTTTTGTTTTTTGGCCATTTTTTTTTGGAGTCATCAACCTGTTGTAAAAGGTAATTTTATTTGTGTTTGAACGAATAAGATTCAGCCTGAAACAAGAGAAGAAGCGCATGAATATCGATGTACACATACTATTCATATCCACTAAATGATATAAATAACCTTTACTCAAGTTCTTCAATCTTATCTAGCAACTGTATAACTTTTTCCGGATCTAAAAGAGCAAACAGATCATATATTGCCGTTGAAGGTTGAACACCTTTAATTATGCGTTTGACCGTTGAATTTTCTAAAATGGGACTCTTTTGGTTAGTAGACAAAAACATGTCACGCTTGGTCAATGGTTTGGCACTCGTTAAGGCGTTAACCATGTTATCTAATGAAAGAATATGAGATTTAGAGATTTGTAGAATGAGAGAATGAGAGACTAGAGAGAATTAGAGAATAAAAGAAAAGAATGATTTTATTAGAGAATGAGAATTATGAAATCTTACTTACAAAATGTGAAGGGAGTAAGGTATTTATACTAATCTAGTCTAGGCTTGTTTGGATACAAGGATAGCCTTATACATAAATGGCTTACAAGGATAACATTATTTTATAATACAAACAAGCCTTAGACACTCCCTTTGACATAGAAATAAATCGCCATTTAATATGCATTAAAGGCTTTCATACTTCATCATTTCTTCTTCATTCCAACACTCCCCCTCAAGCTTAAGATGTGAAAAACATTTAAGCTTGCAACCATGAAGTATTACCTCATTAAAAACATAGAGAAGGAAAACCCAATTGGGACAAAAGCTTTTCTAGGGAAAAAGAGTATAACACTCCATGTTGGGATCATTGGTGTGGAATGGACATAAGGCCAAGTCTTGGATAGATAGAGGTGCCAATTTTAAGAGATGTTGCCTTGGTGAATACATCAGCTAGTTGGTCCTCACTCCTTGTATAGCAAGGTAAGATGATACCTTTCCCAATAGCCTCTCTTACTTTGTGGCAGTCCACTTCTATATGCTTGGTCCTTTCATGAAACACTGAGTTGGAGGCTATATGTATGGCAGCCTGATTGTCACAGTGAATGGTGATTGGATCCTCACACTTCACGGCTAGGTCTTCTAGGTGTTGCTTCAGCCAGATACATTCAGTTGTGAGCTTCCTCATTGCTCTATATTGAGATTCTGCACTAGAGCATGAAACCACCTTTTGCTTCTTGGTTTTCCAAGTCACAAGATTTCCTCCTATGAAAGTACAATAGCCTGTGGTACTTCTCCTATCTTCCCTATATCCTGCCCAATCTGCATCACAATAACCAACCACATTTGTGTTTTTATTGTTACCCATCCATATACCTTGTTCATGTGTGCCTTTTAAGTATCTTAGAATTCACATGGCCATCTCCCAATGTCTTATCTTTGGTCCTTGCATGTGTTGTGATACCTGATTCACAGCAAAACATAAATCTGGTCTAGTGATGGTTAAATAAATAAGCTTACCAACCACTTTCCTATAGAGCTTAGGATCATGAAAATCAATTTCTTCAACTAGCTCCCCCTTAGTTGCGATTTTATAGTCTTCTTCTAAGGGTGCTTTGGCTGGCTTAGCTTCCATCATACCTGTGGATGTTAGTAAATCTACAATATACTTCCTTTGAGAGAGAAAGAGACATTCCTTAAACCTACATACTTCAATTCCTAAGAAGTATTTAAGTTCTCCTAAATCCTTTATATCAAAGACACTCTTCAAGTAATCTTTAGTAGATGCAATACCAACACTATCATTACCAGATATGACTATATCATCTACATAAGGTTTTATCCATTAAGGTTACACTTATCAACACTATCATTACCAGATCTTTTGAAGCCTTTATCCATTAAGGTTACACTTAGCTTGTGGTACCAAGCTCTTGGAGATTGTTTAAGGCCATAAATAGCCTTCCTTAACCTCAGTATATTACCGCTTCCAACCTCATCTTCTAGGCCAGGTGGAGGTATTTTGAGGGATATCCGATGGTTGTAGACATCGGTGGGAAAAATTCTGACGGTATTCCGAGGGCTGCCAAAACCATCAGAAAATATTGAGGGATTATTGACAGATTTCCGACAGCCATATTTATTATATATATGAACGCATCATTGTTCTCATTTTTCCCAAATAAAAAAACATATAAAAGTATATAAATATTGAAAAAATGAGTGAATATTTTCGATCTTGGATGGACGAGCCTATAATGGATGAGGAGTACGGACTACTACAAGATGAGTATGCACGGGGTGTATGCGAGTTCATGAAGTTGGTCGAAAGGAATCTTGATTGGAAAAAAAATGGTAAGATCAAATGTCCATGTTCAATGTGCGATATTAATGGTAATGTTAAGGTTGAATTAGTTTGGAATCACGTATACCAAAATGGATTTACCCTGGGGTATAAGATATGGTATTTACATGAATAAAGTAATTACGAATATTGTAGTAGTAGTGAACCAAATGTTGCGGGTAGCTTAATAGAACATACAACGGAGGTAAATGTTGGGGTAAATACGGTTCAGATGGTGAATGATGTATTTATAGAGCATATGCATCAGTCCGAATATGATAGTTGTAGGGTTGAAGAACCTAATTCAGAAGCCCGAAGATTTTTTGATATGTTAGAGGCAGCTAATCAACCACTATATGGCGGGTGTAGAGAAGGTCATTCACCGTTATCATCGGCTAGTAGGATGATGGACATAAAGACGGACTACAATTTGTCAGAAGTATGTGTCGATGCTTTTCCTGATTTTGTGAAAGATATTTTGTCAGAAGATAATCTTTCACCAGCATCATACTACGAGATTCAAAAATTTGTGTCTGGTTTTGGTTTTCCATACCATGTGATTGATGTCTGCATCGATAATTGCATGATATATTGGAGAGCGGATGAAAACCGCAAATCGTGTCGATTCTGTTGTAAACCACGGTTTCAGGAAACAAGTGGCAGAGTCCTGATTCCATTCAAATGGATGTGGTATTTACCATTAACAGAGAGGCTGAAGAGACTATATCAATCTCAACGCACAGCAAAGTCAATAAAATGACATGCAGAACATCGTCAAGATGAAGAGATTACACATCCTTCAGATGCAGAAGCGTGGAAACATTTTCAATCGCTCTACCCAGATTTTGCATATGAGTGTCGCAATATATACCTTGGATTATGTACAGATGGTTTCAACCCATTTGGGAAGCAGGGAAGACAATATTCGTTGTGGCCGGTTATTATAACATCTTATAATTTGCCACCATCTATGTGCATTCGTAGAGAGTTTTTGTTTCTTTCTGTTTTAGTTATCCGCCCAGATCATCCAAGAAGATCGCTCGACATATTTCTCCAGCCATTGATTTATGAGTTAAAATTTTTTATGGGATCATGGTGTTGAAGCATTTGATGTATCATCAAAATTTTAACATGCGTGCGGTTCTCATGTGGATCATAAGTGACTTTCTAGCTTATGGTATTTGATATAGGTGCATATTAGGCTAGTTTAATCTCATATTTCATATGTTTTAACATCAATTTTTCATTTAGATAGCATCATTCTAGGGTAGTTTATCTCATTTGTGCATTTTAGTGTTTAGGATCATGCATTTGCATATTTGACGTGTTTTGAGTCTTTTCAGGAGTTTTGGAGTCTTTCAAATAAATATCATGCAATGGACTCGAGTAGAGGTGAAAATGATGCATGAAGCAAGAGCTAATGAGCTAAGGAGCTAAGGAGCAGCGAAGTTTACCAAGATCGATCGGTCCATTCTAAGAAGGATCGATTGCATCTGCTCAAATTTGCGGGAGTATCCAAGATCGACCAAGACTCTCCAAGATCGACCGATTCATTGTACAATCGATCGATCCGGTTTAATGATCTGCCCAAAATATTTGTAATTAAACCAGTTTAGTTTATTTAGTCGGGTTGGTTTAGTTTTAAACTATAAATATCCAACCCTATGTTATTTTTTAGCAAGTTTTAGATCAGAGATAGAGACTGCAGCCACCATGTGATTGAGGAGACCAAGAGTTTGAGATTTTGGATTTTTGGAGAACCTCTTTAAGCCAATCGAAGTATCATCTTGGCTAATTTCTTAATCCCTTATCTTTTATTTCATGTTTAACATTTCTATGAATTCGTTTTGTTTCTCTATGATGATGAGTGAGTAAATCCCTTTGAATGGTTTCGGGATTGGTAGATTAGGGATGAAATGATGATTGATTGATGTTTAGGTTGTTAGGTGCTTCTTGATGAATGAATTTAATGCTAGGTTTGGATTGAGAGAATCAAATCTAGAACCTAAGAAATTTGTTACCCGAGAAGTATTGATGAAATTCCTGAACTAAGTCATGTAGGAGCTTTTCATTCCTAGCCATTGAGAGATGATGTTAGGGTGATTACTGAACCAATTGAACCAGAAATTAATGCATGCAGATGATTAATCTTCCAAATGAGAGTTTAGTTAGAAGGATTATTTAGCATAGTAATCAATGACATGAGAGTGTATTGATTTAACATTGTTCATAATTCTAGGAAAAGCTTAATGAAAACCTTGCATGATCAATCAGTTATTACTATTCCCTAATCAAAATCTTTCCTGAAACCATTCGTTTAGTTTAATTGTGAATCAAGTTTCTTTTATTTATTTAGCTAGTTTAGATTCGCTTTCGATTCAAGTTACAATCAAAACCACAGCCAATTACTATTACTTTAGATTAAATTGAAATCATACAATCTTAATATGCTATTATGGGTTCTCTGTGGATTCGAACCTCAGTTACTTACAATTAACATTGTAGGTTATTGTTGATTTATTTGATACGCAAGACCTCTGCATCAGTATGTTATCTGGTTGGAAAACACATGGAAGATTATCATGTCCGTATTGCCAAGACAACACTGATGCGTTATAACTGCAACACAGAACAAAGACATCTTGGTTTGATTGTCATAGAAGATTTTTACCTAAAGATCATCCTTATCGTCCGTCTAAAACACATTTTATGAAGAACAAACAAGTGTTTTGTGGTCCACCTCCTATGATTGATGGTATGACAATGTTGGGGCAGTTACGAGATTTTGGTGCTGATAGAACTCCTGACTGTGGGGGTAATGGTCATGAGCGTGTTGACAGAGTTGGTGAACATCATAACTGGCATAAAAATAGTATTTTTGGGATTTTCCATATTGGAAAAATCATCTATTAAGACATTGTCTAGATGTCCTGCATGTTGAATTGTTTTTTTTACAACATCATGAACATGGTTTTAAATTTCAAAGGGAAAACAAAAGACAACTTAAAGTCCAGATTAGATTTGCCCCTGATTTATTCATGTCCTTCTCTTCATGCAAAGTTGAATGGTAGGTGTCTGATGGCTGCATATAGACTGGACGCCGATAGAAAAAAAGTTTTTTTAAATTGGATTCGAGAAGACATGAAATTTACTGACGGATACACATATAATCTATGTAATTGCGTTGATTCAGTGGAGTTCGTGAAGCTGAACTTGAAGCCCTAAAAGATGAAAAAATCCATTCTTGGCTAAAATATTATGTAAGTTTTTAAAAATTCATTCTAATTTGCAATAACAATTATGTTCTAGCTTTTTAACATCCAATTACGTGAACATATACAAGTTTCAGAATGTTCAGGAAATCGTCAAACGATTCCCACATGGTTGACGTAGTTAGTTAATGGTCTTCTCACAGTTGCAACTTTATATCAAAGGTTTTGCATAAGGGGATATGCATTTCGGATTAGAGAAGAGGGCAGAAGGAGGCCGACTTCAGAATATGGTATATCAACAAAATCAGGTTGATACGGTGTTCTAAACGAAGCCTTTTGAAGCCTTTATCCATTAAGGTTACACTTAGCTTGTCGTACCAAGCTCTTGGAGATTGTTTAAGGCCATAAATAGCCTTTCTTAACCTCAGTATATTACCGCTTCCAACCTCATCTTCTAGGCCAGGTGGAGGTGACATGTAAACCTCTTCTTCTAGTTCACCTTGCAAGAAAGCATTCTTGACATCCATTTGCCATAATTCCCACTCAAGATTAGTAGCAACAGTAAGCACAACATTGACAGAATGTAGCTTAGCAACAGGAGCAAATGTATCCCTATAATCCTCACCATATGTCTGAGTAAAACCCCTAGCTACCAACCTAGCTTTATATCTATCAATTTCACCATTGCTTTTGTATTTAATGGTAAAAATCCATTTAGAACTTACAGCCTTCTTCCCTTTTGGTAAAGTGGCTGAAGCATATGTACCATTCCTCTCCATGGCTTGTTTCTCAGCTGAGATAGCTTCCCTCCATTCCTTTATAGACATAGCTTCTTCATATGTCTTTGGGATCTGCTCATTGTTAAGACTAGAAATAAAAGCAACATGAGTAGAAGGTAAGTGTGCAATATTACAAACTCCCTGGTCATGATGAACTACAGCATTCCCATTGTAGAAGACTGGTGGATTTCTTTGTCTTGTGCTCCTCCTTAAAACAGTAGGTTGAGCCTTCTCTTCCTCTTCACTTAAAACTTCAATGAGAGTAGGTCTTGATCTTTTGGAAGCTGAAGCTAGAATGGAATCATCTCCTGCTGAGTCTTGTTGGACATGAATAGATGCTTCTCCCCCCCATGTTCAAGAGGAGGAAGCCCAGGAGAATCAAGAGATGTTGGCCGAGACAGGGGCCGAGAGGACGCAGCTGGTCCGGATGCATCCACTGAGCCGGAAGGGCCGGGATCTGAGCAGACGTGTGGATTGGCCGGGACTGAGGAGCCTGGATTACATGCTACTGGGGCATTTGACTGAGGTGATGAGGCTGTCTGCTGACTACCTCCTATTCCAATACTTTCCAAGAGTTTTCTTAAGTATTCAGCTTGATCTGTTCTTGTTGATGAGATGTCTTTAAATTGCTCCCAAGTTCCTTCTTCATAGAAACCTTTTTCTTCTTGGAACTTTACATCTCTAGACACCAATACTCTTCTAGTCTTTGGGTCATAACATTTGTATCCTTTCTGAGTTGATGAGTATCCAATGAACATAGCTTTAACACTCTTTGGTTCAAGCTTGTTCCTTTGCTCCCTAGGTATTAACACACCCAAAAACTTTCAAATGATCAATAGTGGGCTTATTGTTGTTTAATACCTCAAATGGGGATAGATTATCAAGGACTTTTGTAGGTGTCCTATTGATTAAGTAGCAGGCTGCTACAAGTGCATCCCCCCAAAATCGCTTAGGCACCTTCATGTGGAACATCATAGTTCTCACAACCTCCATTAGGTGCCTGTTCTTTCTTTCAGCAACTCCATTTTGCTGTGGAGTATAAGGGCAGCTTGTCTGGTGCTCAATGCCATGTTTAGTGAGATGTTCCTGAAGTTTGGTACTAGTGTATTCTCCTCCATTATCTGTTCTAAAGCATTTGATTCTTGCATTGTATTGGTTAGTAACATATGCTTGAAAATTTAAAAATGCATCATACACTCTATCTTTAGAACTAAGAAGAGTAACCCATGTATATTTGGACTTTTCATCAATAAATGTCACAAAATATTTATGGTTTTCTCTAGATGGAAATGGGGATGTCCACACATCAGAATGCACCAATTCAAAACAATTTTCATATGTATGCATAGATTTTCCAAAAACTGTTTTACAATGTTTCCCAAGAATACAAGAATCACACAACTCTTTTGGCATTTTTAAACCAGGAACAAGTAAGTCAAGTGCTCTTGGATGAGGATGTCCTAATCTAGCATGCCACAAATCAGAATCAGAACTAAATGAACTAGCCTGAAGAGCCGATTCCAATGCACCAATACTAGTCATGTTTTCAAGCACATACAAATCATCTTTTGTGGTTCCTTGTCCAAAACATCTCCTAGTTTCAATATCCTGAAAATAGAAATTATTAGGACCAAATATTGCATGACAATTCAGATCAGTAGTAGCTCTTTTAACTGATAGCAAGTTAGATGTAAAAGATGGCATATAAAAAGCTTTAGATTCTTTATCAAACAACTTCAATTTTCCTATGCCTTTGATTGGTACTTTGATTCCATTAGCAATAAGAACATTCCCTAAGGCAGGTTCTACATTCTCTAGCAATTCTAAATCACTAATCATGTGATGAGAAGCACCAGAATCAACAACCAAAGATTTAGGAGCATTAGAAGTAAAAAGAGTTTGAAAAGAAGCATGAAAAGTTTTACCCATCACATTGCTATCCTTGAGTGCCTTGATAAGGGCTTCTAAGTCTGATCTTGTCACAAATTCTGATGCTTGTGACATGGTATTAGTGGAGGCTGAGACAGGAAGTGAACCGCTGCTTCCAACTGCCCTTGATGACCCACTACCGTGAGCTTGCCTGGCCGAGGGCATGGCCAGCTGCTGTGGAGGGCGTGAAGCCCATGATGGCTTCAGATGAGGGTGGAGTTCCCAGCAATCCTTCTTTGCATGGCCATCCTTCTTGCAATGATCACAAAATTGCCTCCTCTTCCTAGAAGCATTTGTTGGCTTGAAGAAACTTTTGTGAGCAGCAACTAGTTCAGCTTTGTTGCCAAACAATCCATGTGATCCTTGCTCCTTTTGAATTTGAGCACACACTTCCTCCAAGCTAGGCAACTTATCAGACCTGAGAATATGCTTAATAAGATCTGAGTAAGTAGAATTAAGAGTTAAAAGTAACCCAAACACCATATCTTGTTCCTTTCTTTCAAGGAGTACAAGTGGTTCAATAGTGGCTGGCCTTAGCATTTCTAGCTCAGCCCACAAAGCTCTGAATGAGCCATAGTGCTTTGTGAATTCAGCATCCTCCTGCCTTAATTCATTCAAAGCCTTCTTTACTTCAAAAAATTCTCAAAAGGTTAGTGGTGTTTCCATACACCTTAAGCAAAGTGTCCCATAGATCTTTTGCATTTTCACAAAAAGAATAAGCTTCTAAAAGATCACTAGCAAGAGAATTTTGTAAAATAGAAAGTACCAACTGATCTTCTTGGTACCATTTGGCTTGAGCTGCATCACTCACTTCAGCCACTTCATTGTCCTCAATGCCATTTGTGGCAATGTGGTTCCAAAGTCCTTTACCACCTAATGTGGTTTTCATGGTCCTAGACCACAAGAGATAATTTGCTCCATGTAGAATGACTGGAGCTCTAAGGGATGTCTGAATCTCCATGAGGAAGGCTTGGTCACGATCTTGGGATCACGGGAGCAGCTAGTCACGCACAAGGCTGCTTGTCACCAGGTCGCTTGATCACGATCTTGATCGGCTTGGTCACGCTGATCACGGGATCAGCTGAAAAAAGCGAGACTGCGTGGTCGGGACACGCTTGGTCGGGACACGCGAACCTGTCTCGATCAACACTGATCACACGAACCTGTACTGCAAGTTACAGAATGCTATACAAGAAAGAAGGCTATTCGAATCTTGATCTTGTGTATATCCAAAGAAGTCAACCAAAGAAGTCAAGTGAGGTGCAAGAAACTTGCAAGAAAAAGAATTAAAAAAAAACTTGCAGGTCAAATAACTACCAACAACCTATAACTACTTGTAACTATATATGACCAGATTAAAACAGCCTAACAAACAACCTTATCCAGATTTTATCACCCAAATTAAAATTTATTACTTTGAATCAGTTTTAGTTATCAAGAAATCAAATTAAGACTTTCCAAAGATTAACAAAAACTGAACAAAGAATTCAAGAAAATAAACCTTGACACCTTAAACCTATTGAATTGATCTGAAAATTCGTAGAGACCCTCTCAAGACGCTAATTAAACTTTACAGAATCAAAGAATTAACAAAACTGAGAAAGAATTAGAGTTATATCACCAGGATCTTGAGACAGGTGTTTTTGAACGTCTTTGAGGAAAACTTCAAGAAAACCTTTATAACTCAATGTAATCGAGTTCTTCTTTCTTTAAACAGAAACTAGACTCAAAGGAATTGATTTTAGGCTTTTGAAAATCACGATTTGAAGGAAAAATGATGTCGAGATGACCTGGGGAATATAGAGGTACGAAACGAACGCGATCGCGAACACCTCTTGAAAGAAAATTTGTATCTTTTGATTTCCTGGGCCAAATTATGCGATTCAGGTGGCTGTGGATTAGGAATTCGCCGATGCACACTCCAGTGAAAGCCGATCGTCAATTGGAGTCGTGGATTGATCGCAATTTGATTTACAAGATGACGTTCAAAATTGATCCAGAAACAGATGAAGAACAAGATGAATTCTTGTTGAATCAATGAAAGAATGATGAAATTTACCCAGATTTGATGTAATCTGGCTCTGATACCAAGAAAGAATATGAGATTTAGAGATTTGTAGAATGAGAGATTAGAGAGAATTAGAGAATAAGAGAAAAGAATGATTTTATTAGAGAATGAGAATTATGAAATCTTACTTACAAAATGTGAAGGGAGTAAGGTATTTATACTAATCTAGTCTAGGCTTGTTTGGATACAAGGATAGCCTTATATATAAATGGTTTACAAGGATAACATTATTCTATAATACAAACAAGCCTTAGACACTCTCTTTGACATAGAAATAAATCGCCATTTAATATGCATTAAAGGCTTTCATACTTCATAATTTCTTCTTCATTCCAACATCTAATACGTTGGCCAACTTTATGTGCTTCTCCTGCTAATCTCATATGAGAAGTCAGAACTTGGAAATGGATTCACCATTGTGTCTTCAGCTTTTTTATATTCAGATGTAATGTCAACCACCTCATCATCGTCTCTCAAAGAAAGAGGCATCTTCAGTTGTTTTGATCTCGTAACAGTTGTAATCGGCATCCCACCATTGAACACATCCTTTTTGATAACTATCTATGACTGTATTAAAAGAACCAACAAAAATTTAAACAAAACAAAATCGTATACGAACAATAAAAAAAAAACAAGTATACTATCAAAAATGAAAAATGCTGAAATACAATTTCATTCCTCAACAACCCCAATTGGTAAAAATAAATCTACTAAATAAAAAGTAATATGTTTTAAAAAACTACCATCACAACAAGAGTCTACCAATAGACAATCCATATATGTAACAAAATTCACCTAGTGTAGAGAAAAGCTAAACGTTGCAACATATAGAATAACTTTTTGTCATACCAAACATAACCCTTGCATGATATCCCCCTTTTTATGTCTTCACAGCAAATATATTCGATTAATGGAATGCTTCATGTTATAACAAAAACGTTTAGAGTAAAAATTATGAAAACTTACCAGATTCTTACTATCTGATTTTGCATCTTTGTCCTTGCCATTACCGACTGAGTTTGCACTGTCATGCAAAGATCAGAGCACCGCTCTAAGGCTGCAAGTTTTTCTTTCTATTTAATCAAATTTAAATCCTTCACCTCCAATAAAGTCATTTTCTCGTGGATCTCCCCTTTAATTATTTCAATTATGGCAGCAGTTTGGTTAAACTTATTGTCAATGTCATCCACCTTTGTTGCTAATGATTCAATAAGTTTGTAAATGTCTTCCATCATGCCCCCTTCAGATGGAATAGTTCTGGAAGACATATTTGTAACTGTAATATGGTTAATAGCCTTCAAAGAAAAATATATGTCAAAACCATACTTTTACAATTGACAAAACATATAATAAACTCTCATCAACTGAAAATAAATTTACCATCAAATAAAAACAATGTAACATGTCTATCGTGACATGACGAATAAATCTACTATCAAAGACATTATAATTAAAAGGTCTACAATGATACGATATAATCACATAAATCTACTCTCAAAGCAAACAAAAAATCTACTATCAAAAGCAAATAAATCTACAATATAAAGACGAAAAAGGTATATCGATTGGTAACAAATCTACTATGAAAAGAAAATAAGTCTACGATCCCACGATGAATCAAATATACATCGGTTGATAATAAATCTACTATCAAACACGAATAAGTCTACCAAACATCAACGAAACAAAAGTACATCAATTGGTAACAAATGTAAAGCCAAAATAATAAAATAAGTCTACAAATAGAATCCCAACAAATCTACATCATTTAAAAAACCCCAATAAATCTACCATAATATGACTAAAGAAATCTACATCTATTGGAAAACTATTATCAAATTCCAATAAAATCTATTATCATTAAGTTTATGCAATATTACTCACTTGTATACTGACCTGTTTTTGTTGTTTGCTGCTGTATTTCTGCTTTTGCCATTCGTTCATTACGTCTACTAAGACTGTTTCTGTATTAATAGAAGATTCATTGGAAATCTTTTGCTTCTTTGGTTTTGGACTTGTACTATCATCCCCCTAACTCAGTTTCAATCTTTTTCTTCTTCTGCAACTTTCATTTTGCAGATGTTACAGAAGCTCCTCTTTCTCGTCATCAACCTTCATGAAAACGTACATTCTCTTAAAGTTCTTCATTGGCTGAGAAATATCCTTCCTTCCTTCCTTACCTATGGCTGCAAACCTCAAATCATTTGGAGAGATAGATTCATTTAGAATATCATATAGCAACTTGTTCACTATGGCATCATCAGCATCATGAGTCCAGATTAGTAAAAGATCCTCCCCCAGATTCACAATTATATGCCTCACTCGGACCCAGATATATCATAAAAGACAAGATTTAGATGTTGTCTATATATTTTTTCACATATGTTCTAATTGTAACCAAACCAATACGTTGTTACATACCTTATTGTTAATGATATTCTTCATGTCTTTCCGTATAACATCTTCAAACTTAAAGCGCTTACGACTATTGAGCCAGTATAAAAAGGAGAACTTTATTACCTTGAACCTTACGACCAAAACATTATCCAACAATAGGAATTGACTCATACAACCATATTTGCATAAATGAACAAGTCCCTGGTCACATAAGAGAATATGTGGTTATTAACTTTTTATATTTATTAGATTTTCACAAGCTGACCTACCCCAAGGAAACTTCTCAAATGCCCCAAAATATGCACTTTTTTGCTAAGTTGAGAGGAATTCTGCTGCCACAATGCAATCCAATGACACTAAGAGAAAAAACTCTTAAACATATAACTATTCTACGTTTCTCAAAACTCTAACTCCTACACCTATCAACAACTTCATATAGCTCTATCCAGTTTAGTCCTTTGCAAAGACCCACACCCATTTCACGCCAGAGTTCACAATGATCAGCAGCACATTCCCCTACAACCTCTAAGTATGTATTCATCCCAGTTATTACAGCAAATTCACACAATGATAACTTTATAGCTTGATCATCAATTAAACTACAGATTTCATGATTGTTCATTGTAGCCAACTGATGAGTTAGCAGATAATGAACTGGCTTCACTGACTATATGAATTTTGAAGACCTAGAAATCACACCCACTAGAGAATCTATCAAATATCTCCATGCATCATGACCCGATCACATATTTTAGCATCCCAATATTGGCTAAGAAACAGTAGTGATTCATACTTCTCAGCTGCGGAGGATATTTTCTTCTAAGATAGTATGTTCTCGGGTATTCCAGCTTCTTCTAGGATGCCATTACCGAGAAATGCACATAACACATATATAGAGTATTAAGCCAAAACAAATCACTAATGCAAAAAAAATATGTCTACAATGACAAACATCAACATATCTACAATCTTATAAAAAAGAACTAATAAATCTACTATAACATACACAAAACTAATCTACATCTAAAGAAATAAATTTACTGTAACATACCCAAAACAACTAATAAATCTACAATCATACTAAAGAAACAAAGAAATCTACTATAACATACACAAAACATCTACATCTAAAGAAATAAATCTACCGTAATAGTCCCAAAACAACTAATAAATCTATAATCATACTAAAAAAACTAATAAATCTACTATAACATCTACAAAACAAATTTATATATAAAGAAGTAAATGTACCGTAACAGCCCCAAAACAATCTACATCCATACAAAATAAATTATCTCTTCCATAACATACCACACCAAATCTCAAAACAAGTATTCAGTAACTAATATAGCAATTATTAAATCTAGTATAGAAAGGGGAACTTTATTACCTTGAACATATTCTATTATGTGAAAGGTGACTTGTTCATTTATGCAAATATGGTTGTATGAGTCAATTTCTATTGTTGGATAACGGTTTGGTCGTAAGGTTCAAGGTAATAAAGTTTCCCTTTCTATACTGGCTTGATAATCGTAAGCGCTTTAAGTTTGAAGATGTTATACAGAAAGACATGAAGAATATCATTAACAATAATGTATGTAACAATGTATTGGTTTGGTTACAATTAAAACATATGTGAAAAATATATATCCAACATCAAAATCTTGTCTTTTATGGTATATGTGGGTCCGAGTGAGACATATAATTGTGAATCTGCGGGAGGATCTTCTACCAATCTTGACTCATGATGATGATGATGCCATAGTGAACAAATTGTTATATGATATTCTAAATGAATATATCTCTCCAAATGATTTGAAGTTTGCGGCCATAGGTAAGGAAGGAAGGAAGAATATTTCTCAGCCAATGAAGAACTTTAAGAGAAGGTATGTTTTCATGAAGGTTGATGACGAGAAAGAGGAGCTTCTGTAACATATGGAAACTGCAAAGGGAAAGAAGCAGAAGAAGAAAAAGAATGAAACTGAGTTGGAGGGATGATAGTGCAAGTGCAAAACCAAAGAAGCAAAAGATTTCCAATAAATCTTCTATTAATACAGAAACAGTCTTAGTAGACGTAATGAACGAATGGCAAAAGCAGAAACACGGCAGCAAACAACAAAAAGAGGCCAGTATACAAGTGAGTAATATTGCATAAACTTAATGATAATAGATTTTATTGGAATTTGATAATAGTTTTCCAATAGATGTAGATTTCTTTAGTCATATTATGGTAGATTTATTGGGGTTGTTTAAATGATGTAGATTTGTTGGGATTCTGTTTGTAGACTTAATTTATTATTTTGGCTTAAGTGTACATTTGTTACCAATTGATGTACTTTTGTTTCGTTGATGTTTGGTAGACTTATTCGTGTTTGATAGTAGATTATTTATCAACAGATGTATATTTGATTCATCGTGAGATTGTAGACTTATTTTCTTTTCATAGTAGATTTGTTACCAATCGATATATTGTTTCGTCTTTATATTGTAGATTTAATTGCTTATGATAGTAGATTTTTTATGTTTGCTTTGAGAGTAGATTTATGTGATTATATTGTATCATTGTAGAATTTTTAATAAAATGTCTCTGATAGTAGATTTATTCATCATGTCACGGTAGACATGTTACATTGTTTTTATTTGATGGTAAATTTATTTTCAGTTGATGAGAGTTTATTATATGTTTTGTTAATTCTAAAAGTATGGTTTTGACATATATTTTTCCTTGAAGGCTATTAACCAGATTACAGTTACAAATGTGTCTTCCAGTACTATTCCATCTGAAGGGGGCATGATGGAAGACATTTACAAACTTATTGAATCATTAGCAAGAAAAGTGGATGACATTGAAAATAAGTTCAACCAAACTGCTGTCTTAATTGAAATAATTAAGGGAGAGATCTACGAGAAAACGACTTTATTGGAGGTGAAGGTTGACAAGAAGCTTGGTTATGTGGTGAAGGATTTAAATTTGATCAAAGAGAAAGAAAAACTTCCAGCCTTAGAACGGTGCTCTGTTTTTGCACAAACTCAGTCGGTAATGGCAAGGACAAAGATGCAAAATCAGATAGCAAGAATCTGGTAAATTTTCATAATTTCTACTCTAAAAGTTTTTGTTATAAAATGAAGCATTCCATTAATCGAATATATTTTCTGTGCATACATAAAAAGGGGGATATCATGCAAGGCTTATGTTTGGGATGACAAAAAGTTATTCTATATGTTGCAATGTTTAGCTTTTCTCTACACTAGGTGAATTTGGTTACATATATGGATTGTGTATTGGTAGACTCTTGTTGTGATGGTAGTTTTTTAAATCTATTGCTTTGTATATAGTAGATTTATTTTTACCAATTGGGATTGTTGAGGAATGAAATTGTATTTCAGCATTTTTCATTTTTGATAGTATATTTGTTTTTCTTTGATTGTATGTATATCACTTTGTTTTGTTTTAATTTTTGTTGGTTCTTTTAATACAGTCATAGATAGTTATCAAGAAGGATGTGTTCGATGGTAGGATGCCGATTACAACTGTTACGAGATCAAAACAACTGAAGATGTCTCTTTCTTTGCGAGACGATGATGAGGTGGTTGACATTATATCTGAATATAAAAAACCTGAAGACACAATGGTGAATCCATTTCCAAGTTCCGACTTCTCATATGAGATTAGCAGGAGAAGCACATAAAGTTGGCCAACGCATTAGATAACATGGTTAACGCCTTAACGAGTGCCAAACCATTGACCAAGCGTGACATATTTTTTTCTACTAACCAAAAGAGTTCTATTTTAGGAAATTCAACGGTTAAACGCATAATTAAAGGTGTTCAACCTTCAAGGGAAATGTATGATCTGTTTGCTCTCTTAGATCCAGAAAAAGTTATACAGTTGCTAGATAGAATTGAAGAACATGAGTAAGGGTTATTTATATCATTTAGTGGATATGAATAGTATGTGTACATCGATATTCATGCGCTTCTTCTCTTGTTTCAGGCTGAATCCTATTCGTTCAAACACAAATAAAATTACCTTTTACAATAGGTTGATGACTCCAAAAGAAAAATGGCCAAAAAACAAAAAAGACTGGCCGGTTGGCTGGATGTGTAAGTACTCACTTAATTGTCCATTTATTATGGTAGACTTATTTGACGTTGTGATAGATTTATTTAACATATGGTTGTAGACTTACTTAATATGTTTTGTTAGACTTATTTTTATGTATTAGTGGATTTATTTTATATGTATGGTAGACTTATTTGATGGATTGTGATAGACTTATTTTATGGACGGTTGTAGACTTACTTAATATGTTTTGGTAGACTTATTTATATGTTTAAGTGGATTTATTTTATATGTTATGGTAGACTTATTTGATAGGTTGTGGTAGACTTATATTACGGATGGTTGTAAACTTACTGAATATGTGTTGGTAGACTTATTTGTATGTTTTATTGGATGTATTTTATATGTTATGGTAGACTTATTTGATAAGGTTGTGCTCGACTTATATGTATGTCCTGCTATACTTATTTCTATGTTGTGCTAGAATTATATGATATGTTGTTGTAGACTTATTTGGTATGTGTCCGCATACATATTTGTCGGATGTGGTAGTTTTGTTAGCTTTGTTTTGTATACTTATTTTGTGGATGTAGACTTCTGTACTAATATTGTAGATTTATTTATTAATATTGTTGAATGATTTTCTAAAACTTATTTTGCAGCACTTGTTTTCTGGATTCAGTGGTGGTATTATGAGTATAAGTAGTTTTTGCTGAATCAAAAGAATTTTTTGTTCACGTTATGCATGGCCGATATCCAGAATTTATGCGGACTGATAAAAAGTGGGTGGATGATGTTGATCATCTTTATATTCTCCCATTGTATCAACAATGTCCATTGGATAGCTCTTGATGTTAACTTGCCAAGGCACCATATAAATGTATATGACTTCATTTTTAGCTCAGGTAACGATAAGAAGATCATTGAACAGGCAAAGCCATAGCAAAAATGATTCCTTTCAGGCTTAGAGCTGTTGCTTCCCCTGGGGAAATAGAAAATATTCCCTAGAAGCAGTTAACAGTATATAGAAAAATCATGTTCCTCATAACTATCAAAGTAGAGATTGTGTGGGGTTTACACAATGAAGTTTATTTAGTGTCTTGCACTAGGGTGGAGTTTCGATGATTTCTCCGATAAGATTATTGGAAATATCATGTTGAATTGCATAAATTTTTGACGAGAACCCAGATGCGTCCAACGCATTGTCTAGTCCACGAAAAAATAAACTTTTGTAAACTTAATTTTTTTATGATAACAAATGACTTGTATATGCCAAACAGTAAAATGTTTTGGAGAAACCTTTTGACGTGCTATATGTTATTTGTATGTAGACTAAACTCATATTATGTAAGTGATCAACGGTAAATATATTTAACAAAATCTGAATGATTTATATTACCATAAATAATAGATTTATTTTACCATATACATGTACATTTATATTACAAGATATGATAGATTATACTACACGATATTGTGGATTTATTTTACAAGATCTGTCATATCTATAATACCAGATATGGTGGATTTATGTAACACGATATTGTAGATTTATATTACAAGTATTGTAGATTTATATTACCAGATATGATGGATTTATATTACACAAGATTATAGATTTATCGTATAAGATCTGGTAGATTTATGTTACATATATGATGAATTTGTTGGAAATAATAAATAAATCAATACCAATAAAAACAATTTTAATAATATTTAATGTATTTCTCACAATCAAATCTTATTTGATTATCAAAGATTAAAACATTAATATATGGATAATACATGAATCCATGACTTTTGCAGAATTTTGATTGCAGTCACTAATCAAATGATTAGAACCGAGAAGTTTGAAATCTTTCTCAATTAATTTTTTTTTATGTCTCTAAGATACCTTTATGTTTTCTTTCTTTATGGGTAGACAGAAAATTATTTGATTTAGTATCTTTGAGATCTTAACAATGTGTCTCATTATATAGTAAATAAATGGGAATCCCATAAATCCCATGTTTTAGCCTATTAATATTCCATTTATTCAGTCAAATCATAACTTAATTAATTTAAGTTTTATGGAATAAATTAGTTCACTAAATAGCTAATATAATTACATTAAATATGATAACCACTAAATAGAAGTTTGAAGATTGTTTCAACAATCTCCCAATTGGGCATCATATTCATCTCAAATAATTATATTATAATATTTTATGTGCGCATCCGTATGCTATTTATAATGAACTTTTTCTTTAAAAAATTTTGTCCATCACATTTACAAATAATGGAACCAACACAATTTTTGATCATTTAAATATCATGATCAAACCACCATGATCATCATATAAGTATATGTAATGACATAGATCAATATGGATAAATTGACATATCAAATATCTTATATAGATCTTTTTTATTGGTCCGATTTAAATCTTGATGAGGTCATATTTTTATGCAACATAAATATTGCTATTATTTGAGTTCAAAAATAAGAATATCCTTTATTTATTTTACAAAATTAAATACTTTAGTTATATATATAACATATATATGACTTCCACAAAACCAAACTACTATAAGAAATAATACCCATATGAGCAACATGCTCCTTGAAGACGGTGGGTATCAATCATTTCGTTAATGGATCTGCTAGCATATACTTTGTTTCAATATGTTCTATAGAAATTTGTTTCTCTTGAACTCTCTCCATAACAACTAAATACTTGATGTCAATAAATTTTGATTTAGTCGAACCCTTATTGTTGTTAGAGCAAAATACGGCTGAATTATTGTCACAATAAATCTTTAATGGCCTGTCCACACCATCTATCACCCGAAGGCCCGTGACAAAACTTAACCATATACCATGATGTAAAAAATATAATCAATTTTAATCAAATAATAGCCCATCTTTAGACCGACTATTATTCACATGAAAAATATACTTTTAGATTATTATGTATTCATCAATATTATTATTATTTGGCTAAACATTATATTATTTTAGGATGAATATTAAATGCATAAATAATAATTATAAAATTGATATATTATTTTGCCAAAACATTATCTTCCTTTGGGATGAGTAATATTTTCCATAAATAATAATCAAAAACATATATTTATTTTATTTGGCCAAACACTATCATTTTTTGGGATAAATATTATACGCATAAATAAATCTTCACCGTAAATGACCATCACTATTTCATTTTTGTATTTATAATTATTTGGTCAAACACTATCATCCTTTGAGATGGTAATTTTTCACATAAATAATTTCAATAATATAAGATGAATAAAATTATATGATAATCATGTCTTTTATTATTATTATTGTCTGAAGTGCATAATTATTTGGCCAAAATCTACATTCCTTTGGGAAGAGTAAATTTTGCATAAATAATAAACATTAAAACCTTAATATATATATGTAAAATAAAACCTTATATATGTATGAATATATACACAGAATTCCTTATGTATATATATTTATCATAAACACTTTTATATATTTATTACATCATATATTCGTTACACTAATGTTTATATATATATATATAAATATATCATAAAAATCCTTAGATATCATATATCACATAAATATATATATATATATATATATATATATATATATATATATATATATATATATATATATAAGTTTAGATTTCTTTTCAAATATATACATACAATTTTAAAAGTATATATTTTTAAAAAATATTGCTCCAATGAATAAATACTTAAAAAATACAATGATAATCTCGAATAAAATCAAGATACATAAAACATAAAATCATGTAATATATAAATATGATATGTGACAATCTTAATAATCAAATAAAAAATTATGGCTCTGCTACCACTTGTTGGAAAAATAAATAAATCAATGCCATGAAAATAATCTTAGTATTACTTTCATGTATGTCATAAAATTATATCTTATTTGATTATCAAAATTAAAACATTATTATATGGATAATATCTGAATCCATGACTTTTGCGGAATTTTGATGGCGGTCACTAATCAAATGATTAGAACCAAAATATTTGAGATCTTCTTCAACTAAATTTTCTTTATGTCTCTAAAAGTCTTTTATATTTTTTTTTCTTTATGGGTAAGTAGAAAACTCTTTGATTTAGTATCTTGAGGACTTTAACCATGTGTCTCATTATATAGTCAAAAAATGATAATCTCATATATCTCATATTTTAGACTCTTTATATTCCATTTATTTAGTCAAAACATAACTTAATTAGTTTCAATTTTATATAATAAATTAGTCCACTAAACAGCTAATATAATTAGAAGTTTGAAGATTTTTCCACCAGGATTTATTTTACAATATCTGGTAGTTTTATATTACAAGTATGGCTGATTTGTTTTACATGATATGGTAGTTTTGAATTATCAGTATGATAGATTTATTTTACAAGATCTGGTAATTTTATAGTTCCAGTATAATAGATTTATTATACATGATCTGGTAGTTCTATATTACCAACAAGGTAGATTTATTTTATAAGATACAATATATCTAATTCAAAAGTATACTTATTTTCTATTTAGTTGTAGATTTATTTTATAATAGCAAATTTCATTGTCTCACTCTATGTATTATAATTTGAGTCCTACTCTTATTACATATACATGTTCTACATGTTCTGCATTTGTGACCTATTTCACCAAATCGTGAGCATGAAATCGTTTCCGAGGATACATTTTTGGCAGTGCCAGCTCCAGTGTAGATTGTCTGGTGATTGGAGGTAACCATATCTTTGTTTCAACTTCTGGTGGCACAAGTAATGTTCTGTCCCTGGAGATGATAGGTTGTAAATATGCATTGCATAGATAGCTTCTGTGGTAATACGAGTGACATAGTCGTATTGTTGACAACTTATTAGTTTCTGCTGCTGCAATCAGATGTATACACAATAATTTGTCCATCTCAAACATACGACATGTACATTTTTTCTCTTGGAAATAATTTCTAACTTCGACTTGGAATTTGTGGACATCAATCTCCTGCATAGTAGCTCCTTAGCTTTCATTCTCCGTTGTTTGGCTGGTGTAACTTAGTTTCAGTTTAACTTTTGGTTATAAAAAGCTACTAATTAATAAAGTAGGTTCATAATTCTCTATTTTAGTATAAATGATTTTTTTAGATATCAGCTACTGTCAGCAACAGCTAAATGGCATAACTATTATCCATTTTTTTAGAGTTAATCATTTGATTGATCTAATGACACTGACATAGAACATGTCTTTAATTAATGCAATTGGTTTCCAAAAAATGCTTCAATTACCTATCAATAAAATTCATACACCAGGGAATTGTGTTGTCATTCTGAGCTTCTTCTGAGCATTAGAGGAAGCTCAGAATGACAACAGCAGAACAGAAGAAGAGATTAAGGAAGTGGCTCAAAAAATTGAGGCATATAAGGATGAGGAATTATTTTGGCAGCAGAAAAGTAGAAATTAGTGGAATAAATTGGGAGATAAGAATACAAAGTTCTTCCATGCTTTGACTAAGCAGCGAATGGTACAAAATAGGATTGTAGGGCTATATAATAGCCAAGACGAATGGGTGACAAGAACTATCGAGGTGGAAAAGGTGGCAGTTAATTATTTCTCGGAATTATTTACCTCGATATCTCCGACGGGGATGGAGGATTTCTTAAGAGAGGTCCCTGCTAAAATTACGGATCAAATAAATGACAGGCTGACAGTATTGGCTACAGAAGAGGAGGTTAGGAAAGCATTATTTTTGATGCATCCAGAAAAAGCACCAGGGCCGGATGGTATGACTGCTTTGTTTTATCAACAGTCCTGGTCCAAAATAAAGGGAGATATGGTGAAATTTGTCAACGACTTTCTAACAACCGGATCTTTTGATCAAAGGTTAAATTGGACAAATATTTGTTTAATTCCAAAGGCAGCCCATCCTAGCAGAATGACGGACTTACGGCCTATTAGTCTATGTAATGTGGGATATAAGATCATCTCTAAAGTATTATGCCAACGATTGAGGAGATATTTACCAGAATTAATTTCGGAAACGCAATCGGCGTTTGTTTCAGGCAGAATGATTTCAGACAATATCCTTATCGCTCAGGAGATGTTTCATGCATTAAGGACAAATCGGGGATGTCAGAATAAGTATATGGCGATAAAGACAGATATGAGTAAAGCATATGACAGAGTGGAATGGACGTTTATAGAAACACTCCTCCAAAAAATGGGTTTTTCACCTAAATGGATTTCATGGATTATGAGGTGTATAACGACAGTAACATATAAGGTATTAATTAATGGACAACCTCGGGGATGTATTCTTCCGAGAAGGGGTTTAAGACAGGGGGATCCTTTATCTCCTTATATTTTTATTTTATGTAAGGAAGCATTGATTATCAACATTAAAAAAGCGGAAAGGGAAAAACAATTAACAGGTTTACGGATAGCAAGATCAAGTCCATCGATCATTCATCTGCTTTTTGCTGATGATAGTTTGTTTTTCTGTCAAGCGACAAAGGAGGAATGTCAAGCCATCCTTCGTATCTTAAAACAATATGAGATGGCATCGGGACAGCAAATTAATTTTGGTAAATCATCGATACTTTTTGTACACAAGGTCACTGAACAGGTTAAAGAAGAGATGAAACAAATTCTAGGTATTAGTACAGTGGGTGGAATGGGGTCATATCTAGGAATATCCAGAAAGCCTTGGAGGACCAAAAACACAGGTATTTGGTTTTATTAATGATCGATTACAAGGAAAGGTTAATGGGTGGACATTACGATTCTTATCTAGGGGAGGAAAAGAGATTTTAATAAAATCAGTGCTAGCAGCATTACCTACTAATGTAATGTCCTGCTATAGGTTACCAAAAACGGTAGTCAAGAAACTCACAAGGGCGATATCCCTTTTTTGGTGGACCTTGAGTGGAAACAATAAGGGTATGCATTGGATAGCATGGAAAAATTTATGTCGACACAAACAAGAAGGAGGGCTAGGTTTTAAAAATATTGAGGTTTTTAACACAGCCATGTTAGCAAAACAGCTGTGGAGATTGATGGACTCACCGGAATCATTATTCGCCAAGGTGTTCAAAAGCCGGTATTTCAGAAATACAGATCCGTTAGAAAATATCCAATCATACTCACCATCTTATGGTTGAAAAAGTATAATCACTGCAAAATCTTTGGTTAAAAAAGAACTAATCAAAAGGGTTGGTACAGGGACAAGTATTTCTGTTTGGCACGATACTTAGATTCCAGCCTCTCGCCCTAAGATCATCAACTTCCAAATTTCCCGCTTACCCAGTCAATTTTAAAGTTAATGAACTAATTGATCCACATACAAACACATGGAATTTACCTCTTTTGGAAGCCACCATCATTCCTGAGGATGTTAAGATTATTCAGTCAATGACAGTCAGTCAGTTTGGAAGGCCAGATTCGAATGGATGGCACTTTACAAACAATGGGAAATATTCGGTTAAATCGGGATATAAGATTGAGACAATATATCCAGATAAAGGTAATGATGATGTTACTTATGGTCCGACCATCACGCCACTGCAGGCATCTGGATGGAAACTTAAGTGCCCTCCAAAGATACAACACTTTATATGGCAAGTACTTACAGGTTGCGTCTCCGTTACAGCAAATTTAAGATCTAGAGGGATTAAGTGTGATACACTATGTGGATTATGTGGTGCGGAGGAGGAATCCATTAATCATGTACTTTTTGAATGTCCACCGGCCATCCAAACATGGGCTCTCTCGCATATTCCTTCCCCTCCGAGCATTTTTCCAACACCATCAATATTTTCGAACTTAGATTATCTAATTAATTCACAGTCTTCGGATGGACCAAAAGGTTACTTTCCATGGATAATATGGTACTTGTGGAAAAGTAGGAATGACAAAATATACAGGAATGTAACACGGAAGCCTCCCGACATTCTTATGCTTGCGGAATCAGAAGGCAAAATATGGGAAGAATCTCAGGAACCAAGCACAAATAACAACATTTTCCCAGCTCCTTGTATTGAGACTATTCAACCCGGGATGTGGATATGTCAAGTGGATGGATCTTGGAAGGAGAATGATAAATTTTCAGGTCAAGGATGGGTGTGTACGAAGAATGGAATGGAAGATATTTTGATAGGAGCGAGGAATATACGACCGAGCCAATCCCCACTCCATGCCGAACTAGAAGCAGTTATCTGGGCCATGGAGTGTATGCACATATATCAGAGAAGAGAAGTAGTTTTTATCACTGATTGTCGAGATGTCATGCAAATGGTGTCGTCTCCAGAGGAGTGGCCAGCCTTCGCGATCCACTTAGACGAGATTAGCAGATGCGCAAGACAGTTAAACATCATGAGGATTATGTTCAGCCCAAGGACGACGATCACACGAGCAGACAACCTAGCAAAGAGTGCACGAACACTACAGACAGAGATGGTGTACGTTAAGTCCGACCCTCCCAACTGGTTAACTCATGCATTTTAAATTTTAAGAATTCAATACTATTGTTGTTAAAAAAAAAAAAAAAAAAATTCATAGACCAGATACATTTGAATGACATTTCACAAGGTCTAGAAAATATACAGTAAAATAAAGAGTCTTCTTTTAATGTAGAACATAAAAAATAATTTTATCTGGTCTATGAGTTATAATGATATGTATACTATAAACTATTTCCAAATAAAAATCTTAGGTATATCCTAAATAAATTTTTTTTTTTTTTTTCCAATAGTTTTGTAATATATTGATTATTTTTTCAATTGTTAAAAGGAATAGTATGTTATATCCTGATCAATAAAAATATAAACTAGATAGTGTTATGTTTAGAGAAAAAATAAAGATTTATATAGTTTACTTCTTCGTTTGGTGTTTTTCGCTAGCATAGTAAGAGGTTATAAGATAGTTATTTTTCATATGACTTGGGTTCTTTTCTTTTATTTTGGTTTTTTCTAGTAATTGTCGGATCTAGTAGTTAGTAAGATTTCGTTTTGTGAACTTTTGTGATTTTTTTGTTAATGTTTGGTTATTCTTTTTCTATGATTAAATTTTTGGATAGGATTTTCTTATGGAAAAATATCAAATAGATGTCCAACTTCCAAAGTTGCTAATGTAGTTATTCTTTTTCTATGATGAACTTTTGGCTAATTTTTTTTTCTTTTATTTTATTTTGGTTTTTTCTAGTAGTTGTTGGATCTGGTAGTTAGTAAAATTCATTTTGTGAACTCTTTTGATTTATTTGTTAATTTTTAGTTATTCTTTTTCTATGAAGAAATTTTTGGCTCTGGAAAATATCAAATAAATGTCCAACTTTGCCAATTTTCATAAGTTGAGTAGTTTTAATCCAGAACTTAAAAAGTACCAAATAAATATCCGTTTTGGGTTGAATTTTCTAAAAAAAAAAGTTTTGTTGACTTACAATTTGGATTTGTTGAAAATCAACTAACAGATTGAATACCGAATTAAACAGTGTTACTGAAGAGATTAATTTATTGAGAGAATTGTGTAAATAGGCTACATTGGAAATAAAATTAAAATTTTATACCTATTATATTTTTTATCCAATTGTAACTAAGTTACCCTTATTTAAGAAAATAGAAAATAAATATTTTATATATTTACAAATGCGAAAAAATAAAAACATTAACAAATAGTTATTTAATTTTTTGTATAGTTTTTTTAACAAACAATTTTGTAAAATAAATTATTTTATGTTCTAGCTAAGCTAAAAAACATAATCAAGGTAATTTTTTGTGAAGAATACGTATTGTAGCAGTTTTTCTTTCTTATACCTAGTTTAGAAAACATAATCTACCTTATGGTCTATGTTTTACAATTGACTAGAATACGTCTTGTTATTTTCTAACATTTGTTCTATGTTCTAAGTCTAGTTATATTACATATTTTTACTACCACTATATGTTCATGGTTTAGTTCAATGATGTATTCAAGCGTTTACTCTATATTTTACTTGAGTTAGAATACATTCAGTTCTATTTTAACCGTTGAATCTATGTTCTAGGCTCGGTTAAATCATGTATCTTAACTTTTATTATATGTTCTACCTTTGCTTATAATACTTATTCTGGAAAATCTGAGAAAATATTATCATAACTGTTTTTCCTATAATTTCTTCTATATTTTCTCACATCAGTTATTTTTTATTTCTTCGTTTGGTGACTAAATTTTTTTGCAGTTTTTTTTTCATTTATTCATTTTATTATTCAATTTTCCATCATTTCTGTACTCTTTTTTCTTTTTTATCTTTATTTTTTCTTCTAAGCATTTTATTAAAATATTCATTATTTTCTCCTAATATGCACATCTATGTATAATCATATATGTAGTCACAAATTCCATGTTTAAAGAGAACAATTTGATGCTAGGAAACAAAAATTTAGGTGAAACTTAATTAAGATAGATATTTTAATAAGATAAAGCCAAACTTAACTCTAAACAACCAAAATCCTCTAAGAAAAAAATATATTCAATCATGTATTACTCAATCATGATATGGTCAGTGTCAATAATGACAATGAGGAATATGATGAAAGACAAAATCATCACAAATGGAATGTTATGATTCTTTTATTACTCTATTGAGTATTGATTAATGATGATCATTCTTTATACGGTTATCACCCGAATTTAATTTCAAGTATTAAAACCCAAGACAACATCAATATGCGACTAATTTAGGTGAGTGCAGATGCTATTCATTACTTGTCACTCCTCCATATTTGAATTTTCAGCACTTAATTCCAACGACAACCTTATAGCTTATCTCTCTCTTTCACAAACACAAATACATGCATGCAATATAAATACCACCCTACCTTTCGCTTCATTCTTCACTCAAAATAAAACACAAGAAATCATACAAAAATAGCAAATGGCAAACAAGCTCTGTAGAATAACGGTCGACTGTGCTCGAGATTCTACAAGACAAAGAAGTTGTTACAAGGTCCGAGTCTTCAGGAAAAACAAAGCATCATTGATAAGGAAGAATAAGTCATTAGGAAACGTCTTTTTTCTGCAAACTTTTAAGCAGTAGTTTAGCAAGTCTGTTAGCTCAATTCTCTACTTAAATTCAGTTGTTTTGTACTTGAATGATTAATTAATAAAAAGAACTATTCAGCATATACAAACGTCCTGTCTCTGAAACTAACAAGTGGTATCAGAGTCACCCTTTCTAAGGGAGTGTGAGATAGATAAAAAAATAGAGTGAAGGCTTGCTGAGTATCCCTAAGTTTGATGGAGATTTTAAGGAGAAAACGCAAGACATTTGGCAGTCTATGAAGACAAAATATCAAGGGAACTTAAGAGTTCAAAGCGCACAGTTGCAGAGGCTGAAGAGAAAATTTGAGATACTAGAAATGAAGGAGGGCGTTCCAGTTACAGAGTATTTCTCAAGGGTCATGATTGTCGCTTATGCATTAGAAATCTTGGAGAGGAAATGCTGGATTCAAATGTGGTTGAAAAAATACTACGCACCCCGTCGACAAATTTACTTAAATTGTCTGCGCTATTGAGGATTCCAATGACATAAGGAAGCTCACAGTGGACGAATTGCAGAGCTCATTGCTTGTTCATGAACAGAACGTGTCAAAGCATCAAAAGGAGGAGCAGATTCTGAAAATTGAAACCGGGGAGGACGTGGAGGCGAAGTGTTTGGGCGTGGAAGAGGCATGATCAGAGGAGGTAGGAGCGGACACATCAAAGGGTATACGACCTTCAGTAAAGAGCACGTAGAATGCTACAAGTGCCATAGACTTGGACATTTCAAGAATGAGTGTCCAAGGTGGGAGAAATCGGTGAACTACGCTCAGATAGAAGAATATGTTCTTCTTATGGAACAAGTGACAATGGAGAAAGAGGAGGATGAAGAAGTTTTGTACCTCGACTCTGGCTGCAGTAATCACATGTACGGCAACAGAACTTTGTTCAGCGAGTTGAATGAAAGATTTAAGCAACAAGTGAAACTGGGAGATGACAGACGTATGAAAGTCAAGGGAAGAGAAAGTCTGAGACTTGAAATAAATGGAGTTACTCAACAAATCACCTCTGTCTATTACGTTCGTGGCCTAAGGAACAACTTATTAATCACCACCATAGTGAGATCCATAGATCCTTGAACAAGACATTGTTGATTCTCCCTTGTGAATGGCTGCTTTGAAGCTTATTCTAAGTCTGGTCCATTTTTCTCCCTTTCTTTTGACTTTTTGTCTTTAAGAGGTGATTTTGATCTAGCTTTCTTTAAAGTCATCAATTTAAACTTGTTTCATATACATATATACATGCATGTATCAACTCTCACAAGATAAACCAATGCATTATAATGTAAGAATGATTTTAACTTCCCTTTTATAAGAGTGGATGGAAAATTTTGGATGATATGATCTAGACCAGTTTGGTTTTCTAAGAAATTCACATTAAGGTCTTTGGATTCATCATGATCACATGGTTCTCTCTGGATTCATCATGATCACATGGTTTTCTTCCCTTATATGTTTTGAATTTCCCTTTGACCAGCTTCATTTTGCTTCACTTTCTACTTTCAATAATCCTAAATCAATAGAATAAGATTATAGAATTAAGCTTGAGTAAAGTGAGCACACTTGTCTCCTAATACACTCTCCCACCATGCTTCCACTATTTGATACAGGGTTAATCATGCTTATGACTGTTTTTCATCACTTCTTGATCTAAAACATCATAGCAAATCAAAAATATAGATTAGTATTCCAGAACTTGAATAAGATCAAGTCTGGTATCAAATATAATATCTAGCCAAATTCTCAACATAAAATCATAGAGTTAAAGAACTTATCATAGATAGAACCTTTGATGAGAGAATTAGGCTGAGCAACACACTTTTTTGTGCTCACTTGGTTTTGGCAGACAGCTTGAAAGCCCTTGAATGCGCCAGACAACTCTTTGAATGCCTTGTTTGTGCCTTGAAAGCTTTTGAATGCATCAGACAACTTGAATACCCTTGTTTGCACCAGACACACTTCTTTGATGTCCTTGTTTGCGACAGACACACATATTTTGATGTCCTTGTTTGCGCCATGAATGCTTTTATGAATGCCTTAGGATGCTCATTTTCTTTCCCCCCCACAAGCTTGACACTAGGATTAAGAGTCAAGTTTGGAAGAATGAACAGTTATAGATTGTTTCCATATGTACTCTTTGAAATATTGTGAGATTAAGAGATTTGTAGAATGAGAGAATGAGAGATTAGAGAGATTTAGAGAAGAATGATTTTATTAAGAGAATGAGAATTGTAGTTTCTAAGTAACAAATGAGAAGGAGATAGATATTTATACTAATCTAGTCTAGGCTTGTTTGGATACAAGGATTGCCTTATACATGAAAGCTACAAGGATAACATAACACTAGAACACAAATAAGCCTTAGACACTCCCCTTTGAACAAGTAACACACGCCTTTTATCGAAAGCTTTAAAGGCTTTCTAATTTAATAATTTCTTCTTCATTCCAACACTCCTCCTCAAGCTTAAGACATGGAAAATGTCTAAGCTTGCAACCATGAAACATTACCTCATTAAAAACCTAAAGAAGGAAAACCCAATTGGGACAAAACCTTTTCTAGGGAAAAAAAGTATAACACTCCATGTTGGGATCATTGGTGTGGAATGGTCATAAGGCCAAGCCTTGGATAGATAGAGGCGCCATTCTTTAGAGTTGTTGTCTTGGTGAACACATCAGCTAGTTGATCCTCACTCCTTGTATAACAAGACAAGATGATTCCCTTCCCAATGGCTTCCATTACTTTGTGGCAGTCTACTTCTATATGCTTGGTCCTTTCACGGAACACAGAGTTTGAGGCTATGTGTATAGCAGCCTGATTGTCACAATGGATGGTGATAGGTTCTTCATACTTTACGGCAAGATCCTCCAAAATTTGCGTCAGCCAAATGCATTCAGTTGTAAGCTTTCTCATTGCTCAATATTCTGATTCTGCACTAGAGCATGATACCACCTTTTGCTTCTTGGTTTTCCAAGTCACAAGGTTCTCTCCTATGAAAGTACAATAACTTGTGGTACTTCTCCTATCCTCCCTATCTCCTGTCCAATCTGCATCACAATAACCAACCACATTTGTGTTTTTATTGCAACCCATCCATATACCTTTTTCATGAGTGCCCTTTAGATATCTCAAAATTCGGTTTGTCATCTCCCAATGTCTCATCTTTGGACCTTGCATGTGTTGAGATACCTGATTCACAGCAAAACATAAATCTGGTCTAGTGATAGTTAGATAAATAAGCTTACCAATTACTTTTCTATAGAACTTAGGATCATGAAAATTAATTTCCTCCTCTAGCTCCCCCTTAGTTCCGATTTTATAATCTTCTTCTAAGGTTTTTTTGGCTGGTTTAGCTTCCATCATACCTGTAGAGGTTAGTAAATCTACAACATATTTCCTTTGAGATAAAAAGAGACCTTCCTTGAACCTACACACTTCAATTCCTAAGAAGTATTTAAGTTCTCCTAGATCCTTAATATCAAAGACAGTCTTCAAGTAATCTTTAGTAGATGCAATACCAACACTATCACTACCAGATATGATTATATCATCTACATAAATAAGAATTACCACAATACCTTCCTTGCTTTTTAGTGTAAAAAGAGTATGTTCAACTTCAGATCTTTTGAAGCCTCTATCCATCAATGTTACACTTAGCTTGTGGTACCAAGCTCTTGGAGATTTTTAAGGCCATAGATGGCCTTCCTCAGCCTAAGAATGTTCCGCTTCCTACCTCCTCCTCTAGAACCTGGTGGAGGTGACATGTATACCTCTTCTTCTAGTTCACCTTGCAAGAATGCATTCTTAACATCCATTTGTCATAACTCCCACTCAAGGTTAGTAGCAAGTGAAAGAACAACATTAACAAAATGAAGCTTAACTTCAGGTGCAAAGGTATCCCTATAATCCTCACCATATGTTTGAGTAAAACCTCTAGCCACTAACCTAGCTTTATATCTATCAATTTCACCATTGCTTTTGTATTTAATGGTAAAAATCCACTTATAACTTACAAACATTTTTTCCTTTAGGTAAAGTAGTTGAAGCATAGGTACCATTCCTTTCCATGGCTTGTTTCTCAGCTAGGATAGCTTCCCTCCATTCCTTCTTGGTCATACTTCCTCATATGTCTTTAGAATCTGTTCCTTATCAAGATTTGAAATGAAAGCAACATGATTAGTAGGTAAGTGAGCAATTTTACAAACTCCCTGATCATGATGGACCACAACATTCCCATTGTAGAACACTGGTGGTTTCCTTTGTATTGTGCTCCTTCTTAGAACTGTAGGTGGAGCTTCTTGGATAGGAACCTTCTCTTCACCTAAAACTTCAATAAGAGTGGACACTTCTCTTGATCTTTAGCTAGCTGAGACCAAAATTGATTCTTCTCCTGCGGAGTTTTGTTGGACATGAGTAGATGTCTTTCCCCCCATGTTCAAGAGGAGGAAGGCCAGGAGAACTGAAGGAGTGGTGATGTAGAACGGACGGGCCGGTACAGCCGGATGGCCGGGGCTAGACACGTTTTGATCTGGTTGAGCAGTGACCGTGGGCTGATGAGGTGAAACTATGCCAATACTCTCCAAGAGCCTCCTCAAGTTCTCAGCTTGGTCTGATCTTGTTGTTGAGATGTCCTTAAATTGATCTCAAGTTCCTTCTTCATAGAAACCTTTGGATTCTTGGAACTTAACATCTCTGGATACCAAGATTCTTCTAGTCTCTGGATCATAACATTTGTATCCTTTCTTAGTAGAAGAATACCCAATGAACATAGCTTTGGTACTCTTTGGGTCCAGCTTGTTCCTTTGCTCCCTTAGAACTAATACAAAACAAACACAACCAAAAACTCTCAAGTGGTCAATATTGGGTCTAGTTTTGTTTAATACCTCAAATGGAGACAAGTCACCTAGGACTTTTGTATGAGTCCTATTAATCAAGTAGCATGCAGCTACAAGAGCATCCCCCCCAAAATCATTTGGGAACTTTCATGTGGAACATCATTGTTCTCACAACTTCCATCAAATGCCTATTTTTCCTTTCAGCCACTCCATTTTGTTGTGGGGTGTAAGGACAGCTGGTTTGATGTTCAATGCCATGCTTGGCCAGGTGTTGTTGGAATCTGGTGCTAGTGTATTCTCCTCCATTATCTGTTCTAAAGCATTTAATACTTTCATTGTATTGGTTAGTAACATATGCTTGAAAATTTAAAAATGCATCAAATACTCTATCTTTAGAACTAAGCAAAGTAACCTAAATATATTTGGATTTTTAATCAATAAAGGTCACAAAATACTTATGGTTATCTATAGATGGAAATGGAGATGTCCAAACATCAGAATGCACCAACTCAAAACAATTATCATAAGTATGCATAGATTTTTCAAAAACTGTTTTGCAATGTTTTCCAAGTATACAAGAATCACACATATCCTTTGGCATTTTTAAACCAGGAACAATCAGTTCAAGTGCTCTAGATGAGGATATCCTAATCTAGCATGCCAAAGATCAGAATCAATACTAAAAGAACCAGCATGAAAAATCGCTTCTAACCCACTAGCACTAGTCATGTCTTCAAGCACATACAAGTCATCTATTGTGGTTCATTGTCCAAATCTTCTATTAACCTCAATATCCATCCTTTATTGCTTTGATAAGAGCTTGTTAGTCTGATTTTATCGTAAATTCAGATGATGGAGACATGGCACTAGATGAGGCTGAGTGAAGAACTGAGTTGCTACACACCTTTGAAGGAATCATCACCAGGCCATGAGCTTGCATTTGTGTATGGCTAGCCGTGGGTTGTTGTGGTCGAGAAGCCCAGCTTGGCTTCAACTCAGGATGGAGTACCCAATAATCCTTCTTTGTATGGCCACTCCTCTTGCAATGGTCACATATTTATCTCCTCTTCCTAGATTCATTTTTGTTGTTGATTTGAAGAAGCTATTGTGTGCAGCCACCAATTCATCCTTGTTGCCAAATAATCCGTGAGATCCTTGCTCCTTTTGGATTTGAGCAAAAACATCTTCCAAGCTAAGAAGCTTATCAGACCTGAGAATATGCTTAATAAGATCTGACTAAGTAGTATTAAGAGTTAGTAGTAACCCAAACACCTTATCTTGTTCTTTCCTTTCAAGGAGAACAATTGAGTCAATAATGGCTGGCCTTAGCATCTCTAGCTCAGCCCACAATGCTCTGAATGAGCCATAGTGCTTTGTGAATTTGCATCCTCCTGACTTAATTCTTTCAAAGCCTTTTTCACTTAAAAAATTCTTAAAAGGCTAGTGGTGTTTCGATACACCTTATGTAAAGTGCCCCAAAGTTCCTTAGCATTTTCAAAAAACGAATAAGCCTCTAAGAGATCACTAGCAAGAGAATTTTGAAGTATAAAGAGTACCAGTTGGTCTTCTTGGTACCATTTTTCTTGAGCAGCCACAACCTCACTAACTTCAGCCACTTCATTTTCTTCAAGGCCATTTGTAGAAATGTGATTCCAAAGTCCTTTACAATCCATTGTGGTTTTCATGGTCCTTGACCACAAGATGTAATTTACTCCATGGAGAATGACTGTAGCTCTGAATTTAGTTTGAATATCTATGAGTTAGAAGGTGGTCAGAATGTGCAGCTGGTCAGGTTGAGATGGTTGGGACGGGAAGAGGAATGCGTGCCGGGACAAGGAATGGCTGGGACACGACACGGCTATTTCAAGACGTTTGATGTTGGACGGCATGGCACAGCACAGCATGGTTTGACACTTGGTCGAGATGCTGGCCGCTTGGTCAGGTCGCTTAGTACTATACGGCTTGGTCGGGGCGCGGGAACAACCGGTCGGGACGAGTTCGGGACAAGGTGATCACGTGTTCGATTGTGATCTCTTGTTCGTGTATCACGGACGGGATAGCTGTGCTGGCTGGACTCGTGTATCACGGACAAGGCGTGGAACGGCTGGAATCGAAAAACAGACACAGGCTGAGTCGTGGATCTGCTGTGCAAGGCGCATGACAGACACACCAAGTTATCATGCAGGCCAAGAAAATTCAACAACTTGTAACCAATCCTCAACAACCTACAACAGACTTTAACCAAATCCTGCAACAAGATTTAACTAACTCCAACCACCTAATAACAACTCTTATCTTTACCAACAATTGAAAAAAATAAGTCCAAATTCGAATTTTATTATTAAACCAATCCTAAAAAATTCAAGATTCTCTCATTTTTCAACTTTCAAAGATTAACAAGGAAATCAAAAAAATCAATATTCAAGACTTAAACCTACCAGATTGAACCCAAATTTTGTGGAGACCCTCACACGATACTTATTTAACTTTCCAGATTCGAAACATTAAAGAAAACTGAGTAAATATTAGAATTTTATCACCAGATTCTTGTGAGGGGAGATTTTTGACGTCTCTGAGAAAAAAATCAAGAAATTCCTTCAAAAAAAAGGGAATTGAGTTCTTATTTCTTTATACAAAAACTAGACTCAAAGGTCTTGATTTTAGGATTTGGAAAAACACGATTTGATGAAGATTCGATGAAGGAATGGCCTGGGAAACACGGAGGTTTGCGGCGGAGGCACTCGCGGAGGTCCGATGCAAGAAAATTCTTAACTTTTGATTCCCTTGGCCAAATGATGTAAATCTATTTCGCGTGGCTTCCGAACTCGCCGATGAACAACCCAGAAAAAGAAGTTTGTCAAAATATGTCGTGGTTTGACAGGAATTTGCGATCAAAGTTGACGAATGAAATAGAACTGAAACCAGATTGTGAAGAAGATAATTTCTTCTTGATTCAATGAATGAATGATGAATTTTACCCAGATTTGATGTAACCTGGCTCTGATACCATGAAATATTGTGAGATTAAGAGTTTTTTCGAATGAGAGAATGAGATATTAGAGAGATTTAGAGAAGAATGATTTTATTAAGAGAATGAGAATTGTAGTTTCTAAGTTACAAATGAGAAGGGAGATAGATATTTATACTAATCTAGTCTAGGCTAGTTTGGATACAAATATTGCCTCATACATGAATGGCTACAAGGATAACATAACACTATAATACAAACAAGCCTTAGACACTCCCCTTTGACCAAGTAACACACGCCTTTTATAGAAAGCTTTAAATGCTTTCTAATTTCATCATTTCTTCTTCATTCCAACATTTTTTGACATCATCTCTTGGTCTTATTTATCCTTTAAACATAAAGAAGAAGATTGTAAGTATCTGGTAAAATAGAAAATGTCTTGAGAATTAAGAGATTTGAAGTATTGAAGAATATGAAGAATATGAGATTTGGACATTAAATGTATAAGATTTTAAGTAGAATAGATGAAATAGATGAAATATGATGAATAATTAATATGAGAGAATTATGATAAATGTCAAGGTGATTTTTGCATTCAACTAGGTTTTAAATGCAAAGCATAGTCTTCCTAGGTTCTCTTTAATCATTTGATCATTTCTAAATGAGGAATTTAATCAATTATGAAATAGGTAAAAAGATTTAGAGATAGCCTTTGCAAAGACTTTGATACAAGTATTTGTGAGTATTTCTCCTTTGTGATTTATTATGATCTGAACTTGCAGCATGTGTGCTCTGTTGATTTTCACTTCAAGCACACACCAAAGGACACCTGACTCCATTGAGAGCCGATTCATCACATTCCACCAATCTTTCCTCTCCACTCCTTGTGGTGGCATATCTTGAGAAACCTGATTCACAACAAAACATAAGTCAGGTCTAGTGATGGTTAAGTATATGAGCTTACCAACCACTTTTCTATACAGCTTTGTATCATGGAACTCGTAATTTTCTAGCTCCCCCTCAGGCTCTATCTTGTAACCTTCTTCTAAGAATGTCTTAGCTGGTTTAGCTTACATCATACCTGTAGAGGTTAGTAAGTCCACAATATATTTTCTCTGAGATAAGAAGATACCTTCCTTGAACCTACACACTTCAATTCCTAAGAAGTATTTAAGTTCACCTAGATTCTTAATATCAAAGACACTTTTTAAATAAGCTTTAGTAGAATCAATGCCTACTTTATCACTCCCTGATATGATTATGTCATCCATATAAAATGAGTATAACCACAATACCTTCCTTACTCTGAAGTTTAAAGAGAGTGTGTTCAACTTATGACCTTTTGAAGCCTCTGTCCCTTATGGTCACATTCAGCTTATGGTACCAAGCTCTTCGTGATTGTTTTAATCCATAGATAGCTTTTCTTAATCTCAGTGTATTGCCGCCACCAACTTGATCTTCTAGACCTGGTGGAGGTGTCATTTACACTTCCTCTTCTAGCTCACTTTCTCAGAATGCATTCTTAACATTCATTTGCCATAACTCCCAATCAAGGTTAGCAGCAAGAGACAAAACAACATTAACTGAATATAATTTAGCCACAGGAGCAAAGGTATCCCTATAATCTTCACATCCTCTAGCCACCAACCTAGCTTTATACATATCTATCTCACCATTGCTTTTATATTTAATGGTGAAGATCCATTTAGAACTTACAGCCTTTTTCCTTTCTGGAAGAGTGGCTGGCGCATAGGTTTGATTTTTCTCCATAGCTTGTTTTTCAGCTTGAATTGCTTCTCTTAACTCCTTCATCTCCATAGCTTCTTCATAGGTCTTTGGAATCTGCTCTTTATCAAGGTTAACAGTAAATGCAACATGAGAATCACGTATATGAACTAGATTACACAATCCCTGATCATAATGAACTACTGCATTATTGTAGTAGAAATTGGGATGGGAATATCTGCCTTGTACTTCTTCTAAGAACAACAGCTGGTTCCTGTTTTTCTTCTCCTTCTAGATCATCCACAAGAATAGGTTGAATGTCCCTTGGCTTTTTAGAAGCTTAGACTAAAATATTTTCTTATGAATCCTCCTCTTGATCATGTATAGGTTCATGGCCCCCCTCATGACCAAGGGGAGATAATTGGCCTGGTTGAAGAGAATGTCGCGCCGGGGGTGATGCCAGCACATCCCGGGGTTGATGCCGCGCCTGTGACCTTGTTCAAAACCGGGAGGATGACGGGGCCATGGACGTGCCTGGGTTGGATGGTCCAAGAGCTGGAGCAGGCTGCGACGTGCCTGGGTCGCACCTGGGTTGGACCTGGGTCGTGCCTGGGTCGGGCCTGGGTTGCACCTGGATTGGACCTGGATCGTCCTGGGTGAACACGGCTCGGGCTGGGCTGGTACTTTTTCGGGCCGTGCCAATACAGAATCTGGTTGTTCTGGAGCTGGTCCTGGCGCTTGGTGAGCTGGTCCTGGGCCAGGTGCTGGTGCCTTTAGATGGACTATACCAATGCTTTCCAAGATCCTTCTTAGATTCTCAGCTTGGTCATGTCTTGTTGTTGAGATGTCACTGAATTCCTCCCAAGTTCCTTCTTCATAGAATCTTTTGAATTCTTGGAATTTAACATCTCTAGATACTATTACTCTTTTAGTCTCTGGATTGTAGCATGTGTATCCCTTTTGTGTCGGAGAATACCCAATGAACATGGCCTTGGTGCTCTTTGGTTCCAACTTGTTCCTAAGTTCTCCTGGTACTAAAACAAAACAAACACACGCAAAAACTCTTAAGTGTTCAATATTAGGCTTAGTTTTGTATAATACCTCAAAGGGAGACAAATCATCTAGAACTTTTGTTGGAGTTCTATTGATTAAGTAGCATGCAGCTATTAGAGCATCTCCCCAAAACCGTTTGGGGACCTTCTTGTGGAACATCATTGTTCTCACAATTTCCATCAAATGTCTGTTTTTCCTCTCAGCTACACCATTTTGTTGTGGAGTATAGGGACATCTTGTTTAATGTTCAATGCCATGCTTGGCCAAGTGTTGATAAAACTTGGTGCTAGTATATTCCTCTCCATTATATGTTCTAAAGCATTTAATCTTGGCATTGTATTGATTAGTAACAAATGTCTGCAATTAAGAAATGCATCAAACACCCTATCCTTAGAACTAAGCAATGTAACCCAAGTTTTGTTTTTTTCATCAATAAAGGTTACATCAATCTGGCATAAAAATTCCGCAAAATCTCTTCTCTTTAGTCACGATCTTCCTGCGCCTTCAAAACTAAACCGCGGTTCTAGTCGTGGTTTGATCGAGGTTTTCGGCAACAACTCGCGTTTTCTTGCCATATTCTTCATCTAAGGTGGTTCTCTGGCGACTTCTGTGTATTTCCCGGTGGTTTTATCCAATTTGGTGGCTTGAGTCGAAAGTTACAAACGATATCCTCCAGTGGTGTTGCGATTGCATCCACTGCGAGTGTCCGAGTTTGAAACGAGCATATCTTCTTTAATTTTTCATCAATTCAAATGATTTCAAAGCCTAAACTCAATTAAAACGAGTCTAGTGTTAATTGCCCTTTTTTAACAGGTCCAGATTAAAGAAAGCTTTCTTGATCAATCTTCTTCAACAGGTCCAGATTCATCCTACTAGGGGTATTTGTGTTAAAAACCTCAATGTTTCTTAATTTTTGTGAATCTTGGACATTCAAAACTTATTTAACGATCTTTTAGAGGGTCTCAAGAATTTTCATCTCAATCCAAAGAGTTTTAGACTTCAAGAAAGGTTTTCTTGAAGGTTACTAGAAATTATGTTTTTTTTTTTTAATTTTTGGAGGCAAAGTTGGTTCTTAATTGGATTAGATATTTTTAACAATCTTATTACTGAATCTTTGCTAGTTAGGCTTTTAAAAAGTTAGAAGTTGGTTGACCAAGAGTTGTTAAGCTGTTTGAGGTTGTTGCTAACGGATGCAGGTTGTTTAGACTCGCCACCTTGGTTGCTCACGGCTAGGACAAGCGTGTGTGTCCTGGTCTGGTTTCTTCTTGGTTTTATTTTCTTGCAGGTTTTTTTTAAACAAAGAGTAATAGAGTACCAGAACAATATAAAGGCTCCAGTTATGCTTCATGGGACGAATTATCTCCTCTGGTCAAGAACCATGAGGACAACCTTGTGCAGCAAAGGCTTATTGACCCATGTTACAAAAACGCCTGTTATAGCCATTGAAGGGGATGACTCAGATGATCAATATGATTAAAAAAATAGTTTCAGGAAGACCAGATGGTACTTTATATATTTCAAAACCCCCTTGCTGGATCTCTGTTAGAAACATATTCATATTGTGAAAATGCTAAACATCTGTGGGAAACTTTAAAAACTGTATATGGAAACACTACTAACCTCATGAATTTAAGGTAAAGAAAGCTTTGAATGATCTTAGACAGGGGGATGTTGAGTTCCCAAAGCATTATGGATCCTTTAGAGCATTATGGGCAGAGCTAGAGATGCTAAGGCCTGCCACAATTGATCCCATTACTCTACATGAAAGGAGAGAACAAGATAAGGTGTTTGAGTTACTTTTAATATTAAACACTAACTATATTGATTTGATTAAGCACATTCTTAGGGAGGATAAGCTTCTTAGTTTAGAGGATGTCTGTGCTACGATTCATAAGGCGCAAGGGTCTCTTCAGATATTTGGAAACAAGGAAGAACCGATCACACGAAGGAGTGCTGGGTGCTTCATCCTGAGTTGAAGTCAAGCTGGTTCATTGAAAGGTCCAAATCAAGCGTCCCTAGCTCCTCCAACCTGGTAGACACAACCACATCTACTTTGGTCAACAATCCGGTCCATGACTCTTGTTGTAATCAGACTTGGGAAGCTCTCTTCACAGCCTTTAGCTCTGATACATGAAACATTATGATATTAAGAGATTTAGAAATTTGTAGATTGAGAGAGAGAGAAATTAGAGAGAAAAGTGAGAATGATTATTATCGAGATTTTAGAAAAAATGAATTTTTTACTTACAAAATAATAGAGAGTTCACTATTTATACTAAACTAGTCTAGGATTTTTTGGACAATAATATAGCCTAATACATGTTTGGATACAAGGATAACATATCATTAATCACAAACAAGCCTAAGTCACTCCCTTTGGACACATGGCGCCTATTTATAATCTAAGGCACACTTTCTTCTTCATTCCAATATTTTAGAGAAAAGAGAATGAGAGAAAGAATTAATTATTATTATGAAAGAATGAATCTTCTTGCTTACAAATAAAGAGTACAATTTATATAGAGAATTTACAATCCTTGTGTCCAAACACATCCTAGGCGCCACATATGGCTGTTTGACTACAGGTTTAGAAGCTCCTTCATACTCTCCCTTTGGTTTAGAGTATCTACCACACTTCATACTCTCTCTTTGTCTTAGAGTATCTACTTCCTTTCTTCTTTATTTCAACAGCAGAGAGGAAGAATATGAGCTAGATGAACATGATGTAGTGTATGCTTTTTGGGATGAAAGTGCTGTTGAAGTTTTGGCCGGAAGCTGCCCAATACGCCGTACACATATTAAACAGAAGACCAGCTAAAGCAGTTAAGGACAAAACACCAGCTGAGAAGTGAAGCGGAGGAAAACCATCGGTAGAACACTTAAAGGTGTTTGGTTGTGTGGCGTTCGTACTTGTCTCGTATGAAAGAAGAACTAAATTGGAAGAAAAGAGCATCAAGTGCATCATGCTTGGAGTGAGTAAGGAAACCAAACGGTATCGACTGTATGATCCTGTTGCAAAAAGGATCGAAATCAGCAAGGATGTGCGATTTGATGAAGAGAAGGCGTGGGAGTGGAACGATGTAACAGAGGTTGAAGAGTTTGTAGACGTTTCTGGAGATGAAGACAATGAGAACTCTGAGACGGAGATGAGAGAAGAATATGAACAGGGAGAAGGAGCTGAAAACAGAGATACACAAGCAAGAAAAATGGAGACACCAATAAACGCTGGACAAACAGAGAAGCAGGAGAGCAGAGCTCAGTTACAAGGTTGAGTAGAGCTAGAAGAACGATTCAAAGACATCATTGGATGAAAGATTATGAGTGCAACGAAGTAAATATGATGACGGATGGGGAGTGGGAAAATCAAGAACAATGATCGCCATAGGGAATGATCCTGAGAGATTCAAAATTACAGTTGAACTTGAAGAGTGGAGAGATGCGAGGAAAGATGAGTTGGAATCAATAGAGGCAAAATCGATGTGGGAGCTGGTAGAGCTTCCTATAGGAACGAAGGCATTGGGAGTGAAGTGGTTGTACAAGACCAAATTTAGTGAGAAAGGCGAAGTGGATAAGTTTAAGGCAAGACTTGTCGTGAAGGGTTTCCTTCAAACACACGGTGTGGACTTTTAGGAATTGTTTGCACCGGTTGCAAGGTGGGACACAATCAGATTAATCTTGGCATTGGATACGCAAAAGGGGTGGATCGTGTATCAACTTGATGCTAAGAGTGCATTCTTGCACGAAGAGCTTAACGAAGATTTGTATGTGGAGCAACCAAGAGGGTTTGAGCTTGAAGTAGAGATGAGTGGGATGGTGTACAAGCTTAAGAAGGCATTGTATGGCTTAAGGCAGGCACCTCGAGCATGGTATAGCAGGATAGAAGGCTATTTCGTGGAAGAAGGATTCAACAAATGCTATTGTGAGCATACACTCTTCATCAAAACCAAAGAAGAAAATGTTTGATCGTGAGTGTGTATGTAGACGATCTTATCTACACAAGTAACTCAGAGACAATAGTGAAGGACTTTAAGGAGACGATGAAGAGAAAGTTCTCCATGACTGATCCTGGACGAATGAGGTACTTCTTGGGGGTTGAAGTGATTCAAGACAGTGAAGGTATATTCATTTCACAAAAGAAATATACAGGCGAAGTATTGAAGAGGTTTGGTATGAGCAACAACAATTCTGTGAAAAATCTGATAGTTCCCGGAATCAAGATGACCAAAGAGGGAGCAGGTGGAAGCGTGGATGCCACTGAGTTCAAAAGACTTGTTGGAAGTCTGAGATATGCAACTGTTACACGACCTGACATAATTTACTCAGTTAACCTAGTAAGTAGGTACATAGAAAGGCCGAGTGATCAGCATATGCAGGTGGCAAAGCGCATTCTCAGGTATTTGCAAGGAACAATTGGACTTGGAATTCAGTACAGGCGTGGAGATAAAGAAGAATTGATGGGATTTGTAGACACTGATTTCGTAGGAGAAGAGGATGATAGAAGAAGCACGATAGGTTATATGTTCATATTTGGTGGAGGAGCAATCGCATGGCTGTTGAAGAAACAGCCGGTTGTTACCCTGTCTACTACTAAGGTTGATTCTTAGATGCGGCTAGTGGTGCATGTCAAGCAGTATGGCTAATGAATTTTCTCACTGAAATCGGTTTTAAACAGGAAAGAAGAACTATTATGTTTTGTGATAACAGTTCTACAATCAAGCTAGCTAGGAATGTCGTATTGCATGGAACAAGCAAGCATATGCATGTCAGATTTATGTTCTTAAGAGAGTTAGTTAATGAAAGTGTGATCGAAATGGAGTACTGCAGAACTCAAGATCATATATCGAACGTCATGAAAAAAGCTGTCAAACCAGAGGTGTTTGAAAAGATGAGGAACATGATGGGAATCTGCGTGAAAGGAGAATAAACTGGAAGCTAGAGCAGTTCCAGTTTAGGGGAGGGACTGAAGAATTATGGTCGACTGTGCTCGAGATTCTAGAAGACAAAGAAGTTGTTAGAAGGTCCGAGTCTTCAGGAAAAAAGAGCATCGTCGATAAGGAAGAATAAGTCATTAGGCAAAGTATTTTTTCTGCAAACTTTTAGGTAGTAGTTTAGCTAGTCTGTTAGCTCACTTCTCTATTTAAATTCAGTTGTTTTATACTTGAATGATCGATTAATAAGAAGAACTATTAAGCATATACAAACGTTCTTTCTCTGAAACTAATAAGCTCTTACTCGTATGCGCAACTCTATCTCGCCTTCTGCCTCCTCCTCACCAACGCCTCCACCTACCGCACTGATGTCGAGTTCGACGAAGATGACGCCACCAACCAAATAGGCATATTCCACCCAAAAAAGAAATGTCGAAGGGAGTTTAAGAAAGAGCAACACCTAAGAGCTTTCCTGCAATGGATCAGCAAGCAAATCAAGGGATCACCCTTCAGCGCAAACGACGATGAAGAGCTCGACATCGAAAACCAGTGGAGCCCTCAGCATAGGTCGCAGCTAACTCCATTAATGCTACCACGAGCTTCGCCTGGAAGACCCAGACTGCGTTTGCCCTACCAAATCAGTTAGGCTCCAGGGACAGCAAAGAACACTCCAATCGAGCCATACCTAACAGACCGCTAAGCGCTTTCCTAACTTTTTCAACATGCCACAAGTTGGAACATGTCCCTTCATTGCCATCCCTTTCTTCTCTCCTTACTAAATCCATGTGTTATCCCACGATGATCATCATTAAAGTGGTTGTTGATGTATGTTAACACCACACATGTTGGGAATGTCATAAAATCATTTGTACTTACTTTTATGAAAGTCGCAAAGTCGAGGTTCGACAATTGTATAATATTTAGTGATTATAATGTTTTGCTAGAAACCACTTATAATCTATATACGATCCTACAGGGTCACACACCTAAACAAATTGAACCAAGTTATAATTGTGTTTAATTGGATTAAACCAATTTGAGTTTATTCTTATGATCATTAGATGTTTAATCCAAATTGTTGTATTATTTACATGTAATGGACTTGAGCCCATGAGACCATAAATTTAATTAGGTCATCATGAGGCTTTATGCAAGACGTCATATATATATGTGTGTGTGTGTTCACTTGCTGTAGATATGACAAGAAAGAAGTTTCTTACGCCACCATAAGAAAACCCTGCAATACAAGCAAATTTAAGCTTGAAGAGATTTGATCTCGACGACACCAGTATCCCATTAAATTCAGTTTGTGTGTGTGTGGATACCGGTAGAGGCACGACGCTTGGAGTGTTTGACAACCTCGTATCTTTTATTCATCCATATGTTGCAAACTTTCTAGCAACATCCACATATATTCAAAATCCTAAGGTCTAGCTTAATTTTGATATTTACTTTAGATCCTAGGCATATGAAGTCATTAGCTAGGTTTATAAAAAAAAATTATAGACTGGTATGAATTCCAACAATGGTATCAGAGCCTACTTGTTTAATACTAAAACTGGAGCTTTTGAGTCTATGTATGATATAGATATGTGATTCCTAGAAAATCATGCATATAAAATATATTCTTGAACTGTATTTTGTTTAATTTATATATGATATAGATAAATAAATTAGTGTATATGATTTTGTTAAAGTAGTTTATCTGATTGTATATGAGTCAATCCTAATTTGATTATGGTGTTGATGGATTTCCAAAATTTGTGATATGAATCTATGTTTTCTCGAAAATCATGCATTTTTGCTATGTGAGACGTTGTTCGTCATCTTGGACGAGAAATGTCCTAGATGCGACTCGAAGTGTCTCCCTGGTTTGAGTACACTTCGTGATCTAGAACGAGAGTCGTTCTATATGTGATCTGAGGTGTCTCCTTGGTTTGAGTACACTTCATGAGAGTCATTCTAGATACGACTCGAGGTGTCTCCCTGGTTTGAGTACACTTCGTGATCTTGGACGAGAGTCATCCTAGATACTTTCCAAATGTACTTCCTAGTTTGAGTTCACTTAGTTATATCATAATCGAATTTCAAACCTCACATCAGAATTAATAATATAACGTACACATTAATATCAGTGGGTGTATATTGAAAAAGTCAACATATATTATAATAATGATTAAATGTTGATATTGAATGTGCAACATAATCTGTATATAAAATACTAGATATAAATGCTAGTTATGATTATATATTATATGGTCAATGTGCAATTAAAAGTTAATGCGTTGGTAACGTACTAACGTAATTATAGCTACACCATTTTAATGCATATATATTCAATATGTAATAATTTCAATCATTTGAATTTCATTTGCATGTAACAATTATAATCACAATCAAATGAATTTATTGTAAATTCATTGTATTTGGATGTATAACTATAACTTATAAATGTGGATGTGTATTATATTAATGTTAATGCAAAATGATAACATTAAAGTAATATTTAATAATTTATCTTAAATGCATATTTATGAATCGTTGATCAAATTATAATTCAATCAAAGTTTACTTTATATATAAATACTAAAATTCTAATTTGATTAGATTTTAATATTTGATAAACTTATTTAATAAATAATTTATTATTTTATTTATTATCCAATTAAATATATATATGATATATTTAGTTTATATTTAATTATTTATATTAGATATAAAAAATTTAAATATAAGTTAAAACTGGATTAAATTAATTCCTCAAGTAATATCAAGTATTTTGATGTCTCTCCAATCTTATCAACTATCAAAGCTTATTTTGTTGTATGATGGGATTGCCAAGCAAGGTGTCTGCAATTACATAAGTAAGGTAGATGGTAATGGTTACCATGTGAAATAAGATTGGTTTACTTGACTGAGCTATCAAAACGGTTTAGGGCTTACAAACATATGTTAGATTTGACATATGATGTCCTCTAACAACCAATAGTTATATTTGATATAATTAACATAGTGTTATTTACCTAAAAAACTGGATATACGGGCGATGATCCAAAGCTCACTCGAATTCTAGTGAAATATGGATCTTGGATCATTATATTCAGTTTAAGGATAATTGTTGTTTGAATATAATGTGAGTTTTCTTAAATGTTAAGATTTATTTTATTCATAAACATCATATTAATATTAGCTTTTCTTCCTATCCATAAATGTCAACTCCTCACAGCTCATTTTCATTGCAATCTGTCCTTGAAAAGGACAAGCTGAATGGATTGAACTTCCTTGAATGGTATCGAAATTTGACAATTGTTCTCAAACAGGAAAAACAGGACTACAACACAGAAAATATCATTCTTGAGAAACCTAAAACCAATGCTCAACATGCAGAGAGGAATGCCTGTGAGAAGCATGTCAATGATATGATCAAATTGGCAAAGCTGATGATAGGTTATGTTGATAACTTGGCAAAGATAGATTGTCCTATCAGCCAAGAGTTGGCAAATGATCCATCTGATGTTGATAAATGCCATTACTGTAATGGCACTGGGCATTGGAAAAACAACTGCAAGAAGTACTTGGAAGATCTGAAGAAGAAGAAGACGTCTTTCGAGACTTCATCTTCAGATATTTATGTTATAGAAGTAAATGTTATTACCTCTGGTTCTACTTCTTGGATATTAGATACCGGTTGTGGTGCTCATATTTGTACGAATATGCAAGGCCTAATCAACAATAGACCTTTGGAGAAAAGACAAGTGGACCTGCGCGTGGGAAATTGAGCAAGAGTTGCTGCATAGCTGTAGGAACATTTCATTTGCCTTTGCCTTCATGCATGCTTTTATAACTTAAGAATTGCTACTATGTTCCTGCTATAAACTTAAATATCATTTCTATTTCTTGTTTGGATCAGGAACATTTTCAATTTACGATTAAGAACAAATGTTGTTCATTTGATCGTTGTGATCTCTTTTATGGTAGAGGTCCCTTAGAGAATGGGCTTTATATTCTAACCAAAGTATGCATTTCTATTACATTAGTACCAAGAGATTGAAATCAAAATAAACAAATCAAACTTTTCTTTCGCATTGTCGTTAGGCATTTTTTGGCATTGTCGTTTGGGCCATACAAAAACTTCATAGAGATGGACTTTTGAGCTCATTTGATTATGAATCATTTGAAAAATGTGAATCTTATTTATTAGGAAAAATGACTTACACTCCTTTTTAATGGACACAGTGAAAGAGCTAAAGACTTGTTAGAACTCATACATATTGATGTATGTGGACCAATGAATATAAATGCTAGAAGAAACTGTCAGTAGATATGGTTGTGTTTATCTAATGAAACATAAATCTGAATCTTTTGAAAAGTTCAAAGAATTTCATAATGAAGTACAAAATCAGCATGGAAAGACAATCAAAGCCGTTTGATCTGATCGAGGTGGGGATTATTTGAGTCAAACTTTCAGTGATCATCTGAGAGAGTGTGAAATTGTTTCACAACTCACTCCTCCAGGAACACCACATTTTAATGGTATTTTTGAAAGGAGAAATCAAACTTTATTAGTTATGGTTCAATCTATGATGAGTCATGCATATCTTCCATTATGCTTTTGGGGATATGCTTTAGAAACGTCTGTGTTTACGCTAAAAATTGTCCAATAAAATTATTCGAAAAAACACCATATGAGATGTGGACCATAAAAGTTCCGAATTTGTCTTTTCTGAAAATTTGGGTTTGTGACGCTTATGTTAAAAAAATGTTTACTGATAAGCTCAGATCCAAATCTGATAAATGATACTTCGTTGGTTATCGCAGAGAAATCTGAAATAATAATAGATTTAGGTTCACCATTGATCAAGAGAATAGAGAGAGTTTTAGAGGCAAGAGGATGAGAGAAAGGAATTTTTATTAATAATGAGAGAATATTTTCTCTTAATGACAAATGTGAAGGGAGATAGTTATTTATACTATTATAGTCTAGGCTTGTTTGGATACAAGGATTGCCTTATACATGAATGGCTACAAGGATAACATAACACTAGAACACAAACAAGCCTTAGACACTCCCCTTTGACATTAACACTTCACGCCTTTATACATTAATTAAAGGTTTTCATCTTTCATCATTTCTTATTCATTCCAACACTCCCCCTCAAGCTTAAGACATGGAAAATGCCTAAGCTTGCAACCACGAAACATTACCTCATTAAAAACCTAGAGAAGGAAAACCCAATTGGGATAAAACCTTTTCTAGGGATAAAGAGTATAACACTCCATGTTGGGATCATTGGTGTGGAATTGACTGCTTTGAAGCTTCTTATAAGTCTGGTCCATTTCTCCCCCTTTCTTTTGACTCCTTGTCTTTAAGAGGTGATTCTAATCCAGCTTTCTCAAAGCTTTCAAGTTTAACCCGTTTCACATACACATATACATGCATGTATCAATTCTCACAAGATAAGCGAATGCATTATAATATAAGAATGATTTTTAACTTCCCTTTTTATAAATGTGGATGGCGATTTGGATGATATGATCTAGACCAGTCTGGTTCTCAAAAGAGTCCATATTAAGGTCTTTGGATTCATCATGATCACATGGTTCTCTTATGGATTCATCATGATCACATGGTTCTCTTCCCTTATATGTTTTGGATTCACTTTGGCTAGCTTCATTTTGCTTCACTTTCTACTTTCAATAAGCCTAACTCAAGAGAATAAGATTGTAGAATTAGGCTTGAGTAGAGTGAGCACGCTTATCTCCTAATACACTTTCCCATCATGCTTCCACTAAATGATGTAGGGTAAGTCATGCTTATGATTGTTTTCCATCACTTCCTGATCTAAACATCATTGCAACTCAAAAATAAAGATTAGTATTCCAGAACTTGAATAAGATCAAGTCTGGTATCAAGTATAATATCTAGCCAAATTCTCAACCTAAAATCATAGAATTAAAGAACTTATCCTAGATAGAACCTTTGATGAGAGAATTTTGTCATGGGGTGATTCATCACTTTCCACCAGCTTACTCCTTCTCCATGAGATTTGGTAGCTTGATGGCCATTGGTTTTATCCTCAGTTGATGACATAATAATTGGATGACCTTAAACACAGCCTCCATTAGAAAATCAGACTGAGCACACTTCTTGTGCTTACTTTCCAAGATAATCATCTTGGAATGACCATGATCAGACTGAGCACACTTCTTGTGCTTACTTTCCAAGGCAAAACATCTTGGAATAACCATGATCCAGTATGAACTTCATGAACCGCATGAAAAACATTAGAACATCACGGCCATGTACCATGTACCAGCAAGGCCTGACCAGCATCATGCGCCAACTTGTTAACTTAGGCCAGCTTCATGTGCCTCCTTGTCACAGCCAGCTAGATCTAGATTAGATGCTCATTTTCTTCCCCCCCCCCACAAGCTTGACACTAAAAATAAGAGTCAAGTTTGGAAGAATGAGCAAACACAGAATGAATGTCTCAAAGTGGTCTTCTTTATCCTTTAAACATAAAGAAGAACATTGTAAGTATCTGTGAAATGTTTTGAGAATTAAGAGATTTGAAGTATTGAAGAATATGAAGAATAAGAGATTTGGAGATTAAAAGTATAAGTGATGAAGAATTATGGAGAATTATCATGAATGTCATGGTGAATTTTGGATCCATCTAGGTTCTAAATGCAATGCATGAAAGAATATGCGGATTAATATGTGGAAGAATAAAGAGTTTCTGAGTAAGATGAAGAACACAAGTATGGAAGACTAAGAGAATTTCGTGACAAGAGAGAGAGAGAAAGAGAGAGTTGGCGGCTGCTTTTAGAGAATAGAGAAGGATTATTGTATTTCCTTGACAGATTAGTTATATAGGTTAGAGTATTTATAGCCTAAGTTACAATAAATACATTAATTACATTAATTAGGCTCACATATTTACTTTCCATAAACTATTTGTTGCCTAATCTAAAAGGGAAGCAATTACTTCCTTTCCAAACTTGATTAATCGACATCCAAGGCCATTAAAGTCTCCCAGCCGCCTGTACCTTTCTTCTAGAAGTCTTCTGGTTGGGCTTGGTGCTTCCTTAAGTATTCCAGCTCCAAGCCTAAGTTAGTTAGGCCTTCTCCTTGCTGTCGTGTGTAGTTTAATACTCCCCCTCAAGCTCAACCATGATGAATGGTTAAGCTTGGAACCATAAAGACTCACCACATTAAAAACCTTAAGATGCAAAACCCTTTGGGACAAAAACATCTTAAGGGAAAAAGAGTATGGATCTTTTGGCTAGAGGATTCCCTGGTTGGGAATGTTTATGAGTCCAAGTTTTGGAAATATGGACTCACATACCTTTAAACTTGCGGATTTGGTGAATATATCTGCAAGTTGATCCGAGCTCCTTGTGTAACATGGTAGAACAATTCCTTGCTCCACTACTTGTCTCACTTTGTGGCAGTCTACTTCAATGTGCTTGGTTCTCTCATGAAACACATTGTTGGATGCTATATGTATAGCAGCTTGGTTGTCACAATGCATGGTGATTGGTGTTGTAACTTCTATGTTTAGATCCTTGAGCAGATTCTTGAGCCAGGTAAGTTCTGTGGTGAGCTTCCTCATGGCTCGGTATTCAGCTTCAGCACTTGAACAAGAGACCACCTTCTGCTTCTTTGTTTTCCATGTAACTAGGTTGCCTCCAATGAATGTGCAATAACCGGTAGTTGATCTCCTATCATTCCGGTCTCCAGCCCAATCAGCATCACAGTAGCCCACGATTTCAGAGCTTCCGTTGCGCCCCATCCAGATGCCTTGGTCGTGTGTCCCTTTTAGGTATCTTAAGATCCGGTCCACCATGTTCCAGTGATGCACCTTTGGGGCTTGCATATGTTGACTGACCTGATTCACAGCATAGCACAAGTCAGGTCTAGTAATGGTTAGATAAATTAGCTTACCAACCATCTTCCTATAGAGTTTGATGTTTCCAAACATCTCATCTCCAAGATCCCCCTCACGTTCCACCTTGTACCCTTCTTCTAGGGGAGTATTCGCTGGTTTAGCTTCTAATCTTCCTGCATCAACTAGAAGATCAAGTGTGTACTTCCTTTGTGATAAGAAGAGGCCTTCTTGTGTTCGGCGTACTTTTATCCCTAGGAAGTACTTTAGTTCACCCTTGTCATTCCCTGAGATGATTATATCATCTACATAAATGAGAATGACTACAATACCTGTTTGACTTTAGAGTGTGAAGAGGGTAAGATCCGCCTCAGACTTCCTAAAGCCCATATCTCTAAGTGTGATACTTAGCTTATGGTACCAAGCTCTTGGTGACTGTTTAAGGCCATAGATAGCTTTTCTCAGCCTTAGAACCTTTCCTGGAGTCACCGTATCTTCAAGGCAGTGTGTAATTTGGCTACTGGTGCAAAGGTGTCATTGTAGTCTTCTCCATAGGTCTGAGTGAAACCTCTTGCAACTAGTCTTGCCTTGTATCTTTCTATCTCTCCATTGCTTTTTGTATTTAATGGTAAAGATCCATCTGGAGCTCACTGTCCTCTTGTCCTTAGGTAACTCAGCCTCATCCCAAGTGTGGTTAATGTCCGTGGCATTGCATTCAGCCTTAACTGCATCTCTCCACACCTTAAGCTCCTTTGCTTCCTCATAGTTTCTTGGTATATGATCTTGGTTGAGGACTGCTGCAAATGCTTGATGTTCTAAGGGAATATGAGATAGGGAGCAAACTGCTTGAGTTGGATGAGCTACTGCTTGGGCATTGTAGTATACTCTTGTGTTCATCCAATTTGAAGCTGGTTGCCTCACTCTTTGACTCCTTCTAAGAACCACTGGATTGTCTTGTTGGGCCGCCTGTTCTGTCTGTTCTTCTTCTTGTTCTTGTTGTTCCTCCTCAGGTTCAGATTGATCATGGATGTGTGGGATTGTTTCTTGGTTTCTCTGTCCAAGTTCAAGCTCATCACGTTCTATGCCTCCCTCATGATCAAGTGAGCTAGCCGAAGGAGTACTAGATGGAGAAGTGGTTGGCGGTTCTTGGAGAGTTGGCTTTGATGGTTTTGGTAATGTTATCCCAAAATTCTCCATAAGGTGTCTGAGGTTGGTGGCTCGGTCCGAGGTAGATTGGGAGAGATCTTTGAGATCATCCCAATTCTTTTCTTCATAGAATCCTTTTGATTATACAAATTGGACATCCCTGGATACAAGTACCTTACTAGACTCTGGATTGTAGCACTTGTATCCCTTTTGAGTAGTTGAATAGCCAATAAACATGGCTTTAACACTCTTGGCTTCCAATTTATTTCTTTGTTCTCCTGGAACAAGTACGTAACACACACACCCAAAGACTCGTAAGTGTGAGATAGATGGTTTACTTTTATTAAGTACCTCAAATGGAGTTAGGTCCTCCAAGACTTTTGTAGGTAGGCGATTGATGAGATAGCAAGCTGTGACAAGGGCATCTCCCCAAAATATCTTTGGAACATTGTTTTGGAACATGATGGACCTTGCCACCTCCATGAGATGCCGGTTCTTCCTTTCAGCCACTCCATTCTGTTGTGGTGTGTATGTACAGCTAATTTGGTGGATGATTCCATGTTTTCTCAAGTATTGCTTGAATGCTAGACTTGTGTATTCCCCTCCATTATCTGATCTAAAGATTTTGATCTTGGCATTGTAATGGTTAGTCACATATGCATGAAACTTAGTGAATACTTCTAGGACCCTATCTTTTGTAGGTAAGAGTGTTATCCAGGTATATTTTGATTTTTGATCTATAAAAGTGACAAAGTACTTATGATTATCCCTATACATGCATGGTGAAGTCCAAACATCATAGTGAATAAGATCAAAACAATTTTCATAAATAGTTGAAGACTTGGGAAACACTGATCTACAATGTTTTCCAAGTATAAAAGCTTCACATTCATTATTTTTAAAAGACATGCTTGGCAACAATAGTTCTAAGGCCCTAGAATGGGGATGTCCTAGTCTAGAATGCCAAATAGCACTATTAGCCTTATTTAAAATAGAATTAAAAGCAATAGATAGAGTTGAGTCTGGTTGTATGTCTTCAAGTACATACAAATCATTCTTGGACACACCTTTTCCAAGGACTTTATTGGTCTTAATATCCTGAAAATAAACATCATTAGGACCAAAGATTGCATAGCAATTAAGATCAGAGGTTGTCTTCTTAACACTTAGTAAGTTGGAGGTAAATGTAGGCATATAGAAGGCAGTTGATTCTTTATCAAACAACTTAAGGTTCCTAATTCCTCTAATTGGTATCTTATCTCCATTAGCTGTTAATACATCTCCTAAAGCTGGTTCTATATTGCTCATTAGATTCTTATCACTAATCATATGATGAGAGGCTCCTGAGTCTACAATAAGTGGTTTAGAGGTATTTAAAGCTTGGAATGAGTTACCAGAGAGGTTTGATTCTTTGAGTGCCTTGACCAGTGCATCAAGGTCGGATTTCCTCACAAACTCTTGTTGGAATGTTGCAAGTGCTTTCCCATCTCCTTCAGTGATTGTCGTGAATGAGCTTGGGCTTTCCTTGTTCCTTGGTTCAAGAGTTACTTCTTTAGTGAGGTTGGCTCTTGGTTGGTTTCCCACTTTTGGCTTTAAGTGTGGATGGAGGATCCAGCACTTGTCCTTGGTATGTCCTTCCTTCTTGCAGTGGTCACAGTATGCCCTCCTTTCTCCACAATTTAAGCCTATCTTATGGTACACAGCTACTTTGTTGGCTGAGATGAGTTCTCCTTTGCCTCCAAAGAGACCAAGTGAACCTTGTTCCTTCTGAATCTTATTGCACACTTCTTCAAGGCTTGGAAGAGTGTCTGACCTTAGGAGGTGTTTGATGAGATCATTGTATGAGGAATTTAAAGTCAAGAGAAGTCCAAAGACTTTATCTTGCTCACGCCTCTCATTCAGAACCATGGGATCCACTGTGCTTGGTCTAAGCATTTCAAGTTCAGCTCATAAGGATCTGAATTTACCAAAGTGTTGAGTGAACTCCATGTCTTCTTGAGTTAACTCATTGATGGCTTTCTTAACTTCAAACACACGGCTGAGATTGGAGGTGTTGCCATAGACGTTTTGAAGGGTCTCCCACAGCTCTTTGGCTGTCTCACTGTAGGAATATGCTTCAAGGATAGTTGATTCAAGTGAGTTTGGAATCACAGATAGGACTAGTTGGTCTTCTTGAAACCACCTGTCTTCATTGGTGATAGCCACTTCCTGACCAGTTCCTTCAACCGTGGCATTAGGTGCTTCACTCCTAAGGATGTGACTCCATAACCCACGGCTACATAGCACTGTCTTGGTGGTTCTAGCCCATAAGAGGTAATTAACCCCTTTCAAAGTTACTGGAACAACAACTCTTGTGCCTTCCATGATGATTACAAACGATTTAGGTGATGAAAGAGTAGGATGAAGTGTTTTCAAGAAATAAATAATCTTAACCTCTCACAACTCAGCACCACAAGGATTTGAGGATTGTTCAATCTCAGAGTGAGGAGATTAGGAGGATTTATTTCAAGAGTGCACAAAGATTTTGAGATTATAAGAGCCAAGGCTCTGATACCATGAAAGAATATGCGGATTAATATGTGGAAGAATAGAGAGTTTCTGAGTAAGATGAAGAACACAAGTATGAAAGACTAAGAGAATTTCGTGACAAGAGAGAGAGAGAGAGAGAGCTGGCGGCTGCTTTTAGAGAATAGAGAAGGATTATTGTATTTCCTTGACAGATTAGTTACATAGGTTAGAGTATTTATAACCTAAGTTACAATAAATACATTAATTACATTAATTAGGCTCACATATTTACTTTCCATAAACTATTTGTTGCCTAAATCTAAAAGGGAAAGCAATTAACTTCCTCTCCAAACTTGATTAATCAACATCCAAGGCCATTAAAGTCTCCCAGCCGCCTGTACCTTTCTTCTAGAAGTCTTCTGGTTGGGCTTGGTGCTTTCTTTAGTATTCCAGCTCCAAGCCTAAGTTAGTTAGGCCTTCTCCTTGCTGTCGTGTGTAGTTTAATAATGCATAGTCTTCCTAGGTTCTTTTTCATCCTATGAACATTTCTAGATGAGAATATTTAATCAATCAATCAAGGAATAAGTAGAAGGTTTAGAGATAGCCTTTGCAAAGACTTTGATAAGCCTTTGTGAGTTTCCTCCTTTGTGATTGATTATGATCTGAACTTGCAGCATGTGTGCTTTGTTGATTTTCTTTTCAAGCACACACCAAAGGTCACCTTACTCCATGGGAGAGCTGATTCATCAAATTCCACCAGTCTTTCATCTCCACTTCTTTTGGTGGCTGTTCTTGGTGGCCATTGGTTCTAACTTCTTCTCCATGTGTTGTGCCTTTTTCACTTGCTCTTTTTTGTCTTTGTTAGACAATAAGCAAAACATCAACTCCCATCTTAAGTCTTTGAACCTATTGAGAATAGGCAGATTCTAAACAAAAGATAGTGAGTGAAAGAGATTGATTAAGAGTAACTAAACTTAATTTTAAAAATTGCCTAAGGATTTTTGGATTCAACATGCCTTCTTAAACTTATTTTCCTAAGTAAAAGACAAGGTTCTCTTCCCCTAGGATCAATGCAATTCATCACAAATGATTCATCTAGCTAAACTAGGTTCAAAATGTCCCATTTTACCAATTTCTAAATACATGAACAAAACTCAATAAAATTCATGATTTACTAACCACCTAGATACCAGATTTCCTAGAGTTCTAACTCACACAACCATCAATGAAATCAATAAAATAGTTGGATAAGAGTTTAGAAATAGCCTGAATGCATAAGACTTTGATACTAGGTCTTTGCATTTGAGTTTAGGAACTGGTTCTGATCTAGGCACTCCCTTTCATTATGTTGCTTTTCAAAGTGCCTTTGGTGGTCCAACAATGTCTCCTCCTTTGGAACAGCAACTTAGGTACAATCCATTGAATTTTCCATCTTAGAAAGTTTATCCTTTCTTCACACCTCTCCTCTTTTTTTTCTTTTTTTTAATTAATTGATGGCATCACCTAGAGCTGATCCAAGCAGCACCAGTGTCTTGTCTGATACTCCGTAACCCAAATTTGTTCTAGATACTTAGCGTCGGTGAAATGGAACTTTCTGCCACTAATGCACTGTGCCGCAGGGCCCTCACCAACCTTCAGAACATACTTAGCAAGATCAAAGACTTTGCCTCCAATGGTGAGCAAAACAGTGGGCCCATTGGGCTGGAAGACTCTCGCATATGATGTTTATTAAGTCCAATATGCGTTCCTGAGTCATGTTCTGCCTCAACTGGCTCTGTATCCAAACAACTGCCATCTCACATGCAGAACACGTGGCTGAATCAGAATAACACAGATGATGTCCTCTTCAATGCGAGACAAGATTGTCTTCTTCTCATCTTCACTAGCTGCAACTAGCTCCATTACCAATGCATCCTTTGCAGCTTCTTCAGCCGATGCCATGACACTCATATTTCTATATTGAAAACGCAGGTGGTTCCATGCTTGAACATCTGATCACTCTTCTTCGAACTTTTCACATGTTGGTCATCAAAATTTCTCCTACGCGTGCTTAAACTCAACACGCCGGCACCTGAGATCACCGAAGCTTCGCTGTGTGTGGTCACGGTCACCACGCAGCTCAGCCCCCTTCTTCTTTCTCCTCGTGGAGTCTCCACCTCTAGAGTTGACTTCAGCTTTGATTTCTTTAGACCGTTTGACCATCAGCATCCCAACAATATTTTGTTCTTTAACTATGTGGGATATGCATATGTATCTTCCTTCGGCTTCTGCCTTCTCATAAACCAAAAATAAAGCTCGTATCACATCATGTATATCTACACGAGGAGCACTTGGTTCTCCCGTGATTCAAAACCATACTCAAGTTTTGGCACTGAAGATGATGGAACTGGGCATGCGACATGAAAGACACCACTGCAACCTGAAATCGCAGATTGAAGAGAGCCATAGACCAGAACATCAGCCTTGAAGAGCTTGAGATTGTCACCGGCTTTCTCGAGCTTCTTCAAATGAGCATACTTTTCTTTATCAGGGTCTCTGATAGTGCCATGGAAGAAGTAATCCTTAGAGAGGAGAAGATCGACGACCCACGAAGCCAGAAACCCTCCTGCACCGGTTACACAAACCTTTCCTTTCTCCACCGCCACCACGTGTAATCATCTCCTTATCCTGCAGCTTCACGATGACGACTCTGGGTTCCGGGAGTTTATCCTTTGTTTCAGGGTGCACTCTGTTCTGTCAAAGTTCTGTAACAATGCTCTGTTTCTGAATCTGTATTTCAACAGCGATCAAGGCACCAACAGCGGTACTCCGACGTGGAGTTATGGTACAGCTCTTCCAGTTATGGAATCTGGATTTAGGCAAGCTTCTTGGTAACTGAAACTCAGCTGAGCTGCTAGGTCCAAGAACGGCAAGAATCTCTCTGTCGCGAGTCTCGCCGGAGATATTGTCAACAAGGGTCTTAGTCTTTGGGAAAGATATCCTCCTCCATGTCGTTAAGTTGTGAAACTCAAGCTTGCGGTGAACAGAGACGTTGTAAGTGAGGTTGTTGAAAGATAGAACGAACGGAACAAGATGCATAAGATCATAATCTTCATCATCTTTCTAACGTCGCTAACGTTCTGGAGAAGTTGACCCAAAGTCAACGAAGAACTAATCATCATGGAATGATACGACAACGCATTATCAAAGGCATGATCTTCTGTTTATGAGAGGGTACCCATCGAACCCGTGTGGCGTGTGTTTAGGAACTCTTCGTTCTCTATTTTGCTAGTTTGTTTCTGTATACCCCTTGTTTCTGTATCTGGATTCTTGAGTTCATTTCTGCTTAGGAGCACTCATCACGTATTTGAAACACAGCTACAAAGTGTTGTGTCAATGCATCTAAGCAGGCGATTACTACACCCTCTTCCATGAAGCATAAAACTCGACCAAGACATATTTGTTCTCCTTCCTTATTCACGTATCCAGCCAATGCTACAGTATTGCGTGGACCCTCATACTTTTGGATAAGATAGTTTGAGGAGATGGTAGTGAGTAGTTTCTTGCCAACCAAGTCAACAACCTAACTTCCTTCAACTAACTTCAACCAACCCCTCCAACAGATTTTAACCAACTCCAACCAACTAAATCTACTTCTAACAATCCTTATCCAATTCAGCAAGATTTAAAGCACAAAATTCGAATTTCAATACACCAATCCTAAAAAAATTCAAGATTCCTTTATTTTCAAAAATTTCACTGATTAATAAGGATATCAAGAAAATCAATCTTGAAGACATAAACCTATCAGATTAAACTGAAATTTCATGGAGACCCTCACAAGATACTTATTTAACTTTCCAGATTTAAAGAATTAAATAAAAATGAGAAAGGATTAGAATTTTATCACCAGGATCTTGTTATGGGCGATTTTGGACGTCTCTGAGGAATACTTCAAGCAAATCTTTCAAAATGAATGGAATTGAGTTCTGCTTTCTTTAAAAAGAAACTAGACTCGAAGGGATTGAGGTTAGGATTTAGAAAAATACGTTTTGATTAAGAATCGACGTCGGGGTGACCTGGGAAACACAGAGGTTCGCGGCGGAGGCACTCGCAAAGGACCTTTGCAAGAAAATTCGTAACTTTTGATTCCCTGAGTAAAATGATGCAATTCAAATGGGCGTGGCTTCATAACTCGCCTATGTACAATCCAGAGAAAGCAGATCATCAAAAGCTGTCGTGGTTTGGCCGGACATTGCATTACAAGATGATTTTCGATTTCAACTAAGAAAATGATGAAGAACAAGAAGATTTCTTCTTGAATCAATGAATGAATGATCAATTTTACCCAGTTTTGATGCAACCTGGCTCTGATACCATGAAATAATAATAGATTTAGGTTCGCCATTGATCAAGAGAATAGAGAGAGTTTTAGAGGCAAGAGGATGAGAGAAAGGAATTTTTATTAATAATGAGAGAATATTTTCTCTTAGTGACAAATGTGAAGGGAGATAGTTATTTATACTATTCTAGTCTAGGCTTGTTTGAATACAAGGATTGCCTTATACATGAATGGCTACAAGGATAACATAACACTAGAACACAAACAAGCCTTAGACACTCCCCTTTGACATTAACACTTCACGCCTTTATACATGAATTAAAGGCTTTCATCTTTCATCATTTCTTCTTCATTCCAACAAAATCAAAGGTTATTACTTTTATAACCCTACCGATAACAAAGTGTTTGTTGATCGTAATGGTGTTTTTCTTGAAAGAGAGTTTCTCTCTAAGAAAATCAGTGGGAGTAAAGTATCACTCGAAGAAGTTCGAGAGACACAGAAGCATGTTCCAACTTATGAGGAAGAACATCAGTTGGATTTACGAAGAATCGTAGATCCTTTACCTGTGGAACATATGGAACCTGTGGTGCGTAGGTCCGTACGGACACGTCACGAAACTGATAGATTTGGAGATTGGGTGATGGATCATCATGAACTATTAATCATAGAGATTGATGAACCTATATTTTTTTAGGAAGCAATGATGGGCCATGACTCCGATAAATGGCTAACAGCCGCAGAATCCGAAATGGACTCCATGTCTATTAACAAAGTATGAACTTTGGTTGATTTACCTGATGGTGTTAAAACCATTGAGTGTAAATTGGTTTTCAAGAAGAAAATAGACATGGATGGTAATATACATATATACAAAGCTAGATTGGTGAAAAAAAGTTACAAACAAATATATGGTATAAACAATGATGAAACATACTCCCCAGTAGCAATGCTTAAGTCCACTCGTATTATCCTAGCAATTGCCACTTATTAAGATTATGAAATTTTGGCAAATGGATGTGAAAACAGCTTTCCTTAATGGAAATCTCTAAGAGGATGTGTACATGACACAACCCGAAGGTTTCAAATCTCCTCAAAATGCTGGGAAGGTATACAAGCTTCAATGTTCTATTTATGGTTTGAAGCAAGCATCTCGGAGTTAGAAACGAAGAAGAACCATGCGTTTACAAGAAGACTAGTGGGAGCACAATTGTATTCTTAGTATTGTATGTGGATGATATACTTCTGATTCAGAATGATATTCCGATGATTAATTCTGTAAAGACTTTGCTAGAAAGTTATTTCTCAATGAAAGACATGGGAGAAGCCGCGTATATACTTGGAATAAGAATCTATAGATACAGATTTAACAAACTTATTGGATTATGTCAAGACACTTATATAGATAAGGTCTTGCACAAGTTCAAATGCATAATTCCAAGAAAAGTTTTCTACCAATGTCTCATGGCATGACGTTCAGCAAGACTCAGTGTCCTGCGACACATGTTGAGCGAGAGCGCATGAGTCGAATCCCATATGCTTCTGCTATAGGATCTATCATGTATGTCATGCTTTGTACTCGTCCAGATGTTGCATGTTCTTTAAGCATGACAAGTAGATACCAATCTGAGCCAGGTGAGAGTCACTGGACAGCAGTCAAGAAGAACACCCTTAAGTATTTGAGAAAGACGAAAGGGATTATGGGAATAGATGATTCCAGTACAAGTGGGAGATTTTTGGGAATGTCCTGAAATTATTTGTACTTACTTTTATGAAAGTCGCAAAGTCGAGGTTCGACAATCGTATAATATTAGGTGATTATAATGTTTTGCTAGAAACCGCTTATAATCTATAAATTGAGAATCTATTATTAATAATATACGATCCTACATGGTCACACACCTAAACGAATTGAATCAAGTTATAATTGTGTTTAATTAGATTAAACCAATTTGGGTTTATTCTTATGATCTTTAGATGTTTAATCCAAATTGTTGGATTAATTACATGTAATGGACTTAAGCCCATGAGACCATAATTTTAATTAGGTCATTGTTGGGCTTTATGGAAGACGTCATATATATATATATATATATATATATATATATATATATATGTTCACTTGCTTTAGAGATGATAAGAAAGAAGTTTCTTAAGCCACCATAACAAAACCCTGAAAAACAATCAAATAAAAGCTTGAAGAGATTCGATCTCGACGGCACTAGCATCCCATTAGATTCAGTTCTTGTGCGTACGGATACCGGTAGAGATATGATGCTTGGAATGCTTGAAAACCTGGTTTCTTTTGTTTATCATTCCGATGCAAACTTTTCAGAAACATCTAGATATATTCAAGATCTTAACTTCTAGTTTAAGTTCGGTATTTACTTGAGATCCTAGGCATATGAATTTATTAGCTAGGTTTATAATTTTTTTTTATAAACCAGTATGAATTCCAACAAGACAATCATCGTGTGTTTCTTTTAAAAAACTGTGTAATGGTAGTTTGAGGCTAATGTAATTACCACTGCTCCGTAATAAAAGAGAAGTTTTACTTTTTGTTCAAGTGTATCAATATGCTGTAGGTCTTGCTCCAAAAATATTTTGCAAAACCAATATTAGATCATTAATATCATAAATTAAATTAAAACCATAAACAAACTAAAACAATGGAAAAAAATCATAGACAGCAATCTTAGCAAGTGTATCCAAACAAGGTTGTGTTGTAAAAAATAGAGAGCTAAATTAAGAAAGGATTAATCTTAAAGCGGTAATTACTTTCTAATTGTGGACGAGGGAAGATGAGGCAAATACCTAATTACGATCATAGTTTTATCCTCTTCTAAGTTTCGTCTATTCAGTTTCATTGATCCAAAAATGAACTTGTTTTGTTAATTCTTGGGTCAATCTACATCAAAATTAAGAAATTTTAGGTAAAAATTAAAATAAAAACAAAAAGATAACTTAACAAATATAATATAATTTTTAACACATAAATTATCCTGATCCATTATAAAAGTCGAGAAAATAGACCCTTTAGGCTCATACAAGCTATATACAGATTTAGAACCAACATTAAGTAGTGACCACATTTAGTTATAAACATAACTTCCTTTTTTGGCTTCGGAGGAGAAAATCTCATCCAAGACTCGAGTGGTAATCCAACGGCCTGTTGTTAACTTGACGGTGTGCCGTTCCAATCTCACAAGCATTTACTCTTGCTGCGAATCGGAGGGAGCACAGAGACTCACCAGATGAGGAAGGTTCCGGTGTGATGTTTACAAACATTAACGTCTTCGAGTTGCCACCTAAACAGGGCTAATAACAGAACTCGAGAAAGTTTCATTTCTGTTCAAACATATTACATATAATATGATGGTCAAATGATTATGAATTTTGTGCTTTACCTGAAGAAGATAAGTGAGCTTCGAGTTTCTGAAGAAAAATGGATCAAAATGGCAAGTTTTAACCTGTATGGTATTGTGTAACTTCTGTCGTAGCTTTTCACCTTTGATGAGTTGTCTTCCTTTTCTAAGTGATCTTTCAGCTCGATAATGCTTTTCTTTTGCTCTTCAAACTCGTTGATTTTCTCAAAGGTAGACAAATGGGCCACCTAACCATAATGGACAAATATGAATAAGAATTTAGATATTTTCATACATATATTCATTTCCATATGTTACACTCAAGAATATGATCAGACCTGCAGTTTCTTCTACGAAGCTACAAATTGATCCTGTAACTTTTGTAGCACCTTATTTTGAGAAGAACACTTACTCTAGGCAAAAAATATTAGATTATCGTAAAAAAAAGACATCTCCCGATACATGGATTTTTTAGTGCAATCAATAATGAAAATAAACATCAAGGTCATTTATGGTGCCTTTGAAGTCATTTTGCTTGGTTTCTTCGACTTGCAGATTTTTAACTTCCGAGATATGGCGGTCATGATCATCCTTGACCTGTTGAATTTCCACCTTGAGACTTATAATTTCATTCACCAATTCATCTATTTGCTTTATGTTATCATCTTGAAACACCTGACAGAAAAAAAGACACAGGTCATACCCTGATCTAACAAACAGTTTTATCTCGTTTATTGAAGAAACGCAGAATTAAATTACCTTGGAGGCAGCAAGCTGATCCTGCAGTGCTTTATATTGACCCTTTAAGTTACTAATATTTTCTAGAATGCCAGTTCGTTTTCTCTCATCGCTTTCTAGTTTCATGAGCTTCAGCAAGATCACCTTGGATCTTGCTATTGTACAGCTGCAAGCTCGAGTTATACTCTTGCAAGAGTTTGAACATGTAATTGACAGCTTTAATCTGAAACACACAAAAGAAAACCCTCAAAAAACATTCAGTGTCAGTCAAAATTAATCATTTCCCTTTGAGATCTTTCTGAAATTTCTCACCCTTTGGTTAGCTGTTTGAAGCTCTCCTGACATTTTTCCCAGATCTTTTGTGAGAGCAGCTTGCAACTTTTCAACAGCAAATCTTGCTTCTCTCTCTTTTCCAAGCAAACCAATTGCAGCCTTACGCAAAACAACACTGAGTTAGAAACCACATAAAATGAACTAGCCACAAGTTGCTTTTAACTAGAACCAGCAGTTTTTTACCAACTTTTTTACTTGTTCTTTGTTAAGTTGCATCTGAACAGAGAAAAAGTTCTTCCTCAGCTCATCGAAAACCAAATTCAGCTCCACTTTCTTCTCTTTCAAACTAACCTCTGCAAACAAATGCAAACAAGATCAGTTTTCTTCAGTCCAAAATGTTCATAAAAAGAACCAGCTATATAAAAAATTCCTCAGGTTGACCGAATACAAAGCCTTAGCCTTTTAACATAACCGCCTTCGTAAAGACGCAAAGATAGTGGTGGATATGGTGGAGTGATACAAGCGTAGTGGCGGGGTTTTCTTCAACCGAGAAACTCGAGGCTTAGGTACACGGTGAGATGGAGTGAGGGTGGAGCGAAAGGATCACACAAGCTGCGGAATACTTGTGATACACCATAGGAACTTCAGCCTGGAAAGTATGAAGTCGCGGCTAACTCATCAAGGAGGAGAGGAGACGCCGAATTTAGACAAGGGTCTTAGGTTTTTTTTTTCAAATTCAAGTTGTGTTATTCATTGCAAGTAATAAGGCTCATATAGGCCTTTAGTTTACAACCTAGGGTAAACAACATGATGTTTCCCCAAAACAACAAGAAGTCTAAATAAAAACAACAAGATGTTTTAAATGGACAAATGGGCCTAGGCCAAGACTTAAAGACAAAGGTCTTGGGCCTAGGGTAATTCGCCAATAACTAGGAACTGGGCTTAAGGCCTTAATTCGACAGTTAGTCTAAAAACAAGAACAAGATAGGTAAGCTCCATAAAGATAGGGCCAAAGTTGACTTGGGCCCGTGGAGGATGTTGGCTTGAAAACGGGCCTTGGTTGCCATGCGCACTAAGAGTGTTGCCTCATTAAAACCTTCTTCGGAAAACCCAGTGGGACAAAACCGAAGGTAGGAAAAAGAGTACAATGTCTTAGCTCGACTTTTGGTGCTTTTATCGAATGGTAATTGTGAAGACACCCGTGCTGGAAGAATCTTCGAATAATAACCTCCATAATTATGGGTGGGCTGAAAACGAGCCTTGGTGGACCGGTCCAGGGGCTGGCTTGTGGGACGGCTCGGATGTGCTGTGAGGGGCCTGGTCGTGGTCTGGCCAGTGCTAGACTGGTCCTTGCTCTCCGGCTTGCCTCGCCAGTTCGTTGAACTTGTGCTCCAAGGCTTGGGCCTTGGCTCGCGTCAGGGGTCCGGGTGGCACTTCTGGGACGGTAGTGGGTCTGATATCCTCATCATTCCCTCGCTCTTGAAGAGCTTTGGTCTCCAAAGCAAACTCCTCACCTCCATCCAACAACTATAAGTCAGCAACATTGAAAGTAAGTAGACACATTGAACTCACCTGGAAGTTCCAGCTGATAGGCGTTTTCATTGATTCGTCGGAGGACTCTGAACGGGCCGTCTCCTCGGGGTGCAAGCTTACTCTTCTGTTTCTAGGGAAAACGTTCAAACCGTAGATGAAGCCAAACCCAATCACCTTCTTGAAACACCACATGTCAGAATCCCTTGTTAGTGTGCTTGGTATATTGTTTCGTACGCTTCTCCAGATTGGCTTTGACCTTCTGATGCAGTTTCTTCACATACTCTGCCTTGGTTTCGCCATCCATGCTAATGGCGTCTCCTGAGGGTAGTCGTGTGAATTCCATGGGTGTAGGCGGATTGAAACCATACACGACCTCAAACGAAGTCATTTAAGTCACGGAATGGACGAAACGGTTGTAAGCAAACTCCACGTAAGGTAGACACTCGAGCCAATTCTTAAGGTTGAGTCTGATCATTGCTCATAACATAGTGGATAGAGTCCGGTTGACCACCTCGGTCTGCCAATCGATCTGGGGATGGTACACGGTCGATAACAACAAGTTTGTTCCATAGTGCTCGCCGGAATTGGCTGAGGAACTTGATGGCTCGGTCCGAGACAATTGTCCTTGGGATGGCGTTTAATCTGACTACTTCCCGGAAGAACAGGTCTGTTGTCTTGCTGGCGTCGTTGGTCTTATTGCATGGAACGAAATATGCCATCTTGGAGAAACGGTCGACCACGAAAAGGACGGAGTACTTGTGGTTTATTTTGGGCGGTGCCAGTACATACTCCATCGAGATGTCTGTCCAGGGGGCAATAAGGATCGGTAGTGGCATGTTGAGGCCTTGCGGATGCATTTTTGACTTGGCCCATTTACAGACTAGGCACCGGGCATAGTGGGCCTCCACATCTCGGCGTTGATGAGGCTAGTAGAAATGTTCTTTAAGCATGGCCAAAGACTTGTCGACAACAAAGTGTCCCATTAGGCCGCTTCCATGGACCTCCCGTAGTAGTAGCCCGCGAATGGATCCTCGGGGAATGCAGAGTCGTCTCTCTTTTAAGAGTAATCCGTCAAACAGGTAGAACAGTCCCTATGCGCCCTTCCCGTGTTCTTGGAAGGCTTCCTTGGAATCCTCATCGTTCGGTTATAGTTCATTGAGCATCTCAAAACCCATTACCTTGGACTTCATAACCGAGATAAGGGTATGTCTCTGGGATAACGCGTCGGCTATAATATTGTCGTCTCCTTTTTTGTACTTGATTATGTAAGGAAACGTCTCGATGAACTCAAGCGAACGTGTGTGTCTCTTCTTTAGTGCGTTCTGGCCCTTGAAGTGTTGAAGGGTCTGGTGATCCATATGAATAACGCACTCCATAGCTAGCAAATAGTGTTGCCACGTCTCCAAGGCACTGACTAAAGCGTAGAGCTCTTTGTCGTAGGTAAGGTAGTTCAGGGCAGCTCCGTTTAATTTCTCACTAAAATAGGCAACCGGCCTGCCTCCTTGCGTTAAGACGACGCTTATGCCCACTGCTGAAGCGTTACACTCGACCTTGAAGGTCTTAGTAAAATCCGGCAATTTGAGGACCGGAGTGTGTGTAAGGCGTTCCTTCAGTAGCTTGAATGACTTCTCTTGCTCTGGGCCCCATCTGAACTCCTTGTTCTTCTTGATCGTAAACGTCAAGGGCATGGCAATCGTGGTGAAGTCGCGAACAAAGCGGCGATAGAATCTAGCTAATCTGTGGAAGCTCCGGACCTGGCTGGCGTTTGCTGGTGTGGGCCATTCCTGGATGGCTCGTATATTCTCCTTGTCAACTATAAGTCCTTGTCTGAGAAGATGATTTGGTCGGTGCAGAAGGTACACTTCTTTAGGTTGGCGTAGAGCTGTTCCTTCTGAAATGCCAGGATCACGGCCTTTAGATGCTCCAGATGAGCTGCGTAGGTCTTACTATAGACAGACCTAAAGGCATCACAAGCCATTCATACAGGCCTTGCTTGGTTTTAAATGCGGTCTTCCATTAATCGCCTTCTCGCATCGAACTTAATGGTATCCGCTCTTAAGGTAGATCTTGGAAAAGATGATCGCTCCGCCAAGCTCATCTAACATGTCGTCCAATCGTGGAATTGTATGTCAGTACTTAATGGTGATGTTGTTGTTGGCGCGGCAGTCAACACATATCCTCCAGATTCCGTCATTCTTGGGCACGAGGAGGACTGGGACGATGCATAGGCTGAGGCTTTCTCTCATGTATCCTTGCGCCATAAGGTCTTGAAGCTACTTCTCTAGTTCTTTGGCTTCTTTGGGGTTCACACAGTAGGCAGGTCGGTTCGACAGTTGGGCTCCGAAGATGAAGTAAATGTGGTGCTTAATCCCTCTGATTGGCCGCAGTCCTGGTGGGATTTCATCTGGAAAGATGCCAGCATACTTTTCTAATAGTGTCTTGACTTCCTTGGAAACACTGTCCTCTTCTTTAGCTGAGCTTAATAGCTCTCGGTATAGCAGTAGGACGACTTGCGTCTCTTCGGTCTTGACGGCTTTGCGGACGTCTGCAACATTAATAAGGAAGTTCTCCTTCCAAGCATGCTGGTCCTTTGCCATTTTAGTCTGCATATCTCGGACTTCTTGTGGTGACATTGGGGCTAAGTTAAACCGGCGTTTGTCATATACGAATGAGTAGAAGTTGGTCTGTCCATTGTGTGTTGCCTCCCGGTCGAACTGCCAGGACTGTCCCAAAAGAAGATGTCCAGCTGACATCGGGACTACGTTGCATAACACTTGATCTTGATATCGTCCAATTCTGAAAGACACTTTAACTTGATCAGAAACAAAGAGATCATTCTTGTTGTTAAGCCACCTGAGATGGTTGGGTCGCACATGCTTGGTCGTAGCTAGTCCAAGTTTTCCGACCATGTACTTGCTAGCGGCGTTGGTGCATGATCCGCCGTCTATGATCAGGGAACACACCTTGCCAAGAATGGTACACTTGGAGTGGAAGATGTTTTCTCGTTGCTCGATCTCTTAAGGTTCTAGTTTAGAACTAAGGAATCTTCTGATCATTAATAAGTCTCCTGAATCGGCGTATTCAACCTCGTCATCGAAGTGGTCTGGTGTAGGCGCGGGTTCCTCGGTCTTGTCTTTGGATTCATAGTCTCCTGACGCCGTTAAGACCATATTTTGTTGGTTTGGGCATTCTCAAGACATGTGGCCGCGTCCCTTGCTCATAAAACAGGTGATCTCGCTGCTCCGTTGAGGTTGTTTTGTAGAAATAGGGGCGGCTGGTCTCGGGCCCGTGGGAGTGACCTTAGGATCCAGGTTTGTAGGGGTCTTTCCCTTGAACCGCGGGTCGTTATGTGTTCCAAACCAAGTAACTTAACTTCTAACATAGAAAGAAGCGCATACCTTCTACATAAGGTGTCGGCCACAATATTTTCTTTCCCTTGTTTGTACTTTATGACATAAGGAAAGGTTTCTATGAATTACACCCACTTGGCATGGCGCTTGTTGAGTTTTTGTTGCCCTTTTAGATGTTTTAAGGACTCATGGTCTGTGTGGATAACAAATTCCTTGGGCCAGAAGTAATGTTGCCAAGTCTGAAGCGCCCTCACCAAAGCATACAGCTCTTTATCATATGTTGGGTAATTTAGAGTAGCACCTCTCAATTTTCACTAAAATATGCAATGGGCCTGTGTTCCTGCATAAGGACGGCTCCAATACCTAGACCTGAGGCATCACATTTTATTTCGAAAGTGTTAGCAAAATTAGGGAGAGCAAGCAAAAGTGCATGGGTCAGCTTATCTTTGAGTATATGGAAGGCTTGCTCCTGAGGCTGTTCCCACTTAAAACCCACATCCTTTTTAATGATTTCTGTTAAGGGGGCGACAATGGTACTAAAGTCCTTAACAAACCGCCTGTAGAACCCGGCCAAGCCGTAGAAGCTTCGGACGTCACTCACGTTCTTTGGTACAGGCCATTCTTGAATCGTTTTCACTTTTTCTTGGTCCACACTAACTCCCTTTGTACTAACCACAAAACCAAGAAAAATCACATTGTCCGAACCAAAAGTGCATTTATCCATGTTAGCAAACAATCGTTCCTTCCTAAGCACTTCTAAAACAGCCTGAACATGTTTAACATGATCGTTTAGACTCTTACTATAGATCAAGATATCATCAAAGTAGACAACAACAAAATGTCCTATAAATTGTCTAAGCACATGATTCATCAGTCTCATAAAAGTGCTAGGGGCATTGGTAAGCCCAAATGGCATTACAAGCCATTCATAAAGTCCTTGTTTCGTTTTAAAGGCCGTTTTCCATTCATCATCCTCTTTCATTGTAATCTGATGATATCCACTCCTAATATCTATCTTGGAAAACAATTTAGACCCATGAATTTCATCAAACATATCATCAAGTCTAGGAATAGGATGACGATACCTGACCGTGATGTTATTGATTGCTCTACAATCAACACACATCCGGTACTTACCATCCTTTTTAGGAACCAAAAGTACAGGAACGACACACGGGCTTAGACTCTCGCGGATATGTCCCTTTTGCATCAGCTCCTCAACCTGAGTTGGATTTTCTTTGTTTCAACCGGATTAGTCCTATAAGAAGGACGGTTTCGCAGAGCGGCTCCAGGCACAAGGTCTATCTGGTGTTCAATGCCTCGGATGGGAGGCAATCCAGGAGGGCACTCTTCAGGGAAAATGTCTTGAAAAGCCTGTAAAAGCTCAGATAACTCGCACGGTAGCACCGGCTGGGGGTTAGTAGAATGGAGGCAAGCATCCTTATAATGTAACAAAAATAATGGCCGGTGTTCATCTAAATTTTTATAAGTTCCACTAGCTTTAATAAAGAAATTAGTTTTGTTTTTAAGTTCTAGGGGCCTATCTTCTTGTTTTCTTTGTTGCTTAAGATAAAGTTGATCTTTATATACTTCTTGAGGAATCATGGGAACATGGGTTACCTTACGGTTTTGATGAGTGAAATGATGCTTGTTGGTATACCCATCATGAATAACCCTTCGGTCAGACTGCCATGGCATCCCAAGCAGAATATGTTCGGCTTCCATGGGAAGCACATCACATAAGACCTCATCCTTATAACTTCCTATCTCCAGAGGCACCTTGACCTGTTGGGTCACGCAAAGTTCTCCCGCTTCCGTGAGCCATTGCAAAGGGTATGGACGCGGATGTTTAGTAACTTCCAACCCAAGTTTCTTGACCATGCTTTCACTTGCAACATTGGTGCAACTGCCGTCATCAACTATGAGACTGCACACTCTTCCTTTGACAAAGCACCGGGAATGGAACAAGTTCTCCCTTTGGTCAGGATCCTTAGCTTTGGTATGGACGCTGAGAGCACGTTTAGTAACCTGTAACTGGCCTTGGACTGGAGACTCTTCCACCTCGTCCTCGTATTGGTCGTAGACCGGTTCTAGATCCTCTGCCTAATTCTCTGTTTGCACGTCCCCATTCTCCCAAAGGACCATGACCTTTTTGTTCACACATTCATTAGCATAGTGTCCTAAGCCGTGACACTTAAAACATCTTAGATCCCTAGACCGGGGGGGCCTTTCAGTTGCCTTGCCCTTGTCCAACTTACTGCCAAAAGCAGTGGGTTCCGGCCTTGAAGAAAATGGCTTAGGGTCGGGTGATCGTGTGGTTTTAAAGTCTTGGTGGTAAGGCGGTCTATTTCCATATGTTCCTGCACCAAAGGTAGAACGATTAGTAGTTTTACGTTTGAGCTGCTGCTCAATCAAAATGGCTTTATGGAGAAGATCCTCTAGCTCCACATAATGTTGAAGCTCCAAGCGGTCCTGAATGTCCCTGTTGAGACCTCCCAAGAACCGTGACATTGTGGCTTCACGGTCCTCAGTAACCCCCGCACGGATCAACAAGGTCTCCATCTCCTGAAAATAGTCCTCCACTCCACGGCTACCCTGAGTCAGTTGCCTTAGTCTTAAGTGAAGGTCACGGTGGAAATGGGAATGCACAAAGCGCCTGCGCATGACATGTTTTAGCTCTTGCCATGTCTCAATTAGAGGCTCCCTATTGCGCCTTTTGGATATCAACGTTTGGTCCCACCAGCTGAGAACATAATCATAAAATTCCGTCACTGCCACATTCACTTTATTGAAATCAGTAAAGTATTGACAATTAAAAATTAATTCCATCTTTTGCTCCCATTCAAGGAAAGCAGTGGGATCATTTTTGCCGTGAAAGGCTGGAATCTTGAGTTTCAAATTGTTGATGCTGTCTTGAGGTGGTGGTGGTCTTGGTTCACGCACACGCCTAGGCTTTCTTAGACTATGATTTGAATAGTCACTTGGGCAAAAGTGTGCCGCAGCTTCATCACCAAGGAAGCTTTGGTCGGCTGGGTTTCTTATGGAAGAAACTTCTTCTCTCGGTCCAGGCGTTCTAGCTTGTGGATCCGGGGTTCTGGCATGTTGGGTTGATGCCCTAATGTGTTGTTCTGACCGGGGTTGATCCTGGAACAGAGCTCGTCGTCTATCTGGTCGCGGCTCAGGAAAGATGTGCCTTATGTCCTCACTTAGGCCATCTCTCAATCCTGCCTGCATGGAGATGAACCGCTCTTCTATCATGTTGTGCATTCACAGGGTAAGTTCATCCAACAAACGAGTGTGGTTTGACTCTCCATCAGCTTCAGACTGTTCACCTGCCATGATTCACAAAGTATTGGCCAGATCAAACGTTTCAACGAAATAAATCTAATGGGTGTAAAACAAAACAAGCGGATAAACTAGGTCAAGAGATAAGGTTAAGAGTACAGCCTGTTGGTGCTCTGATACCATTTGATATGATCCTAGGGAAGCAGGATCATAACCCAGTCACGTCAACAAGCTGGACAGAGGAATGGACCAAGGGAAGCAGCGGATGTAAAGGATATGAAACGGTTTGGAAAGGCGGGCGAATGATGATGAGAGGAAGATGTAGAGATAAATAAGTGAAGGAAGCGGATGTAAAGATAGGAAGATGGAAATTCCTATCAATCCGACCAGAATTCCAGATTGGATATGACACACCAATAGGGGGTTTCCTAAGCGGCTCAAGGATATTACACACCAGAGATAAATCAGATATGACACACTGATTTGATGATCGGAAACTCTTTAGTCTCAAAGAGAAATTTCATTAAAAGATTTGATGTCTACAATGGTGTCCAATGCCGAATAGAAATAAAAACAAAACCAAAGACAGTGCATGGGTAAAAGGCTTGCATGTAAAGCACAAGTTTCCAAACCAAGCAGGACTTTGACCTTCACGAATTACAACACATTTAACGGAATTTTGAACAAACAATTCAAAAACTAAGACTAAACCAAAGATGGGCCGCTCATTTGGGCCTTAAGAATTTAATTGCAAAAGGCCTTATGCAATTGGACATGTGAGAATACATTTGGGCCTCATCAAAAACCCCTTTTGGAAAAACCCATTGGGAAAAACCCAAAAGAGGGAAAAAGAGCACAAAAAAGTATTCTCTTCCCAATCACATAATTCAATTTGCATATAGTCTTAATACCATACCCAAGTGATATTCATCCGGCTTAGACGCGCCAAGGAATGCCCCAATTCGGTCTTCAAGAGCCTTAGTGCTGGTGCGGGTCAAAGGTCCCTCCGGAATGGTCCAGGGGTCGATGACCCTGGTCGAGTCAGCCCATGGTCGAACGAAAGTATGGTCGGGGCTAAACCCTGGTCGAGACAGGGTCGGGGCTGGAGGGTCAAGTGGTCGAGGCCATGACCGGTCGAGCGGTTGAAGTCGGGGCGGATCGAAGGGTCGAGGCTGGGGCCAGTCGGGTGGCCGAGAGGCGGGTCACAGACATGGTCGAGAGACGGGTCGCGGACATGGTCGAGATACGGGTCGCGGCCATGGTCGAGGACCGGATCATGGCCAAGGGTCGGGTCGTGGACGTGGTCAGTGGTACAGCCACGTACGTTCGCATATCCGTCTGGAACCTCGACCTTGTTCGTTCGCAGGTCATGACCATGGTCGTCCCTGTGTTCGTCTGAACGTCCGTTTGTCCCTTCTTCTTGTTCATCCGTTTGCTTGTCCTCATACTCGTCCTTCTTGTCCTGGATCATATCACAAGATATAAGAAAACGATTTTATTAAGATTCAAGTAAGTGATTACAATGGGAGCTTAAGGTCTCTTTTTATACTAGAAGATAAATCTAGATACATTTTAGGGTGCAATAATGAGCTGGTAATTGCTTTTGTTCTGGCGGGAGTGAGTCATCACAAGGAAGGCGTCTCTGAGTTTCTAGAAGATCATCATAGCCATTGGTGAGCTTCCTTTGAAGAGCCCTGACCCGCCAAATGCAAATACCTCGTTTCCCTTAGAATGTTTCTTCATTCCAACGTAAACCTTCTATTTATTCCTTGATTGATTAAAATTTCTCATCTAGAAATGTTCATAGGATGAAAGAGAACCTATGAAGACTATTCATTGCATTTAGAACCTAGATGGATCCAAAATTCACCTTAACATTCATCATGATTCTCTATTATTCTTCAACATTCTCTTAAGTCTCATCTATTCTACTTAAAATCTTATACTTTTAATCTCCAATATTCTGATTCTATTATTCTCAAGACATTTCCTATTCTCAAGATACTTTTATTTATGTTTAAAGGATAAAGAAGACCAATAAGACATTCATTTTGTGTATGCTCATTCTTCCAAACTTGACTCTTATTCTTAGTGTCAAGCTTGTGGGGGGGGGAAATAAAATGAGCATTCAATGGACACAAGCTGGTTCATGGAATGGACGAATGAGGTCATGCCAAGCGGTCTTGAAATGGACAAGGTTTCAAGCTGGAGCTGGATCATGATCATGCCAAACTTATTTCTGTGACTGTCTAAGCACAAGAAGTGTGTTCAGTCTGATTCTCTCATGGAGGCTGTAAATAAGGTCATCCAAAAATCTTATGTCATTAACTGAGGATAGAACCAATGGCCATCAAGCTACCAAGTCTCATGAAGAAGGAGTAAGCTGGTGGAAAGTGATGAATTACCTCAGGACATCAAAATTCTCTCATCAAAGGTTTTATCTAGGATAAGTTCTTAAACTCTATGATTTTAGGTTGAGAATTTAGCTAGATATTATACTTGATACCATACTTGATCTTAAAGAGTTCTTGAATACTAATCTTTATTTTTGAGTTGCTATGATGTTTTTAGATCAGGAAGTGATGAAAAACAGTCATAAGCATGACTTACCCTACATCAATTACTGGAAGCATGGTGGGAAAGTGTATTAGGAGATAAGTATGCTCACTCTACTCAAGCTTAACTCTACAATCTTATTTTTTTGAGTTAGGCTTATTGAATGTAGAAAGTGAAGCAAAATGAAGCTGGTCAAAGTGGATCCAAAACATATAAGGGAAGAGAACCATGTGATCATGATGAATCCAAAGACCTTAATGTGGAGTCCTTAGAAAACCAGACTGGTCTAGATCATTTCATCCAAATCGCCATCTACTTTTATGAAAGGGAAGTTTATATCATTCTTACATTATAATGCATTGGTTTATCTTGTGAGAATCAATACATGCATGTATATGTGTATGTGAAACAGGTTCAAATTGAAAGATTTAAGGAAAGCTGGATTAAAATCACCTCTTAAAGACAAGGAGTCAAAAGAAAGGGGGAGAAATGGACCAGCCTTAAAAGGAGCTTCAAAACAGCCCTTCACATGTGGTTTATCAAGGCCTTTATACAAGGATTTATGGAGCTCACTGGTGAATTTAAAGCTCATAGATTCAATGGTCAATCCCTAAGCTAAGAAGCACTCTTTTTCCCTTAGTATTGGTTTTGTCCCAAAGAGTTTTCCATACTAAGGTTTTTTTTAATTAGGAAGTTCTTGAAGGTTACAAGCTTGGTTTCTATGTACATTAATCAAGCTTAAAAGGGAGTAAGAGGAAGAAGGAGGAAGTCTCTTCTGTTGGAATGAAGAAATATCTCGGGGAGAATCAAGAAGATGTTTGCATTCGGCTAAGCAAGGGTCTTCAAGGAAGCTCACCAAACGGCTAGTAGGAGCTTCTAGAAGACTAAAGGCGCCAACCTTGTGTTGACTCATCTTTGCCAGCACAAAAGCTAATGACAGCACATTAGACAATCCCTAAATGTTTCTAGGTTATCCTGTTAGTATAAAAAGGCTCTTAAGCCCTCATTGTATGGAACAACTTCTAAGCTAATATGAAATCGTTTTATCTCTTTCCTTTGCAAACATGAGATTTCTTAAACTTTAATCTTTTTTCCAATCTCTAATATATACTATAATCTTCATAAAACAACATGGTATCAGAGCAGTAGCTCTTGATTCTCTCATATCTTCCGCAAACTTCCATAATCTATTTGCTTTTCAAATCGTTTCTGGCTAATCATTCAAACGTTTTCCTTGTGATAATCATGTCTAAGTCTATCTTCTCTGAGATCTAAAATCCTAAGATCCATGGGTTATGAGTTGAAGAAGACTAGGTGTGGTTATCTCTTATGTTTAGTAGTTTTTTAAAACTTAGCCAGCTTCATACCGCCATTGATGTACGGATGCTTTCCTGGGTTTGATTAAAACGTGTGTCTCTTAAGCTCAAAGAAGGATAAACGCAGCTAAATCTTCCTGCTGAAGCCTTCAGTATCCAAAAGGAACCATAAAGGCTCGGTCTTTGACTCTTCCCAAGCAGGCCGTACTCGTCTTCTCCGTCTCGACCAAACTTTCAGCGGACCGTACAACCTCTCAACCACACTAAAAGAAGCTCCTTTCAGCTCAAGTTTCTCCCTTATGCAAAGAAAACCTCCAAAGTTTTGATATTAGAGTGTGTGAGAAGCTTAAAGCTTGTGTCTACTACTCTCTTATATCAATGGGTTTCTGCTTCATCCGTACAAAATCATCCTTCACGTAGTGGAGGCTGTGTTAAGCTAAAGGAAGATCATTTCTTGTTCAAAGGACCAAGAAGAAAACTATAGGAGCCTTATTTGAAACTAGCTCGGCCTAAATCTCAAAATCTTTCATACTAAACGTGAGAACCAAGTATCTCCATTGTTGTACGGCCTTCATAGCTTGAAGTTATGGAAAACTCTCGCAAGATTTCAGTGCCCATCATTCTCAATGGACTAAATTATGTCCTATGGTCCCAGATGATTAAAACTGCACTTGGAGGAAGAGGACTTGGGGATCATCTCCTGTTCAATGAAGCCCCTTTAAGTCTGATTCAAAATGAAGATGGAGATGAGCTGGTTGTAATGGATGAAAGGAAATGGCATCAGGAAGACATATTTGTGCTATCGGTTCTTCAAAACTCTCTAGATGGACCAATCCTAGAATCATACTCTCATTGTGAAACCTCAATGGAGCTATGGGAAATTATTAAGAAGGTGTATGGAAATTCTAATTTGAGCAGGATCTTTCAAGTTAAACAAGCAATCAACAATCTCAGTCTAGAAGATCCTGACTTCACCTCTCTCTTTGGCAAGTTTAGTTCTCTGTGGGCTGAACTTGATATGCTAATACCGGTTTCATTTGATTCAGAAGTAATTAAAGAAAGGCGTGATCAAGACAAAGTTTTCAGCCTTCTTATGATTCTGAGCCCAGCTTATAAAGACCTGATCAAACACATCTTAAGATCAGAAAGACTCCCTTCTCTAGAAGATGTGTGTTCTCAAATCCAAAAAGAATGTGGTTCTGAGGGGTTATTTGGAGGAAAAGGAGAGCTTCTTACAGCTCACAAAGGTCTCTATAAACAAGAAGAAGAATCATTCACTGCCACCAAAGGGTATTATAAGCCAGAAGATAAGAAGAATGTGACTTGCGATCGCTGTAAAAAGAAGGGTCATACCAAAGACAAGTGCTGGATTCTCCATCCTCATTTAAAGCCTGCCAAATGGAAGGACCAACCAAGGGTGCATTTTACTCAGGACACTGGTCATTATCATAAGAAGAGCTTCTCATATCAGTCCATGAACTCTCCAGCAAGTTCCTCCACATCTGCGTGCATTGGCAGTAGCTCTCAAACTCAACCAACTCATATGGTCCCATATCAACCGGCCCAAACTCAATCCGAGTATGTTAAGAGGTCAAACCTTGAAGCACTGATCAAAGCCTTGAAAGAAAACTCTGATAAAGTTGTTGGTAGATCATTACATGCCTCCTTTAATGCTTTCAATGCCTTATCTTTATCTAAACCTATGATTGTGGACTCAGGTGCTTTTCACCACATGATTAGTGACTTGAATCTGATTGAGAGTGTAGTACCGACTATAGGGAATGTGTAAATTGCAAATGGGACTCATGTCCCAATAGAAGGAGTAGGAAATCTCAAATTATTCAACAAAGAAACTAGGGCCTTTTACATGCCATCATTCACCTCTAATCTTCTTTCAGTTAAGAGAGCAACAATAGACTTAAATTGTCATGCTATCTCTGGGCCTAATGATTTTATGTTTCAGGATATTGAGACTCAAAGGATTCTAGGAAGATGCGGTACCAAGAATGATCTTTATGTACTTGAAGACCTTTCTCCTAGTTCTTTAGTTACATGCTTTTCCTATTCGAATAATGCTAAGATGGATGGTGATTTATGGCATGGTAGGCTTGGTCATCCTCATCTTAAACCTTTAGAAATGATGTTTCCTAGGATTTCTTTTAATAATGAGTTATGTGAGGCATGTATCCTTGGAAAACATTGTAGATCCATCTTTCCTAAGTCTCAAACTGTGTATGAAAACTTCTTTGAACTTGTTTATTCTGATGTGTGGACTGCCCCTTGTGCTTCTAGGGATAACCATAAATATTTTGTTAGCTTCATTGATGAAAAATATAAGTACACTTGGATTACACTTATGCCATCTAAGGGTGGAGTTCTTGAAGCATTTATGAACTTTAACAAGTATATTACTAACCAATATGATGCTAAAATTAAGTGTCTTAGATCAGACAATGGAGGAGAATACACTAGTCAAGCGTTCAAGCACTACCTTACCAAACACGGCATTGAGCACCAAACAAGTTGTCCATATACTCCTCAGCAGAATGGGGTTGCTGAAAGGAAGAACAGACACCTAATGGAGTTGACTAGGGCTCTGATGTTTCATATGCGAATGCCAAAACGTTTTTGGGGAGATGCTTTAGTGGCTGCTTGTTATCTCATCAATAGGATTCCAAAAAAAGCCCTTCATGACAATTCTCCTTTTGAGGTACTTACTAAAACCAAACCTCACCTTAATCATTTAAGAGTTTTTGGATGTGTGTGCTTTGTGTTGATTCAAGGAGAACAAAGAAACAAACTAGATGCTACATGTATAAAGACTATGTTTCTTGGTTACTCATCCACACAAAAAGGTTACAACTGCTACAATGCTGAGATAAACAGAGTGATTATGTCAAGGGATGTTAAGTTTCTAGAGACTCAAAGCTTCTTTAACGAGGGCACTTGCGATAATATTAAGGATATATCTTCTCATCCTTCTGCTCGTGCTGACAATTTGAAGAAGATTCTTGAGGATCTTGGAATATCATCTAGTCCAGATACATTCCATCCTCTTAATCGTCTTAATCCTGGGCGGGAGACAATCAGATAATACTACTCATGAGAAAGAGCATTCAGAGGCTGGATCAAGCGCTGGACCAAACAACATGCAACATTCAGAGGCTGGATCAAGGGCTGGACCAAACAACATGCGACATTCAGAGGCTGGACCTAGCAACATAAGGGGACCTGATTCAGCATAAGGATCAAGTCCTGAAGAAGCTGAATCTGAAACTAGTTCAAGATCAAAATGCACACAGAATATGTCTAACCAGGATGATATCACAACTACAGCTCATATGGAACTTCGGAGAAGCACTAGGAAAAGGTTTCCACCATCAAACTCGAAGAATACTAGAGTATACTTCAATAACAATGCTGAATCCCATCCTGCTCAAGCGGTTTGTAACATGGTGCATATTCCACAAGATCATCTGGCATTCACCGGAAGCTTAGATCAAGAGTTAGTTCCCAAGAGTTATGATGAAGCCAAGAAACTAAAAGTCTGGAGAGATGTTGTGGGGGATGAAAGAAGAGCAATGGAGAAAAACCATACATGGGATGAATCAGACTTACCAAAAGGAAAAAAGGCAGTCAGCTCAAGATGGATCTTCACCATCAAATACAAAAGCAATGGGGAGATTGAAAGATATAAGGCAAAATTGGTAGCAAGAGGATTCACCCAAACCTATGGAGAACACTATAGGGACACATTTGCTCCAGTGTCCAAGATGCATACAATCAGAGTAGTTCTATCTCTAGCTGCAAATTTAGACTGGGAGCTTTGGCAAATAGATGTCAAAAACGCTTTCCTTCAAGGAGAACTTGAAGAAGAAGTCTACATGACTCCTCCACCCGGATTAGAAGACTCAGTTGCACCAGGAATGGTACTCAGATTAAGGAAGGCAATCTATGGGTTGAAAACAATCTCCTAGGGCCTGGTACCACAAGCTAAATGTCACACTGAGAGACAGAGGCTTTAGGAGATCCGAATCTGATAACACCTTATTCACCTTGCAGAACCAGGAAGGTATAGTTGTCATTCTCATCTATGTAGATGATATTATCATCTCTGGGAATCACAAGGTGGGAATCTCTTCTACAAAATAATATCTTAGAGTTATGTTTGATATTAAGGATTTTGGTGAACTTAAATATTTCTTGGGTATTGAAGTCTGCAGGTTTAAAGTGTGAGAATAACAAGATTTGGATAAAGAATGATGAAGATTGTTGAAGAATGAAGAAGAATGTATCAAGAGTTTAGAGAGAATTCGAATGAGAGATTAAAGAATGAGAGAATATGTATTATTGATTGTAAAAAATAAGAGTACAAGAAGCTTATATAGGAGTTTACAAGAGAAGAATAATTCTCCTACTCCTCATTCCTGTTAAGGATTTATCAAAACTTCCCTTTAGCTAAGAGTATCTAGTTTTCTACTTTATTTCAATACTCCCCCTCAAGCTTAATAATGATGAATGGTTAAGCTTGAAAATATCATAGGAAATCACCTCATTAAAAACTTTAAAAGTGTAAAACCCAATGGGATAAAAACACCTTTGAGGGAAAAAGAGTATGATCCCTATGACTGAGAAGATCATCCAGCAATACTTGTAAGACCAAGTCTTGGATAAATGGACTCACAAACTTTGGTAGAGGCGTCTTTAGTGAAGATGTCTGGTAGTTGATCTAAACTTCTTGTATAACAAGGCAATATAATTCCTTGTTCAACAGCTTGTCTGACTTTGTGGCAATCTACCTCTATGTGCTTTGTTCTTTCCTGGAAGACTAAGTTGGAAGCAATATGAATGGCTGCATGGTTGTCACAATGCATGGTAATAGGATTTGAGTCTTCAATTTGTAAGTTTTTGAGTACTGTCTTGATCAACATTAACTCATTTGTAAGCTTCTTCATGGTCTTATACTCAGCTTCAGCAGTAGAGCATGATACAACCTTTTGTTTCTTGGTCTTCCATGTTACAAGGTTTCCTCCTACAAAGGTACAATAGCCAGTAGTTGATCTTCTATCCTTTCTATCTCCTGCCTAATCTGCATCACAATATCCAACAATATATGTGCTTTTGTTCCAGCTCATCCAGATTCCATGATCATAAGTGCCTTTCAAATATCTGAGAATCCTTTCTAACATTTTCCAATGATAAACCGTGGGCTCTTGCATTTGCTGGCTCACCTGATTCACTGCAAAAAAAAAAATGTCAGATCTAGTAAGAGTAAGATAAATGAGTTTACCTACAAGTCTCCTATATAGCTTTGGATCTTCATAAAATTCATCTTCAAGCTCCTCCTTACTAGCGGCTTGTACTCATTCTCTAAGGGTGTGATAACTGGTTTTGCTTCCATCTTCCATGTTTCATTCAACAATTCAAGAGTATACTTTCTTTGGGATAAGGACAATCCCTCTTTGGATCTACAAATTTCTATACCCAATAAGTATTTAATTAGCCCAAGATCTTTAATATCAAATTTAGACCTAAGATAATCTTTAGTCTCCTGAATACCTTCATTGTTACTACCTGTAATGATAATGTCATCAACATATACTAATACCACAATGATACCTAGACAACTAGGAAGAGTAAATAGATTGATCAACTACAGATCGTCTAAAACCCTTATCCATTAAAGTCATACTAAGTTTATGATACCAGGCTTTTGGAAATTGCTTTAATCCATAGATGACCTTTCTTAATCTCAAGATATTGTCCCATTTCACTAGTCCCTCCAGACCAGGGGGTGGTTTCATGTAAATCTCTTCATCTAGTTCTCCTTGAAGGAATGCATTCTTTACATCCATCTGTCATAACTCCCATTCAATGTTAGTAGCAAGAGAAAGCACAATCCTTACCGTGTGGAGCTTGGTTACTGGCACAAATGTATCTCCAAAATCTTCACCATATGTTTGAGTGAAACCTCTTGCTATAAGTCTAGCCTTATACCTTTCAATCTCACCAATACTTTTGTACTTAATAGTAAACACCCATTTAGAACTTACTGCTTTCTTTCCTTTGGGAAAATATGATTCATCCCAAGTATGATTTCTTATCATGGCCACTTTTTCATCTTGAACAGCATCCCTCCATTCCTTCTATTCCATAGCCTCCTAATATGTGTTAGGAATGTGATTTTGATCTAATAAGCTAATAAATACCTGATGTTCTTTTGAAAATTGAGAAAATGAACAAGTGGCTTGAATATGATGTCCTACTGCCTGAGCATTGTAGTAGACCCTAGTGTTAATCAAGTTGGCTGGATCTCTCCTTATCCTTGTGCTTCTTCTTAACACTTGAGGTGATTCAACAACTGCCACCCCATGATCACCCTCTTGTAGCTCTTGAGCATAGGCTTGATCAGGTACAACTAGTACACTTACATTCTCCCCCTCATGATCATGACTAAGCCGCAAACTTGAAGAAGTACTTGGCGCATACTCCCCCTCTCGACCAGAGCCGTGTCCGTTTAGTGTCTCTCCAGGGTCATTTGTTGCTGACCCATGATCAATCGGTTGTTGGACTTGACTATCAGGTGCTGGAACAGACCCATTTGTTGCTGGTTCATGCCTAGAATTTGGAACTTGTTGTGACCCTGATGTACGCTTCCTAGAAACATCAAAATTTTCCAACTACTTCCGAATATAAGCATTACTATTAGTACTTGTATTAGATAAATCTTTGATTGTCTCCCAAGTTCCATCAGTGTAGTAAGACTTATCCTCAAAGAATTTCACATATATATAAACTAAAATCTTTTGTGATTCAGGGTCATAACACTTTTAACCTTTTTGAGTAGATGAGTATCCTACAAATACTGCTCTAGTACTCTTTTCTTCCAATTTATTCCTCATTTCTCCTGGTACTAAGACAAAGCACATACAACTTTAGTAAGAAATCTATTAATCAGGTAACAAGCAGTGATAACTGCATCACCCCAAAACATCTTGGGTACATTTCTACGGAACATCATGGACCTAGCCAGCTCCATAAGGTGGTGGTTCTTGCGCTCAGCCACTCCATTCTGCTCAGGCGTGTATGGACAAGTAGTTTGATGAAGAATTTCATATTTGAGAAGATAATCCCTTAATGCTTTGCTTGTGTATTCTTCTCCATTATCTGTCTTACAAACTTTAATCTTTGCATTATATTGATTAGTAACATAAGAATGAAAGTTAATGAAGGCTTCTAGAACTCTATCCTTGGGAGGAAGCAAAGTAATCCAAGTATATTTAGATTTCTCATCTATAAAAGTAACAAAGTATTTTTGTTGTTCTCTAGAAACACAAGGGGCTGTCCAAACATCTGAGTGAATTAGATAAAAGCAATAATCATATGTGTGAGATGAATTAGGAAAAACAGTTTTGCAATGTTTACTAAGAATACAAACTTCACATTCATTTTGATTAAAAGAAATTTTTTGAAACACCAATTCAAGAGCTTTAAAATGAGGATTGCCTAATCTAGCATGCCACAAGGTTCCATCATTAAGCTCATTACTACTAAACAAACAAGAAACCAAACTAGAAGACAAGTCACTAAGTATGTAGACATCATCTTTAGTACCGGCTTTGCCCAGCACCCTCTTTGTTTCAATATCCTGAAAACAACACTCATTAGTACTGAAGATCACATTACAATTCAAATTATTTGTAGCTCTCTTTACATAAACAAAGTTAGATGTAAATGAAGACATATAAAATGTTTTACTATCTTTCTCTAACAAACTTAGATTACCTATTCCTTTAATTTGAATTTTAGTTCCATTTGCAATGACCACGTTCCCTAGGTCAGGTTCTATATTGTTTATCAAACCTATATCACTAATCATGTGATGAGATGCTCCTGAATCCACTATCAATGGCTTAGTAATAGTATGAGTATTATAACAAGCATGAAGTGATTTACCGACAACTTTACCAGAACTTTCTTGGAAGGCTTTGATGATGGCATCAAGTTCCAACTTGGTAACATAGTCATGGCCTGATGATGAAGACGCCAGCAACACTTCCTTTCCTTGTCTTTGGCCACTTTCAAGGGGTAGTAGTAGCACGTGAAACAGGTGAAGGAATACTCACTTGATTCCCACTTCCAGATAAGTTGTTCCTCGAGCTAGTTGCCTTGTTCAAATCACGACATCTTGGCATTAAAGAAGGTTTAAGGTGTGGATGAAGTATCCAACACTGATCCTTGTGATGACCCTTCTTTTTACAATTAGCACAGACTGAGAGCCGTATATCAACACCTTTGAAGAAGCTCTTGTTGGCAGTAACCAGATATCCTTTACTTCCAAATAAGCTTTGAGAGCCTTGTTCTCTTTGGACCTTAGCATATACATCTTCCAAACTAGGTAACATATCTTCACTAAAAGATGTTTGATCAGGTCAGTATAGCTTGAGTTCAAAGTCATGCAGTGTCATTGGATCAGTAGTAGCTGGTCTTAACATATCTAGCTCTGCCCAAAGAGCTCTAAAAGTTCCAAAGTGTTTGGTGAATTCTACCTCCTCCTGTCTAAGTTTATTTAAATTTGAAGTGTTACCATAGACATTCTGAAGAGTGTCCCATAAATCCTTTGCACATTAACAGTAAGAATAAGCTACTAGCAGCAAGATTGATCATTTCTTTGTTAAAACCACGTGATTTGATCCATCGATCATATTTCTGGTAATCAAATCAATCGAATCAATTTTGGCGCCAAAATCGAATTCAAAGGCAAGGATCGTGAATCAATCTTGAATCTTGCTGATTTAATCTCCTGGATCGTCGTCTTCACGTGGATTATCATCAGAAGGAGTCGAGTACCTGTCCGTTTGAATCCTCAATTAAGATTGATTGAGATCGTGCAGATCGTATTCCCGAAATCTTCAATCGCAAGGTTGTTTTCTTCCGAACCAAGAAAGATCAACAGATAGTGCCGATTGACGATCTGCTGGTATCTGATCCCTCTTTTGTTCAACCCATTTGTATCTGATTCTCTTTCCAATCAATCTTCGATTCTTTCTTCAACAATCTTTGCCGCGATCAAATTCAATCAAGTCTCTTTGTCGCATTCGTTTGGGGATCATTTCTTTTGTCACGAACACTTAATCTTCAAATCTCCAGGTTCTGGTTGTTGTTTGCCTCTAATTCTTCACTAATAAGGATTATTGTTAAAATCAATGAGGTCCGATCCAATTTTCTCATGAATTCAACAAGTCTTCGAGTTGAATCTCTGTTTCTGTCAAATCGCATTTGATTCAGAGTTTGCTGTATGTTTTTAAGCGTTTCTTTGTGCAACCATTGAATGATTGGTATCTAGAAGGATATATTAAAGAGGTTAGAAGGAGATTTTGAGATTTTCACAACAATCTGGTCTTTTATGAAATTCAAAATTCTCTTTCTTTCAAATCAAGCAATTTTTTCTTTATAGAGATTTGATTTGAATTTGGTTGGTTCCGGGTTAAAGGAAGTTGTTGCAAGCAGTTATTAAGTTAGATCTTGTTAGCTTGTGACAGTTAGTTTCTTGTTGAAACGGTTGGCTGGTAGTTCAAGTTGTTGTGGTGGTTAACAGTTGAGTGTTTGTGCAAGTTAGTGGATTGTTTCTGTTCTCTTGTTCTTGTGCTTGCAGAATCCGCCTCTATGGAGTTACATAAGCAGGTGATAATGGCGCCTATTTCACTTAAAAGAGCAAACTATCTGCTCTGGACCAGAACTATGAAAACAACACTGTGTAGTAGGGGTTTGTGGTATCAAATTCATCTAAGTAAAGTGTCGAGTAATAAAATAGAAGAGGAAGCATTAGCAGACACTTTAGCTCAAACAGAGGAGGAAGGAAAGTGGTTTCAAGAAGACCAGATGGTTCTATCAATCCCTGCTAGAAGCTTATTCTTACTGTTAAAATGCAAAGGATTTATGGGACACTCTTCAAAATGTCTATGGTAACACTTCATATTTAATGAAGATTTTTGAGGTAAAGAAATCTCTAAATGAACTTAGACAGGAGGAGGTAAATTCACCAAACACTTTGGAACTTTTAGAGCTCTTTGGGCAGAGCTAGAGATGTTAAGACCAGCTACTACTGATCCAATGACACTGCATGAGAGAAAAGAACAAGACAAAGTCTTTGGACTCTTAATGACTTTGAACTCAAGCTATACTGACCTGATCAAACATCTTTTGCGTGAAGACAAGTTGCCTAGTTTGGAAGATGTATGTGCTAAGGTCCAAAGAACAAGGCTCTCAAGGCTTATTTGGAAGTAAAGGAGATCTAGTTACTGCCAATAAGAGCTTCTTCAAAGGTGTTGATATACAGCTCTCAATCTGTGCTAATTGTAAAAAGAAGGGTCATCACAAGGATCTATGTTGGATACTTCATCCACACCTTAAACCTACTTCAATGTTAAGACCAGCTACTACTGATCCAATGACACTGCATGAGAGAAGAGAAAAAGAAAAAGTCTTTGGACTCTTAATGACTTTGAACTAAAGCTATTCTGACCTGATCAAACATCTTTTGCGTAAAGACAAGTTACCTAGTTTGGAATATGTATGTGCTAAGGTCCAAAGAGAACAAGGCTCTCAAGGCTTATTTGGAAGTAAAGGATATCTGGTTACTGCCAACAAGAGCTTCTTCAAAGGTGTTGATATACGGCTCTCAGTCTGTGCTAATTGTAAAAAGAAGGGTCATCACAAGGATCAATGTTGGATACTTCATCCACACCTTAAACCTACTTCAATGCCAAGATGGCGTGATTTGAACAAGGAAAATAGCTTGAGGAACAACTTATCTGGATGTGGGAATCAAGTGAGTGTTCCTTCACCTGTTTCACGTGCTACTACTACCCTTGAAAGTGACCAAAGACAAGAAAAGGAAGTGTTTCTGGCGTCTTCATCATCAGGCCAAGACTATGTACCAAGTCTGATCTTGATGCCATCATCAAAGCCTTCCAAGAAAGTTCTGGTAAAGTTGTCGGTAAATCACTTCATTCTTCTTATAATGCTCATACTATTACTAAGCCATTGATAGTGGATTCAGGAGCATCTCATCACATGATTAGTGATATAGGTTTGATAAACAATCTAGAACCTGACCTAGGGAACGTGGTCATCGCAAATGGAACTAAAATTCTAATTCTAATATCTACTATAATCTTCATAAAACAACATCTTCATATTTGCAAGTTCAACCATTCACCCATGCTTAAACTTGAGGGGGAGTGTTGGAATGAAGAAGAATGATGAAGACAAAGTGAAGAAATGAAGCTAGAGTGCCTTGATCAATTAGTAGGTGCCATGTGTCCAAAGGGGAGTGATTTAGGCTTGTTTAGGATTAATAATATAATTGTCCTTGTAGCCAAGCATATATTAGGCTATCTTAGTATACAAACATGCCTAGATTAGATTAGTATAAATACTTATCTCTCACTCCCTTTGTAAGCAAGAAGTAATAATTCTCTTATTAATAATAAAAATCCTTTCTCTCATTCTCTTATCCAAAACTCTCTCTCTATTCTTTTGATCAATGGTGAATCTAAATCTATCATTACTTCAGTCCAAGGCTGAGTGACCACACTAGAACCCCAAAAAGTTCCTTGACAAGCTTAAAATACTCTGTCATGAAAGGAAAGAAGCTACCTTTAAGGTTGAAAACCAAGGTGTACGGATTCTGAGAAAACCTTGCCGAGGAAGACAAGTACGGACACGCTTGAGCTTCAGCTAAAGACACCTTCTTTCTAGCTTCTAAGACCACGGATGAACCCAAGGTTGCTCCTTTAACCACTGAAATGAAGAAAGGTATGGTTTTGAACGTGAAAGACGCTATCTTTGAAGAAGGTGACCGTACAACAATGGTGGACACAGTTTTTGAAAGAGCAAACGCTCTAGACTTGCTCCCACTAAATGCTACAGCCACTGAGCCTTAGAAAAGAGTGAAGAATAGATATTTGCAGAATGAAATGAAAGATTTTGAGCTTTTAACATGTGTATTTGGACTTCTTATCTATAAAGGTCACAAAGTATTTTTTGTTATCTCTAGATATGTAAGGTGAAGTCCAAACATTTGAGTGGATTAAATCAAAACATTTCTCATAGATGGTGGTAGATTTAGGAAAAACGGATTTGCAATGTTTCCCTAGAATACAAGATTCACAACTAGAATTCTCAAAAGAAACAATAGATATCATAAGCATTAATCTACGAAAATGAGGGTGACCTAACCTAGCATGCCACATTGCATCAAGCTTAACCGAAAAACATGATTTAAAAGGAACAGATTGTAAACTACTAAGATAAGCATCTTCCAGAACATATAGATCATCTTTGGCTACTCCTTTTCCAAGCAGCCTCATAGTCTCAATATCCTGAAAGTGAACATTGTTAGGACCAAATATGGCATAGCAATTTAGGTTAGTAGTGGTCTTCTTTACAGATAATATATTATAAGTGAAGCTAGGCATAAAGAGACCTTTAGATTCTTTATCAAAGAACTTAAAGTTGCTTACTCCTTTAAATGGTATTCTTTCTCCATTTGTTATTTCTACATTACATAGAGCCGGTCCTAAATTTTTTAACAGCTCAGGGTTACTAATCATGTGGTGTGAGCCCCTGAGTCAACAACTAAGGTTTTACTAGGTCTATGAGAGTAGAGAGAGATACCAGACTCTTTCAAGGAAGCAATAGATTGAAGGATGACTTCTAAATCTGATCTGTGCAGTATGTCATTTGGTGATAGTGCATGAGAGGTTGTGGCATTTGCAGCCATAGCCGCTCCATCTTCATGCCTCTTTGATGGACCAGCTTGTCCTTGTTCACATGGTGTGTTCTGACTAAAACTTTCTTTGGAACCTCCTTGGAAATCTTTGAAGGAGCGGTTGATGGGAGGTCTTGGTGTGCTTAGCCTGAGATGAGGATGAAGGATCCTGCAGTGTCCCTTATTATGCCCCTTTCTTTTGCAGTGGTCACATATCCATGGCTTCTTATCATTATGTCTAAACATGACTTTTTTGGCTGTGGGAAGTTCTCCTTTTCCACCAAACAGGCCATGTGATCCTTGTTCCTTTTGAATTTGGGCACACATGTCATGGTGCGGCCCTGGTTGTTTTAAAACCAAAAGATCGACTTGAAGGAAGGTGGAATAGCGATTTGAGGAGGTCACTAACTCTCCTTGAAGCAGCGGCTGGTTTGAGGATGGAGTGGAGGCTACTTGCTCTCCAATTAGGTATGAATGACGATTGGTTTGATTCCACTAGCACAGGGTCACCCTGCTCAGAGCTATGGAATTTCACAGTAGATTATTCTACTCTCAAGTGAATTAAGGTCAATGTTCTGAGGCTAAACAGAGAAAGCAAGAAGCAAAAGTGCTATAAGTTTCTTTATAAAATTTGATGTCTTTTTTTTACAAGGGGGGTTGAAGCCTTTTTAAAGGCTGAAAACCCTAACAAGTTTATGCCTTCAAAAGGAATATCCTAACTACTTGTTCCCATCTTTATGCTAACAAGAATTATTCTAACTAATTGATTTTTAAACTTATGCCAACAGATATCTTGGCCTAATCTAAATTAAATAATTATTTACAAACAAATAAATTAAACCATTTGATTGGTTTAATTTCAGACTCTTCTCCCTTCAATAATTCGATTTTAGACAAGGCATGAAGGGCCTTTATTTGGGCTTTATTCCTTCATCTTGTTAATGGACCAAGCCATAATTCCTTTTCTTCTTCGTCTTGGGCTTGGGCTTTACTTCTTGATCTTGTCACATGGCAAAGTCCTAATTCCTTGTCTTCTTGGGCTTGGACTTGGACCATACCTTCTTCTTTTCTATTTTGCAGCTCCTTGGGCCATTGCTGTTGCTTGATCAGGTTTGGTCATGGTTGGGTCGGGTCTAGTTTCATGGGTCAAGGTTGGGATGGTCGGGCCGTGTTTGGTGTCGTGGAACGCGGACGGCCGGTTGGGTTGAGTTCCATGGGACACGGTCAGGTCATGGTCAGGGCCAGACATGTGGTCGACATTCTCGCCGGATTTCTCGGAGTGGCCAAAAATGTGGCCATAGTTTGTGGGCCGTCCATGTTCCACGCCGGAGCTGGGTAGGTCGAGCGTGTGGCCGCCTTTCTCGCTGGATTTCTCGGAGCCGCCTTTCTCGCCGGATTTCTCGAAGTGGTCGGACATGTGACTGTGGTTTTTGGGCCGTCCATGTTCCGTGTCGGAGCTGGCCAGGTCGAACGTGTGGCAGCCATCCTCGCCGGTTCTTGAGCTTGGCTGCCTGGTCCAATCTTCTTTCTCTCCTCCACTCTCCTCTTCAGTTGAATCTAAGCCATCTGATGTTGTAAAAAGGTCTTGCTCATTCCAGGTCGCACCATCCCCTCCTCCTTTAAAAGGATTTCACCTCAAATCAAATTCATTTGCAACAAAAGGAATTAAATCATAGACATTAAAAGTAAAACTTATAGAATACTTACCTTAGAGGTCTGTTTGATAAGCATTATTGTTGATTATTCGTATGACTGAAAATGATCCATTTACTCTTGGCATCAATTTTGATTTTCTCTCATTTTGAAGTCTTCCTTCCTTAAATGAATCCAAACAAGATCTCCAGGTTCTAGTACTAGTTCTTTTTGACCCTTGTTTTTCTTTTTGGTATACATCTTAGTCCTTTCATCAATATTATTCCTAACCTGTTCATGCAAAGATTTAACAAACTCGGTCTTCTTTTGGCCATCAAGGTTAGTCTGTTCTTTTAAAGGTAAAGCAAGTAAATCTAAAGAAGACAATGGATTGAATCCATACACAATTTGAAAAGGGATCATTTTTGTTGCTGAGTGGACTGATCTATTGTAAGCAAATTCGATATAAGGTAGACAATCCTCTCAAGTCCTAATGTTCTTCTTAATGATGGCTCTTAAAATGGTAGATATGGTTCTATTTACAAATTATGTTTGGCCATCAGTTTGTGGGTGACAAGTTGTGGAAAATAATAGCCTAGTACCTAAATTTCCCCAAAGAGTCCTCCAAAAATGACTAAGGAATGTAGAATCCCTGTCTGACATAATTTTCCTAGGCATTCCATGTAATCTAACAACTTTCCTAAAGAACAAGTCAGCCACTAAAACTGCATCATCTGTTTTATGACAAGGTATAAAATGAGCCATTTTAGAAAACCTATCAACTACCACAAAAGATACTATCCCTTCCTTTCCTAGTTCGAGGTAACCCTAAAACAAAGTCCATGTAGATATCTACCCAAAGATGATCAGGTATAGGTAATGGAGTATACAAACATGTGGACTGTACCTTGGATTTAGCTTGTATGCACTCGACGCATTTTGAGCACACCTTCTCCACGTCATTTTTCATGCTGGGCCAGTACAGATGTTCTTGTAACGTAGTTAAGGTCTTGGCAACGCCAAAGTGTCGCATTAGATCACCTCTATGAGCTTCCCTAACATATAACTCTCTGATCGTTCCACATGTTACACAAAGACTATTATCACGCAATAAAAATCCCTTGAATTGATAAACCGTCCCTGGGCATGAGTGTTAGTGTCCTTATACAACTCTCCAAAGTCAGGATCATTAGTATAACAAGTTTTAAGATGCTCAAAACCCAATAGTTTTGTTTCCATAAGAAGATAAAAGAGCATACCTCCTTGAGAGAGCATCTGCTACAATGTTCTCCTTACCTTGTTTGTAATGGATGACATAGGGAAATGTTTCAATAAACTTCATCCATCGTACATGTCTTTTGTTCAGCTTCTGTTGTCCCTTAAGATGTTTGAGAGATTCATGATCTGTGTGAATTACAAAATCCTTAGGCCATAGGTAGTGTTGCTAAATCTGTAGGGCTCTCACTAGAGCATACAACTCTTTGTCATAGGTAGGATAATTAAGTATCGTTCTCCTAAATTCTCACTAAAATTAGCTATGGGTTTCTTTTCCGGTATTAACACAGCACCAATTCCAATTCCTGATGCATCAGATTCAATTTCAAAAGTTTTAGTAAAGTTTGATAATACAAGTAAAGGGGTGTTGGTCAACTTCCCTTTCAGCTGCTCAAATGCTTCTGTTTGGGATGGTCCTCAAGTAAACCCCACGGTTTTCTTAATCACTTCTGTAAGTGGGGCTGCAATGGTACTGAAGTTCTTTACAAATCTTCTATAGAATCCAACAATTCCATGGAAACTTCTCACCTGTCCTATGTTTTTAGGCGTGGACCATTCCCTGATCTTCTTCACTTTCTCCTCATCTACCTGGATACCTTGTGAAGTAACAACAAAACCTAAAAAGACTAGGTTATCTGTTCCAAAAGAGCATTTCTTTCTGTTTGCATACAAGTTTTCTTTTCTTAAAACATCTAAGACATGTCTAAGGTGATCAATGTGTTCTATCATGTTATTACTGTAAATCAAAATATCATCAAAATAAACCACTACAAATCGTCATATGAATGCTCTTAAGACATGGTTAATTAATCTCATGAAAGTACTAGGTGCATTAGTAAGTCCAAAAGGCATAACTAACTATTCATACAATCCTAATTTTGTTTTGAAAGCAGTTTTCCATTCATCCCCTTCTTTCATTCTAATCTGATGGTAACCACTTTTCAAATCAATTTTAGAATGATTCAAGATCCATATAACTCATCAAGCATGTCATCTAAACGAGGAATAGGGTGTATGTACTTAACTGTGATATTTTTAATGGCTCTGCAATCTACACACATGCGCCAACTACTATCTTTCTTAGGTACAAGCAAGACATGTACTGCACAAGGACTTAAACTCTCGCGTATGTGTCCTTTCTCCAAGAGCTCATTAACCTGTCTTTGAAGATCCTTTGTCTCCACAGGATTGGTCATGTAAGCTGGTATATTTGGAAGAGTGGCGCCTGGTGCAAAGTCAATTTGATGTTATATACCTCTGAAAGGAGGTAATCCCACTGGTTGGTCTTCTGGAAAAGACGTCCCTGTATTCTTGCAAAAGAATCTCAATCTCTTTCGGTATTTCCGAAGTCAGGTTAGTACTACTAGCTAGTAATTCCTTGCAAACTAGCAACATCATAAATTGTTGGTCATTTAAAGCATGTTTGACATCACTAGGAGTAGCAAATAGGCTGTAGTGACTTACCTTAGCAGAGTCTTTGGCGTGAGCATCCCTGTTTGATGCTTGGGCTTCTTCTCTCCTTTCTTTTAATTGCATCTGATCATGGTGAACCTCCTCGGGTGTGAGGGGCACTAGTGTGATTTGTTTTTCCTCTATGAATAAAAGAATGTCTGTTGGTAAATCCGTCATGCGTGGCTCGCTTGTCGTATTGCCAGGGTCTTCCCAATGGAATATGGCTAGCTTCCATGGGTAACACATCACAAGTGATCTGGTCTTGGTACTTGCCAATACCTAAAGGTATTTCTACTTGTTCTGTCACCTTCATTTCTCCTTCCTCATTAAGCCATTGTAGCTGATATGGTCTAGGGTGCTTGTGAGTAACCAAATTGAGCCGGTCCACAAGTGTTTGGCTGGCCACGTTTGTAAAGATTCCTTCATCTATGATAAGGCTACACACCTTTTCATGAACGAGACATCGAGTGTGGAACAAGTTCTCCCTTTGTTCCTGCACCTTAGGTTGTGCACTCAAGGTCCTCTTAGTTACCAATAGTTGTCCTTGGACAGGTTAAGCTTCATTTTATGCGTCTGATTGGTCATATTCTGATGTTATGTCTCCATTCTCTAGGATAAGCATAACCCTTTTGTTTGATCATTCATTTGCATATTTCCAAATTATTGACATCTGAAACACTTGATGTTCCTAATCCTTATGGGTGGAGGCGTTTGAACAGCAATGCCCTTGCCCTTGTCATCAGGTGAGGTAGAAGGGATAATGCCTTCCTTGGCCTTGACTGGCGTATTGAAGGATCATCCTCCCAGCCTATCATCCCTGTTGTAAGGCGGCTTGTAGGTTGAAACATAAGGGTTTCTTGTATTGCTCCTTCTTTTGTTTTGCTGTTCAATAAGAATAGCGTTGTGAAGTAATTCATCCATGTCTTAATACTCCTGCTCCAATCAATCATGAATGTCTCTATTAAGTCCGCGTTGGAACCGTGCCATGCTAGCCTCCATAGTCTCATCTATTTCAGCTTTGATCATCTCCTGGTGATAGTCCTCCACACTCTTTGTTCCTTGGGTTAGTATCCTTAGTTTCTGATGTAGATCTCTTCCATAGTGGATTGGTACAAATCTCTTCCACATCATGGTTTTCATTTCATACCAAGATGTGATCTCGGGTTCTCCATTGCGTCGTCTAGTGGTGGCAATTTGTTCTCACTAGTTGATGGCATACCCATCGAATTCTGTGGCTGCTATCTCCACCTTCTATTCCTAATAATAGTTCTGGCAGCTGAAAACTATCTCAATCTTCTTTTCCTATTCTAGATAGGCATCTGGATCATTCTTTCCTGAAAAAGCGGGAATCATAAGCTTGAGTCCTCCTAGATTGTTGTCTGGTCTCGGCTCCTGGTGGTGGTGTTGATCTCTAGCCTGGTTCCTTGTCTAGCTCTCACCCTGGTGCCTCTCTCAAAGAGCCCTTCTCCTCGGTTTGGTCTTCCTCAACAAGCTGGTCTACCTGCAAGGGGGTCAACTCCATAGAAAAATTCATTAGCTTGGTTTGCTCTGTTTTCAAAAGTAAGTTGAAGCCTTCTAATTATCTCATCCATCATGACCTCCATCTGCAACTGGTCAAACCTATGAGGTCGTGTGGTTCCCTCTCCTCTAGGGGTTTCTTCATTTGGATTCTGCATTCTTCCTGAAATAATTTAACAAACTGTTAATTTAAAAACTCTCTCTCACTTTTCTTTCTAATCCTTCAATAGGTTTCCCTCTTGCTATTCCGAAAAGTTCAGATTAGATCAAATCCCAATCACCTAAGATCTATAGCTAATCCTATTGAACTTACGATATAAAGATTACAAGATTTTTTTCGTCAGCTGATTAACCTATTCCTAGCAGGATTTCTTTTCTGCTCTTTTTTTTTTTACAAAAAAACAAAATAATTTTTGATTTATTATTTTTTTTAAACATCCTTTCTTTAGATCCTTTGTATTTCAGGAAAGTCTCAACTGACTTACAAAAGATAGAAATATAAGAATTTGTTTATGAAACTTAAAAAAAAATGAAAAGAAACTGATGATGGTTTTGAAATCAAAGTGATTTCATAAACCCTAACCTTCAAGATGTTTTGGTACCACTTGGTGCGGCCCTGGTTGTTTTAAAACCAAAGGATCGACTTGAAGGAAGGTGGAATGGCGATTTAAGGAGGTTACTAACTCTCCTTGAATCAGCGGCTTGTTTGATGATGGAGTGGAGGCTACTAGCTCTCCTATTACGTATGAATGACGATTGGTTTGATTCCACTAGCACAAGTTTACCCTGCTCAGAGCTATGTAATTTCACAGCAGATTACTCTACTCTTAAGTGAATTAAGTGTGAGAATTAAAAGAATGATGAAGAATGAAGAATGAAGAATGAAGAGAGAATATACAGAGAGAAAAAATATTTCGACTAAGAGAGAGTAAGAGAGATTTAATAATAAGAGAATTGTATTTCATACTTCAAAAAAGAGTTGTACAAGGGACTTATATAGATGATTACAACACTTGTAGCCAAACACTCCTAAACATGTCTAAGACTAGTGTTTGGCTCTAGGTTTAGTAGCTTCCTTAGACTCTTCCTTTGATTAAACATGTCTAAACTTCTCTTTAATCTAACACTCCCCCTCAAGCTTAACTATGATGAATGGTTAAGCTTGGACAAACCATAGGAAACCACCTCATTAAAAACCTCAAAGTGTAAAACCTAAATGGGACAAAAACAACTTTAAAGGAAAAAGAGTATGATTCCTATAGTCAAGGAGATTATTCAGCAATGCTTGTCATTCCAAGTCTTGGAAGAATGGACTCACACGCCTTTGTAGTGGCGGTTTTAGTGAAAACATCTGCCAATTGATCAGAGCTTCTTGTGTAACAAGGCAATATGATACCTTGTTCAACCGACTGTCTTACTTTGTGGCTGTCCACCTCAATGTGCTTAGTTCTATCATGGAACACTGAGTTGGAAGCTATATGATTGGCTGCCTGATTGTCATAATGCATGGTGATGGATCTTGAGTCTTCAATTTGCAAATCCTTAAGAACAGCCTTGATCCAGATTAGTTCATTTGTGAGTTTCTTCATGGCCCTATACTCAGGTTCAACCTTTTGTTTCTTAGTCTTCCAGGTCGCAAGGTTTCCTCCTAAAAATGTACATTAGCCAGTGGTTGATCTTCTATCCTTTCTATCTCCAGCCCAATCTGCAGCACAATATTTAACTATATATGTGCTTTTGTTGCAACTCATCCAAATTCCATGATCATAAGTGCCTTTCAAGTATCTGAGAATCCTTTCTAAGATTTTTCAATGATAAACCGTGGGCTCTTGCATCTGCTGGCTCACATGGTTCACTGCAAAACAAATGTCAGGCCTAGTAAGAGTAAGGTAAATGAGTTTACCTACCAGCCTCCTATATAGCTTTGGGTCTTCATAAAGTTCTTTTTCAAGCTCTCCCTTACTAGCGGCTTTTTACTCATCTTCCAAGGTTGTACTAACTGACTTTGCTTCCATCTTTCCTGTTTCTTTCAACAATTCAAGAGTATACTTTCTTTGGGATAAGAACAATCCCTCTTTGGATCTACATATTTCTATACCTAGGAAATATTTTATTAGACCAAGATCTTTAATATCAAACTTTGACTTAAGATAAGCCTTAGTTTCTTGAATACCTTCCTTATCACTACCTAAGACAATAATATCATCAACATATACTAAAACCACAATAATACCTGAGCAGCTAGGCAGGGTGAAAAGTGTGTGATCGACCTCATACCTCCTAAAACCTTTATCCCTCAATGTTATGCTTAGTTTGTGATACCAAGCTCTTGGAGATTGTTTCAATCCATAAATAGCCTTCCTTAACCTCAAGACATTACTATCGTTTACTGAACTTTCTAATCCAGGAGGTGGTCTCATATATACTTCTTCTTCTAGTTCTCCTTGAAGAAAAGCATTCTTTACATCCATCTTCCACAACTCCCATTCTAGATTAATAGCAAGAGAAAGAACAATCCTTACTGTATGGAGTTTAGCAACTGGTGCAAATGTATCCCCAAAATCTTCACCATATCTTTGAGTAAACCCCCTTGCAACTAATCTAGCCTTGTACCTTTCAATCTCACCATTACTTTTGTATTTAATGGTGAATACTCATTTGGAGCTTACTGATTTATTACATCTGGGCAGGTATGATTCATCCCAAGTATGATTCCTTATCATTGTTTCTTTTTCATCTTGTACAACATCCCTTCATACCTTCTATTCCATAACTTCCTCATATGTGTTAGGAATTTGATTTTGATCTAATGGGCTTATGAATACCTGATGTTCTTTTGGAAATTGAGCAAATGAGCAAGTAACTTGGATAGGATGCCCTACTGCTTGAGCATTGTAGTAGACCCTAGTGTTGACCCAGTTGGCTGGATCTTTCCTTATCCTTGTGCTCCTTCTTAGCACTTGAGGTGATTCAACAACCGCCACTTCATGATCACCTTCAGCTCCTTGAGTATAAGCTTGATCAGGAACAGCTCGTACACTATCCCCCTCATGATCATGACTAGAATGTAAACTGGAAGAAGTACATTTCTATGGAAGTAGGAAGTCTATTAATCAGGTAACAAGCAGTGAGAACTGCATCACTCCAAAACCTCTTGAGTACATTTCTATGGAACATCATGGACCTAGCCACCTCCATAAGGTGGCGATTCTTGCGCTTAGCCACCCCATTCTGCTCAGGCGTGTATGGACAACTAGTTTGATTAAGAATTCCATATTTGAGAAGATAATATCTTAATGTTTTGCTTGTGTATTCTCCTTCATTATCTGTCCTTAAAACTTTAATCTTTGCATTATATTGGTTAGTAACATAAGAATGAAAGTTAATAAATGCTTCTAGAACTCTATCCTTGGAAAGAAGCAAAGTAATCCAAGTATATTTAGATTTCTCATCTAGAAAAGTAAAAGTATTTTTGTTGTTCTCTAGAAATACAAGGAGTTGTCCAAACATCTGAGTGAATTAGATCAAAGCAATAATCATATGTATGAGATGAATTAGGAAACACAGTTTTGCAATGTTTACCAAGAATGCAACCTTCACATTCATTTTGATTAAAATAAATTTTTGGAAACACCAATTAAAGAGCTTTAAAATGAGGATGGCCTAATCTAGCATGCCACAATGTTCCATCATTAAGCTCATTACTACTAGACAAACAAAAAACCAAACTAGAAGACACGTCACTAAGTATGTAGAGGTCATCTTTAGTACCACCTTTGCCAAGCACCTTCTTTGTTTTGATATACTGAAAACAACACTCATTAGGACTGAAGATCATATTACAATTCAAATCAGTTGTAGCTCTTTTTACAGAAACCAAATTAGATGTAAATGATGGCATATAAAATGCTTTTACTATCTTTGTCAAACAACCTTAGATTACCTATGCCTTTGATTGGAATTTTAGTCCCATTTGCAATGACAACATTCTATAAGGCAGGTTATAAATTGTTTATCAAACCTATATCACTAATCATGTGATGAGATGCTCCTGAATCCACTATCAATGGCTTATTAATAGTATGAGCATTATAAGAAGCATGAAGTGATTTACCAACAACTTTACCAGAACTTTCTTGGAAGGCTTTGATGATGGCATCAATATCAGACTTGGTAACATAGTCCTGGCCTGATGATGAAGAGGCAAGCTGCATTTCCTTTCCTGGTCTTTGGCCGCTTTCAAGAGTAGTAGTAGTCTGGGAGACAGGTGAAGGAACACTTACTTGGTTCCCTCTTCCAGATAAGTTGTTCCTAAAGCCGGTTACCTTGTTAAAGTCGCGCCATATTGGAATAGAAGCAGGTTTAAGATGTGGATGAAGTGTCCAACACTGATCCTTATGATGACCCTTCCTTTTGCAATAAGCACACACTAAGGATCGCTTATCATCCCCTCTGAAGGAGCTCTTGTTTGCAGTAACCAAATCCCCTTTACCTCCAAACAAGCCTTGAGAACCTTGTTCCTTTTGGACCTGAGCACATACATCTTCCAAGTTTGGCAACTTATCTTCACGCAACAGATTTTTGATCAGGTCAGTATAGCTTGAGTTCAAAGTCATTAAGAGCCCAAAGACTTTGTCTTGTTCTCTTCTCTCATGCAATGTCATTGGGTCAGTAATAGCCTGCCGTAACATCTCCAGCTCTGCCCAAAGAGCTCTAAAAGTTCCACAGTGTTTGGTGAACTCTACCTCCTCCTGTCTAAGTTCATTGAGAGATTTCTTGAGCTCAAAGATCCTCATTAAGTTTGAGGTGTTACTATTGACATTCTGAAGAGTGTCCCATAAATCCTTTGCATTTTCACAGTAAGAATACGCTTCTAGCAGGGATTTCTCAAGAGAATTTTGTAATATGGAAAGAACCATCTGATCTTCTTGGAACCATTTCCCCTCCTCCTCAGAATGAACCGCCTGGTCTTCAAGAACCTCTCCTTCTACGGCATTGCTAGGCGCGTTACTAAGAAGGATGTGAGACCACAAACCCCTACTACATAGAGTTATCTTCATAGTTCTGGTCCAAAGAAGGTAGTTTGCTCCTTTAAGTGTAACCGGTGCCATTATCACTTGCTTATGGAAATCCATAGATGCAGGTTTGAACACCACATAACTTCGGCAAGAATAAATTTAAGAAAAACGGAGCACACAGAGCCAAAGCAACAACTCGCACAAGGACTAAGACAATTGAAGAGCAAGGTCAGGGTAATCCGTCAACTTGCGCCAACAAACTCAAATGCTAACCACAACCAGTACCTTGTACTCCCAACCAATCCGTTTCAATAAGAACCTATTTGCCACTAGCTTAACAAGATTCAACAGCCAACAACTTTATAACCGCTTTTAACAACAACCTAATTCAAACTTGAGGATATTGCTTGAATTGCAAGAAACAGAATCTGAAACTTCCAAAATTAACTAGATTGATATGAAAAACTTCCAAATCTTCTTCTAACCACATATCCTTTAACCGTTGCGCAAAGAGATTAGAGAATAGGGAGTTTCATGTTTAAACAATAGAATAGGAAGAACAAATTTTTATTATTTCTTGCTTGAATTACATAATGACAATTACATAGTTTAAATAAATAGATTAGAAGGAATATCCAGAGTATCTACTTTAGCATCTAGAGGCGTGGCATGGTGATCTGGAGCCGCCCTCTTTGTGCTGGCAAGAATGGCCTTATCCAGTCCCCTTCTAGACCCTTTCTCCTTTAGCCTCCATAAACACTCCTTAATTCCATCACTCCCCCTCAAGTTTAGCCATGGATGAATGGATAAACTTGGATATCATGAGAATCCACCTCATTAAAAAACTTTAGAATGCAAAACCCAGTGGCATAAAAACATTCTAAGGAAAAAAAGTATGGTTCTCATGATAAGGAGAGACTATGGACTAGGGATTCCATCAGTCTAAGCTTTGGAAGAATGAACTCACAGACTTTTGAACTAGCCGCCTTTGTGAATTGTCTGCCAATTGCTCAGAACTCCTTGTGTAGTATGGAAGTATAACTCCTTTCTCTACAGCTTCCCTGACCTTGAGGCAGTCAACTTCAATGTGCTTGGTTCTCTCATGGAATACTGAGTTGGAGGTGGATGACTGTTAGATTATCACAGTGCATTGTAATGGGAGTCTTTACTTCAATTCCTAAGTCTTGGAGAAGCGCTTTGAGCCATATGGATTCGGTAGTCAACTTCCTCATTGCCCTATATTCATCTTCAGAACTTGAGCATGACACAACCTTCTGCTTCTTGGTTTTCCAGTTAACAAGGTTTCCTCCAATGAAAGTGCAATATCCAGTGGTAGACTTCCTATCATGTCTGTCTCCAGCCCAATCAGCATCACAGTATTCCACAATCTCAGTGTTCCTATTGTTCTCCATCCAGATTCCTTGAGCATGAGTTTCTTTGAGGTATCTTAGGATATCTATCATCCTCCAATGGCACATCTTAGGTGTTTGCATGTGCTGACTTACCTGATTCACATCAAAGCACTGTAGAAATAAAGTAGAAAAGTAGATACACTTAGCTAAAGGGAAGTTTTGATAAATCCTTGACATGAATGAGAAGTAGTCGAATTATTATTCTCTTGTAAACTCCTATATAAGCTTCTTGTACTATTATTTTTTACAATCAATAATACATATTCTCTCATTCTTTAATCTCTCTTTCGAATTCTCTCTAATCTCTTGACACATTCTTCTTCATTCTTCAACAATCTTCATCATTCTTCATCCAAATTTTGTTATTCTCACATGGTATCAGAGGAGGTTTCCTGCAAATTTCTGGTTTTTCCTTAAAAATATCATCTCTACCTTCGAAACTAAGCCACCTGCGAAGCTCTTTGATCATCCGTCAAGTTTTCCGGCAAGCTTTCATCATCTTTTGTCATTCTCTTCTTCAATGACTTTTCTCCAGTGATTTCTGATTATTTCTTTATTAAAACCACGTGATTTGATCCATCGGTCATATTTCTGGTAATCGAATCAATCGAATCAATTTTGGCGCCAAAATCGAATTCAAAGGAAAGGATCGTGAATCTTCAATCTTGCTGATTTAATCTCTTGGATCATCGTCTTCACGTGGATTATCCTCAGAAGGAGTCGAGTATCTGTCTGTTTGAATCCTCAGTCAAGATCGATTGAGATCGTATTCCCGAAATCTTCAATCGCAAGGTTGATTGCTTCCGCTCCAAGAAATATCAACAGATAGTGCCGATTGACAATCTGTTGGTATATAATCCCTTTTTCGTTCAATCCATTTGTATCTGATTCTCTTTCCGATCAATCTTTGGTTCTTTCTTCAACAATCCTTGTCGCGATTAAATTCAATCGAAGTCTCTTTGTCGCATTCGTTTGGGGGATCTTTTCTTTTGCCGCGAACACGTAATCTTCAGTCCTAATGAGTGTTGTTTTCAGGATATTGAAACAAAGAGGGTGCTGGGCAAAGGCGGTGCTAAAGATGATCCCTATATACTTAGTGACCTGTCTTCTAGTTTGGTTTCTTGTTTGTCTAGAAGTAATGAGTTTAATGATGGAACCTTGTGGCATGCTAGATTAGGCCATCCTCATTTTAAAGCTCTTGAATTGGTGTTTCCAAAATTTCTTCTAAAAAAATGAATGTGAAGCTTGCATTCTTGGTAAATATTGCAAAACTGTTTTTCCTAATTCATCTCACACATACGATTATTGCTTTGATCTAATTCACTCAGATGTTTGGACAGCCCCTTATGTTTCTAGAGAACAACCAAAATACTTTGTTACTTTTATAGATGACAAATCTAAATATACTTGGATTACTTTGCTTCCTTCCAAGGATAGAGTTCTAGAAGCCTTCATTAACTTTCATTGTTATGTTACTAATCAATATAATCCAAAAACTAAAGTTTTTATGACAGATAATGGAGGAGAATACACAAGCAAAGCATTAAGGGATTATCTTCTCAAATACGGAATTCTTCATCAAACTAGCTATCCATACACGCCTGAGCAGAATGGAGTGGCTGAGCGCAAGAACCGCCACCTTATGGAGGTGGCTAGGTCCATGATGTTCCATAGAAATGTACCCAAGAGGTTTTGGGGTGATGCAGTTCTCACTGCTTGTTACCTGATTAATAGACTTCCTACTAAAGTTCTATATGACATCTCACCATATGAGGTACTTAATAACACCAAACCACATATTGATCACTTAAAAGTCTTTGGTTGTATGTGCTTTGTCTTAGTACTAGGAGATAGGAGGAATAAATTGGAAGAAAAGAGTACTAGAGCAGTATTTGTAGGATACTCATCTACTCAAAAAGGTTATAAGTGCTATGACCCTGAATCACACAATTTTTTAGTTTCTAGAGATGTGAAATTCTTTGAGGATAAGTCTTACTTCACTGATGAAACTTGGAAGACAATTAAAGATTTATCTAATACAAGTACTGATAGTAATGCTTATCTTCGGAAGTTGTTGGAAAGTTTTGATGTTTCTAGGAAGCCTACATCAGGGTCAGAACAAGTTCCAAATTCTAGGCATGAACCAGCAACAAATGGGTCTGTTCCAGCACATGATGGTCAAGTCCAAGAACCGAGTGATCATGGGTCAGCAAAAAATGACCATGGACAGGCACTAACCGGACACGGCTCTGGTCGAGAGGCAGTTGTTGAATTACCTCAAGGGTTAAGAAGAAGCACAAGGATAAGGAGAGATCCAGCCAACCGGATTAACACTAGGGTCTACTACAATGCTCAGGCAGTAGAACATCCTATTCAAGTCACTTGTTCATTTGCTCAATTTCCAAAAGAACATCAGGTATTCATTAGCTTATTATATTAAAATAAAATTCCTAACACATATGAGGAGGCTATGGAATTGAAAGAATGAAGGGATGCTGTTCAAGATGAAAAATAGGTCATGATAGGAGGATGAGTACAAAACCGCTAGTAAGGGGTGTTTACTACTAAGTACAAAAGTAATGGTGAGATTGAAAGGTATAAGGCTAGACTTGTAGCAAGAGGTTTCACTCAAACATATGGTGAATATTTTGGAGATACATTTGCGCCAGTAGCCAAGCTCCACACGGTAAGGATTGTGCTTTCTCTTGCTACTAATCTTGAATGGGAGTTATGGCAGATGGATGTAAAGAATGCATTCCTTCAAGGAGAACTAGAAGAAGAGGTGTACATGAAACCACCCCCTGGTTTGGAGGGACTAGTGAAAGGTGACAATGTCTTGAGATTAAGAAAGGTCATCTATGGATTAAAGCAATCTCCAAGAGCCTGATATCATAAACTTAGTATGACTTTAAGGGATAAGGGTTTTAGAAGATCTAAAGTTGATTATACTCTATTTACTCTTCCTAGTTGTCTAGGTATCATTGTGGTATTAGTATATGCTGATGACATTATCATTACAGGTAGTAACAAGGAAGGTATTGAGGAGACTAAAACTTATCTTAGGTTTAAATTTGATATTAAAGATCTTGGTCTGATGAAATACTTCTTGGGTATAAAAATTTGTAGATCCAAAGAGGGATTGTTCTTATCCCAAAGAAAGTATACTCTTGAATTGTTGAAGGAAACAGGGAAGATAGAAGCAAAACCAGTTAGCACACCCTTAGAGGATGAGTACAAAGCCGCTAGTAAGGGGGAGCTTGAAGATGAACTTTATGAAGATTCAAAGCTATATAGGAGACTGGTAGGTAAACTCATTTATCTTACTCTTACTAGGCATGACATTTTTTTTGCAGTGAATCAGGTGAGCCAGCAAATGCAAGAGCCCACGGTTTATCATTGGAAAATGTTAGAAAGGATTCTCAGATATTTGAAAGGCACTTATGATCATGGGATCTGGATGAGCTGCAACAAAAGCACATATATAGTTGGATATTGTGATGAAGATTGGGCAGGAGATAGAAATGATAGAAGATCAACTACTGGCTATTGTACCTTTGTAGGAGGAAACCTTGTAACATGGAAGACCAAGAAACAAAATGTTGTCTCATGCTCTAATGCTGAAGCTGAGTACAGGGCCATGAAGAATCTTACAAATGAGTTAATCTGGATCAAGGCAGTACTCAAAGACTTACAAACTGAAGACTCAAAACCTATTACCATGCATTGTGACAACCAGGCAGCCATTCATATTGCTTCCAACTCAGTCTTCCATTAAAGAACAAAGCACATAGAAGTAGATTGTCACATAGTCATGCAAGCTGTTGAACAAGGAACTATATTGCCTTGTTATACAAAAAGTTCATATCAACTAGCAGACATCTTCACTAAAGCCGCCTCTATCAAAGTTTGTGAGTCCATTTATCCAAGACTTGGTCTTAAGTATTGCTGGATGATCTCCTCAGTCATAGGGATCTTACTCTTTTTCCCTCAAAGGTGTTTTTATCCCATTGGGTTTTATACTTTTAAGGTTTTTAATGAGGTGATTTCCTATGATATTGTCAAGCTTAACCATTCATCATTATTAAGCTTGAGGGGGAGTGCAGAAATAAAGTAGAAAACTAGATACGCTTAGCTAAAGGGAAGTTTTGATAAATCCTTGACAGGAATGAGGAGTAGTCGAATTATTCTTCTCTTGTAAACTCCTATATAATCTTCTTGTACACTTCAATACCATGAAAATTTTTGAGTTCTCCAAGATCCTTAATGTCAAATACAGATTTCAAGTATTCTTTAATAGAAAGAATTCCTACCTTGTCATTCCCTGAGATGATAATGTCATCTACATAGATGAGAATGACAACTATACCTGCTTGACTCTGGAGTGTGAACAAGGTATGATCAGCTTCTGATCTTCTAAATCATTTGTCTCTCAGTGTAACACTCAATTTGTGATACCAAGCTCTAGGAGACTGTTTAAGACCATAGATTGCCGTTCTCAATCTTATAACTTTTCCTGGAGCAACCGTGTCTTCTAGGCCAGGTGGTCATGTCATGTAGACCTCTTCTTATAATTCTACTCGAATGAAGGCATTCTTGACATCCATCTGCCATAGATCCCATTCTAAGTTAGTGGCAACTGGGGCAAAGGTGTCTCTATAGTCATCCCCATACGTCTGAGTGAAGCCCCTGGCCACTAGCCTTTCCTTGTTTTTCTCAATTTCCCCATTGCTTCTGTATTTGATTGTGAATACCCATCTAGAGCTCACTGACTTCTTGTCTTTTGGTAAATCAGACTCATCCATAGTATGATTTCTCTCCATAGCAAGTCTTTCATCAGTAACAGTTTCTTTCCATACTTTATGTTCCTCAGAGTTCCAATGAACGCCTGATGTTCCTGAGAAATGTGCACCATGTTACATACTACCTGTTCTGGATGTACCACAGCCTGATTTTTGAAATAGACCCTAGTATTTTCCAGTGTCCAGGTGGAAACTTCACCCTCTTGCTCCTTCTTAGTTCAACTGTGCCTTCTTCTTCTTCTTGATCAGCTTGACTGCTTCCTCGTGGGGCTGAGGATGAAGAATTCTGTTGCTGTCCTTGGATGTCCTGATTATGAGCTTCTGAGTATTCAGGAATATCATTACCCCCTTCATGATCAGGACTACCACTTGGTTCATCCAGCCATGTTGCTGATTCTTCTGAAACTGGCGCCATAGGAATGGAACCTTGCCTGGGCAGATTGAAATCATAATGCTGGAGACCAAGATCCTCTAGTAACTGTCTAAGACTCGAGGCTCTATCTTCTGAGGGAGATGAAATATCTTTAATGTCCTCCCATTTCTGTCCATCATAAAAACTTCTACTTTCTATGAATTGAACATCCCGTGACACAATGAGCCTCCTATAGAGCAAGACAATGACTTGGGCATCACAGCTTAACTTATGACGCCATGTAGCTCAAGAATCGCCAAGTCCAAATGTATGTGCAGTCCATGCTAGATTACCTCCAATAAGGCTTAGGCCTGCTAAGGAAGATTTATGGAAGCAAGAAAGAGCTTCTAGAAGGGAGTGTGGCTGCAAGAGAAGTCACAGGTTGGAGTTAGCCGTTTAGGAGAGGTCACTTTCACTCCTTGGAGACTTCCCCACGTCCCTGTCCTATTTGAATTATCTGCCTTGTACACAGCCTATATTAAGGCTTCATCTCACCTTGTGTAAACACACATTCTAAGCAATAAAATTATTTCTCTCCTTTATTCTCTTTGTCTCCCTTTTCCATCCCTTTATCGAGTTCATCATGAACCTTATTTAGTTCCGTAAAATCAACATGGTATCAGAGCATTCTTGATTCATAATCTTGTTTCTACACTCTTCTATACTCTTCAATACTCTTTAAACTCTCACAGTTTCACTCACCTCTCACGCCATTACTCTCCTCATTCAAGAACACTCAAAATCTGGGTTTAAACACTATTGATCATTGGGTAATAGCAAAATTTCTCTACAATCCAACTCAAACTCACACTAATCCCCGGTCAACTCTCTATAGGTGTGTAATACATACCAACTCTTCAAATAAACTCTCATATCTTACTCACTCTGAGATTGTATCAATCCTCAAACATCCATTTGGTGCTGAGTTGTGAGAAGGTAGGACTGGTTATTTCTTGAGAATATTCATTCCATTGTTCAATTCATACTTTAAGAAGAGTACACCATAAACCACATCTTCAAACTCCCAGCCTCCTCTCTTTAACCATTGGACAATACCATTATCCATTGGTCAATCCATTGAAAATTTGAAATTCTGAAGAAACCTCCATGGAAAACAACAAACAACTCGTCATTCTCATCATTCTTAAGAGACAGAACTACTTGCTGTGGTCCGGGACAGCAAGGACCGTGCTGTGGTCCGGGACATCAAGGACCGTCATTCCCATCATTCTTAAGAGACAGAACTCATGAGGCAAGAGCCTGAAAGATTGTATGATTGAGAGATTTAGAGATTTAGAGATTGATAGAGAAAGAGTTTAGAGAGAAAAAAGGAGAATGAATATTATTGAGATTTTAGAAAAATGAATTTCTTGTCTACAAAGTAAGAGAGAGATAACTATTTATATTAATCTAATCTAGGATTGTTTGGATACTAAGATAGCCTAATACATGTTTGGAAACAAAGATAACATGTCATTAAACCCAAACAAGCCTAAGTCACTCCCCTTTAGACACATGGCGTCTACAAGTGAATAAGGCACACTTGCTTCATTTCATCTTATTGTCTTCATCATTCTTCTTCATTCCAACACTCCCCGTCAAGCTTAAGTGATGGAAAATGCGTAAGCTTGCAATCATGAAGCATTACCTCATTAAAAACCTAAAGAAGGAAAACCCAATTGGGACAAAACCATTTCTATGGAAAAAGAGTATAACACTCCATGATCAGGATCAGTGTTGTGGAATGGACATAAGACCAAGTCTACGATAGATGGAACCGCCATTATTAAGTGTTGTAGCTTTGGTAAACACATCAGCTAGTTGATCTTTACTTCTTGTATAGCAAGGTAGGATGGTTCCATTTCTAATAACTTCCCTCACCTTATGACAGAGTACCTCAATATGCTTGGTTCTTTCATGAAACACAGAATTAGAAGCAATGTGTATGGCAGCTTGATTGTCACAATGGACAGTGATAGGATATTCTAATCTCATGCCTAAAAAATCAAGAAGGAGTTGCTTCAACTTTTTGCTTCTTGGTCTTACAAGTCACAATATTATCTCCTATGAAGGTGCAGTAGCCGGTTGTGCTTCTCATATATTCTATGTCTCCTGTCCAATCTGCATCACAATATCCTACAACTTCTGTGTTCTTATTACATCCAATCCATATACCTTGTTCCTTAGTGCCTTTCAGATATTTCAATATGCGAATGATCATATCCCAATGCCTTTTAAGTTGAGACACCAGATTCACAACAAAACATAAGTCAGGTCTAGTGATGGTTAAGTAAATAAGCTTACCAACCACTTCTCTATACAGATTTGCATCATGAAACTTGCATTTCCTAGCTCCCCCTCAGGTTCTATCTTGTAACCTTTTTCAAGGGGTGTCTTAGCTGGTTTAGCTTCCATCATGCCTGTAGAGGTTATTAAATGCACAATATACTTCCTCTGAGAAAAAAGAGACCTTCCTTGAACCTACACACTACAATTCCTAAGAAGTATTTAAGTTCACCTAGATCTTTAATATCAAAGACTTTTTTAAATAAGCTTTAGTAGATTCAATGCCTACTTTATCACTTCCTAAGATGATTATATCATTCACATAGGTGAGTATAACCACAATATCTTCCTTAACCTTAGTGTATTGCCGCCACCTAATTGATCTTCCAAACCTGGTGGTGGTGTCATGTACACTTCTTCTTCCAGCTCACCTTGTAAGAATGTATTCTTAACATCCATTTGCCATAAATCCCATTCAAGGTTAGCAGCAAGAGAAAGAACAACATTAACAGAGTGAAGCTTAGCTACAGATGCAAAGGTATCCCTATAATCTTCACCATATGTCTATGTAAATCCTGTAGCCACCAACGTAGCTTTATACCTATCTATCTCATCATTGCTTTTATACTTAATGGTGAATATCCATTTTGAACTTATAGCCTTTTTCCCTTTTGGTAAAGTGGCTGGAGCATAGGTTCCATTCTTCTCCATAGCTTGTCTTTCAGCTTGAATGACATCTCTCCATTCCTTTATCTCCATTGCCTCCTCATAGCTCTTTGGAATCTGCTCTTTATATAAACTAACAGTGAAAGCAACATGATTAGCATGAATAGTAACAAGAGAACATACTCCCTGATCATGGTGAGCCACTGCATTGTGGTTGTAGTACACTATAGTATTCTTCGAATTATCAGCTGGGAACTTATGTCTTGTGCTTCTTCTAAGTGTCACAGGTTGTTCTGCTTCTTCTTCTAAGGCGGCTTGGACAAGATTAGGTTGTTCCGTTGGTCTTTTAGAGGCTGTTACTAGAATTGTGTCTTCTCCTTCAGAATCATCTTGAGCATGTATAGATGCTTCTCCCCCCTCATGTTCAAGAGGATGAAGTTCAAGAGGGATTGATGGAGCTGAAGCTGAATCATATTAAGGACTTGGCACTTGTTGGACGCAGGACGAGCTTGTAGCATTGTCACTGGCACGTGGATTATGGACGGGCCGACATTGTTCATGGACGGGCCCTTGTACAGGGTCAGTCGTTCGTGGTACAGGTACCTGCTCGCATGGAACATAGGATGGCTGCGGGTCATGGATGGGCCAGTCTGGTACAAACCCTGAAGCCGGTACAAGCGTTTGCGGTTCAGGAACGGGCCTGCATGGTTCAGGAACATACCCTGGTACCTGATTGCGAATAGGTGAAGCCGGTTCATGCCGAATAGGATCCTGACCACGCTGAGATGCTCGAACTGGATAGGGGCTGAAGCTTGGTTCTGAGGGAATTGGAAAGGTGCTGGAGCCTTAGGAGGAACTATGCCAATGTTCTCCAAGATCCTCCTCAGGTTCTCAGCTTGGTCAGATGCTGTTGTAGAGATATCTTTGAATTCTTCCCAAGTTCCATCTTCATAAAACCCTTTATTTTCTTGAAACTTGACATCCATGGATACCATGACTCTTCTAGTCTATGGATTGTAGCATTTGTATCCCTTTTGTGTACGAGAATACCCAATAAACATAGCCTTGGTGCTTGTAGGTTGCAGCTTGTTCCTAAGTTCTCCTGGTACTAAAACAAAACAAACACACCCAAAAACCCTTAAGTGTTCAATCTTAGGTTTAGTTTTGTTTAATATCTAAAAGGGAGATAAATCATCTAGAACTTTAGTTGGAGTTCTATTGATTAAGTAGCATGCAGTTAGCAATGCATCTCCCCAAAAAGGTTTGGGAACTTTCTTGCGGAACATCATTGTTCTCACAACTTCCATCAAGTGTCTGTTTTTCCTTTCAGCTATTCCATTTTGTTGTTGAGTGTAAGGAAATCTTGTTTGATGTTCAATGCCATGCTTGGCCAAATGTTGCTGGAATTTGTTGCTAGTATACTCCCCTTTATTATATGTTCTAAAAATCTTAATCTTGGCATTGTATTGTTTAGTAACATATGTTTGAAAATTAAGAAATGCATCAAACATCCTATCTTTTAAACTAAACAATGTCACCCAAGTATATTTAGATTTTTTATCAATGAATGTAACAAAATACTTCTGGTATTCTCTTGAAGGAAAGGAGGATGTCCAAACATCAGAATGTACCAAATGAAAACATTATCATAAGCATGAATTGATTGTTCAAAAATAGTTCTACTATGCTTACCAAGAATACATGATTCACAAATGTTATTAAGCAATTTTAGACCAGGTACAATCAATTCTAATGCTATGGAATGGGGATGTCCTAATCTAGCATGCCAAAGTTCAGCATTTAAAGTCAGATCAACACTATTAGCACACAGTTGGACAAGAGAGGAAACAAGTAAATCTTATAATACATACAAGTCATTCCTTGGAGTTCCTTGTCCAAACTTCTTACTTGTTTCAATATCTGAAAGTAAAAGTCATTAGGACCAAAGATAGCTTGATAATTCAAGTCAGTAGTAGCTCTTTTAACAGAAAGCAAATAAAGAACTCATATAAAAAGCTTTAGATTCCTTATTAAATAACTTAAGCTTGCCTACTCCTTTAATCGGAACATTAACTCCATTTGCAATCACAACATTACCTAAAGCAGGTTCTATATTTTTTAGCAAATCTAGATCTTTTATCATGTGATGAGATGCACCAGAATCAACAATTAAAGAGTTGGAAGCCATAGAAGTGTTTAAAGAAACATGATAAGTTTTTCCCAACACATTACCAGACTTGAATGCTTTGAGAAGATTTTCAAGGTTAGCCTTTGTAACATATTCATTTGGAGTGGCCATAGGAGAAGATGATGCATTTGCTGGTACTATGTTGCACACGCTTGGACATCCTGCAACACAAACCATGTTAGAAGCGCTAGGACCGGTTTATGACTTCTTGTTCCTCTCAACAAACCAGCTAGGCTTTAGTTCTGGATGAAGCATCCAACACTCCTTGCTATGGCCGGTTCTCTTGCAATGGTCACACAGCTGCTTCTTCCTCTTGGCGTCTGTTGTTGCTGACTTGAAAACTCCTTTATGTACCATCACCATTTCAACTTTGTGTCCAAAGAGTTCATGAGACCCCTGCTCCTTTTAAATCTTTGCACAGACATCTTCAAGACTTGGAAGTTTATAGTCCCTAAGAATGTGTTTTATCAAGTCAGTTTATGAGTTGTTCAAAGTCATAAGCAGCCCAAACACCTTATCTTGCTCTCTCCTTTCAAGGAGAGTTATTGGATCCATTGTGGCTGGTCTAAGCTTCTCCAGCTCTGTCCACAATGCTCTAAAAGATCTATAGTGCTTAGTGAACTTAACATCTTCCTGTTTAAGCTCATTTAAAGATTTCTTTACCTCAAAAATCCTTAAAAGGTTAGTGGTATTGCCATAAACTGTTTTTCAATGTCTCCCAAAGTTCCTTAGCACTAGATCAATAAGAATATGCTTCCAAAAAAGAACTAGATAGAGAGCTTTGAAGAATGGCTAGTACCGTTTGATCCTGCTGAAAACATAGGGATTTGATGAGGACATCGTACCAACGACGGCACCACGAGTCCCACCAGAACCACTGGCACGTTCCAAGGCTCGAGCTTTGGGAGAAAAGTTCAACCAGCTAATGGAGCAGGCAGATGCCCAGGAAACCACAGATGAAGAACCAACAGACGGTTCAGGAGTTCAGCAAGGCCTGTTTGTTTCAGCTAAGGAACATTGGAGGTTCCTACTCGAAGACTCTTCCACTTTCGGTGTCTTTACCATCACCATTCGGTAAAGACACCAAAAGACGTGCTAAGGAATTATACTATTTTTCCTATCTTCGGTTTTGTCCCACTGGGTTTTCCGGAGAAGGTTTTAATGAGGCAACACTCTTAGTGCGCAAGACGACGAAGACTTGTTCACACGATCCGCCACCCTTTACAAGTCTTAGTAAAATTCGGTCTTATTTCATCAAAAAGGCTTATCTATCTCATTTCTTCATTATTTAGACTAAGTATGAGTTTAGGGCCTTAAGCCCATATTTTTATGTTTAAGTCATTAAGCCTTAAGCCATTGTTTTTCTACAGCAAAAGAACTACATGCTGTTTTTATTTGCACTACTTGTTGTTTGGGTTGAACATCATGTTGTTTACCCTAAGTTGTAACTACAAGGCCTATATAAGCCTCACTACTTGCAAGTAACAAGACAACTCGAATTTTAAAGAAAATAAACCCTAGTCTACTTGTCTTTGACGGCTGCCCTTCCTCCATTGGAGAGCTTGCCTTCGTTCTTCTTGTTCCAAGAATAACAACCTGGTGTATCACAAGTCTTCCGCAGCTTGTGTGGTCCTTTCAATCCACCCTTCTCACCCAATTCGCTTCTGAAGGTCTCGAGTTTCTCGATCAACAGTTGCACCACCACTAAGCCTACATCATCTGGTATCAGAGCCTAAAAGCTCTTAAACATCAGGTTGATTCTATCCTCTTGTTTTGAGATTTTCATTGTCTTTGTTCAACAGTTTTTGGCTTTGATTGTGTTTCTTTCTCTTTCCCCTGAGGTTCTCGGTAAGAAGGAGAAGAATCAAGTCATCTACCACCAAAACATCCTAAAAAAAAAAAAAAATTTTAGGTTCTATCAATCCTTTTCTTTGTCTTTCATATTTACAAAAAAAAAAAAAAGAAGAAGAGAATTGTTTGTTTTATTGTTTGAATATTGCTAGAATTTTTTTTCTTTTTTTTTTAGAAAGAAAATATATATATATATATATATATATATATATATATATATATATATATTGTTAAGTTGTTAAAACAATTAGGGTTTTGCTAGAAACTTACCTAGAACACCTTCTACCTTTTTGTAATCCATAGGGAGTGTGTGTTACTTGTTTCTTGCTAGGTTTTCCTTAGTGTCGAGTTCTAGGTCTAGGGTTCCTTGCTGTTTGAGTTGCGTCATAGCTCTAGGTTCTTGTTCGTCTAGTCGCATCCGCTTCTAGGTGTGTCCGCGTGTGTGCCCTGCGTCTAGGTGTTTCCCGCGTCTAGGTGTGTCCCGATTACTTAGGTCATCCGCATTCTAGGCTAGTTTTGTCCGAGGTAGATTAGTGTGTCCCAGGGTTGTAAGACTATGCCGCAAGACTAGGTTTCTAGTTGCTTCCTTGTCGCTAGCTAGCTAGGCAGCCACCGTGACCGCGTGTGTCCTCCAGGTTGTTCGTGACCACTCGTCCTCTAGCCTTAGTAACCTCGTCCGTGTCTAGGCTTCAGTCGCCGAGTGTTAGTCAGTTTTAGGTCGTGTGTCATAGTTCCCGGCAGCGTGTGTCTAACTTTAGCATTAGTCGATCCCACCTCGTTAGTCCTAGTCATGTCTCGCGTTCCCAGTTTTTCGTGTGTCCTAGGGTTTGGTTTTCGGTCGAGTCCTTAGTCACTAGTTGTCCGCTTCTTCTAGCTCGCTAGGTAGCCTCCACGCCCCGCACCGAGCTAGCTTCCGTCCCCGTTAGCAACTTAGGTTAGGGTCCTTCGTCCGCAAGTAGATTAGGTCGCGTGTGTGTGCATTAGGCAGCTAGGTTAGTCTAGTGTCTAGGTTCTTAGTCCTAGGAAGTTTTACATATCCCTTAGATAGAAAATTAGATATTTCCCATATTTTTTTTCTTACGCATTATATAGTTTCCATTTAGGAATAGGAAAATAAGCATATATTATTCACCTAGATATTTAGTTTTCCTTTCTTGCTTGTATAATATTATAAATTCAAAATAATATTTGTGTAAAATTTCCATTTAAGAAAAGTTTCCACAATCTGCAAGTTTCCCTTCTGGGAAACTTTCCATTTCTGAAAATTTCCTTTTCTCGGAAAAGGAAATATTTCAGGGCAGGACGAATCCATGTCCGAGCAAACCAATCAAACAATGATGCAGCTTTTACAAACATTGACTGCCCAGATGTCAAACTTCACGACTCGTCTTGAGCGTTTGGAGGAGCCGGCACCCGCACCTGCCGCGCATGCACATCAGCACCGGCATGATCGACCCGAGGAGTCCCACCGTGGTCTAGGAAGAGACCACTACTATGACGAGCCACCACCACCGCCCAGGCAGCCATTCGTCCACCCCGACGTCAAGCTCAACCCACCCCCTTTCTCGGGAAAGCTAGACCCCGAGGAATACCTAGACTGGGAACGGAGAATGGAATTACTCTTCGAATACTATAACTACGATGATTCCCGTAGAGTTGCTTTAGCAACAGCCCAGTTCACCGACCACGCTCTGGCGTGGTGGGATCGCGAGATAGCCACTCGCAGGAGAGCAAGAATGGGAGCTCTAACTTCTTGGTACGAGCTGACCCAGCTGATGAGGCGACGCTACGTACCACCTCACTTCCACCGAGAACTCCAGAGATGATTCAGACGCCTTACCCAAGGCAGCAAATTGGTGTCCGAGTACTTTGACAAATTCAAGCACCTACAGAACAGGCTTGAAATGGATGACTCGGAAGAAAGCCTCATCGCTCAGTTTATCGACGGATTACATGAGTCGATAGCACGAAAGATCGAGCTGCAGCCTTACCACGACCTTGGTGAGCTTTTCCATCTGGCGGTTCAGATCGAGAAGAGCAACCGACGCAAGTCCTCAGCACCCATCCGACCAAAGAGCACTTGGAGTACTGGCCCCAAGACATTTGACCGCGCTGCCCCCACCGGTAACCCACGGAAGAGGAGTAAGACCGTGGACAGCAATGTGCCTACCAAGGCACCAACGACGACTTCCATACCTAGTCCACCGACTTCTAACGCAGGTCAATCACAGAAGAGCAGCACCATTACATGCTTCAAATGTAAAGGTAGAGGGCACATGTCTCGCGAATGCCCTAACCAAAGGACTATGGTTTTGACTGCTTCCGGAGACTACGACGCAGCAGATGAGAAAGAGGAGGACCCTTCCATGGCAGACCCAATGTCTGAAGGGGAAGTCGAATACGCTGACTCAGGCGAGATGTTATAGATCAGGAGAGTTCTCAGCTCGCGACGAGAGCAAGAGGAGATTGAGCAGCGTGAGAACATTTTCATTCTAAATGCACCATCCTTGGAAAAGTGTGTTCTCTGATCATCGATGGCGGATCCTGCACCAATGCCGCTAGCAAGTACATGGTAGGGAAACTTGGGCTACCAGTGACCAAGCATCTGAAACCATACAGGCTTCGTTAGCTTAACAACAAGACAAAGCTGTATATCTTCGACCAGGTCCGAGTTTCTTTCAGCATAGGACGGTATCAGGACCAAGTTTTGTGCGACGTCGTCCCCATGTCAGTCGGACATCTCCTATTGGGACGACCCTGGCAGTTCGATAAAGAGACTACACATAATGGACGCACCAACTTCTACTCCTTCGTCCATGATAAACGTAGGTACAACCTGGTGCCTATATCCCCACAAGAAGTGCACGGAATGGAATCCAAGATGGCCAAAGACCAACATGCACGTAAAGAAAACTTCCTCGTCAACATAGCACTACATGCACTCAGCTAGTCCTCATGCTATACCACGAGGTCCTGAGCGCGTCCGAGTCCACCAGAAGCACCCTACCTGCGGATGTCCAGTCCCTATTGGATAAATACTCGGATGTCTTCCCAGACGAGATCCCACCAGGATTAACACTTCTCAGAGGCATTGAGCATCATATCGACCTCATCCCAGGAGCCCAGCTGCCGAACAAACCAGCTTACAAGGTTACTCCAGAAGAAGCCAAAGAACTCGAGCGACAGGTTAAGGATCTCATGGCTCAAGGCTACGTCAGAGAAAGCCTTAGCCCCTGCGCAGTTCCCGTCTTCCTTGTGCCGAAGAAGGATGGAAGCTGGCGGATGTGCGTCGACTGTCGCGCCATCAACAACATCACTGTCAAGTACCGACATCCTATGCCGCGACTCGACGACATGTTGATGAATTAAGTGGACCCTCTGTCTTCTCCAAAATCGATTTAAAAAGTGGATATCATCATGTTCGAATGCGAGAAGGAGATGAGTGGAAGACAGCTTTGAAGACTAAGCAAGGTCTCTACGAGTGGTTGGTAATGCCCTTCCGCCTGTCCAACGCACCAAGTACCTTCATGCGTCTCATGAACCAAGTCCTCCGGCCACTCATAGGGAAATTTGTCGTGGTATATTTTGACGACATACTCGTTTATAGTGCGTCCTACTCAGATCACTTGGAGCACTTAGAGACTTGGGTTCGTCGTGAGCTCGCAGGGACTTCGAGTCGACGAAGATAAGATTTGTGCCATTCAGGACTGGCCCACACCGACTAATGCCAGCCAAGTTTGGAGCTTTCATGGACTAGCAAGCTTCTATAGACGATTTATCCGAGATTTCAGTATGATTGCCAGCCCATTGACAGCAACCATCAAGAAGAATCAAGATTTCAAGTGGGTCCCGGATCAAGAAAAGTCATTCCAGTTGTTGAAGGAGCGTCTCACACGCGCACCTGTCCTGACACTGCCGAATTTTTACAAGACCTTTGAAGTACAATGCGACGCTTCAGGTGTAGGCATTGGAGCAGTCCTGACACAGGGTAGAAAACCAATTGCCTATTTTAGTGAAAAATTAAGCGGAGCAGCTCTAAACTACCCTACGTATGACAAAGAGCTCTACGCATTGGTCCGAGCCTTGCAAACCTGGCAACATTACCTGCTCTCGAGAGAATGCGTCATACACACGGACCACCAGACACTCCAACACCTTGAGGGTCATACGACGCTCAAGAAAAAGCACGCTCGATGGTTGGAGTTTATTGAGACATTCCCGTACGTCATCAAGTACAAGAAAGGTGCAGACAATGTCATAGCTGATGCATTATCCCGCAGACACAGCCTGATTTCGGTCATGGGTTATGGGATTTAAAATGCTTAAGGACCTCTATGTTGGAGATCACGACTTCAAGGAAGCGTTCAAGGAACATGGTCAGGGCAAGTACAGCCGCTTCTACTTGTTTGATGGATTTCTTTTCAAGGACAAGCGTCTTTGCATCCCCGGCGGTTCAGTTCGTGAACTTCTTTTGAGAGAGGCTCATGGTAGCGGGTTGATGGGGCATTTTGGTGTCGCCAAGACCTTGAGTATGCTCAAGGATCACTTCTATTGGCCGCGTCAACGCCGAGATGTGGAAGCCCACTGCGTGCAATGCCTTGTCTGCAAACGATCTAAGTCTAAGATGCACCCCTAAGGCCCATACATGCCACTACCGTTTCCGTCATCACCCTGGACGGATATCTCAATGGATTTCGTGCTCGGCTTACCACAAGTCCATCACAAGGACTCCATCCTCGTCGTAGTAGATTGTTTCTCTAAGATGGCACACTTCATAGCATGCAGCAAGACGAACGATGCAATTCAGACGGCGAATTTATTCTTCCGAGAGATAGTCCGCCTGCACGACAGGGACACTAAGTTTCTCAGTCATTTCTGGCGAGTACTGTGGAAGAAACTTGGCACCAACTTACTCTTCTCTACGACATATCACCCACAGACGGATGGTCAGACCAAGATCGTCAATAGGACACTTTCCCAGATGCTGCGAGCAATAATTGGTCGTAATTTGAAGAACTGGCTCGAATGTCTTCCCTATGTCGAGTTTGCCTACAATAGAGCAAACCATTCCAGCACTAAGAAGACACCATTCAAGATCGTCTACGGTTTCAACCCCACTACCCCAATCGAGTTCACCCCCATTCCCCTCGGAGAGGTTGTCAGCTTGGAAGGAGAAGCCAAAGCAGAGTATGTCAAGCGCTTGCACCAGGAAGTCAAGGAGAATCTGGAGCGGAGGAACTCCCAAACAGCAAAGAACGCCAACAAAGGCAGGAGGCACGTGGTTTTTAAAGAAGGAGATTGGATCTGGTTACATCTGCGACCCGAACGTTTTCCCCAACGGCGCAATAGCAAACTAGCACCAGGAGGAGATGGGCCGTTCCGAGTCCTGCGGCGAATCAACGACAATGCCTATCAACTGGAACTCCCAGGTGAGTACAATGTCTCTACTACGTTTAATGTTGCTGACTTAGAGTTGTTTGACGCAGGGGAAGACTTTGCTTTGGATACCAAAGCACCTGAAGAGGGAGGGAATGATGAGGACATCGTACCAACCACTGCACCACGAGTCCCACCAAGACCACTGACACGTTCCAAGGCTCGAGTTTTGGGAGACAAGTTCAACCAGCTAATGAAGCAGACATATGCCCAGGAAACCACAGATGAAGACCCGCCACACGGCTCAGGAGTTCAGCAAGGCCCGTTTGTTTCAGCTAAGGAACATTGGAGGTTCCTACTCGAAGACTCTTCCACCTCCGGTGTTTTTACCATCACCATTCGGTAAAGACACCAAAAGACGTGCTAAGGAATTGTACTCTTTTTCCTATCTTCGGTTTTGTCCCACTGGGTTTTCCGGAGAAAGTTTTTTTTAATGAGGCAACACTCTTAGTGCACAAGACGACGAAGACTTGTTCACACAATCCGCCACCCTTCACAAGTCTTAGTCAAATGCGGCATTATTTCATCAAAAAGGCTTATCTATCTCATTTCTTCATTATTTAGACTAAGTATGAGTTTAGGGCCTTAAGCCCATATTTTTATGTTTAAGTCATTAGGCCTTAAGCCATTGTTTTTCTACAGCAAAAAGAACTACATGCTGTTTTTATTTGCACTACTGGTTGTTTAGGTTGAACATCATGTTGTTTACTCTAAGTTGTAACTACAAGGCCTATATAAGCCTCACTACTTGCAAGTAATAAGACAACTCGAATTTTAAAGAAAATAAACCCTAGTCTACTTGTCTTTGATGGCTGCCCTTCCTCCATTGGAGAGCTTGCCTTCATTCTTTTTTTTTCCAAGAAGAACAACCTGGTGTATCACAAGCCTTCCGCAGCCTGTGTGGTCCTTTCAATTCACCCTTCCCACCCAATTCGCTTCTGAAGGTCTCGAGTTTCTCGATCAACAGTTGCACCACCACTAAGCTTACATCAGGCTTGTTCAGCATTTTCAGTCTGAGCCTCCTCTTCAGTTAACAAGTGTGTCGATTGTTGAATGTGGCTCCACAATCCTCTGCTACACAATGTGGTCCACATTGTCATGGACCAGAGCAAATAATTTGCTCCTTGGAGCATGAAAGGAGCCTTAATATGTGGATGTAACTCCATTTGAAACGTCCTCAGGCCTGCAAAAGCAAAGACTACCAGACAAAGCCACACGCGCTTTGACAAGTACAAGTACAAGGCGCGGTCAACAAGAACCAATATCAACCGGATATAACCACCTGCCTAACCACCAACAACTTGTTCCAACAGACCTAAAATACTTATGAAAAGATGATCCAGAGGTTAAAAATGTTTTTAATAACCAACAAGATTTCGAAAAACAGATTCCCACCTTTTCTTTTATATTCGAAGTATTCCTTATCTTGCAAGAAACACTTTCTTGAAGATAAAAAATTAATGGATTGCAATCAAACTTTCTGAACCTCCTCACAATCACCTAAATCAACATTTGATCATCCAAGATTCGGAACAGATCGAGAAAAATTAAGAGATTGGCGTCAAATACCCAGAAGAGTACGAAACTGGACCGATTGCAAGAAATCGAGCAAGGGAGTTACAAAACTTAAAAAGGGGCAAAGTGGACCTCCCGATTCATCAACTAGACTCAAGAAATTTGAGTTCTGGCTTTGGAATCACGTGATTTGATGAAGAATTGAAGAGGATATGCACGTTTAAAACCCAGGTACCTGCGGCGGAGCGATCGCGAAACCACCGCAACGGCCACGAATGTAACTTTTGACTCAGGCCACCAAAATTGATAAACCCACCTGGAAAATGCACAGAATTTTCCGGAGAATCACCCTAGATGAAAAATATGGCAAGAAACCCCTAGTTCTTACCGTGCAAACTCGATAAACACCAGATGAACCGCGACAGGTCTTGTTTCAAGGCAGAGACAAAAAATCGCGAGTAAGAAACAGAAAGATTGCGGAATTCTTGTGCCAGATTGATGTAGCCTGGCTCTGATACCATGAAAGATTGTATGATTTAGAGATTTAGAGATTTAGAGATTAAGAGAGAAAGAGTTTAGATAAAAAAAGTGAGAATAAATATTATTGAGATTTTAGAAAAATGAATTTCTTGTCTACAAAGTAAAAGAGAGATCACTATTTATACTAATCTAATCTAGGCTTGTTTGGATACTAAGATAACCTAATACATGTTTGGATACAAGGATAAAATATCATTAAACCCAAACAAGCCTAAGTCATTCCCCTTTAAACACAAGGCGCCTACAAGTGAATAAGGCACACTTGCTTCATTTCATCTTATTGTCTTCATCATTCTTCTTCATTCCAACAGAGCCAAGGCTAGCACTAGCTCATCCACGCCAACCAATGAAGAAGGGAAAGTCCTTGCAACATTTCAACAAGAATACGTTAGAAAATCGGACATTGATGCACTTATAAAAGCACTTAAGGAAGCTAATACCTCTGGTAACTCTTTTCAAGCTCTAAATCTCACTAAGCCACTTATTGTAGATTCAAGAGCTTCTCATCATATGATTAGTGACAAAAATCTACTTATCAATATGAAACCGACTTTAGGAGATGTAGTAATAGCTAATGGTGATAAGATACCAATAAGAGGAATTGGAAACCTGAAATTGTTTAATAAAGAATCAAGAGCCTTCTATATGCCCACATTCACCTCAAACTTGCTAAGTGTTAAGAAAAAACCTCTGATCTTAATTGCTATGCTATCTTTGGTCCTAATGATGTTTACTTTCAGGATATTAAGACTAATAAGGTGTTTGGAAAGGGAGTGTCCAAGAATGACTTGTATGTGCTTGAACACACACAACCAGATTTCCCTTTATCTATTGCTTTCAACTCTGTTTTGAATAAGGCTAATAGTGCTATTTGGCATTCTAGATTAGGACATCCTCACTCTAGGACTTTAGAACTATTGTTGCCAAGTATGTCTTTTAAAAATGTTGAATGTGAAGCTTGTATACTAGGTAAACATTGTAAATCAGTGTTTCCTAAGTCTACAACTATATATGAAAATTGCTTTGATCTCATTCACTCTGATGTTTGGACTTCACCATGCACATCTAGAGATAACCATAAATACTTTGTTACATTCATAGACCAAAAATCGAAATATACTTGGGTAACACTATTTGATGTAAGAACCAAGGGTGGACTGTCTTTCACTGAGAAGCTCAGGTTGCTGGACAGAAATCGATGGAAGAGAAGGGGTGGATCGAAGGGACCACACAAGCTGTGAAAAGGGCTTGTGATACTCCAAGAACTTCAACCAAAGGGTTGAAGAACACGGCTTCAGTAAGGGGGACTTGCTTGGCGGCTGTTTAGGTTTAGACAGTAGTCTTTAGGTTTTGTCAAAATGCTTGTTATTTCATTAAAGTGTAGACAAAACGCTTATATAATGCCTTGTACAACTTAGGCAATACTACAAGGCGTTTAGCCTTACAAGAATTAAAACAACATGTAGTTCACTTATTAGAAACTAAATAGAAAATGACCCCTAATTAGTCAACATGACTTAAACCCAATTAAACACTAAGTCTAAAAAGAATAGAAATAAGATAGAAAGCCCAATAACACTTAGGCATAGAATTCACAAGATGACTTTTGAATGAAGTGGAATTGTGAACAAGTCTTCACCGCCTTGCGCACTAAGAGTATTGCCTTGTTAAAACCTTCTTCGAAAAACCCTGTGGGATAAAACCGAAGATAGGAAAAAGAGTACAATTTCCTAGGCACGACTTTTGGTGTCGCTACCGAATGGTAATGGTAAAGACACCGGAGGAGGAAGAGTCTTCTAAAAGAAACCTCCATGGTTCCTTGTCTAGCTGAAACGGGTCAGGGCTTAGACTGGTCGTGGACGCGTGGGACGAACTGGTCGGGTCGGACGTGTGGGTGCTGGTCGGCTGGGATGGCTCACCTGGACGCAGCATGGTCTGTATGGTCAGTTCGGGGTCCTCTCCGGTTCTACTCTCCAGGAGCATGTTGAGCTTGTCTCCTAAGGCTTCCCTTTTGAACCGCATAAGAGGTCCCGGTGGAATGACCGGTGCAATGGCTGGCTCGATGTCCTCATCATTCCTTTCATCTTGAAGTGCTTTGGTCTCCAAAGCAAAGTCCTCACCTGCATCAAACAACTCTAAGTCAGAACATTGAAAGTACTAGAGACGTTATACTCACCTAGAAGTTCGAGCTGGTAGGCGTTGTCGTTAATTTTCCGAGGGACGCGGAGTGGAACATCTTCCCGGGGTGCAAGCTTGCTCTTCCGTCGCTGGAGAAATCTCTCCGATCGCATATGTAGCCAAACCCAATCTCCCTCCTTAAAAACCATGTGAATGTGGCATTTGTTGGCGTTCTTGACGTTCTGGATGTTCCGTTGTTCCAGGTTTGCCTTGGTCTCTGCATGAAGTTGCTTGCTGTACTCCGCCTTTGCTTCTCCCACCAAGCTGATGGCGTCGCCCAATGGTCTGGGTGTGAACTCGATAGGAGTGGTCGGGTTGAAACCGTAGACAACGTCAAATGGAGAACGCTTCGTGCCGGAATGCGTATCCCTGTTGTATGTGAACTCGACGTACGGAAGGCACTCCAGTCAATTCTTCAAGTTGCGACCAATTGTTGCCCTCAAGGTCTGGGATAAGGTCCGGTTGACAACTTCGGTCTGTCCGTCAGTCTGCGGATGGTATGCGGTGGAGAACAGCAGATTGGTGCCCAATTTTCGCCACAATGCTCGCCAGAAGTGGCTCGGGAACTTGGTGTCACGGTCAGATACGATCGTCCGGGGAATGTCATGCAGTCGTACTATCTCCTTGAAGAACAGGTCGGCCGTCTGGCTTGCGTCTATGGTCTTGTTGCAAGTGATGAAGTGTGTCATCTTTGAAAATCGGTCGACCACGATTAAGATGGAGTCCTTGTGGTTGATCTTTGGCAGGCTTAATACGAAGTCCATGGAAATGTCTGTCCAGGGCGCGGATGGGACTGGTAACGACATGTAAGGGCCTTACAGATGCATCTTGGATTTAGCCCTCTTGCAGATAAGACATTTGGCGCAGTGTGCCTCTACATCTCGTCGCTGATGGGGCCAATAGAAATGTTCCTTAAGCATGCTTAAGGTCTTGTCAATGCCGAAGTGACCCATGAGATCCCCACCGTTGGCCTCTCTGAGAAGCAGATCCCGAACCGATCCTCTCGGAATGCAAAGTCGTTTATCTTTAAATAGGAACCAGGCGTGAAGAAAGAAGCGGCTGTAGTTGCCCTTGCCGTGCTCTAGGTAAGCCTTAGAGAAATCTGCATAGTCAGCATACAGCTCTTTGATCATCTCGAAGCCCATAACTTTTGACTCCATGATAAAAATCAGACTGTATCGACGAGATAAGGCATCAGGGACAACATTGTCCGTTTCTTTCTTATATTTGATGAGGTAAGGAAAGGTCTCGATGTACTTCAACAAACAGGCATGTCTCTTCTTCAGCGTAGACTGTCCTCTGAGGTGCTGGAGTGTCTGATTGATGTGATCCTGACCAAGGACGGACGCACAAACAACCATCAGCCAAAACCATGGATGACCACAAACGTCCTTATCATGTCTTTTGGAATTCAATAAGTGGCTAAGTGGTCCAATGTGTGCTCTTTTTCCCTGTCTTTGGGTTTGTCCTATTGGGTTTACCAAAGATAGGTTTTTAATGAGGCAATTGGCCCACTTCTCATTCAGCCCATTTATTGAATTCTAGGTCCACTCCTTCCTTCTTTTTGTCATCAAAAAGTATTTGGAAGTTAGGAGTTGGGAGTTAACTTTATTGCTTTTAATTCTAGTTTGCTTGCATGTTCTTGCATGTTCTTGGAAATTGTTCCAAGCATGCAAGACTTGCCTTTTTCCCTTCTATAAGTAGCACCCCATTTTCTCATTTGTACTCATCAAAGATTTTTAATGAAAGTTTCTACTACTTCTAAATTTTTGATCACTTGTTGGTGTGTAATATCCAACTTCTCTTAAGCCCCTTAGGTGTGTCATATCCTAAGCTTGTTTAAGAAACCCTTGTGTTCCTTTGGTGCGTCATATCCAAAGAACACAAGTCCGGTGAATCAAAGGCTTTCCGCAACCTTTGTGTGACCAATCGCTCAACATCCCTTGGCAACTTGAGCTCTCGCTCGTTGTGCAAGGCCTATCCCTTTCCGAAACTTCCTTGTGTGCCGATTTTGGGTTGAGTTCTTCCCAAGATCTCATCATTTGGTATCAGAGCAACACACAAGCTAAGTTTTATTTTCCTTTCTTTTCTTTTAATTTTCGTTTTATTTTAAAAAAAATTGTTTAAGTTTCTTTAAGATCTGTCTCATGTCTACATTTTAGTTCATTCCAAAGAACTTTTGACTGCCTGTTTTTGTGTTTTCTTTTCAGGAATGATTCTTGATCCAGATAAAATTTGCAGAAAACATCACAGCCAGATTTGAGCAATTGACGAAATCTTTTGTTGCCGATTTTACCAAGGAGATGAAGGAAGCACTTAAGGATGTGATAAAAAACCATCCTAAGAAAACAACCAAATGTCCATCCAAAGCTAAAGAAACACATCATGAGCTTATGATATTTGGAGAACCCAAGTATGATAACTATGATGGAAATGATCTCTTGATCAAAGATGAACCAACCATTCCCTCTTTCCTTTGTGACAATCGCAACAAGCACTGTAAGGAATTCGGTGTGATTAATAATTTGTGTAACTTATTTGTTCTTGTTACTCCTGATGAAGAAAAACGATTTGGCTTTGGAAAATGTGAAATAATTTTGTGTTTCAAAATCTGTTTTTGATAACATAATTCAGTCATTGAAGAAATCTGATTTTGATAAATTGTCTAAGCAAAAAGATTTTCTGTTTGATGAAGTGAATAATTCCAATTTTTCTTTGAGTCTTGACTTGTTTCGAAAAACGTTTGGAATAGAATTAGATGAAACTGACAAAGATTTTGTTAAACGTTTTTCTAAGTTGCCACATTTCAATATTTTCGCTAGCAAAAGTACATCTTTGTTTACTCTGTCCTTAAAAGGAATTGTCTGTGATTATGAGTGCCCAAATGCTAAATTGGTCAAAGATCTCAAATACCTTTTTAGCCTTGATTACACAGATATAATTCGCTTGTTCTTGTCAAAAGAGTCAAATGCAGGTTTTAAGGCTGCAAGGAAACGCCAAAGAGGAACTCAAAAGAGTGAGGAAGACAAAAGGTTCAAGCCACCTTATTTGGACCAGGATACACGTCAAGACATCAGCCTCTTCATCCTGATCAAACAAGCACCACCAGAAGATCATTCGGATTCGAGGTCAAATCCTCTTCAATAGGGATGGGATGATGTGATCCTGACCAAGGACGAACGCACAAACAACCATCAGCCAAAACCATGGATGACCACAAACGTCCTTATCATGTCTTTTGGAATTCAATAAGTGGCTAAGTGGTCTAATGTGTGCTCTGTTTCCCTGTCTTTGGGTTTGTCCCATTGGGCTTACCAAAGATAGGTTTTTAATGAGGCCATTGGCCCACTTCTGATTCAGCCCATTTATTGAATTCTAGGCCCACTCCTTCATTCTCTTTTGTCATCAAAAAGTAGTTGGGATGTTAGGAGTTCGGAGTTATCTTTATTGCTTATAATTTTAGTTTGCTTGCATGTTCTTGCATGTTCTTGGAAGTTGTTCCAAGCATGCAAGACTTGCCTTTTTCCCTTCTATAAGTAGCATCCCATTTTCGCATTTGTACTCATCAAAGATTTTTAATGAAAGTTTCTACTACTTCTAAATTTTTGATCACTTGTTGGTATGTAATATCAACCTTCTCTTAAGCCCATTAGGTGTGTCATATCCTAAGCTTGTTTAAGAAACCCTTGTGTTCCTTTGGTGTGTCATATCCAAAGAACACAAGTCCGGTGAATCAAAGGCTTTCCGCAACCTTTGTGTGACCAATCGCTCCACATCCCTTGGCAACTTGAGCTCTCGCTCGTTTTGCAAGGCTTATCCCTTTCCGAAACTTCCTTGTGTACCGATTTTGGGTTGAGTCCTTCCCAGGATCTCATCTTGAAGCCCATAACTTTTGACTCCATGACTGAAATCAGACTGTATCGACGAGATAAGGCATCAGCGACAACGTTGTCCATTCCTTTCTTATACTTGATGAGGTATGGAAAGGTCTCGATGTACTCCAACCAACGGACATGTCTCTTCTTCAGCGTAGCCTGTCCTCTGAGGTGCTGGAGTGTCTGATGGTCAGTGTGAATGACACACTCCCGGGCAAGCAGATAATGCTGCCAAGTATCCAAGGCGCGGACAAGGACATAGAGCTGCTTGTCGTATGACGGATAGTTAAGTGCAGCTCCACTTAACTTCTCACTGAAGTAGGCGACATGTCGTCCGCCTTGTATGAGACCGGCTCCAATGCCGATCCCTGAGGCATCACACTCGACCTCAAATATCTGAGTAAATTCTGGAAGGACTAGGACTGGGGCGTGGGTGAGGCGTTCCTTCAGAAGCTTGAAAGACTTATCTTGCTCGGGTCTCCAACGAAAGTCTTGATTCTTCTTTATCGTCGAGGTCAACGGACCAGCTATCGTGCTGAAATCTCGGACGAACCATCTGTAGAAGCTGGTGAGTCCGTGGAAACTGCGGACCTGGCTGACAGTCGTCGGTGTTGGCCAATCCTGTATGGCCTTAATCTTCTCGTCGTCCACCCGAATACGACGAAACTAAGAAAAACGACTTGGTTGGTGCAGAATGTACATTTCTCGAGATTTGCGTACAATTGCTCTCTCTGTAGGCTGGTAATCACGGCCTCTAAGTGCTCCAAGTGGTCTGAGTAGGTCGTGCTGTAGGCGAGAATATCGTCGAAGTAGACCACTACGAACTTACCAATTAACGGACGAAGAACCTCGTTCATAAGACGCATGAAAGTACTGGGAGTGTTTGACAGGCCAAATGGCATCACTAGCCACTCACAAAGACTTTGCTTGGTCTTGAATGCAGTCTTCAATTCGTCTCATTCGCGCATCCTTACTTGATGATATCCACTTTTCAGGTCAATCTTGGAAAAGACTGCGGCTCCGCTGAGCTCGTCTAGCATGTCGTCCAGGCGCGTAATGGGGTGCTAGTACTTGATCGTAATGTTTTTGATGGCGCGAAAGTCGACGCACATCCTCCAGCTCCCGTACTTCTTTAGTACTAGAAAAACAAGGACGACACAGGTACTAAGGCTTTCTAGAACGTAGCCTTGAGCCATGAGATCTTGGACTTATCGTTCTAACTCTGTAGCCTCCTCGGGGTTTACTCTGTATGCACGGCGGTTGGGTAATTGAGCTCCGGGAATAAAGTCGATGTTGTGCTCAATCCCTCGGATAGGTGGGAGGCTGGCTGGGATTTCGTCCGGAAAGACGTCGGCATACTTGTTTAGCAGGACACAGATCTCGGCAGGAAATGATGACTCAGTACTAGTCGTGTGCAGACTCTCTCTGTAGAGCATTAATACGACCTGATTGCCCTGAGTTCACGTGGCTTTCCGCATGTCTGCCACATTTATTAAGAAGTTCTCCTTTCAATCATGTTGATCTTTTGCCATCTTAGATTGCATCTCTTGAACGGCGTGTGAAGACATTGGTGTGAGGTTGTATATACGCTTGTTGTGGACGTAAGAGTAGAAATTTGTTCGTCCGTTATGCGTAGTTTCTCGGTCAAATTGCCAAGGTCTTCCGAGAAGAAGATGTCCAGCTGACATCGGGACGACATCGCAGGTGACCTGGTCCTGGTATCTGCCAATGTTGAAAGAGACGTTAAATTGGTCTGAGATGTACAACTCTGTCTTGTTCTTCAGCCATCGGAGCTTGTAGGGTTTGGGATGCATGGTCACAGGCAATCCCAGTTTCTCCACCATGTATTTACTGGCGGCGTTGGTGCAGGACCCTCCGTCGATGATCAATGAGCACACTTTCCTAAGTATTGTGCATTTTGAGTGGAAAATCTTCTTTCGCTGCTCTTTTTCTTCTGGCTCGAATCTCGAGCTGAGAACGCGTCGGAACATTAGCATTTCTCCGGAGTCGGCGTACTTAATGTCCTCGTCGGACTGATGGTGTGTCGCAAATGCTGGCTCCTCTTGTTCGTCCTCGGATTCGTAGTCTCCGGAAGCAGTGAGTATCAATATCCGTTGAGTGCCACAATCCTAATGCTAAGCTTGAGGGGGAGTATTGGACTGAAGAGAGAAAGAGAAGGCCAACCAAATGGGAGGCAGCCCAGTCCGTATGCAAATAAGGAGGGGAACAATGCAGCCCATAAGCAGCCCATAGGAACAAGGCAGCCCAGCCCATATCAGCTAGAAGAAGGCCACTCATAAACTACACTAGCATCACTTAAAGAATAAGGCCATCCATAATGTGCATTGCCCATAAGGAATGTTCCAGCCCATGTGAAGTCTATAGCCCAGACAGAAATAAAGGAGTGTTGAGGCCAAGGACCAGAGCCCATAAGGAGCCCACAAGACCAAGATGTTCACGCCAAAGAGTGGTGGTTAAAGCTTCTAGAAGAGTTCTCCCCTTTATCAAAAACGTGGGAGTAGGAATTCAAATGAGGTCACATGTTCACCTTAAGCATATAGCTGTTGTGACATGTCACTTTCACTACCTTGGATCCACAGCCTAATTCAAGCTTGACCTTAGGTGATCCAGGGATCAAGCTTGGAACTTTGAAGAACTCCCTCATTAAAAAACTTAGCATGGAAAACCCAGTGGGACAAAACCAAGCTAAGGGAAAAAGAGTGGAGTCTTCTTAGCCTAGGATTGGCCAGTGGGTCTATGAATTGTAGGATCATTTTGATGGACTTGATAGACCCTGGATCATGGCCTTCTTGAATCAGCAAGTGAGATATTCTTCCTTGCTTCACAAGTTTGAGTAGCTTGAAGCTTCTTCATAGACCGGTACTTATCTCCCCCTTTCTTCTGAACTCTTGTTCTTTAGAAGGTTAAGGAATCCGGCTTTAGCACATAAGCTCCAAGCTGTACCTTGTATCTGTTTGGAATGTTGATGAAGAGAGTCAGCCAAGTATTGATCAGTCTTGTCTGCTACTTCTGAACTCCTTCACTTCATTCCTTCTGATCAAACTGCCCTTTGTTGCCTCTTCTTTGGAGTCTTTGGATTTGTTGATACCACACTTGTATGCAACCATCATCTGAACTTGATTACTCACGGCAACTCCTTGGGAAGATTGATATCTTAGCGCAGCCATACAGGCTCCTGGGCTGATTCAACACCTTTGTAGTTTCTTAGTAGCTTCTTCAGCCACTTTGTTGTTTGAAGAAACTTTGGATTGATTAACACATCTTGTGGCAAATCTTCCAGTTACTTCTTATTTAGTCACAGTCCTGAGCTGATTCATCACTTTCCACCATATTACTTCTTTAGGAGCATGGCGGCCCTTGGTTCTAACTCAGGTTGTATTCATTCTTTAGACATCTTCTTCAAATATCGGCCACCACCTTCTCTTTTGTTCCCAATATTGTTTCCCAATATTGTCTGCCTCTTCTTTGCTTCTTTAACTTAGGCCTTCTCTTCTTCTTTAACTTCAAATACACTGTGCCTAGTTGGTCACGTCTCTTAAGAGTGCTCCTTGGTAGATTTTGAATTTGGTGCACCTTCAAGACAACTTCACTTCAGTGGAACACAAGCCTTTGCATTGTTTGCGCCTTTAGGTTCCTTGATTATACAACAGATGGATGCTCATTCTCACCCCTCCTCAAGCTTGACTCAGAGAATAAGAGTATTGAGTCAAGTTTGGAAAGATGAGCATCAATGACCACACTGGTTATGGACTGCCATTCTACAAGAATACCTTCTTGTTTGATTTAGCCATGCTCTCCAACTTCAGGAATATACATTCTTTGATGTAGGCTCTGATAGGAGGAGGCTGCTTCTTGTTGGCTTTTGTATGCCAAGCCAATTCGCCTTATGAGATCACAGCTTGACTGCCTTCTATGCAGCATATGTGGCCTCCCATTTCTTCACTCAGGAATATACCCTTGAAGGGTAGGCTCTGATGTGTAAGGTATTGGTAGAGTGCCATTCTCGCCAATGTGTTCATTCCTTTAATCCTTCATGATTTGGTTTTGCTTTGTATGAATCCCTTCTTGCCATCTTTGCTTTGAGGCTCTCATGGTCTCCTTTACCCTTAAACAAGTCATAAAGAAGAAGAATTTGAGTATGCCATGAGGAATATCAAAGTTATAAGTGTGCAATTAAGACTTCACATAAGACAGTAGCAAGATCAATTGAACTAAAGTAATGAATTCAACACACTTTAGATGAGATAGAATTTATAAGTTTATAGAGTATATAGAGTGAGTAACTAGAGATTAGAGTATAAGTAACCAAGATTGGAGTATAAGTAACCAGAGATTGTAAGATTATGTAGAATAAGCAGAATTAAGTAGAATGGAGATTAGAGTGAAAGGATCCCTTAAGGACTTTTGGATTCATCATGCTTCCTTATACTTTTGAGAGTAAAGGAAAACATGGTTCACTTCCCTTAAGTGGTTTTAAAGAGGACTTTTGGATTCATCATGGTCCTAAATGCCAAGCATAGCTCACCAAGGTTCACTTCCCTCTTTTAAATAATTCTAAATCATTTTAATCAAATTGAGATAGATATTAGTTTAGAGATAGCCTTTGACAAAGGCTTTGATACTAAGCCTTTGTGATTCTTTCTTAGAGGCTGATTTGAATAATTGAATGCTTCTGGAATTGGAGGCTCCCCCTCATGGATTGCTCTCCTTCACTGGTTTTGATACTCCTTCTCACGGATTTCTTTTCAACATCACAAGTGATTAACATCTTTTCTTGCATAAGAAGACACATAAAGATATCCACACACAAGATTCTCATGATTTCAAGGCTTAAACTCATAAGAGTAAAGCAATAGAAACAGGATGTAGTATATATAAGTCATTATTCTCTCTTCTTTAAATTAAAAATTTGGATTTGGATACAACATAGTTTCTAATGCAATGCATACAACCATGGTTCTCTTCCAAAATTCCTCACAAGTGCGCAATAGGATGCATCATGACTTGAAATCCTTAATTAGCTTAGTAAAATTTCTGATGTGGAAGATCTATTCTAGTGGCAACCACAGAGCATACTTTCTATCTAAGTGAGGAAATTAGACATGGTTCTCTATTGTATCACCAACATGAGTTCCAACCACACTTCAATGGACTTTGTTGTTCCACATTTCACATGAAAGGAAACTTAGTCCAAGGTTTGAAACACAAAACAAACAAGCACAAACCGAAATACTTGAACAATAAGCTACAACAAGCTAAAGTGTCTCTCATTACTCAAGAAAGGAGACAAGTTCAAGTTTGCGGTTTACTTGAATGCTTGTGGTTTGCTATCCATGGAAATTCAAAGTGGACTATGGCTTGAAGTGTCTTACTTTCTCAAAGGAAAGGCACTAATACCCAATAGTTCAAGTTATTGTCCAATTGATAATAGAAAACATTTGAAAAATTCAAAAATGGCTGTCTTTTGATTGGAAATCCAATATATGACTTAGAGAACAGGATGAGGCTTAAGAATAAAAGCAAAGAATGGTACTTAACCTAATCCTGGTCATAAGTGTTCTTGCTCTCAAATGAGTACACTTAATTAACCAATGGATTAGTGATTTTAGGAACCCATCCATTTCTTCCTTCTTTGTGATTCCAAGCAACCGCCACCATTCTTTCCTCTTTATTGTCATCTATCTAGCCACGGTTTATGATTTCCAAAGAAAAACACACATGGACCAATGGTCACTAGATTTACCCATTGGTTAAAGGGTTGTATCATTAGAATAACTTATGAGAAGAAGTTTTCTGATAATTACAGACGCTTGGATCATCAGAGCAACATAAAAGAGGTGTTTTTCGTGGCTAAATAGCTGTGAAACCAGTGAAGCAAAACGGTTTACCCACTGGTCCAAGCAATGCTTCCTAAATGTTGAAGTAATTTTGAATTCTTTCTCTTCTTCAAGCTTTGTCTTTGAACCATGCTCTGAATCTTCTTGATTCAAGACCATGCTCTGATACCATGTTAGTATTTGCGGAAATACATAGAGAAATAAGAGATGTTGTATGGCTGGAGATTAAGAAAGATTAAGAGAGATTATAGAAGAGTAAAACATAAAGAACATGAAATGCCATTAGAGGAGAGTATGAAGAGTAATATATTCCACTTAACATGAATTGTATCTACATACAAACTATTTATAGAGAGAAAGAAGGGAGAGAAGAAGTTGTGGTGTCCAAGGGGTGAAAGGGACAGCTCATAAACGGCCACCACATTTAAATTAAGTCCACATGTGAGTTATTCAAATTGGTGAGAGGGAAAATAGTCTTCTAGAAAGTTTGACAATTCTTGGTGAGACTAAACAGGCCTTGGGTCACTTCATGGGCTTGTACATGTGCATTCCCTTAAGGTCATGCACACATATGGGCTTGTAGACTTCACATGGGCTAGAACACACTTTACGGGCTCTGGTGAAGACCTGTGAGGATTCTGGACCTCTTTATTCTTTTAGTGAGGCTAATGACTTTTTATGGACCGTCTGGCCAATGCACCTGGTCAAGCCTTCTTCCTTTCTTTGTCTCTTCATTCCAATATTGGCATCTAGTTTGTTACGGTTTTCTCCTGGAACCAAAACATAACACACACATCCAAAGACTCTTAGGTGGTTAATAGAAGGCTTGAAATTGTTAAGTACCTCAAAGGGTGATATGTCTTGGAGGATTCTGGTTGGTAATCGGTTGATCAGATAACAAGCCGCAACCACAGCATCTCCCCAGAACCTTTTGGGTACATTGGTATGGAACATCATGGACCTGGCCACTTCCATAAGATGTCTGTTCTTTCTCTCAGCCACACCATTTTGTTGTGGTGTATATGGGCAGCTTGTCTGGTGAAGAATTCCATGTTTGGATAAGAGGGATTTGAAGGCTTGACTTGTGTATTCACCACCATTATCTGATCTTAAGATTTTAACTTTAGCATTATAATGGTTAGTGACATAATTACAAAAGTTGGTAAAAGCTTCAAGAACTCTATCTTTAGATGGAATTAAGGTTAACCAAGTGTACTTAGACTTCTCATCTATAAATGTGACAAAGTATTTGTGATTTTCTCTTGAAATGCAAGGTGATCTCCATACATCAGAGTAAATCAAATCAAAACACTTCTCATAAATTGTAGTAGACTTAGGAAAGACAGACTTACAGTGTTTGCCTAATATACAGGCTTCACACTCATTGTTTTGAAACTTAACATCAGGCAATAATAGATTCATAGCACGAAAATGTGGATGTCCTAATCTAGCATGCCAAATTGCATTATTTGCAGTAGCCAAAAGAGAACTAAAAGCGCTTAAAAGAGATGATCGAGACTTTGTATCTTCCAACACATAAAGTCCATCCTTAGTTGTTCCTTGTCCAAGTACTTCTCTTGTCTTAATATCCTGAAACCAAACTTCATTAGGACTGAAAATTGCATGACAATTAAGGTCAGAAGTCGCTTTTCTAACAGATAACAAGTTTGAGGTAAAGGATGGTAGGTAAAAGGCCTTAGAACTCTTATCAAACAGTTTTAAATCTCCTATCCCTTTGATTGGAACCTTTTCACCATTAGCTATAGTAACATTCCCTAATGCAGGTTCTAAGTTCTCTATTAATTGTATATCACTAATCATATGGTGTGAATCACCTGAATCAACAATCAAGGGTTTTTGAATTTTAGATGGATGATAAGAGTTACCAGATTCTTTTAAGGCTTTGATGAGGGCCTCCAGGTCTGACTTCTTCACAAATTCAGAGGAGGCTGCTATGGATGATCCTTCACCATGCGGCCATATGCGCTTAGGAGGGTCTGCGTGGTACGAGGCTAGGGAACTCCCTTCAGACGAGTAGTTGGCTCTCGGCTCCTTCCACCGATTGTTCTTGAGGTGGGGATGCAAGATCCAGCATTTCTCCTTGAGATGTCCTCTCTTCTTGCAATGATCACACACCAACATCTTCCTGTCTTCATACTTGAAGTTGCTCTTGTTTGCCGTGGCTAGTTCTCCTTTGTTGGCTGTGACCAACTCGCCCTTCCTTCCAAAGAGCCCCAAAGACCCTTGTTCCTTTTGGACTTGTGAACACACCTCATCCAAGGTTGGTAGCTTGTCAGCTCTCAGCAAATGCTTGATAAGATCGTTAAAGGTTGGGTTCAAGGTCAGCAACAGGGCGAACACCTTGTCTTGTTCTCGGCGTTCATTCAGGACCATGGGGTCCACAGAGCTTGGCCTCAGCATTTCCAGCTCTGTCCATAGGGCTCTAAATTTTCCAAAATGTTTGGTGAAGTCCATATCTTCTTGGCTCAGGTCATTAATAGCTTTCTTGACTTCAAACACCAGGCTGAGATTGGAGATGTTTCCAAACACATTCTGTAGTGTTTCCCACAGCTCCTTGGCCGTTTCACAATAGGAGTAAGCTTCAAGGATAGAAGCTTCAAGTGAGTTTTGAAGGATGGCTAAGACAGTCTGGTCTTCTTGAAACCACTTGTTTCTTTCAGCCATCACCATCTCTTCTTCATCTTCATCAACCGCCTTCATTGGGGCCGCTTCTTCAAGAACATGATTCCACAACCCACGGCTGCACAGGGCGGTCTTAGTGGTTCTTGACCATAGCAAGTAGTTCCCACCTTTCAGGATGACTGGAACAATCAATGGCTTTGAGTTTTCCATGGCTGAAAATGTTTGGACCGTTGGACAAACTCTTTACCCAATGGATAATAACAACTCGTTTGTGTAAAGCGAATAAGAAAGGATGGATTAGAAAGATTAGATGCAATGGATGTTTATTCCATGCTCTGATACCATGAAAGAATGTATGTGTTTGCGGAATTAAGTGTTTGCAAGAGAAGAATGAGAGTTTGGACAAAGTTTTAATGGCGAGTATGAGAGAGTGGAAGAAGGAAGAGTTTATTTCCTTTTCTTAAATCAAATACAATGTTGGACACTTGATACTTATAGCCAGACATACAGGACTCTCGACTTGTGCATGAAAGTGACACAAATAATAAACAAAGGGAATACTTGCTGGATCCAAGACATGAAAGTGACAGCTCCTAACGGGTGGGAGCTTCTCTCCACACGTGATCTCGCTTGGTGAGTGTGTCCAACGGCTCCAAACTCCTTCTAGAAGGTCATTTCAGCTGTTGGACTTCCTCTTATTCATTTGGGCTACTTCATTCCTTGACTTGTCTAACTTGTGTATTCGCTGGGCCGTCCATGTACCGCACCATCTTCGCTGGGCCGTCCATGTACCGCACCTCACATGTCCACATTGTCCATTGTATTAGTGAACTCTATCCACTCCCTTATTCAGCTCAATAGTGAGATAGATAGGTATAAAGCTAGATTGGTGGCTAGAGGATTCACACAGACTTATGGTGAAGACTATAGGGATACCTTTGCTCCAGTAGCTAAACTTCACTCTGTTAATGTTGTTCTTTCTCTTGCTACTAACCTTGAATGGGATTTGTTCCAAATGGATGTTAAGAATGCTTTCTTACAAGGTGAATTAGAGGAAGCAGTGTACATGACACCACCACCAGGTTTGGAAGATGAAGTTAATGGCGGCAACACTCTCAGACTAAGAAAGGCAATCTATGGTCTTAAGCAATCTCCAAGAGCTTGGTATCATAAGCTGAATGTAACTCTAAGGGATAGAGGTTTCAAAAGGTCAGAAGTTGAACACACTCTGTTTACACTTAAGAGTAAGGAAGGTATTGTGGTTATACTTATCTATGTGGATGATATAATCATATCAGGAAGTGATAAAGTTGGTATTGAATCAACTAAAGCCTATTTGAAAAGTGTTTTTGATATTAAGGATCTAGGAGAATTGAAATATTTCTTAGGAATTAAAATATGTAGATTCAAGGAAGGTCTCTTTTTATCTCAAAGGAAATATATTGTGGATTTACTAACCTCCACAGGCATGTTTGAAGCTAAACCAGCTAAGACACCCCTTGAAGAAGGCTACAAAATGGAACCTGAGGGGGAGCTAGGAAATGACAAGTTTCATGATGCAAAATTGTATAGACAAGTGGTTGGTAAGCTTATTTACTTAACCATCACTAGACCTGACCTATGTTTTGCAGTAAATCAGGTATCTCAACATATGCAAGACCCAAGGACAAGGCATTGGGATATGATCATTCGCATTTTGAGATATCTGCAAGGAACTAAGGAACAAGGTATATGGATGGGATGTAATAAGAACAAAGAGGTTGTAGGTTATTGTGATGCAGATTGGAGAGGAGACAGAGAAGATAGGAAAAGCACAACTGGCTATTGCACTTTCATAGGAGGTAATCTTGTAACTTGGAAGACTAAGAAGCAAAAGGTTGTATCTTGTTCTAGTGCAGAAGCTGAATACAGGGCCATGAGGAAGCTCACAACAGAATACATCTGGTTGAAGCAACTCCTCTTTGACATTTTAGGCAAGAGCTTAGAATCTCCAATCACTGTCCATTGTGACAATCAAGCTGCCATACACATTGCCTCTAACTCTGTGTTTCATGAGAGAACCAAGCATATTGAGGTTGACTGTCATAAGGTAAGGGAAGCTATTGGAAATGGTACAATTCTACCTTGCTACACAAGGAGTGAAGATCAGCTAGCTGATGTGTTTACCAAAGCTGTAACCTTGAAGACAGGCAGTTCTATCTACCCTATATTGGACAGGAATAACGAGGTGGGTTCCGAGCCTGTGTGGTATGATAGCTAGTCTTGTGATAAGGAAGGAGGAACACATGAGTGATAAGGAAGGAGCTAAAGCAGTATGCGTGTGATAAGGAGTATGCATAGGTGATAAGCTCTTTTGTAACGGTCCTATAAGCTCATGTGCTTATCCCTAGACCTAGTATCCTAGCTAGCTTTCTATTTAAAGGCTGTGTAGCCACTCTGTGTAAATATACTTGAATAATCGAATACACTCTTATGGCTAACTTACTCTCCATTCATACACCTTCATTGTTCATAATATAATCTATCATCTATGCAAATCTATCACCCTAGACTTGGTTTGATGTCTCTTCCACACCAATGATCCCAACATGGAGTGTTATACTATTTTTTCCTAGAAAAGGTTTTGTCCCAATTGGGTTTTCCTTCTCTAGGTTTTTAATGAGGTAATACTTCATGGTTGCAAGCTTAGGCATTTTCATGTCTTAAGCTTGAGGGAGAGTGTTGGAATGAAGAAGAATGATGAATGCATCTAAGTGAAGTATTGGCGACATCACCATGTATTTGTCTTAGACTTATGTAGGTTAATGATAAGTGTATGTCTGTATCCAAACAAGTCTAGAATAAGATTAGTATAAATAGATGTCTCTCACTCACTTTGTAAGTATGAAAATCATTTTTCTAAAAGTCATAATAAGATCATTCTCTTTTCTCTCTAATCTCTTTCTCTCTCAATCTCTAATTCTCAAATTCTCTCAATCATCAAATCTTTCAAATACTTCACTCAAATACATTCATCATTCTTCTTCATTCCAACAATTTGTGGCCTTATGAACAGAGACTAGATTAGAGGTGAAACTAGGCATAAAGAAAGCTCTAGTTTTTCTATCAAACAGATTCAAGTTACCTACTCCTGTAATTGGAATTCGATCACCATTAGCAATAACAACATGACCATTTGTCGGTTCTAGGTCTCTAATGAATTCAACATTGCTAATCATGTGGTGAGATGCACCAAAATCAATCACTAATGGTTTATTATCCAATTTTATAGTGTGAGTAGAAGCATAAAAAGAGAAACCCATAGTATTACCATAACTTTCCTTTAAGGCTTTGATGAGTGCATCCAGTTCTGACCGCTTTACCACCTGGTCTTGATCAGCTACATGTGCAGCTTGAGCATTGATCACGGCAATACCATCTCCTTCAAAGCTGCGTGAGGATGTCCCCCCTTGATCAGCCTTGGCCTTAGTAATGTTAGCTCTGACCTCTCTGAATTTGGATGGCTTGAGGTGTGGATGAAGAATCCAGCATTTGTCCTTAGTGGCCCTTCCTTTTACAGTGCTCACAGAACGGTCCCCTTCTATCATCTTGCTTGAAGTAGACACCTTTATTTGCTGTCACAAGTTCCCCCTTTCCACTCAGAAGGCCATGAGAACCTTGTTCCCTCTGAATGTAAGCGCATACTTCTTCAAGGGATGGAAGCTTGTCTGATCTCAGGAGATGTTTGATCAAGTCATTGTACATTGGATTCAGAGTGAGGAGAAGACCGAACACTTTATCTTGTTCACGCCTTGCAAGAAGTGTCTCTGGATCAGTAGAGTTGGGTCTAAGCTGTAAGAATATGCTGAATATAAGAGAAGATTAGAGAGAGTTTTCTGAATAAGATGAAGAACAAAAGTATGGAAGACTAAGAGGAAGAGATTTCGTGACAAATGAGAGAGAGAGAGCTGGCGGCTGGTATGAGAGAATTAGAGAAGGAGGATTATATTTCCTTGACAGATTAGTTACATAGGTTAGAGTATTTATAGCCTAAGTTACAATAAATACATTAATTACATTAATTAGGTTCACATATTTACTTTCCATAAACTATTTGTTGCCTAACTCTCAAAGGGGATGTAATTAACTTCCATTCCAACCTTGAGTAATCGACATCCAGGCCATTAACTTCCTTTCCTTACTTGAGTAGTCGACATCCAAGGTCATTAACTTCCTTTCCTCACTTGAGTAATCGACATCACAGACCATTAACTTCTCCCAGCCGCCTGTATCTTTCTTCTAGAAGTCTTATAGTTGGGCTTGCTGTCGTGTGTAGATTAATACTCCCCCTCAAGCTCAACCATGATGAATGGTTAAGCTTGGAACCATAAAGACTCACCTCTTAAGGGAAAAAGAGTGTGGATCTTTTGGCTAGGGGATTCCCTGGTTGGGAAGGTTTTGTGAGCCCAAGTTTTGGAAATATGGACTCACATACCTTTAAACTTGCGGATTTGGTGAATATATCTGCAAGTTGATCCGATCTCCTTGTGTAACATGGTAGGACAACTCCTTGCTCCACTACTTGTCTCACTTTGTGGCAGTCTACTTCAATGTGCTTGGTTCTCTCATGAAATACATTGTTGGATGTTATATGTATGGCAGCTTGGTTGTCACAATGCATGGTGATTGGTGTTGTGACTTCTATGTTTAGATCCTTGAGCAGATTCTTGAGCCAGGTAAGTTCTGTGGTGAGCTTCCTCATGGCTCGGTACTCAGCTTCAGCACTTGAACAAGAAACCACCTTCTGCTTCTTTGTTTTCCAAGTAACTAGGTTGCCTCCAATGAATGTGCAATAACCGGTAGTTGATCTCCTATCATTCCTGTCTCCAGCCCAATCAGCATCACAATAGCCCACGATTTCAGAGCTTCCATTGCGCCCCATCCAGATGCCTTGGTCGTGTGTCCCTTTCAGGTATCTTAAGATCCGGTCCACCATGTTCCAGTGATGCACCTTTGGGGCTTGCATATGTTGACTGACCTGATTCACAGCATAGCACAAGTCAGGTCTAGTAATGGTTAGATAAATTAGCTTACCAACCATCTTCCTATAGAGTTTGGTGTCTCCAAACATCTCATCTCCAAGCTCCCCCTCATGTTCCACCTTGTACCCTTCTTCTAGGGGAGTCTTCGCTGGTTTAGCTTCTAATCTTCCTGCATCAACTAGAAGATCAAGTGTGTACTTCCTTTGTGATAAGAAGAGGCCTTCTTGTGTTCGGCATACTTCTATCCCTAGGAAGTACTTTAGTTCACCCAAGTCTTTTATATCAAACATAGATTTAAGATAAACCTTAGTGGATTGAATTCCTACTTTGTCATTCCCTGAGATGATTATATCATCTACATAGATGAGAATGACTACAATACCTGTTTGACTTTGGAGTGTGAAGAGGGTATGATCTGCCTCAGACTTTCTAAAGCCCCTATCTCTAAGTGTGATACTTAGCTTATGGTACCAAGCTCTTGGTGACTGTTTGAGGCCATAGATAGCTTTTCTCAGCCTTAGAACCTTTCCTGGAGTCACCGTATCTTCAAGGCCTGGTGGAGGTGTCATATACACTTCATCTTCTAGTTCTCCTTGTAGGAAGGCATTCTTGACATCCATCTGCCACAACTCCCAATCAAGGTTAGTAGCTAAAGAGAGAAGAACCCTTACAGTGTGTAATTTGGCTACTGGTGCAAAGGTTGATAGATTTGCATAGATGATAGATTATATTATGAACAATGAAGGTGTATGAATGGAGAGTAAATTAGCCATAAGAGTGTATTCGATTATTCAAGTATATTTACACAGAGTGGCTACACAGCCTTTAAATAGAAAGCTAGCTAGGATACTAGGTCTAGGGATAAGCACATAAGCTTATAGGACCGTTACAAAAGAGCTTATCACCTATGCATACTCCTTATCACACGCATACTGCTTTAGCTCCTTTCTTATCACTCATGTGTTCCTCCTTCCTTATCACAAGACTAGCTATCATACCACACAGGCTCGGAACCCACCTCGTTATTCCTGTCCAATAGTCCCCCTCAAGCTAAGTTCTGATGAAGATCTTTAGCTTGGAAACCATAAACAATCACCTCATTAAAAACCTTATGGTGTAAAACCCAGTGGGATAAAAGCACACATAAGGGAAAAAGAGTATGACTGCTTATAGTTAGAGGAGTCATGGAAGAGAGATATCAACGAGTCCTAATCTTGGTAGAATGGACTCATATACCTTGGAGGTTGTAGCTTTGGTGAAGATATCTGCAAGCTGATCCACACTCCTAGTGTAGCATGGTAAGACTTTCCCTTGCTCCACAGCTTGCCTCACTTTATTACAATCAACGTCTATGTGCTTCGTTCTCTCATGGAATACAGAATTTGAAGCTATGTGAATGGCTGCCTGGTTATCACAATGCATGGTCATTGGTTTGGTTGTCTCTATTCCCAAATCCTTCAGAATGGCCTTGATCCATGTTAGCTCATTAGTGAGTTTCTTCATAGCACGATATTCGGCCTCAGCACTGGAGCAGGAGACTATCTTCTGTTTCTTTGTCTTCCACGTGACTAAGTTACCCCCAACAAAGGTGCAGTAGCCAGTAGTGGATCTCCTGTCTTCTCTATCCCCAGCCCAGTCTGCGTCGCAATACCCTACTATCTCTGAGCTTTTGTTAGCTCCCATCCATATTCCTTGTTCGGAAGTTCCTCTCAAGTATCTAAGAACTCTTTCCAGCATGTTCCAGTGATGGACCTTGGGAGCTTGCATATGCTGGCTCACCTGATTCACAGAGAAACACAGATCAGGTCTAGTAAGAGTTAAATAGATTAGCTTACCTACTAGTCTTCTGTAGAGCTTTGGGTTTTCGAATGGTTGATCTTCAATCTCCCCCTCACTGATAGCCTTGTTATTGAGTTAGAGAAAGGAAATAAAGAGGAGTGGTCAACCAATTCTTAAGTTGGGACACAGACATAGACAGCCCAGACATGAGGAACATGGACGGGCTAAGTATTTGGAATATGGAATGGCCCAGGATTGAGTTAGGACATGGGACGGCCAGGGAAGACTTGGTGTGGCCCAATTACTTAAAATGTTCTAGAAGGAGTCTTGGCAAGAGGAGAAGACCGTTGGAGGACTTTGACCAGCCAAGATCACGTGTGGAAGCAAACTCCCACCCGTTAGGAGCTGTCGCCATCAGCCTTGGATCCAGCACCCTCTCTCTCATTTGTTTATTGTTTATGTCCCTATTTAGAAAACCTAGCTACCTAAGTGTCTGTCTATATATATCATACACCTAAGGTTGTAAATGAATCAAGAAAAGGAAATAAAATCTTCCTTCTTCCATTCTCTCATACTCGCCATTAAAACTCTGTCCAAACTCTCATTCTTCTCTTGCAAACACTTAATTCCGCAAACACATACATTCTATCACTTGTAACTATCCTCCAATGGTGTAGTCACTGGTTTTGCATCTAACTTCCCTGTTTCAGACAATAGATCAAGAGTATACTTCCTTTGGGATAAAAATAGTCCTTCTTTAGAACGACATATTTCAATCCCTAGAAAATACTTAAGCAAGCCTAAATCTTTAATATCAAATATAGACTTAAGGTAAGCTTTGGTTTCTTCAATTCCTTTCTTGTCATCACCAGTGATAATAATGTCATCCACATAGACCAATACAACTATGATGCCTGACTTGCTAGGAAGGGTGAAGAGGGTGTGATCAGCTTCAGACTTTCTGAATCCTCTATCCCTTAGTGTCATACTTAACTTGTGATACCAGGCTCTGGGCGATTGTTTCAATCCATAAATAGCCTTCCTCAATCTCAAGACTTTGCCTGGTTGAACAATTTCTTCAAGGCCTGGAGGGGGGCGCATGTAGACTTCTTCTTCAAGCTCTCCTTGCAAGAATGCATTTCTCACATCCATCTGCCACAGTTCCCACTCCAGATTTGTTGCTAGAGATAAAACAATCCTCACAGTGTGCAACTTTGCCACAGGAGCAAAAGTATCACCAAAGTCTTCACCATAGGTTTGGGTGAATACTCTTGCTACAAGCCTGGCCTTATATCTTTCTATATCTCCATTGCTCTTGTATTTGATTGTAAACACCCAGTTTGAGCTTACTGCCTTCTTTCCCTTGGGTAGCACAGCTTCATCCCATGTGTGATTCCTTTCCATGGCTCCTGTCTCATCGCTTATAGCATCTCTCCAGACTTTAAGTTCCTTAGCTTCTTCATAAGAAGTAGGAACATGTCCCTGATCCAACCTGCCTATGAAGACCTTATGTTCTTCAGGGAATGACGCAAAGGAACAAACGACTTGCGATGGATGAGCAACAGCACTTGCATTGTAATACACTCTAGTATTCACCCAGTTTGATGGATCCTTCTTGAGTCTTGTACTTATTCTTAGAGGTGGAGCTTGTTGTGATGACTCTGCTGCTTGATCATGTCCTTCTTCCGGTTGATCGAGGCTTTCAGAAGAAGAGATATCGTGGTCATGGTCTTCCTGAGTAGTTTGAGCATGATCTTGATCTTCTTCAAGATGTGTTCCCCCCTCTCGATCAAGCGGTGGCTGAGATGAGCTTGCATCAGTATTTGGGTGAGATAAACTTGGACTATGTGGAACGTGCGGAGCATGGTCAGGACCCAAATGTGAGCTAGGCTTTGGGCTTTGGACAGTGTCTGAACATGGTTGCTTGGAGAGAGGAATGCCGAGGTGATCAAAGATGTGTCGAAGACTGGTGGCCCGATCTGAGGATATGCTGGTTAGGTCAGCTAGATCATCCCATTGTTGATCACCATAATAACCTCTTTCTTCAATGAATTTAACATCCCGGGACACAAGCACCTTTCTGGCCTCAGGATCATAACATTTGTAACCACGTTGAGTAGTAGAGTACCCAATGAAGATAGACTTTGTACTCTTTGCATCTAGTTTGGTTCTGTTTTCACCTGGAACCAACACAAAGCACAAACACCCAAACACTTTGAGGTGAGTTAATGAAGGTTTGGTAGAGTTTAGTACCTCAAACGGTGAGAGATCATTGAGAACTCTTGTGGGAACTCTGTTAATGAGATAGCAAGCTGTAAGAACCGCATCTCCCCAAAACCTCTTTGGGACTTTGGATTGGAACATCATGGACCGAGCTACTTCCATCAAGTGGCGGTTCTTTCTCTCGGCCACACCATTCTGTTGAGGTGTATAGGGACAGCTAGTCTGATGAAGAATTCCATGCTTATTAAGATGATCTTTAAAAGCATTACTTGTATACTCCCCACCATTGTCTGATCTGAAGATTTTGATCCTTGCATTGAAATGATTAGTAATATAGTTCTGAAAAATTATAAAGGCCTCTAAAGCTCTATCTTTGGATTGCAACAAGGTTATCCAGGTATATTTAGATTTCTCATCTATAAAGGTGATGAAGTATTTCTGATTTTCTCTAGATAAACAAGGTGCAGTCCAAACATCTGAATGCACAAGATCAAAGCATCTTTCATAAACCGTTTTAGACTTAGGGAAAACAGATTTGCAATGTTTGCCCATGATACAAGCTTCGCAATCATCATTTTTAAACACAATATCAGGGAACATGAGGCTTAAGGCCCTTGAGTGGGGATGTCCTAATCTAGCATGCCATAGTGCATTATTCGCATAAGCAGGAACAGAATTGAAAGAACATAAAACAGAAGCTAAAGGTTGATCCTTTGCCAGCAGATAAAGACCATCCTTAGTTATTCCTTTCCCAAGCAACTTGCTTGTCTTAATATCCTGAAAATGCACATCATTAGGAGTGAAGATAACATTGCAATCCAAATCATTTGTGGCCTTATGAACCGAAACCAAATTAGAGGTGAAATCAGGCATGAAGAAGGCTCTAGTCTTTCTATCAAATAGTTTTAAGTTTCCTACCCCTTTAATTGGAATTCTATCCCCATTAGCAATAACAACATGACCTCTAGCCGGTTCTAAATCCTTAACTAATTCAACATTGCTAATCATATGGTGGGATGCTCTAGAGTCAATGACTAATGGTTTTTCATCTAGTTTTATGGAATGAGCAGAAGCATGAAAAGAGAAACCAATATCATTACCATAACTTTCTTTTAGGGCTTTGATGAGAGCGTCCAGTTCCGACCGTTTCACCACTTGATCTTGGTCAGCTATATGCGCAGCTTGAGCATTGATCACGGCCATACCATCCCCTTCAGAACTGCGTGAAGATGTTCCTCCTTGGTCGGCTTTAATCTTGGTAATGTTTGCTCTAGCATCTTTGAACTTGGATGGCTTGAGATGTGGGTGAAGAATCCAGCATTTGTCCTTAGTATGGCCCCTCCTCTTGCAGTGTTCGCAAAATGATCCTCTCCTTTCATCTGGTTTGAAGTATACTCCCTTGTTTGCGGTTACCAGCTCTCCCTTTCCACTGAAGAGACCGTGAGATCCTTGTTCTCTCTGAATGTAAGAACACACTTCCTCAAGTGTTGGGAGCTTTTCTGATCGCAGGAGGTGTTTGATCAAGTCATTGTACATAGGGTTAAGAGTAAGGAGAAGGCCAAAGACCTTGTCTTGTTCTCGCCGTGCAAGCAGAGTCTCTGGATCAGTAGAGTTAGGTCTGAGCATTTCAAGCTCAGCCCAGAGGGAGCGAAACTTGCCAAAGTGAGCTGTGAATTCCAAGTCCTCTTGGTGAAGGTTGTTGATCGCCCTCTTTACCTCAAAGACCCTGCTGAGATTTGTGGTATTTCCATAGACCTTTTTAAGAGTTTCCCATAACTCCTTAGCACTCTCACAGTAGGAATAAGCTTCTAAGATAGGTGCATCCAGAGAGGTTTGAATAATAGATAGAACAAACTGATCCTCCTGAACCCATTTATCTTCATCAACAATCATGATTTCCTGTCCATCTTCTTGGTGAAAAGCTTTTGGTGGAGCTTCATCTAAGAGGAGATGCATTCCTAGACCGCGACCACCCAGAGTAGTCTTTACCATTCTAGACCATAGCAAATAGTTGAGACCTTTGAGAGTAACCGGTATAACCATGGGTCTTGTATTCTCCATTCAAGAAGAGCCGAACAGAGTACTTAAGGATTTTAGAAGAATGAGAAGCTTATCTAGCTTCAATACTCAGATATCACTGCTAGGACTTCAAGACGGCACTTGGGGAGAAGAGAATTACCTATCTTAAGACCAAATGAGCTATCTTTCTGAGTAAAACAGAGTTTGTACGGACTCTGGTTCGAGACGGGGCGAGGAAGACGAGTACGGACACACAACGTCTTCTCTTGTGCCTTTTTAGTCACGAATGAGCTGAAGCTTGCTTCTTCTACCACTTAAGTGAACAAAGAAGTTATCTTGAAGAATATGTAGTAAACCCAGAAGAAACGTCCGTACAACAATGGTGAAGAACACGCAAAACTCGTATAACAACTCAACACCAAAGATAACCACACCTAATCTTCTTCAGCTCAATACTCATGGTTTTGAGGATATTTAGACCTTAGAGAAGACAGATTTAGCTATAGTTATCTCTGTGAAAGCGTTTGAGAAAGCGTTTGAAAGAGGGTTTTAGAAATATAAGAACTCAAGGAAGAAGATTAAGGCCGTAGGGGAGAGATTGATGAGAATGAGTGTGCGGAAGATTATGAGCGAATCAAACTCGCTCTGATACCATGATAGATTTGCATAGATGATAGATATATTATGAACAATGAAGGTGTATGAATGGAGAGTAAGTTAGCCATAAGAGTGTATTCGATTATTCAAGTATATTTACACAGAGTGGCTACACAGCCTTTAAATAGAAAGCTAGCTAGGATACTAGGTCTAGGGATAAGCACATGAGCTTATAGGACCGTTACAAAAGAGCTTATCACCTATGCATACTCCTTATCACACGCATACTGCTTTAGCTCCTTCCTTATCACTCATGTGTTCCTCCTTCCTTATCACAAGACTAGCTGTCATACCACACAGGCTCGGAACCCACCTCGTTATTCCTGTACAATAAAGGTGTCATTGTAGTCTTCTCCATAGGTCTGAGTGAAACCTCTTGCAACTAGTCTTGCCTTGTATCTTTCTATCTCTCCATTGCTTTTGTATTTAATGGTAAAGATCCATCTGGAGCTCACTGTCCTCTTGTCCTTAGGTAAATCGGCCTCATCCCAAGTGTGATTGATGTCCATGGCATTGCATTCAGCCTTAACTGCATCTCTCCACACTTTAAGCTCCTTTGCTTCCTCATAGTTTCTTGGTATATGTTCTTGGTTGAGGACTGCTGCAAATGCTTGATGTTCTAAGGGAACATGAGCTAGGGAGCAAACAGCTTGAGTTGGGTGAGCTACTGCTTGGGCATTGTAGTATACTCTGGTGTTGATCCAATTTGAAGCTGGTCGCCTTTCCCTTTGGCTTCTCCTTAGTACTACTTGGGTGTCTGGTTGGGCCGCCTGTTCTTCTGCTTGTTGTTCAGTCTCAGTTTTGGATTCCTCATGTTCTTCGTGATCATGTACGTGTGAGCTTGTTTCTTGGTTAGTAGGTTCAAGTTCAAGCTCATCACCTTCATTGCCTCCCTCATGATCAAGAGAACTAGCCGCTTGAGTTGTATTAGATGGAGAAGTAGTTGGCGGTTCTTGGTGAGTTGATTTTGGTGCATCTGGTAATGTTATCCCAAGATTCTCTATAAGGTGTCTGAGGTTGGTGGCCCGGTCAGATGTGGATTGGGAGAGGTCTTTGAGTTCATCCCAATTCTTTTCTTCATAGAATCCTTTGGATTCTACAAACTTCACATCCCTAGATACAAGAACCTTTCTTGTCTCTGGATTGTAGCATTTGTATCCCTTTTGAGTAGTTGAATAGCCAATGAACATGGCTTTAATACTCCTGGCTTCCAATTTATTTCTTTGTTCTCCTGGAACAAGTACATAACACACACACCCAAAGACTCGTAAGTGTGAGATAGATGGTTTATTTTTGTTGAGTACCTCAAATGGAGTTAAGTCCTCTAAGACTTTGGTTGGTAGGCGATTGATGAGATAGCAAGCTGTGACAAGGGCATCTCCCCAAAATTTCTTTTGAACATTGCTTTGGAACATGATGGATCTCGCCACCTCCATGAGATGCCGGTTCTTCCTTTCAGCCACTCCATTCTGTTGCGGTGTGTATGGACAACTAGTTTGGTGGATGATTCCATGTTTGTCCAAGTATTGCTTGAATGCTAGACTTGTGTATTCTCCTCCATTATCTGATCTAAAGATTTTGATCTTGGCATTGTAATGGTTAGTCACATATGCTTGAAACTTAGTAAATGCATCTAGGACCCTATCTTTTGTTGGTAAGAGAGTTATCCAAGTATATTTTGATTTTTGATCTATAAATATGACAAAGTACTTATGATTATCCCTAGACATGCATGGTGAAGTCCAAACATCAGAGTGAATAAGATCAAAACAATTTTCATAAATAGTTGAGGACTTGGGAAACACTGATCTACAATGTTTTCCAAGTATACAAGCTTCACATTCATTATTTTTAAAAGACATGCTCGGCAACAATAGTTCTAAGGCCCTAGAATGGGGATGTCCTAGTCTAGAATGCCAAATAGCACTATTAGCCTTATTCAAAATAGAATTAAAAGCAATAGATAGAGTTGAGTCTGGTTGTATGTCTTCAAGTACATACAAATCATTCTTGGACACTCCTTTTCCAAGAACTTTATTGGTCTTAATATCCTGAAAATAAACATCATTAGGACCAAAGGTTGCATAGCAATTAAGATCAGAGGTTGTCTTCTTAACACTTAGTAAGTTAGAGGTAAATGTAGGCATATAGAAGGCAGTTGATTCTTTATCAAACAATTTAAGGTTCCCAATTCCCCTAATTGGTATCTTATCTCCATTAGCTATTAATACATCTCCTAAAGCCGGTTCTATATTGCTCATTAGATTCTTATCACTAATCATATGATGAGAGGCTCCTGAGTCTACAATAAGTGGTTTAGAGGTATTTAAAGCTTGGAATGAGTTACCAGAGAGGTTTGATTCTTTGAGTGCCTTGACCAGTGCATCAAGGTCGGATTCCTCACAAACTCTTGTTGGAATGTTGCAAGTGCTTTCCCATCTCCCTCAGTGATTGGCGTGAATGAGCTTGGGCTTGCCTTGTTCCTTTGTTCAAGAGTTACTTCTTGAGTGAGGTTGGCTCTTGGTTGGTTTCCCACTTTTGGCTTTAAGTGTGGATGGAGGATCCAGCACTTGTCCTTGGTATGCCCTTCCTTCTTGCAGTGGTCACAGTATGCCCTCCTTTCTCCACGATTTAAGCCTCCCTTATGGTACATAGCTGCTTTGTTGGCTGAGATGAGTGCTCCTTTGCCTCCAAAGAGACCAAGTGAACCTTGTTCTTTCTGAATCTTATTGCACACTTCTTCAAGGCTTGGAAGGGTGTCTGACCTTAGGAGGTGTTTGATGAGATCATTGTAGGAGGAATTTAAAGTCAAGAGAAGTCCAAAGACTTTATCTTGCTCACGCCTCTCATTCAGAACCATGGGATCCACTGTGCTTGGTCTAAGCATTTCAAGTTGAGCCCATAAGGATCTGAATTTTCTAAAATGTTGAGTGAACTCCATGTCTTCTTGAGTTAACTCATTGATGGCTGAGACTGGAGGTGTTGCCATAGACATTTTGAAGAGTCTTCCACAGCTCTTTGGCTGTCTCACAGTAGGAGTATGCTTCAAGGATAGTTGATTCAAGTGAGTTTTGAATCACAGATAGGACTAGTTGGTCTTCTTGAAACCACCTGTCTTCATTGGTGATAGCCACTTCCTGACCAGTTCCTTCAACCGTGGCATTAGGTGCTTCACTCCTAAGGATGTGGCTCCATAACCCACGACTACATAGCACTGTCTTGGTGGTTCTAGCCCAGAGGAGGTAATTAACCCCTTTCAAAGTCACTGGAACAACAACTCTTGTGCCTTCCATGATGATTACAAACGATTTAGGTGATGAAAGAGTAGGATGAAGTGTTTTCAAGAAATAAATAATCCTAACCTCTCACAACTCAGCACCACAAGGATTTGAGGATTGTTCAATCTCAGAGTGAGGAGATTAGGAGGATTTATTTCAAGAGTGTACAGAGATTTTGAGAATATAAGAGCCAAGGCTCTGATACCATGTAAGAATATGCGGAATATAAGAGAAGATTAGAGAGAGTTTTCTGAATAAGATGAAGAACAAAAGTATGGAAGACTAAGAGGAAGAGATTTCGTGACAAATGAGATAGAGAGAGCTGGCGGCTGGTATGAGAGAATTAGAGAAGGAGGATTATATTTCTTTGACAGATTAGTTAGATAGGTTAGAGTATTTATAGCCTAAGTTACAATAAATACATTAATTACATTAATTAGGTTCACATATTTACTTTCCATAAACTATTTGTTGCCTAACTCTCAAAGGAGAAGTAATTAACTTCCATTCCAACCTTGAGTAATCGACATCCAGGCCATTAACTTCCTTTCCTTACTTGAGTAGTCGACATCCAAGGTCATTAACTTCCTTTCCTCACTTGAGTAATCGACATCACAGACCATTAACTTCTCCCAGCCGCCTGTATCTTTCTTCTAGAAGTCTTATAGTTGGGCTTGCTGTCGTGTGTAGATTAATACTACTGAGATTGGTAGTGTTACCATATGTTGAGATTTGCGGAAATACATAGAGAAATAAGGGAAGTTTTATGGTTGAAGATTAAGAAAGATTAAGAGAGATTAAGCAAGATTATAAAAGAGTAAGACATAAAGAACATAAAATGCCATTAGAAAAGAGTGAAGAATGATATATTTCACTTGAATTGAATTGTGTCTGCATACAACTATATATAGGGAGAAAGAATGGAGAGAAGAAGTTGTGGTGTCCAAGGGGTGAAAGTGACATGACCAAACGGCTACAACATTCAAAATGCTTCATCCCACACGTGAATCCTCTCTTCCTTGGCCACCAACAACTTTCTTGCCCTTCTAGAAGGTTTCTTGTGGACTTGGGCCTTTGTGGAGGTATTTGCAAACATGCTGGCTCATGGACTCAATTCCTCATATTATTTATACAGGCCTGTGCACACTTGGACTGTCTAGTGTTCTAGCTGAGATGGGCTGGGCTGCCTTGTTCCTATGGGCCGCCTATGAGCTGGTTTGTTTGCACACGACCTGGGCTGCTTCCTTGTTCCTCTCCTTGTTTGCATACGGCCTTCTCTTCCAGGCTCATTTCTTCCCTCTTTATTTCCTCAGTCCAATACTCCCCCTCAAGCTTAGCATTAGGAGTTTAGTAATGTGCTAATGCTGAGCTTGAACATGGCCTGAGCTTGTCTTGGCCTCGGCTTCCTTCCTTCTTTCTAATACTCCCCCTCAAGCTTGATCATAGGTGATCCAGGGATCAAGCTTGGAACTTTGACGAACTCCCTCATTAAAAACCTTAACAAGGAAAACCCAATGGGACAAAACCTTGTTAAGGGAAAAAGAGTAGAGTCTTCTCAGCCTAGGGATTGGCCAGTGAGTCTATGAGCCTTAGGACCATCTTGGTGGACTTCATAGACTCTGGATCATGGCCTCTTTGAATCAGCAAGTGAGAACTCCTTCCTTGTTTTATAAGTTTGAGTAGCTTGAAGCTTCTTCATAGACCGGTACTTATCTCCCCCTTTCTTCTAAACTATTGTCCTATAGAAGGTTAGTAAATCCGGCTTTAGCACATAAGCTCCAAGCTGTACCTGTTTCAGCACACACAAATGCATGCATCAATTCACAAGGGATAGACCTATTCAAAATATATATAGGATGATTTTGGATCTTCCCTTGTATCTGTTTGGAATGTTGATGAAGAGTATTAGCCAAGTATGTCTGCTACTTCTGAACTCCTTCACTTTATTCCTCCTTGCTCTAACCGCCATTTGCTGCTTCACAGCTTCTTGGCAGGTTGATATCTCGGCGCAGCCATACAAGCTTCTGAGCTGATTTAACACCTTCCATTTGCATGCCTCTCCACTTGTGATTTCTGAAAGTTTGCCTCTCCATATGCATCATGGGTTTTGACAAACATTTTGTCCCTTCACTTGTGGGTTCTGACAGCTTGATGGTCCTTGTTGCTTGCTTCTTTGCGCCTTCTCATTAGTACTAAATGTACTTATTCTTTCTTCATTGGTGAGTGGCTTTCTCAGGTTCTTAAACGCTCCTGAAGTCTAATCCAATAGGCTTCATTTTCGTGAAGTCTGAGAATTCTAGACAACTTTAGTAGTCTCCAGTCTTGCAAATATCCGCCACCACCTTCTCTTTTGTTCTCAACATTTTCTGCCTCTTCTTTCTCATAGTTAGTCAGCCTTGTCCAAGGATGAAGACTTTGGCCTTCTCTGGTTCTTCATCTTCAAATACAATGTGCCTAGTTGGTCACGTCTTTTAGGAGTGCTTTTAAGAGTGCTCCTTGGTCACTGAGCTGATTCAACACCTTTGTAGTTTCTTAGTAGCTTCTTCAGCCACTTCCTTGTTTGAAGAAACTCTGGATTGATTAACACATCTTGTGGCAAATCCCAGTTACTTCTTATTTAATCACAATCCTGAGCTGATTCATCACTTTCCACCATATTACTTCTTTAGGAGCATGGCGGCCCTTGGTTCTAACTCAGGTTGTGCTGCACCTTTGTAGTTTCCTTCTTCAACAGCTTCTTTGATTGATTCAAATAGTCTCCATCTTCATGATGAAGGTGAGGACCATATAATGCTTTTAGCAACTTATCCAGAGAATAACCAGCTCACATCACCAAGTCTTCTAGGACCATTTGCGCAGTTTTTCTGAGAATAATACCAACACCTATGCTGAGGTATCATCAGCGCATTCTTGGACCAAACTTAGTTGACAACGAATTTAGGAGCGAGTTGATATGCTTTCTTCAAGGCTGCAATTGATGACATTGCTTTCTTCAAGGCTACCACTATCCTGTAGTATCTCAGAGCTGCTTTCAGGAGATCAGACAAGGTTGTACCTTGTTGTCCACGCCTTTGAGTGCCCCTTGGTAGAGTTTGAATTTGGTGCACCTTCAAGACCTTCCCTTCATTGGAACACTTAAGCGTTTGCATTTTTGTGCCCATAGGTTCGTTGATTAACATCAGATGGATGCTCATTCTCAGATGGATGCTCATTCTCACCCCTCCTCAAGCTTGACTCAGAGAATAAGAGTATTGAGTCAAGTTTGGAAGGATGAGCATCAAAGATCACCAATGATATTTGACCTCCTTTCTTCAGGAATGCCTTCTTGTTGCGTTAGCTATGCTCTCCTACTTCAGGAATATACATTCTTTGATGTAGGCTCTGATAGGAGGAGGCTGCTTCCACCTTCAAGAATATACACTCTCTGGTGGTGTAGGCTCTGATAGGTGGTGTCATTTCTTGTTGGCTTTTGTATGCTAAGCCAAATTGCCTCATCATTTCACGGATTGACTGCCTTCTACGCAGCATTTGTGGCCTCCCACTTCTTCACTCAGGAATTTACCCTTGAAGGATAGGCTCTGATGTGTAAGGTAATGTAGAGTGCCATTCTTGCCAATGTGTTCACTCCTTTAGTCCTTCATGATTTGGTTTTGCTTTGTATGAATCCCTGCTTGCCATCTTTCCTTTGAGGCTCTCATGGTCTTCTTTACCCTTAAACAAGTCATAAAGAAGAAGAATTTTAAGTATGCCATGAGGAATATCAAAGTTATAATGTGCAAGTAAGAATTCACATAAGACAGTAGCAAAGATCAATTGAACTAAAGTAATGAATTTCAACACTTTAGATGAGATAAAATTTATGTGTATAAAGTATATAGAGTGAGTAACTAGAGATTAGAGTATAAGTAACCAAGGATTGTAGTATAAGTAACCAGAGATTGTAAGATTATGTAGAATAAGCAGAATTAAGAGAATGAGACTGAGAGTAAAAGGATCTCTTAAGGACTTTTGGATTCATCATGCTTCCTTCTACTTTTGAGAGTAAAGGAAAACATGGTTCACTTCCCTTAAGTGGTTTTGAAGAGGACTTTTGGATTCATCTATGGTCCTAAATGCCAAGCATAGTTCACCAAGGTTCACTTCCCTCTTTTAAACGATTCTAAATCAGAATTTTAATCAAACTGAGATAGATAAGAGTTTAGAGATAGCCTTTTGACAAAGGCTTTGATACTAAGCCTTTGTGATTCTTTCTTAGAGGCTGATTTGAATAATTGAATGCTTCTGGAATTGGAGGCTCCCCCTCATGGATTGCTCTCCTTCATTGGTTTTGAGACTCCTTCTCACGGATTGCTTTTCAACATCACAAGTGATTAACATCTTTTCCTGCATAAGAATACACATACAGACATCCACACAAAAGATTCTCATGATTTTAAGGCTTAAACTCATAAGAGTAAAGCAATAGAAACAGGATGTAGTATACATAAGTTATTATTCTCTCTTTCTTAAATTAAGAATTTGGATTTGGATACAACATAGTTTCTGATGCAATGCATACAACCATGGTTCTCTTCCAAAAATTCCTCACAAGGGCGCAATAGGATGCATCATGACTTGAAATCCTTAATTAGTTTAGTAAGATTTCTGATGTGGAAGATCCATTCTAGTGGCAACCACAGAGCATACTTTCTATCTAAGTGAGGAAATTAGACATGGTTCTCTATTGTATTACCAACATGAGCTCCAACCACACTTCAATAGACTTTGTTGTTCCACATTTCACATGAAAGGAAACTTGGTCCAAGGTTTTAAATACATAACAAACAAGCACAAACCGAAATACTTGAACAAGTTACAGCAAGCTAAAGTGTCTCTCATTACATAAGAAAGGAGACAAGCCCAAGGCTGCGATTTGTTGAATGCTTGCGGTTTGCTATCCATGGAACTTCAAAGTTGACTATGGCTTGAAGTGTCTTACTTTCTCAAAGGAAAGGCACCAATGCCCAATAGTTCAAGTTATTGTCCAAATGGATAACATAAAACTTTTGTAAGAAATTCAAAAATGGCTGTCTTCTGATTTTTTTTTTAAATCTAAAAGAAATGACTTAGAGAATTGGATGGGGCTTAAGAAGAAAGTAAACAAATGGTACTAACCCTATCCTGGTCTCAAGTGTTCTTTACTCTTAAATGAGTACACTTAATGGACCAATGGATAAGCGGTTTAGGCAACCATCCATTTCTTCCCATTCTTTTGTGATCCTAAGCCACTGCCACCATTCCTTCCTCTTCATTGTCACCTATCTAGCCATGGTTTATGATTTCCAAAGAAGAACACCTATGGTCCAATGGTCACTAGCTTTACCCACTGGTTAAAGGGTTATATCACCAAAATAACTTATAGGAAGAAGTTTTCTGATAATAACATACACTAGGATCATCAGAACAACACAAGAAGGTGTTTTTTCGTGGCTAAATAGCTGTGAAACCAGTGAAGCAAAACGGTTTACCCACTGGTCCAAGCAATGCTTCCTAAATGTTGAAGCCATTTTGAATTCTTTCTCTTCTTCAAACTTTGTCTCTGAACCATAAGAGAGATTTAAGACAAAGTTTTCAACATCATTGTAGAGGAGAAGAGAAGAATTGCATGAAACAATTTGAAATTCAAACTTTGGACCATTGGGTAAAGCTATTACCCAATGGATAAAACGTTTTTAAAAGGATTTTTCGAAAACTTTTGCATAAAGAACAAGAAAATTGATCTCAGGAGCTTAATGCTCTGATACCATGTTGAGATTTGCGGAAATACATAGAGAAATAAGGGAAGTTTTATGGTTGAAGATTAAGAAAGATTAAGAGAGATTAAGCAAGATTATAAAAGAGTAAGACATAAAGAACATAAAATGCCATTAGAGAAGAGTGAAGAATGATATATTTCACTTGAATTGAATTGTGTCTGCATACAACTATATATAGGGAGAAAGAATGGAGAGAAGAAGTTGTGGTGTCCATGGGGTGAAAGTGACATGACCAAACAGCTACAACATTCAAAATGCTTCATCCCACACGTGAATCCTCTCTTCCTTGGCCACCAACAACTTTCTTGCCCTTCTAGAAGGTTTCTTGTGGACTTGGGCCTTTGTGGAGGTATTTGCAAACATGCTGGCTCATGGACTCAATTCCTCATATTATTTATATAGGCCTGTGCACACTTGGACTGTCTAGTGTTCTAGCTGAGATGGGCTGGGCTGCCTTGTTCCTATGGGCCGCCTATGAGCTGGTTTGTTTGCACACGGCCTGGGCTGCTTCCTTGTTCCTCTCCTTGTTTGCATACGGCCTTCTCTTCCAGGCTCATTTCTTTCCTCTTTATTTCCTCAGTCCAATACCATAGACCTTCTTCAGAGTTTCCCATAACTCCTTAGCGCTTTCACAATAAGAATAGGCTTCTAGGATAGGTACATCCAGTGAGCTTTGAATGATGGACAGAACTAACTGATCCTCCTGAACCCATTTCTCCTCATCAACGATCATGATCTCCTTCCCATCTTCTTGGTGGAACGCCTTTGGAGGAGCTTGATCTAGGAGAAGATGCATCCCTAGTCCTCGGCCACCTAGAGTAGTCTTCACCATTCTGGACCATAGAAGGTAGTTAAGTCCCTTTAAGGTCACAGGGATAGCCATAGACCTTGTGTTCTCCATTTTTAGAAGATCCCCTTAAGAAGACCCAAATGAATAACTAAAAGATTTCGAGTTACAAGTGATTCTGTGACTTAGAACACCTCAAGAGAATCACCTTTATCCTAACACCGTTCCAACCTTAATCCAATAAGCTCCTTAACACACCTTAAGTAGCAACCAGCCAAAACACACCAAACCCAGAACAGAGTATCCTACTTGTGTCCTAAGAAAGACAAAGCACTCAACCAGACACAGAACGGCTACTCAGGGAGATAAGGCGAACCTTAACAAGACTCAGCAGCACTGTCTTGAGAGGAAAGGAGCTACCTTTAAGGTTTTAACGCGGGTTGTACGGATTCTGTGAAAAACCTTGTCGAGGAAGACGAGTACGGACACTCCTGGGTTCAGCTAAAGACACCTCCTTTCAAGCTTCTAAAGCCACAGATGAGCTCAGGTAGATCCTTCAACCTTAGAACTGAAGAGGGAAGAAGGACCAATCGTGAAAGACACGGTCTTTAGAGAGGATGACCGTACACCAATGGCGGACACAGTTTTAAGGTGAGCCGGTGCTCTTGACTTGCCCCGACCACTGAAATTTTAACAACAGATGAACTAAAGGAAGCTTCTTTCACTACTCAGATGAAGAAAGGAGCAGTCTTGACCGCTGAGCAGAGCTTCCTTGGGAGATTCATCCGTACAATAATGGCGACAACTTAGACCTTGCTTAAAAACAACTAAACACAAGGGATAACCATGTCTAGCCTTCATTCAACTCATTTCCCATGGATTTGAGGATCTTTGATCTCAGAGAAGATAGACTAAGACATGATTAACACAAGGTAAGCGTTTTCAGCAAGCATAAAATGATTTAAAGAAACAAGAAAAAGATAAGACACTAGAGTATAAGATTTTCGGAAGATTAGAGAGAATCAAGAATGCTCTGATACCATGATAGTTTTGTATGAATAAGAGTTTAGGAATGGAAGAGAGTATGAAGAAGAGAGTATAGAAGTGTTATCTAATGAGAGAAATCGATTCCATTATTTTTGTGTTGCATACAATGAGAGGCTGCTTAGCCTTAAATAGAAATCTTCCTAGGTTACATGATAGGTTGTCTAGACTAGGGATAAGATAGTGTTCTTATAGAGCCGTTACATGAAGGCTTATCACTATCACACGCTTCCTTATACACAAGCTTCCCTTCCATATACCTTATCACACGAACCTTCTCTTATCATTAGGCATGAACCAACTCCTCCTTGTACACACTCGGTCCAATAGGATGTAATAAGAACACAGAGGTTGTAGGTTATTGTGATGCAGATTGGGCAGAAGACAGAGAAGATAGGAGAAGCACAACTGGCTATTGCACTTTCATAGGAGGTAACCTTGTAACCTGGAAGACTAAGAAGCAAAAGGTTGTATCTTGTTCTAGTGCAGAAGCTGAATACAGGGCCATGAGGAAGCTCACAACAGAATGCATCTGGTTGAAGCAACTCCTCTTTGATATTTTAGGCGAGTGCTTAGAATCTCCAATCACTGTCCATTGTGATAATCAAGCTGCCATCCATATTGCTTCCAACTCTGTGTTTCATGAGAGAACCAAGCATATTGAGGTTGACTGCCATAAAGTAAGGGAAGCTATTGGAAATGGTACAATTCTACCTTGCTATACAAGGAGTGAAGATCAGCTAGCTGATGTGTTTACCAAAGCTATAACCTTGAAGACAGGCGGTTCCATCTACCCTAGACTTGGTTTGATGTCTCTTCCACATCAATGATCCCAACATGGAGTGTTATACTCTTTTTCCCTAGAAAAGGTTTTGTTCCAATTGGGTTTTACTTATCTAGGTTTTTAATGAGGTAATACTTCATGGTTGCAAGCTTAGGCATTTGTCATGTCTTAAGCTTGAGGGGGATGATAGTTTTGTAAGAGTAAGAGTTTTAGAGTAGGATGAAGAATGGATTAAAGGAGTATAAGCTAAAGATAGAGATCGATTTCATTATGTTATTATTGGACAGTGCGTTATTAAAGGCAGCTCAGTCTAACGTGATAAGCACTCTGGTCACTTGATAAGGAAGGGAGAGCCTCATATGATAAGATGAGAGGATAAGGAAGCATGTATGTTGATAAGTTCAGTTGTAACGGTCCTATATGTATTCCTGCTTATCCCTAGCCTAGGCGACCTATGGGTTTTTCTATTTAAGGCTATGCAGCCTCCTTGTAATCGCATACACTAATATACTAAGATTCTATTCTATTCCTCTTATGGCTAAACTCTCTATTCTCTACATGTTCTTGATGTTTATACTCTAATCTATTCAAAACTTCTCCTTAATCTTTCCTAAATCTAACATGGTATCAGAGCGGGTTTTGATTTTCTTATAAACTTCCGCACTCTCTCAGTCTTCTTCACTCTACGTTCCTTCCATTTCTTGTGTTCTTACGCTTTCTCAAACGCTTTCCCTAGGATAACTGTGGCTGAGTCTACTTTCTCTAAAGATCTAAGATCCTCAAAACCATGGGTGATGAGTTGAAGGAGACTAGGTGTGGTTATCTTTGGTGTTGAGTTGTTATGCGAGTTTGCGTGTTTGTCCACCATTGTTGTACGGACGTTTCCTCTGGGTTCCTTCTATTTCATTAAAGATAACTCCTTTCTTCACTAAAGGTGTAAAAGAAGCAAGCTTTAGATCATTCGTGGCTCAAAAGGCACAAATGCAGACGGTTTGCACCAAGAGGGTTTGTGTCCGTACTCGTCTTCCTCGACCAGCCGCGAACCAGTGACCGTACACTTCCTGTTTTATTCAAAAAGATAGCTCATTTGGTCTTAAGACAAGTCATTCTCACCCCACCAGGTGCTGTCTTGAAGTCCTAGGAGTGATATCTGAGTATTGGAAGCTAGAAAAGCTTCACCTTCTTTCAAAACCCTTGAGTACTCTGTCTCGGCATTTCTCAAATGGAGAATACAAAACCCATGGTTATACCAGTTACTCTTAAAGGTCTCAACTATCTCCTATGGTCCAGAAAGGTGAAAACCACTCTCGGTGGTCGTGGGCTTGGAATGCATCTCCTTCTAGATGAAGCTCCACCTAAGGCGTTTCAACAGGAGGATGGACAGGAGATTATGATTGTGGATGAAGAAAAATGGATTCAAGAAGATCAGTTTGTTTTGTCTATCATTCAAAGTTCATTGGATGGACCTATCTTGGAGGCATACTCGTATTGTGAAAATGCTAGGGAGCTATGGGAAACACTCAAGAAGGTTTACGGCAACACTACTAATTTAAGCAGGGTGTTTGAAGTGAAGAGAGCAATCAACAACCTTCACCAAGAGGACTTGGAGTTTGAAATGTTGAGCTTGAAATGTTGAGACCAAACTCAACTGATCCAGAGGTTCTTCTTGCAAGACGTGAACAAGACAAGGTCTTTGGTCTCCTTCTCACCCTGAATCCTATGTACAATGACTTGATCAAGCACCTCCTGAGATCAGATAAGCTTCCATCCCTAGAAGAAGTTTGCGCTTACATTCAGAGGGAACAAGGCTCTCATGGTCTTCTAAGTGGAAAGGGGGAGCTTGTGACAGCAAACAAAGGTGTCTACTTCAAGTAAGATGATAGAAGGGGGTCGTTCTGTGAGCACTGCAAGAGGAAGGGCCATACTAAGGAAAAATGCTGGATTCTCCACCCACACCTCAAGCCATCCAAGTTCAGAGATGTCCGAGCCAATATCACCAAGGCTAAAGCTGACCAGGGAACATCCTCACGCAATCCAGAGAAAGATGGAATGGCGGTGATCAATGCTCAAGCTGCACAAGTAGCCGGTCAAGATCAGGTGGTGAAGCGGTCAGAACTGGTTGCTCTTATCAAAGCCCTGAAAGAAAGCTATGGTAATGGTATGGGGTTCTCTTTTCATGCTACTGCTCATACTATAAAACTGGATGAAAGACCATTAGTGATTGATTCTGGAGCATCCCATCATATGATTAGCAATATTGAACTGATTAAGGACTTAGAACCGGCTAAGGGTCATGTTGTCATTGCAAATGGGAATAGAATTCCAATTAAAGGGGTAGGAAACTTAGAACTATTTGATAGAAAGACTAGAGCTTTCTTCATGCCTGATTTCACCTCTAATTTAGTCTCTGTTCATAAGGCCACAAATGACTTGGATTGCAATGTTATCTTCACTCCTAATGATGTGCATTTTCAGGATATTAAGACAAGCAAGTTGCTTGGGAAAGGAAGAACTAAGGATGGTCTTTATCTGCTGGGAAATGATCAACCTTTAGCTTCTGCTTTATGTTCTTTAAATTCTGTTCCTGCTTATGCTAATAATGTGTTATGGCACGCTAAACTAGGACACCCTCACTCTCGGGCTTTAGGCTTGATGTTACCTAATATTGTGTTTAAAAATGATGATTGTGAGGCATGTATCTTAGGTAAACATTGCAAGTCTATTTTCACTAAGTCTGGAACCGTTTATGAAAAGTGTTTTGATCTTGTGCATTCAGATGTGTGGACTGCTCCTTGCTTATCTAGTGAGAATCAGAAATATTTCATTACTTTCATAGATGAGAAATCCAAATACACCTGGATAACCTTAATGCAATCAAAGGATAGAGCTTTAGAAGCCTTTGTGAACTTTCAAAATTATATTACTAACCACTTCAATGCAAAGATTAAAATCTTTAGAACAGACAATGGTGGAGAGTATACAAGTCATGCCTTCAGAGATCATCTCAATAAGCACGGAATTCTCCATCAAACGAGTTGTCCCTACACACCCCAACAGAATGGTGTGGCTGAGAGAAAGAATCGTCACCTGATGGAAGTAGCCAGGGCAATGATGTTTCATACAAAGGTTCCTAAGAAGTTTTGGGGAGATGCTGTCCTTACCGCATGTTATCTTATTAACAGGACTCCTACCAGAGTCCTCAATGATCTCTCCCCATTTGAGGTATTAAACGCTATTAAACCTTCTCTAACCCACTTGAGAGTGTTTGGTTGCCTGTGTTTTGTTTTGATTCCAGGGGAGAACCGAACCAAGCTTGACGCTAAGAGTACACGGTCCATGTTCATTGGGTATTCTACTACCCAAAGAGGCTACAAGTGCTATGACCCTGAAGCTAGGAAGGTTTTGGTGTCTCGTGATGTTAAGTTTATTGACAACACTGGCTACTATAGTGACCAAAAGTGGGATGACTTGGTTGATCTTGCTGGTTCCTCCCTGGACCGGGCCACTAGCCTTCGGAATATCTTTGATCATCTTGGCATACCTTTACCGTCCCAACCTGGTTCTACCAGTGTTCCATGTCCTCAACCTAGTTCATGTCCTGTTCCTGGCTTGGCTCCTGTTCAACCAGCTGTTCCGCACGAAATTCACTCGACCTGGTCAGAATCTAGCTCACCCGGAGGTGGACCAACATTGTCCCGGACTGGACCAAGCATGCCGCAGCAAGATCTTAACTCTTCCCGGCCAGAAATTGATCGTGAGGGGGGACATCTTGAAGAAGATAGTGATCAAGAGAGGACTGGCTCTTCTTCTGAGGGTCACGTTCAAAGGCATGAGCGGGAAGAAGAACCATCAGGGACAGCTCAACCTCTAAGGAGAAGCACAAGACTTAGGAAGGATCCATTAAACTGGGTGAACACAAGGGTCTATTATAATGCAAATGCGGTTGCTCATCCCTCTCAAGTCGTTTGCTCATTTGCTTCATTCCCTGAAGAGCACAAGACCTTTATTAGCAGCCTGGATCAGGGCCACATTCCAACATCCTATGAAGAGGCTAAGGAACTCAAAGTCTGGAGGGATGCTATAAGCGATGAGACAGGGGCCATGGAAAGGAATCACACATGGGATGAAGCCGTGTTACCCAAGGGAAAGAAGGCAGTAAGCTCAAAGTGGGTATTTACGATCAAATACAAGAGTAATGGAGATATAGAGAGATATAAGGCCAGGTTGGTCGCAAGAGGCTTCACTCAGACCTATGGAAAAGATTTTGGTGATACCTTTGCCCCTGTAGCAAAACTCCATACTGTGAGGATTGTCCTATCCTTAGCAACAAATCTGGATTGGGAATTGTGGCAGATGGATGTAAAGAATGCCTTCTTGCAAGGAGAGCTAGAGGAAGAGGTGTACATGCGGCCACCTCCAGGTCTAGAAGGGATTGTTCAACCAGGCAAGGTCTTGAGATTGAGAAAGGCTATTTATGGATTAAAACAATCACCTAGGGCCTGATATCACAAGTTAAGCATGACACTAAGGGATAGAGGATTCAAGAAATCAGAAGCTGATCACACTCTGTTCACATTTCCTAGCCAGTCAGGTATCATAGTTGTGTTGGTCTATGTGGATGATATCATTATCACAGGTGATGACAGGGAAGGGATCAAGGAAACCAAAGCCTACCTTAAGTCCATCTTTGACATTAAAGATTTAGGCTTCCTTAAGTATTTCCTAGGGATTGAGATATGTTGCTCTAAAGAGGGACTATTCTTATCTCAAAGGAAATACACACTTGATCTTTTGTCTGAAACAGGAAAGCTAGATGCAAAACCAGTGACCACACCTCTGGAAGACAGCTACAAAGCTATCAATGAGGGGGAGCTTGAACATCAACCATTCAATAATCCGCAACTCTACAGAAGACTAGTAGGTAAGTTAATCTATTTAACTCTTACTAGACCTGATCTTTGCTTTTCTGTGAATCAGGTTAGCCGGCATATGCAAGAGCCGAAGGTCCATCATTGGAACATGCTGGAGAGAATTCTTAGATACTTGAGAGGAACTTCTGAGCAAGGAATCTGGATGGGAGCTAATGAAATCTCAGAAATAGTGGGATATTTTGATGCTGACTGGGCTGGAGATAGAGAAGACAGGAGGTCTACCACAGGCTACTGTACCTTTGTTGGTGGAAACTTGGTCACATGGAAGACAAAGAAGCAAAAGATTGTGTCTTGTTCAAGCGCAGAAGCTGAATATCGTGCAACGAAGAAGCTCACAAATGAGTTAACATGGATCAAGGATATTCTGAAGGACTTGGGTGTAGAAACAGTTAGACCAATGACCATGCATTGCGACAACCAAGCAGCCATTCACATAGCATCCAATTCTGTCTTCCACGAGAGAACTAAGCACATAAAAGTTGACTGTCACAAGGTGAGGCAAGCAGTGGAGCAAGGAATAGTCTTACCATGCTACACCAGAAGTATGGATCAACTTGCGGATATCTTCACCAAGGCAACAACTTCTAAGGTATATGAGTCCATTCTTCCGAGGCTTGGACTCTTTGATATGTCTTCTCCATGAATCCTCTAATCATAAGCAATCATACTCTTTTTCCCTTATGGTGTTTTTGTCCCACTGGGTTTTACATCATAAGGTTTTTTAATGAGGTGGTTGTTTATGATTTCCAAGCTAAGTTCTTCATCAGAATTTAGCTTGAGGGGGAGTATTGGACAGTGCGTTATTAAAGGCAGCTCAGTCTAACGTGATAAGCACTCTGGTCACTTGATAAGGAAGGGAGAGCCTCATATGATAAGATGAGAGGATAAGGAAGCATGTATGTTGATAAGTTCAGTTGTAACGGTCCTATATGTATTCCTGCTTATCCCTAGCCTAGGCGACCTATGGGTCTTTCTATTTAAGGCTATGCAGCCTCCTTGTAATCGCATACACTAATATACTAAGATTCTATTCTATTCCTCTTATGGCTAAACTCTCTATTCTCTACATGTTCTTGATGTTTATACTTTAATATATTCAAAACTTCTCCTTAATCTTCCTAAATCTAACAGTTATTGTGTACAAAGAGAGGCTGCTTAGCCTTTAAATAGAAATCTACCTAGGTTACATGATAGGTTGTCTAGACTAGGGATAAGGGAGAGAGCTTATAGAGCCGTTACATGATTGCTTATCACTTATCACACGCTTCCTTATACAAGCTTCCCTTCCATATCACTTAATACACAAATCTCCTCTTATCAATAGGCATGAACCAACTCCTCCTTGTACACACTCGGTCCAATACTCCCCCTCAAGCTAAATTCTGATGAAGAACTTAGCTTGGAAACCATAAACAACCACCTCATTAAAAACCTTATGGTGTAAAACCCAATGGGACAAAAGCACACATAAGGGAAAAAGAGTATGATTGCTTATGGTTAGGGAAGTCATGGAGTAGTAATATCTATGAGCCCAAGTCTGGGTAAAATGGACTCATATACCTTAGATGTTGTTGCTTTGGTAAAGATGTCAGCAAGCTGATCCACACTCCGAGTATAGCAAGGTAAGACTATCCCCATCTCTACGGCTTGCCTCACTTTGTGACAGTCAATCTCTATGTGCTTCGTTCTCTCATGGAAGACCGAATTTGAAGATATATGAATGGCCGCCTGGTTATCACAATGCATGATCATTGGTTTGGAAGTCTCTATTCTCAAATCCTTCAAAATGGCTTTGATCCATGTTAGCTCATTAGTGAGTTTCTTCATGGCACGGTATTCGGCTTCAGCACTGGAGCAGGAGACTATCTTCTGTTTCTTTGTCTTCCATGTCACTAAGTTACCTCCAACAAAGGTGCAATAGCCTGTCGTGGATCTCCTGTCTTCTCTATCTCCAGCCCAATCAGCATCACAATATCCCACTATTTCTGAGCTTCCATTAGCTCCCATCCAAATTCCTTGCTCAGAAGTCCCTCTTAAGTATCTAAGAACTCTCTCCAGCATGTTCCAATGATGGACCTTAGGCTCTTGCATATGCTGGCTAACCTGATTCACAGAAAAACAAAGATCAGGTATAGTAAGAGTTAAATAAATTAACTTACCTACTAGTCTTCTGTAGAGTTGCGGATTGTTGAATGGTTGATCTTCAAGCTCCCCCTCACTGATAGCTTTATAGTTGTCTTCCAGAGGTGTGGTCACCGGTTTTTCATCAAGCTTTCCTGTTTCAGACAAAAGATCAAGTGTGTATTTCCTTTGAGATAAGAATAGTCCCTCTTTAGAGCGACATATCTCAATCCCAAGGAAATACTTAAGCAAGCCTAAGTCTTTAGAGCATCTGCATTGGTGATACTTTTAGAGTATCATCTAATTAAAAAAAAATAAAAAATAAAAGATAAGAGACATTTGGTTAGAAACGTCTCAGTAGAAAGATACTTAAGAAACTCTTAGTAGAGACTCTCTGCTTATGTGTCATAATATTATTGGTTCACTATTTAAATAATAATATAATATTTTAAAAATTAATAAAATTAAATAAAAATTATTAAAATATTACTATTTTTAGAGACTTAGAGGGTATCACTGATGCTGATGGTCTTAATGTCAAAGATGGACTTAAGATAGGCTTTGGTTTCCTTGATACCTTCCCTATCGTCACCTGTGATGATGATATCATCCACATAGACCAATACAACTATGATACCTGGTTGGCTAGGAAGCGTGAACAGAGTGTGATCGGCTTCAGACTTCCTGAAACCTCTATCCCTTAGTGTCATGCTTAACTTGTGATACCAGGCCCAAGGTGATTGTTTCAATCCATAAATAGCCTTTCTCAATCTCAAAACCTTGCCTGGTTGAACAATCCCTTCTAGACCTGGAGGTGGCCGCATATGCACCTCTTCCTCTAGCTCTCCTTGCAAGAAGGCATTCTTTACATCCATCTACCACAGTTCCCACTCCAGATTTGTTGCTAAGGATAGAACAATCCTCACGGTATGGAGTTTTGCTACCGGGGCAAAGGTATCACCAAAATCTTCTCCATAGGTCTGAGTGAAGCCTCTTGCAACCAACCTGGCCTTGTACCTCTCTATGTCTCCATTACTCTTGTATTTGATCGTAAATACCCACTTGGAGCTTACTGCCTTCTTTCCCTTGGGTAGCACGGCTTCATCCCATGTGTGGTTCTTTTCCATGGCTCCTGTCTCATCACTTATAGCATCTCTCCAGACTTTAAGTTCCTTAGCTTCGTCATAAGATGTAGGAATATGTCCCTGATCCAAGCTGCTTATAAAGACCTTATGTTCTTCAGGGAAAGATGCAAAGGAGCAGACAACTTGGGAAGGATGAGCAACTGCATTCGCATTGTAATACACCCTCGTATTCACCCAGTTGGATGGATCCTTCTTGAGTCTTGTACTTCTTCTTAGAGGTTGAACTGGTCTTGATGATTCTGCTTCCTGATCATGTCCTTTACTTGCCGCTTGATCGTGGCTTTCAGAAGAAGAGCTAGCCATGTCTTGATCATGGTCTTCTTCTTCAAGATATGTGCCCCCCTCACGGTCAAGCTCTGATCGAGGCAAGGGCGGTACACGCCGGGACGAGGCTGGTTCATTCTCGGTTGAGCTAGGAACTGGCCGGGATAAGCTTATATCTGGCTGATTAGAAGTTGGGACGTGTGAAGCAGTGTTAGGTACCGCGCACGAGCCAGGTTGAGGACACGGGACAGTGGCAGGACCAGGATGTTGCGAAAGAGGGATGCCAAGATGATCAAAGATGTGTCGAAGACTAGTGGCCCGGTCCAAGGAGATCCCACTAAGATCTGCCAGATCATCCCACTTTTGGTCACCATAGTAGCCTTTGTTTTCAATGAACTTCACATCCCGGGACACAAGAACCTTCCTAGCTTCAGGATCATAACACTTATAGCCTCTTTGGGTAGTGGAGTATCCAATAAACATTGATCTTGTACTCTTAGCATCTAGTTTGGTTCTGTTTTCCCCTGGAACCAGAACAAAACACAAGCAACCAAAGACTTTTAGGTGAGCTAAAGAGGGCTTAGTAGAATTCAATACCTCAAAGGGAGATAGATCATTGAGAACTCTTGTGGGAATCCTGTTGATGAGATAACAAGCTGTAAGGACCGCATCTCCCCAAAACCTCTTTGGAACCTTGGATTGGAACATCATTGACCTGGCCACTTCCATCAAGTGGCGGTTCTTTCTCTCAGCCACTCCATTCTGTTGAGGTGTATAGGGACAGCTGGTCTGATGAAGAATGCCATGTTTATTAAGATGTTCCTTAAATGCATTACTTGTATACTCCCCACCATTGTCTGATCTAAAGATTTTGATCCTTGCATTGAAATGGTTAGTAATATAGTTCTGAAAATTAACAAAGGCTTATAAAGCTCTATCTTTGGATTGCAAAAGGGTTAACCATGTATATTTTGATTTCTCATCTATAAAGGTGATGAAGTATTTCTGATTTTCTCTAGACAAGCAAGGGGCAGTCCAAACATCTGAATGCACAAGATCAAAGCATCTCTCATAAACCATATTCGACTTAGGAAAAATATATTTGCAATGTTTGCCCAAAATACAAGCTTCACAATCATCATTTTTAAACACAACATTAGGCAACATTAGGCTTAAGGCCCTTGAGTGAGGATGTCCTAATCTAGCATGCCATAGCGCATTATTAGCATAAGCAGGAACCGAATTTAAAGAGCATAAAACAGAGACTAAAGGTTGATCATTTTCCAGCAGATAAAGACCATCCTTGGTTATTCCTTTCCCAAGCAACTTGCTTGTCTTAATATCCTGAAAATGCACATCATTAGGAGTGAAGATAACATTGCAATCCAAGTCGTTTGTGGCCTTATGAACAGAGACTAGATTAGAGGTGAAGCTAGGCATAAAGAAAGCTCTAGTTTCTCTATCAAATAGATTCAAGTTGCCTACTCCTTTAATTGGAATTCGATCACCATTAGCAATAACAACATGACCATTAGCCGGTTCTAAGTCTTTAATCAATTCAACATTGCTAATCATGTGGTGAGATGCACCAGAATCAATTACTAGTGGTTTATTATCCAATTTTATAGTGTGAGTAGAAGCATGAAAAGAGAAACCCATAGTATTACCATAACTTTCTTTCAAGGCTTTGATGAGTGCATCCAGTTCTGACCGCTTTACCACCTGGTCTTGATCAGCTACATGTGCAGCTTGAGCATTGATCACAGCCATACCATCTCCTTCAGAACCGCGACAGGATGTCCCTCCTTGATCCACCTTGGCTTTAGTAAGGTTAGCTCGGACATCTCTGAATTTGGATGGCTTGAGGTGTGGATGGAGAATCCAGCATTTGTCCTTAGTATGGCCCCTCCGCTTACAGTGCTCACAGAACGATCCTCTTCTATCATCTTGCTTGAAGTAGACACCTTTGTTTGCTGTCACAAGCTCCCCCTTTCCACTTAGAAGGCCATGAGAACCTTGTTCCCTCTGAATGTAAGCGCATACTTCTTCAAGGGATGGAAGCTTGTCTGACCTCAGGAGATGTTTGATCAGGTTATTGTACATTGGATTCAGGGTAAGAAGAAGACCAAAGACCTTGTCCTGTTCACGCCTTGCAAGAAGAGTCTCTGGATCAGTCGAGTTTGGCCTCAGCATTTCAAGCTCGGCCCATAAGGAGCGAAATTTGCCAAAATGTGCTGTGAACTCCAAGTCTTCTTGGTGGAGGTTGTTGATTGCTCTCTTCACCTCAAACACCCGACTTAGATTTGTAATATTGCCATACACCTTCTTGAGTGTTTCCCATAGCTCCCTAGCACTTTCACAATACGAATATGCTTCCAAGATAGGTCCATCCAGTGAGCTTTGAATGATGGACAGGACAAGCTGGTCCTCTTGAATCCATTTTTCTTCATCAACAATCATTATCTCCTGTCCATCCTCCTGTTGAAAAGCTTTTGGAGGTGCTTCATCTAGTAGAAGGTGCATTCCTAGTCCTCGCTCTCCGAGAGTAGTCTTCACCATTCTGGACCAGAGAAGATAGTTGAGGCCCTTAAGAGTAACTGGGATCACCATAGGTCTTGTGTTCTCCATTTGAACGGATATGAAGACTCAAGAATACAAAAACCCGAAACAGAGGACTAGGGTTTAGGTGAAGGTAGGGTTTTTCGAGCTCAAAGGAGTAGAATATCACTCTGGGACGTCAAGACGGTCCTTGGAGAGTTGAAAGAAGAAAGCTTTGAGGTTAAATGAGCTATCTTTAGAGGAAAAGATACTCGTGTACGGACTATGGTTCGATCCAGCCGAAGAAGACGAGTACGGACACACACTGATCTTGCTAGGAACGTCTCCTCTTGTGCCTTCGTGACCACAGATGAGCTTGACCTTACTACTCTCACCGTTTTAGTGAAGAAAGGAGCTGTCTTGGTCGATGAAGAATGCAACCCAGGGGAATGGTCCGTACAACAATGGCGAAAGAAATGGGTAATCTTTAAACAACTTTAGCACAAGAGATAATCACACCTAGTCTTCTTCAACTCATCACCCATGATTCTGAGAATCTTATGAAAGAAAGACTGAGCTGTAACTATCACAAGGAAAGCTTTTTGAGATTGAAGAACACACAAAGAGAAACCAACACCAGAGAAACGAGATTGCGGAAGATTAGAAGAGGATTAGAGTTGCTCTGATACCATGATAGTTTTGTAAGAGTAAGAGTTTTAGAGTAGGATGAAGAATGGAGTAAAGGAGTATAAGCTAAAGATAGAGATTGATTTCATTATGTTATTGTGTAAAAAGAGAGGCTGCTTAGCCTTTAAATAGAAATCTACCTAGGTTACATGATAGGTTGTCTAGACTAGGGATAAGGGAGAGAGCTTATAGAGCCGTTACATGATTGCTTATCACTTATCACACGCTTCCTTATACAAGCTTCCCTTCCATATCACTTAATACACGAATCTCCTCTTATCATTAGGCATGAACCAGCTCCTCCTTGTACACACTCGGTCCAATAGGGGAGTGTTGGAATGAAGAAGAATGATGAATGTATTTGAGTGAAGTATTGGAGTCATTACTATGTGTATGTCTTAGACTTGTGTAGGTTAATGATAAGTATATCTCTGTATCCAAACAAGTCTAGAATAGGATTAGTATAAATAGATGTCTCTCACTCACTTTGTAAGTATGAAATTCATTTTTCTAAAATCTTAATAAAGATCATTCTCTTTTCTCTCTCAATCTCTAAATCTCAAATTCTCTCAATCATCAAATCTTTCAACATCACCCTCTTGCTTCTCCTTAATTCAACTGTTCCTTCTTCATCTTGATTAATATGATCGCTTTGTTAAATTTTAAGAAGTTTTGAAAAGGATTTGAAGAACAAGAAACAAAACAAGAAGAAAAACAAGAGAAAAGACAGAAAAACGTGAGGAAGAGGGAGAGACAGATAGAAGCAATTTCATTACTTGCTTAAGTGATTACAAATGAGGATGAATGCTTTATATAGAGAAAACCCACGAAAACCCTACTCAAAATGTGTCTAAATACAATGTATGGAAGCCTTTTAAAGATTCAAAGATGCTAAAGTGAAGATGCTTTCTCCTTTTGCTTTATTGACCACCTTTTGCCTTTTGCTTTTGCTTTTCCTTTTGCTTTTCCTTTTGCTTTTAGGGAAACCTTATCCTTCCAACAGCTCTTTCTGGAACTCCCGGACTTTGCACTTTATGATTTCCAGAACTCTCGATTATGCACGGACCTTCCGGAAGTCCCTATTTTTGCACGGACCTTCCGGAAGTCCCCAACTTTGCACGGACCTCTTTATTCTTTATGACTTTATTCCAACATTATTGATTTCCAGAAGTCCCCGACTTTGCACGGTCCTTCCGGAAGTCCCTAACTTTTCACGGGACTCTTTATTAACCCATTTCAACACTCCCCCTCAAGCTTGACCATAGTAGATCCGGAGGTCAAGATTGGAACCTTGAAGAAGTCCCTCATTAAAAACCTTAACAAGGAAAACCCAATGGGACAAAACCTTGTTAAGGGAAAAAGAGTAGAGTCTTCTCAGCCTAGGGATTGGCCAGTGAGTCTATGAGTCTTAGGACCATCTTGGTGGACTTCATAGACTCTGGATCATGGCCTCCTTGAATCAGCAAGTGAGTTTCTTCCTTGCTTCACAAGTTTGAGTATCTTGAAGCTTCTTCATAGACCGGTACTTATCTCCCCCTTTCTTCTGAACTCTTGTCCTTTAGAAGGTTAATTAATCCGGCTTTAGCACATAAGCTCCAAGCTGTACCTGTTTCAGCACACACAAACGCATACATCAATTCACAAGGGATAAACCTATTCAAAAATATATATAGGATGATTTAGGATCTTCCCTTGCATCTGTTTGGAATGTTGATGAAGAGTGTCAGCCAAGTATGTCTGCTACTTCTGAACTTCTTTCACTTCATTCCTTCTTATAAAACTGCCCTTTGTTGCCTCTTCTTTGGAGTGTTTGGATTGATTGTTGATACCACACTTGTATGCAACCTTCCTTAGCTCCAATCCATCATTTGAACTTGATTAGTCACGGCAACTCCTTGGAAAGATTGATATCTTGGCGCAGCCATAAAAGCTTCTGAGCTGATTCAACACCTTCCATTTGCATGCCTCTCCACTTGTGAATTCTGACAGTTTGCCCCTCCATTTGCATCATGGATTTTGAAAAACATTTTGTCCCTTCACTTGTGGGTTCTGACTGCTTGATGGCCATTGGTTCTAATCTCAAGCTTTTGCTACACCTTTGTAGTTTCTTAGTAGCTTCTTCAGCCACTTTCTTGTTTGAAATAACTCTGGATTGATTAACACATCTTGTGGCAAATCTTCCAGTTACTTGTAATCACAATCCTGAGCTGATTCATCACTTTCCACCATATTACTTCTTCAGGAGAATGGTGGCCCTTGGTTCCAACTCAGGTTGTGTTGAATCCTTCTTTTCCTTTAAACCTTTAGACATCTTCTTCAAAGCCACACATACGCCATCTTGATCTTATTTTCCAAGAGATGAACACTTCTTTCCCACTAAACCTGGACTTCTTATAGAAGTGGTGTCCATGGTCGAGACATTGTGGACGGTCGGCTGGTATTGAGCTTTGACCGGCTTGTATGAGCTTGCAAACACCACATAGTCATCTCGCTTGATCTCCACACCAAATGTTTTGTGGTCTGGCCGAGTTCCTCACACACTTCTCTTGGATTTGAATTCAGTATATGATGAATGCTCATTCTCTCCCCTCCGCAAGCTTGACTCTCCGACCAAGAGAGACAAGTTTGAAGAAAAATGAGCTCCATTTGAACAGATTTAAAGCTGATGGTCACCGGGGCTTTGGATCATGTTTCTTTTAGGCTTCAGGAATGACATTTTTGTTGAGTGAGCTTTGCTTTCCACCTTCAGGAATATACACTCTCTGGTGTAGGCTCTGATAAGTGGGCTGCTCTTCTTTGTCCATCTTCAGGAATATACACTCTCTGGTGTAGGTTCTGATAGATGGGCTGTTTTCTTTTTCCATCTTCAGGAATATACACTCTCTTGAGTAGGCTTGGATGTGTAGTTCCTTCATGCTTTTTTTTTTTTTTGTTTTTATCAAGGAACCTGAGTTGATTCCTTGTGCTCTCCAAATGTAGGCGGCTTGCTGAGACAATGAGTACCATTTTGAGAAACAATGAGCACCACGTCTTGTAGCCTCCTCTTCCATTCATATCCCTTTAGCCTTACATGACTTGATGTATCCTCACAAGAACTCATCTTTGCCATCTTTTCTTTGAGGCTCTCATGGTCTTCTTTATCCTTAAACAAGATATAAAGAAGAAAGATTATAAGTTTGCCATGAGGAATTTCAAAGATTTTAAATGATCAAGATGGAAATAGTAAGAAAACATAAAACATTTAAGCCAAGATAAATTCAACATATTGAATAATTTTAAAGATTATGATCTAAGTAACCAGAGATTCAACAAAGATAATAACAACAAAATAAAAGAGATTTCAGTAACACAAGGTTTAAAGAATAGCTAGAGATTATAGTAGAATATAAGAGACTGTAGTAGAATAAGAGAATTTTAAAATAAACTAGCAGAATAAACACAAGGTCTTCTTTAAGGATTTTTGGATTCAACATGATCCCATATGCTCATGAGAATATATGGAAACCAAGGTTCACTTCCCTTAAGATACTTTAAAGGAACATATGAATTCAACTTAGTCCTCAATGCAAAGCATAATTCACCAAGATTCACATTTGTCCTAAATCATAATTTTAATCAATGTGCTCAAGCATGAGAGATATAAAGTTTTAGAAATAGCCTTTATGCACAAAGGTTTTGATACTGAGACTTTGTGTTTAAGCCATAGGGACTGATTCTGAATGATTGGGATTGAAAGTTCTTCCTTCACGGATTGAGCTCCTCCATTAGGGCTTCTCCTTACAGATCATTTGGAAGGATTCCTGCAAAATCAAACAATCCAAACACAAATACAATACTTCTCATGTCATTAAGACTTAGATTCATAAGACTTTAGGATTTAACTCTTCTTTAAGGACTTTTGGATTCATCTAGTCTACTTATACTCATAAGAGTAAAGGGGATCTAGGTTCTCTTCCCTTAATAGAAGTTCTTTTCTTAAGGACTTTTGGATTCATCTAGTCTACTTATACTCATAGGAATAAAGAAGATATAGGTTCTCTTCCCTTCATAAAAATCTTACCCTTAAGGACTTTTGGATTCATCATGATTCCTTGTACTCACCAGAGTAAGGAACTCACGGTTCTCTTCCCTTAAGAACGTTTTTCACACTTAAGGACTTTTGGATTCATCATGTTCCCTTCTACTCATGAGAGTGAAAGAAACTATGGTTCACTTCCCTTAAGTGATTTTAAGAGGACTTTTGGATTCAACAAGGCCTTAAATGCAAAGCATAGTCTGCCAAGGTTCACTTCCCTCTTCATATATATCTCTCTCCCTCTTTTATCATTAGGTTTAGATTTTGGGACTTTGGATTCATCATGGTTTCTGATGCATTGCATACAACCAAGGTTCTCTTTCCCAAATCTTTATATGAACACAATTAGATTTATCATGCCTTTAAGACCTTTATTAGTATGATTTCTGATGTGGAGGATCCATTCCAATGGCAACCACAGAGCATACTCCCATTCCTAACTTGATTCTTTTAGCATGGTTCCCTATTGTGTCACACCAAAATGATTTCCTCATTAAAAGATACAATGGACTTTGATGTTCCTCATTTCATAAGAAAGAAAACTTGGTCCAAGGTTTTAAAATAACCCACCAAACCGCAAGGCTAAAACATATCAAGATACAATGAGCTCAAGTATCTCAAAATCGACAACAAAGGAGACACACTCAAGGTTTCAAATCATTTGCGGTTTGATATCAGAGAGTTCTAAGCAGACTATGATTCATAGTGTCTTATATTCACAAAAGGAAAGGCACTACCTATCAGTCCAAGCTTATAATCTCTTCGAATCAAAATACAAACACAAGAACAAGCGGTTTTAAAACAAGGAAACATCTTAAAACAGGTTTTAAAACATTTGGGCCGCTTGTTTAACTAAGAAAGGAAGAAATTATGAAGCAAAACATAAGATTTTGAAGATTGTGTACAGACACAGAGCTTAAACCCAGAAAGCATCTGTACATTAATGGAGTTTTGCAACAGAAAACAAGCTCAAGAATACACCTTCAGAGATAGAACCTTCAGATCGTTTGATTTGGCAAATAAAAGCATGAACTTCAAGGCCAAACACACGGTTTAGAAGAGTTTACTCACGGATTTCATTGGTTTTAAACCTCCATCCTTACTCCATTGGTGTTCTTGATTAAAGAAAACGTTTTTAAAGAAGAAAAAAAGCTCAAGAACACTTCTTGCCTTCAGAATGTTTGATTTAGCTCTCAAAAGTATGAACTTTGAAGCTAACTCACGAATTTGAAGAGTTTTTTTCATGGATTTCCTGGGTTTGAAACCTCCATCCATACAACAATGGTGTTCTTGTCAAGAAAAAACAGATTCTAAAGAGGTTTTATGCGGAAATACAAAAGATTCAGAACACCTGCTCTGATACCATGTTAAATTTTAAGAAGTTTTGAAAAGGATTTGAAGAACAAGAAACAAAACAAGAAGAAAAACAAGAGAGAAGACAGAAAAACGTGAGGAAGAGGGAGAGAGAGATAGAAGCAATTTCATTACTTGCTTAAGTGATTACAAATGAGGATGAATGCTTTATATAGAGAAAACCCACGAAAACCCTACTCAAAATGTGTCTAAATACAATGTATGGAAGCCTTTTAAAGATTCAAAGATGCTAAAGTGAAGATGCTTTCTCCTTTTGCTTTATTGACCACCTTTTGCCTTTTGCTTTTGCTTTTCCTTTTGCTTTTAGGGAAACCTTATCCTTCCAACAGCTCTTTCTGGAACTCCCGGACTTTGCACTTTATGATTTCCAGAACTCTCGATTATGCACGGACCTTCCGGAAGTCCCTATTTTTGCACGGACCTTCCGGAAGTCCCCAACTTTGCACGGACCTCTTTATTCTTTATAACTTTATTCCAACATTATTGATTTCCAGAAGTCCCCGACTTTGCACGGTCCTTCCGGAAGTCCCTAACTTTGCACGGGACTCTTTATTAACCCATTTCAACACGCTTTCATGTGGAACTAAGGATGATGAAGTATTCTGTTGCTGCCCTTGGATGTCCTGAGTATGAGCGTTTGAGTATTCAAGAGGAATGTCATTGCCCCTTTCATGGTCAGGACTACCAACTGATGCATTCTGCCATGTTGCCGATTTATCTGAGGCTAGCGCCACAGGAGTGAAAGTAGATGGCCCAGATGGATTGGATTCATAATTCTGGAGACCAAGGTCCTCTAGTAGCCGTCTAAGACTGGATGCTCTATCTTCTGTAGGAGATGAAATATCCTTAATGTCCTCACATTTCTGACCATCATAAAAGCTTATACTCTATAAGAATTTAACATCCCGAGACACCATAATTCTTCTAGTTTCTGGTACATAGCACTTATAGTCTTTCTATGTTGGGGAGTACCCAAGAAAAATGGCCCTTATACTCTTTGCATCCAACTTACTCATGTGATCACCTGGAATATAGACAAAGCACACACATCCAAACACTCTTAGATGATCAAGAGAGGGTTTAGTTTTATTAAGTACCTCAAAGGGTGACTGATCAGAAAGGATGCAAGTAGGCGTTCTATTGATGAGGTAACATGCCGTGACTACTGTATCACTCCAAAACCTCTTTGGAACATGCATATGGAACATTAATGTCGTAGCCACCTCCATCAAGTGCCTGTTCTTTCTCTCAGCCACACCATTATGCTGGGGTGTATAAGGGCAACTTGTCTGATGTGCAATTCCTTTTTCAGCAAGAAAGTGTTTAAATGCATGGATATGTACTCCCCATCATTATCTGACCTTAAACATTTGATTTGAACATTATACTGGTTAGATATGTGAGATTAAAAGTTTTTAAAAGCTTCTAAGACCTTATCCTTAGATGGAAGCAAAGTGATCCAAGTGTATTTTGATTTCTCATCTATAAAGGTAACCAAATATTTGTGATTATCTCTTGATTCACATGGGGATGTCCAAACATCAGAATGAATAAGTTCAAAACATTCATTGTAAACCGTTTTAGATAAGGGAAATACACTCCTACAATGTTTGCCAAGAATACAAGCTTCACATGAATTATTTTTAAACGAAATCTTAGGAAATAGAAGTTCTAAAGCTTTCAAGTGGGGATGACCTAGTCTAGCATGCCATAAACCATTTTCATGACTAGAAGCATTAAGACTAGATGCATTATTAACAACAGAACTACTAGAAGCTAATGATATAGACTGGAGATCTTCAAGGACATATAAGTCATTCTTTGTTCCTCACCTGCCAAGTACTCTCTTGGTTTCAATATCCTGAAAGAAGAAGTCATTAGTCCCAAAAGTAGCATAGCAATTAACATCAGTGGTTGTTCTTTTCACAGACAACAAATTTGAGGTAAATGATGGCATAAAGAAGGCTTTTGATTCCTTTCCAAATAATCTAAGTTTGCCAATTCCTTTAATAGGTATTTTTTCTCCATTAGCTATCATCACATTCCCTAAAACCAGTTCTATGTCACTAATCAACCTAGAATCACTGATCATATGGTGAGATGCTCCTGAATCAACTATCAGAGGTTTTAAGACATTTAAATTATCATAAGAGCTAGTAAAAGAGGCAGTGTATGTGTGACCAGAAATATCAGACTCCTTGAGAGCTTTGATGAGAGCTTCAAGGTCTGACTTGGTCACATAATCATTTTGAGCATGGATCCTTTCATCTGATAAGTTGTGATTGTATGAGCTGATCTGACTAGAACTTCCCCGGCTAAGGCTAATTTGATTTGCACTGCATTGTGCCCCCTCATGGTTTGGCCTGGATTGTTTGTGTTGCTGCGAGTTGAGCTGAGTAATTTTTCCTTGAAAACCACTTCCTTGTGTTGATGGAGCCATGTGTGATGATGCATCTTGTGAATCATGAGCTTTTGAATCTTTCCACCAAATGGGCTTTAAGTGTGGATAGACCAACCAACATTTTTTCTTGGTATGTCCTCTTCTCTTGCAATGTTCACAAGCAAGTCCCTTCTTGGCTTCCGGTTTATGCCACACCTTGTGAGCTGTGACAATCTCTCCTTTGTTTCCAAATAGACCTTGAGATCCTTGTTCTTTCTGAAAGATTTGATGATTGAGAGAATTTGAGATTTGGAGATTGAGAGAGATTGAGAATGATCTTTTATTCAGATTTTTAGAAAAATGAGTTTCTTGCTTACAAAGTGAGAGAGAGACATCTATTTATACTAATCATATTCTAGACTTGTTTGGATACAGATATAGTCTAATTATATGTTTGGATACAGAGATAAACCTATCATTAAACCTAAACAAGTCTAAGATACTCACTTAGATAAGTCGCCTACAAACCTGTTGTTTGCACTCATCACTCCATTTCATTCCAACACTCCCCCTCAAGCTTAAGTCATAGAGAATACTTAAGCTTGCAGCCATGAAGTATTACCTCATTAAAAACCTAGAGAAGAAAAACCCAATTGGGACAAAAACTTTTCTAGGGAAAAAGAGTATAACACTCCATGTTGGGATCATTGATGTGGAAGATATTGAGCAGGAAATGGCTTGAGCATCACGGCTTAGCACCATAGTCCAAGATTCGCCAAGTCTGTGTATACAAGCCCATCCAAGATTAGTTGTGTGTGCAGCCCAGTTTGGAATTAGCCTAATAAGGCCTTGGCCTGCTAAGAAGGAATTAGTCACAAAGGGAGAGCTTCTAGAAGGGGAGAACGGTCGCAAGAAGAAGTCACGGGTGGTATAGCCGTTTGTGACCAGTCACTTTCACTCCTTGGGCTTGCTTCCTTGTCACTATCTCATTTGAATTCCTCTGTGTAACTCAGGCCTATATTAAGGCCTTCTCCCACATTGTAGCATACACACTTTAAGCAATAAACTTCTCTCATTATTCTCTTTGTCATCTTCTTCATTCTCCTTGTCGAGTTCCTCCATGGAACTCACCTAATCTCTAAACTTCTCCCTCCTTACTTCCGCAAATTCAACATGGTATCAGAGCAACATTGATCCATTATTCTCTTCTAAACTCTTTAATACTCTATTATGTAGAAAAAAATAGCTTTGAGAGACTCTAAGTAAAGGAGAGGGGTTGTACTCAGGGGAATACATTTGTGTAAGGCTATGCCCTTTTTCGATTTGTAGACTACTATATATACCTGATGTACACTTGATTCAGACTAATGAGAAAGATACTTCATTCTTTTCTAATTCTTCTTAATCGAATTCTCTCTCTCTCTAATCTTCTGTATTCTTCATCATTCTTATGCTAAACTCTGTTGATTCTTCAATTACATTCTTAATTCTCTCATGGTATCAGAGCAGGTTTACCTGCAAATTCTTTCGATCCTATTCTAATTCTTCATCGCGAGTTTAAAAACGAATCAAGCCAAGAAGTCTTTCGTTTTGCGTCTTGATCTTCTGCGAATCTTGTTCTTCTTCTACAATTTTCTTTATTGTGATTCATTCACCGGTGAAATCTGATTGCATCGCCGGAGGAATCATTTGTTTTGGTGGATTAGATCGAAAGTTATCAAATCTCTCCGCCGTTGTGTTGCGATTTCTCCGCCGTGGATTCTTAAATTTGAAGCGAAGAAAGTCACCCAAAATCACGCGTTTTCAGTCTTCTTCATCAAGTTTAAAGATTCAGATTGTTGATTCGTGGATTGATCGACGAGATTTGATCGATTGATCATTTAATTGATCAAATCAATTTTGGCGCCAATTTTTTTTTAAAAGGTTCGAGATCGCAAAACTCGATCTTGTTGTTCTTCACCTTCTTGATCATCTTCTTCCTCTGAATTATCATCAGAACGAGCCGATCTTTGATCCTTTTGAGTCCTGAATCAAATTTGTATGAGTTTGTTGAGATTCGGCTCTGTTTTCTCAAAATCTCGATCGCGAGTTGTTGATTGCTTCTTCATCACGAAAGTCGAACAGATCGTGCCGATTATCAATCCTGCAGTTCCTGATTCACAATATGGTTATTCTCCAACTCCCTGATCGTATTCGTTCCAGTTGTGATTGAGAGAATCCCAGGTTTCTGGAAAGTTGTTCTTGGATCATTCTTCCTTCCTCTGCAAGATAACTCGGATTGATTGGTTGTTTAGAGAAGTGGTAGATTCAGGAGGTTTGGCTAAAAATCCGGTTGCTAAGTCATTTGTGTTGATCATCTCTGTGATCATTGTCTAAAGTTTGTGTGGAGTTCTTTAAAAAGATTGGTCATGGAGCTTCAGAAACAGATGGTTATGGCTCCTATTGTCCTCAAAGGTGCAAATTATCTTCTGTGGACTAGAAAAATGAAGACAACATTGTGTAGTAGAGGTTTATGGTCGCATGTTATCCTTGGTAGAGATTCAAATAATGATGCAGAAGGAGAAGTTCTCGCGGCTCACTCTGAAGAAGAAGGGAAGTGGTTCCAGGAAGATCAAATGGTTTTGTCCATCTTACAAAACTCCCTTGAGAAGTCCTTACTAGAAGCCTATTCATACTGTGAAAATGCAAAGGATTTGTGGGACACTCTTCAGAATGTCTATGGAAATACTTCAAACTTAATGAGGATCTTTGAGGTCAAGAAATCTCTCAGTGAACTTACACAGGAGGAGGTTGAATTCACTAAACACTTTGGAACTTATAGAGCTCTCTGGGCAGAGCTGGAAATGTTAAGACCACCAACTACTGATCCTATGATCCTACATGGGAGAAGGGAGCAAGACAAAGTCTTTGGACTTTTAATGACTTTGAACTCAAGCTACACTGACCTGATTAAACATCTTTTGCGTGAAGATAAGTTACCAAACCTGGATGATGTGTGTGCTAAGGTCCAAAAGGAACAAAGTTCACAGGGTCTGTTTGGAAGTAAAGGGGATTTGGTTACTGCAAACAAGAGTTCTTTCAGAGGGGATGATAGGCGGTTTGTTGTGTGTGCTCATTGTAAAAAGAAAGGTCATCATAAGGACCATTGTTGGACACTTCATCCACATCTTAAACCAGCTTCTATTTCAAGGTGGCGTGACTTCAATAAGGGAACCGGTTTTAGAAACAATTTATCTGGAAAGGGAAATCAAGTGAGTGCTCCTTCACCTGTCTCAAGGATGATAACTACCATTGAGAATGAACAAAGACCAGGAAAGGAGGTGCAACTTACTTCATCATCCGGCCAAGACTATGTTACCAAGTCTGATCTTGATGCCATCATCAAAGCCCTCCAAGAGAGTTCTGGTAAAGTTGTTGGTAAATCTCTTCATGCTTCTTATAATGTTCAAACTATTAACAAGCCATTAATTGTTGATTCTGGAGCATCCCATCACATGATTAGTGATATAGGTTTGATTAATGACTTAGAACCTGCCTTAGGTAATATTGTCATAGCAAATGGAACTAAAATTCCAATTAAAGGTATAGGTAATCTAAAGTTGTTTGAGAAAGATAGTAAAGCATTCTATATGCCATCATTTACATCCAATTTGGTTTCTGTGAAAAGAGCTACAACTGACTTAAATTGTAATGTGATCTTTAGTCCTAATGAGTGTTGTTTTCAGGATATTGAGACAAAGAGAGTGCTTGGCAGAGGCGGCACTAAGGATGCACTTTATATTCTGAATGATCTATCTCCTAATATAGTATCTTGTTTGTCTAGTAGTAAAGAGTTGAATGATGGACCATTGTGGCATGCTAGATTAGGCCATCCTCATTTTAAGGCTCTTGAACTCATATTTCCAAAAATTTCTTTTAATCAAAATGAATGTGAAGCTTGCATTCTTGGTAAACACTGCAAGACTGTATTTCCTAAATCGTCTACCACTTATGACCATTGCTTTGATCTAATTCATTATGATGTGTGGACAGCTCCTTGTGCTTCTAGAGAACAACAAAAATACTTTGTAACCTTCATAGATGAGAAATCTAAATATACATGGATTACTCTTCTTCCTTCCAAAGATAGAGTTCTAGAAGCTTTCATTAACTTTCATTCTTATGTTACTAACCAATATAATGCAAAGATGAAAGTTTTTAGGACTGATAATGGAGGAGAATATACAAGCAAGACTTTCAGAGATTATCTTCTCAAATATGGAATTCTTCATCAAACTAGTTGTCCATACACACCTGAACAGAATGGAGTGGCTGAGCGCAAGAACCGCCATCTTATGGAAGTGGCCAGGTCAATGATGTTTCATAGAAATGTGCCCAAGAGATTTTGGGGAGATGCAGTTCTTACAGCCTGTTACCTGATTAATAGGATTCCCACTAAAGTTCTTCATGACATTTCTCCATTTGAGGTACTAAATAAAATTAAACCACACCTTGAACATTTAAAAGTTTTTGGTTGTGTTTGTTATGTTTTAGTACCAGGGAATAGAAGGAACAAGTTGGAGGAGAAGAGTACTAAAGCAGTCTTTATAGGCTATTCTTCTACCCAAAAAGGTTATAAATGCTATGATTCTGAGTCACAGAAGGTATTAGTTTCAAGAGATGTTAAATTTTTGGAAAATAAGCCTTATTATACTGATGGTACTTGGGAAACTATACAAAATATCACTAATTCTAGTATTGATCAGAATGCTTATCTTAAAACATTGTTAGAAAGCTTTGATATTTCTAGACAGCCAGCATTTAGGCCGGTCCATGTTCCAGAATCATCTCGGCACGTCCCAGAGACACATGTCCCGGCTACAAATGATCATGAACAAACACCTAATGGTCGAGGTTCGGGAGGAAACGAGCATGGTCGGGCGATGGGCAGACAAGGTTCTGATCGTGCAGCATGGCCCCTTCATAACCAGGGGGAGTATTTACCTAGTTCATCTTCAAACTTGGATCTTAGTCATGATCGTGAGGGGGAGAGTCCTGTGATTTCTAGTCCAGACCATGACCATATCCAAGACCTACAAGGTATAGAAGCTGAGGATGATCACGGGGTAGCTGTTGTCGAATCACCTCAAGTGCTAAGAAGAAGTACAAGGATAAGAAGAGATCCAGCCAACTGGATCAATACTAGGGTTTACTACAATGCTAATGCTGTGGAACATCCTATAAAAGCAACTTGCTCTTTTGCTTATTTTCCAGAAGAACACCAGGTATTCATAAGTTCTCTGGATCAAAATCAAATTCCTGACACATATGAGGAAGCTATGAAGTTAAAAGTATGGAGAGATGCTGTCCAAGATGAAAAGGAGGCAATGATCAGAAATCATACTTGGGATGAATCATATCTACCCAAAGGTAAGAAAGCAGTAAGTTCAAAATGGGTTTTCACCATTAAATACAAAAGTAATGGTGAGATTGAAAGGTATAAGGCTAGATTAGTTGCTAGAGGGTTCACTCAAACATATGGTGAGGATTTTGGAGATACATTTGCACCAGTTGCAAAACTCCACACTGTTAGGATTGTTCTTTCACTAGCTACTAATTTAGAATGGGAGTTGTGGCAGATGGATGTAAAGAATGCCTTTCTTCAAGGAGAATTAGAAGAAGAGGTATACATGAGACCACCTCCTGGATTAGAAGACTTAGGAAACGATGGTAATGTTTTGAGATTAAGAAAAGTCATTTATGGATTAAAACAATCTCCTAGAGCTTGGTATCACAAACTAAGCATGACATTGAGGGATAAAGGTTTTAGAAGGTCTGAGGTTGATCATACTTTTTTTACTCTTCCTAGCTGCTCAGGTATTATTTTGGTTTTGGTATATGTTGATGATATAATTGTCACAGGTAGTAATAAGGAAGGTATTCTAGAAACTAAGGCTTATCTTAAGTCAAAGTTTGATATTAAAGATCTTGGTCTAATGAAATATTTCTTAGGTATAGAAATATGTAGATCTAAAGAGGGTTTGTTTTTGTCTCAAAGGAAATATACTCTTGATTTGTTAAAAGAAACAGGAAAGATGGAAGCAAAATCAGTTAGCACACCCTTGGAAGATGAGTACAAATCCGCTAGTAAGGGGGAGCAGGATGAAGAACTCTATGAAGATCCAAAACTATACAGGAGGCTGGTAGGTAAACTTATATATCTTACTCTAACTAGGCCTGACATTTGTTTTGCAGTGAATCAGGTGAGTCAGCAGATGCAGGAACCTACAGTTTACCATTGGCGAATGTTAGAAAGGATCCTTAGATACTTGAAAGGCACTTATGATCATGGAATTTGGATGAGTTGCAACAAAAGCACAGATATAGTTGGATATTGTGATGCAGATTGGGCTGGAGATAGAAAAGATAGAAGATCAACTACTGGCTATTGTACATTTGTAGGAGGAAACCTTGTGACATGGAAGACTAAGAAACAAAAGGTTGTCTCATGTTCTAGTGCTGAAGCTGAATATAGAGCAATGAAAAAGCTTACCAATGAGTTGATATGGATCAAGGCGGTGCTTAGGGATTTACAGATTGAAGACTCAATTCCTATTACTATGCATTGTGACAACCAGGCTGCCATTCATATTGCATCTAACTCAGTTTTCCATGAGAGGACAAAACACATAGAGGTAGACTGTCACAAGGTTAGGCAAGCAGTGGAACAAGGAATTATATTGCCTTGCTACACAAGGAGTTCAGATCAATTAGCAGATATCTTCACCAAAGCGGCTTCCACTAAGGTCTGTAATTCCATTTATCCAAGACTAGGTCTTACAAGTGTTGCTGGATGATCCCTTTAAGTCATAGAAATCATACTCTTTTTCCCTTTAAGATGTTTTTGTCCCAATGGGTTTTACATCTTTAAGGTTTTTAATGAGGTGATGTTCTATGATTTTATCAAGTTTAACCATTCATCATGGTTAAGCTTGAGGGGGAGTGTAGAAAAGAAATAGCTTTGAGAGACTCTAAGTAAAGGAGAGGGGTTGTACTCAGGGGAATACATTTGTGTAAGGCTATGCCCTTTTTCGATTTGTAGACTACTATATATACCTGATGTACACTTGATTCAGATTAATGAGAAAGATACTTCATTCTTTTCTAATTCTTCTTAATCGAATTCTCTCTCTCTCTAATCTTCTGTATTCTTCATCATTCTTATGCTAAACTCTGTTGATTCTTCAATTACATTCTTAATTCTCTCATATTACACTCTTAAACTCCCACACCAAACACTTCTTCTTCACGCCATTACTCTTCTCACTCAAGAACACTCATAATCTGGGTTGAGATACTATTGTCCATTGGGTAATAACCAAAATTTCTTCACAACCTTGCTCAATCTTGAGTTCAAACCCTCTCTAGGTGTGAAAAACATACCGGCTCACCAAATAAACTCTCCTATCTTACTCACGTTGATATTGTAACGATCCTCAAACATCCATTGGATGCTGAGTTGTGAGAAGGTAGGATTGGTTATTTCTTGAGATTGCTCATCCCATTGTCAAATTCATATCCTCATCTTCATTCTCCCACAAACCGTGCCTCCAAACTCTCAGCCAATTCTCTTTAACCGCTGGACAAAAGCATTATCCAGTGGTCCATACATTTGAAATTTGAAATTCACAAAAGGCCGCCATGGACAACAACAAACAACTTGTAATTCCCATTATTCTGAAGGGCCAGAACTACTTGCTGTGGTCCAGGACAGCAAGAACCGCGTTGTGTAGCCGCGGACTTTGGGAGCATACTTACAAAACCTATGCCTTAAAGGAAGACTCCACAGAGAAGGAAAACGGTTGCTCTAGCTGGAGAAACCAAATGGTTTCAAGAAGATCAAACCGTGTTAGCCATACTTCAAAGCTCCCTTGAGGTTTCTATCCTTGAAGCCTATTCCTACTGTGAAACCGCCAAGGACCTCTGGGAGACTCTCAAGAATGTGTATGGTAATGTGTCCAACCTTACTCGGGTATTTGAGATTAAAAGATCACTCACCACACTCAGCCAAGAAGATGGAGACTTCACCAAGCACCTTGGCAAGTATCAACCCTTATGGGCAGAGTTAGAAGCGCTAAGACCCAACTCTTTGGACCAGACAGTGCTCCTTGAGAGGAAGGAACAAGATCGTGTGTTTGGACTCCTTCTCACCCTAACACAATGTATAATGACCTAATCAAGCATCTACTGAGGTCAGACAAGCTTCCAAGCTTTGATGAACTGTGTGCCCAAATCCAAAAGGAACAAGGATCACATGGCCTGTTTGGTGGAAGAGGAGAACTTCCCACAGCTAACAAAGTCATGTTTAGACATGATGATAAGAAGCCATGGATATGTGACCATTGCAGAAGAAAGGGGCATAATAAGGGACAGTGTTGGATCCTTCATCCTCATCTCAGGCCGAGCACACCAAGACCTTCTATCAACCGTCCCTTCAAAGATTTCCAAGGAAGTTCCAAGGCAAATTTCAGCTAGAACACACCAAGTGAGCAAGGACAAGCCGGTCCATCAAAGAGGCATGAAGATGGAGCAGCCATGACGGCACATGGCACAATCTCTCATGCACCATCACCAAATGATGTGATGCGCAGATCAGACTTGGAGGTCATTCTCCAGTCCATTGCCTCTCTCAAAGATTCTGGTATCTCTCTATACTCTCATAGACCTAGTAAGGACTTAGTTGTTGACTCAGGGGCTTCACACCACATGATTAGTAACCCTGAACTGTTAAACAACTTAGAACCGGCTCTAGGCAATGTAGAAATAGCCAATGGAGAAAGAATACTAGTTAAAGGAATAGGCAATCTTAAGCTATTTGATAAGGAATCTAAAGCCCTTTTTATGCCTAGTTTCACATCAAATTTATTATTTGTAAAGAAGGCTACTACTGACCTGAATTGCTATGCCATATTTGGTCCTAACAATGTTCACTTTCAGGATATTGAGAGCATGAGACTGCTTGGAAAAGGAGTAACCAAAGATGACCTATATGTTTTGGAAGATACCTCCTTTAGTAGTTCACAATCTATTGCTTTTAAATCATGTTTTTCGGTTAAGCTTGATGCAATGTGGCATGCTAGGTTAGGCCATCCTCATTTTCGTGCACTAAAGCTCATGCTACCCAATGTTTCTTTTGAGAATTCTAGTTGTGAAGCTTGTATTCTAGGGAAACATTGCAAATCCGTTTTTCCTAAATCTACCACTATCTATGAGAAATGCTTTGATTTGATTCACTCAGATGTTTGGACTTCACCTTGCATATCTAGGGATAACAACAAATACTTTGTGACTTTTATAGATGAAAAGTCTAAATACACATGGCTCACTTTATTACCATCTAAAGACCGTGTGTTTAAAGCATTTACAAAGTTTCAAAACTATGTCACTAACCATTATCAAGCTAACATTAAAATTTTGAGAACAGATAATGGAGGTGAATACATTAGTCATCAGTTTAAGGAACACCTTGCCAAACATGGGATATTGCACCAAACCAGTTGCCCATACAACCCTCAGCAGAATGGCGTGGCCGAGAGGAAGAATAGACATCTCATGGAAGTGGCCCGTTCCATGATGTTCCACACTAATGTACCCAAACGTTTTTGGGGAGATGCGGTCATGACTGCTTGCTATTTGATCAACCGCATACCCACTAGAGTCTTGGATGATCAATCACCATTCCAGGTACTTAACAGAACTCCACCGGTTGTTGATCATCTTAGGGTGTTTGGATGTGTGTGTTTTGTGTTAATTCCAGGAGAACTGAGGAACAAGCTGGATGCCAAGAGCACAAGGTGTATCTTCATTGGTTACTCATCCAGTCAGAAAGGGTACAAGTGCTTTGATCCAACTACCAACAGAACCATGGTCTCCAGGGATATGAAGTTCTTTGAGGAATAGAAGTATCATGACAAAAAGGATTGGGCCGATCTGAAAGATCTTGCCAAGCCCTCAGACCAAGCAACCAGCCTTCGGTTCCTTCTTGGTCACTTAGATCATAATCGACCGTTCCCATCATCTGGACAACAACCGCAGTCTCCACCTCCATCCAATCAAATCCATGCAACTCCTGGTCCATCTGGAGACTCCCCAAGTGTCTCTCGAATGGACCTTTCCCAAGAAGACAACGTGGGAGAGTCTTCCTCTAGGCCGGGACATGACCCCTCACCAGGGGTAGATGAAGCAGTTGATCCCTCACCAGTCCTTCGACGGAGCACTAGACTAAGAAGGGATCCATCCAATTGGATCAATACTAGAGTATACTACAATGCTCACGTTGTGGCTCACCCTATTCAGGCAACATGCTCTCTTGCCCTTGTCCCATCTGCTCACCAAGCCTTCCTTAGCAAGATTAAGAAGGACACCATCCCTTCGTCCTATGAGGAGGCTACGCAACTCAAGGTTTGGCGAGATGCTGTTGCCGATGAAGTGGGGGCTATGGAACGCAATCATACATGGGATGAATCCATTCTTCCTCAGGGCAAACGTGCGGTCAGCTCCTAATGGGTATTCACCATCAAGTACAAGAGCAATGGCGACATTGAACGTTATAAGGCAAGGCTTGTAGCTCGTGGGTTCACCCAAACGTATGGCCAAGACTATGGGGACACATTTGCCCCTGTGGCTAAGCTACCCACTGTGCGGGTGGTTCTATATTTGGCGACCAATCTGTCTTGGGAATTATGGCAAATGGACGTCCGGAATGCCTTTCTTCAGGGGGAGCTTGAGGATGAGGTTTACATGACCCCGCCTCCGGGCCTTGAGGAACTTGTGGCTCCAGACAAGGTTCTTCGGTTAAGGAAAGCTATCTATGGCCTCAAACAGTCTCCCCGGGCCTGGTACCACAAGCTCAGCTTCACACTTAGAGATCATGGCTTCAGACGATCAGAGGCTGATCACACATTGTTCACCCTTCAAAATGATCAAGGTATTGTAGTTGTCCTTATCTATGTAGATGATCTCATCATCTCAGGGGACAACCAGGTTGGCATTCAAACTACTAAATCCTTTCTCAAATCCACATTTGACATCAAAGACTTAGGGGAACTTAAATATTTCTTTGGGATTGAAGTGTGCCGTTCCACTGACGGTCTCTTTCTATCCCAAAGAAAGTATGTTACTGACCTTTTAACAGAGACAGGATATCTAGATGCCAAACCAGCTAAGTCACCATTGGATGATGGCTACAAGGTCATTCGAGAGGGGGAGAAAGCAGATGAGCCCTATGAAGATGTTGCACAATACAGACGCCTTGTAGGTAAGCTCATATACCTCACTATCACTAGACCTGATCTCTGCTTTGCTGTGAATCAGGTTAGTCAGCACATGAAGACTCCCTCCAAACATCATTGGAGCATGGCCGAAAGGATCTTGAGATACCTCAAAGGAAGTCTAGACCGTGGCATTTGGATGGGACAGAACAAAAACACAGAGATTGTGGGGTATTGTGATGCAGACTGGGCTGGAGATAGAGCTGACAGGAAGTCCACAACCGGATATTGTACCTTCATAGGAGGCAACCTGGTCACTTGGAAGACCAAGAAGCAGAAAGTAGTGGCATGTTCAACAGCTGAAGCAGAATACCGTGCAATGAGAAAGTTAACAAATGAATTGACATGGCTGAAGGCACTCCTCAAGGATCTCAACATTGATCAGTCTACTCCAATTACCATGCACTGTGACAGCCAAGCAGCCATCCACATTGTAACCAACTCAGTTTTCCATGAGAGAACTAAACACATAGAAGTGTGTTGGAATGAAGATGCATTCTACCAAAGAAAAGAGATGTTAAACGGCTAAGTATGATCTTCTAGAAGGCATGGTGACTCACCCATGCCAGCACAAAAGGGGAAAGGAGCCGCCAGCACAAAAGGAGTCCACACCTCTTTACCTAAAGTAGAATCATCTAGGTTTATCTATTTTGCTATAAAAGGACCTCTTAGGCCTTCACTTGTATTCAAGCAATTCGAATAATAAAAAAACATGTTTCTCATACTCTCTAAACTCCCTAAATCTCTCTAGCTCCCTGAACTCCCTAAAACTCTCTAAAACTCTTGAAACTTGAATCTCTAAAACTTATATGGTATCAGAGCATTTGCTCTTTCATCCTTCATAATCCGCAAATTTCTTTTCCTTCCTTTTTCATTCGAATCCAAAGTTAAGAATCAAGCATTTACCTTGAAGATAAACATGTCTTAATCTATCCTCTCTGAGATTTAAGATCCCCAGATCCATGGGTGATGGGTTGAGGAAGATTAGATGTGGTTATATCTTGTGTCTTAGTAGCTTAGTTTCTTAGCTATCTCTCTTCACCATTGTTGTACGGCTCTCTTGGTCTCGCCATTTTTGTACGGACCAAGTCTCACAGAAGCTCTCGGTCCAAGTCATTTCTGTTCCAAGGAAGGTGAAAAAGACTCACCCTTTCTGTAGAAACAACCGGTGGTTTAAAAGACCAAGTCTTGCGCTCTATAATCTCAGGCCGTACTCGTCTTCTCCGCGCTCGCTCCCAAAACCCAGTGGTCCGTACACCTCCTTTCACACTCATCAAAGGCAACTGCTTTCTGGTCTTTCTTCAGTTCAGGAGGTTTATCCACAGGCTAAACTCTTGAATCCTCAAAGAAGAAGTCCTGAACACTAACCGCGAAGAGTGGGTGTTTCATCGGTACTGATTATAAATTGCTTCTGAAAGGAAAGCTGAACCAAGCTAAAGGCAGCTCATTTCAAGATAAAATCGTCTCATCCCAAGTTTCTCCTTCAAGCTATTCTCTTCCCTGGTCAGACTCAACTCAAACTTGGGTCTCAAGCATCAACTTCCATTATTGTACGGTCCTCAAAAGCTTGAAGTATGGAAAACTCTCGGAAAATCTCTGTCCCAGTGATTCTCAAAGGCCTTAACTATGTGTTATGGTCTCGGATGATTAAAACTGCTTTAGGAGGAAGAGGTCTTGGGGACCATCTACTGTTTAATGAAGCTCCAACTTGTCTGATCCAAAATGAGGATGGAGAAGAAATGGTGATAACTGATGAAAGGAAATGGCACCAAGAAGACCTCTATGTTCTCTCCATTCTCCAAAACTCATTAGATGGACCTATACTTGAGTCTTACTCTCATTGTGAAACCTCAATGGAACTTTAGGAAATCCTCAAAAAGGTTTATGGGAACACCTCAAATCTGACTCGCATCTTCCAAGTCAAGCAGGCAATCCACAACCTCAACCAAGATGACTCAGATTTCACAGTTCTATTTGGGAAATTCAGTTCTCTTTGGGCAGAACTTGACATGCTTAGACCAACATCCTTTGATCCAGAAGTTATCAAAGAAAGGCGAGAGCAGGACAAGGTGTTCAACCTTCTCATGATCTTAAGTCCAGCCTACAATGATCTTATCAAACATATCCTGCGGTCAGACAAGCTTCCCTCCCTTGAAGATGTATGTTCTCAAATTCAGAAGGAATGTGGATCAAATGGCTTGTTTGGAAAGAAAGGAGAGTTAATCACAGCACATAAGGGCATCTACAAGCAAGAAGAAGAAACAATTACTGCCAACAAAGGGTTCTACAAGCCTGAAGACAAGAAGAACATGATGTGTGATCACTGTAAAAGGAAAGGGCATACCAAAGAAAAGTGTTGGATTCTTCATCCACACTTAAAGCCTAGCAAATGGAAGGAAGTTCCCAGAGCTCACTACACACAGGAGATAGGTCATTACCACAAGAAAGGCCTTCCTTACCAACTTACCAATGCTCCAGCAAGTTCATCAAACTCATCCGGGACAAGTGGCGGTACTCAAGTTCAACCAGCTCAAATGGTGTCCTATCAACCAGCTCAGTCTGAGTATGTCAAAAAGTCCGACCTTGAGGCTCTCATCAAAGCCTTCAAAGATAACTCTGGTAATGTCGTCATTGGTAGATCACTACATGCCTCATTTAATGCATTCACTAAGTCTAAACCATTGATAGTAGACTCAGGAGCATCAAACCATATGATAAGTGATCTTAACCTGATTAAAAATGTTGAACCAGCCATAGGAAATGTTTTGATTGCAAATGGTACTAATGTGCCAATAGAAGGAGGAGGAGATCTTAGGCTATTTAACAAAGAAACTCGTGCCTTTTACATGCCTGTTGGAATGAAGAAGAAGTGATGAATTTATGAAAGCCTTTATTCCTAGTTAAATGGCGATTATTTGTAAATAAATGGGAGAGTCTAAGGCTTGTTTGTATTATAGAATTATGTTATCCTTGTAAGCCATTTATGTATAAGGCTATCCTTGTATCCAAACAAGCCTAGACTAGGTTAGTATAAATACCTTACTCCCTTCACATTTTGTAAGCAAGAATTCATAATTCTCATTTTCTAATAAATCATTCTTTTCTCTAAGTCTCTAATTCTCTCTAATCTCTCATTCTCTCATTCTACAAATCTCTTAATCTCATAATCTTTCATGGTATCAGAGCCAGGTTACATCAAATCTGGGTAAATTTCATCATTCTTTCATTGATTCAACAAGAATCCATCTTGTTCTTCATCTGTTTCTGGATCAATTTCGAACGTCATCTTGTAAATCAAATTGCGATCAATCCACGACTCCAATTGACGATCGGCTTCCTCTGGAGTGTGCATCGGCGAATTCCGAATCCATAGCCACCTGAATCGCATCATTTGGCCCAGGGAATCAAAAGATACACATTTTCTTTCAAGAGGTGTTCGCGATCTCGTTTGTTTCAAACCTCTGCATTCTCCAGATCATATCGACGTCAATTTTTCATCAAATCGTGAATTTCAAAAGCCTAAACTCAAGCTCTTAGAGTCTAGTTTCTGTTTAAAGAAAGCAGAACTCAATTCCGTTGAGGGTGAAGGATTTTCTTGAAGATTTCCTCAGATACGTCCAAAATCACCTGTATCAAGATCCTGGTGATATAATTCTTATTCTTTCTCAGTTTTTGTTATTTTTTTTGAATCTGGAAAGTTTAATTAGTGTCTTGTGAGGGTTTCTACGAAATTTCAAGTTAATCCAATAGGTTTAGGGTTTCAAGATTGATTTTCTTGAATTCTTTGTTCAGTTTTGAAAGGTTTAAATTTGATTTCTTGGATTCATAAAATGTTCTAGGTGATTAGATTCGAATTTTGGTTATTAAATCTTGATAAAATCGAATTTAGTAGTCTCAAATTGCTACAATTCTTGTGACTTGAGTTGTTAGGATTAGTTACAGGTGGTTTTAGGTAGTTAGTGATTGTTACACTTGATTTGTTGGCGCCATTTTTTTTTAAATTTGTTACAATTTTTTTTTACTTGGTTGATCATCCCTGTCCAGCATATAAGTTCTTGTTCTTCCAAGTTGTATTACTTATCTGTGCAGGAATTAAAATACTCGATTCCAACCAAGAAGAAAATATTATTCGGACAGGCTGAGTGTGTTCATTCCGACCAGCAGTCCAGGCCGCGTTTGTTGTCTCGACCAGCACACCTGATCACGCTTGCTTGTGTACCACCAGCTACTCGTGAGAAGCGTACCTAAGATTGTGACCACGCGTGACCAAGCAACCTTGTGACCAGCAGCCTTGTGTGTGACCAGCTGATCTCGTGATCGTATCGCCCACCCCGACCAAGTCGTGACCAGTGTGTTGTTCCGACCAAGTTGCGACTAGCCGGCTTCACACATACCTCGACCAAAGGTTCTATCTGATTTCTTACTCTGATTTACTGACCTATTTTGCCTCTTAAGTATGGAAATTCAGGCATCCCTTAGAGCTCCAGTCATTCTACATGGAGCAAATTATCTCTTATGGTCTAGGACCATGAAAACCACATTAGGTGGTAAAGGTCTTTGGAACCACATTGCCACAAATGGCATTGAAGATAATGAAGTGGCTGAAGTGAGTGATGCAGCTCAAGCCAAATGGTACCAAGAAGATCAGTTGGTACTTTCTATTTTACAAAATTCTCTTGCTAGTGATCTTTTAGAAGCTTATTCCTTTTGTGAAAATGCAAAAGATCTATGGGACACTTTGCTTAAGGTGTATGGAAACACCACTAACCTTTTGAGAATTTTTGAAGTGAAGAAAGCTTTGAATGAATTAAGACAGGAGGATGCTGAATTCACAAAGCACTATGGCTCATTCAGAGCTTTGTGGGCTGAGCTAGAAATGCTAAGGCCAGCCACTATTGAACCACTTGTACTCCTTGAAAGAAAGGAACAAGATAAGGTGTTTGGGTTATTTTTAACTCTTAATTCTACTTACTCAGATCTTATTAAGCATATTCTCAGGTCTGATAAGTTGCCTAGCTTGGAAGAAGTGTGTGCTCAAATTCAAAAGGAGCAAGGATCACATGGATTGTTTGGGAACAAGGCTGAACTAGTAGCTGCTCACAAAAGTCTCTTCAGGCCAGCAAGTGATTCTAGGAAGAGGAGGCAATTCTGTGACCATTGCAAGAAGGAGGGCCATGCAAGGAAGGGTTGCTGGGTACTTCACCCTCACCTGAAGCCATCCTGGGCATCACGCCCTCCACAGCAACCGGCCATATCCCCGGCTAGCCACCCTCACGGCCTGGTGTCATCCAAGGCGGGTGTCTGTAGCGGTTCTTCCTCTCATTCAGCCTCCACTAATATCATGTCACAAGCATCAGATTTTGTGACAAAATCAGACTTGGAAGCTCTCATTAAGGCAATCAAAGAGAGCAATGTGATGGGTAAAACTTTTCATGCTTCTTTTCAAACTTGTTTTACTTCTAATGCTTCTAAATCTTTGGTGGTTGATTCTGGTGCTTCTCATCACATGATTAGTGATTTAGAATTGCTAGAGAATGTAGAACCTGCCTTAGGTAATGTGCTTATTGCTAATGGAGTTAAAGTACCAATCAAAGGCATAGGAAAATTGAAGTTGTTTGATAAAGAATCTAAAGCATTTTATATGCCTTCTTTTACCTCTAATTTGCTTTCAGTCAAAAGAGCTACTACTGATTTGAATTGTCATGCAATATTTGGTCCTAATGATTTCTATTTTCAGGATATTGAAACTAGAAGATGTTTTGGACAAGGAACAACAAAGGATGACTTGTATGTACTTGATAATATGGCTAGTATTGGCGAATTAGAATCGGTTTTTCAAGCCAATGCATTTAGTTCTGATTCTGATTTGTGGCATGCTAGACTAGGACATCCTCATCCAAGAGCACTTGAGTTAATTGTACCTGGTTTAAAATTGCCTAAAGAGTTGTGTGATGCTTGCATCCTTGGGAAACATTGTAAAACAGTTTTTGAAAAATCTATGCATAAATATGAAAATTGTTTTGAATTGGTGCATTCTGATGTCTGGACATCTCCATTTCCATCTAGAGAAAACCATAAATATTTTGTGACATTTATTGATGAAAAGTCCAAATATACATGGGTTACATTACTTAGTTCTAAAGATAGGGTTTATGATGCATTTTTAAACTTTCAAGCATATGTTACTAACCAATACAATGCAAGAATTAAATGCTTTAGAACAGATAATGGAGGAGAATACACTAGTACAAAACTTCAAGAACATCTAGCTAAACATGGCATTGAACATCAGACAAGCTGTCCTTACACTCCACAACAAAATGGAGTAGCTGAAAGGAAGAATAGACATCTAATGGAAGTTGTGAGAACAATGATGTTCCACATGAAAGTACCCAAACGATTTTGGGGAGATGCCCTTGTAGCTGCATGCTACTTGATTAATAGGACTCCAACAAAAGTCCTAGATGACCTGTCTCCATTTGAGGTACTAAACAAAACTAGACCTACTATTGATCACTTAAGAGTTTTTGGTTGTGTTTGTTTTGTATTGGTTCCAAGGGAGCAAAGGAACAAGCTGGAACCAAAGAGTACCAAAGCTATGTTCATTGGATATTCATCTACTCAAAAAGGGTACAAATGTTATGACCCAGAGACTAGAAGAGTCTTGGTGTCTAGAGATGTAAAGTTCCAAGAAGAAAAAGGTTTTTTTGGAGAAGGAACTTGGGAGGATTTTAAAAACATCTCATCAACAAGAACAGATCAAGCTGAATACTTGAGGCAGCTCTTGGAAAGTATTGGAATAGGGGGTGGCCAGCACACAGCTTCATCACTCCAGCCACCTGCTCCAGCAGCCCAAAGCCGTGGCTCGTCAGACCCGGCCAATCCACAGGCCTGCTCAGATCCTGGCCCTTCCGGTTCGGCGGATTCACCCAGACCAGCCGTGGCTTCTTGGCCTCTGTCTCGCCCAACATCCCTTGATTCTCCTGGGCTTCCTCCTCTTGAACATGGGGGGGGAGAAGCATCTACTCATGTCCAACAAGACTCAGCAGGAGATGATTCCATTCTAGCTTCAGCTTCCAAAAGAACAACACCTACTCTCATTGAAGTTTTGAGTGAAGAAGAAGAGGAGGCTCAACCTACTGTTTTAAGGAGGAGCACAAGACAAAGAAATCCACCAGTCTTCTACAATGGAAATGCTGTAGTTCATCATGACCAGGGAGTTTGTAATATTGCACACTTACCTTCTACTCATGTTGCTTTTATTTCTAGTCTTGACAATGAGCAGATCCCAAAGACATATGAAGAAGCTATGTCTATAAAGGAATGGAGGGAAGCTATCTTAGCTGAGAAACAAGCCATGGAGAGGAATGGTACATATGCTTCAGCCACTCTACCAAAAGGGAAGAAGGCTGTAAGTTCTAAGTGGATTTTTACCATTAAATACAAAAGCAATGGTGAAATTGATAGATATAAAGCTAGGTTGGTAGCTAGGGGTTTTACTCAGACTTATGGTGAGGATTATAGGGATACATTTGCTCCTGTTGCTAAGCTACATTCTGTCAATGTTGTGCTCACTGTTGCTACTAATCTTGAGTGGGAATTGTGGCAAATGGATGTCAAGAATGCTTTCTTGCAAGGTGAACTAGAAGAAGAGGTTTACATGTCACCTCCACCTGGCCTAGAAGATGAGATAGGAAGCGGCAATATCCTAAGGCTAAGGAAGGCTATTTATGGCCTTAAGCAATCTCCAAGAGCATGGTACCACAAATTAAGTGTTACTTTAATGGATAAAGGCTTCAAAAGGTCTGAAGTGGAACATACCCTTTTTACATTAAAGAGTAAGGAAGGTATCATAGTAATTCTTATCTATGTTGATGATATAATCATAACTGGTAGTGATAGTATTGGTATTGCATCTACTAAAAATTACTTAAAAGTGTCTTTGACATAAAGGATTTAGGAGAACTTAAATACTTCTTAGGAATTGAAGTATGTAGGTTTAAGGAAGGTCTCTTTCTTTCTCAAAGAAAATATGTTGTAGATCTACTAACATCCACAGGTATGATGGAAGCTAAGCCAGCCAAAACACCCTTAGAAGAAGATTATAAAATCGCAACTAAGGGGGAGTTAGAGAAGGAAATTGATTTTCATGATCCTAAGCTCTATAGGAAAGTGGTTGGTAAGCTTATTTATTTAACCATCACAAGACCAGATTTATGTTTTGCTGTGAATCAGGTATCTCAACACATGCAAGGGCCAAAGATGAGGCATTGGGACATGGCCATGCGGATTCTAAGATATCTCAAAGGCACACATGAACAAGGTATTTGGATGGGTAATAATAAAAACACAAATGTGGTTGGTTATTGTGATGCAGATTGGGCAGGAGATAGGGAAGATAGGAGAAGTACCACAGGCTATTGTACTTTCATAGGAGGAAACCTTGTGACTTGGAAAACCAAGAAACAAAAGGTGGTTTCATGCTCTAGTGCAGAATCAGAATATAGAGCAATGAGGAAGCTCACTACTGAATGCATCTGGCTGAAACAAATTTTGAGTGACTTAGCCGTGGAGTGTGAGGAGCCTATCACCATTCATTGTGACAATCAAGCCGCCATTCACATAGCCTCCAATTCAGTGTTTCATGAAAGGACCAAGCATATAGAAGTGGACTGCCACAAAGTAAGAGAAGCTATTGGGAAAGGTATTATTTTACCTTGCTATACAAGGAGTGAGGACCAACTAGCTGATGTATTTACCAAGGCAACATCTCTTAAAACTGGCGCCTCTATCTACCCTAGACTTGGCCTCATGACCATTCCACACCAATGATCCCAACATGGAGTGTTATACTCTTTTTCCCTAGAAAAGGTTTTGTCCCAATTGGGTTTTCCTTCTTTAGGTTTTTAATGAGGTAATACTTCATGGTTGCAAGCTTAAAACTTCTTATGTCTTAAGCTTGAGGGGGAGTGTTGGAATGAAGAAGAAGTGATGAATTTATGAAAGCCTTTATTCCTAGTTAAATGGCGATTATTTGTAAATAAATGGGAGAGTCTAAGGCTTGTTTGTATTATAGAATTATGTTATCCTTGTAAGCCATTTATGTATAAGGCTATCCTTGTATCCAAACAAGCCTAGACTAGGTTAGTATAAATACCTTACTCCCTTCACATTTTGTAAGCAAGAATTCATAATTCTCATTTTCTAATAAATCATTCTTTTCTCTAAGTCTCTAATTCTCTCTAATCTCTCATTCTCTCATTCTACAAATCTCTTAATCTCATAATCTTTCAATGCCATCATTCACCTCAAATTTACTATCTGTCAAAAGAGCCACAACAGATTTAAATTGCCATGCTATTTTTGGGCCTAATGACTTTGTGTTTCAGGATATTGAAACTCAAGAGGTTCTTGGAAAAGGTGTTACAAGAAACGATTTATATGTGCTTGAAGACCTCTCTCCCAACCGCTTAGTTACTTGCTTTTCCAATTTGAATAATTCTAAAATGAATGGTGGTTTATGGCATGCCAGGCTTGGTCATCCTCATTTTAAAGTTCTAGAAATAATGTTTCCTAGGATGTCTTTCAATAATGATTTATGTGTGATAGTTTTGTAAGAGTAAGAGTTTTAGAGTAGGATGAAGAATGGAGTAAAGGAGTATAAGCTAAAGATAGAGATCGATTTCATTATGTTATTGTGTACAAAGAGAGAGGCTGCTTAGCCTTTAAATAGAAATCTACCTAGGTTACATGATAGGTTGTCTAGACTAGGGATAAGGGAGAGAGCTTATAGAGCCGTTACATGATTGCTTATCACTTATCACACGCTTCCTTATACAAGCTTCCCTTCCATATCACTTAATACACGAACCTCCTCTTATCATTAGGCATGAACCAACTCCTCCTTGTACACTCTAGGTCCAATACTCCCCCTCAAGCTAAATTCTGATGAAGAACTTAGCTTGGAAACCATAAACAACCACCTCATTAAAAACTTTATGGTGTAAAACCCAATGGGACAAAAGCACACATAATGGAAAAAGAGTATGATTGCTTATGGTTAGGGAAGTCATGGAATAGTAATATCTATGAGTCCAAGTCTGGGTAAAATGGACTCATATACCTTAGGTGTTGTTGCTTTGGTAAAGATGTCAGCAAGCTGATCCACACTCCGAGTATAGCAAGGTAAGACTATCCCCAGCTCTACGGCTTGCCTCACCTTGTGACAGTCAATCTCTATGTGCTTTGTTCTCTCATGGAAGACCGAATTTGAAGCTATATGAATGGCCGCCTAGTTATCACAATGCATGGTCATTGGTTTGGATGTCTCTATTCCCAAATCCTTTAAAATGGCTTTGATCCATGTTAGCTCATTAGTGAGTTTCTTCATGGCACGGTATTCGGCTTCAGCACTGGAGCAGGAGACTATCTTCTGTTTCTTTGTCTTCCATGTCACTAAGTTACCTCCAACAAAGGTGCAATAGCCTGTCGTGGATCTCCTGTCTTCTCTATCCCCAGCTCAGTCAGCATCACAATATCCCACTATTTCTGAGCTTCCATTAGCTCCCATCCAAATTCCTTGCTCAGAAGTCCCTCTTAAGTATCTAAGAACTCTCTCCAGCATGTTCCAATGATGGACCTTAGGCTCTTGCATATGCTGGCTAACCTGATTCACAGAAAAACAAAGATCAGGTCTAGTAAGAGTTAAATAAATTAACTTACCTACTAGTCTTCTGTAGAGTTGCGGATTGCTGAATGGTTGATCTTCAAGCTCCCCCTCACTGATAGCTTTATAGTTGTCTTCCAGAGGTGTGGTCACCGGTTTTGCATCAAGCTTTCCTGTTTCAGACAAAAGATCAAGTGTGTATTTCCTTTGAGATAAGAATAGTCCCTCTTTAGAGCGACATATCTCAATCCCAAAGAAATACTTAAGCAAGCCTAAGTCTTTAATGTCAAAGATGGACTTAAGATAGGCTTTGGTTTCCTTGATACCTTCCCTATCGTCACCTGTGATGATGATATCATCCACATAGACCAATACAACTATGATACCTGACTGGCTAGGAAGTGTGAACAGAGTGTGATCGGCTTCAGACTTCCTGAAACCTCTATCCCTTAGTGTCATGCTTAACTTGTGATACCAGGCCCTAGGTGATTGTTTCAATCCATAAATAGCCTTTCTCAATCTCAAAACCTTGCCTGGTTGAACAATACCTTCTAGACCTGGAGGTGGCCGCATATACACCTCTTCCTCTAGCTCTCCTTGCAAGAAGGCATTCTTTACATCCATCTGCCACAGTTCCCACTCCAGATTTGTTGCTAAGGATAAAACAATCCTCACGGTATGGAGTTTTGCTACCGGTGCAAAGGTATCACCAAAATCTTCTCCATAGGTCTGAGTGAAGCCTCTTGCAACCAACCTGGCCTTGTACCTCTCTATGTCTCCATTACTCTTGTATTTGATCGTAAATACCCACTTGGAGCTTACTGCCTTCTTTCCCTTGGGTAGCACGGCTTCATCCCATGTGTGGTTCCTTTCCATGGCTCCTGTCTCATCACTTATAGCATCTCTCCAGATTTTAAGTTCCTTAGCTTCGTCATAAGATGTAGGAATATGTCCCTGATCCAAGCTGCTTATAAAGACCTTATGTTCTTCAGGGAAAGAGGCAAAGGAGCAGACAACTTGGGAAGGATGAGCAACTGCATTCGCATTGTAATACACCCTCGTATTCACCCAGTTGGATGGATCCTTCTTGAGTCTTGTACTTCTTCTTAGAGGTTGAACTGTTCTTGATGATTCTGCTTCCTGATCATGTCCTTTACTTGCCGCTTGATCGTGGCTTTCAGAAGAAGAGCGAGCCCTGTCTTGATCATGGTCTTCTTCTTCAAGATATGTGCCCCCCTCACGGTCAAGCTCTGGTCGAGGCAAGGGCGGTACACGCCGGGACGAGGCTGGTTCATTCTCGGTTGAGCTAGGAACTGGCTGGGATAAGTTTATATCTGGCTGATTAGAAGTTGGGACGTGTGAAGCAGTGTTAGGTACCGGGCACGGGCCAGGTTGAGGACACGGGACAGTGGCAGGACCAGGATGTTGCGAAAGAGGGATGCCAAGGTGATCAAAGATGTGTCGAAGACTAGTGGCCCGGTCCAAGGAGATACCACTAAGATCTGCCAGATCATCCCACTTTTGGTTACCATAGTAGCCTTTGTTTTCAATGAACTTCACATCCCGGGACACAAGAACCTTCCTAGCTTCAGGATCATAACACTTATAGCCTCTTTGGGTAGTGGAGTATCCAAAAAACATTGATCTTGTACTCTTAGCATCTAGTTTGGTTCTGTTTTCCCCTGGAACCAGAACAAAACACAAGCAACCAAAGACTTTTAGGTGAGCTAAAGAGGGCTAAGTAGAATTCAGTACCTCAAAGGGAGATAGATCATTGAGAACTCTTGTGGAAATCCTGTTGATGAGATAACAAGCTGTAAGGACCGCATCTCCCCAAAACCTCTTTGGAACCTTGGATTGGAACATCATTGACCTGGCCACTTCCATCAAGTGGCGGTTCTTTCTCTCAGCCACACCATTCTGTTGAGGTGTATAGGGACAGCTGGTCTGATGAAGAATGCCATGTTTATTAAGATGTTCCTTAAATGCATTACTTGTATACTCCCCACCATTGTCTGATCTAAAGATTTTTATCCTTGCATTGAAATGGTTAGTAATATAGTTCTTAAAATTAACAAAGGCTTCTAAAGCTCTATCTTTGGATTGCAAAAGGGTTAACCATGTATATTTTGATTTCTCATCTATAAAGGTGATGAAGTATTTCTGATTTTCTCTAGACAAGCAAGGGGCAGTCCAAACATCTGAATGCACAAGATCTAAGCATCTCTCATAAACCATATTCGACTTAGGAAAAATATATTTGCAATGTTTGCCCAAAATACAAGCTTCACAATCATCATTTTTAAACACAACATTAGGCAACATTAGGCTTAAGGCACTTGAGTGAGGATGTCCTAATCTAGCATGCCATAGCCCATTATTAGCATAAGCAGGAACCGAATTTAAAGAGCATAAAACAGAGACTAAAGGTTGATCATTTTCCAGCAGATAAAGACCATCCTTGGTTATTCCTTTCCCAAGCAACTTGCTTGTCTTAATATCCTGAAAATGCACATCATTAGGAGTGAAGATAACATTGCAATCCAAGTCGTTTGTGGCCTTATGAACAGAGACTAGATTAGAGCTAAAGCTAGGCATAAAGAAAGCTCTAGTCTCTCTATCAAATAGATTCAAGTTGCCTACTCCTTTAATTGGAATTCGATCACCATTAGCAATAACAACATGACCATTAGCCGGTTCTAAGTCTCTAATCAATTCAACATTGCTAATCATGTGGTGGGATGCACCAGAATCAATTACTAGTGGTTTATTATCCAATTTTATAGTGTGAGTAGAAGCATGAAAAGAGAAACCCATAGTATTACCATAACTTTGTTTCAAGGCTTTGATGAGTGCATCCAGTTCTGACCGCTTTACCACCTGGTCTTGATCAGCTACATGTGCAGCTTGAGCATTGATCACGGCCATACCATCTCCTTCAGAACCGCGACAGGTTGTCCCTCCTTGATCCACCTTGGCTTTAGTAAGGTTAGCTCGGACATCTCTGAATTTGGATGGCTTGAGGTGTGGATGGAGAATCCAGCATTTGTCCTTAGTATGGCGCCTCCGCTTACAGTGCTCACAGAACGATCCTCTTCTATCATCTTGCTTGAAGTAGACACCTTTGTTTGCTGTCACAAGCTCCCCCTTTCCACTTAGAAGGCCATGAGAACCTTGTTCCCTCTGAATGTAAGCACATACTTCTTCAAGGGATGGAAGCTTGTCTGACCTCAGGAGATGTTTGATCAGGTCATTATACATTGGATTCAGGGTAAGAAGACCAAAGACCTTGTCCTGTTCACGCCTTGCAAGAAAAGTGTCTGGATCAGACGAGTTTGGCCTCAGCATTTCAAGCTCGGCCCATAAGGAGCGAAATTTGCCAAAATGTGCCGTGAACTGCAAGTCTTCTTGGTGGAGGTTGTTGATTGCTCTCTTCATCTCAAACACCCGACTTAGATTTGTAGTATTGCCATACACCTTCTTGAGTGTTTCCCATAGCTCCCTAGCACTTTCACAATACGAATATGCTTCCAAAATAGGTCCATCCAGTGAGCTTTGAATGATGGACAGGACAAGCTGGTCCTCTTGAATCCATTTTTCTTCATCAACAATCATAATCTCCTGTCCATCCTCCTGTTGAAAAGCTTTTGGAGGTGCTTCATCTAGTAGAAGATGCATTCCTAGTCCTCGCCCTCCGAGAGTAGTCTTCACTATTCTGGACCAGAGAAGATAGTTGAGGCCCTTAAGTGTAACTGGGATCACCATAGGTCTTGTGTTCTCCATTTGAACAGATATGAAGACTCAAGAATACAAAACCCCGAAACAGAGGACTAGGGTTTAGGTGAAGGTAGGGTTTTTCGAGTTCAAAGGAGTAGAATATCACTCTGGGACGTCAAGACGGTCCTTGGAGAGTTGAAAGAAGAAAGCTTTGAGGTTAAATGAGCTATCTTTAGAAGAAAAGATACTAGTGTACGGACTCTGGTTCGATCCAGCCGAAGAAGACGAGTACGGACACACACTGATCTTGCTAGGAATGTCTCCTCTTGTGCCTTCGTGACCACAGATGAGCTTGACCTTACTACTCTCACGGTTTTAGTGAAGAAAGGAGCTGTCTTGGTCGATGAAGAATGCAACCCAGTGGAATGGTCCGTACAACAATGGCGAAAGAAATGGGTAATCTTTAAACAACTTTAGCACAAGGGATAATCACACCTAGTCTTCTTCAACTCATCACCCATGGTTCTGAGAATCTTATGAAAGAAAGACTGAGCTGTAACTATCACAAGGAAAGCGTTTTGAGATTGAAGAACACACAAAGAGAAACCAACACCAGAGAAACGAGATTGCGGAAGATTAGAAAAGGATTAGAGCTGCTCTGATACCATGATAGTTTTGTAAGAGTAAGAGTTTTAGAGTAGGATGAAGAATGGAGTAAAGGAGTATAAGCTAAAGATAGAGATCGATTTCATTATGTTATTGTGTACAAAGAGAGAGGCTGCTTAGCCTTTAAATAGAAATCTACCTAGGTTACATGATAGGTTGTCTAGACTAGGGATAAGGGAGAGAGCTTATAGAGCCGTTACATGATTGCTTATCACTTATCACACGCTTCCTTATACAAGCTTCCCTTCCATATCACTTAATACATGAACCTCCTCTTATCATTAGGCATGAACCAACTCCTCCTTGTACACTCTAGGTCCAATAGGCTCTCATACTCATACTCTTAATTCTGCTTATACTCAATCAGTCTCTTATAATCTATGGTTTCTCTAATCTCTGGTTACAAATACTCTATACTCTCATTTAAAGCGTGTTGAATCCATTACTTTAGTTCAATTGATCTTGCTACTGTCTTATGTGAATTCTTAATTGCACACTTATAGCTTTGATATTCCTCATGGCATACTCAAATTCTTCTTCTTTATGACTTGTTTAAGGGTAGAATGGACTCATATACCTTAGACGTTGTTGATTTGGTGAAGATATCCGCAAGCTGATCCATACTTCTGGTGTAGCATGGTAAAACTATTCCTTGCTCCACTGCTTGCCTCACCTTGTGGCAATCAACTTCTATGTGCTTAGTTCTCTCGTGGAATACTGAATTAGAGGCTATGTGGATGGCTGCTTGGTTGTCACAGTGCATGGTCATTGGTCGAGCTATCTCCACTCCCAAATCCTTTATAATAGCTTTGATCCAGGTTAGTTCATTGGTAAGCTTTTTCATAGCACAGTATTCGGCCTCTGCAATGGAACAGGATACAATCTTCTGTTTCTTTGTCTTCCATGTGACCAAATTTCCTCCAACAAAGGTACAGTAGCCTGTGGTGGACCTCCTGTCTTCCCTATCACCGGCCCAATCCGCATCACAGTATCCCACTATTTCTGAACTTCCATTCGTTCCCATCCAAATCCCATGCTCTGAGGTGCCTCTCAAGTATCTAAGAACTCTTTCCAGCATGTTCCAATGATGGACTTTTGGTTCTTGCATATGTTGGCTAACCTGATTCACAGAGAAACACAAATCAGGCCTAGTAAGCGTTAAATAAATCAACTTACCTACTACTCTTCTGTAGAGCTGTGGATTGTTGTATGGTTGATCTTCAATCTCCCCCTTACTGATAGCCTTGTAGCTGTCTTCCATGGGTGTGTTTACTGGTTTTGCATCTAGCTTTCCTGTTTCAGACAACAGATCAAGTGTATACTTCCTTTGAGATAGAAATAGCCCCTCTTTAGAACGACATATCTCAATCCCTAGGAAATACTTAAGCAAGCCAAGATCTTTAATATCAAATATAGACTTAAGGTAAGCTTTAGTTTCTTTGATACCTTTCCTGTCATCACCAGAGATAATGATATCATCCACATAAATCAGTACCACTATGATACCTGATTGACTAGGAAGAGTGAACAGGGTATGATCGGCTTCTGACTTCCTAAATCCTCTATCCCTTAGTGTCATGCTTAGCTTATGATACCAGGCTCTGGATGATTGTTTCAATCCATAAATTGCCTTTCTTAACCTCAAAACTTTGCCTGGTTGAACAATCCCTTCTAGTCCTGGAGGTGGACGCATATATACTTCTTCCTCTAGCTCTCCTTGGAGGAAGGCATTCTTTACATCCATCTGCCACGGTTCCCAATCCAAATTCGTTGCTAGAGATAGAACAATCCTCACAGTATGAAGCTTTGCAACAGGAGCAAAAGTATCACCAAAGTCTTCACCATAGGTTTGCGTGAAACCTCTTGCCACCAGTCTTGCCTTGTGCCTTTCTATCTCTCCATTACTTTTGTACTTGATTGTAAAGACCCATTTTGAGCTTACTGCCTTCTTTCCTTTAGGTAGCACAGCTTCATCCCATGTATGGTTCTTTTCCATAGCATCTGTTTCATCAGTTATGGCCTCCCTCCATACTTTGAGTTCTTTAGCTTCTTCATAGGATGTTGGAACATGTCCTTGGTCAAGGCTACTGATAAACGCTTTATGTTCTTCAGGGAATGAGGCAAATGAGCAGACAACTTGGGATGGGTGAGCAACCGCATTAGCATTATAATAGACCCTTGTATTAGCCCAGTTTGATGGATCCTTCCTAAGTCTTGTGCTTTTCCGTAGAGGTTGGACTGGCCCGGATTCTCGATCTCGCTCTGGCCCGGATGGTTCTTGATCTCGCTCTTGTCCTTGATCGTGGCTTCCAGAAGAAGAACTTGTCCGGTCTTGATCAACGTCATGTCGTCCAGAAGAAGAACTTGTCCGGTCTTGATCAACGTCATCTTCTTCAGTATTTCCCCCCTCACAAGCAAGGTCATGCTGAGGTCCAACCTGAGGCTAGACAGGTCCCGGTCCAGACGAGCTTGTATCGTGTTGAGCAGCTGGTGAGATAGGGACAGGGCCCGGTACGGGACAGGCACCTGGTTGGGACGACAAAGGTATCCCCAAATGATCAAAGATGTTCCGAAGGGTAGTGGCACGGTCCAAAGAGGTACCAGCAAAATCAGCCAAGTCATCCCACTGTTGGTCCCCATAGTAGCTCTGGTTTTCAATAAATTTGACATCCCGGGACACCATAACCCTTCTAGCTTCAGGGTCATAGCACTTATAGCCTGGTTGGGTAGGTGAGTATCCAATGAACATGGACCGTGTGCTTTTAGCATCAAGCTTGGTTCGGTTTTCTCCTGGAACCAAAACAAAACACACGCAACCAAACACTTTTAAGTGAGTTAAGGAAGGTTTACGAGTGTTCAATACCTCAAACGGAGAGATGTCATTGAGAACTCTGGTAGGAATCCTGTTAATAAGATAACAAGCCGTGAGGACAGCGTCTCCCCAAAACCGCTTTGGAACCTTGGAGTGAAACATCATTGATCTGGCCACTTCCATCAGGTGGCGGTTCTTTCTCTCAGCCACACCGTTCTGTTGGGGTGTATAGGGGCAGCTCGTTTGATGAAAAAATCCCATGCTTATGAAGATGATCACGGAAGGCATGACTTGTATACTCTCCACCATTGTCTGTTCTAAAAATTTTTATCCTTGCATTGAAGTGGTTAGTGATGTAATTTTGAAAATTCACAAATGCTTCTAGAACTTTATCCTTTGATTGCATTAAGGTAAGCCATGTATATTTAGATTTCTCATCTATGAAAGTAATGAAGTATTTCTGATTCTCTCTAGACAGGCAAGGAGCAGTCCATACATCTGAATGCACAAGATCAAAACATTTTTCATAAATTGTCTCAGACTTAGGGAAAATAGACTTGCAATGTTTACCTAAGATACATGCCTCACAATCATCATTCTTAAACACAATATTAGGTAACATTAAACTCAAAGCCCGAGAGTGGGGATGCCCTAGTCTAGCATGGCATAACACATTATTAGCATAAGCAGGAGTAGATTCTAAAGAATATTGAACTAAAGAAATAAAGAGGGAAGAGATGAACCTGCAAGAGAAGGCCAACCAAATAGGCGGCCCATAGGAACAAGGCAGCCCAGCCCATCTCAGCTAGAAGAAGGCCGCTCATAAACTATACTAGCATCTCTTGAAGAATAAGGCCATCCATAATGTGCACTGCCCATAAGGAGTGTTCCAGCCCATGTGAAGTTCATAGCCCAGACATAAGTAAAGAAGTGGTGAGGCCCTGGACCAGAGGTACATTAGACAGCCCAAGTGTGCACAGGCCCTAATGAATTAAGTCCATAGCTTGAGATGTTGTCCAGCCCATAAGGAGCCCACAAGACCATGATGCTCACGCCAGAAGAGTGCTAAGCTTCTAGAAGACATTCAAATATTTGAATTAGAGTCACATGTGCTGCTGTGTGTCTGTATGGACGTTTATGAGCTGTCCCTTTCACCCCTTGGACACCACAACTTCTTCTCTCCACTCTTCTCTCCATTCTTCTCTATATATACAGCTTGTATGCAGACACAATTCAACTTAAGAGAAATATATCTTCCTTTCTACTTCTCTCTAATGGCATTTTATGATCTTTGTGTTTTACTCTTTTATGATTTTGTCTAATCTTTCTTAATCTCCAATCATACAATCTCCTATTTCTCTATGTATTTCCGCAAATCTCAGCATGGTATCAGAGCATTAAGCTCCTGAGATCAATTTTCTTGTTCTTTATGCAAAAGTTTTCGAAAAATCCTTTTAAAAACGTTTTATCCATTGGGTAATAGCTTTACCCAATGGTCCAAAGTTTGAATTTCAAATTGTTTCATGCAATTCTTCTCTTCTCCTCTACAATGATGTTTAAAACTTTGTCTTAAATCTCTCTTATGGTTCAGAGACAAAGTTTGAAGAAGAGAAAGAATTCAAAATGGCTTCAACATTTAGGAAGCATTGCTTGGACCAGTGGGTAAACCGTTTTGCTTCACTGGTTTCACAGCTATTTAGCCACAAAAAACACCTCTTCTTGTGTTGTTCTAATGATCCTAGTGTATGTTATTATCAGAAAATTTCTTCCCATAAGTTATTTTGGTGATATAACCCTTTAACCAGTGGGTAAAGCTAGTGACCATTGGTCCATGGGTGTTTGTCTTTGGAAATCATAAACCGTGGCTAGATAGGTGACAATGAAGAGGAAAGAATGGTGGCTGTGGTTGTGAATCACAAAAGAAGAGAAAGAAATGAATGTTTGCATAAATTGTTTATCTATTGGTCTCTTAAGTAGTAAAAACACTTTTGGCCAGGTGGATTAGCAACATTCTCTATTATCTGTCTTTCTTAAGCCCCATATAATCCTCTAAGTCACACTCCTGGATTTCTAAAATTGTAGTCCTAATTGTTTTGAAAAATTCAAAAACGATTTCATATTAACCATTGGACATTAAGTTTGGATTGTTGGGTATTGGTGCCTTTCCTTTGAGAAAGTAAGCCACTTCAAGCCATAGTCCACTTTGAATGTCCTTGATAGCAAACCTTAAGCATTTAACTAAAACCGCAACCTTGGACTTGTCTCCTTTCTTATGTCACGAGAGACACTTTAGCTTGCTGTAGCTTGTTGTTCAAGTATTTCGGTTTGTGCTTGTTTGTTTTGTGTTTTAAAACCTTGGACCAAGTTTCCTTTCATTTGAAATGTGAAACAACAAAGTCCATTGAAGTGTGGTTGGAGTCAGTTTTGATAGCACAATAGAGAACCATGAATAAAGTTCTAAGTTATGATGGAAAGTATGCTCTGTGGTTGCCATTAGAATGGATCCTCCACATCAAAAATCTTAATAAGCTAATACAGGACTTAAAAACCATGATGAATCCTATTGTGCTTCTGTGAGAATTTGGGAAAGAGAACCATGGTGGTATGCATTGCATCAGAAACTGTGTTGAATCCAAAAGCCCAAATCTAAAATATAATATTAAGAAAGAAAGAATTGGAGTTTGTGTCAAAATCTCTTGAATGTGTCCTCTGGTTTTGCTATTATGAGTCTAACTCTTGAAGTCATGAGAATCTAGTACTTTGTTTGTGTTTCTTCTTATGCAGGAAAAGATGTTAATCAGTTGTGATGTTGGAGAGCAATCCGTGAGAAGGAGTCTCAAAACCAATGAAGGAGAGCAATCCATGAGGGGGAGCCTCCAATTCCAGAAGCATTCAATCATTCAAATCAGCCTCTAAGAAAGAATCACAAAGGCTTAGTATCAAAACCTTTGTCAAAGGCTATCTCTAAACTCATATCTATCTCAATTTGATTCTGATTTAGAATTGTTTAAAAGAGGGAAGTGAACCTTGGTGAACTATGCTTGGCATTTAAGACCATAGATGAATCCAAAAGTCCTCTTCAAAACCACTTAAGGGAAGTGAACCATGTTTTCCTTTACTCTCAAAAGTATAAGGAAACATGATGAATCCAAAAGTCCTTAAGGGATCCTTTTACTCTCATATTCATTCTCATACTAATTCTTATACTCTCATACAATGGCTCTCATACTTATACTCTTAATTCTGCTTATACTCAATCAGTCTCTTATAATCTATGGTTTCTCTAATCTCTGGTTACAAATACTCTATACTCTCATTTAAAGCGTGTTGAATTCATGACTTTAGTTCAATTGATCTTGCTACTGTCTTATGTGAATTTTTAATTGCACACTTGTAGCTTTGATATTCCTCATGGCATACTCAAATTCTTCTTCTTTATGACTTGTTTAAGGGTAAAGAAGACCATGAGAGCCTCAAAGCAAAGATGGCAAGAAGGGATTCATACAAAGTAAAACCAGATCATGAAGGATTAAAGAAGTAAACACATTGGCAAGAAGGGCACTCCCAATACCTTACACATCAGAGCCTATCCTTCAAGGGTATATTCCTGAGTGAAGAAATGGGAGGCCACATATGCTGCATAGAAGGAAGTCAAGCTGTGAATTCATAAGGCAAATTGGCTTGGCATACAAAAGCCAACAAGAAGCAGCCTCCTCCTATCAGAGCCTGCATTGAGAATGTATATTCCTGAAGTTGGAGAGCATGGCTAACTCAAACAAGAAGGCATTCTTGTAGAATGGCGGTCCAAAATCAGTATGGTCATTGATGCTCATCTTTCCAAACTTGACTCTTATTCTCTGAGTCACGCTTGAGGAGGGGAGAGAATGAGCATCCATCAGATGTTTAATCAAGGAACCTATAGGCGCAACAATGCAAACGCTAAAGTGTTCCAATGAAGTGAAGTTGTCTTGAAGGTGCACCAAATTCAAATTCTACCAAGGAGCACCAAATTCAAATTCAAATCAAATTCAAAGGCGTGGCCACAAGGTTCTGCCAAGAAAGCAGAGTTCTGAGTGACTGATATAATTCTCACAATTGAAATGGAGTAACAAAAGAAAGCCAGTCACCACATCATTCAATGCCTAAAAGAAGTACATTTGGAGCTGCAGAAGTGTTTGAAGAAGTTGTCTTATGAGCATTCTCAACCACATCAAGCTCTAATGCAGTTTTGGAGCAGTTGTCTTTTGAGTATGAGTTCACTACAACCAAGGAGGCGCTGATGATGAATTAGCTTAGACATTGGTGTTTTTAAAGAAGCTGTACAATTGGATCCATAGACTTGGTGGTGTGTGTTGATAAGTCTTTAAAAAAGCTGCTAAAGCAGTCTACGGTCCTCAGCCTTCATCATGAAGATGAAGATTATTGGAATGAAATAAAGAAGCTGTTAAAGAAATCTCAACAACAGAACTACAAAGGTGCATCACAAGCTTGAGACTAGAACCAAGGGCCATCAAGCAGTCAGAACCTACAAGTGAAGGGACAAAATATTTGTCAAAACCCATGATGCAAATGGAAAGGCAAACTTTCAGAAATCACAAGTGGAGAGGCATGCAAATGGAAGGTGTTGAATCAGCTCAGAAGCTTGTATGGCTGCGCCGAGATATCAACCTGCCAAGAAGCTGTGAAGCAGCAAATGGCGGTTAGAGCAAGGAGGAATAAAGTGAAGGAGTTCAGAAGTAGCAGACATACTTGGCTAACACTCTTCATCAACATTCCAAACAGATACAAGGGAAGATCCAAAACCATCCTATATATATTTTGAATAGGTCTATCCCTTGTGAATTGATGCATGCATTTGTGTGTGCTGAAACAAGTACAGATTGGAGCTTATGTGCTAAAGCCGGATTTACTAACCTTCTAAAGGACAAGAGTTCAGAAGAAAGGGGGAGATAAGTATCGGTCTATGAAGAAGCTTCAAGCTACTCAAACTTGTAAAGCAAGGAAGGAGTTCTCACTTGCTGATTCAAAGAGGCCATGATCTAGAGTCTATGAAGTCCACCAAGATGTTCCTAAGGCTCATATACTCACTGGCCAATCCCTAGGCTGAGAAGACTCTACTCTTTTTCCCTTAACAAGGTTTTGTCCCATTGGGTTTTCCTTCTTAAGGTTTTTAATGAGGGAGTTCTTCAAAGTTCCAAGCTTGATCCCTGGATCACCTATGATCAAGCTTGAGGGGGAGTATTAGAAAAAAGGAAGCCAAGGCCAAGACAAGCTCAGGCCATGTTCAAGCTCAGCATTAGCACATTATTAAACTCCTAATGCTAAGCTTGAGGGGGAGTATTGAACTAAAGAAATAAAGAGGGAAGAGATGAACCTGCAAGAGAAGGCCAACCAAATAGGCGGCCCATAGGAACAAGGCAGCCCAGCCCATCTCAGCTAGAAGAAGGCCGCTCATAAACTATACTAGCATCTCTTGAAGAATAAGGCCATCCATAATGTGCACTGCCCATAAGGAGTGTTCCAGCCCATGTGAAGTTCATAGCCCAGACATAAGTAAAGAAGTGGTGAGGCCCTGGACCAGAGGTACATTAGACAGCCCAAGTGTGCACAGGCCCTAATGAATTAAGTCCATAGCTTGAGATGTTGTCCAGCCCATAAGGAGCCCACAAGATCATGATGCTCACGCCAGAAGAGTGCTAAGCTTCTAGAAGACATTCAAATATTTGAATTAGAGTCACATGTGCTGCTGTGTGTCTGTATGGACGTTTATGAGCTGTCCCTTTCACCCCTTGGACACCACAACTTCTTCTCTCCACTCTTCTCTCCATTCTTCTCTATATATACAGCTTGTATGTAGACACAATTCAACTTAAGAGAAATATATCTTCCTTTCTACTTCTCTCTAATGGCATTTTAAGATCTTTGTGTTTTACTCTTTTATGATTTTGTCTAATCTTTCTTAATCTCCAATCATACAATCTCCTATTTCTCTATGTATTTCCGCAAATCTCAACAAAGAACTTAAAACAGAAGCTAAAGGTTGATCATCTTTCAGCAAATAAAGACCATCCTTAGTTATTCCTTTCCCAAGCATCTTACTTGTCTTAATATCCTGAAAATGAACATCATTAGGAGTGAAGATAACACTGCAATCCAAATCATTTGTAGCCTTATGTACAGAAACCAAGTTTGAGGTAAAGTCAGGCATGAAGAAAGCCCTAGTCTTTCTATCAAATAATTTTAAATTCCCTACCCCTTTAATTGGAATCTTATCACCATTTGCAATGACTACATGACCTTTAGCCGGTTCTAAGTCCTTAATCAAATCAACATTACTAATCATATGATGTGATGCTCCTGAATCAATGACTAGCGGTTTTTCATCTAGTTTCATAGTATATGCAGAAGCATGGTAAGAGTAACCTGTCACATTACCATAGCTTTCCTTCAGAGCTTTGATAAGAGCATCAAGTTCTGACCGCCTCACCACCTGGTCCTGAACTGCGATCTGAGCCGTTTGAGCATTGATATTAGCCGTGCCATCTCCTTCTTGATGTTGTGACGAGGATCCTCCCCCTGATTCAACCTTTGCCTTGATGATGTTGGCTCGAACATCTTTGAATTTTGGAGGTTTAAGATGTGGATGCAGGATCCAGCATTTGTCCTTAGTATGACCCTTCCTCTTGCAGTGATCACAAGCCAAACCTCTCCGATCATCCTGCTTGAAGTACACCCCTTTGTTTGCAGTTACAAGCTCTCCTTTTCCACTGAATAAACCGTGAGACCCTTGTTCTCTCTGGATGTCACACTTCTTCAAGAGATGGAAGCTTCTCTGATCTGAAAAGAAGACCAAACACTTTGTCTTGTTCACGCCTTGCAAGAAGTGTCTCTGGATCGGTAGAGTTGGGTCTAAGCATCTCAAGCTCTGCCCAAAGGGAGCGGAATTTGCCAAAGTGAGCTGTGAATTCCAAGTCCTCTTGATGAAGGTTGTTGATAGCTCTTTTTACTTCAAAGACCCTACTGAGATTGGTGGTGTTACCATAGACCTTCTTAAGGGTTTCCCATAACTCCTTAGCGCTTTCACAGTAAGAGTAGGCTTCTAGGATAGGTCCATCCAGTGAGCTTTGAATGATAGACAGAACAAACTGATCTTCCTGAATCCATTTCTTCTCATCAACAATCATGATCTCCTGTCCATCTTCTTGGTGGAACGCCTTTGGTGGAGCTTCATCTAGGAGAAGATGTATCCCTAGTCCTCGACCACCTAGAGTAGTCTTTACCATTCTGGACCATAGAAGGTAGTTAAGTCCCTTTAAGGTAACAGGGATAACCATAGGCCTTGTGTTTTCCATTTTAGAAGATACAAATGATTCCGTGACCTAAAACACCTCAAAAGAATCACCCTTATCCTAACACCGTTCCAACCTTAATCTAAGAATCTCCTTTTCCTTAAGAAACCCCCTTAAGAAGCAAAACAGCCGAGACGTACCAAACCCAGAACAGAGAACCCTACTTGCGTTCCAAGGAAGGCAGAGCACTCGACCAGATACAGAACTGCTACTCAGGAAGGAAAAGCAAACCTGAACAAGACTCAATAGCACTGTCTTGAAAGAAAAGGAGCCTCCTTTCAAGGTTTTAGCGCGGATTGTACGGATTCTGCAAAACCCTTGCCGAGGAAGACGAGTACGGACACTCTTGGAATCAGCTAAAGACGCCTCCTTTCAAGCTTCTAAAGCCACGGACGAGCTCAGGAAGACCCTTCGACCTAAGTGTTGAAGAAAGGAATGGATTTGAACGGGAAAGACACGTTCTTTTGAGGAAAGTGTCCGTACAACAATGGCGGACAAGGTTTAATGAAGAGCGAATGCTCTAAACTTGTTTCGACCAAAGCAATAGTCACTCAAGCTTTAAGGTTAAGATAAAAGGGAAGGTTTGCGGAATGAAAAGAGACTTTGAGCGCTTAACACTGCTCTGATACCACGAGAGTTTAAGAAGTATAGAAGATTAGAGAAAGAGAGAGACCGAGTATGGTGGAGCCGCCATTAAGGCCAAAAGATAAGTAGCAAGAATCGATTCTTCATATTATTATGTCTACAAATGAGGAATACATAGCCTTAAATAGGAAGCTAGCTAGGTTACCTAGTGCTAGGGATAAGAGAGATTACATATAAGACCGTTATACACTTGCTTATCACTTATACACATTCGCTTATCACACAAGCTTCCTTATCACTCATAATGTAACCTTCCTTCCTTATCACATTGACCAAGAGCTTGCTTATAACCTTCTGGCCGTGAGTTACCTCTTGTAGTTTATGTCCAACAGGCTAGACTAGTCGCAAGAGGCTTCACACAAACCTATGGAGATGACTATAGAGACACATTTGCCCCAGTGGCAAAGATGCACACAATCAGGGTGGTCCTCTCTCTAGCTGCAAACTTGGAATGGGAGCTATGGCAAATGGATGTCAAAAACGCATTCCTACAAGGAGAACTAGAAGAAGAAGTCTACATGACTCCACCACCTGGATTAGAAGACTCTGTTGCACCAGGGAAAGTCCTAAGACTAAGAAAGGCAATTTACGGGCTAAAGCAGTCTCCTAGAGCCTGGTACCACAAATTGAATGTTACTCTCAGAGACAGAGGCTTTAGGAGATCTGAATCCGATCACACCTTGTTCACCCTCCACAGCCAAGAAGGTATAGTTGTCATTCTCATATATGTAGATGATATTATCATCTCAGGGAATGACAAGGTAGGAATTGCTTCTACAAAAGAATACCTTAAGTCTATGTTTGATATAAAAGATCTTGGTGAACTTAAGTATTTCTTGGGCATTGAAGTATGCAGGTTTAAAGATGGACTGTTTATCTCACAAAGAAAATATGTTAGAGACCTACTAACCAATGCAGGAATTATGGAGGCAAAGGCAGTTAGAAACCCCTTAGAGGAAGGATACAAAGTTGAAACTGAGGGGGAGCCAGAAGGAGAAGCATTCGAAGACCCTAAGCTCTACAGAAAACTTGTTGGTAAGCTCATCTACTTAACTATTACAAGACCTGACTTATGTTTTGCTGTGAATCAGGTGAGCCAGTATATGCAAGCTCCTAAGAACAACCACTGGACGATGATTCAACGCATCTTAAGATATCTTAAAGGGACTTACACTCAAGGAGTTTGGATGGGAAAGAATGAGAATGCTGAGATCGTTGGCTACTGTGATGCTGATTGGACTGGGGATAGGAAAGACAGGAAATCAACCACAGGCTATTGCACCTTTGTAGGAGGAAATCTTGTCACTTGGAAGACCAAGAAGCAGAAGGTAGTATCCTGCTCAAGTGCTGAAGCTGAGTACCGGGCCATGAGGAAACTAACCACTGAGTGTATATGGCTAAAGGCTCTCCTCAAAGACTTCAACATTGAAAGCAATACACCAATCACAATGCATTGTGACAACCAGGCGGCCATTCATATTGCATCCAATTCTGTCTTCCATGAACGCACTAAGCACATTGAAGTTGACTGCCACAAGGTGAGAGAGGCCGTGGCTCAAGGAATTATACTTCCATGCTATAACACGAGTTCTGATCAATTGGCAGACATATTCACTAAGGCAGCAAGTGTAAAGGTTTGTGAGTTCATTCATTCAAAGCTTGGACTCACATCTCTCCCATTCCATTAACTTCCCTATCAAGAAGGATTCATACTCTTTTTCCCTTAAAATGCTTTTGTCCCACTGGGTTTTGCATTTTAAGGTTTTTAATGAGGTGAATCCTCTTGGTGTCCAAGTTTTAATCATTCACCAATGATTTAAACTTGAGTAATCGACATCCAGGCCATTAACTTCCTTTCCTTACTTGAGTAGTCGACATCCAAGGTCATTAACTTCCTTTCCTCACTTGAGTAATCGACATCACAGACCATTAACTTCTCCCAGCTGCCTGTATCTTTCTTCTAGAAGTCTTATAGTTGGGCTTGCTGTCGTGTGTAGATTAATACTCCCCCTCAAGCTCAACCATGATGAATGGTTAAGCTTGGAACCATAAAGACTCACCTCATTAAAAACCTTAAGATGCAAAACCCTTTGGGACAAAAACATCTTAAGGGAAAAAGAGTATGGATCTTTTGGCTAGGGGATTCCCTGGTTGGGAAGGTTTATGAGCCCAAGTTTTGGAAATATGGACTCACATACCTTTAAACTTGCGGATTTGGTGAATATATCTGCAAGTTGATCCGAGCTCCTTGTGTAACATGGTAGGACAACTCCTTGCTCCACTACTTGTCTCACTTTGTGGCAGTCTACTTCAATGTGCTTGGTTCTCTCATGAAATACATTGTTGGATGCTATATGTATGGAAGCTTGGTTGTCACAATGCATGGTGATTGGTGTTGTGACTTCTATGTTTAGATCCTTGAGCAGATTCTTGAGCCAGGTAAGTTCTGTGGTGAGCTTCCTCATGGCTCGGTACTCAGCTTCAGCACTTGAACAAGAAACCACCTTCTGCTTTTTTGTTTTCCAAGTAACTAGGTTGCCTCCAATGAATGTGCAATAACCGGTAGTTGATCTCCTATCATTCCTGTCTCCAGCCCAATCAGCATCACAATAGCCCACGATTTCAGAGCTTCCGTTGCGCCCCATCCAGATGCCTTGGTCGTGTGTCCCTTTCAGGTATCTTAAGATCCGGTCCACCATGTTCCAGTGATGCACCTTTGGGGCTTGCATATGTTGACTGACCTGATTCACAGCATAGCACAAGTCAGGTCTAGTAATGGTTAGATAAATTAGCTTACCAGCCATCTTCCTATAGAGTTTGGTGTCTCCAAACATCTCATCTCCAAGCTCCCCCTCACGTTCCACCTTGTACCCTTCTTCTAGGGGAGTCTTCGCTGGTTTAGCTTCTAATTTTCCTGCATCAACTAGAAGATCAAGTGTGTACTTCCTTTGTGATAAGTATTGGACTGAAGAAATAAAGAAAGAAGAGATGGGCTTGCAAAAGGACCTTCCAGCCCAGAGCAAGTTGGGCTAATGTCTGTCCAGCCCAAGCCCAAATCAGAGAAAGAAGGTCTGTGCATTAGGCTGAGATAATGAAGTGAAGCCCAGGGTCTGTCCACACTTGTGCAGCACAAGGCCTGAATTAAGTAAGCCCAAACAAGCCCAAGACACCTTCTAGAAGCTCTCTTAGGCATGGGTTTGAAGAGGGAAGGAAGAGTCACATGTTGGCTTAACCAATTTGAATTTCTAGCTGTTAGGAGCTGTCACTTTCACCATGTGGTGAAGTGCCTGTTAGATTAGAGAGAAGTTTAGCTTAGAAGAAGTATTAGATCACTTAAGCAAAGTGTTAAGAGTGTTTTGGTAACAGGTTTTGTAAACATATATAAACCCGTGTACATACATTTTTCGATGTTAATAAATCATTCTCTCATTCTTAAAACTCTCTTATTCTCTCTTACCCTCTCTAGCATTCGATCTCAATCTTTCATCATTCTTCAATCATCTTCATCATTCTTCAAATCTTACATGGTATCAGAGCAGGTTCCCTGCAAATTTCTTTGTTTTTCTTCGAAATCTCATTCGCACCTTTGAAACCAACGCAGCCGCGGAAGATCGTGATTGTACATTGAGTTTTCCGGCGAATTCTTCATCTTTCTTCCATCATCTTCTCTGAAGGATTCATCTTCGACGGCTTATGATCCTTTCTCTGTTAAGATTACACGATTTGATCGAAGATAATCGGAATCTTGAAGTCGAATTTGTTTCGTTCTGTTCTTGGCGCCAAAATCGGATTTGAATGATCGCGACCTGGAAATCTTCAATCTGGCTAATCGGATCTTCTGGATTGTAGTTCTCACGTGTATCATCATCAGAAAGCACCGATCTGTGTTCCATTTGATCGATTTCACAAGATCAATCACGATCTGTTCACAGATTTTTTTTTTGAATCTCCCGTTTCGCGCGCATTTCTCCTCTGTTCGAGTTTAATTCTTTGGGATTCGTTTAATTCTTGCGGATTATAATCAGAAGAAGCCGATCTTCAATCCGTTGAATCAATGATTGGTTATCTGTGAGTTGATTTCTGGTTCTGTAAATTGCGATTTCTTTCTCTTTACGCAAGTTCTTCCTTCGATCTTGATCGAGGTGGATGGCGGAGTGGTATCGTTAACTGACATTGATGTGGTGATGATGATCGATGGTTGATCCTCAAATCTTGTGAGTTCATTGGGTTTGTGATAATCGATATTCAAGAAGGATCAACAGATTGATTTGATTCTCAAACTTACGGTGGCTGTTCTTCGATCTGATCATCTCGTGATCCTCTGTTCAGAGAAGAAATAGAACTGAGTCAGAGAGCTGGGTATGTTCTCTATCCTTCCTGTGTAAAATCTTTGAAGGATTGGTATATATCGAAGTTGAAAACGGATTTGGCATTCTGAAGAAATTATAAGTTCTTTCAGTATCAGCATTAGGTGGTAGTGGATTGATCTAGAATTCAAGTCTTAGAATACAAGGTCTAGGATACAAAGTGGACTGGTTTCTGTCGCTTGGTGTGCTCTGTTTCTCCTTTTAAATTGCAGACGTGGTGTGGCACTCCGAGATTGCATCTATGGAATTTCACAAACAAGTTATCATGGCACCAATCATACTTAAAGGAGCAAACTATCTCCTTTGGACCAGAACAATGAAGACTACATTGTGTAGTCGGGGTTTGTGGTCTCATGTCACTCAGAGCAATGCGCCTGGCAATGTTCAAGGGGGAGAAACTATTGAAGAAGAAGTGATCACTTCAGAGGATGAAGGGAAATGGTTTCAGGAAGATCAGATGGTTCTTTCAATCCTCCAAAATTCACTTGAGAAGTCCTTGCTTGAAGCCTATTCCTACTGTGAGAATGCCAAGGACTTATGGGATACCCTTCAGAATGTATATGGTAATGCATCAAACTTAATGAGGATTTTTGAAGTCAAGAAGTCTCTCAGTGAACTGAGACAGGAGGAAGTAGAATTCACTAAACACTTTGGTACTTATAGAGCTCTGTGGGCAGAGCTGGAAATGTTAAGACCAGCTACTACTGATCCAATGACACTGCATGAGAGGAGAGAACAAGACAAAGTCTTTGGACTCCTAATGACTTTAAACTCAAGCTATACTGATCTAATCAAGCATCTTCTGCGTGAGGATAAGTTGCCAAGTTTAGAAGAAGTTTGTGCTAAGGTTCAAAAGGAACAAGGTTCTCAAGGTCTGTTTGGGAGTAAAGGAGAACTGGTTACCGCAAACAAGAGTTCTTTCAGGGGGGATGATAGGAAATCTGCTGTGTGTGCTCATTGCAAGAAGAAAGGTCACTACAAGGATCAGTGCTGGATACTTCATCCACATCTAAAGCCGGCTGCTATTCCAAGATGGCGTGAACCTAACAGGACTTCTAGCTTCAAGAACAATCTGTCTGGGAAAGGAAACCAAGCGAGTGTTCCTCTGTATATCCCACCAGCTAATCCTATACTTGAAAGCGTCCAGAGACAAGGAAAGGAAGTGCAGCTTTCTTCTTCATCTGGTCATGACTATGTTACTAAGTCTGATTTAGATGCTATCATCAAAGCCCTACAAGAAAGCTCTGGTAAAGTTGTTGGTAAATCACTCCATGCTTCCTTTAATGCTAGTACTATTAATAAACCATTGATAGTAGATTCAGGAGCATCTCATCACATGATTAGTGATATAAATTTGATAAATAACTTGGAACCTGCCTTAGGAAATGTAGTTATTGCTAATGGAACTAAAATTCCCATAAAAGGCATAGGTAATCTCAAGATATTTGAGAAGGATAGTAAAGCCTTCTTTATGCCATCCTTTACATCTAATCTTGTGTCTGTTAAAAGAGCAACAACTGATTTAAATTTTCATGTGATATTTGGTCCTAATGAGTGTTGTTTTCAGGATATTGAAACAAAAAGAGTGCTTGGAAGAGGAAGCACAAAGGATGATCTATACATACTTGGCGATCTCTCTTCTAGTTTAGGTTCTTGTTTGTCTAGTAATAATGAAATTTCTGATGCAACATTGTGGCATGCTAGATTAGGTCATCCACACTTTAAAGCTCTTGAACTAATATTTCCAAAAATTTCTTTTAATCAAAATGAGTGTGAAGCTTGCATTCTTGGTAAACATTGCAAAACAGTTTTTCCTAGCTCAACCCATACATATGATCATTGCTTTGACTTGGTTCACTCTGATGTTTGGACAGCTCCTTGTGCATCTAGAGAGCAGCAAAAATATTTTGTTACTTTTATAGATGAGAAATCTAAGTATACTTGGCTTACTTTGCTTCCTTCTAAGGATAAAGTACTAGAAGATTTTACCAATTTCCATGCTTATGTTACTAATCAATATAATGCAAAGATTAAAGTTTTTAGGACAGACAGTGGAGGTGAATACACAAGTAAGGCATTCAGAGATTATCTTCTCAAATATGGAATCCTTCATCAAACTAGCTGTCCATACACACCAGAACAGAATGGTGTGGCTGAGCGCAAAAACCGGCACCTAATGGAGGTTGCTCGGTCAATGATGTTCCATAGACATGTACCTAAGAGAATTTGGGGAGATGCAGTACTTACAGCCTGTTATTTGATTAATCGAATACCTACTAAGATCCTTCATGATGTTTCACCATTTGAGGTACTTAATAATACTAAACCTCACCTTGATCATTTGAAAGTATTTGGTTGTGTTTGTTATGTCTTAGTGCCAGGAGGAATGAGGAACAAGTTGGAAGAGAAGAGTACTAAAACCTTGTTTGTGGGCTATTCTACTACACAAAAAGGTTATAAGTGCTATGATATTGAATCACAGAGGATTACAGTTTCTAGAAATGTGAAATTCTTAGAAGATAAGTCAATTTTTAATGATGGTACTTGGGATACAATAAAAAATCTTACTAACTCAACTACTGATAGTAATGCTTATCTTAGAAAGTTGTTGGAAAGTTTTGATGTTTCTAGGAAATCAACATCTGATCCAGTAAGAGCTTCCAGTTCCAATCATAACTCACATCCTCAGCAAGCTTCAGGATCATCACGGGGTGTTTGTGAAGAAACAGACATGGCCAGGGGGAGTTCATGCCCGACTCTTCTTCATGCTTGGATCCTAGCCATGATCCGGAGGGGGAGAATGCGAATACACAAGTCTCGATTATTGGTGTTCCTGATCAAGACTATGACCAAGAGCTGCAAGAAGGAAGAGATGAGGCTGAACACGAGGTGGTAGTTGTTGAATCCCCACAAGTTCTAAGAAGGAGTACTAGGGTAAGAAAAGATCCATCCAACTGGATTAATACTCGGGTCTATTATAATGCTCAAGCTGAAGGACATCCTGTTCAAGCCACTTGCTCATTTGCTCAATTTCCAAAGGAACATCAGGTATTCATAAGCTCTTTAGATCAGAATCAAATTCCTAATACATATGAGGAGGCTATGGAATTGAAGGTATGGAGGGATGCTGTTCAAGATGAAATAGAGGCAATGATAAGAAATCATACTTGGGATGAATCATATTTACCAAAAGGAAAGAAAGCAGTAAGTTCAAAATGGGTGTTTACTATTAAGTACAAAAGTAGTGGTGAAATTGAAAGGTATAAAGCTAGGCTTGTAGCAAGAGGCTTCACTCAAACATTTGGTGAAGATTTTGGAGATACATTTGCGCCAGTTGCTAAGCTCCACACGGTAAGGGTTGTACTTTCTCTTGCTACTAATCTTGAATGGGATTTGTGGCAGATGGATGTAAAGAATGCATTCCTTCAAGGAGAATTAGAAGAAGAAGTATACATGAAGCCACCTCCTGGTCTGGAAAGTCTAGTGAATGGGAGTGATGTTTTGAGATTAAGGAAGGCAATTTATGGATTAAAACAATCTCCAAGAGCCTGATATCACAAATTAAGCATGACATTAAGTGATAAAGGTTTCAGGAGGTCTGAGGTTGATCATACTCTCTTTACCCTACCTAGTTGCTCAGGTATCATTGTGGTTTTAGTATATGTTGATGATATTATTGTCACAGGTAGTGATAAGGGAGGAATTCAAGAAACAAAAACTTATCTTAAGTCAAAATTTGATATTAAAGATCTTGGTCTAATGAAATATTTCTTAGGAATTGAAATTTGTAGATCTAAAGAAGGATTGTTTTTATCCCAAAGGAAGTATACTCTTGAATTATTGAAGGAAACAGGAAAGATGGAGGCTAAACCAGTTAGTACACCCTTGGAAGATGGGTATAAAACCGCAAGTCAGGGGGAGCTTGAAGAACCTTATGAAGATCCAAAGCTATATAGGAGGCTGGTAGGTAAACTTATCTATCTTACTCTTACTAGACCTGACATTTGTTTTGCAGTGAACCAGGTGAGTCAGCAAATGCAAGAACCCACGGTCTATCATTGGCAAATGATGGAAAGGATTCTCAGATACTTAAAAGGCACTTATGATCATGGAATCTGGATGGGCTGCAATAAAACACAGATATAGTAGGGTATTGTGATGCAGATTGGGCTGGTGATAGGAATGATAGAAGATCAACAACAGGTTATTGTACTTTTGTGGGAGGAAATCTGGTGACTTGGAAGACCAAGAAACAGAAGGTGGTCTCATGTTCCAGTGCTGAAGCTGAGTACAGGGCCATGAAGAAACTCACAAATGAACTAATCTGGATCAAGGCAGTTCTTAAGGATTTGCAAATTGAAGATTCAAGACCTATCACTATGCATTGTGATAATCAGGCAACCATTCATATAGCTTCCAATTCAGTGTTTCATGAGAGGACCAAACACATAGAAGTAGATTGTCACAAAGTGAGACAGGCGGTTGAACAAGGGATCATATTGCCCTGTTACACAAAGAGTTCAGATCAGTTAGCAGATGTCTTTACTAAAGCTGCTACTACAAAAGTGTGTGAATCCATACTCCCAAGACTTGGAATGACAAGCATTGCTGGGTGATTCTCCTTAACTATAGAAACCATACTCTTTTTCCCTCAAAGTTGTTTTTTGTCCCACTTGGGTTTTACACTTTGAGGTTTTTAATGAGGTGGTTTCCTATGGTTGTTCAAGCTTAATTATTCATCATAGTTAAGCTTGAGGGTGAGTGTTAGATTAGAGAGAAGTTTAGCTTAGAAGAAGTATTAGATCACTTAAGCAAAGTGTTAAGAGTGTTTTGGTAACAGGTTTTGTAAACATATATAACCCGTGTACATACATTTTTCGATGTTAATAAATCATTCTCTCATTCTTAAAACTCTCTTATTCTCTCTTACCCTCTCTAGCATTCGATCTCAATCTTTCATCATTCTTCAATCATCTTCATCATTCTTCAAATCTTACAGTGCCTTGGTCTTATTCTCTACTCTTTGGCTATAAATACATTGTATGCTCACCATAAATCAATCAAGGAAATATACTCATCCTTCACAAATTCTCCATTCTCTCATTCTCTTAGTTTATTCTCTTGTTCTTCATTCTACCCAAAATCTCCAACCAAACTCTTTGGTAAACTCTCTTAATTCTATTTAATTCCGCAAATTCTAACATGGTATCAGAGCAAGGTTTTGAATCAAGCAAATTCATTTCCTACTCTTGCAATAAATCTTTATAATCTACTCACTCTGAGATTGAATAATCCTCAAAACCTAATGGTGCTGAGTTGTGAGAGATTATGATCTTTTATTTCTTGAGAATTGTTTATACCATTCTTCAATTCAATCTCTCATCTTTCATCTCCAAGAAACCGTTTTTCAGAATTCTCAGCCGTTCTCTTGTAACCGCTGGATTATAGCTTTATCCAGTGGATAATAGATTTGAATTTTGAATATTTTTTTTTGACCAGTGGGTAAAAGCAAATACCCATGGTTTTCTTTGTGTTCTTCCATTGTTCTCATGCACCTTGGTTGAATAAGTGACAATAAAGAGGAATGAATGGTGGTAGTAATGAAAAATTACAAGGGAGAGAAAGAAGAGAGTGCTTGCCTTTATCATTTACCCATTGGTCTCTAAAGTGCATCCTTTTGGATATAAGACACTTAGAGAAGGGTTAGGTTTCTTATTCTCTTCTCTTCTTCTCCCTAAACCACATTCCAAACTCTAAGTCACATTTTCGGATTTTAAAATTCTTGTCTTCAATTTTTAAATTTAAAATAAAAAAAAGATTAAAAAAAAAACATTTTTCTATTATCCATTAGACAATAAACTTGAATCATTGGGTATTAGTGCCTTTCCTTTGAGAATGTTAGACACTTCAAGCCATATATGTTTAGAACTCTTTGGATAACGAACCACAAGTTCTTTTAAAACCTTGGACTTGTCTCCTTTCTTATAAAATGAGAGACACTTAAGTTCATTGTAGTTGTTGTTTAGACTTGTGGTTTATGTTGTTTTAAAACCTTGGACAATGTTTCCTTTCTTGTGAAATGTGAAACATCTAAGTCCATTGATGTTTGATTAAATCAATTCTTCTCTCCTCCACTTTAATGGTGTGTGAGCTTTGTCCCTAGTCTAGTTGATGTCTCTAGACAAAGCTTGAGGGAGGGAAAGAATTCGAAAATGCTCTAGCCACTAAAGCACCAATCACTTGTTGATTCTTGGATGATCTTGGCTGTTACAGCAACCACAAGAGTCAAGAAAACAGAGTAAAACTTTGTCCATAAGAACTCTTGAAACCACTTAAGGGAAGTGAACCATGGTCTCCTTCACTCTCATGAGCTAAAGGAAGCATGATGAATCCAAAAGTTCTTAAGGGAAAAGATGTCAACCATTTGTGATGTTGAAAAACAATCCGTGAGAAGGAGTCTCAAAAACCAATGAAGGAGAGCAATCCATGAGGGGGAGCCTCCAATTCAAGAAGAATTCAATTATTCAAACCAGCCTCTAAGAAAAAGCACAAAGGCTTAGTATCAAAGCCTTTGTCAAAAGGCTATCTCTACATCATTATCTATTTCAATTTTTGATTAAAATTTTGATTTAGAATTGTTTAAAAGAGGGAATTGAACCTTGGTGAGCTATGACTTGGCATTTATGACCATAGATGAATCCAAAAGTCCTCTTCAAAACCACTTAAGGGAAGTGAACCATGTTTTTCCTTTACTCTCAAAAGTATAAGGAAGCATGATGAATCCAAAAGTCCTTAAGGGATCCTTTTATTCTCTGTTTCATTCTCTTAATTCTTCTTATACTCAATCAGTCTCTTAAAATCTTGGTTACTTATACTCTAATCACTAGTTACTCACACTCTATACACATAAATTCTATCTCATCTAAAGTGTTGAAATTCATTACTTTAGTTGAATTGATCTTTGCTACTGTTTTATATGAACTCTTACTTGCACATTTATAACTTTGATATTCCTCATGGCATACTTAAAATTCTTCTTCTTTATGACTTGTTTAAGGGTAAAGGAGACCTTGAGAGCCTCAAAGAAAAGATGGCAAGCATGGATTCATACAAAGCAAAACCAAATGAAGAACTAAAGGAGTGAACATATTGGCAAGAATGGCACTCTACCAATACCTTACACATCAGAGCCTATCCTTCAAAGGTATATTCCTGAGTGAAGAAATGGGAGGCCACCTATGCTGCATAGAAGGCAGTCAATCCGTCAAAATCATGAGGCAATTTGGCTTGGAATACAAAAGCCAACAAGAAATGACACCACATATCAGAGCCTACACCAGAGAGTGTATATTCCTGAAGGTGGAAGCAGCCTCCTCCTATCAGAGCCTACATCAAAGGATGTATATTCCTGAAGTTGGAGAGCATAGCTAACGCAAACAAGAAGGCATTCTTGAAGAAAGGTGGTCCAGTATCATTGGTGATCATTGATGCTAATCCTTCCAAACTTGACTCATACTCTTATTCTCTGAGTCAAGCTTGAGGAGGGGTGAGATGAGCATCCATCAGATGGCACCAACAAGGAATTTAAAGACTTTACCAACACAGCACAATGTACTTGAAGTTGAAGAAGCAGAGAAGGTCTTCATCCTTGAACAAGGCTGACCAACTCTGAGAAAGAAGAGGCATACAATGTTGGGATCAAAAGAGAAGGTGATGGCGGATATTTGCAAGACTGGAGAAGCTACTAAATTATCTAGTATTCTCAGACTTCATGAAGATGAACCCTATTAGATTAGACCTCTCCAATGAAGTGAAGTTGTCTTGAGGGTGCACCAAATTCAAAGTCTACCAAGGAGCACTCAAAGGCGTGGCCACAAGGTTCTGCCAAGAAAGCAGAGTTCTGAGTGACTGATACTACAATATAATTCTCACAATGGAAATGGAGTAACAAAAGAAAGCCAGTCACCACATCAGTCAATGCCTGAAAGAAGTACATTTGGACTTGCAGAAGTGTTTGAAGAAGTTGTCTTATGAGCATTCTCAACCACATCAAGCTTTAATGCAGTTTTGGAGCAGTTGTCTTATGAGTATGAGTTCACTACAACCAAGGAGGAGCTGATGATGAATCAGCTTAGGCATTGGTGTTTTAAAGAAAGCTATACAATTGGATCCATAAGACTTGGTGGTGTGTGTTGATAAGTCTCTGGAGAAGCTGCTAAGAACCAGATAAGCTTCAAAATAAAGAAAGTCAGTACATTGAATACTGAAAAGATCAAAGAAAGAAGCGGTTGAAGAAACAACAACAAAACTACAAGGTGCATCACAAGCTTGAGACTAGAACCAAGGGCCATCATGCTGTCAAAACCCACAAGTGGAGGGACAAGCAGGTGGAAGGTGATGAATCAGCTCAAAGCATAAGTGTTTGCATCAAGAAAGATGATTAATCAGCCCATGAAGTTGCATGAGTAATCAAACTCAAAGAAGAGAGAGGAGCTAAGGGAGATTGTTCACAAGTGTGGTATCAAAAAATCAAACCAAAATCTTCAAAGAAGAGGCAAGAAAGGCGGATTGAGGAGTTTTTCAAATGATTAAGCTAAAGCCATCACTCCTCCTTATCATTCCAAGTTCAAACAAGGTACTTAGGTACCAAGCCGGATCATTCCAAGTTCATAAGAAGAAGCTTCAAGAAAAGTGTGAAGCAAGAAGGAAGTTCTTACTTGCCATTTATGGCGGCCATGATCCAGGGTCTATGAAGTCCATCAAGATGATCCTGAAATTCATAGACCAACTGGCCAATCCCTAGGCTAAGAAGGCTCCACTCTTTTTCCCTTAGCTTGGTTTTGTCCCACTGGGTTTTCCATGCTAAGGTTTTTAATGAGGGAGCTCTTCAAAGTTCCAAGCTTGATCTTGGATATTTATGATCAAGCTTGAGGGGGAGTATTAGACAGAAGTAAGTAAAAGGAGCCAAGACCAAATCCAAAGTCTAGAAGACAAGGTCAGCCAAGCCCAAGCTCAGCATTAGCATATTACCAAACTCCTAATGCTAAGCTTGAGGGGGAGTATTGGACTGAAAAAATAAAGACAGAAGAGATGGGCTTGCAAAAGGACCTTCCAGCCCAGAGCAAGTTGGGCTAATGTCTGTCCAGCCCAAGCCCAAATCAGAGAAAGAAGGTCTGTGCATTAGGCTGAGATAATGAAGTGAAGCCCAGGGTCTGTCCACACTTGTGCAGCACAAGGCCTGAATTAAGTAAGCCCAAACAAGCCCAAGACACCTTCTAGAAGCTCTCCTAGGCGTGGGTTTGAAGAGGGAAGGAAGAGTCACATGTTGGCTTAACCATAGGTCTGAGTGAAACCTCTTGCAACTAGTCTTGTCTTGTATCTTTGTATCTCTCCATTGCTTTTGTATTTAATGGTAAAGATCCATCTGGAGCTCACTGTCCTCTTGTCCTTAGGTAAATCGGCCTCATCCCAAGTGTGATTGATGTCCATGGCATTGCATTCAGCCTTAACTGCATCTCTCCACACTTTAAGCTCCTTTGCTTCCTCATAGTTTCTTGGTATATGTTCTTGGTTGAGGACTGCTGCAAATGCTTGATGTTCTAAGGGAACATGAGCTAGGGAGCAAACAGCTTGAGTTGGGTGAGCTACTGCTTGGGCATTGTAGTATACTCTGGTGTTGATCCAATTTGAAGCTGGTCGCCTTTCCCTTTGGCTTCTCCTTAGTACTACTTGGGTGTCTGGTTGGGCCGCCTGTTCTTCTGCTTGTTGTTCAGCCTCAGTTTCGGATTCCTCATGTTCTTCGTGATCATGTACGTGTGAGCTTGTTTCTTGGTTAGTAGGTTCAAGTTCAAGCTCATCAAGCTCATCACCTTCATTGCCTCCCTCATGATCAAGAGAACTAGCCGCTTGAGTTGTATTAGATGGAGAAGTAGTTGGCGGTTCTTGGTGAGTTGATTTTGGTGCATCTGGTAATGTTATCCCAAGATTCTCCATAAGGTGTCTGAAGTTGGTGGCCCGGTCAGATGTGGATTGGGAGAGGTCTTTGAGTTCATCCCAATTCTTTTCTTCATAGAATCCTTTGGATTCTACAAACTTCACATCCCTAGATACAAGAACCTTTCTTGTCTCTGGATTGTAGCATTTGTATCCCTTTTGAGTAGTTGAATAGCCAATGAACATGGCTTTAATACTCCTGGCTTCCAATTTATTTCTTTGTTCTCCTGGAACAAGTACATAACACACACACCCAAAGACTCGTAAGTGTGAGATAGATGATTTACTTTTGTTGAGTACCTCAAATGATGTTAAGTCCTCTAAGACTTTGGTTGGTAGGCGATTGATGAGATAGCAAGCTGTGACAAGGGCATCTCCCCAAAATTTCTTTGGAACATTGCTTTGGAACATGATGGATATCGCCACCTCCATGAGATGCCGGTTCTTCCTTTCAGCCACTCCATTCTGTTGTGGTGTGTATGGACAACTAGTTTGGTGGATGATTCCATGTTTGTCCAAGTATTGCTTGAATGCTAGACTTGTGTATTCTCCTCCATTATCAGAGAGGTTTGATTCTTTGAGTGCCTTGACCAGTGCATCAAGGTCGGATTTCCTCACAAACTCTTGTTGGAATGTTGCAAGTGCTTTCCCATCTCCCTCAGTGACTGGCGTGAATGAGCTTGGGCTTGCCTTGTTCCTTTGTTCAAGAGTTACTTCTTGAGTGAGGTTGGCTCTTGGTTGGTTTCCCACTTTTGGCTTTAAGTGTGGATGGAGGATCCAGCACTTGTCCTTGGTATGCCCTTACTTCTTGCAGTGGTCACAGTATGCCCTCCTTTCTCCACGATTTAAGCCTCCCTTATGGTACACAGCTGCTTTGTTGGCTGAGATGAGTTCTCCTTTGCCTCCAAAGAGACCAAGTGAACCTTGTTCCTTCTGAATCTTATTGCACACTTCTTCAAGGCTTTGAAGGGTGTCTGACCTTAGGAGGTGTTTGATGAGATCATTGTAGGAGGAATTTAAAGTCAAGAGAAGTCCAAAGACTTTATCTTGCTCACGCCTCTCATTCAGAACCATGGGATCCACTGTGCTTGGTCTAAGCATTTCAAGTTCAGCCCATAAGGATCTGAATTTTCCAAAATGTTGAGTGAACTCCATGTCTTCTTGAGTTAACTCATTGATGGCTTTCTTAACTTCAAACACACGGCTGAGATTGGAGGTGTTGCCATAGACATTTTGAAGAGTCTCCCACAGCTCTTTGGCTGTCTCACAGTAGGAGTATGCTTCAAGGATAGTTGATTCAAGTGAGTTTTGAATCACAGATAGGACTAGTTGGTCTTCTTGAAACCACCTGTCTTCATTGGTGATAGCCACTTCCTGACCAGTTCCTTCAACCGTGGCATTAGGTGCTTCACTCCTAAGGATGTGGCTCCATAACCCACGGCTACATAGCACTGTCTTGGTGGTTCTAGCCCAGAGGAGGTAATTAACCCCTTTCAAAGTCACTGGAACAACAACTCTTGTGCCTTCCATGATGATTACAAACGATTTAGCTGATGAAAGAGTAGGATGAAGTGTTTTAAAGAAATAAATAATCCTAACCTCTCACAACTCAGCACCACAAGGATTTGAGGATTGTTCAATCTCAGAGTGAGGAGATTAGGAGGATTTATTTCAAGAGTGTACAGAGATTTTGAGAATATAAGAGCCAAGGCTCTGATACCATGTAAGAATATGCGGAATATAAGAGAAGATTAGAGAGAGTTTTCTGAATAAGATGAAGAACAAAAGTATGGAAGACTAAGAGGAAGAGATTTCGTGACAAATGAGAGAGAGAGAGCTGGCGGCTGGTATGAGAGAATTAGAGAAGGAGGATTATATTTCCTTGACAGATTATTTATATAGGTTAGAGTATTTATAGCCTAAGTTACAATAAATACATTAATTACATTAATTAGGTTCACATATTTACTTTCCATAAACTATTTGTTGCCTAACTCTCAAAGGGGAAGTAATTAACTTCCTTTCCAACCTCGAGTAATCTACATCCAGGCCATTAACTTCCTTTCCTTACTTGAGTAGTCGACATCCAAGGTCATTAACTTCCTTTCCTCACTTGAGTAATCGACATCACAGACCATTAACTTCTCCCAGCCGCCTGTATCTTTCTTCTAGAAGTCTTATAGTTGGGCTTGCTGTCGTGTGTAGATTAATATTAACTTCATCTTCCAAACCTGGTGGTGGTGTGATGTAAACTTCTTCTTCTAGTTCACCTTGTAAGAAAGCATTCTTAACATCCATTTGCCACAAATCCCATTCAAGATTAGTAGCAAGAGAAAGAACAACATTAACAGAGTGAAGTTTAGCTACTGGAGCAAAGGTATCCCTATAGTCTTCACCATAAGTTTGTGTGAATCCTCTAGCCACCAACATAGCTTTATGCCTATCTATCTCACCATTACTTTTATACTTAATGGTGAATATCCATTTTAACTTGCAGCCTTTTTTCTTTTTGGTAAGGTGGCTGGAGCATAGGTTCCATTTTTCTCCATAGCTTGTTTTTCATCTTGAATAGCATCTCTCCATTCCTTAATCTCCATAGCCTCCTCATAGCTCTTAGGAATCTGTTCTTTATCTAAACTCAAAGTGAAAGCAACATGATTAGTAGGAATAGTAATTAGAGAACATACTCCCTGATCATGATGTGCTACTGCATTGTGGTTGTAGTACACCCTTGTATTCTTCCAGTTGTCAGCTGGGAACTTCTGCCTTGTACTTCTTCTGAGTGCCACAGGTTGTTTTGTTTCTTCCTCTAAGGCGGCTTGTACAAGATTGGGTTGACCCCGTGGCCTTTTTGATGCTGAAACAAGAAGAACATCATCCTGAGCATGTGTACTCTCTTCTCCCCCCTCATGGTCAAGAGGATGTAGTTCAGGAGGACTGGATGGTGAAGAGGGCACCGATTGAATGTTGGATGAACTTGAAGTACTAGCGCCACGAGATGGATCATGGACAGCCCCGGGGTTCAAGGTAGGACGAGATGAGCTAGAAGCAACTTCACAAGGATCATGTGGTGACTGAAGAATGTTTGCATGGTCAGGTTAAGGAACGGTGTCTGCGTCCGGTTGTCCAGAAGTCGTCTGGTTGGATGTAGCCGGATCATGCCAGCTAGTATTCGGATTTGGACCTTGTTGCTGCGGTACATAGACATGTGCTGGTTTGGTAGGCTGAACTATACCAAGATTTTCTAAAATTTTCCTTAGGTTCTCAGCCTGATCAGAATTAGATGTAGATATGTCTTTAAGTTCTTCCCAAGTTCCATCTTCATAGAATCCTTTATTCTCTTGGAACTTGACATCCCTAGACACCAGAACCCTTCTAGACTCTGGATTGTAGTATTTGTATCCTTTTTGAGTAGGAGAGTATCCTAGAAACATAGCCTTGATGCTTTTTGGTTCCAGCTTATGCCTAAGTTCCCCTGGTACTAAAACAAAACAAACACACCCAAAAATTCTTAAATGATCAATAATTGGCTTGGTTTTGTTTAATACCTCAAAAGGACTCAAATCATCTAGAACTTTGGTTGGAGTACTATTGATTAGGTAACATGCAGTTAGTAATGCATCTCCCCAAAATCTTTTAGGAACCTTCTTGTGAAACATCATTGTTCTCACAACCTCCATCAAATTTCTGTTTTTCCTCTCAGATACTCCATTTTGTTGTGGAGTGTAAGGACAGCTTGTTTGATGTTCAATGCCATGCTTGGCTAAGTGTTGCTGAAACTTGGTGCTAGTATACTCCCCTCCATTGTCAGTCCTAAAAATCTTTATCTTGGCATTATATTGGTTAGTAACATATGTCTGAAAGTTAAGAAATGCATCAAACACCCTATCCTTTGAATTAAGCAATGTCACCCAAGTATACTTAGACTTTTCATCAATAAAAGTAACAAAATACTTTTGATTTTCTCTAGAAGGAAAGGGAGATGTCCAAACATCAGAATGTACTAAATCAAAGCAATTATCATAAGCATGAGATGATTGTTCAAAAACTGTTCTACTATGCTTTCCAAGAATACAAGATTCACAAATTTTATTAAGCAATTTTATTCCAGATACAATCAATTCAAGGGCTCTAGAATGGGGATGTCCTAGTCTAGCATGCCACAATTCAGCATTAAAGGTCATATCAACATTATTAGCACACGGTTGTAATGAGGAGGCAGGTAAGTCTTCTAGCACATACAAGTCATTCCTTGTAGTTCCTTGGACAAACTTCTTACTAGTTTCAATATCCTGAATGTAAAAATCATTAGGACCAAAGATAGCTTGACAATTCAAATCAGTAGTAGCTCTTTTAACAGACAGTAAATTGGATGTAAAAGAAGGCATATAAAAAGCCTTGGATTCCTTATCAAACAACCTAAGATTTCCTATTCCTTTAATTGGTACATTAACTCCATTTGCAATTACAACACTCCCTAAGGCAGGTTCAATATTGTCTAGCAAACCTAAGTCTTTAATCATATGATGAGATGCACCAGAATCAACAATTAAGGAGTTAGAAGCCAGAGATGTGTTTAAAGAAACATGATAAGTTTTACCCAACACATTACCAGACTTGAATGCTTTGAGGAGGTTTTCAAGATCAGCCTTTGTGACATATTCATTTTGATTAGCCATAGTTGTGGAGGATGCATTCGCCGGCTCCATGGTACACGCATTTGAGCAACCTACAACATGAACCATGTTAGAAGAACTAGGACTGGTTGATGATTTCTTGTTCCTCTCAACAAACCAGCTAGGCTTGAGTTCTGGATGAAGTACCCAACACTCCTTCTTGTTATGGCCTGTTCTCTTACAATGGTCACACAGCTGCTTCTTCCTTTTGATGTCAGCTGTAGCCGATTTGAAAACACCCTTATGTGCCACCACCATTTCAATTTTGTGCCCAAAGAGTTCATGTGACCCCTGTTCCTTTTGAATCTTAGCACAAACATCCTCAAGACTTGGTAGCTTATCTTCCCTGAGAATATGTTTTATCAAGTCAGTGTATGAATTGTTCAAAGTCATGAGCAGTCCATGTAAGAATTAGCGGAAATAAACAAGAGAATAGAAGAGTTTAGTTGGAGATTAAGAGAGATTAACTAAGATTAGGAAGCTAAACATATAAAGTATAAATTGCAAGAAGAAAGAATGTGAAGGATAATTTGTATTTCCTTAGTCTTAAATGGTTACATGTGAAGAGTATTTATAGAGACACAAGTGAAGAGAAGAGGGGGAAAATGGTTTGAATTTGAATGGTGTGGAGAGCAAGGTTGATAGTGACTTATCATTAACTGCCTTCTCCTCCTTAACCACACGTGAATGCTTGCTTCTTGGCCACCAACAACTTTTCTTGTCCTTCTAGAATGTTTCTTGTGGACTTGGGCCTTTGTGGAGGTATTTGCACACAGGCTGGCTCATGGACTCAATTCCTTTCTTATTTATATAGGCCTGTGCACACTTGGGCTGTCTAGTGTTCCTTTGGTCCTGGGCCTCCTTATTCTTTGAATGGACTAATGCATGATGGAATGAAGAAGTATGATGAATTCATCTGAGTGAAGTATTGGCGTCTTTCACCATGTATATACCTTAGACTTGTGTAGATTAATGATAAGTATATCTCTGTATCCAAACAAGTCTAGAATAGGATTAGTATAAATAGGTGTCTCTCACTCACTTTGTAAGAATGAAAATCATTTTCTAAAATTCTTAATAAAAGTTCATTCTCTTTTTTTTCTCTCAATCTCTCTCAATCTCTAAATCTCAAATACTCTCAATCATCAAATCTTACATGGTATCAGAGCCAGGTTTGATCAATCTGGTACTTAAAATTTTGCATTCTTCTTCAGCAAGTAATCGGATTTTCTTCGATTACAAGTAATTGCAAAATCGCGATTCATCCATATTCACCGCGTCCAATCTGCAAGATCTTGAAGAGTTTTGATCAGATTCTTCATCAAGATCATCTCATCGGCGAATCCTGTTGATTTCCCCGTTGAAATCTTTGATTTTGGTTGAGTAAATCAAAAGTTACGATCGAACCTTGCATAAGGTGGTTCGCGGTTGTTCATCGTCGGGAAGCTCGATTTTTGATCGGCTTTTTCTTCAAGTTTTCATCGATTCTTGCTAATTTCTTTACCCTGAACGGTTCTCCGGCGAAATCTGTGACGATCCACGGCTATTTCATCGAGTTTGATCATCAAAATCAAAAGTTATCATTTTTCCCGCCACAGGTGGTTACGTGATCGCTCCGCCGCGAAACTCCGGAGTTCAATCCTTGATATCTTCTTCAATTCTTCGTCAAATCGTGTGTTTCCAAAGCCGAAACTCAATTTAATTGAGTCCAGATGATGAATCGGGAGGTCCGCATTGCTCAATTTCAAGATTAGAGGTTCTGTCAATCGATTTCTTGCAATTGGTCTTCTCGCACACTCCTCTGGTTATTCAAATCCTTTTCTCTGTTTTCTCTCGTTCATTTTTGAATCCTGCATGATCCAACCTTAGTTTAGGATCTTGTGAAGAACTTCTGGAGATTTGATTGTAATCCTCTGGGTTTTAATCCTCATTAGTCGATTTCTTGCAAGTGAAGATCGATTTTGAAAACGGAAAAGGCGGGAATCTTAGAATTGTTGTTTTGCTTGGTCTTCAAGATTGGTTTTACTTCTGGATCATCTGTTGAAGTAGTTTAGACTGTTATTGCTAGTTGTGAATGGTTATAAGAAGTAGGTATACCTGCTTGAGTATTGATCACACAGCTGGTTCACGCGATTTGTCTTTGTGAGGTGCACGCAGGCTTGGTTGCTTAATCTTTGTGTGTAGGCTTCAGGAGAGATCAAATGGAGTTACATTCACAGATGAAGGCTCCTGTTATACTTCAAGGAGCAAATTACCTGCTCTGGTCCAGGACAATGCGAACCACGCTTTGTAGCAAGGGACTGTGGAGCCACATTCATGAACCGGCTCACTTGTTGACAGATGAGGAGGTTCAGAATCAAAATGCTGAACAAGCTCTATGGTTTCAGCAAGATCAAATGGTACTTGCCATTCTTCAAAGTTCCTTAGCTAGTTCTCTTTTGGAAGCTTATTCTTATTGCTCTAATGCTAAGGAACTGTGGGAGACTTTGAAAACAGTTTATGGCAATACTACTAATCTCTTAAGAATTTTTGAGGTTAAGAAAGCTTTGAATGAGCTTAAACAGGAAGATGTGGAGTTTACCAAACACTATGGATCATTCAGAGCCTTGTGAGCAGAGCTGGAGATGCTTAGACCAGATTCAATTGATCCACACACTCTTCTTGAAAGGAGAGAGCAGGATAAAGTGTTTGGGCTGCTTATGACTTTTGAACAATTCTTACACTGACCTGATAAAACACATTCTCAGGGATGATAAGCTACCAAGTCTTGAGGATGTTTGTGCAAAGATTCAGAAGGAACAGGGGTCACATGAACTCTTTGGGCACAAAAGTGAAATGGTGGTGGCGCATAAGGGTGTTTTCAGATCGGTTCCAGCTGACATCAAGAGGAAGAAGCAGCTGTGTGACCATTGCAAGAGAACAGGCCATAGCAAGAAGGAGTGCTGTGTGCTCCATCCAGAACTCAAGCCTAGTTGGTTTGTTGAGAGGAGGAAGAAATCTTCAACCGGTCCTAGTTCTTCTAACATGGTTCATGTTGTAGGTTGCTCAAGCGCATGTACCATGGAGCCGGTGAATGCTTCCTCCTCAACTATGGCCAACCAAACTGAATATGTCACCAAAGCTGATCTTGAAAATCTTCTCAAAGCATTCAAGTCTGGTAATGTGTTGGGTAAAACTTATCATGTTTCTTTAAACACATCTATGGCTTCTAACTCCTTAATTGTAGATTCTGGTGCATCTCATCACATGATTAAAGACTTAGGTTGGCTAGACCATGTTGAACCTGCTTTAGGAAGTGTTGTAATTGCTAATAGAGTTAATGTACCAATTAAAGGAGTAGGGAATCTTAGGTGTGAAAATAAAGAATCAAGAACCAGAGACAAGAATAAATTATCCAAGAAAGATGGTGGCCTATTATCTACATTGGCTGTCTAATGTGTGACTACGTGTGTTGGTCCATAAGAAGTGATATAGCCCAGACAGAAGTGAAGGAGTGTTGAAGCCCAGATACATTTGTCAGCCCAAGTGTGCACAGGCCCGTATAAATAACATGAGGAATTGAGTCCATGAGTATGAGAAGGAAGCCCATCCTCTCAACATGAACCAGCCTGTGTGCAAATACTCCACAAGAAACCTTCTAGAAGGGTTATTCTCATTCTCCACAAGTGGAGACAACCGTTGGTGGCAAAGAATAGCTGTGGTCACGTGTGGATAAGGAGGAGAAGGCAGTTGATGACAAGTCACTATCAACCTTGCTCTCCACACCATTCAAATTCAAACCATTTTCCCCCTCTTCTCTCTTCTTGTATCTCTATAAATATCCCTCACATGTAACCATTCAACCTAAGTGAAATATATCATTCTTCACTCTTCTCTAATGGCATTTTATGTTCTTTATGTCTTACTCTTTTATAATCTTGCTTAATCTCCCTTAATCTTTCTTAATCTTCAACCATACAACTTCCCTTATTTCTCTATGTATTTCCGCAAATCTCAACATTAGGTTGTTTGATAAGGAATCTAAAGCCTTTTATATGCCTTCTTTTACATCCAACTTACTCTCTGTTAAAAAGGCTACTACTGATTTGAATTGTAAGGCTATCTTTGGTCCTAATGAGTTTTACTTTCAGGATATTGAAACAAGTCAGAAATTTGGCCAAGGAACTACAAGGAATGACTTGTATGTGCTAGAAGATTTACCTGCCTTTCCATTACAACCGTGTGCAAATCATGTTGATATGACTCTAAATGCTGAATTGTGGCATGCTAGACTAGGACATCCACATTCTAGAGCTCTTGAATTGATTGTACCTGGAATAAAATTGCTTAATAACATTTGTGAATCTTGTGTTCTTGGAAAGCATAGTAGAACTGTCTTTGAACAATCAACTCATGCTTATGATAATTGCTTTGATTTACTACACTCTGATGTTTGGACATCTCCCTTTCCTTCTAGAGAAAATCAGAAGTATTTTGTTACCTTCATTGATGAAAAATCTAAGTATACTTGGGTGACATTGCTTAATTCAAAGGATAGGGTGTTTGATGCATTTCTTAACTTTCAGACATATGTTACTAACCAATATAATGCCAAGATAAAGATTTTTAGGACAGACAATGGAGGGGAATATACTAGTACCAAGTTTCAGCAACACTTAGCCACACATGACATTGAACATCAAACAAGCTGTCCTTACACTCCACAACAAAATGGAGTAGCTGAGAGGAAGAACAGAAATTTGATGGAAGTTATGAGAACAATGATCTTCCACAAGAAGGTTCCTAAAAGATTTTGGGGAGATGCATTACTAGCTGCATGTTACTTAATCAATAGAACTCCAACTAAAGTTCTAGATGATTTGAGTCATTTTTGATAGTTTTGTAAGAGTAAGAGTTTTAGAGTAGGATGAAGAATGGAGTAAAGGAGTATAAGCTAAAGATAGAGATCAATTTCATTATGTTATTGTGTACAAAGAGAGGCTGCTTAGCCTTTAAATAGAAATCTACCTAGGTTACATGATAGGTTGTCTAGACTAGAGATAAGGGAGAGAGCTTATAGAGCCGTTACATGATTGCTTATCACTTATCACACGCTTCCTTATACAAGCTTCCCTTCCATATCACTTAATACACGAACCTCCTCTTATCATTATTGGACTGAAGAGAGAAAGAGAAGGCCAACCAAATGGGAGACAGCCCAGTCCGTATGCAAATAAGGAGGGGAACAATGCAGCCCATAGGAACAAGGCAGCCCAGCCCATATCATCTAGAAGAAGGCCGCTCATAAACTACACTAGCATCACTTAAAGAATAAGGCCATCCATAATGTGCATTGCCCATAAGGAATGTTCCAGCCCATGTGAAGTCTATAGCCCAGACAGAAATAAAGGAGTGTTGAGGCCAAGGACCAGAGCCCATAAGGAGCCCACAAGACCAAGATGTTCACGCCAAAGAGTGGTGGTTAAAGCTTCTAGAAGAGTTCTCCCCTTTACCAAAAACGTGGGAGTAGGAATTCAAATGAGGTCACATGTTCACCTTAAGCATATAGCTGTTGTGACATGTCACTTTCACTACCTTGGATCCACAGCCTAATTCAAATTCAAACACTCTTTGTGTCTGTCTATAAATATGTAGCATCTCCCATTTGTAAACTTAAGTGAAATATATCTTCCTTTCTACTCCTCTCTAATGGCATTTTATGATTTTTGTGTTTTACTCTTTTATGATTTTGCCTAATCTTTCTTAATCTCCAACCATACAATCTCCTATTTCTCTTATTATTTCCGCAAATCTCAACATGGTATCAGAGCATTAAGCTCCTGAGATCAATTTTCTTGTTCTTTATGCAAAAGTTTTCGAAAAATCCTTTTAAAAACGTTTTATCCATTGGGTAATAGCTTTACCCAATGGTCCAAAGTTTGAATTTCAAATTGTTTCATGCAATTCTTCTCTTCTCCTCTACAATGATGTTTAAAACTTTGTCTTAAATCTCTCTTATGGTTCAGAGACAAAGTTTGAAGAAGAGAAAGAATTCAAAATGGCTTCAACATTTAGGAAGCATTGCTTGGACCAGTGGGTAAACCGTTTTGCTTCACTGGTTTCACAGCTATTTAGCCACGAAAAACACCTCTTCTTGTGTTGTTCTGATGATCCTAGTGTATGTTATTATCAGAAAACTTCTTCCTATAAGTTATTTTGGTGATATAACCCTTTAACCAATGGGTAAAGCTAGTGACCATTGGACCATAGGTGTTCTTCTTTGGAAATCATAAACCATGGCTAGATAGGTGACAATGAAGAGGAAGGAATGGTGGCAGTGGCTTAGGATCACAAAAGAATGGGAAGAAATGGATGGTTGCCTAAACCGCTTATCCATTGGTCCATTAAGTGTACTCATTTAAGAGTAAAGAACACTTGAGACCAGGATAGGGTTAGTACCATTTGTTTTCTTTCTTCTTAAGCCCCATCCAATTCTCTAAGTCATTTCTTTTAGATTTCAAAAATCAGAAGACAGCCATTTTTGAATTTCTTACAAAAGTTTTATGTTATCCATTTGGACAATAACTTGAACTATTGGGCATTGGTGCCTTTCCTTTGAGAAAGTAAGACACCTCAATCCATAGTCAACTTTGAAGTTCCATGGATAGCAAACCGCAAGCATTCAACAAACCGCAGCCTTGGACTTGTCTCCTTTCGTATGTAATGAGAGACACTTTAGCATGCTGTAGCTTGTTGTTCAAGTATTTCGGTTTGTGCTTGTTTGTTATGTATTTAAAACCTTGGACCAATTTTCCTTTCATGTGAAATGTGGAACAACAAAGTCCATTGAAATGTGGTTGGAGCTCATGTTGGTAATACAATAGAGAACCATGTCTAATTTCCTCACTTAGATAGAAAGTATGCTCTGTGGTTGCCACTAGAATGGATCTTCCACATCAGAAATCTTACTAAGCTAATTAAGGATTTCAAGTCATGATGCATCCTGTTGCGCCCTTGTGAGGAATTTTGGAAGAGAACCATGGTTGTATGCATTGCATCAGAAACTATGTTGTATCCAAATCCAAATTCTTAATTTAAGAAAGAGAGAATAATGACTTATGTATACTACATCATGTTTCTATTGCTTTACTCTTATGAGTTTAAGTCTTAAAATCATGAGAATCTTGTGTGTGGATGTCTGTATGTGTCTTCTTATGCAGGAAAAGATGTTAATCACTTGTGATGTTGAAAAGCAATCCGTGAGAAGGAGTCTCAAAACCAATGAAGGAGAGCAATCCATGAGGGGGAGCCTCCAATTCCAGAAGAATTCAATTATTCAAATCAGCCTCTAAGAAAGAATCACAAAGGCTTAGTATCACAGCCTTTGTCAAAAGGCTATCTCTAAACTCTTATCTATCTCAGTTTGATTAAAATTCTGATTTAGAATCGTTTAAAAGAGGGAAGTGAACCTTGGTGAACTATGCTTGGCATTTAGGACCATAGATGAATCCAAAAGTCCTCTTCAAAACCACTTAAGGGAAGTGAACCATGTTTTCCTTTACTCTCAAAAGTATAAGGAAACATGATGAATCCAAAAGTCCTTAAGGGATCCTTTTACTCTCATATTCATTCTACTCATTCTTATACTCTCATACAATGGCTCTCATACTCATACTCTTAATTCTGCTTATACTCAATCAGTCTCTTATAATCTATGGTTTCTATAATCTCTGGTTACAAATACTCTATACTCTCATTTAAAGCGTGTTGAATCCATTACTTTAGTTCAATTGATCTTGCTACTATCTTATGTGAATTCTTAATTGCACACTTATAGCTTTGATATTCCTCATGGCATACTCCAATTCTTCTTCTTTATGACTTGTTTAAGGGTAAAGAAGACCATGACAGCCTCAAAGCAAAGATGGCAAGAAGGGATTCATACAAAGCAAAACCAGATCATGAAGGATTAAAGAAGTAAACACATTGGCAAGAAGGGTACTCCCAATACCTTACACATCAGAGCCTATCCTTCAAGGGTATATTCCTGAGTGAAGAAATGGGAGGCCACATATGCTGCATAGAAGGCAGTCAAGCCGTGAACTCATAAGGCAAATTGGCTTGGCATACAAAAGCCAACAAGAAGCAGCCTCCTCCTATCAGAGCCTACAGCAGAGAGTGTATATTCCTGAAGTTGGAGAGCATGGCTAACTCAAACAAAAAGGCATTCTTGTAGAATGGCGGTCCAAGATCAGTATGGTCATTGATGCTCATCTTTCCAAACTTGACTCAATACTTATTCTCTGAGTCAAGCTGGAGGAGGGGTGAGAATGAGCATCTGATGTATAATCAAGGAACCTAAAGGCGCAAACAATGCAAAGGCTTGTGTTCCACTGAAGTGAAGTTGTCTAGAAGGAGCATTCAAATTCTACCAAGGAGAGTGGTAGTCTTGAAGAAAGCATATCAACTCGCTCCTAAAGTCGTTGTCAACTAATTTTGATCCAAGAATGCGCTGATGATACCTCAGCATAGGTGTTGGTGTTATTTTCAAAGGAACTGCGCAAATGGTCATAAGACACTTGGTGATGTGTGCTGGTTATTCTCTGGAGAAGTTGCTAAAAGCATTATATGGTCCTCATCTTCATCATGAAGCTGGAGACTATTTGAATCAATCAAAGAAGCTGTTGAAGAAAGAAACTACAAAGGTGCAGCACAACCAGAGGCAGAAAATGTTGGGAACAGAAGAGAAGGTGGTGGCGGATATTTGCAAGACTGGAGACTACTACAGTTGTCTAGAATTCTCAGACTTCATCTGAGAATATGAAGCCTATTGGATTAGATTCAGGAGCGTCTAAGAACCTGAGAAAGCCACTCACCAATGAAGAAGAATAAGTACATTTAGTACTAATAAGAAGGCGCAAAGAAGCAAGCAACAAGGACCATCAAGCTGTCAGAACCAACAAGTGGACAAGCAGATGGAATGTGTTGAATCAGCTAAAAAACCTGAATGATTGCGCCAAGAAGATAATCAATCTTCCCAAGGAGTTGCCGTGAGTAATCAAGTTCAAATGATGGATTGGAGCTAAGGAAGGTTGCATACAAGTGTGGTATCAACAAATTAATCCAAAAGACTCCAAAGAAAAGACAACAAAGGGCGGTTTTATCAGAAGGAATAAAGTGAAGGAGTTCAGAAATAGCAGACATACCTGGCTAACACTCTTCATCAACATTCCAAACAGATACAAGGGAAGATCCAAAACCATCCTATATATATATATTTTTTTGAATAGGTCTATCCCTTGTGAATTGATGCATGCGTTTGTGTGTGCTGAAACAGGTACAACTTAGAGCTTATGTACCAAAAGAGGGGGACACAAGCGCTGGTCATAAGAAGAAGCTTCAAGAAACGTGTGAAGCAAGAAGGAAGTTCTTACTTGCCATTTATGGCGGCCATGATCCAGGGTCTATGAAGTTCATCAAGATGATCTTGAGATTCATAGACCAACTGGCCAATCCCTAGGCTAAGAAAACTCCACTCTTTTTCCCTTAGCATTGGTTTTATCCCACTGGGTTTTCCATGCTAAGGTTTTTAATGAGGGAGTTCTTCAAAGTTCCAAGCTTGATCTCTGGATCTTCTATGATCAAGCTTGAGGGGGAGTATTAGAGAGAAGAAAGAAAAGGGAACAAGGTCAGCCAAGTCCAAGCTCAGCATTAGCTCAATACTAAACTCCTAATGCTAAGCTTGAGGGGGAGTATTGGACTGAAGAGAGAAAGAGAAGGCCAACCAAATGGGAGGCAGCCCAGTCCGTATGCAAATAAGGAGGGGAACAATGCAGCCCATAAGCAGCCCATAGGAACAAGGCAGCCCAGCCCATATCAGCTAGAAGAAGGCCGCTCATAAACTACACTAGCATCACTTAAAGAATAAGGCCATCCATAATGTGCATTGCCCATAAGGAATGTTCCAGCCCATGTGAAGTCTATAGCCCAGACAGAAATAAAGGAGTGTTTAGGCCAAGGACCAGAGCCCATAAGGAGCCCACAAGACCAAGATGTTCACGCCAAAGAGTGGTGGTTAAAGCTTTTAGAAGAGTTCTCCCCTTTATCAAAAACGTGGGAGTAGGAATTCAAATGAGGTCACATGTTCACCTTAAGCATATAGCTGTTGTGACATGTCACTTTCACTACCTTGGATCCACAGCCTAATTCAAATTCAAACACTCTTTGTGTCTGTCTATAAATATGTAGCATCTCCCATTTGTAAACTTAAGTGAAATATATCTTCCTTTCTACTCCTCTCTAATGGCATTTTATGATCTTTGTGTTTTACTCTTTTATGATTTTGCCTAATCTTTCTTAATCTCCAACCATACAATCTCCTATTTCTCTTATTATTTCCGCAAATCTCAACAATCATTAGGCATGAACCAACTCCTCCTTGTACACTCTAGGTCCAATACTCCCCCTCAAGCTAAATTCTGATGAAGAAATTAGCTTGGAAACCATAAACAACCACCTCATTAAAAAAACCTTATGGTGTAAAACCCAATGGGACAAAAGCACACATAAGGGAAAAAGAGTATGATTGCTTATGGTTAGGGAAGTCATGGAGTAGTAATATCTATGAGTCCAAGTCTGGGTAAAATGGACTCATATACCTTAGGTGTTGTTGCTTTGGTAAAGATGTCAGCAAGCTGATCCACACTCCGAGTATAGCAAGGTAAGACTATCCCCAGCTCTACGGCTTGCCTCACCTTGTGACAGTCAATCTCTATGTGCTTTGTTCTCTCATGGAAGACCGAATTTGAAGCTATATGAATGGCCGCCTGGTTATCACAATGCATGGTCATTGGTTTGGATGTATCTATTCCCAAATCCTTCAAAATGGCTTTGATCCATGTTAGCTCATTAGTGAGTTTCTTCATGGCACGGTATTCAGCTTCAGCACTGGAGCAGGAAACTACCTTCTGTTTCTTTGTCTTCCATGTCACTAAGTTACCTCCAACAAAGGTGCAATAGCCTGTCGTGGATCTCCTCTCTTCTCTATCCCCAGCCCAGTCAGCATCACAATATCCCACTATTTCTGAGCTTCCATTAGCTCCCATCCAAATTCCTTGCTCAGAAGTCCCTCTTAAGTATCTAAGAACTCTCTCCAGCATGTTCCAATGATGGACCTTAGGCTCTTGCATATGCTGGCTAACCTGATTCACAGAAAAACAAAGATCAGGTCTAGTAAGAGTTAAATAAATTAACTTACCTACTAGTCTTCTGTAGAGTTGCGGATTGTTGAATGGTTGATCTTCAAGCTCCCCCTCACTGATAGCTTTATAGTTGTCTTCCAGAGGTGTGGTCACCGGTTTTGCATCAAGCTTTCCTGTTTCAGACAAAAGATCAAGTGTGTATTTCCTTTGAGATAAGAATAGTCCCTCTTTAGAGCGACATATCTCAATCCCAAGGAAATACTTAAGCAAGCCTAAGTCTTTATTGTCAAATATGGACTTAAGATAGGCTTTGGTTTCCTTGATACCTTCCCTATCGTCACCTGTGATGATGTTATCATCCACATAGACCAATACAACTATGATACCTGACTGGCTAGGAAGCGTGAACAGAGTGTGATCGGCTTCAGACTTCCTGAAACCTCTATCCCTTAGTGTCATGCTTAACTTGTGATACCAGGCCCTAGGTGATTGTTTCAATCCATAAATAGCCTTTCTCAATCTCAAAACCTTGCCTGGTTGAACAATCCCTTCTAGACCTGGAGGTGGCCGCATATACACCTCTTCCTCTAGCTCTCCTTGCAAGAAGGCATTCTTTACATCCATCTGCCACAGTTCCCACTCCAGATTTGTTGCTAAGGATAGAACAATCCTCACGGTATGGAGTTTTGCTACCGGGGCAAAGGTATCACTAAAATCTTCTCCATAGGTCTGAGTGAAGCCTCTTGCAACCAACCTGGCCTTGTACTTCTCTATGTCTCCATTACTCTTGTATTTGATCGTAAATACCCACTTGGAGCTTACTGCCTTCTTTCCCTTGGGTAGCACGGCTTCATCCCATGTGTGGTTCCTTTCCATGGCTCCTGTCTCATCACTTATAGCATCTCTCCAGACTTTAAGTTCCTTAGCTTCGTCATAAGATGTAGGAATATGTCCCTGATCCAAGCTGCTTATAAAGACCTTATGTTCTTCAGGGAAAGAGGCAAAGGAGCAGACAACTTGGGAAGGATGAGCAACTGCATTCGCATTGTAATACACCCTCGTATTCACCCAGTTGGATGGATCCTTCTTTAGTCTTGTACTTCTTCTTAGAGGTTGAACTGGTCTTGATGATTCTGCTTCCTGATCATGTCCTTTAATTGCCGCTTGATCGTGGCTTTCAGAAGAAGAGCTAGCCCTGTCTTGATCATGGTCTTCTTCTTCAAGATATGTGCCCCCCTCACGGTCAAGCTCTGGTCGAGGCAAGGGCGGTACACGCCGGGACGAGGCTGGTTCATTCTCAGTTGAGCTAGGAACTGGCCGGGATAAGCTTATATATGTCTGATTAGAAGTTGGGACGTGTGAAGCAGTGTTAGGTACCGGGCACGAGCCAGGTTGAGGACACGGGACAGTGGCAGGACCAGGATGTTGCGAAAGAGGGATGCCAAGGTGATCAAAGATGTGTCGAAGACTAGTGGCCCGGTCCAAGGAGATCCCACTAAGATCTGCCAGATCATCCCACTTTTGGTCACCATAGTAGCCTTTGTTTTCAATGAACTTCACATCCTGGGACACAAGAATCTTCCTAGCTTCAGGATCATAACACTTATAGCCTCTTTGGGTAGTGGAGTATCCAATAAACATTGATCTTGTACTCTTAGCATCTAGTTTGGTTCTGTTTTCCCCTGGAACCAGAACAAAACACAAGCAACCAAAGACTTTTAGGTGAGCTAAAGAGGGCTTAGTAGAATTCAATACCTCAAAGGGAGATAGATCATTGAGAACTCTTGTGGGAATCCTGTTGATGAGATAACAAGCTGTAAGGACCGCATCTCCCCAAAACCTCTTTGGAACCTTGGATTGGAACATCATTGACCTGGCCACTTCCATCAAGTGGCGGTTCTTTCTCTCAGCCACACCATTCTGTTGAGGTGTATAGGGACAGCTGGTCTGATGAAGAATGCCATGTTTATTAAGATGTTCCTTAAATGCATTACTTGTATACTCCCTACCATTGTCTGATCTAAAGATTTTTATCCTTGCATTGAAATGGTTAGTAATATAGTTCTGAAAATTAACAAAGGCTTCTAAAGCTCTATCTTTGGATTGCAAAAGGGTTAACCATGTATATTTTGATTTCTCATCTATAAAGGTGATGAAGTATTTCTGATTTTCTCTAGACAAGCAAGGGGCAGTCCAAACATCTGAATGCACAAGATCAAAGCATCTCTCATAAACCATATTCGACTTAGGAAACATAGATTTGCAATGTTTGCCCAAAATACAAGCTTCACAATCATCATTTTTAAACACAACATTAGGCAACATTAGGCTTAAGGCCCTTGAGTGAGGATGTCCTAATCTAGCATGCCATAGCGCATTATTTGTTGAGATTTGCGGAAATACATAGAGAAATAGGAGATTGTATGATTGGAGATTAAGAAAGATTAGACAAAATCATAAAAGAGTAAAACACAAATATCATAAAATGCCATTAGAGAGAAATAGAAAGGAAGATATATTTCTCTTAGGTTGAATTGTGTCTGCATACAACTATATATAGGGAGAAAGAATGGAGAGAAGAAGTTGTGGTGTCCAAGGGGAGAAAGGGACAGCTCATAAACGGCCACCACTTTCAAATGCCCTTAAGTCCACATGTGATCTAATTTGAATTCAAATCTCACGTCCACTTTCATATGCAATAAAGGGGAGAACACTTCTAGAAGCTTGGGCACTCTTTTGGCATGAACTTCTTGGACTTGTGGGCTCCTTATGGGCTTGTGCACACTTGGGCTCTCTAATGTATCTCTGGTCCTGGGCCTCAACACTCCTTTACTTCTGTTTGGGCTATAGCACTTCTCATGGGCCTTCTGGACAATGCAGCTTATGGATTGCCTTATTCTTCTGGCTGTGATGGGCTGCCTTGTTCCTCTCCTTGTTTGCATACGGCCTGGGCTGCCTCTTATTTGGTTGGCCTTCTCTTGCAGGCTCATCTCTTCCCTCTTTATTTCCTCAGTCCAATACTCCCCCTCAAGCTTAGCATTAGGAGTTTAGTAATGTGCTAATGCTGAGCTTGAACATGGCCTGAGCTTGTCTTGGCCTTGGCTTCCTTCCTTCTTTCTAATACTCCCCCTCAAACTTGACCATAGGTGATCCAGGGATCAAGCTTGGAACTTTGAAGAACTCCCTCATTAAAAACCTTAGCATGGAAAACCCAGTGGGACAAAACCAAGCTAAGGGAAAAAGAGTAGAGTCTTCTTAGCCTAGGGATTGGCCAGTGGGTCTATGAATTTTAGGATCATTTTGATGGACTTCATAGACCCTGGATCATGGCCACCTTGAATTAGCAAGTGAGAACTTCTTCCTTGCTTCACATGTTTGAGTAGGTTGAAGCTTTTCATGGACCGGTACTTATCTCCCCCTTTCTTCTGAACTCTTGTCTTTTAGAAGGTTAATAAATCAGGCTTTAGCATATAAGCTCCAAGCTGTACCTGTTTCAGCACACACAAACGCATGCATCAATTCACAAGGGATAGACCTATTCAAAAATATATATAGGATGGTTTAGGATTTTCCCTTGCATCTGTTTGGAATGTTGATGAAGAGTGTCAGCCAAGTAAGTTTTCTACTTCTGAACTTCTTTCACTTCATTCCTTCATATAAAACCGCCCTTTGTTGCCTCTTCTTTGGATTCTTTGGATTAATTTGTTGATACCACACTTGTATGCAACCTTCCTTAGTTCCAATCCATCATTTAAACTTGATTAGTCACGGCAACTCCTTGGGTAGATTGATTATCTTCTCGGCACAAACATTCAGGCTTTTGAGCTGATTCAACACATTCCATCTTCTTGACACTCTACTTGTGAGTTCTTCCAGCTTATTGGCCATTGGTTCTAATCTCAAGATTGTGTTGCATCTTTGTAGTTTCTTTCTTCAACAGCTTCTTTGATAGATTCCCAATAGTCTTCATCTTCATGATGAAGGTGAGGACCATATAATGCTTTTAGAAACTTCTCCAGAGAATAACCAGCACACATCACCAAGTCTTCTAGGACCATTTGCGCAGTTTCTCTGAGAATAATACCAACACCTATGCTGATGTATCATCAGCGCATTCTTGGACCAGACTTACATATCAACGACTTTAGAGCGAGTTGATATGCCTTCTTCAAGGCTGCAACTATCCTGTAGTATCACTCACTCAGAACTTCTTTCTTAGCATATCAGCTAAGGTTGTAACTTGTTGTCCACGGCTTTGAGTGCCCTTGGTAGAGTTTGAATTTGGTGCACCTTCAAGACACCTTCCCTTCATTGGAACACTTAAGCGTTTGCATTGTTGTGCTCATAGGTTCCTTGATTAACATCAGATGGATGCTCATTCTCAGATGGATGCTCATTCTCACTGAATAAGAGTATTGAGTCAAGTTTGGAAGGATGAGCATCAAAGATCACTAATGATATTGGACCTCCTTTCTTCAGGAATGCCTTCTTGTTTGCGTTAGCTATGCTCTCCCACTTCAGGAATATACATTCTTTGATGTAGGCTCTGATAGGAGGAGGCTGCTTCTTGTTGGCTTTTGTATGCCAAGCCAATTTGCCTTATGAATTCACAGCTTGACTTCCTTCTATGCAGCATATGTGGCCTCCCATTTCTTCACTCAGGAATATACCCTTGAAGGATAGGCTCTGATGTGTAAGGTATTGGAGTGCCCTTCTTGCCAATGTGTTTACTTCTTTAATCCTTCATGATCTGGTTTTGCTTTGTATGAATCCCTTCTTGCCATCTTTGCTTTGAGGCTCTCATGGTCTTCTTTACCCTTAAACAAGTCATAAAGAAGAAGAATTTGAGTATGCCATGAGGAATATCAAAGCTACAAGTGTGCAATTAAAAATTCACATAAGACAGTAGCAAGATCAATTGAACTAAAGTCATGAATTCAACACGCTTTAAATGAGAGTATAGAGTATTTGTAACCAGAGATTAGAGAACCATAGATTATAAGAGACTGATTGAGTATAAGCAGAATTAAGAGTATAAGTATGAGAGCCATTGTATGAGAGTATAAGAATTAGTATGAGAATGAATATGAGAGTAAAAGGATCCCTTAAGGACTTTTGGATACATCATGTTTCCTTATACTTTTGAGAGTAAAGGAAAACATGGTTCACTTCCCTTAAGTGGTTTTGAAGAGGACTTTTGGATTCATCTATGGTCTTAAATGCCAAGCATAGTTCACCAAGGTTCACTTCCCTCTTTTAAACAATTCTAAATCAGAATCAAATTGAGATAGATATGAGTTTAGAGATAGCCTTTGACAAAGGTTTTGATACTAAGCCTTTGTGATTCTTTCTTAGAGGCTGATTTGAATGATTGAATTCTTCTGGAATTGGAGGCTCCCCCTCATGGATTGCTCTCCTTCATTGGTTTTGAGACTCCTTCTCACGGATTGCTCTCCAACATCACAACTGATTAACATCTTTTCCTGCATAAGAAGAAACACAAACAAAGTACTAGATTCTCATGACTTCAAGAGTTAGACTCATAATAGCAAAACCAGAGGACACATTCAAGAGATTTTGACACAAACTCCAATTCTTTCTTTCTTAATATTATATTTTAGATTTGGGCTTTTGGATTCAACACAGTTTCTGATGCAATGCATACCACCATGGTTCTCTTTCCCAAATTCTCACAGAAGCACAATAGGATTCATCATGGTTTTTAAGTCCTGTATTAGCTTATTAAGATTTCTGATGTGGAGGATCCATTCTAATGGCAACCACAGAGCATACTTTCCATCATAACTTAGAACTTTATTCATGGTTCTCTATTGTGCTATCAAAACTGACTCCAACCACACTTCAATGGACTTTGTTGTTTCACATTTAAAATGAAAGGAAACTTGGTCCAAGGTTTTAAAACACAAAACAAACAAGCACAAACCGAAATACTTGAACAACAAGCTACAGCAAGCTAAAGTGTCTCTCATGACATAAGAAAGGAGACAAGTCCAAGGTTGCGGTTTTAGTTAAATGCTTAAGGTTTGCTATCAAGGACATTCAAAGTGGACTATGTCTTGAAGTGGCTTACTTTCTCAAAGGAAAGGCACCAATACCCAACAATCCAAACTTAATCTCCAATGGCACATCTTAGGCGCTTGCATATGCTGACTTACCTGATTCACAGCAAAGCACAAATCAGGTCTGGTGATAGTAAGATAAATTAACTTACCAACTAATCTTCTATAGAGTTTGGCATCCTCAAAGACGTCTTCTTCCTGCTCCCCCTGAGTTCCAACTTTATAACCCTCTTCTAATGGGGTCTTAGCTTCCTTAGCTTGTAGCATTCCTGCATCTGTTAGTAAATCAAGAATATACTTCCTCTGAGAAATAAACAAACCATCATTAGTCCTGCACACCTCAATCCCAAGAAAATATTTGAGTTCTCCAAGGTCTTTGATGTCAAAAACAGATTTCAAGTATTCTTTAGTAGAAAGGATTCCTACCTTGTCATTCCCTGAGATGATAATATCATCTACATATATGAGAATGACAACTATACCTGCTTGGCTCTGAAGTGTGAACAGGGTATGATCAGCTTCTGATCTTCTAAATCCTTTATCTCTCAGTGTAACACTCAATTTGTGATACCAGGCTCTAGGAGACTGTTTGAGACCATAGATTGCCTTTCTTAATCTTAGAACCTTCCCTGGAGTGACAGTATCTTCTAGACCAGGAGGTGGTGTCATGTACACCTCTTCCTCTAATTCTCCTTGAAGGAAGGCATTCTTGACATCCATCTGCCATAGATCCCATTCTAAGTTGGTAGCAAGAGAAAGAATGACTCTCACTGTATGAAGCTTGGCCACTGGAGCAAAGGTGTCCCTGTAGTCATCTCCATACGTCTGAGTGAAGCCCCTTGCAACAAGCCTTGCCTTATATATCTCCACTTCTCCATTGCTTCTGTATTTGATTGTGAACACCCATCTAGAGCTCACTGCCTTTTTGCCTTTTGGTAGATCAGACTCGTCCCAAGTATGATTCCTTTCCATAGCCATTCTTTCATCAGCAACAGCCTCTCTCCATACTCTGTGTTCCTTGGCCTCCTCATAGTGTTTAGGGACGCATTCTTGATCCAGGGTTCCAATAAAAACCTGATGTTCCTGAGGGATATGTGCTAAGTTGCAGACAGCCTGTTCTGGATGAGCAACAGCCTGATTGTTGTAATAGACCCTCGTGCTCTTCCAGTGTTCAGGTGGATACTTCACCCTTTTGCTTCTCCTTAATTCAACTGCTTCTTCTTCTTGAGCGGTTTGATCAGGTTGATTCTTTTGAGCAGCTGGTGATGAAGATGTAGATTGCTGGCCCTGGTTGTCCTGATTATGGACTTCTGAGTATTCAGGAATAGCATTCCCCCCTTCATGATCAGGACTATCACTTGGTTCATCCGGCCATGTTGTTGATTCTTCTGAGACTGGTGCTGTAGGAGTAGAAGACTGCTGAGGAATATGATTGAGACCGAGATCCTCTAGAAGTTGTCTGAGACTGGAAGCTCTATCTTCTGAAGAAGATGATATATCCTTAATGTCTTCCCACTTCTGTCCATCATAGAAACTTCTGTTCTCTAGAAATTGAACATCTCTTGACACCATAACTCTCCTTGTATCTGGTACATAGCACTTGTAGCCCTTCTGTGTTGGAGAGTATCCAAGAAAAATAGCCCTTATGCTCTTTGCATCTAGCTTACTTCGGTGGTCACCTTGGATATAGACAAAGCACACGCATCCAAACACTCTTAAATGATCAAGAGAGGGTTTAGTTTTATTAAGTACCTCAAAGGGTGACTGGTCAGAGAGAATGCGAGTAGGTGTTCTATTGATGAGGTAACATGCCGTGACCACTGCATCACTCCAAAACCTCTTTGGAACATGCATGTGAAACATTAAAGTCCTAGCCACCTCCATCAAGTGCCGGTTCTTTCTCTCAGCAACACCATTCTGCTGAGGTGTATAAGGGCAACTTGTCTGATGTGTAATTCCTTTTTCAGCAAGAAAGTGTTTGAATGCATGACTCATGTACTCCCCACCATTATCTGACCTTAAACATTTCATTTGAACATTATATTGGTTAGAAATGTGAGATTGAAAGTTCTTAAACGCTTCTAAGACCCTATCCTTAGATGGAAGCAAGGTGATCCAAGTGTATTTTGATTTCTCATCTATAAAAGTAACAAAGTATTTATGATTATCTCTTGATTCACATGGTGATGTCCAAACATCAGAATGAATAAGTTCAAAACATTCATTGTAAATCGTTTTAGATAAGGGAAATACATTCCTACAATGTTTACCAAGGATACATGCTTCACATGAGTTGCTATTAAAAGATATCTTAGGAAATAGAAGTTCTAAAGCTTTCAAGTGAGGATGTCCTAGTCTAGCATGCCATAAACCATTTTTATGACTAGAAACATTAAGACTAGAAGCATTATTAATCGAACTATTAGAAGCTAATGATAAAGGCTGGAGATCTTCAAGCACATATAGATTATTCTTGGTTCCTCCTCTGCCAAGAACTCTCTTGGTTTCAATATCCTGAAAGAATAAGTCATTAGGCCCAAAAGTAGCATAGCAATTAAGATCAGTGGTTGTTCTTTTCACAGATAACAGGTTTGAAGTAAATGATGGCATAAAGAAAGCTTTTGACTCTTTTCCAAACAACCTAAGCTTTCCAATTCCCTTAATAGGTATTTGTTCTCCATTAGCTATCATCACATTCCCTAAAACCGGTTCTATATCAATAATCAACCTAGAATCACTAATCATATGGTGAGAAGCTCCTGAATCAACTATCAATGGTTTTAAAACATTCAAACTATCACCAGAGCTTTTAAATGAGGCAGTATAAGTGTGACCAGAAATACCAGACTCCTTAAGAGCTTTGATGAGCGCTTCAAGGTCTGACTTGGTCACCACATCGTTCTGAGCTGAGACTGCTTGAATCCTTTCATCTGGTAAGCTGTTGTGATAGGAATTAGTCTGGCTGGAACTTCCTCTATTAAGACTGATTTGGTTTGCACTGAACTGTGTCCCTTCATGATTCGGCCTCGGTTGTTTGATTAGTGGTAGACTTGGTTGATTAATACTTCCTTGTGAACTACTTTGAAAACCGCTTCCTTGAGAAATGGATGGAGCAATGCGTGATGAGGTTTCCTGAGAGATGTGAACCTTTGGGTCTTTCCACCAGCTCGGCTTCAAATGAGGATGAATTAACCAACACTTATCCTTAGTGTGTCCTCTTCGTTTGCAATGATCACAGGCTAATCCTTTCTTGACCTCCGGTTTGTGCCACACCTTGTGGGCAGTAACAATATCTCCTTTGTTTCCAAATAGACCTTGGGATCCTTGTTCTTTCTGAATTTTAGCACACACATCTTCAAGGCTTGGTAATCTATCTTCCCGGAGAAGATGTTTAATGAGATCAGTGTAGCTTGGGTTTAGTGTCATGAGCAAGCCAAAGACCTTATCTTGCTCTCTCCTTTCATTAAGAGTGATAGGATCAATGGTACTTGGCCTTAACATTTCAACCTCTGCCCATAAAGCCCTGAACTTGCCATAATGCTTAGTAAACTCCATATCCTCTTGATGGAGTTCATTTAAAGCTTTCTTCACCTCAAATAACCGCATGAGGTTGGATGTGTTTCCATACACATTTTTGAGTGTTTCCCATAGGTCTTTTGCGGTCTCACAGTAGGAATATGCTTCTAACAAGGATCCTTCAAGGGATTTTTGAAGGATTGAGAGGACTAATTGATCCTCTTGAAACCATTTGTTCATGGTTTCCACGGTTAGCCTTCCTTGTTCACCGAGAGTTTCTTCTTCAATGGCTTCTCTTGGTGCTTCATCTAGGAGAACATGGGTCCATAAACCTCTACTACACAGAGTAGTTTTCATGGTTCTTGACCATAACAAGTAGTTTAGCCCCTTCAGTATGACTGAAGCAACAATCATTTTCGAAGACTCCATTTGTCTTTGGCGTGATTTGTACGGAAGAACAAATTTCGAACAGGGTTTCAGGCGGGAAGAACAGAGAGCTTCAGATGCTTCCTTTGAGTTTCAGAATCATTAAATAAGCTAATCCAGCTTTAGAAAAGAACCTCCTTTGTGAAGAATGAGCTGCCTTTAAGCTATTTTCACTTAAGCAGATTTTAGTTCACGGAGGGATTGGAGAAGACGAGTACGGACAACGGCAAAGGAGTCTCCTTTAGCTTGATTGAAGGTCAGGTTTTAGAAGAAATGACACCAGAATGCATATGAACACACGAACTTGTGATTTTAAAACACACCAGAAGATGAACCAAGCTATGTTGTAACTCCCATCCGTACATCCATGGCGCGGAACAGCTTAGCGATACCAAAACTCGACCAGGATAGAGCAGATTGGACCTAACACGATCTGGTTCGACCAATACTCATATTTTCAAGCCAAAGATGAAAACTTTTCTTGAGGAAGAGAGCTTTAGAGGTTAGAGTCCGTACAACAATGGATGAAAGAAGGGTTTGAAAACGAATGAAAAACAGGAGTCTTAAGCCTGAGATAAACAAACAATAACCACCTTTAATCTCCCATAACTCGTGACCAAATGATCTTTGAGGATTATAAATCTCAGAATGGGTAGATTCAAAGTTGTTTATTGTGAGTTTTGGCAAGAACTTAAGATAGAAGAAGATTTGCGGAAGTTTTAGTAATCTAGGAGCATAAACTGCTCTGATACCATATTGAAAATCAAGAACAAGTTTCAAGAGATTGAAGATTAGTATTTAGGTGATTAGGAGAATGAGGAAAACATTTTGTTTCTTATTACTTGCTTGAATTACATTATGACAATTACATAGATTAAATAGATAGATTAGAAGGAATATCCAAAGTATCTACTAAAGCATCCAGGAGGCGTGGCATGGTGAGCTGGAGCTGACCGTTGGTGCTACCAAGTGTGGCCTTATCCAGTCCGCTTCTAGAACCTTTCTCCCCTTGAGTCTTTATAAATACTCCTTAATTCCAACATTAAGACCAATAAAGTTCTTGGAAAAGGAGTGTCCAAGAATGATTTGTATGTACTTGAAGACATACAACCAGACTCAACTCTATCTATTGCTTTTAATTCTATTTTGAATAAGGCTAATAGTGCTATTTGGCATTCTAGACTAGGACATCCCCATTCTAGGGCCTTAGAACTATTGTTGCCAAGCATGTCTTTTAAAAATAATGAATGTGAAGCTTGTATACTTGGAAAACATTGTAGATCAGTGTTTTCCAAGTCCTCAACTATTTATGAAAATTGTTTTGATCTTATTCACTCTGATGTTTGGACTTCACCATGCATGTCTAGGGATAATCATAAGTACTTTGTATTGGACTGAGAAGCAAAGAAAGAAGAAGAGTGACCAGAAGCTCTACGCCATCAATAATGGTGATCTATTGAGGCCCAATATTGGACAAGAAGAATAAATGGACAGCCTCATGAATACTTGTGGATCACGTTTGCATCAAGGCTGAGATAAAGTGAAGCCCAGTTCAGTAGTGTCCATTAGTTAAAGTGAAGCCCAGTTTGTATCAAGGCTGATAAAGTGAAGCACAGTTCAGGTGTCCATTAGTTATCCTAAGCCAAGTCCACAAAGTCTCTTGTACCATTGGAGTGCAAGAAAAGAGAACCGTTGGATGAATGACAAGAGAACCGTTAGATGTGTTTGGTGAGGAAGGGATAGTCACGTGTGGGCTTAAGTAATTTGAATGAAGGAGCCGTTTGTGTGAGGTCCCTTTCACTCCTTGGCCAAACTAAATTCCTTGTATTCCTCTATAAATAAGTTGTATTCTGCTGTCATTTGTAACTAAGGGAAAATATAGATTATCCTTCTCATTCTCTCTACTTGCAATTTATAACCTCTTAATCTCATTCATTCTCTCCTAATTTCCAACTAAACTCTCTTATTCTCTTGTTTATTTCCGCTAATTCTAACATGGTATCAGAGCATGGTCTTGAATTAAGCAAATTCATATCTTCCCTTGAAATAAATCATCCTAATCTCCTCACTCTGAGATTGAACAATCCTCAAAAACCTAAATGGTGCTGAGTTGTGAGAGGGTAGGATAGTTTATTTCTTGTGGATTGACCACTCCAAACTTCAATTCAACCTCTTCTGTTTCATTTCCAACAAATCGTTTTCTAAAAATCTTTGTAAAAACGTTTTGTCCATTGGGTAATAACTTTACCCAATGGTCCAAAGTTTAAATTTCAAATTGTTTCATGAGATTCTACTCTTCTCCACTACAATGGTGTATAAACTTTGTCTTGAATCTCTCTTATGGTTCTAAGATAAAGCTTGAAGAAGAGGAAGAATTCAAAATTGCTTCAACATTTAGGAAACATTGCTTGGACCAGTGGGTAAACCGTTTTGCTTCACTGGTTTCATAGCTATTTAGCCACGAAAAACACTTGTATTGTGTTGTTCTGATGATCCTAGTGTTTGTAATTATCAGAAAACTTCTTCCCATAAGTTATTTTGGTGATTCAACCATTTAACCAATGGGTAAAACTAGTGACCATTGGTCCATGTGTGTTTTTCTTTGGAAATCATTAACCGTGGCTTAATAGATGACAATGAAGAGGAAAGAATGGTGGCGGTAGCTTGGAATCACAAAGAGGGAAGAAATGGATGGATTCCTAAAATCTCTAATCCATTGGTTAATAAAGTGTACTCATTTGAGAGCAAGGACACTTATGACCAGGATTAGGTTAAGTACCATCCTTTGCCTCTCTTCTTAAGTCCCATCCAGTTCTCTAAGTCATTTATTGGATTTCAAATCAAAAGACAGCCATTTTTTTTTTTTTTTTTTGAATTTTTCATGTTTTCTATTATCCATTGGACAATAATTTGAACTATTGGGTATTAGTGCCTTTCCTTTGAGAAAGTAAGCCACTTCAAGCCATATTCCACTTTGAATTTCCATGGATAGCAAACCTTAGGCATTCAACTAAACCGCAAACCATTGTTCACCTTGGACTTGTCTCCTTACTTGTGTAATGAGAGACACTTTAGCTTGTTGTAGCTTGTTGTTCAAGTATTTCGGTTTGTGCTTGTTTGTTTTGTATTTAAAACCTTGGACCAAGTTTCCTTTCATGTGGAATGTGGAACAACAAAGTCCATTGAAGTGTAGTTGGAGCTCATGTTGGTGATACAATAGAGAACCATGTCTAATTTCCTCACTTAGATGGAAAGTATGCTCTGTGGTTGCCACTAGAATGGATCTTCCACATCAGAAATCTTACTAAGCTAAATAAGGATTTCAAGTCATGATGCATCCTATTGCGCCCTTGTGAGGAATTTTTGGAAGAGAACCATGGTTGTATGCATTGCATCAGAAACTATGTTGTATCCAAATCCAAATTCTTAATTTAAGGAAGAGAGAATAATGACTTTATACTACATCATGTTTCTATTGCTTTACTCTTATGAGTTTAAGCCTTGAAATCATGAGAACCTTGTGTGGATGTCTTTATGCGTCCTCTTATGCAGGAAAAGATGTAAATCAATTGTGATGTTGAAAAGCAATCCGTGAGAAGTAGTCTCAAAGCCAATGAAGGAGAGTAATCCATGAGGGGGAGCCTCCAATTCCAGAAGCATTTAATTATTCAAATCAGCCTCTAAGAAAGAATCACAAAGGCTTAGTATCAAAGCCTTTGATAGTTTTAGAAGTTTAGGAAGAGTGGAGAGAGTTTGGAGAGAGTTTTAGGCGAGAGATTGAGTAAACACATATTATTAGAATAGGATTTCTTGATTACAAAGTGTTGGAATGAAGAAGAAATGATGAATTTATGAAAGCCTTTATTTCTAGATAAATGGCGATTTATATGTATGTGAAAGGGAGAGTCTAAGGCTTGTTTGTGTTATAGAATTATGTTATCCTTGTAAGCCATTTATGTACAAGGCTATCCTTGTATCCAAACAAGCCTAGACTAGATTAGTATAAATACTTTACTCCCTTCACATTTTGTAAGTAAGAATTCATAATTCTCATTCTCTAATAAAATCATTCTTTTCTCTTATTCTCTAATTCTCTCTAATCTCTCAATCTCTCATTCTCTCATTCTACAAATCTCTAAATCTCATATTCTTTCATGGTATCAGAGCCAGATTGCATCAAATCTGGGAAAATTTCTTCAATCTTTCATTGATTCAACAAGAATCCATCTTGTTCTTCATCAATTTCTGGATCAATTTCGAACGTCATCTTGTAAATCAAATTGCGATCAATCCACGAATCCAATTGACGATCGGCTTTCACGGGAGTGTGCATCGGCGAATTCCGAATCCACAGCCACCTGAATCGCATCATTTGGCCAAGGGAATCAAAAGATACGAATTTTCTCCCCAGAGGTGTTCGCGATCGTGTTGTTTTCGAACCTCTACTTTCCCCAGGTCATCTCGACGTCAATATTCCGTCAAATCGCGATTTTCAAAAGCCTAAACTCAAGCCCCGTGAGTCTAGTTTCTGTTTAAAGAAAACAGAACTCGATTCCATTGAGTTATAAGGGCTTTCTTGAAGTTTTCTTCAAATACGTTCAAAAACACCTGTCTCAATTCCTGGTGATATAACTCTAATTCTTTCTCAGTTTTCTTTCATTTTTTGATTCTGGAAAGTTTAATTAGTGTCTTGAGAAGGTTTCTTCGAATTTTCAGGTCAATACAATAGTTTTAAGGTTTTAAGATTGAATTTCTTGAATTCCTTGTCCAGTTTTGTTAATCTTTGAAAAGTATTAATTTGATTTCTTGAAATTTAAATTGATTCAAATCAATATATTCGAATTTGGATCATTAAATCTGGATAAGATTAGTTGATAGGTTGTTTAATCTGTTCTTATCTTGTTGAAAGTGTTGGTTAAAATCAGTTATAGATTGTTGGTAGTTACTTGAAGTGCAAGTAGTTATAGGTTGATAGTTTTCTTGCATCACACTCGATTATTTTTGCTTGGTATTATTCCTCTATTTGTATAGTTCACTCAAACCTGTAGGTACATGCAAGATCGTGTGCTTAGGAAGTGATCAATACAGGTTCAAGTGTAATCGCGTGCCTTCTGTTCGTCCCAACCAGCAGCCTGTTCGTCCCGACCAGCCGTTCGTTCATCCCGACCGTCACGTTTCTGTTCCGACAATCAGCATCAAGTGTCTCCGTGACCACGGCTTCCTAGCTGATCAAGTTCGTGACATAGCCTGATTGTGACCAAGCGACCTGGTGCACTACCGTGACCAATAACCTTGATCAAGACACCAATCCGACCAAGTGGTATCACGATTATTTTGATTTTCTGAATTACTGACCTACTTTACCTATTAAGTATGGAAATTCAGGCATCCCTTAGAGCTCCAGTCATTCTACATGGAGCAAATTACCTCTTATGGTCTAGGACCATGAAAACCACTTTAGGTGGTAAAGGTCTTTGGAACCACATTGCCACAAATGGCATTGAGGACAATGAAGTGGCTGAAGTGAGTGATGCAGCTCAAGCCAAATGGTACCAAGAAGATCAGTTGGTACTTTCTATTTTACAAAATTCTCTAGCTAGTGATCTTTTAGAAGCTTATTCTTTTTGTGAAAATGCAAAAGATCTATGGGATACTTTGCTTAAGGTGTATGGTAACACTACTAACCTTTTGAGAATTTTTGAAGTGAAGAAAGCTTTGAATGAATTAAGGCAGGAGGAAGCTGAATTCACAAAGCACTATGGCTCATTCAGAGCTTTGTGGGCTGAGCTAGACATGCTAAGGCCAGCCACTATTGAACCACTTGTACTCCTTGAAAGAAAGGAACAAGATAAGGTGTTTGGGTTACTTTTAACTCTTAATTCTACTTACTCAGATCTTATTAAGCATATTCTCAGGTCTGATAAGTTGCCTAGCTTGGAGGAAGTGTGTGCTCAAATTCAAAAGGAGCAAGGATCACATGGATTGTTTGGCAACAAAGCTGAACTAGTAGCTGCTCACAAAAGTTTCTTCAGGCCAACAAATGCATCTAAGAAGAGGAGGCCATTTTGTGATCATTGCAAGAAGGAGGGACATGCAAAGAAGGATTGCTGGGAACTTCACCCTCACCTGAAGCCATCATGGGCATCACGCCCTCATCAACCGCCGGCCATACCCTCGGCTAGACAAGCTCACGGCATGGTGTCTTCTATGGCAGTTGTGAGTAGTGGTTCTTCCTCACATTCAGGCGCCACCAACATCATGTCACAAGCGTCAGATTTTGTGACAAAATCAGACTTGGAAGCTCTCATTAAGGCAATAAAAGAGAGCAATGTGATGGGTAAAACTTTTCATGCTTCTTTTCAAACTTGTTTTACTTCTAATACTCCTAAATCTTTGGTGGTTGATTCTGGTGCTTCTCATCACATGATTAGTGATTTAGAGTTGCTAGAGAATGTAGAACCTGCCTTAGGTAATGTGCTTATTGCTAATGGAATTAAAGTACCAATTAAAGGCATAGGAAAATTGAAGTTGTTTGATAAAGAATCTAAAGCATTTTATATGCCCTCTTTTACCTCTAATTTGCTTTCAGTCAAAAGAGCTACTACTGATCTGAATTGTCATGCAATATTTGGTCCTAATGATTTCTATTTTCAGGATATTGAAACTAGAAGATGTTTTGGACAAGGAACAACAAAAGATGACTTGTATGTACTTGATAATATGGCTAGTATTGGTGAATGGGAATCGGCTTTTCAGGCCAATACATTTAGTTCTGATTCTGATTTGTGGCATGCTAGACTAGGACATCCTCATCCAAGAGCACTTGAGTTAATTGTACCTGGTTTGAAAATGCCTAAAGAGTTGTGTGATGCTTGTATTCTTGGGAAACATTGTAAAACAGTTTTTGAAAAATCTATGCATACATATGAAAATTGTTTTGAATTGGTGCATTCTGATGTTTGGACATCTCCATTTCCATCTAGAGAAAACCATAAATATTTTGTGACATTTATTGATGAAAAGTCCAAATATACATGGGTTACATTACTTAGTTCTAAAGATAGGGTTTATGATGCATTTCTAAACTTTCAAGCATATGTTACTAACCAATACAATGCCAGAATTAAATGCTTTAGAACAGATAATGGAGGAGAATACACTAGTACCAGACTTCAAGAACATCTAGCTAAACATGGCATTGAGCATCAGACAAGCTGTCCTTACACTCCACAACAAAATGGAGTAGCTGAAAGGAAGAATAGACATTTAATGGAAGTTGTGAGAACAATGATGTTCCACATGAAGGTGCCTAAGCGTTTTTGGGGAGATGCCCTTGTAGCTGCATGCTACTTGATTAATAGGACTCCTACAAAAGTCCTAGATGACCTGTCTCCATTTGAGGTACTAAACAAAACTAGACCTACTATTGATCACTTAAGAGTTTTTGGTTGTGTTTGTTTTGTATTAGTTCCAAGGGAGCAAAGGAACAAGCTGGAACCAAAGAGTACCAAAGCTATGTTCATTGGATATTCATCTACTCAGAAAGGGTATAAATGTTATGACCCAGAGACTAGAAAAGTCTTAGTGTCTAGAGATGTCAAGTTCCAAGAAGAGAAAAGTTTTTATGAAGAAGGAACTTGGGAGCAATTTAAGGATATCTCATCAACAAGAACAGACCAAGCTGAATACTTGAGAAAACTCTTGGAAAGTATTGGCATAGGGGGTGGTCTGCCCACAGTCTCATCACCTGCCCCAGTTGCACATAGCCGTGGAACCGCAGGTCAGTCTGATCCACAAACCCGTCCCAGCCCCGGCCCTTCCGGTCCATCTCATCCATCCGCATCCGGCCCTTCCGGCTTTTATCAACCATCATCCTTTCCTGATTCTCCTGGGCTTCCTCCTCTTGAACATGGGGGGGGAGAAGCTTCTACTCATGTCCAACAAGACTCAGCAGGAGATGATTCCACTCTAGCTTCAGCTTCCAAAAGATCAAGACCTACTCTCATTGAAGTTTTGAGTGAAGAAGAAGAGGCTCCACCTACTGTTTTAAGGAGGAGCACAAGACAAAGAAATCCACCAGTTTTCTACAATGGAAATGTTGTGGTTCATCATGACCAGGGAGTTTGTAATATTGCACACTTACCTTCTACTCATGTTGCTTTTATTTCTAGTCTTGACAATGAGCAGATTCCAAAGACATATGAAGAAGCTATGTCTATAAAGGAATGGAGGGAAGCTATCTCAGCTGAGAAACAAGCTATGGAGAGGAATGGTACATATGCTTCAGCCACATTACCAAAAGGAAAGAAGGCTGTAAGTTCTAAATGGATTTTTACCATTAAATACAAAAGTAATGGTGAAATTGATAGATATAAAGCTAGGTTGGTAGCTAGGGGTTTTACTCAGACATATGGTGAGGATTATAGGGATACATTTGCTCCTGTAGCTAAGCTTCATTCTGTCAATGTTGTACTTACTGTTGCTACTAATCTTGAGTGGGAATTGTGGCAAATGGATGTCAAGAATGCTTTCTTGCAAGGTGAATTAGAAGAAGAGGTTTACATGTCACCTCCACCTGGCCTAGAAGATGAGGTTGGAAGCGGCAATACCCTAAGGCTAAGGAAGGCTATTTATGGCCTTAAGCAATCTCCAAGAGCATGGTACCACAAATTAAGTGTTACTTTAATGGATAAAGGCTTCAAAAGGTCTGAAGTGGAACATACCCTTTTTACATTAAAGAGTAAGGAAGGTATCATAGTAATTCTTATCTATGTAGATGATATAATCATATCTGGTAGTGATAGTGTTGGTATTGCATCTACTAAAAATTACTTAAAAAGTGTCTTTGACATAAAAGATTTAGGAGAACTTAAATACTTCTTAGGAATTGAAGTATGTAGGTTTAAGGAAGGTCTCTTTCTTTCTCAAAGAAAATATGTTGTAGATCTACTAACATCCACAGGTATGATGGAAGCTAAGCCAGCCAAAACACCCTTAGAAGAAGATTATAAAATCGCAACTAAGGGGGAGTTAGAGAAGGAAATTGATTTTCATGATCCTAAGCTCTATAGGAAAGTGGTTGGTAAGCTTATTTATTTAACCATCACAAGACCAGATTTATGTTTTGCTGTGAATCAGGTATCACAACACATGCAAGGGCCAAAGATGAGGCATTGGGACATGGCCATGCGGATTCTAAGATATCTCAAAGGCACACATGAACAAGGTATTTGGATGGGTAATAATAAAAATACAAATGTGGTTGGTTATTGTGATGCAGATTGGGCAGGAGATAGGGAAGATAGGAGAAGTACCACAGGCTATTGCACTTTCATAGGAGGAAACCTTGTGACTTGGAAAACCAAGAAGCAAAAGGTGGTTTCATGCTCTAGTGCAGAATCAGAGTATAGAGCAATGAGGAAGCTCACTACTGAATGCATCTGGCTGAAACAAATTTTGGGTGACTTAGCCGTGGAGTGTGAGGAGCCTATCACCATTCATTGTGACAATCAAGCCGCCATTCACATAGCCTCCAATTCAGTGTTTCATGAAAGGACCAAGCATATAGAAGTGGACTGCCACAAAGTAAGAGAAGCTATTGGGAAAGGTATCATTTTACCTTGCTATACAAGGAGTGAGGACCAACTAGCTGATGTATTTACCAAGGCAACATCTCTTAAAACTGGCGCCTCTATCTATCCAAGACTTGGCCTCATGACCATTCCACACCAATGATCCCAACATGGAGTGTTATACTCTTTTTCCCTAGAAAAGGTTTTGTCCCAATTGGGTTTTCCTTCTCTAGGTTTTTAATGAGGTAATGCTTCATGGTTGCAAGCTTAAAACATCTTATGTCTTAAGCTTGAGGGGGAGTGTTGGAATGAAGAAGAAATGATGAATTTATGAAAGCCTTTATTTCTAGATAAATGGCGATTTATATGTATGTGAAAGGGAGAGTCTAAGGCTTGTTTGTGTTATAGAATTATGTTATCCTTGTAAGCCATTTATGTACAAGGCTATCCTTGTATCCAAACAAGCCTAGACTAGATTAGTATAAATACTTTACTCCCTTCACATTTTGTAAGTAAGAATTCATAATTCTCATTCTCTAATAAAATCATTCTTTTCTCTTATTCTCTAATTCTCTCTAATCTCTCAATCTCTCATTCTCTCATTCTACAAATCTCTAAATCTCATATTCTTTCACAAAGAGAGACCTTAATGATCCTTTTATACAGAAATAGATAACCTAGAAGCGACTACTTTAGGTAAGAGTGTGAGCTTCCTCTTTAGTGCTAGCGCCTCTTTCCCCTTTTGTGCTGGCAGAGGTGAGTCACCAATCCTTCTAGAAGATTCATTACTAGCCGTTAACACTCCTTCCCTTGGTGAATTGCTTACTTATTCCAACAGCCTTTGTCAAAGGCTATCTCTAAACTCATATCTATCTCAATTCGATTAAAGTTCTGAATTAGAATTGTTTAAATGAGGGAAGTGAACCTTGGTGATCTATGCTTGGCATTTAGAACCATAGATGAATCCAAAAGTCCTCTTCAAAACCACTTAAGGGAAGTGAACCATGTTTTCCTTTATTCTCAAAAGTATAAGGAAGCATGATGAATCCAAAAGTCCTTAAGGGATCCTTTTACTCTCTGTCTCATTCTCTTAATTCTGCTTATACTCAATCAGTCTCCTATAATTTTGGTTACTTATACTCTAATCTCTAGTTACTCATTCTATATACTCTATACACTTATAAACTCTATCTCATCTAAATTGTGTTGAAATTCATTACTTTAGTTCAGTTGATTTTGCTACTGTCTTAGGTGAACTCTTAATTGCACATTTATAACTTTGATATTCCTCATGGCATACTTAAATTCTTCTTCTTTATGACTTGTTTAAGGGTAAAGGAGACCATGAGAGCCTCAAAGAAAAGATGGCAAGTAAGGATTCATACAAAGTAAAACCAAATCATGAAGGACTAAAGGAGTGAAACATTGGCGAGAATGACACTCCACATTATCTTACACATCAGAGCCTATCCTGCAAGGGTATAGTCCTGAGTGAAGAAATGGGAGACCACATATGTTGCATAGAAGGCAGTCAAGCCGCGAACTCATAAGGCAAAATTGGCTTGGCATACAAAAGCCAACAAGAAGCAGCTTCCTCCTATCAGAGCCTACATCAAAATGTATATTCCTGAAGTTGGAGAGCATGGCTAACGCAAACAAGAAGGCATTCTTGAAGAAAGGTGGTCCAATATCACTGATGATCTTTGATGTTCATCCTTCCAAACTTGACTTAATACTCTTATTCTCTGAGTCAAGCTTGAGGAGGGGTGAGAATGAGCATACATGTGATGTTAATCAAGGAACCTATAGGCACAACAATGCAAACACTTGCTTGTTACAATGAAGTGAGGGTGTCTTGAAGATGCACCAAATTCAAATTCTACCAAGGAGCACTCAAAGGCGTGGACAACAAGGTACAACCTTGGCTGATCTGCCAAGAAAGAAGTTATGAGTGAGTGATACTACAGGATAGTTTTAGCCTTGAAGAAGGCATATCAACTCGCTCTAAAGTCGTTGATATGTAAGTCTGGTCCAAGTATGCGCTGATGATACATCAACATAGGTGTTGGTGTTTGTTGATTTTGCGGAAGTAAGAGGAGAGATTAGGTGAGTTTCATGGTGAAGCTCGACAAGAAGAATGAGGAAGAATACAAGAAGAATAAAGTGAAGAGTTTATTGCTAAAAGTGTATATGTTACAATATGGGATTTGACCTTAATATAGGCAGAGGATTACATAGAGAAATTCAAATAGGAAAGTGACATGGGAGCAGGCCCAAGGTGTGAAAGTGACTGCTCAGCAACGGTCTTCTCCACCCGTGACTCCATTTGCAGCCTCACTCTCCTTCTAGAAGCTTTCCTTATTGTCACAACTCTTCCTAAGCGGGCCAAGGCCATATAAGATTAATTCAGAGTGGGCTGCACATCACTGGACCTGGCGATTCTTGAACTGCACAGCCTAAGCCGTGATTCCCAAGTCAATGCCTTGCTTAATATGATGACAAGCCGTGATGCTCAAGTCATTGCCTTGCTCAATACTCCCCCTCAAGCTTAGCATTGGAGAGGCTAAGCTTGGAAATCCATAAGGCACCACCTCATTAAAAACCTCATCATAGAAAAACCACTTTGGGAGAAAACTATGATGAGGGAAAAAGAGTATGATGTTTATGGATTAGGGAAGGCTAGATCACGGCTGTGGAAGGTCTATCAGCCCAAGCTTGCTGTATATGTGAGAGAAAACTTTGGAGCTGGCAGCCTTGGTGAAGATGTCAGCCAATTGGTCTTCACTCCTTGTGTAACAAGGAAGGATCACTCCTTCTTCAATCTTTTCCCTGACTTTGTGGCAATCCACCTCTATGTGCTTGGTTCTTTCATGGAAGACTGAGTTGGTTGCAATGTGGATGGCTGCTTGGTTGTCACAGTGCATAGTAATTGGAGTATCTTGATCAATGTTGAGATCCTTGAGGAGTGCCTTCAGCCATGTCAATTCATTTGTTAATTTCCTCATTGCACGGTACTCTGCTTCAGCTGTTGAGCATGCCACCACTTTCTGCTTCTTGGTCTTCCAAGTGACCAAGTTGCCTCCTATGAAGGTGCAATATCCGGTTGTGGACTTCCTATCAACTCTATCTCCAGCCCAGTCTGCGTCACAGTACCCAACTATTTCTGTGTCCTGGTTCTTGCCCATCCAGATGCCACGGTCTAAGCTTCCTTTAAGGTACCGCAAGATCCTCTCAACCATGTTCCAGTCATGTTTTGTAGGAGTCTTCATGTGCTGACTGAACTGATTCACAGCAAAGCATAGATCAGGTCTGGTGATAGTCAGGTATATTAACTTACCCACAAGCCGTCTGTATTGTGCAACATCTTCATAGAGTTCAGCTGCATTCTCCCCCTCTCGAATGACCTTGTAGTCATCTGCTACAGGTGACTTGGCTGGTTTGGCGTCTAGATAACCTGTCTCAGTGAGAAGATCAGCAATGTATTTTCGTTGGGAAAGAAAAAGGCCTGTCAAGGAGCGGCATACTTCAATTCCAAGAAAATACTTTAGTTCCCCTAAGTCTTTGATATCAAAGGTGGATTTGAGAAAGGATTTAGTATGTTGAATACCAACCTGGTTGTCCCCGGAGATGATAAGATCATTTACATAGATGAGGACAACAACTATACCTTGGTCATTTTGGAGGGTGAACAATGTGTGGTCAGCCTCAGATCGTCTGAAGCCATGATCCCTAAGGGTAAAGCTAAGCTTGTGATACCAAGCCCTGGGAGACTGTTTAAGGCCATAAATGGCTTTTCTCAACCGAAGAACCTTGCCGGGTGCCACAATGTTATCAAGGCCAGGGGGTGGTGTCATATAAACTTCATCTTCAAGCTCCCCCTGAAGGAAAGCATTGTGGACGTCCATTTGCCATAAATCCCAGGACAAGTTTGTGGCTAGGGAGAGGACAACCCTCACTGTTGGGAGCTTAGCTACCGGTGCAAATGTGTCACCATAGTCCTGGCCGTATGTTTGAGTGAACCCACGAGCGACCAGTCTTGCCTTATAGCGTTCTATATCTCCATTACTCTGGTACTTGATAGTGAACACCCACTTGGAACTGACCGCACGTTTGCCTTTAGGTAGAATAGCTTCGTCCCATTTGTGGTTTCGTTCCATGGCCCCTACTTCATCAGCAACAGCATCTCGCCAAACCTTCAGTTGCTTGGCTTCCTCATAGGACGAAGGAATGGTGTCTTTCTCAATTTTGCCAAGGAAGGCCTGATGATCAGATGGGACAAGGGCAAGAGAGCATGTTGCCTGAACTGGATGGGCCACGGCATGAGCATTATAGTACACCCTGGTGTTGATCCAGTTTGATGGATCCCTTCTCAGTCTAGTACTTCGCCTAAGGGCTGGTGGACCAGCTTCTCCATCTGCCTCCACGGTCTGACCGTCCTCTTGTGGAGGGTCCGGGTGAGTCACGACATGTGGAGTTGGTGAATCCGAGGTCTCTTCATGACTAGACACGGCAGGAGTGTGGTCGGATGGAGGTGAAGGCTGCGGGTGTTGTCCTGATGGTGGGATAGATCTATAATGGTCCAGGTGATCTAGGAGGAACCGGAGGCTAGCTGCCTGATCGGAAGTCTTAGCAAGGTCTTCCAGGCTGGCCCAGTCCTGTTTGTCATGATATCCTTGTTCCTCTAAGAACCTTACGTCCCTGGAGACCATGGTTCTATTGGTGGTTGGATCAAAACACTTGTACCCTTTCTGACTTGATGAATACCCAATGAAGATACACCGTGTGCTTTTGGCTTCCAGCTTGTTCCTTAGCTCTCCTGGAATCAACACAAAGCACACACATCCAAATACCCTAAGGTGATCAACCACTGGTGGAGTTTTGTTAAGTACCTGAAATGGTGATTGATCATCCAAGATCCTGGTGGGTATGCGGTTGATTAAATAGCAAGCGGTCATGACCGCATCTCCCCAAAAACGTTTAGGTACACCAGTGTGGAACATCATGGAACGGGCCACCTCCATGAGATGCCTATTCTTTCTCTCGGCCACGCCATTCTGCTGTGGATTGTATGGGCAAGAAGTCTGGTGCAAAATCCCATGTTTAGAGAAGTGTTCCTTGAATTGATGGCTAATGTATTTACCTCCATTATCTGTTCTCAAAATTTTAATATTAGCTTGATAATGGTTAGTAACATAGTTTTGAAATTTTGTAAATGCCTCAAACACACGATCTTTAGATGGTAGTAAGGTGAGCCATGTGTATTTGGACTTCTCATCTATAAAGGTCACAAAGTATTTGTTGTTATCTCTAGATATGCAAGGTGAGGTCCAAACATCTGAGTGGATTAGATCAAAACATTTTTCATAGATGGTGGTAGATTTAGGAAAAACGGATTTGCAATGTTTCCCTAGAATACAAGCTTCACAACTAGAATTCTCAAAAGAAACATTGGGTAGCATAAGCTTTAGTGCACGAAAATGAGGGTGACCTAACCTAGCATGCCACATTGCATCAAGCTTAACCGAAAAACATGAATTAAAAGAAACAGGTGGTGAACTACTAAGAGAAGTGTCTTCCAGGATATATAGATCATCTTTGGCTACTCCTCTCCCAAGCAGTCTCATGCTCTCAATATCCTGAAAGTGAACATTGTTAGGACTGAATATGGCATAACAATTTAGATCAGTAGTAGCCTTTTTCACTGATAATAAGTTAGAAGTAAAGCTAGGCATAAATAGAGCTTTGGATTCTTTATCAAATAGCTTAAGGTTGTCTATTCCTTTGACCGGTATTCTTGTTCCATTAGCTATCTCTACATTACCTAGAGCCGGTTCTAGATTGCTTAATAGATCAGGATTGCTAATCATGTGGTGTGAAGCTCCTGAGTCAACAACTAAAGCCTGACTAGGTCTATGAGAGTAGAGAGAGATACCAGACTCCTTGAGGGAAGCAATGGTTTGGAGAATGACATCCAGGTCCGATCTTCTCATTACATCATTTGGAGATGGTGTAGAGGAGTTTTTAACACTGGCGGTCATAGCAGCCCCATCTTCATATCTTCTTGATGGACCAGCTTGTCCCGGTTCATTGGGTGTTATCTGGCCAAGGTTTGCCTTGGACCCTCCTTGAAAGCGATTGGTAGGTGGCCTTGGTGTGCTTGGTCTGAGGTGGGGATGGAGAATCTAGCACTGCCCTTTGTTGTGTCCCTTTCTTTTGCAATGGTCACATATCCATGCTCGCTTATCTTCGTTTCTGAAAATGACCTTGTTGGCTGTAGGGAGTTCACCTCTTCCTCCAAAGAGACCATGCGAACCTTGCTCCTTTTGAATCTGTGCACACACTTCATCGAAGCTTGGGAGCTTGTCTGACCTGAGGAGGTGCTTGATTAGGTCATTATACATGGAGTTTAAGGTGAGCAGGAGACCAAACACACGGTCTTGTTCTTTTCTCTCAAGTAGGACCGCTTGGTCCATGGTGTTGGGCCTGAGGGCTTCTAGTTCTGCCCAAAGTGCTTGGTACTTGCCAAGGTGTTTAGTGAAGTCTCCATCTTCTTGGCTAAGTGTGGTGAGGGACCTCTTTATTTCAAATACCCATGTCAAGTTAGACACATTGCCATACACATTCTTGAGAGTTTCCCAGAGATCCCTTGCGGTTTCACAATAGGAATAGGCTTCAAGGATGGAAACTTCAAGAGAGCTTTGGAGTATGGCCAACACGGTTTGATCTTCTTGAAACCATTTGGTTTTTTCAGCTAGAGAAACCGTTTCTTCTTCATATGTGGAGTCTTCCTTTGGGGCAAGAGTTTTGTGAGTATGCTCCCAAAGTCCGCGGCTGCACAACGCGGTCCTTGCTGTCCTAGACCACAGCAAGTAGTTCTGTCCCTTCAAGATGATGGGAATGACGAGTTGTTTGTTGCTCTCCATGGCGGTTCTTTCTGGATTTCAAATTTCAAGATTATGGACCACTGGTTAATACTATTGTCCAGCGGTTAAAGAGAGATGGCTGGGTTTTTAAGAAAACGGTTTGAAGGAGGATGAAGATGGAGAGATGAATTGAACAGAATGGTGGATAATCTCAGGAAATAACCAGTCCTATCTTCTCACAACTCAACACCAAATGGATGTTTGAGGATTGTTACAATCTCAGAGTGAGTAAGATAAGGAAAGTTTATTTGAAGAGTCGGTATGTATGTTACACACCTAGAGAGAATTCGAAGTGAGTTAGGGAAGATTTTGGAGAAACTTTGCTATTAACCACTGGTCAATAGCGGATGAGCCCAGAATTTGAGTGTTCTTGAGTGAGGAGGCTAATGGCGTGAGGTGAAGGAGTGTTAAAGAGTATGAAGGAGTATAAAGGAGATTATGGATCAAGATTGCTCTGATACCATGTTGATTTTGCGGAAGTAAGAGGAGAGATTAGGTGAGTTTCATGGTGAAGCTCGACAAGAAGAATGAGGAAGAAGACAGGAAGAATAAAGTGAAGAGTTTATTGCTAAAAGTGTATATGTTACAATATGGGATTCGACCTTAATATAGGCAGAGGATTACATAGAGAAATTCAAATAGGAAAGTGACATGGGAGCAGGCCCAAGGTGTGAAAGTGACTGCTCAGCAACGGTCTTCTCCACCCGTGACTCCATTTGCAGCCTCACTCTCCTTCTAGAAGCTTTCCTTATTGTCACAACTCTTCCTAAGCGGGCCAAGGCCATATAAGATTAATTCAGAGTGGGCTGCACATCACTGGACCTGGCGATTCTTGAACTGCACAGCCTAAGCCGTGATTCCCAAGTCAATGCCTTGCTTAATATGATGACAAGCCGTGATGCTCAAGTCATTGCCTTGCTCAATAGTGTTATTCTCAGAGAAACTGTGCAAATGGTCCTAGAAGACTTGGTGATGTGTGCTGGTTATTCTCTGGAGAAGTTGCTAAGAACATTATATGCTCCTCACCTTCATCATGAAGATGAAGACTATTGGAATCTATCAAAGAAGCTGTTGAAGAAAAAAACTACAAACATGCAACACAAGCTTGAGATTAGAACCAATGGCCATTAAGCTGGAAGAACTCCCAAGTGGAGTTTCAAACCTATGGAATGTGTTGAATCAGCTCAAAAGCTTGAATGTTTGTGCCGAGAAGATAATCAATCTACCCAAGGAGTTGCCGTGACTAATCAAGTTCGAATGATGGATTGGAGCTAAGAAAGGTTGCATACAAGTGTGGTATCAACAAATTAATCCAAAGACTCCAAAGAAGAGGCAACAAAGGGCGGTTTTATAAGAAGGAATGAAGTGAAAGAAGTTCAGAAGTAGCAAACATACTTGGCTGACACTCTTCATCAACATTCCAAACAGATACAAGGGAAGATCCTAAACCATCCTATATATATTTTTGAATAGGTCTATCCCTTGTGAATTGATGCATGTGTTTGTATGTGCTGAAGCAGGTACAGCTTGGAGCTTATGTGCTGAAGCCGGATTTATTAACCTTCTAAAGGACAAGAGTTCAGAAGAAAGGGGGAGATAAGTACTGGTCTATGAAGAAGCTTCAAGCTACTCAAACTTGTGAAGCAAGGAAGAAGTTCTTACATGCTGATTCAAAGAGGCCATGATCCAGAGTCTATGAAACCCAACAAGATAGTCCTTAGGCTCATAGACTCACTGGCCAATCGCTAGGCTGAGAAGGCTCTACTCTTTTTCCCTTAGCTTGGTTTTGTCCCACTGGGTTTTCCATGCTATATAAGGTTTTTAATGAGGGAGCTCTTCAAAGTTCCAAGCTTGATCTCTAGATCTTCTATGATCAAGCTTGAGGGGGAGTATTAGAAATAAGGAAGGAAAAGGAGCCAAGGCCAAGGCAAGGTCAGGCCGTGCTGTGACCACTGCAAGAAGGAAGGGCATACCAAGGACAAGTGCTGGATCCTCCATCCACACTTAAAGCCAAAAGTGGGAAACCAACCAAGAGCCAACCTCACTCAAGAAGTAACTCTTGAACAAAGGAACAAGGCAAGCCCAAGCTCATTCACGCCAATCACTGAGGGAGATTGGAAAGCACTTGCAACATTCCAACAAGAGTTTGTGAGGAAATCCGACCTTGATGCACTGGTCAAGGCACTCAAAGAATCAAACCTCTCTGATAATGGAGGAGAATACACAAGTCTAGCATTCAAGCAATACTTGTACAAACATGGAATCATCCACCAAACTAGTTGTCCATACACACCACAACAGAATGGAGTGGCTGAAAGGAAGAACCGGCATCTCATGGAGGTGGCGAGATCCATCATGTTCCAAAGCAATGTTCCAAAGAAATTTTGGGGAGATGCCCTTGTCACAGCTTGCTATCTCATCAATCGCCTACCAACCAAAGTCTTAGAGGACTTAACTCCATTTGAGGTACTCAACAAAAGTAAACCATCTATCTCACACTTACGAGTCTTTGGGTGTGTGTGTTATGTACTTGTTCCAGGAGAACAAAGAAATAAATTGGAAGCCAGGAGTATTAAAGCCATGTTCATTGGCTATTCAACTACTCAAAAGGGATACAAATGCTACAATCCAGAGACAAGAAAGGTTCATGTATCTAGGGATGTGAAGTTTGTAGAATCCAAAGGATTCTATGAAGAAAAAAATTGGGATGAACTCAAAGACCTCTCCCAATCCACATCTGACCGGGCCACCAACCTCAGACACCTTATGGAGAATCTTGGGATAACATTACCAGATGCACCAAAATCAACTCACCAAGAACCGCCAACTACTTCTCCATCTAATACAACTCAAGCGGCTAGTTCTCTTGATCATGAGGGAGGCAATGAAGGTGATGAGTTTGATGAGCTTGAACTTGAACCTACTAACCAAGAAACAAGCTCACACGTACATGATCACGAAGAACATGAGGAATCCGAAACTGAGGCTGAACAACAAGCAGAAGAACAGGCGGCCCAACCAGACACCCAAGTAGTACTAAGGAGAAGCCAAAGGGAAAGGCGACCAGCTTCAAATTGGATCAACACCAGAGTATACTACAATGCCTAAGCAGTAGCTCACCCAACTCAAGCTGTTTGCTCCCTAGCTCATGTTCCCTTAGAACATCAAGCATTTGCAGCAGTCCTCAACCAAGAACATATACCAAGAAACTATGAGGAAGCAAAGGAGCTTAAAGTGTGGAGAGATGCAGTTAAGGCTGAATGCAATGCCATGGACATCAATCACACTTGGGATGAGGCCGATTTACCTAAGGACAAGAGGACAGTGAGCTCCAGATGGATCTTTACCATTAAATACAAAAGCAATGGAGAGATAGAAAGATACAAGGCAAGACTAGTTGCAAGAGGTTTCACTCAGACCTATGGAGAAGACTACAATGACACCTTTGCACCAGTAGCCAAATTACACACTGTAAGGGTTCTTCTTATTGGACGGTCTAGTTACATTGGTTAGTGTCTACTCAGCCTAAGTATAAGCATCTTGGTCTCATGATAAGGGAAGGGTGATAAGGAAGGAAGAGCTACTTATGCAAGTGATATGATAAGGAAGCGTGTGTTGATAAGCTATCCTATAACGGTCATATATATATGTAACTCTACTTATCCCTAGTCTAGGTGACCTAGGTATCTTTCTATTTAAGGCTATGCAGCCTCATTGTAATCAACACACAATAATGAAATCGATTTCCCCCATCATCTAATTCTCCTTTACTCTATTCTCTCATACTTTATTCTTCATCCAGTCATAAACTCTTACAAAAACTATCATGGTATCAGAGCAGTCTTAATCCTTTCTAACCTTCCGCAAATCTTTTATTTGTGTGCTTTCCTTTCCTTGATTCTTCAAATCGTGTTATACTTGCAAAAAACGCTTACCTTGTGTTAATCATGTCTTAATCTATATTCTCTGAGATCAAAGATCCTCAAATCCATGGGAAATGAGTTGAATGAAGGCTAGACATGGTTATCACTTGCGTTTAGTTGTTTTTAAGCAAAGTCTAAGATATCCGCCATTGATGCACGGATTAATCTCCCAAGGAAGCTCCACTCAGCAGTAAAGATGGCTCCTTTCTTCATCTGAGAGGTGAAAGAAGCTTACCTCAGATCATCTGTTGTTAAGGTTCAGCGGTCGGAGCAAGTCTAGAGCTCCTGCTCATCTTAAATCTGCGTCCGCCATTGTTGTACGGTCCATCTCCTTAAAGACCGTGTCTTTCACGATTGAAACCTCTTCTCTTTTCATCCCAAAGGTGCAAGGTTCTATCTTGTGTTCATCTGTGCCCTTAGAAGCAAGAAAGGAAGCATCTTTAGTTGGAACACAAGCGTGTCCGTACTCATCTTCCTCGGGAAGGGTTTTACAGTGTCCGTACAGTTTGGGTTCAAACCTTAAAAGCAGTCTTAGAGGGGTTGCTTTGGGTGTCTAGGGCGGAAACTAAGTATTTTGAACCATAAAACTTCATTCTTCTCGGTTCCAGCTGCTGAGGTTGCTCACTAGAGATCTTCACAAATGGATAATACTAGGCCTATGGTTATCCCGGTCACTTTAAAGGGTCTCAACTACTTAATATGGTCCAGAATGGTGAAAACCACTCTCGGTGGTCGTGGACTTGGAATGCATCTTCTCCTAGACGAAGCACCACCAAAGGTATTCCAACAGGAGGATGGACAGGAGATTATGATTGTTGATGAAGAAAAATGGATTCAAGAGGATCAGTTTGTTTTGTCCATCATTCAGAGTTCACTTGATGGACCTATCTTGGAGGCATACTCGTATTGTGAGAGTGCTAGGGAGCTATGGGAAACACTCAAGAAGGTGTATGGCAATACTACAAATCTAAGTAGGGTGTTCGAAGTAAAGAGAGCAATCAACAACCTCCACCAGGAAGACTTGGAGTTCACGGTACATTTTGGCAAATTTCGCTCTCTATGGGCCGAGCTTGAAATGCTAAGACCAAACTCTATTGACCCAGAGGTTCTCCTTGCAAGGCGTGAACAGGACAAGGTCTTTGGTCTCCTTCTCACCCTGAATCCAATGTACAATGACTTGATCAAACATCTTTTGAGGTCAGATAAGCTCCCATCCCTTGAAGAAGTATGCGCATACATCCAGAGGGAACAAGGTTTCCATGGGCTTCTAAGTGGAAAGGGGGAGCTGGTGACAGCGAACAAAGGTGTATACTTCAAGCCAGATGATAGAAGAGGGTCATTTTGCGAACACTGCAAGAGGAAGGGCCATGGGAAGGACAAGTGTTGGATCCTCCATCCGCATCTCAAGCCACCCAAGTTCAGAGATGTCCAAGCCAACATTACCAAGGCGAAAGCTGACCAGGGAACATCTTCACGCAATCCAGAAGGACATGGGATGGCTGTAATCAATGCTCAAGCTGCACAAGTAGCTGATCAAGACCAGGTGGTAAAGCGGTCAGAACTTGATGCACTCATCAAAGCCTTGAAAGAAAGTTATGGTAATACTATGGGTTTCTCCTTTCATGCTTCTGCTCACACTATAAAATTGAATGATAAACCATTAGTGATTGACTCTGGTGCATCTCACCATATCATTAGCAATGTTGAATTGATTAGAGATTTAGAAACGGCTAATGGTCATGTTGTTATTGCTAATGGTGATCGAATTCCAATTAAAGGAGTAGGAAACTTGAACCTATTTGATAGAAAGACTAGAGCCTTCTTTATGCCTGATTTCACCTCTAATTTAGTCTCTGTTCATAAGGCCACAAATGACTTGGATTGCAATGTTATCTTCACCCCTAATGATGTGAAATTTCAGGATATTAAGACGAGCAAGATGCTTGGGAAAGGAATAACTAAGGATGGTCTCTATCTACTGAAGGATGATCAGCCTTTATCTTCTGTTTTATCTTCTGTTCCATGCTCTTTAGACTCTACTTCTGCTTATGCTAATAATGCGTTGTGGCATGCTAGATTAGGACATCCCCATTCTCGGGCTTTAAGCTTAATGTTGCCTAATGTTATGTTTAAAAAATGATGAGTGTGAAGCTTGTATCCTAGGCAAACATTGCAAGTCTATTTTCCCTAAATCTAAGACAGTTTATGCAAAATGTTTTGATCTTGTGCATTCTGTTATTTGGACTGCTCCTTGTCTATCTAGAGAAAATCACAAATACTTCATCACCTTCATAGATGAAAAATCCAAGTACACTTGGCTAACTTTGATTCAATCTAAGGATAGAATTTTAGAAGCCTTTGTGAATTTTCAGAACTATGTCACTAACCAATTCAATGCAAAGATTAAACTCTTAAGAACAGACAATGGTGGAGAGTATACCAACAATGCCTTCAAAGACCATCTTACCAAGCATGGCATTCTTCATCAGACGAGCTGCCCATACACACCACAGCAGAATGGTGTGGCCGAGAGGAAAAACCGTCATCTAATGGAGGTAGCAAGGTCCATGATGTTTCATTCCAAAGTTCCAAAGAGGTTCTGGGGAGATGCTGTGCTATCAGCTTGCTATCTCATTAACCGTATCCCTACAAGGATATTGGATGACATTTCCCCCTTTGAGGTATTGAACTCAACCAAACCTTCTATAGCTCACTTGAAAGTATTCGGTTGTGTGTGTTTTGTCTTGATTCCAGGAGAAAACAGAACAAAATTGGATGCTAAGAGCACAAGGGCAATGTTTATTGGGTATTCAACCACACAAAGAGGCTATAAGTGTTATGATCCAATAGCTCAGAAGGTTCTGGTATCAAGGGATGTCAAGTTCATTGAACACCGAAGCTATTATGATAAGCAGCAATGGGATGACTTAGCCGATTTGTCTGATATCTCCATGGATCGTGCCACGAACCTTCGCAATATCATGGATCACCTTGGCATTCCATTCACTACGGCTGGTCCTAGTCCGGCTCCTGGTTCATATCCGGTCCCGCAGAATGATTCTAGTCCTTCACGCTCATCCTCCCATGACACTAACTCGTCTCAACCTGGTCCTGACCCGTCCCGGCACATACCAAACATAGGAGCTGCACTTGACCGTGAAGGGGGGACACTTGATGACCCTGAACATGATATCCACGATCAAGTATCAGCACAATCAGATGATAGCCATGATCAAGTTGAAGAACCATCCGAGCCAATTCCATCCGAGCCAGTTCCATCTCTAAGGAGAAGTACAAGACTCAAGAAGGATCCATCAAACTGGGTGAATGCAAGAGTGTACTACAATGCCAATGCAGTTGCTCATCCGACCCAAGTCGTCTGCTCCTTTGCTTCATTTCCTGAAGAACATAAGGTCTTTATAAGCAACTTGGATCAGGGACATATTCCTACATCGTATGAAGAAGCTAAGGAACTCAAAGTTTGGAGAGATGCTATAAGTGATGAGACAGGAGCCATGGAAAGAAATCATACATGGGATGAAGCTGTGCTGCCCAAGGGAAAGAAGGCCGTGAGTTCAAAATGGGTGTTTACAATCAAGTACAAGAGTAATGGGGAGATTGAAAGATATAAGGCAAGACTTGTAGCAAGAGGATTCACTCAAACCTATGGTGAAGACTTTGGTGATGCTTTTGCTCCTGTAGCAAAATTACACACTGTGAGGATTGTGTTATCTCTAGCAACAAATTTAGAGTGGAATCTGTGGCAGATGGATGTGAGGAATGCATTCTTGCAAGGAGAGCTTGAAGAAGAGGTGTACATGCGACCACCTCCAGGCTTGGAAGGAATTGTTCAACCAGGTAAAGTCTTGAGATTGAGAAAGGCTATTTATGGTTTGAAACAATCGCCTAGAGCCTGGTATCACAAGTTGAGCATGACACTAAGGGATAGAGGATTCAGAAAGTCAGAAGCTGATCATACCCTTTTCACTCTTCCTAGCAAGTCAGGTATCATTGTGGTGTTGGTTTATGTGGATGATATCATTATCACCGGTGATGACAGGGAAGGAATTAGAGAAACCAAAACTTACCTTAAGTCTATATTTGATATTAAAGATCTAGGTCTGCTTAAGTACTTCCTAGGGATTGAGACATGTCGTTCAAAGGAAGGACTATTTCTATCTCAAAGGAAGTATACTCTTGATCTATTGTCTGAAACAGGGAAGTTAGATGCAAAACCGGCGACCACACCCCTGGAAGATAGCTACAAAGTTATCAGTAAGGGGGAGATTGAAGATCAATCATTCAATGACCCACAGCTCTACAGAAGACTAGTAGGTAAGTTAATCTATTTAACTCTCACCAGACCTGATTTGTGCTTCTCTGTGAATCAGGTTAGCCAGCACATGCAAGCTCCCAAGGTTCATCATTGGAACATGCTGGAAAGAGTTCTTAGATACTTGAGAGAAACTTCAGAGCAAGGAATTTGGATGGGAGCTAACAAAAGTTCAGAGATAGTGGGGTATTGTGATGCAGACTGGGCTGGAGATAGAGAAGACAGGAGATCCACGACAGGCTATTGCACCTTTGTTGGAGGCAACTTAGTCACATGGAAGACAAAGAAACAAAAGATAGTCTCCTGCTCCAGTGCTGAAGCCGAATACCGTGCCATGAAGAAACTCACTAATGAGCTAACATGGATCAAAGCCATTTTGAAGGACTTGGGAATAGAGACAACCAAGCCAATGACCATGCATTGTGATAACCAGGCAGCCATTCATATAGCCTCAAACTCGGTCTTCCATGAGAGAACGAAGCACATAGAGATTGATTGTCACAAAGTAAGACAAGCTGTGGAACAAGGGATAGTCCTACCATGCTATACTCGGAGTGTTGATCAGCTTGCTGACATCCTTACCAAGGCAACAACATCTAAGGTATATGAGTCCATTCTACCCAGACTTGGACTCATTGATATTGCTACTCCATAACTTCTCTAACCATAAGCAATCATACTCTTTTTCCCTTGTGTGTGTTTTTGTCCCATTGGGTTTTGCACCATAAGGTTTTTAATGAGGTGGTTGTTTATGGTTTCCAAGCTAAGTTCTCCGACAGAATTTAGCTTGAGGGGGAGTATTGGACGGTCTAGTTACATTGGTTAGTGTCTGCTCAGCCTAAGTATAAGCATCTTGGTCTCATGATAAGGGAAGGGTGATAAGGAAGGAAGAGCTACTTATGCAAGTGATATGATAAGGAAGCGTGTGTTGATAAGCTATCCTATAACGGTCATATATATATGTAACTCTACTTATCCCTAGTCTAGGTGACCTAGGTATCTTTCTATTTAAGGCTATGCAGCCTCATTGTAATCAACACACAATAATGAAATCGATTTCCCCCATCATCTAATTCTCCTTTACTCTATTCTGTCATACTTTATTCTTCATCCAGTCATAAACTCTTACAAAAAACTATCACTTCTCTCTTTAGCTACTAACCTTGATTGGGAGTTGTGGCAGATGGATGTCAAGAATGCCTTCCTACAAGGAGAACTAGAAGATGAAGTGTATATGACACCTCCACCAGGCCTTGAAGATACGGTGACTCCAGGAAAGGTTCTAAGGCTGAGAAAAGCTATCTATGGCCTCAAACAGTCACCAAGAGCTTGGTACCATAAGCTAAGTATCACACTTAGAGATAGGGGCTTTAGAAAGTCTGAGGCAGATCATACCCTCTTCACACTCCAAAGTCAAACAGGTATTGTAGTCATTCTCATCTATGTAGATGATATAATCATCTCAGGGAATGACAAGGTAGGAATTCAATCCACTAAGGTTTATCTTAAATCTATGTTTGATATAAAAGACTTGGGTGAACTAAAGTACTTCCTAGGGATATGGTGCGATCTCGATCAACCTTAATTTTAAGTTTTTGAAGATCAACCATGAATCAAGCAACCAAGACTATTTTTCTCAACTAGTTAGATATTATGGAGATTCTGGTAGTGCCAAAACTCAATTGGTTCATATTGAATCAAGAGATGGTCGAATTTTCCTTCTGTTGGACCATAGAGATCTAGTTCGACCACCCGAGCAAGTTCAAGAGGCTATACTTGTTTTTGATGATCCAAGGAACGTCTTAGCTCATCCACATACAAGAGATAAGGCTCAAAAGGCCCAGGAAGACACCAAGGACGAGCTGGGCCTACTCAAGGATAAGCCCAACAAGATGAGAGTTGAGCAGGGCCCATATTGGCCCATAAAGCTGAAGGATCGACCACCATGGGCTCTTATGGATGGGTATGGACGTGGTCCAAGTAGAAAAATAAGATTAAAAATAAACCAGCCTGTTGGTTTAATGTGTTTTGGTTTATAATTAGTCATTAAAATTAAACCAGAGAGTTAGTTAGAGTAGATTAGATAAGATATATCATTCTAGTATAATCTTGTTAGGATTAGATAAGTTAGTTAGGATATAATAGATTAGATATATTATTCTGATATATTCTTTTAGGATTAGATTAGTTAGTTAGGATATTATTTAGATAGGAATAAAGTAGTTAGGATATTATTCTGTAGATTAATTTAGATAGGATTATCTGCCTATAAAAAGGCTTCACTTCCCCATTGTAAACACACACATCGAATTTTATAAACAATCTTAAAGCTATTTTGCTTCTTGCTTTCTCTGTTCAGCCTAAGAACATTGACCCTTGATCACTAAAGAGTAGAGTAATCTACTGTGATATTCCATAGCTCTTTGCAGGGTGATCCTGTGCTAGTGGAATCAAACCCCTTCATCATTCACATCAATTGGAGAGTTAGTAACCTCCAATTAAACCCCTAATCACCGCCATCAATCACTTACCTACAAGGGAAGCTAGTAGCTCCCTTCCATTCAAATCATCAATCCGCTGCCTAAGGAGAGCTAGTAGCCTCCTTCCATACCTCTTAATCATCATCCTACCTGCCTTCAAGTCGATCCTCAGGATTAGAACAACCAGGGCCGCACCAAGTGGTATCAGAGCCTCTTGAAGGTTAGGGTTTGTGAAATCACTTTGATTTCAAAACCACCATCAATTTCTTTTCAATTTTTAAGTTTCATAAACAAATTCTTATCTTTCTATCTTTTGTAAGTCAGCTGAGCCTTTTCTGAATTACAAAATGATCTAAAAAAAGAACTGCAAAAAAAAAACGAAAATCAGACAAAAAAAAAAAAAAAAAAATCTTGCAATCTTTCTATCTTAAGTTTCAGTAGGTTTAGCTCTAGATCTTAGGTGATTGGGCTTTGATCTATTTTGAACTTGTTGGAATAATCTATCCTAGATTCATAATCATATATCCAGCAAATCTACCATGTATTCTTTTGGGAACAAAAGAAAATATGGAGAGAAGGCAAAACAACAAGCAACAAGGGAGAGAGTTGCACCTACCCAAACTGTGATCCTGAGTGAGAAGCAATTAGAGGATCTAACAGATCTGATCTACAATCAAATGAGAGAAAAAAAATTCCACAAGCCAAGGTGGGAAGCGCCTGATCTAAAACCAGTAAGTCCAAAGAAGCAAGTCAACAACAGAGGTCGATCCCTACTATTTTCAGGAAATAGAAAAGATCCTGAAGTATACTTGCAATGGGAAAGCGATATGGAAAAGTGGCTACAATTCAACAAAATTTCCAAGGAACTGGAGTTAGCACAAGTGGTCTCAGCATTCACAGGAAAAGCTCATGAATGGTGGTTAAAGGAAAACCCTCCAACTATCTACAAGAATTCAGTGCTAGATTGGAGAGGTCTTAAGGCACGGATGCATGAAGAATTTGTAGAGCAGTACCAATCCACCCCAACCAGAGTGACGTCTATATCACCATCAGCTAAGGAGCTCAAAATAAATAAACATGAAGAAGATACAGAAGATTCCATCTTGCAGACTATCAACAAACCCAAACAAGACATACAACCAATCATCGGATCATAGAAACTAGACCCAGAGGAATTAAGCAACATATCGACTTGTTAAAGAAGCTCAACTCATCAAGAAATCACTGAAAAAAATAATTGGATCAAAAACTATTCAGATGAAGGAGATATTCAACTTCCAAGTCGGCAAACGACCACTGAATCCGAAGGACATAATCGTTTACTTATTGAAGGACCCCAAGAGAACCAGGATGAACCAAGTTCTGAACCAACTTTTTTTGGAAACCTAACCCTTCATAGGAGCCTGTCGAATTGGATTAATGTCCAAATTCCTTATGGTTTAAAAGTTATTCAACTTCTAAACCAGGAGATGCTTGGTTTGCCCTGTTTGCAAGCTCACAGATTCAACCACTTACAAACCAAAATTTGGCGACCAGGAGAGGAATATAATCATTCTGGAGACATATCTGATCATCCAGGAGCATTATCCATCATCTTAGAGGGCTCGGATTTGAGGACAAATCCTTTCAAAGGAGGAGGGGATGGTGCGATCTCGATCAACCTTAATTTTAGGTTTTTGAAGATCAACCATGAATCAAGCAACTAAGACTATTTTTCTCAACTAGTTAGATATTATGGAGATTCTGGTAGTGCCAAAACTCAATTGGTTCATATTGAATCAAGAGATGGTCGAATTTTCCTTTTGTTGGACCATAGAGAGCTAGTTCGACCACCCGAGCAAGTTCAAGAGGCTATACTTGTTTTTGATGATCCAAGGAACGTCTTAGCTCATCCACATACAAGAGATAAGGCTCAAAAGGCCCAGGAAGACACCAAGGACGAGCTGGGCCTACTCAAGGATAAGCCCAACAAGATGAGAGTTGAGCAGGGCCCATATTGGCCCATAAAGCTGAAGGATCGACCACCATGGGCTCTTATGGATGGGTATGGACGTGGTCCAAGTAGAAAAATAAGATTAAAAATAAACCAGTCTGTTGGTTTAATGTGTTTTGGTTTATAATTAGTCATTAAAATTAAACCAGAGAGTTAGTTAGAGTAGATTAGATAAGATATATCATTCTAGTATAATCTTGTTAGGATTAGATAAGTTAGTTAGGATATAATAGATTAGATATATTATTCTGATATATTCTTTTAGGATTAGATTAGTTAGTTAGGATATTATTTAGATAGGAATAAAGTAGTTAGGATATTATTCTGTAGATTAATTTAGATAGGATTATCTGCCAATAAAAAGGCTTCACTTCCCCATTGTAAACACACACATCGAATTCTATAAACAATCTTAAAGCTATTTTGCTTCTTGCTTTCTCTGTTCAGCCTAAGAACATTGACTCTTGATCACTAAAGAGTAGAGTAATCTACTGTGATATTCCATAGCTCTTTGCAGGGTGATCCTGTGCTAGTGGAATCAAACCCCTTCATCATTCACATCAATTGGAGAGTTAGTAACCTCCAATTAAACCCCTAATCACCGCCATCAATCACTTACCTACAAGGGAAGCTAGTAGCTCCCTTCCATTCAAATCATCAATCCGCTGCCTAAGGAGAGCTAGTAGCCTCCTTCCATACCTCTTAATCATCATCCTACCTGCCTTAAAGTCGATCCTCAGGATTAGAAAAACCAGGGCCGCACCAGGATAGAAGTATGCCGAACACAAGAAGGCCTCTTCTTATCACAAAGGAAGTACACACTTGATCTTCTAGTTGATGCAGGAAGGGTACAAGGTGGAACGTGAGGGGGAGCTTGGAGATGAGATGTTTGGAGACACCAAACTCTATAGGAAGATGGTTGGTAAGCTAATTTATCTAACCATTACTAGACCTGACTTGTGCTATGCTGTGAATCAGGTCATTCAACATATGCAAGCCCCAAAGGTGCATCACTGGAACATGGTGGACCGGATCTTAAGATACCTGAAAGGGACACACGACCAAGGCATCTGGATGGGGCGCAACGGAAGCTCTGAAATCGTGGGCTATTGTGATGCTGATTGGGCTGGAGACAGGAATGATAGGAGATCAACTACCGGTTATTGCACATTCATTGGAGGCAACCTAGTTACTTGGAAAACAAAGAAGCAGAAGGTGGTTTCTTGTTCAAGTGCTGAAGCTGAGTACCGAGCCATGAGGAAGCTCACCACAGAACTTACCTGGCTCAAGAATCTGCTCAAGGATCTAAACATAGAAGTCACAACACCAATCACCATGCATTGTGACAACCAAGCTGCCATACATATAGCATCCAACAATGTATTTCATGAGAGAACCAAGCACATTGAAGTAGACTGCCACAAAGTGAGACAAGTAGTGGAGCAAGGAGTTGTCCTACCCTGTTACACAAGGAGCTCGAATCAACTTGCAGATATATTCACCAAATCCGCAAGTTTAAAGGTATGTGAGTCCATATTTCCAAAACTTGGGCTCATATACCTTCCCAACCAGGGAATCCCCTAGCCAAAAGATCCATACTCTTTTTCCCTTAAGATGTTTTTGTCCCAAAGGGTTTTGCATCTTAAGGTTTTTAATGAGGTGAGTCTTTATGGTTCTAAGCTTAACCATTCATCATGGTTGAGCTTGAGGGGGAGTATTAATCTACACACGACAGCAAGCCCAACTATAAGACTTCTAGAAGAAAGATACAGGCGGCTGGGAGAAGTTAATGGTCTGTGATGTCGATTACTCAAGTGAGGAAAGGAAGTTAATGACCTTGGATGTCGACTACTCAAGTAAGGAAAGGAAGTTAATGGCCTGGATGTCGATTACTCAAGGTTGGAAAGGAAGTTAATTACTTCCCCTTTGAGAGTTAGGCAACAAATAGTTTATGGAAAGTAAATATGTGAACCTAATTAATGTAACTAATGTATTTATTGTAACTTAGGCTATAAATACTCTAACCTATGTAACTAATCTGTCAAGGAAATATAATTCTCCTTCTCTAATTCTCTCATACCAGCCGCCAGCTCTCTCTCTCTCATTTGTCACGAAATCTCTTCCTCTTAGTCTTCCATACTTTTGTTCTTCATCTTATTCAGAAAACTCTCTCTAATCTTCTCTTATATTCCGCATATTCTTACAATCCAAGTGTATTTAGATTTCTCATCAATAAAACTAACAAAGTATTTCTGATTATCTCTAGATAAACATGGTGCAGTCCATACATCAGAGTGAACAAGTTCAAAGCAATTGGCAGACATTGTTTGAGACTTAGGAAAAACAGACCTACAGTGTTTTCCTAGGATACAAGCTTCACATAAATCATTATTGAAAGACATCCTAGGAAACATTATTTCTAGAACTTTAAAATGAGGATGACCAAGCCTGGCATGCCATAAACCACCATTCATTTTAGAATTATTCAAATTGGAAAAGCAAGTAACTAAGCGGTTGGGAGAGAGGTCTTCAAGCACATATAAATCGTTTCTTGTAACACCTTTTCCAAGAACCTCTTGAGTTTCAATATCCTGAAACACAAAGTCATTAGGCCCAAAAATAGCATGGCAATTTAAATCTGTTGTGGCTCTTTTGACAGATAGTAAATTTGAGGTGAATGATGGCATGTAAAAGGCACGAGTTTCTTTGTTAAATAGCCTAAGATCTCCTACTCCTTCTATTGGCACATTAGTACCATTTGCAATCAAAACATTTCCTATGGCTGGTTCAACATTTTTAATCAGGTTAAGATCACTTATCATATGGTGAGATGCTCCTGAGTCTACTATCAATGGTTTAGACTTACTGAATGCATTAAATGAGGCATGTAGTGATCTACCAATGACGGCATTACCAGAGTTATCTTTGAAGGCTTTGATGAGAGCCTCAAGGTCGGACTTTTTGACATACTCAGACTGAGCTGGTTGATAGGACACCATTTGAGCTGGTTGAACTTGAGTACCGCCACTTGTCCCGGATGAGTTTGATGAACTTGCTGGAGCATTGGTAAGTTGGTAAGGAAGGCCTTTCTTGTGGTAATGACCTATCTCCTGTGTGTAGTGAGCTCTGGGAACTTCCTTTCATTTGCTAGGCTTTAAGTGCGGATGAAGAATCCAACACTTTTCTTTGGTATGCCCTTTCCTTTTACAGTGATCACACATCATGTTCTTCTTGTCTTCAGGCTTGTAGAACCCTTTGTTGGCAGTAATTGTTTCTTCTTCTTGCTTGTAGATGCCCTTATGTGCTGTGATTAACTCTCCTTTCTTTCCAAACAAGCCATTTGATCCACATTCCTTCTGAATTTGAGAACATACATCTTCAAGGGAGGGAAGCTTGTCTGACCGCAGGATATGTTTGATAAGATCATTGTAGGCTGGACTTAAGATCATGAGAAGGCTGAACACCTTGTCCTGCTCTCGCCTTTCTTTGATAACTTCTGGATCAAAGGATGTTGGTCTAAGCATGTCAAATTCTGCCCAAAGAGAACTGAATTTCCCAAAGAGAACTGTGAAATCTGAGTCATCTTGGTTGAGGTTGTGGATTGCCTGCTTGACTTGGAAGATGCGAGTCAGATTTGAGGTGTTCCCATAAACCTTTTTGAGGATTTCCCAAAGTTCCATTGAGGTTTCACAATGAGAGTAAGACTCAAGTATAGGTCCATCTAATGAGTTTTGGAGAATGGAGAGAACATAGAGGTCTTCTTGGTGCCATTTCCTTTCATCAGTTATCACCATTTCTTCTCCATCCTCATTTTGGATCAGACAAGGTGGAGCTTCATTAAACAGTAGCTGGTCCCCAAGACCTCTTCCTCCTAAAGCAGTTTTAATATCCGAGACCATAACACATAGTTAAGGCCTTTGAGAATCACTGGGACAGAGATTTGCCGAGAGTTTTCCATACTTCAAGCTTTTGAGGACAGTACAATAATGGAAGTTAATGCTTGAGACCCACGTTTGAGTTGAGTCTGACCAGGGAAGAGAATAGCTTGAAGGAGAAACTTGGGATAAGACGATTTTATCTTGAAATGAGCTGCCTTTAGCTTGGTTCAGCTTTCCTTTCACAAGCGATTTATAATCAGTACGGATGAAACACCCACTCTTCGCGGTTAGTGTTCAGGACTTCTTCTTTGAGGATTCAAGAGTTTAGCCTGTGGATAAACCTCCTGAACTGAAGAAAGACCAGAAAGGAGTTGACTTTGATGAGTGTGAAAGGAGGTGTACGGACCACTAGGTTTTGGGAGCGAGCGCGGAGAAGACGAGTACGGCCTGTGATTATAGTGCGCAAGACTTGGTCTTTTAAACCACCGGTTGTTTCTACAGAAAGGGTGAGTCATTTTCACCTTCCTTGGAACAGAAATGACTTGGACCGAGAGCTTCTGGGAGACTTGGTCCGTACAAAAATGGCGAGACCAAGAGAGCCGTACAACAATGGTGAAGAGAGATATCTAAGAAACTAAGCTACTAAGACACAAGATATAACCACATCTAATCTTCCTCAACCCATCACCCATGGATCTGGGGATCTTAAATCTCAGAGAGGATAGATTAAGACATGTTTATCTTCAAGGTAAGTGCTTGATTCTTAACTTTGGATTCGAATGAAAAAGGAAGGAAAAGAAATTTGCGGTTTATGAAGGATGAAAGAGCAAATGCTCTGATACCATATAAGTTTTAGAGATTCAAGTTTCAAGAGTTTTAGAGAGTTTTAGGGAGTTTAGGGAGCTAGAGAGATTTAGGGAGTTTAGAGAGTATGAGAAACATGTTTTATTATTCGAATTGTTTGAATACAAGTGAAGGCCTAAGAGGTCCTTTTATAGCAAAATAGATAAACCTAGATGATTCTACTTTAGGTAAAGAGGTGTGGACTCCTTTTGTGCTGGCGGCTCCTTTCCCCTTTTGTGCTGGCATGGGTGAGTCACCATGCCTTCTAGAAGATCCTACTTAGCCGTTTAACATCTCTTTTCTTTGGTAGAATGCATCTTCATTCCAACACTCTAATGCTAAGGAACTATGGGAGACTTTAAAAACAGTATATGGCAATACAACTAACCTCTTAAGAATTTTTGAGGTCAAGAAAGATTTGAATGAGCTTAAACAGGAAGATATTGAGTTTACTAAACACTATGGATCATTCAGAGCATTGTGGGCAAAGCTGGAGATGCTTAGACCAGTCTCAGTTGATCCACTAACTCTTCTTGAAAGAAGAGAGCAAGATAAGGTGTTTGGACTATTAGAAATAAGGAAGGAAAAGGAGCCAAGGCCAAGACAAGGTCAGGCCGTGTTCAAACTCAACATTGTTCAAGCTCAGCATTACCACATCCAAACTCCTAATGCTAAGCTTGAGGGGGAGTATTGGACTGAGAAGCAAAGAAAGAAGAGGAGTGACCAGAAGCTCTACGCCATCAATAATGGTGATCTATTCAAGCCCATCACAGCCAGAAGAATAAGGCCATCCATAAGGTGCATTGCCCAGACGGCCCATAAGATGCATTAGTCCATTCAAAGAATAAGGAGGCCCAGGACCAAAGGAACACTAGACAGCCCAAGTGTGCACAGGCCTGTATAAATAAGAAAGGAATTGAGTACATGAGCCAGCCTGTGTGCAAATACCTCCACAAAGGCCCAACTCCACAAGAAACCTTCTAGAAGGACAAGAAAAGTTGTTGGTGGCCAAGAAGCAAGCATTCACGTGTGGTTAAGGAGGAGAAGGCAGTTAATGATAAGTCACTATCAACCTTGCTCTCCACACCATTCAAATTCAAACCATTTTCCCCCTCTTCTCTTCACTTGTGTCTCTATAAATACTCTTCACATGTAACCATTTAAGACTAAGGAAATACAAATTATCCTTCACATTCTTTCTTCTTGCAATTTATACTTTATATGTTTAGCTTCCTAATCTTAGTTAATCTCTCTTAATCTTCAACTAAACTCTTCTATTCTCTTGTTTATTTCCGCTAATTCTTACATGGTATCAGAGCATGGTCTTGAATCAAGCAGATTCATATCTTCCCTTGCAATAAATCATCCTAATCTACTCACTCTGAGATTGAACAATCCTCAAAACCTAAATGGTGCTGAGTTGTGAGAGGTTAGGATAGTTTATTTCTTGTGGATTGACCACTCCAAACTTCAATTAAACCTCTCCTGTTTCATTTCCAATTAAACGTTTTCTCAAAATCTTTGTAAAACTGTTTTATCCATTGGGTAATAGCTTTATCCAATGGTCCAAAATTTGAATTTCAAATTGTTTCATACAATTCTACTCTCCTCATCATCTACAATGGTGTATAAAACTTTGTCTTAAAAATCTTTTATGGTTCAAAGACAAAGCTTGAAGAAGAGAAAGAATTCAAAATTGCTTCAACATTTAGGAAGCATTGCTTGGACCAGTGGGTAAACCGTTTTGCTTCACTGGTTTCACGGCTATTTAGCCACGAAAAACACCTCTTTTATTTTGTTCTGATTATCCTAGTGTATGTAATTATCAGAAAACTTCTTCTCATAAGTTATTTTGATGATACAACCCTTTAACCAATGGGTAAAGCTAGTGACCATTGGTCCATGTGTGTTTTTCTTTGGAAATGTTAAACCGTGGCTAGATAGATGACAATGAAGAGGAAAGAATGGTGGCGGTTGCTTGGAATCACAAAGTGGGAAGAAATAGATGGGTTCCTAAAATCACTAATCCATTGGTTAATTAAGTGTACTCATTTGAGCAAGAACACTTATGACCAAGATTAGCTTAAGTACCATTCTTTTCCTTTCTTCTTAAGACCCATCCAGTTCTCTAAGTCATTTATTGGATTTCAAATCGAAAGACAACCATTTTTGAATTTGTCAAATGTTTTCTATTATCCATTGGACAATAACTTGAACTATTGGGTATTAGTGTCTTTCCTTTGAGAAAGTAAGCCACTTCAAGCCATAGTCCACTTTGAATTTCCATGGATAGCAAACCTTAAGCATTCAACTAAACCGTAACCTTGGACCTGTCTCCTCTCTTGTGTAATGAGAGACACTTTAGCTTGTTGTTCAAGAATTTTGGTTTGTGCTTGTTTTGTATTTAAAACCTTGGACAAAGTTTCCATTCATGTGAAATGTGGAACAACAAAGTCCATTGAAGTGTAGTTGGAGCTCATTTTGGTGATACAATTGAGAACCATGTCTAATTTCCTCACTTAGATGGAAAGTATGCTTTGTGGTTGCCACTAGAATGGATCTTCCACATCAGAAATCTTACTAAGCTAATTAAGGATTTCAAGTCATGATGCATCCTATTGCGCCCTTGTGAGGAATTTTGGAAGAGAACCATGGTTGTATGCATTGCATCAGAAACTATGTTGTATCCAAATCCAAATTCTTAATTTAAGGAAGAGTGAATACTAACTTATTTATACTACATCCTGTTTCTATTGCTTTACTCTTATGAGTTTAAGCCTTGAAATCATGAGAATCTTGTGTATGGATGTCTTTATGTGTCTCCTTATGCAGGAAAAGAAGTTAATCACTTGTGATGTTGTAAAGCAATCCGTGAGAAGGAATCTCAAAACCAATGAAGGAGAGCAATCCATGAGGGGGAGCCTCCAATTTCAGAAGCATTCAATTAATCAAATCAGCCTGTAAGAAAGAATCACAAAGGCTTAGTATCAAAGCCTTTGTCAAAGGCTATCTCTAAACTCTTATCTATCTCAATTTGATTAAAATTCTGATTTAGAATTGTTTAAAAGAGGGAAGTGAACCTTGGTGAACTATGCTTGGCATTTAAGACCATAGATGAATCCAAAAGTCCTCTTCAAAACCACTTAAGGGAAGTGAACCATGTTTTCCTTTATTCTCAAAAGTATAAGGAAGCATGATGAATCCAAAATTCCTTAAGGGATCCTTTCACTTTCTGTCTCATTCTCTTAATTCTGCTTATACTCAATCAGTCTCCTATAATCTTGGTTACTTATACTCTAATCATTACTTTAGTTCAATTGATCTTTGCTATTGTCTTATTTGAATTCTTAAATTGCACATTTATAACTTTGATATTCCTCATGGCATACTTGAAATTCTTCTTCTTTATAACTTGCTTAAGGGTAAAGGAGACCATGAGAGCCTCAAAGAAAAGATGGCAAGCAGGGATTCATACAAAGCAACACCAAATCATGAAGGACTAAAGGAGTGAAAACATTGGAAAGAAGTGGCACTCTACATTACCTTACACATCAGAGTCTATCCTTCAAGGGTATATTCCTGAGTGAAGAAGTGGGAGTGTTGGACATAAACTACAAGAGGTAACTCACGGCCAGAAGGTTATAAGCAAGCTCTTGGTCAATGTGATAAGGAAGGAAGGTTACATTATGAGTGATAAGGAAGCTTGTGTGATAAGCGAATGTGTATAAGTGATAAGCAAGTGTATAACGGTCTTATATGTAATCTCTCTTATCCCTAGCACTAGGTAACCTAGCTAGCTTCCTATTTAAGGCTATGTATTCCTCATTTGTAGACATAATAATATGAAGTAATCGATTCTTGCTACTTCTCTTTTGGCCTTAATGGCGGCTCCACCATACTCGGTCTCTCTCTTTCTCTAATCTTCTATACTTCTTAAACTCTCATGGTATCAGAGCAGTGTTAAGCGCTCAAAGTCTCTTTTCATTCCGCAAATCTTCCCTTTTATCTTAACCTTAAAGCTTGAGTGACTATTGCTTTGGTCGAAACAAGTTTAGAGCATTCGCTCTTCATTAAACCTTGTCCGCCATTGTTGTACGGACACTTTCCTCAAAAGAACGTGTCTTTCGCGTTCAAATCCATTCCTTTCTTCAGTACTTAGGTCGAAGGGTCTTCCTGAGCTCGTCCGTGGTTTTAGAAGCTTGAAAGGAGGCGTCTTTAGCTGATTCCAAGAGTGTCCGTACTCGTCTTCCTCGGCAAGGGTTTTGCAGAATCCGTACAATCCGCGCTAAAACCTTGAAAGGAGGCTCCTTTTCTTTCAAGACAGTGCTATTGAGTCTTGTTCAGGTTTGCTTTTCTTTCCTGAGTAGCAGTTCTGTATCTGGTCGAGTGCTCTGCCTTCCTTGGAACGCAAGTAGGGTTCTCTGTTCTGGGTTTGGTACGTCTCGGCTGTTTTGCTTCTTAAGGGGATTTCTTAAGGAAAAGGAGATTCTTAGATTAAGGTTGGAACGGTGTTAGGATAAAGGTGACTCTTTTGAGGTGTTTTAGGTCACAGAATCACTTGTAACTTCTAAAATGGAAAACACAAGGCCTATGGTTATCCCTGTTACCTTAAAGGGACTTAACTACCTTCTATGGTCCAGAATGGTAAAAACTACTCTAGGTGGTCGAGGACTAGGGATACATCTTCTCCTAGATGAAGCTCCACCATAGGCGTTCCACCAAGAAGATGGACAGGAGATCATGATTGTTGATGAGGAGAAATGGATTCAGGAAGATCAGTTTGTTCTGTCTATCATTCAAAGCTCACTGGATGGACCTATCCTAGAAGCCTACTCTTACTGTGAAAGCGCTAAGGAGTTATGGGAAACCCTTAAGAAGGTCTATGGTAACACCACCAATCTCAGTAGGGTCTTTGAAGTAAAAAGAGCTGTCAACAACCTTCATCAAGAGGACTTGGAATTCACAGCTCACTTTGGCAAATTCCGCTCCCTTTGGGCAGAGCTTGAGATGCTTAGACCCAACTCTACCGATCCAGAGACACTTCTTGCAAGGCGTGAACAAGACAAAGTGTTTGGTCTTCTTCTCACTCTGAATCCTATGTACAATGATCTGATCAAACATCTACTCAGATCAGAGAAGCTTCCATCTCTCGAAGAAGTGTGTTCCTACATCCAGAGAGAACAAGGGTCTCACGGTTTATTCAGTGGAAAAGGAGAGCTTGTAACTGCAAACAAAGGGGTGTACTTCAAGCAGGATGATCAGAGAGGTTTGGCTTGTGATCACTGCAAAAGGAAGGGTCATACTAAGGACAAATGCTGGATCCTGCATCCACATCTTAAACCTCCAAAATTAAAAGATTTCCGAGCCAACATCATCAAGGCAAAGGTTGAATCAGGGGGAGGATCCTCGTCACAACATCAAGAAGGAGATGGCACGGCTAATATCAATGCTCAAACGGCTCAGATCGCAGTTCAGGACCAGGTGGTGAGGCGGTCAGAACTTGATGCTCTTATCAAAGCTCTGAAGGAAAGCTATGGTAATGTGACAGGTTACTCTTACCATGCTTCTGCATATACTATGAAACTAGATGAAAAACCACTAGTCATTGATTCAGGAGCATCACATCATATGATTAGTAATGTTGATTTGATTAAGGACTTAGAACCGGCTAAAGGTCATGTAGTCATTGCAAATGGTGATAAGATTCCAATTAAAGGGGTAGGGAATTTAAAATTATTTGATAGAAAGACTAGGGCTTTCTTCATGCCTGACTTTACCTCGAACTTGGTTTCTGTACATAAGGCTACAAATGATTTGGATTGCAATGTTATCTTCACTCCTAATGATGTTCATTTTCAGGATATTAAGACAAGTAAGACGCTTGGGAAAGGAATAACTAAGGATGGTCTTTATTTGCTGAAAGATGATCAACCTTTAGCTTCTGTTTTAAGTTCTTTAGAATCTACTCCTGCTTATGCTAATAATGTGTTATGGCATGCTAGACTAGGGCATCCCCACTCTCGGGCTTTGAGTTTAATGTTACCTAATATTGTGTTTAAGAATGATGTATTGAGCTGAATAAGGGAGTGGATAGAGTTCACTAATACAATGGACAATGTGGACATGTGAGGTGCGGTACATGGACGGCCCAGCGAAGATGGTGCGGTACATGGACGGCCCAGCGAATGCAGAAGTTAGACAAGTCAAGGAATGAAGTGGCCCAAATGAATAAGAGGAAGCCCAACAGCTGAAATGACCTTCTAGAAGGAGTTTGGAGCCGTTGGAGACACTCACCAAGCGAGATCACGTGTGGAGAGAAGCTCCCACCCGTTAGGAGCTGTCACTTTCATGTCTTGGATCCAGCAAGTATTCCCTTTGTTTATTATTTGTGTCACTTTCATGCACAAGTCGAGAGTCCTGTATGTCTGGCTATAAGTATCTATTGGACGGTCTAGTTACATTGGTTAGTGTCTGCTCAGCCTAAGTATAAGCATCTTGGTCTCATGATAAGGGAAGGGTGATAAGGAAGGAAGAGCTACTTATTCAAGTGATATGATAAGGAAGCGTGTGTTGATAAGCTATCCTATAACGGTCATATATATATGTAACTCTACTTATCCCTAGTCTAGGTGACCTAGGTATCTTTCTATTTAAGGCTATGCAGCCTCATTGTAATCAATATACAATAATGAAATCGATTTCCCCCATCATCTAATTCTCCTTTACTCTATTCTTTCATACTTTATTCTTCATACAGTCATAAACTCTTACAAAAACTATCATGGTATCAGAGCAGTCTTAATCCTTTCTAACCTTCCGCAAATCTTTTATTCGTGTGCTTTCCTTTCCTTGATTCTTTCAAATCGTGTTTGATCTTGTGCATTCGGATTTTTGGACTGCACCTTGTTTATCTAGAGAAAATCAGAAATATTTAATCACCTTTATAGATAAGAAATCTAAATATACCTGGATAACCTTGTTGCAATCCAAAGATAGAGCTTTAGAGGCCTTTATAAAATTTCAGAACTATATTACTAATCATTTCAATGCAAGGATCAAAATCTTCAGATCAGACAATGGTGGGGAGTATACAAGTAATGCTTTTAAAGATCATCTTAATAAGCATGGAATTCTTCATCAGACTAGCTGTCCCTATACACCTCAACAGAATGGTGTGGCCGAGAGAAAGAACCGCCACTTGATGGAAGTATCTCGGTCCATGATGTTCCAATCCAAAGTCCCAAAGAGGTTCTGGGGAGATGCGGTTCTTACAGCTTGCTATCTCATTAACAGAGTTCCCACAAGAGTTCTCAATGATCTCTCACCGTTTGAGGTACTAAACTCTACCAAACCTTCATTAACTCACCTCAAAGTGTTTGGGTGTTTGTGCTTTGTGTTGGTTCAAAGCAAAGAGTACAAAGTCTATCTTCATTGGGTACTCTACTACTCAACGTGGTTACAAATGTTATGATCCTGAGGCCAGAAAGGTGCTTGTGTCCCGGGATGTTAAATTCATTGAAGAAAGAGGCTATTATGGTGATCAACAATGGGATGATCTAGCTGACCTAACCAGCATATCCTCAGATCAGGCCACCAGTCTTCGACACATCTTTGATCACCTCGGCATTCCTCTCTCCAAGCAACCATGTTCAGACACTGTCCAAAGCCCAAAGCCTAGCTCACATTTGGGTCCTGACCATGCTCCGCACGTTCCACATAGTCCAAGTTTATCTCACCCAAATACTGATGCAAGCTCATCTCAGCCACCGCTTGATCGAGAGGGGGGAACACATCTTGAAGAAGATCAAGATCATGCTCAAACTACTCAGGAAGACCATGACCACGATATCTCTTCTTCTGAAAGCCTTGATCAACCGGAAGAAGGACATGATCAAGCAGCAGAGTCATCACAACAAGCTCCACCTCTAAGAAGAAGTACAAGACTCAAGAAGGATCCATCAAACTGGGTGAATACTAGAGTGTATTACAATACAAGTGCTGTTGCTAATCCATCCCAAGTCGTTTGTTCCTTTGCGTCATTCCCTGAAGAACATAAGGTCTTCATAGGCAGGTTGGATCAGGGACATGTTCCTACTTCTTATGAAGAAGCTAAGGAACTTAAAGTCTGGAGAGATGCTATAAGCGATGAGACAGGAGCCATGGAAAGGAATCACACATGGGATGAAGCTGTGCTACCCAAGGGAAAGAAGGCAGTAAGCTCAAAGTGGGTGTTTACAATCAAATACAAGAGCAATGGAGATATAGAAAGATATAAGGCCAGGCTTGTAGCAAGAGGATTCACCCAAACCTATGGTGAAGACTTTGGTGATACTTTTGCTCCTGTGGCAAAGTTGCACACTGTGAGGATTGTTTTATCTCTAGCAACAAATCTGGAGTGGGAACTGTGGCATATGGATGTGAGAAATGCATTCTTGCAAGGAGAGCTTGAAGAAGAAGTCTACATGCGCCCCCCTCCAGGCCTTGAAGAAATTGTTAAACCAGGCAAAGTCTTGAGATTGAGGAAGGTTATTTATGGATTGAAACAATCGCCCAGAGCCTGGTATCACAAGTTAAGTATGACACTAAGGGATAGAGGATTCAGAAAGTCTGAAGCTGATCACACCCTCTTCACCCTTCCTAGCAAGTCAGGTATCATAGTTGTATTGGTCTATGTGGATGACATTATTATCACTGGTGATGACAGGAAAGGAATTGAAGAAACCAAAGCTTACCTTAAGTCTATATTTGATATTAAAGATTTAGGCTTGCTTAAGTATTTTCTAGGGATTGAAATATGTCGTTCTAAAGAAGGACTATTTTTATCCCAAAGGAAGTATACTCTTGATCTATTGTCTGAAACAGGGAAGTTAGATGCAAAACCAGTGACTACACCATTGGAGGATAGTTACAAAGCTATCAGTGAGGGGGAGATTGAAGATCAACCATTCGAAAACCCAAAGCTCTACAGAAGACTAGTAGGTAAGCTAATCTATTTAACTCTTACTAGACCTGATCTGTGTTTCTCTTACAATCAATTCAAGAGCTCTAGAACGGGGATGCCCTAGTCTAGCATGTTGGAATGAAGATGCATTCTACCAAAGGAAAGAGATGTTAAACGGCTAAGTAGGATCTTCTAGAAGGCATGGTGACTCACCCATGCCAGCAGAAAAGGGGAAAGGAGCCGCCAACACAAAAGGAGTCCACACCTCTTTACCTAAAGTAGAATCATCTAGGTTTATCTATTTTGCTATAAAATGACCTCTTAGGCCTTCACTTGTATTCAAGCAATTCGAATAATAAAATATTTTTCTCATACTCTCTAAACTCCCTAAATCTCTCTAGCTCCCTAAACTCCCTAAAACTCTCTAAAACTCTTGAAACTTGAATCTCTAAAACTTATATGGTATCAGAGCATTTGCTCTTTCATCCTTCATAATCCGCAAATTTCTTTTCCATTCCTTTTCATTCGAATCCAAAGCTAAGAATCAAGCACTTACCTTGAAGATAAACATGTCTTAATCTATCCTCTCTTGTTGGAATGAAGAAGAAATGATGAAAGATGAAAGCCTTCACTTACAAGTATAAAGGCGTGAGTATCTAGGTCAAAGGAGAGTGTCTAAGGCTTGTTTGTGTTTTTAGTGTTATGTTATCCTTATAAGCCATTCAAGTATAACGCTATCCTTGTTTCCAAACAAACCTAGACTAGATTAGTATAAATACCTTACTCTCTTCACATTTGTAAGAAAGATGAATCATTCTCTTCATAATAATAAAAATAAATCCTTTCTCTCTCTAAAACTCTCTCTTCACCAATGGTGAATCATTATTTCTCATTCTCACATGGTATCAGAGCAGGTTTCGATCGATTCTCTTCATGAAACCTTCAAAATCTTCAATTTCTTGCGCTACCTTCAAAACCAAGGCTGCCGAGAAGTCCGCCATCTTTGATCGTGAATTCCGATCGAACCACGACAGATTTTCACGATCTGTTTTCTCTGGATTGTTCTCCGGCGAATTCTAAAGACTCGACAACTTGAATCGCATCATTTGGCCACGGGAATCAAAAGATATGAGTTTTGTTGCAACAGATATCCGCGATCGTCTTCCTCCGCGAAGGTCTCCATTGAAGCGACCATAAAAGCTCGAGATCTTCCTCAATTTCAATCAAACCACCGCCAAAACTGTAGAAGGAAGAGTCCTGTTGAAGAATCAAGAGGTCCGGTCTTACCCTAAGGTGATTTTAAAGACGTTCTTGATCAGTTCTTCTCGACGGCGTCGTGATCGGCTCCATCGGGAATCTCCGACTTTGCAACAAGCATAACTTCTTCAAAACTTCATCAAATCATGCGATTCCAAAGCCAAACCTCAAGTATATTGAGTCTAGTTGATGAATCGGGAGGTCCACTTTGCCCCTTTCCAGGTTTTGTAGCTTCCTTGCTCTGTTTCTTGAAATCGGTCCTGTTTCGTCCGCTTCTGGGTAATTGACTTCAATCTCTCAATTTACTCGATCTGTTTCGAATCTTGGACGATCAAATCTTAGTTTAGGATATTGTGAAGAGGTTCAGAAAGTTTGATTGCAATCCAATGATTTTTTTGACTTCAAGAAAGTGTTTCTTGCAAGATAAGAAAAATTTCGAATTTGGAAAAAAGGCGGGAATGTTGTTTTTGAAGTCTTGTTGGTTATTGAAAACGGTTTTCACCTCTGAATCATCTATGTCTGAGTAGTAAAGAGACGTTATAGTTGTTGGCAAGTGGTTAGGAGGAGGTTGAAGTTGTTAGGATCAGTTGCTCACTCGCCCTTAGCAAGTAGAGGGCGCGTGAGGTAGGTTTGTGTGTAGCGGCCTTTGTTGCATGATTTGAAGTGTCTAAAATCGTGATCCTGGTCAAAATCTTCAGGAGAATATGCTTAGTCTAGTAGATAAGGGACTAACCAGAGTTTGGAAGGCGTTTTTCAAGTTTTGTTTTAGGTTTCACATGCATACACTCATGGAGTGTGCAAAAGGAATGAACTATCTTCTTGTGGTCAAGAATGAATGGAAAATGCAAGGAAGAGAGGTTTGAAGAAAGGATAAACCTTCTAAGAAGGAGTTTTTAAATGATTCTACATAGGTTGCGGCTCCAAAGAAGGAGGCATTGCTTCACCACCAAAGGCGCTTTCAATGGAGGGAGTGCCTAGATCAGAACCAGTTCCTAAACTCAAATGCAAAGACTTAGTATCAAAGTCTATGCATTCAGGCTATTTCTAAACTCTAATCCAACTATTTTATTGATTTCATTGATGGTTGTGTGAGTTAGAACTCTAGGAAATTTGGTATCTAGGTGGTTAGTAAATCATGAATTCTATTGAATTGTTTTCATGTATTTAGAAATTGTTAAAATGTGACATCTTGAACCTAGTTTAGCTAGCTGAATCATTTGTTAATGAATTGCATTGATCTTAAGGGAAGAGAACCTTGTCTTTTACTTAGAACAATAAGTTTAAGAAGGCATGTTGAATCCAAAAGTCCTTAGGCAGTGTTTAAAATTAAGTTTGGTTAATCTTAATCATTCTCTTTCACTCACTACCTTTTGTTTAGAATCTGTTTATGATCAACAGGTTAAAAGGCTTAAGGTGGGAGTTGATGTTTAGCTTGATTGTCTAACAAAGGCAAAAGAAATCAAGTGGAAAAGACACAGCACATGGAGAATGAGTTAGAACCGATTGCCACCAAGAACAGCCACCATAAGGAGTGGAGAGGAAAGACTGGTGGAATGTGATGAATCAGCTCTCCCATGGAGTAATGTGTCATTTGGCGTGTGCTTGAAGTGAAAAACAACTCAGCACACATGCTGCAAGATCAAATCATAATCAATCACAAAGGAGGAATACTCACAAAGACTTAGTATCAAAGTCTTTGCAAAGGCTATCTCTAAACCTTTTACTTATTCCTTGATTGATTACATTCTCATTTAGAAATGTTCATAGGATGAAAGAGAACCTAGGAAGACTTTGCATTGCATTTAGAACCTAGATGGATCCAAAATTCACCTTGACATTCATCATCATCATTCTCTATTATTCTTCATCATTCTCTTAAAATCTCATCTATTCTACTTAACATCATATACTTTTAATCTCCAAATCTAATATTCTTCATATTCTTTGATACTTTAAATCTTCTATTCTCTAGACATTGTCTATTCTACCAGATACTTACAATCATTCTCTAGACCAATTTAAGACATTCATTTATGCTCATTCTTCCAAACTTGACTCTTGTTCTTGTTTTTAGTGTCAAGCTTGTGGGGGGGGAAAGGAAATGAGCATTCAATGGACAAAGAAAGGGCGGTTCATGAAGAGGATCCAAGTTGGCGCAAGGTGCTGTACCTTGGTCGGGCGGTTCATGGTCGAGCCTGGTACGTGGCTGGACTTCGCTGGATCGTGGCTGGTCGATGCTGGTACAAGTGGCGCATGAAGCTGGATCGTGGCAGGTCGAAGGTGAGGTGCTGGCCGTGCTAAGGTGTCTGGTTCAAGTAATCTCATGCCAAGGACGAGCTTGGTACATGGTCGGGCTTCTCGACCCGTGGCTGACTTCGCTGGTACATATACGTGGACCTGCTGGATCCTGATCGTTCTGCGGGATAGTATCTTCGACCTGGCCAGGTACTGGATCATGGACGTGCCTATGTCTGTGCTGAGTTTGGAATGGACAAGCTGGAGCTGGAGGTGCAAACAAGGACAATCACATTCAGGGAGTGTCTGGCACAAGCAAGGACAACACAAGAAGTGGGTCTGGTGCAAACAAGGGCATTGAAGGTGTCTGGTGCATTCAAAAGCTTTCAAGGCACAAAGAAGGATATTCCAAAAAGGAGATATCTGGTGCATACAAAGGCTTTCAAGTCACAAACAAGGACATTCAAAGATTAGTCTGGCACACTCAAGGGCTTCCAAGCTGTCTGTCAAAACAAAGTGAGCATAAGAAGTGTGCTCAGTCTGTTTCTCTCATGGAGGCCGCAAGTAAGGTCATCAAAATCATCTGTCATCAATTGAGGATTGAACCAATGGCCATCAAGCTACCAAGTCTCATGGAGAAGGAGTAAGCTTATGGAAAGTTCTGGCTAGATATTATACTTGATACCAGACTTGATATTACTCAAGTTCTGGAATACTAATCTTTATTTTTGAGTTGCTATGATGTTTTTAGATCAGGAAGTGATGAAAACAGTCATAAGCATGACTTACCCTACATCAATTAGTGGAAGCATGGTGGAAAAATGTTTAGGAGATAAGTGTGCTCACTCTACTTAAGCTTAATTCTACAATCTTATTCTCTTGAGTTAGGCTTATTGAAAGTAGAAGGTGAAGCAAAATGAAGCTGGTCAAAGGGGATCAAAAACATATAAGGGAAGAGAACCATGTGATCATGATGAATCCAGAAGAGAACCATGTGATCATGATGAATCCAAAGCCTTAATGTGGAGTCCTTAGAGAGCCAGACTGGTCTAGAACATATCATTCAAATCGCCATCCACTCTTATAAAAGGGAAGTTAAAATCATTCTTACATTATAATGCATTTGTTTAGCTTGTGAGAATTGATACATGCATGTATATGTATGTGAAACAGGTTTAAATTGAAGGCTTTAAGGAAAGCTGGATCATAATCACCTCTTAAAGACAAGGAGTCAAAAGAAAGGGGGAGAAATGGACCAGACTTAAAAGGAGCTTCAAGACAACCATTCACAAGCGTTTGTCATTAAGGCCTTTATCCAAGGATCTATGGAGCTCTCTGGTGAATTTAAAGCTCATAGATTCAATGGCCAATCCCTAAGCTAAGAAGACTTCACTCTTTTTCCCTTAGTATTGGTTTTGTCCCAAAGGGTTTTCCATACTAAGGTTTTTAATGAGGAAGTTCTTTAAGGTTACAAGCTTGGTTTCTATGAACATTAATCAAGCTTGAAAGGGAGTAAAGAGGAAGAAGGAGGAAGTCTCTTCATCTGTGCAAGTTCAACCATTCACCCATGCTTAAACTTGAGGGGGAGTGTTGGAATGAAGAAGAAATGATGAAAGATGAAAGCCTTCACTTACAAGTATAAAGGCGTGAGTATCTAGGTCAAAGGAGAGTGTCTAAGGCTTGTTTGTGTTCTAGTGTTATGTTATCCTTATAAGCCATTCAAGTATAAGGCTATCCTTGTTTCCAAACAAACCTAGACTAGATTAGTATAAATACCTTACTCTCTTCACATTTGTAAGAAAGATGAATCATTCTCTTCATAATAATAAAAATAAATCCTTTCTCTCTCTAAAACTCTCTCTTCACCAATGGTGAATCATTATTTCTCATTCTCACATCTCTGAGATTTAAGATCCCCAGATCCATGGGTGATGGGTTGAGGAAGATTAGATGTGGTTATATCTTGTGTCTTAGTAGCTTAGTTTCTTAGCTATCTCTGTTCACCATTGTTGTACAGCTTTCTTGGTCTCGCCATTTTTGTACGGACCAAGTCTCCCAGAAGCTCTCGGTCCAAGTCATTTCTGTTCCAAGGAAGGTGAAAAAGACTCACCCTTTCTGTAGAAACAACCGGTGCCAAGTCTTGTGCTCTATAATCTCAGGCCGTACTTGTCTTCTCCGCGCTCGCTCCCAAAACCCAGTGGTCCGTACACCTCCTTTCACACTCATCAAAGGCAACTCCTTTCTGGTCTTTCTTCAGTTCAGGAGGTTTATCCACAGGCTAAACTCTTGAATCCTCAAAGAAGAAGTCCTGAACACTAACCGCGAAGAGTGGGTGTTTCATCCGTACTGATTATAAATTGCTTGTGAAAGGAAAGCTGAACCAAGCTAAAGGCAGCTCATTTCAAGATAAAATCGTCTCATCCCAAGTTTCTCCTTCAAGCTATTCTCTTCCCTGGTCAGACTCAACTCAAACGTGGGTCTCAAGCATCAACCTCCATTATTGTACGGTCCTCAAAAGCTTGAAGTATGGAAAACTCTCGGCAAATCTCTGTCCCAGTGATTCTCAAAGGCCTTGAAAGATTTGATGATTGAGAGAATTTGAGAATTAGAGATTGAGAGAGAAAGAGATTAGAGAGAAAAGAGAATGATCTTATTATGATTTTTAGAAAAATGATTTTCATACTTACAAAGTGAGTGAGAGACATCTATTTATACTAATCCTATTCTAGACTTGTTTGGATACAGAGATACACTTATCATCAACCTACATAAGTCTAAGACAAATACATGGTGATGTCGCCAATACTTCACTTAGAGGCATTCATCATTCTTCTTCATTCCAACACTCCCCCTCAAGCTTAAGACATGAAAATGCCTAAGCTTGCAACCATGAAGTATTACCTCATTAAAAACCTAGAGAAGGAAAACCCAATTGGGACAAAACCTTTTCTAGGGAAAAAGAGTATAACACTCCATGTTGGGATCATTGGTGTGGAAGAGACATCAAACCAAGTCTAGGGTAGATAGAACTGCCTGTCTTCAAGGTTACAGCTTTGGTAAACACATCAGCTAGCTGATCTTTACTCCTTGTGTAGCAAGGTAGAATTGTACCATTTCCAATAGCTTCCCTTACCTTATGACAGTCAACCTCAATATGCTTGGTTCTCTCATGAAACACAGAGTTAGAGGCAATGTGTATGGCAGCTTGATTGTCACAATGGACAGTGATTGGAGACTCTAAGCTCTCGCCTAAAATGTCAAAGAGGAGTTGCTTCAACCAGTTGCATTCTGTTGTGAGCTTCCTCATGGCCCTGTATTCAGCTTCTGTACTAGAACAAGATACAACATTTTGCTTCTTAGTCTTCCAAGTTACAAGATTACCTCCTATGAAAGTGCAATAGCCAGTTGTGCTTCTCCTATCTTCTCTGTCTCCTGCCCAATCTGCATCACAATAACCTACAACCTCTGTGTTCTTATTACATCCCATCCATATACCTTGTTCCTTAGTTCCTTGCAGATATCTCAAAATGCGAATGATCATATCCCAATGCCTTGTCCTTGGATTTTGCATATGTTGAGATACCTGATTTACTGCAAAACATAGGTCAGGTCTAGTGATGGTTAAGTAAATAAGCTTGCCAACCACTTGTCTATACAATTTTGCATCATGAAACTTGTCATTTCCTAGCTCCCCCTCAGGTTCTATTTTGTAGCCTTCTTCAAGGGGTGTCTTAGCTGGTTTAGCTTCAAACATGCCTGTGGAGGTTAGTAAATCCACAATATATTTCCTTTGAGATAAAAAGAGACCTTCCTTGAATCTACATATTTCAATTCCTAAGAAATATTTCAATTCTCCTAGATCCTTAATATCAAAAACACTTTTCAAATAGGCTTTAGTTGATTCAATACCAACTTTATCACTTCCTGATATGATTATATCATCCACATAGATAAGTATAACCACAATACCTTCCTTACTCTTAAGAGTAAACAGAGTGTGTTCAACTTCTGACCTTTTGAAACCTCTATCCCTTAGAGTTACATTCAGCTTATGATACCAAGCTTTTGGAGATTGCTTAAGACCATAGATTGCCTTTCTTAGTCTGAGAGTGTTGCCGCCATTAACTTCATCTTCCAAACCTGGTGGTGGTGTCATGTACACTTCTTCCTCTAGTTCACCTTGTAAGAAAGCATTCTTAACATCCATTTGGAACAAATCCCATTCAAGGTTAGTAGCAAGAGAAAGAACAACATTAACAGAGTGAAGTTTAGCTACTGGAGCAAAGGTATCCCTATAGTCTTCACCATAAGTCTGTGTGAATCCTCTAGCCACCAACCTAGCTTTATACCTATCTATCTCACCATTGCTTTTATACTTAATGGTGAATATCCATTTTGAACTTACAGCCTTTTTTCCTTTTGGTAAGATGGCTGGAGCATAGGTTCCATTCTTCTCCATAGCTTGTTTCTCATCTTGAATGGCATCTCTCCATTCCTTAATCTCCATGTTAGTTTTAGAGAGATTTGAGAGAGTTTGTCTAGAGAGATTTAGGGAGTTTAGGGAGTTTAGAGAGTTTTAGGGAGTTTAGAGAGATTGTAAAGAAGATTAAAGAAATTATGAAGGAAAGCTTTAAAACCGCCATTAAAGGCTAGAGAGAACAAGAACACAAAGTTCTACATTGTTAAAATTCGTGGGTGACTATTACAAGAGAGGAAACATGTTTAAATAGAGAAGAAGATACACATAAAAGATGTCTAGGTGCAATGTATGGGAGCCTCCTTTACTTTTGCTTTTCCTTTTCCTTTTGCTTTTCCTTTTGCTTTATTGACCACCTTTTGCTTTATGCTTTATGCTTTTGCTTTCTGGAAGCCTTATCCTTTCAACAGCTCTTTCTGGAACTCCCGGACTTTGCACTTTATGATTTCCAGAACTCCCGGACTCTGCACGGTACTTCCGGAAGTCCCTATTTTTGCACGGACCTTCCGGAAGTCCCCAACTTTGCACGAACATCTTTCTTCTTTGTAACTTCAATCCAACATTATTGATTTCCGGAAGTCCCCGACTTTGCACGGACCTTCCGGAAGTCCCTAACTTTGTACGGGACTCTTTATTAACCCATTCCAACACTCCCCCGCAAGCTTGACCATAGGAGATCCAGAGGTCAATCTTGGAACCTTGAAGAACTCCCTCATTAAAAACCTTAACAAGGAAAACCCAATGGGACAAAACCTTGTTAAGGGAAAAAGAGTAGAGTCTTCTCAGCCTAGGGATTGGCCAATGAGTCTGAATTCTGGGACTATTTTTGTGGACTTCATAGACTCTGGATCATGGCCGCCTTGATAGGCAAGTGAGTACTTCTTCCTTTCTTCACAGGTTTGAGTAGCTTGAAGCTTCTTCTAAGACCAGTCCTTTCTCCCCTTTTTTTTCAGACTTCTTGCCCTTTGAGAGGTGGTTTTAGAACATTCTTTCCATATGCTTCACTTCGTTCCTGTTTCATATACACAAACAAGTATCAATTCACAAGGGAGATATCTATTCAACTGTTTTTAGAATGATTTAAGATTCTTCCCTTGCATTCACTCGGAATGTAAATATGGAGTATCAGCCAAGTATTGATCACATTGGCTTCTTCTTTTGATCTCCTTCACTCTATTCCTTCTTGCTCTAACCGCCATTTGCTGCTTCTGTTTTGGAGCTTTTGTTTTTGATTTGTAGATACCATCCTTGAGTATAACCTTTCTTAACTCCATATCTTCTTTGTGTTTGATTTAAACACCATAGCTTCTTGGCAGTTGATCATCATCTTGGCGCAGCCATACACGCTTCTGAGCTGATTCAACACCTTCCATTTGCATGCCTCTCCATCTGTGAGTTCTGACTGCTTGCCTCTCCATTTGCATAATGGGTTTTGACAAACATTTTGTCCCTTCACTTATGGGTCTGACTGCTTGATGGCCATTGGTTCTAGTCTCAAGCTTCTGCTACACCTTTATAGTTTCTTAGTAGCTTCTTCAGCCACTTTCCTGTTTGGAGTAACTTTGCATTGATTAACACATCTTGTGGCAAATCTTCCAGTTACTTTTTATCACAATCCTGAGCTGATTCATCACTTTCCACCATATTACTTCTTCAGGAGCATGGTGGCCCTTGGTTCTAACTCAGGTTGTGTTCATCTTCTAGTTTCTTCGATCCTTTAGACATCTTCTTCTTCAAAGCTACACACACACACCATCTTGATCTTCTTTTCCACGAGATGAACTCACTTCTTTCCCACTAGGCCTGGACTTCTTACACACTTTTCTTGTAACAACTCCATTTTGAAGGCGCCACTTTCTTATCTTGTGATTTTGGAGTTAAACATGCTCATTCTCTCCCCTCCTCAAGCTTGACTCAGAGAATAAGAGTTCTGGGTCAAGTTTGGAATGATGAGCATCAATGGTCACCAAAGAGTTCACTGGCTGCCTGTCCTCTACTCCTCTTTGGAAGTAATTTTGATTCTCCTCCTCCAGGGATATACACACTTGATGTAGGATCTGATAGGAGGGCAGTGGGCATGTATATCCACAGTGAAGTTCTCTTCTCCTCTGTTGTATGCATTCCTCTGTTGTAACTTCATGTTGAGGCCTCAATCCTACGCGTGTGTACTCTATGAGGAACTCCCCTTCTCGGCCACCACCATGGACTGATCCTCCCTTGTCTGATTTCAGTGTCCATTATGCTTCTCTTCCCTTAATCCTTCTTTGATTCTATTTCTTTATGAACCTCTTCTTGAGACTTCTTTGAGGCTACATGGATGATCTCCTTTAACCTTTATGTTGCTTTGGTGTCATGTGCTGGAAGAGACTCTCCTTGCATCACCATTTGAGTTGTTCCTTCTCCCACACGGTTTTGCTCTTATTGGTTGATGTCTATGTCACCTTCTAGCACTCACCCTCAAGATTAGCTTAGATAATAGTATGAGAGCTAATCTATGTGTGACTTTGTAGCTGAGAGTTTCTTCTGCTTCCTCCAGCCACTTCTTGTTGCTTCTTTAGAGAACCTTTAAAGCTTTGTTTGGTTTGTTGACACATTAATTCTCCCCCCACAAGATTGGAGTTGCATGTTCACGCCAGTCTTGAAGCCTTGTGTACAACTTTCCCTTAGCTCCACACACATTACACCACAACTGATTTGGATCTGATTCAAAGCTTCCCAACAGCTTCTTTTCTTTTCAGCACCAAAGGTACTGACTTTCTTCATGACTCCATCAGCAATATTCAACCCACCAGAGCCCATCTAGTCCTTGTCTTAACAAGATTAAGGCTATTGTTGAGTGCCTTGATGATGAATTGATCAATGCAGCCTGCCTCCTTCTTCCCATTGTTTCTTCTGGTAGGTAAGCGCTGCTGATTCCCTATCATCAATTTTGGCCATCAAAGACATATTTTTCAAAAGGTCTGAACTCCCCTCTCTACAACCAGGACAGAATTTCTGAAATGCAGGCTATGGGATTGATCTCCCACGGTGAGTCACCCTTTTGAGATTGAAGCCTTTGTTTCCTTTGCTGCACTTGGTTTTGTTGAGTCCACAAATGGCTCCATAACCGCAGCCTCTTGAAACACAGGTAAGAACACCCCAAGACGTCTTCTTGAATAGCTCTTGATGCTTGAACAGCTAGAACACCTTCTTCACTCCACGGGAAAAGGTTTTGCTGAGCACCATTTGCCAAAGACATGCCTTAGAGATGCTTGAGAGTAACCGGAGATTTGGACAGAGTTTTGTGGAGATTTCGACAGAGTTTTGCTCTGCTTTCTTTGTTTGTGAAGAATTTTGCATCTCAGATCTTGAAACATTCTCCCTTGGACAGATTTTTCTTTGGACAGAGTTTTGCCATAGCTTCTGTCTCTGATCTTCCACAGGAAAGGAGCCGCCTTTGGAGAGCTTTGAACAAGGAGGGACGTGAGCTTTTGCAGAGAGAAGAAGCTGCTTGCTTGTTGAAGAAAAGAGCAGCCTTTCTTGTTGAATGTGAGAAAGGCCACGCCATTAACCTTCATTGAGCTGAAAGCTTCACTTTCCTTGGATTAGTCAAGCTGCTGAACATGGTCATGGCGGATTCCAAAGAGAGAGCTTCAAGGTTTGCTCATGAAGAGCTTTGAAGAAGGTAGATTATACCAAAACCACAAAACAACTGAACTCAAGCAAATAACCAATCCTAACCTCTCTCAACTCATCACCAAATGGATCTTTGAGGATTTTTAATCTCAGAGAGAGTAGATTAGGTTTGTTTATTTTAAAGAGACAGAGTTAGAAACCCAAATTATCTGGAATGAAGGAAAGATTGAAGCTTTAGAAGTTTTGGAGCTTCACATGAACCAATCTTCACAGATTTAAGCAAGAAGACCACGCCTTTTAGGAGGAAGAACAGCTTGAATGATGATAAACAGACCTTTAATGGTGGATTGAAGTTTAAACAAGCTTCTACAAACAATAACCACAACTAGCTCTCACAACTCATCACCAACTGGATCTTTGAGGAATAAATCTCAGAGTAAGAGCTTAGATGTGTTTATTGTGAGTTGAGCAGGAGATTTAAGGAAAGAAGAAGAGATTTGCGGAATTTAAACAAAGATTTATGAGCAACCTGCTCTGATACCATGTTAGTTTTAGAGAGATTTGAGAGAGTTTGTCTAGAGAGATTTAGGGAGTTTAGGGAGTTTAGAGAGTTTTAGGGAGTTTAGAGAGATTGTAAAGAAGATTAAAGAAATTATGAAGGAAAGCTTTAAAACCGCCATTAAAGGCTAGAGAGAACAAGAACACAAAGTTCTACATTGTTAAAATTCGTGGGTGACTATTACAAGAGAGGAAACATGTTTAAATAGAGAAGAAGATACACATAAAAGATGTCTAGGTGCAATGTATGGGAGCCTCCTTTACTTTTGCTTTTCCTTTTGCTTTTCCTTTTGCTTTATTGACCACCTTTTGCTTTATGCTTTATGCTTTTGCTTTCTGGAAGCCTTATCCTTTCAACAGCTCTTTCTGGAACTCCCGGACTTTGCACTTTATGATTTCCAGAACTCCCGGACTCTGCACGGTACTTCCGGAAGTCCCTATTTTTGCACGGACCTTCCGGAAGTCCCCAACTTTGCACGAACATCTTTCTTCTTTGTAACTTCAATCCAACATTATTGATTTCCGGAAGTCCCCGACTTTGCACGGACCTTCCGGAAGTCCCTAACTTTGTACAGGACTCTTTATTAACCCATTCCAACACTCCATAGCCTCCTCATAGCTTTTAGGAATCTGTTCTTTATCTAAACTCACAGTGAAAGCAACATGATTAGTAGGAATAGTAATTAGAGAACATACTCCCTGATCATGATGTGCTATTGCATTCTGGTTGTAGTACACCCTTGTATTCTTCCAGTTGTCAGCTGGGAACTTCTGCCTTGTACTCCTTCTGAGAGCCACAGGTTGCTTTATTTCTTCCTCTAAAGCGGCTTGTACAAGATTAGGTTGATCCCTTGGCCTTTTTGATGCTGAAACTAGAATATCATCTTGAGCATGTGTACTCTCTTCTCCCCCCTCATGGTCAAGAGGATGCTGTTCAGGAGGACTGAATGGTGGAGAGGGCATTGATTGAATTTTGGATGAACTTGAAGTACTAGCACCACTTGATGAATCATGGACAGCCCCGGGGACCAAGGTAGGACGAGACGAGCTAGAAGCAACTTCACAAGGATCATGTGGTGACTGGTCAGGTTCAGGGACAGTTTCACTTGTTGGACGGTCATGACCAGAAGTCGTCCGGTTGAAAACAGCCGGATCATGGCAGCTAATAGTCGGACATGGACCCTGTTGCTGCGGTACATGGACATGTGCTGGTTGGTTAGGCTGAACTATGCCAAGATTTTCTAAAATTTTCCTTAGGTTCTCAGCCTGATCAGAATTTGATGTAGATATATCTTTAAGTTCTTCCCAAGTTCCATCTTCATAGAATCCTTTATTCTCTTGGAACTTGACATCCCTAGACACCAGAACCCTTCTAGATTCTGGATTGTAGCATTTGTATCCTTTCTGAGTAGGGGAGTATCCTAGAAACATAGCCTTGATGCTTTTTGGTTCCAGCTTATTCCTAAGTTCCCCTGGTACCAAAACAAAACAATCACACCCAAAAATTCTTAAATGATCAATAATTGGCTTGGTTTTGTTTAATACCTCAAAAGGACTCAAATCATCTAGAACTTTGGTTGGAGTTCTATTGATTAGATAACATGCAGTTAGTAATGCATCTCCCCAAAATCTTTTGGGAACCTTCTTGTGAAACATCATTGTTCTCACAACCTCCATCAAATGTCTGTTTTTCCTCTCAGCTACTCCATTTTGTTGTGGAGTGTAAGGACAGCTGGTTTGATGTTCAATGCCATGCTTGGCTAGGTGTTGCTGAAACTTGGTGCTAGTATACTCCCCTCCATTGTCAGTCCTAAAAATCTTAATCTTGGCATTATATTGGTTAGTAACATATGTCTGAAAGTTAAGAAATGCATCATACACCCTATCCTTTGAATTAAGCAATGTTACCCAAGTATACTTAGATTTTTCATCAATAAAAGTAACAAAATACTTTTGATTTTCTCTAGAAGGAAAGGGAGATGTCCAAACATCAGAATGTACTAAATCAAAGCAATTATCATAAGCATGAGATGATTGTTCAAAAACTGCTCTACTATGCTTTCCAAGAATACAAGATTCACAAATATTATTAAGCAATTTGATTCCAGGTACAATCAATTCAAGGGCTCTAGAATGGGGATGTCCTAGTCTAGCATGCCAAAATTCTGCATTTAAGGTCATATCAACTTTATTTGCACACGGTTGTAATGGAAAGGCAGGTAAATCTTCTAGCACATACAAGTCATTCCTTGTAGTTCCTTGGCCAAACTTCCTAGTTGTTTCAATATCCTGAAAGTAAAAATCATTAGGACCAAAGATAGCTTGACAATTCAAATCAGTAGTAGCTCTTTTAACAGAGAGTAAGTTGGATGTAAAAGAAGGCATATAAAAAGCCTTGGATTCCCTATCAAACACCCTAAGATTACCTACTCCTTTAATTGGTACATTAACTCCATTTGCAATCACAACACTTCCTAAGGCAGGTTCAACATTGTCTAGCAAACCTAAGTCTTTAATCATATGATGAGATGCACCAGAATCAACAATTAAGGAGTTAGAAGCCATAGATGTATTTAAGGAAACATGATAAGTTTTACCCAATACATTACCAGACTTGAATGCTTTGAGGAGGTTTTCTAGATCAGCCTTTGTGACATATTCATTTTGGTTAGCCATAGTTGAAGAGGATGCATTCGCCGGCTCTATGGTACACGCACTTGAGCAACCTACAACATGAACCATGTTAGAAGAACTCAGACCGGTTGAAGATTTCTTGCTCCTCTCAACAAACCAGCTAGGCTTGAGTTCTGGATGAAGCACCCAACACTCCTTCTTGCTATGGCCTGTTCTCTTACAATGGTCACATAGCTGCTTCTTCCTCCTGATTTCAGCAGTTGTCGGCTTAAAAACACCTTTATGCGCCACCACCATCTCCACTTTGTGTCCAAAAAGCTCATGAGACCCTTGTTCCTTTTGGATCTTTGCACAAACATCCTCAAGACTTGGCAGCTTATCTTCCCTGAGAATATGTTTGATCAAGTCAGTGTATGAATTGTTCAAAGTCATTAGCAGCCCAAACACCTTATCTTGCTCTCTCCTTTCAAGAAGAGTGAGAGGATCAATGGAGGCTGGTCTAAGCATCTCCAGCTCTGCCCACAAAGCTCTGAATGATCCATAGTGTTTGGTAAACTCCACATCTTCCTGTTTAAGCTCATTCAAAGCTTTTTTTACCTCAAAAATTCTTAAGAGGTTAGTAGTATTGCCATAAACTGTTTTCAAAGTCTCCCAAAGTTCCTTAGCACTAGAGCAATAAGAGTATGCTTCTAAAAGAGAGCTAGCTAGGGAGCATTGAAGAATAGCTAATACCGTTTGATCTTGCTGGAACCATAGGGTTTGTTCAGCATTTCCATCCTGAGTTTCCTCCTCAGTTATCATGTGAGCCGGTTGTTGGATATGATTCCATAACCCTTTGCTGCACAATGTGGTCCTCATTGTCCTGGACCAGAGCAAGTAATTTGCTCCTTGGAGCATGATAGGAGCCTTCACTTGTGGATTCAGCTCCATTTGAATCGATCTTAGGCCTGCACAATCACAAACAACCCGACCACGCCACACACACGCGAGAAGACAAACACAAAGTCCAAAGAACGCTTGACAAGAAACCAGGATCAATCAGATAACCTTCTGCCTATCCTTTAAAACTTGTCCACAGACCTAAACTACTTCAATACTAGAGATCCAGATGACAAACAGCTCCAGATATCAATCAAAAATCTAAACAACCGTTTCCCGCCATATTTAGTTTGAATCGATAGTTCCTTATAATGCAAGTAACACAATCTTGAGGATTAAAAACAATAGGATTGCAACCAAATCTCCAGAACTTAGTCACAAGGTCCTAAACTAAGATTGGATCAATCACGATTCAAGGATGATCAAGAGAAAAATGAAGAACACGATCATATACCCAGGGTGGCGCAAAAAAGGACCAATTTTCGAAAATCGATGAGATTGATCACAAAACTTGAATTTGAGCTGAGCGGACCTCCCGACTCATCATCTTGATTCAATTTTATTGAGTTTTGGCTTTTGAATCACAAGATTTGACGAAGAATTGAAGAAGAACTTGAAGATCAAAACCCAGGAACTCACGCGATTCGATCGCGAAACCGCCAATGGAAGAATCTTGATAACTTTTGATTTAAGCAACCAAATTTGATGAAATCACCGAGGAAATCCACAGAATTCGCCGGAGAATCGTCCTAGATAAAGAATCTGGAAAGAAATCATGAGTTCTTGCAGTTGATGATCGATGAACACCGGGACTTCCGCGATGGGCTTCGCTTCGAGGTTGGATGGTGATCGCGAGTTAGAAACAAAGAGTTTTCGAAATTCTTGTGCCAGTTTGATAAAACCTGACTCTGATACCATGAAAGATTTGATGATTGAGAGAATTTGAGAATTAGAGATTGAGAGAGAAAGAGATTACAGAGAAAAGAGAATGATCTTATTATGATTTTTAGAAAAATGATTTTCATACTTACAAAGTGAGTGAGAGACATCTATTTATACTAATCCTATTCTAGACTTGTTTGGATACAGAGATACACTTATCATCAACCTACATAAGTCTAAGACAAATACATGGTGATGTCGCCAATACTTCACTTAGAGGTATTCATCATTCTTCTTCATTCCAACAGGCCTTAACTATGTGTTATGGTCTCGGATGATTAAAACTGCTTTAGGAGGAAGAGGTCTTGGGGACCATCTACTGTTTAATGAAGCTCCACCTTGTCTGATCCAAAATGAGGATGGAGAAGAAATGGTGATAACTGATGAAAGGAAATGGCACCAAGAAGACCTCTATGTTCTCTCCATTCTCCAAAACTCATTAGATGGACCTATACTTGAGTCTTACTCTCATTGTGAAACCTCAATGGAACTTTGGGAAATCCTCAAAAAGGTTTATGGGAACACCTCAAATCTGACTCGCATCTTCCAAGTCAAGCAGGCAATCCACAACCTCAACCAAGATGACTCAGATTTCACAGTTCTCTTTGGGAAATTCAGTTCTCTTTGGGCAGAACTTGACATGCTTAGACCAACATCCTTTGATCCAGAAGTTATCAAAGAAAGGCGAGAGCAGGACAAGGTGTTCAGCCTCCTCATGATCTTAAGTCCAGCCTACAATGATCTTATCAAACATATCCTGCGGTCAGACAAGCTTCCCTCCCTTGAAGATGTATGTTCTCAAATTCAGAAGGAATGTGGATCAAATGGCTTGTTTGGAAAGAAAGGAGAGTTAATCACAGCACATAAGGGCATCTACAAGCAAGAAGAAGAAACAATTACTGCCAACAAAGGGTTCTACAAGCCGGAAGACAAGAAGAACATGATGTGTGATCACTGTAAAAGGAAAGGGCATACCAAAGAAAAGTGTTGGATTCTTCATCCACACTTAAAGCCTAGCAAATGGAAGGAAGTTCCCAGAGCTCACTACACACAGGAGATAGGTCATTACCACAAGAAAGGCCTTCCTTACCAACTTACCAATGCTCCAGCAAGTTCATCAAACTCATCTGGGACAAGTGGCGGTACTCAAGTTCAACCAGCTCAAATGGTGTCCTATCAACCAGCTCAGTCTGAGTATGTCAAGAAGTCCGACCTTGAGGCTCTCATCAAAGCCTTCAAAGATAACTCTGGTAATGCCGTCATTGGTGTTAGATTTAGGAAAGATTAAGGAGAAGTTTTGAATAGATTAGAGTATAAACATCAAGAACATGTAGAGAATAGAGAGTTTAGCCATAAGAGGAATAGAATAGAATCTTAGTATATTAGTGTGTGCGATTACAAGGAGGCTGCATAGCCTTAAATAGAAAGACCTAGGTCGCCTAGGCTAATGATAAGCAGGAATACATATAGGACCGTTACAACTGAACTTATCAACATACTATTTGATGGAGAATTCCGTGTAGGGACAACTCGTTTGATGGAGAATTCCGTGCTTATTGAGATGATCTCTGAAGGCATGACTTGTATACTCTCCACCATTGTCTGTTCTAAAGATTTTAATCTTTGCATTGAAGTGGTTAGTAATATAATTTTGAAAGTTCACAAAGGCCTCTAAAACTCTATCCTTTGATTGCATTAAGGTTATCCAGGTGTATTTGGATTTCTCATCTATGAAAGTAATGAAATATTTCTGATTCTCTCTAGATAAGCAAGGAGCAGTCCACACATCTGAATGTACAAGATCAAAACACTTTTCATAAACGGTTCCAGACTTAGTGAAAATAGACTTGCAATGTTTACCTATGATACATGCCTCACAATCATCATTTTTAAACACAATATTAGGTAACATCAAGCCTAAAGCCCGAGAGTGAGGGTGTCCTAGTCTAGCGTGCCATAACATATTATTAGCATAAGCAGGAACAGAATTTAAAGAACATAAAGCAGAAGCTAAAGGTTGATCATTTCCCAGCAGATAAATACCATCCTTAGTTCTTCCTTTCCCAAGCAACTTGCTTGTCTTAATATCCTGAAAATGCACATCATTAGGAGTGAAAATAACATTGCAATCCAAGTCATTTGTGGCCTTATGAACATAGACTAAATTAGAGGTGAAATCAGTCATGAAGAAAGCTCTAGTCTTTCTATCAAATAGTTCTAAGTTTCCTACCCCTTTAATTGGAATTCTATCCCCATTTGCAATGACAACATGACCCTTAGCCGGTTCTAAGTCCTTAATCAATTCAATATTGCTAATCATATGATGGGATGCTCCAGAATCAATCACTAATAGTCTTTCATCCAGTTTTATAGTATGAGCAGTAGCATGAAAAGAGAACCCCATACCATTACCATAGCTTTCTTTCAGGGCTTTGATAAGAGCATCCAGTTCTGACCGCTTCACCACCTGATCTTGACCGGCTACTTGTGCAGCTGAGCATTGATCACCGCCATTCCATCTTCCTCTGGATTGCGTGAGGATGTTCCCTGGTCAGCTTTAGCCTTGGTGATACTGGCTCGGACATCTCTGAACTTGGATGGCTTGAGGTGTGGGTGGAGAATCCAGCATTTTTCCTTAGTATGGCCCTTCCTCTTGCAGTGCTCACAGAACGACCCCCTTCTATCAACTTGCTTGAAGTAGACACCTTTGTTTGCTGTCACAAGCTCCCCCTTTCCACTTAGAAGACCATGAGAGCCTTGTTCCCTCTGAATGTAAGCGCAAACTTCTTCTAGGGATTAAAGCTTATCTGATCTCAGGAGGTGCTTGATCAAGTCATTGTACATAGGATTCAGGGTGAGAAGGAGACCAAAGACCTTGTCTTGTTCACGTCTTGCAAGAAGAACCTCTGGATCAGTTGAGTTTGGTCTCAACATTTCAAGCTCAGCCCACAAGGAGCGAAACTTGCCAAAATGAGCCGTAAACTCCAAGTCCTCTTGGTGAAGGTTGTTGATTGCTCTCTTCACTTCAAACACCCTGCTTAAATTAGTAGTGTTGCCGTAAACCTTCTTGAGTGTTTCCCATAGCTCCCTGGCATTTTCACAATACGAGTATGCCTCCAAGATAGGTCCATCCAATGAACTTTGAATGATAGACAGAACAAACTGATCTTCTTGAATCCATTTTTCTTCATCCACAATCATAATCTCCTGTCCATCCTCCTGTTGAAACACCTTAGGTGGAGCTTCATCTAGAAGGAGATGCATTCCAAGCCCGCAACCACCGAGAGTGGTTTTCACCATTCTGGACCATAGGAGATAGTTGAGACCTTTAAGAGTAACTGGTATAACCATGGGTCTTGTATTCTCCATTTGAGAAATGCCGAGACAGAGTACTCAAGGGTTTTGAAAGAAGGTAAAGCTTTTCTAGCTTCCAATACTCAGATATCACTCCTAGGACTTCAAGACAGCACCTGGTGGGGTGAGAATGACTTGTCTTAAGACCAAATGAGCTATCTTTTTGAATAAAACAGGAAGTGTACGGTCACTGGTTCGCGGCTGGTCGAGGAAGACGAGTACGGACACAAACCCTCTTGGTGCAAACCGTCTGCTTTTGTGACGAATGATCTAAAGCTTGCTTCTTTTACACCTTTAGTGAAGAAAGGAGTTATCTTTAATGAAATAGAAGGAACCCAGAGGAAACGTCCGTACAACAATGGTGGACGAACACGCAAACTCGCATAACAACTCAACACCAAAGATAACCACACCTAGTCTCCTTCAACTCATCACCCATGGTTTTGAGGATCTTAGATCTTTAGAGAAGGTAGACTCAGCCACAGTTATCCTAGGGAAAGCGTTTGAGAAAGCGTAAGAACACAAGAAATGGAAGGAACGTAGAGTGAAGAAGACTGAGAGAGTGCGGAAGTTTATAAGAGAATCAAAACCCGCTCTGATACCATGTTAGATTTAGGAAAGATTAAGGAGAAGTTTTGAATAGATTAGAGTATAAACATCAAGAACATGTAGAGAATAGAGAGTTTAGCCATAAGAGGAATAGAATAGAATCTTAGTATATTAGTGTGTGCGATTACAAGGAGGCTGCATAGCCTTAAATAGAAAGACCTAGGTCGCCTAGGCTAGGGATAAGCAGGAATACATATAGGACCGTTACAACTGAACTTATCAACATACTATTAATCTACACACGACAGCAAGCCCAACTATAAGACTTCTAGAAGAAAGATACAGGCGGCTGGGAGAAGTTAATGGTCTGGGATGTCGATTACTCAAGTGAGGAAAGGAAGTTAATGACTTCCCCTTTGAGAGTTAGGCAACAAATAGTTTATGGAAAGTAAATATGTGAGCCTAATTAATGTAATTAATGTATTTATTGTAACTTAGGCTATAAATACTCTAACCTATGTAACTAATCTGTCAAGGAAATATAATCCTCCTTCTCTAATTCTCTCATACCAGCCGCCAGCTCTCTCTCTCTCATTTGTCACGAAATATCTTCCTCTTAGTCTTCCATACTTTTGTTCTTCATCTTATTCAGAAAACTCTCTCTAATCTTCTCTTATATTCCGCATATTCTTACATGGTATCAGAGCCTTGGCTCTTATATTCTCAAAATCTCTGTACACTCTTGAAATAAATCCTCCTAATCTCCTCACTCTGAGATTGAACAATCCTCAAATCTTTGTGGTGCTGAGTTGTGAGAGGTTAGGATTATTTATTTCTTGAAAACTCTTCATCCTACTCTTTCATCACCTAAATCGTTTGTAATCATCATGGAAGGCACAAGAGTTGTTGTTCCAGTGACTTTGAAAGGGGTTAATTACCTCCTCTGGGCTAGAACCACCAAGACAGTGCTATGTAGCCGTGGGTTATGGAGCCACATCCTTAGGAGTGAAGCACCTAATGCCACGGTTGAAGGAACTGGTCAGGAAGTGGCTATCACCAATGAAGACAGGTGGTTTCAAGAAGACCAACTAGTCCTATCTGTGATTCAAAACTCACTTGAATCAATTATCCTTGAAGCATACTCCTACTGTGAGACAGCCAAAGAGCTGTGGGAGACTCTTCAAAATGTCTATGGCAACACCTCCAATCTCAGCCGTGTGTTTGAAGTTAAGAAAGCCATCATTGAGTTAACTCAAGAAGACATGGAGTTCACTCAACATTTTGGAAAATTCAGATCCTTATGGGCTGAACTTGAAATGCTTAGACCAAGCACAGTGGATCCCATGGTTCTGAATGAGAGGCGTGAGCAAGATAAAGTCTATGGACTTCTCTTGACTTTAAATTCCTCCTACAATGATCTCATCAAACACCTCCTAAGGTCAGACACCCTTCCAAGCCTTGAAGAAGTGTGCAATAAGATTCAGAAGGAACAAGGTTCACTTGGTCTCTTTGGAGGCAAAGGAGAACTCATCTCAGCCAACAAAGCAGCTGTGTACCATAAGGGAGGCTTAAATCGTGGAGAAAGGAGGGCATACTGTGACCACTGCAAGAAGGAAGGGCATACCAAGGACAAGTGCTGGATCCTCCATCCACACTTAAAGCCAAAAGTGGGAAACCAACCAAGAGCCAACCTCACTCAAGAAGTAAGTCTTGAACCAAGGAACAAGGCAAGCCCAAGCTCATTCACGCCAATCACTGAGGGAGATGGGAAAGCACTTGCAACATTCCAACAAGAGTTTGTGAGGAAATCCGACCTTGATGCACTGGTCAAGGCACTCAAAGAATCAAACCTCTCTGGTAACTCATTCCAAGCTTTAAATACCTCTAAACCACTTATTGTAGACTCAGGAGCCTCTCATCATATGATTAGTGATAAGAACCTAATGAGCAATATAGAACCGGCTTTAGGAGATGTATTAATAGCTAATGGAGATAAGATATCAATTAGGGGAATTGGGAACCTTAAATTGTTTGATAAAGAATCAACTGCCTTTTATATGCCTACATTTACCTCTAACTTACTAAGTGTTAAGAAGACAACCTCTGATCTTAATTGCTATGCAATCTTTGGTCCTAATGATGTTTATTTTCAGGATATTAAGACCAATAAAGTTCTTGGAAAAGGAGTGTCCAAGAATGATTTGTATGTACTTGAAGACATACAACCAGACTCAACTCTATCTATTGCTTTTAATTCTATTTTGAATAAGGCTAATAGTGCTATTTGGCATTCTAGACTAGGACATCCCCATTCTAGGGCCTTAGAACTATTGTTGCCAAGCATGTCTTTTAAAAATAATGAATGTGAAGCTTGTATACTTGGAAAACATTGTAGATCAGTGTTTCCCAAGTCCTCAACTATTTATGAAAATTGTTTTGATCTTATTCACTCTGATGTTTGGACTTCACCATGCATGTCTAGGGACAATCATAAGTACTTTGTCACATTTATAGATCAAAAATCAAAATATACTTGGATAACTCTCTTACCAACAAAAGATAGGGTCCTAGATGCATTTACTAAGTTTCAAGCATATGTGACTAACCATTACAATGCCAAGATCAAAATCTTTAGATCAGATAATGGAGGAGAATACACAAGTCTAGCATTCAAGCAATACTTGGACAAACATGGAATCATCCACCAAACTAGTTGTCCATACACACCACAACAGAATGGAGTGGCTGAAAGGAAGAACCGGCATCTCATGGAGGTGGCGAGATCCATCATGTTCCAAAGCAATGTTCCAAAGAAATTTTGGGGAGATGCCCTTGTCACAGCTTGCTATCTCATCAATCGCCTACCAACCAAAGTCTTAGAGGACTTAACTCCATTTGAGGTACTCAACAAAAGTAAACCATCTATCTCACACTTACGAGTCTTTGGGTGTGTGTGTTATGTACTTGTTCCAGGAGAACAAAGAAATAAATTGGAAGCCAGGAGTATTAAAGCCATGTTCATTGGCTATTCAACTACTAAAAAGGGATACAAATGCTACAATCCAGAGACAAGAAAGGTTCTTGTATCTAGGGATGTGAAGTTTGTAGAATCCAAAGGATTCTATGAAGAAAAGAATTGGGATGAACTCAAAGACCTCTCCCAATCCACATCTGACCGGGCCACCAACCTCAGACACCTTATGGAGAATCTTGGGATAACATTACCAGATGCACCAAAATCAACTCACCAAGAACCGCCAACTACTTCTCCATCTAATACAACTCAAGCGGCTAGTTCTCTTGATCATGAGGGAGGCAATGAAGGTGATGAGCTTGATGAGCTTGAACTTGAACCTACTAACCAAGAAACAAGCTCACACGTACATGATCACGAAGAACATGAGGAATCCGAAACTGAGGCTGAACAACAAGCAGAAGAACAGGCGGCCCAACCAGACACCCAAGTAGTACTAAGGAGAAGCCAAAGGGAAAGGCGACCAGCTTCAAATTGGATCAACACCAGAGTATACTACAATGCCCAAGCAGTAGCTCACCCAACTCAAGCTGTTTGCTCCCTAGCTCATGTTCCCTTAGAACATCAAGCATTTGCAGCAGTCCTCAACCAAGAACATATACCAAGAAACTATGAGGAAGCAAAGGAGCTTAAAGTGTGGAGAGATGCAGTTAAGGCTGAATGCAATGCCATGGACATCAATCACACTTGGGATGAGGCCGATTTACCTAAGGACAAGAGGACAGTGAGCTCCAGATGGATCTTTACCATTAAATACAAAAGCAATGGAGAGATAGAAAAATACAAGGCAAGACTAGTTGCAAGAGGTTTCACTCAGACCTATGGAGAAGACTACAATGACACCTTTGCACCAGTAGCCAAATTACACACTGTAAGGGTTCTTCTCTCTTTAGCTACTAACCTTGATTGGGAGTTGTGGCAGATGGATGTCAAGAATGCCTTCCTACAAGGAGAACTAGAAGATAAAGTGTATATGGCACCTCCACCAGGCCTTGAAGATACGGTGACTCCAGGAAAGGTTCTAAGGCTGAGAAAAGCTATCTATGGCCTCAAACAGTTACCAAGAGCTTGGTACCATAAGCTAAGTATCACACTTAGAGATAGGGGCTTTAGAAAGTCTGAGGCAGATCATACCCTCTTCACACTCCAAAGTCAAACAGGTATTGTAGTCATTCTCATCTATGTAGATGATATAATCATCTCAGGGAATGACAAGGTAGGAATTCAATCCACTAAGGTTTATCTTAAATCTATGTTTGATATAAAATACTTGGGTGAACTAAAGTACTTTCTAGGGATAGAAGTGTGCCGAACACAAGAAGGCCTCTTCTTATCACAAAGGAAGTACACACTTGATCTTCTAGTTGATGCAGGAAGATTAGAAGCTAAACCAGCGAAGACTCCCCTAGAAGAAGGGTACAAGGTGGAACGTGAGGGGGAGCTTGGAGATGAGATGTTTGGAGACACCAAACTCTATAGGAAGATGGTTGGTAAGCTAATTTATCTAACCATTACTAGACCTGACTTGTGATATGCTGTGAATCAGGTCAGTCAACATATGCAAGCCCCAAAGGTGCATCACTGGAACATGGTGGACCGGATCTTAAGATACCTGAAAGGGACACACGAACAAGGCATCTGGATGGGGCGCAACGGAAGCTCTGAATCGTGGGCTATTGTGATGCTGATTGGGCTGGAGACAGGAATGATAGGAGATCATCTACCGGTTATTGCACATTCATTGGAGGCAACCTAGTTACTTGGAAAACAAAGAAGCAGAAGGTGGTTTCTTGTTCAAGTGCTGAAGCTGAGTACCGAGCCATGAGGAAGCTCACCACAGAACTTACTTGGCTCAAGAATCTGCTCAAGGATCTAAACATAGAAGTCACAACACCAATCACCATGCATTGTGACAACCAAGCTGTCATACATATAGCATCCAACAATGTATTTCATGAGAGAACCAAGCACATTGAAGTAGACTGCCACAAAGTGAGACAAGTAGTGGAGCAAGGAGTTGTCGTACCATGTTACACAAGGAGCTCGGATCAACTTGCAGATATATTCACCAAATCCGCAAGTTTAAAGGTATGTGAGTCCATATTTCCAAAACTTGGGCTCATAAACCTTCTCAACCAGGGAATCCCCTAGCCAAAAGATCCATACTCTTTTTCCCTTAAGATGTTTTTGTCCCAAAGGGTTTTGCATCTTAAGGTTTTTAATGAGGTGAGTCTTTATGGTTCCAAGCTTAACCATTCATCATAGTTGAGCTTGAGGGGGAGTATTAATCTACACACGACAGCAAGCCCAACTATAAGACTTCTAGAAGAAAGATACAGGCGGCTGGGAGAAGTTAATGGTCTGGGATGTCGATTACTCAAGTGAGGAAAGGAAGTTAATGACTTCCCCTTTGAGAGTTAGGCAACAAATAGTTTATGGAAAGTAAATATGTGAGCCTAATTAATGTAATTAATGTATTTATTGTAACTTAGGCTATAAATACTCTAACCTATGTAACTAATCTGTCAAGGAAATATAATCCTCCTTCTCTAATTCTCTCATACCAGCCGCCAGCTCTCTCTCTCTCATTTGTCACGAAATCTCTTCCTCTTAGTCTTCCATACTTTTGTTCTTCATCTTATTCAGAAAACTCTCTCTAATCTTCTCTTATTAAAAATGTTGAACCAGTCATAGGAAATGTTTTGATTGCAAATGGTACTAATGTGCCAATAGAAGGAGTAGGAGATCTTAGGCTATTTAACAAAGAAACTCGTGCCTTTTACATGCCATCATTCACCTCAAATTTACTATCTGTCAAAAGAGCCACAACAGATTTAAATTGCCATGCTATTTTTGGGCCTAATGACTTTGTGTTTCAGGATATTGAAACTCAAGAGGTTCTTGGAAAAGGTGTTACAAGAAACGATTTATATGTGCTTGAAGACCTCTCTCCCAACCGCTTAGTTACTTGCTTTTCCAATTTGAATAATTCTAAAATGAATGGTGGTTTATGGCATGCCAGGCTTGGTCATCCTCATTTTAAAGTTCTAGAAATAATGTTTCCTAGGATGTCTTTCAATAATGATTTATGTGAAGCTTGTATCCTAGGAAAACACTGTAGGTCTGTTTTTCCTAAGTCTCAAACAATGTATGCCAATTGCTTTGATCTTGTTCACTCTGATGTATGGACTGCACCATGTTTATCTAGAGATAATCAGAAATACTTTGTTAGTTTTATTGATGAGAAATCTAAATACACTTGGATAACCTTAATGCCATCTAAGGGTAGAGTACTGGAAGCATTTATGAGCTTTAATAAATATGTGACTAACCAGTATGATGCAAAGGTTAAGTGTTTTAGATCAGACAATGGGGGAGAGTATACTAGTCAAGCATTCAAACATTACCTCAACAAACATGGAATTGAGCATCAAACAAGTTGCCCCTATACCTCCCCAACAGAATGGCGTTGCTGAAAGAAAGAACCGGCACCTCATGGAAGTCACTCGAGCTTTGATGTTTCATATGAAGGTGCCTAAACGTTTCTGGGGAGATGCATTACTTGCAGCTTGCTACCTGATCAATCGTATTCCAACCAAGACATTACTAGATCAATCCCCATTAGAGGTACTTACAAAGTCTAAACCTCAACTTGATCATATTAGAGTTTTTGGGTGTGTTTGGTATGTGTTGATTCCAGGAGAACAAAGGACAAAACTAGACGCCAAAAGCACTAAAGCCATGTTCCTGGGCTATTCCACAACACAGAAGGGATATAAATGCTACAATGCTGAGACAAATCGTGTTCTCATCTCACGGGATGTTAAGTTCTATTGGACTGAAGAGAGAAAGAGAAGGCCAACCAAATAGGAGGCAGCCCAGTCCGTATGCAAATAAGGAGGGGAACAATGCAGCCCATAAGCGGCCCATAGGAACAAGGCAGCCCAGCCCATGTGAAGTCTATAGCCCAGACAGAAATAAAGGTGTGTTGAGGCCAAGGACCAGAGCCCATAAGGAGCCCACAAGACCAAGATGTTCACGCCAAAGAGTGGTGGTTAAAGCTTCTAGAAGAGTTCTCCCCTTTATCAAAAACGTGGGAGTAGGAATTCAAATGAGGTCACATGTTCACCTTAAGCATATAGCTGTTGTGACATGTCACTTTCACTACCTTGGATCCACAGCCTAATTCAAATTCAAACACTCTTTGTGTCTGTCTATAAATATGTAGCATCTCCCATTTGTAAACCTAAGTGAAATATATCTTCCTTTCTACTCCTCTCTAATGGCATTTTATGATCTTTGTGTTTTACTCTTTTATGATTTTGCCTAATCTTTCTTAATCTCCAACCATACAATCTCCTATTTCTCTTATTATTTCCGCAAATATCAACATGGTATCAGAGCATTAAGCTCCTGAGATCAATTTTCTTGTTCTTTATGCAAAAGTTTTCGAAAAATCCTTTTAAAAACGTTCCATTGGGTAATAGCTTTACCCAATGGTCCAAAGTTTGAATTTCAAATTGTTTCATGCAATTCTTCTCTTCTCCTCTACAATGATGTTTAAAACTTTGTCTTAAATCTCTCTTATGGTTCAGAGACAAAGTTTGAAGAAGAGAAAGGATTCAAAATGGCTTCAACATTTAGGAAGCATCGCTTGGACGAGTGGGTAAACCGTTTTGCTTCACTGGTTTCACAGCTATTTAGCCACAAAAAACACCTCTTCTTGTGTTGTTCTGATGATCTCAGGAGCTAGTGTATGTTATTATCAGAAAACTTCTTCCTATAAGTTATTTTGGTGATATAACCCTTTAACCAATGGGTAAAACTAGTGACCATTGGACCATAGGTGTTCTTCTTTGGAAATCATAAACCATGGCTAGATAGGTGACAATGAAGAGGAAGGAATGGTGGCAGTGGCTTAGGATCACAAAAGAATGGGAAGAAATGGATGGTTGCCTAAACCGCTTATCCATTGGTCCATTAAGTGCACTCATTTAAGAGTAAAGAACACTTGAGACCAGGATAAGGTTAGTACCATTTGTTTTCTTTCTTCTTAAGCCCCATCCAATTCTCTAAGTCATTTCTTTTAGATTTCAAAAATCAGAAGACAGCCATTTTTGAATTTCTTACAAAAGTTTTATGTTATCCATTTGGACAATAACTTGAACTATTGGGCATTGGTGCCTTTCCTTTGATAAAGTAAGACACCTCAAGCCATAGTCAACTTTGAAGTTCCATGGATAGCAAACCGCAAGCATTCAACAAACCGCAGCCTTGGACTTGTCTCCTTTCTTATGTAATGAGAGACACTTTAGCTTGCTGTAGCTTGTTGTTCAAGTATTTCGGTTTGTGCTTGTTTGTTATGTATTTAAAACCTTTAACCAAGTTTCCTTTCATGTGAAATGTGGAACAACAAAGTCCATTGAAGTGTGGTTGGAGCTTATGGTTGTAATACAATAGAGAACCATGTCTAATTTCCTCACTTAGATAGAAAGTATGCTCTGTGGTTGCCACTAGAATGGATCTTCCACATCAGAAATTTTACTAAGCTAATTAAGGATTTCAAGTCATGATGCATCCTATTGCGCCCTTGTGAGGAATTTTGGAAGAGAACCATGGTTGTATGCATTGCATCAGAAACTATGTTGTATCCAAATCCAAATTCTTAATTTAAGAAAGAGAGAATAATGACTTATGTATACTACATCATGTTTCTATTGCTTTACTCTTATGAGTTTAAGTCTTAAAATCATGAGAATCTTGTGTGTGGATGTCTGTATGTGTCTTCTTATGCAGGAAAAGATGTTAATCACTTGTGATGTTGAAAAGCAATCCATGAGAAGGAGTCTCAAAACCAATGAAGGAGAGCAATCCATGAGGGGGAGCCTCCAATTCCAGAAGCATTCAATTATTCAAATCAGCCTTTAAGAAAGAATCACAAAGGCTTAATATCAAAGCCCATGTCAAAAGGCTATCTCTAAACTCTTATCTATCTCAGTTTGATTAAAATTCTGATTTAGAATCGTTTAAAAGAAGGAAGTGAACCTTGGTGAACTATGCTTGGCATTTAGGACCATAGATGAATCCAAAAGTCCTCTTCAAAACCACTTAAGGGAAGTGAACCATGTTTTCCTTTACTCTCAAAAGTATAAGGAAACATGATGAATCCAAAAGTCCTTAAGGGATCCTTTTACTCTCATATTCATTCTCATACTCATTCTTATACTCTCATACAATGGCTCTGATAGTTTTGTAAGAGTAAGAGTTTTAGAGTAGGATGAAGAATGGAGTAAAGGAGTATAAGCTAAAGATAGAGATCGATTTCATTATGTTATTGTGTACAAAGAGAGAGGCTGCTTAGCCTTTAAATAGAAATCTACCTAGGTTACATGATAGGTTGTCTAGACTAGGGATAAGGGAGAGAGCTTATAGAGCCGTTACATGATTGCTTATCACTTATCACACGCTTCCTTATACAAGCTTCCCTTCCATATCACTTAATACACGAACCTCCTCTTATCATTAGGCATGAACCAACTCCTCCTTGTACACTCTAGGTCCAATACTCCCCCTCAAGCTAAATTCTGATGAAGAACTTAGCTTGGAAACCATAAACAACCACCTCATTAAAAACCTTATGGTGTAAAACCCAATGGGACAAAAGCACACATAAGGGAAAAAGAGTATGATTGCTTATGGTTAGGGAAGTCATGGAGTAGTAATATCTATGAGTCCAAGTCTGGGTAAAATGGACTCATATACCTTAGGTGTTGTTGCTTTGGTAAAGATGTCAGCAAGCTGATCCACACTCCGAGTATAGCAAGGTAAGACTATCCCCAGCTCTACGGCTTGCCTCACCTTGTGACAGTCAATCTCTATGTGCTTTGTTCTCTCATGGAAGACCGAATTTGAAGCTATATGAATGGCCGCCTGGTTATCACAATGCATGGTCATTGGTTTGGATGTCTCTATTCCCAAATCCTTCAAAATGGCTTTGATCCATGTTAGCTCATTAGTGAGTTTCTTCATGGCACGGTATTCGGCTTCAGCACTGGAGCAGGAGACTATCTTCTGTTTCTTTGTCTTCCATGTCACTAAGTTACCTCCAACAAAGGTGCAATAGCCTGTCGTGGATCTCCTGTCTTCTCTATCCCCAGCCCAGTCAGCATCACAAAATCCCACTATTTCTGAGCTTCCATTAGCTCCCATCCAAATTCCTTGCTCAGAAGTCCCTCTTAAGTATCTAAGAACTCTCTCCATCATGTTCCAATGATGGACCTTAGGCTCTTGCATATGCTGGCTAACCTGATTCACAGAAAAACAAAGATCAGGTCTAGTAAGAGTTAAATAAATTAACTTACCTACTAGTCTTCTGTAGAGTTGCGGATTGTTGAATGGTTGATCTTCAAGCTCCCCCTCACTGATAGATTTATAGTTGTCTTCCAGAGGTGTGGTCACCGGTTTTGCATCAAGCTTTCCTGTTTCAGACAAAAGATCAAGTGTGTATTTCCTTTGAGATAAGAATAGTCCCTCTTTAGAGCGACATATCTCAATGCCAAGGAAATACTTAAGCAAGCCTAAGTCTTTAATGTCAAAGATGGACTTAAGATAGGCTTTGGTTTCCTTGATACCTTCCCTATCGTCACCTGTGATGATGATATCATCCACATAGACCAATACAACTATGATACCTGACTGGCTAGGAAGTGTGAACAGAGTGTGATCGGCTTCAGACTTCCTGAAACCTCTATCCCTTAGTGTCATGCTTAACTTGTGATACCAGGCCCTAGGTGATTGTTTCAATCCATAAATAGCCTTTCTCAATCTCAAAACCTTGCCTGGTTGAACAATACCTTCTAGACCTGGAGGTGGCCGCATATACACCTCTTCCTCTAGCTCTCCTTGCAAGAAGGCATTCTTTACATCCATCTGCCACAGTTCCCACTACAGATTTGTTGCTAAGGATAGAACAATCCTCACGGTATGGAGTTTTGCTACCGGGGCAAAGGTATCACCAAAATCTTCTCCATAGGTCTGAGTGAAGCCTCTTGCAACCAACCTGGCCTTGTACCTCTCTATGTCTCCATTACTCTTGTATTTGATCGTAAATACCCACTTGGAGCTTACTGCCTTCTTTCCCTTGGGTAGCACGGCTTCATCCCATATGTGGTTCCTTTCCATGGCTCCTGTCTCATCACTTATAGCATCTCTCCAGACTTTAAGTTCCTTAGCTTCGTCATAAGATGTAGGAATATGTCCCTGATCCAAGCTGCTTATAAAGACCTTATGTTCTTCAGGGAAAGAGGCAAAGGAGCAGACAACTTGGTAAGGATGAGCAACTGCATTCGCATTGTAATACACCCTCGTATTCACCCAGTTGGATGGATCCTTCTTGAGTCTTGTACTTCTTCTTAGAGGTTGAACTGGTCTTGATGATTCTGCTTCCTGATCATGTCCTTTACTTGCCGCTTGATCGTGGCTTTCAGAAGAAGAGCTAGCCCTGTCTTGATCATGGTCTTCTTCTTCAAGATATGTGCCCCCCTCACGGTCAAGCTCTGGTCGAGGCAAGGGCGGTACACGCCGGGACGAGGCTCGTTCATTCTCGGTTGAGCTAGGAACTGGCCGGGATAAGTTTATATCTGGCTGATTAGAAGTTGGGACGTGTGAAGCAGTGTTAGGTACCGGGCACGAGCCAGGTTGAGGACCCGGGACAGTGGCAGGACCAGGATGTTGCGAAAGAGGGATGCCAAGGTGATCAAAGATGTGTCGAAGACTAGTGGCCCGGTCCAAGGAGATACCACTAAGATCTGCCAGATCATCCCACTTTTGGTCACCATAGTAGCCTTTGTTTTCAATGAACTTCACATCCCGGGACACAAGAACCTTCCTAGCTTCAGGATCATAACACTTATAGCCTCTTTGGGTAGTGGAGTATCCAATAAACATTGATCTTGTACTCTTAGCATCTAGTTTGGTTCTGTTTTCCCCTGGAACCAGAACAAAACACAAGCAACCAAAGACTTTTAGGTGAGCTAAAGAGGGCTTAGTAGAATTCAGTACCTCAAAGGGAGATAGATCATTGAGAACTCTTGTGGGAATCCTGTTGATGAGATAACAAGCTGTAAGGACCGCATCTCCCCAAAACCTCTTTGGAACCTTGGATTGGAACATCATTGACCTGGCCACTTCCATCAAGTGGTGGTTCTTTCTCTCAGCCACACCATTCTGTTGAGGTGTATAGGGACAGCTGGTCTGATGAAGAATGCCATGTTTATTAAGATGTTCCTTAAATGCATTACTTGTATACTCCCCACCATTGTCTGATCTAAAGATTTTGATCCTTGCATTGAAATGGTTAGTAATATAGTTCTGAAAATTAACAAAGGCTTCTAAAGCTCTATCTTTGGATTGCAAAAGGGTTAACCATGTATATTTTGATTTCTCATCTATAAAGGTGATGAAGTATTTCTGATTTTCTCTAGATAAGCAAGGGGCAGTCCAAACATCTGAATGCACAAGATCAAAGCATCTCTCATAAACCATATTCGACTTAGGAAAAATAGATTTGCAATGTTTGCCCAAAATACAAGCTTCACAATCATCATTTTTAAACACAACATTAGGCAACATTAGGCTTAAGGCCCTTGAGTGAGGATGTCCTAATCTAGCATGACATAGCGCATTATTAGCATAAGCAGGAACCGAATTTAAAGAGCATAAAACAGAGACTAAAGGTTGATCATTTTCCAGCAGATAAAGACCATCCTTGGTTATTCCTTTCCCAAGCAACTTGCTTGTCTTAATATCCTGAAAATGCACATCATTAGGAGTGAAGATAACATTGCAATCCAAGTCGTTTGTGGCCTTATGAACAGAGACTAGATTAGAGGTAAAGCTAGGCATAAAGAAAGCTCTAGTCTCTCTATCAAATAGATTCAAGTTGCCTACTCCTTTAATTGGAATTCGATCACCATTAGCAATAACAACATGACCATTAGCCGGTTCTAAGTCTCTAATCAATTCAACATTGCTAATCATGTGGTGGGATGCACCAGAATCAATTACTAGTGGTTTATTATCCAATTTTATAGTATGAGTAGAAGCATGAAAAGAGAAACCCATAGTATTACCATAACTTTCTTTCAAGGATTTGATGAGTGCATCCAGTTCTGACCGCTTTACCACCTGGTCTTGATCAGCTACATGTGCAGCTTGAGCATTGATCACGGCCATACCATCTCCTTCAGAACCGCGACAGGTTGTCCCTCCTTGATCCACCTTGGCTTTAGTAAGGTTAGCTCGGACATCTCTGAATTTGGATGGCTTGAGGTGTAGATGGAGAATCCAGCATTTGTCCTTAGTATGGCCCCTCCGCTTACAGTGCTCACAGAACGATCCTCTTCTATCATCTTGCTTGAAGTAGACACCTTTGTTTGCTGTCACAAGCTCCCCCTTTCCACTTAGAAGGCCATGAGAACCTTGTTCCCTCTGAATGTAAGCGCATACTTCTTCAAGGGATGGAAGCTTGTCTGACCTCAGGAGATGTTTGATCAGGTCATTATACATTGGATTCAGGGTAAGAAGAAGACCAAAGACCTTGTCCTGTTCACGCCTTGCAAGAAGAGTCTCTGGATCAGTCGAGTTTGGCCTCAGCATTTCAAGCTCGGCCCATAAGGAGCGAAATTTGCCAAAATGTGCCGTGAACTCCAAGTCTTCTTGGTGGAGGTTGTTGATTGCTCTCTTCACCTCAAACACCCGACTTAGATTTGTAGTATTTCCATACACCTTCTTGAGTGTTTCCCATAGCTCCCTAGCACTTTCACAATACGAATATGCTTCCAAAATAGGTCCATCCAGTGAGCTTTGAATGATGGACAAGACAAGCTGGTCCTCTTGAATCCATTTTTCTTCATCAACAATCATAATCTCCTGTCCATCCTCCTGTTTAAAAGCTTTTGGAGGTGCTTCATCTAGTAGAAGATGCATTCCTAGTCCTCGCCCTCCGAGAGTAGTCTTCACCATTCTGGACCAGAGAAGATAGTTGAGGCCCTTAAGTGTAACTGGGATCACCATAGGTCTTGTGTTCTCCATTTGAACAGATATGAAGACTCAAGAATACAAAACCCCGAAACAGAGGACTAGGGTTTAGGTGAAGGTAGGGTTTTTCGAGTTCAAAGGAGTAGAATATCACTCTGGGACGTCAAGACGGTCCTTGGAGAGTTGAAAGAAGAAAGCTTTGAGGTTAAATGAGCTATCTTTAGAAGAAAAGATACTAGTGTACGGACTCTGGTTCGATCCAGCCGAAGAAGACGAGTACGGACACACACTGATCTTGCTAGGAATGTCTCCTCTTGTGCCTTCGTGACCACAGATGAGCTTGACCTTACTACTCTCACCGTTTTAGTGAAGAAAGGAGCTGTCTTGGTCGATGAAGAATGCAACCCAGGGGAATGGTCCGTACAACAATGGCGAAAGAAATGGGTAATCTTTAAACAACTTTAGCACAAGGGATAATCACACCTAGTCTTCTTCAACTCATCACCCATGGTTCTGAGAATCTAATGAAAGAAAGACTGAGCTGTAACTATCACAAGGAAAGCGTTTTGAGATTGAAGAACACACAAAGAGAAACCAACACCAGAGAAACGAGATTGCGGAAGATTAGAAAAGGATTAGAGCTGCTCTGATACCATGATAGTTTTGTAAGAGTAAGAGTTTTAGAGTAGGATGAAGAATGGAGTAAAGGAGTATAAGCTAAAGATAGAGATCGATTTCATTATGTTATTGTGTACAAAGAGAGAGGCTGCTTAGCCTTTAAATAGAAATCTACCTAGGTTACATGATAGGTTGTCTAGACTAGGGATAAGGGAGAGAGCTTATAGAGCCGTTACATGATTGCTTATCACTTATCACACGCTTCCTTATACAAGCTTCCCTTCCATATCACTTAATACACGAACCTCCTCTTATCATTAGGCATGAACCAACTCCTCCTTGTACACTCTAGGTCCAATAGGCTCTCATACTCATACTCTTAATTCTGCTTATACTCAATCAGTCTCTTATAATCTATGGTTTCTCTAATCTCTGGTTACAAATACTCTATACTCTCATTTAAAGCGTGTTGAATCCATTACTTTAGTTCAATTGATCTTGCTACTGTCTTATGTGAATTCTTAATTGCACACTTATAGCTTTGATATTCCTCATGGCATACTCAAATTCTTCTTCTTTATGACTTGTTTAAAGGTAAAGAAGACCATGAGAGCCTCAAAGCAAAGATGGCAAGAAGGGATTCATACAAAGCAAAACCAGATCATGAAGGATTAAAGAAGTAAACACATTGGCAAGAAGGTCAGTCAACATATACAAGCCCCAAAGATGCATCACTGGAACATGGTGGACCGGATCTTAAGATACCTGAAAGGGACACACGACCAAGGCATCTGGATGGGGCGCAACGGAAGCTCTGAAATCGTGGGCTATTGTGATGCTGATTGGGCTGGAGACAGGAATGATAGTAGATCATCTACCGGTTATTGCACATTCATTGGAGGCAACCTAGTTACTTGGAAAACAAAGAAGCAGAAGGTGGTTTCTTGTTCAAGTGCTGAAGCTGAGTACCGAGCCATGAGGAAGCTCACCACAGAACTTACCTGGCTCAAGAATCTGCTCAAGGATCTAAACATAGAAGTCACAACACCAATCACCATGCATTGTGACAACCAAGCTGCCATACATATAGCATCCAACAATGTATTTTATGAGAGAACCAAGCACATTGAAGTAGACTGCCACAAAGTGAGACAAGTAGTGGAGCAAGGAGTTGTCGTACCATGTTACACAAGGAGCTCGGATCAACTTGCAGATATATTCACCAAATCCGCAAGTTTAAAGGTATGTGAGTCCATATTTCCAAAACTTGGGCTCATAAACCTTCTCAACCAGGGAATCCCCTAGCCAAAAGATCCATACTCTTTTTCCCTTAAGATGTTTTTGTCCCAAAGGGTTTTGCTTCTTAAGGTTTTTAATGAGGTGAGTCTTTATGGTTCCAAGCTTAACCATTCATCATAGTTGAGCTTGAGGGGGAGTATTAATCTACACACGACAGCAAGCCCAACTATAAGACTTCTAGAAGAAAGATACAGGCGGCTGGGAGAAGTTAATGGTCTGGGATGTCGATTACTCAAGTGAGGAAAGGAAGTTAATGACTTCCCCTTTGAGAGTTAGGCACCAAATAGTTTATGGAAAGTAAATATGTGAGCCTAATTAATGTAATTAATGTATTTATTGTAACTTAGGCTATAAATACTCTAACCTATGTAACTAATCTGTCAAGGAAATATAATCCTCCTTCTCTAATTCTCTCATACCAGCCGCCAGCTCTCTCTCTCTCATTTGTCACGAAATCTCTTCCTCTTAGTCTTCCATACTTTTGTTCTTCATCTTATTCAGAAAACTCTCTCTAATCTTCTCTTATATTCCGCATATTCTTACACATACATGCTTCCTTATCCTCTCATCTTATCATATGAGGCTCTCCCTTCCTTATCAAGTGACCAGAGTGCTTATCACGTTAGACTGAGCTGCCTTTAATAACGCACTGTCCAATAATTGGTAGATCACTACATGCCTCATTTAATGCATTCACTAAGTCTAAACCATTGATAGTAGACTCAGGAGCATCTCACCATATGATAAGTGATCTTAACCTGATTAAAAATGTTGAACCAGTCATAGGAAATGTTTTGATTGCAAATGGTACTAATGTGCCAATAGAAGGAGTAGGAGATCTTAGGCTATTTAACAAAGAAACTCGTGCCTTTTACATGCCATCATTCACCTCAAATTTACTATCTGTCAAAAGAGCCACAACAGATTTAAATTGCCATGCTATTTTTGGGCCTAATGACTTTGTGTTTCAGGATATTGAAACTCAAGAGGTTCTTGGAAAAGGTGTTACAAGAAACGATTTATATGTGCTTGAAGACCTCTCTCCCAACCGCTTAGTTACTTGCTTTTCCAATTTGAATAATTCTAAAATGAATGGTGGTTTATGGCATGCCAGGCTTGGTCATCCTCATTTTAAAGTTCTATAAATAATGTTTCCTAGGATGTCTTTCAATAATGATTTATGTGAAGCTTGTATCCTAGGAAAACACTGTAGGTCTGTTTTTCCTAAGTCTCAAACAATGTATGCCAATTGCTTTGATCTTGTTCACTCTGATGTATGGACTGCACCATGTTTATCTAGAGATAATCAGAAATACTTTGTTAGTTTTATTGATGAGAAATCTAAATACACTTGGATAACCTTAATGCCATCTAAGGGTAGAGTACTGGAAGCATTTATGAGCTTTAATAAATATGTGATTAACCAGTATGATGCAAAGGTTAAGTGTTTTAGATCAGACAATGGGGGAGAGTATACTAGTCAAGCATTCAAACATTACCTCAACAAACATGGAATTGAGCATCAAACAAGTTGCCCCTATACCCCCCAACAAAATGGCGTTGCTGAAAGAAAGAACCGGCACCTCATGGAAGTCACTCGAGCTTTGATGTTTCATATGAAGGTGCCTAAACGTTTCTGGGGAGATGCATTACTTGCAGCTTGCTACCTGATCAATCGTATTCCAACCAAGACATTACTAGATCAATCCCCATTCGAGGTACTTACAAAGTCTAAACCTCAACTTGATCATATTAGAGTTTTTGGGTGTGTTTGCTATGTGTTGATTCCAGGAGAACAAAGGACAAAACTAGACGCCAAAAGCACTAAAGCCATGTTCCTGGGCTATTCCACAACACAGAAGGGATATAAATGCTACAATGCTGAGACAAATCGTGTTCTCATCTCACGGGATGTTAAGTTCTATTGGACTGAAGAGAGAAAGAGAAGGCCAACCAAATAGGAGGCAGCCCAGTCCGTATGCAAATAAGGAGGGGAACAATGCAGCCCATAAGTGGCCCATAGGAACAAGGCAGCCCAGCCCATGTGAAGTCTATAGCCCAGACAGAAATAAAGGTGTGTTGAGGCCAAGGACCAGAGCCCATAAGGAGCCCACAAGACCAAGATGTTCACGCCAAAGAGTGGTGGTTAAAGCTTCTAGAAGAGTTCTCCCCTTTATCAAAAACGTGGGAGTAGGAATTCAAATGAGGTCACATGTTCACCTTAAGCATATAGCTGTTGTGACATGTCACTTTCACTACCTTGGATCCACAGCCTAATTCAAATTCAAACACTCTTTGTGTCTGTCTATAAATATGTAGCATCTCCCATTTGTAAACCTAAGTGAAATATATCTTCCTTTCTACTCCTCTCTAATGGCATTTTATGATCTTTGTGTTTTACTCTTTTATGATTTTGCCTAATCTTTCTTAATCTCCAACCATACAATCTTCTATTTCTCTTATTATTTCCGCAAATATCAACATGGTATCAGAGCATTAAGCTCCTGAGATCAATTTTCTTGTTTTTTATGCAAAAGTTTTCAAAAAATCCTTTTAAAAACGTTCCATTGGGTAATAGTTTTACCCTGTAAGAATATGCGGAATATAAGAGAAGATTAGAGAGAGTTTTCTGAATAAGATGAAGAACAAAAGTATGGAAGACTAAGAGGAAGAGATTTCGTGACAAATGAGAGAGAGAGAGCTGGCGGCTGGTATGAGAGAATTAGAGAAGGAGGATTATATTTCCTTGACAGATTAGTTACATAGGTTAGAGTATTTATAGCCTAAGTTACAATAAATACATTAATTACATTAATTAGGCTCACATATTTACTTTCCATAAACTATTTGTTGCCTAACTCTCAAAGGGGAAGTAATTAACTTCCTTTCCAACCTTGAGTAATCGACATCCAGGCCATTAACTTCCTTTCCTTACTTGAGTAGTCGACATCCAAGGTCATTAACTTCCTTTCCTCACTTGAGTAATCGACATCACAGACCATTAACTTCTCCCAGCTGCCTGTATCTTTCTTCTAGAAGTCTTATAGTTGGGCTTGCTGTCGTGTGTAGATTAATACTCCCCCTCAAGCTCAACCATGATGAATGGTTAAGCTTGGAACCATAAAGACTCACCTCATTAAAAACCTTAAGATGCAAAACCCTTTGGGACAAAAACATCTTAAGGGAAAAAGAGTATGGATCTTTTGGCTAGGGGATTCCCTGGTTGGGAAGGTTTATGAGCCCAAGTTTTGGAAATATGGACTCACATACCTTTAAACTTGCGGATTTGGTGAATATATCTGCAAGTTGATCCGAGCTCCTTGTGTAACATGGTAGGACAACTCCTTGCTCCACTACTTGTCTCACTTTGTGGCAGTCTACTTCAATGTGCTTGGTTCTCTCATGAAATACATTGTTGGATGCTATATGTATGGCAGCTTGGTTGTCACAATGCATGGTGATTGGTGTTGTGACTTCTATGTTTAGATCCTTGAGCAGATTCTTGAGCCAGGTAAGTTCTGTGGTGAGCTTCCTCATGGCTCGGTACTCAGCTTCAGCACTTGAACAAGAAACCACCTTCTGCTTTTTTGTTTTCCAAGTAACTAGGTTGCCTCCAATGAATGTACAATAACCGGTAGTTGATCTCCTATCATTCCTGTCTCCAGCCCAATCAGCATCACAATAGCCCACGATTTCAGAGCTTCCGTTGCGCCCCATCCAGATGCCTTGGTCGTGTGTCCCTTTCAGGTATCTTAAGATCCGGTCCACCATGTTCCAGTGATGCACCTTTGGGGCTTGCATATGTTGACTGACCTGATTCACAGCATAGCACAAGTCAGGTCTAGTAATGGTTAGATAATTTAGCTTACCAACCATCTTCCTATAGAGTTTGGTGTCTCCAAACATCTCATCTCCAAGCTCCCCCTCACGTTCCACCTTGTACCCTTATTCTAGGGGAGTCTTCGCTGGTTTAGCTTCTAATCTTCCTGCATCAACTAGAAGATCAAGTGTGTACTTCCTTTGTGATAAGAAGAGGCCTTCTTGTGTTCGGCATACTTCTATCCCTAGGAAGTACTTTAGTTCACCCAAGTCTTTTATATCAAACATAGATTTAAGATAAACCTTAGTGGATTGAATTCCTACCTTGTCATTCCCTGAGATGATTATATCATCTACATAGATGAGAATGACTACAATACCTGTTTGACTTTGGAGTGTGAAGAGGGTATGATCTGCCTCAGACTTTCTAAAGCCCCTATCTCTAAGTGTGATACTTAGCTTATGGTACCAAGCTCTTGGTGACTGTTTGAGGCCATAGATAGCTTTTCTCAGCCTTATAACCTTTCCTGGAGTCACCGTATCTTCAAGGCCTGGTGGAGGTGTCATATACACTTCATCTTCTAGTTCTCCTTGTAGGAAGGCATTCTTGACATCCATCTGCCACAACTCCCAATCAAGGTTAGTAGCTAAAGAGAGAAGAACCCTTACAGTGTGTAATTTGGCTACTGGTGCAAAGGTGTCATTGTAGTCTTCTCCATAGGTCTGAGTGAAACCTCTTGCAACTAGTCTTGCCTTGTATCTTTCTATCTCTCCATTGCTTTTGTATTTAATGGTAAAGATCCATCTGGAGCTCACTGTCCTCTTGTCCTTAGGTAAATCGGCCTCATCCCAAGTGTGATTGATGTCCATGGCATTGCATTCAGCCTTAACTGCATCTCTCCACACTTTAAGCTCCTTTGCTTCCTCATAGTTTCTTGGTATATGTTATTGGTTGAGGACTGCTGCAAATGCTTGATGTTCTAAGGGAACATGAGCTAGGGAGCAAACAGCTTGAGTTGGGTGAGCTACTGCTTGGGCATTGTAGTATACTCTGGTGTTGATCCAATTTGAAGCTGGTCGCCTTTCCCTTTGGCTTCTCCTTAGTACTACTTGGGTGTCTGGTTGGGCCGCCTGTTCTTCTGCTTGTTGTTCAGCCTCAGTTTCGGATTCCTCATGTTCTTCGTGATCATGTACGTGTGAGCTTGTTTCTTGGTTAGTAGGTTCAAGTTCAAGCTCATCAAGCTCATCACCTTCATTGCCTCCCTCATGATCAAGAGAACTAGCCGCTTGAGTTGTATTAGATGGAGAAGTAGTTGGCGGTTCTTGGTGAGTTGATTTTGGTGCATCTGGTAATGTTATCCCAAGATTCTCCATAAGTTGTCTGAGGTTGGTGGCCCGGTCAGATGTGGATTGGGAGAGGTCTTTCAGTTCATCCCAATTCTTTTCTTCATAGAATCCTTTGGATTCTACAAACTTCACATCCCTAGATACAAGAACCTTTCTTGTCTCTGGATTGTAGCATTTGTATCCCTTTTGAGTAGTTGAATAGCCAATGAACATGGCTTTAATACTCCTGGCTTCCAATTTATTTCTTTGTTCTCCTGGAATAAGTACATAACACACACACCCAAAGACTCGTAAGTGTGAGATAGATGGTTTACTTTTGTTGAGTACCTCAAATGGAGTTAAGTCCACTAAGACTTTGGTTGGTACGCGATTGATGAGATAGCAAGCTGTGACAAGGGCATCTCCCCAAAATTTCTTTGGAACATTGCTTTGGAACATGATGGATCTCGCCACCTCCATGAGATGCCGGTTCTTCCTTTCAGCCACTCCATTCTCTTGTGGTGTTTATGGACAACTAGTTTGGTGGATGGTTCCATGTTTTTCCAAGTATTGCTTTAATGCTAGACTTGTGTATTCTCCTCCATTATCTGATCTAAAGATTTTGATCTTGGCATTGTAATGGTTAGTCACATATGCTTGAAACTTAGTAAATGCATCTAGGACCCTATCTTTTGTTGGTAAGAGAGTTATCCAAGTATATTTTGATTTTTGATCTGTAAATGTGACAAAGTACTTATGATTGTCCCTAGACATGCATGGTGAAGTCCAAACATCAGAGTGAATAAGATCAAAACAATTTTCATAAATAGTTGAGGACTTGGGAAACACTGATCTACAATGTTTTCCAAGTATACAAGCTTCACATTCATTATTTTTAAAAGACATGCTTGGCAACAATAGTTCTAAGGCCCTAGAATGGGGATGTCCTAGTCTAGAATGCCAAATAGCACTATTTATAAGTTTTAGAGATTCAAGTTTATAGAGTTTTAGAGAGTTTTAGAGAGCTAGAGAGATTTAGGGAGTTTAGAGAGTATAAGAAACATGTTTTTATTATTCGAATTGCTTGAATACAAGAGAAGGCCTTAGAGGTCCTTTTATAGCAAAATAAATAAACCTAGGTGCTTCTACTTTAGGTAAAGATGAGAGGACTCCTTTTGTGCTGGCGGCTTCCTTCCCCTTTTGTGCTGGCATGGATGAGTCACCAGCCCTTCTAGAAGATCCTACTAGCCGTTAGCACCCTCATTTCCTTTGATTGAATGCACCTTCATTCCAACACTCCCCCTCAAGTTTAAATCATTGGTGAATGATTAAAACTTGGACACCAAGAGGATTCACCTCATTAAAAACCTTAAAATGCAAAACCCAGTGGGACAAAAGCATTTTAAGGGAAAAAGAGTATGAATCCTTCTTGATAGGGAAGTTACTGGAATGGGAGAGATGTGAGTCCAAGCTTTGAATGAATGAACTCACAAACCTTTACACTTGCTGCCTTAGTGAATATGTCTGCCAATTGATCAGAACTCTTGGTATAGCATGGAAGTATAATTCCTTGAGCCACGGCCTCTCTCACCTTGTGGCAGTCAACTTCAATGTGCTTAGTGCGTTCATGGAAGACAGAATTGGATGCAATATGAATGGCCGCCTGGTTGTCTGGTGCGATCTCGATCAACCTTAATTTTATGTTTTTGAAGATCAACCATGAATCAAGCAACCAAGACTATTTTTCTCAACTAGCTAGATATTATGGAGATTCTGGTAGTGACAAAACTCAATTGGTTCATATTGAATCAAGAGATGGTCGAATTTTCCTTCTGTTGGACCATAGAGAGCTAGTTCGACCACCCGAGCAAGTTCAAGAGGTTATACTTGTTTTTGATGATCCAAGGAACGTCTTAGCTCATCCACATACAAGAGATAAGGCTCAAAAGGCCCAGGAAGACACCAAGGACGAGCTGGGCCTACTCAAGAATAAGCCCAACAAGATGAGAGTTGAGCAGGGCCCATATTGGCCCATAAAGCTGAAGGATCGACCACCATGGGCTCTTATGGATGGGTATGGACGTGGTCCAAGTAGAAAAATAATATTAAAAATAAACCAGTCTGTTGGTTTAATGTGTTTTGGTTTATAATTAGTCATTAAAATTAAACCAGAGAGTTAGTTAGAGTAGATTAGATAAGATATATCATTCTGGTATAATCTTGTTAGGATTAGATAAGTTAGTTAGGATATAATAGATTAGATATATTATTCTGATATATTCTTTTAGGATTAGATTAGTTAGTTAGGATATTATTTAGATAGGAATAAAGTAGTTAGGATATTATTCTGTAGATTAATTTAGATAGGATTATCTGCCTATAAAAAGACTTCACTTCCCCATTGTAAAGAGACACATCGAATTTTATACTTAATACAAAAGCTCTTTTGCTTCTTGCTTTCTCTGTTCAGCCTAAGAACATTGTTATTCATTCACTTAAGGGTAGAGTAATCTACTGTGAAATTCTATAGCTCTTTGCAGGGTGATCCTGTGCTAGTGGAATCAAATCCATCCTTTTCATCCACGCCAACTTGGAGAGCTAGTAGCCTCCATTCACTCTTCCATCAATCCGCTGCCAAGAGAAGTGCTAGTAGCCTTCTCAATCTAATCCTATCAAGCCACCTTCAAAGGAGAGTTAGTATCCTCCTCCCCTTCATCCTTCAAGTTGATCCTTAGGTTGTAAAACAACCAGGGGCGCACCAAGTGGTATCAGAGCCTCTTGAAGGTTAGGGTTTGTGAAATCACTTTGATTTCAAAACCACCATCAATTTATTTTCAATTTTTAAGTTTCATAAACAAATTCTTATATTTTTATCTTTTGTAAGTCAGCTGAGCCTTTTCTGAATTACAAAATGGTCTAAAAAAAAGAACTGCAAAAAAAAAAAAAAAAAAAAAAAAAAAAAAAAAAAACGAAAATCAGACCAAAAAAAAAAAAAAACGAAAATCAAAAAAAAAAAAAAAAAAAAAAAAAAAAAAAAATCTTGCAATCTTTCTATCTTAAGTTTCAGTAGGTGTAGCTCTAGATCTTAGGTGATTGGGCTTTGATCTATTTTGAACTTGTTGGAATAATCTATCCTAGATTCATAATCTATTCATCATATATCCAGCAAATCTACCATGTATTCTTTTGGGAACAAAAGAAAATATGGAGAGAAGGCAAAACAACAAGCAACAAGGGAGAGAGTTGCACCTACCCAAACTGTGATCCTGACTGAGAAGCAATTAGAGGATCTAACAGATCTGATCTACAATCAAATGAGAGAAAACAAATTCCACAAGCCAAGGTGGGAAGCGTCTGATCTAAAACCAGTAAGTCCAAAGAAGCAACTCAACAACAGAGGTCGATCCCTACTATTTTCAGGAAATAGAAAAGATCCTGAAGTATACTTGCAATGGGAAAGCGATATGGAAAAGTGGCTACAATTCAACAAAATTCCCAAGGAACTGGAGTTATCACAAGTGGTCTCAGCATTCACAGGAAAAGCTCATGAATGGTGGTTAAAGGAAAACCCTCCAACTATCTACAAGAATTCAGTGCTAGATTGGAGAGGTCTTAAGGCACGGATGCATGAAGAATTTGTAGAGCAGTACCAATCCACCCCAACCAGAGTGACGTCTATATCACCATCAGCTAAGGAGCTCAAAATAAATAAACATGAAGAAGATACAGAAGATTCCATCTTGCAGACTATCAACAAACCCAAACAAGACATACAACCAATCAACGGATCATACAAACCAGACCCAGAGGAATTAAGCAACAAGTCGACTTGTTACAAAAGCTCAACTCATCAAGAAATCACTGAAAAAAAGAATTGGATCAAAATCTATTCAGATGAAGGAGATATTCAACTTCCAAGTCGGCAAACGACCACTGAATCCGAAGGACATAATCGTTTACTTATTGAAGGACCCCAAGAGAACCAGGATGAACCAAGTTATGAACCAACTGTTTTTGGAAACTTAACCCTTCATAGGAGCCTGTCGAATTGGATTCATGTCCAAATTCCTTATGGTTTAAAAGTTATTCAACTTCTAAACCAGGAGATGCTTGGTTTGCCCTGTTTGCAAGCTCACCGATTCAACCACTTACAAACCAAACTTTGGCGACCAGGAGAGGAATATAATCATTCTGGAGACATATCTGATCATCCAGGAGTATTATCCATCATCTTAGAGGGCTCGGATTTGAGGACAAATCCTTTTAAAGGAGGAGGGGATGGTGCGATCTCGATCAACCTTAATTTTATGTTTTTGAAGATCAACCATGAATCAAGCAACCAAGACTATTTTTCTCAACTAGCTAGATATTATGGAGATTCTGTTAGTGACAAAACTCAATTGGTTCATATTGAATCAAGAGATGGTCGAATTTTCCTTCTGTTGGACCATAGAGAGCTAGTTCGACCACCCGAGCAAGTTCAAGAGGTTATACTTGTTTTTGATGATCCAAGGAACGTCTTAGCTCATCCACATACAAGATATAAGGCTCAAAAGGCCCAGGAAGACACCAAGGACGAGCTGGGCCTACTCAAGAATAAGCCCAACAAGATGAGAGTTGAGCAGGGCCCATATTGGCCCATAAAGCTGAAGGATCGACCACCATGGGCTCTTATGGATGGGTATGGACGTGGTCCAAGTAGAAAAATAAGATTAAAAATAAACCAGCCTGTTGGTTTAATGTGTTTTGGTTTATAATTAGTCATTAAAATTAAACCAGAGAGTTAGTTAGAGTAGATTAGATAAGATATATCATTCTGGTATAATCTTGTTAGGATTAGATAAGTTAGTTAGGATATAATAGATTAGATATATTATTCTGATATATTCTTTTAGGATTAGATTAGTTAGTTAGGATATTATTTAGATAGGAATAAAGTAGTTAGGATATTATTCTGTAGATTAATTTAGATAGGATTATCTGCCTATAAAAAGACTTCACTTCCCCATTGTAAAGAGACACATCGAATTTTATACTTAATACAAAAGCTCTTTTGCTTCTTGCTTTCTCTGTTCAGCCTAAGAACATTGTTATTCATTCACTTAAGGGTAGAGTAATCTACTGTGAAATTCTATAGCTCTTTGCAGGGTGATCCTGTGCTAGTGGAATCAAATCCATCCTTTTCATCCACGCCAACTTGGAGAGCTAGTAGCCTCCATTCACTCTTCCATCAATCCGCTGCCAAGAGAAGTGCTAGTAGCCTTCTCAATCTAATCCTATCAAGCCACCTTCAAAGGAGAGTTAGTATCCTCCTCCCCTTCATCCTTCAAGTTGATCCTTAGGTTGTAAAACAACCAGGGGCGCACCAAGTGGTATCAGAGCCTCTTGAAGGTTAGGGTTTGTGAAATCACTTTGATTTCAAAACCACCATCAATTTATTTTCAATTTTTAAGTTTCATAAACAAATTCTTATATTTTTATCTTTTGTAAGTCAGCTGAGCCTTTTCTGAATTACAAAATGGTCTAAAAAAAAGAACTGCAAAAAAAAAAAAAAAAAAAAAAAAAAAAAAAAACGAAAATCAGACCAAAAAAAAAAAAAACGAAAATCAAAAAAAAAAAAAAAAAAAAAAAAAAAAAATCTTGCAATCTTTCTATCTTAAGTTTCAGTAGGTGTAGCTCTAGATCTTAGGTGATTGGGCTTTGATCTATTTTGAACTTGTTGGAATAATCTATCCTAGATTCATAATCTATTCATCATATATCCAGCAAATCTACCATGTATTCTTTTGGGAACAAAAGAAAATATGGAGAGAAGGCAAAACAACAAGCAACAAGGGAGAGAGTTGCACCTACCCAAACTGTGATCCTGACTGAGAAGCAATTAGAGGATCTAACAGATCTGATCTACAATCAAACGAGAGAAAACAAATTCCACAAGCCAAGGTGGGAAGCGTCTGATCTAAAACCAGTAAGTCCAAAGAAGCAAGTCAACAACAGAGGTCGATCCCTACTATTTTCAGGAAATAGAAAAGATCCTGAAGTATACTTGCAATGGGAAAGCGATATGGAAAAGTGGCTACAATTCAACAAAATTCCCAAGGAACTGGAGTTATCACAAGTGGTCTCAGCATTCACAGGAAAAGCTCATGAATGGTGGTTAAAGGAAAACCCTCCAACTATCTACAAGAATTCAGTGCTAGATTGGAGAGGTCTTAAGGCACGGATGCATGAAGAATTTGTAGAGCAGTACCAATCCACCCCAACCAGAGTGACGTCTATATCACCATCAGCTAAGGAGCTCAAAATAAATAAACATGAAGAAGATACAGAAGATTCCATCTTGCAGACTATCAACAAACCCAAACAAGACATACAACCAATCAACGGATCATACAAACCAGACCCAGAGGAATTAAGCAACAAATCGACTTGTTACAAAAGCTCAACTCATCAAGAAATCACTGAAAAAAAGAATTGGATCAAAATCTATTCAGATGAAGGAGATATTCAACTTCCAAGTCGGCAAACGACCACTGAATCCGAAGGACATAATCGTTTACTTATTGAAGGACCCCAAGAGAACCAGGATGAACCAAGTTATGAACCAACTGTTTTTGGAAACTTAACCCTTCATAGGAGCCTGTCGAATTGGATTCATGTCCAAATTCCTTATGGTTTAAAAGTTATTCAACTTCTAAACCAGGAGATGCTTGGTTTGCCCTGTTTGCAAGCTCACCGATTCAACCACTTACAAACCAAACTTTGGCGACCAGGAGAGGAATATAATCATTCTGGAGACATATCTGATCATCCAGGAGTATTATCCATCATCTTAGAGGGCTCGGATTTGAGGACAAATCCTTTTAAAGGAGGAGGGGATGGTGCGATCTCGATCAACCTTAATTTTATGTTTTTGAAGATCAACCATGAATCAAGCAACCAAGACTATTTTTCTCAACTAGCTAGATATTATGGAGATTCTGTTAGTGACAAAACTCAATTGGTTCATATTGAATCAAGAGATGGTCGAATTTTCCTTCTGTTGGACCATAGAGAGCTAGTTCGACCACCCGAGCAAGTTCAAGAGGTTATACTTGTTTTTGATGATCCAAGGAACGTCTTAGCTCATCCACATACAAGATATAAGGCTCAAAAGGCCCAGGAAGACACCAAGGACGAGCTGGGCCTACTCAAGAATAAGCCCAACAAGATGAGAGTTGAGCAGGGCCCATATTGGCCCATAAAGCTGAAGGATCGACCACCATGGGCTCTTATGGATGGGTATGGACGTGGTCCAAGTAGAAAAATAAGATTAAAAATAAACCAGCCTGTTGGTTTAATGTGTTTTGGTTTATAATTAGTCATTAAAATTAAACCAGAGAGTTAGTTAGAGTAGATTAGATAAGATATATCATTCTGGTATAATCTTGTTAGGATTAGATAAGTTAGTTAGGATATAATATATTAGATATATTATTCTGATATATTCTTTTAGGATTAGATTAGTTAGTTAGGATATTATTTAGATATGAATAAAGTAGTTAGGATATTATTCTGTAGATTAATTTAGATAGGATTATCTGCCTATAAAAAGACTTCACTTCCCCATTGTAAAGAGACACATCGAATTTTATACTTAATACAAAAGCTCTTTTGCTTCTTGCTTTCTCTGTTCAGCCTAAGAACATTGTTATTCATTCACTTAAGGGTAGAGTAATCTACTGTGAAATTCCATAGCTCTTTGCAGGGTGATCCTGTGCTAGTGGAATCAAATCCATCCTTTTCATCCACGCCAACTTGGAGAGCTAGTAGCCTCCATTCACTCTTCCATCAATCCGCTGCCAAGAGAAGTGCTAGTAGCCTTCTCAATCTAATCCTATCAAGCCACCTTCAAAGGAGAGTTAGTATCCTCCTCCCCTTCATCCTTCAAGTTGATCCTTAGGTTGTAAAACAACCAGGGGCGCACCATTGTCACAATGCATTGTGATTGGTGTATTGCTTTCAATGTTGAAGTCTTTGAGGAGAGCCTTTAGCCATATACACTCAGTGGTTAGTTTCCTCATGCCTCGGTACTCAGCTTCAGCACTTGAGCAGGATACTACCTTCTGCTTGTTGGTCTTCCAAGTGACAAGATTTCCTCCTATAAAGGTGCAATATCCTGTGGTTGATTTCCTGTCTTTCCTATCCCCAGCCCAATCAGCATCACAGTAGCCAACGATCTCAGCATTCTTATTCTTTCCCATCCAAACTCCTTGAGTGTAAGTCCCTTTAAGATATCTTAAGATGCGTTGAATCATCATCCAGTGGTTCTTCTTAGGAGCTTGCATATACTGGCTTACCTGATTCACAGCAAAACATAAGTCAGGTCTTGTAATAGTTAAGTAGATGAGCTTACCAACAAGTTTTCTGTAGAGCTTAGGGTCTTCGAATGCTTCTCCTTCTGGCTCCCCCTCAGTTTCAACTTTGTATCCTTCCTCTAAGGGGGTTCTAACCGCCTTTGCCTCCATCATTCCTGCATTGGTTAGTAGGTCTCTAACATATTTTCTTTGTGAGATAAACAGTCCATCTTTAAACCTGCATACTTCAATGCCCAAGAAATACTTAAGTTCACCAAGATCTTTTATATCAAACATAGACTTAAGGTATTCTTTTGTAGAAGCAATTCCTACCTTGTCATTCCCTGAGATGATAATATCATCTACATATATGAGAATGACAACTATACCTTCTTGGCTGTGGAGGGTGAACAAGGTGTGATCGGATTCAGATCTCCTAAAGCCTCTGTCTCTGAGAGTAACATTCAACTTGTGGTACCAGGCTCTAGGAGACTGTTTTAGCCCGTAAATTGCCTTTCTTAGTCTCAGGACTTTCCCTGGTGCAACAGAGTCTTCTAATCCAGGTGGTGGAGTCATGTAGACTTTTTCTTCTAGTTCTCCTTGTAGGAATGCGTTTTTGACATCCATTTGCCATAGCTCCCATTCCAAGTTTGCAGCTAGAGAGAGGACCACCCTGATTGTGTGCATCTTTGCCACTGGGGCAAATGTGTCTCTATAGTCATCTCCATAGGTTTGTGTGAAGCCTCTTGCGACTAGTCTAGCCTTGTGCCTTTCAATCTCTCCATTGCTTTGGTACTTAATAGTGAAGATCCATCTGGAGCTAACAGCCTTCTTTCCCTTAGGTAAGTCTGACTCATCCCATGTATGATTCTTTTCCATTGCTTTCCTTTCATCTGTTACAGCATCCCGCCAGACCTTAATGTCCTTTGCTTCATCATAGCTTCTAGGCACAGATTCTTGATCTAAGCTTCCAATGAACACTTGATGGCCTTGAGGGATTTGTACTAAGGAGCACACGGCTTGAGTAGGGTGAGCTACCGCATTATTATTGAAGTAAACCCTGGTATTCTTCCAGTTCTCAGCTGGAAATCTTTGCCAAGTACTTCTTCTGAGTTCAAGAGGAGCTTGATTTTGGATGGGACCTTCAGTGGGACCTTGAGTGCTTTGTGAACTTGATTCATCTTCTGAGCCTTGAGTACTTCCTGTTCTATCTTCTGAGCCTTGTCTATTACCCTCAGTCTCTGCCTGTTCTTTCTCCGGTCCTGAATCCATGTGATCAACAATTGAATCCTCTTGATCATGACCAGAGAATTGTTGCTCCCCCTCAGGATTAAGAGGATGAAGGGGATGATGGCTAGGAGAACCGTGAGGTGAGGAAATGCCAAGTCCTTCTAATATCTTCCTTAAGTTCTCAGCTCGATCAGAAGAGTGGGTAGAGATGTCCTTGATTGAATCCCATGTCCCTTCTTCAAAATAACTTGTAGTCTCTAAGAACTTAACATCCCGTGAGATGAGAACACGATTTGTCTCAGCATTGTAGCATTTATATCCCTTCTGTGTCGTGGAATAGCCCAGGAACATGGCTTTAGTGCTTTTGGCGTCTAGTTTTGTCCTTTGTTCTCCTGGAATCAACACATAGCAAACACACCCAAAAACTCTAATATGATCATGTTGAGGTTTAGACTTTGTAAGTACCTCGAATGGGGATTGATCTAGTAATGTCTTGGTTGGAATACGGTTGATCAGGTAGCAAGCTGCAAGTAATGCATCTCCCCAGAAACGTTTAGGCACCTTCATATGAAACATCAAAGCTCGAGTGACCTCCATGAGGTGCCGGTTCTTTCTTTCAGCAACGCCATTCTGTTGGGGGGTATAGGGGCAACTTGTTTGATGCTCAATTCCATGTTTGTTGAGGTAATGTTTGAATGCTTGGCTAGTATACTCTCCCCCATTGTCTGATCTAAAACACTTAACCTTTGCATCATACTGGTTAGTCACATATTTATTAAAGTTTATAAATGCTTCCAGAACTCTACCCTTAGATGGCATTAAGGTTATCCAAGTGTATTTAGATTTCTCATCAATAAAACTAACAAAGTATTTCTGATTATCTCTAGATAAACATGGTGCAGTCCATACATCAGAGTGAACAAGATCAAAGCAATTGGCATACATTGTTTGAGACTTAGGAAAAACAGACCTACAGTGTTTTCCTAGGATACAAGCTTCACATAAATCATTATTGAAAGACATCCTAGGAAACATTATTTCTAGAACTTTAAAATGAGGATGACCAAGCCTGGCATGCCATAAACCACCATTCATTTTAGAATTATTCAAATTGGAAAAGCAAGTAACTAAGCGGTTGGAAGAGAGGTCTTCAAGCACATATAAATCGTTTCTTGTAACACCTTTTCCAAGAACCTCTTGAGTTTCAATATCCTGAAACACAAAGTCATTAGGCCCAAAAATAGCATGGCAATTTAAATCTGTTGTGGCTCTCTTGACAGATAGTAAATTTGAGGTGAATGATGGCATGTAAAAGGCACGAGTTTCTTTGTTAAATAGCCTAAGATCTCCTACTCCTTCTATTGGCACATTAATACCATTTGCAATCAAAACATTTCCTATGGCTGGTTCAACATTTTTAATCAGGTTAAGATCACTTATCATATGGTGAGATGCTCCTGAGTCTACTATCAGTGGTTTAGACTTAGTGAATGTATTAAATGAGGCATGTAGTGATCTACCAATGACGGCATTACCAGAGTTATCTTTGAAGGCTTTGATGAGAGCCTCAAGGTCGGACTTCTTGACATACTCAGACTGAGCTGATTGATAGGACACCATTTGAGCTGGTTGAACTTGAGTACCGCCACTTGTCCCGGATGAGTTTGATGAACTTGCTGGAGCATTGGTAAGTTGGTAAGGAAGGCCTTTCTTGTGGTAATGACCTATCTCCTGTGTGTAGTGAGCTCTGGGAACTTCTTTCCATTTGCTAGGCTTTAAGTGTGGATGAAGAATCCAACACTTTTCTTTGGTATGCCCTTTCCTTTTACAGTGATCACACATCATGTTCTTCTTGTCTTCCGGCTTGTAGAACCCTTTGTTGGCAGTAATTGTTTCTTCTTCTTGCTTTTAGATGCCTTTATGTGCTGTGATTAACTCTCCTTTCTTTCCAAACAAGCCATTTGATCCACATTCCTTCTGGATTTGAGAACATACATCTTCAAGAGAGGGAAGCTTGTCTGACCGCAGGATATGTTTGATAAGATCATTGTAGGCTGGACTTAAGATCATGAGGAGGCTGAACACCTTGTCCTGCTCTCGCCTTTCTTTGATAACTTCTGGATCAAAGGATGTTGGTCTAAGCATGTCAAGTTCTGCCCAAAGAGAACTGAATTTCCCAAAGAGAACTGTGAAATCTGAGTCATCTTGGTTGAGGTTGTGGATTGCCTGCTTGACTTGAAAGATGCGAGTCAGATTTGAGGTGTTCCCATAAACCTTTTTTAGAATTTCCCAAAGTTCCATTGAGGTTTCACAATGAGAGTAAGACTCAAGTATAGGTCCATCTAATGAGTTTTGGAGAATGGAGAGAACATAGAGGTCTTCTTGGTGCCATTTCCTTTCATCAGTTATCACCATTTCTTCTCCATCCTCATTTTGGATCAGACAAGGTGGAGCTTCATTAAACAGTAGATGGTCCCCAAGACCTCTTCCTCCTAAAGCAGTTTTAATCATCCGAGACCATAACACATAGTTAAGGCCTTTGAGAATCACTGGGACAGAGATTTGCCGAGAGTTTTCCATACTTCAAGCTTTTGAGGACCGTACAATACTGGAGGTTGATGCTTGAGACCCACGTTGAGTTGAGTCTGACCAGGGAAGAGAATAGTTTGAAGGAGAAACTTGGGATGAGATGATTTTATCTTGAAATGAGCTGCCTTTAGCTTGGTTCAGCTTTCCTTTCACAAGCGATTTATAATCAGTACGGATGAAACACCCACTCTTCGTGGTAAGTGTTCAGGACTTCTTCTTTGAGGATTCAAGAGTTTAGCCTGTGGATAAACCTCCTGAACTGAAGAAAGACCAGAAAGGAGTTGCCTTTGATGAGTGTGAAAGGAGGTGTACGGACCACTGGGTTGAGCGAGCACGGAGAAGACGAGTACGGCCTGTGATTCTAGAGCGCAAGACTTGGTCTTTTAAACCACCGGTTGTTTCTACAGAAAGGGTGAGTCTTTTTCACCTTCCTTGGAACAGAAATGACTTGGACCGAGAGCTTCTGGGAGACTTGGTCCGTACAAATATGGCGAGACCAAGGGAGCCGTACAACAATGGTGAGGAGAGATAGCTAAGAAACTAAGCTACTAAGACACAAGATATAACCACATCTAATCTTCCTCAACCCATCACCCATGGATCTGGGGATCTTAAATCTCAGAGAGGATAGATTAAGACATGTTTATCTTCAAGGTAAGTGCTTGATTCTTAGCTTTGGATTCGAATGAAAAGAAAGAAAAGAAATTTGCTTGATTCTTAGCTTTGGCTTTAAGTGTGGATGGAGGATCCAGCACTTGTCCTTGGTATGCCCTTCCTTCTTGCAGTGGTCACAGTATGCCCTCCTTTCTCCACGATTTAAGCCTCCCTTATGGTACACAGCTGCTTTGTTGGCTGAAATGAGTTCTCCTTTGCCTCCAAAGAGACCAAGTGAACCTTGTTCCTTCTGAATCTTATTGCACACTTCTTCAAGGCTTGGAAGGGTGTCTGACCTTAGGAGGTGTTTGATGAGATCATTGTAGGAGGAATTTAAAGTCAAGAGAAGTCCAAAGACTTTATCTTGCTCACGCCTCTCATTCAGAACCATGGGATCCACTGTGCTTGGTCTAAGCATTTCAAGTTCAGCCCATAAGGATCTGAATTTTCCAAAATGTTGAGTGAACTCCATGTCTTCTTGAGTTAACTCATTGATGGCTTTCTTAACTTCAAACACACGGCTGAGATTGGAGGTGTTGCCATAGACATTTTGAAGAGTCTCCCACAGCTCTTTGGCTGTCTCACAGTAGGAGTATACTTCAAGGATAGTTGATTCAAGTGAGTTTTGAATCACAGATAGGAGTAGTTGGTCTTCTTGAAACCACCTGTCTTCATTGGTGATAGCCACTTCCTGACCAGTTCCTTCAACCGTGGCATTAGGTGCTACACTCCTAAGAATGTGGCTCCATAACCCACGGCTACATAGCACTGTCTTGGTGGTTCTAGCCCAGAGGAGGTAATTAACCCCTTTCAAAGTCACTGGAACAACAACTCTTGTGCCTTCCATGATGATTACAAACGATTTAGGTGATGAAAGAGTAGGATGAAGTGTTTTCAAGAAATAAATAATCCTAACCTCTCACAACTCAGCACCACAAGGATTTGAGGATTGTTCAATCTCAGAGTGAGGAGATTAGGAGGATTTATTTCAAGAGTGTACAGAGATTTTGAGAATATAAGAGCCAAGGCTCTGATACCATGTAAGAATATGCGGAATATAAGAGAAGATTAGAGAGAGTTTTCTGAATAAGATGAAGAACAAAAGTATGGAAGACTAAGAGGAAGAGATTTCGTGACAAATGAGAGAGAGAGAGCTGGCGGCTGGTATGAGTGAATTAGAGAAGGAGGATTATATTTCCTTGACAGATTAGTTACATAGGTTAGAGTATTTATAGCCTAAGTTACAATAAATACATTAATTACATTAATTAGGCTCACATATTTACTTTCCATAAACTATTTGTTGCCTAACTCTCAAAGGGGAAGTAATTAACTTCCTTTCCAACCTTGAGTAATCGACATCCAGGCCATTAACTTCCTTTCCTTACTTGAGTAGTCGACATCCAAGGTCATTAACTTCCTTTCCTCACTTGAGTAATCGACATCACAGACCATTAACTTCTCCCAGCTGCCTGTATCTTTCTTCTAGAAGTCTTATAGTTGGGCTTGCTGTCGTGTGTAGATTAATATACCCAATGGTCCAAAGTTTGAATTTCAAATTGTTTCATGCAATTCTTCTCTTCTCCTCTACAATGATGTTTAAAACTTTGTCTTAAATCTCTCTTATGGTTCAGAGACAAAGTTTGAAGAAGAGAAAGGATTCAAAATGGCTTCAACATTTAGGAAGCATCGCTTGGACCAGTGGGTAAACCGTTTTGCTTCACTGGTTTCACAGCTATTTAGCCACAAAAAACACCTCTTCTTGTGTTGTTCTGATGATCTCAGGAGCTAGTGTATGTTATTATCAGAAAACTTCTTCCTATAAGTTATTTTGGTGATATAACCCTTTAACCAATGGGTAAAACTAGTGACCATTGGACCATAGGTGTTCTTCTTTGGAAATCATAAACCATGGCTAGATAGGTGACAATGAAGAGGAAGGAATGGTGGCAGTGGCTTAGGATCACAAAAGAATGGGAAGAAATGGATGGTTGCCTAAACCGCTTATCCATTGGTCCATTAAGTGCACTCATTTAAGAGTAAAGAACACTTGAGACCAGGATAGGGTTAGTACCATTTGTTTTCTTTCTTCTTAAGCCCCATCCAATTTTCTAAGTCATTTCTTTTAGATTTCAAAAATCAGAAGACAGCCATTTTTGAATTTCTTACAAAAGTTTTATGTTATCCATTTGGACAATAACTTGAACTATTGGGCATTGGTGCCTTTCCTTTGATAAAGTAAGACACCTAAAGCCATAGTCAACTTTGAAGTTCCATGGATAGCAAACCGCAAGCATTCAACAAACCGCAGCCTTGGACTTGTCTCCTTTCTTATGTAATGAGAGACACTTTAGCTTGCTGTAGCTTGTTGTTCAAGTATTTCGGTTTGTGCTTGTTTGTTATGTATTTAAAACCTTTGACCAAGTTTCCTTTCATGTGAAATGTGGAACAACAAAGTCCATTGAAGTGTGGTTGGAGCTCATGGTTGTAATACAATAGAGAACCATGTCTAATTTCCTCACTTAGATAGAAAGTATGCTCTGTGGTTGCCACTAGAATGGATCTTCCACATCAGAAATTTTACTAAGCTAATTAAGGATTTCAAGTCATGATGCATCCTATTGCGCCCTTGTGAGGAATTTTGGAAGAGAACCATGGTTGTATGCATTGCATCAGAAACTATGTTGTATCCAAATCCAAATTCTTAATTTAAGAAAGAGAGAATAATGACTTATGTATACTACATCATGTTTCTATTGCTTTACTCTTATGAGTTTAAGTCTTAAAATCATGAGAATCTTGTGTGTGGATGTCTGTATGTGTCTTCTTATGCAGGAAAAGATGTTAATCACTTGTGATGTTGAAAAGCAATCCGTGAGAAGGAGTCTCAAAACCAATGAAGGAGAGCAATCCATGAGGGGGAGCCTCCAATTCCAGAAGCATTCAATTATTCAAATCAGCCTTTAAGAAAGAATCACAAAGGCTTAATATCAAAGCCCATGTCAAAAGGCTATCTCTAAACTCTTATCTATCTCAGTTTGATTAAAATTCTGATTTAGAATCGTTTAAAAGAAGGAAGTGAACCTTGGTGAACTATGCTTGGCATTTAGGACCATAGATGAATCCAAAAGTCCTCTTCAAAACCACTTAAGGGAAGTGAACCATGTTTTCCTTTACTCTCAAAAGTATAAGGAAACATGATGAATCCAAAAGTCCTTAAGAGATCCTTTTACTCTCATATTCATTCTCATACTCATTCTTATACTCTCATACAATGGCTCTGATAGTTTTGTAAGAGTAAGAGTTTTAGAGTAGGATGAAGAATGGAGTAAAGGATTATAAGCTAAAGATAGAGATCGATTTCATTATGTTATTGTGTACAAAGAGAGAGGCTGCTTAGCCTTTAAATAGAAATCTACCTAGGTTACATGATAGGTTGTCTAGACTAGGGATAAGGGAGAGAGCTTATAGAGCCGTTACATGATTGCTTATCACTTATCACACGCTTCCTTATACAAGCTTCCCTTCCATATCACTTAATACACGAACCTCCTCTTATCATTAGGCATGAACCAACTCCTCCTTGTACACTCTAGGTCCAATACTCCCCCTCAAGCTAAATTCTGATGAAGAACTTAGCTTGGAAACCATAAACAACCACCTCATTAAAAACCTTATGGTGTAAAACCCAATGGGACAAAAGCACACATAAGGGAAAAAGAGTATGATTGCTTATGGTTAGGGAAGTCATGGAGTAGTAATATCTATGAGTCCAAGTCTGGATAAAATGGACTCATATACCTTAGGTGTTGTTGCTTTGGTAAAGATGTCAGCAAGCTGATCCACACTCCGAGTATAGCAAGGTAAGACTATCCCCAGCTCTACGGCTTGCCTCACCTTGTGACAGTCAATCTCTATGTGCTTTGTTCTCTCATGGAAGACCGAATTTGAAGCTATATGAATGGCCGCCTGGTTATCACAATGCATGGTCATTGGTTTGGATGTCTCTATTCCCAAATCCTTCAAAATGGCTTTGATCCATGTTAGCTCATTAGTGAGTTTCTTCATGGCACGGTATTCGGCTTCAGCACTGGAGCAGGAGACTATCTTCTGTTTCTTTGTCTTCCATGTCACTAAGTTACCTCCAACAAAGGTGCAATAGCCTGTCGTGGATCTCCTGTCTTCTCTATCCCCAGCCCAGTCAGCATCACAAAATCCCACTATTTCTGAGCTTCCATTAGCTCCCATCCAAATTCCTTGCTCAGAAGTCCCTCTTAAGTATCTAAGAACTCTCTCCATCATGTTCCAATGATGGACCTTAGGCTCTTGCATATGCTGGCTAACCTGATTCACAGAAAAACAAAGATCAGGTCTAGTAAGAGTTAAATAAATTAACTTACCTACTAGTCTTCTGTAGAGTTGCGGATTGTTGAATGGTTGATCTTCAAGCTCCCCCTCACTGATAGATTTATAGTTGTCTTCCAGAGGTGTGGTCACCGGTTTTGCATCAAGCTTTCCTGTTTCAGACAAAAGATCAAGTGTGTATTTCCTTTGAGATAAGAATAGTCCCTCTTTAGAGCGACATATCTCAATGCCAAGGAAATACTTAAGCAAGCCTAAGTCTTTAATGTCAAAGATGGACTTAAGATAGGCTTTGGTTTCCTTGATACCTTCCCTATCGTCACCTGTGATGATGATATCATCCACATAGACCAATACAACTATGATACCTGACTGGCTAGGAAGTGTGAACAAAGTGTGATCGGCTTCAGACTTCCTGAAACCTCTATCCCTTAGTGTCATGCTTAACTTGTGATACCAGGCCCTAGGTGATTGTTTCAATCCATAAATAGCCTTTCTCAATCTCAAAACCTTGCCTGGTTGAACAATACCTTCTAGACCTGGAGGTGGCCGCATATACACCTCTTCCTCTAGCTCTCCTTGCAAGAAGGCATTCTTTACATCCATCTGCCACAGTTCCCACTACAGATTTGTTGCTAAGGATAGAACAATCCTCACGGTATGGAGTTTTGCTACCGGGGCAAAGGTATCACCAAAATCTTCTCCATAGGTCTGAGTGAAGCCTCTTGCAACCAACCTGGCCTTGTACCTCTCTATGTCTCCATTACTCTTGTATTTGATCGTAAATACCCACTTGGAGCTTACTGCCTTCTTTCCCTTGGGTAGCACGGCTTCATCCCATATGTGGTTCCTTTCCATGGCTCCTGTCTCATCACTTATAGCATCTCTCCAGACTTTAAGTTCCTTAGCTTCGTCATAAGATGTAGGAATATGTTCCTGATCCAAGCTGCTTATAAAGACCTTATGTTCTTCAGGGAAAGAGGCAAAGGAGCAGACAACTTGGTAAGGATGAGCAACTGCATTCGCATTGTAATACACCCTCGTATTCACCCAGTTGGATGGATCCTTCTTGAGTCTTGTACTTCTTCTTAGAGGTTGAACTGGTCTTGATGATTCTGCATCCTGATCATGTCCTTTACTTGCCGCTTGATCGTGGCTTTCAGAAGAAGAGCTAGCCCTGTCTTGATTATGGTCTTCTTCTTCAAGATATGTGCCCCCCTCACGGTCAAGCTCTGGTCGAGGCAAGGGCGGTACACGCCGGGACGAGGCTCGTTCATTCTCGGTTGAGCTAGGAACTGGCCGGGATAAGTTTATATCTGGCTGATTAGAAGTTGGGACGTGTGAAGCAGTGTTAGGTACCGGGCACGAGCCAGGTTGAGGACCCGGGACAGTGGCAGGACCAGGATGTTGCGAAAGAGGGATGCCAAGGTGATCAAAGATGTGTCGAAGACTAGTGGCCCGGTCCAAGGAGATACCACTAAGATCTGCCAGATCATCCCACTTTTGGTCACCATAGTAGCCTTTGTTTTCAATGAACTTCACATCCCGGGACACAAGAACCTTCCTAGCTTCAGGATCATAACACTTATAGCCTCTTTGGGTAGTGGAGTATCCAATAAACATTGATCTTGTACTCTTAGCATCTAGTTTGGTTCTGTTTTCCCCTGGAACCAGAACAAAACACAAGCAACCAAAGACTTTTAGGTGAGCTAAAGAGGGCTTAGTAGAATTCAGTACCTCAAAGGGAGATAGATCATTGAGAACTCTTGTGGGAATCCTGTTGATGAGATAACAAGCTGTAAGGACCGCATCTCCCCAAAACCTCTTTGGAACCTTGGATTGGAACATCATTGACCTGGCCACTTCCATCAAGTGGCGGTTCTTTCTCTCAGCCACACCATTATGTTGAGGTGTATAGGGACAGCTGGTCTGATGAAGAATGCCATGTTTATTAAGATGTTCCTTAAATGCATTACTTGTATACTCCCCACCATTGTCTGATCTAAAGATTTTGATCCTTGCATTGAAATGGTTAGTAATATAGTTCTGAAAATTAACAAAGGCTTCTAAAGCTCTATCTTTGGATTGCAAAAGGGTTAACCATGTATATTTTGATTTCTCATCTATAAAGGTGATGAAGTATTTCTGATTTTCTCTAGACAAGCAAGGGGCAGTCCAAACATCTGAATGCACAAGATCAAAGCATCTCTCATAAACCATATTCGACTTAGAAAAAAATAGATTTGCAATGTTTGCCCAAAATACAAGCTTCACAATCATCATTTTTAAACACAACATTAGGCAACATTAGGCTTAAGGCCCTTGAGTGAGGATGTCCTAATCTAGCATGCCATAGCGCATTATTAGCATAAGCAGGAACCGAATTTAAAGAGCATAAAACAGAGACTAAAGGTTGATCATTTTCCAGCAGATAAAGACCATCCTTGGTTATTCCTTTCCTAAGCAACTTGCTTGTCTTAATATCCTGAAAATGTACATCATTAGGAGTGAAGATAACATTGCAATCCAAGTCGTTTGTGGCCTTATGAACAGAGACTAGATTAGAGGTAAAGCTAGGCATAAAGAAAGCTCTAGTCTCTCTATCAAATAGATTCAAGTTGCCTACTCCTTTAATTGGAATTCGATCACCATTAGCAATAACAACATGACCATTAGCCGGTTCTAAGTCTCTAATCAATTCAACATTGCTAATCATGTGGTGGGATGCACCAGAATCAATTACTAGTGGTTTATTATCCAATTTTATAGTATGAGTAGAAGCATGAAAAGAGAAACCCATAGTATTACCATAACTTTCTTTCAAGGCTTTGATGAGTGCATCCAGTTCTGACCGCTTTACCACCTTGTCTTGATCAGCTACATGTGCAGCTTGAGCATTGATCACGGCCATACCATCTCCTTCAGAACCGCGACAGGTTGTCCCTCCTTGATCCACCTTGGCTTTAGTAAGGTTAGCTCGGACATCTCTGAATTTGGATGGCTTGAGGTGTGAATGGAGAATCCAGCATTTGTCCTTAGTATGGCCCCTCCGCTTACAGTGCTCACAGAACGATCCTCTTCTATCATCTTGCTTGAAGTAGACACATTTGTTTGCTGTCACAAGCTCCCCCTTTCCACTTAGAAGGCCATGAGAACCTTGTTCCCTCTGAATGTAAGCGCATACTTCTTCAAGGGATGGAAGCTTGTCTGACCTCAGGAGATGTTTGATCAGGTCATTATACATTGGATTCAGGTTAAGAAGAAGACCAAACACCTTGTCCTGTTCACGCCTTGCAAGAAGAGTCTCTGGATCAGTCGAGTTTGGCCTCAGCATTTCAAGCTCGGCCCATAAGGAGCGATATTTGCCAAAATGTGCCGTGAACTCCAAGTCTTCTTGGTGGAGGTTGTTGATTGCTCTCTTCACCTCAAACACCCGACTTAGATTTGTAGTATTGCCATACACCTTCTTGAGTGTTTCCCATAGCTCCCTAGCACTTTCACAATACGAATATGCTTCCAAAATAGGTCCATCCAGTGAGCTTTGAATGATGGACAGGACAAGCTGGTCCTCTTGAATCCATTTTTCTTCATCAACAATCATAATCTCCTGTCCATCCTCCTGTTGAAAAGCTTTTGGAGGTGCTTCATCTAGTAGAAGATGCATTCCTAGTCCTCGCCCTCCGAGAGTAGTCTTCACCATTCTGGACCAGAGAAGATAGTTGAGGCCCTTAAGTGTAACTGGGATCACCATAGGTCTTGTGTTCTCCATTTGAACAAATATGAAGACTCAAGAATACAAAACCCCGAAACAGAGGACTAGGGTTTAGGTGAAGGTAGGGTTTTTCGACTTCAAAGGAGTAGAATATCACTCTGGGACGTCAAGACGGTCCTTGGAGAGTTGAAAGAAGAAAGCTTTGAGGTTAAATGAGCTATCTTTAGAAGAAAAGATACTAGTGTACGGACTCTGGTTCGATCCAGCCGAAGAAGACGAGTACGGACACACACTGATCTTGCTAGGAATGTCTCCTCTTGTGCCTTCGTGACCACAGATGAGCTTGACCTTACTACTCTCACCGTTTTAGTGAAGAAAGGAGCTGTCTTGGTCGATGAAGAATGCAACCCAGTGGAATGGTCCGTACAACAATGGCGAAAGAAATGGGTAATCTTTAAACAACTTTAGCACAAGGGATAATCACACCTAGTCTTCTTCAGCTCATCACCCATGGTTCTGAGAATCTTATGAAAGAAAGACTGAGCTGTAACTATCACAAGGAAAGCGTTTTGAGATTGAAGAACACACAAAGAGAAACCAACACCAGAGAAACGAGATTGCGGAAGATTAGAAAAGGATTAGAGCTGCTCTGATACCATGATAGTTTTGTAAGAGTAAGAGTTTTAGAGTAGGATGAAGAATGGAGTAAAGGAGTATAAGCAGAATTAAGAGTATGAGTATGAGAGCCTATTGGACCTAGAGTGTACAAGGAGGAGTTGGTTCATGCCTAATGATAAGAGGAGGTTCGTGTATTAAGTGATATGGAAGGGAAGCTTGTATAAGGAAGCGTGTGATAAGTGATAAGCAATCATGTAACGGCTCTATAAGCTTTCTCTAATCTCTGGTTACAAATACTCTATACTCTCATTTAAAGCGTGTTGAATCTATTACTTTAGTTCAATTGATCTTGCTACTGTCTTATGTGAATTCTTAATTGCACACTTATAGCTTTGATATTCCTCATGGCATACTCAAATTCTTCTTCTTTATGACTTGTTTAAAGGTAAAGAAGACCATGAGAGCCTCAAAGCAAAGATGGCAATAAGGGATTCATACAAAGCAAAACCAGATCATGAAGGATTAAAGAAGTAAACACATTGGCAAGAAGGGCACTCCCAATACCTTACACATCAGAGCCTATCCTTCAAGGGTATATTCCTGAGTGAAGAAATGGGAGGCCACATATGCTGCATAGAAGGCAGTCAAGCCGTGAACTCATAAGGCAAATTGGCTTGGCATACAAAAGCCAACAAGAAGCAGCCTCCTCCTATCAGAGCCTACACCAGAGAGTATATATTTCTGAAGTTGGAGAGCATGGCTAACTCAAACAAAAAGGCATTCTTGTAGAATGGCGGTCCAAGATCAGTATGGTCATTGATGCTCATCTTTCCAAACTTGACTCAATACTTATTCTCTGAGTCAAGCTTGAGGAGGGATGGGAATGAGCATCTGATGTATAATCAAGGAACCTAAAGGCGCAAACAATGCAAAGGCTTGTGTTCCACTGAAGTGAAGTTGTCTAGAAGGAGCATTCAAATTCTACCAAGGATAGTGGTAGTCTTGAAGAAAGCATATCAACTCGCTCCTAAAGTCGTTGTCAACTAAGTTTGATCCAAGAATGCGCTGATGATACCTCAGCATAGGTGTTGGTGTTATTTTCAAAGGAACTGCGCAAATGGTCCTAGGACACTTGGTGATGTGTGCTGGTTATTCTCTGGAGAAGTTGCTAAAAGCATTATATGGTCCTCATCTTCATCATGAAGCTGGAGACTATTTGAATCAATCAAAGAAGCTGTTGAAGAAAGAAACTACAAAGGTGCAGCACAACCTGAGTAAGAACCAAGGGCCGCCATGCTCCTAAAGAAGTAATATGGTGGAAAGTGATGAATCAGCTCAGGATTGTGATTAAATAAGAAGTAACTGAAGATTTGCCACAAGATGTGTTAATCAATCCAGAGTCTCTTCAAACAAGAAAGTGGTTGAAGAAGCTACTAAGAAACTACAAAGGTGTTGAATCAGCTCAGTGACCAAGGAGCACTCTTAAAAGCACTCCTAAAAGACGTGACCAGCTAGGCACAGTGTATTTGAAGATGAAGAAGCAGAGAAGGCCAAAGTCTTCATCCTTGGACAAGGCTGACTAACTATGAGAAAGAAGAGGCAGAAAATGTTGGGAACAGAAGAGAAGGTGGTGGCGGATATTTGCAAGACTGGAGAGTACTACAGTTGTCTAGAATTCTCAGACTTCATCTGAGAATATAAAGCCTATTGGATTAGACTTCAGGAGCGTCAAAGAACCTGAGAAAGCCACTCACCAATGAAGAAGAATAAGTACATTTAGTACTAATAAGAAGGCGCAAAGAAGCAAGCAACAAGGACCATCAAGCTGTCAGAACCAACAAGTGGACAAGCAGATGGAATGTGTTGAATCAGCTCAAAAGCCTGAATGATTGCGCCAAGAAGATAATCAATCTTCCCAAGGAGTTGCCGTGAGTAATCAAGTTCAAATGATGGATTGGAGCTAAGGAAGGTTGCATACAAGTGTGGTATCCACAAATTAATCCAAAAGACTCCAAAGAAAAGACAACAAATGGCGGTTTTATCAGAAGGAATGAAGTGAAGGAGTTCAGAAATAGCAGACATACCTGGCTAAAACTCTTCATCAACATTCCAAACAGATACAAGGTACAACTTATAGCTTATGTACCAAAAGAGGGGGACACAAGCGCTGGTCATAAGAAGAAGCTTCAAGAAACGTGTGAAGCAAGAAGGAAGTTCTTACTTGCCATTTATAGCGGCCATGATCCAGGGTCTATGAAGTTCATCAAGATGATCCTGAGATTCATAGACCAACTGGCCAATCCCTAGGCTAAGAAAACTCCACTCTTTTTCCCTTAGCATTGGTTTTATCCCACTGGGTTTTCCATGCTAAGGTTTTTAATGAGGGAGTTCTTCAAAGTTCCAAGCTTGATCTCTGGATCTTCTATGATCAAGCTTGAGGGGGAGTATTAGAGAGAAGAAAGAAAAGGCAACAAGGTCAGCCAAGTCCAAGCTCAGCATTAGCTCAATACTAAACTCCTAATGCTAAGCTTGAGGGGGAGTATTGGACTGAAGAGAGAAAGAGAAGGCCAACCAAATAGGAGGCAGCCCAGTCCGTATGCAAATAAGGAGGGGAACAATGCAGCCCATAAGCGGCCCATAGGAACAAGGCAGCCCAGCCCATGTGAAGTCTAAAGCCCAGACAGAAATAAAAGAGTGTTGAGGCCAAGGACCAGAGCCCATAAGGAGCCCACAAGACCAAGATGTTCACGCCAAAGAGTGGTGGTTAAAGCTTCTAGAAGAGTTCTCCCCTTTATCAAAAACGTGGGAGTAGGAATTCAAATGAGGTCACATGTTCACCTTAAGCATATAGCTGTTGTGACATGTCACTTTCACTACCTTGGATCCACAGCCTAATTCAAATTCAAACACTCTTTGTGTCTGTCTATAAATATGTAGCATCTCCCATTTGTAAACCTAAGTGAAATATATCTTCCTTTCTACTCCTCTCTAATGGCATTTTATGATCTTTGTGTTTTACTATTTTATGATTTTGCCTAATCTTTCTTAATCTCCAACCATACAATCTCCTATTTCTCTTATTATTTCCGCAAATCTCAACAAGTTCTTAGAAACTACAAGTTATTTTGAAGAAGGGACATGGGATTCAATCAAGGACATCTCTTCCCACTCTTCTGATCGAGCTGAGAACTTAAGGAAGATATTAGAAGGACTTGGCATTTCCTCACCTCACGGCTCCCCTAGCCATCATCCCCTTCATCCTCTTAATCCTGAGGGGGAGCAACAATTCTCTGGTCATGATCAAGAGGATTCAATTGTTGATCACATGGATTCAGGACCGGAGAAAGAACAGGCAGAGACTGAGGGTAATAGACAAGGCTCAGAAGATAGAACAGGAAGTACTCAAGGCTCAGAAGATGAATCAAGTTCACAAAGCACTCAAGGTCCCATCCAAAATCAAGCTCCTCTTGAACTCAGAAGAAGTACTCGGCAAAGAGTTCCAGCTGAGAACTGGAAGAATACCAGGGTTTACTTCAATAATAATGCGGTAGCTCACCCTGCTCAAGCCGTGTGCTCCTTAGTACGAATCCCTCAAGGCCATCAAGTGTTCATTAGAAGCTTAGATCAAGAATCTGTGCCTAGAAGCTATGATGAAGCAAAAGACATTAAGGTCTGGCAGGATGCTGTAACAGATGAAAGGAAAGCAATGGAAAAGAATCATACATGGGATGAGTCAGACTTACCTAAGGGAAAGAAGGCTGTTAGCTCCAGATGGATCTTCACTATTAAATACCAAAGCAATGGAGAGATTGAAAGACACAAGGCTAGACTAGTCGCAAGAGGCTTCACACAAACCTATGGAGATGACTATAGAGACACATTTGCCCCAGTGGCAAAGATGCACACAATCAAGGTGGTCCTCTCTCTAGCTGCAAACTTGGAACGGGAGCTATGGCAAATGGATGTCAAAAACGCATTCCTACAAGGAGAACAAGAAGAAGAAGTCTACATGACTCCACCACCTGGATTAGAAGACTCTGTTGCACCAGGGAAAGTCCTAAGACTAAGAAAGGCAATTTACGGGCTAAAGCAGTCTCCTAGAGCCTGGTACCACAAGTTGAATGTTACTCTCAGAGACAGAGGCTTTAGGAGATCTGAATCCGATCACACCTTGTTCACCCTCCACAGCCAAGAAGGTATAGTTGTCATTCTCATATATGTAGATGATATTATCATCTCAGGGAATGACAAGGTAGGAATTGCTTCTACAAAACAATACCTTAAGTCTATGTTTGATATAAAAGATCTTGGTGAACTTAAGTATTTCTTGGGCATTGAAGTATGCAGGTTTAAAGATGGACTGTTTATCTCACAAAGAAAATATGTTAGAGACCTACTAACCAATGCAGGAATGATGGAGGCAAAGGCAGTTAGAAACCCCTTAGAGGAAGGATACAAAGTTGAAACTGAGGGGGAGCCAGAAGGAGAAGCATTCGAAGACCCTAAGCTCTACAGAAAACTTGTTAGTAAACTTCCATGCTATACCAAGAGTTCTGATCAATTGGCAGACATATTCACTAAGGCAGCAAGTGTAAAGGTTTGTGACTTCATTCATTCAAAGCTTGGACTCACATCTCTCCCATTCCAGTAACTTCCCTATCAAGAAGGATTCATACTCTTTTTCCCTTAAAATGCTTTTGTCCCACTGGGTTTTGCATTTTAAGGTTTTTAATGAGGTGAATCCTCTTGGTGTCCAAGTTTAATCATTCACCAATGATTTAAACTTGAGGGGGAGTGTTGGAATGAAGATGCATTCTACCAAAGAAAAGAGATGTTAAACGGCTAAGTAGGATCTTCTAGAAGGCATGGTGACTCACCCATGCCAGCACAAAAGGGGAAAGGAGCCGCCAGCACAAAAGGAGTCCACACCTCTTTACCTAAAGTAGAATCATCTAGGTTTATCTATTTTGCTATAAAATGACCTCTTAGGCCTTCACTTGTATTCAAGCAATTCGAATAAAAAAAACATGTTTCTCATACTCTCTAAACTCCCTAAATCTCTCTAGCTCCCTAAACACCCTAAAACTCTCTACAACTCTTGAAAAAAAAACATGTTACCCAAGTATATTTCGATTTTTGGTCTATGATTGTAACAAAGTATTTATGGTTGTCTTTAGATGTGCATGGTGAAGTCCAAACATCAGAGTGAATGAGATCAAAGCAATTTTCATATATAGTTGTAGACTTAGGAAACACTGATTTACAATGTTTACCTAGTATACAAGCTTCACATTCATCATTTTTAAAAGACATACTTGGCAACAATAGTTCTAAAGCCCTAGAGTGAGGATGTCCTAATCTAGAATGCCAAATAGCACTATTAGCCTTATTCAAAACAGAGTTGAAAGCAATAGATAAAGAGAAATCTGGTTGTGTGTCTTCAAGCACATACAAGTCATCCTTGGACACTCCCTTTCCAAACACCTTATTAGTCTTAATTGTTGGAATGAAGATGCATTCTACCAAAGAAAAGAGATGTTAAACGGCTAAGTAGGATCTTCTAGAAGGCATGGTGACTCACCCATGCCAGCACAAAAGGGGAAAGGAGCCGCCAGCACAAAAGGATGTTAAACTTTAAAAGGATTCAAGAGAGATTTCTTAGTATGAACATTAAGAATATGTAGAGAATAGAGAGTTTAGCCATGAAAGTATATAAGTAGATTCATATTATTATTAGTGCATCGATTACAAGGAGGTTGCATAGCCTTAAATAGAGAGCTCCTAGGTCATCTAGGTTAGGGATAAGCAAGAGTACAAATATGACCGTTTAAAAGGAAACTTATCAAATATGCTTCCTTATCATCACAACTTATCATACTAGACTCTCCCTTCCTTATCATGCGACCCGAGTGCTTATCAACCTTAGACTAAGCTGCCTTTGATAATGCACTGTCCAATACTCCCCCTCAAGCTAAATTCTGATGAAGAACTTAGCTTGAAATCATAAACAACCACCTCATTAAAAACCTTATGGTATAAAACCCAGTGGGACAAAAACACCATAAGGGAAAAAGAGTATGATTGCTGATGATTAGGGGATTCATGGAGACGACATATCAATGAGTCCAAGCCTTGGTAGAATGGACTCATATACCTTAGATGTTGTTGACTTGGTGAAGATATCCGGAAGTTGATCTATACTTCTGGTGTAGCATGGTAAGACTACTCCTTGTTCCACGGCTTGCCTCACCTTGTGGCTGTCAACTTCTATGTGCTTGGTTCTCTCATGGAAAACAGAATTGGAAGCTATGTGGATGGCTGCCTGGTTGTCGCAGTGCATGGTCATTGGCCTGACTGTCTCTAGACCCAAGTCTTTTAGAATAGCCTTGATCCATGTCAACTCATTGGTGAGCTTCTTCATTGCACGGTATTCAGCTTCAGCACTGGAACAGGACACAATCTTCTGTTTCTTTGTCTTCCATGTGACTAGATTTCCTCCAACAAAGGTGCAGTAGCCTGTAGTGGACCTCCGGTCTTCTCTGTCTCCAGCCCAGTCAGCATCACAGTATCCCACTATTTCTGAGCTGCCATTCGCTCCCATCCAGATTCCTTGCTGAGAAGTTCCTTTTAAGTATCTAAGGACCCTCTCCAGCATGTTCCAATGATGAACTTTAGGTTCTTGCATATGCTGACTAACCTGGTTCACAGAGAAACAGAGGTCAGGTCTAGTAAGAGTTAAGTAGATTAGCTTACCTACTAGTCTTCTATAGAGTTGCGGATTGTTGAAAGGTTGATCTTCAATCTCCCCCTCACTGATGGCTTTGTAGCTGTCTTCCAGAGGTGTGGTCACTGGTTTTGCATCTAACTTTCTTGTTTCAGTCAAAAGATCAAGAGTATATTTCCTTTGAGATAAGAATAGTCCCTCTTTAGAGCGACATATCTCAATCCCTAGGAAATACTTAAGTAGTCCTAAATCTTTAATATCAAATATGGACTTAAGGTAGGCTTTGGTTTCTTTGATACCTTCCTTATCATCACCAGTGATGATAATATCATCCACATAAACCAAAACCACAATGATACCTGACTGGCTAGGAAGTGTGAACAGAGTGTGATCCACTTCTGATTTCCTGAATCCTCTATCCCTTAGTGTCATGCTCAACTTGTGGTACCAGGCCCTGGGTGATTGTTTCAATCCATAAATAGCTTTCCTCAATCTTAAAACCTTGCCTGGTTGAATGATCCCTTCTAAGCCAAGAGGTGGCCTCATATACACCTCTTCCTCTAGCTCTCCTTGCAAGAAGGCGTTCTTAACGTCCATCTGCCACAATTCCCATTCAAGATTGGTTGCTAAGGATAGAACAATCCTCACTGTATGAAGTTTTGCAACAGGAGCAAACGTGGTGCGCCCCTGGTTGTTTTACAACCTAAGGATCAACTTGAAGGATGAAGGGGAGGAGGTTACTAACTCTCCTTTGAAGGTGGCTTGATAGGATTAGATTGAGAAGGTTACTAGCACTTCTCTTGGCAGCGGATTGATGGAAGAGTGAATGGAGGCTACTAGCTCTCCAAGTTGGCGTGGATGAAAAGGATGGATTTGATTCCACTAGCACAGGATCACCCTGCAAAGAGCTATGGAATTTCACAGTAGATTACTCTACCCTTAAGTGAATGAATAACAATGTTCTTAGGCTGAACAGAGAAAGCAAGAAGCAAAAGAGCTTTTGTATTAAGTATAAAATTCGATGATTTTTACAAGAGGGGTGAAGCCTTTTTATAGGCTGAAAATCCTATCTAAATCATATCCTAACTACCTTCCTAATTTCTATACAACAAGAATATCCTTGATTTAATTAATTAATATAAAAAGATATTATACTCTTATCCTAATTTTAAGCTAACAAGAATATCTTTTAATTTAATGGATTTAATTTCAAAAGATATCTTACTTTATCCTAATTCCTTTGGTTTAATTTAAGTGATTACAAACCAGTAAATTAAACCATTGGATTGGTTTGATCCTTCTTATTTCCTCTTGGTGGTCGAATTTGGTTAAGGTCTGTAGGGCCTCCCTTTGGGCTTCACTTCTTGATCTTGTCATTGGACCAAACCATAATTCTCCTTGGGTCTGATCTTGGGCCATGTCTTCCTCTTCTTCGGTTGAATCCAAGTCCTCTAGAGTTGCAATTAAATCAGGTGCATTCCGGATCGTACCATCCCCTCCTCCTTTAAAAGGATTTGACCTCAAATCCACTTCATCTGCAATAAAAGGAATTAAGTCAGAAACATTAAAAGTGGAACTTATAGAATACTTACCTTGGAGGTCTATTTGGTATGCATTATTGTTGATTCTGCGTATTACTGAAAAAGGTCCATCCACTCTTGGCATTAATTTCGATTTTCTCTCATTTGGAAACCTTTCTTTCCTTAGATGGATCCACACAAGATCTCCAGGTTCTAGAACTAGTTCTTTTCGACCCTTGTTTTTCTTTTTAGTATACATTTTAGTCCTTTCACCAATATTCTTCTTAACCTGTTTATGCAAAGATTTAACAAACTCGGCTTTCTTTTGGCCATCAAGGTTAGTCTGTTCCTTTAAAGGTAAAGCAAGCAAATCTAAAGGAGACAATGGATTAAACCCATATACAACTTGAAAAGGTGTCATTTTTGTTGCTGAGTGGACTGATCTATTATATGCAAATTCAACATGAGGTAAGCAATCCTCCCAAGTTTTAATGTTCTTTTTAATAATAGCTCTTAAAATAGTAGAAAGGGTTCTATTGACTGATTCTGTTTGACCATCAGTTTGTGGATGACAAGTTGTGGAAAATAATAGTTTAGTGCCTAACTTTCCCCAAAGGGTCCTCCAGAAATGACTAAGGAATTTAGAATCCCTATCTGACACAATTGTTCTAGGCATTCCATGTAACCTAACAACTTCCCTAAAGAATAAATCAGCCACTAAAACTGCATCATCTGTTTTATGACATGGAATAAAATGAGCCATTTTTGAAAATCTATCAACTACTACAAAGATGCTGTCAGTTCCTTTCCTAGTTCTAGGCAGTCCTAAAACAAAGTCCATAGAAATTTCTACCCAAGGATGATCAGGAATAGGTAATGGAGTATACAAACCTGTGGGCTGTACCTTAGATTTGGCTTGTTTACACTCAACACATTTTGAGCAGATTCTTTCCACATCTCGTTTCATGTTGGGCCAGTACAAGTGTTCTTGTATCGTGGCTAAGGTCTTAGCAACACCAAAATGCCCCATTAGACCTCCTCCATGGGCTTCCCTAACATAAAGTTCTCTGATGGTTCCACATGGTACACACAACTGACTGTCACGAAATAGGAATCCTTTGAACTGATAAAATCGTCCTTGAGCATGAGAACTAGTTTCCTTATACAACTCTCCAAAATCAGGGTCATTAGTGTAACAAGTTTTAAGATGTTCAAAACCTAGTAATTTGGTTTCCATAGATGATAAAAGAGCATACCTTCTTGAGAGAGCATCTGCCACAATGTTCTCCTTACCTTGTTTATAGTGAATGACATAAGGAAAAGTTTCAATGAATTCCATCCACCTTGCATGTCTTTTATTTAACTTTTGTTGTCCCTTGAGGTGTTTAAGAGATTCATGATCTGTGTGAATCACAAACTCCTTAGGCCATAAGTAATGTTGCCATATTTGTAGGGCTCTAACTAGAGCATAAAGCTCTTTGTCATAAGTAGGATAATTAAGATTAGCTCCTCCTAACTTCTCACTGAAGTAAGCTATAGGTCTCCTTTCCTGCATCAATACAGCACCAATTCCAATTCCTGAGGCATCACATTCTATTTCAAAAGTTTTCGAAAAATCTGGTAACACAAGTAAAGGTGCATTAGTTAACTTCCCTTTTAGCAATTCGAATGCCTCAGACTGGGCTGGTCCCCAAGTAAATCCCACGGTTTTCTTGATGACTTCTGTGAGTGGAGCTGCAATGGTGCTAAAGTCTTTCACAAATCTTCTATAGAATCCAGCAAGTCCATGGAAGCTCCTCACTTCTCCTACAGTTTTAGGCGTGGGCCATTCCCTGATTGCCTTCACCTTTTCTTCATCTACCTGAATACCCTGAGAAGTAACAACAAAACCTAAAAAGACCAAGTTATCTGTTCCAAAAGAGCATTTCTTTCGATTTGCATATAAGTTTTCCTTCCTTAAAACATCTAAGACATGTCTAAGGTGATCAAGATGTTCTGCCATGTTTTTACTGTAAATTAGGATATCATCAAAATAGACTACTACAAATCGCCCTATGAATGCCCTTAATACATGGTTCATTAATCTCATAAAGGTACTAGGTGCATTAGTAAGTCCAAAAGGCATAACTAACCATTCATACAATCCTAACTTTGTTTTAAAAGCAGTTTTCCATTCATCTCCCTCTTTCATTCTAATTTGGTGATAACCACTTTTCAAATCTATCTTAGAAAAAATGCAAGATCCATATAACTCATCAAGCATATCATCTAAGCGAGGAATAGGATGTCTGTACTTAACTGTTATGTTATTAATGGCTCTGCAATCTACACACATGCGCCAGCTACCATCTTTCTTAGGTACAAGTAAAACAGGTACTGCACAAGGGCTTAAGCTCTCGCGGATATGTCCTTTCTCCAAGAGCTCATTGACCTGTCTTTGTAGCTCCTTTGTCTCTACAGGATTGGTCCTGTAAGCTGGTCTGTTCGGAAGAGTGGCGCCTGGTACAAAGTCAATCTGATGTTCTATACCTCTGAAAGGAGGTAATCCCACTGGTTGATCTTCTGGAAACACATCCTTGTACTCTTGCAAAAGAAACTCAATCTCTCTCGGTATTTCCGGAGTCAGGTTAGTACTACTAGCTAGCAATTCCTTGCAAACTAGTAACATCATGAATTGTTGTTCATTTAGGGCATGTTTAACTTCACTAGGAGTAGCAAAGAGACTATGATGACTTACCTTAGGGTGTTCATAGCCGTGAGTTGTTGGTGTTAAAGCTTTGGCTTCTTCTCTTCTTTGTTTTAGCTGCATCTGATCTTGGTGAACCTCCTGGGGCGTGAGTGGCACTAATGTGATCTGTTTTCCTTTGTGTTTGAATGAATGCCGGTTGGTGTACCCATCATGTATGGCTCGTTTGTCATATTGCCAGGGTCTTCCCAAAAGAATGTGACTTGCTTCCATGGGCAACACATCACATATGATCTGATCCTGGTACTTCCCAATGCTTAAAGGTACTTCCACTTGTTCTGTAACTTTCATTTCGCCTTCTTCATTGAGCCATTGTAGTTGGTATGGTCTAGGATGTTTGTGAGTGACCAGGTTGAGCCGGTCCACAAGTGTTTGGCTGGCCACATTGGTGCAGCTTCCTCCATCTATGATCAAGCTACACACCTTTTCATGAATGAAGCATCGAGTGTGGAACAAGTTCTCCCTTTGTTCTTGTATCTTAGGTTGTGCACTTAAGGTTCTCCTAGTTACCAATAGTTGCCCTTGGACAGGATAAGCTTCACTTTCGGTTTCTGACTGGTCATCCTCTGATGTTAACTCTCCATTCTCTAGGATAAGCATCACCTTTTTGTTTGAACATTCATTGGCATAATGTCCATAGCCTTGGCATCTGAAACACTTGATGTTTCTGGTCCTTGTTGGAGGCGTTGGAGTTGATGGTCCTTTACCCTTGTCTTCACGTGAAGGTGGCATAGGTAATCCCTCCTTAGTCTTAGCAGGCGTCTTGAAAGATGACTCTCCTTGCCTATCATTGCGATTGTAAGGCGGTTTAGAGTTGGTCATATAGGGGTTCCTTGTATTACTCCTCCTTTTGTTTTGTTGTTCAATAAGAATGGCTTTATGGAGTAATTCATCCATGTCTTCATACTCCTGTAACTCTAATCGATCCTGAATATCTCTGTTAAGTCCTCCTTGAAACCGTGCCATGGTAGCTTCCATAGTCTCATCTATTTCAGCTTTGATCATAAGACTCTCCATTTCTTGATGATAATCTTCTACACTCCTTGTACCTTGATTTAATCTCCTCAGTTTCTGGTGTAAATCTCTCCCATAATGGACTGGTACAAATCTTTTTCTCATCATGGTTTTCATCTCATACCAAAATGTGACCTGGGGCTCTCCATTGCGACGTCTTGTGGTAGCAATCTGCTCCCACCAGTTGATAGCATATCCATCGAATTCTGTGGCTGCTATCTTGACCTTCTTTTCCTCAGAATAGTTTTGGCAGCTGAAGACTATTTCAATCTTCTTTTCCCATTCCAAATAGGCATCTGGATCATTCTTTCCTGAGAAAGGGGGAATTCGAAGCTTGAGTCCTCCTAAGTTGTTATCTGGTCTCGGTTCTTGAGTTTGGTATTGGTCTCCACTCTCATCCGAGTATCCCTGAGCTTCCTCTTCATTACGCCTAACTCCTGATCTAACTCTCACCATTGCGCCTCTTCCTAAGCGCCCTCCTCCTCGGTTTGACCTGTCTCCACGAGCTGATCTACCTGCAAGAGGATCAACTCCATAAAGAAACTCATTAGCTTGGTTAGTTCTGTTTTCAAAAATAGTCTGAAGTCTCCTAGTTATTTCATCCATCATTGCTTCCATCTGTAATGGGTCAAGCCTATGAGGTCGTGTGTTTCCTTCTCCTCTAGGGGTTTCTTCATTTGGATTCTCCATTTTTCCTGAAACAACTTAGCAAACTGGTTAATTAAACTCTCTCTCTCTCACTTTTCTTGGTAATCACTCACTAGCTCCTTCTCTTGCTATTCCCAAAAGTTCTGATTGGATCAAAGCTCAATCACCTAAGACCTAGAGCTAAACCTACTGAATTTTTAGATAGAAAGATTGCAAGATTTTTTTTCGTCAGCTGATTAACCAATTCCTAGCAGGGTTCCTCTTCTGCTCTTTACTTTTTTTTTTTTTTTTTTTTTTTTTTTTAATAAAAGTTTTCGATTTTTTTTTTTTTTTTTTTTTTTTTTTAAATATAGATCTTTTCTTAGATCTTTTGTAATTCAGGAAAGGCTCAGCTGACTTACAACAGATAGAAAGAAAAGAATTTGAAACTAAAATTTAAAAAATTTGATGGTGGTTTTGAAATCAAGATGATTTCACAAACCCTAACCTTCAAGAGGCTCTGATACCACTTGGTGCGCCCCTGGTTGTTTTACAACCTAAGGATCAACTTGAAGGATGAAGGGGAGGAGGTTACTAACTCTCCTTTGAAGGTGGCTTGATAGGATTAGATTGAGAAGGTTACTAGCACTTCTCTTGGCAGCGGATTGATGGAAGAGTGAATGGAGGCTACTAGCTCTCCAAGTTGGCGTGGATGAAAAGGATGGATTTGATTCCACTAGCACAGGATCACCCTGCAAAGAGCTATGGAATTTCACAGTAGATTACTCTACCCTTAAGTGAATGAATAACAATGTTCTTAGGCTGAACAGAGAAAGCAAGAAGCAAAAGAGCTTTTGTATTAAGTATAAAATTCGATGATTTTTACAAGAGGGGTGAAGCCTTTTTATAGGCTGAAAATCCTATCTAAATCATATCCTAACTACCTTCCTAATTTCTATACAACAAGAATATCCTTGATTTAATTAATTAATATAAAAAGATATTATACTCTTATCCTAATTTTAAGCTAACAAGAATATCTTTTAATTTAATGGATTTAATTTCAAAAGATATCTTACTTTATCCTAATTCCTTTGGTTTAATTTAAGTGATTACAAACCAGTAAATTAAACCATTGGATTGGTTTGATCCTTCTTATTTCCTCTTGGTGGTCGAATTTGGTTAAGGTCTGTAGGGCCTCCCTTTGGGCTTCACTTCTTGATCTTGTCATTGGACCAAACCATAATTCTCCTTGGGTCTGATCTTGGGCCATGTCTTCCTCTTCTTCGGTTGAATCCAAGTCCTCTAGAGTTGCAATTAAATCAGGTGCATTCCGGATCGTACCAAAACGTGTCTCCAAAATCTTCTCCATAGGTCTGAGTGAAGCCTCTTGCAACCAACCTTGCCTTATACCTCTCTATCTCCCCATTACTTTTGTATTTGATCGTAAACACCCACTTTGAGCTAACTGCCTTCTTTCCCTTGGGTAACACGGCTTCATCCCACGTGTGATTCCTTTCCATGGCTCCTGTTTCATCACTTATAGCATCCCTCCAAACTTTTAGCTCCTTAGCCTCTTCATAGGTAGTTGGGATGTGTCCTTGATCCAGGCTACTCATAAAGGCCTTATGCTCTTCAGGAAATGAAGCAAACGAGCAAACGACCTGAGAGGGATGAGCAACTGCATTGGCATTGTAATAGACCCTAGTATTTACCTAGTTTGATGGATCCTTTCTGAGTCTCGTACTTCTCCTTAGGGGTTGTGTTGGTCCCACTTCCTGCTCTTGCCCTTGATCGTGATTCTCAGAAGAGGAGCTAGTCTCAGTATCTTGATCACTGCTTCCTTCTTCAAGATTTCCCCCCGCACGGTCAATGGCTGGCCGGGGAGAGACAGAGTCCGACTGCGGCATACGCGGTCCAGCACCGGGTGAGTCAAACGCGGACCTGGTCGAGGTAGATTCTGGCGAAGCAGCTGGTGGAATAGAAGCCGATCCAGGAAGATTGGTAGATGGTCGAGGACATGGAACATTGGTACATGTAGAACCAGGTTGGGACGGTAGAGGAATGCCGAGATGGTCAAAGATGTTAGATTTTAGGAAGATTAAGAAGTTTTGAAAAGGATTTGAAGAACAAGAAGAAAAACAAGAAGAAAAACAAGAGAGAATACATAAAAACGTGAGGAAGAGGGAGAGAGAGTTAGAAGCAATTCTATTACTTGCTTAAGTGATTACAAATGAGAGTGAAGGCCTTATATAATGATAGCCACGAAAATCCCTACTCAATGTGTCTAAATACAATGTATGAGAGCCTTTAAAGGTTTAAAAAGATGCTGGATACAAAAGAGAAGATGCCTTCTCCTTTTGCTTTATTGACCACCTTTTGCTTTTGCTTTTCCTTTTACTTTTGCTTTTCCTTTTTGCTTTTCTGGAAACCTTATCCTCCCAACAGCTCTTTCTGGAACTCCCGGACTTTGCACTTTGTGATTTGCAGAACTCTCGGACTTTGCACGGTACTTCCGGAAGTCCCTATTTTTGCACGGACCTTCCGGAAGTCCCCAACTTTGCACGGACCTCTTTATTCTTTATAACTTTATTCCAACATTATTGATTTCCGGAAGTCCCCGACTTTGCACGGACCTTCCGGAAGTCCCTAACTTTGCACGGGACTCTTTATTTTCACACTCCCCCTCAAGCTTGACCACAGGAGATCCGGAGGTCAAGATTGGAACCTTGAAGAACTCCCTCATTAAAAACCTTAACAAGGAAAACCCAATGGGACAAAACCTTGTTAAGGGAAAAAGAGTAGAGTCTTCTCAGCCTAGGGATTGGCCAGTGAGTCTATGAGTCTTACAACCATCTTGGTGGACTTCATAGACTCTGGATCATGGCCTCCTTGAATCAGCAAGTGAGTTTCTTCCTTGCTTCACAAGTTTGAGTATCTTGAAGCTTCTTCATAGACCGGTACTTATCTCCCCCTTTCTTCTGAACTCTTGTCCTTCATAAGGTTAATTAATCCGGCTTTAAGACATAAGCTCCAAGTTGTACCTGTTTCAGCACACATAAACGCATGCATCAATTCACAAGGGATAGACCTATTCAAAAATATATATATGATGGTTTAGGATCTTCCCTTGCATCTGTTTGGAATGTTGATGAAGAGTGTCAGCCAAGTATGCCTGCTACTTCTGAACTTCTTTCACTTCATTCCTTCTTATAAAAAAAAAACCGCCCTTTGTTGCCTCTTCTTTGGAGTCTTTGGATTGATTGTTGATACCACACTTGTATGCAACCTTCCTTAGCTCCAATCCATCATTTGAACTTGATTAGTCACGGCAACTCCTTGGGAAGATTGATATCTTGGCGCAGCCATACAAGCTTCTGAGCTGATTCAACACCTTCCATTTGCATGCCTCTCCACTTGTGAATCTTGACAGTTTGCCCCTCCATTTTCATCATGGGTTTTGACAAACATTTTGTCCCTTCACTTGTGGGTTCTGACTGCTTGATGGCCATTGGTTCTAATCTCAAGCTTCTGCTACATCTTTGTAGTTTCTTAGTAGCTTCTTCAGCCACTTTCTTGTTTGAAATAACTCTGGATTGATTAACACATCTTGTGGCAAATCTTCCAGTTACTTTTAATCACAATCCTGAGCTGATTCATCACTTTCCACCATATTACTTCTTCAGGAGCATGGTGGCCCTTGGTTCTAACTCAGGTTGTGTTGAATCCTTTTTTTCCTTTGAACCTTTAGACATCTTCTTCAAAACCACACATACGCCATCTTGATCTTCTTTTCCAAGAGATGAACATTTCTTTCCCACTAGGCCTGGACTTCTTATAGAAGTGGTGTCCATGGTCGAGACATTGTGGACGGTCAGCTGGTATTGTGAACACCATGGTCGAGACATTGTGAACGGTCCATATAGTGAACAGACATTGTGAACACCACATAGTCATCTCGCTTGATCTCCACGCCAAATGTTCTGTCTAGTCTGGTCGTGGCATGATAAGGCCGAGTTCCTCACACACTTCTTTTGGATTTGAATTCAGTATAGGATGAATGCTCATTCTCTCCCCTCCGCAAGCTTGACTCTTCGACCAAGAGAGACAAGTTTGAAGAAAAATGAGCTCCATTTGAACAGATTTAAAGCTGATGGTCACCGGGGCTTTGGATCATGTTTCTTCTAGGCTTCAGGATTGACATTTTTGTTGAGTGAGCTTTGCTTTCCACCTACAGGAATATACACTCTCTGGTGTAGGCTCTGATAAGTGGGCTGCTCTTCTTTCTCCATCTTCAGGAATATACACTCTCTGGTGTAGGCTCTAATAGATGGGCTGTTTTCTTTCTACACTCCAGAATATACTCCTCTTGAGTAGGCTTGGAGGTGTAGTTCCTTCATGCTGTTTTATCAAGGAACCTGAGTTGGTTCCTTGTACTCTCCAAATGAAGGCGGCTTGCTGAGACAATGAGTACCATTTTGAGAAACAATGAGCACCACGTCTTGTAGCCTCCTTCTCCATTCATAGCCCTTTAGCCTTACATGACTTGATGTATCCTCACAAGAACTCATCTTTGCCATCTTTTCTTTGAGGTTCTCATGGTCTTCTTTATCCTTAAACAAGATATAAAGAAGAAAGATTATAAGTTTGCCATGAGGAATATCAAAGATTTTAAATGATTAAGATGAAAATAGTAAGAAAACATAAAAACATTTAAGCCAAGGAAGATAAATTCAACACATTGAATGAGTTTAAAGATTATGATCTAAGTAACCAGAGATTAAACAAAGAGAATAACAACAGAATAAAAGAGATTTCAGTAACACAAGGTTTATAGAATAGCTAGAGATTATAGTAGAATATAAGAGATTTTAGTAGAATAAGAGAATTTGAAAAATAAACTAGCAGAATAAACACAAGGTCTTCTTTAAGGACTTTTGGATTCAACATGATCCCATATGCTCATGAGAATATATGGAAACCAAGGTTCACTTCCCTTAAGATACTTTAAAGGAACATATGAATTCAACTTAGACATAAATGCAAAGCATAATTCACCAAGATTCACATTTGTCCTAAATCATAATTTTAATCAATGTGCTCAAGCATGAGAGATATAAAGTTTTAGAAATAGCCTTTATGCACAAAGGTTTTGATACTGAGCCTTTGTGTTTAAGCCATAGGGACTGGTTCTGAATGATTGGGATTGAAAGTTCTTCCTTCGCGGATTGAGCTCCTCCATTAGGGCTTCTCCTTACTGATCATTTGGAAGGATTCCTGCAAAATCAAACAATCCAAACACAAATACAATACTTCTCATGTCATTAAGACTTAGATTCATAAGACTTTTGGATTTAACTCTTCTTTAAGGACTTTTGGATTCATCTAGTCTACTTATACTCATAAGAGTAAAGGGGAACTAGGTTCTCTTTCCTTAATAGAAGTTCTTTTCTTAAGGACTTTTGGATTCATCTAGTCTACTTATACTCATAGGAGTAAAGAAGATCTAGGTTCTCTTCCCTTCAGAAAAATATTACCCTTAAGGACTTTTGGATTCATCATGATTCCTTGTACTCACCAGAGTAAGGAACTCACGGTTCTCTTCCCTTAAGAAAGTTTCTCACACTTAAGGACTTTTGGATTCATCATGTTCCCTTCTACTCATGAGAGTGAAAGAAACTATGGTTCACTTCCCTTAAGTGATTTTAAGAGGACTTTTGGATTCAACAAGGCCTTAAATGCAAAGCATAGTCTGCCAAGGTTCACTTCCCTCTTCATTTATATCTCTCTCCCTCTTTTATCATTAGGTTTAGATTTTGGGACTTTGGATTCATCATGGTTTCTGATGCATTGCATACAACCAAGGTTCTCTTTCCCAAATCTTTATATGAACACAATTAGATTTATCATGCCTTTAAGACCTTTATTAGTAAGATTTCTGTTGTGGAGGATCCATTCCAATGGCAACCACAGAGCATACTCCCATTCCTAACTTGATTCTTTTAGCATGGTTCCCTATTGTGTCACACCAAAAAAACGATTTCCTCATTAAAAAGATACAATGGACTTTGATGTTCCTCATTTCATAAGAAAGAAAACTTGGTCCAAGGTTTTAAAACAACCCACCAAACCGCAAGGCTAAAACATATCAAGATACAATGAGCTCAAGTATCTCACAATCCACAACAAAGGAGACACACTCAAGGTTTCAAATCATTTGCGGTTTGATATCAAAGAGTTCTAAACAGACTATGATTCATAGTGTCTTATATTCACAAAAGGAAAGGCACTACCTATCAGTCCAAGCTTATAATCTCTTAAGATCAAAAGAAAACTAGGCTCCTTTAGAGAAGCCATTGATAAACACTGGGAACATCTGCAAACACAAGAAGAGATGTTCCTGTGTATAAAACCAGTGAAAAACAAACAGATTATCCATGGTCTTTAGGGTAAAGCTGAGATTTTGAGTTCAAAGACCCTCCTTTAGTGTTTTAAGCTTCAGGCTACTTACATGAGTAGGAAGAACGAATCTTTGAAACTTTATACACAATTTTGGAGGATTATGACAGAAAAACATGAAAACAGAAACCCTTTTTGGAAAACAGAGATTCAAGCTGCCCTAAAGAACCACTTTTGAAATCAAAGACACACCTTTAGTGTGTAAAACATCAGGCTGCATGTTTAACTAAGCAAAGTATGAACTTTGAAGCCATACACACGATTTTGAAAAGTTTTACACATGGATTTCCTGGGTTTGAAACCTCCATCCATACACAATGGTGTTCTTGACAAATCAAAACGTTTTTCATGAAAAACATACCTCCATTGAAGTAACCTTCAAGCCGCATGATTTAGCAATCAAAAGACTAAAACTTTGAAGCCAAACCAGCCATTTTAAGCTTGAAGACTGTACAACAATGGAGGTTACAAGAACATAGATGAAGAAAAACGATTTTAAAGAAGAGAAAACAGTTTCTGCGGAAATAAAAGGTCTAAAACAAGGATTTAGGAGCTAAATGCTCTGATACCATGTTAGATTGTAGGAAGATTAAGAAGTTTTGAAAAGGATTTGAAGAACAAGAAGAAAAACAAGAAGAAAAACAAGAGAGAATACATAAAAACGTGAGGAAGAGGGAGAGAGAGATAGAAGCAATTCTATTACTTGCTTAAGTGATTACAAATGAGAGTGAAGGCCTTATATAATGATAGCCACGAAAATCCCTACTCAAATGTGTCTAAATACAATGTATGAGAGCCTTTAAAGGTTTAAAAAGATGCTGGATACAAAAGAGAAGATGCCTTCTCCTTTTGCTTTATTGACCATCTTTTGCTTTTGCTTTTCCTTTTACTTTTGCTTTTGCTTTTCCTTTTTGCTTTTCTGGAAACCTTATCCTCCCAACAGCTCTTTCTGGAACTCCCGGACTTTGCACTTTGTGATTTGCAGAACTCTCGGACTTTGCACGGTACTTCCGGAAGTCCCTATTTTTGCACGGACCTTCCGGAAGTCCCCAACTTTGCACGGACCTCTTTATTCTTTATAACTTTATTCCAACATTATTGATTTCTGGAAGTCCCCGACTTTGCACGGACCTTCCGGAAGTCCCTAACTTTGCACGGGACTCTTTATTTTCACAAAAGATGTTCCGAAGATTTGTGGCGCTGTCTAGGGAGAAACCAGTGAGATCGGCCAAGTCATCCCACTTTTGATCACTATAGTAGCCCTTATTTTCAATAAACTTCACGTCCCTGGACACTAAATCCTTCCTAGTTTCAGGGTCATAGCACTTATATCCTCTCTGGGTGGTCGAGTATCCAATGAACATGGACCGTTTACTCTTTGCATCAAGCTTAGTTCTGTGTTCCCCTGGAATTAAAACAAAACACAGGCAACCAAACACTTTTATGTGATCAAGGGAAGGTTTTAGAGTGTTTAATACCTCAAATGGGGAGAGGTCAGTGAGAACTCTTGTAGGAGTTCTGTTAATGAGATAACATGCGGTAAGAACAGCATCTCCCCAAAACTTCTTAGGAACCTTGGAGTGAAACATCATTGCCCTGGCTACCTCCATCAGGTGACGGTTCTTTCTCTCAGCCACCCCATTCTGTTGGGGTGTATAGGGGCAACTAGTTTGGTGAAGGATTCCATGTTTCTGAAGGTGATCTCTGAATGCATGACTTGTATACTCTCCACCATTGTCTGTTCTGAAGATCTTAATCTTGGCATTGAAATGGTTAGTAATGTAATTCTGAAAATTAACAAAGGCTTCTAATGCTCTATCTTTTGATTGCATCAAGGTTATCCAAGTGTATTTGGATTTCTCATCTATGAAGGTAATGAAATATTTTTGATTCTCTCTAGATAAGCAAGGGGCAGTCCACACATCAGAATGCACAAGATCAAAGCATTTTTCATAAACTGTCTCAGACTTAGGGAAAATAGACTTGCAATGTTTACCTAAGATATATGCTTCACAATCATCATTCTTAAACACAACATTAGGTAACATTAAACTCAAAGCCCGAGAGTGGGGATGCCCTAGTCTAGCATGCCATAACACATTATTAGCATAAGCAGAAACATGTTCTAGAGAACTTAAAACAGAAGCTAAAGGTTGATCATCTTCAAGCAAATAAAGACCATCCTTAGTTATTCCTTTCCCAAGCATCTTGCTTGTCTTAATATCCTGAAAATGAACATCATTAGGAGTGAAGATAACATTGCAATCCAAGTCATTAGTAGCCTTATGAACAGAAACCAAGTTTGAGGTGAAATCAGGCATAAAGAAAGCTCTAGTCTTCCGATCAAACAGCTTTAAATTTCCTACCCCTTTAATTGGAATCTTGTCACCATTAGCTATAATAACATGACCATTAGCCGGTTCTAGATCCTTAATCAATTCAACATTACTAATCATATGGTGAGATGCTCCAGAATCAATCACTAATGGTTTCTCATCAATCTTTATAGTATGTGCGGAAGCATAGAAAGAAAAACCCATCACATTACCATAACTTTCTTTCAGGGCTTTGATGAGAGCATCCAACTCAGACCGCTTCACCACTTGGTCTTGAACTTCAATTTGAGCCGTTTGAGCATTGAAACTGGTCGTTCCATCTCCTTCTTGACTGCGTGAAGAAGATCCTCCTCCTGGTTCCACCTTGGCTTTGATGGTATTGGCCCGGATGTCCCTAAACTTTGGAGGCTTGAGATGAGGGTGTAGAACCCAGCACTTGTCTTTAGTATGTCCTTTCCTCTTGCAGTGGTCACAAACTAAGCCTCTTCGATCCTCTTGCTTGAAGTATACTCCTTTGTTTGCGGTAACCAGCTCTCCTTTCCCACTGAAGAGACCATGAGAACCCTGTTCTCTCTGAATGTATGAACACACTTCTTCAAGGGATGGAAGTTTTTCTGCTCTGAGGAGGTGTTTGATCAAGTCGTTGTACATGGGGTTTAGGGTAAGTAGAAGACCAAAGACCTTGTCTTGTTCACGCCGTGAGAGGAGTGTTTCTGGATCAGTTGAGTTGGGTCTAAGCATTTCAAGCTCAGCCCAAAGGGAGCGAAACTTGCCGAAATGAGCTGTGAACTCCAAATCTTCTTGATGAAGGTTGTTGATTGCTTTCTTTACTTCAAAGACTCGGCTTAGGTTGGTAGTATTGCCATAGACCTTTTTGAGAATCTCCCACAACTCCTTAGCACTTTCACAGTAAGAGTAGGCTTCTAGAATAGGTCCATCTAGTGAACTTTGAATAATGGATAGAACGAACTGATCCTCCTGTACCCATTTCTCTTCATCTAGAACCATAATCTCCTGTCCATCTTCTTGGTGAAAGGATTTTGGGGGAGCTTCGTCCAAGAGCAGGTGCATCCCTAGTCCCCGACCCCCCAGAGTTGTCTTAACCATTCTGGACCATAAGAGATAGTTAAGGCCCTTAAGAGTAACCGGTATCGCCATGGGTCTTGTAGTTTCCATTTGAGAGAAGCCGAGACAAAGAGATCCAGACCCAAAACAGAGTACTTTAGGATTTTAGAAGATTTCTATCTTTAAGTAAGCCAATATCACCTTAGGTTATCAAAACGGTCTTTAGAGAGATGAGACTAGCTTGACCTGCCACCAAAGGAGCTATCTTTTTGGAGAAAAACGAGGGTGTACGGACACTGGTTCGCGGATGCACGAAGAAGACGAGTACGGACACAAACCCTTTTGATGTAGAAAGCCTTTCCTTGTGCCTTAAAGACCACGAATAGGCTACAGCTTGCTTTTTTCACACATTTGGATGATGAAAAGAGCGGCCTTGATTACTGGAGAATGAAACCCAGAAGAGAGATCCGTACAACAATGGAGGAACAACACGCAAAACTCACTAAACAACTTAACACAAAAGATAACCACACCTAGCCTTCTTCATCTCATCACACAAGGTTCTGAGGAGCTAAATCTTAGAGAAGATAGACTCAGCCATAGTTATCTAAAGGAAAGCGTTTTGAGAGATGCAAAAACACGATTTGAAAACTGAGGAAACGAAAGAGAGAAATGAAGGATTGTGGAAGCTTTAAGAGAAGATTAACCCTGCTCTGATACCATGTTAAACTTTAAAAGGATTCAAGAGAGATTTCTTAGTATGAACATTAAGAATATGTAGAGAATAGAGAGTTTAGCCATGAAAGTATATAAGTAGATTCATATTATTATTAGTGCATCGATTACAAGGAGGCTGCATAGCCTTAAATAGAGAACTCCTAGGTCATCTAGGTTAGGGATAAGCAAGAGTACAAATATGACCGTTTAAAAGGAAACTTATCAAATATGCTTCCTTATCATCACAACTTATCATACTAGACTCTCCCTTCCTTATCATGAGACCCGAGTGCTTATCAACCTTAGACTAAGCTGCCTTTGATCATGCACTGTCCAATAAAGGAGTCCACACCTCTTTACCTAAAGTAGAATCATCTAGGTTTATCTATTTTGCTATAAAAGGACCTCTTAGGCCTTCACTTGTATTCAAGCAATTCGAATAATAAAACATGTTTCTCATACTCTCTAAACTCCCTAAATCTCTCTAGCTCCCTAAACTCCCTAAAACTCTCTAAAACTCTTGAAACTTGAATCTCTAAAACTTATATGGTATCAGAGCATTTGCTCTTTCATCCTTCATAATCCGCAAATTTCTTTTCCTTCCTTTTTCATTCGAATCCAAAGTTAAGAATCAAGCACTTACCTTGAAGATAAACATGTCTTAATCTATCCTCTCTGAGATTTAAGATCCCCAGATCCATGGGTGATGGGTTGAGGAAGATTAGATGTGGTTATATCTTGTGTCTTAGTAGCTTAGTTTCTTAGCTATCTCTCTTCACCATTGTTGTACGGCTCTCTTGGTCTCGCCATTTTTGTACGGACCAAGTCTCCCAGAAGCTCTCGGTCCAAGTCATTTCTGTTCCAAGGAAGGTGAAAAAGACTCACCCTTTCTGTAGAAACAACCGATGGTTTAAAAGACCAAGTCTTGCGCTCTATAATCTCAGGCCGTACTCGTCTTCTCCGCGCTCGCTCCCAAAACCCAGTGGTCCGTACACCTCCTTTCACACTCATCAAAGGCAACTCCTTTCTGGTCTTTCTTCAGTTCAGGAGGTTTATCCACAGGCTAAACTCTTGAATCCTCAAAGAAGAAGTCCTGAACACTAACCGCGAAGAGTGGGTGTTTCATCCGTACTGATTATAAATCGCTTGTGAAAGGAAAGCTGAACCAAGCTAAAGGCAGCTCATTTCAAGATAAAATCGTCTCATCCCAAGTTTCTCCTTCAAGCTATTCTCTTCCCTGGTCAGTCTCAACTCAAACGTGGGTCTCAAGCATCAACTTCCATTATTGTACGGTCCTCAAAAGCTTGAAGTATGGAAAACTCTCGGCAAATCTCTGTCCCAGTGATTCTCAAAGGCCTTAACTATGTGTTATGGTCTCGGATGATTAAAACTGCTTTAGGAGGAAGAGGTCTTGGGGACCATCTACTGTTTAATGAAGCTCCACCTTGTCTGATCCAAAATGAGGATGGAGAAGAAATGGTGATAACTGATGAAATGAAATGGCACCAAGAAGACCTCTATGTTCTCTCCATTCTCCAAAACTCATTAGATGGACCTATACTTGAGTCTTACTCTCATTGTGAAACCTCAATGGAACTTTGGGAAATCCTCAAAAAGGTTTATGGGAACACCTCAAATCTGACTCGCATCTTCCAAGTCAAGCAGGCAACCCACAACCTCAACCAAGATGACTCAGATTTCACAGTTCTCTTTGGGAAATTCAGTTCTCTTTGGGCAGAACTTGACATGCTTAGACCAACATCCTTTGATCCAGAAGTTATCAAAGAAAGGCGAGAGCAGGACAAGGTGTTCAGCCTTCTCATGATCTTAAGTCCAGCCTACAATGATCTTATCAAACATATCCTGCGGTCAGACAAAATTTCCTCCCTTGAAGATGTATGTTCTCAAATTCAGAAGGAATGTGGATCAAATGGCTTGTTTGGAAAGAAAGGAGAGTTAATCACAGCACATAAGGGCATCTACAAGCAAGAAGAAGAAACAATTACTGCCAACAAAGGGTTCTACAAGCCTGAAGACAAGAAGAACATGATGTGTGATCACTGTAAAAGGAAAGGACATACCAAAGAAAAGTGTTGGATTCTTCATCCACACTTAAAGCCTAGCAAATGGAAGGAAGTTCCCAGAGCTCACTACACACAGGAGATAGGTCATTACCACAAGAAAGGCCTTCCTTACCAACTTACCAATGCTCCAGCAAGTTCATCAAACTCATCCGGGACAAGTGGCGGTACTCAAGTTCAACCAGCTCAAATGGTGTCCTATCAACCAGCTCAGTCTGAGTATGTCAAAAAGTCTGACCTTGAGGCTCTCATCAAAGCCTTAAAAGATAACTCTGGTAATGTCGTCATTGGTAGATCACTACATGCCTCATTTAATGCATTCACTAAGTCTAAACCATTGATAGTAGACTCAGGAGCCTCTCACCATATGATAAGTGATCTTAACCTGATTAAAAATGTTGAACCAGCCATAGGAAATGTTTTGATTGCAAATGGTACTAATGTGCCAATAGAAGGAGTAGGAGATCTTAGGCTATTTAACAAAGAAACTCGTGCCTTTTACATGCCATCATTCACCTCAAATTTACTATCTGTCAAAAGAGCCACAACAGATTTAAATTGCCATGCTATTTTTGGGCCTAATGACTTTGTGTTTCAGGATATTGAAACTCAAGAGGTTCTTGGAAAAGGTGTTACAAGAAACGATTTATATGTGCTTGAAGACCTCTCTCCCAACCGCTTAGTTACTTGCTTTTCCAATTTGAATAATTCTAAAATGAATGGTGGTTTATGGCATGCCAGGCTTGGTCATCCTCATTTTAAAGTTCTAGAAATAATGTTTCCTAGGATGTCTTTCAATAATGATTTATGTGAAGCTTGTATCCTAGGAAAACACTGTAGGTCTGTTTTTCCTAAGTCTCAAACAATGTATGCCAATTGCTTTGATCTTGTTCACTATGATGTATGGACTGCACCATGTTTATCTGGAGATAATCAGAAATACTTTGTTAGTTTTATTGATGAGAAATCTAAATACACTTGGATAACCTTAATGCCATCTAAGGGTAGAGTACTGGAAGCATTTATGAGCTTTAATAAATATGTGACTAACCAGTATGATGCAAAGGTTAAGTGTTTTAGATCAGACAATGGGGGAGAGTATACTAGTCAAGCATTCAAACATTACCTCAACAAACATGGAATTGAGCATCAAACAAGTTGCCCCTATACCCCCCAACAGAATGGCGTTGCTGAAAGAAAGAACCGGCACCTCATGGAAGTCACTCGAGCTTTGATGTTTCATATGAAGGTGCCTAAACGTTTCTGGGGAGATGCATTACTTGCAGCTTGCTACCTGATCAATCGTATTCCAACCAAGACATTACTAGATCAATCCCCATTCGAGGTACTTACAAAGTCTAAACCTCAACTTGATCATATTAGATCAATCCCCAGGAGAACAAAGGACAAAACTAGACGCCAAAAGCACTAAAGCCATGTTCCTGGGCTATTCCACAACACAGAAGGGATATAAATGCTACAATGCTGAGACAAATCGTGTTCTCATCTCACGGGATGTTAAGTTCTTAGAAACTACAAGTTATTTTGAAGAAGGGACATGGGATTCAATCAAGGACATCTCTTCCCACTCTTCTGATCGAGCTGAGAACTTAAGGAAGATATTAGAAGGACTTGGCATTTCCTCACCTCACGGCTCCCTTAGCCATCATCCCCTTCATCCTCTTAATCCTGAGGGGGAGCAACGATTCTCTGGTCATGATCAAGAGGATTCAAGTGTTGATCACATGGATTCAGGACCGGAGAAAGAACAGGCAGAGACTGAGGGTAATAGACAAGGCTCAGAAGATAGAACAGGAAGTACTCAAGGCTCAGAAGAGGAATCAAGTTCACAAAGTACTCAAGGTCCCATCCAAAATCAAGCTCCTCTTGAACTCGAAGAAGTACTCGGCAAAGATTTCCAGCTGAGAACTGGAAGAATACCAGGGTTTACTTCAATAATAAAGCGGTAGCTCACCCTGCTCAAGCCGTGTGCTCCTTAGTACAAATCCCTCAAGGCCATCAAGTGTTCATTGGAAGCTTAGATCAAGAATCTGTGCCTAGAAGCTATGATGAAGCAAAAGACATTAAGGTCTGGCGGGATGCTGTAACAGATGAAAGGAAAGCAATGGAAAAAAATCATACATGGGATGAGTCAGACTTACCTAAGGGAAAGAAGGCTGTTAGCTCCAGATGGATCTTCACTATTAAGTACCAAATCAATGGAGAGATTGAAAGGCACAAGGCTAGACTAGTCGCAAGAGGCTTCACACAAACCTATGGAGATGACTATAGAGACACATTTGCCCCAGTGGCAAAGATGCACACAATCAGGGTGGTCCTCTCTCTAGCTGCAAACTTGGAACGGGAGCTATGGCAAATGGATGTCAAAAACGCATTCCTACAAGGAGAACAAGAAGAAGAAGTCTACATGACTCCACCACCTGGATTAAAAGACTCTGTTGCACCAGGGAAAGTCCTAAGACTAAGAAAGGCAATTTACGGGCTAAAGCAGTCTCCTAGAGCCTGGTACCACAAGTTGAATGTTACTCTCAGAGACAGAGGCTTTAGAAGATCTGAATCCGATCACACCTTGTTCACCCTCCACAGCCAAGAATGTATAGTTGTCATTCTCATATATGTAGATGATATTATCATCTCAGGGAATGACAAGGTAGGAATTGCTTCTACAAAAGAATACCTTAAGTCTATGTTTGATATAAAAGATCTTGGTGAACTTAAGTATTTCTTGGGCATTGAAGTATGCAGGTTTAAAGATGGACTGTTTATCTCACAAAGAAAATATGTTAGAGACCTACTAACCAATGCAGGAATGATGGAGGCAAAGGCAGTTAGAAACCCCTTAGAGGAAGGATACAAAGTTGAAACTGAGGGGGAGCCAGAAGGAGAAGCATTCGAAGACCCTAAGCTCTACAGAAAACTTGTTGGTAAGCTCATCTACTTAACTATTACAAGACCTGACTTATGTTTTGCTGTGAATCAGGTAAGCCAGTATATGCAAGCTCCTAAGAACAACCACTGGACGATGATTCAACGCATCTTAAGATATCTTAAAGGGACTTACACTCAAGGAGTTTGGATGGGAAAGAATGAGAATGCTGAGATCGTTGGCTACTGTGATGCTGATTGGGCTGGGGATAGGAAAGACAGGAAATCAACCACAGGCTATTGCACCTTTGTAGGAGGAAATCTTGTCACTTGGAAGACCAAGAAGCAGAAGGTAGTATCCTGCTCAAGTGCTGAAGCTGAGTACCGGGCCATTAGGAAACTAACCACTGAGTGTATATGGCTAAAGGCTCTCCTCAAAGACTTCAACATTGAAAGCAATACACCAATCACAATACATTGTGACAACCAGGCGGCCATTCATATTGCATCCAATTCTGTCTTCCATGAACGCACTAAGCACATTGAAGTTGACTGCCACAAGGTGAGAGAGGCCGTGGTTCAAGGAATTATACTTCCATGCTATACCAAGAGTTCTGATCAATTGGCAGACATATTCACTAAGGCAGGAAGTGTAAAGGTTTGTGAGTTCATTCATTCAAAGCTTGGACTCACATCTCTCCCATTCCAGTAACTTCCCTATCAAGAAGGATTCATACTCTTTTTCCCTTAAAATGCTTTTGTCCCACTGGGTTTTGCATTTTAAGGTTTTTAATGAGGTGAATCCTCTTGGTGTCCAAGTTTTAATCATTCACCAATGATTTAAACTTGAGGGGGAGTGTTGGAATGAAGATGCATTCTACCAAAGAAAAGAGATGTTAAACGGCTAAGTAGGATCTTCTAGAAGGCATGGTGACTCACCCATGCCAGCACAAAAGGGGAAAGGAGCCGCCAGCACAAAAGGAGTCCACACCTCTTTACCTAAAGTAGAATCATCTAGGTTTATCTATTTTGCTATAAAAGGACCTCTTAGGCCTTCACTTGTATACAAGCAATTCGAATAATAAAACATGTTTCTCATACTCTCTAAACTCCCTAAATCTCTCTAGCTCCCTAAACTCCCTAAAACTCTCTAAAACTCTTGAAACTTGAATCTCTAAAACTTATAAGTGTTACCCAAGTATATTTCGATTTTTGGTCTATGAATGTAACAAAGTATTTATGGTTGTCTCTAGATGTGCATGGTGAAGTCCAAACATCAGAGTGAATGAGATCAAAGCAATTTTCATATATAGTTGTAGACTTAGGAAACACTGATTTACAATGTTTACCTAGTATACAAACTTCACATTCATCATTTTTAAAAGACATACTTGGCAACAATAGTTCTAAAGCCCTAGAGTGAGGATGTCCTAATCTAGAATGCCAAATAGCACTATTAGCCTTATTCAAAACAGAGTTGAAAGCAATAGATAAAGAGAAATCTGGTTGTGTGTCTTCAAGCACATACAAGTCATCCTTGGACACTCCCTTTCCAAACACCTTATTAGTCTTAATTGTTGGAATGAAGATGCATTCTACCAAAGAAAAGAGATGTTAAACGGCTAAGTAGGATCTTCTAGAAGGCATGGTGACTCACCCATGCCAGCACAAAAGGGGAAAGGAGCCGCCAGCACAAAAGGAGTCCACACCTCTTTACCTAAAGTAGAATCATCTAGGTTTATCTATTTTGCTATAAAAGGACCTCTTAGGCCTTCACTTGTATTCAAGCAATTCGAATAATAAAACATGTTTCTCATACTCTCTAAACTCCCTAAATCTCTCTAGCTCCCTAAACTCCCTAAAACTCTCTAAAACTCTTGAAACTTGAATCTCTAAAACTTATATGGTATCAGAGCATTTGCTCTTTCATCCTTCATAATCCGCAAATTTCTTTTCCTTCCTTTTTCATTTGAATCCAAAGTTAAGAATCAAGCACTTACCTTGAAGATAAACATGTCTTAATCTATCCTCTCTGAGATTTAAGATCCCCAGATCCATGGGTGATGGGTTGAGGAAGATTAGATGTGGTTATATCTTGTGTCTTAGTAGCTTAGTTTCTTAGCTATCTCTCTTCACCATTGTTGTACGGCTCTCTTGGTCTCACCATTTTTGTACGGACCAAGTCTCCCAGAAGCTCTCGGTCCAAGTCATTTATGTTCCAAGGAAGGTGAAAAAGACTCACCCTTTCTGTAGAAACAACCGGTGGTTTAAAAGACCAAGTCTTGCGCTCTATAATCTCAGGCCGTACTCGTCTTCTCCGCGCTCGCTCCCAAAACCCAGTGGTCCGTACACCTCCTTTCACACTCATCAAAGGCAACTCCTTTCTGGTCTTTCTTCAGTTCAGGAGGTTTATCCACAGGCTAAACTCTTGAATCCTCAAAGAAGAAGTCCTGAACACTAACCGCGAAGAGTGGGTGTTTCATCCGTACTGATTATAAATCGCTTGTGAAAGGAAAGCTGAACCAAGCTAAAGGCAGCTCATTTCAAGATAAAATCGTCTCATCCCAAGTTTCTCCTTCAAGCTATTCTCTTCCCTGGTCAGACTCAACTCAAACGTGGGTCTCAAGCATCAACTTCCATTATTGTACGGTCCTCAAAAGCTTATGGAAAACTCTCGGCAAATCTCTGTCCCAGTGATTCTCAAAGGCCTTAACTATGTGTTATGGTCTCGGATGATTAAAACTGCTTTAGGAGGAAGAGGTCTTGGGGACCATCTACTGTTTAATGAAGCTCCACCTTGTCTGATCCAAAATGAGGATGGAGAAGAAATGGTGATAACTGATGAAAGGAAATGGCACCAAGAAGACCTCTATGTTCTCTCCATTCTCCAAAACTCATTAGATGGACCTATACTTGAGTCTTACTCTCATTGTGAAACCTCAATGGAACTTTGGGAAATCCTCAAAAAGGTTTATGGGAACACCTCAAATCTGACTCGCATCTTCCAAGTCAAGCAGGCAATCCACAACCTCAACCAAGATGACTCAGATTTCACAGTTCTCTTTGGGAAATTCAGTTCTCTTTGGGCAGAACTTGACATGCTTAGACCAACATCCTTTGATCCAGAAGTTATCAAAGAAAGGCGAGAGCAGGACAAGGTGTTCAGCCTTCTCATGATCTTAAGTCCAGCCTACAATGATCTTATCAAACATATCCTGCGGTCAGACAAGCTTCCCTCCCTTGAAGATGTTGTTAGATTAGAAATTGTATTAGGGTTTCTAAGTGAGTATTACGCATGTATCAGGTGTGATTAACATCATATGGTCACCTATAAATACTCTTGTACTCAGTTCATTTCGATATATACTTTTCATTTTACAATACGAATCATTCTTCTTCTCTCTCAATCTCCTCTTTGATTCTCTCTCAAATCTTCATTACTCTACTAAAATCTATATGGTATCAGAGCAGGTTACCTGCAAATTTTTCATTGTTTTCTTCGAAATCTCACTTGTACCTTCGAATCTAAGCCAGCTGCGAAGATCGTGATTGTTCATCGTTTCTTTTCGGCGAATTCTTCACTGTTTTTTCTTCATCTACTCGGAAGGACTCATCTTCGGCGGTATATGATTGTTTCTCTAATCAGATTACACGATTTGATCAAGTTAATCGGATTCTTGAAGATGAAGCAATCGTTGTGTTCTTGGCGCCAAAACTAAAATTCAAAAGATCGCGATCTGTAAATTCAGTTTGGTTAATTGGATCCTTCAATCGTCTTAAATCCTGATTGATTATAATCAGAAGGTGCCGATTTACAATCTCTGATCGTTTAATTTCACAAAGATCAACCGAGATCGTGAAATTTTGGATCCTCTGTTCGCGAATCCTCGAAAACCTGGGTTCTTCGGTTTTTAATCGAGTTATCAAGCGAATTGTAATCAGAAGTTGCCGATTTATCATCAGAACAGGCCGATCTTCAAATCTGTTTTCACAAAGATCGATTAAGATTGTGAAGATTTGAAGATTCTCTCTTCGCGCCAAATTCTGTTCGAGATTCTCTGGTTCCTTGATCTTCAATCTTGCGGATTGAATCTTCTGGATTGATTTCTTCACTTGAATCATCATCAGAAGGTTTCGATCATTGATCCGTTTGATCCATTTCACAAGTTGATCGCGATTTGTGTACGGAAAATCAAACCTGTTCTTTGCGACGAAGTCTCTGTTCGCGGATTGTTCAAAATTCTTGGTTGAAACTCCTGGGTTGTGTTCATCACTCGGATCATCCTAAGCTGGTCTCGATCTGCAGTCCACTTTATCTACTTCACAGGATCAATTCTGATCGTGAAGTTATAAGCCTGTTCCTTCAATCGCAAGTAAGGTTCAAGATCCTTCTTTCTGAATCCTTCTTCGTTAACAAGGAAGCCTTGGAAGATTGTATATCTTAAAGATCAGGAGTTGAGAAGTGATTGAGTGTGCTGTCTAGTGGTTGTTTTTGCATCCTTGATCAACCGTGTAAGGGGATTATCTCCTTGATAAGGTCTTCGATTTTAATCTACATTCTAGTCTTCTTGTTGCTGTGGAAGTGGATTATATCAAAGCGATTGCCATGGATATTCATAAACAATTGATGGCACCAATCACATTGAAAGGCATGAACTATTTGCTGTGGTCTCGAACAATGAGGACTACATTGTGCAGTAGGGGTCTGTGGGCTCATGTTCTCACCAAAGAACCACCTGGTGTAGCTGTTGAAGGGGAGGTTCTGGAGGCAGATCAACACGCAGAACAGGACATGGAAAGCAAATGGTTCCAGGAAGATCAGCTTGTCTTAGCCATCCTACAAAATTCACTTGAGGCATCACTATTAGCAGCTTATTCATACTGTGAGGATGCAAAGGAGCTATGGGATACACTCCAGAATGTATATGGTAACACCTCCAATCTCTTAAGAATCTTTGAAGTTAAGAAATCTTTGAATCAACTTCAACAAGGGGAGGCTGAATTTACTAAACATTTTGGAGTTTTTAGAGCTCTATGGGCTGAATTGGAAATGTTAATGCCAGCTACTACTGATCCCATAACTCTTAATGAAAGAAGAGAACAGGACAAAGTGTTTGGATTGCTGATGACACTCAATTCCAGTTATACAGACCTCACAAAGCATCTTTTGAGACAGGATAAATTACCTAGTCTAGAAGAGGTGTGTGCTTGTGTTCAGAAGGAACAAGGTTCTCAAGTGTTATTTGGAGATAAAGTTGAACTTGTCACTGCAAACAAGAGCTTCTACAAAAGGGATGATAAGAAAGGTGTATCTACTTGTTCACATTGCAAACGTAAAGGTCATCACAAGGACCAGTGTTGGCTATTGCATCCGCATCTGAAACCAGCTTGGTGGCGTGATCAGACTAAGCCTGTAGGTCTTAAGAACAATACTTCAGCAAGCGTGAATCAAGCCAGTGTGTCATCTCATGTTCCTACCGTCAGTACATATCAAGATGGCATGGCGCGATCAAGCCAGCGAACTGGGGAGGAGATACAACCTAGTCCTTCAACATTTGATCAAGAATTTGTCAGAAAATCAGACTTAGAGGCTATACTGAGGGTTTTCAGAGATGAATCTGGTAAAGTTGTTGGTAAATCTCTCCATGCTTCTTATGTTGCTCATAATGAGAATAAACCTTTAATAATTGACTCAGGGGCATCACATCATATGATTAGTGATATTAACTTGATAAATAACTTAGAACCTGCCCTAGGCAATGTAGTTATAGCTAATGGAACTAAGATACCAATTAAAGGCATAGGAAATCTGAGATTGTTTGATAAGGATAGTAAAGCATTCTTTATGCCATCTTTTACATCTAATCTTGTGTCTGTTAAAAGAGCAACAACTGATTTGAATTGTCATGTGATTTTTGGACCTAATGAGTGTTGTTTTCAGGATATTGACACCAAAAGAGTACTTGGAAGAGGAGGCACAAAGGATGATCTATACATTCTTGGAGATCTTTCTACTTCTAGTTTAGGTTCTTGTTTGAGTAGTAATAATGAATTTTTGGATGGAACTTTATGGCATGCTAGACTAGGCCATCCCCACTTTAAAGCTCTTGAACTGATTTTCCCAAACATTTCGTTTAATCAAAAGGAGTGTGAAGCTTGCATTCTTGGTAAACATTGCAAAGTTGTCTTTCCTAATTCTACACATTCATATGATCACTGTTTTGAACTCATACATTCTGATGTTTGGACTGCTCCTTATGCATCTAGAGAACAACAAAAATATTTTGTCACCTTTATAGATGAAAAGTCTAAATATACTTGGATTACATTGCTTCCTTCTAAGGATAAAGTTTTAGAAGCCTTCATTAACTTTCATTCATATGCTACTAATCATTATAATGCTAAGGTTAAAGTGTTTAGGACAGACAATGGAGGGGAATATACAAGCAAAGCATTTAGGGATTATCTTCTCAAGTATGGTATTCTTCATCAAACAAGCTGCCCATACACACCAGAGCAGAATGGGGTGGCTGAAAGAAAAAACCGCCATTTAATGGAAGTGGCAAGGTCGATAATGTTCCATAGGAATGTACCAAATAAGTTTTGGGGAGATGCTGTTCTCACAGCTTGCTATCTGATCAACAGGATACCTACTAAAGTTCTTCATGATATCTCACCATTTGAGGTACTTAATGGTACTAAACCTCACCTTGAACATTTGAAAGTATTTGGTTGTGTCTGCTATGTTTTAGTACCAGGTGGAAGAAGGAATAAACTGGATGAGAAGAGTACAAAAGCGGTGTTTTTAGGGTACTCATCAACACAAAAAGGTTATAAGTGTTATGATCCTGAATTGCAAAAGATTTTAATCTCCAGAGATGTGAAGTTTATGGAAAATCAGTGTTTCTATAATGGTGGAACTTGGAAAACATAAAGAGTTTATCTGATTCTAATACTGATAGGAATGAATATCTTCAAAAGTTATTGGAAAGTTTTAACATTTCCAGGCCTATAGCTTCTGGACCAGCACAGGCGCATGTTCAAGTTGATCAGGAGACTAGTGGGACTCCTGATTTACATCAACCGGCCACAAGTGGTCAGAGTATGAGACAAGGTAGTGGCCAGGGGGAGTTTAATCCGGACTCTTCAAGCGCAGGTCCTAGTCATGACCATGAGGGGGAGAATGTAAGTATGCCAGAAGTTCATGATCAAGCCTATGACCAGGAGTTACATGGTACAGGAGCTGAAACCGATGATGAAGTGGCAGTTGTTGAATCTCCTCAAGTGTTAAGAAGGAGCACAAGGATAAGGAAAGATCCTGCCAACTGGATCAACACTAGGGTCTACTACAATGCTCAAGCAGTAGCACATCCTATTCAAGCTACATGCTCATTTGCTCATTTTCCTAAGGAACATCAGGTATTCATAAGTTCTTTAGATCAGAATAAAATTCCCAACACATATGAGGAGGCTATGAAATTGAAAGAATGGAGAGATGCTGTACAAGATGAAATAGAAGCCATGATAAGAAATCACACTTGGGATGAATCATACCTGCCTAAGGGTAAGAAAGCAGTAAGCTCTAAATGGGTGTTTACTATTAAATATAATAGTAATGGTGAGATTGAAAGGTATAAGGCCAGACTTGTAGCAAGAGGCTTCACTCAAACATATGGTGAAGACTTTGGAGATACATTTGCTCCTGTGGCTAAGCTTCACACTGTAAGAATTGTTCTTTCTCTTGCTACTAATCTTGAATGGGAGTTGTGGCAGATGGATGTGAAGAATGCCTTTCTTCAAGGAGAGCTAGAGGAAGAAGTGTACATGAAGCCACCTCCTGGTTTAGAAGGTTTAGTGGTTGATAAAAATGTCCTGAGATTAAGGAAAGCTATCTATGGATTAAAACAATCCCCTAGAGCCTGGTATCATAAACTTAGTATGACTTTAAGAGATAGAGGTTTTAGAAGATCTGAAGTTGATCATACCTTGTTTACTTTTCCTAGTTGTTTAGGTATAATTGTGGTATTAGTCTATGTTGATGACATTATTATTACTGGTAGTGGCAAGGAAGGTATTCAAGAGACTAAGTCATATCTCAAGTCTAAGTTTGACATTAAGGATCTTGGTTTCATGAAGTATTTCTTAGGTATTGAAATATGTAGGTCTAAAGAGGGTTTATTTTTATCCCAAAGGAAGTATGTGTTAGAATTGTTGAATGAAACAGGAAAGAAGGAGGTAAAACCTATTAGCACACCTATTGAAGATGGCTACAAAGCGGCTACTGAAGGGGAGGCTGAAGATTCGCTTTATGAAGATCCAAAACAATATAGGAGATTGGTAGGTAAGCTTATCTATCTTACACTTACTAGACCTGATATTTGTTTTGCAGTAAACCAGGTGAGCCAACACATGCAATCACCAACTGTTAAGCACTGGGAGATGTTAGAGAGAGTGCTAAGGTACTTGAAAGGCACTTTTGATCATGGCATATGGATGGGTTGCAACAAAAACACAGATATAGTAGGTTATTGTGATGCTGATTGGGCTGGAGATAGGAATGATAGAAGATCAACAACAGGCTATTGTACCTTTGTGGGAGGTAATCTGGTGACTTGGAAAACCAAGAAACAAAAGGTGGTCTCATGTTCCAGTGCTGAAGCTGAGTATAGAGCCATGAAGAAACTCACAAATGAACTAATCTGGATCAAAGCTGTTCTTAAAGACTTGCAAATTGAAGATTCAAGACCTATCACTATGCATTGTGACAATCAAGCAGCTATCCATATAGCTTCAAATTCAGTGTTTCATGAGAGGACTAAACACATTGAAGTGGATTGCCACAAAGTAAGACAGGCTGTTGAACAGGGAATTGTTCTACCTTGTTATAGAAGAAGCTCAGATCAATTGGCAGATATTTTTACTAAGGCGGCCACTCCTAAGGTGTGTGAGTCTATTCTGCCAAGATTTGGACTAACTGGAATTCCTGGGTAATCCTCTTACTATAGGAGTCATACTCTTTTTCCCTCAGAGTTGTTTTTGTCCCATTTTGGGTTTTACACCTTGAGGTTTTTAATGAGGTGATCTCCTATATGTTGTTCAAGCTTACCCATTCATCATGGTTAAGCTTGAGGGGGAGTGTTAGATTAGAAATTGTATTAGGGTTTCTAAGTGAGTATTACGCATGTATCAGGTGTGATTAACATCATATGGTCACCTATAAATACTCTTGTACTCAGTTCATTTCGATATATACTTTTCATTTTACAATACGAATCATTCTTCTTCTCTCTCAATCTCCTCTTTGATTCTCTCTCAAATCTTCATTACTCTACTAAAATCTATAGATGTATGTTCTCAAATTCAGAAGGAATGTGGATCAAATGGCTTGTTTGGAAAGAAAGGAGAGTTAATCACAGCACATAAGGGCATCTACAAGCAAGAAGAAGAAACAATTACTGCCAACAAATGGTTCTACAAGCCTGAAGACAAGAAGAACATGATGTGTGATCACTGTAAAAGGAAAGGGCATACCAAAGAAAAGTGTTGGATTCTTCATCCACACTTAAAGCCTAGCAAATGGAAGGAAGTTCCCAGAGCTCACTACACACAGGAGATAGGTCATTACCACAAGAAAGACCTTCCTTACCAACTTACCAATGCTCCAGCAAGTTCATCAAACTCATCCGGGACAAGTGGCGGTACTCAAGTTCAACTAGCTCGAATGGTGTCCTATCAACCAGCTCAGTCTGAGTATGTCAAAAAGTCCGACCTTGAGGCTCTCATCAAAGCCTTCAAAGATAACTCTGGTATGCCGTCATTGGTAGATCACTACATGCCTCATTTAATGCATTCACTAAGTCTAAACCATTGATAGTAGACTCAGGAGCCTCTCACCATATGATAAGTGATCTTAACCTGATTAAAAATGTTGAACCAGCCATAGGAAATGTTTTGATTGCAAATGGTACTAATGTGCCAATAGAAGGAGTAGGAGATCTTAGGCTATTTAACAAAGAAACTCGTGCCTTTTACATGCCATCATTCACCTCAAATTTACTATCTGTCAAAAGAGCCACAACAGATTTAAATTGCCATGCTATTTTTGGGCCTAATGACTTTGTGTTTCAGGATATTGAAACTCAAGAAGTTCTTGGAAAAGGTGTTACAAGAAACGATTTATATGTGCTTGAAGACCTCTCTCCCAACCGCTTAGTTACTTGCTTTTCCAATTTGAATAATTCTAAAATGAATGGTGGTTTATGGCATGCCAGGCTTGGTCATCCTCATTTTAAAGTTCTAGAAATAATGTTTCCTAGGATGTCTTTCAATAATGATTTATGTGAAGCTTGTATCCTAGGAAAACACTGTAGGTCTGTTTTTCCTAAGTCTCAAACAATGTATGCCAATTGCTTTGAACTTGTTCACTCTGATGTATGGACTGCACCATGTTTATCTAGAGATAATCAGAAATACTTTGTTAGTTTTATTGATGAGAAATCTAAATACACTTGGATAACCTTAATGCCATCTAAGGGTAGAGTTCTGGAAGCATTTATGAGCTTTAATTAATATGTGACTAACCAGTATGATGCAAAGGTTAAGTGTTTTAGATCAGACAATGGGGGAGAGTATACTAGCCAAGCATTCAAACATTACCTCAACAAACATGGAATTGAGCATCAAACAAGTTGCCCCTATACCCCCCAACAGAATGGCGTTGCTGAAAGAAAGAACCGGCACCTCATGGAAGTCACTCGAGCTTTGATGTTTCATATGAAGGTGCCTAAACGTTTCTGGGGAGATGCATTACTTGCAGCTTGCTACCTGATCAATCGTATTCCAACCAAGACATTACTAGATCAATCCCCATTCGAGGTACTTACAAAGTCTAAACCTCAACTTGATCATATTAGAGTTTTTGGGTGTGTTTGGTATGTGTTGATTCCAGGAGAACAAAGGACAAAACTAGACACCAAAAGCACTAAAGCCATGTTCCTGGGCTATTCCACAAAACAGAAGGGATATAAATGCTACAATGCTGAGACAAATCGTGTTCTCATCTCACGGGATGTTAAGTTCTTAGAAACTACAAGTTATTTTGAAGAAGGGACATGGGATTCAATCAAGGACATCTCTTCCCACTCTTCTGATCGAGCTGAGAACTTAAGGAAGATATTAGAAGGACTTGGCATTTCCTCACCTCACGGCTCCCCTAGCCATCATCCCCTTCATCCTCTTAATCCTGAGGGGGAGCAACGATTCTCTGGTCATGATCAAGAGGATTCAAGTGTTGATCACATGGATTCAGGACCGGAGAAAGAACAGGCAGAGACTGAGGGTAATAGACAAGGCTCAGAAGATAGAACAAGAAGTACTCAAGGCTCAGAAGAGGAATCAAGTTCACAAAGCACTCAAGGTCCCATCCAAAATCAAGCTCCTCTTGAACTCAGAAGAAGTACTCGGCAAAGATTTCCAGCTGAGAACTGGAAGAATACCAGGGTTTACTTCAATAATAAAGCGGTAGCTCACCCTGCTCAAGCCGTGTGCTCCTTAGTACAAATCCCTCAAGGCCATCAAGTGTTCATTGGAAGCTTAGATCAAGAATCTGTGCCTAGAAGCTATGATGAAGCAAAAGACATTAAGGTCTGGCGGGATGCTGTAACAGTTGAAAGGAAAGCAATGGAAAAGAATCATACATGGGATGAGTCAGACTTACCTAAGGGAAAGAAGGCTGTTAGCTCCAGATGGATCTTCACTATTAAGTACCAAAGCAATGGAGAGATTGAAAGGCACAAGGCTAGACTAGTCGCAAGAGGCTTCACACAAACCTATGGAGATGACTATAGAGACACATTTGCCCCAGTGGCATATTGGACTGAGGAAATAAAGAGGGAAGAAATGAGCCTGGAAGAGAAGGCCGTATGCAAACAAGGAGAGGAACAAGGAAGCAGCCCAGGCCGTGTGCAAACAAACCAGCTCATAGGCGGCCCATAGGAACAAGGCAGCCCAGCCCATCTCAGCTAGAACACTAGACAGCCCAAGTGTGCACAGGCCTGTATAAATAATATGAGGAATTGAGTCCATGAGCCAGCATGTTTGCAAATACCTCCACAAAGGCCCAAGTCCACAAGAAACCTTCTAGAAGGGCAAGAAAGTTGTTTGTGGCCAAGGAAGAGAGGATTCACGTGTGGGATGAAGCATTTTGAATGTTGTAGCCGTTTGTGTGAGAATTAAGAATGTGATTGAAGATTATGAAAGAATCAACAGAGTTTAGTATAAGAATGAAGAAGAATGCAGAAAATTAGAGAGAAAGAGAAAGAATTCGATTAAGAAGAGTTAGAGAAGAATGAAGTATTTATAGTAGATTACAAGATGTAACATGGCCATAGCCTTACACTTATTATTCGAAAGTAAATCCTAAGTATAGACCTTCTCTTTTTCTAAGAGTCATTAAACACTCTTTCTTTTCTACATTCCACCTCAAGCTTAACCATGATGAATGGTTAAACTTGATAAAATCATAGAAAATCACCTCATTAAAAACCTTAAAGATGTAAAACCCAATGGGACAAAAACATCTTAAAGGGAAAAAGAGTATGACTTCTATAACTTAAAGGGATCATCCAGCAACACTTGTAAGACCTAGTCTTGGATAAATGGAATCACAGACCTTTGTGGAAGCAGCTTTGGTGAAGATATCTGCTAATTGATCTGAACTCCTTGTGTAGCAAGGCAATATGATGCCTTGTTCCACTGCTTGCCTAACCTTATGACAGTCCACCTCTATATGTTTCGTCCTCTCAGGAAAAACTGAGTTAGATGCAATATGAATGGCAGCCTGGTTGTCACAATGCATAGTAATAGGGCTTGAGTCTTTAATCTGTAAATCCCTAAGCACCGCCTTGATCCATATCAACTCATTGGTAAGCTTCTTCATAGCTCTATATTCAGCTTCAGCACTAGAACATGAGACAACTTTTTGTTTCTTAGTCTTCCATGTCACAAGGTTTCCTCCTACAAATGTGCAATAGCCAGTAGTTGATCTTCTATCTTTCCTATCCCCAGCCCAATCTGCATCACAATATCCAACTATATCTGTGCTTTTGTTGCAACTCATCCAAATTCCATGATCATAAGTGCCTTTCAAGTATCTAAGGATCCTTTCTAACATTCGCCAATGGTAAACTGTAGGTTCCTGCATCTGCTGACTCACCTGATTCACTGCAAAACAAATATCAGGCCTAGTTAGAGTAAGATATATAAGTTTACCTACCAGCCTCTTGTATAGTTTTGGATCTTCATAGAGTTCTTCATCCTGCTCCCCCTTACTAGCGGATTTGTACTCATCTTCCAAAGGTGTGCAAACTGATTTTGCTTCCATCTTTCCTGTTTCTTTTAACAATTCAAGAGTATATTTCCTTTGGGACAAAAACAAACCCTCTTTAGATTTACATATTTCTATACCTAAGAAATATTTCATCAGACCAAGATCTTTAATATCAAATTTCGATTTAAGATAAGCCTTAGTCTCTAGAATACCTTCCTTATTACTCCCTGTGACAATTATATCATCAACATAAACCAACACTACAATAATACCTGAGCAGCTAGGAAGAGTAAAGAGAGTGTGATCAACTTCAGACCTTCTAAAACCTTTATCCCTCAAAGTCATACTTAGTTTATGATACCAAGCTCTAGGATATTGTTTTAACCCATAAATGGCCTTTCTTAATCTCAAAACATTATTACCATTTACTAAATCTTCTAATCCAGGAGGTGGTCTCATGTATACCTCTTCTTCTAATTCTCCTTGAAGAAATGCATTCTTTACATCCATCTGCCACAACTCCCATTCTAAATTAGTGGCTAAAGAAAGAACAATCCTAACAGTGTGGAGTTTTGCAACCGGTGCAAATGTATCTCCAAAATCTTCACCATATGTTTGAGTGAACCCTCTAGCAACTAATCTAGCCTTATACCTTTCAATCTCACCATTACTTTTGTATTTAATGGTGAAAACCCATTTTGAACTTACCGCTTTCTTACCTTTGGGTAGATATGATTCATCCCAAGTATGATTTCTTATCATTGCCACTTTTTCATCTTGAACAGCATCTCTCCATACTTTTAGCTCCATAGCTTCCTCATATGTGTTAGGAATTTGATTTTGGTCCAGAGAGCTTATGAATACCTGGTGTTCTTCTGGAAAATAAGCAAAAGAGCAAGTTGCTTGTATAGGATGTTCCACAGCATTAGCATTATAGTAAACCCTAGTATTGATCCAGTTGGCTGGATCTTTTCTAATCCTTGTACTTCTTCTTAGTATTTGAGGTGATTCAATAACAGCTATCTCATGATCATCTTCAGCTTCTATTCCTTGTGGACTTTGGATGTGGTCATGGTCTTGATCGGAAACCATAGAACTACTCTCCCCCTCACGAACATGACCGCGATCCAATGTGGACAATGAGCCAGGTAAATGCTCCCCCTCACGAACAGGCCATGATTCACAATCAAAACTTTGCGTACCTCGTACCTGACCATGCTCAGTCCTTGCAGAACCATGATCATTGCCAACCGGGACAGTCACATTTGAATCTAATGTATGCTCCTGTCTCTGCGGTACCTCCTGAGAAACTTCCGGACCAATGACCGGCTTTAATGCTGGCTGCCTAGAAACATCAAAACTTTCTAACAACTTTTTGAGATAAGCATTAGCATCATCACTAGATTTAGAGATGTCTTGTATAGTTTCCCAAGTGCCATCAGTATAATAAGACTTATTTTCCAAAAATTTAACATCCCTTGAAACTAATACCTTTTGTAATTCAGGATCATAGCATTTATAACTTTTTTGAGTGGAAGAATAGCCTATAAAGATTGCTTTAGTACTTTTTTCATCCAACTTGTTCCTGTTATTCCCTGGTATGAAAACATAACACACACAACCAAACACTTTTAAATGATCAAGGTGTGGTTTAATGTTGTTTAATACCTCAAATGGTGACATGTCATGAAGAACTTTAGTTGGTGTTCTATTAATCAAATAGCAAGCTGTAAGCACTGCATCTCCCCAAAATCTCTTAGGCACATTCCTATGAAACATCATAGATCTGGCTACCTCCATAAGATGCCGGTTTTTGCGCTCAGCCACACCATTCTGCTCAGGTGTGTATGGGCAAGTAGTTTGATGAAGAATTCCATATTTGAGAAGATAATCTCTGAAAGCCTTACTTGTATATTCTCCTCCATTATCAGTCCTAAAAACTTTCATCTTTGCATTATATTGGTTAGTGACATAAGAATGAAAGTTAATGAAAGATTCTAGAACTCTATCTTTGGAAGGAAGTAAAGTAATCCATGTATATTTAGATTTCTCATCTATGAATGTAACAAAGTATTTTTGTTGTTCTCTAGAAGCACAAGGAGCTGTCCAAACATCAGAATGAATTAAATCAAAGCAATGATCATAAGTAGTAGATGAATTAGGAAAAACTGTCTTGCAATGTTTACCAAGGATGCAAGCTTCACATTCATTTTGATTAAAAGAAATTTTTGGAAACATGAGTTCAAGATCTTTAAAATGAGGATGGCCTAATCTAGCATGCCACAATGATCCATCATTCATCTCATTACTACTAGACAAACAAGATACTCCACTAGAAGATAGGTCACTTAAAAGGTAAAGATCATCCTTAGTACCGCCTCTGCCAAGTACTTTCTTTGTGTCAATATCCTGAAAACAACACTCATTAGGACTAAAAATCACATTGCAATTTAAGTCAGTTGTAGCTCTTTTTACAGAAACCAAATTTGATGTAAAAGATGGCATATAAAATGCTTTACTATCTTTTTCAAACAATCTTAGATTACCTATACCTTTGATTGGAATTTTAGTTCCATTTGCAATAACAACATTTCCTAGGGCAGGTTCTAAGTCATTTATCAACCCTATAAGACTAATCATGTGATGGGATGCTCCAGAATCAACAATTAAAGGCTTATTACTAGCATGAACATTATAAGAAGCATGAAGTGATTTACCAACAATTTTACCAGAATTCTCTTGGAGGGCTTTGATGATAGCATCTAGATCAGACTTGGTAACATAGTCTTGGCCGGATGATAAAGAGGCAAGTTGTATAAGTTTTAGAGATTCAAGTTTATAGAGTTTTAGAGAGTTTTAGAGAGCTAGAGAGATTTAGGGAGTTTAGAGAGTATAAGAAACATGTTTTTATTATTCGAATTGCTTGAATACAAGAGAAGGCCTTAGAGGTCCTTTTATAGCAAAATAAATAAACCTAGGTGCTTCTACTTTAGGTAAAGATGAGAGGACTCCTTTTGTGCTGGCGGCGTCCTTCCCCTTTTGTGCTGGCATGGATGAGTCACCAGCCCTTCTAGAAGATCCTACTAGCCGTTAGCACCCTCATTTCCTTTGATTGAATGCACCTTCATTCCAACACTCCCCCTCAAGTTTAAATCATTGGTGAATGATTAAAACTTGGACACCAAGAGGATTCACCTCATTAAAAACCTTAAAATGCAAAACCCAGTGGGACAAAAGCATTTTAAGGGAAAAAGAGTATGAATCCTTCTTGATAAGGAAGTTACTGGAATGGGAGAGATGTGAGTCCAAGCTTTGAATGAATGAACTCACAAACCTTTACACTTGCTGCCTTAGTGAATATGTCTGCCAATTGATCAGAACTCTTGGTATAGCATGGAAGTATAATTCCTTGAGCCACGGCCTCTCTCACCTTGTGGCAGTCAACTTCAATGTGCTTAGTGCGTTCATGGAAGACAGAATTGGATGCAATATGAATGGCCGCCTGGTTGTCACAATGCATTGTGATTGGTGTATTGCTTTCAATGTTGAAGTCTTTGAGGAGAGCCTTTAGCCATATACACTCAGTGGTTAGTTTCCTCATGGCTCGGTACTCAGCTTCAGCACTTGAGCAGGATACTACCTTCTGCTTCTTGGTCTTCCAAGTGACAAGATTTCCTCCTATAAAGGTGCAATATCCTGTGGTTGATTTCCTGTCTTTCCTATCCCCAGCCCAATCAGCATCACAGTAGCCAACGATCTCAGCATTCTTATTCTTTCCCATCCAAACTCCTTGAGTGTAAGTCCCTTTAAGATATCTTAAGATGCGTTGAATCATCATCCAGTGGTTCTTCTTAGGAGCTTGCATATACTGGCTTACCTGATTCACAGCAAAACATAAGTCAGGTCTTGTAATAGTTAAGTAGATGAGCTTACCAACAAGTTTTCTGTAGAGCTTAGGGTCTTCGAATGCTTCTCCTTCTGGCTCCCCCTCAGTTTCAACTTTGTATCCTTCCTCTAAGGGGGTTCTAACCGCCTTTGCCTCCATCATTCCTGCATTGGTTAGTAGGTCTCTAACATATTTTCTTTGTGAGATAAACAGTCCATCTTTAAACCTGCATACTTCAATGCCCAAGAAATACTTAAGTTCACCAAGATCTTTTATATCAAACATAGACTTAAGGTATTCTTTTGTAGAAGCAATTCCTACCTTGTCATTCCCTGAGATGATAATATCATCTACATATATGAGAATGACAACTATACCTTCTTGGCTGTGGAGGGTGAACAAGGTGTGATCGGATTCAGATCTCCTAAAGCCTCTGTCTCTGAGAGTAACATTCAACTTGTGGTACCAGGCTCTAGGAGACTGTTTTAGCCCGTAAATTGCCTTTCTTAGTCTCAGGACTTTCCCTGGTGCAACAGAGTCTTCTAATCCAGGTGGTGGAGTCATGTAGACTTCTTCTTCTAGTTCTCCTTGTAGGAATGCGTTTTTGACATCCATTTGCCATAGCTCCCATTCCAAGTTTGCAGCTAGAGAGAGGACCACCCTGATTGTGTGCATCTTTGCCACTGGGGCAAATGTGTCTCTATAGTAATCTCCATAGGTTTGTGTGAAGCCTCTTGCGACTAGTCTAGCCTTGTGCCTTTCAATCTCTCCATTGCTTTGGTACTTAATAGTGAAGATCCTTCTGGAGCTAACAGCCTTCTTTCCCTTAGGTAAGTGTGACTCATCCCATGTATGATTCTTTTCCATTGCTTTCCTTTCATCTGTTACAGCATCCCGCCAGACCTTAATGTCCTTTGCTTCATCATAGCTTCTAGGCACAGATTCTTGATCTAAGCTTCCAATGAACACTTGATGGCCTTGAGGGATTTGTACTAAGGAGCACATGGCTTGAGTAGGGTGAGCTACCGCATTATTATTGAAGTAAACCCTGGTATTCTTCCAGTTTTCAGCTGGAAATCTTTGCCGAGTACTTCTTCTGAGTTCAAGAGGAGCTTGATTTTGGATGGGACCTTCAGTGGGACCTTGAGTGCTTTGTGAACTTGATTCATCTTCTGAGCCTTGAGTACTTCCTGTTCTATCTTCTGAGCCTTGTCTATTACCCTCAGTCTCTGCCTGTTCTTTCTCCGGTCCTGAATCCATGTGATCAACAATTGAATCCTCTTGATCATGACCAGAGAATTGTTGCTCCCCCTCAGGAATAAGAGGATGAAGGGGATGATGGCTAGGAGAACCGTGAGGTGAGGAAATGCCAAGTCCTTCTAATATCTTCCTTAAGTTCTCAGCTCGATCAGAAGAGTGGGTAGAGATGTCCTTGATTGAATCCCATGTCCCTTCTTCAAAATAACTTGTAGTCTCTAAGAACTTAACATCCCGTGAGATGAGAACACGATTTGTCTCAGCATTGTAGCATTTATATCCCTTCTGTGTCGTGGAATAGCCCAGGAACATGGCTTTAGTGCTTTTGGCGTCTAGTTTTGTCCTTTGTTCTCCTGGAATCAACACATAGCAAACACACCCAAAAACTCTAATATGATCAAGTTGAGGTTTAGACTTTGTAAGTACCTCGAATGGGGATTGATCTAGTAATGTCTTGGTTGGAATACGGTTGATCAGGTAGCAAGCTGCAAGTAATGCATCTCCCCAGAAACGTTTAGGCACCTTCATATGAAACATCAAAGCTCGAGTGACCTCCATGAGGTGCCGGTTCTTTCTTTCAGCAACGCCATTCTGTTGGGGGGTATAGGGGCAACTTGTTTGATGCTCAATTCCATGTTTGTTGAGGTAATGTTTGAATGCTTGGCTAGTATACTCTCCCCCATTGTCTGATCTAAAACACTTAACCTTTGCATCATACTGGTTAGTCACATATTTATTAAAGTTTATAAATGCTTCCAGAACTCTACCCTTAGATGGCATTAAGGTTATCCAAGTGTATTTAGATTTCTCATCAATAAAACTAACAAAGTATTTCTGATTATCTCTAGATAAACATGGTGCAGTCCATACATCAGAGTGAACAAGATCAAAGCAATTGGCATACATTGTTTGAGACTTAGGAAAAACAGACCTACAGTGTTTTCCTAGGATACAAGCTTCACATAAATCATTATTGAAAGACATCCTAGGAAACATTATTTCTAGAACTTTAAAATGAGGATGACCAAGCCTGGCATGCCATAAACCACCATTCATTTTAGAATTATTCAAATTGGAAAAGCAAGTAACTAAGCGGTTGGAAGAGAGGTATTCAAGCACATATAAATCGTTTCTTGTAACACCTTTTCCAAGAACCTCTTGAGTTTCAATATCCTGAAACACAAAGTCATTAGGCCCAAAAATAGCATGACAATTTAAATCTGTTGTGGCTCTTTTGACAGATAGTAAATTTGAGGTGAATGATGGCATGTAAAAGGCACGAGTTTCTTTGTTAAATAGCCTAAGATCTCCTACTTCTTCTATTGGCACATTAGTACCATTTGCAATCAAAACATTTCTTATGGCTGGTTCAACATTTTTAATCAGGTTAAGATCACTTATCATATGGTGAGATGCTCCTGAGTCTACTATCAGTGGTTTAGACTTAGTGAATGTATTAAATGAGGCATGTAGTGATCTACCAATGACGGCATTACCAGAGTTATCTTTGAAGGCTTTGATGAGAGCCTCAAGGTCGGACTTCTTGACATACTCAGACTGAGCTGATTGATAGGACACCATTTGAGCTGGTTGAACTTGAGTACCGCCACTTGTCCCGGATGAGTTTGATGAACTTGCTGGAGCATTGGTAAGTTGGTAAGGAAGGCCTTTCTTGTGGTAATGACCTATCTCCTGTGTGTAGTGAGCTCTGGGAACTTCTTTCCATTTGCTAGGCTTTAAGTGTGGATGAAGAATCCAACACTTTTCTTTGGTATGCCCTTTCCTTTTACAGTGATCACACATCATGTTCTTCTTGTCTTCCGGCTTGTAGAACCCTTTGTTGGCAGTAATTGTTTCTTCTTCTTGCTTGTAGATGCCCTTATGTGCTGTGATTAACTCTCCTTTCTTTCCAAACAAGCCATTTGATCCACATTCCTTCTGGATTTGAGAACATACATCTTCAAGAGAGGGAAGCTTGTCTGACCGCAGGATATGTTTGATAAGATCATTGTAGGCTGGACTTAAGATCATGAGGAGGCTGAACACCTTGTCCTGCTCTCGCCTTTCTTTGATAACTTCTGGATCAAAGGATGTTGGTCTAAGCATGTCAAGTTCTGCCCAAAGAGAACTGAATTTCCCAAAGAGAACTGTGAAATCTGAGTCATCTTGGTTGAGGTTGTGGATTGCCTGCTTGACTTGAAAGATGCGAGTCAGATTTGAGGTGTTCCCATAAACCTTTTTTAGAATTTCCCAAAGTTCCATTGAGGTTTCACAATGAGAGTAAGACTCAAGTATAGGTCCATCTAATGAGTTTTGGAGAATGGAGAGAACATAGAGGTCTTCTTGGTGCCATTTCCTTTCATCAGTTATCACCATTTCTTCTCCATCCTCATTTTGGATCAGACAAGGTGGAGCTTCATTAAACAGTAGATGGTCCCCAATACCTCTTCCTCCTAAAGCAGTTTTAATCATCCGAGACCATAACACATAGTTAAGGCCTTTGAGAATCACTGGGACAGAGATTTGCCGAGAGTTTTCCATACTTCAAGCTTTTGAGGACCGTACAATACTGGAGGTTGATGCTTGAGACCCACGTTGAGTTGAGTCTGACCAGGGAAGAGAATAGTTTGAAGGAGAAACTTGGGATGAGATGATTTTATCTTGAAATGAGCTGCCTTTAGCTTGGTTCAGCTTTCCTTTCACAAGCGATTTATAATCAGTACGGATGAAATACCCACTCTTCGTGGTAAGTGTTCAGGACTTCTTCTTTGAGGATTCAAGAGTTTAGCATGTGGATAAACCTCCTGAACTGAAGAAAGACCAGAAAGGAGTTGCCTTTGATGAGTGTGAAAGGAGGTGTACGGACCACTGGGTTGAGCGAGCACGGAGAAGACGAGTACGGCCTGTGATTCTAGAGCGCAAGACTTGGTCTTTTAAACCACCGGTTGTTTCTACAGAAAGGGTGAGTCTTTTTCACCTTCCTTGGAACAGAAATGACTTGGACCGAGAGCTTCTGGGAGACTTGATCCGTACAAATATGGCGAGACCAAGGGAGCCGTACAACAATGGTGAGGAGAGATAGCTAAGAAACTAAGCTACTAAGACACAAGATATAACCACATCTAATCTTCCTCAACCCATCACCCATGGATCTGGGGATCTTAAATCTCAGAGAGGATAGATTAAGACATGTTTATCTTCAAGTTAAGTGCTTGATTCTTAGCTTTGGATTCGAATGAAAAGAAAGAAAAGAAATTTGCGGATTATGAAAGATGAAAGAGCAACCGCTCTGATACCATATAAGTTTTAGAGATTCAAGTTTATAGAGTTTTAGAGATTTTTAGAGAGCTAGAGAGGTTTAGGGAGTTTAGAGAGTATAAGAAACATGTTTTTATTATTCGAATTGCTTGAATACAAGAGAAGGCCTTAGAGGTCCTTTTATAGCAAAATAAATAAACCTAGGTGCTTCTACTTTAGGTAAAGATGAGAGGACTCCTTTTGTGTTGGCGGCTTCCTTCCCCTTTTGTGCTGGCATGGATGAGTCACCAGCCCTTCTAGAAGATCCTACTAGCCGTTAGCACCCTCATTTCCTTTGATTGAATGCACCTTCATTCCAACAAGTTGCACTTCCTTTCCTGGTCTTTGTACATTCTCAATGGTAGTCATGGGCCGTGAGACAGGAAAAGGAGCACTCACTTGATTTCCTTTCCCAGTTAAGTTGTTTTTGAACCCAGTTGTCTTGTTACCATTGTTGAAGTCACGCCACCTTGGTATGGAAGCCGGTTTCAGGTGTGGATGGAGTGTCCAACACTGGTCCTTATTATGACCTTTCCTCTTACAGTGAGCACATACCAACACTCGCCTATCATCCCCTCTGAAGAAACTTTTATTTGCGGTAACCAAATCCCCTTTACTTCTAAACAAACCTTGTGAACCCTGCTCTTTTTGGACTTTAGCACACACATCATCCAAGCTTGGTAACTTGTCTTCTCGTAGCAGGTGTTTAATCAAGTCAGTATAGCTTGAGTTCAAGGTCATTAAGAGTCCAAAGACTTTGTCTTGCTCCCTTCTCTCATGTAGGGTCATTGGATCAGTAGTAGCTGGTCTCAACATTTCCAGCTCTGCCCAAAGAGCTCTATAAGTTCCAAAGTGTTTGGTAAATTCCACCTCCTCCTGTCTAAGTTCACTAAGTGATTTCTTGACCTCAAAGATCCTCATTAAATTGGAAGTATTCCCATAGACATTCTGAAGGGTATCCCACAAATCTTTTGCATTTTCACAGTATGAGTAGGCTTCTAGCAGAGACTTTTCAAGAGAATTTTGTAAAATGGATAGAACCATTTGATCCTCCTGGAACCATTTACCTTCTTCCTCAGAATGAACTTCCTGATCCTCCAAAACCTCTCCTTCTACGACATGGTTAGGTGCATTATTGTGAAGAATATGTGACCATAAACCCCTACTACACAATGTCGTTTTCATAGTTCTAGTCCAGAGGAGATAGTTTGCTCCTTTGAGTATGATTGGTGCCATTATGACTTGTTTATGAAATTCCATAGATGCAGCCTGTGAATCACCTCACACCTTCTGATAGAGACAATGTGTGTTGAACAAACAGAGCAAACAAGAGCCGCAGCAACACAATATACAAGACCTTGTACCCTTGATCAATTCGCTTCAAACCACAGACGTCACACTATCACAATCTAATTCGATTCTGTACTAATAGCTTGAGGTGCAAGGAGAAAGATCGAGATGATAAACTTTCAAAGATTTCTCCTAATCACTTATTCTGCATCTATATGTATCAGTCCTTTAATGGTTATATGCAGGAAGAATCGAGAACAGACCTGATACTTTGCACACTGATGATCACAGAGAATCAAGAACAGAATTCGAATTGAATCGAATTACTCAGTCCAGAAAAAAAACTTATCTTCCAAGAACAAACTCGCGCCAAAAAAACAGAGACTCTTGATGATAGATTCGTTTCTTCACTGAATGTAGAAACCGGATTGATCGGAGATGAGAAACGATCGAAGCAGAGAACAAACACCGGTGGATTGAAGATCGATCTCAAATCAAATCGATATGTCGATCTTTTCTTGTGATCGACGAAATCGAAAGAAAATCCAATGAACAATGCTCGTTTCGAGATATTGAACCACAGAATATATGTTGACGCTAGATTGGATCAATGATCGGCACTTTCTGTTGATTTTTCACCGATCAATAAACCAGAAACTGGAGAAATTTTGAAGATCGGTATCTTGCGTGAGAGAGAAGCGAAGAACACTTTCGCGATTTGCAGAACCAGAAATCCGATCACAGAAAAATTAATCGACGATCCAAACGACTGAAGATTGGCTCCTTCTGAAGACAATCAGCAAGTTTCAAAGATCCAGAGAGATCAATCCACGAAATCGAAGATTTTTCGAAGAACAGATTCAAACAAGATTTTGGCGCCAAAACTACAAGATCGAGATTTATGTTTCAAACCGTGCAATCGACGAGCCAACTCAAAGATTCCGATGAAGATTAGATCAGAAGCCACAGATTGAAGATGAAAATTGCCGGAAAACCTTTGCAGAATCACCAGAAACGTGATGAAGAATCAAGAATACTCCCGCAACCGATTTGGATTCAACGATTAAGAATCACCCAAGGATATTTCGAATGAAGAAAGAAGAATTTGCAGGAAAACCTGCTCTGATACCATGGGAGAATTAAGAATGTGATTGAAGATTATGAAAGAATCAACAGAGTTTAGTATAAGAATGAAGAAGAATGCAGAACATTAGAGAGAAAGAGAAAGAATTCGATTAAGAAGAGTTAGAGAAGAATGAAGTATTTTCTCATTAATGAATCAATGTGTACATCAGGTATTTATAGTAGATTACAAGATGTAACATGGCCATAGCCTTACACTTATTATTCGAAAGTAAATCCTAAGTTTAGACCTTCTCTTTTTCTAAGAGTCATTAAACACTCCTTCTTTTCTACAGTTTGGTCATGTCACTTTCACCCCTTGGACACCACAACTTCTTCTCTCCATTCTTTCTCCCTATATATAGTTGTATGCAGACACAATTCAATTTAAGTGAAATATATCATTCTTCACTTTTCTCTAATGGCATTTTATGTTCTTTATGTCTTACTCTTTTATAATCTTGCTTAATCTCTCTTAATCTTTCTTAATCTTCAACCATACAACTTCCCTTATTTCTCTATGTATTTCCGCAAATCTCAACATGGTATCAGAGCATTAAGCTCCTGAGATCAATTTTCTTGTTCTTTATGCAAAAGTTTTCGAAAAATCCTTTTAAAAACGTTTTATCCATTGGGTAATAGCTTTACCCAATGGTCCAAAGTTTGAATTTCAAATTGTTTCATGCAATTCTTCTCTTCTACTCTACAATGATGTTGAAAATTTTGTCTTAAATCTCTCTTATGGTTCAGAGACAAAGTTTGAAGAAGAGAAAGAATTCAAAATGGCTTCAACATTTAGGAAGCATTGCTTGGACCAGTGGGTAAACCGTTTTGCTTCACTGGTTTCACAGCTATTTAGCCACAAAAAAACACCTTCTTGTGTTGTTCTGATGATCCTAGTGTATGTTATTATCAGAAAACTTCTTCCTATAAGTTATTTTGGTGATATAACCCTTTAACCAGTGGGTAAAGCTAGTGACCATTGGACCATAGGTGTTCTTCTTTGGAAATCATAAACCATGGCTAGATAGGTGACAATGAAGAGGAAGGAATGGTGGCAGTGGCTTAGGATCACAAAAGAATGGGAAGAAATGGATGGTTGCCTAAACCGCTTATCCATTGGTCCATTAAGTGTACTCATTTAAGAGTAAAGAACACTTGAGACCAGGATAGGGTTAGTACCATTTGTTTACTTTCTTCTTAAGCCCCATCCAATTCTCTAAGTCATTTCTTTTAGATTTCAAAAATCAGAAGACAGCCATTTTTGAATTTCTTACAAAAGTTTTATGTTATCCATTTGGACAATAACTTGAACTATTGGGCATTGGTGCCTTTCCTTTGAGAAAGTAAGACACTTCAAGCCATAGTCAACTTTGAAGTTCCATGGATAGCAAACCGCAAGCATTCAACAAATCGCAGCCTTGGGCTTGTCTCCTTTCTTATGTAATGAGAGACACTTTAGCTTGCTGTAACTTGTTCAAGTATTTCAGTTTGTGCTTGTTTGTTATGTATTTAAAACCTTGGACCAAGTTTCCTTTCATGTGAAATGTGGAACAACAAAGTCCATTGAAGTGTGGTTGGAGCTAATGTTGGTAATACAATAGAGAACCATGTCTAATTTCCTCACTTAGATAGAAAGTATGCTCTGTGGTTGCCACTAGAATGGATCTTCCACATCAGAAATCTTACTAAGCTAATTAAGGATTTCAAGTCATGATGCATCCTATTGCGCCCTTGTGAGGAATTTTGGAAGAGAACCATGGTTGTATGCATTGCATCAGAAACTATGTTGTATCCAAATCCAAATTCTTAATTTAAGAAAGAGAGAATAATAACTTATGTATACTACATCCTGTTTCTATTGCTTTACTCTTATGAGTTTAAGCCTTAAAATTATTGGATTGAAGAAATAAAGACAGAAGAGATGGGCTTGCAAAAGGACCTTCCAGCCCAGAGCAAGTTGGGCTAATGTGTGTCCAGCCCAAGCCCAAATCAGAGAGAGAAGGTCTGTGCATTAGGCTGAGATAATGAAGTGAAGCCCAAGGAGTGAAGCCTAGGGTCTGTCCACACTTCTGCAGCACAAGGCTTGAATTAAGTAAGCCCAAACAAGCCCAAGACACCTTCTAGAAGCTCTCCTAGGCGTGGGTTTGAAGAGGGAAGGAAGAGTCACATGTTGGCTTAACCAATTTGAATTTCTAGCTGTTAGGAGCTGTCACTTTCACCATGTGGTGAAGTGCCTTGGTCTTATTCTCTACTCTTTGGCTATAAATACATTGTATGCTCACCATAAATTAATCAAGGAAATATACTCATCCTTCACAAATTCTCCATTCTCTCATACTCTTAGTTTATTCTCTTGTTCTTCATTCTACCCAAAATCTCCAACCAAACTCTTTTGTAAACTCTCTTAATTCTATTTAATTCCGCAAATTCTAACATGGTATCAGAGCAAGGTTTTGAATCAAGCAAATTCATTTCCTACTCTTGCAATAAATCTTTATAATCTACTCACTCTGAGATTGAATAATCCTCAAAACCTAATGGTGCTGAGTTGTGAGAGATTATGATCTTTTATTTCTTGAGAATTGTTCATACCATTCTTCAATTCAATCTCTCATCTTTCATCTCCAAGAAACCGTTTTTCAGAATTCTCAGCCGTTCTTTTGTAACCTCTGGATTATAGCTTTATCCACTGGATAATAGATTTGAAATTTGAATTTTTGTTTTTGACCAGTGGGTAAAAGATATACCCATGGTTTTCTTTGTGTTCTTCCATTGTTCTCATGAACCTTGGTTGAATAAGTGACAATAAAGAGGAATGAATGGTGGTAGTAATGAAAATTTACAAGGGAGAGAAAGAAGAGAGTGGTTGCCTTTATCATTTACCCATTGGTCTCTAAAGTGCATCCTTTTGGATATAAGACACTTAGAGAAGGGTTAGGTTTCTTATTCTCTTCTCTTCTTCTCCCTAAACCACATTCCAAGCTCTAAGTCATATTTTCGGATTTTAAAATTCTTGTCTTTAATTTTTAAATTTAAAAAAAAAAAAAAACATGTTTCTATTATCCATTAGACAATAAACTTGAATCATTGGGTATTAGTGTCTTTCCTTTGAGAATGTTAGACACTTCTAGCCATATATGTTTAGAACTCTTTGGATAACGAACCACAAGTTCTTTCAAAACCTTGGACTTGTCTACTTTCTTATAAAATGAGAGACACTTAATTCATTGTAGTTGTTGTTTAGATTTGTGGTTTATGTTGTTTTAAAACCTTGGACAATGTTTCCTTTCTTGTGAAATGTGAAACATCTAAGTCCATTGAAGTTTGATTAAATCAATTCTTCTCTCCTCCACTTTAATGGTGTGTGAGCTTTGTCCCTAGTCTAGTTGATGTCTCTAGACAAAGCTTGAGGGAGGGAAAGAATTTGAAAATGCTCCAGCCACTAAAGCACCAATCACTTGTTGATTCTTGGATGATATTGGCTGTTACAGCAACCACAAGAGTCAAGAAAACAGAGTAAAACTCTGTCCATAAGAACTCTTGAAACCACTTAAGGGAAGTGAACCATGGTCTCCTTCACTCTCATGAGCTAAAGTAAGCATGATGAATCCAAAAGTCCTTAAGGAAAAAGATGTCAACCATTTGTGATGTTGAAAAACAATACGTGAGAAGGAGTCTCAAAAACCAATGAAGGAGAGCAATCCATGAGGGGGAGCCTCCAATTCCAGAAGAATTCAATTATTCAAACCAGCCTCTAAGAAGAAGCACAAAGGCTTAGTATCAAAGCCTTTGTCAAAAGGCTATCTCTACCTCATTATCTATTTCAATTTTTGATTAAAATTTTGATTTAGAATTGTTTAAAAGAGGGAAGTGAACCTTGGTGAGCTATGCCTTGGCATTTATGACCATAGATGAATCCAAAAGTCCTCTTCAAAACCACTTAAGGGAAGTGAACCATGTTTTTCCTTTACTCTCAAAAGTATAAGGAAGCATGATGAATCCAAAAGTCCTTAAGGGATCCTTTTATTCTCTGTTTTATTCTCTTAATTCTTCTTATACTCAATCAGTCTCTTATAATCTTGGTTACTTATACTCTATTCTCTAGTTACTCACACTCTATACACATAAATTCTATCTCATCTAAAGTGTTGAAATTCATTACTTTAGTTGAATTGATCTTTGCTACTGTTTTATATGAACTCTTACTTGCACATTTATAACTTTGATATTCCTCATGGCATACTTAAAATTCTTCTTCTTTATGACTTGTTTAAGGGTAAAGGAGACCTTGAGAGCCTCAAAGAAAAGATGGCAAGCATGGATTCATACAAAGCAAAACCAAATCATGAAGAACTAAAGGAGTGAACATATTGGCAAGAATGGCACTACCAATAGCTTACACATCAGAGCCTATCCTTCAAGGGTATATTCCTGAGTGAAGAAATGGGAGGCCACCTATGCTGCATAGAAGGCAGTCAATCCGTGAAAATCATGAGGCAATTTGGCTTGGAATACAAAAGCCAACAAGAAATGATACCACATATCAGAGCCTACACCAGAGAGTGTATATTCCTGAAGGTGGAAGCAGCCTCCTCCTATCAGAGCCTACATCAAAGGATGTATATTCCTGAAGTTGGAGAGCATAGCTAACGCAAACAAGAAGGCATTCTTGAAGAAAGGTGGTCCAGTATCATTGGTGATCATTGATGCTCATCCTTCCAAACTTGACTCATACTCTTATTCTCTGAGTCAAGCTTGAGGAGGGGTGAGATGAGCATTCATCAGATGGCACCAACAAGGAATTTAAAGACGTGACCAACACAGCACAATGTACTTGAAGTTGAAGAAGCAGAGAAGGTCGAAGTCTTCATCCTTGAACAAGGCTGACCAACTCTGAGAAAGAAGAGGCAGACAATGTTGGGATCAAAAGAGAAGGTGATGGCGGATATTTGCAAGACTGGAGAAGCTACTAAATTATCTAGTATTCTCAGACTTCATGAAGATGAAGCCTATTTGATTAGACCTCTCCAATGAAGTCAAGTTGTCTTGAGGGTGCACCAAATTTAAAGTCTACCAAGGAGCACTCAAAGGCGTGGCCACAAGGTTCTGCCAAGAAAGCAGAGTTCTGAGTGACTGATACTACAATATAATTCTCACAATGGAAATGGAGTAACAAAAGAAAGCCAGTCACCACATCAGTTAATGCCTGAAAGAAGTACATTTGGAGTTGCAGAAGTGTTTAAGGAAGTTGTCTTATGAGCATTCTCAACCACATCAAGCTTTAATGCAGTTTTGGAGCAGTTGTCTTATGAGTATGAGTTCACTACAACCAAGGAGGCGCTGATGATGAATCAGCTTAGGCATTGGTGTTTTAAAGAAAGCTGTACAATTGGATCCATAAGACTTGGTGGTGTGTGTTGATAAGTCTCTGGAGAAGCTGCTAAGAACCAGATAAGCTTCAAAATAAAAAAAGTCAGTACATTAAATACTGAAAAGATCAAAGAAAGAAGTGGTTGAAGAAATAACAACGAAACTACAAGATGCATCACAAGCTTGAGACTAGAACCAAGGGCCATCATGCTGTCAAAACCCACAAGTGGAAGGACAAGCAGGTGGAAGGTGATGAATCAGCTCAAAACACAAGTGTGGTATCAACAAATCAAACCAAAAGCTTCAAAGAAGAGGCAAGAAAGGCGGATTGAGGAGTTTTTCAAATGATTTGTTGACAAGCGCTGGTCATAAGAAGAAGCTTCAAGAAAAGTGTGAAGCAAGAAGGAAGTTCTTACTTGCCATTTATGGCAGCCATGATCCAGGGTCTATGAAGTCCATCAAGATGATCCTGAGATTCATAGACCCACTGGCCAATCCCTAGGCTAAGAAGGCTTCACTCTTTTTCCCTTAGCTTGGTTTTGTCCCACTGGGTTTTCCATGCTAAGGTTTTTAATGAGGGTGCTCTTCAAAGTTCCAAGCTTGATCTTGGATATTTATGATCAAGCTTGAGGGGGAGTATTAGACAGAAGTAAGTAAAAGGAGCCAAGACCAAATCCAAAGTCTAGAAGACAAGGTCAGCCAAGTCCAAGCTCAGCATTAGCATATTACCAAACTCCTAATGCTAAGCTTGAGGGGGAGTATTGGATTGAAGAAATAAAGACAGAAGAGATGGGCTTGCAAAAGGACCTTCCAGCCCAGAGCAAGTTGGGCTAATGTCTGTCCAGCCCAAACCCAAATCAGAGAAAGAAGGTCTGTGCATTAGGCTGAGATAATGAAGTGAAGCCCAAGGAGTGAAGCCCAGGGTCTGTCCACACTTCTGCAGCACAAGGCCTGAATTAAGTAAGTCCAAACAAGCCCAAGACACCTTCTAGAAGCTCTCCTAGGCGTGGGTTTGAAGAGGGAAGGAAGAGTCACATGTTGGCTTAACCAATTTGAATTTCTAGCTGTTAGGAGCTGTCACTTTCACCATGTGGTGAAGTGCCTTGGTCTTATTCTCTACTCTTTGGCTATAAATACATTGTATGCTCACCATAAATTAATCAAGGAAATATACTCATCCTTCACAAATTCTCCATTCTCTCATACTCTTAGTTTATTCTCTTGTTCTTCATTATACCCAAAATCTCCAACCAAACTCTTTTGTAAACTCTCTTAATTCTATTTAATTCCGCAAATTCTAACAAAAATCATGAGAATCTTGTGTGTGGATGTCTGTATGTGTCTTCTTATGCAGGAAAAGATGTTAATCACTTGTGATGTTGAAAAGCAATCCGTGAGAAGGAGTCTCAAAACCAATGAAGGAGAGCAATCCATGAGGGGGAGCCTCCAATTCCAAAAGCATTCAATTATTCAAATCAGCCTCTAAGAAAGAATCACAAAGGCTTAGTATCAAAGCCTTTGTCAAATGGCTATCTCTAAACTCTTATCTATCTCAGTTTGATTAAAATTCTGATTTAGAATCGTTTAAAAGAGGGAAGTGAACCTTGGTGAACTATGCTTGGCATTTAGGACCATAGGTGAATCCAAAAGTCCTCTTCAAAACCACTTAAGGGAAGTGAACCATGTTTTCCTTTACTCTCAAAAGTAGAAGGAAGCATGATGAATCCAAAAGTCCTTAAGAGATCCTTTTACTCTCTGTCTCATTCTCTTAATTCTGCTTATTCTACATAATCTTACAATCTCTGGTTACTTATACTACAATCCTTGGTTACTTATACTCTAATCTCTAGTTACTCACTCTATATGCTCTATACACATAAATTTTATCTCATCTAAAGTGTTGAAATTCATTACTTTAGTTCAATTGATATTTGCTACTGTCTTATGTGAATTCTTACTTGCACATTATAACTTTGATATTCCTCATGGCATACTTAAAATTCTTCTTCTTTATGACTTGTTTAAGGGTAAAGAAGACCATGAGAGACTCAAAGGAAAGATGGCAAGCAGGGATTCATACAAAGCAAAACCAAATCATGAAGGACTAAAGGAGTGAACACATTGGCAAGAATGGCACTCTACATTACCTTACACATCAGAGCCTATCCTTCAAGGGTAAATTCCTGAGTGAAGAAGTGGGAGGCCACATATGCTGCGTAGAAGGCAGTCAATCCGTGAAATCATGAGGCAATTTGGCTTAGCATACAAAAGCCAACAAGAAATGACACCACCTATCAGAGCCTACACCACCAGAGAGTGTATATTCTTGAAGGTGGAAGCAGCCTCCTCCTATCAGAGCCTACATCAAAGAATGTATATTCCTGAAGTAGGAGAGCATAGCTAACGCAAACAAGAAGGCATTCCTGAAGAAAGGAAGTCAAATATCATTGGTGATCTTTGATGCTCATCCTTCCAAACTTGACTCAATACTCTTATTCTCTGAGTCAAGCTTGAGGAGGGGTGAGAATGAGCATCCATCTGAGAATGAGCATCCATCTGATGTTAATCAAGGAACCTATGGGCACAACAATGCAAACGATTAAGTGTTCCAATGAAGGGAAGGTCTTGAAGGTGTACCAAATTCAAACTCTACCAAGGGGCACTCAAAGGCGTGGACAACAAGGTACAACCATGGCTGATCTCCTGAAAGCAGCTCTGAGATACTACAGGATAGTGTTAGCCGTGAAGAAAGCAATCTCATCAATTGCAGCCTTGAAGAAAGCATATCAACTCGCTCCTAAATTCGTTGTCAACTAAGTTTGGTCCAAGAATGCGCTGATGATACCTCAGCATAGGTGTTGGTATTATTCTCAGAGAAACTGCGCAAATGGTCCTAGAAGACTTGGTGATGTGTGCTGGTTATTCTCTGGAGAAGTTGCTAAAAGCATTATATGGTCCTCACCTTCATCATGAAGATGGAGACTATTTGAATCAATCAAAGAAGCTGTTGAAGAAGGAAACTACAAAGGTGCAGCACAACCTGAGTTAGAACAAAGGGCCGCCATGCTCCTAAAGAAGTAATATGGTGGAAAGTGATGAATCAACTCAGGATTGTGATTAAAGAAGTAACTGGGATTTGCCACAAGATGAGTTAATCAATCCAGAGTTTCTTCAAACAAGGAAGTGGCTGAAGAAGCTACTAAGAAACTACAAAGGTGTTGAATCAGCTCAGTGACCAAGGAGCACTCTTAAAAGCACTCCTAAAAGACGTGACCAACTAGGCACAGTGTATTTGAAGATGAAGAACCAGAGAAGGCCAAAGTCTTCATCCTTGGACAAGGCTGACTAACTATGAGAAAGAAGAGGCAGAAAATGTTGGGAACAAAAGAGAAGGTGGTGGCGGATATTTGCAAGACTGGAGACTACTAAAGTTGTCTAGAATTCTCAGACTTCACGAAAGTGAAGCCTATTGGATTAGACTTCAGGAGCGTTTAAGAACCTGAGAAAGCCACTCACCAATGAAGAAAGAATAAGTACATTTAGTACTAATGAGAAGGCGCAAAGAAGCAAGCAACAAGGACCATCAAGCTGTCAGAACCCACAAGTGAAGGGACAAAATGTTTGTCAAAACCCATGATGCATATGGAGAGGCAAACTTTCAGAAATCACAAGTGGAGAGGCATGCAAATGGAAGGTGTTAAATCAGCTCAGAAGCTTGTATGGCTGCGCCGAGATATCAACCTGCCAAGAAGCTCTGAAGCAGCAAATGGCGGTTAGAGCAAGGAGGAATAAAGTGAAGGAGTTCAGAAGTAGCAGACATACTTGGCTAACACTCTTCATCAACATTCCAAACAGATACAAGGGAAGATCCAAAATCATCCTATATATATTTTGAATAGGTCTATCCCTTGTGAATTGATGCATGCATTTGTGTGTGCTGAAACAGGTACAGCTTGGAGCTTATGTGCTAAAGCCGTATTTACTAACCTTCTATAGGACAAGAGTTTAGAAGAAAGGGGGAGATAAGTACCAGTCTATGAAGAAGCTTCAAGCTACTCAAACTTATAAAACAAGGAAGGAGTTCTCACTTGCTGATTCAAAGAGGCCATGATCCAGAGTCTATGAAGTCCACCAAGATGGTCCTAAGGCTCATAGACTCACTGGCCAATCCCTAGGCTGAGAAGACTCTACTCTTTTTCCCTTAACAAGGTTTTGTCCCATTGGGTTTTCCTTGTTAAGGTTTTTAATGAGGGAGTTCTTCAAAGTTCCAAGTTTGATCCCTGGATCACCTATGATCAAGCTTGAGGGGGAGTATTAGAAAGAAGGAAGGAAGCCGAGGCCAAGACAAGCTCAGGCCATGTTCAAGCTCAGCATTAGGATATTACTAAACTCCTAATGCTAAGCTTGAGGGGGAGTATTGGACTGAGGAAATAAAGAGGGAAGAAATGAGCCTGGAAGAGAAGGCCGTATGCAAACAAGGAGAGGAACAAGGAAGCAGCCCAGGCCGTGTGCAACCAAACCAGCTCATAGGCGGCCCATAGGAACAAGGCAGCCCAGCCCATCTCAGCTAGAACACTAGACAGCCCAAGTGTGCACAGGCCTGTATAAATAATATGAGGAATTGAGTCCATGAGCCAGCATGTTTGCAAATACCTCCACAAAGGCCCAAGTCCACAAGAAACCTTCTAGAAGGGCAAGAAAGTTGTTGGTGGCCAAGGAAGAGAGGATTCACGTGTGGGATGAAGCATTTTGAATGTTGTAGCCGTTTGGTCATGTCACTTTCACCCCTTGGACACCACAACTTCTTCTCTCCATTCTTTCTCCCTATATATAGTTGTATGCAGACACAATTCAATTTAAGTGAAATATATCATTCTTCACTCTTCTCTAATGGCATTTTATGTTCTTTATGTCTTACTCTTTTATAATATTGCTTAATCTCTCTTAATCTTTCTTAATCTTCAACCATACAACTTCCCTTATTTCTCTATATATTTCCGCAAATCTCAACATGGCAAAGATGCACACAATCAGGGTGGTCCTCTCTCTAGCTGCAAACTTGGAATGGGAGCTATGGCAAATGGATGTCAAAAACGCATTCCTACAAGGAGAACTATAAGAAGAAGTCTACATGGCTCCACCACCTGGATTAGAAGACTCTGTTGCACCAGGGAAAGTCCTAAGACTAAGAAAGGTAATTTACGGGCTAAAGCAGTCTCCTAGAGCCTGGTACCACAAGTTGAATGTTACTCTCAGAGACAGAGGCTTTAGGAGATCTGAATCCGATCACACCTTGTTCACCCTCCACAGCCAAGAAGGTATAGTTGTCATTCTCATATATGTAGATGATATTATCATCTCAGGGAATGACAAGGTAGGAATTGCTTCTACAAAAGAATACCTTAAGTCTATGTTTGATATAAAAGATCTTGGTGAACTTAAGTATTTCTTGGGCATTGAAGTATGCAGGTTTAAAGATGGACTGTTCATCTCACAAAGAAAATATGTTAGAGACCTACTAACCAATGCAGGAATGATGGAGGCAAAGGCAGTTAGAAACCCCTTAGAGGAAGGATACAAAGTTGAAACTGAGGGGGAGCCAGAAGGAGAAGCATTCGAAGACCCTAAGCTCTACAGAAAACTTGTTGGTAAGCTCATCTACTTAACTATTACAAGACCTGACTTATGTTTTGCTGTGAATCAGGTGAGCCAGTATATGTAAGCTCCTAAGAACAACCACTGGACGATGATTCAACGCATCTTAAGATATCTTAAAGGGACTTACACTCAAGGAGTTTGGATGGGAAAGAATGAGAATGCTGAGATCGTTGGCTACTGTGATGCTGATTGGACTGGGGATAGGAAAGACAGGAAATCAACCACAGGCTATTGCACCTTTGTAGGAGGAAATCTTGTCACTTGGAAGACCAAGAAGCAGAAGGTAGTATCCTGCTCAAGTGCTGAAGCTGAGTACCGGGCCATGAGGAAACTAACCACTGAGTGTATATGGCTAAAGGCTCTCCTCAAAGACTTCAACATTGAAAGCAATACACCAATCACAATACATTGTGACAACCAGGCGGCCATTCATATTGCATCCAATTCTGTCTTTCATGAACGCACTAAGCACATTGAAGTTGACTGTCACAAGGTGAGAGAGGCCGTGGTTCAAGGAATTATACTTCCATGCTATACCAAGAGTTCTGATCAATTGGCAGACATATTCACTAAGGCAGCAAGTGTAAAGGTTTGTGAGTTCATTCATTCAAAGCTTGGACTCACATCTCTCCCATTCCAGTAACTTCCCTATCAAGAAGGATTCATACTCTTTTTCCCTTAAAATGCTTTTGGCCCACTGGGTTTTGCATTTTAAGGTTTTTAATGAGGTGAATCCTCTTGGTGTCCAAGTTTTAATCATTCACCAATGATTTAAACTTGAGGGGGAGTGTTGGAATGAAGATGCATTCTACCAAAGAAAAGAGATGTTAAATGGCTAAGTAGGATCTTCTAGAAGGCATGGTGACTCACCCATGCCAGCACAAAAGGGTAAAGGAGCCGCCAGCACAAAAGGAGTCCACACCTCTTTACCTAAAGTAGAATCATCTAGGTTTATCTATTTTGCTATAAAAGGACCTCTTAGGCCTTCACTTGTATTCAAGCAATTCGAATAATAAAACATGTTTCTCATACTCTCTAAACTCCCTAAATTTCTCTAGCTCCCTAAACTCCCTAAAACTCTCTAAAACTCTTGAAACTTGAATCTCTAAAACTTATATTAATATCCTGAAAGTAAACATCATTAGGACCAAAGATAGCATAGCAATTAAGATCAGAGGTTGTTTTCTTAACACTTAGCAAGTTTGAGGTGAATGTGGGCATATAGAAGGCTGTTGATTCTTTATTAAACAATTTCAGGTTTCCAATTCCTCTTATTGGTATCTTATCACTTTAGCTATTACTGTTGGAATGAAGGAGTGTTTATGAAGGCTAAAGGCGGTTCTAGAAGGCGAATGGATAAGGCTTGGATAAGGCTTCCTAATCTGCTCCAACGGGCGTCTCTAGCTCACCATGCCACGCCTTCAGATGCTAAAGTAGATGCTCTGGATATTCCTCCTAATCTATCCTATTTAAGCTTATGTAATGGTCATTATGTAATCAAGCAATCAATAAAATAAAAACTTGTATTCGAAATCTCTAAACTCTTAAACATGATTCTCTTTACCTTAATCTCTTAAGAAACATGTTTTTCAATATGGTATCAGAGCATTACATGCTCCTAGGTCACTAATTCTTCCGCAAATCTCTTTCTTTCCTTAAGTTCTTGTTGTTACTTACAATAAACGAATCTTAATCTATCCACTCTAAGCTCTATTATCTTCATTCATCTGTTGATAATGAGTTATGGAAGATTAGAGGCGATTATTGTTTGTTCTTCTTAAAAGCTTAAGGACTTCTTTTTCATTCTTAAAACCCACTAAAACACCATTGTTGTACGGCTCTAAGCTCTCAAGGTCGCTGTTTTTGGTTCAAGGTCACGTCTTTTAGCTTTAAAACAGTAGTGGATCGAGTCGGGTTGCGTGTGGTCGGTCTCTAGCAAGGTTCTGGTCACTCCTGGTCGTATCGCAGAAAAGGCTTGGTCGAACCACGCCATTGTTGTACGGACCAGAGCTCTATTCTTGTTCATCACTCTTTCAATCCTTCACCCTTGGCCGTAGAGGTCTCCTACATCAGTTCTTCTTGAGTTGAAGCCACGAAAAGCAGCTGAAGGATGGACCTTTGCTAGGTGTCCGTACTCGTCTTCCTCATCCTCTCGCAAACCAGGATCCGTACTAAGCCGCGATCTTCAAGAAAGAAGGCTCATTTCCAGAAGAAAAGACTCTCATTCAGACTTTAAGCAACTAGTGCATAGATTCAAGGCAAGGAGGAAGAATTTGAGGTAGAAAATAAAAACCCTGCTCTTCCCACCTGAAGCCGCGTTTGAAGGAGATCCGTACCACCCAAGCATATCGATGGAAACTTCAAAAATGATTGTAGCTCCAGTTATACTAAAGGGGCTAAACTACCTGTTATGGTCCAGAACTATGAAAACTACTCTGTGTAGTAGGTGGTGCGGCCCTGGTTATGTTTAAACCTCTGGATCGACTTGAAGGGGATGAAGGTTGAAGATTTAAGGAGGCTACTAGCTCTCCTTAGGCAGCGGACTGATGATTTTGAATGGAAGGGAGCTACTAGCTTCCCTTGTAGGTAAGTGATTGATGGTGGTGATTAGGTTTTAATTTGAGGTTACTAACTCTCCAATTGATGTGAATGATGAAGGGGTTTGATTCCACTAGCACAGGATCACCCTGCAAAGAGCTATGGAATTTCACAGTAGATTCCTCTACCCTTAAGTGAATGAAAACAATGTTCTTATGCTGAACAGAGAAAGCAAGAAGCAAAAGTGCTTTGAAATAGTTTATAAAATTCGATGTTTTTTTACAAAGGGGGTGGGAGTCTTTTTATAGGCATAAATCCATAACAAGATTATGCTTACAAAAAAGGAATATTCTAACTACTTTATTCTAACAATAAAATCCTAACTAATTAATTCCTAATTTTATGCTAACAAAATATATTCTATTTAAAACTTAATTTTATGCCAAAAGATATATATCCTAATTTTTTTTGTTTAAATTAAGTGACTAATTATAAACCAGTAAATTAAATTAAACCAGCTCAATTGGTTTACTCTCTTTGGGCTTCCTTTTCCTTCTTAGACAAGCCCAAATCACTTGCAGAATTGGTTTTCTTTGGGTGTTGACTATGGGCATAATTATTAGGCCAAACCACAAATCTTTATCTTCTTGGGCTTGGGTTGAATCTTTTGTTTCTAGGGCCGCCTGATGTGCTCCTCTCTGGGCCTGGTCTAACTCCATGTCCTTGGGCTGCTTCTCCAGCTCCTTCTCACTTGCCCACACGACTTTGATGGGCTGTTCCAAGCTTTCCAAGCCTCTTAAGCCCATGTTTTCCTTGTTCTGGTCCAGCTCCATCTGATCTAGATCCTCTTCATGTCCAGGTCGCTTAGCATCCTCATTGGGCCTTGCTAGGATCGCACCATCCCCTCCTCCTTTGAAGGGATTTGTCCTCAAATCCAATTCTTCTTGGGATGTTGACAATGACTGCAAAGTAGGATCCCATATCCAATCTCCAATTTGGAAAGATTGATGTGGGCGGCCTGTACTTGCTCTGTCTTGGCACCACTCCTTGATCAAGAGCTCATTTGGTCCATAATCAACTTGTTTGTCAAGACCCTGAATCCTCCTTGTTCTTGGAACAAACTCTATAACCTGTCTATCCTGTTTCCTTTCAAACACTAGAAAAACCACATCAAATGTGCAACAGAAATAGATAACTGAATCCCCTGAGTTTAAGATCTTAAAAACAAGACTCAGGTTCCTAAAATCACCATCTAAGATAAGATCATAGATCATTCTAGCATTAGAACACTTATTGGAACAAAACTTTTCTTTTGAACACAAACCAAACAAATAGATATCATTGCTAGCAAACAGATGGATTGTGCTAACTTAGAAACTCTCTCAACATATTCAAATTCAGAACTTCTCTTAGCTCTAATTAGGTCATGCATGTTCTTAGACCACCATTCTAGCAATGCAAACTCATGATCTAACTTGGACAAACTCTCAAAAACGTTTTCTCTCAAGGCTGAGTTCATATCACAAAGTTTTAAAACCCAAAAATCTTCACAACACAAAGTTTTACAGCCTTTTCTAACTGATTTCAAGTTATGCAACACTTTATTAGAGAAACATTCATCAATCACAAGATCTACATCAATCCTCACCGATTTATGTCCTAATGTTCTCCTAATCAACTTATGACTCAAAGCAAACTCCGAACTCTCAGTTTTAGCAATCAAACAACATTCTGATTTACAAAACATTTCATTCCTAGGTGCTTCAAAAGATTGAATCATCTTATCAAAAATAAACCTAGAAACACAAAGTTCTTTCACATTCTCTAAACCAAATTGTTTCTCTTCTTCAGGTGTAACAATCACAAACAAACTAGGTAAAGAATTTGTCACACCAATATCCTTACAGAGTTTGAGACGACTTTCATCAATCAAAGAAGGAGTGAAGGAGTTGAACTCCCAGCTAGTTGTATGCACCAATTTACTGTCCAAAGATAATCCCCTTGGTGATTCCTTCAATAGCTTCTCTTCATGGTCCTGCAAGGGAAGTTCATTGCTACTCGGTTGCACCGGTTTAAGATTAGTAACACTTATACAAGTATCATCTAATACTTTAGCTGATGGAACAGAGAAAATATATTTGTCAAGCTCAAAGAGATTTTCTTTTACCAACAGTTCACCTTCAGCTAGTGATGTCTCACTCTTAGGAGAATTTGAAAATGGATCAGACATCTCCCTTCTTCCTCTAACTCCATTGGCGTCCTTAGCAACTTCCAGCATCTCCATGCCTCTGGCTGGTGGTGCTTTCTTGGGTACTTCTCCTGGTATCTCCTCCTCAATATCCTGTGAAGAGAAGACAAGGCTACTCGGACTCACCGGTTCACAGATGGTTAGTTTTCTACAAATCTCTCTTCCATTAAGCATAAAATCAATTTGAGAAGATGGTAGAAAACACTTACCGGTGTTTGAGTCATTTGAGAACCTTTCAGTCCCAAACAACCTCCTAGAAACCATGGCTTCATTTGGAGAATATGAAGTTTCAAAGATTTCTTTCTTATTTTTGCAGATTGGACTATAATGATTGGGATCTGGCTGTTGGGGAACCGGTTTCTCCTGGGAATACAGATATTCTTGGCGTGTCCACTGGATGGGTGATGGGCGTGAGCTTGGTCTCCTCTCTTGGTTGCTCCTCATAGTCTTAGACCTCTCTGATCTACTCCCAATAGTCCTCCCTTGTGAACTCCTTTGGTATTTGTCCTGCACATAACCAAATTTATTATAATCTGGAGCAAACTTCTTTTTCATAACAAATTTCATCTCAAACCAAGAAGCAATCTGAGGTTCTCCATTGTGTCTCCTTGTGGATGCCATATGATCCCACCAATGGATGGCATGACCACTGAATCCACTTGTTGCAAGTTTGATCTTATTTGCCTCAGTGTAGTGATAACAACTGAACACCCATTCCATATCTTCTTCCCATTCCAGATAAGCTTCAGGATCAATCTTCCCATGGAATGATGGAATCCCAAGCTTGAATTGACTAAGGTATTCTTCTGCTCTATGGTGACGATGGTGATAAGAGTTAACTCCTGATTTTCTGCCTGCAGAAATTGAAAAGTCATGAAACTCATTAGCATGGTTAGTCCTATTGAAATCTTTTTGCAGCTTCCTAGTGATCTCAGTCATCATAGCTTCACATTGGAACTGATCAAGATGAACAATCTGATCCACTGAATTTTTCCTTGCCATGAAGTTCCTGAAACAAACTCAGCAAACAGATTAGAAAATCCCCTCTCTCTCTCTCTCTTTTTTTTTGGTTCTCTCAGTGTTCAATCCTTTTGCTATTCCCACAAGTTCAGAATAGATCAAAGCCCAAATCACTTGCAGAATTGGTTTTCTTTGGGTGTTGACTATGGGCATAATTATTAGGCCAAACCACAAATCTTTATCTTCTTGGGCTTGGGTTGAATCTTTTGTTTCTTGGGCCGCCTGATGTGCTCCTCTCTGGGCCTGGTCTAACTCCATGTCCATGGGCTGCTTCTCCAGCTCCTTCTCACTTGCCCACACGACTTTGATGGGCTGTTCCAAGCTTTCCAAGCCTCTTAAGCCCATGTTTTCCTTGTTCTGGTCCAGCTCCATCTAATCTAGATCCTCTTCATGTCCAGGTCGCTTAGCATCCTCATTGGGCCTTGCTAGGATCGCACCATCCTTGGTGCGCCCCTGGTTGATTAAAACCTAAGGATCGACTTGAAGGATGAAGGGAAGGAGGTTACTAACTCTCCTTTAGAGGCGGCTTTGAAGGGGAAGGTTAAGAAGGCTACTAGCACTTCTCAGCGGATTGTTGGGTGGATGGATGGAGGCTACTAGCTCTCCTAGGTTGGCGTGAATGAAGGGATTGTTTTTGATTCCACTAGCACAGGATCACCCTGCAAAGAGCTATGGAATATCACAGTAGATTACTCTACTCTTTAGTGATTAAGGGTCAATGTTCTTAGGCTGAACAGAGAAAGCAAGAAGCAAAAGTGCTCTAAGTATTGATATTAATTTCGTTGGTTATTTACAAGAGGGGGGGTGAAGCCTTTTTATAGGCAGAAAAACCCTATCTAAATTGTGTCTACAAAATAAAATCCTAACTAATTTCCCTGATTTAGTCTAACAAGAATATCTACTATTTATGATTTAATTTAATGCCAAAGATATCTATCCAAACCCTATCTAAATTGTGTCTACAAAATAAAATCCTAACTAATTTCCCTGATTTAGTCTAACAATAATATCTACTATTTTTAATTTAATGCCAAAAGATATATCCTAATCTTTTGGTTTAAATTAAGTGACTATTGATAAACCAATAAATTAAACTAAACCAGCCTAATTGGTTTACTGTCCTTGGGCTTTCTCTTCCTTCTTAGACAGACCCAAATCACTTGCATAATGGTTTTTCTTTGGGTATTAACTCTGGGCCTGATTATTGGACTAAACCACAATTCCATGTATTCTTGGACCTGGACTTGGGCTGTATCTTCTTCTCCTCTATTTTGCAGATCCTTGGGCCGTTGGAATGGATGGGTCGGGTCTGGGTCGCGAGTGGGTTGGGTCGTGGTCCGGGTCATGGTACGGGTCATGGTACGGGTCAGGTCGGGGACCAGTTCGAGGTCGTTCCAGTCCTCCTTCTCTTCTTCACTCTCTTCTGATGTTTCCTGAGGGTCTTGCTCGTTCCAGGTCGCACCATCCCCTCCTCCTTTGAAAGGATTTGACCTCAAATCCAGTTTTTCTGCAACAAAAGAAATCAAGTTAAAATCATTGGATGTGTGATCAAGAATGTCCTTACCTTTGAATGTTGAAGGCGGTTGCCAAGTAGGAGCAAACAAGTGTTCATTTGGTCCATAATCAATTTGTTTGTCCAGACCCTGAATCCTCCTTGTTCTTGGAATAAACTCCATAACCTGTCTATCCTGCTTCTTTTCAAACACTAGAAAACTTACATCAAATGTGCAACAGAAATAGACAATTGAATCCCCTGGGTTTAAGATCTTATAAACAAGACTCAAGTTCCTAAAATCACCATCTAAGACAAGATCATACATCATTCTAGCATTAGAACACTCATTGGAACAAAACTTTTCTTTCGAACACAAACAAACAAATAAATATCATTGCTAGCAAACAGATTGGATTGTGCTAACTTAGAAACTCTCTCAACATATTCAAATTCAGAACTTCTCTTAGCTCTAAGTAGATCATGCATGTTCTTAGACCACCATTCTAGCAATGCAAACTCATGATCTAACTTGTACAAACTCCCAAAAACGTTTTCTCTCAAGGCTGAGTTCATATCACAAGGTTTAAAAACCCAAAATATTTCACAGCACAAAGTTTCACAGCCTTTTCTAACTGATTTCAAGTTATGCAGCACTTTATTAGAGAAACATTCATCAATCACAAGGTCTGCATCAATCCTTACCGATTTCTGTCCTAATGTTCTCCTAATCAACTTATGACTCAATGCAAACTCAGAACTCTCAGTTTCAACAATCAAAGAACATTCTGATCTAGAAAACATTTCATGCCTAGGTGCTTCAAAGTATTGAATCATCTTATCAAAAATAAACCTAGAAACACAAAGTTCTTTCACATTCTCTAAACCAAATTGTTTCTCTTCTTCAGGTGTAACAATCACAAACAAGATAGGTAAAGAATTTGGCACACCAATATCCTTACAAAGTTTGAAGTTACTTTCATCAATGAAAGAAGGAGTGAAAGACTTGAACTCCCATCTAGCTGTAGGCGCCAAGTTGCTGTCGAATGACAATCGCTTTGTTGTCTTCTCTGGTAGCTTATCATCATGATCCTGCAAAGAAAACTCTCTGATACTCGGATGCACCGGTTTGAGATTAGTAAAACCTAGATAAGTCTCATCTAATACTGTAGCTGATGGAACAGAGATAATATATTTGTCAAACTCATAGAGATTTTCTTTTACCAACAGTCCACCTTCAGCTAGTGATGTCTCATTCTTAGGCGAATTTGGCAATGGATCAGACATCTCCCTTCTTCCTCTAACTCCACTGGCGTCCTTAGCAACTTCCAGCTTCTCCATACCTCTGGCTGGTGGTGCTTTCTTGGGTAATTCTCCTGGTATCTCCTCCTCAATGTCCTGTGAAGAGAAAACAAGACTACTCGGACTCACCGGTTCCCAGATGGTTAATTCTCTACAAATCTCTTTTCCCTCAAGATTAGAATCAATTTGAGAAGATGGTATAAAACACTTAGCTGGGATTGAGTCATTTAAGAGCTCTTCAGTCTCAAACAACTGCCTAGAAACCGTGGCTTTATTATGAGAAGGTAAAGTTTCTGAAACTTCCTTCCTTTCCTCATTGTTATTCTCAGCAGTCTCCACAAACAACCTTCTAGAAATATGTTTCCTGTAGTTGCACATAAAAGATTCATTAGATAAATCTTTTAAATTTGAATTTGTTTTTTTACCTTTGCAGATTGGACTAAAATGATTGGTTTCTAGTTGTTGGAATTTTGATTTCTCCTGAGAACATCTATGCTCCTGGCGTGTCAACTTGGCTGATGATAGGCGTGTGGTTAGTCTTTGACCTCCTTAGGTGTCTGTTCTGCACATAACTAAATTTGTTATAATCTGGAGCAAACTTCTTTTTCATAACAAATTTCATCTCAAACCAAGAAGAAATTTGAGGTTCTCCATTGTGTCTCCTTTTGGATGCAGTCTGATCCCACCAATGGATGGCATAACCACTGAATCCAGATGAGGCAAGTTTGACCTTCTTTGCCTCAGTGTAGTGATGATATTTGAACACCCATTCCATCTCTTCTTCCCATTCCATGTAAGCTTCAGGATCAATCTTCCCATGGAATGATGGAATCCCAAGCTTGGATTGACTACAATACTCTACTGTTCTAGGACGATTATGGTGATAAGAATTAACTCCTCTTTCTTTTCTGCCTGCAGAGATTGAAAAGTCATGAAACTCATTAGCATGGTTAGTCCTATTAAAATCTTGTTGCAGCTTCCTAGTGATCTCAGCCATCATAGCTTCACATTGAAACTGATCAAGATGAACAATCTGATCCATTGAATATTTCCTTGCCATGAAGTTCCTGAAACAAACTTAGCAAACAGATTAGAAAATCCTCTCTTTCTCTCTCTTTTGGTTCTCTCAGTGTCCAATCCTCTTGCTATTCCCACAAGTTCAGAATAGATCAAAGCCCAATCACCTAAGATCTAGAGCTATAACCTACTGTGGTTAAGATAGAAAGATTGCAAGATTTTTTTTCGTCAGCTGATTAACCTTCTTCTAGCAGGATTACTCTTCTGCTTTTCACTTTTTTTTTTTTTTTTAATTTAATTTTTTTTTTTTTTCTTTTCGATTTTTTTTTTTTTTTTATAAAATATGGATCCTTTTCTTAGGCCCTTTGTAATTCAGAAGAGGCTCAACTGACTTACAAATAGATAGAAAGAAAAGAATTGTTTTATGAAAAGAAATTGAAGATGGAATGATATGGTTTTGAAATCAAGGTGATTTCAACAAACCCTAACCTTCAAGAGGCTCTGATACCACTTGGTGCGCCCCTAGTTGATTAAAACCTAAGGATCGACTTGAAGGATGAAGGGAAGGAGGTTACTAACTCTCCTTTAGAGGCGGATTTGAAGGGGAAGGTTAAGAAGGCTACTAGCACTTCTCAGCGGATTGTTGGGTGGATGGATGGAGGCTACTAGCTCTCCTAGGTTGGCGTGAATGAAGGGATTGTTTTTGATTCCACTAGCACAGGATCACCCTGCAAAGAGCTATGGAATATCACAGTAGATTACTCTACTCTTTAGTGATTAAGGGTCAATGTTCTTAGGCTGAACAGAGAAAGCAAGAAGCAAAAGTGCTCTAAGTATTGATATTAATTTCGTTGGTTATTTACAAGAGGGGGGGTGAAGCCTTTTTATAGGCAGAAAAACTGGATTTGAGGTCAAATCCTTTCAAAGGAGGAGGGGATGGTGCGACCTGGAACGAGCAAGACCCTCAGGAAACATCAGAAGAGAGTGAAGAAGAGAAGGAGGACTGCAACGACCTCGAACTGGTCCCCGACCTGACCCGTACCATGACCCGTACCATGACCCGGACCACGACCCAACCCAGTCGCGACCCAGACCCGACCCATCCATTCCAACGGCCCAAGGATCTGCAAAATAGAGGAGAAGAAGATACAGCCCAAGTCCAGGTCCAAGAATACATGGAATTGTGGTTTAGTCCAATAATCAGGCCCAGAGTTAATACCCAAAGAAAAACCATTATGCAAGTGATTTGGGCCTGTCTAAGAAGGAAGAGAAAGCCCAAGGACAATAAACCAATTAGGCTGGTTTAGTTTAATTTATTGGTTTATCAATAGTCACTTAATTTAAACCAAAAGATTAGGATATATCTTTTGGCATTAAATTAAAAATAGTAGATATTATTGTTAGACTAAATCAGGGAAATTAGTTAGGATTTTATTTTGTAGACACAATTTAGATAGGGTTTGGATAGATATCTTTGGCATTAAATTAAATCATAAATAGTAGATATTCTTGTTAGACTAAATCAGGGAAATTAGTTAGGATTTTATTTTGTAGACACAATTTAGATAGGGTTTTTCTGCCTATAAAAAGGCTTCACCCCCCCTCTTGTAAATAACCAACGAAATTAATATCAATACTTAGAGCACTTTTGCTTCTTGCTTTCTCTGTTCAGCCTAAGAACATTGACCCTTAATCACTAAAGAGTAGAGTAATCTACTGTGATATTCCATAGCTCTTTGCAGGGTGATCCTGTGCTAGTGGAATCAAAAACAATCCCTTCATTCACGCCAACCTAGGAGAGCTAGTAGCCTCCATCCATCCACCCAACAATCCGCTGAGAAGTGCTAGTAGCCTTCTTAACCTTCCCCTTCAAAGCCGCCTTCAAAGGAGAGTTAGTAACCTCCTCCCCTTCATCCTTCAAGTTGATCCTTAGGTTGTAAAACAACCAGGGGCGCACAAAGTGGTATCAGAATAGATCAAAGCCCAATCACCTAAGATCTAGAGCTATAACCTACTGTGGTTAAGATAGAAAGATTGCAAGATTTTTTTTCGTCAGCAGATTAACCTAAGATCTAGAGCTAAACCTACTGAAACTTAAGATAGAAAGATTGCAAGATTTTTTTCGTCAGCTGATTGACCTATTCCTAGCAGGGTTTCTCTTCTGCTCTCTTTTTTTTTTTTTTTTTTTTTGAATTTTCGATTTTTTTTTTTTTTTTTTTGTAGATCCTTTTCTTAAATCTTTTTTTTTTTTCAGGAAAGGCTCAGCTGACTTACAACAGATAGAAAGAAAAGAATTTGTTTATTAAACTAAAAAAAATTGAAAAAAATTAATGGTGGTTTTGAAATCAAAGTGATTTCACAAACCCTAACCTTCAAGAGGCTCTGATACCACTTGGTGCGGCCCTGGTTATGTTTAAACCTCTGGATCGACTTGAAGGGGATGAAGGTTGAAGATTTAAGGAGGCTACTAGCTCTCCTTAGGCAGCGGACTGATGATTTTGAATGGAAGGGAGCTACTAGCTTCCCTTGTAGGTAAGTGATTGATGGTGGTGATTAGGTTTTAATTTGAGGTTACTAACTCTCCAATTGATGTGAATGATGAAGGGGTTTGATTCCACTAGCACAAGATCACCCTGCAAAGAGCTATGGAATTTCACAGTAGATTCCTCTACCCTTAAGTGAATGAAAACAATGTTCTTATGCTGAACAGAGAAAGCAAGAAGCAAAAGTGCTTTGAAATAGTTTATAAAATTCGATGTTTTTTTACAAAGGGGGTGGGAGTCTTTTTATAGGCATAAATCCATAACAAGATTATGCTTACAAAAAAGGAATATTCTAACTACTTTATTCTAACAATAAAATCCTAACTAATTAATTCCTAATTTTATGCTAACAAAATATATTCTATTTAAAACTTAATTTTATGCCAAAAGATATCTATCCTAATTTTTTTTGGTTTAAATTAAGTGACTAATTATAAACCAGTAAATTAAATTAAACCAGCTCAATTGGTTTACTCTCTTTGGGCTTCCTTTTCCTTCTTAGACAAACCCAAATCACTTGCAGAATTGGTTTTCTTTGGGTGTTGACTATGGGCATAATTATTAGGCCAAACCACAAATCTTTATCTTCTTGGGCTTGGGTTGAATCTTTTGTTTCTTGGGCCGCCTGATGTGCTCCTCTCTGGGCCTGGTCTAACTCCATGTCCATGGGCTGCTTCTCCAGCTCCTTCTCACTTGCCCACACGACTTTGATGGGCTGTTCCAAGCTTTCCAAGCCTCTTAAGCCCATGTTTTCCTTGTTCTGGTCCAGCTCCATCTGATCTAAATCCTCTTCATGTCCAGGTCGCTTAGCATCCTCATTGGGCCTTGCTAGGATCGCACCAGTAGGGGCTTATGGACTCATGTTCTCCTTGATGAAGCACCAAGAGAAGCTGCTGAAGATGAAGCTCTCGGAGATCAAGGACAACTTACTATAGACGCCATGAACAAGTGGTTTCAAGAGGATCAACTAGTGCTCTCAATCCTTCAAAACTCCCTTGAAGGATCCTTGTTAGAAGCATACTCCTACTGTGAAACTGCCAAAGATCTCTGGAATACATTAAGGAATGTATATGGGAACACATCTAATCTCATGCGGTTGTTTGAGGTTAAGAAGGCCCTGAATGATCTTCATCAAGAGGATATGGAATTCACCAAGCACTATGGTCGATTCAGGGCTCTATGGGCAGAGGTTGAAATGTTAAGACCAAGTACCATTGATCCTATCACTCTTAATGAAAGGAGAGAGCAAGATAAGGTCTTTGGCTTGCTCATGACACTAAACCCGAGTTATACAGACCTCATTAAGCATCTTCTTAGAGAAGATAGGTTGCCAAGTCTTGAGGATGTGTGTGCTAAGATACAGAAAGAACAAGGATCTCAAGGCTTATTTGGAAACCGAGGAGATATCGTTGCAGCTCACAAGGTTTGGCACAAGCCAGAAACCAGGAAGGGTCCAGTTTGCGATCATTGCAAAAGAAAAGGACATACCAAAGAGAAATGCTGGTTGATTCATCCACACTTAAAACCTACTTGGTGGAAAGATTCAAAGGTTCACTCTTCACAAGATGTATAATCACGCATGGCTTCAACAACTCAAGGGAATGGCTTTCAAGGAAACATTACTCAGCTCAACTTGCAGCAAACTAAACAATCTGGGCCACATCATGAGGGAGCACAATGCAGTGCAAATCAAATCAGCCTTAACCGGGGGAGTTCAAGTCCGAATGGCGCTTATAGTCACAATGCGTCAGATGAAAGGAACCGAGTTCAAAGTGATGTAGTCACCAAATCCGACCTTGAAGCTCTTATCAAAGCTCTCAAAGAGTCTGGTATTTCTGGTCACACTTATACTGCTTCTCTTACTAGCTCCTATCATGATCTGAATGCCTTAAAACCATTAATAGTTGATTCAGGAGCATTACATCATATGATCAGTGACTCTAGGTTGATTAGTGATATAGAACCGGTTTTAGGGAATGTGATGATAGCTAATGGAGAACAAATACCTATTAAGGGAATTGGCAAACTTAGATTATTTGGAAAGGAATCAAAAGCCTTCTTTATGCCATCCTTTACTTCAAATCTACTGTCTGTGAAAAGAACAACCACTGATCTTAATTGCTATGCTACTTTTGGGCCTAATGATTTTTTCTTTCAGGATATTGAAATAAAGAGAGTCCTTGGCAGAGGAGGAACAAAGAATGATCTATATGTGCTTGAAGATCTTCAGCCTATTTCATTAGCTTCTAGTAGTTCTGTTTTCAATAATGCATCTAGCCTTAATGCTTCTAATCGTGAGAATGGTTTATGGCATGCTAGACTAGGTCATCCTCACTTAAAAGCTTTAGAACTGTTATTTCCTAAGATTTCGTTTAGTAATGCTTCATGTGAAGCATGTATCCTTGGTAAACATTGTAGGAGTGTATTTCCCTTATATAAAACGATTTACAATGAATGTTTTGAACTTATTCATTCTGATGTTTGGACATCCCCATGTGAATCAAGAGATAATCACAAATACTTTGTTACTTTTATTGATGAGAAGTCAAAATACACTTGGATTACATTGCTTCCATCTAAGGATAGGGTTCTAGATGCTTTTAAGAACTTTCACTCTCACATATCTAACCAGTATAATGTTCAAATCAAATGTTTAAGGTCAGATAATGGAGGAGAGTATATGAGCCATGGATTCAAACACTTTCTTGCTGAGAAAGGAATTACACATCAGACAAGCTGCCCTTATACGCCTCAGCAGAATGGTGTGGCTGAGAGAAAGAACCGGCACTTGATGGAGGTGGCTAGGACGTTAATGTTCCATATGCATGTTCCAAAAAGGTTTTGGAGTGATGCAGTAGTCACGGCATGTTACCTCATCAATAGAACACCTACTCGCATTCTCTCTGATCAGTCACCCTTTGAGGTACTGAATAAAACTAAACCCTCTCTTGATCATTTAAGAGTGTTTGGATGTGTGTGTTTTGTCTATATCCCAGGTGACCACCGAAGTAAGTTAGATACAAAGAGCATCAGGGCTATTTTTCTTGGATACTCTCCAACACAGAAGGGCTACAAGTGCTATGTACCAGATACAAGAAGAGTTATGGTGTCAAGAGATGTTCAATTTCTAGAAAACAGAAGTTTCTATGAAGGACAGAAGTGGGAAGACATTAAGGATATATCATCTTCTTCAGAAGATAGAGCTTCCAGTCTCAGACAACTTCTAGAGGATCTCGGTCTCAATCATATTCCTCAGCAGACTTCTATTCCTACAGCACCAGTTTCAGAAGAATCAACAACATGGCCGGATGAACCAAGTGTTGGAATGAAGGTGCATTCAATCAAAGGAAATGAGGGTGCTAACGGCTAGTAGGATCTTCTAGAAGGGCTGGTGACTCATCCATGCCAGCACAAAAGGGGAAGGAAGCCGCCAGCACAAAAGGAGTCCTCTCATCTTTACCTAAAGTAGAAGCACCTAGGTTTATTTATTTTGCTATAAAAGGACCTCTAAGGCTTTCTCTTGTATTCAAGCAATTCGAATAATAAAAACATGTTTCTCATACTCTCTAAACTCCATAAATCTCTCTAGCTCTCTAAAACTCTCTAAAACTCTATAAACTTGAATCTCTAAAACTTATATGGTATCAGAGTAAGGTTGCTCTTTCATCTTTCATAATCCGCAAATTTCTTTTCTTTCTTTTCATTCGAGTCCAAAGCTAAGAATCAAGCACTTACCTTGAAGATAAACATGTCTTAATCTATCCTCTCTGAGATTTAAGATCCCCAGATCCATGGGTGATGGGTTGAGGAAGATTAGATGTGGTTATATCTTGTGTCTTAGTAGCTTAGTTTCTTAGCTATCTCTCTTCACTATTGTTGTACGGCTCCCTTGGTCTCGCCATAGTTGTACGGACCAAGTCTCCCAGAAGCTCTCGGTCCAAGTCATTTCTGTTCCAAGGAAGGTGAAAAAGACTCACCCTTTCTGTAGAAACAACCGGTGGTTTAAAAGACCAAGTCTTGCGCTCTAGAATCACAGGCCGTACTCGTCTTCTCCGCGCTCGCTCAACCCAGTGGTCCGTACACCTCCTTTCACACTCATCAAAGGCAACTCCTTTCTGGTCTTTCTTCAGTTCAGGAGGTTTATCCACAGGCCAAACTCTTGAATCCTCAAAGAAGAAGTCCTGAACACTAACCACGAAGAGTGGGTGTTTCATCCGTACTGATTATAAATCGCTTGTGAAAGGAAAGCTGAACCAAGCTAAAGGCAGCTCATTTCAAGATAAAATCATCTCATCCCAAGTTTCTCCTTCAAACTATTCTCTTCCCTGGTCAGACTCAACTCAACGTGGGTCTCAAGCATCAACCTCCATTATTGTACGGTCCTCAAAAGCTTGAAGTATGGAAAACTCTCGGCAAATCTCTGTCCCAGTGATTCTAAAAGGCCTTAACTATGTGTTATGGTCTCGGATGATTAAAACTGCTTTAGGAGGAAGAGGTCTTGGGGACCATCTACTGTTTAATGAAGCTCCACCTTGTCTGATCCAAAATGAGGATGGAGAAGAAATGGTGATAACTGATGAAAGGAAATGGCACCAAGAAGACCTCTATGTTCTCTCCATTCTCCAAAACTCATTAGATGGACCTATACTTGAGTCTTACTCTCATTGTGAAACCTCAATGGAACTTTGGGAAATTCTAAAAAAGGTTTATGGGAACACCTCAAATCTGACTCGCATCTTCCAAGTCAAGCAGGCAATCCACAACCTCAACCAAGATGACTCAGATTTCACAGTTCTCTTTGGGAAATTCAGTTCTCTTTGGGCAGAACTTGACATGCTTAGACCAACATCCTTTGATCCAGAAGTTATCAAAGAAAGGCGAGAGCAGGACAAGGTGTTCAGCCTCCTCATGATCTTAAGTCCAGCCTACAATGATCTTATCAAACATATCCTGCGGTCAGACAAGCTTCCCTCTCTTGAAGATGTATGTTCTCAAATTCAGAAGGAATGTGGATCAAATGGCTTGTTTGGAAAGAAAGGAGAGTTAATCACAGCACATAAGGGCATCTACAAGCAAGAAGAAGAAACAATTACTGCCAACAAAGGGTTCTACAAGCCGGAAGACAAGAAGAACATGATGTGTGATCACTGTAAAAGAAAAGGGCATACCAAAGAAAAGTGTTGGATTCTTCATCCACACTTAAAGCCTAGCAAATGGAAAGAAGTTCCCAGAGCTCACTACACACAGGAGATAGGTCATTACCACAAGAAAGGCCTTCCTTACCAACTTACCAATGCTCCAGCAAGTTCATCAAACTCATCAGGGACAAGTGGCGGTACTCAAGTTCAACCAGCTCAAATGGTGTCCTATCAATCAGCTCAGTCTGAGTATGTCAAGAAGTCCGACCTTGAGGCTCTCATCAAAGCCTTCAAAGATAAATCTGGTAATGCCGTCATTGGTAGATCACTACATGCCTCATTTAATACATTCACTAAGTCTAAACCACTTATAGTAGACTCAGGAGCATCTCACCATATGATAAGTGCTCTTAACCTGATTAAAAATGTTGAACCAGCCATAGGAAATGTTTTGATTGCAAATGGTACTAATGTGCCAATAGAAGGAGTAGGAGATCTTAGGCTATTTAACAAAGAAACTCGTGCCTTTTACATGCCATCATTCACCTCAAATTTACTATCTGTCAAAAGAGCCACAACAGATTTAAATTGCCATGCTATTTTTGGGCCTAATGACTTTGTGTTTCAGGATATTGAAACTCAAGAGGTTCTTGGAAAAGGTGTTACAAGAAACGATTTATATGTGCTTGAAGACCTCTCTTCCAACCGCTTAGTTACTTGCTTTTCCAATTTGAATCTAAAATGAATGGTGGTTTATGGCATGCCAGGCTTGGTCATCCTCATTTTAAAGTTCTAGAAATAATGTTTCCTAGGATGTCTTTCAATAATGGTTTATGTGAAGCTTGTATCCTAGGAAAACACTGTAGGTCTGTTTTTCCTAAGTCTCAAACAATGTATGCCAATTGCTTTGATCTTGTTCACTCTGATGTATGGACTGCACCATGTTTATCTAGAGATAATCAGAAATACTTTGTTAGTTTTATTGATGAGAAATCTAAATACACTTGGATAACCTTAATGCCATCTAAGGGTAGAGTTCTGGAAGCATTTATGAACTTTAATAAATATGTGACTAACCAGTATGATGCAAAGGTTAAGTGTTTTAGATCAGACAATGGGGGAGAGTATACTAGCCAAGCATTCAAACATTACCTCAACAAACATGGAATTGAGCATCAAATAAGTTGCCCCTATACCCCCCAACAGAATGGCGTTGCTGAAAGAAAGAACCGGCACCTCATGGAGGTCACTCGAGCTTTGATGTTTCATATGAAGGTGCCTAAACGTTTCTGGGGAGATGCATTACTTGCAGCTTGCTACCTGATCAACCGTATTCCAACCAAGACATTACTAGATCAATCCCCATTCGAGGTACTTACAAAGTCTAAACCTCAACTTGATCATATTAGAGTTTTTGGGTGTGTTTGCTATGTGTTGATTCCAGGAGAACAAAGGACAAAACTAGACGCCAAAAGCACTAAAGCCATGTTCCTGGGCTATTCCACGACACAGAAGGGATATAAATGCTACAATGCTGAGACAAATCGTGTTCTCATCTCACGGGATGTTAAGTTCTTAGAGACTACAAGTTATTTTGAAGAAGGGACATGGGATTCAATCAAGGACATCTCTACCCACTCTTCTGATCGAGCTGAGAACTTAAGGAAGATATTAGAAGGACTTGGCATTTCCTCACCTCACGGTTCTCCTAGCCATCATCCCCTTCATCCTCTTAATCCTGAGGGGGAGCAACAATTCTCTGGTCATGATCAAGAGGATTCAATTGTTGATCACATGGATTCAGGACCGGAGAAAGAACAGGCAGAGACTGAGGGTAATAGACAAGGCTCAGAAGATAGAACAGGAAGTACTCAAGGCTCAAAAGATGAATCAAGTTCACAAAGAACTCAAGGTCCCACTGAAGGTCCCATCCAAAATCAAGCTCCTCTTGAACTCAGAAGAAGTACTCGGCAAAGATTTCCAGCTGAGAACTGGAAGAATACCAGGGTTTACTTCAATAATAATGCGGTAGCTCACCCTGCTCAAGCCGTGTGCTCCTTAGTACAAATCCCTCAAGGCCATCAAGTGTTCATTGGAAGCTTAGATCAAGAATCTGTGCCTAGAAGCTATGATGAAGCAAAGGACATTAAGGTCTGGCGGGATGCTGTAACAGATGAAAGGAAAGCAATGGAAAAGAATCATACATGGGATGAGTCAGACTTACCTAAGGGAAAGAAGGCTGTTAGCTCCAGATGGATCTTCACTATTAAGTACCAAAGCAATGGAGAGATTGAAAGGCACAAGGCTAGACTAGTCGCAAGAGGCTTCACACAAACCTATGGAGATGACTATAGAGACACATTTGCCCCAGTGGCAAAGATGCACACAATCAGGGTGGTCCTCTCTCTAGCTGCAAACTTGGAATGGGAGCTATGGCAAATGGATGTCAAAAACGCATTTCTACAAGGAGAACTAGAAGAAGAAGTCTACATGACTCCACCACCTGGATTAGAAGACTCTGTTGCACCAGGGAAAGTCCTGAGACTAAGAAAGGCAATTTACGGGCTAAAACAGTCTCCTAGAGCCTGGTACCACAAGTTGGATGTTACTCTCAGAGACAGAGGCTTTAGGAGATCTGAATCCGATCACACCTTGTTCACCCTCCACAGCCAAGAAGGTATAGTTGTCATTCTCATATATGTAGATGATATTATCATCTCAGGGAATGACAAAGTAGGAATTGCTTCTACAAAAGAATACCTTAAGTCTGTTGGAATGAAGAAGAAGTGATGAATTTATGAAAGCCTTTATGTCTAGTTAAAAGGTGATCTATATGTGTGTAAAAGGGAGAGTCTAAGGCTTGTTTGTATTATAGATTTATGTTATCCTTGTAAGCCACTTAAGTATAAGGCTATCCTTGTATCCAAACAAGCCTAGACTAGTATAGTATAAATACCTTACTCCCTTCACATTTTGTAAGTAAGAATCCATAATTCTCATTCTCTAATAAAATCATTCTTTTCTCTAATCTCTCATTCTCTCATTCTACAAATCTCTAAAACTCATATTCTTTCATGGTATCAGAGCCAGGTTACATCAAATCTGGGAAATTTTCATCATTGTTTCATTGATTTAACAAGAATTCATCTTGTTCTTCATCTGTTTCTGGATCAAGTTCGAACGTCAACTTGCAAATCAAATTGCGATCAATCCACGACTCCAATTGACAATCGGCTTTCTCTGGAGTGTGCATCGGCGAATTCCGCATCCATAGCCACCAAAATCGTATCATTTGGTCCAGGGAATCAAAAGATACGAATTTTCTTCCAAAAGGTGTTCGTGATCGCGTTCGTTTCGAACCTCTACATTCCCCAGGTCATCTCGACGTCAATATTTCGTCAAATCGTGAATTTCAAAAGCCTAAGCTCAAGCCCCTTGAGTCTAGTATCTGTTTAAAGAAAGCAGAACTTGATTCCATTGCGTTTTAAAGGTTTGCTTGAAGTTTTACTGAAAGACGTTCGAAAATACCTGTCTCAAGATTCTGGTGATATAATTCTAATTCTTTCTCAGTTTTCTTTAATTCTTTGAATCTGGAAAGTTTTATTAGTATCTTGTGAGGGTTCCTTCGAAATTTCAAGTCAATCCAATAGGTTTAGGGTTTCAAGATTGATTTTCTTGAATTGCTTGTTCAGTTTTGGAAGTCTTAAAATTTGATTCCTTGAATTCATCAAATGTTCTAGGGTTTAAATTCGAATTTTCTTTAATTGAATCTTGATAAAGTCAAATTTAATATTCTCATATTGTTACAATTCTGGTTAATTGAGTTGTTAGGATCAGTTACAGGTGGTTTTAGGTAGTTAGTGGTGGTTACACTTGAATTGTGATATTGGCGCCAATTTTTTTTAAAAGGAGGAGGACATATATTCTTCTCCTTGCTTACTAATTCCTGTTCTTGCAAGTTGTATTGAGTAATTGTACAGGAATGAAATCGTGTCCAGACCAAGCTGAGTGTTTACAACTTGACAAGCACACTCGTTTACATACCTGATCACGAGTGGGAGCTGAAGTTTACGTGTGTTCCACGGTTGCTTGTGGGAGCGCTTGTGGGAGACTTGAAACTTGTGATCAGTTTAACCGAGAGTGTGACCAAGGATTCAAGTGCGTGACCACGCCCACCAAGATACCAAGTCGCGACCAGCGAGTGGTTTTGTCCACACCAAGCCGGCTTACTGACCAATTCAGACCTCGCCAAAGTTTGTTTTGGAATCACAATTTGTGACCTGAATTACTGATCATTTTTTTTTAAACATGGAAATACAGACATCTCTTAGAGCTCCAGTCATTCTACATGGAGCCAATTATCTCCTATGGTCAAGGACCATGAAAACCACATTAGGTGGTAAAGGTCTTTGGAACCACATTGCCACAAATGGAATTGAAGACAATGAAGTGGCTGAAGTGACTGATGCAGCACAAGCCAAATGGTACCAAGAAGATCAGTTGGTACTTTCTATTTTACAAAATTCTCTTGCTAGTGATCTTTTAGAAGCTTATTCTTTTTGTGAAAATGCAAAAGATCTTTGGGACACTTTGCTTAAAGTGTATGGTAACACTACTAACCTTTTGAGAATTTTTGAAGTGAAGAAAGCTTTGAATGAATTAAGGCAGGAGGATGCTGAATTCACAAAGCACTATGGCTCATTCAGAGCTTTGTGGGCTGAGCTAGACATGCTAAGGCCAGCCACTATTGAACCACTTGTACTCCTTGAAAGAAAGGAACAAGATAAGGTGTTTGGGTTACTTTTAACTCTTAATTCTACTTACTCAGATCTTATTAAGCATATTCTCAGGTCTGATAAGTTGCCTAGCTTGGAGGAAGTGTGTGCTCAAATTCAAAAGGAGCAAGGATCACATGGATTGTTTGGCAACAAAGCTGAACTAGTAGCTGCTCACAAAAGTTTCTTCAGGCCAACAAATGCATCTAAGAAGAGGAGGCCATTTTGTGATCATTGCAAGAAGGAGGGACATGCAAAGAAGGATTGTTGGGAACTTCACCCTCATCTTAAGCCTTCTTGGGCTTCACGTCCACCACAGCAGCCGGTCATCTCCTCAGCCAGGCAAGCCTACGGTTTGGTGTCCTCCAAGGCAGCCGTCTGTAGCCATTCTCCTTACCAACCAGGCGCCAACAACACCATGTCACAAGCATCAGATTTTGTGACAAAATCAGATTTGGAAGCCGTCATTAAGGCAATAAAGGAGAGCAATGTGATGGGTAAAACTTTTCATGCTTCTTTTCAAACATCTTATACATCTAATACTCCTAAATCCTTGGTTGTTGATTCTGGTGCTTCTCATCACATGATTAGTGATCTAGATTTGCTAGAAAATGTAGAACCTGCCCTAGGGAATGTTCTTATTGCAAATGGAATTAAAGTACCAATCAAAGGCATAGGAAAATTGAAATTGTTTGATAAAGAATCTAAGGCATTTTATATGCCTTCATTTACCTCCAACTTGCTCTCAGTTAAAAGAGCTACTACTGATTTGAATTGTCATGCTATATTTGGCCCAAATGATTTTTATTTTCAGGATATTGAAACTAGAAGGTGTTTTGGACAAGGAACCACAAAATATGACTTGTATGTGCTTGATAATATGGCTAGTTGTAATGCATTAGAATCAGTGTTTCAGGCGCATGGTTTTAGTACTGATTCAGATTTGTGGCATGCTAGACTAGGACATCCTCATCCAAGAGCACTTGAATTAATTGTGCCTGGTTTAAAAATGTCAAAAGAATTGTGTGATTCATGTATTCTTGGAAAGCATTGTAAAACAGTTTTTGAAAAATCAATACATAAATATGAAAATTGTTTTGAATTGGTGCATTCTGATGTGTGGACATCCCCATTTCCATCTAGAGAAAATCATAAATATTTTGTGACATTTATTGATGAAAAGTCCAAATATACATGGGTTACTCTCCTTAGTTCTAAAGATAGGGTGTATGATGCATTCTTAAATTTTCAAGCATATGTGACTAATCAATACAATGCAAGAATTAAGTGCTTTAGAACAGATAATGGTGGGGAGTACACAAGTACCAGACTTAAGGAACATCTAGCAAAGCATGGCATTGAGCATCAGACAAGCTGCCCTTATACTCCACAGCAAAATGGAGTTGCTGAAAGAAAGAATAGGCACCTAATGGAGGTTGTGAGAACTATGATGTTCCACATGAAGGTGCCTAAGAGATTTTGGGGGGATGCACTTGTAGCAGCCTGCTACTTAATCAACAGGACACCTACAAAAGTCCTTGATGATCTATCCCCATTTGAGGTATTAAACAACACTAAACCCACCATTGATCATTTAAAAGTTTTTGGGTGTGTTTGTTTTGTATTAATTCCTAGGGAACAAAGGAACAAGCTTGAACCAAAAAGTGTAAAGGCTATGTTCATTGGATATTCCTCCACTTAAAAAGGATACAAATGTTATAACCATGAGACTAGAAGGGTCATGGTGTCTAGAGATGTGAAGTTCCAAGAAGACAAAAGTTTTTATGAAGAAGGAAATTGGGAACAATTTAAAGACATCTCATCAACAAGAACAGACCAAGCTGAATACTTGAGGAAACTCTTGGAGAGCATTGGAATAGGAGGTAGTCAGCATACACCTCAGCCAAATGTCCCAGCAACAGGTAGTTCACGCCCCTCAGTCACGGCTCCACAGGATCATCCTCACGGCTTTGCAGATCCTGGTCCATCCGGCAATGCAGATATCTCTGGCCCAGCCGCGTCCTCACAGCCTATGTCACGGCCAAACCTTGGTTCTCCTGGGCTTCCTCCTCTTGAACATGGGGGGGGAGAAGCATCTACTCATGTCCAACAAGACTCAGCAGGAGATGATTCCATTCTAACTTCAGCTTCCAAAAGAACAAGACCTACTCTCATTGAAGTTTTGAGTGAAGAAGAAGAGGAGACTCAACCTACTTTTTAAGGAGGAGCACAAGACAAAGAAATCCACCAGTCTTCTACAATGGAAATGCTGTAGTTCATCATGACCAGGGAGTTTGTAATATTGCACACTTACCTTCTACTCATGTTGCTTTTATTTCTAGTCTTGACAATGAGCAGATCCCAAAGACATATGAAGAAGCTATGTCTATAAAGGAATGGAGGGAAGCTATCTGAGCTGAGAAACAAGCCATGGAGAGGAATGGTACATATGCTTCAGCCATTTTACCAAAAGGGAAGAAGGCTGTAAGTTCTAAGTGGATTTTTACCATTAAATACAAAAGCAATGGTGAAATTGATAGATATAAAGCTAGGTTGGTAGCTAGGGGTTTTACTCAGACTTATGGTGAGGATTATAGGGATACATTTGCTCCTGTTGCTAAGCTACATTCTGTCAATGTTGTGCTCACTGTTGCTACTAATCTTGAGTGGGAATTGTGGCAAATGGATGTCAAGAATGCTTTCTTGCAAGGTGAACTAGAAGAAGAGGTTTACATGTCACCTCCACCTGGCCTAGAAGATGAGATAGGAAGCGGCAATATCCTAAGGCTAAGGAAGGCTATTTATGGCCTTAAGCAATCTCCAAGAGCATGGTACCACAAATTAAGTGTTACTTTAATGGATAAAGGCTTCAAAAGGTCTGAAGTGGAACATACTCTTTTTACATTTAAGAGTAAGGAAGGTATCATAGTTATTCTTATCTATGTAGATGATATAATCATATCTGGTAGTGATAGTATTGGTATTGCATCTACTAAAAATTACTTAAAGAGTGTCTTTGACATAAAGGATCTAGGAGAACTTAAATACTTCTTAGGAATTGAAGTATGTAGGTTTAAGGAAGGTATTTTTCTTTCTCAAAGAAAATATGTTGTAGATCTACTAACATCCACAGATATGATGGAAGCTAAGCCAGCCAAAACACCCTTAGAAGAAGGTTATAAAATCGCAACTAAGGGGGAGTTAGAGGAGGAAATTGATTTTCATGATTCTAAGCTCTATAGGAAAGTGGTTGGTAAGCTTATTTATTTAACCATCACTAGACCAGATTTATGTTTTGCTGTGAATCAGGTATCTCAACACATGCAAGGGCCAAAGATGAGGCATTGGGACATGGCCATGCGGATTCTAAGATATCTCAAAGGCACACATGAACAAGGTATTTGGATGGGTAATAATAAAAACACAAATGTGGTTGGTTATTGTGATGCAGATTGGGCAGGAGATAGGGAAGATAGGAGAAGTACCACAGGTTATTGTACTTTCATAGGAGGAAACCTTGTGACTTGGAAAACCAAGAAGCAAAAGGTGGTTTCATGCTCTAGTGCAGAATCAGAATATAGAGCAATGAGGAAGCTCACAACTGAGTGTATCTGGCTGAAGCAAATTCTGGAAGACTTAGCCGTGGAGTGTGAGACTCCAATCACCATTCACTGTGACAATCAGGCTGCCATACACATAGCCTCCAATTCTGTGTTTCATGAAAGGACCAAGCATATAGAAGTGGACTGTCATAAAGTAAGAGAAGCTATTGGGAAAGGTATCATCTTACCTTGCTATACAAGGAGTGAGGATCAGCTAGCTGACATATTCACCAAGGCTGCATCTCTGAAAATTGGCACATCAATCTATCCAAGACTTGGCCTCATGTCCATTCCATACCCATGATCCCAACATGGAGTGTTATACTCTTTTTCCCTAAAGAAAAGGTTTTGTCCCAATTGGGTTTTCCTTCTCTAGGTTTTTAATGAGGTAATACTTCATGGTTGCAAGCTTAAGAATTTTATGTCTTAAGCTTGAGGGGGAGTGTTGGAATGAAGAAGAAGTGATGAATTTATGAAAGCCTTTATGTCTAGTTAAAAGGCGATTTATATGTGTGTAAAAGGGAGAGTCTAAGGCTTGTTTGTATTATAGATTTATGTTATCCTTGTAAGCCACTTAAGTATAAGGCTATCCTTGTATCCAAACAAGCCTAGACTAGTATAGTATAAATACCTTACTCCCTTCACATTTTGTAAGTAAGAATCCATAATTCTCATTCTCTAATAAAATCATTCTTTTCTCTAATCTCTCATTCTCTCATTCTACAAATCTCTAAAACTCATATTCTTTCAAAGTCTATGTTTGATATAAAAGATCTTGGTGAACTTAAGTATTTCTTGGGCATTGAAGTATGCAGGTTTAAAGATGGACTGTTTATCTCACAAAGAAAATATGTTAGAGACCTACTAACCAATGCAGGAATGATGGAGGCAAAGGCGGTTAGAACCCCCTTAGAGGAAGGATACAAAGTTGAAACTGAGGGGGAGCCAGAAGGAGAAGCATTCGAAGACCCTAAGCTCTACAGAAAACTTGTTGGTAAGCTCATCTACTTAACTATTACAAGACCTGACTTATGTTTTGCTGTGAATCAGGTAAGCCAGTATATGCAAGCTCCTAAGAAGAACCACTGGATGATGATTAAACGCATCTTAAGATATCTTAAAGGGACTTACACTCAAGGAGTTTGGATGGGAAAGAATAAGAATGCTGAGATCGTTGGCTACTGTGATGCTGATTGGGCTGGGGATAGGAAAGACAGGAAATCAACCACAGGATATTGCACCTTTATAGGAGGAAATCTTGTCACTTGGAAGACCAAGAAGCAGAAGGTAGTATCCTGCTCAAGTGCTGAAGCTGAGTACCGGGCCATGAGGAAACTAACCACTGAGTGTATATGGCTAAAGGCTCTCCTCAAAGACTTCAACATTGAAAGCAATACACCAATCACAATGCATTGTGACAACCAGGCGGCCATTCATATTGCATCCAATTCTGTCTTTCATGAACGCACTAAGCACATTGAAGTTGACTGCCACAAGGTGAGAGAGGCCGTGGCTCAAGGAATTATACTTCCATGCTATACCAAGAGTTCTGATCAATTGACAGACATATTCACTAAGGCAGCAAGTGTAAGGGTTTGTGAGTTCATTCATTCAAAGCTTGGACTCACATCTCTCCCATTCCAGTAACTTCCCTATCAAGAAGGATTCATACTCTTTTTCCCTTAAAATGCTTTTGTCCCACTGGGTTTTGCATTTTAAGGTTTTTAATGAGGTGAATCCTCTTAGTGTCCAAGTTTTAATCATTCACCAATGGTTTAAACTTGAGGGGGAGTGTTGGAATGAAGGTGCATTCAATCAAAGGAAATGAGGGTGCTAACGGCTAGTAGGATCTTCTAGAAGGGCTGGTGACTCATCCATGCCAGCACAAAAGGGGAAGGAAGCCGCCAGCATAAAAGGAGTCCTCTCATCTTTACCTAAAGTAGAAGCACCTAGGTTTATTTATTTTGCTATAAAAGGACCTCTAAGGCCTTCTCTTGTATTCAAGCAATTCGAATAATAAAAACATGTTTCTCATACTCTCTAAACTCCCTAAATCTCTCTAGCTCTCTAAAACTCTCTAAAACTCTATAAACTTGAATCTCTAAAACTTATACCAAGTGATAGTCCTGATCATGAAGGGGGAAATGCTATTCCTGAATACTCAGAAGTCCACAATCAGGACAATCAGGGCCAGCAATCTACATCTTCATCACCAGCTGCTCAAAACAACCAACCTGATCAAACCGCTCAAGAAGAAGAAGCAGTTGAATTAAGGAGAAGCAAAAGGGTGAAGTATCCACCTGAACACTGGAAGAGCACGAGGGTCTATTACAACAATCAAGTTGTTGCTCATCCAGAACAGGCTGTCTGCAACTTAGCACATATCCCTCAGGAACATCAGGTTTTTATTGGAACTTTGGATCAAGAATGCGTTCCTAAACACTATGAGGAGGCCAAGGAACACATAGTATGGAGAGAGGCGGTTGCTGATGAAAGAATGGCTATGGAAAGGAATCATACTTGGGATGAGTCTGATCTACCAAAAGGCAAAAAGGCAGTGAGCTCTAGATGGGTGTTCACAATCAAATACAGAAGCAATGGAGAGGTGGAGAGATATAAGGCAAGGCTTGTTGCCAGGGGCTTCACTCAGACGTATGGAGACGACTACAGGGACACCTTTGCTCCGGTTGCCAAGCTCCATATAGTAAGAGTCATTCTTTCTCTTGCTACCAACTTAGAATGGGATCTATGGCAGATGGATGTCAAGAATGCCTTCCTTCAAGGAGAATTAGAGGAAGAGGTGTACATGAAACCACCTCCTGGTCTAGAAGATACTGTCACTCCAGGGAAGGTTCTAAGATTGAGGAAAGCAATCTATGGTCTCAAACAGTCTCCCAGAGCCTGGTATCACAAATTGAGTGTTACACTGAGAGATAAAGGATTCAGAAGATCAGAAGCTGATCATACCTTGTTCACACTTCAGAGCCAAGCAGGTATTGTTGTCATTCTCATCTATGTAGATGATATTATCATCTCAGGGAATGACAAGGTAGGAATTCTTTCCACTAAAGAATACTTGAAATCTGTTTTTGACATCAAAGATCTTGGAGAACTCAAGTATTTTCTTGGAATTGAAGTATGCAGGACTAATGATGGTTTGTTTATCTCTCAGAGGAAGTACATTCTTGATTTACTAACAGATGCAGGGATGTTACAAGCCAAGAAAGCTAAGACTCCATTAGAAGAGGGGTATAAAGCTGGAACTCAGGGGGAGCAGGAGGATGACGTCTTTGAAGATGCCAAACTCTACAGAAGAATAGTTGGTAAGCTAATTTATCTAACTATAACTAGACCTGATCTGTGCTTTGCTGTGAATCAGGTAAGCCAACATATGCAAACACCTAAGGTGTGTCACTGGAGGATGATAGATCGGATTCTAAGATACCTCAAGGGGACTCATGCTCACGGAATCTGGATGGGGAACAACAAGAACACTGAAGTGGTTGGATACTGTGATGCTGATTGGGCTGGAGACAGACATGATAGGAAGTCCACTACTGGATATTGCACTTTCATTGGAGGCAATCTTGTTACCTGGAAAACCAAGAAGCAGAAGGTTGTCTCATGCTCAAGTGCTGAAGCTGAATACAGGGCAATGAGGAAGTTAACCACCGAATGCATATGGCTCAAGGCTCTTCTTCAAGATTTGGGAATTGAAGTGAAGACTCCTATCACAATGCACTGTGATAATCAAGCAGCGATTCATATAGCTTCAAATTCAGTATTCCATGAGAGGACTAAGCACATTGAAGTTGATTGTCACAAAGTCAGAGAAGCCGTGGAGAAAGGAGTTATACTACCATGTTTTACAAGAAGCTCTGAGCAATTGGCAGATATATTCACCAAGGCAGCCAGTTTGAAAGTCTGTGAGTTCATTCTACCAAAGCTTGGACTCATGGTAATTCCAAATCCTTAGTCTCTCCTTGTAATGAGAACCATACTCTTTTTCCCTTAGAATGTTTTTGTCCCACTGGGTTTTGCATTCTAAGGTTTTTAATGAGGTGGTTTCTCATGATATCCAAGTTCAACCATTCATCCATGATTGAACTTGAGGGGGAGTGTTGGAATGAAGGAGTGTTTATGAAGGCTAAAGGCGGTTCTAGAAGGCGAATGGATAAGGCTTGGATAAGGCTTCCTAATCTGCTCCAACGGGCGTCTCCAGCTCACCATGCCACGCCTTCAGATGCTAAAGTAGATGCTCTGGATATTCCTCCTAATATATCCTATTTAAGCTTATGTAATGGTCATTATGTAATCAAGCAATCAATAAAATAAAAACTTGTATTCGAAATCTCTAAACTCTTAAACATGATTCTCTTTACCTTAATCTCTTAAGAAACATGTTTTTCAATAATTACTACATCTCCTAAAGCCGGTTTCATATTGATAAGTAGATTTTTGTCACTAATCATATGATGAGAAGCTCCTGAATCTACAATAAGTGGCTTAATGAGATTTAGAGCTTGAAAAGAGTTACCAGAGGTATTAGCTTCCTTAAGTGCTTTTATCGGTGCATCAAAGTCCGATTTTCTAACGAATTCTTGTTGAAATGTTGCAAGGGCTTTCCCTTCTTCATTGGTTGGCGTGGATGAGCTAGTGCTAGCCTTGGCTCTTGCCTCATGAGTTGCTTCTTGGGAGAGATTGGCCCTTGGTTGGTTTACCCATTTTGGCTTTAAGTGTGGATGGAGAATCCAACACTTGTCCTTAGTGTGGCCTTCTTTCTTACAATAATCACAGAATCCTCTTCTTTCCCCACAGTTCAAGTATTGAACTGAATAAGGGAATGAATCGAGTTTAATAAAGAATGGACAGTGGACATGAAGCGGTTTAGGACATGGACGGCCCAGCGACATGGTGCGGTACATGGACAGCCCAGCGAATCCAAAATATGGACAAGGCAAGAAGTAAGGTGTCCCAGGTGAAGAAGACATGGCCCAATAGCTGAAATAATGTTCTAGAAGGTGTTTGGAGCCGTTGGAGACACTCGCCAAGGAAGATCACGTGTGGAGACAAGCTCCCACCCGTTAGGAGCTGTCATTGTCATGCCTTGGATCCAGCAAGTCTTCTCTTTGTTTATTATTTATGTCATTGTCCTGCACAGGCCTAGTGTCTCACATGTCTGGCTATAACTATCATGTGTCCTACATTGTATTCGAATCAAGAAAAGGAAATACACTCTTCCTTCTTCTAAACTCTCTCACTCTCGCCTTTAAACTCTCCTTCAAGCTCTCCACTCTTCTTACTAAACTTAAATTCCGCAAACACATACATTCTCACATGGTATCTGAGCAAGGAATAAACATCCATTGCATCTAATCTCTTCATTTCATCCTTTCTTAGTCGATTTACACAAGTACTTTTCTATTAACCAGTGGGTAAAGAGTTTATCCAACGGTCCAAACTTCTCAACCATGGAAAACTCAAAGCTGTTAGTCGTTCCAGTAATCCTGAAGGGTGGGAACTACTTGTTGTGGTCAAGAACCACAAAGACCGCCTTGTGCAGCTGTGGACTGTGGGGCCATGTTCTTGAAGAAGCTGCACCAATGAAGGCGATTGATGTAGATGAGGTTGAGGTGGTGATGGCCGGAAGAAACAAGTGGTTTCAAGAAGACCAGACTGTCCTAGCCATCCTCCAAAACTCCCTTGAAGCTTCTATTCTTGAAGCTTACTCTTATTGTGAAACAGCTAAGGAGCTGTGGGAAACTCTCCAAAACGTTTTTGAGAATATCTCCAACCTAAGCCGGGTGTTTGAGGTCAAGAAAGCCATCAATGACTTGAGCCAAGAGGATATGGACTTCACCAAACACTTTGGAAAGTTCAGAGCCCTATGGGCAGAGCTGGAAATGTTGAGGCCAAGCTCAGTGGATCCCATGGTCCTTAATGAGCGCCGTGAACAAGACAAGGTGTTTGCCTTGTTGCTAACCCTGAATCCAGCCTTCAATGATCTCATCAAGCATCTACTGAGAGCTGACAAGCTACCAACCTTGGACGAAGTGTGTTCTCAAGTCCAGAAGGAACAAGGGTCGTTGGGGCTCTTTGGAAGGAAGGGCGAGCTGGTTACAGCCAACAAAGGAGAACTAGCCATGGCAAACGAGAGCACCTTCAAGTATGAAGACCGGAAGACCTTGGTGTGTGATCATTGCAAGAAGAGAGGACACCTCAAGGAGAAATGCTGGATCTTGCATCCTCATCTCAAGAACAACCGGTGGAAGGAGCCAAGGGCCAACTACTCACATGAAGGCGGCACTCAAGTCATGCACAACACAGAATCAGCTGGGCACTCCAAGCGCATGGGACCAAATGGAGAAGGAATATCCATAGCCGCCTCCTCTGAGTTTGTGAGGAAATCAGACCTGGAGGCCCTTATCAAAGCCTTCAAAGAATCTGGTAACTCTTATCATGCATCTAAAACTCAAAAACCCTTGATTGTTGATTCAGGTGCTTCACACCTTATGATTAGTGATATACAATTAATTGAGAACTTAGAACCTGCATTAAGAAATGTTACTATAGCTAATGGTGAAAAGGTACCAATCAAAGGGATAGGAGATTTAAAGTTGTTTGATAAGAATTCTAAGGCCTTCTATCTACCATCCTTCACTTCAAACTTGTTATCAGTTAGAAAGGCTACATCTGATCTTAATTGTTATGCAATTTTTAGTCCTAATGAAGTTTTATTTCAGGATATTAAGACAAGTGAAGTCCTTGGACAAGGAACAACTAAGGATGGCCTTTATGTTTTGGAAGATACAAAGTCTCCATCTTCTCTTTTAAGCGCTTTCAACTCTATTGTTATCACTGTTAGAATTTGCAGAATAATAGTTAGAATAGGTAGGAGAGTTTCTGGGTTTATATTTGATAAGTGAAGAACAAGAGTGAGAATAATAGAGAGAGATTGTGAGACAGAGAGTATAGAAGGAGGATTCTATTTCCTTGATTGATTTATGGTGAGCATACAATGTATTTATAGCCAAAGAATAGAGATAAGACAAAGGCACTTCACCAAATGGTGAAAGTGACAGCTCCTAACAGCTAGAAATTCAAATTGGTTAAGCCAACATGTGACTCTTCCTTCCCTCTCCAAACCCACGCCTAGGAGAGCTTCTAGAAGGTGTCTTGGACATTTTTGGGCTTGTTTGGGCTTACTTAATTCAGGCCTTAATTTGCACATGTATGGACAGACCCTGGGCTTCACTTCATTATCTCAGCCTAATGCACAGACCTTGAACTTCTGATTTGGGCTTGGGCTTCATTAACTTTTTCAGCTTCAAGCCCAAGGCTTCATTCCAATACTCCACCTCAAGCTTAGCCATGAGATGAATGGTTAAGCTTGGAACCATGAAGACCCACCTCATTAAAAACCTTAGAATGGAAAACCCATTGGGACAAAAACCATACTAAGGGAAAAAGAGTGTGGACTCCATGATTAGGAGAATCATTGGCTGGAAAGGTTGATGAGTCCAAGTTTTGGGAGGATGGACTCACATACCTTGAGACTTGCAGCCTTGGTGAAAATGTCTGCGAGTTGATCTGAGCTTCTTGTGTAGCACGGTAAGATTATGCCTTGCTCCACTACTTGTCTGACCTTGTGACAGTCTACTTCAATGTGTTTGGTTCTCTCATGAAACACATTGTTGGATGCTATGTGTATGGCTGCTTGATTGTCGCAATGCATGGTGATTGGTGTTGAGACTTCTATGTTTAGATCCTTGAGAAGGTTCTTGAGCCAAGTGAGTTCAGTGGTCAGCTTTCTCATGGCACGATATTCAGCTTCAGCACTTGAGCAGGAGACCACTTTCTGCTTCTTTGTCTTCCAAGTGACTAGATTGCCTCCAATGAATGTGCAATAGCCGGTTGTTGATCTTCTGTCATTTCTGTCTCCAGCCCAATCAGCATCACAATATCCTACAATCTCTGAGCTCCCATTGCATCCCATCCAAATGCCTTGATCATGGGTTCCAGTGATGCAATTTTGGAGCTTGCATATGTTGGCTGACCTGATTCACAGCAAAACACAAGTCAGGTCTTGTAATGGTTAGATAGATTTGTTGGAATTAAGGAGTATTTATAAAGACTCAAGGGGAGAAAGGTTCTAGAAGCGGACTGGATAAGGCCACACTTGGTAGCACCAACGGTCAGCTCCAGCTCACCATGCCACGCCTCCTAGATGCTTTAGTAGATACTTTGGATATTCCTTCTAATCTATCTATTTAATCTATGTAATTGTCATAATGTAATTCAAGCAAGTAATAAGAAACAAAATGTTTTCCTCATTCTCCTAATCACCTAAATACTAATCTTCAATCTCTTGAAACTTGTTCTTGATTTTCAATATGGTATCAGAGCAGTTTATGCTCCTAGATTACTAAAACTTCCGCAAATCTTCTTCTATCTTAAGTTCTTGCCAAAACTCACAATAAACAACTTTGAATCTACCCATTCTGAGATTTATAATCCTCAAAGATCATTTGGTCACGAGTTATGGGAGATTAAAGGTGGTTATTGTTTGTTTATCTCGGGCTTAAGACTCCTGTTTTTCATTCGTTTTCAAACCCTTCTTTCATCCATTGTTGTACGGACTCTAACCTCTAAAGCTCTCTTCCTCAAGAAAAGCTTTCATCTTTGGCTTGAAAATATGAGTATTGGTCGAACCAGATCGTGTTAGGTCCAATCTGCTCTATCCTGGTCGAGTTTTGGTATCGCTAAGCTGTTCCGCGCCATGGATGTACGGATGGGAGTTACAACATAGCTTGGTTCATCTTCTGGTGTGTTTTAAAATCACAAGTTCGTGTGTTCATATGCATTCTGGTGTCATTTCTTCTAAAACCTGACCTTCAATCAAGCTAAAGGAGACTCCTTTGCCGTTGTCCGTACTCGTCTTCTCCAAATCCCTCCGTGAACTAAAATCTGCTTAAGTGAAAATAGCTTAAAGGCAGCTCATTCTTCACAAAGGAGGTTCTTTTCTAAAGCTGGATTAGCTTATTTAATGATTCTGAAACTCAAAGGAAGCATCTGAAGCTCTCTGTTCTTCCCGCCTGAAACCCTGTTCGAAATTTGTTCTTCCGTACAAATCACGCCAAAGACAAATGGAGTCTTCGAAAATGATTGTTGCTCCAGTCATACTGAAGGGGCTAAACTACTTGTTATGGTCAAGAACCATGAAAACTACTCTGTGTAGTAGAGGTTTATGGACCCATGTTCTCCTAGATGAAGCACCAAGAGAAGCCATTGAAGAAGAAACTCTCGGTGAACAAGGAAGGCTAACCGTGGAAACCATGAACAAATGGTTTCAAGAGGATCAATTAGTCCTCTCAATCCTTCAAAACTCCCTTGAAGGATCCTTGTTAGAAGCATATTCCTACTGTGAGACCGCAAAAGACCTATGGGAAACACTCAAAAATGTGTATGGAAACACATCCAACCTCATGCGGTTATTTGAGGTGAAGAAAGCTTTAAATGAACTCCATCAAGAGGATATGGAGTTTACTAAGTGTTGGAATTAAGGAGTATTTATAAAGACTCAAGGGGAGAAAGGTTCTAGAAGCGGACTGGATAAGGCCACACTTGGTAGCACCAACGGTCAGCTCCAGCTCACCATGCCACGCCTCCTAGATGCTTTAGTAGATACTTTGGATATTCCTTCTAATCTATCTATTTAATCTATGTAATTGTCATAATGTAATTCAAGCAAGTAATAAGAAACAAAATGTTTTCCTCATTCTCCTAATCACCTAAATACTAATCTTCAATCTCTTGAAACTTGTTCTTGATTTTCAATATGGTATCAGAGCAGTTTATGCTCCTAGATTACTAAAACTTCCGCAAATCTTCTTCTATCTTAAGTTTTTGCCAAAACTCACAATAAACAACTTTGAATCTACCCATTCTGAGATTTATAATCCTCAAAGATCATTTGGTCACGAGTTATGGGAGATTAAAGGTGGTTATTGTTTGTTTATCTCGGGCTTAAGACTCCTGTTTTTCATTCGTTTTCAAACCCTTCTTTCATCCATTGTTGTACGGACTCTAACCTCTAAAGCTCTCTTCCTCAAGAAAAGTTTTCATCTTTGGCTTGAAAATATGAGTATTGGTCGAACCAGATCGTGTTAGGTCCAATCTGCTCTATCCTGGTCGAGTTTTGGTATCGCTAAGCTGTTCCGCGCCATGGATGTACGGATGGGAGTTACAACATAGCTTGGTTCATCTTCTGGTGTGTTTTAAAATCACAAGTTCGTGTGTTCATATGCATTCTGGTGTCATTTCTTCTAAAACCTGACCTTCAATCAAGCTAAAGGAGACTCCTTTGCCGTTGTCCGTACTCGTCTTCTCCAAATCCCTCCGTGAACTAAAATCTGCTTAAGTGAAAATAGCTTAAAGGCAGCTCATTCTTCACAAAGGAGGTTCTTTTCTAAAGCTGGATTAGCTTATTTAATGATTCTGAAACTCAAAGGAAGCATCTGAAGCTCTGTGTTCTTCCCGCCTGAAACCCTGTTCGAAATTTGTTCTTCCGTACAAATCACGCCAAAGACAAATGGAGTCTTCGAAAATGATTGTTGCTCCAGTCATACTGAAGGGGCTAAACTACTTGTTATGGTCAAGAACCATGAAAACTACTCTGTGTAGTAGAGGTTTATGGACCCATGTTCTCCTAGATGAAGCACCAAGAGAAGCCATTGAAGAAGAAACTCTCGGTGAACAAGGAAGGCTAACCGTGGAAACCATGAACAAATGGTTTCAAGAGGATCAATTAGTCCTCTCAATCCTTCAAAACTCCCTTGAAGGATCCTTGTTAGAAGCATATTCCTACTGTGAGACCGCAAAAGACCTATGGGAAACACTCAAAAATGTGTATGGAAACACATCCAACCTCATGCGGTTATTTGAGGTGAAGAAAGCTTTAAATGAACTCCATCAAGAGGATATGGAGTTTACTAAGTGTTGGAATTAAGGAGTATTTATAAAGACTCAAGGGGAGAAAGGTTCTAGAAGCGGACTGGATAAGGCCACACTTGGTAGCACCAACGGTCAGCTCCAGCTCACCATGCCACGCCTCCTAGATGCTTTAGTAGATACTTTGGATATTCCTTCTAATCTATCTATTTAATCTATGTAATTGTCATAATGTAATTCAAGCAAGTAATAAGAAACAAAATGTTTTCCTCATTCTCCTAATCACCTAAATACTAATCTTCAATCTCTTGAAACTTGTTCTTGATTTTCAATATGGTATCAGAGCAGTTTATGCTCCTAGATTACTAAAACTTCCGCAAATCTTCTTCTATCTTAAGTTCTTGCCAAAACTCACAATAAACAACTTTGAATCTACCCATTCTGAGATTTATAATCCTCAAAGATCATTTGGTCACGAGTTATGGGAGATTAAAGGTGGTTATTGTTTGTTTATCTCGGGCTTAAGACTCCTGTTTTTCATTCGTTTTCAAACCCTTCTTTCATCCATTGTTGTACGGACTCTAACCTCTAAAGCTCTCTTCCTCAAGAAAAGCTTTCATCTTTAGCTTGAAAATATGAGTATTGGTCGAACCAGATCGTGTTAGGTCCAATCTGCTCTATCCTGGTCGAGTTTTGGTATCGCTAAGCTGTTCCGCGCCATGGATGTACGGATGGGAGTTACAACATAGCTTGGTTCATCTTCTGGTGTGTTTTAAAATCACAAGTTCGTGTGTTCATATGCATTCTGGTGTCATTTCTTCTAAAACCTGACCTTCAATCAAGCTAAAGGAGACTCCTTTGCCGTTGTCCGTACTCGTCTTCTCCAAATCCCTCCGTGAACTAAAATCTGCTTAAGTGAAAATAGCTTAAAGGCAGCTCATTCTTCACAAAGGAGGTTCTTTTCTAAAGCTGGATTAGCTTATTTAATGATTCTGAAACTCAAAGGAAGCATCTGAAGCTCTCTGTTCTTCCCGCCTGAAACCCTGTTCGAAATTTGTTCTTCCGTACAAATCACGCCAAAGACAAATGGAGTCTTCGAAAATGATTGTTGCTCCAGTCATACTGAAGGGGCTAAACTACTTGTTATGGTCAAGAACCATGAAAACTACTCTGTGTAGTAGAGGTTTATGGACCCATGTTCTCCTAGATGAAGCACCAAGAGAAGCCATTGAAGAAGAAACTCTCGGTGAACAAGGAAGGCTAACCGTGGAAACCATGAACAAATGGTTTCAAGAGGATCAATTAGTCCTCTCAATCCTTCAAAACTCCCTTGAAGGATCCTTGTTAGAAGCATATTCCTACTGTGAGACCGCAAAAGACCTATGGGAAACACTCAAAAATGTGTATGGAAACACATCCAACCTCATGCGGTTATTTGAGGTGAAGAAAGCTTTAAATGAACTCCATCAAGAGGATATGGAGTTTACTAATTGTTGGAATTAAGGAGTATTTATAAAGACTCAAGGGGAGAAAGGTTCTAGAAGCGGACTGGATAAGGCCACACTTGGTAGCACCAACGGTCAGCTCCAGCTCACCATGCCACGCCTCCTAGATGCTTTAGTAGATACTTTGGATATTCCTTCTAATCTATCTATTTAATCTATGTAATTGTCATAATGTAATTCAAGCAAGTAATAAGAAACAAAATGTTTTCCTCATTCTCCTAATCACCTAAATACTAATCTTCAATCTCTTGAAACTTGTTCTTGATTTTCAATATGGTATCAGAGCAGTTTATGCTCCTAGATTACTAAAACTTCCGCAAATCTTCTTCTATCTTAAGTTCTTGCCAAAACTCACAATAAACAACTTTGAATCTACCCATTCTGAGATTTATAATCCTCAAAGATCATTTGGTCACGAGTTATGGGAGATTAAAGGTGGTTATTGTTTGTTTATCTCGGGCTTAAGACTCCTGTTTTTCATTCGTTTTCAAACCCTTCTTTCATCCATTGTTGTACGGACTCTAACCTCTAAAGCTCTCTTCCTCAAGAAAAGTTTTCATCTTTGGCTTGAAAATATGAGTATTGGTCGAACCAGATCGTGTTAGGTCCAATCTGCTCTATCCTGGTCGAGTTTTGGTATCGCTAAGCTGTTCCGCGCCATGGATGTACGGATGGGAGTTACAACATAGCTTGGTTCATCTTCTGGTGTGTTTTAAAATCACAAGTTCGTGTGTTCATATGCATTCTGGTGTCATTTCTTCTAAAACCTGACCTTCAATCAAGCTAAAGGAGACTCCTTTGCCGTTGTCCGTACTCGTCTTCTCCAAATCCCTCCGTGAACTAAAATCTGCTTAAGTGAAAATAGCTTAAAGGCAGCTCATTCTTCACAAAGGAGGTTCTTTTCTAAAGCTGGATTAGCTTATTTAATGATTCTGAAACTCAAAGGAAGCATCTGAAGCTCTGTGTTCTTCCCGCCTGAAACCCTGTTCGAAATTTGTTCTTCCGTACAAATCACGCCAAAGACAAATGGAGTCTTCGAAAATGATTGTTGCTCCAGTCATACTGAAGGGGCTAAACTACTTGTTATGGTCAAGAACCATGAAAACTACTCTGTGTAGTAGAGGTTTATGGACCCATGTTCTCCTAGATGAAGCACCAAGAGAAGCCATTGAAGAAGAAACTCTCGGTGAACAAGGAAGGCTAACCGTGGAAACCATGAACAAATGGTTTCAAGAGGATCAATTAGTCCTCTCAATCCTTCAAAACTCCCTTGAAGGATCCTTGTTAGAAGCATATTCCTACTGTGAGACCGCAAAAGACCTATGGGAAACACTCAAAAATGTGTATGGAAACACATCCAACCTCATGCGGTTATTTGAGGTGAAGAAAGCTTTAAATGAACTCCATCAAGAGGATATGGAGTTTACTAAGTGTTGGAATTAAGGAGTATTTATAAAGACTCAAGGGGAGAAAGGTTCTAGAAGCGGACTGGATAAGGCCACACTTGGTAGCACCAACGGTCAGCTCCAGCTCACCATGCCACGCCTCCTAGATGCTTTAGTAGATACTTTGGATATTCCTTCTAATCTATCTATTTAATCTATGTAATTGTCATAATGTAATTCAAGCAAGTAATAAGAAACAAAATGTTTTCCTCATTCTCCTAATCACCTAAATACTAATCTTCAATCTCTTGACACTTGTTCTTGATTTTCAATATGGTATCAGAGCAGTTTATGCTCCTAGATTACTAAAACTTCCGCAAATCTTCTTCTATCTTAAGTTCTTGCCAAAACTCACAATAAACAACTTTGAATCTACCCATTCTGAGATTTATAATCCTCAAAGATCATTTGGTCACGAGTTATGGGAGATTAAAGGTGGTTATTGTTTGTTTATCTCGGGCTTAAGACTCCTGTTTTTCATTCGTTTTCAAACCCTTCTTTCATCCATTGTTGTACGGACTCTAACCTCTAAAGCTCTCTTCCTCAAGAAAAGTTTTCATCTTTTGCTTGAAAATATGAGTATTGGTCGAACCAGATCGTGTTAGGTCCAATCTGCTCTATCCTGGTCGAGTTTTGGTATCGCTAAGCTGTTCCGCGCCATGGATGTACGGATGGGAGTTACAACATAGCTTGGTTCATCTTCTGGTGTGTTTTAAAATCACAAGTTCGTGTGTTCATATGCATTCTGGTGTCATTTCTTCTAAAACCTGACCTTCAATCAAGCTAAAGGAGACTCTTTTGCCGTTGTCCGTACTCGTCTTCTCCAAATCCCTCCGTGAACTAAAATCTGCTTAAGTGAAAATAGCTTAAAGGCAGCTCATTCTTCACAAAGGAGGTTCTTTTCTAAAGCTGGATTAGCTTATTTAATGATTCTGAAACTCAAAGGAAGCATCTGAAGCTCTCTGTTCTTCCCGCCTGAAACCCTGTTCGAAATTTGTTCTTCCGTACAAATCACGCCAAAGACAAATGGAGTCTTCGAAAATGATTGTTGCTCCAGTCATACTGAAGGGGCTAAACTACTTGTTATGGTCAAGAACCATGAAAACTACTCTGTGTAGTAGAGGTTTATGGACCCATGTTCTCCTAGATGAAGCACCAAGAGAAGCCATTGAAGAAGAAACTCTCGGTGAACAAGGAAGGCTAACCGTGGAAACCATGAACAAATGGTTTCAAGAGGATCAATTAGTCCTCTCAATCCTTCAAAACTCCCTTGAAGGATCCTTGTTAGAAGCATATTCCTACTGTGAGACCGCAAAAGACCTATGGGAAACACTCAAAAATGTGTATGGAAACACATCCAACCTCATGCGGTTATTTGAGGTGAAGAAAGCTTTAAATGAACTCCATCAAGAGGATATGGAGTTTACTAAGTGTTGGAATTAAGGAGTATTTATAAAGACTCAAGGGGAGAAAGGTTCTAGAAGCGGACTGGATAAGGCCACACTTGGTAGCACCAACGGTCAGCTCCAGCTCACCATGCCACGCCTCCTAGATGCTTTAGTAGATACTTTGGATATTCCTTCTAATCTATCTATTTAATCTATGTAATTGTCATAATGTAATTCAAGCAAGTAATAAGAAACAAAATGTTTTCCTCATTCTCCTAATCACCTAAATACTAATCTTCAATCTCTTGAAACTTGTTCTTGATTTTCAATATGGTATCAGAGCAGTTTATGCTCCTAGATTACTAAAACTTCCGCAAATCTTCTTCTATCTTAAGTTCTTGCCAAAACTCACAATAAACAACTTTGAATCTACCCATTCTGAGATTTATAATCCTCAAAGATCATTTGGTCACGAGTTATGGGAGATTAAAGGTGGTTATTGTTTGTTTATCTCGGGCTTAAGACTCCTGTTTTTCATTCGTTTTCAAACCCTTCTTTCATCCATTGTTGTACGGACTCTAACCTCTAAAGCTCTCTTCCTCAAGAAAAGTTTTCATCTTTGGCTTGAAAATATGAGTATTGGTCGAACCAGATCGTGTTAGGTCCAATCTGCTCTATCCTGGTCGAGTTTTGGTATCGCTAAGCTGTTCCGCGCCATGGATGTACGGATGGGAGTTACAACATAGCTTGGTTCATCTTCTGGTGTGTTTTAAAATCACAAGTTCGTGTGTTCATATGCATTCTGGTGTCATTTCTTCTAAAACCTGACCTTCAATCAAGCTAAAGGAGACTCCTTTGCCGTTGTCCGTACTCGTCTTCTCCAAATCCCTCCGTGAACTAAAATCTGCTTAAGTGAAAATAGCTTAAAGGCAGCTCATTCTTCACAAAGGAGGTTCTTTTCTAAAGCTGGATTAGCTTATTTAATGATTCTGAAACTCAAAGGAAGCATCTGAAGCTCTGTGTTCTTCCCGCCTGAAACCCTGTTCGAAATTTGTTCTTCCGTACAAATCACGCCAAAGACAAATGGAGTCTTCGAAAATGATTGTTGCTCCAGTCATACTGAAGGGGCTAAACTACTTGTTATGGTCAAGAACCATGAAAACTACTCTGTGTAGTAGAGGTTTATGGACCCATGTTCTCCTAGATGAAGCACCAAGAGAAGCCATTGAAGAAGAAACTCTCGGTGAACAAGGAAGGCTAACCGTGGAAACCATGAACAAATGGTTTCAAGAGGATCAATTAGTCCTCTCAATCCTTCAAAACTCCCTTGAAGGATCCTTGTTAGAAGCATATTCCTACTGTGAGACCGCAAAAGACCTATGGGAAACACTCAAAAATGTGTATGGAAACACATCCAACCTCATGCGGTTATTTGAGGTGAAGAAAGCTTTAAATGAACTCCATCAAGAGGATATGGAGTTTACTAAGTGTTGGAATTAAGGAGTATTTATAAAGACTCAAGGGGAGAAAGGTTCTAGAAGCGGACTGGATAAGGCCACACTTGGTAGCACCAACGGTCAGCTCCAGCTCACCATGCCACGCCTCCTAGATGCTTTAGTAGATACTTTGGATATTCCTTCTAATCTATCTATTTAATCTATGTAATTGTCATAATGTAATTCAAGCAAGTAATAAGAAACAAAATGTTTTCCTCATTCTCCTAATCACCTAAATACTAATCTTCAATCTCTTGAAACTTGTTCTTGATTTTCAATATGGTATCAGAGCAGTTTATGCTCCTAGATTACTAAAACTTCCGCAAATCTTCTTCTATCTTAAGTTTTTGCCAAAACTCACAATAAACAACTTTGAATCTACCCATTCTGAGATTTATAATCCTCAAAGATCATTTGGTCACGAGTTATGGGAGATTAAAGGTGGTTATTGTTTGTTTATCTCGGGCTTAAGACTCCTGTTTTTCATTCGTTTTCAAACCCTTCTTTCATCCATTGTTGTACGGACTCTAACCTCTAAAGCTCTCTTCCTCAAGAAAAGTTTTCATCTTTGGCTTGAAAATATGAGTATTGGTCGAACCAGATCGTGTTAGGTCCAATCTGCTCTATCCTGGTCGAGTTTTGGTATCGCTAAGCTGTTCCGCGCCATGGATGTACGGATGGGAGTTACAACATAGCTTGGTTCATCTTCTGGTGTGTTTTAAAATCACAAGTTCGTGTGTTCATATGCATTCTGGTGTCATTTCTTCTAAAACCTGACCTTCAATCAAGCTAAAGGAGACTCCTTTGCTGTTGTCCGTACTCGTCTTCTCCAAATCCCTCCGTGAACTAAAATCTGCTTAAGTGAAAATAGCTTAAAGGCAGCTCATTCTTCACAAAGGAGGTTCTTTTCTAAAGCTGGATTAGCTTATTTAATGATTCTGAAACTCAAAGGAAGCATCTGAAGCTCTGTGTTCTTCCCGCCTGAAACCCTGTTCGAAATTTGTTCTTCCGTACAAATCACGCCAAAGACAAATGGAGTCTTCGAAAATGATTGTTGCTCCAGTCATACTGAAGGGGCTAAACTACTTGTTATGGTCAAGAACCATGAAAACTACTCTGTGTAGTAGAGGTTTATGGACCCATGTTCTCCTAGATGAAGCACCAAGAGAAGCCATTGAAGAAGAAACTCTCGGTGAACAAGGAAGGCTAACCGTGGAAACCATGAACAAATGGTTTCAAGAGGATCAATTAGTCCTCTCAATCCTTCAAAACTCCCTTGAAGGATCCTTGTTAGAAGCATATTCCTACTGTGAGACCGCAAAAGACCTATGGGAAACACTCAAAAATGTGTATGGAAACACATCCAACCTCATGCGGTTATTTGAGGTGAAGAAAGCTTTAAATGAACTCCATCAAGAGGATATGGAGTTTACTAAGTGTTGGAATTAAGGAGTATTTATAAAGACTCAAGGGGAGAAAGGTTCTAGAAGCGGACTGGATAAGGCCACACTTGGTAGCACCAACGGTCAGCTCCAGCTCACCATGCCACGCCTCCTAGATGCTTTAGTAGATACTTTGGATATTCCTTCTAATCTATCTATTTAATCTATGTAATTGTCATAATGTAATTCAAGCAAGTAATAAGAAACAAAATGTTTTCCTCATTCTCCTAATCACCTAAATACTAATCTTCAATCTCTTGAAACTTGTTCTTGATTTTCAATATGGTATCAGAGCAGTTTATGCTCCTAGATTACTAAAACTTCCGCAAATCTTCTTCTATCTTAAGTTCTTGCCAAAACTCACAATAAACAACTTTGAATCTACCCATTCTGAGATTTATAATCCTCAAAGATCATTTGGTCACGAGTTATGGGAGATTAAAGGTGGTTATTGTTTGTTTATCTCGGGCTTAAGACTCCTGTTTTTCATTCGTTTTCAAACCCTTCTTTCATCCATTGTTGTACGGACTCTAACCTCTAAAGCTCTCTTCCTCAAGAAAAGTTTTCATCTTTGGCTTGAAAATATGAGTATTGGTCGAACCAGATCGTGTTAGGTCCAATCTGCTCTATCCTGGTCGAGTTTTGGTATCGCTAAGCTGTTCCGCGCCATGGATGTACGGATGGGAGTTACAACATAGCTTGGTTCATCTTCTGGTGTGTTTTAAAATCACAAGTTCGTGTGTTCATATGCATTCTGGTGTCATTTCTTCTAAAACCTGACCTTCAATCAAGCTAAAGGAGACTCCTTTGCCGTTGTCCGTACTCGTCTTCTCCAAATCCCTCCGTGAACTAAAATCTGCTTAAGTGAAAATAGCTTAAAGGCAGCTCATTCTTCACAAAGGAGGTTCTTTTCTAAAGCTGGATTAGCTTATTTAATGATTCTGAAACTCAAAGGAAGCATCTGAAGCTCTCTGTTCTTCCCGCCTGAAACCCTGTTCGAAATTTGTTCTTCCGTACAAATCACGCAAAAGACAAATGGAGTCTTCGAAAATGATTGTTGCTCCAGTCATACTGAAGGGGCTAAACTACTTGTTATGGTCAAGAACCATGAAAACTACTCTGTGTAGTAGAGGTTTATGGACCCATGTTCTCCTAGATGAAGCACCAAGAGAAGCCATTGAAGAAGAAACTCTCGGTGAACAAGGAAGGCTAACCATGGAAACCATGAACAAATGGTTTCAAGAGGATCAATTAGTCCTCTCAATCCTTCAAAACTCCCTTGAAGGATCCTTGTTAGAAGCATATTCCTACTGTGAGACCGCAAAAGACCTATGGGAAACACTCAAAAATGTGTATGGAAACACATCCAACCTCATGCGGTTATTTGAGGTGAAGAAAGCTTTAAATGAACTCCATCAAGAGGATATGGAGTTTACTAAGTGTTGGAATTAAGGAGTATTTATAAAGACTCAAGGGGAGAAAGGTTCTAGAAGCGGACTGGATAAGGCCACACTTGGTAGCACCAACGGTCAGCTCCAGCTCACCATGCCACGCCTCCTAGATGCTTTAGTAGATACTTTGGATATTCCTTCTAATCTATCTATTTAATCTATGTAATTGTCATAATGTAATTCAAGCAAGTAATAAGAAACAAAATGTTTTCCTCATTCTCCTAATCACCTAAATACTAATCTTCAATCTCTTGAAACTTGTTCTTGATTTTCAATATGGTATCAGAGCAGTTTATGCTCCTAGATTACTAAAACTTCCGCAAATCTTCTTCTATCTTAAGTTCTTGCCAAAACTCACAATAAACAACTTTGAATCTACCCATTCTGAGATTTATAATCCTCAAAGATCATTTGGTCACGAGTTATGGGAGATTAAAGGTGGTTATTGTTTGTTTATCTCGGGCTTAAGACTCCTGTTTTTCATTCGTTTTCAAACCCTTCTTTCATCCATTGTTGTACGGACTCTAACCTCTAAAGCTCTCTTCCTCAAGAAAAGTTTTCATCTTTGGCTTGAAAATATGAGTATTGGTCGAACCAGATCGTGTTAGGTCCAATCTGCTCTATCCTGGTCGAGTTTTGGTATCGCTAAGCTGTTCCGCGCCATGGATGTACGGATGGGAGTTACAACATAGCTTGGTTCATCTTCTGGTGTGTTTTAAAATCACAAGTTCGTGTGTTCATATGCATTCTGGTGTCATTTCTTCTAAAACCTGACCTTCAATCAAGCTAAAGGAGACTCCTTTGCCGTTGTCCGTACTCGTCTTCTCCAAATCCCTCCGTGAACTAAAATCTGCTTAAGTGAAAATAGCTTAAAGGCAGCTCATTCTTCACAAAGGAGGTTCTTTTCTAAAGCTGGATTAGCTTATTTAATGATTCTGAAACTCAAAGGAAGCATCTGAAGCTCTCTGTTCTTCCCGCCTGAAACCCTGTTCGAAATTTGTTCTTCCGTACAAATCACGCAAAAGACAAATGGAGTCTTCGAAAATGATTGTTGCTCCAGTCATACTGAAGGGGCTAAACTACTTGTTATGGTCAAGAACCATGAAAACTACTCTGTGTAGTAGAGGTTTATGGACCCATGTTCTCCTAGATGAAGCACCAAGAGAAGCCATTGAAGAAGAAACTCTCGGTGAACAAGGAAGGCTAACCGTGGAAACCATGAACAAATGGTTTCAAGAGGATCAATTAGTCCTCTCAATCCTTCAAAACTCCCTTGAAGGATCCTTGTTAGAAGCATATTCCTACTGTGAGACCGCAAAAGACCTATGGGAAACACTCAAAAATGTGTATGGAAACACATCCAACCTCATGCGGTTATTTGAGGTGAAGAAAGCTTTAAATGAACTCCATCAAGAGGATATGGAGTTTACTAAGTGTTGGAATTAAGGAGTATTTATAAAGACTCAAGGGGAGAAAGGTTCTAGAAGCGGACTGGATAAGGCCACACTTGGTAGCACCAACGGTCAGCTCCAGCTCACCATGCCACGCCTCCTAGATGCTTTAGTAGATACTTTGGATATTCCTTCTAATCTATCTATTTAATCTATGTAATTGTCATAATGTAATTCAAGCAAGTAATAAGAAACAAAATGTTTTCCTCATTCTCCTAATCACCTAAATACTAATCTTCAATCTCTTGAAACTTGTTCTTGATTTTCAATATGGTATCAGAGCAGTTTATGCTCCTAGATTACTAAAACTTCCGCAAATCTTCTTCTATCTTAAGTTCTTGCCAAAACTCACAATAAACAACTTTGAATCTACCCATTCTGAGATTTATAATCCTCAAAGATCATTTGGTCACGAGTTATGGGAGATTAAAGGTGGTTATTGTTTGTTTATCTCGGGCTTAAGACTCCTGTTTTTCATTCGTTTTCAAACCCTTCTTTCATCCATTGTTGTACGGACTCTAACCTCTAAAGCTCTCTTCCTCAAGAAAAGTTTTCATCTTTGGCTTGAAAATATGAGTATTGGTCGAACCAGATCGTGTTAGGTCCAATCTGCTCTATCCTGGTCGAGTTTTGGTATCGCTAAGCTGTTCCGCGCCATGGATGTACGGATGGGAGTTACAACATAGCTTGGTTCATCTTCTGGTGTGTTTTAAAATCACAAGTTCGTGTGTTCATATGCATTCTGGTGTCATTTCTTCTAAAACCTGACCTTCAATCAAGCTAAAGGAGACTCCTTTGCCGTTGTCCGTACTCGTCTTCTCCAAATCCCTCCGTGAACTAAAATCTGCTTAAGTGAAAATAGCTTAAAGGCAGCTCATTCTACACAAAGGAGGTTCTTTTCTAAAGCTGGATTAGCTTATTTAATGATTCTGAAACTCAAAGGAAGCATCTGAAGCTCTCTGTTCTTCCCGCCTGAAACCCTGTTCGAAATTTGTTCTTCCGTACAAATCACGCAAAAGACAAATGGAGTCTTCGAAAATGATTGTTGCTCCAGTCATACTGAAGGGGCTAAACTACTTGTTATGGTCAAGAACCATGAAAACTACTCTGTGTAGTAGAGGTTTATGGACCCATGTTCTCCTAGATGAAGCACCAAGAGAAGCCATTGAAGAAGAAACTCTCGGTGAACAAGGAAGGCTAACCGTGGAAACCATGAACAAATGGTTTCAAGAGGATCAATTAGTCCTCTCAATCCTTCAAAACTCCCTTGAAGGATCCTTGTTAGAAGCATATTCCTACTGTGAGACCGCAAAAGACCTATGGGAAACACTCAAAAATGTGTATGGAAACACATCCAACCTCATGCGGTTATTTGAGGTGAAGAAAGCTTTAAATGAACTCCATCAAGAGGATATGGAGTTTACTAAGTGTTGGAATTAAGGAGTATTTATAAAGACTCAAGGGGAGAAAGGGTTTAGAAGCGGACTGGATAAGGCCACACTTGGTAGCACCAACGGTCAGCTCCAGCTCACCATGCCACGCCTCCTAGATGCTTTAGTAGATACTTTGGATATTCCTTCTAATCTATCTATTTAATCTATGTAATTGTCATAATGTAATTCAAGCAAGTAATAAGAAACAAAATGTTTTCCTCATTCTCCTAATCACCTAAATACTAATCTTCAATCTCTTGAAACTTGTTCTTGATTTTCAATATGGTATCAGAGCAGTTTATGCTCCTAGATTACTAAAACTTCCGCAAATCTTCTTCTATCTTAAGTTCTTGCCAAAACTCACAATAAACAACTTTGAATCTACCCATTCTGAGATTTATAATCCTCAAAGATCATTTGGTCACGAGTTATGGGAGATTAAAGGTGGTTATTGTTTGTTTATCTCGGGCTTAAGACTCCTGTTTTTCATTCGTTTTCAAACCCTTCTTTCATCCATTGTTGTACGGACTCTAACCTCTAAAGCTCTCTTCCTCAAGAAAAGTTTTCATCTTTGGCTTGAAAATATGAGTATTGGTCGAACCAGATCGTGTTAGGTCCAATCTGCTCTATCCTGGTCGAGTTTTGGTATCGCTAAGCTGTTCCGCGCCATGGATGTACGGATGGGAGTTACAACATAGCTTGGTTCATCTTCTGGTGTGTTTTAAAATCACAAGTTCGTGTGTTCATATGCATTCTGGTGTCATTTCTTCTAAAACCTGACCTTCAATCAAGCTAAAGGAGACTCCTTTGCCGTTGTCCGTACTCGTCTTCTCCAAATCCCTCCGTGAACTAAAATCTGCTTAAGTGAAAATAGCTTAAAGGCAGCTCATTCTTCACAAAGGAGGTTCTTTTCTAAAGCTGGATTAGCTTATTTAATGATTCTGAAACTCAAAGGAAGCATCTGAAGCTCTCTGTTCTTCCCGCCTGAAACCCTGTTCGAAATTTGTTCTTCCGTACAAATCACGCAAAAGACAAATGGAGTCTTCGAAAATGATTGTTGCTCCAGTCATACTGAAGGGGCTAAACTACTTGTTATGGTCAAGAACCATGAAAACTACTCTGTGTAGTAGAGGTTTATGGACCCATGTTCTCCTAGATGAAGCACCAAGAGAAGCCATTGAAGAAGAAACTCTCGGTGAACAAGGAAGGCTAACCGTGGAAACCATGAACAAATGGTTTCAAGAGGATCAATTAGTCCTCTCAATCCTTCAAAACTCCCTTGAAGGATCCTTGTTAGAAGCATATTCCTACTGTGAGACCGCAAAAGACCTATGGGAAACACTCAAAAATGTGTATGGAAACACATCCAACCTCATGCGGTTATTTGAGGTGAAGAAAGCTTTAAATGAACTCCATCAAGAGGATATGGAGTTTACTAAGTGTTGGAATTAAGGAGTATTTATAAAGACTCAAGGGGAGAAAGGTTCTAGAAGCGGACTGGATAAGGCCACACTTGGTAGCACCAACGGTCAGCTCCAGCTCACCATGCCACGCCTCCTAGATGCTTTAGTAGATACTTTGGATATTCCTTCTAATCTATCTATTTAATCTATGTAATTGTCATAATGTAATTCAAGCAAGTAATAAGAAACAAAATGTTTTCCTCATTCTCCTAATCACCTAAATACTAATCTTCAATCTCTTGAAACTTGTTCTTGATTTTCAATATGGTATCAGAGCAGTTTATGCTCCTAGATTACTAAAACTTCCGCAAATCTTCTTCTATCTTAAGTTCTTGCCAAAACTCACAATAAACAACTTTGAATCTACCCATTCTGAGATTTATAATCCTCAAAGATCATTTGGTCACGAGTTATGGGAGATTAAAGGTGGTTATTGTTTGTTTATCTCGGGCTTAAGACTCCTGTTTTTCATTCGTTTTCAAACCCTTCTTTCATCCATTGTTGTACGGACTCTAACCTCTAAAGCTCTCTTCCTCAAGAAAAGTTTTCATCTTTGGCTTGAAAATATGAGTATTGGTCGAACCAGATCGTGTTAGGTCCAATCTGCTCTATCCTGGTCGAGTTTTGGTATCGCTAAGCTGTTCCGCGCCATGGATGTACGGATGGGAGTTACAACATAGCTTGGTTCATCTTCTGGTGTGTTTTAAAATCACAAGTTCGTGTGTTCATATGCATTCTGGTGTCATTTCTTCTAAAACCTGACCTTCAATCAAGCTAAAGGAGACTCCTTTGCCGTTGTCCGTACTCGTCTTCTCCAAATCCCTCCGTGAACTAAAATCTGCTTAAGTGAAAATAGCTTAAAGGCAGCTCATTCTTCACAAAGGAGGTTCTTTTCTAAAGCTGGATTAGCTTATTTAATGATTCTGAAACTCAAAGGAAGCATCTGAAGCTCTCTGTTCTTCCCGCCTGAAACCCTGTTCGAAATTTGTTCTTCCGTACAAATCACGCCAAAGACAAATGGAGTCTTCGAAAATGATTGTTGCTCCAGTCATACTGAAGGGGCTAAACTACTTGTTATGGTCAAGAACCATGAAAACTACTCTGTGTAGTAGAGGTTTATGGACCCATGTTCTCCTAGATGAAGCACCAAGAGAAGCCATTGAAGAAGAAACTCTCGGTGAACAAGGAAGGCTAACCGTGGAAACCATGAACAAATGGTTTCAAGAGGATCAATTAGTCCTCTCAATCCTTCAAAACTCCCTTGAAGGATCCTTGTTAGAAGCATATTCCTACTGTGAGACCGCAAAAGACCTATGGGAAACACTCAAAAATGTGTATGGAAACACATCCAACCTCATGCGGTTATTTGAGGTGAAGAAAGCTTTAAATGAACTCCATCAAGAGGATATGGAGTTTACTAAGTGTTGGAATTAAGGAGTATTTATAAAGACTCAAGGGGAGAAAGGTTCTAGAAGCGGACTGGATAAGGCCACACTTGGTAGCACCAACGGTCAGCTCCAGCTCACCATGCCACGCCTCCTAGATGCTTTAGTAGATACTTTGGATATTCCTTCTAATCTATCTATTTAATCTATGTAATTGTCATAATGTAATTCAAGCAAGTAATAAGAAACAAAATGTTTTCCTCATTCTCCTAATCACCTAAATACTAATCTTCAATCTCTTGAAACTTGTTCTTGATTTTCAATATGGTATCAGAGCAGTTTATGCTCCTAGATTACTAAAACTTCCGCAAATCTTCTTCTATCTTAAGTTCTTGCCAAAACTCACAATAAACAACTTTGAATCTACCCATTCTGAGATTTATAATCCTCAAAGATCATTTGGTCACGAGTTATGGGAGATTAAAGGTGGTTATTGTTTGTTTATCTCGGGCTTAAGACTCCTGTTTTTCATTCGTTTTCAAACCCTTCTTTCATCCATTGTTGTACGGACTCTAACCTCTAAAGCTCTCTTCCTCAAGAAAAGTTTTCATCTTTGGCTTGAAAATATGAGTATTGGTCGAACCAGATCGTGTTAGGTCCAATCTGCTCTATCCTGGTCGAGTTTTGGTATCGCTAAGCTGTTCCGCGCCATGGATGTACGGATGGGAGTTACAACATAGCTTGGTTCATCTTCTGGTGTGTTTTAAAATCACAAGTTCGTGTGTTCATATGCATTCTGGTGTCATTTCTTCTAAAACCTGACCTTCAATCAAGCTAAAGGAGACTCCTTTGCCGTTGTCCGTACTCGTCTTCTCCAAATCCCTCCGTGAACTAAAATCTGCTTAAGTGAAAATAGCTTAAAGGCAGCTCATTCTTCACAAAGGAGGTTCTTTTCTAAAGCTGGATTAGCTTATTTAATGATTCTGAAACTCAAAGGAAGCATCTGAAGCTCTCTGTTCTTCCCGCCTGAAACCCTGTTCGAAATTTGTTCTTCCGTACAAATCACGCCAAAGACAAATGGAGTCTTCGAAAATGATTGTTGCTCCAGTCATACTGAAGGGGCTAAACTACTTGTTATGGTCAAGAACCATGAAAACTACTCTGTGTAGTAGAGGTTTATGGACCCATGTTCTCCTAGATGAAGCACCAAGAGAAGCCATTGAAGAAGAAACTCTCGGTGAACAAGGAAGGCTAACCGTGGAAACCATGAACAAATGGTTTCAAGAGGATCAATTAGTCCTCTCAATCCTTCAAAACTCCCTTGAAGGATCCTTGTTAGAAGCATATTCCTACTGTGAGACCGCAAAAGACCTATGGGAAACACTCAAAAATGTGTATGGAAACACATCCAACCTCATGCGGTTATTTGAGGTGAAGAAAGCTTTAAATGAACTCCATCAAGAGGATATGGAGTTTACTAAGTGTTGGAATTAAGGATTATTTATAAAGACTCAAGGGGAGAAAGGTTCTAGAAGCGGACTGGATAAGGCCACACTTGGTAGCACCAACGGTCAGCTCCAGCTCACCATGCCACGCCTCCTAGATGCTTTAGTAGATACTTTGGATATTCCTTCTAATCTATCTATTTAATCTATGTAATTGTCATAATGTAATTCAAGCAAGTAATAAGAAACAAAATGTTTTCCTCATTCTCCTAATCACCTAAATACTAATCTTCAATCTCTTGAAACTTGTTCTTGATTTTCAATATGGTATCAGAGCAGTTTATGCTCCTAGATTACTAAAACTTCCGCAAATCTTCTTCTATCTTAAGTTCTTGCCAAAACTCACAATAAACAACTTTGAATCTACCCATTCTGAGATTTATAATCCTCAAAGATCATTTGGTCACGAGTTATGGGAGATTAAAGGTGGTTATTGTTTGTTTATCTCGGGCTTAAGACTCCTGTTTTTCATTCGTTTTCAAACCCTTCTTTCATCCATTGTTGTACGGACTCTAACCTCTAAAGCTCTCTTCCTCAAGAAAAGTTTTCATCTTTGGCTTGAAAATATGAGTATTGGTCGAACCAGATCGTGTTAGGTCCAATCTGCTCTATCCTGGTCGAGTTTTGGTATCGCTAAGCTGTTCCGCGCCATGGATGTACGGATGGGAGTTACAACATAGCTTGGTTCATCTTCTGGTGTGTTTTAAAATCACAAGTTCGTGTGTTCATATGCATTCTGGTGTCATTTCTTCTAAAACCTGACCTTCAATCAAGCTAAAGGAGACTCCTTTGCCGTTGTCCGTACTCGTCTTCTCCAAATCCCTCCGTGAACTAAAATCTGCTTAAGTGAAAATAGCTTAAAGGCAGCTCATTCTTCACAAAGGAGGTTCTTTTCTAAAGCTGGATTAGCTTATTTAATGATTCTGAAACTCAAAGGAAGCATCTGAAGCTCTCTGTTCTTCCCGCCTGAAACCCTGTTCGAAATTTGTTCTTCCGTACAAATCACGCCAAAGACAAATGGAGTCTTCGAAAATGATTGTTGCTCCAGTCATACTGAAGGGGCTAAACTACTTGTTATGGTCAAGAACCATGAAAACTACTCTGTGTAGTAGAGGTTTATGGACCCATGTTCTCCTAGATGAAGCACCAAGAGAAGCCATTGAAGAAGAAACTCTCGGTGAACAAGGAAGGCTAACCGTGGAAACCATGAACAAATGGTTTCAAGAGGATCAATTAGTCCTCTCAATCCTTCAAAACTCCCTTGAAGGATCCTTGTTAGAAGCATATTCCTACTGTGAGACCGCAAAAGACCTATGGGAAACACTCAAAAATGTGTATGGAAACACATCCAACCTCATGCGGTTATTTGAGGTGAAGAAAGCTTTAAATGAACTCCATCAAGAGGATATGGAGTTTACTAAGTGTTGGAATTAAGGAGTATTTATAAAGACTCAAGGGGAGAAAGGTTCTAGAAGCGGACTGGATAAGGCCACACTTGGTAGCACCAACGGTCAGCTCCAGCTCACCATGCCACGCCTCCTAGATGCTTTAGTAGATACTTTGGATATTCCTTCTAATCTATCTATTTAATCTATGTAATTGTCATAATGTAATTCAAGCAAGTAATAAGAAACAAAATGTTTTCCTCATTCTCCTAATCACCTAAATACTAATCTTCAATCTCTTGAAACTTGTTCTTGATTTTCAATATGGTATCAGAGCAGTTTATGCTCCTAGATTACTAAAACTTCCGCAAATCTTCTTCTATCTTAAGTTTTTGCCAAAACTCACAATAAACAACTTTGAATCTACCCATTCTGAGATTTATAATCCTCAAAGATCATTTGGTCACGAGTTATGGGAGATTAAAGGTGGTTATTGTTTGTTTATCTCGGGCTTAAGACTCCTGTTTTTCATTCGTTTTCAAACCCTTCTTTCATCCATTGTTGTACGGACTCTAACCTCTAAAGCTCTCTTCCTCAAGAAAAGTTTTCATCTTTGGCTTGAAAATATGAGTATTGGTCGAACCAGATCGTGTTAGGTCCAATCTGCTCTATCCTGGTCGAGTTTTGGTATCGCTAAGCTGTTCCGCGCCATGGATGTACGGATGGGAGTTACAACATAGCTTGGTTCATCTTCTGGTGTGTTTTAAAATCACAAGTTCGTGTGTTCATATGCATTCTGGTGTCATTTCTTCTAAAACCTGACCTTCAATCAAGCTAAAGGAGACTCCTTTGCCGTTGTCCGTACTCGTCTTCTCCAAATCCCTCCGTGAACTAAAATCTGCTTAAGTGAAAATAGCTTAAAGGCAGCTCATTCTTCACAAAGGAGGTTCTTTTCTAAAGCTGGATTAGCTTATTTAATGATTCTGAAACTCAAAGGAAGCATCTGAAGCTCTGTGTTCTTCCCGCCTGAAACCCTGTTCGAAATTTGTTCTTCCGTACAAATCACGCCAAAGACAAATGGAGTCTTCGAAAATGATTGTTGCTCCAGTCATACTGAAGGGGCTAAACTACTTGTTATGGTCAAGAACCATGAAAACTACTCTGTGTAGTAGAGGTTTATGGACCCATGTTCTCCTAGATGAAGCACCAAGAGAAGCCATTGAAGAAGAAACTCTCGGTGAACAAGGAAGGCTAACCGTGGAAACCATGAACAAATGGTTTCAAGAGGATCAATTAGTCCTCTCAATCCTTCAAAACTCCCTTGAAGGATCCTTGTTAGAAGCATATTCCTACTGTGAGACCGCAAAAGACCTATGGGAAACACTCAAAAATGTGTATGGAAACACATCCAACCTCATGCGGTTATTTGAGGTGAAGAAAGCTTTAAATGAACTCCATCAAGAGGATATGGAGTTTACTAAGTGTTGGAATTAAGGAGTATTTATAAAGACTCAAGGGGAGAAAGGTTCTAGAAGCGGACTGGATAAGGCCACACTTGGTAGCACCAACGGTCAGCTCCAGCTCACCATGCCACGCCTCCTAGATGCTTTAGTAGATACTTTGGATATTCCTTCTAATCTATCTATTTAATCTATGTAATTGTCATAATGTAATTCAAGCAAGTAATAAGAAACAAAATGTTTTCCTCATTCTCCTAATCACCTAAATACTAATCTTCAATCTCTTGAAACTTGTTCTTGATTTTCAATATGGTATCAGAGCAGTTTATGCTCCTAGATTACTAAAACTTCCGCAAATCTTCTTCTATCTTAAGTTTTTGCCAAAACTCACAATAAACAACTTTGAATCTACCCATTCTGAGATTTATAATCCTCAAAGATCATTTGGTCACGAGTTATGGGAGATTAAAGGTGGTTATTGTTTGTTTATCTCGGGCTTAAGACTCCTGTTTTTCATTCGTTTTCAAACCCTTCTTTCATCCATTGTTGTACGGACTCTAACCTCTAAAGCTCTCTTCCTCAAGAAAAGTTTTCATCTTTGGCTTGAAAATATGAGTATTGGTCGAACCAGATCGTGTTAGGTCCAATCTGCTCTATCCTGGTCGAGTTTTGGTATCGCTAAGCTGTTCCGCGCCATGGATGTACGGATGGGAGTTACAACATAGCTTGGTTCATCTTCTGGTGTGTTTTAAAATCACAAGTTCGTGTGTTCATATGCATTCTGGTGTCATTTCTTCTAAAACCTGACCTTCAATCAAGCTAAAGGAGACTCCTTTGCCGTTGTCCGTACTCGTCTTCTCCAAATCCCTCCGTGAACTAAAATCTGCTTAAGTGAAAATAGCTTAAAGGCAGCTCATTCTTCACAAAGGAGGTTCTTTTCTAAAGCTGGATTAGCTTATTTAATGATTCTGAAACTCAAAGGAAGCATCTGAAGCTCTCTGTTCTTCCCGCCTGAAACCCTGTTCGAAATTTGTTCTTCCGTACAAATCACGCCAAAGACAAATGGAGTCTTCGAAAATGATTGTTGCTCCAGTCATACTGAAGGGGCTAAACTACTTGTTATGGTCAAGAACCATGAAAACTACTCTGTGTAGTAGAGGTTTATGGACCCATGTTCTCCTAGATGAAGCACCAAGAGAAGCCATTGAAGAAGAAACTCTCGGTGAACAAGGAAGGCTAACCGTGGAAACCATGAACAAATGGTTTCAAGAGGATCAATTAGTCCTCTCAATCCTTCAAAACTCCCTTGAAGGATCCTTGTTAGAAGCATATTCCTACTGTGAGACCGCAAAAGACCTATGGGAAACACTCAAAAATGTGTATGGAAACACATCCAACCTCATGCGGTTATTTGAGGTGAAGAAAGCTTTAAATGAACTCCATCAAGAGGATATGGAGTTTACTAAGTGTTGGAATTAAGGAGTATTTATAAAGACTCAAGGGGAGAAAGGTTCTAGAAGCGGACTGGATAAGGCCACACTTGGTAGCACCAACGGTCAGCTCCAGCTCACCATGCCACGCCTCCTAGATGCTTTAGTAGATACTTTGGATATTCCTTCTAATCTATCTATTTAATCTATGTAATTGTCATAATGTAATTCAAGCAAGTAATAAGAAACAAAATGTTTTCCTCATTCTCCTAATCACCTAAATACTAATCTTCAATCTCTTGAAACTTGTTCTTGATTTTCAATATGGTATCAGAGCAGTTTATGCTCCTAGATTACTAAAACTTCCGCAAATCTTCTTCTATCTTAAGTTTTTGCCAAAACTCACAATAAACAACTTTGAATCTACCCATTCTGAGATTTATAATCCTCAAAGATCATTTGGTCACGAGTTATGGGAGATTAAAGGTGGTTATTGTTTGTTTATCTCGGGCTTAAGACTCCTGTTTTTCATTCGTTTTCAAACCCTTCTTTCATCCATTGTTGTACGGACTCTAACCTCTAAAGCTCTCTTCCTCAAGAAAAGTTTTCATCTTTGGCTTGAAAATATGAGTATTGGTCGAACCAGATCGTGTTAGGTCCAATCTGCTCTATCCTGGTCGAGTTTTGGTATCGCTAAGCTGTTCCGCGCCATGGATGTACGGATGGGAGTTACAACATAGCTTGGTTCATCTTCTGGTGTGTTTTAAAATCACAAGTTCGTGTGTTCATATGCATTCTGGTGTCATTTCTTCTAAAACCTGACCTTCAATCAAGCTAAAGGAGACTCCTTTGCCGTTGTCCGTACTCGTCTTCTCCAAATCCCTCCGTGAACTAAAATCTGCTTAAGTGAAAATAGCTTAAAGGCAGCTCATTCTTCACAAAGGAGGTTCTTTTCTAAAGCTGGATTAGCTTATTTAATGATTCTGAAACTCAAAGGAAGCATCTGAAGCTCTCTGTTCTTCCCGCCTGAAACCCTGTTCGAAATTTGTTCTTCCGTACAAATCACGCCAAAGACAAATGGAGTCTTCGAAAATGATTGTTGCTCCAGTCATACTGAAGGGGCTAAACTACTTGTTATGGTCAAGAACCATGAAAACTACTCTGTGTAGTAGAGGTTTATGGACCCATGTTCTCCTAGATGAAGCACCAAGAGAAGCCATTGAAGAAGAAACTCTCGGTGAACAAGGAAGGCTAACCGTGGAAACCATGAACAAATGGTTTCAAGAGGATCAATTAGTCCTCTCAATCCTTCAAAACTCCCTTGAAGGATCCTTGTTAGAAGCATATTCCTACTGTGAGACCGCAAAAGACCTATGGGAAACACTCAAAAATGTGTATGGAAACACATCCAACCTCATGCGGTTATTTGAGGTGAAGAAAGCTTTAAATGAACTCCATCAAGAGGATATGGAGTTTACTAAGTGTTGGAATTAAGGAGTATTTATAAAGACTCAAGGGGAGAAAGGTTCTAGAAGCGGACTGGATAAGGCCACACTTGGTAGCACCAACGGTCAGCTCCAGCTCACCATGCCACGCCTCCTAGATGCTTTAGTAGATACTTTGGATATTCCTTCTAATCTATCTATTTAATCTATGTAATTGTCATAATGTAATTCAAGCAAGTAATAAGAAACAAAATGTTTTCCTCATTCTCCTAATCACCTAAATACTAATCTTCAATCTCTTGAAACTTGTTCTTGATTTTCAATATGGTATCAGAGCAGTTTATGCTCCTAGATTACTAAAACTTCCGCAAATCTTCTTCTATCTTAAGTTTTTGCCAAAACTCACAATAAACAACTTTGAATCTACCCATTCTGAGATTTATAATCCTCAAAGATCATTTGGTCACGAGTTATGGGAGATTAAAGGTGGTTATTGTTTGTTTATCTCGGGCTTAAGACTCCTGTTTTTCATTCGTTTTCAAACCCTTCTTTCATCCATTGTTGTACGGACTCTAACCTCTAAAGCTCTCTTCCTCAAGAAAAGTTTTCATCTTTGGCTTGAAAATATGAGTATTGGTCGAACCAGATCGTGTTAGGTCCAATCTGCTCTATCCTGGTCGAGTTTTGGTATCGCTAAGCTGTTCCGCGCCATGGATGTACGGATGGGAGTTACAACATAGCTTGGTTCATCTTCTGGTGTGTTTTAAAATCACAAGTTCGTGTGTTCATATGCATTCTGGTGTCATTTCTTCTAAAACCTGACCTTCAATCAAGCTAAAGGAGACTCCTTTGCCGTTGTCCGTACTCGTCTTCTCCAAATCCCTCCGTGAACTAAAATCTGCTTAAGTGAAAATAGCTTAAAGGCAGCTCATTCTTCACAAAGGAGGTTCTTTTCTAAAGCTGGATTAGCTTATTTAATGATTCTGAAACTCAAAGGAAGCATCTGAAGCTCTCTGTTCTTCCCGCCTGAAACCCTGTTCGAAATTTGTTCTTCCGTACAAATCACGCCAAAGACAAATGGAGTCTTCGAAAATGATTGTTGCTCCAGTCATACTGAAGGGGCTAAACTACTTGTTATGGTCAAGAACCATGAAAACTACTCTGTGTAGTAGAGGTTTATGGACCCATGTTCTCCTAGATGAAGCACCAAGAGAAGCCATTGAAGAAGAAACTCTCGGTGAACAAGGAAGGCTAACCGTGGAAACCATGAACAAATGGTTTCAAGAGGATCAATTAGTCCTCTCAATCCTTCAAAACTCCCTTGAAGGATCCTTGTTAGAAGCATATTCCTACTGTGAGACCGCAAAAGACCTATGGGAAACACTCAAAAATGTGTATGGAAACACATCCAACCTCATGCGGTTATTTGAGGTGAAGAAAGCTTTAAATGAACTCCATCAAGAGGATATGGAGTTTACTAAGCATTATGGCAAGTTCAGGGCTTTATGGGCAGAGGTTGAAATGTTAAGGCCAAGTACCATTGATCCTATCACTCTTAATGAAAGGAGAGAGCAAGATAAGGTCTTTGGCTTGCTCATGACACTAAACCCAAGCTACACTGATCTCATTAAACATCTTCTCCGGGAAGATAGATTACCAAGCCTTGAAGATGTGTGTGCTAAAATTCAGAAAGAACAAGGATCCCAAGGTCTATTTGGAAACAAAGGAGATATTGTTACTGCCCACAAGGTGTGGCACAAACCGGAGGTCAAGAAAGGATTAGCCTTATGGAGATGACTACAGGGACACCTTTGCTCCAGTGGCCAAGCTTCATACAGTGAGAGTCATTCTTTCTCTTGCTACCAACTTAGAATGGGATCTATGGCAGATGGATGTCAAGAATGCCTTCCTTCAAGGAGAATTAGAGGAAGAGGTGTACATGACACCACCTCCTGGTCTAGAAGATACTGTCACTCCAGGGAAGGTTCTAAGATTAAGAAAGGCAATCTATGGTCTCAAACAGTCTCCTAGAGCCTGGTATCACAAATTGAGTGTTACACTGAGAGATAAAGGATTTAGAAGATCAGAAGCTGATCATACCCTGTTCACACTTCAGAGCCAAGCAGGTATAGTTGTCATTCTCATATATGTAGATGATATTATCATCTCAGGGAATGACAAGGTAGGAATCCTTTCTACTAAAGAATACTTGAAATCTGTTTTTGACATCAAAGACCTTGGAGAACTCAAATATTTTCTTGGGATTGAGGTGTGCAGGACTAATGATGGTTTGTTTATTTCTCAGAGGAAGTATATTCTTGATTTACTAACAGATGCAGGAATGCTACAAGCTAAGGAAGCTAAGACCCCATTAGAAGAGGGTTATAAAGTTGGAACTCAGGGGGAGCAGGAAGAAGACGTCTTTGAGGATGCCAAACTCTATAGAAGATTAGTTGGTAAGTTAATTTATCTTACTATCACCAGACCTGATTTGTGCTTTGCTGTGAATCAGGTAAGTCAGCATATGCAAGCGCCTAAGATGTGCCATTGGAGGATGATAGACCGGATCCTGAGATACCTCAAAGGGACTCATGCTCAAGGGATTTGGATGGGGAACAATAGGAACACTGAGATTGTGGGATACTGTGATGCTGATTGGGCTGGAGATAGACAAGATAGGAAGTCTACTACTGGATATTGCACTTTTATTGGAGGAAATCTTGTTACATGGAAAACCAAGAAGCAGAAGGTTGTGTCATGTTCATGCTGAAGCTGAATACAGGGAAATGAGGAAGCTGACTACCGAATCAATATGGCTCAAAGCTCTTCTCCAAGACTTAGGAATTGAAGTCAAGACTCCCATCACAATGCACTGTGACAATCAAGCAGCCATCCATATAGCCTCCAACTCGGTATTCCATGAGAGGACTAAGCACATTGAAGTAGATTGCCACAAGGTCAGGGAAGCTGTTGAGAAAGGAGTTATACTACCATGCTTTACAAGAAGTTCTGAGCAATTGGCAGATATATTTACAAAGGCAGCCAGCCTGAAAGTCTGTGAGTTCATTCTACCAAAGCTTGGACTCATGGAAATTCCAAGCCCTTAGTCTCTCCTTATCATGAGAACCATACTTTTTTTCCCTTAGAATGTTTTTGTCCCACTGGGTTTTGCATTCTAAGGTTTTTAATGAGGTGGTTTCTCATGATATCCAAGTTTAACCATTCATCCATGGTCAAACTTGAGGGGGAGTGTTGGAATTAAGGAGTATTTATAAAGACTCAAGGGGAGAAAGGTTCTAGAAGCGGACTGGATAAGGCCACACTTGGTAGCACCAACGGTCAGCTCCAGCTCACCATGCCACGCCTCCTAGATGCTTTAGTAGATACTTTGGATATTCCTTCTAATCTATCTATTTAATCTATGTAATTGTCATAATGTAATTCAAGCAAGTAATAAGAAACAAAATGTTTTCCTCATTCTCCTAATCACCTAAATACTAATCTTCAATCTCTTGAAACTTGTTCTTGATTTTCAATAAGATTAACTTACCAACCATCTTCCTGTAGAGTTTGGTTTCTTCAAACGGTTCATCTCCAAGCTCCCCCTCACGTTCCGCCTTATAGCCTTCCTCTAGGGGAGTCTTTGCTGGTTTGGCTTCTAACTTTCCTGCATCAGTTAGAAGATCAAGTGTGTACTTCCTTTGTGATAAGAAGAGGCCTTCTTTTGTTCGGCATACTTCTATCCCTAGGAAGTACTTAAGTTCACCTAAGTCTTTAATATCAAAAACAGACTTAAGATAATCTTTAGTAGATTGAATTCCTACCTTGTCATTCCCTGAGATGATTATATCATCTACATAAATGAGAATGACTACCATACCTGATTGGCTTTGGAGTGTGAAGAGAGTGTGATCAGCTTCAGACTTCCTAAAGCCTCTATCTCTCAGTGTCATACTCAACTTGTGGTACCAAGCTCTTGGTGATTGTTTAAGTCCATAGATAGCTTTTCTTAGCCTTAGAACCTTTCCTGGAGTTACTGTGTCTTCAAGACCAGGTGGAGGTGTCATATAGACTTCATCCTCTAATTCTCCTTGTAGGAAAGCATTCTTGACATCCATCTGCCATAACTCCCATTCAAGGTTAGTAGCAAGAGATAGAAGAACTCTTACAGTGTGTATTTTGGCTACTGGTGCAAATGTATCATGGTAGTCTTCTCCATAGGTCTGAGTGAACCCTCTTGCTACCAATCTAGCCTTGTATCTTTCTATCTCTCCATTGCTTTTGTATTTGATGGTGAAGATCCATCTTGAGCTCACTGTCCTCTTGTCCTTAGGTAGATCAGCTTCATCCCAAGTGTGATTGATCTCCATGGCCTTACATTCAGCCTTAACTGCTTCTCTCCACAACTTATGCTCCTTAGCTTCCTCATAGTCTCTTGGAACCTGCCCTTGATCTAGAGCTGTTGTAAAGGCTTGGTGTTCTGAAGGAACATGAGCTAGAGAGCAAATCACTTGTGTTGGATGGGCTACTGCTTGTGCATTGTAGTAGACTCTGGTATTGATCCAATTTGAGGCTGGTTTCTTCTCCCTTTGGCTTCTCCTTAGCACCACTTGTTCTTCTTGATATTCTTCTTCCTCAGTCTGAACTTCTGGCGCATATTCTTCTTGATTATGGACACTAGAGCTTGCATCTTGGTCGTGTGATTCAGATGCAATCTCTTGTTCATCCTCTGTGCCCCCCTCATGATCAAGAGGAATAGCCGGGGAAACATCAAAAGGAGGAGGAGGAGGAGAAGTGGCTGGTGATGGAGAAGCAGCTGGTGCATTAGGGAATGAGATTCCTAGGTTCTCCATAAGATGTTTAAGATTGGTAGCTCGGTCTGATGGAGATTGGGAGAGATCTTTAAGATCATCCCAATTCTTATCTTCATAGAACCCCTTTGCTTCTACAAACTTCACATCTCGTGAGACTAGCACCTTTCTAGTCTCTGGATTGTAGCACTTGTATCCCTTTTGGGTAGTGGAATACCCTATAAACATGGCTTTCACACTTCTTGCTTCTAACTTATTCCTTTGTTCTCCTGGAATAAGAACATAACAAACACACCCAAAGACACGTAAGTGTGAAATAGATGGTTTACTCTTATTAAGTACCTCAAATGGGGATAAATCCTCCAAGATTTTTGTAGGGAGTCTATTGATGAGGTAGCAAGCGGTAACAAGTGCATCTCCCCAAAACTTTTTTGGGATATTGCTTTGGAACATGATAGACCGTGCCACTTCCATGAGATGCCTGTTCTTTCTTTCAGCCACTCCATTTTGTTGGGGCGTGTAAGGACAACTTGTTTGATGGATGATTCCATGTTTATCTAAGTGTTGTTTGAATGCTATACTTGTATATTCCCCTCCATTATCTGATCTAAAAATTTTGATCTTGGCATTGTAATGGTTAGTCACATACATTTGAAATTTAGTGAAGGCTTCTAGGACTCTATCTTTTGTTGGCAATAATGTTACCCAAGTATATTTCGATTTTTGGTCTATGAATGTAACAAAGTATTTATGGTTGTCTCTAGATGTGCATGGTGAAGTCCAAACATCAGAGTGAATGAGATCAAAGCAATTTTCATATATAGTTGTAGACTTAGGAAACACTGATTTACAATGTTTACCTAGTATACAAGCTTCACATTTATCATTTTTAAAAGACATACTTGGCAACAATAGTTCTAAAGCCCTAGAGTGAGGATGTCCTAATCTAGAATGCCAAATAGCACTATTAGCTTATTCAAAACAGAGTTGAAAGCAATAGATAAAGAGAAATCTGGTTGTGTGTCTTCAAGCACATACAAGTCATCCTTGGACACTCCCTTTCCAAACACCTTATTAGTCTTAATATCCTGAAAGTAAACATCATTAGGACCAAATATAGCATAGCAATTAAGATCAGAGGTTGTTTTCTTAACACTTAGCAAGTTTGAGGTGAATGTGGGCATATAGAAGGCTGTTGATTCTTTATTAAACAATTTCAGGTTTCCAATTCCTCTTATTGGTATCTTATCACCATTAGCTATTACTACATCTCCTAAAGCCGGTTTCATATTGATAAGTAGATTTTTGTCACTAATCATGTGATGAGAAGCTCCTGAATCTACAATAAGTGGCTTAGTGAGATTTAGAGCTTGAAAAGAGTTACCAGAGGTATTAGCTTCCTTAAGTGCTTTTATCAGTGCATCAAGGTCCGATTTTCTAACGAATTCTTGTTGAAATGTTGCAAGGGCTTTCCCTTCTTCATTGGTTGGCGTGGATGAGCTAGTGCTAGCCTTGGCTCTTGCCTCATGAGTTGCTTGTTGGGAGAGATTGGCCCTTGGTTGGTTTACCCATTTTGGCTTTAAGTGTGGATGGAGAATCCAACACTTGTCCTTAGTGTGGCCTTCTTTCTTGCAATAATCACAGAATCCTCTTCTTTCCCCACGGTTCAAGCCTCCTTTCTGGTAGGTGTTTGCCTTGTTGGCTGTGATGAGCTCTCCTTTGCCTCCAAAGAGGCCTAATGATCCTTGTTCCTTCTGAATCTTATTGCATACTTCTTCAAGACTTGGAAGAGTGTCTGACCTTAAGATGTGCTTGATAAGATCATTGTAAGTTGGGTTTAGAATCAAGAGGAGTCCAAAGACCTTATCTTGCTCACGTCTTTCATTTAGCACCTTGGGATCCATGGTGCTTGGTCTAAGCATTTCAAGTTCAGCCCACAATGATCTGAACTTGCCAAACTGTTGAGTGAACTCCATTTTTTCTTGAGTTAACTCATTAATGGCCTTCTTTACTTCAAAGACACGACTGAGATTGGAAGTGTTGCCATAAACATTTTGAAGTGTCTCCCATAACTCCTTGGCTGTCTCACAATAAGAATAAGCTTCAAGGAGAGATGCTTCAAGGGAGTTTTGGATCACAGATAGCACCAGTTGGTCTTCTTGAAACCACCGGTCTTTATTCATGATGGCGACTTCTTGGCCACCTTCTTCAGTCATGGCAGTGGAAGTTTCACTCTTGAGGATGTAGCTCCATAAGCCACGGCTACACAACACTGTCTTGGTGGTTCTAGCCCATAAAAGGTAGTTGACCCCTTTCAGTGTCACTGGAACAACCACTCTTGAGCTTTCCATGGTGTTTACACACGTTTTAGTTTGAATTTGAGCTAGGAACCGTTGGGTATAGCTATTAACCACTAGATGAAAGCAAATGGTAAGGGTTTTGAGAAAGTGGTTTGTTTGGAAGAGAGTTGAGTAGCTGAATTGAGGAATGAAGTGAGTAATTCTCAAAAAATAACCTATCCTAACCTCTCACAACTCAGCACCACTTGGTTTTGAGGATTGATTAATCTCAGAGTGAGTAGATTAGAAAAAGTTATTGCAAGAGTAGATTGAGAAAGTGGTTTGTTTGGGAAGAGAGTTGAGCAATTCTCAAGAAATAACCTATCCTAACCTCTCACAACTCAGCACCACATGGTTTTGAGGATTAATTAATCTCAAAATGAGTAGATTAGAACAAGTTATTGCAAGAGTAAACAGAGAATTTGCTTGATCCAAAACCAAGCTCTGATACCATGTTAGAATTTGCAGAATAATAGTTAGAATAGGTAGGAGAGTTTCTGGGTTTATATTTGATAATGGAAGAGCAAGAGTGAGAATAATAGAGAGATTGTGAGACAGAGAGTATGGAAGGAGGATTCTATTTCCTTGATTGATTTATGGTGAGCATACAATGTATTTATAGCCAAAGAATAGAGATAAGACAAAGGCACTTCACCAAATGGTGAAAGTGACAGCTCCTAACAGCTAGAAATTCAAATTGGTTAACATGTGACTCTTCCTTCCCTCTCCAAACCCACGCCTAGGAGAGCTTCTAGAAGGTGTCTTGGACAGTTTTGGGCTTGTTTGGGCTTACTTAATTCAGGCCTTGTGTTGCACATGTGTGGACAGACCCTGGGCTTCACTTCATTATCTCAGCCTAATGCACAGACCTTAAACTTCTGATTTGGGCTTGGGCTACATTAACTTTTTCAGCTTCAAGCCTAAGGCTTCAATCCAATACTCTTCATATGTCAATAAGTGTGCTGGTTCTTGAATGTGGCTCCATAAACCCTTGCTACACAATGTAGTCCGCATTGTTCTGGACCAGAGCAAGTAATTTGCTCCCTGGAGCATTACAGGAGCTTTCATTTGAGGATGCAACTCCATAGGTTTCGATTTAAAGCCTGCACAAGTAAGATCCCAAGACCAGATACACACACACCAACAAGTACCAAGAGTAACACAAACCCAAACTGATGATCACTTGTCTAACAATCAACACTTTTCTTCAATACTTCTGAAAAACAATCTGCCTTCCTTGACAAGGAATCGATTCTTTTAGATTTAAAATCAATGGATCACTTTTAAATCGTCAGAACTCCTCCACACGATCCTAAACTTAATGCGGATCGATCAAAAATCAATGAAGATTGAGACGAATTTGAAAAATGCAGTCGAGAACCCAGATTAGCGCGAAACTGGACCAATAACAAGGAATTGATGAGGAATCTTACAAAACTTGTGATTGAGCAAAGCGGACCTGCCGATTCATAATCTAGATTCAAATTACTTGAGTTTCATCTTTTGAATCACCAAATTTGATGAAGAATTGAAGAAGAAACACGAGTTTGAAACCCAGGTTTTCACGGCGGCTGGATTGCGAAACCGTCGACGAAGAGAAGTCGATAACTTTCGATTCTGACAACCAAACTTGATGAAATCACCGATGAAATTCCCAGATTTCGCCGGAGATGAATCCAAGATAAAGAAACTAGCAGGAAATCACAAATCCTTGTCGAAGAAACCGATTACAAATCGCACCTCCAGAGAAAAACCAGATGCGGATGAAGAACAGAGTCGATTTCAAGAAACTGATCAAGGAAGCACCAAAACTTGCAAAAGAGTAACAATGACCTCTTGATTCATCTACTAGACCTCTTAATCTTGAGTTTCGACTTTGGAATCACAAGAATTGATGAAGAATTAAAGAAATTGTGCACCTACCCCAGGTCCTTGCGGTGAAAACCTTCGCAGAACCACCGTGATCAAATGATGAAAACTTCCGATTTTCTCAACCAAATTCGATGAAATCAACGGGAATATCAACAGAAATAGCCGGAGGAAAGAGCCAGATGATGAATTTGATCAGAAGACTTGAGATCTTGCAGTAGGAAACCAACTCCTCCTTGTACACACTCGGTCCAATACTCCCCCTCAAGCTAAATTCTGATGAAGAACTTAGCTTGGAAACCATAAACAACCACCTCATTAAAAACCTTATGGTGTAAAACCCAATGGGACAAAAGCACACATAAGGGAAAAAGAGTATGATTGCTTATGGTTAGGGAAGTCATGGAGTAGTAATATCTATGAGCCCAAGTCTGGGTAAAATGGACTCATATACCTTAGATGTTGTTGCTTTGGTAAAGATGTCAGCAAGCTGATCCACACTCCGAGTATAGCAAGGTAAGACTATCCCCATATCTACGGCTTGCCTCACTTTGTGACAGTCAATCTCTATGTGCTTTGTTCTCTCATGGAAGACCGAATTTGAAGCTACATGAATGGCCGCCTGGTTATCACAATGCATGATCATTGGTTTGGAAGTCTCTATTCTCAAATCCTTCAAAATGGCTTTGATCCATGTTAGCTCATTAGTGAGTTTCTTCATGGCACGGTATTTGGCTTCAGCACTGGAGCAGGAGACTATCTTCTGTTTCTTTGTCTTCCATGTCACTAAGTTACCTCCTACAAAGGTGCATAGCCTGTCGTGGATCTCCTGTCTTCTCTATCTCCAGCCCAATCAGCATCACAATATCCCACTATTTCTGAGCTTCCGTTAGCTCCCATCCAAATTCCTTGCTCAGAAGTCCCTCTTAAGTATCTAAGAACTCTCTCCAGCATGTTCCAATGATGGACCTTAGGCTCTTGCAAATGCTGGCTAACCTGATTCACAAAAAAACAAAGATAAGGTCTAGTAAGGGTTAAATAAATTAACTTACCTACTAGTCTTCTGTAGAGTTGCGGATTGTTGAATGGTTGATCTTCAAGCTCCCCCTCACAAATAGCTTTGTAGTTGTCTTCCAGAGGTGTGGTTACCGGTTTTGCATTAAGCTTTCCTGTTTCAGACAAAAGATCAAGTGTGTATTTCCTTTGAGATAAGAATAGTCCCTCTTTAGAGCGACATATCTCAATCCCAAGGAAATACTTAAGCAAGCCTAAGTCTTTAATGGCAAAGATGGACTTAAGATAGGCTTTGGTTTCCTTGATGCCTTCCCTATCATCACCTGTGATGATGATATCATCCACATAGACCAATACAACTATGATACCTGACTGGCTAGGAAGCGTGAACATAGTGTGATCAGCTTCAGACTTCCTGAATCCTCTATCCCTTAGTGTCATGCTTAACTTGTGATACCAGGCCCTAGGTGATTGTTTCAATCCATAAATAGCCTTTCTCAATCTCAAAATCTTGCCTGGTTGAACAATCCCTTCTAGACCTGGAGGTGGCCGCATGTACACCTCTTCCTCTAGCTCTCCTTGCAAGAAGGCATTCTTTACATCCATCTGCCATAATTCCCACTCCAAATTTGTTGCTAAGGATAGAACAATCCTCACGGTATGGAGTTTTGCTACAGGGGCAAAGGTATCACCAAAATCTTCTCCATAGGTCTGAGTGAAGCCTCTTGCAACCAACCTGGCCTTATACCTTTCTATGTCTCCATTACTCTTGTACTTGATCGTAAATACCCACTTGGAGCTTACTGCCTTCTTTCCCTTGGGTAGCACGGCTTCATCCCATGTGTGGTTCCTTTCCATGCCTCCTGTCTCATCACTTATAGCATCTCTCCAGACTTTAAGTTCCTTAGCTTCGTCATAAGATGTAGGAATATGTCCCTGATCCAAGCTGCTTATAAAGACCTTATGTTCTTCAGGAAAAGAGGCAAAGGAGCAGAAAACTTGGGAAGGGTGAGCAACTGCATTTGCATTGTAATACACCCTTGTATTCACCCAATTGGATGGATCCTCCTTGAGTCTTGTACTTCTTCTTAGAGGTTGAACTGGTCTTCCTGCTACCTGATCATGACTTTCAACTGCCGCTTGATCGTGTCTTTCAGAAGAAGAGCTAGCCCTATCTTGATCATGGTCTTCTTCAAGATATGTGTCCCCCTCACGGTCAAGCCCTGGTCGAGACAAGTGCGGTACCCGCCGGGACGAGTCTGGTTCATCCTCGGCTGAGCTAAGAACTGGCTGGGATAAGTTTATATCCGGCTGATTAGAAGTTGGGACGTGTGAAACAGTGTCAGGTACAGGACCCGAGCCAGGTTTAGGACACGGGACAGTGGCAGGACCAGGATGTTGCGAAAGAGGAATGCCAAGGTGATCAAAGATGTGTCGAAGACTAGTGGCCCGGTCCAACGGGATCCCACTAAGATCTGCCAAATCATCCCACTTTTGGTCACCATAGTAGCCTTTGTTTTCAATGAACTTCACATCCCGGGACACAAGAACCTTCCTAGCTTCAGGATCATAACACTTCTGTTTTCCCCTGGAACCAGAACAAAACACAAACAACCAAAGACCTTTAGGTGAGCTAAAGAAGGCTTAGTAGAGTTCAATACCTCAAAGGGAGATAGATCATTAAGGACTCTTGTGGGAATCCTGTTGATGAGATAACAAGCTGTAAGGACCGCATCTCCCCAAAACCTCTTTGGAACCTTGGATTGGAACATCATTGACCTGGCCACTTCCATCAAGTGGCGGTTCTTTCTCTCAGCCACACCATTCTGTTGAGGTGTATAGGGACAGCTGGTCTGATGAAGAATGCCATGTTTATTAAGATGTTCCTTAAATGCATTACTTGTATACTCCCTACCATTGTCTGATCTAAAGATTTTTATCCTTGCATTGAAATGGTTAGTAATATAGTTCTGAAAATTAACAAAGGCTTCTAAAGCTCTATCTTTGGATTGCAAAAGGGTTAACCATGTATATTTTGATTTCTCATCTATAAAGCTGATGAAGTATTTCTGATTTTCTCTAGACAAGCAAGGGGCAGTCCAAACATCTGAATGCACAAGATCAAAGCATCTCTCATAAACCATATTCGACTTAGGAAACATAGATTTGCAATGTTTGCCCAAAATACAAGCTTCACAATCATCATTTTTAAACACAACATTAGGCAACATTAGGCTTAAGGCCCTTGAGTGAGGATGTCCTAATCTAGCATGCCATAGCGCATTATTTGTTGAGATTTGCGGAAATACATAGAGAAATAGGAGATTGTATGATTGGAGATTAAGAAAGATTAGACAAAATCATAAAAGAGTAAAACACAAATATCATAAAATGCCATTAGAGAGAAGTAGAAAGGAAGATATATTTCTCTTAGGTTGAATTGTGTCTGCATACAACTATATATAGGGAGAAAGAATGGAGAGAAGAAGTTGTGGTGTCCAAGGGGAGAAAGGGACAGCTCATAAACGGCCACCACTTTCAAATGCCCTTAAGTCCACATGTGATCTAATTTGAATTCAAATCTCACGTCCACTTTCATATGCAATAAAGGGGAGAACACTTCTAGAAGCTTGGGCACTCTTTTGGCATGAACTTCTTGGACTTGTGGGCTCCTTATGGGCTTGTGCACACTTGGGCTCTCTAATGTATATCTGGTCCTGGGCCTCAACACTCCTTTACTTCTGTTTGGGCTATAGCACTTCTCATTGGCCTTCTGGACAATGCAGCTTATGGATGGCCTTATTCTTCTGGCTGTGATGGGCTGCCTTGTTCCTCTCCTTGTTTGCATACGGCCTGGGCTGCCTCTTATTTGGTTGGCCTTCTCTTGCAGGCTCATATCTTCCCTCTTTATTTCCTCAGTCCAATACTCCCCCTCAAGCTTAGCATTAGGAGTTTAGTAATGTGCTAATGCTGAGCTTGAACATGGCCTGAGCTTGTCTTGGCCTTGGCTTCCTTCCTTCTTTCTAATACTCCCCCTCAAACTTGACCATAGGTGATCCAGGGATCAAGCTTGGAACTTTGAAGAACTCCCTCATTAAAAACCTTAGCATGGAAAACCCAGTGGGACAAAACCAAGCTAAGGGAAAAAGAGTGGAGTCTTCTTAGCCTAGGGATTGGCCAGTGGGTCTATGAATTTTAGGATCATTTTGATGGACTTCATAGACCCTGGATCATGGCCACCTTGAATTAGCAAGTGAGATCTTCTTCCTTGCTTCACATGTTTGAGTAGGTTGAAGCTTTTCATGGACCGGTACTTATCTCCCCCTTTCTTCTGAACTCTTGTCTTTTAGAAGGTTAATAAATCAGGCTTTAGCATATAAGCTCCAAGCTGTACCTGTTTCAGCACACACAAACGCATGCATCAATTCACAAGGGATAGACCTATTCAAAAATATATATAGGATGGTTTAGGATTTTCCCTTGCATCTGTTTGGAATGTTGATGAAGAGTGTCAGCCAAGTAAGTTTTCTACTTCTGAACTTCTTTCACTTCATTCCTTCATATAAAACCGCCCTTTGTTGCCTCTTCTTTGGATTCTTTGGATTAATTTGTTGATACCACACTTGTATGCAACCTTCCTTAGTTCCAATCCATCATTTGAACTTGATTAGTCACGGCAACTCCTTGGGTAGATTGATTATCTTCTCGGCACAAACATTCAGGCTTTTGAGCTGATTCAACACATTCCATCTGCTTGACACTCTACTTGTGAGTTCTTCCAGCTTATTGGCCATTGGTTCTAATCTCAAAATTGTGTTGCATCTTTGTAGTTTCTTTCTTCAACAGCTTCTTTGATAGATTCCCAATAGTCTTCATCTTCATGATGAAGGTGAGGACCATATAATGCTTTTAGAAACTTCTCCAGAGAATAACCAGCACGCATCACCAAGTCTTCTAGGACCATTTGCGCAGTTTCTCTGAGAATAATACCAACACCTATGCTGATGTATCATCAGCGCATTCTTGGACCAGACTTACATATCAACGACTTTAGAGCGAGTTGATATGCCTTCTTCAAGGCTGCAACTATCCTGTAGTATCACTCACTCAGAACTTCTTTCTTAGCAGATCAGCTAAGGTTGTAACTTGTTGTCCACGGCTTTGAGTGCCCTTGGTAGAGTTTGAATTTGGTGCACCTTCAAGACACCTTCCCTTCATTGGAACACTTAAGCGTTTGCATTGTTGTGCCCATAGGTTCCTTGATTAACATCAGATGGATGCTCATTCTCAGATGGATGCTCATTCTCACCCCTCCTCAAGCTTGACTCAGAGAATAAGAGTATTGAGTCAAGTTTGGAAGGATGAGCATCAAAGATCACTAATGATATTGGACCTCCTTTCTTCAGGAATGCCTTCTTGTTTGCGTTAGCTATGCTCTCCCACTTCAGGAATATACATTCTTTGATGTAGGCTCTGATAGGAGGAGGCTGCTTCTTGTTGGCTTTTGTATGCCAAGCCAATTTGCCTTATGAATTCACAGCTTGACTTCCTTCTATACAGCATATGTGGCCTCCCATTTCTTCACTCAGGAATATACCCTTGAAGGATAGGCTCTGATGTGTAAGGTATTGGAGTGCCCTTCTTGCCAATGTGTTTACTTCTTTAATCCTTCATGATCTGGTTTTGCTTTGTATGAATCCCTTCTTGCCATCTTTGCTTTGAGGCTCTCATGGTCTTCTTTACCCTTAAACAAGTCATAAAGAAGAAGAATTTGAGTATGCCATGAGGAATATCAAAGCTACAAGTGTGCAATTAAAAATTCACATAAGACAGTAGCAAGATCAATTGAACTAAATTCATGAATTCAACACGCTTTAAATGAGAGTATAGAGTATTTGTAACCAGAGATTAGAGAAACCATAGATTATAAGAGACTGATTGAGTATAAGCAGAATTAAGAGTATAAGTATGAGAGCCATTGTATGAGAGTATAAGAATTAGTATGAGAATGAATATGAGAGTAAAAGGATCCCTTAAGGACTTTTCGATACATCATGTTTCCTTATACTTTTGAGAATAAAGGAAAACATGGTTCACTTCCCTTAAGTGGTTTTGAAGAGGACTTTTGGATTCATCTATGGTCTTAAATGCCAAGCATAGTTCACCAAGGTTCACTTCCCTCTTTTAAACAATTCTAAATCAGAATCAAATTGAGATAGATATGAGTTTAGAGATAGCCTTTGACAAAGGTTTTGATACTAAGCCTTTTATAAGTTTTAGAGATTCAAGTTTATAGAGTTTTAGAGAGTTTTAGAGAGCTAGAGAGATTTAGGGAGTTTAGAGAGTATGAGAAACATGTTTTTATTATTCGAATTGCTTGAATACAAGAGAAGGCCTTAGAGGTCCTTTTATAGCAAAATAAATAAACCTAGGTGCTTCTACTTTAGGTAAAGATGAGAGGACTCCTTTTGTGCTGGCGGCTTCCTTCCCCTTTTGTGCTGGCATGGATGAGTCACCAGCCCTTCTAGAAGATCCTACTAGCCGTTAGCACCCTTATTTCCTTTGATTGAATGCACCTTCATTCCAACACTCCCCCTCAAGTTTAAATCATTGGTGAATGATTAAAACTTGGACACCAAGAGGATTCACCTCATTAAAAACCTTAAAATGCAAAACCCAGTGGGACAAAAGCATTTTAAGGGAAAAAGAGTATGAATCCTTCTTGATAGGGAAGTTACTGGAATGGGAGAGATGTGAGTCCAAGCTTTGAATGAATGAACTCACAAACCCTTACACTTGCTGCCTTAGTGAATATGTCTGCCAATTGATCAGAACTCTTGGTATAGCATGGAAGTATAATTCCTTGAGCCACGGCCTCTCTCACCTTGTGGCAGTCAACTTCAATGTGCTTAGTGCGTTCATGAAAGACAGAATTGGATGCAATATGAATGGCCGCCTGGTTGTCACAATGCATTGTGATTGGTGTATTGCTTTCAATGTTGAAGTCTTTGAGGAGAGCCTTTAGCCATATACACTCAGTGGTTAGTTTCCTCATGGCCCGGTACTCAGCTTCAGCACTTGAGCAGGATACTACCTTCTGCTTCTTGGTCTTCCAAGTGACAAGATTTCCTCCTATAAAGGTGCAATATCCTGTGGTTGATTTCCTGTCTTTCCTATCCCCAGCCCAATCAGCATCACAGTAGCCAACGATCTCAGCATTCTTATTCTTTCCCATCCAAACTCCTTGAGTGTAAGTCCCTTTAAGATATCTTAAGTGATAGTTTTGTAAGAGTTTATGAAGAATGAAGTATAGAGGAGAGTTAGATAATGAGGGAAATCGATTTTTATTATTATTGTGTTGCTTACAATGAGAGGCTGCTTAGCCTTAAATAGAAATCTTCCTAGGTTACATGATAGGTTGTCTAGACTAGGGATAAGATAGTGTGCTTATAGAGCCGTTACATGAAGGCTTATCACTATCACACGCTTCCTTATACACAAGCTTCCCTTATCACACGAACCTTCTCATACCATTAGGCATGAACCAACTCCTCCTTGTACACACTCGGTCCAATACTCCCCCTCAAGCTAAATTCTGATGAAGAACTTAGCTTGGAAACCATAAACAACCACCTCATTAAAAACCTTATGGTGTAAAACCCAATGGGACAAAAGCACACATAAGGAAAAAAGAGTGTGATTGCTTATGGTTAGGGAAGTTATGGAGTAGCAATATCAATGAGTCCAAGTCTGGGTAGGATGGACTCATATACCTTAGATGTTGTTGCCTTGGTAAGGATGTCAGCAAGCTGATCAACACTCTGAGTATAGCATGGTAGGACTATCCCTTGTTCCACAGCTTGTCTTACTTTGTGACAATCAATCTCTATGTGCTTCGTTCTCTCATGGAAGACCGAGTTTGAGGCTATATGAATGGCTGCCTGGTTATCACAATGCATGGTCATTGGCTTGGTTGTCTCTATTCCCAAGTCCTTCAAAATGGCTTTGATCCATGTTAGCTCATTAGTGAGTTTCTTCATGGCACGGTATTCAGCTTCAGCACTGGAGCAGGAGACTATCTTTTGTTTCTTTGTCTTCCATGTGACTAAGTTGCCTCCAACAAAGGTGCAATAGCCTGTCGTGGATCTCCTGTCTTCTCTATCTCCAGCCCAGTCTGCATCACAATACCCCACTATCTCTGAACTTTTGTTAGCTCCCATCCAAATTCCTTGCTCTGAAGTTCCTCTTGTTGAGATTTGCGGAAATAATAAGAGAAATAGGAGATTGTATGGTTGGAGATTAAGAAAGATTAGGCAAAATCATAAAAGAGTAAAACACAAAGATCATAAAATGCCATTAGAGAGAAGTAGAAAGGAATGTGTATTTCACTTAAGTTTACAAATGGGAGATGCTACATATTTATAGACAGACACAAAGAGTGTTTGAATTTGAATTAGGCTGCTGGATCCAAGGTAGTGAAAGTGACATGTCACAACAGCTCTTTTCTTAAGTTGAACATGTGACCTTCTTTCTCTCCAGCCTTCCTACGCAAGTGGAGAAGAGTGAAACTCTTCTAGAAGCTTTGTCTCCTTTGGCGTGAACATATGGGCAGCTTATGGGCTTGTAGACTTCACATGGGCTGGACTGGACAGACATTACTTGATATGGGCTGGACTGGACAGACATTAGCCTAACTTGCTCTGGGCTGGACTGGTGTTCTAGCTGAGATCGGCTGGGCTGCCTTGTTCCTATGGGCCGCCTATGAGCTCCCCTTATTTGCATACGGCCTGGGCTGCCTCCTTGTTTAGTTGGCACTTGTTTTGCAGGCTCATCTCTTCCCTCTTTGTTTCCTCAGTCTAATACTCCCCCTCAAGCTTAGCATTAGGAGTTTAGTAATGTGCTAATGCTGAGCTTGAACATGGCCTGAGCTTGTCTTGGCCTCGGCTTCCTTCCTTCTCTCTAATACTCCCCCTCAAGCTTGACCATAGGTGATCCAGGGATCAAGCTTGGAACTTTGAAGAACTCCCTCATTAAAAACCTTAACAAGGAAAACCCAATGGGACAAAACCTTGTTAAGGGAAAAAGAGTAGAGTCTTCTCAGCCTAGGGATTGGCCAGTGAGTCCATGAGCCTTAAGACCATCTTGGTGGACTTCATAGACTCTGGATCGTGGCCTCTTTGAATCAGCAAGTGAGAACTCCTTCCTTGCTTCACACGTTTGAGTAGCTTGAAGCTTCTTCATAGACCGGTACTTATCTCTCCCTTTCTTCTGAACTCTTGTCCTTTAGAAGGTTAGTAAATCCGGCTTTAGCACATAAGCTCCAAGCTGTACCTGTTTCAGCACACACAAATGCATGCATCAATTCACAAGGGATAGACCTATTCAAAATATATATAGGATGGTTTTGGATCTTCCCTTGTATCTGTTTGGAATGTTGATGAAGAGTGTCAGCCAAGTAAGTTTTCTACTTCTGAACTTCTTTCACTTCATTCCTTCATATAGAACCACCCTTTTGTTGTCTTTTCTTTGGAGTCTTTTGGATTAATTTGTTGATACCACACTTGTATGCAACCTTCCTTAGCTCCAATCCATCATTTGAACTTGATTACTCACGGCAACTCCTTGGGTAGATTGATTATCTTCTTGGCGCAATCATTCAGGCTTTTGAGCTGATTCAAAACATTCCATCTGCTTGTCCACTTGTTGGTTCTGACAGCTTGATGGTCCTTGTTGCTTGCTTCTTTGCGCCTTCTCATTAGTACTAAATGTAATTATTCTTCTTCATTGGTGAGTGGTTTTCTCAGGTTCTTAGACGCTCCTGAAGTCTAATCCAATAGGCTTCATATTCTCAGATGAAGTCTGAGAATTCTAGACAACTGTAGTAGTCTCCAGTCTTGCAAATATCCGCCACCACCTTCTCTTCTGTTCCCAACATTTTCTGCCTCTTCTTTCTCATAGTTAGTCAGCCTTGTCCAAGGATGAAGACTTTGGCCTTCTCTGCTTCTTCACATTCAAATACACTGTGCCTAGTTGGTCACGTCTTTTAGGGGTGCTTTTAAGAGTGCTCCTTGGTCACTGAGCTGATTCAACACCTTTGTAGTTTCTTAGTAGCTTCTTTGATTGATTCAAATAGTCTCCAGCTTCATGATGAAGATGAGGACCATATAATGCTGAGGTATCATCAGCGCATTCTTGGATCAAACTTAGTTGACAACGACTTTAGGAGCAAGTTGATATGCTTTCTTCAAGACTACCACTATCCTTGGTAGAATTTGAATGCTCCTTCTAGACAACTTCACTTCAGTGGAACACAAGCCTTTGCATTGTTTGCGCCTTTAGGTTCCTTGATTATACATCAGATGCTCATTCTCACCCCTCCTCAAGCTTGACTCAGAGAATAAGTATTGAGTCAAGTTTGGAAAGATGAGCATCCATGACCATACTGATCTTGGACCGCCATTCTACAAGAATGCCTTTTTGTTTGAGTTAGCCATGCTCTCCAACTTCAGGAATATACACTCTCTGGTGTAGGCTCTGATAGGAGGAGGTTGCTTCTTGTTGGCTTTTGTATGCCAAGCCAATTTGCCTTATGAGTTCACGGCTTGACTGCCTTCTATGCAGCATATGTGGCCTCCCATTTCTTCACTCAGGAATATACCCTTGAAGGATAGGCTCTGATGTGTAAGGTATTGGGAGTGCCCTTCTTCCCAATGTGTTTACTTCTTTAATCCTTCATGATCTGGTTTTGCTTTGTATGAATCCCTTCTTGCCATCTTTGCTTTGAGGCTCTCATGGTCTTCTTTACCCTTAAACAAGTCATAAAGAAGAAGAATTTGAGTATGCCATGAGGAATATCAAAGCTATAAGTGTGCAATTAAGAATTCACATAAGACAGTAGCAAGATCAATTGAACTAAAATAATGGATTCAACACGCTTTAAATGAGAGTATAGAGTATTTGTAACCAGAGATTAGAGAAACCATAGATTATAAGAGACTCATTGAGTATAAGCAGAATTAAGAGTATGAGAGCCATTGTATGAGAGTATAAGAATGAGTATGAGAATGAATATGAGAGTAAAAGGATCCCTTAAGGACTTTTGGATTCATCATGTTTCCTTATACTTTTGAGAGTAAAGGAAAACATGGTTCACTTCCCTTAAGTGGTTTTGAAGAGGACTTTTGGATTCATCTATGGTCCTAAATGCCAAGCATAGTTCACCAAGGTTCACTTCCCTCTTTTAAACGATTGTAAATCAGAATTTTAATCAAACTGAGATAGATAAGAGTTTAGAGATAGCCTTTTGACAAAGGCTTTGATACTAAGCCTTTGTGATTCTTTCTTAGAGGCTGATTTGAATAATTGAATGCTTCTGGAATTGGAGGCTCCCCCTCATGGATTGCTCTCCTTCATTGGTTTTGAGATTCCTTCTCACGGATTGCTTTTCAACATCACAAGTGATTAACATCTTTTCCTGCATAAGAAGACACATACAGACATCCACACACAAGATTCTCATGATTTTAAGACTTAAAATCATAAGAGTAAAGCAATAGAAACATGATGTAGTATACATAAGTCATTATTCTCTCTTTCTTAAATTAAGAATTTGGATTTGGATACAACATAGTTTCTGATGCAATGCATACAACCATGGTTCTCTTCCAAAATTCCTCACAAGGGTGCAATAGGATGCATCATGACTTGAAATCCTTAATTAACTTAGTAAGATTTCTGATGTGGAAGATCCATTCTAGTGGCAACCACAGAGCATACTTTCTATCTAAGTGAGGAAATTAGACATGGTTCTCTATTGTATTACCAACATGAGCTCCAACCACACTTCAATGGACTTTGTTGTTCCACATTTCACATGAAAGGAAACTTGGTCCAAGGTTTTAAATACATAACAAACAAGCACAAACCGAAATACTTGAACAACAAGCTACAGCAAGCTAAAGTGTCTCTCATTACATAAGAAAGGAGACAAGTCCAAGGCTGCGGTTTGTTGAATGCTTGCGGTTTGCCATCCATGGAACTTCAAAGTTGACTATGGCTTGAGGTGTCTTACTTTCTCAAAGGAAAGGCACCAATGCCCAATAGTTCAAGTTATTGTCCAAATGGATAACATAAAACTTTTGTAAGAAATTCAAAAAATGGCTGTCTTCTGATTTTTGAAATCTAAAAGAGATGACTTAGAGAATTGGATGGGGCTTAAGAAGAAAGAAAACAAATGGTACTAACCCTATCCTGGTCTCAAGTGTTCTTTACTCTTAAATGAGTACACTTAATGGACCAATGGATAAGCGGTTTAGGCAACCATCCATTTCTTCCCATTCTTTTGTGATCCTAAGCCACTGCCACCATTCCTTCCTCTTCATTGTCACCTATCTAGCCGTGGTTTATGATTTCCAAAGAAGAACACCTATGGTCCAATGGTCACTAGCTTTACCCATTGGTTAAAGGGTTATATCACCAAAATAACTTATAGGAAGAAGTTTTCTGATAATAACATACACTAGGATCATCAGAACAACACAAGAAGAGGTGTTTTTCGTGGCTAAATAGCTGTGAAAACAGTGAAGCAAAACGGTTTACCCACTGGTCCAAGCAATGCTTCCTAAATGTTGAAGCCATTTTGAATTCTTTCTCTTCTTCAAACTTTGTCTCTGAACCATAAGAGAGATTTAAGACAAAGTTTTAAACATCATTGTAGAGGAGAAGAGAAGAATTGCATGAAACAGTTTGAAATTCAAACTTTGGACCATTGGGTAAAGCTATTACCCAATGGATAAAACGTTTTTAAAAGGATTTTTCGAAAACTTTTGCATAAAGAACAAGAAAATTGATCTCAGGAGCTTAATGCTCTGATACCATGTTGAGATTTGCGGAAATAATAAGAGAAATAGGAGATTGTATGGTTGGAGATTAAGAAAGATTAGGCAAAATCATAAAAGAGTAAAACACAAAGATCATAAAATGCCATTAGAGAGAAGTAGAAAGGAATGTGTATTTCACTTAAGTTTACAAATGGGAGATGCTACATATTTATAGACAGACACAAAGAGTGTTTGAATTTGAATTAGGCTGCTGGATCCAAGGTAGTGAAAGTGACATGTCACAACAGCTCTTTTCTTAAGTTGAACATGTGACCTTCTTTCTCTCCAGCCTTCCTACGCAAGTGGAGAAGAGTGAAACTCTTCTAGAAGCTTTGTCTCCTTTGGCGTGAACATATGGGCAGCTTATGGGCTTGTAGACTTCACATGGGCTGGACTGGACAGACATTACTTGATATGGGCTGGACTGGACAGACATTAGCCTAACTTGCTCTGGGCTGGACTGGTGTTCTAGCTGAGATGGGCTGGGCTGCCTTGTTCCTATGGGCCGCCTATGAGCTCCCCTTATTTGCATACGGCCTGGGCTGCCTCCTTGTTTAGTTGGCACTTGTTTTGCAGGCTCATCTCTTCCCTCTTTGTTTCCTCAGTCTAATACCTCTCAAGTATCTAAGAACTCTTTCCAGCATGTTCCAATGATGAACCTTGGGAGCTTGCATGTGCTGGCTAACCTGATTCACAGAGAAGCACAAATCAGGTCTGGTGAGAGTTAAATAGATTAACTTACCTACTAGTCTTCTGTAGAGTTGTGGGTCATTGAATGATTGATCTTCACAAATCAGGTCGCCGGTTTTGCATCTAACTTCCCTGTTTCAGACAATAGATCAAGAGTATACTTCCTTTGAGATAGAAATAGTCCTTCCTTTGAACGACATATCTCAATCCCTAGGAAGTACTTAAGCAGACCTAGATCTTTAATATCAAATATAGACTTAAGGTAAGTTTTGGTTTCTCTAATTCCTTCCCTGTCATCACCGGTGATAATGATATCATCCACATAAACCAACACCACAATGATACCTGACTTGCTAGGAAGAGTGAAAAGGGTATGATCAGCTTCTGACTTTCTGAATCCTCTATCCCTTAGTGTCATGCTCAACTTGTGATACCAGGCTCTAGGCGATTGTTTCAAACCATAAATAGCCTTTCTCAATCTCAAGACTTTACCTGGTTGAACAATTCCTTCCAAGCCTGGAGGTGGTCGCATGTACACCTCTTCTTCAAGCTCTCCTTGCAAGAATGCATTCCTCACATCCATCTGCCACAGATCCCACTCTAAATTGGTTGCTAGAGATAACACAATCCTCACAGTGTGTAATTTTGCTACAGGAGCAAAAGTATCACCAAAGTCTTCACCATAGGTTTGAGTGAATCCTCTTGCTACAAGTCTTGCCTTATATCTTTCAATCTCCCCATTACTCTTGTACTTGATTGTAAACACCCATTTTGAACTCACGGCCTTCTTTCCCTTGGGCAACACAGCTTCATCCCATGTATGATTTCTTTCCATGGCTCCTGTCTCATCACCTATAGCATTTCTCCAAACTTTGAGTTCCTTAGCTTCTTCATACGATGTAGGAATATGTCCCTGATCCAAGTTGCTTATAAAGACCTTATGTTCTTCAGGAAATGAAGCAAAGGAGCAGACGACTTGGGTCGGATGAGCAACTGCATTGGCATTGTAGTACACTCTTGTATTTGTTGGAATGAAGAAGAAATGATGAAAGATGAAGGCCTTCACTTACAAGTATAAAGGTGTGAGTATCTAGGTCAAAGGAGAGTGTCTAAGGCTTGTTTGTGTTCTAGTGTTATGTTATCCTTATAAGCCATTCAAGTATAAGGCTATCCTTGTTTCCAAACAAGCCTAGACTAGATTAGTATAAATACCTTACTCTCTTCACATTTGTAAGTAAGATGAATCATTCTCTTCATAATAATAAAAATAAATCCTTTCTCTCTCTAAAACTCTCTCTTCACCAATGGTGAATCATTATTTCTCATTCTCACATGGTATCAGAGCAGGTTTCGATCGATTCTCTTCATGAAACCTTCAAAATCTTCAAGTTCTTGCGCTACCTTCAAAACCAAGGCTGCCGAGAAGTCCGCCATCTTTGATCGTGAATTCCGATCGAACCACGACAGATTTTCACGATCTGTTTTCTCTGGATTGTTCTCCGGCGAATTCTGAAGACTCGACAACTTGAATCGCATCATTTGGCCACGGGAATCAAAAGATATGAGTTTTCTTGCAACAGATATCCGCGATCGTCTTCCTCCGCGAAGGTCTCCATTGAAGTGACCATAAAAGCTCGAGATCTTCATCAATTTCAATCAAACCACCGCCAAAACTGTAGAAGAAAGAGTCCTGTTGAAGAATCAAGAGGTCCGGTCTTACCCTAAGGTGATTTTAAAGACGTTCTTGATCAGTTCTTCTCGACGGCGTCGCGATCGGCTCCATCGGGAATCTCCGACTTTGCAACAAGCATAACTTCTTCAAAACTTCATCAAATCACGCGATTCCAAAGCCAAAACTCAAGTATATTGAGTCTAGTTGATGAATCGGGAGGTCCGCTTTGCCCCTTTCCAGGTTTTGTAGCTTCCTTGCTCTGTTTCTTGAAATCGGTCCTGTTTCGTCCTCTTCTGGGTAATTGACTTCAATCTCTCAATTTACTCGATCTGTTTCGAATCTTGGACGATCAAATCTTAGTTTAGGATGTTGTGAAGAGGTTCAGAAAGTTTGATTGCAATCCAATGATTTTTTGACTTCAAGAAAGTGTTTCTTGCAAGATAAGAAAAATTTCTAATTTGAAAAAAAAGGCGGGAATGTTGTTTTTTGAAGTCTGGTTGGTTATTGAAAACGGTTTTCACCTCTGAATCATCTATGTCTGAGTAGTAAAGAGACGTTATAGTTGTTGGCAAGTGGTTAGGAGGAGGTTGGAGTTGTTAGGATCAGTTGCTCACTCGCCCTTAGCAAGTAGAGGGCGCGTGAGGTAGGTCTGTGTGTAGCGGCCTTTGTTGCATGATTTGAAGTGTCTAAACTCGTGATCCTGGTCAAAATATTCAGGAGAATATGCTTAGTCTAGTAGATAAGGGACTAACCAGAGTTTGGAAGGCGTTTTTCAAGTTTTGTTTTAGGTTTCACATGCATACACTCATGGAGTGTGCAAAAGGAATGAACTATCTTATTGTGGTCAAGAATGAATGGAAAATGCAAGGAAGAGAGGTTTGAAGAAAGGATAAAACCTTCTAAGAAGGAGGTTTTAAATGATTCTACATAGGTTGCTGCTCCAAAGAAGGAGGCATTGCTTCACCACCAAAGGCGCTTTCAATGAGAGGGAGTGCCTAGATCAGAACCAGTTCCTAAACTCAAATGCAAAGACTTAGTATCAAAGTCTATGCATTCAGGCTATTTCTAAACTCTAATCCAACTTTTTTATTGATTTCATTGATGGTTGTTTAGAACTCTAGGAAATTTGGTATCTAGGTGGTTAGTAAATCATGAATTCTATTGAATTGTTTTCATGTATTTAGAAATTGTTAAAATGTGACATCTTGAACCTAGTTTAGCTAGCTGAATCATTTGTTAATGAATTGCATTGATCTTAAGGGAAGAGAACCTTGTCTTTTACTTAGAACAATAAGTTTAAGAAGGCATGTTGAATCCAAAAGTCCTTAGGCAGTGTTTAAAATTAAGTTTGGTTAATCTTAATCATTCTCTTTCACTCACTACCTTTTGTTTAGAATCTGTTTATGATCAACAGGTTAAAAGGCTTAAGGTGGGAGTTGATGTTTAGCTTGATTGTCTAACAAAGGCAAAAGAAATCAAGTGGAAAAGACACAGCACATGGAGAATGAGTTAGAACCGATTGCCACCAAGTCAGCCACCACAAGGAGTGGAGAGGAAAGACTGGTGGAATGTGATGAATCAGCTCTCCCATGGAGTAATGTGTCATTTGGCGTGTGCTTGAAGTGAAAAACAACTCAGCACAAATGCTGCAAGATCAAATCATAATCAATCACAAAGGAGGAATACTCACAAAGACTTAGTATCAAAGTCTTTGTAAAGGCTATCTCTAAACCTTTTACTTATTCCTTGATTGATTACATTCTCATTTAGAAATGTTCATAGGATGAAAGAGAACCTAGGAAGACTTTGCATTGCATTTAGAACCTAGATGGATCCAAAATTCACCTTGACATTCATCATCATCATTCTCTATTATTCTTCATCATTCTTTTAAAATCTCATCTATTCTACTTAACATCATATACTTTTAATCTCCAAATCTAATATTCTTCATATTCTTTGATACTTTAAATCTTCTATTCTCTAGACATTGTCTATTCTACCAGATACTTACAATCATTCTCTAGACCAATTTAAGACATTCATTTATGCTCATTCTTCCAAACTTGACTCTTGTTCTTGTTTTTAGTGTCAAGCTTGTGGGGGGGAAAGGAAATGAGCATTCAATGGACAAAGAAAGGGCGGTTCATGAAGAGGATCCAAGCTGGCCGTGCTAAGGTGTCTGGTTCAAGTAATCTCATGCCAAGGACGAGCTTGGTACATGGTCGGGCTTCTCGACCCGTGGCTGACTTCGCTGGTACATATACGTGGACCTGCTGGATCCTGATCGTTCTGCGGGATAGTATCTTCGACCTGGCCAGGTACTGGATCATGGACGTGCCTATGTCTGTGCTGAGTTTGGAATGGACAAGCTGGAGCTGGAGGTGCAAACAAGGACAATCACATTCAGGGAGTGTCTGGCACAAACAAGGACAACACAAGAAGTGGGTCTGGTGCAAACAAGGGCATTGAAGGTGTCTGGTGCATTCAAAAGCTTTCAAGGCACAAAGAAGGATATTCCAAAAAGGAGATATCTGGTGCATACAAAGGCTTTCAAGTCACAAACAAGGACATTCAAAGATTAGTCTGGCACACTCAAGGGCTTCCAAGCTGTCTGCCAAAACCAAGTGAGCATAAGAAGTGTGCTCAGTCTGTTTCTCTCATGGAGGCCGCAAGTAAGGTCATCAAAATCATCTGTCATCAATTGAGGATTGAACCAATGGCCATCAAGCTACCAAGTCTCATGGAGAAGGAGTAAGCTGATGGAAAGTGATGAATCACCTCAGGACCAATGATGAGGACATCGTACCACAAGCTATACCACGAGTGCCACCAGGGCCTTTGACACGATCCAGAGCACGAGCATTAGGAGACAAGTTCAACCAGCTCATGGAACACGCAGACGACCAGGAGCTCACGGATGAGGAGCCACCAGACGGCTCAGAAGACCAGCCGGACCCGTTCACTTCAGCTAAGGAGCATTGGAGATTCCTGCTTGAAGACTCTTCCACCTCCGGTGTCTTTACCATTACCATTCGGTAAAGACACCAAAAGACGTGCTAAGAAATTGTACTCTTTTCCCTATCTTCGGTTTTGTCCCACTGGGTTTTCCGAAGAAGGTTTTAATGAGGCAACACTCTTAGTGCGCAAGACGACGAAGACTTGTTCACACAATCCGACACCTTCACAAGTCTTAGTCAAATTCGGCCTTTACTCCTATATAAGGCTTATCTATCTCATTTCTTTCTTTTGTAGACTAAGTATAAGTCTAGGGCCTTCAGCCCATATTTTATGGGTAAGTCATTAGGACTTAAGCCTTTTTATTTTATACAGCAAAAGGAACTACATGCTGTTTTATTTTACACTACTTGTTGTTTTGGGGAAACATCATGTTGTTTACCCTAAGTTGTAACCATAAGGCTTATATAAGCCTCATCACTTAGAATGAGAAATACAACTCGATTTTTACACAAAACAAAACCCTAGTCTCTATACAAGTTGACGGCTACTACTCCATTGGAGAGCTTGCCTCACGGATTCTTCTTGCCAAGGAGAATCACCCTGGTGTATCACAAGTCTTCCGCAGCTTGTGTGGTCCTTTCAATCCACCCCATTCCATCGCTTTGCTCCTGAAGGTCTCGAGTTTCTCGATCAACAGTTGCACCACCACCTTTGCTCACATCATCTGGTATCAGAGCCTAAAAGCTCTTTAGACATCAGGTTGATTCTATCCTTGTTCATCTCTTAATTTGCGATTTGTTATTGTCTTGTTTTGAAGTTTTTGGCTTTTGATTTTGTTCCTTTCTCTTTCCCCTTGAGGTTCTCGGTAAGAAGGAGGAGATACAAGTCATCTACCACAAACAATCCATACAAAAAAAAAAAAAAAAAAAATCAGGTTCTATCATTCCTTTTACTTGTTTTCATAATACAAAAAAAAAAAAAAAACAAAATTATATCTTGCTTAGGTTGTTTAAAATCAAACTAGGGTTCTTAGAAACTCACCTAGAACACACTCACCATACTTGAAAATCCATAAGGATTTGTGTGTTGCTTGTTAGGTTTCTTAGTTGCCAAGTCATAGGGCTATCTCCTTCCAGCCGCTTGTGTTCTAGGTCTAGGGTTTAGGGCGTGTCTAGGATTAGGTCTTCGTGTGTGTGTCCTAGGTCTAGGTCCTCTCTGTTCCGCGTCCGTGTAGCTAGGTCATCTAGTTGTGTCGCGTCTAATCCTCTAGCGTGTGTCTAGGTTTAGTCCTTGTGTTCCTCGCTAGGTCTAGTTTCCCGCGAATAGCTGCTAGGATCCTTAGGTTAGCCGCGTCCTAGGATAGCCGCTTCCTGTCCCGCGTGTGTCCGCGTTTTAGGTTCCCTAGTATTAGTCTCGTCCCGCTTTGTGTCCTAGGTTAAGGTCGAGTTCTTGTTAGCAACCCCGCGTCTCTAGTGTTAGGTCGTTAGTTGCTAGGTTTCTTTCTGTGTCGCTAGGAAGGTCAAGTGCTAGTCAGTTCCTCGGACATCTTAGTCTCACGCATCCTTAAGTCCTTGTCCTAGGTAGTGAGTGTCGCGTTCTAGCTCTAGGTCCTTAGTTGTCCGCGTCCCGTTCTTGCTAGGGTTAGGTCGAGAGTTCCTGTCGCGTCTGAGTGTAGCCTTAGCGTGTCCCGCGTGCCTTTTAGTCTAGGTCACGCGAGTGTTAGTGTTAGGACTAGGTCGTGTAGTGTTTTAGGTCGTCCTAGGTTAAGCCGCGTCCGGTCTTAGCCCTCGTCCCGCGTCCCGTCTAGCATCCAGCCGCGTCTTAGTAACCCTTTTGGTCTCGGTTAGAGCTGCGACTAGGTAATCCATAGGTGGCTAGGGTTCCTGGTAGGTTTAGGCATATTAATCTTAACTTAAGAAGTTTTCCTTAGTGTTTTAGTTAGTTTCCTAAAAGGTTTAGGTAATAGTCTAGTTTAGGAAATCTGCCTAGATAGTTTTTAGGAAGTTTTCCTAGAGTTTAATAGGTAGATATTTAGTTCCTTTTTAGGATTAGGAAATATTTAGATATTAATCACATAGATATTCAGTCTAAATTTTAGGATATTTTTCCATATCTTAGTTTAGGGAAATATATCATTAGGATATTTTCCATAATCTAGGTTGCCTTTTTTTTTCTAGATTTGGTAGATTTTCAATATTTCCTTTTGTGTTTTTAGGAAATTTTACTTAGTTTTTATTTTTCTCTTGTCAATTATTTTTTTTTTTTTTTACAATAAAAAAAAAAAAAAAAAAAAAAATTAAAAATATTATCCTTGGAGATTTTCCATTTAAGGAAAGTTTCCAAGTCTGCAAGGTTCCTTCCCGGGAAACTTTCCATTTCTGAAATTTCCTTTTCTCGAAAAAGGAAATATGTCAGGTCGAGACGAGTCTCCGTCTGGGCAGTCCGACCCAACGGTCATCCAAATGCTACAAGCAATCACTGCCCAGATGACCACCTTCACGACTCGTCTTGAGCGCTTAGAGGAGCCGGTACGCGCACCAGCCGAGAACACACGCCACCATCACCGGCAAGATCCACGTCAGTACCAATATGACCGACCCGAGGCATCCCATCGTGGTCTAGGGAGAGACCCATACTACGACGAGCCACCACCGGCACACAGGCAGCCAGCCGGTCACCATGACATCAAGCTCAACCCACCCCAATTCTCGGGAAAGTTAGACCCCGAAGAGTACTTAGACTGGGAACGTCGGATGGAGTTGATTCACGACTACTACCACCACGACGAGGAACGCAAGGTCACCTTAGCGACAGCCCAGTTCACCGACCACGCACTGGCATGGTGGGATCGCGAGCTAGCCACTCGCCGGAGAGCAAGAATGGGAGCTCCTACAACGTGGTACGAGTTGACTCAGATAATGAGGCGACGATATGTGCCACCTCATTTCCACCGAGAGCTGCAGCGACGATTTCGACGCCTTACCCAAGGCAGCAAGTCGGTTCCTGAATATTTCGACGAGTTCGAACATCTTCGAAACAGACTAGAAATGGAGGATTCGGAGGAGAGTCTCATGGCTCAGTTTATCGACGGACTACATGAGTCGATAGCACGTAAGATCGAGCTGCAACCCTACCACGACCTTGGAGAGCTCTTCCACTTGGCCGTTCAGATCGAAAAGAGCAACCGGCGCAAATCTTCCGCACCACTCCGACCCAGGAATGCCTGGGGTACTAGCCCTAAGGCATTTGACCGCACTGCCTCCACCAGTGACTCGCGACCTCGAGGGAGACCCACAGACGGCGCCATACCGACCAAGGCACCCACGACCACTCCTAGGCCTGCCCCACCGGCCACCAATGCAGGTCAACCCCAGAAGAGCAGTGCTATCACGTGTTTTAAGTGCAAGGGTAGAGGGCACATGTCTCGTGAATGCCCCAACCAACGAACCATGATCTTGACTGCTTCCGGAGATTACGACTCCGCAGACGAGCAAGACGAGTATCCACTCCCGACAGACCCTATGTCTGAAGGGGAAGTCGAATACGCCGACTCAGGCGAGATGTTAATGATCCGGAGAGTCCTCAGCTCACGCCTAGATCAAGAGGAAATCGAGCAGCGAGAGAACATCTTCCACTCAAAGTGCACCATTCTCGGAAAGGTCTGCTCTCTGATCATTGACGGCGGCTCCTGCACCAACGCCGCTAGCAAGTACATGGTAGAGAAGCTTGGATTGCCCGTAACCAAGCACCCCAAGCCCTACAGGCTTCGTTGGCTCAACAACAAGACGGAGCTGTACATTTCCGACCAGGTCCGAGTTTCCTTCAGCATCGGACGCTACCAGGATCAAGTATTGTGCGACGTCGTTCCCATGTCAGCTGGACATCTCCTATTGGGACGACCTTGGCAATTCGATAAGGAGACCACTCACAATGGACGCACAAACTTCTACTCCTTCGTCCACGATAAACGTAGGTACAACCTGGCACCTATGTCTCCTCAAGAAGTGCACGGCATGCAAGCAAAGATGGCGAAGGATCAGCATGCCAGAAAAGAGAACTTCCTCATCAACGTCGCAGACATGAGGAAGGCTGCGAGCACCGCAGGCACCCAGCTCGTCCTCATGCTTTATCAAGAGGTTTTGAGCGCATCCGAGGGCCCCAGCACTCCTTTACCGGCGGATGTCCAGGCACTCCTGGACAAATACTCGGACGTCTTCCCAGACGAGATTCCTTCTGGGCTACCACCTCTCAGGGGCATTGAGCATCACATCGACCTCATTCCCGGAGCCCAGCTGCCAAACAAGCCCGCCTATAAAGTCACCCCGGAGGAAGCAAAAGAACTTGAGCGACAAGTTCAGGATCTCATGGCTCAAGGCTACGTCAGAGAAAGCCTTAGCCCTTGCGCCGTTCCCGTCCTCCTTGTGCCAAAGAAGGATGGAAGTTGGCGAATGTGCGTCGACTGCCGAGCAATTAACAACATCACAGTGAAATACCGGCATCCGATTCCGCGACTTGACGACATGCTAGATGAACTAAGCGGAGCATCCATTTTCTCGAAGATTGACCTCAAGAGCGGATATCATCAAGTTCGCATGCGAGAGGGCGATGAATGGAAAACGGCTTTCAAGACCAAGCAAGGTCTGTATGAGTGGTTGGTTATGCCTTTCGGCCTGTCCAACGCACCCAGCACTTTCATGCGCCTCATGAACCAAGTCCTTCGACCATTCATAGGCAAATTCGTCGTGGTCTACTTTGACGACATACTCGTCTACAGTGCTTCCCATGCCGACCACTTAGAGCATTTGGAGACAGTGATCACGACACTTCAAAAGGAACAGCTATACGCCAACCTTAAGAAGTGTACCTTCTGCACGGATCAGGTCGTCTTTCTTGGATTCGTCGTCAGCTCACAAGGGCTTCGAGTTGACGAAGAAAAGATCCGTGCTATTCAAGAATGGCCCACGCCAACCAACGCCAGCCAAGTCCGAAGTTTTCATGGCTTGGCGAGTTTCTATCGCCGATTTGTACGAGACTTCAGTACGATCGCCAGCCCCTTGACAGCGACTATCAAGAAGAACCAAGATTTCAGATGGGGCCCAGAACAAGAAAAGTCGTTTCAGCTGTTAAAGGAACGACTCACGCAAGCACCTGTCCTGACATTACCGAATTTCGATAAGACTTTCGAGGTAGAGTGCGACGCTTCAGGTGTAGGCATTGGAGCAGTCCTGACACAGGGTGGAAAACCAATTGCCTACTTTAGTGAGAAGTTAAGCGGCGCAGCTCTCAACTACCCCACGTACGATAAGGAATTGTACGCTTTGGTCCGAGCTCTACAGACATGGCAGCATTACTTGCTCTCGCGAGAATGCGTTATACACACGGACCATCAGACACTCCAACACCTCAAAGGGCAGACGACCCTAAAGAAGAGACACGCCCGGTGGCTGGAGTTTATCGAGACATTTCCGTATGTCATCAAGTACAAGAAGGGTACGGACAATGTCGTCGCAGATGCACTTTCACGAAGGCATAGCTTGATCTCGGTCATGGAGTCAAAGGTTATGGGATTTGAAATGCTCAAGGACCTTTATGCTGAAGACCACGATTTCAAGGAAGCCTTCACAGAGCACGGACAGGGAAAATACACCCGCTTCTACCTGTTTGACGGTTTCCTATTCAAAGACAAGCGTCTTTGTATCCCAGGCGGTTCAGTTCGCGAACTTCTACTCCGAGAAGCTCATGGGGGCGGATTGATGGGGCACTTTGGCGTTTCCAAGACCTTGAGCATGCTCAAGGAGCACTTTTACTGGCCACGTCAACGCCGAGATGTGGAAGCCCATTGCGAAAAATGCCTTGTCTGCAAACGGTCCAAGTCTAAGATGCATCCTCAAGGGCCCTACACGCCACTTCCAGTTCCGTCATCTCCTTGGACGGATATCTCCATGGATTTCGTCCTTGGTTTACCTCAAGTCCATCACAAGGACTCCATCCTCGTCGTCGTCGACCGTTTCTCGAAGATGGCGCACTTCATACCTTGCAACAAGACGAACGATGCGATTCAGACAGCGAACCTGTTCTTCCGAGAGATCGTCCGTCTACATGGCATTCCCCGCACCATTGTGTCCGACAGGGACACTAAGTTTCTCAGTCACTTCTGGCGGGTTCTGTGGAAGAAACTTGGCACCAGTCTACTCTTTTCGACGGCATATCACCCACAGACGGATGGTCAGACCGAGGTGGTCAACCGAACCTTATCTCAGATGTTGCGCGCGACGATTGGTCGTAACCTGAAGAATTGGCTCGAGTGTCTCCCTTATGTCGAGTTCGCCTACAACAGAGCAGTTCATTCCGGCACCAAGAAGACACCATTTGAGATTGTCTACGGCTTCAACCCCACTACACCACTCGAATTCGCCCCTATTCCACTCGGTGAGATCGTCAGCTTAGAAGGCGAAGAAAAAGCGGAATATGTCAAGCGCTTACACCAGGAAGTCAAAGAAAACCTGGAACGAAGGAATGCTCAGACAGCAAAACACGCCAACAAGGGAAGGAGGCACGTGGTCTTCCACGAGGGAGATTGGGTCTGGTTACATCTACGACCCGAACGTTTTCCCCAACGGCGTAAGAGCAAGCTAGCACCACGTGGAGATGGCCCATTCCGAGTCCTGCGACGCATCAACGACAACGCCTACCAACTGGAGCTTCCAGGTGAGTATAATGTGTCTACTACGTTTAATGTTGCTGACTTGGAGTTATTTGATGCAGGTGACGATTTTGCTTTGGAGACCAAAGCACCTGAAGAGGGAGGGAATGATGAGGACATCGTACCACAAGCTATACCACGAGTGCCACCAGGGCCTTTGACACGATCCAGAGCACGAGCATTAGGAGACAAGTTCAACCAGCTCATGGAACACGCAGACGACCAGGAGCTCACGGATGAGGAGCCACCAGACGGCTCAGAAGACCAGCCGGACCCGTTCACTTCAGCTAAGGAGCATTGGAGATTCCTGCTTGAAGACTCTTCCACCTCCGGTGTCTTTACCATTACCATTCGGTAAAGACACCAAAAGACGTGCTAAGAAATTGTACTCTTTTCCCTATCTTCGGTTTTGTCCCACTGGGTTTTCCGAAGAAGGTTTTAATGAGGCAACACTCTTAGTGCGCAAGACGACGAAGACTTGTTCACACAATCCGACACCTTCACAAGTCTTAGTCAAATTCGGCCTTTACTCCTATATAAGGCTTATCTATCTCATTTCTTTCTTTTGTAGACTAAGTATAAGTCTAGGGCCTTCAGCCCATATTTTATGGGTAAGTCATTAGGACTTAAGCCTTTTTATTTTATACAGCAAAAGGAACTACATGCTGTTTTATTTTACACTACTTGTTGTTTTGGGGAAACATCATGTTGTTTACCCTAAGTTGTAACCATAAGGCTTATATAAGCCTCATCACTTAGAATGAGAAATACAACTCGATTTTTACACAAAACAAAACCCTAGTCTCTATACAAGTTGACGGCTACTACTCCATTGGAGAGCTTGCCTCACGGATTCTTCTTGCCAAGGAGAATCACCCTGGTGTATCACAAGTCTTCCGCAGCTTGTGTGGTCCTTTCAATCCACCCCATTCCATCGCTTTGCTCCTGAAGGTCTCGAGTTTCTCGATCAACAGTTGCACCACCACCTTTGCTCACATCAACCAAATTCTCTCATCAAAGGTTCTATCTAGGATCAGTTCTTTAAACTCTATGATTTTTAGGTTGAGAATTTGGCTAGATATTATACTTGATACCAGACTTGATATTACTCAAGTTCTGGAATACTAATCTTTATTTTTGAGTTGCTATGATGTTTTTAGATCAGGAAGTGATGAAAACAGTCATAAGCATGACTTACCCTACATCAATTAGTGGAAGCATGGTGGAAAAATGTTTAGGAGATAAGTGTGCTCACTCTACTTAAGCTTAATTCTACAATCTTATTCTCTTGAGTTAGGCTTATTGAAAGTAGAAGGTGAAGCAAAATGAAGCTGGTCAAAGGGGATCAAAAACATATAAGGGAAGAGAACCATCTGATCATGATGAATCCAGAAGAGAACCATGTGATCATGATGAATCCAAAGCCTTAATGTGGAGTCCTTAGAGAGCCAGACTGGTCTAGAACATATCATTCAAATCGCCATCCACTCTTATAAAAGGGAAGTTAAAATCATTCTTACATTATAATGCATTTGTTTAGCTTGTGAGAATTGATACATGCATGTATATGTATGTGAAACAGGTTTAAATTGAAGGCTTTAAGGAAAGCTGGATCATAATCACTTCTTAAAGACAAGGAGTCAAAAGAAAGGGGGAGAAATGGACCAGACTTAAAAGGAGCTTCAAGACAACCATTCACAAGCGTTTGTCATTAAGGCCTTTATCCAAGGATCTATGGAGCTCTCTGGTGAATTTAAAGCTCATAGATTCAATGGCCAACCCTAAGCTAAGAAGACTTCACTCTTTTTCCCTTAGTATTGGTTTTGTCCCAAAGGGTTTTCCATACTAAGGTTTTTAATGAGGAAGTTCTTTAAGGTTACAAGCTTGGTTTCTATGAACATTAATCAAGCTTGAAAGGGAGTAAAGAGGAAGAAGGAGGAAGTCTCTTCATCTGTGCAAGTTCAACCATTCACCCATGCTTAAACTTGAGGGGGAGTGTTGGAATGAAGAAGAAATGATGAAAGATGAAGGCCTTCACTTACAAGTATAAAGGTGTGAGTATCTAGGTCAAAGGAGAGTGTCTAAGGCTTGTTTGTGTTCTAGTGTTATGTTATCCTTATAAGCCATTCAAGTATAAGGCTATCCTTGTTTCCAAACAAGCCTAGACTAGATTAGTATAAATACCTTACTCTCTTCACATTTGTAAGTAAGATGAATCATTCTCTTCATAATAATAAAAATAAATCCTTTCTCTCTCTAAAACTCTCTCTTCACCAATGGTGAATCATTATTTCTCATTCTCACAGTATTCACCCAGTTTGATGGATCCTTCTTGAGTCTTGTACTTCTCCTTAGAAATGGAACTGGCTCGGATGGAATTGGCTCGGATGGCTCTTCAACTTGATCATGGCTATCATCTGATTGTGCTGATACTTGATCGTGGCTATCATGTTCAAGGTCATCAAGTGTCCCCCCTTCACGGTCAAGTGTAGCTCCTATGTTTGGTATGTGCCGGGACGGGTCAGAACCAGGCTGAGACGAGTTAGTGTCATGGGAAGATGAGCGTGAAGGACTAGAATTACTCTGCGGGACAGGACATGAACCAGGAGCAGGACCAGGACCAGCCGTAGTGAATGGAATGCCAAGGTGATCCATGATATTGCGAAGGTTCGTGGCACGATCCATGGAGATATCAGACAAATCGGCTAAGTCATCCCATTGCTGCTTATCATAGTAGCTTCGGTGTTCAATGAACTTGACATCCCTTGACACCAAAACCTTCTGAGCTATTGGATCATAACACTTATAGCCTCTTTGTGTGGTTGAATACCCAATAAACATTGCCCTTGTGCTCTTAGCATCCAATTTTGTTCTGTTTTCTCCTGGAATCAAGACAAAACACACACAACCGAATACTTTCAAGTGAGCTATAGAAGGTTTGGTTGAGTTCAATACCTCAAAGGGGGAAATGTCATCCAATATCCTTGTAGGGATACGGTTAATGAGATAGCAAGCTGATAGCACAGCATCGCCCCAGAACCTCTTTGGAACCTTGGAATGAAACATCATGGACCTTGCTACTTCCATTAGATGACGGTTTTTCCTCTCGGCCACACCATTCTGCTGTGGTGTGTATGGGCAGCTCGTCTGATGAAGAATGCCATGCTTGGTAAGATGGTCTTTGAAGGCATTGCTGGTATACTCTCCACCATTGTCTGTTCTTAAGAGTTTAATCTTTGCATTGAATTGGTTAGTGACATAGTTCTGAAAATTCACAAAGGCTTCTAAAGCTCTATCCTTAGATTGAATCAAAGTTAGCCAAGTGTACTTGGATTTTTCATCTATTAAGGTGATGAAGTATTTGTGATTTTCTCTAGATAGGCAAGGAGCAGTCCAAATATCAGAATGCACAAGATCAAAACATTTTGCATAAACTGTCTTAGACTTAGGGAAAATAGACTTGCAATGTTTGCCTAAGATACAAGCTTCACACTCATCATTTTTAAACACAACATTAGGCAACATTAAGCTTAAAGCCCGAGAATGGGGATGTCCTAATCTAGCATGCCACAACGCATTATTAGCATAAGCAGAAGTAGAGTCTAAAGAGCATGGAACAGAAGATAAAACAGAAGATAAAACAGAAGATAAAGGCTGATCATCCTTCAGTAGATAGAGACCATCCTTAGTTATTCCTTTCCCAAGCATCTTGCTTGTCTTAATATCCTGAAACTTCACATCATTAGGGGTGAAGATAACATTGCAATCCAAGTCATTTGTGACCTTATGAACAGAGACTAAATTAGAGGTGAAATCAGGCATAAAGAAGGCTCTAGTCTTTCTATCAAATAGGTTCAAGTTTCCTACTCCCTTAATTGGAATTCGATCACCATTAGCAATAACAACATGACCATTAGCCGGTTCTAAATCTCTAATCAATTCAACATTGCTAATCATATGGTGAGATGCACCAGAGTCAATCACTAATGGTTTATCATTCAATCTTATAGTGTGAGCAGAAGCATGAAAGGAGAAACCCATAGTATTACCATAACTTTCCTTCAAGGCTTTGATGAGTGCATCAAGTTCTGACCGCTTTACCACCTGGTCTTGATCAGCTACTTGTGCAGCTTGAGCATTGATTACAGCCATCCCATCTCCTTCTGGATTGCGTGAAGATGTTCCCTGGTCAGCTTTAGCCTTGGTAATGTTGGCTCGGACATCTCTGAACTTGGATGGCTTGAGATGCGGATGGAGGATCCAGCACTTGTCCTTCCCATGGCCCTTCCTCTTGCAGTGTTCGCAAAATGACCCTCTTCTATCATCTGGCTTGAAGTATACACCTTTGTTTGCTGTCACCAGTTCCCCCTTTCCATTTAGAAGCCCATGGGAACCTTGTTCCCTCTGGATGTATGCGCATACTTCTTCAAGGGATGGGAGCTTATCTGACCTCAAAAGATGTTTGATCAAGTCATTGTACATTGGATTCAGGGTGAGAAGGAGACCAAAGACCTTGTCCTGTTCACGCCTTGCAAGGAGAACCTCTGGGTCAATAGAGTTTGGTCTCAGCATTTCAAGCTCGGCCCATAGAGAGCGAAATTTGCCAAAATGTGCCGTGAACTCCAAGTCTTCCTGGTGGAGATTGTTGATTGCTCTCTTTACTTCGAACACCCTACTTAGATTTGTAGTATTGCCATACACCTACTTGAGTGTTTCCCATAGCTCCCTAGCACTCTCACAATACGAGTATGCCTCCAAGATAGGTCCATCAAGTGAACTCTGAATGATGGACAGAACAAACTGATCCTCTTGAATCCATTTTTCTTCATCAACAATCAGAATCTCCTGTCCATCCTCCTGTTGGAATACCTTTGGTGGTGCTTCGTCTAGGAGAAGATGCATTCCAAGTCCACGACCACCGAGAGTGGTTTTCACCATTCTGGACCATAGTAAGTAGTTGAGACCCTTTAAGGTGACCGGGATAACCATAGGCCTAGTATTCTCAATTTATGAAGATCTCTAGTGAGCAACCTCAGCAGCTGGAACCGGGAAGGATGAAGTTTTATGGTTCAAAATACTTAGTTACCGCCCTAGATACCCAAAGCAACCCCTCTAAGACTGCTTTAAAGGTTTGAATCCAAACTGTACGGACACTGTAAAACCCTTCCCGAGGAAGATGAGTACGGACACGCTTGTGTTCCAACTAAAGATGCTTCCTTTCTTGCTTCTAAGGGCACAGATGACCACAAGATAGAACCTTGCACCTTTGGGATGAAAAGAAAAGAGGTTTCAATCGTGAAAGACACGGTCTTTAAGGAGGTGGACCGTACAATAATGGCGGACGCAGTTTTAAGATGAGCAGGAGCTCTAGACTTGCTCCGACCGCCGAACCTTAACCACAGACACTCGGAGGTAAGCTTCTTTCACCTCTTAGATGAAGAAAGGAGCCATCTTTACTGCTGAGTGGAGCTCCTTGGGAGTTTTATCCGTGCATCAATGGCGGATATCTTAGACTTTTGCTTAAAAACAACTAAACGCAAGTGATAACCATGTCTAGCCTTCATTCAACTCATTTCCCATGGATTTGAGGATCTTTGATCTCAGAGAATATAGGTTAAGACATGATTAACACAAGGAAAGCGTTTTCTTACAAGTATAACACGATTTGAAGAATCAAGGAAAGGAAGGCACACGAATAAGAGATTTGCGGAAGTTTAGAAAGGATTAAGACTGCTCTGATACCATGATAGTTTTGTAAGAGTTTATGAAGAATGAAGTATAGAGGAGAGTTAGATAATGAGGGAAATCGATTTTTATTATTATTGTGTTGCTTACAATGAGAGGCTGCTTAGCCTTAAATATAAATCTTCCTAGGTTACATGATAGGTTGTCTAGACTAGGGATAAGATAGTGTGCTTATAGAGCCGTTACATGAAGGCTTATCACTATCACACGCTTCCTTATACACAAGCTTCCCTTATCACACGAACCTTCTCATACCATTAGGCATGAACCAACTCCTCCTTGTACACACTCGGTCCAATATTAAGATGCGTTGAATCATCATCCAGTGGTTCTTCTTAGGAGCTTGCATATACTGGCTTACCTGATTCACAGCAAAACATAAGTCAGGTCTTGTAATAGTTAAGTAGATGAGCTTACCAACAAGTTTTCTGTAGAGCTTAGGGTCTTCGAATGCTTCTCCTTCTGGCTCCCCCTCAGTTTCAACTTTGTATCCTTCCTCTAAGGGGGTTCTAACCGCCTTTGCCTCCATCATTCCTGCATTGGTTAGTAGGTCTCTAACATATTTTCTTTGTGAGATAAACAGTCCATCTTTAAACCTGCATACTTCAATGCCCAAGAAATACTTAAGTTCACCAAGATCTTTTATATCAAACATAGACTTAAGGTATTCTTTTGTAGAAGCAATTCCTACCTTGTCATTCCCTGAGATGATAATATCATCTACATATATGAGAATGACAACTATACCTTCTTGGCTGTGGAGGGTGAACAAGGTGTGATCGGATTCAGATCTCCTAAAGCCTCTGTCTCTGAGAGTAACATTTAACTTGTGGTACCAGGCTCTAGGAGACTGTTTTAGCCCGTAAATTGCCTTTCTTAGTCTCAGGACTTTCCCTGGTGCAACAGAGTCTTCTAATCCAGGTGGTGGAGTCATGTAGACTTCTTCTTCTAGTTCTCCTTGTAGAAATGCGTTTTTGACATCCATTTGCCATAGCTCCCATTCCAAGTTTGCAGCTAGAGAGAGGACCACCCTGATTGTGTGCATCTTTGCCACTGGGGCAAATGTGTCTCTATAGTCATCTCCATAGGTTTGTGTGAAGCCTCTTGCGACTAGTCTAGCCTTGTGCCTTTCAATCTCTCCATTGCTTTGGTACTTAATAGTGAAGATCCATCTGGAGCTAACAGCCTTCTTTCCCTTAGGTAAGTCTGACTCATCCCATGTATGATTCTTTTCCATTGCTTTCCTTTCATCTGTTACAGCATCCCGCCAGACCTTAATGTCCTTTGCTTCATCATAGCTTCTAGGCACAGATTCTTGATCTAAGCTTCCAATGAACACTTGATGGCCTTGAGGGATTTGTACTAAGGAGCACACGGCTTGAGCAGGGTGAGCTACCGCATTATTATTGAAGTAAACCCTGGTATTCTTCCAGTTCTCAGCTGGAAATCTTTGCCGAGTACTTCTTCTGAGTTCAAGAGGAGCTTGATTTTGGATGGGACCTTCAGTGGGACCTTGAGTTCTTTGTGAACTTGATTCATCTTCTGAGCCTTGAGTACTTCCTGTTCTATCTTCTGAGCCTTGTCTATTACCCTCAGTCTCTGCCTGTTCTTTCTCCGGTCCTGAATCCATGTGATCAACAATTGAATCCTCTTGATCATGACCAGAGAATTGTTGCTCCCCCTCAGGATTAAGAGGATGAAGGGGATGATGGCTAGGAGAACCGTGAGGTGAGGAAATGCCAAGTCCTTCTAATATCTTCCTTAAGTTCTCAGCTCGATCAGAAGAGTGGGTAGAGATGTCCTTGATTGAATCCCATGTCCCTTCTTCAAAATAACTTGTAGTCTCTAAGAACTTAATATCCCGTGAGATGAGAACACGATTTGTCTCAGCATTGTAGCATTTATATCCCTTCTGTGTCGTGGAATAGCCCAGGAACATGGCTTTAGTGCTTTTGGCGTCTAGTTTTGTCCTTTGTTCTCCTGGAATCAACACATAGCAAACACACCCAAAAACTCTAATATGATCAAGTTGAGGTTTAGACTTTGTAAGTACCTCGAATGGGGATTGATCTAGTAATGTCTTGGTTGGAATACGGTTGATCAGGTAGCAAGCTGCAAGTAATGCATCTAGGCACCTTCATATGAAACATCAAAGCTCGAGTGACCTCCATGAGGTGCCGGTTCTTTCTTTCAGCAACGCCATTCTGTTGGGGGGTATAGGGGCAACTTGTTTGATGCTCAATTCCATGTTTGTTGAGGTAATGTTTGAATGCTTGGCTAGTATACTCTCCCCCATTGTCTGATCTAAAACACTTAACCTTTGCATCATACTGGTTAGTCACATATTTATTAAAGTTCATAAATGCTTCCAGAACTCTACCCTTAGATGGCATTAAGGTTATCCAAGTGTATTTAGATTTCTCATCAATAAAACTAACAAAGTATTTCTGATTATCTCTAGATAAACATGGTGCAGTCCATACATCAGAGTGAACAAGATCAAAGCAATTGGCATACATTGTTTGAGACTTAGGAAAAACAGACCTACAGTGTTTTCCTAGGATACAAGCTTCACATAAATCATTATTGAAAGACATCCTAGGAAACATTATTTCTAGAACTTTAAAATGAGGATGACCAAGCCTGGCATGCCATAAACCACCATTCATTTTAGAATTATTCAAATTGGAAAAGCAAGTAACTAAGCGGTTGGAAGAGAGGTCTTCAAGCACATATAAATCGTTTCTTGTAACACCTTTTCCAAGAACCTCTTGAGTTTCAATATCCTGAAACACAAAGTCATTAGGCCCAAAAATAGCATGGCAATTTAAATCTGTTGTGGCTCTTTTGACAGATAGTAAATTTGAGGTGAATGATGGCATGTAAAAGGCACGAGTTTCTTTGTTAAATAGCCTAAGATCTCCTACTCCTTCTATTGGCACATTAGTACCATTTGCAATCAAAACATTTCCTATGGCTGGTTCAACATTTTTAATCAGGTTAAGATCACTTATCATATGGTGAGATGCTCCTGAGTCTACTATAAGTGGTTTAGACTTAGTGAATGTATTAAATGAGGCATGTAGTGATCTACCAATGACGGCATTACCAGAGTTATCTTTGAAGGCTTTGATGAGAGCCTCAAGGTCGGACTTCTTGACATACTCAGACTGAGCTGATTGATAGGACACCATTTGAGCTGGTTGAACTTGAGTACCGCCACTTGTCCCGGATGAGTTTGATGAACTTGCTGGAGCATTGGTAAGTTGGTAAGGAAGGCCTTTCTTGTGGTAATGACCTATCTCCTGTGTGTAGTGAGCTCTGGGAACTTCTTTCCATTTGCTAGGCTTTAAGTGTGGATGAAGAATCCAACACTTTTCTTTGGTATGCCCTTTCCTTTTACAGTGATCACACATCATGTTCTTCTTGTCTTCCGGCTTGTAGAACCCTTTGTTGGCAGTAATTGTTTCTTCTTCTTGCTTGTAGATGCCCTTATGTGCTGTGATTAACTCTCCTTTCTTTCCAAACAAGCCATTTGATCCACATTCCTTCTGGATTTGAGAACATACATCTTCAAGAGAGGGAAGCTTGTCTAACCGCAGGATATGTTTGATAAGATCATTGTAGGCTGGACTTAAGATCATAAGGAGGCTTAACACCTTGTCCTGCTCTCGCCTTTCTTTGATAACTTCTGGATCAAAGGATGTTGGTCTAAGCATGTCAAGTTCTGCCCAAAGAGAACTGAATTTCCCAAAGAGAACTGTGAAATCTGAGTCATCTTGGTTGAGGTTGTGGATTGCCTGTTTGACTTGGAAGATGCGAGTCAGATTTGAGGTGTTCCCATAAACCTTTTTTAGAATTTCCCAAAGTTCCATTGAGGTTTCACAATGAGAGTAAGACTCAAGTATAGGTCCATCTAATGAGTTTTGGAGAATGGAGAGAACATAGAGGTCTTCTTGGTGCCATTTCCATTCATCAGTTATCACCATTTCTTCTCCATCCTCATTTTGGATCAGACAAGGTGGAGCTTCATTAAACAGTAGATGGTCCCCAAGACCTCTTCCTCCTAAAGCAGTTGTAATCATCCGAGACCATAACACATAGTTAAGGCCTTTGAGAATCACTGGGACAGAGATTTGCCGAGAGTTTTCCATACTTCAAGCTTTTGAGGACCGTACAATAATGGAGGTTGATGCTTGAGACCCACGTTGAGTTGAGTCTGACCAGGGAAGAGAATAGTTTGAAGGAGAAACTTGGGATGAGATGATTTTATCTTGAAATGAGCTGCCTTTAGCTTGGTTCAGCTTTCCTTTCACAAGCGATTTATAATCAGTACGGATGAAACACCCACTCTTCGTGGTTAGTGTTCAGGACTTCTTCTTTGAGGATTCAAGAGTTTGGCCTGTGGATAAACCTCCTGAACTGAAGAAAGACCAGAAAGGAGTTGCCTTTGATGAGTGTGAAAGGAGGTGTACGGACCACTGGGTTGAGCGAGCGCGGAGAAGACGAGTACAGCCTGTGATTCTAGAGCGCAAGACTTGGTCTTTTAAACCACCGGTTGTTTCTACAGAAAGGGTGAGTCTTTTTCACCTTCCTTGGAACAGAAATGACTTGGACCGAGAGCTTCTGGGAGACTTGGTCCGTACAACTATGGCGAGACCAAGGGAGCCGTACAACAATGGTGAAGAGAGATAGCTAAGAAACTAAGCTACTAAGACACAAGATATAACCACATCTAATCTTCCTCAACCCATCACCCATGGATCTGGGGATCTTAAATCTCAGAGAGGATAGATTAAGACATGTTTATCTTCAAGGTAAGTGCTTGATTCTTAGCTTTGGATTCGAATGAAAAGAAAGAAAAGAAATTTGCGGATTATGAAAGATGAAAGAGCAACCTTGCTCTGATACCATATAAGTTTTAGAGATTCAAGTTTATAGAGTTTTAGAGAGTTTTAGAGAGCTAGAGAGATTTAGGGAGTTTAGAGAGTATGAGAAACATGTTTTTATTATTCGAATTGCTTGAATACAAGAGAAGGCCTTAGAGGTCCTTTTATAGCAAAATAAATAAACCTAGGTGCTTCTACTTTAGGTAAAGATGAGAGGACTCCTTTTGTGCTGGCGGCTTCCTTCCCCTTTTGTGCTGGCATGGATGAGTCACCAGCCCTTCTAGAAGATCCTACTAGCCGTTAGCACCCTCATTTCCTTTGATTGAATGCACCTTCATTCCAACACCTTTGTGATTCTTTCTTAGAGGCTGATTTGAATGATTGAATTCTTCTGGAATTGGAGGCTCCCCCTCATGGATTGCTCTCCTTCATTGGTTTTGAGACTCCTTCTCACGGATTGCTCTTCCAACATCACAACTGATTAACATCTTTTCCTGCATAAGAAGAAACACAAACAAAATACTAGATTCTCATGACTTCAAGAGTTAGACTCATAATAGCAAAACCAGAGGACACATTCAAGAGATTTTGACACAAACTCCAATTCTTTCTTTCTTAATATTATATTTTAGATTTGGGCTTTTGGATTCAACAAAGTTTCTGATGCAATGCATACCACCATGGTTCTCTTTCCCAAATTCTCACAGAAGCACAATAGGATTCATCATGGTTTTTAAGTCCTGTTCTTCCCTAGTCCTCGGCCACCTAGAGTAGTCTTTACCATTCTGGACCATAGAAGGTAGTAAAGTCCCTTTAAGGTCACAGGGATAGCCATAGACCTTGTGTTCTCCATTTTTAGAAGATCCCCTTAAGAAGACCCGAATGAAGAACTAAAAGATTTCGAGTTACAAGTGATTCTGTGACTTAGAAGACCTCAAGAGAATCACCTTTATCCTAACACCGTTCCAACCTTAATCCAATAAGCTCCTTTTCTTTAAGAACACACCTTAAGAAGCAACCAGCCAAAACACACCAAACCCAGAACAGAGTATCCTACTTGTGTCCTAAGAAAGACAAAGTACTCAACCAGACACAGAACGGCTACTCAGGGAGATAAGGCGAACCTTAACAAGACTCAGCAGCACTGTCTTGAGAGGAAAGGAGCTACCTTTAAGGTTTTAACGTGGGTTGTACGGATTCTGTGAAAAACCTTGTCGAGGAAGACGAGTACGGACACTCCTGGGTTCAGCTAAAGACACCACCTTTCAAGCTTCTAAAGCCACAGATGAGCTCAGGTAGATCCTTCAACCTTAGAACTGAAGAGGGAAGAAGGACCAATCGTGAAAGACACGGTCTTTAGAGAGGATGACCGTACACCAATGGCGGACACAGTTTTAAGGTGAGCCGGTGCTCTTGACTTGCTCCGACCACTGAACTTTTAACAACAGATGAACTAAAGGAAGCTTCTTTCACTACTCAGATGAAGAAAGGAGCAGTCTTGACCGCTGAGCAGAGCTTCCTTGGGAGATTCATCCGTACAATAATGGAGACAACTTAGACCTTGCTTAAAAACAACTAAACACAAGGGATAACCATGTCTAGCCTTCATTCAACTCATTTCCCATGGATTTGAGGATCTTTTATCTTAGAGAAGATAGACTAAGACATGATTAACACAAGGTAAGCGTTTTCAGCAAGCATAAAATGATTTGAAGAAACAAGAAAAAGATAAGACACTAGAGTATAAGATTTGCGGAAGATTAGAGAGAATCAAGAATGCTCTGATACCATGATAGTTTTGTATGAATAAGAGTTTAGGAATGGAAGAGAGTATGAAGAAGAGAGTATAGAAGTGTTATCTAATGAGAGAAATCGATTCCATTATTTTTGTGTTGCATACAATGAGAGGCTGCTTAGCCTTAAATAGAAATCTTCCTAGGTTACATGATAGGTTGTCTAGACTAGGGATAAGTTAGTGTGCTTATAGAGCCGTTACATGAAGGCTTATCACTATCACACGCTTCCTTATACACAAGCTTCCCTTCCATATACCTTATCACACGAACCTTCTCTTATCATTAGGCATGAACCAACTCCTCCTTGTACACACTCGGTCCAATATGCAAGACATTAATGGTGCCTAAGACAAGAATGGAAAGAGAGTTAATAGGCTGGAAGACATTAATGTCGCTTAAGACAAGAATGGAAAGAGAGTTAGTAGCCAGAATTATTTATAGGAAGATTGTTAATAGTTCCCATCTTAGGTTTAGGCAAGGAATTGTTTATGGGAAGTAAATATGTAGACTCTTTAATGTATTTATTGTAAGGCCACTATAAATACCCTAACATATGTAACCAATTACTGAAGGAAATACAATCATCCTTCTCTATTCTCTAAAGGCAGCCGACATCTCACTCTCTCTCTCTTGTCACAAAATTCTCTCTTCTTTCACATACTAATCCGCATATTCTTACATGGTATCAGAGCCTTGGCTCATTTAATCTCAAAATCTCTGCTACTCTTGAAATAAATCCTCCTAATCTCCTCACTCTGAGATTGAACAATCCTCAAATCCTTGTGGTGCTGAGTTGTGAGAGGTTAGGATTATTTATTTCTTAAATACACTTCATCCTACTCTTTCATCACCAAAATCGTTTGTAAACATCACGGAAGGCACAAGAGTTGTTGTTCCAGTAACTTTGAAAGGGGTTAATTACCTCCTATGGACTAGGACCACCAAGACAGTGCTATGTAGCCGTGGATTATGGAGCCACATCCTTAGGAGTGAAGAACCTAATGTTGCAGTTAAAGCAACTGGTCAAGAAGTGACTATCACCAATGAAGACAGGTGGTTTTAAGAAGACCAACTAGTCTTATCTGTGATTCAAAACTCACTTGAATCCACCATCCTTGAAGCATACTCCTACTGTAAGACAGCCAAAGAGCTGTGGGAGACCCTTCAAAACGTCTTTGACAACACCTCCAATATCAGCCGTGTGTTTGAAGTTAAGAAAGCCATCAATGAGTTAACTCAAGAAGACATGGAGTTAACTCAACACTTTGGAAAATTCAGGTCCTTATAGGCTGAACTTGAGATGCTTATACCAAGCACATTAGATCCCATGATGCTGAATGAGAGGCGTGAACAAGATAAGGTATTTCGACTTCTCTTGACACTAAATTTCTCCTACAATGATCTCATCAAAGACCTCCTAAGGTCAGACACTTTTCCAAGTCTTTAAGAAGTGTGCAACAAGATTCAGAAGGAAGAAGGTTCACTTGGTCTCTTTGGAGGGAAAGGAGAACTCATCTCAGCCAACAAAGCTGCTATGTACCATAAGGGAGGCCCTAACGGTGGAGAAAGGAGGGCATACTGTGACCACTGCAAGAAGGAAGGACATACCAAGGACAAGTGTTGGATACTTCATCCACACTTAAAGCCAAAAATGGGAACTTAACCAAGAGCCAACCTCACTCAAGAAGCACCTCTTGAACCAAGGATCAAGGCAAGCTCTAGCTCATTTACGCCAACCGCTGAGGGAGAAGGGAAAGAACTTGCAACATTCCAATACGATTTTGTGAGAAAATCGGACCTTGATGCACTGGTCAAGGCACTCGAGGAATCAAACCTCTCTGGTAACTCATTCCAGGCTTTAAATATCTCTAAACCACTTATTGTAGACTCAGGAGCCTCTCATCATATGATTAGTGATAAGAATCTAATGAGTAATATAGAACCGGCTTTAGGAGATGTATTAGTAGCTAATGGAGATAAGATACCAACTAGAGGAATTGTAAACCTTAAGTTATTTGATAAAGAATGAACTGCCTACATTCACCTCTAACTTACTAAGTGTTAAGAAGACAGCCTCTGATCTTAATTGTTATGCAATATTTGGTCATAATGATGTTTATTTTCAGGATATTAAGACCAATAAAGTACTTGGAAAAGGAGTGACCAAGAATGATTTGTATGTTCTTGAGGACATACAATCAGATTCAACTCTATCTATTGCTTTTAATTTTATTTTAAATAAGGCTAATAGTGCTATTTGACATTCTAGACTAAGACATCTCCATTATAGGGCCTTAGAGCTATTGTTGCCAAGCATGTCTTTTAAAAATAAAGAATGTGAAGTTTGTATACTTGGAAAACATTGTAGATCAGTGTTTCCCAAGTCTTAAACTATTTATAAAAATTGTTTTGATCTTATTCACTCTGATGTTTGGACTTCACCATGCATGTCTAGGGATAATCATAAGTACTTTGTCACATTTATAGATCAAAAATCAAAATATACATGGATTACACTCTTACCAACAAAAGATACGGTGCTAGAAGCATTTACTAAGTTTCAAGCATATGTGATTAACCATTACAATGCCAAGATCAAAATCTTTAGATCAGATAATGGAGGAGAATACACAAATCTAGCATTCAAAAAATACTTGGACAAACATGGAATCATCCACCAAACTAGTTGTCATACACACCACAACAGAATGGAGTTGCTGAAAGGAAGAACCGGCACCTCATGGAGGTGGCACGGTCCATCATGTTCCAAATCAATGTTCCAAAGAAATTTTAAAAGATGCCCTTATCACAGCTTGCTATCTCATCAATCGCCTACCTACTAAAGTCTTAGAGGACTGAACTACATTTGAGGTACATAACAAAAGTAAACCATCAATCTCACATTTACGAGTCTTTGGGTGTGTGTGTTATGTACTTGTTCCAGGAAAACAGAGAAATAAATTGGATACAAATGCTGTTGGTTTTTCGGAAGTAAAAGGAGAGATTAGGTGAGTTTCATGGTGAAGCTCGACAAGAAGAATGAGGAAGAATAAAGTGAATAGTTTATTGCTAAAAGTGTATTTACAACAATATGGGAAGTGACCTTTTAATAGGCTGAGCTACACATGACAGGATTCAAATAGGAAAGGGACGTGGTGGCTTGTCCAAGGAGAGAAAGCGACCCCTCATAAACGGCTAGCACCACCCGTGACTTCTCCTTGCAGCCTCACTTCCTTCTAGAAGGTCTTCTTGTTGTCACAACACTTCTTGACATTATTAATGGGCTTGGAAGGAGTCTTCATGTGCTGACTGACCTGATTCACAGCAAAGCATAGATCAGGTCTGGTGATAGTAAGGTATATTAACTTACCCACAAGCCGTCTGTATTGTGCAACATCTTCATAGAGTTCAGCTGCATTCTCCCCCTCTCGAATGACCTTGTAGTCATCTGCTACAGGTGACTTGGCTGGTTTGGCATCTAGGTAACCTGTCTCAGTTAGAAGGTCAGTAATGTATTTTCTTTGGGAAAGAAAAAGGCCTGTCAAGGAGCGGCATACTTCAATCCCAAGAAAATATTTTAGTTCCCCTAAGTCTTTGATATCAAAGGTGGATTTGAGAAAGGATTTAGTATGTTGAATACCAACCTGGTTGTCCCCGGAGATGATAAGATCATCTACATAGATGAGGACAACAACTATACCTTGGTCATTTTGAAGGGTGAACATCGTGTGGTCAGCCTCTGATCGCCTGAAGCCATGATCCCTAAGGGTAAAGCTAAGCTTGTGATACCAAGCCCTGGGAGACTGTTTAAGGCCATAAATGGCTTTTCTCAACCGAAGAACCTTGCCTGGTGCAACAATGTTATCAAGGCCAGGCGGTGGTGTCATATAAACCTCATCTTCAAGCTCTCCCTGAAGGAAAGCATTCCGGACGTCCATTTGCCACAAATCCCATGATTAATTGGTGGCTAGGGAGAGGACAACTCTCACTGTTGGGAGCTTAGCTACCGGGGCAAATATGTCACCATAGTCCTGGCCGTATGTTTGGGTGAACCCTCGAGCGACCAGTCTTGCCTTATAGCGTTCAATATCTCCATTACTCTGGTACTTGATGGTGAACACCCACTTGGAGCTGACCGCACGTTTGCCCTTAGGTAGAATGGCTTCGTCCCATGTGTGGTTTCGTTCCATGGCCCCTACTTCATCAGCAACAGCATCTCGCCAAACCTTCAGTTGCTTAGCTTCCTCATAGGACGAAGGAATGGTGTCTTTCTCAATTTTGCCAAGGAAGGCCTGATGATCAGATGGGGCAAGGGCAAGAGAGCATGTGGCCTGAACTGGATGGGCCACAGCATGAGCATTGTAGTACACCCTGGTGTTGATCCAGTTGGATGAATCCCTTCTTAGTCGCGTACTTCGCCTAAGAACTGGTGGACCGACTTCTTCATCTGCCACCACGGTCTGACCTGATCTAGAAGATGAGCTTTCTGTTTGTGAAGGGTCCGGGTGAGTCACGACATGTGGAGTTGGTGGACCGGAAGTCCCTGCATGACTAGGAACCGCAGGAGTGTGGTCTGATGGAGGTGAAGGCTGCGGTTGTTATCCTGATGGTCGGGTTGATCAATAATGATCCAGGTGATCTAGGAGGAACCGGAGGCTAGATGCCTGGACAGAAGGCTTAGCAAGGTCTTTCAGGCTGGCCCAATCCTGTTTGTCATGATATCCTTGTTCCTCTAAGAACCTCACGTCCCTGGAGACCATAGTTCTATTGGTGGTTGGATCAAAGCACTTGTACCCTTTCTGACTAGATGAATACCCAATGAAGATACACCGTGTTGCTTTTGGCACACGCATCCGAATACCCTAAGGTGATCAACCACTGGTGGAGTTTTGTTAAGTACTTGAAATGGTGATCGATCATCCAAGATTCTGGTGGGTATTCGGTTGATCAAATAGCAAGCGGTCATGACCGCATCTCCCCAAAAACGTTTAGGTACACCAGTGTAGAACATCATGGAACGGGCCACCTCCATGAGATGCCTATTCTTTCTCTCGGCCACACCATTCTGCTGTGGATTGTATGGGCAAGAAGTCTGGTGCAAAATCCCATGTTTGGTGAGGTGTTCCTTAAACTGATGACTGATGTATTCACCTCCATTATCTGTTCTTAGAATTTTAATATTAGCTTGATAATGGTTAGTGACATAGTTTTGAAATTTTGTAAATGCCTCAAACACACGATCCTTAGATGGTAGTAAAGTGAGCCATGTGTATTTAGACTTCTCATCTATAAAGGTCACAAAGTATTTGTTGTTATCTCTGGATATGCAAGGTGAGGTCCAAACATCTGAGTGGATTAGATCAAAGCATTTTTCATAGATGGTGGTAGATTTAGGAAAAACGGATTTGCAATGTTTCCCTAGAATACAATCTTCACAACTAGAATTCTCAAAAGAAACATTGGGTAGCATAAGCTTTAGTGCACGAAAATGAGGGTGACCTAACCTAGCATGCCACATTGCATCAAGCTTAACCGAAAAACATGAATTAAAGGAAACAGGTTGTGAACTACTAAGATAAGTGTCTTCCAAGATATATAGATCATCTTTAGCTACTCCTCTCCCAAGCAGTCTCATGCTCTCAATATCCTGAAAGTGTACATTGTTAGGACTGAATATGGCATAGCAATTTAGATCAGTAGTGGCCTTCTTTACTGATAATAGGTTAGAAGTAAAGCTAGGCATAAATAGAGCTTTGAATTCTTTATCAAATAGCTTAAGGTTGCCTATTCCTTTGACTGGTATTCTTGTTCCATTAGCTATCTCCACATTACCTAGAGCCGGTTCTAGATTGCTTAATAAATCAGGATTGCTAATCATGTGGTGTGAAGCTCCTGAGTCAACAACTAAAGCCTGACTAGGTCTATAAGAGTAGAGAGAGATACTAGACTCCTTGAGGGAAGCAATGGATTGGAGAATGACATCCAGGTCTGATCTTCTCATTACATCATTTGGTGATGGTGTAGAGGAGTTTTTAACACTGGCGGTCATAGCAGCCCCATCTTCATATCTTCTTGATGGACCAGCTTGTCCCGGTTCATTGGGTGTTATCTGGCCAAGGTTTGCCTTGGACCCTCCTTGAAAGCGATTGGTAGGTGGCCTCGGTGTGCTTGGTCTGAGGTGGGGATGGAGAATCCAGCACTGCCCCTTGTTGTGTCCCTTTCGTTTGCAATGGTCACATATCCATGCTTTCTTATCTTCGTTTCTGAACATGACCTTGTTGGCTGTAGGGAGTTCACCTCTTCTTCCAAAGAGACCATGCGAACCTTGCTCCTTTTGAATCTGTGCACACACTTCATCGAAGCTTGGGAGCTTGTCTGACCTGAGGAGGTGCTTGATTAGGTCATTATACATGGTGTTTAAGGTGAGCAGAAGACCAAACGCACGGTCTTGTTCTTTTCTTTCAAGTAGGACCGCTTGGTCCATGGTTTGGGCCTGAGGGCTTCTAGTTCTGCCCAATGTGCTTGGTACTTGCCAAGGTGTTTAGTGAAGTCTCCATCTTCTTGGCTAAGTGTGGTAAGGGACCTCTTTATTTCAAATACCGGAGTCAAGTTAGACACATTGCCATACACATTTTTGAGAGTTTCCCAGAGATCCCTTGCGGTTTCACAATAGGAATAGGCTTCAAGGATGGAAACTTCAAGAGAGCTTTGGAGTATGGCCAGCACGGTTTGATCTTCTTGAAACCATTTGGTTTCTTCAGCTAGAGCAACCGTTTATTCTTCCTCTGTGGAGTCTTCCTTTGGGGCAAGAGTTTTGTGGGTATGCTCCCAAAGTCCGCGGCTGCACAACGCGGTCCTTGCTGTCCTAGACCACAGCAAGTAGTTCTGTCCCTTCTAGATGATGAAAATGACAAGTTGTTTGTTGCTTTCCATGGCGGTTCTTTCTGGATTTCATATTTCAAGAGTATGAACCACTGGTTAATACTATTGTCCAGCGGTTAAAGAGAGATGGCTGGGATTTTAAGGAGACGGTTTGAAGGAAGATGAAGATGGAGAGATGAATTGAACAGAGTGGTGGATAATCTCAGGAAATAACCAGTCCTATCTATAAGTTTTAGAGATTCAAGTTTATAGAGTTTTAGAGAGTTTTAGAGAGCTAGAGAGATTTAGGGAGTTTAGAGAGTATGAGAAACATGTTTTTATTATTCGAATTGCTTGAATACAAGAGAAGGCCTTAGAGATCCTTTTATAGCAAAATAAATAAACCTAGGTGTTTCTACTTTAGGTAAAGATGAGAGGACTCCTTTTGTGCTGGCGGCTTCCTTCCCCTTTTGTGCTGGCATGGATGAGTCACCAGCCCTTCTAGAAGATCCTACTAGCCGTTAGCACCCTCATTTCCTTTGATTGAATGCACCTTCATTCCAACACTCCCCCTCAAGTTTAAATCATTGGTGAATGATTAAAACTTGGACACCAATAGGATTCACCTCATTAAAAACCTTAAAATGCAAAACCCAGTGGGACAAAAGCATTTTAAGGGAAAAAGAGTATGAATCCTTCTTGATAGGGAAGTTACTGGAATGGGAGAGATGTGAGTCCAAGCTTTGAATGAATGAACTCACAAACCCTTACACTTGCTGCCTTAGTGAATATGTCTGCCAATTGATCAGAACTCTTGGTATAGCATGGAAGTATAATTCCTTGAGCCACGGCCTCTCTCACCTTGTGGCAGTCAACTTCAATGTGCTTAGTGCGTTCATGAAAGACAGAATTGGATGCAATATGAATGGCCGCCTGGTTGTCACAATGCATTGTGATTGGTGTATTGCTTTCAATGTTGAAGTCTTTGAGGAGAGCCTTTAGCCATATACACTCAGTGGTTAGTTTCCTCATGGCCCGATACTCAGCTTCAGCACTTGAGCAGGATACTACCTTCTGCTTCTTGGTCTTCCAAGTGACAAGATTTCCTCCTATAAAGGTGCAATATCCTGTGGTTGATTTCCTGTCTTTCCTATCCCCAGCCCAATCAGCATCACAGTAGCCAACGATCTCAGCATTCTTATTCTTTCCCATCCAAACTCCTTGAGTGTAAGTCCCTTTAAGATATCTTAAGATGCGTTGAATCATCATCCAGTGGTTCTTCTTAGGAGCTTGCATATACTGGCTTACCTGATTCACAGCAAAACATAAGTCAGGTCTTGTAATAGTTAAGTAGATGAGCTTACCAACAAGTTTTATGTAGAGCTTAGGGTCTTCGAATGCTTCTCCTTCTGGCTCCCCCTCAGTTTCAACTTTGTATCCTTCCTCTAAGGGGGTTCTAACCGCCTTTGCCTACATCATTCCTGCATTGGTTAGTAGGTCTCTAACATATTTTCTTTGTGAGATAAACAGTCCATCTTTAAACCTGCATACTTCAATGCCCAAGAAATACTTAAGTTCACCAAGATCTTTTATATCAAACATAGACTTAAGGTATTCTTTTGTAGAAGCAATTCCTACCTTGTCATTCCCTGAGATGATAATATCATCTACATATATGAGAATGACAACTATACCTTCTTGGCTGTGGAGGGTGAACAAGGTGTGATCGGATTCAGATCTTCTAAAGCCTCTGTCTCTGAGAGTAACATTCAACTTGTGGTACCAGGCTCTAGGAGACTGTTTTAGCCCGTAAATTGCCTTTCTTAGTCTCAGGACTTTCCCTGGTGCAACAGAGTCTTCTAATCCAGGTGGTGGAGTCATGTAGACTTCTTCTTCTAGTTCTCCTTGTAGAAATGCGTTTTTGACATCCATTTGCCATAGCTCCCATTCCAAGTTTGCAGCTAGAGAGAGGACCACCCTGATTGTGTGCATCTTTGCCACTGGGGCAAATGTGTCTCTATAGCCATCTCCATAGGTTTGTGTGAAGCCTCTTGCGACTAGTCTAGCCTTGTGCCTTTCAATCTCTCCATTGCTTTGATACTTAATAGTGAAGATCCATCTGGAGCTAACAGCCTTCTTTCCCTTAGGTAAGTCTGACTCATCCCATGTATGATTATTTTCCATTGCTTTCCTTTCATCTGTTACAGCATCCCGCCAGACCTTAATGTCCTTTGCTTCATCATAGCTTCTAGGCACAGATTCTTGATCTAAGCTTCCAATGAACACTTGATGGCCTTGAGGGATTTGTACTAAGGAGCACACGGCTTGAGCAGGGTGAGCTACCGCATTATTATTGAAGTAAACCCTGGTATTCTTCCAGTTCTCAGCTGGAAATCTTTGCCGAGTACTTCTTCTGAGTTCAAGAGGAGCTTGATTTTGGATGGGACCTTCAGTGGGACCTTGAGTTCTTTGTGAACTTGATTCATCTTCTGAGCCTTGAGTACTTCCTGTTCTATCTTCTGAGCCTTGTCTATTACCCTCAGTCTCTGCCTGTTCTTTCTCCGGTCCTGAATCCATGTGATCAACAATTGAATCCTCTTGATCATGACCAGAGAATTGTTGCCCCCCCTCAGGATTAAGAGGATGAAGGGGATGATGGCTAGGAGAACCGTGAGGTGAGGAAATGCCAAGTCCTTCTAATATCTTCCTTAAGTTCTCAGCTCGATCAGAAGAGTGGGTAGAGATGTCCTTGATTGAATCCCATGTCCCTTCTTCAAAATAACTTGTAGTCTCTAAGAACTTAACATCCCGTGAGATGAGAACACGATTTGTCTCAGCATTGTAGCATTTATATCCCTTCTGTGTCGTGGAATAGCCCAGGAACATGGCTTTAGTGCTTTTGGCGTCTAGTATTGTCCTTTGTTCTCCTGGAATCAACACATAGCAAACACACCCAAAAACTCTAATATGATCAAGTTGAGGTTTAGACTTTGTAAGTACCTCGAATGGGGATTGATCTAGTAATGTCTTGGTTGGAATACGGTTGATCAGGTAGCAAGCTGCAAGTAATGCATCTCCCCAGAAACGTTTAGGCACCTTCATATGAAACATCAAAGCTCGAGTGACCTCCATGAGGTGCCGGTTCTTTCTTTCAGCAACGCCATTCTGTTGGGGGGTATAGGGGCAACTTGTTTGATGCTCAATTCCATGTTTGTTGAGGTAATGTTTGAATGCTTGGCTAGTATACTCTCCCCCATTGTCTGATCTAAAACACTTAACCTTTGCATCATACTGGTTAGTCACATATTTATTAAAGTTCATAAATGCTTCCAGAACTCTACCCTTAGATGGCATTAAGGTTATCCAAGTGTATTTAGATTTCTCATCAATAAAACTAACAAAGTATTTCTGATTATCTCTAGATAAACATGGAGCAGTCCATACATCAGAGTGAACAAGATCAAAGCAATTGGCATACATTGTTTGAGACTTAGGAAAAACAAACCTACAGTGTTTTCCTAGGATACAAGCTTCACATAAATCATTATTGAAAGACATCCTAGGAAACATTATTTCTAGAACTTTAAAATGAGGATGACCAAGCCTGGCATGCCATAAACCACCATTCATTTTAGAATTATTCAAATTGGAAAAACAAGTAACTAAGCGGTTGGAAGAGAGGTCTTCAAGCACATATAAATCGTTTCTTGTAACACCTTTTCCAAGAACCTCTTGAGTTTCAATATCCTGAAACACAAAGTCATTAGGCCCAAAAATAGCATGGCAATTTAAATCTGTTGTGGCTCTTTTGACAGATAGTAAATTTGAGGTGAATGATGGCATGTAAAAGGCACGAGTTTCTTTGTTAAATAGCCTAAGATCTTCTACTCCTTCTATTGGCACATTAGTACCATTTGCAATCAAAACATTTCCTATGGCTGGTTCAACATTTTTAATCAGGTTAAGATCACTTATCATATGGTGAGATGCTCCTGAGTCTACTATAAGTGGTTTAGACTTAGTGAATGTATTAAATGAGGCATGTAGTGATCTACCAATGACGGCATTACCAGAGTTATCTTTGAAGGCTTTGATGAGAGCCTCAAGGTCGGACTTCTTGACATACTCAGACTGAGCTGATTGATAGGACACCATTTGAGCTGGTTGAACTTGAGTACCGCCACTTGTCCCGGATGAGTTTGATGAACTTGCTGGAGCATTGGTAAGTTGGTAAGGAAGGCCTTTCTTGTGGTAATGACCTATCTCCTGTGTGTAGTGAGCTCTGGGAACTTCTTTCCATTTGCTAGGCTTTAAGTGTGGATGAAGAATCCAACACTTTTCTTTGGTATGCCCTTTCCTTTTACAGTGATCACACATCATGTTCTTCTTGTCTTCCGGCTTGTAGAACCCTTTGTTGGCAGTAATTGTTTCTTCTTCTTGCTTGTAGATGCCCTTATGTGCTGTGATTAACTCTCCTTTCTTTCCAAACAAGCCATTTGATCCACATTCCTTCTGGATTTAAGAACATACATCTTCAAGAGAGGGAAGTTTGTCTGACCGCAGGATATGTTTGATAAGATCATTGTAGGCTGGACTTAAGATCATGAGGAGGCTGAACACCTTGTCCTGCTCTCGCCTTTCTTTGATAACTTCTGGATCAAAGGATGTTGGTCTAAGCATGTCAAGTTCTGCCCAAAGAGAACTGAATTTCCCAAAGAGAACTGTGAAATCTGAGTCATCTTGGTTGAGGTTGTGGATTGCCTGCTTGACTTGGAAGATGCGAGTCAGATTTGAGGTGTTCCCATAAACCTTTTTTAGAATTTCCCAAAGTTCCATTGAGGTTTCACAATGAGAGTAAGACTCAAGTATAGGTCCATCTAATGAGTTTTGGAGAATGGAGAGAACATAGAGGTCTTCTTGGTGCCATTTCCTTTCATCAGTTATCACCATTTCTTCTCCATCCTCATTTTGGATCAGACAAGGTGGAGCTTCATTAAACAGTAGATGGTCCCCAAGACCTCTTCCTCCTAAAGCAGTTTTAATCATCCGAGACCATAACACATAGTTAAGGCCTTTGAGAATCACTGGGACAGAGATTTGCCGAGAGTTTTCCATACTTCAAGCTTTTGAGGACCGTACAATAATGGAGGTTGATGCTTGAGACCCACATTGAGTTGAGTCTGACCAGGGAAGAGAATAGTTTGAAGGAGAAACTTGGGATGAGATGATTTTATCTTGAAATGAGCTGCCTTTAGCTTGGTTCAGCTTTCCTTTCACAAGCGATTTATAATCAGTACGGATGAAACACCCACTCTTCGTGGTTAGTGTTCAGGACTTCTTCTTTGAGGATTCAAGAGTTTGGCCTGTGGATAAACCTCCTGAACTGAAGAAAGACCAGAAAGGAGTTGCCTTTGATGAGTGTGAAAGGAGGTGTACGGACCACTGGGTTGAGCGAGCGCGGAGAAGACGAGTACGGCCTGTGATTCTAGAGCGCAAGACTTGGTCTTTTAAACCACCGGTTGTTTCTACAGAAAGGGTGAGTCTTTTTCACCTTCCTTGGAACAGAAATGACTTGGACCGAGAGCTTCTGGGAGACTTGGTCCGTACAACTATGGCGAGACCAAGGGAGCCGTACAACAATGGTGAAGAGAGATAGCTAAGAAACTAAGCTACTAAGACACAAGATATAACCACATCTAATCTTCCTCAACCCATCACCCATGGATCTGGGGATCTTAAATCTCAGAGAGGATAGATTAAGACATGTTTATCTTCAAGGTAAGTGCTTGATTCTTAGCTTTGGATTCAAATGAAAAGAAAGAAAAGAAATTTGCGGATTATGAAAGATGAAAGAGCAACCTTGCTCTGATACCATATAAGTTTTAGAGATTCAAGTTTATAGAGTTTTAGAGAGTTTTAGAGAGCTAGAGAGATTTAGGGAGTTTAGAGAGTATGAGAAACATGTTTTTATTATTCGAATTGCTTGAATACAAGAGAAGGCCTTAGAGGTCCTTTTATAGCAAAATAAATAAACCTAGGTGCTTCTACTTTAGGTAAAGATGAGAGGACTCCTTTTGTGCTGGCGGCTTCCTTCCCCTTTTGTGCTGGCATGGATGAGTCACCAGCCCTTCTAGAAGATCCTACTAGCCGTTAGCACCCTCATTTCCTTTGATTGAATGCACCTTCATTCCAACACTATCTTCTCACAACTCAACACCAAATGGATGTTTGAGGATTGTTATAATCTCAGAGTGAGTAAGATAAGGAAAGTTTATTTGAAGAGTCGGTATGTATGTTACACACCTAGAGAGAATTCGAAGTGAGTTAGGGAAGATTTTGGAGAAACTTTGCTATTAACCACTGGTCAATAGCGGATGAGCCCAGAATTTGAGTGTTCTTGAGTGAGGAGGCTAATGGCGTGAGGTGAAGGAGTGTTAAAGAGTATGAAGGAGTATAAAGGAGATTATGGATCAAGATTGCTCTGATACCATGTTGGTTTTGCGGAAGTAAGAGGAGAGATTAGGTGAGTTTCATGGTGAAGCTTGACAAGAAGAATGAGGAAGAAGACAGGAAGAATTAAGTGAAGAGTTTATTGCTAAAAGTGTATTTACAACAATGTGGGAAGTGGCCTTTAAATAGGCTGAGCTACACATGACAGGATTCAAATAGGAAAGGGACGTGGTGGCTTGTCCAAGGAGAGAAAGCGACCCCTCATAAACGGCTAGTACCACCCGTGACTTCTCCTTGCAGCCTCACTTCCTTCTAGAAGGTCTTCTTGTTGTCACAACACTTCTTGACATTATTAATGGGCTTGGAACTCATTTAGACTAGGCCAAAGTGGGCTGCACAGTTTTGGACAATACTTGGACCAAGCCTTTAACGAGCCGTGATACCCAAGTGTGTGTGCCGTGCTCTATAAATGCTACAATCCAGAGACTAGGAAGGTACTGAAAGATTATGAGATTTGAGAGATTTGTAGAATGAGAGAATGAGAGATTAGAGAGAATTAGAGACTTAGAGAGAAGAATGATTTATTAGAAAATGAGAATTATGAATTCTTACTTACAAAATGTGAAGGGAGTAAAGTATTTATACTAATCTAGTCTAGGCCTGTTTGGATACAAGGATAGTCTTATACATAAATGGCTTACAAGGATAACATAATTCTATAATACAAACAAGCCTTAAACTCTCCCTTTTACATACATATAAATCGCCATTTATCTAGAAATAAAGGCTTTCATAAATTTATCACTTCTTCTTCATTCCAACACTCCCCCTCAAGCTTAAGACATAAGATGTTTAAGCTTGCAACCATGAAGCATTACCTCATTAAAAACCTAGAGAAGGAAAACCCAATTGGGACAAAACCTTTTCTAGGGAAAAAGAGTATAACACTCCATGTTGGGATCATTGGTGTGGAATGGTCATGAGGCCAAGTCTTGGATAGATTGAGGCTCCAGTTTTAAGAGATGTTGCCTTGGTAAATACATCAGCTAGTTGGTCCTTATTGGATTGAAGCCTTAGGCTTGAAGCTGAAAAAGTTAATGAAGCCCAAGCCCAAATCAGAAGTTCAAGGTCTGTGCATTAGGCTGAGATAATGAAGTGAAGCCCAGGGTCTGTCCACGCATGTGCAACACAAGGCCTGAATTAAGTAAGCCCAAACAAGCCCAAAACTGTCCAAGACACCTTCTAGAAGCTCTCCTAGGCGTGGGTTTGGAGAGGGAAGGAAGAGTCACATGTTGGCTTAACCAATTTGAATTTCTAGCTGTTAGGAGCTGTCACTTTCACCATTTGGTGAAGTGCCTTTGTCTTATCTCTATTCTCTGGCTATAAATACATTGTATGCTCACCATAAATCAATCAAGGAAATATAATCCTCCTTCCATACTCTCTGTCTCACAATCTCTCTCTATTATTTTCACTTTTGTTCTTCCATTATCAAATATAAACCCAGAAACTCTCCTACCTATTCTAACTATTATTCTGCAAATTCTAACATGGTATCAGAGCTTGGTTTTGGATCAAGCAAATTATCTGTTTACTCTTGCAATAACTTGTTCTAATCTACTCACTCTGAGATTAATTAATCCTCAAAACCATGTGGTGCTGAGTTGTGAGAGGTTAGGATAGGTTATTTCTTGAGAATTACTCAACTCTCTTCCCAAACAAACCACTTTCTCAATCTACTCTTGCAATAACTTTTTCTAATCTACTCACTCTGAGATTAATCAATCCTCAAAACCAAGTGGTGCTGAGTTGTGAGAGGTTAGGATAGGTTATTTCTTGAGAATTACTCACTCCATTCCTCAATTCAGCTACTCAACTCTCTTTCCAAACAAACCACTTTCTCAAAACCCTTACCATTTGCTTTTATCCAGTGGTTAATAGCTATACCCAACGGTCCCTAGCTCAAATTCAAACAAAAACGTGTGTAAACACCATGGAAAGTTCAAGAGTGGTTGTTCCAGTGACACTGAAAGGGGTCAACTACCTTTTATGGGCTAGAACCACCAAGACAGTGTTGTGTAGCCGTGGCTTATGGAGCCACATCCTCAAGAGTGAAACTTCCATTGCCATGACTGAAGAAGGTGGCCAAGAAGTCGCCATCATGAATAAAGACCGGTGGTTTCAAGAAGACCAACTGGTGCTATCCGTGATCCAAAACTCCCTTGAAGCATCTCTCCTTGAAGCTTATTCTTATTGTGAGACAGCCAAGGAGTTATGGGAGACACTTCAAAATGTTTATGGCAACACTTCCAATCTCAGTCGTGTCTTTGAAGTAAAGAAGGCCATTAATGAGTTAACTCAAGAAAACATGGAGTTCACTCAACACTTTGGCAAGTTCAGATCATTGTGGGCTGAACTTGAAATGCTTAGACCAAGCACCATGGATCCCAAGGTGCTAAATGAAAGACGTGAGCAAGATAAGGTCTTTGGACTCCTCTTGACTCTAAACCCAACTTACAATGATCTTATCAAGCATATCTTAAGGTCAGACACTCTTCCAAGTCTTGAAGAAGTATGCAATAAGATTCAGAAGGAACAAGGATCATTAGGCCTCTTTGGAGACAAAGGAGAGCTCATCACAGCCAACAAGGCAAACACCTACCAGAAAGGAGGCTTGAACCGTGGGGAAAGAAGAGGATTCTGTGATTATTGCAAGAAAGAAGGCCACACTAAGGACAAGTGTTGGATTCTCCATCCACACTTAAAGCCAAAATGGGTAAACCAACCAAGGGCCAATCTCTCCCAAGAAGCAACTCATGAGGCAAGAGCCAAGGCTAGCACTAGCTCATCCACGCCAACCAATGAAGAAGGGAAAGCCCTTGCAACATTTCAACAAGAATTCGTTAGAAAATCGGACCTTGATGCACTGATAAAAGCACTTAAGGAAGCTAATACCTCTGGTAACTCTTTTCAAGCTCTAAATCTCACTAAGCCACTTATTGTAGATTCAGGAGCTTCTCATCACATGATTAGTGACAAAAATCTACTTATCAATATGAAACCGGCTTTAGGAGATGTAGTAATAGCTAATGGTGATAAGATACCAATAAGAGGAATTGGAAACCTGAAATTGTTCAATAAAGAATCAACAGCCTTCTATATGCCCACATTCACCTCAAACTTGCTAAGTGTTAAGAAAACAACCTCTGATCTTAATTGCTATGCTATATTTGGTCCTAATGATGTTTACTTTCAGGATATTAAGACTAATAAGGTGTTTGGAAAGGGAGTGTCCAAGGATGACTTGTATGTGCTTGAAGACACACAACCAGATTTCTCTTTATCTATTGCTTTCAACTCTGTTTTGAATAAGGCTAATAGTGCTATTTGGCATTCTAGATTAGGACATCCTCACTCTAGGGCTTTAGAACTATTGTTGCCAAGTATGTCTTTTAAAAATGATGAATGTGAAGCTTGTATACTAGGTAAACATTGTAAATCAGTGTTTCCTAAGTCTACAACTATATATGAAAATTGCTTTGATCTCATTCACTCTGATGTTTGGACTTCACCATGCACATCTTGAGACAACCATAAATACTTTGTTACATTCATAGACCAAAAATCGAAATATACTTAGGTAACACTATTGCCAACAAAAGATAGAGTCCTAGAAGCCTTCACTAAATTTCAAATGTATGTGACTAACCATTATAATGCCAAGATCAAAATTTTTAGATCAGATAATGGAGGGGAATATACAAGTCTAGCATTCAAACAGCACTTAGATAAACATGGAATCATCCATCAAACAAGTTGTCCTTACACGCCCCAACAAAATGGAGTGGCTGAAAGAAAGAACAAGCATCTCATGGAAGTGGCACGGTCTATCATGTTCCAAAGCAATGTTGATGTGAGCAAAGGTGGTGGTGCAACTGTTGATCGAGAAACTCGAGACCTTCAGGAGCAAAGCGATGGAATGGGGTGGATTGAAAGGACCACACAAGCTGCGGAAGACTTGTGATACACCAGGGTGATTCTCCTTGGCAAGAAGAATCCGTGAGGCAAGCTCTCCAATGGAGTAGTAGCCGTCAACTTGTATAGAGACTAGGGTTTTGTTTTGTGTAAAAATCGAGTTGTATTTCTCATTCTAAGTGATGAGGCTTATATAAGCCTTATGGTTACAACTTAGGGTAAACAACATGATGTTTCCCCAAAACAACAAGTAGTGTAAAATAAAACAGCATGTAGTTCCTTTTGCTGTATAAAATAAAAAGGCTTAAGTCCTAATGACTTACCCATAAAATATGGGCTGAAGGCCCTAGACTTATACTTAGTCTACAAAAGAAAGAAATGAGATAGATAAGCCTTATATAGGAGTAAAGGCCGAATTTGACTAAGACTTGTGAAGGTGTCGGATTGTGTGAACAAGTCTTCGTCGTCTTGCGCACTAAGAGTGTTGCCTCATTAAAACCTTCTTCGGAAAACCCAGTGGGACAAAACCGAAGATAGGGAAAAGAGTACAATTTCTTAGCACGTCTTTTGGTGTCTTTACCGAATGGTAATGGTAAAGACACCGGAGGTGGAAGAGTCTTCAAGCAGGAATCTCCAATGCTCCTTAGCTGAAGTGAACGGGTCCGGCTGGTCTTCTGAGCCGTCTGGTGGCTCCTCATCCGTGAGCTCCTGGTCGTCTGCGTGTTCCATGAGCTGGTTGAACTTGTCTCCTAATGCTCATGCTCTGGATCGTGTCAAAGGCCCTGGTGGCACTCGTGGTATAGCTTGTGGTACGATGTCCTCATCATTCCCTCCCTCTTCAGGTGCTTTGGTCTCCAAAGCAAAATCGTCACCTGCATCAAATAACTCCAAGTCAGCAACATTAAACGTAGTAGACACATTATACTCACCTGGAAGCTCCAGTTGGTAGGCGTTGTCGTTGATGCGTCGCAGGACTCGGAATGGGCCATCTCCACGTGGTGCTAGCTTGCTCTTACGCCGTTGGGGAAAACGTTCGGGTCGTAGATGTAACCAGACCCAATCTCCCTCGTGGAAGACCACGTGCCTCCTTCCCTTGTTGGCGTGTTTTGCTGTCTGAGCATTCCTTCGTTCCAGGTTTTCTTTGACTTCCTGGTGTAAGCGCTTGACATATTCCGCTTTTTCTTCGCCTTCTAAGCTGACGATCTCACCGAGTGGAATAGGGGCGAATTCGAGTGGTGTAGTGGGGTTGAAGCCGTAGACAATCTCAAATGGTGTCTTCTTGGTGCCGGAATGAACTGCTCTGTTGTAGGCGAACTCGACATAAGGGAGACACTCGAGCCAATTCTTCAGGTTACGACCAATCGTCGCGCGCAACATCTGAGATAAGGTTCGGTTGACCACCTCGGTCTGACCATCCGTCTGTGGGTGATATGCCGTCGAAAAGAGTAGACTGGTGCCAAGTTTCTTCCACAGAACCCGCCAGAAGTGACTGAGAAACTTAGTGTCCCTGTCGGACACAATGGTGCGGGGAATGCCATGTAGACGGACGATCTCTCGGAAGAACAGGTTCGCTGTCTGAATCGCATCGTTCGTCTTGTTGCAAGGTATGAAGTGCGCCATCTTCGAGAAACGGTCGACGACGACGAGGATGGAGTCCTTGTGATGGACTTGAGGTAAACCAAGGACGAAATCCATGGAGATATCCGTCCAAGGAGATGACGGAACTGGAAGTGGCGTGTAGGGCCCTTGAGGATGCATCTTAGACTTGGACCGTTTGCAGACAAGGCATTTTTCGCAATGGGCTTCCACATCTCGGCGTTGACGTGGCCAGTAAAAGTGCTCCTTGAGCATGCTCAAGGTCTTGGAAACGCCAAAGTGCCCCATCAATCCGCCCCCATGAGCTTCTCGGAGTAGAAGTTCGCGAACTGAACCGCCTGGGATACAAAGACGCTTGTCCTTGAATAGGAAACCGTCAAACAGGTAGAAGCGGGTGTATTTTCCCTGTCCGTGCTCTGTGAAGGCTTCCTTGAAATCGTGGTCTTCAGCATAAAGGTCCTTGAGCATTTCAAATCCCATAACCTTTGACTCCATGACCGAGATCAAGCTATGCCTTCGTGAAAGTGCATCTGCGACGACATTGTCCGTACCCTTCTTGTACTTGATGACATACGGAAATGTCTCGATAAACTCCAGCCACCGGGCGTGTCTCTTCTTTAGGGTCGTCTGCCCTTTGAGGTGTTGGAGTGTCTGATGGTCCGTGTGTATAACGCATTCTCGCGAGAGCAAGTAATGCTGCCATGTCTGTAGAGCTCGGACCAAAGCGTACAATTCCTTATCGTACGTGGGGTAGTTGAGAGCTGCGCCGCTTAACTTCTCACTAAAGTAGGCAATTGGTTTTCCACCCTGTGTCAGGACTGCTCCAATGCCTACACCTGAAGCGTCGCACTCTACCTCGAAAGTCTTATCGAAATTCGGTAATGTCAGGACAGGTGCTTGCGTGAGTCGTTCCTTTAACAGCTGAAACGACTTTTCTTGTTCTGGGCCCCATCTGAAATCTTGGTTCTTCTTGATAGTCGCTGTCAAGGGGCTGGCGATCGTACTGAAGTCTCGTACAAATCGGCGATAGAAACTCGCCAAGCCATGAAAACTTCGGACTTGGCTGGCGTTGGTTGGCGTGGGCCATTCTTGAATAGCACGGATCTTTTCTTCGTCAACTCGAAGCCCTTGTGAGCTGACGACGAATCCAAGAAAGACGACCTGATCCGTGCAGAAGGTACACTTCTTAAGGTTGGCGTATAGCTGTTCCTTTTGAAGTGTCGTGATCACTGTCTCCAAATGCTCTAAGTGGTCGGCATGGGAAGCACTGTAGACGAGTATGTCGTCAAAGTAGACCACGACGAATTTGCCTATGAATGGTCGAAGGACTTGGTTCATGAGGCGCATGAAAGTGCTGGGTGCGTTGGACAGGCCGAAAGGCATAACCAACCACTCATACAGACCTTGCTTGGTCTTGAAAGCCGTTTTCCATTCATCGCCCTCTCGCATGCGAACTTGATGATATCCGCTCTTGAGGTCAATCTTCGAGAAAATGGATGCTCCGCTTAGTTCATCTAGCATGTCGTCAAGTCGCGGAATCGGATGCCGGTATTTCACTGTGATGTTGTTAATTGCTCGGCAGTCGACGCACATTCGCCAACTTCCATCCTTCTTTGGCACAAGGAGGACGGGAACGGCGCAAGGGCTAAGGCTTTCTCTGACGTAGCCTTGAGCCATGAGATCCTGAACTTGTCGCTCAAGTTCTTTTGCTTCCTCCGGGGTGACTTTATAGGCGGGCTTGTTTGGCAGCTGGGCTCCGGGAATGAGGTCGATGTGATGCTCAATGCCCCTGAGAGGTGGTAGCCCAGAAGGAATCTCGTCTGGGAAGACGTCCGAGTATTTGTCCAGGAGTGCCTGGACATCCGCCGGTAAAGGAGTGCTGGGGCCCTCGGATGCGCTCAAAACCTCTTGATAAAGCATGAGGACGAGCTGGGTGCCTGCGGTGCTCGCAGCCTTCCTCATGTCTGCGACGTTGATGAGGAAGTTCTCTTTTCTGGCATGCTGATCCTTCGCCATCTTTGCTTGCATGCCGTGCACTTCTTGAGGAGACATAGGTGCCAGGTTGTACCTACGTTTATCGTGGACGAAGGAGTAGAAGTTTGTGCGTCCATTGTGAGTGGTCTCCTTATCGAATTGCCAAGGTCGTCCCAATAGGAGATGTCCAGCTGACATGGGAACGACGTCGCACAATACTTGATCCTGGTAGCGTCCGATGCTGAAGGAAACTCGGACCTGGTCGGAAATGTACAGCTCCGTCTTGTTGTTGAGCCAACGAAGCCTGTAGGGCTTGGGGTGCTTGGTTACGGGCAATCCAAGCTTCTCTACCATGTACTTGCTAGCGGCGTTGGTGCAGGAGCCGCCGTCAATGATCAGAGAGCAGACCTTTCCGAGAATGGTGCACTTTGAGTGGAAGATGTTCTCTCGCTGCTCGATTTCCTCTTGATCTAGGAGTGAGCTGAGGACTCTCCGGATCATTAACATCTCGCCTGAGTCGGCGTATTCGACTTCCCCTTCAGACATAGGGTCTGTCGGGAGTGGATACTCGTCTTGCTCGTCTGCGGAGTCGTAATCTCCGGAAGCAGTCAAGATCATGGTTCGTTGGTTGGGGCATTCACGAGACATGTGCCCTCTACCCTTGCACTTAAAACACGTGATAGCACTGCTCTTCTGGGGTTGACCTGCATTGGTGGCCGGTGGGGCAGGCCTAGGAGTGGTCGTGGGTGCCTTGGTCGGTATGGCGCCGTCTGTGGGTCTCCCTCGAGGTCGCGAGTCACTGGTGGAGGCAGTGCGGTCAAATGCCTTAGGGCTAGTACCCCAGGCATTCCTGGGTCGGAGTGGTGCGGAAGATTTGCGCCGGTTGCTCTTTTCGATCTGAACGGCCAAGTGGAAGAGCTCTCCAAGGTCGTGGTAGGGTTGCAGCTCGATCTTACGTGCTATCGACTCATGTAGTCCGTCGATAAACTGAGCCATGAGACTCTCCTCCGAATCCTCCATTTCTAGTCTGTTTCGAAGATGTTCGAACTCGTCGAAATATTCAGGAACCGACTTGCTGCCTTGGGTAAGGCGTCGAAATCGTCGCTGCAGCTCTCGGTGGAAATGAGGTGGCACATATCGTCGCCTCATTATCTGAGTCAACTCGTACCACGTTGTAGGAGCTCCCATTCTTGCTCTCCGGCGAGTGGCTAGCTCGCGATCCCACCATGCCAGTGCGTGGTCGGTGAACTGGGCTGTCGCTAAGGTGACCTTGCGTTCCTCGTCGTGGTGGTAGTAGTCGTGAATCAACTCCATCCGACGTTCCCAGTCTAAGTACTCTTCGGGGTCTAACTTTCCCGAGAATTGGGGTGGGTTGAGCTTGATGTCATGGTGACCGGCTGGCTGCCTGTGTGCCGGTGGTGGCTCGTCGTAGTATGGGTCTCTCCCTAGACCACGATGGGATGCCTCGGGTCGGTCATATTGGTACTGACGTGGATCTTGCCGGTGATGGTGGCGTGTGTTCTCGGCTGGTGCGCGTACCGGCTCCTCTAAGCGCTCAAGACGAGTCGTGAAGGTGGTCATCTGGGCAGTGATTGCTTGTAGCATTTGGATGACCGTTGGGTCGGACTGCCCAGACGGAGACTCGTCTCGACCTGACATATTTCCTGATTTTTTTTTTTTTTTTTTGTATGGATTGTTTGTGGTAGAATACTTGTATCTCCTCCTTCTTACCGAGAACCTCAAGGGGAAAGAGAAAGGAACAAAATCAAAAGCCAAAAACTTCAAAACAAGACAATAACAAATCGCAAATTAAGAGATGAACAAGGATAGAATCAACCTGATGTCTAAAGAGCTTTTAGGCTCTGATACCAGATGATGTGAGCAAAGGTGGTGGTGCAACTGTTGATCGAGAAACTCGAGACCTTCAGGAGCAAAGCGATGGAATGGGGTGGATTGAAAGGACCACACAAGCTGCGGAAGACTTGTGATACACCAGGGTGATTCTCCTTGGCAAGAAGAATCCGTGAGGCAAGCTCTCCAATGGAGTAGTAGCCGTCAACTTGTATAGAGACTAGGGTTTTGTTTTGTGTAAAAATCGAGTTGTATTTCTCATTCTAAGTGATGAGGCTTATATAAGCCTTATGGTTACAACTTAGGGTAAACAACATGATGTTTCCCCAAAACAACAAGTAGTGTAAAATAAAACAGCATGTAGTTCCTTTTGCTGTATAAAATAAAAAGGCTTAAGTCCTAATGACTTACCCATAAAATATGGGCTGAAGACCCTAGACTTATACTTAGTCTACAAAAGAAAGAAATGAGATAGATAAGCCTTATATAGGAGTAAAGGCCGAATTTGACTAAGACTTGTGAAGGTGTCGGATTGTGTGAACAAGTCTTCGTCGTCTTGCGCACTAAGAGTGTTGCCTCATTAAAACCTTCTTCGGAAAACCCAGTGGGACAAAACCGAAGATAGGGAAAAGAGTACAATTTCTTAGCACGTCTTTTGGTGTCTTTACCGAATGGTAATGGTAAAGACACCGGAGGTGGAAGAGTCTTCAAGCAGGAATCTCCAATGCTCCTTAGCTGAAGTGAACGGGTCCGGCTGGTCTTCTGAGCCGTCTGGTGGCTCCTCATCCGTGAGCTCCTGGTCGTCTGCGTGTTCCATGAGCTGGTTGAACTTGTCTCCTAATGCTCGTGCTCTGGATCGTGTCAAAGGCCCTGGTGGCACTCGTGGTATAGCTTGTGGTACGATGTCCTCATCAAATGTCCCAAAGAAGTTTTGGGGAGATGCACTTGTTACCGCTTGCTACCTCATCAATAGACTCCCCACAAAAATCTTGGAGGATTTATCCCCATTTGAGGTACTTAATAAAAGTAAACCATCTATTTCACACTTACGTGTCTTTGGGTGTGTTTGTTATGTTCTTATTCCAGGAGAACAAAGGAATAAGTTAGAAGCAAGAAGTGTGAAAGCCATGTTTATAGGGTATTCCACTACCCAAAAGGGATACAAGTGCTACAATCCAGAGACTAGAAAGGTGCTAGTCTCACGAGATGTGAAGTTTGTAGAAGCAAAGGGGTTCTATGAAGATAAGAATTGGGATGATCTTAAAGATCTCTCCCAATCTCCATCAGACCGAGCTACCAATCTTAAACATCTTATGGAGAACCTAGGAATCTCATTCCCTAATGCACCAGCTGCTTCTCCATCACCAGCCACTTCTCCTCCTCCTCCTCCTTTTGATGTTGCCCCGGCTATTCCTCTTGATCATGACGGGGGCACAGAGGATGAACAAGAGATTGCATCTGAATCACACGACCAGGATGCAAGCTCTAGTGTCCATAATCAAGAAGAATATGCGCCAGAAGTTCAGACTGAGGAAGAAGAATATCAAGAAGAACAAGTGGTGCTAAGGAGAAGCCAAAGGGAGAAGAAACCAACCTCAAATTGGATCAATACCAGAGTCTACTACAATGCACAAGCAGTAGCCCATCCAACACAAGTGATTTGCTCTCTAGCTCATGTTCCTTCAGAACACCAAGCCTTTACAACAGCCCTAGATCAAGGGCAGGTTCCAAGAGACTATGAGGAAGCTAAGGAGCATAAGGTGTGGAGAAAAGCAGTTAAGGCTGAATGTAAGGCCATGGAGATCAATCACACTTGGGATGAAGCTGATCTACCTAAGGACAAGAGGACAGTGAGCTCAAGATGGATCTTCACCATCAAATACAAAAGCAATGGAGAGATAGAACGATACAAGGCTAGATTGGTAGCAAGAGGGTTCACTCAGACCTATGGAGAAGACTACCATGATACATTTGCACCAGTAGCCAAACTACACACTGTAAGAGTTCTTCTATCTCTTGCTACTAACCTTGAATGGGAGTTATGGCAGATGGATGTCAAGAATGCTTTCCTACAAGGAGAATTAGAGGATGAAGTCTATATGACACCTCCACCTGGTCTTGAAGACACAGTAACTCCAGGAAAGGTTCTAAGGCTAAGAAAAGCTATCTATGGACTTAAACAATCACCAAGAGCTTGGTACAACAAGTTGAGTATGACACTGAGAGATAGAGGCTTTAGGAAGTCTGAAGCTGATCACACTCTCTTCACACTCCAAAGCCAATCAGGTATGGTAGTCATTCTCATTTATGTAGATGATATAATCATCTCAGGGAATGACAAGGTAGGAATTCAATCTACTAAAGATTATCTTAAGTCTGTTTTTGATATTAAAGACTTAGGTGAACTTAAGTACTTCCTCGGGATAGAAGTATGCCGAACAAAAGAAGGCCTCTTCTTATCACAAAGGAAGTACACACTTGATCTTCTAACTGATGCAGGAAAGTTAGAAGCCAAACCAGCAAAGACTCCCCTAGAGGAAGGCTATAAGGTGGAACGTGAGGGGGAGCTTGGAGATGAACCGTTTGAAGAAACCAAACTCTATAGGAAGATGGTTGGTAAGTTAATCTATCTAACCATTACTAGACCTGACTTGTGTTTTGCTGTGAATCAGGTCAGCCAACATATGCAAGCTCCAAAATTGCACCACTGGAATATGGTGGACCGGATCTTGAGGTACCTCAAAGGAACCCATGATCAAGGCATTTGGATGGGATGCAATGGGAGCTCAGAGATTGTAGGATATTGTGATGCTGATTGGGCTGGAGACAGAAATGACAGAAGATCAACAACTGGCTATTGCACATTCATTGGAGGCAATCTAGTCACTTGGAAGACAAAGAAGCAGAAAGTGGTCTCCTGCTCAAGTGCTGAAGCTGAATATCGTGCCATGAGAAAGCTGACCACTGAACTCACTTGGCTCAAGAACCTTCTCAAGGATCTAAACATAGAAGTCTCAACACCAATCACCATGCATTGCGACAATCAAGCAGCCATACACATAGCATCCAACAATGTGTTTCATGAGAGAACCAAACACATTGAAGTTGACTGTCACAAGGTCAGACAAGTAGTGGAGCAAGGCATAATCTTACCGTGCTACACAAGAAGCTCAGATCAACTTGCAGACATTTTCACCAAGGCTGCAAGTCTCAAGGTATGTGAGTCCATCCTCCCAAAACTTGGAGTCATCAACCTTTCCAGCCAATGATTCTCCTAATCATGGAGTCCACACTCTTTTTCCCTTAGTATGGTTTTGTCCCAATGGGTTTTCCATTCTAAGGTTTTTAATGAGGTGGGTCTTCATGGTTCCAAGCTTAACCATTCATCTCATGGCTAAGCTTGAGGGGGAGTATTGGATTGAAGCCTTAGGCTTGAAGCTGAAAAAGTTAATGAAGCCCAAGCCCAAATCAGAAGTTCAAGGTCTGTGCATTAGGCTGAGATAATGAAGTGAAGCCCAGGGTCTGTCCACACATGTGCAACACAAGGCCTGAATTAAGTAAGCCCAAACAAGCCCAAAACTGTCCAAGACACCTTCTAGAAGCTCTCCTAGGCGTGGGTTTGGAGAGGGAAGGAAGAGTCACATGTTGGCTTAACCAATTTGAATTTCTAGCTGTTAGGAGCTGTCACTTTCACCATTTGGTGAAGTGCCTTTGTCTTATCTCTATTCTCTGGCTATAAATACATTGTATGCTCACCATAAATCAATCAAGGAAATAAAATCCTCCTTCCATACTCTCTATCTCACAATCTCTCTCTATTATTTTCACTCTTGTTTTTCCATTATCAAATATAAACCCAGAAACTCTCCTACCTATTCTAACTATTATTCTGCAAATTCTAACAGTCCTCACTCCTTGTATAGCAAGGTAAAATGATACATTTCCCAATAGCTTCTCTAACTTTGTGGCAGTCCACTTCTATATGCTTGGTCCTCTCATGAAACACTAAATTGGAGGTTATGTGAATGGCGGCTTGATTGTCACAATGAATGGTGATAGGTTCCTCACACTCCACGGCTAAGTCACCCAAAATTTGTTTCAGCCAGATGCATTCAGTAGTGAGCTTCCTCATTGCTCTATACTCTGATTCTGCACTAGAGCATGAAACCACCTTTTGCTTCTTTGTTTTCCAAGTCACAAGGTTTCCTCCTATGAAAGTACAATAGCCTGTGGTACTTCTCCTATCTTCCCTATCTCCTGCCCAATCTGCATCACAATAACCAACCACATTTGTGTTTTTATTATTACCCATCCAAATACCTTGTTCATGTGTGCCTTTGAGATATCTTAGAATCCGCATGGCCATGTCCCAATGTCTCATCTTTGGCCCTTGCATGTGTTGAGATACCTGATTCACAGCAAAACATAAATCTGGTCTTGTGATGGTTAAATAAATAAGCTTACCAACCACTTTCCTATGGAGTTTAGGATCATGAAAATCAATTTCCTTCTCTAACTCACCCTTAGTTGCGATTTTATAATCTTCTTCTAAGGGTGTTTTGGCTGGCTTAGCTTCCATCATACCTGTAGATGTTAGTAGATCTACAACAAATTTTCTTTGAGAAAGAAAGAGACCTTCCTTAAACCTACATACTTCAATTCCTAAGAAGTATTTAATTTCTCCTAAATCCTTTATGTCAAAGACACTTTTTCAGTAATTTTTAGTAGATGCAATACCAACACTATCACTACCAGATATGATTATATCATCTACATAGATAAGAATTACTATGATACCTTCCTTACTCTTTAATGTAAAAAGGGTATGTTCAACTTCAGACCTTTTGAAGCCTTTATCCATTAAAGTAACACTTAATTTGTGGTACCATGCTCTTGGAGATTGCTTAAGGCCATAAATAGCCTTCCTTAGCCTTAGTGTATTACCGCTTCCTACCTCATCCTCTAGGCCAGGTGGAGGTGACATGTAAACCTCTTCTTCTAGTTCACCTTGCAAGAAAGCATTCTTGACATCCATTTGCCACAATTCCCACTCAAGGTTAGTAGCAACAGTAAGCACAACATTGACAGAATGAAGCTTAGCTACAGGAGCAAATGTATCCCTATAATCCTCACCATATGTCTGAGTAAAACCCCTAGCTACCAACCTAGCTTTATATCTATCAATTTCACCATTGCTTTTGTATTTAATGGTAAAAATCCATTTAGAACTTACAGCCTTCTTTCCTTTTGGTAAAGTGGCTGAGGCATATGTACCATTCCTCTCCATAGCTTGTTTCTCAGATGAGATAGCTTCCCTCCATTCCTTTATGGACATAGCTTCTTCATATGTCTTTGGGATCTGCTCATTGTCAAGACTAGAAATAAAAGCAACATGAGTAGAAGGTAAGTGTGCAATATTACAAATTCCCTGGTCATGATGAACTACAACATTTCCATTGTAGAAGACTGGTGGATTTCTTTGTCTTGTGCTCCTCCTTAAAACAGTAGGTTGAGCCTCCTCTTCCTCTTCACTCAAAACTTCAATGAGAGTAGGTCTTGATCTTTTGGAAGCTGAAGCTAGAATAGAATCATCGCCTGCTGAGTCTTGTTGGACATGAGTAGATGCTTCTCCCCCCCCCCATGTTCAAGAGGAGGAAGCCCAGGAGAATCAAGAGATGTTGGCCGAGACAGAGACCGAGAGGGAGCGGCTGGTCCGGATGCATCCGCCGAGCCGGAAGGGCCGGGACCGGTACAAGGTTGGTGGTCGGCCGGAACTGAGTTGTCGCGGCTGTTTGCTACTGGGACAGGTGACTTGGGTGATGAGGTTGTGTGCTGGCCACCTCCTATTCCAATACTCTCCAAGAGTTTCCTCAAGTATTCTGCTTGATCAGTTCTTGTGGATGAGATGTCTTTAAATGGTTCCCAAGTTCCCTCTTCATAAAAGCCTTTTTCTTCTTGGAACTTTACATCTCTAGACACCAAGACTCTTCTAGTCTCTGGGTCATAACATTTGTACCCTTTTTGAGTAGATGAATATCCAATGAACATAGCTTTGGTACTCTTTGGTTCCAGCTTGTTCCTTTGCTCCCTTGGAACTAATACAAAACAAACACAACCAAAAACTCTTAAGTGATCAATAGTAGGTCTAGTTTTGTTTAGTACCTCAAATGGAGACAGGTCATCTAGGACTTTTGTTGGAGTCCTATTAATCAAGTAGCATGCAGCTACAAGGGCATCTCCCCAAAATCGTTTGGGTACTTTCATGTGGAACATCATTGTTCTCACAACTTCCATTAAATGTCTATTTTTCCTTTCAGCTACTCCATTTTGTTGTGGAGTGTAAGGACAGCTTGTCTGATGCTCAATGCCATGTTTAGCTAGATGTTCTTGAAGTCTGGTACTAGTGTATGTTGGAATGAAGGTGCATTCAATCAAAGGAAATGAGGGTGCTAACGGCTAGTAGGATCTTCTAGAAGGGCTGGTGACTCATCCATGCCAGCACAAAAGGGGAAGGAAGCCGCCAGCACAAAAGGAGTCCTCTCATCTTTACCTAAAGTAGAAGCACCTAGGTTTATTTATTTTGCTATAAAAGGACCTCTAAGGCCTTCTCTTGTATTCAAGCAATTCGAATAATAAAAACATGTTTCTCATACTCTCTAAACTCCCTAAATCTCTCTAGCTCTCTAAAACTCTCTAAAACTCTATAAACTTGAATCTCTAAAACTTATATGGTATCAGAGCAAGGTTGCTCTTTCATCTTTCATAATCCGCAAATTTCTTTTCTTTCTTTTCATTCGAATCCAAAGCTAAGAATCAAGCACTTACCTTGAAGATAAACATGTCTTAATCTATCCTCTCTGAGATTTAAGATCCCCAGATCCATGGGTGATGGGTTGAGGAAGATTAGATGTGGTTATATCTTGTGTCTTAGTAGCTTAGTTTCTTAGCTATCTCTCTTCACCATTGTTGTACGGCTCCCTTGGTCTCGCCATAGTTGTACGGACCAAGTCTCCCAGAAGCTCTCGGTCCAAGTCATTTCTGTTCCAAGGAAGGTGAAAAAGACTCACCCTTTCTGTAGAAACAACCGGTGGTTTAAAAGACCAAGTCTTGCGCTCTAGAATCACAGGCCGTACTCGTCTTCTCCGCGCTCGCTCAACCCAGTGGTCCGTACACCTCCTTTCACACTCATCAAAGGCAACTCCTTTCAGGTCTTTCTTCAGTTCAGGAGGTTTATCCACAGGCCAAACTCTTGAATCCTCAAAGAAGAAGTCCTGAACACTAACCACGAAGAGTGGGTGTTTCATCCGTACTGATTATAAATCGCTTGTGAAAGGAAAGCTGAACCAAGCTAAAGGCAGCTCATTTCAAGATAAAATCATCTCATCCCAAGTTTCTCCTTCAAACTATTCTCTTCCCTGGTCAGACTCAACTCAACGTGGGTCTCAAGCATCAACCTCCATTATTGTACGTCATTTAATACATTCACTAAGTCTTCAAAGATAACTCTGGTAATGCCGTCATTTAATACATTCACTAAGTCTAAACCACTTATAGTAGACTCAGGAGCATCTCACCATATGATAAGTGATCTTAACCTGATTAAAAATGTTGAACCAGCCATAGGAAATGTTTTGATTGCAAATGGTACTAATGTGCCAATAGAAGGAGTAGGAGATCTTAGGCTATTTAACAAAGAAACTCGTGCCTTTTACATGCCATCATTCACCTCAAATTTACTATCTGTCAAAAGAGCCACAACAGATTTAAATTGCCATGCTATTTTTGGGCCTAATGACTTTGTGTTTCAGGATATTGAAACTCAAGAGGTTCTTGGAAAAGGTGTTACAAGAAACGATTTATATGTGCTTGAAGACCTCTCTTCCAATCGCTTAGTTACTTGCTTTTCCAATTTGAATAATTCTAAAATGAATGGTGGTTTATGGCATGCCAGGCTTGGTCATCCTCATTTTAAAGTTCTAGAAATAATGTTTCCTAGGATGTCTTTCAATAATGATTTATGTGAAGCTTGTATCCTAGGAAAACACTGTAGGTCTGTTTTTCCTAAGTTTCAAACAATGTATGCCAATTGCTTTGATCTTGTTCACTCTGATGTATGGACTGCACCATGTTTATCTAGAGATAATCAGAAATACTTTGTTAGTTTTATTGATGAGAAATCTAAATACACTTGGATAACCTTAATGCCATCTAAGGGTAGAGTTCTGGAAGCATTTATGAACTTTAATAAATATGTGAGTAACCAGTATGATGCAAAGGTTAAGTGTTCTAGATCAGACAATGGGGGAGAGTATACTAGCCAAGCATTCAAACATTACCTCAACAAACATGGAATTGAGCATCAAACAAGTTGCCCCTATACCCCCCAACAGAATGGCGTTGCTGAAAGAAAGAACCGGCACCTCATGGAGGTCACTCGAGCTTTGATGTTTCATATGAAGGTGCCTAAACGTTTCTGGGGAGATGCATTACTTGCAGCTTGCTACCTGATCAACCGTATTCCAACCAAGACATTACTAGATCAATCCCCATTCGAGGTACTTACAAAGTCTAAACCTCAACTTGATCATATTAGAGTTTTTGGGTGTGTTTGCTATGTGTTGATTCCAGGAGAACAAAGGACAAAACTAGACGCCAAAAGCACTAAAGCCATGTTCCTGGGCTATTCCACGACACAGAAGGGATATAAATGCTACAATGCTGAGACAAATCGTGTTCTCATCTCACGGGATGTTAAGTTCTTAGAGACTACAAGTTATTTTGAAGAAGGGACATGGGATTCAATCAAGGACATCTCTACCCACTCTTCTGATCGAGCTGAGAACTTAAGGAAGATATTAGAAGGACTTGGCATTTCCTCACCTCACGGTTCTCCTAGCCATCATCCCCTTCATCCTCTTGATCCTGAGGGGGAGCAACAATTCTCTGGTCATGATCAAGAGGATTCAATTGTTGATCACATGGATTCAGGACCGGAGAAAGAACAGGCAGAGACTGAGGGTAATAGACAAGGCTCAGAAGATAGAACAGGAAGTACTCAAGGCTCAGAAGATGAATCAAGTTCACAAAGAACTCAAGGTCCCACTGAAGGTCCCATCCAAAATCAAGCTCCTCTTGAACTCAGAAGAAGTACTCGGCAAAGATTTCCAGCTGAGAACTGGAAGAATACCAGGGTTTACTTCAATAATAATGCGGTAGCTCACCCTGCTCAAGCCGTGTGCTCCTTAGTACAAATCCCTCAAGGCCATCAAGTGTTCATTGGAAGCTTAGATCAAGAATCTGTGCCTAGAAGCTATGATGAAGCAAAGGACATTAAGGTCTGGCGGGATGCTGTAACAGATGAAAGGAAAGCAGTGGAAAAGAATCATACATGGGATGAGTCAGACTTACCTAAGGGAAAGAAGGCTGTTAGCTCCAGATGGATCTTCACTATTAAGTACCAAAGCAATGGAGAGATTGAAAGGCACAAGGCTAGACTAGTCGCAAGAGGCTTCACACAAACCTATGGAGATGACTATAGAGACACATTTGCCCCAGTGGCAAAGATGCACACAATCAGGGTGGTCCTCTCTCTAGTGAAAGATTTGATGATTGAGAGAATTTGAGAATTAGAGATTGAGAGAGAAAGAGATTTAGAGAGAAAAGAGAATGATCTTATTATGATTTTTAGAAAAATGAATTTTCATACTTACAAAGAGAGTGAGAGACATCTATTTATACTAATCCTATTCTAGACTTGTTTGGATACAGAGATACACTTATCATTAACCTACACAAGTCTAAGACAAACACATGGAGATGTCGCCAATACTTCACTTAGATGCATTCATCATTCTTCTTCATTCCAACACTCCCCCTCAAGCTTAAGACATGGAGAATGCCTAAGCTTGCAACCATGAAGCATTACCTCATTAAAAACCTAGAGAAGGAAAACCCAATTGGGACAAAACCTTTTCTAGGGAAAAAGAGTATAACACTCCATGTTGGGATCATTGGTGTGGAAGAGACATCAAACCAAGTCTAGGGTAGATGGAACCGCCTGTCTTCAAGGTTACAGCTTTGGTAAACACATCAGCTAGCTGATCTTCACTCCTTGTGTAGCAAGGTAGAATTGTACCATTACCAATAGCTTCCCTTACCTTATGACAGTCAACCTCAATATGCTTGGTTCTCTCATGAAACACAGAGTTAGAGGGAATGTGTATGGCAGCTTGATTATCACAATGGACAGTGATTGGAGATTCTAAGCTCTCGCCTAAAATGTCAAAGAGGAGTTGCTTCAACCAAATGCATTCTGTTGTGAGCTTCCTCATGGCCCTGTATTCAGCCTCTGCACTAGAACAAGATACAACCTTTTGCTTCTTAGTCTTCCAAGTTACAAGATTACCTCCTATGAAAGTGCAATAGCCAGTTGTGCTTCTCCTATCTTCTCTGTCTCCTGCCCAATCTGCATCACAATAGCCTACAACCTCTGTGTTCTTATTACATCCCATCCATATACCTTGTTCCTTAGTTCCTTGCAGATATCTCAAAATGCGAATGATCATATCCCAATGCCTTGTCCTTGGGTCTTGCATATGTTGAGATACCTGATTTACTGCAAAACATAGGTCAGGTCTAGTGATGGTTAAGTAAATAAGCTTACCAACCACCTGTCTGTACAATTTTGCATCATGAAACTTGTCATTTCCTAGCTCCCCCTCAGGTTCTATTTTGTAGCCTTCTTCAAGGGGTGTCTTAGCTGGTTTAGCTTCAAACATGCCTGTGGAGGTTAGTAAATCCACAATATATTTCCTTTGAGATAAGAAGAGACCTTCCTTGAATCTACATATTTCAATTCCTAAGAAATATTTCAATTCTCCTAGATCCTTAATATCAAAAACACTTTTCAAATAGGTTTTAGTTGATTCAATACCAACTTTATCACTTCCTGATATGATTATGTCATCCACATAGATAAGTATAACCACAATACCTTCCTTACTCTTAAGTGTAAACAGGGTGTGTCCAACTTCTGACCTTTTGAAACCTCTATCCCTTAGAGTTACATTCAGCTTATGATACCAAGCTCTTGGAGATTGCTTAAGACCATAGATTGCCTTTCTTAGTCTGAGAGTGTTGCCACCATTAACTTCATCTTCCAAACCTGGTGGTGGTGTCATGTACACTTCTTCCTCTAGTTCACCTTGTAAGAAAGCATTCTTAACATCCATTTGGAACAAGTCCCATTCAAGGTTAGTAGCAAGAGAAAGAACAACATTAACAGAGTGAAGTTTAGCTACTGGAGCAAAGGTATCCCTATAGTCTTCACCATAAGTCTGTGTGAATCCTCTAGCCACCAACCTAGCTTTATACCTATCTATCTCACCATTGCTTTTATACTTAATGGTGAATATCCATTTTGAACTTACAGCCTTTTTTCCTTTTGGTAAGATGGCTGGGGCATAGGTTCCATTCTTCTCCATAGCTTGTTTCTCATCTTGAATGGCATCTCTCCATTCCTTAATCTCCATAGCCTCCTCATAGCTTTTAGGAATCTGTTCTTTATCTAAACTCACAGTGAAAGCAACATGATTAGTAGGAATAGTAATTAGAGAACATACTCCCTGATCATGATGTGCTACTGCATTGTGGTTGTAGTACACCCTTGTATTCTTCCAATAGTCAGCTGGGAACCTCTGCCTTGTACTTCTTCTGAGGGCCACAGGTTGATTTGTTTCTTCCTCTAAAGCGGCTTGTACAAGATTAGGTTGATCCCTTGGCCTTTTTGATGCTGAAACTAGAATATCATCTTGAGCATGTGTACTCTCTTCTCCCCCCTCATGGTCAAGAGGATGCTGTTCAGGAGGACTTGATGGTGGAGAGGGCAGTGAGTGAATGTTGGATGAACTTGAAGTACTAGCGCCACTAGATGAATCATGGACAGCCCCGGGGACTAAGGTAGGACGAGACGAGCTTGAAGCAACGTCACATGGATCATGTGTTGACTGGTCAGGTTCAGGGACGGTTTCACTTCTTGGACGGTCATGACCAGAAGTCGTCCGGTTGGATGCAGCCGGATCATGCCAGCTATTAGTCGGACCTGGACCCTGTTGCTGCGGTACATGGACAGGAGCTGGTTGGTGAGGCTGGACTATGCCAAGGTTTTCTAAAATTTTCCTTAGGTTCTCAGCCTGATCAGAATTTGATGTAGATATGTCTTTAAGATCTTCCCAAGTTCCATCTTCATAGAATCCTTTATTCTCTTGGAACTTGACATCCCTAGACACCAGAACCCTTCTAGATTCTGGATTGTAGCATTTGTATCCTTTCTGAGTAGGGGAGTATCCTAGAAACATAGCCTTGATGCTTTTTGGTTCCAGCTTATTCCTAAGTTCCCCTGGCACCAAAACAAAACAAACACACCCAAAAATTCTTAAATGATCAATAATTGGCTTGGTTTTGTTTAATACCTCAAAAGGACTCAAATCATCTAGAACTTTGGTTGGAGTTCTATTGATTAGATAACATGCAGTTAGTAATGCATCTCCGCAAAATCTTTTGGGAACCTTCTTGTGAAACATCATTGTTCTCACAACCTCCATCAAATGTCTGTTTTTCCTCTCAGCTACTCCATTTTGTTGTGGAGTGTAAGGACAGCTTGTTTGATGTTCAATGCCATGCTTGGCTAGGTGTTGCTGAAACTTGGTGCTAGTATACTCCCCTCCATTGTCAGTCCTAAAAATCTTTAACTTGGCATTATATTGGTTAGTAACATATGTCTGAAAGTTAAGAAAAGCATCAAACACCCTATCCTTTGAATTAAGCAATGTTACCCAAGTATACTTATATTTTTCATCAATAAAAGTAACAAAATACTTTTGATTTTCTCTAGAAGGAAAGGGAGATGTCCAAACATCAGAATGTACTAAATCAAAGCAATTATCATAAGCATGAGATGATTGTTCAAAAACTGCTCTACTATGCTTTCCAAGAATACAAGATTCACAAATGTGATTAAGCAATTTTATTCCAGGTACAGTCAATTCAAGGGCTCTAGAATGGGGATGTCCTAGTCTAGCATGCCACAATTCAGCATTTAAGGTCATATCAACTTTATTTGCACACGGTTGTAATGGGAAGGCAGGTAAATCTTCTAGCACATACAAGTCATTCCTTGTAGTTCCTTGGCCAAACTTCCTACTTGTCTCAATATCCTGAAAGTAAAAATCATTAGGACCAAAGATAGCTTGACAATTCAAATCAGTAGTAGCTCTTTTAACAGAGAGTAAATTGGATGTAAAAGAAGGCATATAAAAATCCTTGGATTCCTTATCAAACACCCTAAGGTTACCTACTCCTTTAATTGGTACATTAACTCCATTTGCAATCACAACACTTCCTAAGGCAGGTTCAACATTGTCTAGCAAACCTAAGTCTTTAATCATATGATGAGATGCACCAGAATCAACAATTAAGGAGTTAGAAGCCATAGATGTGTTTAAGGAAACATGATAAGTTTTACCCAATACATTACCAGACTTGAATGCCTTGAGAAGATTTTCTAGATCAGCCCTTGTGACATATTCATTTTGGTTAGCCATAGTTGAAGAGGATGCATTCGCCGGTTCCATGGTACACGCACTTGAGCTACCTACAACATGAACCATGTTAGAAGAACCAGGACCGGTTGAAGATTTCTTGCTCCTCTCAACAAACCAGCTAGGCTTGAGTTCTGGATGAAGCACCCAACACTCCTTCTTGCTATGGCCTGTTCTCTTACAATGGTCACACAGCTGCTTCTTCCTCTTGATGTCAGCTGGAGCCGATCGAAAAACACCCTTATGCGCCACCACCATTTCACTTTTGTGCCCAAAGAGTTCATGTGACCCCTGTTCCTTTTGAATCTTTGCACAAACATCCTCAAGACTTGGTAGCTTATCTTCCCTGAGAATATGTTTTATCAAGTCAGTGTATGAATTGTTCAAAGTCAAAAGCAGCCCAAACACCTTATCTTGCTCTCTCCTTTCAAGAAGAGTGAGTGGATCAATTGAAGCTGGTCTAAGCATCTCCAGCTCTGCCCACAAGGCTCTGAATGATCCATAGTGTTTGGTAAACTCAACATCTTCCTGTTTAAGCTCATTCAAAGCTTTCTTTACCTCAAATATTCTTAAGAGGTTAGTAGTATTGCCATAAACTGTCTTTAATGTCTCCCAAAGTTCCTTAGCACTAGAGCAATAAGAGTATGCTTCTAAAAGAGAACTAGCTAGAGAGCATTGAAGAATAGCCAATACCATTTGATCTTGCTGAAACCAGAGGGCATGTTCAGCATGTTCAACTTGAGATTCATCATCGGTTAGCATAGGTGCGGATTGCTGAATGTGATTCCACAGCCCTTTGCTGCATAGAGTGGTCCGTATCGTCCTGGACCAAAGCAAATAATTTGCTCCTTGAAGCATTACAGGAGCTTTCATTTGAGGATTCATCTCCATTGGATCGAATTCAAGTCTGCACAGACAAAAACAACAAGCGCAGCCACACACGAACCAACAAGAGACCAAGACGAGATAACCACACTTTCAGCAGACTACTACTTGCCTAATCCGTCAACAATTAACTTCAAATACTCCACACAATGAACCAGCAGAAGATCCAGAGAAAAAAAATTGAGTTTATCACCAATTTTGAATTTCCCGCCTAAATCAGTTAGATCCTAGCTTCCTTCTTTTGCAAGAAATCGAATTTTGAAAGTAAGAACTCAGTAAATTGTAATCAAATCTCCAGAATTCCTTCACAAGAACCTAAATCAAGATCGGATCAATCCAGAATTGAAAAGGATCGAGCAAGGATTGAAGATCAAAGCCGAGTACCAAGAAGCGCGCGAACTAGAACCGATTTCAAGAAATCGACGAAGAAGACTTCGAAACTTGAAATTGAGCAAAGCGGACCTCCCGATTCATCATCTGGACTCAATAAACTTGAGTTTTGGCTTTGGAAACGCTTAATTTGGTGAAGAATCGAAGTAGTTATGCACCTTTGAAATCCAGGTACCTTCGGCGGAGATCGTCGCGAACCACCGTGGAGAAGATTTGATGTAACTTTTGATTCAAGCAACCAAATTCAATGAAATCAACGAGGAAATCCACAGAATTCGCCGGAGAATCGTCCTGGAGAAAGAATCTGGCAAGAAATCGTGAATTCTTGTGGTGGAGGATCGACGAACACGGCGGATCCGCGACGGACTTCTCTTCGAGGCTGGGTTGTTGATCGCGAGTTAGAAACAGAAAGATTTCAAAATTCTTGTGCCAGTTTGATCAAACTTGGCTCTGATACCATGAAAGATTTGATGATTGAGAGAATTTGAGAATTAGAGATTGAGAGAGAAAGAGATTTAGAGAGAAAAGAGAATGATCTTATTATGATTTTTAGAAAAATGAATTTTCATACTTACAAAGAGAGTGAGAGACATCTATTTATACTAATCCTATTCTAGACTTGTTTGGATACAGAGATACACTTATCATTAACCTACACAAGTCTAAGACAAACACATGGAGATGTCGCCAATACTTCACTTAGATGCATTCATCATTCTTCTTCATTCCAACATCTAGCTGCAAACTTGGAATGGGAGCTATGGCAAATGGATGTCAAAAACGCATTTCTACAAGGAGAACTAGAAGAAGAAGTCTACATGACTCCACCACCTGGATTAGAAGACTCTGTTGCACCAGGGAAAGTCCTGAGACTAAGAAAGGCAATTTACGGGCTAAAACAGTCTCCTAGAGCCTGGTACCACAAGTTGAATGTTACTCTCAGAGACAGAGGCTTTAGGAGATCTGAATCCGATCACACCTTGTTCACCCTCCACAGCCAAGAAGGTATCGTTGTCATTCTCATATATGTAGATGATATTATCATCTCAGGGAATGACAAGGTAGGAATTGCTTCTACAAAAGAATACCTTAAGTCTATGTTTGATATAAAAGATCTTGGTGAACTTAAGTATTTCTTGGGCATTGAAGTATGCAGGTTTAAAGATGGACTGTTTATCTCACAAAGAAAATATGTTAGAGACCTACTAACCAATGCAGGAATGATGGAGGCAAAGGCGGTTAGAACCCCCTTAGAGGAAGGATACAAAGTTGAAACTGAGGGGGAGCCAGAAGGAGAAGCATTCGAAGACCCTAAGCTCTACAGAAAACTTGTTGGTAAGCTCATCTACTTAACTATTACAAGACCTGACTTATGTTTTGCTGTGAATCAGGTAAGACAGTATATGCAAGCTCCTAAGAAGAACCACTGGATGATGATTCAACGCATCTTAAGATATCTTAAAGGGACTTACACTCAAGGAGTTTGGATGGGAAAGAATAAGAATGCTGAGATCGTTGGCTACTGTGATGCTGATTGGGCTGGGGATAGGAAAGACAGGAAATCAACCACAGGATATTGCACCTTTATAGGAGGAAATCTTGTCACTTGGAAGACCAAGAAGCAGAAGGTAGTATCCTGCTCAAGTGCTGAAGCTGAGTACCGGGCCATGAGGAAACTAACCACTGAGTGTATATGGCTAAAGGCTCTCCTCAAAGACTTCAACATTGAAAGCAATACACCAATCACAATGCATTGTGACAACCAGGCGGCCATTCATATTGCATCCAATTCTGTCTTTCATGAACGCACTAAGCACATTGAAGTTGACTGCCACAAGGTGAGAGAGGCCGTGGCTCAAGGAATTATACTTCCATGCTATACCAAGAGTTCTGATCAATTGGCAGACATATTCACTAAGGCAGCAAGTGTAAAGGTTTGTGAGTTCATTCATTCAAAGCTTGGACTCACATCTCTCCCATTCCAGTAACTTCCCTATCAAGAAGGATTCATACTCTTTTTCCCTTAAAATGCTTTTGTCCCACTGGGTTTTGCATTTTAAGGTTTTTAATGAGGTGAATCCTCTTGGTGTCCAAGTTTTAATCATTCACCAATGATTTAAACTTGAGGGGGAGTGTTGGAATGAAGGTGCGTTCAATCAAAGGAAATGAGGGTGCTAACGGCTAGTAGGATCTTCTAGAAGGGCTGGTGACTCATCCATGCCAGCACAAAAGGGGAAGGAAGCCGCCAGCACAAAAGGAGTCCTCTCATCTTTACCTAAAGTAGAAGCACCTAGGTTTATTTATTTTGCTATAAAAGGACCTCTAAGGCCTTCTCTTGTATTCAAGCAATTCGAATAATAAAAACATGTTTCTCATACTCTCTAAACTCCCTAAATCTCTCTAGCTCTCTAAAACTCTCTAAAACTCTATAAACTTGAATCTCTAAAACTTATAGTGTATTCACCTCCATTATCTGTTCTAAAGCATTTAATTCTTGCATTGTATTGGTTAGTAACATATGCTTGAAATTTTAGAAAGGCATCATAAACCCTATCTTTAGAACTAAGTAATGTAACCCATGTATATTTGGACTTTTCATCAATAAATGTCACAAAATATTTATGGTTTTCTCTAGATGGAAATGGAGATGTCCAAACATCAGAATGCACCAATTCAAAACAATTTTCATATTTATGCATAGATTTTTCAAAAACTGTTTTACAATGTTTCCCAAGAATACAAGCATCACACAACTCTTTAGGCATTTTCAAATCAGGTACAATTAACTCAAGTGCTCTTGGATGAGGATGTCCTAGTCTAGCATGCCACAAATCAGAATCAGAACTAAATGTATTGGCCTGAAAAGTCGATTCCAATTCATCAATACTAGCCATATTATCAAGAACATATAAGTCATCTTTTGTTGTTCCTTTTCCAAAACATCTTCTAGTTTCAATATCCTGAAAATAGAAATCATTAGGACCAAATATAGCATGACAATTCAAATCAGTAGTAGCTCTTTTGACTGAATGCAAATTAGAGGTAAAAGAGGGCATATAAAATGCTTTAGATTCTTTATCAAACAACTTCAATTTTCCTATGCCTTTAATTGGTACTTTAATTCCATTAGCAATAAGCACATTACCTAAGGCAGGTTCTACATTCTCTAGCAATTCTAAATCACTAATCATGTGATGAGAAGCACCAGAATCAACCACCAAAGATTTAGGAGCATTAGAAGTAAAACAAGTTTGAAAAGAAGCATGAAAAGTTTTACCCATCACATTGCTCTCTTTGATTGCCTTAATGAGAGCTTCCAAGTCTGATTTTGTCACAAAATCTGATGCCTGTGACATGATACTGGTGGAGGCTGAATGAGAGGAAGGGCCGCTACATACAACCGCCTTGGATGATATCAGGCCGTGAAGGTGGCTGGCCGGGGATATAGCCGGTTGCTGTTGAGGGCGTGATGCCCAGGATGGCTTTAGGTGAGGGTGAAGAACCCAGCAACCCTTCTTTGCATGGCCCTCCTTCTTGCAATGATCGCAAAATTGCCTCCTCTTCCTAGAATCACTTGCTGACCTGAAGAAACTTTTGTGAGCAGCTACTAGTTCAGCTTTGTTGCCAAACAATCCATGTGATCCTTGCTCCTTTTGAATTTGAGCACACACTTCCTCCAAGCTAGGCAACTTATCAGACCTGAGAATATGCGTAATAAGATCTGAGTAAGTAGAATTAAGAGTTAAAAGTAACCCAAACACCTTATCTTGTTCCTTTCTTTCAAGGAGTACAAGTGGTTCAATAGTGGCTGGCCTTAGCATTTCCAGCTCAGCCCACAAAGCTCTGAATGAGCCATAGTGCTTTGTGAATTCAGCATCCTCCTCCCTTAAATCATTCATAGTTTTCTTCACTTCAAAAATTCTCAAAAGGTTAGTGGTGTTTCCATACACCTTAAGCAAAGTGTCCCATAGATCTTTTGCATTGTCACAAAACGAGTAAGCTTCTAAAAGATCACTAGCAAGAGAATTTTGTAAAATAGAAAGTACCAACTGATCTTCTTGGTACCATTTGGCTTGAGCTGCATCACTCACTTCAGCCACTTCATTGTCTTCAATGCCATTTGTGGCAATGTGACTCCAAAGACCTTTACCACCTAATGTGGTTTTCATGGTCCTAGACCATAAGAGATAGTTTGCTCCATGTAGAATAACAGGAGCTCTAAGGGATGCCTGAATTTCCATACTTAATAGGTAAAACAGGTCAGTAAGTCAGTAAAAAAAAATGTGATACCGAGTTTAAGGCTATGGTCGGATTTGAGCGTGAAGACCACGGAATAGGATGGTCACGGCTTGGTCGAGGTTAGATTGGATTGGTTTCTTGATCGAGTTTGATGAGACACTGTACAAGTCTTGGTTGATGGTCACAGCTTGGTGGATTGTCTGAATGGTATGATCACGCCTTGGTCGGAACACGAATTGTCCGAATAGTATGTTCACACCTTTGTCGAAATGTTCACGCCTTGGTCAAGTTTGAACGAGTGGTTCCTGCACACGGACACAACCACAAAGGACATACAAAAGAGAGCAGTGACAGTAACCAATATACCAATACCTTGGGAGCAAAGCAATATGCGTGATTAGCAAGAAAGAGAAGTGAACAAAATATCTTGTAACAGACCTTATCCACTTGAAACCACTTGCAACTACCCCTAACCAATTCTTATAACCAGATTTCAACAGATTAAAATAGCTAACAATCAATCTCAACAACTATTAACAATCAAATTTCGAATATTATCAATTAAAACAATCCTAAACTTCAAGAATTCAATTTTAGAAACTTTTCAAAGATTAACAAGACTTCAAGAAAATCAATCTAGGAGTCTTAAACCTATTGAATTGAACTAAAATTTCGTAGATACCCTCACAAGACACTTATTAAACTTTCCAGATTCAAAAGATTAAAATAAACTGAGAAAGAATTAGAAATATATCACCAAGATCTTGGTACAGGTGATTTTGGACGTATCTAAGGAAATCTTCAAGAAAATCCTTCAAACTTAATGGAATCAAGTTCTGCTTTCTCAAAACAGAAACTAGACTCGAAGAGCTTGAGTTCTGGCTTTTAAAGATCACGATTTGAAGAAGAATTGACGTCGAGGTGACCTGGGAAACGCAGGGGTTCGCGGCAGAGGTGGTTGCGAAGCGTCTTTGCAAGAAAATTCTTAACTTTTGATTCCCAGGGCCAAATGATGCGATTCAAACGGCCGTGGATACGGAATTCGCCGATGCACAATCCAAAGAAAGCAGATTGACAAAATACGTCGTGGTTTGGCCGCAATTTGAATTACAAGATGACGTTTGAAATTGATCCAGAAACTGATGAAGAACAAGATGGATACTTGTTGAATTTATGAAAGAATGAAGAAATTTACCCAGATTTGATGTAACCTGGCTCTGATACCATGAAAGATTATGAGATTTGAGAGATTTGTAGAATGAGAGAATGAGAGATTAGAGAGAATTAGAGACTTAGAGAGAAGAATGATTTATTAGAAAATGAGAATTATGAATTCTTACTTACAAAATGTGAAGGGAGTAAAGTATTTATACTAATCTAGTCTAGGCCTGTTTGGATACAAGGATAGCCTTATACATAAATGGCTTACAAGGATAACATAATTCTATAATACAAACAAGCCTTAGACTCTCCCTTTTACATACATATAAATCGCCATTTATCTAGAAATAAAGGCTTTCATAAATTCATCACTTCTTCTTCATTCCAACAGGTACTTGTATCTAGGGATGTGCAGTTTGTAGAATCAAAAGGATTCTATGAAGAAAAGAATTGGGATGAACTCAAAGACCTCTCCCAATCCACATTTGACTGGGCCACCAACCTGAGACACCTTATGGAGAATCTTGGGATAACACTACCAGATGCACCAACCACAACTTACCAAGTGTTGGAATGAGGAAGCAATTCACCAAGGAAAAGAGTGTTAACGGCTAGTAATGAATCTTCTAGAAGGATTGGTGACTCACCTCTGCCAGCACAAAAGGGGAAAGAGGCGCCAGCACTAAAGAGGAAGCACACACTCTTACCTAAAGTAGTCGCTTTTAGGTTATCCATTTCTGTATAAAAGGATCATTAAGGTCTGTCTTTGTAATCAAGAAATCCTATTCTAATAATATGTGTTTACCTAATCTCTCGCCTAAACTCTCTCCACTCTTCCTAAACTTCTAAATCTTTCATGGTATCAGAGCATTTGCTCACAAATCTTCCCTGAATCATTCGTAAACTCTTCATTCCTCTCACTATTCAATCCACAAATCTCTTTCTCTCTGGATTTTAAAGCGCTTAATCTATGATAAACATGTTCTAGCCTATCCTCTCTGAGATCTAAAGATCCTCAGAACCATTGGTGATGAGTTGAGGAAGACTAGATGTGGGTATCATGCGGATTATAGTAGTCTTTGCTGGGTCCAGGTCTTGTTCTTTCTCTCGCGTCCATTGATGTATGGTCCATAGCTCATATTCCACAAGTTTGAAACGTGTTTCTACTCAAAAGAAGAACTAAAAGGCTACTCAAAGCTTCACGGTTCAAAATACTTTCGAAAGGAGCCATCTATCAACCTCCTTCACTGAGCCGTATTCATCTTCCTCATCGTGCTGTTGAAACCCAGAATCCGTACACCCTTCTAAACTCCTCAAAGGCAGTTCCTCTGGTCTCCTTTCTCAACAAATCCTTCCTTCCTGCATCCGGTGAAGTCATTTAAGACCAAAAGAAGGCATTTTGCTTCAAGATTCAAGTCTGCGAAAAGAGGGTTTTGTGAAGCATGCATCATTGGAAAACACTGTAGGTCTGTTTTTCCTAAATCTCAAACTATGTATGAAAACTGCTTTGATCTTGTTCACTCTGATGTTTGGACTGCCCCATGTGTCTCTAGAGATAATCACAAGTATTTTGTTAGTTTCATAGATGAGAAATCAAAATACACTTGGGTTACCTTAATGCCATCTAAGGGTAGAGTTCTTGAAGCGTTTATGAGTTTTAACAAGTATGTGACTAACCAATATGATGCTAAAGTTAAATGTCTAAGATCAGATAATGGTGGGGAGTATACTAACCAGGCCTTTAAACACTATCTCAACAAACATGGAATTTAGCACCAGACAAGTTATCCCTATACCCCTCAGCAGAATGGAGTTGCTGAGAGGAAAAACAGACACTTAATGGAGGTGACTAAAGCCATGATGTTTCATAGGAAGGTTCCTAAACAGTTTTGGGGTGATGCCTTAGTTACGGCCTGCTACTTAATCAACAGACTTCCGACCAAAATCCTACATGACATCTCACCGTTTGAGGTACTTACTAAAACCAAACCTCATCTTGATCATATTAGAGTGTTTAGATGTGTTTGCTATGTGTTGATCCCAGGGGAACAGAGGAACAAGTTAGAGGCTAAGAGCACAAAGGCCATGTTTCTTGGATATTCAACCACACAGAAAGGGTATAAGTGCTACAATACTAATACCAACCGTGTCCTTATCTCCCGGGATGTTAAGTTTCTTGAAGACAAAAGCTATTTCTCGGATGGTACGTGGGAGTCTATCAAGAACATATCCTCACAATCGCCCAACCAGGCTGAGAATTTAAAGAAGATCTTAGAGAACCTGGGTATATTCTCTTTTGGTCCAGACACTCATCAGCATTCGCCGCATCATCCTCTTCATCCTGAGGGGGGACAACAAGACTATGGTCATGATGAGGAGGATGAAGATTCAGCTACTAATTCAAACAACACCCAAAGAAGAGAATCTGAACCTGAGTCACAAACCGGTCCAAGTAACACTGAAGGAAACTCAGAAGCTGAAGTTGGTTCGAGTTCTGGAAGTACCAATGATCAACATCAACACTCGCATGAAGTACCAGCACCATTAGAACTCCGGAGAAGCACTAGACAACGATTCCCTCCAGCAAACTGGAAGAACACGAGAGTTTACTACAATAATAATGCAGTGGCTCATCCTACTCAAGCGGTTTGCAACATGGTTCATATTCCACAACAACATCTGGCTTTCACAGGCAGTCTAGATCAAGAGTTAGTTCCCAAGACTTATGATGAAGCTAAGGAGCTAAAAGTCTGGAGAGATGCCGTGGGAGCAGAAAGAACTGTAATGGAGAAAAATCATACATGGGATGAAGCAGACTTACCAAAAGGAAAGAAGGCAGTGAGCTCTAGATGGATTTTCACCATCAAATACAAAAGTAATGGGGAGATTGAGAGATATAAGGCAAGACAGGTAGCAAGAGGATTCACCCATGTTGGAATGAATAAAATCTACAAGTAAGGAAGGATCACTAACGGCTAGTGAAGTATTCTAGAAGGTCTTGGAGTCGCCACCTTTTGAGTCATCCATGCCAGCACAAAAGGAGGCGCCAGCATATGAACGTTATCCTCTCTTCTTTTAGATGTTTTAGGGTTTTCAATAAGTGTATAAAAGGAGTAGTTGTTATTCACTTGTAATATACAAGAAATCTTCTAATAAAAACAATGTTCTTCATAATCTCTGTCTCTCAAATCTTCATACTCCCTAAATCTTTCTAAGACTCTCTAAAACTTACATGGTATCAGAGCATTGCTCTTATTATTATCCGCATTCTCTTTGTCTCTTGTTCACTCAGCGTATTCAAAGAAGAACAAGTTCTTTCTTGAGATAAACATGCTTTAGCCTATCCTCTCTGAGATCTAAAGATCCTCAGAACCATGGGTTATGAGTTGAGGAAGACTAGGTGTGATTATTTCATATGTTAGTAACCTGTTCATCGTGTCTAGTTCTTAAACCGCCATTGTTGTACGGTCACTACCTTTAATCTAAGGTGAAATCTATTCTTCAGTGACTAAAGGAGGTATCTTTCTACCTTCAGAGCATTCACAACCAAGTTTGTGGTCAAAAAGCTGGCTCATTTCCACTCCTGGCCGACTCGTTCCTCTTTCATTCCTCAGTCCGTACTCATCTTCTTCGAGTAGCCGAATCCAGGCTACCGTACACTTCTTTGTTTCTACTTAAAGTTTCTTCCTTTTTCACAAAAGGCTCACCATTCTCACTAGAAACCTTCTAGTTAACCCTTATCAAGAAGAAAAAAGTTCATTCAAACCTGTTTCCTCCTCCCGGTCCTTGAAAATTTCTCAGCCGTCCGTACCTCTCTCGAACACTTGTTCACAATCTTCTTTAGAAGAAAAGGAAGCTCCTTTCTTCTACCAAAAGGGTCTCTCATCTTTCAGCCCTCAAGTTTTTTCTTATTTCAAGTTCCTCTCAAACCTTGGGTCTCAAGTTTTTTCAAAACCGCTTGACCATTAGTGTACGGACCAAAGTTTGGCTAATGGAAAACTCACGACAAATCAATGTTCCTATAGTCCTAAAAGGTCTAAACTATGTGCTATGGTCTCGGATGATCAAGACCGCTCTTGGAGGAAGAGGCCTTGGAGATCATCTCCTATTCAACGAAGCTCCACCTATTCTAATTCAAAATGAAGAAGGTGAAGAAATGGTTGTAACAGATGAAAGGAAATTATTGAAAATCAAGAACAAGTTTCAAGAGATTGAAGATTAGTATTTAGGTGATTAGGAGAATGAGGAAAACATTTTGTTTCTTATTACTTGCTTGAATTACATTATGACAATTACATAGATGAAATAGATAGATTAGAAGGAATATCCAAAGTATCTACTAAAGCATCTAGGAGGCGTGGCATGGTGAGCTGGAGCTGACCGTTGGTGCTACCAAGTGTGGCCTTATCCAGTCCGCTTCTAGAACCTTTCTCCCCTTGAGTCTTTATAAATACTCCTTAATTCCAACACTCCCCCTCAAGTTTGACCATGGATGAATGGTTAAACTTGGATATCATGAGAAACCACCTCATTAAAAAACTTTAGAATGCAAAACCCAGTGGGACAAAAACATTCTAAGGGAAAAAGAGTATGGTTCTCATGATAAGGAGAGACTAAGGGCTTGGAATTTCCATGAGTCCAAGCTTTGGTAGAATGAACTCACAGACTTTCAGGCTGGCTGCCTTTGTAAATATATCTGCCAATTGCTCAGAACTTCTTGTAAAGCATGGTAGTATAACTCCTTTCTCAACAGCTTCCCTGACCTTGTGGCAATCTACTTCAATGTGCTTAGTCCTCTCATGGAATACCGAGTTGGAGGCTATATGGATGGCTGCTTGATTGTCACAGTGCATTGTGATGGGAGTCTTGACTTCAATTCCTAAGTCTTGGAGAAGAGCTTTGAGCCATATTGATTCGGTAGTCAGCTTCCTCATTGCCCTGTATTCAGCTTCAGCACTTGAACATGACACAACCTTCTGCTTCTTGGTTTTCCATGTAACAAGATTTCCTCCAATAAAAATGCAATATCCAGTAGTAGACTTCCTATCTTGTCTATCTCCAGCCCAATCAGCATCACAGTATCCCACAATCTCAGTGTTCCTATTGTTCCCCATCCAAATCCCTTGAGCATGAGTCCTTTTGAGGTATCTCAGGATCCGGTCTATCATCCTCCAATGGCACATCTTAGGCGCTTGCATATGCTGACTTACCTGATTCACAGCAAAGCACAAATCAGGTCTGGTGATAGTAAGATAAATTAACTTACCAACTAATCTTCTATAGAGTTTGGCATCCTCAAAGACGTCTTCTTCCTGCTCCCCCTGAGTTCCAACTTTATAACCCTCTTCTAATAGGGTCTTAGCTTCCTTAGCTTGTAGCATTCCTGCATCTGTTAGTAAATCAAGAATATACTTCCTCTGAGAAATAAACAAACCATCATTAGTCCTGCACACCTCAATCCCAAGAAAATATTTGAGTTCTCCAAGGTCTTTGATGTCAAAAACAGATTTCAAGTATTCTTTAGTAGAAAGGATTCCTACCTTGTCATTCCCTGAGATGATAATATCATCTACATATATGAGAATGACAACTATACCTGCTTGGCTCTGAAGTGTGAACAGGGTATGATCAGCTTCTGATCTTCTAAATCCTTTATCTCTCAGTGTAACACTCAATTTGTGATACCAGGCTCTAGGAGACTGTTTGAGACCATAGATTGCCTTTCTTAATCTTAGAACCTTCCCTGGAGTGACAGTATCTTCTAGACCAGGAGGTGGTGTCATGTACACCTCTTCCTCTAATTCTCCTTGAAGGAAGGCATTCTTGACATCCATCTGCCATAGATCCCATTCTAAGTTGGTAGCAAGAGAAAGAATGACGCTCACTGTATGAAGCTTGGCCACTGGAGCAAAGGTGTCCCTGTAGTCATCTCCATACGTCTGAGTGAAGCCCCTTGCAACAAGCCTTGCCTTATATCTCTCCACTTCTCCATTGCTTCTGTATTTGATTGTGAACACCCATCTAGAGCTCACTGCCTTTTTGCCTTTTGGTAGATCAGACTCGTCCCAAGTATGATTCCTTTCCATAGCCATTCTTTCATCAGCAACAGCCTCTCTCCATACTCTGTGTTCCTTGGCCTCCTCATAGTGTTTAGGGACGCATTATTGATCCAGGGTTCCAATAAAAACCTGATGTTCCTGAGGGATATGTGCTAAGTTGCAGACAGCCTGTTCTGGATGAGCAACAGCCTGATTGTTGTAATAGACCCTCGTGCTCTTCCAGTGTTCAGGTGGATACTTCACCCTTTTGCTTCTCCTTAATTCAACTGCTTCTTCTTCTTGAGCGGTTTGATCAGGTTGATTGTTTTGAGCAGCTGGTGATGAAGATGTAGATTGCTGGCCCTGGTTGTCCTGATTATGGACTTCTGAGTATTCAGGAATAGCATTCCCCCTTCATGATCAGGACTATCACTTGGTTCATCCGGCCATGTTGTTGATTCTTCTGACACTGGTGCTGTAGGAGTAGAAGACTGCTGAGGAATATGATTGAGACCGAGATCCTCTAGAAGTTGTCTGAGACTGGAAGCTCTATCTTCTGAAGAAGATGATATATCCTTAATGTCTTCCCACTTCTGTCCTTCATAGAAACTTCTGTTCTCTAGAAATTGAACATCTCTTGACACCATAACTCTCCTTGTATCTGGTACATAGCACTTGTAGCCCTTCTGTGTTGGAGAGTATACAAGAAAAATAGCCCTTATGCTCTTTGCATCTAGCTTACTTCGGTGGTCACCTGGGATATAGACAAAGCACACGCATCCAAACACTCTTAAATGATCAAGAGAGGGTTTAGTTTTATTAAGTACCTCAAAGGGTGACTGGTCAGAGAGAATGCGAGTAGGTGTTCTATTGATGAGGTAACATGCCGTGACCACTGCATCACTCCAAAACCTCTTTGGAACATGCATGTGAAACATTAAAGTCCTAGCCACCTCCATCAAGTGCCGGTTCTTTCTCTCAGCAACACCATTCTGCTGAGGTGTATAATGGCAACTTGTCTGATGTGTAATTCCTTTTTCAGCAAGAAAGTGTTTGAATGCATGACTCATGTACTCCCCACCATTATCTGACCTTAAAAATTTGATTTGAACATTATATTGGTTAGAAATGTGAGATTGAAAGTTCTTAAACGCTTCTAAGACCCTATCCTTAGATGGAAGCAAGGTGATCCAAGTGTATTTTGATTTCTCATCTATAAAAGTAACAAAGTATTTATGATTATCTCTTGATTCACATGGTGATGTCCAAACATCAGAATGAATAAGTTCAAAACATTCATTGTAAATCGTTTTAGATAAGGGAAATACATTCCTACAATGTTTACCAAGGATACATGCTTCACATGAGTTGCTATTAAAAGATATCTTAGGAAATAGAAGTTCTAAAGCTTTCAAGTGAGGATGTCCTAGTCTAGCATGCCATAAACCATTTTTATGACTAGAAACATTAAGACTAGAAGCATTATTAATCGAACTATTAGAAGCTAATGATAAAGGCTGGAGATCTTCAAGCACATATAGATCATTCTTGGTTCCTCCTCTGCCAAGAACTCGCTTGGTTTCAATATCCTGAAAGAAGAAGTCATTAGGCCCAAAAGTAGCATAGCAATTAAGATCAGTGGTTGTTCTTTTCACAGATAACAGGTTTGAAGTAAATGATGGCATAAAGAAAGCTTTTGACTCTTTTCCAAACAACCTAAGCTTTCCAATTCCCTTAATAGGTATTTGTTCTCCATTAGCTATCATCACATTCCCTAAAACCGGTTCTATATCACTAATCAACCTAGGATCACTAATCATATGGTGAGAAGCTCCTGAATCAACTATCAATGGTTTTAAAACATTCAAACTATCACCAGAGCTTTTAAATGAGGCAGTATAAGTGTGACCAGAAATACCAGACTCCTTAAGAGCTTTGATGAACGCTTCAAGGTCTGACTTGGTCACCACATCGTTCTGAGCTGAGACTGCTTGAATCCTTTCATCTGGTAAGCTGTTGTGATACGAATTAGTCTGGCTGGAACTTCCTCTATTAAGACTGATTTGGTTTGCACTGAACTGTGTCCCTTCATGATTCGGCCTCGGTTGTTTGATTAGTGGTAGACTTGGTTGATTAATACTTCCTTGTGAACTACTTTGAAAACCGCTTCCTTGAGAAATGGATGGAGCAATGCGTGATGAGGTTTCCTGAGAGATGTGAACCTTTGGGTCTTTCCACCAGCTCGGCTTCAAATGAGGATGAATTAACCAACACTTATCCTTAGTGTGTCCTCTTCGTTTGCAATGATCACAGGCTAATCCTTTCTTGACCTCCGGTTTGTGCCACACCTTGTGGGCAGTAACAATATCTCCTTTGTTTCCAAATAGACCTTGGGATCCTTGTTCTTTCTGAATTTTAGCACACACATCTTCAAGGCTTGGTAATCTATCTTCCCGGAGAAGATGTTTAATGAGATCAGTGTAGCTTGGGTTTAGTGTCATGAGCAAGCCAAAGACCTTATCTTGCTCTCTCCTTTCATTAAGAGTGATAGGATCAATGGTACTTGGCCTTAACATTTCAACCTCTGCCCATAAAGCCCTGAACTTGCCATAATGCTTAGTAAACTCCATATCCTCTTGATGGAGTTCATTTAAAGCTTTCTTCACCTCAAATAACCGCATGAGGTTGGATGTGTTTCCATACACATTTTTGAGTGTTTCCCATAGGTCTTTTGCGGTCTCACAGTAGGAATATGCTTCTAACAAGGATCCTTCAAGGGAGTTTTGAAGGATTGAGAGGACTAATTGATCCTCTTGAAACCATTTGTTCATGGTTTCCACGGTTAGCCTTCCTTGTTCACCGAGAGTTTCTTCTTCAATGGCTTCTCTTGGTGCTTCATCTAGGAGAACATGGGTCCATAAACCTCTACTACACAGAGTAGTTTTCATGGTTCTTGACCATAACAAGTAGTTTAGCCCATTCAGTATGACTGGAGCAACAATCATTTTCGAAGACTCCATTTGTCTTTGGCGTGATTTGTACGGATGAACAAATTTCGAACAGGGTTTCAGGCGGGAAGAACAGAGAGCTTCAGATGCTTCCTTTGAGTTTCAGAATCATTAAATAAGCTAATCCAGCTTTAGAAAAGAACCTCCTTTGTGAAGAATGAGCTGCCTTTAAGCTATTTTCACTTAAGCAGATTTTAGTTCACGGAGGAATTTGGAGAAGACGAGTACGGACAACGGCAAATGAGTCTCCTTTAGCTTGATTGAAGGTCAGGTTTTAGAAGAAATGACACCAAAATGCATATGAACACACGAACTTGTGATTTTAAAACACACCAGAAGATGAACCAAGCTATGTTGTAACTCCCATCCGTACATCCATGGCGCGGAACAGCTTAGCGATACCAAAACTCGACCAGGATAGAGCAGATTGGACCTAACACGATCTGGTTCGACCAATACTCATATTTTCAAGCCAAAGATGAAAACTTTTCTTGAGGAAGAGAGCTTTAGAGGTTAGAGTCCGTACAACAATGGATGAAAGAAGGGTTTGAAAACGAATGAAAAACAGGAGTCTTAAGCCCGAGATAAACAAACAATAACCACCTTTAATCTCCCATAACTCGTGACCAAATGATCTTTGAGGATTATAAATCTCAGAATGGGTAGATTCAAAGTTGTTTATTGTGAGTTTTGGCAAGAACTTAAGATAGAAGAAGATTTGCGGAAGTTTTAGTAATCTAGGAGCATAAACTGCTCTGATACCATATTGAAAATCAAGAACAAGTTTCAAGAGATTGAAGATTAGTATTTAGGTGATTAGGAGAATGAGGAAAACATTTTGTTTCTTATTACTTGCTTGAATTACATTATGACAATTACATAGATTAAATAGATAGATTAGAAGGAATATCCAAAGTATCTACTAAAGCATCTAGGAGGCGTGGCATGGTGAGCTGGAGCTGACCGTTGGTGCTACCAAGTGTGGCCTTATCCAGTCCGCTTCTAGAACCTTTCTCCCCTTGAGTCTTTATAAATACTCCTTAATTCCAACAGAAATGGCATCAGGAGGATCTATATGTTCTATCTGTTCTACAAAGCTCTCTGGATGGTCCAATACTAGAATCATACTCGCATTGTGAAACAACAATGGAACTGTGGGAAATTCTAAAGAAGGTGTATGGCAATACGTCCAATCTCAGCCGGATCTTTCAAGTCAAGCAAGCCATCAACAATCTTAGTCAAGAAGACTCCGACTTTACAGCCCTATTTGGAAAGTTCAGCTCCTTATGGGCAGAACTTGATATGCTGAGACCAATCTCCTTTGACCCAGAAGTTCTCAAAGAAAGGCGAGAGCAAGATAAAGTCTTCAGCCTTCTTATGGTTCTAAGTCCTACCTACAATGACCTGATTAAACACATTCTGAGGTCAGAGAGGCTTCCATCACTGGAAGATGTGTGTTCGCAAATTCAGAAAGAATGTGGCTCACAAGGGCTATTTGGAGGAAAAGGAGAACTCATTACTGGTCATAAAGGACTGCTCAAACCAGAAGAAGAAACGATCTCTGCTAATAAGGGATACTATAAGGCTGAAGACAAGAAGCTTAACATGTGCGATCACTGCAAAAGGAAAGGTCACACTAAGGACAAGTGCTGGATTCTGCACCCACACTTGAAGCCCACAAAATGGAAGGACCAACCCAAGGCTCACTACACACAGGAAGCAAGTCATTACTCAAAGAAAGGCCTCTCATATTAACCGGTGCATTCTCAAGCAAGCTCGTCTACCTCTGGATTCATTGGCGGAAGTGTTCAAGCTCCTCAAGCTCACATGGTCCCCTATCAACCATCTCAATCAGAGTATGTCAAAAAGTCAGAACTTGAGGCTCTCATCAAGGCCTTGAAAGAAAACTCTGGTAACATCATTGGTCGATATTTACATGCTTCCTTTAATGCTTTAACAATATCTAAACCCATCATAGTAGATTCAGGAGCATCTCATCACATGATTAGTGACTTAAATCTTATTAGAAATGTGGAACCAGCTAAAGGGCATGTGTTGATTGCAAATGGAACAAACGTTCCAATAGAAGGAATAGGTGATCTGAAATTATTCAACAAAGAATCTAGGGCTTTCTATATGCCATCATTTACTTCAAATCTCTTATCCGTTAAAAGAGCAACAACTGATTTGAACTGTAATGCAATATTTGGGCCTAATGAGTTCGTGTTTCAGGATATTGAGACTCAAAAGATTCTTGGAAAAGGGGGCACCAGAAACGATCTCTATGTTCTTGAAGAGCTTACTCCTAGTTCTCTAATTACCTGTTTTTCAAATTCCAATAACTCTGAGATGAATGGCAAGTGTGGCATGCTAGGCTTGGTCATCCTCATTTTAAAGCTTTAGAAATGATGTTTCCTAGGATGAAGTTTAATAATGAGTTATGTGAAGCATGTATCCTAGGAAAACATTGTAGAACCGTTTTTCCTAAGTCTCAAACTCTATATGATAACTGCTTTGATCTTGTTCATTCTGATGTCTGGACTGTCCCAAGTATTTCTAGAGATAATCACAAGTATTTCGTTAGTTTCATAGATGCTAAATCAAAGTATACTTGGATTACCTTATTATCATCTAAGGGTAGAGTCCTTGAAGCTTTCATGAACTTTAATAAGTATGTTACTAACCAATATGGTGCTAAAATTAAGTGTTTGAGATCAGACAATGGGGGAGAATACACAAGCCATGCATTCAAACATTACCTCACCAAACAAGGGATTGAACATCAGACAAGTTGCCCATATACACCTCAACAAAATGGGATTGCTGAACGAAAAAACCGGCATCTAATGGAAGTAACTAGAGCTATGATGTTCCATATGCATGTTCCAAAACGTTTCTGGGGAGATGCTCTTGTTTCAGCCTGTTATCTCATCAACAGAATTCGAACTAAAGCCTTGTTTGATAAGTCTCCTTTTGAGGTACTCACTAAGACTAAGCCTCATCTTGATCATATTAGAGTTTTTGGATGTGTTTGCTATGTGCTTATTCCAGGAGAACAACGAAACAAACTAGAAGCTAAAAGCACAAAAGCAATGTTCATCGGCTATTCTACAACTCAAAAGGGCTATAAGTGTTATAATGTTGCTACAAACCGCGTGTTAGTATCCAGAGATGTGCAGTTCAATGAGAACAAAAGCTACTATGAAGACGGGTCATGGGATGCCATCAAAGATATCTCCTCACATTCGTCTGACCGTGCTGAAAACTTAAGGAAGATATTGGAGAATCTCGGCTTGTCATCACCCACAGACAAGAACTCACCTCTCCATCCTCTTCATCCTCTTACTCCTGGGGGGGAGAACTCTATACACACTCACGATCAAGCGGCTTCAGACGCTGGTCCAAGCAATAGTAAAGGGGATGACCAAGTTGAATCCGACGCTGACTCAAATGATGGTTCAAACAACAGTCAAGGCAGTAATTCAGAAACAGAAGCAAATAAGGAAACAATAAACTCAGAAGATAGGAGAAATCAAGACTTGGCAGAGACTATGGAATCAGTAACTTGCAATCTTCGCAGAAGCACGAGACAAAGGTTCCCACCATCAAATTGGAAAAACACCAGGGTGTACTTCAACAACAAAGCCGAGGCTCATCCTCCTCAAGCGGTTTGCAACATGGTCAACATTCCACAGGAACATCAATCTTTCATTGGTAGTCTTGATCAAGAAATCGTACCAAGAAACTATGATGAAGCCAAAAACATCAAAGTCTGGAGAGATGCGGTTGGAGATGAAAGGAAAGCCATGGAGAAGAATCATACATGGGATGAGTCTGACTTACCACAAGGAAAGAAGGCTGTGAGTTCCAGATGGATCTTCACCATCAAATACAAAAGTAGTGGGGAAATTGAAAGATATAAGGCAAGGCTTGTTGCAAGAGGTTTTACACAAACCTATGGTGATGACTACAGGGACACATTCGCACCAGTGGCAAAGATGCATACAATCAGAGTAGTGCTATCCCTTGCAGTGAATTTAGAATGGGATCTTTGGCAGATGGATGTGAAGAATGCCTTTCTTCAGGGAGAATTAGAAGAAGAAGTCTACATGACTCCACCTCCTGGATTAGAAGACTCTGTTGCACCAGGGAAAGTTTTAAGATTAAGGAAAGCAATCTATGGTCTGAAGCAGTCTCCTAGGGCCTGGTACCACAAATTGAATGTCACTCTAAGAGATAGAGGATTTAGAAGGTCAGAGGCAGATCATACATTGTTCACTCTCCACAGCCAAGAAGGTATAGTGGTCATTCTCATATATGTAGATGATATTATCATCTCTGGGAATGACAAGGTAGGAATTTCCTCAACAAAAGAATATCTCAAGTCTATGTTTGATATTAAAGACCTTGGTGAACTCAAATATTTTTTGGGTATTGAAGTTTGCAGGTTCAAAGATGGGTTATTCATATCACAGAGGAAATATGTGGCTGATTTACTAACCAATGCAGGAATGATGGAAGCAAAGGCAGTTAAGACCCCTTTGGAGGACGGCTACAAGGCTGAAACTGAGGGGGAGCAACATGACAAGACCTTTGAGGATCCGAAACTCTATAGGAAACTAGTAGGTAAACTAATTTACTTAACAATCACAAGACCTGACTTGTGCTTTGCTGTGAACCAGGTAAGCCAATATATGCAAGCTCCAGAGAAGAGCCACTGGGCAATGGTTCATCGCATCCTAAGGTACCTAAAGGAAACTCACCTACAAGGAATCTGGATGGGAAAGAATGACAACACAGAAATTGTGGGATATTGTGATGCTGACTGGGCTGGAGATAGGAAAGACAGGAAGTCAACTACTGGCTATTGCACCTTCATAGGAGGAAACTTAGTCACTTGGAAGACTAAGAAACAGAAGGTAGTTTCCTGTTCCAGTGCTGAAGCTGAGTACCGTGCTATGAGAAAGCTCACAACTGAGTGTATTTGGCTGAGGGCATTACTTAAAGACTTTGGCATTGAGTGCAAGACACCAACTACAGTTCACTGTGATAATCAAGCCGCCATTCATATAGCCTCAAACTCAGTCTTCCATGAGAGAACCAAGCACATAGAAGTTGATTGCCACAAGGTCAGGGAAGCCATCGAAAAAGGAGTCATTCTTCCCTGCTTTACAAAGAGTTCTGATCAGTTGGCTGATATATTCACTAAGGCCGCCAGTGTAAGGGTTTGTGAGTTCATCCATGCTAAACTTGGACTCACTAACCTTCCATTCCAGTAACTCTCCTATCAAGAAGAATTCATACTCTTTTTCCCTTAGAATGTTTTTGTCCCACTGGGTTTTGCATTCTAAGGTTTTTAATGAGGTGAATTCTCTTGATGTCCAAGTTTAAAATATTAACCATGTTTAAACTTGAGGGGGAGTGTTGGAATGAATAAAATCTACAAGTAAGGAAGGATCACTAACGGCTAGTGAAGTATTCTAGAAGGTCTTGGAGTCGCCACCTTTTGAGTCATCCATGCCAGCACAAAAGGAGGCGCCAGCATATGAACCTTATCCTCTCTTCTTTTAGATGTTTTAGGGTTTTCAATAAGTGTATAAAAGGAGTAGTTGTTATTCACTTGTAATGTACAAGAAATCTTCTAATAAAAACAATGTTCTTCATAATCTCTGTCTCTCAAATCTTCATACTCCCTAAATCTTTCTAAGACTCTCTAAAACTTACAACCCAGACCTATGGAGAAGATTACAGAGACACATTTGCTCCAGTAGCAAAAAAACATACAATCAGAGTTGTTCTGTCTCTTGCTGCAAACTTAGACTGGGAACTATGGCAGATGGATGTCAAAAACGCGTTCCTTCAAGGAGAATTAGAAGAAGAAGTCTACATGACCCCTCCACCTGGATTAGAAGACTCAGTTGCACCAGGGAAAGTCCTTAGATTAAGAAAGGCAATCTATGGCCTTAAACAGTCACCTAGGGCCTGGTATCACAAGCTGAACGTCACTCTAAGAGACAGAGGTTTCAGGAGATCAGAATCCGATCACACCTTGTTCACCTTACATAGCCAAGAAGGTATAGTTGTCATTCTCATTTATGTGGATGATATTATCATCTCTGGGAATGACAAGGTAGGAATTTCTGCTACAAAAGAATATCTTAAAGCTATGTTTGACATTAAAGATCTTGGTGAACTCAAATATTTCTTGGGTATTGAAGTCTGCAGGTTTAAAGATGGGTTGTTTATATCTCAGAGGAAATACATTGTAGACTTACTAACTAATGCAGGAATGATGGATTCAAAAGCAGCAAGAACGCCCTTAGAAGATGGTTACAAGGCTAAAACTGAGGGGGAGCAAGATGAAGATACATTTGAGGATCCGAAGCTGTACAGAAAACTTGTTGGTAAGCTCATATATTTGACAATTACAAGACCTGACTTGTGCTTTGCTGTGAATCAGGTAAGTCAGTATATGAAAGCCCCTGGGAAGAATCATTGGATGATGATACATAGCATTCTGAGATACTTGAAAGGGACTTACACTCAGGGAATATGGATGGGAAAGAATGGAAACGCTGAAGTAGTTGGCTATTGTGATGCTGATTGGGCTGGGGATAGGAAACACAGAAGATCAACTACTGGTTATTGCACCTTCATAGGTGGTAATCTTGTCACTTGGAAGACCAAGAAGCAGAAAGTAGTATCCTGTTCAAGTGCTGAAGCTGAATATAGGGCTATGAGGAAGTTAACTATAGATTTTAGTAGAGTAATGAAGATTTGAGAGAGAATCAAAGAGGAGATTGAGAGAGAAGAAGAATGATTCGTATTGTAAAATGAAAAGTATATATCGAAATGAACTGAGTACAAGAGTATTTATAGGTGACCATATTATTGAAAAACATGTTTCTTAAGAGATTAAGGTAAAGAGAATCATGTTTAAGAGTTTAGAGATTTCGAATACAAGTTTTTATTTTATTGATTGCTTGATTACATAATGACCATTACATAAGCTTAAATAGGATAGATTAGGAGGAATATCCAGAGCATCTACTTTAGCATCTGAAGGCGTGGCATGGTGAGCCGGAGACGCCCGTTGGAGCAGATTAGGAAGCCTTATCCAAGCCTTATCCATTCGCCTTCTAGAACCGCCTTTAGCCTTCATAAACACTCCTTCATTCCAACACTCCCCCTCAAGTTCAATCATGGATGAATGGTTGAACTTGGATATCATGAGAAACCACCTCATTAAAAACCTTAGAATGCAAAACCCAGTGGGACAAAAACATTCTAAGGGAAAAAGAGTATGGTTCTCATGACAAGGAGAGACTAAGGATTTGGAATTACCATGAGTCCAAGCTTTGGTAGAATGAACTCACAGACTTTCAAACTGGCTGCCTTGGTGAATATATCTGCCAATTGCTCAGAGCTTCTTGTAAAACATGGTAGTATAACTCCTTTCTCCACGGCTTCTCTGACTTTGTGACAATCAACTTCAATGTGCTTAGTCCTCTCATGGAATACTGAATTTGAAGTTATATGAATCGCTGCTTGATTATCACAGTGCATTGTGATAGGAGTCTTCACTTCAATTCCCAAATCTTGAAGAAGAGCCTTGAGCCATATGCATTCGGTGGTTAACTTCCTCATTGCCCTGTATTCAGCTTCAGCACTTGAACATGACACAACCTTCTGCTTCTTGGTTTTCCATGTAACAAGATTTCCTCCAATAAAAGTGCAATATCCAGTAGTAGACTTCCTATCTTGTCTATCTCCAGCCCAATCAGCATCACAGTATCCCACAATCTCAGTGTTCCTATTGTTCCCCATCCAAATCCCTTGAGCATGAGTCCCTTTGAGGTATCTCAGGATCCGGTCTATCATCCTCCAATGGCACATCTTAGGCGCTTGCATATGCTGACTTACCTGATTCACAGCAAAGCACAAATCAGGTCTGGTGATAGTAAGATAAATTAACTTACCAACTAATCTTCTATAGAGTTTGGCATCCTCAAAGACGTCTTCTTCCTGCTCCCCCTGAGTTCCAACTTTATAACCCTCTTCTAATGGGGTCTTAGCTTCCTTAGCTTGTAGCATTCCTGCATCTGTTAGTAAATCAAGAATATACTTCCTCTGAGAAATAAACAAACCATCATTAGTCCTGCACACCTCAATCCCAAGAAAATATTTGAGTTCTCCAAGGTCTTTGATGTCAAAAACAGATTTCAAGTATTCTTTAGTAGAAAGGATTCCTACCTTGTCATTCCCTGAGATGATAATATCATCTACATATATGAGAATGACAACTATACCTGCTTGGCTCTGAAGTGTGAACAGGGTATGATCAGCTTCAGATCTTCTAAATCCTTTATCTCTCAGTGTAACACTCAATTTGTGATACCAGGCTCTAGGAGACTGTTTGAGACCATAGATTGCCTTTCATAATCTTAGAACCTTCCCTGGAGTGACAGTATCTTCTAGACCAGGAGGTGGTGTCATGTACACCTCTTCCTCTAATTCTCCTTGAAGGAAGGCATTCTTGACATCCATCTGCCATAGATCCCATTCTAAGTTGGTAGCAAGAGAAAGAATGACTCTTACTGTATGGAGCTTGGCAACCGGAGCAAAGGTGTCCCTGTAGTCGTCTCCATACGTCTGAGTGAAGCCCCTGGCAACAAGCCTTGCCTTATATCTCTCCACCTCTCCATTGCTTCTGTATTTAATTGTGAACACCCATCTAGAGCTCACTGCCTTTTTGCCTTTTGGTAGATCAGACTCATCCCAAGTATGATTCCTTTCCATAGCCATTCTTTCATCAGCAACCGCCTCTCTCCATACTCTGTGTTCCTTGGCCTCCTCATAGTGTTTAGGAACGCATTCTTGATCCAAAGTTCCAATAAAAACCTGATGTTCCTGAGGGATATGTGCTAAGTTGCAGACAGCCTGTTCTGGATGAGCAACAGCTTGATTGTTGTAATAGACCCTCGTGCTCTTCCAGTGTTCAGGTGGATACTTCACCCTTTTGCTTCTCCTTAATTCAACTGCTTCTTCTTCTTGAGCGGTTTGATCAGGTTGGTTGTTTTGAGCAGCTGGTGATGAAGATATAGATTGCTGGCCCTGATTTTCCTGATTGTGGACTTCTGAGTATTCAGGAATAGCATTTCCCCCTTTATGATCAGGACTATCACTTGGTTCATCCGGCCATGTTGTTGATTCTTCTGAAACTGGTGCTGTAGGAATAGAAGTCTGCTGAGGAATATGATTGAGACCGAGATCCTCTAGAAGTTGTCTGAGACTGGAAGCTCTATCTTCTGAAGAAGATGATATATCTTTAATGTCTTCCCACTTCTGTCCTTCATAGAAACTTCTGTTTTCTAGAAATTGAACATCTCTTGACACCATAACTCTTCTTGTATCTGGTACATAGCACTTGTAGCCCTTCTGTGTTGGAGAGTATTCAAGAAAAATAGCCCTGATGCTCTTTGCATCTAACTTACTTCGGTGGTCACCTGGGATATAGACAAAACACACACATCCAAACACTCTTAAATGATCAAGAGAGGGTTTAGTTTTATTCAGTACCTCAAAGGGTGACTGATCAGAGAGAATGCGAGTAGGTGTTCTATTGATGAGGTAACATGCCGTGACTACTGCATCACTCCAAAACCTTTTTGGAACATGCATATGGAACATTAACGTCCTAGCCACCTCCATCAAGTGCCGGTTCTTTCTCTCAGCCACACCATTCTGCTGAGGCGTATAAGGGCAGCTTGTCTGATGTGTAATTCCTTTCTCAGCAAGAAAGTGTTTGAATCCATGGCTCATATACTCTCCTCCATTATCTGACCTTAAACATTTGATTTGAACATTATACTGGTTAGATATGTGAGAGTGAAAGTTCTTAAAAGCATCTAGAACCCTATCCTTAGATGGAAGCAATGTAATCCAAGTGTATTTTGACTTCTCATCAATAAAAGTAACAAAGTATTTGTGATTATCTCTTGATTCACATGGGGATGTCCAAACATCAGAATGAATAAGTTCAAAACATTCATTGTAAATCGTTTTAGATAATGGAAATACACTCCTACAATGTTTACCAAGGATACATGCTTCACATGAAGCATTACTAAACGAAATCTTAGGAAATAACAGTTCTAAAGCTTTTAAGTGAGGATGACCTAGTCTAGCATGCCATAAACCATTCTCACGATTAGAAGCATTAAGGCTATATGCATTATTGAAAACAGAACTACTAGAAGCTAATGAAATAGGCTGAAGATCTTCAAGCACATATAGATCATTCTTTGTTCCTCCTCTGCCAAGGACTCTCTTTGTTTCAATATCCTGAAAGAAAAAATCATTAGGCCCAAAAGTAGCATAGCAATTAAGATCAGTGGTTGTTCTTTTCACAGACAGTAGATTTGAAGTAAAGGATGGCATAAAGAAGGCTTTTGATTCCTTTCCAAATAATCTAAGTTTGCCAATTCCCTTAATAGGTATTTGTTCTCCATTAGCTATATCACTAATCAACCTAGAGTCACTGATCATATGATGTAATGCTCCTGAATCAACTATTAATGGTTTTAAGGCATTCAGATCATGATAGGAGCTAGTAAGAGAAGCAGTATAAGTGTGACCAGAAATACCAGACTCCTTGAGAGCTTTGATAAGAGCTTCAAGGTCGGATTTAGTGACTACATCACTTTGAACTCGGTTCCTTTCATCTGACGCATTGTGACTATAAGCGCCATTCGGACTTGAACTCCCCCGGTTAAGGCTGATTTGATTTGCACTGCATTGTGCTCCCTCATGATGTGGCCCAGATTGTTTAGTTTTCTGCAAGTTGAGCTGAGTAATGTTTCCTTGAAAGCCATTCCCTTGAGTTGTTGAAGCCATGCGTGATGATACATCTTGTGAAGAGTGAACCTTTGAATCTTTCCACCAAGTAGGTTTTAAGTGTGGATGAATCAACCAGCATTTCTCTTTGGTATGTCCTTTTCTTTTGCAATGATCGCAAACTGGACCCTTCCTGGTTTCTGGCTTGTGCCAAACCTTGTGAGCTGCAACGATATCTCCTCGGTTTCCAAAAAAGCCTTGAGATCCTTGTTCTTTCTGTATCTTAGCACACACATCCTCAAGACTTGGCAACCTATCTTCTCTAAGAAGATGCTTAATGAGGTCTGTATAACTCGGGTTTAGTGTCATGAGCAAGCCAAAGACCTTATCTTGCTCTCTCCTTTCATTAAGAGTGATAGGATCAATGGTACTTGGTCTTAACATTTCAACCTCTGCCCATAGAGCCCTGAATCGACCATAGTGCTTGGTGAATTCCATATCCTCTTGATGAAGATCATTCAGGGCCTTCTTAACCTCAAACAACCGCATGAGATTAGATGTGTTCCCATATACATTCCTTAATGTATTCCAGAGATCTTTGGCAGTTTCACAGTAGGAGTATGCTTCTAACAAGGATCCTTCAAGGGAGTTTTGAAGGATGGAGAGCACTAGTTGATCCTCTTGAAACCACTTGTTCATGGCGTCTATAGTAAGTTGTCCTTGATCTCCGAGAGCTTCATCTTCAGCAGCTTCTCTTGGTGCTTCATCAAGGAGAACATGAGTCCATAAGCCCCTACTACACAGAGTAGTTTTCATAGTTCTGGACCATAACAGGTAGTTTAGCCCCTTTAGTATAACTGGAGCTACAATCATTTTTGAAGTTTCCATCGATATGCTCGGCTTAGTACGGATCCTGGTTTGCGAGAGGATGAGGAAGACGAGTACGGACACCTAGCAAAGGTCCATCCTTCAGCTGCTTTTCGTGGCTTCAACTCAAGAAGAACTGATGTAGGAGACCTCTACGGCCAAGGGTGAAGGATTGAAAGAGTGATGAACAAGAATAGAGCTCTGGTCCGTACAACAATGGCGTGGTTCGACCAAGCCTTTTCTGCGATACGACCAGGAGTGACCAGAACCTTGCTAGAGACCGACCACACGCAACCCGACTCGATCCACTACTGTTTTAAAGCTAAAAGACGTGACCTTGAACCAAAAACAGCGACCTTGAGAGCTTAGAGCCGTACAACAATGGTGTTTTAGTGGGTTTTAAGAATGAAAAAGAAGTCCTTAAGCTTTTAAGAAGAACAAACAATAATCGCCTCTAATCTTCCATAACTCATTATCAACAGATGAATGAAGATAATAGAGCTTAGAGTGGATAGATTAAGATTCGTTTATTGTAAGTAACAACAAGAACTTAAGGAAAGAAAGAGATTTGCGGATGAATTAGTGACCTAGGAGCATGTAATGCTCTGATACCATATTGAAAAACATGTTTCTTAAGAGATTAAGGAAAAGAGAATCATGTTTAAGAGTTTAGAGATTTCGAATACAAGTTTTTATTTTATTGATTGCTTGATTACATAATGACCATTACATAAGCTTAAATAGGATAGATTAGGAGGAATATCCAGAGCATCTACTTTAGCATCTGAAGGCGTGGCATGGTGAGCTGGAGACGCCCGTTGGAGCAGATTAGGAAGCCTTATCCAAGCCTTATCCATTCGCCTTCTAGAACCGCCTTTAGCCTTCATAAACACTCCTTCATTCCAACACATATGATGTTAATCACACCTGATACATGCGTAATACTCACTTAGAAACCCTAATACAATTTCTAATCTAACACTCCCCCTCAAGCTTAACCATGATGAATGGGTAAGCTTGGACAACATATAGGAGATCACCTCATTAAAAACCTCAAGGTGTAAAACCCAAAATGGGACAAAAACAACTCTGAGGGAAAAAGAGTATGACTCCTATAGTAAGAGGATTACCCAGGAATTCCAGTTAGTCCAAGTCTTGGCAGAATAGACTCACACACCTTAGGAGTGGCCGCCTTAGTAAAAATATCTGCCAATTGATCTGAGCTTCTTCTATAACAAGGTAGAACAATTCCCTGTTCAACAGCCTGTCTTACTTTGTGGCAATCCACTTCAATGTGTTTAGTCCTCTCATGAAACACTGAATTTGAAGCTATATGGATAGCTGCTTGATTGTCACAATGCATAGTGATAGGTCTTGAATCTTCAATTTGCAAGTCTTTAAGAACAGCTTTGATCCAGATTAGTTCATTTGTGAGTTTCTTCATGGCTCTATACTCAGCTTCAGCACTGGAACATGAGACCACCTTTTGTTTCTTGGTCTTCCAAGTCACCAGATTACCTCCCACAAAGGTACAATAGCCTGTTGTTGATCTTCTATCATTCCTATCTCCAGCCCAATCAGCATCACAATAACCTACTATATCTGTGTTTTTGTTGCAACCCATCCATATGCCATGATCAAAAGTGCCTTTCAAGTACCTTAGCACTCTCTCTAACATCTCCCAGTGCTTAACAGTTGGTGATTGCATGTGTTGGCTCACCTGGTTTACTGCAAAACAAATATCAGGTCTAGTAAGTGTAAGATAGATAAGCTTACCTACCAATCTCCTATATTGTTTTGGATCTTTATAAAGCGAATCTTCAGCCTCCCCTTCAGTAGCCGCTTTGTAGCCATCTTCAATAGGTGTGCTAATAGGTTTTACCTCCTTCTTTCCTGTTTCATTCAACAATTCTAACACATACTTCCTTTGGGATAAAAATAAACCCTCTTTAGACCTACATATTTCAATACCTAAGAAATACTTCATCAAACCAAGATCCTTAATGTCAAACTTAGACTTGAGATATGACTTAGTCTCTTGAATACCTTCCTTGTCACTACCAGTAATAATAATGTCATCAACATAGACTAATACCATAATTATACCTAAACAACTAGGAAAAGTAAACAAGGTATGATCAACTTCAGATCTTCTAAAACCTCTATCTCTTAAAGTCATACTAAGTTTATGATACCAGGCTCTAGGGGATTGTTTTAATCCATAGATAGCTTTCCTTAATCTCAGGACATTTTTATCAACCACTAAACCTTCTAAACCAGGAGGTGGCTTCATGTACACTTCTTCCTCTAGCTCTCCTTGAAGAAAGGCATTCTTCACATCCATCTGCCACAACTCCCATTCAAGATTAGTATCAAGAGAAAGAACAATTCTTACAGTGTGAAGCTTAGCCACAGGAGCAAATGTATCTCCAAAGTCTTCACCATATGTTTGAGTGAAGCCTCTTGCTACAAGTCTGGCCTTATACCTTTCAATCTCACCATTACTATTATATTTAATAGTAAACACCCATTTAGAGCTTACTGCTTTCTTACCCTTAGGCAGGTATGATTCATCCCAAGTGTGATTTCTTATCATGGCTTCTATTTCATCTTGTACAGCATCTCTCCATTCTTTCAATTCCATAGCCTCCTCATATGTGTTAGGAATTTTATTCTGATCTAAAGAACTTATGAATACCTGATGTTCCTTAGGAAAATGAGCAAATGAGCATGTAGCTTGAATAGGATGTGCTACTGCTTGAGCATTGTAGTAGACCCTAGTGTTGATCCAGTTGGCAGGATCTTTCCTTATCCTTGTGCTCCTTCTTAACACTTGAGGAGATTCAACAACTGCCACTTCATCATCGGTTTCAGCTCCTGTACCATGTAACTCCTGGTCATAGGCTTGATCATGAACTTCTGGCATACTTACATTCTCCCCCTCATGGTCATGACTAGGACCTGCGCTTGAAGAGTCCGGATTAAACTCCCCCTGGCCACTACCTTGTCTCATACTCTGACCACTTGTGGCCGGTTGATGTAAATCAGGAGTCCCACTAGTCTCCTGATCAACTTGAACATGCGCCTGTGCTGGTACAGAAGCTATAGGCCTGGAAATGTTAAAACTTTCCAACAACTTTTGAAGATATTCATTCCTATCAGTATTAGAATCAGATAAACTCTTTATGTTTTCCCAAGTTCCACCATTATAGAAACACTGATTTTCCATAAACTTCACATCTCTGGAGATTAAAATCTTTTGCAATTCAGGATCATAACACTTATAACCTTTTTGTGTTGATGAGTACCCTAAAAACACCGCTTTTACTCTTCTCATCCAGTTTATTCCTTCTTCCACCTGGTACTAAAACATAGCAGACACAACCAAATACTTTCAAATGTTAAAGGTGAGGTTTAGTACCATTAAGTACCTCAAATGGTGAGATATCATGAAGAACTTTAGTAGGTATCCTGTTGATCAGATAGCAAGCTGTGAGAACAGCATCTCCCCAAAACTTCTTTGGTACATTCCTATGGAACATTATCGACCTTGCCACTTCCATTAAATGGCGGTTTTTTCTTTCAGCCACCCCATTCTGCTCTGGTGTGTATGGGCAGCTTGTTTGATGAAGAATACCATACTTGAGAAGATAATCCCTAAATGCTTTGCTTGTATATTCCCCTCCATTGTCTGTCCTAAACACTTTAACCTTAGCATTATAATGATTAGTAGCATATGAATGAAAGTTAATGAAGGCTTCTAAAACTTTATCCTTAGAAGGAAGCAATGTAATCCAAGTATATTTAGACTTTTCATCTATAAAGGTGACAAAATATTTTTGTTGTTCTCTAGATGCATAAGGAGCAGTCCAAACATCAGAATGTATGAGTTCAAAACAGTGATCAATTGAATTTGTAGAATTAGGAAAGACAACTTTGCAATGTTTACCAAGAATGCAAGCTTCACACTCCTTTTGATTAAACGAAATGTTTGGGAAAATCAGTTCAAGAGCTTTAAAGTGGGGATGGCCTAGTCTAGCATGCCATAAAGTTCCATCCAAAAATTCATTATTACTACTCAAACAAGAACCTAAACTAGAAGTAGAAAGATCTCCAAGAATGTATAGATCATCCTTTGTGCCTCCTCTTCCAAGTACTCTTTTGGTGTCAATATCCTGAAAACAACACTCATTAGGTCCAAAAATCACATGACAATTCAAATCAGTTGTTGCTCTTTTAACAGACACAAGATTAGATGTAAAAGATGGCATAAAGAATGCTTTACTATCCTTATCAAACAATCTCAGATTTCCTATGCCTTTAATTGGTATCTTAGTTCCATTAGCTATAACTACATTGCCTAGGGCAGGTTCTAAGTTATTTATCAAGTTAATATCACTAATCATATGATGTGATGCCCCTGAGTCAATTATTAAAGGTTTATTCTCATTATGAGAAACATAAGAAGCATGGAGAGATTTACCAACAACTTTACCAGATTCATCTCTGAAAACCCTCAGTATAGCCTCTAAGTCTGATTTTCTGACAAATTCTTGATCAAATGTTGAAGGACTAGGTTGTATCTCCTCCCCAGTTCGTTGGCTTGATCGCGCCATGCCATCTTGATATGTACTGACGGTAGGAACATGAGATGACACACTGGCTTGATTCACGCTTGCTGAAGTATTGTTCTTAAGACCTACAGGCTTAGTCTGATCACTCCACCAAGCTGGTTTCAGATGCGGATGCAATAGCCAACACTGGTCCTTGTGATGACCTTTACGTTTGCAATGTGAACAAGTAGATACACCTTTCTTATCATCCCTTTTGTAGAAGCTCTTGTTTGCAGTGACAAGTTCAACTTTATCTCCAAATAACACTTGAGAACCTTGTTCCTTCTGAACACAAGCACACACCTCTTCTAGACTAGGTAATTTATCCTGTCTCAAAAGATGCTTTGTGAGGTCTGTATAACTGGAATTGAGTGTCATCAGCAATCCAAACACTTTGTCCTGTTCTCTTCTTTCATTAAGAGTTATGGGATCAGTAGTAGCTGGCCTTAACATTTCCAATTCAGCCCATAGAGCTCTAAAAACTCCAAAATGTTTAGTAAATTCAGCCTCCCCTTGTTGAAGTTGATTCAAAGATTTCTTAACTTCAAAGATTCTTAAGAGATTGGAGGTGTTACCATATACATTCTGGAGTGTATCCCATAGCTCCTTTGCATCCTCACAGTATGAATAAGCTGCTAATAGTGATTCCTCAAGTGAATTTTGTAGGATGGCTAAGACAAGCTGATCTTCCTGGAACCATTTGCTTTCCATGTCCTGTTCTGCGTGTTGATCTGCCTCCAGAACCTCCCCTTCAACAGCTACACCAGGTGGTCCTTTGGTGAGAACATGAGCCCACAGACCCCTACTGCACAATGTAGTCCTCATTGTTCGAGACCACAGCAAATAGTTCATGCCTTTCAATGTGATTGGTGCCATCAATTGTTTATGAATATCCATGGCAATCGCTTTGATATAATCCACTTCCACAGCAACAAGAAGACTAGAATGTAGATTAAAATCGAAGACCTTATCAAGGAGATAATCCCCTTACACGGTTGATCAAGGATGCAAAAACAACCACTAGACAGCACACTCAATCACTTCTCAACTCCTGATCTTTAAGATATACAATGTTCCAAGGCTTCCTTGTTAACGAAGAAGGATTCAGAAAGAAGGATCTTGAACCTTACTTGCGATTGAAGGAACAGGCTTATAACTTCACGATCAGAATTGATCCTGTGAAGTAGATAAAGTGGACTGCAGATCGAGACCAGCTTAGGATGATCCGAGTGATGAACACAACCCAGGAGTTTCAACCAAGAATTTTGAACAATCCGCGAACAGAGACTTCGTCGCAAAGAACAGGTTTGATTTTCCGTACACAAATCGCGATCAACTTGTGAAATGGATCAAACGGATCAGTGATCGAAACCTTCTGATGATGATTCAAGTGAAGAAATCAATCCAGAAGATTCAATCCGCAAGATTGAAGATCAAGGAACCAGAGAATCTCGAACAGAATTTGGCGCGAAGAGAGAATCTTCAAATCTTCACAATCTTAATCGATCTTTGTGAAAACAGATTTGAAGATCGGCCTGTTCTGATGATAAATCGGCAACTTCTGATTACAATTCGCTTGATAACTCGATTAAAAACCGAAGAACCCAGGTTTTCGAGGATTCGCGAACAGAGGATCCAAAATTTCACGATCTCGGTTGATCTTTGTGAAATTAAACGATCAGAGATTGTAAATCGGCACCTTCTGATTATAATCAATCAGGATTTAAGACGATTGAAGGATCCAATTAACCAAATTGAATTTACAGATCGCGATCTTTTGAATTTTAGTTTTGGCGCCAAGAACACAATGATTGCTTCATCTTCAAGAATCCGATTAACTTGATCAAATCGTGTAATCTGATTGGAGAAACAATCATATACTGCCGAAGATGAGTCCTTCCGAGTAGATGAAGAAAAAACAGTGAAGAATTCGCCGAAAAGAAACGATGAACAATCACGATCTTCGCAGCTGGCTTAGATTCGAAGGTACAAGTGAGATTTCGAAGAAAACAAAGAAAAATTTGCAGGTAACCTGCTCTGATACCATATAGATTTTAGTAGAGTAATGAAGATTTGAGAGAGAATCAAAGAGGAGATTGAGAGAGAAGAAGAATGATTCGTATTGTAAAATGAAAAGTATATATCGAAATGAACTGAGTACAAGAGTATTTATAGGTGACCATATGATGTTAATCACACCTGATACATGCGTAATACTCACTTAGAAACCCTAATACAATTTCTAATCTAACATTAACTACCGAGTGTATATGGCTAAAGGCTCTTCTCAAAGACTTCAACATTGAAAGCAACACACCTATCACAATGCATTGTGATAATCAGGCAGCCATTCATATTGCATCCAATTCTGTCTTCCATGAACGAACCAAGCACATTGAGGTGGACTGCCACAAGGTTAGAGAGGCTGTGGAGAAAGGAATCATACTTCCATGCTATACAAGAAGTTCTGGTCAATTGGCTGATATCTTCACCAAGGCGGCAAGTTTGAAGGTTTGTGAGTTCATCCATACTAAGCTTGGACTCACAACCCTACCATTCCAGTAACTTCCCTATCATGAAGGATTCATACTCTTTTTCCCTTAGAATGTTTTTCTCCCACTGGGTTTTGCATTCTAAGGTTTTTAATGAGGTGAATCCTCTTGATGTCCAAGTTTTAATCATTCACCAATGATGTAAAACTTGAGGGGGAGTGTTGGAATGAGGAAGCAATTCACCAAGGAAAAGAGTGTTAACGGCTAGTAATGAATCTTCTAGAAGGATTGGTGACTCACCTCTGCCAGCACAAAAGGGGAAAGAGGCGCCAGCACTAAAGAGGAAGCACACACTCTTACCTAAAGTAGTCGCTTTTAGGTTATCCATTTCTGTATAAAAGGATCATTAAGGTCTCTCTTTGTAATTAAGAAATCCTATTCTAATAATATGTGTTTACCTAATCTCTCGCCTAAACTCTCTCCACTCTTCCTAAACTTCTAAATCTTTCACCAAGTACCGCCAACTACTCCTCCACTTAATATAACTCAAGCGGCTAGCTCTCTTGACCATGAGAGAGGCACTGAAGGTGATGAGCTTGAACTTAATCAGAGCAACCAAGAAGCAAGCTCACACGTCCATGCTCAATAAGAACATGAGGAATCCGAACCTGAAGTTGAACAACAAGAAGAACAACAGGCGGCCCAACAAGACAACCAAGTAGTTCTCAGGAGAAGTCAAAGGGAGAGGCGACCAGCTTCAAATTGGATAAACACCAGAGTATACTACAATGCCCAAGCAGTAGCTCACCCAACTCAAGCGGTTTGCTCTCTAGCTCATATTCCCTAAGAACGTGAAGCCTTTCTAACAGTTCTCAACTAAGAACACATCCCAAGAAACTATGAGGAAGCAAAAGAGCTTAAGGTGTGGAGAGATGCGGTCAAGGCTAAATGCAATACAATGGACATCAACCACACTTGGGATGAAGCCGACTAGCCTAAAGACAAGAGGACAGTGAGCTCCAGATGTATCTTTATCATTAAATACAAAAGCAATGGAGAGATAGAAAGATACAAGGCAAGACTAGTTGCAAGAGGCTTCGCCCAGACCTATGGAGAACACTACAATGACACCTTTGTACCAGTAGCCAAACTACACACTGTAAGGGTTCTTCTCTCTTTAGCTACTAACCTTCATTGGGATTTTTGGCTGATGGATGTCAAGAATTCATTCCTTCAAGGAGAATTAGAAGATGAAGTATATATGACACCTCCACCAGGCCTTGAAGATACGGTAAATCCAGGAAAGGTTCCTAAGGGTAAGAAAGGCTATCTATGGCCTCAAAGAGTAACCAAGAGCTTGGTAGCATAAGCTGAGTATCACGCTTAGAGATAAGGGTTTTAGGATATCTGAGGCGGATCATACACTCTTCACACTCCAAAGCCAAACATGTATTATAGTCATTCTCATATATGTAGATGATATAATCATCTCAGGGAATGACAAGGTAGGAATTCAATCAACTAAATTTTATCTTAAATCTATGTTTGATATAAAAGACTTGGGTAAACTAAAGTACTTCCTAGGGATAGAAGTATGCCGAACACAAGAAGGCCTCTTTTTATCACAAAGGAAGTACACACTTGATCTTCTAGTTGATGCAGGTAAATTAGAAGCTAAACCAGAAGAGACTCTCCTAGAAGAAGGTTACAAGGTGGAACGTGAGGGGGAGCTTGGAGATGAGATGTTTGGAGACACCAAACTCTACAGGAAGATAGTTGGTAAGATAATCTATCTAACTATTACTAGACCTGACTTGTGCTATGCTGTGAATCAGGTCAGTCAACATATGCAAGCCCCAAAGATTCATCAATAGAGCATGGTGGACCGGATCTTAAGATACCTAAAAGGGACACACGACCAAGGCATCTGGATGGGGCGTAATGGAAACTCTGAAATCGTGGGCTACTGTGATGCTGATTGGGCTGGAGACAGGAATGATAGGAGATCAACTACAGGCTATTGCACATTCATTAAAGGCAACCTAGTTACTTGGAAGACAAAGAAATAGAAGGTGGTCTCTTGTTCAAGTGCTGAAGTTGAATACCGAGCCATGAGGAGTCTCACCACAGAACTTACCTGGCTGAAGAATCTGCTCAAGGATATAAACATACAAGTCACCACACCAATCACCATGCATTGTGACAACCAAGCTGCTATACATATAGCATCCAACAATGTGTTTCATGAAAGAACCAATGATATTGAAGTAGACTGTCACAAAGTGAGACAAGTAGTTGACCAAGGAATTGTCCTACCGTGCTACACAAGGAGCTCAGATCAACTTGCAGATATATTCACCAAATCCGCAAGTCTAAAGGTATGTGAGTCCATCTTTCCAAAACTTGGACTCATAAGCCTTCCCAACCAGGGAATCCCCTAGCCAAAAGATCCATACTCTTTTTCTCTTAGTATGTTTTTGTCCCAAAGGGTTTTACATCCTAAGGTTTTTAATGAAGTGAGTCTTTATGGTTCCAAGGTTAACACTTCATCCATGGTTGAGCTTGAGGGGGAGTATGAAAACTCACACATTAATGTCGCCTAAGTCAGCAATGGAAAGAGAGTTAATAGGCTGCAAGACATTAATGGTGCCTAAGAAAAGAATGGAAAGAGTGTTAATAGGCTGGAAGACATTAATGTCGCCTAAGACAAGAATGGAAAGAGAGTTAGTAGCCAGAACTGTTTATAGAAAGATAGTTAATAGTTCTCATCTTAGGTTTAGGCAAGGAATTGTTTATGGGAAGTAAATATGTAGGTTCTTTAACGTATTTATTGTAAGGCCACTATAAATAACCTAACATATGTAACAAATTACTCAATGAAATACAATCAGCCTTATTTATTCTCTAAAGGCAGCCGCCATCTCACTCTCTCTCTCTCTTGTCACGAAATTCTCTCTTAGTCTTTCATACTTGTGTTCTTCATCTTACTCAAAAACTCTCTATTCTTTCACATACTAATCTGCATATTCTTACACTCTTGACTCTAAATTCGTCCTACAATGATCTCATCAAACACCTCCTAAGGTCAGACACTCTTCCAAGTCTTGAAGAAGTGTGCAACAAGATTCAGAAAGAACAAGGTTCACTTAGTGTTGGAATGAAGAAGAATGATGAATGCATCTAAGTGAAGTATTGGCGACATCTCCATGTGTTTGTCTTAGACTTGTGTAGGTTAATGATAAGTGTATCTCTGTATCCAAACAAGTCTAGAATAGGATTAGTATAAATAGATGTCTCTCACTCTCTTTGTAAGTATGAAAATTCATTTTTCTAAAAATCATAATAAGATCATTCTCTTTTCTCTCTAAATCTCTTTCTCTCTCAATCTCTAATTCTCAAATTCTCTCAATCATCAAATCTTTCATGGTATCAGAGCCAAGTTTGATCAAACTGGCACAAGAATTTTGAAATCTTTCTGTTTCTAACTCGCGATCAACAACCCAGCCTCGAAGAGAAGTCCGTCGCGGATCCGCCGTGTTCGTCGATCCTCCACCACAAGAATTCACGATTTCTTGCCAGATTCTTTCTCCAGGACGATTCTCCGGCGAATTCTGTGGATTTCCTCGTTGATTTCATTGAATTTGGTTGCTTGAATCAAAAGTTACATCAAATCTTCTCCACGGTGGTTCGCGACGATCTCCGCCGAAGGTACCTGGATTTCAAAGGTGCATAACTACTTCGATTCTTCACCAAATTAAGCGTTTCCAAAGCCAAAACTCAAGTTTATTGAGTCCAGATGATGAATCGGGAGGTCCGCTTTGCTCAATTTCAAGTTTCGAAGTCTTCTTCGTCGATTTCTTGAAATCGGTTCTAGTTCGCGCGCTTCTTGGTACTCGGCTTTGATCTTCAATCCTTGCTCGATCCTTTTCAATTCTGGATTGATCCGATCTTGATTTAGGTTCTTGTGAAGGAATTCTGGAGATTTGATTACAATTTACTGAGTTCTTACTTTCAAAATTCGATTTCTTGCAAAAGAAGGAAGCTAGGATCTAACTGATTTAGGCGGGAAATTCAAAATTGGTGATAAACTCAATTTTTTTTTCTCTGGATCTTCTGCTGGTTCATTGTGTGGAGTATTTGAAGTTAATTGTTGACGGATTAGGCAAGTAGTAGTCTGCTGAAAGTGTGGTTATCTCGTCTTGGTCTCTTGTTGGTTCGTGTGTGGCTGCGCTTGTTGTTTTTGTCTGTGCAGACTTGAATTCGATCCAATGGAGATGAATCCTCAAATGAAAGCTCCTGTAATGCTTCAAGGAGCAAATTATTTGCTTTGGTCCAGGACGATACGGACCACTCTATGCAGCAAAGGGCTGTGGAATCACATTCAGCAATCCGCACCTATGCTAACCGATGATGAATCTCAAGTTGAACATGCTGAACATGCCCTCTGGTTTCAGCAAGATCAAATGGTATTGGCTATTCTTCAATGCTCTCTAGCTAGTTCTCTTTTAGAAGCATACTCTTATTGCTCTAGTGCTAAGGAACTTTGGGAGACATTAAAGACAGTTTATGGCAATACTACTAACCTCTTAAGAATATTTGAGGTAAAGAAAGCTTTGAATGAGCTTAAACAGGAAGATGTTGAGTTTACCAAACACTATGGATCATTCAGAGCCTTGTGGGCAGAGCTGGAGATGCTTAGACCAGCTTCAATTGATCCACTCACTCTTCTTGAAAGGAGAGAGCAAGATAAGGTGTTTGGGCTGCTTTTGACTTTGAACAATTCATACACTGACTTGATAAAACATATTCTCAGGGAAGATAAGCTACCAAGTCTTGAGGATGTTTGTGCAAAGATTCAAAAGGAACAGGGGTCACATGAACTCTTTGGGCACAAAAGTGAAATGGTGGTGGCGCATAAGGGTGTTTTTCGATCGGCTCCAGCTGACATCAAGAGGAAGAAGCAGCTGTGTGACCATTGTAAGAGAACAGGCCATAGCAAGAAGGAGTGTTGGGTGCTTCATCCAGAACTCAAGCCTAGCTGGTTTGTTGAGAGGAGCAAGAAATCTTCAACCGGTCCTGGTTCTTCTAACATGGTTCATGTTGTAGGTAGCTCAAGTGCGTGTACCATGGAACCGGCGAATGCATCCTCTTCAACTATGGCTAACCAAAATGAATATGTCACAAGGGCTGATCTAGAAAATCTTCTCAAGGCATTCAAGTCTGGTAATGTATTGGGTAAAACTTATCATGTTTCCTTAAACACATCTATGGCTTCTAACTCCTTAATTGTTGATTCTGGTGCATCTCATCATATGATTAAAGACTTAGGTTTGCTAGACAATGTTGAACCTGCCTTAGGAAGTGTTGTGATTGCAAATGGAGTTAATGTACCAATTAAAGGAGTAGGTAACCTTAGGGTGTTTGATAAGGAATCCAAGGCTTTTTATATGCCTTCTTTTACATCCAATTTACTCTCTGTTAAAAGAGCTACTACTGATTTGAATTGTCAAGCTATCTTTGGTCCTAATGATTTTTACTTTCAGGATATTGAGACAAGTAGGAAGTTTGGCCAAGGAACTACAAGGAATGACTTGTATGTGCTAGAAGATTTACCTGCCTTCCCATTACAACCGTGTGCAAATAAAGTTGATATGACCTTAAATGCTGAATTGTGGCATGCTAGACTAGGACATCCCCATTCTAGAGCCCTTGAATTGACTGTACCTGGAATAAAATTGCTTAATCACATTTGTGAATCTTGTATTCTTGGAAAGCATAGTAGAGCAGTTTTTGAACAATCATCTCATGCTTATGATAATTGCTTTGATTTAGTACATTCTGATGTTTGGACATCTCCCTTTCCTTCTAGAGAAAATCAAAAGTATTTTGTTACTTTTATTGATGAAAAATCTAAGTATACTTGGGTAACATTGCTTAATTCAAAGGATAGGGTGTTTGATGCTTTTCTTAACTTTCAGACATATGTTACTAACCAATATAATGCCAAGTTAAAGATTTTTAGGACTGACAATGGAGGGGAGTATACTAGTACCAAGTTTCAGCAACACCTAGCCAAGCATGGCATTGAACATCAAACAAGCTGTCCTTACACTCCACAACAAAATGGAGTAGCTGAGAGGAAAAACAGACATTTGATGGAGGTTGTGAGAACAATGATGTTTCACAAGAAGGTTCCCAAAAGATTTTGGGGAGATGCATTACTAACTGCATGTTATCTAATCAATAGAACTCCAACCAAAGTTCTAGATGATTTGAGTCCTTTTGAGGTATTAAACAAAACCAAGCCAATTATTGATCATTTAAGAATTTTTGGGTGTGTTTGTTTTGTTTTGGTGCCAGGGGAACTTAGGAATAAGCTGGAACCAAAAAGCATCAAGGCTATGTTTCTAGGATACTCCCCTACTCAGAAAGGATACAAATGCTACAATCCAGAATCTAGAAGGGTTCTGGTGTCTAGGGATGTCAAGTTCCAAGAGAATAAAGGATTCTATGAAGATGGAACTTGGGAAGATCTTAAAGACATATCTACATCAAATTCTGATCAGGCTGAGAACCTAAGGAAAATTTTAGAAAACCTTGGCATAGTCCAGCCTCACCAACCAGCTCCTGTCCATGTACCGCAGCAACAGGGTCCAGGTCCGACTAATAGCTGGCATGATCCGGCTGCATCCAACCGGACGACTTCTGGTCATGACCGTCCAAGAAGTGAAACCGTCCCTGAACCTGACCAGTCAACACATGATCCATGTGACGTTGCTTCAAGCTCGTCTCGTCCTACCTTAGTCCCCGGGGCTGTCCATGATTCATCTAGTGGCGCTAGTACTTCAAGTTCATCCAACATTCACTCACTGCCCTCTCCACCATCAAGTCCTCCTGAACAGCATCCTCTTGACCATGAGGGGGGAGAAGAGAGTACACATGCTCAAGATGATATTCTAGTTTCAGCATCAAAAAGGCCAAGGGATCAACCTAATCTTGTACAAGCCGCTTTAGAGGAAGAAACAAATCAACCTGTGGCCCTCAGAGGAAGTACAAGGCAGAGGTTCCCAGCTGACAATTGGAAGAATACAAGGGTGTACTACAACCACAATGCAGTAGCACATCATGATCAGGGAGTATGTTCTCTAATTACTATTCCTACTAATCATGTTGCTTTCACTGTGAGTTTAGATAAAGAACAGATTCCTAAAAGCTATGAGGAGGCTATGGAGATTAAGGAATGGAGAGATGCCATTCAAGATGAGAAACAAGCTATGGAGAAGAATGGAACCTATGCCCCAGCCATCTTACCAAAAGGAAAAAAGGCTGTAAGTTCAAAATGGATATTCACCATTAAGTATAAAAGCAATGGTGAGATAGATAGGTATAAAGCTAGGTTGGTGGCTAGAGGATTCACACAGACTTATGGTGAAGACTATAGGGATACCTTTGCTCCAGTAGCTAAACTTCACTCTGTTAATGTTGTTCTTTCTCTTGCTACTAACCTTGAATGGGACTTGTTCCAAATGGATGTTAAGAATGCTTTCTTACAAGGTGAACTAGAGGAAGAAGTGTACATGACACCACCACCAGGTTTGGAAGATGAAGTTAATGGTGGCAACACTCTCAGACTAAGAAAGGCAATCTATGGTCTTAAGCAATCTCCAAGAGCTTGGTATCATAAGCTGAATGTAACTCTAAGGGATAGAGGTTTCAAAAGTAAATCAGGTATCTCAACATATGCAAGACCCAAGGACAAGGCATTGGGATATGATCATTCGCATTTTGAGATATCTGCAAGGAACTAAGGAACAAGGTATATGGATGGGATGTAATAAGAACACAGAGGTTGTAGGCTATTGTGATGCAGATTGGGCAGGAGACAGAGAAGATAGGAGAAGCACAACTGGCTATTGCACTTTCATAGGAGGTAATCTTGTAACTTGGAAGACTAAGAAGCAAAAGGTTGTATCTTGTTCTAGTGCAGAGGCTGAATACAGGGCCATGAGGAAGCTCACAACAGAATGCATTTGGTTGAAGCAACTCCTCTTTGACATTTTAGGCGAGAGCTTAGAATCTCCAATCACTGTCCATTGTGATAATCAAGCTGCCATACACATTGCCTCTAACTCTGTGTTTCATGAGAGAACCAAGCATATTGAGGTTGACTGTCATAAGGTAAGGGAAGCTATTGGTAATGGTACAATTCTACCTTGCTACACAAGGAGTGAAGATCAGCTAGCTGATGTGTTTACCAAAGCTGTAACCTTGAAGACAGGCGGTTCCATCTACCCTAGACTTGGTTTGATGTCTCTTCCACACCAATGATCCCAACATGGAGTGTTATACTCTTTTTCCCTAGAAAAGGTTTTGTCCCAATTGGGTTTTCCTTCTCTAGGTTTTTAATGAGGTAATGCTTCATGGTTGCAAGCTTAGGCATTCTCCATGTCTTAAGCTTGAGGGGGAGTGTTGGAATGAAGAAGAATGATGAATGCATCTAAGTGAAGTATTGGCGACATCTCCATGTGTTTGTCTTAGACTTGTGTAGGTTAATGATAAGTGTATCTCTGTATCCAAACAAGTCTAGAATAGGATTAGTATAAATAGATGTCTCTCACTCTCTTTGTAAGTATGAAAATTCATTTTTCTAAAAATCATAATAAGATCATTCTCTTTTCTCTCTAAATCTCTTTCTCTCTCAATCTCTAATTCTCAAATTCTCTCAATCATCAAATCTTTCACTTAGTCTCTTTGGAGGGAAAGGAGAACTCATCTCAGCTAACAAAGCTGCTGTGTACCATAAGGGAGGCCCAAACCGTGGAGAAAGGAGGGCATACTGTGACCACTGCAAGAAGGAAGGGCATACCAAGGACAAGTGTTGGATACTCCATCCACACTTCAAGCCAAAAATGGGAACTCAACCAAGAGCCAACCTCACTCAAGAAGCACCTCTTGAACCAAGGACCAAGGCAAGTCCTAGCTCATTCACGCCAACCACTGAGGGAGAAGGGAAAGCACTTGCAACATTCAAACACGATTTTGTGAGAAAATCGGACATTGATGCACTGGTCAAGGCACTCAAGGAATCAAACCTCTCTAGTAACTCATTTCAAGCTTTAAATATCTCTAAACCACTTATTGTAGACTCAGGAGCCTCTCATCATATGATTAGTGATAAGAATCTAATGAGCAATATAGAACCGGCTTTAGGAGATGTATTAATAGCTAATGGAGATAAGATACTAATTAGAGGAATTGGAAACCTTAAGTTGTTTGATAAAGAATCAACTGCCTTCTATATGCCTACATTCACCTCCAACTTACTAAGTGTTAAGAAGACAACCTCTGATCTTAATTGTTAAGCAATCTTTAGTCCTAATCTGTTGCCAAGCATGTCTTTTAAAAATAATTAATGTGAAGCTTGTATACTTGGAAAACATTGTAGATCAGTGTTTCCCAAGTCTTCAACTATTTATGAAAATTGTTTTGATCTTATTCACTCTGATGTTTGGACTTCACCATGCATGTCTATGGATAATCATAAGTACTTTGTCACATTTATAGATCAAAAATCAAAATATATATGGATTACACTCTTACCAACAAAAGATAGGGTGCTAGAAGCTTTTACTAAGTTTCAAACATGTGACTAACCATTACAATGCCAAGATCAAAATCTTTAGATCAAATAATGGAGGAGAATACACAAGTCTAGCATTCAAACAACACTTGGACAAACATGGAATCATCCACCAAACTAGTTGTCCATACACACCACAACAGAATGGAGTGGCTGAAAGGAAGAACCGGCACCTCGTGGAGGTGGCACGTGAAAGATTTGATGATTGAGAGAATTTGAGAATTAGAGATTGAGAGAGAAAGAGATTAGAGAGAAAAGAGAATGATCTTATTTATGATTTTTAGAAAAATGATTTTCATACTTACAAAGTGAGTGAGAGACATCTATTTATACTAATCCTATTCTAGACTTGTTTGGATACAGATATACACTTATCATTAACCTACATAAGTCTAAGACAAATACATGGTGATGTCGCCAATACTTCACTTAGATGCATTCATCATTCTTCTTCATTCCAACACTCCCCCTCAAGCTTAAGACATGAAAATGCCTAAGCTTGCAACCATGAAGTATTACCTCATTGAAAACCTAGAGAAGGAAAACCCAATTGGGACAAAACCTTTTCTAGGGAAAAAGAGTATAACACTCCATGTTGGGATCATTTGTGTGGAAGAGACATCAAACCAAGTCTAGGGTAGATAGAACTGCCTGTCTTCAAGGTTACAGCTTTGGTAAACACATCAGCTAGCTGATCTTCACTCCTTGTGTAGCAAGGTAGAATTGTACCATTTCCAATAGCTTCCCTTACCTTATGACAGTCAACCTCAATATGCTTGGTTCTCTCATGAAACACAGAGTTAGAGGCAATGTGTATGGCAGCTTGATTGTCACAATGGACAGTGATTGGAGATTCTAAGCTCTCGCCTAAAATGTCAAAGAGGAGTTGCTTCAACCAGATGCATTCTGTTGTGAGCTTCCTCATGGCCCTGTATTCAGCTTCTGCACTAGAACAAGATACAACCTTTTGCTTCTTAGTCTTCCAAGTTACAAGATTACCTCCTATGAAAGTGCAATAGCCAGTTGTGCTTCTCCTATCTTCTCTGTCTCCTGCCCAATCTGCATCACAATAACCTACAACCTCTGTGTTCTTATTACATCCCATCCATATACCTTGTTCCTTAGTTCCTTGCAGATATCTCAAAATGCAGATGATCATATCCCAATGCCTTGTCCTTGGGTCTTGCATATGTTGAGATACCTGATTTACTGCAAAACATAGGTCAGGTCTAGTGATGGTTAAGTAAATAAGCTTACCAACCACTTGTCTATACAATTTTGCATCATGAAACTTGTCATTTCCTAGCTCCCCCTCAGGTTCTATTTTGTAGCCTTCTTCAAGGGGTGTCTTAGCTGGTTTAGCTTCAAACATGCATGTGGAGGTTAGTAAATCCACAATATATTTCCTTTGAGATAAAAAGAGACCTTCCTTGAATCTACATATTTCAATTCCTAAGAAATATTTCAATTCTCCTAGATCCTTAATATCAAAAACACTTTTCAAATAGGCTTTAGTTGATTCAATACCAACTTTATCACTTCCTGATATGATTATATCATCCACATAGATAAGTATAACCACAATACCTTCCTTACTCTTAAGTGTAAACAGAGTGTGTTCAACTTCTGACCTTTTGAAACCTCTATCCCTTAGAGTTACATTCAGCTTATGATACCAAGCTCTTGGAGATTGCTTAAGACCATATATTGCCTTTCTTAGTCTGAGAGTGTTGTCGCCATTAACTTCATCTTCCAAACCTGGTGGTGGTGTCATGTACACTTCTTCCTCTAATTCACCTTGTAAGAAAGCATTCTTAACATCCATTTGGAACAAATCCCATTCAAGGTTAGTAGCAAGAGAAAGAACAACATTAACAGAGTGAAGTTTAGCTACTGGAGCAAAGGTATCCCTATAGTCTTCACCATAAATCTGTGTGAATCCTCTAGCCACCAACCTAGCTTTATACCTATCTATCTCACCATTGCTTTTATACTTAATGGTGAATATCCATTTTGAACTTACAGCCTTTTTTCCTTTTGGTAAGATGGCTGGGGCATAGGTTCCATTCTTCTCCATAGCTTGTTTCTCATCTTGAATGGCATCTCTCCATTTCTTAATCTCCATAGCCTCCTCATAGCTTTTAGGAATCTGTTCTTTATCTAAACTCATACTGAAAGCAACATGATTAGTAGGAATAGTAATTAGAGAACATACTCCCTGATCATGATGTGCTACTGCATTGTGGTTGTAGTACACCCTTGTATTCTTCCAGTTGTCAGCTGGGAACTTCTGCCTTGTACTCCTTCTGAGAGCCACAGGTTGCTTTATTTCTTCCTCTAAAGCGGCTTGTACAAGATTAGGTTGATCCCTTGGCCTTTTTGATGCTGAAACTAGAATATCATCTTGAATGTTGGATGAACTTGAAGTACTAGCACCACTTGATGAATCATGGACAGCCCCGGGGACCAAGGTAGGACGAGACGAGCTAGAAGCAACTTCACAAGGATCATGTAGTGACTGGTCAGGTTCAGGGGCGGTTTCACTTGTTGGACGGTCATGACCAGAAGTCGTCCGGTTGAAAACAGCCGGATTATGGCAGCTAATAGTCGGACATGGACCCTGTTGCTGTGATACATGGACATGTGCTGGTTGGTTAGGCTGAACTATGCCAAGATTTTCTAAAATTTTCCTTAGGTTCTCAGCCTGATCAGAATTTGATGTAGATATGTCTTTAAGTTCTTCCCAAGTTCCATCTTCATAGAATCCTTTATTCTCTTGGAACTTGACATCCCTAGACACCAGAACCCTTCTAGATTTTGGATTGTAGCATTTGTATCCTTTCTGAGTAGGGGAGTATCCTAGAAACATAGCCTTGATGCTTTTTGGTTCCAGCTTATTCCTAAGTTCCCCTGGTACCAAAACAGAACAAACACACCCAAAAATTCTTAAATGATCAATAATTGGCTTGGTTTTGTTTAATACCTCAAAAGGACTCAAATCATCTAGAACTTTGGTTGGAGTTCTATTGATTAGATAACATGCAGTTAGTAATGCATCTCCCCAAAATCTTTTGGGAACCTTCTTGTGAAACATCATTGTTCTCACAACCTCCATCAAATGTCTATTTTTCCTCTCAGCTACTCCATTTTGTTGTGGAGTGTAAGGACAGCTTGTTTGATGTGCAATGCCATGCTTGGCTAGATGTTGCTGAAACTTGGTGCTAGTATATGTAAGAATATGCGGAATATAAGAGAAGATTAGAGAGAGTTTTCTGAATAAGATGAAGAACAAAAGTATGGAAGACTAAGAGGAAGAGATTTCGTGACAAATGAGAGAGAGAGAGCTGGCGGCTGGTATGAGAGAATTAGAGAAGGAGGATTATATTTCCTTGACAGATTAGTTACATAGGTTAGAGTATTTATAGCCTAAGTTACAATAAATACATTAATTACATTAATTAGGCTCACATATTTACTTTCCATAAACTATTTGTTGCCTAACTCTCAAAGGGGAAGTAATTAACTTCCTTTCCAACCTTGAGTAATCGACATCCAGACCATTAACTTCCTTTCCTTACTTGAGTAGTCGACATCCAAGGTCATTAACTTCCTTTCCTCACTTGAGTAATCGACATCACAGACCATTAACTTCTCCCAGCTGCCTGTATCTTTCTTCTAGAAGTCTTATAGTTGGGCTTGCTGTCGTGTGTAAATTAATACTCCCCCTCAAGCTCAACCATGATGAATGGTTAAGCTTGGAACCATAAAGACTCACCTCATTAAAAACCTTAAGATGCAAAACCCTTTGGGACAAAAACATCTTAAGGGAAAAAGAGTATGGATCTTTTGGCTAGGGGATTCCCTGGTTGGGAAGGTTTATGAGCCCAAGTTTTGGAAATATGGACTCACATACCTTTAAACTTGCGGATTTGGTGAATATATCTGCAAGTTGATCCGAGCTCCTTGTGTAACATGGTAGGACAACTCCTTGCTCCACTACTTGTCTCACTTTGTGGCAGTCTACTTCAATGTGCTTGGTTCTCTCATGAAATACATTGTTGGATGCTATATGTATGGCAGCTTGGTTGTCACAATGCATGGTGATTGGTGTTGTGACTTCTATGTTTAGATCCTTGAGCAGATTCTTGAGCCAGGTAAGTTCTGTGGTGAGCTTCCTCATGGCTCGGTACTCAGCTTCAGCACTTGAACAAGAAACCACCTTCTGCTTTTTTGTTTTCTAAGTAACTAGGTTGCCTCCAATGAATGTGCAATAACCGGTAGTTGATCTCCTATCATTCCTGTCTCCAGCCCAATCAGCATCACAATAGCCCACGATTTCAGAGCTTCCGTTGCGCCCCATCCAGATGCCTTGGTCGTGTGTCCCTTTCAGGTATCTTAAGATCCGGTCCACCATGTTCCAGTGATGCACCTTTGGGGCTTGCATATGTTGACTGACCTGATTCACAGCATAGCACAAGTCAGGTCTAGTAATGGTTAGATAAATTAGCTTACCAACCATCTTCCTATAGAGTTTGGTGTCTCCAAACATCTCATCTCCAAGCTCCCCCTCACGTTCTACCTTGTACCCTTCTTCTAGGGGAGTCTTCGCTGGTTTAGCTTCTAATCTTCCTGCATCAACTAGAAGATCAAGTGTGTACTTCCTTTGTGATAAGAAGAGGCCTTCTTGTGTTCGGCACACTTCTATCCCTAGGAAGTACATTAGTTCACCCAAGTATTTTATATCAAACATAGATTTAAGATAAACCTTAGTGGATTGAATTCCTACCTTGTCATTCCCTGAGATGATTATATCATCTACATAGATGAGAATGACTACAATACCTGTTTGACTTTGGAGTGTGAAGAGGGTATGATCTGCCTCAGACTTTCTAAAGCCCCTATCTCTAAGTGTGATACTTAGCTTATGGTACCAAGCTCTTGGTGACTGTTTGAGGCCATAGATAGCTTTTCTCAGCCTTAGAACCTTTCCTGGAGTCACCATATCTTCAAGGCCTGGTGGAGGTGCCATATACACTTTATCTTCTAGTTCTCCTTGTAGGAAGGCATTCTTGACATCCATCTGCCACAACTCCCAATCAAGGTTAGTAGCTAAAGAGAGAAGAACCCTTACAGTGTGTAATTTGGCTACTGGTGCAAAGGTGTCATTGTAGTCTTCTCCATAGGTCTGAGTGGAACCTCTTGCAACTAGTCTTGCCTTGTATCTTTCTATCTCTCCATTGCTTTTGTATTTAATGGTAAAGATCCATCTGGAGCTCACTGTCCTCTTGTCCTTAGGTAAATCGGCCTCATCCCAAGTGTGATTGATGTCCATGGCATTGCATTCAGCCTTAACTGCATATCTCCACACTTTAAGCTCCTTTGCTTCCTCATAGTTTCTTGGTATATGTTCTTGGTTGAGGACTGCTGCAAATGCTTGATGTTCTAAGGGAACATGAGCTAGGGAGCAAACAGCTTGAGTTGGGTGAGCTACTGCTTGGGCATTGTAGTATACTCTGGTGTTGATCCAATTTGAAGCTGGTCGCCTTTCCCTTTGGCTTCTCCTTAGTACTACTTGGGTGTCTGGTTGGGCCGCCTGTTCTTCTGCTTGTTGTTCTGCCTCAGTTTCGGATTCCTCATGTTCTTCGTGATCATGTACGTGTGAGCTTGTTTCTTGGTTAGTAGGTTCAAGTTCAAGCTCATCAAGCTCATCACCTTCATTGCCTCCCTCATGATCAAGAGAACTAGCCGCTTGAGTTGTATTAGATGGAGAAGTAGTTGGCAGTTCTTGGTGAGTTGATTTTGGTGCATCTGGTAATGTTATCCCAAGATTCTCCATAAGGTGTCTGAGGTTGGTGGCCCGGTCAGATGTGGATTGGGAGAGGTCTTTGAGTTCATCCCAATTCTTTTCTTCATAGAATCCTTTGGATTCTACAAACTTCACATCCCTAGATACAAGAACCTTTCTTGTCTCTGGATTGTAGCATTTGTATCCCTTTTGAGTAGTTGAATAGCCAATGAACATGGCTTTAATACTCCTGGCTTCCAATTTATTTCTTTGTTCTCCTGGAATAAGTACATAACACACACACCCAAAGACTCGTAAGTGTGAGATAGATGGTTTACTTTTGTTGAGTACCTCAAATGGAGTTAAGTCCTCTAAGACTTTGGTTGGTAGGCGATTGATGAGATAGCAAGCTGTGACAAGGGCATCTCCCCAAAATTTCTTTGGAACATTGCTTTGGAACATGATGGATCTCGCCACCTCCATGAGATGCCGGTTCTTCCTTCCAGCCACTCCATTCTGTTGTGGTGTGTATGGACAACTAGTTTGGTGGATGATTCCATGTTTGTCCAAGTATTGCTTGAATGCTAGACTTGTGTATTCTCCTCCATTATCTGATCTAAAGATTTTGATCTTGGCATTGTAATGGTTAGTCACATATGCTTGAAACTTAGTAAATGCATCTAGGACCCTATCTTTTGTTGGTAAGAGAGTTATCCAAGTATATTTTGATTTTTGATCTATAAATGTGACAAAGTACTTATGATTGTCCCTAGACATGCATGGTGAAGTCCAAACATCAGAGTGAATAAGATCAAAACAATTTTCATAAATAGTTGAGGACTTGGGAAACACTGATCTACAATGTTTTCCAAGTATACAAGCTTCACATTCATTATTTTTAAAAGACATGCTTGGCAACAATAGTTCTAAGGCCCTAGAATGGGGATGTCCTAGTCTAGAATGCCAAATAGCACTATTAGCCATATTCAAAATAGAATTAAAAGCAATAGATAGAGTTGAGTCTGGTTGTATGTCTTCAAGTACATACAAATCATTCTTGGACACTCCTTTTCCAAGAACTTTATTGGTCTTAATATCCTGAAAATAAACATCATTAGGACCAAAGATTGCATAGCAATTAAGATCAGAGGTTGTCTTCTTAACACTTAGTAAGTTAGAGGTAAATGTAGGCATATAGAAGGCAGTTGATTCTTTATCAAACAATTTAAGGTTCCCAATTCCCCTAATTGGTATCTTATCTGTTAGAATGAGAGATTATGATTCACCATTGGAGAAGAGAGAGTTTTAGAAAGAGAAAGGATTTATTTTTATTATTATGAAGAGAATTATTCTACTTACTTACAAATGTGAAGAGAGTAAGGTATTTATACTAATCTAGTCTAGGCTTGTTTGGAAACAAGGATAGCCTTATACTTGAATGGCTTATAAGGATAACATAACACTAGAACACAAACAAACCTTAGACACTCTCCTTTGACCTAGATACTCACACCTTTATACTTGTAAGTGAAGGCTTTCATCTTTCATCATTTCTTCTTCATTCCAACACTCCCCCTCAAGTTTAAGCATGGGTGAATGGTTGAACTTGCACAGATGAAGAGACTTCCTCCTTCTTCCTCTTTACTCCCTTTCAAGCTTGATTAATGTTCATAGAAACCAAGCTTGTAACCTTAAAGAACTTCCTCATTAAAAACCTTAGTATGGAAAACCCTTTGGGACAAAACCAATACTAAGGGAAAAAGAGTGAAGTCTTCTTAGCTTAGGGATTGGCCATTGAATCTATGAGCTTTAAATTCACCAGAGAGCTCCATAGATCCTTGGATAAAGGCCTTAATGACAAACGCTTGTGAATGGTTGTCTTGAAGCTCCTTTTAAGTCTGGTCCATTTCTCCCCCTTTCTTTTGACTCCTTGTCTTTAAGAGGTGATTATGATCCAGCTTTCCTTAAAGCCTTCAATTTAAACCTGTTTCACATACATATACATGCATGTATCAATTCTCACAAGCTAAACAAATGCATTATAATGTAAGAATGATTTTAACTTCCCTTTTATAAGAGTGGATGGCGATTTGAATGATATGTTCTAGACCAGTCTGGCTCTCTAAGGACTCCACATTAAGGCTTTGGATTCATCATGATCACATGGTTCTCTTCTGGATTCATCATGATCACATTGTTCTCTTCCCTTATATGTTTTTGATCCCCTTTGACCAGCTTCATTTTGCTTCACCTTCTACTTTCAATAAGCCTAACTCAAGAGAATAAGATTGTAGAATTAAGCTTAAGTAGAGTGAGCACACTTATCTCCTAAACATTTTTCCACCATGCTTCCACTAATTGATGTAGGGTAAGTCATGCTTATGACTGTTTTCATCACTTCCTGATCTAAAAACATCATAGCAACTCAAAAATAAAGATTAGTATTTCAGAACTTGAGTAATATCAAGTCTGGTATCAAGTATAATATCTAGCCAAATTCTCAACCTAAAAATCATAGAGTTTAAAGAACTTATCCTAGATAGAACCTTTGATGAGAGAATTTGGTCCTGAGGTGATTCATCACTTTCCATCAGCTTACTCCTTCTCCATGAGACTTGATAGCTTGATGGCCATTGGTTCAATCCTCAATTGATGACAGATGATTTTGATGACCTTACTTGCGGCCTCCATGAGAGAAACAGACTGAGCACACTTCTTATGCTCACTTGGTTTTGGCAGACAGCTTGGAAGCCCTTGAGTGTGCCAGACTAATCTTTGAATGTCCTTGTTTGTGACTTGAAAGCCTTTGTATGCACCAGATATCTCCTTTTTGGAATATCCTTCTTTGTGCCTTGAAAGCTTTTGAATGCACCAGACACCTTCAATGCCCTTGTTTGCACCAGACCCACTTCTTGTGTTGTCCTTGCTTGTGCCAGACACTCCCTGAATGTGATTGTCCTTGTTTGCACCTCCAGCTCCAGCTTGTCCATTCCAAACTCAGCACAGACATAGGCACGTCCATGATCCAGTACCTGGCCAGGTCGAAGATACTATCCCGCAGAACGATCAGGATCCAGCAGGTCCACGTATATGTACCAGCGAAGTCAGCCACGGGTCGAGAAGCCCGACCATGTACCAAGCTCGTCCTTGGCATGAGATTACTTGAACCAGACACCTTAGCACGGCCAGCACCTCACCTTCGACCTGCCACGATCCAGCTTCATGCGCCACTTGTACCAGCATCGACCAGCCACGATCCAGCGAAGTCCAGCCACGTACCAGGCTCGACCATGAACCGCCCGACCAAGGTACAGCACCTTGCGCCAACTTGGATCCTCTTCATGAACCGCCCTTTCTTTGTCCATTGAATGCTCATTTCCTTTCCCCCCCCCACAAGCTTGACACTAAAAACAAGAACAAGAGTCAAGTTTGGAAGAATGAGCATAAATGAATGTCTTAAATTGGTCTAGAGAATGATTGTAAGTATCTGGTAGAATAGACAATGTCTAGAGAATAGAAGATTTAAAGTATCAAAGAATATGAAGAATATTAGATTTGGAGATTAAAAGTATATGATGTTAAGTAGAATAGATGAGATTTTAAGAGAATGATGAAGAATAATAGAGAATGATGATGATGAATGTCAAGGTGAATTTTGGATCCATCTAGGTTCTAAATGCAATGCAAAGTCTTCCTAGGTTCTCTTTCATCCTATGAACATTTCTAAATGAGAATGTAATCAATCAAGGAATAAGTAAAAGGTTTAGAGATAGCCTTTGCAAAGACTTTGATACTAAGTCTTTGTGAGTATTCCTCCTTTGTGATTGATTATGATTTGATCTTGCAGCATGTGTGCTGAGTTGTTTTTCACTTCAAGCACACGCCAAATGACACATTACTCCATGGGAGAGCTGATTCATCACATTCCACCAGTCTTTCCTCTCCACTCCTTGTGGTGGCTGTTCTTGGTGGCAATCGGTTCTAACTCATTCTCCATGTGCTGTGTCTTTTCCACTTGATTTCTTTTGCCTTTGTTAGACAATCAAGCTAAACATCAACTCCCACCTTAAGCTTTTTAACCTGTTGATCATAAACAGATTCTAAACAAAAGGTAGTGAGTGAAAGAGAATGATTAAGATTAACCAAACTTAATTTTAAACACTGCCTAAGTACTTTTGGATTCAACATGCCTTCTTAAACTTATTGTTCTAAGTAAAAGACAAGGTTCTCTTCCCTTAAGATCAATGCAGTTCATTAACAAATGATTCAGCTAGCTAAACTAGGTTCAAGATGTCACATTTTAACAATTTCTAAATACATGAAAACAATTCAATAGAATTCATGATTTACTAACCACCTAGATACCAAATTTCCTAGAGTTCTAACTCACACAACCATCAATGAAATCAATAAAATAGTTGGATTAGAGTTTAGAAATAGCCTGAATGCATAGACTTTGATACTAAGTCTTTTGCATTTGAGTTTAGGAACTGGTTCTGATCTAGGCACTCCCTCTCATTGAAAGCGCCTTTGGTGGTGAAGCAATGCCTCCTTCTTTGGAGCAGCAACCTATGTAGAATCATTTAAAACCTCCTTCTTAGAAGGTTTATCCTTTCTTCAAACCTCTCTTCCTTGCATTTTCCATTCATTCTTGACCACAAGAAGATAGTTCATTCCTTTTGCACACTCCATGAGTGTATGCATGTGAAACCTAAAACAAAACTTGAAAAACGCCTTCCAAACTCTGGTTAGTCCCTTATCTACTAGACTAAGCATATTCTCCTGAAGATTTTGACCAGGATCACGAGTTTAGACACTTCAAATCATGCAACAAAGGCCGCTACACACAGACCTACCTCACTCGCCCTCTACTTGCTAAGGGCGAGTGAGCAACTGATCCTAACAACTCCAACCTCCTCCTAACCACTTGCCAACAACTATAACGTCTCTTACTACTCAGACATAGATGATTCAGAGGTGAAAACCGTTTTCAATAACCAACAAGACTTCAAAAACAACATTCCCGCCTTTTTTCCAAATTCGAAATTTTTCTTATCTTGCAAGAAACACTTTCTTGAAGTCAAAAAATCATTGGATTGCAATCAAACTTTCTGAACCTCTTCACAACATCCTAAACTAAGATTTGATCGTCCAAGATTCAAAACAGATCGAGTAAATTGAGAGATTGAAGTCAATTACCCAGAAGAGGACGAAACAGGACCGATTTCTAGAAACAGAGCAAGGAAGCTACAAAACCTGGAAAGGGGCAAAGCGGACCTCCCGATTCATCAACTAGACTCAATATAATTGAGTTTTGGCTTTGGAATCGCGTGATTTGATGAAGTTTTGAAGAAGTTATGCTTGTTGCAAAGTCGGAGATTCCCGATGGAGCCGATCGCGACGCCGTCGAGAAGAACTGATCAAGAACGTCTTTAAAATCACCTTAGGGTAAGACCGGACCTCTTGATTCTTCAACAGGACTCTTTCTTCTACAGTTTTGGCGGTGTTTTGATTGAAATTGATGAAGATCTCGAGCTTTTATGGTCGCTTCAATGGAGACCTTCGCGGAGGAAGACGATCGCGGATATCTGTTGCAAGAAAACTCATATCTATTGATTCCTGTGGCCAAATGATGCGATTCAAGTTGTCGAGTCTTCAGAATTCGCCGGAAAACAATCCAGAGAAAACAGATCGTGAAAATCTGTCGTGGTTCGATCGGAATTCACGATCAAAGATGGCGGACTTCTCGGCAGCCTTGGTTTTGAAGGTAGCGCAAGAACTTGAAGATTTTGAAGGTTTCATGAAGAGAATCGATCGAAACCTGCTCTGATACCATGTTAGAATGAGAGATTATGATTCACCATTGGAGAAGAGAGAGTTTTAGAAAGAGAAAGGATTTATTTTTATTATTATGAAGAGAATTATTCTACTTACTTACAAATGTGAAGAAAGTAAGGTATTTATACTAATCTAGTCTAGGCTTGTTTGGAAACAAGGATAGCCTTATACTTAAATGGCTTATAAGGATAACATAACACTAGAACACAAACAAGCCTTAGACACTCTCCTTTGACCTAGATACTCACGCCTTTATACTTGTAAGTGAAGGCTTTCATCTTTCATCATTTCTTCTTCATTCCAACATTATCTCCATTAGCTATTAATACATCTCCTAAAGCCGGTTCTATATTGCTCATTAGATTCTTATCACTAATCATATGATGAGAGGCTCCTGAGTCTACAATAAGTGGTTTAGAGGTATTTAAAGCTTGGAATGAGTTACCAGAGAGGTTTGATTCTTTGAGTGCCTTGACCAGTGCATCAAGGTCGGATTTCCTCACAAACTCTTGTTGGAATGTTGCAAGTGCTTTCCCATCTCCCTCAGTGATTGGCGTGAATGAGCTTGGGCTTGCTTTGTTCCTTTGTTCAAGAGTTACTTCTTGAGTGAGGTTGGCTCTTGGTTGGTTTCCCACTTTTGGCTTTAAGTGTGGATGGAGGATCCAGCACTTGTCCTTGTTATGCCCTTCCTTCTTGCAGTGGTCACAGTATGCCCTCCTTTCTCCACGATTTAAGCCTCCCTTATGGTACACAGCTGCTTTGTTGGCTGAGATGAGTTCTCCTTTGCCTCCAAAGAGACCAAGTGAACCTTGTTCCTTCTGAATCTTATTGCACACTTCTTCAAGGCTTGGAAGGGTGTCTGACCTTAGGAGGTGTTTGATGAGATCATTGTAGGAGGAATTTAAAGTCAAGAGAAGTCCAAAGACTTTATCTTGCTCACGCCTCTCATTCAGAACCATGGGATCCACTGTGCTTGGTCTAAGCATTTCAAGTTCAGCCCATAAGGATCTGAATTTTCCAAAATGTTAAGTGAACTCCATGTCTTCTTGAGTTAACTCATTGATGGCTTTCTTAACTTCAAACACACGGCTGAGATTGGAGGTGTTGCCATAGACATTTTGAAGAGTCTCCCACAGCTCTTTGGCTGTCTCACAGTAGGAGTATGCTTCAAGGATAGTTGATTCAAGTGAGTTTTGAATCACAGATAGGACTAGTTGGTCTTCTTGAAACCACCTGTCTTCATTGGTGATAGCCACTTCCTGACCAGTTCCTTCAACCGTGGCATTAGGTGCTTCACTCCTAAGAATGTGGCTCCATAACCCACGGCTACATAGCACTGTCTTGGTGGTTCTAGCCCAGAGGAGGTAATTAACCCCTTTCAAAGTCACTGGAACAACAACTCTTGTGCCTTCCATGATGATTACAAACGATTTAGGTGATGAAAGAGTAGGATGAAGTGTTTTCAAGAAATAAATAATCCTAACCTCTCACAACTCAGCACCACAAGGATTTGAGGATTGTTCAATCTCAGAGTGAGGAGATTAGGAGGATTTATTTCAAGAGTGTACAGAGATTTTGAGAATATAAGAGCCAAGGCTCTGATACCATGTAAGAATATGCGGAATATAAGAGAAGATTAGAGAGAGTTTTCTGAATAAGATGAAGAACAAAAGTATGGAAGACTAAGAGGAAGAGATTTCGTGACAAATGAGAGAGAGAGAGCTGGCGGCTGGTATGAGAGAATTAGAGAAGGAGGATTATATTTCCTTGACAGATTAGTTACATAGGTTAGAGTATTTATAGCCTAAGTTACAATAAATACATTAATTACATTAATTAGGCTCACATATTTACTTTCCATAAACTATTTGTTGCCTAACTCTCAAAGGGGAAGTAATTAACTTCCTTTCCAACCTTGAGTAATCGACATCCAGGCCATTAACTTCCTTTCCTTACTTGAGTAGTCGACATCCAAGGTCATTAACTTCCTTTCCTCACTTGAGTAATCGACATCACAGACCATTAACTTCTCCCAGCTGCCTGTATCTTTCTTCTAGAAGTCTTATAGTTGGGCTTGCTGTCGTGTGTAGATTAATAGTATACTCCCCTCCATTGTCAGTCCTAAAAATCTTTATCTTGGCATTATATTGGTTAGTAACATATGTCTGAAAGTTAAGAATATTGAAAAACATGTTTCTTAAGAGATTAAGGTAAAGAGGATCATGTTTAAGAGTTTAGAGTTTTCGAATACAAGTTTTTATTTTTTTTTGATTGCTTGATTACATAATGACCATTACATAAGCTTAAATAGGATAGATTAGGAGGAATATCCAGAGCATCTACTTTAGCATCTGAAGGCGTGGCATGGTGAGCTGGAGACGCCCGTTGGAGCAGATTAGGAAGACTTATCCAAACCTTATCCATTCGCCTTCTAGAACCACCTTTAGCCTTCATAAACACTCCTTCATTCCAACACTCCCCCTCAAGTTCAATCATGGATAAATGGTTGAACTTGGATATCATGAGAAACCACCTCATTAAAAACCTTAGAATGCAAAACCCAGTGGGTCAAAAACATTCTAAGGGAAAAAGAGTATGGTTCTCATGACAAGGAGAGACTAAGGATTTGGAATTACCATGAGTCCAAGCTTTGGTAGAATGAACTCACAAACTTTCAAACTGGCTGCCTTGGTGAATATATCTGCCAATTGCTCAGAGCTTCTTGTAAAACATGGTAGTATGACTCCTTTCTCCACGGCTTCTCTGACTTTGTGACAATCAACTTCAATGTGCTTAGTCCTCTCATGGAATACTGAATTTGAAGCTATATGAATCGCTGCTTGATTATCACAGTGCATTGTGATAGGAGTCTTCACTTCAATTCCCAAATCTTGAAGAAGAGCCTTGAGCCATATGCATTCGGTGGTTAACTTCCTCATTGCCCTGTATTCAGCTTCAGCACTTGAGCATGAGACAACCTTCTGCTTCTTGGTTTTCCAGGTAACAAGATTGCCTCCAATGAAAGTGCAATATCCAGTAGTGGACTTCCTATCATGTCTGTCTCCAGCCCAATCAGCATCACAATATCCAACCACTTCAGTGTTCTTGTTGTTCCCCATCCAGATTCCGTGAGCATGAGTCCCCTTGAGGTATCTTAGAATCCGATCTATCATCCTCCAGTGACACACCTTAGGTGTTTGCATATGTTGGCTTACCTGATTCACAGCAAAGCACAGATCAGGTCTAGTTATAGTTAGATAAATTAGCTTACCAACTATTCTTCTGTAGAGTTTGGCATCTTCAAAGACGTCATCCTCCTGCTCCCCCTGAGTTCCAGCTTTATACCCCTCTTCTAATGGAGTCTTAGCTTCCTTGGCTTGTAACATCCCTGCATCTGTTAGTAAATCAAGAATGTACTTCCTCTGAGAGATAAACAAACCATCATTAGTCCTGCATACTTCAATTCCAAGAAAATACTTGAGTTCTCCAAGATCTTTGATGTCAAAAACAGATTTCAAGTATTCTTTAGTGGAAAGAATTCCTACCTTGTCATTCCCTGAGATGATAATATCATCTACATAGATGAGAATGACAACAATACCTGCTTGGCTCTGAAGTGTGAACAAGGTATGATCAGCTTCTGATCTTCTGAATCCTTTATCTCTCAGTGTAACACTCAATTTGTGATACCAGGCTCTGGGAGACTGTTTGAGACCATAGATTGCTTTCCTCAATCTTAGAACTTTCCCTGGAGTGACAGTATCTTCTAGACCAGGAGGTGGTGTCATGTATACCTCTTCCTCTAATTCTCCTTGAAGGAAGGCATTCTTGACATCCATCTGCCATAGATCCCATTCTAAGTTGGTAGCAAGAGAAAGAATGACTCTTACTGTATGGAGCTTGGCAACCGGAGCAAAGGTGTCCCTGTAGTCGTCTCCATACGTCTGAGTGAAGCCCCTGGCAACAAGCCTTGCCTTATATCTCTCCACCTCTCCATTGCTTCTGTATTTGATTGTGAACACCCATCTAGAGCTCACTGCCTTTTTGCCTTTTGGTAGATCAGACTCATCCCAAGTATGATTCCTTTCCATAGCCATTCTTTCATCAGCAACCGCCTCTCTCCACACTCTGTGTTCCTTGGCCTCCTCATAGTGTTTAGGAACGCATTCTTGATCCAAAGTTCCAATAAAAACCTGATGTTCCTGAGGGATATGTGCTAAGTTGCAGACAGCCTGTTCTGGATGAGCAACAGCTTGATTGTTGTAATAGACCCTCGTGCTCTTCCAGTGTTCAGGTGGATACTTCACCCTTTTGCTTCTCCTTAATTCAACTGCTTCTTCTTCTTGAGCGGTTTGATCAGGTTGGTTGTTTTGAGCTGGTGATGAAGATGTAGATTGCTGGCCCTGATTGTCCTGATTGTGGACTTCTGAGTATTCAGGAATAGCATTCCCCCCTTCATGATCAGGACTATCACTTGGTTCATCCGGCCATGTTGTTGATTCTTCTGAAACTGGTGCTGTAGGAATAGAAGTCTGCTGAGGAATATGATTGAGACCGAGATCCTCTAGAAGTTGTCTGAGACTGGAAGCTCTATCTTCTGAAGAAGATGATATATCCTTAATGTCTTCCCACTTCTGTCCTTCATAGAAACTTCTGTTTTCTAGAAATTGAACATCTCTTGACACCATAACTCTTCTTGTATCTGGTACATAGCACTTGTAGCCCTTCTGTGTTGGAGAGTATCCAAGAAAAATGGCCCTTATGCTCTTTGCATCTAACTTACTTCGGTGGTCACCTGGGATATAGACAAAACACACACATCCAAACACTCTTAAATGATCAAGAGAGGGTTTAGTTTTATTCAATACCTCAAAGGGTGACTGATCAGAGAGAATGCGAGTAGGTGTTCTATTGATGAGGTAACATGCCATGACTACTGCATCACTCCAAAACCTTTTTGGAACATGCATATGGAACATTAACGTCCTAGCCACCTTCATCAAGTGCCGGTTCTTTCTCTCAGCCACACCATTCTGCTGAGGCGTATAAGGGCAGCTTGTCTGATGTGTAATTCCTTTCTCAGCAAGAAAGTGTTTGAATCCATGGCTCATATACTCTCCTCCATTATCTGACCTTAAACATTTGATTTGAACATTATACTGGTTAGATATGTGAGAGTGAAAGTTCTTAAAAGCATCTAGAACCCTATCCTTAGATGGAAGCAATGTAATCCAAGTGTATTTTGACTTCTCATCAATAAAAGTAACAAAGTATTTGTGATTATCTCTTGATTCACATGGGGATGTCCAAACATCAGAATGAATAAGTTCAAAACATTCATTGTAAATCGTTTTAGATAAGGGAAATACACTCCTACAATGTTTACCAAGGATACATACTTCACATGAAGCATTACTAAACGAAATCTTAGGAAATAACAGTTCTAAAGCTTTTAAGTGAGGATGACCTAGTCTAGCATGCCATAAACCATTCTCACGATTAGAAGCATTAAGGCTAGATGCATTATTGAAAACAGAACTACTAGAAGATAATGAAATAGGCTGAAGATCTTCAAGCACATATAGATCATTCTTTGTTCCTCCTCTGCCAAGGACTCTCTTTGTTTCAATATCCTGAAAGAAAAAATCATTAGGCCCAAAAGTAGCATAGCAATTAAGATCAGTGGTTGTTCTTTTCACAGATAGTAGATTTGAAGTAAAGGATGGCATAAAGAAGGCTTTTGATTCTTTTCCAAATAATCTAAGTTTGCCAATTCCCTTAATAGGTATTTGTTCTCCATTAGCTATCATCACATTCCCTAAAACCGGTTCTATATCACTAATCAACCTAGAGTCACTGATCATATGATGTGATGCTCCTGAATCAACTATTAATGGTTTTAAGGCATTCAGATCATGATAGGAGCTAGTAAGAGAAGCAGTATAAGTGTGACCAGAAATACCAGACTCCTTGAGAGCTTTGATAAGAGCTTCAAGGTCGGATTTGGTGACTACATCACTTTGAACTCGGTTCCTTTCATCTGACGCATTGTGACTATAAGCGCCATTCGGACTTGAACTCCCCCGGTTAAGGCTGATTTGATTTGCACTGCATTGTGCTCCCTCATGATGTGGCCCAGATTGTTTAGTTTGCTGCAAGTTGAGCTGAGTAATGTTTCCTTGAAAACCATTCCCTTGAGTTGTTGAAGCCATGCGTGATGATACATCTTGTGAAGAGTGAACCTTTGAATCTTTCCACCAAGTAGGTTTTAAGTGTGGATGAATCAACCAGCATTTCTCTTTGGTATGTCCTTTTCTTTTGCAATGATCGCAGACTGGACCCTTCCTGGTTTCTGACTTGTGCCAAACCTTGTGAGCTGCAACGATATCTCCTCGGTTTCCAAATAAGCCTTGAGATCCTTGTTCTTTCTGTATCTTAGCACACACATCCTCAAGACTTGGCAACCTATCTTCTCTAAGAAGATGCTTAATGAGATCTGTATAACTCGGGTTTAGTGTCATGAGCAAGCCAAAGACCTTATCTTGCTCTCTCCTTTCATTAAGAGTGATAGGATCAATGGTACTTGGTCTTAACATTTCAACCTCTGCCCATAGAGCCCTGAACCGACCATAGTGCTTGGTGAATTCCATATCCTCTTGATGAAGATCATTCAGGGCCTTCTTAACCTCAAACAACCGCATGAGATTAGATGTGTTCCCATATACATTCCTTAATGTATTCCAGAGATCTTTGGCAGTTTCACAGTAGGAGTATGCTTCTAACAAGGATCCTTCAAGGGAGTTTTGAAGAATGGAGAGCACTAGTTGATCCTCTTGAAACCACTTGTTCATGGCGTCTATAGTAAGTTGTCCTTGATCTCCGAGAGCTTCATCTTCAGCAGCTTCTCTTGGTGCTTCATCAAGGAGTAGTTTTCATAGTTCTGGACCATAACAGGTAGTTTAGCCCCTTTAGTATAACTGGAGCTACAATCATTTTTGAAGTTTCCATCGATATGCTTGGGTGGTACGGATCTCCTTCAAACGCGGCTTCAGGTGGGAAGAGCAGGGTTTTTTATTTTCTACCTCAAATCCTTCCTCCTAGCCTTGAATCTATGCACTAGTTGCTTAAAGTCTGAATGAGAGTCTTTTCTTCTGGAAATGAGCCTTCTTTCTTGAAGATTGCGGCTTAGTACGGATTCTAGTTTGCGAGAGGATGAGGAAGACGAGTACGGACACCTAGCAAAGGTCCATCCTTCAGCTGCTTTTCGTGGCTTCAACTTAAGAAGAACTGATGTAGGCAACCTCTAAGGCTAAAGGTGAAGGATTGAAAGAGTGATGAACAAGAATCAAGCTCTGGTCCGTACAATAATGGCGTGGTTCGACCAAGCCTTTTCTGTGATACGACCAGGAGTGACCAGAACCTTGCTAGAGACCGACCACACGCAACCCGACTCGATCCACTACTGTTTTAAAGCTAAAAGACGTGACCTTGAACCAAAAAACAGCGCCCTTGAGAGCTTAGAGCCGTACAACAATGGTGTTTTAGTGGGTTTTAAGAATGAAAAAGAAATCCTTAAGCTTTTAAGAAGAACAAACAATAATCGCCTCTAATCTTCCATAACTCATTATCAACAGATGAATGAAGATAATAGAGCTTAGAGTGGGTAGATTAAGATTCGTTTATTGTAAGTAACAACAAGAACTTAAGGAAAGAAAGAGATTTGCGGATGAATTAGTGACCTAGGAGCATGTAATGCTCTGATACCATATTGAAAAACATGTTTCTTAAGAGATTAAGGTAAAGAGGATCATGTTTAAGAATTTAGAGTTTTCGAATACAAGTTTTTATTTTTTTTTGATTGCTTGATTACATAATGACCATTACATAAGCTTAAATAGGATAGATTAGGAGGAATATCCAGAGCATCTACTTTAGCATCTGAAGGCGTGGCATGGTGAGCTGGAGACGCCCGTTGGAGCAGATTAGGAAGACTTATCCAAACCTTATCCATTCGCCTTCTAGAACCACCTTTAGCCTTCATAAACACTCCTTCATTCCAACAAAGAAATGCATCAAACACCCTATCCTTTGAATTAAGCAATGTTACCCAAGCATACTTAGATTTTTCATCAATAAAAGTAACAAAATAATTTTGATTTTCTCTAGAAGGAAACGGAGATGTCCAAACATCAGAATGTACTAAATCAAAGCAATTATCATAAGCATGAGATGATTGTTCAAAAACTGCTCTACTATACTTTCCAAGAATACAAGATTCACAAATGTTATTAAGCAATTTGATTCCATGTACAATCAATTCAAGGGTTCTAGAATGGGGATGTCCTAGTCTAGCATGCCACAATTCAGCATTTAAGGTCATATCAACTTTATTTGCACACGGTTGTAATGGAAAGGCAGGTAAATCTTCTAGCACATACAAGTCATTCCTTGTAGTTCCTTGGCCAAACTTACTACTTGTTTCAATATCCTGAAAGTAAAAATCATTAGGACCAAAGATAGCTTGACAATTCAAATCAGTAGTAGCTCTTTTAACAGAGAGTAAGTTGGATGTAAAAGAAGGCATATAAAAAGCCTTGGATTCCCTATCAAACACCCTAAGATTACCTACTCCTTTAATTGGTACATTAACTCCATTTGCAATCACAACACTTCCTAAGGCAGGTTCAACATTGTCTAGCAAACCTAAGTCTTTAATCATATGATGAGATGCACCAGAATCAACAATTAAGGAGTTAGAAGCCATAGATGTGTTTAAGGAAACATGATAAGTTTTACCAAAAACATTACCAGACTTGAATGCTTTGAGGAGGTTTTCTAGATCAGCCTTTGTGACATATTCATTTTGGTTAGCCATAGTTGAAGAGGATGCATTCGCCGGCTCCATGGTACACGCACTTGAGCAACAATGGTCACACAGCTGCTTCTTCCTCTTGATGTCAGCTGGAGCCGATCTAAAAACACCCTTATGCGCCACCACCATCTCCACTTTGTGTCCAAAAAGCTCATGAGACCCTTGTTCCTTTTGGATCTTTGCACAAACATCCTCAAGACTTGACAGCTTATCTTCCCTAAGAATATGTTTGATCAAGTCAGTGTATGAATTGTTCAAAGTCATTAGCAGCCCAAACACCTTATCTTGCTCTCTCCTTTCAAGAAGAGTGAGAGGATCAATGGAGGCTGGTCTAAGCATCTCCAGCTCTGCCCACAAAGCTCTGAATGATCCATAGTGTTTGGTAAACTCCACATCTTCCTGTTTAAGCTCATTCAAAGCTTTCTTTACCTCAAAAATTCTTAAGAGGTTAGTAGTATTGCCATAAACTGTTTTCAAAGTCTCCCAAAGTTCTTTAGCACTAGAGCAATAAGAGTATGCTTCTAAAAGAGAGCTAGCTAAGGAGCATTGAAGAATAGCTAATACCGTTTGATCTTGCTGGAACCATAGGGTTTGTTCAGAATTTCCATCCTGAGTTTCCTCCTCAGTTATCATGTGAGCCGGTTGTTGGATATGATTCCATAACCCTTTGCTGCACAATGTGGTCCTCATTGTCCTGTACCAGAGCAAGTAATTTGCTCCTTGGAGCATGATAGGAGCCTTCACTTGTGGATGCAGCTCCATTTGAATCGTTCTTAGGCCTGCACAATCACAAACAACCAGACCACACCACACACACGCGAGAAGACAAACACAAAGTCCAAAGAACGCTTGACAAGAAACCAGGATCAATCAGATAACCTTCTGCCTATCCTTTAAAACTTGTCCACAGACCTAAACTACTTCAATACTAGAGATCCAGATGACAAACAGCTCCAGATATCAATCAAAAATCGAAACAACCGTTTCCCGCCATATTTAGTTTGAATCGATAGTTCCTTACAATGCAAGTAACACAATCTTGAGGATTAAAAACAATAGTATTGCAACCAAATCTCCAGAACTTAGTCACAAGGTCCTAAAATAAGATTGGATCACTCACAATTCAAGGATGATCAAGAGAAAAATGAAGAACACGATCAAATACCCACGGTGGCGCGAAAAAGGACCGATTTTCGAAAATCGATGAGATTGATCACAAAACTTGAATTTGAGCTGAGCGGACTTCCCGATTCATCATCTTGATTCAATTTTATTGAGTTTTGGCTTTTGAATCACAAGATTTGATGAAGAATTGAAGAAGAACTTGAAGATCAAAACCCAGGAACTGACGGCGATTCGATCGTGAAACCGCCAATGGAAGAATCTTGATAACTTTTGATTTAAGCAACCAAATTTGATGAAATCACCGAGGAAATCCACAGAATTCGCCGGAGAAGCGTCCTAGATATAGAATCTGGAAAGAAATCGTGAGTTCTTGCAGTTGATGATCGATGAACACCGGGACTTCCGCGATGGGCTTCGCTTCGAGGTTGGATGGTGATCGCGAGTTAGAAACAAAGAGTTTTCGAAATTCTTGTGCCAGTTTGATCAAACCTGGCTCTGATACCATGAAAGATTTGATGATTGAGAGAATTTGAGAATTAGAGATTGAGAGAGAAAGAGATTAGAGAGAAAAGAGAATGATCTTATTATGATTTCTAGAAAAATGATTTTCATACTTACAAAGTGAGTGAGAGACATCTATTTATACTAATCCTATTCTAGACTTGTTTGGATACACAGATACACTTATGATTAATCTACATAAGTCTAAGACAAATACATGGTGATGTCGCCAATACTTCACTTAGATGCATTCATCATTCTTCTTCATTCCAACAGCGCGGTCCATCATGTTTCAAAGCAATGTTCCAAAGAAATTTTGGGGAGATGCCCTTGTCACAGCTTGCTATCTCATCAATTGCCTACCTACTAAAGTCTTGGAGGACTTAACTCCATTTGAGTTACTTAACAAAAGTAAACCATCAATCTCACATTTACGAGTCTTTTGGTGTATGTGTTTTGTACTTGTTCCAGGAGAACAAAGAAATAAATTGGAATTCAGGAGTATTGAAGCCATGTTCATTGGCTATTCAACTACTCAAAAGGGATACAAATGCTACAATCCAGAGACTAGGAAGGTATTTGTATCTAGGGATGTGCAGTTTGTAGAATCAAAAAGATTATATGCAGAAAAGAATTGGGATGAACTCAAAGACCTCTCCCAATCCACATCTGATCGGGCCACCAAACTCAGACACCTTATGGAAAATCTTGGGATAACACTACCAGATGCACCAACCACAACTTACCAAGAACCGCCAACTACTCCTCCACCTAATACAACTCAAGCGGCTAGCTCTCTTGACCATGTGGAAGGCACTGAAGGTGATGAGCTTGAGCGGGATTATGAGAACTCACACATTAATGTCGCCTAAGTCAGAAATGGAAAGAGAGTTAATAGGCTGCAAGACATTAATGGTGCCTAAGACAAGAATGGAAAGAGAGTTAGTAGCCAGAATTGTTTATAGAAAAATAGTTAATAGTTCCCATCTTAGGTTTAGGCAAGGAACTATTTATGGGAAGTAAATATGTATGCTCTTTAATGTATTTTTTGTAAGGCCACTATAAATAGCCTAACATATGTAATCAATTACTCAAGGAAATACAATCATCCCTCTCTATTCTTTAAAGGCAGTCGCCATCTCTCTCTCTCTCTCTCTCTCTCTTTTCATGAAATTCTCTCTTAGTCTTGTTAGATTAGAAAAGTTTAGACTAAATAAGATTAGGCATGTATTAAGAGTGATTAACTCATCATGTAATCACCTATAAATACTCCTTGTACTCTGAATTTTCGAGATAACAATTTCATTCTTCTCTATTCTCAAAACTCTTTCATTCACAATTCTCTCTCACATTCTCTCTAATTCGAATTCATTCTAGGTATAATCTTTCTCAATCTTTCATCATTCTACTAATTCTCACATGGTATCAGAGCAGGTTCCCTGCATATTATTCGATCTTTGTTCAATATCTCACCACAACCTTCGAAACTAACCACGCCGCGAGGTCTTCCGATCATCCGTCACGTTTCTTGGGAAGTCTTGATCTTCTTTTGCAATTTTCTTTCTAAAGGGCCATTCTCCGGCGAACTCTGATCATAACCCCGGTGGAATCACGAAATTTGGTCGACAAAATCAAGAGTTATCAACTTTTTTGTCCGTACGGTGTCGCGATCGTCTCCTCCGTGGGTTCTTCATTCTACAATGATCGAATCTCATTCAAATCTTCATCAAATCACAACAGGATTATTCTTCGGCGAATTCTGAACACATCTCAGGTGGAATCACGAAATTTGGTTGACAGAATCAAAAGTTATCAATCTTTATTCCCGACGGTGGAGCGATCGCCTTCGCCGCGAGTTCTTCACCGTGTAACAACCTTATCTCCTGCAATTTTTCACCAAATCACGCGTTTCCAAAGCCAAATCTCAGGTTATTGAGTCTATTTGAAGAATCGAGAGGTCCGCTTTGCCCTTTTGCATGTTTGGTACTCTCTTTGCTCTGTTCTTGAAGTAGTCTCTGTTTTTTGTCATCTCCTGGATATTCTTCTTCAATTCTTCGAATTTCTTCGAACCTTTTCCCATCTTGGACGATCAAATCTGTGTTTAGGATCTTGTTAAAGGGTTCATGAAGTTTGATTGCAATCCAGTGATTATTCAACTTCAAGAAAGGGTTTCTTGTTGGATAAGGAATCACATTTTTCAAATTGAAATTTGGCGGGAACTGTAATTTGATTGTTGCATGAGATTTAGTCTAATCTTGGATCATTCTTAGTGATTGGATCATTCCTATTTACAAAATAGGAAGCTGTTTGGTTGGTTTACAAGTGGTTGAGAGTTGTTTAGAACAACCTGTTATCTTGTGGTTCACGCCTCCAAGTGCGTATTGTGTTTCTTTGCATGTTGGTGTTATTGAAAAACAAGTTTCTTAAGAGATTAAGGTAAAGAGAATCATGTTTTAGAGTTTAGAGATTTCGAATACAAGTTTCTATTATTGATTGCTTGATTACATAATGACCATTACATAAGCTTAAATAGAATAGATTAGGAAGAATATCCAGAGCATCTACTTTAGCATCTGAAGGCGTGGCATGGTGAGCTGGAGACGTCCGTTGGAGCAGGTTAGGGAAGCCTTATCCAAGCCTTATCCATTCGCCTCCTACAACCTCCTTTAGCCTTCATAAACACTCCCCCTCAAGTTCAACCATGGATGAATGGTTGAACTTGGATATCATGAGAAACCACCTCATTAAAAACCTTAGAATGCAAAACCCAGTGGGACAAAAACATTCTAAGGGAAAAAGAGTATGGTTCTCATGACAAGGAGAGACTAAGGGTTTGGGATTACCATGAGTCCAAGCTTTGGTAGAATGAACTCACAGACTTTCAAACTGGCTGCCTTTGTGAATATATCTGCCAATTGCTCAGAGCTTCTTGTAAAACATGGTAGTATAACTCCTTTCTCCACGGCTTCTCTGACTTTGTGACAGTCAGCTTCAATGTGCTTAGTCCTCTCATGGAATACTGAATTTGAAGCTATATGAATCGCTGCTTGATTATCACAGTGCATTGTGATAGGAGTCTTCACTTCAATTCCCAAATCTTGAAGAAGAGCCTTGAGCCATATTGCATTCGGTGGTTAACTTCCTCATTGCCCTGTATTCAGCTTCAGCACTTGAGCATGAGACAACCTTTTGCTTCTTGGTTTTCCAGGTAACAAGATTGCCTCCAATGAAAGTGCAATATCCAGTAGTAGACTTCCTATCATGTCTGTCTCCAGCCCAATCAGCATCACAGTATCCAACCACTTCAGTGTTCTTGTTGTTCCCCATCCAGATTCCGTGAGCATGAGTCCCCTTGAGGTATCTTAGAATTCGATCTATCATCCTCCAGTGACACATCTTAGGTGTTTGCATATGTTGGCTTACCTGATTCACAGCAAAGCACAGATCAGGTCTAGTTATAGTTAGATAAATTAGCTTACCAACTAATCTTCTGTAGAGTTTGGCATCTTCAAAGACGTCATCTTTTTGCTCCCCCTGAGTTCCAGCTTTATACCCCTCTTCTAATGGAGTCTTAGCTTCCTTGGCTTGTAACATCCCTGCATCTGTTAGTAAATAAAGAATGTACTTTCTCTGAGAGATAAACAAACCATCATTAGTCCTGCATACTTCAATTCCAAGAAAATACTTGAGTTCTCCAAGATCTTTGATGTCAAAAACAGATTTCAAGTATTCTTTAGTGGAAAGAATTCCTACCTTGTCATTCCCTGAGATGATAATATCATCTACATAGATGAGAATGACAATAATACCTGCTTGGCTCTGAAGTGTGAACAAGGTATGATCAGCTTCTGATCTTCTGAATCCTTTATCTCTCAGTGTAACACTCAATTTGTGATACCAGGCTCTGGGAGACTGTTTTAGACCATAGATTGCTTTCCTCAATCTTAGAACCTTTCCTGGAGTGACAGTATCTTCTAGACCAGGAGGTGGTGTCATGTACACCTCTTCCTCTAATTCTCCTTGAAGGAAGGCATTCTTGACATCCATCTGCCATAGATCCCATTCTAAGTTGGTAGCAAGGGAAAGAATGACTCTTACTGTATGGAGCTTGGCAACCGGAGCAAAGGTGTCCCTGTAGTCGTCTCCATACGTCTGAGTGAAGCCCCTGGCAACAAGCCTTGCCTTATATCTCTCCACCTCTCCATTGCTTCTGTATTTGATTGTGAACACCCATCTAGAGCTCACTGCCTTTTTGCCTTTTGGTAGATCAGACTCATCCCAAGTATGATTCCTTTCCATAGCCATTCTTTCATCAGCAACAGCCTCTCTCCATACTCTGTGTTCCTTGGCCTCCTCATAGTGTTTAGGGACGCATTCTTGATCCAAGGTTCCAATAAAAACCTGATGTTCCTGAGGGATATGAGCTGAGTTGCAGACAGCCTGTTATGGATGAGCAACAGCTTGATTGTTGTAATAGACCCTCGTGCTCTTCCAGTGTTCAGGTGGATACTTCACCCTTTTGCTTCTCCTTAATTCAACTGCTTCTTCTTCTTGAGGGGTTTGATCAGGTTGAGAGTTTTGAGCAGCTGGTGATGAAGATGTAGATTGCTGGCCCAGGTTGTCCTGATTATGGACTTCTGAGTATTCAGGAATAGCATTCCCCCCTTCATGTGTTAGAATTTGCGGAATTAAATAGAATTAAGAGAGTTTACAAAAGAGTTTGGTTGGAGATTTTGGGTAGAATGAAGAACAAGAGAATAAACTAAGAGAATGAGAGAATGGTTAATTTTGTGAAGGATGAGTATATTTCCTTGATTGATTTATGGTGAGCATACAATGTATTTATAGCCAAAGAATAGAGAATAATACCAAAGTACTTCACCACATGGTGAAAGTGACAGCTCCTAACAGCTAGAAATTCAAATTGGTTAAGCCAACATGTGACTCTTCCTTCCCTCTTCAAACCCACGCCTAGGATGAAAGATTTAGAAGTTTAGGAAGAGTGGAGAGAGTTTAGGCGAGAGATTAGGTAAACACATATTATTAGAATAGGATTTCTTGATTACAAAGAGAGACCTTAATGATCCTTTTATACAGAAATGGATAACATAAAAGCGACTACTTTAGGTAAGAGTGTGTGCTTCCTCTTTAGTGCTGGCGCCTCTTTCCCCTTTTGTGCTGGCAGAGGTGAGTCACCAATCCTTCTAGAAGATTCATTATTAGCCGTTAACACTCTTTTCCTTGGTGAATTGCTTCCTCATTCCAACACTCCCCCTCAAGTTTTACATCATTGGTGAATGATTAAAACTGGGACATCAAGAGGATTCACCTCATTAAAAACCTTAGAATGCAAAACCCAGTGGGAGAAAAACATTCTAAGGGAAAAAGAGTATGAATCCTTCATGATAGGGAAGTTACTGGAATGGTAGGGCTGTTAGTCCAAGCTTAGCATGGATGAACTCACAAACCTTCAAACTTGCCGCCATGGTGAAGATATCAGCCAATTGATCAGAACTTCTTGTATAGCATGGAAGTATGATTCCTTTCTCCACAGCCTCTCTAACCTTGTGGCAGTCCACCTCAATGTGCTTGGTTCGTTCATGGAAGACAGAATTGGATGCAATATGAATGGCTGCCTGATTATCACAATGCATTGTGATAGGTGTGCTGCTTTCAATGTTGAAGTCTTTGAGAAGAGCCTTTAGCCATATACACTCGGTAGTTAACTTCCTCATAGCCCTATATTCAGCTTCAGCACTTGAACAGGATACTACTTTCTGCTTCTTGGTCTTCCAAGTGACAAGATTACCACCTATGAAGGTGAAATAACCAGTAGTTGATCTTCTGTCTTTCCTATCCCCATCCCAATCAGCATCACAATAGCCAACTACTTTAGCGTTTCCATTCTTTCCCATCCATATTCCCTGAGTGTAAGTCCCTTTCCAGTATCTCAGAATGCGTTGTATCATCATCCAATGATTCTTCCCAGGGGCTTTCATATACTGACTTAACTGATTCACAGCAAAGCACAAGTCAGGTCTTGTAATTGTCAAATATATGAGCTTACCAACAAGTTTTCTGTACAGCTTCGGATCCTCAAATGTATCTTCATCTTGCTCCCCCTCAGTTTTAGCCTTGTAACCATCTGTTGGAATGAAGGTGCATTCAATCAAAGGAAATGAGGGTGCTAACGGCTAGTAGGATCTTCTAGAAGGGCTGGTGACTCATCCATGCCAGCACAAAAGGGGAAGGAAGCCGCCAGCACAAAAGGAGTCCTCTCCTCTTTACCTAAAGTAGAAGCACCTAGGTTTATTTATTTTGCTATAAAAGGACCTCTAAGGCCTTCTCTTGTAATCAAGCAATTCGAATAATAAAAACATGTTTCTCATACTCTCTAAACTCCCTAAATCTCTCTAACTCTCTAAAACTCTCTAAAACTCTATAAACTTGAATCTCTAAAACTAATATGGTATCAGAGCAGTTGCTCTTTCATCTTTCATAATCCGCAAATTTCTTTTCTTTCTTTTCATTCGAATCCAAAGCTAAGAATCAAGCACTTACCTTGAAGATAAACATGTCTTAATCTATCCTCTCTGAGATTTAAGATCCCCAGATCCATGGGTGATGGGTTGAGGAAGATTAGATGTGGTTATATCTTGTGTCTTAGTAGCTTAGTTTCTTAGCTATCTCTCTTCACCATTGTTGTACGGCTCCCTTGGTCTCGCCATTTTTGTACGGACCAAGTCTCCCAGAAGCTCTCGGTCCAAGTCATTTCTGTTCCAAGGAAGGTGAAAAAGACTCACCCTTTCTGTAGAAACAACCGGTGGTTTAAAATATCAAGTCTTGCGCTCTAGAATCACAGGCCGTACTCGTCTTCTCCGCGCTCGCTCAACCCAGTGGTCCGTACACCTCCTTTCACACTCATCAAAGGCAACTCCTTTCTGGTCTTTCTTCAGTTCAGGAGGTTTATCCACAGGCTAAACTCTTGAATCCTCAAAGAAGAAGTCCTGAACACTAACCACGAAGAGTGGGTGTTTCATCCGTACTGATTATAAATCGCTTGTGAAAGGAAAGCTGAACCAAGCTAAAGGCAGCTCATTTCAAGATAAAATCATCTCATCCCAAGTTTCTCCTTCAAACTATTCTCTTCCCTGGTCAGACTCAACTCAACGTGGGTCTCAAGCATCAACCTCCATTATTGTACGGTCCTCAAAAGCTTGAAGTATAGAAAACTCTCGGCAAATCTCTGTCCCAGTGATTCTCAAAGGCCTTAACTATGTGTTATGGTCTCGGATGATTAAAACTGCTTTAGGAGGAAGAGGTCTTGGGGACCATCTACTGTTTAATGAAGCTCCACCTTTTCTGATCCAAAATGAGGATGGAGAAGAAATGGTGATAACTGATGAAAGGAAATGGCACCAAGAAGACCTCTATGTTCTCTCCATTCTCCAAAACTCATTAGATGGACCTATACTTGAGTCTTACTCTCATTGTGAAACCTCAATGGAACTTTGGGAAATTCTAAAAAAGGTTTATGGGAACACCTCAAATCTGACTCGCATCTTCCAAGTCAAGCAGGCAATCCACAACCTCAACCAAGATGACTCAGATTTCACAGTTCCTTTGGGAAATTCAGTTCTCTTTGGGCAGAACTTGACATGCTTAGACCAACATCCTTTGATCCAGAAGTTATCAAAGAAAGGCGAGAGCAGGACAAGGTGTTCAGCCTCCTCATGATCTTAAGTCCAGCCTACAATGATCTTATCAAACATATCCTGCGGTCAGACAAGCTTCCCTCTCTTGAAGATGTATGTTCTCAAATCCAGAAGGAATGTGGATCAAATGGCTTGTTTGGAAAGAAAGGAGAGTTAATCACAGCACATAAGGGCATCTACAAGCAAGAAGAAGAAACAATTACTGCCAACAAAGGGTTCTACAAGCCGGAAGACAAGAAGAACATGATGTGTGATCACTGTAAAAGGAAAGGGCATACCAAAGAAAAGTGTTGGATTCTTCATCCACACTTAAAGCCTAGCAAATGGAAAGAAGTTCCCAGAGCTCACTACACACAGGAGATAGGTCATTACCACAAGAAAGGCCTTCCTTACCAACTTACCAATGCTCCAGCAAGTTCATCAAACTCATCCGGGACAAGTGGTGGTACTCAAGTTCAACCAGCTCAAATGGTGTCCTATCAATCAGCTCAGTCTGAGTATGTCAAGAAATCCGACCTTGAGGCTCTCATCAAAGCCTTCAAAGATAACTCTGGTAATGCCGTCATTGGTAGATCACTACATGCCTCATTTAATACATTCACTAAGTCTAAACCACTGATAGTAGACTCAGGAGCATCTCACCATATGATAAGTGATCTTAACCTGATTAAAAATGTTGAACCAGCCATAGGAAATGTTTTGATTGCAAATGGTACTAATGTGCCAATAGAAGGAGTAGGAGATCTTAGGCTATTTAACAAAGAAAATCGTGCCTTTTACATGCCATCATTCACCTCAAATTTACTATCTGTCAAAAGAGCCACAACAGATTTAAATTGCCATGCTATTTTTGGGCCTAATGACTTTGTGTTTCAGGATATTGAAACTCAAGAGGTTCTTGGAAAAGGTGTTACAAGAAACGATTTATATGTGCTTGAAGACCTCTCTTCCAACCGCTTAGTTACTTGCTTTTCCAATTTGAATAATTCTAAAATGAATGGTGGTTTATGGCATGCCAGGCTTGGTCATCCTCATTTTAAAATTCTAGAAATAATGTTTCCTAGGATGTCTTTCAATAATGATTTATGTGAAGCTTGTATCATAGGAAAACACTGTAGGTCTGTTTTTCCTAAGTCTCAAACAATGTATGCCAATTGCTTTGATCTTGTTCACTCTGATGTATGGACTGCACCATGTTTATCTAGAGATAATCAGAAATACTTTGTTAGTTTTATTGATGAGAAATCTAAATACACTTGGATAACCTTAATGCCATCTAAGGGTAGAGTTCTGGAAGCATTTATGAACTTTAATAAATATGTGACTAACCAGTATGATGCAAAGGTTAAGTGTTTTAGATCAGACAATGGGGGAGAGTATACTAGCCAAGCATTCAAACATTACCTCAACAAACATGGAATTGAGCATCAAACAAGTTGCCCCTATACCCCCCAACAGAATGGCGTTGCTGAAAGAAAGAACCGGCACCTCATGGAGGTCACTCGAGCTTTGATGTTTCATATGAAGGTGCCTAAACGTTTCTGGGGAGATGCATTACTTGCGGCTTGCTACCTGATCAACCGTATTCCAACCAAGACATTACTAGATCAATCCCCATTCGAGGTACTTACAAAGTCTAAACCTCAACTTGATCATATTAGAGTTTTTGGGTGTGTTTGCTATGTGTTGATTCCAGGAGAACAAAGGACAAAACTAGACGCCAAAAGAACTAAAGCCATGTTCCTGGGCTATTCCACGACACAAAAAGGATATAAATGCTACAATGCTGAGACAAATCGTGTTCTCATCTCACGGGATGTTAAGTTCTTAGAAACTACAAGTTATTTTGAAGAAGGGACATGGGATTCAATCAAGGACATCTCTTCTCACTCTTCTGATCGAGCTGAGAACTTAAGGAAGATATTAGAAGGACTTGGCATTTCCTCACCTCACGGCGCCCCTAGCCATCATCCCCTTCATCCTCTTAATCCTGAGGGGGAGCAACAATTCTCTGGTCATGATCAAGAGGATTCAATTGTTGATCACATGGATTCAGGACCGGAGAAAGAACAGGCAGAGACTGAGGGTAATAGACAAGGCTCAGAAGATAGAACAGGAAGTACTCAAGGCTCAGAAGATGAATCAAGTTCACAAAGCACTCAAGGTCCCATCCAAAATCAAGCTCCTCTTGAACTCAGAAGAAGTACTCGGCAAAGATTCCCAGCTGAGAACTGGAAGAATACTAGGGTTTACTTCAATAATAATGCGGTAGCTCACCCTACTCAAGCCGTGTGCTCCTTAGTACAAATCCCTCAAGGACATCAAGTGTTCATTGGAAGCTTAGATCAAGAATCTGTGCCTAGAAGCTATGATGAAGCAAAGGACATTAAGGTCTGGCGGGATGCTGTAACAGATGAAAGGAAAGCAATGGAAAAGAATCATACATGGGATGAGTCAGACTTACCTAAGGGAAAGAAGGCTGTTAGCTCCAGATGGATCTTCACTATTAAGTACCAAAGCAATGGAGAGATTGAAAGGCACAAGGCTAGACTAGTCGCAAGAGGCTTCACACAAACCTATGGAGATGACTATAGAGACACATTTGCCCCAGTAGCAAAGATGCACACAATCAGGGTGGTTCTCTCTCTAGCTGCAAACTTGGAATGGGAGCTATGGCAAATGGATGTCAAAAACGCATTCCTACAAGGAGAACTAGAAGAAGAAGTCTACATGACTCCACCACCTGGATTAGAAGACTCTGTTGCACCAGGGAAAGTCCTAAGACTAAGAAAGGAAATTTACGGGCTAAAGCAGTCCCCTAGAGCCTGGTACCACAAGTTGAATGTTACTCTCAGAGACAGAGGCTTTAGGAGATCTGAATCTGATCACACCTTGTTCACCCTCCACAGCCAAGAAGGTATAGTTGTCATTCTCATATATGTAGATGATATTATCATCTCAGGGAATGACAAGGTAGGAATTGCTTCTACAAAAGAATACCTTAAGTCTATGTTTGATATAAAAGATCTTGGTGAACTTAAGTATTTCTTGGGCATTGAAGTATGCAGGTTTAAAGATGGACTGTTTATCTCACAAAGGAAATATGTTAGAGACCTACTAACCAATGCAGGAATGATGGAGCCAAAGGCGGTTAGAACCCCCTTAGAGGAAGGATACAAAGTTGAAACTGAGGGGGAGCCAGAAGGAGAAGCATTAGAAGACCCTAAGCTCTACAGAAAACTTGTTGGTAAGCTCATCTACTTAACTATTACAAGACCTGACATATGTTTTGCTGTGAATCAGGTGAGCCAGTATATGCAAGCTCCTAAAAAGAACCACTGGATGATGATTCAACGCATCTTAAGATATCTTAAAGGGACTTACACTCAAGGAGTTTGGATGGGAAAGAATAAGAACGCTGAGATCGTTGGCTACTGTGATGCTGATTGGGCTGGGGATAGGAAAGACAGGAAATCAACCACAGGATATTGCACCTTTATAGGAGGAAATCTTGTCACTTGGAAGACCAAGAAGCAGAAGGTAGTATCCTGCTCAAGTGCTGAAGCTGAGTACCGGGCCATGAGGAAACTCACCACTGAGTGTATATTGCTAAAGGCTCTCCTCAAAGACTTCAACATTGAAAGCAATACACCAATCACAATGCATTGTGACAACCAGGCGGCCATTCATATTGCATCCAATTCTGTCTTCCATGAACGCACTAAGCACATTGAAGTTGACTGCCACAAGGTGAGAGATGAAAGATTGTGAAGAATAAGAAGATTGAAGAACAAGAACCCAGAATGAAGAACAATGAAGAGTAAGAAAGAGATTGAGAGAGAATATCAGAAAATGTATTCGATTATTATCAAAGTATATCATACAAGTCATGAGATGTTGAGTATTTATACTCGTTATACACTATGAGATAAGCTACTTATATAATTCGAGTACAAGCCTGATCTAGAAGTAAGACAAGTACATTAAGTCGCCTTTAGTGAAAGTAACTCCTAATCCTTCATAATCCAACACTCCCCCTCAAGCTTAAGACATTAACAATGTCTAAACTTGAATTATGAAGTATTACCTCATTAAAAACCTAAAGAAGGAAAACCCAGTGGGACAAAACCTTCTCTAGGAAAAGAGTATAACACTTCATAATTAGGATCACTGTTGTGGAAGAGAAGTGAGACCTAGTCTTGGGTAGATAGACTCACCAACTTTAGTTGTAGTAGACTTAGTGAAAACATCTGCCAATTGATCAGAACTCTTAGTATAACAAGGAAGTATTACTCCCTTCTCAATAGCTTCCCTGACTTTATGGCAGTCTACCTCAATGTGCTTGGTTCTCTCATGGAAGACAGAATTTGATGCTATGTGGATTGCTGCCTGATTATCACAGTGAACTGTCATTGGCGCTTCTATTGTTACTCCAAGATCATGCAAAAGTTATTTCAACCAGATGCATTCAGTGGTAAGCTTTCTCATAGCTCTGTACTCAGCTTCAGCACTTGAACATGATACAACCTTCTGTTTCTTTGTCTTCCAAGTCACTAAATTTCCACCTATCAAAGTACAATATCCGGTTGTAGACCTTCTGTCTTGTCTATCACCTGCCCAATCTGCATCACAATAGCCAAATACATCTGTGTTTCCATTATTCCCCATCCATATACCTTGATCATAAGTTCCTTTCAAGTATCTTAAGATCCTATGAATCATTCCCCAATGTCTTGTTTTTGGCTCTTGCATATGCTGAGAAACTTGGTTAACTGCAAAACACAAATCAGTTCTAGTGATAGTTAAGTATATTAGTTTACCAACAACTTTCCTGTACAATTTAGCCTCTTGGAAATCATCATCTTCAAGCTCCCCCTGAAGTTCAATTTTATATCCTTCTTCCAATGGGGTTTTAGCTGGTTTAGACTCTAGCATTCCTGTAGATGTTAGTAAATCCAAAACATACTTCCTTTGTGAAAGAAATAAACCTTCCTTAAACCTACATACTTCAATACCTAAGAAGTACTTAAGTTCTCCTAAATCTTTAATATCAAACACACTCTTTAGATAGTCCTTAGTAGAAGCTATTCCTTCTTTATCACTTCCAGAAATGATAATATCATCAACATAAATGAGAATAACAATAATCCCATTCTTACTTTGAAGTGTAAATAGGGTGTGTTCAACTTCTGACCTTCTAAAGCCTCTGTCCCTTAAAGTCACATTCAGCTTATGGTACCAAGCTCTAGGAGATTGTTTCAAACCATAGATGGCTTTTCTTAACCTCAGTGTGTTACCATCACCAACTTGGTCTTCCAAACCTGGTGGTGGTGTCATATACACCTCTTCCTCTAGCTCTCCTTGCAAGAAAGCATTCTTAACATCCATTTGCCATAACTCCCAGTCTAAGTTAGTAGCAAGAGAGAGAACAACATTTACAGAATGTAATTTAGCTACAGGAGCAAAGGTATCCCTATAGTCTTCACCATAAGTTTGTGTGAAACCTCTAGCAACCAATCTAGCTTTATACCTATCTATCTCACCATTACTTTTATATTTAATGGTAAAGATCCATTTAGAACTTACAGCCTTTTTACCCTTAGGCAGAGTAGCTGGAGCATATGTTTGGTTCTTCTCCATAGCATGCTTTTCATCTTGAATGGCTTTTCTCCATTCTTTTATTTCCATAGCTTCTTCATATCTCTTAGGAATGTATTCCTGATCCAAACTCACAGTAAAAGCAACATGTTCAGATGGTATACTAACAAAGTTACATACCCCTTGATCCTGATGAACAACCGCATTTTGATTGTAGTACACCCTAGTGTTCTTCCAGTTGGAGGCTGGAAACTTCTGTCTTGTACTCCTTCTAAGAGCCACCGTTTCTTCCTGATTTGTGACCTCTTCTTCTTCTAAGGCCTGTAAAAGAGTTGGCTGCTCCCTTGGTCTTTTTGATGCTGAAACTAGAATATCTGATCTAGAGTCCTCTTGATCATGTGCAGTTGACTCTCCCCCCGTATGAACAAGAGGACTAGACGTAGGAGCCGGAGAATATGATTCACCGATATTATGATCAATATCGTGAACTTGTTGAGGAGAACTTGAATCCGTTCCTGAGTCCGGCATGTCCATTTGAACAGATGTATCACGAGAACTTGAGACCACCGGGTTTGATAGTTGTTGATCATGAACTAGTTGCTGCGGTTGGGAAGTGATCCCAAAACTTTCTAGAATTCGTCTAAGATTGGCAGCTTGATCAGAAGTATTAGAGGAGATATCTTTGAATTGATCCCATGTTCCTTCTTCATAGAAACCTTTCTCTTCAAAGAATTTCACATCCCTAGATACCAATACTCTGTTTGTCTCTGGATTGAAGCATTTGTACCCCTTTTGTGTAGAAGAGTAACCAATATACATGGCCTTAGTACTCTTTGCTTCCAGCTTATTCCTTTGTTCCCCTGGTATTAAGACAAAGCACACACATCCAAAAACTCTTAAGTGTTCCAAACTAGGTTTTGTAAGATTTAATACCTCAAAAGGTGACTGATCATGAAGAATCTTTGTTGGTGTTCTATTAATCAGATAACAAGCCGCCATTAGTGCATCTCCCCAAAACCTCTTTGGGACCTTCATATGAAACATAATAGTCCTTACTACTTCCATTAGATGTCTGTTCTTTCTCTCAGCAACTCCATTTTGCTGAGGTGTATATGGACAGCTTGTTTGATGAGTGATTCCATGCCTTTTAAGATGGTCCTGAAATTTCTGACTAGTATATTCACCACCATTATCAGACCTAAAACACTTCAACTTAGCATTATATTGGTTAGTCACATAAGTATGAAAATTTGTAAAAGCTTCCAAAACCTTATCCTTTGATCTAAGTAAAGTTACCCATGTATATTTTGATTTTTCATCTATAAAAGTGACAAAGTATTTATGACCTTCCCTAGATAAAATAGGTGAAGTCCAAACATCTGAATGAACCAGTTCAAAAGCATGATCATATGTATGAGAAGAATTTGGAAAAACTGTTTTACAATGTTTTCCTAAAACACAAGCTTCACACAACTCATTTTCAAATTTCATGTTAGGCAGTAACAATTCTAATGCTCTAACATGTGGATGTCCTAACCTAGCATGCCAAATTTTAGAATGCAAACTTTCAACAATATTAGCTACACTCATATGAAAGCTATCACTAAGTTGAAGATCTTCCAGCACATACAAATCATTCTTAGTAGTCCCCTTTCCAAGAACCTTATGAGTGTCAATATCCTGAAAAATAAAATCATTAGGTCCAAATATAGCATGGCAATTCAAATCTGTAGTAGCTCTTTTAACAGACAAAAGATTAGATGTGAAAGAAGGCATATAGAATGCTTTAGATTCTTTATCAAACAATTTTAACTTCCCTATACCCTTGATAGGTACTTTAGTTCCATTTGCTATTAAAACATTACCTAGAGCTGGTTCTATATTCTCAATTAGTCCTATATCACTAATCATATGATGAGATGCTCCAGAGTCAACTATCAAGGGTTTAATGTCATTTGAGTTGAAAAGAAGCATGTAGAGATTTACCAATCACATTACCAGAGTTTAATGCCTTAATGAGTGCTTCCAGGTCTGATCTTTTGACATAGTCTGATTGAGTGGAAGCAAGAGCATTTGTAGAAGCTTGAACATAGCCCATCTGTGAAGTAGGTTGAGAAGATCTCGGGTTCTGGTCAAGTGTAGTATCAGCCATTTGAACTTGATTCGAGCGTCCCCCATTTGTACTCGTCATACCACTAGTCTGATTGTATGTTCCAGGAAATCTTCTTACTTGTGGTTTGAACTTTCGCGGATTAAGTTCAGGATGTAAGATCCAGCATTCCTTCTTATAGTGTCCTAATTTCTTGCAATGATCACAGAGAACTCTTTTCTTCTTCTCTGGTTTATAAAATCCCTTATGAGCCATAGCCAACTCCTCCTTGTTTCCAAATAGACCATGTGATCCTTGCTCCCTTTGTATTTTAGCACATACATCCTCCAGGCTTGGGAGCTTATCTTCTCTAAGCAAATGTTTTATAAGGTCAGTAAAATTGGAATTAAGAGTGAGAAAGAGACCAAATACCTTGTCCTGTTCTCTTCTTTCATTGAGAATTAGAGGATCAACTGTAGATGGTCTTAGCATGTCAAGTTCTGCCCACAAAGCTCTGAAAGTCCCAAAATGTTTTGTGAACTCAACTGTTTCCTGCTTGAGGTCATTCAGGGACTTCTTAACCTCAAATATCCTCATCAGATTGGAGGTATTACCATATACATTTCTAAGTGTTTCCCACAGGTCTTTGGCAGTATCACAGTAAGAGTAAGCTTCTAGGAGAGTAGAATCAAGAGAGTTTTGCAAGATGGACAGAACCAGTTGATCCTCTTGAAACCATCTTTCCAAGTCCACCGTCTTATCTTTATCCTGATCTGCTGAAGTTCCTTCTTCACATACTACTATAGGCGCTTGTTCAATCAAAACATGAGGCCACAAACCCCTGCTACAGAGAGTTGTCTTGATAGTTCTAGACCACAACAAATACTTCACACCTTTGAGAATAACAGGGGCTTGAATGATTTTGTGCAGCTCCATTGAACAAAGAATAAATCCCAAACGCTTGAACACCCTTATGAACTATATTCTCCCAAGAATTCACTCAAAATTCAACTTATTACTAATTCCAATCCGGCTATAGCTGAACAACTAGGTAACCTTACCCGTATGGTGTTCCTAATTCACTATACCAAGGATTTAACTATCCAGTAACCCTAACCTTATGCAAAACCCTATCCGACTGAAATCTCCAGTGACTCTATCACGATCCTAATACATCACAACATACAGTCTTGCTTCTTTACCCAGAGATCGAAGAAAATCGTTAATCAGAGAAAATTAACCTTCAAGAAACTCAAGGTTTCTGGGTTGCATCAATGGCGATTCAGACTCGATGAGGTGAATGTTAGATCAGATTTGAACTTCAAACTTTAAAGGAGTGTTGATCGGCGATCTCTGTTGTAGAATCATAAGTCGGAAGCGACAGAACAACTTCCGTCGACGAATCGCGAAATTGATCCTCCCGATCAACGACGATCTTTGAAGAATTCAGAATCGCCACCTCCAGATGACAATCCAAGGATGATCGATGATTGATCGTCTCTTTCTGGGAAAGATTCAGCAAGAAATCAAACCGGATGATGATGCGATCAAGGATCGCGTGATTTGAAACAGAATTTGGCGCGAAGAGTCTCCGATTGCAGAAATTGATCTTGTGTGATTTTGATTCACTTTCCACCGATGAATCTTAAGAAATCTGATGTTCTGATTAATACCTTCAGATGTTTATTAGGTAAATCTCAAAAGAATACTTTCTTGTAGGCGAAGAATCCACGATGAAGATTTGGCGCGAGCGGAAGATACGAACAAGAACGAACACGATGAACTCCGATTCAGCGACGATCTTCCTTGATATAGAAGATTACAGATTGTTGATTTCGCGCGGTTTTAAGGATTTGAATTCCGCGATCAAAAAACAATGCGATCGTTACGTAGTGATGAAGTAACCAGAAACCAGAACCAAGATTTGAAGAATTTCGAATTGTTTAAGAGAAACCTTGCTCTGATACCATGAAAGATTGTGAAGAATAAGAAGATTGAAGAACAAGAACCCAGAATGAAGAACAATGAAGAGTAAGAAAGAGATTGAGAGAGAATATCAGAAAATGTATTCGATTATTATCAAAGTATATCATACAAGTCATGAGATGTTGAGTATTTATACTCGTTATACACTATGAGATAAGCTACTTATATAATTCGAGTACAAGCCTGATCTAGAAGTAAGACAAGTACATTAAGTCGCCTTTAGTGAAAGTAACTCCTAATCCTTCATAATCCAACAAGAGAGGCCGTGGCTCAAGGAATTATACTTCCATGCTATACCAAGAGTTCTGATCAATTGGCAGACATATTCACTAAGGCAGCAAGTGTAAAGGTTTGTGAGTTCATTCATTCAAAGCTTGGACTCACATCTCTCCCATTCCAGTAACTTCCCTATCAAGAAGGATTCATACTCTTTTTCCCTTAAAATGGTTTTGTCCCACTGGGTTTTACATTTTAAGGTTTTTAATGAGGTGAATCCTCTTGGTGTCCAAGTTTTAATCATTCACCAATGATTTAAACTTGAGGGGGAGTGTTGGAATGAAGGTGCATTCAATCAAAGGAAATGAGGGTGCTAACGGCTAGTAGGATCTTCTAGAAGGGCTGGTGACTCATCCATGCCAGCACAAAAGGGGAAGGAAGCCGCCAGCACAAAAGGAGTCCTCTCCTCTTTACCTAAAGTAGAAGCACCTAGGTTTATTTATTTTGCTATAAAAGGACCTCTAAGGCCTTCTCTTGTAATCAAGCAATTCGAATAATAAAAACATGTTTCTCATACTCTCTAAACTCCCTAAATCTCTCTAACTCTCTAAAACTCTCTAAAACTCTATAAACTTGAATCTCTAAAACTAATACCATCTTCTAAGGGCGTTCTTGCTGCTTTTGAATCCATCATTCCTGCATTAGTTAGTAAGTCTACAATGTATTTCCTCTGAGATATAAACAACCCATCTTTAAACCTGCAGACTTCAATACCCAAGAAATATTTGAGTTCACCAAGATCTTTAATGTCAAACATAGCTTTAAGAAATTCTTTTGTAGTAGAAATTCCTACCTTGTCATTCCCAGAGATGGTAATATCATCCACATAAATGAGAATGACAACTATACCTTCTTGGCTATGTAAGGTGAACAAGGTGTGATCGGATTCTGATCTCCTGAAACCTCTGTCTCTTAGAGTGACGTTCAGCTTGTGATACCAGGCCCTAGGTGACTGTTTAAGGCCATAGATTGCCTTTCTTAATCTAAGGACTTTCCCTGGTGCAACTGAGTCTTCTAATCCAGGTGGAGGGATCATGTAGACTTCTTCTTCTAATTCTCCTTGAAGGAATGCGTTTTTGACATCCATCTGCCATAGTTCCCAGTCTAAGTTTGCAGCAAGAGACAGAACAACTCTGATTGTATGCATTTTTGCTACTGGAGCAAGTGTGTCTCTGTAATATTCTCCATAGGTCTGGGTGAATTCTCTTGCTACCAGTCTTGCATTATATCTCTCAATCTCCCCATTACTTTTTTATTTGATGGTGAAAATCCATCTAGAGCTCACTGCATTCTTTCCTTTTGGTAAGTCTGCTTCATCCCATGTATGATTTTTCTCCATTGCAGTTCTTTCTGCTCCCACGGCATCTTTCCAGACTTTTAGCTCCTTAGCTTCATCATAAGTCTTGGGAACTAACTCTTGATCTAGACTGCCTGTGAAAGCCAGATGTTGTTGTGGAATATGAACCATGTTGCAAACCGCTTGAGTAGGATGAGCCACTTCATTATTATTGTAGTAAACTCTCGTGTTCTTCCAGTTTGCTGGAGGGAATCGTTGTCTAGTGCTTCTCCGGAGTTCTAATGGTGCTGGTACTTCATGCGAGTGTTGATGTTGATCATTGGTACTTCCAGAACTCGAACCAACTTCAGCTTCTGAGTTTCCTTCAGTGTTACTTGGACCGGTTTGTGACTCAGGTTCAGATTCTCTTCTTTGGGTGTTGTTTGAATTAGTAGCTGAATCTTCATCCTCCTCATCATGACCATAGTCTTGTTGTCCCCCCTCAGGATGAAGAGGATGATGCGGCGAATGATGATGAGTGTCTGGACCAAAAGAGGATATACCCAGGTTCTCTAAGATCTTCTTTAAATTCTCAGCCTGGTTGGGCGATTGTGAGGATATGTTCTTGATAGACTCCCACGTACCATCCGAGAAATAGCTTTTGTCTTCAAGAAACTTAACATCCCGGGAGATAAGGACACAGTTGGTATTAGTATTGTAGCACTTATACCCTTTCTGTGTGGTTGAATATCCAAGAAACATGGCCTTTGTGCTCTTAGCCTCTAACTTGTTCCTCTGTTCCCCTGGGATCAACACATAGCAAACACATCCAAACACTCTAATATGATCAAGATGAGGTTTGGTTTTAGTAAGTACTATTGGACTGAAGAGAGAAAGAGAAGGCCAACCAAATAGGAGGCAGCCCAGTCCGTATGCAAATAAGGAGGGGAACAATGCAGCCCATAAGCGGCCCATAGGAACAAGGCAGCCCAGCCCATATCAGCTAGAAGAAGGCCGCTCATAAACTACACTAGCATCACTTAAAGAATAAGGCCATCCATAATGTGCATTGCCCATAAGGAATGTTCCAGCCCATGTGAAGTCTATAGCCCAGACAGAAATAAAGGAGTGTTGAGGCCAAGGACCAGAGCCCATAAGGAGCCCACAAGACCAAGATGTTCACGCCAAAGAGTGGTGGTTAAAGGTTCTAGAAGAGTTCTCCCCTTTATCAAAAACGTGGGAGTAGGAATTCAAATGAGGTCACATGTTCACCTTAAGCATATAGCTGTTGTGACATGTCACTTTCACTACCTTGGATCCACAGCCTAATTCAAATTCAAACAATCTTTGTCTGTCTATAAATATGTAGCATCTCCCATTTGTAAACCCAAGTGATATATATCTTCCTTTCTACTCCTCTCTAATGGCATTTTATGATCTTTGTGTTTTACTCTTTTATGATTTTGCCTAATCTTTCTTAATCTCCAACCATACAATCTCCTATTTCTCTTATTATTTCCGCAAATCTCAACATGGTATCAGAGCATTAAGCTCCTGAGATCAATTTTCTTGTTCTTTATGCAAAAGTTTTCGAAAAATCCTTTTAAAAACGTTTTATCCATTGGGTAATAGCTTTACCCAATGGTCCAAAGTTTGAATTTCAAATTGTTTCATGCAATTCTTCTCTTCTCCTCTACAATGATGTTTAAAACTTTGTCTTAAATCTCTCTTATGGTTCAGAGACAAAGTTTGAAGAAGAGAAAGGATTCAAAATGGCTTCAACATTTAGGAAGCATTGCTTGGACCAGTGGGTAAACCGTTTTGCTTCACTGGTTTCACAGCTATTTAGCCACGAAAAACACCTCTTCTTGTGTTGTTCTGATGATCCTAGTGTATGTTATTATCAGAAAACTTCTTCCTATAAGTTATTTTGGTGATATAACCCTTTAACCAATGGGTAAAACTAGTGACCATTGAACCAATTGTTCTTCTTTGGAAATCATAAACCATGGCTAGATAGGTGACAATGAAGAGGAAGGAATGGTGGCAGTGGCTTAGGATCACAAAAGAATGGGAAGAAATGGACGGTTGCCTAAACCGCTTATCCATTGGTCCATTAAGTGTACTCATTTAAGAGTAAAGAACACTTGAGACCAGGATAGGGTTAGTACCATTTGTTTTCTTTCTTCTTAAGCCCCATCCAATTCTCTAAGTCATTTCTTTTAGATTTCAAAAATCAGAAGACAGCCATTTTTGAATTCTTACAAAAGTTTTATGTTATCCATTTGGACAATAACTTGAACTATTGGGCATTGGTGACTTTCCTTTGAGAAAGTAAGACACCTCAAGCCATAGTCAACTTTGAAGTTCCATGGATAGCAAACCGCAAGCATTCAACAAACCGCAGCCTTGGACTTGTCTCCTTTCTTATGTAATGAGAGACACTTTAGCTTGCTGTAGCTTGTTGTTCAAGTATTTCGGTTTGTGCTTGTTTGTTATGTATTTAAAACCTTGGACCAAGTTTCCTTTCATGTGTAATGTGGAACAACAAAGTCCATTGAAGTGTGGTTGGAGCTCATGGTTGTAATACAATAGAGAACCATGTCTAATTTCCTCACTTAGATAGAAAGTATGCTCTGTGGTTGCCACTAGAATGGATCTTCCACATCAGAAATCTTACTAAGCTAATTAAGGATTTCAAGTCATGATGCATCCTATTGCGCCCTTGTAAGGAATTTTGGAAGAGAACCATGGTTGTATGCATTGCATCAGAAACTATGTTGTATCCAAATCCAAATTCTTAATTTAAGAAAGAGAGAATAATGACTTATGTATACTACATCATGTTTCTATTGCTTTACTCTTATGAGTTTAAGTCTTAAAATCATGAGAATCTTGTGTGTGGATGTCTGTATGTGTCTTCTTATGCAGGAAAAGATGTTAATCACTTGTGATGTTGAAAAGCAATCCGTGAGAAGGAGTCTCAAAACCAATGAAGGAGAGCAATTCATGAGGGGGAGCCTCCAATTCCAGAAGCATTCAATTATTCAAATCAGCCTTTAAGAAAGAATCACAAAGGCTTAGTATCAAAGCCCATGTCAAAAGACTATCTCTAAACTCTTATCTATCTCAGTTTGATTAAAATTCTGATTTAGAATCGTTTAAAAGAGGGAAGTGAACCTTGGTGAACTATGCTTGGCATTTAGGACCATAGATGAATCCAAAAGTCCTCTTCAAAACCACTTAAGAGAAGTGAACCATGTTTTCCTTTACTCTCAAAAGTATAAGGAAACATGATGAATCCAAAAGTCCTTAAGGGATCCTTTTACTCTCATATTCATTCTCATACTCATTCTTATACTCTCATACAATGGCTCTCATACTCATACTCTTAATTCTGCTTATACTCAATCAGTCTCTGATAATCTATGGTTTCTCTAATCTCTGGTTACAAATACTCTATACTCTCATTTAAAGCGTGTTGAATCCATTACTTTAGTTCAATTGATCTTGCTACTGTCTTATGTGAATTCTTAATTGCACACTTATAGCTTTGATATTCCTCATGGCATACTCAAATTCTTCTTCTTTATGACTTGTTTAAGGGTAAAGAAGACCATGAGAGCCTCAAAGCAAAGATGGCAAGAAGGGATTCATACAAAGCAAAACCAGATCATGAAGGATTAAAGAAGTAAACACATTGGCAAGAAGGGCACTCCCAATACCTTACACATCAGAGCCTATCCTTCAAGGGTATATTCCTGAGTGAAGAAATGGGAGGCCACATATGCTGCATAGAAGGCAGTCAAGCCGTGAACTCATAAGGCAAATTGGCTTGGCATACAAAAGCCAACAAGAAGCAGCCTCCTCCTATCAGAGCCTACACCAGAGAATGTATATTCCTGAAGTTGGAGAGCATGGCTAACTCAAACAAAAAAAGCATTCTTGTAGAATGGCGGTCCAAGATCAGTATGGTCATTGATGCTCATCTTTCCAAACTTGACTCAATACTTATTCTCTGAGTCAAGCTTGAGGAGAGGTGAGAATGAGCATCTGATGTATAATCAAGGAACCTAAAGGCGCAAACAATGCAAAGGCTTGTGTTCCACTGAAGTGAAGTTGTCTAGAAGGAGCATTCAAATTCTACCAAGGATAGTGGTAGTCTTGAAGAAAGCATATCAACTCGCTCCTAAAGTCGTTGTCAACTAAGTTTGATCCAAGAATGCGCTGATGATACCTCAGCATAGGTGTTGGTGTTATTTTCAAAGGAACTGCGCAAATGGTCCTAGGACACTTGGTGATGTGTGCTGGTTATGTTGGAATTAAGGAGTATTTATAAAGACTCAAGGGGAGAAAGGTTCTAGAAGCGGACTGGATAAGGCCACACTTGGTAGCACCAACGGTCAGCTCCAGCTCACCATGCCACGCCTCCTAGATGCTTTAGTAGATACTTTGGATATTCCTTCTAATCTATCTATTTAATCTATGTAATTGTCATAATGTAATTCAAGCAAGTAATAAGAAACAAAATGTTTTCCTCATTCTCCTAATCACCTAAATACTAATCTTCAATCTCTTGAAACTTGTTCTTGATTTTCAATATGGTATCAGAGCAGTTTATGCTCCTAGATTACTAAAACTTCCGCAAATCTTCTTCTATCTTAAGTTCTTGCCAAAACTCACAATAAACAACTTTGAATCTACCCATTCTGAGATTTATAATCCTCAAAGATCATTTGGTCACGAGTTATGGGAGATTAAAGGTGGTTATTGTTTGTTTATCTCGGGCTTAAGACTCCTGTTTTTCATTCGTTTTCAAACCCTTCTTTCATCCATTATTGTACGGACTCTAACCTCTAAAGCTCTCTTCCTCAAGAAAAGTTTTCATCTTTGGCTTGAAAATATGAGTATTGGTCGAACCAGATCGTGTTAGGTCCAATCTGCTCTATCCTGGTCGAGTTTTGGTATCGCTAAGCTGTTCCGCGCCATGGATGTACGGATGGGAGTTACAACATAGCTTGGTTCATCTTCTGGTGTGTTTTAAAATCACAAGTTCGTGTGTTCATATGCATTCTGGTGTCATTTCTTCTAAAACCTGACCTTCAATCAAGCTAAAGGAGACTCCTTTGCCGTTGTCCGTACTCGTCTTCTCCAAATCCCTCCGTGAACTAAAATCTGCTTAAGTGAAAATAGCTTAAAGGCAGCTCATTCTTCACAAAGGAGGTTCTTTTCTAAAGCTGGATTAGCTTATTTAATGATTCTGAAACTCAAAGGAAGCATCTGAAGCTCTCTGTTCTTCCCGCCTGAAACCCTGTTCGAAATTTGTTCATCCGTACAAATCACGCCAAAGACAAATGGAGTCTTCGAAAATGATTGTTGCTCCAGTCATACTGAAGGGGCTAAACTACTTGTTATGGTCAAGAACCATGAAAACTACTCTGTGTAGTAGAGGTTTATGGACCCATGTTCTCCTAGATGAAGCACCAAGAGAAGCCATTGAAGAAGAAACTCTCGGTGAACAAGGAAGGCTAACCGTGGAAACCATGAACAAATGGTTTCAAGAGGATCAATTAGTCCTCTCAATCCTTCAAAACTCCCTTGAAGGATCCTTGTTAGAAGCATATTCCTACTGTGAGACCGCAAAAGACCTATGGGAAACACTCAAAAATGTGTATGGAAACACATCCAACCTCATGCGGTTATTTGAGGTGAAGAAAGCTTTAAATGAACTCCATCAAGAGGATATGGAGTTTACTAAGCATTATGGCAAGTTCAGGGCTTTATGGGCAGAGGTTGAAATGTTAAGGCCAAGTACCATTGATCCTATTACTCTTAATGAAAGGAGAGAGCAAGATAAGGTCTTTGGCTTGCTCATGACACTAAACCCAAGCTACACTGATCTCATTAAACATCTTCTCCGGGAAGATAGATTACCAAGCCTTGAAGATGTGTGTGCTAAAATTCAGAAAGAACAAGGATCCCAAGGTCTATTTGGAAACAAAGGAGATATTGTTACTGCCCACAAGGTGTGGCACAAACCGGAGGTCAAGAAAGGATTAGCCTGTGATCATTGCAAGCGAAGAGGACACACTAAGGATAAGTGTTGGTTAATTCATCCTCATTTGAAGCCGAGCTGGTGGAAAGACCCAAAGGTTCACATCTCTCAGGAAACCTCATCACGCATTGCTCCATCCATTTCTCAAGGAAGCGGTTTTCAAAGTAGTTCACAAGGAAGTATTAATCAACCAAGTCTACCACTAATCAAACAACCGAGGCCGAATCATGAAGGGACACAGTTCAGTGCAAACCAAATCAGTCTTAATAGAGGAAGTTCCAGCCAGACTAATTCCTATCACAACAGCTTACCAGATGAAAGGATTCAAGCAGTCTCAGCTCAGAACGATGTGGTGACCAAGTCAGACCTTGAAGCGCTCATCAAAGCTCTTAAGGAGTCTGGTATTTCTGGTCACACTTATACTGCCTCATTTAAAAGCTCTGGTGATAGTTTGAATGTTTTAAAACCATTGATAGTTGATTCAGGAGCTTCTCACCATATGATTAGTGATTCTAGGTTGATTAGTGATATAGAACCGGTTTTAGGGAATGTGATGATAGCTAATGGAGAACAAATACCTATTAAGTGATAGTTTTAGAAGTTTAGGAAGAGTGGAGAGAGTTTGGAGAGAGTTTTAGGCGAGAGATTGAGTAAACACATATTATTAGAATAGGATTTTTTTATTACAAAGAGAGACCTTAATGATCCTTTTATACAGAAATAGATAACCTAGAAGCGACTACTTTAGGTAAGAGTGTGAGCTTCCTCTTTAGTGCTGGCGCCTCTTTCCCCTTTTGTGCTGGCAGAGGTGAGTCACCAATCCTTCTAGAAGATTCATTACTAGCCGTTAACACTCCTTCCCTTGGTGAATTGCTTACTTATTCCAACACTCCCCCTCAAGTTTTACATCATTGGTGAATGATTAAAACTTGGACATCAAGAAGATTCACCTCATTAAAAACCTTAGAATGCAAAACCCAGTGGGAGAAAAACATTCTAAGGGAAAAAGAGTATGAATCCTTCATGATAGGGAAGTTACTGGAATGGTAGGGTTGTGAGTCCAAGCTTAGTATGAATGAACTCACAAACCTTCAAACTTGCCGCCTTGGTGAAGATATCAGCCAATTGATCAGAACTTCTTGTATAGCATGGAAGTATGATTCCTTTCTCCACAGCCTCTCTAACCTTGTGGCAGTCCACCTCAATGTGCTTGGTTCGTTCATGGAAGACAGAATTGGATGCAATATGAATGGCTGCCTGATTATCACAATGCATTGTGATAGGTGTGCTGCTTTCAATGCTGAAGTCTTTGAGAAGGGCCTTTAGCCATATACACTCGGTAGTTAACTTCCTCATAGCCCTATATTCAGCTTCAGCACTTGAACAGGATACTACTTTCTGCTTCTTGGTCTTCCAAGTGACAAGATTACCACCTATGAAGGTGCAATAACCAGTAGTTGATCTTCTGTCTTTCCTATCCCCAGCCCAATCAGCATCACAATAGCCAACTACTTCAGCGTTTCCATTCTTTCCCATCCATATTCCCTGAGTGTAAGTCCCTTTCAAGTATCTCAGAATGCGTTGTATCATCATCCAATGATTCTTCCCAAGGGCTTTCATATACTGACTTACCTGATTCACAGCAAAGCGCAAGTCAGGTCTTGTAATTGTCATATATATGAGCTTACCAACAAGTTTCCTGTATAGCTTCGGATCCTCAAATGTCTCTTCATCTTGCTCCCCCTCAGTTTTAGCCTTGTAACCATCTTCTAAGGGCGTTCTTGCTGCTTTTGAATCCATCATTCCTGCATTAGTTAGTAAGTCTACAATGTATTTCCTCTGAGATATAAACAACCCATCTTTAAACCTGCAGACTTCAATACCCAAGAAATATTTGAGTTCACCAAGATCTTTCATGTCAAACATAGTTTTAAGATATTCTTTTGTAGCAGAAATTCCTACCTTGTCATTCCCAGAGATGATAATATCATCCACATAAATGAGAATGACAACTATACCTTCTTGGCTATGTAAGATGAACAAGGTGTGATCGGATTCTGATCTCCTGAAACCTCTATCTCTTAGAGTGACGTTCAACTTGTGATACCAGGCCCTAGGTGACTGTTTAAGGCCATAGATTGCCTTTCTTAATCTAAGGACTTTCCCTGGTGCAACTGAGTCTTCTAATCCAGGTGGAGGGGTCATGTAGACTTCTTCTTCTAATTCTCCTTGAAGGAATGCGTTTTTGACATCCATCTGCCATAGTTCCCAGTCTAAGTTTGCAGCAAGAGACAAAACAACTCTGATTGTATGCATTTTTGCTACTGGAGCAAATGTGTCTCTGTAATCTTCTCCATAGGTCTGGGTGAATCCTCTTGCTACCAGTCTGGCTTTATATCTCTCAATCTCCCCATTACTTTTGTATTTGATGGTGAAAATCCATCTAGAGCTCACTGCCTTCTTTCCTTTTGGTAAGTCTGCTTCATCCCATGTACGATTTTTCTCCATTGCAGTTCTTTCTGCTCCCACGGCATCTCTCCAGACTTTTAGCTCTTTAGCTTCATCATAAGTCTTGGGAACTAACTCTTGATCTAGACTGCCTGTGAAAGCCAGATGTTGTTGTGGAATATGGACCATGTTGCAAACCGCTTGAGTAGGATGAGCCACTGCATTACTATTGTAGTAAACTCTCGTGTTCTTCCAGTTTGCTGGAGGAAATCGTTGTCTAGTGCTTCTCAGGAGTTCTAATGATGCTGGTACTTCATGCGAGTGTTGATGTTGATCATTGGTATTTCCAGAACTCGAACCAACTTCAGCTTCTGAGTTTCCTTCAGAGTTACTATGGCCGGTTTGTGACTCAGGTTCAGATTCTCTTCTTTGGATGTTGTTTGAATTAGTAGCTGAATCTTCATCCTCCTCATCATGACCATAGTCTTGTTGTCCCCCCTCAGGATGAAGAGGATGATGCTGCGAATGCTGATGAGTGTCTGGACCAAAAGAGGATATACCCAGGTTCTCTAAGATCTTCTTTAAATTCTCAGCCTGGTTGGGCGATTGAGAAGATATGTCTTTGATAGACTCCCACGTACCATCCGAGAAATAGCTTTTGTCTTCAAGAAACTTAACATCCCGGGAGATAAGAACACGGTTGGTATCAGTATTGTAGCACTTGTACCCTTTCTGTGTGGTTGAATATCCAAGAAACATGGCCTTTGTGCTTCTAGCCTCTAACTTGTTCCTCTGTTCCCCTGGGATCAACACATAGCAAACACATCCAAATACTCTAATATGATCAAGATGAGGTTTGGTTTTAGTAAGTACCTCAAACGGTGAAATGTCATGAAGGATTTTGGTCGGAAGTCTGTTGATTAAGTAGCAGGCCGTAACTAAGGCATCACCCCAAAACTGTTTAGGAACCTTACTATGAAACATCATGGCTCTAGTCACCTCCATTAAGTGTCTGTTTTTTCTCTCAGCAACTCCATTCTGCTGAGGGGTATAGGGACAACTTGTCTGGTGCTCAATTCCATGTTTGTTGAGATAGTGTTTAAAGGCCTGGCTAGTATACTCCCCACCATTATCTGATCTTAGACATTTAACCTTGGCATCATATTGGTTAGTCACATACTTGTTAAAACTCATAAACGCTTCAAGAACTCTACCCTTAGATGGCATTAAGGTAACCCAAGTGTATTTTGACTTCTCATCTATGAAACTAACAAAATACTTGTGATTATCTCTAGAGACACACGGGGCAGTCCAAACATCAGAGTGAACAAGATCAAAGCAGTTTTCATACATTGTTTGAGACTTAGGAAAAACAGACCTACAGTGTTTTCCAAGGATACAAGCTTCACATAATTCATTATTGAAAGACATCCTAGGGAACATTAACTCTAGTACTTTAAGATGAGGATGACCAAGCCTAGCATGCCACAAATCACCATTCATCTTAGAATTATTGAAATTTGAAAAACAGGAAGCTAAACGACTAGGAGAACTAGGAGATAAGTCTTCAAGCACATATAGATCATTTCTGGTAACACCTTGTCCAAGAATCTCCTTAGTTTCAATATCCTGAAACACAAAGTCATTAGGCCCAAAGATAGCATGACAGTTTAAATCGGTTGTAGCTCTCTTGACAGATAGAAGGTTAGAAGTGAATGAGGGCATATAAAAGGCTCTAGATTCCTTTTTGAATAATCTAAGATCACCTATTCCTTCTATTGGCACATTTGTTCCATTTGCTATCAAGACATTCCCTACAGCCGGTTCAATGTTCTTAATCAAATTTATATCACTGATCATATGGTGAGATGCCCCTGAATCTACAATTAATGGTTTAGTCTTAGTGAAAGCATTAAATGAGGCATGTAATGATCTACCAACAATCGCATTACCAGAGTTGTCTTTGAATGCTTTGATAAGAGCTTCAAGATCGGATTTCCTGACATACTCTGACTGCATTGGTTGGTATGGCACCATATGAGCTGGGTGAGTTTGAGAACTTCCAATGCATGATGAACTTGAGGAGCTGGCTTGTTGATTAGAGCTAGCTGGGCCGTGAGCGATTTGGTATGGGAGGTTCTTCTTGGGATAGTATCCAGTTTCCTGAGTGAAATGAGCTCTAGGAACTTCCTTCCACTTGTTTGGCTTGAGATGTGGATGAAGAATCCAACACTTATCTCTGGAATGTCCTTTCCGTTTACAATGATCACACATTATGCTCTTCTTGTCTTCCGGTTTGTAAAACCCTTTATTTGCTGAGATGGGTTCTTCTTCAGTCTTGTATGTGCTTTTGTGAGCCGTGAGAAGGTCACCTTTTCTTCCAAACAATCCATTTGATCCGGATTCCTTCTGTATTTGAGAGCATACATCTTCAAGGGAAGGGAGTTTATCTGCCCTCAAGATGTGTTTAATGAGATCGTTGTATGTGGGACTGAGAATCATGAGAAGGCTAAATACTTTATCTTGTTCCCGCCTTTCCTTAATGACTTCAGGATCAAAGGACACAGGTCGGAGCATATCTAATTCTGCCCATAAGGAACTGAACTTCCCAAACAAGGAGGTGAAGTCTGGATCGTCTTGACTTAGATTGTTGATGGCCTGCTTGACTTGAAAGATCCTGCTAAGGTTGGAGGTGTTGCCATAGACCTTCTTGAGAATAGTCCATAGTTCCATTGATGTTTCACAGTGTGAGTAGGACTCCAGGATTGGACCATCTAAGGAGTTTTGCAGAACGGATAGGACATATAGGTCCTCCTGATGCCACTTTCGCTCATCCGTGATGACCATTTCATCACCATCTTCATTCTGGATTAGACTAGGAGGTGCTTCATTAAATAGGAGATGATCTCCCAAACCCCGGCCTCCAAGAGCAGTCTTTATCATGCGAGACCATAAGACATAGTTTAAACCTTTAAGGATCACTGGAACGGCTATTTGGCGAGTGTTCTCCATGAGGAAGGTTTTAGGTCCGTACAGCAATGGTGGATAAAGCTTGGTCTTCACGGTAAGGCAAAGATCACTGTTGTTTGAGTAGATTGATGATTGGTTCTGGTAAGAAGACTTGAAATGGGACGAAAGGAGCCTCCTTTACTTAGTCTGGAACTTCAGCTGTAAAACCCTCGAACTTGTACGGACAGATACAAAACCCTCTTCTTGAATCTTGAAGCAAAATGCCTTCTTTTGGTCTTAAATGACTTCACCGGATGCAGGAAAGAAGGGTTTGTTGAGAAAGGAGACAAGAGGAGCTGCCTTTGAGGAGATTAGAAGGGTGTACGGATTCTGGGTTTCAACAGCACGAAGAGGAAGATGAATACGGCTCAGTGAAGGAGGTTGAAAGATGGCTCCTTTTGAAAGTATTTTGAACCGTGAAGCTTTAAGTAGCCTTTTAGTTCTTCTTTTGAGTAGAAACAAGTTTCCAACTTGTGGAATATGAGCTATGGTCCGTACATCAATGGCCGCGAGAGAAAGAGCAAGAACTGGTCCCAGCAAAGACTACTATAATCCGCATGATGCCCACATCTAGTCTTCCTCAACTCATCACCAATGGTTCTGAGGATCTTAGATCTCAGAGAGGATAGGCTAGAACATGTTTACCATAGATTAAGTGCTTTAAGATTCAGAGAAGAAAAGATTTGCGGATTGAAAAGAAAGAGAAAATAAGAGTTTACAAATGATTCAGGGAAGATTTGTGAGCAAACGCTCTGATACCATGAGATTTTTAGAAGTTTAGGAAGAGTGGAGAGAGTTTGGAGAGAGTTTTAGGCGAGAGATTGAGTAAACACATATTATTAGAATAGGATTTCTTGATTACAAAGAGAGACCTTAATGATCCTTTTATACAGAAATAGATAACCTAGAAGCGACTACTTTAGGTAAGAGTGTGAGCTTCCTCTTTAGTGCTGGCGCCTCTTTCCCCTTTTGTGCTGGCAGAGGTGAGTCACCAATCCTTCTAGAAGATTCATTACTAGCCGTTAACACTCCTTCCCTTGGTGAATTGCTTACTTATTCCAACATTAAGGGAATTGGAAAGCTTAGGTTGTTTGGAAAAGAGTCAAAAGCTTTCTTTATGCCATCATTTACTTCAAACCTGTTATCTGTGAAAAGAACAACCACTGATCTTAATTGCTATGCTACTTTTGGGCCTAATGACTTCTTCTTTCAGGATATTGAAACCAAGCGAGTTCTTGGCAGAGGAGGAACCAAGAATGATCTATATGTGCTTGAAGATCTCCAGCCTTTATCATTAGCTTCTAATAGTTCGATTAATAATGCTTCTAGTCTTAATGTTTCTAGTCATAAAAATGGTTTATGGCATGCTAGACTAGGACATCCTCATTTGAAAGCTTTAGAACTTCTATTTCCTAAGATATCTTTTAATAGCAACTCATGTGAAGCATGTATCCTTGGTAAACATTGTAGGAATGTATTTCCCTTATCTAAAACGATTTACAATGAATGTTTTGAACTTATTCATTCTGATGTTTGGACATCACCATGTGAATCAAGAGATAATCATAAATACTTTGTTACTTTTATAGATGAGAAATCAAAATACACTTGGATCACCTTGCTTCCATCTAAGGATAGGGTCTTAGAAGCGTTTAAGAACTTTCAATCTCACATTTCTAACCAATATAATGTTCAAATCAAATGTTTAAGGTCAGATAATGGTGGGGAGTACATGAGTCATGCATTCAAACACTTTCTTGCTGAAAAAGGAATTACACATCAGACAAGTTGCCCTTATACACCTCAGCAGAATGGTGTTGCTGAGAGAAAGAACCGGCACTTGATGGAGGTGGCTAGGACTTTAATGTTTCACATGCATGTTCCAAAGAGGTTTTGGAGTGATGCAGTGGTCACGGCATGTTACCTCATCAATAGAACACCTACTCGCATTCTCTCTGACCAGTCACCCTTTGAGGTACTTAATAAAACTAAACCCTCTCTTGATCATTTAAGAGTGTTTGGATGCGTGTGCTTTGTCTATATCCCAGGTGACCACCGAAGTAAGCTAGATGCAAAGAGCATAAGAGCTATTTTTCTTGGATACTCTCCAACACAGAAGGGCTACAAGTGCTATGTACCAGATACAAGGAGAGTTATGGTGTCAAGAGATGTTCAATTTCTAGAGAACAGAAGTTTCTATGATGGACAGAAGTGGGAAGACATTAAGGATATATCATCTTCTTCAGAAGATAGAGCTTCCAGTCTCAGACAACTTCTAGAGGATCTCGGTCTCAATCATATTCCTCAGCAGTCTTCTACTCCTACAGCACCAGTCTCAGAAGAATCAACAACATGGCCGGATGAACCAAGTGATTGTCCTGATCATGAAGGGGGGAATGCTATTCCTGAATACTCAGAAGTCAATAATCAGGACAACCAGGGCCAGCAATCTACATCTTCATCACCAGCTGCTCAAAACAATCAACCTGATCAAACCGCTCAAGAAGAAGAAGCAGTTGAATTAAGGAGAAGCAAAAGGGTGAAGTATCCACCTGAACACTGGAAGAGCACGAGGGTCTATTACAACAATCAGGCTGTTGCTCATCCAGAACAGGCTGTCTGCAACTTAGCACATATCCCTCAGGAACATCAGGTTTTTATTGGAACCCTGGATCAAGAATGCGTCCCTAAACACTATGAGGAGGCCAAGGAACACAGAGTATGGAGAGAGGCTGTTGCTGATGAAAGAATGGCTATGGAAAGGAATCATACTTGGGACGAGTCTGATCTACCAAAAGGCAAAAAGGCAGTGAGCTCTAGATGGGTGTTCACAATCAAATACAGAAGCAATGGAGAAGTGGAGAGATATAAGGCAAGGCTTGTTGCAAGGGGCTTCACTCAGACGTATGGAGATGACTACAGGGACACCTTTGCTCCAGTGGCCAAGCTTCATACAGTGAGAGTCATTCTTTCTCTTGCTACCAACTTAGAATGGGATCTATGGCAGATGGATGTCAAGAATGCCTTCCTTCAAGGAGAATTAGAGGATGAGGTGTACATGACACCACCTCCTGGTCTAGAAGATACTGTCACTCCAGGGAAGGTTCTAAGATTAAGAAAGGCAATCTATGGTCTCAAACAGTCTCCTAGAGCCTGGTATCACAAATTGAGTGTTACACTGAGAGATAAAGGATTTAGAAGATCAGAAGCTGATCATACCCTGTTCACACTTCAGAGCCAAGCAGGTATAGTTGTCATTCTCATATATGTAGATGATATTATCATCTCAGGGAATGACAAGGTAGGAATCCTTTCTACTAAAGAATACTTGAAATCTGTTTTTGACATCAAAGACCTTGGAGAACTCAAATATTTTCTTGGGATTGAGGTGTGCAGGACTAATGATGGTTTGTTTATTTCTCAGAGGAAGTATATTCTTGATTTACTAACAGATGCAGGAATGCTACAAGCTAAGGAAGCTAAGACCCCATTAGAAGAGGGTTATAAAGTTGGAACTCAGGGGGAGCAGGAAGAAGACGTCTTTGAGGATGCCAAACTCTATAGAAGATTAGTTGGTAAGTTAATTTATCTTACTATCACCAGACCTGATTTGTGCTTTGCTGTGAATCAGGTAAGTCAGCATATGCAAGCGCCTAAGATGTGCCATTGGAGGATGATAGACCGGATCCTGAGATACCTCAAAGGGACTCATGCTCAAGGGATTTGGATGGGGAACAATAGGAACACTGAGATTGTGGGATACTGTGATGCTGATTGGGCTGGAGATAGACAAGATAGGAAGTCTACTACTGGATATTGCACTTTTATTGGAGGAAATCTTGTTACATGGAAAACCAAGAAGCAGAAGGTTGTGTCATGTTCAAGTGCTGAAGCTGAATACAGGGCAATGAGGAAGCTGACTACCGAATCAATATGGCTCAAAGCTCTTCTCCAAGACTTAGGAATTGAAGTCAAGACTCCCATCACAATGCACTGTGACAATCAAGCAGCCATCCATATAGCCTCCAACTCGGTATTCCATGAGAGAACTAAGCACATTGAAATAGATTGCCACAAGGTCAGGGAATCTGTTGAGAAAGGAGTTATACTACCATGCTTTACAAGAAGTTCTGAGCAATTGGCAGATATATTTACAAAGGCAGCCAGCCTGAAAGTCTGTGAGTTCATTCTACCAAAGCTTGGACTCATGGAAATTCCAAGCCCTTAGTCTCTCCTTATCATGAGAACTGAAAGATTTGATGATTGAGAGAATTTGAGAATTAGAGATTGAGAGAGAAAGAGATTTAGAGAGAAAAGAGAATGATCTTATTATGATTTTTAGAAAAATGAATTTTCATACTTACAAAGAGAGTGAGAGACATCTATTTATACTAATCCTATTCTAGACTTGTTTGGATACAGAGATACACTTATCATTAACCTACACAAGTCTAAGACAAACACATGGAGATGTCGCCAATACTTCACTTAGATGCATTCATCATTCTTCTTCATTCCAACACTCCCCCTCAAGCTTAAGACATGGAGAATGCCTAAGCTTGCAACCATGAAGCATTACCTCATTAAAAACCTAGAGAAGGAAAACCCAATTGGGACAAAACCTTTTCTAGGGAAAAAGAGTATAACACTCCATGTTGGGATCATTGGTGTGGAAGAGACATCAAACCAAGTCTAGGGTAGATGGAACCGCCTGTCTTCAAGGTTACAGCTTTGGTAAACACATCAGCTAGCTGATCTTCACTCCTTGTGTAGCAAGGTAGAATTGTACCATTACCAATAGCTTCCCTTACCTTATGACAGTCAACCTCAATATGCTTGGTTCTCTCATGAAACACAGAGTTAGAGGCAATGTGTATGGCAGCTTGATTATCACAATGGACAGTGATTGGAGATTCTAAGCTCTCGCCTAAAATGTCAAAGAGGAGTTGCTTCAACCAAATGCATTCTGTTGTGAGCTTCCTCATGGCCCTGTATTCAGCCTCTGCACTAGAACAAGATACAACCTTTTGCTTCTTAGTCTTCCAAGTTACAAGATTACCTCCTATGAAAGTGCAATAGCCAGTTGTGCTTCTCCTATCTTCTCTGTCTCCTGCCCAATCTGCATCACAATAGCCTACAACCTCTGTGTTCTTATTACATCCCATCCATATACCTTGTTCCTTAGTTCCTTGCAGATATCTCAAAATGCGAATGATCATATCCCAATGCCTTGTCCTTGGGTCTTGCATATGTTGAGATACCTGATTTACTGCAAAACATAGGTCAGGTCTAGTGATGGTTAAGTAAATAAGCTTACCAACCACCTGTCTGTACAATTTTGCATCATGAAACTTGTCATTTCCTAGCTCCCCCTCAGGTTCTATTTTGTAGCCTTCTTCAAGGGGTGTCTTAGCTGGTTTAGCTTCAAACATGCCTGTGGAGGTTAGTAAATCCACAATATATTTCCTTTGAGATAAGAAGAGACCTTCCTTGAATCTACATATTTCAATTCCTAAGAAATATTTCAATTCTCCTAGATCCTTAATATCAAAAACACTTTTCAAATAGGTTTTAGTTGATTCAATACCAACTTTATCACTTCCTGATATGATTATGTCATCCACATAGATAAGTATAACCACAATACCTTCCTTACTCTTAAGTGTAAACAGGGTGTGTTCAACTTCTGACCTTTTGAAACCTCTATCCCTTAGAGTTACATTCAGCTTATGATACCAAGCTCTTGGAGATTGCTTAAGACCATAGATTGCCTTTCTTAGTCTGAGAGTGTTGCCACCATTAACTTCATCTTCCAAACCTGGTGGTGGTGTCATGTACACTTCTTCCTCTAGTTCACCTTGTAAGAAAGCATTCTTAACATCCATTTGGAACAAGTCCCATTCAAGGTTAGTAGCAAGAGAAAGAACAACATTAACAGAGTGAAGTTTAGCTACTGGAGCAAAGGTATCCCTATAGTCTTCACCATAAGTCTGTGTGAATCCTCTAGCCACCAACCTAGCTTTATACCTATCTATCTCACCATTGCTTTTATACTTAATGGTGAATATCCATTTTGAACTTACAGCCTTTTTTCCTTTTGGTAAGATGGCTGGGGCATAGGTTCCATTCTTCTCCATAGCTTGTTTCTCATCTTGAATGGCATCTCTCCATTCCTTAATCTCCATAGCCTCCTCATAGCTTTTAGGAATCTGTTCTTTATCTAAACTCACAGTGAAAGCAACATGATTAGTAGGAATAGTAATTAGAGAACATACTCCCTGATCATGATGTGCTACTGCATTGTGGTTGTAGTACACCCTTGTATTCTTCCAATTGTCAGCTGGGAACCTCTGCCTTGTACTTCTTCTGAGGGCCACAGGTTGATTTGTTTCTTCCTCTAAAGCGGCTTGTACAAGATTAGGTTGATCCCTTGGCCTTTTTGATGCTGAAACTAGAATATCATCTTGAGCATGTGTACTCTCTTCTCCCCCCCTCATGGTCAAGAGGATGCTGTTCAGGAGGACTTGATGGTGGAGAGGGCAGTGAGTGAATGTTGGATGAACTTGAAGTACTAGCGCCACTAGATGAATCATGGACAGCCCCGGGGACTAAGGTAGGACGAGACGAGCTTGAAGCAACGTCACATGGATCATGTGTTGACTGGTCAGGTTCAGGGACGGTTTCACTTCTTGGACGGTCATGACCAGAAGTCGTCCGGTTGGATGCAGCCGGATCATGCCAGCTATTAGTCGGACCTGGACCCTGTTGCTGCGGTACATGGACAGGAGCTGGTTGGTGAGGCTGGACTATGCCAAGGTTTTCTAAAATTTTCCTTAGGTTCTCAGCCTGATCAGAATTTGATGTAGATATGTCTTTAAGATCTTCCCAAGTTCCATCTTCATAGAATCCTTTATTCTCTTGGAACTTGACATCCCTAGACACCAGAACCCTTCTAGATTCTGGATTGTAGCATTTGTATCCTTTCTGAGTAGGGGAGTATCCTAGAAACATAGCCTTGATGCTTTTTGGTTCCAGCTTATTCCTAAGTTCCCCTGGCACCAAAACAAAACAAACACACCCAAAAATTCTTAAATGATCAATAATTGGCTTGGTTTTGTTTAATACCTCAAAAGGACTCAAATCATCTAGAACTTTGGTTGGAGTTCTATTGATTAGATAACATGCAGTTAGTAATGCATCTCCCCAAAATCTTTTGGGAACCTTCTTGTGAAACATCATTGTTCTCACAACCTCCATCAAATGTCTGTTTTTCCTCTCAGCTACTCCATTTTGTTGTGGAGTGTAAGGACAGCTTGTTTGATGTTCAATGCCATGCTTGGCTAGGTGTTGCTGAAACTTGGTACTAGTATACTCCCCTCCATTGTCAGTCCTAAAAATCTTTAACTTGGCATTATATTGGTTAGTAACATATGTCTGAAAGTTAAGAAAAGCATCAAACACCCTATCCTTTGAATTAAGCAATGTTACCCAAGTATACTTAGATTTTTCATCAATAAAAGTAACAAAATACTTTTGATTTTCTCTAGAAGGAAAGGGAGATGTCCAAACATCAGAATGTACTAAATCAAAGCAATTATCATAAACATGAGATGATTGTTCAAAAACTGCTCTACTATGCTTTCCAAGAATACAAGATTCACAAATGTGATTAAGCAATTTTATTCCAGGTACAGTCAATTCAAGGGCTCTAGAATGGGGATGTCCTAGTCTAGCATGCCACAATTCAGCATTTAAGGTCATATCAACTTTATTTGCACACGGTTGTAATGGGAAGGCAGGTAAATCTTCTAGCACATACAAGTCATTCCTTGTAGTTCCTTGGCCAAACTTCCTACTTGTCTCAATATCCTGAAAGTAAAAATCATTAGGACCAAAGATAGCTTGACAATTCAAATCAGTAGTAGCTCTTTTAACAGAGAGTGAATTGGATGTAAAAGAAGGCATATAAAAAGCCTTGGATTCCTTATCAAACACCCTAAGGTTACCTACTCCTTTAATTGGTACATTAACTCCATTTGCAATCACAACACTTCCTAAGGCAGGTTCAACATTGTCTAGCAAACCTAAGTCTTTAATCATATGATGAGATGCACCAGAATCAACAATTAAGGAGTTAGAAGCCATAGATGTGTTTAAGGAAACATGATAAGTTTTACCCAATACATTACCAGACTTGAATGCCTTGAGAAGATTTTCTCGATCAGCCCTTGTGACATATTCATTTTGGTTAGCCATAGTTGAAGAGGATGCATTCGCCGGTTCCATGGTACACGCACTTGAGCTACCTACAACATGAACCATGTTAGAAGAACCAGGACCGGTTGAAGATTTCTTGCTCCTCTCAACAAACCAGCTAGGCTTGAGTTCTGGATGAAGCACCCAACACTCCTTCTTGCTATGGCCTGTTCTCTTACAATGGTCACACAGCTGCTTCTTCCTCTTGATGTCAGCTGGAGCCGATCGAAAAACACCCTTATGCGCCACCACCATTTCACTTTTGTGCCCAAAGAGTTCATGTGACCCCTGTTCCTTTTGAATCTTTGCACAAACATCCTCAAGACTTGGTAGCTTATCTTCCCTGAGAATATGTTTTATCAAGTCAGTGTATGAATTGTTCAAAGTCAAAAGCAGCCCAAACACCTTATCTTGCTCTCTCCTTTCAAGAAGAGTGAGTGGATCAATTGAAGCTGGTCTAAGCATCTCCAGCTCTGCCCACAAGGCTCTGAATGATCCATAGTGTTTGGTAAACTCAACATCTTCCTGTTTAAGCTCATTCAAAGCTTTCTTTACCTCAAATATTCTTAAGAGGTTAGTAGTATTGCCATAAACTGTCTTTAATGTCTCCCAAAGTTCCTTAGCACTAGAGCAATAAGAGTATGCTTCTAAAAGAGAACTAGCTAGAGAGCATTGAAGAATAGCCAATACCATTTGATCTTGCTGAAACCAGAGGGCATGTTCAGCATGTTCAACTTGAGATTCATCATCGGTTAGCATAGGTGCGGATTGCTGAATGTGATTCCACAGCCCTTTGCTGCATAGAGTGGTCCGTATCGTCCTGGACCAAAGCAAATAATTTGCTCCTTGAAGCATTACAGGAGCTTTCATTTGAGGATTCATCTCCATTGGATCGAATTCAAGTCTGCACAGACAAAAACAACAAGCGCAGCCACACACGAACCAACAAGAGACCAAGACGAGATAACCACACTTTCAGCAGACTACTACTTGCCTAATCCGTCAACAATTAACTTCAAATACTCCACACAATGAACCAGCAGAAGATCCAGAGAAAAAAAATTGAGTTTATCACCAATTTTGAATTTCCCGCCTAAATCAGTTAGATCCTAGCTTCCTTCTTTTGCAAGAAATCGAATTTTGAAAGTAAGAACTCAGTAAATTGTAATCAAATCTCCAGAATTCCTTCACAAGAACCTAAATCAAGATCGGATCAATCCAGAATTGAAAAGGATCGAGCAAGGATTGAAGATCAAAGCCGAGTACCAAGAAGCGCGCGAACTAGAACCGATTTCAAGAAATCGACGAAGAAGACTTCGAAACTTGAAATTGAGCAAAGCGGACCTCCCGATTCATCATCTGGACTCAATAAACTTGAGTTTTGGCTTTGGAAACGCTTAATTTGGTGAAGAATCGAAGTAGTTATGCACCTTTGAAATCCAGGTACCTTCGGCGGAGATCGTCGCGAACCACCGTGGAGAAGATTTGATGTAACTTTTGATTCAAGCAACCAAATTCAATGAAATCAACGAGGAAATCCACAGAATTCGCCGGAGAATCGTCCTGGAGAAAGAATCTGGCAAGAAATCGTGAATTCTTGTGGTGGAGGATCGACGAACACGGCGGATCCGCGACGGACTTCTCTTCGAGGCTGGGTTGTTGATCGCGAGTTAGAAACAGAAAGATTTCAAAATTCTTGTGCCAGTTTGATCAAACTTGGCTCTGATACCATGAAAGATTTGATGATTGAGAGAATTTGAGAATTAGAGATTGAGAGAGAAAGAGATTTAGAGAGAAAAGAGAATGATCTTATTATGATTTTTAGAAAAATGAATTTTCATACTTACAAAGAGAGTGAGAGACATCTATTTATACTAATCCTATTCTAGACTTGTTTGGATACAGAGATACACTTATCATTAACCTACACAAGTCTAAGACAAACACATGGAGATGTCGCCAATACTTCACTTAGATGCATTCATCATTCTTCTTCATTCCAACAAGAACCATACTCTTTTTCCCTTAGAATGTTTTTGTCCCACTGGGTTTTGCATTCTAAGGTTTTTAATGAGGTGGTTTCTCATGATATCCAAGTTTAACCATTCATCCATGGTCAAACTTGAGGGGGAGTGTTGGAATTAAGGAGTATTTATAAAGACTCAAGGGGAGAAAGGTTCTAGAAGCGGACTGGATAAGGCCACACTTGGTAGCACCAATGGTCAGCTCCAGCTCACCATGCCACGCCTCCTAGATGCTTTAGTAGATACTTTGGATATTCCTTCTAATCTATCTATTTAATCTATGTAATTGTCATAATGTAATTCAAGCAAGTAATAAGAAACAAAATGTTTTCCTCATTCTCCTAATCACCTAAATACTAATCTTCAATCTTTTGAAACTTGTTCTTGATTTTCAATAGGTTATTCTCTGGAGAAGTTGCTAAAAGCATTATATGGTCCTCATCTTCATCATGAAGCTGGAGACTATTTGAATCAATCAAAGAAGCTGTTGAAGAAAGAAACTACAAAGGTGCAGCACAACCTGAGTTAGAACCAAGGGCCGCCATGCTCCTAAAGAAGTAATATGGTGGAAATTGATGAATCAGCTCAGGATTGTGACTAAATAAGAAGTAACTGAAGATTTGCCACAAGATGTGTTAATCAATCCAGAGTCTCTTCAAACAAGAAAGTGGTTGAAGAAGCTACTAAGAAACTACAAAGGTGTTGAATCAGCTCAGTGACCAAGGAGCACTCTTAAAAGCACTCCTAAAAGACGTGACCAACTAGGTACAGTGTATTTGAAGATGAAGAAGCAGAGAAGGCCAAAGTCTTCATCCTTGGACAAGGCTGACTAACTATGAGAAAGAAGAGGCAGAAAATGTTGGGAACAGAAGAGAAGGTGGTGGCGGATATTTGCAAGACTGGAGACTACTACAGTTGTCTAGAATTCTCAGACTTCATCTGAGAATATAAAGCCTATTGGATTAGACTTCAGGAGCGTCTAAGAACCTGAGAAAGCCACTCACCAATGAAGAAGAATAAGTACATTTAGTACTAATAAGAAGGCGCAAAGTGTTAGTTTAGGAAAGATTAAGGAGAAGTTTTGAATAGATTAGAGTATAAACATTAAGAACATATCAAGAACATATAGAGAATAGAGTTTAGCTATAACAGGAATAGAATAGAATCTTATTATATTAGAGTGAGCGATTACAAGGGGGCTGCATAGCCTTAAATAGAAAGACTCCTAGGTCGCCTAGGCTAGGGATAAGTAAGAATACATATAGGACCGTTGCAACTGAACTTATCAACATACATGCTTCCTTATCTTCTCATCTTATCATGTGAGACTATCCCTTCCTTATCAAGTGACCAGAGTGCTTATCACACTAGACTGAGCTGCCTTTAGTAACGCCACTGTCCAATACTCCCCCTCAAGCTAAATTCTGATGAAGAACTTAGCTTGGAAATCATAAACAACCACCTCATTAAAAACCTTATGATGTAAAACCCAATGGGACAAAAGCATCATAAGGGAAAAAGAGTATGATTGCTTATGATTAGAGGATTCATGGATAAGACATATCAAAGAGTCCAAGCCTAGGTAGAATGGACTCATATACCTTAGAAGTTGTTGCCTTGGTGAAGATATCCGCAAGTTGATCCATACTTCTGGTGTAGCATGGTAAGACTACTCCTTGCTCCACTGCTTGCCTCACCTTGTGACAGTCAACTTCTATGTGTTTAGTTCTCTCGTGGAATACAGAATTGGATGCTATGTGAATGGCTGCTTGGTTGTCGCAATGCATGGTCATTGGTCTAACTGTTTCTATACCCAAGTCCTTCAGAATGGCCTTGATCCATGTTAACTCATTGGTGAGCTTCTTCATTGCACGATATTCAGCCTCTGCGCTTGAACAAGACACAATCTTCTGCTTCTTTGTCTTCCATGTGACCAAGTTTCCACCAACAAAGGTACAGTAGCCTGTGGTAGACCTCCTGTCTTCTCTATCACCAGCCCAGTCAGCATCACAGTATCCCACTATTTCTGAGCTTCCATTGGCTCCCATCCAGATTCCTTGCTCAGAAGTTCCTCTCAAGTATCTAAGAATTCTCTCCAGCATGTTCCAATGATGGACCTTCGGCTCTTGCATATGCTGGCTAACCTGATTCACAGAAAAGCAAAGATCAGGTCTAGTAAGAGTTAAATAGATTAACTTACCTACTAGTCTTCTGTAGAGTTGCGGATTATTGAATGGTTGATCTTCAAGCTCCCCCTCATTGATAGCTTTGTAACTGTCCTCCAGAGGTGTGGTCACCAGTTTTGCATCTAGCTTTCCTGTTTCAGACAAAAGGTCAAGTGTGTATTTCCTTTGAGATAAGAATAATCCCTCTTTAGAGCGACATATCTCAATCCCTAGGAAATACTTAAGCAAGCCTAAATCTTTAATGTCAAAGATGGACTTAAGGTAGGCTTTGGTTTCCTTGATCCCTTCCCTATCATCACCTGTGATAATGATATCATCCACATAGACCAACACAACTATGATACCTGACCGGCTAGGAAATGTGAACAGTGTGTGATCAGCTTCTGATTTTCTGAATCCTCTGTCCCTTAGTGTCATGCTTAACTTGTGATACCAGGCCCTAGGTGATTGTTTTAATCCATAAATAGCCTTTCTCAATCTCAAGACCTTGCCTGGTTGTACAATCCCTTCTAGACCTGGAGGTGGCCGCATGTACACCTCTTCCTCTAGCTCTCCTTGCAAGAAGGCATTCTTTACATCCATCTGCCACAATTCCCAATTCAGATTTGTTGCTAAGGATAGGACAATCCTCACGGTATGGAGTTTTGCTACAGGGGCAAAGGTATCACCAAAATCTTCTCCATAGGTCTGAGTGAAGCCTCTTGCGACCAACCTGGCCTTATATCTTTCCACATCTCCATTACTCTTGTATTTGATCGTAAATACCCACTTTGAGCTCACTGCCTTCTTTCCCTTGGGTAACACGGCTTCATCCCATGTGTGATTCCTTTCCATGGCCTCTGTCTCATCACTTATAGCATCCCTCCAGACTTTGAGTTCCTTAGCCTCTTCATAGGATGTTGGAATGTGGCCCTGATCCAGGCTGCTAATAAAGGTCTTGTGCTCTTCAGGGAATGAAGCAAATGAGCAAACAACTTGAGAGGGATGAGCAACCGCATTTGCATTGTAATAGACCCTTGTGTTCACCCAGTTTGATGGATCCTTCCTGAGTCTTGTGCTTCTCCTTAGAGGTTGAGCTGTCCCTGATGGTTCTTCTTCCCGCTCTTGCCTTTGATCGTGACCCTCAGAAGAAGAGCCAGTCCTCTCTTGATCACTGTCTTCTTCAAGATGTCCCCCCTCACGATCAATGTCTGGCCGGGAAGAGTTAAGGTCTTGCTGCGGCAAGCTTGGTCCATTCCGGGACAATGTTGGACCACCTCCGGGTGAGCTAGGTTCTGACCAGGTCGAGGTAATTTCATGCGGAACAGCTGGTTGAACAGGAGCCAAGCCAGGAACAGGACATGAACTAGGTTGAGGACATGGAACACCGGTAGAACCAGGTTGGGATGGTGAAGGTCTGCCAAGATGATCAAAGATATTCCGAAGGCTAGTGGCCCGGTCCAGGGAAGAACCAGCAAGATCAACCAAGTTATCCCACTTTTGGTCACTATAGTAGCCAGTGTTCTCAATAAACTTAACATCACGAGACACCAAAACCTTCCTAGCTTCAGGGTCATAGCACTTGTAGCCTCTTTGGGTAGTAGAATACCCAATGAACATGGACCGTGTACTCTTAGCGTCAAGCTTGGTTCGGTTCTCTCCTGGAATCAAAACAAAGCACAGGCAACCAAACACTCTCAAGTGAGTTAGAGAAGGTTTAAGAGCGTTTAATACCTCAAATGGGGAGAGATCATTGAGGACTCGGGTAGGAGTCCTGTTAATAAGATAACATGCGGTAAGGACAGCATCTCCCCAAAACCTCTTAGGAACCTTTGTATGAAACATCATTGCCCTGGCTACTTCCATCAGGTGACGATTCTTTCTCTCAGCCACACCATTCTGTTGGGGTGTGTAGGGACAACTCGTTTGATGGAGAATTCCGTGCTTATTGAGATGATCTCTGAAGGCATGACTTGTATACTCTCCACCATTGTCTGTTCTAAAGATTTTAATCTTTGCATTGAAGTGGTTAGTGATATAATTTTGAAAGTTCACAAAGGCCTCTAAAGCTCTATCCTTTGATTGCATTAAGGTTATCCAGGTGTATTTGGATTTCTCATCTATGAAAGTAATGAAATATTTCTGATTCTCTCTAGATAAGCAAGGAGCAGTCCACACATCTGAATGCACAAGATCAAAACACTTTTCATAAACGGTTCCAGTCTTAGTGAAAACAGACTTGCAATGTTTACCTAAGATACATGCCTCACAATTATCATTTTTAAACACAACATTAGGTAACATCAAGCCTAAAGCCCGAGAGTGAGGGTGTCCTAGTCTAGCGTGCCATAACACATTATTAGCGTAAGCAGGAGCAGAATTTAAAGAACATAAAACAGAAGCTAAAGGTTGATCATTTCCCAGCAGATAAAGACCATCCTTAGTTCTTCCTTTCCCAAGCAACTTGCTTGTCTTAATATCCTGAAAATGTACATCATTAGGAGTGAAGATAACATTGCAATCCAAGTCATTTGTGGCCTTATGAACAGAAACTAAGTTAGAGGTGAAATCAGGCATAAAGAAAGCTCTAGTCTTTCTATCAAATAGTTCTAAGTTTCCTACCCCTTTAATTGGAATTCTATCCCCATTTGCAATGACAACATGACCCTTAGCCGGTTCTAAGTCCTTAATCAGTTCAATATTGCTAATCATATGATGGGATGCTCCAGAATCAATCACTAATGGTCTTTCATCCAGTTTTATAGTATGAGCAGTAGCATGAAAAGAGAACCCCATACCATTACCATAGCTTTCTTTCAGGGCTTTGATAAGAGCATCCAGTTCTGACCGCTTCACCACTTGATCTTGACCAGCTACTTGTGCAGCTTGAGCATTGATCACCGCCATTCCATCTTCCTCTGGATTGCGTGAGGATGTTCCCTGGTCAGTTTTAGCCTTGGTGATATTGGCTCGGACATCTCTGAACTTGGATGGCTTGAGATGTGGGTGGAGAATCCAGCATTTTTCCTTAGTATGGCCCTTCCTCTTGCAGTGCTCACAGAACGACCCCCTTCTGTCATCTTGCTTGAAGTAGACACCTTTGTTTGCTGTCACAAGCTCTCCCTTTCCACTTAGAAGACCATGAGAGCCTTGTTCCCTCTCGATGTAATCGCAAACTTCTTCTAGGGATGGAAGCTTATCTGATATCAGGAGGTGCTTGATCAAGTCATTGTACATAGGATTCAGGGTGAGAAGGAGACCAAAGACCTTGTCTTGTTCACGTCTTGCAAGAAGAACCTCTGGATCAGTTGAGTTTGGTCTCAATATTTCAAGCTCAGCCCACAAGGAGCGAAACTTGCCAAAATGAGCTGTAAACTCCAAGTCCTCTTGGTGAAGGTTGTTGATTGCTCTCTTCACTTCAAACACCCTACTTAAATTTGTAGTGTTGCCGTAAACCTTCTTGAGTGTTTCCCATAGCTCCCTAGCACTTTCACAATACGAGTATGCCTCCAAGATAGGTCCGTCCAATGAACTTTGAATGATAGACAGAACAAACTGATCCTCTTGAATCCATTTTTCTTCATCCACAATCATAATCTCCTGTCCATCCTCCTGTTGAAACGTCTTAGGTGGAGCTTCATCAAGAAGGAGATGCATTCCAAGTCCTCGGCCACCGAGAGTAGTCTTTACCATTCTAGACCAGAGAAGGTAGTTAAGGCCTTTGAGGGTGACTGGAATGACCATGGGCCGTGTGTTCTCCATCTTGAAAGGGGTAGGTTTTATGAAAAAAAAAGGTGAACCCAGAAACAGAGACACGAGGGTTTGAGAAAAACAGGGTGCACAAGGTTTAAGAAGGTTTATGCTCAGGATGCAACTCTACCCTTCTAAGACCTTAAGCCGTTCTTTGGTAAGCTAGAAATGACCTACCTTTAGGATAAATGAGCTATTTTTAGACAGTTTTGGTGTAGTGTACGGACTCTGGTTCGGGTTTGGTCGAAGAAGGTGAGTACGGACACACACCCACTTAGCTCTAAACAACTCCCCTTGTATTATTTAGGCCATGAATGAGTTCAAGCTTACTCCTTTTACTACCCCAACACAGAAAGCAGCTATTTTGACACTAAGAACTCACTATCCAGAAATGTGTCCGTACAACAATGGTGAAAAAGCCGGCTAAACTTGAAAACAACTTAAACGCGAGAGATAACCATGCCTAGTCTTCTTCAACTCATCACCCATGGTTCTGAGGATCCTGGATCTCAGAGAAGACAGACTTAAACATGTTTATCTCAAGGGAAGCGTTTGGGTATAGCCAGAAATATAAAGAGTAGAAGAGAAGGAATGAGTTTAAGAATGCGGAAGCTATGTGAGAATCATATCCTGCTCTGATACCATGTTAGTTTAGGAAAGATTAAGGAGAAGTTTTGAATAGATTAGAGTATAAACATTAAGAACATATCAAGAACATATAGAGAATAGAGTTTAGCTATAAGAGGAATAGAATAGAATCTTATTATATTAGAGTGAGCGATTACAAGGGGGCTGCATAGCCTTAAATAGAAAGACTCCTAGGTCGCCTAGGCTAGGGATAAGTAAGAATACATATAGGACCGTTGCAACTGAACTTATCAACATACATGCTTCCTTATCTTCTCATCTTATCATGTGAGACTATCCCTTCCTTATCAAGTGACCATAGTGCTTATCACACTAGACTGAGCTGCCTTTAGTAACGCCACTGTCCAATACAAAGAAGCAAGCAACAAGGACCATCAAGCTGTCAGAACCAACAAGTGGACAAGCAGATGGAATGTGTTGAATCAGCTCAAAAGCCTGAATGATTGCGCCAAGAAGATAATCAATCTTCCCAAGGAGTTGCCGTGAGTAATCAAGTTCAAATGATGGATTGGAGCTAAGGAAGGTTGCATACAAGTGTGGTATCAACAAATTAATCCAAAAGACTCCAAAGAAAAGACAACAAAGGGCGGTTTTATCAGAAGGAATGAAGTGAAGGAGTTCAGAAATAGCAGACATACCTGGCTAACACTCTTCATCAACATTCCAAACAGATACAAGGGAAGATCCAAAACCATCCTATATATATATTTTTTGAATATGTCTATCCCTTGTGAATTGATGCATGCGTTTGTGTGTGCTGAAACAGGTACAACTTATAGCTTATGTACAAAAAGAGGGGGACACAAGCGCTGGTCATAAGAAGAAGCTTCAAGAAACGTGTGAAGCAAGAAGGAAGTTCTTACTGTGAGAATTAAGAATGTGATTGAAGATTATGAAAGAATCAACAGAGTTTAGTATAAGAATGAAGAAGAATGCAGAACATTAGAGAGAAAGAGAAAGAATTCGATTAAGAAGAGTTAGAGAAGAATGAAGTATTTTCTCATTAATGAATCAATGTGTACATCAGGTATTTATAGTAGATTATAAGATGTAACATGGCCATAGCCTTACACTTATTATTCGAAAGTAAATCCTAAGTATAGACCTTCTCTTTTTCTAAGAGTCATTAAACACTCCTTTTCTACACTCCCCCTCAAGCTTAACCATGATGAATGGTTAAACTTGATAAAATCATAGAAAATCACCTCATTAAAAACCTTAAAGATGTAAAACCCAATGGGACAAAAACATCTTAAAGGGAAAAAGAGTATGACTTCTATAACTTAAAGGGATCATCCAGCAACACTTGTAAGACCTAGTCTTGGATAAATGGAATCACAGACCTTTGTGGAAGCAGCTTTGGTGAAGATATCTGCTAATTGATCTGAACTCCTTGTATAGCAAGGCAATATGATGCCTTGTTCCACTGCTTGCCTAACCTTATGACAGTCCACCTCTATATGTTTCGTCCTCTCATGAAAAACTGAGTTAGATGCAATATGAATGGCAGCCTGGTTGTCACAATGCATAGTAATAGGGCTTGAGTCTTCAATCTGTAAATCCCTAAGCACCGCCTTGATCCATATCAACTCATTGGTAAGCTTCTTCATAGCTCTATATTCAGCTTCAGCACTAGAACATGAGACAACCTTTTGTTTTTTAGTCTTCCATGTCACAAGGTTTCCTCCTACAAATGTGCAATAGCCAGTAGTTGATCTTCTATCTTTCCTATCCCCAGCCCAATCTGCATCACAAAATCCAACTATATCTGTGCTTTTGTTGCAACTCATCCAAATTCCATGATTATAAGTGCCTTTCAAGTGATAGTTTTAGAAGTTTAGGAAGAGTGGAGAGAGTTTGGAGAGAGTTTTAGGCGAGAGATTGAGTAAACACATATTATTAGAATAGGATTTCTTGATTACAAAGAGAGACCTTAATGATCCTTTTATACAGAAATAGATAACCTAGAAGCGACTACTTTAGGTAAGAGTGTGAGCTTCCTCTTTAGTGCTGGCGCCTCTTTCCCCTTTTGTGCTGGCAGAGGTGAGTCACCAATCCTTCTAGAAGATTCATTACTAGCCGTTAACACTTCTTCCCTTGGTGAATTGCTTACTTATTCCAACACTCCCCCTCAAGTTTTACATCATTGGTGAATGATTAAAACTTGGACATCAAGAGGATTCACCTCATTAAAAACCTTAGAATGCAAAACCCAGTGGGAGAAAAACATTCTAAGGGAAAAAGAGTATGAATCCTTCATGATAGGGAAGTTACTGGAATGGTAGGGTTGTGAGTCCAAGCTTAGTATGAATGAACTCACAAACCTTCAAACTTGCCGTCTTGGTGAAGATATCAGCCAATTGATCAGAACTTCTTGTATAGCATGGAAGTATGATTCCTTTCTCCACAGCCTCTCTAACCTTGTGGCAGTCCACCTCAATGTGCTTGGTTCGTTCATGGAAGACAGAATTGGATGCAATATGAATGGCTGCCTGATTATCACAATGCATTGTGATAGGTGTGCTGCTTTCAATGCTGAAGTCTTTGAGAAGAGCCTTTAGCCATATACACTCGGTAGTTAACTTCCTCATAGCCCTATATTCAGCTTCAGCACTTGAACAGGATACTACTTTCTGCTTCTTGGTCTTCCAAGTGACAAGATTACCACCTATGAAGGTGCAATAACCAGTAGTTGATCTTCTGTCTTTCCTATCCCCAGCCCAATCAGCATCACAATAGCCAACTACTTCAGCGTTTCCATTCTTTCCCATCCATATTCCCTGAGTGTAAGTCCCTTTCAAGTATCTCAGAATGCGTTGTATCATCATCCAATGATTCTTCCCAGGGGCTTTCATATACTGACTTACCTGATTCACAGCAAAGCACAAGTCAGGTCTTGTAATTGTCATATATATGAGCTTACCAACAAGTTTCCTGTATAGCTTTGGATCCTCAAATGTCTCTTCATCTTGCTCCCCCTCAGTTTTAGCCTTGTAACCATCTTCTAAGGGCGTTCTTGCTGCTTTTGAATCCATCATTCCTGCATTAGTTAGTAAGTCTACAATGTATTTCCTCTGAGATATAAACAACCCATCTTTAAACCTGCAGACTTCAATACCCAAGAAATATTTTAGTTCACCAAGATCTTTAATGTCAAACATAGTTTTAAGATATTCTTTTGTAGCAGAAATTCCTACCTTGTCATTCCCAGAGATGATAATATCATCCACATAAATGAGAATGACAACTATACCTTCTTGGCTATGTAAGATGAACAAGGTGTGATCGGATTCTGATCTCCTGAAACCTCTATCTCTTAGAGTGACGTTCAACTTGTGATACCAGGCCCTAGGTGACTGTTTAAGGCCATAGATTGCCTTTCTTAATCTAAGGACTTTCCCTGGTGCAACTGAGTCTTCTAATCCAGGTGGAGGGGTCATGTAGACTTCTTCTTCTAATTCTCCTTGAAGGAATGCATTTTTAACATCCATCTGCCATAGTTCCCAGTCTAAGTTTGCAGCAAGAGACAAAACAACTCTGATTGTATGCATTTTTGCTACTGGAGCAAATGTGTCTCTGTAATCTTCTCCATAGGTCTGGGTGAATCCTCTTGCTACCAGTCTGGCCTTATATCTCTCAATCTCCCCATTACTTTTGTATTTGATGGTGAAAATCCATCTAGAGCTCACTGCCTTCTTTCCTTTTGGTAAGTCTGCTTCATCCCATGTACGATTTTTCTCCATTGCAGTTCTTTCTGCTCCCACGGCATCTCTCCAGACTTTTAGCTCTTTAGCTTCATCGTAAGTCTTGGGAACTAACTCTTGATCTAGCCTGCCTGTGAAAGCCAGATGTTGTTGTGGAATATGGACCATGTTGCAAACCGCTTGAGTAGGATGAGCCACTGCATTACTATTGTAGTAAACTCTCGTGTTCTTCCAGTTTACTGGAGGAAATCGTTGTCTAGTGCTTCTCCGGAGTTCTAATGATGCTGGTACTTCATGCGAGTGTTGATGTTGATCATTGGTATTTCCAGAACTCGAACCAACTTCAGCTTCTGAGTTTCCTTCAGAGTTACTTGGGCCGGTTTGTGACTCAGGTTCAGATTCTCTTCTTTGGATGTTGTTTGAATTAGTAGCTGAATCTTCATCCTCCTCATCATGACCATAGTCTTGTTGTCCCCCCTCAGGATGAAGAGGATGATGCTGCGAATGCTGATGAGTGTCTGGACCAAAAAAAGATATACCCAGGTTCTCTAAGATCTTCTTTAAATTCTCAGCCTGGTTGGGCGATTGAGAAGATATGTCTTTGATAGACTCCCACGTACCATCCGAGAAATAGCTTTTGTCTTCAAGAAACTTAACATCCCGGGAGATAAGAACACGGTTGGTATCAGTATTGTAGCACTTGTACCCTTTCTGTGTGGTTGAATATCCAAGAAACATGGCCTTTGTGCTTCTAGCCTCTAACTTGTTCCTCTGTTCCCCTGGGATCAACACATAGCAAACACATCCAAATACTCTAATATGATCAAGATGAGGTTTGGTTTTAGTAAGTACCTCAAACGGTGAAATGTCATGAAGGATTTTGGTCGGAAGTCTGTTGATTAAGTAGCAGGCCGTAACTAAGGCATCACCCCAAAACTGTTTAGGAACCTTCCTATGAAACATCATGGCTCTAGTCACCTCCATTAAGTGTCTGTTTTTTCTCTCAGCAACTCCATTCTGCTGAGGGGTATAGGGACAACTTGTCTGGTGCTCAATTCCATGTTTGTTGAGATAGTGTTTAAAGGCCTGGCTAGTATACTCCCCACCATTATCTGATCTTAGACATTTAACCTTGGCATCATATTGGTTAGTCACATACTTGTTAAAACTCATAAACGCTTCAAGAACTCTACCCTTAGATGGCATTAAGGTAACCCAAGTGTATTTTGACTTCTCATCTATGAAACTAACAAAATACTTGTGATTATCTCTAGAGACACACGGGGCAGTCCAAACATCAAAGTGAACAAGATCAAAGCAGTTTTCATACATTGTTTGAGACTTAGGAAAAACAGACCTACAGTGTTTTCCAAGGATACAAGCTTCACATAATTCATTATTGAAAGACATCCTAGGGAACATTAACTCTAGTACTTTAAGATGAGGATGACCAAGCCTAGCATGCCACAAATCACCATTCATCTTAGAATTATTGAAATTTGAAAAACAGGAAGCTAAACGACTAGGAGAACTAGGAGATAAGTCTTCAAGCACATATAGATCATTTCTGGTAACACCTTGTCCAAGAATCTCCTTAGTTTCAATATCCTGAAACACAAAGTCATTAGGCCCAAAGATAGCATGACAGTTTAAATCGGTTGTAGCTCTCTTGACAGATAGAAGGTTAGAAGTGAATGAGGGCATATAAAAGGCTCTAGATTCCTTATTGAATAATCTAAGATCACCTATTCCTTCTATTGGCACATTTGTTCCATTTGCTATCAAGACATTCCCTACAGCCGGTTCAATGTTCTTAATCAAATTCATATCACTGATCATATGGTGAGATGCCCCTGAATCTACAATTAATGTTTTAGTCTTAGTGAAAGCATTAAATGAGGCATGTAATGATCTACCAACAATCGCATTACCAGAGTTGTCTTTGAATGCTTTGATAAGAGCTTCAAGATCGGATTTCCTGACATACTCTGACTGCATTGGTTGGTATGGCACCATATGAGCTGGGTGAGTTTGAGAACTTCCAATGCATGATGAACTTGAGGAGCTGGCTTGTTGATTAGAGCTAGCTGGGCCGTGAGCGATTTGGTATGGGAGGTTCTTCTTGGGATAGTATCCAGTTTCCTGAGTGAAATGAGCTCTAGGAACTTCCTTCCACTTGTTTGGCTTGAGATGTGGATGAAGAATCCAACACTTATCTCTGGAATGTCCTTTCCGTTTACAATGATCACACATTATGCTCTTCTTGTCTTCCGGTTTGTAAAACCCTTTATTTGCTGAGATGGGTTCTTCTTCAGTCTTGTATGTGCTTTTGTGAGCCGTGAGAAGGTCACCTTTTCTTCCAAACAATCCATTTGATCCGGATTCCTTCTGTATTTGAGAGCATACATCTTCAAGGGAAGGGAGTTTATCTGCCCTCAAGATGTGTTTAATGAGATCGTTGTATGTGGGACTGAGAATCATGAGAAGGCTAAATACTTTATCTTGTTCCCGCCTTTCCTTAATGACTTCAGGATCAAAGGACACAGGTCGGAGCATATCTAATTCTGCCCATAAGGAACTGAACTTCCCAAACAAGGAGGTGAAGTCTGGATCGTCTTGACTTAGATTGTTGATGGCCTGCTTGACTTGAAAGATCCTGCTAAGTGAAAGATTTGATGATTGAGAGAATTTGAGAATTAGAGATTGAGAGAGAAAGAGATTTAGAGAGAAAAGAGAATGATCTTATTATGATTTTTAGAAAAATGAATTTTCATACTTACAAAGAGAGTGAGAGACATCTATTTATACTAATCCTATTCTAGACTTGTTTGGATACAGAGATACACTTATCATTAACCTACACAAGTCTAAGACAAACACATGGAGATGTCGCCAATACTTCACTTAGATGCATTCATCATTCTTCTTCATTCCAACACTCCCCCTCAAGCTTAAGACATGGAGAATGCCTAAGCTTGCAACCATGAAGCATTACCTCATTAAAAACCTAGAGAAGGAAAACCCAATTGGGACAAAACCTTTTCTAGGGAAAAAGAGTATAATACTCCATGTTGGGATCATTGGTGTGGAAGAGACATCAAACCAAGTCTAGGGTAGATGGAACCGCCTGTCTTCAAGGTTACAGCTTTGGTAAACACATCAGCTAGCTGATCTTCACTCCTTGTGTAGCAAGGTAGAATTGTACCATTACCAATAGCTTCCCTTACCTTATGACAGTCAACCTCAATATGCTTGGTTCTCTCATGAAACACAGAGTTAGAGGCAATGTGTATGGCAGCTTGATTATCACAATGGACAGTGATTGGAGATTCTAAGCTCTCGCCTAAAATGTCAAAGAGGAGTTGCTTCAACCAAATGCATTCTGTTGTGAGCTTCCTCATGGCCCTGTATTCAGCCTCTGCACTAGAACAAGATACAACCTTTTGCTTCTTAGTCTTCCAAGTTACAAGATTACCTCCTATGAAAGTGCAATAGCCAGTTGTGCTTCTCCTATCTTCTCTGTCTCCTGCCCAATCTGCATCACAATAGCCTACAACCTCTGTGTTCTTATTACATCCCATCCATATACCTTGTTCCTTAGTTCCTTGCAGATATCTCAAAATGCGAATGATCATATCCCAATGCCTTGTCCTTGGGTCTTGCATATGTTGAGATACCTGATTTACTGCAAAACATAGGTCAGGTCTAGTGATGGTTAAGTAAATAAGCTTACCAACCACCTGTCTGTACAATTTTGCATCATGAAACTTGTCATTTCCTAGCTCCCCCTCAGGTTCTATTTTGTAGCCTTCTTCAAGGGGTGTCTTAGCTGGTTTAGCTTCAAACATGCCTGTGGAGGTTAGTAAATCCACAATATATTTCCTTTGAGATAAGAAGAGACCTTCCTTGAATCTACATATTTCAATTCCTAAGAAATATTTCAATTCTCCTAGATCCTTAATATCAAAAACACTTTTCAAATAGGTTTTAGTTGATTCAATACCAACTTTATCACTTCCTGATATGATTATGTCATCCACATAGATAAGTATAACCACAATACCTTCCTTACTCTTAAGTGTAAACAGGGTGTGTTCAACTTCTGACCTTTTGAAACCTCTATCCCTTAGAGTTACATTCAGCTTATGATACCAAGCTCTTGGAGATTGCTTAAGACCATAGATTGCCTTTCTTAGTCTGAGAGTGTTGCCACCATTAACTTCATCTTCCAAACCTGGTGGTGGTGTCATGTACACTTCTTCCTCTAGTTCACCTTGTAAGAAAGCATTCTTAACATCCATTTGGAACAAGTCCCATTCAAGGTTAGTAGCAAGAGAAAGAACAACATTAACAGAGTAAAGTTTAGCTACTGGAGCAAAGGTATCCCTATAGTCTTCACCATAAGTCTGTGTGAATCCTCTAGCCACCAACCTAGCTTTATACCTATCTATCTCACCATTGCTTTTATACTTAATGGTGAATATCCATTTTGAACTTACAGCCTTTTTTCCTTTTGGTAAGATGGCTGGGGCATAGGTTCCATTCTTCTCCATAGCTTGTTTCTCATCTTGAATGGCATCTCTCCATTCCTTAATCTCCATAGCCTCCTCATAGCTTTTAGGAATCTGTTCTTTATCTAAACTCACAGTGAAAGCAACATGATTAGTAGGAATAGTAATTAGAGAACATACTCCCTGATCATGATGTGCTACTGCATTGTGGTTGTAGTACACCCTTGTATTCTTCCAATTGTCAGCTGGGAACCTCTGCCTTGTACTTCTTCTGAGGGCCACAGGTTGATTTGTTTCTTCCTCTAAAGCGGCTTGTACAAGATTAGGTTGATCCCTTGGCCTTTTTGATGCTGAAACTAGAATATCATCTTGAGCATGTGTACTCTCTTCTCCCCCCTCATGGTCAAGAGGATACTGTTCAGGAGGACTTGATGGTGGAGAGGGCAGTGAGTGAATGTTGGATGAACTTGAAGTACTAGCGCCACTAGATGAATCATGGACAGCCCCGGGGACTAAGGTAGGACGAGACGAGCTTGAAGCAACGTCACATGAATCATGTGTTGACTGGTCAGGTTCAGGGACGGTTTCACTTCTTGGACGGTCATGACCAGAAGTCGTCCGGTTGGATGCAGCCGGATCATGCCAGCTATTAGTCGGACCTGGACCCTGTTGCTGCGGTACATGGACAGGAGCTGGTTGGTGAGGCTGGACTATGCAAAGGTTTTCTAAAATTTTCCTTAGGTTCTCAGCCTGATCAGAATTTGATGTAGATATGTCTTTAAGATCTTCCCAAGTTCCATCTTCATAGAATCCTTTATTCTCTTGGAACTTGACATCCCTAGACACCAGAACCCTTCTAGATTCTGGATTGTAGCATTTGTATCCTTTCTGAGTAGGGGAGTATCCTAGAAACATAGCCTTGATGCTTTTTGGTTCCAGCTTATTCCTAAGTTCCCCTGGCACCAAAACAAAACAAACACACCCAAAAATTCTTAAATGATCAATAATTGGCTTGGTTTTGTTTAATACCTCAAAAGGACTCAAATCATCTAGAACTTTGGTTGGAGTTCTATTGATTAGATAACATGCAGTTAGTAATGCATCTCCCCAAAATCTTTTGGGAACCTTCTTGTGAAACATCATTGTTCTCACAACCTCCATCAAATGTCTGTTTTTCCTCTCAGCTACTCCATTTTGTTGTGGAGTGTAAGGACAGCTTGTTTGATGTTCAATGCCATGCTTGGCTAGGTGTTGCTGAAACTTGGTACTAGTATACTCCCCTCCATTGTCAGTCCTAAAAATCTTTAACTTGGCATTATATTGGTTAGTAACATATGTCTGAAAGTTAAGAAAAGCATCAAACACCCTATCCTTTGAATTAAGCAATGTTACCCAAGTATACTTAGATTTTTCATCAATAAAAGTAACAAAATACTTTTGATTTTCTCTAGAAGGAAAGGGAGATGTCCAAACATCAGAATGTACTAAATCAAAGCAATTATCATAAGCATGAGATGATTGTTCAAAAACTGCTCTACTATGCTTTCCAAGAATACAAGATTCACAAATGTGATTAAGCAATTTTATTCCAGGTACAGTCAATTCAAGGGCTCTAGAATGGGGATGTCCTAGTCTAGCATGCCACAATTCAGCATTTAAGGTCATATCAACTTTATTTGCACACGGTTGTAATGGGAAGGCAGGTAAATCTTCTAGCACATACAAGTCATTCCTTGTAGTTCCTTGGCCAAACTTCCTACTTGTCTCAATATCCTGAAAGTAAAAATCATTAGGACCAAAGATAGCTTGACAATTCAAATCAGTAGTAGCTCTTTTAACAGAGAGTAAATTGGATGTAAAAGAAGGCATATAAAAAGCCTTGGATTCCTTATCAAACACCCTAAGGTTACCTACTCCTTTAATTGGTACATTAACTCCATTTGCAATCACAACACTTCCTAAGGCAGGTTCAACATTGTCTAGCAAACCTAAGTCTTTAATCATATGATGAGATGCACCAGAATCAACAATTAAGGAGTTAGAAGCCATAGATGTGTTTAAGGAAACATGATAAGTTTTACCCAATACATTACCAGACTTGAATGCCTTGAGAAGATTTTCTAGATCAGCCCTTGTGACATATTCATTTTGGTTAGCCATAGTTGAAGAGGATGCATTCGCCGGTTCCATGGTACACGCACTTGAGCTACCTACAACATGAACCATGTTAGAAGAACCAGGACCGGTTGAAGATTTCTTGCTCCTCTCAACAAACCAGCTAGGCTTGAGTTCTGGATGAAGCACCCAACACTCCTTCTTGCTATGGCCTGTTCTCTTACAATGGTCACACAGCTGCTTCTTCCTCTTGATGTCAGCTGGAGCCGATCGAAAAACACCCTTATGCGCCACCACCATTTCACTTTTGTGCCCAAAGAGTTCATGTGACCCCTGTTCCTTTTGAATCTTTGCACAAACATCCTCAAGACTTGGTAGCTTATCTTCCCTGAGAATATGTTTTATCAAGTCAGTGTATGAATTGTTCAAAGTCAAAAGCAGCCCAAACACCTTATCTTGCTCTCTCCTTTCAAGAAGAGTGAGTGGATCAATTGAAGCTGGTCTAAGCATCTCCAGCTCTGCCCACAAGGCTCTGAATGATCCATAGTGTTTGGTAAACTCAACATCTTCCTGTTTAAGCTCATTCAAAGCTTTCTTTACCTCAAATATTCTTAAGAGGTTAGTAGTATTGCCATAAACTGTCTTTAATGTCTCCCAAAGTTCCTTAGCACTAGAGCAATAAGAGTATGCTTCTAAAAGAGAACTAGCTAGAGAGCATTGAAGAATAGCCAATACCATTTGATCTTGCTGAAACCAGAGGGCATGTTCAGCATGTTCAACTTGAGATTCATCATCGGTTAGCATAGGTGCGGATTGCTGAATGTGATTCCACAGCCCTTTGCTGCATAGAGTGGTCCGTATCGTCCTGGACCAAAGCAAATAATTTGCTCCTTGAAGCATTACAGGAGCTTTCATTTGAGGATTCATCTCCATTGGATCGAATTCAAGTCTGCACAGACAAAAACAACAAGCGCAGCCACACACGAACCAACAAGAGACCAAGACGAGATAACCACACTTTCAGCAGACTACTACTTGCCTAATCCGTCAACAATTAACTTCAAATACTCCACACAATGAACCAGCAGAAGATCCAGAGAAAAAAAATTGAGTTTATCACCAATTTTGAATTTCCCGCCTAAATCAGTTAGATCCTAGCTTCCTTCTTTTGCAAGAAATCGAATTTTGAAAGTAAGAACTCAGTAAATTGTAATCAAATCTCCAGAATTCCTTCACAAGAACCTAAATCAAGATCGGATCAATCCAGAATTGAAAAGGATCGAGCAAGGATTGAAGATCAAAGCCGAGTACCAAGAAGCGCGCGAACTAGAACCGATTTCAAGAAATCGACGAAGAAGACTTCGAAACTTGAAATTGAGCAAAGCGGACCTCCCGATTCATCATCTGGACTCAATAAACTTGAGTTTTGGCTTTGGAAACGCTTAATTTGGTGAAGAATCGAAGTAGTTATGCACCTTTGAAATCCAGGTACCTTCGGCGGAGATCGTCGCGAACCACCGTGGAGAAGATTTGATGTAACTTTTGATTCAAGCAACCAAATTCAATGAAATCAACGAGGAAATCCACAGAATTCGCCGGAGAATCGTCCTGGAGAAAGAATCTGGCAAGAAATCGTGAATTCTTGTGGTGGAGGATCGACGAACACGGCGGATCCGCGACGGACTTCTCTTCGAGGCTGGGTTGTTGATCGCGAGTTAGAAACAGAAAGATTTCAAAATTCTTGTGCCAGTTTGATCAAACTTGGCTCTGATACCATGAAAGATTTGATGATTGAGAGAATTTGAGAATTAGAGATTGAGAGAGAAAGAGATTTAGAGAGAAAAGAGAATGATCTTATTATGATTTTTAGAAAAATGAATTTTCATACTTACAAAGAGAGTGAGAGACATCTATTTATACTAATCCTATTCTAGACTTGTTTGGATACAGAGATACACTTATCATTAACCTACACAAGTCTAAGACAAACACATGGAGATGTCGCCAATACTTCACTTAGATGCATTCATCATTCTTCTTCATTCCAACACTAAGGTTGGAGGTGTTGCCATAGACCTTCTTGAGAATAGTCCATAGTTCCATTGATGTTTCACAGTGTGAGTAGGACTCCAGGATTGGACCATCTAAGGAGTTTTGCAGAACGGATAGGACATATAGGTCCTCCTGATGCCACTTTCGCTCATCCGTGATGACCATTTCATCACCATCTTCATTCTGGATTGTTGGAATGAGTAAGCAATTCACCAAGGGAAGGAGTGTTAACGGCTAGTAATGAATCTTCTAGAAGGATTGGTGACTCACCTCTGCCAGCACAAAAGGGGAAAGAGGCGCCAGCACTAAAGAGGAAGCTCACACTCTTACCTAAAGTAGTCGCTTCTAGGTTATCTATTTCTATATAAAAGGATCATTAAGGTCTCTCTTTGTAATCAAGAAATCCTATTCTAATAATATGTGTTTTCTCAACCTCTCGCCCAAACTCTCTCCACTCTTCCTAAACTTCTAAAAATCTCATGGTATCAGAGCAAATGCTCACAAATCTTCCCTGAATCATTCGTAAACTCTTATTTCCTCTCTCTTTTCAATCCGCAAATCTTTTCTTCTCTGGTTCTTAAAGCACTTAATCTATGGTAAACATGTTCTAGCCTATCCTCTCTGAGATCTAAGATCCTCAGAACCATTGGTGATGAGTTGAGGAAGACTAGATGTGGGTATCATGCGGATTATAGTAGTCTTTGCTGGGACCAGTTCTTGCTCTTTCTCTCGCGGCCATTGATGTACGGACCATAGCTCATATTCCACAAGTTTGAAACTTGTTTCTACTCAAAAGAAGAACTAAAAGGCTACTTAAAGCTTCACGGTTCAAAATACTTTCAAAAGGAGCCATCTTTCAACCTCCTTCACTGAGCCGTATTCATCTTCCTCATCGGGCTGTTGAAACCCAGAATCCGTACACCTTTCTAATCTCCTCAAAGGCAGCTCCTCTTGTCTCCTTTCTCAACAAACCCTTCCTTCCTGCATCCGGTGAAGTCATTTAAGACCAAAAGAAGACATTTTGCTTCATGATTCAAGTCTGAGGGTCTTGTATCTATCCGTACAAGTTTGAGGGTTTTACAGCTGAAGTTCCAGACTAAGTAAAGGAGGCTCTTTTCGTCCCATTTTAAGTCTTCTTGCCAGAACCAATCATCAATCTACTCGAACAACAGTGATCTTTGCCTTACCGTGAAGACCAAGCTTTATCCACCATTGTTGTACGGACCTAAAACCTTCCCCATGGAGAACACTCGCCAAATAGCCGTTCCAGTGATCCTTAAAGGTTTAAACTATGTCTTATGGTCTCGCATGATAAAAACTGCTCTTGGAGGCCGGGGTTTGGGAGATCATCTCCTATTCAATGAAGCACCTCCTAGTCTAATCCAGAATGAAGATGGTGATGAAATGGTCATCACGGATGAGCGAAAGTGGCATCAGGAGGACCTATATGTCCTATCCGTTCTGCAAAACTCCTTAGATGGTCCAATCCTGGAGTCCTACTCACACTGTGAAACATCAATGGAACTATGGACTATTCTCAAGAAGGTCTATGGTAACACCTCCAACCTTAGCAGGATCTTTCAAGTCAAGCAGCCCATCAACAATCTAAGTCAAGACGATCCAGACTTCACCTCCTTGTTTGGGAAGTTCAGTTCCTTATGGGCAGAATTAGATATGCTCCGACCTGTGTCCTTTGATCCAGAAGTCATTAAGGAAAGGCGGGAACAAGATAAAGTCTTTAGCCTTCTCATGATTCTCAGTCCCACATACAACGATCTCATTAAACACATCTTGAGGGCAGATAAACTTCCCTCCCTTGAAGATGTATGCTCTCAAATACAGAAGGAATCCGGATCAAATGGATTGTTTGGAAGAAAAGGTGACCTTCTCACGGCTCACAAAAGCACATACAAGACTGAAGAAGAACCCATCTCAGCAAATAAAGGGTTTTACAAACCGGAAGACAAGAAGAGCATAATGTGTGATCATTGTAAACAGAAAGGACATTCCAGAGATAAGTGTTGGATTCTTCATCCACATCTCAAGCCAAACAAGTGGAAGGAAGTTCCTAGAGCTCATTTTACTCAGGAAACTGGATACTATCCCAAGAAGAACCTCCCATACCAAATCGCTCACGGCCCAGCTAGCTCTAATCAACAAGCCAGCTCCTCAAGTTCATCATGCATTGGAAGTTCTCAAACTCACCCAGCTCATATGGTGCCATACCAACCAATGCAGTCAGAGTATGTCAGGAAATCCGATCTTGAAGCTCTCATCAAAGCATTCAAAGACAACTCTGGTAATGCGATTGTTGGTAGATCATTACATGCCTCATTTAATGCTTTCACTAAGACTAAACCATTAATTGTAGATTCAGGGGCATCTCACCATATGATCAGTGATATGAATTTGATTAAGAACATTGAACCGGCTGTAGGGAATGTCTTGATAGCAAATGGAACAAATGTGCCAATAGAAGGAATAGGTGATCTTAGATTATTCAATAAGGAATCTAGAGCCTTTTATATGCCCTCATTCACTTCTAACCTTCTATATGTCAAGAGAGCTACAACCGATTTAAACTGTCATGCTATCTTTGGGCCTAATGACTTTGTGTTTCAGGATATTGAAACTATGGAGATTCTTGGACAAGGTGTTACCAGAAATGATATATATGTGCTTGAAGACTTATCTCCTAGTTCTCCTAGTCGTTTAGCTTCCTGTTTTTCAAATTTCAATAATTCTAAGATGAATGGTGATTTGTGGCATGCTAGGCTTGGTCATCCTCATCTTAAAGTACTAGAGTTAATGTTCCCTAGGATGTCTTTCAATAATGAACTATGTGAAGCTTGTATCCTTGGAAAACACTGTAGGTCTGTTTTTCCTAAGTCTCAAACAATGTATGAAAACTGCTTTGATCTTGTTCACTCTGATGTTTGGACTGCCCCATGTGTCTCTAGAGATAATCACAAGTATTTTGTTAGTTTCATAGATGAGAAGTCAAAATACACTTGGGTTACCTTAATGCCATCTAAGGGTAGAGTTCTTGAAGCGTTTATGAGTTTTAACAAGTATGTGACTAACTAATATGATGCTAAAGTTAAATGTCTAAGATCAGATAACGGTGGGGAGTATACTAGCCAGGCCTTTAAACACTATCTCAACAAACATGGAATTGAGCACCAGACAAGTTGTCCCTATACCCCTCAGCAGAATGGAGTTGCTGAGAGGAAAAACAGACACTTAATGGAGGTGACTAGAGCCATGATGTTTCATAGGAAGGTTCCTAAACAGTTTTGGGGTGATGCCTTAGTTACGGCCTGCTACTTAATCAACAGACCAAAATCCTTCATGACATTTCACCGTTTGAGGTACTTACTAAAACCAAACCTCATCTTGATCATATTAGAGTGTTTGGATGTGTTTGCTATGTGTTGATCCCAGGGGAACAGAAGAACAAGTTAGAGGCTAGGAGCACAAAGGCCATGTTTCTTGGATATTCAACCACACAGAAAGGGTACAAGTGCTACAATACTGATACCAACCGTGTTCTTATCTCCCGGGATGTTAAGTTTCTTGAAGACAAAAGCTATTTCTCGGATGGTACGTGGGAGTCTATCAAATACATATCTTCTCAATCGCCCAACCAGGCTGAGAATTTAAAGAAGATCTTAGAGAACTTGGGTATATCCTCTTTTGGGCCAGACACTCATCAGCATTCGCAGCATCATCCTCTTCATCCTGAGGAGGGACAACAAGACTATGGTCATGATGAGAAGGATGAAGACCCAGCTACTAATTCAAATAACATCCAAAGAAGAGAATCTGAACCTGAGTCACAAACCGGTCCAAGTAACTCTGAAAGAAACTCAGAAGCTGAAGTTGGTTCGAGTTCTGGAAATACCAATGATCAACATCAACACTCGCATGAAGTACCAGCATCATTAGAACTCCGGAGAAGCACTAGACAACGATTTCCTCCAGCAAACTGGAAGAACACGAGAGTTTACTACAATAGTAATGCAGTGGCTCATCCTACTCAAGCGGTTTGCAACATGGTCCATATTCCACAACAACATCTTGCTTTCACAGGCAGTCTTGATCAAGAGTTAGTTCCCAAGACTTATGATGAAGCTAAGGAGCTAAAAGTCTGGAGGGATGCCGTGGGAGCAGAAAGAACTGCAATGGAGAAAAATCATACATGGGATGAAGCAGACTTACCAAAAGTAAAGAAGGCAGTGAGCTCTAGATGGATTTTCTCCATCAAATACAAAAGTAATGGGGAGATTGAGAGATATAAGGCCAGACTGGTAGCAAGAGGATTCACCCAGACCTATGGAGAAGATTACAGAGACACATTTGCTCCAGTAGCAAAAATGCATACAATCAGAGTTGTTTTGTCTCTTGCTGCAAACTTAGACTGGGAACTATGGCAGATGGATGTCAAAAACGCATTCCTTCAAGGAGAATTAGAAGAAGAAGTCTACATGACCCCTCCACCTGGATTAGAAGACTCAGTTGCACCAGGGAAAGTCCTTAGATTAAGAAAGGCAATCTATGGCCTTAAACAGTCACCTAGGGCCTGGTATCACAAGTTGAACGTCACTCTAAGAGACAGAGGTTTCAGGAGATCAGAATCCGATCACACCTTGTTCACCTTACATAGCCAAGAAGGTATAGTTGTCATTCTCATTTATGTGGATGATATTATCATCTCTGGGAATGACAAGGTAGGAATTTCTGCTACAAAAGAATATCTTAAAGCTATGTTTGACATTAAAGATCTTGGTGAACTCAAATATTTCTTGGGTATTGAAGTCTGCAGGTTTAAAGATGGGTTGTTTATATCTCAGAGGAAATACATTGTAGACTTACTAACTAATGCAGGAATGATGGATTCAAAAGCAGCAAGAACGCCCTTAGAAGATGGTTACAAGGCTAAAACTGAGGGGGAGCAAGATGAAGAGACATTTGAGGATCCGAAGCTATACAGGAAACTTGTTGGTAAGCTCATATATCTGACAATTACAAGACCTGACTTGTGTTTTGTTGTGAATCAGGTAAGTCAGTATATGAAAGCCCCTGGGAAGAATCATTGGATGATGATACAACGCATTCTGAGATACTTGAAAGGGACTTACACTCAGGGAATATGGATGGGAAAGAATGGAAACGCTGAAGTAGTTGGCTATTGTGATGCTGATTGGGCTGGGGATAGGAAAGACAGAAGATCAACTACTGGTTATTGCACCTTCATAGGTGGTAATCTTGTCACTTGGAAGACAAAGAAGCAGAAAGTAGTATCCTGTTCAAGTGCTGAAGCTGAATATAGGGCTATGAGGAAGTTAACTACCGAGTGTATATGGCTAAAGGCTCTTCTCAAAGACTTCAGCATTGAAAGCAACACACCTATCACAATGCATTGTGATAATCAGGCAGCCATTCATATTGCATCCAATTCTGTCTTCCATGAACGAACCAAGCACATTGAGGTGGACTGCCACAAGGTTAGAGAGGCTGTGGAGAAAGGAATCATACTTCCATGCTATACAAGAAGTTCTGATCAATTGGCTGATATCTTCACCAAGGCGGCAAGTTTGAAGGTTTGTGAGTTCATTCATACTAAGCTTGGACTCACAACCCTACCATTCCAGTAACTTCCCTATCATGAAGGATTCATACTCTTTTTCCCTTAGAATGTTTTTCTCCCACTGGGTTTTGCATTCTAAGGTTTTTAATGAGGTGAATCCTCTTGATGTCCAAGTTTTAATCATTCACCAATGATGTAAAACTTGAGGGGGAGTGTTGGAATGAGTAAGCAATTCACCAAGGGAAGGAGTGTTAACGGCTAGTAATGAATCTTCTAGAAGGATTGGTGACTCACCTCTGCCAGCACAAAAGGGGAAAGAGGCGCCAGCACTAAAGAGGAAGCTCACACTCTTACCTAAAGTAGTCGCTTCTAGGTTATCTATTTCTATATAAAAGGATCATTAAGGTCTCTCTTTGTAATCAAGAAATCCTATTCTAATAATATGTGTTTTCTCAACCTCTCGCCTAAACTCTCTCCACTCTTCCTAAACTTCTAAAAATCTCATGGATTAGACTAGGAGGTGCTTCATTAAATAGGAGATGATCTCCCAAACCCCGGCCTCCAAGAGCAGTCTTTATCATGCGAGACCATAAGACATAGTTTAAACCTTTAAGGATCACTGGAACGGCTATTTGGCGAGTGTTCTCCATGAGGAAGGTTTTAGGTCCGTACAGCAATGGTGGATAAAGCTTGGTCTTCACGGTAAGGCAAAGATCACTGTTGTTTGAGTAGATTGATGATTGGTTCTGGTAAGAAGACTTGAAATGGGACGAAAGGAGCCTCCTTTACTTAGTCTGGAACTTCAGCTGTAAAACCCTCGAACTTGTACGGACAGATACAAAACCCTCTTCTTGAATCTTGAAGCAAAATGCCTTCTTTTGGTCTTAAATGACTTCACTGGATGCAGGAAGGAAGGGTTTGTTGAGAAAGGAGACAAGAGGAGCTGCCTTTGAGGAGATTAGAAGGGTGTACGGATTCTGGGTTTCAACAGCACGAAGAGGAAGATGAATACGGCTCAGTGAAGGAGGTTAAAAGATGGCTCCTTTTGAAAGTATTTTGAACCGTGAAGCTTTAAGTAGCCTTTTAGTTCTTCTTTTGAGTAGAAACAAGTTTCAAACTTGTGGAATATGAGCTATGGTCCGTACATCAATGGCCGCGAGAGAAAGAGCAAGAACTGGTCCCAGCAAAGACTACTATAATCCGCATGATACCCACATCTAGTCTTCCTCAACTCATCACCAATGGTTCTGAGGATCTTAGATCTCAGAGAGGATAGGCTAGAACATGTTTACCATAGATTAAGTGCTTTAAGATTCAGAGAAGAAAAGATTTGCGGATTGAAAAGAAAGAGAAAATAAGAGTTTACGAATGATTCAGGGAAGATTTGTGAGCAAACGCTCTGATACCATGATAGTTTTAGAAGTTTAGGAAGAGTGGAGAGAGTTTGGAGAGAGTTTTAGGCGAGAGATTGAGTAAACACATATTATTAGAATAGGATTTCTTGATTACAAAGAGAGACCTTAATGATCCTTTTATACAGAAATAGATAACCTAGAAGCGACTACTTTAGGTAAGAGTGTGAGCTTCCTCTTTAGTGCTGGCGCCTCTTTCCCCTTTTGTGCTGGCGCCTCTTTCCCCTTTTGTGCTGGCAGAGGTGAGTCACCAATCCTTCTAGAAGATTCATTACTAGCCGTTAACACTCCTTCCCTTGGTGAATTGCTTAATTATTCCCACATCAAGTATCTAAGAATCCTTTCTAACATTCGCCAATGGTAAACTGTAGGTTCCTGCATCTGCTGACTCACCTGATTCACTGCAAAACAAATATCAGGCCTAGTTAGAGTAAGATATATAAGTTTACCTACCAGCCTCCTGTATAGTTTTGGATCTTCATACAGTTCTTCATCCTGCTCCCCCTTACTAGCGGATTTGTACTCATCTTCCAAAGGTGTGCAAACTGATTTTGCTTCCATCTTTCCTGTTTCTTTTAACAATTCAAGAGTATATTTCCTTTGGGACAAAAACAAACCCTCTTTAGATCTACATATTTCTATACCTAAGAAATATTTCATCAGACCAAGATCTTTAATATCAAATTTCGATTTAAGATAAGCCTTAGTCTCTAGAATACCTTCCTTATTACTCCCTGTGATAATTATATCATCAACATAAACCAACACTACAATAATACCTGAGCAGCTAGGAAGAGTAAAGAGAGTGTGATCAACTTCAGACCTTCTAAAACCTTTATCCCTCAAAGTCATACTTAGTTTATGATACCAAGCTCTAGGAGATTGTTTTAACCCATAAATGGCCTTTCTTAATCTCAAAACATTATTACCATTTACTAAATCTTCTAATCCAGGAGGTGGTCTCATGTATACCTCTTCTTCTAATTCTCCTTGAAGAAAGGCATTCTTTACATCCATCTGCCACAACTCCCATTCTAAATTAGTGGCTAAAGAAAGAACAATCCTAACAGTGTGGAGTTTTGCAACCGGTGCAAATGTATCTCCAAAATCTTCACCATATGTTTGAGTGAACCCTCTAGCAACTAATCTAGCCTTATACCTTTCAATCTCACCATTACTTTTGTATTTAATGGTGAAAACCCATTTTGAACTTACCGCTTTCTTACCTTTGGGTAGATATGATTCATCCCAAGTATGATTTCTTATCATTGCCTCTTTTTCATCTTGAACAGCATCTCTCCATACTTTTAGCTCCATAGCTTCCTCATATGTGTTAGGAATTTGATTTTGGTCCAGAGAGCTTATGAATACCTGGTGTTCTTCTGGAAAATAAGCAAAAGAGCAAGTTGCTTGTATAGGATGTTCCACAGCATTAGCATTATAGTAAACCCTAGTATTGATCCAGTTGGCTGGATCTTTTCTAATCCTTGTACTTCTTCTTAGTATTTGAGGTGATTCAATAACAGCTATCTCATGATCATCTTCAGCTTCTATTCCTTGTGGACTTTGGATGTGGTCATGGTCTTGATCGGAAACCATAGAACTACTCTCCCCCTCACGAACATGACCGCGATCCAATGTGGACAATGAGCCAGGTAAATGCTCCCCCTCACGAACAGGCCATGATTCACAATCAAAACTTGGCGTACCTCGTACCTGACCATGCTCAGTCCTTGCAGAACCATGATCATTGCCAACCGGGACAGTCACATTTGAATCTAATGTATGCTCCTGTCTCTGCGGTACCTCCTGAGAAACTTCCGGACCAATGACCGGCTTTAATGCAGGCTGCCTAGAAACATCAAAACTTTCTAACAACTTTTTAAGATAAGCATTAGCATCATCACTAGATTTAGAGATGTCTTGTATAGTTTCCCAAGTGCCATCAGTATAATAAGACTTATTTTCCAAAAATTTAACATCCCTTGAAACTAATACCCTTTGTAATTCAGGATCATAGCATTTATAACCTTTTTGAGTGGAAGAATAGCCTATAAAGATTGCTTTAGTACTTTTTTCATCCAACTTGTTCCTGTTATTCCCTGGTATGAAAACATAACACACACAACCAAACACTTTTAAATGATCAAGGTGTGGTTTAATGTTGTTTAATACCTCAAATGGTGACATGTCATGAAGAACTTTAGTTGGTGTTCTATTAATCAAATAGCAAGCTGTAAGCACTGCATCTCCCCAAAATCTCTTAGGCACATTCCTATGAAACATCATAGATCTGGCTACCTCCATAAGATGCCGGTTTTTGCGCTCAGCCACACCATTCTGCTCAGGTGTGTATGGGCAAGTAGTTTGATGAAGAATTCCATATTTGAGAAGATAATCTCTGAAAGCCTTACTTGTATATTCTCCTCCATTATCAGTCCTAAAAACTTTCATCTTTGCATTATATTGGTTAGTGACATAAGAATGAAAGTTAATGAAAGATTCTAGAACTCTATCTTTGGAAGGAAGTAAAGTAATCCATGTATATTTAGATTTCTCATCTATGAATGTAACAAAGTATTTTTGTTGTTCTCTAGAAGCACAAGGAGCTGTCCAAACATCAGAATGAATTAAATCAAAGCAATGATCATAAGTAGTAGATGAATTAGGAAAAACTGTCTTGCAATGTTTACCAAGGATGCAAGCTTCACATTCATTTTGATTAAAAGAAATTTTTGGAAACATGAGTTCAAGAGCTTTAAAATGAGGATGGCCTAATCTAGCATGCCACAATGATCCATCATTCATCTCATTACTACTAGACAAACAAGATACTCCACTAGAAGATAGGTCACTTAAAACGTAAAGATCATCCTTAGTACCGCCTCTGCCAAGTACTTTCTTTGTGTCAATATCCTGAAAACAACACTCATTAGGACTAAAAATCACATTGCAATTTAAGTCAGTTGTAGCTCTTTTCACAGAAACCAAATTTGATGTAAAAGATGGCATATAAAATGCTTTACTATCTTTTTCAAACAATCTTAGATTACCTATACCTTTGATTGGAATTTTAGTTCCATTTGCAATAACAACATTTCCTAGGGCAGGTTCTAAGTCATTTATCAACCCTATATCACTAATCATGTGATGGGATGCTCCAGAATCAACAATTAAAGGCTTATTACTAGCATGAACATTATAAGAAGCATGAAGTGATTTACCAACAATTTTACCAGAATTCTCTTGGAGGGCTTTGATGATAGCATCTAGATCAGACTTGGTAACATAGTCTTGGCCGGATGATGAAGAGGCAAGTTGTGTTGGAATGAAGAAGAATGATGAATGCATCTAAGTGAAGTATTGGCGACATCTCCATGTGTTTGTCTTAGACTTGTGTAGGTTAATGATAAGTGTATCTCTGTATCCAAACAAGTCTAGAATAGGATTAGTATAAATAGATGTCTCTCACTCTCTTTGTAAGTATGAAAATTCATTTTTCTAAAAATCATAATAAGATCATTCTCTTTTCTCTCTAAATCTCTTTCTCTCTCAATCTCTAATTCTCAAATTCTCTCAATCATCAAATCTTTCATGGTATCAGAGCCAAGTTTGATCAAACTGGCACAAGAATTTTGAAATCTTTCTGTTTCTAACTCGCGATCAACAACCCAGCCTCGAAGAGAAGTCCGTCGCGGATCCGCCGTGTTCGTCGATCCTCCACCACAAGAATTCACGATTTCTTGCCAGATTCTTTCTCCAGGACGATTCTCCGGCGAATTCTGTGGATTTCCTCGTTGATTTCATTGAATTTGGTTGCTTGAATCAAAAGTTACATCAAATCTTCTCCACGGTGGTTCGCGACGATCTCCGCCGAAGGTACCTGGATTTCAAAGGTGCATAACTACTTCGATTCTTCACCAAATTAAGCGTTTCCAAAGCCAAAACTCAAGTTTATTGAGTCCAGATGATGAATCGGGAGGTCCGCTTTGCTCAATTTCAAGTTTCGAAGTCTTCTTCGTCGATTTCTTGAAATCGGTTCTAGTTCGCGCGCTTCTTGGTACTCGGCTTTGATCTTCAATCCTTGCTCGATCCTTTTCAATTCTGGATTGATCCGATCTTGATTTAGGTTCTTGTGAAGGAATTCTGGAGATTTGATTACAATTTACTGAGTTCTTACTTTCAAAATTCGATTTCTTGCAAAAGAAGGAAGCTAGGATCTAACTGATTTAGGCGGGAAATTCAAAATTGGTGATAAACTCAATTTTTTTTCTCTGGATCTTCTGCTGGTTCATTGTGTGGAGTATTTGAAGTTAATTGTTGACGGATTAGGCAAGTAGTAGTCTGCTGAAAGTGTGGTTATCTCGTCTTGGTCTCTTGTTGGTTCGTGTGTGGCTGCGCTTGTTGTTTTTGTCTGTGCAGACTTGAATTCGATCCAATGGAGATGAATCCTCAAATGAAAGCTCCTGTAATGCTTCAAGGAGCAAATTATTTGCTTTGGTCCAGGACGATACGGACCACTCTATGCAGCAAAGGGCTGTGGAATCACATTCAGCAATCCGCACCTATGCTAACCGATGATGAATCTCAAGTTGAACATGCTGAACATGCCCTCTGGTTTCAGCAAGATCAAATGGTATTGGCTATTCTTCAATGCTCTCTAGCTAGTTCTCTTTTAGAAGCATACTCTTATTGCTCTAGTGCTAAGGAACTTTGGGAGACATTAAAGACAGTTTATGGCAATACTACTAACCTCTTAAGAATATTTGAGGTAAAGAAAGCTTTGAATGAGCTTAAACAGGAAGATATTGAGTTTACCAAACACTATGGATCATTCAGAGCCTTGTGGGCAGAGCTGGAGATGCTTAGACCAGCTTCAATTGATCCACTCACTCTTCTTGAAAGGAGAGAGCAAGATAAGGTGTTTGGGCTGCTTTTGACTTTGAACAATTCATACACTGACTTGATAAAACATATTCTCAGGGAAGATAAGCTACCAAGTCTTGAGGATGTTTGTGCAAAGATTCAAAAGGAACAGGGGTCACATGAACTCTTTGGGCACAAAAGTGAAATGGTGGTGGCGCATAAGGGTGTTTTTCGATCGGCTCCAGCTGACATCAAGAGGAAGAAGCAGCTGTGTGACCATTGTAAGAGAACAGGCCATAGCAAGAAGGAGTGTTGGGTGCTTCATCCAGAACTCAAGCCTAGCTGGTTTGTTGAGAGGAGCAAGAAATCTTCAACCGGTCCTGGTTCTTCTAACATGGTTCATGTTGTAGGTAGCTCAAGTGCGTGTACCATGGAACCGGCGAATGCATCCTCTTCAACTATGGCTAACCAAAATGAATATGTCACAAGGGCTGATCTAGAAAATCTTCTCAAGGCATTCAAGTCTGGTAATGTATTGGGTAAAACTTATCATGTTTCCTTAAACACATCTATGGCTTCTAACTCCTTAATTGTTGATTCTGGTGCATCTCATCATATGATTAAAGACTTAGGTTTGCTAGACAATGTTGAACCTGCCTTAGGAAGTGTTGTGATTGCAAATGGAGTTAATGTACCAATTAAAGGAGTAGGTAACCTTAGGGTGTTTGATAAGGAATCCAAGGCTTTTTATATGCCTTCTTTTACATCCAATTTACTCTCTGTTAAAAGAGCTACTACTGATTTGAATTGTCAAGCTATCTTTGGTCCTAATGATTTTTACTTTCAGGATATTGAGACAAGTAGGAAGTTTGGCCAAGGAACTACAAGGAATGACTTGTACGTGCTAGAAGATTTACCTGCCTTCCCATTACAACCGTGTGCAAATAAAGTTGATATGACCTTAAATGCTGAATTGTGGCATGCTAGACTAGGACATCCCCATTCTAGAGCCCTTGAATTGACTGTACCTGGAATAAAATTGCTTAATCACATTTGTGAATCTTGTATTCTTGGAAAGCATAGTAGAGCAGTTTTTGAACAATCATCTCATGCTTATGATAATTGCTTTGATTTAGTACATTCTGATGTTTGGACATCTCCCTTTCCTTCTAGAGAAAATCAAAAGTATTTTGTTACTTTTATTGATGAAAAATCTAAGTATACTTGGGTAACATTGCTTAATTCAAAGGATAGGGTGTTTGATGCTTTTCTTAACTTTCAGACATATGTTACTAACCAATATAATGCCAAGTTAAAGATTTTTAGGACTGACAATGGAGGGGAGTATACTAGTACCAAGTTTCAGCAACACCTAGCCAAGCATGGCATTGAACATCAAACAAGCTGTCCTTACACTCCACAACAAAATGGAGTAGCTGAGAGGAAAAACAGACATTTGATGGAGGTTGTGAGAACAATGATGTTTCACAAGAAGGTTCCCAAAAGATTTTGGGGAGATGCATTACTAACTGCATGTTATCTAATCAATAGAACTCCAACCAAAGTTCTAGATGATTTGAGTCCTTTTGAGGTATTAAACAAAACCAAGCCAATTATTGATCATTTAAGAATTTTTGGGTGTGTTTGTTTTGTTTTGGTGCCAGGGGAACTTAGGAATAAGCTGGAACCAAAAAGCATCAAGGCTATGTTTCTAGGATACTCCCCTACTCAGAAAGGATACAAATGCTACAATCCAGAATCTAGAAGGGTTCTGGTGTCTAGGGATGTCAAGTTCCAAGAGAATAAAGGATTCTATGAAGATGGAACTTGGGAAGATCTTAAAGACATATCTACATCAAATTCTGATCAGGCTGAGAACCTAAGGAAAATTTTAGAAAACCTTGGCATAGTCCAGCCTCACCAACCAGCTCCTGTCCATGTACCGCAGCAACAGGGTCCAGGTCCGACTAATAGCTGGCATGATCCGGCTGCATCCAACCGGACGACTTCTGGTCATGACCGTCCAAGAAGTGAAACCGTCCCTGAACCTGACCAGTCAACACATGATCCATGTGACGTTGCTTCAAGCTCGTCTCGTCCTACCTTAGTCCCCGGGGCTGTCCATGATTCATCTAGTGGCGCTAGTACTTCAAGTTCATCCAACATTCACTCACTGCCCTCTCCACCATCAAGTCCTCCTGAACAGCATCCTCTTGACCATGAGGGGGGAGAAGAGAGTACACATGCTCAAGATGATATTCTAGTTTCAGCATCAAAAAGGCCAAGGGATCAACCTAATCTTGTACAAGCCGCTTTAGAGGAAGAAACAAATCAACCTGTGGCCCTCAGAAGAAGTACAAGGCAGAGGTTCCCAGCTGACAATTGGAAGAATACAAGGGTGTACTACAACCACAATGCAGTAGCACATCATGATCAGGGAGTATGTTCTCTAATTACTATTCCTACTAATCATGTTGCTTTCACTGTGAGTTTAGATAAAGAACAGATTCCTAAAAGCTATGAGGAGGCTATGGAGATTAAGGAATGGAGAGATGCCATTCAAGATGAGAAACAAGCTATGGAGAAGAATGGAACCTATGCCCCAGCCATCTTACCAAAAGGAAAAAAGGCTGTAAGTTCAAAATGGATATTCACCATTAAGTATAAAAGCAATGGTGAGATAGATAGGTATAAAGCTAGGTTGGTGGCTAGAGGATTCACACAGACTTATGGTGAAGACTATAGGGATACCTTTGCTCCAGTAGCTAAACTTTACTCTGTTAATGTTGTTCTTTCTCTTGCTACTAACCTTGAATGGGACTTGTTCCAAATGGATGTTAAGAATGCTTTCTTACAAGGTGAACTAGAGGAAGAAGTGTACATGACACCACCACCAGGTTTGGAAGATGAAGTTAATGGTGGCAACACTCTCAGACTAAGAAAGGCAATCTATGGTCTTAAGCAATCTCCAAGAGCTTGGTATCATAAGCTGAATGTAACTCTAAGGGATAGAGGTTTCAAAAGGTCAGAAGTTGAACACACCCTGTTTACACTTAAGAGTAAGGAAGGTATTGTGGTTATACTTATCTATGTGGATGACATAATCATATCAGGAAGTGATAAAGTTGGTATTGAATCAACTAAAACCTATTTGAAAAGTGTTTTTGATATTAAGGATCTAGGAGAATTGAAATATTTCTTAGGAATTGAAATATGTAGATTCAAGGAAGGTCTCTTCTTATCTCAAAGGAAATATATTGTGGATTTACTAACCTCCACAGGCATGTTTGAAGCTAAACCAGCTAAGACACCCCTTGAAGAAGGCTACAAAATAGAACCTGAGGGGGAGCTAGGAAATGACAAGTTTCATGATGCAAAATTGTACAGACAGGTGGTTGGTAAGCTTATTTACTTAACCATCACTAGACCTGACCTATGTTTTGCAGTAAATCAGGTATCTCAACATATGCAAGACCCAAGGACAAGGCATTGGGATATGATCATTCGCATTTTGAGATATCTGCAAGGAACTAAGGAACAAGGTATATGGATGGGATGTAATAAGAACACAGAGGTTGTAGGCTATTGTGATGCAGATTGGGCAGGAGACAGAGAAGATAGGAGAAGCACAACTGGCTATTGCACTTTCATAGGAGGTAATCTTGTAACTTGGAAGACTAAGAAGCAAAAGGTTGTATCTTGTTCTAGTGCAGAGGCTGAATACAGGGCCATGAGGAAGCTCACAACAGAATGCATTTGGTTGAAGCAACTCCTCTTTGACATTTTAGGCGAGAGCTTAGAATCTCCAATCACTGTCCATTGTGATAATCAAGCTGCCATACACATTGCCTCTAACTCTGTGTTTCATGAGAGAACCAAGCATATTGAGGTTGACTGTCATAAGGTAAGGGAAGCTATTGGTAATGGTACAATTCTACCTTGCTACACAAGGAGTGAAGATCAGCTAGCTGATGTGTTTACCAAAGCTGTAACCTTGAAGACAGGCGGTTCCATCTACCCTAGACTTGGTTTGATGTCTCTTCCACACCAATGATCCCAACATGGAGTGTTATACTCTTTTTCCCTAGAAAAGGTTTTGTCCCAATTGGGTTTTCCTTCTCTAGGTTTTTAATGAGGTAATGCTTCATGGTTGCAAGCTTAGGCATTCTCCATGTCTTAAGCTTGAGGGGGAGTGTTGGAATGAAGAAGAATGATGAATGCATCTAAGTGAAGTATTGGCGACATCTCCATGTGTTTGTCTTAGACTTGTGTAGGTTAATGATAAGTGTATCTCTGTATCCAAACAAGTCTAGAATAGGATTAGTATAAATAGATGTCTCTCACTCTCTTTGTAAGTATGAAAATTCATTTTTCTAAAAATCATAATAAGATCATTCTCTTTTCTCTCTAAATCTCTTTCTCTCTCAATCTCTAATTCTCAAATTCTCTCAATCATCAAATCTTTCAAGTTGCACTTCCTTTCCTGGTCTTTGTACATTCTCAATGGTAGTCATGGGCCGTGAGACAGGAAAAGGAGCACTCACTTGATTTCCTTTTCCAGTTAAGTTGTTTTTGAACCCAGTTGTCTTGTTACCATTGTTGAAGTCACGCCACCTTGGTATGGAAGCCGGTTTCAGGTGTGGATGGAGTGTCCAACACTGGTCCTTATTATGACCTTTCCTCTTACAGTGAGCACATACAAACACTCGCCTATCATCCCCTCTGAAGAAACTTTTATTTGCGGTAACCAAATCCCCTTTACTTCCAAACAAACCTTGTGAACCCTGCTCTTTTTGGACTTTAGCACACACATCATCCAAGCTTGGTAACTTGTCTTCTCGTAGCAGGTGTTTAATCAAGTCAGTATAGCTTGAGTTCAAGGTCATTAAGAGTCCAAAGACTTTGTCTTGCTCCCTTCTCTCATGTAGGGTCATTGGATCAGTAGTAGCTGGTCTCAACATTTTTAGCTCTGCCCAAAGAGCTCTATAAGTTCCAAAGTGTTTGGTAAATTCCACCTCCTCCTGTCTAAGTTCACTAAGTGATTTCTTGACCTCAAAGATCCTCATTAAATTGGAAGTATTCCCATAGACATTCTGAAGGGTATCCCATAAATCTTTTGCATTTTCACAGTATGAGTAGGCTTCTAGCAGAGACTTTTCAAGAGAATTTTGTAAAATGGATAGAACCATTTGATCCTCCTGGAACCATTTACCTTCTTCCTCAGAATGAACTTCCTGATCCTCCAAAACCTCTCCTTCTACGACATGGTTAGGTGCATTATTGTGAAGAATATGTGACCATAAACCCCTACTACACAATGTCGTCTTCATAGTTCTAGTCCAGAGGAGATAGTTTGCTCCTTTGAGTATGATTGGTGCCATACTGACGTCACACTATCACAGGAGATAGTTTGCTCCTTGTTTATGAAATTCCATAGATGCAGCCTGTGAATCACCTCACACCTTCTGATAGAGACAATGTGTGTTTAACAAACAGAGCAAACAAGAGCCGCAGCAACACAATATACAAGACCTTGTACCCTTGATCAATTCGCTTCAAACCACAGACGTCACACTATCACAACCTAATTCGATTCTGTACTAATAGCTTGAGGTGCAAGGAGCAAGATCGAGATGATAAACTTTCAAAGATTTCTCCTAATCACTTATTCTGCATCTATATGTATCAGTCCTTTAATGGTTATATGCAGGAAGAATCAAGAACAGACCTGATACTTTGCACACTGATGATCACAGAGAATCAAGAACAGAATTCGAATTGAATCGAATTACTCAGTCCAGAAAAAAAACTTATCTTCCAAGAACAAACTCGCGCCAAAAAAAAAAAAAAACAGAGACTCTTGATGATAGATTCGTTTCTTCACTGAATGTAGAAACCGGATTGATCGGAGATGAGAAACGATCGAAGCAGAGAACAAACACCGGTGGATTGAAGATCGATCTCAAATCAAATCGATATGTCGATCTTTTCTTGTGATCGACGAAATCGAAAGAAAATCCAATGAACAATGCTCGTTTCGAGATATTGAACCACAGAATCTATGTTGACGCTAGATTGGATCAATGATCGGCACTTTCTGTTGATTTTTCACCGATCAATAAACCAGAAACTGGAGAAATTTCGAAGATCGGTATCTTGCGTGAGAGAGAAGCGAAGAACACTTTCGCGATTTGCAGAACCAGAAATCCGATCACAGAAAAATTAATCGACGATCCAAACGACTGAAGATCGGCTCCTTCTGAAGACAATCAGCAAGTTTCAAAGATCCAGAGAGATCAATCCACGAAATCGAAGATTTTTCGAAGAACAGATTCAAACAAGATTTTGGCGCCAAAACTACAAGATCGAGATTTATGTTGCAAACCGTGCAATCGACGAGTCAACTCAAAGATTCCGATGAAGATTAGATCAGAAGCCACAGATTGAAGATGAAAAACGCCGGAAAACCTTTGCAGAATCACCAGAAACGTGATGAAGAATCAAGAATACTCCCGCAACCGATTTGGATTCAACAATTAAGAATCACCCAAGGATATTTCGAATGAAGAAAGAAGAATTTGCAGGAAAACCTGCTCTGATACCATGTGAGAATTAAGAATGTGATTGAAGATTATGAAAGAATCAACAGAGTTTAGTATAAGAATGAAGAAGAATGCAGAACATTAGAGAGAAAGAGAAAGAATTCGATTAAGAAGAGTTAGAGAAGAATGAAGTATTTTCTCATTAATGAATCAATGTGTACATCAGGTATTTATAGTAGATTATAAGATGTAACATGGCCATAGCCTTACACTTATTATTCGAAAGTAAATCCTAAGTATAGACCTTCTCTTTTTCTAAGAGTCATTAAACACTCCTTTTCTACACTTACTTGCCATTTATGGCGGCCATGATCCAGAGTCTATGAAGTTCATCAAGATGATCCTGAGATTCATAGACCAACTGGCCAATCCCTAGGCTAAGAAAACTCCACTCTTTTTCCCTTAGCATTGGTTTTATCCCACTGGGTTTTCCATGCTAAGGTTTTTAATGAGGGAGTTCTTCAAAGTTCCAAGCTTGATCTCTGGATCTTCTATGATCAAGCTTGAGGGGGAGTATTAGAGAGAAGAAAGAAAAGGCAACAAGGTCAGCCAAGTCCAAGCTCAGCATTAGCTCAATACTAAACTCCTAATGCTAAGCTTGAGGGGGAGTATTGGACTGAAGAGAGAAAGCGAAGGCCAACCAAATAGGAGGCAGCCCAGTCCGTATGCAAATAAGGAGGGGAACAATGCAGCCCATAAGCGGCCCATAGGAACAAGGCAGCCCAGCCCATATCAGCTAGAAGAAGGCCGCTCATAAACTACACTAGCATCACTTAAAGAATAAGGCCATCCATAATGTGCATTGCCCATAAGGAATGTTCCAGCCCATGTGAAGTCTATAGCCCAGACAGAAATAAAGGAGTGTTGAGGCCAAGGACCAGAGCCCATAAGTGTTGAAATGAAGAAGAATGATGAATGCATCTAAGTGTGTATTGGCGACATCTCCATGTACTTGTCTTAGACTTGTGTAGGTTAATGATAAGTGTATCTCTGTATCCAAACAAGTCTAGAATAGGATTAGTATAAATAGATGTCTCTCACTCACTTTGTAAGTATGAAAATCACTTTTTCTAAAAATTCTAATAAGATCATTCTCTCTTTTCTCTCTAATCTCTTTCTCTCTCAATCTCTAATTCTCAAATTCTCTCAATCATCAAATCTTTCATGGTATCAGAGCCAGGTTTGATCAATCTGGTGCTTAAAATTTCGCATTCTTCTTCAACAAGTAATCGAATTTTCTTTGGTCACAAGTAATCGGATTTCGCGATTCAAATTCAATCCATATTCACCGCGTCCAATCTGCAAGATCTTGAAGGTTTTGATTAGATTCTTCATCAAGATCATCTCATCGGCGAATCCTGTTGATTTCCCCGTTGAAATCTTTGATTTTGGTTGAGTAAATCAAAAATTACGATCGATTCTTACTCACGGTGGTTCGCGGTTGTTCATCGTCAGAAAACTCGACTGTTGATCGGTTTTTTCGTCAAGTATTCATCAAGTCTTCATCCTCGACAGTTCTCCGGCGAAATCTGTGACGATCCACGGTGATTTCATCGAATTTGATCATTGAAATCAAAAGTTATCAGTTTACCCGCCACAGGTGGTTACGCGATCACTCCGCCGCGAAACTCCAGAATTCAATCTTCGATTTCTTCTTCAATTCTTCATCAAATCTGGTGATTCCAAAGCAATTCTCATTAAAATTGATTCAAGATGATGAATCGGGAGGTCCGCTCAGCTCAATCTCAAGATTTGTGATCATTCTCACTGATTTTCTGAAATCAGACCGTCTTCGCACATCCTTGGGTATTTGGTTTCGATCTTCAGTTTTCTCTCAATCTTTTTCGAATCCTGCATGATCCAATCTTAGTTTAGGATCTTGTGAAGAAGTTCTGGAGATTTGATTGCAATTCACTGGTTTTTAATCCTCATTAGTCGATTTCTTGCTAGTGAAGAAAGTTCAATTTCAAAATCAGAAAAGGCGGGAATTTTAGAATTGTTGTTTTTCTTGGTCTTCAAGATTGGTTTTGCTTCTGGATCATCTGGTGAAGTAGTTTAGGTCTGTGGACAAGTTTTAAAGGATAGGCAGAAGGTTATCTGATTGATCCTGGTTTCTTGTCAAGCGTTTGTTTGGACTTTGTGTGGTCTTCTTGCGTGTGTGGCGTGGTTTGGTTGTTTGTGATTGTGCAGGCTTAAGATCGATTCTAATGGAGCTGCATCCACAAATGAAGGCTCCTATCATGCTCCAAGGAGCAAATTACTTGCTCTGGTCCAGGACAATGGGGACCACATTGTGCAGCAAAGGGTTATGGAACCATATCCAGCAACCGGCTCACATGATAACTGAGGAGGAAACTCAGGATGGAAATGCTGAAAAAACCCTATGGTTCCAGCAAGATCAAACGGTATTAGCTATTCTTCAATGCTCCCTTGCTAGCTCTCTTTTAGAAGCATACTCTTATTGCTCTAGTGCTAAGAAACTTTGGGAGACTTTGAAAACAGTTTATGGCAATACTACTAACCTCTTAAGAATTTTTGAGGTAAAGAAAGCTCTAAATGAGCTTAAACAGGAAGATGTCGAGTTCACCAAACACTATGGATCATTCAGAGCTTTGTGGGCAGAGCTGGAGATGCTTAGACCAGCCTCCATTGATCCTCTCACTCTTCTTGAAAGGAGAGAGCAAGATAAGGTGTTTGGGCTGCTAATCACTTTGAACAATTCTTACACTGACTTGATAAAACATATTCTCAGGGAAGATAAGTTACCAAGTCTTGAGGATGTTTGTGCAAAGATACAAAAGGAACAGGGGTCACATGAACTCTTTGGGCACAAAAGTGAAATGGTGGTGGCGCATAAGGGTGTTTTCCGATCGGTTGCAGCTGACATCAAGAGGAAGAAGCAGCTGTGTGACCATTGCAAGAGAACTGGCCATAGCAAGAAGGAGTGCTGGGTGCTCCATCCAGAACTCAAGCCTAGTTGGTTTGTTGAGAGGAGCAAGAAATCTTCAACCGGTCCTAGTTCTTCTAACATGGTTCATGTTGTAGGTTGCTCAAGCGCTTGTACTATGGAGCCGGTGAATGCTTCCTCCTCAACTATGGCCAACCAAACTGAATATGTGACAAAAGCTGATCTTGAAAATCTTCTCAAAGCATTCAAGTCTGGTAATGTGTTGGGTAAAACTTATCATGTTTCTTTAAACACATCTATGGCTTCTAACTCCTTAATTGTAGACTCTGGTGCATCTCATCACATGATTAAAGACTTAGGTTTGCTAGATCATGTTGAACCTGCTTTAGGAAGTGTTGTAATTGCTAATGGAGTTAATGTACCAATTAAAGGAGTAGGGAACCTTAGGTTGTTTGATAAGGAATCTAAAGCCTTTTATATGCCTTCTTTTACATCCAACTTACTCTCTGTTAAAAAGGCTACTATTGATTTGAATTGTAAGGCTATCTTTGGTCCTAATGATTTTTACTTTCAGGATATTGAAACAAGTCAGAAATTTGGCCAAGGAACTACAAGGAATGACTTGTATGTGCTAGAAGATTTACCTGCCTTTTCATTACAACCGTGTACAAATCATGTTGATATGACTCTAAATGCTGAATTGTGGCATGCTAGACTAGGACATCCACATTCTAGAGCTCTTGAATTGATTGTACCTGGAATAAAATTGCTTAATAACATTTGTGAATCTTGTGTTCTTGGAAAGCATAGTAGAACTGTTTTTGAACAATCAACTCATGCTTATGATAATTGCTTTGATTTAGTACACTCTGATGTTTGGACATCTCCCTTTTCTTCTAGAGAAAATCAGAAGTATTTTGTTACCTTCATTGATGAAAAATCTAAGTATACTTGGGTGACATTGCTTAATTCAAAGGATAGGGTGTTTGATGCATTTCTTAACTTTCAGACATATGTTACTAACCAATATAATGCCAAGATAAAGATTTTTAGGACAGACAATGGAGGGGAATATACTAGTACCAAGTTTCAGCAACACTTAGCCACACATGACATTGAACATCAAACAAGCTGTCCTTACACTCCACAACAAAATGGAGTAGCTGAGAGGAAGAACAGACATTTGATGGAAGTTGTGAGAACAATGATGTTCCACAAGAAGGTTCCTAAAAGATTTTGGGGAGATGCATTACTAGCTGCATGTTACTTAATCAATAGAACTCCAACTAAAGTTCTAGATGATTTGAGTCCTTTTGAGGTATTAAACAAAACTAAGCCAACTATTGATCATTTAAGAATTTTTGGATGTGTTTGTTTTGTTTTAGTACCAGGAGAACTTAGGAATAAGCTGGAACCAAAAAGCATCAAGGCTATGTTCCTAGGATACTCTCCTACTCAAAAAGGATACAAATGCTACAATCCAGAGAATAGGAGGGTCTTGGTGTCTAGGGATGTCAAGTTTAATGAGAACAAAGGTTTTTATGAAGATGGAACTTGGGAAGAACTTAAAGACATCTCTACATCCAATTCTGATCAGGCTGAGAATCTAAGGAAAATTTTAGAGAACCTTGGCTTAGTTCAACCAACCGCTCCAGCACCTGTCCATGTACCTCAGCAACATGATTCAAGCCCGAGTACTAGCTGGCATGGTCCGGCTACATCCAACCAGGAGACGATCTCTGGTCATGACCTTGCATCTAGCTCATCCCGTCCTGTCTCAGTTCCCGGGGCTGTCCATGATCCATCTACTGGTGCTAGTTCTTCCAGTTCATCAATGCCTTCTCCACCATCCAGTCCTCCTGAACATCCTCTTGACCGTGAGGGGGGAGAAGAGAGTACACATGCTCAAGATGATATTCTAGTTTCAGCATCAAAAAGGCCAAGGGATCAACCCAATCTTGTACAAGCCGCTTTGGAGGAAGAAACAAATCAACCTGTGGCACTCAGACGAAGTACAAGGCAGAGGTTCCCAGCTGAAAACTGGAAGAATACAAGGGTGTACTACAACCACAATGCAGTAGCACATCATGATCAGGGAGTATGTTCTTTAATTAGTATTCCTACTAATCATGTTGCTTTCACTGTGAGTTTAGATAAAGAACAGATCCCTAAGAGCTATGAGGAGGCTATGGAGATTAAGGAATGGAGAGATGCCATTTAAGATGAGAAACAAGCTATGGAGAAGAATGGAACCTATGCCCTAGCCATTTTACCAAAAGGAAAAAAGGCTGTAAGTTCAAAATGGATATTCACCATTAAGTATAAAAGCAATGGTGAGATAGATAGGTATAAAGCTAGATTGGTGGCTAGAGGATTCACACAAACTTATGGTGAAGACTATAGGGATACCTTTGCTCCAGTAGCTAAACTTCACTCTGTTAATGTTGTTCTTTCTCTTGCTACTAACCTTGAATGGGATTTGTTCCAAATGGATGTTAAGAATGCTTTCTTACAAGGTGAACTAGAGGATGAAGTGTACATGACACCACCACCAGGTTTGGAAGATGAGGTTAATGGCGGCAACACTCTCAGACTAAGAAAGGCAATCTATGGTCTTAAGCAATCTCCAAGAGCTTGGTATCATAAGCTGAATGTAACTCTAAGGGATAGAGGTTTCAAAAGATCAGAAGTTGAACACACTTTGTTTACACTTAAGAATAAGGAAGGTATTGTGGTTATACTTATCTATGTGGATGATATAATCATATCAGGAAGTGATAAAGTTGGTATTGAATCAACTAAAGCCTATTTGAAAAGTGTTTTTGATATTAAGGATCTAGGAGAATTGAAATATTTCTTAGGAATTGAAATATGTAGATTCAAGGAAGGTCTCTTTTTATCTCAAAGGAAATATATTGTGGATTTACTAACCTCCACAGGCATGTTTGAAGCTAAACCAGCTAAGACACCCCTTGAAGAAGGCTACAAAATAGAACCTGAGGGGGAGCTAGGAAATGACAAGTTTCATGATGCAAAATTGTATAGACAAGTGGTTGGTAAGCTTATTTACTTAACCATCACTAGACCTGACCTATGTTTTGCAGTAAATCAGGTATCTCAACATATGCAAGACCCAAGGACAAGGCATTGGGATATGATCATTCGCATTTTGAGATATCTGCAAGGAACTAAGGAACAAGGTATATGGATGGGATGTAATAAGAACACAGAGGTTGTAGGTTATTGTGATGCAGATTGGGCAGGAGACAGAGAAGATAGGAGAAGCACAACTGGCTATTGCACCTTCATAGGAGGTAATCTTGTAACTTGGAAGACTAAGAAGCAAAAGGTTGTGTCTTGTTCTAGTGCAGAAGCTGAATACAGGGCTATGAGGAAGCTCACAACAGAATGCATCTGGTTGAAGCAACTCCTCTTTGACATCTTAGGCGAGAGCTTAGAATCACCAATCACTGTCCATTGTGATAATCAAGCTGCCATACACATTGCCTCTAACTCTGTGTTTCATGAGAGAACCAAGCATATTGAGGTTGACTGCCATAAGGTAAGGGAAGCTATTGGAAATGGTACAATTCTACCTTGCTACACAAGGAGTGAAGATCAGCTAGCTGATGTGTTTACCAAAGCTGTAACCTTGAAGACAGGCGGTTCCATCTACCCTAGACTTGGTTTGATGTCTCTTCCACACCAATGATCCCAACATGGAGTGTTATACTCTTTTTCCCTAGAAAAGGTTTTGTCCCAATTGGGTTTTCCTTCTCTAGGTTTTTAATGAGGTAATGCTTCATGGTTGCAAGCTTAGGCATTCTCCATGTCTTAAGCTTGAGGGGGAGTGTTGGAATGAAAAAGAATGATGAATGCATCTAAGTGTGTATTGGCGACATCTCCATGTACTTGTCTTAGACTTGTGTAGGTTAATGATAAGTGTATCTCTGTATCCAAACAAGTCTAGAATAGGATTAGTATAAATAGATATCTCTCACTCACTTTGTAAGTATGAAAATCACTTTTTCTAAAAATTCTAATAAGATCATTCTCTCTTTTCTCTCTAATCTCTTTCTCTCTCAATTTCTAATTCTCAAATTCTCTCAATCATCAAATCTTTCAATAAGGAGCCCACAAGACCAAGATGTTCACGCCAAAGAGTGGTGGTTAAAGCTTCTAGAAGAGTTCTCCCCTTTATCAAAAACGTGGGAGTAGGAATTCAAATGAGGTCACATGTTCACCTTAAGCATATAGCTGTTGTGACATGTCACTTTCACTACCTTGGATCCACAGCCTAATTCAAATTCAAACAATCTTTGTCTGTCTATAAATATGTAGCATCTCCCATTTGTAAACCCAAGTGATATATATCTTCCTTTCTACTCCTCTCTAATGGCATTTTATGATCTTTGTGTTTTACTCTTTTATGATTTTGCCTAATCTTTCTTAATCTCCAACCATACAATCTCCTATTTCTCTTATTATTTCCGCAAATCTCAACAAGTACCTCAAACGGTGAGATGTCATGTAGGATTTTGGTCGGAAGTCTGTTGATTAAGTAGCAGGTCGTAACTAAGGCATCACCCCAAAACTGTTTAGGAACCTTCCTATGAAACATCATGGCTCTAGTCACCTCCATTAAGTGTCTGTTTTTCCTCTCAGCAACTCCATTCTGCTGAGGGGTATAGGGACAACTTGTCTGGTGCTCAATTCCATGTTTGTTGAGATAGTGTTTAAAGGCCTGGCTAGTATACTCCCCACCATTATCTGATCTTAGACATTTAACTTTAGCATCATATTGGTTAGTCACATACTTGTTAAAACTCATAAACGCTTCAAGAACTCTACCCTTAGATGGCATTAAGGTAACCCAAGTGTATTTTGATTTCTCATCTATTAAACTAACAAAATACTTGTGATTATCTCTAGAGACACATGGTGTAATGCCCCGTACCTTAGGTCGGATAAAACGACCATTCTGTTACGAACGCTCGTACATCCGCAGCCCGTACTACATGGTCGACCAGCCGACCGTCCGCTTGACAGCCGTACGCCCGTCCTGCACCCGTCCGTTCACCGCAGCTGATGTGGATTCCACTTAGAGAATTTAATTAATTAAATCTGCATGCATGCATCAGTGGAGTATACAGCTGTCAAAATCCACTAAGTATGGATTAATTAAATTATAAACTTGCATGGGTGGAGGAGGACAGCTGGCGGTTTCCACTTTGCATGCAAAGTGAGTGGATTTCATGCATTGGTCCATTCAGCATGAAGAACACTTGGCAAAATCCACTAACTTCACCTCCTGGCTATAAATACCACTCCCTGGCCTCACTAGAAAGTTAGAGAGAAAGTTAGAGAATCGCTAGAGAGAGAGAGAGAGAAAGAGGAGCTTGGCCGTGAGCTAGGGAGGAAGAGGAGAGGCTGTCCGTGAGCTGCCTAGTCCATTCCTTAGGAGCTTTGCCCTGTGAGTTGGATTTTTCTCCTTTGCAAGAATGTGGTTAATGAGTTCGGTTTTATTTTAAAAAGGTTTTCAAATCGTTTTCAAAGGTTTTCAAATTCGTTTTCAAAAGGTTTTCAAATCGGTTTTCAAAGGTTTTTAAAATTGGTTTTCAAAGGTTGCATGCATGGTTTTCAATCAGTTTGGATTTTAAAATCCAAGCTTAATATTTTTATAAAATTATTATGGGTATTATTATGTATGTTTTCAAAGTATTTCCTTAAAAAGTTCATGCATGCAAGTTTTCAAAGGTTTTTCATTTATGTTTAAGTGTTTGGTTTAAGAAGGTTTTTTTTAGAAGTTTTATGAAAGTATTATGCATGTTAAAATGGAGGGTTACGTTTCATGATGCATGATTATTTATGGTGAAGTATTGTATGGTATTGTGTTTAAGTATGATTCTATGAGCTTGGATGGATGAGTTACCAATTAAGTTGCATGTTTGATCATTTGTTCTATATTAATGGTTTGATTAGATGTTTGCATGTTCTTGTTTGATTGAGTTGTTGCGCTAGGTCCAAGGATGCCATTAGTAGAACCTTAGGTTGGTTTAGGTCTTATTTGATTGGCTGTACATGTTCTTGTTTGATTGTTGTGCAGTTGGTCAAATAATAGGCCTAGACTGGACCGAGGGCGATACGAAGTGGTGTCTGGTTTAGGAGGTCGTTTGTGGTTATGTTGTGTTGGTCTATTCGAGAAGAGGTGACTCGAATATGACATGTCTTGTTAGTCGTTGTGTTGTTGTCCATGCGAGAGACGGTGACTCGTATGTGACTTGAGTTATGGGTTTGAGTTGTGGGGATTTGTGACTTAGCTATTCCGTGTGCATGCGAGGGATGGCTTGCCACCATCCTGTGAGCGACTTGCCAGGCTAAAGCCCATCTTCGTAGGTGCCTTATAGCATGTAGCGACTAAGGACCTGACCGGGGCAGTGAGTACCGTCCATCTTCGTAGGTGCCTTGTAGCATGTGTGGCTAAGGACCTGACCGGGACGGGAAGGAATAGGCTAAGGTCACGGCGCGCATGGGTAGTTTAGAGTAAGCTTGGTTAAGCTGTCTGTTGAGTATAAACTTGTGTTTGGTCTATGAGATGTCGAGTCCTAGTGTTGAGTAGGACTATGTGTGGTTGCTTCCATCTGATCGTTATGTTTATTGTTTTTGTGTGTGCTTGCTCATCGGGTTGGGGTTAAGTTTTTATTATGTATTTTACATCCGCTCACTCAGCATATAGCTGACCGAACTCATTCTTGCAGATCCCGCAAGTTGGTTGGAAGAAAGACGTGACGGTTCCGGTGTAGATTTCTCCCCCATTTCCCTTGTCTTAGAGTATGTATCCGGTTGTAAGATTTTTTGACACTTATGTGTACTTACAACCGTTATATCGGCCTTAGGTCGGGTTGTTGTTTTCGGATTAGTTATGTGTTGGATCTTGGTTGTAGAACCTTTGAGATTTTTAATTTAAGTATTTATTTCGGTTTTATCGTGAGCTTGTTTCCTTTCCTTTAAGATTTTATGTTCTGAAGTCTCGGCCGAGCATACCCGACTATGATATCCGGTCTTGGTTCAGAAACCTCGACCGTGAAGGAGTCTCAATCGGGGTTCGGATCTTGTGAGTTCGGGCTTTCGGACTATGTTCGAAAGAACGGACGAGCGGGATTCGGACCTATCGTAGCATCTCCGGTCTACTAGGGACGGGGGTGTTACACAGGTGGTATCAGAGCATGGTTTTCGAGTCACTAGGACTTAAGCGCTTTTCGAAAAAGAAATTTTTGGGAATGGGGTTTAGGAAACTGGAACGTCCGTCTTTCATTAATGAGTTCGTAACAAGTTTCTGTTTTGCAGATGGATCCATACAGGGTAGGGACGAGGCAAGGTTTGAGACGGTTGTATCGTGGCCCAAGACCAGTGCCAAGAGAAGAGCCAGAGCTGATTGTGATATCGTCTGATACGGATCCTGCCCTAGCAGAGACAGACTCAATTGAGATAGACCCTGAGGGAGACCCAGTAGAAGAGGATCCCGTAGAAGAAAATCCAGAGGAAAGATCATCTGATGAACCTCGACGAGAATCAGTTGGGGAAATCCGCAATACTCCCAGACAGGTTGCCTCACAGGACCCAGCTCAGGTAGCAATACCATCAGCACTAACGGAAGGAGATGATGCTTCCACAAACCAAGAAGGAAGGACTGGACCAAGCTACTATGAGATTCTGCTCCGGATGCAGATATTAGAGATGGACAGATTCGCAGGTAGTACAGATCCCTTGGAAGCAGACGGATGGCTACAGAGACTGGAGCTGAACCTGCAAGCAGTGCAGTGCCCGGACGAATACCGCAGAGACGTCGCGATATATTACTTGGAGAAAGACGCGGAAGACTGGTGGTATAGAGTGGAGAAGGAAAACGAGATAAGTAACCACCCTGAAGCCTCCTGGGTACAGTTCTGCAGCGAGTTTCACCATGAGTTTTTCCCTCTTCAAGCCAGGGAAAGACTAATGGAGCAGTACCATTCGTTGGCCCAGCTGGGACGCACCGTGAGGGAGTATGAGGCGGAGTTTAACCGACTTCGACAGATCACCCGCTACGAACCGAACGATGAAAATCGGGCGGTACAGTTGTTCTTGAGTGGTTTGAGGCCTGAGGGTACCGATTATGGATCTGCCGACCTTAGTACGTGTAGCGGAGAATGTGGAGCGAACACTAGCCGCGGAGCAGGTTGAGAGGGCGCAGCAAGGCATGAGGTCCCTGAACACTTTGGAACAAGCCCGGACGTACACTCATGACCAACCCATGGGACGATCGAAGGAGCCGGTCCTGATATGCGAGAGGTGCGGATTTGAGGGCCATCAGATTGGCACATGTAGGACTCTCATGATGGATCACACCATCATTATGTGTACTACTTGCGGGGAGATGGGTCACCATTATGGGATTTGTCCGAGGGGTCAGAGCTCGCGTCCGCCACGGCCACCAAGAGGAAGAAAGCGCCATTAGATACAACCGGTCTGCATCCTTCTGTCCTTTACCCCAATTCTGGTATGTTGGGCTTAACCTTTGGGAGTGCATATGTTTGGATGATTGGCTCATGTTATACTAATCAAGTCAGGTTTGAGTTGTGGAAGGTCAATCGTGCATGTTCTTGTTTGATTGTTGCACGGTTGATTGACCTTGACTTGGGCTGAGGCTGGTTGGTATAATTGAGTCAGTGTTTGCTTGTGCATGATCATGACTCATTGTGTGTTAATTGCATTTTTGTGGGATTGGTTTGTGGTAAGTAAGTTTGAGTGGTTAAGTGTATAGACTTCTAGGTTGTTTTAGGCCCTGCTTTAAGTTTTCATGTTTGGGTAGCTAGGCTTGGGTATTTTGATTCATATCAATAGCATTCAAGTCGGGTTTGAGTTTTAGGAGATGGGTCGTGCATGTTCTTGTTTGATTGTTGCACGATCTATCGAATTTAACTCGGACTTAGATTTGGGTGTCATGATAGAGTCAATAGTCGGTCGTGCATGTTCTTGTTTGATTGTTGCACGACAGATCGGATTACATTCGCCATGAACCTGAATTGCATGAATATAGCTCAGTCGGGTCTGTTGCTGTTAGAGTTGTTGCTTTAGGCGTGCCTAGCCTATAGCCTTGTTGCCATAGTTTATAAGCAGATGTAGGATGTTCTCAGATTCCTTAGTCATGGTGAAGTGTGCTGCCCTTCCATTAAGTTAGTAGCCTCAAGTTATAGAGAATCCTTTGATGGAGCCTTCGGTGAGTAGCTGCTTAATTAGGGTTCCTAAAAGCCTAACCCTTTAAACCTTCCCGGGTTGTTGCCAAGTGTGTTGAGGAAGCTGTGTGAATGATGTCGTCATAAGTGACCAAGTTCGGTAGGCGAAGCATTGTGAGGATTAAGATCGAAGTGAGCTATGGCCTGAAGAAAAAGATGAAGGAAGCTAAGAAAATGGGTGCAAGCGAGCAAGACTAGACCAGGGGATGACTAAGATGGACAGTCAATCATGATGAAGTTGATATGAGCATCGGGGTGCCCAGACCAGAAGACCAGACGGATAAACGATCAGGACGAACGCATGGAGGATCAATAGTGGCTGACCAAGGCCATTGGAGTCTGATAACCAATCTAGGCGGAGCAAGCAGGAAGAAGTGTATGAAGTTATGGTTGAATCTCTAATTAGTGGAACCATTAGCATACCCTAGATCTAGCTCGGGTTCTATTTGGTCAGCTGTGCATGTTCTTGTTTGATTGTTGCACAGTTGGTCAAATAAATGGACCTTGGCTGGATTAAAGGTATTGCAAAGTGGTAACACGGTTAGTGATGATGGTAATGAAAATATTTACGAAGCTATTGCCAAGAAGAACTAGTTCCCGCAGATGGAGTTCCAAGTCTACCAAAGGACAGAAAAACCTAAGGAGTGAAGGATTGATTTGAGAGTTGGAGGAACCAAGGAAGTTTTCCGAATTCAAGATTCCGGAATATAGATCATCGAGTATCAAACCTTTGGAAGGCATTCCGAGCTACGCACCAAGGAAGTAAGAGTTGAGTTAGTGAATTCGGGGACGAATTCCTATAAGGAGGGGAGAATGTAATGACCCGTACCTTAGGTCGGATAAAACGACCATTCCGTTACGAACGCTCGTACATCCGCAGCCCGTACTACATGGTCGACCAGCCGACCGTCCGCTTGACAGCCGTACGCCCGTCCTGCACCCGTCCGTTCACCGCAGCTGATGTGGATTCCACTTAGAGAATTTAATTAATTAAATCTGCATGCATGCATCAGTGGAGTATACAGCTGTCAAAATCCACTAAGTATGGATTAATTAAATTATAAACTTGCATGGGTGGAGGAGGACAGCTGGCGGTTTCCACTTTGCATGCAAAGTGAGTGGATTTCATGCATTGGTCCATTCAGCATGAAGAACACTTGGCAAAATCAACTAACTTCACCTCCTGGCTATAAATACCACTCCCTGGCCTCACTTAAACCATTTCCCATCCTTTTGCAACCTGTAGAAAGTTAGAGAATCGCTAGAGAGAGAGAGAGAGAAAGAGGAGCTTGGCCGTGAGCTAGGGAGGAAGAGGAGAGGCTGTCCGTGAGCTGCCTAGTCCATTCCTTAGGAGCTTTGCCCTGTGAGTTGGATTTTTCTCCTTTGCAAGAATGTGGTTAATGAGTTCGGTTTTATTTTAAAAAGGTTTTCAAATCGTTTTCAAAGGTTTTCAAATTCGTTTTCAAAAGGTTTTCAAATCGGTTTTCAAAGGTTTTTAAAATTGGTTTTCAAAGGTTGCATGCATGGTTTTCAATCAGTTTGGATTTTAAAATCCAAGCTTAATATTTTTATAAAATTATTATGGGTATTATTATGTATGTTTTCAAAGTATTTCCTTAAAAAGTTCATGCATGCAAGTTTTCAAAGGTTTTTCATTTATGTTTAAGTGTTTGGTTTAAGAAGGTTTTTTTTAGATGTTTCATGAAAGTATTATGCATGTTAAAATGGAGGTTTACGTTTCATGATGCATGATTATTTATGGTGAAGTATTGTATGGTATTGTGTTTAAGTATGATTCTATGAGCTTGGATGGATGAGTTACCAATTAAGTTGCATGTTTGATCATTTGTTCTATATTAATGGTTTGATTAGATGTTTGCATGTTCTTGTTTGATTGAGTTGTTGCGCTAGGTCCAAGGATGCCATTAGTAGAACCTTAGGTTGGTTTAGGTCTTATTTGATTGGCTGTACATGTTCTTGTTTGATTGTTGTGCAGTTGGTCAAATAATAGGCCTAGACTGGACCGAGGGCGATACGAAGTGGTGTCTGGTTTAGGAGGTCGTTTGTGGTTATGTTGTGTTGGTCTATTCGAGAAGAGGTGACTCGAATATGACATGTCTTGTTAGTCGTTGTGTTGTTGTCCATGCGAGAGACGGTGACTCGTATGTGACTTGAGTTATGGGTTTGAGTTGTGGGGATTTGTGACTTATCTATTCCGTGTGCATGCGAGGGATGGCTTGCCACCATCCTGTGAGCGACTTGCCAGGCTAAAGCCCATCTTCGTAGGTGCCTTATAGCATGTAGCGACTAAGGACCTGACCGGGGCAGTGAGTACCGTCCATCTTCGTAGGTGCCTTGTAGCATGTGTGGCTAAGGACCTGACCGGGACGGGAAGGAATAGGCTAAGGTCACGGCGCGCATGGGTAGTTTATAGTAAGCTTGGTTAAGCTGTCTGTTGAGTATAAACTTGTGTTTGGTCTATGAGATGTCGAGTCCTAGTGTTGAGTAGGACTATGTGTGGTTGCTTCCATCTGATCGTTATGTTTATTGTTTTTGTGTGTGCTTGCTCATCGGGTTGGGGTTAAGTTTTTATGATGTATTTTACATCCGCTCACTCAGCATATAGCTGACCGAACTCATTCTTGCAGATCCCGCAAGTTGGTTGGAAGAAAGACGTGACGGTTCCGGTGTAGATTTCTCCCCCATTTCCCTTGTCTTAGAGTATGTATCCGGTTGTAAGATTTTTTGACACTTATGTGTACTTACAACCGTTATATCGGCCTTAGGTCGGGTTGTTGTTTTCGGATTAGTTATGTGTTGGATCTTGGTTGTAGAACCTTTGAGATTTTTAATTTAAGTATTTATTTCGGTTTTATCGTGAGCTTGTTTCCTTTCCTTTAAGATTTTATGTTCTGAAGTCTCGGCCGAGCATACCCGACTATGATATCCGGTCTTGGTTCAGAAACCTCGACCGTGAAGGAGTCTCAATCGGGGTTCGGATCTTGTGAGTTCGGGCTTTCGGACTATGTTCGAAAGAACGGACGAGCGGGATTCGGACCTATCGTAGCATCTCCGGTCTACTAGGGACGGGGGTGTTACAAAGGTGGTATCAGAGCATGGTTTTCGAGTCACTAGGACTTAAGCGCTTTTCGAAAAAGAAATTTTTGGGAATGGGGTTTAGGAAACTGGAACGTCCGTCTTTCATTAATGAGTTCGTAACAAGTTTCTGTTTTGCAGATGGATCCATACAGGGTAGGGACGAGGCAAGGTTTGAGACGGTTGTATCGTGGCCCAAGACCAGTGCCAAGAGAAGAGCCAGAGCTGATTGTGATATCGTCTGATACGGATCCTGCCCTAGCAGAGACAGACTCAATTGAGATAGACCCTGAGGGAGACCCAGTAGAAGAGGATCCCGTAGAAGAAAATCCAGAGGAAAGATCATCTGATGAACCTCGACGAGAATCAGTTGGGGAAATCCGCAATACTCCCAGACAGGTTGCCTCACAGGACCCAGCTCAGGTAGCAATACCATCAGCACTAACGGAAGGAGATGATGCTTCCACAAACCAAGAAGGAAGGACTGGACCAAGCTACTATGAGATTCTGCTCCGGATGCGGATATTAGAGATGGACAGATTCGCAGGTAGTACAGATCCCTTGGAAGCAGACGGATGGCTACAGAGACTGGAGCTGAACCTGCAAGCAGTGCAGTGCCCGGACGAATACCGCAGAGACGTCGCGATATATTACTTGGAGAAAGACGCGGAAGACTGGTGGTATAGAGTGGAGAAGGAAAACGAGATAAGTAACCACCCTGAAGCCTCCTGGGTACAGTTCTGCAGCGAGTTTCACCATGAGTTTTTCCCTCTTCAAGCCAGGGAAAGACTAATGGAGCAGTACCATTCGTTGGCCCTGCTGGGACGCACCGTGAGGGAGTATGAGGCGGAGTTTAACCGACTTCGACAGATCACCCGCTACGAACCGAACGATGAAAATCGGGCGGTACAGTTGTTCTTGAGTGGTTTGAGGCCTGAGCTGCGAATCCGTCTAGAGAGGGTACCGATTATGGATCTGCCGACCTTAGTACGTGTAGCGGAGAATGTGGAGCGAACACTAGCCGCGGAGCAGGTTGAGAGGGCGCAGCAAGGCATGAGGTCCCTGAACACTTTGGAACAAGCCCGGACGTACACTCATGACCAACCCATGGGACGATCGAAGGAGCCGGTCCTGATATGCGAGAGGTGCGGATTTGAGGGCCATCAGATTGGCACATGTAGGACTCTCATGATGGATCACACCATCATTATGTGTACTACTTGCGGGGAGATGGGTCACCATTATGGGATTTGTCCGAGGGGTCAGAGCTCGCGTCCGCCACGGCCACCAAGAGGAAGAAAGCGCCATTAGATACAACCGGTCTGCATCCTTCTGTCCTTTACCCCAATTCTGGTATGTTGGGCTTAACCTTTGGGAGTGCATATGTTTGGATGATTGGCTCATGTTATACTAATCAAGTCAGGTTTGAGTTGTAGAAGGTCAATCGTGCATGTTCTTGTTTGATTGTTGCACGGTTGATTGACCTTGACTTGGGCTGAGGCTTGTTGGTATAATTGAGTCAGTGTTTGCTTGTGCATGATCATGACTCATTCTGTGTTAATTGCATTTTTGTGGGATTGGTTTGTGGTAAGTAAGTTTGAGTGGTTAAGTGTATAGACTTCTAGGTTGTTTTAGGCCCTGCTTTAAGTTTTCATGTTTGGGTAGCTAGGCTTGGGTATTTTGATTCATATCAATAGCATTCAAGTCGGGTTTGAGTTTTAGGAGATGGGTCGTGCATGTTCTTGTTTGATTGTTGCACGATCTATCGAATTTAACTCGGACTTAGATTTGGGTGTCATGATAGAGTCAATAGTCGGTCGTGCATGTTCTTGTTTGATTGTTGCACGACAGATCGGATTACATTCACCATGAACCTGAATTGCATGAATATAGCTCAGTCGGGTCTGTTGCTGTTAGAGTTGTTGCTTTAGGTGTGCCTAGCCTATAGCCTTGTTGCCATAGTTTATAAGCAGATGTAGGATGTTCTCAGATTCCTTAGTCATGGTGAAGTGTGCTGCCCTTCCATTAAGTTAGTAGCCTCAAGTTATAGAGAATCCTTTGATGGAGCCTTCGGTGAGTAGCTGCTTAACAGTTCTAAAGCTTTTAAGTGAGGGTGACCTAGTCTAGCATGCCATAAACCATTCTCACGATTAGAAGCATTAAGGCTAGATGCATTATTGAAAACAGAACTACTAGAAGCTAATGAAATAGGCCGGAGATCTTCAAGCACATATAGATCATTCTTTGTTCCTCCTCTGCCAAGAACTCTCTTTGTTTCAATATCCTGAAAGAAAAAATCATTAGGCCCAAAAGTAGCATAGCAATTAAGATCAGTGGTTGTTCTTTTCACAGACAGTAGATTTGAAGTAAATGATGGCATAAAGAAGGCTTTTGATTCCTTTCCAAATAATCTAAGTTTGCCAATTCCCTTAATAGGTATCTGTTCTCCATTAGCTATCATCACATTCCCTAGAACCGGTTCTATATCACTAATCAACCTAGAGTCACTGATCATATGATGTGATGCTCCTGAATCAACTATTAATGGTTTTAAGGCATTCAGATCATGATAGGTGAAAGATTTGATGATTGAGAGAATTAGAGAATTAGAGATTGAGAGAGAAAGAGATTAGAGAGAAAAGAGAGAATGATCTTATTAGAATTTTTTAGAAAAAAATGATTTTCATACTTACAAAGTGAGTGAGAGACATCTATTTATACTAATCCTATTCTAGACTTGTTTGGATACAGAGATACACTTATCATTAACCTACACAAGTCTAAGACAAGTACATGGAGATGTCGCCAATACACACTTAGATGCATTCATCATTCTTCTTCATTCCAACACTCCCCCTCAAGCTTAAGACATGGAGAATGCCTAAGCTTGCAACCATGAAGCATTACCTCATTAAAAACCTAGAGAAGGAAAACCCAATTGGGACAAAACCTTTTCTAGGGAAAAAGAGTATAACACTCCATGTTGGGATCATTGGTGTGGAAGAGACATCAAATCAAGTCTAGGGTAGATGGAACCGCCTGTCTTCAAGGTTACAGCTTTGGTAAACACATCAGCTAGCTGATCTTCACTCCTTGTGTAGCAAGGTAGAATTGTACCATTTCCAATAGCTTCCCTTACCTTATGGCAGTCAACCTCAATATGCTTGGTTCTCTCATGAAACACAGAGTTAGAGGCAATGTGTATGGCAGCTTGATTATCACAATGGACAGTGATTGGTGATTCTAAGCTCTCGCCTAAGATGTCAAAGAGGAGTTGCTTCAACCAGATGCATTCTGTTGTGAGCTTCCTCATAGCCCTGTATTCAGCTTCTGCACTAGAACAAGACACAACCTTTTGCTTCTTAGTCTTCCAAGTTACAAGATTACCTCCTATGAAGGTGCAATAGCCAGTTGTGCTTCTCCTATCTTCTCTGTCTCCTGCCCAATCTGCATCACAATAACCTACAATCTCTGTGTTCTTATTACATCCCATCCATATACCTTGTTCCTTAGTTCCTTGCAGATATCTCAAAATGCGAATGATCATATCCCAATGCCTTGTCCTTGGGTCTTGCATATGTTGAGATACCTGATTTACTGCAAAACATAGGTCAGGTCTAGTGATGGTTAAGTAAATAAGCTTACCAACCACTTGTCTATACAATTTTGCATCATGAAACTTGTCATTTCCTAGCTCCCCCTCAGGTTCTATTTTGTAGCCTTCTTCAAGGGGTGTCTTAGCTGGTTTAGCTTCAAACATGCCTGTGGAGGTTAGTAAATCCACAATATATTTCCTTTGAGATAAAAAGAGACATTCCTTGAATCTACATATTTCAATTCCTAAGAAATATTTCAATTCTCCTAGATCCTTAATATCAAAAACACTTTTCAAATAGGCTTTAGTTGATTCAATACCAACTTTATCACTTCCTGATATGATTATATCATCCACATAGATAAGTATAACCACAATACCTTCCTTACTCTTAAGTGTAAACAGAGTGTGTTCAACTTCTGATCTTTTGAAACCTCTATCCCTTAGAGTTACATTCAGCTTATGATACCAAGCTCTTGGAGATTGCTTAAGACCATAGATTGCCTTTCTTAGTCTGAGAGTGTTGCCGCCATTAACCTCATCTTCCAAACCTGGTGGTGGTGTCATGTACACTTCATCCTCTAGTTCACCTTGTAAGAAAGCATTCTTAACATCCATTTGGAACAAATCCCATTCAAGGTTAGTAGCAAGAGAAAGAACAACATTAACAGAGTGAAGTTTAGCTACTGGAGCAAAGGTATCCCTATAGTCTTCACCATAAGTTTGTGTGAATCCTCTAGCCACCAATCTAGCTTTATACCTATATATCTCACCATTGCTTTTATACTTAATGGTGAATATCCATTTTGAACTTACAGCCTTTTTCCCTTTTGGTAAAATGGCTGGGGCATAGGTTCCATTCTTCTTCATAGCTTGTTTCTCATCTTGAATGGCATCTCTCCATTCTTAATCTCCATAGCCTCCTCATAGCTCTTAGGGATCTGTTCTTTATCTAAACTCACAGTGAAAGCAACATGATTAGTAGGAATACTAATTAAAGAACATACTCCCTGATCATGATGTGCTACTGCATTGTGGTTGTAGTACACCCTTGTATTCTTCCAGTTTTCAGCTGGGAACCTCTGCCTTGTACTTCGTCTGAGTGCCACAGGTTGATTTGTTTCTTCCTCCAAAGCGGCTTGTACAAGATTGGGTTGATCCCTTGGCCTTTTTGATGCTGAAACTAGAATATCATCTTGAGCATGTGTACTCTCTTCTCCCCCCTCACGGTCAAGAGGATGTTCAGGAGGACTGGATGGTGGAGAAGGCATTGATGAACCGGAAGAACTAGCACCAGTAGATGGATCATGGACAGCCCCGGGAACTGAGACAGGACGGGATGAGCTAGATGCAAGGTCATGACCAGAGATCGTCTCCTGGTTGGATGTAGCCGGACCATGCCAGCTAGTACTCGGGCTTGAATCATGTTGCTGAGGTACATGGACAGGTGCTGGAGCGGTTGGTTGAACTAAGCCAAGGTTCTCTAAAATTTTCCTTAGATTCTCAGCCTGATCAGAATTGGATGTAGAGATGTCTTTAAGTTCTTCCCAAGTTCCATCTTCATAAAAACCTTTGTTCTCATTAAACTTGACATCCCTAGACACCAGGACCCTCCTAGTCTCTGGATTGTAGCATTTGTATCCTTTTTGAGTAGGAGAGTATCCTAGGAACATAGCCTTGATGCTTTTTGGTTCCAGCTTATTCCTAAGTTCTCCTGGTACTAAAACAAAACAAACACATCCAAAAATTCTTAAATGATCAATAGTTGGCTTAGTTTTGTTTAATACCTCAAAAGGACTCAAATCATCTAGAACTTTAGTTGGAGTTCTATTGATTAAGTAACATGCAGCTAGTAATGCATCTCCCCAAAATCTTTTAGGAACCTTCTTGTGGAACATCATTGTTCTCACAACTTCCATCAAATGTCTGTTCTTCCTCTCAGCTACTCCATTTTGTTGTGGAGTGTAAGGACAGCTTGTTTGATATTCAATGCCATGTGTGGCTAAGTGTTGCTGAAACTTGGTACTAGTATATTCCCCTCCATTTTCTGTCCTAAAAATCTTTATCTTGGCATTATATTGGTTAGTAACATATTTCTGAAAGTTAAGAAATGCATCAAACACCCTATCCTTTGAATTAAGCAATGTCACCCAAGTATACTTAGATTTTTCATCAATGAAGGTAACAAAATACTTCTGATTTTCTCTAGAAGGAAAGGGAGATGTCCAAACATCAGAGTGTACTAAATCAAAGCAATTATCATAAGCATGAGTTGATTGTTCAAAAACAGTTCTACTATGCTTTCCAAGAACACAAGATTCACAAATGTTATTAAGCAATTTTATTCCAGGTACAATCAATTCAAGAGCTCTAGAATGTGGATGTCCTTGTCTAGCATGCCACAATTCAGCATTTAGAGTCATATCAACATGATTTGCACACGGTTGTAATGAAAAGGCAGGTAAATCTTCTAGCACATACAAGTCATTCCTTGTAGTTCCTTGGCCAAATTTCTGACTTGTTTCAATATCCTGAAAGTAAAAATCATTAGGACCAAAGATAGCCTTACAATTCAAATCAGTAGTAGCCTTTTTAACAGAGAGTAAGTTGGATGTAAAAGAAGGCATATAAAAGGTTTTAGATTCCTTATCAAACAACCTAAGGTTCCCTACTCCTTTAATTGGTACATTAACTCCATTAGCAATTACAACACTTCCTAAAGCAGGTTCAACATGATCTAGCAAACCTAAGTCTTTAATCATGTGATGAGATGCACCAGAGTCTACAATTAAGGAGTTAGAAGCCATAGATGTGTTTAAAGAAACATGATAAGTTTTACCCAACACATTACCAGACTTGAATGCTTTGAGAAGATTTTCAAGATCAGCTTTTGTCACATATTCAGTTTGGCTGGCCATAGTTGAGGAGGAAGCATTCACCGGCTCCATAGTACAAGCGCTTGAGCAACCTACAACATGAACTATGTTAGAAGAACTAGGACCGGTTGAAGATTTCTTGCTCCTCTCAACAAACCAACTAGGCTTGAGTTCTGGATGGAGCACCCAGCACTCCTTCTTGCTATGGCCAGTTCTCTTGCAATGGTCACACAGCTGCTTCTTCCTCTTGATGTCAGCTGCAACCGATCGGAAAACACCCTTATGCGCCACCACCATTTCACTTTTGTGCCCAAAGAGTTCATGTGACCCCTGTTCCTTTTGTATCTTTGCACAAACATCCTCAAGACTTGGTAACTTATCTTCCCTGAGAATATGTTTTATCAAGTCAGTGTAAGAATTGTTCAAAGTCATTAGCAGCCCAAACACCTTATCTTGCTCTCTCCTTTCAAGAAGAGTGAGAGGATCAATGGAGGCTGGTCTAAGCATCTCCAGCTCTGCCCACAAAGCTCTGAATGGTCCATAGTGTTTGGTGAACTCCACATCTTCCTGTTTAAGCTCATTTAGAGCTTTCTTTACCTCAAAAATTCTTAAGAGGTTAGTAGTATTGCCATAAACTGTTTTCAAAGTCTCCCAAAGTTCCTTAGCACTAGAGCAATAAGAGTATGCTTCTAAAAGAGAGCTAGCAAGGGAGCATTGAAGAATAGCTAATACCGTTTGATCTTGCTGGAACCATAGGGTTTGTTCAGCATTTCCATCCTGAGTTTCCTCCTCAGTTATCATGTGAGCCGGTTGCTGGATATGGTTCCATAACCCTTTGCTGCACAATGTGGTCCTCATTGTCCTGGACCAGAGCAAGTAATTTGCTCCTTGGAGCATAATAGGAGCCTTCATTTGTGGATGCAGCTCCATTAGAATCGATCTTAAGCCTGCACAATCACAAACAACCAAACCACGCCACACACGCAAGAAGACCACACAAAGTCCAAACAAACGCTTGACAAGAAACCAGGATCAATCAGATAACCTTCTGCCTATCCTTTAAAACTTGTCCACAGACCTAAACTACTTCACCAGATGATCCAGAAGCAAAACCAATCTTGAAGACCAAGAAAAACAACAATTCTAAAATTCCCGCCTTTTCTGATTTTGAAATTGAACTTTCTTCACTAGCAAGAAATCAACTAATGAGGATTAAAAACCAGTGAATTGCAATCAAATCTCCGGAACTTCTTCACAAGATCCTAAACTTAAGATTGGATCATGCAGGATTCGAAAAAGATTGAGAGAAAACTGAAGATCGAAACCAAATACCCAAGGATGTGCGAAGACGGTCCGATTTCAGAAAATCAGTGAGAATGATCACAAATCTTGAGATTGAGCTGAGCGGACCTCCCGGTTCATCATCTTGAATCAATTTTAATGAGAATTGGCTTTGGAATCACCAGATTTGATGAAGAATTGAAGAAGAAATCGAAGATTGAATTCTGGAGTTTCGCGGCGGAGTGATCGCGTAACCACCTGTGGCGGGTAAACTGATAACTTTTGATTCCAATGATCAAATTCGATGAAATCACCGTGGATCGTCACAGATTTCGCCGGAGAACCGTCGAGGATGAAGACTTGATGAATACTTGACAAAAAAAAAACCGATCAACAGTCGAGTTTTCTGACGATGAACAACCGCGAACCACCGTGAGCAAGAATCGATCGTAACTTTTGATTTACTCAACCAAAATCAAAGATTTCAACGGGGAAATCAACAGGATTCGCCGATGAGATGATCTTGATGAAGAATCTAATCAAAACCTTCAAGATCTTGCAGATTGGACGCGGTGAATATGGATTGAATTTGAATCGCGAAATCCGATTACTTGTAACCAAAGAAAATTCGATTACTTGTTGAAGAAGAATGCGAAATTTTAAGCACCAGATTGATCAAACCTGGCTCTGATACCATGAAAGATTTGATGATTGAGAGAATTAGAGAATTAGAGATTGAGAGAGAAAGAGATTAGAGAGAAAAGAGAGAATGATCTTATTAGAATTTTTTAGAAAAAAATGATTTTCATACTTACAAAGTGAGTGAGAGACATCTATTTATACTAATCCTATTCTAGACTTGTTTGGATACAGAGATACACTTATCATTAACCTACACAAGTCTAAGACAAGTATATGGAGATGTCGCCAATACACACTTAGATGCATTCATCATTCTTCTTCATTCCAACAATAGGAGCTAGTAAGAGAAGCAGTATAAGTGTGACCAGAAATACCAGACTCCTTGAGAGCTTTGATAAGAACTTCAAGGTCGGATTTGGTGACTACATCGCTTTGAACTTGGTTCCTTTCCTCTGATGCATTGTGACTATAAGCACCATTCTGATTTGAACTCCCCCGGTTAAGGCTGATTTGATTTGCACTGCATTGTGCTCCCTCATGATGTGGCCCGGATTGTTTAGTTTGCTGCAAGTTGAGCTGAGTAATGTTCCCTTGAAAGCCATTCCCTTGAGTTGTTGAAGCCATGCGTGATGATACATCTTGTGAAGAGTGAACCTTTGAATCTTTCCACCAAGTAGGTTTTAAGTGTGAATGAATCAACCAGCATTTTTATTTGGTAAGTCCTTTTCTCTTGCAATGATCGCAAACTGGACCCTTCCTGGTTTCTGGCTTGTGCCAAACCTTGTGAGATGCAACGATATCTCCTCTGTTTCCAAATAAGCCTTGAGATCCTTGTTCTTTCTGTATCTTAGCACACACATCTTCAAGACTTGGAAACCTATCTTCTCTGAGAAGATGCTTAATGAGGTCTGTATAACTCGGGTTTAGTGTCATGAGCAAGCCAAAGACCTTATCTTGCTCTCTCCTTTCATTAAGAGTGATAGGATCAATGGTACTTGGTCTTAACATTTCAACCTCTGCCCATAGAGCCCTGAATCGACCATAGTGCTTGGTGAATTCCATATCCTCTTGATGAAGATCATTCAGGGCCTTCTTAACCTCAAACAACCGCATGAGATTAGATGTGTTCCCATATACATTCCTTAATGTATTCTAGAGATCTTTGGCAGTTTCACAGTAGGAGTATGCTTCTAACAAAGATCCTTCAAGGGAGATTTGAAGAATGGAGAGCACTAGTTGATCCTCTTGAAACCACTTGTTCATGGCGTCTATGGTAAGTTGTCCTTGATCTCCGAGAGCTTCGTCTTCAGCAGCTTCTCTTGGTGCTTCATCAAGGAGAACATGAGTCCATAAGCCCCTACTACACAGAGTAGTTTTCATAGTTCTGGACCATAACAGGTAGTTTAGCCCCTTTAGTATTACTGGAGCTACAATCATTTTTGAAGTTTCCATCGATATGCTTGAGTGGTACGGATCCTCTTCAAACGCGGCTTCAGGCGGGAAGAACAGGGTTTTTATTTTTTTCTACCTCAAATCCTTCCTCCTTGCCTTGAATCTATTCACCAGTTGCTTAAAGTCCGAATGAGAGTCTTTTCTTCTGGAAATGAGTCTCCTTTCTTGAAGATCGTGGCTTGGTACGGACCCTGGTTTGCGAGAGGATGAGGAAGACGAGTACGGACACCTAGCAAAGGTCCATCCTTTAGCTGCTTTTCGTGGCTCCAACTCAAGAGGAACTGATGTAGGAGACTTCTACGACCAAGGATGAAGGTTTGAAAGAGTGATGAACACGAATCGAGCTTTGATCCGTACAACAATGGCGCGGTTCGACCAAACCTTTTCTGCGATACGACCAGCAGTGACCAGAACCTTGCTAGAGACCGACCACACGCAATCCGACTCGATCCACTACTGTTTTAAAGCTAAAAGACGTGACCTTGGACCAAAAGAAGCGACCTTGAGAGCTTAGAGCCGTACAACAATGGTGTTTTAGTGGGTTTTGAATACGAATAAAAAAAAAAGTCCTTAAGCTTTTAAGAAGAACAAACAATAATCGCCTCTAATCTTCCATAACTCATTATCAACAGATGAATGAAGATAATAGAGCTTAGAGTGGATAGATTAAGAGTTGTTTATTGTAAGTAGCAACAAGAACTTAAGGAAAGGAAGAGTTTTGCGGATGAATTAGTAACCTAGGAGCATGTAATGCTCTGATACCATGTTGAAAAACAAGTTTCTTAAGAGATTAAGGTAAAGAGAATCATGTTTTAGAGTTTAGAGATTTCGAATACAAGTTTCTATTATTGATTGCTTGATTACATAATGACCATTACATAAGCTTAAATAGAATAGATTAGGAGGAATATCCAGAGCATCTACTTTAGCATCTGAAGGCGTGGCATGGTGAGCTGGAGACGTCCGTTGGAGCAGGTTAGGGAAGCCTTATCCAAGCCTTATCCATTCGCCTCCTAGAACCTCCTTTAGCCTTCATAAACACTCCTTCATTCCAACAGGTGTGTTGGTTCATCTCGGCAAGTATCTGGTAGTTTCTCTTGACGGTGTTTAGTCTCCGGTTCATAATCTAGGTCCACTTGATCAGTGAACTAGTGTGCTGCTTGTATATCACGAAATCTTATCATACGTTGTGAATAAGGATTTCTCGTCAAGCGGGTTTTAGTTGGGTCTGGTTGCTTTCATTTTGGTTCTCTTGCAGCCATCTGTGAGTTTCTTTTTCAAAGGTGTTATTATGGAGTTTCAAAGTTAGGGACTTCTGGAAGGACCGTGCAAAGTTGGGGACTTCCGGAAATCAATAATGTTGGATTGAAGTTACAAGAAGACAGAGGTCCGTGCAAAGTTGGGGACTTCCGGAAGGTCCGTGCAAAGTTGGGGACTTCCGGAAGGTCCGTGCAAAGTCGGGGACTTCTGAAAATCAATAATCTTGGATAGAAGTTACAAAGAGGAAAGAGGCCCGTGCAAAGTTGGGGACTTCCGGAAGGTCCGTGCAAAGTTGGGGACTTCCGGAAGTACCGTGCAGAGTTTGAGAGTTCAGGAAATCACAAAGTGCAAAGTCCGAGAGTTCCAGAAAGAGCTGTTGGGAGGATAAGGTTTCCAGGAAAGCAAAAGGAAAAGCAAAAGTAAAAGCAAAAGCAAAAGGTGGTCAATAAAGCAAAAGGAGAAGGCATCTTCTCTTTTGCATACAGCATCTTTTTAAATCCTTTAGAGGCTCCCATACAATGTATCTAGACTTGTTTTCCTTTCAAAAATTTGTGGCCTTGCTCTATATAAAGCAGCCTTCACCATTTGTAACCTTTCAAGCAATTCTAATAAGAAAAAGCTTCTATATCTCTCTCTCTTTCTAGGTTACGAATTTCCCTCTTTTCTTCTTTTGTTCTTCATTTGTTCTTCATAAAATAGCTTAATCTCTTTCAAATCTAACATTGTATCAGAGCAGTTGCTCTTATTCTGTTGTATTTCCGCATAAAATTTACTTCTTTGAAATCTGTATTTCTTGACAAGAACACCATTGTTGAATGGATGGAGGTTTCAAACCCAGGAAATCCATGAAAAAAACTCTTCAAATTCGTGGTTTAGCTTCAAAGTTCATACTTTTGAGTGCTAAATCAAACATTCTGAAGGCAAGAAGTGTTCTTGAGCTATTTTCTTCTTTAAAAACGTTTTTTCTTTATCAAGAACACCAATGGTGTAAGGATGGAGGTCTTAAACCCAGGAAATCCATGAGTAACTGGTGCGATCTCGATAAGCCTTAATTTTAAGGATTTTAAGATCAACCATGAATCAAGCAACCAATACCATTTTTCTCAACTATCTAGATATGATGGAGATTATGGTCTTGCCAAAACTCAATTGGTTCATGTTGAATCAAGAGATGGTCGAATTTTCCTTCTGTTGGACCGTAGTGAGCTAGTTCGACCACCCATGAAAGTTCAAGAGGCTATACTTGTTTTTGATGATTCAAGACATGTCTTAGCTCATCCACATACAAGGGATAAGGCCCAAAAGGCCCAGAAAGACACCAGTGAAAAGTTGGGCCTACTCAAGGATGAGCCCAACAAGATGAAGATTGAGCAGGGCCCATATTGGCCCATGAAGTTTAAGGATCGACCCCCATGGGCTATTATAAATAGATGTGGACGTGGCCCAATTAGAAAATAAGATTAAAAATAAACCAGTCTGTTGGTTTAATAAATTTTTGGTTTGTAATTAATTTAAACCAGAAGATTAGATAGGATAGGATAGGCCAAAGAATTTGTTGGCACAAAATTAGGATCAGTTAGTTAGCATATTCTTTTGGTAGATATAATCTTGTTAGCATAAAATTATGATCAATTATTTAGGATATTATTGTTAGCATAAAATTAGGAATTAATTAGTTAGGATTTTATTGTTAGAATAAAGTAGTTAGGATATTCCTTTTTGTAGGCATAATCTTGTTAGGGATTTATGCCTATAAAAAGACTTCCACCCCCTTTGTAAATGCAACATCGAATTTTATAAAATACTTTCAAAGCATTTTTCTTCTTGCTTTCTCTGTTCAGCTTAAGAACATTGATCTTCATTCACCTAAGGTAGAGTAATCTACTGTGAAATTCCATAGCTCTTTGCAAGGTGATCCTGTGCTAGTGGAATCTATTCCCTTCATCATTCTCATCAATTGAAGAGCTAGTAGCCTTCCAATTGAATCCACACCAATTCGCCAACCCCATCAATCGTCTACAAGAGAGCTAGTAGCATCTTTCCATTCAATCATCAATCCGCTGCCATAAAGGAGTGTTAGTGTTGGAATTAAGGAGTATTTATAAAGACTCAAGGGGAGAAAGGTTCTAGAAGCGGACTGGATAAGGCCACACTTGGTAGCACCAACGGTCAGCTCCAGCTCACCATGCCACGCCTCCTAGATGCTTTAGTAGATACTTTGGATATTCCTTCTAATCTATCTATTTAATCTATGTAATTGTCATAATGTAATTCAAGCAAGTAATAAGAAACAAAATGTTTTCCTCATTCTCCTAATCACCTAAATACTAATCTTCAATCTCTTGAAACTTGTTCTTGATTTTCAATAGTTAGTAACCTCTTCAATCATCATTCCACCTTCCTTCAAGACGATCCTCTGGTTATCATATACCCAGGGCCGCACCAGTAACACCTCTAAATCATGTGTTTTGGCTTTGAAGTTTATGCTTTACTGTGCCAAACCAAACGGCCTGAAGGTCCTTTCTCTGATTTTGTGTTCTTGAGCTTATTTTTTGTTGCAATGAAAGTTTTAGAAGTTTAGAAAGAGTGGAGAGAGTTTAGGCGAGAGATTAGATAAACACATATTATTAGAATAGGATTTCTTGATTACAAAGAGAGACCTTAGTGATCCTTTTATACAGAAATGGATAACCTAAAAATGACTACTTTAGGTAAGAGTGTGTGCTTCCTCTTTAGTGCTGGCGCCTCTTTCCCCTTTTGTGCTGGCAGAGGTGAGTCACCAATCCTTCTAGAAGATTCATTACTAGCCGTTAACACTCTTTTCCTTGGTGAATTGCTTCCTCATTCCAACACTCCCCCTCAAGTTTTACATCATTGGTCAATGATTAAAACTTGGACATCAAGAGGATTCACCTCATTAAAAACCTTAGAATGCAAAACCCAGTGGGAGAAAAACATTCTAAGGGAAAAAGAGTATGAATCCTTCATGATAGGGAAGTTACTGGAATGGTAGGGTTGTGAGTCCAAGCTTAGTATGGATGAACTCACAAACCTTCAAACTTGCCGCCTTGGTGAAGATATCAGCCAATTGATCAGAACTTCTTGTATAGCATGGAAGTATGATTCCTTTCTCCACAGCCTCTCTAACCTTGTGGCAGTCCACCTCAATGTGCTTGGTTCGTTCGTGGAAGACAGAATTGGATGCAATATGAATGGCTGCCTGATTATCACAATGCATTGTGATAGGTGTGCTGCTTTCAATGTTGAAGTCTTTGAGAAGAGCCTTTAGCCATATACACTCGGTAGTTAACTTCCTCATAGCCCTATATTCAGCTTCAGCACTTGAACAGGATACTACTTTCTGTTTCTTGGTCTTCCAAGTGACAAGATTACCACCTATGAAGGTGCAATAACCAGTAGTTGATCTTCTGTCTTTCCTATCCCCAGCCCAATCAGCATCACAATAGCCAACTACTTCAGCGTTTCCATTCTTTCCCATCCATATTCCCTGAGTGTAAGTCCCTTTCAAGTATCTCAGGATGCGTTGTATCATCATCCAATGATTCTTCCCAGGGGCTTTCATATACTGACTTACCTGATTCACAGCAAAGCACAAGTCAGGTCTTGTAATTGTCAAATATATGAGCTTACCAACAAGTTTTCTGTACAGCTTCGGATCCTCAAATGTATCTTCATCTTGCTCCCACTCAGTTTTAGCCTTGTAACCATCTTCTAAGGGCGTTCTTGCTGCTTTTGAATCCATCATTCCTGCATTAGTTAGTAAGTCTACAATGTATTTCCTCTGAGATATAAACAACCCATCTTTAAACCTGCAGACTTCAATACCCAAGTTGAGTTCACCAAGATCTTTAATGTCAAACATAGCTTTAAGATATTCTTTTGTAGCAGAAATTCCTACCTTGTCATTCCCAGAGATGATAATATCATCCACATAAATGAGAATGACAACTATACCTTCTTGGCTATGTAAGGTGAACAAGGTGTGATCGGATTCTGATCTCCTGAAACCTCTGTCTCTTAGAGTGACGTTCAGCTTGTGATACCAGGCCCTAGGTGACTGTTTAAGGCCATAGATTGCCTTTCTTAATCTAAGGACTTTCCCTGGTGCAACTGAGTCTTGTAATCCAGGTGGAGGGGTCATGTAGACTTCTTCTTCTAATTCTCCTTGAAGAAATGCGTTTTTTACATCCATCTGCCATAGTTCCCAGTCTAAGTTTGCAGCAAGAGACAGAACAACTCTGATTGTATGCATTTTTGCTACTGGAGCAAATGTGTCTCTGTAATCTTCTCCATAGGTCTGGGTGAATCCTCTTGCTACCAGTCTTGCCTTATATCTCTCAATCTCCCCATTACTTTTGTATTTGATGGTGAAAATCCATCTAGAGCTCACTGCCTTCTTTCCTTTCGATAAGTCTGCTTCATCCCATGTATGATTTTTCTCCATTGCAGTTCTTTCTGCTCCCACGGCATCTCTCCAGACTTTTAGCTCCTTAGCTTCATCATAAGTCTTGGGAACTAACTCTTGATCTAGACTGCCTGTGAAAGCCAGATGTTGTTGTGGAATATGAACCATGTTGCAAACCGCTTGAGTAGGATGAGCCACTGCATTATTATTGTAGTAAACTCTCGTGTTCTTGTGAGAATTAAAAGAAAGATGAAGAATGAAATTGTATGCAGAGAATGAATTCGATTGTAGAGAGAATGAGAGAGAATTGAGAGAGAAAGAGTTTTGAGAATGAAGAAGAATGAATTTGTATATAATCGAATTGTTATGTACAAGGAGTATTTATAGGCAATTACAAGAGGTGTTTAATAACCTAAACATACGCCTAATCTAGTCCTTATACATTCCTAAATCTAACACTCCCCCTCAAGCTTAACTATGATGAATGGTTAAGCTTGGACAAACTACAGGAGATCCCCTCATTAAAAAACCTCAAAGTGTAAAACCCAATTGGGACAAAAACAACTTTGAGGGAAAAAGAGTATGATTCCTCTAGTTAAGGGACTCACTCAGCAATGCTTGTCAAACCAAGTCTTGGCAAAATGGACACACACACCTTTGAAGTTGCGGCTTTAGTGAAAACATCTGCCAATTGATCAGAACTTCTTGTATAGCATGGCAAGACTATTCCCTGTTCAACCGCCTGTCTTACCTTATGGCAATCTACTTCAATGTGCTTGGTCCTCTCATGGAATACTGAGTTTGAAGCTATATGAATGGCTGCTTGATTGTCACAATGCATAGTGATAGGCCTTGAATCTTCAATTTGTAGATCCTTAAGAACAGCCTTGATCCAAATTAGTTCATTTGTGAGTTTCTTCATGGCTCTATACTCAGCTTCAGCACTGGAACATGACACCACCTTCTGTTTCTTAGTCTTCCAAGTCACTAGATTTCCTCCCACAAAGGTACAATAGCCGGTTGTTGATCTTCTATCATTCCTATCACCAGCCCAATCAGCATCACAATATCCTACTATGTCTGTGTTTTTATTGCAACTCATCCAGATTCCATGATCATAAGTCCCTTTCAAGTATCTTAGTATTCTTTCTAACATCTCCCAGTGCTTAACAGTAGGAGATTGCATGTGCTGGCTCACCTGATTTACTGCAAAACAAATATCAGGTCTAGTAAGTGTAAGATATATAAGTTTACCTACCAGCCTCCTGTATAGTTTTGGATCTTCATAGAGTTCTTCATCCTGCTCCCCCTTACTAGCGGATTTGTACTCATCTTCCAAGGGTGTGCAAACTGACTTTGCTTCCATCTTTCCTGTTTCCTTTAACAATTCAAGAATATATTTCCTTTGGGACAAAAACAAACCCTCTTTAGATCTACATATTTCTATTCCTAAGAAATATTTCATCAAACCAAGATCCTTAATGTCAAATTTCGATTTAAGATAAGCCTTAGTCTCTAGAATACCTTCCTTGTCACTACCTGTGATAATAATGTCATCAACATAGACTAATACCACAATTATACCTGAACAACTAGGAAAAGTAAACAGAGTATGATCAACTTCAGATCTTCTAAAACCTCTATCCCTTAAAGTCATACTGAGTTTATGATACCAGGCTCTTGGAGATTGCTTTAATCCATAGATAGCTTTCCTTAATCTTAGGACATTGCTACCAACCACTAAGCCTTCTAACCCAGGAGGCGGTTTCATGTACACTTCTTCATCTAGCTCTCCTTGAAGAAATGCATTCTTCACATCCATCTGCCACAACTCCCATTCAAGATTAGTAGCAAGAGAAAGTACAATTCTTACAGTGTGAAGTTTTGCAACTGGAGCAAAAGTGTCTCCAAAGTCTTCTCATATCTTGCTACAAGTCTAGCCTTATACCTTTCAATCTCACCATTACTCCTGTACTTGATAGTAAACACCCATTTAGAACTTACTGCTTTCTTACCTTTGGGCAAATATGACTCATCCCAAGTATTGTTTCTCATCATAGCCTCTATTTCTTCTTGGACAGCATCTCTCCAAACCTTCAGTTCCATAGCTTCCTCATATGTGTTAGGAATATGATTTTGATCTAATGAGCTAATGAATACCTGATGTTCTGTTAGAAATTGAGCAAATGAACAAGTGGCTTGTATAGGATGTTCTACTGCTTGAGCATTGTAGTAGACCCTAGTGTTGACCCAGTTAGCCGGATCTCTCCTTATCCTTGTGCTCCTTCGTAATACTTGAGGTGATTCAACAACCGCCACTTCATTATCTTAGACTTGATCAGGACCAGTTGATACACTCTCCCCCTCATGAGCAAGACTAGGATGCACATTTGAAGAAATACTTTGGGTATACTCCCCCTCTCCATCAGGGCCGTGTTCCTGACCCATCGTTCCATGATCAGACACTGCTGACCCATGGTCACTCTGAGCTGGTACATGCGCAGTAGGTGAAACCACTGGTTCATGCTGAGTAGAGGCCGATTCTTGTTGAGAGCTTTTAGTCTGTTCAGGCCCTGATCTAGCTTGCCTAGAAACATCAAAGCTTTCCAACAATTTTCTAAGATAGACATTACTATCAGTACTTGAGTTAGATAGATTTTTGATTGTTTCCCAAGTTCCATCAGTATAATAAGACTTTTCCTCAAGAAATTTAACATCTCTAGATACTAATACCTTCTGTGATTCAGGATTATAACATTTATAACCTTTTTGAGTAGATGAGTAGCCTATAAACATTGCCCTAGTACTCTTCTCTTCCAACTTATTCCTCCTTTCTCCTGGTACTAAGACAAAGCACAAGCAACCAAAAACTTTCAAATGATCAATATGTGGTTTTGTTTTATTTAGTACCTCATATGGTGAGATATCATCAAGAACTTTAGTGGGTAATCTATTGATTAGGTAGCAGGCCGTGAGTACAGCATCACCCCAAAACCTTTTGGGTACATGTCTATGGAACATCATGGACCTAGCAACCTCCATAAGATGTCTGTTCTTTCTCTCAGCTACCCCATTCTGCTCAGGTGTATATGGGCAACTGGTTTGATGAAGAATTCCATATTTGAGTAGATAATCTCTTAAAGCTTTGCTTGTGTACTCCCCTCCATTATCTGTTCTAAAAATCTTAATCTTTGCATTATACTGGTTAGTGATGTAAGAGTGGAAGTTAATGAAGGCCTCTAGAACTCTATCTTTGGAAGGTAACAAAGTGATCCAGGTATACTTAGACTTTTCATCTATAAAAGTAACAAAGTATTTTTGTTGTTCTCTAGAGACACAAGGAGCTGTCCACACATCAGAATGAATAAGATCAAAGCAGCAATCATACTTATGAGAAGAATTAGGAAAGACAGTTCTACAGTGTTTACCAAGAATGCAAGCTTCACATTCACTTTGATTAAAGGAAATATTCGGAAACACCAATTCAAGAGCTTTAAAATGTGGATGACCTAACCTAGCATGCCACAATGTTCCATCATCAAGCTCATTATTACTAGACAAACAAGAAACTAAACTAGAAGATAGGTCACTGAGAATGTAGAGATCATCCTTAGTGCCGCCTCTGCCAAGCACCCTCTTTGTTTCAATATCCTGAAAACAACACTCATTAGGACTAAAGATTACATTACAATTCAAATCATTTTTAGCCCTTTTTACAGAAACCAAGTTAGATGTAAATGATGGCATATAAAATGCTTTACTATCCTTTTCAAACAATCTTAGGTTACCTACTCCTTTAATTGGAACTTTAGTTCCATTAGCAATAACAACATTCCCTAAGGCAGGTTCTAAATTGTTTATCAAACTTATGTCACTAATCATGTGGTGAGAAGCTCCTGAATCTACTATTAATGGTTTAGTAATAGTATGAGCATTGTAAGAAGCATGAAGAGATTTGCCAACAATTTTACCAGAAGTCTCTTGTAAGGCTTTGATAATAGCATCAAGGTCTGATTTTGTAACATACTCTTGACCGGATGATGTTGATGCAACCTGTACTTCTCTTCCTGATCTCTGGCCAATTTCACAAGTAGTGTTAGCCTGTGAGATATGTAATGGAACACTTACTTGGTTCCCTCGTCCAGATAAGTTGTTCCTGAAATTGGTCGCTTTGTCACGCCATCTTGGAATAGAAGCCGGTTTCAGATGTGGGTGAAGAGTCCAGCATTGATCCTTATGATGACCCTTTCGTTTGCAATGAGCACAAATTGCATTCCTCTTGTCATCCCCTTTGTAGAAACTCTTGTTTGCAGTTACTAAGTCTCCTTTGCTCCCAAACAAGCCGTGAGACCCCTGTTCCTTTTGAACCTTTGCACATACATCATCCAAACTTGGCAACTTATCTTCACGCAATAGGTGCTTGATCAAGTCGGCATAGCTGGAGTTTAAAGTCATCAAGAGCCCAAAGACTTTGTCTTGTTCCCTTCTCTCATGAAGAACCATTGGATCAGTAGTAGCTGGTCTTAGCATCTCCAACTCAGCCCAAAGTGCTCTAAAAACTCCAAAATGTTTGGTGAATTCAACCTCATCTTGTCTAAGCTCATTTATAGACTTCTTGACTTCAAAAATCCTCATTAGATTTGAGGTATTGCCATAGACATTTAGAAGAGTGTCCCATAAGTCCTTTGCATTCTCACAATAGGAATAAGCTTCTAATAAAGACTTCTCAAGAGAATTTTGTAAGATGGAGAGAACCAGTTGATCTTCCTGAAACCATTTCCCTTCTTCCTCAGTCTGAGCTGCCTGATCCTCCAGAACCTCTCCTTCTATCCCAACATTTGAAGTTCTACCGAGTATGTGAGACCATAAACCTCTGCTACATAATGTTGTCTTCATTGTTCTAGTCCACAGAAGATAATTTGTACCTTTGAGGACAATAGGAGCCATAACCAACTGTTTCTGAAGCTCCATGACCAATCCTCTAAAGAACTCTTCACAAACTTTAGATACCAATCACAGAGATGATTTATCAACCGGATTTTTCAGCTAAACCTTCTGAGACTACCACTTCTCTAAACTACCAATCAACCCGAGTTCTCCTAAAGTTCAGTTGCACAACTTAAACTAAGGCTTCAACTTCCAATCTCATCAAGTGAACAATCTAAACTTTCACAACAATCACTCCAGAGAAAAGATCTTGATCACAATTATTCAGGTTTCAAAAAAAATTAGAGAATTACTTGCCAAGAAAGGAAGAAGATCCGAATTGATCCAAGAATACTTTTCCAGAAACCTGGGATTCCCTCAATCACAAATGGAACGAACTCTATCAGGAAGCTAGAGAATAGCCGGATTGAGAATCAGGAACAGCAGGATTGAAAGTCGGTATTATCTGTTCGACTTTCGTGATGAAGAAGTAATCAACAACTTTCGCGATCAAGATTTTGAGAAAAACATAGCCAAATCTCGCTTCAGGACTCAAAAGGATCAAAGATCGACTTGTTCTGATGACAATCCACGGAAAATAAAGATCCAGAAGACGAAGAACACCAAGATCAAGTTTTCGCGATCGAAACAGAAAAATGGCGCGAAGAGAAGAATTCGAAAAAACCGTGAACAGATCGAGCTCGATCTTGAGAAAACGATCAAATGGAACACAGATCGGTGCTTTCTGATGATGATTTACGTGATGACTACAATCCAGAAGATCCGATTAGCCAGAACAAAGATTTCCAGGTCGCGATCATTCAAATCCGATTTTGGCGCCAAGAACAGAACGAAACCTTCGACTTCAAGATTTCGATTTTCTTTGATCAAATCGTGTAATCTTAATCAGAGAAAGAATCATAAGCCACCGAAGATGAATCCTTCAGAGAAAATAATGGAAGACTGATGAAGAATTCGCCGGAAAACTCAATATACAATCACTATCTTCCGCGGCTTTGTTGGTTTCAAAGGTGCGGATGAGATTTCGAAGAGAAACAAAGAGATTTGCAGGAAACCTGCTCTGATACCATGTGAGAATTAAAAGAAAGATGAAGAATGAAATTGTATGCAGAGAATGAATTCGATTGTAGAGAGAATGAGAGAGAATTGAGAGAGAAAGAGTTTTGAGAATGAAGAAGAATGAATTTGTATATAATCGAATTGTTATGTACAAGGAGTATTTATAGGCAATTACAAGAGGTGTTTAATAACCTAAACATACGCCTAATCTAGTCCTTATACATTCCTAAATCTAACAGTTCTTCCAGTTTGCTGGAGGAAATCGTTGTCTAGTGCTTCTCTGGAGTTCTAATGGTGCTGGTACTTCATGCGAGTGTTGATGTTGATCATTGGTACTTCCAGAACTCGAACCAACTTCAGCTTCTGAGTTTCCTTCAGTGTTACTTGGACCGATTTGTGACTCAGGTTCAGATTCTCTTCTTTGGGTGTTGTTTGAATTAGTAGCTGAATCTTCATCCTCCTCATCATGACCATAGTCTTGTTGTCCCCCCTCAGGATGAAGAGGATGATGCGGCGAATGCGGATGAGTGTCTGGACCAAGAGAGGATATACCCAGGTTCTCTAAGATCTTCTTTAAATTCTCAGCCTGGTTGGGTGATTGTGAGGATATGTTCTTGATAGATTCCCACGTACCATCCGAGAAATAGCTTTTGTCTTCAAGAAACTTAACATCCCGGGAGATAAGGACACGGTTGGTATTAGTATTGTAGCACTTATACCCTTTCTATGTGGTTGAATATCCAAGAAATATGGCCTTTGTGCTCTTAGCCTCTAACTTGTTCTTCTGTTCCCCTGGGATCAACACATAGCAAACACATCCAAACACTCTAAGATGATCAAGATGAGGTTTGGTTTTAGTAAGTACCTCAAACGGTGAGATGTCATGTAGGATTTTGGTCGGAAGTCTGTTGATTAAGTAGCAGGCCGTAACTAAGGCATCACCCCAAAACTGTTTAGGAACCTTCCTATGAAACATCATGGCTCTAGTCACCTCCATTAAGTGTCTGTTTTTCCTCTCAGCAACTCCATTCTGCTGAGGGGTATAGGGACAACTTGTCTGGTGCTCAATTCCATGTTTGTTGAGATAGTGTTTAAAGGCCTGGCTAATATACTCCCCACCATTATCTGATCTTAGACATTTAACTTTAGCATCATATTGGTTAGTCACATACTTGTTAAAACTCATAAACGCTTCAAGAACTCTACCCTTAGATGGCATTAAGGTAACCCAAGTGTATTTTGATTTCTCATCTATGAAACTAACAAAATACTTGTGATTATCTCTAGAGACACATGGGGCAGTCCAAACATCAGAGTGAACAAGATCAAAGCAGTTTTCATACATAGTTTGAGATTTAGGAAAAACAGACCTACAGTGTTTTCCAAAGATACATGCTTCACATAATTCATTATTGAAAACTGTTTTAGGAAACATTAACTCTAGCACTTTAAGATGAGGATGACCAAGCCTAGCATGCCACAAATCACCATTCATCTCAGAATTATTGAAATTTGAAAAACAGGAAGCTAAACGACTAGGAGAACTAGGAGATAAGTCTTCAAGCACATATAGATCATTTCTGGTAACACCTTGTCCAAGAATCTCCTTAGTTTCAATATCCTGAAACACAAAGTCATTAGGCCCAAAGATAGCATGACAGTTTAAATCGGTTGTAGCTCTCTTGACAGATAGAAGGTTAGAAGTGAATGACGGCATATAAAAGGCTCTAGATTCCTTATTGAATAATCTAAGATCACCTATTCCTTCTATTGGCACATTTGTTCCATTTGCTATAAAGACATTCCCTACAGCCGGTTCAATGTTCTTAATCAAATTCATATCACTGATCATATGGTGAGAAGTCCCTGAATCTACAATTAATGGTTTAGACTTAGTGAAAGCATTAAATGAGGCATGTAATGATCTACCAACAATCGCATTACCAGAGTTGTCTTTGAATGCTTTGATGAGAGCTTCAAGATCGGATTTCCTGACATACTCTGACTGCATTGGTTGGTATGGCACCATATGAGCTGGATGAGTTTGAGAACTTCCAATGTACGATGAACTTGAGGAGCTGGCTTGTTGATTAGAGCTAGCTGGGCCGTGAGCGATTTGGTATGGGAGGTTCTTCTTGGGATAGTATCCAGTTTCCTGAGTGAAATGAGCTCTAGGAACTTCCTTCCACTTGCTTGGCTTGAGGTGTGGATGAAGAATCCAACACTTATCTTTGGAATGTCCTTTCCTTTTACAATGATCACACATTATGCTCTTCTTGTCTTCCGGTTTGTAAAACCCTTTATTTGCTGAGATGGGTTCTTCTTCGGTCTTGTATGTGCTTTTGTGAGCCGTGAGAAGGTCACCTTTTCTTCCAAACAATCCATTTGATCCGGATTCCTTCTGTATCTGAGAGCATACATCTTCAAGGGAAGGGAGTTTATCTGACCTTAAGATGTGTTTAATGAGATCGTTGTATGTGGGACTGAGAATCATGAGAAGGCTAAAGACTTTATCTTGTTCCCGCCTTTCCTTAATGACTTCAGGATCAAAGGACACAGGTCGGAGCATATCTAATTCTGCCCATAAGGAACTCAACTTCCCAAACAAGGAGGTGAAGTCTGGATCATCTTGACTTAGATTGTTGATGGCCAGCTTGACTTGAAAGATCCTGCTATGGTTGGTGGTGTTGCCATAGACCTTCTTGAGAATAGTCCATAGTTCCATTGACGTTTCACAGTGTGAGTAGGACTCCAGGATTGGACCATCTAAGGAGTTTTGCAGAACGGATAGGACATATAGGTCCTCCTGATGCCACTTTCGTTCATCTGTGATGAACATTTCATCACCATCTTCATTCTGGATTAGACTAGGAGGTGCTTCATTAAATAGGAGATGATCTACCAAACCCCGGCCTGCAAGAGCAGTCTTTATCATGCGAGACCACAAGACATAGTTTAAACCCTTGAGGATCACTGGAACGGCTATTTGACGAGTGTTTTCCATGAGGTAGAGTTGAGGTCTGTACAACAATGGTGGATAAAGCTTGGTCTTCACGGTAGGGCAAAGATCACTGTTGTTTGAGAGGATTGATGATTGGTTCTGGTAAGGGGACTTGAAATGGGACGGAAGGAGCCTCCTTTACTTAGTCTCGAACTTGTACGGACAGATACAAAACCCTCTTTTCGCAGACTTGAAACTTGAAGCAAAATGCCTTCTTTTGGTCTTAAATGACTTCACCGGATGCAGGAAGGAGGGATTTGTTGAGAAAGGAGACCAAAGGAACTGCCTTTGAAGAGTTTAGAAGGGTGTACGGATTCTGGGTTTCAACAGCACGATGAGGAAGATGAATACGGCTCAGTGAAGGAGGTTGAAAGATAGCTCCTTTCGAAAGTATTTTGAACCGTGAAGCTTTGAGTAGCCTTTTAGTTCTTCTTTTGAGTAGAAACACGTTTTAAACTTGTGGAATATGAGCTATGGACCGTACATCAATGGCCGCGAGAGAAAGAACAAGACCTGGACCCAGTAAAGACTACTATAATCTGCATGATACCCACATCTAGTCTTCCTCAACTCATCACCAATGGTTCTGAGGATCTTTAGATCTCAGAGAGGATAGGCTAGAACATGTTTATCATAGATTAAGCGCTTTAAAACCCAGAGAGAAAGAGATTTGTGGATTGAATGGTGAGAGGAATGAAGAGTTTACAAATGATTCAGGGAAGATTTGTGAGCAAATGCTCTGATACCATGAAAGTTTTAGAAGTTTAGGAAGAGTGGAGAGAGTTTAGGCGAGAGTTTAGGTAAACACATATTATTAGAATAGGATTTCTTGATTACAAAGAGAGACCTTAGTGATCCTTGTGAATTTTATTAGAATGATGAAGAATTGAGAGAGAATAGAGAATTGAGAGAGAGAATCGTTTTAAGAGAATGAAGAAATTGTATTATTCACTTTCTAAGGTAAGGTACAAGGGGTTTATATAGAAGTTTACAAGACTTGTTATTAAACACTTCTAATACACGCCTAATCACTCTAAACTCACTTGATAAAGCATGTTTAAACCTCCTTTTAATCTAACACTCCCCCTCAAGCTTAACTATGATGAATGGTTAAGCTTGGACAAACTACAGGAAATCACCTCATTAAAAACCTCAAAGTGTAAAACCCAAATGGGACAAAAACAACTTTGAGGGAAAAAGAGTATGATTCCCATAGTCAAGAGAATTACTCAGCAATGCTTGTTAGTCCCAGTCTTGGAAGAATGGACTCACACACCTTGGTAGTAGTGGCTTTAGTGAAGACATCTGCCAATTGATCTGAACTTCTTGTATAACACGGTAAAACCACTCCCTGTTCAACCGCCTGTCTAACCTTGTGGCAATCTACTTCAATGTGTTTTGTCCTTTCATGGAACACTGAATTTGAAGCTATGTGAATGGCTGCTTGGTTATCACAATGCATAGTGATAGGTCTTGAATCTTCAATTTGCAAATCCTTCAGTACAGCCTTGATCCAGATTAGTTCATTTGTGAGTTTCTTCATGGCTCTATACTCAGCTTCAGCACTGGAACATGAAACCACCTTCTGTTTCTTGGTCTTCCAAGTCACAAGATTTCCTCCCACAAAAGTGCAATAACCCGTTGTTGATCTCCTATCATTCCTATCTCTAGCCCAATCAGCATCACAATAACCTACTATCTCTGTGTTTTTGTTGCAGCCCATCCATATGCCATGATCATAAGTTCCTTTCAAGTATCTTAGCACTCTTTCTAACATCTCCCAGTGCTTAACAGTCGGTGATTGCATGTGTTGGCTCACCTGATTTACTGCAAAACAAATATCAGGCCTAGTAAGTGTTAGATAGATAAGCTTACCTACCAATCTCCTATACTGTTTTGGATCTTCATAAAGAGAATCTCCAGCTTCCCCTTCAGTAGCCGCTTTGTAGCTGTCTTCAATAGGAGTGCTAATAGGTTTGGCATCCTTCTTCCCTGTTTCATTCAATAATTCCAACACATACTTTCTTTGTGACAAAAATAAACCCTCTTTAGACCTGCATATCTCTATTCCTAAGAAATATTTCATTAAACCAAGATCCTTAATATCAAATTTAGACTTAAGATAAGCCTTAGTCTCTAGAATACCTTCCTTGTCACTACCTGTGATAATAATGTCATCAACATAAACTAATACCACAATTATACCTAAACAACTAGGAAAGGTAAACAGAGTATGATCCACTTCAGATCTTCTAAAACCTCTATCTCTTAAAGTCATACTGAGTTTATGATACCAGGCTCTTGGAGATTGCTTTAATCCATAGATAGCTTTTCTTAATCTCAGAACATTGCTACCAACCACTAAGCCTTCCAAGCCAGGAGGCGGTTTCATATACACTTCTTCCTCTAGCTCTCCTTGAAGGAATGCATTCTTCACATCCATCTGCCACAACTCCCATTCAAGATTAGTAGCAAGAGAAAGTACAATCCTTACAGTGTGAAGCTTTGCTACTGGAGCAAATGTATCTCCAAAATCTTTACCATATGTTTGAGTAAAGCCTCTTGCTACAAGCCTGGCCTTATACCTTTCAATCTCACCATTGCTATTATATTTAATAGTAAACACCCATTTAGAACTTATTGCTTTCTTACCCTTAGGCAAGTATGATTCATCCCAAGTATGATTTCTTATCATGGCTTCTATTTCATCTTGGACAGCATCTCTCCACTCCTTCAATTCCATAGCCTCTTCATATGTGTTAGGAATTTTATTTTGATCTAAAGAGCTTATGAATACCTGATGTTCCTTTGGGAATGAGCAAACGAACAAGTAGCTTGTATAGGATGTCCTACTGCTTGAGCATTGTAGTAAACTCTAGTGTTGATCCAGTTGGCAGGATCTTTCCTTATCCTTGTACTCCTTCTTAACACTTGAGGAGATTCAACAACCGCTACTGCATCATCAGCTTCAGCTCCTGTACCCTGTAACTCTTGGACATAGACTTGATCATGAACTACTGGTATACTTACATTCTCCCCCTCATGATCAGGACTATGATCCACGCGTGTAGAGGAAGAACCCGGATCAAACTCCCCCTGGCCATAACCTTGCCCCATCTTTTGACTTATGCTAGGCCTGCCAAGAGTTGTATTATACTCACTTATACTCGGCCCTCTGCCGCTTGTGGCTGGTTCATGGCTGTCAGAAGGCCCACTAGTCTCCGAATCATCTTGAACTTGCACCTGTGGATCCAAAACCCGTTCTGGTCCAGAAGCTAAAGGCCTGGAAATATTAAAACTTTCCAACAACTTTTGAAGATACACATTTCTATCAGTATTAGAACTAGACACACCCTTTAGGTTTTCCCAAGTTCCATCAATGTAAAAAGATTGGTTTTCCATAAACTTCACATCTCTAGAGACTAAAACTTTTTGCAATTCAGGATCATAACACTTATAACCTTTTTGGGTTGATGAATAGCCTAAAAACACTGCCTTGGTACTCTTCTCATCCAGTTTATTCCGTTTTCCACCTGGTACTAGAACAAAGCATACACAACCAAATACTCTCAAATGTTCAAGGTGAGGTTTAGTTCCATTAAGTACCTCAAATGGTGAGATATCATGAAGAACCTTCGTAGGTATTCTATTAATCAGATAGCAGGCCGTGAGTACTGCATCCCCCCAAAATTTCTTGGGTACATTCCTATGGAACATTATTGACCTAGCCACTTCCATGAGATGGCGATTTTTCCTTTCAGCCACCCCATTCTGCTCTGGTGTATAGGGACAGCTTGTTTGATGAAGAATACCATATTTGAGAAGATAATCCCTAAATGCTTTGCTTGTGTATTCCCCTCCATTGTCTGTTCTTAAAACTTTAACCTTTGCATCATAATGATTAGTAGCATATGAATGAAAATTAATAAATGCTTCTAAAACTTTATCCTTAGAAGGGAGCAAAGTAATCCAAGTATATTTAGATTTCTCATCTATAAAAGTGACAAAGTATTTTTGTTGTTCTCTAGATGCATAAGGAGCAGTCCAAACATCAGAATGTATTAGGTCAAAACAGTGATCATATGAATGTGTAGACTTAGAAAAAACAGTTTTGCAATGTTTACCAAGAATGCAAGCTTCACAGTCATTTTGATTAAAGGAAATGCTAGGAAATATCAATTCAAGAGCTTTAAAGTGTGGATGGCCTAGCCTAGCATGCCATAATGTTCCATCAGACAGCTCATTATTACTTGTCAAACAAGAACCTAAACCTAAACTAGAAGTAGAAAGGTCGCCTAGAATGTATAGATCATCCTTTGTTCCTCCTCTTCCAAGTACTCTTTTTGTTTCAATATCCTGAAAACAACACTCATTAGGACCAAAAATTACATGACAATTCAAATCAGTTGTTGCTCTTTTAACAGACACAAGATTAGATGTGAAGGATGGCATAAAGAAAGCTTTACTATCCTTATTAAACAATCTCAGATTACCTATGCCTTTAATTGGTATTTTGGTTCCATTAGCAATAACTACATTTCCTAAGGCAGGTTCTAAGTTGTTTATTAAGTTGATATCACTAATCATGTGGTGAGAAGCCCCTGAGTCTATTATCAAAGGTTTATTCACATTATGAGCAACATAGGAAGCATGGAGAGATTTACCAACAACTTTACCAGATTCGTCTTTGAAAATTCTCAGTATAGCCTCTAAATCTGATTTTCTGACAAATTCTTGATCAAGTGTTGAAGGTCCAAGTTGTATCTGTTTGACCTTGCCATACCATCTTGAGATGTACTCACAGTAGATACATTTGAGGGTACAGTCGCTTGATTCACGCTTGCTGACGTGTGGTTCTTAAGACCCATAGGTTTAGTTTGGTCACGCCACCAAGCAGGTTTGAGATGCGGATGCAATGACCAACACTGATCCTTGTGATGACCCTTCCTTTTACAATGTGAACAAGTAGATACACCCTTCTTATCATCCCTTTTGTAGAAGCTCTTATTTGCAGTAACAAGTTCAACCTTATCCCCAAATAAAACTTGAGAACCTTGTTCCTTTTGAACACAAGCACACACCTCCTCTAGACTAGGTAATTTATCCTGTCTCAAAAGATGCTTGGTGAGGTCTGTATAACTAGAGTTCAGTGTCATCAGCAATCCAAACACTTTGTCTTGTTCTCTTCTCTCATTAAGAGTTATTGGATCAGTAGAAGCTGGCCTCAACATTTCCAACTCAGCCCATAAAGCTCTAAAGACTCCAAAATGCTTAGTAAATTCAGCCTCCCCCTGTTGAAGTTGATTCAAAGATTTCTTAACTTCAAAGATTCTTAACAAATTTGAGGTGTTACCATAAACATTTTGAAGAGTATCCCACAGCTCCTTAGCATCTTCACAGTATGAATAGGCTGCTAGTAGTGATGCCTCAAGTGAGTTTTGTAGAATAGCCAACACAAGCTGATCTTCCTGAAACCACTTGCTTCCCACGTCCTGTTCTGAATGTTGTTCTGCTTCAAGAACCTCCCCTTCAGCAGCTGTACTAGGCGGCCCTTTGGTGAGAACATGAGTCCAAAGCCCCCTACTGCACAATGTAGTCTCCATTGTTCGAGACCACAGCAAATAGTTCATACCCTTCAATGTAATTGGGGCCATCAACTGCTTATGAAATTCCATAGCAATCGTTTTGTGATATCCCACACGCACAGCAACAAAAATATCACCAGAGAATGATTTGAAATCGAAGACCTTATCCGGGAACTTTACCACCAGGAGTACACAAGAATTTCACCACACAGATTAAACCAACTTCTAACCAATAACCTGCAAATTTAACCCTTTAATAGATTGCACAAACTTCTCAACAGCTAGCTATCTAACCTTTCCTTCCAAGAGACTAGATTAAACCCTGAGAAACAACTTTCTCCACTTCGAAACCTCAGATTATACAATCTTAAAACCAGATTAAAGATCATATACCAGAAACAGAGGAACGGTGATCCCTGTTAGGCTTTCTTGAGGCAAAAGAAACAGAACCTTGCGATTTGAAGAACAAGTTGAACCTCCACGATCGAAAACGATCCTGTGAAAAAGATCAAATGAACTAAAGATCGGCACAAACTAATGATAATCCAAGTGAAGAAGGTAGCCCAGAAGAATCAGCTGAGAATTTTAAGAAACTTTCGAACAGAGGTTTGGCGCGAAGGAGGGAATCGAGTTATCGTGAACAAAACTCGATCGATCTTGAGAACTGAAGCAAATTGGATCAACTGGATCAAAGATCGGTGCCTTCTGATGACAATCCTTGTGAGAAAAAAATCCAGAAGATTCAAACAACAAGATTTGAAGATCACGATTTCGAACTGGAGATTTTGGCGCGAAAAAGAAAACTTCTCAAATCTGTCGATCACGATCGATCTTGTGAAAGAACCCACCCACGGATTGAAGATCGGCACATTCTAATGACAATCTGTGTGAGAAAGAAGATCCAGAGGAGCAAGATTGAAGATTTGTGATGAACGCATTCGAATCCGATTTTGGCGCCAAACGAACCGAGTTTGATTCGATCGCAAGAAACCAAACTATCTTATCAGATTCTGCGATTCTGATGGAGGATGATCTGAAATCACCAGAAAGATTGTCGTCTGAAGATAGAAATTGAAATAGATGTTGAAGAACTCGCCGGAAAACTCGCCTGAAGATCAAACAACTTCCGCACCTACGCTCGTTTTGAAGATGGCGATAAAGATCACGATGAAGTTTTGAAGGAAAAGAAAAATTTGCAGAAAACCTGCTCTGATACCATGTGAATTTTATTAGAATGATGAAGAATTGAGAGAGAATAGAGAATTGAGAGAGAGAATCGTTTTAAGAGAATGAAGAAATTGTATTATTCACTTTCTAAGGTAAGGTACAAGGGGTTTATATAGAAGTTTACAAGACTTGTTATTAAACACTTCTAATACACGCCTAATCACTCTAAACTCACTTGATAAAGCATGTTTAAACCTCCTTTTAATCTAACAATCCTTTTATACAGAAATGGATAACCTAAAAATGACTACTTTAGGTAAGAGTGTGTGCTTCCTCTTTAGTGCTGGCGCCTCTTTCCCCTTTTGTGCTGGCAGAGGTGAGTCACCAATCCTTCTAGAAGATTCATTACTAGCCGTTAACACTCTTTTCCTTGGTGAATTGCTTCCTCATTCCAACATGCAAAACTCCATTAATGTACAGATGCTTTCTGGGTTTAAGCTCTGTGTCTGTACATAATCTTTAAAATCTTGTGTTTTGCTTCAAAATTTCTTCCTGTCTTAATTAAACAAGCAGCAAATGTTTTACACACTAAAGGTGTGTCCTTAATCTCAAAATGCTTCTTTAAAACTGCTTGTTCTTGTGTCTGTCTTTTGTTCTAAGAGATTATAAGCTTGGACTGATAGGTTATAGTGCCTTTCCTTTGTGAATATAAGACACTATAATCACAAACTGCTTAGAATTCTTTGGATATCAGACTGCAAGCGTTTTGAAACCTTGGGCATGTCCTCCTTGTTATGAAGTGAGTGATAATTAATCCCATTGTATCTTGTTGTTTTTAAGTCTTGCAGTTCTGGTCAGATTCATGATTATTCCTACAATAGTGAATCATGGCTAAAATGGTTAAGCTAATAAGAAGAGTATGCTCTGTGGTTGTCACTAATGGATCTTCCACATCAGAAATCTTATTAAGCTAGAAATTGCTTGAAAGCCTTGTTAAATCCTATTGTAGTGTTGCAAAGAAGTAATGAAATGAGTGTGAACCCATAAGTCTTTAATGTGCATCCTTATGGATATAAGACACTTAGAGAAGGGTCAAATTAATCACTTATTTCTTACTCAAACAAACTGCTATACTTTGAAATCTTAGACTTGTGTTCATTCTTATGAACTATGGGATCATCTGTCCATCAGTCCATGATTGTCTGTATTGCGGTTTGATACATGAGTCTTGGCTTGTTTTAAAACCTTGGATTAAGTTTCTTTCCTTATGAAATGAGGAAGACCAAAGTCCATTGAAATTTTTAAGGGAATTCTTGCCTAGCTGTGGTATGATAGAGAACCATGCCTAAGGTCTTAAGGTTGGATTAAAAGTATGCTCTGTGGTTGCCACTTAAATGGAACCTCCACATCAGAAATCATCCTAATCTAATAAAAGCCTTGTAAGCATGATGCATCCAATTATACTCATATAAGGTTTTGGAAAGGAGAACCATAGTTGGATGCAATGCATCAGAAACTGTGCTGAATCCAATGATCCAAATTTAAACCTTAAAGATAAGAGAGAGAGATATATATAAAGAGGGAAGTGAACCTTGGCTAATTGTGCAAAGCATTTAGGGCCTTGTTGAATCCAAAAGTCCTCTTGAGTCTTAAGGGAAGAGAACCTTGATCTTCTTCGCTCTTATGAGTATAAAAAGTCATGATGAATCCAAAAGTCCTTAAGAAAATAAAAGTTAATTTGTTTGATAAACTTTTTAAATCAGTCTCATGGGTTTGCGCTTATGAGTCTAAGCCTTGAAGACATGATAAGACTTTTGTTTGGTTTGTTTTATTTTTGTAGGAATTCTTCCAAACCACCAGTGAAGAGAAGTCCCAATGGAGGAGCTCAATCCGAGAAGGAAGAACCTTCAATCCCAATCATTCAGATTCGCTCTCCTTATGCTGAACCGCAAAGGCTTAGTATCAAAGCCTTTGTCCATGAAAAAAGCTATTTCTAAACCTTTATCTATGTCATGTTGACTTAAGTGGTGATTTAGGGCAATTGTGAACCTTGGTGAATAATGCTTTGCATTTAGGACTAAGTTGAATCCATATGTTCCTTTGAAGTATCTTAAGGGAAGTGAACCTTGGTTTCCATACACTATCATGAGTATATGGGATCATGTTGAATCCAAAAGTCCTTAAGGAAGTCTTTGTGTTTATTCTGCTTATATTATACTATAATCTCTTTAATCTTTTCCTAAATCTCTTTAAACTCACTTTAAACTCTCTTAAAATCTCTTTAAATCTTAAACTCTTTTATAATCTTGTTTAAACTCTGCTTTACTTTTAATCTCTGGTTACTAAAATCTCTGGTTACTTAGATCATATTCTCTATCTCATTGTGTTGAAATTATCTGCCTTAGCTTAAATGATTCGTGTCCTCTTATTTTTTTCATCTTGATCATTTAAAATCTCTGATATTCCTCATGGCAAACTTATAATCTTTCTTCTTTATATCTTATTTAAGGATAAAGAAGACCATGAGAGCCTCAGAGAAAAGATGGCAAGGATGAGTTCTTGTTAGAATACATCAAGTCATGGAAGGCTTAAGGGCTATTAGTTGAAGAGGAGGCTACAAGGAATGGTACTCATGGTTTCTGCAAGCCGCCTACATTTGGAGAGCACAAGGAACCAACTCTGGTCTCTTGATATTGCTATGATGTCAAGGGAAGCACAAAGATGTGGCAAGACGACTATGCAGATGAACATGGAGTAAAAACATCCCAGAGCCTATCCAAGTTTACATTCTGAATGTAGAAAGAAATGCCCATCTATCAGAGCCTACACCAGAGAGTGTGATGAGGACATCGGCTCTTCAACAATGACAGCTGAACCAGAGGGAGTGCAGATCATCCCTCAAGTACCTAATGGACCCATAACTCGCCAGAGAGCCAGAGCCATCACACAAGTTCAACCATCTAGTAGAATTTGTGCTCGAGCAAGGATCAGCTAGTCTTTGTCCACCCTCAGTCATCGACAGCAGCAAGGGAGAAGACCCATTTTCAAGCATCTCGTGCGAGCTTCTCCAGTGTAAAGACACACAAAGACATGCTAGGGAATTGTACTCTTTTTCCTACCTTCGGTTTTGTCCCTATGGGTTTTCTGAAGGGGGTTTTAACGAGGCAACACTTCTAGTGTGCAAGACAGGACCTGTTCTACGATAATAACCTTTTACCAGCCCCTGGAATAATCAGAAGATGAGGACCCTCCAATGAAGACAAGCTACAGCAGTCTTCAACACTTAGTATAATTTCTGGTTTTTAAGTTTTAAACTGTTTGTAGTTTTTTGTGGAAGTTTTGAACGCCTTGTTGTTTTTCTTTTAAAACTACTTGTTGTTTTTTTAGGCTAGGGTAATTAAAACCTTAGCCTCCCCTGGAATGACAGACAGAATTAATTTGACAGCAAATTTCAGAGCCCTAGTCGATTTTTCCTTAATCTGTAGCAAACTAATTCTTCTGCCTTGATCTGTCATCCAGGCGCGAAGAACCTTGTGTATCACGAGATCATTCCTCCCTCGTGTGGTCCAAATCGCTTCCCCCTTCGTGTTTAACCAGGAGAGGATCTCCCTTGTTGGCACAAACACTAACCCCTTGGTCTGCATCCTCTTCTGACAACCAGAGCGTGTATCATCTTTTGGTATCAGAGCTGAAGATTCTACCTTCTCAGGGAGTGTCTAAACCTATCTCTTTTTAACTTTTTGTCCTTTGGAATTGAGTCTGAATTATTAGTAGAAACGAGTTTAGAATAGTTAGACACCTTTAAACTAGTAGGATTCTAGAGTCTGTAGACGAAACTAGAGGAAAAAAAAAACGGCTAGGAATTTCGTATTTCACTTTGGTTTTGGTTTGTCTACAACTGACAGGAACTTTAAGCGAGAGGAAAACCCGAGCCCAGATCGACCGATCCCTCTTTGGATCGATCGATCTCCCTCTGCAAAGCGGCTACGGGGAGACTTTAAATTAGTGGAAACCCTAGACGTAAAGGATCAGGAACGATCGATCAACTTTGGATCGACCGATCCACTTTTGCAGACAATTACAAGATCGACCGAGCGGACCTAGATCGACCGATCGTACCTCGGGTCGATCACATCTAAGATTGACCGATCCCTAAACAGACCGATCGATCCAACCTTCTACGGACGAATTTTAGATCGACCGATCAACATTAAGATCGACCGATCGCCTAGAGAATCGACCACTCCTCAACTGGATCGAATCCTTGTCCAGAACAACAATGTCTGATAGCTCAGAACAAGTAGATGCCACTAATGCCATGATCCAAATGCTAGCAGCCATCAATGGGCAACTCAGCAACATGGCAGCTGGTATGGATCGTTTGGGGCAACTCTTGCAGCCTGGAAGACCAGACATACCTGAAACGGCTAGGCAAGGAGAAGCGCGTGGCTTGGGAGAGCAATCAGCTCAAACACCACCTTTTCAAGCACCACCATTCCATGCCCATGCACCACCATTCCATGCACCACCACAACAACCACAGTACCCAGCTCCTGATGTTAAGCTTAATCCACCAACCTTTGCTGGAAGAGTGGACCCAGAAGCTTATCTTGATTGGGAGAGAAGGATGGAGCATATTTTCGAATACTATAGATATGCTGATCCACGGAGAGTAGCTCTAGCTACAGCCATGCTCTTACTTGGTGGGACAGAGAAGTGACTGAGAGGAGGAGGAACCGATATGGGAATATAGTGACTTGGGAAGAGCTCAAATACATTATGAGAAGGCGCTATGTACCACCACACTTTCACCGAGATATGCAGAAGCGTTTTAGACGTTTGACACAAGGCAACAAGAGTGTGGAGGAGTATTATGAGGAATTTGAGCATCTGAGAAACCGCTTGGAAGTAGAAGACTCTCTGGAGAGTCTAATGGCACAATTTGTAGATGGTTTGCAAGAAAAGATTGCTAGGAAGGTTGAGAGACAAACATACCATGACTTAGGAGAGTTGCTACATCTTGCCATTCAGATTGAACAACAGAACAAGCGCAAGGCAGCAAACAATACTCGGCCTAAGACCATATGGAACCTCACATTTAAGCTAACAGAGAGGAACACTAGTACACCAGGAGATAGCCGGTTCAAGAGCAAAGTGAGTGAACTCACCAAGTTGACCAAACCCGGCCCTAGTGCACCTCAACATGCCACGCCAACTGCTTCCACTCAACGGAGCCGAGACATTTTGTGCTTCAAGTGCAATGGGAGAGGACATATGGCAAGAGAGTGTCCTAATCAACGAGCCATGATCCTACACCAGCTGGAGACTACGAGTCTCAAGACGAAGGAGAAGAGCAATCCCATGACTATGGTGAATCAGAGGACATAGAGTACCCAGACTCAGGAGAGCTTTTGATGATGAGAAGAGTTCTTAATGCAATGGTAGGTCCTGAAGAGGTTGCACAAAGAGAAAACATCTTCCATACTCGGTGCACCATTCAGGGAAAGGTATGTTCTCTAATCATTGATGGAGGTTCTTGTACTAATGTAGCTAGTTCTTATATGGTAGACAAACTTGGCCTTGAGAGAACTAAACACCCTCATCCTTATAGAGTTGAGGTGGCTCAATGATAAGGCTGAGTTACACATATCCGATCAAGTTAAGGTTCCATTTAGTGTGGGACGATACCATGATCAAGTGATATGTGATGTGGTCCCGATGCAAGCTGGTCATCTCTTATTGGGACGTCCATGGCAGTTTGACAGGGAAACCACACATAATGGACAGACTAATCTCTATTCTTTTGAGCATAAAAAGCGCAGGTACAAACTGGCTCCATTATCACCTCAACAAGTGACAGACATGCAAACAAAAATGGCTAAGGATGGGAGTAAACGCAAAGAGAACTTCTTAATCAACTCCAGTGACATTCGAAAAGCCATTGGTAAGGGACATGAACATGTTCTTCTACTGATGTTTAAAGAGCTTTTGAGTGTAGATAAAGCAGATATCAAGTTACCATCAGAGGTGAATACATTGCTGGAAACATATGCTGATGTGTTTCCTGAAGAACTACCTCCTGGATTGCCGCCAGTAAGGGGCATAGAACACAACATTGACTTTATTCCAGGAGCCCAGCTACCCAATAGGGCTGCCTACAGAGTCAATCCAGAAGAAGCCAAAGAACTTGAACGCCAAATCAGGGAGTTAATGGCTCAAGGATATGTGAGAGAGAGCCTCAGCCCCTGTGCAGTTCCAGTTCTACTTGTGCCAAAGAAAGATGGCAGCTGGAGAATGTGTGTGGACTGTAGGGCAATCAACAATATAACCATCAAGTATAGGCACCCCATTCCCAGACTTGATGACATGCTTGATGAGCTCAGTGGCGCCACCATCTTCTCCAAGATCGACCTGAAAAGTGGATACCACCAAGTCAGAATGCGAGAGGGAGATGAGTGGAAAACTGCCTTCAAGACTAAACATGGGTTGTATGAGTGGCTGGTCATGCCATTCGGCTTATCCAACGCCCCCAGTACATTTATGCGTCTAATGAACCATGTTCTTAGACCATACATCAGTAAGTTTGTGGTTGTATATTTTGATGATATACTAGTTTACAGCTCATCTTATTCTGACCATGTGACGCATCTTGAGACAGTAATACGAACACTTCAGAAAGAGAAGTTGTATGCTAATCTCAAGAAGTGCACATTCTGCACTGACAAAGTTGTCTTTTTAGGTTTTGTTGTGAGTTCGCAGGGATTACAGGTTGATGAAGAAAAGATAAAAGCCATTAAGGAGTGGCCTACGCCAACCAGTATTAGCTTAGTACGAAGTTTTCACGGCCTAGCCAGCTTTTATAGGCGTTTTGTCAGAGACTTTAGCACTATCGCAGCTCTTCTAACCTCTGTAATCAAAAAGAACCATGAGTTTAAATGGGGAGAGGAACAAGAACGAGCTTTCCAACTCCTCAAGGAGAGATTGACGCATGCACCTGTTCTAGCACTTCCAGACTTCAACAAAACATTCGAGGTGGAGTGTGATGCATCAGGCATTGGAATAGGAGCAGTGCTGACACAAGGAGGGAAACCAGTAGCATACTTCAGTGAGAAACTCAGTGGTGCCTCATTGAACTACCCCACCTATGACAAGGAGCTTTATGCACTGGTGAGGGCAATGGAAGCTTGGCAACACTACTTACTTGCCAGAGAGTGTGTTATCCACACAGACCATCAGACCCTACAACATCTCAAAGGCCAAACTAAGCTAAAAAGGAGACATGCAAGATGGCTGGAATTCATTGAAACATTTCCCTACGTCATCAAATATAAGAAGGGAAAGGAAAATGTTGTAGCTGACGCACTATCAAGGAGATACAGCCTTATTTCGATCATGGAATCCAAAGTGCTAGGATTTGAATTGATCAAGGATCTGTATGCAGAAGATGATGACTTTAAGGAGAGCTACAAGGAGCATGGAAAAGGCGCCTACAGCAACTTCTACCTGTTCGATGGGTTCTTGTTTAAAGGGAAGAGACTTTGCATTCCAAGAGGATCCATCAGAGACTTACTGCTGAGAGAGGCGCATGGAGGGGGATTGATGGGACATTTTGGCGTGGACAAGACATTGAGCATGCTGAAGGAACATTTCTTCTGGCCTCACCAGAGAAGAGATGTGGAAGCTCATTGTGCTCGCTGCTTAGTCTGCAAAAGATCCAAGTCCAAGTCTCACCCACACGGTTTGTATATGCCACTTCTTATTCCTACTACTCCTTGGACTGACATATCTATGGACTTTGTGCTAGGCTTGCCTAAGATAAACCACAAAGACTCCATCTTTGTTGTAGTAGACAGGTTTTCTAAGATGGCGCATTTCATACCATGTGCTAAGACAAATGATGCTAGTCAAATCGCCAGCTTGTTCTTCAAGGAAGTAGTGAGGCTTCATGGAATTCCCAGGACAATAGTGTCAGACAGAGACACAAAGTTCTTGAGTCATTTCTGGAGGTCAATGTGGAAGAAACTAGGAACCAAATTGGTGTTCTCGACAACATGCCATCCACAAACTGATGGGCAGACAGAGGTGGTTAATAGAACGTTGTCAACATTGCTGAGGGCAACTATTGGACAAAACTTGAAGACTTGGCTTGAGTGCATCCCTTTTGTGGAATTTGCCTACAACAGAGCTACTCACTCAGCCTCTAAGATGTCTCCATTTGAGGTTGTCTATGGTTTCAACCCACAATCGCCCCTTGACCTTACTCCACTGCCTCCAGCCGAAATTGTTAGCCTACAAGGGGAGACAAAAGCCGAGTTCATCAAGAAGCTTCATCAAAAAGCTAAGGAGAACATAGAAAAGAAGACAGAAGCATATGCAAGACAAGCCAATAAAGGAAGAAAGCAAGTTACTTTCAAGGAAGGAGATTGGGTATGGCTGCATATGAGGACAGAAAGGTTTCCCCAGAAGAGGAAAGATAAACTTGCGCCAAGAGGAGATGGTCCATTCAGAATTTTAAAGAAGATCAACGACAATGCATACCAATTGGAACTTCCAGGTGAGTTTAATGTATCTTCTACTTTTAATGTTGCTGATTTGGAAATTTTTGATGCAGGAGATGATCCAGTTTTGAGGACAAAACCTGCTGAAGAGGGAGGGAATGATGAGGACATCGGCTCTTCAACAATGACAGCTGAACCAGAGGGAGTGCAGATCATCCCTCAAGTACCTAATGGACCCATAACTCGCCAGAGAGCCAGAGCCATCGCACACAAGTTCAACCATCTAGTAGAATTTGTGCTCGAGCAAGGATCAGCTAGTCTTTGTCCACCCTCAGTCATCGACAGCAGCAAGGGAGAAGACCCATTTTCAAGCATCTCGTGCGAACTTCTCCAGTGTCAGACATCATCTTCTGGTGTCTTTACTATCACTATAGAGTAAAGACACACAAAGACATGCTAGGGAATTGTACTCTTTTTTCTACCTTGGTGTATCACGAGATCATTCCTCCCTCGTGTGGTCCAAATCGCTTCCCCCTTCGTGTTTAACCAGGAGAGGATCTCCCTTGTTGGCACAAACACTAACCCCTTGGTCTGCATCCTCTTCTGACAACCAGAGCGTGTATCATCTTTTGGTATCAGAGCGTGTATCAGAGTGTATATTCCTGAAGATGGAGAAAGAAAGCAGCCTATCTATCAGAGCCTACACCAGAGAGTGTACATTCCTGAAGATGGAGAAGGAAGAACAGCACACTTATCAGAGCCTGCACCAGAGAGTGTATATTCCTGAAGGTGGAAAGCAAAGCTTACTCAACAAAGAGGTCATTCCTGAAGCCTAAAAGAAACATGACCCAAAGCCCCGGTGACCATCGGCCTTAAATCTGTTGAAATGGAGCTCATTTTTTCTTCAAACTTGTCTCTTTTGGTCGGAGAGTCAAGCTTGCGGAGGGGAGAGAATGAGCATCCATCCTATACCGAATTCAAATCCAAGAGAAGTGTGTGAAGAACTCGGCCTTATCATGCCACAACCAGACCAGACAGAACATTTGGCGTTGAGATCAAGCGAGATGACTATGTGGTGCTTGTTAGCTCATACAAGCCGGTCAAAGCTTAATACCAGCCAACCGTCCACAATGTCTTGACCATGGACAACACTTCTATAAGAAGTCCAGACCTAGTGGGAAAGAAGTGTTCATCTCTTGGATAATAAGATAAAGATGGCGTATGTGTGGCTTTGAAGAAGATGTCTAAAGGTTCAAAGGAAAAGAAGGGTTCAACACAACCTGAGTTAGAACCAAGGGCCACCATGCTCCTGAAGAAGTAATATGGTGGAAAGTGATGAATCAGCTCAAGATTGTGATTAAAAGTAACTGGAAGATTTGTCACAAGATGTGTTAATCAATCCAGAGTTACTTCAAACAAGAAAGTGGCTGAAAAAGCTACTAAGAAACTACAAAGGTGTAGCAGAAGCTTGAGATTAGAACCAATGGCCATCAAACAGTCAGAACCCACAAGTGAAGGGACAAAATGTTTGTCAAAACCCATGATGCAAATGGAGAGGCAAACTGTCAGAATTCACAAGTGGAGAGGCATGCAAATGGAAGGTGTTGAATCAGCTCAGAAGCTTGTATGGCTGCGCCAAGATATCAATCTTCCCAAGGAGTTGCCGTGAGTAATCAAGTTCAAATGATGGATTGGAGCTAAGGAAGGTTGCATACAAGTGTGGTATCAACAATCAATACAAAGACTCCAAAGAAGAGGCAACAAAGGGCGGTTTTATAAGAAGGAATGAAGTGAATAAAGTTCAGAAGTAGCAGACATACTTGGCTGACACTCTTCATCAATATTCCAAACAGATGCAAAGGAAGATCCTAAACCATCCTATATATATTTTTGAATAGGTCTATCTCTTGTGAATTGATGCATGCGTTTGTGTGTGCTGAAACATGTACAGTTTGGAGCTTATGTGCTAAAGCCGGATTTATTAACCTTCTAAAGGACAAGAGTTCAGAAGAAAGGGGAGATAAGTACCGGTCTTTGAAGAAGCTTCTAGCTACTCCAACTTGTGAAGCAAGGAAGAAGTTCACACTTACTGATTCAAGGAGGCCATGATCCAGAGTCTATGAAGTCCACCAAGATGGTCCTAAGGTTCATAGACTCACTGGCCAATCCCTAGGCTGAGAAGACTCTACTCTTTTTCCCTTAACAAGGTTTTGTCCCATTGAGTTTTCCTTGTTAAGGTTTTTAATGAGGGAGTTCTTCAAGGTTCCAATCTTGACCTCCGGATCTCCTATGGTCAAGCTTGAGGGGGAGTGTTGGAATGGGTTAATAAAGAGTCCCGTGCAAAGTTAGGGACTTCTGGAAGGACCGTGCAAAGTTGGGGACTTCCGGAAATCAATAATGTTGGATTGAAGTTACAAGAAGAAAGAGGTCCGTGCAAAGTTGGGGACTTCCGGAAGGCCCGTGCAAAGTTGGGGACTTCCGGAAGGTCCGTGCAAAGTCGGGGACTTCTGAAAATAAATAATGTTGGATTGAAGTTACAAAGAGGAAAGAGGCCCGTGCAAAGTTGGGGACTTCCGGAAGGTCCGTGCAAAGTTGGGGACTTCCGGAAGTACCGTGCAGAGTTCGAGAGTTCTGGAAATCACAAAGTGCAAAGTCCGGGAGTTCCAGAAAGAGCTGTTGGGAGGATAAGGTTTCCAGAAAAGCAAAAGGAAAAGCAAAAGTAAAAGCAAAAGGAAAAGGTGGTCAATAAAGCAAAAGGAGAAGGCATCTTCTCTTTTGCATACAGCATCTTTTTAAATCCTTTAGAGGCTCCCATACAATGTAACTAGACTTGTTTTCCTTTCAAAAATTTGTGGCCTTGCTCTATATAAAGCAGCCTTCACCATTTGTAACCTTTCAAGCAATTATAATAAGAAAAAGCTTCTATCTCTCTCTCTCTCTCTTTCTAGGTTACGAATTTCCCTCTTTTCTTCTTTTGTTCTTCATTTGTTCTTCATAAAATAGCTTAATCTCTTTCAAATTTAACAAGAAGCAACTAGTTATGGCTCCAATCATTCTCAAAGGGGCAAATTATCTTCTTTGGACTAGGACAATAAAGACGGCTCTATGTAGTAGAGGTTTATGGTCTCACATTCTTCTTGGTAGAACTCCAAATGTTGGAATAGAGGGAGAGGTTCTGGAGGAACAGGCAGCTCAGACTGAGGAAGAAGGGAAATGGTTCCAAGAAGATCAGATGGTTCTCTCCATCTTACAAAACTCTCTTGAGAAGTCCCTATTAGAAGCTTATTCCTATTGTGAGAATGCCAAGGACTTATGGGACACTCTTCAAAATGTCTATGGCAATACCTCAAATCTCATGAGGATCTTTGAAGTCAAGAAGTCTATAAATGAGTTAAGACAAGATGAGGTTGAATTCACCAAGCATTTTGGGATTTTTAGAGCACTTTGGGCAGAGTTGGATATGTTAAGACCAGCTACTACTGATCCAATGGTTTTTCATGAGAGAAGGGAACAGGACAAAGTCTTTGGGCTTTTGATGAATTTAAACTCCAGCTATGCCGACTTGATTAAACACCTCTTGCGTGAAGATAAGTTGCCAAGTTTGGAAGATGTATGCGCAAAGGTCCAAAAGGAACAGGGGTCTCATGGTTTGTTTGGGAGCAAAGGAGACTTAGTAACTGCAAACAAGAGCTTCTTCAAAGGGGATGACAAGAGAAATGCGGTTTGTGCTCATTGCAAACGGAAGGGTCATCATAAGGATCAATGCTGGACTCTTCACCCACATCTGACACCTACTTCTATTCCTAGATGGCGTGATGCTAATAGAGTGACCAACTTTAGAAACAACTTATCTGGACGAGGGAACCAAGTGTTCCATCACATGTCTCTCAGGCTAACAATACTTTTGAAATTGGCCAGAGATCAGGAAAAGAAGTAAAGGCTGCATCAACATCATCCGGTCAAGAGTATGTCACAAAATCAGACCTTGATGCCATCATTAAAGCTTTACAAGAAACATCTGGTAAAGTTGTTGGTAAATCACTTCATGCTTCTTATAATGTTCATACTATTAACAAACCATTAATAGTAGATTCAGGAGCATCTCATCATATGATTAGTGATATAAATTTGATAAACAATCTAGAACCTGCCTTAGGGAATGTTGTTATTGCTAATGGAACCAAAATCCCAATTAAAGGAATAGGTAATCTAAGGTTGTTTGAAAAAGATAGTAAAGCATTTTATATGCCATCATTTACATCTAACTTGATTTCTGTAAAGAGAGCCACAAATGATTTGAATTGTAATGTGAGCTTTAGTCCTAATGAGTGTTGTTTTCAGGATATTGAAACAAAGAGGGTGCTTGGCAGAGGTGGTACTAAGGACGACCTTTACATTCTTACTGATCTATCTTCTAGTTTAGGTTCTTGTTTGTCTAGTAATAATGAGCTCAAAGATGGAACATTGTGGCATGCTAGGTTAGGTCATCCACATTTTAAATCTCTTGAATTGGTGTTTCCTAATATTTCTTTTAATCAAAGTGAATGTGAAGCTTGCATTCTTGGTAAACATTGTAGAACAGTTTTTCCTAGTTCTTCTCATACATATGATTACTGTTTTGATCTTATTCATTCTGATTATTGGATTGAAGCCTTAAGCTTGAAGCTGAAAAAGTTAATGAAGCCCAAGCCCAAATCAGAAGTTCAAGGTCTGTGCATTAGGCTGAGATAATGAAGTGAAGCCCAGGGTCTGTCCACACATGTGCAACACAAGGCCTGAATTAAGTTAGCCCAAACAAGCCCAAAACTGTCCAAGACACCTTCTAGAAGCTCTCCTAGGCGTGGGTTTGGAGAGGGAAGGAAGAGTCACATGTTGGCTTAACCAATTTGAATTTCTAGTTGTTAGGAGTATTGGATTGAAGCCTTAGGCTTGAAGCTGAAAAAGTTAATGAAGCCCAAGCCCAAATCAGAAGTTCAAGGTCTGTGCATTAGGCTGAGATAATGAAGTGAAGCCCAGGGTCTGTCCACACATGTGCAACACAAGGCCTGAATTAAGTAAGCCCAAACAAGCCCAAAACTGTCCAAGACACCTTCTAGAAGCTCTCTTAGGCGTGGGTTTGGAGAGGGAAGGAAGAGTCACATGTTGGCTTAACCAATTTGAATTTCTAGCTGTTAGGAGCTGTCACTTTCACCATTTGGTGAAGTGCCTTTGTCTTATCTCTATTCTTTGGCTATAAATACATTGTATGCTCACCATAAATCAATCAAGGAAATAGAATCCTCCTTCCATACTCTCTGTCTCACAATCTCTCTATTATTCTCACTCTTGTTCTTCCCTTATCAAATATAAACCTAGAAACTCTCCTACCTATTCTAACTATTATTCTGCAAATTCTAACATGGTATCAGAGCTTGGTTTTGGATCAAGCAAATTCTCTGTTTACTCTTGCAATAACTTGTTCTAATCTACTCACTCTGAGATTAATTAATCCTCAAAACCATGTGGTGCTGAGTTGTGAGAGGTTATGATAGGTTATTTCTTGAGAATTACTCAACTCTCTTCCCAAACAAACCACTTTCTCAATCTACTCTTGCAATAACTTTTTCTAATCTACTCACTCTGAGATTAATCAATCCTCAAAACCAAGTGGTGCTGAGTTGTGAGAGGTTATGATAGGTTATTTCTTGAGAATTACTCACTTCATTCCTCAATTCAGCTACTCAAGTCTCTTTCCAAACAAACCACTTTCTCAAAACTCTTACCATTTGCTTTCATCTAGTGGTTAATAGCTATACCCAACGGTTCCTAGCTCAAATTCAAACTAAAACGTGTGTAAACACCATGGAAAGCTCAAGAGTGGTTATTCCAGTGACACTGTAAGGGGTCAACTACCTTTTATGGGCTAGAACCACCAAGACAGTGTTGTGTAACCGTGGCTTATGGAGCCACATCCTCAAGAGTGAAACTTCCATTGCCATGACTGAAGAAGGTGGCCAAGAAGTCGCCATCATGAATAAAGACCGGTGGTTTCAAGAAGACCAACTGGTGCTATCCGTGATCCAAAACTCCCTTGAAGCATCTCTCCTTGAAGCATATTCTTATTGTGAGACAGCCAAGGAGTTATGGGAGACACTTCAAAATGTTTATGGCAACACTTCCAATCTCAGTCGTGTCTTTGAAGTAAAGAAGGCCATTAATGAGTTAACTCAAGAAAATATGGAGTTCACTCAACACTTTGGCAAGTTCAGATCATTGTGGGCTGAACTTGAAATGCTTAGACCAAGCACCATGGATCCCAAGGTGCTAAATGAAAGACGTGAGCAAGATAAGGTCTTTGGACTCCTCTTGACTCTAAACCCATCTTACAATGATCTTATCAAGCACATCTTAAGGTCAGACACTCTTCCAAGTCTTGAAGAAGTATGCAATAAGATTCAGAAGGAACAAGGATCATTAGGCCTCTTTGGAGGCAAAGGAGAGCTCATCACAGCCAACAAGGCAAACACCTACCAGAAAGGAGGCTTGAACCGTGGGGAAAGAAGAGGATTCTGTGATTATTGCAAGAAAGAAGGCCACACTAAGGACAAGTGTTGGATTCTCCATCCACACTTAAAGCCAAAATGGGTAAACCAACCAAGGGCCAATCTCTCCCAAGAAGCAACTCATGAGGCAAGAGCCAAGGCTAGCACTACCTCATCCACGCCAACCAATGAAGAAGGGAAAGCCCTTGCAACATTTAAACAAGAATTCGTTAGAAAATCGGACTTTGATGCACTGATAAAAGCACCTAAGGAAGCTAATACCTCTGGTAACTCTTTTCAAGCTCTAAATCTCACTAAGCCACTTATTGTAGATTCAGGAGCTTCTCATCATATGATTAGTGACAAAAATCTACTTATCAATATGAAACCGGCTTTAGGAGATGTAGTAATAGCAAATGGTGATAAGATACCAATAAGAGGAATTGGAAACCTGAAATTGTTTAATAAAGAATCAACAGCCTTCTATATGCCCACATTCACCTCAAACTTCCTAAGTGTTAAGAAAACAACCTCTGATCTTAATTGCTATGCTATCTTTGGTCCTAATGATGTTTACTTTCAGGATATTAAGACTAATAAGGTGTTTGGAAAGGGAGTGTCCAAGGATGACTTGTATGTGCTTGAAGACACACAACCAGATTTCTCTTTATCTATTGCTTTCAACTCTGTTTTGAATAAGGCTAATAGTGCTATTTGGCATTCTAGATTAGGACATCCTCACTCTAGGGCTTTAGAACTATTGTTGCCAAGTATGTCTTTTAAAAATGATGAATGTGAAGCTTGTATACTAGGTAAACATTGTAAATCAGTGTTTCCTAAGTCTACAACTATATATGAAAATTGCTTTGATCTCATTCACTCTGATGTTTGGACTTCACCATGCACATCTAGAGACAACCATAAATACTTTGTTACATTCATAGACCAAAAATCGAAATATACTTGGGTAACACTATTGCCAACAAAAGATAGAGTCCTAGAAGCCTTCACTAAATTTCAAATGTATGTGACTAACCATTATAATGCCAAGATCAAAAATTTTAGATCAGATAATGGAGGGGAATATACAAGTCTAGCATTCAAACAGCACTTAGATAAACATGGAATAATCCATCAAACAAGTTGTCCTTACACGCCCCAACAAAATGGAGTGGCTGAAAGAAAGAACAGGCATCTCATGGAAGTGGCACGGTCTATCATGTTCCAAAGCAATGTCCCAAAGAAGTTTTGGGGAGATGCACTTGTTACCGCTTGCTACCTCATCAATAGACTCCCCACAAAAATCTTGGAGGATTTATCCCCATTTGAGGTACTTAATAAGAGTAAACCATCTATTTCACACTTAAGTGTCTTTGGGTGTGTTTGTTATGTTCTTATTCCAGGAGAACAAAGGAATAAGTTAGAAACAAGAAGTGTGAAAGCCATGTTTATAGGGTATTCCACTACCCAAAAAGGATACAAGTGCTACAATCCAGAGACTAGAAAGGTGCTAGTCTCACGAGATGTGAAGTTTGTAGAAGCAAAGGGGTTCTATGAAGATAAGAATTGGGATGATCTTAAAGATCTCTCCCAATCTCCATCAGACCGAGCTACCAATCTTAAACATCTTATGGAGAACCTAGGAATCTCATTCCCTAATGCACCAGCTGCTTCTCCATCACCAGCCACTTCTCCTCCTCCTCCTCCTTTTGATGTTGCCCCGGCTATTCCTCTTGATCATGAGGGGGGCACAGAGGATGAACAAGAGATTGCATCTGAATCACACGACCAGGATGCAAGCTCTAGTGTCCATAATCAAGAAGAATATGTGCCAGAAGTTCAGACTGAGGAAGAAGAATATCAAGAAGAACAAGTGGTGCTAAGGAGAAGCGAAAGGGAGAAGAAACCAGCCTCAAATTGGATCAATACCAGAGTCTACTACAATGCACAAGCAGTAGCCCATCCAACACAAGTGATTTGCTCTCTAGCTCATATTCCTTCAGAACACCAAGCCTTTACAACAGCTCTAGATCAAGGGCAGGTTCCAAGAGACTATGAGGAAGCTAAGGAGCATAAGGTGTGGAGAGAAGCAGTTAAGGCTGAATGTAAGGCCATGGAGATCAATTACACTTGGGATGAAGCTGATCTACCTAAGGACAAGAGGACAGTGAGCTCAAGATGGATCTTCACCATCAAATACAAAAGCAATAGAGAGATAGAACGATACAAGGCTAGATTGGTAGCAAGAGGGTTCACTCAGACCTATGGAGAAGACTACCATGATACATTTGCACCAGTAGCCAAACTACACACTGTAAGAGTTCTTCTATCTCTTGCTACTAACCTTGAATGGGAGTTATGGCAGATGGATGTCAAGAATGCTTTCCTACAAGGAGAATTAGAGGATGAAGTCTATATGACACCTCCACCTGGTCTTGAAGACACAGTAACTCCAGGAAAGGTTCTAAGGCTAAGAAAAGCTATCTATGGACTTAAACAATCACCAAGAGCTTGGTACCACAAGTTGAGTATGACACTGAGAGATAGAGGCTTTAGGAAGTCTGAAGCTGATCACACTCTCTTCACACTCCAAAGCCAATCAGGTATGGTAGTCATTCTCATTTATGTAGATGATATAATCATCTCAGGGAATGACAAGGTAGGAATTCAATCTACTAAAGATTATCTTAAGTCTGTTTTTGATATTAAAGACTTAGGTGAGCTTAAGTACTTCCTAGGGATAGAAGTATGCCGAACAAAAGAAGGCCTCTTCTTATCACAAAGGAAGTACACACTTGATCTTCTAACTGATGCAGGAAAGTTAGAAGCCAAACCAGCAAAGACTCCCCTAGAGGAAGGCTATAAGGTGGAACGTGAGGGGGAGCTTGGAGATGAACCGTTTGAAGAAACCAAACTCTATAGGAAGATGGTTGGTAAGTTAATCTATCTAACCATTACTAGACCTGACTTGTGTTTTGCTGTGAATCAGGTCAGCCAACATATGCAAGCTCCAAAATTGCACCACTGGAATATGGTGGACCGGATCTTGAGGTACCTCAAAGGAACCCATGATCAAGGCATTTGGATGGGATGCAATGGGAGCTCAGAGATTGTAGGATATTGTGATGCTGATTGGGCTGGAGACAGAAATGACAGAAGATCAACAACCGGCTATTGCACATTCATTGGAGGCAATCTAGTCACTTGGAAGACAAAGAAGCAGAAAGTGGTCTCCTGCTCAAGTGCTGAAGCTGAATATCGTGCCATGAGAAAGCTGACCACTGAACTCACTTGGCTCAAGAACCTTCTCAAGGATCTAAACATAGAAGTCTCAACACCAATCACCATGCATTGCGACAATCAAGCAGCCATACACATAACATCCAACAATGTGTTTCATGAGAGAACCAAACACATTGAAGTTGACTGTCACAAGGTCAGACAAGTAGTGGAGCAAGGCATAATCTTACCGTGCTACACAAGAAGCTCAGATCAACTCGCAGACATTTTCACCAAGGCTGTAAGTCTCAAGGTATGTGAGTCCATCCTCCCAAAACTTGGACTCATCAACCTTCCCAGCCAATGATTCTCCTAATCATGGAGTCCATACTCTTTTTCCCTTAGTATGGTTTTGTCCCAATGGGTTTTCCATTCTAAGGTTTTTAATGAGGTGGGTCTTCATGGTTCCAAGCTTAACCATTCATCTCATGGCTAAGCTTGAGGGGGAGTATTGGATTGAAGCCTTAGGCTTGAAGCTGAAAAAGTTAATGAAGCCCAAGCCCAAATCAGAAGTTCAAGGTCTGTGCATTAGGCTGAGATAATGAAGTGAAGCCCATGGTCTGTCCACACATGTGCAACACAAGGCCTGAATTAAGTAAGCCCAAACAAGCCCAAAACTGTCCAAGACACCTTCTAAAAGCTCTCCTAGGCGTGGGTTTGGAGAGGGAAGGAAGAGTCACATGTTGGCTTAACCAATTTGAATTTCTAGCTGTTAGGAGCTGTCACTTTCACCATTTGGTGAAGTGCCTTTGTCTTATCTCTATTCTTTGGCTATAAATACATTGTATGCTCACCATAAATCAATCAAGGAAATAGAATCCTCCTTCCATACTCTCTGTCTCACAATCTCTCTATTATTCTCACTCTTGTTCTTCCCTTATCAAATATAAACCCAGAAACTCTCCTACCTATTCTAACTATTATTCTGCAAATTCTAACAAGGAGCTGTCACTTTCACCATTTGGTGAAGTGCCTTTGTCTTATCTCTATTCTTTGGCTATAAATACATTGTATGCTCACCATAAATCAATCAAGGAAATAGAATCCTCCTTCCATACTCTCTGTCTCACAATCTCTCTATTATTCTCACTCTTGTTCTTCCCTTATCAAATATAAACCCAGAAACTCTCCTACCTATTCTAACTATTATTCTGCAAATTCTAACAAGGAGCTGTCACTTTCACTATTTGGTGAAGTGCCTTTGTCTTATCTCTATTCTTTGGCTATAAATACATTGTATGCTCACCATAAATCAATCAAGGAAATAGAATCCTCCTTCCATACTCTATGTCTCACAATCTCTCTATTATTCTCACTCTTGTTCTTCCCTTATCAAATATAAACCCAGAAACTTTCCTACCTATTCTAACTATTATTCTGCAAATTCTAACATGGTATCAGAGCTTGGTTTTGGATCAAGCAAATTCTCTGTTTACTCTTGCAATAACTTGTTCTAATCTACTCACTCTGAGATTAATTAATCCTAAAAACCATGTGGTGCTGAGTTGTGAGAGGTTAGGATAGGTTATTGTTGGAATGAAGAAGAAATGATGAAAGATGAAGGCCTTCACTTACAAGTATAAAGGTGTGAGTATCTAGGTCAAAGGAGAGTGTCTAAGGCTTGTTTGTGTTCTAGTGTTATGTTATCCTTATAAGCCATTCAAGTATAAGGCTATCCTTGTTTCCAAACAAGCCTAGACTAGATTAGTATAAATACCTTACTCTCTTCACATTTGTAAGTAAGATGAATCATTCTCTTCATAATAATAAAAATAAATCCTTTCTCTCTCTAAAACTCTCTCTTCACCAATGGTGAATCATTATTTCTCATTCTCACATGGTATCAGAGCAGGTTTCGATCGATTCTCTTCATGAAACCTTCAAAATCTTCAAGTTCTTGCGCTACCTTCAAAACCAAGGCTGCCGAGAAGTCCGCCATCTTTGATCGTGAATTTGGATCGAACCACGACAGATTTTCACGATCAGTTTTCTCTGGATTGTTCTCCGGCGAATTCTGAAGACTCGACAACTTGAATCGCATCATTTGGCCACGGGAATCAAAAGATATGAGTTTTCTTGCAACAGATATCCGCGATCGTCTTCCTCCGCGAAGGTCTCCATTGAAGCGACCATAAAAGCTCGAGATCTTCATCAATTTCAATCAAACCACCGCCAAAACTGTAGAAGAAAGAGTCCTGTTGAAGAATCAAGAGGTCCGGTCTTACCCTAAGGTGATTTTAAAGACGTTCTTGATCAGTTCTTCTCGACGGCGTCGCGATCGGCTCCATCGGGAATCTCCGACTTTGCAACAAGCATAACTTCTTCAAAACTTCATCAAATCACGCGATTCTAAAGCCAAAACTCAAGTATATTGAGTCTAGTTGATGAATCGGGAGGTCCGCTTTGCCCCTTTCCAGGTTTTGTAGCTTCCTTGCTCTGTTTCTTGAAATCGGTCCTGTTTCGTCCTCTTCTAGGTAATTGACTTCAATCTCTCAATTTACTCGATCTGTTTCGAATCTTGGACGATCAAATCTTAGTTTAGGATGTTGTGAAGAGGTTCAGAAAGTTTGATTGCAATCCGATGATTTTTTGACTTCAAGAAAGTGTTTCTTGCAAGATAAGAAAAATTTCGAATTTGAAAAAAAAGGCGGGAATGTTGTTTTTTGAAGTCTGGTTGGTTATTGAAAACGGTTTTCACCTCTGAATCATCTATGTCTGAGTAGTAAAGAGACGTTATAGTTGTTGGCAAGTGGTTAGGAGGAGGTTGGAGTTGTTAGGATCAGTTGCTCACTCGCCCTTAGCAAGTAGAGGGCGCGTGAGGTAGGTCTGTGTGTAGCGGCCTTTGTTGCATGATTTGAAGTGTCTAAACTCGTGATCCTGGTCAAAATCTTCAGGAGAATATGCTTAGTCTAGTAGATAAGGGACTAACCAGAGTTTGGAAGGCGTTTTTCAAGTTTTGTTTTAGGTTTCACATGCATACACTCATGGAGTGTGCAAAAGGAATGAACTATCTTCTTGTGGTCAAGAATGAATGGAAAATGCAAGGAAGAGAGGTTTGAAGAAAGGATAAAACCTTCTAAGAAGGAGGTTTTAAATGATTCTACATAGGTTGCTGCTCCAAAGAAGGAGGCATTGCTTCACCACCAAAGGCGCTTTCAATGAGAGGGAGTGCCTAGATCAGAACCAGTTCCTAAACTCAAATGCAAAGACTTAGTATCAAAGTCTATGCATTCAGGCTATTTCTAAACTCTAATCCAACTATTTTATTGATTTCATTGATGGTTGTGTGAGTTAGAACTCTAGGAAATTTGGTATCTAGGTGGTTAGTAAATCATGAATTCTATTGAATTGTTTTCATGTATTTAGAAATTGTTAAAATGTGACATCTTGAACCTAGTTTAGCTAGCTGAATCATTTGTTAATGAATTGCATTGATCTTAAGGGAAGAGAACCTTGTTTTTTACTTAGAACAATAAGTTTAAGAAGGCATGTTGAATCCAAAAGTCCTTAGGCAGTGTTTAAAATTAAGTTTGGTTAATTTTAATCATTCTCTTTCACTCACTACCTTTTGTTTAGAATCTGTTTATGATCAACAGGTTAAAAGGCTTAAGGTGGGAGTTGATGTTTAGCTTGATTGTCTAACAAAGGAAAAAGAAATCAAGTGGAAAAGACACAGCACATGGAGAATGAGTTAGAACCGATTGCCACCAAGTCAGCCACCACAAGGAGTGGAGAGGAAAGACTGGTGGAATGTGATAAATCAGCTCTCCCATGGAGTAATGTGTCATTTGGCGTGTGCTTGAAGTGAAAAACAACTCAGCACACATGCTGCAAGATCAAATCATAATCAATCACAAAGGAGGAATACTCACAAAGACTTAGTATCAAAGTCTTTGTAAAGGCTATCTCTAAACCTTTTACTTATTCCTTGATTGATTACATTCTCATTTAGAAATGTTCATAGGATGAAAGAGAACCTAGGAAGACTTTGCATTGCATTTAGAACCTAGATGGATCCAAAATTCACCTTGACATTCATCATCATCATTCTCTATTATTCTTCATCATTCTTTTAAAATCTCATCTATTCTACTTAACATCATATACTTTTAATCTCCAAATCTAATATTCTTCATATTCTTTGATACTTTAAATCTTCTATTCTCTAGACATTGTCTATTCTACCAGATACTTACAATCATTCTCTAGACCAATTTAAGACATTCATTTATGCTCATTCTTCCAAACTTGACTCTTGTTCTTGTTTTTAGTGTCAAGCTTGTGGGGGGGAAAGGAAATGAGCATTCAATGGACAAAGAAAGGGCGGTTCATGAAGAGGATCCAAGCTGGCCGTGCTAAGGTGTCTGGTTCAAGTAATCTCATGCCAAGGACGAGCTTGGTACATGGTCGGGCTTCTCGACCCGTGGCTGACTTCGCTGGTACATATACGTGGACCTGCTGGATCCTGATCGTTCTGCGGGATAGTATCTTCGACCTGGCCAGGTACTGGATCATGGACGTGCCTATGTCTGTGCTGAGTTTGGAATGGACAAGCTGGAGCTGGAGGTGCAAACAAGGACAATCACATTCAGGGAGTGTCTGGCACAAACAAGGACAACACAAGAAGTGGGTCTGGTGCAAACAAGGGCATTGAAGGTGTCTGGTGCATTCAAAAGCTTTCAAGGCACAAAGAAGGATATTCCAAAAAGGAGATATCTGGTGCATACAAAGGCTTTCAAGTCACAAACAAGGACATTCAAAGATTAGTCTGGCACACTCAAGGGCTTCCAAGCTGTCTGCCAAAACCAAGTGAGCATAAGAAGTGTGCTCAGTCTGTTTCTCTCATGGAGGCCGCAAGTAAGGTCATCAAAATCATCTGTCATCAATTGAGGATTGAACCAATGGCCATCAAGCTACCAAGTCTCATGGAGAAGGAGTAAGCTGATGGAAAGTGATGAATCACCTCAGGACCAAATTCTCTCATCAAAGGTTCTATCTAGGATAAGTTCTTTAAACTCTATGATTTTTAGGTTGAGAATTTGGCTAGATATTATACTTGATACCAGACTTGATATTACTCAAGTTCTGGAATACTAATCTTTATTTTTGAGTTGCTTATTAGACTGAGGAAACAAAGAGGGAAGAGATGAGCCTGCAAAACAAGTGCCAACCCATAGGAACAAGGCAGCCCAGCCCATCTCAGCTAGAACACCAGTCCAGCCCAGAGCAAGTTAGGCTAATGTCTGTCCAGTCCAGCCCATATCAAGTAATGTCTGTCCAGTCCAGCCCATGTGAAGTCTACAAGCCCATAAGCTGCCCATATGTTCACGCCAAAGGAGACAAAGCTTCTAGAAGAGTTTCACTCTTCTCCACTTGCGTAGGAAGGCTGGAGAGAAAGAAGGTCACATGTTCAACTTAAGAAAAGAGCTGTTGTTGTTAGATTTTAGGAAGATTAAGAAGTTTTGAAAAGGATTTGAAGAACAAGAAGAAAAACAAGAAGAAAAACAAGAGAGAATACATAAAAACGTGAGGAAGAGGGAGAGAGAGATAGAAGCAATTCTATTACTTGCTTAAGTGATTACAAATGAGAGTGAAGGCCTTATATAATGATAGCCACGAAAATCCCTACTCAAATGTGTCTAAATACAATGTATGAGAGCCTTTAAAGGTTTAAAAAGATGCTGGATACAAAAGAGAAGATGCCTTCTCCTTTTGCTTTATTGACCACCTTTTGCTTTTGCTTTTCCTTTTACTTTTGCTTTTGCTTTTCCTTTTTGCTTTTCTGGAAACCTTATCCTCCCAACAGCTCTTTCTGGAACTCTCGGACTTTGCACTTTGTGATTTGCAGAACTCTCGGACTTTGCACGGTACTTCCGGAAGTCCCTATTTTTGCACGGACCTTCCGGAAGTCCCCAACTTTGCACGGACCTCTTTATTCTTTATAACTTTATTCCAACATTATTGATTTCCGGAAGTCCCCGACTTTGCACGGACCTTCCGGAAGTCCCTAACTTTGCACGGGACTCTTTATTTTCACACTCCCCCTCAAGCTTGACCACAGGAGATCCGGAGGTCAAGATTGGAACCTTGAAGAACTCCCTCATTAAAAACCTTAACAAGGAAAACCCAATGGGACAAAACCTTGTTAAGGGAAAAAGAGTAGAGTCTTCTCAGCCTAGGGATTGGCCAGTGAGTCTATGAGTCTTAGGACCATCTTGGTGGACTTCATAGACTCTGGATCATGGCCTCCTTGAATCAGCAAGTGAGTTTCTTCCTTGCTTCACAAGTTGAGTATCTTGAAGCTTCTTCATAGACCGGTACTTATCTCCCCCTTTCTTCTGAACTCTTGTCCTTCATAAGGTTAATTAATCCGGCTTTAAGACATAAGCTCCAAGTTGTACCTGTTTCAGCACATATAAACGCATGCATCAATTCACAAGGGATAGACCTATTCAAAAATATATATATGATGGTTTAGGATCTTCCCTTGCATCTGTTTGGAATGTTGATGAAGAGTCTCAGCCAAGTATGCCTGCTACTTCTGAACTTCTTATAAAAAAAAAAAACCGCCCTTTGTTGCCTCTTCTTTGGAGTCTTTGGATTGATTGTTGATACCACACTTGTATGCAACCTTCCTTAGCTCCAATCCATCATTTGAACTTGATTAGTCACGGCAACTCCTTGGGAAGATTGATATCTTGGCGCAGCCATACAAGCTTCTGAGCTGATTCAACACCTTCCATTTGCATGTCTCTCCACTTGTGAATCTTGACAGTTTGCCCCTCCATTTTCATCATGGGTTTTGACAAACATTTTGTCCCTTCACTTGTGGGTTCTGACTGCTTGATGGCCATTGGTTCTAATCTCAAGCTTCTGCTACATCTTTGTAGTTTCTTAGTAGCTTCTTCAGCCACTTTCTTGTTTGAAATAACTCTGGATTGATTAACACATCTTGTGGCAAATCTTCCAGTTACTTTTAATCACAATCCTGAGCTGATTCATCACTTTCCACCATATTACTTCTTCAGGAGCATGGTGGCCCTTGGTTCTAACTCAGGTTTTGTTGAATCCTTCTTTTCCTTTGAACCTTTAGACATCTTCTTCAAAACCACACATACGCCATCTTGATCTGCTTTTCCAAGAGATGAACACTTCTTTCCCACTAGGCCTGGACTTCTTATAGAAGTGGTGTCCATGGTCGAGACATTGTGGACGGTCAGCTGGTATTGTGAACACCATGGTCGAGACATTGTGAACGGTCCATATAGTGAACAGACATTGTGAACACCACATAGTCATCTCGCTTGATCTCCACGCCAAATGTTCTGTCTAGTCTGGTCGTGGCATGATAAGGCCGAGTTCCTCACACACTTCTCTTGGATTTGAATTCAGTATAGGATGAATGCTCATTCTCTCCCCTCCGCAAGCTTGACTCTTCGACCAAGAGAGACAAGTTTGAAGAAAAATGAGCTCCATTTGAACAGATTTAAAGCTGATGGTCACCGGGGCTTTGGATCATGTTTCTTCTAGGCTTCAGGAATGACATTTTTGTTGAGTGAGCTTTGCTTTCCACCTTCAGGAATATACACTCTCTGGTGTAGGCTCTGATAAGTGGGCTGCTCTTCTTTCTCCATCTTCAGGAATATACACTCTCTGGTGTAGGCTCTGATAGATGGGCTATTTTCTTTCTCCATCTTCAGGAATATACACTCTCTGGTGTAGGCTCTGATAGATGGGCTGCTTTCTTTCTACACTCCAGAATATACTCCTCTTGAGTAGGCTTGGAGGTGTAGTTCCTTCATGCTGTTTTATCAAGGAACCTGAGTTGGTTCCTTGTACTCTCCAAATGAAGGCGGCTTGCTGAGACAATGAGTACCATTTTGAGAAACAATGAGCACCACGTCTTGTAGCCTCCTTTTCCATTCATAGCCCTTTAGCCTTACATGACTTGATGTATCCTCACAAGAACTCATCTTTGCCATCTTTTCTTTGAGGTTCTCATGGTCTTCTTTATCCTTAAACAAGATATAAAGAAGAAAGATTATAAGTTTGCCATGAGGAATATCAAAGATTTTAAATGATTAAGATGAAAATAGTAAGAAAACATAAAAACATTTAAGCCAAGGAAGATAAATTCAACACATTGAATGAGTTTAAAGATTATGATCTAAGTAACCAGAGATTAAACAAAGAGAATAACAACAGAATAAAAGAGATTTCAGTAACACAAGGTTTAAAGAATAGCTAGAGATTATAGTAGAATATAAGAGATTTTAGTAGAATAAGAGAATTTGAAAAATAAACTAGCAGAATAAACACAAGGTCTTCTTTAAGGACTTTTGGATTCAACATGATCCCATATGCTCATGAGAATATATGGAAACCAAGGTTCACTTCCCTTAAGATACTTTAAAGGAACATATGAATTCAACTTAGACATAAATGCAAAGCATAATTCACCAAGATTCACATTTGTCCTAAATCATAATTTTAATCAATGTGCTCAAGCATGAGAGATATAAAGTTTTAGAAATAGCCTTTATGCACAAAGGTTTTGATACTGAGCCTTTGTGTTTAAGCCATAGGGACTGGTTCTGAATGATTGGGATTGAAAGTTCTTCCTTCGCGGATTGAGCTCCTCCATTAGGGCTTCTCCTTACTGATCATTTGGAAGGATTCCTGCAAAATCAAACAATCCAAACACAAATACAATACTTCTCATGTCATTAAGACTTAGATTCATAAGACTTTTGGATTTAACTCTTCTTTAAGGACTTTTGGATTCATCTAGTCTACTTATACTCATAAGAGTAAAGGGGAACTAGGTTCTCTTTCCTTAATAGAAGTTCTTTTCTTAAGGACTTTTGGATTCATCTAGTCTACTTATACTCATAGGAGTAAAGAAGATCTAGGTTCTCTTCCCTTCAGAAAAATATTACCCTTAAGGACTTTTGGATTCATCATGATTCCTTGTACTCACCAGAGTAAGGAACTCACGGTTCTCTTCCCTTAAGAAAGTTTCTCACACTTAAGGACTTTTGGATTCATCATGTTCCCTTCTACTCATGAGAGTGAAAGAAACTATGGTTCACTTCCCTTAAGTGATTTTAAGAGGACTTTTGGATTCAACAAGGCCTTAAATGCAAAGCATAGTCTGCCAAGGTTCACTTCCCTCTTCATATATATCTCTCTCCCTCTTTTATCATTAGGTTTAGATTTTGGGACTTTGGATTCATCATGGTTTCTGATGCATTGCATACAACCAAGGTTCTCTTTCCCAAATCTTTATATGAACACAATTAGATTTATCATGCCTTTAAGACCTTTATTAGTAAGATTTCTGTTGTGGAGGATCCATTCCAATGGCAACCACAGAGCATACTCTCATTCCTAACTTGATTCTTTTAGCATGGTTCCCTATTGTGTCACACCAAAAACGATTTCCTCATTAAAAAGATACAATGGACTTTGATGTTCCTCATTTCATAAGAAAGAAAACTTGGTCCAAGGTTTTAAAACAACCCACCAAACCGCAAGGCTAAAACATATCAAGATACAATGAGCTCAAGTATCTCACAATCCACAACAAAGGAGACACACTCAAGGTTTCAAATCATTTGCGGTTTGATATCAAAGAGTTCTAAGCAGACTATGATTCATAGTGTCTTATATTCACAAAAGGAAAGGCACTACCTATCAGTCCAAGCTTATAATCTCTTAAGATCAAAAGAAAACTAGGCTCCTTTAGAGAAGCCATTGATAAACACTGGGAACATCTGCAAACACAAGAAGAGATGTTCCTGTGTATAAAACCAGTGAAAAACAAACAGATTATCCATGGTCTTTAGGGTAAAGCTGAGAGTTTGAGTTCAAAGACCCTCCTTTAGTGTTTTAAGCTTCAGGCTACTTACATGAGTAGGAAGAACGAATCTTTGAAGCTTTATACACAATTTTGGAGGATTATGACAGAAAAACATGAAAACAGAAACCCTTTTTGGAAAACAGAGATTCAAGCTGCCCTAAAGAACCACTTTTGAAATCAAAGACACACCTTTAGTGTGTAAAACATCAGGCTGCATGTTTAACTAAGCAAAGTATGAACTTTGAAGCCATACACACGATTTTGAAAAGTTTTACACATGGATTTCCTGGGTTTGAAACCTCCATCCATACACAATGGTGTTCTTGACAAATCAAAACGTTTTTTCATGAAAAACATACCTCCATTGAAGTAACCTTCAAGCCGCATGATTTAGCAATCAAAAGACTAAAACTTTGAAGCCAAACAAGCCATTTTAAGCTTGAAGACTGTACAACAATGGAGGTTACAAGAACATAGATGAAGAAAAACGATTTTAAAGAAGAGAAAACAGTTTCTGCGGAAATAAAAGGTCTAAAACAAGGATTTAGGAGCTAAATGCTCTGATACCATGTTAGATTTTAGGAAGATTAAGAAGTTTTGAAAAGGATTTGAAGAACAAGAAGAAAAACAAGAAGAAAAACAAGAGAGAATACATAAAAACGTGAGGAAGAGGGAGAGAGAGATAGAAGCAATTCTATTACTTGCTTAAGTGATTACAAATGAGAGTGAAGGCCTTATATAATGATAGCCACGAAAATCCCTACTCAAATGTGTCTAAATACAATGTATGAGAGCCTTTAAAGGTTTAAAAAGATGCTGGATACAAAAGAGAAGATGCCTTCTCCTTTTGCTTTATTGACCACCTTTTGCTTTTGCTTTTCCTTTTACTTTTGCTTTTGCTTTTCCTTTTTGCTTTTCTGGAAACCTTATCCTCCCAACAGCTCTTTCTGGAACTCTCGGACTTTGCACTTTGTGATTTGCAGAACTCTCGGACTTTGCACGGTACTTCCGGAAGTCCCTATTTTTGCACGGACCTTCCGGAAGTCCCCAACTTTGCACGGACCTCTTTATTCTTTATAACTTTATTCCAACATTATTGATTTCCGGAAGTCCCCGACTTTGCACGGACCTTCCGGAAGTCCCTAACTTTGCACGGGACTCTTTATTTTCACAGTTGTGACATGTCACTTTCACTACCTTGGATCCAGCAGCCTAATTCAAATTCAAACACTCTTTGTGTCTGTCTATAAATATGTAGCATCTCCCATTTGTAAACTTAAGTAAAATACACATTCCTTTCTACTTCTCTCTAATGGCATTTTATGATCTTTGTGTTTTACTCTTTTATGATTTTGCCTAATCTTTCTTAATCTCCAACCATACAATCTCCTATTTCTCTTATTATTTCCGCAAATATCAACATGGTATCAGAGCATTAAGCTTCTGAGATCAATTTTCTTGTTCTTTATGCAAAAGTTTTCGAAAAATCCTTTTAAAAACGTTTTATCCATTGGGTAATAGCTTTACCCAATGGTCCAAAGTTTGAATTTCAAACTGTTTCATGCAATTCTTCTCTTCTCCTCTACAATGATGTTTAAAACTTTGTCTTAAATCTCTCTTATGGTTCAGAGACAAAGTTTGAAGAAGAGAAAGAATTCAAAATGGCTTCAACATTTAGGAAGCATTGCTTGGACCAGTGGGTAAACCGTTTTGCTTCACTGGTTTCACAGCTATTTAGCCACGAAAAACACCTCTTCTTGTGTTGTTCTGATGATCCTAGTGTATGTTATTATCAGAAAACTTCTTCCTATAAGTTATTTTGGTGATATAACCCTTTAACCAATGGGTAAAGCTAGTGACCATTGGACCATAGGTGTTCTTCTTTGGAAATCATAAACCACGGCTAGATAGGTGACAATGAAGAGGAAGGAATGGTGGCAGTGGCTTAGGATCACAAAAGAATGGGAAGAAATGGATGGTTGCCTAAACCGCTTATCCATTGGTCCATTAAGTGTACTCATTTAAGAGTAAAGAACACTTGAGACCAGGATAGGGTTAGTACCATTTGTTTTCTTTCTTCTTAAGCCCCATCCAATTCTCTAAGTCATCTCTTTTAGATTTAAAAAATCAGAAGACAGCCATTTTTTGAATTTCTTACAAAAGTTTTATGTTATCCATTTGGACAATAACTTGAACTATTGGGCATTGGTGCCTTTCCTTTGAGAAAGTAAGACACCTCAAGCCATAGTCAACTTTGAAGTTCCATGGATGGCAAACCGCAAGCATTCAACAAACCGCAGCCTTGGACTTGTCTCCTTTCTTATGTAATGAGAGACACTTTAGCTTGCTGTAGCTTGTTGTTCAAGTATTTCGGTTTGTGCTTGTTTGTTATGTATTTAAAACCTTGGACCAAGTTTCCTTTCATGTGAAATGTGGAACAACAAAGTCCATTGAAGTGTGGTTGGAGCTCATGTTGGTAATACAATAGAGAACCATGTCTAATTTCCTCACTTAGATAGAAAGTATGCTCTGTGGTTGCCACTAGAATGGATCTTCCACATCAGAAATCTTACTAAGTTAATTAAGGATTTCAAGTCATGATGCATCCTATTGCGCCCTTGTGAGGAATTTTGGAAGAGAACCATGGTTGTATGCATTGCATCAGAAACTATGTTGTATCCAAATCCAAATTCTTAATTTAAGAAAGAGAGAATAATGACTTATGTATACTACATCATGTTTCTATTGCTTTACTCTTATGAGTTTAAGTCTTAAAATCATGAGAATCTTGTGTGTGGATGTCTGTATGTGTCTTCTTATGCAGGAAAAGATGTTAATCACTTGTGATGTTGAAAAGCAATCCGTGAGAAGGAATCTCAAAACCAATGAAGGAGAGCAATCCATGAGGGGGAGCCTCCAATTCCAGAAGCATTCAATTATTCAAATCAGCCTCTAAGAAAGAATCACAAAGGCTTAGTATCAAAGCCTTTGTCAAAAGGCTATCTCTAAACTCTTATCTATCTCAGTTTGATTAAAATTCTGATTTAGAATCGTTTAAAAGAGGGAAGTGAACCTTGGTGAACTATGCTTGGCATTTAGGACCATAGATGAATCCAAAAGTCCTCTTCAAAACCACTTAAGGGAAGTGAACCATGTTTTCCTTTACTCTCAAAAGTATAAGGAAACATGATGAATCCAAAAGTCCTTAAGGGATCCTTTTACTCTCATATTCATTCTCATACTCATTCTTATACTCTCATACAATGGCTCTCATACTCTTAATTCTGCTTATACTCAATGAGTCTCTTATAATCTATGGTTTCTCTAATCTCTGGTTACAAATACTCTATACTCTCATTTAAAGCGTGTTGAATCCATTATTTTAGTTCAATTGATCTTGCTACTGTCTTATGTGAATTCTTAATTGCACACTTATAGCTTTGATATTCCTCATGGCATACTCAAATTCTTCTTCTTTATGACTTGTTTAAGGGTAAAGAAGACCATGAGAGCCTCAAAGCAAAGATGGCAAGAAGGGATTCATACAAAGCAAAACCAGATCATGAAGGATTAAAGAAGTAAACACATTGGGAAGAAGGGCACTCCCAATACCTTACACATCAGAGCCTATCCTTCAAGGGTATATTCCTGAGTGAAGAAATGGGATGCCACATATGCTGCATAGAAGGCAGTCAAGCCGTGAACTCATAAGGCAAATTGGCTTGGCATACAAAAGCCAACAAGAAGCAGCCTCCTCCTATCAGACCCTACACCAGAGAGTGTATATTCCTGAAGTTGGAGAGCATGGCTAACTCAAACAAAAAGGCATTCTTGTAGAATGGCGGTCCAAGATCAGTATGGTCATGGATGCTCATCTTTCCAAACTTGACTCAATACTTATTCTCTGAGTCAAGCTTGAGGAGGGGTGAGAATGAGCATCTGATGTATAATCAAGGAACCTAAAGGCGCAAACAATGCAAAGGCTTGTGTTCCACTGAAGTGAAGTTGTCTAGAAGGAGCATTCAAATTCTACCAAGGATAGTGGTAGTCTTGAAGAAAGCATATCAACTTGCTCCTAAAGTCGTTGTCAACTAAGTTTGATCCAAGAATGCGCTGATGATACCTCAGCATTATATGGTCCTCATCTTCATCATGAAGCTGGAGACTATTTGAATCAATCAAAGAAGCTACTAAGAAACTACAAAGGTGTTGAATCAGCTCAGTGACCAAGGAGCACTCTTAAAAGCACCCCTAAAAGACGTGACCAACTAGGCACAGTGTATTTGAAGGTGAAGAAGCAGAGAAGGCCAAAGTCTTCATCCTTGGACAAGGCTGACTAACTATGAGAAAGAAGAGGCAGAAAATGTTGGGAACAGAAGAGAAGGTGGTGGCGGATATTTGCAAGACTGGAGACTACTACAGTTGTCTAGAATTCTCAGACTTCATCTGAGAATATGAAGCCTATTGGATTAGACTTCAGGAGCGTCTAAGAACCTGAGAAAGCCACTCACCAATGAAGAAGAATAATTACATTTAGTACTAATGAGAAGGCGCAAAGAAGCAAGCAACAAGGACCATCAAGCTGTCAGAACCAACAAGTGGACAAGCAGATGGAATGTTTTGAATCAGCTCAAAAGCCTGAATGATTGCGCCAAGAAGATAATCAATCTACCCAAGGAGTTGCCGTGAGTAATCAAGTTCAAATGATGGATTGGAGCTAAGGAAGGTTGCATACAAGTGTGGTATCAACAAATTAATCCAAAAGACTCCAAAGAAAAGACAACAAAAGGGTGGTTCTATATGAAGGAATGAAGTGAAAGAAGTTCAGAAGTAGAAAACTTACTTGGCTGACACTCTTCATCAACATTCCAAACAGATACAAGGGAAGATCCAAAACCATCCTATATATATTTTGAATAGGTCTATCCCTTGTGAATTGATGCATGCATTTGTGTGTGCTGAAACAGGTACAGCTTGGAGCTTATGTTCTAAAGCCGGATTTACTAACCTTCTAAAGGACAAGAGTTCAGAAGAAAGGGGGAGATAAGTACCGGTCTATGAAGAAGCTTCAAGCTACTCAAACGTGTGAAGCAAGGAAGGAGTTCTCACTTGCTGATTCAAAGAGGCCACGATCCAGAGTCTATGAAGTCCACCAAGATGGTCTTAAGGCTCATGGACTCACTGGCCAATCCCTAGGCTGAGAAGACTCTACTCTTTTTCCCTTAACAAGGTTTTGTCCCATTGGGTTTTCCTTGTTAAGGTTTTTAATGAGGGAGTTCTTCAAAGTTCCAAGCTTGATCCCTGGATCACCTATGGTCAAGCTTGAGGGGGAGTATTAGAGAGAAGGAAGGAAGCCGAGGCCAAGACAAGCTCAGGCCATGTTCAAGCTCAGCATTAGCACATTACTAAACTCCTAATGCTAAGCTTGAGGGGGAGTATTAGACTGAGGAAACAAAGAGGGAAGAGATGAGCCTGCAAAACAAGTGCCAACCCATAGGAACAAGGCAGCCCAGCCCATCTCAGCTAGAACACCAGTCCAGCCCAGAGCAAGTTAGGCTAATGTCTGTCCAGTCCAGCCCATATCAAGTAATGTCTGTCCAGTCCAGCCCATGTGAAGTCTACAAGCCCATAAGCTGCCCATATGTTCACGCCAAAGGAGACAAAGCTTCTAGAAGAGTTTCACTCTTCTCCACTTGCGTAGGAAGGCTGGAGAAAAAGAAGGTCACATGTTCAACTTAAGAAAAGAGCTGTTGTGACATGTCACTTTCACTACCTTGGATCCAGCAGCCTAATTCAAATTCAAACACTCTTTGTGTGTCTATAAATATGTAGCATCTCCCATTTGTTAACTTAAGTAAAATACACATTCCTTTCTACTTCTCTCTAATGGCATTTTATGATCTTTGTGTTTTACTCTTTTATGATTTTGCCTAATCTTTCTTAATCTCCAACCATACAATCTCCTATTTCTCTTATTATTTCCGCAAATATCAACATTGCTATGATGTTTTTAGATCAGGAAGTGATGAAAACAGTCATAAGCATGACTTACCCTACATCAATTAGTGGAAGCATGGTGGAAAAATGTTTAGGAGATAAGTGTGCTCACTCTACTTAAGCTTAATTCTACAATCTTATTCTCTTGAGTTAGGCTTATTGAAAGTAGAAGGTGAAGCAAAATGAAGCTGGTCAAAGGGGATCAAAAACATATAAGGGAAGAGAACAATGTGATCATGATGAATCCAGAAGAGAACCATGTGATCATGATGAATCCAAAGCCTTAATGTGGAGTCCTTAGAGAGCCAGACTGGTCTAGAACATATCATTCAAATCGCCATCCACTCTTATAAAAGGGAAGTTAAAATCATTCTTACATTATAATGCATTTGTTTATCTTGTGAGAATTGATACATGCATGTATATGTATGTGAAACAGGTTTAAATTGAAGGCTTTAAGGAAAGCTGGATCATAATCACCTCTTAAAGACAAGGAGTCAAAAGAAAGGGGGAGAAATGGACCAGACTTAAAAGGAGCTTCAAGACAACCATTCACAAGCGTTTGTCATTAAGGCCTTTATCCAAGGATCTATGGAGCTCTCTGGTGAATTTAAAGCTCATAGATTCAATGGCCAATCCCTAAGCTAAGAAGACTTCACTCTTTTTCCCTTAGTATTGGTTTTGTCCCAAAGGGTTTTCCATACTAAGGTTTTTAATGAGGAAGTTCTTTAAGGTTACAAGCTTGGTTTCTATGAACATTAATCAAGCTTGAAAGGGAGTAAAGAGGAAGAAGGAGGAAGTCTCTTCATCTGTGCAAGTTCAACCATTCACCCATGCTTAAACTTGAGGGGGAGTGTTGGAATGAAGAAGAAATGATGAAAGATGAAGGCCTTCACTTACAAGTATAAAGGTGTGAGTATCTAGGTCAAAGGAGAGTGTCTAAGGCTTGTTTGTGTTCTAGTGTTATGTTATCCTTATAAGCCATTCAAGTATAAGGCTATCCTTGTTTCCAAACAAGCCTAGACTAGATTAGTATAAATACCTTACTCTCTTCACATTTGTAAGTAAGATGAATCATTCTCTTCATAATAATAAAAATAAATCCTTTCTCTCTCTAAAACTCTCTCTTCACCAATGGTGAATCATTATTTCTCATTCTCACAGTTATTTCTTGAGAATTACTCAACTCTCTTCCCAAACAAACCACTTTCTCAATCTACTCTTGCAATAACTTTTTCTAATCTACTCACTCTGAGATTAATCAATCCTCAAAACCAAGTGGTGCTGAGTTGTGAGAGGTTAGGATAAGTTATTTCTTGAGAATTACTCACTTCATTCCTCAATTCAGCTACTCAACTCTCTTTCCAAACAAACCACTTTCTCAAAACCCTTACCATTTGCTTTCATCTAGTGGTTAATAGTTATACCAAACGGTTCCTAGCTCAAATTCAAACTAAAACGTGTGTAAACACCATGGAAAGCTCAAGAGTGGTTGTTCTAGTGACACTGAAAGGGGTCAACTACCTTTTATGGGCTAGAACCACCAAGACAGTGTTGTGTAGCCGTGGCTTATGGAGCCACATCCTCAAGAGTGAAACTTCCATTGCCATGACTGAAGAAGGTGGCCAAGAAGTCGCCATGAATAAAGACCGGTGGTTTCAAGAAGACCAACTGGTGCTATCCGTGATCCAAAACTCCCTTGAAGCATCTCTCCTTGAAGCATATTCTTATTGTGAGACAGCCAAGGAGTTATGGGAGACACTTCAAAATGTTTATGGCAACACTTCCAATCTCAGTCGTGTCTTTGAAGTAAAGAAGGCCATTAATGAGTTAACTCAAGAAAATATGGAGTTCACTCAACACTTTGGCAAGTTCAGATCATTGTGGGCTGAACTTGAAATGCTTAGACCAAGCACCATGGATCCCAAGGTGCTAAATGAAAGACGTGAGCAAGATAAGGTCTTTGGACTCCTCTTGACTCTAAACCCATCTTACAATGATCTTATCAAGCACATCTTAAGGTCAGACACTCTTCCAAGTCTTGAAGAAGTATGCAATAAGATTCAGAAGGAACAAGGATCATTAGGCCTCTTTGGAGGCAAAGGAGAGCTCATCACAGCCAACAAGGCAAACACCTACCAGAAAGGAGGCTTGAACCGTGGGGAAAGAAGAGGATTCTGTGATTATTGCAAGAAAGAAGGCCACACTAAGGACAAGTGTTGGATTCTCCATCCACACTTAAAGCCAAAATGGGTAAACCAACCAAGGGCCAATCTCTCCCAAGAAGCAACTCATGAGGCAAGAGCCAAGGCTAGCACTACCTCATCCACGCCAACCAATGAAGAAGGGAAAGCCCTTGCAACATTTAAACAAGAATTCGTTAGAAAATCGGACTTTGATGCACTGATAAAAGCACCTAAGGAAGCTAATACCTCTGGTAACTCTTTTCAAGCTCTAAATCTCACTAAGCCACTTATTGTAGATTCAGGAGCTTCTCATCATATGATTAGTGACAAAAATCTACTTATCAATATGAAACCGGCTTTAGGAGATGTAGTAATAGCAAATGGTGATAAGATACCAATAAGAGGAATTGGAAACCTGAAATTGTTTAATAAAGAATCAACAGCCTTCTATATGCCCACATTCACCTCAAACTTCCTAAGTGTTAAGAAAACAACCTCTGATCTTAATTGCTATGCTATCTTTGGTCCTAATGATGTTTACTTTCAGGATATTAAGACTAATAAGGTGTTTGGAAAGGGAGTGTCCAAGGATGACTTGTATGTGCTTGAAGACACACAACCAGATTTCTCTTTATCTATTGCTTTCAACTCTGTTTTGAATAAGGCTAATAGTGCTATTTGGCATTCTAGATTAGGACATCCTCACTCTAGGGCTTTAGAACTATTGTTGCCAAGTATGTCTTTTAAAAATGATGAATGTGAAGCTTGTATACTAGGTAAACATTGTAAATCAGTGTTTCCTAAGTCTACAACTATATATGAAAATTGCTTGATCTCATTCACTCTGATTTTTGGACTTCACCATGCACATCTAGAGACAACCATAAATACTTTGTTACATTCATAGACCAAAAATCGAAATATACTTGAGTAACACTATTGCCAACAAAAGATAGAGTCCTAGAAGCCTTCACTAAATTTCAAATGTATGTGACTAACCATTATAATGCCAAGATCAAAATTTTTAGATCAGATAATGGAGGGGAATATACAAGTCTAGCATTCAAACAGCACTTAGATAAACATGGAATCATCCATCAAACAAGTTGTCCTTACACGCCCCAAAAAAATGGAGTGGCTGAAAGAAAGAACAAGCATCTCATGGAAGTGGCACGGTCTATCATGTTCTAAATGTGAGAATGAGAAATAATGATTCACCATTGGTGAAGAGAGAGTTTTAGAGAGAGAAAGGATTTATTTTTATTATTATGAAGAGAATGATTCATCTTACTTACAAATGTGAAGAGAGTAAGGTATTTATACTAATCTAGTCTAGGCTTGTTTGGAAACAAGGATAGCCTTATACTTGAATGGCTTATAAGGATAACATAACACTAGAACACAAACAAGCCTTAGACACTCTCCTTTGACCTAGATACTCACACCTTTATACTTGTAAGTGAAGGCCTTCATCTTTCATCATTTCTTCTTCATTCCAACACTCCCCCTCAAGTTTAAGCATGGGTGAATGGTTGAACTTGCACAGATGAAGAGACTTCCTCCTTCTTCCTCTTTACTCCCTTTCAAGCTTGATTAATGTTCATAGAAACCAAGCTTGTAACCTTAAAGAACTTCCTCATTAAAAACCTTAGTATGGAAAACCCTTTGGGACAAAACCAATACTAAGGGAAAAAGAGTGAAGTCTTCTTAGCTTAGGGATTGGCCATTGAATCTATGAGCTTTAAATTCACCAGAGAGCTCCATAGATCCTTGGATAAAGGCCTTAATGACAAACGCTTGTGAATGGTTGTCTTGAAGCTCCTTTTAAGTCTGGTCCATTTCTCCCCCTTTCTTTTGACTCCTTGTCTTTAAGAGGTGATTATGATCCAGCTTTCCTTAAAGCCTTCAATTTAAACCTGTTTCACATACATATACATGCATGTATCAATTCTCACAAGATAAACAAATGCATTATAATGTAAGAATGATTTTAACTTCCCTTTTATAAGAGTGGATGGCGATTTGAATGATATATTCTAGACCAGTCTGGCTCTCTAAGGACTCCACATTAAGGCTTTGGATTCATCATGATCACATGGTTCTCTTCTGGATTCATCATGATCACATGGTTCTCTTCCCTTATATGTTTTTGATCCCCTTTGACCAGCTTCATTTTGCTTCACCTTCTACTTTCAATAAGCCTAACTCAAGAGAATAAGATTGTAGAATTAAGCTTAAGTAGAGTGAGCACACTTATCTCCTAAACATTTTTCCACCATGCTTCCACTAATTGATGTAGGGTAAGTCATGCTTATGACTGTTTTCATCACTTCCTGATCTAAAAACATCATAGCAACTCAAAAATAAAGATTAGTATTCCAGAACTTGAGTAATATCAAGTCTGGTATCAAGTATAATATCTAGCCAAATTCTCAACCTAAAAATCATAGAGTTTAAAGAACTTATCCTAGATAGAACCTTTGATGAGAGAATTTGGTCCTGAGGTGATTCATCACTTTCCATCAGCTTACTCCTTCTCCATGAGACTTGGTAGCTTGATGGCCATTGGTTCAATCCTCAATTGATGACAGATGATTTTGATGACCTTACTTGCGGCCTCCATGAGAGAAACAGACTGAGCACACTTCTTATGCTCACTTGGTTTTGGCAGACAGCTTGGAAGCCCTTGAGTGTGCCAGACTAATCTTTGAATGTCCTTGTTTGTGACTTGAAAGCCTTTGTATGCACCAGATATCTCCTTTTTGGAATATCCTTCTTTGTGCCTTGAAAGCTTTTGAATGCACCAGACACCTTCAATGCCCTTGTTTGCACCAGACCCACTTCTTGTGTTGTCCTTGTTTGTGCCAGACACTCCCTGAATGTGATTGTCCTTGTTTGCACCTCCAGCTCCAGCTTGTCCATTCCAAACTCAGCACAGACATAGGCACGTCCATGATCCAGTACCTGGCCAGGTCGAAGATACTATCCCGCAGAACGATCAGGATCCAGCAGGTCCACGTATATGTACCAGCGAAGTCAGCCACGGGTCGAGAAGCCCGACCATGTACCAAGCTCGTCCTTGGCATGAGATTACTTGAACCAGACACCTTAGCACGGCCAGCTTGGATCCTCTTCATGAACCGCCCTTTCTTTGTCCATTGAATGCTCATTTCCTTTCCCCCCCCACAAGCTTGACACTAAAAACAAGAACAAGAGTCAAGTTTGGAAGAATGAGCATAAATGAATGTCTTAAATTGGTCTAGAGAATGATTGTAAGTATCTGGTAGAATAGACAATGTCTAGAGAATAGAAGATTTAAAGTATCAAAGAATATGAAGAATATTAGATTTGGAGATTAAAAGTATATGATGTTAAGTAGAATAGATGAGATTTTAAAAGAATGATGAAGAATAATAGAGAATGATGATGATGAATGTCAAGGTGAATTTTGGATCCATCTAGGTTCTAAATGCAATGCAAAGTCTTCCTAGGTTCTCTTTCATCCTATGAACATTTCTAAATGAGAATGTAATCAATCAAGGAATAAGTAAAAGGTTTAGAGATAGCCTTTACAAAGACTTTGATACTAAGTCTTTGTGAGTATTCCTCCTTTGTGATTGATTATGATTTGATCTTGCAGCATGTGTGCTGAGTTGTTTTTCACTTCAAGCACACGCCAAATGACACATTACTCCATGGGAGAGCTGATTCATCACATTCCACCAGTCTTTCCTCTCCACTCCTTGTGGTGGCTGACTTGGTGGCAATCGGTTCTAACTCATTCTCCATGTGCTGTGTCTTTTCCACTTGATTTCTTTTGCCTTTGTTAGACAATCAAGCTAAACATCAACTCCCACCTTAAGCCTTTTAACCTGTTGATCATAAACAGATTCTAAACAAAAGGTAGTGAGTGAAAGAGAATGATTAAAATTAACCAAACTTAATTTTAAACACTGCCTAAGGACTTTTGGATTCAACATGCCTTCTTAAACTTATTGTTCTAAGTAAAAGACAAGGTTCTCTTCCCTTAAGATCAATGCAATTCATTAACAAATGATTCAGCTAGCTAAACTAGGTTCAAGATGTCACATTTTAACAATTTCTAAATACATGAAAACAATTCAATAGAATTCATGATTTACTAACCACCTAGATACCAAATTTCCTAGAGTTCTAACTCACACAACCATCAATGAAATCAATAAAATAGTTGGATTAGAGTTTAGAAATAGCCTGAATGCATAGACTTTGATACTAAGTCTTTGCATTTGAGTTTAGGAACTGGTTCTGATCTAGGCACTCCCTCTCATTGAAAGCGCCTTTGGTGGTGAAGCAATGCCTCCTTCTTTGGAGCAGCAACCTATGTAGAATCATTTAAAACCTCCTTCTTAGAAGGTTTTATCCTTTCTTCAAACCTCTCTTCCTTGCATTTTCCATTCATTCTTGACCACAAGAAGATAGTTCATTCCTTTTGCACACTCCATGAGTGTATGCATGTGAAACCTAAAACAAAACTTGAAAAACGCCTTCCAAACTCTGGTTAGTCCCTTATCTACTAGACTAAGCATATTCTCCTGAAGATTTTGACCAGGATCACGAGTTTAGACACTTCAAATCATGCAACAAAGGCCGCTACACACAGACCTACCTCACGCGCCCTCTACTTGCTAAGGGCGAGTGAGCAACTGATCCTAACAACTCCAACCTCCTCCTAACCACTTGCCAACAACTATAACGTCTCTTTACTACTCAGACATAGATGATTCAGAGGTGAAAACCGTTTTCAATAACCAACCAGACTTCAAAAAACAACATTCCCGCCTTTTTTTTCAAATTCGAAATTTTTCTTATCTTGCAAGAAACACTTTCTTGAAGTAAAAAAATCATTGGATTGCAATCAAACTTTCTGAACCTCTTCACAACATCCTAAACTAAGATTTGATCGTCCAAGATTCGAAACAGATCGAGTAAATTGAGAGATTGAAGTCAATTACCCAGAAGAGGACGAAACAGGACCGATTTCAAGAAACAGAGCAAGGAAGCTACAAAACCTGGAAAGGGGCAAAGCGGACCTCCCGATTCATTAACTAGACTCAATATACTTGAGTTTTGGCTTTGGAATCGCGTGATTTGATGAAGTTTTGAAGAAGTTATGCTTGTTGCAAAGTCGGAGATTCCCGATGGAGCCGATCGCAACGCCGCCGAGAAGAACTGATCAAGAACGTCTTTAAAATCACCTTAGGGTAAGACCGGACCTCTTGATTCTTCAACAGGACTCTTTCTTCTACAGTTTTGGAGGTGGTTTGATTGAAATTGATGAAGATCTCGAGCTTTTATGGTCGCTTCAATGGAGACCTTCGCGGAGGAAGACGATCGCGGATATCTGTTGCAAGAAAACTCATATCTTTTGATTCCCGTGGCCAAATGATGCGATTCAAGTTGTCGAGTCTTCAGAATTCGCCGGAGAACAATCCAGAGAAAACAGATCGTGAAAATCTGTCGTGGTTCGATCGGAATTCACGATCAAAGATGGCGGACTTCTCGGCAGCCTTGGTTTTGAAGGTAGCGCAAGAACTTGAAGATTTTGAAGGTTTCATGAAGAGAATCGATCGAAACCTGCTCTGATACCATGTGAGAATGAGAACTAATGATTCACCATTGGTGAAGAGAGAGTTTTAGAGAGAGAAAGGATTTATTTTTATTATTATGAAGAGAATGATTCATCTTACTTACAAATGTGAAGAGAGTAAGGTATTTATACTAATCTAGTCTAGGCTTGTTTGGAAACAAGGATAGCCTTATACTTGAATGGCTTATAAGGATAACATAACACTAGAACACAAACAAGCCTTAGACACTCTCCTTTGACCTAGATACTCACACCTTTATACTTGTAAGTGAAGGCCTTCATCTTTCATCATTTCTTCTTCATTCCAACACTAAAGCAATGTATTGAAAATCAAGAACAAGTTTCAAGAGATTGAAGATTAGTATTTAGGTGATTAGGAGAATGAGGAAAACATTTTGGTTCTTATTACTTGCTTGAATTACATTATGACAATTAACATAGATTAAATAGATAGATTAGAAGGAATATCCAAAGTATCTACTAAAGCATCTAGGAGGCGTGGCATGGTGAGCTGGAGCTGACCGTTGGTGCTACCAAGTGTGGCCTTATCCAGTCCGCTTCTAGAACCTTTCTCCCATTGAGTCTTTATAAATACTCCTTAATTCCAACATTCCCCCTCAAGTTTGACCATGGATGAATGGATAAACTTGGATATGATGAGAAACCACCTCATTAAAAACCTTAGAATGCAAAACCCAGTAGGACAAAAACATTCTAAGGGAAAAAGAGTATGGTTCTCATGATAAGGAGAGACTAAGGGCTTGGAATTTCCATGAGTCCAAGCTTTGGTAGAATGAACTCACAGACTTTCAGGCTGGCTGCCTTTGTAAATATATCTGCCAATTGCTCAGAACTTCTTGTAAAGCATGGTAGTATAACTCCTTTCTCAACAGCTTCCCTGACCTTGTGGCAATCTACTTCAATGTGCTTAGTCCTCTCATGGAATACCGAGTTGGAGGCTATATGGATGGCTGCTTGATTGTCACAGTGCATTGTAATGGGAGTCTTGACTTCAATTCCTAAGTCTTGGAGAAGAGCTTTGAGCCATATTGATTCGGTAGTCAGCTTCCTCATTGCCCTGTATTCAGCTTCAGCACTTGAACATGACACAACCTTCTGCTTCTTGGTTTTCCATGTAACAAGATTTCCTCCAATAAAAGTGCAATATCCAGTAGTAGACTTCCTATCTTGTCTATCTCCAGCCCAATCAGCATCACAGTATCCCACAATCTCAGTGTTCCTATTGTTCCCCATCCAAATCCCTTGAGCATGAGTCCCTTTGAGGTATCTCAGGATCCGGTCTTTCATCCTCCAATGGCACATCTTAGGCGCTTGCATATGCTGACTTATGAAAGATTTGATGATTGAGAGAATTTGAGAATTAGAGATTGAGAGAGAAAGAGATTTAGAGAGAAAAGAGAATGATCTTATTATGATTTTTAGAAAAATGAATTTTCATACTTACAAAGAGAGTGAGAGACATCTATTTATACTAATCCTATTCTAGACTTGTTTGGATACAGAGATACACTTATCATTAACCTACACAAGTCTAAGACAAACACATGGAGATGTCGCCAATACTTCACTTAGATGCATTCATCATTCTTCTTCATTCCAACACTCCCCCTCAAGCTTAAGACATGGAGAATGCCTAAGCTTGCAACCATGAAGCATTACCTTATTAAAAACCTAGAGAAGGAAAACCCAATTGGGACAAAACCTTTTCTAGGGAAAAAGAGTATAACACTCCATGTTGGGATCATTGGTGTGGAAGAGACATCAAACCAAGTCTAGGGTAGATGGAACCGCCTGTCTTCAAGGTTACAGCTTTGGTAAACACATCAGCTAGCTGATCTTCACTCCTTGTGTAGCAAGGTAGAATTGTACCATTACCAATAGCTTCCCTTACCTTATGACAGTCAACCTCAATATGCTTGGTTCTCTCATGAAACACAGAGTTAGAGGCAATGTGTATGGCAGCTTGATTATCACAATGGACAGTGATTGGAGATTCTAAGCTCTCGCCTAAAATGTCAAAGAGGAGTTGCTTCAACCAAATGCATTCTGTTGTGAGCTTCCTCATGGCCCTGTATTCAGCCTCTGCACTAGAACAAGATACAACCTTTTGCTTCTTAGTCTTCCAAGTTACAAGATTACCTCCTATGAAAGTGCAATAGCCAGTTGTGCTTCTCCTATCTTCTCTGTCTCCTGCCCAATCTGCATCACAATAGCCTACAACCTCTGTGTTCTTATTACATCCCATCCATATACCTTGTTCCTTAGTTCCTTGCAGATATATCAAAATGCGAATGATCATATCCCAATGCCTTGTCCTTGGGTCTTGCATATGTTGAGATACCTGATTTACTGCAAAACATAGGTCAGGTCTAGTGATGGTTAAGTAAATAAGCTTACCAACCACCTGTCTGTACAATTTTGCATCATGAAACTTGTCATTTCCTAGCTCCCCCTCAGGTTCTATTTTGTAGCCTTCTTCAAGGGGTGTCTTAGCTGGTTTAGCTTCAAACATGCCTGTGGAGGTTAGTAAATCCACAATATATTTCCTTTGAGATAAGAAGAGACCTTCCTTGAATCTACATATTTCAATTCCTAAGAAATATTTCAATTCTCCTAGATCCTTAATATCAAAAACACTTTTCAAATAGGTTTTAGTTGATTCAATACCAACTTTATCACTTCCTGATATGATTATGTCATCCACATAGATAAGTATAACCACAATACCTTCCTTACTCTTAAGTGTAAACAGGGTGTGTTCAACTTCTGAACTTTTGAAACCTCTATCCCTTAGAGTTACATTCAGCTTATGATACCAAGCTCTTGGAGATTGCTTAAGACCATAGATTGCCTTTCTTAGTCTGAGAGTGTTGCCACCATTAACTTCATCTTCCAAACCTGGTGGTGGTGTCATGTACACTTCTTCCTCTAGTTCACCTTGTAAGAAAGCATTCTTAACATCCATTTGGAACAAGTCCCATTCAAGGTTAGTAGCAAGAGAAAGAACAACATTAACAGAGTGAAGTTTAGCTACTGGAGCAAAGGTATCCCTATAGTCTTCACCATAAGTCTGTGTGAATCCTCTAGCCACCAACCTAGCTTTATACCTATCTATCTCACCATTGCTTTTATACTTAATGGTGAATATCCATTTTGAACTTACAGCCTTTTTTCCTTTTGGTAAGATGGCTGGGGCATAGGTTCCATTCTTCTCCATAGCTTGTTTCTCATCTTGAATGGCATCTCTCCATTCCTTAATCTCCATAGCCTCCTCATAGCTTTTAGGAATCTGTTCTTTATCTAAACTCACAGTGAAAGCAACATGATTAGTAGGAATAGTAATTAGATAACATACTCCCTGATCATGATGTGCTACTGCATTGTGGTTGTAGTACACCCTTGTATTCTTCCAATTGTCAGCTGGGAACCTCTGCCTTGTACTTCTTCTGAGGGCCACAGGTTGATTTGTTTCTTCCTCTAAAGCGGCTTGTACAAGATTAGGTTGATCCCTTGGCCTTTTTGATGCTGAAACTAGAATATCATCTTGAGCATGTGTACTCTCTTCTCCCCCCTCATGGTCAAGAGGATGCTGTTCAGGAGGACTTGATGGTGGAGAGGGCAGTGAGTGAATGTTGGATGAACTTGAAGTACTAGCGCCACTAGATGAATCATGGACAGCCCCGGGGACTAAGGTAGGACGAGACGAGCTTGAAGCAACGTCACATGGATCATGTGTTGACTGGTCAGGTTCAGGGACGGTTTCACTTCTTGGACGGTCATGACCAGAAGTCGTCCGGTTGGATGCAGCCAGATCATGCCAGCTATTAGTCGGACCTGGACCCTGTTGCTGCGGTACATGGACAGGAGCTGGTTGGTGAGGCTGGACTATGCTAAGGTTTTCTAAAATTTTCCTTAGGTTCTCAGCCTGATCAGAATTTGATGTAGATATGTCTTTAAGATCTTCCCAAGTTCCATCTTCATAGAATCCTTTATTCTCTTGGAACTTGACATCCCTAGACACCAGAACCCTTCTAGATTCTGGATTGTAGCATTTGTATCCTTTCTGAGTAGGGGAGTATCCTAGAAACATAGCCTTGATGCTTTTTGGTTCCAGCTTATTTCTAAGTTCCTCTGGCACCAAAACAAAACAAACACACCCAAAAATTCTTAAATGATCAATAATTGGCTTGGTTTTGTTTAATACCTCAAAAGGACTCAAATCATCTAGAACTTTGGTTGGAGTTCTATTGATTAGATAACATGCAGTTAGTAATGCATCTCCCCAAAATCTTTTGGGAACCTTCTTGTGAAACATCATTGTTCTCACAACCTCCATCAAATGTCTGTTTTTCCTCTCAGCTACTCCATTTTGTTGTGGAGTGTAAGGACAGCTTGTTTGATGTTCAATGCCATGCTTGGCTAGGTGTTGCTGAAACTTGGTGCTAGTATACTCCCCTCCATTGTCAGTCCTAAAAATCTTTAACTTGGCATTATATTGGTTAGTAACATATGTCTGAAAGTTAAGAAAAGCATCAAACACCCTATCCTTTGAATTAAGCAATGTTACCCAAGTATACTTAGATTTTTCATCAATAAAAGTAACAAAATACTTTTGATTTTCTCTAGAAGGAAAGGGAGATGTCCAAACATCAGAATGTACTAAATCAAAGCAATTATCATAAGCATGAGATGATTGTTCAAAAACTGCTCTACTATGCTTTCCAAGAATACAAGATTCACAAATGTGATTAAGCAATTTTATTCCAGGTACAGTCAATTCAAGGGCTCTAGAATGGGGATGTCCTAGTCTAGCATGCCACAATTCAGCATTTAAGGTCATATCAACTTTATTTGCACACGGTTGTAATGGGAAGGCAGGTAAATCTTCTAGCACATACAAGTCATTCCTTGTAGTTCCTTGGCCAAACTTCCTACTTGTCTCAATATCCTGAAAGTAAAAATCATTAGGACCAAAGATAGCTTGACAATTCAAATCAGTAGTAGCTCTTTTAACAGAGAGTAAATTGTTGGAATGAAGGAGTGTTTATGAAGGCTAAAGGTGGTTCTAGAAGGCGAATGGATAAGGTTTGGATAAGTCTTCCTAATCTGCTCCAACGGGCGTCTCCAGCTCACCATGCCACGCCTTCAGATGCTAAAGTAGATGCTCTGGATATTCCTCCTAATCTATCCTATTTAAGCTTATGTAATGGTCATTATGTAATCAAGCAATCAAAAAAAAATAAAAACTTGTATTCGAAAACTCTAAACTCTTAAACATGATCCTCTTTACCTTAATCTCTTAAGAAACATGTTTTTCAATATGGTATCAGAGCATTACATGCTCCTAGGTCACTAATTCATCCGCAAATCTCTTTCTTTCCTTAAGTTCTTGTTGTTACTTACAATAAACGAATCTTAATCTACCCACTCTAAGCTCTATTATCTTCATTCATCTGTTGATAATGAGTTATGGAAGATTAGAGGCGATTATTGTTTGTTCTTCTTAAAAGCTTAAGGATTTCTTTTTCATTCTTAAAACCTACTAAAACACCATTGTTGTACGGCTCTAAGCTCTCAAGGGCGCTGTTTTTTGGTTCAAGGTCACGTCTTTTAGCTTTAAAACAGTAGTGGATCGAGTCGGGTTGCGTGTGGTCGGTCTCTAGCAAGGTTCTGGTCACTCCTGGTCGTATCACAGAAAAGGCTTGGTCGAACCACGCCATTGTTGTACGGACCAGAGCTTGATTCTTGTTCATCACTCTTTCAATCCTTCACCTTTAGCCTTAGAGGTTGCCTACATCAGTTCTTCTTAAGTTGAAGCCACGAAAAGCAGCTGAAGGATGGACCTTTGCTAGGTGTCCGTACTCGTCTTCCTCATCCTCTCGCAAACTAGAATCCGTACTAAGCCGCAATCTTCAAGAAAGAAGGCTCATTTCCAGAAGAAAAGACTCTCATTCAGACTTTAAGCAACTAGTGCATAGATTCAAGGCTAGGAGGAAGGATTTGAGGTAGAAAATAAAAAACCCTGCTCTTCCCACCTGAAGCCGCGTTTGAAGGAGATCCGTACCACCCAAGCATATCGATGGAAACTTCAAAAATGATTGTAGCTCCAGTTATATACTAAAGGGGCTAAACTACCTGTTATGGTCCAGAACTATGAAAACTACTCTGTGTAGTAGGGGCTTATGGACTCATGTTCTCCTTGATGAAGCACCAAGAGAAGCTGCTGAAGATGAAGCTCTCGGAGATCAAGGACAACTTACTATAGACGCCATGAACAAGTGGTTTCAAGAGGATCAACTAGTGCTCTCCATTCTTCAAAACTCCCTTGAAGGATCCTTGTTAGAAGCATACTCCTACTGTGAAACTGCCAAAGATCTCTGGAATACATTAAGGAATGTATATGGGAACACATCTAATCTCATGCGGTTGTTTGAGGTTAAGAAGGCCCTGAATGATCTTCATCAAGAGGATATGGAATTCACCAAGCACTATGGTCGATTCAGGGCTCTATGGGCAGAGGTTGAAATGTTAAGACCAAGTACCATTGATCCTATCACTCTTAATGAAAGGAGAGAGCAAGATAAGGTCTTTGGCTTGCTCATGACACTAAACCCGAGTTATACAGATCTCATTAAGCATCTTCTTAGAGAAGATAGGTTGCCAAGTCTTGAGGATGTGTGTGCTAAGATACAGAAAGAACAAGGATCTCAAGGCTTATTTGGAAACCGAGGAGATATCGTTGCAGCTCACAAGGTTTGGCACAAGTCAGAAACCAGGAAGGGTCCAGTCTGCGATCATTGCAAAAGAAAAGGACATACCAAAGAGAAATGCTGGTTGATTCATCCACACTTAAAACCTACTTGGTGGAAAGATTCAAAGGTTCACTCTTCACAAGATGTATCATCACGCATGGCTTCAACAACTCAAGGGAATGGTTTTCAAGGAAACATTACTCAGCTCAACTTGCAGCAAACTAAACAATCTGGGCCACATCATGAGGGAGCACAATGCAGTGCAAATCAAATCAGCCTTAACCGGGGGAGTTCAAGTCCGAATGGCGCTTATAGTCACAATGCGTCAGATGAAAGGAACCGAGTTCAAAGTGATGTAGTCACCAAATCCGACCTTGAAGCTCTTATCAAAGCTCTCAAGGAGTCTGGTATTTCTGGTCACACTTATACTGCTTCTCTTACTAGCTCCTATCATGATCTGAATGCCTTAAAACCATTAATAGTTGATTCAGGAGCATCACATCATATGATCAGTGACTCTAGGTTGATTAGTGATATAGAACCGGTTTTAGGGAATGTGATGATAGCTAATGGAGAACAAATACCTATTAAGGGAATTGGCAAACTTAGATTATTTGGAAAAGAATCAAAAGCCTTCTTTATGCCATCCTTTACTTCAAATCTACTATCTGTGAAAAGAACAACCACTGATCTTAATTGCTATGCTACTTTTGGGCCTAATGATTTTTTCTTTCAGGATATTGAAACAAAGAGAGTCCTTGGCAGAGGAGGAACAAAGAATGATCTATATGTGCTTGAAGATCTTCAGCCTATTTCATTATCTTCTAGTAGTTCTGTTTTCAATAATGCATCTAGCCTTAATGCTTCTAATCGTGAGAATGGTTTATGGCATGCTAGACTAGGTCATCCTCACTTAAAAGCTTTAGAACTGTTATTTCCTAAGATTTCGTTTAGTAATGCTTCATGTGAAGCATGTATCCTTGGTAAACATTGTAGGAGTGTATTTCCCTTATCTAAAACGATTTACAATGAATGTTTTGAACTTATTCATTCTGATGTTTGGACATCCCCATGTGAATCAAGAGATATCACAAATACTTTGTTACTTTTATTGATGAGAAGTCAAAATACACTTGGATTACATTGCTTCCATCTAAGGATAGGGTTCTAGATGCTTTTAAGAACTTTCACTCTCACATATCTAACCAGTATAATGTTCAAATCAAATGTTTAAGGTCAGATAATAGAGGAGAGTATATGAGCCATGGATTCAAACACTTTCTTGCTGAGAAAGGAATTACACATCAGACAAGCTGCCCTTATACGCCTCAGCAGAATGGTGTGGCTGAGAGAAAGAACCGGCACTTGATGGAGGTGGCTAGGACGTTAATGTTCCATATGCATGTTCCAAAAAGGTTTTGGAGTGATGCAGTAGTCATGGCATGTTACCTCATCAATAGAACACCTACTCGCATTCTCTCTGATTAGTCACCCTTTGAGGTATTGAATAAAACTAAACCCTCTCTTGATCATTTAAGAGTGTTTGGATGTGTGTGTTTTGTCTATATCCCAGGTGACCACCGAAGTAAGTTAGATGCAAAGAGCATAAGGGCCATTTTTCTTGGATACTCTCCAACACAGAAGGGCTACAAGTGCTATGTACCAGATACAAGAAGAGTTATGGTGTCAAGAGATGTTCAATTTCTAGAAAACAGAAGTTTCTATGAAGGACAGAAGTGGGAAGACATTAAGGATATATCATCTTCTTCAGAAGATAGAGCTTCCAGTCTCAGACAACTTCTAGAGGATCTCGGTCTCAATCATATTCCTCAGCAGACTTCTATTCCTACAGCACCAGTTTCAGAAGAATCAACAACATGGCCGGATGAACCAAGTGATAGTCCTGATCATGAAGGGGGGAATGCTATTCCTGAATACTCAGAAGTCCACAATCAGGACAATCAGGGCCAGCAATCTACATCTTCATCACCAGCTCAAAACAACCAACCTGATCAAACCGCTCAAGAAGAAGAAGCAGTTGAATTAAGGAGAAGCAAAAGGGTGAAGTATCCACCTGAACACTGGAAGAGCACGAGGGTCTATTACAACAATCAAGCTGTTGCTCATCCAGAACAGGCTGTCTGCAACTTAGCACATATCCCTCAGGAACATCAGGTTTTTATTGGAACTTTGGATCAAGAATGCGTTCCTAAACACTATGAGGAGGCCAAGGAACACAGAGTGTGGAGAGAGGCGGTTGCTGATGAAAGAATGGCTATGGAAAGGAATCATACTTGGGATGAGTCTGATCTACCAAAAGGCAAAAAGGCAGTGAGCTCTAGATGGGTGTTCACAATCAAATACAGAAGCAATGGAGAGGTGGAGAGATATAAGGCAAGGCTTGTTGCCAGGGGCTTCACTCAGACGTATGGAGACGACTACAGGGACACCTTTGCTCCGGTTGCCAAGCTCCATACAGTAAGAGTCATTCTTTCTCTTGCTACCAACTTAGAATGGGATCTATGGCAGATGGATGTCAAGAATGCCTTCCTTCAAGGAGAATTAGAGGAAGAGGTATACATGACACCACCTCCTGGTCTAGAAGATACTGTCACTCCAGGGAAAGTTCTAAGATTGAGGAAAGCAATCTATGGTCTCAAACAGTCTCCCAGAGCCTGGTATCACAAATTGAGTGTTACACTGAGAGATAAAGGATTCAGAAGATCAGAAGCTGATCATACCTTGTTCACACTTCAGAGCCAAGCAGGTATTGTTGTCATTCTCATCTATGTAGATGATATTATCATCTCAGGGAATGACAAGGTAGGAATTCTTTCCACTAAAGAATACTTGAAATCTGTTTTTGACATCAAAGATCTTGGAGAACTCAAGTATTTTCTTGGAATTGAAGTATGCAGGACTAATGATGGTTTGTTTATCTCTCAGAGGAAGTACATTCTTGATTTACTAACAGATGCAGGGATGTTACAAGCCAAGGAAGCTAAGACTCCATTAGAAGAGGGGTATAAAGCTGGAACTCAGGGGGAGCAGGAGGATGACGTCTTTGAAGATGCCAAACTCTACAGAAGAATAGTTGGTAAGCTAATTTATCTAACTATAACTAGACCTGATCTGTGCTTTGCTGTGAATCAGGTAAGCTGGTACGATCCGGAATGCACCTGATTTAATTGCAACTCTAGAGGACTTGGATTCAACCGAAGAAGAGGAAGACATGGCCCAAGATCAGACCCAAGGAGAATTATGGTTTGGTCCAATGACAAGATCAAGAAGTGAAGCCCAAAGGGAGGCCCTACAGACCTTAACCAAATTCGACCACCAAGAGGAAATAAGAAGGATCAAACCAATCCAATGGTTTAATTTACTGGTTTGTAATCACTTAAATTAAACCAAAGGATTTAGGATAAAGTAAGATATCTTTTGAAATTAAATCCATTAAATTAAAAGATATTCTTGTTAGCTTAAAATTAGGATAAGAGTATAATATCTTTTGATATTAATTAATTAAATAAAGGATATTCTTGTTGTATAGAAATTAGGAAGGTAGTTAGGATATGATTTAGATAGGATTTTCAGCCTATAAAAAGGCTTCACCCCTCTTGTAAAAATCATGGAATTTTATACTTAATACAAAAGCTCCTTTGCTTCTTGCTTTCTCTGTTCAGCCTAAGAACATTGTTATTCATTCACTTAAGGGTAGAGTAATCTACTGTGAAATTCCATAGCTCTTTGCAGGGTGATCCTGTGCTAGTGGAATAAAATCCATCCTTTTCATCCACGCCAACTTGGAGAGCTAGTAGCCTCCATTCACTCTTCCATCAATCCGCTGCCAAGAGAAGTGCTAGTAGCCTTCTCAATCTAATCCTATCAAGCCACCTTCAAAGGAGAGTTAGTAACCTCCTCCCCTTCATCCTTCAAGTTGATCCTTAGGTTGTAAAACAACCAGGGGCGCACCAAGTGGTATCAGAGCCTCTTGAAGGTTAGGGTTTGTGAAATCATCTTGATTTCAAAACCACCATCAAATTTTTAAAATTTTAGTTTCAAATTCTTTTCTTTCTATCTGTTGTAAGTCAGCTGAGCCTTTCCTGAATTACAAAAGATCTAAGAAAAGATCTATATTAAAAAAAAAAAAAAAAAAAAAAAGAAAACTTTTATTAAAAAAAAAAAAAAAAAAAAAAAAAAAAAAAAAAGTAAAGAGCAGAAGAGAAACCCTGCTAGGAATTGGTTAATCAGCTGACGAAAAAAATCTTGCAATCTTTCTATCTAAAAATTCAGTAGGTTTAGCTCTAGGTCTTAGGTGATTGAGCTTTGATCCAATCTGAACTTTTGGGAATAGCAAGAGAAGGAGCTAGTGAGTGATTACCAAGAAAAGTGAGAGAGAGAGAGAGTTTAATTAACCAGTTTGCTAAGTTGTTTCAGGAAAAATGGAGAATCCAAATGAAGAAACCCCTAGAGGAGAAGGAAACACACGACCTCATAGGCTTGACCCATTACAGATGGAAGCAATGATGGATGAAATAACTAGGAGACTTCAGACTATTTTTGAAAACAGAACTAACCAAACTAATGAGTTTCTTTATGGAGTTGATCCTCTTGCAGGTAGATCAGCTCGTGGAGACAGGTCAAACCGAGGAGGAGGGCGCTTAGGAAGAGGCGCAAGGGTGAGAGTTAGATCAGGAGTTAGGCGTAATGAAGAGGAAGCTCAGAGATACTCGGATGAGAGTGGAGACCAATACCAAACTCAAGAACCGAGACCAGATAACAACTTAGGAGGACTCAAGCTTCGAATTCCCCCTTTCTCAGGAAAGAATGATCCAGATGCCTATTTGGAATGGGAAAAGAAGATTGAAATAGTCTTCAGCTGCCAAAACTATTCTGAGGAAAAGAAGGTCAAGATAGCAGCCACAGAATTCGATGGATATGCTATCAACTGGTGGGAGCAAATTGCCACCACAAGACGTCGCAATGGAGAGCCCCAGGTCACATCTTGGTATGAGATGAAAACCATGATGAGAAAAAGATTTGTACCAGTCCATTATGGGAGAGATTTACACCAGAAACTGAGGAGATTAAATCAAGGTACAAGGAGTGTAGAAGATTATCATCAAGAAATGGAGAGTCTTATGATCAAAGCTGAAATAGATGAAACTATGGAAGCTACCATGGCACGGTTTCAAGGAGGACTTAACAGAGATATTCAGGATCGATTAGAGTTACAGGAGTATGAAGACATGGATGAATTACTCCATAAAGCCATTCTTATTGAACAACAAAACAAAAGGAGGAGTAATACAAGGAACCCCTATATGACCAACTCTAAACCGCCTTACAACCGCAATGATAGGCAAGGAGAGTCATCTTTCAAGACGCCTGCTAAGACTAAGGAGGGATTACCTATGTCACCTTCACGTGAAGACAAGGGTAAAGGACCATCAACTCCAACGCCTCCAACAAGGACCAGAAACATCAAGTGTTTCAGATGCCAAGGCTATGGACATTATGCCAATGAATGTTCAAACAAAAGGGTGATGCTTATCCTAGAGAATGGAGAGTTAACATCAGAGGATGACCAGTCAGAAATCGAAAGTGAAGCTTATCCTGTCCAAGGGCAACTATTGGTAACTAGGAGAACCTTAAGTGCACAACCTAAGATACAAGAACAAAGGGAGAACTTGTTCCATACTCGATGCTTCATTCAGGAAAAGGTGTGTAGCTTGATCATAGATGGAGGAAGCTGCACCAATGTGGCCAGCCAAACACTTGTGGACCGGCTCAACCTGGTCACTCACAAACATCCTAGACCATACCAACTACAATGGCTCAATGAAGAAGGCGAAATGAAAGTTACAGAACAAGTGGAAGTACCTTTAAGCATTGGGAAGTACCAGGATCAGATCATATGTGATGTGTTGCCCATGGAAGCAAGTCACATTCTTTTGGGAAGACCCTGGCAATATGACAAACGAGCCATACATGATGGGTACACCAACCGGCATTCATTCAAACACAAAGGAAAACAGATCACATTAGTGCCACTCACGCCCCAGGAGGTTCACCAAGATCAGATGCAGCTAAAACAAAGAAGAGAAGAAGCCAAAGCTTTAACACCAACAACTCACGGCTATGAACACCCTAAGGTAAGTCATCATAGTCTCTTTGCTACTCCTAGTGAAGTTAAACATGCCCTAAATGAACAACAATTCATGATGTTACTAGTTTGCAAGGAATTGCTAGCTAGTAGTACTAACCTGACTCCGGCAATACCGAGAGAGATTGAGTTTCTTTTGCAAGAGTACAAGGATGTGTTTCCAGAAGATCAACCAGTGGGATTACCTCCTTTCAGAGGTATAGAACATCAGATTGACTTTGTACCAGGCGCCACTCTTCCGAACAGACCAGCTTACAGGACCAATCCTGTAGAGACAAAGGAGCTACAAAGACAGGTCAATGAGCTCTTGGAGAAAGGACATATCCGCGAGAGCTTAAGCCCTTGTGCAGTACCTGTTTTACTTGTACCTAAGAAAGATGGTAGCTGGCGCATGTGTGTAGATTGTAGAGCCATTAATAACATAACAGTTAAGTATAGACATCCTATTCCTCGCTTAGATGATATGCTTGATGAGTTATATGGATCTTGCATTTTTTCTAAGATAGATTTGAAAAGTGGTTATCACCAAATTAGAATGAAAGAGGGAGATGAATGGAAAACTGCTTTTAAAACAAAGTTAGGATTGTATGAATGGTTAGTTATGCCTTTTGGACTTACTAATGCACCTAGTACCTTTATGAGATTAATGAACCATGTATTAAGGGCATTCATAGGGCGATTTGTAGTAGTCTATTTTGATGATATCCTAATTTACAGTAAAAACATGGCAGAACATCTTGATCACCTTAGACATGTCTTAGATGTTTTAAGGAAGGAAAACTTATATGCAAATCGAAAGAAATGCTCTTTTGGAACAGATAACTTGGTCTTTTTAGGTTTTGTTGTTACTTCTCAGGGTATTCAGGTAGATGAAGAAAAGGTGAAGGCAATCAGGGAATGGCCCACGCCTAAAACTGTAGGAGAAGTGAGGAGCTTCCATGGACTTGCTGGATTCTATAGAAGATTTGTGAAAGACTTTAGCACCATTGCAGCTCCACTCACAGAAGTCATCAAGAAAACCGTGGGATTTACTTGGGGACCAGCCCAGTCTGAGGCATTCGAATTGCTAAAAGGGAAGTTAACTAATGCACATTTACTTGTGTTACCAGATTTTTCGAAAACTTTTGAAATAGAATGTGATGCCTCAGGAATTGGAATTGGTGCTGTATTGATGCAGGAAAGGAGACCTATAGCTTACTTCAGTGAGAAGTTAGGAGGAGCTAATCTTAATTATCCTACTTATGACAAAGAGCTTTATGCTCTAGTTAGAGCCCTACAAATATGGCAACATTACTTATGGCCTAAGGAGTTTGTGATTCACACAGATCATGAATCTCTTAAACACCTCAAGGGACAACAAAAGTTAAATAAAAGACATGCAAGGTGGATGGAATTCATTGAAACTTTTCCTTATGTCATTCACTATAAACAAGGTAAGGAGAACATTGTGGCAGATGCTCTCTCAAGAAGGTATGCTCTTTTATCATCTATGGAAACCAAATTACTAGGTTTTGAACATCTTAAAACTTGTTACACTAATGACCCTGATTTTGGAGAGTTGTATAAGGAAACTAGTTCTCATGCTCAAGGACGATTTTATCAGTTCAAAGGATTCCTATTTCGTGACAGTCAGTTGTGTGTACCATGTGGAACCATCAGAGAACTTTATGTTAGGGAAGCCCATGGAGGAGGTCTAATGGGGCATTTTGGTGTTGCTAAGACCTTAGCCACGATACAAGAACACTTGTACTGGCCCAACATGAAACGAGATGTGGAAAGAATCTGCTCAAAATGTGTTGAGTGTAAACAAGCCAAATCTAAGGTACAGCCCACAGGTTTGTATACTCCATTACCTATTCCTGATCATCCTTGGGTAGACATTTCTATGGACTTTGTTTTAGGACTGCCTAGAACTAGGAAAGGAACTGACAGCATCTTTGTAGTAGTTGATAGATTTTCAAAAATGGCTCATTTTATTCCATGTCATAAAACAGATGATGCAGTTTTAGTGGCTGATTTATTCTTTAGGGAAGTTGTTAGGTTACATGGAATGCCTAGAACAATTGTGTCAGATAGGGATTCTAAATTCCTTAGTCATTTCTGGAGGACCCTTTGGGGAAAGTTAGGCACTAAACTATTATTTTCCACAACTTGTCATCCACAAACTGATGGTCAAACAGAATCAGTCAATAGAACCCTTTCTACTATTTTAAGAGCTATTATTAAAAAGAACATTAAAACTTGGGAGGATTGCTTACCTCATGTTGAATTTGCATATAATAGATCAGTCCACTCAGCAACAAAAATGACACCTTTTCAAGTTGTATATGGATTTAATCCATTGTCTCCTTTAAATTTGCTTGCTTTACCTTTAAAGGAACAGACTAACCTTGATGGCCAAAAGAAAGCCGAGTTTGTTAAATCTTTGCATGAACAGGTTAAGAAGAATATTGGTGAAAGGACTAAAATGTATACTAAAAAGAAAAACAAGGGTCGAAAAGAACTAGTTCTAGAACCTGGAGATCTTGTGTGGATCCATCTAAGGAAAGAAAGGTTTCCAAATGAGAGAAAATCGAAATTAATGCCAAGAGTGGATGGACCTTTTTCAGTAATACGCAGAATCAACAATAATGCATACCAAATAGACCTCCAAGGTAAGTATTCTATAAGTTCCACTTTTAATGTTTCTGACTTAATTCCTTTTATTGCAGATGAAGTGGATTTGAGGTCAAATCCTTTTAAAGGAGGAGGGGATGGTACGATCCGGAATGCACCTGATTTAATTGCAACTCTAGAGGACTTGGATTCAACCGAAGAAGAGGAAGACATGGCCCAAGATCAGACCCAAGGAGAATTATGGTTTGGTCCAATGACAAGATCAAGAAGTGAAGCCCAAAGGGAGGCCCTACAGACCTTAACCAAATTCGACCACCAAGAGGAAATAAGAAGGATCAAACCAATCCAATGGTTTAATTTACTGGTTTGTAATCACTTAAATTAAACCAAAGGATTTAGGATAAAGTAAGATATCTTTTGAAATTAAATCCATTAAATTAAAAGATATTCTTGTTAGCTTAAAATTAGGATAAGAGTATAATATCTTTTGATATTAATTAATTAAATAAAGGATATTCTTGTTGTATAGAAATTAGGAAGGTAGTTAGGATATGATTTAGATAGGATTTTCAGCCTATAAAAAGGCTTCACCCCTCTTGTAAAAATCATGGAATTTTATACTTAATACAAAAGCTCCTTTGCTTCTTGCTTTCTCTGTTCAGCCTAAGAACATTGTTATTCATTCACTTAAGGGTAGAGTAATCTACTGTGAAATTCCATAGCTCTTTGCAGGGTGATCCTGTGCTAGTGGAATAAAATCCATCCTTTTCATCCACGCCAACTTGGAGAGCTAGTAGCCTCCATTCACTCTTCCATCAATCCGCTGCCAAGAGAAGTGCTAGTAGCCTTCTCAATCTAATCCTATCAAGCCACCTTCAAAGGAGAGTTAGTAACCTCCTCCCCTTCATCCTTCAAGTTGATCCTTAGGTTGTAAAACAACCAGGGGCGCACCATAAGCCAACATATGCAAACACCTAAGGTGTGTCACTGGAGGATGATAGATCGGATTCTAAGATACCTCAAGGGGACTCATGCTCACGGAATCTGGATGGGGAACAACAAGAACACTGAAGTGGTTGGATATTGTGATGCTGATTGGGCTGGAGACAGACATGATAGGAAGTCCACTACTGGATATTGCACTTTCATTGGAGGCAATCTTGTTACCTGGAAAACCAAGAAGCAGAAGGTTGTCTCATGCTCAAGTGCTGAAGCTGAATACAGGGCAATGAGGAAGTTAACCACCGAATGCATATGGCTCAAGGCTCTTCTTCAAGATTTGGGAATTGAAGTGAAGACTCCTATCACAATGCACTGTGATAATCAAGCAGCGATTTATATAGCTTCAAATTCAGTATTCCATGAGAGGACTAAGCACATTGAAGTTGATTGTCACAAAGTCAGAGAAGCCGTGGAGAAAGGAGTCATACTACCATGTTTTACAAGAAGCTCTGAGCAATTGGCAGATATATTCACCAAGGCAGCCAGTTTGAAAGTTTGTGAGTTCATTCTACCAAAGCTTGGACTCATGGTAATTCCAAATCCTTAGTCTCTCCTTGTCATGAGAACCATACTCTTTTTCCCTTAGAATGTTTTTGTCCCACTGGGTTTTGCATTCTAAGGTTTTTAATGAGGTGGTTTCTCATGATATCCAAGTTCAACCATTTATCCATGATTGAACTTGAGGGGGAGTGTTGGAATGAAGGAGTGTTTATGAAGGCTAAAGGTGGTTCTAGAAGGCGAATGGATAAGGTTTGGATAAGTCTTCCTAATCTGCTCCAACGGGCGTCTCCAGCTCACCATGCCACGCCTTCAGATGCTAAAGTAGATGCTCTGGATATTCCTCCTAATCTATCCTATTTAAGCTTATGTAATGGTCATTATGTAATCAAGCAATCAAAAAAAAATAAAAACTTGTATTCGAAAACTCTAAACTCTTAAACATGATCCTCTTTACCTTAATCTCTTAAGAAACATGTTTTTCAATATAAATTGGATGTAAAAGAAGGCATATAAAAAGCCTTGGATTCCTTATCAAACACCCTAAGGTTACCTACTCCTTTAATTGGTACATTAACTCCATTTGCAATCACAACACTTCCTAAGGCAGGTTCAACATTGTCTAGCAAACCTAAGTCTTTAATCATATGATGAGATGCACCAGAATCAACAATTAAGGAGTTAGAAGCCATAGATGTGTTTAAGGAAACATGATAAGTTTTACCCAATACATTACCAGACTTGAATGCCTTGAGAAGATTTTCTAGATCAGCCCTTGTGACATATTCATTTTGGTTAGCCATAGTTGAAGAGGATGCATTCGCCGGTTCCATGGTACACGCACTTGAGCTACCTACAACATGAACCATGTTAGAAGAACCAGGACCGGTTGAAGATTTCTTGCTCCTCTCAACAAACCAGCTAGGCTTGAGTTCTGGATGAAGCACCCAACACTCCTTCTTGCTATGGCCTGTTCTCTTACAATGGTCACACAGCTGCTTCTTCCTCTTGATGTCAGCTGGAGCCGATCGAAAAACACCCTTATGCGCCACCACCATTTCACTTTTGTGCCCAAAGAGTTCATGTGACCCCTGTTCCTTTTGAATCTTTGCACAAACATCCTCAAGACTTGGTAGCTTATCTTCCCTGAGAATATGTTTTATCAAGTCAGTGTATGAATTGTTCAAAGTCAAAAGCAGCCCAAACACCTTATCTTGCTCTCTCCTTTCAAGAAGAGTGAGTGGATCAATTGAAGCTGGTCTAAGCATCTCCAGCTCTGCCCACAAGGCTCTGAATGATCCATAGTGTTTGGTAAACTCAACATCTTCCTGTTTAAGCTCATTCAAAGCTTTCTTTACCTCAAATATTCTTAAGAGGTTAGTAGTATTGCCATAAACTGTCTTTAATGTCTCCCAAAGTTCCTTAGCACTAGAGCAATAAGAGTATGCTTCTAAAAGAGAACTAGCTAGAGAGCATTGAAGAATAGCCAATACCATTTGATCTTGCTGAAACCAGAGGGCATGTTCAGCATGTTCAACTTGAGATTCATCATCGGTTAGCATAGGTGCGGATTGCTGAATGTGATTCCACAGCCCTTTGCTGCATAGAGTGGTCCGTATCGTCCTGGACCAAAGCAAATAATTTGCTCCTTGAAGCATTACAGGAGCTTTCATTTGAGGATTCATCTCCATTGGATCGAATTCAAGTCTGCACAGACAAAAACAACAAGCGCAGCCACACACGAACCAACAAGAGACCAAGACGAGATAACCACACTTTCAGCAGACTACTACTTGCCTAATCCGTCAACAATTAACTTCAAATACTCCACACAATGAACCAGCAGAAGATCCAGAGAAAAAAAATTGAGTTTATCACCAATTTTGAATTTCCCGCCTAAATCAGTTAGATCCTAGCTTCCTTCTTTTGCAAGAAATCGAATTTTGAAAGTAAGAACTCAGTAAATTGTAATCAAATCTCCAGAATTCCTTCACAAGAACCTAAATCAAGATCGGATCAATCCAGAATTGAAAAGGATCGAGCAAGGATTGAAGATCAAAGCCGAGTACCAAGAAGCGCGCGAACTAGAACCGATTTCAAGAAATCGACGAAGAAGACTTCGAAACTTGAAATTGAGCAAAGCGGACCTCCCGATTCATCATCTGGACTCAATAAACTTGAGTTTTGGCTTTGGAAACGCTTAATTTGGTGAAGAATCGAAGTAGTTATGCACCTTTGAAATCCAGGTACCTTCGGCGGAGATCGTCGCGAACCACCGTGGAGAAGATTTGATGTAACTTTTGATTCAAGCAACCAAATTCAATGAAATCAACGAGGAAATCCACAGAATTCGCCGGAGAATCGTCCTGGAGAAAGAATCTGGCAAGAAATCGTGAATTCTTGTGGTGGAGGATCGACGAACACGGCGGATCCGCGACGGACTTCTCTTCGAGGCTGGGTTGTTGATCGCGAGTTAGAAACAGAAAGATTTCAAAATTCTTGTGCCAGTTTGATCAAACTTGGCTCTGATACCATGAAAGATTTGATGATTGAGAGAATTTGAGAATTAGAGATTGAGAGAGAAAGAGATTTAGAGAGAAAAGAGAATGATCTTATTATGATTTTTAGAAAAATGAATTTTCATACTTACAAAGAGAGTGAGAGACATCTATTTATACTAATCCTATTCTAGACTTGTTTGGATACAGAGATACACTTATCATTAACCTACACAAGTCTAAGACAAACACATGGAGATGTCGCCAATACTTCACTTAGATGCATTCATCATTCTTCTTCATTCCAACAACTTACCTGATTCACAGCAAAGCACAAATCAGGTCTGGTGATAGTAAGATAAATTAACTTACCAAGGTCATTAACTTCCTTTCCTCACTTGAGTAATCGACATCCCAGACCATTAACTTCTCCCAGCCGCCTGTTTCTTTCTTCTAGAAGTCTTATAGTTGGGCTTGCTGTCGTGTGTAGATTAATATTGGCTTCCTCCTGATCATTGTCTGTTGAAACCACTTCCATATCCTCATGAGCCGATGAGACTTGATCATGATCATTAGTAGTGTGTGCATTCTCCCACTCAGGAGCAAGACCAGAGGCTTCTGAGGATGTTTCATGACCAGTGGGATGTGGTAAGGAGGTGATACCTGTTGGAATGAAGGTGCATTCAATCAAAGGAAATGAGGGTGCTAACGGCTAGTAGGATCTTCTAGAAGGGCTGGTGACTCATCCATGCCAGCACAAAAGGGGAAGGAAGCCGCCAGCACAAAAGGAGTCCTCTCATCTTTACCTAAAGTAGAAGCACCTAGGTTTATTTATTTTGCTATAAAAGGACCTCTAAGGCCTTCTCTTATATTCAAGCAATTCGAATAATAAAAACATGTTTCTCATACTCTCTAAACTCCCTAAATCTCTCTAGCTCTCTAAAACTCTCTAAAACTCTATAAACTTGAATCTCTAAAACTTATATGGTATCAGAGCAAGGTTGCTCTTTCATCTTTCATAATCCGCAAATTTCTTTTCTTTCTTTTCATTCGAATCCAAAGCTAAGAATCAAGCACTTACCTTGAAGATAAACATGTCTTAATCTATCCTCTCTGAGATTTAAGATCCCCAGATCCATGGGTGATGGGTTGAGGAAGATTAGATGTGGTTATATATTGTGTCTTAGTAGCTTAGTTTCTTAGCTATCTCTCTTCACCATTGTTGTACGGCTCCCTTGGTCTCGCCATAGTTGTACGGACCAAGTCTCCCAGAAGCTCTCGGTCCAAGTCATTTCTGTTCCAAGGAAGGTGAAAAAGACTCACCCTTTATGTAGAAACAACCGGTGGTTTAAAAGACCAAGTCTTGCGCTCTAGAATCACAGGCCGTACTCGTCTTCTCCGCGCTCGCTCAACCCAGTGGTCCGTACACCTCCTTTCACACTCATCAAAGGCAACTCCTTTCTGGTCTTTCTTCAGTTCAGGAGGTTTATCCACAGGCCAAACTCTTGAATCCTCAAAGAAGAAGTCCTGAACACTAACCACGAAGAGTGGGTGTTTCATCCGTACTGATTATAAATCGCTTGTGAAAGGAAAGCTGAACCAAGCTAAAGGCAGCTCATTTCAAGATAAAATCATCTCATCCCAAGTTTCTCCTTCAAACTATTCTCTTCCCTGGTCAGACTCAACTCAACGTGGGTCTCAAGCATCAACCTCCATTATTGTACGGTCCTCAAAAGCTTGAAGTATGGAAAACTCTCGGCAAATCTCTGTCCCAGTGATTCTCAAAGGCCTTAACTATGTATTATGGTCTCGGATGATTAAAACTGCTTTAGGAGGAAGAGGTCTTGGGGACCATCTACTGTTTAATGAAGCTCCACCTTGTCTGATCCAAAATGAGGATGGAGAAGAAATGGTGATAACTGATGAAAGGAAATGGCACCAAGAAGACCTCTATGTTCTCTCCATTCTCCAAAACTCATTAGATGGACCTATACTTGAGTCTTACTCTCATTGTGAAACCTCAATGGAACTTTGGGAAATTCTAAAAAAGGTTTATGGGAACACCTCAAATCTGACTCGCATCTTCCAAGTCAAGCAGGCAATCCACAACCTCAACCAAGATGACTCAGATTTCACAGTTCTCTTTGGGAAATTCAGTTCTCTTTGGGCAGAACTTGACATGCTTAGACCAACATCCTTTGATCCAGAAGTTATCAAAAAAAGGCGAGAGCAGGACAAGGTGTTCAGCCTCCTCATGATCTTAAGTCCAGCCTACAATGATCTTATCAAACATATCCTGCGGTCAGACAAGCTTCCCTCTCTTGAAGATGTATGTTCTCAAATCCAGAAGGAATGTGGATCAAATGGCTTGTTTGGAAAGAAAGGAGAGTTAATCACAGCACATAAGGGCATCTACAAGCAAGAAGAAGAAACAATTACTGCCAACAAAGGGTTCTACAAGCCGGAAGACAAGAAGAACATGATGTGTGATCACTGTAAAAGGAAAGGGCATACCAAAGAAAAGTGTTGGATTCTTCATCCACACTTAAAGCCTAGCAAATGGAAAGAAGTTCCCAGAGCTCACTACACACAGGAGATAGGTCATTACCACAAGAAAGGCCTTCCTTACCAACTTACCAATGCTCCAGCAAGTTCATCAAACTCATCCGGGACAAGTGGCGGTACTCAAGTTCAACCAGCTAAAATGGTGTCCTATCAATCAGCTCAGTCTGAGTATGTCAAGAAGTCCGACCTTGAGGCTCTCATCAAAGCCTTCAAAGATAACTCTGGTAATGCCGTCATTGGTAGATCACTACATGCCTCATTTAATACATTCACTAAGTCTAAACCACTTATAGTAGACTCAGGAGCATCTCACCATATGATAAGTGATCTTAACCTGATTAAAAATGTTGAACCAGCCATAGGAAATGTTTTGATTGCAAATGGTACTAATGTGCCAATAGAAGGAGTAGGAGATCTTAGGCTATTTAACAAAGAAACTCGTGCCTTTTACATGCCATCATTCACCTCAAATTTACTATCTGTCAAAAGAGCCACAACAGATTTAAATTGCCATGCTATTTTTGGGCCTAATGACTTTGTGTTTCAGGATATTGAAACTCAAGAGGTTCTTGGAAAAGGTGTTACAAGAAACGATTTATATGTGCTTGAAGACCTCTCTTCCAACCGCTTAGTTACTTGCTTTTCCAATTTGAATAATTCTAAAATGAATGGTGGTTTATGGCATGCCAGGCTTGGTCATCCTCATTTTAAAGTTCTAGAAATAATGTTTCCTAGGATGTCTTTCAATAATGATTTATGTGAAGCTTGTATCCTAGGAAAACACTGTAGGTCTGTTTTTCCTAAGTCTCAAACAATGTATGCCAATTGCTTTGATCTTGTTCACTCTGATGTATGGACTGCACCATGTTTATCTAGAGATAATCAGAAATACTTTGTTAGTTTTATTGATGAGAAATCTAAATACACTTGGATAACCTTAATGCCATCTAAGGGTAGAGTTCTGGAAGCATTTATGAACTTTAATAAATATGTGACTAACCAGTATGATGCAAAGGTTAAGTGTTTTAGATCAGACAATGGGGGAGAGTATACTAGCCAAGCATTCAAACATTACCTCAACAAACATGGAATTGAGCATCAAACAAGTTGCCCCTATACCCCCCAACAGAATGGCGTTGCTGAAAGAAAGAACCGGCACCTCATGGAGGTCACTCGAGCTTTGATGTTTCATATGAAGGTGCCTAAACGTTTCTGGGGAGATGCATTACTTGCAGCTTGCTACCTGATCAACCGTATTCCAACCAAGACATTACTAGATCAATCCCCATTCGAGGTACTTACAAAGTCTAAACCTCAACTTGATCATATTAGAGTTTTTGGATGTGTTTGCTATGTGTTGATTCCAGGAGAACAAAGGACAAAACTAGACGCCAAAAGCACTAAAGCCATGTTCCTGGGCTATTCCACGACACAGAAGGGATATAAATGCTACAATGCTGAGACAAATCGTGTTCTCATCTCATGGGATGTTAAGTTCTTAGAGACTACAAGTTATTTTGAAGAAGGGACATGGGATTCAATCAAGGACATCTCTACCCACTCTTCTGATCGAGCTGAGAACTTAAGGAAGATATTAGAAGGACTTGGCATTTCCTCACCTCACGGTTCTCCTAGCCATCATCCCCTTCATCCTCTTAATCCTGAGGGGGAGCAACAATTCTCTGGTCATGATCAAGAGGATTCAATTGTTGATCACATGGATTCAGGACCGGAGAAAGAACAGGCAGAGACTGAGGGTAATAGACAAGGCTCAGAAGATAGAACAGGAAGTACTCAAGGCTCAGAAGATGAATCAAGTTCACAAAGAACTCAAGGTCCCACTGAAGGTCCCATCCAAAATCAAGCTCCTCTTGAACTCAGAAGAAGTACTCGGCAAAGATTTCCAGCTGAGAACTGGAAGAATACCAGGGTTTACTTCAATAATAATGCGGTAGCTCACCCTGCTCAAGCCGTGTGCTCCTTAGTACAAATCCCTCAAGGCCATCAAGTGTTCATTGGAAGCTTAGATCAAGAATCTGTGCCTAGAAGCTATGATGAAGCAAAGGACATTAAGGTCTGGCGGGATGCTGTAACAGATGAAAGGAAAGCAATGGAAAAGAATCATACATGGGATGAGTCAGACTTACCTAAGGGAAAGAAGGCTGTTAGCTCCAGATGGATCTTCACTATTAAGTACCAAAGCAATAGAGAGATTGAAAGGCACAAGGCTAGACTAGTCGCAAGAGGCTTCACACAAACCTATGGAGATGACTATAGAGACACATTTGCCCCAGTGGCAAAGATGCACACAATCAGGGTGGTCCTCTCTCTAGCTGCAAACTTGGAATGGGAGCTATGGCAAATGGATGTCAAAAACGCATTTCTACAAGGAGAACTAGAAGAAGAAGTCTACATGACTCCACCACCTGGATTAGAAGACTCTGTTGCACCAGGGAAAGTCCTGAGACTAAGAAAGGCAATTTACGGGCTAAAACAGTCTCCTAGAGCCTGGTACCACAAGTTGAATGTTACTCTCAGAGACAGAGGCTTTAGGAGATCTGAATCCGATCACACCTTGTTCACCCTCCACAGCCAAGAAGGTATAGTTGTCATTCTCATATATGTAGATGATATCATCTCAGGGAATGACAAGGTAGGAATTGCTTCTACAAAAGAATACCTTAAGTCTATGTTTGATATAAAAGATCTTGGTGAACTTAAGTATTTCCTGGGCATTGAAGTATGCAGGTTTAAAGATGGACTGTTTATCTCACAAAGAAAATATGTTAGAGACCTACTAACCAATGCAGGAATGATGGAGGCAAAGGCGGTTAGAACCCCCTTAGAGGAAGGATACAAAGTTGAAACTGAGGGGGAGCCAGAAGGAGAAGCATTCGAAGACCCTAAGCTCTACAGAAAACTTGTTGGTAAGCTCATCTACTTAACTATTACAAGACCTGACTTATGTTTTGCTGTGAATCAGGTAAGCCAGTATATGCAAGCTCCTAAGAAGAACCACTGGATGATGATTCAACGCATCTTAAGATATCTTAAAGGGACTTACACTCAAGGAGTTTGGATGGGAAAGAATAAGAATGCTGAGATTGTTGGCTACTGTGATGCTGATTGGGCTGGGGATAGGAAAGACAGGAAATCAACCACAGGATATTACACCTTTATAGGAGGAAATCTTGTCACTTGGAAGACCAAGAAGCAGAAGGTAGTATCCTGCTCAAGTGCTGAAGCTAAGTACCGGGCCATGAGGAAACTAACCACTGAGTGTATATGGCTAACGGCTCTCCTCAAAGACTTCAACATTGAAAGCAATACACCAATCACAATGCATTGTGACAACCAGGCGGCCATTCATATTGCATCCAATTCTGTCTTTCATGAACGCACTAAGCACATTGAAGTTGACTGCCACAAGGTGAGAGAGGCCGTGGCTCAAGGAATTATACTTCCATGCTATACCAAGAGTTCTGATCAATTGGCAGACATATTCACTAAGGCAGCAAGTGTAAGGGTTTGTGAGTTCATTCATTCAAAGCTTGGACTCACATCTCTCCCATTCCAGTAACTTCCCTATCAAGAAGGATTCATACTCTTTTTCCCTTAAAATGCTTTTGTCCCACTGGGTTTTGCATTTTAAGGTTTTTAATGAGGTGAATCCTCTTGGTGTCCAAGTTTTAATCATTCACCAATGATTTAAACTTGAGGGGGAGTGTTGGAATGAAGGTGCATTTAATCAAAGGAAATGAGGGTGCTAACGGCTAGTAGGATCTTCTAGAAGGGCTGGTGACTCATCCATGCCAGCACAAAAGGGGAAGGAAGCCGCCAGCACAAAAGGAGTCCTCTCATCTTTACCTAAAGTAGAAGCACCTAGGTTTATTTATTTTGCTATAAAAGGACCTCTAAGGCCTTCTCTTGTATTCAAGCAATTCGAATAATAAAAACATGTTTCTCATACTCTCTAAACTCCCTAAATCTCTCTAGCTCTCTAAAACTCTCTAAAACTCTATAAACTTGAATCTCTAAAACTTATAATACCAAGTGTTTCTAATAGGTTTCTTAGATTGGCTGCTCGGTCAGACTGAGAGGTTGATAACTCCTTTAGACTATCCCAATCCTTTTCAGTGTAGTACCCTTTGCTTTCCAAGAATTTCACATCCCTAGACACCAAAACCTTGCCCGTTTCTGGAACAAAACACTTATAGCCTTTCTGTGTGATGGAGTGATAGTTTTAGAAGTTTAGGAAGAGTGGAGAGAGTTTAGGCGAGAGATTGAGTAAACACATATTATTAGAATAGGATTTTTTTTTGATTACAAAGAGAGACCTTAATGATCCTTTTATATAGAAATAGATAACCTAGAAGCGACTAATTTAGGTAAGAGTGTGAGCTTCCTCTTTAGTGCTGGCGCCTCTTTCCCCTTTTGTGCTGGCAGAGGTGAGTCACCAATCCTTCTAGAAGATTCATTACTAGCCGTTAACACTCCTTCCCTTGGTGAATTGCTTACTCATTCCAACACTCCCCCTCAAGTTTTACATCATTGGTGAATGATTAAAACTTGGACATCAAGAGGATTCACCTCATTAAAAACCTTAGAATGCAAAACCCAGTGGGAAAAAAACATTCTAAGGGAAAAAGAGTATGAATCCTTTCTTGATAGGGAAGTTACTGGAATGGTAGGGTTGTGAGTCCAAGCTTAGTATGAATGAACTCACAAACCTTCAAACTTGCAGCCTTGGTGAAGATATCAGCCAATTGATCAGAACTTCTTGTATAGCATGGAAGTATGATTCCTTTCTCCACAGCCTCTCTAACCTTGTGGCAGTCCACCTCAATGTGCTTGGTTCGTTCATGGAAGACTGAATTGGATGCAATATGAATGGCTGCCTGATTATCACAATGCATTGTGATAGGTGTGCTGCTTTCAATGCTGAAGTCTTTGAGAAGAGCCTTTAGCCATATACACTCGGTAGTTAACTTCCTCATAGCCCTATATTCAGCTTCAGCACTTGAACAGGATACTACTTTCTGCTTCTTGGTCTTCCAAGTGACAAGATTACCACCTATGAAGGTGCAATAACCAGTAGTTGATCTTCTGTCTTTCCTATCCCCAGCCCAATCAGCATCACAATAGCCAACTACTTCAGCGTTTCCATTCTTTCCCATCCATATTCCCTGAGTGTAAGTCCCTTTCAAGTATCTCAGAATGCGTTGTATCATCATCCAATGATTCTTCCCAGGGGCTTTCATATACTGATTTACCTGATTCACAGCAAAGCACAAGTCAGGTCTTGTAATTGTCAGATATATGAGCTTACCAACAAGTTTCCTGTATAGCTTCGGATCCTCAAATGTCTCTTCATCTTGCTCCCCCTCAGTTTTAGCCTTGTAACCATCTTCTAAGGGCGTTCTTGCTGCTTTTGAATCCATCATTCCTGCATTAGTTAGTAAGTCTACAATGTATTTCCTCTGAGATATAAACAACCCATCTTTAAACCTGCAGACTTCAATACCCAAGAAATATTTGAGTTCACCAAGATCTTTAATGTCAAACATAGCTTTAAGATATTCTTTTGTAGCAGAAATTCCTACCTTGTCATTCCCAGAGATGATAATATCATCCACATAAATGAGAATGACAACTATACCTTCTTGGCTATGTAAGGTGAACAAGGTGTGATCGGATTCTGATCTCCTGAAACCTGTCTCTTAGAGTGACGTTCAACTTGTGATACCAGGCCCTAGGTGACTGTTTAAGGCCATAGATTGCCTTTCTTAATCTAAGGACTTTCCCTGGTGCAACTGAGTCTTCTAATCCAGGTGGAGGGGTCATGTAGACTTCTTCTTCTAATTCTCCTTGAAGGAATGCGTTTTTGACATCCATCTGCCATAGTTCCCAGTCTAAGTTTGCAGCAAGAGACAAAACAACTCTGATTGTATGCATTTTTGCTACTGGAGCAAATGTGTCTCTGTAATCTTCTCCATAGGTCTGGGTGAATCCTCTTGCTACCAGTCTGGCCTTATATCTCTCAATCTCCCCATTACTTTTGTATTTGATGGTGAAAATCCATCTAGAGCTCACTGCCTTCTTTCCTTTTGGTAAGTCTGCTTCATCCCATGTATGATTTTTCTCCATTGCAGTTCTTTCTGCTCCCACGGCATCTCTCCAGACTTTTAGCTCCTTAGCTTCATCATAAGTCTTGGGAACTAACTCTTGGTCTAGACTGCCTGTGAAAGCCAGATGTTGTTGTGGAATATGGACCATGTTGCAAACCGCTTGAGTAGGATGAGCCACTGCATTACTATTGTAGTAAACTCTCGTGTTCTTCCAGTTTGCTGGAGGAAATCGTTGTCTAGTGCTTCTCCGGAGTTCTAATGATGCTGGTACTTCATGCGAGTGTTGATGTTGATCATTGGTATTTCCAGAACTCGAACCAACTTCAGCTTCTGAGTTTCTTTCAGAGTTACTTGGACCGGTTTGTGACTCAGGTTCAGATTCTCTTCTTTGGATGTTGTTTGAATTAGTAGCTGGATCTTCATCCTCCTCATCATGACCATAGTCTTGTTGTCCCCCCTCAGGATGAAGAGGATGATGCTGCGAATGCTGATGAGTGTCTGGCCCAAAAGAGGATATACCCAGGTTCTCTAAGATCTTCTTTAAATTCTCAGCCTGGTTGGGCGATTGAGAAGATATGTCTTTGATAGACTCCCACGTACCATCCGAGAAATAGCTTTTGTCTTCAAGAAACTTAACATCCCGGGAGATAAGAACACGGTTGGTATCAGTATTGTAGCACTTGTACCCTTTCTGTGTGGTTGAATATCCAAGAAACATGGCCTTTGTGCTCCTAGCCTCTAACTTGTTCCTCTGTTCCCCTGGGATCAACACATAGCAAACACATCCAAACACTCTAATATGATCAAGATGAGGTTTGGTTTTAGTAAGTACCTCAAACGGTGAAATGTCATGAAGGATTTTGGTCGGAAGTCTGTTGATTAAGTAGCAGGCCGTAACTAAGGCATCACCCCAAAACTGTTTAGGAACCTTCCTATGAAACATCATGGCTCTAGTTGTTAGTTTTAGGAAAGATTAAGGAGAAGTTTTGAATAGATTAGATTATAAACATTAAGAACATATCAAGAACATATAGAGTTTTAGCCATAAGAGGAATAGAATAGAATCTTATTATATTAGAGTGAGCGATTACAAGGAGGCTGCATAGCCTTAAATAGAAAGACTCCTAGGTCGCCTAGGCTAGGGATAAGTAAGAGTACATATAGGACCGTTGCAACTGAACTTATCAACATACATGCTTCCTTATCTTCTCATCTTATCATGTGTGACTATCCCTTCCTTATCAAGTGACCAGAGTGCTTATCACACTAGACTGAGCTGCCTTTAGTAACGCCACTGTCCAATACTCCCCCTCAAGCTAAATTCTGATGAAGAACTTAGCTTGGAAATCATAAACAACCACCTCATTAAAAACCTTATGATGTAAAACCCAATGAGACAAAAGCACCATAAGGGAAAAAGAGTATGATTGCTTATGATTAGAGGATTCAAGGATAAGACATATCAAAGAGTCCAAGCCTAGGTAGAATGGACTCATATACCTTAGAAGTTGTTGCCTTGGTGAAGATATCCGCAAGTTGATCCATACTTCAGGTGTAGCATGGTAAGACTACTCCTTGCTCCACTGCTTGCCTCACCTTGTGACAGTCAACTTCTATGTGTTTAGTTCTCTCGTGGAATACAGAATTGGATGCTATGTGAATGGCTGCTTGGTTGTCGCAATGCATGGTCATTGGTCTAACTGTTTCTATACCCAAGTCCTTCAGAATGGCCTTGATCCATGTTAACTCATTGGTGAGCTTCTTCATTGCACGATATTCAGCCTCTGCGCTTGAACAAGACACAATCTTCTGCTTCTTTGTCTTCCATGTGACCAAGTTTCCACCAACAAAGGTACAGTAGCCTGTGGTAGACCTCCTGTCTTCTCTATCACCAGCCCAGTCAGCATCACAGTATCCCACTATTTCTGAGCTTCCATTGGCTCCCATCCAGATTCCTTGCTCAGAAGTTCCTCTCAAGTATCTAAGAATTCTCTCCAGCATGTTCCAATGATGGACCTTCGGCTCTTGCATATGCTGGCTAACCTGATTCACAGAAAAGCAAAGATCAGGTCTAGTAAGAGTTAAATAGATTAACTTACCTACTAGTCTTCTGTAGAGTTGCGGATTATTGAATGGTTGATCTTCAAGCTCCCCCTCATTGATAGCTTTGTAACTGTCCTCCAGAGGTGTGGTCACTGGTTTTGCATCTAGCTTTCCTGTTTCAGACAAAAGGTCAAGTGTGTATTTCCTTTGAGATAAGAATAATCCCTCTTTAGAGCGACATATCTCAATCCCTAGGAAATACTTAAGCAAGCCTAAATCTTTAATGTCAAAGATGGACTTAAGGTAGGCTTTGGTATCCTTGATCCCTTCCCTATCATCACCTGTGATAATGATATCATCCACATAGACCAACACAACTATGATACCTGACCGGCTAGAAGATATGAACAGTGTGTGATCAGCTTCTGATTTCCTGAATCCTCTGTCCCTTAGTGTCATGCTTAACTTGTGATACCAGGCCCTAGGTGATTGTTTTAATCCATAAATAGCCTTTCTCAATCTCAAGACCTTGCCTGGTTGAACAATCCCTTCTAGACCTGGAGGTGGCCGCATGTACACCTCTTCCTCTAGCTCTCCTTGCAAGAAGGCATTCTTTACATCCATCTGCCACAATTCCCAATCCAGATTTGTTGCTAAGGATAGGACAATCCTCACGGTATGGAGTTTTGCTACAGGGGCAAAGGTATCACCAAAATCTTCTCCATAGGTCTGAGTGAAGCCTCTTGCGACCAACCTGGCCTTATATCTTTCCACATCTCCATTACTCTTGTATTTGATCGTAAATACCCACTTTGAGCTCACTGCCTTCTTTCCCTTGGGTAACACGGCTTCATCCCATGTGTGATTCCTTTCCATGGCCTCTGTCTCATCACTTATAGCATCCCTCCAGACTTTGAGTTCCTTAGCCTCTTCATAGGATGTTGGAATGTGTCCCTGATCCAGGCTGCTAATAAAGGTCTTGTGCTCTTCAGGGAATGAAGCAAATGAGCAAACAACTTGAGAGGGATGAGCAACCGCATTTGCATTGTAATAGACCCTTGTGTTCACCCAGTTTGATGGATCCTTCCTGAGTCTTGTGCTTCTCCTTAGAGGTTGAGCTGTCCCTGATGGTTCTTCTTCCCGCTCTTGCCTTTGATCGTGACCTTCAGAAGAAGAGCCGGTCCTCTCTTGATCACTGTCTTCTTCAAGATGTCCCCCCTCACGATCAATGTCTGGCCGGGAAGAGTTAAGGTCTTGCTGCGGTAAGCTTGGTCCAGTCCGGGACAATGTTTGGTACGATCCGGAATGCACCTGATTTAATTGCAACTCTAGAAGACTTGGATTTAACCGAAGAAGAGGAAGACATGGCCCAAGATCAGACCCAAGGAGAATTATGGCTTGGTCTAATGACAAGATCAAGAAGTGAAGCCCAAAGGGAGGCCCTACAGACCTTAACCAAATTCGACCACCAAGAGGAAATAAGAAGGATCAAACCAATCCAATGGTTTAATTTACTGGTTTGTAATCACTTAAATTAAACCAAAGGAATTAGGATAAAGTAATATATCTTTTGAAATTAAATCCATTAAATCAAAAGATATTCTTGTTAGCTTAAAATTAGGATAAGAGTATAATATCTTTTGACATTAATTAATTAAATCAAGGATATTCTTGTTGTATAGAAATTAGGAAAGTAGTTAGGATATGATTTAGATAGGATTTTCAGCCTATAAAAAGGCTTCACCCCCTCTTGTAAAAATCATCGAATTTTATACTTAATACAAAAGCTCTTTTGCTTCTTGCTTTCTCTGTTCAGCCTAAGAACATTGTTATTCATTCACTTAAGGGTAGAGTAATCTACTGTGAAATTCCATAGCTCTTTGCAGGGTGATCCTGTGCTAGTGGAATCAAATCCATCCTTTTCATCCACGCCAACTTGGAGAGCTAGTAGCCTCCATTCACTCTTCCATCAATCCGCTGCCAAGAGAAGTGCTAGTAGCCTTCTCAAACTAATCCTATCAAGCCGCCTTCAAAGGAGAGTTAGTAACCTCCTCCCCTTCATCCTTCAAGTTGATCCTTAGGTTGTAAAACAACCAGGGGCGCACCAAGTGGTATCAGAGCCTCTTGAAGGTTAGGGTTTGTGAAATCATCTTGATTTCAAAACAACCATCAAATTTTTTAAATTTTAGTTTCAAATTCTTTTCTTTCTATCTGTTGTAAGTCAGCTGAGCCTTTCCTGAATTACAAAAGATCTAAGAAAAGATCTATATTTAAAAAAAAAAAAAAAAAAAAAAAATTCGAAAACTTTTATTAAAAAAAAAAAAAAAAAAAAAAAAAAAAAAAAAAAGTAAAGAGCAGAAGAGGAACCCTGCTAGGAATAGGTTAATCAGCTGACGAAAAAAATCTTGCAATCTTTCTATCTAAAAATTCAGTAGGTTTAGCTCTAGGTCTTAGGTGATTGAGCTTTGATCCAATCTGAACTTTTGGGAATAGCAAGAGAAGGAGCTAGTGAGTGATTACCAAGAAAAGTGAGAGAGAGAGAGAGTTTAATTAACCAGTTTGCTAAGTTGTTTCAGGAAAAATGGAGAATCCAAATGAAGAAACCCCTAGAGGAGAAGGAAACACACGACCTCATAGGCTTGACCCATTACAGATGGAAGCAATGATGGATGAAATAACTAGGAGACTTCAGACTATTTTTGAAAACAGAACTAACCAAGCTAATGAGTTTCTTTATGGAGTTGATCCTCTTGCAGGTAGATCAGCTCGTGGAGACAGGTCAAACCGAGGAGGAGGGCGCTTAGGAAGAGGCGCAAGGGTGAGAGTTAGATCAGGAGTTAGGCGTAATGAAGAGGAAGCTCAGGGATACTCGGATGAGAGTGGAGACCAATACCAAACTCAAGAACCGAGACCAGATAACAACTTAGGAGGACTCAAGCTTCGAATTCCCCCTTTCTCAGGAAAGAATGATCCAGATGCCTATTTGGAATGGGAAAAGAAGATTGAAATAGTCTTCAGCTGCCAAAACTATTCTGAGGAAAAGAAGGTCAAGATAGCAGCCACAGAATTCGATGGATATGCTATCAACTGGTGGGAGCAGATTGCCACCACAAGACGTCGCAATGGAGAGCCCCAGGTTACATCTTGGTATGAGATGAAAACCATGATGAGAAAAAGATTTGTACCAGTCCATTATGGGAGAGATTTACACCAGAAACTGAGGAGATTAAATCAAGGTACAAGGAATGTAGAAGATTATCATCAAGAAATGGAGAGTCTTATGATCAAAGCTGAAATAGATGAGACTATGGAAGCTACCATGGCACGGTTTCAAGGAGGACTTAACAGAGATATTCAGGATCGATTAGAGTTACAGGAGTATGAAGACATGGATGAATTACTCCATAAAGCCATTCTTATTGAACAACAAAACAAAAGGAGGAGTAATACAAGGAACCCCTATATGACCAACTCTAAACCGCCTTACAACCGCAATGATAGGCAAGGAGAGTCATCTTTCAAGACGCCTGCTAAGACTAAGGAGGGATTACCTATGCCACCTTCACGTGAAGACAAGGGTAAAGGACCATCAACTCCAACGCCTCCAACAAGGACCAGAAACATCAAGTGTTTCAGATGCCAAGGCTATGGACATTATGCCAATGAATGTTCAAACAAAAGGGTGATGCTTATCCTAGAGAATGGAGAGTTAACATCAGAGGATGACCAGTCAGAAACCGAAAGTGAAGCTTATCCTGTCCAAGGGCAACTATTGGTAACTAGGAGAACCTTAAGTGCACAACCTAAGATACAAGAACAAAGGGAGAACTTGTTCCACACTCGATGCTTCATTCAGGAAAAGGTGTGTAGCTTGATCATAGATGGAGGAAGCTGCACCAATGTGGCCAGCCAAACACTTGTGGACCGGCTCAACCTGGTCACTCACAAACATCCTAGACCATACCAACTACAATGGCTCAATGAAGAAGGCGAAATGAAAGTTACAGAACAAGTAGAAGTACTTTTAAGCATTGGGAAGTACCAGGATCAGATCATATGTGATGTGTTGCCCATGGAAGCAAGTCACATTCTTTTGGGAAGACCCTGGCAATATGACAAACGAGCCATACATGATGGGTACACCAACCGGCATTCATTCAAACACAAAGGAAAACAGATCACATTAGTGCCACTCACGCCCCAGGAGGTTCACCAAGATCAGATTCAGCTAAAACAAAGAAGAGAAGAAGCCAAAGCTTTAACACCAACAACTCACGGCTATGAACACCCTAAGGTAAGTCATCATAGTCTCTTTGCTACTCCTAGTGAAGTTAAACATGCCCTAAATGAACAACAATTCATGATGTTACTAGTTTGCAAGGAATTGCTAGCTAGTAGTACTAACCTGACTCCGGAAATACCGAGAGAGATTGAGTTTCTTTTGCAAGAGTACAAGGATGTGTTTCCAGAAGATCAACCAGTGGGATTACCTCCTTTCAGAGGTATAGAACATCAGATTGACTTTGTACCAGGCGCCACTCTTCCGAACAGACCAGCTTACAGGACCAATCCTGTAGAGACAAAGGAGCTACAAAGACAGGTCAATGAGCTCTTGGAGAAAGGACATATCCGCGAGAGCTTAAGCCCTTGTGCAGTACCTGTTTTACTTGTACCTAAGAAAGATGGTAGCTGGCGCATGTGTGTAGATTGCAGAGCCATTAATAACATAACAGTTAAGTACAGACATCCTATTCCTCGCTTAGATGATATGCTTGATGAGTTATATGGATCTTGCATTTTTTCTAAGATAGATTTGAAAAGTGGTTATCACCAAATTAGAATGAAAGAGGGAGATGAATGGAAAACTGCTTTTAAAACAAAGTTAGGATTGTATGAATGGTTAGTTATGCCTTTTGGACTTACTAATGCACCTAGTACCTTTATGAGATTAATGAACCATGTATTAAGGGCATTCATAGGGCGATTTGTAGTAGTCTATTTTGATGATATCCTAATTTACAGTAAAAACATGGCAGAACATCTTGAACACCTTAGACATGTCTTAGATGTTTTAAGGAAGGAAAACTTATATGCAAATCGAAAGAAATGCTCTTTTGAAACAGATAACTTGGTCTTTTTAGGTTTTGTTGTTACTTCTCAGGGTATTCAGGTAGATGAAGAAAAGGTGAAGGCAATCAGGGAATGGCCCACGCCTAAAACTGTAGGAGAAGTGAGGAGCTTCCATGGACTTGCTGGATTCTATAGAAGATTTGTGAAAGACTTTAGCACCATTGCAGCTCCACTCACAGAAGTCATCAAGAAAACCGTGGGATTTACTTGGGGACCAGCCCAGTCTGAAGCATTCGAATTGCTAAAAGGGAAGTTGACTAATGCACCTTTACTTGTGTTACCAGATTTTTCGAAAACTTTTGAAATAGAATGTGATGCCTCAGGAATTGGAATTGGTGCTGTATTGATGCAGGAAAGGAGACCTATAGCTTACTTCAGTGAGAAGTTAGGAGGAGCTACTTTTAATTATCCTACTTATGACAAAGAGCTTTATGCTCTAGTTAGAGCCCTACAAATATGGCAACATTACTTATGGCCTAAGGAGTTTGTGATTCACACAGATCATGAATCTCTTAAACACCTCAAGGGACAACAAAAGTTAAATAAAAGACATGCAAGGTGGATGGAATTCATTGAAACTTTTCCTTATGTCATTCACTATAAACAAGGTAAGGAGAACATTGTGGCAGATGCTCTCTCAAGAAGGTATGCTCTTTTATCATCTATGGAAACCAAATTACTAGGTTTTGAACATCTTAAAACTTGTTACACTAATGACCCTGATTTTGGAGAGTTGTATAAGGAAACTAGTTCTCATGCTCAAGGACGATTTTATCAGTTCAAAGGATTCCTATTTCGTGACAATCAGTTGTGTGTACCATGTGGAACCATCAGAGAACTTTATGTTAGGGAAGCCCATGGAGGAGGTCTAATGGGGCATTTTGGTGTTGCTAAGACCTTAGCCACGATACAAGAACACTTGTACTGGCCCAACATGAAACGAGATGTGGAAAGAATCTGCTCAAAATGTGTTGAGTGTAAACAAGCCAAATCTAAGGTACAGCCCACAGGTTTGTATACTCCATTACCTATTCCTGATCATCCTTGGGTAGACATTTCTATGGACTTTGTTTTAGGACTGCCTAGAACTAGGAAAGGAACTGACAGCATCTTTGTAGTAGTTGATAGATTTTCAAAAATGGCTCATTTTATTCCATGTCATAAAACAGATGATGCAGTTTTAGTGGCTGATTTATTCTTTAGGGAAGTTGTTAGGTTACATGGAATGCCTAGAACAATTGTGTCAGATAGGGATTCTAAATTCCTTAGTCATTTCTGGAGGACCCTTTGGGGAAAGTTAGGCACTAAACTATTATTTTCCACAACTTGTCATCCACAAACTGATGGTCAAACAGAATCAGTCAATAGAACCCTTTCTACTATTTTAAGAGCTATTATTAAAAAGAACATTAAAACTTGGGAGGATTGCTTACCTCATGTTGAATTTGCATATAATAGATCAGTCCACTCAGCAACAAAAATGACACCTTTTCAAGTTGTATATGGGTTTAATCCATTGTCTCCTTTAGATTTGCTTGCTTTACCTTTAAAGGAACAGACTAACCTTGATGGCCAAAAGAAAGCCGAGTTTGTTAAATCTTTGCATGAACAGGTTAAGAAGAATATTGGTGAAAGGACTAAAATGTATACTAAAAAGAAAAACAAGGGTCGAAAAGAACTAGTTCTAGAACCTGGAGATCTTGTGTGGATCCATCTAAGGAAAGAAAGGTTTCCAAATGAGAGAAAATCAAAATTAATGCCAAGAGTGGATGGACCTTTTTCAGTAATACGCAGAATCAACAATAATGCATACCAAATAGACCTCCAAGGTAAGTATTCTATAAGTTCCACTTTTAATGTTTCTGACTTAATTCCTTTTATTGCAGATGAAGTGGATTTGAGGTCAAATCCTTTTAAAGGAGGAGGGGATGGTACGATCCGGAATGCACCTGATTTAATTGCAACTCTAGAAGACTTGGATTCAACCGAAGAAGAGGAAGACATGGCCCAAGATCAGACCCAAGGAGAATTATGGCTTGGTCTAATGACAAGATCAAGAAGTGAAGCCCAAAGGGAGGCCCTACAGACCTTAACCAAATTCGACCACCAAGAGGAAATAAGAAGGATCAAACCAATCCAATGGTTTAATTTACTGGTTTGTAATCACTTAAATTAAACCAAAGGAATTAGGATAAAGTAATATATCTTTTGAAATTAAATCCATTAAATCAAAAGATATTCTTGTTAGCTTAAAATTAGGATAAGAGTATAATATCTTTTGACATTAATTAATTAAATCAAGGATATTCTTGTTGTATAGAAATTAGGAAAGTAGTTAGGATATGATTTAGATAGGATTTTCAGCCTATAAAAAGGCTTCACCCCCTCTTGTAAAAATCATCGAATTTTATACTTAATACAAAAGCTCTTTTGCTTCTTGCTTTCTCTGTTCAGCCTAAGAACATTGTTATTCATTCACTTAAGGGTAGAGTAATCTACTGTGAAATTCCATAGCTCTTTGCAGGGTGATCCTGTGCTAGTGGAATCAAATCCATCCTTTTCATCCACGCCAACTTGGAGAGCTAGTAGCCTCCATTCACTCTTCCATCAATCCACTGCCAAGAGAAGTGCTAGTAGCCTTCTCAAACTAATCCTATCAAGCCGCCTTCAAAGGAGAGTTAGTAACCTCCTCCCCTTCATCCTTCAAGTTGATCCTTAGGTTGTAAAACAACCAGGGGCGCACCAATGTTGGACCACCTCCGGGTGAGCTAGGTTCTGACCAGGTCGAGGTAATTTCATGCGGGACAGCTGGTTGAACAGGAGCCAAGCCAGGAACAGGACATGAACTAGGTTGAGGACATGGAACACCGGTAGAACCAGGTTGGAATGGTGAAGGTATGCCAAGATGATCAAGGATATTCCGAAGGCTAGTGGCCCGGTCCATGGAAGAACCAGCAAGATCAACCAAGTTATCCCACTTTTGATCACTATAGTAGCCAGTGTTCTCAATAAACTTAACATCACGAGACACCAACACCTTCCTAGCTTCAGGGTCATAGCACTTGTAGCCTCTTTGGGTAGTAGAATACCCAATGAACATGGACCGTGCACTCTTAGCGTCAAGCTTGGTTCGGTTCTCTCCTGGAATCAAAACAAAGCACAGGCAACCAAACACTCTCAAGTGGGTTAGAGAAGGTTTAAGAGCGTTTAATACCTCAAATGGGGAGAGATCATTGAGGACTCGGGTAGGAGTCCTGTTAATAAGATAACATGCGGTAAGGACAGCATCTCCCCAAAACCTCTTAGGAACCTTTGTATGAAACATCATTGCCCTGGCTACTTCCATCAGGTGACGATTCTTTCTCTCAGCCACACCATTCTGTTGGGGTGTGTAGGGACAACTCGTTTGATGGAGAATTCCGTGCTTATTGAGATGATCTCTGAAGGCATGACTTGTATACTCTCCACCATTGTCTGTTCTAAAGATTTTAATCTTTGCATTGAAGTGGTTAGTGATATAATTTTGAAAGTTCACAAAGGCCTCTAAAGCTCTATCCTTTGATTGCATTAAGGTTATCCAGGTGTATTTGGATTTCTCATCTATGAAAGTAATGAAATATTTCTGATTCTCTCTAGATAAGCAAGGAGCAGTCCACACATCTGAATGCACAAGATCAAAACACTTTTCATAAACGGTTCCAGACTTAGTGAAAACAGACTTGCAATGTTTACCTAAGATACATGCCTCACAATTATCATTTTTAAACACAACATTAGGTAACATCAAGCCTAAAGCCCGAGAGTGAGGGTGTCCTAGTCTAGCGTGCCATAACACATTATTAGCATAAACAGGAGTAGAATTTAAAGAACATAAAACAGAAGCTAAAGGTTGATCATTTCCCAGCAGATAAAGACCATCCTTAGTTCTTCCTTTCCCAAGCAACTTGCTTGTCTTAATATCCTGAAAATGTACATCATTAGGAGTGAAGATAACATTGCAATCCAAGTCATTTGTGGCCTTATGAACAGAAACTAAATTAGAGGTGAAATCAGGCATAAAGAAAGCTCTAGTCTTTCTATCAAATAGTTCTAAGTTTCCTACCCCTTTAATTGGAATTCTATCCCCATTTGCAATCACAACATGACCCTTAGCCGGTTCTAAGTCCTTAATCAGTTCAATATTGCTAATCATATGATGGGATGCTCCAGAATCAATCACTAATGGTCTTTCATCCAGTTTTATAGTATGAGCAGTAGCATGAAAAGAGAACCCCATACCATTACCATAGCTTTCTTTCAGGGCTTTGATAAGAGCATCCAGTTCTGACCGCTTCACCACTTGATCTTGACCGGCTACTTGTGCAGCTTGAGCATTGATCACCGCCATTCCATCTTCCTCTGGATTGCGTGAGGATGTTCCCAGGTCAGCTTTAGCCTTGGTGATATTGGCTCGGACATCTCTGAACTTGGATGGCTTGAGATGTGGGTGGAGAATCCAGCATTTTTCCTTAGTATGGCCCTTCCTCTTGCAGTGCTCACAGAACGACCCCCTTCTGTCATCTTGCTTGAAGTAGACACCTTTGTTTGCTGTCACAAGCTCTCCCTTTCCACTTAGAAGACCATGAGAGCCTTGTTCCCTCTGGATGTAAGCGCAAACTTCTTCTAGGGATGGAAGCTTATCTGATCTCAGGAGGTGCTTGATCAAGTCATTGTACATAGGATTCAGGGTGAGAAGGAGACCAAAGACCTTGTCTTGTTCACGTCTTGCAAGGAGAACCTCTGGATCAGTTGAGTTCGGTCTCAACATTTCAAGCTCAGCCCACAAGGAGCGAAACTTGCCAAAATGAGCTGTAAACTCCAAGTCCTCTTGGTGAAGGTTGTTGATTGCTCTCTTCACTTCAAACACCCTACTTAAATTTGTAGTGTTACCGTAAACCTTCTTGAGTGTTTCCCATAGCTCCCTAGCACTTTCACAATACGAGTATGCCTCCAAGATAGGTCCATCCAATGAACTTTGAATGATAGACAGAACAAACTGATCCTCTTGAATCCATTTTTCTTCATCCACAATCATAATCTCCTGTCCATCCTCCTGTTGAAACGTCTTAGGTGGAGCTTCATCAAGAAGGAGATGCATTCCAAGTCCTCGGCCACCGAGAGTAGTTTTTACCATTCTAGACCAGAGAAGGTAGTTAAGGCCTTTGAGGGTGACTGGAATGACCATGGGCCGTGTGTTCTCCATCTTGAAAGGGGTAGGTTTTATGAAAAACACGAGGGTTTGAGAACACGAGGGTTTGAGAAAAACAGGGTGCACAAGGTTTAAGAAGGTTTATGCTCAGGATGCAACTCTACCCTTCTAAGACCTTAAGCCGTTCTTTGGTAAGCTAGAAATGACCTACCTTTAGGATAAATGAGCTATTTTTAGACAGTTTTGGTGTAGTGTACGGACTCTGGTTCGGGTTTGGTCGAAGAAGGTGAGTACGGACACTCACCCACTTAGCTCTAAACAACTCCCCTTGTATTATTTAGGCCATGAATGAGTTCAAGCTTACTCCTTTTACTACCCCAACACAGAAAGCAGCTATTTTTACACTAAGAACTCACTATCCAGAAATGTGTCCGTACAACAATGGTGAAAAAGCTGGCTAAACTTGAAAACAACTTAAACGCGAGAGATAACCATGCCTAGTCTTCTTCAACTCATCACCCATGGTTCTGAGGATCCTGGATCTCAGAGAAGACAGACTTAAACATGTTTATCTCAAGGAAAGCGTTTGGGGTATAGCCAGAAATATAAAGAGTAGAAGAGAAGGAATGAGTTTAAGAATGCGGAAGCTATGTGAGAATCATATCCTGCTCTGATACCATGTTAGTTTTAGGAAAGATTAAGGAGAAGTTTTGAATAGATTAGATTATAAACATTAAGAACATATCAAGAACATATAGAGTTTTAGCCATAAGAGGAATAGAATAGAATCTTATTATATTAGAGTGAGCGATTACAAGGAGGCTGCATAGCCTTAAATAGAAAGACTCCTAGGTCGCCTAGGCTAGGGATAAGTAAGAGTACATATAGGACCGTTGCAACTGAACTTATCAACATACATGCTTCCTTATCTTCTCATCTTATCATGTGTGACTATCCCTTCCTTATCAAGTGACCAGAGTGCTTATCACACTAGACTGAGCTGCCTTTAGTAACGCCACTGTCCAATACTAGTCACCTCCATTAAGTGTCTGTTTTTCCTCTCAGCAACTCCATTCTGCTGAGGGGTATAGGGACAACTTGTCTGGTGCTCAATTCCATGTTTGTTGAGATAGTGTTTAAAGGCCTGGCTAGTATACTCCCCACCGTTATCTGATCTTAGACATTTAACTTTAGCATCATATTGGTTAGTCACATACTTGTTAAAACTCATAAACGCTTCAAGAACTCTACCCTTAGATGGCATTAAGGTAACCCAAGTGTATTTTGACTTCTCATCTATGAAACTAACAAAATACTTGTGATTATCTCTAGAGACACATGGGGCAGTCCAAACATCAGAGTGAACAAGATCAAAGCAGTTTTCATACATTGTTTGAGACTTGGGAAAAACAGACCTACAGTGTTTTCCAAGGATACAAGCTTCACATAGTTCATTATTGAAAGACATCCTAGGGAACATTAACTCTAGTACTTTAAGATGAGGATGACCAAGCCTAGCATGCCACAAATCACCATTCATCTTAGAATTATTGAAATTTGAAAAAACAGGAAGCTAAACGACTAGGAGAACTAGGAGATAAGTCTTCAAGCACATATAGATCATTTCTGGTAACACCTTGTCCAAGAATCTCCTTAGTTTCAATATCCTGAAACACAAAGTCATTAGGCCCAAAGATAGCATGACATTTTAAATCGGTTGTAGCTCTCTTGACAGATAGAAGGTTAGAAGTGAATGAGGGCATATAAAAGGCTCTAGATTCCTTATTGAATAATCTAAGATCACCTATTCCTTCTATTGGCACATTTGTTCCATTTGCTATCAAGACATTCCCTACAGCCGGTTCAATGTTCTTAATCAAATTCATATCACTGATCATATGGTGAGATGCCCCTGAATCTACAATTAATGGTTTAGTCTTAGTGAAAGCATTAAATGAGGCATGTAATGATCTACCAACAATCGCATTACCAGAGTTGTCTTTGAATGCTTTGATGAGAGCTTCAAGATCGGATTTCCTGACATACTCTGACTGCATTGGTTGATATGGCACCATATGAGCTGGGTGAGTTTGAGAACTTCCAATGCATGATGAACTTGAGGAGCTGGCTTGTTGATTAGAGCTAGCTGGGCCGTGAGCGATTTGGTATGGGAGGTTCTTCTTGGGATAGTATCCAGTTTCCTGAGTAAAATGAGCTCTAGGAACTTCCTTCCACTTGTTTGGCTTGAGATGTGGATGAAGAATCCAACACTTATCTCTGGAATGTCCTTTCCGTTTACAATGATCACACATTATGCTCTTCTTGTCTTCCGGTTTGTAAAACCCTTTATTTGCTGAGATGGGTTCTTCTTCAGTCTTGTATGTGCTTTTGTGAGCCGTGAGAAGGTCACCTTTTCTTCCAAACAATCCATTTGATCCGGATTCCTTCTGTATTTGAGAGCATACATCTTCAAGGGAAGGGAGTTTATCTGCCCTCAAGATGTGTTTAATGAGATCGTTGTATGTGGGACTGAGAATCATGAGAAGGCTAAAGACTTTATCTTGTTCCCGCCTTTCCTTAATGACTTCAGGATCAAAGGACACAGGTCGGAGCATATCTAATTCTGCCCATAAGGAACTGAACTTCCCAAACAAGGAGGTGAAGTCTGGATCATCTTGACTTAGATTGTTGATGGCCTGCTTGACTTGAAAGATCCTGCTAAGGTTGGAGGTGTTGCCATAGACCTTCTTGAGAATAGTCCATAGTTCCATTGATGTTTCACAGTGTGAGTAGGACTCCAGGATTGGACCATCTAAGGAGTTTTGCAGAACGGATAGGACATATAGGTCCTCCTGATGCCACTTTCGCTCATCCGTGATGACCATTTCATCACCATCTTCATTCTGGATTAGACTAGGAGGTGCTTCATTGAATAGGAGATGATCTCCCAAACCCCGGCCTCCAAGAGCAGTCTTTATCATGCGAGACCATAAGACATAGTTTAAACCTTTAAGGATCACTAGAACGGCTATTTGGCGAGTGTTCTCCATGAGGAAGGTTTTAGGTCCGTACAACAATGGTGGATAAATCTTGGTCTTCACGGTAAGGCAAAGATCACTGTTGTTTGAGTAGATTGATGATTGGTTCTGGTAAGAAGACTTAAAATGGGACGAAAAGAGCCTCCTTTACTTAGTCTGGAACTTCAGCTGTAAAACCCTCGAACTTGTACGGACAGATACAAGGCCCTCAGACTTGAATCTTGAAGCAAAATGTCTTCTTTTGGTCTTAAATGACTTCACTGGATGCAGGAAGGAAGGGTTTGTTGAGAAAGGAGACAAGAGGAGCTGCCTTTGAGGAGATTAGAAAGGTGTACGGATTCTGGGTTTCAACAGCCCGATGAGGAAGATGAATACGGCTCAGTGAAGGAGGTTGAAAGATGGCTCCTTTTGAAAGTATTTTGAACCGTGAAGCTTTAAGTAGCCTTTTAGTTCTTCTTTTGAGTAGAAACAAGTTTCAAACTTGTGGAATATGAGCTATGGTCCGTACATCAATGGCCGCGAGAGAAAGAGCAAGAACTGGTCCCAGCAAAGCCTACTATAATCCGCATGATACCCACATCTAGTCTTCCTCAACTCATCACCAATGGTTCTGAGGATCTTAGATCTCAGAGAGGATAGGCTAGAACATGTTTACCATAGATTAAGTGCTGTAAGAACCAGAGAAGAAAAGATTTGCGGATTGAAAAGAGAGAGGAAATAAGAGTTTACGAATGATTCAGGGAAGATTTGTGAGCAAATGCTCTGATACCATGATAGTTTTAGAAGTTTAGGAAGAGTGGAGAGAGTTTAGGCGAGAGATTGAGTAAACACATATTATTAGAATAGGATTTTTTTTTTATTACAAAGAGAGACCTTAATGATCCTTTTATATAGAAATAGATAACCTAGAAGCGACTACTTTAGGTAAGAGTGTGAGCTTCCTCTTTAGTGCTGGCGCCTCTTTCCCCTTTTGTGCTGGCAGAGGTGAGTCACCAATCCTTCTAGAAGATTCATTACTAGCCGTTAACACTCCTTCCCTTGGTGAATTGCTTACTCATTCCAACATGGAGTAGCCAAGAAACATGCTTTTCATACTCTTGGCATCAAGTTTATTGCGGTTTTCTCCTGGAACCAAAACATAACACACACATCCAAAGACTCTTAGGTGGTTAATAGAAGGCTTGGAATTGTTAAGTACCTCAAAGGGTGATATGTCTTGAAGAATTTTGGTTGGTAACCGGTTGATCAGATAGCAAGCCGCAACCACAGCATCTCCCCAGAATCTTTTGGGCACATTGGTGTGGAACATCATGGACCTGGCCACCTCCATAAGATGTCTATTCTTTCTCTCAGCCACACCGTTTTGTTGTGGTGTATATGGGCAGCTTGTCTGGTGAAGGATTCCATGTTTGGATAAGAGGGATTTGAAGGCTTGACTTGTGTATTCACCACCATTATCTGATCTTAAGATTTTAACTTTAGCATTATAATGGTTAGTGACATAATTATAAAAGTTGGTAAAGGCTTCAAGAACTCTGTCTTTAGATGGAATTAAGGTTAGCCAAGTGTACTTAGACTTCTCATCTATAAATGTGACAAAGTATTTGTGATTTTCTCTTGAAATGCAAGGTGATGTCCACACATCCGAATGAATCAAATCAAAACACTTCTCATAAATTGTAGTAGACTTAGGAAAGACAGACTTACAGTGTTTGCCTAATATACAGGCTTCACACTCATTGTTTTGAAACTTAACATCAGGCAACAATAGATTCATAGCACGAAAATGTGGATGTCCTAATCTAGCGTGCCAAATTGCATTATTAGCAGTGATAACAATAGAGTTGAAAGAGCTTAAAAGAGAAGATGGAGACTTTGTGTCTTCAAAAACATAAAGGCCATCCTTAGTTGTTCCTTGTCCAAGAACTTCACTTGTCTTAATATCCTGAAATAAAACTTCATTAGGACTAAAGATTGCATAACAATTAAGATCAGATGTAGCCTTTCTAACTGATAACAAGTTTGAAGTGAAGGATGGTAGATAGAATGCCTTAGAACTCTTATCAAACAACTTTAAGTCTCTTATCCCTTTGATTGGTACCTTTTCATCATTAGCTATAGTAACATTTCCTAATGCAGGTTCTAAGTTCTCAATTAATTGTATATCACTAATCATATGGTGTGAAGCACCTGAATCAACAATCAAGGGTTTTTGAGTTTTAGATGCATGATAAGAGTTACCAGATTCTTTTAAGGCTTTGATAAGGGCCTCCAGGTCTGATTTCCTTACAAACTCAGAGGAGGCGGCTATGGATGTTCCTTCTCCATTTGGTCCCATGCGCTTGGAGTGCCCAGCTGATTCTGTGTTGTGCATAATTTGAGTGCCGCCTTCATGTGAGTAGTTGGCCCTTGGCTCCTTCCACCGGTTGTTCTTGAGATGAGGATGCAAGATCCAGCATTTCTCCTTGAGGTGTCCTCTCTTCTTGCAATGATCACAAACCAAGGTCTTCCGGTCTTCATACTTGAAGGTGCTCTTGTTTGCCATGGCTAGTTCTCCTTTGTTGGCTGTAACCAGCTCGCCCTTCCTTCCAAAGAGCCCCAACGACCCTTGTTCCTTCTGGACTTGAGAACACACTTCGTCCAAGGTTGGTAGCTTGTCAGCTCTCAGTAGATGCTTGATGAGATCATTGAAGGCTGGATTCAGGGTTAGCAACAAGGCAAACACCTTGTCTTGTTCACGGCGCTCATTAAGGACCATGGGATCCACTGAGCTTGGCCTCAACATTTCCAGCTCTGCCCATAGGGCTCTGAACTTTCCAAAGTGTTTGGTGAAGTCCATATCCTCTTGGCTCAAGTCATTGATGGCTTTCTTGACCTCAAACACCCGGCTTAGGTTGGAGATATTCCCAAAAACGTTTTGGAGAGTTTCCCACAGCTCCTTGGCTGTTTCACAATAAGAGTAAGCTTCAAGAAATGAAGCTTCAAGAGAGTTTTGGAGGATGGCTAGGACAGTCTGGTCTTCTTGAAACCACTTGTTTCTTCCGGCCATCATTGTTGGAATGAAGGTGCATTCAATCAAAGGAAATGAGGGTGCTAACGGCTAGTAGGATCTTCTAGAAGGGCTGGTGACTCATCCATGCCAGCACAAAAGGGGAAGGAAGCCGCCAGCACAAAAGGAGTCCTCTCCTCTTTACCTAAAGTAGAAGCACCTAGGTTTATTTATTTTGCTATAAAAGGACCTCTAAGGCCTTCTCTTGTAATCAAGCAATTCGAACTCTAACTCTCTAAATCTCTCTAACTCTCTAAAACTCTCTAAACTCTATAAACTTGAATCTCTAAAACTTATATGGTATCAGAGCAGTTGCTCTTTCATCTTTCATAATCCGCAAATTTCTTTTCTTTCTTTTCATTCGAATCCAATATTGGACAGTGGCGTTACTAAAGGCAGCTCAGTCTAGTGTGATAAGCACTCTGGTCACTTGATAAGGAAGGGATAGTCACACATGATAAGATGAGAAGATAAGGAAGCATGTATGTTGATAAGTTCAGTTGCAACGGTCCTATATGTACTCTTACTTATCCCTAGCCTAGGCGACCTAAGAGTCTTTCTATTTAAGGCTATGCAGCCTCCTTGTAATCGCTCACTCTAATATAATAAGATTCTATTCTATTCCTCTTATGGCTAAACTCTATATGTTCTTGATATGTTCTTGATGTTTATAATCTAATCTATTCAAAACTTCTCCTTAATCTTTCCTAAAACTAACATGGTATCAGAGCAGGATATGATTCTCACATAGCTTCCGCATTCTTAAACTCATTCCTTCTCTTCTACTCTTTATATTTCTGGCTATACCCCAAACGCTTTCCTTGAGATAAACATGTTTAAGTCTGTCTTCTCTGAGATCCAGGATCCTCAGAACCATGGGTGATGAGTTGAAGAAGACTAGGCATGGTTATCTCTCGCGTTTAAGTTGTTTTCAAGTTTAGCCAGCTTTTTCACCATTGTTGTACGGACACATTTCTGGATAGTGAGTTCTTAGTGTAAAAATAGCTGCTTTCTGTGTTGGGGTAGTAAAAGGAGTAAGCTTGAACTCATTCATGGCCTAAATAATACAAGGGGAGTTGTTTAGAGCTAAGTGGGTGAGTGTCCGTACTCACCTTCTTCGACCAAACCCGAACCAGAGTCCGTACACTACACCAAAACTGTCTAAAAATAGCTCATTTATCCTAAAGGTAGGTCATTTCTAGCTTACCAAAGAACGGCTTAAGGTCTTAGAAGGGTAGAGTTGCATCCTGAGCATAAACCTTCTTAAACCTTGTGCACCCTGTTTTTCTCAAACCCTCGTGTTCTCAAACCCTCGTGTTTTTCATAAAACCTACCCCTTTCAAGATGGAGAACACACGGCCCATGGTCATTCCAGTCACCCTCAAAGGCCTTAACTACCTTCTCTGGTCTAGAATGGTAAAAACTACTCTCGGTGGCCGAGGACTTGGAATGCATCTCCTTCTTGATGAAGCTCCACCTAAGACGTTTCAACAGGAGGATGGACAGGAGATTATGATTGTGGATGAAGAAAAATGGATTCAAGAGGATCAGTTTGTTCTGTCTATCATTCAAAGTTCATTGGATGGACCTATCTTGGAGGCATACTCGTATTGTGAAAGTGCTAGGGAGCTATGGGAAACACTCAAGAAGGTTTACGGTAACACTACAAATTTAAGTAGGGTGTTTGAAGTGAAGAGAGCAATCAACAACCTTCACCAAGAGGACTTGGAGTTTACAGCTCATTTTGGCAAGTTTCGCTCCTTGTGGGCTGAGCTTGAAATGTTGAGACCGAACTCAACTGATCCAGAGGTTCTCCTTGCAAGACGTGAACAAGACAAGGTCTTTGGTCTCCTTCTCACCCTGAATCCTATGTACAATGACTTGATCAAGCACCTCCTGAGATCAGATAAGCTTCCATCCCTAGAAGAAGTTTGCGCTTACATCCAGAGGGAACAAGGCTCTCATGGTCTTCTAAGTGGAAAGGGAGAGCTTGTGACAGCAAACAAAGGTGTCTACTTCAAGCAAGATGACAGAAGGGGGTCGTTCTGTGAGCACTGCAAGAGGAAGGGCCATACTAAGGAAAAATGCTGGATTCTCCACCCACATCTCAAGCCATCCAAGTTCAGAGATGTCCGAGCCAATATCACCAAGGCTAAAGCTGACCAGGGAACATCCTCACACAATCCAGAGGAAGATGGAATGGCGGTGATCAATGCTCAAGCTGCACAAGTAGCCGGTCAAGATCAAGTGGTGAAGCGGTCAGAACTGGATGCTCTTATCAAAGCCCTGAAAGAAAGCTATGGTAATGGTATGGGGTTCTCTTTTCATGCTACTGCTCATACTATAAAACTGGATGAAAGACCATTAGTGATTGATTCTGGAGCATCCCATCATATGATTAGCAATATTGAACTGATTAAGGACTTAGAACCGGCTAAGGGTCATGTTGTGATTGCAAATGGGGATAGAATTCCAATTAAAGGGGTAGGAAACTTAGAACTATTTGATAGAAAGACTAGAGCTTTCTTTATGCCTGATTTCACCTCTAATTTAGTTTCTGTTCATAAGGCCACAAATGACTTGGATTGCAATGTTATCTTCACTCCTAATGATGTACATTTTCAGGATATTAAGACAAGCAAGTTGCTTGGGAAAGGAAGAACTAAGGATGGTCTTTATCTGCTGGGAAATGATCAACCTTTAGCTTCTGTTTTATGTTCTTTAAATTCTACTCCTGTTTATGCTAATAATGTGTTATGGCACGCTAGACTAGGACACCCTCACTCTCGGGCTTTAGGCTTGATGTTACCTAATGTTGTGTTTAAAAATGATAATTGTGAGGCATGTATCTTAGGTAAACATTGCAAGTCTGTTTTCACTAAGTCTGGAACCGTTTATGAAAAGTGTTTTGATCTTGTGCATTCAGATGTGTGGACTGCTCCTTGCTTATCTAGAGAGAATCAGAAATATTTCATTACTTTCATAGATGAGAAATCCAAATACACCTGGATAACCTTAATGCAATCAAAGGATAGAGCTTTAGAGGCCTTTGTGAACTTTCAAAATTATATCACTAACCACTTCAATGCAAAGATTAAAATCTTTAGAACAGACAATGGTGGAGAGTATACAAGTCATGCCTTCAGAGATCATCTCAATAAGCACGGAATTCTCCATCAAACGAGTTGTCCCTACACACCCCAACAGAATGGTGTGGCTGAGAGAAAGAATCGTCACCTGATGGAAGTAGCCAGGGCAATGATGTTTCATACAAAGGTTCCTAAGAGGTTTTGGGGAGATGCTGTCCTTACCGCATGTTATCTTATTAACAGGACTCCTACCCGAGTCCTCAATGATCTCTCCCCATTTGAGGTATTAAACGCTCTTAAACCTTCTCTAACCCACTTGAGAGTGTTTGGTTGCCTGTGCTTTGTTTTGATTCCAGGAGAGAACCGAACCAAGCTTGACGCTAAGAGTGCACGGTCCATGTTCATTGGGTATTCTACTACCCAAAGAGGCTACAAGTGCTATGACCCTGAAGCTAGGAAGGTGTTGGTGTCTCGTGATGTTAAGTTTATTGAGAACACTGGCTACTATAGTGATCAAAAGTGGGATAACTTGGTTGATCTTGCTGGTTCTTCCCTGGACCGGGCCACTAGCCTTCGGAATATCCTTGATCATCTTGGCATACCTTCACCATTCCAACCTGGTTCTACCGGTGTTCCATGTCCTCAACCTAGTTCATGTCCTGTTCCTGGCTTGGCTCCTGTTCAACCAGCTGTCCCGCATGAAATTACCTCGACCTGGTCAGAACCTAGCTCACCCGGAGGTGGTCCAACATTGTCCCGGACTGGACCAAGCTTACCGCAGCAAGACCTTAACTCTTCCCGGCCAGACATTGATCGTGAGGGGGGACATCTTGAAGAAGACAGTGATCAAGAAAGGACCGGCTCTTCTTCTGAAGGTCACGATCAAAGGCAAGAGCGGGAAGAAGAACCATCAGGGACAGCTCAACCTCTAAGGAGAAGCACAAGACTCAGGAAGGATCCATCAAACTGGGTGAACACAAGGGTCTATTACAATGCAAATGCGGTTGCTCATCCCTCTCAAGTTGTTTGCTCATTTGCTTCATTCCCTGAAGAGCACAAGACCTTTATTAGCAGCCTGGATCAGGGACACATTCCAACATCCTATGAAGAGGCTAAGGAACTCAAAGTCTGGAGGGATGCTATAAGTGATTAGACAGAGGCCATGGAAAGGAATCACACATGGGATGAAGCCGTGTTACCCAAGGGAAAGAAGGCAGTAAGCTCAAAGTGGGTATTTACGATCAAATACAAGAGTAATGGAGATGTGGAAAGATATAAGGCCAGGTTGGTCGCAAGAGGCTTCACTCAGACCTATGGAGAAGATTTTGGTGATACCTTTGCCCCTGTAGCAAAACTCCATACCGTGAGGATTGTCCTATCCTTAGCAACAAATCTGGATTGGGAATTGTGGCAGATGGATGTAAAGAATGCCTTCTTGCAAGGAGAGCTAGAGGAAGAGGTGTACATGCGGCCACCTCCAGGTCTAGAAGGGATTGTTCAACCAGGCAAGGTCTTGAGATTGAGAAAGGCTATTTATGGATTAAAACAATCACCTAGGGCCTGGTATCACAAGTTAAGCATGACACTAAGGGACAGAGGATTCAGGAAATCAGAAGCTGATCACACACTGTTCACATCTTCTAGCCGGTCAGGTATCATAGTTGTGTTGGTCTATGTGGATGATATCATTATCACAGGTGATGATAGGGAAGGGATCAAGGATACCAAAGCCTACCTTAAGTCCATCTTTGACATTAAAGATTTAGGCTTGCTTAAGTATTTCCTAGGGATTGAGATATGTCGCTCTAAAGAGGGATTATTCTTATCTCAAAGGAAATACACACTTGACCTTTTGTCTGAAACAGGAAAGCTAGATGCAAAACCAGTGACCACACCTCTGGAGGACAGTTACAAAGCTATCAATGAGGGGGAGCTTGAAGATCAACCATTCAATAATCCGCAACTCTACAGAAGACTAGTAGGTAAGTTAATCTATTTAACTCTTACTAGACCTGATCTTTGCTTTTCTGTGAATCAGGTTAGCCAGCATATGCAAGAGCCGAAGGTCCATCATTGGAACATGCTGGAGAGAATTCTTAGATACTTGAGAGGAACTTCTGAGCAAGGAATCTGGATGGGAGCCAATGGAAGCTCAGAAATAGTGGGATACTGTGATGCTGACTGGGCTGGTGATAGAGAAGACAGGAGGTCTACCACAGGCTACTGTACCTTTGTTGGTGGAAACTTGGTCACATGGAAGACAAAGAAGCAGAAGATTGTGTCTTGTTCAAGCGCAGAGGCTGAATATCGTGCAATGAAGAAGCTCACCAATGAGTTAACATGGATCAAGGCCATTCTGAAGGACTTGGGTATAGAAACAGTTAGACCAATGACCATGCATTGCGACAACCAAGCAGCCATTCACATAGCATCCAATTCTGTATTCCACGAGAGAACTAAACACATAGAAGTTGACTGTCACAAGGTGAGGCAAGCAGTGGAGCAAGGAGTAGTCTTACCATGCTACACCAGAAGTATGGATCAACTTGCGGATATCTTCACCAAGGCAACAACTTCTAAGGTATATGAGTCCATTCTACCTAGGCTTGGACTCTTTGATATGTCTTATCCATGAATCCTCTAATCATAAGCAATCATACTCTTTTTCCCTTATGATGCTTTTGTCCCATTGGGTTTTACATCGTAAGGTTTTTAATGAGGTGGTTGTTTATGATTTCCAAGCTAAGTTCTTCATCAGAATTTAGCTTGAGGGGGAGTATTGGACAGTGGCGTTACTAAAGGCAGCTCAGTCTAGTGTGATAAGCACTCTGGTCACTTGATAAGGAAGGGATAGTCACACATGATAAGATGAGAAGATAAGGAAGCATGTATGTTGATAAGTTCAGTTGCAACGGTCCTATATGTACTCTTACTTATCCCTAGCCTAGGCGACCTAGGAGTCTTTCTATTTAAGGCTATGCAGCCTCCTTGTAATCGCTCACTCTAATATAATAAGATTCTATTCTATTCCTCTTATGGCTAAACTCTATATGTTCTTGATATGTTCTTGATGTTTATAATCTAATCTATTCAAAACTTCTCCTTAATCTTTCCTAAAACTAACATCCAAAGCTAAGAATCAAGCACTTACCTTGAAGATAAACATGTCTTAATCTATCCTCTCTGAGATTTAAGATCCCCAGATCCATGGGTGATGGGTTAAGGAAGATTAGATGTGGTTATATCTTGTGTCTTAGTAGCTTAGTTTCTTAGCTATCTCTCTTCACCATTGTTGTACGGCTCCCTTGGTCTCGCCATTTTTGTACGGACCAAGTCTCCCAGAAGCTCTCGGTCCAAGTCATTTCTGTTCCAAGGAAGGTGAAAAAGACTCACCCTTTCTGTAGAAACAACCGTATTGAAAATCAAGAACAAGTTTCAAGAGATTGAAGATTAGTATTTAGGTGATTAGGAGAATGAGGAAAACATTTTGTTTCTTATTACTTGCTTGAATTACATTATGACAATTACATAGATTAAATAGATAGATTAGAAGGAATATCCAAAGTATCTAAAGCATCTAGGAGGCGTGGCATGGTGAGCTGGAGCTGACCGTTGGTGCTACCAAGTGTGGCCTTATCCAGTCCGCTTCTAGAACCTTTCTCCCCTTGAGTCTTTATAAATACTCCTTAATTCCAACACTCCCCCTCAAGTTTGACCATGGATGAATGGTTAAACTTGGATATCATGAGAAACCACCTCATTAAAAACCTTAGAATGCAAAACCCAGTGGGACAAAAACATTCTAAGGGAAAAAGAGTATGGTTCTCATGATAAGGAGAGACTAAGGGCTTGGAATTTTCATGAGTCCAAGCTTTGGTAGAATGAACTCACAGACTTTCAGGCTGGCTGCCTTTGTAAATATATCTGCCAATTGCTCAGAACTTCTTGTAAAGCATGGTAGTATAACTCCTTTCTCAACAGCTTCCCTGACCTTGTGGCAATCTACTTCAATGTGCTTAGTCCTCTCATGGAATACCGAGTTGGAGGCTATATGGATGGCTGCTTGATTGTCACAGTGCATTGTGATGGGAGTCTTGACTTCAATTCCTAAGTCTTGGAGAAGAGCTTTGAGCCATATTGATTCGGTAGTCAGCTTCCTCATTGCCCTGTATTCAGCTTCGGCACTTGAACATGACACAACCTTCTGCTTCTTGGTTTTCCATGTAACAAGATTTCCTCCAATAAAAGTGCAATATCCAGTAGTAGACTTCCTATCTTGTCTATCTCCAGCCCAATCAGCATCACAGTATCCCACAATCTCAGTGTTCCTATTGTTCCCCATCCAAATCCCTTGAGCATGAGTCCCTTTGAGGTATCTCAGGATCCGGTCTATCATCCTCCAATGGCACATCTTAGGCGCTTGCATATGCTGACTTACCTGATTCACAGCAAAGCACAAATCAGGTCTGGTGATAGTAAGATAAATTAACTTACCAACTAATCTTCTATAGAGTTTGGCATCCTCAAAGACGTCTTCTTCCTTCTCCCCCTGAGTTCCAACTTTATAACCCTCTTCTAATGGGGTCTTAGCTTCCTTAGCTTGTAGCATTCCTGCATCTGTTAGTAAATCAAGAATATACTTCCTCTGAGAAATAATCAAACCATCATTAGTCCTGCACACCTCAATCCCAAGAAAATATTTGAGTTCTCCAAGGTCTTTGATGTCAAAAACAGATTTCAAGTATTCTTTAGTAGAAAGGATTCCTACCTTGTCATTCCCTGAGATGATAATATCATCTACATATATGAGAATGACAACTATACCTGCTTGGCTCTGAAGTGTAAACAGGGTATGATCAGCTTCTGATCTTCTAAATCCTTTATCTCTCAGTGTAACACTCAATTTGTGATACCAGGCTCTAGGACACTGTTTGAGACCATAGATTGCCTTTCTTAATCTTAGAACCTTCCCTGGAGTGACAGTATCTTCTAGACCAGGAGGTGGTGTCATGTACACCTCTTCCTCTAATTCTCCTTGAAGGAAGGCATTCTTGACATCCATCTGCCATAGATCCCATTCTAAGTTGGTAGCAAGAGAAAGAATGACTCTCACTGTATGAAGCTTGGCCACTGGAGCAAAGGTGTCCCTGTAGTCATCTCCATACGTCTGAGTGAAGCCCCTTGCAACAAGCCTTGCCTTATATCTCTCCACTTCTCCATTGCTTCTGTATTTGATTGTGAACACCCATCTAGAGCTCACTGCCTTTTTGCCTTTTGGTAGATCAGACTCGTCCCAAGTATGATTCCTTTCCATAGCCATTCTTTCATCAGCAACAGCCTCTCTCCATACTCTGTGTTCCTTGGCCTCCTCATAGTGTTTAGGGACGCATTCTTGATCCAGGGTTCCAATAAAAACCTGATGTTCCTGAGGGATATGTGCTAAGTTGCAGACAGCCTGTTCTGGATGAGCAACAGCCTGATTGTTGTAATAGACCCTCGTGCTCTTCCAGTGTTCAGGTGGATACTTCACCCTTTTGCTTCTCCTTAATTCAACTGCTTCTTCTTCTTGAGCGGTTTGATCAGGTTGATTGTTTTGAGCAGCTGGTGATGAAGATGTAGATTGCTGGCCCTGGTTGTCCTGATTATGGACTTCTGAGTATTCAGGAATAGCATTCCCCCCTTCATGATCAGGACTATCACTTGGTTCATCCGGCCATGTTGTTGATTCTTCTGAGACTGGTGCTGTAGGAGTAGAAGACTGCTGAGGAATATGATTGAGACCGAGATCCTCTAGAAGTTGTCTGAGACTGGAAGCTCTATCTTCTGAAGAAGATGATATATCCTTAATGTCTTCCCACTTCTGTCCATCATAGAAACTTCTGTTCTCTAGAAATTGAACATCTCTTGACACCATAACTCTCCTTGTATCTGGTACATAGCACTTGTAGCCCTTCTGTGTTGGAGAGTATCCAAGAAAAATAGCCCTTATGCTCTTTGCATCTAGCTTACTTCGGTGGTCACCTGGGATATAGACAAAGCACACGCATCCAAACACTCTTAAATGATCAAGAGAGGGTTTAGTTTTATTAAGTACCTCAAAGGGTGACTGGTCAGAGAGAATGCGAGTAGGTGTTCTATTGATGAGGTAACATGCCGTGACCACTGCATCACTCCAAAACCTCTTTGGAACATGCATGTGAAACATTAAAGTCCTAGCCACCTCCATCAAGTGCCGGTTCTTTCTCTCAGCAACACCATTCTGCTGAGGTGTATAAGGGCAACTTGTCTGATGTGTAATTCCTTTTTCAGCAAGAAAGTGTTTGAATGCATGACTCATGTACTCCCCACCATTATCTGACCTTAAAAATTTGATTTGAACATTATATTGGTTAGAAATGTGAGATTGAAAGTTCTTAAACGCTTCTAAGACCCTATCCTTAGATGGAAGCAAGGTGATCCAAGTGTATTTTGATTTCTCATCTATAAAAGTAACAAAGTATTTATGATTATCTCTTGATTCACATGGTGATGTCCAAACATCAGAATGAATAAGTTCAAAATATTCATTGTAAATCGTTTTAGATAAGGGAAATACATTCCTACAATGTTTACCAAGGATACATGCTTCACATGAGTTGCTATTAAAAGATATCTTAGGAAATAGAAGTTCTAAAGCTTTCAAGTGAGGATGTCCTAGTCTAGCATGCCATAAACCATTTTTATGACTAGAAACATTAAGACTAGAAGCATTATTAATCGAACTATTAGAAGCTAATGATAAAGGCTGGAGATCTTCAAGCACATATAGATCATTCTTGGTTCCTCCTCTGCCAAGAACTCGCTTGGTTTCAATATCCTGAAAGAAGAAGTCATTAGGCCCAAAAGTAGCATAGCAATTAAGATCAGTGGTTGTTCTTTTCACAGATAACAGGTTTGAAGTAAATGATGGCATAAAGAAAGCTTTTGACTCTTTTCCAAACAACCTAAGCTTTCCAATTCCCTTAATAGGTATTTGTTCTCCATTAGCTATCATCACATTCCCTAAAACCGGTTCTATATCACTAATCAACCTAGAATCACTAATCATATGGTGAGAAGCTCCTGAATCAACTATCAATGGTTTTAAAACATTCAAACTATCACCAGAGCTTTTAAATGAGGCAGTATAAGTGTGACCAGAAATACCAGACTCCTTAAGAGCTTTGATGAGCGCTTCAAGGTCTGACTTGGTCACCACATCGTTCTGAGCTGAGACTGCTTGAATCCTTTCATCTGGTAAGCTGTTGTGATAGGAATTAGTCTGGCTGGAACTTCCTCTATTAAGACTGATTTGGTTTGCACTGAACTGTGTCCCTTCATGATTCGGCCTCAGTTGTTTGATTAGTGGTAGACTTGGTTGATTAATACTTCCTTGTGAACTACTTTGAAAACCGCTTCCTTGAGAAATGGATGGAGCAATGCGTGATGAGGTTTCCTGAGAGATGTGAACCTTTGGGTCTTTCCACCAGCTCGGCTTCAAATGAGGATGAATTAACCAACACTTATCCTTAGTGTGTCCTCTTCGTTTGCAATGATCACAGGCTAATCCTTTCTTGACCTCCGGTTTGTGCCACACCTTGTGGGCAGTAACAATATCTCATTTGTTTCCAAATAGACCTTGGGATCCTTGTTCTTTCTGAATTTTAGCACACACATCTTCAAGGCTTGGTAATCTATCTTCCCGGAGAAGATGTTTAATGAGATCAGTGTAGCTTGGGTTTAGTGTCATGAGCAAGCCAAAGACCTTATCTTGCTCTCTCCTTTCATTAAGAGTGATAGGATCAATGGTACTTGGCCTTAACATTTCAACCTCTGCCCATAAAGCCCTGAACTTGCCATAATGCTTAGTAAACTCCATATCCTCTTGATGGAGTTCATTTAAAGCTTTCTTCACCTCAAATAATTGCATGAGGTTGGATGTGTTTCCATACACATTTTTGAGTGTTTCCCATAGGTCTTTTGCGGTCTCACAGTAGGAATATGCTTCTAACAAGGATCCTTCAAGGGAGTTTTGAAAGATTGAGAGGACTAATTGATCCTCTTGAAACCATTTGTTCATGGTTTCCACGGTTAGCCTTCCTTGTTCACCGAGAGTTTCTTCTGCAATGGCTTCTCTTGGTGCTTCATCTAGGAGAACATGGGTCCATAAACCTCTACTACACAGAGTAGTTTTCATGGTTCTTGACCATAACAAGTAGTTTAGCCCCTTCAGTATGACTGGAGCAACAATCATTTTCGAAGACTCCATTTGTCTTTGGCGTGATTTGTACGGAAGAACAAATTTCGAACAGGGTTTCAGGCGGGAAGAACAGAGAGCTTCAGATGCTTCCTTTGAGTTTCAGAATCATTAATAAGCTAATCCAGCTTTAGAAAAGAACCTCCTTTGTGAAGAATGAGCTGCCTTTAAGCTATTTTCACTTAAGCAGATTTTAGTTCACGGAGGGATTTGGAGAAGACGAGTACGGACAACGGCAAAGGAGTCTCCTTTAGCTTGATTGAAGGTCAGGTTTTAGAAGAAATGACACCAGAATGCATATGAACACACGAACTTGTGATTTTAAAACACACCAGAAGATGAACCAAGCTATGTTGTAACTCCCATCCGTACATCCATGGCGCGGAACAGCTTAGCGATACCAAAACTCGACCAGGATAGAGCAGATTGGACCTAACACGATCTGGTTCGACCAATACTCATATTTTCAAGCCAAAGATGAAAACTTTTCTTGAGGAAGAGAGCTTTAGAGGTTAGAGTCCGTACAACAATGGATGAAAGAAGGGTTTGAAAACGAATGAAAAACAGGAGTCTTAAACCCGAGATAAACAAACAATAACCACCTTTAATTTCCCATAACTCGTGACCAAATGATCTCTGAGGATTATAAATCTCAGAATGGGTAGATTCAAAGTTGTTTATTGTGAGTTTTGGCAAGAACTTAAGATAGAAGAAGATTTGCGGAAGTTTTAGTAATCTAGGAGCATAAACTGCTCTGATACCATATTGAAAATCAAGAACAAGTTTCAAGAGATTGAAGATTAGTATTTAGGTGATTAGGAGAATGAGGAAAACATTTTGTTTCTTATTACTTGCTTGAATTACATTATGACAATTACATAGATTAAATAGATAGATTAGAAGGAATATCCAAAGTATCTACTAAAGCATCTAGGAGGCGTGGCATGGTGAGCTGGAGCTGACCGTTGGTGCTACCAAGTGTGGCCTTATCCAGTCCGCTTCTAGAACCTTTCTCCCCTTGAGTCTTTATAAATACTCCTTAATTCCAACACAATGTCCCAAAGAAGTTTTGGGGAGATGCACTTGTTACCGCTTGCTACCTCATCAATAGACTCCCCACAAAAATCTTGGAGGATTTATCCCCATTTGAGGTACTTAATAAGAGTAAACCATCTATTTCACACTTACGTGTCTTTGGGTGTGTTTGTTATGTTCTTATTCCAGGAGAACAAAGGAATAAGTTAGAAGCAAGAAGTGTGAAAGCCATGTTTATAGGGTATTCCACTACCCAAAAGGGATACAAGTGCTACAATCCAGAGACTAGAAAGGTGCTAGTCTCACGAGATGTGAAGTTTGTAGAAGCAAAGGGGTTCTATGAAGATAAGAATTGGGATGATCTTAAAGATCTCTCCCAATCTCCATCAGACCGAGTTACCAATCTTAAACATCTTATGGAGAACCTAGGAATCTCATTCCCTAATGCACCAGCTGCTTCTCCATCACCAGCCACTTCTCCTCCTCCTACTCCTTTTGATGTTGCCCCGGCTATTCCTCTTGATCATGAGGGGGGCACAGAGGCTGAACAAGAGATTGCATCTGAATCACACGACCATGATGCAAGCTCTAGTGTCCATAATCAAGAAGAATATGTGCCAGAAGTTCAGACTGAGGAAGAAGAATATCAAGAAGAATAAGTGGTGCTAAGGAGAAGCCAAAGGGAGAAGAAACCAGCCTCAAATTGGATCAATACCAGAGTCTACTACAATGCACAAGCAGTAGCCCATCCAACACAAGTGATTTGCTCTCTAGCTCATATTCCTTCAGAACACCAAGCCTTTACAACAGCTCTAGATCAAGGGCAGGTTCCAAGAGACTATGAGGAAGCTAAGGAGCATAAGGTGTGGAGAGAAGCAGTTAAGGCTGAATGTAAGGCCATGGAGATCAATCACACTTGGGATGAAGCTGATCTACCTAAGGACAAGAGGACAGTGAGCTCAAGATGGATCTTCACCATCAAATACAAAAGCAATGGAGAGATAGAACGATACAAGGCTAGATTGGTAGCAAGAGGATTCACTCAGACCTATGGAGAAGACTACCATGATACATTTGCACCAGTAGCCAAACTACACACTGTAAGAGTTCTTCTATCTCTTGCTACTAACCTTGAATGGGAGTTATGGCAGATGGATGTCAAGAATGCTTTCCTACAAGGAGAATTAGAGGATGAAGTCTATATGACACCTCCACCTGGTCTTGAAGACACAGTAACTCCAGGAAAGGTTCTAAGGCTAAGAAAAGCTATATGTGGACTTAAACAATCACCAAGAGCTTGGTACCACAAGTTGAGTATGACACTGAGAGATAGAGGCTTTAGGAAGTCTGAAGCTGATCACACTCTCTTCACACTCCAAAGCCAATCAGGTATGGTAGTCATTCTTATTTATGTAGATGATATAATCATCTCAGGGAATGACAAGGTAGGAATTCAATCTACTAAAGATTATCTTAAGTCTGTTTTTGATATTAAAGACTTAGGTGAACTTAAGTACTTCCTAGGGATAGAAGTATGCCGAACAAAAGAAGGCCTCTTCTTATCACAAAGGAAGTACACACTTGATCTTCTAACTGATGCAGGAAAGTTAGAAGCCAAACCAGCAAAGACTTCCCTAGAGGAAGGCTATAAGGTGGAACGTGAGGGGGAGCTTGGAGATGAACCGTTTGAAGAAACCAAACTCTATAGGAAGATGGTTGGTAAGTTAATCTATCTAACCATTACTAGACCTGACTTGTGTTTTGCTGTGAATCAGGTCAGCCAACATATGCAAGCTCCAAAATTGCACCACTGGAATATGGGGGACCGGATCTTGAGGTACCTCAAAGGAACCCATGATCAAGGCATTTGGATGGGATGCAATGGGAGCTCAGAGATTGTAGGATATTGTGATGCTGATTGGGCTGGAGACAGAAATGACAGAAGATCAACAACCGGCTATTGCACATTCATTGGAGGCAATCTAGTCACTTGGAAGACAAAGAAGCAGAAAATGGTCTCCTGCAGCTGAATATCGTGCCATGAGAAAGCTGACCACTGAACTCACTTGGCTCAAGAACCTTCTCAAGGATCTAAACATAGAAGTCTCAACACCAATCACCATGCATTGCGACAATCAAGCAGCCATACACATAGCATCCAACAATGTGTTTCATGAGAGAACCAAACACATTGAAGTTGACTGTCACAAGGTCGACAAGTAGTGGAGCAAGGCATAATCTTACCGTGCTACACAAGAAGCTCAAATCAACTCGCAGACATTTTCACCAAGGCTGCAAGTCTCAAGGTATGTGAGTCCATCCTCCCAAAACTTGGACTCATCAACCTTCCCAGCCAATGATTCTCCTAATCATGGAGTCCACACTCTTTTTCCCTTAGTATGGTTTTGTCCCAATGGGTTTTCCATTCTAAGGTTTTTAATGAGGTGGGTCTTCATGGTTCCAAGCTTAACCATTCATCTCATGGCTAAGCTTGAGGGGGAGTATTGGATTTGAAAGAATGTATGTGTTTGCGGAATTAAGTGTTTTCAAGAGAAGAATGAGAGTTTGGACAGAGTTTTAATGGCGAGTATGAGAGAATGGAAGAAGGAAGAGTTTATTTCCTTTTCTTGGTTCATTTACAACCTTAGGTGTATGATATATATAGACAGACACTTAGGTAGCTAGGTTTTTGAAATAGGGACATAAACAATAAACAAATGAGAGAGAGAGTGCTGGATCCAAGGCTGATGGCGACAGCTCCTAACGGGTGGGAGTTTGCTTCCACACGTGATCTTGGCTAGTCAAAGTCCCCAAACGGTCTTCTCCTCTTGCCAAGACTCCTTCTAGAACATTTTAAGTGATTGGGCCACACCAAGTCTTCCCTGGGCCGTCCCATGTCCCAACTCCATCCTGGGCTGTTCCACATTCCAAATACTTAGCCCGTCCATGTTCCTCATATCTGGGCTGTCTATGTCTGTGTGCCAACTTAAGAATTGGTTGACCACTCCTCTTTATTTCCTTTCTCTAACTCAATACTCCCCCTCAAGATCAACCATGATGAATGGTTTATCTTGGAACAATGAAGAACCACCTCATTAAAAACCTTAGTATGAAAAACCACTTTGGGATAAAAACATACTAAGGGAAAAAGAGTATGGCCTTCACTGGTAAGAGGACTATTGGTAAGGAAGGTTTGTGAGTCCAAGCTTGTCATGGACGAACTCACTATTGAGCAAGGCAATGACTTGAGCATCACGGCTTAAGCAAGGCATTGACTTGGGAATCACGGCTTAGGCTGTGCAGTTCAAGAATCGCCAGGTCCAGTGATGTGCAGCCCACTCTGAATTAATCTCATATGGCCTTGGTCCGCTTAGGAAAAGTTGTGACAATAAGGAAAGCTTCTAGAAGGAGAGTGAGGCTGCAAATGGAGTCACTGGTGGAGAAGACCGTTGCTGAGCAGTCACTTTCACACCTTGGGCCTGCTCCCATGTCACTTTCCTATTTGAATTTCTCTATGTAATCCTCTGCCTATATTAAGGTCGAATCCCATATTGTAAGAGACACACTTTTAGCAATAAACTCTTCACTTTATTCTTCCTGTCTTCTCCCTCATTCTTCTTGTCGAGCTTCACCATGAAACTCATCTAATCTCTCCTCTTACTTCCGCAAATTCAACATGGTATCAGAGCAATCTTGATCCATAATCTCCTTTATACTCCTTCATACTCTTTAACACTCTTTAACACTCCTTCACCTCACGCCATTAGCCTCCTTACTCAAGAACACTCAAATTCTGGGCTCATCCGCTATTGACCAGTGGTTAATAGCAAAGTTTCTCCAAAATCTTCCCTAACTCACTTCGAATTCTCTCTAGGTGTGTAACATACATACCGACTCTTCAAATAAACTTTCCTTATCTTACTCACTCTGAGATTGTAACAATCCTCAAACATCCATTTGGTGTTGAGTTGTGAGAAGATAGGACTGGTTATTTCTTGAGATTATCCACCATTCTATTCAATTCATCTCTCCATCTTCATCCTCCTTCAAACCGTTTTCTTAAAAACCCAGCCATCTCTCTTTAACCGCTGGACAATAGTATTAACCAGTGGTCCATAATCTTGAAATTTGAAATCCAGAAAGAACCGCCATGGAGAGCAACAAACAACTCGTCATTCCCATCATCTTGAAGGGACAGAACTACTTGCTGTGGTCTAGGACAGCAAGGACCGCGTTGTGCAGCCGCGGACTTTGGGAGCATACTCACAAAACTCTTGCCCCAAAGGAAGACTCCACAAATGAAGAAGAAACGGTTGCTCTAGCTGAAGAAACCAAATGGTTTCAAGAAGACCAAACCGTGTTGGCCATACTCCAAAGCTCCCTTGAAGTTTCCATCCTTGAAGCCTATTCCTATTGTGAAACCGCAAGGGATCTCTGGGAAACTCTCAAGAATGTGTATGGCAATGTGTCTAACTTGACTCGGGTATTTGAAATAAAGAGGTCCCTCACCACACTTAGCCAAGAAGATGGAGACTTCACTAAACACCTTGGCAAGTACCAAGCACTTTGGGCAGAACTAGAAGCCCTCAGGCCCAACACCATGGACCAAGCGGTCCTACTTGAGAGAAAAGAACAAGACCGTGTGTTTGGTCTCCTGCTCACCTTAAACTCCATGTATAATGACCTAATCAAGCACCTCCTCAGGTCAGACAAACTCCCAAGCTTCGATGAAGTGTGTGCACAGATTCAAAAGGAGCAAGGTTCGCATGGTCTCTTTGGAGGAAGAGGTGAACTCCCTACAGCCAACAAGGTCATGTTCAGAAACGAAGATAAGCGAGCATGGATATGTGACCATTGCAAAAGAAAGGGACACAACAAAGGGCAGTGCTGGATTCTCCATCCCCACCTCAGACCAAGCACACCAAGGCCACCTACCAATCGCTTTCAAGGAGGGTCCAAGGCAAACCTTGGCCAGATAACACCCAATGAACCGGGACAAGCTGGTCCATCAAGAAGATATGAAGATGGGGCTGCTATGACCGCCAGTGTTAAAAACTCCTCTACACCATCTCCAAATGATGTAATGAGAAGATCGGACCTAGATGTCATTCTCCAATCCATTGCTTCCCTCAAGGAGTCTGGTATCTCTCTCTACTCTCATAGACCTAGTCAGGCTTTAGTTGTTGACTCAGGAGCTTCACACCACATGATTAGCAATCCTGATCTATTAAGCAATCTAGAACCGGCTCTAGGTAATGTAGAGATAGCTAATGGAACAAGAATACCGGTCAAAGGAATAGGCAACCTTAAGCTATTTGATAAAGAATCCAAAGCTCTATTTATGCCTAGCTTTACTTCTAACTTATTATCAGTGAAAAAGGCTACTACTGACCTAAATTGTTATGCCATATTCAGTCCTAACAATGTTCACTTTCAGGATATTGAGAGCATGAGACTGCTTGGGAGAGGAGTAGCCAAAGATGATCTATATATCCTGGAAGACACTTCTCTTAGTAGTTCACCACCTGTTTCTTTTAATTCATGTTTTTCGGTTAAGCTTGATGCAATGTGGCATGCTAGGTTAGGTCACCCTCATTTTCGTGCACTAAAGCTTATGCTACCCAATGTTTCTTTTGAGAATTCTAGTTGTGAAGCTTGTATTCTAGGGAAACATTGCAAATCCGTTTTTCCTAAATCTACCACCATCTATGAAAAATGTTTTGATCTAATCCACTCAGATGTTTGGACTTCACCTTGCATATCTAGAGATAACAACAAATACTTTGTGACCTTTATAGATGAGAAGTCCAAATACACATGGCTCACCTTACTACCATCTAAAGATCGTGTGTTTGAGGCATTTACAAAATTTCAAAACTATGTTACTAACCATTATCAAGCTAATATTAAAATTTTGAGAACAGATAATGGAGGTGAATATATTAGCCATCAATTCAAGGAACACCTCTCTAAACATGGAATTTTGCACCAGACTTCTTGCCCATACAATCCACAGCAGAATGGCGTGGCCGAGAGAAAGAATAGGCATCTCATGGAGGTGGCCCGTTCCATGATGTTCCACACTAGTGTACCTAAACGTTTTTGGGGAGATGCGGTCATGACCGCTTGCTATTTAATCAACCGCATACCCACCAGGATCTTGGATGATCAATCACCGTTTCAGGTACTTAACAAAACTCCACCAGTGGTTGATCACCTTAGGTTATTTGGATGTGTGAGCTTTGTGTTGATTCCAGGAGAGCTAAGGAACAAGCTGGAAGCCAAAAGCACACGGTGTATCTTCATTGGGTATTCATCAAGTCAGAAAGGGTACAAGTGTTTTGACCCAACCACCAATAGAACCATGGTCTCCAGGGATGTAAGGTTCTTAGAGGAACAAGGATATCATGACAAACAGGACTGGGCCAGCCTGAAAGACCTTGCTAAGCCTTCCGATCAGGCAGCTAGCCTCCGGTTCCTCCTAGATCATCTGGACCATTATAGATCTACCCCACCATCAGGACAACACCCGCAGCCTTCACCTCCATCCGACCACACTCCTGCCGTGTCTAGCCATGAAGAGACCTCGGATTCACCAACTCCACATGTCGTGACTCACCCGGATCCTCCACAAGAGGACGGTCAGACCGTGGAGGCAGATGGAGAAGCTGGTCCACCAGCCCTTAGGCGAAGTACTAGACTGAGAAGAGATCCATCAAACTGGATCAACACCAGGGTGTACTATAATGCTCATGCCGTGGCCCATCCAGTTCAGGCAACATGCTCTCTTGCCCTTGTCCCATCTGATCATCAGGCCTTCCTTGGCAAAATTGAGAAAGACACCATTCCTTCGTCCTATGAGGAAGCCAAGCAACTGAAGGTTTGGCGAGATGCTGTTGCTGATGAAGTAGGGGCCATGGAACGAAACCACACATGGGACGAAACTATTCTACCTAAAGGCAAACGTGCGGTCAGTTCCAAGTGGGTGTTCACTATCAAGTACCAGAGTAATGGAGATATAGAACGCTATAAGGCAAGACTGGTCGCTCGTGGGTTCACTCAAACATACGGCCAGGACTATGGTGACACATTTGCACCGGTAGCTAAGCTCCCAACAGTGAGGGTTGTCCTCTCCCTAGCCACCAACTTGTCCTGGGATTTATGGCAAATGGACGTCCGCAATGCTTTCCTTCAGGGGGAGCTTGAAGATGAAGTTTATATGACACCACCCCCTGGCCTTGATAACATTGTGGCACCCGGCAAGGTTCTTCGGTTGAGAAAAGCCATTTATGGCCTTAAACAGTCTCCCAGGGCTTGGTATCACAAGCTTAGCTTTACCCTTAGGGATCATGGCTTCAGACGATCTGAGGCTGATCACACATTGTTCACCCTCCAAAATGACCAAGGTATAGTTGTTGTCCTCATCTATGTAGATGATCTTATCATCTCCGGGGACAACCAGGTTGGTATTCAACATACTAAATCCTTTCTCAAATCCACCTTTGATATCAAAGACTTAGGGGAACTAAAGTATTTTCTTGGAATTGAAGTATGCCGCTCCTTGACAGGCCTTTTTCTTTCCCAACGAAAATACATTACTGATCTTCTCACTGAGACAGGTTATCTAGACGCCAAACCAGCCAAGTCACCTGTAGCAGATGACTACAAGGTCATTCGAGAGGGGGAGAATGCAGCTGAACTCTATGAAGATGTTGCACAATACAGACGGCTTGTAGGTAAGTTAATATACCTGACTATCACCAGACCTGATCTATGCTTTGCTGTGAATCAGGTCAGTCAGCACATGAAGACTCCTACAAAAACATGACTGGAACATGGTTGAGAGGATCTTGCGGTACCTTAAAGGAAGCTTAGACCGTGGCATCTGGATGGGCAAGAACGTGGACACAGAAATAGTTGGGTACTGTGACGCAGACTGGGCTGGAGATAGAGTTGATAGGAAGTCCACAACCGGATATTGCACCTTCATAGGAGGCAACTTGGTCACTTGGAAGACCAAGAAGCAGAAAGTGGTGGCATGCTCAACAGCTGAAGCAGAGTACCGTGCAATGAGGAAATTAACAAATGAATTGACATGGCTGAAGGCACTCCTCAAGGATCTCAACATTGATCAAGACACTCCAATTACTATGCACTGTGACAACCAAGCAGCCATCCACATTGCAACCAACTCAGTCTTCCATGAAAGAACCAAGCACATAGAGGTGGATTGCCACAAAGTCAGGGAAAAGATTGAAGAAGGAGTGATCCTTCCTTGTTACACAAGGAGTGAAGACCAATTGGCTGACATCTTCACCAAGGCTGCCAGCTCCAAAGTTTGCTCTCACATATACAGCAAGCTTGGGCTGATAGACCTTCCACAGCCGTGATCTAGCCTTCCCTAATCCATAAACATCATACTCTTTTTCCCTCATCATAGTTTTCTCCCACAGTGGTTTTTCTATGATGAGGTTTTTAATGAGGTGGTGCCTTATGGATTTCCAAGCTTAGCCTCTCCAATGCTAAGCTTGAGGGGGAGTATTGAGCAAGGCAATGACTTGAGCATCACGGCTTAAGCAAGGCATTGACTTGGGAATCACGGCTTAGGCTGTGCAGTTCAAGAATCGCCAGGTCCAGTGATGTGCAGCCCACTCTGAATTAATCTCATATGGCCTTGGTTCGCTTAGGAAAAGTTGTGACAATAAGGAAAGCTTCTAGAAGGAGAGTGAGGCTGCAAATGGAGTCACGGGTGGAGAAGACCGTTGCTGAGCAGTCACTTTCACACCTTGGGCCTGCTCCCATGTCACTTTCCTATTTGAATTTCTCTATGTAATCCTCTGCCTATATTAAGGTCGAATCCCATATTGTAAGAGACACACTTTTAGCAATAAACTCTTCACTTTATTCTTCCTGTCTTCTCCCTCATTCTTCTTGTCGAGCTTCACCATGAAACTCATCTAATCTCTCCTCTTACTTCCGCAAATTCAACTCACAAACCCTGGAGCTGGCTGCTTTGGTGAAGATATCAGCAAGCTGGTCTGAACTCTTGGTATAACACGGCAGGATCACTCCTAGTTGTATTTGCTCCCTGACCTTGTGACAATCCACCTCTATGTGTTTGGTCCTCTCATGAAAGACTGAGTTTGAAGCAATGTGAATTGCTGCTTGGTTATCACAATGCATTGTGATAGGAGATTGTGATTCTATTCCCAAGTCTTTAAGCAAGTTCTTGAGCCACATTAACTCTGTTGTGAGCCTCCTCATTGCTCTGTACTCTGCCTCAGCACTGGAGCATGCCACGATCTTCTGCTTCTTGCTCTTCCAAGTAACCAGGTGTTGGAATGAAGGTGCATTCAATCAAAGGAAATGAGGGTGCTAACGGCTAGTAGGATCTTCTAGAAGGGCTGGTGACTCATCCATGCCAGCACAAAAGGGGAAGGAAGCCGCCAGCACAAAAGGAGTCCTCTCATCTTTACCTAAAGTAGAAGCACCTAGGTTTATTTATTTTGCTATAAAAGGACCTCTAAGGCCTTCTCTTGTATTCAAGCAATTCGAATAATAAAAACATGTTTCTCATACTCTCTAAACTCCCTAAATCTCTGTAGCTCTCTAAAACTCTTTAAAACTCTATAAACTTGAATCTCTAAAACTTATATGGTATCAGAGCAAGGTTGCTCTTGTGAAAATAAAGAGTCCCGTGCAAAGTTAGGGACTTCCGGAAGGTCCGTGCAAAGTCGGGGACTTCCGGAAATCAATAATGTTGGAATAAAGTTATAAAGAATAAAGAGGTCCGTGCAAAGTTGGGGACTTCCGGAAGGTCCGTGCAAAAATAGGGACTTCCGGAAGTACCGTGCAAAGTCCGAGAGTTCTGCAAATCACAAAGTGCAAAGTCCGGGAGTTCCAGAAAGAGCTGTTGGGAGGATAAGGTTTCCAGAAAAGCAAAAAGGAAAAGCAAAAGCAAAAGTAAAAGGAAAAGCAAAAGCAAAAGGTGGTCAATAAAGCAAAAGGAGAAGGCATCTTCTCTTTTGTATCCAGCATCTTTTTAAACCTTTAAAGGCTCTCATACATTGTATTTAGACACATTTGAGTAGGGTTTTTCGTGGCTATCATTATATAAGGCCTTCACTCTCATTTGTAATCACTTAAGCAAGTAATAGAATGGCTTCTATCTCTCTCTCCCTCTTCCTCACGTTTTTATGTATTCTCTCTTGTTTTTCTTCTTGTTTTTCTTCATGTTCTTCAAATCCTTTTCAAAACTTCTTAATCTTCCTAAAATCTAACATGGTATCAGAGCATTTAGCTCCTAAATCCTTGTTTTAGACCTTTTATTTCCGCAGAAACTGTTTTCTCTTCTTTAAAATCGTTTTTCTTCATCTATGTTCTTGTAACCTCCATTGTTGTACAGTCTTCAAGCTTAAAATGGCTGGTTTGGCTTCAAAGTTTTAGTCTTTTGATTACTAAATCATGCGGCTTGAAGGTTACTTCAATGGAGGTATGTTTTTCATGAAAAACGTTTTGATTTGTCAAGAACACCATTGTGTATGGATGGAGGTTTCAAACCCAGGAAATCCATGTGTAAAACTTTTCAAAATCGTGTGTATGGCTTCAAAGTTCATACTTTGCTTAGTTAAACATGCAGCCTGATGTTTTACACACTAAAGGTGTGTCTTTGATTTCAAAAGTGGTTCTTTAGGGCAGCTTGAATCTCTGTTTTCCAAAAAGGGTTTCTGTTTTCATGTTTTTATGTCATAATCCTCCAAAATTGTGTATAAAGCTTCAAAGATTCGTTCTTCCTACTCATGTAAGTAGCCTGAAGCTTAAAACACTAAAGGAGGGTCTTTGAACTCAAAATCTCAGCTTTACCCTAAAGACCATGGATAATCTGTTTGTTTTTCACTGGTTTTATACACAGGAACATCTCTTCTTGTGTTTGCAGATGTTCCTAGTGTTTATCAATGGCTTCTCTAAAGGAGCCTAGTTTTCTTTTGATCTTAAGAGATTATAAGCTTGGACTGATAGGTAGTGCCTTTCCTTTTGTGAATATAAGACACTATGAATCATAGTCTGCTTAGAACTCTTTGATATCAAACCGCAAATGATTTGAAACCTTGAGTGTGTCTCCTTTGTTGTGGATTGTGAGATACTTGAGCTCATTGTATCTTGATATGTTTTAGCCTTGCGGTTTGGTGGGTTGTTTTAAAACCTTGGACCAAGTTTTCTTTCTTATGAAATGAGGAACATCAAAGTCCATTGTATCTTTTTAATGAGGAAATCGTTTTTGGTGTGACACAATAGGGAACCATGCTAAAAGAATCAAGTTAGGAATGGGAGTATGCTCTGTGGTTGCCATTGGAATGGATCCTCCACAACAGAAATCTTACTAATAAAGGTCTTAAAGGCATGATAAATCTAACTGTGTTCATATAAAGATTTGGGAAAGAGAACCTTGGTTGTATGCAATGCATCAGAAACCATGATGAATCCAAAGTCCCAAAATCTAAAACTAATGATAAAAGAGGGAGAGAGATATATATGAAGAGGGAAGTGAACCTTGGCAGACTATGCTTTGCATTTAAGGCCTTGTTGAATCCAAAAGTCCTCTTAAAATCACTTAAGGGAAGTGAATCATAGTTTCTTTCACTCTCATGAGTAGAAGGGAACATGATGAATCCAAAAGTCCTTAAGTGTGAGAAACTTTCTTAAGGGAAGAGAACCGTGAGTTCCTTACTCTGGTGAGTACAAGGAATCATGATGAATCCAAAAGTCCTTAAGGGTAATATTTTTCTGAAGGGAAGAGAACCTAGATCTTCTTTACTCCTATGAGTATAAGTAGACTAGATGAATCCAAAAGTCCTTAAGAAAAGAACTTCTATTAAGGTAAGAGAACCTAGTTCCCCTTTACTCTTATGAGTATAAGTAGACTAGATGAATCCAAAAGTCCTTAAAGAAGAGTTAAATCCAAAAGTCTTATGAATCTAAGTCTTAATGACATGAGAAGTATTGTATTTGTGTTTGGATTGTTTGATTTTTCAGGAATCCTTCCAAATGATCAGTAAGGAGAAGCCCTAATGGAGGAGCTCAATCCGCGAAGGAAGAACTTTCAATCCCAATCATTCAGAACCAGTCCCTATGGCTTAAACACAAAGGCTCAGTATCAAAACCTTTGTGCATAAAGGCTATTTCTAAAACTTTATATCTCTCATGCTTGAGCACATTGATTAAAATTATGATTTAGGACAAATGTGAATCTTGGTGAATTATGCTTTGCATTTATGTCTAAGTTGAATTCATATGTTCCTTTAAAGTATCTTAAGGGAAGTGAACCTTGGTTTCCATATATTCTCATGAGCATATGGGATCATGTTGAATCCAAAAGTCCTTAAAGAAGACCTTGTGTTTATTCTGCAAGTTTATTTTTTTTTTTTTAAATTCTCTTATTCTACTAAAATCTCTTATATTCTACTATAATCTCTAGCTATTCTTTAAACCTTGTGTTACTGAAATCTCTTTTATTCTGTTGTTATTCTCTTTGTTTAATCTCTGGTTACTTAGATCATAATCTTTAAACTCATTCAATGTGTTGAATTTATCTTCCTTGGCTTAAATGTTTTTATGTTTTCTTACTATTTTCATCTTAATCATTTAAAATCTTTGATATTCCTCATGGCAAACTTATAATCTTTCTTCTTTATATCTTGTTTAAGGATAAAGAAGACCATGAGAACCTCAAAGAAAAGATGGCAAAGATGAGTTCTTGTGAGGATACATCAAGTCATGTAAGGCTAAAGGGCTATGAATGGAAAAGGAGGCTACAAGACGTGGTGCTCATTGTTTCTCAAAATGGTACTCATTGTCTCAGCAAGCCGCCTTCATTTGGAGAGTACAAGGAACCAACTCAGGTTCCTTGATAAAACAGCATGAAGGAACTACACATCCAAGCCTACTCAAGAGGAGTATATTCTGGAGTGTAGAAAGAAAGCAGCCCATCTATCAGAGCCTACACCAGAGAGTGTATATTCCTGAAGATGGAGAAAGAAAACAGCCCATCTATCAGAGCCTACACCAGAGAGTGTATATTCCTGAAGATGGAGAAAGAAGAGCAGCCCACTTATCAGAGCCTACACCAGAGAGTGTATATTCCTGATGGTGGAAAGCAAAGCTCACTCAACAAAAATGTCATTCCTGAAGCCTAGAAGAAACATGATCCAAAGCCCCGGTGACCATCAGCTTTAAATCTGTTCAAATGGAGCTCATTTTTCTTCAAACTTGTCTCTCTTGGTCGAAGAGTCAAGCTTGCGGAGGGGAGAGAATGAGCATTCATCCTATACTGAATTCAAATCCAAGAGAAGTGTGTGAGGAACTCGGCCTTATCATGCCACGACCAGACTAGACAGAACATTTGGCGTGGAGATCAAGCGAGATGACTATGTGGTGTTCACAATGTCTGTTCACTATATGGACCGTTCACAATGTCTCGACCATGGTGTTCACAATACCAGCTGACCGTCCACAATGTCTCGACCATGGACACCACTTCTATAAGAAGTCCAGTCCTAGTGGGAAAGAAGTGTTCATCTCTTGGAAAAGAAGATCAAGATGGCCAAGGGCCACCATGCTCCTGAAGAAGTAATATGGTGGAAAGTGATGAATCAGCTCAGGATTGTGATTAAAAGTAACTGGAAGATTTGCCACAAGATGTGTTAATCAATCCAGAGTTATTTCAAACAAGAAAGTGGCTGAAGAAGCTACTAAGAAACTACAAAGGTGTAGCAGAAGCTTGAGATTAGAACCATTGGCCATCAAGCAGTCAGAACCCATAAGTGAAGGGACAAAATGTTTGTCAAAACCTATGATGAAAATGGAGGGGAAAACTGTCAAGATTCACAAGTGGAGAGACATGCAAATGGAAGGTATTGAATCAGCTTAGAAGCTTGTATGGCTGCGCCAAGATATCAATCTTCCCAAGGAGTTGCCGTGACTAATCAAGTTCAAATGATGGATTGGAGCTAAGGAAGGTTGCATACAAGTGTGGTATCAACAATCAATCCAAAGACTCCAAAGAAGAGGCAACAAAGGGCGGTTTTTCTTATAAGAAGGAATGAAGTGAAAGAAGTTCAGAAGTAGCAGGCATACTTGGCTGACACTCTTCATCAACATTCCAAACAGATGCAAGGGAAGATCCTAAACCATCATATATATATATTTTTGAATAGGTCTATCCCTTGTGAATTGATGCATGCGTTTGTGTGTGCTGAAACAGGTACAACTTGGAGCTTATGTCTTAAAGCCGGATTAATTAACCTTATAAAGGACAAGAGTTCAGAAGAAAGGGGGAGATAAGTACCGGTCTATGAAGAAGCTTCAAGATACTCAAACTTGTGAAGCAAGGAAGAAACTCACTTGCTGATTCAAGGAGGCCATGATCCAGAGTCTATGAAGTCCACCAAGATGGTCCTAAGACTCATAGACTCACTGGCCAATCCCTAGGCTGAGAAAACTCTACTCTTTTTCCCTTAACAAGGTTTTGTCCCATTGGGTTTTCCTTGTTAAGGTTTTTAATGAGGGAGTTCTTCAAGGTTCCAATCTTGACCTCCGGATCTCCTATGGTCAAGCTTGAGGGGGAGTGTGAAAATAAAGAGTCCCGTGCAAAGTTAGGGACTTCCGGAAGGTCCGTGCAAAGTCGGTGTAATGCCCCGTTCCGTAGGACGACCGTACGAAACAGCCGCGGTCGAGAATGGGCAGTTGTGTTGGGACGTGTGGTCGATCCGAGAGATGTGTGGTCGTTCATCCGCAGAAAATTCAGGTTAGAAATGATGTGGCGATGACATGGTGATGATGTGGCATGGCGTGATGATGGGGATTTCCACTTAGTCCTTTTTAGTCATTTTAATTTTTTAAGTAAGTAAAATTTTGGTTTAAGTGGGACAGGTGTAGAGATTTAAGGCTGTTAATTTGTTTAGTGGGACAGCTGTCTGGTTTTAGTGGATTTAAGTTAATTAGTGGGGCAGGTGTCATGATTTAGTGAAATTAAGAGATTAAGTGGGACAGGTGTCAAGTTAAACCCATGCATTTTCACCTTATAAATACCCCCCTTGTTACCTTAATCCATGTTTAGAAATCTGAAGTTTAAAAGCTGTATACTAAGAGAGTTAGAGAGAGAAGTAGGCGCCTGGTGAGAGGCTGTGCAACCGTGGAGAGAGGAGGCCATCCGCGAGTGTTCTCAGGCCTGTCCGAGTGTTTAGGCTGTTCATCCGTGTTCTGTGAGTTGGTCTTTTATTTTCTCTTAAAGCAAGACAGTTGATCCGAGTTCGGTTAGGACGTTGGGATTGTTTGCATGATGCTTTGCGGTGCATTAATAATTTCTATTTTAATGTTGTGTTGTGATTTAGTGGATTGCATGCATGTTGAATTACAGTTTAATTTTGCGGTTATGTTTCATGATCAGTCGCATGCATGATAAATTATGATTAAGTTGTTGCGTTAGGTCCAAGGATGCCATTAGTAGAACCTTAGGTTGGTTTAGGTCTTATTTGATTGGCTGTACATGTTCTTGTTTGATTGTTGTGCAGTTGGTCAAATAATAGGCCTAGACTGGACCGAGGGCGATACGAAGTGGTGTCTGGTTTAGGAAGTCGTTTGTGGTTATGTTGTGTTGGTCTATTCGAGAAGAGGTGACTCGAATATGACATGTTTTGTTAGTCGTGGTGTGTTGTCCATACGAGAGACGGTGACTCGTATGTGACTTGAGTTATGGGTTTGAGTTGTGGGATTTGTGACTTAGCTATTCCGTGTGCATGCGAGGGATGGCTTGCCACCATCCTGTGAGCGACTTGCCAGGCTAAAGCCCATCTTCGTAGGTGCCTTATAGCATGTAGCGACTAAGGACCTGACCGGGGCAGTGAGTACCGTCCATCTTCGTAGGTGCCTTGTAGCATGTGTGGCTAAGGACCTGACCGGGACGGGAAGGAATAGGCTAAGGTCACGGCGCGCATGGGTAGTTTAGAGTCAAGATTGGTTAAGCCGTCTGTTCAGTTATAGTACATTGGTCTTAAACGTGATTGATCTTGTTTGAGTTCACTTGCATTATTGCGGGATGGGTTAGATAGTATTTTTCAACCAGCTCACTCAGCATTAGCTGACCGAACTCGTTCTTGCAGATAAAGGCAAGGTTGTGGAAGGAGGGCGGAACAGTCCAGTGTAGATTTGAAGACCCCTTAGTAGAAAGTATGTTTCTTTTGGACTTGTGTAAATTTCATAGGAAGTATGACGCTTTCGCTAAGTATTGTAATCGGGTTTTGCAAAGAACCTTTGGAAGTATGTTTAATATATATAATGGAGGTTTTCCGTATATCTTATTAAAGTCTTAGTTAAATTTTAAGTTCTGAATACCTAAGTCCCGGCCGGGCTAACCTCAACAAGGATGTCCGTTCTTGGTCACGGAACCTTGAATGAGATGGAGTTGATTTAATCGGGGTTCGGATCGTGTCTGTTCGGGCTTTCGGACTATATTCGGAAGAACGGTCGGACAGGAATTCGGGCCTATCGTAACACCTTAAGCAAGTAATAGAATGGCTTCTATCTCTCTCTCCCTCTTCCTCACGTTTTTATGTATTCTCTCTTGTTTTTCTTCTTGTTTTTCTTCATGTTCTTCAAATCCTTTTCAAAACTTCTTAATCTTCCTAAAATCTAACAGCTCTTTCATCTTTCATAATCCGCAAATTTCTTTTCTTTCTTTTCATTCGAATCCAAAGCTAAGAATCAAGCACTTACCTTGAAGATAAACATGTCTTAATCTATCCTCTCTGAGATTTAAGATCCCCAGATCCATGGGTGATGGGTTGAGGAAGATTAGATGTGGTTATATCTTGTGTCTTAGTAGCTTAGTTTCTTAGCTATCTCTCTTCACCATTGTTTTACGGCTCCCTTGGTCTCGCCATAGTTGTACGGACCAAGTCTCCCAGAAGCTCTCGGTCCAAGTCATTTCTGTTCCAAGGAAGGTGAAAAAGACTCACCCTTTCTGTAGAAACAACCGGTGGTTTAAAAGACCAAGTCTTGCGCTCTAGAATCACAGGCCGTACTCGTCTTCTCCGCGCTCGCTCAACCCAGTGGTCCGTACACCTCCTTTCACACTCATCAAAGGCAACTCCTTTCTGGTCTTTCTTCAGTTCAGGAGGTTTATCCACAGGCCAAACTCTTGAATCCTCAAAGAAGAAGTCCTGAACACTAACCACGAAGAGTGGGTGTTTCATCCGTACTGATTATAAATCGCTTGTGAAAGGAAAGCTGAACCAAGCTAAAGGCAGCTCATTTCAAGATAAAATCATCTCATCCCAAGTTTCTCCTTCAAACTATTCTCTTCCCTGGTCAGACTCAACTCAACGTGGGTCTCAAGTATCAACCTCCATTATTGTACGGTCCTCAAAAGCTTGAAGTATGGAAAACTCTCGGCAAATCTCTGTCCCAGTGATTCTCAAAGGCCTTAACTATGTGTTATGGTCTCGGATGATTAAAACTGCTTTAGGAGGAAGAGGTCTTGGGGACCATCTACTGTTTAATGAAGCTCCACCTTGTCTGATCCAAAATGAGGATGGAGAAGAAATGGTGATAACTGATGAAAGGAAATGGCACCAAGAAGACCTCTATGTTCTCTCCATTCTCCAAAACTCATTAGATGGACCTATACTTGAGTCTTACTCTCATTGTGAAACCTCAATGGAACTTCGAGAAATTCTAAAAAAGGTTTATGGGAACACCTCAAATCTGACTCGCATCTTCCAAGTCAAGCAGGCAATCCACAACCTCAACCAAGATGACTCAGATTTCACAGTTCTCTTTGGGAAATTCAGTTTTCTTTGGGCAGAACTTGACATGCTTAGACCAACATCCTTTGATCCAGAAGTTATCAAAGAAAGGCGAGAGCAGGACAAGGTGTTCAGCCTCCTCATGATCTTAAGTCCTGCCTACAATGATCTTATCAAACATATCCTGCGGTCAGACAAGCTTCCCTCTCTTGAAGATGTATGTTCTCAAATCCAGAAGGAATGTGGATCAAATGGCTTGTTTGGAAAGAAAGGAGAGTTAATCACAGCACATAAGGGCATCTACAAGCAAGAAGAAGAAACAATTACTGCCAACAAAGGGTTCTACAAGCCGGAAGACAAGAAGAATATGATGTGTGATCACTGTAAAAGGAAAGGGCATACCAAAGAAAAGTGTTGGATTCTTCATCCACACTTAAAGCCTAGCAAATGGAAAGAAGTTCCCAGAGCTCACTACACACAGGAGATAGGTCATTACCACAAGAAAGGCCTTCCTTACCAACTTACCAATGCTCCAGCAAGTTCATCAAACTCATCCGGGACAAGTGGCGGTACTCAAAGTTCAACCAGCTCAAATGGTGTCCTATCAATCAGCTCAGTCTGAGTATGTCAAGAAGTCCGACCTTGAGGCTCTCATCAAAGCCTTCAAAGATAACTCTGGTAATGCCGTCATTGGTAGATCACTACATGCCTCATTTAATACATTCACTAAGTCTAAACCACTTATAGTAGACTCAGGAGCATCTCACCATATGATAAGTGATCTTAACCTGATTAAAAATGTTGAACCAGCCATAGGAAATGTTTTGATTGCAAATGGTACTAATGTGCCAATAGAAGGAGTAGGAGATCTTAGGCTATTTAACAAAGAAACTCGTGCCTTTTACATGCCATCATTCACCTCAAATTTACTATCTGTCAAAAGAGCCACAACAGATTTAAATTGCCATGCTATTTTTGGGCCTAATGACTTTGTGTTTCAGGATATTGAAACTCAAGAGGTTCTTGGAAAAGGTGTTACAAGAAACGATTTATATGTGCTTGAAGACCTCTCTTCCAACCGCTTAGTTACTTGCTTTTCCAATTTGAATAATTCTAAAATGAATGGTGGTTTATGGCATGTCAGGCTTGGTCATCCTCATTTTAAAGTTCTAGAAATAATGTTTCCTAGGATGTCTTTCAATAATGATTTATGTGAAGCTTGTATCCTAGGAAAACACTGTAGGTCTGTTTTTCCTAAGTCTCAAAAAATGTATGCCAATTGCTTTGATCTTGTTCACTCTGATGTATGGACTGCACCATGTTTATCTAGAGATAATCAGAAATACTTTGTTAGTTTTATTGATGAGAAATCTAAATACACTTGAATAACCTTAATGCCATCTAAGGGTAGAGTTCTGGAAGCATTTATGAACTTTAATAAATATGTGATTAACCAGTATGATGCAAAGGTTAAGTGTTTTAGATCAGACAATGGGGGAGAGTATACTAGCCAAGCATTCAAACATTACCTCAACAAACATGGAATTGAGCATCAAACAAGTTGCCCCTATACCCCCCAACAGAATGGCGTTGCTGAAAGAAAGAACCGGCACCTCATGGAGGTCACTCGAGCTTTGATGTTTCATATGAAGGTGCCTAAACGTTTCTGGGGAGATGCATTACTTGCAGCTTGCTACCTGATCAACCGTATTCCAACCAAAACATTACTAGATCAATCCCCATTCGAGGTACTTACAAAGTCTAAACCTCAACTTGATCATATTAGAGTTTTTGGGTGTGTTTGCTATGTGTTGATTCCAGGAGAACAAAGGACAAAACTAGACGCCAAAAGCACTAAAGCCATGTTCCTGGGCTATTCCACGACACAGAAGGGATATAAATGCTACAATGCTGAGACAAATCGTGTTCTCATCTCACGGGATGTTAAGTTCTTAGAGACTACAAGTTATTTTGAAGAAGGGACATGGGATTCAATCAAGGACATCTCTACCCACTCTTCTGATCGAGCTGAGAACTTAAGGAAGATATTAGAAGGACTTGGCATTTCCTCACCTCACGGTTCTCCTAGCCATCATCCCCTTCATCCTCTTAATCCTGAGGGGGAGCAACAATTCTCTGGTCATGATCAAGAGGATTCAATTGTTGATCACATGGATTCAGAACCGGAGAAAGAACAGGCAGAGACTGAGGATAATAGACAAGGCTCAGAAGATAGAACAGGAAGTACTCAAGGCTCGGAAGATGAATCAAGTTCACAAAGAACTCAAGGTCCCACTGAAGGTCCCATCCAAAATCAAGCTCCTCTTGAACTCAGAAGAAGTACTCGGCAAAGATTTCCAGCTGAGAACTGGAAGAATACCAGGGTTTACTTCAATAATAATGCGGTAGCTCACCCTGCTCAAGCCGTGTGCTCCTTAGTACAAATCCCTCAAGGCCATCAAGTGTTCATTGGAAGCTTAGATCAAGAATCTGTGCCTAGAAGCTATGATGAAGCAAAGGACATTAAGGTCTGGCGGGATGCTGTAACAGATGAAAGGAAAGCAATGGAAAAGAATCATACATGGGATGAGTCAGACTTACCTAAGGGAAAGAAGGCTGTTAGCTCCAGATGGATCTTCACTATTAAGTACCAAAGCAATGGAGAGATTGAAAGGCACAAGGCTAGACTAGTCGCAAGAGGCTTCACACAAACCTATGGAGATGACTATAGAGACACATTTGCCCCAGTGGCAAAGATGCACACAATCAGGGTGGTCCTCTCTCTAGCTGCAAACTTGGAATGGGAGCTATGGCAAATGGATGTCAAAAACGCATTTCTACAAGGAGAACTAGAAGAAGAAGTCTACATGACTCCACCACCTGGATTAGAAGACTCTGTTGCACCAGGGAAAGTCCTGAGACTAAGAAAGTCAATTTACGGGCTAAAACAGTCTCCTAGAGCCTGGTACCACAAGTTGAATGTTACTCTCAGAGACAGAGGCTTTAGGAGATCTGAATCCGATCACACCTTGTTCACCCTCCACAGCCAAGAAGGTATAGTTGTCATTCTCATATATGTAGATGATATTATCATCTCAGGGAATGACAAGGTAGGAATTGCTTCTACAAAAGAATACCTTAAGTCTATGTTTGATATAAAAGATCTTGGGCATTGAAGTATGCAGGTTTAAAGATGGACTGTTTATCTCACAAAGAAAATATGTTAGAGACCTACTAACCAATGCAGGAATGATGGAGGCAAAGGCGGTTAGAACCCCCTTAGAGGAAGGATACAAAGTTGAATCTGAGGGGGAGCCAGAAGGAGAAGCATTCTAAGACCCTAGGCTCTACAGAAAACTTGTTGGTAAGCTCATCTACTTAACTATTACAAGACCTGACTTATGTTTTGCTGTGAATCAGGTAAGCCAGTATATGCAAGCTCCTAAGAAGAACCACTGGATGATGATTCAACGCATCTTAAGATATCTTAAAGGGACTTACACTCAAGGAGTTTGGATGGGAAAGAATAAGAATGCTGAGATCGTTGGCTACTGTGATGCTTATTTGGCTGGGGATAGGAAAGACAGGAAATCAACCACAGGATATTGCACCTTTATAGGAGGAAATCTTGTCACTTGGAAGACCAAGAAGCAGAAGGTAGTATCCTGCTCAAGTGCTGAAGCTGAGTACCGGGCCATGAGGAAACTAACCACTGAGTGTATATGGCTAAAGGCTCTCCTCAAAGACTTCAACATTGAAAGCAATACACCAATCACAATGCATTGTGACAACCAGGCGGCCATTCATATTGCATCCAATTCTGTCTTTCATGAACGCACTAAGCACATTGAAGTTGACTGCCACAAGGTGAGAGAGGCCGTGGCTCAAGGAATTATACTTCCATGCTATACCAAGAGTTCTGATCAATTGGCAGACATATTCACTAAGGCAGCAAGTGTAAAGGTTTGTGAGTTCATTCATTCAAAGCTTGGACTCACATCTCTCCCATTCCAGTAACTTCCCTATCAAGAAGGATTCATACTCTTTTTCCCTTAAAATGCTTTTGTCCCACTGGGTTTTGCATTTTAAGGTTTTTAATGAGGTGAATCCTCTTGGTGTCCAAGTTTTAATCATTCACCAATGATTTAAACTTGAGGGGGAGTGTTGGAATGAAGGTGCATTCAATCAAAGGAAATGAGGGTGCTAACGGCTAGTAGGATCTTCTAGAAGGGCTGGTGACTCATCCATGCCAGCACAAAAGGGGAAGGAAGCCGCCAGCACAAAAGGAGTCCTCTCATCTTTACCTAAAGTAGAAGCACCTAGGTTTATTTATTTTGCTATAAAAGGACCTCTAAGGCCTTCTCTTGTATTCAAGCAATTCGAATAATAAAAACATGTTTCTCATACTCTCTAAACTCCCTAAATCTCTCTAGCTCTCTAAAACTCTCTAAAACTCTATAAACTTGAATCTCTAAAACTTATACCAGGTTCCCTCCAATGAATGTACAATATCCCGTGGTAGACCTCCTGTCATCACGGTCTCCTGCCCAATCCGCATCACAGTACCCAACGATCTCAGAGCTCCCATTGCAACCCATCCAAATGCCCTGGCCTGGAGCTCCCTTGATGTACTTGAGTATGCGGTTCACCATGTTCCAATGTTGCATTCTTGGAGCTTTCATATGTTGGCTAACCTGGTTCACAGCAAAGCACAAGTCAGGTCTTGTGATTGTAAGGTATATGAGCTTACCAACCATCCTGCGGTATTGAGTCACATCTTCACATGGTTGATCTTCAAGCTCCCCCTGTCTATTGGTCTTGTAGGAGTCTTCAATGGGTGTCATAACCGGTTTGTCTCCTAAGTCACCTGCTTCACCTAAAAGGTCAAGTGCATATTTTCTCTGTGATAAAAATAATCCTTCCATCTACACACTTCTATGCCAAGAAAGTATTTGAGCTCTCCTAAATCTTTAATGTCAAATATAGATTTGAGATATGTTTTTGTATCAAGAATTCCTACCTTGTCATTCCCAGAGATGATAATATCATCTACATATATGAGAATGACTATAATACCTTTCTGGCCTGTGAGGATGAAGAGAGTGTTATTAGACTGAGGAAACAAAGAGGGAAGAGATGAGCCTGCAAAACAAGTGCCAACCCATAGGAACAAGGCAGCCCAGCCCATCTCAGCTAGAACACCAGTCCAGCCCAGAGCAAGTTAGGCTAATGTCTGTCCAGTCCAGCCCATATCAAGTAATGTCTGTCCAGTCCAGCCCATGTGAAGTCTACAAGCCCATAAGCTGCCCATATGTTCACGCCAAAGGAGACAAAGCTTCTAGAAGAGTTTCACTCTTCTCCACTTGCGTAGGAAGGCTGGAGAGAAAGAAGGTCACATGTTCAACTTAAGAAAAGAGCTGTTGTGACATGTCACTTTCACTACCTTGGATCCAGCAGCCTAATTCAAATTCAAACACTCTTTGTGTCTGTCTATAAATATGTAGCATCTCCCATTTGTAAACTTAAGTAAAATACACATTCCTTTCTACTTCTCTCTAATGGCATTTTATGATCTTTGTGTTTTACTCTTTTATGATTTTGCCTAATCTTTCTTAATCTCCAACCATACAATCTCCTATTTCTCTTATTATTTCCGCAAATATCAACATGGTATCAGAGCATTAAGCTCCTGAGATCAATTTTCTTGTTCTTTATGCAAAAGTTTTCGAAAAATCCTTTTAAAAACGTTTTATCCATTGGGTAATAGCTTTACCCAATGGTCCAAAGTTTGAATTTCAAACTGTTTCATGCAATTCTTCTCTTCTCCTCTACAATGATGTTTAAAACTTTGTCTTAAATCTCTCTTATGGTTCAGAGACAAAGTTTGAAGAAGAGAAAGAATTCAAAATGGCTTCAACATTTAGGAAGCATTGCTTGGACCAGTGGGTAAACCGTTTTGCTTCACTGGTTTCACAGCTATTTAGCCACGAAAAACACCTCTTCTTGTGTTGTTCTGATGATCCTAGTGTATGTTATTATCAGAAAACTTCTTCCTATAAGTTATTTTGGTGATATAACCCTTTAACCAATGGGTAAAGCTAGTGACCATTGGACCATAGGTGTTCTTCTTTGGAAATCATAAACCACGGCTAGATAGGTGACAATGAAGAGGAAGGAATGGTGGCAGTGCCTTAGGATCACAAAAGAATGGGAAGAAATGGATGGTTGCCTAAACCGCTTATCCATTGGTCCATTAAGTGTACTCATTTAAGAGTAAAGAACACTTGAGACCAGGATAGGGTTAGTACCATTTGTTTTCTTTCTTCTTAAGCCCCATCCAATTCTCTAAGTCATCTCTTTTAGATTTCAAAAATCAGAAGACAGCCATTTTTTGAATTTCTTACAAAAGTTTTATGTTATCCATTTGGACAATAACTTGAACTATTGGGCATTGGTGCCTTTCCTTTGAGAAAGTAAGACACCTCAAGCCATAGTCAACTTTGAAGTTCCATGGATGGCAAACCGCAAGCATTCAACAAACCGCAGCCTTGGACTTGTCTCCTTTCTTATGTAATGAGAGACACTTTAGCTTGCTGTAGCTTGTTGTTCAAGTATTTCGGTTTGTGCTTGTTTGTTATGTATTTAAAACCTTGGACCAAGTTTCCTTTCATGTGAAATGTGGAACAACAAAGTCCATTGAAGTGTGGTTGGAGCTCATGTTGGTAATACAATAGAGAACCATGTCTAATTTCCTCACTTAGATAGAAAGTATGCTCTGTGGTTGCCACTAGAATGGATCTTCCACATCAGAAATCTTACTAAGTTAATTAAGGATTTCAAGTCATGATGCATCCTATTGCGCCCTTGTGAGGAATTTTGGAAGAGAACCATGGTTGTATGCATTGCATCAGAAACTATGTTGTATCCAAATCCAAATTCTTAATTTAAGAAAGAGAGAATAATGACTTATGTATACTACATCATGTTTCTATTGCTTTACTCTTATGAGTTTAAGTCTTAAAATCATGAGAATCTTGTGTGTGGATGTCTGTATGTGTCTTCTTATGCAGGAAAAGATGTTAATCACTTGTGATGTTGAAAAGCAATCCGTGAGAAGGAATCTCAAAACCAATGAAGGAGAGCAATCCATGAGGGGGAGCCTCCAATTCCAGAAGCATTCAATTATTCAAATCAGCCTCTAAGAAAGAATCACAAAGGCTTAGTATCAAAGCCTTTGTCAAAAGGCTATCTCTAAACTCTTATCTATCTCAGTTTGATTAAAATTCTGATTTAGATTCGTTTAAAAGAGGGAAGTGAACCTTGGTGAACTATGCTTGGCATTTAGGACCATAGATGAATCCAAAAGTCCTCTTCAAAACCACTTAAGGGAAGTGAACCATGTTTTCCTTTACTCTCAAAAGTATAAGAAAACATGATGAATCCAAAAGTCCTTAAGGGATCCTTTTACTCTCATATTCATTCTCATACTCATTCTTATACTCTCATACAATGGCTCTCATACTCTTAATTCTGCTTATACTCAATGAGTCTCTTATAATCTATGGTTTCTCTAATCTCTGGTTACAAATACTCTATACTCTCATTTAAAGCGTGTTGAATCCATTATTTTAGTTCAATTGATCTTGCTACTGTCTTATGTGAATTCTTAATTGCACACTTATAGCTTTGATATTCCTCATGGCATACTCAAATTCTTCTTCTTTATGACTTGTTTAAGGGTAAAGAAGACCATGAGAGCCTCAAAGCAAAGATGGCAAGAAGGGATTCATACAAAGCAAAACCAGATCATGAAGGATTAAAGAAGTAAACACATTGGGAAGAAGGGCACTCCCAATACCTTACACATCAGAGCCTATCCTTCAAGGGTATATTCCTGAGTGAAGAAATGGGAGGCCACATATGCTGCATAGAAGGCAGTCAAGCCGTGAACTCATAAGGCAAATTGGCTTGGCATACAAAAGCCAACAAGAAGCAGCCTCCTCCTATCAGAGCCTACACCAGAGAGTGTATATTCCTGAAGTTGGAGAGCATGGCTAACTCAAACAAAAAGGCATTCTTGTAGAATGGCGGTCCAAGATCAGTATGGTCATGGATGCTCATCTTTCCAAACTTGACTCAATACTTATTCTCTGAGTCAAGCTTGAGGAGGGATGAGAATGAGCATCTGATGTATAATCAAGGAACCTAAAGGCGCAAACAATGCAAAGGCTTGTGTTCCACTGAAGTGAAGTTGTCTAGAAGGAGCATTCAAATTCTACCAAGGATAGTGGTAGTCTTGAAGAAAGCATATCAACTTGCTCCTAAAGTCGTTGTCAACTAAGTTTGATCCAAGAATGCGCTGATGATACCTCAGCATTATATGGTCCTCATCTTCATCATGAAGCTGGAGACTATTTGAATCAATCAAAGAAGCTACTAAGAAACTACAAAGGTGTTGAATCAGCTCAGTGACCAAGGAGCACTCTTAAAAGCACCCCTAAAAGACGTGACCAACTAGGCACAGTGTATTTGAAGGTGAAGAAGCAGAGAAGGCCAAAGTCTTCATCCTTGGACAAGGCTGACTAACTATGAGAAAGAAGAGGCAGAAAATGTTGGGAACAGAAGAGAAGGTGGTGGCGGATATTTGCAAGACTGGAGACCACTACAGTTGTCTAGAATTCTCAGACTTCATCTGAGAATATGAAGCCTATTGGATTAGACTTCAGGAGCGTCTAAGAACCTGAGAAAGCCACTCACCAATGAAGAAGAATAATTACATTTAGTACTAATGAGAAGGCGCAAAGAAGCAAGCAACAAGGACCATCAAGCTGTCAGAACCAACAAGTGGACAAGCAGATGGAATGTTTTGAATCAGCTCAAAAGCCTGAATGATTGCGCCAAGAAGATAATCAATCTACCCAAGGAGTTGCCGTGAGTAATCAAGTTCAAATGATGGATTGGAGCTAAGGAAGGTTGCATACAAGTGTGGTATCAACAAATTAATCCAAAAGACTCCAAAGAAAAGACAACAAAAGGGTGGTTCTATATGAAGGAATGAAGTGAAAGAAGTTCAGAAGTAGAAAACTTACTTGGCTGACACTCTTCATCAACATTCCAAACAGATACAAGGGAAGATCCAAAACCATCCTATATATATTTTGAATAGGTCTATCCCTTGTGAATTGATGCATGCATTTGTGTGTGCTGAAACAGGTACAGCTTGGAGCTTATGTTCTAAAGCCGGATTTACTAACCTTCTAAAGGACAAGAGTTCAGAAGAAAGGGGGAGATAAGTACCGGTCTATGAAGAAGCTTCAAGCTACTCAAACGTGTGAAGCAAGGAAGGAGTTCTCACTTGCTGATTCAAAGAGGCCACGATCCAGAGTCTATGAAGTCCACCAAGATGGTCTTAAGGCTCATGGACTCACTGGCCAATCCCTCGGCTGAGAAGACTATACTCTTTTTCCCTTAACAAGGTTTTGTCCCATTGGGTTTTCCTTGTTAAGGTTTTTAATGAGGGAGTTCTTCAAAGTTCCAAGCTTGATCCCTGGATCACCTATGGTCAAGCTTGAGGGGGAGTATTAGAGAGAAGGAAGGAAGCCGAGGCCAAGACAAGCTCAGGCCATGTTCAAGCTCAGCATTAGCACATTACTAAACTCCTAATGCTAAGCTTGAGGGGGAGTATTAGACTGAGGAAACAAAGAGGGAAGAGATGAGCCTGCAAAACAAGTGCCAACCCATAGGAACAAGGCAGCCCAGCCCATCTCAGCTAGAACACCAGTCCAGCCCAGAGCAAGTTAGGCTAATGTCTGTCCAGTCCAGCCCATATCAAGTAATGTCTGTCCAGTCCAGCCCATGTGAAGTCTACAAGCCCATAAGCTGCCCATATGTTCACGCCAAAGGAGACAAAGCTTCTAGAAGAGTTTCACTCTTCTCCACTTGCGTAGGAAGGCTGGAGAGAAAGAAGGTCACATGTTCAACTTAAGAAAAGAGCTGTTGTGACATGTCACTTTCACTACCTTGGATCCAGCAGCCTAATTCAAATTCAAACACTCTTTGTGTCTGTCTATAAATATGTAGCATCTCCCATTTGTAAACTTAAGTAAAATACACATTCCTTTCTACTTCTCTCTAATGGCATTTTATGATCTTTGTGTTTTACTCTTTTATGATTTTGCCTAATCTTTCTTAATCTCCAACCATACAATCTCCTATTTCTCTTGTTATTTCCGCAAATATCAACAAGTGTGATCTGATTCTGATTTCTTGAATCCACGGTTGAGCAGGGTTGAGCTAAGCTTGTGGTACCAGGCCCTTGGTGACTGCTTGAGTCCATAGATTGCCTTTCTCAGTTTTAGTACTTTGCCTGGTGCTATTGTATTTTCAAGGCCTGGAGGTGGTGTCATATAAACCTCCTCTTCTAGTTCCCCTTGAAGGAATGCGTTTTTGACGTCCATCTGCCACAATTCCCATTCCAGATTAGTAGCTAGGGAAAGTAAGACTCTCACTGTGTGTAGCTTGGCCACTGGTGCAAAGGTGTCACAGTAATCTTCTCCATAGGTTTGGGTGAATCCTTTAGCTACTAGCCTGGCCTTGTATCTCTCAATCTCTCCATTACTCCTGTACTTAATGGTAAAGACCCATCTTGATCCTACTGCCTTCTTCCCTTTTGGTTAATCGGCTTCATCCCATGTATGGTTCCTTTGCATAGCTCCATGTTCTTCTCCTACAGCATCTCTCCATACTTTGTGTTCTTTAGCTTCATCATACGTCTTAGGTACCTCATGTTTATCAAGTGTACCAATGAAGGCTAGGTGATCATCCGGATAGTGAGCTAGAGAGCACACGGCTTGAGTGGGGTGAGCAACAGCCTGACTGTTGAAGTAGACTCTGGTGTTAACCCAGTTGGATGGATCCTTCCTTACTCTCTGACTTTGGTGCGGCCCTGGTTGTTCTAAACCTGAGGATCGACTTGAAGGCAGGTAGGATGATGATTAAGAGGTATGGAAGAAGGCTACTAGCTCTCCTTAGGCAGCGGATTGATGATTTGAATGGAAGGGAGCTACTAGCTTCCCTTGTAGGTAAGTGATTGATGGCGGTGATTAGGGGTTAAATTGGAGGTTACTAACTCTCCAATTGATGTGAATGATGAAGGGGTTTGATTCCACTAGCACAGGATCACCCTGCAAAGAGCTATGGAATATCACAGTAGATTACTCTACTCTTTAGTGATCAAGGGTCAATGTTCTTAGGCTGAACAGAGAAAGCAAGAAGCAAAATAGCTTTAAGATTGTTTATAAAATTCGATGTGTTTGTACAAGGGGGGGTGAAGCCTTTATATAGGCTGAAAATCCTATCTAGGTCATATCTACAAAATCATATCTTAACTACTTCTCCTAGATTCTAGCTAGCAAGAATATCTTTAATTTTAATTGATTTATAATTTAAATTCAAAAGATATTCTTACTCTATCCTAATCTCCTTTGGTTTAATTTAAGTGATTATAAACCATTAAATTAAATTAAACCAGTCTAATTGGTTTACTCTCTTTGGGCTTCCTTTCCTTCTTAACCAGGCCCAAATCACTTGCAGAATGAGTTTTCTCTTGGCTTTAACTCTAGAATGAGTTAGTTGGCTTTTAAACACGTCTTGGGCCTCATCTTCTTGAATCTCCACGTCCATGAGCTTCTCCTGGTACAGCTCCACGTCTATGGCCTGCTTCTGGTCTAGCTCCATCTTATCAAAATCCTCTTCTTGTCCATGTCGCTTAGCATTCTCATTGGACATGTCTAGGATCGCACCATCCCCTCCTCCTTTGAAAGGATTTGACCTCAAATCCAATTCATCTGCAAAACAAGAAAACAAGTTAGAATCTTTGGAGGTATGATTAAGGGTGTACTTACCTTGGAATGTTGGAAGCGGTTGCCAAGTAAGAGCAAACAAGTGTTCCTTTGGTCCATAATCAACTTGTTTGTCCAGACCCTGAATCCTCCTTGTTCTTGGAACAAACTCCATAACCTGTCTATCCTGCTTTTTTTTAAACACTAGGAAAACCACATCAAATGTGCGACAAAGATAGACAACTGAATTCCATTGGTTTAAGATCTTAAAAACAAGATTCAGGTTCCTAGAATCACCATCTAAGACATGATCATAAATTATTCTAGCAAAACACTCACTGGAACAAAAATTTTCTTTTGAACACAAACCAAACAAATAGATATCATTGCTAGCAAACAGATTGGATTGTGCTAACTTAGAAACTCTCTCAACATATTCAAATTCAGAACTTTTTTTAGCTCTAAGTAGGTCATGCATGTTCCTAGACCACCATTCTAGCAATGCAAACTCATGATCTAACTTGGACAAACTCTCAAAAATGTTTTCTCTCAAGGTTGAGTCCATATCACAAAGTTTTAAAACCCAAAAATCTTCACAGCACAAAGTTTTACAGCATTTTCTAACTGATTTTATGTTATGCAGCACTTTATTAGAGAAACATTCATCAATCACAAGATCAGCATCAATCATCACCGATTTATGTCCTAATGTTCTCCTAATCAACTTATGACTCAAAGCAAACTCCGAACTCTCAGTATTAGCAATCAAAGAACATTTTGATCTAGAAAACATTTCATGCCTAGGTGCTTCAAAAGATTGAATCATCTTATCAAAAATAAACCTAGAAACACAAAGTTCTTTCACATTCTCTAAACCAGATTGTTTCTCTTCTTCAGGTGTAACAATCACAAACAAACTAGGTAAAGAATTTGTCACCACAATATCCTTACAGAGTTTGAGATGACTTTCATCAATGAAAGAAGGAGTGAATGACTTGAAATCCCAGCTAGTTGTAGGCACCAGCTTACTGTCCAAAGACAATTCCCTTGGTGATTCCTTCAATAGTTTCTCTTCATGGTCCTGCAAGGAAAGCTCATTGCTATTCGGTTGCACCGGTTTAAGATTAGTAACACTTATACAAGTATCATCCAATACTCTAGCTGATGGAACAGAGAAAATATATTTGTCAAGCTCACAGAGATTTTCTTTTACCAACAGTTCACCTTCAGCTAGTGATGTCTCACTCTTAGGAGAATTTGGCAATGGATCAGACATCTCCCTTCTTCCTCTAACTCCATTGGCATCATTAGCAACTTCCAGCATCTCCCTGCCTATGGCTGGTGGTGCTTTCTTGTGTACCTCTACTGGTATCTCCTCCTCAAAGTTCTCATTGTTATTGTCAGCACTCTCCACAAACAATCTTCTAGGACTTTGTTTCCTATGCTCCTGGCGTGTCAACTTGGATGATGATGGGCGTGTGGTTAATCTCTCATGTGATCTTCTTTGGTGTTTGTCCTGCACATAACCAATTTTTTTATAATCTGGAGCAAACCTCTTTTTCATTACAAATTTCATCTCAAACCAAGAAGCAATCTGAGGTTCTCCATGGTGCCTCCTTGTGGATGCAATCTGATCCCACCAATGGATGGCATGACAACTGAATCCACTTGTTGCAAGTTTGATCTTCTTTGCCTCAGTGTAGTGATAACAACTGAACACCCATTCCATCTCTTCTTCCCATTCCAGATAAGCTTCATGATCAATCTTCCCATGGAATGATGGAATCCCAAGCTTGGATTGACTAAGGTATTCTTCTGTTGTATGGCGACAATGGTGATAAGAGTTAACTCCTGATTTTCTGCCTGCAGAAATTGAAAAGTCATGAAACTCATTAGCATGGTTAGTCCTATTGAAATCTTTTTGCAGCTTCCTAGTGATCTCAGCCATCATAGCTTCACATTGGAACTGATCAAGATGAACAATCTGATCCACTGAATTTTTCCTTGCCATGAAGTTCCTGAAACAAACTTAGCAAACAGATTAGAAAATCCTCTCTCTCTCTCTCCCTCTTTTTTTTTTTTTTGGTTCTCTCAGTGTTCAATCCTTTTGCTATTCCCACAAGTTCAGAATAGATCAAAGCCCAATCACCTAAGATCTAGAGCTATAACCTAATGTGATTAAGATAGAAAGATTGCAAGATTTTTTTCGTCAGCTGATTAACCGTTTCCTAGCAGGGTTTCTCTTCTGCTATATACTTTTTTTTTTTTTTTTAAATAAAAAATTTCGAGATTTTTTTTTTTTTTTAAATATAGATCCTTTTCTTAGATCTTTTGTAATTCAGGGAAAGGCTCAGCTGACTTACAACAGATAGAAAGAAAAGAATTTGTTTATTAAACTAAAAAAAATTGAAAAGAAATTGATGGTGGTTTTGAAATCAGTGATTTCACAAACCCTAACCTTCAAGAGGCTCTGATACCACTTGGTGCGGCCCTGGTTGTTCTAAACCTGAGGATCGACTTGAAGGCAGGTAGGATGATGATTAAGAGGTATGGAAGAAGGCTACTAGCTCTCCTTAGGCAGCGGATTGATGATTTGAATGGAAGGGAGCTACTAGCTTCCCTTGTAGGTAAGTGATTGATGGCGGTGATTAGGGGTTAAATTGGAGGTTACTAACTCTCCAATTGATGTGAATGATGAAGGGGTTTGATTCCACTAGCACAGGATCACCCTGCAAAGAGCTATGGAATATCACAGTAGATTACTCTACTCTTTAGTGATCAAGGGTCAATGTTCTTAGGCTGAACAGAGAAAGCAAGAAGCAAAATAGCTTTAAGATTGTTTATAAAATTCGATGTGTTTGTACAAGGGGGGGTGAAGCCTTTATATAGGCTGAAAATCCTATCTAGGTCATATCTACAAAATCATATCTTAACTACTTCTCCTAGATTCTAGCTAGCAAGAATATCTTTAATTTTAATTGATTTATAATTTAAATTCAAAAGATATTCTTACTCTATCCTAATCTCCTTTGGTTTAATTTAAGTGATTATAAACCATTAAATTAAATTAAACCAGTCTAATTGGTTTACTCTCTTTGGGCTTCCTTTTCCTTCTTAACCAGGCCCAAATCACTTGCAGAATGAGTTTTCTCTTGGCTTTAACTCTAGAATGAGTTAGTTGGCTTTTAAACACGTCTTGGGCCTCATCTTCTTGAATCTCCACGTCCATGAGCTTCTCCTGGTACAGCTCCACGTCTATGGCCTGCTTCTGGTCTAGCTCCATCTTATCAAAATCCTCTTCTTGTCCATGTCGCTTAGCATTCTCATTGGACATGTCTAGGATCGCACCAGACTTCTTCTCAAAGGTACTACTTCTGCTTCTGTAGCTGAGGTGGTGTGATCGGTGGATTGTTCATCATCTTGAGTATTGGCTGTAAGAATATGCGGAATATAAGAGAAGATTAGAGAGAGTTTCTGAATAAGATGAAGAACAAAAGTATGGAAGACTAAGAGGAAGAGATTTCGTGACAAATGAGAGAGAGAGAGCTGGCGGCTGGTATGAGAGAATTAGAGAAGGAGGATTATATTTCCTTGACAGATTAGTTACATAGGTTAGAGTATTTATAGCCTAAGTTACAATAAATACATTAATTACATTAATTAGGCTCATATAATTACTTTCCATAAACTATTTGTTGCCTAACTCTCAAAGGGGAAGTAATTAACTTCCTTTCCAACCTTGAATAATCGACATCCAGGCCATTAACTTCCTTTCCTTACTTGAGTAGTCGACATCCAAGGTCATTAACTTCCTTTCCTCACTTGAGTAATCGACATCCCAGACCATTAACTTCTCCCAGCCGCCTGTTTCTTTCTTCTAGAAGTCTTATAGTTGGGCTTGCTGTCGTGTGTAGATTAATACTCCCCCACAAGCTCAACCATGATGAATGGTTAAGCTTGGAACCATAAAGACTAACCTCATTAAAAACCTTAAGATGCAAAACCCTTTGGGACAAAAACATCTTAAGGGAAAAAGAGTATGGATCTTTTGGCTAGGGGATTCCCTGGTTGGGAAGGTTTATGAGCCCAAGTTTTGGAAATATGGACTCACATACCTTTAAACTTGCGGATTTGGTGAATATATCTGCAAGTTGATCCGAGCTCCTTGTGTAACATGGTAGGACAACTCCTTGCTCAACTACTTGTCTCACTTTGTGGCAGTCTACTTCAATGTGCTTGGTTCTCTCATGAAATACATTGTTGGATGCTATATGTATGGCAGCTTGGTTGTCACAATGCATGGTGATTGGTGTTGTGACTTCTATGTTTAGATCCTTGAGCAGATTCTTGAGCCAGGTAAGTTCTGTGGTGAGCTTCCTCATGGCTCGGTACTCAGCTTCAGCACTTGAACAAGAAACCACCTTCTGCTTCTTTGTTTTCCAAGTAACTAGGTTGCCTCCAATGAATGTGCAATAACCGGTAGTTGATCTCCTATCATTCCTGGCTCCAGCCCAATCAGCATCACAATAGCCCACGATTTCAGAGCTTCCGTTGCGCCCCATCCAGATGCCTTGGTCGTGTGTCCCTTTCAGGTATCTTAAGATCCGGTCCACCATGTTCCAGTGATGCACCTTTGGGGCTTGCATATGTTGACTGACCTGATTCACAGCATAGCACAAGTCAGGTCTAGTAATTGAAAGATTTGATGATTGAGAGAATTTGAGAATTAGAGATTGAGAGAGAAAGAGATTTAGAGAGAAAAAAGAATGATCTTATTATGATTTTTAGAAAAATGAATTTTCATACTTACAAAGAGAGTGAGAGACATCTATTTATACTAATCCTATTCTAGACTTGTTTGGATACAGAGATACACTTATCATTAACCTACACAAGTCTAAGACAAACACATGGAGATGTCGCCAATACTTCACTTAGATGCATTCATCATTCTTCTTCATTCCAACACTCCCCCTCAAGCTTAAGACATGGAGAATGCCTAAGCTTGCAACCATGAAGCATTACCTCATTAAAAACCTAGAGAAGGAAAACCCAATTGGGACAAAACCTTTTCTAGGGAAAAAGAGTATAACACTCCATGTTGGGATCATTGGTGTGGAAGAGACATCAAACCAAGTCTAGGGTAGATGGAACCGCCTGTCTTCAAGGTTACAGCTTTGGTAAACACATCAGCTAGCTGATCTTCACTCCTTGTGTAGCAAGGTAGAATTGTACCATTACCAATAGCTTCCCTTACCTTATGACAGTCAACCTCAATATGCTTGGTTCTCTCATGAAACACAGAGTTAGAGGCAATGTGTATGGCAGCTTGATTATCACAATGGACAGTGATTGGAGATTCTAAGCTCTCGCCTAAAATGTCAAAGAGGAGTTGCTTCAACCAAATGCATTCTGTTGTGAGCTTCCTCATGGCCCTGTATTCAGCCTCTGCACTAGAACAAGATACAACCTTTTGCTTCTTAGTCTTCCAAGTTACAAGATTACCTCCTATGAAAGTGCAATAGCCAGTTGTGCTTCTCCTATCTTCTCTGTCTCCTGCCCAATCTGCATCACAATAGCCTACAACCTCTGTGTTCTTATTACATCCCATCCATATACCTTGTTCCTTAGTTCCTTGCAGATATCTCAAAATGCGAATGATCATATCCCAATGCCTTGTCCTTGGGTCTTGCATATGTTGAGATACCTGATTTACTGCAAAACATAGGTCAGGTCTAGTGATGGTTAAGTAAATAAGCTTACCAACCACCTGTCTGTACAATTTTGCATCATGAAACTTGTCATTTCCTAGCTCCCCCTCAGGTTCTATTTTGTAGCCTTCTTCAAGGGGTGTCTTAGCTGGTTTAGCTTCAAACATGCCTGTGGAGGTTAGTAAATCCACAATATATTTCCTTTGAGATAAGAAGAGACCTTCCTTGAATCTACATATTTCAATTCCTAAGAAATATTTCAATTCTCCTAGATCCTTAATATCAAAAACACTTTTCAAATAGGTTTTAGTTGATTCAATACCAACTTTATCACTTCCTGATATGATTATGTCATCCACATAGATAAGTATAACCACAATACCTTCCTTACTCTTAAGTGTAAACATGGTGTGTTCAACTTCTGACCTTTTGAAACCTCTATCCCTTAGAGTTACATTCAGCTTATGATACCAAGCTCTTGGAGATTGCTTAAGACCATAGATTGCCTTTCTTAGTCTGAGAGTGTTGCCACCATTAACTTCATCTTCCAAACCTGGTGGTGGTGTCATGTACACTTCTTCCTCTAGTTCACCTTGTAAGAAAGCATTCTTAACATCCATTTGGAACAAGTCCCATTCAAGGTTAGTAGCAAGAGAAAGAACAACATTAACAGAGTGAAGTTTAGCTACTGGAGCAAAGGTATCCCTATAGTCTTCACCATAAGTCTGTGTGAATCCTCTAGCCACCAACCTAGCTTTATACCTATCTATCTCACCATTGCTTTTATACTTAATGGTGAATATCCATTTTGAACTTACAGCCTTTTTTCCTTTTGGTAAGATGGCTGGGGCATAGGTTCCATTCTTCTCCATAGCTTGTTTCTCATCTTGAATGGCATCTCTCCATTCCTTAATCTCCATAGCCTCCTCATAGCTTTTAGGAATCTGTTCTTTATCTAAACTCACAGTGAAAGCAACATGATTAGTAGGAATAGTAATTAGAGAACATACTCCCTGATCATGATGTGCTACTGCATTGTGGTTGTAGTACACCCTTGTATTCTTCCAATTGTCAGCTGGGAACCTCTGCCTTGTACTTCTTCTGAGGGCCACAGGTTGATTTGTTTCTTCCTCTAAAGCGGCTTGTACAAGATTAGGTTGATCCCTTGGCCTTTTTGATGCTGAAACTAGAATATCATCTTGAGCATGTGTACTCTCTTCTCCCCCCCTCATGGTCAAGAGGATGCTGTTCAGGAGGACTTGATGGTGGAGAGGGCAGTGAGTGAATGTTGGATGAACTTGAAGTACTAGCGCCACTAGATGAATCATGGACAGCCCCGGGGACTAAGGTAGGACGAGACGAGCTTGAAGCAACGTCACATGAATCATGTGTTGACTGGTCAGGTTCAGGGACGGTTTCACTTCTTGGACGGTCATGACCAGAAGTCGTCCGGTTGGATGCAGCCGGATCATGCCAGCTATTAGTCGGACCTGGACCCTGTTGCTGCGGTACATGGACAGGAGCTGGTTGGTGAGGCTGGACTATGCCAAGGTTTTCTAAAATTTTCCTTAGGTTCTCAGCCTGATCAGAATTTGATGTAGATATGTCTTTAAGATCTTCCCAAGTTCCATCTTCATAGAATCCTTTATTCTCTTGGAACTTGACATCCCTAGACACCAGAACCCTTCTAGATTCTGGATTGTAGCATTTGTATCCTTTCTGAGTAGGGGAGTATCCTAGAAACATAGCCTTGATGCTTTTTGGTTCCAGCTTATTCCTAAGTTCCCCTGGCACCAAAACAAAACAAACACACCCAAAAATTCTTAAATGATCAATAATTGGCTTGGTTTTGTTTAATACCTCAAAAGGACTCAAATCATCTAGAACTTTGGTTGGAGTTCTATTGATTAGATAACATGCAGTTAGTAATGCATCTCCCCAAAATCTTTTGGGAACCTTCTTGTGAAACATCATTGTTCTCACAACCTCCATCAAATGTCTGTTTTTCCTCTCAGCTACTCCATTTTGTTGTGGAGTGTAAGGACAGCTTGTTTGATGTTCAATGCCATGCTTGGCTAGGTGTTGCTGAAACTTGGTGCTAGTATACTCCCCTCCATTGTCAGTCCTAAAAATCTTTAACTTGGCATTATATTGGTTAGTAACATATGTCTGAAAGTTAAGAAAAGCATCAAACACCCTATCCTTTGAATTAAGCAATGTTACCCAAGTATACTTAGATTTTTCATCAATAAAAGTAACAAAATACTTTTGATTTTCTCTAGAAGGAAAGGGAGATGTCCAAACATCAGAATGTACTAAATCAAAGCAATTATCATAAGCATGAGATGATTGTTCAAAAACTGCTCTACTATGCTTTCCAAGAATACAAGATTCACAAATGTGATTAAGCAATTTTATTCCAGGTACAGTCAATTCAAGGGCTCTAGAATGGGGATGTCCTAGTCTAGCATGCCACAATTCAGCATTTAAGGTCATATCAACTTTATTTGCACACGGTTGTAATGGGAAGGCAGGTAAATCTTCTAGCACATACAAGTCATTCCTTGTAGTTCCTTGGCCAAACTTCCTACTTGTCTCAATATCCTGAAAGTAAAAATCATTAGGACCAAAGATAGCTTGACAATTCAAATCAGTAGTAGCTCTTTTAACAGAGAGTAAATTGGATGTAAAAGAAGGCATATAAAAAGCCTTGGATTCCTTATCAAACACCCTAAGGTTACCTACTCCTTTAATTGGTACATTAACTCCATTTGCAATCACAACACTTCCTAAGGCAGGTTCAACATTGTCTAGCAAACCTAAGTCTTTAATCATATGATGAGATGCACCAGAATCAACAATTAAGGAGTTAGAAGCCATAGATGTGTTTAAGGAAACATGATAAGTTTTACCCAATACATTACCAGACTTGAATGCCTTGAGAAGATTTTCTAGATCAGCCCTTGTGACATATTCATTTTGGTTAGCCATAGTTGAAGAGGATGCATTCGCCGGTTCCATGGTACACGCACTTGAGCTACCTACAACATGAACCATGTTAGAAGAACCAGGACCGGTTGAAGATTTCTTGCTCCTCTCAACAAACCAGCTAGGCTTGAGTTCTGGATGAAGCACCCAACACTCCTTCTTGCTATGGCCTGTTCTCTTACAATGGTCACACAGCTGCTTCTTCCTCTTGATGTCAGCTGGAGCCGATCGAAAAACACCCTTATGCGCCACCACCATTTCACTTTTGTGCCCAAAGAGTTCATGTGACCCCTGTTCCTTTTGAATCTTTGCACAAACATCCTCAAGACTTGGTAGCTTATCTTCCCTGAGAATATGTTTTATCAAGTCAGTGTATGAATTGTTCAAAGTCAAAAGCAGCCCAAACACCTTATCTTGCTCTCTCCTTTCAAGAAGAGTGAGTGGATCAATTAAAGCTGGTCTAAGCATCTCCAGCTCTGCCCACAAGGCTCTGAATGATCCATAGTGTTTGGTAAACTCAACATCTTCCTGTTTAAGCTCATTCAAAGCTTTCTTTACCTCAAATATTCTTAAGAGGTTAGTAGTATTGCCATAAACTGTCTTTAATGTCTCCCAAAGTTCCTTAGCACTAGAGCAATAAGAGTATGCTTCTAAAAGAGAACTAGCTAGAGAGCATTGAAGAATAGCCAATACCATTTGATCTTGCTGAAACCAGAGGGCATGTTCAGCATGTTCAACTTGAGATTCATCATCGGTTAGCATAGGTGCGGATTGCTGAATGTGATTCCACAGCCCTTTGCTGCATAGAGTGGTCCGTATCGTCCTGGACCAAAGCAAATAATTTGCTCCTTGAAGCATTACAGGAGCTTTCATTTGAGGATTCATCTCCATTGGATCGAATTCAAGTCTGCACAGACAAAAACAACAAGCGCAGCCACACACGAACCAACAAGAGACCAAGACGAGATAACCACACTTTCAGCAGACTACTACTTGCCTAATCCGTCAACAATTAACTTCAAATACTCCACACAATGAACCAGCAGAAGATCCAGAGAAAAAAAATTGAGTTTATCACCAATTTTGAATTTCCCGCCTAAATCAGTTAGATCCTAGCTTCCTTCTTTTGCAAGAAATCGAATTTTGAAAGTAAGAACTCAGTAAATTGTAATCAAATCTCCAGAATTCCTTCACAAGAACCTAAATCAAGATCGGATCAATCCAGAATTGAAAAGGATCGAGCAAGGATTGAAGATCAAAGCCGAGTACCAAGAAGCGCGCGAACTAGAACCGATTTCAAGAAATCGACGAAGAAGACTTCGAAACTTGAAATTGAGCAAAGCGGACCTCCCGATTCATCATCTGGACTCAATAAACTTGAGTTTTGGCTTTGGAAACGCTTAATTTGGTGAAGAATCGAAGTAGTTATGCACCTTTGAAATCCAGGTACCTTCGGCGGAGATCGTCGCGAACCACCGTGGAGAAGATTTGATGTAACTTTTGATTCAAGCAACCAAATTCAATGAAATCAACGAGGAAATCCACAGAATTCGCCGGAGAATCGTCCTGGAGAAAGAATCTGGCAAGAAATCGTGAATTCTTGTGGTGGAGGATCGACGAACACGGCGGATCCGCGACGGACTTCTCTTCGAGGCTGGGTTGTTGATCGCGAGTTAGAAACAGAAAGATTTCAAAATTCTTGTGCCAGTTTGATCAAACTTGGCTCTGATACCATGAAAGATTTGATGATTGAGAGAATTTGAGAATTAGAGATTGAGAGAGAAAGAGATTTAGAGAGAAAAAAGAATGATCTTATTATGATTTTTAGAAAAATGAATTTTCATACTTACAAAGAGAGTGAGAGACATCTATTTATACTAATCCTATTCTAGACTTGTTTGGATACAGAGATACACTTATCATTAACCTACACAAGTCTAAGACAAACACATGGAGATGTCGCCAATACTTCACTTAGATGCATTCATCATTCTTCTTCATTCCAACAGTAATGGTTAGATAAATTAGCTTACCAACCATCTTCCTATAGAGTTTGGTGTCTCCAAACATCTCATCTCCAAGCTCCCCCTCATGTTCCACCTTGTACCATTCTTCTAGGGGAGTCTTCGCTGGTTTAGCTTCTAATCTTCCTGCATCAACTAGAAGATCAAGTGTGTACTTCCTTTGTGATAAGAAGAGGCCTTCTTGTGTTCGGCATACTTCTATCCCTAGGAAGTACTTTAGTTCACCCAAGTCTTTTATATCAAACATAGATTTAAGATAAACCTTAGTGGATTGAATTCCTACCTTGTCATTCCCTGAGATGATTATATCATCTACATAGATGAGAATGACTACAATACCTGTTTGACTTTGGTGTGTGAAGAGGGTATGATCTGCCTCAGACTTTCTAAAGCCCCTATCTCTAAGTGTGATACTTAGCTTATGGTACCAAGCTCTTGGTGACTGTTTGAGGCCATAGATAGCTTTTCTCAGCCTTAGAACCTTTCCTGGAGTCACCGTATCTTCAAGGCCTGGTGGAGGTGTCATATACACTTCATCTTCTAGTTCTCCTTGTAGGAAGGCATTCTTGACATCCATCTGCCACAACTCCCAATCAAGGTTAGTAGCTAAAGAGAGAAGAACCCTTACAGTGTGTAATTTGGCTACTGGTGCAAAGGTGTCATTGTAGTCTTCTCCATAGGTCTGAGTGAAACCTCTTGCAACTAGTCTTGCCTTGTATCTTTCTATCTCTCCATTGCTTTTGTATTTAATGGTAAAGATCCATCTGGAGCTCACTGTCCTCTTGTCCTTAGGTAAATCGGCCTCATCCCAAGTGTGATTGATGTCCATGGCATTGCATTCAGCCTTAACTGCATCTCTCCACACTTTAAGCTCCTTTGCTTCCTCATAGTTTCTTGGTATATGTTCTTGGTTGAGGATTGCTGCAAATGCTTGATGTTCTAAGGGAACATGAGCTAGGGAGCAAACAGCTTGAGTTGGGTGAGCTACTGCTTGGGCATTGTAGTATACTCTGGTGTTGATCCAATTTGAAGCTGGTCGCCTTTCCCTTTGGCTTCTCCTTAGTACTACTTGGGTGTCTGGTTGGGCCGCCTGTTCTTCTGCTTGTTGTTCAGCCTCAGTTTCGGATTCCTCATGTTCTTCGTGATCATGTACGTGTGAGCTTGTTTCTTGGTTAGTAGGTTCAAGTTCAAGCTCATCAAGCTCATCAAGCTCATCACCTTCATTGCCTCCCTCATGATCAAGAGAACTAGCCGCTTGAGTTGTATTAGATGGAGAAGTAGTTGGCGGTTCTTGGTGAGTTGATTTTGGTGCATCTGGTAATGTTATCCCAAGATTCTCCATAAGGTGTCTGAGGTTGGTGGCCCGGTCATATGTGGATTGGGAGAGGTCTTTGAGTTCATCCCAATTCTTTTCTTCATAGAATCCTTTGGATTTTACAAACTTCACATCCCTAGATACAAGAACCTTTCTTGTCTCTGGATTGTAGCATTTGTATCCCTTTTGAGTAGTTGAATAGCCAATGAACATGGCTTTAATACTCCTGGCTTCCAATTTATTTCTTTGTTCTCCTGGAACAAGTACATAACACACACACCCAAAGACTCGTAAGTGTGAGATAGATGGTTTACTTTTGTTGAGTACCTCAAATGGAGTTAAGTCCTCTAAGACTTTGGTTGGTAGGCGATTGATGAGATAGCAAGCTGTGACAAGGGCATCTCCCCAAAATTTCTTTGGAACATTGCTTTGGAACATGATGGATCTCGCCACCTCCATGAGATGCCTGTTCTTCCTTTCAGCCACTCCATTCTGTTGTGGTGTGTATGGACAACTAGTTTGGTGGATGATTCCATGTTTGTCCAAGTATTGCTTGAATGCTAGACTTGTGTATTCTCCTCCATTATCTGATCTAAAGATTTTGATCTTGGCATTGTAATGGTTAGTCACATATGCTTGAAACTTAGTAAATGCATCTAGGACCCTATCTTTTGTTGGTAAGAGAGTTATCCAAGTATATTTTGATTTTTGATCTATAAATGTGACAAAGTACTTATGATTATCCCTAGACATGCATGGTGAAGTCCAAACATCAGAGTGAATAAGATCAAAACAATTTTCATAAATAGTTGAGGACTTGGGAAACACTGATCTACAATGTTTTCCAAGTATACAAGCTTCACATTCATTATTTTTAAAAGACATGCTTGGTAACAATAGTTCTAAGGCCCTAGAATGGGGATGTCCTAGTCTAGAATGCCAAATAGCACTATTAGCCTTATTCAAAATAGAATTAAAAGCAATAGATAGAGTTGAGTCTGGTTGTATGTCTTCAAGTACATACAAATCATTCTTGGACACTCCTTTTCCAAGAACTTTATTGGTCTTAATATCCTGAAAATAAACATCATTAGGACCAAAGATTGCATAGCAATTAAGATCAGAGGTTGTCTTCTTAACACTTAGTAAGTTAGAGGTAAATGTAGGTATATAGAAGGCAGTTGATTCTTTATCAAACAATTTAAGGTTTCCAATTCCCCTAATTGGTATCTTATCTCCATTAGCTATTAATACATCTCCTAAAGCCGGTTCTATATTGCTCATTAGATTCTTATCACTAATCATATGATGAGAGGCTCCTGAGTCTACAATAAGTGGTTTAGAGGTATTTAAAGCTTGGAATGAGTTACCAGAGAGGTTTGATTCTTTGAGTGCCTTGACCAGTGCATCAAGGTCGGATTTCCTCACAAACTCTTGTTGGAATGTTGCAAGTGCTTTCCCATCTCCCTCAGTGATTGGCGTGAATGAGCTTGGGCTTGCCTTGTTCCTTGGTTCAAGAGTTACTTCTTGAGTGAGGTTGGCTCTTGGTTGGTTTCCCACTTTTGGCTTTAAGTGTGGATGGAGGATCCAGCACTTGTCCTTGGTATGCCCTTCCTTCTTGCAGTGGTCACAGTATGCCCTCCTTTCTCCATGATTTAAGCCTCCCTTATGGTACACAGCTGCTTTGTTGGCTGAGATGAGTTCTCCTTTGCCTCCAAAGAGACCAAGTGAACCTTGTTCCTTCTGAATCTTATTGCACACTTCTTCAAGGCTTGGAAGGGTGTCTGACCTTAGGAGGTGTTTGATGAGATCATTGTAGGAGGAATTTAAAGTCAAGAGAAGTCCAAAGACTTTATCTTGCTCACGCCTCTCATTCAGAACCATGGGATCCACTGTGCTTGGTCTAAGCATTTCAAGTTCAGCCCATAAGGATCTGAATTTTCCAAAATGTTGAGTGAACTCCATGTCTTCTTGAGTTAACTCATTGATGGCTTTCTTAACTTCAAACACACGGCTGAGATTGGAGGTGTTGCCATAAACATTTTGAAGAGTCTCCCACAGCTCTTTGGCTGTCTCACAGTAGGAGTATGCTTCAAGGATAGTTGATTCAAGTGAGTTTTGAATCACAGATAGGACTAGTTGGTCTTCTTGAAACCACCTGTCTTCATTGGTGATAGCCACTTCCTGACCAGTTCCTTCAACCGTGGCATTAGGTGCTTCACTCCTAAGGATGTGGCTCCATAACCCACGGCTACATAGCACTGTCTTGGTGGTTCTAGCCCAGAGGAGGTAATTAACCCCTTTCAAAGTCACTGGAACAACAACTCTTGTGCCTTCCATGATGATTACAAACGATTTAGGTGATGAAAGAGTAGGATGAAGTGTTTTCAAGAAATAAATAATCCTAACCTCTCACAACTCAGCACCACAAGGATTTGAGGATTGTTCAATCTCAGAGTGAGGAGATTAGGAGGATTTATTTCAAGAGTGTACAGAGATTTTGAGAATATAAGAGCCACGGCTCTGATACCATGTAAGAATATGCGGAATATAAGAGAAGATTAGAGAGAGTTTCTGAATAAGATGAAGAACAAAAGTATGGAAGACTAAGAGGAAGAGATTTCGTGACAAATGAGAGAGAGAGAGCTGGCGGCTGGTATGAGAGAATTAGAGAAGGAGGATTATATTTCCTTGACAGATTAGTTACATAGGTTAGAGTATTTATAGCCTAAGTTACAATAAATACATTAATTACATTAATTAGGCTCATATAATTACTTTCCATAAACTATTTGTTGCCTAACTCTCAAAGGGGAAGTAATTAACTTCCTTTCCAACCTTGAATAATCGACATCCAGGCCATTAACTTCCTTTCCTTACTTGAGTAGTCGATATCCAAGGTCATTAACTTCCTTTCCTCACTTGAGTAATCGACATCCCAGACCATTAACTTCTCCCAGCCGCCTGTTTCTTTCTTCTAGAAGTCTTATAGTTGGGCTTGCTGTCGTGTGTAGATTAATATTGGCTTCCTCCTGATCATTGTCTGTTGAAACCACTTCCATATCCTCATGAGCCGATGAGACTTGATCATGATCATTAGTAGTGTGTGCATTCTCCCCCTCAGGAGCAAGACCAGAGGCTTCTGAGGATGTTTCATGACCAGTGGGATGTGGTAAGGAGGTGATACCAAGTGTTTCTAATAGGTTTCTTAGATTGGCTGCTCGGTCAGACTGAGAGGTTGATAACTCCTTTAGACTATCCCAATCCTTTTCAGTGTAGTACCCTTTGCTTTCCAAGAATTTCACATCCCTAGACACCAAAACCTTGCCCGTTTCTGGAACAAAACACTTATAGCCTTTCTGTGTGATGGAGTAGCCAAGAAACATGCTTTTCATACTCTTGGCATCAAGTTTATTGCGGTTTTCTCCTGGAACCAAAACATAACACACACATCCAAAGACTCTTAGGTGGTTAATAGAAGGCTTGGAATTGTTAAGTACCTCAAAGGGTGATATGTCTTGAAGAATTTTGGTTGGTAATCGGTTGATCAGATAGCAAGCCGCAACCGCAACATCTCCCCAGAATCTTTTGGGCACATTGGTGTGGAACATCATGGACCTGGCTACCTCCATAAGATGTCTATTCTTTCTCTCAGCCACACCGTTTTGTTGTGGTGTATATGGGCAGCTTGTCTGGTGAAGGATTCCATGTTTGGATAAGAGGGATTTGAAGGCTTGACTTGTGTATTCACCACCATTATCTGATCTTAAGATTTTAACTTTAGCATTATAATGGTTAGTGACATAATTATAAAAGTTGGTAAAGGCTTCAAGAACTCTGTCTTTAGATGGAATTAAGGTTAGCCAAGTGTACTTAGACTTCTCATCTATAAATGTGACAAAGTATTTGTGATTTTCTCTTGAAATGCAAGGTGATGTCCACACATCCGAATGAATCAAATCAAAACACTTCTCATAAATTGTAGTATACTTAGGAAAGACAGACTTACAGTGTTTGCCTAATATACAGGCTTCACACTCATTGTTTTGAAACTTAACATCAGGCAACAATAGATTCATAGCACGAAAATGTGGATGTCCTAATCTAGCGTGCCAAATTGCATTATTAGCAGTGATAACAATAGAGTTGAAAGCGCTTAAAAGAGAAGATGGAGACTTTGTGTCTTCCAAAACATAAAGGCCATCCTTAGTTGTTCCTTGTCCAAGAACTTCACTTGTCTTAATATCCTGAAATAAAACTTCATTAGGACTAAAGATTGCATAACAATTAAGATCAGATGTAGCCTTTCTAACTGATAACAAGTTTGAAGTGAAGGATGGTAGATAGAATGCCTTAGAACTCTTATCAAACAACTTTAAGTCTCCTATCCCTTTGATTGGTACCTTTTCACCATTAGCTATAGTAACATTTCCTAATGCAGGTTCTAAGTTCTCAATTAATTGTATATCACTAATCATATGGTGTGAAGCACCTGAATCAACAATCAAGGGTTTTTGAGTTTTAGATGCATGATAAGAGTTACCAGATTCTTTTAAGGCTTTGATAAGGGCCTCCAGGTCTGATTTCCTTACAAACTCAGAGGAGGCGGCTATGGATGTTCCTTCTCCATTTGGTCCCATGCGCTTGGAGTGCCCAGCTGATTCTGTGTTGTGCATGATTTGAGTGCCGCCTTCATGTGAGTAGTTGGCCCTTGGCTCCTTCCACCGGTTGTTCTTGAGATGAGGATGCAAGATCCAGCATTTCTCCTTGAGGTGTCCTCTCTTCTTGCAATGATCACAAACCAAGGTCTTCCGGTCTTCATACTTGAAGGTGCTCTTGTTTGCCATGGCTAGTTCTCCTTTGTTGGCTGTAACCAGCTCGCCCTTCCTTCCAAAGAGCCCCAACGACCCTTGTTCCTTCTGGACTTGAGAACACACTTTGTCCAAGGTTGGTAGCTTGTCAGCTCTCAGTAGATGCTTGATGAGATCATTGAAGGCTGGATTCAGGGTTAGCAACAAGGCAAACACCTTGTCTTGTTCACGGCGCTCATTAAGGACCATGGGATCCACTGAGCTTGGCCTCAACATTTCCAGCTCTGCCCATAGGGCTCTGAACTTTCCAAAGTGTTTGGTGAAGTCCATATCCTCTTGGCTCAAGTCATTGATGGCTTTCTTGACCTCAAACACCCGGCTTAGGTTGGAGATATTCCCAAAAACGTTTTGGAGAGTTTCCCACAGCTCCTTGGCTGTTTCACAATAAGAGTAAGCTTCAAGAATTGAAGCTTCAAGAGAGTTTTGGAGGATGGCTAGGACAGTCTGGTCTTCTTGAAACCACTTGTTTCTTCCGGCCATCATTGTTGGAATGAAGGTGCATTCAATCAAAGGAAATGAGGGTGCTAACGGCTAGTAGGATCTTCTAGAAGGGCTGGTGACTCATCCATGCCAGCACAAAAGGGGAAGGAAGCCGCCAGCACAAAAGGAGTCCTCTCCTCTTTACCTAAAGTAGAAGCACCTAGGTTTATTTATTTTGCTATAAAAGGACCTCTAAGGCCTTCTCTTGTAATCAAGCAATTCAAATAATAAAAACATGTTTCTCTTACTCTCTAAACTCCCTAAATCTCTCTAACTCTCTAAAACTCTCTAAAACTCTATAAACTTGAATCTCTAAAACTTATATGGTATCAGAGCAGTTGCTCTTTCATCTTTCATAATCCGCAAATTTCTTTTCTTTCTTTTCATTCGAATCCAAAGCTAAGAATCAAGCACTTACCTTGAAGATAAACATGTCTTAATCTATCCTCTCTGAGATTTAAGATCCCCAGATCCATGGGTGATGGGTTGAGGAAGATTAGATGTGGTTATATCTTGTGTCTTAGTAGCTTAGTTTCTTAGCTATCTCTCTTCACCATTGTTGTACGGCTCCCTTGGTCTCGCCATTTTTGTACGGACCAAGTCTCCCAGAAGCTCTCGGTCCAAGTCATTTCTGTTCCAAGGAAGGTGAAAAAGACTCACCCTTTCTGTAGAAACAACCGTATTGAAAATCAAGAACAAGTTTCAAGAGATTGAAGATTAGTATTTAGGTGATTAGGAGAATGAGGAAAACATTTTGTTTCTTATTACTTGCTTGAATTACATTATGACAATTACATAGATTAAATAGATAGATTAGAAGGAATATCCAAAGTATCTACTAAAGCATCTAGGAGGCGTGGCATGGTGAGCTGGAGCTGACCGTTGGTGCTACCAAGTGTGGCCTTATCCAGTCCGCTTCTAGAACCTTTCTCCCCTTGAGTCTTTATAAATACTCCTTAATTCCAACACTCCCCCTCAAGTTTGACCATGGATGAATGGTTAAACTTGGATATCATGAGAAACCACCTCATTAAAAACCTTAGAATGCAAAACCCAGTGGGACAAAAACATTCTAAGGGAAAAAGAGTATGGTTCTCATGATAAGGAGAGACTAAGGGCTTGGAATTTCCATGAGTCCAAGCTTTGGTAGAATGAACTCACAGACTTTCAGGCTGGCTGCCTTTGTAAATATATCTGCCAATTGCTCAGAACTTCTTGTAAAGCATGGTAGTATAACTCCTTTCTCAACAGCTTCCCTGACCTTGTGGCAATCTACTTCAATGTGCTTAGTCCTCTCATGGAATACCGAGTTGGAGGCTATATGGATGGCTGCTTGATTGTCACAGTGCATTGTGATGGGAGTCTTGACTTCAATTCCTAAGTCTTGGAGAAGAGCTTTGAGCCATATTGATTCGGTAGTCAGCTTCCTCATTGCCCTGTATTCAGCTTCAGCACTTGAACATGACACAACCTTCTGCTTCTTGGTTTTCCATGTAACAAGATTTCCTCCAATAAAAGTGCAATATCCAGTAGTAGACTTCCTATCTTGTCTATCTCCAGCCCAATCAGCATCACAGTATCCCACAATCTCAGTGTTCCTATTGTTCCCCATCCAAATCCCTTGAGCATGAGTCCCTTTGAGGTATCTCAGGATCCGGTCTATCATCCTCCAATGGCACATCTTAGGCGCTTGCATATGCTGACTTACCTGATTCACAGCAAAGCACAAATCAGGTCTGGTGATAGTAAGATAAATTAACTTACCAACTAATCTTCTATAGAGTTTGGCATCCTCAAAGACGTCTTCTTCCTGCTCCCCCTGAGTTCCAACTTTATAACCCTCTTCTAATGGGGTCTTAGCTTCCTTAGCTTGTAGCATTCCTGCATCTGTTAGTAAATCAAGAATATACTTCCTCTGAGAAATAAACAAACCATCATTAGTCCTGCATACCTCAATCCCAAGAAAATATTTGAGTTCTCCAAAGTCTTTGATGTCAAAAACAGATTTCAAGTATTCTTTAGTAGAAAGGATTCCTACCTTGTCATTCCCTGAGATGATAATATCATCTACATATATGAGAATGACAACTATACCTGCTTGGCTCTGAAGTGTGAACAGGGTATGATCAGCTTCTGATCTTCTAAATCCTTTATCTCTCAGTGTAACACTCAATTTGTGATACCAGGCTCTAGGAGACTGTTTGAGACCATAGATTGCCTTTCTTAATCTTAGAACCTTCCCTGGAGTGACAGTATCTTCTAGACCAGGAGGTGGTGTCATGTACACCTCTTCCTCTAATTCTCCTTGAAGGAAGGAATTCTTGACATCCATCTGCCATAGATCCCATTCTAAGTTGGTAGCAAGAGAAAGAATGACTCTCACTGTATGAAGCTTGGCCACTGGAGCAAAGGTGTCCCTGTAGTCATCTCCATACGTCTGAGTGAAGCCCCTTGCAACAAGCCTTGCCTTATATCTCTCCACTTCTCCATTGCTTCTGTATTTGATTGTGAACACCCATCTAGAGCTCACTGCCTTTTTGCCTTTTGGTAGATCAGACTCGTCCCAAGTATGATTCCTTTCCATAGCCATTCTTTCATCAGCAACAGCCTCTCTCCATACTCTGTGTTCCTTGGCCTCCTCATAGTGTTTAGGGACGCATTCTTGATCCAGGGTTCCAATAAAAACCTGATGTTCCTGAGGGATATGTGCTAAGTTGCAGACAGCCTGTTCTGGATGAGCAACAGCCTGATTGTTGTAATAGACCCTCGTGCTCTTCCAGTGTTCAGGTGGATACTTCACCCTTTTGCTTCTCCTTAATTCAACTGCTTCTTCTTCTTGAGCGGTTTGATCAGGTTGATTGTTTTGAGCAGCTGGTGATGAAGATGTAGATTGCTGGCCCTGGTTGTCCTGATTATGGACTTCTGAGTATTCAGGAATAGCATTCCCCCTTTCATGATCAGGACTATCACTTGGTTCATCCGGCCATGTTGTTGATTCTTCTGAGACTGGTGCTGTAGGAGTAGAAGACTGCTGAGGAATATGATTGAGACCGAGATCCTCTAGAAGTTGTCTGAGACTGGAAGCTCTATCTTCTGAAGAAGATGATATATCCTTAATGTCTTCCCACTTCTGTCCATCATAGAAACTTCTGTTCTCTAGAAATTGAACATCTCTTGACACCATAACTCTCCTTGTATCTGGTACATAGCACTTGTAGCCCTTCTGTGTTGGAGAGTATCCAAGAAAAATAGCCCTTATGCTCTTTGCATCTAGCTTACTTCGGTGGTCACCTGGGATATAGACAAAGCACACGCATCCAAACACTCTTAAATGATCAAGAGAGGGTTTAGTTTTATTAAGTACCTCAAAGGGTGACTGGTCAGAGAGAATGCGAGTAGGTGTTCTAATGATGAGGTAACATGCCGTGACCACTGCATCACTCCAAAACCTCTTTGGTGTTGGAATGAAGAAGAAATGATGAAAGATGAAAGCCTTCAATTACAAGTATAAAGGCGTGAGTATCTAGGTCAAAGGAGAGTGTCTAAGGCTTGTTTGTGTTCTAGTGTTATGTTATCCTTATAAGCCATTCAAGTATAAGGCTATCCTTGTTTCCAAACAAGCCTAGACTAGATTAGTATAAATACCTTACTCTCTTCACATTTGTATGTAAGATGAATCATTCTCTTCATAATAATAAAAATAAATCCTTTCTCTCTCTAAAACTCTCTCTTCACCAATGGTGAATCATTATTTCTCATTCTCACATGGTATCAGAGCAGGTTTCGATCGATTCTCTTCATGAAACCTTCAAAATCTTCAAGTTCTTGCGCTACCTTCAAAACCAAGGCTGCCGAGAAGTCCGCCATCTTTGATCGTGAATTCCGATCGAACCACGACAGATTTTCACGATCTGTTTTCTCTGGATTGTTCTCCGGCGAATTCTGAAGACTCGACAACTTGAATCGCATCATTTGGCCACGGGAATCAAAAGATATGAGTTTTCTTGCAACAGATATCCGCGATCGTCTTCCTCCGCGAAGGTCTCCATTGAAGCGACCATAAAAGCTCGAGATCTTCATCAATTTCAATCAAACCACCGCCAAAACTGTAGAAGAAAGAGTCCTGTTGAAGAATCAAGAGGTCCGGTCTTACCCTAAGGTGATTTTAAAGACGTTCTTGATCAGTTCTTCTCGACGGCGTCGCGATCGGCTCCATCGGGAATCTCCGACTTTGCAACAAGCATAACTTCTTCAAAACTTCATCAAATCACGCGATTCCAAAGCCAAAACTCAAGTATATTGAGTCTAGTTGATGAATCGGGAGGTCCGCTTTGCCCCTTTCCAGGTTTTGTAGCTTCCTTGCTCTGTTTCTTGAAATCGGTCCTGTTTCGTCCTCTTCTGGGTAATTGACTTCAATCTCTCAATTTACTCGATCTGTTTCGAATCTTGGACGATTAAATCTTATTTTAGGATGTTGTGAAGAGGTTCAGAAAGTTTGATTGCAATCCAATGATTTTTTGACTTCAAGAAAGTGTTTCTTGCAAGATAAGAAAAATTTCGAATTTGAAAAAAGGCGGGAATGTTGTTTTTGAAGTCTTGTTGGTTATTGAAAACGGTTTTCACCTCTGAATCATCTATGTCTGAGTAGTAAAGAGACGTTATAGTTGTTGGCAAGTGGTTAGGAGGAGGTTGGAGTTGTTAGGATCAGTTGCTCACTCGCCCTTAGCAAGTAGAGGGCGCGTGAGGTAGGTCTGTGTGTAGCGGCCTTTGTTGCATGATTTGAAGTGTCTAAACTCGTGATCCTGGTCAAAATCTTCAGGAGAATATGCTTAGTCTAGTAGATAAGGGACTAACCAGAGTTTGGAAGGCGTTTTTCAAGTTTTGTTTTAGGTTTCACATGCATACACTCATGGAGTGTGCAAAAAGAATGAACTATCTTCTTGTGGTCAAGAATGAATGGAAAATGCAAGGAAGAGAGGTTTGAAGAAAGGATAAACCTTCTAAGAAGGAGGTTTTAAATGATTCTACATAGGTTGCTGCTCCAAAGAAGGAGGCATTGCTTCACCACCAAAGGCGCTTTCAATGAGAGGGAGTGCCTAGATCAGAACCAGTTCCTAAACTCAAATGCAAAGACTTAGTATCAAAGTCTATGCATTCAGGCTATTTCTAAACTCTAATCCAACTATTTTATTGATTTCATTGATGGTTGTGTGAGTTAGAACTCTAGGAAATTTGATATCTAGGTGGTTAGTAAATCATGAATTCTATTGAATTGTTTTCATGTATTTAGAAATTGTTAAAATGTGACATCTTGAACCTAGTTTAGCTAGCTGAATCATTTGTTAATGAATTGCATTGATCTTAAGGGAAGAGAACCTTGTCTTTTACTTAGAACAATAAGTTTAAGAAGGCATGTTGAATCCAAAAGTCCTTAGGCAGTGTTTAAAATTAAGTTTGGTTAATCTTAATCATTCTCTTTCACTCACTACCTTTTGTTTAGAATCTGTTTATGATCAACAGGTTAAAAGGCTTAAGGTGGGAGTTGATGTTTAGCTTGATTGTCTAACAAAGGCAAAAGAAATCAAGTGGAAAAGACACAGCACATGGAGAATGAGTTAGAACCGATTGCCACCAAGAACAGCCACCACAAGGAGTAGAGAGGAAAGACTGGTGGAATGTGATGAATCAGCTCTCCCATGGAGTAATGTGTCATTTGGCGTGTGCTTGAAGTGAAAAACAACTCAGCACACATGCTGCAAGATCAAATCATAATCAATCACAAAGGAGGAATACTCACAAAGACTTAGTATCAAAGTCTTTGCAAAGGCTATCTCTAAACCTTTTACTTATTCCTTGATTGATTACATTCTCATTTAGAAATGTTCATAGGATGAAAGAGAACCTAGGAAGACTTTGCATTGCATTTAGAACCTAGATGGATCCAAAATTCACCTTGACATTCATCATCATCATTCTCTATTATTCTTCATCATTCTCTTAAAATCTCATCTATTCTACTTAAAATCATATACTTTTAATCTCCAAATCTAATATTCTTCATATTCTTTGATACTTTAAATCTTCTATTCTCTAGACATTGTCTATTCTACCAGATACTTACAATCATTCTCTAGACCAATTTCAGACATTCATTTATGCTCATTCTTCCAAACTTGACTCTTGTTCTTGTTTTTAGTGTCAAGCTTGTGGGGGGGAAAGGAAATGAGCATTCAATGGACAAAGAAAGGGCGGTTCATGAAGAGGATCCAAGTTGGCGCAAGGTGCTGTACCTTGGTCGGGCGGTTCATGGTCGAGCCTGGTACGTGGCTGGACTTCGCTGGATCGTGGCTGGTCGATGCTGGTACAAGTGGCGCATGAAGCTGGATCGTGGCAGGTCGAAGGTGAGGTGCTGGCCGTGCTAAGGTGTCTGGTTCAAGTAATCTCATGCCAAGGACGAGCTTGGTACATGGTCGGGCTTCTCGACCCGTGGCTGACTTCGCTGGTACATATACGTGGACCTGCTGGATCCTGATCGTTCTGCGGGATAGTATCTTCGACCTGGCCAGGTACTGGATCATGGACGTGCCTATGTCTGTGCTGAGTTTGGAATGGACAAGCTGGAGCTGGAGGTGCAAACAAGGACAATCACATTCAGGGAGTGTCTGGCACAAGCAAGGACAACACAAGAAGTGGGTCTGGTGCAAACAAGGGCATTGAAGGTGTCTGGTGCATTCAAAAGCTTTCAAGGCACAAAGAAGGATATTCCAAAAAGGAGATATCTGGTGCATACAAAGGTTTTCAAGTCACAAACAAGGACATTCAAAGATTAGTCTGGCACACTCAAGGGCTTCCAAGCTGTCTGCCAAAACCAAGTGAGCATAAGAAGTGTGCTCAGTCTGTTTCTCTCATGGAGGCCGCAAGTAAGGTCATCAAAATCATCTGTCATCAATTGAGGATTGAACCAATGGCCATCAAGCTACCAAGTCTCATGGAGAAGGAGTAAGCTGATGGAAAGTGATGAATCACCTCAGGACCAAATTCTCTCATCAAAGGTTCTATCTAGGATAAGTTCTTTAAACTCTATGATTTTTAGGTTGAGAATTTGGCTAGATATTATACTTGATACCAGACTTGATATTACTCAAGTTCTGGAATACTAATCTTTATTTTTGAGTTGCTATGATGTTTTTAGATCAGGAAGTGATGAAAACAGTCATAAGCATGACTTACCCTACATCAATTAGTGGAAGCATGGTGGAAAAATGTTTAGGAGATAAGTGTGCTCACTCTACTTAAGCTTAATTCTACAATCTTATTCTCTTGAGTTAGGCTTATTGAAAGTAGAAGGTGAAGCAAAATGAAGCTGGTCAAAGGGGATCAAAAACATATAAGGGAAGAGAACCATGTGATCATGATGAATCCAGAAGAGAACCATGTGATCATGATGAATCCAAAGCCTTAATGTGGAGTCCTTAGAGAGCCAGACTGGTCTAGAACATATCATTCAAATCGCCATCCACTCTTATAAAAGGGAAGTTAAAATCATTCTTACATTATAATGCATTTGTTTAGCTTGTGAGAATTGATACATGCATGTATATGTATGTGAAACAGGTTTAAATTGAAGGCTTTAAGGAAAGCTGGATCATAATCACCTCTTAAAGACAAGGAGTCAAAAGAAAGGGGGAGAAATGGACCAGAAATGATGAAAGATGAAAGCCTTCACTTACAAGTATAAAGGCGTGAGTATCTAGGTCAAAGGAGAGTGTCTAAGGCTTGTTTGTGTTCTAGTGTTATGTTATCCTTATAAGCCATTCAAGTATAAGGCTATCCTTGTTTCCAAACAAGCCTAGACTAGATTAGTATAAATACCTTACTCTCTTCACATTTGTAAGTAAGATGAATCATTCTCTTCATAATAATAAAAATAAATCCTTTCTCTCTCTAAAACTCTCTCTTCACCAATGGTGAATCATTATTTCTCATTCTCACATGGTATCAGAGCAGGTTTCGATCGATTCTCTTCATGAAACCTTCAAAATCTTCAAGTTCTTGCGCTACCTTCAAAACCAAGGCTGCCGAGAAGTCCGCCATCTTTGATCGTGAATTCCGATCGAACCACGACAGATTTTCACGATCTGTTTTCTCTGGATTGTTCTCCGGCGAATTCTGAAGACTCGACAACTTGAATCGCATCATTTGGCCACGGGAATCAAAAGATATGAGATTTCTTGCAACAGATATCCGCGATCGTCTTCCTCCGCGAAGGTCTCCATTGAAGCGACCATAAAAGCTCGAGATCTTCATCAATTTCAATCAAACCACCGCCAAAACTATAGAAGAAAGAGTCCTGTTGAAGAATCAAGAGGTCCGGTCTTACCCTAAGGTGATTTTAAAGACGTTCTTGATCAGTTCTTCTCGTCGGCGTCGCGATCGGCTCCATCGGGAATCTCCGACTTTGCAACAAGCATAACTTCTTCAAAACTTCATCAAATCACGCGATTCCAAAGCCAAAACTCAAGTATATTGAGTCTAGTTGATGAATCGGGAGTTTTGTTTTAGGTTTCACATGCATACACTCATGGAGTGTGCAAAAGGAATGAACTATCTTCTTGTGGTCAAGAATGAATGGAAAATGCAAGGAAGAGAGGTTTGAAGAAAGGATAAACCTTCTAAGAAGGAGGTTTTAAATGATTCTACATAGGTTGCTGCTCCAAAGAAGGAGGCATTGCTTCACCACCAAAGGCGCTTTCAATGAGAGGGAGTGCCTAGATCAGAACCAGTTCCTAAACTCAAATGCAAAGACTTAGTATCAAAGTCTATGCATTCAGGCTATTTCTAAACTCTAATCCAACTATTTTATTGATTTCATTGATGGTTGTGTGAGTTAGAACTCTAGGAAATTTGGTATCTAGGTGGTTAGTAAATCATGAATTCTATTGAATTGTTTTCATGTATTTAGAAATTGTTAAAATGTGACATCTTGAACCTAGTTTAGCTAGCTGAATCATTTGTTAATGAATTGCATTGATCTTAAGGGAAGAGAACCTTGTCTTTTACTTAGAACAATAAGTTTAAGAAGGCATGTTGAATCCAAAAGTCCTTAGGCAGTGTTTAAAATTAAGTTTGGTTAATCTTAATCATTCTCTTTCACTCACTACCTTTTGTTTAGAATCTGTTTATGATCAACAGGTTAAAAGGCTTAAGGTGGGAGTTGATGTTTAGCTTGATTGTCTAACAAAGGCAAAAGAAATCAAGTGGAAAAGACACAGCACATGGAGAATGAGTTAGAACCGATTGCCACCAAGAACAGCCACCACAAGGAGTGGAGAGGAAAGACTGGTGGAATGTGATGAATCAGCTCTCCCATGGAGTAATGTGTCATTTGGCGTGTGCTTGAAGTGAAAAACAACTCAGCACACATGCTGCAAGATCAAATCATAATCAATCACAAAGGAGGAATACTCACAAAGACTTAGTATCAAAGTCTTTGCAAAGGCTATCTCTAAACCTTTTACTTATTCCTTGATTGATTACATTCTCATTTAGAAATGTTCATAGGATGAAAGAGAACCTAGGAAGACTTTGCATTGCATTTAGAACCTAGATGGATCCAAAATTCACCTTGACATTCATCATCATCATTCTCTATTATTCTTCATCATTCTCTTAAAATCTCATCTATTCTACTTAATATCATATACTTTTAATCTCCAAATCTAATATTCTTCATATTCTTTGATACTTTAAATCTTCTATTCTCTAGACATTGTCTATTCTACCAGATACTTACAATCATTCTCTAGACCAATTTAAGACATTCATTTATGCTTATTCTTCCAAACTTGACTCTTGTTCTTGTTTTTAGTGTCAAGCTTGTGGGGGGGAAAGGAAATGAGCATTCAATGGACAAAGAAAGGGCGGTTCATGAAGAGGATCCAAGTTGGCGCAAGGTGCTGTACCTTGGTCGGGCGGTTCATGGTCGAGCCTGGTACGTGGCTGGACTTCGCTGGATCGTGGCTGGTCGATGCTGGTACAAGTGGCGCATGAAGCTGGATCGTGGCAGGTCGAAGGTGAGGTGCTGGCCGTGCTAAGGTGTCTGGTTCAAGTAATCTCATGCCAAGGACGAGCTTGGTACATGGTCGGGCTTCTCGACCCGTGGCTGACTTCGCTGGTACATATACGTGGACCTGCTGGATCCTGATCGTTCTGCGGGATAGTATCTTCGACCTGGCCAGGTACTGGATCATGGACGTGCCTATGTCTGTGCTGAGTTTGGAATGGACAAGCTGGAGCTGGAGGTGCAAACAAGGACAATCACATTCAGGGAGTGTCTGGCACAAGCAAGGACAACACAAGAAGTGGGTCTGGTGCAAACAAGGGCATTGAAGGTGTCTGGTGCATTCAAAAGCTTTCAAGGCACAAAGAAGGATATTCCAAAAAGGAGATATCTGGTGCATACAAAGGCTTTCAAGTCACAAACAAGGACATTCAAAGATTAGTCTGGCACACTCAAGGGCTTCCAAGCTGTCTGCCAAAACCAAGTGAGCATAAGAAGTGTGCTCAGTCTGTTTTTCTCATGGAGGCCGCAAGTAAGGTCATCAAAATCATCTGTCATCAATTGAGGATTGAACCAATGGCCATCAAGCTACCAAGTCTCATGGAGAAGGAGTAAGCTGATGGAAAGTGATGAATCACCTCAGGACCAAATTCTCTCATCAAAGGTTCTATCTAGGATAAGTTCTTTAAACTCTATGATTTTTAGGTTGAGAATTAGGCTAGATATTATACTTGATACCAGACTTGATATTACTCAAGTTCTGGAATACTAATCTTTATTTTTGAGTTGCTATGATGTTTTTAGATCAGGAAGTGATGAAAACAGTCATAAGCATGACTTACCCTACATCAATTAGTGGAAGCATGGTGGAAAAATGTTTAGGAGATAAGTGTGCTCACTCTACTTAAGCTTAATTCTACAATCTTATTCTCTTGAGTTAGGCTTATTGAAAGTAGAAGGTGAAGCAAAATGAAGCTGGTCAAAGGGGATCAAAAACATATAAGGGAAGAGAACCATGTGATCATGATGAATCCAGAAGAGAACCATGTGATCATGATGAATCCAAAGCCTTAATGTGGAGTCCTTAGAGAGCCAGACTGGTCTAGAACATATCATTCAAATCGCCATCCACTCTTATAAAAGGGAAGTTAAAATCATTCTTACATTATAATGCATTTGTTTAGCTTGTGAGAATTGATACATGCATGTATATGTATGTGAAACAGGTTTAAATTGAAGGCTTTAAGGAAAGCTGGATCATAATCACCTCTTAAAGACAAGGAGTCAAAAGAAAGGGGGAGAAATGGACCAGACTTAAAAGGAGCTTCAAGACAACCATTCACAAGCGTTTGTCATTAAGGCCTTTATCCAAGGATCTATGGAGCTCTCTGGTGAATTTAAAGCTCATAGATTCAATGGCCAATCCCTAAGCTAAGAAGACTTCACTCTTTTTCCCTTAGTATTGGTTTTGTCCCAAAGGGTTTTCCATACTAAGGTTTTTAATGAGGAAGTTCTTTAAGGTTACAAGCTTGGTTTCTATGAACATTAATCAAGCTTGAAAGGGAGTAAAGAGGAAGAAGGAGGAAGTCTCTTCATCTGTGCAAGTTCAACCATTCACCCATGCTTAAACTTGAGGGGGAGTGTTGGAATGAAGAAGAAATGATGAAAGATGAAAGCCTTCAATTACAAGTATAAAGGCGTGAGTATCTAGGTCAAAGGAGAGTGTCTAAGGCTTGTTTGTGTTCTAGTGTTATGTTATCCTTATAAGCCATTCAAGTATAAGGCTATCCTTGTTTCCAAACAAGCCTAGACTAGATTAGTATAAATACCTTACTCTCTTCACATTTGTATGTAAGATGAATCATTCTCTTCATAATAATAAAAATAAATCCTTTCTCTCTCTAAAACTCTCTCTTCACCAATGGTGAATCATTATTTCTCATTCTCACATTTGGAACATGCATGTGAAACATTAAAGTCCTAGCCACCTCCATCAAGTGCCGATTCTTTCTCTCAGCAACACCATTCTGCTGAGGTGTATAAGGGCAACTTGTCTGATGTGTAATTCCTTTTTCAGCAACAAAAGTGTTTGAATGCATGACTCATGTACTCCCCACCATTATCTGACCTTAAACATTTGATTTGAACATTATATTGGTTAGAAATGTGAGATTGAAAGTTCTTAAACGCTTCTAAGACCCTATCCTTAGATGGAAGCAAGGTGATCCAAGTGTATTTTGATTTCTCATCTATAAAAGTAACAAAGTATTTATGATTATCTCTTGATTCACATGGTGATGTCCAAACATCAGAATGAATAAGTTCAAAACATTCATTGTAAATCGTTTTAGATAAGGGAAATACATTCCTACAATGTTTACCAAGGATACTGTTGGAATAAGTAAGCAATTCACCAAGGGAAGGAGTGTTAACGGCTAGTAATGAATCTTCTAGAAGGATTGGTGACTCACCTCTGCCAGCACAAAAGGGGAAAGAGGCGCCAGCACTAAAGAGGAAGCTCACACTCTTACCTAAAGTAGTCGCTTCTAGGTTATCTATTTCTGTATAAAAGGATCATTAAGGTCTCTCTTTGTAATCAAGAAATCCTATTCTAATAATATGTGTTTACTCAATCTCTCGCCTAAAACTCTCTCCAAACTCTCTCCACTCTTCCTAAACTTCTAAAACTATCATGGTATCAGAGCGTTTGCTCACAAATCTTCCCTGAATCATTCGTAAACTCTTATTTTCTCTTTCTTTTCAATCCGCAAATCTTTTCTTCTCTGAATCTTAAAGCACTTAATCTATGGTAAACATGTTCTAGCCTATCCTCTCTGAGATCTAAGATCCTCAGAACCATTGGTGATGAGTTGAGGAAGACTAGATGTGGGTATCATGCGGATTATAATAGTCTTTGCTGGGACCAGTTCTTGCTCTTTCTCTCGCGGCCATTGATGTACGGACCATAGCTCATATTCCACAAGTTTGAAACTTGTTTCTACTCAAAAGAAGAACTAAAAGGCTACTTAAAGCTTCACGGTTCAAAATACTTTCAAAAGGAGCCATCTTTCAACCTCCTTCACTGAGCCGTATTCATCTTCCTCTTCGTGCTGTTGAAACCCAGAATCCGTACACCCTTCTAATCTCCTCAAAGGCAGCTCCTCTTGTCTCCTTTCTCAACAAACCCTTCCTTCCTGCATCCGGTGAAGTCATTTAAGACCAAAAGAAGGCATTTTGCTTCAAGATTCAAGAAGAGGGTTTTGTATCTGTCCGTACAAGTTCGAGGGTTTTACAGCTGAAGTTCCAGACTAAGTAAAGGAGGCTCCTTTCGTCCCATTTCAAGTCTTCTTACCAGAACCAATCATCAATCTACTCAAACAACAGTGATCTTTGCCTTACCGTGAAGACCAAGCTTTATCCACCATTGCTGTACGGACCTAAAACCTTCCTCATGGAGAACACTCGCCAAATAGCCGTTCCAGTGATCCTTAAAGGTTTAAACTATGTCTTATGGTCTCGCATGATAAAGACTGCTCTTGGAGGCCGGGGTTTGGGAGATCATCTCCTATTTAATGAAGCACCTCCTAGTCTAATCCAGAATGAAGATGGTGATGAAATGGTCATCACGGATGAGCGAAAGTGGCATCAGGAGGACCTATATGTCCTATCCGTTCTGCAAAACTCCTTAGATGGTCCAATCCTGGAGTCCTACTCACACTGTGAAACATCAATGGAACTATGGACTATTCTCAAGAAGGTCTATGGCAACACCTCCAACCTTAGCAGGATCTTTCAAGTCAAGCAGGCCATCAACAATCTAAGTCAAGACGATCCAGACTTCACCTCCTTGTTTGGGAAGTTCAGTTCCTTATGGGCAGAATTAGATATGCTCCGACCTGTGTCCTTTGATCCTGAAGTCATTAAGGAAAGGCGGGAACAAGATAAAGTATTTAGCCTTCTCATGATTCTCAGTCCCACATACAACGATCTCATTAAACACATCTTGAGGGCAGATAAACTCCCTTCCCTTGAAGATGTATGCTCTCAAATACAGAAGGAATCCGGATCAAATGGATTGTTTGGAAGAAAAGGTGACCTTCTCACGGCTCACAAAAGCACATACAAGACTGAAGAAGAACCCATCTCAGCAAATAAAGGGTTTTACAAACCGGAAGACAAGAAGAGCATAATGTGTGATCATTGTAAACGGAAAGGACATTCCAGAGATAAGTGTTGGATTCTTCATCCACATCTCAAGCCAAACAAGTGGAAGGAAGTTCCTAGAGCTCATTTCACTCAGGAAACTGGATACTATCCCAAGAAGAACCTCCCATACCAAATCGCTAACGGCCTGCTACTTAATCAACAGACTTCCGACCAAAATCCTTCATGACATTTCACCGTTTGAGGTACTTACTAAAACCAAACCTCATCTTGATCATATTAGAGTATTTGGATGTGTTTGCTATTGGACAGTGGCGTTACTAAAGGCAGCTCAGTCTAGTGTGATAAGCACTCTGGTCACTTGATAAGGAAGGGATAGTCACACATGATAAGATGAGAAGATAAGGAAGCATGTATGTTGATAAGTTCAGTTGCAACGGTCCTATATGTACTCTTACTTATCCCTAGCCTAGGCGACCTAGGAGTCTTTCTGTTTAAGGCTATGCAGCCTCCTTGTAATCGCTCACTCTAATATAATAAGATTCTATTATATTCCTCTTATGGCTAAACTCTATATGTTCTTGATATGTTCTTGATGTTTATAATCTAATCTATTCAAAACTTCTCCTTAATCTTTCCTAAAACTAACATGGTATCAGAGCAGGATATGATTCTCACATAGCTTCCGCATTCTTAAACTCATTCCTTCTCTTCTACTCTTTATATTTCTGGCTATACCGCAAACGCTTTCCTTGAGATAAACATGTTTAAGTCTGTCTTCTCTGAGATCCAGGATCCTCAGAACCATGGGTGATGAGTTGAAGAAGACTAGGCATGGTTATCTCTCGCGTTTAAGTTGTTTTCAAGTTTAGCCAGCTTTTTCACCATTGTTGTACGGACACATTTCTGGATAGTGAGTTCTTAGTGTAAAAATAGCTGCTTTCTGTGTTGGGGTAGTAAAAGGAGTAAGCTTGAACTCATTCATGGCCTAAATAATACAAGGGGAGTTGTTTAGAGCTAAGTGGGTGAGTGTCCGTACTCACCTTCTTCGACCAAACCCGAACCAGAGTCCGTACACTACACCAAAACTGTCTAAAAATAGCTCATTTATCCTAAAGGTAGGTCATTTCTAGCTTAACAAAGAAAGGCTTAAGGTCTTAGAAGGGTAGAGTTGCATCCTGAGCATAAACCTTCTTAAACCTTGTGCACCCTGTTTTTCTCAAACCCTCGTGTTCTCAAACCCTCGTGTTTTTCATAAAACCTACCCCTTTCAAGATGGAGAACACACGGCCCATGGTCATTCCAGTCACCCTCAAAGGCCTTAACTACCTTCTCTGGTCTAGAATGGTAAAAACTACTCTCGGTGGCCGAGGACTTGGAATGCATCTCCTTCTTGATGAAGCTCCACCTAAGACGTTTCAACAGGAGGATGGACAGGAGATTATGATTGTGGATGAAGAAAAATGGATTCAAGAGGATCAGTTTGTTCTGTCTATCATTCAAAGTTCATTGGATGGACCTATCTTGGAGGCATACTCGTATTGTGAAAGTGCTAGGGAGCTATGGGAAACACTCAAGAAGGTTTACGGTAACACTACAAATTTAAGTAGGGTGTTTGAAGTGAAGAGAGCAATCAACAACCTTCACCAAGAGGACTTGGAGTTTACAGCTCATTTTGGCAAGTTTCGCTCCTTGTGGGCTGAGCTTGAAATGTTGAGACCGAACTCAACTGATCCAGAGGTTCTCCTTGCAAGACGTGAACAAGACAAGGTCTTTGGTCTCCTTCTCACCCTGAATCCTATGTACAATGACTTGATCAAGCACCTCCTGAGATCAGATAAGCTTCCATCCCTAGAAGAAGTTTGCGCTTACATCCAGAGGGAACAAGGCTCTCATGGTCTTCTAAGTGGAAAGGGAGAGCTTGTGACAGCAAACAAAGGTGTCTACTTCAAGCAAGATGACAGAAGGGGGTCGTTCTGTGAGCACTGCAAGAGGAAGGGCCATACTAAGGAAAAATGCTGGATTCTCCACCCACATCTCAAGCCATCCAAGTTCAGAGATGTCCGAGCCAATATCACCAAGGCTAAAGCTGACCAGGGAACATCCTCACGCAATCCAGAGGAAGATGGAATGGCGGTGATCAATGCTCAAGCTGCACAAGTAGCCGGTCAAGATCAAGTGGTGAAGCGGTCAGAACTGGATGCTATTATCAAAGCCCTGAAAGAAAGCTATGGTAATGGTATGGGGTTCTCTTTTCATGCTACTGCTCATACTATAAAACTGGATGAAAGACCATTAGTGATTGATTCTGGAGCATCCCATCATATGATTAGCAATATTGAACTGATTAAGGACTTAGAACCGGCTAAGGGTCATGTTGTGATTGCAAATGGGGATAGAATTCCAATTAAAGGGGTAGGAAACTTAGAACTATTTGATAGAAAGACTAGAGCTTTCTTTATGTCTGATTTCACCTCTAATTTAGTTTCTGTTCATAAGGCCACAAATGACTTGGATTGCAATGTTATCTTCACTCCTAATGATGTACATTTTCAGGATATTAAGACAAGCAAGTTGCTTGGGAAAGGAAGAACTAAGGATGGTCTTTATCTGCTGGGAAATGATCAACCTTTAGCTTCTGTTTTATGTTCTTTAAATTCTACTCCTGTTTATGCTAATAATGTGTTATGGCACGCTAGACTAGGACACCCTCACTCTCGGGCTTTAGGCTTGATGTTACCTAATGTTGTGTTTAAAAATGATAATTGTGAGGCATGTATCTTAGGTAAACATTGCAAGTCTGTTTTCACTAAGTCTGGAACCGTTTATGAAAAGTGTTTTGATCTTGTGCATTCAGATGTGTGGACTGCTCCTTGCTTATCTAGAGAGAATCAGAAATATTTCATTACTTTCATAGATGAGAAATCCAAATACACCTGGATAACCTTAATGCAATCAAAGGATAGAGCTTTAGAGGCCTTTGTGAACTTTCAAAATTATATCACTAACCACTTCAATGCAAAGATTAAAATCTTTAGAACAGACAATGGTGGAGAGTATACAAGTCATGCCTTCAGAGATCATCTCAATAAGCACGGAATTCTCCATCAAACGAGTTGTCCCTACACACCCCAACAGAATGGTGTGGCTGAGAGAAAGAATCGTCACCTGATGGAAGTAGCCAGGGCAATGATGTTTCATACAAAGGTTCCTAAGAGGTTTTGGGGAGATGCTGTCCTTACCGCATGTTATCTTATTAACAGGACTCCTACCCGAGTCCTCAATGATCTCTCCCCATTTGAGGTATTAAACGCTCTTAAACCTTCTCTAACCCACTTGAGAGTGTTTGGTTGCCTGTGCTTTGTTTTGATTCCAGGAGAGAACCGAACCAAGCTTGACGCTAAGAGTGCACGGTCCATGTTCATTGGGTATTCTACTACCCAAAGAGGCTACAAGTGCTATGACCCTGAAGCTAGGAAGGTGTTGGTGTCTCGTGATGTTAAGTTTATTGAGAACACTGGCTACTATAGTGATCAAAAGTGGGATAACTTGGTTGATCTTGCTGGTTCTTCCCTGGACCGGGCCACTAGCCTTCGGAATATCCTTGATCATTTTGGCATACCTTCACCATTCCAACCTGGTTCTACCGGTGTTCCATGTCCTCAACCTAGTTCATGTCCTGTTCCTGGCTTGGCTCCTGTTCAACCAGCTGTCCCGCATGAAATTACCTCGACCTGGTCAGAACCTAGCTCACCCGGAGGTGGTCCAACATTGTCCCGGACTGGACCAAGCTTACCGCAGCAAGACCTTAACTCTTCCCGGCCAGACATTGATCGTGAGGGGGGACATCTTGAAGAAGACAGTGATCAAGAAAGGACCGGCTCTTCTTCTGAAGGTCACGATCAAAGGCAAGAGCGGGAAGAAGAACCATCAGGGACAGCTCAACCTCTAAGGAGAAGCACAAGACTCAGGAAGGATCCATCAAACTGGGTGAACACAAGGGTCTATTACAATGCAAATGCGGTTGCTCATCCCTCTCAAGTTGTTTGCTCATTTGCTTCATTCCCTGAAGAGCACAAGACCTTTATTAGCAGCCTGGATCAGGGACACATTCCAACATCCTATGAAGAGGCTAAGGAACTCAAAGTCTGGAGGGATGCTATAAGTGATGAGACAGAGGCCATGGAAAGGAATCACACATGGGATGAAGCCGTGTTACCCAAGGGAAAGAAGGCAGTAAGCTCAAAGTGGGTATTTACGATCAAATACAAGAGTAATGGAGATGTGGAAAGATATAAGGCCAGGTTGGTCGCAAGAGGCTTCACTCAGACCTATGGAGAAGATTTTGGTGATACCTTTGCCCCTGTAGCAAAACTCCATACCGTGAGGATTGTCCTATCCTTAGCAACAAATCTGGATTGGGAATTGTGGCAGATGGATGTAAAGAATGCCTTCTTGCAAGGAGAGCTAGAGGAAGACGTGTACATGCGGCCACCTCCAGGTCTAGAAGGGATTGTTCAACCAGGCAAGGTCTTGAGATTGAGAAAGGCTATTTATGGATTAAAACAATCACCTAGGGCCTGGTATCACAAGTTAAGCATGACACTAAGGGACAGAGGATTCAGGAAATCAGAAGCTGATCACACACTGTTCACATCTTCTAGCCGGTCAGGTATCATAGTTGTGTTGGTCTATGTGGATGATATCATTATCACAGGTGATGATAGGGAAGGGATCAAGGATACCAAAGCCTACCTTAAGTCCATCTTTGACATTAAAGATTTAGGCTTGCTTAAGTATTTCCTAGGGATTGAGATATGTCGCTCTAAAGAGGGATTATTCTTATCTCAAAGGAAATACACACTTGACCTTTTGTCTGAAACAGGAAAGCTAGATGCAAAACCAGTGACCACACCTCTGGAGGACAGTTACAAAGCTATCAATGAGGGGGAGTTTGAAGATCAACCATTCAATAATCCGCAACTCTACAGAAGACTAGTAGGTAAGTTAATCTATTTAACTCTTACTAGACCTGATCTTTGCTTTTCTGTGAATCAGGTTAGCCAGCATATGCAAGAGCCGAAGGTCCATCATTGGAACATGCTGGAGAGAATTCTTAGATACTTGAGAGGAACTTCTGAGCAAGGAATCTGGATGGGAGCCAATGGAAGCTCAGAAATAGTGGGATACTGTGATGCTGACTGGGCTGGTGATAGAGAAGACAGGAGGTCTACCACAGGCTACTGTACCTTTGTTGGTGGAAACTTGGTCACATGGAAGACAAAGAAGCAGAAGATTGTGTCTTGTTCAAGCGCAGAGGCTGAATATCGTGCAATGAAGAAGCTCACCAATGAGTTAACATGGATCAAGGCCATTCTGAAGGACTTGGGTATAGAAACAGTTAGACCAATGACCATGCATTGCGACAACCAAGCAGCCATTCACATAGCATCCAATTCTGTATTCCACGAGAGAACTAAACACATAGAAGTTGACTGTCACAAGGTGAGGCAAGCAGTGGAGCAAGGAGTAGTCTTACCATGCTACACCAGAAGTATGGATCAACTTGCGGATATCTTCACCAAGGCAACAACTTCTAAGGTATATGAGTCCATTCTACCTAGGCTTGGACTCTTTGATATGTCTTATCCATGAATCCTCTAATCATAAGCAATCATACTCTTTTTCCCTTATGATGCTTTTGTCCCATTGGGTTTTACATCGTAAGGTTTTTAATGAGGTGGTTGTTTATGATTTCCAAGCTAAGTTCTTCATCAGAATTTAGCTTGAGGGGGAGTATTGGACAGTGGCGTTACTAAAGGCAGCTCAGTCTAGTGTGATAAGCACTCTGGTCACTTGATAAGGAAGGGATAGTCACACATGATAAGATGAGAAGATAAGGAAGCATGTATGTTGATAAGTTCAGTTGCAACGGTCCTATATGTACTCTTACTTATCCCTAGCCTAGAAGACCTAGGAGTCTTTCTATTTAAGGCTATGCAGCCTCCTTGTAATCGCTCACTCTAATATAATAAGATTCTATTCTATTCCTCTTATGGCTAAACTCTATATGTTCTTGATATGTTCTTGATGTTTATAATCTAATCTATTCAAAACTTCTCCTTAATCTTTCCTAAAACTAACACTCTTGATGTCAGCTGGAGCCGATCGAAAAACACCCTTATGCGCCACCACCATTTCACTTTTGTGCCCAAAGAGTTCATGTGACCCCTGTTCCTTTTGAATCTTTGCACAAACATCCTCAAGACTTGGTAGCTTATCTTCCCTGAGAATATGTTTTATCAAGTCAGTGTATGAATTGTTCAAAGTCAAAAGCAGCCCAAACACCTTATCTTGCTCTCTCCTTTCAAGAAGAGTGAGTGGATCAATTGAAGCTGGTCTAAGCATCTCCAGCTCTGCCCACAAGGCTCTGAATGATCCATAGTGTTTGGTAAACTCAACATCTTCCTGTTTAAGCTCATTCAAAGCTTTCTTTACCTCAAATATTCTTAAGAGGTTAGTAGTATTGCCATAAACTGTCTTTAATGTCTCCCAAAGTTCCTTAGCACTAGAGCAATAAGAGTATGCTTCTAAAAGAGAACTAGCTAGAGAGCATTGAAGAATAGCCAATACCATTTGATCTTGCTGAAACCAGAGGGCATGTTCAGCATGTTCAACTTGAGATTCATCATCGGTTAGCATAGGTGCGGATTGCTGAATGTGATTCCACAGCCCTTTGCTGCATAGAGTGGTCCGTATCGTCCTGGACCAAAGCAAATAATTTGCTCCTTGAAGCATTACAGGAGCTTTCATTTGAGGATTCATCTCCATTGGATCGAATTCAAGTCTGCACAGACAAAAACAACAAGCGCAGCCACACACGAACCAACAAGAGACCAAGACGAGATAACCACACTTTCAGCAGACTACTACTTGCCTAATCCGTCAACAATTAACTTCAAATACTCCACACAATGAACCAGCAGAAGATCCAGAGAAAAAAAATTGAGTTTATCACCAATTTTGAATTTCCCGCCTAAATCAGTTAGATCCTAGCTTCCTTCTTTTGCAAGAAATCGAATTTTGAAAGTAAGAACTCAGTAAATTGTAATCAAATCTCCAGAATTCCTTCACAAGAACCTAAATCAAGATCGGATCAATCCAGAATTGAAAAGGATCGAGCAAGGATTGAAGATCAAAGCCGAGTACCAAGAAGCGCGCGAACTAGAACCGATTTCAAGAAATCGACGAAGAAGACTTCGAAACTTGAAATTGAGCAAAGCGGACCTCCCGATTCATCATCTGGACTCAATAAACTTGAGTTTTGGCTTTGGAAACGCTTAATTTGGTGAAGAATCGAAGTAGTTATGCACCTTTGAAATCCAGGTACCTTCGGCGGAGATCGTCGCGAACCACCGTGGAGAAGATTTGATGTAACTTTTGATTCAAGCAACCAAATTCAATGAAATCAACGAGGAAATCCACAGAATTCGCCGGAGAATCGTCCTGGAGAAAGAATCTGGCAAGAAATCGTGAATTCTTGTGGTGGAGGATCGACGAACACGGCGGATCCGCGACGTACTTCTCTTCGAGGCTGGGTTGTTGATCGCGAGTTAGAAACAGAAAGATTTCAAAATTCTTGTGCCAGTTTGATCAAACTTGGCTCTGATACCATGAAAGATTTGATGATTGAGAGAATTTGAGAATTAGAGATTGAGAGAGAAAGAGATTTAGAGAGAAAAGAGAATGATCTTATTATGATTTTTAGAAAAATGAATTTTCATACTTACAAAGAGAGTGAGAGACATCTATTTATACTAATCCTATTCTAGACTTGTTTGGATACAGAGATACACTTATCATTAACCTACACAAGTCTAAGACAAACACATGGAGATGTCGCCAATACTTCACTTAGATGCATTCATCATTCTTCTTCATTCCAACACACATCAGCATATGTTTCCAGCAATGTATTCACCTCTGATGGTAGCTTGATATCTGCTTTATCTACACTCAAAAGCTCTTTAAACATCAGTAGAAGAACATGTTCATCTCCCTTACCAATGGCTTTTCGAATGTCACTGGAGTTGATTAAGAAGTTCTCTTTGCGTTTACTCCCATCCTTAGCCATTTTTGTTTGCATGTCCCTCACTTGTTGAGGTGATAATGGAGCCAGTTTGTACCTGCGCTTTTTATGCTCAAAAGAATAGAGATTAGTCCGTCCATTATGTGTGGTTTCCCTGTCAAACTGCCATGGACGTCCCAATAAGAGATGACCAGCTTGCATCGGGACCACATCACATATCACTTGATCATGGTATCGTCCCACACTAAATGGAACCTTAACTTGATCGGATATGTGTAACTCAGCCTTATCATTGAGCCACCTCAACTTATAAGGATGAGGGTGTTTAGTTCTTTCAAGGCCAAGTTTGTCTACCATATAAGAACTAGCTACATTAGTACAAGAACCTCCATCAATGATTAGAGAACATACCTTTCCCTGAATGGTGCACCGAGTATGGAAGATGTTTTCTCGTTGTGCAACCTCTTCAGGACCTACCATTGCATTAAGAACTCTTCTCATCATCAAAAGCTCTCCTGAGTCTGGGTACTCTATGTCCTCTGGTTCACCATAGTCATGGGATTCCTCTTCTCCTTCGTCTTGAGACTCGTAGTCTCCAGCTGGTGTGAGGATCATGGCTCGTTGATTAGGACACTCTCTTGCCATATGTCCTCTCCCATTGCACTTGAAGCACAAAATGTCTCGGCTCCGTTGAGTGGAAGCAGTTGGCGTGGCATGTTGAGGCGCACTAGGGCCAGGTTTGGTCAACTTGGTGAGTTCACTCACTTTGCTCTTGAACCGGCTATCTCCTGGTGTACTAGTGTTCCTCTCTGTTGGCTTAAATGTGGGGTTCCAGATGGTCTTAGGCCGAGTATTGTTTGCTGCCTTGCGCTTGTTCTGTTGTTCAATCTGAATGGCAAGATGTAACAACTCTCCTAAGTCATGGTATGTTTGTCTCTCAACCTTCCTAGCAATCTTTTCTTGCAAACCATCCACAAATTGTGCCATTAGACTCTCCAGAGAGTCTTCTACTTCCAACCGGTTTCTCAGATGCTCAAATTCCTCATAATACTCCTCCACACTCTTGTTGCCTTGTGTCAAACGTCTAAAACGCTTCTGCATATCTCGGTGAAAGTGTGGTGGTACATAGCGCCTTCTCATAATGTATTTGAGCTCTTCCCAAGTCACTATATTCCCATATCGGTTCCTCCTCCTCTCAGTCACTTCTCTGTCCCACCAAGTAAGAGCATGGTCAGTGAACTGGGCTGTAGCTAAAGCTACTCTCCGTGGATCAGCATATCTATAGTATTCGAAAATATGCTCCATCCTTCTCTCCCAATCAAGATAAGCTTCTGGGTCCACTCTTCCAGCAAAGGTTGGTGGATTAAGCTTAACATCAGGAGCTGGGTACTGTGGTTGTTGTGGTGGTGCATGGAATGGTGGTGCATGGGCATGGAATGGTGGTGCTTGAAAAGGTGGTGTTTGAGCTGATTGCTCTCCCAAGCCACGCGCTTCTCCTTGCCTAGCAGTTTCAGGTATGTCTGGTCTTCCAGGCTGCAAGAGTTGCCCCAAACGATCCATACCAGCTGCCATGTTGCTGAGTTGCCCATTGATGGCTGCTAGCATTTGGATCATGGCATTAGTGGCGTCTACTTGTTCTGAGCTATCAGACATTGTTGTTCTGGACAAGGATTCGATCCAGTCGAGGAGTGGTCGATTCTCTAGGCGATCGGTCGATCTTAAAATTCGTCCGTAGAAGGTTGGATCGATCGGTCTGTTTGGGGATCGGTCAATCTTAGATGTGATCGACCCGAGGTACGATCGGTCGATCTAGGTCCGCTCGGTCGATCTTGTAATTGTCCGCAAAAGTGGATCGGTCGATCTAAAGTTGATCGATCGTTCCTGTTCTTTTACGTCTAGGGTTTCCACTAATTTAAAGTCTCCCCGCAGCCGCTTTGCAGAGGGAGATCGATCGATCCAAAGAGGGATCGGTCGATCTGGTCTCGGGTTTTCCTCTCGCTTAAGTTCCTGTCAGCTGTAGACAAACCAAAACCAAAGTGAAATACGAAATTCCTAGCCGTTTTTTTCCTCTAGTTTCGTCTACAGACTCTAGAATCCTACTAGTTTAAAAGTGTCTAACTATTCTAAACTCGTTTCTACTAATAATTCAGACTCAATTCCAAGGGACTAAGAATCTGTCAGTTTTTTTTTTTTTTTTTTTTTTTTAAGTGTGAATGAAAGTTGCAGACAAAAAGTTAAAAAGAGATAGGTTTAGACACTCCCTGAGAAGGTAGAATCTTCAGCTCTGATACCAAAAGATGATACACGCTCTGGTTGTCAGAAGAGGATGCAGACCAATGGGTTAGTGTTTGTGCCAACAAGGGAGATCCTCTCCTGGTTAAACACGAAGGGGGGAAGCGATTTGGACCACACGAGGGAGGAATGATCTCGTGATACACCAAGGTTCTTCGCGCCTGGATGACAGATCAAGGCAGAAGAATTCGATTGCTACAGATTAAGGAAAAATCGACTAGGGCTCTGAAATTTGCTGTCAAATTAATTCTGTCTGTCATTCCAGGGGAGGCTAAGGTTTTAATTACCCTAGCCTAAAAAAAAACAACAAGTAGTTTTAAAAGAAAAAACAACAAGGCGTTCAAAATTACACCAAAAACTACAAACAGTTTAAAACTTAAAAACCAGAAATTATACTAAGTGTTGAAGACTGCTGTAGCTTGTCTTCATTGGAGGGTCCTCATCTTCTGATTATTCCAGGGGCTGGTAAAAGGTTATTATCGTAGAACAGGCCCTATCTTGCACACTAGAGGTGTTGCCTCGTTAAAACCCCCTTCAGAAAACCCATAGGGACAAAACCGAAGGTAGGAAAAAGAGTACAATTCCCTAGCATGTCTTTGTGTGTCTTTACTCTATAGTGATAGTAAAGACACCAGAAGATGATGTCTGACACTGGAGAAGCTCGCACGAGATGCTTGAAAATGGGTCTTCTCCCTTGCTGCTGTCGATGACTGAGGGTGGACAAAGACTAGCTGATCCTTGCTCGAGCACAAATTCTACAAGATGGTTGAACTTGTGTGCGATGGCTCTGGCTCTCTGGCGAGTTATGGGTCCATTAGGTACTTGAGGGATGATCTGCACTCCCTCTGGTTCAGCTGTCATTGTTGAAGAGCCGATGTCCTGATCAGAGTGAGTCCCTTAACTAGAGGGATCATACTCTTTTTCCCTCAAAGTTGTTTTTGTCCCATTTGGGTTTTACACTTTGAGGTTTTTAATGAGGTGATCTCCTATAGTTTGTCCAAGCTTAACCATTCATCATAGTTAAGCTTGAGGGGGAGTGTTAGATTAATCATGTATGTTAGATTAGTCATGTAATCACCTAGGTAAATAAGAGTAGGCGTGTGTATTAAGTGTGATTAACACATCATGTAATCACCTATAAATACCCTTTTACTTCACATTTTCGAATTAATTCAATACTACTCTATTCTCAAAACTCTTTCATTCACAATTCTCTCTCACATTCTCTCTAGCATTCGATATCAATCTTTCACCATTCTTCAATAATCTTCATCATTCTTCAAATCTTACATAAAAATGTTGAACCAGCCATAGGAAATGTTTTGATTGCAAATGGTACTAATGTGCCAATAGAAGGAGTAGGAGATCTTAGGCTATTTAACAAAGAAACTCGTGCCTTTTACATGCCATCATTCACCTCAAATTTACTATCTGTCAAAAGAGCCACAACAGATTTAAATTGCCATGCTATTTTTGGGCCTAATGACTTTGTGTTTCAGGATATTGAAACTCAAGAGGTTCTTGGAAAAGGTGTTACAAGAAACGATTTATATGTGCTTGAAGACCTCTCTTCCAACCGCTTAGTTACTTGCTTTTCCAATTTGAATAAATCTAAAATGAATGGTGGTTTATGGCATGCCAGGCTTGGTCATCCTCATTTTAAAGTTCTAGAAATAATGTTTCCTAGGATGTCTTTCAATAATGATTTATGTGAAGCTTGTATCCTAGGAAAACACTGTAGGTCTGTTTTTCCTAAGTCTCAAACAATGTATGCCAATTGCTTTGATCTTGTTCACTCTGATGTATGGACTGCACCATGTTTATCTAGAGATAATCAGAAATACTTTGTTAGTTTTATTGATGAGAAATCTAAATACACTTGGATAACCTTAATGCCATCTAAGGGTAGAGTTCTGGAAGCATTTATGAACTTTAATAAATATGTGACTAACCAGTATGATGCAAAGGTTAAGTGTTTTAGATCAGACAATGGGGGAGAGTATACTAGCCAAGCATTCAAACATTACCTCAACAAACAAGGAATTGAGCATCAAACAAGTTGCCCCTATACCCCCCAACAGAATGGCGTTGCTGAAAGAAAGAACCGGCACCTCATGGAGGTCACTCGAGCTTTGATGTTTCATATGAAGGTGCCTAAACGTTTCTGGGGAGATGCATTACTTGCAGCTTGCTACCTGATCAACCGTATTCCAACCAAGACATTACTAGATCTGAAAGATTTGATGATTGAGAGAATTTGAGAATTAGAGATTGAGAGAGAAAGAGATTTAGAGAGAAAAGAGAATGATCTTATTATGATTTTTAGAAAAATGAATTTTCATACTTACAAAGAGAGTGAGAGACATCTATTTATACTAATCCTATTCTAGACTTGTTTGGATACATAGATACACTTATCATTAACCTACACAAGTCTAAGACAAACACATGGAGATGTCGCCAATACTTCACTTAGATGCATTCATCATTCTTCTTCATTCCAACACTCCCCCTCAAGCTTAAGACATGGAGAATGCCTAAGCTTGCAACCATGAAGCATTACCTCATTAAAAACCTAGAGAAGGAAAACCCAATTGGGACAAAACCTTTTCTAGGGAAAAAGAGTATAACACTCCATGTTGGGATCATTGGTATGGAAGAGACATCAAACCAAGTCTAGGGTAGATGGAACCGCCTGTCTTCAAGGTTACAGCTTTGGTAAACACATCAGCTAGCTGATCTTCACTCCTTGTGTAGCAAGGTAGAATTGTACCATTACCAATAGCTTCCCTTACCTTATGACAGTCAACCTCAATATGCTTGGTTCTCTCATGAAACACAGAGTTAGAGGCAATGTGTATGGCAGCTTGATTATCACAATGGACAGTGATTGGAGATTCTAAGCTCTCGCCTAAAATGTCAAAGAGGAGTTGCTTCAACCAAATGCATTCTGTTGTGAGCTTCCTCATGGCCCTGTATTCAGCCTCTGCACTAGAACAAGATACAACCTTTTGCTTCTTAGTCTTCCAAGTTACAAGATTACCTCCTATGAAAGTGCAATAGCCAGTTGTGCTTCTCCTATCTTCTCTGTCTCCTGCCCAATCTGCATCACAATAGCCTACAACCTCTGTGTTCTTATTACATCCCATCCATATACCTTGTTCCTTAGTTCCTTGCAGATATCTCAAAATGCGAATGATCATATCCCAATGCCTTGTCCTTGGGTCTTGCATATGTTGAGATACCTGATTTACTGCAAAACATAGGTCAGGTCTAGTGATGGTTAAGTAAATAAGCTTACCAACCACCTGTCTGTACAATTTTGCATCATGAAACTTGTCATTTCCTAGCTCCCCCTCAGGTTCTATTTTGTAGCCTTCTTCAAGGGGTGTCTTAGCTGGTTTAGCTTCAAACATGCCTGTGGAGGTTAGTAAATCCACAATATATTTCCTTTGAGATAAGAAGAGACCTTCCTTGAATCTACATATTTCAATTCCTAAGAAATATTTCAATTCTCCTAGATCCTTAATATCAAAAACACTTTTCAAATAGGTTTTAGTTGATTCAATACCAACTTTATCACTTCCTGATATGATTATGTCATCCACATAGATAAGTATAACCACAATACCTTCCTTACTCTTAAGTGTAAACATGGTGTGTTCAACTTCTGACCTTTTGAAACCTCTATCCCTTAGAGTTACATTCAGCTTATGATACCAAGCTCTTGGAGATTGCTTAAGACCATAGATTGCCTTTCTTAGTCTGAGAGTGTTGCCACCATTAACTTCATCTTCCAAACCTGGTGGTGGTGTCATGTACACTTCTTCCTCTAGTTCACCTTGTAAGAAAGCATTCTTAACATCCATTTGGAACAAGTCCCATTCAAGGTTAGTAGCAAGAGAAAGAACAACATTAACAGAGTGAAGTTTAGCTACTGGAGCAAAGGTATCCCTATAGTCTTCACCATAAGTCTGTGTGAATCCTCTAGCCACCAACCTAGCTTTATACCTATCTATCTCACCATTGCTTTTATACTTAATGGTGAATATCCATTTTGAACTTACAGCCTTTTTTCCTTTTGGTAAGATGGCTGGGGCATAGGTTCCATTCTTCTCCATAGCTTGTTTCTCATCTTGAATGGCATCTCTCCATTCCTTAATCTCCATAGCCTCCTCATAGCTTTTAGGAATCTGTTCTTTATCTAAACTCACAGTGAAAGCAACATGATTAGTAGGAATAATAATTAGAGAACATACTCCCTGATCATGATGTGCTACTGCATTGTGGTTGTAGTACACCCTTGTATTCTTCCAATTGTCAGCTGGGAACCTCTGCCTTGTACTTCTTCTGAGGGCCACAGGTTGATTTGTTTCTTCCTCTAAAGCGGCTTGTACAAGATTAGGTTGATCCCTTGGCCTTTTTGATGCTGAAACTAGAATATCATCTTGAGCATGTGTACTCTCTTCTCCCCCCTCATGGTCAAGAGGATGCTGTTCAGGAGGACTTGATGGTGGAGAGGGCAGTGAGTGAATGTTGGATGAACTTGAAGTACTAGCGCCACTAGATGAATCATGGACAGCCCCGGGGACTAAGGTAGGACGAGACGAGCTTGAAGCAACGTCACATGGATCATGTGTTGACTGGTCAGGTTCAGGGACGGTTTCACTTCTTGGACGGTCATGACCAGAAGTCGTCCGGTTGGATGCAGCCGGATCATGCCAGCTATTAGTCGGACCTGGACCCTGTTGCTGCGGTACATGGACAGGAGCTGGTTGGTGAGGCTGGACTATGCCAAGGTTTTCTAAAATTTTCCTTAGGTTCTCAGCCTGATCAGAATTTGATGTAGATATGTCTTTAAGATCTTCCCAAGTTCCATCTTCATAGAATCCTTTATTCTCTTGGAACTTGACATCCCTAGACACCAGAACCCTTCTAGATTCTGGATTGTAGCATTTGTATCCTTTCTGAGTAGGGGAGTATCCTAGAAACATAGCCTTGATGCTTTTTGGTTCCAGCTTATTCCTTAGTTCCCCTGGCACCAAAACAAAACAAACACACCCAAAAATTCTTAAATGATCAATAATTGGCTTGGTTTTGTTTAATACCTCAAAAGGACTCAAATCATCTAGAACTTTGGTTGGAGTTCTATTGATTAGATAACATGCAGTTAGTAATGCATCTCCCCAAAATCTTTTGGGAACCTTCTTGTGAAACATCATTGTTCTCACAACCTCCATCAAATGTCTGTTTTTCCTCTCAGCTACTCCATTTTGTTGTGGAGTGTAAGGACAGCTTGTTTGATGTTCAATGCCATGCTTGGCTAGGTGTTGCTGAAACTTGGTACTAGTATACTCCCCTCCATTGTCAGTCCTAAAAATCTTTAACTTGGCATTATATTGGTTAGTAACATATGTCTGAAAGTTAAGAAAAGCATCAAACACCCTATCCTTTGAATTAAGCAATGTTACCCAAGTATACTTAGATTTTTCATCAATAAAAGTAACAAAATACTTTTGATTTTCTCTAGAAGGAAAGGGAGATGTCCAAACATCAGAATGTACTAAATCAAAGCAATTATCATAAGCATGAGATGATTGTTCAAAAATTGCTCTACTATGCTTTCCAAGAATACAAGATTCACAAATGTGATTAAGCAATTTTATTCCAGGTACAGTCAATTCAAGGGCTCTAGAATGGGGATGTCCTAGTCTAGCATGCCACAATTCAGCATTTAAGGTCATATCAACTTTATTTGCACACGGTTGTAATGGGAAGGCAGGTAAATCTTCTAGCACATACAAGTCATTCCTTGTAGTTCCTTGGCCAAACTTCCTACTTGTCTCAATATCCTGAAAGTAAAAATCATTAGGACCAAAGATAGCTTGACAATTCAAATCAGTAGTAGCTCTTTTAACAGAGAGTAAATTGGATGTAAAAGAAGGCATATAAAAAGCCTTGGATTCCTTATCAAACACCCTAAGGTTACCTACTCCTTTAATTGGTACATTAACTCCATTTGCAATCACAACACTTCCTAAGGCAGGTTCAACATTGTCTAGCAAATCTAAGTCTTTAATCATATGATGAGATGCACCAGAATCAACAATTAAGGAGTTAGAAGCCATAGATGTGTTTAAGGAAACATGATAAGTTTTACCCAATACATTACCAGACTTGAATGCCTTGAGAAGATTTTCTAGATCAGCCCTTGTGACATATTCATTTTGGTTAGCCATAGTTGAAGAGGATGCATTCGCCGGTTCCATGGTACACGCACTTGAGCTACCTACAACATGAACCATGTTAGAAGAACCAGGACCGGTTGAAGATTTCTTGCTCCTCTCAACAAACCAGCTAGGCTTGAGTTCTGGATGAAGCACCCAACACTCCTTCTTGCTATGGCCTGTTCTCTTACAATGGTCACACAGCTGCTTCTTCCTCTTGATGTCAGCTGGAGCCGATCGAAAAACACCCTTATGCGCCACCACCATTTCACTTTTGTGCCCAAAGAGTTCATGTGACCCCTGTTCCTTTTGAATCTTTGCACAAACATCCTCAAGACTTGGTAGCTTATCTTCCCTGAGAATATGTTTTATCAAGTCAGTGTATGAATTGTTCAAAGTCAAAAGCAGCCCAAACACCTTATCTTGCTCTCTCCTTTCAAGAAGAGTGAGTGGATCAATTGAAGCTGGTCTAAGCATCTCCAGCTCTGCCCACAAGGCTCTGAATGATCCATAGTGTTTGGTAAACTCAACATCTTCCTGTTTAAGCTCATTCAAAGCTTTCTTTACCTCAAATATTCTTAAGAGGTTAGTAGTATTGCCATAAACTGTCTTTAATGTCTCCCAAAGTTCCTTAGCACTAGAGCAATAAGAGTATGCTTCTAAAAGAGAACTAGCTAGAGAGCATTGAAGAATAGCCAATACCATTTGATCTTGCTGAAACCAGAGGGCATGTTCAGCATGTTCAACTTGAGATTCATCATCGGTTAGCATAGGTGCGGATTGCTGAATGTGATTCCACAGCCCTTTGCTGCATAGAGTGGTCCGTATCGTCCTGGACCAAAGCAAATAATTTGCTCCTTGAAGCATTACAGGAGCTTTCATTTGAGGATTCATCTCCATTGGATCGAATTCAAGTCTGCACAGACAAAAACAACAAGCGCAGCCACACACGAACCAACAAGAGACCAAGACGAGATAACCACACTTTCAGCAGACTACTACTTGCCTAATCCGTCAACAATTAACTTCAAATACTCCACACAATGAACCAGCAGAAGATCCAGAGAAAAAAAAAATTGAGTTTATCACCAATTTTGAATTTCCCGCCTAAATCAGTTAGATCCTAGCTTCCTTCTTTTGCAAGAAATCGAATTTTGAAAGTAAGAACTCAGTAAATTGTAATCAAATCTCCAGAATTCCTTCACAAGAACCTAAATCAAGATCGGATCAATCCAGAATTGAAAAGGATCGAGCAAGGATTGAAGATCAAAGCCGAGTACCAAGAAGCGCGCGAACTAGAACCGATTTCAAGAAATCGACGAAGAAGACTTCGAAACTTGAAATTGAGCAAAGCGGACCTCCCGATTCATCATCTGGACTCAATAAACTTGAGTTTTGGCTTTGGAAACGCTTAATTTGGTGAAGAATCGAAGTAGTTATGCACCTTTGAAATCCAGGTACCTTCGGCGGAGATCGTCGCGAACCACCGTGGAGAAGATTTGATGTAACTTTTGATTCAAGCAACCAAATTCAATGAAATCAACGAGGAAATCCACAGAATTCGCCGGAGAATCGTTCTGGAGAAAGAATCTGGCAAGAAATCGTGAATTCTTGTGGTGGAGGATCGACGAACACGGCGGATCCGCGACGGACTTCTCTTCGAGGCTGGGTTGTTGATCGCGAGTTAGAAACAGAAAGATTTCAAAATTCTTGTGCCAGTTTGATCAAACTTGGCTCTGATACCATGAAAGATTTGATGATTGAGAGAATTTGAGAATTAGAGATTGAGAGAGAAAGAGATTTAGAGAGAAAAGAGAATGATCTTATTATGATTTTTAGAAAAATGAATTTTCATACTTACAAAGAGAGTGAGAGACATCTATTTATACTAATCCTATTCTAGACTTGTTTGGATACAGAGATACACTTATCATTAACCTACACAAGTCTAAGACAAACACATGGAGATGTCGCCAATACTTCACTTAGATGCATTCATCATTCTTCTTCATTCCAACAAGAAGACCCTAAGCTCTACAGAAAACTTGTTGGTAAGCTCATCTACTTAACTATTACAAGACCTGACATATGTTTTGCTGTGAATCAGGTGAGCCAGTATATGCAAGCTCCTAAGAAGAACCACTGGATGATGATTCAACGCATCTTAAGATATCTTAAAGGGACTTACACTCAAGGAGTTTGGATGGGAAAGAATAAGAACGCTGAGATCGTTGGCTACTGTGATGCTGATTGGGCTGGGGATAGGAAAGACAGGAAATCAACCACAGGATATTGCACCTTTATAGGAGGAAATCTTGTCACTTGGAAGACCAAGAAGCAGAAGGTAGTATCCTGCTCAAGTGCTGAAGCTGAGTACCGGGCCATGAGGAAACTAACCACTGAGTGTATATGGCTAAAGGCTCTCCTCAAAGACTTCAACATTGAAAGCAATACACCAATCACAATGCATTGTGACAACCAGGCGGCCATTCATATTGCATCCAATTCTGTCTTCCATGAACGCACTAAGCACATTGAAGTTGACTGCCACAAGGTGAGAGAGGCCGTGGCTCAAGGAATTATACTTCCATGCTATAACAAGAGTTCTGATCAATTGGCAGACATATTCACTAAGGCAGCAAGTGTAAAGGTTTGTGAGTTCATTCATTCAAAGCTTGGACTCACATCTCTCCCATTCCAGTAACTTCCCTACCAAGAAGGATTCTTACTCTTTTTCCCTTAATGAGGTAAATCCTCTTGGTGTCCAAGTTTTAATCATTCACCAATGATTTAAACTTGAGGGGGAGTGTTGGAATGAAGGTGCATTCAATCAAAGGAAATGAGGGTGCTAACGGCTAGTAGGATCTTCTAGAAGGGCTGGTGACTCATCCATGCCAGCACAAAAGGGGAAGGAAGCCGCCAGCACAAAAGGAGTCCTCTCCTCTTTACCTAAAGTAGAAGCACCTAGGTTTATTTATTTTGCTATAAAAGGACCTCTAAGGCCTTCTCTTGTAATCAAGCAATTCGAATAATAAAAACATGTTTCTCATACTCTCTAAACTCCCTAAATCTCTCTAACTCTCTAAAACTCTCTAAAACTCTATAAACTTGAATCTCTAAAACTTATAATCATCACCTCTTCCTCATCTTCATCAATCGCCTTTATTGGTGCAGCTTCTTCAAGGACATGGCTCCACAGTCCACGGCTGCACAAGGCGGTCTTTGTGGTTCTTGACCACAATAAGTAGTTCCCACCCTTCAGGATTACTGGGACGACTAACGGCTTTGAGTTTTCCATGGTTGAGAAAGTTTGGACCGTTGGATAAACTCTTTACCCACTGGTTAATAGAAAAATACTTGTGTAAAGCGATTAAGAAAGGATGAAATGAAGAGATTAGATGCAATGGATGTTTATTCCATGCTCTGATACTATGAAAGAATGTATGTGTTTGCGGAATTAAGTGTTTTCAAGAGAAGAATGAGAGTTTGGACAGAGTTTTAATGGCGAGTATGAGAGAATGGAAGAAGGAAGAGTTTATTTCCTTTTCTTGGTTCATTTACAACCTTAGGTGTATGATATATATAGACAGACACTTAGGTAGCTAGGTTTTCGAAATAGGGACATAAACAATAAACAAATGAGAGAGAGAGTGCTGGATCCAAGGCTGATGGCGACAGCTCCTAACGGGTGGGAGTTTGCTTCCACACGTGATCTTGGCTAGTCAAAGTCCCCAAACGGTCTTCTCCTCTTGCCAAGACTCCTTCTAGAACATTTTAAGTGATTGGGCCACACCAAGTCTTCCCTGGGCCGTCCCATGTCCCAACTCCATCCTGGGCTGTTCCACATTCCAAATACTTAGCCCGTCCATGTTCCTCATATCTGGGCTGTCTATGTCTGTGTGCCAACTTAAGAATTGGTTGACCACTCCTCTTTATTTCCTTTCTCTAACTCAATAGGATTGAAACCTTAGGCTTGAAGCTGTAAAAGTTAATGAAGCCCAAGCCCAAATCAGAAGTTCAAGGTCTGTGCATTAGGCTGAGATAATGAAGTGAAGCACATGGTCTGTCCACACATGTGCAACACAAGGCCTGAATTAAGTAAGCCCAAACTAGCCCAAAACTTGTTGGAATGAAGGTGCATTCAATCAAAGGAAATGAGGGTGCTAACGACTAGTAGGATCTTCTAGAAGGGCTGGTGACTCATCCATGCCAGCACAAAAGGGGAAGGAAGCCGCCAGCACAAAAGGAGTCCTCTCCTCTTTACCTAAAGTAGAAGCACCTAGGTTTATTTATTTTGCTATAAAAGGACCTCTAAGGCCTTCTCTTGTATTCAAGCAATTCGAATAATAAAACTTGTTTCTCATACTCTCTAAACTCCCTAAATCTCTCTAGCTCTCTAAAACTCTCTAAACTTGAATCTCTAAAACTAATATGGTATCAGAGCGGTTGCTCTTTCATCTTTCATAATCCGCAAATTTCTTTTCCTTCTTTTTCATTCGAATCCAAAGCTAAGAATCAAGCACTTACCTTGAAGATAAACATGTCTTAATCTACCCTCTCTGAGATTTAAGATCCCCAGATCCATGGGTGATGGGTTGAGGAAGATTAGATATGGTTATATCTTGTGTCTTAGTAGCTTAGTTTCTTAGCTATCTCTCTTCACCATTGTTGTACGGCTCCCTTGGTCTCGTCATTTTTGTACGGACCAAGTCTCCCAGAAGCTCTCGGTCCAAGTCATTTCTGTTCCAAGGAAGGTGAAAAAGACTCACCCTTTCTGTAGAAACAACCGGTGGTTTAAAAGACAAAGTCTTGCGCTCTAGAATCACAGGCCGTACTCGTCTTCTCCGCGCTCGCTCAACCCAGTGGTCCGTACACCTCCCTTCACACTCATCAAAGGCAACTCCTTTCTGGTCTTTCTTCAGTTCAGGAGGTTTATCCACAGGCTAAACTCTTGAATCCTCAAAGAAGAAGTCCTGAACACTAACCACGAAGAGTGGGTGTTTCATCCGTACTGATTATAAATCGCTTGTGAAAGGAAAGCTGAACCAAGCTAAAGGCAGCTCACTTCAAGATAAAATCGTCTCATCCCAAGTTTCTCCTTCAAACTATTCTCTTCCCTAGTCAGACTCAACTCAAACGTGGGTCTCAAGCATCAACCTCCATTATTGTACGGTTCTTAAAAGCTTGAAGTATGGAAAACTCTCGGCAAATCTCTGTCCCAGTGATTCTTAAAGGCCTTAACTATGTGTTATGGTCTCGGATGATTAAAACTGCTTTAGGAGGAAGAGGTCTTGGGGACCATCTACTGTTTAATGAAGCTCCACCTTGTCTGATCCAAAATGAAGATGGAGAAGAAATGGTGATAACTGATGAAAGGAAATGGCACCAAGAAGACCTCTATGTTCTCTCCATTCTCCAAAACTCATTAGATGGACCTATACTTGAGTCTTACTCTCATTGTGAAACCTCAATGGAACTTTGGGAAATCCTAAAAAAGGTTTATGGGAACACCTCAAATCTGACTCGCATCTTCCAAGTCAAGCAGGCAATCCACAACCTCAACCAAGATGACTCAGATTTCACAGTTCTCTTTGGGAAATTCAGTTCTCTTTGGGCAGAACTTGACATGCTTAGACCAACATCCTTTGATCCAAAAGTTATCAAAGAAAGGCGAGAGCAGGACAAGGTGTTCAGCCTCCTCATGATCTTAAGTCCAGCCTACAATGATCTTATCAAACATATCCTGCGGTCAGACAAGATTCCCTCTCTTGAAGATGTATGTTCTCAAATCCAGAAGGAATGTGGATCAAATGGCTTGTTTGGAAAGAAAGGAGAGTTAATCACAGCACATAAGGGCATCTACAAGCAAGAAGAAGAAACAATTACTGCCAACAAAGGGTTCTACAAGCCTGAAGACAAGAAGAACATGATGTGTGATCACTGTAAAAGGAAAGGGCATACCAAAGAAAAGTGTTGGATTCTTCATCCACACTTAAAGCCTAGCAAATGGAAAGAAGTTCCCAGAGCTCACTACACACAGGAGATAGGTCATTACCACAAGAAAGGCCTTCCTTACCAACTTACCAATGCTCCAGCAAGTTCATCAAACTCATCCGGGACAAGTGGCAGTACTCTAGTTCAACCAGCTCAAATGGTGTCCTATCAATCAGCTCAGTCTGAGTATGTCAAGAAGTCCGACCTTGAGGCTCTCATCAAAGCTTTCAAAGACAACTCTGGTAATGCCGTCATTGGTAGATCACTACATGCCTCATTTAATACATTCACTATGTCTAAACCACTGATAGTAGACTCAGGAGCATCTCACCATATGATAAGTGATCTTAACCTGATTAAAAATGTTGAACCAGCCATAGGAAATGTTTTGATTGCAAATGGTACTAATGTGCCAATAGAAGGAGTAGGAGATCTTAGGCTGTTTAACAAAGAAACTCGTGCCTTTTACATGCCATCATTCACCTCAAATTTACTATCTGTCAAAAGAGCCACAACAGATTTAAATTGCCATGCTATTTTTGGGCCTAATGACTTTGTGTTTCAGGATATTGAAACTCAAGAGGTTCTTGGAAAAGGTGTTACAAGAAACGATTTATATGTGCTTGAAGACCTCTCTTCCAACCGCTTAGTTACTTGCTTTTCCAATTTGAATAATTCTAAAATGAATGGTGGTTTATGGCATGCCAGGCTTGGTCATCCTCATTTTAAAGTTCTAGAAATAATGTTTCCTACGATGTCTTTCAATAATGATTTATGTGAAGCTTGTATCCTAGGAAAACACTGTAGGTCTGTTTTTCCTAAGTCTCAAACAATGTATGCCAATTGCTTTGATCTTGTTCACTCTGATGTATGGACTGCACCATGTTTATCTAGAGATAATCAGAAATACTTTGTTAGTTTTATTGATGAGAAATCTAAATACACTTGGATAACCTTAATGCCATCTAAGGGTAGAGTTCTGGAAGCATTTATGAACTTTAATAAATATGTGACTAACCAGTATGATGCAAAGGTTAAGTGTTTTAGATCAGACAATGGGGGAGAGTATACTTGCCAAGCATTCAAACATTACCTCAACAAACATGGAATTGAGCATCAAACAAGTTGCCCCTATACCCCCCAACAGAATGGCGTTGCTGAAAGAAAGAACCGGCACCTCATGGAGGTCACTCGAGCTTTGATGTTTCATATGAAGGTGCCTAAACGTTTCTGGGGAGATGCATTACTTGCAGCTTGCTACCTGATCAACCGTCTTCCAACCAAGACATTACTAGATCAATCCCCATTCGAGGTACTTACAAAGTCTAAACCTCAACTTGATCATATTAGAGTTTTTGGGTGTGTTTGCTATGTGTTGATTCCAGGAGAACAAAGGACAAAACTAGACGCCAAAAGCACTAAAGCCATGTTCCTGGGCTATTCCACGACACAGAAAGGATATAAATGCTACAATGCTGAGACAAATCGTGTTCTCATCTCACGGGATGTTAAGTTCTTAGAGACTACAAGTTATTTTGAAGAAGGGACATGGGATTCAATCAAGGACATCTCTTCCCACTCTTCTGATCGAGCTGAGAACTTAAGGAAGATATTAGAAGGACTTGGCATTTCCTTACCTCACGGTTCTCCTAGCCATCATCCCCTTCATCCTCTTAATCCTGAGGGGGAGCAACAATTCTCTGGTCATGATCAAGAGGATTCAATTGTTGATCACATGGATTCAGGACCGGAGAAAGAACAGGCAGAGACTGAGGGTAATAGACAAGGCTCAGAAGATAGATCAGGAAGTACTCAAGGCTCAGAAGATGAATCAAGTTCACAAAGCACTGAAGGTCCCATCCAAAATCAAGCTCCTCTTGAACTCAGAAGAAGTACTCGGCAAAGATTTTCAGCTGAGAACTGGAAGAACACCAGGGTTTACTTCAATAATAATGCGGTAGCTCACCCTGCTCAAGCCGTGTGCTCCTTAGTACAAATCCCTCAAGGCCATCAAGTGTTCATTGGAAGCTTAGATCAAGAATCTGTGCCTAGAAGCTATGATGAAGCAAAGGACATTAAGGTCTGGCGGGATGCTGTAACAGATGAAAGGAAAGCAATGGAAAAGAATCATACATGGGATGAGTCAAATTTACCTAAGGGAAAGAAGGCTGTCAGCTCCAGATGGATCTTCACTATTAAGTACCAAAGCAATGGAGAGATTGAAAGGCACAAGGCTAGACTAGTCGCAAGAGGCTTCACACAAACCTATGGAGATGACTATAGAGACACATTTGCCCCAGTGGCAAAGATGCACACAATCAGGGTGGTCCTCTCTCTAGCTGCAAACTTGGAATGGGAGCTATGGCAAATGGATGTCAAAAACGCATTCCTACAAGGAGAACTAGAAGAAGAAGTCTACATGACTCCACCACCTGGATTAGAAGACTCTGTTGCACCAGGGAAAGTCCTAAGACTAAGAAAGGCAATTTACGGGCTAAAGCAGTCTCCTAGAGCCTGGTACCACAAGTTGAATGTTACTCTCAGAGACAGAGGCTTTAGGAGATCTGAATCCGATCACACCTTGTTCACCCTCCACAGCCAAGAAGGTATAGTTGTCATTCTCATATATGTAGATGATATTATCATCTCAGGGAATGACAAGGTAGGAATTGCTTCTACAAAAGAATACCTTAAGTCTATGTTTGATATAAAAGATCTTGGTGAACTTAAGTATTTCTTGGGCATTGAAGTATGCAGGTTTAAAGATGGACTGTTTATCTCACAAAGAAAATATGTTAGGGACCTACTAACCAATGCAGGAATGATGGAGGCAAAGGCGGTTAGAACCCCCTTAGAGGAAGGATACAAAGTTGAAACTGAGGGGGAGCCAGAAGGAGTGATAGTTTTGCATAGATGATTATGTTATGAACAATGAGAGAATGAAGAATAAGTTTGCCATTAGAAGAAATCGATTATTCAAGTGTATTTTACAAAGAGTGGCTACACTGCCCTTAAATAGAAAGCTAGCTAGGTTATTAGGTCTAGGGATAAGCACATGAGCTTATAGGACCGTTTACAAGAGTGTATATCACTTATTCATACTCCTTATCACACGCATACTCCTTCCTTATCACTCATGTGTTCCTCCTTCCTTATCACACGGCTAGCTATCACCATAATGGCTTGGTACCCTCTTCGTTATTCCTGTCCAATACTCCCCCTCAAGCTAAGTTCTGATGAAGATCATTAGCTTGGAAACTATGAACAATCACCTCATTAAAAACCTTATGGTGTAAAACCCAGTGGGACAAAAGCACACATAAGGGAAAAAGAGTATGACTGCTCATAGTTAGAGGAGTCATGGAAGCAAGATATCAACGAGTCCTAATCTTGGTAGAATGGACTCATATACCTTGGAGGTTGTAGCTTTGGTGAAGATATCTGCAAGCTGATCCACACTTCTAGTGTAGCATGGTAAGACTATCCCTTGCTCCACGGCTTGCCTCACTTTGTGACAGTCAACCTCAATGTGCTTCGTTCTTTCATGGAATACAGAATTTGAGGCTATATGAATGGCTGCCTGATTATCACAATGCATGGTCATTGGCTTGGTTGTCTCTATTCCCAAATCCTTCAGAATGGCCTTGATCCATGTTAGCTCATTAGTGAGTTTCTTCATAGCACGGTATTCAGCCTCAGCACTGGAGCAGGAGACTATCTTCTGTTTCTTTGTCTTCCATGTAACTAAGTTACCTCCAACAAAGGTGCAGTAGCCAGTAGTGGATCTCCTGTCCTCTCTATCCCCAGCCCAGTCTGCATCACAGTACCCTACTATCTCTGAACTCTTGTTAGCTCCCATCCAGATTCCTTGGTCTGAAGTTCCTCTCAGGTATCTAAGGACTCTTTCCAGCATGTTCCAGTGATGGACCTTGGGAGCTTGCATATGCTGGCTCACCTGATTCACAGAGAAACACAGATCAGGTCTAGTAAGAGTTAAATAAATCAACTTACCTACTAGTCTTCTGTAGAGCTTTGGGTTGTCAAATGGTTGATCTTCAATCTCCCCCTCACTAATAGCCTTGTAACTATCCTCCAATGGTGTAGTCACCGGTTTTGCATCTAACTTCCCTGTTTCAGACAATAGATCAAGTGTATACTTCCTTTGGGATAGAAATAGCCCCTCTGTAGAACGACATATTTCAATCCCTAGAAAATACTTAAGCAAGCCTAAATCCTTAATATCAAATATAGACTTGAGGTAAGCTTTGGTTTCTTCAATTCCTTTCCTGTCATTACCAGTGATAATAATATCATCCACGTAAACCAATACCACTATGATACCTGACTTGCTAGGCAAGGTGAAGAGGGTGTGATCAGCTTCAGACTTTCTGAATCCTTTATCTCTCAGTGTCATGCTTAACTTGTGATACCAGGCTCTAGGAGATTGTTTCAATCCATAAATAGCCTTCCTCAATCTTAAGACATTGCCTGGTTGAACCATTTCTTCAAGTCCTGGAGGGGGGCGCATGTAGACTTCTTCTTCTAGCTCTCCTTGCAAGAAAGCATTTCTCACATCCATCTGCCACAGTTCCCACTCCAGATTTGTTGCCAGAGATAAAACAATCCTCACAGTATGCAACTTTGCCACTGGAGCAAAAGTATCACCAAAATCTTCACCATAGGTCTGAGTAAATCCTCTTGCTACAAGCCTGGCCTTATATCGTTCTATATCTCCATTGCTTTTGTATTTGATTGTAAACACCCATTTTGAGCTCACTGCCTTCTTTCCCTTAGGTAGCACAGCTTCATCCCATGTGTGATTCCTTTCCATGGCTCCTGTCTCATCACTTATAGCATCTCTCCAGACTTTAACTTCCTTGGCTTCTTCATAAGAAGTAGGAATATGTCCTTGATCCAAGCTGCTTATGAAGACCTTATGTTCTTCAGGAAATGACGCAAAGGAACAGACAACTTGGGATGGATGAGCAACAGCACTTGCATTATAATATACTCTAGTATTCACCCAGTTTGATGGATCCTTCCTGAGTCTTGTACTTCTTCTTAGAGGTGGATCTTGCTGTGATGATTCTGCTGCTTGATCATGTTCTTCTTCCGGTTGGTCGAGGCTTTCAGAAGAGGAGATATCGCGATCATGGTCTTCCTGAGTAGTTTGAGCATGATCTTGAACTTCTTCAAAATGTGTTCCCCCCTCTCGATCAAGTGGAAGTTGAGGTGAGCTTGCATCAGTATTTGGGTGAGACAAACTTGGACTATGTGGAACGTGCGTAGCATGGTCAGGGCCCAAATGTGAGCAAGACTGTGGACGTTGGACATTTTCTGAACCTGGTTGCGTGGAGATAGGAATGCCAAGGTGATCAAAGATGTGGCGAAGATTGGTGGCTCGATCTGAGGAAACACTGGTCAAGTCAGCTAGATCATCCCATTGTTGATCACCATAATACCCTCTTTCTTCAATGAACTTAACATCCCGGGACACAAGCACCTTTCTGGCCACAGGGTCATAACATTTGTAACCACGTTGAGTAGTAGAGTACCCAATGAAGATAGACTTTGTACTCTTTGCATCAAGTTTGGTCCTGTGTTCACCTGGGACCAACACAAAGCACAAACACCCAAACACTTTAAGGTGAGTTAATGAAGGTTTTGTAGAATTTAATACCTCAAACGGTGAGAGATCATTGAGAACTCTTGTGGGAACTCTGTTAATGAGATAGCAAGCTGTAAGAACCGCATCTCCCCAGAACCTCTTTGGAACTTTGGATTGGAACATCATGGACCGAGCTACTTCCATTAAGTGGCGGTTCTTTCTTTCGGCCACACCATTCTGTTGAGGTGTATAGGGGCAGCTAGTCTGATGAAGAATCCCATGCTTATTAAGATGATCTTTAAACACACGGCCTGTATACTCCCCACCATTGTCTGACCTGAAGATTTTAATCCTTGCATTGAAATGATTAGTAACATAGTTCTGAAAGTTTATAAAGGCCTCTAAAGCTCTATCTTTGGATTGTAACAAGGTTATCCAGGTATATTTAGATTTCTCATCTATAAAGGTGATGAAATATTTCTGATTTTCTCTAGATAAGCAAGGTGCTGTCCAAATATCCGAGTGCACAAGATCAAAGCATCTTTCATAAACTGTTTTAGACTTAGGGAAGATAGATTTGCAATGTTTGCCCATGATACAAGCTTCACAATCATCATTTTTAAACACAACATCAGGAAACATGAGGCTTAAGGCCCTTGAGTGGGGATGTCCTAATCTAGCATGCCATAGTGCATTATTAGCATAAATAGAAGCAGAATTGAAAGAACTGAAAACAGAAGCTAAAGGTTGATCCTTTCCCAGCAGATAAAGACCATCCTTAGTTATTCCTTTCCCAAGCAACTTGCTTGTCTTAATATCCTGAAAATGCACATCATTAGGAGTGAAGATAACATTGCAATCCAAATCATTTGTTGCCTTATGAACCGAAACCAAATTGGATGTGAAATCAGGCTTGAAGAAAGCTCTAGTCTTTCTATCAAATAGTTTTAAGTTCCCTACCCCTTTAATTGGAATTCTATCCCCATTAGCAATAACAACATGACCTCTAGCCGGTTCTAAATCCTTGATTAATTCAACATTGCTAATCATATGGTGGGATGCACCAGAATCAATGACTAATGGTCTTTCATCTAGTTTTATAGAATGAGCAGAGTGAGCACAAGCATGAAAGGAGAAACCAAAATCATTACCATAACTTTCCTTTAAGGCTTTGATAAGAGCATCTAGTTCAGACCGTTTCACCACTTGATCTTGGTTAGATACATGCGCAGCTTGAGCATTGATCACGGCCATACCATCCCCTTCAGAACTACGTGAAGATGTTGCTCCTTGGTCTGCCTTAATCTTGGTAACGTTTGCTCTAGCATCTTTGAATTTGGATGGCTTGAGATGTGGGTGAAGGATCCAGCATTTTTCCTTAGTATGACCCCTCCTCTTGCAGTGTTCGCAGAATGATCCTCTCCTTTCATCTGATTTGAAGTATACTCCCTTGTTTGCGGTGACCAGCTCTCCCTTTCCACTAAAGAGACCGTGAGATCCTTGTTCTCTCTGAATATAGGAACATACTTCCTCAAGTGTTGGGAGCTTTTCTGATCGGAGGAGGTGTTTGATCAGGTCATTATACATAGGATTAAGAGTAAGAAGAAGACCAAAGACCTTGTCTTGTTCACGCCGTGCAAGTAGAGTCTCTGGATCAGTGGAGTTTGGTCTGAGCATTTCAAGTTCAGCCCAGAGGGAGCGAAACTTGCCAAAGTGGGCTGTGAATTCTAAGTCTTCTTGGTGAAGGTTGTTGATCGCCCTTTTTACCTCAAAGACCCTGCTGAGATTTGTGGTATTGCCATAGACCTTCTTAAGAGTTTCACATAACTCCTTAGCACTTTCACAGTAAGAATAGGCTTCTAAGATGGGTGCATCCAGAGAGGTTTGAATAATAGATAGAACAAACTGATCCTCCTGAACCCATTTCTCTTCATCAACGACCATTATTTCCTGTTCATCTTCTTGGTGGAACGCTTTTGGTGGAGCTTCATCTAAGAGGAGGTGCATTCCAAGACCACGACCACCCAGAGTGGTCTTTACCATTCTAGACCATAGCAAATAGTTGAGACCTTTGAGGGTAACCGGTATAACCATGGGTCTTGTATTCTCCATTCAAGGCAAGCCGTACAGAGCACGCAAGGGTTTTGGAGGAATGAGAAGCTTATCAAGCTCCAATACTCAAATAACACTACTAAGACTTCAAGACGGCCCTTGGGAAGAAGAGAATAGCCTATCTTAAGACCAAAGGAGCTATCTTTCTGAGTAAAAACAGAGTTTGTACGGACTCTGGTTCAAGATGGGATGAAGAAGACGAGTACGGACACACACCTTCTTTGAGCACAACGTCTTCTCTTGTGCCTTTTTAGTCACGGATGAGCTGAAGGTTGCTTCTCCTACCACTTAAGTGAGGAAAGAGTCGAACTTGAAGGAAATAGAGTAAACCCAGAAGAGTGTCCGTACAGCAATGGCGAAGAACACGCAAAACTCTTATAACAACTCAACACTCAAGATAACCACACCTAGTCTTCTTCAGCTCAATACTCATGGTTTTGAGGATCTTTAGACCTTAGAGAAGACAGACTCAGCTATAGTTATCTTTGTGAAAGCGTTTGAGAAAGCGTTTGAAAGAGGGTTTTAGAAATACAAGAACACGAAGGAGAAGATTAAGGCAAACAAGAGATTTGGTGAGAATGAGAGTGCAGAAGATTATGAGCGAATCAAACCCGCTCTGATACCATGATAGTTTTGCATAGATGATTATGTTATGAACAATGAGAGAATGAAGAATAAGTTTGCCATTAGAAGAAATCGATTATTCAAGTGTATTTTACAAAGAGTGGCTACACTGCCCTTAAATAGAAAGCTAGCTAGGTTATTAGGTCTAGGGATAAGCACATGAGCTTATAGGACCGTTTACAAGAGTGTATATCACTTATTCATACTCCTTATCACACGCATACTCCTTCCTTATCACTCATGTGTTCCTCCTTCCTTATCACACGGCTAGCTATCACCATAATGGCTTGGTACCCTCTTCGTTATTCCTGTCCAATAAGGAGAAGCATTCGAAGACCCTAAGCTCTATAGAAAACTTGTTGGTAAGCTCATCTACTTAACTATTACAAGACCTGACTTATGTTTTGCTGTGAATCAGGTGAGCCAGTATATGCAAGCTCCTAAGAAGAACCACTGGATGATGATTCAACGCATCTTAAGATATCTTAAAGGGACTTACACTCAAGGAGTTTGGATGGGAAAGAATAAGAATGCTGAGATCGTTGGCTACTGTGATGCTGATTGGGCTGGGGATAGGAAAGATAGGAAATCAACCACAGGATATTGCACCTTTATAGGAGGAAATCTTGTCACTTGGAAGACCAAGAAGCAGAAGGTAGTATCCTGCTCAAGTGCTGAAGCTGAGTACCGGGCCATGAGGAAACTAACCACTGAGTGTATATGGCTAAAGGCCCTCCTCAAAGACTTCAACATTGAAAGCAATACACCAATCACAATGCATTGTGACAACCAGGCGGCCATTCATATTGCATCCAATTCTGTCTTCCATGAACGCACTAAGCACATTGAAGTTGACTGCCACAAGGTGAGAGAGGCCGTGGCTCAAGGAATTATACTTCCATGCTATACCAAGAGTTCTGATCAATTGGCAGACATATTTACTAAGGCAGAAAGTGTAAAGGTTTGTGAGTTCATTCATTCAAAGCTTGGACTCACATCTCTCCCATTCCAGTAACTTCCCTATCAAGAAGGATTCATACTCTTTTTCCCTTAAAATGCTTTTGTCCCACTGGGTTTTGCATTTTAAGGTTTTTAATGAGGTGAATCCTCTTGGTGTCCAAGTTTTAATTATTCACCAATGATTTAAACTTGAGGGGGAGTGTTGGAATGAAGGTGCATTCAATCAAAGGAAATGAGGGTGCTAACGACTAGTAGGATCTTCTAGAAGGGCTGGTGACTCATCCATGCCAGCACAAAAGGGGAAGGAAGCCGCTAGCACAAAAGGAGTCCTCTCCTCTTTACCTAAAGTAGAAGCACCTAGGTTTATTTATTTTGCTATAAAAGGACCTCTAAGGCCTTCTCTTGTATTCAAGCAATTCAAATAATAAAACTTGTTTCTCATACTCTCTAAACTCCCTAAATCTCTCTAGCTCTCTAAAACTCTCTAAACTTGAATCTCTAAAACTAATAAAACTGTCCAAGACACCTTCTAGAAGCTCTCCTAGGCGTGGGTTTGGAGAGGGAAGGAAGAGTCACATGTTGGCTTAACCAATTTGAATTTCTAGCTGTTAGGAGCTGTCACTTTCACCATTTGGTGAAGTGCCTTTGTCTTATCTCTATTCTTTGGCTATAAATACATTGTATGCTCACCATAAATCAATCAAGGAAATAGAATCCTCCTTCCATACTCTCTGTCTCACAATCTCTCTATTATTCTCACTCTTGTTCTTCCCTTATCAAATATAAACCCAGAAACTCTCCTACCTATTCTAACTATTATTCTGCAAATTCTAACACTGATGTATGGTGATACACGCTCTGGTTGTCAGAAGAGGATGCAGACCAATGGGTTAGTGTTTGTGCCAACAAGGGAGATCCTCTCCTGGTTAAACACGAAAGGGGAAGCGATTTGGACCACACGAGGGAGGAATGATCTCGTGATACACCAAGGTTCTTCGCGCCTGGATGACAGATCAAGGCAGAAGAATTCGATTGCTACAGATTAAGGAAAAATCGACTAGGGCTCTGAAATTTGCTGTCAAAATTAATTATGTCTGTCATTCCAGGGGAGGCTAAGGTTTTAATTACCCTAGCCTAAAAAAAAACAACAAGTAGTTTTAAAAGAAAAACAACAAGGCGTTCAAAATTACACCAAAAACTACAAACAGTTTAAAACTTAAAAACCAGAAATTATACTAAGTGTTGAAGACTGCTGTAGCTTGTCTTCATTGGAGGGTCCTCATCTTCTGATTATTCCAGGGGCTGGTAAAAGATTATTATCGTAGAACAGGCCCTATCTTGCACACTAGAGGTGTTGCCTCGTTAAAACCCCCTTCAGAAAACCCATAAGGACAAAACCGAAGGTAGGAAAAAGAGTACAATTCCCTAGCATGTCTTTGTGTGTCTTTACTCTATAGTGATAGTAAAGACACCAGAAGATGATGTCTGACACTGGAGAAGCTCGCACGAGATGCTTGAAAATGGGTCTTCTCCCTTGCTGCTGTCGATGACTGAGGGTGGACAAAGACTAGCTGATCCTTGCTCGAGCACAAATTCTACTAGATGGTTGAACTTGTGTGCGATGGCTCTGGCTCTCTGGCGAGTTATGGGTCCATTAGGTACTTGAGGGATGATCTGCACTCCCTCTGGTTCAGCTGTCATTGTTGAAGAGCCGATGTCCTCATCATTCCCTCCCTCTTCAACAGGTTTTGTCCTCAAAACTGGATCATCTCCTGCATCAAAAAATTCCAAATCAGCAACATTAAAAGTAGAAGATACATTAAACTCACCTGGAAGTTCCAATTGGTATGCATTGTCGTTGATCTTCTTTAAAATTCTGAATGGACCATCTCCTCTTGGCGCAAGTTTATCTTTCCTCTTCTGGGGAAACCTTTCTGTCCTCATATGCAGCCATACCCAATCTCCTTCCTTAAAAGTAACTTGTTTTCTTCCTTTATTGGCTTGTCTTGCATATGCTTCTGTCTTCTTTTCTATGTTCTCCTTAGCTTTTTGATGAAGCTTCTTGATGAACTCGGCTTTTGTCTCCCCTTGTAGGCTAACAATTTCGGCTGGAGGCAGTGGAGTAAGGTCAAGGGGCGATTGTGGGTTGAAACCATAGACAACCTCAAATGGAGACATCTTAGAGGCTGAGTGAGTAGCTCTGTTGTAGGCAAATTCCACAAAAGGGATGCACTCAAGCCAAGTCTTCAAGTTTTTCCCAATAGTTGCCCTCAGCAATGTTGACAACGTTCTATTAACCACCTCTGTCTGCCCATCAGTTTGTGGATGGCATGTTGTCGAGAACACCAATTTGGTTCCTAGTTTCTTCCACATTGACCTCCAGAAATGACTCAAGAACTTTGTGTCTCTGTCTGACACTATTGTCCTGGGAATTCCATGAAGCCTCACTACTTCCTTGAAGAACAAGCTGGCAATTTGACTAGCATCATTTGTCTTAGCACATGGTATGAAATGCGCCATCTTAGAAAACCTGTCTACTACAACAAAGATGGAGTCTTTGTGGTTTATCTTAGGCAAGCCTAGCACAAAGTCCATAGATATGTCAGTCCAAGGAGTAGTAGGAATAGGAAGTGGCATATACAAACCGTGTGGGTGAGACTTGGACTTGGCTCTTTTGCAGACTAAGCAGCGAGCACAATGAGTTTCCACATCTCTTCTCTGGTGAGGCCAGAAGAAATGTTCCTTCAGCATGCTCAATGTCTTGTCCACGCCAAAATGTCCCATCAATCCCCCTCCATGCGCCTCTCTCAGCAGTAAGTCTCTGATGGATCCTTTTGGAATGCAAAGTCTCTTCCCTTTAAACAAGAACCCATCGAACAGATAGAAGTTGCTGTAGGCGCCTTTTCCATGCTCCTTGTAGCTCTCCTTAAAGTCATCATCTTCTGCATACAGATCCTTGATCAATTCAAATCCTAGCACTTTGGATTCCATGATCGAAATAAGGCTGTATCTCCTTGATAGTGCGTCAGCTACAACATTCTCCTTTCCCTTCTTATATTTGATGACGTAGGGAAATGTTTCAATGAATTCCAGCCATCTTGCATGTCTCCTTTTTAGCTTAGTTTGGCCTTTGAGATGTTGTAGGGTCTGATGGTCTGTGTGGATAACACACTCTCTGGCAAGTAAGTAGTGTTGCCAAGCTTCTATTGCCCTCACCAGTGCATAAAGCTCCTTGTCATAGGTGGGGTAGTTCAATGAGGCACCACTGAGCTTCTCACTGAAGTATGCTACTGGTTTCCCTCCTTGTGTCAGCACTGCTCCTATTCCAATGCCTGATGCATCACACTCCACCTCGAATGTTTTGTTGAAGTCTGGAAGTGCTAGAACAGGTGCATGCGTCAATCTCTCCTTGAGGAGTTGGAAAGCTCGTTCTTGTTCCTCTCCCCATTTAAACTCATGGTTCTTTTTGATTACAGAGGTCAGAGGAGCTGCGATAGTGCTAAAGTCTCTGACAAAACGCCTATAAAAGCTGGCTAGGCCGTGAAAACTTCGCACTAAGCTAATACTGGTTGGCGTAGGCCACTCCTTAATGGCTTTTATCTTCTCTTCATCAACCTGTAATCCCTGCGAACTCACAACAAAACCTAAAAAGACAACTTTGTCAGTGCAGAATGTGCACTTCTTGAGATTAGCATACAACTTCTCTTTCTGAAGTGTTCGTATTACTGTCTCAAGATGCGTCACATGGTCAGAATAAGATGAGCTGTAAACTAGTATATCATCAAAATATACAACCACAAACTTACTGATGTATGGTCTAAGAACATGGTTCATTAGACGCATAAATGTACTGGGGGCGTTGGATAAGCCGAATGGCATGACCAGCCACTCATACAACCCATGTTTAGTCTTGAAGGCAGTTTTCCACTCATCTCCCTCTCGCATTCTGACTTGGTGGTATCCACTTTTCAGGTCGATCTTGGAGAAGATGGTGGCGCCACTGAGCTCATCAAGCATGTCATCAAGTCTGGGAATGGGGTGCCTATACTTGATGGTTATATTGTTGATTGCCCTACAGTCCACACACATTCTCCAGCTGCCATCTTTCTTTGGCACAAGTAGAACTGGAACTGCACAGGGGCTGAGGCTCTCTCTCACATATCCTTGAGCCATTAACTCCCTGATTTGGCGTTCAAGTTCTTTGGCTTCTTCTGGATTGACTCTGTAGGCAGCCCTATTGGGTAGCTGGGCTCCTGGAATAAAGTCAATGTTGTGTTCTATGCCCCTTACTGGCGGCAATCCAGGTGGTAGTTCTTCAGGAAACACATCAGCATATGTTTCCAGCAATGTATTCACCTCTGATGGTAGCTTGATATCTGCTTTATCTACACTCAAAAGCTCTTTAAACATCAGTAGAAGAACATGTTCATCTCCCTTACCAATGGCTTTTCGAATGTCACTGGAGTTGATTAAGAAGTTCTCTTTGCGTTTACTCCCATCCTTAGCCATTTTTGTTTGCATGTCCCTCACTTGTTGAGGTGATAATGGAGCCAGTTTGTACCTGCGCTTTTTATGCTCAAAAGAATAGAGATTAGTCCGTCCATTATGTGTGGTTTCCCTGTCAAACTGCCATGGACGTCCCAATAAGAGATGACCAGCTTGCATCGGGACCACATCACATATCACTTGATCATGGTATCGTCCCACACTAAATGGAACCTTAACTTGATCGGATATGTGTAACTCAGCCTTATCATTGAGCCACCTCAACTTATAAGGATGAGGGTGTTTAGTTCTTTCAAGGCCAAGTTTGTCTACCATATAAGAACTAGCTACATTAGTACAAGAACCTCCATCAATGATTAGAGAACATACCTTTCCCTGAATGGTGCACCGAGTATGGAAGATGTTTTCTCGTTGTGCAACCTCTTCAGGACCTACCATTGCATTAAGAACTCTTCTCATCATCAAAAGCTCTCCTGAGTCTGGGTACTCTATGTCCTCTGGTTCACCATAGTCATGGGATTCCTCTTCTCCTTCGTCTTGAGACTCGTAGTCTCCAGCTGGTGTGAGGATCATGGCTCGTTGATTAGGACACTCTCTTGCCATATGTCCTCTCCCATTGCACTTGAAGCACAAAATGTCTCGGCTCCGTTGAGTGGAAGCAGTTGGCGTGGCATGTTGAGGTGCACTAGGGCCGGGTTTGGTCAACTTGGTGAGTTCACTCACTTTGCTCTTGAACCGGCTATCTCCTGGTGTACTAGTGTTCCTCTCTGTTGGCTTAAATGTGGGGTTCCAGATGGTCTTAGGCCGAGTATTGTTTGCTGCCTTGCGCTTGTTCTGTTGTTCAATCTGAATGGCAAGATGTAGCAACTCTCCTAAGTCATGGTATGTTTGTCTCTCAACCTTCCTAGCAATCTTTTCTTGCAAACCATCCACAAATTGTGCCATTAGACTCTCCAGAGAGTCTTCTATTTCCAACCGGTTTCTCAGATGCTCAAATTCCTCATAATACTCCTCCACACTCTTGTTGCCTTGTGTCAAACGTCTAAAACGCTTCTGCATATCTCGGTGAAAGTGTGGTGGTACATAGCGCCTTCTCATAATGTATTTGAGCTCTTCCCAAGTCACTATATTCCCATATCGGTTCCTCCTCCTCTCAGTCACTTCTCTGTCCCACCAAGTAAGAGCATGGTCAGTGAACTGGGCTGTAGCTAAAGCTACTCTCCGTGGATCAGCATATCTATAGTATTCGAATTCTTGTGGTGGAGGATCGACGAACACGGCGGATCCGCGACGTACTTCTCTTCGAGGCTGGGTTGTTGATCGCGAGTTAGAAACAGAAAGATTTCAAAATTCTTGTGCCAGTTTGATCAAACTTGGCTCTGATACCATGAAAGATTTGATGATTGAGAGAATTTGAGAATTAGAGATTGAGAGAGAAAGAGATTTAGAGAGAAAAGAGAATGATCTTATTATGATTTTTAGAAAAATGAATTTTCATACTTACAAAGAGAGTGAGAGACATCTATTTATACTAATCCTATTCTAGACTTGTTTGGATACAGAGATACACTTATCATTAACCTACACAAGTCTAAGACAAACACATGGAGATGTCGCCAATACTTCACTTAGATGCATTCATCATTCTTCTTCATTCCAACACACATCAGCATATGTTTCCAGCAATGTATTCACCTCTGATGGTAGCTTGATATCTGCTTTATCTACACTCAAAAGCTCTTTAAACATCAGTAGAAGAACATGTTCATCTCCCTTACCAATGGCTTTTCGAATGTCACTGGAGTTGATTAAGAAGTTCTCTTTGCGTTTACTCCCATCCTTAGCCATTTTTGTTTGCATGTCCCTCACTTGTTGAGGTGATAATGGAGCCAGTTTGTACCTGCGCTTTTTATGCTCAAAAGAATAGAGATTAGTCCGTCCATTATGTGTGGTTTCCCTGTCAAACTGCCATGGACGTCCCAATAAGAGATGACCAGCTTGCATCGGGACCACATCACATATCACTTGATCATGGTATCGTCCCACACTAAATGGAACCTTAACTTGATCGGATATGTGTAACTCAGCCTTATCATTGAGCCACCTCAACTTATAAGGATGAGGGTGTTTAGTTCTTTCAAGGCCAAGTTTGTCTACCATATAAGAACTAGCTACATTAGTACAAGAACCTCCATCAATGATTAGAGAACATACCTTTCCCTGAATGGTGCACCGAGTATGGAAGATGTTTTCTCGTTGTGCAACCTCTTCAGGACCTACCATTGCATTAAGAACTCTTCTCATCATCAAAAGCTCTCCTGAGTCTGGGTACTCTATGTCCTCTGGTTCACCATAGTCATGGGATTCCTCTTCTCCTTCGTCTTGAGACTCGTAGTCTCCAGCTGGTGTGAGGATCATGGCTCGTTGATTAGGACACTCTCTTGCCATATGTCCTCTCCCATTGCACTTGAAGCACAAAATGTCTCGGCTCCGTTGAGTGGAAGCAGTTGGCGTGGCATGTTGAGGCGCACTAGGGCCGGGTTTGGTCAACTTGGTGAGTTCACTCACTTTGCTCTTGAACCGGCTATCTCCTGGTGTACTAGTGTTCCTCTCTGTTGGCTTAAATGTGGGGTTCCAGATGGTCTTAGGCCGAGTATTGTTTGCTGCCTTGCGCTTGTTCTGTTGTTCAATCTGAATGGCAAGATGTAACAACTCTCCTAAGTCATGGTATGTTTGTCTCTCAACCTTCCTAGCAATCTTTTCTTGCAAACCATCCACAAATTGTGCCATTAGACTCTCCAGAGAGTCTTCTACTTCCAACCGGTTTCTCAGATGCTCAAATTCCTCATAATACTCCTCCACACTCTTGTTGCCTTGTGTCAAACGTCTAAAACGCTTCTGCATATCTCGGTGAAAGTGTGGTGGTACATAGCGCCTTCTCATAATGTATTTGAGCTCTTCCCAAGTCACTATATTCCCATATCGGTTCCTCCTCCTCTCAGTCACTTCTCTGTCCCACCAAGTAAGAGCATGGTCAGTGAACTGGGCTGTAGCTAAAGCTACTCTCCGTGGATCAGCATATCTATAGTATTCGAAAATATGCTCCATCCTTCTCTCCCAATCAAGATAAGCTTCTGGGTCCACTCTTCCAGCAAAGGTTGGTGGATTAAGCTTAACATCAGGAGCTGGGTACTGTGGTTGTTGTGGTGGTGCATGGAATGGTGGTGCTTGAAAAGGTGGTGTTTGAGCTGATTGCTCTCCCAAGCCACGCGCTTCTCCTTGCCTAGCCGTTTCAGGTATGTCTGGTCTTCCAGGCTGCAAGAGTTGCCCCAAACGATCCATACCAGCTGCCATGTTGCTGAGTTGCCCATTGATGGCTGCTAGCATTTGGATCATGGCATTAGTGGCATCTACTTGTTCTGAGCTATCAGACATTGTTGTTCTGGACAAGGATTCGATCCAGTTGAGGAGTGGTCGATTCTCTAGGCGATCGGTCGATCTTAAAATTCGTCAGTAGAAGGTTGGATCGATCGGTCTGTTTGGGGATCGATCAATCTTAGATGTGATCGACCCGAGGTACGATCGGTCGATCTAGGTCCGCTCGGTCGATCTTGTAATTGTCCGCAAAAGTGGATCGGTCGATCCAAAGTTGATCGATCGTTCCTGTTCTTTTACGTCTAGGGTTTCCACTAATTTAAAGTCTCCCCGCAGCCGCTTTGCAGAGGGAGATCGATCGATCCAAAGAGGGATCGGTCGATCTGGGCTCGGGTTTTCCTCTCGCTTAAGTTCCTGTCAGCTGTAGACAAACCAAAACCAAAGTGAAATACGAAATTCCTAGCCGTTTTTTTCCTCTAGTTTCGTCTACAGACTCTAGAATCCTACTAGTTTAAAGGTGTCTAACTATTCTAAACTCGTTTCTACTAATAATTCAGACTCAATTCCAAGGGACTAAGAATCTGTCAGTTTTTTTTTTTTTTTTTTTTTTTTTTTAAGTGTGAATGAAAGTTGCAGACAAAAAGTTAAAAAGAGATAGGTTTAGACACTCCCTGAGAAGGTAGAATCTTCAGCTCTGATACCAAAAGATGATACACGCTCTGGTTGTCAGAAGAGGATGCAGACCAATGGGTTAGTGTTTGTGCCAACAAGGGAGATCCTCTCCTGGTTAAACACGAAAGGGGAAGCGATTTGGACCACACGAGGGAGGAATGATCTCGTGATACACCAAGGTTCTTCGCGCCTGGATGACAGATCAAGGCAGAAGAATTCGATTGCTACAGATTAAGGAAAAATCGACTAGGGCTCTGAAATTTGCTGTCAAAATTAATTATGTCTGTCATTCCTGGGGAGGCTAAGGTTTTAATTACGCTAGCCTAAAAAAAAACAACAAGTAGTTTTAAAAGAAAAACAACAAGGCGTTCAAAATTACACCAAAAACTACAAACAGTTTAAAACTTAAAAACCAGAAATTATACTAAGTGTTGAAGACTGCTGTAGCTTGTCTTCATTGGAGGGTCCTCACCTTCTGATTATTCCAGGGGCTGGTAAAAGATTATTATCGTAGAACAGGCCCTATCTTGCACACTAGAGGTGTTGCCTCGTTAAAACCCCCTTCAGAAAACCCATAGGGACAAAACCGAAGGTAGGAAAAAGAGTACAATTCCCTAGCATGTCTTTGTGTGTCTTTACTCTATAGTGATAGTAAAGACACCAGAAGATGATGTCTGACACTGGAGAAGCTCGCACGAGATGCTTGAAAATGGGTCTTCTCCCTTGCTGCTGTCGATGACTGAGGGTGGACAAAGACTAGCTGATCCTTGCTCGAGCACAAATTCTACTAGATGGTTGAACTTGTGTGCGATGGCTCTGGCTCTCTGGCGAGTTATGGGTCCATTAGGTACTTGAGGGATGATCTGCACTCCCTCTGGTTCAGCTGTCATTGTTGAAGAGCCGATGTCCTCATCATATGGACAGCTCCTTGTGTCTCTAGAGAACAACAAAAATATTTTGTTAATTTTATAGATGAAAAGTCTAAGTATACCTGGATTACTTTGTTACCGTCCAAAGATAGAGTTCTAGAGGCCTTTATTAACTTTCATTCTTATATTACTAACCAGTATAATGCAAAGATTAAGATTCTTAGAACAGATAATGGAGGAGAGTACACAAGCAAAGCATTAAGAGATTATCTACTTAAGTATGGAATTCTTCATCAAACTAGTTGCTCATATACGCCTGAGCAGAATGGGATAGCTGAGAGGAAGAACCGCCACCTTATGGAGGTTCCTAGGTCTATAATGTTTTATAAACATGTAACTAAAAGGTTTTGGGGTGATGCAGTACTCACAGCGTGCTACCTAATCAATAGACTACCCACTAAAGTTCTTGATGACATCTCACCATATGAGGTACTAAATAAAACCAAACCACATATTGACCATTTGAAAGTTTTTGGTTGCTTGTGCTTTGTCTTAATACCAGGAGAAAGAAGGAATAAGTTGGAAGAAAAGAGTACTAGAGCTATGTTTATAGGCTACTCATCTACTCAAAAAGGTTATAAGTGTTATAATCCTGAATCACAAAAGGTATTAGTATCTAGAGATGTCAAGTTTCTTGAAGAAAAGTCTTATTATACTGATGGAACTTGGGAAACAATCAAGAATTTATCCAATTCAAGTACTGATAGTAATGTCTATCTTAGAAAGTTGTTGGAAAGCTTTGATGTTTCTAGGCAATCTAGATCAGGGGCTGAACAAACTCAAAGTTCTCAAGAAGAACCACCTTCTTCTCAACATGAACCAGTGGTACCATCTACTGCGCATGTACCAACTCAAAGTGATTATGGGTCGGCAGCGTCTGATCATGGAACAATGGGACTGGGACACGGCTCTGATGGAGAGGGGGAATATACTCAAAGTAGTTCTTCAAATATGCATCCTAGTCTTGCTCATGAGGGGGAGAGTGTACCAGCTGGTCCTGATCAAGTCTATGATCATGAAGTAGCGGTTGTTGAATCACCTCAAGTATTACGAAGAAGCACAAGGATAAGGAGAGATCCGGCTAACTGGGTCAACACTAGAGTCTACTACAATGCTCAAGCAATAGAACATCCTATACAAGCCACTTGTTCATTTGCTCAATTCCCAACAGAACACAAGGTATTCATTAGCTCATTAGATCAAAATCATATTCCTAACACATATGAGGAAGCTATGGAACTAAAGGTTTGGAGAGATGCTGTTCAAGATGAAATAGAGGCTATGATGAGAAACCATACTTGGGATGAGTCATATTTGCCCAAAGGTAAGAAGACAGTAAGTTCGAAATGGGTGTTTACTATTAAGTACAGGAGTAATGGTGAGATTGAAAGATATAAGGCTAGACTTGTAGCAAGAGGTTTTACTCAAACATATGGAGAAGACTTTGGAGATACTTTTGCTCCAGTTGCAAAACTTCACACTGTAAGGATTGTACTTTCTCTTGCTACTAACCTTGAATGGGAGTTGTGGCAGATGGATGTGAAGAATGCATTCCTCCAAGGAGAACTAGAGGAAGAGGTGTATATGAAACCACCTCCCGGTTTAGAAGGCTTAGTGAATGACAACAACGTTTTAAGATTAAGGAAGGCCATCTATGGATTAAAGCAATCTCCAAGAGCCTGGTATCATAAACTTAGTATGACTTTAAGAGATAAAGGTTTTAGAAGATCTGAAGTTGATCATACTTTGTTTACCTTACCTAGCTGTTTAGGTATTATTGTGGTATTAGTTTATGTTGATGACATTATTATCACAGGTAGTAACAAGGAGGGTATTCAAGAGACTAAAGAGTATCTTAAGTCTAAGTTTGATATCAAGGATCTTGGTTTAATGAAATATTTTTTAGGAATTGAAATATGTAGGTCTAAAGAAGGTTTGTTTTTATCCCAAAGAAAATATGTGTTGGAATTGTTGAATGAGACAGGAAAAAAAGATGCAAAACCTATCAGCACTCCTATTGAAGGCAGCTACAAGGCGGCTAGTGATGAAGAAACTGAAGACCAACTCTATGATGATCCAAAACAATATAGGAGAATGGTAGGTAAGCTTATCTATCTAACACTTACTAGGCCAGATATTTGTTTTGCAGTAAACCAGGTGAGCCAACATATGCAATCACCTACGGTTAAGCACTGGGAGATGATAAAAAGAATATTAAGATACTTGAAAGGGACTTATGATCATGGAATCTGGATGAGTTGCAACAAAAACACAGAGATAGTAGGATATTGTGATGCTGATTGGGCTGGTGATAGGAATGATAGAAGATCAACAACCGGCTATTGTACCTTTGTGGGAGGAAATCTAGTGACTTGGAAGACTAAGAAACAGAAGGTGGTCTCATGTTCCAGTGCTGAAGCTGAATACAAAGCCATGAAGAAACTTACAAATGAACTAATTTGGATCAAGGCTGTCCTTAAGGATTTACAAATTGAAGACTCAAGGCCTATTACTATGCATTGTGACAATCAAGCAGCCATTCATATAGCTTCAAACTCGGTGTTCCATGAGAGGACTAAGCACATTGAAGTAGTATTGAAAATCAAGAACAAGTTTCAAGAGATTGAAGATTAGTATTTAGGTGATTAGGAGAATGAGGAAAACATTTTGTTTCTTATTACTTGCTTGAATTACATTATGACAATTACATAGATTAAATAGATAGATTAGAAGGAATATCCAAAGTATCTACTAAAGCATCTAGGAGGCGTGGCATGGTGAGCTGGAACTGACCGTTGGTGCTACCAAGTGTGGCCTTATCCAGTCCGCTTCTAGAACCTTTCTCCCCTTGAGTCTTTATAAATACTCCTTAATTCCAACACTCCCCCTCAAGTTTGACCATGGATGAATGGTTAAACTTGGATATCATGAGAAACCACCTCATTAAAAACCTTAGAATGCAAAACCCAGTGGGACAAAAACATTCTAAGGGAAAAAGAGTATGGTTCTCATGATAAGGAGAGACTAAGGGCTTGGAATTTCCATGAGTCCAAGCTTTGGTAGAATGAACTCACAGACTTTCAGGCTGGCTGCCTTTGTAAATATATCTGCCAATTGCTCAGAACTTCTTGTAAAGCATGGTAGTATAACTCCTTTCTCAACAGCTTCCCTGACCTTGTGGCAATCTACTTCAATGTGCTTAGTCCTCTCATGGAATACCGAGGTTGAGGCTATATGGATGGCTGCTTGATTGTCACAGTGCATTGTGATGGGAGTCTTGACTTCAATTCCTAAGTCTTGGAGAAGAGCTTTGAGCCATATTGATTCGGTAGTCAGCTTCCTCATTGCCCTGTATTCAGCTTCAGCACTTGAACATGACACAACCTTCTGCTTCTTGGTTTTCCATGTAACAAGATTTCCTCCAATAAAAGTGCAATATCCAGTAGTAGACTTCCTATCTTGTCTATCTCCAGCCCAATCAGCATCACAGTATCCCACAATCTCAGTGTTCCTATTGTTCCCCATCCAAATCCCTTGAGCATGAGTCCCTTTGAGGTATCTCAGGATCCGGTCTATCATTCTCCAATGGCTCATCTTAGGCGCTTGCATATGCTGACTTACCTGATTCACAGCAAAGCACAAATCAGGTCTGGTGATAGTAAGATAAATTAACTTACCAACTAATCTTCTATAGAGTTTGGCATCCTCAAAGACGTCTTCTTCCTGCTCCCCCTGAGTTCCAACTTTATAACCCTCTTCTAATGGGGTCTTAGCTTCCTTAGCTTGTAGCATTCCTGCATCTGTTAGTAAATCAAGAATATACTTCCTCTGAGAAATAAACAAACCATCATTAGTCCTGCACACCTCAATCCCAAGAAAATATTTGAGTTCTCCAAGGTCTTTGATGTCAAAAACAGATTTCAAGTATTCTTTAGTAGAAAGGATTCCTACCTTGTCATTCCCTGAGATGATAATATCATCTACATATATGAGAATGACAACTATACCTGCTTGGCTCTGAAGTGTGAACAGGGTATGATCAGCTTCTGATCTTCTAAATCCTTTATCTCTCAGTGTAACACTCAATTTGTGATACCAGGCTCTAGGAGACTGTTTGAGACCATAGATTGCCTTTCTTAATCTTAGAACCTTCCCTGGAGTGACAGTATCTTCTAGACCAGGAGGTGGTGTCATGTACACCTCTTCCTCTAATTCTCCTTGAAGGAAGGCATTCTTGACATCCATCTGCCATAGATCCCATTCTAAGTTGGTAGCAAGAGAAAGAATGACTCTCACTGTATGAAGCTTGGCCACTGGAGCAAAGGTGTCCCTGTAGTCATCTCCATACGTCTGAGTGAAGCCCCTTGCAACAAGCCTTGCCTTATATCTCTCCACTTCTCCATTGCTTCTGTATTTGATTGTGAACACCCATCTAGAGCTCACTGCCTTTTTGCCTTTTGGTAGATCAGACTCGTCCCAAGTATGATTCCTTTCCATAGCCATTCTTTCATCAGCAACAGCCTCTCTCCATACTCTGTGTTCCTTGGCCTCCTCATAGTGTTTAGGGACGCATTCTTGATCCAGGGTTCCAATAAAAACCTGATGTTCCTGAGGGATATGTGCTAAGTTGCAGACAGCCTGTTCTGGATTGTTAGAATTTGCAGAATAATAGTTAGAATAGGTAGGAGAGTTTCTGGGTTTATATTTGATAATGGAAGAACAAGAGTGAGAATAATAGAGAGAGATTGTGAGACAGAGAGTATGGAAGGAGGATTCTATTTCCTTGATTGATTTATGGTGAGCATACAATGTATTTATAGCCAGAGAATAGAGATAAGACAAAGGCACTTCACCAAATGGTGAAAGTGACAGCTCCTAACAGCTAGAAATTCAAATTGGTTAAGCCAACATGTGACTCTTCCTTCCCTCTCCAAACCCACGCCTAGGAGAGCTTCTAGAAGGTGTCTTGGACAGTTTTGGGCTTGTTTGGGCTTACTTAATTCAGGCCTTGTGTTGCACATGTGTGAACAGACCCTGGGCTTCACTTCATTATCTCAGCCTAATGCACAGACATTAAACTTCTGATTTGGGCTTGGGCTTCATTAACTTTTTTCAGCTTCAAGCCTAAGGCTTCAATCCAATACTCCCCCTCAAGCTTAGCCATGAGATGAATGGTTAAGCTTGGCACCATGAAGACCCACCTCATTAAAAACCTTAGAATGGAAAACCCATTGGGACAAAACCATACTAAGGGAAAAAGAGTGTGGACTCCATGATTAGGAGAATCATTGGCTGGAAAGGTTGATGAGTCCAAGTTTTGGGAGGATGGACTCACATACCTTGAGACTTGCAGCCTTGGTGAAAATGTCTGCAAGTTGATCTGAGCTTCTTGTGTAGCACGGTAAGATTATGCCTTGCTCCACTACTTGTCTGACCTTGTGACAGTCAACTTCAATGTGTTTGGTTCTCTCATGAAACACATTGTTGGATGCTATGTGTATGGCTGCTTGATTGTCGCAATGCATGATGATTGGTATTGAGACTTCTATGTTTAGATCCTTGAGAAGGTTCTTGAGCCAAGTGAGTTCAGTGGTCAGCTTTCTCATGGCACGATATTCAACTTCAGCACTTGAGCAGGAGACCACTTTCTGCTTCTTTGTCTTCCAAGTGACTAGATTGCCTCCAATGAATGTGCAATAGCCGGTTGTTGATCTTCTGTCATTTCTGTCTCCAGCCCAATCAGCATCACAATATCCTACAATCTCTGAGCTCCCATTGCATCCCATCCAAATGCCTTGATCATGGGTTCCTTTGAGGTACCTCAAGATCCGGTCCACCATATTCCAGTGGTTCAATTTTGGAGCTTGCATATGTTGGCTGACCTGATTCACAGCAAAACACAAGTCAGGTCTAGTAATGGTTAGATAGATTAACTTACCAACCATCTTCCTATAGAGTTTGGTTTCTTCAAACGGTTCATCTCCAAGCTCCCCCTCACGTTCCACCTTATAGCCTTCCTCTAGGGGAGTCTTTGCTGGTTTGGCTTCTAACTTTCCTGCATCAGTTAGAAGATCAAGTGTGTACTTCCTTTGTGATAAGAAGAGGCCTTCTTTTGTTCGGCATACTTCTATCCCTAGGAAGTACTTAAGTTCACCTAAGTCTTTAATATCAAAAACAGACTTAAGATAATCTTTAGTAGATTGAATTCCTACCTTGTCATTCCCTGAGATGATTATATCATCTACATAAATGAGAATGGCTACCATACCTGATTGGCTTTGGAGTGTGAAGAGAGTGTGATCAGCTTCAGACTTCCTAAAGCCTCTATCTCTCAGTGTCATACTCAACTTGTGGTACCAAGCTCTTGGTGATTGTTTAAGTTCATAGATAGTTTTTCTTAGCCTTAGAACCTTTCCTGGAGTTACTGTGTCTTCAAGACCAGGTGGAGGTGTCATATAGACTTCATCCTCTAATTCTCCTTGTAGAAAAGCATTCTTGACATCCATCTGCCATAACTCCCATTCAAGGTTAGTAGCAAGAGATAGAAGAACTCTTACAGTGTGTAGTTTGGCTACTGGTGCAAATGTATCATGGTAGTCTTCTCCATAGGTCTGAGTGAACCCTCTTGCTACCAATCTAGCCTTGTATCGTTCTATCTCTCCATTGCTTTTGTATTTGATGGTGAAGATCCATCTTGAGCTCACTGTCCTCTTGTCCTTAGGTAGATCAGCTTCATCCCAAGTGTGATTGATCTCCATGGCCTTACATTCAGCCTTAACTGCTTCTCTCCACACCTTATGCTCCTTAGCTTCCTCATAGTCTCTTGGAACCTGCCCTTGATCTAGAGCTGTTGTAAAGGCTTGGTGTTCTGAAGGAATATGAGCTAGAGAGCAAATCACTTGTGTTGGATGGGCTACTGCTTGTGCATTGTAGTAGACTCTGGTATTGATCCAATTTGAGGCTGGTTTCTTCTCCCTTTGGCTTCTCCTTAGCACCACTTGTTCTTCTTGATATTCTTCTTCCTCAGTCTGAACTTCTGGCGCATATTCTTCTTGATTATGGACACTAGAGCTTGCATCCTGGTCGTGTGATTCAGATGCAATCTCTTGTTCATCCTCTGTGCCCCCCTCATGATCAAGAGGAATAGCCGGAGCAACATCAAAAGGAGGAGGAGGAGGAGAAGTGGCTGGTGATGGAGAAGCAGCTGGTGCATTAGGGAATGAGATTCCTAGGTTCTCCATAAGATGTTTAAGATTGGTAGCTCGGTCTGATGGAGATTGGGAGAGATCTTTAAGATCATCCCAATTCTTATCTTCATAGAACCCCTTTGCTTCTACAAACTTCACATCTCGTGAGACTAGCACCTTTCTAGTCTCTGGATTGTAGCACTTGTATCCCTTTTGGGTAGTGGAATACCCTATAAACATGGCTTTCACACTTCTTGCTTCTAACTTATTCCTTTGTTCTCCTGGAATAAGAACATAACAAACACACCCAAAGACACGTAAGTATTGGAATGAAGCCTTAGGCTTGAAGCTGAAAAAGTTAATGAAGCCCAAGCCCAAATCAGAAGTTCAAGGTCTGTGCATTAGGCTGAGATAATGAAGTGAAGCCCAGGGTCTGTCCACACATGTGCAACACAAGGCCTGAATTAAGTAAGCCCAAACAAGCCCAAAAATGTCCAAGACACCTTCTAGAAGCTCTCCTAGGCGTGGGTTTGGAGAGGGAAGGAAGAGTCACATGTTGGCTTAACCAATTTGAATTTCTAGCTGTTAGGAGCTGTCACTTTCACCATTTGGTGAAGTGCCTTTGTCTTATCTCTATTCTTTGGCTATAAATACATTGTATGCTCACCATAAATCAATCAAGGAAATAGAATCCTCCTTCCATACTCTCTGTCTCACAATCTCTCTCTATTATTCTCACTCTTGTTCTTCCCTTATCAAATATAAACCCAGAAACTCTCCTACCTATTCTAACTATTATTCTGCAAATTCTAACATGGTATCAGAGCTTGGTTTTGGATCAAGCAAATTCTCTGTTTACTCTTGCAATAACTTGTTCTAATCTACTCACTCTGAGATTAATTAATCCTCAAAACCATGTGGTGCTGAGTTGTGAGAGGTTAGGATAGGTTATTTCTTGAGAATTACTCAACTCTCTTCCCAAACAAACCACTTTCTCAATCTACTCTTGCAATAACTTTTTCTAATCTACTCACTCTGAGATTAATCAATCCTCAAAACCAAGTGGTGCTGAGTTGTGAGAGGTTAGGATAGGTTATTTCTTGAGAATTACTCACTTCATTCCTCAAATCAGCTACTCAACTCTCTTTCCAAACAAACCACTTTCTCAAAACCCTTACCATTTGCTTTCATCCAGTGGTTAATAGCTATACCCAACGGTCCCTAGCTCAAATGCAAACAAAAACGTGTGTAAACACCATGGAAAGCTCAAGAGTGGTTGTTCCAGTGACACTGAAAGGGGTCAACTACCTTTTATGGGCTAGAACCACCAAGACAGTGGTTTGTAGCCGTGGCTTATGGAGCCACATCCTCAAGAGTGAAACTTCCATTGCCATGACTGAAGAAGGTGGCCAAGAAGTCGCCATCATGAATAAAGACCGGTGGTTTCAAGAAGACCAACTGGTGCTATCCGTGATCCAAAACTCCCTTGAAGCATCTCTCCTTGAAGCTTATTCTTATTGTGAGACAGCCAAGGAGTTATGGGAGACACTTCAAAATGTTTATGGCAACACTTCCAATCTCAGTCGTGTCTTTGAAGTAAAGAAGGCCATTAATGAGTTAACTCAAGAAAACATGGAGTTCACTCAACACTTTGGCAAGTTCAGATCATTGTGGGCTGAATTTGAAATGCTTAGACCAAGCACCATGGATCCCAAGGTGCTAAATGAAAGACGTGAGCAAGATAAGGTCTTTGGACTCCTCTTGACTCTAAACCCAACTTACAATGATCTTATCAAGCACATCTTAAGGTCAGACACTCTTCCAAGTCTTGAAGAAGTATGCAATAAGATTCAGAAGGAACAAGGATCATTAGGCCTCTTTGGAGGCAAAGGAGAGCTCATCACAGCCAACAAGGCAAACACCTACCAGAAAGGAGGCTTGAACCGTGGAGAAAGAAGAGGATTCTGTGATTATTGCAAGAAAGAAGGCCACACTAAGGACAAGTGTTGGATTCTCCATCCACACTTAAAGCCAAAATGGGTAAACCAACCAAGGGCCAATCTCTCCCAAGAAGCAACTCATGAGGCAAGAGCCAAGGCTAGCACTAGCTCATCCACGCCAACCAATGAAGAAGGGAAAGCCTTTGCAACATTTCAACAAGAATTCGTTAGAAAATCGGACCTTGATGCACTGATAAAAGCACTTAAGGAAGCTAATACCTCTGGTAACTCTTTTCAAGCTCTAAATCTCACTAAGCCACTTATTGTAGATTCAGGAGCTTCTCATCACATGATTAGTGACAAAAATCTACTTATCAATATGAAACCGGCTTTAGGAGATGTAGTAATAGCTAATGGTGATAAGATACCAATAAGAGGAATTGGAAACCTGAAATTGTTTAATAAAGAATCAACAGCCTTCTATATGCCCACATTCACCTCAAACTTGCTAAGTGTTAAGAAACAACCTCTGATCTTAATTGCTATGCTATATTTGGTCCTAATGATGTTTACTTTCAGGATATTAAGACTAATAAGGTGTTTGGAAAGGGAGTGTCCAAGGATGACTTGTATGTGCTTGAAGACACACAACCAGATTTCTCTTTATCTATTGCTTTCAACTCTGTTTTGAATATGGCTAATAGTGCTATTTGGCATTCTAGATTAGGACATCCTCACTCTAGGGCTTTAGAACTATTGTTGCCAAGTATGTCTTTTAAAAATGATGAATGTGAAGCTTGTATACTAGGTAAACATTGTAAATCAGTGTTTCCTAAGTCTACAACTATATATGAAAATTGCTTTGATCTCATTCACTCTGATGTTTGGACTTCACCATGCACATCTAGAGACAACCATAAATACTTTGTTACATTCATAGACCAAAAATCGAAATATACTTGGGTAACACTATTGCCAACAAAAGATAGAGTCCTAGAAGCCTTCACTAAATTTCAAATGTATGTGACTAACCATTATAATGCCAAGATCAAAATTTTTAGATCAGATAATGGAGGGGAATATACAAGTCTAGCATTCAAACAGCACTTAGATAAACATGGAATCATCCATCAAACAAGTTGTCCTTACACGCCCCAACAAAATGGAGTGGCTGAAAGAAAGAACAGGCATCTCATGGAAGTGGCACGGTCTATCATGTTCCAAAGCAATGTCCCAAAGAAGTTTTGGGGAGATGCACTTGTTACCGCTTGCTACCTCATCAATAGACTCCCCACAAAAATCTTGGAGGATTTATCCCCATTTGAGGTACTTAATAAGAGTAAACCATCTATTTCACACTTACGTGTCTTTGGGTGTGTTTGTTATGTTCTTATTCCAGGATAACAAAGGAATAAGTTAGAAGCAAGAAGTGTGAAAGCCATGTTTATAGGGTATTCCACTACCCAAAAGGGATACAAGTGCTACAATCCAGAGACTAGAAAGGTGCTAGTCTCACGAGATGTGAAGTTTGTAGAAGCAAAGGGGTCCTATGAAGATAAGAATTGGGATGATCTTAAAGATCTCTCCCAATCTCCATCAGACCGAGCTACCAATCTTAAACATCTTATGGAGAACCTAGGAATCTCATTCCCTAATGCACCAGCTGCTTCTCCATCACCAGCCACTTCTCCTCCTCCTCCTTTTGATGTTGCCCCGGCTATTCCTCTTGATCATGAGGGGGGCACAGAGGATGAACAAGAGATTGCATCTGAATCACACGACCAGGATGCAAGCTCTAGTGTCCATAATCAAGAAGAATATGCGCCAGAAGTTCAGACTGAGGAAGAAGAATATCAAGAAGAACAAGTGGTGCTAAGGAGAAGCCAAAGGGAGAAGAAACCAGCCTCAAATTGGATCAATACCAGAGTCTACTACAATGCACAAGCAGTAGCCCATCCAACACAAGTGATTTGCTCTCTAGCTCATATTCCTTCAGAACACCAAGCCTTTACAACAGCTCTAGATCAAGGGCAGGTTCCAAGAGACTATGAGGAAGCTAAGGAGCATAAGGTGTGGAGAGAAGCAGTTAAGGCTGAAGGTAAGGCCATGGAGATCAATCACACTTGGGATGAAGCTGATCTACCTAAGGACAAGAGGACAGTTAGCTCAAGATGGATCTTCACCATCAAATACAAAAGCAATGGAGAGATAGAACGATACAAGGCTAGATTGGTAGCAAGAGGGTTCACTCAGACCTATGGAGAAGACTACCATGATACATTTGCACCAGTAGCCAAACTACACACTGTAAGAGTTCTTCTATCTCTTGCTACTAACCTTGAATGGGAGTTATGGCAGATGGATGTCAAGAATGCTTTCCTACAAGGAGAATTAGAGGATGAAGTCTATATGACACCTCCACCTGGTCTTGAAGACACAGTAACTCCAGGAAAGGTTCTAAGGCTAAGAAAAGCTATCTATGGACTTAAACAATCACCAAGAGCTTGGTACCACAAGTTGAGTATGACACTGAGAGATAGAGGCTTTAGGAAGTCTGAAGCTGATCACACTCTCTTCACACTCCAAAGCCAATCAGGTATGGTAGTCATTCTCATTTATGTAGATCATATAATCATCTCAGGGAATGACAAGGTAGGAATTCAATCTACAAAAGATTATCTTAAGTCTGTTTTTGATATTAAAGACTTAGGTGAACTTAAGTACTTCCTAGGGATAGAAGTATGCCGAACAAAAGAAGGCCTCTTCTTATCACAAAGGAAGTACACACTTGATCTTCTAACTGATGCAGGAAAGTTAGAAGCCAAACCAGCAAAGACTCCCCTAGAGGAAGGCTATAAGGTGGAACGTGAGGGGGAGCTTGGAGATGAACCGTTTGAAGAAACCAAACTCTATAGGAAGATGGTTGGTAAGTTAATCTATCTAACCATTACTAGACCTGACTTGTGTTTTGCTGTTAATCAGGTCAGCCAACATATGCAAGCTCCAAAATTGCACCACTGGAATATGGTGGACCGGATCTTGAGGTACCTCAAAGGTGTTGGAATGAGTAAGCAATTCACCAAGGGAAGGAGTGTTAACGGCTAGTAATGAATCTTCTAGAAGGATTGGTGACTCACCTCTGCCAGCACAAAAGGGGAAAGAGGCGCCAGCACTAAAGAGGAAGCTCACACTCTTACCTAAAGTAGTCGCTTCTAGGTTATCTATTTCTGTATAAAAGGATCATTAAGGTCTCTCTTTGTATTCAAGAAATCCTATTCTAATAATATGTGTTCACTCAATCTCTCGCCTAAACTCTCTCCATTCTTCCTAAACTTCTAAAACTTTCATGGTATCAGAGCAAATGCTCACAAATCTTCCCTGAATCATTCATAAACTCTTATTTCCTCTAGGTTATCAATCCGCAAATCTTTTCTTCTCTGGTTCTTAAAGCACTTAATCTATGGTAAACATGTTCTAGCCTATCCTCTCTGAGATCTAAGATCCTCAGAACCATTGGTGATGAGTTGAGGAAGACTAGATGTGGGTATCATGCGGATTATAGTAGTCTTTACTTGGACCAGTTCTTGCTCTTTCTCTCGCGGCCATTGATGTACGGACCATAGCTCCTATTCCACAAGTTTGAAACTTGTTTCTACTCAAAAGAAGAACTAAAAGGCTACTTAAAAGCTTCAAGGTTCAAAATACTTTCAAAAGGAGCCATCTTTCAACCTCCTTCACTGAGCCGTATTCATCTTCCTCATTGGGCTGTTGAAACCCAGAATCCGTACACCTTTCTAATCTCTTCAAAGGCAGCTCCTCTTGTCTCCTTTCTCATCAAACCCTTCCTTCCTGCATCCGGTGAAGTCATTTAAGACCAAAAGAAGACATTTTGCTTCATGATTCAAGTCTGAGGGTCTTGTATCTGTCCGTACAAGTTCGAGGGTTTTACAGCTGAAATTCCAGACTAAGTAAAGGAGGCTCTTTTCGTCCCATTTTAAGTCTTCTTGCCAGAGCCAACCATCAATCCACTCAAACAACAGTGATCTTTGCCTTACCGTGAAGACCAAGCTTTATCCACCATTGTTGTACGGACCTAAAACCTTCCTCATGGAGAACACTCGGCAAATAGCCGTTCCAGTGATCCTTAAAGGCTTAAACTATGTCTTATGGTCTCGCATGATAAAGACTGCTCTTGGAGGCCGGGGTTTGGGAGATCATCTCCTATTCAATGAAGCACCTCCTAGCCTAATCCAGAATGAAGATGGTGATGAAATGGTCATCACGGATGAGCGAAAGTGGCACCAGGAGGACCTATATGTCCTATCCGTTCTGCAAAACTCCTTAGATGGTCCTATCCTGGAGTCCTACTCACACTGTGAAACATCAATGGAACTATGGACTATTCTCAAGAAGGTCTATGGCAACACCTCCAACCTTAGCAGGATCTTTCAAGTCAAGCAGGCCATCAACAATCTAAGTCAAGAAGATCCAGACTTCACCTCCTTGTTTGGGAAGTTCAGTTCCTTATGGGCAGAATTAGATATGCTCCGACCTGTGTCCTTTGATCCTGAAGTCATTAAGGAAAGGCGGGAACAAGATAAAGTCTTTAGCCTTCTCATGATTCTCAATCCCACATACAACGATCTCATTAAACACATCTTGAGGGCAGATAAACTCCCTTCCCTTGAAGATGTATGCTCTCAAATACAGAAGGAATCCGGATCAAATGGATTGTTTGGAAGAAAAGGTGACCTTCTCACGGCTCACAAAAGCACATACAAGACTGAAGAAGAACCCATCTCAGCAAATAAAGGATTTTACAAACCGGAAGACAAGAAGAGCATAATGTGTGATCATTGTAAACGGAAAGGACATTCCAGAGATAAGTGTTGGATTCTTCATCCACATCTCAAGCCAAACAAGTGGAAGGAAGTTCCTAGAGCTCATTTCACTCAGGAAAATGGATACTATCCCAAGAAGAACCTCCCATACCAAATCGCTCACGGTCCAGCTAGCTCTAATCAACAAACCAGCTCCTCAAGTTCATCATGCATTGGAAGTTCTCAAACTCATCCAGCTCATATGGTGCCATACCAACCAATGCAGTCAGAGTATGTCAGGAAATCCGATCTTGAAGCCCTCATCAAAGCATTCAAAGACAACTCTGATAATACGATTGTTGGTAGATCATTACATGCCTCATTTAATGCTTTCACTAAGACTAAACCATTAATTGTAGATTCAGGGGCATCTCACCATATGATCAGTGATATGAATTTGATTAAGAACATTGAACCGGCTGTAGGGAATGTCTTGATAGCAAATGGAACAAATGTGCCAATAGAAGGAATAGGTGATCTTAGATTATTCAATAAGGAATCTAGAGCCTTTTATATGCCCTCATTCACTTCTAACCTTCTATCTGTCAAGAGAGCTACAACCGATTTAAACTGTCATGCTATCTTTGGGCCTAATGACTTTGTGTTTCAGGATATTGAAACTAAGGAGATTCTTGGACAAGGTGTTACCAGAAATGATCTATATATGCTTGAAGACTTATCTCCTAGTTCTCCTAGTCGTTTAGCTTCCTGTTTTTCAAATTTCAATAATTCTAAGATGAATGGTGATTTGTGGCATGCTAGGCTTGGTCATCCTCATCTTAAAGTACTAGAGTTAATGTTCCCTAGGATGTCTTTCAATAATGAATTATGTGAAGCTTGTATCCTTGGAAAACACTGTAGGTCTGTTTTTCCTAAGTCTCAAACAATGTATGAAAACTGCTTTGATCTTGTTCACTCTGATGTTTGGACTGCCCCATGTGTCTCTAGAGACAATCACAAGTATTTTGTTAGTTTCATAGATGAGAAATCAAAATACACTTGGGTTACCTTAATGCCATCTAAGGGTAGAGTTCTTGAAGCGTTTATGAGTTTTAACAAGTATGTGACTAACCAATATGATGCTAAAGTTAAATGTCTAAGATCAGATAATGGTGGGGAGTATACTAGCCAGGCCTTTAAACACTATCTCAACAAACATGGAATTGAGCACCAGACAAGTTGTCCCTATACCCCTCAGCAGAATGGAGTTGCTGAGAGGAAAAACAGACACTTAATGGAGGTGACTAGAGCCATGATGTTTCATAGGAAGGTTCCTAAACAGTTTTGGGGTGATGCCCTAGTTACGGCTTGCTACTTAATCAACAGACTTCCGACCAAAATCCTTCATGACATTTCACCGTTTGAGGTACTTACTAAAACCAAACCTCATCTTGATCATATTAGAGTGTTTGGATGTGTTTGCTATGTGTTGATCCCAGGGGAACAGAGGAACAAGTTAGAGGCTAGGAGCACAAAGGCCATGTTTCTTGGATATTCAACCACACAGAAAGGGTACAAGTGCTACAATACTGATACCAACCGTGTTCTTATCTCCCGGGATGTTAAGTTTCTTGAAGACAAAAGCTATTTCTCGGATGGTACGTGGGAGTCTATCAAAGACATATCTTCTCAATCGCCCAACCAGGCTGAGAATTTAAAGAAGATCTTAGAGAACCTGGGTATATCCTCTTTTGGTCCAGACACTCATCAGCATTCGCAGCATCATCCTCTTCATCCTGAGGGGGGACAACAAGACTATGGTCATGATGAGGAGGATGAAGATTCAGCTACTAATTCAAACAACATCCAAAGAAGAGAATCTGAACCTGAGTCACAAACCGGTCCAAGTAACTCTGAAGGAAACTCAGAAGCTGAAGTTGGTTCGAGTTCTGGAAATACCAATGATCAACATCAACACTCGCATGAAGTACCAGCATCATTAGAACTCCGGAGAAGCACTAGACAACGATTTCCTCCAGCAAACTGGAAGAACACGAGAGTTTACTACAATAGTAATGCAGTGGCTCATCCTACTCAAGCGGTTTGCAACATGGTCCATATTCCACAACAACATCTGGCTTTCACAGGCAGTCTAGATCAAGAGTTAGTTCCCAAGACTTATGATGAAGCTAAGGAGCTAAAAGTCTGGAGAGATGCCGTGGGAGCAGAAAGAACTGCAATGGAGAAAAATCATACATGGGATGAAGCAGACTTACCAAAAGGAAAGAAGGCAGTGAGCTCTAGATGGATTTTCACCATCAAATACAAAAGTAATGGGGAGATTGAGAGATATAAGGCCAGACTGGTAGCAAGAGGATTCACCCAGACCTATGGAGAAGATTACAGAGACACATTTGCTCCAGTAGCAAAAATGCATACAATCAGAGTTGTATTGTCTCTTGCTGCAAACTTAGACTGGGAACTATGGCAGATGGATGTCAAAAACGCATTCCTTCAAGGAGAATTAGAAGAAGAAGTCTACATGACCTCTCCACCTGGATTAGAAGATTCAGTTGCACCAGGGAAAGTCCTTAGATTAAGAAAGGCAATCTATGGCCTTAAACAGTCACCTAGGGCCTGGTATCACAAGTTGAACGTCACTCTAAGAGACAGAGGTTTCAGGAGATCAGAATCCGATCATACCTTGTTCACCTTACATAGCCAAGAAGGTATAGTTGTCATTCTCATTTATGTGGATGATATTATCATCTCTGGGAATGACAAGGTAGGAATTTCTGCTACAAAAGAATATCTTAAAGCTATGTTTGACATTAAAGATCTTGGTGAACTCAAATATTTCTTGGGTATTGAAGTCTGCAGGTTTAAAGATGGGTTGTTTATATCTCAGAGGAAATACATTGTAGACTTACTAACTAATGCAGGAATGATGGATTCAAAAGCAGCAAGAACGCCCTTAGAAGATGGTTACAAGGCTAAAACTGAGGGGGAGCAAGATGAAGAGACATTTGAGGATCCGAAGCTATACAGGAAACTTGTTGGTAAGCTCATATATCTGACAATTACAAGACCTGACTTGTGCTTTGCTGTGAATCAGGTAAGTCAGTATATGAAAGCCCCTGGGAAGAATCATTGGATGATGATACAACGCATTCTGAGATACTTGAAAGGGACTTACACTCAGGGAATATGGATGGGAAAGAATGGAAACACTGAAGTAGTTGGCTATTGTGATGCTGATTGGGCTGGGGATAGGAAAGACAGAAGATCAACTACTGGTTATTGCACCTTCATAGGTGGTAATCTTGTCACTTGGAAGACCAAGAAGCAGAAAGTAGTATCCTGTTCAAGTGCTGAAGCTGAATATAGGGCTATGAGGAAGTTAACTACCGAGTGTATATGGCTAAAGGCTCTTCTCAAAGACTTCAGCATTGAAAGCAGCACACCTATCACAATGCATTGTGATAATCAGGCAGCCATTCATATTGCATCCAATTCAGTCTTCCATGAACGAACCAAGCATATTGAGGTGGACTGCCACAAAGTTAGAGAGGCTGTGGAGAAAGGAATCATACTTCCATGCTATACAAGAAGTTCTGATCAATTGGCTGATATCTTCACCAAGGCGGCAAGTTTGAAGGTTTGTGAGTTCATTCATACTAAGCTTGGACTCACAACTCTACAATTCCAGTAACTTCCCTATCATGAAGGATTCATACTCTTTTTCCCTTAGAATGTTTTTCTCCCACTGGGTTTTGCATTCTAAGGTTTTTTTTAATGAGGTGAATCCTCTTGATGTCCAAGTTTTAATCATTCACCAATGATGTAAAACTTGAGGGGGAGTGTTGGAATGAGTAAGCAATTCACCAAGGGAAGGAGTGTTAACGGCTAGTAATGAATCTTCTAGAAGGATTGGTGACTCACCTCTGCCAGCACAAAAGGGGAAAGAGGCGCCAGCACTAAAGAGGAAGCTCACACTCTTACCTAAAGTAGTCGCTTCTAGGTTATCTATTTCTGTATAAAAGGATCATTAAGGTCTCTCTTTGTATTCAAGAAATCTTATTCTAATAATATGTGTTCACTCAATCTCTCGCCTAAACTCTCTCCATTCTTCCTAAACTTCTAAAACTTTCAAAAGGAACCCATGATCAAGGCATTTGGATTGGATGCAATGGGAGCTCAGAGATTGTAGGATATTGTGATGCTGATTGGGCAGGAGACAGAAATGACAGAAGATCAACAACCGGCTATTGCACATTCATTGGAGGCAATCTAGTCACTTGGAAGACAAAGAAGCAGAAAGTGGTCTCCTGCTCAAGTGCTGAAGCTGAATATCGTGCCATGAGAAAGCTGACCACTGAACTCACTTGGCTCAAGAACCTTCTCAAGGATCTAAACATAGAAGTCTCAACACCAATCACCATGCATTGCGACAATCAAGCAGCCATACACATAGCATCCAACAATGTGTTTCATGAGAGAACCAAACACATTGAAGTAGACTGTCACAAGGTCAGACAAGTAGTGGAGCAAGGCATAATCTTACCGTGCTACACAAGAAGCTCAGATCAACTCGCAGACATTTTCACCAAGGCTGCAAGTCTCAAGGTATGTGAGTCCATCCTCCCAAAACTTGGACTCATCAACCTTCCCAGCCAATGATTCTCCTAATCATGGAGTCCACACTCTTTTTCCCTTAGTATGGTTTTGTCCCAATGGGTTTTCCATTCTAAGGTTTTTAATGAGGTGGGTCTTCATGGTTCCAAGCTTAACCATTCATCTCATGGCTAAGCTTGAGGGGGAGTATTGGAATGAAGCCTTAGGCTTGAAGCTGAAAAAGTTAATGAAGCCCAAGCCCAAATCAGAAGTTCAAGGTCTGTGCATTAGGCTGAGATAATGAAGTGAAGCCCAGGGTCTGTCCACACATGTGCAACACAAGGCCTGAATTAAGTAAGCCCAAACAAGCCCAAAAATGTCCAAGACACCTTCTAGAAGCTCTCCTAGGCGTGGGTTTGGAGAGGGAAGGAAGAGTCACATGTTGGCTTAACCAATTTGAATTTCTAGCTGTTAGGAGCTGTCACTTTCACCATTTGGTGAAGTGCCTTTGTCTTATCTCTATTCTTTGGCTATAAATACATTGTATGCTCACCATAAATCAATCAAGGAAATAGAATCCTCCTTCCATACTCTCTGTCTCACAATCTCTCTCTATTATTCTCACTCTTGTTCTTCCCTTATCAAATATAAACCCAGAAACTCTCCTACCTATTCTAACTATTATTCTGCAAATTCTAACAGTAAGTGTGAAATAGATGGTTTACTCTTATTAAGTACCTCAAATGGGGATAAATCCTCCAAGATTTTTGTGGGGAGTCTATTGATGAGGTAGCAAGCGGTAACAAGTGCATCTCCCCAAAACTTCTTTGGGACATTGCTTTGGAACATGATAGACCGTGCCACTTCCATGAGATGCCTGTTCTTTCTTTCAGCCACTCCATTTTGTTGGGGCGTGTAAGGACAACTTGTTTGATGGATGATTCCATGTTTATCTAAGTGTTGTTTGAATGCTAGACTTGTATATTCCCCTCCATTATCTGATCTAAAAATTTTGATCTTGGCATTATAATGGTTAGTCACATACATTTGAAATTTAGTGAAGGCTTCTAGGACTCTATCTTTTGTTGGCAATAGTGTTACCCAAGTATATTTCGATTTTTGGTCTATGAATGTAACAAACATCAGAGTGAATGAGATCAAAGCAATTTTCATATATAGTTGTAGACTTAGGAAACACTGATTTACAATGTTTACCTAGTATACAAGCTTCACATTCATCATTTTTAAAAGACATACTTGGCAACAATAGTTCTAAAGCCCTAGAGTGAGGATGTCCTAATCTAGAATGCCAAATAGCACTATTAGCCTTATTCAAAACAGAGTTGAAAGCAATAGATAAAGAGAAATCTGGTTGTGTGTCTTCAAGCACATACAAGTCATCCTTGGACACTCCCTTTCCAAACACCTTATTAGTCTTAATATCCTGAAAGTAAACATCATTAGGACCAAATATAGCATAGCAATTAAGATCAGAGGTTTTTTTCTTAACACTTAGCAAGTTTGAGGTGAATGTGGGCATATAGAAGGCTGTTGATTCTTTATTAAACAATTTCAGGTTTCCAATTCCTCTTATTGGTATCTTATCACCATTAGCTATTACTACATCTCCTAAAGCCGGTTTCATATTGATAAGTAGATTTTTGTCACTAATCATGTGATGAGAAGCTCCTGAATCTACAATAAGTGGCTTAGTGAGATTTAGAGCTTGAAAAGAGTTACCAGAGGTATTAGCTTCCTTAAGTGCTTTTATCAGTGCATCAAGGTCCGATTTTCTAACGAATTCTTGCTGAAATGTTGCAAGGGCTTTCCCTTCTTCATTGGTTGGCGTGGATGAGCTAGTGCTAGCCTTGGCTCTTGCCTCATGAGTTGCTTCTTGGGAGAGATTGACCCTTGGTTGGTTTACCCATTTTGGCTTTAAGTGTGGATGGAGAATCCAACACTTGTCCTTAGTGTGGCCTTCTTTCTTGCAATAATCACAGAATCCTCTTCTTTCCCCACGGTTCAAGCCTCCTTTCTGGTAGGTGTTTGCCTTGTTGGCTGTGATGAGCTCTCCTTTGCCTCCAAAGAGGCCAAATGATCCTTGTTCCTTCTGAATCTTATTGCATACTTCTTCAAGACTTGGAAGAGTGTCTGACCTTAAGATATACTTGATAACATCATTGTAAGTTGGGTTTAGAGTCAAGAGGAGTCCAAAGACCTTATCTTGCTCACGTCTTTCATTTAGCACCTTGGGATCCATGGTGCTTGGTCTAAGCATTTCAAGTTCAGCCCACAATGATCTGAACTTGCCAAAGTGTTGAGTGAACTCCATGTTTTCTTGAGTTAACTCATTAATGGCCTTCTTTACTTCAAAGACACGACTGAGATTGGAAGTGTTGCCATAAACATTTTGAAGTGTCTCCCATAACTCCTTGGCTGTCTCACAATAAGAATAAGCTTCAAGGAGAGATGCTTCAAGGGAGTTTTGGATCACGGATAGCACCAGTTGGTCTTCTTGAAACCACCGGTCTTTATTCATGATGGCGACTTCTTGGCCACCTTCTTCAGTCATGGCAATGGAAGTTTCACTCTTGAGGATGTGGCTCCATAAGCCACGGCTACACAACACTGTCTTGGTGGTTCTAGCCCATAAAAGGTAGTTGACCCCTTTCAGTGTCACTGGAACAACCACTCTTGAACTTTCCATGGTGTTTACACACGTTTTTGTTTGAATTTGAGCTAGGGACCGTTGGGTATAGCTATTAACCACTGGATGAAAGCAAATGGTAAGGGTTTTGAGAAAGTGGTTTGTTTGGAAAGAGAGTTGAGTAGCTGAATTGAGGAATGGAGTGAGTAATTCTCAAGAAATAACCTATCCTAACCTCTCACAACTCAGCACCACTTGGTTTTGAGGATTGATTAATCTCAGAGTGAGTAGATTAGCAAAAGTTATTGTAAGAGTAGATTGAGAAAGTGGTTTGTTTGGGAAGAGAGTTGAGTAATTCTCAAGAAATAACCTATCCTAACCTCTCACAACTCAGCACCACATGGTTTTGAGGATTAATTAATCTCAGAGTGAGTAGATTAGAACAAGTTATTGCAAGAGTAAACAGAGAATTTGCTTGATCCAAAACCAAGCTCTGATACCATGTTAGAATTTGCAGAATAATAGTTAGAATAGGTAGGAGAGTTTCTGGGTTTATATTTGATAATGGAAGAACAAGAGTGAGAATAATAGAGAGAGATTGTGAGACAGAGAGTATGGAAGGAGGATTCTATTTCCTTGATTGATTTATGGTGAGCATACAATGTATTTATTGTGAGAATGAGAAATAATGATTCACCATTGGTGAAGAGAGAGTTTTAGAGAGAGAAAGAATTTATTTTTATTATTATGAAGAGAATGATTCATCTTACTTACAAATGTGAAGAGAGTAAGGTATTTATACTAATCTAGTCTAGGCTTGTTTGGAAACAAGGATAGCCTTATACTTGAATGGCTTATAAGGATAACATAACACTAGAACACAAACAAGCCTTAGACACTCTCCTTTGACCTAGATACTCACGCCTTTATACTTGTAAGTGAAGGCTATTGGACAGTGGCGTTACTAAAGGCAGCTCAGTCTAGTGTGATAAGCACTCTGGTCACTTGATAAGGAAGGGATAGTCTCACATGATAAGATGAGAAGATAAGGAAGCATGTATGTTGATAAGTTCAGTTGCAACGGTCCTATATGTATTCTTACTTATCCCTAGCCTAGGCGACCTAGGAGTCTTTCTATTTAAGGCTATGCAGCCCCCTTGTAATCGCTCACTCTAATATAATAAGATTCTATTCTATTCCTCTTATAGCTAAACTCTATTCTCTATATGTTCTTGATATGTTCTTAATGTTTATACTCTAATCTATTCAAAACTTCTCCTTAATCTTTCCTAAACTAACATGGTATCAGAGCAGGATATGATTCTCACATAGCTTCCGCATTCTTAAACTCATTCCTTCTCTTCTACTCTTTATATTTCTGGCTATACCCAAACGCTTCCCTTGAGATAAACATGTTTAAGTCTGTCTTCTCTGAGATCCAGGATCCTCAGAACCATGGGTGATGAGTTGAAGAAGACTAGGCATGGTTATCTCTCGCGTTTAAGTTGTTTTCAAGTTTAGCCGGCTTTTTCACCATTGTTGTACGGACACATTTCTGGATAGTGAGTTCTTAGTGTCAAAATAGCTGCTTTCTGTGTTGGGGTAGTAAAAGGAGTAAGCTTGAACTCATTCATGGCCTAAATAATACAAGGGGAGTTGTTTAGAGCTAAGTGGGTGTGTGTCCGTACTCACCTTCTTCGACCAAACCCGAACCAGAGTCCGTACACTACACCAAAACTGTCTAAAAATAGCTCATTTATCCTAAAGGTAGGTCATTTCTAGCTTACCAAAGAACGGCTTAAGGTCTTAGAAGGGTAGAGTTGCATCCTGAGCATAAACCTTCTTAAACCTTGTGCACCCTGTTTTTCTCAAACCCTCGTGTCTCTGTTTCTGGGTTCACCTTTTTTTTTTCATAAAACCTACCCCTTTCAAGATGGAGAACACACGGCCCATGGTCATTCCAGTCACCCTCAAAGGCCTTAACTACCTTCTCTGGTCTAGAATGGTAAAGACTACTCTCGGTGGCCGAGGACTTGGAATGCATCTCCTTCTTGATGAAGCTCCACCTAAGACGTTTCAACAGGAGGATGGACAGGAGATTATGATTGTGGATGAAGAAAAATGGATTCAAGAGGATCAGTTTGTTCTGTCTATCATTCAAAGTTCATTGGACGGACCTATCTTGGAGGCATACTCGTATTGTGAAAGTGCTAGGGAGCTATGGGAAACACTCAAGAAGGTTTACGGCAACACTACAAATTTAAGTAGGGTGTTTGAAGTGAAGAGAGCAATCAACAACCTTCACCAAGAGGACTTGGAGTTTACAGCTCATTTTGGCAAGTTTCGCTCCTTGTGGGCTGAGCTTGAAATGTTGAGACCAAACTCAACTGATCCAGAGGTTCTTCTTGCAAGACGTGAACAAGACAAGGTCTTTGGTCTCCTTCTCACCCTGAATCCTATGTACAATGACTTGATCAAGCACCTCCTGAGATCAGATAAGCTTCCATCCCTAGAAGAAGTTTGCGCTTACATCCAGAGGGAACAAGGCTCTCATGGTCTTCTAAGTGGAAAGGGAGAGCTTGTGACAGCAAACAAAGGTGTCTACTTCAAGCAAGATGACAGAAGGGGGTCGTTCTGTGAGCACTGCAAGAGGAAGGGCCATACTAAGGAAAAATGCTGGATTCTCCACCCACATCTCAAGCCATCCAAGTTCAGAGATGTCCGAGCCAATATCACCAAGGCTAAAACTGACCAGGGAACATCCTCACGCAATCCAGAGGAAGATGGAATGGCGGTGATCAATGCTCAAGCTGCACAAGTAGCTGGTCAAGATCAAGTGGTGAAGCGGTCAGAACTGGATGCTCTTATCAAAGCCCTGAAAGAAAGCTATGGTAATGGTATGGGGTTCTCTTTTCATGCTACTGCTCATACTATAAAACTGGATGAAAGACCATTAGTGATTGATTCTGGAGCATCCCATCATATGATTAGCAATATTGAACTGATTAAGGACTTAGAACCGGCTAAGGGTCATGTTGTCATTGCAAATGGGGATAGAATTCCAATTAAAGGGGTAGGAAACTTAGAACTATTTGATAGAAAGACTAGAGCTTTCTTTATGCCTGATTTCACCTCTAACTTAGTTTCTGTTCATAAGGCCACAAATGACTTGGATTGCAATGTTATCTTCACTCCTAATGATGTACATTTTCAGGATATTAAGACAAGCAAGTTGCTTGGGAAAGGAAGAACTAAGGATGGTCTTTATCTGCTGGGAAATGATCAACCTTTAGCTTCTGTTTTATGTTCTTTAAATTCTGCTCCTGCTTACGCTAATAATGTGTTATGGCACGCTAGACTAGGACACCCTCACTCTCGGGCTTTAGGCTTGATGTTACCTAATGTTGTGTTTAAAAATGATAATTGTGAGGCATGTATCTTAGGTAAACATTGCAAGTCTGTTTTCACGAAGTCTGGAACCGTTTATGAAAAGTGTTTTAATGCAATCAAAGGATAGAGCTTTAGAGGCCTTTGTGAACTTTCAAAATTATATCACTAACCACTTCAATGCAAAGATTAAAATCTTTAGAACAGACAATGGTGGAGAGTATACAAGTCATGCCTTCAGAGTATTAGACTGAGGAAACAAAGAGGGAAGAGATGAGCCTGCAAAACAAGTGCCAACTAAACAAGGAGGCAGCCCAGGCCGTATGCAAATAAGGGGAGCTCATAGGCGGCCCATAGGAACAAGGCAGCCCAGCCCATCTCAGCTAGAACACCAGTCCAGCCCGTATCAAGTAATGTCTGTCCAGTCCAGCCCATGTGAAGTCTACAAGCCCATAAGCTGCCCATATGTTCACGCCAAAGGAGACAAAGCTTCTAGAAGAGTTTCACTCTTCTCCACTTGCGTAGGAAGGCTGGAGAGAAAGAAGGTCACATGTTCAACTTAAGAAAAGAGCTGTTGTGACATGTCACTTTCACTACCTTGGATCCAGCAGCCTAATTCAAATTCAAACACTCTTTGTGTCTGTCTATAAATATGTAGCATCTCCCATTTGTAAACTTAAGTGAAATACACATTCCTTTCTACTTCTCTCTAATGGCATTTTATGATCTTTGTGTTTTACTCTTTTATGATTTTGCCTAATCTTTCTTAATCTCCAACCATACAATCTCCTATTTCTCTTATTATTTCCGCAAATCTCAACATGGTATCAGAGCATTAAGCTCCTGAGATCAATTTTCTTGTTCTTTATGCAAAAGTTTTCGAAAAATCCTTTTAAAAACGTTTTATCCATTGGGTAATAGCTTTACCCAATGGTCCAAAGTTTGAATTTCAAACTGTTTCATGCAATTCTTCTCTTCTCCTCTACAATGATGTTTAAAACTTTGTCTTAAATCTCTCTTATGGTTCAGAGACAAAGTTTAAAGAAGAGAAAGAATTCAAAATGGCTTCAACATTTAGGAAGCATTGCTTGGACCAGTGGGTAAACCGTTTTGCTTCACTGGTTTCACAGCTATTTAGCCACGAAAAACACCTCTTCTTGTGTTGTTCTGATGATCCTAGTGTATGTTATTATCAGAAAACTTCTTCCTATAAGTTATTTTGGTGATATAACCCTTTAACCAATGGGTAAAGCTAGTGACCATTGGACCATAGGTGTTCTTCTTTGGAAATCATAAACCACGGCTAGATAGGTGACAATGAAGAGGAAGGAATGGTGGCAGTGGCTTAGGATCACAAAAGAATGGGAAGAAATGGATGGTTGCCTAAACCGCTTATCCATTGGTCCATTAAGTGTACTCATTTAAGAGTAAAGAACACTTGAGACCAGGATAGGGTTAGTACCATTTGTTTTCTTTCTTCTTAAGCCCCATCCAATTCTCTAAGTCATCTCTTTTAGATTTCAAAAAATCAGAAGACAGCCATTTTTTGAATTTCTTAAAAAAAATTTTATGTTATCCATTTGGACAATAACTTGAACTATTGGGCATTGGTGCCTTTCCTTTGAGAAAGTAAGACACCTCAAGCCATAGTCAACTTTGAAGTTCCATGGATGGCAAACCGCAAGCATTCAACAAACCGCAGCCTTGGACTTGTCTCCTTTCTTATGTAATGAGAGACACTTTAGCTTGCTGTAGCTTGTTGTTCAAGTATTTCGGTTCGTGCTTGTTTGTTATGTATTTAAAACCTTGGACCAAGTTTCCTTTCATGTGAAATGTGGAACAACAAAGTCCATTGAAGTGTGGTTGGAGCTCATGTTGGTAATACAATAGAGAACCATGTCTAATTTCCTCACTTAGATAGAAAGTATGCTCTGTGGTTGCCACTGAAAGATTTGATGATTGAGAGAATTTGAGATTTAGAGATTGAGAGAGATTGAGAGAAAAGAGAATGATCTATTATTAGAATTTTTAGAAAATGATTTTCATACTTACAATGTGAGTGAGAGACATCTATTTATACTAATCCTATTCTAGACTTGTTTGGATACAGAGATATACTTATTCTTAACCTACACAAGTCTAAGATACACACATAAAGTTGACGCCAACACATCACACAAATATATTCATCATTCCTCTTCATTCCAACACTCCCCCTCAAGCTTAAGACATGAAGAATGTCTAACCTTGCAACCATGAAGTGTTACCTCATTAAAAACCTAGAGAAGGAAAACCCAATTGGGACAAAACCTTTTCTAGGGAAAAAGAGTATAACACTCCATGTTAGGATCATTGATGTGGAAGAGACATTAAACCAAGTCTAGGATAAATGGAACCGCCTGTCTTCAAGGTTACAGCTTTGGTAAACACATCAGCTAGCTGATCTTCACTCCTTGTGTAACAAGGTAGAATTGTACCATTTCCAATAGCTTCCCTTACTTTATGGCAGTCAACTTCAATATGCTTGGTTCTCTCATGAAACACAGAGTTAGAAGCAATGTGTATGGCAGCTTGATTATCACAATGGACAGTGATTGGTGATTCTAGACACTCGCCTAAGATATCAAAAAGGATTTGCTTCAACCAGATGCATTCTGTTGTAAGCTTCCTCATGGCCCTGTATTCAGCTTCTGCACTAGAACAAGATACAACCTTTTGTTTCTTAGTCTTCCAAGTTACAAGATTACCTCCTATAAAAGTGCAATAGCCTGTTGTGCTTCTTCTATCTTCTCTGTCTCCTGCCCAATCTGCATCACAATAACCTACAACCTCTGTGTTCTTATTACATCCCATCCATATACCTTGTTCCTTTGTTCCTTGCAAATATCTCAAAATGCGAATGACCATATCCCAATGTCTTGTCCTTGGGTCTTGCATATGTTGAGATACCTGATTTACTGCAAAACATAGATCAGGTCTAGTAATGGTTAAGTAAATAAGCTTGCCAACTACTTGTCTATATAGTTTTGCATCATGAAACTTGTCATTTCCTAGCTCCCCCTCAGGTTCTATTTTGTAGCCTTCTTCAAGAGGTGTTTTAGCTGGTTTAGCTTCAAACATGCCTGTAGAGATTAGTAAATCCACAATATATTTCCTTTGAGATAAAAAGAGACCTTCCTTGAATCTACATATTTCAATTCCTAAGAAATATTTTAATTCACCTAGATCCTTAATATCAAACACACTTTTCAAATAGGCTTTAGTTGATTCAATACCAGCTTTATCACTTCCTGATATAATGATATCATCAACATAGATAAGTATAACCACAATACCTTCCTTACTCTTAAGTGTAAACAGAGTGTGTTCAACTTCTGACCTTTTAAAGCCTCTGTCCCTTAGAGTTACATTCAACTTATGATACCAAGCTCTTGGAGATTGCTTAAGGCCATATATTGCCTTCCTTAGTCTGAGAGTGTTGCCGCCATTAATTTCATCTTCCAAACCTGGTGGTGGTGTCATATAAACCTCTTCTTCTAGCTCACCTTGTAAGAAAGCATTCTTAACATCCATTTGCCACAAATCCCACTCAAGGTTAGTAGCAAGAGAAAGAACAACATTAACAGAGTGAAGTTTAGCTACTGGAGCAAATGTATCCCTATAGTCATCACCATAAGATTGTGTGAATCCTCTAGCCACCAACCTAGCTTTATACCTATCTATCTCACCATTGCTTTTATACTTAATGGTGAATATCCATTTTGAACTTACAGCCTTTTACCCTTTTGGTAATGTGGCTGGAGCATAGGTTCCATTTTTCTCCATAGCTTGTTTTTCCTCTTGAATGGCATCTCTCCATTCCTTAATCTCCATAGCCTCCTCATAGCTCTTAGGAATCTGCTCTTTGTCTAAACTCACAGTGAAAGCAACATGATTAGTAGGAATAGTAACTAAAGAGCATACTCCCTGATCATGATGTGCAATTGCATTGTGGTTGTAGTACACCCTTGTATTCTTCCAGTTGTCAGGTGGGCACTTCTGCCTTGTACTCCTCCTGAGTGCCACAGGTTGATTAGTTTCTTCCTCTAAAGCGGCTTGCACTAGATTAGGTTGCACCCGTGGTCTTTTTGATGCAGAGACTAGAATATCATCTTGAGCATGTGTACTCTCTTCTCCCCCCTCATGATCAAGAGGATGAAGTGCAGGAAGACTAGATGGTGAATGGTGAACGTTTGGGTGACTTGGTGTACTAGCTCCCGTCGTTGGTTCACGTGGAGATGGGCAGTCATGTGCAATCTCAGGTTCAGTAACAGTTTCTCTGGAAGGTAGATCATGATCTGAAGACGATTTCTCATTGGAAGCAGCTGAACCATGCCAGCTAGTATTAGGACCCTGTTGGTGCGGTTCATGAACAGATGGTGGAGCAGCAGGCTGAACTATACCAAGGTTTTCTAAGAGTCTTCTCAAGTTCTCAGCTTGATCAGAATTAGATGTAGATATATCTTTAAGCTCTTCCCAAGTTCCATCTTCATATAATCCTTTATTCTCTTGAAATTTGACATCTCTAGACACCAAAACCTTTCTAGTTTCTGGATTGTAGCATTTATACCCTTTTTGAGTAGGAGAGTACCCTATAAACATAGCCTTAATGCTCCTGGGTTCCAGCTTGTTCCTAAGTTCCCCTGGCACCAAAACAAAACACACACACCCAAACACCTTCAAGTGATCAATATTTGGCTTAGCTTGATTAATTACCTCAAAAGGAGATAGATCATCCAGAACTTTTGTTGGTGTTCTGTTTATTAGATAGCATGCCGTCAATAATGCATCCCCCCAAAAGCGTTTTGGAACCTTCTTGTGGAACATAATAGTTCTCACCACCTCCATTAGATGTCTGTTTTTCCTCTCAGCAACTCCATTCTGCTGTGGAGTATATGGACAACTTGTTTGATGATGAATTCCATGCTTAGCTAGGTGTTGCTGAAATTTGTGACTAGTATACTCTCCTCCATTGTCTGTTCTGAACATCTTAATCTTGGCATTATATTGGTTAGTAATGTATGCTTGAAAATTAAGAAAAGCATCAAATACCCTATCTTTTGAATTAAGTAGTGTTACCCAAGTATATTTAGATTTTTCATCTATGAAGGTAACAAAGTATTTCTGGTTTTCTCTAGAGGGAAATGGTGATGTCCAAACATCTGAATGAACTAAATCAAAGCAACTTTCATAAGTATGAGCTGATTGATCAAAAACAGTTCTAATATGTTTACCAAGAACACAAGATTCACAAATGTTATTAAGCAATTTGATTCCAGGTACAATCAATTCAAGAGCTCTAGAATGGGGATGCCCTAGTCTAGCATGCCATAGTTCAGCATTCAAATTCATATCAACATTGTTTGCACACGGTTGAACTAAAGAAAAATCAGGTAGATCTTCTAGTACATACAAGTCATTCCTTGTTGTTCCTTGGCCAAACTTCTTACTTGTTTCAATATCCTGAAAGTAAAAATCATTAGGCCCAAATATTGCCTTACAGTTTAAATCAGTAGTAGCTCTTTTAACAGAAAGCAAATTGGAAGTAAAAGAAGGCATGTAAAAAGCTTTAGATTCCTTATCAAACAACTTAAGCTTTCCTACTCCTTTGATTGGAACATTAACTCCATTTGCTATCACAACACTACCTAAAGCAGGTTCTATATTATCAAGCAAACCTAGGTCTTTTATCATGTGGTGAGAAGCTCCAGAATCCACAATTAAAGAATTTGAAGCCATAGAAGTATTTAAGGAAACATGATAAGTTTTACCCAAAACATTACCAGACTTGAATGCTTTAAGGAGTTGTTCAAGATCAGCCTTTGTCACATATTCATTTGGAGTAGCCGTGGAGTTAGACGCCATTGGTGACATATTCATATGGTTCCCTTGTACCATGTTCCCCACACTTGAGCTTCCTGCAACATGAACAATGTGAGAAGTACTAGGACCAGTAGGCGGCTTCTTGTTCCTTTCTACAAACCAGCTAGGCTTTAATTCTGGATGCAGCACCCAACACTCCTTCTTGCTGTGACCTGTTTTTTTACAATGATCACATAACTGCTTCTTTCTCCTGAGATCAGTTGATTTAAAAACGCCCTTATGCGCCACTACCATCTCAGCTTTATGTCCAAAAAGTTCATGAGACCCCTGTTCTTTTTGAATCTTTGCACAAACATCTTCAAGACTAGGTAGCTTATCTTCCCTAAGTATATGTTTGATCAGATCAGTGTATGAGTTATTCAAAGTCATAAGAAGACCAAAAACCTTATCTTGCTCCCTTCTGTCAAGGAGGGTTATGGGATCAACTGAGGCAGGTCTAAGCATTTCCATCTCTGCCCACAGTGCTCTGAATATTCCATAGTGCTTAGTGAACTCACAATCATCCTGTTTAAGCTCACTCAAAGCTTTCTTTACCTCAAAAATCCTTAAGAGGTTAGTTGTATTACCATAGACAGTTTTTAGTGTCTCCCAAAGTTCTTTAGCATTAGAGCAGTAAGAATAAGCTTCTAACAGAGAACTAGTTAGGGAACTTTGAAGAATTGCAAGTACCATTTGATCTTGTTGGAACCATAGGGCTTGTTCAGTGGTTTCAGCTTGGGATTCTTCATCTGTCAATAAGTGAGCTGGTTCTTGAATGTGGCTCCACAAACCCTTGCTACACAATGTAGTCCTCATTGTTCTGGACCAGAGTAAGTAATTTGCTCCCTGGAGCATTACAGGAGCTTTTATTTGCGGATGCAACTCCATCGGATTCAATTTTGTACCTGTAGGATTCCAAGACCAAGCACACACGCACCAACAAGAATGGAGAGTAACACAAGCCTATGCTGATGATCACTTGTCTAACAATCAAAGTTTTGTCTTCAATACTTCGAAAAATCATGTACCACAAATGATCAAAAGTGAACAATCGAGTTTACCACAGAATTCAACACAATCTGCAATTCCCGCCTTTACTCAATTTAAAAATACTACTTGCCTTCCGTGACAAGAAACCAATTCTTCCAGTTTTAAAATCAAAGACTCACTTCCAGATTGTTAGAACAACACCACAAGATCCCAAACTTTATGCAGATCAATCAAAAATCAGTGAAGATTGAGATGAATTTTAAAACTGCAGTCAAGTACTCTGAATAATGCAAAGCTAGACCAATTCCACGAGATTGATGAGAAATCTTACAAAACTTGTGATTGAGCTAAGCGGACCTGCCGATTCATAATCCAGATTCAATTTTCTTGAGATTCGGCTTTTGAATCACTAAGTTTGATGAAGAATTGAAGAAGAAACACGAATTTGAAACCCAGCCTTTCACGGCGGCGAATCAGCGTAACCGTCGGTGGAGAGCAAATGATAACTTTCGATTCCGACCACCAAACTTGATGAAATCACCGATGAAATCTTCAGATTACGCCGGAGATGAATCCAGGATAAAGAAACTCGTAGGAAACCACAGATCCTTGCCGAAGAAACAGATCAAAAATCGCACCTTCCGAAGTTGACGAAGAACAGAGACGATTCCAAGAACCAGATCAAGGAAGCACCAAAAACTTGTAAAGGAGTAACAACGACCTCTCGATTCACCTACTAGAACTCTTAATCTTGAGTTTCGACTTTGAAATCGAAATATTTGATGAAGAAATCAAAGAGATTGAGCTTCTTAAAGAACAGAGACTTCCGGTGAAGAACGACGTGAAACCTCCGTGATCGAATGATGAGAACTTTCGATTTTCTCAACCAAATTTGATGAAATCAACGGGATTATCAACAGAAAGAGCCGAAGAGAAATCCAGATGATGAATTTGATCAGAAGAATTACGATCTTTCAACAGAAACACGATAAATTCTGATTAGTCTCGCGGTTAATCGAAAGCGTGAGGCCGAAGTAATCTTGATGAACAAGAATTCGATGGCTTGATGAAGAAGAATGCCAATTTTCAAACCAGATTGATTCAAACCTGGCTCTGATACCATGAAAGATTTGATGATTGAGAGAATTTGAGATTTAGAGATTGAGAGAGATTGAGAGAAAAGAGAATGATCTATTATTAGAATTTTTAGAAAATGATTTTCATACTTACAATGTGAGTGAGAGACATCTATTTATACTAATCCTATTCTAGACTTGTTTGGATACAGAGATATACTTATTCTTAACCTACACAAGTCTAAGATACACACATAAAGTTGACGCCAACACATCACACAAATATATTCATCATTCCTCTTCATTCCAACAGCCACTAGAATGGATCTTCCACATCAGAAATCTTACTAAGTTAATTAAGGATTTCAAGTCATGATGCATCCTATTGCGCCCTTGTGAGGAATTTTTGGAAGAGAACCATGGTTGTATGCATTGCATCAGAAACTATGTTGTATCCAAATCCAAATTCTTAATTTAAGAAAGAGAGAATAATGACTTATGTATACTACATCATGTTTCTATTGCTTTACTCTTATGAGTTTAAGTCTTAAAATCATGAGAATCTTGTGTGTGGATGTCTGTATGTGTCTTCTTATGCAGGAAAAGATGTTAATCACTTGCGATGTTGAAAAGCAATCCGTGAGAAGGAATCTCAAAACCAATGAAGGAGAGCAATCCATGAGGGGGAGCCTCCAATTCCAGAAGCATTCAATTATTCAAATCAGCCTCTAAGAAAGAATCACAAAGGCTTAGTATCAAAGCCTTTGTCAAAAGGCTATCTCTAAACTCTTATCTATCTCAGTTTGATTAAAATTCTGATTTAGAATCGTTAAAAAGAGGGAAGTGAACCTTGGTGAACTATGCTTGGCATTTAGGACCATAGATGAATCCAAAAGTCCTCTTCAAAACCACTTAAGGGAAGTGAACCATGTTTTCCTTTACTCTCAAAAGTATAAGGAAACATGATGAATCCAAAAGTCCTTAAGGGATCCTTTTACTCTCATATTCATTCTCATACTCATTCTTATACTCTCATACAATGGCTCTCATACTCTTAATTCTGCTTATACTCAATGAGTCTCTTATAATCTATGGTTTCTCTAATCTCTGGTTACAAATACTCTATACTCTCATTTAAAGCGTGTTGAATCCATTATTTTAGTTCAATTGATCTTGCTACTGTCTTATGTGAATTCTTAATTGCACACTTATAGCTTTGATATTCCTCATGGCATACTCAAATTCTTCTTCTTTATGACTTGTTTAAGGGTAAAGAAGACCATGAGAGCCTCAAAGCAAAGATGGCAAGAAGGGATTCATACAAAGCAAAACCAGATCATGAAGGATTAAAGAAGTAAACACATTGGGAAGAAGGGCACTCCCAATACCTTACACATCAGAGCCTATCCTTCAAGGGTATATTCCTGAGTGAAGAAATGGGAGGCCACATATGCTGCATAGAAGGCAGTCAAGCCGTAAACTCATAAGGCAAATTGGCTTGGCATACAAAAGCCAACAAGAAGCAGCCTCCTCCTATCAGAGCCTACACCAGAGAGTGTATATTCCTGAAGTTGGAGAGCATGGCTAACTCAAACAAAAAGGCATTCTTGTAGAATGGCGGTCCAAGATCAGTATGGTCATGGATGCTCATCTTTCCAAACTTGACTCAATACTTATTCTCTGAGTCAAGCTTGAGGAGGGGTGAGAATGAGCATCTGATGTATAATCAAGGAACCTAAAGGCGCAAACAATGCAAAGGCTTGTGTTCCACTGAAGTGAAGTTGTCTAGAAGGAGCATTCAAATTCTACCAAGGATAGTGGTAGTCTTGAAGAAAGCATATCAACTTGCTCCTAAAGTCGTTGTCAACTAAGTTTGATCCAAGAATGCGCTGATGATACCTCAGCATTATATGGTCCTCATCTTCATCATGAAGCTGGAGACTATTTGAATCAATCAAAGAAGCTACTAAGAAACTACAAAGGTGTTGAATCAGCTCAGTGACCAAGGAGCACTCTTAAAAGCACCCCTAAAAGACGTGACCAACTTGTAAGAATATGCGGAATATAAGAGAAGATTAGAGAGAGTTTTCTGAATAAGATGAAGAACAAAAGTATGGAAGACTAAGAGGAAGAGATTTCGTGACAAATGAGAGAGAGAGAGCTGGCGGCTTGTATGAGAGAATTAGAGAAGGAGGATTATATTTCCTTGACAAATTAGTTACATAGGTTAGAGTATTTATAGCCTAAGTTACAATAAATACATTAATTACATTAATTAGGCTCACATATTTACTTTCCATAAACTATTTGTTGCCTAACTCTCAAAGGGGAAGTAATTAACTTCCTTTCCAACCTTGAGTAATCGACATCCAGGCCATTAACTTCCTTTCCTTACTTGAGTAGTCGACATCCAAGGTCATTAACTTCCTTTCCTCACTTGAGTAATCGACATCACAGACCATTAACTTCTCCCAGCTTGCTGTCGTGTGTAGATTAATACTCCCCCTCAAGCTCAACCATGATGAATGGTTAAGCTTGGAACCATAAAGACTCACCTCATTAAAAACCTTAAGATGCAAAACCCTTTGGGACAAAAACATCTTAAGGGAAAAAGAGTATGGATCTTTTGGCTAGGGGATTCCCTGGTTGGGAAGGTTTATGAGCCCAAGTTTTGGAAATATGGACTCACATACCTTTAAACTTGCGGATTTGGTGAATATATCTGCAAGTTGATCCGAGCTCCTTGTGTAACATGGTAGGACAACTCCTTGCTCCACTACTTGTCTCACTTTGTGGCAGTCTACTTCAATGTGCTTGGTTCTCTCATGAAATACATTGTTGGATGCTATATGTATGGCAGCTTGGTTGTCACAATGCATGGTGATTGGTGTTGTGACTTCTATGTTTAGATCCTTGAGCAGATTCTTGAGCCAGGTAAGTTCTGTGGTGAGCTTCCTCATGGCTCGGTACTCAGCTTCAGCACTTGAACAAGAAACCACCTTCTGCTTCTTTGTTTTCCAAGTAACTAGGTTGCCTCCAATGAATGTGCAATAACCGGTAGTTGATCTCCTATCATTCCTGTCTCCAGCCCAATCAGCATCACAATAGCCCACGATTTCAGAGCTTCCGTTGCGCCCCATCCAGATGCCTTGGTCGTGTGTACCTTTCAGGTATCTTAAGATCCGGTCCACCATGTTCCAGTGATGCACCTTTGGGGCTTGCATATGTTGACTGACCTGATTCACAGCATAGCACAAGTCAGGTCTAGTAATGGTTAGATAAATTAGCTTACCAACCATCTTCCTATAGAGTTTGGTGTCTCCAAACATCTCATCTCCAAGCTCCCCCTCACGTTCCACCTTGTACCCTTCTTCTAGGGGAGTCTTCGCTGGTTTAGCTTCTAATCTTCCTGCATCAACTAGAAGATCAAGTGTATACTTCCTTTGTGATAAGAAGAGGCCTTCTTGTGTTCGGCATACTTCTATCCCTAGGAAGTACTTTAGTTCACCCAAGTCTTTTATATCAAACATAGATTTAAGATAAACCTTAGTGGATTGAATTCCTACCTTGTCATTCCCTGAGATGATTATATCATCTACATAGATGAGAATGACTACAATACCTGTTTGACTTTGGAGTGTGAAGAGGGTATGATCTGCCTCAGACTTTCTAAAGCCCCTATCTCTAAGTGTGATACTTAGCTTATGGTACCAAGCTCTTGGTGATTGTTTGAGGCCATAGATAGCTTTTCTCAGCCTTAGAACCTTTCCTGGAGTCACCGTATCTTCAAGGCCTGGTGGAGGTGTCATATACACTTCATCTTCTAGTTCTCCTTGTAGGAAGGCATTCTTGACATCCATCTGCCACAACTCCCAATCAAGGTTAGTAGCTAAAGAGAGAAGAACCCTTACAGTGTGTAATTTGGCTACTGGTGCAAAGGTGTCATTGTAGTCTTCTCCATAGGTTTGAGTGAAACCTCTTGCAACTAGTCTTGCCTTGTATCTTTCTATCTCTCCATTGCTTTTGTATTTAATGGTAAAGATCCATCTGGAGCTCACTGTCCTCTTGTCCTTAGGTAAAACGGCCTCATCCCAAGTGTGATTGATGTCCATGGCATTGCATTCAGCCTTAACTGCATCTCTCCACACTTTAAGCTCCTTTGCTTCCTCATAGTTTCTTGGTATATGTTCTTGGTTGAGGACTGCTGCAAATGCTTGATGTTCTAATGGAACATGAGCTAGGGAGCAAACAGCTTGAGTTGGGTGAGCTACTGCTTGGGCATTGTAGTATACTCTGGTGTTGATCCAATTTGAAGCTGGTCGCCTTTCCCTTTGGCTTCTCCTTAGTACTACTTGGGTGTCTGGTTGGGCCGCCTGTTCTTCTGCTTGTTGTTCAGCCTCAGTTTCGGATTCCTCATGTTCTTCGTGATCATGTACGTGTGAGCTTGTTTCTTGGTTAGTAGGTTCAAGTTCAAGCTCATCAAGCTCATCACCTTCATTGCCTCCCTCATGATCAAGAGAACTAGCCGCTTGAGTTGTATTAGATGGAGAAGTAGTTGGCGGTTCTTGGTGAGTTGATTTTGGTGCATCTGGTAATGTTATCCCAAGATTTTCCATAAGGTGTCTGAGGTTGGTGGCCCGGTCAGATGTGGATTGGGAGAGGTCTTTGAGTTCATCCCAATTCTTTTCTTCATAGAATCCTTTGGATTCTACAAACTTCACATCCCTAGATACAAGAACCTTTCTTGTCTCTGGATTGTAGCATTTGTATCCCTTTTGAGTAGTTGAATAGCCAATGAACATGGCTTTAATACTCCTGGCTTCCAATTTATTTCTTTGTTCTCCTGGAACAAGTACATAACACACACACCCAAAGACTCGTAAGTGTGAGATGATAGTTTTGCATAGATGATTATGTTATGAACAATGAGAGAAAGAGAATGAAGAATAAGTTTGCCATGAGAAGAAATCGATTATTCAAGTGTATTATACAAAGAGTGGCTACACTGCCCTTAAATAGAAAGCTAGCTAGGTTATTAGGTCTAGGGATAAGCACATGAGCTTATAGGACCGTTTACAAGAGTGTATATCACTTATTCATACTCCTTATCACACGCATACTCCTTCCTTATCACTCATGTGTTCCTCCTTCCTTATCACACGGCTAGCTATCACCATAATGGCTTGGTACCCTCTTCGTTATTCCTGTCCAATACTCCCCCTCAAGCTAAGTTCTGATGAAGATCATTAGCTTGGAAACTATGAACAATCACCTCATTAAAAACCTTATGGTGTAAAACCCAGTGGGACAAAAGCACACATAAGGAAAAAAGAGTATGACTGCTCATAGTTAGAGGAGTCATGGAAGCAAGATATCAACGAGTCCTAATCTTGGTAGAATGGACTCATATACCTTGGAGGTTGTAGCTTTGGTGAAGATATCTGCAAGCTGATCCACACTTCTAGTGTAGCATGGTAAGACTATCCCTTGCTCCACGGCTTGCCTCACTTTGTGACAGTCAACCTCAATGTGCTTCGTTCTTTCATGGAATACAGAATTTGAGGCTATATGAATGGCTGCCTGATTATCACAATGCATGGTCATTGGCTTGGTTGTCTCTATTCCCAAATCCTTCAGAATGGCCTTGATCCATGTTAGCTCATTAGTGAGTTTCTTCATAGCACGGTATTCAGCCTCAGCACTGGAGCAGGAGACTATCTTCTGTTTCTTTGTCTTCCATGTAACTAAGTTACCTCCAACAAAGGTGCAGTAGCCAGTAGTGGATCTCCTGTCCTCTCTATCCCCAGCCCAGTCTGCATCACAGTACCCTACTATCTCTGAACTCTTGTTAGCTCCCATCCAGATTCCTTGGTCTGAAGTTCCTCTCAGGTATCTAAGGACTCTTTCCAGCATGTTCCAGTGATGGACCTTGGGAGCTTGCATATGCTGGCTCACCTGATTCACAGAGAAACACAGATCAGGTCTAGTAAGAGTTAAATAAATCAACTTACCTACTAGTCTTCTGTAGAGCTTTGGGTTGTCAAATGGTTGATCTTCAATCTCCCCCTCACTAATAGCCTTGTAACTATCCTCCAATGGTGTAGTCACCGGTTTTGCATCTAACTTCCCTGTTTCAGACAATAGATCAAGTGTATACTTCCTTTGGGATAGAAATAGCCCTTCTGTAGAACGACATATTTCAATCCCTAGAAAATACTTAAGCAAGCCTAAATCCTTAATATCAAATATAGACTTGAGGTAAGCTTTGGTTTCTTCAATTCCTTTCCTGTCATTACCAGTGATAATAATATCATCCACGTAAACCAATACCACTATGATACCTGACTTGCTAGGCAAGGTGAAGAGGGTGTGATCAGCTTCAGACTTTCTGAATCCTTTATCTCTCAGTGTCATGCTTAACTTGTGATACCAGGCTCTAGGAGATTGTTTCAATCCATAAATAGCCTTCCTCAATCTTAAGACATTGCCTGGTTGAACCATTTCTTCAAGTCCTGGAGGAGGACGCATGTAGACTTCTTCTTCTAGCTCTCCTTGCAAGAAAGCATTTCTCACATCCATCTGCCACAGTTCCCACTCCAGATTTGTTGCCAGAGATAAAACAATCCTCACAGTATGCAACTTTGCCACTGGAGCAAAAGTATCACCAAAATCTTCACCATAGGTCTGAGTAAATCCTCTTGCTACAAGCCTGGCCTTATATCGTTCTATATCTCCATTGCTTTTGTATTTGATTGTAAACACCCATTTTGAGCTCACTGCCTTCTTTCCCTTAGGTAGCACAGCTTCATCCCATGTGTGATTCCTTTCCATGGCTCCTGTCTCATCACTTATAGCATCTCTCCAGACTTTAACTTCCTTGGCTTCTTCATAAGAAGTAGGAATATGTCCTTGATCCAAGCTGCTTATGAAGACCTTATGTTCTTCAGGAAATGACGCAAAGGAACAGACAACTTGGGATGGATGAGCAACAGCACTTGCATTATAATATACTCTAGTATTCACCCAGTTTGATGGATCCTTCCTGAGTCTTGTACTTCTTCTTAGAGGTGGATCTTGCTGTGATGATTCTGCTGCTTGATCATGTTCTTCTTCCGGTTGGTCGAGGCTTTCAGAAGAGGAGATATCGCGGTCATGGTCTTCCTGAGTAGTTTGAGCATGATCTTGAACTTCTTCAAAATGTGTTCCCCCCTCTCGATCAAGTGGAAGTTGAGGTGAGCTTGCATCAGTATTTGGGTGAGACAAACTTGGACTATGTGGAACGTGCGTAGCATGGTCAGGGCCCAAATGTGAGCAAGACTGTGGACGTTGGACATTTTCTGAACCTGGTTGCGTGGAGATAGGAATGCCAAGGTGATCAAAGATGTGTCGAAGATTGGTGGCCCGATCTGAGGAAACACTGGTCAAGTCAGCTAGATCATCCCATTGTTGATCACCATAATACCCTCTTTCTTCAATGAACTTAACATCCCGGGACACAAGCACCTTTCTGGCCACAGGGTCATAACATTTGTAACCACGTTGAGTAGTAGAGTACCCAATGAAGATAGACTTTGTACTCTTTGCATCAAGTTTGGTCCTGTGTTCACCTGGGACCAACACAAAGCACAAACACCCAAACACTTTAAGGTGAGTTAATGAAGGTTTTGTAGAATTTAATACCTCAAACGGTGAGAGATCATTGAGAACTCTTGTGGGAACTCTGTTAATGAGATAGCAAGCTGTAAGAACCGCATCTCCCCAGAACCTCTTTGGAACTTTGGATTGGAACATCATGGACCGAGCTACTTCCATTAAGTGGCGGTTCTTTCTTTCGGCCACACCATTCTGTTGAGGTGTATAGGGGCAGCTAGTCTGATGAAGAATCCCATGCTTATTAAGATGATCTTTAAACACACGGCCTGTATACTCCCCACCATTGTCTGACCTGAAGATTTTAATCCTTGCATTGAAATGATTAGTAACATAGTTCTGAAAGTTTATAAAGGCCTCTAAAGCTCTATCTTTGGATTGTAACAAGGTTATCCAGGTATATTTAGATTTCTCATCTATAAAGGTGATGAAATATTTCTGATTTTCTCTAGATAAGCAAGGTGCTGTCCAAATATCCGAGTGCACAAGATCAAAGCATCTTTCATAAACTGTTTTAGACTTAGGGAAGATAGATTTGCAATGTTTGCCCATGATACAAGCTTCACAATCATCATTTTTAAACACAACATCAGGAAACATGAGGCTTAAGGCCCTTGAGTGGGGATGTCCTAATCTAGCATGCCATACTGCATTATTAGCATAAATAGAAACAGAATTGAAAGAACTGAAAACAGAAGCTAAAGGTTGATCCTTTCCCAGCAGATAAAGACCATCCTTAGTTATTCCTTTCCCAAGCAACTTGCTTGTCTTAATATCCTGAAAATGCACATCATTAGGAGTGAAGATAACATTGCAATCCAAATCATTTGTTGCCTTATGAACCGAAACCAAATTAGATGTGAAATCAGGCATGAAGAAAGCTCTAGTCTTTCTATCAAATAGTTTTAAGTTCCCTACCCCTTTAATTGGAATTCTATCCCCATTAGCAATAACAACATGACCTCTAGCCGGTTCTAAATCCTTGATTAATTCAACATTGCTAATCATATGGTGGGATGCACCAGAATCAATGACTAATGGTCTTTCATCTAGTTTTATAGAATGAGCAGAGTGAGCACAAGCATGAAAGGAGAAACCAAAATCATTACCATAACTTTCCTTTAAGGCTTTGATAAGAGCATCTAGTTCAGACCGTTTCACCACTTGATCTTGGTTAGATACATGCGCAGCTTGAGCATTGATCACGGCCATACCATCCCCTTCGGAACTACGTGAAGATGTTGCTCCTTGGTCTGCCTTAATCTTGGTAACGTTTGCTCTAGCATCTTTGAATTTGGATGGCTTGAGATGTGGGTGAAGGATCCAGCATTTTTCCTTAGTATGACCCCTCCTCTTGCAGTGTTCGCAGAATGATCCTCTCCTTTCATCTGGTTTGAAGTATACTCCCTTGTTTGCGGTGACCAGCTCTCCCTTTCCACTAAAGAGACCGTGAGATCCTTGTTCTCTCTGAATATAGGAACATACTTCCTCAAGTGTTGGGAGCTTTTCTGATCGGAGGAGGTGTTTGATCAGGTCATTATACATAGGATTAAGAGTAAGAAGAAGGCCAAAGACCTTGTCTTGTTCACGCCGTGCAAGTAGAGTCTCTGGATCAGTGGAGTTTGGTCTGAGCATTTCAAGCTCAGCCCAGAGGGAGCGAAACTTGCCAAAGTGGGCTGTGAATTCTAAGTCTTCTTGGTGAAGGTTGTTGATCGCCCTTTTTACCTCAAAGACCCTGCTGAGATTTGTGGTATTGCCATAGACCTTCTTAAGAGTTTCCCATAACTCCTTAGCACTTTCACAGTAAGAATAGGCTTCTAAGATGGGTGCATCCAGAGAGGTTTGAATAATAGATAGAACAAACTGATCCTCCTGAACCCATTTCTCTTCATCAACGACCATTATTTCCTGTTCATCTTCTTGGTGGAACGCTTTTGGTGGAGCTTCATCTAAGAGGAGGTGCATTCCAAGACCACGACCACCCAGAGTGGTCTTTACCATTCTAGACCATAGCAAATAGTTGAGACCTTTGAGGGTAACCGGTATAACCATGGGTCTTGTATTCTCCATTCAAGGCAAGCCGTACAGAGCACGCAAGGGTTTTGGAAGAATGAGAAGCTTATCAAGCTCCAATACTCAAATAACACTACTAAGACTTCAAGACGGCCCTTGGGAAGAAGAGAATAGCCTATCTTAAGACCAAAGGAGCTATCTTTCTGAGTAAAAACAGAGTTTGTACGGACTCTGGTTCGAGACGGGACGAAGAAGACGAGTACGGACACACACCTTCTTTGAGCACAACGTCTTCTCTTGTGCCTTTTTAGTCACGGATGAGCTGAAGGTTGCTTCTCCTACCACTTAAGTGAGGAAAGAGACGAACTTGAAGGAAATAGAGTAAACCCAGAAGAGTGTCCGTACAGCAATGGCGAAGAACACGCAAAACTCTTATAACAACTCAACACTCAAGATAACCACACCTAGTCTCCTTCAGCTCAATACTCATGGTTTTGAGGATCTTTAGACCTTAGAGAAGACAGACTCAGCTATAGTTATCTTTGTGAAAGCGTTTGAGAAAGCGTTTGAAAGAGGGTTTTTTAGAAATACAAGAACACGAAGGAATAACGAAGGAGAAGATTAAGGCAAACAAGAGATTTGGTGAGAATGAGAGTGCAGAAGATTATGAGCGAATCAAACCCGCTCTGATACCATGATAGTTTTGCATAGATGATTATGTTATGAACAATGAGAGAAAGAGAATGAAGAATAAGTTTGCCATGAGAAGAAATCGATTATTCAAGTGTATTATACAAAGAGTGGCTACACTGCCCTTAAATAGAAAGCTAGCTAGGTTATTAGGTCTAGGGATAAGCACATGAGCTTATAGGACCGTTTACAAGAGTGTATATCACTTATTCATACTCCTTATCACACGCATACTCCTTCCTTATCACTCATGTGTTCCTCCTTCCTTATCACACGGCTAGCTATCACCATAATGGCTTGGTACCCTCTTCGTTATTCCTGTCCAATATGAGATAGATGGTTTACTTTTGTTGAGTACCTCAAATGGAGTTAAGTCCTCTAAGACTTTGGTTGGTAGGCGATTGATGAGATAGCAAGCTGTGACAAGGGCATCTCCCCAAAATTTCTTTGGAACATTGCTTTGGAACATGATGGATCTCGCCACCTCCATGAGATGCCGGTTCTTCCTTTCAGCCACTCCATTCTGTTGTGGTGTGTATGGACAACTAGTTTGGTGGATGATTCCATGTTTGTCCAAGTATTGCTTGAATGCTAGACTTGTGTATTCTCCTCCATTATCTGATCTAAAGATTTTGATCTTGGCATTGTAATGGTTAGTCACATATGCTTGAAACTTAGTAAATGCATCTAGGACCCTATCTTTTGTTGGTAAGAGAGTTATCCAAGTATATTTTGATTTTTGATCTATAAATGTGACAAAGTACTTATGATTATCCCTAGACATGCATGGTGAAGTCCAAACATCAGAGTGAATAAGATCAAAACAATTTTCATAAATAGTTGAGGACTTGGGAAACACTGATCTACAATGTTTTCCAAGTATACAAGCTTCACATTCATTATTTTTAAAAGACATGCTTGGCAACAATAGTTCTAAGGCCCTAGAATGGGGATGTCCTAGTCTAGAATGCCAAATAGCACTATTAGCCTTATTCAAAATAGAATTAAAAGCAATAGATAGAGTTGAGTCTGGTTGTATGTCTTCAAGTACATACAAATCATTCTTGGACACTCCTTTTCCAAGAACTTTATTGGTCTTAATATCCTGAAAATAAACATCATTAGGACCAAAGATTGCATAGCAATTAAGATCAGAGGTTGTCTTCTTAACACTTAGTAAGTTAGAGGTAAATGTAGGCATATAGAAGGCAGTTGATTCTTTATCAAACAATTTAAGGTTCCCAATTCCCCTAATTGGTATCTTATCTCCATTAGCTATTAATACATCTCCTAAAGCCGGTTCTATATTGCTCATTAGATTCTTATCACTAATCATATGATGAGAGGCTCCTGAGTCTACAATAAGTGGTTTAGAGGTATTTAAAGCTTGGAATGAGTTACCAGAGAGGTTTGATTCTTTGAGTGCCTTGACCAGTGCATCAAGGTCGGATTTCCTCACAAACTCTTGTTGGAATGTTGCAAGTGCTTTCCCATCTCCCTCAGTGATTGGCGTGAATGAGCTTGGGCTTGCCTTGTTCCTTTGTTCAAGAGTTACTTCTTGAGTGAGGTTGGCTCTTGGTTGGTTTCCCACTTTTGGCTTTAAGTGTGGATGGAGGATCCAGCACTTGTCCTTGGTATGCCCTTCCTTCTTGCAGTGGTCACAGTATGCCCTCCTTTCTCCACGATTTAAGCCTCCCTTATGGTACACAGCTGCTTTGTTGGCTGAGATGAGTTCTCCTTTGCCTCCAAAGAGACCAAGTGAACCTTGTTCCTTCTGAATCTTATTGCACACTTCTTCAAGGCTTGGAAAGGTGTCTGACCTTAGGAGGTGTTTGATGAGATCATTGTAGGAGGAATTTAAAGTCAAGAGAAGTCCAAAAACTTTATCTTGCTCACGCCTCTCATTCAGAACCATGGGATCCACTGTGCTTGGTCTAAGCATTTCAAGTTCAGCCCATAAGGATCTGAATTTTCCAAAATGTTGAGTGAACTCCATGTCTTCTTGAGTTAACTCATTGATGGCTTTCTTAACTTCAAACACACGGCTGAGATTGGAGGTGTTGCCATAGACATTTTGAAGAGTCTCCCACAGCTCTTTGGCTGTCTCACAGTAGGAGTATGCTTCAAGGATAGTTGATTCAAGTGAGTTTTGAATCACAGATAGGACTAGTTGGTCTTCTTGAAACCACCTGTCTCCATTGGTGATAGCCACTTCCTGACCAGTTCCTTCAACCGTGACATTAGGTGCTTCACTCCTAAGGATGTGGCTCCATAACCCACGGCTACATAGCACTGTCTTGGTGGTTCTAGCCCAGAGGAGGTAATTAACCCCTTTCAAAGTCACTGGAACAACAACTCTTGTGCCTTCCATGATGATTACAAACGATTTAGGTGATAAAAGAGTAGGGTGAAGTGTTTTCAAGAAATAAATAATCCTAACCTCTCACAACTCAGCACCACAAGGATTTGAGGATTGTTCAATCTCAGAGTGAGGAGATTAGGAGGATTTATTTCAAGAGTGTACAGAGATTTTGAGAATATAAGAGCCAAGGCTCTGATACCATGTAAGAATATGCGGAATATAAGAGAAGATTAGAGAGAGTTTTCTGAATAAGATGAAGAACAAAAGTATGGAAGACTAAGAGGAAGAGATTTCGTGACAAATGAGAGAGAGAGAGCTGGCGGCTTGTATGAGAGAATTAGAGAAGGAGGATTATATTTCCTTGACAAATTAGTTACATAGGTTAGAGTATTTATAGCCTAAGTTACAATAAATACATTAATTACATTAATTAGGCTCACATATTTACTTTCCATAAACTATTTGTTGCCTAACTCTCAAAGGGGAAGTAATTAACTTCCTTTCCAACCTTGAGTAATCGACATCCAGGCCATTAACTTCCTTTCCTTACTTGAGTAGTCGACATCCAAGGTCATTAACTTCCTTTCCTCACTTGAGTAATCGACATCACAGACCATTAACTTCTCCCAGCTTGCTGTCGTGTGTAGATTAATACAACTAGGCACAGTGTATTTGAAGGTGAAGAAGCAGAGAAGGCCAAAGTCTTCATCCTTGGACAAGGCTGACTAACTATGAGAAAGAAGAGGCAGAAAATGTTGGGAACAGAAGAGAAGGTGGTGGCGGATATTTGCAAGACTAGAGACTACTACAGTTGTCTAGAATTCTCAGACTTCATCTGAGAATATGAAGCCTATTGGATTAGACTTCAGGAGCGTCTAAGAACCTGAGAAAGCCACTCACCAATGAAGAAGAATAATTACATTTAGTACTAATGAGAAGGCGCAAAGAAGCAAGCAACAAGGACCATCAAGCTGTCAGAACCAACAAGTGGACAAGCAGATGGAATGTTTTGAATCAGCTCAAAAGCCTGAATGATTGCGCCAAGAAGATAATCAATCTACCCAAGGAGTTGCCGTGAGTAATCAAGTTCAAATGATGGATTGGAGCTAAGGAAGGTTGCATACAAGTGTGGTATCAACAAATTAATCCAAAAGACTCCAAAGAAAAGACAACAAAAGGGTGGTTCTATATGAAGGAATGAAGTGAAAGAAGTTCAGAAGTAGAAAACTTACTTGGCTGACACTCTTCATCAACATTCCAAACAGATACAAGGGAAGATCCAAAACCATCCTATATATATTTTGAATAGGTCTATCCCTTGTGAATTGATGCATGCATTTGTGTGTGCTGAAACAGGTACAGCTTGGAGCTTATGTGCTAAAGCCGGATTTACTAACCTTCTAAAGGACAAGAGTTCAGAAGAAAGGGGGAGATAAGTACCGGTCTATGAAGAAGCTTCAAGCTACTCAAACGTGTGAAACAAGGAAGGAGTTCTCACTTGCTGATTCAAAGAGGCCACGATCCAGAGTCTATGAAGTCCACCAAGATGGTCTTAAGGCTCATGGACTCACTGGCCAATCCCTAGGCTGAGAAGACTCTACTCTTTTTCCCTTAACAAGGTTTTGTCCCATTGGGTTTTCCTTGTTAAGGTTTTTAATGAGGGAGTTCTTCAAAGTTCCAAGCTTGATCCCTGGATCACCTATGGTCAAGCTTGAGGGGGAGTATTAGAGAGAAGGAAGGAAGCCGAGGCCAAGACAAGCTCAGGCCATGTTCAAGCTCAGCATTAGCACATTACTAAACTCCTAATGCTAAGCTTGAGGGGGAGTATTAGACTGAGGAAACAAAGAGGGAAGAGATGAGCCTGCAAAACAAGTGCCAACTAAACAAGGAGGCAGCCCAGGCCGTATGCAAATAAGGGGAGCTCATAGGCGGCCCATAGGAACAAGGCAGCCCAGCCCATCTCAGCTAGAACACCAGTCCAGCCCATATCAAGTAATGTCTGTCCAGTCCAGCCCATGTGAAGTCTACAAGCCCATAAGCTGCCCATATGTTCACGCCAAAGGAGACAAAGCTTCTAGAAGAGTTTCACTCTTCTCCACTTGCGTAGGAAGGCTGGAGAGAAAGAAGGTCACATGTTCAACTTAAGAAAAGAGCTGTTGTGACATGTCACTTTCACTACCTTGGATCCAGCAGCCTAATTCAAATTCAAACACTCTTTGTGTCTGTCTATAAATATGTAGCATCTCCCATTTGTAAACTTAAGTGAAATACACATTCCTTTCTACTTCTCTCTAATGGCATTTTATGATCTTTGTGTTTTACTCTTTTATGATTTTGCCTAATCTTTCTTAATCTCCAACCATACAATCTCCTATTTCTCTTATTATTTCCGCAAATCTCAACACAGAGATCATCTCAATAAGCACGGAATTCTCCATCAAACGAGTTGTCCCTACACACCCCAACAGAATGGTGTGGCTGAGAGAAAGAATCGTCACCTGATGGAAGTAGCCAGGGCAATGATGTTTCATACAAAGGTTCCTAAGAGGTTTTGGGGAGATGCTGTCTTTACCGCATGTTATCTTATTAACAGGACTCCTACCCGAGTCCTCAATGATCTCTCCCCATTTGAGGTATTAAACGCTCTTAAACCTTCTCTAACTCACTTGAGAGTGTTTGGTTGCCTGTGCTTTGTTTTGATTCCAGGAGAGAACCGAACCAAGCTTGACGCTAAGAGTACACGGTCCATGTTCATTGGGTATTCTACTACCCAAAGAGGCTACAAGTGCTATGACCCTGAAGCTAGGAAGGTTTTGGTGTCTCGTGATGTTAAGTTTATTGAGAACACTGGCTACTATAGTGACCAAAAGTGGGATAACTTGGTTGATCTTGCTGGTTCTTCCCTGGACCGGGCCACTAGCCTTCGGAATATCTTTGATCATCTTGGCATACCTTCACCATCCCAACCTGGTTCTACCAGTGTTCCATGTCCTCAACCTAGTTCATGTCCTGTTCCTGGCTTGGCTCCTGTTCAACCAGCTGTTCCGCATGAAATTACCTCGACCTGGTCAGAACCTAGCTCACCCGGAGGTGGTCCAACATTGTCCCGGAATGGACCAAGCTTGCCGCAGCAAGACCTTAACTCTTCCCGGCCAGACATTGATCGTGAGGGGGGACATCTTGAAGAAGACAGTGATCAAGAGAGGACTGGCTCTTCTTCTGAGGGTCACGATCAAAGGCAAGAGCGGGAAGAAGAACCATCAGGGACAGCTCAACCTCTAAGGAGAAGCACAAGACTCAGGAAGGATCCATCAAACTGGGTGAACACAAGGGTCTATTACAATGCAAATGCGGTTGCTCATCCCTCTCAAGTTGTTTGCTCATTTGCTTCATTCCCTGAAGAGCACAAGACCTTTATTAGCAGCCTGGATCAGGGACACATTCCAACATCCTATGAAGAGGCTAAGGAACTCAAAGTCTGGAGGGATGCTATAAGTGATGAGACAGAGGCCATGGAAAGGAATCACACATGGGATGAAGCCGTGTTACCCAAGGGAAAGAAGGCAGTGAGCTCAAAGTGGGTATTTACGATCAAATACAAGAGTAATGGAGATGTGGAAAGATATAAGGCCAGGTTGGTCGCAAGAGGCTTCACTCAGACCTATGGAGAAGATTTTGGTGATACCTTTGCCCCTGTAGCAAAACTCCATACCGTGAGGATTGTCCTATCCTTAGCAACAAATCTGAATTGGGAATTGTGGCAGATGGATGTAAAGAATGCCTTCTTGCAAGGAGAGCTAGAGGAAGAGGTGTACATGCGGCCACCTCCAGGTCTAGAAGGGATTGTTCAACCAGGCAAGGTCTTGAGATTGAGAAAGACTATTTATGGATTAAAACAATCACCTAGGGCCTGGTATCACAAGTTAAGCATGACACTAAGGGACAGAGGATTCAGAAAATCAGAAGCTGATCACACACTGTTTATTGGACAGGAATAACGAAGAGGGTACCAAGCCATTATGGTGATAGCTAGCCGTGTGATAAGGAAGGAGGAACACATGAGTGATAAGGAAGGAGTATGCGTGTGATAAGGAGTATGAATAAGTGATATACACTCTTGTAAACGGTCCTATAAGCTCATGTGCTTATCCCTAGACCTAATAACCTAGCTAGCTTTCTATTTAAGGGCAGTGTAGCCACTCTTTGTATAATACACTTGAATAATCGATTTCTTCTTATGGCAAACTTATTCTTCATTCTCTTTCTCTCATTGTTCATAACATAATCATCTATGCAAATCTATCATGGTAGCAGAGCGGGTTTGATTCGCTCATAATCTTCTGCACTCTCATTCTCACCAAATCTCTTGTTTGCCTTAATCTTCTCCTTCGTGTTCTTGTATTTCTAAAATCCTCTTTCAAACGCTTTCTCAAACGCTTTCACAAAGATAACTATAGCTGAGTCTGTCTTCTCTAAGGTCTAAAGATCCTCAAAACCATGAGTATTGAGCTGAAGAAGACTAGGTGTGGTTATCTTGAGTGTTGAGTTGTTATAAGAGTTTTGCGTGTTCTTCGCCATTGCTGTACGGACACTCTTCTGGGTTTACTCTATTTCCTTCAAGTTCGTCTCTTTCCTCACTTAAGTGGTAGGAGAAGCAACCTTCAGCTCATCCGTGACTAAAAAGGCACAAGAGAAGACGTTGTGCTCAAAGAAGGTGTGTGTCCGTACTCGTCTTCTTCGTCCCGTCTCGAACCAGAGTCCGTACAAACTCTGTTTTTACTCAGAAAGATAGCTCCTTTGGTCTTAAGATAGGCTATTCTCTTCTTCCCAAGGGCCGTCTTGAAGTCTTAGTAGTGTTATTTGAGTATTGGAGCTTGATAAGCTTCTCATTCTTCCAAAACCCTTGCGTGCTCTGTACGGCTTGCCTTGAATGGAGAATACAAGACCCATGGTTATACCGGTTACCCTCAAAGGTCTCAACTATTTGCTATGGTCTAGAATGGTAAAGACCACTCTGGGTGGTCGTGGTCTTGGAATGCACCTCCTCTTAGATGAAGCTCCACCAAAAGCGTTCCACCAAGAAGATGAACAGGAAATAATGGTCGTTGATGAAGAGAAATGGGTTCAGGAGGATCAGTTTGTTCTATCTATTATTCAAACCTCTCTGGATGCACCCATCTTAGAAGCCTATTCTTACTGTGAAAGTGCTAAGGAGTTATGGGAAACTCTTAAGAAGGTCTATGGCAATACCACAAATCTCAGCAGGGTCTTTGAGGTAAAAAGGGCGATCAACAACCTTCACCAAGAAGACTTAGAATTCACAGCCCACTTTGGCAAGTTTCGCTCCCTCTGGGCTGAACTTGAAATGCTCAGACCAAACTCCACTGATCCAGAGACTCTACTTGCACGGCGTGAACAAGACAAGGTCTTTGGCCTTCTTCTTACTCTTAATCCTATGTATAATGACCTGATCAAACACCTCCTCCGATCAGAAAAGCTCCCAACACTTGAGGAAGTATGTTCCTATATTCAGAGAGAACAAGGATCTCACGGTCTCTTTAGTGGAAAGGGAGAGCTGGTCACCGCAAACAAGGGAGTATACTTCAAACCAGATGAAAGGAGAGGATCATTCTGCGAACACTGCAAGAGGAGGGGTCATACTAAGGAAAAATGCTGGATCCTTCACCCACATCTCAAGCCATCCAAATTCAAAGATGCTAGAGCAAACGTTACCAAGATTAAGGCAGACCAAGGAGCAACATCTTCACGTAGTTCTGAAGGGGATGGTATGGCCGTGATCAATGCTCAAGCTGCGCATGTATCTAACCAAGATCAAGTGGTGAAACGGTCTGAACTAGATGCTCTTATCAAAGCCTTAAAGGAAAGTTATGGTAATGATTTTGGTTTCTCCTTTCATGCTTGTGCTCACTCTGCTCATTCTATAAAACTAGATGAAAGACCATTAGTCATTGATTCTGGTGCATCCCACCATATGATTAGCAATGTTGAATTAATCAAGGATTTAGAACCGGCTAGAGGTCATGTTGTTATTGCTAATGGGGATAGAATTCCAATTAAAGGGGTAGGGAACTTAAAACTATTTGATAGAAAGACTAGAGCTTTCTTCATGCCTGATTTCACATCTAATTTGGTTTCGGTTCATAAGGCAACAAATGATTTGGATTGCAATGTTATCTTCACTCCTAATGATGTGCATTTTCAGGATATTAAGACAAGCAAGTTGCTTGGGAAAGGAATAACTAAGGATGGTCTTTATCTGCTGGGAAAGGATCAACCTTTAGCTTCTGTTTTCAGTTCTTTCAATTCTGTTTCTATTTATGCTAATAATGCACTATGGTATGCTAGATTAGGACATCCCCACTCAAGGGCCTTAAGCCTCATGTTTCCTGATGTTGTGTTTAAAAATGATGATTGTGAAGCTTGTATCATGGGCAAACATTGCAAATCTATCTTCCCTAAGTCTAAAACAGTTTATGAAAGATGCTTTGATCTTGTGCACTCGGATATTTGGACAGCACCTTGCTTATCTAGAGAAAATCAGAAATATTTCATCACCTTTATAGATGAGAAATCTAAATATACCTGGATAACCTTGTTACAATCCAAAGATAGAGCTTTAGAGGCCTTTATAAACTTTCAGAACTATGTTACTAATCATTTCAATGCAAGGATTAAAATCTTCAGGTCAGACAATGGTGGGGAGTATACAGGCCGTGTGTTTAAAGATCATCTTAATAAGCATGGGATTCTTCATCAGACTAGCTGCCCCTATACACCTCAACAGAATGGTGTGGCCGAAAGAAAGAACCGCCACTTAATGGAAGTAGCTCGGTCCATGATGTTCCAATCCAAAGTTCCAAAGAGGTTCTGGGGAGATGCGGTTCTTACAGCTTGCTATCTCATTAACAGAGTTCCCACAAGAGTTCTCAATGATCTCTCACCGTTTGAGGTATTAAATTCTACAAAACCTTCATTAACTCACCTTAAAGTGTTTGGGTGTTTGTGCTTTGTGTTGGTCCCAGGTGAACACAGGACCAAACTTGATGCAAAGAGTACAAAGTCTATCTTCATTGGGTACTCTACTACTCAACGTGGTTACAAATGTTATGACCCTGTGGCCAGAAAGGTGCTTGTGTCCCGGGATGTTAAGTTCATTGAAGAAAGAGGGTATTATGGTGATCAACAATGGGATGATCTAGCTGACTTGACCAGTGTTTCCTCAGATCGGGCCACCAATCTTCGACACATCTTTGATCACCTTGGCATTCCTATCTCCACGCAACCAGGTTCAGAAAATGTCCAACGTCCACAGTCTTGCTCACATTTGGGCCCTGACCATGCTACGCACGTTCCACATAGTCCAAGTTTGTCTCACCCAAATACTGATGCAAGCTCACCTCAACTTCCACTTGATCGAGAGGGGGGAACACTTTTTGAAGAAGTTCAAGATCATGCTCAAACTACTCAGGAAGACCATGACCGCGATATCTCCTCTTCTGAAAGCCTCGACCAACCGGAAGAAGAACATGATCAAGCAGCAGAATCATCACAGCAAGATCCACCTCTAAGAAGAAGTACAAGACTCAGGAAGGATCCATCAAACTGGGTGAATACTAGAGTATATTATAATGCAAGTGCTGTTGCTCATCCATCCCAAGTTGTCTGTTCCTTTGCGTCATTTCCTGAAGAACATAAGGTCTTCATAAGCAGCTTGGATCAAGGACATATTCCTACTTCTTATGAAGAAGCCAAGGAAGTTAAAGTCTGGAGAGATGCTATAAGTGATGAGACAGGAGCCATGGAAAGGAATCACACATGGGATGAAGCTGTGCTACCTAAGGGAAAGAAGGCAGTGAGCTCAAAATGGGTGTTTACAATCAAATACAAAAGCAATGGAGATATAGAACGATATAAGGCCAGGCTTGTAGCAAGAGGATTTACTCAGACCTATGGTGAAGATTTTGGTGATACTTTTGCTCCAGTGGCAAAGTTGCATACTGTGAGGATTGTTTTATCTCTGGCAACAAATCTGGAGTGGGAACTGTGGCAGATGGATGTGAGAAATGCTTTCTTGCAAGGAGAGCTAGAAGAAGAAGTCTACATGCGTCCTCCTCCAGGACTTGAAGAAATGGTTCAACCAGGCAATGTCTTAAGATTGAGGAAGGCTATTTATGGATTGAAACAATCTCCTAGAGCCTGGTATCACAAGTTAAGCATGACACTGAGAGATAAAGGATTTAGAAAGTCTGAAGCTGATCACACCCTCTTCACCTTGCCTAGCAAGTCAGGTATCATAGTGGTATTGGTTTACGTGGATGATATTATTATCACTGGTAATGACAGGAAAGGAATTGAAGAAACCAAAGCTTACCTCAAGTCTATATTTGATATTAAGGATTTAGGCTTGCTTAAGTATTTTCTAGGGATTGAAATATGTCGTTCTACAGAAGGACTATTTCTATCCCAAAGGAAGTATACACTTGATCTATTGTCTGAAACAGGGAAGTTAGATGCAAAACCGGTGACTACACCATTGGAGGATAGTTACAAGGCTATTAGTGAGGGGGAGATTGAAGATCAACCATTTGACAACCCAAAGCTCTACAGAAGACTAGTAGGTAAGTTGATTTATTTAACTCTTACTAGACCTGATCTGTGTTTCTCTGTGAATCAGGTGAGCCAGCATATGCAAGCTCCCAAGGTCCATCACTGGAACATGCTGGAAAGAGTCCTTAGATACCTGAGAGGAACTTCAGACCAAGGAATCTGGATGGGAGCTAACAAGAGTTCAGAGATAGTAGGGTACTGTGATGCAGACTGGGCTGGGGATAGAGAGGACAGGAGATCCACTACTGGCTACTGCACCTTTGTTGGAGGTAACTTAGTTACATGGAAGACAAAGAAACAGAAGATAGTCTCCTGCTCCAGTGCTGAGGCTGAATACCGTGCTATGAAGAAACTCACTAATGAGCTAACATGGATCAAGGCCATTCTGAAGGATTTGGGAATAGAGACAACCAAGCCAATGACCATGCATTGTGATAATCAGGCAGCCATTCATATAGCCTCAAATTCTGTATTCCATGAAAGAACGAAGCACATTGAGGTTGACTGTCACAAAGTGAGGCAAGCCGTGGAGCAAGGGATAGTCTTACCATGCTACACTAGAAGTGTGGATCAGCTTGCAGATATCTTCACTAAAACTACAACCTCCAAGGTATATGAGTCCATTCTACCAAGATTAGGACTCGTTGATATCTTGCTTCCATGACTCCTCTAACTATGAGCAGTCATACTCTTTTTCCCTTATGTGTGCTTTTGTCCCACTGGGTTTTACACCATAAGGTTTTTAATGAGGTGATTGTTCATAGTTTCCAAGCTAATGATCTTCATCAGAACTTAGCTTGAGGGGGAGTATTGGACAGGAATAACGAAGAGGGTACCAAGCCATTATGGTGATAGCTAGCCGTGTGATAAGGAAGGAGGAACACATGAGTGATAAGGAAGGAGTATGCGTGTGATAAGGAGTATGAATAAGTGATATACACTCTTGTAAACGGTCCTATAAGCTCATGTGCTTATCCCTAGACCTAATAACCTAGCTAGCTTTCTATTTAAGGGCAGTGTAGCCACTCTTTGTATAATACACTTGAATAATCGATTTCTTCTTATGGCAAACTTATTCTTCATTCTCTTTCTCTCATTGTTCATAACATAATCATCTATGCAAATCTATCACTGTTCACATTTCCTAGCCGGTCAGGTATCATAGTTGTGTTGGTCTATGTGGATGATATCATTATCACAGGTGATGATAGGGAAGGGATCAAGGAAACCAAAGCCTACCTTAAGTCCATCTTTGACATTAAAGATTTAGGCTTGCTTAAGTATTTCCTAGGGATTGAGATATGTCGCTCTAAAGAGGGATTATTCTTATCTCAAAGGAAATACACACTTGACCTTTTGTCTGAAACAGGAAAGCTAGATGCAAAACCGGTGACCACACCTCTGGAGGACAGTTACAAAGCTATCAATGAGGGGGAGCTTGAAGATCAACCATTCAATAATCCGCAACTCTACAGAAGACTAGTAGGTAAGTTAATCTATTTAACTCTTACTAGACCTGATCTTTGCTTTTCTGTGAATCAGGTTAGCCAGCATATGCAAGAGCCGAAGGTCCATCATTGGAACATGCTGGAGAGAATTCTTAGATACTTGAGAGGAACTTCTGAGCAAGGAATCTGGATGGGAGCCAATGGAAGCTCAGAAATAGTGGGATACTGTGATGCTGACTAGGCTGGTGATAGAGAAGACAGGAGGTCTACCACAGGCTACTGTACCTTTGTTGGTGGAAACTTGGTCACATGGAAGACAAAGAAGCAGAAGATTGTGTCTTGTTCAAGCGCAGAGGCTGAATATCGTGCAATGAAGAAGCTCACCAATGAGTTAACATGGATCAAGGCCATTCTGAAGGACTTGGGTATAGAAACAGTTAGACCAATGACCATGCATTGCGACAACCAAGCAGCCATTCACATAGCATCCAATTCTGTATTCCACGAGAGAACTAAACACATAGAAGTTGACTGTCACAAGGTGAGGCAAGCAGTGGAGCAAGGAGTAGTCTTACCATGCTACACCAGAAGTATGGATCAACTTGCGGATATCTTCACCAAGGCAACAACTTCTAAGGTATATGAGTCCATTCTACCTAGGCTTGGACTCTTTGATATGTCTTATCCATGAATCCTCTAATCATAAGCAATCATACTCTTTTTCCCTTATGATGCTTTTGTCCCATTGAGTTTTACATCATAAGGTTTTTTTAATGAGGTGGTTGTTTATGATTTCCAAGCTAAGTTCTTCATCAGAATTTAGCTTGAGGGGGAGTATTGGACAGTGGCGTTACTAAAGGCAGCTCAGTCTAGTGTGATAAGCACTCTGGTCACTTGATAAGGAAGGGATAGTCTCACATGATAAGATGAGAAGATAAGGAAGCATGTATGTTGATAAGTTCAGTTGCAACGGTCCTATATGTATTCTTACTTATCCCTAGCCTAGGCGACCTAGGAGTCTTTCTATTTAAGGCTATGCAGCCCCCTTGTAATCGCTCACTCTAATATAATAAGATTCTATTCTATTCCTCTTATAGCTAAACTCTATTCTCTATATGTTCTTGATATGTTCTTAATGTTTATACTCTAATCTATTCAAAACTTCTCCTTAATCTTTCCTAAACTAACACATACAATGTATTTATTGTGAGCATACAATGTATTTATTGTGAGAATGAGAAATAATGATTCACCATTGGTGAAGAGAGAGTTTTAGAGAGAGAAAGGATTTATTTTTATTATTATGAAGAGAATGATTCATCTTACTTACAAATGTGAAGAGAGTAAGGTATTTATACTAATCTAGTCTAGGCTTGTTTGGAAACAAGGATAGCCTTATACTTGAATGGCTTATAAGGATAACATAACACTAGAACACAAACAAGCCTTAGACACTCTTCTTTGACCTAGATACTCACGCCTTTATACTTGTAAGTGAAGGCTTTCATCTTTCATCATTTCTTCTTCATTCCAACACTCCCCCTCAAGTTTAAGCATGGGTGAATGGTTGAACTTGCACAGATGAAGAGACTTCCTCCTTCTTCCTCTTTACTCCCTTTCAAGCTTGATTAATGTTCATAGAAACCAAGCTTGTAACCTTAAAGAACTTCCTCATTAAAAACCTTAGTATGGAAAACCCTTTGGGACAAAACCAATACTAAGGGAAAAAGAGTGAAGTCTTCTTAGCTTAGGGATTGGCCATTGAATCTATGAGCTTTAAATTCACCAGAGAGCTCCATAGATCCTTGGATAAAGGCCTTAATGACAAACGCTTGTGAATGGTTGTCTTGAAGCTCCTTTTAAGTCTGGTCCATTTCTCCCCCTTTCTTTTGACTCCTTGTCTTTAAGAGGTGATTATGATCCAGCTTTCCTTAAAGCCTTCAATTTAAACCTGTTTCACATACATATACATGCATGTATCAATTCTCACAAGCTAAACAAATGCATTATAATGTAAGAATGATTTTAACTTCCCTTTTTTAAGAGTGGATGGCGATTTGAATGATATGTTCTAGACCAGTCTGGCTCTCTAAGGACTCCACATTAAGGCTTTGGATTCATCATGATCACATGGTTCTCTTCTGGATTCATCATGATCACATGGTTCTCTTCCCTTATATGTTTTTGATCCCCTTTGACCAGCTTCATTTTGCTTCACCTTCTACTTTCAATAAGCCTAACTCAAGAGAATAAGATTGTAGAATTAAGCTTAAGTAGAGTGAGCACACTTATCTCCTAAACATTTTTCCACCATGCTTCCACTAATTGATGTAGGGTAAGTCATGCTTATGACTGTTTTCATCACTTCCTGATCTAAAAACATCATAGCAACTCAAAAATAAAGATTAGTATTCCAGACCTTGAGTAATATCAAGTCTGGTATCAAGTATAATATCTAGCCAAATTCTCAACCTAAAAATCATAGAGTTTAAAGAACTTATCCTAGATAGAACCTTTGATGAGAGAATTTGGTCCTGAGGTGATTCATCACATTCCATCAGCTTACTCCTTCTCCATGAGACTTGGTAGCTTGATGGCCATTGGTTCAATCCTCAATTGATGACAGATGATTTTGATGACCTTACTTGCGGCCTCCATGAGAGAAACAGACTGAGCACACTTCTTATGCTCACTTGGTTTTGGCAGACAGCTTGGAAGCCCTTGAGTGTGCCAAACTAATCTTTGAATGTCCTTGTTTGTGACTTGAAAGCCTTTTGAATGCACCAGACACCTTCAATGCCCTTTTTTGCACCAGACCCACTTCTTGTGTTGTCCTTGCTTGTGCCAGACACTCCCTGAATGTGATTGTCCTTGTTTGCACCTCCAGCTCCAGCTTGTCCATTCCAAACTCAGCACAGACATAGGCACATCCATGATCCAGTACCTGGCCAGGTCGAAGATACTATCCCGCAGAACGATCAGGATCCAGCAGGTCCACGTATATGTACCAGCGAAGTCAGCCACGGGTCGAGAAGCCCGACCATGTACCAAGCTCGTCCTTGGCATGAGATTACTTGAACCAGACACCTTAGCACGGCCAGCACCTCACCTTCGACCTGCCACGATCCAGCTTCATGCGCCACTTGTACCAGCATCGACCAGCCACGATCCAGCGAAGTCCAGCCACGTACCAGGCTCGACCATGAACCGCCCGACCAAGGTACAGCACCTTGCGCCAACTTGGATCCTCTTCATGAACCGCCCTTTCTTTGTCCATTGAATGCTCATTTCCTTTCCCCCCCACAAGCTTGACACTAAAAACAAGAACAACAGTCAAGTTTGGAAGAATGAGCATAAATGAATGTCTTAAATTGGTCTAGAGAATGATTGTAAGTGAAAGATTTGATGATTGAGAGAATTTGAGAATTAGAGATTGAGAGAGAAAGAGATTTAGAGAGAAAAGAGAATGATCTTATTATGATTTTTAGAAAAATGAATTTTCATACTTACAAAGAGAGTGAGAGACATCTATTTATACTAATCCTATTCTAGACTTGTTTGGATACAGAGATACACTTATCATTAACCTACACAAGTCTAAGACAAACACATGGAGATGTCGCCAATACTTCACTTAGATGCATTCATCATTCTTCTTCATTCCAACATTCCCCCTCAAGCTTAAGACATGGAGAATGCCTAAGCTTGCAACCATGAAGCATTACCTCATTAAAAACCTAGAGAAGGAAAACCCAATTGGGACAAAACCTTTTCTAGGGAAAAAGAGTATAACACTCCTTGTTGGGATCATTGGTGTGGAAGAGACATCAAACCAAGTCTAGGGTAGATGGAACCGCCTGTCTTCAAGGTTACAGCTTTGGTAAACACATCAGCTAGCTGATCTTCACTCCTTGTGTAGCAAGGTAGAATTGTACCATTACCAATAGCTTCCCTTACCTTATGACAGTCAACCTCAATATGCTTGGTTCTCTCATGAAACACAGAGTTAGAGGCAATGTGTATGGCAGCTTGATTATCACAATGGACAGTTATTGGAGATTCTAAGCTCTCGCCTAAAATGTCAAAGAGGAGTTGCTTCAACCAAATGCATTCTGTTGTGAGCTTCCTCATGGCCCTGTATTCAGCCTCTGCACTAGAACAAGATACAACCTTTTGCTTCTTAGTCTTCCAAGTTACAAGATTACCTCCTATGAAAGTGCAATAGCCAGTTGTGCTTCTCCTATCTTCTCTGTCTCCTGCCCAATCTGCATCACAATAGCCTACAACCTCTGTGTTCTTATTACATCCCATCCATATACCTTGTTCCTTAGTTCCTTGCAGATATCTCAAAATGCGAATGATCATATCCCAATGCCTTGTCCTTGGGTCTTGCATATGTTGAGATACCTGATTTACTGCAAAACATAGGTCAGGTCTAGTGATGGTTAAGTAAATAAGCTTACCAACCACCTGTCTGTACAATTTTGCATCATGAAACTTGTCATTTCCTAGCTCCCCCTCAGGTTCTATTTTGTAGCCTTCTTCAAGGGGTGTCTTAGCTGGTTTAGCTTCAAACATGCCTGTGGAGGTTAGTAAATCCACAATATATTTCCTTTGAGATAAGAAGAGACCTTCCTTGAATCTACATATTTCAATTCCTAAGAAATATTTCAATTCTCCTAGATCCTTAATATCAAAAACACTTTTCAAATAGGTTTTAGTTGATTCAATACCAACTTTATCACTTCCTGATATGATTATGTCATCCACATAGATAAGTATAACCACAATACCTTCCTTACTCTTAAGTGTAAACAGGGTGTGTTCAACTTCTGACCTTTTGAAACCTCTATCCCTTAGAGTTACATTCAGCTTATGATACCAAGCTCTTGGAGATTGCTTAAGACCATAGATTGCCTTTCTTAGTCTGAGAGTGTTGCCACCATTAACTTCATCTTCCAAACCTGGTGGTGGTGTCATGTACACTTCTTCCTCTAGTTCACCTTGTAAGAAAGCATTCTTAACATCCATTTGGAACAAGTCCCATTCAAGGTTAGTAGCAAGAGAAAGAACAACATTAACAGAGTGAAGTTTAGCTACTGGAGCAAAGGTATCCCTATAGTCTTCACCATAAGTCTGTGTGAATCCTCTAGCCACCAACCTAGCTTTATACCTATCTATCTCACCATTGCTTTTATACTTAATGGTGAATATCCATTTTGAACTTACAGCCTTTTTTTCTTTTGGTAAGATGGCTGGGGCATAGGTTCCATTCTTCTCCATAGCTTGTTTCTCATCTTGAATGGCATCTCTCCATTCCTTAATCTCCATAGCCTCCTCATAGCTTTTAGGAATCTGTTCTTTATCTAAACTCACAGTGAAAGCAACATGATTAGTAGGAATAGTAATTAGAGAACATACTCCCTGATCATGATGTGCTACTGCATTGTGGTTGTAGTACACCCTTGTATTCTTCCAATTGTCAGCTGGGAACCTCTGCCTTGTACTTCTTCTGAGGGCCACAGGTTGATTTGTTTCTTCCTCTAAAGCGGCTTGTACAAGATTAGGTTGATCCCTTGGCCTTTTTGATGCTGAAACTAGAATATCATCTTGAGCATGTGTACTCTCTTCTCCCCCCTCATGGTCAAGAGGATGCTGTTCAGGAGGACTTGATGGTGAAGAGGGCAGTGAGTGAATGTTGGATGAACTTGAAGTACTAGCGCCACTAGATGAATCATGGACAGCCCCGGGGACTAAGGTAGGACGAGACGAGCTTGAAGCAACGTCACATGGATCATGTGTTGACTGGTCAGGTTCAGGGACGGTTTCACTTCTTGGACGGTCATGACCAGAAGTCGTCCGGTTGGATGCAGCCGGATCATGCCAGCTATTAGTCGGACCTGGACCCTGTTGCTGCGGTACATGGACAGGAGCTGGTTGGTGAGGCTGGACTATGCCAAGGTTTTCTAAAATTTTCCTTAGGTTCTCAGCCTGATCAGAATTTGATGTAGATATGTCTTTAAGATCTTCCCAAGTTCCATCTTCATAGAATCCTTTATTCTCTTGGAACTTGACATCCCTAGACACCAGAACCCTTCTAGATTCTGGATTGTAGCATTTGTATCCTTTCTGAGTAGGGGAGTATCCTAGAAACATAGCCTTGATGCTTTTTGGTTCCAGCTTATTCCTAAGTTCCCCTGGCACCAAAACAAAACAAACACACCCAAAAATTCTTAAATGATCAATAATTGGCTTGGTTTTGTTTAATACCTCAAAAGGACTCAAATCATCTAGAACTTTGGTTGGAGTTCTATTGATTAGATAACATGCAGTTAGTAATGCATCTCCCCAAAATCTTTTGGGAACCTTCTTGTGAAACATCATTGTTCTCACAACCTCCATCAAATGTCTGTTTTTCCTCTCAGCTACTCCATTTTGTTGTGGAGTGTAAGGACAGCTTGTTTGATGTTCAATGCCATGCTTGGCTAGGTGTTGCTGAAACTTGGTACTAGTATACTCCCCTCCATTGTCAGTCCTAAAAATCTTTAACTTGGCATTATATTGGTTAGTAACATATGTCTGAAAGTTAAGAAAAGCATCAAACACCCTATCCTTTGAATTAAGCAATGTTACCCAAGTATACTTAGATTTTTCATCAATAAAAGTAACAAAATACTTTTGATTTTCTCTAGAAGGAAAGGGAGATGTCCAAACATCAGAATGTACTAAATCAAAGCAATTATCATAAGCATGAGATGATTGTTCAAAAACTGCTCTACTATGCTTTCCAAGAATACAAGATTCACAAATGTGATTAAGCAATTTTATTCCAGGTACAGTCAATTCAAGGGCTCTAGAATGGGGATGTCCTAGTCTAGCATGCCACAATTCAGCATTTAAGGTCATATCAACTTTATTTGCACACGGTTGTAATGGGAAGGCAGGTAAATCTTCTAGCACATACAAGTCATTCCTTGTAGTTCCTTGGCCAAACTTCCTACTTGTCTCAATATCCTGAAAGTAAAAATCATTAGGACCAAAGATAGCTTGACAATTCAAATCAGTAGTAGCTCTTTTAACAGAGAGTAAATTGGATGTAAAAGAAGGCATATAAAAAGCCTTGGATTCCTTATCAAACACCCTAAGGTTACCTACTCCTTTAATTGGTACATTAACTCCATTTGCAATCACAACACTTCCTAAGGCAGGTTCAACATTGTCTAGCAAACCTAAGTCTTTAATCATATGATGAGATGCACCAGAATCAACAATTAAGGAGTTAGAAGCCATAGATGTGTTTAAGGAAACATGATAAGTTTTACCCAATACATTACCAGACTTGAATGCCTTGAGAAGATTTTCTAGATCAGCCCTTGTGACATATTCATTTTGGTTAGCCATAGTTGAAGAGGATGCATTCGCCGGTTCCATGGTACACGCACTTGAGCTACCTACAACATGAACCATGTTAGAAGAACCAGGACCGGTTGAAGATTTCTTGCTCCTCTCAACAAACCAGCTAGGCTTGAGTTCTGGATGAAGCACCCAACACTCCTTCTTGCTATGGCCTGTTCTCTTACAATGGTCACACAGCTGCTTCTTCCTCTTGATGTCAGCTGGAGCCGATCGAAAAACACCCTTATGCGCCACCACCATTTCACTTTTGTGCCCAAAGAGTTCATGTGACCCCTGTTCCTTTTGAATCTTTGCACAAACATCCTCAAGACTTGGTAGCTTATCTTCCCTGAGAATATGTTTTATCAAGTCAGTGTATGAATTGTTCAAAGTCAAAAGCAGCCCAAACACCTTATCTTGCTCTCTCCTTTCAAGAAGAGTGAGTGGATCAATTGAAGCTGGTCTAAGCATCTCCAGCTCTGCCCACAAGGCTCTGAATGATCCATAGTGTTTGGTAAACTCAACATCTTCCTGTTAAGCTCATTCAAAGCTTTCTTTACCTCAAATATTCTTAAGAGGTTAGTAGTATTGCCATAAACTGTCTTTAATGTCTCCCAAAGTTCCTTAGTACTAGAGCAATAAGAGTATGCTTCTAAAAGAGAACTAGCAAGAGAGCATTGAAGAATAGCCAATACCATTTGATCTTGCTGAAACCAGAGGGCATGTTCAGCATGTTCAACTTGAGATTCATCATCGGTTAGCATAGGTGCGGATTGCTGAATGTGATTCCACAGCCCTTTGCTGCATAGAGTGGTCCGTATCGTCCTGGACCAAAGCAAATAATTTGCTCCTTGAAGCATTACAGGAGCTTTCATTTGAGGATTCATCTCCATTGGATCGAATTCAAGTCTGCACAGACAAAAACAACAAGCGCAGCCACACACGAACCAACAAGAGACCAAGACGAGATAACCACACTTTCAGCAGACTACTACTTGCCTAATCCGTCAACAATTAACTTCAAATACTCCACACAATGAACCAGCAGAAGATCCAGAGAAAAAAAAATTGAGTTTATCACCAATTTTGAATTTCCCGCCTAAATCAGTTAGATCCTAGCTTCCTTCTTTTGCAAGAAATCGAATTTTGAAAGTAAGAACTCAGTAAATTGTAATCAAATCTCCAGAATTCCTTCACAAGAACCTAAATCAAGATCGGATCAATCCAGAATTGAAAAGGATCGAGCAAGGATTGAAGATCAAAGCCGAGTACCAAGAAGCGCGCGAACTAGAACCGATTTCAAGAAATCGACGAAGAAGACTTCGAAACTTGAAATTGAGCAAAGCGGACCTCCCGATTCATCATCTGGACTCAATAACCTTGAGTTTTGGCTTTGGAAACGCTTAATTTGGTGAAGAATCGAAGTAGTTATGCACCTTTGAAATCCAGGTACCTTCGGCGGAGATCGTCGCGAACCACCGTGGAGAAGATTTGATGTAACTTTTGATTCAAGCAACCAAATTCAATGAAATCAACGAGGAAATCCACAGAATTCGCCGGAGAATCGTCCTGGAGAAAGAATCTGGCAAGAAATCGTGAATTCTTGTGGTGGAGGATCGACGAACACGGCGGATCCGCGACGGACTTCTCTTCGAGGCTGGGTTGTTGATCGCGAGTTAGAAACAGAAAGATTTCAAAATTCTTGTGCCAGTTTGATCAAACTTGGCTCTGATACCATGAAAGATTTGATGATTGAGAGAATTTGAGAATTAGAGATTGAGAGAGAAAGAGATTTAGAGAGAAAAGAGAATGATCTTATTATGATTTTTAGAAAAATGAATTTTCATACTTACAAAGAGAGTGAGAGACATCTATTTATACTAATCCTATTCTAGACTTGTTTGGATACAGAGATACACTTATCATTAACCTACACAAGTCTAAGACAAACACATGGAGATGTCGCCAATACTTCACTTAGATGCATTCATCATTCTTCTTCATTCCAACAGTAAGTATCTGGTAGAATAGACAATGTCTAGAGAATAGAAGATTTAAAGTATCAAAGAATATGAAGAATATTAGATTTGGAGATTAAAAGTATATGATGTTAAGTAGAATAGATGAGATTTTAAGAGAATGATGAAGAATAATAGAGAATGATGATGATGAATGTCAAGGTGAATTTTGGATCCATCTAGGTTCTAAATGCAATGCAAAGTCTTCCTAGGTTCTCTTTCATCCTATGAACATTTCTAAATGAGAATGTAATCAATCAAGGAATAAGTAAAAGGTTTAGAGATAGCCTTTGCAAAGACTTTGATACTAAGTCTTTGTGAGTATTCCTCCTTTGTGATTGATTATGATTTGATCTTGCAGCATGTGTGCTGAGTTGTTTTTCACTTCAAGCACACGCCAAATGACACATTACTCCATGGGAGAGCTGATTCATCACATTCCACCAGTCTTTCCTCTCCACTCCTTGTGGTGGCTGTTCTTGGTGGCAATCGGTTCTAACTCATTCTCCATGTACTGTGTCTTTTCCACTTGATTTCTTTTGCCTTTGTTAGACAATCAAGCTAAACATCAACTCCCACCTTAAGCCTTTTAGCCTGTTGATCATAAACAGATTCTAAACAAAAGGTAGTGAGTGAAAGAGAATGATTAAGATTAACCAAACTTAATTTTAAACACTGCCTAAGGACTTTTGGATTCAACATGCCTTCTTAAACTTATTGTTCTAAGTAAAAGACAAGGTTCTCTTCCCTTAAGATCAATGCAATTCATTAACAAATGATTCAGCTAGCTAAACTAGGTTCAAGATGTCACACTTTAACAATTTCTAAATACATGAAAACAATTCAATAGAATTCATGATTTACTAACCACCTAGATACCAAATTTCCTAGAGTTCTAACTCACACAACCATCAATGAAATCAATAAAATAGTTGGATTAGAGTTTAGAAATAGCCTGAATGTTGGAATGAAGAGGAATGATGAATATATTTGTGTGATGTGTTGGCGTCAACTTTATGTGTGTATCTTAGACTTGTGTAGGTTAAGAATAAGTATATCTCTGTATCCAAACAAGTCTAGAATAGGATTAGTATAAATAGATGTCTCTCACTCACATTGTAAGGATGAAAATCATTTTCTAAAAATTCTAATAATAGATCATTCTCTTTTCTCTCAATCTCTCTCAATCTCTAAATCTCAAATTCTCTCAATCATCAAATCTTTCATGGTATCAGAGCCAGGTTTGAATCAATCTGGTTTGAAAATTGGCATTCTTCTTCATCAAGCCATCGAATTCTTGTTCATCAAGATTACTTCGGCCTCACGCTTTCGATTAACCGCGAGACTAATCAGAATTTATCGTGTTTCTGTTGAAAGATCGTAATTCTTCTGATCAAATTCATCATCTGGATTTCTCTTCGGCTCTTTCTGTTGATAATCCCGTTGATTTCATCAAATTTGGTTGAGAAAATCGAAAGTTCTCATCATTCGATCACGGAGGTTTCACGTCGTTCTTCACCGGAAGTCTCTGTTCTTTAAGAAGCTCGATCTCTTTGATTTCTTCATCAAATCTTTCGATTTCAAAGTCGAAACTCAAGATTAAGAGTTCTAGTAGGTGAATCGAGAGGTCGTTGTTACTCCTTTACAAGTTTTTGGTGCTTCCTTGATCTGGTTCTTGGAATCGTCTCTGTTTTTGATCTGTTTCTTCGGCAAGGATCTGTGGTTTCCTACGAGTTTCTTTATCCTGGATTCATCTCCGGCGTAATCTGAAGATTTCATCGGTGATTTCATCAAGTTTGGTGGTCGGAATCGAAAGTTATCATTTGCTCTCCACCGACGGTTACGCTGATTCGCCGCCGTGAAAGGCTGGGTTTCAAATTCGTGTTTCTTCTTCAATTCTTCATCAAACTTAGTGATTCAAAAGCCGAATCTCAAGAAAATTGAATCTGGATTATGAATCGGCAGGTCCGCTTAACTCAATCACAAGTTTTGTAAGATTTTTCATCAATCTCGTGGAATTGGTCTAGCTTTGCATTATTCAGAGTACTTGACTGCAGTTTTAAAATTCATCTCAATCTTCACTGATTTTTGATTGATCTGCATAAAGTTTGGGATCTTGTGGTGTTGTTCTAACAATCTGGAAGTGAGTCTTTGATTTTAAAACTGGAAGAATTGGTTTCTTGTCACGGAAGGCAAGTAGTATTTTTAAATTGAGTAAAGGCGGGAATTGCAGATTGTGTTGAATTCTGTGGTAAACTCGATTGTTCACTTTTGATCATTTGTGGTACATGATTTTTCGAAGTATTGAAGACAAAACTTTGATTGTTAGACAAGTGATCATCAGCATAGGCTTGTGTTACTCTCCATTCTTGTTGGTGCGTGTGTGCTTGGTCTTGGAATCCTACAGGTACAAAATTGAATCCGATGGAGTTGCATCCGCAAATAAAAGCTCCTGTAATGCTCCAGGGAGCAAATTACTTACTCTGGTCCAGAACAATGAGGACTACATTGTGTAGCAAGGGTTTGTGGAGCCACATTCAAGAACCAGCTCACTTATTGACAGATGAAGAATCCCAAGCTGAAACCACTGAACAAGCCCTATGGTTCCAACAAGATCAAATGGTACTTGCAATTCTTCAAAGTTCCCTAACTAGTTCTCTGTTAGAAGCTTATTCTTACTGCTCTAATGCTAAAGAACTTTGGGAGACACTAAAAACTGTCTATGGTAATACAACTAACCTCTTAAGGATTTTTGAGGTAAAGAAAGCTTTGAGTGAGCTTAAACAGGATGATTGTGAGTTCACTAAGCACTATGGAATATTCAGAGCACTGTGGGCAGAGATGGAAATGCTTAGACCTGCCTCAGTTGATCCCATAACCCTCCTTGACAGAAGGGAGCAAGATAAGGTTTTTGGTCTTCTTATGACTTTGAATAACTCATACACTGATCTGATCAAACATATACTTAGGGAAGATAAGCTACCTAGTCTTGAAGATGTTTGTGCAAAGATTCAAAAAGAACAGGGGTCTCATGAACTTTTTGGACATAAAGCTGAGATGGTAGTGGCGCATAAGGGCGTTTTTAAATCAACTGATCTCAGGAGAAAGAAGCAGTTATGTGATCATTGTAAGAAAACAGGTCACAGCAAGAAGGAGTGTTGGGTGCTGCATCCAGAATTAAAGCCTAGCTGGTTTGTAGAAAGGAACAAGAAGCCGCCTACTGGTCCTAGTACTTCTCACATTGTTCATGTTGCAGGAAGCTCAAGTGTGGGGAACATGGTACAAGGGAACCATATGAATATGTCACCAATGGCGTCTAACTCCACGGCTACTCCAAATGAATATGTGACAAAGGCTGATCTTGAACAACTCCTTAAAGCATTCAAGTCTGGTAATGTTTTGGGTAAAACTTATCATGTTTCCTTAAATACTTCTATGGCTTCAAATTCTTTAATTGTGGATTCTGGAGCTTCTCACCACATGATAAAAGACCTAGGTTTGCTTGATAATATAGAACCTGCTTTAGGTAGTGTTGTGATAGCAAATGGAGTTAATGTTCCAATCAAAGGAGTAGGAAAGCTTAAGTTGTTTGATAAGGAATCTAAAGCTTTTTACATGCCTTCTTTTACTTCCAATTTGCTTTCTGTTAAAAGAGCTACTACTGATTTAAACTGTAAGGCAATATTTGGGCCTAATGATTTTTACTTTCAGGATATTGAAACAAGTAAGAAGTTTGGCCAAGGAACAACAAGGAATGACTTGTATGTACTAGAAGATCTACCTGATTTTTCTTTAGTTCAACCGTGTGCAAACAATGTTGATATGAATTTGAATGCTGAACTATGGCATGCTAGACTAGGGCATCCCCATTCTAGAGCTCTTGAATTGATTGTACCTGGAATCAAATTGCTTAATAACATTTGTGAATCTTGTGTTCTTGGTAAACATATTAGAACTGTTTTTGATCAATCAGCTCATACTTATGAAAGTTGCTTTGATTTAGTTCATTCAGATGTTTGGACATCACCATTTCCCTCTAGAGAAAACCAGAAATACTTTGTTACCTTCATAGATGAAAAATCTAAATATACTTGGGTAACACTACTTAATTCAAAAGATAGGGTATTTGATGCTTTTCTTAATTTTCAAGCATACATTACTAACCAATATAATGCCAAGATTAAGATGTTCAGAACAGACAATGGAGGAGAGTATACTAGTCACAAATTTCAGCAGCACCTAGCTAAGCATGGAATTCATCATCAAACAAGTTGTCCATATACTCCACAGCAGAATGGAGTTGCTGAGAGGAAAAACAGACATCTAATGGAGGTGGTGAGAACTATTATGTTCCACAAGAAGGTTCCAAAACGCTTTTGGGGGGATGCATTATTGACGGCATGCTATCTAATAAACAGAACACCAACAAAAGTTCTGGATGATCTATCTCCTTTTGAGGTAATTAATCAAGCTAAGCCAAATATTGATCACTTGAAGGTGTTTGGGTGTGTGTGTTTTGTTTTGGTGCCAGGGGAACTTAGGAACAAGCTGGAACCCAGGAGCATTAAGGCTATGTTTATAGGGTACTCTCCTACTCAAAAAGGGTATAAATGCTACAATCCAGAAACTAGAAAGGTTTTGGTGTCTAGAGATGTCAAATTTCAAGAGAATAAAGGATTATATGAAGATGGAACTTGGGAAGAGCTTAAAGATATATCTACATCTAATTCTGATCAAGCTGAGAACTTGAGAAGACTCTTAGAAAACCTTGGTATAGTTCAGCCTGCTGCTCCACCATCTGTTCATGAACCGCACCAACAGGGTCCTAATACTAGCTGGCATGGTTCAGCTGCTTCCAATGAGAAATCGTCTTCAGATCATGATCTACCTTCCAGAGAAACTGTTACTGAACCTGAGATTGCACATGACTGCCCATCTCCACGTGAACCAACGACGGGAGCTAGTACACCAAGTCACCCAAACGTTCACCATTCACCATCTAGTCTTCCTGCACTTCATCCTCTTGATCATGAGGGGGGAGAAGAGAGTACACATGCTCAAGATGATATTCTAGTCTCTGCATCAAAAAGACCACGGGTGCAACCTAATCTAGTGCAAGCCGCTTTAGAGGAAGAAACTAATCAACCTGTGGCACTCAGGAGGAGTACAAGGCAGAAGTTCCCACCTGACAACTGGAAGAATACAAGGGTGTACTACAACCACAATGCAATTGCACATCATGATCAGGGAGTATGTTCTTTAGTTACTATTCCTACTAATCATGTTGCTTTCACTGTGAGTTTAGACAAAGAGCAGATTCCTAAGAGCTATGAGGAGGCTATGGAGATTAAGGAATGGAGAGATGCCATTCAAGAGGAAAAACAAGCTATGGAGAAAAATGGAACCTATGCTCCAGCCACATTACCAAAAGGGAAAAAGGCTGTAAGTTCAAAATGGATATTCACCATGAAGTATAAAAGCAATGGTGAGATAGATAGGTATAAAGCTAGGTTGGTGGCTAGAGGATTCACACAATCTTATGGTGATGACTATAGGGATACATTTGCTCCAGTAGCTAAACTTCACTCTGTTAATGTTGTTCTTTCTCTTGCTACTAACCTTGAGTGGGATTTGTGGCAAATGGATGTTAAGAATGCTTTCTTACAAGGTGAGCTAGAAGAAGAGGTTTATATGACACCACCACCAGGTTTGGAAGATGAAATTAATGGCGGCAACACTCTCAGACTAAGGAAGGCAATATATGACCTTAAGCAATCTCCAAGAGCTTGGTATCATAAGTTGAATGTAACTCTAAGGGACAGAGGCTTTAAAAGGTCAGAAGTTGAACACACTCTGTTTACACTTAAGAGTAAGGAAGGTATTGTGGTTATACTTATCTATGTTGATGATATCATTATATCAGGAAGTGATAAAGCTGGTATTGAATCAACTAAAGCCTATTTGAAAAGTGTGTTTGATATTAAGGATCTAGGTGAATTAAAATATTTCTTAGGAATTGAAATATGTAGATTCAAGGAAGGTCTCTTTTTATCTCAAAGGAAATATATTGTGGATTTACTAATCTCTACAGGCATGTTTGAAGCTAAACCAGCTAAAACACCTCTTGAAGAAGGCTACAAAATAGAACCTGAGGGGGAGCTAGGAAATGACAAGTTTCATGATGCAAAACTATATAGACAAGTAGTTGGCAAGCTTATTTACTTAACCATTACTAGACCTGATCTATGTTTTGCAGTAAATCAGGTATCTCAACATATGCAAGACCCAAGGACAAGACATTGGGATATGGTCATTCGCATTTTGAGATATTTGCAAGGAACAAAGGAACAAGGTATATGGATGGGATGTAATAAGAACACAGAGGTTGTAGGTTATTGTGATGCAGATTGGGCAGGAGACAGAGAAGATAGAAGAAGCACAACAGGCTATTGCACTTTTATAGGAGGTAATCTTGTAACTTGGAAGACTAAGAAACAAAAGGTTGTATCTTGTTCTAGTGCAGAAGCTGAATACAGGGCCATGAGGAAGCTTACAACAGAATGCATCTGGTTGAAGCAAATCCTTTTTGATATCTTAGGCGAGTGTCTAGAATCACCAATCACTGTCCATTGTGATAATCAAGCTGCCATACACATTGCTTCTAACTCTGTGTTTCATGAGAGAACCAAGCATATTGAAGTTGACTGCCATAAAGTAAGGGAAGCTATTGGAAATGGTACAATTCTACCTTGTTACACAAGGAGTGAAGATCAGCTAGCTGATGTGTTTACCAAAGCTGTAACCTTGAAGACAGGCGGTTCCATTTATCCTAGACTTGGTTTAATGTCTCTTCCACATCAATGATCCTAACATGGAGTGTTATACTCTTTTTCCCTAGAAAAGGTTTTGTCCCAATTGGGTTTTCCTTCTCTAGGTTTTTAATGAGGTAATACTTCATGGTTGCAAGCTTAGACATTCTTCATGTCTTAAGCTTGAGGGGGAGTGTTGGAATGAAGAGGAATGATGAATATATTTGTGTGATGTGTTGGCGTCAACTTTATGTATGTATCTTAGACTTGTGTAGGTTAAGAATAAGTATATCTCTGTATCCAAACAAGTCTAGAATAGGATTAGTATAAATAGATGTCTCTCACTCACATTGTAAGGATGAAAATCATTTTCTAAAAATTCTAATAATAGATCATTCTCTTTTCTCTCAATCTCTCTCAATCTCTAAATCTCAAATTCTCTCAATCATCAAATCTTTCACTGAATGCATAGACTTTGATACTAAGTCTTTGCATTTGAGTTTAGGAACTGGTTCTGATCTAGGCACTCCCTCTCATTGAAAGCGCCTTTGGTGGTGAAGCAATGCCTCCTTCTTTGGAGCAGCAACCTATGTAGAATCATTTAAAACCTCCTTCTTAGAAGGTTTATCCTTTCTTCAAACCTCTCTTCCTTGCATTTTCCATTCATTCTTGACCACAAGAAGATAGTTCATTCCTTTTGCACACTCCATGACTGTATGCATGTGAAACCTAAAACAAAACTTGAAAAACGCCTTCCAAACTCTGGTTAGTCCCTTATCTACTAGACTAAGCATATTCTCCTGAAGATTTTGACCAGGATCACGAGTTTAGACACTTCAAATCATGCAACAAAGGCCGCTACACACAGACCTACCTCACGCGCCCTCTACTTGCTAAGGGCGAGTGAGCAACTGATCCTAACAACTCCAACCTCCTCCTAACCACTTGCCAACAACTATAACGTCTCTTTAATACTCAGACATAGATGATTCAGAGGTGAAAACCGTTTTCAATAACCAACAAGACTTCAAAAACAACATTCCCGCCTTTTTTCCAAATTCGAAATTTTTCTTATCTTGCAAGAAACACTTTCTTGAAGTCAAAAAATCATTGGATTGCAATCAAACTTTCTGAACCTCTTCACAACATCCTAAACTAAGATTTGATCGTCCAAGATTCGAAACAGGTCGAGTAAATTGAGAGATTGAAGTCAATTACCCAGAAGAGGACGAAACAGGACCGATTTCAAGAAACAGAGCAAGGAAGCTACAAAACCTGAAAAGGGGCAACGCGGACCTCCCGATTCATCAACTAGACTCAATATACTTGAGTTTTGGCTTTGGAATCGCGTGATTTGATGAAGTTTTGAAGAAGTTATGCTTGTTGCAAAGTCGGAGATTCCCGATGGAGCCGATCGCGACGCCGTCGAGAAGAACTGATCAAGAACGTCTTTAAAATCACCTTAGGGTAAGACCGGACCTCTTGATTATTCAACAGGACTCTTTCTTCTACAGTTTTGGCGGTGGTTTGACTGAAATTGATGAAGATCTCGAGCTTTTATGGTCGCTTCAATGGAGACCTTCGCGGAGGAAGACGATCGCGGATATCTGTTGCAAGAAAACTCATATCTTTTGATTCCCGTGGCCAAATGATATCGATTCAAGTTGTCGAGTCTTCAGAATTCGCCGGAGAACAATCCAGAGAAAACAGATCGTGAAAATCTGTCGTGGTTCGATCGGAATTCACGATCAAAGATGGCGGACTTCTCGGCAGCCTTGGTTTTGAAGGTAGCGCAAGAACTTGAAGATTTTGAAGGTTTCATGAAGAGAATCGATCGAAACCTGCTCTGATACCATGTGAGAATGAGAAATAATGATTCACCATTGGTGAAGAGAGAGTTTTAGAGAGAGAAAGGATTTATTTTTATTATTATGAAGAGAATGATTCATCTTACTTACAAATGTGAAGAGAGTAAGGTATTTATACTAATCTAGTCTAGGCTTGTTTGGAAACAAGGATAGCCTTATACTTGAATGGCTTATAAGGATAACATAACACTAGAACACAAACAAGCCTTAGACACTCTCCTTTGACCTAGATACTCACGCCTTTATACTTGTAAGTGAAGGCTTTCATCTTTCATCATTTCTTCTTCATTCCAACATTTATAGCCAGAGAATAGAGATAAGACAAAGGCACTTCACCAAATGGTGAAAGTGACAGCTCCTAACAGCTAGAAATTCAAATTGGTTAAGCCAACATGTGACTCTTCCTTCCCTCTCCAAACCCACGCCTAGGAGAGCTTCTAGAAGGTGTCTTGGACAGTTTTGGGCTTACTTAATTCAGGCCTTGTGTTGCACATGTGTGAACAGACCCTGGGCTTCACTTCATTATCTCAGCCTAATGCACAGATCTTAAACTTCTGATTTGGGCTTGGGCTTCATTAACTTTTTTCAGCTTCAAACCTAAGGCTTCAATCCAATATGGATGAGCAACAGCCTGATTGTTGTAATAGACCCTCGTGCTCTTCCAGTGTTCAGGTGGATACTTCACCCTTTTGCTTCTCCTTAATTCAACTGCTTCTTCTTCTTGAGCGGTTTGATCAGGTTGATTGTTTTGAGCAGCTGGTGATGAAGATGTAGATTTCTGGCCCTGGTTGTCCTGATTATGGACTTCTGAGTATTCAGGAATAGCATTCCCCCCTTCATGATCAGGACTATCACTTGGTTCATCCGACCATGTTGTTGATTCTTTTGAGACTGGTGCTGTAGGAGTAGAAGACTGCTGAGGAATATGATTGAGACCGAGATCCTCTAGAAGTTGTCTGAGACTGGAAGCTCTATCTTCTGAAGAAGATGATATATCCTTAATGTCTTCCCACTTCTGTCCATCATAGAAACTTCTGTTCTCTAGAAATTGAACATCTCTTGACACCATAACTCTCCTTGTATCTGGTACATAGCACTTGTAGCCCTTCTGTGTTGGAGAATATCCAAGAAAAATAGCCCTTATGCTCTTTGCATCTAGCTTACTTCGGTGGTCACCTGGGATATAGACAAAGCACACGCATCCAAACACTCTTAAATGATCAAGAGAGGGTTTAGTTTTATTAAGTACCTCAAAGGGTGACTGGTCAGAGAGAATGCGAGTAGGTGTTCTATTGATGAGGTAACATGCCGTGACCACTGCATCACTCCAAAACCTCTTTGGAACATGCATGTGAAACATTAAAGTCCTAGCCACCTCCATCAAGTGTCGGTTCTTTCTCTCAGCAACACCATTCTGCTGAGGTGTATAAGGGCAACTTGTCTGATGTGTAATTCCTTTTTCAGCAAGAAAGTGTTTGAATGCATGACTCATGTACTCCCCACCATTATCTGACCTTAAACATTTGATTTGAACATTATATTGGTTAGAAATGTGAGATTGAAAGTTCTTAAACGCTTCTAAGACCCTATCCTTAGATGGAAGCAAGGTGATCCAAGTGTATTTTGATTTCTCATCTATAAAAGTAACAAAGTATTTATGATTATCTCTTGATTCACATGGTGATGTCCAAACATCAGAATGAATAAGTTCAAAACATTCATTGTAAATCGTTTTAGATAAGGGAAATACATTCCTACAATGTTTACCAAGGATACATGCTTCACATGAGTTGCTATTAAAAGATATCTTAGGAAATAGAAGTTCTAAAGCTTTCAAGTGAGGATGTCCTAGTCTAGCATGCCATAAACCATTTTTATGACTAGAAACATTAAGACTAGAAGCATTATTAATCGAACTATTAGAAGCTAATGATAAGGCTGGAGATCTTCAAGCACATATAGATCATTCTTGGTTCCTCCTCTGCCAAGAACTCGCTTGGTTTCAATATCCTGAAAGAAGAAGTCATTAGGCCCAAAAGTAGCATAGCAATTAAGATCAGTGGTTGTTCTTTTCACAGATAACAGGTTTGAAGTAAATGATGGCATAAAGAAAGCTTTTGACTCTTTTCCAAACAACCTAAGCTTTCCAATTCCCTTAATAGGTATTTGTTCTCCATTAGCTATCATCACATTCCCTAAAACCGGTTCTATATCACTAATCAACCTAGAATCACTAATCATATGGTGAGAAGCTCCTTAATCAACTATCAATGGTTTTAAAACATTCAAACTATCACCAGAGCTTTTAAATGAGGCAGTATAAGTGTGACCAGAAATACCAGACTCCTTAAGAGCTTTGATGAGCGCTTCAAGGTCTGACTTGGTCACCACATCGTTCTGAGCTGAGACTGCTTGAATCCTTTCATCTGGTAAGCTGTTGTGATAGGAATTAGTCTGGCTGGAACTTCCTCTATTAAGACTGATTTGGTTTGCACTGAACTGTGTCCCTTCATGATTCGGCCTCGGTTGTTTGATTAGTGGTAGACTTGGTTGATTAATACTTCCTTGTGAACTATTTTGAAAACCGCTTCCTTGAGAAATAGATGGAGCAATGCGTGATGAGGTTTCCTGAGAGATGTGAACCTTTGGGTCTTTCCACCAGCTCGGCTTCAAATGAGGATGAATTAACCAACACTTATCCTTAGTGTGTCCTCTTCGTTTGCAATGATCACAGGCTAATCCTTTCTTGACCTCCGGTTTGTGCCACACCTTGTGGGCAGTAACAATATCTCCTTTGTTTCCAAATAGACCTTGGGATCCTTGTTCTTTCTGAATTTTAGCACACACATCTTCAAGGCTTGGTAATCTATCTTCCCGGAGAAGATGTTTAATGAGATCAGTGTAGCTTGGGTTTAGTGTCATGAGCAAGCCAAAGACCTTATCTTGCTCTCTCCTTTCATTAAGAGTGATAGGATCAATGGTACTTGGCCTTAACATTTCAACCTCTGCCCATAAAGCCCTGAACTTGCCATAATGCTTAGTAAACTCCATATCCTCTTGATGGAGTTCATTTAAAGCTTTCTTCACCTCAAATAACCGCATGAGGTTGGATGTGTTTCCATACACATTTTTGAGTGTTTCCCATAGGTCTTTTGCGGTCTCACAGTAGGAATATGCTTCTAACAAGGATCCTTCAAGGGAGTTTTGAAGGATTGAGAGGACTAATTGATCCTCTTGAAACCATTTGTTCATGGTTTCCGCGGTTAGCCTTCCTTGTTCACCGAGAGTTTCTTCTTCAATGGCTTCTCTTGGTGCTTCATCTAGGAGAACATGGGTCCATAAACCTCTACTACACAGAGTAGTTTTCATGGTTCTTGACCATAACAAGTAGTTTAGCCCCTTCAGTATGACTGGAGCAACAATCATTTTCGAAGACTCCATTTGTCTTTGGCGTGATTTGTACGGAAGAACAAATTTCGAACAGGGTTTCAGGCGGGAAGAACAGAGAGCTTCAGTGTTGAAATGAAGAAGAAAAGAAGTGGTTTAAGACAAAGAAAAGAGTATGAAGTGTTAGAAAGAAGAAGAGAGTAGATACTCTAAACCAAAGGGAGAGTATGAAGAAGTCACTAATCCTAAAGCCAAACATGAGTATTAGGCGCCTAATAAGGGTGTTTGGACACAAGCATTGTAAACTCTCTATATAAACACATGTTCTTTTCATTTGTAAACAAGTAGAATAATTCTCTTCATAATAATAAAAATAAATCCTTTTTCTTTCTAAAACTCTCTCTTCTCCAATGGTGAATCATAATCTCTCATTCTATCATGGTATCAGAGCAGGTTTCATTCGATTCTTCACATGAAACCTTCGAAATCATCAAGTTTCTGGCGCTACCTTCAAAACCAAGGCTGCTGAGAAGTCCACGATCTTTGATTGCGAATTCCGATCAAACCACGACAGTTTTTCACGATCTGTTTTTTCTGGATTGTTCTCCGGCAAGTTCTGATGACACGACAATTTGAATCGCGTCATTTGACCACGGGAATCAAAAGATATGAGTTTTCTTGCACCAGACCTCCGCGATTGGCTTCATCCGCGAAGGTCTCCATTGAAGCGACCATAAAAGCTCGAGATCTTCATCAATTTCAATCAATCCACCGCCTAAAATGTATAAGAAAGAGTCCTGTTGAAGAATCAAGAGGTCCGTTCTTATTCTAAGATGATATTAAAAGGTTTCTTGATCAGTTCTTTTCGACGGCGTCGCGATCGGCTCCGTCGGTATTCTCCGCCTTTGTCCGCCTTTGAAACGAGCATAACTTCTTCAAAACTTCATCAAATCGAGCAATTCCAAAGCCTAAACTCAAGTATATTGAGTCTAGTTGATGAATCGGGAGGCGTGTTTCAAGTTTTGTTTTAGGTTTCACATGCATACACTCATAGAGTGTGCAAAAGGAATGAACTATCTTCTTGTGAACAAGAATGGATGGAAAATGCAAGGGAGAGAGGTTTAAAGAAAGGATAAATCTTCTAAGATGGTAGTTTCAAATGATTCTACATAAGTTGCTGCTCCAAAGGAGGCATGGCTTCACCACCAAAGGCGCTTTCAAAGAGAGGGAGTGCCTACATCAGAACCAGTTCCTAAACTCAAATGCAAAGACCTAGTATCAAAGTCTTATGCATTCATGCTATTTCTAAACTCTTATCCAACTATTTTATTGATTTCATTGATGGTTGTGTGAGTTAGAACTCTAGGAAATCTGGTATCTAGGTGGTTAGTAAATCATGAATTCTATTGAATTGTTTTCATGTATTTCGAAATTGTTAAAATGGGACATTTTGAACCTAGTTTAGCTAGTTGAATCATTTGTTCATGAATTGCATTGATCTTAAGGGAAGAGAACCTTGTCTTTTACTTAGAATAATAAGTGTAAGAAGGCATGTTGAATCCAAAAGTCCTTAGGCAGTGTTTAAAATTAAGTTTGGTTACTCTTAATCACTCTCTTTCACTCACTATCTTTTGTTTAGAATCTGTTTATGATCAACAGGTTAAAAGGCTTAAGGTGGGAGTTGATGTTTAGCTTGATTGTTTAACAAAGACAAAAGAAATCAAGTGGAAAAGACACAGCACATGGAGAATGAGTTAGAACCGATTGCCACCAAGAACAGCCACCACAAGGAGTGGAGAGGAAAGACTGGTGGAATGTGATGAATCAGCTCTCCCATGGAGACATGTGTCATTTGGCGTGTGCTTGAAGTGAAAAATAACTCAGCACACATGCTGCAAGATCAAATCATAATCAATCACAAATGAGGAATACTCACAAAGACTTAGTATCAAAGTCTTTGCAAAGGCTATCTCTAAAACCTGTTACTTATTCCTTGATTGATTACATTCTCATTTAGAAATGTTCATAGGATGAAAGAGAACCTAGGAAGACTTTGCATTGCATTTAGAACCTAGATGGATCCAAAATTCACCTTGACATTCATCATCATCATTCTCTATTATTCTTCATCATTCTCTTAAATCTCATATTCTCTATTCTACTTAACATCATATACTTTTAATCTCCAAATCTTATATTCTTCATATTCTTTGATACTTTAAATCTTATATTCCCTAGACCATTTTAAGACATTCATTCTATGTATGCTCATTCTTCCAAACTTGACTCTTGTTCTTGTTTTTAGTGTCAAGCTTGTGGGGGGGAAAGGAAATGAGCATTCAATGGACAAAGAGAGGGCGGTTCATGAAGCTGGAGGATCCAAGTTGGCGCAAGGTGTTGTACCTTGGTCGATGCTGGTACAAGTGGTATGTTCGCTGGATTGTGGCTGGCCGAAGGTGCTGGTCGTTCCAAACTGGCGAAGGAGCTGGTCAGGCTTCGCTGATGGATTCTGGTCGTGCCAAGGTGGAGCGGTTCATGGCGGTTCATGTTCGGGCTTTACAGGTGCTGGTACATGGACATGCTTTGCTGGTACATGAGGACTAAGTTCCATCAGTGTGGATCGTGGATGTGCCACGATGGATCATGGCTGTGCTGCTGTTCGTGCCAAGGAGGATCATGGATGTGCCATGAACGAGCCAATGCGGTCCTGACTGGTCTGAGCTGCTGTTTATTCTATGTTAGACCTGATTCAAAGACAAGCTGGAGCTGGAGGTGCAAACAAGGACAATCACATTCAGGGAGTGTCTGGCACAAGCAAGGACAACACAAGAAGAGGTTCTGGTGCAATCAAGGGCATTGAAGGTGTCTGGTGCATTCAAAAGCTTTCAAGGCACAAAGAAGGATATTCCAAGAAGGAGATATCTGGTGCATACAAAGGCTTTCAAGTCACAAACAAGGACATTCAAAGATTAGTCTGGCACACTCAAGGGCTTCCAAGCTGTCTGCCAAAACTAAGTGAGCATAAGAAGTGTTCTCAGTCTGTTTCTCTCATGGAGGCCGCAAGTAAGGTCATCCAAATCATCTGTTATCAATTGAGGATTGAACCAATGGCCATCAAGCTACCAAGTCTCATGGAGAATGAGTAAGCTGATGGAAAGTGATGAATCACCTCAGAACAAAATACTCTCATCAAAGGTTCTATCTAGGATAAGTTCTTTAATTCTATGATTTTTAGATTGAGAATTTGGCTAGATATTATACTTGATACCAGACTTGATCTTATTCAAGGTCTGGAATACTAATCTTTATTTTTGAGTTGCTATGATGTTTTTAGATCAGGAAGTGATGAAAACAGTCATAAGCATGACTTACCCTACATCAATTAGTGGAAGCATGGTGGAAAAGTGTATTAGGAGATAAGTGTGCTCACTCTACTTAAGCTTAATTTTACAATCTTATTCTCTTGAGTTAGGCTTATTGAAAGTAGAAAGTGAAGCAAAATGAAGCTAGCCAAAGTGGATCCTACACATATAAGGGAAGAGAACCATGTGATTATGATGAATCCAGAAGAGAACCATGTGATCATGATGAATCCAAAGACCTTAATATGGAGTCCTTAGAGAACCAGACTGGTCTAGATCATATCATCCAAACCGCCATCCACTCTTATAAAAGGGAAGTTAAAATCATTCTTATATTATAATGCATTGGTTTATCTTGTGAGAATTGATACATGCATGTATATGTGTATGTGAAACAGGTTTAAGTTGAAGACTTTAAGGAAAGCTGGATCAAAATCACCTCTTAAAGACAAGGAGTCAAAAGAAAGGGGGAGAAATGGACCAGACTTAAAAAGGAGCTTCAAGTTAACCATTCACAAGCGAATTCATCAAGGCCTTTATCCAAGGATCTATGGAGCTCTCTGATGAATTTAAAGCTCATAGATTCAATGGCCAATCCCTAAGCTAAGAAGACTTCACTCTTTTTCCCTTAGTATTGGTTTTGTCCCAAAGGGTTTTCCATACTAAGGTTTTTAATGAGAAAGTTCTTTAAGGTTACAAGCTTGGTTTCTATGAACATTAATCAAGCTTGAAAGGGAGTAAAAGAGGAAGAAGGAGAAAGTCTCTTCATCTTTGCAAGTTCAACCATTCACCCATGCTTAAACTTGAGGGGGAGTGTTGAAATGAAGAAGAAAAGAAGTGGTTTAAGACAAAGAAGAGAGTATGAAGTGTTAGAAAGAAGAAGAGAGTAGATACTCTAAACCAAAGGGAGAGTATGAAGAAGTCACTAATCCTATAGCCAAACATGAGTATTAGGCGCCTAATAAGGGTGTCTGGACACAAGCATTGTAAACTCTCTATATAAACACATGTTCTTTTCATTTGTAAACAAGTAGAATACTTCTCTTCATAATAATAAAAATAAATTCTTTTTCTTTCTAAAACTCTCTCTTCTCCAATGGTGAATCATAATCTCTCATTCTAACAGTATAGACCTTCTCTTTTACTTAGAGTCATTCAACACTACTTATTTTCTACACTCCCCCTAAGCTTAACCATGATGAATGGTTAAACTTGATAAAATCATAGAAAATCACCTCATTAAAAACCTTAAAGATGTAAACCCATTGGGACAAAAACATCTTAAAGGGAAAAAAAGTATGACTTCTATGACTTAAAGGGATCATCCAGCAACACTTGTAAAACCTAGTGTTGGATAAATGGAATCACAGACCTTAGTGGAAGCAGCTTTGGTGAAGATATCTGCTAATTGATCTGAACTCCTTGTGTAGCAAGGCAATATAATTCCTTGTTCCACTGCTTGCCTAACCTTGTGACAGTCTACCTCTATGTGTTTTGTCCTCTTATGGAAAACTGAGTTAGATGCAATATGAATGGCAGCCTGGTTGTCACAATGCATAGTAATAGGACTTGAGTCTTCAATCTGTAAATCCCTAAGCACCGCCTTGATCCATATCAACTCATTGGTAAGCTTCTTCATTGCTCTTTATTCAGCTTCAGCACTAGAACATGAGACAACCTTTTGTTTCTTAGTCTTCCATGTCACAAGGTTTCCTCCTACAAATGTACAATAGCCAGTAGTTGATCTTCTATCTTTCCTATCTCCAGCCCAATCTGCATCACAATATCCAACTATATCTGTGCTTTTGTTGCAACTCATCCAAATTCCATGATCATAAGTGCCTTTCAAGTATCTAAGGATCCTTTCTAACATTCGCCAATGGTAAACTGTAGGTTCCTGCATCTGCTGACTCACCTGATTCACTGCAAAACAAATGTCAGGCCTAGTTAGAGTAAGATATATAAGTTTACCTACCAGCCTCCTGTATAGTTTTGGATCTTCATAGAGTTCTTCATCCTGCTCCCCCTTACTAGCGGATTTGTACTCATCTTCCAAGGGTGTGCTAACTGATTTTGCTTCCATCTTTCCTGTTTCTTTTAACAAATCAAGAGTATATTTCCTTTGAGACAAAAACAAACCCTCTTTAGATCTACATATTTCTATACCTAAGAAATATTTCATCAGACCAAGATCTTTAATATCAAATTTTGATTTAAGATAAGCCTTAGTTTCTAGAATACCTTCCTTATTACTACCTGTGACAATTATATCATCAACATAAACCAACACTACAATAATACCTGAGCAGCTAGGAAGAGTAAAGTATTGGACAGGAATAACGAAGAGGGTACCAAGCCATTATGGTGATAGCTAGCCGTGTGATAAGGAAGGAGGAACACATGAGTGATAAGGAAGGAGTATGCGTGTGATAAGGAGTATGAATAAGTGATATACACTCTTGTAAACGGTCCTATAAGCTCATGTGCTTATCCCTAGACCTAATAACCTAGCTAGCTTTCTATTTAAGGGCAGTGTAGCCACTCTTTGTAAAATACACTTGAATAATCGATTTCTTCTAATGGCAAACTTATTCTTCATTCTCTCATTGTTCATAACATAATCATCTATGCAAAACTATCATGGTATCAGAGCCAGGTTTGATTCGCTCATAATCTTCTGCACTCTCATTCTCACCAAATCTCTTGTTTGCCTTAATCTTCTCCTTCGTGTTCTTGTATTTCTAAAACCCTCTTTCAAACGCTTTCTCAAACGCTTTCACAAAGATAACTATAGCTGAGTCTGTCTTCTCTAAGGTCTAAAGATCCTCAAAACCATGAGTATTGAGCTGAAGAAGACTAGGTGTGGTTATCTTGAGTGTTGAGTTGTTATAAGAGTTTTGCGTGTTCTTCGCCATTGCTGTACGGACACTCTTCTGGGTTTACTCTATTTCCTTCAAGTTCGACTCTTTCCTCACTTAAGTGGTAGGAGAAGCAACCTTCAGCTCATCCGTGACTAAAAAGGCACATGAGAAGACGTTGTGCTCAAAGAAGGTGTGTGTCCGTACTCGTCTTCTTCATCCCATCTTGAACCAGAGTCCGTACAAACTCTGTTTTTACTCAGAAAGATAGCTCCTTTGGTCTTAAGATAGGCTATTCTCTTCTTCCCAAGGGCCGTCTTGAAGTCTTAGTAGTGTTATTTGAGTATTGGAGCTTGATAAGCTTCTCATTCCTCCAAAACCCTTGCGTGCTCTGTACGGCTTGCCTTGAATGGAGAATACAAGACCCATGGTTATACCGGTTACCCTCAAAGGTCTCAACTATTTGCTATGGTCTAGAATGGTAAAGACCACTCTGGGTGGTCGTGGTCTTGGAATGCACCTCCTCTTAGATGAAGCTCCACCAAAAGCGTTCCACCAAGAAGATGAACAGGAAATAATGGTCGTTGATGAAGAGAAATGGGTTCAGGAGGATCAGTTTGTTCTATCTATTATTCAAACCTCTCTGGATGCACCCATCTTAGAAGCCTATTCTTACTGTGAAAGTGCTAAGGAGTTATGGGAAACTCTTAAGAAGGTCTATGGCAATACCACAAATCTCAGCAGGGTCTTTGAGGTAAAAAGGGCGATCAACAACCTTCACCAAGAAGACTTAGAATTCACAGCCCACTTTGGCAAGTTTCGCTCCCTCTGGGCTGAACTTGAAATGCTCAGACCAAACTCCACTGATCCAGAGACTCTACTTGCACGGCGTGAACAAGACAAGGTCTTTGGTCTTCTTCTTACTCTTAATCCTATGTATAATGACCTGATCAAACACCTCCTCCGATCAGAAAAGCTCCCAACACTTGAGGAAGTATGTTCCTATATTCAGAGAGAACAAGGATCTCACGGTCTCTTTAGTGGAAAGGGAGAGCTGGTCACCGCAAACAAGGGAGTATACTTCAAATCAGATGAAAGGAGAGGATCATTCTGCGAACACTGCAAGAGGAGGGGTCATACTAAGGAAAAATGCTGGATCCTTCACCCACATCTCAAGCCATCCAAATTCAAAGATGCTAGAGCAAACGTTACCAAGATTAAGGCAGACCAAGGAGCAACATCTTCACGTAGTTCTGAAGGGGATGGTATGGCCGTGATCAATGCTCAAGCTGCGCATGTATCTAACCAAGATCAAGTGGTGAAACGGTCTGAACTAGATGCTCTTATCAAAGCCTTAAAGGAAAGTTATGGTAATGATTTTGGTTTCTCCTTTCATGCTTGTGCTCACTCTGCTCATTCTATAAAACTAGATGAAAGACCATTAGTCATTGATTCTGGTGCATCCCACCATATGATTAGCAATGTTGAATTAATCAAGGATTTAGAACCGGCTAGAGGTCATGTTGTTATTGCTAATGGGGATAGAATTCCAATTAAAGGGGTAGGGAACTTAAAACTATTTGATAGAAAGACTAGAGCTTTCTTCATGCCTGATTTCACATCCAATTTGGTTTCGGTTCATAAGGCAACAAATGATTTGGATTGCAATGTTATCTTCACTCCTAATGATGTGCATTTTCAGGATATTAAGACAAGCAAGTTGCTTGGGAAAGGAATAACTAAGGATGGTCTTTATCTGCTGGGAAAGGATCAACCTTTAGCTTCTGTTTTCAGTTCTTTCAATTCTGCTTCTATTTATGCTAATAATGCACTATGGCATGCTAGATTAGGACATCCCCACTCAAGGGCCTTAAGCCTCATGTTTCCTGATGTTGTGTTTAAAAATGATGATTGTGAAGCTTGTATCATGGGCAAACATTGCAAATCTATCTTCCCTAAGTCTAAAACAGTTTATGAAAGATGCTTTGATCTTGTGCACTCGGATATTTGGACAGCACCTTGCTTATCTAGAGAAAATCAGAAATATTTCATCACCTTTATAGATGAGAAATCTAAATATACCTGGATAACCTTGTTACAATCCAAAGATAGAGCTTTAGAGGCCTTTATAAACTTTCAGAACTATGTTACTAATCATTTCAATGCAAGGATTAAAATCTTCAGGTCAGACAATGGTGGGGAGTATACAGGCCGTGTGTTTAAAGATCATCTTAATAAGCATGGGATTCTTCATCAAACTAGCTGCCCCTATACACCTCAACAGAATGGTGTGGCCGAAAGAAAGAACCGCCACTTAATGGAAGTAGCTCGGTCCATGATGTTCCAATCCAAAGTTCCAAAGAGGTTCTGGGGAGATGCGGTTCTTACAGCTTGCTATCTCATTAACAGAGTTCCCACAAGAGTTCTCAATGATCTCTCACCGTTTGAGGTATTAAATTCTACAAAACCTTCATTAACTCACCTTAAAGTGTTTGGGTGTTTGTGCTTTGTGTTGGTCCCAGGTGAACACAGGACCAAACTTGATGCAAAGAGTACAAAGTCTATCTTCATTGGGTACTCTACTACTCAACGTGGTTACAAATGTTATGACCCTGTGGCCAGAAAGGTGCTTGTGTCCCGGGATGTTAAGTTCATTGAAGAAAGAGGGTATTATGGTGATCAACAATGGGATGATCTAGCTGACTTGACCAGTGTTTCCTCAGATCGAGCCACCAATCTTCGCCACATCTTTGATCACCTTGGCATTCCTATCTCCACGCAACCAGGTTCAGAAAATGTCCAACGTCCACAGTCTTGCTCACATTTGGGCCCTGACCATGCTACGCACGTTCCACATAGTCCAAGTTTGTCTCACCCAAATACTGATGCAAGCTCACCTCAACTTCCACTTGATCGAGAGGGGGGAACACATTTTGAAGAAGTTCAAGATCATGCTCAAACTACTCAGGAAGACCATGATCGCGATATCTCCTCTTCTGAAAGCCTCGACCAACCGGAAGAAGAACATGATCAAGCAGCAGAATCATCACAGCAAGATCCACCTCTAAGAAGAAGTACAAGACTCAGGAAGGATCCATCAAACTGGGTGAATACTAGAGTATATTATAATGCAAGTGCTGTTGCTCATCCATCCCAAGTTGTCTGTTCCTTTGCGTCATTTCCTGAAGAACATAAGGTCTTCATAAGCAGCTTGGATCAAGGACATATTCCTACTTCTTATGAAGAAGCCAAGGAAGTTAAAGTCTGGAGAGATGCTATAAGTGATGAGACAGGAGCCATGGAAAGGAATCACACATGGGATGAAGCTGTGCTACCTAAGGGAAAGAAGGCAGTGAGCTCAAAATGGGTGTTTACAATCAAATACAAAAGCAATGGAGATATAGAACGATATAAGGCCAGGCTTGTAGCAAGAGGATTTACTCAGACCTATGGTGAAGATTTTGGTGATACTTTTGCTCCAGTGGCAAAGTTGCATACTGTGAGGATTGTTTTATCTCTGGCAACAAATCTGGAGTGGGAACTGTGGCAGATGGATGTGAGAAATGCTTTCTTGCAAGGAGAGCTAGAAGAAGAAGTCTACATGCGCCCCCCTCCAGGACTTGAAGAAATGGTTCAACCAGGCAATGTCTTAAGATTGAGGAAGGCTATTTATGGATTGAAACAATCTCCTAGAGCCTGGTATCACAAGTTAAGCATGACACTGAGAGATAAAGGATTCAGAAAGTCTGAAGCTGATCACACCCTCTTCACCTTGCCTAGCAAGTCAGGTATCATAGTGGTATTGGTTTACGTGGATGATATTATTATCACTGGTAATGACAGGAAAGGAATTGAAGAAACCAAAGCTTACCTCAAGTCTATATTTGATATTAAGGATTTAGGCTTGCTTAAGTATTTTCTAGGGATTGAAATATGTCGTTCTACAGAGGGGCTATTTCTATCCCAAAGGAAGTATACACTTGATCTATTGTCTGAAACAGGGAAGTTAGATGCAAAACCGGTGACTACACCATTGGAGGATAGTTACAAGGCTATTAGTGAGGGGGAGATTGAAGATCAACCATTTGACAACCCAAAGCTCTACAGAAGACTAGTAGGTAAGTTGATTTATTTAACTCTTACTAGACCTGATCTGTGTTTCTCTGTGAATCAGGTGAGCCAGCATATGCAAGCTCCCAAGGTCCATCACTGGAACATGCTGGAAAGAGTCCTTAGATACCTGAGAGGAACTTCAGACCAAGGAATCTGGATGGGAGCTAACAAGAGTTCAGAGATAGTAGGGTACTGTGATGCAGACTGGGCTGGGGATAGAGAGGACAGGAGATCCACTACTGGCTACTGCACCTTTGTTGGAGGTAACTTAGTTACATGGAAGACAAAGAAACAGAAGATAGTCTCCTGCTCCAGTGCTGAGGCTGAATACCGTGCTATGAAGAAACTCACTAATGAGCTAACATGGATCAAGGCCATTCTGAAGGATTTGGGAATAGAGACAACCAAGCCAATGACCATGCATTGTGATAATCAGGCAGCCATTCATATAGCCTCAAATTCTGTATTCCATGAAAGAACGAAGCACATTGAGGTTGACTGTCACAAAGTGAGGCAAGCCGTGGAGCAAGGGATAGTCTTACCATGCTACACTAGAAGTGTGGATCAGCTTGCAGATATCTTCACCAAAGCTACAACCTCCAAGGTATATGAGTCCATTCTACCAAGATTAGGACTCGTTGATATCTTGCTTCCATGACTCCTCTAACTATGAGCAGTCATACTCTTTTTCCCTTATGTGTGCTTTTGTCCCACTGGGTTTTACACCATAAGGTTTTTAATGAGGTGATTGTTCATAGTTTCCAAGCTAATGATCTTCATCAGAACTTAGCTTGAGGGGGAGTATTGGACAGGAATAACGAAGAGGGTACCAAGCCATTATGGTGATAGCTAGCCGTGTGATAAGGAAGGAGGAACACATGAGTGATAAGGAAGGAGTATGCGTGTGATAAGGAGTATGAATAAGTGATATACACTCTTGTAAACGGTCCTATAAGCTCATGTGCTTATCCCTAGACCTAATAACCTAGCTAGCTTTCTATTTAAGGGCAGTGTAGCCACTCTTTGTAAAATACACTTGAATAATCGATTTCTTCTAATGGCAAACTTATTCTTCATTCTCTCATTGTTCATAACATAATCATCTATGCAAAACTATCATAAAGAGAGTGTGATCAACTTCAGACCTTCTAAAACCTTTATGTTGGAATGAAGGTGCATTCAATCAAAGGAAATGAGGATGCTAACTGCTAGTAGGATCTTCTAGAAGGGCTGGTGACTCATCCCATGCCAGCACAAAAGGGGAAGGAAGCCGCCAGCACAAAAGGAGTCCTCTCCTCTTTACCTAAAGTAGAAGCACCTAGGTTTATTTAGTTTGCTATAAAAGGACCTCTAAGGCATCCTCTTGTACTCAAGCAATTCGAATAATAATAACATGTTTCTCATACTCTCTAAACTCCCTAAATCTCTCTAGCTCCCTAAATCTCTCTAGCTCTCTAAAACTCTCTAAACTTGAATCTCTAAAACTATTATGGTATCAGAGCCAGGTTGCTCTTTCATCTTTTATAATCCGCAAATTTCTTCTCCATTTTTCCTTCTTTTTCATTCGAATCCAAAGCTAAGAATCAAGCACTTACCTTGAAGATAAACATGTCTTAATCTATCCTCTCTGAGATTTAAGATCCCCAGATCCATGGGTGATGGGTTGAGGAAGATTAGATATGGTTATATCATGTGTCTTAGTAGCTTAGTTTCTTAGCTATCTCTCTTCACCATTGTTGTACGGTTCCCTTGGTCTCGCCATTTTTGTACGGACCAAGTCTCCCAGAAGCTCTCAGTCCAAGTCATTTATGTTCCAAGGAAGGTGAAAAAGACTCAACCTTTCTGTAGAAACAACCGGTGGTTCAAAAGACCAAGTCTTGCACTCTAGAGTCACAGGCCGTACTCATCTTCTCCGCGCTCGCTCAACCCAGTAGTCCGTACACCTCCTTTCACACTCATCAAAGGCAACTCCTTTCTGGTCTTTCTTCAGTTCAGGAGGTTTATCCACAGGCTAAACTCTTGAATCCTCAAAGAAGAAGTCCTGAACACTAACCACGAAGAGTGGGTATTTCTTCCGTACTGATTATAAACCGCTTGTGAAAGAAAGCTGAACCAAGCTAAAGGCAGCTCATTTCAAGGTAAAATCGTCTCATCCCTGGTTTCTCCTTCTGACTATTCTCTTCCCTGGTTAGACTCAACTCAAACGTGGGTCTCAAGCATCAACCTCCATTATTGTACGGTTCTCAAAAGCTTGAAGTATGGAAAACTCTCGGCAAATCTCTGTCCCAGTGATTCTTAAAGGCCTTAACTATGTGTTATGGTCTCGGATGATTAAAACTGCTTTAGGAGGAAGAGGTCTTGGAGACCATCTACTGTTTAATGAAGCTCCACCTTGTCTGATCCAAAATGAAGATGGAGAAGAAATGGTGATAACTGATGAAAGGAAATGGCACCAAGAAGACCTCTATGTTCTCTCCATTCTCCAAAACTCATTAGATGGACCTATACTTGAGTCTTACTCTCATTGTGAAACCTCAATGGAACTTTGGGAAATCCTAAAAAAGGTTTATGGGAACACCTCAAATCTGACTCGCATTTTCCAAGTCAAACAGGCAATCCACAACCTCAACCAAGATGACTCAGATTTCACAGTTCTCTTTGGGAAATTCAGTTCTCTTTGGGCAGAACTTGACATGCTTAGACCAACATCCTTTGATCCAGAAGTTATCAAAGAAAGGCGAGAGCAGGACAAGGTGTTCAGCCTCCTCATGATCTTAAGTCCAGCCTAAAATGATCTTATCAAACATATACTGCGGTCAGACAAGCTTCCCTCTCTTGAAGATGTATGTTCTCAAATCCAGAAGGAATGTGGATCAAATGGCTTGTTTGGAAAGAAAGGAGAGTTAATCACAGCACATAAGGGCATCTACAAACAAGAAGAAGAAACAATTACTGCCAACAAAGGGTTCTACAAGCCGGAAGACAAGAAGAACATGATGTGTGAACACTGTAAAAGGAAAGGACATACCAAAGAAAAGTGTTGGATTCTTCATCCACACTTAAAGCCTAGCAAATGGAAAGAAGTTCCCAGAGCTCACTACACACAAGAGATAGGTCATTACCACAAGAAAGGCCTTCCTTACCAACTTACCAATGCTCCAGCAAGTTCATCGAACTCATCCGGGACAAATGGCGGTACTCAAGTTCAACCAGCTCAAATGGTGTCCTATCAATCAGCTCAGTCTGAGTATGTCAAGAAGTCCGACCTTGAGGCTCTCATCAAAGCCTTCAAAGATAACTCTGGTAATGCCATCATTGGTAGATCACTACATGCCTCATTTAATACATTCACTAAGTCTAAACCACTGATAGTAGACTCAGGAGCATCTCACCATATGATAAGTGACCTTAACCTGATTAAAAATGTTGAACCGGCCATAGGAAATGTTTTGATTGCAAATGGTACTAATGTGCCAATAGAAGGAGTAGGAGACCTTAGGCTATTTAACAAAGAAACTCGTGCCTTTTACATGCCATCATTCACCTCAAATTTACTATCTGTCAAAAGAGCCACAACAGATTTAAATTGCCATGCTATTTTTGGGCCTAATGACTTTGTGTTTCAGGATATTGAAACTCAAGAGGTTCTTGGAAAAGGTGTTACAAGAAACGATTTATATGTGCTTGAAGACCTCTCTTCCAACCGCTTAGTTACTTGCTTTTCCAATTTGAATAATTCTAAAGTGAATGGTGGTTTATGGCATGCCAGGCTTGGTCATCCTCATTTTAAAGTTCTAGAAATAATGTTTCCTAGGATGTCTTTCAATAATGATTTATGTGAAGCTTGTATCCTAGGAAAACACTGTAGGTCTGTTTTTCCTAAGTCTCAAACAATGTATGCCAATTGCTTTGATCTTGTTCACTCTGATGTATGGACTGCACCATGTTTATCTAGAGATAATCAGAAATACTTTGTTAGTTTTATTGATGAAAAATCTAAATACACTTGGATAACCTTAATGCCATCTAAGGGTAGAGTTCTGGAAGCATTTATGAACTTTAATAAATATGTGACTAACCAGTATGATGCAAAGGTTAAGTGTTTTAGATCAGACAATGGGGGAGAGTATACTAGCCAAGCATTCAAACATTACCTCAACAAACATGGAATTGAGCATCAAACAAGTTGCCCCTATACCCCCCCAACAGAATGGCGTTGCTGAAAGAAAGAACCGGCACCTCATGGAGGTCACTCGAGCTTTGATGTTTCATATGAAGGTGCCTAAACGTTTCTGGGGAGATGCATTACTTGCCGCTTGCTACCTGATCAACCGCATTCCAACCAAGACATTACTAGATCAATCCCCATTCAAGGTACTTACAAAGTCTAAACCTCAACTTGATCATATTAGAGTTTTTGGGTGTGTTTGCTATGTGTTGATTCCAGGAGAACAAAGAACAAAACTAGACGCCAAAAGCACTAAAGCCATGTTCCTGGGCTATTCCACGACACAGAAGGGATATAAATGCTATAATGCTGACACAAATCGTGTTCTCATCTCACGGGATGTTAAGTTCTTAGAGACTACAAGTTATTTTGAAGAAGGGACATGGGATTCAATCAAGGACATCTCTTCCCACTCTTCTGAACGAGCTGAGAACTTAAGGAAGATATTAGAAGGACTTGGCATTACCTCACCTCACGGTTCTTCTAGCCATCATCCCCTTCATCCTCTTAATCCTGAGGGGGAGCAACAATTCTCTGTTCATGATCAAGAGGATTCAATTGTTGATCACATGGATTCAGGACCGGAGAAAGAACAGGCAGAAACTGAGGGTAATAGACAAGGCTCAGAAGATAGAACAGGAAGTACTCAAGGCTCAGAAGATGAATCAAGTTCACAAAGCACTCAAGGTCCCACTGAAGGTTCCATCCAAAATCAAGCTCCTCTTGAACTCAGAAGAAGTACTCGGCAAAGATTTCCAGCTGAGAACTGGAAGAATACCAGGGTTTACTACAATAATAATGCGGTAGCTCACCCTGCTCAAGCCGTGTGCTCCTTAGTACAAATCCCTCAAGGCCATCAAGTGTTCATTGGAAACTTAGATCAAGAATCTGTGCCTAGAAGCTATGATGAAGCAAAGGACATTAAGGTCTGGCGGGATGCTGTAACAGATGAAAGGAAAGCAATGGAAAAGAATCATACATGGGATGAGTCAAACTTACCTAAGGGAAAGAAGGCTGTCAGCTCCAGATGGATCTTCACTATTAAGTACCAAAGCAATGGAGAGATTGAAAGGCACAAGGCTAGACTAGTCGCAAGAGGCTTCACACAAACCTATGGAGATGATTATAGAGACACATTTGCCCCAGTGGCAAAGATGCACACAATCAGGGTGGTCCTCTCTCTAGCTGCAAACTTGGAATGGGAGCTATGGCAAATGGATGTCAAAAACGCATTCCTACAAGGAGAACTAGAAGAAGAAGTCTACATGACTCCACCACCTGGATTAGAAGACTCTGTTGCACCAGGGAAAGTCCTAAGACTAAGAAAGGCAATTTACGGGCTAAAGCAGTCTCCTAGAGCCTGGTACCACAAGTTGAATGTTACTCTCAGAGACAGAGGCTTTAGGAGATCTGAATCTGATCACACCTTGTTCACCCTCCACAGCCGAGAAGGTATAGTTGTCATTCTCATATATGTAGATGATATTATCATCTCAGGGAATGACAAGGTAGGAATTGCTTCTACAAAAGAATACCTTAAATCTATGTTTGATATAAAAGATCTTGGTGAACTTAAGTATTTCTTGGGCATTGAAGTATGCAGGTTTAAAGATGGACTGTTTATCTCACAAAGAAAGTATGTTAGAGACCTACTAACCAATGCAGGAATGATGGAGGCAAAGGCGGTTAGAACTCCCTTAGAGGAAGGATACAAAGTTGAAACTGAGGGGGAGCCAGAAGGAGAAGCATTCCAAGACCCTAAGCTCTACAGAAAACTTGTTGGTAAGCTCATCTACTTAACTATTACAAGACCTGACTTATGTTTTGCTGTGAATCAGGTGAGCCAGTATATGCAAGCTCCTAAGAAGAACCACTGGATGATGATTCAACGCATCTTAAGATATCTTAAAGGGACTTACACTCAAGGAGTTTGGATGGGAAAGAATAAGAATGCTGAGATCGTTGGTTACTGTGATGCTGATTGGACTGGGGATAGGAAAGACAGGAAATCAACCACAGGATATTGCACCTTTATAGGAGGAAATCTTGTCACTTGGAAGACCAAGAAGCAGAAGGTAGTATCCTGCTCAAGTGCTGAAGCTGAGTACCGGGCCATGAGGAAACTAACCACTGAGTGTATATGGCTAAAGGCTCTCCTCAAAGACTTCAACATTGAAAGCAATACACCAATCACAATGCATTGTGACAACCAGGCGGCCATTCATATTGCATCCAATTCTGTCTTCCATGAACGCACTAAGCACATTGAAGTTGACTGCCACAAGGTGAGAGAAGCCGTGGCTCAAGGAATTATACTTCCATGCTATACCAAGAGTTCTGATCAATTGGCAGACATATTTACTAAGGCAGCAAGTGTAAAGGTTTGTGAGTTCGTTCATTCAAAGCTTGGACTCACATCTCTCCCATTCCAGTAACTTCCCTATCAAGAAGGATTCATACTCTTTTTCCCTTAAAATGCTTTTGTCCCACTGGGTTTTGCATTTTAAGGTTTTTAATGAGGTGAATCCTCTTGGTGTCCAAGTTTAATCATTCACCAATGATTTAAACTTGAGGGGGAGTGTTGGAATGAAGGTGCATTCAATCAAAGGAAATGAGGGTGCTAACGGCTAGTAGGATCTTCTAGAAGGGCTGGTGACTCATCCCATGCCAGCACAAAAGGGGAAGGAAGCCGCCAGCACAAAAGGAGTCCTCTCCTCTTTACCTAAAGTAGAAGCACCTAGGTTTATTTAGTTTGCTATAAAAGGACCTCTAAGGCATCCTCTTGTACTCAAGCAATTCGAATAATAATAACATGTTTCTCATACTCTCTAAACTCCCTAAATCTCTCTAGCTCCCTAAATCTCTCTAGCTCTCTAAAACTCTCTAAACTTGAATCTCTAAAACTATTACTTTATCCCTCAAAGTCATACTTAGTTTATGATACCAAGCTCTTGGAGATTGTTTCAACCCATAAATGGCCTTTCTTAATCTCAAAACATTATTACCATTTACTAAATCTTCTAACCCAGGAGGTGGTCTCATGTATACCTCTTCTTCTAATTCTCCTTGAAGAAAGGCATTCTTTACATCCATCTGCCACAACTCCCATTCTAAATTAGTAGCTAGAGAAAGAACAATCCTAACAGTGTGGAGTTTTGCAACTGGTGCAAATGTATCTCCAAAATCCTCACCATATGTTTGAGTGAACCCTCTAGCAACTAATCTAGCCTTATACCTTTCAATCTCACCATTACTTTTGCATTTAATGGTGAAAACCCATTTTGAACTTACTGCTTTCTTACCTTTGGGTAGATATGATTCATCCCAAGTACGATTTCTTATCATTGCCTCCTTTTCATCTTGGACAGCATCTCTCCATACTTTTAACTTCATAGCTTCCTCATATGTGTTAGGAATTTGATTTTGATCCAGAGAACTTATGAATACCTGGTGTTCTTCTGGAAAATAAGCAAAAGAGCAAGTTGCTTTTATAGGATGTTCCACAACATTAGCATTATAGTAAACCCTAGTATTGATCCAGTTGGCTGGATCTTTTCTAATCCTTGTACTTCTTCTTAGTATTTGAGGTGATTCAATAACAGCTATCTCATGATCATCTTCAGCTTCTATTCCTTGTGGACCCTGGATGTGGTCATGGTCTTGATCGGAAACCATAGAACTACTCTCCCCCTCACGATCATGACCGCGATCCAATGTAGACGATGAGCTAGGTAAATGCTCCCCCTGGATATGAACAGGCCATGATTCACAATCAAGACTTTGCGTACCTTGTACCTGACCATGCTCATTCCTTCCAGAACCATGATCATTGCCAACCGGGACAGTCACATTTGAATCTGATGTATGCTCCTGTCTCTGCGGTACCTCCTGAGAAACTTCCGGACCAAGGATCGGCTTTAATGCTGGCTGCCTAGAAACATCAAAACTTTCTAACAACTTTTTGAGGTAAGCATTAGTATCATTACTAGATTTAGAGATGTCTTGTATAGTTTCCCAAGTGCCATCAGTATAATAAGGCTTATTTTCCAAAAATTTAACATCCCTTGAAACTAATACCTTTTGTGATTCAGGATCATAGCATTTATAACCTTTTTGAGTGGAAGAATAGCCTATAAAGATTGCTTTAGTACTTTTTTCATCCAACTTGTTCCTGTTATTCCCTGGTATGAAAACATAACACACACAACCAAACACTTTTAAATGATCAAGGTGTGGTTTAATGTTGTTTAATACCTCAAATGGTGAAATGTCATGAAGAACTTTAGTTGGTGTTCTATTAATCAAATAGCAAGCTGTAAGCACTGCATCTCCCCATAATCTCTTAGGCACATTCCTATGAAACATCATAGATCTGGCCACTTCCATAAGATGCCGGTTTTTGCGCTCAGCCACTCTATTCTGCTCAGGTGTGTATGGGCAAGTAGTTTGATGAAGAATACCATATTTGAGTAGATAATCTCTGAAAGCTCTATTTGTAAATTCTCCACCATTATCTGTCCTAAAAACTTTCATCTTGGCATTATATTGGTTAGTGATATAAGAATGAAAATTAATGAAAGATTCCAGAACTCTATCTTTAGAAGGAAGCAAAGTAATCCATGTATATTTAGATTTCTCATCTATAAATGTGACAAAATATTTTTGTTTTTCTCTAGAAGCACAAGGAGCTGTCCAAACATCAGAATGAATTAAATCAAAGCAATGATCATAAGTAGTAGATGAACTAGGAAAAACAGTCTTGCAGTGTTTACCAAGAATGCAAGCTTCACATTCATTTTGATTAAAAGAAATTTGTGGAAATATGAGTTCAAGAGCTTTAAAATGAGGATGACCTAATCTACCATGCCACAATGATCCATCATTCAACTCATTATTGCTAGACAAACAAGATACTATACTAGAAGATAGGTCACTCAAGACATAAAGTTCATCCTTAGTGCCGCCTCTGCCAAGCACCTTCTTGGTGTCAATATCCTGAAAGCAACACTCATTAGGACTAAAAATTACATTGCAATTTAGGTCAGTTGTTGCTCTTTTCACAGAAACCAAATTTGATGTAAAAGATGTCATATAAAATGCTTTACTATTTTTGTCAAACAATCTTAGATTACCTATACCTTTGATTGGAATTTTAGTTCCATTTGCAATCACAACATTTCCTAAGGCAGGTTCTAAGTCATTTATCAATCCTATATCACTAATCATGTGATGAGATGCTCCAGAATCAACAATCAAAGGCTTATTACTAGTATGGACATTATAAGAAGCATGTAGTGATTTACCAACAACTTTACCAGAATTCTCTTGAAGGGCTTTGATGATGGCATCTAGATCAGACTTGGTAACATAGTCTTGGCCGGATGATGAAGAGGCAAGTTGCACTTCCTTTCCTGGTCCTTGTACACTCTCAGTGGTAGTTATAGTCCATGAGACAGGAAAGGGTGCACTTACTTGATTTCCTTTTCCAGTTAAGTTGTTTTTGAAACCATTTGTCTTGTTACCATTGTTGAAGTCACGCCATCGTGGTATATTGGCCGGTTTTGGATGGAGGATCCAACACTGGTCCTTATTATGCCCTTTCCTTTTACAATGTGCACACACCACAACTCGCCTATCATCCCCTTTGAAGAAACTTTTATTTGCAGTAACCAAATCTCCTTTACTTCCAAACAGGCCCTGTGAACCTTGTTCCTTTTGGACCTTAGCACACACATCATCCAAGTTTGGTAACTTGTCTTCACGAAAAAGATGTTTAATCAGGTCAGTGTAGCTTGAGTTCAAAGTCATTAAAAGTCCAAAGACTTTGTCTTGCTCCCTTCTCTCATGTAGGATCATAGGATCAGTAGTTGGTGGTCTTAATATTTCCAGCTCTGCCCAAAGAGCTCTATAAGTTCCAAAGTGTTTGGTGAATTCAACCTCCTCCTGTCTAAGGTCACTAAGTGATTTCTTGACCTCAAAGATCCTCATTAAGTTGGAGGTATTGTTGAATTTGCGGAAGACAGAATGAAGAAGTTTAGAGGTTAAATGAGTTCCATGGAGAAACTCGACAAGGAGAATGAAGAGGATGACAAAGAGAATAAGGGAAGAGGTTTATTGCTAAAAGTATGTATACAACAATGTGAGGAAGTGCCTTAATATAGGCTGAGCTACACAGGTGAATTCAAACTAGACAATGACATGGGGGCAAGCCCAAGGAGTGAAAGTGACATCTCACAAACGGTTCTCTCCACCCGTGACTCTGCTGGCGCCTCTTCTCTCCTTCTAGAAGCTCACTCTTGTTGACAAAAACTCTCCTGGACTTTATTGGATGGGCTTTAGGCCTTATTGGACTCTGTCTCGTCATGGGCTACACAAACTTGGACTTAGCTTCTTTTGAGTTGAATGCGGCCTAAGGTAAGCCGTGATGTCCAAGTCATGTTGCCTTGCTCAATACTCCCCCTCAAGCTTAGCAATGGAGATGTTAAGCTTGGAAACCTTTAGAGCAACACCTCATTAAAAACCTCATCATAGAAAAACCGCTTGGGATAAAAACTATGATGATGGAAAAAGAGTGTGTTGTCTATAGGTTAGGGAAGCACGGCTTATGGTTGTGGAAGGTCTATCAGCCCAAGTTTGCTATAGATGTGGGAAAAAACTTTGGAGCTAGCAGCCTTGGTGAATATGTCAGCTAACTGGTCTTCACTTCTTGTGTAGCATGGGAGAATTACTCCTTCTTCAATCTTCTCTCTGACCTTGTGGCAGTCCACCTCTATATGTTTGGTTCTCTCATGGAAGACTGAGTTGGTTGCAATATGGATGGCTGCTTGGTTGTCACAGTGCATAGTGATTGGAGTGTCCTGAACTGTTGATTTTGCGGAAGTAAGAGGAGAGATTAGGTGAGTTTCATGGTGAAGCTCGACAAGAAGAATGAGGAAGAAGACAGGAAGAATAAAGTGAAGAGTTTATTGCTAAAAGTGTATATGTTACAATATGGGATTCGACCTTAATATAGGCAGAGGATTACATAGAGAAATTCAAATAGGAAAGTGACATGGGAGCAGGCCCAAGGTGTGAAAGTGACTGCTCAGCAACGGTCTTCTCCACCCGTGACTCCATTTTCAGCCTCACTCTCCTTCTAGAAGCTTTCCTTATTGTCACAACTCTTCCTAAGCGGGCCAAGGCCATATAAGATTAATTCAGAGTGGGCTGCACATCACTGGACCTGGCGATTCTTGAACTGCACAGCCTAAGCCGTGATTCCCAAGTCAATGCCTTGCTTAATATGATGACAAGCCGTGATGCTCAAGTCATTGCCTTGCTCAATACTCCCCCTCAAGCTTAGCATTGGAGAGGCTAAGCTTGGAAATCCATAAGGCACCACCTCATTAAAAACCTCATCATAGAAAAACCACTTTGGGAGAAAACTATGATGAGGGAAAAAGAGTATGATGTTTATGGATTAGGGAAGGCTAGATCACGGCTGTGGAAGGTCTATCAGCCCAAGCTTGCTGTATATGTGAGAGCAAACTTTGGAGCTGGCAGCCTTGGTGAAGATGTCAGCCAATTGGTCTTCACTCCTTGTGTAACAAGGAAGGATCACTCCTTCTTCAATCTTTTCCCTGACTTTGTGGCAATCCACCTCTATGTGCTTGGTTCTTTCATGGAAGACTGAGTTGGTTGCAATGTGGATGGCTGCTTGGTTGTCACAGTGCATAGTAATTGGAGTATCTTGATCAATGTTGAGATCCTTGAGGAGTGCCTTCAGCCATGTCAATTCATTTGTTAATTTCCTCATTGCACGGTACTCTGCTTCAGCTGTTGAGCATGCCACCACTTTCTGCTTCTTGGTCTTCCAAGTGACCAAGTTGCCTCCTATGAAGGTGCAATATCCGGTTGTGGACTTCCTATCAACTCTATCTCCAGCCCAGTCTGCGTCACAGTACCCAACTATTTCTGTGTCCTGGTTCTTGCCCATCCAGATGCCACGGTCTAAGCTTCCTTTAAGGTACCGCAAGATCCTCTCAACCATGTTCCAGTCATGTTTTGTAGGAGTCTTCATGTGCTGACTGACCTGATTCACAGCAAAGCATAGATCAGGTCTGGTGATAGTCAGGTATATTAACTTACCCACAAGCCGTCTGTATTGTGCAACATCTTCATAGAGTTCAGCTGCATTCTCCCTCTCTCGAATGACCTTGTAGTCATCTGCTACAGGTGACTTGGCTGGTTTGGCGTCTAGATAACCTGTCTCAGTGAGAAGATCAGTAATGTATTTTCGTTGGGAAAGAAAAAGGCCTGTCAAGGAGCGGCATACTTCAATTCCAAGAAAATACTTTAGTTCCCCTAAGTCTTTGATATCAAAGGTGGATTTGAGAAAGGATTTAGTATGTTGAATACCAACCTGGTTGTCCCCGGAGATGATAAGATCATCTACATAGATGAGGACAACAACTATACCTTGGTCATTTTGGAGGGTGAACAATGTGTGGTCAGCCTCAGATCGTCTGAAGCCATGATCCCTAAGGGTAAAGCTAAGCTTGTGATACCAAGCCCTGGGAGACTGTTTAAGGCCATAAATGGCTTTTCTCAACCGAAGAACCTTGCCGGGTGCCACAATGTTATCAAGGCCAGGGGGTGGTGTCATATAAACTTCATCTTCAAGCTCCCCCTGAAGGATATTGGACTGAAGAGAGAAAGAGAAGGGCAAATAGGAGGCAGCCCAGGCCGTATGCAAACAAAGAGAGGATAATGAAAAGCCCATCACAGCCAGAACAATGAGGCCATCCTTAAGTTGCATTAGCCCAGACAGAAGGTTGAGGCCCAGGACAGAGGAACATCAGACAGCCCAAGTGTGCACAGGCCCATATACATAACGTAAGGAATGGAGTCCATGAGAATGAGAAGGAAGCCCATCTGTGTGCATGACCTTAAGGGAATGCACGTGTACAAGCCCATGAAGTGACCCAAGGCCTGTTTAGTCTCACCAAGAATGGTCAAACCTTCTAGAAGACTATTTTCCCTCTCACCAATTTGAATAACTCACATGTGGACTTCATTTGAATGTGGTGGCCGTTTATGAGCTGTCCCTTTCACCCCTTGGACACCACAACTTCTTCTCTCCATTCTTTCTCTCTATAAATAGTTTGTATGCAGATACAATTCATATCAAGTGAAATATATCTCCCTTTCTACTCCTCTCTAATGGCATTTTATGATCTTTGTGTTTTACTCTTTTATGATTTTGCCTAATCTTTCTTAATCTCCAACCATACAATCTCCTATTTCTCTTATTATTTCCGCAAATCTCAACATGGTATCAGAGCATTAAGCTCCTGAGATCAATTTTCTTGTTCTTTATGCAAAAGTTTTCGAAAAATCCTTTTAAAAACGTTTTATCCATTGGGTAATAGCTTTACCCAATGGTCCAAAGTTTGAATTTCAAATTGTTTCATGCAATTCTTCTCTTCTCCTCTACAATGATGTTTAAAACTTTGTCTTAAATCTCTCTTATGGTTCAGAGACAAAGTTTGAAGAAGAGAGAATTCAAAATGGCTTCAACATTTAGGAAGCATTGCTTGGACCAGTGGGTAAACCGTTTTGCTTCACTGGTTTCACAGCTATTTAGCCATGAAAATGTTGGAATGAAGAAGAATGATGAATGCATCTAAGTGAAGTATTGGCGACATCTCCATGTGTTTGTCTTAGACTTGTGTAGGTTAATGATAAGTGTATCTCTGTATCCAAACAAGTCTAGAATAGGATTAGTATAAATAGATGTCTCTCACTCTCTTTGTAAGTATGAAAATTCATTTTTCTAAAAATCATAATAAGATCATTCTCTTTTCTCTCTAAATCTCTTTCTCTCTCAATCTCTAATTCTCAAATTCTCTTAATCATCAAATCTTTCATGGTATCAGAGCCAAGTTTGATCAAACTGGCACAAGAATTTCGAAATCTTTCTGTTTCTAACTCGCGATCAACAACCCAGCCTCGAAGAGAAGTCCGTCGCGGATCCGCCGTGTTCGTCGATCCTCCACCACAAGAATTCACGATTTCTTGCCAGATTCTTTCTCCAGGACGATTCTCCGGCGAATTCTGTGGATTTCCTCGTTGATTTCATTGAATTTGGTTGCTTGAATCAAAAGTTACATCAAATCTCCTCCACGGTGGTTCGCGACGATCTCCGCCGAAGGTACCTGGATTTCAAAGGTGCATAACTACTTCGATTCTTCACCAAATCAAGCGTTTCCAAAGCCAAAACTCAAGTTTATTGAGTCCAGATGATGAATCGGGAGGTCCGCTTTGCTCAATTTCAAGTTTCGAAGTCTTCTTCGTCGATTTCTTGAAATCGGTTCTAGTTCGCGCGCTTCTTGGTACTCGGCTTTGATCTTCAATTCTTGCTCGATCCTTTTCAATTCTGGATTGATCCGATCTTGATTTAGGTTCTTGTGAAGGAATTCTGGAGATTTGATTACAATTTACTGAGTTCTTACTTTCAAAATTCGATTTCTTGCAAAAGAAGGAAGCTAGGATCTAACTGATTTAGGCGGGAAATTCAAAATTGGTGATAAACTCAATTTTTTTCTCTGGATCTTCTGCTGGTTCATTGTGTGGAGTATTTGAAGTTAATTGTTGACGGATTAGGCAAGTAGTAGTCTGCTGAAAGTGTGGTTATCTCGTCTTGGTCTCTTGTTGGTTCGTGTGTGGCTGCGCTTGTTGTTTTTGTCTGTGCAGACTTGAATTCGATCCAATGGAGATGAATCCTCAAATGAAAGCTCCTGTAATGCTTCAAGGAGCAAATTATTTGCTTTGGTCCAGGACGATACGGACCACTCTATGCAGCAAAGGGCTGTGGAATCACATTCAGCAATCCGCACCTATGCTAACCGATGATGAATCTCAAGTTGAACATGCTGAACATGCCCTCTGGTTTCAGCAAGATCAAATGGTATTGGCTATTCTTCAATGCTCTCTAGCTAGTTCTCTTTTAGAAGCATACTCTTATTGCTCTAGTGCTAAGGAACTTTGGGAGACATTAAAGACAGTTTATGGCAATACTACTAACCTCTTAAGAATATTTGAGGTAAAGAAAGCTTTGAATGAGCTTAAACAGGAAGATGTTGAGTTTACCAAACACTATGGATCATTCAGAGCCTTGTGGGCAGAGCTGGAGATGCTTAGACCAGCTTCAATTGATCCACTCACTCTTCTTGAAAGGAGAGAGCAAGATAAGGTGTTTGGGCTGCTTATGACTTTGAACAATTCATACACTGACTTGATAAAACATATTCTCAGGGAAGATAAGCTACCAAGTCTTGAGGATGTTTGTGCAAAGATTCAAAAGGAACAGGGGTCACATGAACTCTTTGGGCACAAAAGTGAAATGGTGGTGGCGCATAAGGGTGTTTTTCGATCGGCTCCAGCTGACATCAAGAGGAAGAAGCAGCTGTGTGACCATTGTAAGAGAACAGGCCATAGCAAGAAGGAGTGTTGGGTGCTTCATCCAGAACTCAAGCCTAGCTGGTTTGTTGAGAGGAGCAAGAAATCTTCAACCGGTCCTGGTTCTTCTAACATGGTTCATGTTGTAGGTAGCTCAAGTGCGTGTACCATGGAACCGGCGAATGCATCCTCTTCAACTATGGCTAACCAAAATGAATATGTCACAAGGGCTGATCTAGAAAATCTTCTCAAGGCATTCAAGTCTGGTAATGTATTGGGTAAAACTTATCATGTTTCCTTAAACACATCTATGGCTTCTAACTCCTTAATTGTTGATTCTGGTGCATCTCATCATATGATTAAAGACTTAGGTTTGCTAGACAATGTTGAACCTGCCTTAGGAAGTGTTGTGATTGCAAATGGAGTTAATGTACCAATTAAAGGAGTAGGTAACCTTAGGGTGTTTGATAAGGAATCCAAGGCTTTTTATATGCCTTCTTTTACATCCAATTTACTCTCTGTTAAAAGAGCTACTACTGATTTGAATTGTCAAGCTATCTTTGGTCCTAATGATTTTTACTTTCAGGATATTGAGACAAGTAGGAAGTTTGGCCAAGGAACTACAAGGAATGACTTGTATGTGCTAGAAGATTTACCTGCCTTCCCATTACAACCGTGTGCAAATAAAGTTGATATGACCTTAAATGCTGAATTGTGGCATGCTAGACTAGGACATCCCCATTCTAGAGCCCTTGAATTGACTGTACCTGGAATAAAATTGCTTAATCACATTTGTGAATCTTGTATTCTTGGAAAGCATAGTAGAGCAGTTTTTGAACAATCATCTCATGCTTATGATAATTGCTTTGATTTAGTACATTCTGATGTTTGGACATCTCCCTTTCCTTCTAGAGAAAATCAAAAGTATTTTGTTACTTTTATTGATGAAAAATCTAAGTATACTTGGGTAACATTGCTTAATTCAAAGGATAGGGTGTTTGATGCATTTCTTAACTTTCAGACATATGTTACTAACCAATATAATGCCAAGTTAAAGATTTTTAGGACTGGCAATGGAGGGGAGTATACTAGCACCAAGTTTCAGCAACACCTAGCCAAGCATGGCATTGAACATCAAACAAGCTGTCCTTACACTCCACAACAAAATGGAGTAGCTGAGAGGAAAAACAGACATTTGATGGAAGTTGTGAGAACAATGATGTTTCACAAGAAGGTTCCCAAAAGATTTTGGGGAGATGCATTACTAACTGCATGTTATCTAATCAATAGAACTCCAACCAAAGTTCTAGATGATTTGAGTCCTTTTGAGGTATTAAACAAAACCAAGCCAATTATTGATCATTTAAGAATTTTTGGGTGTGTTTGTTTTGTTTTGGTGCCAGGGGAACTTAGGAATAAGCTGGAACCAAAAAGCATCAAGGCTATGTTTCTAGGATACTCCCCTACTCAGAAAGGATACAAATGCTACAATCCAGAATCTAGAAGGGTTCTGGTGTCTAGGGATGTCAAGTTCCAAGAGAATAAAGGATTCTATGAAGATGGAACTTGGGAAGATCTTAAAGACATATCTACATCAAATTCTGATCAGGCTGAGAACCTAAGGAAAATTTTAGAAAACCTTGGCATAGTCCAGCCTCACCAACCAGCTCCTGTCCATGTACCGCAGCAACAGGGTCCAGGTCCGACTAATAGCTGGCATGATCCGGCTGCATCCAACCGGACGACTTCTGGTCATGACCGTCCAACAAGTGAAACCGTCCCTGAACCTGACCAGTCAACACATGATCCATGTGACGTTGCTTCAAGCTCGTCTCGTCCTACCTTAGTCCCCGGGGCTGTCCATGATTCATCTAGTGGCGCTAGTACTTCAAGTTCATCCAACATTCACTCACTGCCCTCTCCACCATCAAGTCCTCCTGAACAGCATCCTCTTGACCATGAGGGGGGAGAAGAGAGTACACATGCTCAAGATGATATTCTAGTTTCAGCATCAAAAAGGCCAAGGGATCAACCTAATCTTGTACAAGCCGCTTTAGAGGAAGAAACAAATCAACCTGTGGCCCTCAGAAGAAGTACAAGGCAGAGGTTCCCAGCTGACAATTGGAAGAATACAAGGGTGTACTACAACCACAATGCAGTAGCACATCATGATCAGGGAGTATGTTCTCTAATTACTATTTCTACTAATCATGTTGCTTTCACTGTGAGTTTAGATAAAGAACAGATTCCTAAAAGCTATGAGGAGGCTATGGAGATTAAGGAATGGAGAGATGCCATTCAAGATGAGAAACAAGCTATGGAGAAGAATGGAACCTATGCCCCAGCCATCTTACCAAAAGGAAAAAAGGCTGTAAGTTCAAAATGGATATTCACCATTAAGTATAAAAGCAATGGTGAGATAGATAGGTATAAAGCTAGGTTGGTGGCTAGAGGATTCACACAGACTTATGGTGAAGACTATAGGGATACCTTTGCTCCAGTAGCTAAACTTCACTCTGTTAATGTTGTTCTTTCTCTTGCTACTAACCTTGAATGGGACTTGTTCCAAATGGATGTTAAGAATGCTTTCTTACAAGGTGAACTAGAGGAAGAAGTGTACATGACACCACCACCAGGTTTGGAAGATGAAGTTAATGGCGGCAACACTCTCAGACTAAGAAAGGCAATCTATGGTCTTAAGCAATCCCCAAGAGCTTGGTATCATAAGCTGAATGTAACTCTAAGGGATAGAGGTTTCAAAAGGTCAGAAGTTGAACACACCCTGTTTACACTTAAGAGTAAGGAAGGTATTGTGGTTATACTTATCTATGTGGATGACATAATCATATCAGGAAGTGATAAAGTTGGTATTGAATCAACTAAAACCTATTTGAAAAGTGTTTTTGATATTAAGGATCTAGGAGAATTGAAATATTTCTTAGGAATTGAAATATGTAGATTCAAGGAAGGTCTCTTCTTATCTCAAAGGAAATATATTGTGGATTTACTAACCTCCACAGGCATGTTTGAAGCTAAACCAGCTAAGACACCCCTTGAAGAAGGCTACAAAATAGAACCTGAGGGGGAGCTAGGAAATGACAAGTTTCATGATGCAAAATTGTACAGACAGGTGGTTGGTAAGCTTATTTACTTAACCATCACTAGACCTGACCTATGTTTTGCAGTAAATCAGGTATCTCAACATATGCAAGACCCAAGGACAAGGCATTGGGATATGATCATTCGCATTTTGAGATATCTGCAAGGAACTAAGGAACAAGGTATATGGATGGGATGTAATAAGAACACAGAGGTTGTAGGCTATTGTGATGCAGATTGGGCAGGAGACAGAGAAGATAGGAGAAGCACAACTGGCTATTGCACTTTCATAGGAGGTAACCTTGTAACTTGGAAGACTAAGAAGCAAAAGGTTGTATCTTGTTCTAGTGCAGAGGCTGAATACAGGGCCATGAGGAAGCTCACAACAGAATGCATTTGGTTGAAGCAACTCCTCTTTGACATTTTAGGCGAGAGCTTAGAATCTCCAATCACTGTCCATTGTGATAATCAAGCTGCCATACACATTGCCTCTAACTCTGTGTTTCATGAGAGAACCAAGCATATTGAGGTTGACTGTCATAAGGTAAGGGAAGCTATTGGAAATGGTACAATTCTACCTTGCTACACAAGGAGTGAAGATCAGCTAGCTGATGTGTTTACCAAAGCTGTAACCTTGAAGACAGGCGGTTCCATCTACCCTAGACTTGGTTTGATGTCTCTTCCACACCAATGATCCCAACATGGAGTGTTATACTCTTTTTCCCTAGAAAAGGTTTTGTCCCAATTGGGTTTTCCTTCTCTAGGTTTTTAATGAGGTAATGCTTCATGGTTGCAAGCTTAGGCATTCTCCATGTCTTAAGCTTGAGGGGGAGTGTTGGAATGAAGAAGAATGATGAATGCATCTAAGTGAAGTATTGGCGACATCTCCATGTGTTTGTCTTAGACTTGTGTAGGTTAATGATAAGTGTATCTCTGTATCCAAACAAGTCTAGAATAGGATTAGTATAAATAGATGTCTCTCACTCTCTTTGTAAGTATGAAAATTCATTTTTCTAAAAATCATAATAAGATCATTCTCTTTTCTCTCTAAATCTCTTTCTCTCTCAATCTCTAATTCTCAAATTCTCTTAATCATCAAATCTTTCAGAAAACACCTCTTCTTGTGTTGTTCTGATGATCCTAGTGTTTGTTATTATCAGAAAACTTCTTCCTATAAGTTATTTTGGTGATATAACCCTTTAACCAATGGGTAAAGCTAGTGACCATTGGACCATAGGTGTTCTTCTTTGGAAATCATAAACCATGGCTAGATAGGTGACAATGAAGAGGAAGGAATGGTGGCAGTGGCTTAGGATCACAAAAGAATGGGAAGAAATGGATGGTTGCCTAAACCGCTTATCCATTGGTCCATTAAGTGTACTCATTTAAGAGTAAAGAACACTTGAGACCAGGATAGGGTTAGTACCATTTGTTTTTCTTTCTTCTTAAGCCCCATCCAATTCTCTAAGTCATTCTTTTAGATTTCAAAAATCAGAAGACAGCCATTTTTGAATTTCTTACAAAAGTTTTATGTTATCCATTTGGACAATAACTTGAACTATTGGGCATTGGTGCCTTTCCTTTGAGAAAGTAAGACACCTCAAGCCATAGTCAACTTTGAAGTTCCATGGATAGCAAACCGCAAGCATTCAACAAACCGCAGCCTTGGACTTGTCTTCTTTCTTATGTAATGAGAGACACTTTAGCTTGCTGTAGCTTGTTGTTCAAGTATTTCGGTTTGTGCTTGTTTGTTATGTATTTAAAACCTTGGACCAAGTTTCCTTTCATGTGAAATGTGGAACAACAAAGTCCATTGAAGTGTGGTTGGAGCTCATGTTGGTAATGCAATAGAGAACCATGTCTAATTTCCTCACTTAGATAGAAAGTATGCTCTGTGGTTGCCACTAGAATGGATCTTCCACATCAGAAATCTTACTAAGCTAATTAAGGATTTCAAGTCATGATGCATCCTATTGCGCCCTTGTGAGGAATTTTGGAAGAGAACCATGGTTGTATGCATTGCATCAGAAACTATGTTGTATCCAAATCCAAATTCTTAATTTAAGAAAGAGAGAATAATGACTTATGTATACCACATCATGTTTCTATTGCTTTACTCTTATGAGTTTAAGTCTTAAAATCATGAGAATCTTGTGTGTGGATGTCTGTATGTGTCTTCTTATGCAGGAAAAGATGTTAATCACTTGTGATGATGAAAAGCAATCCGTGAGAAGGAGTCTCAAAACCAATGAAGGAGAGCAATCCATGAGGGGGAGCCTCCAATTCCAGAAGCATTCAATTATTCAAATCAGCCTCTAAGAAAGAATCACAAAGGCTTAGTATCAAAGCCTTTGTCAAAAGGCTATCTCTAAACTCTTATCTATCTCAGTTTGATTAAAATTCTGATTTAGAATCGTTTAAAAGAGGGAAGTGAACCTTGGTGAACTATGCTTGGCATTTAGGACCATAGATGAATCCAAAAGTCCTCTTCAAAACCACTTAAGGGAAGTGAACCATGTTTTCCTTTACTCTCAAAAGTATAAGGAAACATGATGAATCCAAAAGTCCTTAAGGGATCCTTTTACTCTCATATTCATTCTCATACTCATTCTTATACTCTCATACAATGGCTCTCATACTCATACTCTTAATTCTGCTTAAACTCAATCAGTCTCTTATAATCTATGGTTTCTCTAATCTCTGGTTACAAATACTCTATACTCTCATTTAAAGCGTGTTGAATCCATTACTTTAGTTCAATTGATCTTGCTACTATCTTATGTGAATTCTTAATTGCACACTTATAGCTTTGATATTCCTCATGGCATACTCAAATTCTTCTTCTTTATGACTTGTTTAAGGGTAAGGAAGACCATGAGAGCCTCAAAGCAAAGATGGCAAGAAGGGATTCATACAAAGCAAAACCAGATCATGAAGGATTAAAGAAGTAAACACATTGGCAAGAAGGGCACCCCCAATACCTTACACATCAGAGCCTATCCTTCAAGGGTACATTCCTGAGTGAAGAAATGGGAGGCCACATATGCTGCATAGAAGGCAGTCAAGCCGTGAACTCATAAGGCAAATTGGCTTGGCATACAAAAGCCAACAAGAAGCAGCCTCCTCCTATCAGAACCTACACCAGAGAGTGTATATTCCTGAAGTTGGAGAGCATGGCTAACTCAAACAAAAAGGCATTCTTGTAGAATGGCGGTCCAAGATCAGTATGGTCATTGATGCTCATCTTTCCAAACTTGACTCAATACTTATTCTCTGAGTCAAGCTTGAGGAGGGGTGAGAATGAGCATCTGATGTATAATCAAGGAACCTAAAGGCGCAAACAATGCAAAGGCTTGTGTTCCACTGAAGTGAAGTTGTCTAGAAGGAGCATTCAAATTCTACCAAGGATAGTGGTAGTCTTGAAGAAAGCATATCAACTCGCTGATATGTCTTGAAGAAAGCATATCAGCATAGGTGTTGGTGTTATTTTCAAAGGAACTGCGCAAATGGTCCTAGGACACTTGGTGATGTGTGCTGGTTATTCTCTGGAGAAGTTGCTAAAAGCACTATATGGTCCTCATCTTCATCATGAAGCTGGAGACTATTTGAATCAATCAAAGAAGCTGTTGAAGAAAGAAACTACAAAGGTGCAGCACAAACTGAGTTAGAACCAAGGGCCGCCATGCTCCTAAAGAAGTAATATGGTGGAAAGTGATGAATCAGCTCAGGATTGTGATTAAATAAGTAACTGAAGATTTGCCACAAGATGTGTTAATCAATCCAGAGTCTCTTCAAACAAGAAAGTGGTTGAAGAAGCTACTAAGAAACTACAAAGGTGTTGAATCAGCTCAGTGACCAAGGAGCATTCTTAAAAGCACTCCTAAAAGACGTGACCAACTAGGCACAGTGTATTTGAAGATGAAGAAGCAGAGAAGGCCAAAGTCTTCATCCTTGGACAAGGCTGACTAACTATGAGAAAGAAGAGGCAGAAAATGTTGGGAACAGAAGAGAAGGTGGTGGCGGATATTTGCAAGACTGGAGACTACTACAGTTGTCTAGAATTCTCAGACTTCATCTGAGAATATGAAGCCTATTGGATTAGACTTCAGGAGCGTCTAAGAACCTGAGAAAGCCACTCACCAATGAAGAAGAATAAGTACATTTAGTACTAATAAGAAGGCGCAAAGAAGCAAGCAACAAGGACCATCAAGCTGTCAGAACCAACAAGTGGACAAGAAGCTGGAATGTGTTGAATCAGCTCAAAAGCCTGAATGATTGTGCCGAGAAGATAATCAATCTACCCAAGGAGTTGCCTTGACTAATCAAGTTCAAATGATGGATTGGAGCTAAGGAAGGTTGCATACAAGTGCGGTATCAACAAATTAATCCAAAGACTCCTGGCGTCGCCTGAGAGATGAGGAAGTTCAGAAGTAGAAAACATACCTGGCTAACACTCTTCATCAACATTCCAAACAGATGCAAGGGAAGATCCTAAACCATCCTATATATATTTTTGAATAGGTCTATCCCTTGTGAATTGATGCATGCGTTTGTGTGTGCTGAAACAGGTACAGCTTGGAGCTTATGTACCAAGCTGGATCAGTTCAAACCTCACAATGACTGAAGATCAGAAAAGAGGGGGACACAAGCGCTGGGCATAAGAAGAAGCTTCAAGAAACGTGTGAAGCAAGAAGGAAGTTCTTACTTGCCATTTATGGCGGCCATGATCCAGGGTCTATGAAGTTCATCAAGATGATCCTGAGATTCATAGACCAACTGGTCAATCCCTAGGCTAAGAAAACTCCACTCTTTTTCCCTTAGCATTGGTTTTATCCCACTGGGTTTTCCATGCTAAGGTTTTTAATGAGGGAGTTCTTCAAAGTTCCAAGCTTGATCTCTGGATCTTCTATGATCAAGCTTGAGGGGGAGTATTAGAGAGAAGAAAGAAAAGGGAACAAGGTCAGCCAAGTCCAAGCTCAGCATTAGCTCAATACTAAACTCCTAATGCTAAGCTTGAGGGGGAGTATTGGACTGAAGAGAGAAAGAGAAGGGCAAATAGGAGGCAGCCCAGGCCGTATGCAAACAAAGAGAGGATAATGAAAAGCCCATCACAGCCAGAACAATGAGGCCATCCTTAAGTTGCATTAGCCCAGACAGAAGGTTGAGGCCCAGGACAGAGGAACATCAGACAGCCCAAGTGTGCACAGGCCCATATACATAACGTAAGGAATGGAGTCCATGAGAATGAGAAGGAAGCCCATCTGTGTGCATGACCTTAAGGGAATGCACGTGTACAAGCCCATGAAGTGACCCAAGGCCTGTTTAGTCTCACCAAGAATGGTCAAACCTTCTAGAAGACTATTTTCCCTCTCACCAATTTGAATAACTCACATGTGGACTTCATTTGAATGTGGTGGCCGTTTATGAGCTGTCCCTTTCACCCCTTGGACACCACAACTTCTTCTCTCCATTCTTTCTCTCTATAAATAGTTTGTATGCAGATACAATTCATATCAAGTGAAATATATCTCCCTTTCTACTCCTCTCTAATGGCATTTTATGATCTTTGTGTTTTACTCTTTTATGATTTTGCCTAATCTTTCTTAATCTCCAACCATACAATCTCCTATTTCTCTTATTATTTCCGCAAATCTCAACAAAGGAAAGCATTGCGGACGTCCATTTGCCATAAATCCCAGGACAAGTTGGTGGCTAGGGAGAGGACAACCCTCACTGTTGGGAGCTTAGCTACCGGTGCAAATGTGTCACCATAGTCCTGGCCGTATGTTTGAGTGAACCCACGAGCGACCAGTCTTGCCTTATAGCGTTCTATATCTCCATTACTCTGGTACTTGATAGTGAACACCCACTTGGAACTGACCGCACGTTTGCCTTTAGGTAGAATAGCTTCGTCCCATGTGTGGTTTCGTTCCATGGCCCCCACTTCATCAGCAACAGCATCTCGCCAAACCTTCAGTTGCTTGGCTTCCTCATAGGACGAAGGAATGGTGTCTTTCTCAATTTTGCCAAGGAAGGCCTGATGATCAGATGGGACAAGGGCAAGAGAGCATGTTGCCTGAACTGGATGGGCCACGGCATGAGCATTATAGTACACCCTGGTGTTGATCCAGTTTGATGGATCCCTTCTCAGTCTAGTACTTCGCCTAAGGGCTGGTGGACCAGCTTCTCCATCTGCCTCCACGGTCTGACCGTCCTCTTGTGGAGGGTCCGGGTGAGTCACGACATGTGGAGTTGGTGAATCCGAGGTCTCTTCATGACTAGACACGGCAGGAGTGTGGTCGGATGGAGGTGAAGGCTGCGGGTGTTGTCCTGATGGTGGGATAGATCTATAATGGGCCAGGTGATCTAGGAGGAACCGGAGGCTAGCTGCCTGATCGGAAGGCTTAGCAAGGTTTTCCAGGCTGGCCCAGTCCTGTTTGTCATGATATCCTTGTTCCTCTAAGAACCTTACGTCCCTGGAGACCATGGTTCTATTGGTGGTTGGATCAAAACACTTGTACCCTTTCTGACTTGATGAATACCCAATGAAGATACACCGTGTGCTTTTGGCTTCCAGCTTGTTCCTTAGCTCTCCTGGAATCAACACAAAGCACACACATCCAAATACCCTAAGGTGATCAACCACTGGTGGAGTTTTGTTAAGTACCTGAAATGGTGATTGATCATCCAAGATCCTGGTGGGTATGCGGTTGATTAAATAGCAAGCGGTCATGACCGCATCCCCCCAAAAACGTTTAGGTACACCAGTGTGGAACATCATGGAACGGGCCACCTCCATGAGATGCCTATTCTTTCTCTCGGCCACGCCATTCTGCTGTGGATTGTATGGGCAAGAAGTCTGGTGCAAAATCCCATGTTTAGAGAGGTGTTCCTTGAATTGATGGCTAATGTATTCACCTCCATTATCTGTTCTCAAAATTTTAATATTAGCTTGATAATGGTTAGTAACATAGTTTTGAAATTTTGTAAATGCCTCAAACACACGATCTTTAGATGGTAGTAAGGTGAGCCATGTGTATTTGGACTTCTCATCTATAAAGGTCACAAAGTATTTGTTGTTATCTCTAGATATGCAAGGTGAGGTCCAAACATCTGAGTGGATTAGATCAAAACATTTTTCATAGATGGTGGTAGATTTAGGAAAAACGGATTTGCAATGTTTCCCTAGAATACAAGCTTCACAACTAGAATTCTCAAAAGAAACATTGGGTAGCATAAGCTTTAGTGCACGAAAATGAGGGTGACCTAACCTAGCATGCCACATTGCATCAAGCTTAACCGAAAAACATGAATTAAAAGAAACAGGTGGTGAACTACTAAGAGAAGTGTCTTCCAGGATATATAGATCATCTTTGGCTACTCCTCTCCCAAGCAGTCTCATGCTCTCAATATCCTGAAAGTGAACATTGTTAGGACTGAATATGGCATAACAATTTAGATCAGTAGTAGCCTTTTTCACTGATAATAAGTTAGAAGTAAAGCTAGGCATAAATAGAGCTTTGGATTCTTTATCAAATAGCTTAAGGTTGCCTATTCCTTTGACCGGTATTCTTGTTCCATTAGCTATCTCTACATTACCTAGAGCCGGTTCTAGATTGCTTAATAGATCAGGATTGCTAATCATGTGGTGTGAAGCTCCTGAGTCAACAACTAAAGCCTGACTAGGTCTATGAGAGTAGAGAGAGATACCAGACTCCTTGAGGGAAGCAATGGTTTGGAGAATGACATCCAGGTCCGATCTTCTCATTACATCATTTGGAGATGGTGTAGAGGAGTTTTTAACACTGGCGGTCATAGCAGCCCCATCTTCATATCTTCTTGATGGACCAGCTTGTCCCGGTTCATTGGGTGTTATCTGGCCAAGGTTTGCCTTGGACCCTCCTTGAAAGCGATTGGTAGGTGGCCTTGGTGTGCTTGGTCTGAGGTGGGGATGGAGAATCCAGCACTGCCCTTTGTTGTGTCCCTTTCTTTTGCAATGGTCACATATCCATGCTCGCTTATCTTCGTTTCTGAACATGACCTTGTTGGCTGTAGGGAGTTCACCTCTTCCTCCAAAGAGACCATGCGAACCTTGCTCCTTTTGAATCTGTGCACACACTTCATCGAAGCTTGGGAGCTTGTCTGACCTGAGGAGGTGCTTGATTAGGTCATTATACATGGAGTTTAAGGTGACTCAGATTTCACAGTTCTCTTTGGGAAATTCAGTTCTCTTTGGGCAGAACTTGACATGCTTAGACCAACATCCTTTGATCCAGAAGTTATCAAAGAAAGGCGAGAGCAGGACAAGGTGTTCAGCCTCCTCATGATCTTAAGTCCAGCCTACAATGATCTTATCAAACATATCCTGCGGTCAGACAAGCTTCCCTCTCTTGAAGATGTATGTTCTCAAATCCAGAAGGAATGTGGATCAAATGGCTTGTTTGGAAAGAAAGGAGAGTTAATCACAGCACATAAGGGCATCTACAAGCAAGAAGAAGAAACAATTACTGCCAACAAAGGGTTCTACAAGCCGGAAGACAAGAAGAACATGATGTGTGATCACTGTAAAAGGAAAGGGCATACCAAAGAAAAGTGTTGGATTCTTCATCCACACTTAAAGCCTAGCAAATGGAAAGAAGTTCCCAGAGCTCACTACACACAGGAGATAGGTCATTACCACAAGAAAGGCCTTCCTTACCAACTTACCAATGCTCCAGCAAGTTCATCAAACTCATCCGGGACAAGTGGCGGTACTCAAGTTCAACCAGCTCAAATGGTGTCCTATCAATCAGCTCAGTCTGAGTATGTCAAGAAGTCCGACCTTGAGGCTCTCATCAAAGCCTTCAAAGATAACTCTGGTAATGCCGTCATTGGTAGATCACTACATGCCTCATTTAATACATTCACTAAGTCTAAACCACTGATAGTAGACTCAGGAGCATCTCACCATATGATAAGTGATCTTAACCTGATTAAAAATGTTGAACCAGCCATAGGAAATGTTTTGATTGCAAATGGTACTAATGTGCCAATAGAAGGAGTAGGAGATCTTAGGCTATTTAACAAAGAAACTCGTGCCTTTTACATGCCATCATTCACCTCAAATTTACTATCTGTCAAAAGAGCCACAACAGATTTAAATTGCCATGCTATTTTTGGGCCTAATGACTTTGTCTTTCAGGATATTGAAACTCAAGAGGTTCTTGGAAAAGGTGTTACAAGAAACGATTTATATGTGCTTGAAGACCTCTCTTCCAACCGCTTAGTTACTTGCTTTTCCAATTTGAATAATTCTAAAATGAATGGTGGTTTATGGCATGCCAGGCTTGGTCATCCTCATTTTAAAGTTCTAGAAATAATGTTTCCTAGGATCTCTTTCAATAATGATTTATGTGAAGCTTGTATCCTAGGAAAACACTGTAGGTCTGTTTTTCCTAAGTCTCAAACAATGTATGCCAATTGCTTTGATCTTGTTCACTCTGATGTATGGACTGCACCATGTTTATCTAGAGATAATCAGAAATACTTTGTTAGTTTTATTGATGAGAAATCTAAATACACTTGGATAACCTTAATGCCATCTAAGGGTAGAGTTCTGGAAGCATTTATAAAATTTAATAAATATGTGACTAACCAGTATGATGCAAAGGTTAAGTGTTTTAGATCAGACAATGGGGGAGAGTATACTAGCCAAGCATTCAAACATTACCTCAACAAACATGGAATTGAGCATCAAACAAGTTGCCCCTATACCCCCCAACAGAATGGCGTTGCTGAAAGAAAGAACCGGCACCTCATGGAGGTCACTCGAGCTTTGATGTTTCATATGAAGGTGCCTAAACGTTTCTGGGGAGATGCATTACTTGCAGCTTGCTACCTGATCAACCGTATTCCAACCAAGACCTTACTAGATCAATCCCCATTCGAGGTACTTACAAAGTCTAAACCTCAACTTGATCATATTAGAGTTTTTGGGTGTGTTTGCTATGTGTTGATTCCAGGAGAACAAAGGACAAAACTAGACGCCAAAAGCACTAAAGCCATGTTCCTGGGCTATTCCACGACACAGAAGGGATATAAATGCTACAATGCTGAGACAAATCGTGTTCTCATCTCACGGGATGTTAAGTTCTTAGAGACTACAAGTTATTTTGAAGAAGGGACATGGGATTCAATCAAGGACATCTCTACCCTCTCTTCTGATCGAGCTGAGAACTTAAGGAAGATATTAGAAGGACTTGGCATTTCCTCACCTCACGGTTCTCCTAGCCATCATCCCCTTCATCCTCTTAATCCTGAGGGGGAGCAACAATTCTCTGGTCATGATCAAGAGGATTCAATTGTTGATCACATGGATTCAGGACCGGAGAAAGAACAGGCAGAGACTGAGGGTAATAGACAAGGCTCAGAAGATAGAACAGGAAGTACTCAAGGCTCAGAAGATGAATCAAGTTCACAAAGCACTCAAGGTCCCACTGAAGGTCCCATCCAAAATCAAGCTCCTCTTGAACTCAGAAGAAGTACTCGGCAAAGATTTCCAGCTGAGAACTGGAAGAATACCAGGGTTTACTTCAATAATAATGCGGTAGCTCACCCTACTCAAGCCGTGTGCTCCTTAGTACAAATCCCTCAAGGCCATCAAGTGTTCATTGGAAGCTTAGATCAAGAATCTGTGCCTAGAAGCTATGATGAAGCAAAGGACATTAAGGTCTGGCGGGATGCTGTAACAGATGAAAGGAAAGCAATGGAAAAGAATCATACATGGGATGAGTCAGACTTACCTAAGGGAAAGAAGGCTGTTAGCTCCAGATGGATCTTCACTATTAAGTACCAAAGCAATGGAGAGATTGAAAGGCACAAGGCTAGACTAGTCGCAAGAGGCTTCACACAAACCTATGGAGATGACTATAGAGACACATTTGCCCCAGTGGCAAAGATGCACACAATCAGGGTGGTCCTCTCTCTAGCTGCAAACTTGGAATGGGAGCTATGGCAAATGGATGTCAAAAACGCATTCCTACAAGGAGAACTAGAAGAAGAAGTCTACATGACTCCACCACCTGGATTAGAAGACTCTGTTGCACCAGGGAAAGTCCTGAGACTAAGAAAGGCAATTTACGGGCTAAAACAGTCTCCTAGAGCCTGGTACCACAAGTTGAATGTTACTCTCAGAGACAGAGGCTTTAGGAGATCTGAATCCGATCACACCTTGTTCACCCTCCACAGCCAAGAAGGTATAGTTGTCATTCTCATATATGTAGATGATATTATCATCTCAGGGAATGACAAGGTAGGAATTGCTTCTACAAAAGAATACCTTAAGTCTATGTTTGATATAAAAGATCTTGGTGAACTTAAGTATTTCTTGGGCATTGAAGTATGCAGGTTTAAAGATGGACTGTTTATCTCACAAAGAAAATATGTTAGAGACCTACTAACCAATGCAGGAATGATGGAGGCAAAGGCGGTTAGAACCCCCTTAGAGGAAGGATACAAAGTTGAAACTGAGGGGGAGCCAGAAGGAGAAGCATTCGAAGACCCTAAGCTCTACAGAAAACTTGTTGGTAAGCTCATCTACTTAACTATTACAAGACCTGACTTATGTTTTGCTGTGAATCAGGTAAGCCAGTATATGCAAGCTCCTAAGAAGAACCACTGGATGATGATTCAACGCATCTTAAGATATCTTAAAGGGACTTACACTCAAGGAGTTTGGATGGGAAAGAATAAGAATGCTGAGATCGTTGGCTACTGTGATGCTGATTGGGCTGGGGATAGGAAAGACAGGAAATCAACCACAGGATATTGCACCTTTATAGGAGGTTGTGGATTGCCTGCTTGACTTGAAAGATGCGAGTCAGATTTGAGGTGTTCCCATAAACCTTTTTTAGAATTTCCCAAAGTTCCATTGAGGTTTCACAATGAGAGTAAGACTCAACTATAGGTCCATCTAATGAGTTTTGGAGAATGGAGAGAACATAGAGGTCTTCTTGGTGCCATTTCCTTTCATCAGTTATCACCATTTCTTTCCATCCTCATTTTGGATCAGACAAGGTGGAGCTTCATTAAACAGTAGATGGTCCCCAAGACCTCTTCCTCCTAAAGCAGTTTTAATCATCCGAGACCATAACACATAGTTAAGGCCTTTGAGAATCACTGGGACAGAGATTTGCCGAGAGTTTTCCATACTTCAAGCTTTTGAGGACCGTACAATACTGGAGGTTGATGCTTGAGACCCACGTTGAGTTGAGTCTGACCAGGGAAGAGAATAGTTTGAAGGAGAAACTTGGGATGAGATGATTTTATCTTGAAATGAGCTGCCTTTAGCTTGGTTCAGCTTTCCTTTCACAAGCGATTTATAATCAGTACGGATGAAACACCCACTCTTCGTGGTAAGTGTTCAGGACTTCTTCTTTGAGGATTCAAGAGTTTAGCCTGTGGATAAACCTCCTGAACTGAAGAAAGACCAGAAAGGAATTGCCTTTGATGAGTGTGAAAGGAGGTGTACGGACCACTGGGTTGAGCGAGCACGGAGAAGACGAGTACGGCCTGTGATTCTAGAGCGCAAGACTTGGTCTTTTAAACCACCGGTTGTTTCTACAGAAAGGGTGAGTCTTTTTCACCTTCCTTGGAACAGAAATGACTTGGACCGAGAGCTTCTGGGAGACTTGGTCCGTACAAATATGGCGAGACCAAGGGAGCCGTACAACAATGGTGAGGAGAGATAGCTAAGAAACTAAGCTACTAAGACACAAGATATAACCACATCTAATCTTCCTCAACCCATCACCCATGGATCTGGGGATCTTAAATCTCAGAGAGGATAGATTAAGACATGTTTATCTTCAAGGTAAGTGCTTGATTCTTAGCTTTGGATTCGAATGAAAAGAAAGAAAAGAAATTTGCGGATTATGAAAGATGAAAGAGCAACCGCTCTGATACCATATAAGTTTTAGAGATTCAAGTTTATAGAGTTTTAGAGAGTTTTAGAGATCTAGAGAGATTTAGGGAGTTTAGAGAGTATAAGACACATGTTTTTATTATTCGAATTGCTTGAATACAAGAGAAGGCCTTAGAGGTCCTTTTATAGCAAAATAAATAAACCTAGGTGCTTCTACTTTAGGTAAAGATGAGAGGACTCCTTTTGTGCTGGCGGCTTCCTTCCCCTTTTGTGCTGGCATGGATGAGTTACCAGCCCTTCTAGAAGATCCTACTAGCCGTTAGCACCCTCATTTCCTTTGATTGAATGCACCTTCATTCCAACACTTCCCACAGCCAACAAAGTCATGTTTAGACATGATGATAAGAAGCCATGGATCTGTGATCACTGCAAAAGAAAGGGGCATAATAAGGGACAATGCTGGATCCTCCATCCTCATCTCAGGCCAAACACACCAAGACCTTCCATCAACCGTCCCTTCAAAGATTTCCAAGGAGGGTCCAAGGCAAATTTTGGTCAGAACTCACTGAGTGAACAAGGACAAGCTGGTCCATCAAAGAGGCATGAAGATGGAGCTGCTATGACTGCACACGGCACAACCCCTCATGCACCGTCACCAAATGACATAATGCGCAGATCAGACTTGGAGGTCATTCTCCAGTCCATTGCCTCCCTCAAAGAGTCTGGTATCTCTCTCTACTCTCATAGACCTAGTAAGGCTTTAGTTGTTGACTCAGGGGCTTCACACCACATGATTAGTAACCCTGAACTGTTAAACAACTTAGAACCAGCTCTAGGTAATGTAGAAATAGCTAATGGAGAAAGAATACCAGTTAAAGGAATAGACAATCTTAAGCTATTTAATAAGGAATCTAAAGCTCTCTTTATGCCTAGCTTCACATCTAATCTATTATCTGTAAAGAAGGCCACTACTGATCTGAATTGCTATGTTATATTTGGTCCTAACTGTTGGAATGAAGAAGAATGATGAATGCATCTAAGTGAAGTATTGGCGACATCTCCATGTGTTTGTCTTAGACTTGTGTAGGTTAATGATAAGTGTATCTCTGTATCCAAACAAGTCTAGAATAGGATTAGTATAAATAGATGTCTCTCACTCTCTTTGTAAGTATGAAAATTCATTTTTCTAAAAATCATAATAAGATCATTCTCTTTTCTCTCTAAATCTCTTTCTCTCTCAATCTCTAATTCTCAAATTCTCTCAATCATCAAATCTTTCATGGTATCAGAGCCAAGTTTGATCAAACTGGCACAAGAATTTCGAAATCTTTCTGTTTCTAACTCGCGATCAACAACCCAGCCTCGAAGAGAAGTCCGTCGCGGATCCGCCGTGTTCGTCGATCCTCCACCACAAGAATTCACGATTTCTTGCCAGATTCTTTCTCCAGGACGATTCTCCGGCGAATTCTGTGGATTTCCTCGTTGATTTCATTGAATTTGGTTGCTTGAATCAAAAGTTACATCAAATCTCCTCCACGGTGGTTCGCGACGATCTCCGCCGAAGGTACCTGGATTTCAAAGGTGCATAACTACTTCGATTCTTCACCAAATCAAGCGTTTCCAAAGCCAAAACTCAAGTTTATTGAGTCCAGATGATGAATCGGGAGGTCCGCTTTGCTCAATTTCAAGTTTCGAAGTCTTCTTCGTCGATTTCTTGAAATCGGTTCTAGTTCGCGCGCTTCTTGGTACTCGGCTTTGATCTTCAATTCTTGCTCGATCCTTTTCAATTCTGGATTGATCCGATCTTGATTTAGGTTCTTGTGAAGGAATTCTGGAGATTTGATTACAATTTACTGAGTTCTTACTTTCAAAATTCGATTTCTTGCAAAAGAAGGAAGCTAGGATCTAACTGATTTAGGCGGGAAATTCAAAATTGGTGATAAACTCAATTTTTTTTTCTCTGGATCTTCTGCTGGTTCATTGTGTGGAGTATTTGAAATTAATTGTTGACGGATTAGGCAAGTAGTAGTCTGCTGAAAGTGTGGTTATCTCGTCTTGGTCTCTTGTTGGTTCGTGTGTGGCTGCGCTTGTTGTTTTTGTCTGTGCAGACTTGAATTCGATCCAATGGAGATGAATCCTCAAATGAAAGCTCCTGTAATGCTTCAAGGAGCAAATTATTTGCTTTGGTCCAGGACGATACGGACCACTCTATGCAGCAAAGGGCTGTGGAATCACATTCAGCAATCCGCACCTATGCTAACCGATGATGAATCTCAAGTTGAACATGCTGAACATGCCCTCTGGTTTCAGCAAGATCAAATGGTATTGGCTATTCTTCAATGCTCTCTAGCTAGTTCTCTTTTAGAAGCATACTCTTATTGCTCTAGTGCTAAGGAACTTTGGGAGACATTAAAGACAGTTTATGGCAATACTACTAACCTCTTAAGAATATTTGAGGTAAAGAAAGCTTTGAATGAGCTTAAACAGGAAGATGTTGAGTTTACCAAACACTATGGATCATTCAGAGCCTTGTGGGCAGAGCTGGAGATGCTTAGACCAGCTTCAATTGATCCACTCACTCTTCTTGAAAGGAGAGAGCAAGATAAGGTGTTTGGGCTGCTTATGACTTTGAACAATTCATACACTGACTTGATAAAACATATTCTCAGGGAAGATAAGCTACCAAGTCTTGAGGATGTTTGTGCAAAGATTCAAAAGGAACAGGGGTCACATGAACTCTTTGGGCACAAAAGTGAAATGGTGGTGGCGCATTAGGGTGTTTTTCGATCGGCTCCAGCTGACATCAAGAGGAAGAAGCAGCTGTGTGACCATTGTAAGAGAACAGGCCATAGCAAGAAGGAGTGTTGGGTGCTTCATCCAGAACTCAAGCCTAGCTGGTTTGTTGAGAGGAGCAAGAAATCTTCAACCGGTCCTGGTTCTTCTAACATGGTTCATGTTGTAGGTAGCTCAAGTGCGTGTACCATGGAACCGGCGAATGCATCCTCTTCAACTATGGCTAACCAAAATGAATATGTCACAAGGGCTGATCTAGAAAATCTTTTCAAGGCATTCAAGTCTGGTAATGTATTGGGTAAAACTTATCATGTTTCCTTAAACACATCTATGGCTTCTAACTCCTTAATTGTTGATTCTGGTGCATCTCATCATATGATTAAAGACTTAGGTTTGCTAGACAATGTTGAACCTGCCTTAGGAAGTGTTGTGATTGCAAATGGAGTTAATGTACCAATTAAAGGAGTAGGTAACCTTAGGGTGTTTGATAAGGAATCCAAGGCTTTTTATATGCCTTCTTTTACATCCAATTTACTCTCTGTTAAAAGAGCTACTACTGATTTGAATTGTCAAGCTATCTTTGGTCCTAATGATTTTTACTTTCAGGATATTGAGACAAGTAGGAAGTTTGGCCAAGGAACTACAAGGAATGACTTGTATGTGCTAGAAGATTTACCTGCCTTCCCATTACAACCGTGTGCAAATAAAGTTGATATGACCTTAAATGCTGAATTGTGGCATGCTAGACTAGGACATCCCCATTCTAGAGCCCTTGAATTGACTGTACCTGGAATAAAATTGCTTAATCACATTTGTGAATCTTGTATTCTTGGAAAGCATAGTAGAGCAGTTTTTGAACAATCATCTCATGCTTATGATAATTGCTTTGATTTAGTACATTCTGATGTTTGGACATCTCCCTTTTCTTCTAGAGAAAATCAAAAGTATTTTGTTACTTTTATTGATGAAAAATCTAAGTATACTTGGGTAACATTGCTTAATTCAAAGGATAGGGTGTTTGATGCATTTCTTAACTTTCAGACATATGTTACTAACCAATATAATGCCAAGTTAAAGATTTTTAGGACTGACAATGGAGGGGAGTATACTAGCACCAAGTTTCAGCAACACCTAGCCAAGCATGGCATTGAACATCAAACAAGCTGTCCTTACACTCCACAACAAAATGGAGTAGCTGAGAGGAAAAACAGACATTTGATGGAGGTTGTGAGAACAATGATGTTTCACAAGAAGGTTCCCAAAAGATTTTTGGGAGATGCATTACTAACTGCATGTTATCTAATCAATAGAACTCCAACCAAAGTTCTAGATGATTTGAGTCCTTTTGAGGTATTAAACAAAACCAAGCCAATTATTGATCATTTAAGAATTTTTGGGTGTGTTTGTTTTGTTTTGGTGCCAGGGGAACTTAGGAATAAGCTGGAACCAAAAAGCATCAAGGCTATGTTTCTAGGATACTCCCCTACTCAGAAAGGATACAAATGCTACAATCCAGAATCTAGAAGGGTTCTGGTGTCTAGGGATGTCAAGTTCCAAGAGAATAAAGGATTCTATGAAGATGGAACTTGGGAAGATCTTAAAGACATATCTACATCAAATTCTGATCAGGCTGAGAACCTAAGGAAAATTTTAGAAAACCTTGGCATAGTCCAGCCTCACCAACCAGCTCCTGTCCATGTACCGCAGCAACAGGGTCCAGGTCCGACTAATAGCTGGCATGATCCGGCTGCATCCAACCGGACGACTTCTGGTCATGACCGTCCAACAAGTGAAACCGTCCCTGAACCTGACCAGTCAACACATGATCCATGTGACGTTGCTTCAAGCTCGTCTCGTCCTACCTTAGTCCCCGGGGCTGTCCATGATTCATCTAGTGGCGCTAGTACTTCAAGTTCATCCAACATTCACTCACTGCCCTCTCCACCATCAAGTCCTCCTGAACAGCATCCTCTTGACCATGAGGGGGGAGAAGAGAGTACACATGCTCAAGATGATATTCTAGTTTCAGCATCAAAAAGGCCAAGGGATCAACCTAATCTTGTACAAGCCGCTTTAGAGGAAGAAAAAAATCAACCTGTGGCCCTCAGAAGAAGTACAAGGCAGAGGTTCCCAGCTGACAATTGGAAGAATACAAGGGTGTACTACAACCACAATGCAGTAGCACATCATGATCAGGGAGTATGTTCTCTAATTACTATTCCTACTAATCATGTTGCTTTCACTGTGAGTTTAGATAAAGAACAGATTCCTAAAAGCTATGAGGAGGCTATGGAGATTAAGGAATGGAGAGATGCCATTCAAGATGAGAAACAAGCTATGGAGAAGAATGGAACCTATGCCCCAGCCATCTTACCAAAAGGAAAAAAGGCTGTAAGTTCAAAATGGATATTCACCATTAAGTATAAAAGCAATGGTGAGATAGATAGGTATAAAGCTAGGTTGGTGGCTAGAGGATTCACACAGACTTATGGTGAAGACTATAGGGATACCTTTGCTCCAGTAGCTAAACTTCACTCTGTTAATGTTGTTCTTTCTCTTGCTACTAACCTTGAATGGGACTTGTTCCAAATGGATGTTAAGAATGCTTTCTTACAAGGTGAACTAGAGGAAGAAGTGTACATGACACCACCACCAGGTTTGGAAGATGAAGTTAATGGCGGCAACACTCTCAGACTAAGAAAGGCAATCTATGGTCTTAAGCAATCTCCAAGAGCTTGGTATCATAAGCTGAATGTAACTCTAAGGGATAGAGGTTTCAAAAGGTCAGAAGTTGAACACACCCTGTTTACACTTAAGAGTAAGGAAGGTATTGTGGTTATACTTATCTATGTGGATGACATAATCATATCAGGAAGTGATAAAGTTGGTATTGAATCAACTAAAACCTATTTGAAAAGTGTTTTTGATATTAAGGATCTAGGAGAATTGAAATATTTCTTAGGAATTGAAATATGTAGATTCAAGGAAGGTCTCTTCTTATCTCAAAGGAAATATATTGTGGATTTATTAACCTCCACAGGCATGTTTGAAGCTAAACCAGCTAAGACACCCCTTGAAGAAGGCTACAAAATAGAACCTGAGGGGGAGCTAGGAAATGACAAGTTTCATGATGCAAAATTGTACAGACAGGTGGTTGGTAAGCTTATTTACTTAACCATCACTAGACCTGACCTATGTTTTGCAGTAAATCAGGTATCTCAACATATGCAAGACCCAAGGACAAGGCATTGGGATATGATCATTCGCATTTTGAGATATCTGCAAGGAACTAAGGAACAAGGTATATGGATGGGATGTAATAAGAACACAGAGGTTGTAGGCTATTGTGATGCAGATTGGGCAGGAGACAGAGAAGATAGGAGAAGCACAACTGGCTATTGCACTTTCATAGGAGGTAATCTTGTAACTTGGAAGACTAAGAAGCAAAAGGTTGTATCTTGTTCTAGTGCAGAGGCTGAATACAGGGCCATGAGGAAGCTCACAACAGAATGCATTTGGTTGAAGCAACTCCTCTTTGACATTTTAGGCGAGAGCTTAGAATCTCCAATCACTGTCCATTGTGATAATCAAGCTGCCATACACATTGCCTCTAACTCTGTGTTTCATGAGAGAACCAAGCATATTGAGGTTGACTGTCATAAGGTAAGGGAAGCTATTGGAAATGGTACAATTCTACCTTGCTACACAAGGAGTGAAGATCAGCTAGCTGATGTGTTTACCAAAGCTGTAACCTTGAAGACAGGCGGTTCCATCTACCCTAGACTTGGTTTGATGTCTCTTCCACACCAATGATCCCAACATGGAGTGTTATACTCTTTTTCCCTAGAAAAGGTTTTGTCCCAATTGGGTTTTCCTTCTCTAGGTTTTTAATGAGGTAATGCTTCATGGTTGCAATCTTAGGCATTCTCCATGTCTTAAGCTTGAGGGGGAGTGTTGGAATGAAGAAGAATGATGAATGCATCTAAGTGAAGTATTGGCGACATCTCCATGTGTTTGTCTTAGACTTGTGTAGGTTAATGATAAGTGTATCTCTGTATCCAAACAAGTCTAGAATAGGATTAGTATAAATAGATGTCTCTCACTCTCTTTGTAAGTATGAAAATTCATTTTTCTAAAAATCATAATAAGATCATTCTCTTTTCTCTCTAAATCTCTTTCTCTCTCAATCTCTAATTCTCAAATTCTCTCAATCATCAAATCTTTCACTAACAATGTTCATTTTCAGGATATTGAGAGCATGAGGCTGCTTGGAAAAGGAGTAGCCAAAGAAGACTTATATGTTTTGGACGATGTTTCTCTTAGTAGCGTTCAATCTGTTCCTTTTAAATCATGTTTTTCGGTTAAGCTTGATGCAATGTGGCATGCTAGGCTAGGTCATCCTCATTTTCGTGCACTAAAGCTTATGCTACCCAATGTTTCTTTTGAGAATTCTAGTTGTGAAGCTGGTATTCTAGGGAAACATTGCAAATCTGTTTTTCCTAAATCTACCACTATCTATGAAAAATGTTTTGATTTAATCCACTCAGATGTTTGGACTTCACCTTGCTCATCTAGAGATAACAACAAATACTTTGTGACCTTTATAGATGAAAAGTTCAAATACACATGGCTCACTCTATTACATTCCAAAGACCGTGTGTTTGAAGCATTTACAAAATTTCAAAACTATGTCACTAACCATTACCAAGCTAACATTAAAATTTTGAGAACAGATAATGGAGGTGAATACATGAGTCATCAGTTTAAGGAGCACCTCACCAAACATGGGATATTGCATCAAACCAGCTGCCCATACAACCCACAGCAGAATGGGGTGGCCGAGAGAAAGAATAGGCACCTCATGGAGGTGGCCCGTTCCATGATGTTCCACACTAATGTACCCAAACGTTTTTGGGGCGATGCAGTCATGACCGCTTGCTACCTCATCAACCGCATACCTACCAGGATCTTGGATGATCAATCACCATTTCAGATACTTAACAAAACTCCACCAGTGGTTGATCACCTTAGGGTATTTGGATGTGTGTGTTTTGTATTGATTCCAGGGGAGCTAAGGAACAAGTTGGACGCCAAAAGCACAAGATGTATTTTCATTGGCTATTCATCTAGTCAAAAAGGATACAAGTGCTTTGATCCAACCACTAATAGAACCATGATCTCCAGAGATGTTAAATTTCTAGAAGAGCAGGGTTACCATGACAAACAAGACTGGGCCAGCTTGAAATACCTGGCCAAGCCCTTGGACCAGGCGGCCAGTCTCCGGTTCCTTCTTGATCACCTGGATCATCATCAGCCCTCCGAACCTCAACAGCAGCATCCACCTCCATCAGATGGTCCCCATCTAGCTCCTGGTTCGCCAACTCCACATGCAGACTCTCCAGAAGCATTCCAACCAAACCTTTCCCACGAGAACGGTTCATCCTCTAGGCCAGGACAGGCTGTGGCCGTGGAGGAAGGGGTCGGCTCTACACAAGTCCTTCGGCGCAGCACAAGGCTAAGACGAGATCCATCCAACTGGATCAACACCAGAGTGTACTATTGGACAGGAATAACGAAGAGGGTACCAAGCCATTATGGTGATAGCTAGCCGTGTGATAAGGAAGGAGGAACACATGAGTGATAAGGAAGGAGTATGCGTGTGATAAGGAGTATGAATAAGTGATATACACTCTTGTAAACGGTCCTATAAGCTCATGTGCTTATCCCTAGACCTAATAACCTAGCTAGCTTTCTATTTAAGGGCAGTGTAGCCACTCTTTGTAAAATACACTTGAATAATCGATTTCTTCTAATGGCAAACTTATTCTTCATTCTCTCATTGTTCATAACATAATCATCTATGCAAAACTATCATGGTATCAGAGCGGGTTTGATTCGCTCATAATCTTCTGCACTCTCATTCTCACCAAATCTCTTGTTTGCCTTAATCTTCTCCTTCGTGTTCTTGTATTTCTAAAACCCTCTTTCAAACGCTTTCTCAAACGCTTTCACAAAGATAACTATAGCTGAGTCTGTCTTCTCTAAGGTCTAAAGATCCTCAAAACCATGAGTATTGAGCTGAAGAAGACTAGGTGTGGTTATCTTGAGTGTTGAGTTGTTATAAGAGTTTTGCGTGTTCTTCGCCATTGCTGTACGGACACTCTTCTGGGTTTACTCTATTTCCTTCAAGTTCGACTCTTTCCTCACTTAAGTGGTAGGAGAAGCAACCTTCAGCTCATCCGTGACTAAAAAGGCACAAGAGAAGACGTTGTGCTCAAAGAAGGTGTGTGTCCGTACTCGTCTTCTTCATCCCATCTTGAACCAGAGTCCGTACAAACTCTGTTTTTACTCAGAAAGATAGCTCCTTTGGTCTTAAGATAGGCTATTCTCTTCTTCCCAAGGGCCGTCTTGAAGTCTTAGTAGTGTTATTTGAGTATTGGAGCTTGATAAGCTTCTCATTCCTCCAAAACCCTTGCGTGCTCTGTACGGCTTGCCTTGAATGGAGAATACAAGACCCATGGTTATACCGGTTACCCTCAAAGGTCTCAACTATTTGCTATGGTCTAGAATGGTAAAGACCACTCTGGGTGGTCGTGGTCTTGGAATGCACCTCCTCTTAGATGAAGCTCCCCCAAAAGCGTTCCACCAAGAAGATGAACAGGAAATAATGGTCGTTGATGAAGAGAAATGGGTTCAGGAGGATCAGTTTGTTCTATCTATTATTCAAACCTCTCTGGATGCACCCATCTTAGAAGCCTATTCTTACTGTGAAAGTGCTAAGGAGTTATGGGAAACTCTTAAGAAGGTCTATGGCAATACCACAAATCTCAGCAGGGTCTTTGAGGTAAAAAGGGCGATCAACAACCTTCACCAAGAAGACTTAGAATTCACAGCCCACTTTGGCAAGTTTCGCTCCCTCTGGGCTGAACTTGAAATGCTCAGACCAAACTCCACTGATCCAGAGACTCTACTTGCACGGCGTGAACAAGACAAGGTCTTTGGTCTTCTTCTTACTCTTAATCCTATGTATAATGACCTGATCAAACACCTCCTCCGATCAGAAAAGCTCCCAACACTTGAGGAAGTATGTTCCTATATTCAGAGAGAACAAGGATCTCACGGTCTCTTTAGTGGAAAGGGAGAGCTGGTCACCGCAAACAAGGGAGTATACTTCAAATCAGATGAAAGGAGAGGATCATTCTGCGAACACTGCAAGAGGAGGGGTCATACTAAGGAAAAATGCTGGATCCTTCACCCACATCTCAAGCCATCCAAATTCAAAGATGCTAGAGCAAACGTTACCAAGATTAAGGCAGACCAAGGAGCAACATCTTCACGTAGTTCTGAAGGGGATGGTATGGCCGTGATCAATGCTCAAGCTGCGCATGTATCTAACCAAGATCAAGTGGTGAAACGGTCTGAACTAGATGCTCTTATCAAAGCCTTAAAGGAAAGTTATGGTAATGATTTTGGTTTCTCCTTTCATGCTTGTGCTCACTCTGCTCATTCTATAAAACCAGATGAAAGACCATTAGTCATTGATTCTGGTGCATCCCACCATATGATTAGCAATGTTGAATTAATCAAGGATTTAGAACCGGCTAGAGGTCATGTTGTTATTGCTAATGGGGATAGAATTCCAATTAAAGGGGTAGGGAACTTAAAACTATTTGATAGAAAGACTAGAGCTTTCTTCATGCCTGATTTCACATCCAATTTGGTTTCGGTTCATAAGGCAACAAATGATTTGGATTGCAATGTTATCTTCACTCCTAATGATGTGCATTTTCAGGATATTAAGACAAGCAAGTTGCTTGGGAAAGGAATAACTAAGGATGGTCTTTATCTGCTGGGAAAGGATCAACCTTTAGCTTCTGTTTTCAGTTCTTTCAATTCTGCTTCTATTTATGCTAATAATGCACTATGGCATGCTAGATTAGGACATCCCCACTCAAGGGCCTTAAGCCTCATGTTTCCTGATGTTGTGTTTAAAAATGATGATTGTGAAGCTTGTATCATGGGCAAACATTGCAAATCTATCTTCCCTAAGTCTAAAACAGTTTATGAAAGATGCTTTGATCTTGTGCACTCGGATATTTGGACAGCACCTTGCTTATCTAGAGAAAATCAGAAATATTTCATCACCTTTATAGATGAGAAATCTAAATATACCTGGATAACCTTGTTACAATCCAAAGATAGAGCTTTAGAGGCCTTTATAAACTTTCAGAACTATGTTACTAATCATTTCAATGCAAGGATTAAAATCTTCAGGTCAGACAATGGTGGGGAGTATACAGGCCGTGTGTTTAAAGATCATCTTAATAAGCATGGGATTCTTCATCAGACTAGCTGCCCCTATACACCTCAACAGAATGGTGTGGCCGAAAGAAAGAACCGCCACTTAATGGAAGTAGCTCGGTCCATGATGTTCCAATCCAAAGTTCCAAAGAGGTTCTGGGGAGATGCGGTTCTTACAGCTTGCTATCTCATTAACAGAGTTCCCACAAGAGTTCTCAATGATCTCTCACCGTTTGAGGTATTAAATTCTACAAAACCTTCATTAACTCACCTTAAAGTGTTTGGGTGTTTGTGCTTTGTGTTGGTCCCAGGTGAACACAGGACCAAACTTGATGCAAAGAGTACAAAGTCTATCTTCATTGGGTACTCTACTACTCAACGTGGTTACAAATGTTATGACCCTGTGGCCAGAAAGGTGCTTGTGTCCCGGGATGTTAAGTTCATTGAAGAAAGAGGGTATTATGGTGATCAACAATGGGATGATCTAGCTGACTTGACCAGTGTTTCCTCAGATCGAGCCACCAATCTTCGCCACATCTTTGATCACCTTGGCATTCCTATCTCCACGCAACCAGGTTCAGAAAATGTCCAACGTCCACAGTCTTGCTCACATTTGGGCCCTGACCATGCTACGCACGTTCCACATAGTCCAAGTTTGTCTCACCCAAATACTGATGCAAGCTCACCTCAACTTCCACTTGATCGAGAGGGGGGAACACATTTTGAAGAAGTTCAAGATCATGCTCAAACTACTCAGGAAGACCATGATCGCGATATCTCCTCTTCTGAAAGCCTCGACCAACCGGAAGAAGAACATGATCAAGCAGCAGAATCATCACAGCAAGATCCACCTCTAAGAAGAAGTACAAGACTCAGGAAGGATCCATCAAACTGGGTGAATACTAGAGTATATTATAATGCAAGTGCTGTTGCTCATCCATCCCAAGTTGTCTGTTCCTTTGCGTCATTTCCTGAAGAACATAAGGTCTTCATAAGCAGCTTGGATCAAGGACATATTCCTACTTCTTATGAAGAAGCCAAGGAAGTTAAAGTCTGGAGAGATGCTATAAGTGATGAGACAGGAGCCATGGAAAGGAATCACACATGGGATGAAGCTGTGCTACCTAAGGGAAAGAAGGCAGTGAGCTCAAAATGGGTGTTTACAATCAAATACAAAAGCAATGGAGATATAGAACGATATAAGGCCAGGCTTGTAGCAAGAGGATTTACTCAGACCTATGGTGAAGATTTTGGTGATACTTTTGCTCCAGTGGCAAAGTTGCATACTGTGAGGATTGTTTTATCTCTGGCAACAAATCTGGAGTGGGAACTGTGGCAGATGGATGTGAGAAATGCTTTCTTGCAAGGAGAGCTAGAAGAAGAAGTCTACATGCGCCCCCCTCCAGGACTTGAAGAAATGGTTCAACCAGGCAATGTCTTAAGATTGAGGAAGGCTATTTATGGATTGAAACAATCTCCTAGAGCCTGGTATCACAAGTTAAGCATGACACTGAGAGATAAAGGATTCAGAAAGTCTGAAGCTGATCACACCCTCTTCACCTTGCCTAGCAAGTCAGATATCATAGTGGTATTGGTTTACGTGGATGATATTATTATCACTGGTAATGACAGGAAAGGAATTGAAGAAACCAAAGCTTACCTCAAGTCTATATTTGATATTAAGGATTTAGGCTTGCTTAAGTATTTTCTAGGGATTGAAATATGTCGTTCTACAGAGGGGCTATTTCTATCCCAAAGGAAGTATACACTTGATCTATTGTCTGAAACAGGGAAGTTAGATGCAAAACCGGTGACTACACCATTGGAGGATAGTTACAAGGCTATTAGTGAGGGGGAGATTGAAGATCAACCATTTGACAACCCAAAGCTCTACAGAAGACTAGTAGGTAAGTTGATTTATTTAACTCTTACTAGACCTGATCTGTGTTTCTCTGTGAATCAGGTGAGCCAGCATATGCAAGCTCCCAAGGTCCATCACTGGAACATGCTGGAAAGAGTCCTTAGATACCTGAGAGGAATTTCAGACCAAGGAATCTGGATGGGAGCTAACAAGAGTTCAGAGATAGTAGGGTACTGTGATGCAGACTGGGCTGGGGATAGAGAGGACAGGAGATCCACTACTGGCTACTGCACCTTTGTTGGAGGTAACTTAGTTACATGGAAGACAAAGAAACAGAAGATAGTCTCCTGCTCCAGTGCTGAGGCTGAATACCGTGCTATGAAGAAACTCACTAATGAGCTAACATGGATCAAGGCCATTCTGAAGGATTTGGGAATAGAGACAACCAAGCCAATGACCATGCATTGTGATAATCAGGCAGCCATTCATATAGCCTCAAATTCTGTATTCCATGAAAGAACGAAGCACATTGAGGTTGACTGTCACAAAGTGAGGCAAGCCGTGGAGCAAGGGATAGTCTTACCATGCTACACTAGAAGTGTGGATCAGCTTGCAGATATCTTCACCAAAGCTACAACCTCCAAGGTATATGAGTCCATTCTACCAAGATTAGGACTCGTTGATATCTTGCTTCCATGAGCAGTCATACTCTTTTTCCCTTATGTGTGCTTTTGTCCCACTGGGTTTTACACCATAAGGTTTTTAATGAGGTGATTGTTCATAGTTTCCAAGCTAATGATCTTCATCAGAACTTAGCTTGAGGGGGAGTATTGGACAGGAATAACGAAGAGGGTACCAAGCCATTATGGTGATAGCTAGCCGTGTGATAAGGAAGGAGGAACACATGAGTGATAAGGAAGGAGTATGCGTGTGATAAGGAGTATGAATAAGTGATATACACTCTTGTAAACGGTCCTATAAGCTCATGTGCTTATCCCTAGACCTAATAACCTAGCTAGCTTTCTATTTAAGGGCAGTGTAGCCACTCTTTGTAAAATACACTTGAATAATCGATTTCTTCTAATGGCAAACTTATTCTTCATTCTCTCATTGTTCATAACATAATCATCTATGCAAAACTATCATGTACTACAATGCTCAAGCCGTGGCTCATCCGATCCAGGCCACATGCTCTCTTGCCCTTGTCCCATCTGATCATCAGGCCTTTCTTGGCAAAATTGAGAAAGACACCATTCCCTCTTCCTATGAAGAAGCTAAGCAAATAAATGTTTGGCGAGATGCTGTAGATGATGAGGTAGGGGCCATGGAAAGAAATCACACTTGGGACGAAGCCATCCTCCCTAAAGGGAAACGTGCGGTCAGCTCCAAGTGGGTGTTCACTATTAAGTACCAGAGTAATGGAGATATTGAGCGGTACAAGGCCAGGCTAGTTGCTCGGGGATTCACTCAAACATACGGCCAGGACTATGGTGATACATTTGCCCCAGTAGCTAAGCTACCAACAGTACGAGTAGTCCTCTCTCTAGCCACCAATTTGTCGTGGGATTTGTGGCAAATGGACGTCAGGAACGCCTTCCTTCAGGGGGAGCTTGAAGATGAGGTTTACATGACACCTCCTCCGGGCCTAGATGACATTGTTGCACCAGGCAAAGTCCTCAGATTACGGAAAGTCATCTATGGTCTCAAACAGTCTCCCCGGGCCTGGTACCACAAACTCAGCTTCACCCTACGAGATCATGGCTTCCGACGCTCAGAAGCTGACCACACGTTGTTTACTCTTCAGAATGACCAAGGTATTGTTGTTGTCCTCATATATGTAGATGATCTAATCATCTCAGGGGAAAATAAGGTAGGTATTCACACCACTAAATCCTTTCTTAAATCCACCTTTGACATAAAAGATTTAAGTGAACTCAAGTACTTTCTTGGGATTGAAGTATGCCGTTCCCCTGATGGCCTTTTTCTTTCCCAAAGAAAGTATGTGACTGACCTGTTAAATGAGACAAGTTATATAGATGCCAAACCAGCCAAGTCACCATTGGACGATGGCTACAAGGTCATTCGAGAGGGGGAGAACACAGATGAGCTTCATGAAGATGTTGCACAATACAGACGCCTTGTGGGTAAGCTCATATACCTTACTATCACTCGACCTGATCTCTGCTTTGCTGTGAATCAGGTCAGTCAACACATGAAGGCTCCCACAAAGCATGACTGGAGCATGGTTGAAAGGATCTTAAGGTACCTTAAAGGAAGCTTGGATCGCGGCATTTGGATGGGCAAGAACCAGGACACAGAAATCGTTGGGTATTGCGATGCAGATTGGGCTGGAGATAAAGCAGATAGGAAATCTACAAGTGGCTATTGCACCTTCATAGGAGGCAACTTGGTCACCTGGAAAACTAAGAAGCAGAAAGTGGTGGCATGCTCAACAGCTGAAGCAGAATACCGTGCAATGAGAAAGTTAACAAATGAATTAACATGGCTGAAGGCACTCCTCAAGGATCTTAATGTTGTTCAGGACACTCCAATCACTATGCACTGTGACAACCAAGCAGCCATCCATATTGCAACCAACTCAGTCTTCCATGAGAGAACCAAACATATAGAGGTGGACTGCCACAAGGTCAGAGAGAAGATTGAAGAAGGAGTAATTCTCCCATGCTACACAAGAAGTGAAGACCAGTTAGCTGACATATTCACCAAGGCTGCTAGCTACAAAGTTTGTTCCCACATCTATAGCAAACTTGGGCTGATAGACCTTCCACAACCATAAGCCGTGCTTCCCTAACCTATAGACAACACACTCTTTTTCCCTCATCATAGTTTTTATCCGAAGCGGTTTTTCTATGATGAGGTTTTTAATGAGGTGTTGCTCTAAAGGTTTCCAAGCTTAACATCTCCATTGCTAAGCTTGAGGGGGAGTATTGAGCAAGGCAACATGACTTGGACATCACGGCTTACCTTAGGCCGCATTCAACTCAAAAGAAGCTAAGTCCAAGTTTGTGTAGCCCATGACGAGACAGAGTCCAATAAGGCCTAAAGCCCATCCAATAAAGTCCAGGAGAGTTTTTGTCAACAAGAGTGAGCTTCTAGAAGGAGAGAAGAGGCGCCAGCAGAGTCACGGGTGGAGAGAACCGTTTGTGAGATGTCACTTTCACTCCTTGGGCTTGCCCCCATGTCATTGTCTAGTTTGAATTCACCTGTGTAGCTCAGCCTATATTAAGGCACTTCCTTACATTGTTGTATACATACTTTTAGCAATAAACCTCTTCCCTTATTCTCTTTGTCATCCTCTTCATTCTCCTTGTCGAGTTTCTCCATGGAACTCATTTAAACTCTAAACTTCTTCATTCTGTCTTCCGCAAATTCAACAGACTTTCCCTGGTGCAACTGAGTCTTCTAACCCAGGTGGAGGGGTCATGTAGACTTCTTCTTCTAATTCTCCTTGAAGGAATGCGTTTTTGACATCCATCTGCCATAGTTCCCAGTCTAAGTTTGCAGCAAGAGACAGAACAACTCTGATTGTATGCATTTTTGCTACTGGAGCAAATGTGTCTCTGTAATCTTCTTCATAGGTCTGGGTGAATCCTTTTGTCTTCAAGAAACTTAACATCCCGGGAGATAAGGACACGGTTGGTATTAGTATTGTAGCACTTATACCCTTTCTGTGTGGTTGAATATCCAAGAAATATGGCCTTTGTGCTCTTAGCCTCTAACTTGTTCCTCTGTTCCCCTGGGATCAACACATAGCAAACACATCCAAACACTCTAATATGATCAAGATGAGGTTTGGTTTTAGTAAGTACCTTAAACGGTGAGATGTCATGTAGGATTTTGGTCGGAAGTCTGTTGATTAAGTAGCAGGCCGTAACTAAGGCATCTCCCCAAAACTGTTTAGGAACCTTCCTATGAAACATCATGGCTCTAGTCACCTCCATTAAGTGTCTGTTTTTCCTCTCAGCAACTCCATTCTGCTGAGGGGTATAGGGACAACTTGTCTGGTGCTCAATTCCATGTTTGTTGAGATAGTGTTTAAAGGCCTGGCTAGTATACTCCCCACCATTATCTGATCTTAGACATTTAACTTTAGCATCATATTGGTTAGTCACATACTTGTTAAAACTCATAAACGCTTCAAGAACTCTACCCTTAGATGGCATTAAGGTAACCCAAGTGTATTTTGATTTCTCATATATGAAACTAACAAAATACTTGTGATTATCTCTAGAGACACATGGGGCAGTCCAAACATCAGAGTGAACAAGATCAAAGCAGTTTTCATACATAGTTTGAGATTTAGGAAAAACAAACCTACAGTGTTTTCCAAGGATACATGCTTCACATAATTCATTATTGAAAACTGTTTTAGGAAACATTAACTCTAGCACTTTAAGATGAGGATGACCAAGCCTAGCATGCCACAAATCACCATTCATCTCAGAATTATTGAAATTTGAAAAACAGGAAGCTAAACGACTAGGAGAACTAGGAGATAAGTCTTCAAGCACATATAGATCATTTCTGGTAACACCTTGTCCAAGAATCTCCTTAGTTTCAATATCCTGAAACACAAAGTAATTAGGCCCAAAGATAGCATGACAGTTTAAATCGGTTGTAGCTCACTTGACAGATAGAAGGTTAGAAGTGAATGAGGGCATATAAAAGGCTCTAGATTCCTTATTGAATAATCTAAGATCACCTATTCCTTCTATTGGCACATTTGTTCCATTTTCTATCAAGACATTCCCTACAGCCGGTTCAATGTTCTTAATCAAATTCATATCACTGATCATATGGTGAGATGCCCCTGAATCTACAATTAATGGTTTAGACTTAGTGAAAGCATTAAATGAGGCATGTAATGATCTACCAATAATCGCATTACCAGAGTTGTCTTTGAATGCTTTGATGAGAGCTTCAAGATCGGATTTCCTGACATACTCTGACTGCATTGGTTGGTATGGCACCATATGAGCTGGATGAGTTTGAGAACTTCCAATGCACGATGAACTTGAGGAGCTGGCTTGTTGATTAGAGCTAGCTGGGCCGTGAGCGATTTGGTATGGGAGGTTCTTCTTGGGATAGTATCCAGTTTCCTGAGTGAAATGAGCTCTAGGAACTTCCTTCCACTTGCTTGGCTTGAGGTGTGGATGAAGAATCCAACACTTATCTTTGGAATGTCCTTTCCTTTTACAATGATCACACATTATGCTCTTCTTGTCTTCCGGTTTGTAAAACCCTTTATTTGCTGAGATGGGTTCTTCTTCGGTCTTGTATGTGCTTTTGTGAGCCGTGAGAAGGTCACCTTTTCTTCCAAATAATCCATTTGATCCGGATTCCTTCTGTATCTGAGAGCATACATCTTCAAGGAAAGGGACTTTATCTGACCTCAAGATGTGTTTAATGAGATCGTTGTATGTGGGACTGAGAATCATGAGAAGGCCAAAGACTTTATCTTGTTCCCGCCTTTCCTTAATGACTTCAGGATCAAAGGACACAGGTCGGAGCATATCTAATTCTGCCCATAAGGAACTGAACTTCCCAAACAAGGAGGTGAAGTCTGGATCATCTTGACTTAGATTGTTGATGGCCTGCTTGACTTGAAAGATCCTGCTAAGGTTGGAGGTGTTGCCATAGACCTTCTTGAGAATAGTCCATAGTTCCATTGACGTTTCACAGTGTGAGTAGGACTCCAGGATTGGACCATCTAAGGAGTTTTGCAGAACGGATAGGACATATAGGTCCTCCTGATGCCACTTTCGCTCATCTGTGATGACCATTTCATCACCATCTTCATTCTGGATTAGACTAGGAGGTGCTTCATTAAATAGGAGATGATCTCCCAAACCCCGGCCTCCAAGAGCAGTCTTTATCATGCGAGACCACAAGACATAGTTTAAACCCTTGAGGATCACTGGAACGGCTATTTGACGAGTGTTCTCCATGAGGTAGGGTTTAGGTCCGTACAACAATGGTGGATAAAGCTTGGTCTTCACGGTAGGGCAAAGATCACTGTTGTTTGAGAAGATTGATGATTGGTTCTGGTAAGGGGACTTGAAATGGGACGGAAGGAGCCTCCTTTACTTAGTCTGGAACTTCAGCAGAAAAACCCTCGAACTTGTACGGACAGATACAAAACCCTCTTTTTGCAGACTTGAATCTTGAAGCAAAATGCCTTCTTTTGGTCTTAAATGAATTCACCGGATGCAGGAAGGAAGGATTTGTTGAGAAAGGAGACCAGAGGAACTGCCTTTGAGGAGTTTAGAAGGGTGTACGGATTCTGGGTTTCAACAGCACGATGAGGAAGATGAATACGGCTCAGTGAAGGAGGTTGAAAGATGGCTCCTTTCGAAAGTATTTTGAACCGTGAAGCTTTGAGTAGCCTTTTAGTTCTTCTTTTGAGTAGAAACACGTTTCAAACTTGTGGAATATGAGCTATGGACCGTACATTAATGGCCGCGAGAGAAAGAACAAGACCTGGACCCAGCAAAGACTACTATAATCCGCATGATACCCACATCTAGTCTTCCTCAACTCATCACCAATGGTTCTGAGGATCATTAGATCTCAGAGAGGATAGACTAGAACATGTTTATCATAGATTAAGCGCTTTAAAATCCAGAGAGAAAGAGATTTGTGGATTGAATAGTGAGAGGAATGAAGAGTTTACGAATGATTCAGGGAAGATTTGTGAGCAAATGCTCTGATACCATGTAAGTTTTAGAGGTTTAGGAAGAGTGGAGAGAGTTTAGGCGAGAGATTAGGTAAACACATATTATTAGAATAGGATTTCTTAATTACAAAGAGAGACCTTAATGATCCTTTTATACAGAAATGGATAACCTAAAAGCGACTACTTTAGGTAAGAGTGTGTGCTTCCTCTTTAGTGCTGGCGCCTCTTTCCCCTTTTGTGGTGGCAGAGGTGAGTCACCAATCCTTCTAGAAGATTCATTACTAGCCGTTAACACTCTTTTCCTTGGTGAATTGCTTCCTCATTCCAACATCAACCACACAAAGAGGTTATAAGTGTTATGATCCAGGTTCGGGTGGCAAGGGATGTCAAGTTCATTGAACACCGAAGCTATTATGATAAGCAGCAATGGGATGACTTAGCCGATTTGTCTGATATCTCCATGGATCGTGCCACGAACCTTCGCAATATCATGGATCACCTTGGCATTCCATTCACTACGGCTGGTCCTAGTCCGGCTCCTGGTTCATATCCTGTCCCGCAGAATGACCTTGACCAAACTTCCTCTCAGCATATACCGGAACCACAGATGGATTCTAGTCCTTCACGCTCATCCTCCCATGACTCTAACTCGTCTCAACCTGGTCCTGACCCGTCCCGGCACATACCAAACATAGGAGCTGCACTTGACCATGAGGGGGGGACACTTGATGACCTTGAACATGATGATAGCCACGATCATGTATCAGCACAATCAGATGATAGCCATGATCAAGTTGAAGAACCATCCGAGCCAGTTCCATCTCTAAGGAGAAGTACAAGACTCAAGAAGGATCCATCAAACTGGGTGAATACAAGAGTGTACTACAATGCCAATGCAGTTGCTCATCCGACCCAAGTCGTCTGCTCCTTTGCTTCATTTCCTGAAGAACATAAGGTCTTTATAAGCAGCTTGGATCAGGGACATATTCCTACGTCTTATGAAGAAGCTAAGGAACTCAAAGTTTGGAGAGATGCTATAAGTAATGAGACAGGAGCCATGGAAAGAAATCATACATGGGATGAAGCCGTGCTATCCAAGGGAAAGAAGGCCGTGAGTTCAAATGGGTGTTTACAATCAAGTACAAGAGTAATGGGGAGATTGAAAGATATAAGGCAAGGCTTGTAGCAAGAGGATTCACTCAAACCTATGGTGAAGACTTTGGTGATACTTTTGCTCCTGTAGCAAAATTACACACTGTGAGGATTGTGTTATCTCTAGCAACAAATCTAGAGTGGGATCTGTGGCAAATGGATGTGAGGAATGCATTCTTGCAAGGAGAGCTTGAAGAAGAGGTGTACATGCGACCACCTCCAGGCTTGGAAGGAATTGTACAACCAGGCAAAGTCTTGAGATTGAGAAAGGCTATTTATGGTTTGAAACAATCGCCTAGAGCCTGGTATCACAAGTTGAGCATGACACTAAGGGATAGAGGATTCAGGAAGTCAGAAGCTGATCATACCCTTTTCACTCTTCCTAGCAAGTCAGGTATCATTGTGGTGTTGGTCTATGTGGATGATATCATTATCACCGGTGGATCATGGCCTCCTTGAATCAGCAAGTGAGATCTTCTTCCTTGCTTCACAAGTTTGAGTAGCTTGAAGCTTCTTTATAGAACGGTACTTATTGTTGGAATGAAGGAGTGTTTATGAAGGCTAAAGGCGGTTCTAGAAGGCGAATGGATAAGGCTTGGATAAGGCTTCCTAATCTGCTCCAACGGGCGTCTCCAGCTCACCATGCCACGCCTTCAGATGCTAAAGTAGATGCTCTGGATATTCCTCCTAATCTATCCTATTTAAGCTTATGTAATGGTCATTATGTAATCAAGCAATCAATAAATAAAAACTTGTATTCGAAATCTCTAAACTCTTAAACATGATTCTCTTTACCTTAATCTCTTAAGAAACATGTTTTTTTCAATATGGTATCAGAGCATTACATGCTCCTAGGTCACTAATACATCCGCAAATCTCTTTCTTTCCTTAAGTTCTTGTTGTTACTTACAATAAACGAATCTTAATATATCCACTCTAAGCTCTATTATCTTCATTCATCTGTTGATAATGAGTTATGGAAGAATAGAGGCGATTATTGTTTGTTCTTCTTAAAAGCTTAAGGACTTCTTTTTCATTCTTAAAACCCACTAAAACACCATTGTTGTACGGCTCTAAGCTCTCAAGGTCGCTGTTTTTGGTTCAAGGTCACGTCTTTTAGCTTTAAAACAGTAGTGGATCGAGTCGGGTTGCGTGTGGTCGGTCTCTAGCAAGGTTCTGGTCACTCCTGGTCGTATCGCAGAAAAGGCTTGGTCGAACCACGCCATTGTTGTACGGACCAGAGCTCTATTCTTGTTCATCACTCTTTCAATCCTTCACCCTTGGCCGTAGAGGTCTCCTACATCAGTTCTTCTTGAGTTGAAGCCACGAAAAGCAGCTGAAGGATGGACCTTTGCTAGGTGTCCGTACTCGTCTTCCTCATCCTCTCGCAAACCAGGATCCGTACTAAGCCGCGATCTTCAAGAAAGAAGGCTCATTTCCAGAAGAAAAGACTCTCATTCAGACTTTAAGCAACTAGTGCATAGATTCAAGGCAAGGAGGAAGGATTTGAGGTAGAAAATAAAAACCCTGCTCTTCCCACCTGAAGCCGCGTTTGAAGGAGATCCGTACCACCCAAGCATATCGATGGAAACTTCAAAAATGATTGTAGCTCCAGTTATACTAAAGGGGCTAAACTACCTGTTATGGTCCAGAACTATGAAAACTACTCTGTGTAGTAGGGGCTTATGGACTCATGTTCTCCTTGATTAAGCACCAAGAGAAGCTGCTGAAGATGAAGCTCTCGGAGATCAAGGACAACTTACTATAGACGCCATGAACAAGTGGTTTCAAGAGGATCAACTAGTGCTCTCCATCCTTCAAAACTCCCTTGAAGGATCCTTGTTAGAAGCATACTCCTACTGTGAAACTGCCAAAGATCTCTGGAATACATTAAGGAATGTATATGGGAACACATCTAATCTCATGCGGTTGTTTGAGGTTAAGAAGGCCCTGAATGATCTTCATCAAGAGGATATGGAATTCACCAAGCACTATGGTCGATTCAGGGCTCTATGGGCAGAGGTTGAAATGTTAAGACCAAGTACCATTGATCCTATCACTCTTAATGAAAGGAGAGAGCAAGATAAGGTCTTTGGCTTGCTCATGACACTAAACCCGAGTTATACAGACCTCATTAAGCATCTTCTTAGAGAAGATAGGTTGCCAAGTCTTGAGGATGTGTGTGCTAAGATACAGAAAGAACAAGGATCTCAAGGCTTATTTGGAAACCGAGGAGATATCGTTGCAGCTCACAAGGTTTGGCACAAGCCAGAAACCAGGAAGGGTCCAGTTTGCGATCATTGCAAAAGAAAAGGACATACCAAAGAGAAATTCTGGTTGATTCATCCACACTTAAAACCTACTTGGTGGAAAGATTCAAAGGTTCACTCTTCACAAGATATATCATCACGCATGGCTTCAACAACTCAAGGGAATGGCTTTCAAGGAAACATTACTCAGCTCAACTTGCAGCAAACTAAACAATCTGGGCCACATCATGAGGGAGCACAATGCAGTGCAAATCAAATCAGCCTTAACCGGGGGAGTTCAAGTCCGAATGGCGCTTATAGTCACAATGCGTCAGATGAAAGGAACCGAGTTCAAAGTGATGTAGTCACCAAATCCGACCTTGAAGCTCTTATCAAAGCTCTCAAGGAGTCTGGTATTTCTGGTCACACTTATACTGCTTCTCTTACTAGCTCCTATCATGATCTGAATGCCTTAAAACCATTAATAGTTGATTCAGGAGCATCACATCATATGATCAGTGACTCTAGGTTGATTAGTGATATAGAACCGGTTTTAGGGAATGTGATGATAGCTAATGGAGAACAAATACCTATTAAGGGAATTGGCAAACTTAGATTATTTGGAAAGGAATCAAAAGCCTTCTTTATGCCATCCTTTACTTCAAATCTACTGTCTGTGAAAAGAACAACCACTGATCTTAATTGCTATGCTACTTTTGGGCCTAATGATTTTTTCTTTCAGGATATTGAAACAAAGAGAGTCCTTGGCAGAGGAGGAACAAAGAATGATCTATATGTGCTTGAAGATCTTCAGCCTATTTCATTAGCTTCTAGTAGTTCTGTTTTCAATAATGCATCCAGCCTTAATGCTTCTAATCGTGAGAATGGTTTATGGCATGCTAGACTAGGTCATCCTCACTTAAAAGCTTTAGAACTGTTATTTCCTAAGATTTCGTTTAGTAATGCTTCATGTGAAGCATGTATCCTTGGTAAACATTGTATTTCCCTTATCTAAAACGATTTACAATGAATGTTTTGAACTTATTCATTCTGATGTTTGGACATCCCCATGTGAATCAAGAGATAATCACAAATACTTTGTTACTTTTATTGATGAGAAGTCAAAATACACTTGGATTACATTGCTTCCATCTAAGGATAGGGTTCTAGATGCTTTTAAGAACTTTCACTCTCACATATCTAACCAGTATAATGTTCAAATCAAATGTTTAAGGTCAGATAATGGAGGAGAGTATATGAGCCATGGATTCAAACACTTTCTTGCTGAGAAAGGAATTACACATCAGACAAGCTGCTCTTATACGCCTCAGCAGAATGGTGTGGCTGAGAGAAAGAACCGGCACTTGATGGAGGTGGCTAGGACGTTAATGTTCCATATGCATGTTCCAAAAAGGTTTTGGAGTGATGCAGTAGTCACGGCATGTTACCTCATCAATAGAACACCTACTCGCATTCTCTCTGATCAGTCACCCTTTGAGGTACTGAATAAAACTAAACCCTCTCTTGATCATTTAAGAGTGTTTGGATGTGTGTGTTTTGTCTATATCCCAGGTGACCACCGAAGTAAGTTAGATGCAAAGAGCATAAGGGCTATTTTTCTTGGATACTCTCCAACACAGAAGGGCTACAAGTGCTATGTACCAGACACAAGAAGAGTTATGGTGTCAAGAGATGTTCAAATTCTAGAAAACAGAAGTTTCTATGAAGGACAGAAGTGGGAAGACATTAAGGATATATCATCCTCTTCAGAAGATAGAGCTTCCAGTCTCAGACAACTTCTAGAGGATCTCGGTCTCAATCATATTCCTCAGCAGACTTCTATTCCTACAGCACCAGTTTCAGAAGAATCAAGAACATGGCCGGATGAACCAAGTGATAGTCCTGATCATGAAGGGGGGAATGCTATTCCTGAATACTCAGAAGTCCACAATCAGGACAATCAGGGCCAGCAATCTACATCTTCATCACCAGCTGCTCAAAACAACCAACCTGATCAAACCGCTCAAGAAGAAGAAGCAGTTGAATTAAGGAGAAGCAAAAGGGTGAAGTATCCACCTGAACACTGGAAGAGCACGAGGGTCTATTACAACAATCAAGCTGTTGCTCATCCAGAACAGGCTGTCTGCAACTTAGCACATATCCCTCAGGAACATCAGGTTTTTATTGGAACTTTGGATCAAGAATGCATTCCTAAACACTATGAGGAGGCCAAGGAACACAGAGTATGGAGAGAGGCGGTTGCTGATGAAAGAATGGCTATGGAAAGGAATCATACTTGGGATGAGTCTGATCTACCAAAAGGCAAAAAGGCAGTGAGCTCTAGATGGGTGTTCACAATCAAATACAGAAGCAATGGAGAGGTGGAGAGATATAAGGCAAGGCTTGTTGCCAGGGGCTTCACTCAGACGTATGGAGACGACTACAGGGACACCTTTGCTCCGGTTGCCAAGCTCCATACAGTAAGAGTCATTCTTTCTCTTGCTACCAACTTAGAATGGGATCTATGGCAGATGGATGTCAAGAATGCCTTCCTTCAAGGAGAATTAGAGGAATAGGTGTACATGACACCACCTCCTGGTCTAGAAGATACTGTCACTCCAGGGAAGGTTCTAAGATTGAGGAAAGCAATCTATGGTCTCAAACAGTCTCCCAGAGCCTGGTATCACAAATTGAGTGTTACACTGAGAGATAAAGGATTCAGAAGATCAGAAGCTGATCATACCTTGTTCACACTTCAGAGCCAAGCAGGTATTGTTGTCATTCTCATCTATGTAGATGATATTATCATCTCAGGGAATGACAAGGTAGGAATTCTTTCCACTAAAGAATACTTGAAATCTGTTTTTGACATCAAAGATCTTGGAGAACTCAAGTATTTTCTTGGAATTGAAGTATGCAGGACTAATGATGGTTTGTTTATCTCTCAGAGAAAGTACATTCTTGATTTACTAACAGATGCAGGGATGTTACAAACCAAGGAAGCTAAGACTCCATTAGAAGAGGGGTATAAAGCTGGAACTCAGGGGGAGCAGGAGGATGACGTCTTTGAAGATGCCAAACTCTACAGAAGAATAGTTGGTAAGCTAATTTATCTAACTATAACTAGACCTGATCTGTGCTTTGCTGTGAATCAGGTAAGCCAACATATGCAAACACCTAAGGTGTGTCACTGGAGGATGATAGATCGGATTCTAAGATACCTCAAGGGGACTCATGCTCACGGAATCTGGATGGGGAACAACAAGAACACTGAAGTGGTTGGATACTGTGATGCTGATTGGGCTGGAGACAGACATGATAGGAAGTCCACTACTGGATATTGCACTTTCATTGGAGGCAATCTTGTTACCTGGAAAACCAAGAAGCAGAAGGTTGTCTCATGCTCAAGTGCTGAAGCTGAATACAGGGAAATGAGGAAGTTAACCACCGAATGCATATGGCTCAAGGCTCTTCTTCAAGATTTGGGAATTGAAGTAAAGACTCCTATCACAATGCACTGTGATAATCAAGCAGTGATTCATATAGCTTCAAATTCAGTATTCCATGAGAGGACTAAGCACATTGAAGTTGATTGTCACAAAGTCAGAGAAGCCGTGGAGAAAGGAGTTATACTACCATGTTTTGTTAGAATTTGCGGAATTAAATAGAATTAAGAGAGTTTACAAAAGAGTTTGGTTAGAGATTTTGGGTAGAATGAAGAACAAGAGAATAAACTAAGAGAATGAGAGAATGAAGAATTTGTGAAGGATGAGTATATTTCCTTGATTGATTTATGGAGAGTATACAATGTATTTATAGCCAAAGAGTAGAGAATAAGACCAAGGCACTTCACCACATGGTGAAAATGACAGCTCCTAACAGCTAGAAATTCAAATTGGTTAAGCCAACATGTGACTCTTCCTTCCCTCTTCAAACCCATGCCTAGGAGAGCTTCTAGAAGGTGTCTTGGGCTTGTTTGGGCTTACTTAATTCAGGCCTCGTGCTGCACAAGTATGGACAGACCCTGGGCTTCACTCCTTGGGCTTCACTTCATTATCTCAGCCTAATGCACAGACCTTCTTTCTCTGATTTGGGCTTGGGCTGGACAGACATTAGCCCATCTTGCTCTGGGCTGGAAGGTCCTTTTGCAAGCCCATCTCTTCTGTCTTTATTTCTTTAGTCCAATACTCCCCCTCAAGCTTAGCATTAGGAGTTTGGTAATATGCTAATGCTGAGCTTGGACTTGGCTGACCTTGTCTTCTAGACTTTGGATTTGGTCTTGGCGCCTTTTACTTACTTCTGTCTAATATGTTTTACAAGAAGCTCTGAGCAATTGGCAGATATATTCACCAAGGCAGCCAGTTTGAAAGTCTGTGAGTTCATTCTACCAAAGCTTGGACTCATGGTAATTCCAAATCCTTAGTCTCTCCTTGTCATGAGAACCATACTCTTTTTCCCTTAGAATGTTTTTGTCCCACTGGGTTTTGCATTCTAAGGTTTTTAATGAGGTGGTTTCTCATGATATCCAAGTTCAACCATTCATCCATGATTGAACTTGAGGGGGAGTGTTGGAATGAAGGAGTGTTTATGAAGGCTAAAGGCGGTTCTAGAAGGCGAATGGATAAGGCTTGGATAAGGCTTCCTAATCTGCTCCAACGGGCGTCTCCAGCTCACCATGCCACGCCTTCAGATGCTAAAGTAGATGCTCTGGATATTCCTCCTAATCTATCCTATTTAAGCTTATGTAATGGTCATTATGTAATCAAGCAATCAATAAATAAAAACTTGTATTCGAAATCTCTAAACTCTTAAACATGATTCTCTTTACCTTAATCTCTTAAGAAACATGTTTTTTTCAATACTTATCTCCCCCTTTCTTCTAAACTCTTGTTCTTTAGAAGGTTAAGAAATCCGGCTTTAGCACATAAGCTCCAAACTGTACCTGTTTCATTACACACAAACGCATGCATCAATTCTCAAGGGATAGACCTATCAAAATTTATATATGATGGTTTTAGGATCTTCCCTTGTATCTGTTTGGAATGTTGATGAAGAGAGTCAGCCAAGTATTGATCAGTCTCGTCTGCTACTTCTGAATTCCTTCACTTCATTCCTTATGATAAAGCCGCCCTTTGTTGCCTCTTCATTGGAGTCTTTGGATTAAAATGTTGATACCACACTTGTATGCAACCTTCCTTAGCTCCAATCCATCATTTGAACTTAATTACTCATGGCAACTCCTTGGGTAGTTTGATTATCTTCTTGGCGCAAACATTCAGGCTTTTGAGCTGATTCAACACATTCCATCTGCTTGACACTCCACTTGTGAGTTCTTTCAGCATAATGGCCCTTGGTTCTAATCTCAAGCTTGAGTTGCATCCTCGTTGTTTCTTAGTAGCTTCTTCAGCCACTTTCTTTACTTTTGAACCTCGTGTGTGCAATGACCACAAGCTGTGCCTTGTTATGCTTGATGAGGTAAGACACGTGGTTCAGTCCATACTTGATGACAATGAGCTTCTTGGATTCAGAAGGCTTTCCCTCAGTCTCGGCTTGAGCCTTCTTCAGCAGGCAATCTTTCTTAGCGGCTTTGTCTTCTAGCTTGTACTTCATAAGAACCTTAAAAAGGTTGATTGCAAGGTTCTTGTCAAGAGTCTTGGTGAACTGGTTCGAAGCCGGTGGGACCTTCAACCTCTGCTTAAGTATCAAATTGCTTTGGCCTCCTCTCAAACAATGGATTCGTGACTTTCATTAGACATCTTCTTCAAAGCCACACACATGCCATTTTGAACTTCTTTTCCAAGAGATAAGCACTTCTTTCCCACTAGGCCTGAACAGTCTTGTTAAGATGCGAGTGAATGGAGAGTTGCGGCCGGAGCAGTCTGAGCTTCATGGCTTCAAGAAGGCCATTTCATCTCCACCAGTCGTCTGATCATCTCTTCCATTCTCTTAGCTTAAATCAATTCAACCTCAAGCGCAGAGGCTCTCTTTCCTTCACCTCTGATTCCTCCCAGGTTCTATCTCCTCCTCTTTCTGACAAGAGAATTGCCCTACAGCATGGGGCGGGAGAAGGAGTCAAGGAAGATGCGTGGAGTAAGCTGCTTCAAGTAGTCTTGATCTCTCCTTAGATTCTTGGGGACACAGGTTGCATTGCAAGAACATGTGCGGCTCCAGCTGTTGGACTGCATGATGCCAGGGTTAAGCGAGCTGGTTTGGACTCTTGGCCTTATGTGGTTGTCAAAGCGCATAGCACATAGTCATCTTGCTTGATCTCCACGCCAAATGTTCTCTCTGGTTTAGGTCCGGTTCCTCACACACTTCTCTTGGATTTGAATTCAGTATAAGATGGTTGCTCATTCTCTCCCCTCCGCAAGCTTGACACTCCGACCAAGGAAGACAAGGTTGAAGAAAAATGACCTCCACTTGAACAGATTTAGAGCCAATAGTCACCGGGGCTTTGGATCATCTTTCTTCTTCAGGAAAGACCTTCTTGTTTAGTAAGCTTTGTTCTCCATTTTCAGGAATATACACTCTCTGGTGTAGGCTCTGATAGATGGGCATTTCTTTCTAGATTCAGAATGGAAACTTCTTGGGAAGGCTCTGGAATGATTTTGCTCCATGTTCATTTGCTTAGTCGTCTTGCCACATCTTTGTGCTTCCCTTGACATCATAGCAATATCAAGAAACCAGAGTTAGTTCCTTGTGCTCTCCAAATGTAGGCGGCTTGCTGAAACAATGAGTACCATTCCTTGTAGCCTTCTCTTCAAATCATAGCCCTTTAGCTTTACATGACTTAATGTACCCTCACAGGAACACATCTTTGCCATCTTCTCTTTGAGGCTCTCATGGTCTTCTTTATCCTTAAACAAGATATAAAGAAGAAAGATTATAAGTTTGCCATGAGGAATATCAAAGATTTTAAATGATCAAGATGGAAAAAATAAGAGGACACAAATCACTTAAGCTAAGACAGATAATTTCAACACAATGAGATAAAGAATATGATCTAAGTAACCAGAGATTTTAGTAACTGAAAGATTTGATGATTGAGAGAATTTGAGAATTAGAGATTGAGAGAGAAAGAGATTTAGAGAGAAAAGAGAATGATCTTATTATGATTTTTAGAAAAATGAATTTTCATACTTACAAAGAGAGTGAGAGACATCTATTTATACTAATCCTATTCTAGACTTGTTTGGATACAGAGATACACTTATCATTAACCTACACAAGTCTAAGACAAACACATGGAGATGTCGCCAATACTTCACTTAGATGCATTCATCATTCTTCTTCATTCCAACACTCCCCCTCAAGCTTAAGACATGGAGAATGCCTAAGCTTGCAACCATGAAGCATTACCTCATTAAAAACCTAGAGAAGGAAAACCCAATTGGGACAAAACCTTTTCTAGGGAAAAAGAGTATAACACTCCATGTTGGGATCATTGGTGTGGAAGAGACATCAAACCAAGTCTAGGGTAGATGGAACCGCCTGTCTTCAAGGTTACAGCTTTGGTAAACACATCAGCTAGCTGATCTTCACTCCTTGTGTAGCAAGGTAGAATTGTACCATTTCCAATAGCTTCCCTTACCTTATGACAGTCAACCTCAATATGCTTGGTTCTCTCATGAAACACAGAGTTAGAGGCAATGTGTATGGCAGCTTCATTATCACAATGGACAGTGATTGGAGATTCTAAGCTCTCGCCTAAAATGTCAAAGAGGAGTTGCTTCAACCAAATGCATTCTGTTGTGAGCTTCCTCATGGCCCTGTATTCAGCCTCTGCACTAGAACAAGATACAACCTTTTGCTTCTTAGTCTTCCAAGTTACAAGATTACCTCCTATGAAAGTGCAATAGCCAGTTGTGCTTCTCCTATCTTCTCTGTCTCCTGCCCAATCTGCATCACAATAGCCTACAACCTCTGTGTTCTTATTACATCCCATCCATATACCTTGTTCCTTAGTTCCTTGCAGATATCTCAAAATGCGAATGATCATATCCCAATGCCTTGTCCTTGGGTCTTGCATATGTTGAGATACCTGATTTACTGCAAAACATAGGTCAGGTCTAGTGATGGTTAAGTAAATAAGCTTACCAACCACCTGTCTGTACAATTTTGCATCATGAAACTTGTCATTTCCTAGCTCCCCCTCAGGTTCTATTTTGTAGCCTTCTTCAAGGGGTGTCTTAGCTGGTTTAGCTTCAAACATGCCTGTGGAGGTTAGTAAATCCACAATATATTTCCTTTGAGATAAGAAGAGACCTTCCTTGAATCTACATATTTCAATTCCTAAGAAATATTTCAATTCTCCTAGATCCTTAATATCAAAAACACTTTTCAAATAGGTTTTAGTTGATTCAATACCAACTTTATCACTTCCTGATATGATTATGTCATCCACATAGATAATTATAACCACAATACCTTCCTTACTCTTAAGTGTAAACAGGGTGTGTTCAACTTCTGACCTTTTGAAACCTCTATCCCTTAGAGTTACATTCAGCTTATGATACCAAGCTCTTGGAGATTGCTTAAGACCATAGATTGCCTTTCTTAGTCTGAGAGTGTTGCCGCCATTAACTTCATCTTCCAAACCTGGTGGTGGTGTCATGTACACTTCTTCCTCTAGTTCACCTTGTAAGAAAGCATTCTTAACATCCATTTGGAACAAGTCCCATTCAAGGTTAGTAGCAAGAGAAAGAACAACATTAACAGAGTGAAGTTTAGCTACTGGAGCAAAGGTATCCCTATAGTCTTCACCATAAGTCTGTGTGAATCCTCTAGCCACCAACCTAGCTTTATACCTATCTATCTCACCATTGCTTTTATACTTAATGGTGAATATCCATTTTGAACTTACAGCCTTTTTCCCTTTTGGTAAGATGGCTGGGGCATAGGTTCCATTCTTCTCCATAGCTTGTTTCTCATCTTGAATGGCATCTCTCCATTCCTTAATCTCCATAGCCTCCTCATAGCTTTTAGGAATCTGTTCTTTATCTAAACTCACAGTGAAAGCAACATGATTAGTAGGAATAGTAATTAGAGAACATACTCCCTGATCATGATGTGCTACTGCATTGTGGTTGTAGTACACCCTTGTATTCTTCCAATTGTCAGCTGGGAACCTCTGCCTTGTACTTCTTCTGAGGGCCAAAGGTTGATTTGTTTCTTCCTCTAAAGCGGCTTGTACAAGATTAGGTTGATCCCTTGGCCTTTTTGATGCTGAAACTAGAATATCATCTTGAGCATGTGTACTCTCTTCTCCCCCCTCATGGTCAAGAGGATGCTGTTCAGGAGGACTTGATGGTGGAGAGGGCAGTGAGTGAATGTTGGATGAACTTGAAGTACTAGCGCCACTAGATGAATCATGAACAGCCCCGGGGACTAAGGTAGGACGAGACGAGCTTGAAGCAACGTCACATGGATCATGTGTTGACTGGTCAGGTTCAGGGACGGTTTCACTTGTTGGACGGTCATGACCAGAAGTCGTCCGGTTGGATGCAGCCGAATCATGCCAGCTATTAGTCGGACCTGGACCCTGTTGCTGCGGTACATGGACAGGAGCTGGTTGGTGAGGCTGGACTATGCCAAGGTTTTCTAAAATTTTCCTTAGGTTCTCAGCCTGATCAGAATTTGATGTAGATATGTCTTTAAGATCTTCCCAAGTTCCATCTTCATAGAATCCTTTATTCTCTTGGAACTTGACATCCCTAGACACCAGAACCCTTCTAGATTCTGGATTGTAGCATTTGTATCCTTTCTGAGTAGGGGAGTATCCTAGAAACATAGCCTTGATGCTTTTTGGTTCCAGCTTATTCCTAAGTTCCCCTGGCACCAAAACAAAACAAACACACCCAAAAATTCTTAAATGATCAATAATTGGCTTGGTTTTGTTTAATACCTCAAAAGGACTCAAATCATCTAGAACTTTGGTTGGAGTTCTATTGATTAGATAACATGCAGTTAGTAATGCATCTCCCCAAAATCTTTTGGGAACCTTCTTGTGAAACATCATTGTTCTCACAACCTCCATCAAATGTCTGTTTTTCCTCTCAGCTACTCCATTTTGTTGTGGAGTGTAAGGACAGCTTGTTTGATGTTCAATGCCATGCTTGGCTAGGTGTTGCTGAAACTTGGTGCTAGTATACTCCCCTCCATTGTCAGTCCTAAAAATCTTTAACTTGGCATTATATTGGTTAGTAACATATGTCTGAAAGTTAAGAAATGCATCAAACACCCTATCCTTTGAATTAAGCAATGTTACCCAAGTATACTTAGATTTTTCATCAATAAAAGTAACAAAATACTTTTGATTTTCTCTAGAAGGAAAGGGAGATGTCCAAACATCAGAATGTACTAAATCAAAGCAATTATCATAAGCATGAGATGATTGTTCAAAAACTGCTCTACTATGCTTTCCAAGAATACAAGATTCACAAATGTGATTAAGCAATTTTATTCCAGGTACAGTCAATTCAAGGGCTCTAGAATGGGGATGTCCTAGTCTAGCATGCCACAATTCAGCATTTAAGGTCATATCAACTTTATTTGCACACGGTTGTAATGGGAAGGCAGGTAAATCTTCTAGCACATACAAGTCATTCCTTGTAGTTCCTTGGCCAAACTTCCTACTTGTCTCAATATCCTGAAAGTAAAAATCATTAGGACCAAAGATAGCTTGACAATTCAAATCAGTAGTAGCTCTTTTAACAGAGAGTAAATTGGATGTAAAAGAAGGCATATAAAAAGCCTTGGATTCCTTATCAAACACCCTAAGGTTACCTACTCCTTTAATTGGTACATTAACTCCATTTGCAATCACAACACTTCCTAAGGCAGGTTCAACATTGTCTAGCAAACCTAAGTCTTTAATCATATGATGAGATGCACCAGAATCAACAATTAAGGAGTTAGAAGCCATAGATGTGTTTAAGGAAACATGATAAGTTTTACCCAATACATTACCAGACTTGAATGCCTTGAGAAGATTTTCTAGATCAGCCCTTGTGACATATTCATTTTGGTTAGCCATAGTTGAAGAGGATGCATTCGCCGGTTCCATGGTACACGCACTTGAGCTACCTACAACATGAACCATGTTAGAAGAACCAGGACCGGTTGAAGATTTCTTGCTCCTCTCAACAAACCAGCTAGGCTTGAGTTCTGGATGAAGCACCCAACACTCCTTCTTGCTATGGCCTGTTCTCTTACAATGGTCACACAGCTGCTTCTTCCTCTTGATGTCAGCTGGAGCCGATCGAAAAACACCCTTATGCGCCACCACCATTTCACTTTTGTGCCCAAAGAGTTCATGTGACCCCTGTTCCTTTTGAATCTTTGCACAAACATCCTCAAGACTTGGTAGCTTATCTTCCCTGAGAATATGTTTTATCAAGTCAGTGTATGAATTGTTCAAAGTCAGAAGCAGCCCAAACACCTTATCTTGCTCTCTCCTTTCAAGAAGAGTGAGTGGATCAATTGAAGCTGGTCTAAGCATCTCCAGCTCTGCCCACAAGGCTCTGAATGATCCATAGTGTTTGGTAAACTCAACATCTTCCTGTTTAAGCTCATTCAAAGCTTTCTTTACCTCAAATATTCTTAAGAGGTTAGTAGTATTGCCATAAACTGTCTTTAATGTCTCCCAAAGTTCCTTAGCACTAGAGCAATAAGAGTATGCTTCTAAAAGAGAACTAGCTAGAGAGCATTGAAGAATAGCCAATACCATTTGATCTTGCTGAAACCAGAGGGCATGTTCAGCATGTTCAACTTGAGATTCATCATCGGTTAGCATAGGTGCGGATTGCTGAATGTGATTCCACAGCCCTTTGCTGCATAGAGTGGTCCGTATCGTCCTGGACCAAAGCAAATAATTTGCTCCTTGAAGCATTACAGGAGCTTTCATTTGAGGATTCATCTCCATTGGATCGAATTCAAGTCTGCACAGACAAAAACAACAAGCGCAGCCACACACGAACCAACAAGAGACCAAGACGAGATAACCACACTTTCAGCAGACTACTACTTGCCTAATCCGTCAACCATGAACTTCAAATACTCCACACAATGAACCAGCAGAAGATCCAGAGAAAAAAAATTGAGTTTATCACCAATTTTGAATTTCCCGCCAAAATCAGTTAGATCCTAGCTTCCTTCTTTTGCAAGAAATCGAATTTTGAAAGTAAGAACTCAGTAAATTGTAATCAAATCTCCAGAATTCCTTCACAAGAACCTAAATCAAGATCGGATCAATCCAGAATTGAAAAGGATCGAGCAAGAATTGAAGATCAAAGCCGAGTACCAAGAAGCGCGCGAACTCGAACCGATTTCAAGAAATCGACGAAGAAGACTTCGAAACTTGAAATTGAGCAAAGAGGACCTCCCGATTCATCATCTGGACTCAATAAACTTGAGTTTTGGCTTTGGAAACGCTTGATTTGGTGAAGAATCGAAGTAGTTATGCACCTTTGAAATCCAGGTACCTTCGGCGGAGATCGTCGCGAACCACCGTGGAGGAGATTTGATGTAACTTTTGATTCAAGCAACCAAATTCAATGAAATCAACGAGGAAATCCACAGAATTCGCCGGAGAATCGTCCTGGAGAAAGAATCTGGCAAGAAATCGTGAATTCTTGTGGTGGAGGATCGACAAACACGGCGGATCCGCGACGGACTTCTCTTCGAGGCTGGGTTGTTGATCGCGAGTTAGAAACAGAAAGATTTCGAAATTCTTGTGCCAGTTTGATCAAACCTGGCTCTGATACCATGAAAGATTTGATGATTGAGAGAATTTGAGAATTAGAGATTGAGAGAGAAAGAGATTTAGAGAGAAAAGAGAATGATCTTATTATGATTTTTAGAAAAATGAATTTTCATACTTACAAAGAGAGTGAGAGACATCTATTTATACTAATCCTATTCTAGACTTGTTTGGATACAGAGATACACTTATCATTAACCTACACAAGTCTAAGACAAACACATGGAGATGTCGCCAATACTTCACTTAGATGCATTCATCATTCTTCTTCATTCCAACAGTAACCAGAGATTAGAAATAAGCAGAGTCTAAACAAGATTATAAAAAAGTTCAAGATTTAAAGAGATTTTAAGAGAGTTTAGAGAGTTTAAAAAGAGTGTTAGGAAGTTTAGAGAGATTTAGAAAAAGATTAAAGAGATTATAGTATAATATAAGCAGAATAAACACAAAGACTTCCTTAAGGACTTTTGGATTCAACATGATCCCATATACTCATGATAGTATATGGAAACCAAGGTTCACTTCCCTTAAGATACTTCAAAAGGAACATATGGATTCAACTTAGTCCTAAATGCAAAGCATAATTCACCAAGGTTCACAATTGCCCTAAATCACCATTTAAATCAACATGACATAGATAAAGGTTTAGAAATAGCCTTGTTTTCATGGACAAAGGCTTTGATACTAAGCCTTTGCGGTTCAGCATAAGGAGAGTGGATCTGAATGATTGGGATGGAAGGTTCTTCCTTCACGGATTGAGCTCCTCCATTGGGACTTCTCTTCACTGGTAGTTTGGAAGAATTCCTGCAAAAATAAAACAAACCAAATACAAGACTTCTCATGTCTTCAAGGTTTAGACTCATAAGAGCAAATCCATGAGACTTATTTTTTTTTTTTTTTAAAAAAAGGTATATCAAAAAAATTAAGTTTTCTTTTCTTAAGGACTTTTGGATTCATCTTAACTTCTTATACTCATAAGAGTGAAGAAGATGATGGTTCTCTTCCCTTAAGACTCAAGAGGACTTTTGGATTCAACAAGGCCCTAAATGCTTTGCACAGTTAGCCAAGGTTCACTTCCCTCTTTATATATATCTCTCTCTCTTATCTTTAAGGTTTAAAATTGGATCATTTGATTCAACACAGTTTCTGATGCAATGCATACAACTATGGTTCTCCTTTCCAAAACCTTATATGAGTATAATCGGATGCATCATGCTTACAAGGCTTTTATTAGATTAGGATGATTTCTGATGTGGAGGTTCCATTTAAGTGGCAACCACAGAGCATACTTTTAATCCAACCTTAAGGCCTTAGGCATGGTTCTCTATACTACCACAACTAAGCAAGAGTTCCCTTAAAAACTCCAATGGACTTTGGTCTTCCTCATTTCATAAGAGAAGAAACTTAATCCAAGGTTTTAAAAAAAACCAAGACTCATGTATCAAACCGCAATATAGACAACATGGACTGATGAGTCCCATATTGAAAATCAAGAACAAGTTTCAAGAGATTGAAGATTAGTATTTAGGTGATTAGGAGAATGAGGAAAACATTTTGTTTCTTATTACTTGCTTGAATTACATTATGACAATTACATAGATTAAATAGATAGATTAGAAGGAATATCCAAAGTATCTACTAAAGCATCTAGGAGGCGTGGCATGGTGAGCTGGAGCTGACCGTTGGTGCTACCAAGTGTGGCCTTATCCAGTCCGCTTCTAGAACCTTTCTCCCCTTGAGTCTTTATAAATACTCCTTAATTCCAACACTCCCCCTCAAGTTTGACCATGGATGAATGGTTAAACTTGGATATCATGAGAAACCACCTCATTAAAAACCTTAGAATGCAAAACCCAGTGGGACAAAAACATTCTAAGGGAAAAAGAGTATGGTTCTCATGATAAGGAGAGACTAAGGGCTTGGAATTTCCATGAGTCCAAGCTTTGGTAGAATGAACTCACAGACTTTCAGGCTGGCTGCCTTTGTAAATATATCTGCCAATTGCTCAGAACTTCTTGTAAAGCATGGTAGTATAACTCCTTTCTCAACAGCTTCCCTGACCTTGTGGCAATCTACTTCAATGTGCTTAGTCCTCTCATGGAATACCGAGTTGGAGGCTATATGGATGACTGCTTGATTGTCACAGTGCATTGTGATGGGAGTCTTGACTTCAATTCCTAAGTCTTGGAGAAGAGCTTTGAGCCATATTGATTCGGTAGTCAGCTTCCTCATTGCCCTGTATTCAGCTTCAGCACTTGAACATGACACAACCTTATGCTTCTTGGTTTTCCATGTAACAAGATTTCCTCCAATAAAAGTGCAATATCCAGTAGTAGACTTCCTATCTTGTCTATCTCCAGCCCAATCAGCATCACAGTATCCCACAATCTCAGTGTTCCTATTGTTCCCCATCCAAATCCCTTGAGCATGAGTCCCTTTGAGGTATCTCAGGATCCGGTCTATCATCCTCCAATGGCACATCTTAGGCGCTTGCATATGCTGACTTACCTTATTCACAGCAAAGCACAAATCAGGTCTGGTGATAGTAAGATAAATTAACTTACCAACTAATCTTCTATAGAGTTTGGCATCCTCAAAGACGTCTTCTTCCTGCTCCCCCTGAGTTCCAACTTTATAACCCTCTTCTAATGGGGTCTTAGCTTCCTTAGCTTGTAGCATTCCTGCATCTGTTAGTAAATCAAGAATATACTTCCTCTGAGAAATAAACAAACCATCATTAGTCCTGCACACCTCAATCCCAAGAAAATATTTGAGTTCTCCAAGGTCTTTGATGTCAAAAACAGATTTCAAGTATTCTTTAGTAGAAAGGATTCCTACCTTGTCATTCCCTGAGATGATAATATCATCTACATATATGAGAATGACAACTATACCTGCTTGGCTCTGAAGTGTGAACAGGGTATGATCAGCTTCTGATCTTCTAAATCCTTTATCTCTCAGTGTAACACTCAATTTGTGATACCAGGCTCTAGGAGACTGTTTGAGACCATAGATTGCCTTTCTTAATCTTAGAACCTTCCCTGGAGTGACAGTATCTTCTAGACCAGGAGGTGGTGTCATGTACACCTCTTCCTCTAATTCTCCTTGAAGGAAGGCATTCTTGACATCCATCTGCCATAGATCCCATTCTAAGTTGGTAGCAAGAGAAAGAATGACTCTCACTGTATGAAGCTTGGCCACTGGAGCAAAGGTGTCCCTGTAGTCATCTCCATACGTCTGAGTGAAGCCCCTTGCAACAAGCCTTGCCTTATATCTCTCCACTTCTCCATTGCTTCTGTATTTGATTGTGAACACCCATCTAGAGCTCACTGCCTTTTTGCCTTTTGGTAGATCAGACTCGTCCCAAGTATGATTCCTTTCCATAGCCATTCTTTCATCAGCAACAGCCTCTCTCCATACTCTGTGTTCCTTGGCCTCCTCATAGTGTTTAGGGACGCATTCTTGATCCAGGGTTCCAATAAAAACCTGATGTTCCTGAGGGATATGTGCTAAGTTGCAGACAGCCTGTTCTGGATGAGCAACAGCCTGATTGTTGTAATAGACCCTCGTGCTCTTCCAGTGTTCAGGTGGATACTTCACCCTTTTGCTTCTCCTTAATTCAACTGCTTCTTCTTCTTGAGCGGTTTGATCAGGTTGATTGTTTTGAGCAGCTGGTGATGAAGATGTAGATTGCTGGCCCTGGTTGTCCTGATTATGGACTTCTGAGTATTCAGGAATAGCATTCCCCCCTTCATGATCAGGACTATCACTTGGTTCATCCGGCCATGTTGTTGATTCTTCTGAGACTGGTGCTGTAGGAGTAGAAGACTGCTGAGGAATATGATTGAGACCGAGATCCTCTAGAAGTTGTCTGAGACTGGAAGCTCTATCTTCTGAAGAAGATGATATATCCTTAATGTCTTCCCACTTCTGTCCATCATAGAAACTTCTGTTCTCTAGAAATTGAACATCTCTTGACACCATAACTCTCCTTGTATCTGGTACATAGCACTTGTAGCCCTTCTGTGTTGGAGAGTATCCAAGAAAAATAGCCCTTATGCTCTTTGCATCTAGCTTACTTCGGTGGTCACCTGGGATATAGACAAAGCACACGCATCCAAACACTCTTAAATGATCAAGAGAGGGTTTAGTTTTATTAAGTACCTCAAAGGGTGACTGGTCAGAGAGAATGCGAGTAGGTGTTCTATTGATGAGGTAACATGCCGTGACCACTGCATCACTCCAAAACCTCTTTGGAACATGCATGTGAAACATTAAAGTCCTAGCTGTTGGAATGAAGAAGAATGATGAATGCATCTAAGTGTGTATTGGCGACATCTCCATGTACTTGTCTTAGATTTGTGTAGGTTAATGATAAGTGTATCTCTGTATCCAAACAAGTCTAGAATAGGATTAGTATAAATAGATGTCTCTCACTCACTTTGTAAGTATGAAAATCATTTTTCTAAAAATTCTAATAAGATCATTCTCTCTTTTCTCTCTAATCTCTTTCTCTCTCAATCTCTAATTCTCAAATTCTCTCAATCATCAAATCTTTCATGGTATCAGAGCCAGGTTTGATCAATCTGGTGCTTAAAATTTCGCATTCTTCTTCAACAAGTAATCGAATTTTCTTTGGTTACAAGTAATCGGATTTCGCGATTCAAATTCAATCCATATTCACCGCGTCCAATCTGCAAGATCTTGAAGGTTTTGATTAGATTCTTCATCAAGATCATCTCATCGGCGAATCCTGTTGATTTCCCCGTTGAAATCTTTGTTTTTGGTTGAGTAAATCAAAAGTTACGATCGATTCTTGCTCACGGTGGTTCGCGGTTGTTCATCGTCAGAAAACTCGACTGTTGATCGGTTTTTTCGTCAAGTATTCATCAAGTCTTCACCATCCAGTCCTCCTGAACATCCTCTTGACCGTGAGGGGGGAGAAGAGAGTACACATGCTCAAGATGATATTCTAGTTTCAGCATCAAAAAGGCCAAGGGATCAACCCAATCTTGTACAAGCCGCTTTGGAGGAAGAAACAAATCAACCTGTGGCACTCAGACGAAGTACAAGGCAGAGGTTCCCAGCTGAAAACTGGAAGAATACAAGGGTGTACTACAACCACAATGCAGTAGCACATCATGATCAGGGAGTATGTTCTTTAATTAGTATTCCTACTAATCATGTTGCTTTTATTGGACAGTGGCGTTACTAAAGGCAGCTCAGTCTAGTGTGATAAGCACTCTGGTCACTTGATAAGGAAGGGATAGTCACACATGATAAGATGAGAAGATAAGGAAGCATGTATGTTGATAAGTTCAGTTGCAACGGTCCTATATGTACTCTTACTTATCCCTAGCCTAGGCGACCTAGGAGTCTTTCTATTTAAGGCTATGCAGCCTCCTTGTAATCGCTCACTCTAATATAATAAGATTCTATTCTATTCCTCTTATGGCTAAACTCTATATGTTCTTGATATGTTCTTGATGTTTATAATCTAATCTATTCAAAACTTCTCCTTAATCTTTCCTAAAACTAACATGGTATCAGAGCAGGATATGATTCTCACATAGCTTCCGCATTCTTAAACTCATTCCTTCTCTTCTACTCTTTATATTTCTGGCTATACCCCAAACGCTTCCCTTGAGATAAACATGTTTAAGTCTGTCTTCTCTGAGATCCAGGATCCTCAGAACCATGGGTGATGAGTTGAAGAAGACTAGGCATGGTTATCTCTCGCGTTTAAGTTGTTTTCAAGTTTAGCCGGCTTTTTCACCATTGTTGTACGGACACATTTCTGGATAGTGAGTTCTTAGTGTAAAAATAGCTGCTTTCTGTGTTGGGGTAGTAAAAGGAGTAAGCTTGAACTCATTCATGGCCTAAATAATACAAGGGGAGTTGTTTAGAGCTAAGTGGGTGTGTGTCCGTACTCACCTTCTTCGACCAAACCCGAACCAGAGTCCGTACACTACACCAAAACTGTCTAAAAATAGCTCATTTATCCTAAAGGTAGGTCATTTCTAGCTTACCAAAGAACGGCTTAAGGTCTTAGAAGGGTAGAGTTGCATCCTGAGCATAAACCTTCTTAAACCTTGTGCACCCTGTTTTTCTCAAACCCTCGTGTTCTCAAACCCTCGTGTTTTTCATAAAACCTACCCCTTTCAAGATGGAGAACACACGGCCCATGGTCATTCCAGTCACACTCAAAGGCCTTAACTACCTTCTCTGGTCTAGAATGGTAAAAACTACTCTCGGTGGCCGAGGACTTGGAATGCATCTCCTTCTTGATGAAGCTCCACCTAAGACGTTTCAACAGGAGGATGGACAGGAGATTATGATTGTGGATGAAGAAAAATGGATTCAAGAGGATCAGTTTGTTCTGTCTATCATTCAAAGTTCATTGGATGGACCTATCTTGGAGGCATACTCGTATTGTGAAAGTGCTAGGGAGCTATGGGAAACACTCAAGAAGGTTTACGGTAACACTACAAATTTAAGTAGGGTGTTTGAAGTGAAGAGAGCAATCAACAACCTTCACCAAGAGGACTTGGAGTTTACAGCTCATTTTGGCAAGTATCGCTCCTTGTGGGCTGAGCTTGAAATGTTGAGACCGAACTCAACTGATCCAGAGGTTCTCCTTGCAAGACGTGAACAAGACAAGGTTTTTGGTCTCCTTCTCACCCTGAATCCTATGTACAATGACTTGATCAAGCACCTCCTGAGATCAGATAAGCTTCCATCCCTAGAAGAAGTTTGCGCTTACATCCAGAGGGAACAAGGCTCTCATGGTCTTCTAAGTGGAAAGGGAGAGCTTGTGACAGCAAGGTGTCTACTTCAAGCAAGATGACAGAAGGGGGTCGTTCTGTGAGCACTGCAAGAGGAAGGGCCATACTAAGGAAAAATGCTGGATTCTCCACCCACATCTAAAGCCATCCAAGTTCAGAGATGTCCGAGCCAATATCACCAAGGCTAAAGCTGACCAGGGAACATCCTCACGCAATCCAGAGGAAGATGGAATGGCGGTGATCAATGCTCAAGCTGCACAAGTAGCCGGTCAAGATCAAGTGGTGAAGCGGTCAGAACTGGATGCTCTTATCAAAGCCCTGAAAGAAAGCTATGGTAATGGTATGGGGTTCTCTTTTCATGCTACTGCTCATACTATAAAACTGGATGAAAGACCATTAGTGATTGATTCTGGAGCATCCCATCATATGATTAGCAATATTGAACTGATTAAGGACTTAGAACCGGCTAAGGGTCATGTTGTGATTGCAAATGGGGATAGAATTCCAATTAAAGGGGTAGGAAACTTAGAACTATTTGATAGAAAGACTAGAGCTTTCTTTATGCCTGATTTCACCTCTAATTTAGTTTCTGTTCATAAGGCCACAAATGACTTGGATTGCAATGTTATCTTCACTCCTAATGATGTACATTTTCAGGATATTAAGACAAGCAAGTTGCTTGGGAAAGGAAGAACTAAGGATGGTCTTTATCTGCTGGGAAATGATCAACCTTTAGCTTCTGTTTTATGTTCTTTAAATTCTACTCCTGTTTATGCTAATAATGTGTTATGGCACGCTAGACTAGGACACCCTCACTCTCGGGCTTTAGGCTTGATGTTACCTAATGTTGTGTTTAAAAATGATAATTGTGAGGCATGTATCTTAGGTAAACATTGCAAGTCTGTTTTCACTAAGTCTGGAACCGTTTATGAAAAGTGTTTTGATCTTGTGCATTCAGATGTGTGGACTGCTCCTTGCTTATCTAGAGAGAATCAGAAATATTTCATTACTTTCATAGATGAGAAATCCAAATACACCTGGATAACCTTAATGCAATCAAAGGATAGAGCTTTAGAGGCCTTTGTGAACTTTCAAAATTATATCACTAACCACTTCAATGCAAAGATTAAAATCTTTAGAACAGACAATGGTGGAGAGTATACAAGTCATGCCTTCAGAGATCATCTCAATAAGCACGGAATTCTCCATCAAACGAGTTGTCCCTACACACCCCAACAGAATGGTGTGGCTGAGAGAAAGAATCGTCACCTGATGGAAGTAGCCAGGGCAATGATGTTTCATACAAAGGTTCCTAAGAGGTTTTGGGGAGATGCTGTCCTTACCGCATGTTATCTTATTAACAGGACTCCTACCCGAGTCCTCAATGATCTCTCCCCATTTGAGGTATTAAACGCTCTTAAACCTTCTCTAACCCACTTGAGAGTGTTTGGTTGCCTGTGCTTTGTTTTGATTCCAGGAGAGAACCGAACCAAGCTTGACGCTAAGAGTGCACGGTCCATGTTCATTGGGTATTCTACTACCCAAAGAGGCTACAAGTGCTATGACCCTGAAGCTAGGAAGGTGTTGGTGTCTCGTGATGTTAAGTTTATTGAGAACACTGGCTACTATAGTGATCAAAAGTGGGATAACTTGGTTGATCTTGCTGGTTCTTCCCTGGACCGGGCCACTAGCCTTCGGAATATCCTTGATCATCTTGGCATACCTTCACCATTCCAACCTGGTTCTACCGGTGTTCCATGTCCTCAACCTAGTTCATGTCCTGTTCCTGGCTTGGCTCCTGTTCAACCAGCTGTCCCGCATGAAATTACCTCGACCTGGTCAGAACCTAGCTCACCCGGAGGTGGTCCAACATTGTCCCGGACTGGACCAAGCTTGCCGCAGCAAGACCTTAACTCTTCCCGGCCAGACATTGATCGTGAGGGGGGACATCTTGAAGAAGACAGTGATCAAGAGAGGACCGGCTCTTCTTCTGAAGGTCACGATCAAAGGCAAGAGCGGGAAGAAGAACCATCAGGGACAGCTCAACCTCTAAGGAGAAGCACAAGACTCAGGAAGGATCCATCAAACTGGGTGAACACAAGGGTCTATTACAATGCAAATGCGGTTGCTCACCCCTCTCAAGTTGTTTGCTCATTTGCTTCATTCCCTGAAGAGCACAAGACCTTTATTAGCAGCCTGGATCAGGGACACATTCCAACATCCTATGAAGAGGCTAAGGAACTCAAAGTCTGGAGGGATGCTATAAGTGATGAGACAGAGGCCATGGAAAGGAATCACACATGGGATGAAGCCGTGTTACCCAAGGGAAAGAAGGCAGTGAGCTCAAAGTGGGTATTTACGATCAAATACAAGAGTAATGGAGATGTGGAAAGATATAAGGCCAGGTTGGTCGCAAGAGGCTTCACTCAGACCTATGGAGAAGATTTTGGTGATACCTTTGCCCCTGTAGCAAAACTCCATACCGTGAGGATTGTCCTATCCTTAGCAACAAATCTGGATTGGGAATTGTGGCAGATGGATGTAAAGAATGCCTTCTTGCAAGGAGAGCTAGATGAAGAGGTGTACATGCGGCCACCTCCAGGTCTAGAAGGGATTGTTCAACCAGGCAAGGTCTTGAGATTGAGAAAGGCTATTTATGGATTAAAACAATCACCTAAGGCCTGGTATCACAAGTTAAGCATGACACTAAGGGACAGAGGATTCAGGAAATCAGAAGCTGATCACACACTGTTCACATCTCCTAGCCGGTCAGGTATCATAGTTGTGTTGGTCTATGTGGATGATATCATTATCACAGGTGATGATAGGGAAGGGATCAAGGAAACCAAAGCCTACCTTAAGTCCATCTTTGACATTAAAGATTTAGGCTTGCTTAAGTATTTCCTAGGGATTGAGATATGTCGCTCTAAAGAGGGATTATTCTTATCTCAAAGGAAATACACACTTGACCTTTTGTCTGAAACAGGAAAGCTAGATGCAAAACCAGTGACCACACCTCTGGAGGACAGTTACAAAGCTATCAATGAGGGGGAGCTTGAAGATCAACCATTCAATAATCCGCAACTCTACAGAAGACTAGTAGGTAAGTTAATCTATTTAACTCTTACTAGACCTGATCTTTGCTTTTCTGTGAATCAGGTTAGCCAGCATATGCAAGAGCCGAAGGTCCATCATTGGAACATGCTGGAGAGAATTCTTAGATACTTGAGAGGAACTTCTGAGCAAGGAATCTGGATGGGAGCCAATGGAAGCTCAGAAATAGTGGGATACTGTGATGCTGACTGGGCTGGTGATAGAGAAGACAGGAGGTCTACCACATGCTACTGTACCTTTGTTGGTGGAAACTTGGTCACATGGAAGACAAAGAAGCAGAAGATTGTGTCTTGTTCAAGCGCAGAGGCTGAATATCGTGCAATGAAGAAGCTCACCAATGAGTTAACATGGATCAAGGCCATTCTGAAGGACTTGGGTATAGAAACAGTTAGACCAATGACCATGCATTGCGACAACCAAGCAGCCATTCACATAGCATCCAATTCTGTATTCCACGAGAGAACTAAACACATAGAAGTTGACTGTCACAAGGTGAGGCAAGCAGTGGAGCAAGGAGTAGTCTTACCATGCTACACCAGAAGTATGGATCAACTTGCGGATATCTTCACCAAGGCAACAACTTCTAAGGTATATGAGTCCATTCTACCTAGGCTTGGACTCTTTGATATGTCTTATCCATGAATCCTCTAATCATAAGCAATCATACTCTTTTTCCCTTATGGTGCTTTTGTCCCATTGGGTTTTACATCATAAGGTTTTTAATGAGGTGGTTGTTTATGATTTCCAAGCTAAGTTCTTCATCAGAATTTAGCTTGAGGGGGAGTATTGGACAGTGGCGTTACTAAAGGCAGCTCAGTCTAGTGTGATAAGCACTCTGGTCACTTGATAAGGAAGGGATAGTCACACATGATAAGATGAGAAGATAAGGAAGCATGTATGTTGATAAGTTCAGTTGCAACGGTCCTATATGTACTCTTACTTATCCCTAGCCTAGGCGACCTAGGAGTCTTTCTATTTAAGGCTATGCAGCCTCCTTGTAATCGCTCACTCTAATATAATAAGATTCTATTCTATTCCTCTTATGGCTAAACTCTATATGTTCTTGATATGTTCTTGATGTTTATAATCTAATCTATTCAAAACTTCTCCTTAATCTTTCCTAAAACTAACAGCTTTCACTGTGAGTTTAGATAAAGAACAGATCCCTAAGAGCTATGAGGAGGCTATGGAGATTAAGGAATGGAGAGATGCCATTCAAGATGAGAAACAAGCTATGGAGAAGAATGGAACCTATGCCCCAGCCATTTTACCAAAAGGAAAAAAGGCTGTAAGTTCAAAATGGATATTCACCATTAAGTACAAAAGCAATGGTGAGATAGATAGGTATAAAGCTAGATTGGTGGCTAGAGGATTCACACAAACTTATGGTGAAGACTATAGGGATACCTTTGCTCCAGTAGCTAAACTTCACTCTGTTAATGTTGTTCTTTCTCTTGCTACTAACCTTGAATGGGATTTGTTCCAAATGGATGTTAAGAATGCTTTCTTACAAGGTGAACTAGAGGATGAAGTGTATATGACACCACCACCAGGTTTGGAAGATGAGGTTAATGGCGGCAACACTCTCAGACTAAGAAAGGCAATCTATGGTCTTAAGCAATCTCCAAGAGCTTGGTATCATAAGCTGAATGTAACTCTAAGGGATAGAGGTTTCAAAAGATCAGAAGTTGAACACACTCTGTTTACACTTAAGAGTAAGGAAGGTATTGTGGTTATACTTATCTATGTGGATGATATAATCATATCAGGAAGTGATAAAGTTGGTATTGAATCAACTAAAGCCTATTTGAAAAGTGTTTTTGATATTAAGGATCTAGGAGAATTGAAATATTTCTTAGGAATTGAAATATGTAGATTCAAGGAAGGTCTCTTTTTATCTCAAAGGAAATATATTGTGGATTTACTAACCTCCACAGGCATGTTTGAAGCTAAACCAGCTAAGACACCCCTTGAAGAAGGCTACAAAATAGAACCTGAAGGGGAGCTAGGAAATGACAAGTTTCATGATGCAAAATTGTATAGACAAGTGGTTGGTAAGCTTATTTACTTAACCATCACTAGACCTGACCTATGTTTTGCAGTAAATCAGGTATCTCAACATATGCAAGACCCAAGGACAAGGCATTGGGATATGATCATTCGCATTTTGAGATATCTGCAAGGAACTAAGGAACAAGGTATATGGATGGGATGTAATAAGAACACAGAGGTTGTAGGTTATTGTGATGCAGATTGGGCAGGAGACAGAGAAGATAGGAGAAGCACAACTGGCTATTGCACCTTCATAGGAGGTAATCTTGTAACTTGGAAGACTAAGAAGCAAAAGGTTGTGTCTTGTTCTAGTGCAGAAGCTGAATACAGGGCTATGAGGAAACTCACAACAGAATGCATCTGGTTGAAGCAACTCCTCTTTGACATCTTAGGCGAGAGCTTAGAATCACCAATCACTGTCCATTGTGATAATCAAGCTGCCATACACATTGCCTCTAACTCTGTGTTTCATGAGAGAACCAAGCATATTGAGGTTGACTGCCATAAGGTAAGGGAAGCTATTGGAAATGGTACAATTCTACCTTGCTACACAAGGAGTGAAGATCAGCTAGCTGATGTGTTTACCAAAGCTGTAACCTTGAAGACAGGCGGTTCCATCTACCCTAGACTTGGTTTGATGTCTCTTCCACACCAATGATCCCAACATGGAGTGTTATACTCTTTTTCCCTAGAAAAGGTTTTGTCCCAATTGGGTTTTCCTTCTCTAGGTTTTTAATGAGGTAATGCTTCATGGTTGCAAGCTTAGGCATTCTCCATGTCTTAAGCTTGAGGGGGAGTGTTGGAATGAAGAAGAATGATGAATGCATCTAAGTGTGTATTGGCGACATCTCCATGTACTTGTCTTAGATTTGTGTAGGTTAATGATAAGTGTATCTTGTTGGAATGAAGAAGAAATGATGAAAGATGAAAGCCTTCACTTACAAGTATAAAGGCGTGAGTATCTAGGTCAAAGGAGAGTGTCTAAGGCTTGTTTGTGTTCTAGTGTTATGTTATCCTTATAAGCCATTCAAGTATAAGGCTATCCTTGTTTCCAAACAAGTCTAGACTAGATTAGTATAAATACCTTACTCTCTTCACATTTGTAAGTAAGATGAATCATTCTCTTCATAATAATAAAAATAAATCCTTTCTCTCTCTAAAACTCTCTCTTCACCAATGGTGAATCATTATTTCTCATTCTCACATGGTATCAGAGCAGGTTTCGATCGATTCTCTTCATGAAACCTTCAAAATCTTCAAGTTCTTGCGCTACCTTCAAAACCAAGGCTGCCGAGAAGTCCGCCATCTTTGATCGTGAATTCCGATCGAACCACGACAGATTTTCACGATCTGTTTTCTCTGGATTGTTCTCCGGCGAATTCTGAAGACTCGACAACTTGAATCGCATCATTTGGCCACGGGAATCAAAAGATATGAGTTTGCTTGCAACAGATATCCGCGATCGTCTTCCTCCGCGAAGGTCTCCATTGAAGCGATCATAAAAGCTCGAGATCTTCATCAATTTCAATCAAACCACCGCCAAAACTGTAGAAGAAAGAGTCCTGTTGAAGAATCAAGAGGTCCGGTCTTACCCTAAGGTGATTTTAAAGACGTTCTTGATCAGTTCTTCTCGACGGCGTCGCGATCGGCTCCATCGGGAATCTCCGACTTTGCAACAAGCATAACTTCTTCAAAACTTCATCAAATCACGCGATTCCAAAGCCAAAACTCAAGTATATTGAGTCTAGTTGATGAATCGGGAGGTCCGCTTTGCCCCTTTCCAGGTTTTGTAGCTTCCTTGCTCTGTTTCTTGAAATCGGTCCTGTTTCGTCCTCTTCTGGGTAATTGACTTCAATCTCTCAATTTACTCGATCTGTTTCGAATCTTGGACGATCAAATCTTAGTTTAGGATGTTGTGAAGAGGTTCAGAAAGTTTGATTGCAATCCAATGATTTTTTTACTTCAAGAAAGTGTTTCTTGCAAGATAAGAAAAAATTTCGAATTTGAAAAAAGGCGGGAATGTTGTTTTTGAAGTCTTGTTGGTTATTGAAAACGGTTTTCACCTCTGAATCATCTATGTCTGAGTAGTAAAGAGACGTTATAGTTGTTGGCAAGTGGTTAGGAGGAGGTTGGAGTTGTTAGGATCAGTTGCTCACTCGCCCTTAGCAAGTAGAGGGCGCGTGAGGTAGGTCTGTGTGTAGCGGCCTTTGTTGCATGATTTGAAGTGTCTAAACTCGTGATCCTGGTCAAAATCTTCAGGAGAATATGCTTAGTCTAGTAGATAAGGGACTAACCAGAGTTTGGAAGGCGTTTTTCAAGTTTTGTTTTAGGTTTCACATGCATACACTCATGGAGTGTGCAAAAGGAATGAACTATCTTCTTGTGGTCAAGAATGAATGGAAAATGCAAGGAAGAGAGGTTTGAAGAAAGGATAAACCTTCTAAGAAGGAGGTTTTAAATGATTCTACATAGGTTGCTGCTCCAAAGAAGGAGGCATTGCTTCACCACCAAAGGCGCTTTCAATGAAAGGGAGTGCCTAGATCAGAACCAGTTCCTAAACTCAAATGCAAAGACTTAGTATCAAAGTCTATGCATTCAGGCTATTTCTAAACTCTAATCCAACTATTTTATTGATTTCATTGATGGTTGTGTGAGTTAGAACTCTAGGAAATTTGGTATCTAGGTGGTTAGTAAATCATGAATTCTATTGAATTGTTTTCATGTATTTAGAAATTGTTAAAATGTGACATCTTGAACCTAGTTTAGCTAGCTGAATCATTTGTTAATGAATTGCATTGATCTTAAGGGAAGAGAACCTTGTCTTTTACTTAGAACAATAAGTTTAAGAAGGCATGTTGAATCCAAAAGTCCTTAGGCAGTGTTTAAAATTAAGTTTGGTTAATCTTAATCATTCTCTTTCACTCACTACCTTTTGTTTAGAATCTGTTTATGATCAACAGGTTAAAAGGCTTAAGGTGGTAGTTGATGTTTAGCTTGATTGTCTAACATAGGCAAAAGAAATCAAGTGGAAAAGACACAGCACATGGAGAATGAGTTAGAACCGATTGCCACCAAGAACAGCCACCACAAGGAGTGGAGAGGAAAGACTGGTGGAATGTGATGAATCAGCTCTCCCATGGAGTAATGTGTCATTTGGCGTGTGCTTGAAGTGAAAAACAACTCAGAACACATGCTGCAAGATCAAATCATAATCAATCACAAAGGAGGAATACTCACAAAGACTTAGTATCAAAGTCTTTGCAAAGGCTATCTCTAAACCTTTTACTTATTCCTTGATTGATTACATTCTCATTTAGAAATGTTCATAGGATGAAAGAGAACCTAGGAAGACTTTGCATTGCATTTAGAACCTAGATGGATCCAAAATTCACCTTGACATTCATCATCATCATTCTCTATTATTCTTCATCATTCTCTTAAAATCTCATCTATTCTACTTAACATCATATACTTTTAATCTCCAAATCTAATATTCTTCATATTCTTTGATACTTTAAATCTTCTATTCTCTAGACATTGTCTATTCTACTAGATACTTATAATCATTCTCTATACCAATTTAAGACATTCATTTATGCTCATTCTTCCAAACTTGACTCTTGTTCTTGTTTTTAGTGTCAAGCTTGTGGGGGGGAAAGGAAATGAGCATTCAATGGACAAAGAAAGGGCGGTTCATGAAGAGGATCCAAGTTGGCGCAAGGTGCTGTACCTTGGTCGGGCGGTTCATGGTCGAGCCTGGTACGTGGCTGGACTTCGCTGGATCGTGGCTGGTCGATGCTGGTACAAGTGGCGCATGAAGCTGGATCGTGGCAGGTCGAAGGTGAGGTGCTGGCCGTGCTAAGGTGTCTGGTTCAAGTAATCTCATGCCAAGGACGAGCTTGGTACATGGTCGGGCTTCTCGACCCGTGGCTGACTTCGCTGGTACATATACGTGGACCTGCTGGATCCTGATCGTTCTGCGGGATAGTATCTTCGACCTGGCCAGGTACTGGATCATGGACGTGCCTATGTCTGTGCTGAGTTTGGAATGGACAAGCTGGAGCTGGAGGTGCAAACAAGGACAATCACATTCAGGGAGTGTCTGGCACAAGCAAGGACAAAACAAGAAGTGGGTCTGGTGCAAACAAGGGCATTGAAGGTGTCTGGTGCATTCAAAAACTTTCAAGGCACAAAGAAGGATATTCCAAAAAGGAGATATCTGGTGCATACAAAGGCTTTCAAGTCACAAACAAGGACATTCAAAGATTAGTCTGGCACACTCAAGGGCTTCCAAGCTGTCTGCCAAAACCAAGTGAGCATAAGAAGTGTGCTCAGTCTGTTTCTCTCATGGAGGCCGCAAGTAAGGTCATCAAAATCATCTGTCATCAATTGAGGATTGAACCAATGGCCATCAAGCTACCAAGTCTCATGGAGAAGGAGTAAGCTGATGGAAAGTGATGAATCACCTCAGGACCAAATTCTCTCATCAAAGGTTCTATCTAGGATAAGTTCTTTAAACTCTATGATTTTTAGGTTGAGAATTTGGCTAGATATTATACTTGATACCAGACTTGATATTACTCAAGTTCTGGAATACTAATCTTTATTTTTTGAGTTGCTATGATGTTTTTAGATCAGGAAGTGATGAAAACAGTCATAAGCATGACTTACCCTACATCAATTAGTGGAAGCATGGTGGAAAAATGTTTAGGAGATAAGTGTGCTCACTCTACTTAAGCTTAATTCTACAATCTTATTCTCTTGAGTTAGGCTTATTGAAAGTAGAAGGTGAAGCAAAATGAAGCTGGTCAAAGGGGATCAAAAACATATAAGGGAAGAGAACCATGTGATCATGATGAATCCAGAAGAGAACCATGTGATCATGATGAATCCAAAGCCTTAATGTGGAGTCCTTAGAGAGCCAGACTGGTCTAGAACATATCATTCAAATCGCCATCCACTCTTATAAAAGGGAAGCTAAAATCATTCTTACATTATAATGCATTTGTTTAGCTTGTGAGAATTGATACATGCATGTATATGTATGTGAAACAGGTTTAAATTGAAGGCTTTAAGGAAAGCTGGATCATAATCACCTCTTAAAGACAAGGAGTCAAAAGAAAGGGGGAGAAATGGACCAGACTTAAAAGGAGCTTCAAGAGAACCATTCACAAGCGTTTGTCATTAAGGCCTTTATCCAAGGATATATGGAGCTCTCTGGTGAATTTAAAGCTCATAGATTCAATGGCCAATCCCTAAGCTAAGAAGACTTCACTCTTTTTCCCTTAGTATTGGTTTTGTCCCAAAGGGTTTTCCATACTAAGGTTTTTAATGAGGAAGTTCTTTAAGGTTACAAGCTTGGTTTCTATGAACATTAATCAAGCTTGAAAGGGAGTAAAGAGGAAGAAGGAGGAAGTCTCTTCATCTGTGCAAGTTCAACCATTCACCCATGCTTAAACTTGAGGGGGAGTGTTGGAATGAAGAAGAAATGATGAAAGATGAAAGCCTTCACTTACAAGTATAAAGGCGTGAGTATCTAGGTCAAAGGAGAGTGTCTAAGGCTTGTTTGTGTTCTAGTGTTATGTTATCCTTATAAGCCATTCAAGTATAAGGCTATCCTTGTTTCCAAACAAGTCTAGACTAGATTAGTATAAATACCTTACTCTCTTCACATTTGTAAGTAAGATGAATCATTCTCTTCATAATAATAAAAATAAATCCTTTCTCTCTCTAAAACTCTCTCTTCACCAATGGTGAATCATTATTTCTCATTCTCACATATCTCTGTATCCAAACAAGTCTAGAATAGGATTAGTATAAATAGATGTCTCTCACTCACTTTGTAAGTATGAAAATCATTTTTCTAAAAATTCTAATAAGATCATTCTCTCTTTTCTCTCTAATCTCTTTCTCTCTCAATCTCTAATTCTCAAATTCTCTCAATCATCAAATCTTTCACTAGCCACCTCCATCAAGTGCCGGTTCTTTCTCTCAGCAACACCATTCTGCTGAGGTGTATAAGGGCAACTTGTCTGATGTGTAATTCCTTTTTCAGCAAGAAAGTGTTTGAATGCATGACTCATGTACTCCCCAACATTATCTGACCTTAAACATTTGATTTGAACATTATATTGGTTAGAAATGTGAGATTGAAAGTTCTTAAACGCTTCTAAGACCCTATCCTTAGATGGAAGCAAGGTGATCCAAGTGTATTTTGATTTCTCATCTATAAAAGTAACAAAGTATTTATGATTATCTCTTGATTCACATGGTGATGTCCAAACATCAGAATGAATAAGTTCAAAACATTCATTGTAAATCGTTTTAGATAAGGGAAATACATTCCTACAATGTTTACCAAGGATACATGCTTCACATGAGTTGCTATTAAAAGATATCTTAGGAAATAGAAGTTCTAAAGCTTTCAAGTGAGGATGTCCTAGTCTAGCATGCCATAAACCATTTTTATTACTAGAAACATTAAGACTAGAAGCATTATTAATCGAACTATTAGAAGCTAATGATAAAGGCTGGAGATCTTCAAGCACATATAGATCATTCTTGGTTCCTCCTCTGCCAAGAACTCGCTTGGTTTCAATATCCTGAAAGAAGAAGTCATTAGGCCCAAAAGTAGCATAGCAATTAAGATCAGTGGTTGTTCTTTTCACAGATAACAGGTTTGAAGTAAATGATGGCATAAAGAAAGCTTTTGACTCTTTTCCAAACAACCTAAGCTTTCCAATTCCCTTAATAGTATTGGATTGAAGCCTTAGGCTTGAAGCTGATAAAGTTAATGAAGCCCAAGCCCAAATCAGAAGTTCAAGGTCTGTGCATTAGGCTGAGATAATGAAGTGAAGCCCAGGGTCTGTCCACACATGTGCAACACAAGGCCTGAATTAAGTAAGCCCAAACAAGCCCAAAACTGTCCAAGACACCTTCTAGAAGCTCTCCTAGGCGTGGGTTTGGAGAGGGAAGGAAGAGTCACATGTTGGCTTAACCAATTTGAATTTCTAGCTGTTAGGAGCTGTCACTTTCACCATTTGGTGAAGTGCCTTTGTCTTATCTATATTCTCTGGCTATAAATACATTGTATGCTCACCATAAATCAATCAAGGAAATAGAATCCTCCTTCCATACTCTCTGTCTCACAATCTCTCTCTATTATTCTCACTCTTGTTCTTCCATTATCAAATATAAACCCAGAAACTCTCCTACCTATTCTAACTATTATTCTGCAAATTCTAACATGGTATCAGAGCTTGGTTTTGGATCAAGCAAATTCTCTGTTTACTCTTGCAATAACTTGTTCTAATCTACTCACTCTGAGATTAATTAATCCTCAAAACCATGTGGTGCTGAGTTGTGAGAGGTTAGGATAGGTTATTTCTTGAGAATTACTCAACTCTCTTTCCTCAATTCAGCTACTCAACTCTCTTTCCAAACAAACCACTTTCTCAAAACCCTTACCATTTGCTTTCATCCAGTGGTTAATAGCTATACCCAACGGTCCCTAGCTCAAATTAAAACAAAAACGTGTGTAAACACCATGGAAAGTTCAAGAGTGGTTGTTCCAGTGACACTGAAAGGGGTCAACTACCTTTTATGGGCTAGAACCACCAAGACAGTGTTGTGTAGCCGTGGCTTATGGAGCCACATCCTCAAGAGTGAAACTTCCATTGCCATGACTGAAGAAGGTGGCCAAGAAGTCGCCATCATGAATAAAGACCGGTGGTTTCAAGAAGACCAACTGGTGCTATCCGTGATCCAAAACTCCCTTGAAGCATCTCTCCTTGAAGCTTATTCTTATTGTGAGACAGCCAAGGAGTTATGGGAGACACTTCAAAATGTTTATGGCAACACTTCCAATCTCAGTCGTTTCTTTGAAGTAAAGAAGGCCATTAATGAGTTAACTCAAGAAAACATGGAGTTCACTCAACACTTTGGCAAGTTCAGATCATTGTGGGCTGAACTTGAAATGCTTAGACCAAGCACCATGGATCCCAAGGTGCTAAATGAAAGACGTGAGCAAGATAAGGTCTTTGGACTCCTCTTGACTCTAAACCCAAGTTACAATGATCTTATCAAGCATATCTTAAGGTCAGACACTCTTCCAAGTCTTGAAGAAGTATGCAATAAGATTCAGAAGGAACAAGGATCATTAGGCCTCTTTGGAGGCAAAGGAGAGCTCATCACAGCCAACAAGGCAAATACCTACCAGAAAGGAGGCTTGAACCGTGGGGAAAGAAGAGGATTCTGTGATTATTGCAAGAAAAAAGGCCACACTAAGGACAAGTGTTGGATTCTCCATCCACACTTAAAGCCAAAATGGGTAAACCAACCAAGGGCCAATCTCTCCCAAGAAGCAACTCATGAGGCAAGAGCCAAGGCTAGCACTAGCTCATCCACGCCAACCAATGAAGAAGGGAAAGCCCTTGCAACATTTCAACAAGAATTCGTTAGAAAATCGGACCTTGATGCACTGATAAAAGCACTTAAGGAAGCTAATACCTCTGGTAACTCTTTTCAAGCTCTAAATCTCACTAAGCCACTTATTGTAGATTCAGGAGCTTCTCATCACATGATTAGTGACAAAAATCTACTTATCAATATGAAACCGGCTTTAGGAGATGTAGTAATAGCTAATGGTGATAAGATACCAATAAGAGGAATTGGAAACCTGAAATTGTTTAATAAAGAATCTGATAGATTTGCATAGATGATTATGTTATGAACAATGAGAGAAAGAGAATGAAGAATAAGTTTGCCATAAGAAGAAATCGATTATTCAAGTGTATTATACAAAGAGTGGCTACACTGCCCTTAAATAGAAAGCTAGCTAGGTTATTAGGTCTAGGGATAAGCACATGAGCTTATAGGACCGTTTACAAGAGTGTATATCACTTATTCATACTCCTTATCACACGCATACTCCTTCCTTATCACTCATGTGTTCCTCCTTCCTTATCACACGGCTAGCTATCACCATAATGGCTTGGTACCCTCTTCGTTATTCCTGTCCAATACTCCCCCTCAAGCTAAGTTCTGATGAAGATCATTAGCTTGGAAACTATGAACAATCACCTCATTAAAAACCTTATGGTGTAAAACCCAGTGGGACAAAAGCACACATAAGGGAAAAAGAGTATGACTGCTCATAGTTAGAGGAGTCATGGAAGCAAGATATCAACGAGTCCTAATCTTGGTAGAATGGACTCATATACCTTGGAGGTTGTAGCTTTGGTGAAGATATCTGCAAGCTGATCCACACTTCTAGTGTAGCATGGTAAGACTATCCCTTGCTCCACGGCTTGCCTCACTTTGTGACAGTCAACCTCAATGTGCTTCGTTCTTTCATGGAATACAGAATTTGAGGCTATATGAATGGCTGCCTGATTATCACAATGCATGGTCATTGGCTTGGTTGTCTCTATTCCCAAATCCTTCAGAATGGCCTTGATCCATGTTAGCTCATTAGTGAGTTTCTTCATAGCACGGTATTCAGCCTCAGCACTGGAGCAGGAGACTATCTTCTGTTTCTTTGTCTTCCATGTAACTAAGTTACCTCCAACAAAGGTGCAGTAGCCAGTAGTGGATCTCCTGTCCTCTCTATCCCCAGCCCAGTCTGCATCACAGTACCCTACTATCTCTGAACTCTTGTTAGCTCCCATCCAGATTCCTTGGTCTGAAGTTCCTCTCAGGTATCTAAGGACTCTTTCCAGCATGTTCCAGTGATGGACCTTGGGAGCTTGCATATGCTGGCTCACCTGATTCACAGAGAAACACAGATCAGGTCTAGTAAGAGTTAAATAAATCAACTTACCTACTAGTCTTCTGTAGAGCTTTGGGTTGTCAAATGGTTGATCTTCAATCTCCCCCTCACTAATAGCCTTGTAACTATCCTCCAATGGTGTAGTCACCGGTTTTGCATCTAACTTCCCTGTTTCAGACAATAGATCAAGTGTATACTTCCTTTGGGATAGAAATAGCCCTTCTGTAGAACGACATATTTCAATCCCTAGAAAATACTTAAGCAAGCCTAAATCCTTAATATCAAATATAGACTTGAGGTAAGCTTTGGTTTCTTCAATTCCTTTCCTGTCATTACCAGTGATAATAATATCATCCACGTAAACCAATACCACTATGATACCTGACTTGCTAGGCAAGGTGAAGAGGGTGTGATCAGCTTCAGACTTTCTGAATCCTTTTTCTCTCAGTGTCATGCTTAACTTGTGATACCAGGCTCTAGGAGATTGTTTCAATCCATAAATAGCCTTCCTCAATCTTAAGACATTGCCTGGTTGAACCATTTCTTCAAGTCCTGGAGGAGGACGCATGTAGACTTCTTCTTCTAGCTCTCCTTGCAAGAAAGCATTTCTCACATCCATCTGCCACAGTTCCCACTCCAGATTTGTTGCCAGAGATAAAACAATCCTCACAGTATGCAACTTTGCCACTGGAGCAAAAGTATCACCAAAATCTTCACCATAGGTCTGAGTAAATCCTCTTGCTACAAGCCTGGCCTTATATCGTTCTATATCTCCATTGCTTTTGTATTTGATTGTAAACACCCATTTTGAGCTCACTGCCTTCTTTCCCTTAGGTAGCACAGCTTCATCCCATGTGTGATTCCTTTCCATGGCTCCTGTCTCATCACTTATAGCATCTCTCCAGACTTTAACTTCCTTGGCTTCTTCATAAGAAGTAGGAATATGTCCTTGATCCAAGCTGCTTATGAAGACCTTATGTTCTTCAGGAAATGACGCAAAGGAACAGACAACTTGGGATGGATGAGCAACAGCACTTGCATTATAATATACTCTAGTATTCACCCAGTTTGATGGATCCTTCCTGAGTCTTGTACTTCTTCTTAGAGGTGGATCTTGCTGTGATGATTCTGCTGCTTGATCATGTTCTTCTTCCGGTTGGTCGAGGCTTTCAGAAGAGGAGATATCGCGGTCATGGTCTTCCTGAGTAGTTTGAGCATGATCTTGAACTTCTTCAAAAAGTGTTCCCCCCTCTCGATCAAGTGGAAGTTGAGGTGAGCTTGCATCAGTATTTGGGTGAGACAAACTTGGACTATGTGGAACGTGCGTAGCATGGTCAGGGCCCAAATGTGAGCAAGACTGTGGACGTTGGACATTTTCTGAACCTGGTTGCGTGGAGATAGGAATGCCAAGGTGATCAAAGATGTGTCGAAGATTGGTGGCCCGATCTGAGGAAACACTGGTCAAGTCAGCTAGATCATCCCATTGTTGATCACCATAATACCCTCTTTCTTCAATGAACTTAACATCCCGGGACACAAGCACCTTTCTGGCCACAGGGTCATAACATTTGTAACCACGTTGAGTAGTAGAGTACCCAATGAAGATAGACTTTGTACTCTTTGCATCAAGTTTGGTCCTGTGTTCACCTGGGACCAACACAAAGCACAAACACCCAAACACTTTAAGGTGAGTTAATGAAGGTTTTGTAGAATTTAATACCTCAAACGGTGAGAGATCATTGAGAACTCTTGTGGGAACTCTGTTAATGAGATAGCAAGCTGTAAGAACCGCATCTCCCCAGAACCTCTTTGGAACTTTGGATTGGAACATCATGGACCGAGCTACTTCCATTAAGTGGCGGTTCTTTCTTTCGGCCACACCATTCTGTTGAGGTGTATAGGGGCAGCTAGTCTGATGAAGAATCCCATGCTTATTAAGATGATCTTTAAACACACGGCCTGTATACTCCCCACCATTGTCTGACCTGAAGATTTTAATCCTTGCATTGAAATGATTAGTAACATAGTTCTGAAAGTTTATAAAGGCCTCTAAAGCTCTATCTTTGGATTGTAACAAGGTTATCCAGGTATATTTAGATTTCTCATCTATAAAGGTGATGAAATATTTCTGATTTTCTCTAGATAAGCAAGGTGCTGTCCAAATATCCGAGTGCACAAGATCAAAGCATCTTTCATAAACTGTTTTAGACTTAGGGAAGATAGATTTGCAATGTTTGCCCATGATACAAGCTTCACAATCATCATTTTTAAACACAACATCAGGAAACATGAGGCTTAAGGCCCTTGAGTGGGGATGTCCTAATCTAGCATGCCATAGTGCATTATTAGCATAAATAGAAACAGAATTGAAAGAACTGAAAACAGAAGCTAAAGGTTGATCCTTTCCCAGCAGATAAAGACCATCCTTAGTTATTCCTTTCCCAAGCAACTTGCTTGTCTTAATATCCTGAAAATGCACATCATTAGGAGTGAAGATAACATTGCAATCCAAATCATTTGTTGCCTTATGAACCGAAACCAAATTAGATGTGAAATCAGGCATGAAGAAAGCTCTAGTCTTTCTATCAAATAGTTTTAAGTTCCCTACCCCTTTAATTGGAATTCTATCCCCATTAGCAATAACAACATGACCTCTAGCCGGTTCTAAATCCTTGATTAATTCAACATTGCTAATCATATGGTGGGATGCACCAGAATCAATGACTAATGGTCTTTCATCTAGTTTTATAGAATGAGCAGAGTGAGCACAAGCATGAAAGGAGAAACCAAAATCATTACCATAACTTTCCTTTAAGGCTTTGATAAGAGCATCTAGTTCAGACCGTTTCACCACTTGATCTTGGTTAGATACATGCGCAGCTTGAGCATTGATCACGGCCATACCATCCCCTTCAGAACTACGTGAAGATGTTGCTCCTTGGTCTGCCTTAATCTTGGTAACGTTTGCTCTAGCATCTTTGAATTTGGATGGCTTGAGATGTGGGTGAAGGATCCAGCATTTTTCCTTAGTATGACCCCTCCTCTTGCAGTGTTCGCAGAATGATCCTCTCCTTTCATCTGGTTTGAAGTATACTCCCTTGTTTGCGGTGACCAGCTCTCCCTTTCCACTAAAGAGACCGTGAGATCCTTGTTCTCTCTGAGTATAGGAACATACTTCCTCAAGTGTTGGGAGCTTTTCTGATCGGAGGAGGTGTTTGATCAGGTCATTATACATAGGATTAAGAGTAAGAAGAAGGCCAAAGACCTTGTCTTGTTCACGCCGTGCAAGTAGAGTCTCTGGATCAGTGGAGTTTGGTCTGAGCATTTCAAGTTCAGCCCAGAGGGAGCGAAACTTGCCAAAGTGGGCTGTGAATTCTAAGTCTTCTTGGTGAAGGTTGTTGATCGCCCTTTTTACCTCAAAGACCCTGCTGAGATTTGTGGTATTGCCATAGACCTTCTTAAGAGTTTCCCATAACTCCTTAGCACTTTCACAGTAAGAATAGGCTTCTAAGATGGGTGCATCCAGAGAGGTTTGAATAATAGATAGAACAAACTGATCCTCCTGAACCCATTTCTCTTCATCAACGACCATTATTTCCTGTTCATCTTCTTGGTGGAACGCTTTTGGTGGAGCTTCATCTAAGAGGAGGTGCATTCCAAGACCACGACCACCCAGAGTGGTCTTTACCATTCTAGACCATAGCAAATAGTTGAGACCTTTGAGGGTAACCGGTATAACCATGGGTCTTGTATTCTCCATTCAAGGCAAGCCGTACAGAGCACGCAAGGGTTTTGGAAGAATGAGAAGCTTATCAAGCTCCAATACTCAAATAACACTACTAAGACTTCAAGACGGCCCTTGGGAAGAAGAGAATAGCCTATCTTAAGACCAAAGGAGCTATCTTTCTGAGTAAAAACAGAGTTTGTACGGACTCTGGTTCGAGACGGGACGAAGAAGACGAGTACGGACACACACCTTCTTTGAGCACAACGTCTTCTCTTGTGCCTTTTTAGTCACGGATGAGCTGAAGGTTGCTTCTCCTACCACTTAAGTGAGGAAAGAGACGAACTTGAAGGAAATAGAGTAAACCCAGAAGAGTGTCCGTACAGCAATGGCGAAGAACACGCAAAACTCTTATAACAACTCAACACTCAAGATAACCACACCTAGTCTTCTTCAGCTCAATACTCATGGTTTTGAGGATCTTTAGACCTTAGAGAAGACAGACTCAGCTATAGTTATCTTTGTGAAAGCGTTTGAGAAAGCGTTTGAAAGAGGGTTTTAGAAATACAAGAACACGAAGGAGAAGATTAAGGCAAACAAGAGATTTGGTGAGAATGAGAGTGCAGAAGATTATGAGCGAATCAAACCCGCTCTGATACCATGATAGATTTGCATAGATGATTATGTTATGAACAATGAGAGAAAGAGAATGAAGAATAAGTTTGCCATAAGAAGAAATCGATTATTCAAGTGTATTATACAAAGAGTGGCTACACTGCCCTTAAATAGAAAGCTAGCTAGGTTATTAGGTCTAGGGATAAGCACATGAGCTTATAGGACCGTTTACAAGAGTGTATATCACTTATTCATACTCCTTATCACACGCATACTCCTTCCTTATCACTCATGTGTTCCTCCTTCCTTATCACACGGCTAGCTATCACCATAATGGCTTGGTACCCTCTTCGTTATTCCTGTCCAATAGAATCAACAGCCTTCTATATGCCCACATTCACCTCAAACTTGCTAAGTGTTAAGAAAACAACCTCTGATCTTAATTGTTATGCTATATTTGGTCCTAATGATGTTTACTTTCAGGATATTAAGACTAATAAGGTGTTTGGAAAGGGAGTGTCCAAGGATGACTTGTATGTGCTTGAAGACACACAACCAGATTTCTCTTTATCTATTGCTTTCAACTCTGTTTTGAATAAGGCTAATAGTACTATTTGGCATTCTAGATTAGGACATCCTCACTCTAGGGCTTTAGAACTATTGTTGCCAAATATGTCTTTTAAAAATGATGAATGTGAAGCTTGTATACTAGGTAAACATTGTAAATCAGTGTTTCCTAAGTCTACAACTATATATGAAAATTGCTTTGATCTCATTCACTCTGATGTTTGGACTTCACCATGCACATCTAGAGACAACCATAAATACTTTGTTACATTCATAGACCAAAAATCAAAATATACTTGGGTAACACTATTGCCAACAAAAGATAGAGTCCTAGAAGCCTTCACTAAATTTCAAATGTATGTGACTAACCATTATAATGCCAAGATCAAAATTTTTAGATCAGATAATGGAGGGGAATATACAAGTCTAGCATTCAAACAGCACTTAGATAAACATGGAATCATCCATCAAACAAGTTGTCCTTACACGCCCCAACAAAATGGAGTGGCTGAAAGAAAGAACAGGCATCTCATGGAAGTGGCACGGTCTATCATGTTCCAAAGCAATGTCCCATAGAAGTTTTGGGGAGATGCACTTGTTACCGCTTGCTACCTCATCAATAGACTCCCCACAAAAATCTTGGAGGATTTATCCCCATTTGAGGTACTTAATAAGAGTAAACCATCACACTTACGTGTCTTTGGGTGTGTTTGTTATGTTCTTATTCCAGGAGAACAAAGGAATAAGTTAGAAGCAAGAAGTGTGAAAGCCATGTTTATAGGGTATTCCACTACCCAAAAGGGATACAAGTGCTACAATCCAGAGACTAGAAAGGTGCTAGTCTCACGAGATGTGAAGTTTGTAGAAGCAAAGGGGTTCTATGAAGATAAGAATTGGGATGATCTTAAAGATCTCTCCCAATCTCCATCAGACCGAGCTACCAATCTTAAACATCTTATGGAGAACCTAGGAATCTCATTCCCTAATGCACCAGCTGCTTCTCCATCACCAGCCACTTCTTCTCCTCTTCCTCCTTTTGATGTTGCCCCGGCTATTCCTCTTGATCATGAGGGGGGCACAGAGGATGAACAAGAGATTGCATCTGAATCACACGACCAGGATGCAAGCTCTAGTGTCCATAATCAAGAAGAATATGCGCCAGAAGTTCAGACTGAGGAAGAAGAATATCAAGAAGAACAAGTGGTGCTAAGGAGAAGCCAAAGGGTGAAGAAACCAGCCTCAAATTGGATCAATACCAGAGTCTACTACAATGCACAAGCAGTAGCCCATCCAACACAAGTGATTTGCTATCTACCTCATATTCCTTCAGAACACCAAGCCTTTACAACAGCTCTAGATCAAGGGCAGGTTCCAAGAGACTATGAGGAAGCTATGGAGCATAAGGTGTGGAGAGAAGCAGTTAAGGCTGAATGTAAGGCCATGGAGATCAATCACACTTGGGATGAAGCTGATCTACCTAAGGACAAGAGGACAGTGAGCTCAAGATGGATCTTCACCATCAAATACAAAAGCAATGGAGAGATAGAACGATACAAGGCTAGATTGGTAGCAAGAGGGTTCACTCAGACCTATGGAGAAGACTACCATGATACATTTGCACCAGTAGCCAAACTACACACTGTAAGAGTTTGAAAGATTTGATGATTGAGAGAATTTGAGAATTAGAGATTGAGAGAGAAAGAGATTTAGAGAGAAAAGAGAATGATCTTATTATGATTTTTAGAAAAATGAATTTTCATACTTACAAAGAGAGTGAGAGAAATCTATTTATACTAATCCTATTCTAGACTTGTTTGGATACAGAGATACACTTATCATTAACCTACACAAGTCTAAGACAAACACATGGAGATGTCGCCAATACTTCACTTAGATGCATTCATCATTCTTCTTCATTCCAACACTCCCCCTCAAGCTTAAGACATGGAGAATGCCTAAGCTTGCAACCATGAAGCATTACCTCATTAAAAACCTAGAGAAGGAAAACCCAATTGGGACAAAACCTTTTCTAGGGAAAAAGAGTATAACACTCCATGTTGGGATCATTGGTGTGGAAGAGACATCAAACCAAGTCTAGGGTAGATGGAACCGCCTGTCTTCAAGGTTACAGCTTTGGTAAACACATCAGCTAGCTGATCTTCACTCCTTGTGTAGCAAGGTAGAATTGTACCATTACCAATAGCTTCCCTTACCTTATGACAGTCAACCTCAATATGCTTGGTTCTCTCATGAAACACAGAGTTAGAGGCAATGTGTATGGCAGCTTGATTATCACAATGGACAGTGATTGGAGATTCTAAGCTCTCGCCTAAAATGTCAAAGAGGAGTTGCTTCAACCAAATGCATTCTGTTGTGAGCTTCCTCATGGCCCTGTATTCAGCCTCTGCACTAGAACAAGATACAACCTTTTGCTTCTTAGTCTTCCAAGTTACAAGATTACCTCCTATGAAAGTGCAATAGCCAGTTGTGCTTCTCCTATCTTCTCTGTCTCCTGCCCAATCTGCATCACAATAGCCTACAACCTCTGTGTTCTTATTACATCCCATCCATATACCTTGTTCCTTAGTTCCTTGCAGATATCTCAAAATGCGAATGATCATATCCCAATGCCTTGTCCTTGGGTCTTGCATATGTTGAGATACCTGATTTACTGCAAAACATAGGTCAGGTCTAGTGATGGTTAAGTAAATAAGCTTACCAACCACCTGTCTGTACAATTTTGCATCATGAAACTTGTCATTTCCTAGCTCCCCCTCAGGTTCTATTTTGTAGCCTTCTTCAAGGGGTGTCTTAGCTGGTTTAGCTTCAAACATGCCTGTGGAGGTTAGTAAATCCACAATATATTTCCTTTGAGATAAGAAGAGACCTTCCTTGAATCTACATATTTCAATTCCTAAGAAATATTTCAATTCTCCTAGATCCTTAATATCAAAAACACTTTTCAAATAGGTTTTAGTTGATTCAATACCAACTTTATCACTTCCTGATATGATTATGTCATCCACATAGATAAGTATAACCACAATACCTTCCTTACTCTTAAGTGTAAACAGGGTGTGTTCAACTTCTGACCTTTTGAAACCTCTATCCCTTAGAGTTACATTCAGCTTATGATACCAAGCTCTTGGAGATTGCTTAAGACCATAGATTGCCTTTCTTAGTCTGAGAGTGTTGCCACCATTAACTTCATCTTCCAAACCTGGTGGTGGTGTCATGTACACTTCTTCCTCTAGTTCACCTTGTAAGAAAGCATTCTTAACATCCATTTGGAACAAGTCCCATTCAAGGTTAGTAGCAAGAGAAAGAACAACATTAACAGAGTGAAGTTTAGCTACTGGAGCAAAGGTATCCCTATAGTCTTCACCATAAGTCTGTGTGAATCCTCTAGCCACCAACCTAGCTTTATACCTATCTATCTCACCATTGCTTTTATACTTAATGGTGAATATCCATTTTGAACTTACAGCCTTTTTTCCTTTTGGTAAGATGGCTGGGGCATAGGTTCCATTCTTCTCCATAGCTTGTTTCTCATCTTGAATGGCATCTCTCCATTCCTTAATCTCCATAGCCTCCTCATAGCTTTTAGGAATCTGTTCTTTATCTAAACTCACAGTGAAAGCAACATGATTAGTAGGAATAGTAATTAGAGAACATACTCCCTGATCATGATGTGCTACTGCATTGTGGTTGTAGTACACCCTTGTATTCTTCCAATTGTCAGCTGGGAACCTCTGCCTTGTACTTCTTCTGAGGGCCACAGGTTGATTTGTTTCTTCCTCTAAAGCGGCTTGTACAAGATTAGGTTGATCCCTTGGCCTTTTTGATGCTGAAACTAGAATATCATCTTGAGCATGTGTACTCTCTTCTCCCCCCTCATGGTCAAGAGGATGCTGTTCAGGAGGACTTGATGGTGGAGAGGGCAGTGAGTGAATGTTGGATGAACTTGAAGTACTAGCGCCACTAGATGAATCATGGACAGCCCCGGGGACTAAGGTAGGACGAGACGAGCTTGAAGCAACGTCACATGGATCATGTGTTGACTGGTCAGGTTCAGGGACGGTTTCACTTCTTGGACGGTCATGACCAGAAGTCGTCCGGTTGGATGCAGCCGGATCATGCCAGCTATTAGTCGGACCTGGACCCTGTTGCTGCGGTACATGGACAGGAGCTGGTTGGTGAGGCTGGACTATGCCAAGGTTTTCTAAAATTTTCCTTAGGTTCTCAGCCTGATCAGAATTTGATGTAGATATGTCTTTAAGATCTTCCCAAGTTCCATCTTCATAGAATCCTTTATTCTCTTGGAACTTGACATCCCTAGACACCAGAACCCTTCTAGATTCTGGATTGTAGCATTTGTATCCTTTCTGAGTAGGGGAGTATCCTAGAAACATAGCCTTGATGCTTTTTGGTTCCAGCTTATTCCTAAGTTCCCCTGGCACCAAAACAAAACAAACACACCCAAAAATTCTTAAATGATCAATAATTGGCTTGGTTTTGTTTAATACCTCAAAAGGACTCAAATCATCTAGAACTTTGGTTGGAGTTCTATTGATTAGATAACATGCAGTTAGTAATGCATCTCCCCAAAATCTTTTGGGAACCTTCTTGTGAAACATCATTGTTCTCACAACCTCCATCAAATGTCTGTTTTTCCTCTCAGCTACTCCATTTTGTTGTGGAGTGTAAGGACAGCTTGTTTGATGTTCAATGCCATGCTTGGCTAGGTGTTGCTGAAACTTGGTACTAGTATACTCCCCTCCATTTGCAATCACAACACTTCCTAAGGCAGGTTCAACATTGTCTAGCAAACCTAAGTCTTTAATCATATGATGAGATGCACCAGAATCAACAATTAAGGAGTTAGAAGTGTTGGAATGAAGAAGAAATGATGAAAGATGAAAGCCTTCAATTACAAGTATAAAGGCGTGAGTATCTAGGTCAAAGGAGAGTGTCTAAGGCTTGTTTGTGTTCTAGTGTTATGTTATCCTTATAAGCCATTCAAGTATAAGGCTATCCTTGTTTCCAAACAAGCCTAGACTAGATTAGTATAAATACCTTACTCTCTTCACATTTGTATGTAAGATGAATCATTCTCTTCATAATAATAAAAATAAATCCTTTCTCTCTCTAAAACTCTCTCTTCACCAATGGTGAATCATTATTTCTCATTCTCACATGGTATCAGAGCAGGTTTCGATCGATTCTCTTCATGAAACCTTCAAAATCTTCAAGTTCTTGCGCTACCTTCAAAACCAAGGCTGCCGAGAAGTCCGCCATCTTTGATCGTGAATTCCGATCGAACCACGACAGATTTTCACGATCTGTTTTCTCTGGATTGTTCTCCGGCGAATTCTGAAGACTCGACAAATTGAATCGCATCATTTGGCCACGGGAATCAAAAGATATGAGTTTTCTTGCAACAGATATCCGCGATCGTCTTCCTCCGCGAAGGTCTCCATTGAAGCGATCATAAAAGCTCGAGATCTTCATCAATTTCAATCAAACCACCGCCAAAACTGTAGAAGAAAGAGTCCTGTTTAAGAATCAAGAGGTCCGGTCTTACCCTAAGGTGATTTTAAAGACGTTCTTGATCAGTTCTTCTCGACGGCGTCGCGATCGGCTCCATCGGGAATCTCCGACTTTGCAACAAGCATAACTTCTTCAAAACTTCATCAAATCACGCGATTCCAAAGCCAAAACTCAAGTATATTGAGTCTAGTTGATGAATCGGGAGGTCCGCTTTGCCCCTTTCCAGGTTTTGTAGCTTCCTTGCTCTGTTTCTTGAAATCGGTCCTGTTTCGTCCTCTTCTGGGTAATTGACTTCAATCTCTCAATTTACTCGATCTGTTTCGAATCTTGGACGATTAAATCTTATTTTAGGATGTTGTGAAGAGGTTCAGAAAGTTTGATTGCAATCCAATGATTTTTTGACTTCAAGAAAGTGTTTCTTGCAAGATAAGAAAAATTTCGAATTTGAAAAAAGGCGGGAATGTTGTTTTTGAAGTCTTGTTGGTTATTGAAAACGGTTTTCACCTCTGAATCATCTATGTCTGAGTAGTAAAGAGACGTTATAGTTGTTGGCAAGTGGTTAGGAGGAGGTTGGAGTTGTTAGGATCAGTTGCTCACTCGCCCTTAGCAAGTAGAGGGCGCGTGAGGTAGGTCTGTGTGTAGCGGCCTTTGTTGCATGATTTGAAGTGTCTAAACTCGTGATCCTGGTCAAAATCTTCAGGAGAATATGCTTAGTCTAGTAGATAAGGGACTAACCAGAGTTTGGAAGGCGTTTTTCAAGTTTTGTTTTAGGTTTCACATGCATACACTCATGGAGTGTGCAAAAAGAATGAACTATCTTCTTGTGGTCAAGAATGAATGGAAAATGCAAGGAAGAGAGGTTTGAAGAAAGGATAAACCTTCTAAGAAGGAGGTTTTAAATGATTCTACATAGGTTGCTGCTCCAAAGAAGGAGGCATTGCTTCACCACCAAAGGCGCTTTCAATGAGAGGGAGTGCCTAGATCAGAACCAGTTCCTAAACTCAAATGCAAAGACTTAGTATCAAAGTCTATGCATTCAGGCTATTTCTAAACTCTAATCCAACTATTTTATTGATTTCATTGATGGTTGTGTGAGTTAGAACTCTAGGAAATTTGATATCTAGGTGGTTAGTAAATCATGAATTCTATTGAATTGTTTTCATGTATTTAGAAATTGTTAAAATGTGACATCTTGAACCTAGTTTAGCTAGCTGAATCATTTGTTAATGAATTGCATTGATCTTAAGGGAAGAGAACCTTGTCTTTTACTTAGAACAATAAGTTTAAGAAGGCATGTTGAATCCAAAAGTCCTTAGGCAGTGTTTAAAATTAAGTTTGGTTAATCTTAATCATTCTCTTTCACTCACTACCTTTTGTTTAGAATCTGTTTATGATCAACAGGTTAAAAGGCTTAAGGTGGGAGTTGATGTTTAGCTTGATTGTCTAACAAAGGCAAAACAAATCAAGTGGAAAAGACACAGCACATGGAGAATGAGTTAGAACCGATTGCCACCAAGAACAGCCACCACAAGGAGTGGAGAGGAAAGACTGGTGGAATGTGATGAATCAGCTCTCCCATGGAGTAATGTGTCATTTGGCGTGTGCTTGAAGTGAAAAACAACTCAGCACACATGCTGCAAGATCAAATCATAATCAATCACAAAGGAGGAATACTCACAAAGACTTAGTATCAAAGTCTTTGCAAAGGCTATCTCTAAACCTTTTACTTATTCCTTGATTGATTACATTCTCATTTAGAAATGTTCATAGGATGAAAGAGAACCTAGGAAGACTTTGCATTGCATTTAGAACCTAGATGGATCCAAAATTCACCTTGACATTCATCATCATCATTCTCTATTATTCTTCATCATTCTCTTAAAATCTCATCTATTCTACTTAACATCATATACTTTTAATCTCCAAATCTAATATTCTTCATATTCTTTGATACTTTAAATCTTCTATTCTCTAGACATTGTCTATTCTACCAGATACTTACAATCATTCTCTAGACCAATTTAAGACATTCATTTATGCTCATTCTTCCAAACTTGACTCTTGTTCTTGTTTTTAGTGTCAAGCTTGTGGGGGGGAAAGGAAATGAGCATTCAATGGACAAAGAAAGGGCGGTTCATGAAGAGGATCCAAGTTGGCGCAAGGTGCTGTACCTTGGTCGGGCGGTTCATGGTCGAGCCTGGTACGTGGCTGGACTTCGCTGGATCGTGGCTGGTCGATGCTGGTACAAGTGGCGCATGAAGCTGGATCGTGGCAGGTCGAAGGTGAGGTGCTGGCCGTGCTAAGGTGTCTGGTTCAAGTAATCTCATGCCAAGGACGAGCTTGGTACATGGTCGGGCTTCTCGACCCGTGGCTGACTTCGCTGGTACATATACGTGGACCTGCTGGATCCTGATCGTTCTGCGGGATAGTATCTTCGACCTGGCCAGGTACTGGATCATGGACGTGCCTATGTCTGTGCTGAGTTTGGAATGGACAAGCTGGAGCTGGAGGTGCAAACAAGGACAATCACATTCAGGGAGTGTCTGGCACAAGCAAGGACAACACAAGAAGTGGGTCTGGTGCAAACAAGGGCATTGAAGGTGTCTGGTGCATTCAAAAGCTTTCAAGGCACAAAGAAGGATATTCCAAAAAGGAGATATCTGGTGCATACAAAGGTTTTCAAGTCACAAACAAGGACATTCAAAGATTAGTCTGGCACACTCAAGGGCTTCCAAGCTGTCTGCCAAAACCAAGTGAGCATAAGAAGTGTGCTCAGTCTGTTTCTCTCATGGAGGCCGCAAGTAAGGTCATCAAAATCATCTGTCATCAATTGAGGATTGAACCAATGGCCATCAAGCTACCAAGTCTCATGGAGAAGGAGTAAGCTGATGGAAAGTGATGAATCACCTCAGGACCAAATTCTCTCATCAAAGGTTCTATCTAGGATAAGTTCTTTAAACTCTATGATTTTTAGGTTGAGAATTTGGCTAGATATTATACTTGATACCAGACTTGATATTACTCAAGTTCTGGAATACTAATCTTTATTTTTTGAGTTGCTATGATGTTTTTAGATCAGGAAGTGATGAAAACAGTCATAAGCATGACTTACCCTACATCAATTAGTGGAAGCATGGTGGAAAAATGTTTAGGAGATAAGTGTGCTCACTCTACTTAAGCTTAATTCTACAATCTTATTCTCTTGAGTTAGGCTTATTGAAAGTAGAAGGTGAAGCAAAATGAAGCTGGTCAAAGGGGATCAAAAACATATAAGGGAAGAGAACCATGTGATCATGATGAATCCAGAAGAGAACCATGTGATAATGATGAATCCAAAGCCTTAATGTGGAGTCCTTAGAGAGCCAGACTGGTCTAGAACATATCATTCAAATCGCCATCCACTCTTATAAAAGGGAAGCTAAAATCATTCTTACATTATAATGCATTTGTTTAGCTTGTGAGAATTGATACATGCATGTATATGTATGTGAAACAGGTTTAAATTGAAGGCTTTAAGGAAAGCTGGATCATAATCACCTCTTAAAGACAAGGAGTCAAAAGAAAGGGGGAGAAATGGACCAGACTTAAAAGGAGCTTCAAGACAACCATTCACAAGCGTTTGTCATTAAGGCCTTTATCCAAGGATCTATGGAGCTCTCTGGTGAATTTAAAGCTCATAGATTCAATGGCCAATCCCTAAGCTAAGAAGACTTCACTCTTTTTCCCTTAGTATTGGTTTTGTCCCAAAGGGTTTTCCATACTAAGGTTTTTAATGAGGAAGTTCTTTAAGGTTACAAGCTTGGTTTCTATGAACATTAATCAAGCTTGAAAGGGAGTAAAGAGGAAGAAGGAGGAAGTCTCTTCATCTGTGCAAGTTCAACCATTCACCCATGCTTAAACTTGAGGGGGAGTGTTGGAATGAAGAAGAAATGATGAAAGATGAAAGCCTTCAATTACAAGTATAAAGGCGTGAGTATCTAGGTCAAAGGAGAGTGTCTAAGGCTTGTTTGTGTTCTAGTGTTATGTTATCCTTATAAGCCATTCAAGTATAAGGCTATCCTTGTTTCCAAACAAGCCTAGACTAGATTAGTATAAATACCTTACTCTCTTCACATTTGTATGTAAGATGAATCATTCTCTTCATAATAATAAAAATAAATCCTTTCTCTCTCTAAAACTCTCTCTTCACCAATGGTGAATCATTATTTCTCATTCTCACAAGAAGCCATAGATGTGTTTAAGGAAACATGATAAGTTTTACCCAATACATTACCAGACTTGAATGCCTTGAGAAGATTTTCTAGATCAGCCCTTGTGACATATTCATTTTGGTTAGCCATAGTTGAAGAGGATGCATTCGCCGGTTCCATGGTACACGCACTTGAGCTACCTACAACATGAACCATGTTAGAAGAACCAGGACCGGTTGAAGATTTCTTGCTCCTCTCAACAAACCAGCTAGGCTTGAGTTCTGGATGAAGCACCCAACACTCCTTCTTGCTATGGCCTGTTCTCTTACAATGGTCACACAGCTGCTTCTTCCTCTTGATGTCAGCTGGAGCCGATCGAAAAACACCCTTATGCGCCACCACCATTTCACTTTTGTGCCCAAAGAGTTCATGTGACCCCTGTTCCTTTTGAATCTTTGCACAAACATCCTCAAGACTTGGTAGCTTATCTTCCCTGAGAATATGTTTTATCAAGTCAGTGTATGAATTGTTCAAAGTCAAAAGCAGCCCAAACACCTTATCTTGCTCTCTCCTTTCAAGAAGAGTGAGTGGATCAATTGAAGCTGGTCTAAGCATCTCCAGCTTTGCCCACAAGGCTCTGAATGATCCATAGTGTTTGGTAAACTCAACATCTTCCTGTTTAAGCTCATTCAAAGCTTTCTTTACCTCAAATATTCTTAAGAGGTTAGTAGTATTGCCATAAACTGTCTTTAATGTCTCCCAAAGTTCCTTAGCACTAGAGCAATAAGAGTATGCTTCTAAAAGAGAACTAGCTAGAGAGCATTGAAGAATAGCCAATACCATTTGATCTTGCTGAAACCAGAGGGCATGTTCAGCATGTTCAACTTGAGATTCATCATCGGTTAGCATAGGTGCGGATTGCTGAATGTGATTCCACAGCCCTTTGCTGCATAGAGTGGTCCGTATCGTCCTGGACCAAAGCAAATAATTTGCTCCTTGAAGCATTACAGGAGCTTTCATTTGAGGATTCATCTCCATTGGATCGAATTCAAGTCTGCACAGACAAAAACAACAAGCGCAGCCACACACGAACCAACAAGAGACCAAGACGAGATAACCACACTTTCAGCAGACTACTACTTGCCTAATCCGTCAACAATTAACTTCAAATACTCCACACAATGAACCAGCAGAAGATCCAGAGAAAAAAAATTGAGTTTATCACCAATTTTGAATTTCCCGCCTAAATCAGTTAGATCCTAGCTTCCTTCTTTTGCAAGAAATCGAATTTTGAAAGTAAGAACTCAGTAAATTGTAATCAAATCTCCAGAATTCCTTCACAAGAACCTAAATCAAGATCGGATCAATCCAGAATTGAAAAGGATCGAGCAAGGATTGAAGATCAAAGCCGAGTACCAAGAAGCGCGCGAACTAGAACCGATTTCAAGAAATCGACGAAGAAGACTTCGAAACTTGAAATTGAGCAAAGCATACCTCCCGATTCATCATCTGGACTCAATAAACTTGAGTTTTGGCTTTGGAAACGCTTAATTTGGTGAAGAATCGAAGTAGTTATGCACCTTTGAAATCCAGGTACCTTCGGCGGAGATCGTCGCGAACCACCGTGGAGAAGATTTGATGTAACTTTTGATTCAAGCAACCAAATTCAATGAAATCAACGAGGAAATCCACAGAATTCGCCGGAGAATCGTCCTGGAGAAAGAATCTGGCAAGAAATCGTGAATTCTTGTGGTGGAGGATCGACGAACACGGCGGATCCGCGACGGACTTCTCTTCGAGGCTGGGTTGTTGATCGCGAGTTAGAAACAGAAAGATTTCAAAATTCTTGTGCCAGTTTGATCAAACTTGGCTCTGATACCATGAAAGATTTGATGATTGAGAGAATTTGAGAATTAGAGATTGAGAGAGAAAGAGATTTAGAGAGAAAAGAGAATGATCTTATTATGATTTTTAGAAAAATGAATTTTCATACTTACAAAGAGAGTGAGAGACATCTATTTATACTAATCCTATTCTAGACTTGTTTGGATACAGAGATACACTTATCATTAACCTACACAAGTCTAAGACAAACACATGGAGATGTCGCCAATACTTCACTTAGATGCATTCATCATTCTTCTTCATTCCAACAGAGTTCTTCTATCTCTTGCTACTAACCTTGAATGGGAGTTATGGCAGATGGATGTCAAGAATTCTTTCCTACAAGGAGAATTAGAGGATGAAGTCTATATGACACCTCCACCTGGTCTTGAAGACACAGTAACTCCAGGAAAGGTTCTAAGGCTAAGAAAAGCTATCTATGGACTTAAACAATCACCAAGAGCTTGGTACCACAAGTTGAGTATGACACTGAGAGATAGAGGCTTTAGGAAGTCTGAAGCTGATCACACTCTCTTCACACTCCAAAGCCAATCAGGTATGGTAGTCATTCTCATTTATGTAGATGATATAATCATCTCAGGGAATGACAAGGTAGGAATTCAATCTACTAAAGATTATCTTAAGTCTGTTTTTGATATTAAAGACTTAGGTGAACTTAAGTACTTCCTAGGGATAGAAGTATGCCGAACAAAAGAAGGCCTCTTCTTATCACAAAGGAAATACACACTTGATCTTCTAACTGATGCAGGAAAGTTAGAAGCCAAACCAGCAAAGACTCCCCTAGAGGAAGGCTATAAGGTGGAACGTGAGGGGGAGCTTGGAGATGAACCGTTTGAAGAAACCAAACTCTATAGGAAGATGGTTGGTAAGTTAATCTATCTAACCATTACTAGACCTGACTTGTGTTTTGCTGTGAATCAGGTCAGCCAACATATGCAAGCTCCAAAATTGCACCACTGGAATATGGTGGACCGGATCTTGAGGTACCTCAAAGGAACCCATGATCAAGGCATTTGGATGGGATGCAATGGGAGCTCAGAGATTGTAGGATATTGTGATGCTGATTGGGCTGGAGACAGAAATGACAGAAGATCAACAACCGGCTATTGCACATTCATTGGAGGCAATCTAGTCACTTGGAAGACAAAGAAGCAGAAAGTGGTCTCCTGCTCAAGTGCTGAAGCTGAATACCGTGCCATGAGAAAGCTGACCACTGAACTCACTTGGCTCAAGAACCTTCTCAAGGATCTAAACATAGAAGTCTCAACACCAATCACCATGCATTGCGACAATCAAGCAGCCATACACATAGCATCCAACAATGTGTTTCATGAGAGAACCAAACACATTGAAGTTGACTGTCACAAGGTCAGACAAGTAGTGGAGCAAGGCATAATCTTACCGTGCTACACAAGAAGCTCAGATCAACTTGCAGACATTTTCACCAAGGCTGCAAGTCTCAAGGTATGTGAGTCCATCCTCCCAAAACTTGGACTCATCAACCTTTCCAGCCAATGATTCTCCTAATCATGGAGTCCACACTCTTTTTCCCTTAGTATGGTTTTGTCCCAATGGGTTTTCCATTCTAAGGTTTTTAATGAGGTGGGTCTTCATGGTGCCAAGCTTAACCATTCATCTCATGGCTAAGCTTGAGGGGGAGTATTGGATTGAAGCCTTAGGCTTGAAGCTGATAAAGTTAATGAAGCCCAAGCCCAAATCAGAAGTTGAAGGTCTGTGCATTAGGCTGAGATAATGAAGTGAAGCCCAGGGTCTGTCCACACATGTGCAACACAAGGCCTGAATTAAGTAAGCCCAAACAAGCCCAAAACTGTCCAAGACACCTTCTAGAAGCTCTCCTAGGCGTGGGTTTGGAGAGGGAAGGAAGAGTTATTGGACAGGAATAACGAAGAGGGTACCAAGCCATTATGGTGATAGCTAGCCGTGTGATAAGGAAGGAGGAACACATGAGTGATAAGGAAGGAGTATGCGTGTGATAAGGAGTATGAATAAGTGATATACACTCTTGTAAACGGTCCTATAAGCTCATGTGCTTATCCCTAGACCTAATAACCTAGCTAGCTTTCTATTTAAGGGCAGTGTAGCCACTCTTTGTAAAATACACTTGAATAATCGATTTCTTCTAATGGCAAACTTATTCTTCATTCTCTCATTGTTCATAACATAATCATCTATGCAAAACTATCATGGTATCAGAGCGGGTTTGATTCGCTCATAATCTTCTGCACTCTCATTCTCACCAAATCTCTTGTTTGCCTTAATCTTCTCCTTCGTGTTCTTGTATTTCTAAAACCCTCTTTCAAACGCTTTCTCAAACGCTTTCACAAAGATAACTATAGCTGAGTCTGTCTTCTCTAAGGTCTAAAGATCCTCAAAACCATGAGTATTGAGCTGAAGAAGACTAGGTGTGGTTATCTTGAGTGTTGAGTTGTTATAAGAGTTTTGCGTGTTCTTCGCCATTGCTGTACGGACACTCTTCTGGGTTTACTCTATTTCCTTCAAGTTCGACTCTTTCCTCACTTAAGTGGTAGGAGAAGCAACCTTCAGCTCATCCGTGACTAAAAAGGCACAAGAGAAGACGTTGTGCTCAAAGAAGGTGTGTGTCCGTACTCGTCTTCTTCATCCCATCTTGAACCAGAGTCCGTACAAACTCTGTTTTTACTCAGAAAGATAGCTCCTTTGGTCTTAAGATAGGCTATTCTCTTCTTCCCAAGGGCCGTCTTGAAGTCTTAGTAGTGTTATTTGAGTATTGGAGCTTGATAAGCTTCTCATTCCTCCAAAACCCTTGCGTGCTCTGTACGGCTTGCCTGGAATGGAGAATACAAGACCCATGGTTATACCGGTTACCCTCAAAGGTCTCAACTATTTGCTATGGTCTAGAATGGTAAAGACCACTCTGGGTGGTCGTGGTCTTGGAATGCACCTCCTCTTAGATGAAGCTCCACCAAAAGCGTTCCACCAAGAAGATGAACAGGAAATAATGGTCGTTGATGAAGAGAAATGGGTTCAGGAGGATCAGTTTGTTCTATCTATTATTCAAACCTCTCTGGATGCACCCATCTTAGAAGCCTATTCTTACTGTGAAAGTGCTAAGGAGTTATGGGAAACTCTTAAGAAGGTCTATGGCAATACCACAAATCTCAGCAGGGTCTTTGAGGTAAAAAGGGCGATCAACAACCTTCACCAAGAAGACTTAGAATTCACAGCCCACTTTGGCAAGTTTCGCTCCCTCTGGGCTGAACTTGAAATGCTCAGACCAAACTCCACTGATCCAGAGACTCTACTTGCACGGCGTGAACAAGACAAGGTCTTTGGTCTTCTTCTTACTCTTAATCCTATGTATAATGACCTGATCAAACACCTCCTCCGATCAGAAAAGCTCCCAACACTTGAGGAAGTATGTTCCTATATTCAGAGAGAACAAGGATCTCACGGTCTCTTTAGTGGAAAGGGAGAGCTGGTCACCGCAAACAAGGGAGTATACTTCAAATCAGATGAAAGGAGAGGATCATTCTGCGAACACTGCAAGAGGAGGGGTCATACTAAGGAAAAATGCTGGATCCTTCACCCACATCTCAAGCCATCCAAATTCAAAGATGCTAGAGCAAACGTTACCAAGATTAAGGCAGACCAAGGAGCAACATCTTCACGTAGTTCTGAAGGGGATGGTATGGCCGTGATCAATGCTCAAGCTGCGCATGTATCTAACCAAGATCAAGTGGTGAAACGGTCTGAACTAGATGCTCTTATCAAAGCCTTAAAGGAAAGTTATGGTAATGATTTTGGTTTCTCCTTTCATGCTTGTGCTCACTCTGCTCATTCTATAAAACTAGATGAAAGACCATTAGTCATTGATTCTGGTGCATCCCACCATATGATTAGCAATGTTGAATTAATCAAGGATTTAGAACCGGCTAGAGGTCATGTTGTTATTGCTAATGGGGATAGAATTCCAATTAAAGGGGTAGGGAACTTAAAACTATTTGATAGAAAGACTAGAGCTTTCTTCATGCCTGATTTCACATCCAATTTGGTTTCGGTTCATAAGGCAACAAATGATTTGGATTGCAATGTTATCTTCACTCCTAATGATGTGCATTTTCAGGATATTAAGACAAGCAAGTTGCTTGGGAAAGGAATAACTAAGGATGGTCTTTATCTGCTGGGAAAGGATCAACCTTTAGCTTCTGTTTTCAGTTCTTTCAATTCTGCTTCTATTTATGCTAATAATGCACTATGGCATGCTAGATTAGGACATCCCCACTCAAGGGCCTTAAGCCTCATGTTTCCTGATGTTGTGTTTAAAAATGATGATTGTGAAGCTTGTATCATGGGCAAACATTGCAAATCTATCTTCCCTAAGTCTAAAACAGTTTATGAAAGATGCTTTGATCTTGTGCACTCGGATATTTGGACAGCACCTTGCTTATCTAGAGAAAATCAGAAATATTTCATCACCTTTATAGATGAGAAATCTAAATATACCTGGATAACCTTGTTACAATCCAAAGATAGAGCTTTAGAGGCCTTTATAAACTTTCAGAACTATGTTACTAATCATTTCAATGCAAGGATTAAAATCTTCAGGTCAGACAATGGTGGGGAGTATACAGGCCGTGTGTTTAAAGATCATCTTAATAAGCATGGGATTCTTCATCAGACTAGCTGCCCCTATACACCTCAACAGAATGGTGTGGCCGAAAGAAAGAACCGCCACTTAATGGAAGTAGCTCGGTCCATGATGTTCCAATCCAAAGTTCCAAAGAGGTTCTGGGGAGATGCGGTTCTTACAGCTTGCTATCTCATTAACAGAGTTCCCACAAGAGTTCTCAATGATCTCTCACCGTTTGAGGTATTAAATTCTACAAAACCTTCATTAACTCACCTTAAAGTGTTTGGGTGTTTGTGCTTTGTGTTGGTCCCAGGTGAACACAGGACCAAACTTGATGCAAAGAGTACAAAGTCTATCTTCATTGGGTACTCTACTACTCAACGTGGTTACAAATGTTATGACCCTGTGGCCAGAAAGGTGCTTGTGTCCCGGGATGTTAAGTTCATTGAAGAAAGAGGGTATTATGGTGATCAACAATGGGATGATCTAGCTGACTTGACCAGTGTTTCCTCAGATCGAGCCACCAATCTTCGCCACATCTTTGATCACCTTGGCATTCCTATCTCCACGCAACCAGGTTCAGAAAATGTCCAACGTCCACAGTCTTGCTCACATTTGGGCCCTGACCATGCTACGCACGTTCCACATAGTCCAAGTTTGTCTCACCCAAATACTGATGCAAGCTCACCTCAACTTCCACTTGATCGAGAGGGGGGAACACATTTTGAAGAAGTTCAAGATCATGCTCAAACTACTCAGGAAGACCATGATCGCGATATCTCCTCTTCTGAAAGCCTCGACCAACCGGAAGAAGAACATGATCAAGCAGCAGAATCATCACAGCAAGATCCACCTCTAAGAAGAAGTACAAGACTCAGGAAGGATCCATCAAACTGGGTGAATACTAGAGTATATTATAATGCAAGTGCTGTTGCTCATCCATCCCAAGTTGTCTGTTCCTTTGCGTCATTTCCTGAAGAACATAAGGTCTTCATAAGCAGCTTGGATCAAGGACATATTCCTACTTCTTATGAAGAAGCCAAGGAAGTTAAAGTCTGGAGAGATGCTATAAGTGATGAGACAGGAGCCATGGAAAGGAATCACACATGGGATGAAGCTGTGCTACCTAAGGGAAAGAAGGCAGTGAGCTCAAAATGGGTGTTTACAATCAAATACAAAAGCAATGGAGATATAGAACGATATAAGGCCAGGCTTGTAGCAAGAGGATTTACTCAGACCTATGGTGAAGATTTTGGTGATACTTTTGCTCCAGTGGCAAAGTTGCATACTGTGAGGATTGTTTTATCTCTGGCAACAAATCTGGAGTGGGAACTGTGGCAGATGGATGTGAGAAATGCTTTCTTGCAAGGAGAGCTAGAAGAAGAAGTCTACATGCGCCCCCCTCCAGGACTTGAAGAAATGGTTCAACCAGGCAATGTCTTAAGATTGAGGAAGGCTATTTATGGATTGAAACAATCTCCTAGAGCCTGGTATCACAAGTTAAGCATGACACTGAGAGATAAAGGATTCAGAAAGTCTGAAGCTGATCACACCCTCTTCACCTTGCCTAGCAAGTCAGGTATCATAGTGGTATTGGTTTACGTGGATGATATTATTATCACTGGTAATGACAGGAAAGGAATTGAAGAAACCAAAGCTTACCTCAAGTCTATATTTGATATTAAGGATTTAGGCTTGCTTAAGTATTTTCTAGGGATTGAAATATGTCGTTCTACAGAGGGGCTATTTCTATCCCAAAGGAAGTATACACTTGATCTATTGTCTGAAACAGGGAAGTTAGATGCAAAACCGGTGACTACACCATTGGAGGATAGTTACAAGGCTATTAGTGAGGGGGAGATTGAAGATCAACCATTTGACAACCCAAAGCTCTACAGAAGACTAGTAGGTAAGTTGATTTATTTAACTCTTACTAGACCTGATCTGTGTTTCTCTGTGAATCAGGTGAGCCAGCATATGCAAGCTCCCAAGGTCCATCACTGGAACATGCTGGAAAGAGTCCTTAGATACCTGAGAGGAACTTCAGACCAAGGAATCTGGATGGGAGCTAACAAGAGTTCAGAGATAGTAGGGTACTGTGATGCAGACTGGGCTGGGGATAGAGAGGACAGGAGATCCACTACTGGCTACTGCACCTTTGTTGGAGGTAACTTAGTTACATGGAAGACAAAGAAACAGAAGATAGTCTCCTGCTCCAGTGCTGAGGCTGAATACCGTGCTATGAAGAAACTCACTAATGAGCTAACATGGATCAAGGCCATTCTGAAGGATTTGGGAATAGAGACAACCAAGCCAATGACCATGCATTGTGATAATCAGGCAGCCATTCATATAGCCTCAAATTCTGTATTCCATGAAAGAACGAAGCACATTGAGGTTGACTGTCACAAAGTGAGGCAAGCCGTGGAGCAAGGGATAGTCTTACCATGCTACACTAGAAGTGTGGATCAGCTTGCAGATATCTTCACCAAAGCTACAACCTCCAAGGTATATGAGTCCATTCTACCAAGATTAGGACTCGTTGATATCTTGCTTCCATGACTCCTCTAACTATGAGCAGTCATACTCTTTTTCCCTTATGTGTGCTTTTGTCCCACTGGGTTTTACACCATAAGGTTTTTAATGAGGTGATTGTTCATAGTTTCCAAGCTAATGATCTTCATCAGAACTTAGCTTGAGGGGGAGTATTGGACAGGAATAACGAAGAGGGTACCAAGCCATTATGGTGATAGCTAGCCGTGTGATAAGGAAGGAGGAACACATGAGTGATAAGGAAGGAGTATGCGTGTGATAAGGAGTATGAATAAGTGATATACACTCTTGTAAACGGTCCTATAAGCTCATGTGCTTATCCCTAGACCTAATAACCTAGCTAGCTTTCTATTTAAGGGCAGTGTAGCCACTCTTTGTAAAATACACTTGAATAATCGATTTCTTCTAATGGCAAACTTATTCTTCATTCTCTCATTGTTCATAACATAATCATCTATGCAAAACTATCAAGAGTCACATGTTGGCTTAACCAATTTGAATTTCTAGCTGTTAGGAGCTGTCACTTTCACCATTTGGTGAAGTGCCTTTGTCTTATCTATATTCTCTGGCTATAAATACATTGTATGCTCACCATAAATCAATCAAGGAAATAGAATCCTCCTTCCATACTCTCTGTCTCACAATCTCTCTCTATTATTCTCACTCTTGTTCTTCCATTATCAAATATAAACCCAGAAACTCTCCTACCTATTCTAACTATTATTCTGCAAATTCTAACAAATAGGTATTTGTTCTCCATTAGCTATCATCACATTCCCTAAAACCGGTTCTATATCACTAATCAACCTAGAATCACTAATCATATGGTGAGAAGCTCCTGAATCAACTATCAATGGTTTTAAAACATTCAAACTATCCCCAGAGCTTTTAAATGAGGCAGTATAAGTGTGACCAGAAATACCAGACTCCTTAAGAGCTTTGATGAGCGCTTCAAGGTCTGACTTGGTCACCACATCGTTCTGAGCTGAGACTGCTGGAATCCTTTCATCTGGTAAGCTGTTGTGATAGGAATTAGTCTGGCTGGAACTTCCTCTATTAAGACTGATTTGGTTTGCACTGAACTGTGTCCCTTCATGATTCGGCCTCGGTTGTTTGATTAGTGGTAGACTTGGTTGATTAATACTTCCTTGTGAACTACTTTGAAAACCGCTTCCTTGAGAAATGGATGGAGCAATGCGTGATGAGGTTTCCTGAGAGATGTGAACCTTTGGGTCTTTCCACCAGCTCGGCTTCAAATGAGGATAACCAACACTTATCCTTAGTGTGTCCTCTTCGTTTGCAATGATCACAGGCTAATCCTTTCTTGACCTCCGGTTTGTGCCACACTGGTGAAAGATTTGATGATTGAGAGAATTTGAGAATTAGAGATTGAGAGAGAAAGAGATTTAGAGAGAAAAGAGAATGATCTTATTATGATTTTTAGAAAAATGAATTTTCATACTTACAAAGAGAGTGAGAGACATCTATTTATACTAATCCTATTCTAGACTTGTTTGGATACAGAGATACACTTATCATTAACCTACACAAGTCTAAGACAAACACATGGAGATGTCGCCAATACTTCACTTAGATGCATTCATCATTCTTCTTCATTCCAACACTCCCCCTCAAGCTTAAGACATGGAGAATGCCTAAGCTTGCAACCATGAAGCATTACCTCATTAAAAACCTAGAGAAGGAAAACCCAATTGGGACAAAACCTTTTCTAGGGAAAAAGAGTATAACACTCCATGTTGGGATCATTGGTGTGGAAGAGACATCAAACCAAGTCTAGGGTAGATGGAACCGCCTGTCTTCAAGGTTACAGCTTTGGTAAACACATCAGCTAGCTGATCTTCACTCCTTGTGTAGCAAGGTAGAATTGTACCATTTCCAATAGCTTCCCTTACCTTATGACAGTCAACCTCAATATGCTTGGTTCTCTCATGAAACACAGAGTTAGAGGCAATGTGTATGGCAGCTTGATTATCACAATGGACAGTGATTGGAGATTCTAAGCTCTCGCCTAAAATGTCAAAGAGGAGTTGCTTCAACCAAATGCATTCTGTTGTGAGCTTCCTCATGGCCCTGTATTCAGCCTCTGCACTAGAACAAGATACAACCTTTTGCTTCTTAGTCTTCCAAGTTACAAGATTACCTCCTATGAAAGTGCAATAGCCAGTTGTGCTTCTCCTATCTTCTCTGTCTCCTGCCCAATCTGCATCACAATAGCCTACAACCTCTGTGTTCTTATTACATCCCATCCATATACCTTGTTCCTTAGTTTCTTGCAGATATCTCAAAATGCGAATGATCATATCCCAATGCCTTGTCCTTGGGTCTTGCATATGTTGAGATACCTGATTTACTGCAAAACATAGGTCAGGTCTAGTGATGGTTAAGTAAATAAGCTTACCAACCACCTGTCTGTACAATTTTGCATCATGAAACTTGTCATTTCCTAGCTCCCCCTCAGGTTCTATTTTGTAGCCTTCTTCAAGGGGTGTCTTAGCTGGTTTAGCTTCAAACATGCCTGTGGAGGTTAGTAAATCCACAATATATTTCCTTTGAGATAAGAAGAGACCTTCCTTGAATCTACATATTTCAATTCCTAAGAAATATTTCAATTCTCCTAGATCCTTAATATCAAAAACACTTTTCAAATAGGTTTTAGTTGATTCAATACCAACTTTATCACTTCCTGATATGATTATGTCATCCACATAGATAAGTATAACCACAATACCTTCCTTACTCTTAAGTGTAAACAGGGTGTGTTCAACTTCTGACCTTTTGAAACCTCTATCCCTTAGAGTTACATTCAGCTTATGATACCAAGCTCTTGGAGATTGCTTAAGACCATAGATTGCCTTTCTTAGTCTGAGAGTGTTGCCGCCATTAACTTCATCTTCCAAACCTGGTGGTGGTGTCATGTACACTTCTTCCTCTAGTTCACCTTGTAAGAAAGCATTCTTAACATCCATTTGGAACAAGTCCCATTCAAGGTTAGTAGCAAGAGAAAGAACAACATTAACAGAGTGAAGTTTAGCTACTGGAGCAAAGGTATCCCTATAGTCTTCACCATAAGTCTGTGTGAATCCTCTAGCCACCAACCTAGCTTTATACCTATCTATCTCACCATTGCTTTTATACTTAATGGTGAATATCCATTTTGAACTTACAGCCTTTTTCCCTTTTGGTAAGATGGCTGGGGCATAGGTTCCATTCTTCTCCATAGCTTGTTTCTCATCTTGAATGGCATCTCTCCATTCCTTAATCTCCATAGCCTCCTCATAGCTTTTAGGAATCTGTTCTTTATCTAAACTCACAGTGAAAGCAACATGATTAGTAGGAATAGTAATTAGAGAACATACTCCCTGATCATGATGTGCTACTGCATTGTGGTTGTAGTACACCCTTGTATTCTTCCAATTGTCAGCTGGGAACCTCTGCCTTGTACTTCTTCTGAGGGCCACAGGTTGATTTGTTTCTTCCTCTAAAGCGGCTTGTACAAGATTAGGTTGATCCCTTGGCCTTTTTGATGCTGAAACTAGAATATCATCTTGAGCATGTGTACTCTCTTCTCCCCCCTCATGGTCAAGAGGATGCTGTTCAGGAGGACTTGATGGTGGAGAGGGCAGTGAGTGAATGTTGGATGAACTTGAAGTACTAGCGCCACTAGATGAATCATGAACAGCCCCGGGGACTAAGGTAGGACGAGACGAGCTTGAAGCAACGTCACATGGATCATGTGTTGACTGGTCAGGTTCAGGGACGGTTTCACTTGTTGGACGGTCATGACCAGAAGTCGTCCGGTTGGATGCAGCCGAATCATGCCAGCTATTAGTCGGACCTGGACCCTGTTGCTGCGGTACATGGACAGGAGCTGGTTGGTGAGGCTGGACTATGCCAAGGTTTTCTAAAATTTTCCTTAGGTTCTCAGCCTGATCAGAATTTGATGTAGATATGTCTTTAAGATCTTCCCAAGTTCCATCTTCATAGAATCCTTTATTCTCTTGGAACTTGACATCCCTAGACACCAGAACCCTTCTAGATTCTGGATTGTAGCATTTGTATCCTTTCTGAGTAGGGGAGTATCCTAGAAACATAGCCTTGATGCTTTTTGGTTCCAGCTTATTCCTAAGTTCCCCTGGCACCAAAACAAAACAAACACACCCAAAAATTCTTAAATGATCAATAATTGGCTTGGTTTTGTTTAATACCTCAAAAGGACTCAAATCATCTAGAACTTTGGTTGGAGTTCTATTGATTAGATAACATGCAGTTAGTAATGCATCTCCCCAAAATCTTTTGGGAACCTTCTTGTGAAACATCATTGTTCTCACAACCTCCATCAAATGTCTGTTTTTCCTCTCAGCTACTCCATTTTGTTGTGGAGTGTAAGGACAGCTTGTTTGATGTTCAATGCCATGCTTGGCTAGGTGTTGCTGAAACTTGGTGCTAGTATACTCCCCTCCATTGTCAGTCCTAAAAATCTTTAACTTGGCATTATATTGGTTAGTAACATATGTCTGAAAGTTAAGAAATGCATCAAACACCCTATCCTTTGAATTAAGCAATGTTACCCAAGTATACTTAGATTTTTCATCAATAAAAGTAACAAAATACTTTTGATTTTCTCTAGAAGGAAAGGGAGATGTCCAAACATCAGAATGTACTAAATCAAAGCAATTATCATAAGCATGAGATGATTGTTCAAAAACTGCTCTACTATGCTTTCCAAGAATACAAGATTCACAAATGTGATTAAGCAATTTTATTCCAGGTACAGTCAATTCAAGGGCTCTAGAATGGGGATGTCCTAGTCTAGCATGCCACAATTCAGCATTTAAGGTCATATCAACTTTATTTGCACACGGTTGTAATGGGAAGGCAGGTAAATCTTCTAGCACATACAAGTCATTCCTTGTAGTTCCTTGGCCAAACTTCCTACTTGTCTCAATATCCTGAAAGTAAAAATCATTAGGACCAAAGATAGCTTGACAATTCAAATCAGTAGTAGCTCTTTTAACAGAGAGTAAATTGGATGTAAAAGAAGGCATATAAAAAGCCTTGGATTCCTTATCAAACACCCTAAGGTTACCTACTCCTTTAATTGGTACATTAACTCCATTTGCAATCACAACACTTCCTAAGGCAGGTTCAACATTGTCTAGCAAACCTAAGTCTTTAATCATATGATGAGATGCACCAGAATCAACAATTAAGGAGTTAGAAGCCATAGATGTGTTTAAGGAAACATGATAAGTTTTACCCAATACATTACCAGACTTGAATGCCTTGAGAAGATTTTCTAGATCAGCCCTTGTGACATATTCATTTTGGTTAGCCATAGTTGAAGAGGATGCATTCGCCGGTTCCATGGTACACGCACTTGAGCTACCTACAACATGAACCATGTTAGAAGAACCAGGACCGGTTGAAGATTTCTTGCTCCTCTCAACAAACCAGCTAGGCTTGAGTTCTGGATGAAGCACCCAACACTCCTTCTTGCTATGGCCTGTTCTCTTACAATGGTCACACAGCTGCTTCTTCCTCTTGATGTCAGCTGGAGCCGATCGAAAAACACCCTTATGCGCCACCACCATTTCACTTTTGTGCCCAAAGAGTTCATGTGACCCCTGTTCCTTTTGAATCTTTGCACAAACATCCTCAAGACTTGGTAGCTTATCTTCCCTGAGAATATGTTTTATCAAGTCAGTGTATGAATTGTTCAAAGTCAGAAGCAGCCCAAACACCTTATCTTGCTCTCTCCTTTCAAGAAGAGTGAGTGGATCAATTGAAGCTGGTCTAAGCATCTCCAGCTCTGCCCACAAGGCTCTGAATGATCCATAGTGTTTGGTAAAGTCAACATCTTCCTGTTTAAGCTCATTCAAAGCTTTCTTTACCTCAAATATTCTTAAGAGGTTAGTAGTATTGCCATAAACTGTCTTTAATGTCTCCCAAAGTTCCTTAGCACTAGAGCAATAAGAGTATGCTTCTAAAAGAGAACTAGCTAGAGAGCATTGAAGAATAGCCAATACCATTTGATCTTGCTGAAACCAGAGGGCATGTTCAGCATGTTCAACTTGAGATTCATCATCGGTTAGCATAGGTGCGGATTGCTGAATGTGATTCCACAGCCCTTTGCTGCATAGAGTGGTCCGTATCGTCCTGGACCAAAGCAAATAATTTGCTCCTTGAAGCATTACAGGAGCTTTCATTTGAGGATTCATCTCCATTGGATCGAATTCAAGTCTGCACAGACAAAAACAACAAGCGCAGCCACACACGAACCAACAAGAGACCAAGACGAGATAACCACACTTTCAGCAGACTACTACTTGCCTAATCCGTCAACAATGAACTTCAAATACTCCACACAATGAACCAGCAGAAGATCCAGAGAAAAAAAATTGAGTTTATCACCAATTTTGAATTTCCCGCCTAAATCAGTTAGATCCTAGCTTCCTTCTTTTGCAAGAAATCGAATTTTGAAAGTAAGAACTCAGTAAATTGTAATCAAATCTCCAGAATTCCTTCACAAGAACCTAAATCAAGATCGGATCAATCCAGAATTGAAAAGGATCGAGCAAGAATTGAAGATCAAAGCCGAGTACCAAGAAGCGCGCGAACTCGAACCGATTTCAAGAAATCGACGAAGAAGACTTCGAAACTTGAAATTGAGCAAAGCGGACCTCCCGATTCATCATCTGGACTCAATAAACTTGAGTTTTGGCTTTGGAAACGCTTGATTTGGTGAAGAATCGAAGTAGTTATGCACCTTTGAAATCCAGGTACCTTCGGCGGAGATCGTCGCGAACCACCGTGGAGGAGATTTGATGTAACTTTTGATTCAAGCAACCAAATTCAATGAAATCAACGAGGAAATCCACAGAATTCGCCGGAGAATCGTCCTGGAGAAAGAATCTGGCAAGAAATCGTGAATTCTTGTGGTGGAGGATCGACAAACACGGCGGATCCGCGACGGACTTCTCTTCGAGGCTGGGTTGTTGATCGCGAGTTAGAAACAGAAAGATTTCGAAATTCTTGTGCCAGTTTGATCAAACCTGGCTCTGATACCATGAAAGATTTGATGATTGAGAGAATTTGAGAATTAGAGATTGAGAGAGAAAGAGATTTAGAGAGAAAAGAGAATGATCTTATTATGATTTTTAGAAAAATGAATTTTCATACTTACAAAGAGAGTGAGAGACATCTATTTATACTAATCCTATTCTAGACTTGTTTGGATACAGAGATACACTTATCATTAACCTACACAAGTCTAAGACAAACACATGGAGATGTCGCCAATACTTCACTTAGATGCATTCATCATTCTTCTTCATTCCAACAACTGGTGCGGCCCTGGTTGTTCTAAACCTGAGGATCGACTTGAAGGCAGGTAGGATGATGATTAAGAGGTATGGAAGGAGGCTACTAGCTCTCCTTAGGCAGCGGATTGATGATTTGAATGGAAGAGAGCTACTAGCTTCCCTTGTAGGTAAGTGATTGATGGCGGTGATTAGGGTGAAAGAATGTGTATATTTGCGGAATTAAGAGTTTAGGAAAGTATGGAAGAGTTTGGACAGGAGTTTTAATGGAGAATGAGAGAGATGAAGAACAAGGAAGAAGTATATTTCCTTAGTTAGTTTTTCTACAACATTAGGTGAAGGATATTTATAGACAGACACTTAGACAGCTAGGTATTCGCAGGATAGGGACATAAACAATAAACAAAGGGGAGAGAGTGCTGGATCCAAGGCGTGATGGTGACAGCTCCTAACGGGTGGGAGCTTGCTTCCACACGTGATCCTGCCTTGTCAAAGTCTTCAACGGTCCTCTCCTCTTGCCAAGACTCCTTCTAGAACATTTTAAGTGATTGGGCCACACCAAGTCTTCCCTGGGCCGTCCCATGTCCTAACTTCACCTTGGGCCATTCCATGTCTCAATCGCTAAGTCTTCCTGGGCTGCCTAAGGCTGTGTCCCAACTTAAGAACTGGTTGACCACTCCTCTTTATTTCCTTTTCTAACTCAATACTCCCCCTCAAGATCAACCATGATGAATGGTTTATCTTGGAACAATGAAGAACCACCTCATTAAAAACCTTAGTATGAAAAACCACTTTGGGATAAATGAAAGATTTGATGATTGAGAGAATTTGAGAATTAGAGATTGAGAGAGAAAGAGATTTAGAGAGAAAAGAGAATGATCTTATTATGATTTTTAGAAAAATGAATTTTCATACTTACAAAGAGAGTGAGAGACATCTATTTATACTAATCCTATTCTAGACTTGTTTGGATACAGAGATACACTTATCATTAACCTACACAAGTCTAAGACAAACACATGGAGATGTCGCCAATACTTCACTTAGATGCATTCATCATTCTTCTTCATTCCAACACTCCCCCTCAAGCATAAGACATGGAGAATGCCTAAGCTTGCAACCATGAAGCATTACCTCATTAAAAACCTAGAGAAGGAAAACCCAATTGGGACAAAACCTTTTCTAGGGAAAAAGAGTATAACACTCCATGTTGGGATCATTGGTGTGGAAGAGACATCAAACCAAGTCTAGGGTAGATGGAACCGCCTGTCTTCAAGGTTACAGCTTTGGTAAACACATCAGCTAGCTGATCTTCACTCCTTGTGTAGCAAGGTAGAATTGTACCATTACCAATAGCTTCCCTTACCTTATGACAGTCAACCTCAATATGCTTGGTTCTCTCATGAAACACAGAGTTAGAGGCAATGTGTATGGCAGCTTGATTATCACAATGGACAGTGATTGGAGATTCTAAGCTCTCGCCTAAAATGTCAAAGAGGAGTTGCTTCAACCAAATGCATTCTGTTGTGAGCTTCCTCATGGCCCTGTATTCAGCCTCTGCACTAGAACAAGATACAACCTTTTGCTTCTTAGTCTTCCAAGTTACAAGATTACCTCCTATGAAAGTGCAATAGCCAGTTGTGCTTCTCCTATCTTCTCTGTCTCCTGCCCAATCTGCATCACAATAGCCTACAACCTCTGTGTTCTTATTACATCCCATCCATATACCTTGTTCCTTAGTTCCTTGCAGATATCTCAAAATGCGAATGATCATATCCCAATGCCTTGTCCTTGTGTCTTGCATATGTTGAGATACCTGATTTACTGCAAAACATAGGTCAGGTCTAGTGATGGTTAAGTAAATAAGCTTACCAACCACCTGTCTGTACAATTTTGCATCATGAAACTTGTCATTTCCTAGCTCCCCCTCAGGTTCTATTTTGTAGCCTTCTTCAAGGGGTGTCTTAGCTGGTTTAGCTTCAAACATGCCTGTGGAGGTTAGTAAATCCACAATATATTTCCTTTGAGATAAGAAGAGACCTTCCTTGAATCTACATATTTCAATTCCTAAGAAATATTTCAATTCTCCTAGATCCTTAATATCAAAAACACTTTTCAAATAGGTTTTAGTTGATTCAATACCAACTTTATCACTTCCTGATATGATTATGTCATCCACATAGATAAGTATAACCACAATACCTTCCTTACTCTTAAGTGTAAACAGGGTGTGTTCAACTTCTGACCTTTTGAAACCTCTATCCCTTAGAGTTACATTCAGCTTATGATACCAAGCTCTTGGAGATTGCTTAAGACCATAGATTGCCTTTCTTAGTCTGAGAGTGTTGCCACCATTAACTTCATCTTCCAAACCTGGTGGTGGTGTCATGTACACTTCTTCCTCTAGTTCACCTTGTAAGAAAGCATTCTTAACATCCATTTGGAACAAGTCCCATTCAAGGTTAGTAGCAAGAGAAAGAACAACATTAACAGAGTGAAGTTTAGCTACTGGAGCAAAGGTATCCCTATAGTCTTCACCATAAGTCTGTGTGAATCCTCTAGCCACCAACCTAGCTTTATACCTATCTATCTCACCATTGCTTTTATACTTAATGGTGAATATCCATTTTGAACTTACAGCCTTTTTCCCTTTTGGTAAGATGGCTGGGGCATAGGTTCCATTCTTCTCCATAGCTTGTTTCTCATCTTGAATGGCATCTCTCCATTCCTTAATCTCCATAGCCTCCTCATAGCTTTTAGGAATCTGTTCTTTATCTAAACTCACAGTGAAAGCAACATGATTAGTAGGAATAGTAATTAGAGAACATACTCCCTGATCATGATGTGCTACTGCATTGTGGTTGTAGTACACCCTTGTATTCTTCCAATTGTCAGCTGGGAACCTCTGCCTTGTACTTCTTCTGAGGGCCACAGGTTGATTTGTTTCTTCCTCTAAAGCGGCTTGTACAAGATTAGGTTGATCCCTTGGCCTTTTTGATGCTGAAACTAGAATATCATCTTGAGCATGTGTACTCTCTTCTCCCCCCTCATGGTCAAGAGGATGCTGTTCAGGAGGACTTGATGGTGGAGAGGGCAGTGAGTGAATGTTGGATGAACTTGAAGTACTAGCGCCACTAGATGAATCATGGACAGCCCCGGGGACTAAGGTAGGACGAGACGAGCTTGAAGCAACGTCACATGGATCATGTGTTGACTGGTCAGGTTCAGGGACGGTTTCACTTCTTGGACGGTCATGACCAGAAGTCGTCCGGTTGGATGCAGCCGGATCATGCCAGCTATTAGTCGGACCTGGACCCTGTTGCTGCGGTACATGGACAGGAGCTGGTTGGTGAGGCTGGACTATGCCAAGGTTTTCTAAAATTTTCCTTAGGTTCTCAGCCTGATCAGAATTTGATGTAGATATGTCTTTAAGATCTTCCCAAGTTCCATCTTCATAGAATCCTTTATTCTCTTGGAACTTGACATCCCTAGACACCAGAACCCTTCTAGATTCTGGATTGTAGCATTTGTATCCTTTCTGAGTAGGGGAGTATCCTAGAAACATAGCCTTGATGCTTTTTGGTTCCAGCTTATTCCTAAGTTCCCCTGGCACCAAAACAAAACAAACACACCCAAAAATTCTTAAATGATCAATAATTGGCTTGGTTTTGTTTAATACCTCAAAAGGACTCAAATCATCTAGAACTTTGGTTGGAGTTCTATTGATTAGATAACATGCAGTTAGTAATGCATCTCCCCAAAATCTTTTGGGAACCTTCTTGTGAAACATCATTGTTCTCACAACCTCCATCAAATGTCTGTTTTTCCTCTCAGCTACTCCATTTTGTTGTGGAGTGTAAGGACAGCTTGTTTGATGTTCAATGCCATGCTTGGCTAGGTGTTGCTGAAACTTGGTACTAGTATACTCCCCTCCATTGTCAGTCCTAAAAATCTTTAACTTGGCATTATATTGGTTAGTAACATATGTCTGAAAGTTAAGAAAAGCATCAAACACCCTATCCTTTGAATTAAGCAATGTTACCCAAGTATACTTAGATTTTTCATCAATAAAAGTAACAAAATACTTTTGATTTTCTCTAGAAGGAAAGGGAGATGTCCAAACATCAGAATGTACTAAATCAAAGCAATTATCATAAGCATGAGATGATTGTTCAAAAACTGCTCTACTATGCTTTCCAAGAATACAAGATTCACAAATGTGATTAAGCAATTTTATTCCAGGTACAGTCAATTCAAGGGCTCTAGAATGGGGATGTCCTAGTCTAGCATGCCACAATTCAGCATTTAAGGTCATATCAACTTTATTTGCACACGGTTGTAATGGGAAGGCAGGTAAATCTTCTAGCACATACAAGTCATTCCTTGTAGTTCCTTGGCCAAACTTCCTACTTGTCTCAATATCCTGAAAGTAAAAATCATTAGGACCAAAGATAGCTTGACAATTCAAATCAGTAGTAGCTCTTTTAACAGAGAGTAAATTGGATGTAAAAGAAGGCATATAAAAAGCCTTGGATTCCTTATCAAACACCCTAAGGTTACCTACTCCTTTAATTGGTACATTAACTCCATTTGCAATCACAACACTTCCTAAGGCAGGTTCAACATTGTCTAGCAAACCTAAGTCTTTAATCATATGATGAGATGCACCAGAATCAACAATTAAGGAGTTAGAAGCCATAGATGTGTTTAAGGAAACATGATAAGTTTTACCCAATACATTACCAGACTTGAATGCCTTGAGAAGATTTTCTAGATCAGCCCTTGTGACATATTCATTTTGGTTAGCCATAGTTGAAGAGGATGCATTCGCCGGTTCCATGGTACACGCACTTGAGCTACCTACAACATGAACCATGTTAGAAGAACCAGGACCGGTTGAAGATTTCTTGCTCCTCTCAACAAACCAGCTAGGCTTGAGTTCTGGATGAAGCACCCAACACTCCTTCTTGCTATGGCCTGTTCTCTTACAATGGTCACACAGCTGCTTCTTCCTCTTGATGTCAGCTGGAGCCGATCGAAAAACACCCTTATGCGCCACCACCATTTCACTTTTGTGCCCAAAGAGTTCATGTGACCCCTGTTCCTTTTGAATCTTTGCACAAACATCCTCAAGACTTGGTAGCTTATCTTCCCTGAGAATATGTTTTATCAAGTCAGTGTATGAATTGTTCAAAGTCAAAAGCAGCCCAAACACCTTATCTTGCTCTCTCCTTTCAAGAAGAGTGAGTGGATCAATTGAAGCTGGTCTAAGCATCTCCAGCTCTGCCCACAAGGCTCTGAATGATCCATAGTGTTTGGTAAACTCAACATCTTCCTGTTTAAGCTCATTCAAAGCTTTCTTTACCTCAAATATTCTTAAGAGGTTAGTAGTATTGCCATAAACTGTCTTTAATGTCTCCCAAAGTTCCTTAGCACTAGAGCAATAAGAGTATGCTTCTAAAAGAGAACTAGCTAGAGAGCATTGAAGAATAGCCAATACCATTTGATCTTGCTGAAACCAGAGGGCATGTTCAGCATGTTCAACTTGAGATTCATCATCGGTTAGCATAGGTGCGGATTGCTGAATGTGATTCCACAGCCCTTTGCTGCATAGAGTGGTCCGTATCGTCCTGGACCAAAGCAAATAATTTGCTCCTTGAAGCATTACAGGAGCTTTCATTTGAGGATTCATCTCCATTGGATCGAATTCAAGTCTGCACAGACAAAAACAACAAGCGCAGCCACACACGAACCAACAAGAGACCAAGACGAGATAACCACACTTTCAGCAGACTACTACTTGCCTAATCCGTCAACAATTAACTTCAAATACTCCACACAATGAACCAGCAGAAGATCCAGAGAAAAAAAATTGAGTTTATCACCAATTTTGAATTTCCCGCCTAAATCAGTTAGATCCTAGCTTCCTTCTTTTGCAAGAAATCGAATTTTCAAAGTAAGAACTCAGTAAATTGTAATCAAATCTCCAGAATTCCTTCACAAGAACCTAAATCAAGATCGGATCAATCCAGAATTGAAAAGGATCGAGCAAGGATTGAAGATCAAAGCCGAGTACCAAGAAGCGCGCGAACTAGAACCGATTTCAAGAAATCGACGAAGAAGACTTCGAAACTTGAAATTGAGCAAAGCGGACCTCCCGATTCATCATCTGGACTCAATAAACTTGAGTTTTGGCTTTGGAAACGCTTCATTTGGTGAAGAATCGAAGTAGTTATGCACCTTTGAAATCCAGGTACCTTCGGCGGAGATCGTCGCGAACCACCGTGGAGAAGATTTGATGTAACTTTTGATTCAAGCAACCAAATTCAATGAAATCAACGAGGAAATCCACAGAATTCGCCGGAGAATCGTCCTGGAGAAAGAATCTGGCAAGAAATCGTGAATTCTTGTGGTGGAGGATCGACGAACACGGCGGATCCGCGACGGACTTCTCTTCGAGGCTGGGTTGTTGATCGCGAGTTAGAAACAGAAAGATTTCAAAATTCTTGTGCCAGTTTGATCAAACTTGGCTCTGATACCATGAAAGATTTGATGATTGAGAGAATTTGAGAATTAGAGATTGAGAGAGAAAGAGATTTAGAGAGAAAAGAGAATGATCTTATTATGATTTTTAGAAAAATGAATTTTCATACTTACAAAGAGAGTGAGAGACATCTATTTATACTAATCCTATTCTAGACTTGTTTGGATACAGAGATACACTTATCATTAACCTACACAAGTCTAAGACAAACACATGGAGATGTCGCCAATACTTCACTTAGATGCATTCATCATTCTTCTTCATTCCAACAATAAAAACATACTAAGGGAAAAAGAGTATGGCCTTCACTGTTAAGAGGACTATTGGTAAGGAAGGTTTGTGAGTCCAAGCTTGTCATGGACGAACTCACAAACCCTGGAGCTGGCTGCTTTGGTGAAGATATCAGCAAGCTGGTCTGAACTCTTGGTATAACACGGTAGGATCACTCCTAGTTGTATTTGCTCCCTGATCTTGTGACAATCCACCTCTATGTGTTTGGTCCTCTCATGAAAGACTGAGTTTGAAGCAATGTGAATTGCTGCTTGGTTATCACAATGCATTGTGATAGGAGATTGTGATTCTATTCCCAAGTCTTTAAGCAAGTTCTTGAGCCACATTAACTCTGTTGTGAGCCTCCTCATTGCTCTGTACTCTGCCTCAGCACTAGAGCATGCCACGATCTTCTGCTTCTTGCTCTTCCAAGTAACCAAGTTCCCTCCAATGAATGTACAATATCCTGTGGTAGACCTCCTGTCATCACGGTCGCCTGCCCAATCCGCATCACAGTACCCAACAATCTCAGAGCTCCCATTGCAACCCATCCAAATGCTTTGGCCTGGAGCTCCCTTGATGTACTTGAGTATGCGGTTCACCATGTTCCAATGCTGCATTCTTGGAGCTTTCATGTGTTGGCTAACCTGGTTCACAGCAAAGCATAAGTCAGGTCTTGTAATTGTAAGATATATGAGCTTACCAACCATCCTGCGGTATTGAGTCACATCTTCAAATGGTTGATCTTCAAGCTCCCCCTGTCTATTAGTCTTGTATGAGTCCTCAATGGGTGTCATCACTGGTTTGTCTCCTAAGTCACCTGCTTCACTCAAAAGGTCAAGTGCATATTTTCTCTGTGATAAAAATAATCCTTCCTTTGATCTACACACTTCTTTCCCAAGAAAGTATTTGAGTTCTCCTAAGTCTTTGATATCAAATATGGATTTAAGGTAAGTTTTTGTATCAAGGATTCCTACCTTGTCATTCCCAGAGATGATAATATCATCTACATATATGAGAATGACTATAATACCTTTCTGGCCTGTAAGGATGAAGAGAGTATCATCTGATTCTGACTTCTTGAAACCGCGGCTGAGAAGTGTTGAGCTAAGTTTGTGGTACCAAGCCCTTGGAGACTGCTTTAGACCATAGATTGCCTTTCTAAGTCTTAGAACTTTGCCTGGTGTAACTGTGTCTTCAAGGCCTGGAGGTGGTGTCATGTAAACTTCCTCTTCTAGTTCTCCTTGAAGGAATGCGTTTTTGACATCCATCTGCCACAATTCCCATTCCAGATTTGTAGCTAGGGAAAGTAAGACTCTCACTGTGTGAAGCTTGGCCACTGGTGCAAAGGTGTCACAGTAATCTTCTCCATAGGTTTGGGTGAACCCTTTAGCTACTAGCCTGGCCTTGTATCTCTCAATCTCTCCATTACTCTTGTACTTAATGGTAAAGACCCATCTTGATCCTACTGCCTTCTTCCCTTTTGGTAAATCAGCTTCATCCCATGTATGGTTCCTTTGCATAGCTTCATGTTCTTCTCCTACGGCATCTCTCCATACCTTGTGTTCTTTAGCTTCATCATACGTCTTAGGTACCTCATGTTTATCAAGTGTACCAATGAAGGCTAGGTGGTCATCCGGATAGTGAGCTAGGGAGCACACGGCTTGAGTAGGGTGAGCAACCGCCTGACTGTTGAAGTAGACTCTGGTGTTAACCCAGTTGGATGGATCCTTCCTTACTCTCTGACTTCTTCTCAAAGGTACTACTTCTGCTTCTGAAGTGGTGTGATCGGTGGATTGTTCATCATCTTGAGTATTGGTTCCCTCCTGATCATTTTCTGTTGAAACCACTTCCATATCCTCATGAGCCGATGAGACTTGATCATGATCACTAGTAGTATGTGAATTCTCTCCCTCAGGAGCAAGACCAGAGGCTTCTGAGGATGATTCATGACTAGTGGGATGTGGTAAGGAGGTGATACCAAGCGTTTCTAATAGGTTCCTTAGATTGGCTGCTCGGTCAGACTGAGAGGTTGATAACTCCTTTAGACTATCCCAATCCTTTTCAGTGTAGTACCCTTTGCTTTCCAAGAATTTTACATCCCTAGACACCAAAACCTTGCCCGTTTCTGGAACAAAACACTTGTATCCTTTCTGTGTGATGGAGTAGCCAAGAAACATGCTTTTCATACTCTTGGCATCAAGTTTACTGCGGTTTTCTCCTGGAACCAAAACATAACACACACATCCAAAGACTCTTAGGTGAGTAATAGAAGGCCTGGATTTGTTAAGTACCTCAAAGGGTGATATGTCTTGGAGGATTTTGGTTGGTAAACGGTTGATCAGGTAGCAAGCCGCAACCACAGCATCTCCCCAGAATCTTTTGGGCACATTGGTGTGGAACATCATGGACCTAGCCACCTCCATAATGTTGGAATGAAGAGGAATGATGAATATATTTGTGTGATGTGTTGGCGTCAACTTTATGTGTGTATCTTAGACTTGTGTAGGTTAAGAATAAGTATATCTCTGTATCCAAACAAGTCTAGAATAGGATTAGTATTAATAGATGTCTCTCACTCACATTGTAAGTATGAAAATCATTTTCTAAAAATTCTAATAATAGATCATTCTCTTTTCTCTCAATCTCTCTCAATCTCTAAATCTCAAATTCTCTCAATCATCAAATCTTTCATGGTATCAGAGCCAGGTTTGAATCAATCTGGTTTGAAAATTGGCATTCTTCTTCATCAAGCCATCGAATTCTTGTTCATCAAGATTACTTCGGCCTCACGCTTTCGATTAACCGCGAGACTAATCAGAATTTATCGTGTTTCTGTTGAAAGATCGTAATTCTTCTGATCAAATTCATCATCTGGATTTCTCTTCGGCTCTTTCTGTTGATAATCCCGTTGATTTCATCAAATTTGGTTGAGAAAATCGAAAGTTCTCATCATTCGATCACGGAGGTTTCACGTCGTTCTTCACCGGAAGTCTCTGTTCTTTAAGAAGCTCAATCTCTTTGATTTCTTCATCAAATCTTTCGATTTCAAAGTCGAAACTCAAGATTAAGAGTTCTAGTAGGTGAATCGAGAGGTCGTTGTTACTCCTTTACAAGTTTTTGGTGCTTCCTTGATCTGGTTCTTGGAATCGTCTCTGTTCTTCGTCAACTTCGGAAGGTGCGATTTTTGATCTGTTTCTTCGGCAAGGATCTGTGGTTTCCTACGAGTTTCTTTATCCTGGATTCATCTCCGGCGTAATCTGAAGATTTCATCGGTGATTTCATCAAGTTTGGTGGTCGGAATCGAAAGTTATCATTTGCTCTCCACCGACGGTTACGCTGATTCGCCGCCGTGAAAGGCTGGGTTTCAAATTCGTGTTTCTTCTTCAATTCTTCATCAAACTTAGTGATTCAAAAGCCGAATCTCAAGAAAATTGAATCTGGATTATGAATCGGCAGGTCCGCTTAGCTCAATCACAAGTTTTGTAAGATTTCTCATCAATCTCGTGGAATTGGTCTAGCTTTGCATTATTCAGAGTACTTGACTGCAGTTTTAAAATTCATCTCAATCTTCACTGATTTTTGATTGATCTGCATAAAGTTTGGGATCTTGTGGTGTTGTTCTAACAATCTGGAAGTGAGTCTTTGATTTTAAAACTGGAAGAATTGGTTTCTTGTCACGGAAGGCAAGTAGTATTTTTAAATTGAGTAAAGGCGGGAATTGCAGATTGTGTTGAATTCTGTGGTAAACTCGATTGTTCACTTTTGATCATTTGTGGTACATGATTTTTCGAAGTATTGAAGACAAAACTTTGATTGTTAGACAAGTGATCATCAGCATAGGCTTGTGTTACTCTCCATTCTTGTTGGTGCGTGTGTGCTTGGTCTTGGAATCCTACAGGTACAAAATTGAATCCGATGGAGTTGCATCCGCAAATAAAAGCTCCTGTAATGCTCCAGGGAGCAAATTACTTACTCTGGTCCAGAACAATGAGGACTACATTGTGTAGCAAGGGTTTGTGGAGCCACATTCAAGAACCAGCTCACTTATTGACAGATGAAGAATCCCAAGCTGAAACCACTGAACAAGCCCTATGGTTCCAACAAGATCAAATGGTACTTGCAATTCTTCAAAGTTCCCTAACTAGTTCTCTGTTAGAAGCTTATTCTTACTGCTCTAATGCTAAAGAACTTTGGGAGACACTAAAAACTGTCTATGGTAATACAACTAACCTCTTAAGGATTTTTGAGGTAAAGAAAGCTTTGAGTGAGCTTAAACAGGATGATTGTGAGTTCACTAAGCACTATGGAATATTCAGAGCACTGTGGGCAGAGATGGAAATGCTTAGACCTGCCTCAGTTGATCCCATAACCCTCCTTGACAGAAGGGAGCAAGATAAGGTTTTTGGTCTTCTTATGACTTTGAATAACTCATACACTGATCTGATCAAACATATACTTAGGGAAGATAAGCTACCTAGTCTTGAAGATGTTTGTGCAAAGATTCAAAAAGAACAGGGGTCTCATGAACTTTTTGGACATAAAGCTGAGATGGTAGTGGCGCATAAGGGCGTTTTTAAATCAACTGATCTCAGGAGAAAGAAGCAGTTATGTGATCATTGTAAGAAAACAGGTCACAGCAAGAAGGAGTGTTGGGTGCTGCATCCAGAATTAAAGCCTAGCTGGTTTGTAGAAAGGAACAAGAAGCCGCCTACTGGTCCTAGTACTTCTCACATTGTTCATGTTGCAGGAAGCTCAAGTGTGGGGAACATGGTACAAGGGAACCATATGAATATGTCACCAATGGCGTCTAACTCCACGGCTACTCCAAATGAATATGTGACAAAGGCTGATCTTGAACAACTCCTTAAAGCATTCAAGTCTGGTAATGTTTTGGGTAAAACTTATCATGTTTCCTTAAATACTTCTATGGCTTCAAATTCTTTAATTGTGGATTCTGGAGCTTCTCACCACATGATAAAAGACCTAGGTTTGCTTGATAATATAGAACCTGCTTTAGGTAGTGTTGTGATAGCAAATGGAGTTAATGTTCCAATCAAAGGAGTAGGAAAGCTTAAGTTGTTTGATAAGGAATCTAAAGCTTTTTACATGCCTTCTTTTACTTCCAATTTGCTTTCTGTTAAAAGAGCTACTACTGATTTAAACTGTAAGGCAATATTTGGGCCTAATGATTTTTACTTTCAGGATATTGAAACAAGTAAGAAGTTTGGCCAAGGAACAACAAGGAATGACTTGTATGTACTAGAAGATCTACCTGATTTTTCTTTAGTTCAACCGTGTGCAAACAATGTTGATATGAATTTGAATGCTGAACTATGGCATGCTAGACTAGGGCATCCCCATTCTAGAGCTCTTGAATTGATTGTACCTGGAATCAAATTGCTTAATAACATTTGTGAATCTTGTGTTCTTGGTAAACATATTAGAACTGTTTTTGATCAATCAGCTCATACTTATGAAAGTTGCTTTGATTTAGTTCATTCAGATGTTTGGACATCACCATTTCCCTCTAGAGAAAACCAGAAATACTTTGTTACCTTCATAGATGAAAAATCTAAATATACTTGGGTAACACTACTTAATTCAAAAGATAGGGTATTTGATGCTTTTCTTAATTTTCAAGCATACATTACTAACCAATATAATGCCAAGATTAAGATGTTCAGAACAGACAATGGAGGAGAGTATACTAGTCACAAATTTCAGCAGCACCTAGCTAAGCATGGAATTCATCATTAAACAAGTTGTCCATATACTCCACAGCAGAATGGAGTTGCTGAGAGGAAAAACAGACATCTAATGGAGGTGGTGAGAACTATTATGTTCCACAAGAAGGTTCCAAAACGCTTTTGGGGGGATGCATTATTGACGGCATGCTATCTAATAAACAGAACACCAACAAAAGTTCTGGATGATCTATCTCCTTTTGAGGTAATTAATCAAGCTAAGCCAAATATTGATCACTTGAAGGTGTTTGGGTGTGTGTGTTTTGTTTTGGTGCCAGGGGAACTTAGGAACAAGCTGGAACCCAGGAGCATTAAGGCTATGTTTATAGGGTACTCTCCTACTCAAAAAGGGTATAAATGCTACAATCCAGAAACTAGAAAGGTTTTGGTGTCTAGAGATGTCAAATTTCAAGAGAATAAAGGATTATATGAAGATGGAACTTGGGAAGAGCTTAAAGATATATCTACATCTAATTCTGATCAAGCTGAGAACTTGAGAAGACTCTTAGAAAACCTTGGTATAGTTCAGCCTGCTGCTCCACCATCTGTTCATGAACCGCACCAACAGGGTCCTAATACTAGCTGGCATGGTTCAGCTGCTTCCAATGAGAAATCGTCTTCAGATCATGATCTACCTTCCAGAGAAACTGTTACTGAACCTGAGATTGCACATGACTGCCCATCTCCACGTGAACCAACGACGGGAGCTAGTACACCAAGTCACCCAAACGTTCACCATTCACCATCTAGTCTTCCTGCACTTCATCCTCTTGATCATGAGGGGGGAGAAGAGAGTACACATGCTCAAGATGATATTCTAGTCTCTGCATCAAAAAGACCACGGGTGCAACCTAATCTAGTGCAAGCCGCTTTAGAGGAAGAAACTAATCAACCTGTGGCACTCAGGAGGAGTACAAGGCAGAAGTTCCCACCTGACAACTGGAAGAATACAAGGGTGTACTACAACCACAATGCAATTGCACATCATGATCAGGGAGTATGCTCTTTAGTTACTATTCCTACTAATCATGTTGCTTTCACTGTGAGTTTAGACAAAGAGCAGATTCCTAAGAGCTATGAGGAGGCTATGGAGATTAAGGAATGGAGAGATGCCATTCAAGAGGAAAAACAAGCTATGGAGAAAAATGGAACCTATGCTCCAGCCACATTACCAAAAGGGAAAAAGGCTGTAAGTTCAAAATGGATATTCACCATTAAGTATAAAAGCAATGGTGAGATAGATAGGTATAAAGCTAGGTTGGTGGCTAGAGGATTCACACAATCTTATGGTGATGACTATAGGGATACATTTGCTCCAGTAGCTAAACTTCACTCTGTTAATGTTGTTCTTTCTCTTGCTACTAACCTTGAGTGGGATTTGTGGCAAATGGATGTTAAGAATGCTTTCTTACAAGGTGAGCTAGAAGAAGAGGTTTATATGACACCACCACCAGGTTTGGAAGATGAAATTAATGGCGGCAACACTCTCAGACTAAGGAAGGCAATATATGGCCTTAAGCAATCTCCAAGAGCTTGGTATCATAAGTTGAATGTAACTCTAAGGGACAGAGGCTTTAAAAGGTCAGAAGTTGAACACACTCTGTTTACACTTAAGAGTAAGGAAGGTATTGTGGTTATACTTATCTATGTTGATGATATCATTATATCAGGAAGTGATAAAGCTGGTATTGAATCAACTAAAGCCTATTTGAAAAGTGTGTTTGATATTAAGGATCTAGGTGAATTAAAATATTTCTTAGGAATTGAAATATGTAGATTCAAGGAAGGTCTCTTTTTATCTCAAAGGAAATATATTGTGGATTTACTAATCTCTACAGGCATGTTTGAAGCTAAACCAGCTAAAACACCTCTTGAAGAAGGCTACAAAATAGAACCTGAGGGGGAGCTAGGAAATGACAAGTTTCATGATGCAAAACTATATAGACAAGTAGTTGGCAAGCTTATTTACTTAACCATTACTAGACCTGATCTATGTTTTGCAGTAAATCAGGTATCTCAACATATGCAAGACCCAAGGACAAGACATTGGGATATGGTCATTCGCATTTTGAGATATTTGCAAGGAACAAAGGAACAAGGTATATGGATGGGATGTAATAAGAACACAGAGGTTGTAGGTTATTGTGATGCAGATTGGGCAGGAGACAGAGAAGATAGAAGAAGCACAACAGGCTATTGCACTTTTATAGGAGGTAATCTTGTAACTTGGAAGACTAAGAAACAAAAGGTTGTATCTTGTTCTAGTGCAGAAGCTGAATACAGGGCCATGAGGAAGCTTACAACAGAATGCATCTGGTTGAAGCAAATCCTTTTTGATATCTTAGGCGAGTGTCTAGAATCACCAATCACTGTCCATTGTGATAATCAAGCTGCCATACACATTGCTTCTAACTCTGTGTTTCATGAGAGAACCAAGCATATTGAAGTTGACTGCCATAAAGTAAGGGAAACTATTGGAAATGGTACAATTCTACCTTGTTACACAAGGAGTGAAGATCAGCTAGCTGATGTGTTTACCAAAGCTGTAACCTTGAAGACAGGCGGTTCCATTTATCCTAGACTTGGTTTAATGTCTCTTCCACATCAATGATCCTAACATGGAGTGTTATACTCTTTTTCCCTAGAAAAGGTTTTGTCCCAATTGGGTTTTCCTTCTCTAGGTTTTTAATGAGGTAATACTTCATGGTTGCAAGCTTAGACATTCTTCATGTCTTAAGCTTGAGGGGGAGTGTTGGAATGAAGAGGAATGATGAATATATTTGTGTGATGTGTTGGCGTCAACTTTATGTGTGTATCTTAGACTTGTGTAGGTTAAGAATAAGTATATCTCTGTATCCAAACAAGTCTAGAATAGGATTAGTATAAATAGATGTCTCTCACTCACATTGTAAGTATGAAAATCATTTTCTAAAAATTCTAATAATAGATCATTCTCTTTTCTCTCAATCTCTCTCAATCTCTAAATCTCAAATTCTCTCAATCATCAAATCTTTCACATAAGATGTCTATGTTAGATTTAGGAATGTATAAGGACTAGATTAGGCGTATGTTTAGGTTATTAAACACCTCTTGTAATTGCCTATAAATACTCCTTGTACATAACAATTCGATTATATACAAATTCATTCTTCTTCATTCTCAAAACTCTTTCTCTCTCAATTCTCTCTCATTCTCTCTACAATCGAATTCATTCTCTGCATACAATTTCATTCTTCATCTTTCTTTTAATTCTCACATGGTATCAGAGCAGGTTTCCTGCAAATCTCTTTGTTTCTCTTCGAAATCTCATCCGCACCTTTGAAACCAACAAAGCCGCGGAAGATAGTGATTGTATATTGAGTTTTCCGGCGAATTCTTCATCAGTCTTCCATTATTTTCTCTGAAGGATTCATCTTCGGTGGCTTATGATTCTTTCTCTGATTAAGATTACACGATTTGATCAAAGAAAATCGAAATCTTGAAGTCGAAGGTTTCGTTCTGTTCTTGGCGCCAAAATCGGATTTGAATGATCGCGACCTGGAAATCTTTGTTCTGGCTAATCGGATCTTCTGGATTGTAGTCATCACGTAAATCATCATCAGAAAGCACCGATCTGTGTTCCATTTGATCGTTTTCTCAAGATCGAGCTCGATCTGTTCACGGTTTTTTCGAATTCTTCTCTTCGCGCCATTTTTCTGTTTCGATCGCGAAAACTTGATCTTGGTGTTCTTCGTCTTCTGGATCTTTATTTTCCGTGGATTGTCATCAGAACAAGTCGATCTTTGATCCTTTTGAGTCCTGAAGCGAGATTTGGCTCTGTTTTTCTCAAAATCTTGATCGCGAAAGTTGTTGATTACTTCTTCATCACGAAAGTCGAACAGATAATACCGACTTTCAATCCTGCTGTTCCTGATTCTCAATCCGGCTATTCTCTAGCTTCCTGATAGAGTTCGTTCCATTTGTGATTGAGGGAATCCCAGGTTTCTGGAAAAGTATTCTTGGATCAATTCGGATCTTCTTCCTTTCTTGGCAAGTAATTCTCTAATTTTTTTTGAAACCTGAATAATTGTGATCAAGATCTTTTCTCTGGAGTGATTGTTGTGAAAGTTTAGATTGTTCACTTGATGAGATTGGAAGTTGAAGCCTTAGTTTAAGTTGTGCAACTGAACTTTAGGAGAACTCGGGTTGATTGGTAGTTTAGAGAAGTGGTAGTCTCAGAAGGTTTAGCTGAAAAATCCGGTTGATAAATCATCTCTGTGATTGGTATCTAAAGTTTGTGAAGAGTTCTTTAGAGGATTGGTCATGGAGCTTCAGAAACAGTTGGTTATGGCTCCTGTTGTCCTCAAAGGTACAAATTATCTTCTGTGGACTAGAACAATGAAGACAACATTATGTAGCAGAGGTTTATGGTCTCACATACTCGGTAGAACTTCAAATGTTGGGATAGAAGGAGAGGTTCTGGAGGATCAGGCAGCTCAGACTGAGGAAGAAGGGAAATGGTTTCAGGAAGATCAACTGGTTCTCTCCATCTTACAAAATTCTCTTGAGAAGTCTTTATTAGAAGCTTATTCCTATTGTGAGAATGCAAAGGACTTATGGGACACTCTTCTAAATGTCTATGGCAATACCTCAAATCTAATGAGGATTTTTGAAGTCAAGAAGTCTATAAATGAGCTTAGACAAGATGAGGTTGAATTCACCAAACATTTTGGAGTTTTTAGAGCACTTTGGGCTGAGTTGGAGATGCTAAGACCAGCTACTACTGATCCAATGGTTCTTCATGAGAGAAGGGAACAAGACAAAGTCTTTGGGCTCTTGATGACTTTAAACTCCAGCTATGCCGACTTGATCAAGCACCTATTGCGTGAAGATAAGTTGCCAAGTTTGGATGATGTATGTGCAAAGGTTCAAAAGGAACAGGGGTCTCACGGCTTGTTTGGGAGCAAAGGAGACTTAGTAACTGCAAACAAGAGTTTCTACAAAGGGGATGACAAGAGGAATGCAATTTGTGCTCATTGCAAACGAAAGGGTCATCATAAGGATCAATGCTGGACTCTTCACCCACATCTGAAACCGGCTTCTATTCCAAGATGGCGTGACAAAGCGACCAATTTCAGGAACAACTTATCTGGACGAGGGAACCAAGTAAGTGTTCCATTACATATCTCACAGGCTAACACTACTTGTGAAATTGGCCAGAGATCAGGAAGAGAAGTACAGGTTGCATCAACATCATCCGGTCAAGAGTATGTTACAAAATCAGACCTTGATGCTATTATCAAAGCCTTACAAGAGACTTCTGGTAAAATTGTTGGCAAATCTCTTCATGCTTCTTACAATGCTCATACTATTACTAAACCATTAATAGTAGATTCAGGAGCTTCTCACCACATGATTAGTGACATAAGTTTGATAAACAATTTAGAACCTGCCTTAGGGAATGTTGTTATTGCTAATGGAACTAAAGTTCCAATTAAAGGAGTAGGTAACCTAAGATTGTTTGAAAAGGATAGTAAAGCATTTTATATGCCATCATTTACATCTAACTTGGTTTCTGTAAAAAGGGCTACAAATGATTTGAATTGTAATGTAATCTTTAGTCCTAATGAGTGTTGTTTTCAGGATATTGAAACAAAGAGGGTGCTTGGCAGAGGCGGCACTAAGGATGATCTCTACATTCTCAGTGACCTATCTTCTAGTTTAGTTTCTTGTTTGTCTAGTAATAATGAGCTTGATGATGGAACATTGTGGCATGCTAGGTTAGGTCATCCACATTTTAAAGCTCTTGAATTGGTGTTTCCGAATATTTCCTTTAATCAAAGTGAATGTGAAGCTTGCATTCTTGGTAAACACTGTAGAACTGTCTTTCCTAATTCTTCTCATAAGTATGATTGCTGCTTTGATCTTATTCATTCTGATGTGTGGACAGCTCCTTGTGTCTCTAGAGAACAACAAAAATACTTTGTTACTTTTATAGATGAAAAGTCTAAGTATACCTGGATCACTTTGTTACCTTCCAAAGATAGAGTTCTAGAGGCCTTCATTAACTTCCACTCTTACATCACTAACCAGTATAATGCAAAGATTAAGATTTTTAGAACAGATAATGGAGGGGAGTACACAAGCAAAGCATTAAGAGATTATCTACTCAAATATGGAATTCTTCATCAAACCAGTTGCCCATATACACCTGAGCAGAATGGGGTAGCTGAGAGAAAGAACAGACATCTTATGGAGGTTGCTAGGTCCATGATGTTCCATAGACATGTACCCAAAAGGTTTTGGGGTGATGCTGTACTCACGGCCTGCTACCTAATCAATAGATTACCCACTAAAGTTCTTGATGATATCTCACCATATGAGGTACTAAATAAAACAAAACCACATATTGATCATTTGAAAGTTTTTGGTTGCTTGTGCTTTGTCTTAGTACCAGGAGAAAGGAGGAATAAGTTGGAAGAGAAGAGTACTAGGGCAATGTTTATAGGCTACTCATCTACTCAAAAAGGTTATAAATGTTATAATCCTGAATCACAGAAGGTATTAGTATCTAGAGATGTTAAATTTCTTGAGGAAAAGTCTTATTATACTGATGGAACTTGGGAAACAATCAAAAATCTATCTAACTCAAGTACTGATAGTAATGTCTATCTTAGAAAATTGTTGGAAAGCTTTGATGTTTCTAGGCAAGCTAGATCAGGGCCTGAACAGACTAAAAGCTCTCAACAAGAATCGGCCTCTACTCAGCATGAACCAGTGGTTTCACCTACTGCGCATGTACCAGCTCAGAGTGACCATGGGTCAGCAGTGTCTGATCATGGAACGATGGGTCAGGAACACGGCCCTGATGGAGAGGGGGAGTATACCCAAAGTATTTCTTCAAATGTGCATCCTAGTCTTGCTCATGAGGGGGAGAGTGTATCAACTGGTCCTGATCAAGTCTATGATAATGAAGTGGCGGTTGTTGAATCACCTCAAGTATTACGAAGGAGCACAAGGATAAGGAGAGATCCGGCTAACTGGGTCAACACTAGGGTCTACTACAATGCTCAAGCAGTAGAACATCCTATACAAGCCACTTGTTCATTTGCTCAATTTCCAACAGAACATCAGGTATTCATTAGCTCATTAGATCAAAATCATATTCCTAACACATATGAGGAAGCTATGGAACTGAAGGTTTGGAGAGATGCTGTCCAAGAAGAAATAGAGGCTATGATGAGAAACAATACTTGGGATGAGTCATATTTGCCCAAAGGTAAGAAAGCAGTAAGTTCTAAATGGGTGTTTACTATTGGACTGAGGAAATAAAAAGGGAAGAGATGAGCCTGCAAGAGAAGGCCAACCAAATAAGAGGCAGCCCAGGCCGTATGCAAACAAGGAGAGGAACAAGGCAGCCCATCACAGCCAGAAGAATAAGGCCATCCATAAGCTGCATTGTCCAGAAGGCCCATGAGAAGTGCTATAGCCCAAACAGAAGTAAAGGAGTGTTGAGGCCCAGGACCAGAGATACATTAGAGAGCCCAAGTGTGCACAAGCCCATAAGGAGCCCACAAGTCCAAGAAGTTCATGCCAAAAGAGTGCCCAAGCTTCTAGAAGTGTTCTCCCCTTTATTGCATATGAAAGTGGACGTGAGATTTGAATTCAAATTAGATCACATGTGGACTTAAGGGCATTTGAAAGTGGTGGCCGTTTATGAGCTGTCCCTTTCTCCCCTTGGACACCACAACTTCTTCTCTCCATTCTTTCTCCCTATATATAGTTGTATGCAGACACAATTCAACCTAAGAGAAATAAATCTTCCTTTCTACTTCTCTCTAATGGCATTTTATGATATTTGTGTTTTACTCTTTTATGATTTTGTATAATCTTTCTTAATCTCCAATCATACAATCTCCTATTTCTCTATGTATTTCCGCAAATCTCAACATGGTATCAGAGCATTAAGCTCCTGAGATCAATTTTCTTGTTCTTTATGCAAAAGTTTTCGAAAAAATCCTTTTAAAAACGTTTTATCCATTGGGTAATAGCTTTACCCAATGGTCCAAAGTTTGAATTTCAAATTGTTTCATGCAATTCTTCTCTTCTCCTCTACAATGATGTTTAAAACTTTGTCTTAAATCTCTCTTATGGTTCAGAGACAAAGTTTGAAGAAGAGAAAGAATTCAAAATGGCTTCAACATTTAGGAAGCATTGCTTGGACCAGTGGGTAAACCGTTTTGCTTCACTGGTTTCACAGCTATTTAGCCACGAAAAACACCTCTTCTTGTGTTGTTCTAATGATCCTAGTGTATGTTATTATCAGAAAACTTCTTCCCATAAGTTATTTTGGTGATATAACCCTTTAACCAGTGGGTAAAGCTAGTGACCATTGGTCCATGGGTGTTTGTCTTTGGAAATCATAAACCGTGGCTAGATAGGTGACAATGAAGAGGAAAGAATGGTGGCTGTGGTTGTGAATCACAAAAGAAGAGAAAGAAATGAATGTTTGCATAAATTGTTTATCTATTGGTCTCTTAAGTAGTAAAAACACTTTTGGCCAGGTGGATTAGCAACATTCTCTATTATCTGTCTTTCTTAAGCCCCATATAATCCTCTAAGTCACACTCTTGGATTTCTAAAATTGTAGTCCTAATTGTTTTGAAAAATTCAAAAACGATTTCATATTAACCATTGGACATTAAGTTTGGATTGTTGGGTATTGGTGCCTTTCCTTTGAGAAAGTAAGTCACTTCAAGCCATAGTCCAGTTTGAATGTCCTTGATAGCAAACCTTAAGCATTTAACTAAAACCGCAACCTTGGACTTGTCTCCTTTCTTATGTCATGAGAGACACTTTAGCTTGCTGTAGCTTGTTGTTCAAGTATTTCGGTTTGTGCTTGTTTGTTTTGTGTTTTAAAACCTTGGACCAAGTTTCCTTTCATTTGAAATGTGAAACAACAAAGTCCATTGAAGTGTGGTTGGAGTCAGTTTTGATAGCACAATAGAGAACCATTAATAAAGTTCTAAGTTATGATGGAAAGTATGCTCTGTGGTTGCCATTAGAATGGATCCTCCACATCAGAAATCTTAATAAGCTAATACAGGACTTAAAAACCATGATGAATCCTATTGTGCTTCTGTGAGAATTTGGGAAATAGAACCATGGTGGTATGCATTGCATCAGAAACTGTGTTGAATCCAAAAACCCAAATCTAAATTATAATATTAAGAAAGAAAGAACTGGAGTTTGTGTCAAAATCTCTTGAATGTGTCCTCTGGTTTTGCTATTATGAGTCTAACTCTTGAAGTCATGAGAATCTAGTACTTTGTTTGTGTTTCTTCTTATGCAGGAAAAGATGTTAACAGTTGTGATGTTGGAGAGCAATCCGTGAGAAGGAGTCTCAAAACCAATGAAGGAGAGCAATCCATGAGGGGGAGCCTCCAATTCCAGAAGAATTCAATCATTCAAATCAGCCTCTAAGAAAGAATCACAAAGGCTTAGTATCAAAACCTTTGTCAAAGGCTATCTCTAAACTCATATCTATCTCAATTTGATTCTGATTTAGAATTGTTTAAAAAAAGGGAAGTGAACCTTGGTGAACTATGCTTGGCATTTAAGACCATAGATGAATCCAAAAGTCCTCTTCAAAACCACTTAAGGGAAGTGAACCATGTTTTCCTTTACTCTCAAAAGTATAAGGAAACATGATGAATCCAAAAGTCCTTAAGGGATCCTTTTACTCTCATATTCATTCTCATACTAATTCTTATACTCTCATACAATGGCTCTCATACTTATACTCTTAATTCTGCTTATACTCAATCAGTCTCTTATAATCTATGGTTTCTCTAATCTCTGGTTACAAATACTCTATACTCTCATTTAAAGCGTGTTGAATTCATGACTTTAGTTCAATTGATCTTGCTACTGTCTTATGTGAATTTTTAATTGCACACTTGTAGCTTTGATATTCCTCATGGCATACTCAAATTCTTCTTCTTTATGACTTGTTTAAGGGTAAAGAAGACCATGAGAGCCTCAAAGCAAAGATGGCAAGAAGGGATTCATACAAAGCAAAAACAGATCATGAAGGATTAAAGAAGTAAACACATTGGCAAGAAGGGCACTCCCAATACCTTACACATCAGAGCCTATCCTTCAAGGGTATATTCCTGAGTGAAGAAATGGGAGGCCACATATGCTGCATAGAAGGAAGTCAAGCTGTGAATTCATAAGGCAAATTGGCTTGGCATACAAAAGCCAACAAGAAGCAGCCTCCTCCTATCAGAGCCTACATCAAATAATGTATATTCCTGAAGTGGGAGAGCATAGCTAACGCAAACAAGAAGGCATTCCTGAAGAAAGGAGGTCCAATATCATTAGTGATCTTTGATGCTCATCCTTCCAAACTTGACTCAATACTCTTATTCTCTGAGTCAAGCTTGAGGAGGGGTGAGAATGAGCATCCATCTGAGAATGAGCATCCATCTGATGTTAATCAAGGAACCTATGGGCACAACAATGCAAACGCTTAAGTGTTCCAATGAAGGGAAGGTGTCTTGAAGGTGCACCAAAATTCAAACTCTACCAAGGGCACTCAAAGCCGTGGACAACAAGTTACAACCTTAGCTGATCTGCTAAGAAAGAAGTTCTGAGTGAGTGATACTACAGGATAGTTTCAGCCTTGAAGAAGGCATATCAACTCGCTCTAAGTCTGGTCCAAGAATGCGCTGATGATACATCAGCATAGGTGTTGGTATTATTCTCAGAGAAACTGCGCAAATGGTCCTAGAAGACTTGGTGATGTGTGCTGGTTATTCTCTGGAGAAGTTTCTAAAAGCATTATATGGTCCTCACCTTCATCATGAAGATGAAGACTATTGGGAATCTATCAAAGAAGCTGTTGAAGAAAGAAACTACAAAGATGCAACACAAGCTTGAGATTAGAACCAATGGTCATTAAGCTGGAAGAACTCACAAGTAGAGTGTCAAGCAGATGGAATGTGTTGAATCAGCTCAAAAGCCTGAATGTTTGTGCCGAGAAGATAATCAATCTACCCAAGGAGTTGCCGTGACTAATCAAGTTCAAATGATGGATTGGAACTAAGGAAGGTTGCATACAAGTGTGGTATCAACAAATTAATCCAAAGAATCCAAAGAAGAGGCAACAAAGGGCGGTTTTATATGAAGGAATGAAGTGAAAGAAGTTCAGAAGTAGAAAACTTACTTGGCTGACACTCTTCATCAACATTCCAAACAGATGCAAGGGAAAATCCTAAACCATCCTATATATATTTTTGAATAGGTCTATCCCTTGTGAATTGATGCATGCGTTTGTGTGTGCTGAAACAGGTACAGCTTGGAGCTTATATGCTAAAGCCGGATTTATTAACCTTCTAAAGGACAAGAGTTCAGAAGAAAGGGGGAGATAAGTACCGGTCCATGAAAAGCTTCAACCTACTCAAACATGTGAAGCAAGGAAGAAGTTCTCACTTGCTAATTCTAGGTGGCCATGATCCAGGATCTATGAATTCCATCAAAATGATCCTAAAATTCATAGACCCACTGGCCAATCCCTAGGCTAAGAAGACTCCACTCTTTTTCCCTTAGCTTGGTTTTGTCCCACTGGGTTTTCCATGCTAAGGTTTTTAATGAGGGAGTTCTTCAAAGTTCCAAGCTTGATCCCTGGATCACCTATGGTCAAGCTTGAGGGGGAGTATTAGAAAGAAGGAAGGAAGCCAAGGCCAAGACAAGCTCAGGCCATGTTCAAGCTCAGCATTAGCACATTACTAAACTCCTAATGCTAAGCTTGAGGGGGAGTATTGGACTGAGGAAATAAAAAGGGAAGAGATGAGCCTGCAAGAGAAGGCCAACCAAATAAGAGGCAGCTCAGGCCGTATGCAAACAAGGAGAGGAACAAGGCAGCCCATCACAGCCAGAAGAATAAGGCCATCCATAAGCTGCATTGTCCAGAAGGCCCATGAGAAGTGCTATAGCCCAAACAGAAGTAAAGGAGTGTTGAGGCCCAGGACCAGAGATACATTAGAGAGCCCAAGTGTGCACAAGCCCATAAGGAGCCCACAAGTCCAAGAAGTTCATGCCAAAAGAGTGCCCAAGCTTCTAGAAGTGTTCTCTCCTTTATTGCATATGAAAGTGGACGTGAGATTTGAATTCAAATTAGATCACATGTGGACTTAAGGGCATTTGAAAGTGGTGGCCGTTTATGAGCTGTCCCTTTCTCCCCTTGGACACAACAACTTCTTCTCTCCATTCTTTCTCCCTATATATAGTTGTATGCAGACACAATTCAACCTAAGAGAAATAAATCTTCCTTTCTACTTCTCTCTAATGGCATTTTATGATATTTGTGTTTTACTCTTTTATGATTTTGTATAATCTTTCTTAATCTCCAATCATACAATCTCCTATTTCTCTATGTATTTCCGCAAATCTCAACATTTCTCTATGATCTAGTTTAGTTTCTTGTTTGTCTAGTAATAATGAGCTTGATGATGGAACATTGTGGCATGCTAGGTTAGGTCATCCACATTTTAAAGCTCTTGAATTGGTGTTTCCGAATATTTCCTTTAATCAAAGTGAATGTGAAGCTTGCATTCTTGGTAAACACTGTAGAACTGTCTTTCCTAATTCTTCTCATAAGTATGATTGCTGCTTTGATCTTATTCATTCTGATGTGTGGACAGCTCCTTGTGTCTCTAGAGAACAACAAAAATACTTTGTTACTTTTATAGATGAAAAGTCTAAGTATACCTGGATCACTTTGTTACCTTCCAAAGATAGAGTTCTAGAGGCCTTCATTAACTTCCACTCTTACATCACTAACCAGTATAATGCAAAGATTAAGATTTTTAGAACAGATAATGGAGGGGAGTACACAAGCAAAGCATTAAGAGATTATCTACTCAAATATGGAATTCTTCATCAAACCAGTTGCCCATATACACCTGAGCAGAATGGGGTAGCTGAGAGAAAGAACAGACATCTTATGGAGGTTGCTAGGTCCATGATGTTCCATAGACATGTACCCAAAAGGTTTTGGGGTGATGCTGTACTCACGGCCTGCTACCTAATCAATAGATTACCCACTAAAGTTCTTGATGATATCTCACCATATGAGGTACTAAATAAAACAAAACCACATATTGATCATTTGAAAGTTTTTGGTTGCTTGTGCTTTGTCTTAGTACCAGGAGAAAGGAGGAATAAGTTGGAAGAGAAGAGTACTAGGGCAATGTTTATAGGCTACTCATCTACTCAAAAAGGTTATAAATGTTATAATCCTGAATCACAGAAGGTATTAGTATCTAGAGATGTTAAATTTCTTGAGGAAAAGTCTTATTATACTGATGGAACTTGGGAAACAATCAAAAATCTATCTAACTCAAGTACTGATAGTAATGTCTATCTTAGAAAATTGTTGGAAAGCTTTGATGTTTCTAGGCAAGCTAGATCAGGGCCTGAACAGACTAAAAGCTCTCAACAAGAATCGGCCTCTACTCAGCATGAACCAGTGGTTTCACCTACTGCGCATGTACCAGCTCAGAGTGACCATGGGTCAGCAGTGTCTGATCATGGAACGATGGGTCAGGAACACGGCCCTGATGGAGAGGGGGAGTATACCCAAAGTATTTCTTCAAATGTGCATCCTAGTCTTGCTCATGAGGGGGAGAGTGTATCAACTGGTCCTGATCAAGTCTATGATAATGAAGTGGCGGTTGTTGAATCACCTCAAGTATTACGAAGGAGCACAAGGATAAGGAGAGATCCGGCTAACTGGGTCAACACTAGGGTCTACTACAATGCTCAAGCAGTAGAACATCCTATACAAGCCACTTGTTCATTTGCTCAATTTCCAACAGAACATCAGGTATTCATTAGCTCATTAGATCAAAATCATATTCCTAACACATATGAGGAAGCTATGGAACTGAAGGTTTGGAGAGATGCTGTCCAAGAAGAAATAGAGGCTATGATGAGAAACAATACTTGGGATGAGTCATATTTGCCCAAAGGTAAGAAAGCAGTAAGTTCTAAATGGGTGTTTACTATCAAGTACAGGAGTAATGGTGAGATTGAAAGGTATAAGGCTAGACTTGTAGCAAGAGGTTTTACTCAAACATATGGAGAAGACTTTGGAGACACTTTTGCTCCAGTTGCAAAACTTCACACTGTAAGAATTGTACTTTCTCTTGCTACTAATCTTGAATGGGAGTTGTGGCAGATGGATGTGAAGAATGCATTTCTTCAAGGAGAGCTAGATGAAGAAGTGTACATGAAACCGCCTCCTGGGTTAGAAGGCTTAGTGGTTGGTAGCAATGTCCTAAGATTAAGGAAAGCTATCTATGGATTAAAGCAATCTCCAAGAGCCTGATATCATAAACTCAGTATGACTTTAAGGGATAGAGGTTTTAGAAGATCTGAAGTTGATCATACTCTGTTTACTTTTCCTAGTTGTTCAGGTATAATTGTGGTATTAGTCTATGTTGATGACATTATTATCACAGGTAGTGACAAGGAAGGTATTCTAGAGACTAAGGCTTATCTTAAATCGAAATTTGACATTAAGGATCTTGGTTTGATGAAATATTTCTTAGGAATAGAAATATGTAGATCTAAAGAGGGTTTGTTTTTGTCCCAAAGGAAATATATTCTTGAATTGTTAAAGGAAACAGGAAAGATGGAAGCAAAGTCAGTTTGCACACCCTTGGAAGATGAGTACAAATCCGCTAGTAAGGGGGAGCAGGATGAAGAACTCTATGAAGATCCAAAACTATACAGGAGGCTGGTAGGTAAACTTATATATCTTACACTTACTAGACCTGATATTTGTTTTGCAGTAAATCAGGTGAGCCAGCACATGCAATCTCCTACTGTTAAGCACTGGGAGATGTTAGAAAGAATACTAAGATACTTGAAAGGGACTTATGATCATGGAATCTGGATGAGTTGCAATAAAAACACAGACATAGTAGGATATTGTGATGCTGATTGGGCTGGTGATAGGAATGATAGAAGATCAACAACCGGCTATTGTACCTTTGTGGGAGGAAATCTAGTGACTTGGAAGACTAAGAAACAGAAGGTGGTGTCATGTTCCAGTGCTGAAGCTGAGTATAGAGCCATGAAGAAACTCACAAATGAACTAATTTGGATCAAGGCTGTTCTTAAGGATCTACAAATTGAAGATTCAAGGCCTATCACAATGCATTGTGACAATCAAGCAGCCATTCATATAGCTTCAAACTCAGTATTCCATGAGAGGACCAAGCACATTGAAGTAGATTGCCATAAGGTAAGACAGGCGGTTGAACAGGGAATAGTCTTGCCATGCTATACAAGAAGTTCTGATCAATTGGCAGATGTTTTCACTAAAGCCGCAACTTCAAAGGTGTGTGAGTCCATTTTGCCAAGACTTGGTTTGACAAGCATTGCTGAGTGAGTCCCTTAACTAGAGGAATCATACTCTTTTTCCCTCAAAGTTGTTTTTGTCCCAATTGGGTTTTACACTTTGAGGTTTTTTAATGAGGTGATCTCCTGTAGTTTGTCCAAGCTTAACCATTCATCATAGTTAAGCTTGAGGGGGAGTGTTAGATTTAGGAATGTATAAGGACTAGATTAGGCGTATGTTTAGGTTATTAAACACCTCTTGTAATTGCCTATAAATACTCCTTGTACATAACAATTCCATTATATACAATTTCATTCTTCATCTTTCTTTTAATTCTCACACTTCAGACCTTCTAAAACCTTTATCCCTCAAAGTCATACTTAGTTTATGATACCAAGCTCTAGGAGATTGTTTTAACCCATAAATGGCCTTTCTTAATCTCAAAACATTATTACCATTTACTAAATCTTCTAATCCAGGAGGTGGTCTCATGTATACCTCTTCTTCTAATTCTCCTTGAAGAAAGGCATTCTTTACATCCATCTGCCACAACTCCCATTCTAAATTAGTGGCTAAAGAAAGAACAATCCTAACAGTGTGGAGTTTTGCAACCGGTGCAAATGTATCTCCAAAATCTTCACCATATGTTTGAGTGAACCCTCTAGCAACTAATCTAGCCTTATACCTTTCAATCTCACCATTACTTTTGTATTTAATGGTGAAAACCCATTTTGAACTTACCGCTTTCTTACCTTTGGGTAGATATGATTCATCCCAAGTATGATTTCTTATCATTGCCTCTTTTTCATCTTGAACAGCATCTCTCCATACTTTTAGCTCCATAGCTTCCTCATATGTGTTAGGAATTTGATTTTGGTCCAGAGAGCTTATGAATACCTGGTAATCTTCTGGAAAATAAGCAAAAGAGCAAGTTGCTTGTATAGGATGTTCCACAGCATTAGCATTATAGTAAACTCTAGTATTGATCCAGTTGGATGGATCTTTTCTAATCCTTGTACTTCTTCTTAGTATTTGAGGTGATTCAATAACAGCTATCTCATGATCATCTTCAGCTTCTATTCCTTGTGGACTTTGGATGTGGTCATGGTCTTGATCGGAAACCATAGAACTACTCTCCCCCTCACGAACATGACCGCGATCCAATGTGGACAATGAGCCAGGTAAATGCTCCCCCTCACGAACAGGCCATGATTCACAATCAAAACTTTGCGTACCTCGTACCTGACCATGCTCAGTCCTTGCAGAACCATGATCATTGCCAACCGGGACAATCACATTTGAATCTAATGTATGCTCCTGTCTCTGCGGTACCGCCTGAGAAACTTCCGGACCAATGACCGGCTTTAATGCTGGCTGCATAGAAACATCAAAACTTTCTAACAACTTTTTAAGATAAGCATTAGCATCATCACTAGATTTAGAGATGTCTTGTATAGTTTCCCAAGTGCCATCAGTATAATAAGACTTATTTTCCAAAAATTTAACATCCCTTGAAACTAATACCCTTTGTAATTCAGGATCATAGCATTTATAACCTTTTTGAGTGGAAGAATAGCCTATAAAGATTGCTTTAGTACTTTTTTCATCCAACTTGTTCCTGTTATTCCCTGGTATGAAAACATAACACACACAACCAAACACTTTTAAATGATCAAGGTGTGGTTTAATGTTGTTTAATACCTCAAATGGTGACATGTCATGAAGAACTTTAGTTGGTGTTCTATTAATCAAATAGCAAGCTGTAAGCACTGCATCTCCCCAAAATCTCTTAGGCACAAATTCATTCTTCTTCATTCTCAAAACTCTTTCTCTCTCAATTCTCTCTCATTCTCTCTACAATCGAATTCATTCTCTGCATATAATTTCATTCTTCATCTTTCTTTTAATTCTCACAGTCTATTCTTTCTCTCAGCAACACCATTTTGTTGTGGTGTATATGGGCAGCTTGTCTGGTGAAGAATTCCATGTTTGGATAAGAGGGATTTGAAGGCTTGACTTGTGTATTCACCACCATTATCTGATCTTAAGATTTTAACTTTAGCATTATAATGGTTAGTGACATAATTATAAAAGTTGGTAAAGGCTTCAAGAACTCTGTCTTTAGATGGAATTAAGGTTAGCCAAGTGTACTTAGGCTTCTCATCTATAAATGTGACAAAGTATTTGTGATTTTCTCTTGAAATGCAAGGTGATGTCCACACATCCGAATGAATCAAATCAAAACATTTCTCATAAACTGTAGTAGACTTAGGAAAGACAGACTTACAGTGTTTGCCTAATATACAGGCTTCACACTCATTGTTTTGAAACTTAACATCAGGCAACAAAAGATTCATAGCACGAAAATGTGGATGTCCTAATCTAGCATGCCAAATTGCATTATTTGCAGTAGCCACAAGAGAACTAAAAGCGCTTAAAAGAGAAGATGGAGACTTAGTATCCTCCAACACATAAAGTCCATCCTTAGTTGTTCCTTGTCCAAGTACCTCTCTTGTCTTAATATCCTGAAACCAAACTTCATTAGGACTGAAAATTGCATGACAATTAAGGTCAGAAGTCGCTTTCCTAACAGATAACAAGTTTGAGGTAAAGGATGGTAGGTAAAAGGCCTTAGAACTCTTATCAAACAGTTTTAAATCTCCTATCCCTTTGATTGGAACCTTTTCACCATTAGCTATAGTAACATTCCCTAATGCAGGTTCTAAGTTCTCTATTAATTGTATATCACTAATCATATGGTGTGAAGCACCTGAATCAACAATCAAGGGTTTTTGAATTTTAGATGCATGATAAGAGTTACCAGATTCTTTTAAGGCTTTGATGAGGGCCTCCAGGTCTGACTTCTTCACAAATTCAGAGGAGGCTGCTATGGATGATCCTTCCCCATTCGGCCATATGCGCTTAGAAGGGTCTGTGTGGTGCGTGGCTAGGGAGCTTCCTTCAGACGAGTAGTTGGCTCTTGGCTCCTTCCACCGATTGTTCTTGAGGTGGGGATGCAAGATCCAGCATTTCTCCTTGAGATGTCCTCTCTTCTTGCAATGATCACACACCAACATCTTCCTGTCTTCATACTTGAAGTTGCTCTTGTTTGCCGTGGCTAGTTCTCCTTTGTTGGCTGTGATCAACTCGCCCTTCCTTCCAAAGAGCCCCAAAGACCCTTGTTCCTTTTGGACTTGTGAACACACCTCATCCAAGGTTGGTAGCTTGTCAGCTCTCAGCAAATGCTTGATAAGATCATTAAAGGTTGGGTTCAAGGTCAGCAACAGGGCGAACACCTTGTCTTGTTCTCGGCGTTCATTAAGGACCATGGGGTCTACTGAACTTGGCCTTAACATTTCCAACTCTGCCCATAGGGCTCTGAACTTTCCAAAGTGTTTGGTGAAGTCCTTATCTTCTTGGCTCAAGTCATTAATGGCTTTCTTGACCTCAAACACCCGGCTGAGATTGGAGATATTCCCAAAGACGTTTTGAAGAGTTTCCCACAGCTCCTTGGCTGTTTCACAATACGAGTAGGCTTCAAGAGAGTTTTGGAGGATGGCTAAGACGGTCTGGTCTTCTTGAAACCACTTGTTTCTTCCAGCCATCATCGCCTCTTCCTCATCTTCATCAGCCGTCTTCATGTGAGCGGCTTCTTCAACAACATGGCTCCACAGTCCACGGCTGCACAGGGCGGTCTTTGTGGTTCTTGACCATAACAAGTAGTTCCCACCTTTTAGGATAACTGGAACAACCAAAGGTTTTGAGTTTTCCATGGCTGAGAATGTTTGGACCGTTGGACAAACTCTTTACCCACTGGATAATAGCAAATCGTTTGTGTAAAGCGAATGAGAAAGGATGAATTAGAAAGATTAGATGCAATGGATGTTTATTCCATGCTCTGATACCATGAAAGAATGTGTATATTTGCGGAATTAAGAGTTTAGGAAAGTATGGAAGAGTTTGGACAGGAGTTTTAATGGAGAATGAGAGAGATGAAGAACAAGGAAGAAGTATATTTCCTTAGTTAGTTTTTCTACAACATTAGGTCAGGATATTTATAGACAGACACTTAGACAGCTAGGTATTCGCAGGATAGGGACATAAACAATAAACAAAGGGGAGAGAGTGCTGGATCCAAGGCGTGATGGTGACAGCTCCTAACGGGTGGGAGCTTGCTTCCACACGTGATCCTGCCTTGTCAAAGTCTTCAACGGTCCTCTCCTCTTGCCAAGACTCCTTCTAGAACATTTTAAGTGATTGGGCCACACCAAGTCTTCCCTGGGCCGTCCCATGTCCTAACTTCACCTTGGGCCATTCCATGTCTCAATCGCTAAGTCTTCCTGGGCTGCCTAAGGCTGTGTCCCAACTTAAGAACTGGTTGACCACTCCTCTTTATTTCCTTTTCTAACTCAATATAGGGGTTTAATTGGAGGTTACTAACTCTCCAATTGATGTGAATGATGAAGGGGTTTGATTCCACTAGCACAGGATCACCCTGCAAAGAGCTATGGAATATCACAGTAGATTACTCTACTCTTTAGTGATCAAGAGTCAATGTTCTTAGGCTGAACAGAGAAAGCAAGAAGCAAAATAGCTTTAAGATTGTTTATAAAATTCGATGTGTCTCTTTACAATGGGGAAGTGAAGCCTTTTTATAGGCAGATAATCCTATCTAAATTAATCTACAGAATAATATCCTAACTACTTTATTCCTATCTAAATAATATCCTAACTAACTAATCTAATCCTAAAAGAATATATCAGAATAATATATCTAATCTATTATATCCTAACTAACTTATCTAATCCTAACAAGATTATACCAGAATGATATATCTTATCTAATCTACTCTAACTAACTCTCTGGTTTAATTTTAATGACTAATTATAAACCAAAACACATTAAACCAACAGGCTGGTTTATTTTTAATCTTATTTTTCTACTTGGACCACGTCCATACCCATCCATAAGAGCCCATGGTGGTCGATCCTTCAGCTTTATGGGCCAATATGGGCCCTGCTCAACTCTCATCTTGTTGGGCTTATCCTTGAGTAGGCCCAGCTCGTCCTTGGTGTCTTCCTGGGCCTTTTGAGCCTTATCTCTTGTATGTGGATGAGCTAAGACGTTCCTTGGATCATCAAAAACAAGTATAGCCTCTTGAACTTGCTCGGGTGGTCGAACTAGCTCTCTATGGTCCAACAGAAGGAAAATTCGACCATCTCTTGATTCAATATGAACCAATTGAGTTTTGCCACTACCAGAATCTCCATAATATCTAGCTAGTTGAGAAAAATAGTCTTGGTTGCTTGATTCATGGTTGATCTTCAAAAACTTAAAATTAAGGTTGATCGAGATCGCACCACACACCTTGTGGGCAGTAACAATATCTCCTTTGTTTCCAAATAGACCTTGGGATCCTTGTTCTTTCTGAATTTTAGCACACACATCTTCAAGGCTTGGTAATCTATCTTCCCGGAGAAGATGTTTAATGAGATCAGTGTAGCTTGGGTTTAGTGTCATGAGCAAGCCAAAGACCTTATCTTGCTCTCTCCTTTCATTAAGAGTGATAGGATCAATGGTACTTGGCCTTAACATTTCAACCTCTGCCCATAAAGCCCTGAACTTGCCATAATGCTTAGTAAACTCCATATCCTCTTGATGGAGTTCATTTAAAGCTTTATTCACCTCAAATAACCGCATGAGGTTGGATGTGTTTCCATACACATTTTTGAGTGTTTCCCATAGGTCTTTTGCGGTCTCACAGTAGGAATATGCTTCTAACAAGGATCCTTCAAGGGAGTTTTGAAGGATTGAGAGGACTAATTGATCCTCTTGAAACCATTTGTTCATGGTTTCCACGGTTAGCCTTCCTTGTTCACCGAGAGTTTCTTCTTCAATGGCTTCTCTTGGTGCTTCATCTAGGAGAACATGGGTCCATAAACCTCTACTACACAGAGTAGTTTTCATGGTTCTTGAACATAACAAGTAGTTTAGCCCCTTCAGTATGACTGGAGCAACAATCATTTTCGAAGACTCCATTTGTCTTTGGCGTGATTTGTACGGAAGAACAAATTTCGAACAGGGTTTCAGGCGGGAAGAACAGAGAGCTTCAGATGCTTCCTTTGTGAGAATTAAAAGAATGATCAAGAATGAAAGATTGTGCAGAGAATGAATTCGATTGTAGAGAGAATGAGAGAGAATTGAGAGAGAAAGAGTTTTGAGAATGAAGAAGAATGAATTTGTATATCTCGAATTGTTATGTACAAAGAGTATTTATAGGCAATTACAAGAGGTGTATATTAACCTAAACATACGCCTAATCTAGTCCTTATACATTCCTAAATCTAACACTCCCCCTCAAGCTTAACTATGATGAATGGTTAAGCTTGGACAAACTACAGGAGATCACCTCATTAAAAACCTCAAAGTGTAAAACCCAATTGGGACAAAAACAACTTTGAGGGAAAAAGAGTATGATTCCTCTAGTTAAGGGACTCACTCAGCAATGCTTGTCAAACCAAGTCTTGGCAAAATGGACTCACACACCTTTGAAGTTGCGGCTTTAGTGAAAACATCTGCCAATTGATCAGAACTTCTTGTATAGCATGGCAAGACTATTCCCTGTTCAACCGCCTGTCTTACCTTATGGCAATCTACTTCAATGTGCTTGGTCCTCTCATGGAATACTGAGTTTGAAGCTATATGAATGGCTGCTTGATTGTCACAATGCATAGTGATAGGCCTTGAATCTTCAATTTGTAGATCCTTAAGAACAGCCTTGATCCAAATTAGTTCATTTGTAAGTTTCTTCATGGCTCTATACTCAGCTTCAGCACTGGAACATGACACCACCTTCTGTTTCTTAGTCTTCCAAGTCACTAGATTTCCTCCCACAAAGGTACAATAGCCGGTTGTTGATCTTCTATCATTCCTATCACCAGCCCAATCAGCATCACAATATCCTACTATGTCTGTGTTTTTATTGCAACTCATCCAGATTCCATGATCATAAGTCCCTTTCAAGTATCTTAGTATTCTTTCTAACATCTCCCAGTGCTTAACAGTAGGAGATTGCATGTGCTGGCTCACCTGATTTACTGCAAAACAAATATCAGGTCTAGTAAGTGTAAGATATATAAGTTTACCTACCAGCCTCCTGTATAGTTTTGGATCTTCATAGAGTTCTTCATCCTGCTCCCCCTTACTAGCGGATTTGTACTCATCTTCCAAGGGTGTGCAAACTGACTTTGCTTCCATCTTTCCTGTTTCCTTTAACAATTCAAGAATATATTTTCTTTGGGACAGAAACAAACCCTCTTTAGATCTACATATTTCTATTCCTAAGAAATATTTCATCAAACCAAGATCCTTAATGTCAAATTTCGATTTAAGATAAGCCTTAGTCTCTAGAATACCTTCCTTGTCACTACCTGTGATAATAATGTCATCAACATAGACTAATACCACAATTATACCTGAACAACTAGGAAAAGTAAACAGAGTATGATCAACTTCAGATCTTCTAAAACCTCTATCCCTTAAAGTCATACTGAGTTTATGATACCAGGCTCTTGGAGATTGCTTTAATCCATAGATAGCTTTCCTTAATCTTAGGACATTGCTACCAACCACTAAGCCTTCTAACCCAGGAGGCGGTTTCATGTACACTTCTTCATCTAGCTCTCCTTGAAGAAATGCATTCTTCACATCCATCTGCCACAACTCCCATTCTAGATTAGTAGCAAGAGAAAGTACAATTCTTACAGTGTGAAGTTTTGCAACTGGAGCAAAAGTGTCTCCAAAGTCTTCTCCATATGTTTGAGTAAAACCTCTTGCTACAAGTCTAGCCTTATACCTTTCAATCTCACCATTACTCCTGTACTTGATAGTAAACACCCATTTAGAACTTACTGCTTTCTTACCTTTGGGCAAATATGACTCATCCCAAGTATTGTTTCTCATCATAGCCTCTATTTCTTCTTGGACAGCATCTCTCCAAACCTTCAGTTCCATAGCTTCCTCATATGTGTTAGGAATATGATTTTGATCTAATGAGCTAATGAATACCTGATGTTCTGTTGGGAATTGAGCAAATGAACAAGTGGCTTGTATAGGATGTTCTACTGCTTGAGCATTGTAGTAGACCCTAGTGTTGACCCAGTTAGCCGGATCTCTCCTTATCCTTGTGCTCCTTCGTAATACTTGAGGTGATTCAACAACCGCCACTTCATTATCATAGACTTGATCAGGACCAGTTGATACACTCTCCCCCTCATGAGCAAGACTAGGATGCACATTTGAAGAAATACTTTGGGTATACTCCCCCTCTCCATCAGGGCCGTGTCCCTGACCCATCGTTCCATGATCAGACACTGCTGACCCATGGTCAGTCTGAGCTGGTACATGCGCAGTAGGTGAAACCACTGGTTCATGCTGAGTAGAGGCCGATTCTTGTTGAGAGCTTTTAGTCTGTTCAGGCCCTGATCTAGCTTGCCTAGAAACATCAAAGCTTTCCAACAATTTTCTAAGATAGACATTACTATCAGTACTTGAGTTAGATAGATTTTTGATTGTTTCCCAAGTTCCATCAGTATAATAAGACTTTTCCTCAAGAAATTTAACATCTCTAGATACTAATACCTTCTGTGATTCAGGATTATAACATTTATAACCTTTTTGAGTAGATGAGTAGCCTATAAACATTGCCCTAGTACTCTTCTCTTCCAACTTATTCCTCCTTTCTCCTGGTACTAAGACAAAGCACAAGCAACCAAAAACTTTCAAATGATCAATATGTGGTTTTGTTTTATTTAGTACCTCATATGGTGAGATATCATCAAGAACTTTAGTGGGTAATCTATTGATTAGGTAGCAGGCCGTGAGTACAGCATCACCCCAAAACCTTTTGGGTACATGTCTATGGAACATCATGGACCTAGCAACCTCCATAAGATGTCTGTTCTTTCTCTCAGCTACCCCATTCTGCTCAGGTGTATATGGGCAACTGGTTTGATGAAGAATTCCATATTTGAGTAGATAATCTCTTAATGCTTTGCTTGTGTACTCCCCTCCATTATCTGTTCTAAAAATCTTAATCTTTGCATTATACTGGTTAGTGATGTAAGAGTGGAAATTAATGAAGGCCTCTAGAACTCTATCTTTGGAAGGTAACAAAGTGATCCAGGTATACTTAGACTTTTCATCTATAAAAGTAACAAAGTATTTTTGTTGTTCTCTAGAGACACAAGGAGCTGTCCACACATCAGAATGAATAAGATCAAAGCAGCAATCATACTTATGAGAAGAATTAGGAAAGACAGTTCTACAGTGTTTACCAAGAATGAAAGCTTCACATTCACTTTGATTAAAGGAAATATTCGGAAACACCAATTCAAGAGCTTTAAAATGTGGATGACCTAACCTAGCATGCCACAATGTTCCATCATCAAGCTCATTATTACTAGACAAACAAGAAACTAAACTAGAAGATAGGTCACTGAGAATGTAGAGATCATCCTTAGTGCCGCCTCTGCCAAGCACCCTCTTTGTTTCAATATCCTGAAAACAACACTCATTAGGACTAAAGATTACATTACAATTCAAATCATTTGTAGTCCTTTTTACAGAAACCAAGTTAGATGTAAATGATGGCATATAAAATGCTTTACTATCCTTTTCAAACAATCTTAGGTTACCTACTCCTTTAATTGGAACTTTAGTTCCATTAGCAATAACAACATTCCCTAAGGCAGGTTCTAAATTGTTTATCAAACTTATGTCACTAATCATGTGGTGAGAAGCTCCTTAATCTACTATTAATGGTTTAGTAATAGTATGAGCATTGTAAGAAGCATGAAGAGATTTGCCAACAATTTTACCAGAAGTCTCTTGTAAGGCTTTGATAATAGCATCAAGGTCTGATTTTGTAACATACTCTTGACCGGATGATGTTGATGCAACCTGTACTTCTCTTCCTGATCTCTGGCCAATTTCACAAGTAGTGTTAGCCTGTGAGATATGTAATGGAACACTTACTTGGTTCCCTCGTCCAGATAAGTTGTTCCTGAAATTGGTCGCTTTGTCACGCCATCTTGGAATAGAAGCCGGTTTCAGATGTGGGTGAAGAGTCCAGCATTGATCCTTATGATGACCCTTTCGTTTGCAATGAGCACAAATTGCATTCCTCTTGTCATCCCCTTTGTAGAAACTCTTGTTTGCAGTTACTAAGTCTCCTTTGCTCCCAAACAAGCCGTGAGACCCCTGTTCCTTTTGAACCTTTGCACATACATCATCCAAACTTGGCAACTTATCTTCACGCAATAGGTGCTTGATCAAGTCGGCATAGCTGGAGTTTAAAGTCATCAAGAGCCCAAAGACTTTGTCTTGTTCCCTTCTCTCATGAAGAACCATTGGATCAGTAGTAGCTGGTCTTAGCATCTCCAACTCAGCCCAAAGTGCTCTAAAAACTCCAAAATGTTTGGTGAATTCAACCTCATCTTGTCTAAGCTCATTTATAGACTTCTTGACTTCAAAAATCCTCATTAGATTTGAGGTATTGCCATAGACATTTAGAAGAGTGTCCCATAAGTCCTTTGCATTCTCACAATAGGAATAAGCTTCTAATAAAGACTTCTCAAGAGAATTTTGTAAGATGGAGAGAACCAGTTGATCTTCCTGAAACCATTTCCCTTCTTCCTCAGTCTGAGCTGCCTGATCCTCCAGAACCTCTCCTTCTATCCCAACATTTGAAGTTCTACCGAGTATGTGAGACCATAAACCTCTGCTACATAATGTTGTCTTCATTGTTCTAGTCCACAGAAGATAATTTGTACCTTTAAGGACAATAGGGGCCATAACCAACTGTTTCTGAAGTTCCATGACCAATCCTCTAAAGAACTCTTCACAAACTTTAGATACCAATCACAGAGATGATTTATCAACCGGATTTTTCAGCTAAACCTTCTGAGACTACCACTTCTCTAAACTACCAATCAACCCGAGTTCTCCTAAAGTTCAGTTGCACAACTTAAACTAAGGCTTCAACTTCCAATCTCATCAAGTGAACAATCTAAACTTTCACAACAATCACTCCAGAGAAAAGATCTTGATCACAATTATTCAGGTTTCAAAAAATTAGAGAATTACTTGCCAAGAAAGGAAGAAGATCCGAATTGATCCAAGAATACTTTTCCAGAAACCTGGGATTCCCTCAATCACAAATGGAACGAACTCTATCAGGAAGCTAGAGAATAGCCGGATTGAGAATTGGTATCATCTGTTCGACTTTCGTGATGAAGAAGTAATTTGATACCAGAAGTAATCAACAACTTTCGCGATCAAGATTTTGAGAAAACTGAGCCAAATCTCGCTTCAGGACTCAAAAGGATCAAAGATCGACTTGTTCTGATGACAATCCACGGAAAATAAAGATCCAGAAGACGAAGAACACCAAGATCAAGTTTTCGCGATCGAAACAGAAAAGTGGCGCGAAGAGAAGAATTCGAAAAACCGTGAACAGATCGAGCTCAATCTTGAGAAAACGATCAAATGGAACACAGATCGGTGCTTTCTGATGATGATTTACGTGATGACTACAATCCAGAAGATCCGATTAGCCAGAACAAAGATTTCCAGGTCGCGATCATTCAAATCCGATTTTGGCGCCAAGAACAGAACGAAACCTTCGACTTCAAGATTTCGATTTTCTTTGATCAAATCGTGTAATCTTAATCAGAGGAAGAATCATAAGCCACCGAAGATGAATCCTTCAGAGAAAATAATGGAAGACTGATGAAGAATTCGCCGGAAAACTCAATATACAATCATTATCTTCCGCGGCTTTGTTGGTTTCAAAGGTGCGGATGAGATTTCGAAGAGAAACAAAGAGATTTGCAGGAAACCTGCTCTGATACCATGTGAGAATTAAAAGAATGATCAAGAATGAAAGATTGTGCAGAGAATGAATTCGATTGTAGAGAGAATGAGAGAGAATTGAGAGAGAAAGAGTTTTGAGAATGAAGAAGAATGAATTTGTATATCTCGAATTGTTATGTACAAGGAGTATTTATAGGCAATTACAAGAGGTGTATATTAACCTAAACATACGCCTAATCTAGTCCTTATACATTCCTAAATCTAACATCCTTTGAGTTTCAGAATCATTAAATAAGCTAATCCAGCTTTAGAAAAGAACCTCCTTTGTGAAGAATGAGCTGCCTTTAAGCTATTTTCACTTAAGCAGATTTTAGTTCACGGAGGGATTTGGAGAAGACGAGTACGGACAACGGCAAAGGAGTCTCCTTTAGCTTGATTGAAGGTCAGGTTTTAGAAGAAATGACACCAGAATGCATATGAACACACGAACTTGTGATTTTAAAACACACCAGAAGATGAACCAAGCTATGTTGTAACTCCCATCCGTACATCCATGGCGCGGAACAGCTTAGCGATACCAAAACTCGACCAGGATAGAGCAGATTGGACCTAACACGATCTGGTTCGACCAATACTCAAATTTTCAAGCCAAAGATGAAAACTTTTCTTGAGGAAGAGAGCTTTAGAGGTTAGAGTCCGTACAACAATGGATGAAAGAAGGGTTTGAAAACGAATGAAAAACAGGAGTCTTAAGCCCGAGATAAACAAACAATAACCACCTTTAATCTCCCATAACTCGTGACCAAATGATCTTTGAGGATTATAAATCTCAGAATGGGTAGATTCAAAGTTGTTTATTGTGAGTTTTGGCAAGAACTTAAGATAAAGAAGATTTGCGGAAGTTTTAGTAATCTAGGAGCATAAACTGCTCTGATACCATATTGAAAATCAAGAACAAGTTTCAAGAGATTGAAGATTAGTATTTAGGTGATTAGGAGAATGAGGAAAACATTTTGTTTCTTATTACTTGCTTGAATTACATTATGACAATTACATAGATTAAATAGATAGATTATAAGGAATATCCAAAGTATCTACTAAAGCATCTAGGAGGCGTGGCATGGTGAGCTGGAGCTGACCGTTGGTGCTATTGAAAAACATGTTTCTTAAGAGATTAAGGTAAAGAGAATCATGTTTAAGAGTTTAGAGATTTCGAATACAAGTTTTTATTTATTGATTGCTTGATTACATAATGACCATTACATAAGCTTAAATAGGATAGATTAGGAGGAATATCCAGAGCATCTACTTTAGCATCTGAAGGCGTGGCATAGTGAGCTGGAGACGCCCGTTGGAGCAGATTAGGAAGCCTTATCCAAGCCTTATCCATTCGCCTTCTAGAACCGCCTTTAGCCTTCATAAACACTCCTTCATTCCAACACTCCCCCTCAAGTTCAATCATGGATGAATGGTTGAACTTGGATATCATGAGAAACCACCTCATTAAAAACCTTAAAATGCAAAACCCAGTGGGACAAAAACATTCTAAGGGAAAAAGAGTATGGTTCTCATGACAAGGAGAGACTAAGGATTTGGAATTACCATGAGTCCAAGCTTTGGTAGAATGAACTCACAGACTTTCAAACTGGCTGCCTTGGTGAATATATCTGCCAATTGCTCAGAGCTTCTTGTAAAACATGGTAGTATAACTCCTTTCTCCACGGCTTCTCTGACTTTGTGACAATCAACTTCAATGTGCTTAGTCCTCTCATGGAATACTGAATTTGAAGCTATATGAATCGCTGCTTGATTATCACAGTGCATTGTGATAGGAGTCTTTACTTCAATTCCCAAATCTTGAAGAAGAGCCTTGAGCCATATGCATTCGGTGGTTAACTTCCTCATTGCCCTGTATTCAGCTTCAGCACTTGAGCATGAGACAACCTTCTGCTTCTTGGTTTTCCAGGTAACAAGATTGCCTCCAATGAAAGTGCAATATCCAGTAGTGGACTTCCTATCATGTCTGTCTCCAGCCCAATCAGCATCACAGTATCCAACCACTTCAGTGTTCTTGTTGTTCCCCATCCAGATTCCGTGAGCATGAGTCCCCTTGAGGTATCTTAGAATCCGATCTATCATCCTCCAGTGACACACCTTAGGTGTTTGCATATGTTGGCTTACCTGATTCACAGCAAAGCACAGATCAGGTCTAGTTATAGTTAGATAAATTAGCTTACCAACTATTCTTCTGTAGAGTTTGGCATCTTCAAAGACGTCATCCTCCTGCTCCCCCTGAGTTCCAGCTTTATACCCCTCTTCTAATGGAGTCTTAGCTTCCTTGGCTTGTAACATCCCTGCATCTGTTAGTAAATCAAGAATGTACTTTCTCTGAGAGATAAACAAACCATCATTAGTCCTGCATACTTCAATTCCAAGAAAATACTTGAGTTCTCCAAGATCTTTGATGTCAAAAACAGATTTCAAGTATTCTTTAGTGGAAAGAATTCCTACCTTGTCATTCCCTGAGATGATAATATCATCTACATAGATGAGAATGACAACAATACCTGCTTGGCTCTGAAGTGTGAACAAGGTATGATCAGCTTCTGATCTTCTGAATCCTTTATCTCTCAGTGTAACACTCAATTTGTGATACCAGGCTCTGGGAGACTGTTTGAGACCATAGATTGCTTTCCTCAATCTTAGAACCTTCCCTGGAGTGACAGTATCTTCTAGACCAGGAGGTGGTGTCATGTACACCTCTTCCTCTAATTCTCCTTGAAGGAAGGCATTCTTGACATCCATCTGCCATAGATCCCATTCTAAGTTGGTAGCAAGAGAAAGAATGACTCTTACTGTATGGAGCTTGGCAACCGGAGCAAAGGTGTCCCTGTAGTCGTCTCCATACGTCTGAGTGAAGCCCCTGGCAACAAGCCTTGCCTTATATCTCTCCACCTCTCCATTGCTTCTGTATTTGATTGTGAACACCCATCTAGAGCTCACTGCCTTTTTGCCTTTTGGTAGATCAGACTCATCCCAAGTATGATTCCTTTCCATAGCCATTCTTTCATCAGCAACCGCCTCTCTCCATACTCTGTGTTCCTTGGCCTCCTCATAGTGTTTAGGAATGCATTCGTGATCCAAAGTTCCAATAAAAACCTGATGTTCCTGAGGGATATGTGCTAAGTTGCAGACAGCCTGTTCTGGATGAGCAACAGCTTGATTGTTGTAATAGACCCTCGTGCTCTTCCAGTGTTCAGGTGGATACTTCACCCTTTTGCTTCTCCTTAATTCAACTGCTTCTTCTTCTTGAGCGGTTTGATCAGGTTGGTTGTTTTGAGCAGCTGGTGATGAAGATGTAGATTGCTGGCCCTGATTGTCCTGATTGTGGACTTCTGAGTATTCAGGAATAGCATTCCCCCCTTCATGATCAGGACTATCACTTGGTTCATCCGGCCATGTTCTTGATTCTTCTGAAACTGGTGCTGTAGGAATAGAAGTCTGCTGAGGAATATGATTGAGACCGAGATCCTCTAGAAGTTGTCTGAGACTGGAAGCTCTATCTTCTGAAGAGGATGATATATCCTTAATGTCTTCCCACTTCTGTCCTTCATAGAAACTTCTGTTTTCTAGAAATTGAACATCTCTTGACACCATAACTCTTCTTGTGTCTGGTACATAGCACTTGTAGCCCTTCTGTGTTGGAGAGTATCCAAGAAAAATAGCCCTTATGCTCTTTGCATCTAACTTACTTCGGTGGTCACCTGGGATATTGACAAAACACACACATCCAAACACTCTTAAATGATCAAGAGAGGGTTTAGTTTTATTCAGTACCTCAATGGGTGACTGATCAGAGAGAATGCGAGTAGGTGTTCTATTGATGAGGTAACATGCAGTGACTACTGCATCACTCCAAAACCTTTTTGGAACATGCATATGGAACATTAACGTCCTAGCCACCTCCATCAAGTGCCGGTTCTTTCTCTCAGCCACACCATTCTGCTGAGGCGTATAAGAGCAGCTTGTCTGATGTGTAATTCCTTTCTCAGCAAGAAAGTGTTTGAATCCATGGCTCATATACTCTCCTCCATTATCTAGTCTAGCATGCCATAAACCATTCTCACGATTAGAAGCATTAAGGCTGGATGCATTATTGAAAACAGAACTACTAGAAGCTAATGAAATAGGCTGAAGATCTTCAAGCACATATAGATCATTCTTTGTTCCTCCTCTGCCAAGGACTCTCTTTGTTTCAATATCCAGACTCCTTGAGAGCTTTGATAAGAGCTTCAAGGTCGGATTTGGTGACTACATCACTTTGAACTCGGTTCCTTTCATCTGACGCATTGTGACTATAAGCGCCATTCGGACTTGAACTCCCCCGGTTAAGGCTGATTTGATTTGCACTGCATTGTGCTCCCTCATGATGTGGCCCAGATTGTTTAGTTTGCTGCAAGTTGAGCTGAGTAATGTTTCCTTGAAAGCCATTCCCTTGAGTTGTTGAAGCCATGCGTGATGATACATCTTGTGAAGAGTGAACCTTTGAATCTTTCCACCAAGTAGGTTTTAAGTGTGGATGAATCAACCAGCATTTCTCTTTGGTATGTCCCTTTCTTTTGCAATGATCGCAAACTGGACCCTTCCTGGTTTCTGGCTTGTGCCAAACCTTGTGAGCTGCAACGATATCTCCTCGGTTTCCAAATAAGCCTTGAGATCCTTGTTCTTTCTGTATCTTAGCACACACATCCTCAAGACTTGGCAACCTATCTTCTCTAAGAAGATGCTTAATGAGGTCTGTATAACTCGGGTTTAGTGTCATGAGCAAGCCAAAGACCTTATCTTGCTCTCTCCTTTCATTAATATTGAGCAAGGCAATGACTTGAGCATCACGGCTTGTCATCATATTAAGCAAGGCATTGACTTGGGAATCACGGCTTAGGCTGTGCAGTTCAAGAATCGCCAGGTCCAGTGATGTGCAGCCCACTCTGAATTAATCTCATATGGCCTTGGTCCGCTTAGGAAAAGTTGTGACAATAAGGAAAGCTTCTAGTAGGAGAGTGAGGCTGCAAATGGAGTCACGGGTGGAGAAGACCGTTGCTGAGCAGTCACTTTCACACCTTGGGCCTGCTCCCATGTCACTTTCCTATTTGAATTTCTCTATGTAATCCTCTGCCTATATTAAGGTCGAATCCCATATTGTAAGAGACACACTTTTAGCAATAAACTCTTTACTTTATTCTTCCTGTCTTCTCCCTCATTCTTCTTGTCGAGCTTCACCATGAAACTCATCTAATCTCTCCTCTTACTTCCGCAAACTCAACATGGTATCAGAGCAATCTTGATCCATAATCTCCTTTATACTCCTTCATACTCTTTAACACTCCTTCATACTCTTTAACACTCTTTAACACTCCTTCACCTCACGCCATTAGCCTCCTTACTCAAGAACACTCAAATTCTGGGCTCATCCGCTATTGACCAGTGGTTAATAGCAAAGTTTCTCCAAAATCTTCCCTAACTCACTTCGAATTCTCTCTAGGTGTGTAACATACATACCGACTCTTCAAATAAACTTTCCTTATCTTACTCACTCTGAGATTGTAACAATCCTCAAACATCCATTTGGTGTTGAGTTGTGAGAAGATAGGACTGGTTATTTCTTGAGATTATCCACCATTCTGTTCAATTCATCTCTCCATCTTCATCCTCCTTCAAACCGTTTTCTTAAAAACCCAGCCATCTCTCTATAACCGCTGGACAATAGTATTAACCAGTGGTCCATAATCTTGAAATTTGAAATCCAGAAAGAACCGCCATGGAGAGCAACAAACAACTCGTCATTCCCATCATCTTGAAGGGACAGAACTACTTGCTGTGGTCTAGGACAGCAAGGACCGCGTTGTGCAGCCGCGGACTTTGGGAGCATACTCACAAAACTCTTGCCCCAAAGGAAGACTCCACAAATGAAGAAGAAACGGTTGCTCTAGCTGAAGAAACCAAATGGTTTCAAGAAGACCAAACCGTGTTGGCCATACTCCAAAGCTCCCTTGAAGTTTCCATCCTTGAAGCCTATTCCTATTGTGAAACCGCAAGGGATCTCTGGGAAACTCTCAAGAATGTGTATGGCAATGTGTCTAACTTGACTCGGGTATTTGAAATAAAGAGGTCCCTCACCACACTTAGCCAAGAATATGGAGACTTCACTAAACACCTTGGCAAGTACCAAGCACTTTGGGCAGAACTAGAAGCCCTCAGGCCCAACACCATGGACCAAGCGGTCCTACTTGAGAGAAAAGAACAAGACCGTGTGTTTGGTCTCCTGCTCACCTTAAACTCCATGTATAATGACCTAATCAAGCACCTCCTCAGGTCAGACAAGCTCCCAAGCTTCGATGAAGTGTGTGCACAGATTCAAAAGGAGCAAGGTTCGCATGGTCTCTTTGGAGGAAGAGGTGAACTCCCTACAGCCAACAAGGTCATGTTCAGAAACGAAGATAAGCGAGCATGGATATGTGACCATTGCAAAAGAAAGGGACACAACAAAGGGCAGTGCTGGATTCTCCATCCCCACCTCAGACCAAGCACACCAAGGCCACCTACCAATCGCTTTCAAGGAGGGTCCAAGGCAAACCTTGGCCAGATAACACCCAATGAACCGGGACAAGCTGGTCCATCAAGAAGATATGAAGATGGGGCTGCTATGACCGCCAGTGTTAAAAACTCCTCTACACCATCTCCAAATGATGTAATGAGAAGATCGGACCTAGATGTCATTCTCCAATCCATTGCTTCCCTCAAGGAGTCTGGTATCTCTCTCTACTCTCATAGACCTAGTCAGGCTTTAGTTGTTGACTCAGGAGCTTCACACCACATGATTAGCAATCCTGATCTATTAAGCAATCTAGAACCGGCTCTAGGTAATGTAGAGATAGCTAATGGAACAAGAATACCGGTCAAAGGAATAGGCAACCTTAAGCTATTTGATAAAGAATCCAAAGCTCTATTTATGCCTAGCTTTACTTCTAACTTATTATCAGTGAAAAAGGCTACTACTGACCTAAATTGTTATGCCATATTCAGTCCTAACAATGTTCACTTTCAGGATATTGAGAGCATGAGACTGCTTGGGAGAGGTGGTGCGATCTCGATCAACCTTAATTTTATGTTTTTGAAGATCAACCATGAATCAAGCAACCAAGACTATTTTTCTCAACTAGCTAGATATTATGGAGATTCTGTTAGTGACAAAACTCAATTGGTTCATATTGAATCAAGAGATGGTCGAATTTTCCTTCTGTTGGACCATAGAGAGCTAGTTCGACCACCCGAGCAAGTTCAAGAGGTTATACTTGTTTTTGATGATCCAAGGAACGTCTTAGCTCATCCACATACAAGATATAAGGCTCAAAAGGCCCAGGAAGACACCAAGGACGAGCTGGGCCTACTCAAGAATAAGCCCAACAAGATGAGAGTTGAGCAGGGCCCATATTGGCCCATAAAGCTGAAGGATCGACCACCATGGGCTCTTATGGATGGGTATGGACGTGGTCCAAGTAGAAAAATAAGATTAAAAATAAACCAGCCTGTTGGTTTAATGTGTTTTGGTTTATAATTAGTCATTAAAATTAAACCAGAGAGTTAGTTAGAGTAGATTAGATAAGATATATCATTCTGGTATAATCTTGTTAGGATTAGATAAGTTAGTTAGGATATAATAGATTAGATATATTATTCTGATATATTCTTTTAGGACTAGATTAGTTAGTTAGGATATTATTTAGATAGGAATAAAGTAGTTAGGATATTATTCTGTAGATTAATTTAGATAGGATTATCTGCCTATAAAAAGACTTCACTTCCCCATTGTAAAGACACACATCGAATTTTATAAACAATCTTAAAGCTATTTTGCTTCTTGCTTTCTCTGTTCAGCCTAAGAACATTGACCCTTGATCACTAAAGAGTAGTGTAATCTACTGTGATATTCCATAGCTCTTTGCAGGGTGATCCTGTGCTAGTGGAATCAAACCCCTTCATCATTCACATCAATTGGAGAGTTAGTAACCTCCAATTAAACCCCTAATCACCGCCATCAATCACTTACCTACAAGGGAAGCTAGTAGCTCCCTTCCATTCAAATCATCAATCCGCTGCCTAAGGAGAGCTAGTAGCCTCCTTCCATACCTCTTAATCATCATCATACCTGCCTTCAAGTCGATCCTCAGGTTTAGAACAACCAGGGGCGCACCAAGTGGTATCAGAGCCTCTTGAAGCAAATCTACCATGTATTCTTTTGGGAACAAAAGAAAATATGGAGAGAAGGCAAAACAACAAGCAACAAGGGAGAGAGTTGCACCTACCCAAACTGTGATCCTGACTGAGAAGCAATTAGAGGATCTAACAGATCTGATCTACAATCAAATGAGAGAAAACAAATTCCACAAGCCAAGGTGGGAAGCGTCTGATCTAAAACCAGTAAGTCCAAAGAAGCAAGTCAACAACAGAGGTCGATCCCTACTATTTTCAGGAAATAGAAAAGATCCTGAAGTATACTTGCAATGGGAAAGCGATATGGAAAAGTGGCTACAATTCAACAAAATTCCCAAGGAACTGGAGTTATCACAAGTGGTCTCAGCATTCACAGGAAAAGCTCATGAATGGTGGTTAAAGGAAAACCCTCCAACTATCTACAAGAATTCAGTGCTAGATTGGAGAGGTCTTAAGGCACGGATGCATGAAGAATTTGTAGAGCAGTACCAATCCACCCCAACCAGAGTGACGTCTATATCACCATCAGCTAAGGAGCTCAAAATAAATAAACATGAAGAAGATACAGAAGATTCCATCTTGCAGACTATCAACAAACCCAAACAAGACATACAACCAATCAACGGATCATACAAACCAGACCCAGAGGAATTAAGCAACAAGTCGACTTGTTACAAAAGCTCAACTCATCAAGAAATCACTGAAAAAAAGAATTGGATCAAAATCTATTCAGATGAAGGAGATATTCAACTTCCAAGTCGGCAAACGACCACTGAATCCGAAGGACATAATCGTTTACTTATTGAAGGACCCCAAGAGAACCAGGATGAACCAAGTTATGAACCAACTGTTTTTGGAAACTTAACCCTTCATAGGAGCCTGTCGAATTGGATTCATGTCCAAATTCCTTATGGTTTAAAAGTTATTCAACTTCTAAACCAGGAGATGCTTGGTTTGCCCTGTTTGCAAGCTCACCGATTCAACCACTTACAAACCAAACTTTGGCGACCAGGAGAGGAATATAATCATTCTGGAGACATATCTGATCATCCAGGAGTATTATCCATCATCTTAGAGGGCTCGGATTTGAGGACAAATCCTTTTAAAGGAGGAGGGGATGGTGCGATCTCGATCAACCTTAATTTTATGTTTTTGAAGATCAACCATGAATCAAGCAACCAAGACTATTTTTCTCAACTAGCTAGATATTATGGAGATTCTGTTAGTGACAAAACTCAATTGGTTCATATTGAATCAAGAGATGGTCGAATTTTCCTTCTGTTGGACCATAGAGAGCTAGTTCGACCACCCGAGCAAGTTCAAGAGGTTATACTTGTTTTTGATGATCCAAGGAACGTCTTAGCTCATCCACATACAAGATATAAGGCTCAAAAGGCCCAGGAAGACACCAAGGACGAGCTGGGCCTACTCAAGAATAAGCCCAACAAGATGAGAGTTGAGCAGGGCCCATATTGGCCCATAAAGCTGAAGGATCGACCACCATGGGCTCTTATGGATGGGTATGGACGTGGTCCAAGTAGAAAAATAAGATTAAAAATAAACCAGCCTGTTGGTTTAATGTGTTTTGGTTTATAATTAGTCATTAAAATTAAACCAGAGAGTTAGTTAGAGTAGATTAGATAAGATATATCATTCTGGTATAATCTTGTTAGGATTAGATAAGTTAGTTAGGATATAATAGATTAGATATATTATTCTGATATATTCTTTTAGGATTAGATTAGTTAGTTAGGATATTATTTAGATAGGAATAAAGTAGTTAGGATATTATTCTGTAGATTAATTTAGATAGGATTATCTGCCTATAAAAAGACTTCACTTCCCCATTGTAAAGACACACATCGAATTTTATAAACAATCTTAAAGCTATTTTGCTTCTTGCTTTCTCTGTTCAGCCTAAGAACATTGACCCTTGATCACTAAAGAGTAGAGTAATCTACTGTGATATTCCATAGCTCTTTGCAGGGTGATCCTGTGCTAGTGGAATCAAACCCCTTCATCATTCACATCAATTGGAGAGTTAGTAACCTCCAATTAAACCCCTAATCACCGCCATCAATCACTTACCTACAAGGGAAGCTAGTAGCTCCCTTCCATTCAAATCATCAATCCGCTGCCTAAGGAGAGCTAGTAGCCTCCTTCCATACCTCTTAATCATCATCATACCTGCCTTCAAGTCGATCCTCAGGTTTAGAACAACCAGGGGCGCACCAAGAGGAGTAGCCAAAGATGATCTATATATCCTGGAAGACACTTCTCTTAGTAGTTCACCACCTGTTTCTTTTAATTCATGTTTTTCGGTTAAGCTTGATGCAATGTGGCATGCTAGGTTAGGTCACCCTCATTTTCGTGCACTAAAGCTTATGCTACCCAATGTTTCTTTTGAGAATTCTAGTTGTGAAGCTTGTATTCTAGGGAAACATTGCAAATCCGTTTTTCCTAAATCTACCACCATCTATGAAAAATGTTTTGATCTAATCCACTCAGATGTTTGGACCTCACCTTGCATATCTAGAGATAACAACAAATACTTTGTGACCTTTATAGATGAGAAGTCCAAATACACATGGCTCACCTTACTACCATCTAAAGATCGTGTGTTTGAGGCATTTACAAAATTTCAAAACTATGTTACTAACCATTATCAAGCTAATATTAAAATTTTGAGAACAGATAATGGAGGTGAATATATTAGCCATCAATTCAAGGAACACCTCTCTAAACATGGAATTTTGCACCAGACTTCTTGCCCATACAATCCACAGCAGAATGGCGTGGCCGAGAGAAAGAATAGGCATCTCATGGAGGTGGCCCGTTCCATGATGTTCCACACTAGTGTACCTAAACGTTTTTGGGGAGATGCGGTCATGACCGCTTGCTATTTAATCAACCGCATACCCACCAGGATCTTGGATGATCAATCACCGTTTCAGGTACTTAACAAAACTCCACCAGTGGTTGATCACCTTAGGGTATTTGGATGTGTGTGCTTTGTGTTGATTCCAGGAGAGCTAAGGAACAAGCTGGAAGCCAAAAGCACACGGTGTATCTTCATTGGGTATTCATCAAGTCAGAAAGGGTACAAGTGTTTTGACCCAACCACCAATAGAACCATGGTCTCCAGGGATGTAAGGTTCTTAGAGGAACAAGGATATCATGACAAACAGGACTGGGCCAGCCTGAAAGACCTTGCTAAGCCTTCCGATCAGGCAGCTAGCCTCCGGTTCCTCCTAGATCATCTGGACCATTATAGATCTACCCCACCATCAGGACAACACCCGCAGCCTTCACCTCCATCCGACCACACTCCTGCCGTGATCTAGCCTTCCCTAATCCATAAACATCATACTCTTTTTCCCTCATCATAGTTTTCTCCCACAGTGGTTTTTCTATGATGAGGTTATTAATGAGGTGGTGCCTTATGGATTTCCAAGCTTAGCCTCTCCAATGCTAAGCTTGAGGGGGAGTATTGAGCAAGGCAATGACTTGAGCATCACGGCTTGTCATCATATTAAGCAAGGCATTGACTTGGGAATCACGGCTTAGGCTGTGCAGTTCAAGAATCGCCAGGTCCAGTGATGTGCAGCCCACTCTGAATTAATCTCATATGGCCTTGGTCCGCTTAGGAAAAGTTGTGACAATAAGGAAAGCTTCTAGAAGGAGAGTGAGGCTGCAAATGGAGTCACGGGTGGAGAAGACCGTTGCTGAGCAGTCACTTTCACACCTTGGGCCTGCTCCCATGTCACTTTCCTATTTGAATTTCTCTATGTAATCATCTGCCTATATTAAGGTCGAATCCCATATTGTAAGAGACACACTTTTAGCAATAAACTCTTCACTTTATTCTTCCTGTCTTCTCCCTCATTCTTCTTGTCGAGCTTCACCATGAAACTCATCTAATCTCTCCTCTTACTTCCGCAAACTCAACAATTAAGAGTGATAGGATCAATGGTACTTGGTCTTAACATTTCAACCTCTGCCCATAGAGCCCTGAATCGACCATAGTGCTTGGTGAATTCCATATCCTCTTGATGAAGATCATTCAGGGCCTTCTTAACCTCAAACAACCGCATGAGATTAGATGTGTTCCCATATACATTCCTTAATGTATTCCAGAGATCTTTGGCAGTTTCACAGTAGGAGTATGCTTCTAACAAGGATCCTTCAAGGGAGTTTTGAAGGATGGAGAGCACTAGTTGATCCTCTTGAAACCACTTGTTCATGGCGTCTATAGTAAGTTGTCCTTGATCTCCGAGAGCTTCATCTTCAGCTGATTTTCGTGGCTTCAACTCAAGAAGAACTGATGTAGGAGACCTCTACGGCCAAGGGTGAAGGATTGAAAGAGTGATGAACAAGAATAGAGCTCTGGTCCGTACAAAAATGGCGTGGTTCGACCAAGCCTTTTCTGCGATACGACCAGGAGTGACCAGAACCTTGCTAGAGACTGACCACACGCAACCCGACTCGATCCACTACTGTTTTAAAGCTAAAAGACGTGACCTTGAACCAAAAACAGCGACCTTGAGAGCTTAGAGCCGTACAACAATGGTGTTTTAGTGGGTTTTAAGAATGAAAAAGAAGTCCTTAAGCTTTTAAGAAGAACAAACAATAATCGCCTCTAATCTTCCATAACTCATTATCAACAGATGAATGAAGATAATAGAGCTTAGAGTGGATAGATTAAGATTCGTTTATTGTAAGTAACAACAAGAATTTAAGGAAAGAAAGAGATTTGCGGATGAATTAGTGACCTAGGAGCATGTAATGCTCTGATACCATATTGAAAAACATGTTTCTTAAGAGATTAAGGTAAAGAGAATCATGTTTAAGAGTTTAGAGATTTCGAATACAAGTTTTTATTTATTGATTGCTTGATTACATAATGACCATTACATAAGCTTAAATAGGATAGATTAGGAGGAATATCCAGAGCATCTACTTTAGCATCTGAAGGCGTGGCATGGTGAGCTGGAGACGCCCGTTGGAGCAGATTAGGAAGCCTTATCCAAGCCTTATCCATTCGCCTTCTAGAACCGCCTTTAGCCTTCATAAACACTCCTTCATTCCAACAGGTGCTACCAAGTGTGGCCTTATCCAGTCCGCTTCTAGAACCTTTCTCCCCTTGAGTCTTTATAAATACTCCTTAATTCCAACATCCCATAGTTCATAAGAATGAACACAAGTCTAAGATTTTAAAGAAGCAGTTTGTTTGAGTAAGAAAGAAGTGATTAACTTGACCCTTCTCTAAGTGTCTTATATCCATAAGGATGCACATTAAAGGCTTATGGGTTCACACTCATTTCATTACTTCTTTGCAACACTACAATAGGATTTAGCAAGGCTTTTAAGCGATTTCTAGCTTAATAAGTTTTATGATGTGGAAGGTCCATTAGTGACAGCCACAGAGCATACTCTTCTTATTAGCTTAACCCTTTTAGCCATGATTCACTATTGTAGGAATAATCATGAATCTGACCAGAACTGCAAGCCTTAAAACAACAAGATGCAATGGGATTAATTATCACTCACTTCATAACAAGGAGGACATGCCCAAGGTTTCAAAACGCTTGCAATCTGATATTCAAAGAGTTCTAAGCAGTTTGTGATTATAGTGTCTTATATTCACAAAGGAAAGGCACTATAACTTATCAGTTCAAGCTTATAATCCCTTAGAATAAAGAACAAGCAGTTTTAAAAGCAAAGAAACATTTTAAAAGGAAGCAAAACACAAGATTTTAAAGATTGTGTACAGACACAGAGCTTAAACCCAGAGAGCATCTGTACATTAATGGAGTTTTGCAACAGAAAACAAGCTCAAGAACACACCTTCAGAGATAGAACCTTCAAATCGCTTGGTTTGGCAAATAAAAGCATGAACTTCAAGGCCAAACACACGGTTTAGAAGAGTGTACTCACGGATTTCATTGGTTTTAAACCTCCATCCTTACTCCATTGGTGTTCTTGATTAAAGAAAAACGTTTTAAAAAGAAGAAAATAACTCAAGAACACTTCTTGCCTTCAGAATGATTGATTTAGCACTCAAAAGTATGAACTTTGAAGCTAAAACTCACGGATTGAAGAGTTTTCCATAGATTTCCTGGGTTTGAAACCTCCATCCATACAACAATGGTGTTCTTGTCAAGAAAAAACAGATTTTAAAGAAGAAAAAAAAAAGGTTTTATGCGGAAATACAAGAGATTAAGAGCAACTGCTCTGATACCATGTTAGATTTGAAAGAGATTAAGCTATTATATGAAGAACAAATGAAGAACCAAGCAAAAACATGTGGAACTCGTAGCCTAGGAAGAGAGAGAGAGAGATAGAAGTTTTTTCTTATTAGAATTGCTTAAAAAGGTTACAAATGGTGAAGGCTGCGTTATATAGAGCAAGGCCACGAATTTTACAAAGGAAATCATGTCTAGATACATTGTATGGGAGCCTCTAAAGGATTTAAAAAGATGCTAGATGCTAAAGTAAAAATGCCATCTCCTTTTTGCTTTATTGACCACCTTTTGCTTTCTGCTTTATGCTTTTGCTTTCTGGAAGCCTTATCCTTCCTAAAGCTCTTTCTGGAACTCCCTAATTTTGCACTTTATGATTTCCAGAACTCCCGGACTCTGCACGATACTTCCGGAAGTCCCTATTTTTGCACGGACCTTCCGGAAGTCCCTATTTTTGCACGGACCTCTTTCTTCTTTGTAACTTTATTCCAACATTATTGATTTCCGGAAGTCCCCGACTTTGCACGGACCTTCCGGAAGTCCCTAACTTTTCACGGGACTCTTTATTTTAACAGCAACTTCAAGCATCTCCATGCCTTTGGCTGTTGGTACTTTTTTGGGTACCTCTCCTGGTATCTCCTCCTCGATTTTCTGTGAAGAGAATATTGGACCATGTGTTTACAAAGGAGGTGGTTCATGTATGAAAAGCTCGCGGTTATCCCTAGTCTATCTAACCTAGCTAGCTTTCTATTTAAGGCTAAGCAGCCTTCATTTGTAAACAACAATGAAATAATCGAATATATATATTCTCCTTATGGCTAACCTTTCATAAGTTCCGCAAATCTTTTATACTTCCTTTTTGCTTATCAAATCGTTTCTTGCTAAAAACGCTTTCCTTGTGATAATCATGTCTAAGTCTATCTTCTCTGAGATCTAAGTATTGGATTGAAGCCTTAGGCTTGAAGCTGAAAAAGTTAATGAAGCCCAAGCCCAAATCAGAAGTTCAAGGTCTGTGCATTAGGCTGAGATAATGAAGTGAAGCCCAGGGTCTGTCCACACATGTGCAACACAAGGCCTGAATTAAGTAAGCCCAAACAAGCCCAAAACTGTCCAAGACACCTTCTAGAAGCTCTCCTAGGCGTGGGTTTGGAGAGGGAAGGAAGAGTCACATGTTGGCTTAACCAATTTGAATTTTTAGCTGTTAGGAGCTGTCACTTTCACCATTTGGTGAAGTGCCTTTGTCTTATCTCTATTCTTTGGCTATAAATACATTGTATGCTCACCATAAATCAATCAAGGAAATAGAATCCTCCTTCCATACTCTCTGTCTCACAATCTCTCTATTATTCTCACTCTTGTTCTTCCCTTATCAAATATAAACCCAGAAACTCTCCTACTTATTCTAACTATTATTCTGCAAATTCTAACATGGTATCAGTGATAGATTTGCATAGATGATTATGTTATGAACAATGAGAGAAAGAGAATGAAGAATAAGTTTGCCATAAGAAGAAATCGATTATTCAAGTGTATTATACAAAGAGTGGCTACACTGCCCTTAAATAGAAAGCTAGCTAGGTTATTAGGTCTAGGGATAAGCACATGAGCTTATAGGACCGTTTACAAGAGTGTATATCACTTATTCATACTCCTTATCACACGCATACTCCTTCCTTATCACTCATGTGTTCCTCCTTCCTTATCACACGGCTAGCTATCACCATAATGGCTTGGTACCCTCTTCGTTATTCCTGTCCAATACTCCCCCTCAAGCTAAGTTCTGATGAAGATCATTAGCTTGGAAACTATGAACAATCACCTCATTAAAAACCTTATGGTGTAAAACCCAGTGGGACAAAAGCACACATAAGGGAAAAAGAGTATGACTGCTCATAGTTAGAGGAGTCATGGAAGCAAGATATCAACGAGTCCTAATCTTGGTAGAATGGACTCATATACCTTGGAGGTTGTAGCTTTGGTGAAGATATCTGCAAGCTGATCCACACTTCTAGTGTAGCATGGTAAGACTATCCCTTGCTCCACGGCTTGCCTCACTTTGTGACAGTCAACCTCAATGTGCTTCGTTCTTTCATGGAATACAGAATTTGAGGCTATATGAATGGCTGCCTGATTATCACAATGCATGGTCATTGGCTTGGTTGTCTCTATTCCCAAATCCTTCAGAATGGCCTTGATCCATGTTAGCTCATTAGTGAGTTTCTTCATAGCACGGTATTCAGCCTCAGCACTGGAGCAGGAGACTATCTTCTGTTTCTTTGTCTTCCATGTAACTAAGTTACCTCCAACAAAGGTGCAGTAGCCAGTAGTGGATCTCCTGTCCTCTCTATCCCCAGCCCAGTCTGCATCACAGTACCCTACTATCTCTGAACTCTTGTTAGCTCCCATCCAGATTCCTTGGTCTGAAGTTCCTCTCAGGTATCTAAGGACTCTTTCCAGCATGTTCCAGTGATGGACCTTGGGAGCTTGCATATGCTGGCTCACCTGATTCACAGAGAAACACAGATCAGGTCTAGTAAGAGTTAAATAAATCAACTTACCTACTAGTCTTCTGTAGAGCTTTGGGTTGTCAAATGGTTGATCTTCAATCTCCCCCTCACTAATAGCCTTGTAACTATCCTCCAATGGTGTAGTCACCGGTTTTGCATCTAACTTCCCTGTTTCAGACAATAGATCAAGTGTATACTTCCTTTGGGATAGAAATAGCCCTTCTGTAGAACGACATATTTCAATCCCTAGAAAATACTTAAGCAAGCCTAAATCCTTAATATCAAATATAGACTTGAGGTAAGCTTTGGTTTCTTCAATTCCTTTCCTGTCATTACCAGTGATAATAATATCATCCACGTAAACCAATACCACTATGATACCTGACTTGCTAGGCAAGGTGAAGAGGGTGTGATCAGCTTCAGACTTTCTGAATCCTTTATCTCTCAGTGTCATGCTTAACTTGTGATACCAGGCTCTAGGAGATTGTTTCAATCCATAAATAGCCTTCCTCAATCTTAAGACATTGCCTGGTTGAACCATTTCTTCAAGTCCTGGAGGAGGACGCATGTAGACTTCTTCTTCTAGCTCTCCTTGCAAGAAAGCATTTCTCACATCCATCTGCCACAGTTCCCACTCCAGATTTGTTGCCAGAGATAAAACAATCCTCACAGTATGCAACTTTGCCACTGGAGCAAAAGTATCACCAAAATCTTCACCATAGGTCTGAGTAAATCCTCTTGCTACAAGCCTGGCCTTATATCGTTCTATATCTCCATTGCTTTTGTATTTGATTGTAAACACCCATTTTGAGCTCACTGCCTTCTTTCCCTTAGGTAGCACAGCTTCATCCCATGTGTGATTCCTTTCCATGGCTCCTGTCTCATCACTTATAGCATCTCTCCAGACTTTAACTTCCTTGGCTTCTTCATAAGAAGTAGGAATATGTCCTTGATCCAAGCTGCTTATGAAGACCTTATGTTCTTCAGGAAATGACGCAAAGGAACAGACAACTTGGGATGGATGAGCAACAGCACTTGCATTATAATATACTCTAGTATTCACCCAGTTTGATGGATCCTTCCTGAGTCTTGTACTTCTTCTTAGAGGTGGATCTTGCTGTGATGATTCTGCTGCTTGATCATGTTCTTCTTCCGGTTGGTCGAGGCTTTCAGAAGAGGAGATATCGCGGTCATGGTCTTCCTGAGTAGTTTGAGCATGATCTTGAACTTCTTCAAAAAGTGTTCCCCCCTCTCGATCAAGTGGAAGTTGAGGTGAGCTTGCATCAGTATTTGGGTGAGACAAACTTGGACTATGTGGAACGTGCGTAGCATGGTCAGGGCCCAAATGTGAGCAAGACTGTGGACGTTGGACATTTTCTGAACCTGGTTGCGTGGAGATAGGAATGCCAAGGTGATCAAAGATGTGTCGAAGATTGGTGGCCCGATCTGAGGAAACACTGGTCAAGTCAGCTAGATCATCCCATTGTTGATCACCATAATACCCTCTTTCTTCAATGAACTTAACATCCCGGGACACAAGCACCTTTCTGGCCACAGGGTCATAACATTTGTAACCATGTTGAGTAGTAGAGTACCCAATGAAGATAGACTTTGTACTCTTTGCATCAAGTTTGGTCCTGTGTTCACCTGGGACCAACACAAAGCACAAACACCCAAACACTTTAAGGTGAGTTAATGAAGGTTTTGTAGAATTTAATACCTCAAACGGTGAGAGATCATTGAGAACTCTTGTGGGAACTCTGTTAATGAGATAGCAAGCTGTAAGAACCGCATCTCCCCAGAACCTCTTTGGAACTTTGGATTGGAACATCATGGACCGAGCTACTTCCATTAAGTGGCGGTTCTTTCTTTCGGCCACACCATTCTGTTGAGGTGTATAGGGGCAGCTAGTCTGATGAAGAATCCCATGCTTATTAAGATGATCTTTAAACACACGGCCTGTATACTCCCCACCATTGTCTGACCTGAAGATTTTAATCCTTGCATTGAAATGATTAGTAACATAGTTCTGAAAGTTTATAAAGGCCTCTAAAGCTCTATCTTTGGATTGTAACAAGGTTATCCAGGTATATTTAGATTTCTCATCTATAAAGGTGATGAAATATTTCTGATTTTCTCTAGATAAGCAAGGTGCTGTCCAAATATCCGAGTGCACAAGATCAAAGCATCTTTCATAAACTGTTTTAGACTTAGGGAAGATAGATTTGCAATGTTTGCCCATGATACAAGCTTCACAATCATCATTTTTAAACACAACATCAGGAAACATGAGGCTTAAGGCCCTTGAGTGGGGATGTCCTAATCTAGCATGCCATAGTGCATTATTAGCATAAATAGAAACAGAATTGAAAGAACTGAAAACAGAAGCTAAAGGTTGATCCTTTCCCAGCAGATAAAGACCATCCTTAGTTATTCCTTTCCCAAGCAACTTGCTTGTCTTAATATCCTGAAAATGCACATCATTAGGAGTGAAGATAACATTGCAATCCAAATCATTTGTTGCCTTATGAACCGAAACCAAATTAGATGTGAAATCAGGCATGAAGAAAGCTCTAGTCTTTCTATCAAATAGTTTTAAGTTCCCTACCCCTTTAATTGGAATTCTATCCCCATTAGCAATAACAACATGACCTCTAGCCGGTTCTAAATCCTTGATTAATTCAACATTGCTAATCATATGGTGGGATGCACCAGAATCAATGACTAATGGTCTTTCATCTAGTTTTATAGAATGAGCAGAGTGAGCACAAGCATGAAAGGAGAAACCAAAATCATTACCATAACTTTCCTTTAAGGCTTTGATAAGAGCATCTAGTTCAGACCGTTTCACCACTTGATCTTGGTTAGATACATGCGCAGCTTGAGCATTGATCACGGCCATACCATCCCCTTCAGAACTACGTGAAGATGTTGCTCCTTGGTCTGCCTTAATCTTGGTAACGTTTGCTCTAGCATCTTTGAATTTGGATGGCTTGAGATGTGGGTGAAGGATCCAGCATTTTTCCTTAGTATGACCCCTCCTCTTGCAGTGTTCGCAGAATGATCCTCTCCTTTCATCTGGTTTGAAGTATACTCCCTTGTTTGCGGTGACCAGCTCTCCCTTTCCACTAAAGAGACCGTGAGATCCTTGTTCTCTCTGAATATAGGAACATACTTCCTCAAGTGTTGGGAGCTTTTCTGATCGGAGGAGGTGTTTGATCAGGTCATTATACATAGGATTAAGAGTAAGAAGAAGGCCAAAGACCTTGTCTTGTTCACGCCGTGCAAGTAGAGTCTCTGGATCAGTGGAGTTTGGTCTGAGCATTTCAAGTTCAGCCCAGAGGGAGCGAAACTTGCCAAAGTGGGCTGTGAATTCTAAGTCTTCTTGGTGAAGGTTGTTGATCGCCCTTTTTACCTCAAAGACCCTGCTGAGATTTGTGGTATTGCCATAGACCTTCTTAAGAGTTTCCCATAACTCCTTAGCACTTTCACAGTAAGAATAGGCTTCTAAGATGGGTGCATCCAGAGAGGTTTGAATAATAGATAGAACAAACTGATCCTCCTGAACCCATTTCTCTTCATCAACGACCATTATTTCCTGTTCATCTTCTTGGTGGAACGCTTTTGGTGGAGCTTCATCTAAGAGGAGGTGCATTCCAAGACCACGACCACCCAGAGTGGTCTTTACCATTCTAGACCATAGCAAATAGTTGAGACCTTTGAGGGTAACCGGTATAACCATGGGTCTTGTATTCTCCATTCAAGGCAAGCCGTACAGAGCACGCAAGGGTTTTGGAAGAATGAGAAGCTTATCAAGCTCCAATACTCAAATAACACTACTAAAACTTCAAGACGGCCCTTGGGAAGAAGAGAATAGCCTATCTTAAGACCAAAGGAGCTATCTTTCTGAGTAAAAACAGAGTTTGTACGGACTCTGGTTCGAGACGGGACGAAGAAGACGAGTACGGACACACACCTTCTTTGAGCACAACGTCTTTTCTTGTGCCTTTTTAGTCACGGATGAGCTGAAGGTTGCTTCTCCTACCACTTAAGTGAGGAAAGAGACGAACTTGAAGGAAATAGAGTAAACCCAGAAGAGTGTCCGTACAGCAATGGCGAAGAACACGCAAAACTCTTATAACAACTCAACACTCAAGATAACCACACCTAGTCTTCTTCAGCTCAATACTCATGGTTTTGAGGATCTTTAGACCTTAGAGAAGACAGACTCAGCTATAGTTATCTTTGTGAAAGCGTTTGAGAAAGCGTTTGAAAGAGGGTTTTAGAAATACAAGAACACGAAGGAGAAGATTAAGGCAAACAAGAGATTTGGTGAGAATGAGAGTGCAGAAGATTATGAGCGAATCAAACCCGCTCTGATACCATGATAGATTTGCATAGATGATTATGTTATGAACAATGAGAGAAAGAGAATGAAGAATAAGTTTGCCATAAGAAGAAATCGATTATTCAAGTGTATTATACAAAGAGTGGCTACACTGCCCTTAAATAGAAAGCTAGCTAGGTTATTAGGTCTAGGGATAAGCACATGAGCTTATAGGACCGTTTACAAGAGTGTATATCACTTATTCATACTCCTTATCACACGCATACTCCTTCCTTATCACTCATGTGTTCCTCCTTCCTTATCACACGGCTAGCTATCACCATAATGGCTTGGTACCCTCTTCGTTATTCCTGTCCAATAATCAGAGCTTGGTTTTGGATCAAGCAAATTCTCTGTTTACTCTAATCTACTCACTCTGAGATTAATTAATCCTCAAAACCATGTGGTGCTGAGTTGTGAGAGGTTAGGATAGGTTATTTCTTGAGAATTACTCAACTCTCTTTCCAAACAAACCACTTTCTCAATCTACTCTTGCAATAACTTTTTCTAATCTACTCACTCTGAGATTAATCAATCCTCAAAACCAAGTGGTGCTGAGTTGTGAGAGGTTAGGATAGGTTATTTCTTGAGAATTACTCACTTCATTCCTCAATTCAGCTACTCAACTCTCTTTCCAAACAAACCACTTTCTCAAAACCCTTACCATTTGCTTTCATCTAGTGGTTAATAGCTATACCCAACGGTTCCTAGCTCAAATTCAAACTAAAACGTGTGTAAACACCATGGAAAGCTCAAGAGTGGTTGTTCCAGTGACACTGAAAGGGGTCAACTACCTTTTATGGGCTAGAACCACCAAGACAGTGTTGTGTAGTCGTGGCTTATGGAGCCACATCCTCAAGAGTGAAACTTCCATTGCCATGACTGAAGAAGGTGGCCAAGAAGTCGCCATCATGAATAAAGACCGGTGGTTTCAAGAAGACCAACTGGTGCTATCCGTGATCCAAAACTCCCTTGAAGCATCTCTCCTTGAAGCTTATTCTTATTGTGAGACAGCTAAGGAGTTATGGGAGACACTTCAAAATGTTTATGGCAACACTTCCAATCTCAGTCGTGTCTTTGAAGTAAAGAAGGCCATTAATGAGTTAACTCAAAAAAACATGGAGTTCACTCAACACCTTGGCAAGTTCAGATCATTGTGGGCTGAACTTGAAATGCTTAGACCAAGCACCATGGATCCCAAGGTGCTAAATGAAAGACGTGAGCAAGATAAGGTCTTTGGACTCCTCTTGACTCTAAACCCAACTTACAATGATCTTATCAAGCACATCTTAAGGTCAGACACTCTTCCAAGTCTTGAAGAAGTATGTAATAAGATTCAGAAGGAACAAGGATCATTAGGCCTCTTTGGAGGCAAAGGAGAGCTCATCACAGCCAACAAGGCAAACACCTACCAGAAAGGAGGCTTGAACCGTGGGGAAAGAAGAGGATTCTGTGATTATTGCAAGAAAGAAGGCCACACTAAGGACAAGTGTTGGATTCTCCATCCACACTTAAAGCCAAAATGGGTAAACCAACCAAGGGCCAATCTCTCCCAAGAAGCAACTCATGAGGCAAGAGCCAAGGCTAGCACTAGCTCATCCACGCCAACCAATGAAGAAGGGAAAGCCCTTGCAACATTTCAACAAGAATTCGTTAGAAAATCGGACCTTGATGCACTGATAAAAGCACTTAAGGAAGCTAATACCTCTGGTAACTCTTTTCAAGCTCTAAATCTCACTAAGCCACTTATTGTAGATTCAGGAGCTTCTCATCACATGATTAGTGACAAAAATCTACTTATCAATATGAAACCGGCTTTAGGAGATGTAGTAATAGCTAATGGTGATAAGATACCAATAAGAGGAATTGGAAACCTGAAATTGTTTAATAAAAAAGAATCAACAGCCTTCTATATGCCCACATTCACCTCAAACTTGCTAAGTGTTAAGAAAACAACCTCTGATCTTAATTGCTATGCTATATTTGGTCCTAATGATGTTTACTTTCAGGATATTAAAACTAATAAGGTGTTTGGAAAGAGAGTGTCCAAGGATGACTTGTATGTGCTTGAAGACACACAACCAGATTTCTCTTTATCTATTGCTTTCAACTCTGTTTTGAATAAGGCTAATAGTGCTATTTGGCATTCTAGATTAGGACATCCTCACTCTAGGGCTTTAGAACTATTGTTGCCAAGTATGTCTTTTAAAAATGATGAATGTGAAGCTTGTATACTAGGTAAACATTGTAAATCAGTGTTTCCTAAGTCTACAACTATATATGAAAATTGCTTTGATCTCATTCACTCTGATGTTTGGACTTCACCATGCACATCTAGAGACAACCATAAATACTTTGTTACATTCATAGACCAAAAATCGAAATATACTTGGGTAACACTATTGCCAACAAAAGATAGAGTCCTAGAAGCCTTCACTAAATTTCAAATGTATGTGACTAACCATTATAATGCCAAGATCAAAATTTTTAGATCAGATAATGGAGGGGAATATACAAGTCTAGCATTCAAACAGCACTTAGATAAACATGGAATCATCCATCAAACAAGTTGTCCTTACACGCCCCAACAAAATGGAGTGGCTGAAAGAAAGAACAGACATCTCATGGAAGTGGCACGGTCTATCATGTTCCAAAGCAATGTCCCAAAGACGTTTTAGGGAGATGTACTTGTTACCGCTTGCTACCTCATCAATAGACTCCCCACAAAAATCTTGGAGGATTTATCCCCATTTGAGGTACTTAATAAGAGTAAACCATCTATTTCACACTTACGTGTCTTTGGGTGTGTTTGTTATGTTCTTATTCCAGGAGAATTCCAGGAGAACAAAGGAATAAGTTAGAAGCAAGAAGTGTGAAAGCCATGTTTATAGGGTATTCCACTACCCAAAAGGGATACAAGTGCTACAATCCAGAGACTAGAAAGGTGCTAGTCTCACGAGATGTGAAGTTTGTAGAAGCAAAGGGGTTCTATGAAGATAAGAATTGGGATGATCTTAAAGATCTCTCCCAATCTCCATCAGACCGAGCTACCAATCTTAAACATCTTATGGAGAACCTAGGAATCTCATTCCCTAATGCACCAGCTGCTTCTCTATCACCAGCCACTTCTCCTCCTCCTCCTCCTTTTGATGTTGCCCCGGCTATTCCTCTTGATCATGAGGGGGGCACAGAGGATGGAAAAGAGATTGCATCTGAATCACACGACCAGGATGCAAGCTCTAGTGTCCATAATCAAGAAGAATATGCGCCAGAAGTTCAGACTGAGGAAAAAGAATATCAAGAAGAACAAGTGGTGCTAAGGAGAAGCCAAAGGGAGAAGAAACCATCCTCAAATTGGATCAATACCAGAGTCTACTACAATGCACAAGCAGTAGCCCATCCAACATAAGTGATTTGCTCTCTAGCTCATATTCCTTCAGAACACCAAGCCTTTACAACTGCTCTAGATCAAGGGCAGGTTCCAAGAGACTATGAGGAAGCTAAGGAGCATAAGGTGTGGAGAGAAGCAGTTAAGGCTGAATGTAAGGCCATGGAGATCAATCACACTTGGGATGAAGCTGATCTACCTAAGGACAAGAGGACAGTGAGCTCAAGATGGATCTTCACCATCAAATACAAAAGCAATGGAGAGATAGAACGATACAAGGCTAGATTGGTAGCAAGAGGGTTCACTCAGACCTATGGAGAAGACTATCATGATACATTTGCACCAGTAGCCAAACTACACACTGTAAGAGTTCTTCTATCTCTTGCTACTAACCTTGAATGGGAGTTATGGCAGATGGATGTCAAGAATGCTTTCCTACAAGGAGAATTAGAGGATGAAGTCTATATGACACCTCCATCTGGTCTTGAAGACACAGTAACTCCAGGAAAGGTTTTAAGGCTAAGAAAAGCTATCTATGGACTTAAACAATCACCAAGAGCTTGGTACCACAAGTTGAGTATGACACTGAGAGATAGAGGCTTTAGGAAGTCTGAAGCTGATCACACTCTCTTCACACTCCAAAGCCAATCAGGTATGGTAGTCATTCTCATTTATGTAGATGATATAATCATCTCAGGGAATGACAAGGTAGGAATTCAATCTACTAAAGATTATCTTAAGTCTGTTTTTGATATTAAAGACTTAGGTGAACTTAAGTACTTCCTAGGAATAGAAGTATGCCGAACAAAAGAAGGCCTCTTCTTATCACAAAGGAAGTACACACTTGATCTTCTAACTGATGCAGGAAAGTTAGAAGCCAAACCAGCAAAGACTCCCCTAGAGGAAGGCTATAAGGTGGAACGTGAGGGGGAGCTTGGAGATGAACCGTTTGAAGAAACCAAACTCTATAGGAAGATGGTTGGTAAGTTAATCTATCTAACCATTACTAGACCTGACTTGTGTTTTGCTGTGAATCAGGTCAGCCAACATATGCAAGCTCCAAAATTGCACCACTGGAATATGGTGGACCGGATCTTGAGGTACCTCAAAGGAACCCATGATCAAGGCATTTGGATGGGATGCAATGGGAGCTCAGAGATTGTAGGATATTGTGATGCTGATTGGGCTGGAGACAGAAATGACAGAAGATCAACAACCGGCTATTGCATATTCATTGGAGGCAATCTAGTCACTTGGAAGACAAAGAAGCAGAAAGTGGTCTCCTGCTCAAGTGCTGAAGCTGAATATCGTGCCATGAGAAAGCTGACCACTGAACTCACTTGGCTCAAGAACCTTCTCAAGGATCTAAACATAGAAGTCTCAACACCAATCACCATGCATTGCGACAATCAAGCAGCCATACACATAGCATCCAACAATGTGTTTCATGAGAGAACCAAACACATTGAAGTTGACTGTCACAAGGTCAGACAAGTAGTGGAGCAAGGCATAGTCTTACCGTGCTACACAAGAAGCTCAAATCAACTCGCAGACATTTTCACCAAGGCTGCAAGTCTCAAGGTATGTGAGTCCATCTTCCCCAAACTTGGACTCATCAACCTTCCCAGCCAATGATTCTCCTAATCATGGAGTCCATACTCTTTTTCCCTTAGTATGGTTTTGTCCCAATGGGTTTTCCATTCTAAGGTTTTTAATGAGGTGGGTCTTCATGGTTCCAAGCTTAACCATTCATCTCATGGCTAAGCTTGAGGGGGAGTATTGGATTGAAGCCTTAGGCTTGAAGCTGAAAAAGTTAATGAAGCCCAAGCCCAAATCAGAAGTTCAAGGTCTGTCCACACATGTGCAACACAAGGCCTGAATTAAGTAAGCCCAAACAAGCCCAAAACTGTCCAAGACACCTTCTAGAAGCTCTCCTAGGCGTGGGTTTGGAGAGGGAAGGAAGAGTCACATGTTGGCTTAACCAATTTGAATTTCTAGCTGTTAGAAGCTGTCACTTTCACCATTTGGTGAAGTGCCTTTGTCTTATCTCTATTCTTTGGCTATAAATACATTGTATGCTCACCATAAATCAATCAAGGAAATAGAATCCTCCTTCCGTACTCTCTGTCTCACAATCTCTCTATTATTCTCACTCTTGTTCTTCCCTTATCAAATATAAACCCAGAAACTCTCCTACCTATTCTAACTATTATTCTGCAAATTCTAACACTAAGATCCTCAGATCCATGGGTGATGAGTTGAAAAGACTAGGTGTGGTTATCTCTTGTGTTTAGTTGTTTTTAAGCTTTGGTTACTTCATATCGCCATTGTTGTACGGACGTTTCTTCAAGGTAGCTCTTCTCAACGGTCAAGACAGCTCCTTTCTTCATTTAAGTGGTGAAAGAAGCAAACTTTAGTTCATCTGTGGTCTGAGAGGCACAAGAGAAGGCGTTTTATGCTAAGTGGGTGTGTGTCCGTACTCGTCTTCTTCGGCTAAAACCCATCAGAGTCTGTACACTTCATTCTTCACTCTAAAGGTAGCTCATTTCACTTCAAGACAAAACAATTATAGCTGTTCAAGGAACATTGTGGAATCCTTGAGCTGCTTAGGATCAAGTGGTGAACCGGTCAGAACTAGATGCTCTCATCAAGGCTCTAAAAGAAAGTTATGGTAATGCCATGGGTTTTTCCTTTCATGCTTCTGCTCACACTCTAAAATTAAATGAGAAACCCTTAGTAATTGATTATGGAGCATCCCACCATATGATTAGCAATGCTGAATTAATTAAGAACCTAGAACCGGCTAAGGGTCATGTTGTGATTGCTAATGGGGATAGGATTCCAATTAAAGGGGTAGGAAACTTGAAACTATTTGAAAGGGAGACTAAAGCTTTCTTCATGCTTGATTTCACTTCTAATTTGGTTTTTGTTCATAAGGCCATAAATGACTTGGATTGCAATGTTATCTTCACTCCTAATGATGTGCTGTTTCAGGATATTAAGACAAGCAAGATGCTTGGGAAAGGAATAACTAAGGATGGTCTTTATCTGCTGGAAGATGATCAAAACCTTTAGCTTCTGTTTTATGTTCTTTAGAATCTGTTTCTGCTTATGCTAATAATGCATTATGGCATGCTAGATTAGGACACCCCCACTCTCGGGCCTTAAGCTTAATGTTGCCTAATGTTGTGTTTAAAAATGATGAGTGTGAAACTTGAATTTTAGGCAAACATTGCAAGTATATTTTCCCTAAGTCTGATACGGTTTATGAAAAATGTTTTGATCTTGTGCATTCAGATGTTTGGACTGCTCCTTGTTTATCTAGAGAAAATCAGAAATACTTTATCACCTTCATAGATGAGAAATCCAAATATACTTGGTTAACCTTGATGCAATCTAAAGATAGAGCTTTAGAAGCCTTTGTGAATTTTCACAACTATATTACTAACCATTTCAATGCAAGGATTAAAATTTTTAGAACAGACAATGGTGGAGAGTATACTAGCAATGCCTTCAGAGATCATCTTAATAAGCATGGCATCCTTCATCAGACTAGTTGTCCCTATACACCACAACAAAATTGTGTGGGCAAAAGGAAAAACCTTCACTTGATGGAAGTAGCAAGGTCGATAATGTTTCATTACAAGGTTCCAAAGAGGTTTTGGGGAGATGCGGTCCTTACAGCTTGTTACCTTATTAACCGCATTCCCACAAGGATACTAGATGATCTATCCCCATTTGAGGTATTGAATTCTACTAAGCCTTCTCTAGCTCACTTGAAAGTATTCGGTTATCTGTGTTTAGTTTTGGTTCCAGGGGAAAACAGAACAAAACTGGATGCTAAGAGCACAAGGACTATGTTCATTGGGTACTAAATGTTGGAATGAAGGTGCATTCAATCAAAGGAAATGAGGGTGCTAACGGCTAGTAGGATCTTCTAGAAGGGCTGGTGACTCATCCATGCCAGCACAAAAGGGGAAGGAAGCCGCCAGCACAAAAGGAGTCCTCTCATCTTTACCTAAAGTAGAAGCACCTAGGTTTATTTATTTTGCTATAAAAGGACCTCTAAGGCCTTCTCTTGTATTCAAGCAATTCGAATAATAAAAACATGTTTCTCATACTCTCTAAACTCCCTAAATCTCTCTAGCTCTCTAAAACTCTCTAAAACTCTATAAACTTGAATCTCTAAAACTTATATGGTATCAGAGCAAGGTTGCTCTTTCATCTTTCATAATCCGCAAATTTCTTTTCTTTCTTTTCTTTCATCTTTCATAATCTGAGATTTAAGATCCCCAGATCCATGGGTGATGGGTTGAGGAAGATTAGATGTGGTTATATCTTGTGTCTTAGTAGCTTAGTTTCTTAGCTATCTCTCTTCACCATTGTTGTACGGCTCCCTTGGTCTCGCCATAGTTGTACGGACCAAGTCTCCCAGAAGCTCTCGGTCCAAGTCATTTCTGTTCCAAGGAAGGTGAAAAAGACTCACCCTTTCTGTAGAAACAACCGGTGGTTTAAAAGACCAAGTCTTGCGCTCTAGAATCACAGGCCGTACTCGTCTTCTCCGCGCTCGCTCAACCCAGTGGTCCGTACACCTCCTTTCACACTCATCAAAGGCAACTCCTTTCTGGTCTTTCTTCAGTTCAGGAGGTTTATCCACAGGCCAAACTCTTGAATCCTCAAAGAAGAAGTCCTGAACACTAACCACGAAGAGTGGGTGTTTCATCCGTACTGATTATAAATCGCTTGTGAAAGGAAAGCTGAACCAAGCTAAAGGCAGCTCATTTCAAGATAAAATCATCTCATCCCAAGTTTCTCCTTCAAACTATTCTCTTCCCTGGTCAGACTCAACTCAACGTGGGTCTCAAGCATCAACCTCCATTATTGTACGGTCCTCAAAAGCTTGAAGTATGGAAAACTCTCGGCAAATCTCTGTCCCAGTGATTCTCAAAGGCCTTAACTATGTGTTATGGTCTCGGATGATTAAAACTGCTTTAGGAGGAAGAGGTCTTGGGGACCATCTACTGTTTAATGAAGCTCCACCTTGTCTGATCCAAAATGAGGATGGAGAAGAAATGGTGATAACTGATGAAAGGAAATGGCACCAAGAAGACCTCTATGTTCTCTCCATTCTCCAAAACTCATTAGATGGACATATACTTGAGTCTTACTCTCATTGTGAAACCTCAATGGAACTTTGGGAAATTCTAAAAAAGGTTTATGGGAACACCTCAAATCTGACTCGCATCTTCCAAGTCAAGCAGGCAATCCACAACCTCAACCAAGATGACTCAGATTTCACAGTTCTCTTTGGGAAATTCAGTTCTCTTTGGGCAGAACTTGACATGCTTAGACCAACATCCTTTGATCCAGAAGTTATCAAAGAAAGGCGAGAGCAGGACAAGGTGTTCAGCCTCCTCATGATCTTAAGTCCAGCCTACAATGATCTTATCAAACATATCCTGCGGTCAGACAAGATTCCCTCTCTTGAAGATGTATGTTCTCAAATCCAGAAGGAATTGAAAGAATGTGTATATTTGCGGAATTAAGAGTTTAGGAAAGTATGGAAGAGTTTGGACAGGAGTTTTAATGGAGAATGAGAGAGATGAAGAACAAGGAAGAAGTTTATTTCCTTAGTTAGTTTCTCTACAACATTAGGTGAAGGATATTTATAGGCAGACACTTAGTCAGCTAGGTATTCGCAGGATAGGGACATAAACAATAAACAAAGGGGAGAGAGTGCTGGATCCAAAGCGTGATGGTGACAGCTCCTAACGGGTGGGAGCTTGCTTCCACACGTGATCCTGCCTTGTCAAAGTCTTCAACGGTCCTCTCCTCTTGCCAAGACTCCTTCTAGAACATTTTGAGTGATTGGGCCACACCAAGTCTTCCCTGGGCCGTCCCATGTCCTAACTTCACCTTGGGCCATTCCATGTCTCAATCGCTAAGTCTCCCTGGGCTGCCTAAGGCTGTGTCCCAACTTAAGAACTAGTTGACCACTTCTCTTTATTTCCTTTTCTAACTCAATACTCCCCCTCAAGATCAACCATGATGAATGGTTTATCTTGGAACAATGAAGAACCACCTCATTAAAAACCTTAGTATGAAAAACCACTTTGGGATAAAAACATACTAAGGGAAAAAGAGTATGGCCTTCACTGTTAAGAGGACTAAGGGTAAGGAAGGTTTGTGAGTCCAAGCTTGTCATGGACGAACTCACAAACCCTGGAGCTGGCTGCTTTGGTGAAGATATCAGCAAGCTGGTCTGAACTCTTGGTATAACACGGTAGGATCACTCCTAGTTGTATTTGCTCCCTGATCTTGTGACAATCCACCTCTATGTGTTTGGTCCTCTCATGAAAGACTGAGTTTGAAGCAATGTGAATTGCTGCTTGGTTATCACAATGCATTGTGATAGGAGATTGTGATTCTATTCCCAAGTCTTTAAGCAAGTTCTTGAGCCACATTAACTCTGTTGTGAGCCTCCTCATTGCTCTGTACTCTGCCTCAGCACTAGAGCATGCCACGATCTTCTGCTTCTTGCTCTTCCAAGTAACCAAGTTCCTTCCAATGAATGTACAATATCCTGTGGTAGACCTCCTGTCATCACGGTCGCCTGCCCAATCCGCATCACAGTACCCAACAATCTCAGAGCTCCCATTGCAACCCATCCAAATGCCTTGGCCTGGAGCTCCCTTGATGTACTTGAGTATGCGGTTCACCATGTTCCAATGCTGCATTCTTGGAGCTTTCATGTGTTGGCTAACCTGGTTCACAGCAAAGCATAAGTCAGGTCTTGTAATTGTAAGATATATGAGCTTACCAACCATCCTGCGGTATTGAGTCACATCTTCAAATGGTTGATCTTCAAGCTCCCCCTGTCTATTAGTCTTGTATGAGTCCTCAATGGGTGTCATCACTGGTTTGTCTCCTAAGTCACCTGCTTCACTCAAAAGGTCAAGTGCATATTTTCTCTGTGATAAAAATAATCCTTCCTTTGATCTACACACTTCTATCCCAAGAAAGTATTTGAGTTCTCCTAAGTCTTTGATATCAAATATGGATTTAAGGTAAGTTTTTGTATCAAGGATTCCTACCTTGTCATTCCCAGAGATGATAATATCATCTACATATATGAGAATGACTATAATACCTTTCTGGCCTGTAAGGATGAAGAGAGTATGATCTGATTCTGACTTCTTGAAACCGCGGCTGAGAAGTGTTGAGCTAAGTTTGTGGTACCAAGCCCTTGGAGACTGCTTTAGACCATAGATTGCCTTTCTAAGTCTTAGAACTTTGCCTGGTGTAACTGTGTCTTCAAGGCCTGGAGGTGGTGTCATGTAAACTTCCTCTTCTAGTTCTCCTTGAAGGAATGCGTTTTTGACATCCATCTGCCACAATTCCCATTCCAGATTTGTAGCTAGGGAAAGTAAGACTCTCACTGTGTGAAGTTTGGCCACTGGTGCAAAGGTGTCACAGTAATCTTCTCCATAGGTTTGGGTGAACCCTTTAGCTACTAGCCTGGCCTTGTATCTCTCAATCTCTCCATTACTCTTGTACTTAATGGTAAAGACCCATCTTGATCCTACTGCCTTCTTCCCTTTTGGTAAATCAGCTTCATCCCATGTATGTGTAGGAAATAAGTGGCTTTGTAAGACACTAAGCAAAAGAGAAGGTTACACATTCGAATGTTCAGTATAGGAAGTGTATAGTTTATGATTTTAGAAGCCTTATAAATACTTGTTGTACTCAACATTAAACGAGATATACTTCATTCTCTTAATACAACTTTCAAATTCTCTCTTCTTCATCTTCTTCTTCATTCTTCATTCTTCTGCTAATCTTGTTAAATCTTTCATATTCTACAATCATACTCTTGAATTCTCACATGGTATCAGAGCAATCCTGATCCTGAGTTCTTTAATTCTTCAAAATTCTTGTTCAAACTTGTTCCGCATTGATGAAATTCGAAAACGGTTTGTTGGCGCCAAAATCCCTGGGTTCGTGAAATCGTGATCTTCTTCGGTGAATCGTTTCAGCTGTTAATTTCAACTGGATTACGATCAGATCACACCGATCCTTGCTTATTTGAATCCTTGTTCCGATTCTTGTTCTGGAAGTTCTGTTTTGGCGAAATCGCGAAGAACAGATCGCGGAGGTTACGTCTTCCGTACGAAAGCTGTACAGCTCACGACGATCTTTGAAGATCTTCGATCTCTTCTGGTTCCTTCGATCTTTGATTGGTGAAAAATCATTAGAAGGTGCCGATCAACAATCCATAACCTGTAATCAGCACAAATTCTCTGTAAATAGGAGATTGTCTTCCGCAAAGTCTCCGATCAAATTGATTTCTTTTCTCTCAAGAAAGATTATCAGATCGAGCCGATCCTTGAGTCTGCATTCATCGATTCATCAGTTGATCAATTCTTGGTATCAATTCTTTAATCTCAGAATAAACTCTGCATTCGATTGAGTCAAGGTCTCTTTGTATATGTGGTTAGAGGAAATTGTGAAGGTTAACTTGTGGACTCCGCAAATAGAAGAGAATTAAGGTTTCTGTGTTGAAACGGGTTTGCTTGGGTATAGCTATTTTTGGTTGCGGCATTGTTCCTTGTTAGTGCGATTGGTGGTTGTGCGTGTTGTGCATATCTTTTGCAGAGTGTGAGGAGTGCTCAAATAGGTATTAATGGACTATCACAAGCAAATGATAATGGCACCAATTATACTCAAAGGAGCCAACTATCTACTCTGGACTAGGACTATGAAGACGACATTGTGTAGTAGGGGTTTATGGTCACATGTACTACATAGTAATGCACCTATCAATGTCATAGAAGGAGAAATTCTGGAGGATCAGCAAGCTTATTCTGAGGAGGAAGGAAAATGGTTCCAAGAGGATCAAATGGTTCTATCCATCTTACAAAATTCTCTTGAAAAACCTTTGCTAGAAGCCTACTCATATTGTGAAAGTGCAAAGGACTTGTGGGATACCCTTCATAATGTCTATGGGAATACCTCCAACTTAATGAGGATCTTTGAGGTCAAGAAATCACTCAGTGAACTTAGACAAGAGGAGGTTGAATTCACAAAACATTTTGGAACTTATAGAGCTCTTTGGGCAGAGCTGGAGATGTTAAGACCACCTACTACTGATCCAATGATTCTACATGATAGAAGAGAACAAGATAAAGTCTTTGGACTACTAATGACCTTGAATTCAAGCTACACTGACTTGATTAAACACCTTTTGCGTGAAGACAAGTTACCAAACCTGGATGATGTGTGTGCTAAGGTGCAAAAGGAACAAGGCTCACAGGGCTTGTTTGGAAATAAAGGGGAGTTGGTTACTGCAAACAAAAGTTTCTTCAAAGGGGATGATAGGCGAGCTGGTATGTGTTCCCATTGTAAAAAGAAAGGTCATAATAACGACCAGTGTTGGATACTCCACCCACATCTTAGACCAGCATCCATACCAAGATGGCGTGACTTTAACAATGGAAATAAAACGAATGGGTTCAAAAACAACTTTACTGGAAAAGGAAATCAAGTGAGTGCTCCCTTCCCTGTCTCACGGCCGGTTGCTACAATTGAGAATGTACAAGGTTCAGGAAAGGAAGTGCAAATAGCCTCAACATCTTCCGGCCAAGACTATGTTACCAAGTCTGATCTAGAGGCTATCATCAAAGCTCTTCAGGAGAATTCTGGTAAAGTTGTTGGTAAATCACTTCATGCTTCTTACAATGTTCATACTCATAATAAGCCTTTGATTGTTGATTCTGGAGCATCCCATCACATGATTAGTGATATAGGTTTAATAAATGACTTAGAACCTGCCTTAGGAAATGTTGTGATTGCAAATGGAACAAAAATTCCAATCAAAGGCATAGGTAATCTGAGATTGTTTGAAAAAGATAGTAAAGCATTCTATATGCCATCATTTACTTCAAATTTGGTTTCTGTGAAAAGAGCTACAACTGACCTAAATTGCAATGTAATTTTTAGTCCAAATGAGTGTTGTTTTCAGGATATTGACACAAAGAAGGTGCTTGGCAGAGGAGGCACTAAGGATGACCTTTATGTTTTGAGTGATCTATCCTCTAGTATAGTTTCTTGCTTGTCCAGTCAAAACGAGTTGAATGATGGGTCTTTGTGGCATGCTAGATTAGGCCATCCACATTTTAAAGCTCTTGAACTCATGTTTCCAAATATTTCTTTTAATCAGAATGAATGTGAAGCTTGCATCCTTGGTAAACATTGCAAGACTGTTTTTCCTAATTCATCAACTACCTATGATCATTGCTTTGATTTAATACACTCTGATGTTTGGACAGCCCCCTGTGCTTCTAGAGAACAACAAAAGTATTTTGTTACATTTATAGATGAGAAATCCAAGTACACATGGATTACTTTACTGCCTTCCAAAGATAGAGTTCTAGAATCTTTCATTAATTTTCACTCTTATGTCACTAATCAATATAATGCAAGGTTAAAAGTGTTTAGGACAGACAATGGAGGAGAATATACAAGTAAGGCTTTCAGGGACTATCTTCTCAAGTATGGAATTATTCATCAAACCACTTGCCCATACACACCAGAGCAGAATGGAGTGGCTGAGCGAAAAAACAGGCATCTTATGGAAGTGGCCAGATCTATGATGTTTCATAGGAATGTGCCTAAGAGATTTTGGGGAGATGCAGTACTTACAGCTTGTTATCTGATTAATAGAACACCAACCAAAGTTCTTCATGACATTTCACCATTTGAGGTATTAAACAACATTAAACCTCATCTTGATCATTTAAAGGTGTTTGGTTGTGTGTGTTTTGTTTTGATACCAGGGAATAACAGGAATAAGTTGGATGAAAAGAGTACTAAAGCAATCTTCATAGGCTATTCTTCTACACAAAAAGGTTATAAATGTTATAACCCTGAGTCACAAAGGGTATTAGTTTCAAGGGATGTTAAATTTCTGGAACATAAGCCTTATTATACAGATGGTACTTGGGAAACTATACAAAACATATCTAGGTGTAGTAATGATAATAATACTTACCTAAAGAAGTTGCTAGAAAGTTTTGATGTTTCTAGGCAGACAGCACCAAGGTCAGACCGTGTACAGGGAGTCTCTCAGGAGGTACCACAGAGACAAGGACATATATCAGACTCAAATATGGTTGATCCGGTTGCTGGTGATTATGGTTCTGGAAGAAATGAATGCGGACAGGAGGAGCATTTACCTGGATCATCTTCAACATTGGATCGTGGACATGATCGTGAGGGGGAGAGTACAATAGTTTCTGATCAAGACCATGACATTTCTGATCACGACCATGACCAGATCCAGGAATCACAAGGAATGGAGGCTGAGGATGATCATGGAATAGCGGTTATTGAATCACCTCAAGTACTAAGAAGAAGTACAAGGATTAGAAAAGATCCAGCCAACTGGATCAATACTAGAGTTTACTACAATGCTAATGCAGTGGAGCATCCTATACAAGCAACATGTTCTTTTGCTTGTTTTCCAGAAGAACATCAGGTATTCATTAGCTCTCTGGATAAAAATCATATTCCTAACACATATGAGGAAGCTATGGAATTAAAGGTATGGAGAGATGCTGTCCAAGATGAAAAGGAGGCTATGATAAGGAATCATACTTGGGATGAATCATATCTACCCAAAGGTAAGAAAGCAGTAAGTTCAAAATGGGTTTTCACTATTAAATACAAAAGTAATGGTGAGATTGAAAGGTATAAGGCTAGATTAGTTGCTAGAGGATTCACCCAAACATATGGTGAGGATTTTGGAGATACATTCGCACCAGTTGCAAAACTCCATACTGTTAGGATTGTTCTTTCTCTAGCTACTAATTTAGAATGGGAGTTGTGGCAGATGGATGTGAAGAATGCCTTTCTTCAAGGAGAATTAGAAGAAGAGGTATATATGAGGCCACCTCCTGGGTTAGAGGACTTAGTAAATGGCGATAATGTTTTAAGATTAAGGAAAGCCATTTATGGATTGAAACAATCTCCTAGAGCTTGGTATCATAAACTAAGTATGACATTGAGAGATAGAGGTTTTAGAAGGTCTGAAGTTGATCACACTCTTTTTACTCTTCCTAGCTGTTCAGGTATTATTGTAGTGTTGGTTTATGTTGATGATATAATAGTCACAGGTAGTAATAAGGAAGGTATTCAGGAAACTAAAACTTATCTTAAATCAAAATTTGATATTAAAGATCTTGGTCTGATGAAATATTTCTTAGGTATAGAAATATGTAGATCTAAAGAGGGTTTGTTTTTATCTCAAAGAAAATATACTCTTGAATTGTTAAAAGAAACAGGAAAGATGGAGGCAAAATCAGTCAGCACACCCTTGGAAGATGAATACAAAGCCGTCAGTAAGGGGGAGTATGATGAAGAACTTTATGAAGATCCAAAGCTATACAGGAGGCTGGTAGGTAAACTCATTTATCTTACACTAACGAGGCCTGATATCTGTTTTGCAGTGAATCAGGTTAGTCAGCAGATGCAAGAACCTACAATTCACCATTGGCGGATGTTAGAAAGGATCCTTAGATACTTGAAAGGCACTTATGATCATGGAATCTGGATGAGTTGCAATAAAAACACAGACATAGTAGGATATTGTGATGCTGATTGGGCTGGTGATAGGAATGATAGAAGATCAACAACCGGCTATTGTACCTTTGTGGGAGGAAATCTAGTGACTTGGAAGACTAAGAAACAGAAGGTGGTGTCATGTTCCAGTGCTGAAGCTGAGTATAGAGCCATGAAGAAACTCACAAATGAACTAATCTGGATCAAGGCTGTTCTTAAGGATCTACAAATTGAAGACTCAAGGCCTATCACTATGCATTGTGACAATCAAGCAGCCATTCATATAGCTTCAAACTCAGTGTTCCATGAGAGGACTAAGCACATTGAAGTAGATTGCCATAAGGTAAGACAGGCGGTTGAACAGGGAATAGTCTTGCCATGCTATACAAGAAGTTCTGATCAATTAGCAGATATCTTCACTAAAGGCGCATCTACTAAGGTCTGTGATTCCATCTATCCAAGGCTAGGTCTTACTAGTATAGCTGGATGATCTCCTTAAGTCATAGAGATCATACTCTTTTTCCCTTTAAGATGTTTTTGTCCCAATGGATTTTACATCTTTAAGGTTTTTAATGAGGTGATCTTCTATGATGGTATCAAGTTTAACCATTCATCATGGTTAAGCTTGAGGGGGAGTGTAGGAAATAAGTGGCTTTGTAAGACACTAAGCAAAAGAGAAGGTTACACATTCGAATGTTCAGTATAGGAAGTGTATAGTTTATGATTTTAGAAGCCTTATAAATACTTGTTGTACTCAACATTAAACGAGATATACTTCATTCTCTTAATACAACTTTCAAATTCTCTCTTCTTCATCTTCTTCTTCATTCTTCATTCTTCTGCTAATCTTGTTAAATCTTTCATATTCTACAATCATACTCTTGAATTCTCACAGTATGGTTCCTTTGCATAGCTCCATGTTCTTCTCCTACGGCATCTCTCCATACCTTGTGTTCTTTAGCTTCATCATACGTCTTAGGTACCTCATGTTTATCAAGTGTACCAATGAAGGCTAGGTGGTCATCCGGATAGTGAGCTAGGGAGCACACGGCTTGAGTAGGGTGAGCAACCGCCTGACTGTTGAAGTAGACTCTGGTGTTAACCCAGTTGGATGGATCCTTCCTTACTCTCTGACTTCTTCTCAAAGGTACTACTTCTGCTTCTGAAGTGGTGTGATCGGTGGATTGTTCATCATCTTGTGTATTGGTTCCCTCCTGATCATTTTCTGTTGAAACCACTTCCATATCCTCATGAGCCGATGAGACTTGATCATGATCACTAGTAGTATGTGAATTCTCCCCCTCAGGAGCAAGACCAGAGGCTTCTGAGGATGATTCATGACCAGTGGGATGTGGTGAGGAGGTGATACCAAGCGTTTCTAATAGGTTCCTTAGATTGGCTGCTCGGTCAGACTGAGAGGTTGATAACTCCTTTAGACTATCCCAATCCTTTTCATTGTAGTACCCTTTGCTTTCCAAGAATTTTACATCCCTAGACACCAAAACCTTGCCCGTTTCTGGAACAAAACACTTGTATCCTTTCTGTGTGATGGAGTAGCCAAGAAACATGCTTTTCATACTCTTGGCATCAAGTTTATTGCGGTTTTCTCCTGGAACCAAAACATAACACACACATCCAAAGACTCTTAGGTGAGTAATAGAAGGCCTGGATTTGTTAAGTACCTCAAAGGGTGATATGTCTTGGAGGATTTTGGTTGGTAAGCGGTTGATCAGGTAGCAAGCCGCAACCACAGCATCTCCCCAGAATCTTTTGGGCACATTGGTGTGGAACATCATGGACCTGGCCACCTCCATAAGATGTCTATTCTTTCTCTCAGCAACACCATTTTGTTGTGGTGTATATGGGCAGCTTGTCTGGTGAAGAATTCCATGTTTGGATAAGAGGGATTTGAAGGCTTGACTTGTGTATTCACCACCATTATCTGATCTTAAGATTTTAACTTTAGCATTATAATGGTTAGTGACATAATTATAAAAGTTGGTAAAGGCTTCAAGAACTCTGTCTTTAGATGGAATTAAGGTTAGCCAAGTGTACTTAGACTTCTCATCTATAAATGTGACAAAGTATTTGTGATTTTCTCTTGAAATGCAAGGTGATGTCCACACATCCGAATGAATCAAATCAAAACATTTCTCATAAACTGTAGTAGACTTAGGAAAGACAGACTTACAGTGTTTGCCTAATATACAGGCTTCACACTCATTGTTTTGAAACTTAACATCAGGCAACAAAAGATTCATAGCACGAAAATGTGGATGTCCTAATCTAGCATGCCAAATTGCATTATTTGCAGTAGCCACAAGAGAACTAAAAGCGCTTAAAAGAGAAGATGGAGACTTAGTATCCTCCAACACATAAAGTCCATCCTTAGTTGTTCCTTGTCCAAGTACCTCTCTTGTCTTAATATCCTGAAACCAAACTTCATTAGGACTGAAAATTGCATGACAATTAAGATCAGAAGTCGTTTTCCTAACAGATAACAAGTTTGAGGTAAAGGATGGTAGGTAAAAGGCCTTAGAACTCTTATCAAACAGTTTTAAATCTCCTATCCCTTTGATTGGAACCTTTTCACCATTAGCTATAGTAACATTCCCTAATGCAGGTTCTAAGTTCTCTATTAATTGTATATCACTAATCATATGGTGTGAAGCACCTGAATCAACAATCAAGGGTTTTTGAATTTTAGATGCATGATAAGAGTTACCAGATTCTTTTAAGGCTTTGATGATGGCCTCCAGGTCTGACTTCTTCACAAATTCAGAGGAGGCTGCTATGGATGATCCTTCCCCATTCGGCCATATGCGCTTAGAAGGGTCTGTGTGGTGCGTGGCTTGGGAGCTTCCTTCAGACGAGTAGTTGGCTCTTGGCTCCTTCCACCGATTGTTCTTGAGGTGGGGATGCAAGATCCAGCATTTCTCCTTGAGATGTCCTCTCTTCTTGCAATGATCACACACCAACATCTTCCTGTCTTCATACTTGAAGTTGCTCTTGTTTGCCGTGGCTAGTTCTCCTTTGTTGGCTGTGATCAACTCGCCCTTCCTTCCAAAGAGCCCCAAAGACCCTTGTTCCTTTTGGACTTGTGAACACACCTCATCCAAGGTTGGTAGCTTGTCAGCTCTCAGCAAATGCTTGATAAGATCATTAAAGGTTGGGTTCAAGGTCAGCAACAGGGCGAACACCTTGTCTTGTTCTCGGCGTTCATTAAGGACCATGGGGTCTACTGAACTTGGCCTTAACATTTCCAACTCTGCCCATAGGGCTCTGAACTTTCCAAAGTGTTTGGTGAAGTCCATATCTTCTTGGCTCAAGTCATTAATGGCTTTCTTGACCTCAAACACCCGGCTGAGATTGGAGATATTCCCAAAGACGTTTTGAAGAGTTTCCCACAGCTCCTTGGCTGTTTCACAATACGAGTAGGCTTCAAGAATAGAAGCTTCAAGAGAGTTTTGGAGGATGGCTAAGACGGTCTGGTCTTCTTGAAACCACTTGTTTCTTCCAGCCATCATCGCCTCTTCCTCATCTTCATCAGCCGTCTTCATGTGAGCGGCTTCTTCAACAACATGGCTCCACAGTCCACGGCTGCACAGGGCGGTCTTTGTGGTTCTTGACCATAACAAGTAGTTCCCACCTTTTAGGATAACTGGAACAACCAAAGGTTTTGAGTTTTCCATGGCTGAGAATGTTTGGACCGTTGGACAAACTCTTTACCCACTGGATAATAGCAAATCGTTTGTGTAAAGCGAATGAGAAAGGATGAATTAGAAAGATTAGATGCAATGGATGTTTATTCCATGCTCTGATACCATGAAAGAATGTGTATATTTGCGGAATTAAGAGTTTAGGAAAGTATGGAAGAGTTTGGACAGGAGTTTTAATGGAGAATGAGAGAGATGAAGAACAAGGAAGAAGTTTATTTCCTTAGTTAGTTTCTCTACAACATTAGGTGAAGGATATTTATAGGCAGACACTTAGTCAGCTAGGTATTCGCAGGATAGGGACATAAACAATAAACAAAGGGGAGAGAGTGCTGGATCCAAAGCGTGATGGTGACAGCTCCTAACGGGTGGGAGCTTGCTTCCACACGTGATCCTGCCTTGTCAAAGTCTTCAACGGTCCTCTCCTCTTGCCAAGACTCCTTCTAGAACATTTTGAGTGATTGGGCCACACCAAGTCTTCCCTGGGCCGTCCCATGTCCTAACTTCACCTTGGGCCATTCCATGTCTCAATCGCTAAGTCTCCCTGGGCTGCCTAAGGCTGTGTCCCAACTTAAGAACTAGTTGACCACTTCTCTTTATTTCCTTTTCTAACTCAATAGGAATGTGGATCAAATGGCTTGTTTGGAAAGAAAGGAGAGTTAATCACAGCACATAAGGGCATCTACAATCAAGAAGAAGAAACAATTACTGCCAACAAAGGGTTCTACAAGCCGGAAGACAAGAAGAATATGATGTGTGATCACTGTAAAAGGAAAGGGCATACCAAAGAAAAGTGTTGGATTCTTCATCCACACTTAAAGCCTAGCAAATGGAAAGAAGTTCCCAGAGCTCACTACACACAGGAGATAGGTCATTACCACAAGAAAGGCCTTCCTTACCAACTTACCAATGCTCCAGAAAGTTCATCAAACTCATCCGGGACAAGTGGCGGTACTCAAGTTCAACCAGCTCAAATGGTGTTCTATCAATCAGCTCAGTCTGAGTATGTCAAGAAGTCCGACCTTGAGGCTCTCATCAAAGCCTTCAAAGATAACTCTGGTAATGCCGTCATTGGTAGATCACTACATGCCTCATTTAATACATTCACTAAGTCTAAACCACTTATAGTAGACTCAGGAGCATCTCACCATATGATAAGTGATCTTAACCTGATTAAAAATGTTGAACCAGCCATAGGAAATGTTTTGATTGCAAATGGTACTAATGTGCCAATAGAAGGAGTAGGAGATCTTAGGCTATTTAACAAAGAAACTCGTGCCTTTTACATGCCATCATTCACCTCAAATTTACTATCTGTCAAAAGAGCCACAACAGATTTAAATTGCCATGCTATTTTTGGGCCTAATGACTTTGTGTTTCAGGATATTGAAACTCAAGAGGTTCTTGGAAAAGGTGTTACAAGAAACGATTTATATGTGCTTGAAGACCTCTCTTCCAACCGCTTAGTTACTTGCTTTTCCAATTTGAATAATTCTAAAATGAATGGTGGTTTATGGCATGCCAGGCTTGGTCATCCTCATTTTAAAGTTCTAGAAATAATGTTTCCTAGGATGTCTTTCAATAATGATTTATGTGAAGCTTGTATCCTAGGAAAACACTGTAGGTCTGTTTTTCCTAAGTCTCAAACAATGTATGCCAATTGCTTTGATCTTGTTCACTCTGATGTATGGACTGCACCATGTTTATCTAGAGATAATCAGAAATACTTTGTTAGTTTTATTGATGAGAAATCTAAATACACTTGGATAACCTTAATGCCATCTAAGGATAGAGTTCTGGAAGCATTTATGAACTTTAATAAATATGTGACTAACCAGTATGATGCAAAGGTTAAGTGTTTTAGATCAGACAATGGGGGAGAGTATACTAGCCAAGCATTCAAACATTACCTCAACAAACATGGAATTGAGCATCAAACAAGTTGCCCCTATACCCCCCCAACAGAATGGCGTTGCTGAAAGAAAGAACCGGCACCTCATGGAGGTCACTCGAGCTTTGATGTTTCATATGAAGGTGCCTAAACGTTTCTGGGGAGATGTATTACTTTCAGCTTGCTACCTGATCAACCGTATTCCAACCAAGACATTACTAGATCAATCCCCATTCGAGGTACTTACAAAGTCTAAACCTCAACTTGATCATATTAGAGTTTTTGGGTGTGTTTGCTATGTGTTGATTCCAGAAGAACAAAGGACAAAACTAGACGCAAAAAGCACTAAAGCCATGTTCCTGGGCTATTCCACGACACAGAAGGGATATAAATGCTACAATGTGTTGGAATGAAGAAGAATGATGAATGCATCTAAGTGAAGTATTGGCGACATCTCCATGTGTTTGTCTTAGACTTGTGTAGGTTAATGATAAGTGTATCTCTGTATCCAAACAAGTCTAGAATAGGATTAGTATAAATAGATGTCTCTCACTCTCTTTGTAAGTATGAAAATTCATTTTTCTAAAAATCATAATAAGATCATTCTCTTTTCTCTCTAAATCTCTTTCTCTCTCAATCTCTAATTCTCAAATTCTCTCAATCATCAAATCTTTCATGGTATCAGAGCCAAGTTTGATCAAACTGGCACAAGAATTTTGAAATCTTTCTGTTTCTAACTCGCGATCAACAACCCAGCCTCGAAGAGAAGTCCGTCGCGGATCCGCCGTGTTCGTCGATCCTCCACCACAAGAATTCACGATTTCTTGCCAGATTCTTTCTCCAGGACGATTCTCCGGCGAATTCTGTGGATTTCCTCGTTGATTTCATTGAATTTGGTTGCTTGAATCAAAAGTTACATCAAATCTTCTCCACGGTGGTTCGCGACGATCTCCGCCGAAGGTACCTGGATTTCAAAGGTGCATAACTACTTCGATTCTTCACCAAATTAAGCGTTTCCAAAGCCAAAACTCAAGTTTATTGAGTCCAGATGATGAATCGGGAGGTCCGCTTTGCTCAATTTCAAGTTTCGAAGTCTTCTTCGTCGATTTCTTGAAATCGGTTCTAGTTCGCGCGCTTCTTGGTACTCGGCTTTGATCTTCAATCCTTGCTCGATCCTTTTCAATTCTGGATTGATCCGATCTTGATTTAGGTTCTTGTGAAGGAATTCTGGAGATTTGATTACAATTTACTGCGTTCTTACTTTCAAAATTCGATTTCTTGCAAAAGAAGGAAGCTAGGATCTAACTGATTTAGGCGGGAAATTCAAAATTGGTGATAAACTCAATTTTTTTTCTCTGGATCTTCTGCTGGTTCATTGTGTGGAGTATTTGAAGTTAATTGTTGACGGATTAGGCAAGTAGTAGTCTGCTGAAAGTGTGGTTATCTCGTCTTGGTCTCTTGTTGGTTCGTGTGTGGCTGCGCTTGTTGTTTTTGTCTGTGCAGACTTGAATTCGATCCAATGGAGATGAATCCTCAAATGAAAGCTCCTGTAATGCTTCAAGGAGCAAATTATTTGCTTTGGTCCAGGACGATATGGACCACTCTATGCAGCAAAGGGCTGTGGAATCACATTCAGCAATCCGCACCTATGCTAACCGATGATGAATCTCAAGTTGAACATGCTGAACATGCCCTCTGGTTTCAGCAAGATCAAATGGTATTGGCTATTCTTCAATGCTCTCTAGCTAGTTCTCTTTTAGAAGCATACTCTTATTGCTCTAGTGCTAAGGAACTTTGGGAGACATTAAAGACAGTTTATGGCAATACTACTAACCTCTTAAGAATATTTGAGGTAAAGAAAGCTTTGAATGAGCTTAAACAGGAAGATGTTGAGTTTACCAAACACTATGGATCATTCAGAGCCTTGTGGGCAGAGCTGGAGATGCTTAGACCAGCTTCAATTGATCCACTCACTCTTCTTGAAAGGAGAGAGCAAGATAAGGTGTTTGGGCTGCTTTTGACTTTGAACAATTCATACACTGACTTGATAAAACATATTCTCAGGGAAGATAAGCTACCAAGTCTTGAGGATGTTTGTGCAAAGATTCAAAAGGAACAGGGGTCACATGAACTCTTTGGGCACAAAAGTGAAATGGTGGTGGCGCATAAGGGTGTTTTTCGATCGGCTCCAGCTGACATCAAGAGGAAGAAGCAGCTGTGTGACCATTGTAAGAGAACAGGCCATAGCAAGAAGGAGTGTTGGGTGCTTCATCCAGAACTCAAGCCTAGCTGGTTTGTTGAGAGGAGCAAGAAATCTTCAACCGGTCCTGGTTCTTCTAACATGGTTCATGTTGTAGGTAGCTCAAGTGCGTGTACCATGGAACCGGCGAATGCATCCTCTTCAACTATGGCTAACCAAAATGAATATGTCACAAGGGCTGATCTAGAAAATCTTCTCAAGGCATTCAAGTCTGGTAATGTATTGGGTAAAACTTATCATGTTTCCTTAAACACATCTATGGCTTCTAACTCCTTAATTGTTGATTCTGGTGCATCTCATCATATGATTAAAGACTTAGGTTTGCTAGACAATGTTGAACCTGCCTTAGGAAGTGTTGTGATTGCAAATGGAGTTAATGTACCAATTAAAGGAGTAGGTAACCTTAGGGTGTTTGATAAGGAATCCAAGGCTTTTTATATGCCTTCTTTTACATCCAATTTACTCTCTGTTAAAAGAGCTACTACTGATTTGAATTGTCAAGCTATCTTTGGTCCTAATGATTTTTACTTTCAGGATATTGAGACAAGTAGGAAGTTTGGCCAAGGAACTACAAGGAATGACTTGTATGTGCTAGAAGATTTACCTGCCTTCCCATTACAACCGTGTGCAAATAAAGTTGATATGACCTTAAATGCTGAATTGTGGCATGCTAGACTAGGACATCCCCATTCTAGAGCCCTTGAATTGACTGTACCTGGAATAAAATTGCTTAATCACATTTGTGAATCTTGTATTCTTGGAAAGCATAGTAGAGCAGTTTTTGAACAATCATCTCATGCTTATGATAATTGCTTTGATTTAGTACATTCTGATGTTTGGACATCTCCCTTTCCTTCTAGAGAAAATCAAAAGTATTTTGTTACTTTTATTGATGAAAAATCTAAGTATACTTGGGTAACATTGCTTAATTCAAAGGATAGGGTGTTTGATGCTTTTCTTAACTTTCAGACATATGTTACTAACCAATATAATGCCAAGTTAAAGATTTTTAGGACTGACAATGGAGGGGAGTATACTAGTACCAAGTTTCAGCAACACCTAGCCAAGCATGGCATTGAACATCAAACAAGCTGTCCTTACACTCCACAACAAAATGGAGTAGCTGAGAGGAAAAACAGACATTTGATGGAGGTTGTGAGAACAATGATGTTTCACAAGAAGGTTCCCAAAAGATTTTGGGGAGATGCATTACTAACTGCATGTTATCTAATCAATAGAACTCCAACCAAAGTTCTAGATGATTTGAGTCCTTTTGAGGTATTAAACAAAACCAAGCCAATTATTGATCATTTAAGAATTTTTGGGTGTGTTTGTTTTGTTTTGGTGCCAGAGGAACTTAGGAATAAGCTGGAACCAAAAAGCATCAAGGCTATGTTTCTAGGATACTCCCCTACTCAGAAAGGATACAAATGCTACAATCCAGAATCTAGAAGGGTTCTGGTGTCTAGGGATGTCAAGTTCCAAGAGAATAAAGGATTCTATGAAGATGGAACTTGGGAAGATCTTAAAGACATATCTACATCAAATTCTGATCAGGCTGAGAACCTAAGGAAAATTTTAGAAAACCTTGGCATAGTCCAGCCTCACCAACCAGCTCCTGTCCATGTACCGCAGCAACAGGGTCCAGGTCCGACTAATAGCTGGCATGATCCGGCTGCATCCAACCGGACGACTTCTGGTCATGACCGTCCAACAAGTGAAACCGTCCCTGAACCTGACCAGTCAACACATGATCCATGTGACGTTGCTTCAAGCTCGTCTCGTCCTACCTTAGTCCCCGGGGCTGTCCATGATTCATCTAGTGGCGCTAGTACTTCAAGTTCATCCAACATTCACTCACTGCCCTCTCCACCATCAAGTCCTCCTGAACAGCATCCTCTTGACCATGAGGGGGGAGAAGAGAGTACACATGCTCAAGATGATATTCTAGTTTCAGCATCAAAAAGGCCAAGGGATCAACCTAATCTTGTACAAGCCGCTTTATAGGAAGAAACAAATCAACCTGTAGCCCTCAGAAGAAGTACAAGGCAGAGGTTCCCAGCTGACAATTGGAAGAATACAAGGGTGTACTACAACCACAATGCAGTAGCACATCATGATCAGGGAGTATGTTCTCTAATTACTATTCCTACTAATCATGTTGCTTTCACTGTGAGTTTAGATAAAGAACAGATTCCTAAAAGCTATGAGGAGGCTATGGAGATTAAGGAATGGAGAGATGCCATTCAAGATGAGAAACAAGCTATGGAGAAGAATGGAACCTATGCCCCAGCCATCTTACCAAAAGGAAAAAAGGCTGTAAGTTCAAAATGGATATTCACCATTAAGTATAAAAGCAATGGTGAGATAGATAGGTATAAAGCTAGGTTGGTGGCTAGAGGATTCACACAGACTTATGGTGAAGACTATAGGGATACCTTTGCTCCAGTAGCTAAACTTCACTCTGTTAATGTTGTTCTTTCTCTTGCTACTAACCTTGAATGGGACTTGTTCCAAATGGATGTTAAGAATGCTTTCTTACAAGGTGAACTAGAGGAAGAAGTGTACATGACACCACCACCAGGTTTGGAAGATGAAGTTAATGGTGGCAACACTCTCAGACTAAGAAAGGCAATCTATGGTCTTAAGCAATCTCCAAGAGCTTGGTATCATAAGCTGAATGTAACTCTAAGGGATAGAGGTTTCAAAAGGTCAGAAGTTGAACACACCCTGTTTACACTTAAGAGTAAGGAAGGTATTGTGGTTATACTTATCTATGTGGATGACATAATCATATCAGGAAGTGATAAAGTTGGTATTGAATCAACTAAAACCTATTTGAAAAGTGTTTTTGATATTAAGGATCTAGGAGAATTGAAATATTTCTTAGGAATTGAAATATGTAGATTCAAGGAAGGTCTCTTCTTATCTCAAAGGAAATATATTGTGGATTTACTAACCTCCACAGGCATGTTTGAAGCTAAACCAGCTAAGACACCCCTTGAAGAAGGCTACAAAATAGAACCTGAGGGGGAGCTAGGAAATGACAAGTTTCATGATGCAAAATTGTACAGACAGGTGGTTGGTAAGCTTATTTACTTAACCATCACTAGACCTGACCTATGTTTTGCAGTAAATCAGGTATCTCAACATATGCAAGACCCAAGGACAAGGCATTGGGATATGATCATTCGCATTTTGAGATATCTGCAAGGAACTAAGGAACAAGGTATATGGATGGGATGTAATAAGAACACAGAGGTTGTAGGCTATTGTGATGCAGATTGGGCAGGAGACAGAGAAGATAGGAGAAGCACAACTGGCTATTGCACTTTCATAGGAGGTAATCTTGTAACTTGGAAGACTAAGAAGCAAAAGGTTGTATCTTGTTCTAGTGCAGAGGCTGAATACAGGGCCATGAGGAAGCTCACAACAGAATGCATTTGGTTGAAGCAACTCCTCTTTGACATTTTAGGCGAGAGCTTAGAATCTCCAATCACTGTCCATTGTGATAATCAAGCTGCCATACACATTGCCTCTAACTCTGTGTTTCATGAGAGAACCAAGCATATTGAGGTTGACTGTCATAAGGTAAGGGAAGCTATTGGTAATGGTACAATTCTACCTTGCTACACAAGGAGTGAAGATCAGCTAGCTGATGTGTTTACCAAAGCTGTAACCTTGAAGACAGGCGGTTCCATCTACCCTAGACTTGGTTTGATGTCTCTTCCACACCAATGATCCCAACATGGAGTGTTATACTCTTTTTCCCTAGAAAAGGTTTTGTCCCAATTGGGTTTTCCTTCTCTAGGTTTTTAATGAGGTAATGCTTCATGGTTGCAAGCTTAGGCATTCTCCATGTCTTAAGCTTGAGGGGGAGTGTTGGAATGAAGAAGAATGATGAATGCATCTAAGTGAAGTATTGGCGACATCTCCATGTGTTTGTCTTAGACTTGTGTAGGTTAATGATAAGTGTATCTCTGTATCCAAACAAGTCTAGAATAGGATTAGTATAAATAGATGTCTCTCACTCTCTTTGTAAGTATGAAAATTCATTTTTCTAAAAATCATAATAAGATCATTCTCTTTTCTCTCTAAATCTCTTTCTCTCTCAATCTCTAATTCTCAAATTCTCTCAATCATCAAATCTTTCACAATGCTGAGACAAATCGTGTTCTCATCTCACGGGATGTTAAGTTCTTAGAGACTACAAGTTATTTTGAAGAAGGGACATGGGATTCAATCAAGGACATCTCTACCCACTCTTCTGATCGAGCTGAGAACTTAAGGAAGATATTAGAAGGACTTGGCATTTCCTCACCTCACGGTTCTCCTAGCCATCATCCCCTTCATCCTCTTAATCCTGAGGGGGAGCAACAATTCTCTGGTCATGATCAAGAGGATTCAATTGTTGATCACATGGATTCAGGACCGGAGAAAGAACAGGCAGAGACTGAGGGTAATAGACAAGGCTCAGAAGATAGAACAGGAAGTACTCAAGGCTCAGAAGATGAATCAAGTTCACAAAGAACTCAAGGTCCCACTGAAGGTCCCATCCAAAATCAAGCTCCTCTTGAACTCAGAAGAAGTACTCGGCAAAGATTTCCAGCTGAGAACTGGAAGAATACCAGGGTTTACTTCAATAATAATGCGGTAGCTCACCCTGCTCAAGCCGTGTGCTCCTTAGTACAAATCCCTCAAGGCCATCAAGTGTTCATTGGAAGCTTAGATCAAGAATCTGTGCCTAGAAGCTATGATGAAGCAAAGTACATTAAGGTCTGGCGGGATGCTGTAACAGATGAAAGGAAAGCAATGGAAAAGAATCATACATGGGATGAGTCAGACTTACCTAAGGGAAAGAAGGCTGTTAGCTCCAGATGGATCTTCACTATTAAGTACCAAAGCAATGGAGAGATTGAAAGGCACAAGGCTAGACTAGTCGCAAGAGGCTTCACACAAACCTATGTAGATGACTATAGAGACACATTTGCCCCAGTGGCAAAGATGCACACAATCAGGGTGGTCCTCTCTCTAGCTGCAAACTTGGAATGGGAGCTATGGCAAATGGATGTCAAAAACGCATTTCTACAAGGAGAACTAGAAGAAGAAGTCTACATGACTCCACCACCTGGATTAGAAGACTCTGTTGCACCAGGGAAAGTCCTGAGACTAAGAAAGGCAATTTACGGGCTAAAACAGTCTCCTAGAGCCTGGTACCACAAGTTGAATGTTACTCTCAGAGACAGAGGCTTTAGGAGATCTGAATCCGATCACACCTTGTTCACCCTCCACAGCCAAGAAGGTATAGTTGTCATTCTCATATATGTAGATGATATTATCATCTCAGGGAATGACAAGGTAGGAATTGCTTCTACAAAAGAATACCTTAAGTCTATGTTTGATATAAAAGATCTTGGTGAACTTAAGTATTTCTTGGGCATTGAAGTATGCAGGTTTAAAGATGGACTGTTTATCTCACAAAGAAAATATGTTAGAGACCTACTAACCAATGCAGGAATGGTGGAGGAAAAGGCGGTTAGAACCCCCTTAGAGGAAGGATACAAAGTTGAAACTGAGGGGGAGCCAGAAGGAGAAGCATTCGAAGACCCTAAGCTCTACAGAAAACTTGTTGGTAAGCTCATCTACTTAACTATTACAAGACCTGACTTATGTTTTGCTGTGAATCAGGTAAGCCAGTATATGCAAGCTCCTAAGAAGAACCACTGGATGATGATTCAACGCATCTTAAGATATCTTAAAGGGACTTACACTCAAGGAGTTTGGATGGGAAAGAATAAGAATGCTGAGATCGTTGGCTACTGTGATGCTGATTGGGCTGGGGATAGGAAAGACAGGAAATCAACCACAGGATATTGCACCTTTATAGGAGGAAATCTTGTCACTTGGAAGACCAAGAAGCAGAAGGTAGTATCCTGCTCAAGTGCTGAAGCTGAGTACCGGGCCATGAGGAAACTAACCACTGAGTGTATATGGCTAAAGGCTCTCCTCAAAGACTTCAACATTGAAAGCAATACACCAATCACAATGCATTGTGACAACCAGGCGGCCATTCATATTGCATCCAATTCTGTCTTTCATGAACGCACTAAGCACATTGAAGTTGACTGCCACAAGGTGAGAGAGGCCGTGGCTCAAGGAATTATACTTCCATGCTATACCAAGAGTTCTGATCAATTGGCAGACATATTCACTAAGGCAGCAAGTGTAAAGGTTTGTGAGTTCATTCATTCAAAGCTTGGACTCACATCTCTCCCATTCCAGTAACTTTCCTATCAAGAAGGATTCATACTCTTTTTCCCTTAAAATGCTTTTGTCCCACTGGGTTTTGCATTTTAAGGTTTTTAATGAGGTGAATCCTCTTGGTGTCCAAGTTTTAATCATTCACCAATGATTTAAACTTGAGGGGGAGTGTTGGAATGAAGGTGCATTCAATCAAAGGAAATGAGGGTGCTAACGGCTAGTAGGATCTTCTAGAAGGGCTGGTGACTCATCCATGCCAGCACAAAAGGGGAAGGAAGCCGCCAGCACAAAAGGAGTCCTCTCATCTTTACCTAAAGTAGAAGCACCTAGGTTTATTTATTTTGCTATAAAAGGATCTCTAAGGCCTTCTCTTGTATTCAAGCAATTCGAATAATAAAAACATGTTTCTCATACTCTCTAAAATTCTGAATGGACCATCTCCTCTTGGCGCAAGTTTATCTTTCCTCTTCTGGGGAAACTTTTCTGTCCTCATATGCAGCCATACCCAATCTCCTTCCTTAAAATTAACTTGCTTTCTTCCTTTATTGGCTTGTCTTGCATATGCTTCTGTCTTCTTTTCTATGTTCTCCTTAGCTTTTTGATGAAGCTTCTTGATGAACTTGGCTTTTGTCTCCCCTTGTAGGCTAACAATTTCGGCTGGAGGCAGTGGAGTAAGGTCAAGGGGCGATTGTGGGTTGAAACCATAGACAACCTCAAATGGAGACATCTTAGAGGCTGAGTGAGTAGCTCTGTAGTAGGCAAATTCCACAAAAGGGATGCACTCAAGCCAAGTCTTCAAGTTTTTCCCAATAGTTGCCCTCAACAATGTTGACAACGTTCTATTAACCAGCTCTGTCTGCCCATCAGTTTGTGGATGGCATGTTGTCGAGAACACCAATTTGGTTCCTAGTTTCTTCCACATTGACCTCCAGAAATGACTCAAGAACTTTGTGTCTCTGTCTGACACTATTGTCCTGGGAATTCCATGAAGCCTCACTACTTCCTTGAAGAACAAGCTGGCAATTTGACTAGCATCATTTGTCTTAGCACATGGTATGAAATGCGCCATCTTAGAAAACCTGTCTACTACAACAAAGATGGAGTCTTTGTGGTTTATCTTAGGCAAGCCTAGCACAAAGTCCATAGATATGTCAGTCCAAGGAGTAGTAGGAATAGGAAGTGGCATATACAAACCGTGTGGGTGAGACTTGGACTTGGCTCTTTTGCAGACTAAGCAGCGAGCACAATGAGTTTCCACATCTCTTCTCTGGTGAGGCCAGAAGAAATGTTCCTTCAGCATGCTCAATGTCTTGTCCACGCAAAAATGTCCCATCAATCCCCCTCCATGCGCCTCTCTCAGCAGTAAGTCTCTGATGGATCCTCTTGGAATGCAAAGTCTCTTCCCTTTAAACAAGAACCCATCGAACAGGTAGAAGTTGCTGTAGGCGCCTTTTCCATGCTCCTTGTAGCTCTCTTTAAAGTCATCATCTTCTGCATACAGATCCTTGATCAATTCAAATCCTAGCACTTTGGATTCCATGATCGAAATAAGGCTGTATCTCCTTGATAGTGCGTCAGCTACAACATTCTCCTTTCCCTTCTTATATTTGATGACGTAGGGAAATGTTTCAATGAATTCCAGCCATCTTGCATGTCTCCTTTTTAGCTTAGTTTGGCCTTTGAGGTGTTGTAGGGTCTGATGGTCTGTGTGGATAACACACTCTCTGGCAAGTAAGTAGTGTTGCCAAGCTTCCATTGCCCTCACCAGTGCATAAAGCTCCTTGTCATAGGTGGGGTAGTTCAATGAGGCACCACTGAGCTTCTCACTGAAGTATGCTACTGGTTTCCCTCCTTGTGTCAGCACTGCTCCTATTCCAATGCCTGATACATCACACTCCACCTCGAATGTTTTGTTGAAGTCTGGAAGTGCTAGAACAGGTGCATGCGTCCATCTCTCCTTGAGGAGTTGGAAAGCTAGTTCTTGTTCCTCTCCCCATTTAAACTCATGGTTCTTTTTGATTACAGAGGTCAGAGGAGCTGCGATAGTGCTAAAGTCTCTGACAAAACGCCTATAAAAGCTGGCTAGGCCGTGAAAACTTCGCACTAAGCTAATACTGGTTGGCGTAGGTCACTCCTTAATGGCTTTTATCTTTTCTTCATCAACCTGTAATCCCTGCGAACTCACAACAAAACCTAAAAAGACAACTTTGTCAGTGCAGAATGTGCACTTCTTGAGATTAGCATACAACTTCTCTTTCTGAAGTGTTCGTATTACTGTCTCAAGATGTGTCACATGGTCAGAATAAGATGAGCTGTAAACTAGTATATCATCAAAATATACAACCACAAACTTACTGATGTATGGTCTAAGAACATGGTTCATTAGACGCATAAATGTACTGGGGGCGTTGGATAAGCCGAATGGCATGACCAGCCACTCATACAACCCATGTTTAGTCTTGAAGGCAGTTTTCCACTCATCTCCCTCTCGCATTCTGACTTGGTGGTATCCACTTTTCAGGTCGATCTTGGAGAAGATGGTGGCGCCACTGAGCTCATCAAGCATGTCATCAAGTCTGGGAATGGGGTGCCTATACTTGATGGTTATATTGTTGATTGCCCTACAGTCCACACACATTCTCCAGCTGCCATCTTTCTTTGGCACAAGTAGAACTGGAACTGCACAGGGGCTGAGGCTCTCTCTCACATATCCTTGAGCCATTAACTCCCTGATTTGGCGTTCAAGTTCTTTGGCTTCTTCTGGATTGACTCTGTAGGCAGCCCTATTGGGTAGCTGGGCTCCTGGAATAAAGTCAATGTTGTGTTCTATGCCCCTTACTGGCGGCAATCCAGGTGGTAGTTCTTCAGGAAACACATCAGCATATGTTTCCAGCAATGTATTCACCTCTGATGGTAGCTTGATATCTGCTTTATCTACACTCAAAAGCTCTTTAAACATCAGTAGAAGAACATGTTCATCTCCCTTACCAATGGCTTTTCGAATGTCACTGGAGTTGATTAAGAAGTTCTCTTTGCGTTTACTCCCATCCTTAGCCATTTTTGTTTGCATGTCCCTCACTTGTTGAGGTGATAATGGAGCCAGTTTGTACCTGCGCTTTTTATGCTCAAAAGAATAGAGATTAGTCCGTCCATTATGTGTGGTTTCCCTGTCAAACTGCCATGGACGTCCCAATAAGAGATGACCAGCTTGCATCGGGACCACATCACATATCACTTGATCATGGTATCGTCCCACACTAAATGGAACCTTAACTTGATCGGATATGTATAACTCAGCCTTATCATTGAGCCACCTCAACTTATAAGGATGAGGGTGTTTAGTTCTCTCAAGGCCAAGTTTGTCTACCATATAAGAACTAGCTACATTAGTACAAGAACCTCCATCAATGATTAGAGAACATACCTTTCCCTGAATGGTGCACCGAGTATGGAAGATGTTTTCTCTTTGTGCAACCTCTTCAGGACCTACCATTGCATTAAGAACTCTTCTCATCATCAAAAGCTCTCCTGAGTCTGGGTACTCTATGTCCTCTGGTTCACCATAGTCATGGGATTCCTCTTCTCCTTCGTCTTGAGACTCGTAGTCTCCAGCTGGTGTGAGGATCATGGCTCGTTGATTAGGACACTCTCTTGCCATATGTCCTCTCCCATTGCACTTGAAGCACAAAATGTCTCGGCTCCGTTGAGTGGAAGCAGTTGGCGTGGCATGTTGAGGTGCACTAGGGCCGGGTTTGGTCAACTTGGTGACTTCACTCACTTTGCTCTTGAACCGGCTATCTCCTGGTGTACTAGTGTTCCTCTCTGTTGGCTTAAATGTGGGGTTCCAGATGGTCTTAGGCCGAGTATTGTTTGCTGCCTTGCGCTTGTTCTGTTGTTCAATCTGAATGGCAAGATGTAGCAACTCTCCTAAGTCATGGTATGTTTGTCTCTCAACCTTCCTAGCAATCTTTTCTTGCAAACCATCCACAAATTATGCCATTAGACTCTCCAGAGAATCTTCTATTTCCAACCGATTTCTCAGATGCTCAAATTCCTCATAATACTCCTCCACACTCTTGTTGCCTTGTGTCAAACGTCTAAAACGCTTCTGCATATCTCGGTGAAAGTGTGGTGGTACATAGCGCCTTCTCATAATGTATTTGAGCTCTTCCCAAGTCACTATATTCCCATATCGGTTCCTCCTCCTCTCAGTCACTTCTCTGTCCCACCAAGTAAGAGCATGGTCAGTGAACTGGGCTGTAGCTAAAGCTACTCTCCGTGGATCAGCATATCTATAGTATTCGAAAATATGCTCCATCCTTCTCTCCCAATCAAGATAAGCTTCTGGGTCCACTCTTCCAGCAAAGGTTGGTGGATTAAGCTTAACATCAGGAGCTGGGTACTGTGGTTGTTGTGGTGGTGCATGGAATGGTGGTGCATGGGCATGGAATGGTGGTGCTTGAAAAGGTGGTGTTTGAGCTGATTGCTCTCCCAAGCCACGCGCTTCTCCTTGCCTAGCCGTTTCAGGTATGTCTGGTCTTCCAGGCTGCAAGAGTTGCCCCAAACGATCCATACCAGCTGCCATGTTGCTGAGTTGCCCATTGATGGCTGCTAGCATTTGGATCATGGCATTAGTGGCGTCTACTTGTTCTGAGCTATCAGACATTGTTGTTCTGGACAAGGATTCGATCCAGTCGAGGAGTGGTCGATTCTCTAGGCGATCGGTCGATCTTAAAATTCGTCCGTAGAAGGTTGGATCGATCGGTCTGTTTGGGGATCGGTCAATCTTAGATGTGATCGACCCGAGGTACGACCGGTCGATCTAGGTCCGCTCGGTCGATCTTGTAATTGTCCGCAAAAGTGGATCGGTCGATCTAAATTTGATCGATCGTTCCTGTTCTTTTACGTCTAGGGTTTCCACTAATTTAAAGTCTCCCCGCAGCCGCTTTGCAGAGGGAGATCGATCGATCCAAAGAGGGATCGGTCGATCTGGGCTCGGGTTTTCCTCTCGCTTAAGTTCCTGTCAGCTGTAGACAAACCAAAACCAAAGTGAAATACGAAATTCCTAGCCGTTTTTTTCCTCTAGTTTCGTCTACAGACTCTAGAATCCTACTAGTTTAAAGGTGTCTAACTATTCTAAACTCGTTTCTACTAATAATTCAGACTCAATTCCAAGGGACTAAGAAGACAAAAAGTTAAAAAGAGATAGGTTTAGACACTCCCTGAGAAGGTAGAATCTTCAGCTCTGATACCAAAAGATGATACACGCTCTGGTTGTCAGAAGAGGATGCAGACCAATGGGTTAGTGTTTGTGCCAACAAGGGAGATCCTCTCCTGGTTAAACACGAAGGGGGAAGCGATTTGGACCACACGAGGGAGGAATGATCTCGTGATACACAAAGGTTCTTCGCGCCTGGATGACAGATCAAGGCAGAAGAATTCGATTGCTACAGATTAAGGAAAAATCGACTAGGGCTGTGAAATTTGCTGTCAAATTAATTCTGTCTGTCATTCCAGGGGAGGCTAAGGTTTTAATTACCCTAGCCTAAAAAAACAACAAGTAGTTTTAAAAGAAAAACAACAAGGCGTTCAAAATTACACCAAAAACTACAAACAGTTTAAAACTTAAAAACCAGAAATTATACTAAGTGTTGAAGACTGCTGTAGCTTGTCTTCATTGGAGGGTCCTCATCTTCTGATTATTCCAGGGGCTGGTAAAAGGTTATTATCGTAGAACAGGCCCTATCTTGCACACTAGAGGTGTTGCCTCGTTAAAACCCCCTTCAGAAAACCCATAGGGACAAAACCGAAGGTAGGAAAAAGAGTACAATTCCCTAGCATGTCTTTGTGTGTCTTTACTCTATAGTGATAGTAAAGACACCAGAAGATGATGTCTGACACTGGAGAAGCTCGCACGAGATGCTTGAAAATGGGTCTTCTCCCTTGCTGCTGTCGATGACTGAGGGTGGACAAAGACTAGCTGATCCTTGCTCGAGCACAAATTCTACTAGATGGTTGAACTTGTGTGCGATGGCTCTGGCTCTCTGGCGAGTTATGGGTCCATTAGGTACTTGAGGGATGATCTGCACTCCCTCTGGTTCAGCTGTCATTGTTGAAGAGCCGATGTCCTCATCAGATGGGATGACCCTAACAGTGTGAAGCTTGGCAACTGGAGCAAAGGTGTCCCTATAGTCATCCTCATACGTCTGAGTGAAGCCCGTGGCTACAAGCCTTGCCTTGTATCTCTCAATTTCCCCATTTCTTTGTATTTGATTGTGAATACCCATCTGTAGCTTACTGCCTTTTTGCCTTTTGTTAAATCAGACTCATACCAAGTATGATTCCTCTCTATAGCAAATTTTTCATCAGTGACAGCTTCTTTCCATACTTTATGATTCTTGACATTATCATAATTCTTGGGCACAAATTCTTGATCCAGATTTGCAATGAAAGCTTGATGTTCATGAGAGATGTGCACCATGTTACATACTGGCTGTTCTGGATGTGCCACGGCCTGATTGTTGTAGTAAACCCTGGTGTTCTTCCAATGTCCAGGTGGAAACTTTACCCTCTTACTCCTTCTTAGCTCAACCGCACCTTTTTCTTTTTCTTGATCGGCTTGGTTGTTTCCTTGTGGAGCTGATGATGAAGATGTAGATATCTGTTGCTGTTCTTGGATGTCCTGATTGTGAGCTTCTGAGTATCCAGGAATATCATTGCCCCCTTCATGATCAGGACTATCACTTCGTTCATCCGGCCATGTTGCTGATTCTTCTGAAACTGGTGCCATAGGAGTGGAAGCCTGCCGAGGAGTGGAACCATAATGCTGGAGACCAAGATCCTCTAGTAACTGTCTAAGACTGGAGGCTATATCTTCTGAGGGTGATGAAATATCTTTAATGTCCTCCCACTTCTGTCCATCATAAAAACTTCTATTTTCTAGGAGTTGAACATCCCGTGACACCATGACTCTCTCCTAGTATTTGGTACATAGCACTTGTAGCCTTTCTGTGTTGGAGAGTACCCAAGAAAAATGGCTCTTATACGCTTTGCATCCAACTTATTTATGTGATCACCTGGAATATAGACAAAACACACACATCCAAACGCCCTTAGATGATTAATGTTAGATTTTAGGAAGATTAAGAAGTTTTGAAAAGGATTTGAAGAACAAGAAGAAAAACAAGAATAAAAACAAGAGAGAATACAGAAAAACGTGAGGAAGAGGGAGAGAGAGATAGAAGCAATTCTATTACTTGCTTAAGTGATTACAAATGAGGATGAAGGCATTATATAGAGCAAACCCACGAAAACCCTAGTCAAAATGTGTCTAGATACAATGTATGGGAGCCTTTAAATGATTCAAAGATGCTAAAGTGAAGATGCTTTCTCCTTTTGCTTTTTTGACTACCTTTTGCCTTTTGCTTTTGCTTTTCCTTTTGCTTTTCTGGAAACCTTATCCTTCCAACAGCTCTTTCTGGAACTCCCGGACTTTGCACTTTATGATTTCCAGAACTCTCGGATTATGCACGGACCTTCCGGAAGTCCCTATTTTTGCACGGACCTTCCGGAAGTCCCCAACTTTGCACGGACCTCTTTATTCTTTATAACTTTATTCCAACATTATTGATTTCCGGAACTCCCCGACTTTGCACGGTCTTTCTGGAAATCCCTAACTTTGCACGGGACTCTTTATTAACCCATTTCAACAATTAAGAGAAGGTTTGGTCTTATTAAGTACCTCAAAGGGTGATTGATCTTGTAGAATGCGAGTAGGTGTTCTGTTGATGAGATAGCATGTTGTGACAACTGCATCACTCCAAAATCTTTTTGGAACATGCATATGGAACATTAATGTCCTAGCCACCTCCATCAAGTGTCTACCTCTCTGCTAAACCATTCTGTTGGCGAGTATAAGGACAGCTTGTCTGATGTGCAATTCCTTTTTCAGCAAGAAACTGTGTGAATGCATGGCTAACGTATTCTCCACCATTATCTGACCTTAAACATTTGATCTGAATATTATACTGGTTAGAAATGTGAGATTGAAAGTTCTTAAAAGCTTCCAAGACCCTATCCTTAAATGGAAGCAAAGTGATCCAAGTGTATTTTTATTTCTCATCTATAAAGGTAACAAAGTATTTGTTATTATCTCTTGATTCACATGGGGATGTCCAAACATCAGAATGAATAAGTTAAAAAATATTTATTGTAAACCGTTTTAGATAAGGGAAATCCACTCCTACAATGTTTGCCAAGAATACAAGCTTCACATGAGTTATTATTAAATGAAATCTTATGGAATAGAAGTTCTAAAGCTTTCAAGTGGGGGTGTCATAGTCTAGCATGCCATAAACCATTTTCATGACTAGAAGCATTAAGACTAGAAGTGTTATTAACAACAGAACTACTAGAAGCTAATGATAAAGGCTGGAGATCTTCAAGCACATATAAGTCATTCTTGGTTCCTCCTCTGCCAAGTAGTTTCTTGGTTTCAATATCCTGAAAGAAGAAGTCATTAAGCCCAAAATTAGCATAGCAATTAAGATCAGTGGTTGTTCTTTTCACATATAACAAATTTGAGGTAAATGATGGCATAAAGAAGGCTTTTGATTCTTCTCCAAACAATCTAAGTTTGCCAATTCTCTTAATAGGTATTTGTTCTCCATTAGCTATCATCACATTTCCTAAAACCGGTTATATGTCACTAATCAACCTAGAATCACTGATCATATGGTGAGAAGCTCCTGACTCAACTATCTGTTCGAATGAAGTGGAGTGATGAGTGCAAACAAAAGGTTTGTAGGCGACTTATCTAAGTGAGTATCTTAGACTTGTTTAGGTTTAATGATAGGTTTATCTCTGTATCCAAACATATAATTAGACTATCTGTGAGAATTCAAGAGTATGATTGAAGAATATGAAAGAATTAACAAAGATTAGCAGAAGAATGAAGAAGAAGAAGAAGAATAGAGAGAGAGAGATTAAGTATAAGAGAATGAAGTATATGTATATTAATGAATCAATGTATACATCAGGTATTTATAGTAGATTACAAGATGTAACATGGCCATAGCCTTACACTTATTATGCGAATGTAATACCCAAGTATAGACCTTCTCTTTTACTTAGAGTCATTCAACACTACTTATTTTCTACACTCCCCCTCAAGCTTAACCATGATGAATGGTTAAACTTGATAAAATCATAGAAAATCACCTCATTAAAAACCTTAAAGATGTAAAACCCATTGGGACAAAAACATCTTAAAGGGAAAAAGAGTATGACTTCTATGACTTAAAGGGATCATCCAGCAACACTTGTAAGACCTAGTCTTGGATAAATGGAATCACAGACCTTAGTGGAAGCAGCTTTTGTGAAGATATCTGCTAATTGATCTGAACTCCTTGTGTAGCAAGGCAATATAATTCCTTGTTCCACTGCTTGCCTAACCTTGTGACAGTCTGTGAGAATTAAGAATGTGATTGAAGATTATGAAAGAATCAACAGAGTTTAGTATAAGAATGAAGAAGAATGCAGAACATTAGAGAGAAAGAGAAAGAATTCGATTAAGAAGAGTTAGAGAATAATGAAGTATTTTCACATTAATGAATCAATGTGTACATCAGGTATTTATAGTAGATTATAAGATGTAACATGGCCATAGCCTTACACTTATTATTCGAAAGTAAATCCTAAGTATAGACCTTCTCTTTTTCTAAGAGTCATTAAACACTTCTTTTCTACACTCCCCCTCAAGCTTAACCATGATGAATGGTTAAACTTGATAAAATCATAGAAAATCACCTCATTAAAAACCTTAAAGATGTAAAACCCAATGGGACAAAAACATCTTAAAGGGAAAAAGAGTATGACTTCTATAACTTAAAGGGATCATCCAGCAACACTTGTAAGACCTAGTCTTGGATAAATGGAATCACAGACCTTTGTGGAAGCAGCTTTGGTGAAGATATCTGCTAATTGATCTGAACTCCTTGTATAGCAAGGCAATATGATGCCTTGTTCCACTTGAAAGATTTGATGATTGAGAGAATTTGAGAATTAGAGATTGAGAGAGAAAGAGATTTAGAGAGAAAAGAGAATGATCTTATTATGATTTTTAGAAAAATGAATTTTCATACTTACAAAGAGAGTGAGAGACATCTATTTATACTAATCCTATTATAGACTTGTTTGGATACAGAGATACACTTATCATTAACCTACACAAGTCTAAGACAAACACATGGAGATGTCGCCAATACTTCACTTAGATGCATTCATCATTCTTCTTCATTCCAACACTCCCCCTCAAGCTTAAGACATGGAGAATGCCTAAGCTTGCAACCATGAAGCATTACCTCATTAAAAACCTAGAGAAGGAAAACCCAATTGAGACAAAACCTTTTCTAGGGAAAAAGAGTATAACACTCCATGTTGGGATCATTGGTGTGGAAGAGACATCAAACCAAGTCTAGGGTAGATGGAACCGCCTGTCTTCAAGGTTACAGCTTTGGTAAACACATCAGCTAGCTGATCTTCACTCCTTGTGTAGCAAGGTAGAATTGTACCATTACCAATAGCTTCCCTTACCTTATGACAGTCAACCTCAATATGCTTGGTTCTCTCATGAAACACAGAGTTAGAGGCAATGTGTATGGCAGCTTGATTATCACAATGGACAGTGATTGGAGATTCTAAGCTCTCGCCTAAAATGTCAAAGAGGAGTTGCTTCAACCAAATGCATTCTGTTGTGAGCTTCCTCATGGCCCTGTATTCAGCCTCTGCACTAGAACAAGATACAACCTTTTGCTTCTTAGTCTTCCAAGTTACAAGATTACCTCCTATGAAAGTGCAATAGCCAGTTGTGCTTCTCCTATCTTCTCTGTCTCCTGCCCAATCTGCATCACAATAGCCTACAACCTCTGTGTTCTTATTACATCCCATCCATATACCTTGTTCCTTAGTTCCTTGCAGATATCTCAAAATGCGAATGATCATATCCCAATGCCTTGTCCTTGGGTCTTGCATATGTTGAGATACCTGATTTACTGCAAAACATAGGTCAGGTCTAGTGATGGTTAAGTAAATAAGCTTACCAACCACCTGTCTGTACAATTTTGCATCATGAAACTTGTCATTTCCTAGCTCCCCCTCAGGTTCTATTTTGTAGCCTTCTTCAAGGGGTGTCTTAGCTGGTTTAGCTTCAAACATGCCTGTGGAGGTTAGTAAATCCACAATATATTTCCTTTGAGATAAGAAGAGACCTTCCTTGAATCTACATATTTCAATTCCTAAGAAATATTTCAATTCTCCTAGATCCTTAATATCAAAAACACTTTTCAAATAGGTTTTAGTTGATTCAATACCAACTTTATCACTTTCTGATATGATTATGTCATCCACATAGATAAGTATAACCACAATACCTTCCTTACTCTTAAGTGTAAACAGGGTGTGTTCAACTTCTGACCTTTTGAAACCTCTATCCCTTAGAGTTACATTCAGCTTATGATACCAAGCTCTTGGAGATTGCTTAAGACCATAGATTGCCTTTCTTAGTCTGAGAGTGTTGCCACCATTAACTTCATCTTCCAAACCTGGTGGTGGTGTCATGTACACTTCTTCCTCTAGTTCACCTTGTAAGAAAGCATTCTTAACATCCATTTGGAACAAGTCCCATTCAAGGTTAGTAGCAAGAGAAAGAACAACATTAACAGAGTGAAGTTTAGCTACTGGAGCAAAGGTATCCCTATAGTCTTCACCATAAGTCTGTGTGAATCCTCTAGCCACCAACCTAGCTTTATACCTATCTATCTCACCATTGCTTTTATACTTAATGGTGAATATCCATTTTGAACTTACAGCCTTTTTTCCTTTTGGTAAGATGGCTGGGGCATAGGTTCCATTCTTCTCCATAGCTTGTTTCTCATCTTGAATGGCATCTCTCCATTCCTTAATCTCCATAGCCTCCTCATAGCTTTTAGGAATCTGTTCTTTATCTAAACTCACAGTGAAAGCAACATGATTAGTAGGAATAGTAATTAGAGAACATACTCCCTGATCATGATGTGCTACTGCATTGTGGTTGTAGTACACCCTTGTATTCTTCCAATTGTCAGCTGGGAACCTCTGCCTTGTACTTCTTCTGAGGGCCACAGGTTGATTTGTTTCTTCCTCTAAAGCGACTTGTACAAGATTAGGTTGATCCCTTGGCCTTTTTGATGCTGAAACTAGAATATCATCTTGAGCATGTGTACTCTCTTCTCCCCCCTCATGGTCAAGAGGATGCTGTTCAGGAGGACTTGATGGTGGAGAGGGCAGTGAGTAAATGTTGGATGAACTTGAAGTACTAGCGCCACTAGATGAATCATGGACAGCCCCGGGGACTAAGGTAGGACGAGACGAGCTTGAAGCAACGTCACATGGATCATGTGTTGACTGGTCAGGTTCAGGGACGGTTTCACTTCTTGGACGGTCATGACCAGAAGTCGTCCGGTTGGATGCAGCCGGATCATGCCAGCTATTAGTCGGACCTGGACCCTGTTGCTGCGGTACATGGACAGGAGCTGGTTGGTGAGGCTGGACTATGCCAAGGTTTTCTAAAATTTTCCTTAGGTTCTCAGCCTGATCAGAATTTGATGTAGATATGTCTTTAAGATCTTCCCAAGTTCCATCTTCATAGAATCCTTTATTCTCTTGGAACTTGACATCCCTAGACACCAGAACCCTTCTAGATTCTGGATTGTAGCATTTGTATCCTTTCTGAGTAGGGGAGTATCCTAGAAACATAGCCTTGATGCTTTTTGGTTCCAGCTTATTCCTAAGTTCCCCTGGCACCAAAACAAAACAAACACACCCAAAAATTCTTAAATGATCAATAATTGGCTTGGTTTTGTTTAATACCTCAAAAGGACTCAAATCATCTAGAACTTTGGTTGGAGTTCTATTGATTAGATAACATGCAGTTAGTAATGCATCTCCCCAAAATCTTTTGGGAACCTTCTTGTGAAACATCATTGTTCTCACAACCTCCATCAAATGTCTGTTTTTCCTCTCAGCTACTCCATTTTGTTGTGGAGTGTAAGGACAGCTTGTTTGATGTTCAATGCCATGCTTGGCTAGGTGTTGCTGAAACTTGGTACTAGTATACTCCCCTCCATTGTCAGTCCTAAAAATCTTTAACTTGGCATTATATTGGTTAGTAACATATATCTGAAAGTTAAGAAAAGCATCAAACACCCTATCCTTTGAATTAAGCAATGTTACCCAAGTATACTTAGATTTTTCATCAATAAAAGTAACAAAATACTTTTGATTTTCTCTAGAAGGAAAGGGAGATGTCCAAACATCAGAATGTACTAAATCAAAGCAATTATCATAAGCATGAGATGATTGTTCAAAAACTGCTCTACTATGCTTTCCAAGAATACAAGATTCACAAATGTGATTAAGCAATTTTATTCCAGGTACAGTCAATTCAAGGGCTCTAGAATGGGGATGTCCTAGTCTAGCATGCCACAATTCAGCATTTAAGGTCATATCAACTTTATTTGCACACGGTTGTAATGGGAAGGCAGGTAAATCTTCTAGCACATACAAGTCATTCCTTGTAGTTCCTTGGCCAAACTTCCTACTTGTCTCAATATCCTGAAAGTAAAAATCATTAGGACCAAAGATAGCTTGACAATTCAAATCAGTAGTAGCTCTTTTAACAGAGAGTAAATTGGATGTAAAAGAAGGCATATAAAAAGCCTTGGATTCCTTATCAAACACCCTAAGGTTACCTACTCCTTTAATTGGTACATTAACTCCATTTGCAATCACAACACTTCCTAAGGCAGGTTCAACATTGTCTAGCAAACCTAAGTCTTTAATCATATGATGAGATGCACCAGAATCAACAATTAAGGAGTTAGAAGCCATAGATGTGTTTAAGGAAACATGATAAGTTTTACCCAATACATTACCAGACTTGAATGCCTTGAGAAGATTTTCTAGATCAGCCCTTGTGACATATTCATTTTGGTTAGCCATAGTTGAAGAGGATGCATTCGCCGGTTCCATGGTACACGCACTTGAGCTACCTACAACATGAACCATGTTAGAAGAACCAGGACCGGTTGAAGATTTCTTGCTCCTCTCAACAAACCAGCTAGGCTTGAGTTCTGGATGAAGCACCCAACACTCCTTCTTGCTATGGCCTGTTCTCTTACAATGGTCACACAGCTGCTTCTTCCTCTTGATGTCAGCTGGAGCCGATCGAAAAACACCCTTATGCGCCACCACCATTTCACTTTTGTGCCCAAAGAGTTCATGTGACCCCTGTTCCTTTTGAATCTTTGCACAAACATCCTCAAGACTTGGTAGCTTATCTTCCCTGAGAATATGTTTTATCAAGTCAGTGTATGAATTGTTCAAAGTCAAAAGCAGCCCAAACACCTTATCTTGCTCTCTCCTTTCAAGAAGAGTGAGTGGATCAATTGAAGCTGGTCTAAGCATCTCCAGCTCTGCCCACAAGGCTCTGAATGATCCATAGTGTTTGGTAAACTCAACATCTTCCTGTTTAAGCTCATTCAAAGCTTTCTTTACCTCAAATATTCTTAAGAGGTTAGTAGTATTGCCATAAACTGTCTTTAATGTCTCCCAAAGTTCCTTAGCACTAGAGCAATAAGAGTATGCTTCTAAAAGAGAACTAGCTAGAGAGCATTGAAGAATAGCCAATACCATTTGATCTTGCTGAAACCAGAGGGCATGTTCAGCATGTTCAACTTGAGATTCATCATCGGTTAGCATAGGTGCGGATTGCTGAATGTGATTCCACAGCCCTTTGCTGCATAGAGTGGTCCGTATCGTCCTGGACCAAAGCAAATAATTTGCTCCTTGAAGCATTACAGGAGCTTTCATTTGAGGATTCATCTCCATTGGATCGAATTCAAGTCTGCACAGACAAAAACAACAAGCGCAGCCACACACGAACCAACAAGAGACCAAGACGAGATAACCACACTTTCAGCAGACTACTACTTGCCTAATCCGTCAACAATTAACTTCAAATACTCCACACAATGAACCAGCAGAAGATCCAGAGAAAAAAAATTGAGTTTATCACCAATTTTGAATTTCCCGCCTAAATCAGTTAGATCCTAGCTTCCTTCTTTTGCAAGAAATCGAATTTTGAAAGTAAGAACTCAGTAAATTGTAATCAAATCTCCAGAATTCCTTCACAAGAACCTAAATCAAGATCGGATCAATCCAGAATTGAAAAGGATCGAGCAAGGATTGAAGATCAAAGCCGAGTACCAAGAAGCGCGCGAACTAGAACCGATTTCAAGAAATCGACGAAGAAGACTTCGAAACTTGAAATTGAGCAAAGCGGACCTCCCGATTCATCATCTGGACTCAATAAACTTGAGTTTTGGCTTTGGAAACGCTTAATTTGGTGAAGAATCGAAGTAGTTATGCACCTTTGAAATCCAGGTACCTTCGGCGGAGATCGTCGCGAACCACCGTGGAGAAGATTTGATGTAACTTTTGATTCAAGCAACCAAATTCAATGAAATCAACGAGGAAATCCACAGAATTCGCCGGAGAATCGTCCTGGAGAAAGAATCTGGCAAGAAATCGTGAATTCTTGTGGTGGAGGATCGACGAACACGGCGGATCCGCGACGGACTTCTCTTCGAGGCTGGGTTGTTGATCGCGAGTTAGAAACAGAAAGATTTCAAAATTCTTGTGCCAGTTTGATCAAAATTGGCTCTGATACCATGAAAGATTTGATGATTGAGAGAATTTGAGAATTAGAGATTGAGAGAGAAAGAGATTTAGAGAGAAAAGAGAATGATCTTACTATGATTTTTAGAAAAATGAATTTTCATACTTACAAAGAGAGTGAGAGACATCTATTTATACTAATCCTATTCTAGACTTGTTTGGATACAGAGATACACTTGTCATTAACCTACACAAGTCTAAGACAAACACATGGAGATGTCGCCAATACTTCACTTAGATGCATTCATCATTCTTCTTCATTCCAACACCACTGCTTGCCTAACCTTATGACAGTCCACTTCTATATGTTTCGTCCTCTCATGAAAAACTGAGTTAGATGCAATATGAATGGCAGCCTGGTTGTCACAATTGATAGTTTTAGAAGTTTAGGAAGAGTGGAGAGAGTTTGGAGAGAGTTTTAGGCGAGAGATTGAGTAAACACATATTATTAGAATAGGATTTCTTGATTACAAAGAGAGACCTTAATGATCCTTTTATACAGAAATAGATAACCTAGAAGCGACTACTTTAGGTAAGAGTGTGAGCTTCCTCTTTAGTGCTGGCGCCTCTTTCCCCTTTTGTGCTGGCAGAGGTGAGTCAGCAATCCTTCTAGAAGATTCATTACTAGCCGTTAACACTCCTTCCCTTGGTGCAACTGAGTCTTCTAATCCAGGTGGAGGGGTCATGTAGACTTCTTCTTCTAATTCTCCTTGAAGGAATGCGTTTTTGACATCCATCTGCCATAGTTCCCAGTCTAAGTTTGCAGCAAGAGACAAAACAACTCTGATTGTATGCATTTTTGCTATTGGAGCAAATGTGTCTCTGTAATCTTCTCCATAGGTCTGGGTGAATCCTCTTGCTACCAGTCTGGCCTTATATCTCTCAATCTCCCCATTACTTTTGTATTTGATGGTGAAAATCCATCTAGAGCTCACTGCCTTCTTTCCTTTTGGTAAGTCTGCTTCATCCCATGTACGATTTTTCTCCATTGCAGTTCTTTCTGCTCCCACGGCATCTCTCCAGACTTTTAGCTCTTTAGCTTCATCGTAAGTCTTGGGAACTAACTCTTGATCTAGCCTGCCTGTGAAAGCCAGATGTTGTTGTGGAATATGGACCATGTTGCAAACCGCTTGAGTAGGATGAGCCACTGCATTACTATTGTAGTAAACTCTCGTGTTCTTCCAGTTTGCTGGAGGAAATCATTGTCTAGTGCTTCTCCGGAGTTCTAATGATGCTGGTACTTCATGCGAGTGTTGATGTTGATCATTGGTATTTCCAGAACTCGAACCAACTTCAGCTTCTGAGTTTCCTTCAGAGTTACTTGGGCCGGTTTGTGACTCAGGTTCAGATTCTCTTCTTTGGATGTTGTTTGAATTAGTAGCTGAATCTTCATCCTCCTCATCATGACCATAGTCTTGTTGTCCCCCCTCAGGATGAAGAGGATGATGCTGCGAATGCTGATGAGTGTCTGGACCAAAAAAAGATATACCCAGGTTCTCTAAGATCTTCTTTAAATTCTCAGCCTGGTTGGGCGATTGAGAAGATATGTCTTTGATAGACTCCCACGTACCATCCGAGAAATAGCTTTTGTCTTCAAGAAACTTAACATCCCGGGAGATAAGAACACGGTTGGTATCAGTATTGTAGCACTTGTACCCTTTCTGTGTGGTTGAATATCCAAGAAACATGGCCTTTGTGCTTCTAGCCTCTAACTTGTTCCTCTGTTCCCCTGGGATCAACACATAGCAAACACATCCAAATACTCTAATATGATCAAGATGAGGTTTGGTTTTAGTAAGTACCTCAAACGGTGAAATGTCATGAAGGATTTTGGTCGGAAGTCTGTTGATTAAGTAGCAGGCCGTAACTAAGGCATCACCCCAAAACTGTTTAGGAACCTTCCTATGAAACATCATGGCTCTAGTCACCTCCATTAAGTGTCTGTTTTTTCTCTCAGCAACTCCATTCTGCTGAGGGGTATAGGGACAACTTGTCTGGTGCTCAATTCCATGTTTGTTGAGATAGTGTTTAAAGGCCTGGCTAGTATACTCCCCACCATTATCTGATCTTAGACATTTAACCTTGGCATCATATTGGTTAGTCACATACTTGTTAAAACTCATAAACGCTTCAAGAACTCTACCCTTAGATGACATTAAGGTAACCCAAGTGTATTTTGACTTCTCATCTATGAAACTAACAAAATACTTGTGATTATCTCTAGAGACACACGGGGCAGTCCAAACATCAGAGTGAATGTTACATTTAGGAATGTATAAGGACTAGATTAGGCGTATGTTTAGGTTATTATACACCTCTTGTAATTGATGTTTAGGTTATTAAACACCTCTTGTAATTGCCTATAAATACTCCTTGTACATAACAATTCGAATATATACAAATTCATTCTTCTTCATTCTCAAAACTCTTTCTCTCTCAATTCTCTCTCATTCTCTCTACAATCGAATTCATTCTCTGCATAATCTTTCATTCTTCATCATTCTTTTAATTCTCACATGGTATCAGAGCAGGTTTCCTGCAAATCTCTTTGTTTCTCTTCGAAATCTCATCCGCACCTTTGAAACCAACAAAGCCGCGGAAGATAGTGATTGTATATTGAGTTTTCCGGCGAATTCTTCATCAGTCTTCCATTATTTTCTCTGAAGGATTCATCTTCGGTGGCTTATGATTCTTTCTCTGATTAAGATTACACGATTTGATCAAAGAAAATCGAAATCTTGAAGTCGAAGGTTTCGTTCTGTTCTTGGCGCCAAAATCGGATTTGAATGATCGCGACCTGGAAATCTTTGTTCTGGCTAATCGGATCTTCTGGATTGTGGTCATCACGTAAATCATCATCAGAAAGCACCGATCTGTGTTCCATTTGATCGTTTTCTCAAGATCGAGCTCGATCTGTTCACGGTTTTTTCGAATTCTTCTCTTCGCGCCATTTTTCTGTTTCGATCGCGAAAACTTGATCTTGGTGTTCTTCGTCTTCTGGATCTTTATTTTCCGTGGATTGTCATCAGAACAAGTCGATCTTTGATCCTTTTGAGTCCTGAAGCGAGATTTGGCTCTGTTTTTCTCAAAATCTTGATCGCGAAAGTTGTTGATTACTTCTTCATCACGAAAGTCGAACAGATAATACCGACTTTCAATTCTGCTGTTCCTGATTCTCAATCCGGCTATTCTCTAGCTTCCTGATAGAGTTCGTTCCATTTGTGATTGAGGGAATCCCAGGTTTCTGGAAAAGTATTCTTGGATCAATTCGGATCTTCTTCCTTTCTTGGCAAGTAATTCTCTAATTTTTTTGAAACCTGAATAATTGTGATCAAGATCTTTTCTCTGGAGTGATTGTTGTGAAAGTTTAGATTGTTCACTTGATGAGATTGGAAGTTGAAGCCTTAGTTTAAGTTGTGCAACTGAACTTTAGGAGAACTCGGGTTGATTGGTAGTTTAGAGAAGTGGTAGTCTCAGAAGGTTTAGCTGAAAAATCCGGTTGATAAATCATCTCTGTGATTGGTATCTAAAGTTTGTGAAGAGTTCTTTAGAGGATTGGTCATGGAGCTTCAGAAACAGTTGGTTATGGCCCCTATTGTCCTCAAAGGTACAAATTATCTTCTGTGGACTAGAACAATGAAGACAACATTATGTAGCAGAGGTTTATGGTCTCACATACTCGGTAGAACTTCAAATGTTGGGATAGAAGGAGAGGTTCTGGAGGATCAGGCAGCTCAGACTGAGGAAGAAGGGAAATGGTTTCAGGAAGATCAACTGGTTCTCTCCATCTTACAAAATTCTCTTGAGAAGTCTTTATTAGAAGCTTATTCCTATTGTGAGAATGCAAAGGACTTATGGGACACTCTTCTAAATGTCTATGGCAATACCTCAAATCTAATGAGGATTTTTGAAGTCAAGAAGTCTATAAATGAGCTTAGACAAGATGAGGTTGAATTCACCAAACATTTTGGAGTTTTTAGAGCACTTTGGGCTGAGTTGGAGATGCTAAGACCAGCTACTACTGATCCAATGGTTCTTCATGAGAGAAGGGAACAAGACAAAGTCTTTGGGCTCTTGATGACTTTAAACTCCAGCTATGCCGACTTGATCAAGCACCTATTGCGTGAAGATAAGTTGCCAAGTTTGGATGATGTATGTGCAAAGGTTCAAAAGGAACAGGGGTCTCACGGCTTGTTTGGGAGCAAAGGAGACTGAGTAACTGCAAACAAGAGTTTCTACAAAGGGGATGACAAGAGGAATGCAATTTGTGCTCATTGCAAACGAAAGGGTCATCATAAGGATCAATGCTGGACTCTTCACCCACATATGAAACCGGCTTCTATTCCAAGATGGCGTGACAAAGCGACCAATTTCAGGAACAACTTATCTGGACGAGGGAACCAAGTAAGTGTTCCATTACATATCTCACAGGCTAACACTACTTGTGAAATTGGCCAGAGATCAGGAAGAGAAGTACAGGTTGCATCAACATCATCCGGTCAAGAGTATGTTACAAAATCAGACCTTGATGCTATTATCAAAGCCTTACAAGAGACTTCTGGTAAAATTGTTGGCAAATCTCTTCATGCTTCTTACAATGCTCATACTATTACTAAACCATTAATAGTAGATTCAGGAGCTTCTCACCACATGATTAGTGACATAAGTTTGATAAACAATTTAGAACCTGCCTTAGGGAATGTTGTTATTGCTAATGGAACTAAAGTTCCAATTAAAGGAGTAGGTAACCTAAGATTGTTTGAAAAGGATAGTAAAGCATTTTATATGCCATCATTTACATCTAACTTGGTTTCTGTAAAAAGGGCTACAAATGATTTGAATTGTAATGTAATCTTTAGTCCTAATGAGTGTTGTTTTCAGGATATTGAAACAAAGAGGGTGCTTGGCAGAGGCGGCACTAAGGATGATCTCTACATTCTCAGTGACCTATCTTCTAGTTTAGTTTCTTGTTTGTCTAGTAATAATGAGCTTGATGATGGAACATTGTGGCATGCTAGGTTAGGTCATCCACATTTTAAAGCTCTTGAATTGGTGTTTCCGAATATTTCCTTTAATCAAAGTGAATGTGAAGCTTGCATTCTTGGTAAACACTGTAGAACTGTCTTTCCTAATTCTTCTCATAAGTATGATTGCTGCTTTGATCTTATTCATTCTGATGTGTGGACAGCTCCTTGTGTCTCTAGAGAACAACAAAAATACTTTGTTACTTTTATAGATGAAAAGTCTAAGTATACCTGGATCACTTTGTTACCTTCCAAAGATAGAGTTCTAGAGGCCTTCATTAATTTCCACTCTTACATCACTAACCAGTATAATGCAAAGATTAAGATTTTTAGAACAGATAATGGAGGGGAGTACACAAGCAAAGCATTAAGAGATTATCTACTCAAATATGGAATTCTTCATCAAACCAGTTGCCCATATACACCTGAGCAGAATGGGGTAGCTGAGAGAAAGAACAGACATCTTATGGAGGTTGCTAGGTCCATGATGTTCCATAGACATGTACCCAAAAGGTTTTGGGGTGATGCTGTACTCACGGCCTGCTACCTAATCAATAGATTACCCACTAAAGTTCTTGATGATATCTCACCATATGAGGTACTAAATAAAACAAAACCACATATTGATCATTTGAAAGTTTTTGGTTGCTTGTGCTTTGTCTTAGTACCAGGAGAAAGGAGGAATAAGTTGGAAGAGAAGAGTACTAGGGCAATGTTTATAGGCTACTCATCTACTCAAAAAGGTTATAAATGTTATAATCCTGAATCACAGAAGGTATTAGTATCTAGAGATGTTAAATTTCTTGAGGAAAAGTCTTATTATACTGATGGAACTTGGGAAACAATCAAAAATCTATCTAACTCAAGTACTGATAGTAATGTCTATCTTAGAAAATTGTTGGAAAGCTTTGATGTTTCTAGGCAAGCTAGATCAGGGCCTGAACAGACTAAAAGCTCTCAACAAGAATCGGCCTCTACTCAGCATGAACCAGTGGTTTCACCTACTGCGCATGTACCAGCTCAGAGTGACCATGGGTCAGCAGTGTCTGATCATGGAACGATGGGTCAGGAACACGGCCCTGATGGAGAGGGGGAGTATACCCAAAGTATTTCTTCAAATGTGCATCCTAGTCTTGCTCATGAGGGGGAGAGTGTATCAACTGGTCCTGATCAAGTCTATGATAATGAAGTGGCGGTTGTTGAATCACCTCAAGTATTACGAAGGAGCACAAGGATAAGGAGAGATCCGGCTAACTGGGTCAACACTAGGGTCTACTACAATGCTCAAGCAGTAGAACATCCTATACAAGCCACTTGTTCATTTGCTAAATTTCCAACAGAACATCAGGTATTCATTAGCTCATTAGATCAAAATCATATTCCTAACACATATGAGGAAGCTATGGAACTGAAGGTTTGGAGAGATGCTGTCCAAGAAGAAATAGAGGCTATGATGAGAAACAATACTTGGGATGAGTCATATTTGCCCAAAGGTAAGAAAGCAGTAAGTTCTAAATGGGTGTTTACTATCAAGTACAGGAGTAATGGTGAGATTGAAAGGTATAAGGCTAGACTTGTAGCAAGAGGTTTTACTCAAACATATGGAGAAGACTTTGGAGACACTTTTGCTCCAGTTGCAAAACTTCACACTGTAAGAATTGTACTTTCTCTTGCTACTAATCTTGAATGGGAGTTGTGGCAGATGGATGTGAAGAATGCATTTCTTCAAGGAGAGCTAGATGAAGAAGTGTACATGAAACCGCCTCCTGGGTTAGAAGGCTTAGTGGTTGGTAGCAATGTCCTAAGATTAAGGAAAGCTATCTATGGATTAAAGCAATCTCCAAGAGCCTGGTATCATAAACTCAGTATGACTTTAAGGGATAGAGGTTTTAGAAGATCTGAAGTTGATCATACTCTGTTTACTTTTCCTAGTTGTTCAGGTATAATTGTGGTATTAGTCTATGTTGATGACATTATTATCACAGGTAGTGACAAGGAAGGTATTCTAGAGACTAAGGCTTATCTTAAATCGAAATTTGACATTAAAGATCTTGGTTTGATGAAATATTTCTTAGGAATAGAAATATGTAGATCTAAAGAGGGTTTGTTTTTGTCCCAAAGGAAATATATTCTTGAATTGTTAAAGGAAACAGGAAAGATGGAAGCAAAGTCAGTTTGCACACCCTTGGAAGATGAGTACAAATCCGCTAGTAAGGGGGAGCAGGATGAAGAACTCTATGAAGATCCAAAACTATACAGGAGGCTGGTAGGTAAACTTATATATCTTACACTTACTAGACCTGATATTTGTTTTGCAGTAAATCAGGTGAGCCAGCACATGCAATCTCCTACTGTTAAGCACTGGGAGATGTTAGAAAGAATACTAAGATACTTGAAAGGGACTTATGATCATGGAATCTGGATGAGTTGCAATAAAAACACAGACATAGTAGGATATTGTGATGCTGATTGGGCTGGTGATAGGAATGATAGAAGATCAACAACCGGCTATTGTACCTTTGTGGGAGGAAATCTAGTGACTTGGAAGACTAAGAAACAGAAGGTGGTGTCATGTTCCAGTGCTGAAGCTGAGTATAGAGCCATGAAGAAACTCACAAATGAACTAATTTGGATCAAGGCTGTTCTTAAGGATCTACAAATTGAAGATTCAAGGCCTATCACTATGCATTGTGACAATCAAGCAGCCATTCATATAGCTTCAAACTCAGTATTCCATGAGAGGACCAAGCACATTGAAGTAGATTGCCATAAGGTAAGACAGGCGGTTGAACAGGGAATAGTCTTGCCATGCTATACAAGAAGTTCTGATCAATTGGCAGATGTTTTCACTAAAGCCGCAACTTCAAAGGTGTCTGAGTCCATTTTGCCAAGACTTGGTTTGACAAGCATTGCTGAGTGAGTCCCTTAACTAGAGGAATCATACTCTTTTTCCCTCAAAGTTGTTTTTTGTCCCAATTGGGTTTTACACTTTGAGGTTTTTAATGAGGTGATCTCCTGTAGTTTGTCCAAGCTTAACCATTCATCATAGTTAAGCTTGAGGGGGAGTGTTAGATTTAGGAATGTATAAGGACTAGATTAGGCGTATGTTTAGGTTATTATACACCTCTTGTAATTGATGTTTAGGTTATTAAACACCTCTTGTAATTGCCTATAAATACTCCTTGTACATAACAATTCGAATATATACAAATTCATTCTTCTTCATTCTCAAAACTCTTTCTCTCTCAATTCTCTCTCATTCTCTCTACAATCGAATTCATTCTCTGCATAATCTTTCATTCTTCATCATTCTTTTAATTCTCACAGTGAACAAGATCAAAGCAGTTTTCATACATTGTTTGAGACTTAGGAAAAACAGACCTACAGTGTTTTCCAAGGATACAAGCTTCACATAATTCATTATTGAAAGACATCCTAGGGAACATTAACTCTAGTACTTTAAGATGAGGATGACCAAGCCTAGCATGCCACAAATCACCATTCATCTTAGAATTATTGAAATTTGAAAAACAGGAAGCTAAACGACTAGGAGAACTAGGAGATAAGTCTTCAAGCACATATAGATCATTTCTGGTAACACCTTGTCCAAGAATCTCCTTAGTTTCAATATCCTGAAACACAAAGTCACTAGGCCCAAAGATAGCATGACAGTTTAAATCAGTTGTAGCTCTCTTCACAGATAGAAGGTTAGAAGTGAATGAGGGCATATAAAAGGCTCTAGATTCCTTATTGAATAATCTAAGATCACCTATTCCTTCTATTGGCACATTTGTTCCATTTGCTATCAAGACATTCCCTACAGCCGGTTCAATGTTCTTAATCAAATTCATATCACTGATCATATGGTGAGATGCCCCTGAATCTACAATTAATGGTTTAGTCTTAGTGAAAGCATTAAATGAGGCATGTAATGATCTACCAACAATCGCATTACCAGAGTTGTCTTTGAATGCTTTGATAAGAGCTTCAAGATCGGATTTCCTGACATACTCTGACTGCATTGGTTGGTATGGCACCATATGAGCTGGGTGAGTTTGAGAACTTCCAATGCATGATGAACTTGAGGAGCTGGCTTGTTGATTAGAGCTAGCTGGGCCGTGAGTGATTTGGTATGGGAGGTTCTTCTTGGGATAGTATCCAGTTTCCTGAGTGAAATGAGCTCTAGGAACTTCCTTCCACTTGTTTGGCTTGAGATGTGGATGAAGAATCCAACACTTATCTCTGGAATGTCCTTTCCGTTTACAATGATCACACATTATGCTCTTCTTGTCTTCCGGTTTGTAAAACCCTTTATTTGCTGAGATGGGTTCTTCAGTCTTGTATGTGCTTTTGTGAGCCGTGAGAAGGTCACCTTTTCTTCCAAACAATCCATTTGATCCGGATTCCTTCTGTATTTGAGAGCATACATCTTCAAGGGAAGGGAGTTTATCTGCCCTCAAGATGTGTTTAATGAGATCGTTGTATGTGGGACTGAGAATCATGAGAAGGCTAAATACTTTATCTTGTTCCCGCCTTTCCTTAATGACTTCAGGATCAAAGGACACAGGTCGGAGCATATCTAATTCTGCCCATAAGGAACTGAACTTCCCAAACAAGGAGGTGAAGTCTGGATCGTCTTGACTTAGATTGTTGATGGCCTGCTTGACTTGAAAGATCCTGCTAAGGTTGGAGGTGTTGCCATAGACCTTCTTGAGAATAGTCCATAGTTCCATTGATGTTTCACAGTGTGAGTAGGACTCCAGGATTGGACCATCTAAGGAGTTTTGCAGAACGGATAGGACATATAGGTCCTCCTGATGCCACTTTCGCTCATCCGTGATGACCATCACCATCTTCATTCTGGATTAGACTAGGAGGTGCTTCATTAAATAGGAGATGATCTCCCAAACCCCGGCCTCCAAGAGCAGTCTTTATCATGCGAGACCATAAGACATAGTTTAAACCTTTAAGGATCACTGGAACGGCTATTTGGCGAGTGTTCTCCATGAGGAAGGTTTTAGGTCCGTACAGCAATGGTGGATAAAGCTTGGTCTTCACGGTAAGGCAAAGATCACTGTTGTTTGAGTAGATTGATGATTGGTTCTGGTAAGAAGACTTGAAATGGGACGAAAGGAGCCTCCTTTACTTAGTCTGGAACTTCAGCTGTAAAACCCTCGAACTTGTACGGACAGATACAAAACCCTCTTCTTGAATCTTGAAGCAAAATGCCTTCTTTTGGTCTTAAATGACTTCACCGGATGCAGGAAGGAAGGGTTTGTTGAGAAAGGAGACAAGAGGAGCTGCCTTTGAGGAGATTAGAAGGGTGTACGGATTCTGGGTTTCAACAGAACGAAGAGGAAGATGAATACGGCTCAGTGAAGGAGGTTGAAAGATGGCTCCTTTTGAAAGTATTTTGAACCGTGAAGCTTTAAGTAGCCTTTTAGTTCTTCTTTTGAGTAGAAACAAGTTTCAAACTTGTGGAATATGAGCTATGGTCCGTACATCAATGGCCGCGAGAGAAAGAGCAAGAACTGGTCCCAGCAAAGACTACTATAATCCGTATGAACCCACATCTAGTCTTCCTCAACTCATCACCAATGGTTCTGAGGATCTTAGATCTCAGAGAGGATAGGCTAGAACATGTTTACCATAGATTAAGTGCTTTAAGATTCAGAGAAGAAAAGATTTGTGGATTGAAAAGAAAGAGGAAATAAGAGTTTACGAATGATTCAGGGAAGATTTGTGAGCAAATGCTCTGATACCATGATAGTTTTAGAAGTTTAGGAAGAGTGGAGAGAGTTTGGAGAGAGTTTTAGGCGAGAGATTGAGTAAACACATATTATTAGAATAGGATTTCTTGATTACAAAGAGAGACCTTAATGATCCTTTTATACAGAAATAGATAACCTAGAAGCGACTACTTTAGGTAAGAGTGTGAGCTTCCTCTTTAGTGCTGGCGCCTCTTTCCCCTTTTGTGCTGGCAGAGGTGAGTCACCAATCCTTCTAGAAGATTCATTACTAGCCGTTAACACTCCTTCCCTTGGTGAATTGCTTACTTATTCGAACAACAATGCATAGTAATAGGGCTTGAGTCTTCAATCTGTAAATCCCTAAGCACCGCCTTGATCCATATCAACTCATTGGTAAGCTTCTTCATAGCTCTATATTCAGCTTCAGCACTAGAACATGAGACAACCTTTTGTTTCTTAGTCTTCCATGTCACAAGGTTTCCTCCTACAAATGTGCAATAACCAGTAGTTGTTCTTCTATCTTTCCTATCCCCAGCCCAATCTGCATCACAATATCCAACTATATCTGTGCTTTTGTTGCAACTCATCCAAATTCCATGATCATAAGTGCCTTTCAAGTATCTAAGGATCCTTTCTAACATTCGCCAATGGTAAACTGTAGGTTCCTGCATCTGCTGACTCACCTGATTCACTGCAAAACAAATATCAGGCCTAGTTAGAGTAAGATATATAAGTTTACCTACCAGCCTCCTGTATAGTTTTGGATCTTCATAGAGTTCTTCATCCTGCTCCCCCTTACTAGCGGATTTGTACTCATCTTCCAAAGGTGTGCAAACTGATTTTGCTTCCATCTTTCCTGTTTCTTTTAACAATTCAAGAGTATATTTTCTTTGGGACAAAAACAAACCCTGTTTAGATCTACATATTTCTATACCTAAGAAATATTTCATCAGACCAAGATCTTTAATATCAAATTTCGATTTAAGATAAGCCTTAGTCTCTAGAATACCTTCCTTATTACTCCCTGTGATAATTATATCATCAACATAAACCAACACTACAATAATACTTGAGCAGCTAGGAAGAGTAAAGAGAGTGTGATCAACTTCATGTTAGATTTAGGAATGTATAAGGACTAGATTAGGCGTATGTTTAGGTTATTAAACACCTCTTGTAATTGCCTATAAATACTCCTTATACATAACAATTCGATTATATACAATTTCATTCTTCATCTTTCTTTTAATTCTCACATGGTATCAGAGCAGGTTTCCTGCAAATCTCTTTGTTTCTCTTCGAAATCTCATCCGCACCTTTGAAACCAACAAAGCCGCGGAAGATAGTGATTGTATATTGAGTTTTCCGGCGAATTCTTCATCAGTCTTCCATTATTTTCTCAGAAGGATTCATCTTCGGTGGCTTATGATTCTTTCTGTGATTAAGATTACACGATTTGATCAAAGAAAATCGAAATCTTGAAGTCGAAGGTTTCGTTCTGTTCTTGGCGCCAAAATCGGATTTGAATGATCGCGACCTGGAAATCTTTGTTCTGGCTAATCGGATCTTCTGGATTGTAGTCATCACGTAAATCATCATCAGAAAGCACCGATCTGTGTTCCATTTGATCGTTTTCTCAAGATCGAGCTCGATCTGTTCACGGTTTTTTCGAATTCTTCTCTTCGCGCCATTTTTCTGTTTCGATCGCGAAAACTTGATCTTGGTGTTCTTCGTCTTCTGGATCTTTATTTTCCGTGGATTGTCATCAGAACAAGTCGATCTTTGATCCTTTTGAGTCCTGAAGCGAGATTTGGCTCTGTTTTTCTCAAAATCTTGATCGCGAAAGTTGTTGATTACTTCTTCATCACGAAAGTCGAACAGATAATACCGACTTTCAATCCTGCTGTTCCTGATTCTCAATCCGGCTATTCTCTAGCTTCCTGATAGAGTTCGTTCCATTTGTGATTGAGGGAATCCCAGGTTTCTGGAAAAGTATTCTTGGATCAATTCGGATCTTCTTCCTTTCTTGGCAAGTAATTCTCTAATTTTTTTTGAAACCTGAATAATTGTGATCAAGATCTTTTCTCTGGAGTGATTGTTGTGAAAGTTTAGATTGTTCACTTGATGAGATTGGAAGTTGAAGCCTTAGTTTAAGTTGTGCAACTGAACTTTAGGAGAACTCGGGTTGATTGGTAGTTTAGAGAAGTGGTAGTCTCAGAAGGTTTAGCTGAAAAATCCGGTTGATAAATCATCTCTGTGATTGGTATCTAAAGTTTGTGAAGAGTTCTTTAGAGGATTGGTCATGGAGCTTCAGAAACAGTTAGTTATGGCTCCTATTGTCCTCAAAGGTACAAATTATCTTCTGTGGACTAGAACAATGAAGACAACATTATGTAGCAGAGGTTTATGGTCTCACATACTCGGTAGAACTTCAAATGTTGGGATAGAAGGAGAGGTTCTGGAGGATCAGGCAGCTCAGACTGAGGAAGAAGGGAAATGGTTTCAGGAAGATCAACTGGTTCTCTCCATCTTACAAAATTCTCTTGAGAAGTCTTTATTAGAAGCTTATTCCTATTGTGAGAATGCAAAGGACTTATGGGACACTCTTCTAAATGTCTATGGCAATACCTCAAATCTAATGAGGATTTTTGAAGTCAAGAAGTCTATAAATGAGCTTAGACAAGATGAGGTTGAATTCACCAAACATTTTGGAGTTTTTAGAGCACTTTGGGCTGAGTTGGAGATGCTAAGACCAGCTACTACTGATCCAATGGTTCTTCATGAGAGAAGGGAACAAGACAAAGTCTTTGGGCTCTTGATGACTTTAAACTCCAGCTATGCCGACTTGATCAAGCACCTATTGCGTGAAGATAAGTTGCCAAGTTTGGATGATGTATGTGCAAAGGTTCAAAAGGAACAGGGGTCTCACGGCTTGTTTGGGAGCAAAGGAGACTGAGTAACTGCAAACAAGAGTTTCTACAAAGGGGATGACAAGAGGAATGCAATTTGTGCTCATTGCAAACGAAAGGGTCATCATAAGGATCAATGCTGGACTCTTCACCCACATATGAAACCGGCTTCTATTCCAAGATGGCGTGACAAAGCGACCAATTTCAGGAACAACTTATCTGGACGAGGGAACCAAGTAAGTGTTCCATTACATATCTCACAGGCTAACACTACTTGTGAAATTGGCCAGAGATCAGGAAGAGAAGTACAGGTTGCATCAACATCATCCGGTCAAGAGTATGTTACAAAATCAGACCTTGATGCTATTATCAAAGCCTTACAAGAGACTTCTGGTAAAATTGTTGGCAAATCTCTTCATGCTTCTTACAATGCTCATACTATTACTAAACCATTAATAGTAGATTCAGGAGCTTCTCACCACATGATTAGTGACATAAGTTTGATAAACAATTTAGAACCTGCCTTAGGGAATGTTGTTATTGCTAATGGAACTAAAGTTCCAATTAAAGGAGTAGGTAACCTAAGATTGTTTGAAAAGGATAGTAAAGCATTTTATATGCCATCATTTACATCTAACTTGGTTTCTGTAAAAAGGGCTACAAATGATTTGAATTGTAATGTAATCTTTAGTCCTAATGAGTGTTGTTTTCAGGATATTGAAACAAAGAGGGTGCTTGGCAGAGGCGGCACTAAGGATGATCTCTACATTCTCAGTGACCTATCTTTAGTTTAGTTTCTTGTTTGTCTAGTAATAATGAGCTTGATGATGGAACATTGTGGCATGCTAGGTTAGGTCATCCACATTTTAAAGCTCTTGAATTGGTGTTTCCGAATATTTCCTTTAATCAAAGTGAATGTGAAGCTTGCATTCTTGGTAAACACTGTAGAACTGTCTTTTCTAATTCTTCTCATAAGTATGATTGCTGCTTTGATCTTATTCATTCTGATGTGTGGACAGCTCCTTGTGTCTCTAGAGAACAACAAAAATACTTTGTTACTTTTATAGATGAAAAGTCTAAGTATACCTGGATCACTTTGTTACCTTCCAAAGATAGAGTTCTAGAGGCCTTCATTAACTTCCACTCTTACATCACTAACCAGTATAATGCAAAGATTAAGATTTTTAGAACAGATAATGGAGGGGAGTACACAAGCAAAGCATTAAGAGATTATCTACTCAAATATGGAATTCTTCATCAAACCAGTTGCCCATATACACCTGAGCAGAATGGGGTAGCTGAGAGAAAGAACAGACATCTTATGGAGGTTGCTAGGTCCATGATGTTCCATAGACATGTACCCAAAAGGTTTTGGGGTGATGCTGTACTCACGGCCTGCTACCTAATCAATAGATTACCCACTAAAGTTCTTGATGATATCTCACCATATGAGGTACTAAATAAAACAAAACCACATATTGATCATTTGAAAGTTTTTGGTTGCTTGTGCTTTGTCTTAGTACCAGGAGAAAGGAGGAATAAGTTGGAAGAGAAGAGTACTAGGGCAATGTTTATAGGCTACTCATCTACTCAAAAAGGTTATAAATGTTATAATCCTGAATCACAGAAGGTATTAGTATCTAGAGATGTTAAATTTCTTGAGGAAAAGTCTTATTATACTGATGGAACTTGGGAAACAATCAAAAATCTATCTAACTCAAGTACTGATAGTAATGTCTATCTTAGAAAATTGTTGGAAAGCTTTGATGTTTCTAGGCAAGCTAGATCAGGGCCTGAACAGACTAAAAGCTCTCAACAAGAATCGGCCTCTACTCAGCATGAACCAGTGGTTTCACCTACTGCGCATGTACCAGCTCAGAGTGACCATGGGTCAGCAGTGTCTGATCATGGAACGATGGGTCAGGAACACGGCCCTGATGGAGAGGGGGAGTATACCCAAAGTATTTCTTCAAATGTGCATCCTAGTCTTGCTCATGAGGGGGAGAGTGTATCAACTGGTCCTGATCAAGTCTATGATAATGAAGTGGCGGTTGTTGAATCACCTCAAGTATTACGAAAGAGCACAAGGATAAGGAGAGATCCGGCTAACTGGGTCAACACTAGGGTCTACTACAATGCTCAAGCAGTAGAACATCCTATACAAGCCACTTGTTCATTTGCTAAATTTCCAACAGAACATCAGGTATTCATTAGCTCATTAGATCAAAATCATATTCCTAACACATATGAGGAAGCTATGGAACTGAAGGTTTGGAGAGATGCTGTCCAAGAAGAAATAGAGGCTATGATGAGAAACAATACTTGGGATGAGTCATATTTTCCCAAAGGTAAGAAAGCAGTAAGTTCTAAATGGGTGTTTACTATCAAGTACAGGAGTAATGGTGAGATTGAAAGGTATAAGGCTAGACTTGTAGCAAGAGGTTTTACTCAAACATATGGAGAAGACTTTGGAGACACTTTTGCTCCAGTTGCAAAACTTCACACTGTAAGAATTGTACTTTCTCTTGCTACTAATCTTGAATGGGAGTTGTGGCAGATGGATGTGAAGAATGCATTTCTTCAAGGAGAGCTAGATGAAGAAGTGTACATGAAACCGCCTCCTGGGTTAGAAGGCTTAGTGGTTGGTAGCAATGTCCTAAGATTAAGGAAAGCTATCTATGGATTAAAGCAATCTCCAAGAGCCTGGTATCATAAACTCAGTATGACTTTAAGGGATAGAGGTTTTAGAAGATCTGAAGTTGATCATACTCTGTTTACTTTTCCTAGTTGTTCAGGTATAATTGTGGTATTAGTCTATGTTGATGACATTATTATCACAGGTAGTGACAAGGAAGGTATTCTAGAGACTAAGGCTTATCTTAAATCGAAATTTGACATTAAGGATCTTGGTTTGATGAAATATTTCTTAGGAATAGAAATATGTAGATCTAAAGAGGGTTTGTTTCTGTCCCAAAGGAAATATATTCTTGAATTGTTAAAGGAAACAGGAAAGATGGAAGCAAAGTCAGTTTGCACACCCTTGGAAGATGAGTACAAATCCGCTAGTAAGGGGGAGCAGGATGAAGAACTCTATGAAGATCCAAAACTATACAGGAGGCTGGTAGGTAAACTTATATATCTTACACTTACTAGACCTGATATTTGTGTTGGAATGAAGAAGAATGATGAATGCATCTAAGTGAAGTATTGGCGACATCTCCATGTGTTTGTCTTAGACTTGTGTAGGTTAATGATAAGTGTATCTCTGTATCCAAACAAGTCTAGAATAGGATTAGTATAAATAGATGTCTCTCACTCTCTTTGTAAGTATGAAAATTCATTTTTCTAAAAATCATAATAAGATCATTCTCTTTTCTCTCTAAATCTCTTTCTCTCTCAATCTCTAATTCTCAAATTCTCTCAATCATCAAATCTTTCATGGTATCAGAGCCAAGTTTGATCAAACTGGCACAAGAATTTTGAAATCTTTCTGTTTCTAACTCGCGATCAACAACCCAGCCTCGAAGAGAAGTCCGTCGCGGATCCGCCGTGTTCGTCGATCCTCCACCACAAGAATTCACGATTTCTTGCCAGATTCTTTCTCCAGGACGATTCTCCGGCGAATTCTGTGGATTTCCTCGTTGATTTCATTGAATTTGGTTGCTTGAATCAAAAGTTACATCAAATCTTCTCCACGGTGGTTCGCGACGATCTCCGCCGAAGGTACCTGGATTTCAAAGATGATGAATCGGGAGGTCCGCTTTGCTCAATTTCAAGTTTCGAAGTCTTCTTCGTCGATTTCTTGAAATCGGTTCTAGTTCGCGCGCTTCTTGGTACTCGGCTTTGATCTTCAATCCTTGCTCGATCCTTTTCAATTCTGGATTGATCCGATCTTGATTTAGGTTCTTGTGAAGGAATTCTGGAGATTTGATTACAATTTACTGAGTTCTTACTTTCAAAATTCGATTTCTTGCAAAAGAAGGAAGCTAGGATCTAACTGATTTAGGCGGGAAATTCAAAATTGGTGATAAACTCAATTTTTTTTCTCTGGATCTTCTGCTGGTTCATTGTGTGGAGTATTTGAAGTTAATTGTTGACGGATTAGGCAAGTAGTAGTCTGCTGAAAGTGTGGTTATCTCGTCTTGGTCTCTTGTTGGTTCGTGTGTGGCTGCGCTTGTTGTTTTTGTCTGTGCAGACTTGAATTCGATCCAATGGAGATGAATCCTCAAATGAAAGCTCCTGTAATGCTTCAAGGAGCAAATTATTTGCTTTGGTCCAGGACGATACTGTTGGAATGAAGAAGAAATGATGAAAGATGAAAGCCTTCACTTACAAGTATAAAGGCGTGAGTATCTAGGTCAAAGGAGAGTGTCTAAGGCTTGTTTGTGTTCTAGTGTTATGTTATCCTTATAAGCCATTCAAGTATAAGGCTATCCTTGTTTCCAAACAAGCCTAGACTAGATTAGTATAAATACCTTACTCTCTTCACATTTGTAAGTAAGATGAATCATTCTCTTCATAATAATAAAAATAAATCCTTTCTCTCTCTAAAACTCTCTCTTCACCAATGGTGAATCATTATTTCTTATTCTCACATGGTATCAGAGCAGGTTTCGATCGATTCTCTTCATGAAACCTTCAAAATCTTCAAGTTCTTGCGCTACCTTCAAAACCAAGGCTGCCGAGAAGTCCGCCATCTTTGATCGTGAATTCCGATCGAACCACGACAGATTTTCACGATCTGTTTTCTCTGGATTGTTCTCCGGCGAATTCTGAAGACTCGACAACTTGAATCGCATCATTTGGCCACGGGAATCAAAAGATATGAGTTTTCTTGCAACAGATATCCGCGATCGTCTTCCTCCGCGAAGGTCTCCATTGAAGCGACAATAAAAGCTCGAGATCTTCATCAATTTCAATCAAACCACCGCCAAAACTGTAGAAGAAAGAGTCCTGTTGAAGAATCAAGAGGTCCGGTCTTACCCTAAGGTGATTTTAAAGACGTTCTTGATCAGTTCTTCTCGACGGCGTCGCGATCGGCTCCATCGGGAATCTCCGACTTTGCAACAAGCATAACTTCTTCAAAACTTCATCAAATCACGCGATTCCAAAGCCAAAACTCAAGTATATTGAGTCTAGTTGATGAATCGGGAGGTCCGCATTGCCCCTTTCCAGGTTTTGTAGCTTCCTTGCTCTGTTTCTTGAAATCGGTCCTGTTTCGTCCTCTTCTGGTTTTGTTTTAGGTTTCACATGCATACACTCATGGAGTGTGCAAAAGGAATGAACTATCTTCTTGTGGTCAAGAATGAATGGAAAATGCAAGGAAGAGAGGTTTGAAGAAAGGATAAACCTTCTAAGAAGGAGGTTTTAAATGATTCTATATAGGTTGCTGCTCCAAAGAAGGAGGCATTGCTTCACCACCAAAGGCGCTTTCAATGAGAGGGAGTGCCTAGATCAGAACCAGTTCCTAAACTCAAATGCAAAGACTTAGTATCAAAGTCTATGCATTCAGGCTATTTCTAAACTCTAATCCAACTATTTTATTGATTTCATTGATGGTTGTGTGAGTTAGAACTCTAGGAAATTTGGTATCTAGGTGGTTAGTAAATCATGAATTCTATTGAATTGTTTTCATGTATTTAGAAATTGTTAAAATGTGACATCTTGAACCTAGTTTAGCTAGCTGAATCATTTGTTAATGAATTGCATTGATCTTAAGGGAAGAGAACCTTGTCTTTTACTTAGAACAATAAGTTTAAGAAGGCATGTTGAATCCAAAAGTCCTTAGGCAGTGTTTAAAATTAAGTTTGGTTAATCTTAATCATTCTCTTTCACTCACTACCTTTTGTTTAGAATCTGTTTATGATCAACAGGTTAAAAGGCTTAAGGTGGGAGTTGATGTTTAGCTTGATTGTCTAACAAAGGCAAAAGAAATCAAGTGGAAAAGACACAGCACATGGAGAATGAGTTAGAACCGAATGCCACCAAGAACAGCCACCACAAGGAGTGGAGAGGAAAGACTGGTGGAATGTGATGAATCAGCTCTCCCATGGAGTAATGTGTCATTTGGCGTGTGCTTGAAGTGAAAAACAACTCAGCACACATGCTGCAAGATCAAATCATAATCAATCACAAAGGAGGAATACTCACAAAGACTTAGTATCAAAGTCTTTGCAAAGGCTATCTCTAAACCTTTTACTTATTCCTTGATTGATTACATTCTCATTTAGAAATGTTCATAGGATGAAAGAGAACCTAGGAAGACTTTGCATTGCATTTAGAACCTAGATGGATCCAAAATTCACCTTGACATTCATCATCATCATTCTCTATTATTCTTCATCATTCTCTTAAAATCTCATCTATTCTACTTAACATCATATACTTTTAATCTCCAAATCTAATATTCTTCATATTCTTTGATACTTTAAATCTTCTATTCTCTAGACATTGTCTATTCTACCAGATACTTACAATCATTCTCTAGACCAATTTAAGACATTCATTTATGCTCATTCTTCCAAACTTGACTCTTGTTCTTGTTTTTAGTGTCAAGCTTGTGGGGGGGGAAAGGAAATGAGCATTCAATGGACAAAGAAAGGGCGGTTCATGAAGAGGATCCAAGTTGGCGCAAGGTGCTGTACCTTGGTCGGGCGGTTCATGGTCGAGCCTGGTACGTGGCTGGACTTCGCTGGATCGTGGCTGGTCGATGCTGGTACAAGTGGCGCATGAAGCTGGATCGTGGCTGGTCGATGCTGGTACAAGTGGCGCATGAAGCTGGATCGTGGCAGGTCGAAGGTGAGGTGCTGGCCGTGCTAAGGTGTCTGGTTCAAGTAATCTCATGCCAAGGACGAGCTTGGTACATGGTCGGGCTTCTCGACCCGTGGCTGACTTCGCTGGTACATATACGTGGACCTGCTGGATCCTGATCGTTCTGCGGGATAGTATCTTCGACCTGGCCAGGTACTGGATCATGGACGTGCCTATGTCTGTGCTGAGTTTGGAATGGACAAGCTGGAGCTGGAGGTGCAAACAAGGACAATCACATTCAGGGAGTGTCTGGCACAAGCAAGGACAACACAAGAAGTGGGTCTGGTGCAAACAAGGGCATTGAAGGTGTCTGGTGCATTCAAAAGCTTTCAAGGCACAAAGAAGGATATTCCAAAAAGGAGATATCTGGTGCATACAAAGGCTTTCAAGTCACAAACAAGGACATTCAAAGATTAGTCTGGCACACTCAAGGGCTTCCAAGCTGTCTGCCACACTCAAGGGCTTCCAAGCTGTCTGCCAAAACCAAGTGAGCATAAGAAGTGTGCTCAGTCTGTTTCTCTCATGGAGGCCGCAAGTAAGGTCATCAAAATCATCTGTCATCAATTGAGGATTGAACCAATGGCCATCAAGCTACCAAGTCTCATGGAGAAGGAGTAAGCTGATGGAAAGTGATGAATCACCTCAGGACCAAATTCTCTCATCAAAGGTTCTATCTAGGATAAGTTCTTTAAACTCTATGATTTTTAGGTTGAGAATTTGGCTAGATATTATACTTGATACCAGACTTGATATTACTCAAGTTCTGGAATACTAATCTTTATTTTTGAGTTGCTATGATGTTTTTAGATCAGGAAGTGATGAAAACAGTCATAAGCATGACTTACCCTACATCAATTAGTGGAAGCATGGTGGAAAAATGTTTAGGAGATAAGTGTGCTCACTCTACTTAAGCTTAATTCTACAATCTTATTCTCTTGAGTTTGGCTTATTGAAAGTAGAAGGTGAAGCAAAATGAAGCTGGTCAAAGGGGATCAAAAACATATAAGGGAAGAGAACCATGTGATCATGATGAATCCAGAAGAGAACCATGTGATCATGATGAATCCAAAGCCTTAATGTGGAGTCCTTAGAGAGCCAGACTGGTCTAGAACATATCATTCAAATCGCCATCCACTCTTATAAAAGGGAAGTTAAAATCATTCTTACATTATAATGCATTTGTTTAGCTTGTGAGAATTGATACATGCATGTATATGTATGTGAAACAGGTTTAAATTGAAGGCTTTAAGGAAAGCTGGATCATAATCACCTCTTAAAGACAAGGAGTCAAAAGAAAGGGGGGAGAAATGGACCAGACTTAAAAGGAGCTTCAAGACAACCATTCACAAGCGTTTGTCATTAAGGCCTTTATCCAAGGATCTATGGAGCTCTCTGGTGAATTTAAAGCTCATAGATTCAATGGCCAATCCCTAAGCTAAGAAGACTTCACTCTTTTTCCCTTAGTATTGGTTTTGTCCCAAAGGGTTTTCCATACTAAGGTTTTTAATGAGGAAGTTCTTTAAGGTTACAAGCTTGGTTTCTATGAACATTAATCAAGCTTGAAAGGGAGTAAAGAGGAAGAAGGAGGAAGTCTCTTCATCTGTGCAAGTTCAACCATTCACCCATGCTTAAACTTCAGGGGGAGTGTTGGAATGAAGAAGAAATGATGAAAGATGAAAGCCTTCACTTACAAGTATAAAGGCGTGAGTATCTAGGTCAAAGGAGAGTGTCTAAGGCTTGTTTGTGTTCTAGTGTTATGTTATCCTTATAAGCCATTCAAGTATAAGGCTATCCTTGTTTCCAAACAAGCCTAGACTAGATTAGTATAAATACCTTACTCTCTTCACATTTGTAAGTAAGATGAATCATTCTCTTCATAATAATAAAAATAAATCCTTTCTCTCTCTAAAACTCTCTCTTCACCAATGGTGAATCATTATTTCTTATTCTCACAGATACGGACCACTCTATGCAGCAAAGGGCTGTGGAATCACATTCAGCAATCCGCACCTATGCTAACCGATGATGAATCTCAAGTTGAACATGCTGAACATGCCCTCTGGTTTCAGCAAGATCAAATGGTATTGGCTATTCTTCAATGCTCTCTAGCTAGTTCTCTTTTAGAAGCATACTCTTATTGCTCTAGTGCTAAGGAACTTTGGGAGACATTAAAGACAGTTTATGGCAATACTACTAACCTCTTAAGAATATTTGAGGTAAAGAAAGCTTTGAATGAGCTTAAACAGGAAGATGTTGAGTTTACCAAACACTATGGATCATTCAGAGCCTTGTGGGCAGAGCTGGAGATGCTTAGACCAGCTTCAATTGATCCACTCACTCTTCTTGAAAGGAGAGAGCAAGATAAGGTGTTTGGGCTGCTTTTGACTTTGAACAATTCATACACTGACTTGATAAAACATATTCTCAGGGAAGATAAGCTACCAAGTCTTGAGGATGTTTGTGCAAAGATTCAAAAGGAACAGGGGTCACATGAACTCTTTGGGCACAAAAGTGAAATGGTGGTGGCGCATAAGGGTGTTTTTCGATCGGCTCCAGCTGACATCAAGAGGAAGAAGCAGCTGTGTGACCATTGTAAGAGAACAGGCCATAGCAAGAAGGAGTGTTGGGTGCTTCATCCAGAACTCAAGCCTAGCTGGTTTGTTGAGAGGAGCAAGAAATCTTCAACCGGTCCTGGTTCTTCTAACATGGTTCATGTTGTAGGTAGCTCAAGTGCGTGTACCATGGAACCGGCGAATGCATCCTCTTCAACTATGGCTAACCAAAATGAATATGTCACAAGGGCTGATCTAGAAAATCTTCTCAAGGCATTCAAGTCTGGTAATGTATTGGGTAAAACTTATCATGTTTCCTTAAACACATCTATGGCTTCTAACTCCTTAATTGTTGATTCTGGTGCATCTCATCATATGATTAAAGACTTAGGTTTGCTAGACAATGTTGAACCTGCCTTAGGAAGTGTTGTGATTGCAAATGGAGTTAATGTACCAATTAAAGGAGTAGGTAACCTTAGGGTGTTTGATAAGGAATCCAAGGCTTTTTATATGCCTTCTTTTACATCCAATTTACTCTCTGTTAAAAGAGCTACTACTGATTTGAATTGTCAAGCTATCTTTGGTCCTAATGATTTTTACTTTCAGGATATTGAGACAAGTAGGAAGTTTGGCCAAGGAACTACAAGGAATGACTTGTATGTGCTAGAAGATTTACCTGCCTTCCCATTACAACCGTGTGCAAATAAAGTTGATATGACCTTAAATGCTGAATTGTGGCATGCTAGACTAGGACATCCCCATTCTAGAGCCCTTGAATTGACTGTACCTGGAATAAAATTGCTTAATCACATTTGTGAATCTTGTATTCTTGGAAAGCATAGTAGAGCAGTTTTTGAACAATCATCTCATGCTTATGATAATTGCTTTGATTTAGTACATTCTGATGTTTGGACATCTCCCTTTCCTTCTAGAGAAAATCAAAAGTATTTTGTTACTTTTATTGATGAAAAATCTAAGTATACTTGGGTAACATTGCTTAATTCAAAGGATAGGGTGTTTGATGCTTTTCTTAACTTTCAGACATATGTTACTAACCAATATAATGCCAAGTTAAAGATTTTTAGGACTGACAATGGAGGGGAGTATACTAGTACCAAGTTTCAGCAACACCTAGCCAAGCATGGCATTGAACATCAAACAAGCTGTCCTTACACTCCACAACAAAATGGAGTAGCTGAGAGGAAAAACAGACATTTGATGGAGGTTGTGAGAACAATGATGTTTCACAAGAAGGTTCCCAAAAGATTTTGGGGAGATGCATTACTAACTGCATGTTATCTAATCAATAGAACTCCAACCAAAGTTCTAGATGATTTGAGTCCTTTTGAGGTATTAAACAAAACCAAGCCAATTATTGATCATTTAAGAATTTTTGGGTGTGTTTGTTTTGTTTTGGTGCCAGGGGAACTTAGGAATAAGCTGGAACCAAAAAGCATCAAGGCTATGTTTCTAGGATACTCCCCTACTCAGAAAGGATACAAATGCTACAATCCAGAATCTAGAAGGGTTCTGGTGTCTAGGGATGTCAAGTTCCAAGAGAATAAAGGATTCTATGAAGATGGAACTTGGGAAGATCTTAAAGACATATCTACATCAAATTCTGATCAGGCTGAGAACCTAAGGAAAATTTTAGAAAACCTTGGCATAGTCCAGCCTCACCAACCAGCTCCTGTCCATGTACCGCAGCAACAGGGTCCAGGTCCGACTAATAGCTGGCATGATCCGGCTGCATCCAACCGGACGACTTCTGGTCATGACCGTCCAAGAAGTGAAACCGTCCCTGAACCTGACCAGTCAACACATGATCCATGTGACGTTGCTTCAAGCTCGTCTCGTCCTACCTTAGTCCCCGGGGCTGTCCATGATTCATCTAGTGGCGCTGGTACTTCAAGTTCATCCAACATTCACTCACTGCCCTCTCCACCATCAAGTCCTCCTGAACAGCATCCTCTTGACCATGAGGGGGGAGAAGAGAGTACACATGCTCAAGATGATATTCTAGTTTCAGCATCAAAAAGGCCAAGGGATCAACCTAATCTTGTACAAGCCGCTTTAGAGGAAGAAACAAATCAACCTGTGGCCCTCAGAAGAAGTACAAGGCAGAGGTTCCCAGCTGACAATTGGAAGAATACAAGGGTGTACTACAACCACAATGCAGTAGCACATCATGATCAGGGAGTATGTTCTCTAATTACTATTCCTACTAATCATGTTGCTTTCACTGTGAGTTTAGATAAAGAACAGATTCCTAAAAGCTATGAGGAGGCTATGGAGATTAAGGAATGGAGAGATGCCATTCAAGATGAGAAACAAGCTATGGAGAAGAATGGAACCTATGCCCCAGCCATCTTACCAAAAGGAAAAAAGGCTGTAAGTTCAAAATGGATATTCACCATTAAGTATAAAATCAATGGTGAGATAGATAGGTATAAAGCTAGGTTGGTGGCTAGAGGATTCACACAGACTTATGGTGAAGACTATAGGGATACCTTTGCTCCAGTAGCTAAACTTCACTCTGTTAATGTTGTTCTTTCTCTTGCTACTAACCTTGAATGGGACTTGTTCCAAATGGATGTTAAGAATGCTTTCTTACAAGGTGAACTAGAGGAAGAAGTGTAAATGACACCACCACCAGGTTTGGAAGATGAAGTTAATGGTGGCGACACTCTCAGACTAAGAAAGGCAATCTATGGTCTTAAGCAATCTCCAAGAGCTTGGTATCATAAGCTGAATGTAACTCTAAGGGATAGAGGTTTCAAAAGGTCAGAAGTTGAACACATCCTGTTTACACTTAAGAGTAAGGAAGGTATTGTGGTTATACTTATCTATGTGGATGACATAATCATATCAGGAAGTGATAAAGTTGGTATTGAATCAACTAAAACCTATTTGAAAAGTGTTTTTGATATTAAGGATCTAGGAGAATTGAAATATTTCTTAGGAATTGAAATATGTAGATTCAAGGAAGGTCTCTTCTTATCTCAAAGGAAATATATTGTGGATTTACTAACCTCCACAGGCATGTTTGAAGCTAAACCAGCTAAGATACCCCTTGAAGAAGGCTACAAAATAGAACCTGAGGGGGAGCTAGGAAATGACAAGTTTCATGATGCAAAATTGTACAGACAGGTGGTTGGTAAGCTTATTTACTTAACCATCACTAGACCTGACCTATGTTTTGCAGTAAATCAGGTATCTCAACATATGCAAGACCCAAGGACAAGGCATTGGGATATGATCATTCGCATTTTGAGATATCTGCAAGGAACTAAGGAACAAGGTATATGGATGGGATGTAATAAGAACACAGAGGTTGTAGGCTATTGTGATGCAGATTGGGCAGGAGACAGAGAAGATAGGAGAAGCACAACTGGCTATTGCACTTTCATAGGAGGTAATCTTGTAACTTGGAAGACTAAGAAGCAAAAGGTTGTATCTTGTTCTAGTGCAGAGGCTGAATACAGGGCCATGAGGAAGCTCACAACAGAATGCATTTGGTTGAAGCAACTCCTCTTTGACATTTTAGGCGAGAGCTTAGAATCTCCAATCACTGTCCATTGTGATAATCAAGCTGCCATACACATTGCCTCTAACTCTGTGTTTCATGAGAGAACCAAGCATATTGAGGTTGACTGTCATAAGGTAAGGGAAGCTATTGGTAATGGTACAATTCTACCTTGCTACACAAGGAGTGAAGATCAGCTAGCTGATGTGTTTACCAAAGCTGTAACCTTGAAGACAGGCGGTTCCATCTACCCTAGACTTGGTTTGATGTCTCTTCCACACCAATGATCCCAACATGGAGTGTTATACTCTTTTTCCCTAGAAAAGGTTTTGTCCCAATTGGGTTTTCCTTCTCTAGGTTTTTAATGAGGTAATGCTTCATGGTTGCAAGCTTAGGCATTCTCCATGTCTTAAGCTTGAGGGGGAGTGTTGGAATGAAGAAGAATGATGAATGCATCTAAGTGAAGTATTGGCGACATCTCCATGTGTTTGTCTTAGACTTGTGTAGGTTAATGATAAGTGTATCTCTGTATCCAAACAAGTCTAGAATAGGATTAGTATAAATAGATGTCTCTCACTCTCTTTGTAAGTATGAAAATTCATTTTTCTAAAAATCATAATAAGATCATTCTCTTTTCTCTCTAAATCTCTTTCTCTCTCAATCTCTAATTCTCAAATTCTCTCAATCATCAAATCTTTCAATTTGTTTTGCAGTAAATCAGGTGAGCCAGCACATGCAATCTCCTACTGTTAAGCACTGGGAGATGTTAGAAAGAATACTAAGATACTTGAAAGGGACTTATGATCATGGAATCTGGATGAGTTGCAATAAAAACACAGACATAGTAGGATATTGTGATGCTGATTGGGCTGGTGATAGGAATGATAGAAGATCAACAACCGGCTATTGTACCTTTGTGGGAGGAAATCTAGTGACTTGGAAGACTAAGAAACAGAAGGTGGTGTCATGTTCCAGTGCTGAAGCTGAGTATAGAGCCATGAAGAAACTCACAAATGAACTAATTTGGATCAAGGCTGTTCTTAAGGATCTACAAATTGAAGATTCAAGTCCTATCACTATGCATTGTGACAATCAAGCAGCCATTCATATAGCTTCAAACTCAGTATTCCATGAGAGGACCAAGCACATTGAAGTAGATTGCCATAAGGTAAGACAGGCGGTTGAACAGGGAATAGTCTTGCCATGCTATACAAGAAGTTCTGATCAATTGGCAGATGTTTTCACTAAAGCCGCAACTTCAAAGGTGTGTGAGTCCATTTTGCCAAGACTTGGTTTGACAAGCATTGCTGAGTGAGTCCCTTAACTAGAGGAATCATACTCTTTTTCCCTCAAAGTTGTTTTTGTCCCAATTGGGTTTTACACTTTGAGGTTTTTTAATGAGGTGATCTCCTGTAGTTTGTCCAAGCTTAACCATTCATCATAGTTAAGCTTGAGGGGGAGTGTTAGATTTAGGAATGTATAAGGACTAGATTAGGCATATGTTTAGGTTATTAAACACCTCTTGTAATTGCCTATAAATACTCCTTGTACATAACAATTCGATTATATACAATTTCATTCTTCATCTTTCTTTTAATTCTCACACTTCAGACCTTCTAAAACCTTTATCCCTCAAAGTCATACTTAGTTTATGATACCAAGCTCTAGGAGATTGTTTTAACCCATAAATGGCCTTTCTTAATCTCAAAACATTATTACCATTTACTAAATCTTCTAATCCAGGAGGTGGTCTCATGTATACCTCTTCTTCTAATTCTCCTTGAAGAAAGGCATTCTTTACATCCATCTGCCACAACTCCCATTCTAAATTAGTGGCTAAAGAAAGAACAATCCTAACAGTGTGGAGTTTTGCAACCGGTGCAAATGTATCTCCAAAATCTTCACCATATGTTTGAGTGAACCCTCTAGCAACTAATCTAGCCTTATACCTTTCAATCTCACCATTACTTTTGTATTTAATGGTGAAAACCCATTTTGAACTTACCGCTTTCTTACCTTTGGGTAGATATGATTCATCCCAAGTATGATTTCTTATCATTGCCTCTTTTTCATCTTGAACAGCATCTCTCCATACTTTTAGCTCCATAGCTTCCTCATATGTGTTAGGAATTTGATTTTGGTCCAGAGAGCTTATGAATACCTGGTAATCTTCTGGAAAATAAGCAAAAGAGCAAGTTGCTTGTATAGGATGTTCCACAGCATTAGCATTATAGTAAACCCTAGTATTGATCCAGTTGGCTGGATCTTTTCTAATCCTTGTACTTCTTCTTAGTATTTGAGGTGATTCAATAACAGCTATCTCATGATCATCTTCAGCTTCTATTCCTTGTGGACTTTGGATGTGGTCATGGTCTTGATCGGAAACCATAGAACTACTCTCCCCCTCACGAACATGACCGCGATCCAATGTGGACAATGAGCCAGGTAAATGCTCCCCCTCACGAACAGGCCATGATTCACAATCAAAACTTTGCGTACCTCGTACCTGACCATGCTCAGTCCTTGCAGAACCATGATCATTGCCAACCGGGACAATCACATTTGAATCTAATGTATGCTCCTGTCTCTGCGGTACCTCCTGAGAAACTTCCGGACCAATGACCGGCTTTAATGCTGGCTGCCTAGAAACATCAAAACTTTCTAACAACTTTTTAAGATAAGCATTAGCATCATCACTAGATTTAGAGATGTCTTGTATAGTTTCCCAAGTGCCATCAGTATAATAAGACTTATTTTCCAAAAATTTAACATCCCTTGAAACTAATACCCTTTGTAATTCAGGATCATAGCATTTATAACCTTTTTGAGTGGAAGAATAGCCTATAAAGATTGCTTTAGTACTTTTTTCATCCAACTTGTTCCTGTTATTCCCTGGTATGAAAACATAACACACACAACCAAACACTTTTAAATGATCAAGGTGTGGTTTAATGTTGTTTAATACCTCAAATGGTGACATGTCATGAAGAACTTTAGTTGGTGTTCTATTAATCAAATAGCAAGCTGTAAGCACTGCATCTCCCCAAAATCTCTTAGGCACATTCCTATGAAACATCATAGATCTGGCTACCTCCATAAGATGCCGGTTTTTGCGCTCAGCCACACCATTCTGCTCAGGTGTGTATGGGCAAGTAGTTTGATGAAGAATTCCATATTTGAGAAGATAATCTCTGAAAGCCTTACTTGTATATTCTCCTCCATTATCAGTCCTAAAAACTTTCATCTTTGCATTATATTGGTTAGTGACATAAGAATGAAAGTTAATGAAAGATTCTAGAACTCTATCTTTGGAAGGAAGTAAAGTAATCCATGTATATTTAGATTTCTCATCTATGAATGTAACAAAGTATTTTTGTTGTTCTCTAGAAGCACAAGGAGCTGTCCAAACATCAGAATGAATTAAATCAAAGCAATGATCATAAGTAGTAGATGAATTAGGAAAAACTGTCTTGCAATGTTTACCAAGGATGCAAGCTTCACATTCATTTTGATTAAAAGAAATTTTTGGAAACATGAGTTCAAGAGCTTTAAAATGAGGATGGCCTAATCTAGCATGCCACAATGATCCATCATTCATCTCATTACTACTAGACAAACAAGATACTCCACTAGAAGATAGGTCACTTAAAACGTAAAGATCATCCTTAGTACAGCCTCTGCCAAGTACTTTCTTTGTGTCAATATCCTGAAAACAACACTCATTAGGACTAAAAATCACATTGCAATTTAAGTCAGTTGTAGCTCTTTTCACAGAAACCAAATTTGATGTAAAAGATGGCATATAAAATGCTTTACTATCTTTTTCAAACAATCTTAGATTACCTATACCTTTGATTGGAATTTTAGTTCCATTTGCAATAACAACATTTCCTAGGGCAGGTTCTAAGTCATTTATCAACCCTATATCACTAATCATGTGATGGGATGCTCCAAAATCAACAATTAAAGGCTTATTACTAGCATGAACATTATAAGAAGCATGAAGTGATTTACCAACAATTTTACCAGAATTCTCTTGGAGGGCTTTGATGATAGCATCTAGATCAGACTTGGTAACATAGTCTTGGCCGGATGATGAAGAGGCAAGTTGCACTTCCTTTCCTGGTCTTTGTACATTCTCAATGGTAGTCATGGGCCGTGAGACAGGAAAAGGAGCACTCACTTGATTTCCTTTCCCAGTTAAGTTGTTTTTGAACCCAGTTGTCCTGTTACCATTGTTGAAGTCACGCCACCTTGGTATGGAAGCCGGTTTCAGGTGTGGATGGAGTGTCCAACACTGGTCCTTATTATGACCTTTCCTCTTACAGTGAGCACATACCAACACTCGCCTATCATCCCCTCTGAAGAAACTTTTATTTGCGGTAACCAAATCCCCTTTACTTCCAAACAAACCTTGTGAACCCTGCTCTTTTTGGACTTTAGCACACACATCATCCAAGCTTGGTAACTTGTCTTCTCGTAGCAGGTGTTTAATCAAGTCAGTATAGCTTGAGTTCAAGGTCATTAAGAGTCCAAAGACTTTGTCTTGCTCCCTTCTCTCATGTAGGGTCATTGGATCAGTAGTAGCTGGTCTCAACATTTCTAGCTCTGCCCAAAGAGCTCTATAAGTTCCAAAGTGTTTGGTAAATTCCACCTCCTCCTGTCTAAGTTCACTAAGTGATTTCTTGACCTCAAAGATCCTCATTAAATTGGAAGTATTCCCATAGACATTCTGAAGGGTATCCCACAAATCTTTTGCATTTTCACAGTATGAGTAGGCTTCTAGCAGAGACTTTTCAAGAGAATTTTGTAAAATGGATAGAACCATTTGATCCTCCTGGAACCATTTACCTTCTTCCTCAGAATGAACTTCCTGATCCTCCAAAACCTCTCCTTCTACGACATGGTTAGGTGCATTATTGTGAAGAATATGTGACCATAAACCCCTACTACACAATGTCGTCTTCATAGTTCTAGTCCAGAGGAGATAGTTTGCTCCTTTGAGTATGATTGGTGCCATTATGACTTGTTTATGAAATTCCATAGATGCAGCCTGTGAATCACCTCACACCTTCTGATAGAGACAATGTGTGTTGAACAAACAGAGCAAACAAGAGCCGCAGCAACACAATATACAAGACCTTGTACCCTTGATCAATTCGCTTCAAACCACAGACGTCACACTATCACAAACTAATTCGATTCTGTACTAATAGCTTGAGGTGCAAGGAGCAAGATCGAGATGATAAACTTTCAAAGATTTCTCCTAATCACTTATTCTGCATCTATATGTATCAGTCCTTTAATGGTTATATGCAGGAAGAATCGAGAACAGACCTGATACTTTGCACACTGATGATCACAGAGAATCAAGAACAGAATTCGAATTGAATCGAATTACTCAGTCCAGAAAAAAAAAAACTTATCTTCCAAGAACAAACTCGCGCCAAAAAAAAACAGAGACTCTTGATGATAGATTCGTTTCTTCACTGAATGTAGAAGCCGGATTGATCGGAGATGAGAAACGATCGAAGCAGAGAACAAACACCGGTGGATTGAAGATCGATCTCAAATCAAATCGATATGTCGATCTTTTCTTGTGATCGACGAAATCGAAAGAAAATCCAATGAACAATGCTCGTTTCGAGATATTGAACCACAGAATCTATGTTGACGCTAGATTGGATCAATGATCGGCACTTTCTGTTGATTTTTCACCGATCAATAAACCAGAAACTGGAGAAATTTCGAAGATCGGTATCTTGCGTGAGAGAGAAGCGAAGAACACTTTCGCGATTTGCAGAACCAGAAATCCGATCACAGAAAAATTAATCGACGATCCAAACGACTGAAGATCGGCTCCTTCTGAAGACAATCAGCAAGTTTCAAAGATCCAGAGAGATCAATCCACGAAATCGAAGATTTTTCGAAGAACAGATTCAAACAAGATTTTGGCGCCAAAACTACAAGATCGAGATTTATGTTGCAAACCGTGCAATCGACGAGTCAACTCAAAGATTCCGATGAAGATTAGATCAGAAGCCACAGATTGAAGATGAAAAACGCCGGAAAACCTTTGCAGAATCACCAGAAACGTGATGAAGAATCAAGAATACTCCCGCAACCGATTTGGATTCAACGATTAAGAATCACCCAAGGATATTTCGAATGAAGAAAGAAGAATTTGCAGGAAAACCTGCTCTGATACCATGTGAGAATTAAGAATGTGATTGAAGATTATGAAAGAATCAACAGAGTTTAGTATAAGAATGAAGAAGAATGCAGAACATTAGAGAGAAAGAGAAAGAATTCGATTAAGAAGAGTTAGAGAAAAATGAAGTATTTTCACATTAATGAATCAATGTGTACATCAGGTATTTATAGTAGATTATAAGATGTAACATGGCCATAGCCTTACACTTATTATTCGAAAGTAAATCCTAAGTATAGACCTTCTCTTTTTCTAAGAGTCATTAAACACTCCTTTTCTACACAGTCTACCTCTATGTGTTTTGTCCTCTCATGGAAAACTGAGTTAGATGCAATATGAATGGCAGCCTGGTTGTCACAATGCATAGTAATAGGACTTGAGTCTTCAATCTGTAAATCCCTAAGCACCGCCTTGATCCATATCAACTCATTGGTAAGCTTCTTCATTGCTCTATATTCAGCTTCAGCACTAGAACATGAGACAACCTTTTGTTTCTTAGTCTTCCATGTCACAAGTGAAAGATTTGATGATTGAGAGAATTTGAGAATCAGAGATTGAGAGAGAAAGAGATTAGAGAGAAAAAGAGATTGATGTTATTAAGATTTTTAGAAAAATGAATTTCTTATTGGACAGTGGCGTTACTAAAGGCAGCTCAGTCTAGTGTGATAAGCACTCTGGTCACTTGATAAGGAAGGGATAGTCACACATGATAAGATGAGAAGATAAGGAAGCATGTATGTTGATAAGTTCAGTTGCAACGGTCCTATATGTACTCTTACTTATCCCTAGCCTAGGCGACCTAGGAGTCTTTCTATTTAAGGCTATGCAGCCTCCTTGTAATCGCTCACTCTAATATAATAAGATTCTATTCTATTCCTCTTATGGCTAAACTCTATATGTTCTTGATATGTTCTTGATGTTTATAATCTAATCTATTCAAAACTTCTCCTTAATCTTTCCTAAAACTAACATGGTATCAGAGCAGGATATGATTCTCACATAGCTTCCGCATTCTTACACTCATTCCTTCTCTTCTACTCTTTATATTTCTGGCTATACCCCAAACGCTTCCCTTGAGATAAACATGTTTAAGTCTGTCTTCTCTGAGATCCAGGATCCTCAGAACCATGGGTGATGAGTTGAAGAAGACTAGGCATGGTTATCTCTCGCGTTTAAGTTGTTTTCAAGTTTAGCCGGCTTTTTCACCATTGTTGTACGGACACATTTCTGGATAGTGAGTTCTTAGTGTAAAAATAGCTGCTTTCTGTGTTGGGGTAGTAAAAGGAGTAAGCTTGAACTCATTCATGGCCTAAATAATACAAGGGGAGTTGTTTAGAGCTAAGTGGGTGTGTGTCCGTACTCACCTTCTTCGACCAAACCCGAACCAGAGTCCGTACACTACACCAAAACTGTCTAAAAATAGCTCATTTATCCTAAAGGTAGGTCATTTCTAGCTTACCAAAGAACGGCTTAAGGTCTTAGAAGGGTAGAGTTGCATCCTGAGCATAAACCTTCTTAAACCTTGTGCACCCTGTTTTTCTCAAACCCTCGTGTCTCTGTTTCTGGGTTCACCTTTTTTTTTCATAAAACCTACCCCTTTCAAGATGGAGAACACACGGCCCATGGTCATTCCAGTCACCCTCAAAGGCCTTAACTACCTTCTCTGGTCTAGAATGGTAAAAACTACTCTCGGTGGCCGAGGACTTGGAATGCATCTCCTTCTTGATGAAGCTCCACCTAAGACGTTTCAACAGGAGGATGGACAGGAGATTATGATTGTGGATGAAGAAAAATGGATTCAAGAGGATCAGTTTGTTCTGTCTATCATTCAAAGTTCATTGGATGGACCTATCTTGGAGGCATACTCGTATTGTGAAAGTGCTAGGGAGCTATGGGAAACACTCAAGAAGGTTTACGGTAACACTACAAATTTAAGTAGGGTGTTTGAAGTGAAGAGAGCAATCAACAACCTTCACCAAGAGGACTTGGAGTTTACAGCTCATTTTGGCAAGTTTCGCTCCTTGTGGGCTGAGCTTGAAATGTTGAGACCGAACTCAACTGATCCAGAGGTTCTCCTTGCAAGACGTGAACAAGACAAGGTCTTTGGTCTCCTTCTCACCCTGAATCCTATGTACAATGACTTGATCAAGCACCTCCTGAGATCAGATAAGCTTCCATCCCTAGAAGAAGTTTGCGCTTACATCCAGAGGGAACAAGGCTCTCATGGTCTTCTAAGTGGAAAGGGAGAGCTTGTGACAGCAAACAAAGGTGTCTACTTCAAGCAAGATGACAGAAGGGGGTCGTTCTGTGAGCACTGCAAGAGGAAGGGCCATACTAAGGAAAAATGCTGGATTCTCCACCCACATCTCAAGCCATCCAAGTTCAGAGATGTCCGAGCCAATATCACCAAGGCTAAAGCTGACCAGGGAACATCCTCACGCAATCCAGAGGAAGATGGAATGGCGGTGATCAATGCTCAAGCTGCACAAGTAGCCGGTCAAGATCAAGTGGTGAAGCGGTCAGAACTGGATGCTCTTATCAAAGCCCTGAAAGAAAGCTATGGTAATGGTATGGGGTTCTCTTTTCATGCTACTGCTCATACTATAAAACTGGATGAAAGACCATTAGTGATTGATTCTGGAGCATCCCATCATATGATTAGCAATATTGAACTGATTAAGGACTTAGAACCGGCTAAGGGTCATGTTGTGATTGCAAATGGGGATAGAATTCCAATTAAAGGGGTAGGAAACTTAGAACTATTTGATAGAAAGACTAAAGCTTTCTTTATGCCTGATTTCACCTCTAATTTAGTTTCTGTTCATAAGGCCACAAATGACTTGGATTGCAATGTTATCTTCACTCCTAATGATGTACATTTTCAGGATATTAAGACAAGCAAGTTGCTTGGGAAAGGAAGAACTAAGGATGGTCTTTATCTGCTGGGAAATGATCAACCTTTAGCTTCTGTTTTATGTTCTTTAAATTCTACTCCTGTTTATGCTAATAATGTGTTATGGCACGCTAGACTAGGACACCCTCACTCTCGGGCTTTAGGCTTGATGTTACCTAATGTTGTGTTTAAAAATGATAATTGTGAGGCATGTATCTTAGGTAAACATTGCAAGTCTGTTTTCACTAAGTCTGGAACCGTTTATGAAAAGTGTTTTGATCTTGTGCATTCAGATGTGTGGACTGCTCCTTGCTTATCTAGAGAGAATCAGAAATATTTCATTACTTTCATAGATGAGAAATCCAAATACACCTGGATAACCTTAATGCAATCAAAGGATAGAGCTTTAGAGGCCTTTGTGAACTTTCAAAATTATATCACTAACCACTTCAATGCAAAGATTAAAATCTTTAGAACAGACAATGGTGGAGAGTATACAAGTCATGCCTTCAGAGATCATCTCAATAAGCACGGAATTCTCCATCAAACGAGTTGTCCCTACACACCCCAACAGAATGGTGTGGCTGAGAGAAAGAATCGTCACCTGATGGAAGTAGCCAGGGCAATGATGTTTCATACAAAGGTTCCTAAGAGGTTTTGGGGAGATGCTGTCCTTACCGCATGTTATCTTATTAACAGGACTCCTACCCGAGTCCTCAATGATCTCTCCCCATTTGAGGTATTAAACGCTCTTAAACCTTCTCTAACCCACTTGAGAGTGTTTGGTTGCCTGTGCTTTGTTTTGATTCCAGGAGAGAACCGAACCAAGCTTGACGCTAAGAGTGCACGGTCCATGTTCATTGGGTATTCTACTACCCAAAGAGGCTACAAGTGCTATGACCCTGAAGCTAGGAAGGTGTTGGTGTCTCGTGATGTTAAGTTTATTGAGAACACTGGCTACTATAGTGATCAAAAGTGGGATAACTTGGTTGATCTTGCTGGTTCTTCCCTGGACCGGGCCACTAGCCTTCGGAATATCCTTGATCATCTTGGCATACCTTCACCATTCCAACCTGGTTCTACCGGTGTTCCATGTCCTCAACCTAGTTCATGTCCTGTTCCTGGCTTGGCTCCTGTTCAACCAGCTGTCCCGCATGAAATTACCTCGACCTGGTCAGAACCTAGCTCACCCGGAGGTGGTCCAACATTGTCCCGGACTGGACCAAGCTTGCCGCAGCAAGACCTTAACTCTTCCCGGCCAGACATTGATCGTGAGGGGGGACATCTTGAAGAAGACAGTGATCAAGAGAGGACCGGCTCTTCTTCTGAAGGTCACGATCAAAGGCAAGAGCGGGAAGAAGAACCATCAGGGACAGCTCAACCTCTAAGGAGAAGCACAAGACTCAGGAAGGATCCATCAAACTGGGTGAACACAAGGGTCTATTACAATGCAAATGCGGTTGCTCATCCCTCTCAAGTTGTTTGCTCATTTGCTTCATTCCCTGAAGAGCACAAGACCTTTATTAGCAGCCTGGATCAGGGACACATTCCAACATCCTATGAAGAGGCTAAGGAACTCAAAGTCTGGAGGGATGCTATAAGTGATGAGACAGAGGCCATGGAAAGGAATCACACATGGGATGAAGCCGTGTTACCCAAGGGAAAGAAGGCAGTGAGCTCAAAGTGGGTATTTACGATCAAATACAAGAGTAATGGAGATGTGGAAAGATATAAGGCCAGGTTGGTCGCAAGAGGCTTCACTCAGACCTATGGAGAAGATTTTGGTGATACCTTTGCCCCTGTAGCAAAACTCCATACCGTGAGGATTGTCCTATCCTTAGCAACAAATCTGGATTGAGAATTGTGGCAGATGGATGTAAAGAATGCCTTCTTGCAAGGAGAGCTAGAGGAAGAGGTGTACATGCGGCCACCTCCAGGTCTAGAAGGGATTGTTCAACCAGGCAAGGTCTTGAGATTGAGAAAGGCTATTTATGGATTAAAACAATCACCTAGGGCCTGGTATCACAAGTTAAGCATGACACTAAGGGACAGAGGATTCAGGAAATCAGAAGCTGATCACACACTGTTCACATCTCCTAGCCGGTCAGGTATCATAGTTGTGTTGGTCTATGTGGATGATATCATTATCACAGGTGATGATAGGGAAGGGATCAAGGAAACCAAAGCCTACCTTAAGTCCATCTTTGACATTAAAGATTTAGGCTTGCTTAAGTATTTCCTAGGGATTGAGATATGTCGCTCTAAAGAGGGATTATTCTTATCTCAAAGGAAATACACACTTGACCTTTTGTCTGAAACAGGAAAGCTAGATGCAAAACCAGTGACCACACCTCTGGAGAACAGTTACAAAGCTATCAATGAGGGGGAGCTTGAAGATCAACCATTCAATAATCCGCAACTCTACAGAAGACTAGTAGGTAAGTTAATCTATTTAACTCTTACTAGACCTGATCTTTGCTTTTCTGTGAATCAGGTTAGCCAGCATATGCAAGAGCCGAAGGTCCATCATTGGAACATGCTGGAGAGAATTCTTAGATACTTGAGAGGAACTTCTGAGCAAGGAATCTGGATGGGAGCCAATGGAAGCTCAGAAATAGTGGGATACTGTGATGCTGACTGGACTGGTGATAGAGAAGACAGGAGGTCTACCACAGGCTACTGTACCTTTGTTGGTGGAAACTTGGTCACATGGAAGACAAAGAAGCAGAAGATTGTGTCTTGTTCAAGCGCAGAGGCTGAATATCGTGCAATGAAGAAGCTCACCAATGAGTTAACATGGATCAAGGCCATTCTGAAGGACTTGGGTATAGAAACAGTTAGACCAATGACCATGCATTGCGACAACCAAGCAGCCATTCACATAGCATCCAATTCTGTATTCCACGAGAGAACTAAACACATAGAAGTTGACTGTCACAAGGTGAGGCAAGCAGTGGAGCAAGGAGTAGTCTTACCATGCTACACCAGAAGTATGGATCAACTTGCGGATATCTTCACCAAGGCAACAACTTCTAAGGTATATGAGTCCATTCTACCTAGGCTTGGACTCTTTGATATGTCTTATCCATGAATCCTCTAATCATAAACAATCATACTCTTTTTCCCTTATGGTGCTTTTGTCCCATTGGGTTTTACATCATAAGGTTTTTAATGAGGTGGTTGTTTATGATTTCCAAGCTAAGTTCTTCATCAGAATTTAGCTTGAGGGGGAGTATTGGACAGTGGCGTTACTAAAGGCAGCTCAGTCTAGTGTGATAAGCACTCTGGTCACTTGATAAGGAAGGGATAGTCACACATGATAAGATGAGAAGATAAGGAAGCATGTATGTTGATAAGTTCAGTTGCAACGGTCCTATATGTACTCTTACTTATCCCTAGCCTAGGCGACCTAGGAGTCTTTCTATTTAAGGCTATGCAGCCTCCTTGTAATCGCTCACTCTAATATAATAAGATTCTATTCTATTCCTCTTATGGCTAAACTCTATATGTTCTTGATATGTTCTTGATGTTTATAATCTAATCTATTCAAAACTTCTCCTTAATCTTTCCTAAAACTAACATTTCTTACTTACAAAGTGAGAGAGAACATCTATTTATACTAATCCTATTCTAGACTTGTTTGGATACAGAGATACTCTTATCATTAACCTACACAAGTCTAAGATATACTCATAGTGAAGACGTCTACAAGACACTCAAATACATTCACCAATCTTCTTCATTCCAACACTCCCCCTCAAGCTTAAGACATGAACAATGCCTAAGCTTGCAACCATGAATCATTACCTCATTAAAAACCTAGAGAAGGAAAACCCAATTGGGACAAAACCTTTTCTAGGGAAAAAGAGTATAACACTCCATGTTAGGATCATTGGTGTGGAAGAGACATCAAACCAAGTCTAGGGTAGATGGAACCGCCTGTCTTCAAAGTTACAGCTTTGGTAAACACATCAGCTAGCTGATCTTCACTCCTTGTGTAGCAAGGTATAATTGTACCATTTCCAATAGCTTCTCTTACCTTATGGCAGTCAACCTCAATATGCTTTGTTCTCTCATGAAACACAGAGTTAGAGGCAATGTGTATGGCAGCTTGATTACCACAATGGACAGTGATTGGTGATTCTAAGCTCTCGCCTAAAATGTCAAAGAGGAGTTGCTTCAACCAGATGCGTTCTGTTGTGAGCTTCCTCATAGCCCTGTATTCAGCTTCTGCACTAGAACAAGACACAACCTTTTGCTTCTTAGTCTTCCAAGTTACAAGATTACCTCCTATGAAGGTACAATATATAAGTTTTAGAGATTCAAGTTTATAGAGTTTTATAGAGTTTTAGAGAGCTAGAGAGATTTAGGGAGTTTAGAGAGTATGAGAAACATGTTTTTATTATTCGAATTGCTTGAATACAAGAGAAGGCCTTAGAGGTCCTTTTATAGCAAAATAAATAAACCTAGGTGCTTCTACTTTAGGTAAAGATGAGAGGACTCCTTTTGTGCTGGCGGCTTCCTTCCCCTTTTGTGCTGGCATGGATGAGTCACCAGCCCTTCTAGAAGATCCTACTAGCCGTTAGCACCCTCATTTCCTTTGATTGAATGCACCTTCATTCCAACACTCCCCCTCAAGTTTAAATCATTGGTGAATGATTAAAACTTGGACACCAAGAGGATTCACCTCATTAAAAACCTTAAAATGCAAAACCCAGTGGGACAAAAGCATTTTAAGGGAAAAAGAGTATGAATCCTTCTTGATAGGGAAGTTACTGGAATGGGAGAGATGTGAGTCCAAGCTTTGAATGAATGAACTCACAAACCCTTACACTTGCTGCCTTAGTGAATATGTCTGCCAATTGATCAGAACTCTTGGTATAGCATGGAAGTATAATTCCTTGAGCCACGGCCTCTCTCACCTTGTGGCAGTCAACTTCAATGTGCTTAGTGCGTTCATGAAAGACAGAATTGGATGCAATATGAATGGCCGCCTGGTTGTCACAATGCATTGTGATTGGTGTATTGCTTTCAATGTTGAAGTCTTTGAGGAGAGCCTTTAGCCATATACACTCAGTGGTTAGTTTCCTCATGGCCCGGTACTCAGCTTCAGCACTTGAGCAGGATACTACCTTCTGCTTCTTGGTCTTCCAAGTGACAAGATTTCCTCCTATAAAGGTGCAATATCCTGTGGTTGATTTCCTGTCTTTCCTATCCCCAGCCCAATCAGCATCACAGTAGCCAACGATCTCAGCATTCTTATTCTTTCCCATCCAAACTCCTTGAGTGTAAGTCCCTTTAAGATATCTTAAGATGCGTTGAATCATCATCCAGTGGTTCTTCTTAGGAGCTTGCATATACTGGCTTACCTGATTCACAGCAAAACATAAGTCAGGTCTTGTAATAGTTAAGTAGATGAGCTTACCAACAAGTTTTCTGTAGAGCTTAGGGTCTTCGAATGCTTCTCCTTCTGGCTCCCCCTCAGTTTCAACTTTGTATCCTTCCTCTAAGGGGGTTCTAACCGCCTTTGCCTCCATCATTCCTGCATTGGTTAGTAGGTCTCTAACATATTTTCTTTGTGAGATAAACAGTCCATCTTTAAACCTGCATACTTCAATGCCCAAGAAATACTTAAGTTCACCAAGATCTTTTATATCAAACATAGACTTAAGGTATTCTTTTGTAGAAGCAATTCCTACCTTGTCATTCCCTGAGATGATAATATCATCTACATATATGAGAATGACAACTATACCTTCTTGGCTGTGGAGGGTGAACAAGGTGTGATCGGATTCAGATCTCCTAAAGCCTCTGTCTATGAGAGTAACATTCAACTTGTGGTACCAGGCTCTAGGAGACTGTTTTAGCCCGTAAATTGCCTTTCTTAGTCTCAGGACTTTCCCTGGTGCAACAGAGTCTTCCAATCCAGGTGGTGGAGTCATGTATGAAAGATTTGATGATTGAGAGAATTTGAGAATTAGAGATTGAGAGAGAAAGAGATTTAGAGAGAAAAGAGAATGATCTTATTATGATTTTTAGAAAAATGAATTTTCATACTTACAAAGAGAGTGAGAGACATCTATTTATACTAATCCTATTCTAGACTTGTTTGGATACAGAGATACACTTATCATTAACCTACACAAGTCTAAGACAAACACATGGAGATGTCGCCAATACTTCACTTAGATGCATTCATCATTCTTCTTCATTCCAACACTCCCCCTCAAGCTTAAGACATGGAGAATGCCTAAGCTTGCAACCATGAAGCATTACCTCATTAAAAACCTAGAGAAGGAAAACCCAATTGGGACAAAACCTTTTCTAGGGAAAAAGAGTATAACACTCCATGTTGGGATCATTGGTGTGGAAGAGACATCAAACCAAGTCTAGGGTAGATGGAACCGCCTGTCTTCAAGGTTACAGCTTTGGTAAACACATCAGCTAGCTGATCTTCACTCCTTGTGTAGCAAGGTAGAATTGTACCATTACCAATAGCTTCCCTTACCTTATGACAGTCAACCTCAATATGCTTGGTTCTCTCATGAAACACAGAGTTAGAGGCAATGTGTATGGCAGCTTGATTATCACAATGGACAGTGATTGGAGATTCTAAGCTCTCGCCTAAAATGTCAAAGAGGAGTTGCTTCAACCAAATGCATTCTGTTGTGAGCTTCCTCATGGCCCTGTATTCAGCCTCTGCACTAGAACAAGATACAACCTTTTGCTTCTTAGTCTTCCAAGTTACAAGATTACCTCCTATGAAAGTGCAATAGCCAGTTGTGCTTCTCCTATCTTCTCTGTCTCCTGCCCAATCTGCATCACAATAGCCTACAACCTCTGTGTTCTTATTACATCCCATCCATATACCTTGTTCCTTAGTTCCTTGCAGATATCTCAAAATGCGAATGATCATATCCCAATGCCTTGTCCTTGGGTCTTGCATATGTTGAGATACCTGATTTACTGCAAAACATAGGTCAGGTCTAGTGATGGTTAAGTAAATAAGCTTACCAACCACCTGTCTGTACAATTTTGCATCATGAAACTTGTCATTTCCTAGCTCCCCCTCAGGTTCTATTTTGTAGCCTTCTTCAAGGGGTGTCTTAGCTGGTTTAGCTTCAAACATGCCTGTGGAGGTTAGTAAATCCACAATATATTTCCTTTGAGATAAGAAGAGACCTTCCTTGAATCTACATATTTCAATTCCTAAGAAATATTTCAATTCTCCTAGATCCTTAATATCAAAAACACTTTTCAAATAGGTTTTAGTTGATTCAATACCAACTTTATCACTTCCTGATATGATTATGTCATCCACATAGATAAGTATAACCACAATACCTTCCTTACTCTTAAGTGTAAACAGGGTGTGTTCAACTTCTGACCTTTTGAAACCTCTATCCCTTAGAGTTACATTCAGCTTATGATACCAAGCTCTTGGAGATTGCTTAAGACCATAGATTGCCTTTCTTAGTCTGAGAGTGTTGCCACCATTAACTTCATCTTCCAAACCTGGTGGTGGTGTCATGTACACTTCTTCCTCTAGTTCACCTTGTAAGAAAGCATTCTTAACATCCATTTGGAACAAGTCCCATTCAAGGTTAGTAGCAAGAGAAAGAACAACATTAACAGAGTGAAGTTTAGCTACTGGAGCAAAGGTATCTCTATAGTCTTCACCATAAGTCTGTGTGAATCCTCTAGCCACCAACCTAGCTTTATACCTATCTATCTCACCATTGCTTTTATACTTAATGGTGAATATCCATTTTGAACTTACAGCCTTTTTTCCTTTTGGTAAGATGGCTGGGGCATAGGTTCCATTCTTCTCCATAGCTTGTTTCTCATCTTGAATGGCATCTCTCCATTCCTTAATCTCCATAGCCTCCTCATAGCTTTTAGGAATCTGTTCTTTATCTAAACTCACAGTGAAAGCAACATGATTAGTAGGAATAGTAATTAGAGAACATACTCCCTGATCATGATGTGCTACTGCATTGTGGTTGTAGTACACCCTTGTATTCTTCCAATTGTCAGCTGGGAACCTCTGCCTTGTACTTCTTCTGAGGGCCACAGGTTGATTTGTTTCTTCCTCTAAAGCGGCTTGTACAAGATTAGGTTGATCCCTTGGCCTTTTTGATGCTGAAACTAGAATATCATCTTGAGCATGTGTACTCTCTTCTCCCCCCTCATGGTCAAGAGGATGCTGTTCAGGAGGACTTGATGGTGGAGAGGGCAGTGAGTGAATGTTGGATGAACTTGAAGTACTAGCGCCACTAGATGAATCATGGACAGCCCCGGGGACTAAGGTAGGACGAGACGAGCTTGAAGCAACGTCACATGGATCATGTGTTGACTGGTCAGGTTCAGGGACGGTTTCACTTCTTGGACGGTCATGACCAGAAGTCGTCCGGTTGGATGCAGCCGGATCATGCCAGCTATTAGTCGGACCTGGACCCTGTTGCTGCGGTACATGGACAGGAGCTGGTTGGTGAGGCTGGACTATGCCAAGGTTTTCTAAAATTTTCCTTAGGTTCTCAGCCTGATCAGAATTTGATGTAGATATGTCTTTAAGATCTTCCCAAGTTCCATCTTCATAGAATCCTTTATTCTCTTGGAACTTGACATCCCTAGACACCAGAACCCTTCTAGATTCTGGATTGTAGCATTTGTATCCTTTCTGAGTAGGGGAGTATCCTAGAAACATAGCCTTGATGCTTTTTGGTTCCAGCTTATTCCTAAGTTCCCCTGGCACCAAAACAAAACAAACACACCCAAAAATTCTTAAATGATCAATAATTGGCTTGGTTTTGTTTAATACCTCAAAAGGACTCAAATCATCTAGAACTTTGGTTGGAGTTCTATTGATTAGATAACATGCAGTTAGTAATGCATCTCCCCAAAATCTTTTGGGAACCTTCTTGTGAAACATCATTGTTCTCACAACCTCCATCAAATGTCTGTTTTTCCTCTCAGCTACTCCATTTTGTTGTGGAGTGTAAGGACAGCTTGTTTGATGTTCAATGCCATGCTTGGCTAGGTGTTGCTGAAACTTGGTACTAGTATACTCCCCTCCATTGTCAGTCCTAAAAATCTTTAACTTGGCATTATATTGGTTAGTAACATATGTCTGAAAGTTAAGAAAAGCATCAAACACCCTATCCTTTGAATTAAGCAATGTTACCCAAGTATACTTAGATTTTTCATCAATAAAAGTAACAAAATACTTTTGATTTTCTCTAGAAGGAAAGGGAGATGTCCAAACATCAGAATGTACTAAATCAAAGCAATTATCATAAGCATGAGATGATTGTTCAAAAACTGCTCTACTATGCTTTCCAAGAATACAAGATTCACAAATGTGATTAAGCAATTTTATTCCAGGTACAGTCAATTCAAGGGCTCTAGAATGGGGATGTCCTAGTCTAGCATGCCACAATTCAGCATTTAAGGTCATATCAACTTTATTTGCACACGGTTGTAATGGGAAGGCAGGTAAATCTTCTAGCACATACAAGTCATTCCTTGTAGTTCCTTGGCCAAACTTCCTACTTGTCTCAATATCCTGAAAGTAAAAATCATTAGGACCAAAGATAGCTTGACAATTCAAATCAGTAGTAGCTCTTTTAACAGAGAGTAAATTGGATGTAAAAGAAGGCATATAAAAAGCCTTGGATTCCTTATCAAACACCCTAAGGTTACCTACTCCTTTAATTGGTACATTAACTCCATTTGCAATCACAACACTTCCTAAGGCAGGTTCAACATTGTCTAGCAAACCTAAGTCTTTAATCATATGATGAGATGCACCAGAATCAACAATTAAGGAGTTAGAAGCCATAGATGTGTTTAAGGAAACATGATAAGTTTTACCCAATACATTACCAGACTTGAATGCCTTGAGAAGATTTTCTAGATCAGCCCTTGTGACATATTCATTTTGGTTAGCCATAGTTGAAGAGGATGCATTCGCCGGTTCCATGGTACACGCACTTGAGCTACCTACAACATGAACCATGTTAGAAGAACCAGGACCGGTTGAAGATTTCTTGCTCCTCTCAACAAACCAGCTAGGCTTGAGTTCTGGATGAAGCACCCAACACTCCTTCTTGCTATGGCCTGTTCTCTTACAATGGTCACACAGCTGCTTCTTCCTCTTGATGTCAGCTGGAGCCGATCGAAAAACACCCTTATGCGCCACCACCATTTCACTTTTGTGCCCAAAGAGTTCATGTGACCCCTGTTCCTTTTGAATCTTTGCACAAACATCCTCAAGACTTGGTAGCTTATCTTCCCTGAGAATATGTTTTATCAAGTCAGTGTATGAATTGTTCAAAGTCAAAAGCAGCCCAAACACCTTATCTTGCTCTCTCCTTTCAAGAAGAGTGAGTGGATCAATTGAAGCTGGTCTAAGCATCTCCAGCTCTGCCCACAAGGCTCTGAATGATCCATAGTGTTTGGTAAACTCAACATCTTCCTGTTTAAGCTCATTCAAAGCTTTCTTTACCTCAAATATTCTTAAGAGGTTAGTAGTATTGCCATAAACTGTCTTTAATGTCTCCCAAAGTTCCTTAGCACTAGAGCAATAAGAGTATGCTTCGAAAAGAGAACTAGCTAGAGAGCATTGAAGAATAGCCAATACCATTTGATCTTGCTGAAACCAGAGGGCATGTTCAGCATGTTCAACTTGAGATTCATCATCGGTTAGCATAGGTGCGGATTGCTGAATGTGATTCCACAGCCCTTTGCTGCATAGAGTGGTCCGTATCGTCCTGGACCAAAGCAAATAATTTGCTCCTTGAAGCATTACAGGAGCTTTCATTTGAGGATTCATCTCCATTGGATCGAATTCAAGTCTGCACAGACAAAAACAACAAGCGCAGCCACACACGAACCAACAAGAGACCAAGACGAGATAACCACACTTTCAGCAGACTACTACTTGCCTAATCCGTCAACAATTAACTTCAAATACTCCACACAATGAACCAGCAGAAGATCCAGAGAAAAAAAATTGAGTTTATCACCAATTTTGAATTTCCCGCCTAAATCAGTTAGATCCTAGCTTCCTTCTTTTGCAAGAAATCGAATTTTGAAAGTAAGAACTCAGTAAATTGTAATAAAATCTCCAGAATTCCTTCACGAGAACCTAAATCAAGATCGGATCAATCCAGAATTGAAAAGGATCGAGCAAGGATTGAAGATCAAAGCCGAGTACCAAGAAGCGCGCGAACTAGAACCGATTTCAAGAAATCGACGAAGAAGACTTCGAAACTTGAAATTGAGCAAAGCGGACCTCCCGATTCATCATCTGGACTCAATAAACTTGAGTTTTGGCTTTGGAAACGCTTAATTTGGTGAAGAATCGAAGTAGTTATGCACCTTTGAAATCCAGGTACCTTCGGCGGAGATCGTCGCGAACCACCGTGGAGAAGATTTGATGTAACTTTTGATTCAAGCAACCAAATTCAATGAAATCAACGAGGAAATCCACAGAATTCGCCGGAGAATCGTCCTGGAGAAAGAATCTGGCAAGAAATCGTGAATTCTTGTGGTGGAGGATCGACGAACACGGCGGATCCGCGACGGACTTCTCTTCGAGGCTGGGTTGTTGATCGCGAGTTAGAAACAGAAAGATTTCAAAATTCTTGTGCCAGTTTGATCAAACTTGGCTCTGATACCATGAAAGATTTGATGATTGAGAGAATTTGAGAATTAGAGATTGAGAGAGAAAGAGATTTAGAGAGAAAAGAGAATGATCTTATTATGATTTTTAGAAAAATGAATTTTCATACTTACAAAGAGAGTGAGAGACATCTATTTATACTAATCCTATTCTAGACTTGTTTGGATACAGAGATACACTTATCATTAACCTACACAAGTCTAAGACAAACACATGGAGATGTCGCCAATACTTCACTTAGATGCATTCATCATTCTTCTTCATTCCAACAATGTAGACTTCTTCTTCTAGTTCTCCTTGTAGAAATGCGTTTTTGACATCCATTTGCCATAGCTCCCATTCCAAGTTTGCAGCTAGAGAGAGGACCACCCTGATTGTGTGCATCTTTGCCACTGGGGCAAATGTGTCTCTATAGTCATCTCCATAGGTTTGTGTGAAGCCTCTTGCGACTAGTCTAGCCTTGTGCCTTTCAATCTCTCCATTGCTTTGGTACTTAATAGTGAAGATCCATCTGGAGCTAACAGCCTTCTTTCCCTTAGGTAAGTCTGACTCATCCCATGTATGATTCTTTTCCATTGCTTTCCTTTCATCTGTTACAGCATCCCGCCAGACCTTAATGTCCTTTGCTTCATCATAGCTTCTAGGCACAGATTCTTGATCTAAGCTTCCAATGAACACTTGATGGCCTTGAGGGATTTGTACTAAGGAGCACACGGCTTGAGCAGGGTGAGCTACCGCATTATTATTGAAGTAAACCCTGGTATTCTTCCAGTTCTCAGCTGGAAATCTTTGCCGAGTACTTCTTCTGAGTTCAAGAGGAGCTTGATTTTGGATGGGACCTGAGGGGGAGCAACAATTCTCTTAATCCTGAGGGGGAGCAACAATTCTCTGGTCATGATCAAGAGGATTCAATTGTTGATCACATGGATTCAGGACCGGAGAAAGAACAGGCAGAGACTGAGGGTAATAGACAAGGCTCAGAAGATAGAACAGGAAGTACTCAAGGCTCAGAAGATGAATCAAGTTCACAAAGAACTCAAGGTCCCACTGAAGGTCCCATCCAAAATCAAGCTCCTCTTGAACTCAGAAGAAGTAAACCCTGGTATTCTTCCAGTTCTCAGCTGGAAATCTTTGCCGAGTACTTCTTCTGAGTTCAAGAGGAGCTTGATTTTGGATGGGACCTCAGTGGGACCTTGAGTTCTTTGTGAACTTGATTCATCTTCTGAGCCTTGAGTACTTCCTGTTCTATCTTCTGAGCCTTGTCTATTATCCTCAGTCTCTGCCTGTTCTTTCTCCGGTCCTGAATCCATGTGATCAACAATTGAATCCTCTTGATCATGACCAGAGAATTGTTGCTCCCCCTCAGGATTAAGAGGATGAAGGGGATGATGGCTAGGAGAACCGTGAGGTGAGGAAATGCCAAGTCCTTCTAATATCTTCCTTAAGTTCTCAGCTCGATCAGAAGAGTGGGTAGAGATGTCCTTGATTGAATCCCATGTCCCTTCTTCAAAATAACTTGTAGTCTCTAAGAACTTAACTTCCCGTGAGATGAGAACACGATTTGTCTCAGCATTGTAGCATTTATATCCCTTCTGTGTCGTGGAATAGCCCAGGAACATGGCTTTAGTGCTTTTGGCGTCTATTTTTGTCCTTTGTTCTCCTGGAATCAACACATAGCAAACACACCCAAAAACTCTAATATGATCAAGTTGAGGTTTAGACTTTGTAAGTACCTCGAATGGGGATTGATCTAGTAATGTCTTGGTTGGAATACGGTTGATCAGGTAGCAAGCTGCAAGTAATGCATCTCCCCAGAAACGTTTAGGCACCTTCATATGAAACATCAAAGCTCGAGTGACCTCCATGAGGTGCCGGTTCTTTCTTTCAGCAACGCCATTCTGTTGGGTGGTATAGGGGCAACTTGTTTGATGCTCAATTCCATGTTTGTTGAGGTAATGTTTGAATGCTTGGCTAGTATACTCTCCCCCATTGTCTGATCTAAAACACTTAACCTTTGCATCATACTGGTTAGTCACATATTTATTAAAGTTCATAAATGCTTCCAGAACTCTACCCTTAGATGGCATTAAGGTTATCCAAGTGTATTTAGATTTCTCATCAATAAAACTAACAAAGTATTTCTGATTATCTCTAGATAAACATGGTGCAGTCCATACATCAGAGTGAACAAGATCAAAGCAATTGGCATACATTGTTTGAGACTTAGGAAAAACAGACCTACAGTGTTTTCCTAGGATACAAGCTTCACGTAAATCATTATTGAAAGACATCCTAGGAAACATTATTTCTAGAACTTTAAAATGAGGATGACCAAGCCTGGCATGCCATAAACCACCATTCATTTTAGAATTATTCAAATTGGAAAAGCAAGTAACTAAGCGGTTGGAAGAGAGGTCTTCAAGCACATATAAATCGTTTCTTGTAACACCTTTTCCAAGAACCTCTTGAGTTTCAATATCCTGAAACACAAAGTCATTAGGCCCAAAAATAGCATGGCAATTTAAATCTGTTGTGGCTCTTTTGACAGATAGTAAATTTGAGGTGAATGATGGCATGTAAAAGGCACGAGTTTCTTTGTTAAATAGCCTAAGATCTCCTACTCCTTCTATTGGCACATTAGTACCATTTGCAATCAAAACATTTCCTATGGCTGGTTCAACATTTTTAATCAGGTTAAGATCACTTATCATATGGTGAGATGCTCCTGAGTCTACTATAAGTGGTTTAGACTTAGTGAATGTATTAAATGAGGCATGTAGTGATCTACCAATGACGGCATTACCAGAGTTATCTTTGAAGGCTTTGATGAGAGCCTCAAGGTCGGACTTCTTGACATACTCAGACTGAGCTGATTGATAGGACACCATTTGAGCTGGTTGAACTTGAGTACCGCCACTTGTCCCGGATGAGTTTGATGAACTTGCTGGAGCATTGGTAAGTTGGTAAGGAAGGCCTTTCTTGTGGTAATGACCTATCTCCTGTGTGTAGTGAGCTCTTATGTGCTGTGATTAACTCTCCTTTCTTTCCAAACAAGCCATTTGATCCACATTCCTTCTGGATTTGAGAACATACATCTTCAAGAGAGGGAAGCTTGTCTGACCGCAGGATATGTTTGATAAGATCATTGTAGGCTGGACTTAAGATCATGAGGAGGCTGAACACCTTGTCCTGCTCTCGCCTTTCTTTGATAACTTCTGGATCAAAGGATGTTGGTCTAAGCATGTCAAGTTCTGCCCAAAGAGAACTGAATTTCCCAAAGAGAACTGTGAAATCTGAGTCATCTTGGTTGAGGTTGTGGATTGCCTGCTTGACTTGGAAGATGCGAGTCAGATTTGAGGTGTTCCCATAAACCTTTTTAGAATTTCCCAAAGTTCCATTGAGGTTTCACAATGAGAGTAAGACTCAAGTATAGGTCCATCTAATGAGTTTTGGAGAATGGAGAGAACATAGAGGTCTTCTTGGTGCCATTTCCTTTCATCAGTTATCACCATTTCTTCTCCATCCTCATTTTGGATCAGACAAGGTGGAGCTTCATTAAACAGTAGATGGTCCCCAAGACCTCTTCCTCCTAAAGCAGTTTTAATCATCCGAGACCATAACACATAGTTAAGGCCTTTGAGAATCACTGGGACAGAGATTTGCCGAGAGTTTTCCATACTTCAAGCTTTTGAGGACCGTACAATAATGGAGGTTGATGCTTGAGACCCACGTTGAGTTGAGTCTGACCAGGGAAGAGAATAGTTTGAAGGAGAAACTTGGGATGAGATGATTTTATCTTGAAATGAGCTGCCTTTAGCTTGGTTCAGCTTTCCTTTCACAAGCGATTTATAATCAGTACGGATGAAACACCCACTCTTCGTGGTTAGTGTTCAGGACTTCTTCTTTGAGGATTCAAGATTTTGGCCTGTGGATAAACCTCCTGAACTGAAGAAAGACCAGAAAGGAGTTGCCTTTGATGAGTGTGAAAGGAGGTGTACGGACCACTGGGTTGAGCGAGCGCGGAGAAGAAGAGTACGGCCTGTGATTCTAGAGCGCAAGACTTGGTCTTTTAAACCACCGGTTGTTTCTACAGAAAGGGTGAGTCTTTTTCACCTTCCTTGGAACAGAAATGACTTGGACCGAGAGCTTCTGGGAGACTTGGTCCGTACAACTATGGCGAGACCAAGGGAGCCGTACAACAATGGTGAAGAGAGATAGCTAAGAAACTAAGCTACTAAGACACAAGATATAACCACATCTAATCTTCCTCAACCCATCACCCATGGATCTGGGGATCTTAAATCTCAGAGAGGATAGATTTAGACATGTTTATCTTCAAGGTAAGTGCTTGATTCTTAGCTTTGGATTCGAATGAAAAGAAAAAAAAGAAATTTGCGGATTATGAAAGATGAAAGAGCAACCTTGCTCTGATACCATATAAGTTTTAGAGATTCAAGTTTATAGAGTTTTAGAGAGTGTTAGAGAGCTAGAGAGATTTAAGGAGTTTAGAGAGTATGAGAAACATGTTTTTATTATTCGAATTGCTTGAATACAAGAGAAGGCCTTAGAGGTCCTTTTGTGCTGGCGGCTTCCTTCCCCTTTTGTGCTGGCATGGATGAGTCACCAGCCCTTCTAGAAGATCCTACTAGCCGTTAGCACCCTCATTTCCTTTGATTGAATGCACCTTCATTCCAACACAATAGCCAGTTGTGCTTCTCCTATCTTCTCTATCTCCTGCCCAATCTGCATTACAATAACCTACAACCTCTGTGTTCTTATTACATCCCATCCATATACCTTGTTCCTTAGTTCCTTGCAGATATCTCAAAATGCGAATGATCATATCCCAATGCCTTGTCCTTGGTTCTTGCATATGTTGAGATACCTGATTTACTGCAAAACATAGGTCAGGTCTAGTGATGGTTAAGTAAATAAGCTTACCAACCACTTGTCTATACAATTTTGCATCATGAAACTTGTCATTTCCTAGCTCCCCCTCAGGTTCTATTTTGTAGCCTTCTTCAAGGGGTGTCTTAGCTGGTTTAGCTTCAAACATGCCTGTGGAGGTTAGTAAATCCACAATATATTTCATTTGAGATAAAAAGAGACCTTCCTTGAATCTACATATTTCAATTCCTAAGAAATATTTCAATTCTCCTAGATCCTTAATATCAAAAACACTTTTCAAATAGGCTTTAGTTGATTCAATACCAACTTTATCACTTCCTGATATGATTATATCATCCACATAGATAAGTATAACCACAATACCTTCCTTACTCTTAAGTGTAAACAGAGTGTGTTCAACTTCTGACCTTTTGAAACCTCTATCCCTTAGAGTTACATTCAGCTTATGATACCAAGCTCTTGGAGATTGTTTAAGACCATAGATTGCCTTTCTTAGTCTGAGAGTGTTGCCACCATTAACCTCATCTTCCAAACCTGGTGGTGGTGTCATGTACACTTCTTCCTCTAGTTCACCTTGTAAGAAAGCATTCTTAATAGCAAGAGAAAGAACAACATTAACAGAGTGAAGTTTAGCTACTGGAGCAAAGGTATCCCTATAGTCTTCACCATAAGTTTGTGTGAATCCTCTAGCCACCAACCTAGCTTTATACCTATCTATCTCACCATTGCTTTTATACTTAATGGTGAATATCCATTTTGAACTTACAGCCTTTTTCCCTTTTGGTAAGATGGCTGGAGCATAGGTTCCATTCTTCTCCATAGCTTGTTTCTCATCTTGAATGGCATCTCTCCATTCCTTAATCTCCATAGCCTCCTCATAGCTCTTAGGAATCTGTTCTTTATCTAAACTCACAGTGAAAGCAACATGATTAGTAGGAATAGTAACTAGAGAACATACTCCCTGATCATGATGTGCTACTGCATTGTGGTTGTAGTACACCCTTGTATTCTTCCAGTTGTCAGCTGGGAACTTCTGCCTTGTACTTCTTCTGAGAGCCACAGGTTGATTTGTTTCTTCCTCTAAAGCGGCTTGTACAAGATTAGGTTGATCCCTTGGCCTTTTCGATGCTGTAACTAGAATATCATCTTGAGCATGTGTACTCTCTTCTCCCCCCTCATGGTCAAGAGGATGTTGTTCAGGAGGACTGGATGGTGGAGAGGGCATTGATGGAATGTCGGATGAACTTGAAGTACCAGCACCACTAGATGAATCATGGACAGCCCCAGGGACCAAGGTAGGACGAGATGAGCTAGAAGCAACTTCACATGGATCATGTGGCGACTGAAGATTATGTACAAAGTGAGGTTCAGGGACGGTTTCACTTGTTGGACGGCCTTGACCAGAAGTCGTCCGGTTGGATGCAGCCGGATCATGCCAGCTATGAGTCGGACTTGGACCCTGTTGCTGCGGTACATGGACATGTGCTGGTTTGTTAGGCTGAACTATACCAAGATTTTCTAAAATTTTTCTTAGGTTCTCAGCCTGATCAGAATTTGATGTAGATATGTCCTTAAGTTCTTCCCAAGTTCCATCTTCATAGAATCCTTTATTCTCTTGGAACTTGACATCCCTAGACACCAGAACCCTTCTAGATTCTGGATTGTAGCATTTGTATCCTTTCTGAGTAGGAGAGTATCCTCGAAACATAGCCTTGATGCTTTTTGGTTCCAGCTTATTCCTAAGTTCCCCTGGTACCAAAACAAAACAAACACACCCAAAAATTCTTAAATGATCAATAATTGGCTTGGTTTTGTTTAATACCTCAAAATGACTCAAATCATCTAGAACTTTGGTTGGAGTTCTATTGATTAGATAACATGCAGTGAGTAATGCATCTCCCCAAAATCTTTTGGGAACCTTCTTGTGAAACATCATTGTTCTCACAACCTCCATCAAATGTCTGTTTTTCCTCTCAGCTACTCCATTTTGTTGTGGAGTGTAAGGACAGCTTGTTGCTGAAACTTGGTGCTAGTATACTCCCCTCCATTGTCAGTCCTAAAATCTTTATCTTGGCATTATATTGGTTAGTAACATATGTCTGAAAGTTAAGAAATGCATCAAACACACTATCCTTTGAATTAAGCAATGTTACCCAAGTATACTTAGATTTTTCATCAATAAAAGTAACAAAATACTTTTGATTTTCTCTAGAAGGAAAGGGAGATGTCCAAACATCAGAATGTACTAAATCAAAGCAATTATCATAAGCATGAGATGATTGTTCAAACACTGCTCTACTATGCTTTCCAAGAATACAAGATTCACAAATGTTGTTAAGCAATTTTATGTTGGAATGAAGGTGCATTCAATCAAAGGAAATGAGGGTGCTAACGGCTAGTAGGACCTTCTAGAAGGGCTGGTGACTCATCCATGCCAGCACAAAAGGGGAAGGAAGCCGCCAGCACAAAAGGAATCCTCTCCTCTTTACCTAAAGTAGAAGCACCTAGGTTTATTTATTTTGCTATAAAAGGACCTCTAAGGCCTTCTCTTGTATTCAAGCAATTCGAATAATAAAACATGTTTCTCATACACTCCAAACTTCCTAAATCTCTCTAGCTCTCTAAAACTCTCTAAACTTGAATCTCTAAAACTTATATGGTATCAGAGCCAGGTTGCTCTTTCATCTTTCATAATCCGCAAATTTCTTTTCCTTCTTTTTCATTCGAATCCAAAGCTAAGAATCAAGCACTTACCTTGAAGATAAACATGTCTTAATCTATCCTCTCTGAGATTTAAGATCCCCAGATCCATGGGTGATGGGTTGAGGAAGATTAGATATGGTTATATCATGTGTCTTAGTAGCTTAGTTTCTTAGCTATCTCTCTTCACCATTGTTGTACGGCTCCCTTGGTCTCGCCATTTTTGTACGGACCAAGTCTCCCAGAAGCTCTCGGTCCAAGTCATTTCTGTTCCAAGGAAGGTGAAAAAGACTCACCCTTTCTGTAGAAACAACCGGTGGTTTAAAAGACCAAGTCTTGCGCTCTAGAATCACAGGCCGTACTCGTCTTCTCCGCGCTCGCTTAACCCAGTGGTCCGTACACCTCCTTTCACACTCATCAAAGGCAACTCCTTTCTGGTCTTTCTTCAGTTCAGGAGGTTTATCCACAGGCTAAACTCTTGAATCCTCAAAGAAGAAGTCCTGAACACTAACCACGAAGAGTGGGGGTTTCATCCGTACTGATTATAAATCGCTTGTGAAAGGAAAGCTGAACCAAGCTAAAGGCAGCTCATTTCAAGATAAAATCGTCTCATCCCAAGTTTCTCCTTCAAGCTATTCTCTTCCCTGGTCAGACTCAACTCAAACGTGGGTCTCAAGCATCAACCTCCATTATTGTACGGTTCTCAAAAGCTTGAAGTATGGAAAACTCTCGGCAAATCTCTGTCCCAGTGATTCTTAAAGGCCTTAACTATGTGTTATGGTCTCGGATGATTAAAACTGCTTTAGGAGGAAGAGGTCTTGGGGACCATCTACTGTTTAATGAAGCTCCACCTTGTCTGATCCAAAATGAAGATGGAGAAGAAATGGTGATAACTGATGAAAGGAAATGGCACCAAGAAGACCTCTATGTTCTCTCCATTCTCCAAAACTCATTAGATGGACCTATACTTGAGTCTTACTCTCATTGTGAAACCTCAATGGAACTTTGGGAAATCCTAAAAAAGGTTTATGGGAACACCTCAAATCTGACTCGCATCTTCCAAGTCAAGCAGGCAATCCACAACCTCAACCAAGATGACTCAGATTTCACAGTTCTCTTTGGGAAATTCAGTTCCCTTTGGGCAGAACTTGACATGCTTAGACCAACATCCTTTGATCCAGAAGTTATCAAAGAAAGGCGAGAGCAGGACAAGGTGTTCAGCCTCCTCATGATCTTAAGTCCAGCCTACAATGATCTTATCAAACATATCCTGCGGTCAGACAAGCTTCCCTCTCTTGAAGATGTATGTTCTCAAATCCAGAAGGAATGTGGATCAAATGGCTTGTTTGGAAAGAAAGGAGAGTTAATCACAGCACATAAGGGCATCTACAAGCAAGAAGAAGAAACAATTACTGCCAACAAAGGGTTCTACAAGCCGGAAGACAAGAAGAACATGATGTGTGATCACTGTAAAAGGAAAGGGCATATCAAAGAAAAGTGTTGGATTCTTCATCCACACTTAAAGCCTAGCAAATGGAAAGAAGTTCCCAGAGCTCACTACACACAGGAGATAGGTCATTACCACAAGAAAGGCCTTCCTTACCAACTTACCAATGCTCCAGCAAGTTCATCAAACTCATCCGGGACAAGTGGCGGTACTCAAGTTCAACCAGCTCAAATGGTGTCCTATCAATCAGCTCAGTCTGAGTATGTCAAGAAGTCCGACCTTGAGGCTCTCATCAAAGCCTTCAAAGATAACTCTGGTAATGCCGTCATTGGTAGATCACTACATGCCTCATTTAATACATTCACTAAGTCTAAACCACTGATAGTAGACTCAGGAGCATCTCACCATATGATAAGTGATCTTAACCTGATTAAAAATGTTGAACCTGTTGGAATGAGTAAGCAATTCACCAAGGGAAGGAGTGTTAACGGCTAGTAATGAATCTTCTAGAAGGATTGGTGACTCACCTCTGCCAGCACAAAAGGGGAAAGAGGCGTTAGCACTAAAGAGGAAGCTCACACTCTTACCTAAAGTAGTCGCTTCTAGGTTATCTATTTCTATATAAAAGGATCATTAAGGTCTCTCTTTGTAATCAAAAAAAAAAAAAAATCCTATTCTAATAATATGTGTTTACTCAATCTCTCGCCTAAACTCTCTCCACTCTTCCTAAACTTCTAAAACTATCATGGTATCAGAGCATTTGCTCACAAATCTTCCCTGAATCATTCGTAAACTCTTATTTCCTCTCTCTTTTCAATCCGCAAATCTTTTCTTCTCTGGTTCTTAAAGCACTTAATCTATGGTAAACATGTTCTAGCCTATCCTCTCTGAGATCTAAGATCCTCAGAACCATTGGTGATGAGTTGAGGAAGACTAGATGTGGGTATCATGCGGATTATAGTAGGCTTTGCTGGGACCAGTTCTTGCTCTTTCTCTCGCGGCCATTGATGTACGGACCATAGCTCATATTCCACAAGTTTGAAACTTGTTTCTACTCAAAAGAAGAACTAAAAGGCTACTTAAAGCTTCACGGTTCAAAATACTTTCAAAAGGAGCCATCTTTCAACCTCCTTCACTGAGCCGTATTCATCTTCCTCATCGGGCTGTTGAAACCCAGAATCCGTACACCTTTCTAATCTCCTCAAAGGCAGCTCCTCTTGTCTCCTTTCTCAACAAACCCTTCCTTCCTGCATCCGGTGAAGTCATTTAAGACCAAAAGAAGACATTTTGCTTCAAGATTCAAGTCTGAGGGCCTTGTATCTGTCCGTACAAGTTCGAGGGTTTTACAGCTGAAGTTCCAGACTAAGTAAAGGAGGCTCTTTTCGTCCCATTTTAAGTCTTCTTACCAGAACCAATCATCAATCTACTCAAACAACAGTGATCTTTGCCTTACCGTGAAGACCAAGCTTTATCCACCATTGTTGTACGGACCTAAAACCTTCCTCATGGAGAACACTCGCCAAATAGCCGTTCCAGTGATCCTTAAAGGTTTAAACTATGTCTTATGGTCTCGCATGATAAAGACTGCTCTTGGAGGCCGGGGTTTGGGAGATCATCTCCTATTCAATGAATCACCTCCTAGTCTAATCCAGAATGAAGATGGTGATGAAATGGTCATCACGGATGAGCGAAAGTGGCATCAGGAGGACCTATATGTCCTATCCGTTCTGCAAAACTCCTTAGATGGTCCAATCCTGGAGTCCTACTCACACTGTGAAACATCAATGGAACTATGGACTATTCTCAAGAAGGTCTATGGCAACACCTCCAACCTTAGCAGGATCTTTCAAGTCAAGCAGGCCATCAACAATCTAAGTCAAGACGATCCAGACTTCACCTCCTTGTTTGGGAAGTTCAGTTCCTTATGGGCAGAATTAGATATGCTCCGACCTGTGTCCTTTGATCCTGATGTCATTAAGGAAAGGCGGGAACAAGATAAAGTCTTTAGCCTTCTCATGATTCTCAGTCCCACATACAACGATCTCATTAAACACATCTTGAGGGCAGATAAACTCCCTTCCCTTGAAGATGTATGCTCTCAAATACAGAAGGAATCCGGATCAAATGGATTGTTTGGAAGAAAAGGTGACCTTCTCACGGCTCACAAAAGCACATACAAGACTGAAGAAGAACCCATCTCAGCAAATAAAGGGTTTTACAAACCGGAAGACAAGAAGAGCATAATGTGTGATCATTGTAAACGGAAAGGACATTCCAGAGATAAGTGTTGGATTCTTCATCCACATCTCAAGCCAAACAAGTGGAAGGAAGTTCCTAGAGCTCATTTTACTCAGGAAACTGGATACTATCCCAAGAAGAACCTCCCATACCAAATCGCTCACGGCCCAGCTAGCTCTAATCAACAAGCCAGCTCTTCAAGTTCATCATGCATTGGAAGTTCTCAAACTCACCCAGCTCATATGGTGCCATATCAACCAATGCAGTCAGAGTATGTCAGGAAATCCGATCTTGAAGCTCTCGTCAAAGCATTCAAAGACAACTCTGGTAATGCGATTGTTGGTAGATCATTACATGCCTCATTTAATGCTTTCACTAAGACTAAACCATTAATTGTAGATTCAGGGGCATCTCACCATATGATCAGTGATATGAATTTGATTAAGAACATTGAACCGGCTGTAGGGAATGTCTTGATAGCAAATGGAACAAATGTGCCAATAGAAGGAATAGGTGATCTTAGATTATTCAATAAGGAATCTAGTGTTGAATTTGCGGAAGTAAGAGGAGAGATTAGATGAGTTTCATGGTGAAGCTCGACAAGAAGAATGAGGGAGAAGACAGGAAGAATAAAGTGAAGAGTTTATTGCTAAAGTGTGTCTCTTACAATATGGGATTCGACCTTAATATAGGCAGAGGATTACATAGAGAAATTCAAATAGGAAAGTGACATGGGAGCAGGCCCAAGGTGTGAAAGTGACTGCTCAGCAACGGTCTTCTCCACCCGTGACTCCATTTGCAGCCTCACTCTCCTTCTAGAAGCTTTCCTTATTGTCACAACTTTTCCTAAGCGGACCAAGGCCATATGAGATTAATTCAGAGTGGGCTGCACATCACTGGACCTGGCGATTCTTGAACTGCACAGCCTAAGCCGTGATTCCCAAGTCAATGCCTTGCTTAAGCCGTGATGCTCAAGTCATTGCCTTGCTCAATACTCCCCCTCAAGCTTAGCATTGGAGAGGCTAAGCTTGGAAATCCATAAGGCACCACCTCATTAAAAACCTCATCATAGAAAAACCACTGTAGGAGAAAACTATGATGAGGGAAAAAGAGTATGATGTTTATGGATTAGGGAAGGCTAGATCACGGCTGTGGAAGGTCTATCAGCCCAAGCTTGCTGTATATGTGAGAGCAAACTTTGGAGCTGGCAGCCTTGGTGAAGATGTCAGCCAATTGGTCTTCACTCCTTGTGTAACAAGGAAGGATCACTCCTTCTTCAATCTTTTCCCTGACTTTGTGGCAATCCACCTCTATGTGCTTGGTTCTTTCATGGAAGACTGAGTTGGTTGCAATGTGGATGGCTGCTTGGTTGTCACAGTGCATAGTAATTGGAGTGTCTTGATCAATGTTGAGATCCTTGAGGAGTGCCTTCAGCCATGTCAATTCATTTGTTAATTTCCTCATTGCACGGTACTCTGCTTCAGCTGTTGAGCATGCCACCACTTTCTGCTTCTTGGTCTTCCAAGTGACCAAGTTGCCTCCTATGAAGGTGCAATATCCGGTTGTGGACTTCCTATCAACTCTATCTCCAGTCCAGTCTGCGTCACAGTACCCAACTATTTCTGTGTCCACGTTCTTGCCCATCCAGATGCCACGGTCTAAGCTTCCTTTAAGGTACCGCAAGATCCTCTCAACCATGTTCCAGTCATGTTTTGTAGGAGTCTTCATGTGCTGACTGACCTGATTCACAGCAAAGCATAGATCAGGTCTGGTGATAGTCAGGTATATTAACTTACCTACAAGCCGTCTGTATTGTGCAACATCTTCATAGAGTTCAGCTGCATTCTCCCCCTCTCGAATGACCTTGTAGTCATCTGCTACAGGTGACTTGGCTGGTTTGGCGTCTAGATAACCTGTCTCAGTGAGAAGATCAGTAATGTATTTTCGTTGGGAAAGAAAAAGGCCTGTCAAGGAGCGGCATACTTCAATTCCAAGAAAATACTTTAGTTCCCCTAAGTCTTTGATATCAAAGGTGGATTTGAGAAAGGATTTAGTATGTTGAATACCAACCTGGTTGTCCCCGGAGATGATAAGATCATCTACATAGATGAGGACAACAACTATACCTTGGTCATTTTGGAGGGTGAACAATGTGTGATCAGCCTCAGATCGTCTGAAGCCATGATCCCTAAGGGTAAAGCTAAGCTTGTGATACCAAGCCCTGGGAGACTGTTTAAGGCCATAAATGGCTTTTCTCAACCGAAGAACCTTGCCGGGTGCCACAATGTTATCAAGGCCAGGGGGTGGTGTCATATAAACTTCATCTTCAAGCTCCCCCTGAAGGAAAGCATTGCGGACGTCCATTTGCCATAAATCCCAGGACAAGTTGGTGGCTAGGGAGAGGACAACCCTCACTGTTGGGAGCTTAGCTACCGGTGCAAATGTGTCACCATAGTCCTGGCCGTATGTTTGAGTGAACCCACGAGCGACCAGTCTTGCCTTATAGCGTTCTATATCTCCATTACTCTGGTACTTGATAGTGAACACCCACTTGGAACTGACCGCACGTTTGCCTTAAGGTAGAATAGTTTCGTCCCATGTGTGGTTTCGTTCCATGGCCCCTACTTCATCAGCAACAGCATCTCGCCAAACCTTCAGTTGCTTGGCTTCCTCATAGGACGAAGGAATGGTGTCTTTCTCAATTTTGCCAAGGAAGGCCTGATGATCAGATGGGACAAGGGCAAGAGAGCATGTTGCCTGAACTGGATGGGCCACGGCATGAGCATTATAGTACACCCTGGTGTTGATCCAGTTTGATGGATCTCTTCTCAGTCTAGTACTTCGCCTAAGGGCTGGTGGACCAGCTTCTCCATCTGCCTCCACGGTCTGACCGTCCTCTTGTGGAGGATCCGGGTGAGTCACGACATGTGGAGTTGGTGAATCCGAGGTCTCTTCATGGCTAGACACGGCAGGAGTGTGGTCGGATGGAGGTGAAGGCTGCGGGTGTTGTCCTGATGGTGGGGTAGATCTATAATGGTCCAGATGATCTAGGAGGAACCGGAGGCTAGCTGCCTGATCGGAAGGCTTAGCAAGGTCTTTCAGGCTGGCCCAGTCCTGTTTGTCATGATATCCTTGTTCCTCTAAGAACCTTACATCCCTGGAGACCATGGTTCTATTGGTGGTTGGGTCAAAACACTTGTACCCTTTCTGACTTGATGAATACCCAATGAAGATACACCGTGTGCTTTTGGCTTCCAGCTTGTTCCTTAGCTCTCCTGGAATCAACACAAAGCACACACATCCAAATACCCTAAGGTGATCAACCACTGGTGGAGTTTTGTTAAGTACCTGAAACGGTGATTGATCATCCAAGATCCTGGTGGGTATGCGGTTGATTAAATAGCAAGCGGTCATGACCGCATCTCCCCAAAAACGTTTAGGTACACTAGTGTGGAACATCATGGAACGGGCCACCTCCATGAGATGCCTATTCTTTCTCTCGGCCACGCCATTCTGCTGTGGATTGTATGGGCAAGAAGTCTGGTGCAAAATTCCATGTTTAGAGAGGTGTTCCTTGAATTGATGGCTAATATATTCACCTCCATTATCTGTTCTCAAAATTTTAATATTAGCTTGATAATGGTTAGTAACATAGTTTTGAAATTTTGTAAATGCCTCAAACACACGATCTTTAGATGGTAGTAAGGTGAGCCATGTGTATTTGGACTTCTCATCTATAAAGGTCACAAAGTATTTGTTGTTATCTCTAGATATGCAAGGTGAGGTCCAAAAATCTGAGTGGATTAGATCAAAACATTTTTCATAGATGGTGGTAGATTTAGGAAAAACGGATTTGCAATGTTTCCCTAGAATACAAGCTTCACAACTAGAATTCTCAAAAGAAACATTGGGTAGCATAAGCTTTAGTGCACGAAAATGAGGGTGACCTAACCTAGCATGCCACATTGCATCAAGCTTAACCGAAAAACATGAATTAAAAGAAACAGGTGGTGAACTACTAAGAGAAGTGTCTTCCAGGATATATAGATCATCTTTGGCTACTCCTCTCCCAAGCAGTCTCATGCTCTCAATATCCTGAAAGTGAACATTGTTAGGACTGAATATGGCATAACAATTTAGGTCAGTAGTAGCCTTTTTCACTGATAATAAGTTAGAAGTAAAGCTAGGCATAAATAGAGCTTTGGATTCTTTATCAAATAGCTTAAGGTTGCCTATTCCTTTGACCGGTATTCTTGTTCCATTAGCTATCTCTACATTACCTAGAGCCGGTTCTAGATTGCTTAATAGATCAGGATTGCTAATCATGTGGTGTGAAGCTCCTGAGTCAACAACTAAAGCCTGACTAGGTCTATGAGAGTAGAGAGAGATACCAGACTCCTTGAGGGAAGCAATGGATTGGAGAATGACATCTAGGTCCGATCTTCTCATTACATCATTTGGAGATGGTGTAGAGGAGTTTTTAACACTGGCGGTCATAGCAGCCCCATCTTCATATCTTCTTGATGGACCAGCTTGTCCCGGTTCATTGGGTGTTATCTGGCCAAGGTTTGCCTTGGACCCTCCTTGAAAGCGATTGGTAGGTGGCCTTGGTGTGCTTGGTCTGAGGTGGGGATGGAGAATCCAGCACTGCCCTTTGTTGTGTCCCTTTCTTTTGCAATGGTCACATATCCATGCTCGCTTATCTTCGTTTCTGAACATGACCTTGTTGGCTGTAGGGAGTTCACCTCTTCCTCCAAAGAGACCATGCGAACCTTGCTCCTTTTGAATCTGTGCACATGTTAGAATTTGCGGAAATACATAGAGAAATAAGGGAAGTTTTATGGTTGAAGATTAAGAAAGATTAAGAGAGATTAAGCAAGATTATAAAAGAGTAAGACATAAAGAACATAAAATGCCATTAGAGAAGAGTGAAGAATGATATATTTCACTTAACATGAATTTTATCTGCATACAAACTATTTATAGAGAGAAAGAAGGGAGAGAAGAAGTTGTGGTGTCCAAGGGGTGAAAGGGACAGCTCATAAACGGCCACCACATTTAAATTAAGTCCACATGTGAGTTATTCAAATTGGTGAGAGGGAAAATAGTCTTCTAGAAGGTTTGACAATTCTTGGTGAGACTAAACAGGCCTTGGGTCACTTCATGGGCTTGTACATGTGCATTCCCTTAAGGTCATGCACACATATGGGCTTGTAGACTTCACATGGGCTAGAACACACTTTACGGGCTCTGGTGAAGACCTGTGAGGATTCTGGACCTCTTTATTCTTTTAGTGAGGCTAATGACTTTTTATGGGCCGTCTGGACAATGCACCTGGTCAAGCCTTCTTCCTTTCTTTGTCTCTTCATTCCAATACTCCCCCTCAAGCTTAGCATTAGGAGTTTCGTATTGAGCTAATGCTGAGCTTGGACTTGGCCTGAGCTTGTCTTGGCCTCGGCTTCCTTCCTTCTTTCTAATACTCCCCCTCAAGCTTGACCTTAGAATATCCAGGGATCAAGCTTGGAACTTTGAAGAACTCCCTCATTAAAAACCTTATCATGGAAAACCCAGTGGGACAAAACCAAGCTAAGGGAAAAAGAGTGGAGTCTTCTTAGCCTAGGGATTGGCCAGTGGGTCTATGAATTGTAGGATCATTTTGATGGACTTCATAGACCCTGGATCATGGCCTTCTTGAATCAGCAAGTGAGATATTCTTCCTTGCTTCACAAGTTTGAGTAGCTTGAAGCTTCTTCATAGAACGGTACTTATCTCCCCCTTTCTTCTGAACTCTTGTTCTTTAGAAGGTTAAGGAATCCGGCTTTAGCACATAAGCTCCAAGCTGTACCTTGTATCTGTTTGGAATGTTGATGAAGAGAGTCAGCCAAGTATTGATCAGTCTTGTCTGCTACTTCTGAACTCCTTCACTTCATTCCTTCTGATCAAACTGCCCTTTTGTTGCCTCTTCTTTGGAGTCTTTGGATTTGTTGATACCACACTTGTATGCAACCATCATCTGAACTTGATTACTCACGGCAACTCCTTGGGAAGATTGATATCTTGGCGCAGCCATACAGGCTCCTGAGCTGATTCAACACCTTTGTAGTTTCTTAGTAGCTTCTTCAACCACTTTGTTGTTTGAAGAAACTTTGGATTGATTAACACATCTTGTGGCAAATCTTCCAGTTACTTCTTATTTAGTCACAGTCCTGAGCTGATTCATCACTTTCCACCATATTACTTCTTTAGGAGCATGGCGGCCCTTGGTTCTAACTCAGGTTGTATTCATTCTTTAGACATCTTCTTCAAATATCGGCCACCACCTTCTCTTTTGTTCCCAATATTGTTTCCCAATATTGTCTGCCTCTTCTTTGCTTCTTTAACTTAGGCCTTCTCTTCTTCTTTAACTTCAAATACACTGTGCCTAGTTGGTCACGTCTCTTAAGAGTGCTCCTTGGTAGATTTTGAATTTGGTGCACCTTCAAGACAACTTCACTTCAGTGGAACACAAGCCTTTGCATTGTTTGCGCCTTTAGGTTCCTTGATTATACAACAGATGGATGCTCATTCTCATCCCTCCTCAAGCTTGACTCAGAGAATAAGAGTATTGAGTAAAGTTTGGAAAGATGAGCATCAATGACCACACTGGTTATGGACTGCCATTCTACAAGAATGCCTTCTTGTTTGATTTAGCCATGCTCTCCAACTTCAGGAATATACATTCTTTGATGTAGGCTCTGATAGGAGGAGACTGCTTCTTGTTGGCTTTTGTATGCCAAGCCAATTCGCCTTATAAGTTCACAGCTTGACTGCCTTCTATGCAGCATATGTGGCCTCCCATTTCTTCACTCAGGAATATACCCTTGAAGGGTAGGCTCTGATGTGTAAGGTATTGAGATTTGCGGAAATACATAGAGAAATAGGAGATTGTATGATTGGAGATTAAGAAAGATTAGACAAAATCATAAAAGAGTAAAACACAAAGATCATAAAATGCCATTAGAGAGAAGTAGAGAGGAAGATATATTTCTCTTAAGTTGAATTGTGTCTGCATACAAGCTGTATATATAGAGAAGAATGGAGAGAAGAGTGGAGAGAAGAAGTTGTGGTGTCCAAGAGGTAAAAGGGACAGCTCATAAACGTCCATACAGACACACAGCAGCACATGTGACTCTAATTCAAATATTTGAATGTCTTCTAGAAGCTTAGCACTCTTCTGGCGTGAGCATCATGGTCTTGTGGGCTCCTTATGGGCTGGACAACATCTCAAGCTATGGACTTAATTCATTAGGGCCTGTGCACACTTGGGCTGTCTAATGTACCTCTGGTCCAGGGCCTCACCACTTCTTACTTATGTCTGGGCTATGAACTTCACATGGGCTGGAACACTCCTTATGGGCAGTGCACATTATGATGGCCTTATTCTTCAAGAGATGCTAGTATAGTTTATGAGCGGCCTTCTTCTAGCTGAGATGGGCTGGGCTGCCTTGTTCCTATGGGCCGCCTATTTGGTTGGCCTTCTCTTGCAGGTTCATCTCTTCCCTCTTTATTTATTCAGTCCAATACTCCCCCTCAAGCTTAGCATTAGGAGTTTAATAATGTGCTAATGTTGAGCTTGAACATGGCCTGAGCTTGTCTTGGCCTTGGCTTCCTTCTTTCTAATACTCCCCCTCAAGCTTGATCATAGGTGATCCAGGGATCAAGCTTGGAACTTTGAAGAACTCCCTCATTAAAAACCTTAACAAGGAAAACCCAATGGGACAAAACCTTGTTAAGGGAAAAAGAGTAGAGTCTTCTCAGCCTAGGGATTGGCCAGTGAGTCTATGAGCCTTAGGACCATCTTGGTGGACTTCATAGACTCTGGATCATGGCCTCTTTGAATCAGCAAGTGAGAACTCCTTCCTTGCTTTACAAGTTTGAGTAGCTTGAAGCTTCTTCATAGACCGATACTTATCTCCCCCTTTCTTCTGAAATCTTGTCCTTTAGAAGGTTAGTAAATCCGGCTTTAGCACATAAGCTCCAATCTGTACCTGTTTCAGCACACACAAATGCATGCATCAATTCACAAGGGATAGACCTATTCAAAATATATATAGGATGGTTTTGGATCTTCCCTTGTATCTGTTTGGAATGTTGATGAAGAGTGTTAGCCTGAACTCCTTCACTTTATTCCTCCTTGCTCTAACCGCCATTTGCTGCTTCACAGCTTCTTGGCAGGTTGATATCTCGGCGCAGCCATACAAGCTTCTGAGCTGATTCAACACCTTCCATTTGCATTCCTCTCCACTTGTGATTTCTGAAAGTTTGCCTTTCCATTTGCATCATGGGTTTTGACAAACATTTTGTCCCTTCACTTGTAGGTTCTGACTGCTTGATGGCCCTTGGTTCTAGTCTCAAGCTTGTGATGCACCTTTGTAGTTCTGTTGTTGAGATTTCTTTAACAGCTTCTTTATTTCATTCCAATAATCTTCATCTTCATGATGAAGGCTGAGGACCGTAGACTGCTTTAGCAGCTTTTCTAAAGACTTATCAACACACACCACCAAGTCTATGGATCCAATTGTACAGCTTCTTTAAAAAAACACCAATGCCTAAGCTGATTCATCATCAGCGCCTCCTTGGTTGTAGTGAACTCATACTCAAAAGACAACTGCTCCAAACTGCATTAGAGCTTGATGTGGTTGAGAATGCTCATAAGACAACTTCTTCAAACACTTCTGCAGCTCCAAATGTACTTCTTTTAGGCATTGAATGATTTGGCGACTGGCTTTCTTTTGTTACTCCATTTCAATTGTGATAATTATATCAGTCACTCAGAACTCTGCTTTCTTGGCAGAACTTTGTGGCCACGCCTTTGAATTTGATTTGAATTTGAATTTGGTGCTCCTTGGCCAAATTTGCTTCATTGGAACACTTTAGCGTTTGCATTGTTGCGCCTATAGGTTCCTTGATTAAACATCTGATGGATGCTCATTCTCTCCCCTCCTCAAGCGTGACTCAGAGAATAAGGGTCAAGTTTGGAAAGATGAGCATCAATGACCATACTGATTTTGGACCGCCATTCTACAAGAATGCCTTCTTCTTTGAGTTAGCCATGCTCTCCAACTTCAGGAATATACATTCTCAATGTAGGCTCTGATAGGAGGAGGCTGCTTCTTGTTGGCTTTTGTATGCCAAGCCAATTTGCCTTATGAATTCACAGCTTGAATTCCTTCTATGCAGCATATGTGGCCTCCCATTTCTTCATTCAAGAATATACCCTTGAAGGATAGGCTCTGATGTGTAAGGTATTGGGAGTGCCCTTCTTGCCAATGTGTTTACTTCTTTAATCCTTCATGATCTGGTTTTGCTTTGTATGAATCCCTTCTTGCCATATTTGCTTTGAGGCTCTCATGGTCTTCTTTACCCTTAAACAAGTCATAAAGAAGAAGAATTTGAGTATGCCATGAGGAATATCAAAGCTACAAGTGTGCAATTAAAAATTCACATAAGACAGTAGCAAGATCAATTGAACTAAAGTCATGAATTCAACACGCTTTAAATGAGAGTATAGAGTATTTGTAACCAGAGATTAGAGAAACCATAGATTATAAGAGACTGATTGAGTATAAGCAGAATTAAGAGTATAAGTATGAGAGCCATTGTATGAGAGTATAAGAATTAGTATGAGAATGAATATGAGAGTAAAAGGATCCCTTAAGGACTTTTGGATTCATCATGTTTCCTTATACTTTTGAGAGTAAAGGAAAACATGGTTCACTTCCCTTAAGTGGTTTTGAAGAGGACTTTTGGATTCATCTATGGTCTTAAATGCCAAGCATAGTTCACCAAGGTTCACTTCCCTCTTTTAAACAATTTTAAATCAGAATCAAATTGAGATAGATATGAGTTTAGAGATAGCCTTTGACAAAGGTTTTGATACTAAGCATTTGTGATTCTTTCTTAGAGGCTGATTTGAATGATTGAATGCTTCTGGAATTGGAGGCTCCCCCTCATGGATTGCTCTCCTTCATTGGTTTTGAGACTCCTTCTCAAGGATTGCTCTCCAACATCACAACTGATTAACATCTTTTCCTGCATAAGAAGAAACACAAACAAAGTACTAGATTCTCATGACTTCAAGAGTTAGACTCATAATAGCAAAACCAGAGGACACATTCAAGAGATTTTGACACAAACTCCAATTCTTTCTTTCTTAATATTATATTTTAGATTTGGGCTTTTGGATTCAACACAGTTTCTGATGCAATGCATACCACCATGGTTCTCTTTCCCAAATTCTCACAGAAGCACAATAGGATTCATCATGGTTTTTAAGTCCTGTATTAGCTTATTAAGATTTCTGATGTGGAGGATCCATTCTAATGGCAACCACAGAGCATACTTTCCATCATAACTTAGAACTTTATTCATGGTTCTCTATTGTGCTATCAAAACTGACTCCAACCACACTTCAATGGACTTTGTTGTTTCACATTTCAAATGAAAGGAAACTTGGTCCAAGGTTTTAAAACACAAAACAAACAAGCACAAACCGAAATACTTGAACAACAAGCTACAGCAAGCTAAAGTGTCTCTCATGACATAAGAAAGGAGACAAGTCCAAGGTTGCGGTTTTAGTTAAATGCTTAAGGTTTGCTATCAAGGACATTCAAAGTGGACTATGGCTTGAAGTGGCTTACTTTCTCAAAGGAAAGGCACCAATACCCAACAATCCAAACTTAATGTCCAATGGTTAATATGAAATCGTTTTTTTTTTGAATTTTTCAAAACAATTAGGACTACAATTTTAGAAATCCAAGAGTGTGACTTAGAGGATTATATGGGGCTTAAGAAAGACAGATAATAGAGAATGTTGCTAATCCACCTGGCCAAAAGTGTTTTTACTACTTAAGAGACCAATAGATAAACAATTTATGCAAACATTCATTTCTTTCTCTTCTTTTGTGATTCACAACCTCAGCAACCATTCTCTCCTCTTCATTGTCACCTATCTAGCCACGGTTTATGATTTCCAAAGACAAACACCCATGGACCTATGGTCACTAGCTTTACCCACTGGTTAAAGGGTTATATCACCAAAATAACTTATGGGAAGAAGTTTTCTGATAATAACATACACTAGGATAATTAGAACAACACAAGAAGAGGTGTTTTTCGTGGCTAAATAGCTGTGAAACCAGTGAAGCAAAACGGTTTACCCACTGGTCCAAGCAATGCTTCCTAAATGTTGAAGCCATTTTGAATTCTTTCTCTTCTTCAAACTTTGTCTCTGAACCATAAGAGAGATTTAAGACAAAGTTTTAAACATCATTGTAGAGGAGAAGAGAAGAATTGCATGAAACAATTTGAAATTCAAACTTTGGACCATTGGGTAAAGCTATTACCCAATGTATAAAACGTTTTTAAAAGGATTTTTCGAAAACTTTTGCATAAAGAACAAGAAAATTGATCTCAGGAGCTTAATGCTCTGATACCATATTGAGATTTGCAGAAATACATAGAGAAATAGGAGATTGTATGATTGGAGATTAAGAAAGATTAGACAAAATCATAAAAGAGTAAAACACAAAGATCATAAAATGCCATTAGAGAGGAAGATATATTTCTCTTAAGTTGAATTGTGTCTGCATACAAGCTGTATATATAGAGAAGAATGGAGAGAAGAGTGGAGAGAAGAAGTTGTGGTGTCCAAGAGGTAAAAGGGACAGCTCATAAACGTCCATACAGACACACAGCAGCACATGTGACTCTAATTCAAATATTTGAATGTCTTCTAGAAGCTTAGCACTCTTCTGGCGTGAGCATCATGGTCTTGTGGGCTCCTTATGGGCTGGACAACATCTCAAGCTATGGACTTAATTCATTAGGGCCTGTGCACACTTGGGCTGTCTAATGTACCTCTGGTCCAGGGCCTCACCACTTCTTACTTATGTCTGGGCTATGAACTTCACATGGGCTGGAACACTCCTTATGGGCAGTGCACATTATGATGGCCTTATTCTTCAAGAGATGCTAGTATAGTTTATGAGCGGCCTTCTTCTAGCTGAGATGGGCTGGGCTGCCTTGTTCCTATGGGCCGCCTATTTGGTTGGCCTTCTCTTGCAGGTTCATCTCTTCCCTCTTTATTTATTCAGTCCAATACTCCCCCTCAAGCTTAGCATTAGGAGTTTAATAATGTGCTAATGTTGAGCTTGAACATGGCCTGAGCTTGTCTTGGCCTTGGCTTCCTTCTTTCTAATATAAGGTATTGGTAGAGTGCCATTCTCGCCAATGTGTTCATTCCTTTAATCCTTCATGATTTGGTTTTGATTTGTATGAATCCCTTCTTGCCATCTTTGCTTTGAGGCTCTCATGGTCTCCTTTACCCTTAAACAAGTCATAAAGAAGAAGAATTTGAGTATGCCATGAGGAATATCAAAGTTATAAGTGTGCAATTAAGACTTCACATAAGACAGTAGCAAGATCAATTGAACTAAAGTAATGAATTCAACACACTTTAGATGAGATAGAATTTATAAGTTTATAGAGTATATAGAGTGAGTAACTAGAGATTAGAGTATAAGTAACCAAGGTTGGAGTATAAGTAACCAGAGATTGTAAGATTATGTAGAATAAGCAGAATTAAGTAGAATGGAGATTAGAGTGAAAGGATCCCTTAAGGACTTTTGGATTCATCATGCTTCCTTATACTTTTGAGAGTGAAGGAAAACATGGTTCACTTCCCTTAAGTGGTTTTAAAGAGGACTTTTGGATTCATCATGGTCCTAAATGCCAAGCATAGTTCACCAAGGTTCACTTCCCCATTTTAAATAATTCTAAATCATTTTAATCAAATTGAGATAGATATTAGTTTAGAGATAGCCTTTGACAAAGGCTTTGATAGTAAGCCTTTGTGATTCTTTCTTAGAGGCTGATTTGAATAATTGAATGCTTCTGGAATTGGAGGCTCCCCCTCATGGATTGCTCTCCTTCACTGGTTTTGATACTCCTTCTCACGGATTTCTTTTCAACATCACAAGTGATTAACATCTTTTCCTGCATAAGAAGACACATAAAGATATCCACACACAAGATTCTCATGATTTCAAGGCTTAAACTCATAAGAGTAAAGCAATAGAAACAGGATGTAGTATATATAAGTCATTATTCTCTCTTCTTTAAATTAAGAATTTGGATTTGGATACAACATAGTTTCTAATGCAATGCATACAGCCATGGTTCTCTTCCAAAATTCCTCACAAGTCCGCAATAGGATGCATCATGACTTGAAATCCTTAATTAGCTTAGTAAAATTTCTGATGTGGAAGATCTATTCTAGTGGCAACCACAGAGCATACTTTCTATCTAAGTGAGGAAATTAGACATGGTTCTCTATTGTATCACCAACATGAGTTCCAACCACACTTCAATGGACTTTGTTGTTCCACATTTCACATGAAAGGAAACTTAGTCCAAGGTTTTAAATACATAACAAACAAGCACAAGCCGAAATACTTGAACAAGTTACAGCAAGCTAAAGTGTCTCTCATTACATAAGAAAGGAGACAAGCCCAAGGCTGCGATTTGTTGAATGCTTGCGGTTTGCTATCCATGGAACTTCAAAGTTGACTATGGCTTGAAGTGTCTTACTTTCTCAAAGGAAAAGCACCAATGCCCAATAGTTCAAGTTATTGTCCAAATGGATAACATAAAACTTTTGTAAGAAATTCAAAAATGGCTGTCTTCTGATTTTTTTTTTTTTTTTTTTTTTTTTGAAATCTAAAATAAATGACTTAGAGAATTGGATGGGGCTTAAGAAGAAAGTAAACAAATGGTACTAACCCTATCCTGGTCTCAAGTGTTCTTTACTCTTAAATGAGTACACTTAATGGACCAATGGATAAGCGGTTTAGGCAACCATCCATTTCTTCCCATTCTTTTGTGATCCTAAGCCACTGCCACCATTCCTTCCTCTTCATTGTCACCTATCTAGCCATGGTTTTTGATTTCCAAAGAAGAACACCTATGGTCCAATGGTCACTAGCTTTACCCACTGGTTAAAGGGTTATATCACCAAAATAACTTATAGGAAGAAGTTTTCTGATAATAACATACACTAGGATCATCAGAACAACACAAGAAGGTTTTTTTTTTTTTTCGTGGCTAAATAGCTGTGAAACCAGTGAAGCAAAACGGTTTACCCACTGGTCCAAGCAATGCTTCCTAAATGTTGAAGCCATTTTGAATTCTTTCTCTTCTTCAAACTTTGTCTCTGAACCATAAGAGAGATTTAAGACAAAGTTTTCAACATCATTGTAGAGGAGAAGAGAAGAATTGCATGAAACAATTTGAAATTCAAACTTTGGACCATTGGATAAAGTTATTACCCAATGGATAAAACAGTTTTACAAAGATTTTGAGAAAACGTTTTGTTGGAAATGAAACATGAAAGGTTTAATTGAAGTTTAGAGTGGTCAATCCACAAGAAATAAACTATCCTAACCTCTCACAACTCAGCACCATTTAGGTTTTGAGGATTGTTCAATCTCAGAGTGAGTAGATTAGGATAATTTATTGCAAGGGAAGATATGAATCTTCTTGATTCAAGACCATGCTCTGATACCATGTTAGAATTTGCGGAAATACATAGAGAAATAAGGGAAGTTTTATGGTTGAAGATTAAGAAAGATTAAGAGAGATTAAGCAAGATTATAAAAGAGTAAGACATAAAGAACATAAAATGCCATTAGAGAAGAGTGAAGAATGATATATTTCACTTAACATGAATTTTATCTGCATACAAACTATTTATAGAGAGAAAGAAGGGAGAGAAGAAGTTGTGGTGTCCAAGGGGTGAAAGGGACAGCTCATAAACGGCCACCACATTTAAATTAAGTCCACATGTGAGTTATTCAAATTGGTGAGAGGGAAAATAGTCTTCTAGAAGGTTTGACAATTCTTGGTGAGACTAAACAGGCCTTGGGTCACTTCATGGGCTTGTACATGTGCATTCCCTTAAGGTCATGCACACATATGGGCTTGTAGACTTCACATGGGCTAGAACACACTTTACGGGCTCTGGTGAAGACCTGTGAGGATTCTGGACCTCTTTATTCTTTTAGTGAGGCTAATGACTTTTTATGGGCCGTCTGGACAATGCACCTGGTCAAGCCTTCTTCCTTTCTTTGTCTCTTCATTCCAATAGCACACACTTCATCGAAGCTTGGGAGTTTGTCTGACCTGAGGAGGTGCTTGATTAGGTCATTATACATGGAGTTTAAGGTGAGCAGGAGACCAAACACACGGTCTTGTTCTTTTCTCTCAAGTAGGACCGCTTGGTCCATGGTGTTGGGCCTGAGGGCTTCTAGTTCTGCCCAAAGTGCTTGGTACTTGCCAAGGTGTTTAGTGAAGTCTCCATCTTCTTGGCTAAGTGTGGTGAGGGACCTCTTTATTTCAAATACCCGAGTCAAGTTAGACACATTGCCATACACATTCTTGAGAGTTTCCCAGAGATCCCTTGCGGTTTCACAATAGGAATAGGCTTCAAGGATGGAAACTTCAAGGGAGCTTTGGAGTATGGCCAACACGGTTTGGTCTTCTTGAAACCATTTGGTTTCTTCAGCTAGAGCAACCGTTTCTTCTTCATTTGTGGAGTCTTCCTTTGGGGCAAGAGTTTTGTGAGTATGCTCCCAAAGTCCGCGGCTGCACAACGCGGTCCTTGCTGTCCTAGACCACAGCAAGTAGTTCTGTCCCTTCAAGATGATGGGAATGACGAGTTGTTTGTTGCTCTCCATGGCGGTTCTTTCTGGATTTCAAATTTCAAGATTATGGACCACTGGTTAATACTATTGTCCAGCGGTTAAAGAGAGATGGCTGGGTTTTTAAGAAAACGGTTTGAAGGAGGATGAAGATGGAGAGATGAATTGAATAGAATGGTGGATAATTTCAAGAAATAACCAGTCCTATCTTCTCACAACTCAACACCAAATGGATGTTTGAGGATTGTTACAATCTCAGAGTGAGTAAGATAAGGAAAGTTTATTTGAAGAGTCGGTATGTATGTTACACACCTAGAGAGAATTCGAAGTGAGTTAGGGAAGATTTTGGAGAAACTTTGCTATTAACCACTGGTCAATAGCGGATGAGCCCAGAATTTGAGTGTTCTTGAGTAAGGAGGCTAATGGCGTGAGGTGAAGGAGTGTTAAAGAGTGTTAAAGAGTATGAAGGAGTATAAAGGAGATTATGGATCAAGATTGCTCTGATACCATGTTGAATTTGCGGAAGTAAGAGGAGAGATTAGATGAGTTTCATGGTGAAGCTCGACAAGAAGAATGAGGGAGAAGACAGGAAGAATAAAGTGAAGAGTTTATTGCTAAAGTGTGTCTCTTACAATATGGGATTCGACCTTAATATAGGCAGAGGATTACATAGAGAAATTCAAATAGGAAAGTGACATGGGAGCAGGCCCAAGGTGTGAAAGTGACTGCTCAGCAACGGTCTTCTCCACCCGTGACTCCATTTGCAGCCTCACTCTCCTTCTAGAAGCTTTCCTTATTGTCACAACTTTTCCTAAGCGGACCAAGGCCATATGAGATTAATTCAGAGTGGGCTGCACATCACTGGACCTGGCGATTCTTGAACTGCACAGCCTAAGCCGTGATTCCCAAGTCAATGCCTTGCTTAAGCCGTGATGCTCAAGTCATTGCCTTGCTCAATATCTAGAGCCTTTTATATGCCCTCATTCACTTCTAACCTTCTATCTGTCAAGAGAGCTACAACCGATTTAAAATGTCATGCTATCTTTGGGCCTAATGACTTTGTGTTTCAGGATATTGAAACTAAGGAGATTCTTGGACAAGGTGTTACCAGAAATGATCTATATGTGCTTGAAGACTTATCTCCTAGTTCTCCTAGTCGTTTAGCTTCCTGTTTTTCAAATTTCAATAATTCTAAGATGAATGGTGATTTGTGGCATGCTAGGCTTGGTCATCCTCATCTTAAAGTACTAGAGTTAATGTTCCCTAGGATGTCTTTCAATAATAAACTATGTGAAGCTTGTATCCTTGGAAAACACTGTAGGTCTGTTTTTCCTAAGTCTCAAACAATGTATGAAAACTGCTTTGATCTTGTTCACTCTGATGTTTGGACTGCCCCATGTGTCTCTAGAGATAATCACAAGTATTTTGTTAGTTTCATAGATGAGAAGTCAAAATACACTTGGGTTACCTTAATGCCATCTAAGGGTAGAGTTCTTGAAGCGTTTATGAGTTTTAACAAGTATGTGACTAACCAATATGATGCTAAAGTTAAATGTCTAAGATCAGATAACGGTGGGGAGTATACTAGCCAGGCCTTTAAACACTATCTCAACAAACATGGAATTGAGCACCAGACAAGTTGTCCCTATACCCCTCAGCAGAATGGAGTTGCTGAGAGGAAAAACAGACACTTAATGGAGGTGACTAGAGCCATGATGTTTCATAGGAAGGTTCCTAAACAGTTTTGGGGTGATGCCTTAGTTACGGCCTGCTACTTAATCAACAGACTTCCGACCAAAATCCTTCATGACATTTCACCGTTTGAGGTACTTACTAAAACCAAACCTCATCTTGATCATATTAGAGTGTTTGGATGTGTTTGCTATGTGTTGATCCCAGGGGAACAGAGGAACAAGTTAGAGGCTAGGAGCACAAAGGCCATGTTTCTTGGATATTCAACCACACAGAAAGGGTACAAGTGCTACAATACTGATACCAACCGTGTTCTTATCTCCCGGGATGTTAAGTTTCTTGAAGACAAAAGCTATTTCTCGGATGGTACGTGGGAGTCTATCAAAGACATATCTTCTCAATCGCCCAACCAGGCTGAGAATTTAAAGAAGATCTTAGAGAACCTGGGTATATCCTCTTTTGGGCCAGACACTCATCAGCATTCGCAGCATCATCCTCTTCATCCTGAGGGGGGACAACAAGACTATGGTCATGATGAGGAGGATGAAGATCCAGCTACTAATTCAAACAACATCCAAAGAAGAGAATCTGAACCTGAGTCACAAACCGGTCCAAGTAACTCTGAAAGAAACTGAAGTGCTGAAGCTGAATATAGGGCTATGAGGAAGTTAACTACCGAGTGTATATGGCTAAAGGCTCTTCTCAAAGACTTCAGCATTGAAAGCAGCACACCTATCACAATGCATTGTGATAATCAGGCAGCCATTCATATTGCATCCAATTCAGTCTTCCATGAACGAACCAAGCACATTGAGGTGGACTGCCACAAGGTTAGAGAGGCTGTGGAGAAAGGAATCATACTTCCATGCTATACAAGAAGTTCTGATCAATTGGCTGATATCTTCACCAAGGCTGCAAGTTTGAAGGTTTGTGAGTTCATTCATACTAAGCTTGGACTCACAACCCTACCATTCCAGTAACTTCCCTATCAAGAAAGGATTCATACTCTTTTTCCCTTAGAATGTTTTTCTCCCACTGGGTTTTGCATTCTAAGGTTTTTAATGAGGTGAATCCTCTTGATGTCCAAGTTTTAATCATTCACCAATGATGTAAAACTTGAGGGGGAGTGTTGGAATGAGTAAGCAATTCACCAAGGGAAGGAGTGTTAACGGCTAGTAATGAATCTTCTAGAAGGATTGGTGACTCATCCATGCCAGCACAAAAGGGGAAAGAGGCGCCAGCACTAAAGAGGAAGCTCACACTCTTACCTAAAGTAGTCGCTTCTAGGTTATCTATTTCTATATAAAAGGATCATTAAGGTCTCTCTTTGTAATCAAAAAAAAAAAATCCTATTCTAATAATATGTGTTTACTCAATCTCTCGCCTAAACTCTCTCCACTCTTCCTAAACTTCTAAAACTATCAGAACCAGCCATAGGAAATGTTTTGATTGCAAATGGTACTAATGTGCCAATAGAAGGAGTAGGAGACCTTAGGCTATTTAACAAAGAAACTCGTGCCTTTTACATGCCATCATTCACCTCAAATTTACTATCTGTCAAAAGAGCCACAACAGATTTACATTGCCATGCTATTTTTGGGCCTAATGACTTTGTGTTTCAGGATATTGAAACTCAAGAGGTTCTTGGAAAAGGTGTTACAAGAAACGATTTATATGTGCTTGAAGACCTCTCTTCCAACCGCTTAGTTACTTGCTTTTCCAATTTGAATAATTCTAAAATGAATGGTGGTTTATGGCATGCCAGGCTTGGTCATCCTCATTTTAAAGTTCTAGAAATAATGTTTCCTAGGATGTCTTTCAATAATGATTTATGTGAAGCTTGTATCCTAGGAAAACACTGTAGGTCTGTTTGTCCTAAGTCTCAAACAATGTATGCCAATTGCTTTGATCTTGTTCACTCTGATGTATGGACTGCACCATGTTTATCTAGAGATAATCAGAAATACTTTGTTAGTTTTATTGATGAGAAATCTAAATACACTTGGATAACCTTAATGCCATCTAAGGGTAGAGTTCTGGAAGCATTTATGAACTTTAATAAATATGTGACTAACCAGTATGATGCAAAGGTTAAGTGTTTTAGATCAGACAATGGGGGAGAGTATACTAGCCAAGCATTCAAACATTACCTCAACAAACATGGAATTGAGCATCAAACAAGTTGCCCCTATACCCCCCAACAGAATGGCGTTGCTGAAAGAAAGAACCGGCACCTCATGGAGGTCACTCGAGCTTTGATGTTTCATATGAAGGTGCCTAAACGTTTCTGGGGAGATGCATTACTTGCAGCTTGCTACCTGATCAACCGTATTCCAACCAAGACATTACTAGATCAATCCCCATTCGAGGTACTTACAAAGTCTAAACCTCAACTTGATCATATTAGAGTTTTTGGGTGTGTTTGCTATGTGTTGATCCCAGGAGAACAAAGGACAAAACTAGATGCCAAAAGCACTAAAGCCATGTTCCTGGGCTATTCCACGACACAGAAGGGATATAAATGCTACAATGCTGAGACAAATCATGTTCTCATCTCACGGGATGTTAAGTTCTTAGAGACTACAAGTTATTTTGAAGAAGGGACATGGGATTCAATCAAGGACATCTCTACCCACTCTTCTGATCGAGCTGAGAACTTAAGGAAGATATTAGAAGGACTTGGCATTTCCTCACCTCACGGTTCTCCTAGCCATCATCCCCTTCATCCTCTTAATCCTGAGGGGGAGCAACAATTCTCTGGTCATGATCAAGAGGATTCAATTGTTGATCACATGGATTCAGGACCGGAGAAAGAACAGGCAGAAACTGAGGGTAATAGACAAGGCTCAGAAGATAGAACAGGAAGTACTCAAGACTCAGAAGATGAATCAAGTTCACAAAGCACTCAAGGTCCCACTGAAGGTCCCATCCAAAATCAAGCTCCTCTTGAACTCAGAAGAAGTACTCGGCAAAGATTTCCAGCTGAGAACTGGAAGAATACCAGGGTTTACTTCAATAATAATGCGGTAGCTCACCCTGCTCAAGCCGTGTGCTCCTTAGTACAAATCCCTCAAGGCCATCAAGTGTTCATTGGAAGCTTAGATCAAGAATCTGTGCCTAGAAGCTATGATGAAGCAAAGGACATTAAGGTCTGGCGGGATGCTGTAACAGATGAAAGGAAAGCAATGGAAAAGAATCATACATGGGATGAGTCAAACTTACCTAAGGGAAAGAAGGCTGTCAGCTCCAGATGGATCTTCACTATTAAGTACCAAAGCAATGGAGAGATTGAAAGGCACAAGGCTAGACTAGTCGCAAGAGGCTTCACACAAACCTATGGAGATGACTATAGAGACACATTTGCCCCAGTGGCAAAGATGCACACAATCAGGGTGGTCCTCTCTCTAGCTGCAAACTTGGAATGGGAACTATGGCAAATGGATGTCAAAAACGCATTCCTACAAGGAGAACTAGAAGAAGAAGTATACATGACTCCACCACCTGGATTAGAAGACTCTGTTGCACCAGGGAAAGTCCTAAGACTAAGAAAGGCAATTTACGGGCTAAAGCAGTCTCCTAGAGCCTGGTACCACAAGTTTAATGTTACTCTCAGAGACAGAGGCTTTAGGAGATCTGAATCTGATCACACCTTGTTCACCCTCCACAGCCAAGAAGGTATAGTTGTCATTCTCATATATGTAGATGATATTATCATCTCAGGGAATGACAAGGTAGGAATTGCTTCTACAAAAGAATACCTTAAATCTATGTTTGATATAAAAGATCTTGGTGAACTTATGTATTTCTTGGGCATTGAGGTATGCAGGTTTAAAGATGGACTGTTTATCTCACAAAGAAAATATGTTAGAGACCTACTAACCAATGCAGGAATGATGGAGGCAAAGGCGGTTAGAACCCCCTTGGAGGAAGGATACAAAGTTGAAACTGAGGGGGAGCCAGAAGGAGAAGCATTCGAAGACCCTAAGCTCTACAGAAAACTTGTTGGTAAGCTCATCTACTTAACTATTACAAGACCTGACTTATGTTTTGCTGTGAATCAGGTGAGCCAGTATATGCAAGCTCCTAAGAAGAACCACTGGATGATGATTCAACGCATCTTAAGATATCTTAAAGGGACTTACACTCAAGGAGTTTGGATGGGAAAGAATAAGAATGCTGAGATCGTTGGCTACTGTGATGCTGATTGGGCTGGGGATAGGAAAGACAGGAAATCAACCACAGGATATTGCACCTTTATAGGAGGAAATCTTGTCACTTGGAAGACCAAGAAGCAGAAGGTAGTATCCTGCTCAAGTGCTAAAGCTGAGTACCGGGCCATGAGGAAACTAACCACTGAGTGTATATGGCTAAAGGCTCTCCTCAAAGACTTCAACATTGAAAGCAATACACCAATCACAATGCATTGTGACAACCAGGCGGCCATTCATATTGCATCCAATTCTGTCTTCCATGAACGCACTAAGCACATTGAAGTTGACTGCCACAAGGTGAGAGAGGCCGTGGCTCAAGGAATTATACTTCCATGCTATACCAAGAGTTCTGATCAATTGGCAGACATATTTACTAAGGCAGCAAGTGTAAAGGTTTGTGAGTTCATTCATTCAAAGCTTGGACTCACATCTCTCCCATTCCAGTAACTTCCCTATCAAGAAGGATTCATACTCTTTTTCCCTTAAAATGCTTTTGTCCCACTGGGTTTTACATTTTAAGGTTTTTAATGAGGTGAATCCTCTTGGTGTCCAAGTTTAATCATTCACCAATGATTTAAACTTGAGGGGGAGTGTTGGAATGAAGGTGCATTCAATCAAAGGAAATGAGGGTGCTAACGGCTAGTAGGACCTTCTAGAAGGGCTGGTGACTCATCCATGCCAGCACAAAAGGGGAAGGAAGCCGCCAGCACAAAAGGAATCCTCTCCTCTTTACCTAAAGTAGAAGCACCTAGGTTTATTTATTTTGCTATAAAAGGACCTCTAAGGCCTTCTCTTGTATTCAAGCAATTTGAATAATAAAACATGTTTCTCATACACTCCAAACTTCCTAAATCTCTCTAGCTCTCTAAAACTCTCTAAACTTGAATCTCTAAAACTTATATTTTATTCCAGGTACAATCAATTCAAGGGCTATAGAATGGGGATGTCCTAGTCTAGCATGCCACAATTCAGCATTTAAGGTCATATCAACTTTATTTGCACACGGTTGTAATGGGAAGGCAGGTAAATCTTCTAGCACATACAAGTCATTCCTTGTAGTTCCTTGGCCAAACTTCCTACTTGTTTCAATATCCTGAAAGTAAAAATCATTAGGACCAAAGATAGCTTGACAATTCAAATCAGTAGTAGTTCTTTTAACAGAGAGTAAATTGGATGTAAAAGAAGGCATATAAAAAGCCTTGGATTCCTTATCAAACACCCTAAGATTACCTACTCTTTTAATTGGTACATTAACTCCATTTGCAATTACAACACTTCCTAGGGCAGGTTCAACATTGTCTAGCAAACCTAAGTCTTTAATCATATGATGAGATGCACCAGAATCAACAATTAAGGAGTTAGAAGCCATAAATGTGTTTAAGGAAACATGATAAGTTTTACCCAATACATTACCAGACTTGAATGCTTTGAGGAGGTTTTCTAGATCAGCCTTTGTAACATATTCATTTTGGTTAGCCATAGTTGAAGAGGATGCATTCGCCGGCTCCATGGTACATGCACTTGAGCAACCTACAACATGAACCATGTTAGAAGAACTAGGACCGGTTGAAGATTTCTTGCTCCTCTCAACAAACCAGCTAGGCTTGAGTTCTGGATGAAGCAGCCAACACTCCTTCTTGCTAATACCGTTTGATCTTGCTGGAACCATAGGGTTTGTTCAGCATTTTCATCCTGAGTTTCCTCCTCAGTTATCATGTGAGTCGGTTGTTGGATATGATTTCATAACCCTTTGCTGCACAATGTGGTCCTCATTGTCCTGGACCAGAGCAAGTAATTTGCTCTTTGGAGCATGATAGGAGCCTTCACTTGTGGATGCAGCTCCATTTGAATCGATCTTAGGCCTGCACAATCACAAACTTGTCCACAGACCTAAACTACTTCAATACTAGAGATCCAGATGACAAACATGTTGGAATTAAGGAGTATTTATAAAGACTCAAGGGGAGAAAGGTTCTAGAAGCGGACTGGATAAGGCCACACTTGGTAGCACCAACGGTCAGCTCCAGCTCACCATGCCACGCCTCCTAGATGCTTTAGTAGATACTTTGGATATTCCTTCTAATCTATCTATTTAATCTATGTAATTGTCATAATGTAATTCAAGCAAGTAATAAGAAACAAAATGTTTTCCTCATTCTCCTAATCACCTAAATACTAATCTTCAATCTCTTGAAACTTGTTCTTGATTTTCAATATAGTATCAGAGCAGTTTATGCTCCTAGATTACTAAAACTTCCGCAAATCTTCTTCTATCTTAAGTTCTTGCCAAAACTCACAATAAACAACTTTGAATCTACCCATTCTGAGATTTATAATCCTCAAAGATCATTTGGTCACGAGTTATGGGAGATTAAAGGTGGTTATTGTTTGTTTATCTCGGGCTTAAGACTCCTGTTTTTCATTCGTTTTCAAACCCTTCTTTCATCCATTGTTGTACGGACTCTAACATCTAAAGCTCTCTTCCTCAAGAAAAGTTTTCATCTTTGGCTTGAAAATATGAGTATTGGTCGAACCAGATCGTGTTAGGTCCAATCTGCTCTATCCTGGTCGAGTTTTGGTATCGCTAAGCTGTTCCGCGCCATGGATGTACGGATGGGAGTTACAACATAGCTTGGTTCATCTTCTGGTGTGTTTTAAAATCACAAGTTCGTGTGTTCATATGCATTCTGGTGTCATTTCTTCTAAAACCTGACCTTCAATCAAGCTAAAGGAGACTCCTTTGCCGTTGTCCGTACTCGTCTTCTCCTAATCCCTCCGTGAACTAAAATCTGCTTAAGTGAAAATAGCTTAAAGGCAGCTCATTCTTCACAAAGGAGGTTCTTTTCTAAAGCTGGATTAGCTTATTTAATGATTCTGAAACTCAAAGGAAGCATCTGAAGCTCTCTGTTCTTCCCGCCTGAAACCCTGTTCGAAATTTGTTCTTCCGTACAAATCACGCCAAAGACAAATGGAGTCTTCGAAAATGATTGTTGCTCCAGTCATACTGAAGGGGCTAAACTACTTGTTATGGTCAAGAACCATGAAAACTACTCTGTGTAGTAGAGGTTTATGGACTCATGTTCTCCTAGATGAAGCACCAAGAGAAGCCATTGAAGAAGAAACTCTCGGTGAACAAGGAAGGCTAACCGTGGAAACCATGAACAAATGGTTTCAAGAGGATCAATTAGTCCTCTCAATCCTTCAAAACTCCCTTGAAGGATCCTTGTTAGAAGCATATTCCTACTGTGAGACCGCAAAAGACCTATGGGAAACACTAAAAAATGTGTATGGAAACACATCCAACCTCATGCGGTTATTTGAGGTGAAGAAAGCTTTAAATGAACTCCATCAAGAGGATATGGAGTTTACTAAGCATTATGGCAAGTTCAGGGCTTTATGGGCAGAGGTTGAAATGTTAAGGCCAAGTACCATTGATCCTATCACTCTTAATGAAAGGAGAGAGCAAGATAAGGTCTTTGGCTTGCTCATGACACTAAACCCACGCTACACTGATCTCATTAAACATCTTCTCCGGGAAGATAGATTACCAAGCCTTGAAGATGTGTGTGCTAAAATTCAGAAAGAACAAGGATCCCAAGGTCTATTTGGAAACAAAGGAGATATTGTTACTGCCCACAAGGTGTGGCACAAACCGGAGGTCAAGAAAGGATTAGCCTGTGATCATTGCAAACGAAGAGGACACACTAAGGATAAGTGTTGGTTAATTCATCCTCATTTGAAGCCGAGCTGGTGGAAAGACCCAAAGGTTCACATCTCTCAGGAAACCTCATCACACATTGCTCCATCCATTTCTCAAGGAAGCGGTTTTCAAAGTAGTTCACAAGGAAGTATTAATCAACCAAGTCTACCACTAATCAAACAACCGAGGCCGAATCATGAAGGGACACAGTTCAGTGCAAACCAAATCAGTCTTAATAGAGGAAGTTCCAGCCAGACTAATTCCTATCACAACAGCTTACCAGATGAAAGGATTCAAGCAGTCTCAGCTCAGAACGATGTGGTGACCAAGTCAGACCTTGAAGCGCTCATCAAAGCTCTTAAGGAGTCTGGTATTTCTGGTCACACTTATACTGCCTCATTTAAAAGCTCTGGTGATAGTTTGAATGTTTTAAAACCATTGATAGTTGATTCAGGAGCTTCTCACCATATGATTAGTGATTCTAGGTTGATTAGTGATATAGAACCGGTTTTAGAGAATGTGATGATAGCTAATGGAGAACAAATACCTATTAAGGGAATTGGAAAGCTTAGGTTGTTTGGAAAAGAGTCAAAAGCTTTCTTTATGCCATCATTTACTTCAAACCTGTTATCTGTGAAAAGAACAACCACTGATCTTAATTGCTATGCTACTTTTGGGCCTAATGACTTCTTCTTTCAGGATATTGAAACCAAGCGAGTTCTTGGCAGAGGAGGAACCAAGAATGATCTATATGTGCTTGAAGATCTCCAGCCTTTATCATTAGCTTCTAATAGTTCGATTAATAATGCTTCTAGTCTTAATGTTTCTAGTCATAAAAATGGTTTATGGCATGCTAGACTAGGACATCCTCACTTGAAAGCTTTAGAACTTCTATTTCCTAAGATATCTTTTAATAGCAACTCATGTGAAGCATGTATCCTTGGTAAACATTGTAGGAATGTATTTCCCTTATCTAAAACGATTTACAATGAATGTTTTGAACTTATTCATTCTGATGTTTGGACATCACCATGTGAATCAAGAGATAATCATAAATACTTTGTTACTTTTATAGATGAGAAATCAAAATACACTTGGATCACCTTGCTTCCATCTAAGGATAGGGTCTTAGAAGCGTTTAAGAACTTTCAATCTCACATTTCTAACCAATATAATGTTCAAATCAAATGTTTAAGGTCAGATAATGGTGGGGAGTACATGAGTCATGCATTCAAACACTTTCTTGCTGAAAAAGGAATTACACATCAGACAAGTTGCCCTTATACACCTCAGCAGAATGGTGTTGCTGAGAGAAAGAACCGGCACTTGATGGAGGTGGCTAGGACTTTAATGTTTCACATGCATGTTCCAAAGAGGTTTTGGAGTGATGCAGTGGTCACGGCATGTTACCTCATCAATAGAACACCTACTCGCATTCTCTCTGACCAGTCACCCTTTGAGGTACTTAATAAAACTAAACCCTCTCTTGATCATTTAAGAGTGTTTGGATGCGTGTGCTTTGTCTATATCCCAGGTGACCACCGAAGTAAGCTAGATGCAAAGAGCATAAGAGCTATTTTTCTTGGATACTCTCCAACACAGAAGGGCTACAAGTGCTATGTACCAGATACAAGGAGAGTTATGGTGTCAAGAGATGTTCAATTTCTAGAGAACAGAAGTTTCTATGATGGACAGAAGTGGGAAGACATTAAGGATATATCATCTTCTTCAGAGATAGAGCTTCCAGTCTCAGACAACTTCTAGAGGATCTCGGTCTCAATCATATTCCTCAGCAGTCTTCTACTCCTACAGCACCAGTCTCAGAAGAATCAACAACATGGCCGGATGAACCAAGTGATAGTCCTGATCATGAAGGGGGGAATGCTATTCCTGAATACTCAGAAGTCCATAATCAGGACAACCATGGCCAGCAATCTACATCTTCATCACCAGCTGCTCAAAACAATCAACCTGATCAAACCGCTCAAGAAGAAGAAGCAGTTGAATTAAGGAGAAGCAAAAGGGTGAAGTATCCACCTGAACACTGGAAGAGCACGAGGGTATATTACAACAATCAGGCTGTTGCTCATCCAGAACAGGCTGTCTGCAACTTAGCACATATCCCTCAGGAACATCAGGTTTTTATTGGAACCCTGGATCAAGAATGCGTCCCTAAACACTATGAGGAGGCCAAGGAACACAGAGTATGGAGAGAGGCTGTTGCTGATGAAAGAATGGCTATGGAAAGGAATCATACTTGGGACGAGTCTGATCTACCAAAAGGCAAAAAGGCAGTGAGCTCTAGATGGGTGTTCACAATCAAATACAGAAGCAATGGAGAAGTGGAGAGATATAAGGCAAGGTTTGTTGCAAGGGGCTTCACTCAGACGTATGGAGATGACTACAGGGACACCTTTGCTCCAGTGGCCAAGCTTCATACAGTGAGAGTCATTCTTTCTCTTGCTACCAACTTAGAATGGGATCTATGGCAGATGGATGTCAAGAATGCCTTCCTTCAAGGAGAATTAGAGGAAGAGGTGTACATGACACCACCTCCTGGTCTAGAAGATACTGTCACTCCAGGGAAGGTTCTAAGATTAAGAAAGGCAATCTATGATCTCAAACAGTCTCCTAGAGCCTGGTATCACAAATTGAGTGTTACACTGAGAGATAAAGGATTTAGAAGATCAGAAACTGATCATATCCTGTTCACACTTCAGAGCCAAGCAGGTATAGTTGTCATTCTCATATATGTAGATGATATTATCATCTCAGTGAATGACAAGGTAGGAATCCTTTCTACTAAAGAATACTTGAAATCTGTTTTTGACATCAAAGACCTTGGAGAACTCAAATATTTTCTTGGGATTGAGGTGTGCAGGACTAATGATGGTTTGTTTATTTCTCAGAGGAAGTATATTCTTGATTTACTAACCGATGCAGGAATGCTACAAGCTAAGGAAGCTAAGACCCCATTAGAAGAGGGTTATAAAGTTGGAACTCAGGGGGAGCAGGAAGAAGACGTCTTTGAGGATGCCAAACTCTATAGAAGATTAGTTGGTAAGTTAATTTATCTTACTATCACCAGACCTGATTTGTGCTTTGCTGTGAATCAGGTAAGTCAGCATATGCAAGCGCCTAAGATGTGCCATTGGAGGATGATAGACCGGATCCTGAGATACCTCAAAGGGACTCATGCTCAAGGGATTTGGATGGGGAAAAATAGGAACACTGAGATTGTGGGATACTGTGATGCTGATTGGGCTGGAGATAGACAAGATAGGAAGTCTACTACTGGATATTGCACTTTTATTGGAGGAAATCTTGTTACATGGAAAACCAAGAAGCAGAAGGTTGTGTCATGTTCAAGTGCTGAAGCTGAATACAGGGCAATGAGGAAGCTGACTACCGAATCAATATGGCTCAAAGCTCTTCTCCAAGACTTAGGAACTGAAGTCAAGACTCCCATCACAATGCACTGTGACAATCAAGCAGCCATCCATATAGCCTCCAACTCGGTATTCCATGAGAGGACTAAGCACATTGAAGTAGATTGCCACAAGGTCAGGGAAGCTGTTGAGAAAGGAGTTATACTACCATGCTTTACAAGAAGTTCTGAGCAATTGGCAGATATATTTACAAAGGCAGCCAGCCTGAAAGTCTGTGAGTTCATTCTACCAAAGCTTGGACTCATGGAAATTCCAAGCCCTTAGTCTCTCCTTATCATGAGAACCATACTCTTTTTCCCTTAGAATGTTTTTGTCCCACTGGGTTTTGCATTCTAAGGTTTTTAATGAGGTGGTTTCTCATGATATCCAAGTTTAACCATTCATCCATGGTCAAACTTGAGGGGGAGTGTTGGAATTAAGGAGTATTTATAAAGACTCAAGGGGAGAAAGGTTCTAGAAGCGGACTGGATAAGGCCACACTTGGTAGCACCAACGGTCAGCTCCAGCTCACCATGCCACGCCTCCTAGATGCTTTAGTAGATACTTTGGATATTCCTTCTAATCTATCTATTTAATCTATGTAATTGTCATAATGTAATTCAAGCAAGTAATAAGAAACAAAATGTTTTCCTCATTCTCCTAATCACCTAAATACTAATCTTCAATCTCTTGAAACTTGTTCTTGATTTTCAATAAAACAGCTCCAGATATCAATCAAAAATCGAAACAACCGTTTCCCGCCATATTTAGTTTGAATCAATAGTTCCTTATAATGCAAGTAACACAATCTTGAGGATTAAAAACAATAGGATTGTAACCAAATCTCCAGAACTTAGTCACAAGGTCCTAAACTAAGATTGGATCACTCACGATTCAAGGATGATCAAGAGAAAAATGAAGAACACGATCAAATACCCACGGTGGCGCGAAAAAGGACCGATTTTCGAAAATCGATGAGATTGATCACAAAACTTGAATTTGAGCTGAGCGGACCTCCCGATTTATCATTTTGATTCAATTTTATTGAGTTTTGGCTTTTGAATCACAAGATTTGATGAAGAATTGAAGAAGAACTTGAAGATCAAAACCCAGGAACTCACGGCGATTCGATCGCGAAACCGCCAATGGAAGAATCTTGATAACTTTTGATTTAAGCGACCAAATTTGATGAAATCACCGAGGAAATCCACAGAATTCGCCGGAGAATCGTCCTAGATAAAGAATCTGGAAAGAAATCGTGAGTTCTTGCAGTTGATGATCGATGAACACCGGGACTTCCGCGATGGGCTTCGCTTCGAGGTTGGATGGTGATCGCGAGTTAGAAACAAAGAGTTTTCGAAATTCTTGTGCCAGTTTGATCAAACCTGGCTCTGATACCATGAAAGATTTGATGATTGAGAGAATTTGAGAATCAGAGATTGAGAGAGAAAGAGATTAGAGAGAAAAAGAGATTGATGTTATTAAGATTTTTAGAAAAATGAATTTCTTACTTACAAAGTGAGAGAGAACATCTATTTATACTAATCCTATTCTAGACTTGTTTGGATACAGAGATACTCTTATCATTAACCTACACAAGTCTAAGATATACTCATAGTGAAGACGTCTACAACACACTCAAATACATTCACCAATCTTCTTCATTCCAACAACAAGGTTTCCTCCTACAAATGTACAATAGCCAGTAGTTGATCTTCTATCTTTCCTATCTCCAGCCCAATCTGCATCACAATATCCAACTATATCTGTGCTTTTGTTGCAACTCATCCAAATTCCATGATCATAAGTGCCTTTCAAGTATCTAAGGATCCTTTCTAACATTCGCCAATGGTAAACTGTAGGATCCTGCATCTGCTGACTCACCTGATTCACTGCAAAACAAATGTCAGGCCTAGTTAGAGTAAGATATATAAGTTTACCTACCAGCCTCATGTATAGTTTTGGATCTTCATAGAGTTCTTCATCCTGCTCCCCCTTACTAGCGGATTTGTACTCATCTTCCAAGGGTGTGCTAACTGATTTTGCTTCCATCTTTTCTTTTTCTTTTAACAAATCAAGAGTATATTTCCTTTGAGACAAAAACAAACCCTCTTTAGATCTACATATTTCTATACCTAAGAAATATTTCATCAGACCAAGATCTTTAATATCAAATTTTGATTTAAGATAAGCCTTAGTTTCTAGAATACCTTTCTTATTACTACCTGTGACAATTATATCATCAACATAAACCAACACTACAATAATACCTGAGCAGCTAGGAAGAGTAAAGAGAGTGTGATCAACTTCAGACCTTCTAAAACCTTTATCCCTCAAAGTCATACTTAGTTTATGATACCAAGCTCTTGGAGATTGTTTCAACCCATAAATGGCCTTTCTTAATCTCAAAACATTATTACCATTTACTAAATCTTCTAATCCAGGAGGTGGTCTCATGTATACCTCTTCTTCTAATTCTCCTTGAAGAAAGGCATTCTTTACATCCATCTGCCACAACTCCCATTCTAAATTAGTAGCTAGAGAAAGAACAATCCTAACAGTGTGGAGTTTTGCAACTGGTGCAAATGTATCTCCAAAATCCTCACCATATGTTTGAGTGAACCCTCTAGCAACTAATCTAGCCTTATACCTTTCAATCTCACCATTACTTTTGTATTTAATGGTGAAAACCCATTTTGAACTTACTGCTTTCTTACCTTTGGGTAGATATGATTCATCCCAAGTATGATTTCTTATCATTGCCACCTTTTCATCTTGGACAGCATCTCTCCATACTTTTAACTTCATAGCTTCCTCATATGTGTTAGGAATTTGATTTTGATCCAGAGAACTTATCAATACCTGGTGTTCTTCTGGAAAATAAGCAAAAGAGCAAGTTGCTTTTATAGGATGTTCCACAGCATTAGCATTATAGTAAACCCTAGTATTGATCCAGTTGGCTGGATCTTTTCTAATCCTTGTACTTCTTCTTAGTATTTGAGGTGATTCAATAACAGCTATCTCATGATCATCTTCAGCTTCTATTCCTTGTGGACCCTGGATGTGGTCATGGTCTTGATCGGAAACCATAGAACTACTCTCCCCCTCACGATCATGACCGCGATCCGATGAGCTAGGTAAATGCTCCCCCTAGCTATGAACAGGCCATGATTCACAATCAAGACTTTGCGTACCTTGTACCTGACCATGCTCATTCCTTCCAGAACCATGATCATTGCCAACCGAGACAGTCACATTTGAATCTGATGTATGCTCCTGTCTCTGCGGTACCTCCTGAGAAACTTCCGGACCAAGGACCGGCTTTAATGCTGGCTGCCTAGAAACATCAAAACTTTCTAACAACTTTTTGAGGTAAGCATTAGTATCATTACTAGATTTAGAGATGTCTTGTATAGTTTCCCAAGTGCCATTAGTATAATAAGGCTTATTTTCCAAAAATTTAACATCCCTTGAAACTAATACCTTTTGTGATTCAGGATCATAGCATTTATAACCTTTTTGAGTGGAAGAATAGCCTATAAAGATTGCTTTAGTACTTTTTTCATCCAACTTGTTCCTGTTATTCCCTGGTATGAAAACATAACACACACAACCAAACACTTTTAAATGATCAAGGTGTGGTTTAATGTTGTTTAATACCTCAAATGGTGAAATTTCATGAAGAACTTTAGTTGGTGTTCTATTAATCAAATAGCAAGCTGTAAGCACTGCATCTCCCCAAAATCTCTTAGGCACATTCCTATGAAACATCATAGATCTGGCCACTTCCATAAGATGCCGGTTTTTGCGCTCAGCCACTCCATTCTGCTCAGGTGTGTATGGGCAAGTAGTTTGATGAAGAATACCATATTTGAGTAGATAATCTCTGAAAGCTCTATTTGTAAATTCTCCACCATTATCTGTCCTAAAAACTTTCATCTTGGCATTATATTGGTTAGTGATATAAGAATGAAAATTAATGAAAGATTCCAGAACTCTATCTTTAGAAGGAAGCAAAGTAATCCATGTATATTTAGATTTCTCAACTATAAATGTGACAAAATATTTTTGTTTTTCTCTAGAAGCACAAGGAGCTGTCAAAACATCATAATGAATTAAATCAAAGCAATGATCATAAGTAGTAGATGAACTAGGAAAAACAGTCTTGCAGTGTTTACCAAGAATGCAAGCTTCACATTCATTTTGATTAAAAGAAATTTGTGGAAACATGAGTTCAAGAGCTTTAAAATGAGGATGCCTAATCTACCATGCCACAATGATCCATCATTCAACTCATTATTGCTAGACAAACAAGATACTATACTAGAAGATAGGTCACTCAAGACATAAAGTTCATCCTTAGTGCCGCCTCTGCCAAGCACCTTCTTGGTGTCAATATCCTGAAAGCCACACTCATTAGGACTAAAAATTACATTGCAATTTAGGTCAGTTGTTGCTCTTTTCACAGAAACCAAATTTGATGTAAAAGATGGCATATAAAATGCTTTACTATTTTTGTCAAACAATCTTAGATTACCTATACCTTTGATTGGAATTTTAGTTCCATTTGCAATCACAACATTTCCTAAGGCAGGTTCTAAGTCATTTATCAATCCTATATCACTAATCATGTGATGAGATGCTCCAGAATCAACAATCAAAGGCTTATTACTAGTATGGACATTATAAGAAGCATGTAGTGATTTACCAACAACTTTACCAGAATTCTCTTGAAGGGCTTTGATGATGGCATCTAGATCAGACTTGGTAACATAGTCTTGGCCGGATGATGAAGAGGCAAGTTGCACTTCCTTTCCTGGTCCTTGTACACTCTCAGTGGTAGTTATAGTCCGTGAGACAGGAAAGGGTGCACTTACTTGATTTCCTTTTCCAGTTAAGTTGTTTTTGAAACCATTTGTCTTGTTACCATTGTTGAAGTCACACCATCGTGGTATATGTTGGAATGAAGGAGAATGATGAATGCATCTAAGTGAAGTATTGGCTACATCTTCATGTGTTTGTCTTAGACTTGTGTAGGTTAATGATAAGTGTATCTCTGTATCCAAACAAGTCTAGAATAGGATTAGTATAAATAGATGTCTCTCACTCTCTTTGTAAGTATGAAAATTCATTCTTCTAAAAATCATAATAAGATCATTCTCTTTTCTCTCTAAATCTCTTTCTCTCTCAATCTCTAATTCTCTCAATCATCAAATCTTTCATGGTATCAGAGCCAGGTTTGATCAAACTGGCACAAGAATTTCGAAATCTTTCTGTTTCTAACTCGCGATCAACAACCCAGCCTCGAAGAGAAGTCCATCGCGGATCCGCCGTGTTCGTCGATCCTCCACCACAAGAATTCACGATTTCTTGCCAGATTCTTTCTCCAGGACGATTCTCCGGCGAATTCTGAGGATTTCCTCGTTGATTTCATTGAATTTGGTTGCTTGAATCAAAAGTTACATCAAATCTCCTCCACGGTGGTTCGCGACGATCTCCGCCGAAGGTACCTGGATTTCAAAGGTGCATAACTACTTCGATTCTTCACCAAATCAAGCGTTTCCAAAGCCAAAACTCAAGATTATTGAGTCCAGATGATGAATCGGGAGGTCCGCTTTGCTCAATTTCAAGTTTCAAAGTCTTCTTCGTCGATTTCTTGAAATCGGTTCTAGTTCGCGCGCTTCTTGGTACTCGGCTTTGATCTTCAATTCTTGCTCGATCCTTTTCAATTCTGGATTGATCCGATCTTGATTTAGGTTCTTGTGAAGGAATTCTGGAGATTTGATTACAATTTACTGAGTTCTTACTTTCAAAATTCGATTTCTTGCAAAAGAAGGAAGCTAGGATCTAACTGATTTAGGCGGGAAATTCAAAATTGGTGATAAACTCAATTTTTTTTTCTCTGGATCTTCTGCTGGTTCATTGTGTGGAGTATTTGAAGTTAATTGTTGACGGATTAGGCAAGTAGTAGTCTGCTGAAAGTGTGGTTATCTCGTCTTGGTCTCTTGTTGGTACGTGTGTGGCTGCGCTTGTTGTTTTTGTCTATGCAGACTTGAATTCGATCCAATGGAGATGAATCCTCAAATGAAAGATCCTGTAATGCTTCAAGGAGCAAATTATTTGCTTTGGTCCAGGACGATACGGACCACTCTATGCAGCAAAGGGCTGTGGAATCACATTCAGCAATCCGCACCTATGCTAACCGATGATGAATCTCAAGTTGAACATGCTGAACATGCCCTCTGGTTTCAGCAAGATCAAATGGTATTGGCTATTCTTCAATGCTCTCTAGCTAGTTCTCTTTTAGAAGCATACTCTAATTGCTCTAGTGCTAAGGAACTTTGGGAGACATTAAAGGCAGTTTATGGCAATACTACTAACCTCTTAAGAATATTTGAGGTAAAGAAAGCTTTGAATGAGCTTAAACAGGAAGATGTTGAGTTTACCAAACACTATGGATCATTCAGAGCCTTGTGGGCAGAGCTGGAGATGCTTAGACCAGCTTCAATTGATCCACTCACTCTTCTTGAAAGGAGAGAGCAAGATAAGGTGTTTGGGCTGCTTCTGACTTTGAACAATTCATACACTGACTTGATAAAACATATTCTCAGGGAAGATAAGCTACCAAGTCTTGAGGATGTTTGTGCAAAGATTCAAAAGGAACAGGGGTCACATGAACTCTTTGGGCACAAAAGTGAAATGGTGGTGGCGCATAAGGGTGTTTTTCGATCGGCTCCAGCTGACATCAAGAGGAAGAAGCAGCTGTGTGACCATTGTAAGAGAACAGGCCATAGCAAGAAGGAGTGTTGGGTGCTTCATCCAGAACTCAAGCCTAGCTGGTTTGTTGAGAGGAGCAAGAAATCTTCAACCGGTCCTGGTTCTTCTAACATGGTTCATGTTGTAGGTAGCTCAAGTGCGTGTACCATGGAACCGGCGAATGCATCCTCTTCAACTATAGCTAACCAAAATGAATATGTCACAAGGGCTGATCTAGAAAATCTTCTCAAGGCATTCAAGTCTGGTAATGTATTGGGTAAAACTTATCATGTTTCCTTAAACACATCTATGGCTTCTAACTCCTTAATTGTTGATTCTGGTGCATCTCATCATATGATTAAAGACTTAGGTTTGCTAGACAATGTTGAACCTGCCTTAGGAAGTGTTGTGATTGCAAATGGAGTTAATGTACCAATTAAAGGAGTAGGTAACCTTAGGGTGTTTGATAAGGAATCCAAGGCTTTTTATATGCCTTCTTTTACATCCAATTTACTCTCTGTTAAAAGAGCTACTACTGATTTGAATTGTCAAGCTATCTTTGGTCCTAATGATTTTTACTTTCAGGATATTGAGACAAGTAGGAAGTTTGGCCAAGGAACTACAAGGAATGACTTGTATGTGCTAGAAGATTTACCTGCCTTCCCATTACAACCGTGTGCAAATAAAGTTGATATGACCTTAAATGCTGAATTGTGGCATGCTAGACTAGGACATCCCCATTCTAGAGCCCTTGAATTGACTGTACCTGGAATAAAATTGCTTAATCACATTTGTGAATCTTGTATTCTTGGAAAGCATAGTAGAGCAGTTTTTGAACAATCATCTCATGCTTATGATAATTGCTTTGATTTAGTACATTCTGATGTTTGGACATCTCCCTTTCCTTCTAGAGAAAATCAAAAGTATTTTGTTACTTTTATTGATGAAAAATCTAAATATACTTGGGTAACATTGCTTAATTCAAAGGATAGGGTGTTTGATGCATTTTTTAACTTTCAGACATATGTTACTAACCAATATAATGCCAAGTTAAAGATTTTTAGGACTGACAATGGAGGGGAGTATACTAGCACCAAGTTTCAGCAACACCTAGCCAAGCATGGCATTGAACATCAAACAAGCTGTCCTTACACTCCACAACAAAATGGAGTAGCTGAGAGGAAAAACAGACATTTGATGGAGGTTGTGAGAACAATGATGTTTCACAAGAAGGTTCCCAAAAGATTTTGGGGAGATGCATTACTAACTGCATGTTATCTAATCAATAGAACTCCAACCAAAGTTCTAGATGATTTGAGTCCTTTTGAGGTATTAAACAAAACCAAGCCAATTATTGATCATTTAAGAATTTTTGGGTGTGTTTGTTTTGTTTTGGTGCCAGGGGAACTTAGGAATAAGCTGGAACCAAAAAGCATCAAGGCTATGTTTCTAGGATACTCCCCTACTCAGAAAGGATACAAATGCTACAATCCAGAATCTAGAAGGGTTCTGGTGTCTAGGGATGTCAAGTTCCAAGAGAATAAAGGATTCTATGAAGATGGAACTTGGGAAGATCTTAAAGACATATCTACATCAAATTCTGATCAGGCTGAGAACCTAAAGAAAATTTTAGAAAACCTTGGCATAGTCCAGCCTCACCAACCAGCTCCTGTCCATGTACCGCAGCAACAGGGTCCAGGTCCGACTAATAGCTGGCATGATCCGGCTGCATCCAACCGGACGACTTCTGGTCATGACCGTCCAACAAGTGAAACCGTCCCTGAACCTGACCAGTCAACACATGATCCATGTGACGTTGCTTCCAGCTCGTCTCGTCCTACCTTAGTCCCCGGGGCTGTCCATGATTCATCTAGTGGCGCTAGTACTTCAAGTTCATCCAACATTCACTCACTGCCCTCTCCACCATCAAGTCCTCCTGAACAGCATCCTCTTGACCATGAGGGGGGAGAAGAGAGTACACATGCTCAAGATGATATTCTAGTTTCAGCATCAAAAAGGCCAAGGGATCAACCTAATCTTGTACAAGCCGCTTTGGAAGAGGAAACAAATCAACCTATGGCCCTCAGAAGAAGTACAAGGCAGAGGTTCCCAGCTGACAATTGGAAAAATACAAGGGTGTACTACAACCACAATGCAGTAGCACATCATGATCAGGGAGTATGTTCTCTAATTACTATTCCTACTAATCATGTTGTTTTCACTGTGAGTTTAGATAAAGAACAGATTCCTAAAAGCTATGAGGAGGCTATGGAGATTAAGGAATGGAGAGATGCCATTCAAGATGAGAAACAAGCTATGGAGAAGAATGGAACCTATGCCCCAGCCATCTTACCAAAAGGAAAAAAGGCTGTAAGTTCAAAATGGATATTCACCATTAAGTATAAAAGCAATGGTGAGATAGATAGGTATAAAGCTAGGTTGGTGGCTAGATGATTCACACAGACTTATGGTGAAGACTATAGGGATACCTTTGCTCCAGTAGCTAAACTTCACTCTGTTAATGTTGTTCTTTCTCTTGCTACTAACCTTGAATGGGACTTGTTCCAAATGGATGTTAAGAATGCTTTCTTACAAGGTGAACTAGAGGAAGAAGTGTACATGACACCACCACCAGGTTTGGAAGATGACGTTAATGGCGGCAACACTCTCAGACTAAGAAAGGCAATCTATGGTCTTAAGCAATCTCCAAGAGCTTGGTATCATAAGCTGAATGTAACTCTAAGGGATAGAGGTTTCAAAAGGTCAGAAGTTGAACACACCCTGTTTACACTTAAGAGTAAGGAAGGTATTGTGGTTATACTTATCTATGTGGATGACATAATCATATCAGGAAGTGATAAAGTTGGTATTGAATCAACTAAAACCTATTTGAAAAGTGTTTTTGATATTAAGGATCTAGGAGAATTGAAATATTTCTTAGGAATTGAAATATGTAGATTCAAGGAAGGTCTCTTCTTATCTCAAAGGAAATATATTGTGGATTTACTAACCTCCACAGGCATGTTTGAAGCTAAACCAGCTAAGACACCCCTTGAAGAAGGCTACAAAATAGAACCTGAGGGGGAGCTAGGAAATGACAAGTTTCATGATGCAAAATTGTACAGACAGGTGGTTGGTAAGCTTATTTACTTAACCATCACTAGACCTGACCTATGTTTTGCAGTAAATCAGGTATCTCAACATATGCAAGACCCAAGGACAAGGCATTGGGATATGATCATTCGCATTTTGAGATATCTGCAAGGAACTAAGGAACAAGGTATATGGATGGGATGTAATAAGAACACAGAGGTTATAGGCTATTGTGATGCAGATTGGGCAGGAGACAGAGAAGATAGGAGAAGCACAACTGGCTATTGCACTTTCATAGGAGGTAATCTTGTAACTTGGAAGACTAAGAAGCAAAAGGTTGTATCTTGTTCTAGTGCAGAGGCTGAATACAGGGCCATGAGGAAGCTCACAACAGAATGCATTTGGTTGAAGCAACTCCTCTTTGACATTTTAGGCGAGAGCTTAGAATCTCCAATCACTGTCCATTGTGATAATCAAGCTGCCATACACATTGCCTCTAACTCTGTGTTTCATGAGAGAACCAAGCATATTGAGGTTGACTGTCATAAGGTAAGGGAAGCTATTGGAAATGGTACAATTCTACCTTGCTACACAAGGAGTGACGATCAGCTAGCTGATGTGTTTACCAAAGCTGTAACCTTGAAGACAGGCGGTTCCATCTACCCTAGACTTGGTTTGATGTCTCTTCCACACCAATGATCCCAACATGGAGTGTTATACTCTTTTTCCCTAGAAAAGGTTTTGTCCCAATTGGGTTTTCCTTCTCTAGGTTTTTAATGAGGTAATGCTTCATGGTTGCAAGCTTAGGCATTCTCCATGTCTTAAGCTTGAGGGGGAGTGTTGGAATGAAGGAGAATGATGAATGCATCTAAGTGAAGTATTGGCTACATCTTCATGTGTTTGTCTTAGACTTGTGTAGGTTAATGATAAGTGTATCTCTGTATCCAAACAAGTCTAGAATAGGATTAGTATAAATAGATGTCTCTCACTCTCTTTGTAAGTATGAAAATTCATTCTTCTAAAAATCATAATAAGATCATTCTCTTTTCTCTCTAAATCTCTTTCTCTCTCAATCTCTAATTCTCTCAATCATCAAATCTTTCAGTATATTGGCCGGTTTAAGGTGTGGATGGAGGATCCAACACTGGTCCTTATTATGCCCTTTCCTTTTACAATGTGCACACACCACAACTCGCCTATCATCCCCTTTGAAGAAACTTTTATTTGCAGTAACCAAATCTCCTTTACTTCCAAACAGGCCCTGTGAACCTTGTTCCTTTTGGACCTTAGCACACAAATCATCCAAGTTTGGTAACTTGTCTTCACGCAAAAGATGTTTAATCAGGTCAGTGTAGCTTGAGTTCAAAGTCATTAAAAGTCCAAAGACTTTGTCTTGCTCCCTTCTCTTTTGTAGGATCATAGGATCAGTAGTTGGTGGTCTTAACATTTCCAGCTCACCCCAAAGAGCTCTATAAGTTCCAAAGTGTTTGGTGAATTCAACCTCCTCCTGTCTAAGGTCACTATGTGATTTCTTGACCTCAAAGATCCTCATTAAGTTAGAGGTATTCCCATAGACATTCTGAAGAGTGTCCCACAAATCCTTTGCACTTTCACAGTATGAGTAGGCTTCTAGTAAGGATTTCTCAAGAGAATTTTGTAAAATGGATAGAACCATTTGATCCTCTTGGAACCATTTCCCTTCCTCCTCAGAATGAACCTGCTGATCCTCCAGAACTTCTCCTTGAAAGATTTGATGATTGAGAGAATTAGAGAATTAGAGATTGAGAGAGAAAGAGATTAGAGAGAAAAGAGAGAATGATCTTATTAGAATTTTTAGAAAAAATGATTTTCATACTTACAAAGTGAGTGAGAGACATCTATTTATACTAATCCTATTCTAGACTTGTTTGGATACAGAGATACACTTATCATTAACCTACACAAGTCTAAGACAAGTACATGGAGATGTCGCCAATACACACTTAGATGCATTCATCATTCTTCTTCATTCCAACACTCCCCCTCAAGCTTAAGACATGGAGAATGCCTAAGCTTGCAACCATGAAGCATTACCTCATTAAAAACCTAGAGAAGGAAAACCCAATTGGGACAAAACCTTTTCTAGGGAAAAAGAGTATAACACTCCATGTTGGGATCATTGGTGTGGAAGAGACATCAAACCAAGTCTAGGGTAGATGGAACCGCCTGTCTTCAAGGTTACAGCTTTGGTAAACACATCAGCTAGCTGATCTTCACTCCTTGTGTAGCAAGGTAGAATTGTACCATTTCCAATAGCTTCCCTTACCTTATGGCAGTCAACCTCAATATGCTTGGTTCTCTCATGAAACACAGAGTTAGAGGCAATGTGTATGGCAGCTTGATTATCACAATGGATAGTGATTGGTGATTCTAAGCTCTCGCCTAAGATGTCAAAGAGGAGTTGCTTCAACCAGATGCATTCTGTTGTGAGCTTCCTCATAGCCCTGTATTCAGCTTCTGCACTAGAACAAGACACAACCTTTTGCTTCTTAGTCTTCCAAGTTACAAGATACCTCCTATGAAGGTGCAATAGCCAGTTGTGCTTCTCCTATCTTCTCTGTCTCTTGCCCAATCTGCATCACAATAACCTACAACCTCTGTGTTCTTATTACATCCCATCCATATACCTTGTTCCTTAGTTCCTTGCAGATATCTCAAAATGCGAATGATCATATCCCAATGCCTTGTCCTTGGGTCTTGCATATGTTGAGATACCTGATTTACTGCAAAACATAGGTCAGGTCTAGTGATGGTTAAGTAAATAAGCTTACCAACCACTTGTCTATACAATTTTGCATCATGAAACTTGTCATTTCCTAGCTCCCCCTCAGGTTCTATTTTGTAGCCTTCTTCAAGGGGTGTCTTAGCTGGTTTAGCTTCAAACATGCCTGTGGAGGTTAGTAAATCCACAATATATTTCCTTTGAGATAAAAAGAGACCTTCCTTGAATCTACATATTTCAATTCCTAAGAAATATTTCAATTCTCCTAGATCCTTAATATCAAAAACACTTTTCAAATAGGCTTTAGTTGATTCAATACCAACTTTATCACTTCCTGATATGATTATATCATCCACATAGATAAGTATAACCACAATACCTTCCTTACTCTTAAGTGTAAACAGAGTGTGTTCAACTTCTGATCTTTTGAAACCTCTATCCCTTAGAGTTACATTCAGCTTATGATACCAAACTCTTGGAGATTGCTTAAGACCATAGATTGCCTTTCTTAGTCTGAGAGTGTTGCCGCCATTAACCTCATCTTCCAAACCTGGTGGTGGTGTCATGTACACTTCTTCCTCTAGTTCACCTTGTAAGAAAGCATTCTTAACATCCATTTGGAACAAATCCCATTCAAGGTTAGTAGCAAGAGAAAGAACAACATTAACAGAGTGAAGTTTAGCTACTGGAGCAAAGGTATCCCTATAGTCTTCACCATAAGTTTGTGTGAATCCTCTAGCCACCAATCTAGCTTTATACCTATCTATCTCACCATTGCTTTTATACTTAATGGTGAATATCCATTTTGAACTTACAGCCTTTTTCCCTTTTGGTAAAATGGCTGGGGCATAGGTTCCATTCTTCTCCATAGCTTGTTTCTCATCTTGAATGGCATCTCTCCATTCCTTAATCTCCATAGCCTCCTCATAGCTCTTAGGGATCTGTTCTTTATCTAAACTCACAGTGAAAGCAACATGATTAGTAGGAATACTAATTAAAGAACATACTCCCTGATCATGATGTGCTACTGCATTGTGGTTGTAGTACACCCTTGTATTCTTCCAGTTTTCAGCTGGGAACCTCTGCCTTGTACTTCGTCTGAGTGCCACAGGTTGATTTGTTTCTTCCTCCAAAGCGGCTTGTACAAGATTGGGTTGATCCCTTGGCCTTTTTGATGCTGAAACTAGAATATCATCTTGAGCATGTGTACTCTCTTCTCCCCCCTCACGGTCAAGAGGATGTTCAGGAGGACTGGATGGTGGAGAAGGCATTGATGAACCGGAAGAACTAGCACCAGTAGATGGATCATGGACAGCCCCGGGAACTGAGACAGGACGGGATGAGCTAGATGCAAGGTCATGACCAGAGATCGTCTCCTGGTTGGATGTAGCCGGACCATGCCAGCTAGTACTCGGGCTTGAATCATGTTGCTGAGGTACATGGACAGGTGCTGGAGCGGTTGGTTGAACTAAGCCAAGGTTCTCTAAAATTTCCTTAGATTCTCAGCCTGATCAGAATTGGATGTAGAGATGTCTTTAAGTTCTTCCCAAGTTCCATCTTCATAAAAACCTTTGTTCTCATTAAACTTGACATCCCTAGACACCAGGACCCTCCTAGTCTCTGGATTGTAGCATTTGTATCCTTTTTGAGTAGGAGAGTATCCTAGGAACATAGCCTTGATGCTTTTTGGTTCCAGCTTATTCCTAAGTTCTCCTGGTACTAAAACAAAACAAACACATCCAAAAATTCTTAAATGATCAATAGTTGGCTTAGTTTTGTTTAATACCTCAAAAAGACTCAAATCATCTAGAACTTTAGTTGGAGTTCTATTGATTAAGTAACATGCAGCTAGTAATGCATCTCCCCAAAATCTTTTAGGAACCTTCTTGTGGAACATCATTGTTCTCACAACTTCCATCAAATGTCTGTTCTTCCTCTCAGCTACTCCATTTTGTTGTGGAGTGTAAGGACAGCTTGTTTGATGTTCAATGCCATGTGTGGCTAAGTGTTGCTGAAACTTGGTACTAGTATATTCCCCTCCATTGTCTGTCCTAAAAATCTTTATCTTGGCATTATATTGGTTAGTAACATATTTCTGAAAGTTAAGAAATGCATCAAACACCCTATCCTTTGAATTAAGCAATGTCACCCAAGTATACTTAGATTTTTCATCAATGAAGGTAACAAAATACTTCTGATTTTCTCTAGAAGGAAAGGGAGATGTCCAAACATCAGAGTGTACTAAATCAAAGCAATTATCATAAGCATGAGTTGATTGTTCAAAAACAGTTCTACTATGCTTTCCAAGAACACAAGATTCACAAATGTTATTAAGCAATTTTATTCCAGGTACAATCAATTCAAGAGCTCTAGAATGTGGATGTCCTAGTCTAGCATGCCACAATTCAGCATTTAGAGTCATATCAACATGATTTGCACACGGTTGTAATGAAAAGGCAGGTAAATCTTCTAGCACATACAAGTCATTCCTTGTAGTTCCTTGGCCAAATTTCTGACTTGTTTCAATATCCTGAAAGTAAAAATCATAAGGACCAAAGATAGCCTTACAATTCAAATCAGTAGTAGCCTTTTTAACAGAGAGTAAGTTGGATGTAAAAGAAGGCATATAAAAGGCTTTAGATTCCTTATCAAACAACCTAAGGTTCCCTACTCCTTTAATTGGTACATTAACTCCATTAGCAATTACAACACTTCCTAAAGCAGGTTCAACATGATCTAGAAAACCTAAGTCTTTAATCATGTGATGAGATGCACCAGAGTCTACAATTAAGGAGTTAGAAGCCATAGATGTGTTTAAAGAAACATGATAAGTTTTACCCAACACATTACCAGACTTGAATGCTTTGAGAAGATTTTCAAGATTAGCTTTTGTCACATATTCAGTTTGGTTGGCCATAGTTGAGGAGGAAGCATTCACCGGCTCCATAGTACAAGCGCTTGAGCAACCTACAACATGAACCATGTTAGAAGAACTAGGACCGGTTGAAGATTTCTTGCTCCTCTCAACAAACCAACTAGGCTTGAGTTCTGGATGGAGCACCCAGCACTCCTTCTTGCTATGGCCAGTTCTCTTGCAATGGTCACACAGCTGCTTCTTCCTCTTGATGTCAGCTGCAACCGATCGGAAAACACCCTTATGCGCCACCACCATTTCACTTTTGTGCCCAAAGAGTTCATGTGACCCCTGTTCCTTTTGTATCTTTGCACAAACATCCTCAAGACTTGGTAACTTATCTTCCCTGAGAATATGTTTTATCAAGTCAGTGTAAGAATTGTTCAAAGTCATTAGCAGCCTAAACACCTTATCTTGCTCTCTCCTTTCAAGAAGAGTGAGAGGATCAATGGAGGCTGGTCTAAGCATCTCCAGCTCTGCCCACAAAGCTCTGAATGATCCATAGTGTTTGGTGAACTCCACATCTTCCTGTTTAAGCTCATTTAGAGCTTTCTTTACCTCAAAAATTCTTAAGAGGTTAGTAGTATTGCCATAAACTGTTTTCAAAGTCTCCCAAAGTTCCTTAGCACTAGAGCAATAAGAGTATGCTTCTAAAAGAGAGCTAGCAAGGGAGCATTGAAGAATAGCTAATACCGTTTGATCTTGCTGGAACCATAGGGTTTGTTCAGCATTTCCATCCTGAGTTTCCTCCTCAGTTATCATGTGAGCCGGTTGCTGGATATGGTTCCATAACCCTTTGCTGCACAATGTGGTCCTCATTGTCCTGGACCAGAGCAAGTAATTTGCTCCTTGGAGCATGATAGGAGCCTTCATTTGTGGATGCAGCTCCATTAGAATCGATCTTAAGCCTGCACAATCACAAACAACCAAACCACGCCACACACGCAAGAAGACCACACAAAGTCCAAACAAACGCTTGACAAGAAACCAGGATCAATCAGATAACCTTCTGCCTATCCTTTAAAACTTGTCCACAGACCTAAACTACTTCACCAGATGATCCAGAAGCAAAACCAATCTTGAAGACCAAGAAAAACAACAATTCTAAAATTCCCGCCTTTTCTGATTTTGAAATTGAACTTTCTTCACTAGCAAGAAATCAACTAATGAGGATTAAAAACCAGTGAATTGCAATCAAATCTCCAGAACTTCTTCACAAGATCCTAAACTTAAGATTGGATCATGCAGGATTCGAAAAAGATTGAGAGAAAACTGAAGATCGAAACCAAATACCCAAGGATGTGCGAAGACGGTCCGATTTCAGAAAATCAGTGAGAATGATCACAAATCTTGAGATTGAGCTGAGCGGACCTCCCGATTCATCATCTTGAATCAATTTTAATGAGAATTGGCTTTGGAATCACCAGATTTGATGAAGAATTGAAGAAGAAATCGAAGATTGAATTCTGGAGTTTCGCGGCGGAGTGATCGCGTAACCACCTGTGGCGGGTAAACTGATAACTTTTGATTCCAATGATCAAATTCGATGAAATCACCGTGGATCGTCACAGATTTCGCCGGAGAACCGTCGAGGATGAAGACTTGATGAATACTTGACAAAAAAAAACCGATCAACAGTCGAGTTTTCTGACGATGAACAACCGCGAACCACCGTGAGCAAGAATCTATCGTAACTTTTGATTTACTCAACCAAAATCAAAGATTTCAACGGGGAAATCAACAGGATTCGCCGATGAGATGATCTTGATGAAGAATCTAATCAAAACCTTCAAGATCTTGCAGATTGGACGCGGTGAATATGGATTGAATTTGAATCGCGAAATCCGATTACTTGTAACCAAAGAAAATTCGATTACTTGTTGAAGAAGAATGCGAAATTTTAAGCACCAGATTGATCAAACCTGGCTCTGATACCATGAAAGATTTGATGATTGAGAGAATTAGAGAATTAGAGATTGAGAGAGAAAGAGATTAGAGAGAAAAGAGAGAATGATCTTATTAGAATTTTTAGAAAAAATGATTTTCATACTTACAAAGTGAGTGAGAGACATCTATTTATACTAATCCTATTCTAGACTTGTTTGGATACAGAGATACACTTATCATTAACCTACACAAGTCTAAGACAAGTACATGGAGATGTCGCCAATACACACTTAGATGCATTCATCATTCTTCTTCATTCCAACACTCCTTCTATGACATTGTTAGGTGCATTACTATGGAGGATATGTGACCATAAACCCCTACTGCACAATGTCGTCTTCATAGTCCTAGTCCAGAGGAGATAGTTGGCTCCTTTGAGTGTAATTGGTGCGAATACTCTGGTTTTCGAAATTTTCAAATCGGATCAAGAACTAAACAAGAGATATGAAGAATTTGAGCATTAAGATCGAAAAATGCTCTGATACCATGTGAGAATTCAAGGGTATGATTGAAGAATATGAAAGAATTAACAAAGATTAGCAGAAGAATGAATAAGAAGAAGAAGAATAGAGAGAGAGAGAGATTCGAAAAGTATAAGAGAATGAAGTATATGTATATTAATGAATCAATGTATACATCAGGTATTTATAGTAGATTACAAGATGTAACATGGCCATAGCCTTACACTTATTATGCGAATGTAATACCCAAGTATAGACCTTCTCTTTTACTTAGAGTCATTCAACACTACTTATTTTCTACACTATCTCTGTATCCAAACAAGTCTAGAATAGGATTAGTATAAATAGATGTCTCTCACTCACTTTGTAAGTATGAAACTCATTTTCTAAAAATCTTAATAAAAGATCATTCTCATTCTCTCTCAATCTCTAAATCTCAAATTCTCTCAATCATCAAATCTTTCATGGTATCAGAGCCAGGTTTGATCGAACTGGCACAAGAATTTCGAAAACTCTCTGTTTCTGACTCGCGATCACAATCCAGCCTCGAAGGGAAGTTCGTCGCGGAAGTTCTGGTGTTCGTCGATCATCAACTGCAAGAACTCTCGATTTCTTTCCAGATTCTTTATCCAGGACGATTCTCCGGCGAACTCTGTGGATTTCCTCGGTGATTTCATCAAATTTGGTTGCTTGAATCAAAAGTTATCAAGATTCTTCCATCGGCGGTTTCGCGAACGTATCGCCGTGAGTTCCTGGGTTTCAATCTTCAATTTCTTCTTCAATTCTTCGTCAAATCTTGTGATTCCAAAGCCAAACCTCAATAAAATTGAATCAAGATGATGAATCGGGAGGTCCGTTCAGCTCAATTTAAAGTTTTGTGATCAATCTCTTCGTTTTTCTGAAATCGGTCCGTTTTCGCGCAACCGTGGGTATTTGACTTTGTTCTTCATATTTCCCTTGATCATCCTTGATTCCTGAGTGATCCAATCTTAGTTTAGGATCTTGTGATGAAGTTCTGGAGATTTGGTTACAATCCTATGGTTTTTAATCCTCAAGATTGGGTTACTTGCATTATAAGGAACATTCGATTCAAGCTAGATATGGCGGGAAACGGTTGTTTCGTTTTTTTTATATCTGAAGCTGTTTATCACCTGGATCTCTAGAATTGAAGTAGTTTAGGTCTGTTGGACAAGTTACTAAAGGATAGGCAGGAGGTTATCTGATTGATCCTGGTTTCTTGTCAAGCGTTTGTGGTGTTCGTGGTTGTCTTCTCGTGTGTGTGGCGTGGTCTGGTTGTTCTTGATTGTGCAGGCCTAAGATCGATTCAAATGGAGCTGCATCCACAAATGAAGGCTCCCATCATGCTCCAAGGAGCAAATTACTTGCTTTGGTCAAGGACAATGAGGACCACATTGTGTAGCAAAGGGTTGTGGAATCATATTCAACAACCGGCTTACATGTTAACTGAGGAGGAAGCTCAGGATGGTAATGCTGAACAAACCCTATGGTTCCAGCAAGATCAAATGGTATTAGCTATTCTTCAAAGCTCTCTAGCTAGTTCTCTTTTGGAAGCTTACTCTTATTGCTCTAATGCTAAGGAACTATGGGAGACTTTAAAAACAGTATATGGCAATACAACTAACCTCTTAAGAATTTTTGAGGTCAAGAAAGCTTTGAATGAGCTTAAACAGGAAGATATTGAGTTTACTAAACACTATGGATCATTCAGAGCATTGTGGGCAGAGCTGGAGATGCTTAGACCAGTCTCAGTTGATCCACTAACTCTTCTTGAAAGAAGAGAGCAAGATAAGGTGTTTGGACTGCTTATGACTTTGAACAATTCATACACTGACTTGATAAAACATATTCTCAGGAAAGATAAGCTACCAAGTCTTGAGTGTTGAGATTTGCGGAAATAATAAGAGAAATAGGAGATTGTATGGTTGGAGATTAAGAAAGATTAGGCAAAATCATAAAAGAGTAAAACACAAAGATCATTAAATGCCATTAGAGAGGAGTAGAAAGGAAGATATATATCACTTGGGTGTACAAATGGGAGATGCTACATATTTATAGACAGACAAAGATTGTTTGAATTTGAATTAGGCTGTGGATCCAAGGTAGTGAAAGTGACATGTCACAACAGCTATATGCTTAAGGTGAACATGTGACCTCATTTGAATTCCTACTCCCACGTTTTTGATAAAGGAGAGAACTCTTCTAGAAGCTTTAACCACCACTCTTTGGCGTGAACATCTTGGTCTTGTGGGCTCCTTATGGGCTCTGGTCCTTGGCCTCAACACTCCTTTATTTCTGTCTGGGCTATAGACTTCACATGGGCTGGAACATTCCTTATGGGCAATGCACATTATGGATGGCCTTATTCTTTAAGTGATGCTAGTGTAGTTTATGAGCGGCCTTCTTCTAGCTGATATGGGCTGGGCTGCCTTGTTCCTATGGGCCGCTTATGGGCTGCATTGTTCCCCTCCTTATTTGCATACGGACTGGGCTGCCTCCTATTTGGTTGGCCTTCTCTTTCTCTCTTCAGTCCAATACTCCCCCTCAAGCTTAGCATTAGGAGTTTAGTATTGAGCTAATTCTGAGCTTGGACTTGGCTGACCTTGTTGCCTTTTCTTTCTTCTCTCTAATACTCCCCCTCAAGCTTGATCATAGAAGATCCAGAGATCAAGCTTGGAACTTTGAAGAACTCCCTCATTAAAAACCTTAGCATGGAAAACCCAGTGGGACAAAACCAAGCTAAGGGAAAAAGAGTGGAGCCTTCTTAGCCTAGGGATTGGCCAGTGGGTCTATGAATCTCAGGATTATCTTGATGGACTTCATAGACCCTGGATCATGGCCGCCATAAATGGCAAGTAAGAACTTCCTTCTTGCTTCACACGTTTCTTGAAGCTTCTTCTTATGACCAGCGCTTGTGTCCCCCTCTTTTTGTACATAAGCTATAAGTTGTACCTGTTTCAGCACACACAAACGCATGCATCAATTCACAAGGGATAGACATATTCAAAAAATATATATATAGGATGGTTTTGGATCTTCCCTTGTATCTGTTTGGAATGTTGATGAAGAGTGTTAGCCAGGTATGTCTGCTATTTCTGAACTCCTTCACTTCATTCCTTCTGATAAAACCGCCCTTTGTTGTCTTTTCTTTGGAGTCTTTTGGATTAATTTGTTGATACCACACTTGTATGCAACCTTCCTTAGCTCCAATCCATCATTTGAACTTGATTACTCACGGCAACTCCTTGGGAAGATTGATTATCTTCTTGGCGCAATCATTCAGGCTTTTGAGCTGATTCAACACATTCCATCTGCTTGTCCACTTGTTGGTTCTGACAGCTTGATGGTCCTTGTTGCTTGCTTCTTTGCGCCTTCTTATTAGTACTAAATGTACTTATTCTTCTTCATTGGTGAGTGGCTTTCTCAGGTTCTTAGACGCTCCTGAAGTCTAATCCAATAGGCTTTATATTCTCAGATGAAGTCTGAGAATTCTAGACAACTGTAGTAGTCTCCAGTCTTGCAAATATCCGCCACCACCTTCTCTTCTGTTCCCAACATTTTCTGCCTCTTCTTTCTCATAGTTAGTCAGCCTTGTCCAAGGATGAAGACTTTGGCCTTCTCTGCTTCTTCATCTTCAAATACACTGTGCCTAGTTGGTCACGTCTTTTAGGAGTGCTTTTAAGAGTGCTCCTTGGTCACTGAGATGATTCAACACCTTTGTAGTTTCTTAGTAGCTTCTTCAACCACTTTCTTGTTTAAAGAGACTCTGGATTGATTAACACATCTTGTGGCAAATCTTCAGTTACTTCTTATTTAGTCACAATCCTGAGCTGATTCATCACTTTCCACCATATTACTTCTTTAGGAGCATGGCGGCCCTTGGTTCTAACTCAGGTTGTGCTGCACCTTTGTAGTTTCTTTCTTCAACAGCTTCTTTGATTGATTCAAATAGTCTCCAGCTTCATGATGAAGATGAGGACCATATAATGCTTTTAGCAACTTCTCTAGAGAATAACCAGCACACATCACCAAGTGTCCTAGGACCATTTGCGCAGTTCCTTTGAAAATAACACCAACACCTATGCTGAGGTATCATCAGCGCATTCTTGGATCAAACTTAGTTGACAACGACTTTAGGAGCGAGTTGATATGCTTTTTTCAAGACTACCACTATCCTTGGTAGAATTTGAATGCTCCTTCTAGACAACTTCACTTCAGTGGAACACAAGCCTTTGCATTGTTTGCGCCTGTAGGTTCCTTGATTATACATCAGATGCTCATTCTCACCTCTCCTCAAGCTTGACTCAGAGAATAAGTATTGAGTCAAGTTTGGAAAGATGAGCATCAATGACCATACTGATCTTGGACCGCCATTCTACAAGAATGCTTTTTTTGTTTGAGTTAGCCATGCTCTCCAACTTCAGGAATATACATTCTCTGGTGTAGGCTCTGATAGGAGGAGGCTGCTTCTTGTTGGCTTTTGTATGCCAAGCCAATTTGCCTTATGAGTTCACGGCTTGACTGCCTTCTATGCAGCATATGTGGCCTCCCATTTCTTCACTCAGGAATATACCTTTGAAGGATAGGCTCTGATGTGTAAGGTATTGGGAGTGCCCTTCTTGCCAATGTGTTTACTTCTTTAATCCTTCATGATCTGGTTTTGTGATACACGCTCTGGTTGTCAGAAGAGGATGCAGACCAATGGGTTAGTGTTTGTGCCAACAAGGGAGATCCTCTCCTGGTTAAACACGAAGGGGGAAGCGATTTGGACCACACGAGGGAGGAATGATCTCGTGATACACCAAGGTTCTTCGCGCCTGGATGACAGATCAAGGCAGAAGAATTCGATTGCTACAGATTAAGGAAAAATCGACTAGGGCTCTGAAATTTGCTGTCAAAATTAATTCTGTCTGTCATTCCAGGGGAGGCTAAGGTTTTAATTACCCTAGCCTAAAAAAAAACAACAAGTAGTTTTAAAAGAAAAACAACAAGGCGTTCAAAATTATACCAAAAACTACAAACAGTTTAAAACTTAAAAACCAGAAATTATACTAAGTGTTGAAGACTGCTGTAGCTTGTCTTCATTGGAGGGTCCTCATCTTCTGATTATTCCAGGGGCTGGTAAAAGGTTATTATCGTAGAACAGGCCCTGTCTTGCACACTAGAGGTGTTGCCTCGTTAAAACCCCCTTCAGAAAACCCATAGGGACAAAACCGAAGGTAGGAAAAAGAGTACAATTCCCTAGCATGTATTTGTGTGTCTTTACTCTATAGTGATAGTAAAGACACCAGAAGATGATGTCTGACACTGGAGAAGCTCGCACGAGATGCTTGAAAACGGGTCTTCTCCCTTGCTGCTGTCGATGACTGAGGGTGGACAAAGACTAGCTGATCCTTGCTCGAGCACAAATTCTACTAGATGGTTGAACTTGTGTGCGATGGCTCTGGCTCTCTGGCGAGTTATGGGTCCATTAGGTACTTGAGGGATGATCTGCACTCCCTCTGGTTCAGCTGTCATTGTTGAAGAGCCGATGTCCTCATCATTCCCTCCCTCTTCAGCAGGTTTTGTCCTCAAAACTGGATCATCTCCTGCATCAAAAATTTCCAAATCAGCAACATTAAAAGTAGAAGATACATTAAACTCACCTGGAAGTTCTAATTGGTATGCATTGTCGTTGATCTTCTTTAAAATTCTGAATGGACCATCTCCTCTTGGCGCAAGTTTATCTTTCCTCTTCTGGGGAAACCTTTCTGTCCTCATATGCAGCCATACCCAATCTCCTTCCTTAAAAGTAACTTGCTGTCTTCCTTTATTGGCTTGTCTTGCATATGCTTCTGTCTTCTTTTCTATGTTCTCCTTAGCTTTTTGATGAAGCTTCTTGATGAACTCGGCTTTTGTCTCCCCTTGTAGGCTAACAATTTCGGCTGGAGGCAGTGGAGTAAGGTCAAGGGGCGATTGTGGGTTGAAACCATAGACAACCTCAAATGGAGACATCTTAGAGGCTGAGTGAGTAGCTCTGTTGTAGGCAAATTCCACAAAATGGATGCACTCAAGCCAAGTCTTCAAGTTTTTCCCAATAGTTGCCCTCAGCAATGTTGACAACGTTCTATTAACCACCTCTGTCTGCCCATCAGTTTGTGGATGGCATGTTATCGAGAACACCAATTTGGTTCCTAGTTTCTTCCACATTGACCTCCAGAAATGACTCAAGAACTTTGTGTCTCTGTCTGACACTATTGTCCTGGGAATTCCATGAAGCCTCACTACTTCCTTGAAGAACAAGCTGGCAATTTGACTAGCATCATTTGTCTTAGCACATGGTATGAAATGCGCCATCTTAGAAAACCTGTCTACTACAACAAAGATGGAGTCTTTGTGGTTTATCTTAGGCAAGCCTAGCACAAAGTCCATAGATATGTCAGTCCAAGGAGTAGTAGGAATAGGAAGTGGCATATACAAACCGTGTGGGTGAGACTTGGACTTGGCTCTTTTGCAGACTAAGCAGCGAGCACAATGAGTTTCCACATCTCTTCTCTGGTGAGGCCAGAAGAAATGTTCCTTCAGCATGCTCAATGTCTTGTCCACGCCAAAATGTCCCATCAATCCCCCTCCATGTGCCTCTCTCAGCAGTAAGTCTCTGATGGATCCTCTTGGAATGCAAAGTCTCTTCCCTTTAAACAAGAACCCATCGAACAGGTAGAAGTTGCTGTAGGCGCCTTTTCCATGCTCCTTGTAGCTCTCCTTAAAGTCATCATCTTCTGCATACAGATCCTTGATCAATTCAAATCCTAGCACTTTGGATTCCATGATCGAAATAAGGCTGTATCTCCTTGATAGTGCGTCAGCTACAACATTCTCCTTTCCCTTCTTATATTTGATGACGTAGGGAAATGTTTCAATGAATTCCAGCCATCTTGCATGTCTCCTTTTTAGCTTAGTTTGGCCTTTGAGATGTTGTAGGGTCTGATGGTCTGTGTGGATAACACACTCTCTGGCAAGTAAGTAGTGTTGCCAAGCTTCCATTGCCCTCACCAGTGCATAAAGCTCCTTGTCATAGGTGGGGTAGTTCAATGAGGCACCACTGAGCTTCTCACTGAAGTATGCTACTGGTTTCCCTCCTTGTGTCAGCACTGCTCCTATTCCAATGCCTGATACATCACACTCTACCTCGAATGTTTTGTTGAAGTCTGGAAGTGCTAGAACAGGTGCATGCGTCAATCTCTCCTTGAGGAGTTGGAAAGCTAGTTCTTGTTCCTCTCCCCATTTAAACTCATGGTTCTTTTTGATTACAGAGGTCAGAGGAGCTGCGATAGTGCTAAAGTCTCTGACAAAACGCCTATAAAAGCTGGCTAGGCCGTGAAAACTTCGCACTAAGCTAATACTGGTTGGCGTAGGCCACTCCTTAATGGCTTTTATCTTTTCTTCATCAACCTGTAATCCCTGCGAACTCACAACAAAACCTAAAAAGACAACTTTTTCAGTACAGAATGTGCACTTCTTGAGATTAGCATACAACTTCTCTTTCTGAAGTGTTCGTATTACTGTCTCAAGATGCGTCACATGGTCAGAATAAGATGAGCTGTAAACTAGTATATCATCAAAATATACAACCACAAACTTACTGATGTATGGTCTAAGAACATGGTTCATTAGACGCATAAATGTACTGGGGGCGTTGGATAAGCCGAATGGCATGACCAGCCACTCATACAACCCATGTTTAGTCTTGAAGGCAGTTTTCCACTCATCTCCCTCTCGCATTCTGACTTGGTGGTATCCACTTTTCAGGTCGATCTTGGAGAAGATGGTGGCGCCACTGAGCTCATCAAGCATGTCATCAAGTCTGGGAATGGGGTGCCTATAGTTGATGGTTATATTGTTGATTGCCCTACAGTCCACACACATTCTCCAGCTGCCACCTTTCTTTGGCACAAGTAGAACTGGAACTGCACAGGGGCTGAGGCTCTCTCTCACATATCCTTGAGCCATTAACTCCCTGATTTGGCGTTCAAGTTCTTTGGCTTCTTCTGGATTGACTCTGTAGGCAGCCCTATTGGGTAGCTGGGCTCCTGGAATAAAGTCAATGTTGTGTTCTATGCCCCTTACTGGCGGCAATCCAGGTGGTAGTTCTTCAGGAAACACATCAGCATATGTTTCTAGCAATGTATTCACCTCTGATGGTAGCTTGATATCTGCTTTATCTACACTCAAAAGCTCTTTAAACATCAGTAGAAGAACATGTTCATCTCCCTTACCAATGGCTTTTCGAATGTCACTGGAGTTGATTAAGAAGTTCTCTTTGCGTTTACTCCCATCCTTAGCCATTTTTGTTTGCATGTCCCTCACTTGTTGAGGTGATAATGGAGCCAGTTTGTACCTGCGCTTTTTATGCTAAAAAAAATAGAGATTAGTCCGTCCATTATGTGTGGTTTCCCTGTCAAACTGCCATGGACGTCCCAATAAGAGATGACCAGCTTGCATCGGGACCACATCATATATCACTTGATCATGGTATCGTTCCACACTAAATGGAACCTTAACTTGATCGGATATGTGTAACTCAGCCTTATCATTGAGCCACCTCAACTTATAAGGATGAGGGTGTTTAGTTCTCTCAAGGCCAAGTTTGTCTGCCATATAAGAACTAGCTACATTAGTACAAGAACCTCCATCAATGATTAGAGAACATACCTTTCACTGAATGGTGCACCGAGTATGGAAGATGTTTTCTCGTTGTGCAACCTCTTCAGGACCTACCATTGCATTAAGAACTCTTCTCATCATCAAAAGCTCTCCTGAGTCTGGGTACTCTATGTCCTCTGGTTCACCATAGTCATGGGATTCCTCTTCTCCTTCGTCTTGAGACTCGTAGTCTCCAGCTGGTGTGAGGATCATGGCTCGTTGATTAGGACACTCTCTTGCCATATGTCCTCTCCCATTGCACTTGAAGCACAAAATGTCTCGGCTCCGTTGAGTGGAAGCAGTTGGCGTGGCATGTTGAGGCGCACTAGGGCCGGGTTTGGTCAACTTGGTGAGTTCACTCACTTTGCTCTTGAACCGGCTATCTCCTGGTGTACTAGTGTTCCTCTCTGTTGGCTTAAATGTGGGGTTCCAGATGGTCTTAGGCCGAGTATTGTTTGCTGCCTTGCGCTTGTTCTGTTGTTCAATCTGAATGGCAAGATGTAACAACTCTCCTAAGTCATGGTATGTTTGTCTCTCAACCTTCCTAGCAATATTTTCTTGCAAACCATCCACAAATTGTGCCATTAGACTCTCCAGAGAGTCTTCTACTTCCAACCGGTTTCTCAGATGCTCAAATTCCTCATAATACTCCTCCACACTCTTGTTGCCTTGTGTCAAACGTCTAAAACGCTTCTGCATATCTCGGTGAAAGTGTGGTGGTACATAGCGCCTTCTCATAATGTATTTGAGCTCTTCCCAAGTCACTATATTCCCATATCGGTTCCTCCTCCTCTCAGTCACTTCTCTGTCCCACCAAGTAAGAGCATGGTCAGTGAACTGTGTGAGAATTCAAGAGTATGATTGTAGAATATGAAAGATTTAACAAGATTAGCAGAAGAATGAAGAATGAAGAAGAAGATGAAGAAGAGAGAATTCGAAAGTTGTATTAAGAGAATGAAGTATTATATCATTTAATGTTGAGTACAACAAGTATTTATAAGGCTTCTAAAATCGTAAACTATACACTTCCTATACTGAACATTCGAATGTGTAACCTTCTCTTTTGCTTAGTGTCTTACAAAGCCACTTATTTCCTACACTCCCCCTCAAGCTTAACCATGATGAATGGTTAAACTTGATACCATCATAGAAGATCACCTCATTAAAAACCTTAAAGATGTAAAACCCATTGGGACAAAAACATCTTAAAGGGAAAAAGAGTATGATCTCTATGACTTAAAGAGATCATCCAGCTATACTAGTAAGACCTAGCCTTGGATAGATGGAATCACAGACCTTAGTAGATGCGCCTTTAGTGAAGATATCTGCTAATTGATCAGAACTTCTTGTATAGCATGGCAAGACTATTCCCTGTTCAACCGCCTGTCTTACCTTATGGCAATCTACTTCAATGTGCTTAGTCCTCTCATGGAACACTGAGTTTGAAGCTATATGAATGGCTGCTTGATTGTCACAATGCATAGTGATAGGCCTTGAGTCTTCAATTTGTAGATACTTAAGAACAGCCTTGATCCAGATTAGTTCATTTGTGAGTTTCTTCATGGCTCTATACTCAGCTTCAGCACTGGAACATGACACCACCTTCTGTTTCTTAGTCTTCCAAGTCACTAGATTTCCTCCCACAAAGGTACAATAGCCAGTTGTTGATCTTCTATCATTCCTATCACCAGCCCAATCAGCATCACAATATCCTACTATGTCTGTGTTTTTATTGCAACTCATCCAGATTTCATGATCATAAGTGCCTTTCAAGTATCTAAGGATCCTTTCTAACATCCGCCAATGGTGAATTGTAGGTTCTTGCATCTGCTGACTAACCTGATTCACTGCAAAACAGATATCAGGCCTCGTTAGTGTAAGATAAATGAGTTTACCTACCAGCCTCCTGTATAGCTTTGGATCTTCATAAAGTTCTTCATCATGCTCCCCCTTACTGACGGCTTTGTATTCATCTTCCAAGGGTGTGCTGACTGATTTTGCCTCCATCTTTCCTGTTTCTTTTAACAATTCAAGAGTATATTTTCTTTGAGATAAAAACAAACCCTCTTTAGATCTACATATTTCTATACCTAAGAAATATTTCATCAGACCAAGATCTTTAATATCAAATTTTGATTTAAGATAAGTTTTAGTTTCCTGAATACCTTCCTTATTACTACCTGTGACTATTATATCATCAACATAAACCAACACTACAATAATACCTGAACAGCTAGGAAGAGTAAAAAGAGTGTGATCAACTTCAGACCTTCTAAAACCTCTATCTCTCAATGTCATACTTAGTTTATGATACCAAGCTCTAGGAGATTGTTTCAATCCATAAATGGCTTTCCTTAATCTTAAAACATTATCGCCATTTACTAAGTCTTCTAACCCAGGAGGTGGCCTCATATATACCTCTTCTTCTAATTCTCCTTGAAGAAAGGCATTCTTCACATCCATCTGCCACAACTCCCATTCTAAATTAGTAGCTAGAGAAAGAACAATCCTAACAGTATGGAGTTTTGCAACTGGTGCGAATGTATCTCCAAAATCCTCACCATAAGTTTGGGTGAATCCTCTAGCAACTAATCTAGCCTTATACCTTTCAATCTCACCATTACTTTTGTATTTAATAGTGAAAACCCATTTTGAACTTACTGCTTTCTTACCTTTGGGTAGATATGATTCATCCCAAGTATGATTCCTTATCATAGCCTCCTTTTCATCTTGGACAGCATCTCTCCATACCTTTAATTCCATAGCTTCCTCATATGTGTTAGGAATATGATTTTTATCCAGAGAGCTAATGAATACCTGATGTTCTTCTGGAAAACAAGCAAAAGAACATGTTACTTGTATAGGATGCTCCACTGCATTAGCATTGTAGTAAACTCTAGTATTGATCCAGTTGGCTGGATCTTTTCTAATCCTTGTACTTCTTCTTAGTACTTGAGGTGATTCAATAACCGCTATTCCATGATCATCCTCAGCCTCCATTCCTTGTGATTCCTGGATCTGGTCATGGTCGTGATCAGAAATGTCATGGTCTTGATCAGAAACTATTGTACTCTCCCCCTCACGATCATGTCCACGATCCAATGTTGAAGATGATCCAGGTAAATGCTCCTCCTGTCCGCATTCATTTCTTCCAGAACCATAATCACCAGCAACCGGATCAACCATATTTGAGTCTGATATATGTCCTTGTCTCTGTGGTACCTCCTGAGAGACTCCCTGTACACGGTCTGACCTTGGTGCTGTCTGCCTAGAAACATCAAAACTTTCTAGCAACTTCTTTAGGTAAGTATTATTATCATTACTACACCTAGATATGTTTTGTATAGTTTCCCAAGTACCATCTGTATAATAAGGCTTATGTTCCAGAAATTTAACATCCCTTGAAACTAATACCCTTTGTGACTCAGGGTTATAACATTTATAACCTTTCTGTGTAGAAGAATAGCCTATGAAGATTGCTTTAGTACTCTTTTCATCCAACTTATTCCTGTTATTCCCTGGTATCAAAACAAAACACACACAACCAAACACCTTTAAATGATCAAGATGAGGTTTAATGTTGTTTAATACCTCAAATGGTGAAATGTCATGAAGAACTTTGGTTGGTGTTCTATTAATCAGATAACAAGCTGTAAGTACTGCATCTCCCCAAAATCTCTTAGGCACATTCCTATGAAACATCATAGATCTGGCCACTTCCATAAGATGCCTGTTTTTTCGCTCAGCCACTCCATTCTGCTCTGGTGTGTATGGGCAAGTGGTTTGATGAATAATTCCATACTTGAGAAGATAATCCCTGAAAGCCTTACTTGTATATTCTCCTCCATTGTCTGTCCTAAACACTTTTAACCTTGCATTATATTGATTAGTGACATAAGAGTGAAAATTAATGAAAGATTCTAGAACTCTATCTTTGGAAGGCAGTAAAGTAATCCATGTGTACTTGGATTTCTCATCTATAAATGTAACAAAATACTTTTGTTGTTCTCTAGAAGCACAGGGGGCTGTCCAAACATCAGAGTGTATTAAATCAAAGCAATGATCATAGGTAGTTGATGAATTAGGAAAAACAGTCTTGCAATGTTTACCAAGGATGCAAGCTTCACATTCATTCTGATTAAAAGAAATTTTTGGAAACATGAGTTCAAGAGCTTTAAAATGTGGATGGCCTAATCTAGCATGCCACAAAGACCCATCATTCAACTCGTTTTGACTGGACAAGCAAGAAACTATACTAGAGGATAGATCACTCAAAACATAAAGGTCATCCTTAGTGCCTCCTCTGCCAAGCACCTTCTTTGTGTCAATATCCTGAAAACAACACTCATTAGGACTAAAAATTACATTGCAATTTAGGTCAGTTGTAGCTCTTTTCACAGAAACCAAATTTGAAGTAAATGATGGCATATAGAATGCTTTACTATCTTTTTCAAACAATCTCAGATTACCTATGCCTTTGATTGGAATTTTTGTTCCATTTGCAATCACAACATTTCCTAAGGCAGGTTCTAAGTCATTTATTAAACCTATATCACTAATCATGTGATGGGATGCTCCAGAATCAACAATCAAAGGCTTATTATGAGTATGAACATTGTAAGATGCATGAAGTGATTTACCAACAACTTTACCAGAATTCTCCTGAAGAGCTTTGATGATAGCCTCTAGATCAGACTTGGTAACATAGTCTTGGCCGGAAGATGTTGAGGCTATTTGCACTTCCTTTCCTGAACCTTGTACATTCTCAATTGTAGCAACCGGCCGTGAGACAGGGAAGGGAGCACTCACTTGATTTCCTTTTCCAGTAAAGTTGTTTTTGAACCCATTCGTTTTATTTCCATTGTTGAAGTCACGCCATCTTGATATGGATGCTGGTCTAAGATGTGGGTGGAGTATCCAACACTGGTCTTTATTATGACCTTTCTTTTTACAATGGGAACACATACCAGCTCGCCTATCATCCCCTTTGAAGAAACTTTTGTTTGCAGTAACCAACTCCCCTTTATTTCCAAACAAGCCCTGTGAGCCTTGTTCCTTTTGCACCTTAGCACACACATCATCCAGGTTTGGTAACTTGTCTTCACGCAAAAGGTGTTTAATCAAGTCAGTGTAGCTTGAATTCAAGGTCATTAGTAGTCCAAAGACTTTATCTTGTTCTCTTCTATCATGTAGAATCATTGGATCAGTAGTAGGTGGTCTTAACATCTCCAGCTCTGCCCAAAGAGCTCTATAAGTTCCAAAATGCTTTGTGAATTCAACCTCCTCTTGTCTAAGTTCACTGAGTGATTTCTTGACCTCAAAGATCCTCATTAAGTTGGAGGTATTCCCATAGACATTATGAAGGGTATCCCACAAGTCCTTTGCACTTTCACAATATGAGTAGGCTTCTAGCAAAGGTTTTTCAAGAGAATTTTGTAAGATGGATAGAACCATTTGATCCTCTTGGAACCATTTTCCTTCCTCCTCAGAATAAGCTTGCTGATCCTCCAGAATTTCTCCTTCTATGACATTGATAGGTGCATTACTATGTAGTACATGTGACCATAAACCCCTACTACACAATGTCGTCTTCATAGTCCTAGTCCAGAGTAGATAGTTGGCTCCTTTGAGTATAATTGGTGCCATTATCATTTGCTTGTGATAGTCCATTAATACCTATTTGAGCACTCCTCACACTCTGCAAAAGATATGCACAACACGCACAACCACCAATTCGCACTAACAAGGAACAATGCCGCAACCAAAAATAGCTATACCCAAGCAAACCCGTTTCAACACAGAAACCTTAATTCTCTTCTATTTGCGGAGTCCACAAGTTAACCTTCACAATTTTCTCTAACCACATATACTATCTCACAAGTTTAAACACAGATTCAGAATCGAGTCCAGATTCAATCATAAGATCACCAGAACATTAGGATTGCAGGATTAGGAACTCGCGATAACTAACCAAAGAGACCTTGACTCAATCGAATGCAGAGTTTATTCTGAGATTAAAGAATTGATACCAAGAATTGATCAACTGATGAATCGATGAATGCAGACTCAAGAGATCGAATGATTTTTCACCAATCAAAGATCGAAGGAACCAGAAGAGATCGAAGATCTTCAAAGATCGTCGTGAGCTGTACAGCTTTCGTACGGAAGACGTAACCTCCGCGATCTGTTCTTCGCGATTTCGCCAAAACAGAACTTCCAGAACAAGAATCGAAACAAGGATTCAAATAAGCAAGGATCGGCGTGATCTGATCGTAATCCAGTTGAAATTAACAGCTGAAACGATTCACCGAAGAAGATCACGATTTCACGAACCCAGGGATTTTGGCGCCAACAAACCGTTTTCGAATTTCATCAATGCGGAACAAGTTTGAACAAGAATTTTGAAGAATTAAAGAACTCAGGATCAGGAATGCTCTGATACCATGTGAGAATTCAAGAGTATGATTGTAGAATATGAAAGATTTAACAAGATTAGCAGAAGAATGAAGAATGAAGAAGAAGATGAAGAAGAGAGAATTCGAAAGTTGTATTAAGAGAATGAAGTATTATATCATTTAATGTTGAGTACAACAAGTATTTATAAGGCTTCTAAAATCGTAAACTATACACTTCCTATACTGAACATTCGAATGTGTAACCTTCTCTTTTGCTTAGTGTCTTACAAAGCCACTTATTTCCTACAAACTGGGCTGTAGCTAAAGCTACTCTCCGTGGATCAGCATATCTATAGTATTCGAAAATATGCTCCATCCTTCTCTCCCAATCAAGATAAGCTTCTGGGTTCACTCTTCCAGCAAAGGTTGGTGGATTAAGCTTAACATCAGGAGCTGGGTACTGTGGTTGTTGCGGTGGTGCATGGAATGGTGGTGCATGGGCATGGAATGGTGGTGCTTGAAAAGGTGGTGTTTGAGCTGATTGCTCTCCCAAGCCACGCGCTTCTCCTTGCCTAGCCGTTTCAGGTATGTCTGGTCTTCCAGGCTGCAAGAGTTGCCCCAAACGATCCATACCAGCTGCCATATTGCTGAGTTGCCCATTGATGGCTGCTAGCATTTGGATCATGGCATTAGTGGCGTCTACTTGTTCTGAGCTATCAGACATTGTTGTTCTGGACAAGGATTCGATCCAGTCGAGGAGTGGTCGATTCTCTAGGCGATCGGTCGATCTTAAAATTCGTCCGTAGAAGGTTGGATCGATCGGTCTGTTTGGGGATCGGTCAATCTTAGATGTGATCGACCCGAGGTACGATCGGTCGATCTAGGTCCGCTCGGTCGATCTTGTAATTGTCCGCAAAAGTGGATCGGTCGATCCAAAGTTGATCGATCGTTCCTGTTCTTTTACGTCTAGGGTTTCCACTAATTTAAAGTCTCCCCGCAGCCGCTTTGCAGAGGGAGATCGATCGATCCAAAGAGGGATCGGTCGATCTGGGCTCGGGTTTTCCTCTCGCTTAAGTTCCTGTCAGCTGTAGACAAACCAAAACCAAAGTGAAATACGAAATTCCTAGCCGTTTTTTTCCTCTAGTTTTGTCTACAGACTCTAGAATCCTACTAGTTTAAAGGTGTCTAACTATTCTAAACTCGTTTATACTAATAATTCAGACTCAATTCCAAGGGACTAAGAACCTGTCAGTTTTTTTTTTTTTTTTTTTTTAAGTGTGAATGAAAGTTGCAGACAAAAAGTTAAAAAGAGATAGGTTTAGACACTCCCTGAGAAGGTAGAATCTTCAGCTCTGATACCAAAAGATGATACACGCTCTGGTTGTCAGAAGAGGATGCAGACCAATGGGTTAGTGTTTGTGCCAACAAGGGAGATCCTCTCCTGGTTAAACACGAAGGGGGAAGCGATTTGGACCACACGAGGGAGGAATGATCTCGTGATACACCAAGGTTCTTCGCGCCTGGATGACAGATCAAGGCAGAAGAATTCGATTGCTACAGATTAAGGAAAAATCGACTAGGGCTCTGAAATTTGCTGTCAAAATTAATTCTGTCTGTCATTCCAGGGGAGGCTAAGGTTTTAATTACCCTAGCCTAAAAAAAACAACAAGTAATTTTAAAAGAAAAACAATAAGGCGTTCAAAATTATACCAAAAACTACAAACAGTTTAAAACTTAAAAACAAGAAATTATACTAAGTGTTGAAGACTGCTGTAGCTTGTCTTCATTGGAGGGTCCTCATCTTCTGATTATTCCAGGGGCTGGTAAAAGGTTATTATCGTAGAACAGGCCCTGTCTTGCACACTAGAGGTGTTGCCTCGTTAAAACCCCCTTCAGAAAACCCATAGGGACAAAACCGAAGGTAGGAAAAAGAGTACAATTCCCTAGCATGTCTTTGTGTGTCTTTACTCTATAGTGATAGTAAAGACACCAGAAGATGATGTCTGACACTGGAGAAGCTCGCACGAGATGCTTGAAAATGGGTCTTCTCCCTTGCTGCTGTCGATGACTGAGGGTGGACAAAGACTAGCTGATCCTTGCTCGAGCACAAATTCTACTAGATGGTATTGGACAGGAATAACGAAGAGGGTACCAAGCCATTATGGTGATAGCTAGCCGTGTGATAAGGAAGGAGGAACACATGAGTGATAAGGAAGGAGTATGCGTGTGATAAGGAGTATGAATAAGTGATATACACTCTTGTAAACGGTCCTATAAGCTCATGTGCTTATCCCTAGACCTAATAACCTAGCTAGCTTTCTATTTAAGGGCAGTGTAGCCACTCTTTGTATAATACACTTGAATAATCGATTTCTTCTTATGGCAAACTTATTCTTCATTCTCTTTCTCTCATTGTTCATAACATAATCATCTATGCAAAACTATCATGGTATCAGAGCGGGTTTGATTCGCTCATAATCTTCTGCACTCTCATTCTCACCAAATCTCTTGTTTGCCTTAATCTTCTCCTTCGTGTTCTTGTATTTCTAAAACCCTCTTTCAAACGCTTTCTCAAACGCTTTCACAAAGATAACTATAGCTGAGTCTGTCTTCTCTAAGGTCTAAAGATCCTCAAAACCATGAGTATTGAGCTGAAGAAGACTAGGTGTGGTTATCTTGAGTGTTGAGTTGTTATAAGAGTTTTGCGTGTTCTTCGCCATTGCTGTACGGACACTCTTCTGGGTTTACTCTATTTCCTTCAAGTTCGTCTCTTTCCTCACTTAAGTGGTAGGAGAAGCAACCTTCAGCTCATCCGTGACTAAAAAGGCACAAGAGAAGACGTTGTGCTCAAAGAAGGTGTGTGTCCGTACTCGTCTTCTTCGTCCCGTCTCGAACCAGAGTCCGTACAAACTCTGTTTTTACTCAGAAAGATAGCTCCTTTGGTCTTAAGATAGGCTATTCTCTTCTTCCCAAGGGCCGTCTTGAAGCCTTAGTAGTGTTATTTGAGTATTGGAGCTTGATAAGCTTCTCATTCTTCCAAAACCCTTGCGTGCTCTGTACGGCTTGCCTTGAATGGAGAATACAAGACCCATGGTTATACCGGTTACCCTCAAAGGTCTCAACTATTTGCTATGGTCTAGAATGGTAAAGACCACTCTGGGTGGTCGTGGTCTTGGAATGCACCTCCTCTTAGATGAAGCTCCACCAAAAGCGTTCCACCAAGAAGATGAACAGGAAATAATGGTCGTTGATGAAGAGAAATGGGTTCAGGAGGATCAGTTTGTTCTATCTATTATTCAAACCTCTCTGGATGCACCCATCTTAGAAGCCTATTCTTACTGTGAAAGTGCTAAGGAGTTATGGGAAACTCTTAAGAAGGTCTATGGCAATACCACAAATCTCAGCAGGGTCTTTGAGGTAAAAAGGGCGATCAACAACCTTCACCAAGAAGACTTAGAATTCACAGCCCACTTTGGCAAGTTTCGCTCCCTCTGGGCTGAACTTGAAATGCTCAGACCAAACTCCACTGATCCAGAGACTCTACTTGCACGGCGTGAACAAGACAAGGTCTTTGGCCTTCTTCTTACTCTTAATCCTATGTATAATGACCTGATCAAACACCTCCTCCGATCAGAAAAGCTCCCAACACTTGAGGAAGTATGTTCCTATATTCAGAGAGAACAAGGATCTCACGGTCTCTTTAGTGGAAAGGGAGAGCTGGTCACCGCAAACAAGGGAGTATACTTCAAACCAGATGAAAGGAGAGGATCATTCTGCGAACACTGCAAGAGGAGGGGTCATACTAAGGAAAAATGCTGGATCCTTCACCCACATCTCAAGCCATCCAAATTCAAAGATGCTAGAGCAAACGTTACCAAGATTAAGGCAGACCAAGGAGCAACATCTTCACGTAGTTCTGAAGGGGATGGTATGGCCGTGATCAATGCTCAAGCTGCGCATGTATCTAACCAAGATCAAGTGGTGAAACGGTCTGAACTAGATGCTCTTATCAAAGCCTTAAAGGAAAGTTATGGTAATGATTTTGGTTTCTCCTTTCATGCTTGTGCTCACTCTGCTCATTCTATAAAACTAGATGAAAGACCATTAGTCATTGATTCTGGTGCATCCCACCATATGATTAGCAATGTTGAATTAATCAAGGATTTAGAACCGGCTAGAGGTCATGTTGTTATTGCTAATGGGGATAGAATTCCAATTAAAGGGGTAGGGAACTTAAAACTATTTGATAGAAAGACTAGAGCTTTCTTCATGCCTGATTTCACATCTAATTTGGTTTCGGTTCATAAGGCAACAAATGATTTGGATTGCAATGTTATCTTCACTCCTAATGATGTGCATTTTCAGGATATTAAGACAAGCAAGTTGCTTGGGAAAGGAATAACTAAGGATGGTCTTTATCTGCTGGGAAAGGATCAACCTTTAGCTTCTGTTTTCAGTTCTTTCAATTCTGTTTCTATTTATGCTAATAATGCACTATGGCATGCTAGATTAGGACATCCCCACTCAAGGGCCTTAAGCCTCATGTTTCCTGATGTTGTGTTTAAAAATGATGATTGTGAAGCTTGTATCATGGGCAAACATTGCAAATCTATCTTCCCTAAGTCTAAAACAGTTTATGAAAGATGCTTTGATCTTGTGCACTCGGATATTTGGACAGCACCTTGCTTATCTAGAGAAAATCAGAAATATTTCATCACCTTTATAGATGAGAAATCTAAATATACCTGGATAACCTTGTTACAATCCAAAGATAGAGCTTTAGAGGCCTTTATAAACTTTCAGAACTATGTTACTAATCATTTCAATGCAAGGATTAAAATCTTCAGGTCAGACAATGGTGGGGAGTATACAGGCCGTGTGTTTAAAGATCATCTTAATAAGCATGGGATTCTTCATCAGACTAGCTGCCCCTATACACCTCAACAGAATGGTGTGGCCGAAAGAAAGAACCGCCACTTAATGGAAGTAGCTCGGTCCATGATGTTCCAATCCAAAGTTCCAAAGAGGTTCTGGGGAGATGCGGTTCTTACAGCTTGCTATCTCATTAACAGAGTTCCCACAAGAGTTCTCAATGATCTCTCACCGTTTGAGGTATTAAATTCTACAAAACCTTCATTAACTCACCTTAAAGTGTTTGGGTGTTTGTGCTTTGTGTTGGTCCCAGGTGAACACAGGACCAAACTTGATGCAAAGAGTACAAAGTCTATCTTCATTGGGTACTCTACTACTCAACGTGGTTACAAATGTTATGACCCTGTGGCCAGAAAGGTGCTTGTGTCCCGGGATGTTAAGTTCATTGAAGAAAGAGGGTATTATGGTGATCAACAATGGGATGATCTAGCTGACTTGACCAGTGTTTCCTCAGATCGGGCCACCAATCTTCGACACATCTTTGGTCACCTTGGCATTCCTATCTCCACGCAACCAGGTTCAGAAAATGTCCAACGTCCACAGTCTTGCTCACATTTGGGCCCTGACCATGCTACGCACGTTCCACATAGTCCAAGTTTGTCTCACCCAAATACTGATGCAAGCTCACCTCAACTTCCACTTGATCGAGAGGGGGGAACACATTTTGAAGAAGTTCAAGATCATGCTCAAACTACTCAGGAAGACCATGACCGCGATATCTCCTCTTCTGAAAGCCTCGACCAACCGGAAGAAGAACATGATCAAGCAGCAGAATCATCACAGCAAGATCCACCTCTAAGAAGAAGTACAAGACTCAGGAAGGATCCATCAAACTGGGTGAATACTAGAGTATATTATAATGCAAGTGCTGTTGCTCATCCATCCCAAGTTGTCTGTTCCTTTGCGTCATTTCCTGAAGAACATAAGGTCTTCATAAGCAGCTTGGATCAAGGACATATTCCTACTTCTTATGAAGAAGCCAAGGAAGTTAAAGTCTGGAGAGATGCTATAAGTGATGAGACAGGAGCCATGGAAAGGAATCACACATGGGATGAAGCTGTGCTACCTAAGGGAAAGAAGGCAGTGAGCTCAAAATGGGTGTTTACAATCAAATACAAAAGCAATGGAGATATAGAACGATATAAGGCCAGGCTTGTAGCAAGAGGATTTACTCAGACCTATGGTGAAGATTTTGGTGATACTTTTGCTCCAGTGGCAAAGTTGCATACTGTGAGGATTGTTTTATCTCTGGCAACAAATCTGGAGTGGGAACTGTGGCAGATAGATGTGAGAAATGCTTTCTTGCAAGGAGAGCTAGAAGAAGAAGTCTACATGCGTCCTCCTCCAGGACTTGAAGAAATGGTTCAACCAGGCAATGTCTTAAGATTGAGGAAGGCTATTTATGGATTGAAACAATCTCCTAGAGCCTGGTATCACAAGTTAAGCATGACACTGAGAGATAAAGGATTCAGAAAGTCTGAAGCTGATCACACCCTCTTCACCTTGCCTAGCAAGTCAGGTATCATAGTGGTATTGGTTTACGTGGATGATATTATTATCACTGGTAATGACAGGAAAGGAATTGAAGAAACCAAAGCTTACCTCAAGTCTATATTTGATATTAAGGATTTAGGCTTGCTTAAGTATTTTCTAGGGATTGAAATATGTCGTTCTACAGAAGGGCTATTTCTATCCCAAAGGAAGTATACACTTGATCTATTGTCTGAAACAGGGAAGTTAGATGCAAAACCGGTGACTACACCATTGGAGGATAGTTACAAGGCTATTAGTGAGGGGGAGATTGAAGATCAACCATTTGACAACCCAAAGCTCTACAGAAGACTAGTAGGTAAGTTGATTTATTTAACTCTTACTAGACCTGATCTGTGTTTCTCTGTGAATCAGGTGAGCCAGCATATGCAAGCTCCCAAGGTCCATCACTGGAACATGCTGGAAAGAGTCCTTAGATACCTGAGAGGAACTTCAGACCAAGGAATCTGGATGGGAGCTAACAAGAGTTCAGAGATAGTAGGGTACTGTGATGCAGACTGGGCTGGGGATAGAGAGGACAGGAGATCCACTACTGGCTACTGCACCTTTGTTGGAGGTAACTTAGTTACATGGAAGACAAAGAAACAGAAGATAGTCTCCTGCTCCAGTGCTGAGGCTGAATACCGTGCTATGAAGAAACTCACTAATGAGCTAACATGGATCAAGGCCATTCTGAAGGATTTGGGAATAGAGACAACCAAGCCAATGACCATGCATTGTGATAATCAGGCAGCCATTCATATAGCCTCAAATTCTGTATTCCATGAAAGAACGAAGCACATTGAGGTTGACTGTCACAAAGTGAGGCAAGCCGTGGAGCAAGGGATAGTCTTACCATGCTACACTAGAAGTGTGGATCAGCTTGCAGATATCTTCACCAAAGCTACAACCTCCAAGGTATATGAGTCCATTCTACCAAGATTAGGACTCGTTGATATCTTGCTTCCATGACTCCTCTAACTATGAGCAGTCATACTCTTTTTCCCTTATGTGTGCTTTTGTCCCACTGGGTTTTACACCATAAGGTTTTTAATGAGGTGATTGTTCATAGTTTCCAAGCTAATGATCTTCATCAGAACTTAGCTTGAGGGGGAGTATTGGACAGGAATAACGAAGAGGGTACCAAGCCATTATGGTGATAGCTAGCCGTGTGATAAGGAAGGAGGAACACATGAGTGATAAGGAAGGAGTATGCGTGTGATAAGGAGTATGAATAAGTGATATACACTCTTGTAAACGGTCCTATAAGCTCATGTGCTTATCCCTAGACCTAATAACCTAGCTAGCTTTCTATTTAAGGGCAGTGTAGCCACTCTTTGTATAATACACTTGAATAATCGATTTCTTCTTATGGCAAACTTATTCTTCATTCTCTTTCTCTCATTGTTCATAACATAATCATCTATGCAAAACTATCAGATGGTTGAACTTGTGTGCGATGGCTCTGGCTCTCTGGCGAGTTATGGGTCCATTAGGTACTTGAGGGATGATCTGCACTCCCTCTGGTTCAGCTGTCATTGTTGAAGAGCCGATGTCCTCATCATTTTGCTTTGTATGAATCCCTTCTTGCCATCTTTGCTTTGAGGCTCTCATGGTCTTCTTTACCCTTAAACAAGTCATAAAGAAGAAGAATTTGAGTATGCCATGAGGAATATCAAAGCTATAAGTGTGCAATTAAGAATTTACATAAGACAGTAGCAAGATCAATTGAACTAAAGTAATGGATTCAACACGCTTTAAATGAGAGTATAGAGTATTTGTAACCAGAGATTAGAGAAACCATAGATTATAAGAGACTGATTGAGTATAAGCAGAATTAAGAGTATGAGTATGAGAGCCATTGTATGAGAGTATAAGAATGAGTATGAGAATGAATATGAGAGTAAAAGGATCCCTTAAGGACTTTTGGATTCATCATGTTTCCTTATACTTTTGAGAGTAAAGGAAAACATGGTTCACTTCTCTTAAGTGGTTTTGAAGAGGACTTTTGGATTCATCTATGGTCCTAAATGCCAAGCATAGTTCACCAAGGTTCACTTCCCTCTTTTAAACGATTCTAAATCAGAATTTTAATCAAACTGAGATAGATAAGAGTTTAGAGATAGCCTTTTGACATGGGCTTTGATACTAAGCCTTTGTGATTCTTTCTTAAAGGCTGATTTGAATAATTGAATGCTTCTGGAATTGGAGGCTCCCCCTCATGGATTGTTCTCCTTCATTGGTTTTGTGACTCCTTCTCACGGATTGCTTTTCAACATCACAAGTGATTAACATCTTTTCCTGCATAAGAAGACACATACAGACATCCACACACAAGATTCTCATGATTTTAAGACTTAAACTCATAAGAGTAAAGCAATAGAAACATGATGTAGTATACATAAGTCATTATTCTCTTTTTCTTAAATTAAGAATTTGGATTTGGATACAACATAGTTTCTGATGCAATGCATACAACCATGGTTCTCTTCCAAAATTCCTTACAAGGGCGCAATAGGATGCATCATGACTTGAAATCCTTAATTAGCTTAGTAAGATTTCTGATGTGGAAGATCCATTCTAGTGGCAACCACAGAGCATACTTTCTATCTAAGTGAGGAAATTAGACATGGTTCTCTATTGTATTACAACCATGAGCTCCAACCACACTTCAATGGACTTTGTTGTTCCACATTTCACATGAAAGGAAACTTGGTCCAAGGTTTTAAATACATAACAAACAAGCACAAACCGAAATACTTGAACAACAAGCTACAGCAAGCTAAAGTGTCTCTCATTACATAAGAAAGGAGACAAGTCCAAGGCTGCGGTTTGTTGATTGCTTGCGGTTTGCTATCCATGGAACTTCAAAGTTGACTATGGCTTGAGGTGTCTTACTTTCTCAAAGGAAAGTCACCAATGCCCAATAGTTCAAGTTATTGTCCAAATGGATAACATAAAACTTTTGTAAGAAATTCAAAAATGGCTGTCTTCTGATTTTTGAAATCTAAAAGAAATGACTTAGAGAATTGGATGGGGCTTAAGAAGAAAGAAAACAAATGGTACTAACCCTATCCTGGTCTCAAGTGTTCTTTACTCTTAAATGAGTACACTTAATGGACCAATGGATAAGCGGTTTAGGCAACCATCCATTTCTTCCCATTCTTTTGTGATCCTAAGCCACTGCCACCATTCCTTCCTCTTCATTGTCACCTATCTAGCCATGGTTTATGATTTCCAAAGAAGAACACCTATGGTCCAATGGTCACTAGTTTTACCCATTGGTTAAAGGGTTATATCACCAAAATAACTTATAGGAAGAAGTTTTCTGATAATAACATACACTAGGATCATCAGAAAAACACAAGAAGAGGTGTTTTTCGTGGCTAAATAGCTGTGAAACCAGTGAAGCAAAACGGTTTACCCACTGGTCCAAGCAATGCTTCCTAAATGTTGAAGCCATTTTGAATCCTTTCTCTTCTTCAAACTTTGTCTCTGAACCATAAGAGAGATTTAAGACAAAGTTTTAAACATCATTGTAGAGGAGAAGAGAAGAATTGCATGAAACAATTTGAAATTCAAACTTTGGACCATTGGGTAAAGCTATTACCCAATGGATAAAACGTTTTTAAAAGGATTTTTCGAAAACTTTTGCATAAAGAACAAGAAAATTGATCTCAGGAGCTTAATGCTCTGATACCATGTTGAGATTTGCGGAAATAATAAGAGAAATAGGAGATTGTATGGTTGGAGATTAAGAAAGATTAGGCAAAATCATAAAAGAGTAAAACACAAAGATCATAAAATGCCATTAGAGAGGAGTAGAAAGGAAGATATATATCACTTGGGTTTACAAATGGGAGATGCTACATATTTATAGACAGACAAAGATTGTTTGAATTTGAATTAGGCTGTGGATCCAAGGTAGTGAAAGTGACATGTCACAACAGCTATATGCTTAAGGTGAACATGTGACCTCATTTGAATTCCTACTCCCACGTTTTTGATAAAGGGGAGAACTCTTCTAGAAGCTTTAACCACCACTCTTTGGCGTGAACATCTTGGTCTTGTGGGCTCCTAATGGGCTCTGGTCCTTGGCCTCAACACTCCTTTATTTCTGTCTGGGCTATAGACTTCACATGGGCTGGAACATTCCTTATGGGCAATGCACATTATGGATGGCCTTATTCTTTAAGTGATGCTAGTGTAGTTTATGAGCGGCCTTCTTCTAGCTGATATGGGCTGGGCTGCCTTGTTCCTATGGGCCGCTTATGGGCTGCATTGTTCCCCATCTTATTTGCATACGGACTGGGCTGCCTCCTATTTGGTTGGCCTTCTCTTTCTCTCTTCAGTCCAATACTCCCCCTCAAGCTTAGCATTAGGAGTTTAGTATTGAGCTAATGCTGAGCTTGGACTTGGCTGACCTTGTTGCCTTTTCTTTCTTCTCTCTAATACTCCCCCTCAAGCTTGATCATAGAAGATCCAGAGATCAAGCTTGGAACTTTGAAGAACTCCCTCATTAAAAACCTTAGCATGGAAAACCCAGTGGGATAAAACCAATGCTAAGGGAAAAAGAGTGGAGTTTTCTTAGCCTAGGGATTGGCCAGTTGGTCTATGAATCTCAGGATCATCTTGATGAACTTCATAGACTCTGGATCATGGCCGCCATAAATGGCAAGTAAGAACTTCCTTCTTGCTTCACACGTTTCTTGAAGCTTCTTCTTATGACCAGCGCTTGTGTCCCCCTCTTTTTGTACATAAGCTATAAGTTGTACCTGTTTCAGCACACACAAACGCATGCATCAATTCACAAGGGATAGACATATTCAAAAAATATATATATAGGATGGTTTTGGATCTTCCCTTGTATCTGTTTGGAATGTTGATGAAGAGTGTTAGCCAGGTATGTCTGCTATTTCTGAACTCCTTCACTTCATTCCTTCTGATAAAACCGCCCTTTGTTGTCTTTTCTTTGGAGTCTTTTGGATTAATTTGTTGATACCACACTTGTATGCAACCTTCCTTAGCTCCAATCCATCATTTGAACTTGATTACTCACGGCAACTCCTTGGGAAGATTGATTATCTTCTTGGCGCAATCATTCAGGCTTTTGAGCTGATTCAACACATTCCATCTGCTTGTCCACTTGTTGGTTCTGACAGCTTGATGGTCCTTGTTGCTTGCTTCTTTGCGCCTTCTTATTAGTACTAAATGTACTTATTCTTCTTCATTGGTGAGTGGCTTTCTCAGGTTCTTAGACGCTCCTGAAGTCTAATCCAATAGGCTTTATATTCTCAGATGAAGTCTGAGAATTCTAGACAACTGTAGTAGTCTCCAGTCTTGCAAATATCCGCCACCACCTTCTCTTCTGTTCCCAACATTTTCTGCCTCTTCTTTCTCATAGTTAGTCAGCCTTGTCCAAGGATGAAGACTTTGGCCTTCTCTGCTTCTTCATCTTCAAATACACTGTGCCTAGTTGGTCACGTCTTTTAGGAGTGCTTTTAAGAGTGCTCCTTGGTCACTGAGCTGATTCAACACCTTTGTAGTTTCTTAGTAGCTTCTTCAACCACTTTCTTGTTTGAAGAGACTCTGGATTGATTAACACATCTTGTGGCAAATCTTCAGTTACTTCTTATTTAGTCACAATCCTGAGCTGATTCATCACTTTCCACCATATTACTTCTTTAGGAGCATGGCGGCCCTTGGTTCTAACTCAGGTTGTGCTGCACCTTTGTAGTTTCTTTCTTCAACAGCTTCTTTGATTGATTCAAATAGTCTCCAGCTTCATGATGAAGATGAGGACCATATAATGCTTTTAGCAACTTCTCCAGAGAATAACCAGCACACATCACCAAGTGTCCTAGGACCATTTGCGCAGTTCCTTTGAAAATAACACCAACACCTATGCTGAGGTATCATCAGCGCATTCTTGGATCAAACTTAGTTGACAACGACTTTAGGAGCGAGTTGATATGCTTTCTTCAAGACTACCACTATCCTTGGTAGAATTTGAATGCTCCTTCTAGACAACTTCACTTCAGTGGAACACAAGCCTTTGCATTGTTTGCGCCTTTAGGTTCCTTGATTATACATCAGATGCTCATTCTCACCTCTCCTCAAGCTTGACTCAGAGAATAAGTATTGAGTCAAGTTTGGAAAGATGAGCATCAATGACCATACTGATCTTGGACCGCCATTCTACAAGAATGCTTTTTTTTGTTTGAGTTAGCCATGCTCTCCAACTTCAGGAATATACATTCTCTGGTGTAGGCTCTGATAGGAGGAGGCTGCTTCTTGTTGGCTTTTGTATGCCAAGCCAATTTGCCTTATGAGTTCACGGCTTGACTGCCTTCTATGCAGCATATGTGGCCTCCCATTTCTTCACTCAGGAATATACCTTTGAAGGATAGGCTCTGATGTGTAAGGTATTGGGAGTGTCCTTCTTGCCAATGTGTTTACTTCTTTAATCCTTCATGATCTGGTTTTGCTTTGTATGAATCCCTTCTTGCCATCTTTGCTTTGAGCCCATTCAAGGTTAGTAGCAAGAGAAAGAACAACATTAACAGAGTGAAGTTTAGCTACTGGAGCAAAGGTATCCCTATAGTCTTCACCATAAGTCTGTGTGAATCCTCTAGCCACCAACCTAGCTTTATACCTATCTATCTCACCATTGCTTTTATACTTAATGGTGAATATCCATTTTGAACTTACAGCCTTCTTTCCTTTTGGTAAGATGGCTGGGGCATAGGTTCCATTCTTCTCCATAGCTTGTTTCTCATCTTGAATGGCATCTCTCCATTCCTTAATCTCCATAGCCTCCTCATAGCTTTTAGGAATCTGTTCTTTATCTAAACTCACAGTGAAAGCAACATGATTAGTAGGAATAGTAATTAGAGAACATACTCCCTGATCATGATGTGCTACTGCATTGTGGTTTTAGTACACCCTTGTATTCTTCCAGTTGTCAGCTGGGAACTTCTGCCTTGTACTCCTTCTGAGAGCCACAGGTTGCTTTGTTTCTTCCTCTAAAGCGGCTTGTACAAGATTAGGTTGATTTTTAGAAAAATGATTTTCATACTTACAAAGTGAGTGAGAGACATCTATTTATACTAATCCTATTCTAGACTTGTTTGGATACAGAGATACACTTATCATTAACCTACATAAGTCTAAGACAAATACATGGTGATGTCGCCAATTGGTGCGATCTCGATCAACCTTAATTTTAAGTTTTTGAAGATCAACCATGAATCAAGCAACCAAGACTATTTTTCTCAACTAGCTAGATATTATGGAGATTCTGGTAGTGCCAAAACTCAATTGGTTCATATTGAATCAAGAGATGGTCGAATTTTCCTTCTGTTGGACCATAGAGAGCTAGTTCGACCACCCGAGCAAGTTCAAGAGGCTATACTTGTTTTTGATGATCCAAGGAACGTCTTAGCTCATCCACATACAAGAGATAAGGCTCAAAAGGCCCAGGAAGATACCAAGGACGAGCTGGGCCTACTCAAGTATAAGCCCAACAAGATGAGAGTTGAGCAGGGCCCATATTGGCCCATAAAGCTGAAGGATCAACCACCATGGGCTCTTATGGATGGGTATGGACGTGGTCCAAGTAGAAAAATAAGATTAAAAATAAACCAGCCTGTTGGTTTAATGTGTTTTGGTTTATAATTAGTCATTAAAATTAAACCAGAGAGTTAGTTAGAGTAGATTAGATAAGATATATCATTCTGGTATAATCTTGTTAGGATTAGATAAGTTAGTTAGAATATAATAGATTAGATATATTATTCTGATATATTCTTTTAGGATTAGATTAGTTAGTTAGGATATTATTTAGATAGGAATAAAGTAGTTAGGATATTATTCTGTAGATTAATTTAGATAGGATTATCTGCCTATAAAAAGGCTTCACTTCCCCATTGTAAACAGACACATCGAATTTTATAAACAATCTTAAAGCTATTTTGCTTCTTGCTTTCTCTGTTCAGCCTAAGAACATTGACCCTTGATCACTAAAGAGTAGAGTAATCTACTGTGATATTCCATAGCTCTTTGTAGGGTGATCCTGTGCTAGTGGAATCAAACCCCTTCATCATTCACATCAATTGGAGAGTTAGTAACCTCCAATTAAACCCCTAATCACCGCCATCAATCACTTACCTACAAGGGAAGCTAGTAGCTCCCTTCCATTCAAATCATCAATTCGCCATTCCACCATCCTTCAAGTCGATCCTTTGGTTTTAAAACAACCAGGGCCGCACCAAGTGGTATCAGAGCCTCTTGAAGGTTAGGGTTTGTGAAATCACTTTGATTTCAAAACCACCATCAATTTCTTTTCAATTTTTAAGTTTCATAAACAAATTCTTATCTTTCTATCTTTTGTAAGTCAGCTGAGTCTTTTCTGAATTACAAAATGATCTAAAAAAAAACTGCAAAAAAAAAAAAAAAAAAAAAAAAAAAAAAGAATTTCAAAAAAAAAAAAAAACGAAAATCAGACAAAAAAAAAAAAAAAAAATCTTGCAATCTTTCTATCTTAAGTTTCAGTAGGTTTAGCTCTAGATCTTAGGTGATTGGGCTTTGATCTATTTTAAACTTGTTGGAATAATCTATCCTAGATTCATAATCTATTCATCATATATCCAGCAAATCTACCATGTATTCTTTTGGGAACAAAAGAAAATATGGAGAAAAGGCAAAACAACAAGCAACAAGGGAGAGAGTTGCACCTACCCAAACTGTGATCCTGAGTGAGAAGCAATTAGAGGATCTAACAGATCTGATCTACAATCAAATGAGAGAAAAAAAATTCCACAAGCCAAGGTGGGAAGCGCCTGATCTAAAACCAGTAAGTCCAAAGAAGCAAGTCAACAACAGAGGTCAATCCCTACTATTTTCAGGAAATAGAAAAGATCCTGAAGTATACTTGCAATGGGAAAGCGATATGGAAAAGTGGCTACAATTCAATAAAATTCCCAAGGAACTGGAGTTATCACAAGTGGTCTCAGCATTCACATGAAAAGCTCATGAATGGTGGTTAAAGGAAAACCCTCCAACTAATCTACAAGAATTCAGTGCTAGATTGGAGAGGTCTTAAGGCACGGATGCATGAAGAATTTGTAGAGCAGTACCAATCCACCCCAACCAGAGTGACGTCTATATCACCATCAGCTAAGGAGCTCAAAATAAATAAACATGAAGAAGATACAGAAGATTCCATCTTGCAGACTATCAACAAACCCAAACAAGACATATAACCAATCAACGGATCATACAAACCAGACCCAGAGGAATTAAGCAACAAATCGACTTGTTACAGAAGCTCAACTCATCAAGAAATCACTGAAAAAAAGAATTCGATCAAAATCTATTCAGATGAAGGAGATATTCAACTTCCAAGTCGGCAAACGACCACTGAATCCGAAGGACATAATCGTTTACTTATTGAAGGACCCCAAGAGAACCAGGAAGAACCAAGTTATGAACCAACTTTTTTTGGAAACCTAACCCTTCATAGGAGCCTCTCGAATTGGATTCATGTCCAAATTCCTTATGGTTTAAAATTTATTCAACTTCTAAACCAGGAGATGCTTGGTTTGCCCTGTTTGCAAGCTCACAGATTCAACCACTTACAAACCAAAATTTGGCGACCAGGAGAGGAATATAATCATTCTGGAGACATATATGATCATCCAGGAGCATTATCCATCATCTTAGAGGGCTCGGATTTGAGGACAAATCCTTTTAAAGGAGGAGGGGATGGTGCGATCTCGATCAACCTTAATTTTAAGTTTTTGAAGTTCAACCATGAATCAAGCAACCAAGACTATTTTTCTCAACTAGCAAGATATTATGGAGATTCTGGTAGTGCCAAAACTCAATTGGTTCATATTGAATCAAGAGATGGTCGAATTTTCCTTCTGTTGGACCATAGAGAGCTAGTTCGACCACCCGAGCAAGTTCAAGAGGCTATACTTATTTTTGATGATCCAAGTATTGGACAGGAATAACGAAGAGGGTACCAAGCCATTATGGTGATAGCTAGCCGTGTGATAAGGAAGGAGGAACACATGAGTGATAAGGAAGGAGTATGCGTGTGATAAGGAGTATGAATAAGTGATATACACTCTTGTAAACGGTCCTATAAGCTCATGTGCTTATCCCTAGACCTAATAACCTAGCTAGCTTTCTATTTAAGGGCAGTGTAGCCACTCTTTGTATAATACACTTGAATAATCGATTTCTTCTTATGGCAAACTTATTCTTCATTCTCTTTCTCTCATTGTTCATAACATAATCATCTATGCAAATCTATCATGGTATCAGAGCGGGTTTGATTCGCTCATAATCTTCTGCACTCTCATTCTCACCAAATCTCTTGTTTGCCTTAATCTTCTCCTTCGTGTTCTTGTATTTCTAAAACCCTCTTTCAAACGCTTTCTCAAACGCTTTCACAAAGATAACTATAGCTGAGTCTGTCTTCTCTAAGGTCTAAAGATCCTCAAAACCATGAGTATTGAGCTGAAGAAGACTAGGTGTGGTTATCTTGAGTGTTGAGTTGTTATAAGAGTTTTGCGTGTTCTTCGCCATTGCTGTACGGACACTCTTCTGGGTTTACTCTATTTCCTTCAAGTTCGTCTCTTTCCTCACTTAAGTGGTAGGAGAAGCAACCTTCAGCTCATCCGTGACTAAAAAGGCACAAGAGAAGACGTTGTGCTCAAAGAAGGTGTGTGTCCGTACTCGTCTTCTTCGTCCCGTCTCGAACCAGAGTCCGTACAAACTCTGTTTTTACTCAGAAAGATAGCTCCTTTGGTCTTAAGATAGGCTATTCTCTTCTTCCCAAGGGCCGTCTTGAAGTCTTAGTAGTGTTATTTGAGTATTGGAGCTTGATAAGCTTCTCATTCTTCCAAAACCCTTGCGTGCTCTGTACGGCTTGCCTTGAATGGAGAATACAAGACCCATGGTTATACCGGTTACCCTCAAAGGTCTCAACTATTTGCTATGGTCTAGAATGGTAAAGACCACTCTGGGTGGTCGTGGTCTTGGAATGCACCTCCTCTTAGATGAAGCTCCACCAAAAGCGTTCCACCAAGAAGATGAACAGGAAATAATGGTCGTTGATGAAGAGAAATGGGTTCAGGAGGATCAGTTTGTTCTATCTATTATTCAAACCTCTCTGGATGCACCCATCTTAGAAGCCTATTCTTACTGTGAAAGTGCTAAGGAGTTATGGGAAACTCTTAAGAAGGTCTATGGCAATACCACAAATCTCAGCAGGGTCTTTGAGGTAAAAAGGGCGATCAACAACCTTCACCAAGAAGACTTAGAATTCACAGCCCACTTTGGCAAGTTTCGCTCCCTCTGGGCTGAACTTGAAATGCTCAGACCAAACTCCACTGATCCAGAGACTCTACTTGCACGGCGTGAACAAGACAAGGTCTTTGGCCTTCTTCTTACTCTTAATCCTATGTATAATGACCTGATCAAACACCTCCTCCGATCAGAAAAGCTCCCAACACTTGAGGAAGTATGTTCCTATATTCAGAGAGAACAAGGATCTCACGGTCTCTTTAGTGGAAAGGGAGAGCTGGTCACCGCAAACAAGGGAGTATACTTCAAACCAGATGAAAGGAGAGGATCATTCTGCGAACACTGCAAGAGGAGGGGTCATACTAAGGAAAAATGCTGGATCCTTCACCCACATCTCAAGCCATCCAAATTCAAAGATGCTAGAGCAAACGTTACCAAGATTAAGGCAGACCAAGGAGCAACATCTTCACGTAGTTCTGAAGGGGATGGTATGGCCGTGATCAATGCTCAAGCTGCGCATGTATCTAACCAAGATCAAGTGGTGAAACGGTCTGAACTAGATGCTCTTATCAAAGCCTTAAAGGAAAGTTATGGTAATGATTTTGGTTTCTCCTTTCATGCTTGTGCTCACTCTGCTCATTCTATAAAACTAGATGAAAGACCATTAGTCATTGATTCTGGTGCATCCCACCATATGATTAGCAATGTTGAATTAATCAAGGATTTAGAACCGGCTAGAGGTCATGTTGTTATTGCTAATGGGGATAGAATTCCAATTAAAGGGGTAGGGAACTTAAAACTATTTGATAGAAAGACTAGAGCTTTCTTCATGCCTGATTTCACATCTAATTTGGTTTCGGTTCATAAGGCAACAAATGATTTGGATTGCAATGTTATCTTCACTCCTAATGATGTGCATTTTCAGGATATTAAGACAAGCAAGTTGCTTGGGAAAGGAATAACTAAGGATGGTCTTTATCTGCTGGGAAAGGATCAACCTTTAGCTTCTGTTTTCAGTTCTTTCAATTCTGTTTCTATTTATGCTAATAATGCACTATGGCATGCTAGATTAGGACATCCCCACTCAAGGGCCTTAAGCCTCATGTTTCCTGATGTTGTGTTTAAAAATGATGATTGTGAAGCTTGTATCATGGGCAAACATTGCAAATCTATCTTCCCTAAGTCTAAAACAGTTTATGAAAGATGCTTTGATCTTGTGCACTCGGATATTTGGACAGCACCTTGCTTATCTAGAGAAAATCAGAAATATTTCATCACCTTTATAGATGAGAAATCTAAATATACCTGGATAACCTTGTTACAATCCAAAGATAGAGCTTTAGAGGCCTTTATAAACTTTCAGAACTATGTTACTAATCATTTCAATGCAAGGATTAAAATCTTCAGGTCAGACAATGGTGGGGAGTATACAGGCCGTGTGTTTAAAGATCATCTTAATAAGCATGGGATTCTTCATCAGACTAGCTGCCCCTATACACCTCAACAGAATGGTGTGGCCGAAAGAAAGAACCGCCACTTAATGGAAGTAGCTCGGTCCATGATGTTCCAATCCAAAGTTCCAAAGAGGTTCTGGGGAGATGCGGTTCTTACAGCTTGCTATCTCATTAACAGAGTTCCCACAAGAGTTCTCAATGATCTCTCACCGTTTGAGGTATTAAATTCTACAAAACCTTCATTAACTCACCTTAAAGTGTTTGGGTGTTTGTGCTTTGTGTTGGTCCCAGGTGAACACAGGACCAAACTTGATGCAAAGAGTACAAAGTCTATCTTCATTGGGTACTCTACTACTCAACGTGGTTACAAATGTTATGACCCTGTGGCCAGAAAGGTGCTTGTGTCCCGGGATGTTAAGTTCATTGAAGAAAGAGGGTATTATGGTGATCAACAATGGGATGATCTAGCTGACTTGACCAGTGTTTCCTCAGATCGGGCCACCAATCTTCGACACATCTTTGATCACCTTGGCATTCCTATCTCCACGCAACCAGGTTCAGAAAATGTCCAACGTCCACAGTCTTGCTCACATTTGGGCCCTGACCATGCTACGCACGTTCCACATAGTCCAAGTTTGTCTCACCCAAATACTGATGCAAGCTCACCTCAACTTCCACTTGATCGAGAGGGGGGAACACTTTTTGAAGAAGTTCAAGATCATGCTCAAACTACTCAGGAAGACCATGACCGCGATATCTCCTCTTCTGAAAGCCTCGACCAACCGGAAGAAGAACATGATCAAGCAGCAGAATCATCACAGCAAGATCCACCTCTAAGAAGAAGTACAAGACTCAGGAAGGATCCATCAAACTGGGTGAATACTAGAGTATATTATAATGCAAGTGCTGTTGCTCATCCATCCCAAGTTGTCTGTTCCTTTGCGTCATTTCCTGAAGAACATAAGGTCTTCATAAGCAGCTTGGATCAAGGACATATTCCTACTTCTTATGAAGAAGCCAAGGAAGTTAAAGTCTGGAGAGATGCTATAAGTGATGAGACAGGAGCCATGGAAAGGAATCACACATGGGATGAAGCTGTGCTACCTAAGGGAAAGAAGGCAGTGAGCTCAAAATGGGTGTTTACAATCAAATACAAAAGCAATGGAGATATAGAACGATATAAGGCCAGGCTTGTAGCAAGAGGATTTACTCAGACCTATGGTGAAGATTTTGGTGATACTTTTGCTCCAGTGGCAAAGTTGCATACTGTGAGGATTGTTTTATCTCTGGCAACAAATCTGGAGTGGGAACTGTGGCAGATGGATGTGAGAAATGCTTTCTTGCAAGGAGAGCTAGAAGAAGAAGTCTACATGCGTCCTCCTCCAGGACTTGAAGAAATGGTTCAACCAGGCAATGTCTTAAGATTGAGGAAGGCTATTTATGGATTGAAACAATCTCCTAGAGCCTGGTATCACAAGTTAAGCATGACACTGAGAGATAAAGGATTCAGAAAGTCTGAAGCTGATCACACCCTCTTCACCTTGCCTAGCAAGTCAGGTATCATAGTGGTATTGGTTTACGTGGATGATATTATTATCACTGGTAATGACAGGAAAGGAATTGAAGAAACCAAAGCTTACCTCAAGTCTATATTTGATATTAAGGATTTAGGCTTGCTTAAGTATTTTCTAGGGATTGAAATATGTCGTTCTACAGAAGGGCTATTTCTATCCCAAAGGAAGTATACACTTGATCTATTGTCTGAAACAGGGAAGTTAGATGCAAAACCGGTGACTACACCATTGGAGGATAGTTACAAGGCTATTAGTGAGGGGGAGATTGAAGATCAACCATTTGACAACCCAAAGCTCTACAGAAGACTAGTAGGTAAGTTGATTTATTTAACTCTTACTAGACCTGATCTGTGTTTCTCTGTGAATCAGGTGAGCCAGCATATGCAAGCTCCCAAGGTCCATCACTGGAACATGCTGGAAAGAGTCCTTAGATACCTGAGAGGAACTTCAGACCAAGGAATCTGGATGGGAGCTAACAAGAGTTCAGAGATAGTAGGGTACTGTGATGCAGACTGGGCTGGGGATAGAGAGGACAGGAGATCCACTACTGGCTACTGCACCTTTGTTGGAGGTAACTTAGTTACATGGAAGACAAAGAAACAGAAGATAGTCTCCTGCTCCAGTGCTGAGGCTGAATACCGTGCTATGAAGAAACTCACTAATGAGCTAACATGGATCAAGGCCATTCTGAAGGATTTGGGAATAGAGACAACCAAGCCAATGACCATGCATTGTGATAATCAGGCAGCCATTCATATAGCCTCAAATTCTGTATTCCATGAAAGAACGAAGCACATTGAGGTTGACTGTCACAAAGTGAGGCAAGCCGTGGAGCAAGGGATAGTCTTACCATGCTACACTAGAAGTGTGGATCAGCTTGCAGATATCTTCACCAAAGCTACAACCTCCAAGGTATATGAGTCCATTCTACCAAGATTAGGACTCGTTGATATCTTGCTTCCATGACTCCTCTAACTATGAGCAGTCATACTCTTTTTCCCTTATGTGTGCTTTTGTCCCACTGGGTTTTACACCATAAGGTTTTTAATGAGGTGATTGTTCATAGTTTCCAAGCTAATGATCTTCATCAGAACTTAGCTTGAGGGGGAGTATTGGACAGGAATAACGAAGAGGGTACCAAGCCATTATGGTGATAGCTAGCCGTGTGATAAGGAAGGAGGAACACATGAGTGATAAGGAAGGAGTATGCGTGTGATAAGGAGTATGAATAAGTGATATACACTCTTGTAAACGGTCCTATAAGCTCATGTGCTTATCCCTAGACCTAATAACCTAGCTAGCTTTCTATTTAAGGGCAGTGTAGCCACTCTTTGTATAATACACTTGAATAATCGATTTCTTCTTATGGCAAACTTATTCTTCATTCTCTTTCTCTCATTGTTCATAACATAATCATCTATGCAAATCTATCACCAAGGAACGTCTTAGCTCATCCACATACAAGAGATAAGGCTCAAAAGGCCCAGGAAGACACCAAGGACGAGCTGGGCCTACTCAAGGATAAGCCCAACAAGATGAGAGTTGAGCAGGGCCCATATTGGCCCATAAAGCTGAAGGATCGACCACCATGGGCTCTTATGGATGGGTATGGACGTGGTCCAAGTAGAAAAATAAGATTAAAAATAAACCAGCATGTTGGTTTAATGTGTTTTGGTTTATAATTAGTCATTAAAATTAAACCAGAGAGTTAGTTAGAGTAGATTAGATAAGATATATCATTCTGGTATAATCTTGTTAGGATTAGATAAGTTAGTTAGGATATAATAGATTAGATATATTATTCTGATATATTCTTTTAGGATTAGATTAGTTAGTTAGGATATTATTTAGATAGAAATAAAGTAGTTAGGATATTATTTTGTAGATTAATTTAGATAGGATATCTGCCTATAAAAAGGCTTCACTTCCCCATTGTAAACACACACATCGAATTTTATAAAACATATTAAAGCTCTTTTGCTTCTTGTTTTCTCTGTTCAGCCTAAGAACATTGACCCTTGATCACTAAAGAGTAGAGTAATCTACTGTGATATTCCATAGCTCTTTGCAGGGTGATCCTGTGCTAGTGGAATTAAACCCCTTCATCATTCACATCAATTGGAGAGTTAGTAACCTCCAATTAAACCCCTAATCACCGCCATCAATCACTTACCTACAAGGGAAGCTAGTAGCTCCCTTCCATTCAAATCATCAATTCGCCATTCCACCATCCTTCAAGTCGATCCTTTGGTTTTAAAACAACCAGGGCCGCACCACCAATACTTCACTTAGATGCATTCATCATTCTTCTTCATTCCAACACTCCCCCTCAAGCTTGAGACATGAAAATGCCTAAGCTTGCAACCATGAAGTATTACCTCATTAAAAACCTAGAGAAGGAAAACCCAATTGGGACAAAACCTTTTCTAGGGAAAAAGAGTATAACACTCCATGTTGGGATCATTGGTGTGGAAGAGACATCAAACCAAGTCTAGGGTAGATAGAACTGCCTGTCTTCAAGGTTACAGCTTTGGTAAACACATCAGCTAGCTGATCTTCACTCCTTGTGTAGCAAGGTAGAATTGTACCATTTCCAATAGATTCCCTTACCTTATGACAGTCAACCTCAATATGCTTGGTTCTCTCATGAAACACAGAGTTAGAGGCAATGTGTATGGCAGCTTGATTGTCACAATGGACAGTGATTGGAGATTCTAAGCTCTCGCCTAAAATGTCAAAGAAGAGTTGCTTCAACCAGATGCATTCTGTTGTGAGCTTCCTCATGGCCCTGTATTCAGCTTCTGCACTAGAACAAGATACAACCTTTTGCTTCTTAGTCTTCCAAGTTACAAGATTACCTCCTACGAAAGTGCAATAGCCAGTTGTGCTTCTCCTATCTTCTCTGTCTCCTGTCCAATCTGCATCACAATAACCTACAATCTCTGTGTTCTTATTACATCCCATCCATATACCTTGTTCCTTAGTTCCTTGCAGATATCTCAAAATGCGGATGATCATATCCCAATGCCTTGTCCTTGGGTCTTGCATATGTTGAGATACCTGATTTACTGCAAAACATAGGTCAGGTCTAGTGATGGTTAAGTAAATAAGCTTACCAACCACTTGTCTATACAATTTTGCATCATGAAACTTGTCATTTCCTAGCTCCCCCTCAGGTTCTATTTTGTAGCCTTCTTCAAGGGGTGTCTTAGCTGGTTTAGCTTCAAACATGCCTGTGGAGGTTAGTAAATCCACAATATATTTCCTTTGAGATAAAAAGAGACCTTCCTTGAATCTACATATTTAATTCCTAAAAAATATTTCAATTGTCCTAGATCCTTAATATCAAAAACACTTTTCAAATAGGCTTTAGTTGATTCAATACCAACTTTATCACTTCCTGATATGATTATATCATCCACATAGATAAGTATAACCACAATACCTTCCTTACTCTTAAGTGTAAACAGAGTGTGTTCAACTTCTGACCTTTTGAAACCTCTATCCCTTAGAGTTACATTCAGCTTATGATACCAAGCTCTTGGAGATTGCTTAGGACCATAGATTGCCTTTCTTAGTCTGAGAGTGTTGCCGCCATTAACCATTAACTTCATCTTCCAAACCTGGTGGTGGTGTCATGTACACTTCTTCCTCTAATTCACCTTGTAAGAAAGCATTCTTAACATCCATTTGGAACAAATCCCATTCAAGGTTAGTAGCAAGAGAAAGAACAACATTAACAGAGTGAAGTTTAGCTACTGGAGCAAAGGTATCCCTATAGTCTTCACCATAAGTCTGTGTGAATCCTCTAGCCACCAACCTAGCTTTATACCTATCTATCTCACCATTGCTTTTATACTTAATGGTGAATATCCATTTTGAACTTACAGCCTTTTTTCCTTTTGGTAAGATGGCTGGGGCATAGGTTCCATTCTTCTCCATAGCTTGTTTCTCATCTTGAATGGCATCTCTCCATTCCTTAATCTCCATAGCCTCCTCATAGCTTTTAGGAATCTGTTCTTTATCTAAACTCACAGTGAAAGCAACATGATTAGTAGGAATAGTAATTAGAGAACATACTCCCTGATCATGATGTGCTACTGCATTGTGGTTGTAGTACACCCTTGTATTCTTCCAGTTGTCAGCTGGGAACTTCTGCCTTGTACTCCTTCTGAGAGCCACAGGTTGCTTTATTTCTTCCTCTAAAGCGGCTTGTACAATATTAGGTTGATCCCTTGGCCTTTTTGATGCTAAAACTAGAATATCATCTTGAGCATGTGTACTCTCTTCTCCCCCCTCATGGTCAAGAGGATGCTGTTCAGGAGGACTGGATGGTGGAGAGGGCATTGATTGAATGTTGGATGAACTTGAAGTACTAGCACCACTTGATGAATCATGGACAGCCCCGGGGACCAAGGTAGGACGAGACGAGCTAGAAGCAACTTCACAAGAATCATGTGGTGACTGGTCAGGTTCAGGGGCGGTTTCACTTGTTGGACGGTCATGACCAGAAGTCGTCCGGTTGAAAACAGCCGGATTATGGCAGCTAATAGTTGGACATGGACCCTGTTGCTGTGGTACATGGACATGTGCTGGTTGGTTAGGCTGAACTATGCCAAGATTTTCTAAAATGTTCCTTAGGTTCTCAGCCTGATCAGAATTTGATGTAGATATGTCTTTAAGTTCTTCCCAAGTTCCATCTTCATAGAATCCTTTATTATCTTGGAACTTGACATCCCTAGACACCAGAACCCTTCTAGATTCTGGATTGTAGTATTTGTATCCTTTCTGAGTAGGGGAGTATCCTAGAAACATAGCCTTGATGCTTTTTGGTTCCAGCTTATTCCTAAGTTCCCCTGGTACCAAAACAAAACAAACACACCCAAAAATTCTTAAATGATCAATAATTGGCTTGGTTTTGTTTAATACCTCAAAAGGACTCAAATCATCTAGAACTTTGGTTGGAGTTCTATTGATTAGATAACATGCAGTTAGTAATGCATCTCCCCAAAATCTTTTGGGAACCTTCTTGTGAAACATCATTGTTCTCACAACCTCCATCAAATGTCTATTTTTCCTCTCAGCTACTCCATTTTGTTGTGGAGTGTAAGGACAGCTTGTTTGATGTGCAATGCCATGCTTGGCTAGATGTTGCTGAAACTTGGTGCTAGTAAAAATCATTAGGACCAAAGATAGCTTGACAATTCAAATCAGTAGTAGCTCTTTTAACAGAGAGTAAGTTGGATGTAAAAGAAGGCATATAAAAAGCCTTGGATTCCTTATCAAACACCCTAAGATTACATACTCCTTTAATTGGTACATTAACTCCATTTGCAATCACAACACTTCCTAAGGCAGGTTCAACATTGTCTAGCAAACCTAAGTCTTTAATCATATGATGAGATGCACCAGAATCAACAATTAAGGAGTTAGAAGCCATAGATGTGTTTAAAGAAACATGATAAGTTTTACCCAATACATTACCAGACTTGAATGCTTTGAGGAGGTTTTCTAGATCAGCCTTTGTGACATATTCATTTTGGTTAGCCATAGTTGAAGAGGATGCATTCGCCGGCTCCATGGTACACGCACTTGAGCAACCTACAACATGAACCATGTTAGAAGAACTAGGACCGGTTGAAGATTTCTTGCTCCAATCAACAAACCAGCTAGGCTTGAGTTCTGGATGAAGCACCCAACACTCCTTCTTGCTATGGCCTGTTCTCTTACAATGGTCACACAGCTGCTTCTTCCTCTTGATGTCAGCTGGAGCCGATCTAAATACACCCTTATGCGCCACCACCATTTCACTTTTGTGCCCAAAGAGTTCATGTGACCCCTGTTCCTTTTGAATCTTTGCACAAACATCCTCAAGACTTGGTAGCTTATCTTCCTTGAGAATATGTTTTATCAAGTCAGTGTATGAATTGTTCAAAGTCATAAGCAGTCCAAACACCTTATCTTGCTCTCTCCTTTCAAGAAGAGTGAGTGGATCAATTGAAGCTGGTCTAAGCATCTCCAGCTCTACCCACAAGGCTCTGAATGATCCATAGTGTTTGGTAAACTCAACATCTTCCTGTTTAAGCTCATTCAAAGCTTTCTTTACCTCAAATATTCTTAAGAGGTTAGTAGTATTGCCATAAAGTGTCTTTAATGTCTCCCAAAGTTCCTTAGCACTAGAGCAATAAGAGTATCCTTCTAAAAGAGAACTAGCTAGAGAACATTGAAGAATAGCCAATACCATTTGATCTTGCTGAAACCAGAGGGCATGTTCAGCATGTTCAACTTGAGATTCATCATCGGTTAGCATAGGTGCGGATTGTTGAATGTGATTCCACAGCCCTTTGCTGCATAGAGTGGTTCGTATCGTCCTGGACCAAAGCAAATAATTTGCTCCTTGAAGCATTACAGGAGCTTTCATTTGAGGATTCATCTCCATTGGATCGATTTCAAGTCTGCACAGACAAAAACAACAAGCGCAGCCACACACGAACCAACAAGAGACCAAGACGAGATAACCACACTTTCAGCAGACTACTACTTGCCTAATCCGTCAACAATTAACTTCAAATACTCCAAACAATGAACTAGCAGAAGATCCAGAGAAAAAAAATTGAGTTTATCACCAATTTTGAATTTCCCGCATAAATCAGTTAGATCCTAGCTTCCTTCTTTTGCAAGAAATCGAATTTTGAAAGTAAGAATTCAGTAAATTGTAATCAAATCTCCAGAATTCCTTCACAAGAACCTAAATCAAGATCGGATCAATCCAGATTTGAAAAGGATCGAGCAAGAATTGAAGATCAAAGCCGAGTACCAAGAAGCGCGCGAACTAGAACCGATTGCAAGAAATCGACGAAGAAGACTTCTAAACTTGAAATTGAGCAAAGTGGACCTCTCGATTCATCATCTGAACTTAATAAACTTGAGTTTTGGCTTTGGAAACGCTTGATTTGGTGAAGAATCGAAGTAGTTATGCACCTTTGAAATCCAGGTACCTTCGGCGGAGATCGTCGCGAACCACCGTGGAGGAGATTTGATGTAACTTTTGATTCAAGCAACCAAATTCGATGAAATCAACGAGGAAATCCACAGAATTCGCCGGAGAATCGTCCTATAGAAAGAATCTGGCAAGAAATCGTGAATTCTTGTGGTGGAGGATCGACGAACACCGGCGGATCCGGGACGGACTTCTCTTTCGAGGCTGGGTTGTTGATCGCGAGTTAGAAACAGAAAGATTTCGAAATTCTTGTGCCAGTTTGATCAAACCTGGCTCTGATACCATGAAAGATTTGATGATTGAGAGAATTTGAGAATTAGAGATTGAGAGAGAAAGAGATTAGAGAGAAAAGAGAATGATCTTATTATGATTTTTAGAAAAATGATTTTTCATACTTACAAAGTGAGTGAGAGACATCTATTTATACTAATCCTATTCTAGACTTGTTTGGATACAGAGATACACTTATCATTAACCTACATAAGTCTAAGATAAATACATGGTGATGTCGCCAATACTTCACTTAGATGCATTCATCATTCTTCTTCATTCCAACAAAGCCTAGCTGGTTTGTTGAGAGGAACAAGAAATCATCAACCGGTCCTAGTTCTTCTAACATGGTTCATGTTGTAGGTTGCTCAAATGCGTGTACCATGGAGCCGGCGAATGCATCCTCCACAACTATGGCTAACCAAAATGAATATGTCACAAAGGCTGATCTTGAAAACCTCCTCAAAGCATTCAAGTCTGGTAATGTGTTGGGTAAAACTTATCATGTTTCTTTAAACACATCTATGGCTTCTAACTCCTTAATTGTTGATTCTGGTGCATCTCATCATATGATTAAAGACTTAGGTTTGCTAGACAATATTGAACCTGCCTTAGGAAGTGTTGTAATTGCAAATGGAGTTAATGTACCAATTAAAGGAGTAGGAAATCTTAGGTTGTTTGATAAGGAATCCAAGGTGTTAGAATTTGCGGAATTAAATAGAATTAAGAGAGTTTACAAAAGAGTTTGGTTGGAGATTTTGGAAGAATGAAGAACAAGAGAATAAACTAAGAGAATGATGTTAGATTTAAAAGAGAAGTTTAGCCTAAAGAAGGTTTAGATTACTTAGATATGTAGTTAGACTAATTAGAGTGTTTGGCAACATGTATTGTACACTCATATATAAACCCATTGTATCGTTCTTTTCGAAATAAGGAAAACATTTTTCTGATTCTTCAAACTCTCTCATTCTTTCTAATTCTCTCTAAGTTTTTCGAGTTCATTCTTCATCATTCTACAATCTTCTTCATCATTCTTCAAATCTTACATGGTATCAGAGCGGGTTTATCTGCAAAATTCTTTCGATCCTATTCTAATTCTTCATCGCGAGTCTCAAACCAATCAAGCCGAGAAGTCTTTTGTTTTTGCGTCGTGATCTTCTGCAAATCTTGTTCTTCTTCTGCGATTTTCTTCATTGTGATTCTTTCACCGGTGAAATCTGATTGCATCGCCGGAGGAATCATTTGTTTTGGTGGATTAAATCGGAAGTTATCGTCGTGATCCGCTGTTGTGTTGCGATTTCATCCGTACGGTGTTGCGATTTCTCAGCCATGGTTTCTTCAAATTGAAGCAAAGAAAGTCATCCAAATTCACGCGTTTCTTCAAATTAGAGATTCAGATTGTTGATCTGTGGATTGATTGATGAAGATTTGATCGATTGATCATCGAATTGATCAAATCATATTTGGCGCCAAAATCTGTTTTCAAAAGTTCGAAATCGCGGAACTCAATCTTGTTGTTCTTCACCTTCTTGATCATCTTTTCCTGTGAATTATTGCCAGAACGAGCCGATCTTTGATCCATTTGAGTACTGAATCAAGTTTGTATGAGGTTGGTGAGATTCGGCTCTGTCTTTCTCAAAATCTTGATCGCGAAGTTGTTGGTTGCTTTTTCATCACGAAAGTCGAACAGATCGTGCCGATTATCAATCCTGCAGTTCCTGATTCTCAATCCGGTTATTCTCCAGCTCCCTGATCGTATTCGTTCCACTTGTGATTGAGAGAATCCCAGGTTTCTGGAAAGTTGTTCTTGGATCATTCTTCCTTTCTCTGCAAGTAATTCTCTAATCTTCGAAATCTGAATAATCGCGTTCAAGATCGTTTGTCTGGAGTGATAGTTATGAAAGTTTAGAATGTTTACTTGATGATATTGGAAGGTGAAGCCATTTTTTAAGCTGTGCAACTGAACCTTAGGATAACTCGGATTGATTGGTAGTTTAGAGAAGTGGTAGATTCAGGAGGTTTGGCTGAATAATCCGGTTGCTAAGTCATTTGGGTTGATCATCTCTGTGATCTTTGTCAAAGTTTGTGTGGAGTTTCTTTTGAAAATTGGTCATGGAGCTTCAGAAACAGATGGTTATAGCTCCTATTGTTCTCAAAGGTGCAAATTATCTTCTGTGGACTAGAACAATGAAGACAACATTGTGTAGTAGAGGTCTATGGTCGCATGTTATTCTTGGTAGAGCTTCAAATGATGATGCAGAAGGAGAAGTTCTCGCGGCTCACTCTGAGGAAGAAGGAAAGTGGTTCCAAGAAGATCAGATGGTTCTGTCTATCTTGCAAAACTCTCTTGAAAAATCCTTGCTTGAAGCTTATTCCTATTGTGAGAATGCAAAGGATTTATGGGATACCCTTCAGAATGTCTATGGTAACACCTCAAATCTCATGAAGATTTTTGAAGTCAAGAAGTCTCTAAATGAACTAAGTCAGGATGAGCTTGAGTTTACTAAACACTTTGGAGTTTTTAGAGCACTTTGGGCAGAGTTGGAGATGTTAAGACCAGCTACTACTGATCCAATGACACTGCATGAGAGGAGAGAACAAGACAAAGTCTTTGGACTCTTAATGACTTTAAACTCAAGCTACACTGACCTAATCAAGCATCTTCTGCGTGAGGATAAGTTACCAAGTTTAGAAGAAGTTTGTGCTAAGGTTCAAAAGCAACAAGGTTCTCAGGGTTTGTTTGGAAGTAAAGGAGAACTGGTTACCGCAAACAAGAGTTCTTTCAGGGGGGATGATAGGAAATCTGCTGAGTGTGCCCATTGTAAGAAGAAAGGTCACTACAAGAATCAGTGTTGGATCCTTCATCCACATATAAAGCCGGCTGCTATCCCAAGATGGCGTGAACCTAACAGGAATTCTAGCTACAAGAACAATCTGTTTGGAAAGGGAAACCAAGTGAGTGTTCCTCTGCATATCTCACCAGCTAATCCTACACTTGAAAGCAGCCAGAGACAAGGAAAGGAAGTACCGTCTTCTTCTTCATCTGGTCATGACTATGTTACTAAGTCTGATTTAGATGCTATCATCAAAGCTCTACAAGAAAGCTCTGGTAAAGTTGTTGGTAAATCACTCCATGCTTCCTTTAGTGCTAGTACTATTAATAAACCATTGATAGTAGATTCAGGAGCTTCTCATCACATGATTAGTGATATAAATTTGATAAATAACTTGGAACCTGCCTTAGGAAATGTATGTTGGACCAAAATGTTATTAAGCACATTGGGCTTGAAACATGTTGATAATGTGAATATGAAATGGGCTTAAAAATTAGACCCATTAGGGAATAAGTGGAACTTAAGAAAGTCCCACATTGCTTAGAAGGAACTTTTTCCACTTACATATATATGGAACAAAGTCACTAAGTGTCAAAGTGGTTTATGGGGAGAACCAAAGGATCCACACGCGCGCACCACCACCACCACCGCCGCTCGCTCGTGCTCGTGCTCGTGCTCGTGCTCATGCTCTGTGCTCTGTGCTTTGGGCTTTGGGCTTTGGGAATGTCTCGTCGTCGAGGAGTCCTATTTTTTGGCGACTGAAAATGAGATCGACCGATCCTTACTGGACCGATCGATCCATCCTCGCGAACATTTCCAGGATCGATCGTTCCTCTTTTGGATCGATCGATCGCGTGCTACGGATGGTTTCTTGCGTGAGTTTCTGGGATCGACCGATCTAAACCAGATCGATCGATCTCGTTTTACGTGAAATTCCAGGATCGACCGGTACATTCCGGATCGACCGATCGCCTACAGGATCGATCGATCTGATTTTTGGATCGATCGATCGGGTTCAAAATCTCATCGTAATCCGCGAATATTCCAGTCAAAACGGTTATAACCGCTTGCGGAATTTTCGGGATTTCGTTGAAAGTCGAGATTTTATCTCGAAACCCCCCTAATCACTTCTTCCCTATAAATAGAGAGCTAAAGCAATCATTCTGGGATCCCCGAGTATCCCTGAGTATCCTGAATATCCTGAGAATTCTTGAAATCTCTAGAACCCTAAAAACTCTTTGCTTTCTCTAAATTCACAGAAAAAGGTTCATATCTCTCTCATATTCGTTTCTATCTTTCAGAAACGATTCTTGCTCTTGAGTATATCGTAGATACTGTGTTCGCAGATTCCGAATTCGAGTGTTGCGAATCGGTCTATAAAAGGTTGTATCCTGGGATTCAAAAGGCGTATTAAAACCGTCACACTACGGGCGCTTTATTGAGTTAAGGAAAGAGACATCTCGCCTCCTTTCTGGATTTCATAAAAATCGTTTTATAAATCGTGTTTTTACAAATTGATTTCTCCTTATATCACAAATTATTAAATCGTATTTTCTTATCCAATTTTATAGCTCCTACAGTCTTAACTCAATAAATCCGCTTCTAGCAAATAGCTACAATCGGATTTAAGAAAAACGATTTTCATTTTTATTAAATCAATTTGTAATCGTTTCTGCGAACGCTGAAAAGCGAGATTGCAAAACGAATATTATACGATTTTGAATCGTTTCTGCAGACGCTCAAAAGGCGAGTTTGCAAAACGATATCGGACGATTTCTTAAAGGATCAATCGATCTTGTGACGTCTCCGCGAACGCTACACAGCGAGATTGCGATTCGTTTGACTGGTTTAAACAAAACGTTTAAATCAAGTTTCTGACTATCGTTTCTTTTGTGAAACAGATGGCAACTAACGCGAACACTCTCAACAAAAGTGAGATTGCAATGATGGAGACGACTCAAGTCACTCCGAAAATGGCACTGGATACCAGTGGACTCCTTCCTGAAAAGTTTGATGGGAATGGATTTAAGAATTGGCAACAGAAGATGGTCTTTTATTTGACATCTCTGAATTTGAACAAATTCCTCACGGAGGATAAGCCAATCACTCCTGATGGAGACCTGGATGTGCGTACGCTATCCAGTATTGATGCATGGAAGCATTCAGACTTTCTGTGCAGAGGATGGATCCTTAGTCGTCTGGTAGACAACTTATACTCTGTCTACAACAATGACAAGGAATATCCCACAGCCAAGCATCTATGGATTGCTTTGGAAAGAAAGTACAAGTCTGAAAATGCTGGTTTTCAGAGATATGCTGTGGCAAAGCTTCTTGACTTTCAAATGGTGGATTCAAAACCCATTATGGATCAAGTTGAACAGTTGCAGTTGATCAACATCGAGATTGCATCAGAAGGTATGATCCTTCCTGAAGCATTCGTAGTTGACTGCACCATTGAAAAACTTCCACCAAGCTGGGTAGATTTCAAAAACTACCTTAAACACAAGCGAAAGCAGATGTCTCTGGAATCGCTGATCTCTAGGCTTCACAATGAAGCTGTGATTCGCCTCTCTAAGAATGAGGAAAAAGGGTATCAAGCATACCTAGCCGAACAATTTAAGGCAAAAGGCAAAGGCAAATCAGAGGAAAAGACTAGCAAGTTCAAGAACTTCAAGTCCTCTGGCTCCACAAGCTTCAAGAAGCAAACTTCTTATGAAAAGAAGTATCGTGGAAAATGTCATCATTGTGGCAAGATGGGTCATAAGGCAGATGTTTGTCGCAGTAAGCCTAAACAAAAGCGACATCATCATGCAAACCTGACAGAGGAAGATCTCTGCTGTGTTATCATTGACCAAGTCAACACCATTGAGGGAAATCCTCTAGATTGGTGGTATGACACAGGTGCTACGACCCACATATGCTTTGATAAGGACATGTTTAACACTTATCAAATATGCAACAATGATGAACAAGTGCTGATGGGCAACACCCAAACATCCAAGGTTGCAGGACGTGGTAAAGTAATCCTGAAGCTGACTTCAGGACATCAGATTACTCTCACCAACGTGAAGCATGTTCCAGACATGAGGAAGAATTTGATCTCTGGCACTCTCCTCAGCAAGGCTGGATTCTGCGCCAACTTTCATTCTGATAAGTTGGTACTTAAGAAAAATGGGGTGTATTTGGGAAAGGGCTTTGTTAAGAATGGACTGATCAAAATGAATGTATTGACAGTCGTTCCAAAAGTTGTAACAAACAATTCTATTAATAACAATGCTCCAGTTGCTTATTTGGTCGAGTCTTTTGATATTTGGCATGAACGGTTAGGACATGTGAATTATAAATCGTTAAACCGATTAATGAATTCAAACCTAATACCAAAATGCAAACAAAGTAAAGACAAATGTGAAGTTTGCGTACAAGCAAAACTTACAAAACGACCATCACCACAAGTCCAGAGAAATACTGAACCTCTAGGATTAATCCACACAGATTTGTGCGATTTAAAATACTTACCTACAAGAGGTGGTAAGAAGTATTTTGTGACATTCATTGATGACTGCACAAAATATTGCTATATTTACTTGTTACAGAGCAAAAATGAGGCTCTTGATAAATTCAAGGAATATAAGCTAGAGGTTGAAAATCAACTCGAAAGAACTATTAAAATAGTTCGGAGTGATAGAGGTGGAGAATATGAAGGACAGTTTGATGCATTCTGCAGAGAAAATGGAATCATTCATCAAACAACTGCTCCTTACTCACCTGAATCCAATGGAGTTGCGGAAAGAAAAAACCGAACTCTAAAGGAAATGATGAATGCCATGATGCAAGAATCAGGCGTAACCAGAACATGTGGGGGGAAGCTCTTATGACTTCTAATTATATTCTTAATAAGATTCCTAACAAAGTGACGGGAAAAACACCATATGAATTATGGAAAGGAACGGTTCCCTCATACAAATACATGAAAGTGTGGGGGTGCTTAGCAAAAGTTGCAGTACCGCTTCCTAAAAAGGTCACAGTTGGACCAAAAACGGTTGATTGTATATTTATTGGATATGCACACAACAGTAGTGCTTATCGGTTTCTGGTTCACAAATCAGATATACCGGATATCCATGTAAATACAATAATGGAATCGCGAAATGCGTACTTCTTTGAAAATATTTTTCCTTGTAAGGATAAATTAACCCCTAAGCGGAATAGGGAAGAAAGAAACGCAAGCGAAGCAAGCACTCCTGATGGAGAAGTTGCTGAAATTGAACCCAGGCGTAGTAAACGGGCTCGGAAGGAAAAAACCTTTGGTGACGATTTTCTAATGATCTTACTCACTGAAAACGAACCAAAGACCTTCGCTGAAGCAATGTCTACGCCAGACGCACCTTATTGGAAGGAAGCCGTCAAAAGTGAGTTCGATTCCATTATGCAAAACCATACGTTTTACATAACCGATTTACCGGAAGGGTTCAAAGCTCTCGGTTGTAAATGGATTTTTAAAACCAAATTAAAAACCGATGGCGCAATTGATAAATACAAGGCTAGACTTGTAGTTCAAGGTTTCCGCCAAAAAGAAGGTTTAGACTTCTTTGATACATATTCTCCAGTGTCGAGAATAACTTCTATTAGAAATCTCGTAAGCATTGCAGCATTACGAAATCTGGAAATTCACCAGATGGATGTAAAAACTGCATTTCTAAACGGAGATTTAGAAGAAGAAATATATATGAAACAACCCGAAGGGTATGTTGTACCAGGACAAGAACATAAAGTATGTCGACTGGTGAAATCGCTGTATGGACTGAAACAAGCTCCAAAATAATGGCATGAAAAATTTGACAGCGTTATGATGTCCAATGGATTCAGCATAAATGAAAGCGATAAGTGCATTTATTCGAAGACTACGAAAAATGCTTATGTCATGCTATGTTTATATGTAGATGATATGCTTATCCTAGGCAGCAACAACGATATCATCAATCAGATTAAAACCATGTTGCATGGACAGTTTGATATGAAAGATTTGGGGTTGGCTGATGTGATTCTAGGGATTAAAATCACTAGACATCCTGGCGGATACATATTATCCCAAGAACATTATGCTGAAAAGGTACTTGATAGATTTAAAGACTATTCAAGTGGAACCGCGCAAACTCCTGTAGATACTACTCTTCATCTGACGAAAAATTCAGGTGAACCTGTATCACAGAATGAATATGCTCGAGTGATCGGAAGTCTAATGTACTTGACAAATTGTACAAGACCAGATCTAGCACACTCAGTGAATGTACTAAGTAGGTACACGAGCAATCCAGGACACACCCATTGGAAAGCTATAACCAGAGTATTAAATTACATAAGGTTTACCAAAAATTATGGGTTGCACTATGGTTCCGAACCTGCAGTTTTGGAAGGATACAGTGATGCCAACTGGATATCCGACTCCAAAAACTCAAAATCAACAAGTGGTTATATATTTACACTTGGAGGTGCTGCGGTATCCTGGAAATCTTGCAAACAAACGCTTCTGGCTAGATCAACAATGGAATCAGAATTCATTGCATTAGACAAAGCCGCAGAAGAAGCCGAGCATCTTCGCAATTTCTTGGAAGATATACCGATGTGGGAAAAACCAGTGTCATCAATACGCATACACTGTGATAACCAATCGGCTATAGCTCGTGCAAACAATAAGTTATACAATGGCAAGTCACGTCATATACGTAGACGACATAAGACCATTAGACAACTGATCTCAAGTGGTGTAATCTCACTCGATTACATAAAATCAGCTGATAATATTGCAGATCCTTTCACAAAAGGTCTGACACGAGATCAAGTTTTGAAATCATCAAGAGGAATGGGTTTAAAGCCTATGAACTAAAGATGAGATTTGATGGTAACCCCACCTACATGTTTTGATAGGTTCAAAGGGACAACTAAGTCAAATTAAGTCTAAAAAAACACTGTGAAACATTTGTTTCTACCCAGTTCCTATAGATGACAACAGTGTTTTTCTGCATTTATATAGGTTAAGCATTGGCTTTTAATGAATTCATATATTCTAACCCAATGAAGTGAAGCAGATCACTTCGGGAAAAAGAATACAAATATGAAAGATCACCTTGTGAGTGTGAAATGGGGCCGTTTCTAGGAGAATAAATGAAAGGCTGTATTCTCCAAGTTCACTCATGAAAAACCAGGCTGTTCATGGCCAAAACGAACACAACAAGAGAACAAAATGTTCTACGAGAAATATAACCGCGTTATATCTGTTGTCTCGGTTTACACTAGAAATCCGGGTGGTTCAAGACATCATGTTCACCCCCTGGCCTTGTAAACCCGACAGATATCAACTATGATTGGTTCAATGCTGAAAAATGCAACCAAATCAGATACGGTTATCTTTCGTTTATACTCAAGAAAGTCTTTCTTTTAGCTTTCTCGATCCTAAAGAGTCTTTCAAAATCACCCTCAGTTTAGAGTCATTTCTATTCATGTGGGGGATTGTTGGACCAAAATGTTATTAAGCACATTGGGCTTGAAACATGTTGATAATGTGAATATGAAATGGGCTTAAAAATTAGACCCATTAGGGAATAAGTGGAACTTAAGAAAGTCCCACATTGCTTAGAAGGAACTTTTTCCACTTACATATATATGGAACAAAGTCACTAAGTGTCAAAGTGGTTTATGGGGAGAACCAAAGGATCCACACGCGCGCACCACCACCACCACCGCCGCTCGCTCGTGCTCGTGCTCGTGCTCGTGCTCATGCTCTGTGCTCTGTGCTTTGGGCTTTGGGCTTTGGGAATGTCTCGTCGTCGAGGAGTCCTATTTTTTGGCGACTGAAAATGAGATCGACCGATCCTTACTGGACCGATCGATCCATCCTCGCGAACATTTCCAGGATCGATCGTTCCTCTTTTGGATCGATCGATCGCGTGCTACGGATGGTTTCTTGCGTGAGTTTCTGGGATCGACCGATCTAAACCAGATCGATCGATCTCGTTTTACGTGAAATTCCAGGATCGACCGGTACATTCCGGATCAACCGATCGCCTACAGGATCGATCGATCTGATTTTTGGATCGATCGATCGGGTTCAAAATCTCATCGTAATCCGCGAATATTCCAGTCAAAACGGTTATAACCGCTTGCGGAATTTTCGGGATTTCGTTGAAAGTCGAGATTTTATCTCGAAACCCCCTAATCACTTCTTCCCTATAAATAGAGAGCTAAAGCAATCATTCTGGGATCCCCGAGTATCCCTGAGTATCCTGAATATCCTGAGAATTCTTGAAATCTCTAGAACCCTAAAAACTCTTTGCTTTCTCTAAATTCACAGAAAAAGGTTCATATCTCTCTCATATTCGTTTCTATCTTTCAGAAACGATTCTTGCTCTTGAGTATATCGTAGATACTGTGTTCGCAGATTCCGAATTCGAGTGTTGCGAATCGGTCTATAAAAGGTTGTATCCTGGGATTCAAAAGGCGTATTAAAACCGTCACACTACGGGCGCTTTATTGAGTTAAGGAAAGAGACATCTCGCCTCCTTTCTGGATTTCATAAAAATCGTTTTATAAATCGTGTTTTTACAAATTGATTTCTCCTTATATCACAAATTATTAAATCGTATTTTCTTATCCGGTTTTATAGCTCCTACAATGTAGTCATTGCTAATGGAACTAAAATTCCCATAAAAGGCATAGGTAATCTCAAGATATTTGACAAGGATAGTAAAGCCTTCTTTATGCCATCCTTTACATCTAATCTTGTGTCTGTTAAAAGAGCAACAACTGATCTAAATTGTCATGTGATATTTGGTCCTAATGAGTGTTGTTTTCAGGATATTGAAACAAAGAGAGTGCTTGGAAGAGGAAGCACAAAGGATGATCTATACATACTTGGCGATCTCTCTTCTAGTTTAGGTTCTTGTTTGTCTAGTAATAATGAACTTTCTGATGCAACATTGTGGCATGCTATATTAGGCCATCCACACTTTAAAGCTCTTGAACTAATATTTCCAAAGATTTCTTTTAATCAAAATGAGTGTGAAGCTTGCATTCTTGGTAAACATTGCAAAACAGTTTTTCCTAACTCAACACATACTTATGATCATTGCTTTGATTTGATTCACTCTGATGTTTGTATTGGACAGTGGCGTTACTAAAGGCAGCTCAGTCTAGTGTGATAAGCACTCTGGTCACTTGATAAGGAAGGGATAGTCACACATGATAAGATGAGAAGATAAGGAAGCATGTATGTTGATAAGTTCAGTTGCAACGGTCCTATATGTACTCTTACTTATCCCTAGCCTAGGCGACCTAGGAGTCTTTCTATTTAAGGCTATGCAGCCTCCTTGTAATCGCTCACTCTAATATAATAAGATTCTATTCTATTCCTCTTATGGCTAAACTCTATATGTTCTTGATATGTTCTTGATGTTTATAATCTAATCTATTCAAAACTTCTCCTTAATCTTTCCTAAAACTAACATGGTATCAGAGCAGGATATGATTCTCACATAGCTTCCGCATTCTTAAACTCATTCCTTCTCTTCTACTCTTTATATTTCTGGCTATACCCCAAACGCTTCCCTTGAGATAAACATGTTTAAGTCTGTCTTCTCTGAGATCCAGGATCCTCAGAACCATGGGTGATGAGTTGAAGAAGACTAGGCATGGTTATCTCTCGCGTTTAAGTTGTTTTCAAGTTTAGCCGGCTTTTTCACCATTGTTGTACGGACACATTTCTGGATAGTGAGTTCTTAGTGTAAAAATAGCTGCTTTCTGTGTTGGGGTAGTAAAAGGAGTAAGCTTGAACTCATTCATGGCCTAAATAATACAAGGGGAGTTGTTTAGAGCTAAGTGGGTGTGTGTCCGTACTCACCTTCTTCGACCAAACCCGAACCAGAGTCCGTACACTACACCAAAACTGTCTAAAAATAGCTCATTTATCCTAAAGGTAGGTCATTTCTAGCTTACCAAAGAACGGCTTAAGGTCTTAGAAGGGTAGAGTTGCATCCTGAGCATAAACCTTCTTAAACCTTGTGCACCCTGTTTTTCTCAAACCCTCGTGTTCTCAAACCCTCGTGTTTTTCATAAAACCTACCCCTTTCAAGATGGAGAACACACGGCCCATGGTCATTCCAGTCACCCTCAAAGGCCTTAACTACCTTCTCTGGTCTAGAATGGTAAAAACTACTCTCGGTGGCCGAGGACTTGGAATGCATCTCCTTCTTGATGAAGCTCCACCTAAGACGTTTCAACAGGAGGATGGACAGGAGATTATGATTGTGGATGAAGAAAAATGGATTCAAGAGGATCAGTTTGTTCTGTCTATCATTCAAAGTTCATTGGATGGACCTATCTTGGAGGCATACTCGTATTGTGAAAGTGCTAGGGAGCTATGGGAAACACTCAAGAAGGTTTACGGTAACACTACAAATTTAAGTAGGGTGTTTGAAGTGAAGAGAGCAATCAACAACCTTCACCAAGAGGACTTGGAGTTTACAGCTCATTTTGGCAAGTATCGCTCCTTGTGGGCTGAGCTTGAAATGTTGAGACCGAACTCAACTGATCCAGAGGTTCTCCTTGCAAGACGTGAACAAGACAAGGTCTTTGGTCTCCTTCTCACCCTGAATCCTATGTACAATGACTTGATCAAGCACCTCCTGAGATCAGATAAGCTTCCATCCCTAGAAGAAGTTTGCGCTTACATCCAGAGGGAACAAGGCTCTCATGGTCTTCTAAGTGGAAAGGGAGAGCTTGTGACAGCAAACAAAGGTGTCTACTTCAAGCAAGATGACAGAAGGGGGTCGTTCTGTGAGCACTGCAAGAGGAAGGGCCATACTAAGGAAAAATGCTGGATTCTCCACCCACATCTCAAGCCATCCAAGTTCAGAGATGTCCGAGCCAATATCACCAAGGCTAAAGCTGACCAGGGAACATCCTCACGCAATCCAGAGGAAGATGGAATGGCGGTGATCAATGCTCAAGCTGCACAAGTAGCCGGTCAAGATCAAGTGGTGAAGCGGTCAGAACTGGATGCTCTTATCAAAGCCCTGAAAGAAAGCTATGGTAATGGTATGGGGTTCTCTTTTCATGCTACTGCTCATACTATAAAACTGGATGAAAGACCATTAGTGATTGATTCTGGAGCATCCCATCATATGATTAGCAATATTGAACTGATTAAGGACTTAGAACCGGCTAAGGGTCATGTTGTGATTGCAAATGGGGATAGAATTCCAATTAAAGGGGTAGGAAACTTAGAACTATTTGATAGAAAGACTAGAGCTTTCTTTATGCCTGATTTCACCTCTAATTTAGTTTCTGTTCATAAGGCCACAAATGACTTGGATTGCAATGTTATCTTCACTCCTAATGATGTACATTTTCAGGATATTAAGACAAGCAAGTTGCTTGGGAAAGGAAGAACTAAGGATGGTCTTTATCTGCTGGGAAATGATCAACCTTTAGCTTCTGTTTTATGTTCTTTAAATTCTACTCCTGTTTATGCTAATAATGTGTTATGGCACGCTAGACTAGGACACCCTCACTCTCGGGCTTTAGGCTTGATGTTACCTAATGTTGTGTTTAAAAATGATAATTGTGAGGCATGTATCTTAGGTAAACATTGCAAGTCTGTTTTCACTAAGTCTGGAACCGTTTATGAAAAGTGTTTTGATCTTGTGCATTCAGATGTGTGGACTGCTCCTTGCTTATCTAGAGAGAATCAGAAATATTTCATTACTTTCATAGATGAGAAATCCAAATACACCTGGATAACCTTAATGCAATCAAAGGATAGAGCTTTAGAGGCCTTTGTGAACTTTCAAAATTATATCACTTACCACTTCAATGCAAAGATTAAAATCTTTAGAACAGACAATGGTGGAGAGTATACAAGTCATGCCTTCAGAGATCATCTCAATAAGCACGGAATTCTCCATCAAACGAGTTGTCCCTACACACCCCAACAGAATGGTGTGGCTGAGAGAAAGAATCGTCACCTGATGGAAGTAGCCAGGGCAATGATGTTTCATACAAAGGTTCCTAAGAGGTTTTGGGGAGATGCTGTCCTTACCGCATGTTATCTTATTAACAGGACTCCTACCCGAGTCCTCAATGATCTCTCCCCATTTGAGGTATTAAACGCTCTTAAACCTTCTCTAACCCACTTGAGAGTGTTTGGTTGCCTGTGCTTTGTTTTGATTCCAGGAGAGAACCGAACCAAGCTTGACGCTAAGAGTGCACGGTCCATGTTCATTGGGTATTCTACTACCCAAAGAGGCTACAAGTGCTATGACCCTGAAGCTAGGAAGGTGTTGGTGTCTCGTGATGTTAAGTTTATTGAGAACACTGGCTACTATAGTGATCAAAAGTGGGATAACTTGGTTGATCTTGCTGGTTCTTCCCTGGACCGGGCCACTAGCCTTCGGAATATCCTTGATCATCTTGGCATACCTTCACCATTCCAACCTGGTTCTACCGGTGTTCCATGTCCTCAACCTAGTTCATGTCCTGTTCCTGGCTTGGCTCCTGTTCAACCAGCTGTCCCGCATGAAATTACCTCGACCTGGTCAGAACCTAGCTCACCCGGAGGTGGTCCAACATTGTCCCGGACTGGACCAAGCTTGCCGCAGCAAGACCTTAACTCTTCCCGGCCAGACATTGATCGTGAGGGGGGACATCTTGAAGAAGACAGTGATCAAGAGAGGACCGGCTCTTCTTCTGAAGGTCACGATCAAAGGCAAGAGCGGGAAGAAGAACCATCAGGGACAGCTCAACCTCTAAGGAGAAGCACAAGACTCAGGAAGGATCCATCAAACTGGGTGAACACAAGGGTCTATTACAATGCAAATGCGGTTGCTCACCCCTCTCAAGTTGTTTGCTCATTTGCTTCATTCCCTGAAGAGCACAAGACCTTTATTAGCAGCCTGGATCAGGGACACATTCCAACATCCTATGAAGAGGCTAAGGAACTCAAAGTCTGGAGGGATGCTATAAGTGATGAGACAGAGGCCATGGAAAGGAATCACACATGGGATGAAGCCGTGTTACCCAAGGGAAAGAAGGCAGTGAGCTCAAAGTGGGTATTTACGATCAAATACAAGAGTAATGGAGATGTGGAAAGATATAAGGCCAGGTTGGTCGCAAGAGGCTTCACTCAGACCTATGGAGAAGATTTTGGTGATACCTTTGCCCCTGTAGCAAAACTCCATACCGTGAGGATTGTCCTATCCTTAGCAACAAATCTGGATTGGGAATTGTGGCAGATGGATGTAAAGAATGCCTTCTTGCAAGGAGAGCTAGAGGAAGAGGTGTACATGCGGCCACCTCCAGGTCTAGAAGGGATTGTTCAACCAGGCAAGGTCTTGAGATTGAGAAAGGCTATTTATGGATTAAAACAATCACCTAGGGCCTGGTATCACAAGTTAAGCATGACACTAAGGGACAGAGGATTCAGGAAATCAGAAGCTGATCACACACTGTTCACATCTCCTAGCCGGTCAGGTATCATAGTTGTGTTGGTCTATGTGGATGATATCATTATCACAGGTGATGATAGGGAAGGGATCAAGGAAACCAAAGCCTACCTTAAGTCCATCTTTGACATTAAAGATTTAGGCTTGCTTAAGTATTTCCTAGGGATTGAGATATGTCGCTCTAAAGAGGGATTATTCTTATCTCAAAGGAAATACACACTTGACCTTTTGTCTGAAACAGGAAAGCTAGATGCAAAACCAGTGACCACACCTCTGGAGGACAGTTACAAAGCTATCAATGAGGGGGAGCTTGAAGATCAACCATTCAATAATCCGCAACTCTACAGAAGACTAGTAGGTAAGTTAATCTATTTAACTCTTACTAGACCTGATCTTTGCTTTTCTGTGAATCAGGTTAGCCAGCATATGCAAGAGCCGAAGGTCCATCATTGGAACATGCTGGAGAGAATTCTTAGATACTTGAGAGGAACTTCTGAGCAAGGAATCTGGATGGGAGCCAATGGAAGCTCAGAAATAGTGGGATACTGTGATGCTGACTGGGCTGGTGATAGAGAAGACAGGAGGTCTACCACAGGCTACTGTACCTTTGTTGGTGGAAACTTGGTCACATGGAAGACAAAGAAGCAGAAGATTGTGTCTTGTTCAAGCGCAGAGGCTGAATATCGTGCAATGAAGAAGCTCACCAATGAGTTAACATGGATCAAGGCCATTCTGAAGGACTTGGGTATAGAAACAGTTAGACCAATGACCATGCATTGCGACAACCAAGCAGCCATTCACATAGCATCCAATTATGTATTCCACGAGAGAACTAAACACATAGAAGTTGACTGTCACAAGGTGAGGCAAGCAGTGGAGCAAGGAGTAGTCTTACCATGCTACACCAGAAGTATGGATCAACTTGCGGATATCTTCACCAAGGCAACAACTTCTAAGGTATATGAGTCCATTCTACCTAGGCTTGGACTCTTTGATATGTCTTATCCATGAATCCTCTAATCATAAGCAATCATACTCTTTTTCCCTTATGGTGCTTTTGTCCCATTGGGTTTTACATCATAAGGTTTTTAATGAGGTGGTTGTTTATGATTTCCAAGCTAAGTTCTTCATCAGAATTTAGCTTGAGGGGGAGTATTGGACAGTGGCGTTACTAAAGGCAGCTCAGTCTAGTGTGATAAGCACTCTGGTCACTTGATAAGGAAGGGATAGTCACACATGATAAGATGAGAAGATAAGGAAGCATGTATGTTGATAAGTTCAGTTGCAACGGTCCTATATGTACTCTTACTTATCCCTAGCCTAGGCGACCTAGGAGTCTTTCTATTTAAGGCTATGCAGCCTCCTTGTAATCGCTCACTCTAATATAATAAGATTCTATTCTATTCCTCTTATGGCTAAACTCTATATGTTCTTGATATGTTCTTGATGTTTATAATCTAATCTATTCAAAACTTCTCCTTAATCTTTCCTAAAACTAACAGTTTGGACAGCTCCTTGTGCATCTAGAGAGCAGCAAAAATATTTTGTTACTTTTATAGATGAGAAATCTAAGTATACATGGATTACTTTACTACCTTCTAAGGATAGAGTTCTAGAAGCCTTTATAAATTTTCATGTTTATGTTACTAACCAATATGATGCAAAGATTAAAATTTTTAGAACAGACAATGGAGGTGAATACACAAGCAGAGCATTCAGAGATTATCTTCTCAAATATGGAATTCTTCATCAAACAAGCTGTCCATACACACCTGAACAGAATGGAGTGGCTGAGCGCAAGAACCGTCACCTAATGGAGGTTGCTAGGTCAATGATGTTTCATAGAAATGTGCCCAAAAGATTTTGGGGGAGATGCAGTACTCACAGCCTGTTATTTGATCAATAGAATACCTACTAAGATTCTTAATGACATTTCACCATTTGAGGTACTTAACAACAACAAACCTCATCTTGATCATTTAAAGATATTTGGATGTGTTTGTTATGTTTTAGTGCCAGGAGGAATGAGGAACAAATTGGAGGAGAAGAGTACTAAGACATTATTTGTTGGTTATTCTACCACTCAAAAAGGTTATAAGTGCTATGATCCTGAGTCACAAAGAGTTTTAGTTTCTAGAAATGTGAAATTTTTAGAGGATAAGTCTTTCTATAATAATGGAACTTGGGATACAATAAAGGATCTTACTAACTCTAGTACTGATAGTAATGCTTACCTTAGAAAGTTGTTGGAAAGCTTTGATGTTTGTAGGAAACCAACATCTGAACCAGCAAGAGCTCCAAGTTCCAACATAAGATCACCTCCTTCTTCTGCTTCAGGACCATCTCAACAAATACATGAAAGGAATGATTCTGTTATGAATAAAGCTGAGTCTAGCACGGCACAAAATAGGAATGGTCACGGCCAGGGGGAGTCTGTACCAGATACTTCTTCATCCATGGTTCCTAGCTGTGATCAGTAGGGGGAGAATGTGAGTCTTCAAGTTCCGAGTGTGCCTGATCACACCTATGACCGTGAGGTACAAGAAGATAGAGATGATACTGAACATGAGGTGGTGGTTGTTGAATCTCCTCAAGTGCTAAGAAGGAGTACTAGGATAAGGAAAGATCCATCCAACTGGATTAATACTAGGGTCTACTATAATGCCCAAGCAGAAGGACATCCTATCCAAGCCACTTGTTCATTTGCTCAATTTCCAAAGGAACATCAGGTATTCATAAGCTCTTTAGATCAAAATCAAATTCCTAACACATATGAGGAAGCTATGGAATTGAAGGTATGGAGAGATGCTGTTCAAGATGAAATAGAGACTATGATAAGAAATCATACTTGGGATGAATCATTTTTGCCAAAAGGAAAGAAAGCAGTAAGTTCCAAATGGGTGTTTACTATTAAGTACCAGAGTAATGGTGAAATTGAGAGGTATAAGGCTAGGCTTGTTGCAAGAGGCTTCACTCAAACATATGGTGAAGACTTTGGAGACACATTTGCGCCAGTTGCTAAGCTACACACGGTAAGGGTTGTACTTTCTCTTGCTACTAACCTTGAATGGGATTTGTGGCAGATGGATGTAAAGAATGCATTCCTTCAAGGAGAATTAGAAGAAAAAGTATACATGAAACCACCTCCTGGCTTGGAAGGTTTAGTGAATGATGGTGGTGTTTTGAGATTAAGAAAAGCAATTTATGGATTGAAACAATCCCCAAGAGCTTGGTATCACAAATTGAGCATGACATTAAGGGATAAAGGTTTCAGGAGATCTGAGGTTGATCACACACTCTTTACTCTACCTAGTTGTTCAGGTATCATTGTGGTTCTAGTGTATGTTGATGATATCATTGTCACAGGTAGTGATAAGGAGGGTATTCAAGAAACTAAGACCTACCTTAAGTCAAAGTTTGATATTAAAGATCTTGGTCTAATGAAATATTTCTTAGGAATTGAAATTTGTAGATCTAAAGAAGGATTATTCTTATCCCAAAGAAAGTATACTCTTGAATTGTTGAAAGAAACAGGAAAAATGGAAGCTAAACCAGTTAGTACACCACTGGAAGATGGGTATAAAACCGCAAGTCAGGGGGAGCTTGAAGAAGAACCTTATGAAGACCCAAGGCTATATAGGAGGCTGGTAGGTAAACTTATTTACCTTACTCTTACTAGACCTGACATTTGTATTGCAGTAAACCAGGTTAGCCAGAAAATGCAAGAGCCCAAGGTCTATCATTGGCGAATGATGGAAAGTATTCTCAGATATTTGAAGGGTACTTATGATCATGGAATTTGGATGGGCTGCAATAAAAACACAGATATAGTAGGGTATTGTGATGCAAATTGGGCTGGTGATAGGAATGATAGAAGATCAACAACAGGTTATTGTACTTTTGTGGGAGGAAATCTTGTGACTTGGAAGACCAAGAAACAGAAGGTGGTTTCATGTTCTAGTGCTGAAGCTGAGTATAGGGCCATGAAGAAACTCACAAATGAACTAATCTGGATCAAGGCTGTTCTCAAGGATTTGCAAATTGAAGATTCAAGACCTATCACCATGCATTGTGATAATCAGGCAGCCATTCATATAGCATCCAACTCAGTATTTCATGAAAGGACTAAACATATAGAAGTAGATTGTCACAAAGTGAGACAGGCTGTTGAACAAGGGATCATATTGCCTTGTTACACCAAGAGTTCAGATCAATTAGCAGATGTCTTTACTAAAGCGGCTACTACAAAGGTGTGTGAATCCATTCTTCCAAGACTTGGAATGACAAGCATTGTTGGGTGATTCTCCTTAAACTATAGAAATCATACTCTTTTTCCCTCAAAGTTGTTTTTGTCCCACTTGGGTTTTACACTTTGAGGTTTTTAATGAGGTGGTTTACTATAGTTTGTCCAAGCTTAATTATTCATCATAGTTAAGCTTGAGGGGGAGTGTTAGATTTAAAAGAGAAGTTTAGCCTAAAGAAGGTTTAGATTACTTAGTTATGTAGTTAGACTAATTAGAGTGTTTGGCAACATGTATTGTACACTCATATATAAACCCATTGTATCATTCTTTTCGAAATAAGGAAACATTTTTCTGATTCTTCAAACTCTCTCATTCTTTCTAATTCTCTCTAAGTTTTTCGAGTTCATTCTTCATCATTCTACAATCTTCTTCATCATTCTTAAAATCTTACAAATGAGAGAATGGAGAATTTGTGAAGGATGAGTATATTTCCTTGATTGATTTATGGTGAGCATACAATGTATTTATAGCCAAAGAGTAGAGAATAAGACCAAGGCACTTCACCACATGGTGAAAGTGACAGCTCCTAACAGCTAGAAATTCAAATTGGTTAAGCCAACATGTGACTCTTCCTTCCCTCTTCAAACCCACGCCTAGGAGAGCTTCTAGAAGGTGTCTTTATTGGATTGAAGCCTTAGGCTTGAAGCTGAAAAAGTTAATGAAGCCCAAGCCCAAATCAGAAGTTCAAGGTCTGTGCATTAGGCTGAGATAATGAAGTGAAGCCCAGGGTCTGTCCACACATGTGCAACACAAGGCCTGAATTAAGTAAGCCCAAACAAGCCCAAAACTGTCCAAGACACCTTCTAGAAGCTCTCCTAGGCGTGAGTTTGTAGAGGGAAGGAAGAGTCACATGTTGGCTTAACCAATTTGAATTTCTAGCTGTTAGGAGCTGTCATTTTCACCATTTGGTGAAGTGCCTTTGTCTTATCTCTATTCTCTGGCTATAAATACATTGTATGCTCACCATAAATCAATCAAGGAAATAGAATCCTCCTTCCATACTCTCTGTCTCACAATCTCTCTCTATTATTCTCACTCTTGTTCTTCCATTATCAAATATAAACCCAGAAACTCTCCTACCTATTCTAACTATTATTCTGCAAATTCTAACATGGTATCTGGTGCGGCCCTGGTTATGAATAAACCAGAGGATCGGCTTGAAGGAAGGTGATCTGGTTAAGGAGAAGGCTACTAGCACTTCTCTTGGCAGCGGATTGATTGGAGAATGGATTGGAGGCTACTAGCTCTCCAATTAGGTGTATATGATGATGGATTTGATTCCACTAGCACAGGATCACCCTGCAAAGAGCTATGGAATTTCACAGTAGATTCCTCTACCCTTAAGTGAATGAAAACAATGTTCTTATGCTGAACAGAGAAAGCAAGAAGCAAAAGTGCTTTGAAATATTTTATAAAATTCGATGTGTCTTTTACAAGGGGGGGTGAAGCCTTTATATAGGCTGATAAATCCTATCTAAATCATATCTACAAGATCATATCTACAAGATCATATCTTAACTACTTCCTAGATTTTAGCTAAAGAATATCTTTGATTTTAATTGATTTATAATTTAAATTCAAAGATATTCTTACTCTTATCCTAATCTCTTTTGGTTTAATTTAAGTGATTATGAACCATTAAATTAAACCAATTGGTTGGTTTATTTTTAATCTAATCTTCTACTTGGGCTACGTCCATATCCATCCATAAGAGCCCATGGTGGTCGATCCTTCAGCTTCATGGGCCAATATGGGCCCTGCTCAACCCTCATCTTGTTGGGCTCATCCTTGAGTAGACCTAACTCGTCCTTGGTGTCTTCTTGGGCCTTTTGGGCCTTATCTCTTGTATTTGGCTGAGCTAAGACGTGCCTTGAATCATCAAAAACAAGTATGGCTTCTTGAACTTGCTCGGGTGGTCGAACTAGCTCTCTACGGTCCAACAGAAGGGAAATTCGACCATCTCTTGATTCAACATGAACCAATTGAGTTTTTCCACGACCATAATCTCTATAATATCTAGCTAGTTGAGAAAAATGGTCTTGGTTGCTTGATTCATGGTTGTTATTAAAATCCTTAAAATTAAGGCTTATCGAGATCGCACCAGTATCAGAGCTTGGTTTTGGATCAAGCAAATTCTCTGTTTACTCTTGCAATAACTTGTTCTAATCTACTCACTCTGAGATTAATTAATCCTCAAAACCATGTGGTGCTGAGTTGTGAGAGGTTAGGATAGGTTATTTCTTGAGAATTACTTAACTCTCTTCCCAAACAAACCACTTTCTCAATCTACTCTTGCAATAACTTTTTCTAATCTACTCACTCTGAGATTAATCAATCCTCAAAACCAAGTGGTGCTGAGTTGTGAGAGGTTAGGATAGGTTATTTCTTGAGAATTACTCACTCCATTCCTCAATTCAGCTACTCAACTCTCTTTCCAAACAAACCACTTTCTCAAAACCCTTACCATTTGCTTTCATCCAGTGGTTAATAGCTATACCCAACGGTCCCTAGCTCAAATTCAAACAAAAACGTGTGTAAACACCATGGAAAGTTCAAGAGTGGTTGTTCCAGTGACACTGAAAGGGGTCAACTACCTTTTATGGGCTAGAACCACCAAGACAGTGTTGTGTAGCCGTGGCTTATGGAGCCACATCCTCAAGAGTGAAACTTCCATTGCCATGACTGAAGAAGGTGGCCAAGAAGTCGCCATCATGAATAAAGACCGGTGGTTTCATGAAGACCAACTGGTGCTATCCGTGATCCAAAACTCCCTTGAAGCATCTCTCCTTGAAGCTTATTCTTATTGTGAGACAGCCAAGGAGTTATGGGAGACACTTCAAAACGTTTATGGCAACACTTCCAATCTCAGTCGTGTCTTTGAAGTAAAGAAGGCCATTAATGAGTTAACTCAAGAAAACATGGAGTTCACTCAACACTTTGGCAAGTTCAGATCATTGTGGGCTGAACTTGAAATGCTTAGACCAAGCACCATGGATCCCAAGGTGCTAAATGAAAGACGTGAGCAAGATAAGGTCTTTGGACTCCTCTTGACTCTAAACCCAACTTACAATGATCTTATCAAGCATATCTTAAGGTCAGACACTCTTCCAAGTCTTGAAGAAGTATGCAATAAGATTCAGAAGGAACAAGGATCATTAGGCCTCTTTGGAGGCAAAGGAGAGCTCATCACAGCCAACAAGGCAAACACCTACCAGAAAGGAGGCTTGAACCGTGGGGGAAAGAAGAGGATTCTGTGATTATTGCAAGAAAGAAGGCCACACTAAGGACAAGTGTTGGATTCTCCATCCACACTTAAAGCCAAAATGGGTAAACCAACCAAGGGTCAATCTCTCCCAAGAAGCAACTCATGAGGCAAGAGCCAAGGCTAGAACTAGCTCATCCACGCCAACCAATGAAGAAGGGAAAGCCCTTGCAACATTTCAACAAGAATTCGTTAGAAAATCGGACCTTGATGCACTGATAAAAGCACTTAAGGAAGCTGATACCTCTGGTAACTCTTTTCAAGCTCTAAATCTCACTAAGCCACTTATTGTAGATTCAGGAGCTTCTCATCACATGATTAGTGACAAAAATCTACTTATCAATATGAAACCGGCTTTAGGAGATGTAGTAATAGCTAATGGTGATAAGATACCAATAAGAGGAATTGGATACCTGAAATTGTTTAATAAAGAATCAACAGCCTTCTATATGCCCACATTCACCTCAAACTTGCTAAGTGTTAAGAAAACAACCTCTGATCTTAATTGCTATGCTATATTTGGTCCTAATGATGTTTACTTTCAGGATATTAAGACTAATAAGGTGTTTAGAAAGGTAGTGTCCAAGGATGACTTGTATGTGCTTGAAGACACACAACCAGATTTCTCTTTATCTATTGCTTTCAACTCTGTTTTGAATAAGGCTAATAGTGCTATTTGGCATTCTAGATTAGGACATCCTCACTCTAGGGCTTTAGAACTATTGTTGCCAAGTATGTCTTTTAAAAATGATGAATGTGAAGCTTGTATACTAGGTAAACATTGTACATCAGTGTTTCCTAAGTCTACAACTATATATGAAAATTGCTTTGATCTCATTCACTCTGATGTTTGGACTTCACCATGCACATCTAGAGACAACCATAAATACTTTGTTACATTCATAGACCAAAAATCGAAATATACTTGGGTAACACTATTGCCAACAAAAGATAGAGTCCTAGAAGCCTTCACTAAATTTCAAATGTATGTGACTAACCATTATAATGCCAAGATCAAAACTTTTAGATCAGATAATGGAGGGGAATATACAAGTCTAGCATTCAAACAGCACTTAGATAAACATGGAATCATCCATCAAACAAGTTGTCCTTACACGCCCCAACAAAATGGAGTGGCTGAAAGAAAGAACAGGCATCTCATGGAAGTGGCACGGTCTATCATGTTCCAAAGCAATGTCCCAAAGAAGTTTTGGGGAGATGCACTTGTTACCGCTTGCTACCTCATCAATAGACTCCCCACAAAAATCTTGGAGGATTTATCCCCATTTGAGGTACTTAATAAGAGTAAACCATCTATTTCACACTTACGTGTCTTTGGGTGTGTTTGTTATGTTCTTATTCCAGGAGAACAAAGGAATAAGTTAGAAGCAAGAAGTGTGAAAGCCATGTTTATAGGGTATTCCACTACCCAAAAGGGATACAAGTGCTACAATCCAGAGACTAGAAAGGTGCTAGTCTCACGAGATGTGAAGTTTGTAGAAGCAAAGGGGTTCTATGAAGATAAGAATTGGGATGATCTTAAAGATATCTCCCAATCTCCATCAGACCGAGCTACCAATCTTAAACATCTTATGGAGAACCTAGGAATCTCATTCCCTAATGCACCAGCTGCTTCTCCATCACCAGCCACTTCTCCTCCTCCTCCTCCTTTTGATGTTGCCCCGGCTATTCCTCTTGATCATGAGGGGGGCACAGAGGATGAACAAGAGATTGCATCTGAATCACACGACCAGGATGCAAGCTCTAGTTGTTGGAATGAAGAAGAATGATGAATGCATCTAAGTGTGTATTGGCGACATCTCCATGTACTTGTCTTAGACTTGTGTAGGTTAATGATAAGTGTATCTCTGTATCCAAACAAGTCTAGAATAGGATTAGTATAAATAGATGTCTCTCACTCACTTTGTAAGTATGAAAATCATTTTTTCTAAAAATTCTAATAAGATCATTCTCTCTTTTCTCTCTAATCTCTTTCTCTCTCAATCTCTAGTTCTCTAATTCTCTCAATCATCAAATCTTTCATGGTATCAGAGCCAGGTTTGATCAATCTGGTGCTTAAAATTTCGCATTCTTCTTCAACAAGTAATCGAATTTTCTTTGGTTACAAGTAATCGGATTTCGCGATTCAAATTCAATCCATATTCACCGCGTCCAATCTGCAAGATCTTGAAGGTTTTGATTAGATTCTTCATCAAGATCATCTCATCGGCGAATCCTGTTGATTTCCCCGTTGAAATCTTTGATTTTGGTTGAGTAAATCAAAAGTTACGATAGATTCTTGCTCACGGTGGTTCGCGGTTGTTCATCGTCAGAAAACTCGACTATTGATCGGTTTTTTTTTTTTGTCAAGTATTCATCAAGTCTTCATCCTCGACGGTTCTCCGGCGAAATCTGTGACGATCCACGGTGATTTCATCTAATTTGATCATTGGAATCAAAAGTTATCAGTTTACCCGCCACAGGTGGTTACGCGATCACTCCGCCGCGAAACTCCAGAATTCAATCTTCGATTTCTTCTTCAATTCTTCATCAAATCTGGTGATTCCAAAGCCAATTCTCATTAAAATTGATTCAAGATGATGAATCGGGAGGTCCGCTCAGCTCAATCTCAAGATTTGTGATCATTCTCACTGATTTTCTGAAATCGGACCGTCTTCGCACATCCTTGGGTATTTGGTTTCGATCTTCAGTTTTCTCTCAATCTTTTTCGAATCCTGCATGATCCAATCTTAAGTTTAGGATCTTGTGAAAAAGTTCTGGAGATTTGATTGCAATTCACTGGTTTTTAATCCTCATTAGTTGATTTCTTGCTAGTGAAGAAAGTTCAATTTCAAAATCAGAAAAGGCGAGAATTTTAGAATTTTTGTTTTTCTTGGTCTTCAAGATTGGTTTTGCTTCTGGATCATCTGGTGAAGTAGTTTAGGTCTGTGGACAAGTTTTAAAGGATAGGCAGAAGGTTATCTGATTGATCCTGGTTTCTTGTCAAGCGTTTGTTTGGACTTTGTGTGGTCTTCTTGCGTGTGTGGCGTGGTTTGGTTGTTTGTGATTGTGCAGGCTTAAGATCGATTCTAATGGAGCTGCATCCACAAATGAAGGCTCCTATCATGCTCCAAGGAGCAAATTACTTGCTCTGGTCCAGGACAATGAGGACCACATTGTGCAGCAAAGGGTTATGGAACCATATCTAGCAACCGGCTCACATGATAACTGAGGAGGAAACTCAGGATGGATATGCTGAACAAACCCTATGGTTCCAGCAAGATCAAACGGTATTAGCTATTCTTCAATGCTCCCTTGCTAGCTCTCTTTTAGAAGCATACTCTTATTGCTCTAGTGCTAAGGAACTTTGGGAGACTTTGAAAACAGTTTATGGCAATACTACTAACCTCTTAAGAATTTTTGAGGTAAAGAAAGCTCTAAATGAGCTTAAACAGGAAGATGTGGAGTTCACCAAACACTATGGATCATTCAGAGCTTTGTGGGCAGAGCTGGAGATGCTTAGACCAGCCTCCATTGATCCTCTCACTCTTCTTGAAAGGAGAGAGCAAGATAAGGTGTTTGGGATGCTAATGACTTTGAACAATTCTTACACTGACTTGATAAAACATATTCTCAGGGAAGATAAGTTACCAAGTCTTGAGGATGTTTGTGCAAAGATACAAAAGGAACAGGGGTCACATGAACTCTTTGGGCACAAAAGTGAAATGGTGGTGGCGCATAAGGGTGTTTTCCGATCGGTTGCAGCTGACATCAAGAGGAAGAAGCAGCTGTGTGACCATTGCAAGAGAACAGGCCATAGCAAGAAGGAGTGCTGGGTGCTCCATCCAGAACTCAAGCCTAGTTGGTTTGTTGAGAGGAGCAAGAAATCTTCAACCGGTCCTAGTTCTTCTAACATGGTTCATGTTGTAGGTTGCTCAAGCGCTTGTACTATGGAGCCGGTGAATGCTTCCTCCTCAACTATGGCCAACCAAACTGAATATGTGACAAAAGCTGATCTTGAAAATCTTCTCAAAGCATTCAAGTCTGGTAATGTGTTGGGTAAAACTTATCATGTTTCTTTAAACACATCTATGGCTTCTAACTCCTTAATTGTAGACTCTGGTGCATCTCATCACATGATTAAAGACTTAGGTTTGCTAGATCATGTTGAACCTGCTTTAGGAAGTGTTGTAATTGCTAATGGAGTTAATGTACCAATTAAAGGAGTACGGAACCTTAGGTTGTTTGATAAGGAATCTAAAGCCTTTTATATGCCTTCTTTTACATCCAACTTACTCTCTGTTAAAAAGGCTACTACTGATTTGAATTGTAAGGCTATCTTTGGTCCTAATGATTTTTACTTTCAGGATATTGAAACAAGTCAGAAATTTGGCCAAGGAACTACAAGGAATGACTTGTATGTGCTAGAAGATTTACCTGCCTTTTCATTACAACCGTGTGCAAATCATGTTGATATGACTCTAAATGCTGAATTGTGGCATGCTAGACTAGGACATCCACATTCTAGATCTCTTGAATTGATTGTACCTGGAATAAAATTGCTTAATAACATTTGTGAATCTTGTGTTCTTGGAAAGCATAGTAGTATTGGACTGAGGAAATAAAAAGGGAAGAGATGAGCCTGCAAGAGAAGGCCAACCAAATAAGAGGCAGCCCAGGCCGTATGCAAACAAGGAGAGGAACAAGGTAGCCCATCACAGCCAGAAGAATAAGGCCATCCATAAGCTGCATTGTCCAGAAGGCCCATGAGAAGTGCTATAGCCCAAACAGAAGTAAAGGAGTGTTGAGGCCCAGGACCAGAGATACATTAGAGAGCCCAAGTGTGCACAAGCCCATAAGGAGCCCACAAGTCCAAGAAGTTCATGCCAAAAGAGTGCCCAAGCTTCTAGAAGTGTTCTCCCCTTTATTGCATATGAAAGTGGACGTGAGATTTGAATTCAAATTAGATCACATGTGGACTTAAGGGCATTTGAAAGTGGTGGCCGTTTATGAGCTGTCCCTTTCTCCCCTTGGACACCACAACTTCTTCTCTCCATTCTTTCTCCCTATATATAGTTGTATGCAGACACAATTCAACCTAAGAGAAATAAATCTTCCTTTCTACTTCTCTCTAATGGCATTTTATGATATTTGTGTTTTACTCTTTTATGATTTTGTATAATCTTTCTTAATCTCCAATCATACAATCTCCTATTTCTCTATGTATTTCCGCAAATCTCAACATGGTATCAGAGCATTAAGCTCCTGAGATCAATTTCTTGTTCTTTATGCAAAAGTTTTCGAAAAATCCTTTTAAAAACGTTTTATCCATTGGGTAATAGCTTTACCCAATGGTCCAAAGTTTGAATTTCAAATTGTTTCATGCAATTCTTCTCTTCTCCTCTACAATGATGTTTAAAACTTTGTCTTAAATCTCTCTTATGGTTCAGAGACAAAGTTTGAAGAAGAGAAAGAATTCAAAATGGCTTCAACATTTAGGAAGCATTGCTTGGACCAGTGGGTAAACCGTTTTGCTTCACTGGTTTCACAGCTATTTAGCCACGAAAAACACCTCTTCTTGTGTTGTTCTAATGATCCTAGTGTATGTTATTATCAGAAAACTTCTTCCCATAAGTTATTTTGGTGATATAACCCTTTAACCAGTGGGTAAAGCTAGTGACCATTGGTCCATGGGTGTTTGTCTTTGGAAATCATAAACCGTGGCTAGATAGGTGACAATGAAGAGGAAAGAATGGTGGCTGTGGTTGTGAATCACAAAAGAAGAGAAAGAAATGAATGTTTGCATAAATTGTTTATCTATTGGTCTCTTAAGTAGTAAAAACACTTTTGGCCAGGTGGATTAGCAACATTCTCTATTATCTGTCTTTCTTAAGCCCCATATAATCCTCTAAGTCACACTCTTGGATTTCTAAAATTGTAGTCCTAATTGTTTTGAAAAATTCAAAAACGATTTCATATTAACCATTGGACATTAAGTTTGGATTGTTGGGTATTGGTGCCTTTCCTTTGAGAAAGTAAGTCACTTCAAGCCATAGTCCAGTTTGAATGTCCTTGATAGCAAACCTTAAGCATTTAACTAAAACCGCAACCTTGAACTTGTCTCCTTTCTTATGTCATGAGAGACACTTTAGCTTGCTGTAGCTTGTTGTTCAAGTATTTCGGTTTGTGCTTGTTTGTTTTGTGTTTTAAAACCTTGGACCAAGTTTCCTTTCATTTGAAATGTGAAACAACAAAGTCCATTGAAGTGTGGTTGGAGTCAGTTTTGATAGCACAATAGAGAACCATTAATAAAGTTCTAAGTTATGATGGAAAGTATGCTCTGTGGTTGCCATTAGAATGGATCCTCCACATCAGAAATCTTAATAAGCTAATACAGGACTTAAAAACCATGATGAATCCTATTGTGCTTCTGTGAGAATTTGGGAAATAGAACCATGGTGGTATGCATTGCATCAGAAACTGTGTTGAATCCAAAAACCCAAATCTAAATTATAATATTAAGAAAGAAAGAATTGGAGTTTGTGTCAAAATCTCTTGAATGTGTCCTCTGGTTTTGCTATTATGAGTCTAACTCTTGAAGTCATGAGAATCTAGTACTTTGTTTGTGTTTCTTCTTATGCAGGAAAAGATGTTAACAGTTGTGATGTTGGAGAGCAATCCGTGAGAAGGAGTCTCAAAACCAATGAAGGAGAGCAATCCATGAGGGGGAGCCTCCAATTCCAGAAGAATTCAATCATTCAAATCAGCCTCTAAGAAAGAATCACAAAGGCTTAGTATCAAAACTTTTGTCAAAGGCTATCTCTAAACTCATATCTATCTCAATTTGATTCTGATTTAGAATTGTTTAAAAAAGGGAAGTGAACCTTGGTGAACTATGCTTGGCATATAAGGAAACATGATGAATCCAAAAGTCCTTAAGGGATCCTTTTACTCTCATATTCATTCTCATACTAATTCTTATACTCTCATACAATGGCTCTCATACTTATACTCTTAATTCTGCTTATACTCAATCAGTCTCTTATAATCTATGGTTTCTCTAATCTCTGGTTACAAATACTCTATACTCTCATTTAAAGCGTGTTGAATTCATGACTTTAGTTCAATTGATCTTGCTACTGTCTTATGTGAATTTTTAATTGCACACTTGTAGCTTTGATATTCCTCATGGCATACTCAAATTCTTCTTCTTTATGACTTGTTTAAGGGTAAAGAAGACCATGAGAGCCTCAAAGCAAAGATGGCAAGAAGGGATTCATACAAAGCAAAAACAGATCATGAAGGATTAAAGAAGTAAACACATTGGCAAGAAGGGCACTCCCAATACCTTACACATCAGAGCCTATCCTTCAAGGGTATATTCCTGAGTGAAGAAATGGGAGGCCACATATGCTGCATAGAAGGAAGTCAAGCTGTGAATTCATAAGGCAAATTGGCTTGGCATACAAAAGCCAACAAGAAGCAGCCTCCTCCTATCAGAGCCTACATCAAATAATGTATATTCCTGAAGTGGGAGAGCATAGCTAACGCAAACAAGAAGGCATTCCTGAAGAAAGGAGGTCCAATATCATTAGTGATCTTTGATGCTCATCCTTCCAAACTTGACTCAATACTCTTATTCTCTGAGTCAAGCTTGAGGAGGGGTGAGAATGAGCATCCATCTGAGAATGAGCATCCATCTGATGTTAATCAAGGAACCTATGGGCACAACAATGCAAACGCTTAAGTGTTCCAATGAAGGGAAGGTGTCTTGAAGGTGCACCAAAATTCAAACTCTACCAAGGGCACTCAAAGCCGTGGACAACAAGTTACAACCTTAGCTGATCTGCTAAGAAAGAAGTTCTGAGTGAGTGATACTACAGGATAGTTTCAGCCTTGAAGAAGGCATATCAACTCGCTCTAAGTCTGGTCCAAGAATGCGCTGATGATACATCAGCATAGGTGTTGGTATTATTCTCAGAGAAACTGCGCAAATGGTCCTAGAAGACTTGGTGATGTGTGCTGGTTATTCTCTGGAGAAGTTTCTAAAAGCATTATATGGTCCTCACCTTCATCATGAAGATGAAGACTATTGGGAATCTATCAAAGAAGCTGTTGAAGAAAGAAACTACAAAGATGCAACACAAGCTTGAGATTAGAACCAATGGCCATTAAGCTGGAAGAACTCACAAGTAGAGTGTCAAGCAGATGGAATGTGTTGAATCAGCTCAAAAGCCTGAATGTTTGTGCCGAGAAGATAATCAATCTACCCAAGGAGTTGCCGTGACTAATCAAGTTCAAATGATGGATTGGAACTAAGGAAGGTTGCATACAAGTGTGGTATCAACAAATTAATCCAAAGAATCCAAAGAAGAGGCAACAAAGGGCGGTTTTATATGAAGGAATGAAGTGAAAGAAGTTCAGAAGTAGAAAACTTACTTGGCTGACACTCTTCATCAACATTCCAAACAGATGCAAGGGAAAATCCTAAACCATCCTATATATATTTTTGAATAGGTCTATCCCTTGTGAATTGATGCATGCGTTTGTGTGTGCTGAAACAGGTACAGCTTGGAGCTTATATGCTAAAGCCGGATTTATTAACCTTCTAAAGGAAAAGAGTTCAGAAGAAAGGGGGAGATAAGTACCGGTCCATGAAAAGCTTCAACCTACTCAAACATGTGAAGCAAGGAAGAAGTTCTCACTTGCTAATTCTAGGTGGCCATGATCCAGGATCTATGAATTCCATCAAAATGATCCTAAAATTCATAGACCCACTGGCCAATCCCTAGGCTAAGAAGACTCCACTCTTTTTCCCTTAGCTTGGTTTTGTCCCACTGGGTTTTCCATGCTAAGGTTTTTAATGAGGGAGTTCTTCAAAGTTCCAAGCTTGATCCCTGGATCACCTATGGTCAAGCTTGAGGGGGAGTATTAGAAAGAAGGAAGGAAGCCAAGGCCAAGACAAGCTCAGGCCATGTTCAAGCTCAGCATTAGCACATTACTAAACTCCTAATGCTAAGCTTGAGGGGGAGTATTGGACTGAGGAAATAAAAAGGGAAGAGATGAGCCTGCAAGAGAAGGCCAACCAAATAAGAGGCAGCCCAGGCCGTATGCAAACAAGGAGAGGAACAAGGCAGCCCATCACAGCCAGAAGAATAAGGCCATCCATAAGCTGCATTGTCCAGAAGGCCCATGAGAAGTGCTATAGCCCAAACAGAAGTAAAGGAGTGTTGAGGCCCAGGACCAGAGATACATTAGAGAGCCCAAGTGTGCACAAGCCCATAAGGAGCCCACAAGTCCAAGAAGTTCATGCCAAAAGAGTGCCCAAGCTTCTAGAAGTGTTCTCCCCTTTATTGCATATGAAAGTGGACGTGAGATTTGAATTCAAATTAGATCACATGTGGACTTAAGGGCATTTGAAAGTGGTGGCCGTTTATGAGCTGTCCCTTTCTCCCCTTGGACACCACAACTTCTTCTCTCCATTCTTTCTCCCTATATATAGTTGTATGCAGACACAATTCAACCTAAGAGAAATAAATCTTCCTTTCTACTTCTCTCTAATGGCATTTTATGATATTTGTGTTTTACTCTTTTATGATTTTGTATAATCTTTCTTAATCTCCAATCATACAATCTCCTATTTCTCTATGTATTTCCGCAAATCTCAACAAGTAGAACTGTTTTTGAACAATCAACTCATGCTTATGATAATTGCTTTGATTTAGTACACTCTGATGTTTGGACATCTCCCTTTCCTTCTAGAGAAAATCAGAAGTATTTTGTGTTAGAATTTGCAGAATAATAGTTAGAATAGGTAGGAGAGTTTCTGGGTTTATATTTGATAATGGAAGAACAAGAGTGAGAATAATAGAGAGAGATTGTAAGACAGAGAGTATGGAAGGAGGATTCTATTTCCTTGATTGATTTATGGTGAGCATACAATGTATTTATAGCCAGAGAATAGAGATAAGAAGGCACTTCACCAAATGGTGAAAGTGACAGCTCCTAACAGCTAGAAATTCAAATTGGTTAAGCCAACATGTGACTCTTCCTTCCCTCTCCAAACCCACGCCTAGGAGAGCTTCTAGAAGGTGTCTTGGACAGTTTTGGGCTTGTTTGGGCTTACTTAATTCAGGCCTTGTGTTGCACATGTGTGGACAGACCCTGGGCTTCACTTCATTATTGTTGGAATGAAGAAGAAATAATGGAAGATAAAAGCCTTCACTTACAAGTACAAAGGCGTGAGGCTATCTAGGTTAAAAGAGAGTGTCTAAAGCTTGTTTGTATTCTAGTGTTATGTTATCCTTGTAGTCATTCAAGTATAAGGCTATCCTTGTATCCAAACAAGCCTAGACTAGATTAGTATAAATACCTTACTATCTTCACATTTGTAAGTAAGATGAATCATTCTCTTCATAATAATAAAAATAAATCCTTTCTCTCTAAAACTCTCTCTTCACCAATGGTGAATCATTATTTCTCATTCTCACATGGTATCAGAGCAGGTTTTGATCGATTCTCTTCATGAAACCTTCAAAATCTTCAAGTTCTTGCGCTACCTTCAAAACCAAGGCTGCCGAGAAGTCTGCCATCTTTGATCGTGAATTCCGATCGAACCACGACAGATTTTCACGATCTGTTTTCTCTGGATTGTTCTCCGGCGAATTCTGAAGACTCGACAACTTGAATCGCATCATTTGGCCACGGGAATCAAAAGATATGAGTTTTCTTGCAACAGATATCCGCGATCGTCTTCCTCCGCGAAGGTCTCCATTGAAGCGACCATAAAAGCTCGAGATCTTCATCAATTTCAATCAAACCACCGCCAAAACTGTAGAAGAAAGAGTCCTGTTGAATAATCAAGAGGTCCGGTCTTACCCTAAGGTGATTTTAAAGACGTTCTTGATCAGCTCTTCTCGACGGCGTCGCGATCGGCTCCATCGGGAATCTCCGACTTTGCAACAAGCATAACTTCTTCAAAACTTCATCAAATCACGCGATTCCAAAGCCAAAACTCAAGTATATTGAGTCTAGTTGATGAATCGGGAGGTCCGTTGTGCCCCTTTCCAGGTTTTGTAGCTTCCTTGCTCTGTTTCTTGAAATCGGTCCTGTTTCGTCCTCTTCTGGGTAATTGACTTCAATCTCTCAATTTACTCGATCTGTTTCGAATCTTGGACGATCAAATCTTAGTTTAGGATGTTGTGAAGAGGTTCAGAAAGTTTGATTGCAATCCAATGATTTTTTGACTTCAAGAAAGTGTTTCTTGCAAGATAAGAAAAATTTCGAATTTGGAAAAAGGCGGGAATGTTGTTTTTGAAGTCTTGTTGGTTATTGAAAACGGTTTTCACCTCTGAATCATCTATGTCTGAGTAGTAAAGAGACGTTATAGTTGTTGGCAAGTGGTTAGGAGGAGGTTGGAGTTGTTAGGATCAGTTGCTCACTCGCCCTTAGCAAGTAGAAGGCGCGTGAGGTAGGTCTGTGTGTAGCGGCCTTTGTTGCATGATTTGAAGTGTCTAAACTCGTGATCCTGGTCAAAATCTTCAGGAGAATATGCTTAGTCTAGTAGATAAGGGACTAAACAGAGTTTGGAAGGCGTTTTTTTTTCAAGTTTTGTTTTAGGTTTCACATGCATACACTCATGGAGTGTGCAAAAGGAATGAACTATCTTCTTTTGGTCAAGAATGAATGGAAAATGCAAGGAAGAGAGGTTTGAAGAAAGGATAAACCTTCTAAGAAGGAGGTTTTAAATGATTCTACATAGGTTGCTGCTCCAAAGAAGGAGGCATTGCTTCACCACCAAAGGCGCTTTCAATGAGAGGGAGTGCCTAGATCAGAACCAGTTCCTAAACTCAAATGCAAAGACTTAGTATCAAAGTCTATGCATTCAGGCTATTTCTAAACTCTAATCCAACTATTTTATTGATTTCATTGATGGTTGTGTGAGTTAGAACTCTAGGAAATTTGGTATCTAGGTGGTTAGTAAATCATGAATTCTATTGAATTGTTTTCATGTATTTAGAAATTGTTAAAATGTGACATCTTGAACCTAGTTTAGCTAGCTGAATCATTTGTTAATGAATTGCATTGATCTTAAGGGAAGAGAACCTTGTCTTTTACTTAGAACAATAAGTTTAAGAAGGCATGTTGAATCCAAAAGTCCTTAGGCAGTGTTTAAAATTAAGTTTGGTTAATCTTAATCATTCTCTTTCACTCACTACCTTTTGTTTAGAATCTGTTTATGATCAACAGGTTAAAAGGCTTAAGGTGGGAGTTGATGTTTAGCTTGATTGTCTAACAAAGGCAAAAGAAATCAAGTGGAAAAGACACAGCACATGGAGAATGAGTTAGAACCGATTGCCACCAAGATCAGCCACCACAAGGAGTGGAGAGGAAAGACTGGTGGAATATGATGAATCAGCTCTCCCATGGAGTAATGTGTCATTTGGCGTGTGCTTGAAGTGAAAAACAACTCAGCACACATGCTGCAAGATCAAATCATAATCAATCACAAAGGAGGAATACTCACAAAGACTTAGTATCAAAGTCTTTGCAAAGGCTATCTCTAAACCTTTTACTTATTCCTTGATTGATTACATTCTCATTTAGAAATGTTCATAGGATGAAAGAGAACCTAGGAAGACTTTGCATTGCATTTAGAACCTAGATGGATCCAAAATTCACCTTGACATTCATCATCATCATTCTCTATTATTCTTCATCATTCTCTTAAAATCTCATCTATTCTACTTAACATCATATACTTTTAATCTCCAAATCTAATATTCTTCATATTCTTTGATACTTTAAATCTTCTATTCTCTAGACATTGTCTATTCTACCAGATACTTACAATCATTCTCTAGACCAATTTAAGACATTCATTTATGCTCATTCTTCCAAACTTGACTCTTGTTCTTGTTTTTAGTGTCAAGCTTGTGGGGGGGAAAGGAAATGAGCATTCAATGGACAAAGAAAGGGCGGTTCATGAAGAGGATCCAAGTTGGCGCAAGGTGCTGTACCTTGGTCGGGCGGTTCATGGTCGAGCCTGGTACGTGGCTGGACTTCGCTGGATCGTGGCTGGTCGATGCTGGTACAAGTGGCGCATGAATCTGGATCGTGGCAGGTCGAAGGTGAGGTGCTGGCCGTGCTAAGGTGTCTGGTTCAAGTAATCTCATGCCAAGGACGAGCTTGGTACATGGTCGGGCTTCTCGACCCGTGGCTGACTTCGCTGGTACATATACGTGGACCTGCTGGATCCTGATCGTTCTGCGGGATAGTATCTTCGACCTGGCCAGGTACTGGATCATGGACGTGCCTATGTCTGTGCTGAGTTTGGAATGGACAAGCTGGAGCTGGAGGTGCAAACAAGGACAATCACATTCAGGGAGTGTCTGGCACAAGCAAGGACAACACAAGAAGTGGGTCTGGTGCAAACAAGGGCATTGAAGGTGTCTGGTGCATTCAAAAGCTTTCAAGGCACAAAGAAGGATATTCCAAAAAGGAGATATCTGGTGCATACAAAGACTTTCAAGTCACAAACAAGGACATTCAAAGATTAGTCTGGCACACTCAAGGGCTTCCAAGCTGTCTGCCAAAACCAAGTGAGCATAAGAAGTGTGCTCAGTCTGTTTCTCTCATGGAGGCCGCAAGTAAGGTCATCAAAATCATCTGTCATCAATTGAGGATTGAACCAATGGCCATCAAGCTACCAAGTCTCATGGAGAAGGAGTAAGCTGATGGAAAGTGATGAATCACCTCAGGACCAAATTCTCTCATCAAAGGTTCTATCTAGGATAAGTTCTTTAAACTCTATGATTTTTAGGTTGAGAATTTGGCTAGATATTATACTTGATACCAGACTTGATATTACTCAAGTTCTGGAATACTAATCTTTATTTTTGAGTTGCTATGATGTTTTTAGATCAGGAAGTGATGAAAACAGTCATAAGCATGACTTACCCTACATCAATTAGTGGAAGCATAGTGGAAAAATGTTTAGGAGATAAGTGTGCTCACTCTACTTAAGCTTAATTCTACAATCTTATTCTCTTGAATTTGGCTTATTGAAAGTAGAAGGTGAAGCAAAATGAAGCTGGTCAAAGGGGATCAAAAACATATAAGGGAAGAGAACCATGTGATCATGATGAATCCAGAAGAGAACCATGTGATCATGATGAATCCAAAGCCTTAATGTGGAGTCCTTAGAGAGCCAGACTGGTCTAGAACATATCATTCAAATCTCCATCCACTCTTATAAAAGGGAAGTTAAAATCATTCTTACATTATAATGCATTTGTTTCGCTTGTGAGAATTGATACATGCATGTATATGTATGTGAAACAGGTTTAAATTGAAGGCTTTAAGGAAAGCTGGATCATAATCACCTCTTAAAGACAAGGAGTCAAAAGAAAGGGGGAGAAATGGACCAGACTTAAAAGGAGCTTCAAGACAACCATTCACAAGCGTTTGTCACTAAGGCCTTTATCCAAGGATCTATGGAACTCTCTGGTGAATTTAAAGCTCATAGATTCAATGGCCAATCCCTAAGCTAAGAAGACTTCACTCTTTTTCCCTTAGTATTGGTTTTGTCCCAAAGGGTTTTCCATACTAAGGTTTTTAATGAGGAAGTTCTTTAAGGTTACAAGCTTGGTTTCTATGATCATTAATCAAGCTTGAAAGGGAGTAAAGAGGAAGTAGGAGGAAGTCTCTTCATCTTTGCAAGTTCAACCATTCACCCATGCTTAAACTTGAGGGGGAGTGTTGGAATGAAGAAGAAATAATGGAAGATAAAAGCCTTCACTTACAAGTACAAAGGCGTGAGGCTATCTAGGTTAAAGGAGAGTGTCTAAAGCTTGTTTGTATTCTAGTGTTATGTTATCCTTGTAGCCATTCAAGTATAAAGATATCCTTGTATCCAAACAAGCCTAGACTAGATTAGTATAAATATCTTACTATCTTCACATTTGTAAGTAAGATGAATCATTCTCTTAATAATAATAAAAATAAATCCTTTCTCTCTAAAACTCTCTCTTCACCAATGGTGAATCATTATTTCTCATTCTCACAATTATCTCAGCCTAATGCACAGACCTTGAACTTCTGATTTGGGCTTGGGCTTCATTAACTTTTTCAGCTTCAAGCCTAAGGCTTCAATCCAATACTCCCCCTCAAGCTTAGCCATGAGATGAATGGTTAAGCTTGGCACCATGAAGACCCACCTCATTAAAAACCTTAGAATGGAAAACCCATTGGGACAAAACCATACTAAGGGAAAAAGAGTGTGGACTCCATGATTAGGAGAATCATTGGCTGGAAAGGTTGAGCAGGAGACCACTTTCTGCTTCTTTGTCTTCCAAGTGACTAGATTGCCTCCAATGAATGTGCAATAGCCGGTTGTTGATCTTCTGTCATTTCTGTCTCCAGCCCAATCAGCATCACAATATCCTACAATCTCTGAGCTCCCATTGCATCCCATCCAAATGCCTTGATCATGGGTTCCTTTGAGGTACCTCAAGATCCGGTCCACCATATTCCAGTGGTGCAATTTTGGAGCTTGCATATGTTGGCTGACCTGATTCACAGCAAAACACAAGTCAGGTCTAGTAATGGTTAGATAGATTAACTTACCAACCATCTTCCTATAGAGTTTGGTTTCTTCAAACGGTTCATCTCCAAGCTCCCCCTCACGTTCCACCTTATAGCCTTCCTCTAGGGTAGTCTTTGCTGGTTTGGCTTCTAACTTTCCTGCATCAGTTAGAAGATCAAGTGTGTACTTCCTTTGTGATAAGAAGAGGCCTTCTTTTGTTCGGCATACTTCTATCCCTAGGAAGTACTTAAGTTCACCTAAGTCTTTAATATCAAAAACAGACTTAAGATAATCTTTAGTAGATTGAATTCCTACCTTGTCATTCCCTGAGATGATTATATCATCTACATAAATGAGAATGACTACCATACCTGATTGGCTTTGGAGTGTGAAGAGAGTGTGATCAGCTTCAGACTTCCTAAAGCCTCTATCTCTCAGTGTCATACTCAACTTGTGGTACCAAGCTCTTGGTGATTGTTTAAGTCCATAGATAGCTTTTCTTAGCCTTAGAACCTTTCCTGGAGTTACTGTGTCTTCAAGACCAGGTGGAGGTGTCATATAGACTTCATCCTCTAATTCTCCTTGTAGGAAAGCATTCTTGACATCCATCTGCCATAACTCCCATTCAAGGTTAGTAGCAAGAGATAGAAGAACTCTTACAGTGTGTAGTTTGGCTACTGGTGCAAATGTATCATGGTAGTCTTCTCCATAGGTCTGAGTGAACCCTCTTGCTACCAATCTAGCCTTGTATCGTTCTATCTCTCCATTGCTTTTGTATTTGATGGTGAAGATCCATCTTGAGCTCACTGTCCTCTTGTCCTTAGGTAGATCAGCTTCATCCCAAGTGTGATTGATCTCCATGGCCTTACATTCAGCCTTAACTGCTTCTCTCCACACCTTATGCTCCTTAGCTTCCTCATAGTCTCTTGGAACCTGCCCTTGATCTAGAGCTGTTGTAAAGGCTTGGTGTTCTGAAGGAATATGAGCTAGAGAGCAAATCACTTGTGTTGGATGGGCTACTGCTTGTGCATTGTAGTAGACTCTGGTATTGATCCAATTTGAGGCTGATTTCTTCTCCCTTTGGCTTCTCCTTAGCACCACTTGTTCTTGTTGATATTCTTCTTCCTCAGTCTGAACTTCTGGCGCATATTCTTCTTGATTATGGACACTAGAGCTTTCATCCTGGTCGTGTGATTCAGATGCAATCTCTTGTTCATCCTCTGTGCCCCCCTCATGATCAAGAGGAATAGCCGGGGCAACATCAAAAGGAGGAGGAGGAGGAGAAGTGGCTTCTCCATAAGATGTTTAAGATTGGTAGCTCGGTCTGATGGAGATTGGGAGAGATCTTTAAGATCATCCCAATTCTTATCTTCATAGAACCCCTTTGCTTCTACAAACTTCACATCTCGTGAGACTAGCACCTTTCTAGTCTCTGGATTGTAGCACTTGTATCCCTTTTGGGTAGTGGAATACCCTATAAACATGGCTTTCACACTTCTTGCTTCTAACTTATTCCTTTGTTCTCCTGGAATAAGAACATAACAAACACACCCAAAGACATGTTAGTGTGAAATAGATAGTTTACTCTTATTAAGTACCTCAAATGGGGATAAATCCTCCAAGATTTTTGTGGGGAGTCTATTGATGAGGTAGCAAGCGGTAACAAGTGCATCTCCCCAAAACTTCTTTGGGACATTGCTTTGGAACATGATAGACCGTGCCACTTCCATGAGATGCCTGTTCTTTCTTTCAGCCACTCCATTTTGTTGGGGCGTGTAAGGACAACTTGTTTGATGGATGATTCCATGTTTATCTAAGTGCTGTTTGAATGCTAGACTTGTATATTCCCCTCCATTATCTGATCTAAAAATTTTGATCTTGGCATTATAATGGTTAGTCACATACATTTGAAATTTAGTGAAGGCTTCTAGGACTCTATCTTTTGTTGGCAATAGTGTTACCCAAGTATATTTCGATTTTTGGTCTATGAATGTAACAAAGTATTTATGGTTGTCTCTAGATGTGCATGATGAAGTCCAAACTGTGAGAATAAGAAATAATGATTCACCATTGGTGAAGAGAGAGTTTTAGAGAGAGAAAGGATTTATTTTTATTATTATGAAGAGAATGATTCATCTTACTTACAAATGTGAAGAGAGTAAGGTATTTATACTAATCTAGTCTAGGCTTGTTTGGAAACAAGGATAGCCTTATACTTGAATGGCTTATAAGGATAACATAACACTAGAACACAAACAAACCTTAGACACTCTCCTTTGACCTAGATACTCACGCCTTTATACTTGTAAGTGAAGGCTTTCATCTTTCATCATTTCTTCTTCATTCCAACACTCCCCCTCAAGTTTAAGCATGGGTGAATGGTTGAACTTGCACAGATGAAGAGACTTCCTCCTTCTTCCTCTTTACTCCCTTTCAAGCTTGATTAATGTTCATAGAAACCAAGCTTGTAACCTTAAAGAACTTCCTCATTAAAAACCTTAGTATGGAAAACCCTTTGGGACAAAACCAATACTAAGGGAAAAAGAGTGAAGTCTTCTTAGCTTAGGGATTGGCCATTGAATCTATGAGCTTTAAATTCACCAGAGAGCTCCATAGATCCTTGGATAAAGGCCTTAATGACAAACGCTTGTGAATGGTTGTCTTGAAGCTCCTTTTAAGTCTGGTCCATTTCTCCCCCCTTTCTTTTGACTCCTTGTCTTTAAGAGGTGATTATGATCCAGCTTTCATTAAAGCCTTCAATTTAAACCTGTTTCACATACATATACATGCATGTATCAATTCTCACAAGCTAAACAAATGCATTATAATGTAAGAATGATTTTAACTTCCCTTTTATAAGAGTGGATGGCGATTTGAATGATATGTTCTAGACCAGTCTGGCTCTCTAAGGACTCCACATTAAGGCTTTGGATTCATCATGATCACATGGTTCTCTTCTGGATTCATCATGATCACATGGTTCTCTTCCCTTATATGTTTTTGATCCCCTTTGACCAGCTTCATTTTGCTTCACCTTCTACTTTCAATAAGCCAAACTCAAGAGAATAAGATTGTAGAATTAAGCTTAAGTAGAGTGAGCACACTTATCTCCTAAACATTTTTCCACCATGCTTCCACTAATTGATGTAGGGTAAGTCATGCTTATGACTGTTTTCATCACTTCCTGATCTAAAAACATCATAGCAACTCAAAAATAAAGATTAGTATTCCAGAACTTGAGTAATATCAAGTCTGGTATCAAGTATAATATCTAGCCAAATTCTCAACCTAAAAATCATAGAGTTTAAAGAACTTATCCTAGATAGAACCTTTGATGAGAGAATTTGGTCCTGAGGTGATTCATCACTTTCCATCAGCTTACTCCTTCTCCATGAGACTTGGTAGCTTGATGGCCATTGGTTCAATCCTCAATTGATGACAGATGATTTTGATGACCTTACTTGCGGCCTCCATGAGAGAAACAGACTGAGCACACTTCTTATGCTCACTTGGTTTTGGCAGACAGCTTGGAAGCCCTTGAGTGTGGCAGACAGCTTGGAAGCCCTTGAGTGTGCCAGACTAATCTTTGAATGTCCTTGTTTGTGACTTGAAAGCCTTTGTATGCACCAGATATCTCCTTTTTGGAATATCCTTCTTTGTGCCTTGAAAGCTTTTGAATGCACCAGACACCTTCAATGCCCTTGTTTGCACCAGACCCACTTCTTGTGTTGTCCTTGCTTGTGCCAGACACTCCCTGAATGTGATTGTCCTTGTTTGCACCTCCAGCTCCAGCTTGTCCATTCCAAACTCAGCACAGACATAGGCACGTCCATGATCCAGTACCTGGCCAGGTCGAAGATACTATCCCGCAGAACGATCAGGATCCAGCAGGTCCACGTATATGTACCAGCGAAGTCAGCCACGGGTCGAGAAGCCCGACCATGTACCAAGCTCGTCCTTGGCATGAGATTACTTGAACCAGACACCTTAGCACGGCCAGCACCTCACCTTCGACCTGCCACGATCCAGCTTCATGCGCCACTTGTACCAGCATCGACCAGCCACGATCCAGCTTCATGCGCCACTTGTACCAGCATCGACCAGCCACGATCCAGCGAAGTCCAGCCACGTACCAGGCTCGACCATGAACCGCCCGACCAAGGTACAGCACCTTGCGCCAACTTGGATCCTCTTCATGAACCGCCCTTTCTTTGTCCATTGAATGCTCATTTCCTTTCCCCCCCCACAAGCTTGACACTAAAAACAAGAACAAGAGTCAAGTTTGGAAGAATGAGCATAAATGAATGTCTTAAATTGGTCTAGAGAATGATTGTAAGTATCTGGTAGAATAGACAATGTCTAGAGAATAGAAGATTTAAAGTATCAAAGAATATGAAGAATATTAGATTTGGAGATTAAAAGTATATGATGTTAAGTAGAATAGATGAGATTTTAAGAGAATGATGAAGAATAATAGAGAATGATGATGATGAATGTCAAGGTGAATTTTGGATCCATCTAGGTTCTAAATGCATTGCAAAGTCTTCCTAGGTTCTCTTTCATCCTATGAACATTTCTAAATGAGAATGTAATCAATCAAAGAATAAGTAAAAGGTTTAGAGATAGCCTTTGCAAAGACTTTGATACTAAGTCTTTGTGAGTATTCCTCCTTTGTGATTGATTATGATTTGATCTTGCAGCATGTGTGCTGAGTTGTTTTTCACTTCAAGCACACGCCAAATGACACATTACTCCATGGGAGAGCTGATTCATCACATTCCACCAGTCTTTCCTCTCCACTCCTTGTGGTGGCTGTTCTTGGTGGCATTCGGTTCTAACTCATTCTCCATGTGCTGTGTCTTTTCCACTTGATTTCTTTTGCCTTTGTTTGACAATCAAGCTAAACATCAACTCCCACCTTAAGCCTTTTAACCTGTTGATCATAAACAGATTCTAAACAAAAGGTAGTGAGTGAAAGAGAATGATTAAGATTAACCAAACTTAATTTTAAACACTGCCTAAGGACTTTTGGATTCAACATGCCTTCTTAAACTTATTGTTCTAAGTAAAAGACAAGGTTCTCTTCCCTTAAGATCAATGCAATTCATTAACAAATGATTCAGCTAGCTAAACTAGGTTCAAGATGTCACATTTTAACAATTTCTAAATACATGAAAACAATTCAATAGAATTCATGATTTACTAACCACCTAGATACCAAATTTCCTAGAGTTCTAACTCACACAACCATCAATGAAATCAATAAAATAGTTGGATTAGAGTTTAGAAATAGCCTGAATGCATAGACTTTGATACTAAGTCTTTGCATTTGAGTTTAGGAACTGGTTCTGATCTAGGCACTCCCTCTCATTGAAAGCGCCTTTGGTGGTGAAGCAATGCCTCCTTCTTTGGAGCAGCAACCTATATAGAATCATTTAAAACCTCCTTCTTAGAAGGTTTATCCTTTCTTCAAACCTCTCTTCCTTGCATTTTCCATTCATTCTTGACCACAAGAAGATAGTTCATTCCTTTTGCACACTCCATGAGTGTATGCATGTGAAACCTAAAACAAAACTTGAAAAACGCCTTCCAAACTCTGGTTAGTCCCTTATCTACTAGACTAAGCATATTCTCCTGAAGATTTTGACCAGGATCACGAGTTTAGACACTTCAAATCATGCAACAAAGGCCGCTACACACAGACCTACCTCACGCGCCCTCTACTTGCTAAGGGCGAGTGAGCAACTGATCCTAACAACTCCAACCTCCTCCTAACCACTTGCCAACAACTATAACGTCTCTTTACTACTCAGACATAGATGATTCAGAGGTGAAAACCGTTTTCAATAACCAACAAGACTTCAAAAAACAACATTCCCGCCTTTTTTCCAAATTCAAAATTTTTCTTATCTTGCAAGAAACACTTTCTTGAAGTCAAAAAATCATTGGATTGCAATCAAACTTTCTGAACCTCTTCACAACATCCTAAACTAAGATTTGATCGTCCAAGATTCGAAACAGATCGAGTAAATTGAGAGATTGAAGTCAATTACCCAGAAGAGGACGAAACAGGACCGATTTCAAGAAACAGAGCAAGGAAGCTACAAAACCTGGAAAGGGGCAATGCGGACCTCCCGATTCATCAACTAGACTCAATATACTTGAGTTTTGGCTTTGGAATCGCGTGATTTGATGAAGTTTTGAAGAAGTTATGCTTGTTGCAAAGTCGGAGATTCCCGATGGAGCCGATCGCGACGCCGTCGAGAAGAACTGATCAAGAACGTCTTTAAAATCACCTTAGGGTAAGACCGGACCTCTTGATTCTTCAACAGGACTCTTTCTTCTACAGTTTTGGCGGTGGTTTGATTGAAATTGATGAAGATCTCGAGCTTTTATTGTCGCTTCAATGGAGACCTTCGCGGAGGAAGACGATCGCGGATATCTGTTGCAAGAAAACTAATATCTTTTGATTCCCGTGGCCAAATGATGCGATTCAAGTTGTCGAGTCTTCAGAATTCGCCGGAGAACAATCCAGAGAAAACAGATCGTGAAAATCTGTCGTGGTTCGATCGGAATTCACGATCAAAGATGGCGGACTTCTCGGCAGCCTTGGTTTTGAAGGTAGCGCAAGAACTTGAAGATTTTGAAGGTTTCATGAAGAGAATCGATCGAAACCTGCTCTGATACCATGTGAGAATAAGAAATAATGATTCACCATTGGTGAAGAGAGAGTTTTAGAGAGAGAAAGGATTTATTTTTATTATTATGAAGAGAATGATTCATCTTACTTACAAATGTGAAGAGAGTAAGGTATTTATACTAATCTAGTCTAGGCTTGTTTGGAAACAAGGATAGCCTTATACTTGAATGGCTTATAAGGATAACATAACACTAGAACACAAACAAGCCTTAGACACTCTCCTTTGACCTAGATACTCACGCCTTTATACTTGTAAGTGAAGGCTTTCATCTTTCATCATTTCTTCTTCATTCCAACACAAACATCAGAGTGAATGAGATCAAAGCAATTTTCATATATAGTTGTAGACTTAGGAAACACTGATTTACAATGTTTACCTAGTATACAAGCTTCACATTCATCATTTTTGAAAGACATACTTGGCAACAATAGTTCTAAAGCCCTAGAGTGAGGATGTCCTAATCTAGAATGCCAAATAGCACTATTAGCCTTATTCAAAACAGAGTTGAAAGCAATAGATAAAGAGAAATCTGGTTGTGTGTCTTCAAGCACATACAAGTCATCCTTGGACACTCCCTTTCCAAACACCTTATTAGTCTTAATATCCTGAAAGTAAACATCATTAGGACCAAATATAGCATAGCAATTAAGATCAGAGGTTGTTTTCTTAACACTTAGCAAGTTTGAGGTGAATGTGGGCATATAGAAGGCTGTTGATTCTTTGTTAAATAATTTCAGGTTTCCAATTCCTCTTATTGGTATCTTATCACCATTAGCTATTACTACATCTCCTAAAGCCGGTTTCATATTGATAAGTAGATTTTTGTCACTAATCATGTGATGAGAAGCTCCTGAATCTACAATAAGTGGCTTAGTGAGATTTAGAGCTTGAAAAGAGTTACCAGATGTATTAGCTTCCTTAAGTGCTTTTATCAGTGCATCAAGGTCCGATTTCTAACGAATTCTTGTTGAAATGTTGCAAGGGCTTTCCCTTCTTCATTGGTTTGCGTGGATGAGCTAGTGCTAGCCTTGGCTCTTGCCTCATGAGTTGCTTCTTGGGAGAGATTGGCCCTTGGTTGGTTTACCCATTTTGGCTTTAAGTGTGGATGGAGAATCCAACACTTGTCCTTAGTGTGGCCTTCTTTCTTGCAATAATCACAGAATCCTCTTCTTTCCCCACGGTTCAAGCCTCCTTTCTGGTAGGTGTTTGCCTTGTTGGCTGTGATGAGCTCTCCTTTGCCTCCAAAGAGGCCTAATGATCCTTGTTCCTTCTGAATCTTATTGCATACTTCTTCAAGACTTGGAAGAGTGTCTGACCTTAAGATATGCTTGATAAGATCATTGTAAGTTGGGTTTAGAGTCAAGAGGAGTCCAAAGACCTTATCTTGCTCACGTCTTTCATTTAGCACCTTGGGATCCATGGTGCTTGGTCTAAGCATTTCAAGTTCAGCCCACAATGATCTGAACTTGCCAAAGTGTTGAGTGAACTCCATGTTTTCTTGAGTTAACTCATTAATGGCCTTCTTTACTTCAAAGACACGACTGAGATTGGAAGTGTTGCCATAAACATTTTGAAGTGTCTCCCATAACTCCTTGGCTGTCTCACAATAAGAATAAGCTTCAAGGAGAGATGCTTCTGTGAGAATTGAAAGAATGATCGAAGAATATTGAAGAAACAACAAGAAATCGTGTGTGATGATGATAAAGAATGAAGAAGATGAATCTGAGAATAGAGAGAATTAGGGAGAGAATTCGAATGTAGAGTAAACAGAGAGAATGAAGAGTATTTCTTATTAATCTGAATCAAGTATACAACAGGTATTTATAGAAGATTACAACTCGAAAATGGCCAAAGCCTTACATTACTCATGCGTGAACTAAACCCTCTCTTATACTGAGAGTCTCACAAATCTATTTCTTTCCTACACTCCCCCTCAAGATTAACCATGATGAATGGTTAAACTTGATGAAATCATAGAGAATCACCTCATTAAAAAAACCTTAAAGATGTAAAACCCATTGGGACAAAAACATCTTAAGGGAAAAAGAGTATGATCTCTATGACCAAAAAAGGAATCAACAAGCAATACTTGTAAGACCTAACCTTGGATAAATGGAGTCACACACTTTAGTGGAGGCGGCTTTTGTGAAGATATCTGCTAATTGATCTGAACTTCTTGTGTAACAAGGCAATATGATCCCTTGTTCAACTGCTTGCCTAACCTTGTGACAATCTATCTCTATATGTTTAGTCCTCTCATGAAATACTGAGTTAGATGCAATATGAATAGCAGCCTGGTTATCACAATGCATAGTGATGGGGCTTGAATCTTCAATCTGTAAATCCTTAAGCACTGCCTTGATCCAAATCAGCTCATTGGTAAGCTTCTTCATAGCTCTATATTCAGCCTCAGCACTAGAACATGAGACAACCTTTTGTTTCTTAGTCTTCCATGTCACAAGGTTTCCTCCCACAAATGTACAATAACCAGTAGTTGATCTTCTATCTTTCCTATCTCCAGCCCAATCTGCATCACAATATCCAACTATATCTGTGCTTTTATTGCAACTCATCCATATTCCATGATCATAGGTGCCTTTCAAGTATCTAAGGATCCTTTCTAACATTCGCCAATGATAAATGGTAGGTTCCTGCATCTGCTGACTCACCTGATTCACTGCAAAACAAATGTCAGGCCTAGTGAGAGTAAGATATATAAGTTTACCTACCAGCCTCCTGTACAGTTTTGGATCTTCATAGAGTTCTTCATCCTGCTCCCCCTTACTAGCGGATTTGTACTCATCTTCCAAGGGTGTGCTGACTGATTTTGCTTCCATTTTACCTGTTTCTTTTAACAATTCAAGAGTATATTTCCTTTGAGACAAAAACAAACCCTCTTTAGATCTACATATTTCTATACCTAAGAAATATTTCATCAGACCAAGATCTTTAATATCAAATTTTGATTTAAGATAAGCCTTAGTTTCTAGGATACCTTCCTTATTACTACCTGTGACAATTATATCATCAACATAAACCAACACTACAATAATACCTGAGCTGCTAGGAAGAGTAAAGAGAGTATGATCAACTTCAGACCTCCTAAAACCTTTATCTCTTAAGGTCATACTTAGTTTATGATACCAGGCTCTTGGAGATTGTTTCAATCCATAAATGGCCTTTCTTAATCTTAAAACATTATTGCTATTTACTAGATCTTCTAACCCAGGAAGTGGTCTCATGTATACCTCTTCTTCTAATTCTCCTTGAAGAAAAGCATTCTTAACATCCATCTGCCACAACTCCCATTCTAAATTAGTAGCCAAGGAGAGAACAATCCTAACAGTATTAAGTTTTGCAACTGGTGCAAAAGTATCTCCAAAATCCTCACCATATGTTTGAGTGAACCCTCTAGCAACTAATCTAGCCTTATACCTTTCAATCTCACCATTACTTTTGTATTTAATGGTGAAAACCCATTTTGAACTTACTGCTTTCTTACCTTTGGGTAGATATGATTCATCCCAAGTATGATTTCTTATCATTGCCTCTTTTTCATCTTGGACAGCATCTCTCCATACTTTTAGTTCCATAGCTTCCTCATATGTGTTAGGAATATGATTTTGATCCAGAGAGCTTATGAATACCTGGTGTTCTTCTGGAAAATGAGCAAAAGAGCAAGTCGCTTGTATAGGATGCTCCACTGCATTAGCATTGTAGTAAACTCTAGTGTTGATCCAGTTGGCTGGATCTTTTCTAATCCTTGTACTTCTCCTTAATACTTGGGGTGATTCAACAACAGCTATCTCATGATCATCTTCAGTTTCTATTCCTTGTGAATCTTGGATCTGGTCATGGTCTTGATTAGAATTCATAGTACTCTCCCCCTCACGATCATGACCATAATCCAAAGTTGAAGATGAACCGGGTAAGTGCATTTCCTGGTGGTGAACATGCCATGATTCACGATCAGAACCTTGGCCACCTTGTACCTGGCCGTGTTCATTTCTTTCAGAATCATGATCACTGGCAACTGGAGCATTCGTATCATAGTCTTCCGGATGTTTTTGTCTATGCGGTATGTCTTGAGAAACCTCCTGTACATGGACCGGCCTTGGTGCTGGCTGTCTAGAGACATCAAAACTTTCTAGCAACTTCTTTAGATAAGCATTATTATCATTGTTAGACTTAGAGATATCTTGTATAGTTTCCCAAGTACCATCTATATAATAAGGCTTATTTTCCAAAAATTTAACATCCCTTGAAACTAATACCCTTTGTGACTCAGGATCATAGCATTTATAACCTTTTTGGGTTGAGGAATATCCTATAAAGATTGCTTTAGTACTCTTTTCATCCAACTTATTCCTGTTATTCCCTGGTATCAAAACAAAACACACACAACCAAACACTTTTAGATGATCAAGATGTGGTTTAATGTTGTTTAATACCTCAAATGGTGAAATGTCATGAAGAACTTTAGTTGGTGTTCTATTAATCAGATAACAAGCTGTGAGTACTGCATCTCCCCAAAATCTCTTAGGCACATTCCTATGGAACATCATAGATCTGGCCACTTCCATAAGATGCCGGTTTTTTCGCTCAGCCACTCCATTCTGCTCAGGTGTGTATGGACATGTTGTTTGATGTAAAATTCCATACTTGAGAAGATAATCTCTGAAGGCCTTACTTGTATATTCCCCTCCATTATCTGTCCTAAACACTTTTAACTTTGCATTATATTGGTTAGTGATGTAAGAGTGAAAGTTAATGAAAGATTCTAGAACCCTATCTTTGGAAGGAAGTAAAGTAATCCATGTATATTTAGATTTCTCATCTATGAATGTAACAAAATATTTTTGCTGCTCTCTAGAAGCACAAGGTGCAGTCCAAACATCAGAATGAATCAAATCAAAGCAGTGATCATAAGTAGTTGATGAATTAGGAAAAACAGTCTTGCAGTGTTTACCAAGTATGCAAGCTTCACATTCATTTTGATTAAAAGAAATTTTTGGAAACATGAGTTCAAGAGCTTTAAAATGAGGATGGCCTAATCTAGCATGCCACAATGATCCATCATTCAACTCATTCTGACTAGACAAACAAGAAACTATACTAGAAGATAGGTCACTCAAAACGTAAAGATCATCCTTAGTGCCACCTCTGCCAAGCACCTTCTTTGTGTCAATATCCTGAAAACAACACTCATTAGGACTAAAGATTACATTACAATTTAAATCAGTTGTAGCCCTTTTCACAGAAACCAAATTTGATGTAAATGATGGCATATAAAATGCTTTACTATCCTTTTCAAACAATCTTAGATTACCTATCCCTTTGATTGGAATCTTTGTTCCATTTGCAATCACAACATTCCCTAAGGCAGGTTCTAAATCATTTATTAAACCTATATCACTAATCATGTGATGAGATGCTCCAGAGTCAACAATTAAAGGTTTATTACTAGTATGAACATTATAAGAAGCATGAAGTGATTTACCAACAGTTTTACCAGAATTCTCTTGGAGAGCTTTGATGATAGCATCTAGGTCAGACTTGGTAACATAGTCTTGGCCGGATGATGAAGGAACAATTTGCACTTCCTTCCCTGGTTTTTGTTCATTCTCAATGGTAGTCACAGGCCGTGAGACATGAAAAGGAACACTCACTTGATTTCCCTTCCCAGTTAGATTGTTTTTGAATCCATTGTTGAAGTCACGCCACCTTGGTATATTCGTCGGTTTGAGGTGTGGATGAAGTGACCAACACTGATCCTTATTATGACCTTTCCGTTTACAGTGAGGACATACCAACAGCCGCCTATCATCCCCTTTGAAAAAGCTTTTGTTTGCAGTAACTAAATCCACCTTACTTCCAAACAAACCTTGTGAACCTTGTTCCTTTTGAACTTTAGCACACACATCATCCAGGCTTGGTAACTTGTCATCACGCAAAAGATGCTTAATCAGGTCAGTATAGCTTGAGTTCAATGTCATCAAGAGTCCAAAGACCTTATCTTGCTCTCTCCTCTCATGCAAAGTCATTGGATCAATTGTAGCTGGTCTTAACATTTCCAACTCTGCCCAAAGAGCTCTATAAGTTCCAAAGTGCTTGGTGAATTCTACCTCCTCTTGTCTAAGTTCACTAAGAGACTTCTTGACCTCAAAAATTCTCATTAAGTTTGAGGTATTCCCATAGACATTCTGAAGAGTGTCCCACAAATCCTTTGCACTTTCACAGTATGAGTATGCTTCTAGTAAAGATTTCTCCAGAGAATTTTGCAAAATTGATAGAACCATCTGATCCTCTTGGAACCATTTCCCTTCTTCCTCAGAATGAACTTCCTGACCCTCAAGAATCTCGCCTTCTACAACATTATTTGATGCATTACTATGAACAATGTGAGACCACAAGCCCCTACTACATAAAGTCGTCTTCATAGTTCTAGTCCAGAGGAGATAGTTAGCTCCTTTAAGTGTAACCGGTGCTATTATCATTTGCTTATGATAATCCATAGATGCCGACTTGAACACTACACAACTAATACTCCTATGATCAAGTCACTTGATCCGCAAGAAACAGAGTATGAGATCACTAAGGTTCGCAAGCGAGCTCTAGCAATATTCCAAGTCCTCCTCTAGCCTCTTATTCTATTTCCTTATTGTGCCAAGCTTTCAACCAGTCCACAAAGAAAGTGATAAAGAATGTACCTTATCACTTCTGCAATACCGACGTGAATAACAAGATCCAATTCCGATCACAAATTTGTTGAATCGGGAATAAAACAGAGTCGGACTCCTCGGTATTTAATATCGATCAGCTGCAGAATCCCGATTATAGCTGGCAATTGAAGAATCGGCCCGATCTGGTTCCAAAATTTCGTGAGATAGAAGAAACCGACACAATCGAGAACTTGCGAACTGGAATCTCGAATTCAAGGTTGATAGGCTTGAATACAGATGAATAGGATTGTTGATCGGCGTTATATGTCGATCTTTCACTGCTTATAGATCCAAGAATCGAAGAAGAAAGGAAGATCTTCGTCTCTGTTCTTACTTCCGTACGGCAGAAGAAATCGGTTTGATCTGTTCTTCGCGATTTGCAGAATCAATACTCCCAGATCAAGAAACGAAACACGGAATCAGATAAGTGCAGATCGGCGTCGTCTGATGACACCTCCGTTGAATTTAACAGCTGAGATGATCTGATGAAGGAGATCGCGATTTCATGAACCCAGGGTTTTGGCGCCAACGACCGTTTTTTTTTTCGAATTTTACAAGTGATGATCAAGATTTCACGAAAATTTTTGAAGAATCAGAGGATATATGATCGAAAAACGCTCTGATACCATGTGAGAATTGAAAGAATGATCGAAGAATATTGAAGAAACAACAAGAAATCGTGTGTGATGATGATAAAGAATGAAGAAGATGAATCTGAGAATAGAGAGAATTAGGGAGAGAATTCGAATGTAGAGTAAACAGAGAGAATGAAGAGTATTTCTTATTAATCTGAATCAAGTATACAACAGGTATTTATAGAAGATTACAACTCGAAAATGGCCAAAGCCTTACATTACTCATGCGTGAACTAAACCCTCTCTTATACTGAGAGTCTCACAAATCTATTTCTTTCCTACAGCTTCAAGGGAGTTTTGGATCACGGATAGCACCAGTTGGTCTTCTTGAAACCACCGGTCTTTATTCATGATGGCGACTTCTTGGCCACCTTCTTCAGTCATGGCAATGGAAGTTTCACTCTTGAGGATGTGGCTCCATAAGCCACGGCTACACAACACTGTCTTGGTGGTTCTAGCCCATAAAAAGTAGTTGACCCCTTTCAGTGTCACTGGAACAACCACTCTTGAACTTTCCATGGTGTTTACACACGTTTTTGTTTGAATTTGAGCTAGGGACCGTTGGGTATAGCTATTAACCACTGGATGAAAGCAAATGGTAAGGGTTTTGAGAAAGTGGTTTGTTTGGAAAGAGAGTTGAGTAGCTGAATTGAGGAATGGAGTGAGTAATTCTCAAGAAATAACCTATCCTAACCTCTCACAACTCAGCACCACTTGGTTTTGAGGATTGATTAATCTCAGAGTGAGTAGATTAGAAAAAGTTATTGCAAGAGTAGATTGAGAAAGTGGTTTGTTTGGGAAGAGAGTTGAGTAATTCTCAAGAAATAACCTATCCTAACCTCTCACAACTCAGCACCACATGGTTTTGAGGATTAATTAATCTCAGAGTGAGTAGATTAGAACAAGTTATTGCAAGAGTAAACAGAGAATTTGCTTGATCCAAAACCAAGCTCTGATACCATGTTAGAATTTGCAGAATAATAGTTAGAATAGGTAGGAGAGTTTCTGGGTTTATATTTGATAATGGAAGAACAAGAGTGAGAATAATAGAGAGAGTTTGTAAGACAGAGAGTATGGAAGGAGGATTCTATTTCCTTGATTGATTTATGGTGAGCATACAATGTATTTATAGCCAGAGAATAGAGATAAGACAAAGGCACTTCACCAAATGGTGAAAGTGACAGCTCCTAACAGCTAGAAATTCAAATTGGTTAAGCCAACATGTGACTCTTCCTTCCCTCTCCAAACCCACGCCTAGGAGAGCTTCTAGAAGGTGTCTTGGACAGTTTTGGGCTTGTTTGGGCTTACTTAATTCAGGCCTTGTGTTGCACATATGTGGACAGACCCTGGGCTTCACTTCATTATCTCAGCCTAATGCACAGACCTTGAACTTCTGATTTGGGCTTGGGCTTCATTAACTTTTTCAGCTTCAAGCCTAAGGCTTCAATCCAATATTTTGTTACCTTCATTGATGAAAAATCTAAGTATACTTGGGTGACATTGCTTAATTCAAAGGATAGGGTGTTTGATGCATTTCTTGAAAGATTTGATGATTGAGAGAATTTGAGAATTAGAGATTGAGAGAGAAAGAGATTTAGAGAGAAAAGAGAATGATCTTATTATGATTTTTAGAAGAATGAATTTTCATACTTACAAAGAGAGTGAGAGACATCTATTTATACTAATCCTATTCTAGACTTGTTTGGATACAGAGATACACTTATCATTAACCTACACAAGTCTAAGACAAACATATGAAGATGTAGCCAATACTTCACTTAGATGCATTCATCATTCTTCTTCATTCCAACACTCCCCCTCAAGCTTAAGACATGGAGAATGCCCAAGCTTGCAACCATGAAGCATTACCTCATTAAAAACCTAGAGAAGGAAAACCCAATTGGGACAAAACCTTTTCTAGGGAAAAAGAGTATAACACTCCATGTTGGGATCATTGGTGTGGAAGAGACATCAAACCAAGTCTAGGGTAGATGGAACCGCCTGTCTTCAAGGTTACAGCTTTGGTAAACACATCAGCTAGCTGATCTTCACTCCTTGTGTAGCAAGGTAGAATTATACCATTTCCAATAGCTTCCCTTACCTTATGACAGTCAACCTCAATATGCTTGGTTCTCTCATGAAACACAGAGTTAGAGGCAATGTGTATGGCAGCTTGATTATCACAATGGACAGTGATTGGAGATTCTAAGCTCTCGCCTAAAATGTCAAAGAGGAGTTGCTTCAACCAAATGCATTCTGTTGTGAGCTTCCTCATGGCCCTGTATTCAGCCTCTGCACTAGAACAAGATACAACCTTTTGCTTCTTAGTCTTCCAAGTTACAAGATTACCTCCTATAAAAGTGCAATAGCCAGTTGTGCTTCTCCTATCTTCCCTGTCTCCTGCCCAATCTGCATCACAATAGCCTACAACCTCTGTGTTCTTATTACATCCCATCCATATACCTTGTTCCTTAGTTCCTTGCAGATATCTCAAAATGCGAATGATCATATCCCAATGCCATGTCCTTGGGTCTTGCATATGTTGAGATACCTGATTTACTGCAAAACATAGGTCAGGTCTAGTGATGGTTAAGTAAATAAGCTTACCAACCACCTGTCTGTACAATTTTGCATCATGAAACTTGTCATTTCCTAGCTCCCCCTCAGGTTCTATTTTGTAGCCTTCTTCAAGGGGTGTCTTAGCTGGTTTAGCTTCAAACATGCCTGTGGAGGTTAGTAAATCCACAATATAATTCCTTTGAGATAAGAAGAGACCTTCCTTGAATCTACATATTTCAATTCCTAAGAAATATTTCAATTCTCCTAGATCCTTAATATCAAAAACACTTTTCAAAAAGGTTTTAGTTGATTCAATACCAACTTTATCACTTCCTGATATGATTATGTCATCCACATAGATAAGTATAACCACAATACCTTCCTTACTCTTAAGTGTAAACAGGGTGTGTTCAACTTCTGACCTTTTGAAACCTCTATCCCTTAGAGTTACATTCAGCTTATGATACCAAGCTCTTGGAGATTGCTTAAGACCATAGATTGCCTTTCTTAGTCTGAGAGTGTTGCCGCCATTAACTTCATCTTCCAAACCTGGTGGTGGTGTCATGTACACTTCTTCCTCTAGTTCACCTTGTAAGAAAGCATTCTTAACATCCATTTGGAACAAGTCCCATTCAAGGTTAGTAGCAAGAGAAAGAACAACATTAACAGAGTGAAGTTTAGCTACTGGAGCAAAGGTATCCCTATAGTCTTCACCATAAGTCTGTGTGAATCCTCTAGCCACCAACCTAGCTTTATACCTATCTATCTCACCATTGCTTTTATACTTAATGGTGAATATCCATTTTGAACTTACAGCCTTTTTTCCTTTTGGTAAGATGGCTGGGGCATAGGTTCCATTCTTCTCCATAGCTTGTTTCTCATCTTGAATGGCATCTCTCCATTCCTTAATCTCCATAGCCTCCTCATAGCTTTTAGGAATCTGTTCTTTATCTAAACTCACAGTGAAAGCAACATGATTAGTAGGAATAGTAATTAGAGAACATACTCCCTGATCATGATGTGCTACTGCATTGTGGTTGTAGTACACCCTTGTATTCTTCCAATTGTCAGCTGGGAACCTCTGCCTTGTACTTCTTCTGAGGGCCATAGGTTGATTTGTTTCCTCTTCTAAAGCGGCTTGTACAAGATTAGGTTGATCCCTTGGCCTTTTTGATGCTGAAACTAGAATATCATCTTGAGCATGTGTACTCTCTTCTCCCCCCTCATGGTCAAGAGGATGCTGTTCAGGAGGACTTGATGGTGGAGAGGGCAGTGAGTGAATGTTGGATGAACTTGAAGTACTAGCGCCACTAGATGAATCATGGACAGCCCCGGGGACTAAGGTAGGACGAGACGAGCTGGAAGCAACGTCACATGGATCATGTGTTGACTGGTCAGGTTCAGGGACGGTTTCACTTGTTGGACGGTCATGACCAGAAGTCGTCCGGTTGGATGCAGCCGGATCACGCCAGCTATTAGTCGGACCTGGACCCTGTTGCTGCGGTACATGGACAGGAGCTGGTTGGTGAGGCTGGACTATGCCAAGGTTTTCTAAAATTTTCCTTAGGTTCTCAGCCTGATCAGAATTTGATGTAGATATGTCTTTAAGATCTTCCCAAGTTCCATCTTCATAGAATCCTTTATTCTCTTGGAACTTGACATCCCTAGACACCAGAACCCTTCTAGATTCTGGATTGTAGCATTTGTATCCTTTCTGAGTAGGGGAGTATCCTAGAAACATAGCCTTGATGCTTTTTGGTTCCAGCTTATTCCTAAGTTCCCCTGGCACCAAAACAAAACAAACACACCCAAAAATTCTTAAATGATCAATAATTGGTTTGGTTTTGTTTAATACCTCAAAAGGACTCAAATCATCTAGAACTTTGGTTGGAGTTCTATTGATTAGATAACATGCAGTTAGTAATGCATCTCCCCAAAATCTTTTGGGAACCTTCTTGTGAAACATCATTGTTCTCACAACCTCCATCAAATGTCTGTTTTTCCTTTCAGCTACTCCATTTTGTTGTGGAGTGTAAGGACAGCTTGTTTGATGTTCAATGCCATGCTTGGCTAGGTGTTGCTGAAACTTGGTGCTAGTATACTCCCCTCCATTGTCAGTCCTAAAAATCTTTAACTTGGCATTATATTGGTTAGTAACATATGTCTGAAAGTTAAGAAATGCATCAAACACCCTATCCTTTGAATTAAGCAATGTTACCCAAGTATATTTAGATTTTTCATCAATAAAAGTAACAAAATACTTTTGATTTTCTCTAGAAGGAAAGGGAGATGTCCAAACATCAGAATGTACTAAATCAAAGCAATTATCATAAGCATGAGATGATTGTTCAAAAACTGCTCTACTATGCTTTCCAAGAATACAAGATTCACAAATGTGATTAAGCAATTTTATTCCAGGTACAGTCAATTCAAGGGCTCTAGAATGGGGATGTCCTAGTCTAGCATGCCACAATTCAGCATTTAAGGTCATATCAACTTTATTTGCACACGGTTGTAATGGGAAGGCAGGTAAATCTTCTAGCACATACAAGTCATTCCTTGTAGTTCCTTGGCCAAACTTCCTACTTGTCTCAATATCCTGAAAGTAAAAATCATTAGGACCAAAGATAGCTTGACAATTCAAATCAGTAGTAGCTCTTTTAACAGAGAGTAAATTGGATGTAAAAGAAGGCATATAAAAAGCCTTGGATTCCTTATCAAACACCCTAAGGTTACCTACTCCTTTAATTGGTACATTAACTCCATTTGCAATCACAACACTTCCTAAGGCAGGTTCAACATTGTCTAGCAAACCTAAGTCTTTAATCATATGATGAGATGCACCAGAATCAACAATTAAGGAGTTAGAAGCCATAGATGTGTTTAAGGAAACATGATAAGTTTTACCCAATACATTACCAGACTTGAATGCCTTGAGAAGATTTTCTAGATCAGCCCTTGTGACATATTCATTTTGGTTAGCCATAGTTGAAGAGGATGCATTCGCCGGTTCCATGGTACACGCACTTGAGCTACCTACAACATGAACCATGTTAGAAGAACCAGGACCGGTTGAAGATTTCTTGCTCCTCTCAACAAACCAGCTAGGCTTGAGTTCTGGATGAAGCACCCAACACTCCTTCTTGCTATGGCCTGTTCTCTTACAATGGTCACACAGCTGCTTCTTCCTCTTGATGTCAGCTGGAGCCGATCGAAAAACACCCTTATGCGCCACCACCATTTCACTTTTGTGCCCAAAGAGTTCATGTGACCCCTGTTCCTTTTGAATCTTTGCACAAACATCCTCAAGACTTGGTAGCTTATCTTCCCTGAGAATATGTTTTATCAAGTCAGTGTATGAATTGTTCAAAGTCAGAAGCAGCCCAAACACCTTATCTTGCTCTCTCCTTTCAAGAAGAGTGAGTGGATCAATTGAAGCTGGTCTAAGCATCTCCAGCTCTGCCCACAAGGCTCTGAATGATCCATAGTGTTTGGTAAACTCAACATCTTCCTGTTTAAGCTCATTCAAAGCTTTCTTTACCTCAAATATTCTTAAGAGGTTAGTAGTATTGCCATAAACTGCCTTTAATGTCTCCCAAAGTTCCTTAGCACTAGAGCAATAAGAGTATGCTTCTAAAAGAGAACTAGCTAGAGAGCATTGAAGAATAGCCAATACCATTTGATCTTGCTGAAACCAGAGGGCATGTTCAGCATGTTCAACTTGAGATTCATCATCGGTTAGCATAGGTGCGGATTGCTGAATGTGATTCCACAGCCCTTTGCTGCATAGAGTGGTCCGTATCGTCCTGGACCAAAGCAAATAATTTGCTCCTTGAAGCATTACAGGAGCTTTCATTTGAGGATTCATCTCCATTGGATCGAATTCAAGTCTGCACAGACAAAAACAACAAGCGCAGCCACACACGTACCAACAAGAGACCAAGACGAGATAACCACACTTTCAGCAGACTACTACTTGCCTAATCTGTCAACAATTAACTTCAAATACTCCACACAATGAACCAGCAGAAGATCCAGAGAAAAAAAATTGAGTTTATCACCAATTTTGAATTTCCCGCCTAAATCAGTTAGATCCTAGCTTCCTTCTTTTGCAAGAAATCGAATTTTGAAAGTAAGAACTCAGTAAATTGTAATCAAATCTCCAGAATTCCTTCACAAGAACCTAAATCAAGATCGGATCAATCCAGAATTGAAAAGGATCGAGCAAGAATTGAAGATCAAAGCCGAGTACCAAGAAGCGCGCGAACTAGAACCGATTTCAAGAAATCGACGAAGAAGACTTCGAAACTTGAAATTGAGCAAAGCGGACCTCCCGATTCATCATCTGGACTCAATAATCTTGAGTTTTGGCTTTGGAAACGCTTGATTTGGTGAAGAATCGAAGTAGTTATGCACCTTTGAAATCCAGGTACCTTCGGCGGAGATCGTCGCGAACCACCGTGGAGGAGATTTGATGTAACTTTTGATTCAAGCAACCAAATTCAATGAAATCAACGAGGAAATCCACAGAATTCGCCGGAGAATCGTCCTGGAGAAAGAATCTGGCAAGAAATCGTGAATTCTTGTGGTGGAGGATCGACGAACACGGCGGATCCGCGATGGACTTCTCTTCGAGGCTGGGTTGTTGATCGCGAGTTAGAAACAGAAAGATTTCGAAATTCTTGTGCCAGTTTGATCAAACCTGGCTCTGATACCATGAAAGATTTGATGATTGAGAGAATTTGAGAATTAGAGATTGAGAGAGAAAGAGATTTAGAGAGAAAAGAGAATGATCTTATTATGATTTTTAGAAGAATGAATTTTCATACTTACAAAGAGAGTGAGAGACATCTATTTATACTAATCCTATTCTAGACTTGTTTGGATACAGAGATACACTTATCATTAACCTACACAAGTCTAAGACAAACATATGAAGATGTAGCCAATACTTCACTTAGATGCATTCATCATTCTTCTTCATTCCAACATTTCTTAACTTTCAGAAATATGTTACTAACCAATATAATGCCAAGATAAAGATTTTTAGGACAGACAATGGAGGGGAATATACTAGTACCAAGTTTCAGCAACACTTAGCCACACATGGCATTGAACATCAAACAAGCTGTCCTTACACTCCACAACAAAATGGAGTAGCTGAGAGGAAGAACAGACATTTGATGGAAGTTGTAAGAACAATGATGTTCCACAAGAAGGTTCCTAAAAGATTTTGGGGAGATGCATTACTAGCTGCATGTTACTTAATCAATAGAACTCCAACTAAAGTTCTAGATGATTTGAGTCCTTTTGAGGTATTAAACAAAACTAAGCCAACTATTGATCATTTAAGAATTTTTGGATGTGTTTGTTTTGTTTTAGTACCAGGAGAACTTAGGAATAAGCTGGAACCAAAAAGCATCAAGGCTATGTTCCTAGGATACTCTCCTACTCAAAAAGGATACAAATGCTACAATCCAGAGACTAGGAGGGTCCTGGTGTCTAGGGATGTCAAGTTTAATGAGAACAAAGGTTTTTATGAAGATGGAACTTGGGAAGAACTTAAAGACATCTCTACATCCAATTCTGATCAGGCTGAGAATCTAAGGAAAATTTTAGAGAACCTTGGCTTAGTTCAACCAACCGCTCCAGCACCTGTCCATGTACCTCAGCAACATGATTCAAGCCCGAGTACTAGCTGGCATGGTCCGGCTACATCCAACCAGGAGACGATCTCTGGTCATGACCTTGCATCTAGCTCATCCCGTCCTGTCTCAGTTCCCGGGGCTGTCCATGATCCATCTACTGGTGCTAGTTCTTCCGGTTCATCAATGCCTTCTCCACCATCCAGTCCTCCTGAACATCCTCTTGACCGTGAGGGGGGAGAAGAGAGTACACATGCTCAAGATGATATTCTAGTTTCAGCATCAAAAAGGCCAAGGGATCAACCCAATCTTGTACAAGCCGCTTTGGAGGAAGAAACAAATCAACCTGTGGCACTCAGACGAAGTACAAGGCAGAGGTTCCCAGCTGAAAACTGGAAGAATACAAGGATGTACTACAACCACAATGCAGTAGCACATCATGATCAGGGAGTATGTTCTTTAATTAGTATTCCTACTAATCATGTTGCTTTCACTGTGAGTTTAGATAAAGAACAGATCCCTAAGAGCTATGAGGAGGCTATGGAGATTAAGGAATGGAGAGATGCCATTCAAGATGAGAAACAAGCTATGGAGAAGAATGGAACCTATACCCCAGCCATTTTACCAAAAGGGAAAAAGGCTGTAAGTTCAAAATGGATATTCACCATTAAGTATAAAAGCAATGGTGAGATAGATAGGTATAAAGCTAGATTGGTGGCTAGAGGATTCACACAAACTTATGGTGAAGACTATAGGGATACCTTTGCTCCAGTAGCTAAACTTCACTCTGTTAATGTTGTTCTTTCTCTTGCTACTAACCTTGAATGGGATTTGTTCCAAATGAATGTTAAGAATGCTTTCTTACAAGGTGAACTAGAGGATGAAGTGTACATGACACCACCACCAGGTTTGGAAGATGAGGTTAATGGCGGCAACACTCTCAGACTAAGAAAGGCAATCTATGGTCTTAAGCAATCTCCAAGAGCTTGGTATCATAAGCTGAATGTAACTCTAAGGGATAGAGGTTTCAAAAGATCAGAAGTTGAACACACTCTGTTTACACTTAAGAGTAAGGAAGGTATTGTGGTTATACTTATCTATGTGGATGATATAATCATATCAGGAAGTGATAAAGTTGGTATTGAATCAACTAAAGCCTATTTGAAAAGTGTTTTTGATATTAAGGATCTAGGAGAATTGAAATATTTCTTAGGAATTGAAATATGTAGATTCAAGGAAGGTCTCTTTTTATCTCAAAGGAAATATATTGTGGATTTACTAACCTCCACAGGCATGTTTGAAGCTAAACCAGCTAAGACACCCCTTGAAGAAGGCTACAAAATAGAACCTAAGGGGGAGCTAGGAAATGACAAGTTTCATGATGCAAAATTGTATAGACAAGTGGTTGGTAAGCTTATTTACTTAACCATCACTAGACCTGACCTATGTTTTGCAGTAAATCAGGTATCTCAACATATGCAAGATCCAAGGACAAGGCATTGGGATATGATCATTCGCATTTTGAGATATCTGCAAGGAACTAAGGAACAAGGTATATGGATGGGATGTAATAAGAACACAGAGGTTGTAGGTTATTGTGATGCAGATTGGGCAGGAGACAGAGAAGATAGGAGAAGCACAACTGGCTATTGCACCTTCATAGGAGGTAATCTTGTAACTTGGAAGACTAAGAAGCAAAAGGTTGTGTCTTGTTCTAGTGCAGAAGCTGAATACAGGGCTATGAGGAAGCTCACAACAGAATGCATCTGGTTGAAGCAACTCCTCTTTGACATCTTAGGCGAGAGCTTAGAATCACCAATCACTGTCCATTGTGATAATCAAGCTGCCATACACATTGCCTCTAACTCTGTGTTTCATGAGAGAACCAAGCATATTGAGGTTGACTGCCATAAGGTAAGGGAAGCTATTGGAAATGGTACAATTCTACCTTGCTACACAAGGAGTGATGTGTTTACCAAAGCTGTAACCTTGAAGACAGGCGGTTCCATCTACCCTAGACTTGGTTTGATGTCTCTTCCACACCAATGATCCCAACATGGAGTGTTATACTCTTTTTCCCTAGAAAAGGTTTTGTCCCAATTGGGTTTTCCTTCTCTAGGTTTTTAATGAGGTAATGCTTCATGGTTGCAAGCTTAGGCATTCTCCATGTCTTCAGCTTGAGGGGGAGTGTTGGAATGAAGAAGAATGATGAATGCATCTAAGTGTGTATTGGCGACATCTCCATGTACTTGTCTTAGACTTGTGTAGGTTAATGATAAGTGTATCTCTGTATCCAAACAAGTCTAGAATAGGATTAATATAAATAGATGTCTCTCACTCACTTTGTAAGTATGAAAATCATTTTTTCTAAAAATTCTAATAAGATCATTCTCTCTTTTCTCTCTAATCTCTTTCTCTCTCAATCTCTAATTCTCTAATTCTCTCAATCATCAAATCTTTCACTAGTGTCCATAATCAAGAAGAATATGCGCCAGAAGTTCAGACTGAGGAAGAAGAATATCAAGAAGAACAAGTGGTGCTAAGGAGAAGCCAAAGGGAGAAGAAACCAGCCTCAAATTGGATCAATACCAGAGTCTACTACAATGCACAAGCAGTAGCCCATCCAACACAAGTGATTTGCTCTCTAGCTCATATTCCTTCAGAACACCAAGCCTTTACAACAGCTCTAGATCAAGGGCAGGTTCCAAGAGACTATGAGGAAGCTAAGGAGCATAAGGTGTGGAGAGAAGCAGTTAAGGCTGAATGTAAGGCCATGGAGATCAATCACACTTGGGATGAAGCTGATCTACCTAAGGACAAGAGGACAGTGAGCTCAAGATGGATCTTCACCATCAAATACAAAAGCAATGGAGAGATAGAACGATACAAGGCTAGATTGGTAGCAAGAGGGTTCACTCAGACCTAAGGAGAAGACTACCATGATACATTTGCACCAGTAGCCAAACTACACACTGTAAGAGTTCTTCTATCTCTTGCTACTAACCTTGAATGGGAGTTATGGCAGATGGATGTCAAGAATGCTTTCCTACAAGGAGAATTAGAGGATGAAGTCTATATGACACCTCCACCTGGTCTTGAAGACACAGTAACTCCAGGAAAGGTTCTAAGGCTAAGAAAAGCTATCTATGGACTTAAACAATCACCAAGACCTTGGTACCACAAGTTGAGTATGACACTGAGAGATAGAGGCTTTAGGAAGTCTGAAGCTGATCACACTCTCTTCACACTCCAAAGCCAATCAGGTATGGTAGTCATTCTCATTTAAGAATGAGAAATAATGATTCACCATTGGTGAAGAGAGAGTTTTAGAGAGAGAAAGGATTTATTTTTTATTATTATGAAGAGAATGATTCTACTTACTTACAAATGTGAAGAGAGTAAGGTATTTATACTAATCTAGTCTAGGCTTGTTTGGAAACAAGGATAGCCTTATACTTGAATGGCTTATAAGGATAACATAGCACTAGAACACAAACAAGCCTTAGACACTCTCCTTTGACCTAGATACTCACGCCTTTATACTTGTAAGTGAAGGCTTTCATCTTTCATCATTTCTTCTTCATTCCAACACTCCCCCTCAAGTTTAAGCATGGGTGAATGGTTGAACTTGCACAGATGAAGAGACTTCCTCCTTCTTCCTCTTTACTCCCTTTCAAGCTTGATTAATGTTCATAGAAACCAAGCTTGTAACCTTAAAGAACTTCCTCATTAAAAACCTTAGTATGGAAAACCCTTTGGGACAAAACCAATACTAAGGGAAAAAGAGTGAAGTCTTCTTAGCTTAGGGATTGGCCATTGAATCTATGAGCTTTAAATTCACCAGAGAGCTCCATAGATCCTTGGATAAAGGCCTTAGTGACAAACGCTTGTGAATGGTTGTCTTGAAGCTCCTTTTAAGTCTGGTCCATTTCTCCCCCTTTCCTTTGACTCCTTATCTTTAAGAGGTGATTATGATCCAGCTTTCCTTAAAGCCTTCAATTTAAACCTGTTTCACATACATATACATGCATGTATCAATTCTCACAAGCTAAACAAATGCATTATAATGTAAGAATGATTTTAACTTCCCTTTTATAAGAGTGGATGGCGATTTGAATGATATGTTCTAGACCAGTCTGGCTCTCTAAGGACTCCACATTAAGGCTTTGGATTCATCATGATCACATGGTTCTCTTCTGGATTCATCATGATCACATGGTTCTCTTCCCTTATATGTTTTTGATCCCCTTTGACCAGCTTCATTTTGCTTCACCTTCTACTTTCAATAAGCCTAACTCAAGAGAATAAGATTGTAGAATTAAGCTTAAGTAGAGTGAGCACACTTATCTCCTAAACATTTTTCCACCATGCTTCCACTAATTGATGTAAGGTAAGTCATGCTTATGACTGTTTTCATCACTTCCTGATCTAAAAACATCATAGCAACTCAAAAATAAAGATTAGTATTCCAGAACTTGAGTAATATCAAGTCTGGTATCAAGTATAATATCTAGCCAAATTCTCAACCTAAAAATCATAGAGTTTAAAGAACTTATCCTAGATAGAACCTTTGATGAGAGAATTTGGTCCTGAGGTGATTCATCACTTTCCATCAGCTTACTCCTTCTCCATGAGACTTGGTAGCTTGATGGCCATTGGTTCAATCCTCAATTGATGACAGATGATTTTGATGACCTTACTTGCGGCCTCCATGAGAGAAACAGACTGAGCACACTTCTTATGCTCACTTGGTTTTGGCAGACAGCTTGGAAGCCCTTGAGTGTGCCAGACTAATCTTTGAATGTCCTTGTTTGTGACTTGAAAGCCTTTGTATGCACCAGATATCTCCTTTTTGGAATATCCTTCTTTGTGCCTTGAAAGCTTTTGAATGCACCAGACACCTTCAATGCCCTTGTTTGCACCAGACCCACTTCTTGTGTTGTCCTTGCTTGTGCCAGACACTCCCTGAATGTGATTGTCCTTGTTTGCACCTCCAGCTCCAGCTTGTCCATTCCAAACTCAGCACAGACATAGGCACGTCCATGATCCAGTACCTGGCCAGGTCGAAGATACTATCCCGCAGAACGATCAGGATCCAGCAGGTCCACGTATATGTACCAGCGAAGTCAGCCACGGGTCGAGAAGCCCGACCATGTACCAAGCTCGTCCTTGGCATGAGATTACTTGAACCAGACACCTTAGCACGGCCAGCACCTCACCTTCGACCTGCCACGATCCAGCTTCATGCGCCACTTGTACCAGCATCGACCAGCCACGATCCAGCGAAGTCCAGCCACGTACCAGGCTCGACCATGAACCGCCCGACCAAGGTACAGCACCTTGCGCCAACTTGGATCCTCTTCATGAACCGCCCTTTCTTTGTCCATTGAATGCTCATTTCCTTTCCCCCCCCACAAGCTTGACAATAAAAACAAGAACAAGAGTCAAGTTTGGAAGAATGAGCATAAATGAATGTCTTAAATTGGTCTAGAGAATGATTGTAAGTATCTGGTAGAATAGACAATGTCTAGAGAATAGAAGATTTAAAGTATCAAAGAATATGAAGAATATTAGATTTGGAGATTAAAAGTATATGATGTTAAGTAGAATAGATGAGATTTTAAGAGAATGATGAAGAATAATAGAGAATGATGATGATGAATGTCAAGGTGAATTTTGGATCCATCTAGGTTCTAAATGCAATGCAAAGTCTTCCTAGGTTCTCTTTCATCCTATGAACATTTCTAAATGAGAATGTAATCAATCAAGGAATAAGTAAAAGGTTTAGAGATAGCCTTTGCAAAGACTTTGATACTAAGTCTTTGTGAGTATTCCTCCTTTGTGATTGATTATGATTTGATCTTGCAGCATGTGTGCTGAGTTGTTTTTCACTTCAAGCACACGCCAAATGACACATTACTCCATGGGAGAGCTGATTCATCACATTCCACCAGTCTTTCCTCTCCACTCCATGTGCTGTGTCTTTTCCACTTGATTTTTTTTTTTGCCTTTGTTAGACAATCAAGCTAAACATCAACTCCCACCTTAAGCCTTTTAACCTGTTGATCATAAACAGATTCTAAACAAAAGGTAGTGAGTGAAAAAGAATGATTAAGATTAACCAAACTTAATTTTAAACACTGCCTAAGGACTTTTGGATTCAACATGCCTTCTTAAACTTATTGTTCTAAGTAAAAGACAAGGTTCTCTTCCCTTAAGATCAATGCAATTCATTAACAAATGATTCAGCTAGCTAAACTAGGTTCAAGATGTCACATTTTAACAATTTCTAAATACATGAAAACAATTCAATAGAATTCATGATTTACTAACCACCTAGATACCAAATTTCCTAGAGTTCTAACTCACACAACCATCAATGAAATCAATAAAATAGTTGGATTAGAGTTTAGAAATAGCCTGAATGCATAGACTTTGATACTAAGTCTTTGCATTTGAGTTTAGGAACTGGTTCTGATCTAGGCACTCCCTCTCATTGAAAGCGCCTTTGGTGGTGAAGCAATGCCTCCTTCTTTGGAGCAGCAACCTATGTAGAATCATTTAAAACCTCCTTCTTAGAAGGTTTATCCTTTCTTCAAACCTTTCTTCCTTGCATTTTCCATTCATTCTTGACCACAAGAAGATAGTTCATTCCTTTTGCACACTCCATGAGTGTATGCATGTGAAACCTAAAACAAAACTTGAAAAACGCCTTCCAAACTCTGGTTAGTCCCTTATCTACTAGACTAAGCATATTCTCCTGAAGATTTTGACCAGGATCACGAGTTTAGACACTTCAAATCATGCAACAAAGGCCGCTACACACAGACCTACCTCACGCGCCCTCTACTTGCTAAGGGCGAGTGAGCAACTGATCCTAACAACTCCAACCTCCTCCTAACCACTTGCCAACAACTATAACGTCTCTTTACTACTCAGACATAGATGATTCAGAGGTGAAAACCGTTTTAAATAACCAACAAGACTTCAAAAAACAACATTCCCGCTTTTTTTCCAAATTCGAAATTTTTCTTATCTTGCAAGAAACACTTTCTTGAAGTCAAAAAATCATTGGATTGCAATCAAACTTTCTGAACCTCTTCACAACATCCTAAACTAAGATTTGATCGTCCAAGATTCGAAACAGATCGAGTAAATTGAGAGATTGAAGTCAATTACCCAGAAAAGGACGAAACAGGACCGATTTCAAGAAACAGAGCAAGGAAGCTACAAAACCTGGAAAGTAGGAAAGCGGACCTCCCGATTCATCAACTAGACTCAATATACTTGAGTTTTGGCTTTGGAATCGCGTGATTTGATGAAGTTTTGAAGAAGTTATGCTTGTTGCAAAGTCGGAGATTCTCGATGGAGCCGATCGCGACGCCGTCGAGAAGAACTGATCAAGAACGTCTTTAAAATCACCTTAGGGTAAGACCGGACCTCTTGATTCTTCAACAGGACTCTTTCTTCTACAGTTTTGGCGGTGGTTTGATTGAAATTGATGAAGATCTCGAGCTTTTATGGTCGCTTCAATGGAGACCTTCGCGGAGGAAGACGATCGCGGATATCTGTTGCAAGAAAACTCATATCTTTTGATTCCCGTGGCCAAATGATGCGATTCAAGTTGTCGAGTCTTCAGAATTTGCCGGAGAACAATCCAGAGAAAAAAGATTGTGAAAATCTGTCGTAGTTCGATCGGAATTCACGATCAAAGATGGCGGACTTCTCGGCAGCCTTGGTTTTGAAGGTAGCGCAAGAACTTGAAGATTTTGAAGGTTTCATGAAGAGAATCGATCGAAACCTGCTCTGATACCATGTGAGAATGAGAAATAATGATTCACCATTGGTGAAGAGAGAGTTTTAGAGAGAGAAAAGATTTATTTTTTATTATTATGAAGAGAATGATTCTACTTACTTACAAATGTGAAGAGAGTAAGGTATTTATACTAATCTAGTCTAGGCTTGTTTGGAAACAAGGATAGCCTTATACTTGAATGGCTTATAAGGATAACATAGCACTAGAACACAAACAAGCCTTAGACACTCTCCTTTGACCTAGATACTCACGCCTTTATACTTGTAAGTGAAGGCTTTCATCTTTCATCATTTCTTCTTCATTCCAACAATTCTCATTTATGTAGATGATATAATCATCTCAGGGAATGACAAGGTAGGAATTCAATCTACTAAAGATTATCTTAAGTCTGTTTTTGATATTAAAGACTTAGGTGAACTTAAGTACTTCCTAGGGATAGAAGTATGCCGAACAAAAGAAGGCCTCTTCTTATCACAAAGGAAGTACACACTTGATCTTCTAACTGATGCAGGAAAGTTAGAAGCCAAACCAGCAAAGACTCCCCTAGAGGAAGGCTATAAGGTGGAACGTGAGGGGGAGCTTGGAGATGAACCTTTTGAAGAAACCAAACTCTATAGGAAGATGGTTGGTAAGTTAATCTATCTAACCATTACTAGACCTGACTTGTGTTTTGCTGTGAATCAGGTCAGCCAACATATGCAAGCTCCAAAATTGCACCACTGGAATATGGTGGACCGGATCTTGAGGTACCTCAAAGGAACCCATGATCAAGGCATTTGGATGGGATGCAATGGGAGCTCAGAGATTGTAGGATATTGTGATGCTGATTGGGCTGGAGACAGAAATGACAGAAGATCAACAACCGACTATTGCACATTCATTGGAGGCAATCTAGTCACTTGGAAGACAAAGAAGCAGAAAGTGGTCTCCTGCTCAAGTGCTGAAGCTGAATATCGTGCCATGAGAAAGCTGACCACTGAACTCACTTGGCTCAAGAACCTTCTCAAGGATCTAAACATAGAAGTCTCAACACCAATCACCATGCATTGCGACAATCAAGCAGCCATACACATAGCATCCAACAATGTGTTTCATGAGAGAACCAAACACATTGAAGTTGACTGTCACAAGGTCAGACAAGTAGTGGAGCAAGGCATAATCTTACCGTGCTACACAAGAAGCTCAGATCAACTTGCAGACATTTTCACCAAAGCTGCAAGTCTCAAGGTATGTGAGTCCATCCTCCCAAAACTTGGACTCATCAACCTTTCCAGCCAATGATTCTCCTAATCATGGAGTCCACACTCTTTTTCCCTTAGTATGGTTTTGTCCCAATGGGTTTTCCATTCTAAGGTTTTTAATGAGGTGGGTCTTCATGGTGCCAAGCTTAACCATTCATCTCATGGCTAAGCTTGAGGGAGAGTATTGGATTGAAGCCTTAGGCTTGAAGCTGAAAAAGTTAATGAAGCCCAAGCCCAAATCAGAAGTTCAAGGTCTGTGCATTAGGCTGAGATAATGAAGTGAAGCCCAGGGTCTGTCCACACATGTGCAACACAAGGCCTGAATTAAGTAAGCCCAAACAAGCCCAAAACTGTCCAAGACACCTTCTAGAAGCTCTCCTAGGCGTGAGTTTGGAGAGGGAAGGAAGAGTCACATGTTGGCTTAACCAATTTGAATTTCTAGCTGTTAGGAGCTGTCACTTTCACCATTTGGTGAAGTGCCTTTGTCTTATCTCTATTCTCTGGCTATAAATACATTGTATGCTCACCATAAATCAATCAAGGAAATAGAATCCTCCTTCCATACTCTCTGTCTCACAATCTCTCTCTATTATTCTCACTCTTGTTCTTCCATTATCAAATATAAACCCAGAAACTCTCCTACCTATTCTAACTATTATTCTGCAAATTCTAACAGTCTTGGGCTTGTTTGGGCTTACTTAATTCAGGCCTTGTGCTGCACAAGTGTGGACAGACCCTGGGCTTCACTCCGTGGGCTTCACTTCATTATCTCAGCCTAATGCACAGACCTTCTTGTTGGAATGAAGGAGAATGATGAATGCATCTAAGTGAAGTATTGGCTACATCTTCATGTGTTTGTCTTAGACTTGTGTAGGTTAATGATAAGTGTATCTCTGTATCCAAACAAGTCTAGAATAGGATTAGTATAAATAGATGTCTCTCACTCTCTTTGTAAGTATGAAAATTCATTCTTCTAAAAATCATAATAAGATCATTCTCTTTTCTCTCTAAATCTCTTTCTCTCTCAATCTCTAATTCTCTCAATCATCAAATCTTTCATGGTATCAGAGCCAGGTTTGATCAAACTGGCACAAGAATTTCGAAATCTTTCTGTTTCTAACTCGCGATCAACAACCCAGCCTCGAAGAGAAGTCCATCGCGGATCCGCCGTGTTCGTCGATCCTCCACCACAAGAATTCATGATTTCTTGCCAGATTCTTTCTCCAGGACGATTCTCCGGCGAATTCTGAGGATTTCCTCGTTGATTTCATTGAATTTGGTTGCTTGAATCAAAAGTTACATCAAATCTCCTCCACGGTGGTTCGCGACGATCTCCGCCGAAGGTACCTGGATTTCAAAGGTGCATAACTACTTCGATTCTTCACCAAATCAAGCGTTTCCAAAGCCAAAACTCAAGATTATTGAGTCCAGATGATGAATCGGGAGGTCCGCTTTGCTCAATTTCAAGTTTCAAAGTCTTCTTCGTCGATTTCTTGAAATCGGTTCTAGTTCGCGCGCTTCTTGGTACTCGGCTTTGATCTTCAATTCTTGCTCGATCCTTTTCAATTCTGGATTGATCCGATCTTGATTTAGGTTCTTGTGAAGGAATTCTGGAGATTTGATTACAATTTACTGAGTTCTTACTTTCAAAATTCGATTTCTTGCAAAAGAAGGAAGCTAGGATCTAACTGATTTAGGCGGGAAATTCAAAATTGGTGATAAACTCAATTTTTTTTTCTCTGGATCTTCTGCTGGTTCATTGTGTGGAGTATTTGAAGTTAATTGTTGACGGATTAGGCAAGTAGTAGTCTGCTGAAAGTGTGGTTATCTCGTCTTGGTCTCTTGTTGGTACGTGTGTGGCTGCGCTTGTTGTTTTTGTCTATGCAGACTTGAATTCGATCCAATGGAGATGAATCCCCAAATGAAAGCTCCTGTAATGCTTCAAGGAAAAAATTATTTGCTTTGGTCCAGGACGATACGGACCACTCTATGCAGCAAAGGGCTGTGGAATCACATTCAGCAATCCGCACCTATGCTAACCGATGATGAATCTCAAGTTGAACATGCTGAACATGCCCTCTGGTTTCAGCAAGATCAAATGGTATTGGCTATTCTTCAATGCTCTCTAGCTAGTTCTCTTTTAGAAGCATACTCTTATTGCTCTAGTGCTAAGGAACTTTGGGAGACATTAAAGGCAGTTTATGGCAATACTACTAACCTCTTAAGAATATTTGAGGTAAAGAAAGCTTTGAATGAGCTTAAACAGGAAGATGTTGAGTTTACCAAACACTATGGATCATTCAGAGCCTTGTGGGCAGAGCTGGAGATGCTTAGACCAGCTTCAATTGATCCACTCACTCTTCTTGAAAGGAGAGAGCAAGATAAGGTGTTTGGGCTGCTTCTGACTTTGAACAATTCATACACTGACTTGATAAAACATATTCTCAGGGAAGATAAGCTACCAAGTCTTGAGGATGTTTGTGCAAAGATTCAAAAGGAACAGGGGTCACATGAACTCTTTGGGCACAAAAGTGAAATGGTGGTGGCGCATAAGGGTGTTTTTCGATCGGCTCCAGCTGACATCAAGAGGAAGAAGCAGCTGTGTGACCATTGTAAGAGAACAGGCCATAGCAAGAAGGAGTGTTGGGTGCTTCATCCAGAACTCAAGCCTAGCTGGTTTGTTGAGAGGAGCAAGAAATCTTCAACCGGTCCTGGTTCTTCTAACATGGTTCATGTTGTAGGTAGCTCAAGTGCGTGTACCATGGAACCGGCGAATGCATCCTCTTCAACTATAGCTAACCAAAATGAATATGTCACAAGGGCTGATCTAGAAAATCTTCTCAAGGCATTCAAGTCTGGTAATGTATTGGGTAAAACTTATCATGTTTCCTTAAACACATCTATGGCTTCTAACTCCTTAATTGTTGATTCTGGTGCATCTCATCATATGATTAAAGACTTAGGTTTGCTAGACAATGTTGAACCTGCCTTAGGAAGTGTTGTGATTGCAAATGGAGTTAATGTACCAATTAAAGGAGTAGGTAACCTTAGGGTGTTTGATAAGGAATCCAAGGCTTTTTATATGCCTTCTTTTACATCCAATTTACTCTCTGTTAAAAGAGCTACTACTGATTTGAATTGTCAAGCTATCTTTGGTCCTAATGATTTTTACTTTCAGGATATTGAGACAAGTAGGAAGTTTGGCCAAGGAACTACAAGGAATGACTTGTATGTGCTAGAAGATTTACCTGCCTTCCCATTACAACCGTGTGCAAATAAAGTTGATATGACCTTAAATGCTGAATTGTGGCATGCTAGACTAGGACATCCCCATTCTAGAGCCCTTGAATTGACTGTACCTGGAATAAAATTGCTTAATCACATTTGTGAATCTTGTATTCTTGGAAAGCATAGTAGAGCAGTTTTTGAACAATCATCTCATGCTTATGATAATTGCTTTGATTTAGTACATTCTGATGTTTGGACATCTCCCTTTCCTTCTAGAGAAAATCAAAAGTATTTTGTTACTTTTATTGATGAAAAATCTAAATATACTTGGGTAACATTGCTTAATTCAAAGGATAGGGTGTTTGATGCATTTCTTAACTTTCAGACATATGTTACTAACCAATATAATGCCAAGTTAAAGATTTTTAGGACTGACAATGGAGGGGAGTATACTAGCACCAAGTTTCAGCAACACCTAGCCAAGCATGGCATTGAACATCAAACAAGCTGTCCTTACACTCCACAACAAAATGGAGTAGCTGAGAGGAAAAACAGACATTTGATGGAGGTTGTGAGAACAATGATGTTTCACAAGAAGGTTCCCAAAAGATTTTGGGGAGATGCATTACTAACTGCATGTTATCTAATCAATAGAACTCCAACCAAAGTTCTAGATGATTTGAGTCCTTTTGAGGTATTAAACAAAACCAAGCCAATTATTGATCATTTAAGAATTTTTGGGTGTGTTTGTTTTGTTTTGGTGCCAGGGGAACTTAGGAATAAGCTGGAACCAAAAAGCATCAAGGCTATGTTGGAATGAAGAAGAAATGATGAAAGATGAAAGCCTTCACTTACAAGTATAAAGGCGTGAGTATCTAGGTCAAAGGAGAGTGTCTAAGGCTTGTTTGTGTTCTAGTGTTATGTTATCCTTATAAGCCATTCAAGTATAAGGCTATCCTTGTTTCCAAACAAGCCTAGACTAGATTAGTATAAATACCTTACTCTCTTCACATTTGTAAGTAAGATGAATCATTCTCTTCATAATAATAAAAATAAATCCTTTCTCTCTCTAAAACTCTCTCTTCACCAATGGTGAATCATTATTTCTTATTCTCACATGGTATCAGAGCAGGTTTCGATCGATTCTCTTCATGAAACCTTCAAAATCTTCAAGTTCTTGCGCTACCTTCAAAACCAAGGCTGCCGAGAAGTCCGCCATCTTTGATCGTGAATTCCGATCGAACCACGACAGATTTTCACGATCTGTTTTCTCTGGATTGTTCTCCGGCGAATTCTGAAGACTCGACAACTTGAATCGCATCATTTGGCCACGGGAATCAAAAGATATGAGTTTTCTTGCAACAGATATCCGCGATCGTCTTCCTCCGCGAAGGTCTCCATTGAAGCGACAATAAAAGCTCGAGATCTTCATCAATTTCAATCAAACCACCGCCAAAACTGTATAAGAAAGAGTCCTGTTGAAGAATCAAGAGGTCCGGTCTTACCCTAAGGTGATTTTAAAGACGTTCTTGATCAGTTCTTCTCGATGGCGTCGCGATCGGCTCCATCGGGAATCTCCGACTTTGCAACAAGCATAACTTCTTTAAAACTTCATCAAATCACGCGATTCCAAAGCCAAAACTCAAGTATATTGAGTCTAGTTGATGAATCGGGAGGTCCGCATTGCCCCTTTCCAGGTTTTGTAGCTTCCTTGTTCTGTTTCTTGAAATCGGTCCTGTTTCGTCCTCTTCTGGGTAATTGACTTCAATCTCTCAATTTACTCGATCTGTTTCGAATCTTGGACGATCAAATCTTAGTTTAGGATGTTGTGAAGAGGTTCAGAAAGTTTGATTGCAATCCAATGATTTTTTGACTTCAAGAAAGTGTTTCTTGCAAGATAAGAAAAATTTTGAATTTGGAAAAAAGGCGGGAATGTTGTTTTTGAAGTCTTGTTGGTTATTGAAAACGGTTTTCACCTCTGAATCATCTATGTCTGAGTAGTAAAGAGACGTTATAGTTGTTGGCAAGTTGTTAGGAGGAGGTTGGAGTTGTTAGGATCAGTTGCTCACTCGCCCTTAGCAAGTAGAGGGCGCGTGAGGTAGGTCTGTGTGTAGCGGCCTTTGTTGCATGATTTGAAGTGTCTAAACTCGTGATCCTGGTCAAAATCTTCAGGAGAATATGCTTAGTCTAGTAGATAAGGGACTAACCAGAGTTTGGAAGGCGTTTTTCAAGTTTTGTTTTAGGTTTCACATGCATACACTCATGGAGTGTGCAAAAGGAATGAACTATCTTCTTGTGGTCAAGAATGAATGGAAAATGCAAGGAAGAGAGGTTTGAAGAAAGGATAAACCTTCTAAGAAGGAGGTTTTAAATGATTCTATATAGGTTGCTGCTCCAAAGAAGGAGGCATTGCTTCACCACCAAAGGCGCTTTCAATGAGAGGGAGTGCCTAGATCAGAACCAGTTCCTAAACTCAAATGCAAAGACTTAGTATCAAAGTCTATGCATTCAGGCTATTTCTAAACTCTAATCCAACTATTTTATTGATTTCATTGATGGTTGTGTGAGTTAGAACTCTAGGAAATTTGGTATCTAGGTGGTTAGTAAATCATGAATTCTATTGAATTGTTTTCATGTATTTAGAAATTGTTAAAATGTGACATCTTGAACCTAGTTTAGCTAGCTGAATCATTTGTTAATGAATTGCATTGATCTTAAGGGAAGAGAACCTTGTCTTTTACTTAGAACAATAAGTTTAAGAAGGCATGTTGAATCCAAAAGTCCTTAGGCAGTGTTTAAAATTAAGTTTGGTTAATCTTAATCATTCTCTTTCACTCACTACCTTTTGTTTAGAATCTGTTTATGATCAACAGGTTAAAAGGCTTAAGGTGGGAGTTGATGTTTAGCTTGATTGTCTAACAAAGGCAAAAGAAATCAAGTGGAAAAGACACAGCACATGGAGAATGAGTTAGAACCGAATGCCACCAAGAACAGCCACCACAAGGAGTGGAGAGGAAAGACTGGTGGAATGTGATGAATCAGCTCTCCCATGGAGTAATGTGTCATTTGGCGTGTGCTTGAAGTGAAAAACAACTCAGCACACATGCTGCAAGATCAAATCATAATCAATCACAAAGGAGGAATACTCACAAAGACTTAGTATCAAAGTCTTTGCAAAGGCTATCTCTAAACCTTTTACTTATTCCTTGATTGATTACATTCTCATTTAGAAATGTTCATAGGATGAAAGAGAACCTAGGAAGACTTTGCATTGCATTTAGAACCTAGATGGATCCAAAATTCACCTTGACATTCATCATCATCATTCTCTATTATTCTTCATCATTCTCTTAAAATCTCATCTATTCTACTTAACATCATATACTTTTAATCTCCAAATCTAATATTCTTCATATTCTTTGATACTTTAAATCTTCTATTCTCTAGACATTGTCTATTCTACCAGATACTTACAATCATTCTCTAGACCAATTTAAGACATTCATTTATGCTCATTCTTCCAAACTTGACTCTTGTTCTTGTTTTTAGTGTCAAGCTTGTGGGGGGGGAAAGGAAATGAGCATTCAATGGACAAAGAAAGGGCGGTTCATGAAGAGGATCCAAGTTGGCGCAAGGTGCTGTACCTTGGTCGGGCGGTTCATGGTCGAGCCTGGTACGTGGCTGGACTTCGCTGGATCGTGGCTGGTCGATGCTGGTACAAGTGGCGCATGAAGCTGGATCGTGGCTGGTCGATGCTGGTACAAGTGGCGCATGAAGCTGGATCGTGGCAGGTCGAAGGTGAGGTGCTGGCCGTGCTAAGGTGTCTGGTTCAAGTAATCTCATGCCAAGGACGAGCTTGGTACATGGTCGGGCTTCTCGACCCGTGGCTGACTTCGCTGGTACATATACGTGGACCTGCTGGATCCTGATCGTTCTGCGGGATAGTATCTTCGACCTGGCCAGGTACTGGATCATGGACGTGCCTATGTCTGTGCTGAGTTTGGAATGGACAAGCTGGAGCTGGAGGTGCAAACAAGGACAATCACATTCAGGGAGTGTCTGGCACAAGCAAGGACAACACAAGAAGTGGGTCTGGTGCAAACAAGGGCATTGAAGGTGTCTGGTGCATTCAAAAGCTTTCAAGGCACAAAGAAGGATATTCCAAAAAGGAGATATCTGGTGCATACAAAGGCTTTCAAGTCACAAACAAGGACATTCAAAGATTAGTCTGGCACACTCAAGGGCTTCCAAGCTGTCTGCCACACTCAAGGGCTTCCAAGCTGTCTGCCAAAACCAAGTGAGCATAAGAAGTGTGCTCAGTCTGTTTCTCTCATGGAGGCCGCAAGTAAGGTCATCAAAATCATCTGTCATCAATTGAGGATTGAACCAATGGCCATCAAGCTACCAAGTCTCATGGAGAAGGAGTAAGCTGATGGAAAGTGATGAATCACCTCAGGACCAAATTCTCTCATCAAAGGTTCTATCTAGGATAAGTTCTTTAAACTCTATGATTTTTAGGTTGAGAATTTGGCTAGATATTATACTTGATACCAGACTTGATATTACTCAAGTTCTGGAATACTAATCTTTATTTTTGAGTTGCTATGATGTTTTTAGATCAGGAAGTGATGAAAACAGTCATAAGCATGACTTACCCTACATCAATTAGTGGAAGCATGGTGGAAAAATGTTTAGGAGATAAGTGTGCTCACTCTACTTAAGCTTAATTCTACAATCTTATTCTCTTGAGTTTGGCTTATTGAAAGTAGAAGGTGAAGCAAAATGAAGCTGGTCAAAGGGGATCAAAAACATATAAGGGAAGAGAACCATGTGATCATGATGAATCCAGAAGAGAACCATGTGATCATGATGAATCCAAAGCCTTAATGTGGAGTCCTTAGAGAGCCAGACTGGTCTAGAACATATCATTCAAATCGCCATCCACTCTTATAAAAGGGAAGTTAAAATCATTCTTACATTATAATGCATTTGTTTAGCTTGTGAGAATTGATACATGCATGTATATGTATGTGAAACAGGTTTAAATTGAAGGCTTTAAGGAAAGCTGGATCATAATCACCTCTTAAAGACAAGGAGTCAAAAGAAAGGGGGGAGAAATGGACCAGACTTAAAAGGAGCTTCAAGACAACCATTCACAAGCGTTTGTCATTAAGGCCTTTATCCAAGGATCTATGGAGCTCTCTGGTGAATTTAAAGCTCATAGATTCAATGGCCAATCCCTAAGCTAAGAAGACTTCACTCTTTTTCCCTTAGTATTGGTTTTGTCCCAAAGGGTTTTCCATACTAAGGTTTTTAATGAGGAAGTTCTTTAAGGTTACAAGCTTGGTTTCTATGAACATTAATCAAGCTTGAAAGGGAGTAAAGAGGAAGAAGGAGGAAGTCTCTTCATCTGTGCAAGTTCAACCATTCACCCATGCTTAAACTTGAGGGGGAGTGTTGGAATGAAGAAGAAATGATGAAAGATGAAAGCCTTCACTTACAAGTATAAAGGCGTGAGTATCTAGGTCAAAGGAGAGTGTCTAAGGCTTGTTTGTGTTCTAGTGTTATGTTATCCTTATAAGCCATTCAAGTATAAGGCTATCCTTGTTTCCAAACAAGCCTAGACTAGATTAGTATAAATACCTTACTCTCTTCACATTTGTAAGTAAGATGAATCATTCTCTTCATAATAATAAAAATAAATCCTTTCTCTCTCTAAAACTCTCTCTTCACCAATGGTGAATCATTATTTCTTATTCTCACAGGCTATGTTTCTAGGATACTCCCCTACTCAGAAAGGATACAAATGCTACAATCCAGAATCTAGAAGGGTTCTGGTGTCTAGGGATGTCAAGTTCCAAGAGAATAAAGGATTCTATGAAGATGGAACTTGGGAAGATCTTAAAGACATATCTACATCAAATTCTGATCAGGCTGAGAACCTAAGGAAAATTTTAGAAAACCTTGGCATAGTCCAGCCTCACCAACCAGCTCCTGTCCATGTACCGCAGCAACAGGGTCCAGGTCCGACTAATAGCTGGCATGATCCGGCTGCATCCAACCGGACGACTTCTGGTCATGACCGTCCAACAAGTGAAACCGTCCCTGAACCTGACCAGTCAACACATGATCCATGTGACGTTGCTTCCAGCTCGTCTCGTCCTACCTTAGTCCCCGGGGCTGTCCATGATTCATCTAGTGGCGCTAGTACTTCAAGTTCATCCAACATTCACTCACTGCCCTCTCCACCATCAAGTCCTCCTGAACAGCATCCTCTTGACCATGAGGGGGGAGAAGAGAGTACACATGCTCAAGATGATATTCTAGTTTCAGCATCAAAAAGGCCAAGGGATCAACCTAATCTTGTACAAGCCGCTTTGGAAGAGGAAACAAATCAACCTATGGCCCTCAGAAGAAGTACAAGGCAGAGGTTCCCAGCTGACAATTGGAAAAATACAAGGGTGTACTACAACCACAATGCAGTAGCACATCATGATCAGGGAGTATGTTCTCTAATTACTATTCCTACTAATCATGTTGCTTTCACTGTGAGTTTAGATAAAGAACAGATTCCTAAAAGCTATGAGGAGGCTATGGAGATTAAGGAATGGAGAGATGCCATTCAAGATGAGAAACAAGCTATGGAGAAGAATGGAACCTATGCCCCAGCCATCTTACCAAAAGGAAAAAAGGCTGTAAGTTCAAAATGGATATTCACCATTAAGTATAAAAGCAATGGTGAGATAGATAGGTATAAAGCTAGGTTGGTGGCTAGAGGATTCACACAGACTTATGGTGAAGACTATAGGGATACCTTTGCTCCAGTAGCTAAACTTCACTCTGTTAATGTTGTTCTTTCTCTTGCTACTAACCTTGAATGGGACTTGTTCCAAATGGATGTTAAGAATGCTTTCTTACAAGGTGAACTAGAGGAAGAAGTGTACATGACACCACCACCAGGTTTGGAAGATGAAGTTAATGGCGGCAACACTCTCAGACTAAGAAAGGCAATCTATGGTCTTAAGCAATCTCCAAGAGCTTGGTATCATAAGCTGAATGTAACTCTAAGGGATAGAGGTTTCAAAAGGTCAGAAGTTGAACACACCCTGTTTACACTTAAGAGTAAGGAAGGTATTGTGGTTATACTTATCTATGTGGATGACATAATCATATCAGGAAGTGATAAAGTTGGTATTGAATCAACTAAAACCTATTTGAAAAGTGTTTTTGATATTAAGGATCTAGGAGAATTGAAATATTTCTTAGGAATTGAAATATGTAGATTCAAGGAAGGTCTCTTCTTATCTCAAAGGAAATATATTGTGGATTTACTAACCTCCACAGGCATGTTTGAAGCTAAACCAGCTAAGACACCCCTTGAAGAAGGCTACAAAATATAACCTGAGGGGGAGCTAGGAAATGACAAGTTTCATGATGCAAAATTGTACAGACAGGTGGTTGGTAAGCTTATTTACTTAACCATCACTAGACCTGACCTATGTTTTGCAGTAAATCAGGTATCTCAACATATGCAAGACCCAAGGACAAGGCATTGGGATATGATCATTCGCATTTTGAGATATCTGCAAGGAACTAAGGAACAAGGTATATGGATGGGATGTAATAAGAACACAGAGGTTATAGGCTATTGTGATGCAGATTGGGCAGGAGACAGAGAAGATAGGAGAAACACAACTGGCTATTGCACTTTCATAGGAGGTAATCTTGTAACTTGGAAGACTAAGAAGCAAAAGGTTGTATCTTGTTCTAGTGCAGAGGCTGAATACAGGGCCATGAGGAAGCTCACAACAGAATGCATTTGGTTGAAGCAACTCCTCTTTGACATTTTAGGCGAGAGCTTAGAATCTCCAATCACTGTCCATTGTGATAATCAAGCTGCCATACACATTGCCTCTAACTCTGTGTTTCATGAGAGAACCAAGCATATTGAGGTTGACTGTCATAAGGTAAGGGAAGCTATTGGAAATGGTACAATTCTACCTTGCTACACAAGGAGTGAAGATCAGCTAGCTGATGTGTTTACCAAAGCTGTAACCTTGAAGACAGGCGGTTCCATCTACCCTAGACTTGGTTTGATGTCTCTTCCACACCAATGATCCCAACATGGAGTGTTATACTCTTTTTCCCTAGAAAAGGTTTTGTCCCAATTGGGTTTTCCTTCTCTAGGTTTTTAATGAGGTAATGCTTCATGGTTGCAAGCTTAGGCATTCTCCATGTCTTAAGCTTGAGGGGGAGTGTTGGAATGAAGGAGAATGATGAATGCATCTAAGTGAAGTATTGGCTACATCTTCATGTGTTTGTCTTAGACTTGTGTAGGTTAATGATAAGTGTATCTCTGTATCCAAACAAGTCTAGAATAGGATTAGTATAAATAGATGTCTCTCACTCTCTTTGTAAGTATGAAAATTCATTCTTCTAAAAATCATAATAAGATCATTCTCTTTTCTCTCTAAATCTCTTTCTCTCTCAATCTCTAATTCTCTCAATCATCAAATCTTTCACTTCTTTCTCTGATTTGGGCTTGGGCTGGACAGACATTAGCCCAACTTGCTCTGGGCTGGAAGGTCCTTTTGCAAGCCCATCTCTTCTGTCTTTATTTCTTCAGTCCAATACTCCCCCTCAAGCTTAGCATTAGGAGTTTGGTAATATGCTAATGCTGAGCTTGGACTTGGCTGACCTTGTCTTCTAGACTTTGGATTTGGTCTTGGCTGCTTTTACTTACTTCTGTCTAATACTGCCCCTCAAGCTTGATCATAAATATCCAAGATCAAGCTTGGAACTTTGAAGAGCTCCCTCATTAAAAACCTTAGCATGGAAAACCCAGTGGGACAAAACCAAGCTAAGGGAAAAAGAGTGGAGCCTTCTTAGCCTAGGGATTGGCCAGTGGGTCTATGAATCTCAGGATCATCTTGATGGACTTCATAGTATTGGACAGGAATAACGAAGAGGGTACCAAGCCATTATGGTGATAGCTAGCCGTGTGATAAGGAAGGAGGAACACATGAGTGATAAGGAAGGAGTATGCGTGTGATAAGGAGTATGAATAAGTGATATACACTCTTGTAAACGGTCCTATAAGCTCATGTGCTTATCCCTAGACCTAATAACCTAGCTAGCTTTCTATTTAAGGGCAGTGTAGCCACTCTTTGTAAAACACACTTGAATAATCGATTTCTTCTAATGGCAAACTTATTCTTCATTCTCTCATTGTTCATAACATAATCATCTATGCAAAACTATCATGGTATCAGAGCGGGTTTGATTCGCTCATAATCTTCTGCACTCTCATTCTCACCAAATCTCTTGTTTGCCTTAATCTTCTCCTTCGTGTTCTTGTATTTCTAAAACCCTCTTTCAAACGCTTTCTCAAACGCTTTCACAAAGATAACTATAGCTGAGTCTGTCTTCTCTAAGGTCTAAAGATCCTCAAAACCATGAGTATTGAGCTGAAGAAGACTAGGTGTGGTTATCTTGAGTGTTGAGTTGTTATAAGAGTTTTGCGTGTTCTTCGCCATTGCTGTACGGACACTCTTCTGGGTTTACTCTATTTCCTTCAAGTTCGACTCTTTCCTCACTTAAGTGGTAGGAGAAGCAACCTTCAGCTCATCCGTGACTAAAAAGGCACAAGAGAAGACGTTGTGCTCAAAGAAGGTGTGTGTCCGTACTCGTCTTCTTCATCCCATCTTGAACCAGAGTCCGTACAAACTCTGTTTTTACTCAGAAAGATAGCTCCTTTGGTCTTAAGATAGGCTATTCTCTTCTTCCCAAGGGCCGTCTTGAAGTCTTAGTAGTGTTATTTGAGTATTGGAGCTTGATAAGCTTCTCATTCCTCCAAAACCCTTGCGTGCTCTGTACGGCTTGCCTTGAATGGAGAATACAAGACCCATGGTTATACCGGTTACCCTCAAAGGTCTCAACTATTTGCTATGGTCTAGAATGGTAAAGACCACTCTGGGTGGTCGTGGTCTTGGAATGCACCTCCTCTTAGATGAAGCTCCACCAAAAGCGTTCCACCAAGAAGATGAACAGGAAATAATGGTCGTTGATGAAGAGAAATGGGTTCAGGAGGATCAGTTTGTTCTATCTATTATTCAAACCTCTCTGGATGCACCCATCTTAGAAGCCTATTCTTACTGTGAAAGTGCTAAGGAGTTATGGGAAACTCTTAAGAAGGTCTATGGCAATACCACAAATCTCAGCAGGGTCTTTGAGGTAAAAAGGGCGATCAACAACCTTCACCAAGAAGACTTAGAATTCACAGCCCACTTTGGCAAGTTTCGCTCCCTCTGGGCTGAACTTGAAATGCTCAGACCAAACTCCACTGATCCAGAGACTCTACTTGCACGGCGTGAACAAGACAAGGTCTTTGGTCTTCTTCTTACTCTTAATCCTATGTATAATGACCTGATCAAACACCTCCTCCGATCAGAAAAGCTCCCAACACTTGAGGAAGTATGTTCCTATATTCAGAGAGAACAAGGATCTCACGGTCTCTTTAGTGGAAAGGGAGAGCTGGTCACCGCAAACAAGGGAGTATACTTCAAATCAGATGAAAGGAGAGGATCATTCTGCGAACACTGCAAGAGGAGGGGTCATACTAAGGAAAAATGCTGGATCCTTCACCCACATCTCAAGCCATCCAAATTCAAAGATGCTAGAGCAAACGTTACCAAGATTAAGGCAGACCAAGGAGCAACATCTTCACGTAGTTCTGAAGGGGATGGTATGGCCGTGATCAATGCTCAAGCTGCGCATGTATCTAACCAAGATCAAGTGGTGAAACGGTCTGAACTAGATGCTCTTATCAAAGCCTTAAAGGAAAGTTATGGTAATGATTTTGGTTTCTCCTTTCATGCTTGTGCTCACTCTGCTCATTCTATAAAACTAGATGAAAGACCATTAGTCATTGATTCTGGTGCATCCCACCATATGATTAGCAATGTTGAATTAATCAAGGATTTAGAACCGGCTAGAGGTCATGTTGTTATTGCTAATGGGGATAGAATTCCAATTAAAGGGGTAGGGAACTTAAAACTATTTGATAGAAAGACTAGAGCTTTCTTCATGCCTGATTTCACATCCAATTTGGTTTCGGTTCATAAGGCAACAAATGATTTGGATTGCAATGTTATCTTCACTCCTAATGATGTGCATTTTCAGGATATTAAGACAAGCAAGTTGCTTGGGAAAGGAATAACTAAGGATGGTCTTTATCTGCTGGGAAAGGATCAACCTTTAGCTTCTGTTTTCAGTTCTTTCAATTCTGCTTCTATTTATGCTAATAATGCACTATGGCATGCTAGATTAGGACATCCCCACTCAAGGGCCTTAAGCCTCATGTTTCCTGATGTTGTGTTTAAAAATGATGATTGTGAAGCTTGTATCATGGGCAAACATTGCAAATCTATCTTCCCTAAGTCTAAAACAGTTTATGAAAGATGCTTTGATCTTGTGCACTCGGATATTTGGACAGCACCTTGCTTATCTAGAGAAAATCAGAAATATTTCATCACCTTTATAGATGAGAAATCTAAATATACCTGGATAACCTTGTTACAATCCAAAGATAGAGCTTTAGAGGCCTTTATAAACTTTCAGAACTATGTTACTAATCATTTCAATGCAAGGATTAAAATCTTCAGGTCAGACAATGGTGGGGAGTATACAGGCCGTGTGTTTAAAGATCATCTTAATAAGCATGGGATTCTTCATCAGACTAGCTGCCCCTATACACCTCAACAGAATGGTGTGGCCGAAAGAAAGAACCGCCACTTAATGGAAGTAGCTCGGTCCATGATGTTCCAATCCAAAGTTCCAAAGAGGTTCTGGGGAGATGCGGTTCTTACAGCTTGCTATCTCATTAACAGAGTTCCCACAAGAGTTCTCAATGATCTCTCACCGTTTGAGGTATTAAATTCTACAAAACCTTCATTAACTCACCTTAAAGTGTTTGGGTGTTTGTGCTTTGTGTTGGTCCCAGGTGAACACAGGACCAAACTTGATGCAAAGAGTACAAAGTCTATCTTCATTGGGTACTCTACTACTCAACGTGGTTACAAATGTTATGACCCTGTGGCCAGAAAGGTGCTTGTGTCCCGGGATGTTAAGTTCATTGAAGAAAGAGGGTATTATGGTGATCAACAATGGGATGATCTAGCTGACTTGACCAGTGTTTCCTCAGATCGAGCCACCAATCTTCGCCACATCTTTGATCACCTTGGCATTCCTATCTCCACGCAACCAGGTTCAGAAAATGTCCAACGTCCACAGTCTTGCTCACATTTGGGCCCTGACCATGCTACGCACGTTCCACATAGTCCAAGTTTGTCTCACCCAAATACTGATGCAAGCTCACCTCAACTTCCACTTGATCGAGAGGGGGGAACACATTTTGAAGAAGTTCAAGATCATGCTCAAACTACTCAGGAAGACCATGATCGCGATATCTCCTCTTCTGAAAGCCTCGACCAACCGGAAGAAGAACATGATCAAGCAGCAGAATCATCACAGCAAGATCCACCTCTAAGAAGAAGTACAAGACTCAGGAAGGATCCATCAAACTGGGTGAATACTAGAGTATATTATAATGCAAGTGCTGTTGCTCATCCATCCCAAGTTGTCTGTTCCTTTGCGTCATTTCCTGAAGAACATAAGGTCTTCATAAGCAGCTTGGATCAAGGACATATTCCTACTTCTTATGAAGAAGCCAAGGAAGTTAAAGTCTGGAGAGATGCTATAAGTGATGAGACAGGAGCCATGGAAAGGAATCACACATGGGATGAAGCTGTGCTACCTAAGGGAAACAAGGCAGTGAGCTCAAAATGGGTGTTTACAATCAAATACAAAAGCAATGGAGATATAGAACGATATAAGGCCAGGCTTGTAGCAAGAGGATTTACTCAGACCTATGGTGAAGATTTTGGTGATACTTTTGCTCCAGTGGCAAAGTTGCATACTGTGAGGATTGTTTTATCTCTGGCAACAAATCTGGAGTGGGAACTGTGGCAGATGGATGTGAGAAATGCTTTCTTGCAAGGAGAGCTAGAAGAAGAAGTCTACATGCGCCCCCCTCCAGGACTTGAAGAAATGGTTCAACCAGGCAATGTCTTAAGATTGAGGAAGGCTATTTATGGATTGAAACAATCTCCTAGAGCCTGGTATCACAAGTTAAGCATGACACTGAGAGATAAAGGATTCAGAAAGTCTGAAGCTGATCACACCCTCTTCACCTTGCCTAGCAAGTCAGGTATCATAGTGGTATTGGTTTACGTGGATGATATTATTATCACTGGTAATGACAGGAAAGGAATTGAAGAAACCAAAGCTTACCTCAAGTCTATATTTGATATTAAGGATTTAGGCTTGCTTAAGTATTTTCTAGGGATTGAAATATGTCGTTCTACAGAGGGGCTATTTCTATCCCAAAGGAAGTATACACTTGATCTATTGTCTGAAACAGGGAAGTTAGATGCAAAACCGGTGACTACACCATTGGAGGATAGTTACAAGGCTATTAGTGAGGGGGAGATTGAAGATCAACCATTTGACAACCCAAAGCTCTACAGAAGACTAGTAGGTAAGTTGATTTATTTAACTCTTACTAGACCTGATCTGTGTTTCTCTGTGAATCAGGTGAGCCAGCATATGCAAGCTCCCAAGGTCCATCACTGGAACATGCTGGAAAGAGTCCTTAGATACCTGAGAGGAACTTCAGACCAAGGAATCTGGATGGGAGCTAACAAGAGTTCAGAGATAGTAGGGTACTGTGATGCAGACTGGGCTGGGGATAGAGAGGACAGGAGATCCACTACTGGCTACTGCACCTTTGTTGGAGGTAACTTAGTTACATGGAAGACAAAGAAACAGAAGATAGTCTCCTGCTCCAGTGCTGAGGCTGAATACCGTGCTATGAAGAAACTCACTAATGAGCTAACATGGATCAAGGCCATTCTGAAGGATTTGGGAATAGAGACAACCAAGCCAATGACCATGCATTGTGATAATCAGGCAGCCATTCATATAGCCTCAAATTCTGTATTCCATGAAAGAACGAAGCACATTGAGGTTGACTGTCACAAAGTGAGGCAAGCCGTGGAGCAAGGGATAGTCTTACCATGCTACACTAGAAGTGTGGATCAGCTTGCAGATATCTTCACCAAAGCTACAACCTCCAAGGTATATGAGTCCATTCTACCAAGATTAGGACTCGTTGATATCTTGCTTCCATGACTCCTCTAACTATGAGCAGTCATACTCTTTTTCCCTTATGTGTGCTTTTGTCCCACTGGGTTTTACACCATAAGGTTTTTAATGAGGTGATTGTTCATAGTTTCCAAGCTAATGATCTTCATCAGAACTTAGCTTGAGGGGGAGTATTGGACAGGAATAACGAAGAGGGTACCAAGCCATTATGGTGATAGCTAGCCGTGTGATAAGGAAGGAGGAACACATGAGTGATAAGGAAGGAGTATGCGTGTGATAAGGAGTATGAATAAGTGATATACACTCTTGTAAACGGTCCTATAAGCTCATGTGCTTATCCCTAGACCTAATAACCTAGCTAGCTTTCTATTTAAGGGCAGTGTAGCCACTCTTTGTAAAACACACTTGAATAATCGATTTCTTCTAATGGAAAACTTATTCTTCATTCTCTCATTGTTCATAACATAATCATCTATGCAAAACTATCACATAGACCCTGGATCATGGCCGCCATAAATGGCAAGTAAGAACTTCCTTCTTGCTTCACACTTTTCTTGAAGCTTCTTCTTATGACCAGCGCTTGTCTCCCTCTCTCTTCTGATCTTTAGTCATTTTGAGATTTGAACTGATCCGGCTTGGTACCTAAGTACCTTGTTTGAACTTGGAATGATAAGGAGGAGTGATGGCTTTAGCTTAATCATTTGAAAAACTCCTCAATCCACCTTTCTTGCCTCTTCTTTGAAGCTTTTGGTTTGATTTGTTGATACCACACTTGTGAACAATCTCCCTTAGCTCCTCTCTCTTCTTTGAGTTTGATTACTCATGCAACTTCATGGGCTGATTAATCATCTTTCTTGATGCAAACACTTATGCTTTGAGCTGATTCATCACCTTCCACCTGCTTGTCCCTCCACTTGTGGGTTTTGACAGCATGATGGCCCTTGGTTCTAGTCTCAAGCTTGTGATGCACCTTGTAGTTTTGTTGTTGTTTCTTCGACCGCTTCTTTCTTTGATCTTTTCAGTATTCAATGTACTGACTTTCTTTATTTTGAAGCTTATCTGGTTCTTAGCAGCTTCTCCAGATACTTATCAACACACACCACCAAGTCTTATGGATCCAATTGTACAGCTTTCTTTAAAACACCAATGCCTAAGCTGATTCATCATCAGCTCCTCCTTGGTTGTAGTGAACTCATACTCATAAGACAACTTCTCCAAAACTGCATTAAAGCTTGATGTGGTTGAGAATGCTCATAAGACAACTTCTTCAAACACTTCTGCAACTCCAAATGTACTTCTTTCAGGCATTGACTGATGTGGTGACTGGCATTCTTTTGTTACTCCATTTCCATTGTGAGAATTATATTGTAGTATCAGTCACTCAGAACTCTGCTTTCTTGGCAGAACCTTGTGGCCACGCCTTTGAGTGCTCCTTGGTAGACTTTGAATTTGGTGCACCCTCAAGACAACTTAACTTCATTGGAGAGGTCTAATCTAATAGGCTTCATCTTCATGAAGTCTGAGAATACTAGATAATTTAGTAGCTTCTCCAGTCTTGCAAATATCCGCCATCACCTTCTCTTTTGATCCCAACATTGTATGCCTCTTCTTTCTCAGAGTTGGTCAGCCTTGTTCAAGGATGAAGACCTTCTCTGCTTCTTCAACTTCAAGTACATTGTGCTGTGTTGGTCACGTCTTTAAATTCCTTGTTGGTGCCATATGATGGATGCTCATCTCACCCCTCCTCAAGCTTGACTCAGAGAATAAGAGTATGAGTCAAGTTTGGAAGGATGAGCATCAATGATCACCAATGATACTGGACCACTTTTCTTCAAGAATGCCTTCTTGTTTGCGTTAGCTATGCTCTCCAACTTCAGGAATATAAATCCTTTGATGTAGGCTCTGATAGGAGGAGGCTGCTTCCACCTTCAGGAATATACACTCTCTGGTGTAGGCTCTGATATGTGGTGTCATTTCTTGTTGGCTTTTGTATTCCAAGCCAAATTGCCTCATGATTTTGACGGATTGACTGCCTTCTATGCAGCATAGGTGGCCTCCCATTTCTTCACTCAGGAATATATCCTTGAAGGATAGGCTCTAATGTGTAAGGTATTGGTGGAGTGCCATTCTTGCCAATATGTTCACTCCTTTAGTTCTTCATTTGGTTTTGCTTTGTATGAATCCATGCTTGCCATCTTTTCTTTGAGGCTCTCAAGGTCTCCTTTACCCTTAAACAAGTCATAAAGAAGAAGAATTTTAAGTATGCCATGAGGAATATCAAAGTTATAAATGTGCAAGTAAGAGTTCATATAAAACAGTAGCAAAGATCAATTCAACTAAAGTAATGAATTTCAACAATTTAGATGAGATAGAATTTATGTGTATAGAGTGTGAGTAACTAGAGATTAGAGTATAAGTAACCAAGATTTTAAGAGACTGATTGAGTATAAGAAGAATTAAGAGAATGGAACAGAGAATAAAAGGATCCCTTAAGGATTTTTGGATTCATCATGCTTCCTTATACTTTTGAGAGTAAAGGAAAAACATGGTTCACTTCCCTTAAGTGGTTTTGAAGAGGACTTTTGGATTCATCTTATAAGTTTTAGAGATTCAAGTTTATAGAGTTTTAGAGAGTTTTAGAGAGCTAGAGAGATTTAGGGAGTTTAGAGAGTATGAGAAACATGTTTTTATTATTCGAATTGCTTGAATACAAGAGAAGGCCTTAGAGGTCCTTTTATAGCAAAATAAATAAACCTAGGTGCTTCTACTTTAGGTAAAGATGAGAGGACTCCTTTTGTGCTGGCGGCTTCCTTCCCCTTTTGTGCTGGCATGGATGAGTCACCAGCCCTTCTAGAAGATCCTACTAGCCGTTAGCACCCTCATTTCCTTTGATTGAATGCACCTTCATTCCAACACTCCCCCTCAAGTTTAAATCATTGGTGAATGATTAAAACTTGGACACCAAGAGGATTCACCTCATTAAAAACCTTGAAATGCAAAACCCAGTGGGACAAAAGCATTTTAAGGGAAAAAGAGTATGAATCCTTCTTGATAGGGAAGTTACTGGAATGGGAGAGATGTGAGTCCAAGCTTTGAATGAATGAACTCACAAACCCTTACACTTGCTGCCTTAGTGAATATGTCTGCCAATTGATCAGAACTCTTGGTATAGCATGGAAGTATAATTCCTTGAGCCACGGCCTCTCTCACCTTGTGGCAGTCAACTTCAATGTGCTTAGTGCGTTCATGAAAGACAGAATTGGATGCAATATGAATGGCCGCCTGGTTGTCACAATGCATTGTGATTGGTGTATTGCTTTCAATGTTGAAGTCTTTGAGGAGAGCCTTTAGCCATATACACTCAGTGGTTAGTTTCCTCATGGCCCGGTACTCAGCTTCAGCACTTGAGCAGGATACTACCTTCTGCTTCTTGGTCTTCCAAGTGACAAGATTTCCTCCTATAAAGGTGCAATATCCTGTGGTTGATTTCCTGTCTTTCCTATCCCCAGCCCAATCAGCATCACAGTAGCCAACGATCTCAGCATTCTTATTCTTTCCCATCCAAACTCCTTGAGTGTAAGTCCCTTTAAGATATCTTAAGATGCGTTGAATCATCATCCAGTGGTTCTTCTTAGGAGCTTGCATATACTGGCTTACCTGATTCACAGCAAAACATAAGTCAGGTCTTGTAATAGTTAAGTATATGAGCTTACCAACAAGTTTTCTGTAGAGCTTAGGGTCTTCGAATGCTTCTCCTTCTGGCTCCCCCTCAGTTTCAACTTTGTATCCTTCCTCTAAGGGGGTTCTAACCGCCTTTGCCTCCATCATTCCTGCATTGGTTAGTAGGTCTCTAACATATTTTCTTTGTGAGATAAACAGTCCATCTTTAAACCTGCATACTTCAATGCCCAAGAAATACTTAAGTTCACCAAGATCTTTTATATCAAACATAGACTTAAGGTATTCTTTTGTAGAAGCAATTCCTACCTTGTCATTCCCTGAGATGATAATATCATCTACATATATGAGAATGACAACTATACCTTCTTGGCTGTGGAGGGTGAACAAGGTGTGATCGGATTCAGATCTCCTAAAGCCTCTGTCTCTGAGAGTAACATTCAACTTGTGGTACCAGGCTCTAGGAGACTGTTTTAGCCCGTAAATTGCCTTTCTTAGTCTCAGGACTTTCCCTGGTGCAACAGAGTCTTCTAATCCAGGTGGTGGAGTCATGTAGACTTCTTCTTCTAGTTCTCCTTGTAGAAATGCGTTTTTGACATCCATTTGCCATAGCTCCCATTCCAAGTTTGCAGCTAGAGAGAGGACCACCCTGATTGTGTGCATCTTTGCCACTGGGGCAAATGTGTCTCTATAGTCATCTCCATAGGTTTGTGTGAAGCCTCTTGCGACTAGTCTAGCCTTGTGCCTTTCAATCTCTCCATTGCTTTGGTACTTAATAGTGAAGATCCATCTGGAGCTAACAGCCTTCTTTCCCTTAGGTAAGTCTGACTCATCCCATGTATGATTCTTTTCCATTGCTTTCCTTTCATCTGTTACAGCATCCCGCCAGACCTTAATGTCCTTTGCTTCATCATAGCTTCTAGGCGCAGATTCTTGATCTAAGCTTCCAATGAACACTTGATGGCCTTGAGGGATTTGTACTAAGGAGCACACGGCTTGAGCAGGGTGAGCTACCGCATTATTATTGAAGTAAACCCTGGTATTCTTCCAGTTCTCAGCTGGAAATCTTTGCCGAGTACTTCTTCTGAGTTCAAGAGGAGCTTGATTTTGGATGGGACCTTCAGTGGGACCTTGAGTTCTTTGTGAACTTGATTCATCTTCTGAGCCTTGAGTACTTCCTGTTCTATCTTCTGAGCCTTGTCTATTACCCTCAGTCTCTGCCTGTTCTTTCTCCGGTCCTGAATCCATGTGATCAACAATTGAATCCTCTTGATCATGACCAGAGAATTGTTGCTCCCCCTCAGGATTAAGAGGATGAAGGGGATGATGGCTAGGAGAACCGTGAGGTGAGGAAATGCCAAGTCCTTCTAATATCTTCCTTAAGTTCTCAGCTCGATCAGGAGAGTGGGTAGAGATGTCCTTGATTGAATCCCATGTCCCTTCTTCAAAATAACTTGTAGTCTCTAAGAACTTAACATCCCGTGAGATGAGAACACGATTTGTCTCAGCATTGTAGCATTTATATCCCTTCTGTGTCGTGGAATAGCCCAGGAACATGGCTTTAGTGCTTTTGGCGTCTAGTTTTTATTGGACAGTGGCGTTACTAAAGGCAGCTCAGTCTAGTGTGATAAGCACTCTGGTCACTTGATAAGGAAGGGATAGTCACACATGATAAGATGAGAAGATAAGGAAGCATGTATGTTGATAAGTTCAGTTGCAACGGTCCTATATGTACTCTTACTTATCCCTAGCCTAGGCGACCTAGGAGTCTTTCTATTTAAGGCTATGCAGCCTCCTTGTAATCGCTCACTCTAATATAATAAGATTCTATTCTATTCCTCTTATGGCTAAACTCTATATGTTCTTGATATGTTCTTGATGTTTATAATCTAATCTATTCAAAACTTCTCCTTAATCTTTCCTAAAACTAACATGGTATCAGAGCAGGATATGATTCTCACATAGCTTCCGCATTCTTAAACTCATTCCTTCTCTTCTACTCTTTATATTTCTGGCTATACCCCAAACGCTTCCCTTGAGATAAACATGTTTAAGTCTGTCTTCTCTGAGATCCAGGATCCTCAGAACCATGGGTGATGAGTTGAAGAAGACTAGGCATGGTTATCTCTCGCGTTTAAGTTGTTTTCAAGTTTAGCCGGCTTTTTCACCATTGTTGTACGGACACATTTCTGGATAGTGAGTTCTTAGTGTAAAAATAGCTGCTTTCTGTGTTGGGGTAGTAAAAGGAGTAAGCTTGAACTCATTCATGGCCTAAATAATACAAGGGGAGTTGTTTAGAGCTAAGTGGGTGTGTGTCCGTACTCACCTTCTTCGACCAAACCCGAACCAGAGTCCGTACACTACACCAAAACTGTCTAAAAATAGCTCATTTATCCTAAAGGTAGGTCATTTCTAGCTTACCAAAGAACGGCTTAAGGTCTTAGAAGAGTAGAGTTGCATCCTGAGCATAAACCTTCTTAAACCTTGTGCACCCTGTTTTTCTCAAACCCTCGTGTTCTCAAACCCTCGTGTTTTTCATAAAACCTACCCCTTTCAAGATGGAGAACACACGGCCCATGGTCATTCCAGTCACCCTCAAAGGCCTTAACTACCTTCTCTGGTCTAGAATGGTAAAAACTACTCTCGGTGGCCGAGGACTTGGAATGCATCTCCTTCTTGATGAAGCTCCACCTAAGACGTTTCAACAGGAGGATGGACAGGAGATTATGATTGTGGATGAAGAAAAATGGATTCAAGAGGATCAGTTTGTTCTGTCTATCATTCAAAGTTCATTGGATGGACCTATCTTGGAGGCATACTCGTATTGTGAAAGTGCTAGGGAGCTATGGGAAACACTCAAGAAGGTTTACGGTAACACTACAAATTTAAGTAGGGTGTTTGAAGTGAAGAGAGCAATCAACAACCTTCACCAAGAGGACTTGGAGTTTACAGCTCATTTTGGCAAGTATCGCTCCTTGTGGGCTGAGCTTGAAATGTTGAGACCGAACTCAACTGATCCAGAGGTTCTCCTTGCAAGACGTGAACAAGACAAGGTCTTTGGTCTCCTTCTCACCCTGAATCCTATGTACAATGACTTGATCAAGCACCTCCTGAGATCAGATAAGCTTCCATCCCTAGAAGAAGTTTGCGCTTACATCCAGAGGGAACAAGGCTCTCATGGTCTTCTAAGTGGAAAGGGAGAGCTTGTGACAGCAAACAAAGGTGTCTACTTCAAGCAAGATGACAGAAGGGGGTCGTTCTGTGAGCACTGCAAGAGGAAGGGCCATACTAAGGAAAAATGCTGGATTCTCCACCCACATCTCAAGCCATCCAAGTTCAGAGATGTCCGAGCCAATATCACCAAGGCTAAAGCTGACCAGGGAACATCCTCACGCAATCCAGAGGAAGATGGAATGGCGGTGATCAATGCTCAAGCTGCACAAGTAGCCGGTCAAGATCAAGTGGTGAAGCGGTCAGAACTGGATGCTCTTATCAAAGCCCTGAAAGAAAGCTATGGTAATGGTATGGGGTTCTCTTTTCATGCTACTGCTCATACTATAAAACTGGATGAAAGACCATAAGTGATTGATTCTGGAGCATCCCATCATATGATTAGCAATATTGAACTGATTAAGGACTTAGAACCGGCTAAGGGTCATGTTGTGATTGCAAATGGGGATAGAATTCCAATTAAAGGGGTAGGAAACTTAGAACTATTTGATAGAAAGACTAGAGCTTTCTTTATGCCTGATTTCACCTCTAATTTAGTTTCTGTTCATAAGGCCACAAATGACTTGGATTGCAATGTTATCTTCACTCCTAATGATGTACATTTTCAGGATATTAAGACAAGCAAGTTGCTTGGGAAAGGAAGAACTAAGGATGGTCTTTATCTGCTGGGAAATGATCAACCTTTAGCTTCTGTTTTATGTTCTTTAAATTCTACTCCTGTTTATGCTAATAATGTGTTATGGCACGCTAGACTAGGACACCCTCACTCTCGGGCTTTAGGCTTGATGTTACCTAATGTTGTGTTTAAAAATGATAATTGTGAGGCATGTATCTTAGGTAAACATTGCAAGTCTGTTTTCACTAAGTCTGGAACCGTTTATGAAAAGTGTTTTGATCTTGTGCATTCAGATGTGTGGACTGCTCCTTGCTTATCTAGAGAGAATCAGAAATATTTCATTACTTTCATAGATGAGAAATCCAAATACACATGGATAACCTTAATGCAATCAAAGGATAGAGCTTTAGAGGCCTTTGTGAACTTTCAAAATTATATCACTAACCACTTCAATGCAAAGATTAAAATCTTTAGAACAGACAATGGTGGAGAGTATACAAGTCATGCCTTCAGAGATCATCTCAATAAGCACGGAATTCTCCATCAAACGAGTTGTCCCTACACACCCCAACAGAATGGTGTGGCTAAGAGAAAGAATCGTCACCTGATGGAAGTAGCCAGGGCAATGATGTTTCATACAAAGGTTCCTAAGAGGTTTTGGGGAGATGCTGTCCTTACCGCATGTTATCTTATTAACAGGACTCCTACCCGAGTCCTCAATGATCTCTCCCCATTTGAGGTATTAAACGCTCTTAAACCTTCTCTAACCCACTTGAGAGTGTTTGGTTGCCTGTGCTTTGTTTTGATTCCAGGAGAGAACCGAACCAAGCTTGACGCTAAGAGTGCACGGTCCATGTTCATTGGGTATTCTACTACCCAAAGAGGCTACAAGTGCTATGACCCTGAAGCTAGGAAGGTGTTGGTGTCTCGTGATGTTAAGTTTATTGAGAACACTGGCTACTATAGTGATCAAAAGTGGGATAACTTGGTTGATCTTGCTGGTTCTTCCCTGGACCGGGCCACTAGCCTTCGGAATATCCTTGATCATCTTGGCATACCTTCACCATTCCAACCTGGTTCTACCGGTGTTCCATGTCCTCAACCTAGTTCATGTCCTGTTCCTGGCTTGGCTCCTGTTCAACCAGCTGTCCCGCATGAAATTACCTCGACCTGGTCAGAACCTAGCTCACCCGGAGGTGGTCCAACATATTGGACAGGAATAACGAAGAGGGTACCAAGCCATTATGGTGATAGCTAGCCGTGTGATAAGGAAGGAGGAACACATGAGTGATAAGGAAGGAGTATGCGTGTGATAAGGAGTATGAATAAGTGATATACACTCTTGTAAACGGTCCTATAAGCTCATGTGCTTATCCCTAGACCTAATAACCTAGCTAGCTTTCTATTTAAGGGCAGTGTAGCCACTCTTTGTATAATACACTTGAATAATCGATTTCTTCTTATGGCAAACTTATTCTTCATTCTCTTTCTCTCATTGTTCATAACATAATCATTTATGCAAAACTATCATGGTATCAGAGCGGGTTTGATTCGCTCATAATCTTCTGCACTCTCATTCTCACCAAATCTCTTGTTTGCCTTAATCTTCTCCTTCGTGTTCTTGTATTTCTAAAACCCTCTTTCAAACGCTTTCTCAAACGCTTTCACAAAGATAACTATAGCTGAGTCTGTCTTCTCTAAGGTCTAAAGATCCTCAAAACCATGAGTATTGAGCTGAAGAAGACTAGGTGTGGTTATCTTGAGTGTTGAGTTGTTATAAGAGTTTTGCGTGTTCTTCGCCATTGCTGTACGGACACTCTTCTGGGTTTACTCTATTTCCTTCAAGTTCGTCTCTTTCCTCACTTAAGTGGTAGGAGAAGCAACCTTCAGCTCATCCGTGACTAAAAAGGCACAAGAGAAGACGTTGTGCTCAAAGAAAGTGTGTGTCCGTACTCGTCTTCTTCGTCCCGTCTCGAACCAGAGTCCGTACAAACTCTGTTTTTACTCAGAAAGATAGCTCCTTTGGTCTTAAGATAGGCTATTCTCTTCTTCCCAAGGGCCGTCTTGAAGTCTTAGTAGTGTTATTTGAGTATTGGAGCTTGATAAGCTTCTCATTCTTCCAAAACCCTTGCGTGCTCTGTACGGCTTGCCTTGAATGGAGAATACAAGACCCATGGTTATACCGGTTACCCTCAAAGGTCTCAACTATTTGCTATGGTCTAGAATGGTAAAGACCACTCTGGGTGGTCGTGGTCTTGGAATGCACCTCCTCTTAGATGAAGCTCCACCAAAAGCGTTCCACCAAGAAGATGAACAGGAAATAATGGTCGTTGATGAAGAGAAATGGGTTCAGGAGGATCAGTTTGTTCTATCTATTATTCAAACCTCTCTGGATGCACCCATCTTAGAAGCCTATTCTTACTGTGAAAGTGCTAAGGAGTTATGGGAAACTCTTAAGAAGGTCTATGGCAATACCACAAATCTCAGCAGGGTCTTTGAGGTAAAAAGGGCGATCAACAACCTTCACCAAGAAGACTTAGAATTCACAGCCCACTTTGGCAAGTTTCGCTCCCTCTGGGCTGAGCTTGAAATGCTCAGACCAAACTCCACTGATCCAGAGACTCTACTTGCACGGCGTGAACAAGACAAGGTCTTTGGCCTTCTTCTTACTCTTAATCCTATGTATAATGACCTGATCAAACACCTCCTCCGATCAGAAAAGCTCCCAACACTTGAGGAAGTATGTTCCTATATTCAGAGAGAACAAGGATCTCACGGTCTCTTTAGTGGAAAGGGAGAGCTGGTCACCGCAAACAAGGGAGTATACTTCAAACCAGATGAAAGGAGAGGATCATTCTGCGAACACTGCAAGAGGAGGGGTCATACTAAGGAAAAATGCTGGATCCTTCACCCACATCTCAAGCCATCCAAATTCAAAGATGCTAGAGCAAACGTTACCAAGATTAAGGCAGACCAAGGAGCAACATCTTCACGTAGTTCTGAAGGGGATGGTATGGCCGTGATCAATGCTCAAGCTGCGCATGTATCTAACCAAGATCAAGTGGTGAAACGGTCTGAACTAGATGCTCTTATCAAAGCCTTAAAGGAAAGTTATGGTAATGATTTTGGTTTCTCCTTTCATGCTTGTGCTCACTCTGCTCATTCTATAAAACTAGATGAAAGACCATTAGTCATTGATTCTGGTGCATCCCACCATATGATTAGCAATGTTGAATTAATCAAGGATTTAGAACCGGCTAGAGGTCATGTTGTTATTGCTAATGGGGATAGAATTCCAATTAAAGGGGTAGGGAACTTAAAACTATTTGATAGAAAGACTAGAGCTTTCTTCATGCCTGATTTCACATCTAATTTGGTTTCGGTTCATAAGGCAACAAATGATTTGGATTGCAATGTTATCTTCACTCCTAATGATGTGCATTTTCAGGATATTAAGACAAGCAAGTTGCTTGGGAAAGGAATAACTAAGGATGGTCTTTATCTGCTGGGAAAGGATCAACCTTTAGCTTCTGTTTTCAGTTCTTTCAATTCTGTTTCTATTTATGCTAATAATGCACTATGGCATGCTAGATTAGGACATCCCCACTCAAGGGCCTTAAGCCTCATGTTTCCTGATGTTGTGTTTAAAAATGATGATTGTGAAGCTTGTATCATGGGCAAACATTGCAAATCTATCTTCCCTAAGTCTAAAACAGTTTATGAAAGATGCTTTGATCTTGTGCACTCGGATATTTGGACAGCACCTTGCTTATCTAGAGAAAATCAGAAATATTTCATCACCTTTATAGATGAGAAATCTAAATATACCTGGATAACCTTGTTACAATCCAAAGATAGAGCTTTAGAGGCCTTTATAAACTTTCAGAACTATGTTACTAATCATTTCAATGCAAGGATTAAAATCTTCAGGTCAGACAATGGTGGGGAGTATACAGGCCGTGTGTTTAAAGATCATCTTAATAAGCATGGGATTCTTCATCAGACTAGCTGCCCCTATACACCTCAACAGAATGGTGTGGCCGAAAGAAAGAACCGCCACTTAATGGAAGTAGCTCGGTCCATGATGTTCCAATCCAAAGTTCCAAAGAGGTTCTAGGGAGATGCGGTTCTTACAGCTTGCTATCTCATTAACAGAGTTCCCACAAGAGTTCTCAATGATCTCTCACCGTTTGAGGTATTAAATTCTACAAAACCTTCATTAACTCACCTTAAAGTGTTTGGGTGTTTGTGCTTTGTGTTGGTCCCAGGTGAACACAGGACCAAACTTGATGCAAAGAGTACAAAGTCTATCTTCATTGGGTACTCTACTACTCAACGTGGTTACAAATGTTATGACCCTGTGGCCAGAAAGGTGCTTGTGTCCCGGGATGTTAAGTTCATTGAAGAAAGAGGGTATTATGGTGATCAACAATGGGATGATCTAGCTGACTTGACCAGTGTTTCCTCAGATCGGGCCACCAATCTTCGACACATCTTTGATCACCTTGGCATTCCTATCTCCACGCAACCAGGTTCAGAAAATGTCCAACGTCCACAGTCTTGCTCACATTTGGGCCCTGACCATGCTACGCACGTTCCACATAGTCCAAGTTTGTCTCACCCAAATACTGATGCAAGCTCACCTCAACTTCCACTTGATCGAGAGGGGGGAACACATTTTGAAGAAGTTCAAGATCATGCTCAAACTACTCAGGAAGACCATGACCGCGATATCTCCTCTTCTGAAAGCCTCGACCAACCGGAAGAAGAACATGATCAAGCAGCAGAATCATCACAGCAAGATCCACCTCTAAGAAGAAGTACAAGACTCAGGAAGGATCCATCAAACTGGGTGAATACTAGAGTATATTATAATGCAAGTGCTGTTGCTCATCCATCCCAAGTTGTCTGTTCCTTTGCGTCATTTCCTGAAGAACATAAGGTCTTCATAAGCAGCTTGGATCAAGGACATATTCCTACTTCTTATGAAGAAGCCAAGGAAGTTAAAGTCTGGAGAGATGCTATAAGTGATGAGACAGGAGCCATGGAAAGGAATCACACATGGGATGAAGCTGTGCTACCTAAGGGAAAGAAGGCAGTGAGCTCAAAATGGGTGTTTACAATCAAATACAAAAGCAATGGAGATATAGAACGATATAAGGCCAGGCTTGTAGCAAGAGGATTTACTCAGACCTATGGTGAAGATTTTGGTGATACTTTTGCTCCAGTGGCAAAGTTGCATACTGTGAGGATTGTTTTATCTCTGGCAACAAATCTGGAGTGGGAACTGTGGCAGATGGATGTGAGAAATGCTTTCTTGCAAGGAGAGCTAGAAGAAGAAGTCTACATGCGTCCTCCTCCAGGGCTTGAAGAAATGGTTCAACCAGGCAATGTCTTAAGATTGAGGAAGGCTATTTATGGATTGAAACAATCTCCTAGAGCCTGGTATCACAAGTTAAGCATGACACTGAGAGATAAAGGATTCAGAAAGTCTGAAGCTGATCACACCCTCTTCACCTTGCCTAGCAAGTCAGGTATCATTGTGGTATTGGTTTACGTGGATGATATTATTATCACTGGTAATGACAGGAAAGGAATTGAAGAAACCAAAGCTTACCTCAAGTCTATATTTGATATTAAGGATTTAGGCTTGCTTAAGTATTTTCTAGGGATTGAAATATGTCGTTCTACAGAAGGGCTATTTCTATCCCAAAGGAAGTATACACTTGATCTATTGTCTGAAACAGGGAAGTTAGATGCAAAACCGGTGACTACACCATTGGAGGATAGTTACAAGGCTATTAGTGAGGGGGAGATTGAAGATCAACCATTTGACAACCCAAAGCTCTACAGAAGACTAGTAGGTAAGTTGATTTATTTAACTCTTACTAGACCTGATCTGTGTTTCTCTGTGAATCAGGTGAGCCAGCATATGCAAGCTCCCAAGGTCCATCACTGGAACATGCTGGAAAGAGTCCTTAGATACCTGAGAGGAACTTCAGACCAAGGAATCTGGATGGGAGCTAACAAGAGTTCAGAGATAGTAGGGTACTGTGATGCAGACTGGGCTGGGGATAGAGAGGACAGGAGATCCACTACTGGCTACTGCACCTTTGTTGGAGGTAACTTAGTTACATGGAAGACAAAGAAACAGAAGATAGTCTCCTGCTCCAGTGCTGAGGCTGAATACCGTGCTATGAAGAAACTCACTAATGAGCTAACATGGATCAAGGCCATTCTGAAGGATTTGGGAATAGAGACAACCAAGCCAATGACCATGCATTGTGATAATCAGGCAGCCATTCATATAGCCTCAAATTCTGTATTCCATGAAAGAACGAAGCACATTGAGGTTGACTGTCACAAAGTGAGGCAAGCCGTGGAGCAAGGGATAGTCTTACCATGCTACACTAGAAGTGTGGATCAGCTTGCAGATATCTTCACCAAAGCTACAACCTCCAAGGTATATGAGTCCATTCTACCAAGATTAGGACTCGTTGATATCTTGCTTCCATGACTCCTCTAACTATGAGCAGTCATACTCTTTTTCCCTTATGTGTGCTTTTGTCCCACTGGGTTTTACACCATAAGGTTTTTAATGAGGTGATTGTTCATAGTTTCCAAGCTAATGATCTTCATCAGAACTTAGCTTGAGGGGGAGTATTGGACAGGAATAACGAAGAGGGTACCAAGCCATTATGGTGATAGCTAGCCGTGTGATAAGGAAGGAGGAACACATGAGTGATAAGGAAGGAGTATGCGTGTGATAAGGAGTATGAATAAGTGATATACACTCTTGTAAACGGTCCTATAAGCTCATGTGCTTATCCCTAGACCTAATAACCTAGCTAGCTTTCTATTTAAGGGCAGTGTAGCCACTCTTTGTATAATACACTTGAATAATCGATTTCTTCTTATGGCAAACTTATTCTTCATTCTCTTTCTCTCATTGTTCATAACATAATCATTTATGCAAAACTATCACAACATTGTCCCGGACTGGACCAAGCTTGCCGCAGCAAGACCTTAACTCTTCCCGGCCAGACATTGATCGTGAGGGGGGACATCTTGAAGAAGACAGTGATCAAGAGAGGACCGGCTCTTCTTCTGAAGGTCACGATCAAAGGCAAGAGCGGGAAGAAGAACCATCAGGGACAGCTCAACCTCTAAGGAGAAGCACAAGACTCAGGAAGGATCCATCAAACTGGGTGAACACAAGGGTCTATTACAATGCAAATGCGGTTGCTCACCCCTCTCAAGTTGTTTGCTCATTTGCTTCATTCCCTGAAGAGCACAAGACCTTTATTAGCAGCCTGGATCAGGGACACATTCCAACATCCTATGAAGAGGCTAAGGAACTCAAAGTCTGGAGGGATGCTATAAGTGATGAGACAGAGGCCATGGAAAGGAATCACACATGGGATGAAGCCGTGTTACCCAAGGGAAAGAAGGCAGTGAGCTCAAAGTGGGTATTTACGATCAAATACAAGAGTAATGGAGATGTGGAAAGATATAAGGCCAGGTTGGTCGCAAGAGGCTTCACTCAGACCTATGGAGAAGATTTTGGTGATACCTTTGCCCCTGTAGCAAAACTCCATACCGTGAGGATTGTCCTATCCTTAGCAACAAATCTGGATTGGGAATTGTGGCAGATGGATGTAAAGAATGCCTTCTTGCAAGGAGAGCTAGAGGAAGAGGTGTACATGCGGCCACCTCCAGGTCTAGAAGGGATTGTTCAACCAGGCAAGGTCTTGAGATTGAGAAAGGCTATTTATGGATTAAAACAATCACCTAGGGCCTGGTATCACAAGTTAAGCATGACACTAAGGGACAGAGGATTCAGGAAATCAGAAGCTGATCACACACTGTTCACATCTCCTAGCCGGTCAGGTATCATAGTTGTGTTGGTCTATGTGGATGATATCATTATCACAGGTGATGATAGGGAAGGGATCAAGGAAACCAAAGCCTACCTTAAGTCCATCTTTGACATTAAAGATTTAGGCTTGCTTAAGTATTTCCTAGGGATTGAGATATGTCGCTCTAAAGAGGGATTATTCTTATCTCAAAGGAAATACACACTTGACCTTTTGTCTGAAACAGGAAAGCTAGATGCAAAACCAGTGACCACACCTCTGGAGGACAGTTACAAAGCTATCAATGAGGGGGAGCTTGAAGATCAACCATTCAATAATCCGCAACTCTACAGAAGACTAGTAGGTAAGTTAATCTATTTAACTCTTACTAGACCTGATCTTTGCTTTTCTGTGAATCAGGTTAGCCAGCATATGCAAGAGCCGAAGGTCCATCATTGGAACATGCTGGAGAGAATTCTTAGATACTTGAGAGGAACTTCTGAGCAAGGAATCTGGATGGGAGCCAATGGAAGCTCAGAAATAGTGGGATACTGTGATGCTGACTGGGCTGGTGATAGAGAAGACAGGAGGTCTACCACAGGCTACTGTACCTTTGTTGGTGGAAACTTGGTCACATGGAAGACAAAGAAGCAGAAGATTGTGTCTTGTTCAAGCGCAGAGGCTGAATATCGTGCAATGAAGAAGCTCACCAATGAGTTAACATGGATCAAGGCCATTCTGAAGGACTTGGGTATAGAAACAGTTAGACCAATGACCATGCATTGCGACAACCAAGCAGCCATTCACATAGCATCCAATTCTGTATTCCACGAGAGAACTAAACACATAGAAGTTGACTGTCACAAGGTGAGGCAAGCAGTGGAGCAAGGAGTAGTCTTACCATGCTACACCAGAAGTATGGATCAACTTGCGGATATCTTCACCAAGGCAACAACTTCTAAGGTATATGAGTCCATTCTACCTAGGCTTGGACTCTTTGATATGTCTTATCCATGAATCCTCTAATCATAAGCAATCATACTCTTTTTCCCTTATGGTGCTTTTGTCCCATTGGGTTTTACATCATAAGGTTTTTAATGAGGTGGTTGTTTATGATTTCCAAGCTAAGTTCTTCATCAGAATTTAGCTTGAGGGGGAGTATTGGACAGTGGCGTTACTAAAGGCAGCTCAGTCTAGTGTGATAAGCACTCTGGTCACTTGATAAGGAAGGGATAGTCACACATGATAAGATGAGAAGATAAGGAAGCATGTCTGTTGATAAGTTCAGTTGCAACGGTCCTATATGTACTCTTACTTATCCCTAGCCTAGGCGACCTAGGAGTCTTTCTATTTAAGGCTATGCAGCCTCCTTGTAATCGCTCACTCTAATATAATAAGATTCTATTCTATTCCTCTTATGGCTAAACTCTATATGTTCTTGATATGTTCTTGATGTTTATAATCTAATCTATTCAAAACTTCTCCTTAATCTTTCCTAAAACTAACAGTTTTGTCCTTTGTTCTCCTGGAATCAACACATAGCAAACACACCCAAAAACTCTAATATGATCAAGTTGAGGTTTAGACTTTGTAAGTACCTCGAATGGGGATTGATCTAGTAATGTCTTGGTTGGAATACGGTTGATCAGGTAGCAAGCTGCAAGTAATGCATCTCCCCAGAAATCTGGTTGTGTGTCTTCAAGCACATACAAGTCATCCTTGGACACTCCCTTTCCAAACACCTTATTAGTCTTAATATCCTGAAAGTAAACATCATTAGGACCAAATATAGCATAGCAATTAAGATCAGAGGTTGTTTTCTTAACACTTAGCAAGTTTGAGGTGAATGTGGGCATATAGAAGGCTGTTGATTCTTTGTTAAACAATTTCAGGTTTCCAATTCCTCTTATTGGTATCTTATCACCATTAGCTATTACTACATCTCCTAAAGCCGGTTTCATATTGATAAGTAGATTTTTGTCACTAATCATGTGATGAGAAGCTCCTGAATCTACAATAAGTGGCTTAGTGAGATTTAGAGCTTGAAAAGAGTTACCAGAGGTATTAGCTTCCTTAAGTGCTTTTATCAGTGCATCAAGGTCCGATTTTCTAACGAATTCTTGTTGAAATGTTGCAAGGGCTTTCCCTTCTTCATTGGTTGGCGTGGATGAGCTAGTGCTAGCCTTGGCTCTTGCCTCATGAGTTGCTTCTTGGGAGAGATTGGCCCTTGGTTGGTTTACCCATTTTGGCTTTAAGTGTGGATGGAGAATCCAACACTTGTCCTTAGTGTGGCCTTCTTTCTTGCAATAATCACAGAATCCTCTTCTTTCCCCACGGTTCAAGCCTCCTTTCTGGTAGGTGTTTGCCTTGTTGGCTGTGATGAGCTCTCCTTTGCCTCCAAAGAGGCCTAATGATCCTTGTTCCTTCTGAATCTTATTGCATACTTCTTCAAGACTTGGAAGAGTGTCTGACCTTAAGATATGCTTGATAAGATCATTGTAAGTTGGGTTTAGAGTCAAGAGGAGTCCAAAGACCTTATCTTGCTCACGTCTTTCATTTAGCACCTTGGGATCCATGGTGCTTGGTCTAAGCATTTCAAGTTCAGCCCACAATGATCTGAACTTGCCAAAGTGTTGAGTGAACTCCATGTTTTCTTGAGTTAACTCATTAATGGCCTTCTTTACTTCAAAGACACGACTGAGATTGGAAGTGTTGCCATAAACATTTTGAAGTGTCTCCCATAACTCCTTGGCTGTCTCACAATAAGAATAAGCTTCAAGGAGAGATGCTTCAAGGGAGTTTTGGATCACGGATAGCACCAGTTGGTCTTCTTGAAACCACCGGTCTTTATTCATGATGGCGACTTCTTGGCCACCTTCTTCAGTCATGGCAATGGAAGTTTCACTCTTGAGGATGTGGCTCCATAAGCCACGGCTACACAACACTGTCTTGGTGGTTCTAGCCCATAAAAGGTAGTTGACCCCTTTCAGTGTCACTGGAACAACCACTCTTGAACTTTCCTTGGTGTTTACACACGTTTTTGTTTGAATTTGAGCTAGGGATCGTTGGGTATAGCTATTAACCACTGGATGAAAGCAAATGGTAAGGGTTTTCAGAAAGTGGTTTGTTTGGAAAGAGAGTTGAGTAGCTGAATTGAGGAATGGAGTGAGTAATTCTCAAGAAATAACCTATCCTAACCTCTCACAACTCAGCACCACTTGGTTTTGAGGATTGATTAATCTCAGAGTGAGTAGATTAGAAAAAGTTATTGCAAGAGTAGATTGAGAAAGTGGTTTGTTTGGGAAGAGAGTTGAGTAATTCTCAAGAAATAACCTATCCTAACCTCTCACAACTCAGCCCCACATGGTTTTGAGGATTAATTAATCTCAGAGTGAGTAGATTAGAACAAGTTATTGCAAGAGTAAACAGAGAATTTGCTTGATCCAAAACCAAGCTCTGATACCATGTTAGAATTTGCAGAATAATAGTTAGAATAGGTAGGAGAGTTTCTGGGTTTATATTTGATAATGGAAGAACAAGAGTGAGAATAATAGAGAGAGATTGTAAGACAGAAAGTATGGAAGGAGGATTCTATTTCCTTGATTGATTTATGGTGAGCATACAATGTATTTATAGCCATAGAATAGAGATAAGACAAAGGCACTTCACCAAATGGTGAAAGTGACAGCTCCTAACAGCTAGAAATTCAAATTGGTTAAGCCAACATGTGACTCTTCCTTCCCTCTCCAAACCCACGCCTAGGAGAGCTTCTAGAAGGTGTCTTGGACAGTTTTGGGCTTGTTTGGGCTTACTTAATTCAGGCCTTGTGTTGCACATGTGTGGACAGACCCTGGGCTTCACTTCATTATCTCAGCCTAATGCACAGACCTTGAACTTCTGATTTGGGCTTGGGCTTCATTAACTTTTTCAGCTTCAAGCCTAAGGCTTCAATCCAATATTTTGTTACCTTCATTGATGAAAAATCTAAGTATACTTGGGTGACATTGCTTAATTCAAAGGATAGGGTGTTTGATGCATTTCTTAACTTTCAGAAATATGTTACTAACCAATATAATGCCAAGATAAAGATTTTTAGGACAGACAATGGAGGGGAATATACTAGTACCAAGTTTCAGCAACACTTAGCCACACATGGCATTGAACATCAAACAAGCTGTCCTTACACTCCACAACAAAATGGAGTAGCTGAGAGGAAGAACAGACATTTGATGGAAGTTTTGAGAACAATGATGTTCCACAAGAAGGTTCCTAAAAGATTTTGGGGAGATGCATTACTAGCTGCATGTTACTTAATCAATAGAACTCCAACTAAAGTTCTAGATGATTTGAGTCCTTTTGAGGTATTAAACAAAACTAAGCCAACTATTGATCATTTAAGAATTTTTGGATGTGTTTGTTTTGTTTTAGTACCAGGAGAACTTAGGAATAAGCTGGAACCAAAAAGCATCAAGGCTATGTTCCTAGGATACTCTCCTACTCAAAAAGGATACAAATGCTACAATCCAGAGACTAGGAGGGTCCTGGTGTCTAGGGATGTCAAGTTTAATGAGAACAAAGGTTTTTATGAAGATGGAACTTGGGAAGAACTTAAAGACATCTCTACATCCAATTCTGATCAGGCTGAGAATCTAAGGAAAATTTTAGAGAACCTTGGCTTAGTTCAACCAACCGCTCCAGCACCTGTCCATGTACCTCAGCAACATGATTCAAGCCCGAGTACTAGCTGGCATGGTCCGGCTACATCCAACCAGGAGACGATCTCTGGTCATGACCTTGCATCTAGCTCATCCCGTCCTGTCTCAGTTCCCGGGGCTGTCCATGATCCATCTACTGGTGCTAGTTCTTCCGGTTCATCAATGCCTTCTCCACCATCCAGTCCTCCTGAACATCCTCTTGACCGTGAGGGGGGAGAAGAGAGTACACATGCTCAAGATGATATTCTAGTTTCAGCATCAAAAAGGCCAAGGGATCAACCCAATCTTGTACAAGCCGCTTTGGAAGAAGAAACAAATCAACCTGTGGCACTCAGACGAAGTACAAGGCAGAGGTTCCCAGCTGAAAACTGGAAGAATACAAGGGTGTACTACAACCACAATGCAGTAGCACATCATGATCAGGGAGTATGTTCTTTAATTAGTATTCCTACTAATCATGTTGCTTTCACTGTGAGTTTAGATAAAGAACAGATCCCTAAGAGCTATGAGGAGGCTATGGAGATTAAGGAATGGAGAGATGCCATTCAAGATGAGAAACAAGCTATGGAGAAGAATGGAACCTATGCCCCAGCCATTTTACCAAAAGGGAAAAAGGCTGTAAGTTCAAAATGGATATTCACCATTAAGTATAAAAGCAATGGTGAGATAGATAGGTATAAAGCTAGATTGGTGGCTAGAGGATTCACACAAACTTATGGTGAAGACTATAGGGATACCTTTGCTCCAGTAGCTAAACTTCACTCTGTTAATGTTGTTCTTTCTCTTGCTACTAACCTTGAATGGGATTTGTTCCAAATGGATGTTAAGAATGCTTTCTTACAAGGTGAACTAGAGGATGAAGTGTACATGACACCACCACCAGGTTTGGAAGATGAGGTTAATGGCGGCAACACTCTCAGACTAAGAAAGGCAATCTATGGTCTTAAGCAATCTCCAAGAGTTTGGTATCATAAGCTGAATGTAACTCTAAGGGATAGAGGTTTCAAAAGATCAGAAGTTGAACACACTCTGTTTACACTTAAGAGTAAGGAAGGTATTGTGGTTATACTTATCTATGTGGATGATATAATCATATCAGGAAGTGATAAAGTTGGTATTGAATCAACTAAAGCCTATTTGAAAAGTGTTTTTGATATTAAGGATCTAGGAGAATTGAAATATTTCTTAGGAATTGAAATATGTAGATTCAAGGAAGGTCTCTTTTTATCTCAAAGGAAATATATTGTGGATTTACTAACCTCCACAGGCATGTTTGAAGCTAAACCAGCTAAGACACCCCTTGAAAAAGGCTACAAAATAGAACCTGAGGGGGAGCTAGGAAATGACAAGTTTCATGATGCAAAATTGTATAGACAAGTGGTTGGTAAGCTTATTTACTTAACCATCACTAGACCTGACCTATGTTTTGCAGTAAATCAGGTATCTCAACATATGCAAGACCCAAGGACAAGGCATTGGGATATGATCATTCGCATTTTGAGATATCTGCAAGGAACTAAGGAACAAGGTATATGGATGGGATGTAATAAGAACACAGAGGTTGTAGGTTATTGTGATGCAGATTGGGCAGGAGACAGAGAAGATAGGAGAAGCACAACTGGCTATTGCACCTTCATAGGAGGTAATCTTGTAACTTGGAAGACTAAGAAGCAAAAGGTGGTGTCTTGTTCTAGTGCAGAAGCTGAATACAGGGCTATGAGGAAGCTCACAACAGAATGCATCTGGTTGAAGCAACTCCTCTTTGACATCTTAGGCGAGAGCTTAGAATCACCAATCACTGTCCATTGTGATAATCAAGCTGCCATACACATTGCCTCTAACTCTGTGTTTCATGAGAGAACCAAGCATATTGAGGTTGACTGCCATAAGGTAAGGGAAGCTATTGGAAATGGTACAATTCTACCTTGCTACACAAGGAGTGAAGATCAGCTAGCTGATGTGTTTACCAAAGCTGTAACCTTGAAGACAGGCGGTTCCATCTACCCTAGACTTGGTTTGATGTCTCTTCCACACCAATGATCCCAACATGGAGTGTTATACTCTTTTTCCCTAGAAAAGGTTTTGTCCCAATTGGGTTTTCCTTCTCTAGGTTTTTAATGAGGTAATGCTTCATGGTTGCAAGCTTAGGCATTCTCCATGTCTTAAGCTTGAGGGGGAGTGTTGGAATGAAGAAGAATGATGAATGCATCTAAGTGTGTATTGGCGACATCTCCATGTACTTGTCTTAGACTTGTGTAGGTTAATGATAAGTGTATCTCTGTATCCAAACAAGTCTAGAATAGGATTAGTATAAATAGATGTCTCTCACTCACTTTGTAAGTATGAAAATCATTTTTTCTAAAAATTCTAATAAGATCATTCTCTCTTTTCTCTCTAATCTCTTTCTCTCTCAATCTCTAATTCTCTAATTCTCTCAATCATCAAATCTTTCACTAGTGTCCATAATCAAGAAGAATATGCGCCAGAAGTTCAGACTGAGGAAGAAGAATATCAAGAAGAACAAGTGGTGCTAAGGAGAAGCCAAAGGGAGAAGAAACCAGCCTCAAATTGGATCAATACCAGAGTCTACTACAATGCACAAGCAGTAGCCCATCCAACACAAGTGATTTGCTCTCTAGCTCATATTCCTTCAGAACACCAAGCCTTTACAACAGCTCTAGATCAAGGGCAGGTTCCAAGAGACTATGAGGAAGCTAAGGAGCATAAGGTGTGGAGAGAAGCAGTTAAGGCTGAATGTAAGGCCATGGAGATCAATCACACTTGGGATGAAGCTGATCTACCTAAGGACAAGAGGACAGTGAGCTCAAGATGGATCTTCACCATCAAATACAAAAGCAATGGAGAGATATAACGATACAAGGCTAGATTGGTAGCAAGAGGGTTCACTCAGACCTATGGAGAAGACTACCATGATACATTTGCACCAGTAGCCAAACTACACACTTAAGAGTTCTTCTATCTCTTGCTACTAACCTTGAATGGGAGTTATGGCAGATGGATGTCAAGAATGCTTTCCTACAAGGAGAATTAGAGGATGAAGTCTATATGACACCTCCACCTGGTCTTGAAGACACAGTAACTCCAGGAAAGGTTCTAAGGCTAAGAAAAGCTATCTATGGACTTAAACAATCACCAAGAGCTTGGTACCACAAGTTGAGTATGACACTGAGAGATAGAGGCTTTAGGAAGTCTGAAGCTGATCACACTCTCTTCACACTCCAAAGCCAATCAGGTATGGTATTTATTCTCATTTATGTAGATGATATAATCATCTCATGGAATGACAAGGTAGGAATTCAATCTACTAAAGATTATCTTAAGTCTGTTTTTGATATTAAAGACTTAGGTGAACTTAAGTACTTCCTAGGGATAGAAGTATGCCGAACAAAAGAAGGCCTCTTCTTATCACAAAGGAAGTACACACTTGATCTTCTAACTGATGCAGGAAAGTTAGAAGCCAAACCAGCAAAGACTCCCCTAGAGGAAGGCTATAAGGTGGAACGTGAGGGGGAGCTTGGAGATGAACCGTTTGAAGAAACCAAACTCTATAGGAAGATGGTTGGTAAGTTAATCTATCTAACCATTACTAGACCTGACTTGTGTTTTGCTGTGAATCAGGTCAGCCAACATATGCAAGCTCCAAAATTGCACCACTGGAATATGGTGGACCGGATCTTGAGGTACCTCAAAGGAACACATGATCAAGGCATTTGGATGGGATGCAATGGGAGCTTAGAGATTGTAGGATATTGTGATGCTGATTGGGCTGGAGACAGAAATGACAGAAGATCAACAACCGACTATTGCACATTCATTGGAGGCAATCTAGTCACTTGGAAGACAAAGAAGCAGAAAGTGGTCTCCTGCTCAAGTGCTGAAGCTGAATATCGTGCCATGACAAAGCTGACCACTGAACTCACTTGGCTCAAGAACCTTCTCAAGGATCTAAACATAGAAGTCTCAACACCAATCACCATGCATTGCGACAATCAAGCAGCCATACACATAGCATCCAACAATGTGTTTCATGAGAGAACCAAACACATTGAAGTTGACTGTCACAAGGTCAGACAAGTAGTGGAGCAAGGCATAATCTTACCGTGCTACACAAGAAGCTCAGATCAACTTGCAGACATTTTCACCAAGGCTGCAAGTCTCAAGGTATGTGAGTCCATCCTCCCAAAACTTGGACTCATCAACCTTTCCAGCCAATGATTCTCCTAATCATGGAGTCCACACTCTTTTTCCCTTAGTATGGTTTTGTCCCAATGGGTTTTCCATTCTAAGGTTTTTAATGAGGTGGGTCTTCATGGTGCCAAGCTTAACCATTCATCTCATGGCTAAGCTTGAGGGGGAGTATTGGATTGAAGCCTTAGGCTTGAAGCTGAAAAAGTTAATGAAGCCCAAGCCCAAATCAGAAGTTCAAGGTCTGTGCATTAGGCTGAGATAATGAAGTGAAGCCCAGGGTCTGTCCACACATGTGCAACACAAGGCCTGAATTAAGTAAGCCCAAACAAGCCCAAAACTGTCCAAGACACCTTCTAGAAGCTCTCCTAGGCGTGAGTTTGGAGAGGGAAGGAAGAGTCACATGTTGGCTTAACCAATTTGAATTTCTAGCTGTTAGGAGCTGTCACTTTCACCATTTGGTGAAGTGCCTTTGTCTTATCTCTATTCTCTGGCTATAAATACATTGTATGCTCACCATAAATCAATCAAGGAAATAGAATCCTCCTTCCATACTCTCTGTCTCACAATCTCTCTCTATTATTCTCACTCTTGTTCTTCCATTATCAAATATAAACCCAGAAACTCTCCTACCTATTCTAACTATTATTCTGCAAATTCTAACAGTCTTGGGCTTGTTTGGGCTTACTTAATTCAGGCCTTGTGCTGCACAAGTGTGGACAGACCCTGGGCTTCACTCCATGGGCTTCACTTCATTATCTCAGCCTAATGCACAGACCTTCTTTCTCTGATTTGGGCTTGGGCTGGACAGACATTAGCCCAACTTGCTCTGGGCTGGAAGGTCCTTTTGCAAGCCCATCTCTTCTGTCTTTATTTCTTCAGTCCAATACTCCCCCTCAAGCTTAGCATTAGGAGTTTGGTAATATGCTAATGCTGAGCTTGGACTTGGCTGACCTTGTCTTCTAGACTTTGGATTTGGTCTTGGCTGCTTTTACTTACTTCTGTCTAATACTGCCCCTCAAGCTTGATCATAAATATCTAAGATCAAGCTTGGAACTTTGAAGAGCTCCCTCATTAAAAACTTTAGCATGGAAAACCCAGTGGGACAAAACCAAGCTGAGGGAAAAAGAGTGGAGCCTTTTTAGCCTAGGGATTGGCCAGTGGGTCTATGAATCTCAGGATCATCTTGATGGACTTCATAGACCCTGGATCATGGCCGCCATAAATGGGAAGTAAGAACTTCCTTCTTGCTTCACACTTTTCTTGAAGCTTCTTCTTATGACCAGCGCTTGTCTCCCTCTCTCTTCTGATCTTTAGTCATTTTGAGATTTGAACTGATCCGGCTTGGTACCTAAGTACCTTGTTTGAACTTGGAATGATAAGGAGGAGTGATGGCTTTAGCTTAATCATTTGAAAAACTCCTCAATCCGCCTTTCTTGCCTCTTCTTTGAAGCTTTTGGTTTGATTTGTTGATACCACGCTTGTGAACAATCTCCCTTAGCTCCTCTCTCTTCTTTGAGTTTGATTACTCATGCAACTTCATGGGCTGATTAATCATCTTTCTTGATGCAAACACTTATGCTTTGATCTGATTCATCACCTTCCACCTGCTTGTCCCTCCACTTGTGGGTTTTGACAGCATGCTGGCCCTTGGTTCTAGTCTCAAGCTTGTGATGCACCTTGTAGTTTTGTTGTTGTTTCTTCGACCGCTTCTTTCTTTGATCTTTTCAGTATTCAATGTACTGACTTTCTTTATTTTGAAGCTTATCTGGTTCTTAGCAGCTTCTCCAGAGACTTATCAACACACACCACCAAGTCTTATGGATCCAATTGTACAGCTTTCTTTAAAACACCAATGCCTAAGCTGATTCATCATCAGCTCCTCCTTGGTTGTAGTGAACTCATACTCATAAGACAACTTCTCCAAAACTGCATTAAAGCTTGATGTGGTTGAGAATGCTCATAAGACAACTTCTTCAAACACTTCTGCAACTCCAAATGTACTTCTTTCAGGCATTGACTGATGTGGTGACCGGCATTCTTTTGTTACTCCATTTCCATTGTGAGAATTATATTGTAGTATCAGTTACTCAGAACTCTGCTTTCTTGGCAGAACCTTGTGGCCACGCCTTTGAGTGCTCCTTGGTAGACTTTGAATTTGGTGCACCCTCAAGACAACTTAACTTCATTGGAGAGGTCTAATCTAATAGGCTTCATCTTCATGAAGTCTGAGAATACTAGATAATTTAGTAGCTTCTCCAGTCTTGCAAATATCCGCCATCACCTTCTCTTTTGATCCCAACATTGTATGCCTCTTCTTTCTCAGAGTTGGTCAGCCTTGTTCAAGGATGAAGACCTTCTCTGCTTCTTCAACTTCAAGTACATTGTGCTGTGTTGGTCACGTCTTTAAATTCCTTGTTGGTGCCATATGATGGATGCTCATCTCACCCCTCCTCAAGCTTGACTCAGAGAATAAGAGTATGAGTCATGTTTGGAAGGATGAGCATCAATGATCACCAATGATACTGGACCACCTTTCTTCAAGAATGCCTTCTTGTTTGCGTTAGCTATGCTCTCCAACTTCAGGAATATACATCCTTTGATGTAGGCTCTGATAGGAGGAGGCTGCTTCCACCTTCAGGAATATACACTCTCTGGTGTAGGCTCTGATATGTGGTGTCATTTCTTGTTGGCTTTTGTATTCCAAGCCAAATTGCCTCATGATTTTGACGGATTGACTGCCTTCTATGCAGCATAGGTGGCCTCCCATTTCTTCACTCAGGAATATATCCTTGAAGGATAGGCTCTAATGTGTAAGGTATTGGTGGAGTGCCATTCTTGCCAATATGTTCACTCCTTTAGTTCTTCATTTGGTTTTGCTTTGTATGAATCCATGCTTGCCATCTTTTCTTTGAGGCTCTCAAGGTCTCCTTTACCCTTAAACAAGTCATAAAGAAGAAGAATTTTAAGTATGCCATGAGGAATATCAAAGTTATAAATGTGCAAGTAAGAGTTCATATAAAACAGTAGCAAAGATCAATTCAACTAAAGTAATGAATTTCAACAATTTAGATGAGATAGAATTTATGTGTATAGAGTGTGAGTAACTAGAGATTAGAGTATAAGTAACCAAGATTTTAAGAGACTGATTTAGTATAAGAAGAATTAAGAGAATGGAACAGAGAATAAAAGGATCCCTTAAGGATTTTTGGATTCATCATGCTTCCTTATACTTTTGAGAGTAAAGGAAAAACATGGTTCACTTCCCTTAAGTGGTTTTGAAGAGGACTTTTGGATTCATCTTATAAGTTTTAGAGATTCAAGTTTATAGAGTTTTAGAGAGTTTTAGAGAGCTAGAGAGATTTAGGGAGTTTAGAGAGTATGAGAAACATGTTTTTATTATTCGAATTGCTTGAATACAAGAGAAGGCCTTAGAGGTCCTTTTATAGCAAAATAAATAAACCTAGGTGCTTCTACTTTAGGTAAAGATGAGAGGACTCCTTTTGTGCTGGCGGCTTCCTTCCCCTTTTGTGCTGGCATGGATGAGTCACCAGCCCTTCTAGAAGATCCTACTAGCCGTTAGCACCCTCATTTCCTTTGATTGAATGCACCTTCATTCCAACACTCCCCCTCAAGTTTAAATCATTGGTGAATGATTAAAACTTGGACACCAAGAGGATTCACCTCATTAAAAACCTTGAAATGCAAAACCCAGTGGGACAAAAGCATTTTAAGGGAAAAAGAGTATGAATCCTTCTTGATAGGGAAGTTACTGGAATGGGAGAGATGTGAGTCCAAGCTTTGAATGAATGAACTCACAAACCCTTACACTTGCTGCCTTAGTGAATATGTCTGCCAATTGATCAGAACTCTTGGTATAGCATGGAAGTATAATTCCTTGAGCCACGGCCTCTCTCACCTTGTGGCAGTCAACTTCAATGTGCTTAGTGCGTTCATGAAAGACAGAATTGGATGCAATATGAATGGCCGCCTGGTTGTCACAATGCATTGTGATTGGTGTATTGCTTTCAATGTTGAAGTCTTTGAGGAGAGCCTTTAGCCATATACACTCAGTGGTTAGTTTCCTCATGGCCCGGTACTCAGCTTCAGCACTTGAGCAGGATACTACCTTCTGCTTCTTGGTCTTCCAAGTGACAAGATTTCCTCCTATAAAGGTGCAATATCCTGTGGTTGATTTCCTGTCTTTCCTATCCCCAGCCCAATCAGCATCACAGTAGCCAACGATCTCAGCATTCTTATTCTTTCCCATCCAAACTCCTTGAGTGTAAGTCCCTTTAAGATATCTTAAGATGCGTTGAATCATCATCCAGTGGTTCTTCTTAGGAGCTTGCATATACTGGCTTACCTGATTCACAGCAAAACATAAGTCAGGTCTTGTAATAGTTAAGTAGATGAGCTTACCAACAAGTTTTCTGTAGAGCTTAGGGTCTTCGAATGCTTCTCCTTCTGGCTCCCCCTCTGTTTCAACTTTGTATCCTTCCTCTAAGGGGGTTCTAACCGCCTTTGCCTCCATCATTCCTGCATTGGTTAGTAGGTCTCTAACATATTTTCTTTGTGAGATAAACAGTCCATCTTTAAACCTGCATACTTCAATGCCCAAGAAATACTTAAGTTCACCAAGATCTTTTATATCAAACATAGACTTAAGGTATTCTTTTGTAGAAGCAATTCCTACCTTGTCATTCCCTGAGATGATAATATCATCTACATATATGAGAATGACAACTATACCTTCTTGGCTGTGGAGGGTGAACAAGGTGTGATCGGATTCAGATCTCCTAAAGCCTCTGTCTCTGAGAGTAACATTCAACTTGTGGTACCAGGCTCTAGGAGACTGTTTTAGCCCGTAAATTGCCTTTCTTAGTCTCAGGACTTTCCCTGGTGCAACAGAGTCTTCTAATCCAGGTGGTGGAGTCATGTAGACTTCTTCTTCTAGTTCTCCTTGTAGAAATGCGTTTTTGACATCCATTTGCCATAGCTCCCATTCCAAGTTTGCAGCTAGAGAGAGGACCACCCTGATTGTGTGTATCTTTGCCACTGGGGCAAATGTGTCTCTATAGTCATCTCCATAGGTTTGTGTGAAGCCTCTTGCGACTAGTCTAGCCTTGTGCCTTTCTGGTGCGATCTCGATCAACCTTAATTTTAAGTTTTTTAAGATCAACCATGAATCAAGCAACCAAGACTATTTTTCTCAACTAGCTAGATATTATGGAGATTCTGGTAGTGTCAAAACTCAATTGGTTCATATTGAATCAAGAGATGGTCAAATTTTCCTTCTGTTGGACCATAGTGAGCTAGTTCGACCACCCGAGCAAGTTCAAGAGGCTATACTTGTTTTTGATGATCCAAGGAACGTCTTAGCTCATCCACATACAAGAGATAAGGCTCAAAAGGCCCAGGAAGACACCAAGGAAGAGCTGGGCCTACTCAAGGATAAGCCCAACAAGATGAGAGTTGAGCAGGGCCCATATTGGCCCATAAAGCTGAAGGATCGACCACCATGGGCTCTTATGGATGGGTATGGACGTGGTTCAAGTAGAAAAATAAGATTAAAAATAAACCAGCCTGTTGGTTTAATGTGTTTTGGTTTATAATTAGTCATTAAAATTAAACCAGAGAGTTAGTTAGAGTAGATTAGATAAGATATATCATTCTGGTATAATCTTGTTAGGATTAGATAAGTTAGTTAGGATATAATAGATTAGATATATTATTCTGATATATTCTTTTAGGATTAGATTAGTTAGTTAGGATATTATTTAGATAGGAATAAAGTAGTTAGGATATTATTCTGTAGATTAATTTAGATAGGATTATCTGCCTATAAAAAGGCTTCACTTCCCCATTGTAAACAAAAACATCGAATTTTATAAACTATTTCAAAGCACTTTTGCTTCTTGCTTTCTCTGTTCAGCATAAGAACATTGTTTTCATTCACTTAAGGGTAGAGGAATCTACTGTGAAATTCCATAGCTCTTTGCAGGGTGATCCTGTGCTAGTGGAACCAACATCCATCATCATTCTCATCAATTGGAGAGTTAGTAACCTCCAAACGAATCCTTCATCAACCACCATATATCACTTGCTTACAAGGGAAGCTAGTAGCTCCCTTCCATTCAATCATCAAATCCGCTGCCTAAGGAGAGCTAGTAGCCTCCTTAAATCGACACCCTCATCCCCTTCAAGACGATCCAGAGGTTTAACCATAACCAGGGCCGCACCAAGTGGTATCAGAGCCTCTTGAAGGTTAGGGTTTGTGAAATCACTTTGATTTCAAAACCACCATCAATTTCTTTTCAATTTTTAAGTTTCATAAACAAATTCTTATCTTTCTATCTTTTGTAAGTCAGCTGAGCCTTTTCTGAATTACAAAATGATCTAAAAAAAAAAACAAAAAAAAAAAAAAAAACAAAAAAATTCAAAAAAAAAAAAAAACAAAAAACAAAAAAAAAAAAAATCAAAAAAAAAAAAAAAAAATCTTGCAATCTTTCTATCTTAAGTTTCAGTAGGTTTAGCTCTAGATCTTAGGTGATTGGGCTTTGATCTATTTTGAACTTGTTGGAATAATCTATCCTAGATTCATAATCTATTCATCATATATCCAGCAAATCTACCATGTATTCTTTTGGGAACAAAAGAAAATATGGAGAGAAGGCAAAACAACAAGCAACAAGGGAGAGAGTTGCACCTACCCAAACTGTGATCCTGACTGAGAAGCAATTAGAGGATCTAACAGATCTGATCTACAATCAAATGAGAGAAAAAAAATTCCACAAGCCAAGGTGGGAAGCGTCTGATCTAAAACCAGTAAGTCCAAAGAAGCAAGTCAACAACAGAGGTCGATCCCTACTATTTTCAGGAAATAGAAAAGATCCTGAAGTATACTTGCAATGGGAAAGCGATATGGAAAAGTGGCTACAATTCAACAAAATTCCCAAGGAACTGGAGTTATCACAAGTGGTCTCAGCATTCACAGGAAAAGCTCATGAATGGTGGTTAAAGGAAAACCCTCCAACTATCTACAAGAATTCAGTGCTAGATTGGAGAGGTCTTAATGTGAGAATTAAAAGAATGATCAAGAATGAAAGATTGTGCAGAGAATGAATTCGATTGTAGAGAGAATGAGAGAGAATTGAGAGAGAAAGAGTTTTGAGAATGAAGAAGAATGAATTTGTATATCTCGAATTGTTATGTACAAGGAGTATTTATAGGCAATTACAAGAGGTGTATATTAACCTAAACATACGCCTAATCTAGTCCTTATACATTCCTAAATCTAACACTCCCCCTCAAGCTTAACTATGATGAATGGTTAAGCTTGGACAAACTACAGGAGATCACCTCATTAAAAACCTCAAAGTGTAAAACCCAATTGGGACAAAAACAACTTTGAGGGAAAAAGAGTATGATTCCTCTAGTTAAGGGACTCACTCAGCAATGCTTGTCAAACCAAGTCTTGGCAAAATGGACTCACACACCTTTGAAGTTGCGGCTTTAGTGAAAACATCTGCCAATTGATCAGAACTTCTTGTATAGCATGGCAAGACTATTCCCTGTTCAACCGCTTGTCTTACCTTATGGCAATCTACTTCAATGTGCTTGGTCCTCTCATGGAATACTGAGTTTGAAGCTATATGAATGGCTGCTTGATTGTCACAATGCATAGTGATAGGCCTTGAATCTTCAATTTGTAGATCCTTAAGAACAGCCTTGATCCAAATTAGTTCATTTGTAAGTTTCTTCATGGCTCTATACTCAGCTTCAGCACTGGAACATGACACCACCTTCTGTTTCTTAGTCTTCCAAGTCACTAGATTTCCTCCCACAAAGGTACAATAGCCGGTTGTTGATCTTCTATCATTCCTATCACCAGCCCAATCAGCATCACAATATCCTACTATGTCTGTGTTTTTATTGCAACTCATCCAGATTCCATGATCATAAGTCCCTTTCAAGTATCTTAGTATTCTTTCTAACATCTCCCAGTGCTTAACAGTAGGAGATTGCATGTGCTGGCTCACCTGATTTACTGCAAAACAAATATCAGGTCTAGTAAGTGTAAGATATATAAGTTTACCTACCGCCTCCTGTATAGTTTTGGATCTTCATAGAGTTCTTCATCCTGCTCCCCCTTACTAGCGGATTTGTACTCATCTTCCAAGGGTGTGCAAACTGACTTTGCTTCCATCTTTCCTGTTTCCTTTAATAATTCAAGAATATATTTCCTTTGGGACAGAAACAAACCCTCTTTAGATCTACATATTTCTATTCCTAAGAAATATTTCATCAAACCAAGATTCTTAATGTCAAATTTCGATTTAAGATAAGCCTTAGTCTCTAGAATACCTTCCTTGTCACTACCTGTGATAATAATGTCATCAACATAGACTAATACCACAATTATACCTGAACAACTAGGAAAAGTAAACAGAGTATGATCAACTTCAGATCTTCTAAAACCTCTATCCCTTAAAGTCATACTGAGTTTATGATACCAGGCTCTTGTAGATTGCTTTAATCCATAGATAGCTTTCCTTAATCTTAGGACATTGCTACCAACCACTAAGCCTTCTAACCCAGGAGGCGGTTTCATGTACACTTCTTCATCTAGCTCTCCTTGAAGAAATGCATTCTTCACATCCATCTGCCACAACTCCCATTCTAGATTAGTAGCAAGAGAAAGTACAATTCTTACAGTGTGAAGTTTTGCAACTGGAGCAAAAGTGTCTCCAAAGTCTTCTCCATATGTTTGAGTAAAACCTCTTGCTACAAGTCTAGCCTTATACCTTTCAATCTCACCATTACTCTTGTACTTGATAGTAAACACCCATTTAGAACTTACTGCTTTCTTACCTTTGGGCAAATATGACTCATCCCAAGTATTGTTTCTCATCATAGCCTCTATTTCTTCTTGGACAGCATCTCTCCAAACCTTCAGTTCCATAGCTTCCTCATATGTGTTAGGAATATGATTTTGATCTAATGAGCTAATGAATACCTGATGTTCTGTTGGGAATTGAGCAAATGAACAAGTGGCTTGTATAGGATGTTCTACTGCTTGAGCATTGTAGTAGACCCTAGTGTTGACCCAGTTAGCCGGATCTCTCCTTATCCTTGTGCTCCTTCGTAATACTTGAGGTGATTCAACAACCGCCACTTCATTATCATAGACTTGATCAGGACCAGTTGATACACTCTCCCCCTCATGAGCAAGACTAGGATGCACATTTGAAGAAATACTTTGGGTATACTCCCCCTCTCCATCAGGGCCGTGTCCCTGACCCATCGTTCCATGATCAGACACTGCTGACCCATGGTCAGTCTGAGCTGGTACATGCGCAGTAGGTGAAACCACTGGTTCATGCTGAGTAGAGGCCGATTCTTGTTGAGAGCTTTTAGTCTGTTCAGGCCCTGATCTAGCTTGCCTAGAAACATCAAAGCTTTCCAACAATTTTCTAAGATAGACATTACTATCAGTACTTGAGTTAGATAGATTTTTGATTGTTTCCCAAGTTCCATCAGTATAATAAGACTTTTCCTCAAGAAATTTAACATCTCTAGATACTAATACCTTCTGTGATTCAGGATTATAACATTTATAACCTTTTTGAGTAGATGAGTAGCCTATAAACATTGCCCTAGTACTCTTCTCTTCCAACTTATTCCTCCTTTCTCCTGGTACTAAGACAAAGCACAAGCAACCAAAAACTTTCAAATGATCAATATGTGGTTTTGTTTTATTTAGTACCTCATATGGTGAGATATCATCAAGAACTTTAGTGGGTAATCTATTGATTAGGTAGCAGGCCGTGAGTACAGCATCACCCCAAAACCTTTTGGGTACATGTCTATGGAACATCATGGACCTAGCAACCTCCATAAGATGTCTGTTCTTTCTCTCAGCTACCCCATTCTGCTCAGGTGTATATGGGCAACTGGTTTGATGAAGAATTCCATATTTGAGTAGATAATCTCTTAATGCTTTGCTTGTGTACTCCCCTCCATTATCTGTTCTAAAAATCTTAATCTTTGCATTATACTGGTTAGTGATGTAAGAGTGGAAATTAATGAAGGCCTCTAGAACTCTATCTTTGGAAGGTAACAAAGTGATCCAGGTATACTTAGACTTTTCATCTATAAAAGTAACAAAGTATTTTTGTTGTTCTCTAGAGACACAAGGAGCTGTCCACACATCAGAATGAATAAGATCAAAGCAGCAATCATACTTATGAGAAGAATTAGGAAAGACAGTTCTACAGTGTTTACCAAGAATGCAAGCTTCACATTCACTTTGATTAAAGGAAATATTCGGAAACACCAATTCAAGAGCTTTAAAATGTGGATGACCTAACCTAGCATGCCACAATGTTCCATCATCAAGCTCATTATTACTAGACAAACAAGAAACTAAACTAGAAGATAGGTCACTGAGAATGTAGAGATCATCCTTAGTGCCGCCTCTGCCAAGCACCCTCTTTGTTTCAATATCCTGAAAACAACACTCATTAGGACTAAAGATTACATTACAATTCAAATCATTTGTAGCCCTTTTTACAGAAACCAAGTTAGATGTAAATGATGGCATATAAAATGCTTTATTATCCTTTTCAAACAATCTTAGGTTACCTACTCCTTTAATTGGAACTTTAGTTCCATTAGCAATAACAACATTCCCTAAGGCAGGTTCTAAATTGTTTATCAAACTTATGTCACTAATTGTTGGAATGAGTAAGCAATTCACCAAGGGAAGGAGTGTTAACGGCTAGTAATGAATCTTCTAGAAGGATTGGTGACTCACCTCTGCCAGCACAAAAGGGGAAAGAGGCGCCAGCACTAAAGAGGAAGCTCACACTCTTACCTAAAGTAGTCGCTTCTAGGTTATCTATTTCTGTATAAAAGGATCATTAAGGTCTCTCTTTGTATTCAAGAAATCCTATTCTAATAATATGTGTTCACTCAATCTCTCGCCTAAACTCTCTCCATTCTTCCTAAACTTCTAAAACTTTCATGGTATCAGAGCAAATGCTCACAAATCTTCCCTGAATCATTCATAAACTCTTATTTCCTCTAGGTTATCAATCCGCAAATCTTTTCTTCTCTGGTTCTTAAAGCACTTAATCTATGGTAAACATGTTCTAGCCTATCCTCTCTGAGATCTAAGATCCTCAGAACCATTGGTGATGAGTTGAGGAAGACTAGATGTGGGTATCATGCGGATTATAGTAGTCTTTACTTGGACCAGTTCTTGCTCTTTCTCTCGCGGCCATTGATGTACGGACCATAGCTCCTATTCCACAAGTTTGAAACTTGTTTCTACTCAAAAGAAGAACTAAAAGGCTACTTAAAGCTTCAAGGTTCAAAATACTTTCAAAAGGAGCCATCTTTCAACCTCCTTCACTGAGCCGTATTCATCTTCCTCATTGGGCTGTTGAAACCCGGAATCCGTACACCTTTCTAATCTCTTCAAAGGCAGCTCCTCTTGTCTCCTTTCTCATCAAACCCTTCCTTCCTGCATCCGGTGAAGTCATTTAAGACCAAAAGAAGACATTTTGCTTCATGATTCAAGTCTGAGGGTCTTGTATCTGTCCGTACAAGTTCGAGGGTTTTACAGCTGAAGTTCCAGACTAAGTAAAGGAGGCTCTTTTCGTCCCATTTTAAGTCTTCTTGCCAGAGCCAACCATCAATCCACTCAAACAACAGTGATCTTTGCCTTACCGTGAAGACCAAGCTTTATCCACCATTGTTGTACGGACCTAAAACCTTCCTCATGGAGAACACTCGCCAAATAGCCGTTCCAGTGATCCTTAAAGGCTTAAACTATGTCTTATGGTCTCGCATGATAAAGACTGCTCTTGGAGGCCGGGGTTTGGGAGATCATCTCCTATTCAATGAAGCACCTCCTAGCCTAATCCAGAATGAAGATGGTGATGAAATGGTCATCACGGATGAGCGAAAGTGGCACCAGGAGGACCTATATGTCCTATCCGTTCTGCAAAACTCCTTAGATGGTCCTATCCTGGAGTCCTACTCACACTGTGAAACATCAATGGAACTATGGACTATTCTCAAGAAGGTCTATGGCAACACCTCCAACCTTAGCAGGATCTTTCAAGTCAAGCAGGCCATCAACAATCTAAGTCAAGAAGATCCAGACTTCACCTCCTTGTTTGGGAAGTTCAGTTCCTTATGGGCAGAATTAGATATGCTCCGACCTGTGTCCTTTGATCCTGAAGTCATTAAGGAAAGGCGGGAACAAGATAAAGTCTTTAGCCTTCTCATGATTCTCAATCCCACATACAACGATCTCATTAAACACATCTTGAGGGCAGATAAACTCCCTTCCCTTGAAGATGTATGCTCTCAAATACAGAAGGAATCCGGATCAAATGGATTGTTTGGAAGAAAAGGTGACCTTCTCACGGCTCACAAAAGCACATACAAGACTGAAGAAGAACCCATCTCAGCAAATAAAGGATTTTACAAACCGGAAAACAAGAAGAGCATAATGTGTGATCATTGTAAACGGAAAGGACATTCCAGAGATAAGTGTTGGATTCTTCATCCACATCTCAAGCCAAACAAGTGGAAGGAAGTTCCTAGAGCTCATTTCACTCAGGAAAATGGATACTATCCCAAGAAGAACCTCCCATACCAAATCGCTCATGGTCCAGCTAGCTCTAATCAACAAACCAGCTCCTCAAGTTCATCATGCATTGGAAGTTCTCAAACTCATCCAGCTCATATGGTGCCATACCAACCAATGCAGTCAGAGTATGTCAGGAAATCCGATCTTGAAGCCCTCATCAAAGCATTCAAAGACAACTCTGGTAATGCGATTGTTGGTAGATCATTACATGCCTCATTTAATGCTTTCACTAAGACTAAACCATTAATTGTAGATTCAGGGGCATCTCACCATATGATCAGTGATATGAATTTGATTAAGAACATTGAACCGGCTGTAGGGAATGTCTTGATAGCAAATGGAACAAATGTGCCAATAGAAGGAATAGGTGATCTTAGATTATTCAATAAGAAATCTAGAGCCTTTTATATGCCCTCATTCACTTCTAACCTTCTATCTGTCAAGAGAGCTACAACCGATTTAAACTGTCATGCTATCTTTGGGCCTAATGACTTTGTGTTTCAGGATATTGAAACTAAGGAGATTCTTGGACAAGGTGTTACCAGAAATGATCTATATATGCTTGAAGACTTATCTCCTAGTTCTCCTAGTCGTTTAGCTTCCTGTTTTTCAAATTTCAATAATTCTAAGATGAATGGTGATTTGTGGCATGCTAGGCTTGGTCATCCTCATCTTAAAGTACTAGAGTTAATGTTCCCTAGGATGTCTTTCAATAATGAATTATGTGAAGCTTGTATCCTTGGAAAACACTGTAGGTCTGTTTTTCCTAAGTCTCAAACAATGTATGAAAACTGCTTTGATCTTGTTCACTCTGATGTTTGGACTGCAACCCATGTGTCTCTAGAGACAATCACAAGTATTTTGTTAGTTTCATAGATGAGAAATCAAAATACACTTGGGTTACCTTAATGCCATCTAAGGGTAGAGTTCTTGAAGCGTTTATGAGTTTTAACAAGTATGTGACTAACCAATATGATGCTAAAGTTAAATGTCTAAGATCAGATAATGGTGGGGAGTATACTAGCCAGGCCTTTAAACACTATCTCAACAAACATGGAATTGAGCACCAGACAAGTTGTCCCTATACCCCTCAGCAGAATGGAGTTGCTGAGAGGAAAAACAGACACTTAATGGAGGTGACTAGAGCCATGATGTTTCATAGGAAGGTTCCTAAACAGTTTTGGGGTGATGCCCTAGTTACGGCTTGCTACTTAATCAACAGACTTCCGACCAAAATCCTTCATGACATTTCACCGTTTGAGGTACTTACTAAAACCAAACCTCATCTTGATCATATTAGAGTGTTTGGATATGTTTGCTATGTGTTGATCCCAGGGGAACAGAGGAACAAGTTAGAGGCTAGGAGCACAAAGGCCATGTTTCTTGGATATTCAACCACACAGAAAGGGTACAAGTGCTACAATACTGATACCAACCGTGTTCTTATCTCCCGGGATGTTAAGTTTCTTGAACACAAAAGCTATTTCTCGGATGGTACGTGGGAGTCTATCAAAGACATATCTTCTCAATCGCCCAACCAGGCTGAGAATTTAAAGAAGATCTTAGAGAACCTGGGTATATCCTCTTTTGGTCCAGACACTCATCAGCATTCGCAGCATCATCCTCTTCATCCTGAGGGGGGACAACAAGACTATGGTCATGATGAGGAGGATGAAGATTCAGCTACTAATTCAAACAACATCCAAAGAAGAGAATCTGAACCTGAGTCACAAACCGGTCCAAGTAACTCTGAAGGAAACTCAGAAGCTGAAGTTGGTTCAAGTTCTGGAAATACCAATGATCAACATCAACACTCGCATGAAGTACCAGCATCATTAGAACTCCGGAGAAGCACTAGACAACGATTTCCTCCAGCAAACTGGAAGAACACGAGAGTTTACTACAATAGTAATGCAGTGGCTCATCCTACTCAAGCGGTTTGCAACATGGTCCATATTCCACAACAACATCTGGCTTTCACAGGCAGTCTAGATCAAGAGTTAGTTCCCAAGACTTATGATGAAGCTAAGGAGCTAAAAGTCTGGAGAGATGCCGTGGGAGCAGAAAGAACTGCAATGGAGAAAAATCATACATGGGATGAAGCAGACTTACCAAAAGGAAAGAAGGCAGTGAGCTCTAGATGGATTTTCACCATCAAATACAAAAGTAATGGGGAGATTGAGAGATATAAGGCCAGACTGGTAGCAAGAGGATTCACCCAGACCTATAGAGAAGATTACAGAGACACATTTGCTCCAGTAGCAAAAATGCATACAATCAGAGTTGTATTGTCTCTTGCTGCAAACTTAGACTGGGAACTATGGCAGATGGATGTCAAAAACGCATTCCTTCAAGGAGAATTAGAAGAAGAAGTCTACATGACCCCTCCACCTGGATTAGAAGATTCAGTTGCACCAGGGAAAGTCCTTAGATTAAGAAAGGCAATCTATGGCCTTAAACAGTCACCTAGGGCCTGGTATCACAAGTTGAACGTCACTCTAAGAGACAGAGGTTTCAGGAGATCAGAATCCGATCATACCTTGTTCACCTTACATAGCCAAGAAGGTATAGTTGTCATTCTCATTTATGTGGATGATATTATCATCTCTGGGAATGACAAGGTAGGAATTTCTGCTACAAAAGAATATCTTAAAGCTATGTTTGACATTAAAGATCTTGGTGAACTCAAATATTTCTTGGGTATTGAAGTCTGCAGGTTTAAAGATGGGTTGTTTATATCTCAGAGGAAATACATTGTAGACTTACTAACTAATGCAGGAATGATGGATTCAAAAGCAGCAAGAACGCCCTTAGAAGATGGTTACAAGGCTAAAACTGAGGGGGAGCAAGATGAAGAGACATTTGAGGATCCGAAGCTATACAGGAAACTTGTTGGTAAGCTCATATATCTGACAATTACAAGACCTGACTTGTGCTTTGCTGTGAATCAGGTAAGTCAGTATATGAAAGCCCCTGGGAAGAATCATTGGATGATGATACAACGCATTCTGAGATACTTGAAAGGGACTTACACTCAGGGAATATGGATGGGAAAGAATGGAAACACTGAAGTAGTTGGCTATTGTGATGCTGATTGGGCTGGGGATAGGAAAGACAGAAGATCAACTACTGGTTATTGCACCTTCATAGGTGGTAATCTTGTCACTTGGAAGACCAAGAAGCAGAAAGTAGTATCCTGTTCAAGTGCTGAAGCTGAATATAGGGCTATGAGGAAGTTAACTACCGAGTGTATATGGCTAAAGGCTCTTCTCAAAGACTTCAGCATTGAAAGCAGCACACCTATCACAATGCATTGTGATAATCAGGCAGCCATTCATATTGCATCCAATTCAGTCTTCCATGAACGAACCAAGCATATTGAGGTGGACTGCCACAAAGTTAGAGAGGCTGTGGAGAAAGGAATCATACTTCCATGCTATACAAGAAGTTCTGATCAATTGGCTGATATCTTCACCAAGGCGGCAAGTTTGAAGGTTTGTGAGTTCATTCATACTAAGCTTGGACTCACAACTCTACAATTCCAGTAACTTCCCTATCATGAAGGATTCATACTCTTTTTCCCTTAGAATGTTTTTCTCCCACTGGGTTTTGCATTCTAAGTTTTTTAATGAGGTGAATCCTCTTGATGTCCAAGTTTTTAATCATTCACCAATGATGTAAAACTTGAGGGGGAGTGTTGGAATGAGTAAGCAATTCACCAAGGGAAGGAGTGTTAACGGCTAGTAATGAATCTTCTAGAAGGATTGGTGACTCACCTCTGCCAGCACAAAAGGGGAAAGAGGCGCCAGCACTAAAGAGGAAGCTCACACTCTTACCTAAAGTAGTCGCTTCTAGGTTATCTATTTCTGTATAAAAGGATCATTAAGGTCTCTCTTTGTATTCAAGAAATCCTATTCTAATAATATGTGTTCACTCAATCTCTCGCCTAAACTCTCTCCATTCTTCCTAAACTTCTAAAACTTTCACTAATCATGTGGTGAGAAGCTCCTGAATCTACTATTAATGGTTTAGTAATAGTATGAGCATTGTAAGAAGCATGAAGAGATTTGCCAACAATTTTACCAGAAGTCTCTTGTAAGGCTTTGATAATAGCATCAAGGTCTGATTTTGTAACATACTCTTGACCGGATGATGTTGATGCAACCTGTACTTCTCTTCCTGATCTCTGGCCAATTTCACAAGTAGTGTTAGCCTGTGAGATATGTAATGGAACACTTACTTGGTTCCCTCGTCCAGATAAGTTGTTCCTGAAATTGGTCGCTTTGTCACGCCATCTTGGAATAGAAGCCGGTTTCAGATGTGGGTGAAGAGTCCAGCATTGATCCTTATGATGACCCTTTCGTTTGCAATGAGCACAAATTGCATTCCTCTTGTCATCCCCTTTGTAGAAACTCTTGTTTGCAGTTACTAAGTCTCCTTTGCTCCCAAACAAGCCGTGAGACCCCTGTTCCTTTTGAACCTTTGCACATACATCATCCAAACTTGGCAACTTATCTTCACGCAATAGGTGCTTGATCAAGTCGGCATAGCTGGAGTTTAAAGTCATCAAGAGCCCAAAGACTTTGTCTTGTTCCCTTCTCTCATGAAGAACCATTGGATCAGTAGTAGCTGGTCTTAGCATCTCCAACTCAGCCCAAAGTGCTCTAAAAACTCCAAAATGTTTGGTGAATTCAACCTCATCTTGTCTAAGCTCATTTATAGACTTCTTGACTTCAAAAATCCTCATTAGATTTGAGGTATTGCCATAGACATTTAGAAGAGTGTCCCATAAGTCCTTTGCATTCTCACAATAGGAATAAGCTTCTAATAAAGACTTCTCAAGAGAATTTTGTAAGATGGAGAGAACCAGTTGATCTTCCTGAAACCATTTCCCTTCTTCCTCAGTCTGAGCTGCCTGATCCTCCAGAACCTCTCCTTCTATCCCAACATTTGAAGTTCTACCGAGTATGTGAGACCATAAACCTCTGCTACATAATGTTGTCTTCATTGTTCTAGTCCACAGAAGATAATTTGTACCTTTAAGGACAATAGGGGCCATAACCAACTGTTTCTGAAGTTCCATGACCAATCCTCTAAAGAACTCTTCACAAACTTTAGATACCAATCACAGAGATGATTTATCAACCGGATTTTTCAGCTAAACCTTCTGAGACTACCACTTCTCTAAACTACCAATCAACCCGAGTTCTCCTAAAGTTCAGTTGCACAACTTAAACTAAGGCTTCAACTTCCAATCTCATCAAGTGAACAATCTAAACTTTCACAACAATCACTCCAGAGAAAAGATCTTGATCACAATTATTCAGGTTTCAAAAAATTAGAGAATTACTTGCCAAGAAAGGAAGAAGATCCGAATTGATCCAAGAATACTTTTCCAGAAACCTGGGATTCCCTCAATCAAAAATGGAACGAACTCTATCAGGAAGCTAGAGAATAGCCGGATTGAGAATTGGTATCATCTGTTCGACTTTCGTGATGAAGAAGTAATTTGATACCAGAAGTAATCAACAACTTTCGCGATCAAGATTTTGAGAAAACTGAGCCAAATCTCGCTTCAGGACTCAAAAGGATCAAAGATCGACTTGTTCTGATGACAATCCACGGAAAATAAAGATCCAGAAGACGAAGAACACCAAGATCAAGTTTTCGCGATCGAAACAGAAAAGTGGCGCGAAGAGAAGAATTCGAAAAACCGTGAACAGATCGAGCTCAATCTTGAGAAAACGATCAAATGGAACACAGATCGGTGCTTTCTGATGATGATTTACGTGATGACTACAATCCAGAAGATCCGATTAGCCAGAACAAAGATTTCCAGGTCGCGATCATTCAAATCCGATTTTGGCGCCAAGAACAGAACGAAACCTTCGACTTCAAGATTTCGATTTTCTTTGATCAAATCGTGTAATCTTAATCAGAGGAAGAATCATAAGCCACCGAAGATGAATCCTTCAGAGAAAATAATGGAAGACTGATGAAGAATTCGCCGGAAAACTCAATATACAATCACTATCTGAAAGATTTGATGATTAAGAGAATTTGAGAATTAGAGATTGAGAGAGAAAGAGATTTAGAGAGAAAAGAGAATGATCTTATTATGATTTTTAGAAAAATGAATTTTCATACTTACAAAGAGAGTGAGAGACATCTATTTATACTAATCCTATTCTAGACTTGTTTGGATACAGAGATACACTTATCATTAACCTACACAAGTCTAAGACAAACACATGGAGATGTCGCCAATACTTCACTTAGATGCATTCATCATTCTTCTTCATTCCAACACTCCCCCTCAAGCTTAAGACATGGAGAATGCCTAAGCTTGCAACCATGAAGCATTACCTCATTAAAAACCTAGAGAAGGAAAGCCCAATTGGGACAAAACCTTTTCTAGGGAAAAAGAGTATAACACTCCATGTTGGGATCATTGGTGTGGAAGAGACATCAAACCAAGTCTAGGGTAGATGGAACCGCCTGTCTTCAAGGTTACAGCTTTGGTAAACACATCAGCTAGCTGATCTTCACTCCTTGTGTAGCAAGGTAGAATTGTACCATTTCCAATAGCTTCCCTTACCTTATGACAGTCAACCTCAATATGCTTGGTTCTCTCATGAAACACAGAGTTAGAGGCAATGTGTATGGCAGCTTGATTATCACAATGGACAGTGATTGGAGATTCTAAGCTCTCGCCTAAAATGTCAAAGAGGAGTTGCTTCAACCAAATGCATTCTGTTGTGAGCTTCCTCATGGCCCTGTATTCAGCCTCTGCACTAGAACAAGATACAACCTTTTGCTTCTTAGTCTTCCAAGTTACAAGGTTACCTCCTATGAAAGTGCAATAGCCAGTTGTGCTTCTCCTATCTTCTCTGTCTCCTGTCCAATCTGCATCACAATAGCCTACAACCTCTGTGTTCTTATTACATCCCATCCATATACCTTGTTCCTTAGTTCCTTGCAGATATCTCAAAATGCGAATGATCATATCCCAATGCCTTGTCCTTGGGTCTTGCATATGTTGAGATACCTGATTTACTGCAAAACATAGGTCAGGTCTAGTGATGGTTAAGTAAATAAGCTTACCAACCACCTGTCTGTACAATTTTGCATCATGAAACTTGTCATTTCCTAGCTCCCCCTCAGGTTCTATTTTGTAGCCTTCTTCAAGGGGTGTCTTAGCTGGTTTAGCTTCAAACATGCCTGTGGAGGTTAGTAAATCCACAATATATTTCCTTTGAGATAAGAAGAGACCTTCCTTGAATCTACATATTTCAATTCCTAAGAAATATTTCAATTCTCCTAGATCCTTAATATCAAAAACACTTTTCAAATAGGTTTTAGTTGATTCAATACCAACTTTATCACTTCCTGATATGATTATGTCATCCACATAGATAAGTATAACCACAATACCTTCCTTACTCTTAAGTGTAAACAGGGTGTGTTCAACTTCTGACCTTTTGAAACCTCTATCCCTTAGAGTTACATTCATCTTATGATACCAAGCTCTTGGGGATTTCTTAAGACCATAGATTGCCTTTCTTAGTCTGAGAGTGTTGCCGCCATTAACTTCATCTTCCAAACCTGGTGGTGGTGTCATGTACACTTCTTCCTCTAGTTCACCTTGTAAGAAAGCATTCTTAACATCCATTTGGAACAAGTCCCATTCAAGGTTAGTAGCAAGAGAAAGAACAACATTAACAGAGTGAAGTTTAGCTACTGGAGCAAAGGTATCCCTATAGTCTTCACCATAAGTCTGTGTGAATCCTCTAGCCACCAACCTAGCTTTATACCTATCTATCTCACCATTGCTTTTATACTTAATGGTGAATATCCATTTTGAACTTACAGCCTTTTTTCCTTTTGGTAAGATGGCTGGGGCATAGGTTCCATTCTTCTCCATAGCTTGTTTCTCATCTTGAATGGCATCTCTCCATTCCTTAATCTCCATAGCCTCCTCATAGCTTTTAGGAATCTGTTCTTTATCTAAACTCACAGTGAAAGCAACATGATTAGTAGGAATAGTAATTAGAGAACATACTCCCTGATCATGATGTGCTACTGCATTGTGGTTGTAGTACACCCTTGTATTCTTCCAATTGTCAGCTGGGAACCTCTGCCTTGTACTTCTTCTGAGGGCTACAGGTTGATTTGTTTCTTCCTCTAAAGCGGCTTGTACAAGATTAGGTTGATCCCTTGGCCTTTTTGATGCTGAAACTAGAATATGAGCATGTGTACTCTCTTCTCCCCCCTCATGGTCAAGAGGATGCTGTTCAGGAGGACTTGATGGTGGAGAGGGCAGTGAGTGAATGTTGGATGAACTTGAAGTACTAGCGCCACTAGATGAATCATGGACAGCCCCGGGGACTAAGGTAGGACGAGACGAGCTTGAAGCAACGTCACATGGATCATGTGTTGACTGGTCAGGTTCAGGGACGGTTTCACTTGTTGGACGGTCATGACCAGAAGTCGTCCGGTTGGATGCAGCCGGATCATGCCAGCTATTAGTCGGACCTGGACCCTGTTGCTGCGGTACATGGACAGGAGCTGGTTGGTGAGGCTGGACTATGCCAAGGTTTTCTAAAATTTTCCTTAGGTTCTCAGCCTGATCAGAATTTGATGTAGATATGTCTTTAAGATCTTCCCAAGTTCCATCTTCATAGAATCCTTTATTCTCTTGGAACTTGACATCCCTAGACACCAGAACCCCTCTAGATTCTGGATTGTAGCATTTGTATCCTTTCTGAGTAGGGGAGTATCCTAGAAACATAGCCTTGATGCTTTTTGGTTCCAGCTTATTCCTAAGTTCCCCTGGCACCAAAACAAAACAAACACACCCAAAAATTCTTAAATGATCAATAATTGGCTTGGTTTTGTTTAATACCTCAAAAGGACTCAAATCATCTAGAACTTTGGTTGGAGTTCTATTGATTAGATAACATGCAGTTAGTAATGCATCTCCCCAAAATCTTTTGGGAACCTTCTTGTGAAACATCATTGTTCTCACAACCTCCATCAAATGTCTGTTTTTCCTCTCAGCTACTCCATTTTGTTGTGGAGTGTAAGGACAGCTTGTTTGATGTTCAATGCCATGCTTGGCTAGGTGTTGCTGAAACTTGGTGCTAGTATACTCCCCTCCATTGTCAGTCCTAAAAATCTTTAACTTGGCATTATATTGGTTAGTGTGAGAATGAGAAATAATGATTCACCATTGGTGAAGAGAGAGTTTTAGAGAGAGAAAGGATTTATTTTTATTATTATGAAGAGAATGATTCATCTTACTTACAAATGTGAAGAGAGTAAGGTATTTATACTAATCTAGTCTAGGCTTGTTTGGAAACAAGGATAGCCTTATACTTGAATGGCTTATAAGGATAACATAACACTAGAACACAAACAAGCCTTAGACACTCTCCTTTGACCTAGATACTCACGCCTTTATACTTGTAAGTGAAGGCTTTCATCTTTCATCATTTCTTCTTCATTCCAACACTCCCCCTCAAGTTTAAGCATGGGTGAATGGTTGAACTTGCACAGATGAAGAGACTTCCTCCTTCTTCCTCTTTACTCCCTTTCAAGCTTGATTAATGTTCATAGAAACCAAGCTTGTAACCTTAAAGAACTTCCTCATTAAAAACCTTAGTATGGAAAACCCTTTGGGACAAAACCAATACTAAGGGAAAAAGAGTGAAGTCTTCTTAGCTTAGGGATTGGCCATTGAATCTATGAGCTTTAAATTCACCAGAGAGCTCCATAGATCCTTGGATAAAGGCCTTAATGACAAACGCTTGTGAATGGTTGTCTTGAAGCTCCTTTTAAGTCTGGTCCATTTCTCCCCCTTTCTTTTGACTCCTTTTCTTTAAGAGGTGATTATGATCCAACTTTCCTTAAAGCCTTCAATTTAAACATGTTTCACATACATATACATGCATGTATCAATTCTCACAAGCTAAACAAATGCATTATAATGTAAGAATGATTTTAACTTCCCTTTTATAAGAGTGGATGGCGAGTTGAATGATATGTTCTAGACCAGTCTGGTTCTCTAAGGACTCCACATTAAGGTCTTTGGATTCATCATGATCACATGGTTCTCTTCTGGATTCATCATGATCACATGGTTCTCTTCCCTTATATGTTTTTGATCCCCTTTGACCAGCTTCATTTTGCTTCACCTTATACTTTCAATAAGCCTAACTCAAGAGAATAAGATTGTAAAATTAAGCTTAAGTAGAGTGAGCACACTTATCTCCTAATACACTTTTCCACCATGCTTCCACTAAATGATGTAGGGTAAGTCATGCTTATGATTGTTTTCCATCACTTCCTGATCTAAAACATCATAGCAACTCAAAAATAAAGATTAGTATTCCAGAACTTGAGTAATATCAAGTCTGGTATCAAGTATAATATCTAGCCAAATTCTCAACCTAAAAATCATAGAGTTAAAGAACTTATCCTAGATAGAACCTTTGATGAAAGAATTTGGTCCTGAGGTGATTCATCACTTTCCATCAGCTTACTCCTTCTCCATGAGACTTGGTAGCTTGATGACCATTGGTTCAATCCTCAGTTGATAACAGATGATTTGGATGACCTTACTTGCGCCCTCCATGAGAGAAACAGACTGAGCACACTTCTTATGCTCACTTAGTTTTGGCAGACAGCTTGGAAGCCCTTGAGTGTGCCAGACTAATCTTTGAATGTCCTTGTTTGTGACTTGATAGCCTTTTTATACACCAGATATCTCCTTCTTGGAATATCCTTCTTTGTGCCTTGAAAGCTTTTGAATGCACCAGACACTCTTCTTGTGTTGTCCTTGCTTGTGCCAGACACTCCCTGAATGTGATTGTCCTTGTTTGCACCTCCAGCTCCAGCTTGTCTTTGAATCAGGTCTAACATAGAATAAACAGCAGCTCAGACCAGTCAGGACCGCATTGGCTCGTTCATGGCACATCCATGATCCTCCTTGGCACAAACAGCAGCACAGCCATGATCCATCGTGGCACATCCACGATCCACACTGATGGAACTTAGTCCTCACGTACCAGCAAAGCATGTCCATGTACCAGCACCTGTGAAGCCCGAACATGAACCGCCATGAACCGCTCCACCTTGGTCCATTGAATGCTCATTTCCTTTCCCCCCCACAAGCTTGACACTAAAAACAAGAACAAGAGTCAAGTTTGGAAGAATGAGCATACATAGAATGAATGTCTTAAATTGGTATAGAGAATGATTATAAGTATCTAGTAGAATAGACAATGTCTAGAGAATAGAAGATTTAAAGTATCAAAGAATATGAAGAATATAAGATTTGGAGATTAAAAAGTATATGATGTTAAGTAGAATAGATGAGATTTAAGAGAATGATTGAGAATAATAGAGAATGATGATGATGAATGTCAAGGTGAATTTTGGATCCATCTAGGTTCTAAATGCAATGCAAAGTCTTCCTAGGTTCTCTTTCATCCTATGAACATTTCTAAATGAGAATGTAATCAATCAAGGAATAAGTAACAGGTTTTAGAGATAGCCTTTGCAAAGACTTTGATACTAAGTCTTTGTGAGTATTCCTCCTTTGTGATTGATTATGATTTGATCTTGCAGCATGTGTGCTGAGTTATTTTTCACTTCAAGCACACGCCAAATGACATATGACTCCATGGGAGAGCTGATTCATCACATTCCACCAGTCTTTCCTCTCCACTCCTTGTGGTGGCTGTTCTTGGTGGCAATCGGTTCTAACTCATTCTCCATGTGCTGTGTCTTTTCCACTTGATTTCTTTTGCCTTTGTTAGACAATCAAGCTAAACATCAACTCCCACCTTAAGCCTTTTAACCTGTTGATCATAAACAGATTCTAAACAAAAGGTAGTGAGTGAAAGAGAATGATTAAGATTAACCAAACTTAATTTTAAACACTGCCTAAGGACTTTTGGATTCAACATGCCTTCTTAAACTTATTGTTCTAAGTAAAAGACAAGGTTCTCTTCCCTTAAGATCAATGCAATTCATTAACAAATGATTCAGCTAGCTAAACTAGGTTCAAGATGTCACATTTTAACAATTTCTAAATACATGAAAACAATTCAATAGAATTCATGATTTACTAACCACCTAGATACCAAATTTCCTAGAGTTCTAACTCACACAACCATCAATGAAATCAATAAAATAGTTGGATTAGAGTTTAGAAATAGCCTGAATGCATAGACTTTGATACTAAGTCTTTGCATTTGAGTTTAGGAACTGGTTCTGATCTAGGCACTCCCTCTCATTGAAAGCGCCTTTGGTGGTGAAGCAATGCCTCCTTCTTTGGAGCAGCAACCTATGTAGAATCATTTAAAACCTCCTTCTTAGAAGGTTTATCCTTTCTTCAAACCTCTCTTCCTTGCATTTTTCATTCATTCTTGACCACAAGAAGATAGTTCATTCCTTTTGCACACTCCATGAGTGTATGCATGTGAAACCTAAAACAAAACTTGAAAAACGCCTTCCAAACTCTGGTTAGTCCCTTATCTACTAGACTAAGCATATTCTCCTGAAGATTTTGACCAGGATCACGAGTTTAGACACTTCAAATCATGCAACAAAGGCCGCTACACACAGACCTACCTCACGCGCCCTCTACTTGCTAAGGGCGAGTGAGCAACTGATCCTAACAACTCCAACCTCCTCCTAACCACTTGCCAACAACTATAACGTCTCTTTACTACTCAGACATAGATGATTCAGAGGTGAAAACCGTTTTCAATAACCAACAAGACTTCAAAAACAACATTCCCGCCTTTTTTCCAAATTCGAAATTTTTCTTAACTTGCAAGAAACACTTTCTTGAAGTCAAAAAATCATTGGATTGCAATCAAACTTTCTGAACCTCTTCACAACATCCTAAACTAAGATTTGATCGTCCAAGATTCGAAACAGATTGAGTAAATTGAGAGATTGAAGTCAATTACCCAGAAGAGGACGAAACAGGACCGATTTCAAGAAACAGAGCAAGGAAGCTACAAAACCTGGAAAGGGGCAAAGCGGACCTCCCGATTCATCAACTAGACTCAATATACTTGAGTTTTGGCTTTGGAATCGCGTGATTTGATGAAGTTTTGAAGAAGTTATGCTTGTTGCAAAGTCGGAGATTCCCGATGGAGCCGATCGCGACGCCGTCGAGAATAACTGATCAAGAACGTCTTTAAAATCACCTTAGGGTAAGACCGGACCTCTTGATTCTTCAACAGGACTCTTTCTTCTACAGTTTTGGCGGTGGTTTGATTGAAATTGATGAAGATCTCGAGCTTTTATGGTCGCTTCAATGGAGACCTTCGCGGAGGAAGACGATCGCGGATATCTGTTGCAAGAAAACTCATATCTTTTGATTCCCGTGGCCAAATGATGCGATTCAAGTTGTCGAGTCTTCAGAATTCGCCGGAGAACAATCCAGAGAAAACAGACCGTGAAAATCTGTCGTGGTTCGATCGGAATTCACGATCAAAGATGGCGGACTTCTCGGCAGCCTTGGTTTTGAAGGTAGCGCAAGAACTTGAAGATTTTGAAGGTTTCATGAAGAGAATCGATCGAAACCTGCTCTGATACCATGTGAGAATGAGAAATAATGATTCACCATTGGTGAAGAGAGAGTTTTAGAGAGAGAAAGGATTTATTTTTATTATTATGAAGAGAATGATTCATCTTACTTACAAATGTGAAGAGAGTAAGGTATTTATACTAATCTAGTCTAGGCTTGTTTGGAAACAAGGATAGCCTTATACTTGAATGGCTTATAAGGATAACATAACACTAGAACACAAACAAGCCTTAGACACTCTCCTTTGACCTAGATACTCACGCCTTTATACTTGTAAGTGAAGGCTTTCATCTTTCATCATTTCTTCTTCATTCCAACAGTTAGTAACATATGTCTGAAAGTTAAGAAATGCATCAAACACCCTATCCTTTGAATTAAGCAATGTTACCCAAGTATACTTAGATTTTTCATCAATAAAAGTAACAAAATACTTTTGATTTTCTCTAGAAGGAAAGGGAGATGTCCAAACATCAGAATGTACTAAATCAAAGCAATTATCATAAGCATGAGATGATTGTTCAAAAACTGCTCTACTATGCTTTCCAAGAATACAAGATTCACAAATGTGATTAAGCAATTTTATTCCAGGTACAGTCAATTCAAGGGCTCTAGAATGGGGATGTCCTAGTCTAGCATGCCACAATTCAGCATTTAAGGTCATATCAACTTTATTTGAATACGGTTGTAATGGGAAGGCAGGTAAATCTTCTAGCACATACAAGTCATTCCTTGTAGTTCCTTGGCCAAACTTCCTACTTGTCTCAATATCCTGAAAGTAAAAATCATTAGGACCAAAGATAGCTTGACAATTCAAATCAGTAGTAGCTCTTTTAACAGAGAGTAAATTGGATGTAAAAGAAGGCATATAAAAAGCCTTGGATTCCTTATCAAACACCCTAAGGTTACCTACTCCTTTAATTGGTACATTAACTCCATTTGCAATCACAACACTTCCTAAGGCAGGTTCAACATTGTCTAGCAAACCTAAGTCTTTAATCATATGATGAGATGCACCAGAATCAACAATTAAGGAGTTAGAAGCCATAGATGTGTTTAAGGAAACATGATAAGTTTTACCCAATACATTACCAGACTTGAATGCCTTGAGAAGATTTTCTAGATCAGCCCTTGTGACATATTCATTTTGGTTAGCCATAGTTGAAGAGGATGCATTCGCCGGTTCCATGGTACACGCACTTGAGCTACCTACAACATGAACCATGTTAGAAGAACCAGGACCGGTTGAAGATTTCTTGCTCCTCTCAACAAACCAGCTAGGCTTGAGTTCTGGATGAAGCACCCAACACTCCTTCTTGCTATGGCCTGTTCTCTTACAATGGTCACACAGCTGCTTCTTCCTCTTGATGTCAGCTGGAGCCGATCGAAAAACACCCTTATGCGCCACCACCATTTCACTTTTGTGCCCAAAGAGTTCATGTGACCCCTGTTCCTTTTGAATTTTTGCACAAACATCCTCAAGACTTGGTAGCTTATCTTCCCTGAGAATATGTTTTATCAAGTCAGTGTATGAATTGTTCAAAGTCATAAGCAGCCCAAACACCTTATCTTGCTCTCTCCTTTCAAGAAGAGTGAGTGGATCAATTGAAGCTGGTCTAAGCATCTCCAGCTCTGCCCACAAGGCTCTGAATGATCCATAGTGTTTGGTAAACTCAACATCTTCCTGTTTAAGCTCATTCAAAGCTTTCTTTACCTCAAATATTCTTAAGAGGTTAGTAGTATTGCCATAAACTGTCTTTAATGTCTCCCAAAGTTCCTTAGCACTAGAGCAATAAGAGTATGCTTCTAAAAGAGAACTAGCTAGAGAGCATTGAAGAATAGCCAATACCATTTGATCTTGCTGAAACCAGAGGGCATGTTCAGCATGTTCAACTTGAGATTCATCATCGGTTAGCATAGGTGCGGATTGCTGAATGTGATTCCACAGCCCTTTGCTGCATAGAGTGGTCCGTATCGTCCTGGACCAAAGCAAATAATTTGCTCCATGAAGCATTACAGGAGCTTTCATTTGAGGATTCATCTCCATTGGATCGAATTCAAGTCTGCACAGACAAAAACAACAAGCGCAGCCACACACGAACCAACAAGAGACCAAGACGAGATAACCACACTTTCAGCAGACTACTACTTGCCTAATCCGTCAACAATTAACTTCAAATACTCCACACAATGAACCAGCAGAAGATCCAGAGAAAAAAATTGAGTTTATCACCAATTTTGAATTTCCCGCCTAAATCAGTTAGATCCTAGCTTCCTTCTTTTGCAAGAAATCGAATTTTGAAAGTAAGAACTCAGTAAATTGTAATCAAATCTCCAGAATTCCTTCACAAGAACCTAAATCAAGATCGGATCAATCCAGAATTGAAAAGGATCGAGCAAGAATTGAAGATCAAAGCCGAGTACCAAGAAGCGCGCGAACTAGAACCGATTTCAAGAAATCGACGAAGAAGACTTCGAAACTTGAAATTGAGCAAAGCGGACCTCCCGATTCATCATCTGGACTCAATAAACTTGAGTTTTGGCTTTGGAAACGCTTGATTTGGTGAAGAATCGAAGTAGTTATGCACCTTTGAAATCCAGGTACCTTCGGCGGAGATCGTCGCGAACCACCGTGGAGGAGATTTGATGTAACTTTTGATTCAAGCAACCAAATTCAATGAAATCAACGAGGAAATCCACAGAATTCGCCGGAGAATCGTCCTGGAGAAAGAATCTGGCAAGAAATCGTGAATTCTTGTGGTGGAGGATCGACGAACACGGCGGATCCGCGACGGACTTCTCTTCGAGGCTGGGTTGTTGATCGCGAGTTAGAAACAGAAAGATTTCGAAATTCTTGTGCCAGTTTGATCAAACTTGGCTCTGATACCATGAAAGATTTGATGATTAAGAGAATTTGAGAATTAGAGATTGAGAGAGAAAGAGATTTAGAGAGAAAAGAGAATGATCTTATTATGATTTTTAGAAAAATGAATTTTCATACTTACAAAGAGAGTGAGAGACATCTATTTATACTAATCCTATTCTAGACTTGTTTGGATACAGAGATACACTTATCATTAACCTACACAAGTCTAAGACAAACACATGGAGATGTCGCCAATACTTCACTTAGATGCATTCATCATTCTTCTTCATTCCAACACTATCTTCCGCGGCTTTGTTGGTTTCAAAGGTGCGGATGAGATTTCGAAGAGAAACAAAGAGATTTGCTGGAAACCTGCTCTGATACCATGTGAGAATTAAAAGAATGATCAAGAATGAAAGATTGTGCAGAGAATGAATTCGATTGTAGAGAGAATGAGAGAGAATTGAGAGAGAAAGAGTTTTGAGAATGAAGAAGAATGAATTTGTATATCTCGAATTGTTATGTACAAGGAGTATTTATAGGCAATTACAAGAGGTGTATATTAACCTAAACATACGCCTAATCTAGTCCTTATACATTCCTAAATCTAACACTTAAGGCACGGATGCATTAAGAATTTGTAGAGCAGTACCAATCCACCCCAACCAGAGTGACGTCTATATCACCATCAGCTAAGGAGCTCAAAATAATAAACATGAAGAAGATACAGAAGATTCCATCTTGCAGACTATCAACAAACCCAAACAAGACATACAACCAATCAACGGATCATACAAACCAGACCCAGAGGAATTAAGCAACAAATCGACTTGTTACAGAAGCTCAACTCATCAAGAAATCACTGAAAAAAAGAATTGGATCAAAATCTATTCAGATGAAAGAGATATTCAACTTCCAAGTCGGCAAACGACCACTGAATCCGAAGGACATAATCGTTTACTTATTGAAGGACTCCAAGAGAACCAGGATGAACCAAGTTATAAACCAACTTTTTTTGGAAACCTAACCCTTCATAGGAGCCTGTCGAATTGGATTCATGTCCAAATTCCTTATGGTTTAAAAGTTATTCAACTTCTAAACCAGGAGATGCTTGGTTTGCCCTGTTTGCAAGCTCACAGATTCAACCACTTACAAACCAAAATTTGGCGACCAGGAGAGGAATATAATCATTCTGGAGACATATCTGATCATCCAGGAGCATTATCCATCATCTTAGAGGGCTCCGATTTGAGGACAAATCCTTTTAAAGGAGGAGGGGATGGTGCGATCTCGATCAACCTTAATTTTAAGTTTTTTAAGATCAACCATGAATCAAGCAACCAAGACTATTTTTCTCAACTAGCTAGATATTATGGAGATTCTGGTAGTGTCAAAACTCAATTGGTTCATATTGAATCAAGAGATGGTCAAATTTTCCTTCTGTTGGACCATAGTGAGCTAGTTCGACCACCCGAGCAAGTTCAAGAGGCTATACTTGTTTTTGATGATCCAAGGAACGTCTTAGCTCATCCACATACAAGAGATAAGGCTCAAAAGGCCCAGGAAGACACCAAGGACGAGCTGGGCCTACTCAAGGATAAGCCCAACAAGATGAGAGTTGAGCAGGGCCCATATTGACCCATAAAGCTGAAGGATCGACCACCATGGGCTCTTATGGATGGGTATGGACGTGGTTCAAGTAGAAAAATAAGATTAAAAATAAACCAGCCTGTTGGTTTAATGTGTTTTGGTTTATAATTAGTCATTAAAATTAAACCAGAGAGTTAGTTAGAGTAGATTAGATAAGATATATCATTCTGGTATAATCTTGTTAGGATTAGATAAGTTAGTTAGGATATAATAGATTAGATATATTATTCTGATAAATTCTTTTAGGATTAGATTAGTTAGTTAGGATATTATTTAGATAGGAATAAAGTAGTTAGGATATTATTCTGTAGATTAATTTAGATAGGATTATCTGCCTATAAAAAGGCTTCACTTCCCCATTGTAAACAAAAATATCGAATTTTATAAACTATTTCAAAGCACTTTTGCTTCTTGCTTTCTCTGTTCAGCATAAGAACATTGTTTTCATTCACTTAAGGGTAGAGGAATCTACTGTGAAATTCCATAGCTCTTTGCAGGGTGATCCTGTGCTAGTGGAACCAACATCCATCATCATTCTCATCAATTGGAGAGTTAGTAACCTCCAAACGAATCCTTCATCAACCACCATATATCACTTGCTTACAAGGGAAGCTAGTAGCTCCCTTCCATTCAATCATCAAATCCGCTGCCTAAGGAGAGCTAGTAGCCTCCTTAAATCGACACCCTCATCCCCTTCAAGACGATCCAGAGGTTTAACCATAACCAGGGCCGCACCACTTTCAATCTCTCCATTGCTTTGGTACTTAATAGTGAAGATCCATCTGGAGCTAACAGCCTTCTTTCCCTTAGGTAAGTCTGACTCATCCCATGTATGATTATTTTCCATTGCTTTCCTTTCATCTGTTACAGCATCCCGCCAGACCTTAATGTCCTTTGCTTCATCATAGCTTCTAGGCACAGATTCTTGATCTAAGCTTCCAATGAACACTTGATGGCCTTGAGGGATTTGTACTAAGGAGCACACGGCTTGAGCAGGGTGAGCTACCGCATTATTATTGAAGTAAACCCTGGTATTCTTCCAGTTCTCAGCTGGAAATCTTTGCCGAGTACTTCTTCTGAGTTCAAGAGGAGCTTGATTTTGGATGGGACCTTCAGTGGGACCTTGAGTTCTTTGTGAACTTGATTCATCTTCTGAGCCTTGAGTACTTCCTGTTCTATCTTCTGAGCCTTGTCTATTACCCTCAGTCTCTGCCTGTTCTTTCTCCGGTCCTGAATCCATGTGATCAACAATTGAATCCTCTTGATCATGACCAGAGAATTGTTGCTCCCCCTCAGGATTAAGAGGATGAAGGGGATGATGGCTAGGAGAACCGTGAGGTGAGGAAATGCCAAGTCCTTCTAATATCTTCCTTAAGTTCTCAGCTCGATCAGAAGAGTGGGTAGAGATGTCCTTGATTGAATCCCATGTCCCTTCTTCAAAATAACTTGTAGTCTCTAAGAACTTAACATCCCGTGAGATGAGAACACGATTTGTCTCAGCATTGTAGCATTTATATCCCTTCTGTGTCGTGGAATAGCCCAGGAACATGGCTTTAGTGCTTTTGGCGTCTAGTTTTGTCCTTTGTTCTCCTGGAATCAACACATAGCAAACACACCCAAAAACTCTAATATGATCAAGTTGAGGTTTAGACTTTGTAAGTATCTCGAATGGGGATTGATCTAGTAATGTCTTGGTTGGAATACGGTTGATCAGGTAGCAAGCTGCAAGTAATGCATCTCCCCAGAAACGTTTAGGCACCTTCATATGAAACATCAAAGCTCGAGTGACCTCCATGAGGTGCCGGTTCTTTCTTTCAGCAACGCCATTCTGTTGGGGGGTATAGGGGCAACTTGTTTGATGCTCGATTCCATGTTTGTTGAGGTAATGTTTGAATGCTTGGCTAGTATACTCTCCCCCATTGTCTGATCTAAAACACTTAACCTTTGCATACTGGTTAGTCACATATTTATTAAAGTTCATAAATGCTTCCAGAACTCTACCCTTAGATGGCATTAAGGTTATCCAAGTGTATTTAGATTTCTCATCAATAAAACTAACAAAGTATTTCTGATTATCTCTAGATAAACATGGTGCAGTCCATACATCAGAGTGAACAAGATCAAAGCAATTGGCATACATTGTTTGAGACTTAGGAAAAACAGACCTACAGTGTTTTCCTAGGATACAAGCTTCACATAAATCATTATTGAAAGACATCCTAGGAAACATTATTTCTAGAACTTTAAAATGAGGATGACCAAGCCTGGCATGCCATAAACCACCATTCATTTTAGAATTATTCAAATTGGAAAAGCAAGTAACTAAGCGGTTGGAAGAGAGGTCTTCAAGCACATATAAATCGTTTCTTGTAACACCTTTTCCAAGAACCTCTTGAGTTTCAATATCCTGAAACACAAAGTCATTAGGCCCAAAAATAGCATGGCAATTTAAATCTGTTGTGGCTCTTTTGACAGATAGTAAATTTGAGGTGAATGATGGCATGTAAAAGGCACGAGTTTCTTTGTTAAATAGCCTAAGATCTCCTACTCCTTCTATTGGCACATTAGTACCATTTGCAATCAAAACATTTCATATGGCTGGTTCAACATTTTTAATCAGGTTAAGATCACTTATCATATGGTGAGATGCTCATGAGTCTACTATAAGTGGTTTAGACTTAGTGAATGTATTAAATGAGGCATGTAGTGATCTACCAATGACGGCATTACCAGAGTTATCTTTGAAGGCTTTGATGAGAGCCTCAAGGTCGGACTTCTTGACATACTCAGACTGAGCTGATTGATAGGACACCATTTGAGCTGGTTGAACTTGAGTACCGTCACTTGTCCCGGATGAGTTTGATGAACTTCCTGGAGCATTGGTAAGTTGGTAAGGAAGGCCTTTCTTGTGGTAATGACCTATCTCCTGTGTGTAGTGAGCTCTGGGAACTTCTTTCCATTTGCTAGGCTTTAAGTGTGGATGAAGAATCCAACACTTTTCTTTGGTATGCCCTTTCCTTTTACAGTGATCACACATCATGTTCTTCTTGTCTTCCGGCTTGTAGAACCCTTTGTTGGCAGTAATTGTTTCTTCTTCTTGCTTGTAGATGCCCTTATGTGCTGTGATTAACTCTCCTTTCTTTCCAAACAAGCCATTTGATCCACATTCCTTCTGGATTTGAGAACATACATCTTCAAGAGAGGGAAGCTTGTCTGACCGCAGGATATGTTTGATAAGATCATTGTAGGCTGGACTTAAGATCATGAGGAGGCTGAACACCTTGTCCTGCTCTCGCCTTTCTTTGATAACTTCTGGATCAAAGGATGTTGGTCTAAGCATGTCAAGTTCTGCCCAAAGAGAACTGAATTTCCCAAAGAGAACTGTGAAATCTGAGTCATCTTGGTTGAGGTTGTGGATTGCCTGCTTGACTTGGAAGATGCGAGTCAGATTTGAGGTGTTCCCATAAACCTTTTTTAGAATTTCCCAAAGTTCCATTGAGGTTTCACAATGAGAGTAAGACTCAAGTATAGGTCCATCTAATGAGTTTTGGAGAATGGAGAGAACATAGAGGTCTTCTTGGTGCCATTTCCTTTCATCAGTTATCACCATTTCTTCTCCATCCTCATTTTGGATCAGACAAGGTGGAGCTTCATTAAACAGTAGATGGTCCCCAAGACCTCTTCCTCCTAAAGCAGTTTTAATCATCCGAGACCATAACACATAGTTAAGGCCTTTGAGAATCACTGGGACAGAGATTTGCCGAGAGTTTTCCATACTTCAAGCTTTTGAGGACCGTACAATAATGGAGGTTGATGCTTGAGACCCACGTTGAGTTGAGTCTGACCAGGGAAGAGAATAGTTTGAAGGAGAAACTTGGGATGAGATGATTTTATCTTGAAATGAGCTGCCTTTAGCTTGGTTCAGCTTTCCTTTCACAAGCGATTTATAATCAGTACGGATGAAACACCCACTCTTCGTGGTTAGTGTTCAGGACTTCTTCTTTGAGGATTCAAGAGTTTGGCCTGTGGATAAACCTCCTGAACTGAAGAAAGACCAGAAAGGAGTTGCCTTTGATGAGTGTGAAAGGAGGTGTACGGACCACTGGGTTGAGCGAGCGCGGAGAAGACGAGTACGGCCTGTGATTCTAGAGCGCAAGACTTGGTCTTTTAAACCACCGGTTGTTTCTACAGAAAGGGTGAGTCTTTTTCACCTTCCTTGGAACAGAAATGACTTGGACCGAGAGCTTCTGGGAGACTTGGTCCGTACAACTATGGCGAGACCAAGGGAGCCGTACAACAATGGTGAAGAGAGATAGCTAAGAAACTAAGCTACTAAGACACAAGATATAACCACATCTAATCTTCCTCAACCCATCACCCATGGATCTGGGGATCTTAAATCTCAGAGAGGATAGATTAAGACATGTTTATCTTCAAGGTAAGTGCTTGATTCTTAGCTTTGGATTCGAATGAAAAGAAAGAAAAGAAATTTGCGGATTATGAAAGATGAAAGAGCAACCTTGCTCTGATACCATATAAGTTTTAGAGATTCAAGTTTATAGAGTTTTAGAGAGTTTTAGAGAGCTAGAGAGATTTAGGGAGTTTAGAGAGTATGAGAAACATGTTTTTATTATTCGAATTGCTTGAATACAAGAGAAGGCCTTAGAGGTCCTTTTATAGCAAAATAAATAAACCTAGGTGCTTCTACTTTAGGTAAAGATGAGAGGACTCCTTTTGTGCTGGCGGCTTCCTTCCCCTTTTGTGCTGGCATGGATGAGTCACCAGCCCTTCTAGAAGATCCTACTAGCCGTTAGCACCCTCATTTCCTTTGATTGAATGCACCTTCATTCCAACACATCTATGGTTATAAATGCCAAGTCATAGCTCACCAAGGTTCACTTCCCTCTTTTAAACAATTCTAAATCAAAATTTTAATCAAAAATTGAAATAAATAATGATGTAGAGATAGCCTTTTGACAAAGGCTTTGATACTAAGCCTTTGTGCTTCTTCTTAGAGGCTGGTTTGAATAATTGAATTCTTCCTGAATTGGAGGTTCCCCCTCATGGATTGCTCTCCTTCATTGGTTTTTGAGACTCCTTCTCACGGATTGTTTTTCAACATCACAAATGGTTGACATCTTTTCCCTTAAGGACTTTTGGATTCATCATGCTTCCTTTAGCTCATGAGAGTGAAGGAGACCATGGTTCACTTCCCTTAAGTGGATTCAAGAGTTCTTATGGACAGAGTTTTACTCTGTTTTCTTGACTCGTGTGGTTGCTGTAACAGCCAAGATCATCCAAGAATCAACAAGTGATTGGTGCTTTAGTGGCTGGAGCATTTTCGAATTCTTTCCCTTCCTCAAGCTTTGTCTAGAGACATCAACTAGACTAGGGACAAAGCTCACACACCATTAAAGTGGAGGAGAGAAGAATTGATTTAATCAAACTTCAATGGACTTAGATGTTTCACATTTCACAAGAAAGGAAACATTGTCCAAGGTTTTAAAACAACATAAACCACAAGTCTAAACAACAACTACAATGAACTTAAGTGTCTCTCATTTTATAAGAAAGGAGACAAGTCCAAGGTTTTAAAAGAACTTGTGGTTCGTTATCCAAAGAGTTCTAAACATATATGGCTTGAAGTGTCTAACATTCTCAAAGGAAAGGCACTAATACCCAATGATTCAAGTTTATTGTCTAATGGATAATAGAAAAATGTTTTTTTTTATTTTTTTTTTATTTTAAATTTAAAAGTTAAAGACAAGAATTTTAAAATCCAAAAATGTGACTTAGAGTTTGGAATGTGGTTTAGGGAGAAGAAGAGAAGAGAATAAGAAACCTAACCCTTCTCTAAGTGTCTTATATCCAAAAGGATGCACTTTAGATACCAATGGGTAAATGATAAAGGCAACCACTCTCTTCTTTCTCTCCCTTGTAATTTTTCATTACTACCACCATTCATTCCTCTTTATTGTCACTTATTCAACCAAGGTTCATGAGAACAATGGAAGAACACAAAGAAAACCATGGGTATTTGCTTTTACCCACTGGTCAAAAACAAAAATTCAAAATTCAAATCTATTATCCACTGGATAAAGCTATAATCCAGCGGTTACAAGAGAACGGCTGAGAATTCTGAAAAACGGTTTCTTGGAGATGAAAGATGAGAGATTGAATTGAAGAATGGTATGAACAATTCTCAAGAAATAAAAGATCATAATCTCTCACAACTCAGCACCATTAGGTTTTGAGGATTATTCAATCTCAGAGTGAGTAGATTATAAAGATTTATTGCAAGAGTAGGAAATGAATTTGCTTGATTCAAAACCTTGCTCTGATACCATGTTAGAATTTGCGGAATTAAAAAGAATTAAGAGAGTTTACAAAAGAGTTTGGTTGGAGATTTTGGGTAGAATGAAGAACAAGAGAATGAGAGAATGGAGAATTTGTGAAGGATGAGTATATTTCCTTGATTGATTTATGGTGAGCATACAATGTATTTATAGCCAAAGAATAGAGAATAAGACCAAGGCACTTCACCACATGGTGAAAGTTGTTGGAATGAAGAAGAATGATGAATGTATTTGAGTGAAGTGTTGGCGTCATCTCTATGAGAGTTTTAGAGAGTTTAGAGAGATTTAGGGAGTTTAGGGAGTATGAGAGTATAAGAGAACATGTTTTTATTATTCAAAATGCTTGAATACAAGAGAAGGCCTAAGAGGTCCTTTTATAGCAAAATAGATAAACCTAGGTGCTTCTACTTTAGGTAAAGAGGTGAGGACTGCTTTTGTGCTGGCGGCTTCCTTCCCCCTTTTGTGCTGGCATGGATGAGTCACTAGCCCTTCTAGAAGATCCTACTAGCCGTTAGCACCCTCATTTCCTTTGATTGAATGCATTTTCATTCCAACACTCCCCCTCAAGTTTGAATCATTGGAGAATAATTCAAACTTGGACACCAAGAGGATTCACCTCATTAAAAACCTTAGAATGCAAAACCCAGTGGGACAAAAGCATTCTAAGGAAAAAAGAGTATGAATCCTTCTTGTTAGGGAAGTTACTGGAATGGGAGAGAAGTGAGTCCAAGCTTTGAATGAATGAACTCACACACCTTAACACTTGCTGCCTTGGTGAATATGTCGGCCAGTTGATCAGAACTCTTGGTATAGCATGGAAGTATAATTCCTTGAACCACTGCCTCTCTCACCTTATGGCAGTCAACTTCAATGTGCTTAGTGCGCTCATGAAAGACTGAATTGGATGCAATATGAATAGCTGCCTGGTTATAACAATGCATTGTGATCGGTGTGTTGTTTTCAATGTTGAAGTCTTTTAGAATAGCCTTTAGCCATATGCACTCAGTGGTTAGTTTTCTCATGGCCCTGTACTCGGCTTCAGCACTTGAGCAGGATACTACCATCTGTTTCTTGGTTTTCCAGATAACAAGGTTTCCTCCAACAAAGGTGCAATAGCCTGTGGTTGATTTCCTGTCTTTCCTATCCCCAGCCCAATCAGCATCACAGTAGCCAACAATCTCAGCATTCTCATTCTTTCCCATCCAAACTCCTTGAGTATAAGTCCCTTTGAGATATCTTAGGATGCGTTGAATCATCATCCAGTGGTTCTTCTTAGGCTCTTGCATATGATGGCTTACCTGATTCACAGCAAAGCATAGGTCAGGTCTTGTAATTGTTAAGTAGATAAGCTTACCAACAAGTCTTCTATAGAGCTTAGGATCTTCAAATGCGTCTCCTTCTGGCTCCCCCTCAGTTTCAGCTTTGTAGCTTTCCTCCAAGGGTGTTCTATGTGAGAATTAAGAATGTGATTGAAGATTATGAAAGAATCAACAGAGTTTAGTATAAGAATGAAGAAGAATGCAGAACATTAGAGAGAAAGAGAAAGAATTCGATTAAGAAGAGTTAGAGAAGAATGAAGTATTTTCTCATTAATGAATCAATGTGTACATCAGGTATTTATAGTAGATTATAAGATGTAACATGGCCATAGCCTTACACTTATTATTCGAAAGTAAATCCTAAGTATAGACCTTCTCTTTTTCTAAGAGTCATTAAACACTCCTTTTCTACACTCCCCCTCAAGCTTAACCATGATGAATGGTTAAACTTGATAAAATCATAGAAAATCATCTCATTAAAAACCTTAAAGATGTAAAACCCAATGGGACAAAAACATCTTAAAGGGAAAAAGAGTATGACTTCTATAACTTAAAGGGATCATCCAGCAACACTTGTAAGACCTAGTCTTGGATAAATGGAATCACAGACCTTTGTGGAAGCAGCTTTGGTGAAGATATCTGCTAATTGATCTGAACTCCTTGTATAGCAAGGCAATATGATGCCTTGTTCCACTGCTTGCCTAACCTTATGACAGTCCACTTCTATATGTTTCGTCCTCTCATGAAAAAATGAGTTAGATGCAATATGAATGGCAGCCTGGTTGTCACAATGCATAGTAATAGGGCTTGAGTCTTCAATCTGTAAATCCCTAAGTACCGCCTTGATCCATATCAACTCATTGGTAAGCTTCTTCATAGCTCTATATTCAGCTTCAGCACTAGAACATGAGACAACCTTTTGTTTCTTAGTTTTCCATGTCACAAGGTTTCCTCCTACAAATGTGCAATAGCCAGTAGTTGATCTTCTATCTTTCCTATCCCCAGCCCAATCTGCATCACAATATCCAACTATATCTGTGATTTTGTTGCAACTCATCCAAATTCCATGATCATAAGTGCCTTTCAAGTATCTAAGAATCCTTTCTAACATTCGCCAATGGTAAACTGTAGGTTCCTGCATCTGCTGACTCACCTGATTCACTGCAAAACAAATATCAGGCCTAGTTAGAGTAAGATATATAAGTTTACCTACCAGCCTCCTGTATAGTTTTGGATCTTCATAGAGTTCTTCATCCTGCTCCCCCTTACTAGCGGATTTGTACTCATCTTCCAAAGGTGTGCAAACTGATTTTGCTTCCATCTTTCCTGTTTCTTTTAACAATTCAAGAGTATATTTCCTTTGGGACAAAAACAAACCCTCTTTAGATCTACATATTTCTATACCTAAGAAATATTTCATCAGACCAAGATCTTTAATATCAAATTTCGATTTAAGATAAGCCTTAGTCTCTAGAATACCTTCCTTATTACTCCCTGTGATAATTATATCATCAACATAAACCAACACTACAATAATACCTGAGCAGCTAGGAAGAGTAAAGAGAGTGTGATCAACTTCAGACCTTCTAAAACCTTTATCCCTCAAAGTCATACTTAGTTTATGATACCAAGCTCTAGGAGATTGTTTTAACCCATAAATGGTCTTTCTTAATCTCAAAACATTATTACCATTTACTAAATCTTCTAATCCAGGAGGTGGTCTCATGTATACCTCTTCTTCTAATTCTCCTTGAAGAAAGACATTCTTTACATCCATCTGCCACAACTCCCATTCTAAATTAGTGGCTAAAGAAAGAACAATCCTAACAGTGTGGAGTTTTGCAACCGGTGCAAATGTATATCCAAAATCTTCACCATATGTTTGAGTGAACCCTCTAGCAACTAATCTAGCCTTATACCTTTCAATCTCACCATTACTTTTGTATTTAATGGTGAAAACCCATTTTGAACTTACCGCTTTCTTACCTTTGGGTAGATATGATTCATCCCAAGTATGATTTCTTATCATTGCCTCTTTTTCATCTTGAACAGCATCTCTCCATACTTTTAGCTCCATAGCTTCCTCATATGTGTTAGGAATTTGATTTTGGTCCAGAGAGCTTATGAATACCTGGTGTTCTTCTGGAAAATAAGCAAAAGAGCAAGTTGCTTGTAATGTTCCACAGCATTAGCATTATAGTAAACCCTAGTATTGATCCAGTTGGCTGGATCTTTTCTAATCCTTGTACTTCTTCTTAGTATTTGAGGTGATTCAATAACAGCTATCTCATGATCATCTTCAGCTTCTATTCCTTGTGGACTTTGGATGTGGTCATGGTCTTGATCGGAAACCATAGAACTACTCTCCCCCTCACGAACATGACCGCGATCCAATGTGGACAATGAGCCAGGTAAATGCTCCACAATCAAAACTTTGCGTACCTCGTACCTGACCATGCTCAGTCCTTGCAGAACCATGATCATTGCCAACCGGGACAGTCACATTTGAATCTAATGTATGCTCCTGTCTCTGCGGTACCTCCTGAGAAACTTCCGGACCAATGACCGGCTTTAATGCTGGCTGCCTAGAAACATCAAAACTTTCTAACAACTTTTTAAGATAAGCATTAGCATCATCACTAGATTTAGAGATGTCTTGTATAGTTTCCCAAGTGCCATCAGTATAATAAGACTTATTTTCCAAAAATTTAACATCCCTTGAAACTAATACCCTTTGTAATTCAGGATCATAGCATTTATAACCTTTTTGAGTGGAAGAATAGCCTATAAAGATTGCTTTAGTACTTTTTTCATCCAACTTGTTCCTGTTATTCCCTGGTATGAAAACATAACACACACAACCAAACACTTTTAAATGATCAAGGTGTGGTTTAATGTTGTTTAATACCTCAAATGGTGACATGTCATGAAGAACTTTAGTTGGTGTTCTATTAATCAAATAGCAAGCTGTAAGCACTGCATCTCCCCAAAATCTCTTAGGCACATTCCTATGAAACATCATAGATCTGGCTACCTCCATAAGATGCCGGTTTTTGCGCTCAGCCACACCATTCTGCTCAGGTGTGTATGGGCAAGTAGTTTGATGAAGAATTCCATATTTGAGAAGATAATCTCTGAAAGCCTTACTTGTATATTCTCCTCCATTATCAGTCCTAAAAACTTTCATCTTTGCATTATATTGGTTAGTGACATAAGAATGAAAGTTAATGAAAGATTCTAGAACTCTATCTTTGGAAGGAAGTAAAGTAATCCATGTATATTTAGATTTTTCATCTATGAATGTAACAAAGTATTTTTGTTGTTCTCTAGAAGCACAAGGAGCTGTCCAAACATCAGAATGAATTAAATCAAAGCAATGATCATAAGTAGTAGATGAATTAGGAAAAACTGTCTTGCAATGTTTACCAAGGATGCAAGCTTCACATTCATTTTGATTAAAAGAAATTTTTGGAAACATGAGTTCAAGAGCTTTAAAATGAGGATGGCCTAATCTAGCATGCCACAATGATCCATCATTCATCTCATTACTACTAGACAAACAAGATACTCCACTAGAAGATAGGTCACTTAAAACGTAAAGATCATCCTTAGTACCGCCTCTGCCAAGTACTTTCTTTGTGTCAATATCCTGAAAACAACACTCATTAGGACTAAAAATCACATTGCAATTTAAGTCAGTTGTAGCTCTTTTCACAGAAACCAAATTTGATGTAAAAGATGGCATATAAAATGTTTTACTATCTTTTTCAAACAATCTTAGATTACCTATACCTTTGATTGGAATTTTAGTTCCATTTGCAATAACAACATTTCCTAGGGCAGGTTCTAAGTCATTTATCAACCCTATATCACTAATCATGTGATGGGATGCTCCAGAATCAACAATTAAAGGCTTATTACTAGCATGAACATTATAAGAAGCATGAAGTGATTTACCAACAATTTTACCAGAATTCTCTTGGAGGGCTTTGATGATAGCATCTAGATCAGACTTGGTAACATAGTCTTGGCCGGATGATGAAGAGGCAAGTTGCACTTCCTTTCCTGGTCTTTGTACATTCTCAATGGTAGTCATGGGCCGTGAGACAGGAAAAGGAGCACTCACTTGATTTCCTTTCCCAGTTAAGTTGTTTTTGAACCCAGTTGTCTTGTTACCATTGTTGAAGTCACGCCATCTTGGTATGGAAGCCGGTTTCAGGTGTGGATGGAGTGTCCAACACTGGTCCTTATTATGACCTTTCCTCTTACAGTGAGCACATACCAACACTCGCTTATCATCCCCTCTGAAGAAACTTTTATTTGCGGTAACCAAATCCCCTTTACTTCCAAACAAACCTTGTGAACCCTGCTCTTTTTGGACTTTAGCACACACATCATCCAAGCTTGGTAACTTGTCTTCTCGTAGCAGGTGTTTAATCAAGTCAGTATAGCTTGAGTTCAAGGTCATTAAGAGTCCAAAGACTTTGTCTTGCTCCCTTCTCTCATGTAGGGTCATTGGATCAGTAGTAGCTGGTCTCAACATTTCTAGCTCTGCCCAAAGAGCTCTATAAGTTCCAAAGTGTTTGGTAAATTCCACCTCCTCCTGTCTAAGTTCACTAAGTGATTTCTTGACCTCAAAGATCCTCATTAAATTGGAAGTATTCCCATAGACACTCTGAAGGGTATCCCACAAATCTTTTGCATTTTCACAGTATGAGTAGGCTTCTAGCAGAGACTTTTCAAGAGAATTTTGTAAAATGGATAGAACCATTTGATCCTCCTGGAACCATTTACCTTCTTCCTCAGAATGAACTTCCTGATCCTCCAAAACCTCTCCTTCTACGACATGGTTAGGTGCATTATTGTGAAGAATATGTGACCATAAACCCCTACTACACAATGTCGTTTTCATAGTTCTAGTCCAGAGGAGATAGTTTGCTCCTTTGAGTATGATTGGTGCCATTATGACTTGTTTATGAAATTCCATAGATGCAGCCTGTGAATCACCTCACATCTTCTGATAGAGACAATGTGTGTTGAACAAACAGAGCAAACAAGAGCCGCAGCAACACAATATACAAGACCTTGTACCCTTGATCAATTCGCTTCAAACCACAGACGTCACACTATCACAATCTAATTCGATTCTGTACTAATAGCTTGAGGTGCAAGGAGCAAGATCGAGATGATAAACTTTCAAAGATTTCTCCTAATCACTTATTCTGCATCTATATGTATCAGTCCTTTAATGGTTATATGCAGGAAGAATCGAGAACAGACCTGATACTTTGCACACTGATGATCACAGAGAATCAAGAACAGAATTCAAATTGAATCGAATTACTCAGTCCAGAAAAAAAACTTATCTTCCAAGAACAAACTCGCGCCAAAAAAAAAAAAACAGAGACTCTTGATGATAGATTCGTTTCTTCACTGAATGTAGAAACCGGATTGATCGGAGATGAGAAACGATCGAAGCAGAGAACAAACACCGGTGGATTGAAGATCGATCTCAAATCAAATCGATATGTCGATCTTTTCTTGTGATCGACGAAATCGAAAGAAAATCCAATGAACAATGCTCGTTTCGAGATATTGAACCACAGAATCTATGTTGACGCTAGATTGGATCAATGATCGGCACTTTCTGTTGATTTTTCACCGGTCAATAAACCAGAAACTGGAGAAATTTCGAAGATCGGTATCTTGCGTGAGAGAGAAGCGAAGAACACTTTTGCGATTTGCAGAACCAGAAATCCGATCACAGAAAAATTAATCGACGATCCAAACGACTGAAGATCGGCTCCTTCTGAAGACAATCAGCAAGTTTCAAAGATCCAGAGAGATCAATCCACGAAATCGAAGATTTTTCGAAGAACAGATTCAAACAAGATTTTGGCGCCAAAACTACAAGATCGAGATTTATGTTGCAAACCGTGCAATCGACGTGTCAACTCAAAGATTCCGATGAAGATTAGATCAGAAGCCACAGATTGAAGATGAAAAACGCCGGAAAACCTTTGCAGAATCACCAGAAACGTGATGAAGAATCAAGAATACTCCCGCAACCGATTTGGATTCAACGATTAAGAATCACCCAAGGATATTTCGAATGAAGAAAGAAGAATTTGCAGGAAAACCTGCTCTGATACCATGTGAGAATTAAGAATGTGATTGAAGATTATGAAAGAATCAACAGAGTTTAGTATAAGAATGAAGAAGAATGCAGAACATTAGAGAGAAAGAGAAAGAATTCGATTAAGAAGAGTTAGAGAAGAATAAAGTATTTTCTCATTAATGAATCAATGTGTACATCAGGTATTTATAGTAGATTATAAGATGTAACATGGCCATAGCCTTACACTTATTATTTGAAAGTAAATCCTAAGTATAGACCTTCTCTTTTTCTAAGAGTCATTAAACACTCCTTTTCTACATTCTAGCCGCTTTTGCTTCCATCATTCCTGCATTGGTTAGTAAGTCTCCAACATACTTTCTTTGTGAGATAAACAATCCATCTTTAAACCTGCATACTTCAATACCCAAAAAATACTTAAGTTCACCAAGATCTTTTATATCAAACATAGACTTAAGATATTCCTTTGTAGATGCAATTCCTACCTTGTCATTCCCTGAGATGATTATATCATCTACATATATGAGAATGACAACTATACCTTCATGGCTGTGGAGAGTGAACAAGGTATGATCGGATTCAGATCTCCTAAAGCTCCTGTCTCTGAGAGTAACATTCAACTTGTGGTACCAGACTCTAGGAGATTGCTTCAGTCCGTAAATCGCCTTTCTTAGTCTTAGAACTTTCCCTGGTGCAATCCAGGTGGTGGAGTCATGTAGACTTCTTCTTCGAGTTCTCCTTGTAGGAATGCGTTTTTGATATCCATTTGCCATAGCTTCCATTCCAAGTTCACAGCAAGTGAGAGAACCACCCTGATTGTGTGCATCTTTGCCACAGGAGCAAATGTGTCTCTGTAGTCATCTCCATAGGTTTGAGTGAAGCCCCTTGCAACTAATCTAGCCTTGTACCTTTCTATTTCTCCATTACTTTGGTACTTAATCGCGAAGATCCATCTGGAGCTAACGACCTTCTTCCCCTTAGGTAAGTCTGACTCATCCCATGTATGGTTCTTTTCCATTGCTTTCCTTTCCTCAGTCACTGCATCACGCCAAACTTTAATGTCTTTTGCCTCATCATAGTTTCTACGCACAGTTTCTTGATCTAAACTTCCAATGAAGACTTGATGGCCCTGAGGAATTTGCACTAACGAACACACGGCTTGAGTGGGGTGAGCTATCACATTATTGTTGAAGTAAACCCTGGTATTCTTCCAGTTTTCAGCTGGAAATCGTTGTCGAGTACTTCTTCTGAGCTCAAGGGGAGCTTGGTCTTGATTTTGGATAGGGCATTGAGTGCTTTCTGAACTTGATCCAACTTCAGAACTTTGAGTACTTCCTGATCCAGGTTCTGAGTCTCTTGGTCTATTACTCTCAGTCTCTGCCTGATCTTTCTCCGATTTAGAATCCATCTGACCAATGTTGGAATCCTCTTGATCATGACCAGAGAATTGCCCCCCCCTCAGGATTAAGAGGATGGTGAGGAGAATGACTAGGAGGACCTTGCGATGAAGTAATGCCCAGAGCCTCCAGAATCTTTCTCAGGTTTTCAGCCCGATCAGAGGAGTGGGAAGATATGTCTTTGATGGAGTCCCATATCCCATATTCAAAGTAACTGGTGGTCTCTAAGAACTTGACATCCCGTGATATGAGAACACGATTAGTATCTGGTGCGACCTGGAACGAGCAAGACCCTCAGGAAACATCAGAAGAGAGTGAAGAAGAGAAGGAGGACTGGAACGACCTCGAACTGGTCCCCGACCAAGAAGGAACCGGCATCAAACCAAACATGGCCCTCGGACGCGCAAGACCCAGCACCCAGCCCGACCTTGAGCTCGACTCTCGCCAAGATCCCAGCCCGACCGTAAATCAAGGCTCAAGACTCGACCTGGATCGTGGCCCATCCGCGAACCATGATCCACGACCCGCCATGGATTGTAGTCCGTCTGCAACCAAAGAAGAACTTTGACCCGGCAGCAACCCGTCCGCGAACCCGTCCGCGAATCATGGACCTAGAACCGACCTGGACCATGACCCATCCGTGAACCCAAGTCCCGACCGGTCCCATGACCCGACCGGTCCTCGACCTGACCCGTACCATGACCCGTACCATGACCCGGACCACGACCCACAACCCAGTCGCGACCCAGACCCGACCCATCCATTCCAACGGCCCAAGGATCTGCAAAATAGAGGAGAAGAAGATACAGCCCAAGTCCAGGTCCAAGAATACATGGAATTGTGGTTTAGCCCAATAATCAGGCCCAGAGTTAATACCCAAAGAAAAACCATTATGCAAGTGATTTGGGCCTGTCTAAGAAGGAAGAGAAAGCCCAAAGACAGTAAACCAATTAAGCTGGTTTAGTTTAATTTATTGGTTTATCAATAGTCATTTAATTTAAACCAAAAGATTAGGATATATCTTTTGGCATTAAATTAAAAATAGTAGATATTATTGTTAGACTAAATCAGGGAAATTAGTTAGGATTTTATTTTGTAGACACAATTTAGATAGGGTTTGGATAGATATCTTTGTCATTAAATTAAATCATAAATAGTAGATATTCTTGTTAGAATAAATCAGGGAAATTAGTTAGGATTTTATTTTGTAGACACAATTTAGATAGGGTTTTTCTGCCTATAAAAAGGCTTCACCCCCCCCCCCCCTCTTGTAAATAACCAACGAAATTAATATCAATACTTAGAGCACTTTTGCTTCTTGCTTTCTCTGTTCAGCCTAAGAACATTGACCCTTAATCACTAAAGAGTAGAGTAATCTACTGTGATATTCCATAGCTCTTTGCAAGGTGATCCTGTGCTAGTGGAATCAAAAACAATCCCTTCATTCACGCCAACCTAGGAGAGCTAGTAGCCTCCATCCATCCACCCAACAATCCACTGAGAAGTGCTAGTAGCCTTCTTAACCTTCCCCTTCAAAGCCGCCTCTAAAGGAGAGTTAGTAACCTCCTTCCCTTCATCCTTCAAGTCGATCCTTAGGTTTTAATCAACCAGGGGCGCACCAGGTGGTATCAGAGCCTCTTGAAGGTTAGGGTTTGTGAAATCACTTTGATTTCAAAACCACCATCAATTTCTTTTCAATTTTTTTTAGTTTAATAAACAAATTCTTTTCTTTCTATCTGTTGTAAGTCAGCTGAGCCTTTCCCTGAATTACAAAAGATCTAAGAAAAGGATCTATATTTAAAAAAAAAAAAATCTCAAAAATTTTTATAAAAAAAATAAAAAAGTATATAGCATAAGAGAAACCCTGCTAGGAAACGGTTAATCAGCTGACGAAAAAAATCTTGCAATCTTTCTATCTTAATCACATTAGGTTATAGCTCTAGATCTTAGGTGATTGGGCTTTGATCTATTCTGAACTTGTGGGAATAGCAAAAGGATTGAACACTGAGAGAACCAAAAAAAAAAAGAGAGAGAGGATTTTCTAATCTGTTTGCTGAGTTTGTTTCAGGAACTTCATGGCAAGGAAAAATTCAGTGGATCAGATTGTTTATCTTGATCAGTTCCAATGTGAAGCTATGATGGCTGAGATCACTAGGAAGCTGCAAAAAGATTTCAATAGGACTAACCATGCTAATGAGTTTCATGACTTTTCAATTTCTGCAGGCAGAAAATCAAGAGTTAACTCTTATCACCATCGTCACCATAGAGCAGAATAATACCTTAGTCAATTCAAGCTTGGGATTCCATCATTCTATGGGAAGATTGATCCTGAAGCTTATCTGGAATGGGAAGAAGAGATGGAATGGGTGTTCAAATATCATCACTACACTGAGGCAAAGAAGGTCAAACTTGCATCATCTGGATTCAGTGGTTATGCCATCCATTGGTGGGATCAGACTGCATCCAAAAGGAGACACAATGGAGAACCTCAAATTTCTTCTTGGTTTGAGATGAAATTTGTTATGAAAAAGAAGTTTGCTCCAGATTATAATAAATTTAGTTATGTGCAGAACAGACACCTAAGAAGGTCAAATGAGAGACTAACCACACGCCTATCATCAGCCAAGTTGACACGCCAGGAGCATAGATGTTCTCAGGAGAAACCAAAATTCCAACAACTAGAAACCAATCATTTTAGTCCAATCTGCAAAGGTAAGAAAACAAATTCAAATTTAAAAGATTTCTCTAATGAATCTTTTATGTGCAACTACAGGAAACATATTTCTAGAAGTTTGTTTGTGGAGAGTGCTGAGAATAACAATGAGGAAAGGAAGGAAGTTTCAGAAACTTTACCTTCTCATAATAAAGCCACGGTTTCTAGGCAGTTGTTTGAGACTGAAGAGCTCTTAAATGACTCAATCCCAGCTAAGTGTTTTATACCATCTTCTCAAATTGATTCTAATCTTGAGGGAAAAGAGATTTGTAGAGAATTAACCATCTGGGAACCGGTGAGTCCGAGTAGTCTTCTTTTCTCTTCACAGGACATTGAGGAGGAGATACCAGGAGAATTACCCAAGAAAGCACCACCAGCCAGAAGTATGGAGAAGCTGGAAGTTGCTAAGGACGCCAGTAGAGTTAGAGGAAGAAGGGAGATGTCTGATCCATTGCCAAATTCGCCTAAGAATGAGACATCACTAGCTGAAGGTGAACTGTTGGTAAAACAAAATCTCTATGAGTTTGACAAATATATTATCTTTGTTCCATCAGCTACAGTATTAGATGAGACTTATCTAGGTTTTACTAATCTCAAACCGGTGCATCCGAGTATCAGAGAGTTTTCTTTGCAGGATCATGATGATAAGCTACCAGAGAAGACAACAAAGCGATTGTCATTCGACAGCAACTTGGCGCCTACAGCTAGATGGGAGTTCAAGTCCTTCACTCCTTCTTTCATTGATGAAAGTAACCTCAAACTTTGTAAGGATATTGGTGTGCCAAATTCTTTACCTATCTTGTTTGTGATTGTTACACCTGAAGAAGAGAAATAATTTGGTTTAGAGAATGTGAAAGAACTTTGTGTATCTAGGTTTATTTTTGATAAGATGATTCAATACTTTGAAGCACCTAGGCATGAAATGTTTTCTAGATCAGAATGTTCTTTGATTGTTGAAACTGAGAGTTCTGAGTTTGCATTGAGTCATAAGTTGATTAAGAGAACATTAGGACAGAAATCGGTGAGGATTGATGCAGACCTTGTGATTGATGAATGTTTCTCTAATAAAGTGCTGCATAACTTGAAATCAGTTAGACAAGGCTGTGAAACTTTGTGCTGTGAAATATTTTGGGTTTTTAAACCTTGTGATATGAACTCAGCCTTGAGAGAAAACGTTTTTTGGGAGTTTGTACAAGTTAGATCATGAGTTTGCATTGCTAGAATGGTGGTCTAAGAACATGAATGATCTACTTAGAGCTAAGAGAAGTTCTGAATTTGAATATGTTGAGAGAGTTTCTAAGTTAGCACAATCCAATCTGTTTGCTAGCAATGATATTTATTTGTTTGGTTTGTGTTCGAAAGAAAAGTTTTGTTCCAGTGAGTGTTCTAATGCTAGAATGATGTATGATCTTGTCTTAGATGGTGATTTTAGGAAACTTGAGTCTTGTTTATAAGATCTTAAACCCAGGGGATTCAATTGTCTATTTCTGTTGCACATTTGATGTGGGTTTTCTAGTGTTTGAAAAGAAGCAGGATAGACAGGTTATGGAGTTTATTCCAAGAACAAGGAGGATTCAGGGTCTGGACAAACAAGTTGATTATGGACCAAATGAACACTTGTTTGCTCCTACTTGGCAACCGCCTTCAACATTCAAAGGTAAGGACATTCTTGATCACACATCCAATGATTTTAACTTGATCTCTTTTGTTGCAGAAAAACTGGATTTGAGGTCAAATCCTTTCAAAGGAGGAGGGGATGGTGCGACCTGGAACGAGCAAGACCCTCAGGAAACATCAGAAGAGAGTGAAGAAGAGAAGGAGGACTGGAACGACCTCGAACTGGTCCCCGACCAGGTCCCCGACCAAGAAGGAACCGGCATCAAACCAAACATGGCCCTCGGACGCGCAAGACCCAGCACCCAGTCCGACCTTGAGCTCGACTCTCGCCAAGATCCCAGCCCGACCGTGAATCAAGGCTCAAGACTCGACCTGGATTGTGGCCCATCCGCGAACCATGATCCATGACCCGCCATGGATTGTAGTCCGTCTGCAACCAAAGAAGAACTTCGACCTGGCAGCAACCCGTCCGCGAACCCGTCCGCGAATCATGGACCTAGAACCGACCTGGACCATGACCCATCCGTGAACCCAAGACCCGACCGGTCCCATGACCCGACCGGTGCTCGACCTGACCCGTACCATGACCCGTACCATGACCCGGACCACGACCCACAACCCAGTCGCGACCCAGACCCGACCCATCCATTCCAACGGCCCAAGGATCTGCAAAATAGAGGAGAAGAAGATACAGCCCAAGTCCAGGTCCAAGAATACATGGAATTGTGGTTTAGCCCAATAATCAGGCCCAGAGTTAATACCCAAAGAAAAACCATTATGCAAGTGATTTGGGCCTGTCTAAGAAGGAAGAGAAAGCCCAAAGACAGTAAACCAATTAGGCTGGTTTAGTTTAATTTATTGGTTTATCAATAGTCACTTAATTTAAACCAAAAGATTATGATATATCTTTTGGCATTAAATTAAAAATAGTAGATATTATTGTTAGACTAAATCAGGGAAATTAGTTAGGATTTTATTTTGTAGACACAATTTAGATAGGGTTTGGATAGATATCTTTGTCATTAAATTAAATCATAAATAATAGATATTCTTGTTAGACTAAATCAGGGAAATTAGTTAGGATTTTATTTTGTAGACACAATTTAGATAGGGTTTTCTGCCTATAAAAAGGCTTCACCCCCCCCCCTCTTGTAAATAACCAACGAAATTAATATCAATACTTAGAGCACTTTTGCTTCAGCCTAAGAACATTGACCCTTAATCACTAAAGAGTAGAGTAATCTACTGTGATATTCCATAGCTCTTTGCAGGGTGATCCTGTGCTAGTGGAATAAAAAACAATCCCTTCATTCACGCCAACCTAGGAGAGCTAGTAGCCTCCATCCATCCACCCAACAATCCGCTGAGAAGTGCTAGTAGCCTTCTTAACCTTCCCCTTCAAAGCCGCCTCTAAAGGAGAGTTAGTAACCTCCTTCCCTTCATCCTTCAAGTCGATCCTTAGGTTTTAATCAACCAGGGGCGCACCAGTATCAGCATTGTAGCATTTATAACCCTTCTGTGTGGTGGAATATCCCAGGAACATGGCTTTAGTACTTTTGGCGTCTAGTTTTGTCCTTTGTTCTCCTGGAATCAACACATAGCAAACACACCCAAATACTCTAATATGATCCAGTTGAGGTTTAGACTTTGTAAGTACCTCAAATGGAGATTGGTCTAGCAGATTATTGGTTGGAATTCGATTGATCAGGTAACAAGCTGTGAGTAATGCATCTCCCCAGAATTTCTTAGGCACCTTCATATGAAACATCAAGGCCCGAGTGACTTCCATGAGGTGCCTGTTCTTTCTCTCAGCAACGCCGTTCTGTTGGGGAGTATATGGGCAACTTGTCTGATGCTCAATTCCGTGTTTGTTGAGGTAATGTTTGAATGCTTGGCTAGTATATTCTCCCCCGTTGTCTGATCTAAAACACTTAACATTAGCATTATACTGGTTAGTGACATAGTTATTAAAGCTCATGAATGCTTCCAGAACTCTACCCTTAGATGGCATTAAGGTTACCCAAGTGTATTTAGACTTCTCATCAATGAAACTAACAAAGTATTTCTGATTATCTCTAGAGGAACATGGAGCAGTCCATACATCAGAGTAAACAATATCAAAGCAGTTGTCATACATTGTGTGAGACTTAGGAAAAACAGACCGACAATGCTTTCCTAGGATACAGGCTTCACATAGATCGCTATTGAAAGACATCCTAGGAAACATTATTTCTAAAACTTTAAGATGAGGATGACCAAGCCTAGCATGCCATAAACCACCATTCATCTTAGAATTATTCAAATTGGAAAAACAAGTAACTAAACGACTAGGAGAAAGGTCTTCAAGCACATAGAGATCATCTCTTGTTATTCCTTTCCCAAGTACCTCCTGAGTTTCAATATCCTGAAACACAAAGTCATTAGGCCCAAAGATAGCATGGCAATTTAAATCGGTGGTGGCTCGTTTAACAGACAGAAGGTTTGAAGTAAATGATGGCATATAGAAAGCTCTTGATTCTTTGTTGAATAGCCTAAGGTCGCCTATACCTTCTATTGGTACATGAGTACCATTTGCAATCAGAACACTTCCTATGGCTGGTTCAACATTTTTAATTAAGTTTAAATCGCTGATCATATGATGGGATGCTCCTGAGTCTACTATCAATGGTTTAGACTTAGTGAATGTATTAAATGAAGCATGCAATGATCTACCGATTATAACATTACCAGAGTTATCTTTGAAGGCTTTGATGAGTGCCTCCAGATCTGATACACGCTCTGGTTGTCAGAAGAGGATGCAGACCAATGGGTTAGTGTTTGTGCCAACAAGGGAGATCCTCTCCTGGTTAAACACGAAAGGGGAAGCGATTTGGACCACACGAGGGAGGAATGATCTCGTGATACACCAAGGTTCTTCGCGCCTGGATGACAGATCAAGGCAGAAGAATTCGATTGCTACAGATTAAGGAAAAATCGACTAGGGCTCTGAAATTTGCTGTCAAAATTAATTATGTCTGTCATTCCAGGGGAGGCTAAGGTTTTAATTACCCTAGCCTAAAAAAAAACAACAAGTAGTTTTAAAAGAAAAACAACAAGGCGTTCAAAATTACACCAAAAACTACAAACAGTTTAAAACTTAAAAACCAGAAATTATACTAAGTGTTGAAGACTGCTGTAGCTTGTCTTCATTGGAGGGTCCTCATCTTCTGATTATTCCAGGGGCTGGTAAAAGATTATTATCGTAGAACAGGCCCTATCTTGCACACTAGAGGTGTTGCCTCGTTAAAACCCCCTTCAGAAAACCCATAGGGACAAAACCGAAGGTAGGAAAAAGAGTACAATTCCCTAGCATGTCTTTGTGTGTCTTTACTCTATAGTGATAGTAAAGACACCAGAAGATGATGTCTGACACTGGAGAAGCTCGCACGAGATGCTTGAAAATGGGTCTTCTCCCTTGCTGCTGTCGATGACTGAGGGTGGACAAAGACTAGCTGATCCTTGCTCGAGCACAAATTCTACTAGATGGTTGAACTTGTGTGCGATGGCTCTGGCTCTCTGGCGAGTTATGGGTCCATTAGGTACTTGAGGGATGATCTGCACTCCCTCTGGTTCAGCTGTCATTGTTGAAGAGCCGATGTCCTCATCATTCCCTCCCTCTTCAACAGGTTTTGTCCTCAAAACTGGATCATCTCCTGCATCAAAAAATTCCAAATCAGCAACATTAAAAGTAGAAGATACATTAAACTCACCTGGAAGTTCCAATTGGTATGCATTGTCGTTGATCTTCTTTAAAATTCTGAATGGACCATCTCCTCTTGGCGCAAGTTTATCTTTCCTCTTCTGGAGAAACCTTTCTGTCCTCATATGCAGCCATACCCAATCTCCTTCCTTAAAAGTAACTTGTTTTCTTCCTTTATTGGCTTGTCTTGCATATGCTTCTGTCTTCTTTTCTATGTTCTCCTTAGCTTTTTGATGAAGCTTCTTGATGAACTCGGCTTTTGTCTCCCCTTGTAGGCTAACAATTTCGGCTGGAGGCAGTGGAGTAAGGTCAAGGGGCGATTGTGGGTTGAAACCATAGACAACCTCAAATGGAGACATCTTAGAGGCTGAGTGAGTAGCTCTGTTGTAGGCAAATTCCACAAAAGGGATGCACTCAAGCCAAGTCTTCAAGTTTTTCCCAATAGTTGCCCTCAGCAATGTTGACAACGTTCTATTAACCACCTCTGTCTGCCCATCAGTTTGTGGATGGCATGTTGTCGAGAACACCAATTTGGTTCCTAGTTTCTTCCACATTGACCTCCAGAAATGACTCAAGAACTTTGTGTCTCTGTCTGACACTATTGTCCTGGGAATTCCATGAAGCCTCACTACTTCCTTGAAGAACAAGCTGGCAATTTGACTAGCATCATTTGTCTTAGCACATGGTATGAAATGCGCCATCTTAGAAAACCTGTCTACTACAACAAAGATGGAGTCTTTGTGGTTTATCTTAGGCAAGCCTAGCACAAAGTCCATAGATATGTCAGTCCAAGGAGTAGTAGGAATAGGAAGTGGCATATACAAACCGTGTGGGTGAGACTTGGACTTGGCTCTTTTGCAGACTAAGCAGCGAGCACAATGAGTTTCCACATCTCTTCTCTGGTGAGGCCAGAAGAAATGTTCCTTCAGCATGCTCAATGTCTTGTCCACGCCAAAATGTCCCATCAATCCCCCTCCATGCGCCTCTCTCAGCAGTAAGTCTCTGATGGATCCTCTTGGAATGCAAAGTCTCTTCCCTTTAAACAAGAACCCATCGAACAGATAGAAGTTGCTGTAGGCGCCTTTTCCATGCTCCTTGTAGCTCTCCTTAAAGTCATCATCTTCTGCATACAGATCCTTGATCAATTCAAATCCTAGCACTTTGGATTCCATGATCGAAATAAGGCTGTATCTCCTTGATAGTGCGTCAGCTACAACATTCTCCTTTCCCTTCTTATATTTGATGACGTAGGGAAATGTTTCAATGAATTCCAGCCATCTTGCATGTCTCCTTTTTAGCTTAGTTTGGCCTTTGAGATGTTGTAGGGTCTGATGGTCTGTGTGGATAACACACTCTCTGGCAAGTAAGTAGTGTTGCCAAGCTTCCATTGCCCTCACCAGTGCATAAAGCTCCTTGTCATAGGTGGGGTAGTTCAATGAGGCACCACTGAGCTTCTCACTGAAGTATGCTACTGGTTTCCCTCCTTGTGTCAGCACTGCTCCTATTCCAATGCCTGATGCATCACACTCCACCTCGAATGTTTTGTTGAAGTCTGGAAGTGCTAGAACAGGTGCATGCGTCAATCTCTCCTTGAGGAGTTGGAAAGCTCGTTCTTGTTCCTCTCCCCATTTAAACTCATGGTTCTTTTTGATTACAGAGGTCAGAGGAGCTGCGATAGTGCTAAAGTCTCTGACAAAACGCCTATAAAAGCTGGCTAGGCCGTGAAAACTTCGCACTAAGCTAATACTGGTTGGCGTAGGCCACTCCTTAATGGCTTTTATCTTCTCTTCATCAACCTGTAATCCCTGCGAACTCACAACAAAACCTAAAAAGACAACTTTGTCAGTGCAGAATGTGCACTTCTTGAGATTAGCATACAACTTCTCTTTCTGAAGTGTTCGTATTACTGTCTCAAGATGCGTCACATGGTCAGAATAAGATGAGCTGTAAACTAGTATATCATCAAAATATACAACCACAAACTTACTGATGTATGGTCTAAGAACATGGTTCATTAGACGCATAAATGTACTGGGGGCGTTGGATAAGCCGAATGGCATGACCAGCCACTCATACAACCCATGTTTAGTCTTGAAGGCAGTTTTCCACTCATCTCCCTCTCGCATTCTGACTTGGTGGTATCCACTTTTCAGGTCGATCTTGGAGAAGATGGTGGCGCCACTGAGCTCATCAAGCATGTCATCAAGTCTGGGAATGGGGTGCCTATACTTGATGGTTATATTGTTGATTGCCCTACAGTCCACACACATTCTCCAGCTGCCATCTTTCTTTGGCACAAGTAGAACTGGAACTGCACAGGGGCTGAGGCTCTCTCTCACATATCCTTGAGCCATTAACTCCCTGATTTGGCGTTCAAGTTCTTTGGCTTCTTCTGGATTGACTCTGTAGGCAGCCCTATTGGGTAGCTGGGCTCCTGGAATAAAGTCAATGTTGTGTTCTATGCCCCTTACTGGCGGCAATCCAGGTGGTAGTTCTTCAGGAAACACATCAGCATATGTTTCCAGCAATGTATTCACCTCTGATGGTAGCTTGATATCTGCTTTATCTACACTCAAAAACTCTTTAAACATCAGTAGAAGAACATGTTCATCTCCCTTACCAATGGCTTTTCGAATGTCACTGGAGTTGATTAAGAAGTTCTCTTTGCGTTTACTCCCATCCTTAGCCATTTTTGTTTGCATGTCCCTCACTTGTTGAGGTGATAATGGAGCCAGTTTGTACCTGCGCTTTTTATGCTCAAAAGAATAGAGATTAGTCCGTCCATTATGTGTGGTTTCCCTGTCAAACTGCCATGGACGTCCCAATAAGAGATGACCAGCTTGCATCGGGACCACATCACATATCACTTGATCATGGTATCGTCCCACACTAAATGGAACCTTAACTTGATCGGATATGTGTAACTCAGCCTTATCATTGAGCCACCTCAACTTATAAGGATGAGGGTGTTTAGTTCTTTCAAGGCCAAGTTTGTCTACCATATAAGAACTAGCTACATTAGTACAAGAACCTCCATCAATGATTAGAGAACATACCTTTCCCTGAATGGTGCACCGAGTATGGAAGATGTTTTCTCGTTGTGCAACCTCTTCAGGACCTACCATTGCATTAAGAACTCTTCTCATCATCAAAAGCTCTCCTGAGTCTGGGTACTCTATGTCCTCTGGTTCACCATAGTCATGGGATTCCTCTTCTCCTTCGTCTTGAGACTCGTAGTCTCCAGCTGGTGTGAGGATCATGGCTCGTTGATTAGGACACTCTCTTGCCATATGTCCTCTCCCATTGCACTTGAAGCACAAAATGTCTCGGCTCCGTTGAGTGGAAGCAGTTGGCGTGGCATGTTGAGGTGCACTAGGGCCGGGTTTGGTCAACTTGGTGAGTTCTCTCACTTTGCTCTTGAACCGGCTATCTCCTGGTGTACTAGTGTTCCTCTCTGTTGGCTTAAATGTGGGGTTCCAGATGGTCTTAGGCCGAGTATTGTTTGCTGCCTTGCGCTTGTTCTGTTGTTCAATCTGAATGGCAAGATGTAGCAACTCTCCTAAGTCATGGTATGTTTGTCTCTCAACCTTCCTAGCAATCTTTTCTTGCAAACCATCCACAAATTGTGCCATTAGACTCTCCAGAGAGTCTTCTATTTCCAACCGGTTTCTCAGATGCTCAAATTCCTCATAATACTCCTCCACACTCTTGTTGCCTTGTGTCAAACGTCTAAAACGCTTCTGCATATCTCGGTGAAAGTGTGGTGGTACATAGCGCCTTCTCATAATGTATTTGAGCTCTTCCCAAGTCACTATATTCCCATATCGGTTCCTCCTCCTCTCAGTCACTTCTCTGTCCCACCAAGTAAGAGCATGGTCAGTGAACTGGGCTGTAGCTAAAGCTACTCTCCGTGGATCAGCATATCTATAGTATTCGAAAATATGCTCCATCCTTCTCTCCCAATCAAGATAAGCTTCTGGGTCCACTCTTCCAGCAAAGGTTGGTGGATTAAGCTTAACATCAGGAGCTGAGTACTGTGGTTGTTGTGGTGGTGCATGGAATGGTGGTGCATGGGCATGGAATGGTGGTGCTTGAAAAGGTGGTGTTTGAGCTGATTGCTCTCCCAAGCCACGCGCTTCTCCTTGCCTAGCCGTTTCAGGTATGTCTGGTCTTCCAGGCTGCAAGAGTTGCCCCAAACGATCCATACCAGCTGCCATGTTGCTGAGTTGCCCATTGATGGCTGCTAGCATTTGGATCATGGCATTAGTGGCATCTACTTGTTCTGAGCTATCAGACATTGTTGTTCTGGACAAGGATTCGATCCAGTTGAGGAGTGGTCGATTCTCTAGGCGATCGGTCGATCTTAAAATTCGTCAGTAGAAGGTTGGATCGATCGGTCTGTTTGGGGATCGATCAATCTTAGATGTGATCGACCCGAGGTACGATCGGTCGATCTAGGTCCGCTCGGTCGATCTTGTAATTGTCCGCAAAAGTGGATCGGTCGATCCAAAGTTGATCGATCGTTCCTGTTCTTTTACGTCTAGGGTTTCCACTAATTTAAAGTCTCCCCGCAGCCGCTTTGCAGAGGGAGATCGATCGATCCAAAGAGGGATCGGTCGATCTGGGCTCGGGTTTTCCTCTCGCTTAAGTTCCTGTCAGCTGTAGACAAACCAAAACCAAAGTGAAATACGAAATTCCTAGCCGTTTTTTTCCTCTAGTTTCGTCTACAGACTCTAGAATCCTACTAGTTTAAAGGTGTCTAACTATTCTAAACTCGTTTCTACTAATAATTCAGACTCAATTCCAAGGGACTAAGAATCTGTCAGTTTTTTTTTTTTTTTTTTTTTTTTTTTAAGTGTGAATGAAAGTTGCAGACAAAAAGTTAAAAAGAGATAGGTTTAGACACTCCCTGAGAAGGTAGAATCTTCAGCTCTGATACCAAAAGATGATACACGCTCTGGTTGTCAGAAGAGGATGCAGACCAATGGGTTAGTGTTTGTGCCAACAAGGGAGATCCTCTCCTGGTTAAACACGAAAGGGGAAGCGATTTGGACCACACGAGGGAGGAATGATCTCGTGATACACCAAGGTTCTTCGCGCCTGGATGACAGATCAAGGCAGAAGAATTCGATTGCTACAGATTAAGGAAAAATCGACTAGGGCTCTGAAATTTGCTGTCAAAATTAATTATGTCTGTCATTCCAGGGGAGGCTAAGGTTTTAATTACCCTAGCCTAAAAAAAAACAACAAGTAGTTTTAAAAGAAAAACAACAAGGCATTCAAAATTACACCAAAAACTACAAACAGTTTAAAACTTAAAAACCAGAAATTATACTAAGTGTTGAAGACTGCTGTAGCTTGTCTTCATTGGAGGGTCCTCATCTTCTGATTATTCCAGGGGCTGGTAAAAGATTATTATCGTAGAACAGGCCCTATCTTGCACACTAGAGGTGTTGCCTCGTTAAAACCCCCTTCAGAAAACCCATAGGGACAAAACCGAAGGTAGGAAAAAGAGTACAATTCCCTAGCATGTCTTTGTGTGTCTTTACTCTATAGTGATAGTAAAGACACCAGAAGATGATGTCTGACACTGGAGAAGCTCGCACGAGATGCTTGAAAATGGGTCTTCTCCCTTGCTGCTGTCGATGACTGAGGGTGGACAAAGACTAGCTGATCCTTGCTCGAGCACAAATTCTACTAGATGGTTGAACTTGTGTGCGATGGCTCTGGCTCTCTGGCGAGTTATGGGTCCATTAGGTACTTGAGGGATGATCTGCACTCCCTCTGGTTCAGCTGTCATTGTTGAAGAGCCGATGTCCTCATCAAGATCAGATTTCTTGACATACTCTGACTGGACTGGTTGATAAGCCACGATTTGAGCCGGTTGAGCTGGGGTTCCTCCACTGGTCCCGGATGAATTTGATGAGCTTGTTGGAACATTAGTGAGCTGGTTAGAGAGACCCTTTCTGTGATAGTGTCCTATCTCATGCGAGTAGTGAGCTCTCGGAGTTTCCTTCCATTTGTTTGGTTTTAAGTGTGGATGGAGAATCCAACACTTATCCTTTGTATGACCTTTCTTTTTGCAGTGATCACACACTAGGTTCTTACTTTCTTATGGCTTGTAAACTCCTTTATTTGCCGTGAATATTTCTTCTGATTGCTTGTGCATGCCTTGATGAGCAGTGATTAGGTCGTCTTTCCTTCCAAATAGCCCATTTGATCCACTTTCCTTTTGAATTTGAGAACATACATCCTCTAGAGAAGGGAGTTTGTCTGATCGGAGGATATGCTTGATTAAATCACTGTACGCTGGACTGAGGATCATGAGGAGGCTAAACACTTTGTCCTGCTCTCGCCTTTCTTTAATGACTTCTTGATCAAATGAGGTTGGCCTAAGCATGTCAAGCTCTGCCCAAAGAGAACTGAACTTGCCAAAGAGGACAGTGAAATCAGCATCTTCTTGGTTAAGGTTGTTGATAGCTTGTTTGACTTGGAAGATGCGGCTGAGGTTTGAAGTGTTGCCATAGACTTTCTTGAGGATTTTCCACAATTCCATTGAGGTTTCACAGTGAGCATATGATTCAAGAATAGGACCATCCAAGGAGTTTTGAAGGATTGAAAGGATATAGAGGTCTTCTTGGTGCCACTTCCTTTCATCGGTCACCATCATTTCTTCTTTTCCTTCTTCATTTTGAATGAAACATGGAGGAGCCTCGTTAAACTGAAGATGGTCTCCAAGCCCTCTGCCTCCTAGGGCTGTCTTAATCATCCGAGACCATAATACATAGTTAAGTCCTTTGAGAATGACCGGAACAGAGATTTGACGAGAGTTATCCATTTTTCAAGCTTGTAGACCGTACAAAAATGGAGTTTGAAGCTTGAGACCCACGTTTGGCTTAATGAAATGAGCCTGAGCAGCAGAGAGAAGGTCGACTTGATGTAGAAACGTAGAATGGAACGGTGTTATCTTGAAAGGAGCCGCCTTTTTGCTTGGTTCAGCTTTCTCTTCTAGATCGATTTGAAAAAAAATGGTACGGACAGAATACCCACTTTCGCAGATGATATTCAGGACTTCATATTTGTGGATTCAAGTGTTGAACTTGTGGATTAGACTCTTGAGATGAAGAAAGACCGGAAAGGAGCAATCTTGGAAGAATTTTCGTGAGGTGTACGGATACTGGGTTTCGAGAGTAAGCGCGAAGAAGACGAGTACGGCCGGTTGTTGATGGAGAGTAATACTCTGTCTTTTGAACCACCGATTGTATGGCCGGTTGTCTGTGCTGAAAGGATGAGTCTTCTTCACCTTCCTTTAAGCAGAAATGACTTGGACCGAGAGTTAATGAAAGACTTGGTCCGTGCAACAATGGCGAGACTAAGATGGCTAAGATACTAAGCTACTAAACACAAGCGATAAGCGTGTCTAATCTTCCTCAACTCATTTCCTATGGATCTAAGGATCTTAGATCTCAGAGAGGATAGACTAAGACATGTTTATCTTCAAGGTAAGCGCTTGATTCTTAGCTTTGGATTCGAATGTAAAGAGGAAAAGAGTTTTGAGTATTGCGGATTATGAAGAGTGAAAGAGCGATTGCTCTGATACCATGAGAGTTTTAGAGAGTTTAGAGAGATTTGGGGAGTTTAGGGAGTATGAGAGTATAAGAGAACATGTTTTTATTATTCGAAATGCTTGAATACAAGAGAAGGCCTAAGAGGTCCTTTTATAGCAAAATAGATAAACCTAGGTGCTTCTACTTTAGGTAAAGAGGTGAGGACTCCTTTTGTGCTGGCGGCTTCCTTCCCCCTTTTGTGCTGGCATGGATGAGTCACCAGCCCTTCTAGAAGATCCTACTAGCCGTTAGCACCCTCATTTCCTTTGATTGAATGCACCTTCATTCCAACACTCTATGTATATATCTTAGACTTGTATAGGTTAATGATAAGTATATCTCTGTATCCAAACAAGTCTAGAATATGATTAGTATAAATAGATGTCTCTCACTCACTTTGTAAGGTGAAGAAATCATTTTCTCTGAAATCTAATAATAACATTCTCTTTCTCTCTAAATCATAAATCTTTCATGGTATCAGAGCCAGGTTGGATCAATCTGGTATTCAAAAATCAAAATCTTCTTCATCAAGTCATTGAAATTTCTTCGATCTCACGTTTCCGGTTGATCGCGAGTTCATCATTGTCGCGATTCAAGACTGCATCCAAAGTTCTTCGATTCCTACTGCAAGATCTCAAGTCTTCTGATCAAATTCATCATCTGGCTCTTTCCTCCGGCTATTTCTGTTGATATTCATGTTGATTTCATCGAATTTGATTGAGAAAATCGGAAGTTTTCATCATTTGATCACGGTGGTTCTGCGAAGGTTTTCACCGCAAGGACCTGGGGTTTAAAGGTGCACAATTTCTTTAATTCTTCATCAATTCTTGTGATTCCAAAGTCGAAACTCAAGATTAAGAGGTCTAGTAGATGAATCGAGAGGCCATTGTTACTCTTTTGCAAGTTTTGGTGCTTCCTTGATCAGTTTCTTGAAATCGACTCTGTTCTTCATCCGCATCTGGTTTTTCTCTGGAGGTGCGATTTTTGATCGGTTTCTTCGACAAGGATTTGTGATTTCTTGCTAGTTTCTTTATCTTGGATTCATCTCCGGCGAAATCTGGGAATTTCATCGGTGATTTCATCAAGTTTGGTTGTCAGAATCGAAAGTTATCGACTTCTCTTCGTCGACGGTTTCGCAATCCAGCCGCCGTGAAAACCTGAGTTTCAAACTCGTGTTTCTTCTTCTATTCTTCATCAAATTTGGTGATTCAAAAGCCGAAACTCAAGGAATTTGAATCTAGATTATGAATCGGCAGGTCCGCTTTGCTCAATCACAAGTTTTGCTTTAAATCGAAACCTATGGAGTTGCATCCTCAAATCAAAAGCTCCTGTAATGCTCCAGGGAGCAAATTACTTGCTCTGGTCCAGAACAATGCGGACTACATTTTGTAGCAAGGGTTTATGGAGCCAAATTCAAGAACCAGCACACTTATTGACAGATGAAGAGTCCCAAGCTGAAACCGCAGAACAAGCTCTATGGTTCCAACAAGATCAAATGGTACTTGCAATTCTTCAAAGCTCTCTAACTAGTTCTCTGTTAAAAGCATATTCTTACTGCTCTAGTGCTAAGGAACTTTGGGAGACATTGAAAACTGTCTATGGCAATACAACTAACCTCTTAAGGATTTTTGAGGTAAAGAAAGCTTTGAATGAGCTTAAACAGGATGATTGTGAGTTCACTAAACACTATGGAATATTCAGAGCACTGTGGGCAGAGATGGAAATGCTTAGACCTGCTTCAGTTGATCCAATCACTCTTCTTGAAAGAAGGGAGCAAGATAAGGTGTTTGGTCTTCTTATGACTTTGAACAACTCATACACTGACCTGATCAAACATATACTTAGGGAAGATAAACTACCAAGTCTTGAAGATGTTTGTGCAAAGATTCAAAAGGAACAGGGGTCCCATGAACTTTTTGGTCACAAAGTTGAGATGGTAGTGGCGCATAAAGGTGTTTTCAAATCGACTGATGTCAGGAAGAAGAAGCAGCTATGTGACCATTGTAAGAAAACAGGCCACAACAAGAAGGAGTGTTGGGTGCTTCATCCAGAATTAAAGCCTAGCTGGTTTGTTGAAAGGAACAAGAAGCCGCCTACTGGTCCTAGTACTTCACACATTGTTCATGTTGCAGGCAGCTCAAGCGTGGGTAACATGGTGCAAGGAAACCCATCAATTCTGGCGGCTAATTCAACATCCTCACCAATGGCTACACCAAATGAATATGTTACCAAGGCTGATCTTGAACAACTTCTTAAAGCATTCAAGTCTGGTAATGTTTTGGGTACAACTTATCATGTTTCCTTTAAATACTTATATGGCTTCAAAGTCTTTAATTGTGGATTCTGGTGCTTCTCATCACATGATAAAGGACCTAGGTTTGCTAGATAATATAGAACCTGCTTTAGGTAGTGTTGTGATTGCAAATGGAGTTAATGTTCCAATCAAAGGAGTAGGCAAGCTTAAGTTGTTTGATAAGGAATCTAAAGCTTTTTACATGCCTTCTTTCACATCCAATTTTCTTTCTGTTAAAAGAGCTACTACTGATTTGAATTGTAAAGCAATATTTGGGCCTAATGATTTTTACTTTCAGGATATTGAAACAAGTAAGAAGTTTGGCCAAGGAACTACAAGGAATGATTTGTATGTACTAGAAGATTTACCTGATTTTTCTTTCATTCAACCGTGTGCAAACAATGTTGATATGAGTTTGAATGCTGAACTATGGCATGCTAGACTAGGGCATCCCCATTCTGTTGGAATGAAGAAGAATGATGAATGCATCTAAGTGAAGTATTGGCTACATCTTCATGTGTTTGTCTTAGACTTGTGTAGGTTAATGATAAGTGTATCTCTGTATCCAAACAAGTCTAGAATAGGATTAGTATAAATAGATGTCTCTCACTCTCTTTGTAAGTATGAAAATTCATTCTTCTAAAAATCATAATAAGATCATTCTCTTTTCTCTCTAAATCTCTTTCTCTCTCAATCTCTAATTCTCTCAATCATCAAATCTTTCATGGTATCAGAGCCAGGTTTGATCAAACTGGCACAAGAATTTTGAAATCTTTCTGTTTCTAACTCGCGATCAACAACCCAGCCTCGAAGAGAAGTCCATCGCGGATCCGCCGTGTTCGTCGATCCTCCACCACAAGAATTCACGATTTCTTGCCAGATTCTTTCTCCAGGACGATTCTCCGGCGAATTCTGTGGATTTCCTCGTTGATTTCATTGAATTTGGTTGCTTGAATCAAAAGTTACATCAAATCTCCTCCACGGTGGTTCGCGACGATCTCCGCCGAAGGTACCTGGATTTCAAAGGTGCATAACTACTTCGATTCTTCACCAAATCAAGCGTTTCCAAAGCCAAAACTCAAGATTATTGAGTCCAGATGATGAATCGGGAGGTCCGCTTTGCTCAATTTCAAGTTTCGAAGTCTTCTTCGTCGATTTCTTGAAATCGGTTCTAGTTCGCGCGCTTCTTGGTACTCGGCTTTGATCTTCAATTCTTGCTCGATCCTTTTCAATTCTGGATTGATCCGATCTTGATTTAGGTTCTTGTGAAGGAATTCTGGAGATTTGATTACAATTTACTGAGTTCTTACTTTCAAAATTCGATTTCTTGCAAAAGAAGGAAGCTAGGATCTAACTGATTTAGGCGGGAAATTCAAAATTGGTGATAAACTCAATTTTTTTTCTCTGGATCTTCTGCTGGTTCATTGTGTGGAGTATTTGAAGTTAATTGTTGACGGATTAGGCAAGTAGTAGTCTGCTGAAAGTGTGGTTATCTCGTCTTGGTCTCTTGTTGGTACGTGTGTGGCTGCGCTTGTTGTTTTTGTCTGTGCAGACTTGAATTCGATCCAATGGAGATGAATCCTCAAATGAAAGCTCCTGTAATGCTTCAAGGAGCAAATTATTTGCTTTGGTCCAGGACGATACGGACCACTCTATGCAGCAAAGGGCTGTGGAATCACATTCAGCAATCCGCACCTATGCTAACCGATGATGAATCTCAAGTTGAACATGCTGAACATGCCCTCTGGTTTCAGCAAGATCAAATGGTATTGGCTATTCTTCAATGCTCTCTAGCTAGTTCTCTTTTAGAAGCATACTCTTATTGCTCTAGTGCTAAGGAACTTTGGGAGACATTAAAGGCAGTTTATGGCAATACTACTAACCTCTTAAGAATATTTGAGGTAAAGAAAGCTTTGAATGAGCTTAAACAGGAAGATGTTGAGTTTACCAAACACTATGGATCATTCAGAGCCTTGTGGGCAGAGCTGGAGATGCTTAGACCAGCTTCAATTGATCCACTCACTCTTCTTGAAAGGAGAGAGCAAGATAAGGTGTTTGGGCTGCTTCTGACTTTGAACAATTCATACACTGACTTGATAAAACATATTCTCAGGGAAGATAAGCTACCAAGTCTTGAGGATGTTTGTGCAAAGATTCAAAAGGAACAGGGGTCACATGAACTCTTTGGGCACAAAAGTAAAATGGTGGTGGCGCATAAGGGTGTTTTTCGATCGGCTCCAGCTGACATCAAGAGGAAGAAGCAGCTGTGTGACCATTGTAAGAGAACAGGCCATAGCAAGAAGGAGTGTTGGGTGCTTCATCCAGAACTCAAGCCTAGCTGGTTTGTTGAGAGGAGCAAGAAATCTTCAACCGGTCCTGGTTCTTCTAACATGGTTCATGTTGTAGGTAGCTCAAGTGCGTGTACCATGGAACCGGCGAATGCATCCTCTTCAACTATGGCTAACCAAAATGAATATGTCACAAGGGCTGATCTAGAAAATCTTCTCAAGGCATTCAAGTCTGGTAATGTATTGGGTAAAACTTATCATGTTTCCTTAAACACATCTATGGCTTCTAACTCCTTAATTGTTGATTCTGGTGCATCTCATCATATGATTAAAGACTTAGGTTTGCTAGACAATGTTGAACCTGCCTTAGGAAGTGTTGTGATTGCAAATGGAGTTAATGTACCAATTAAAGGAGTAGGTAACCTTAGGGTGTTTGATAAGGAATCCAAGGCTTTTTATATGCCTTCTTTTACATCCAATTTACTCTCTGTTAAAAGAGCTACTACTGATTTGAATTGTCAAGCTATCTTTGGTCCTAATGATTTTTACTTTCAGGATATTGAGACAAGTAGGAAGTTTGGCCAAGGAACTACAAGGAATGACTTGTATGTGCTAGAAGATTTACCTGCCTTCCCATTATAACCGTGTGCAAATAAAGTTGATATGACCTTAAATGCTGAATTGTGGCATGCTAGACTAGGACATCCCCATTCTAGAGCCCTTGAATTGACTGTACCTGGAATAAAATTGCTTAATCACATTTGTGAATCTTGTATTCTTGGAAAGCATAGTAGAGCAGTTTTTGAACAATCATCTCATGCTTATGATAATTGCTTTGATTTAGTACATTCTGATGTTTGGACATCTCCCTTTCCTTCTAGAGAAAATCAAAAGTATTTTGTTACTTTTATTGATGAAAAATCTAAATATACTTGGGTAACATTACTTAATTAAAAGGATAGGGTGTTTGATGCATTTCTTAACTTTCAGACATATGTTACTAACCAATATAATGCCAAGTTAAAGATTTTTAGGACTGACAATGGAGGGGAGTATACTAGCACCAAGTTTCAGCAACACCTAGCCAAGCATGGCATTGAACATCAAACAAGCTGTCCTTACACTCCACAACAAAATGGAGTAGCTGAGAGGAAAAACAGACATTTGATGGAGGTTGTGAGAACAATGATGTTTCACAAGAAGGTTCCCAAAAGATTTTGGGGAGATGCATTACTAACTGCATGTTATCTAATCAATAGAACTCCAACCAAAGTTCTAGATGATTTGAGTCCTTTTGAGGTATTAAACAAAACCAAGCCAATTATTGATCATTTAAGAATTTTTGGGTGTGTTTGTTTTGTTTTGGTGCCAGGGGAACTTAGGAATAAGCTGGAACCAAAAAGCATCAAGGCTATGTTTCTAGGATACTCCCCTACTCAGAAAGGATACAAATGCTACAATCCAGAATCTAGAAGGGTTCTGGTGTCTAGGGATGTCAAGTTCCAAGAGAATAAAGGATTCTATGAAGATGGAACTTGGGAAGATCTTAAAGACATATCTACATCAAATTCTGATCAGGCTGAGAACCTAAAGAAAATTTTAGAAAACCTTGGCATAGTCCAGCCTCACCAACCAGCTCCTGTCCATGTACCGCAGCAACAGGGTCCAGGTCCGACTAATAGCTGGCATGATCCGGCTGCATCCAACCGGACGACTTCTGGTCATGACCGTCCAACAAGTGAAACCGTCCCTGAACCTGACCAGTCAACACATGATCCATGTGACGTTGCTTCCAGCTCGTCTCGTCCTACCTTAGTCCCCGGGGCTGTCCATGATTCATCTAGTGGCGCTAGTACTTCAAGTTCATCCAACATTCACTCACTGCCCTCTCCACCATCAAGTCCTCCTGAACAGCACCCTCTTGACCATGAGGGGGGAGAAGAGAGTACACATGCTCAAGATGATATTCTAGTTTCAGCATCAAAAAGGCCAAGGGATCAACCTAATCTTGTACAAGCCGCTTTGGAAGAGGAAACAAATCAACCTATGGCCCTCAGAAGAAGTACAAGGCAGAGGTTCCCAGCTGACAATTGGAAGAATACAAGGGTGTACTACAACCACAATGCAGTAGCACATCATGATCAGGGAGTATGTTCTCTAATTACTATTCCTACTAATCATGTTGCTTTCACTGTGAGTTTAGATAAAGAACAGATTCCTAAAAGCTATGAGGAGGCTATGGAGATTAAGGAATGGAGAGATGCCATTCAAGATGAGAAACTAGCTATGGAGAAGAATGGAACCTATGCCCCAGCCATCTTACCAAAAAGAAAAAAGGCTGTAAGTTCAAAATGGATATTCACCATTAAGTATAAAAGCAATGGTGAGATAGATAGGTATAAAGCTAGGTTGGTGGCTAGAGGATTCACACAGACTTATGGTGAAGACTATAGGGATACCTTTGCTCCAGTAGCTAAACTTCACTCTGTTAATGTTGTTCTTTCTCTTGCTACTAACCTTGAATGGAACTTGTTCCAAATGGATGTTAAGAATGCTTTCTTACAAGGTGAACTAGAGGAAGAAGTGTACATGACACCACCACCAGGTTTGGAAGATGAAGTTAATGGCGGAAACACTCTCAGACTAAGAAAGGCAATCTATGGTCTTAAGCAATCTCCAAGAGCTTGGTATCATAAGCTGAATGTAACTCTAAGGGATAGAGGTTTCAAAAGGTCAGAAGTTGAACACACCCTGTTTACACTTAAGAGTAAGGAAGGTATTGTGGTTATACTTATCTATGTGGATGACATAATCATATCAGGAAGTGATAAAGTTGGTATTGAATCAACTAAAACCTATTTGAAAAGTGTTTTTGATATTAAGGATCTAGGAGAATTGAAATATTTCTTAGGAATTGAAATATGTAGATTCAAGGAAGGTCTCTTCTTATCTCAAAGGAAATATATTGTGGATTTACTAACCTCCACAGGCATGTTTGAAGCTAAACCAGCTAAGACACCCCTTGAAGAAGGCTACAAAATAGAACCTGAGGGGGAGCTAGGAAATGACAAGTTTCATGATGCAAAATTGTACAGACAGGTGGTTGGTAAGCTTATTTACTTAACCATCACTAGACCTGACCTATGTTTTGCAGTAAATCAGGTATCTCAACATATGCAAGACCCAAGGACAAGGCATTGGGATATGATCATTCGCATTTTGAGATATCTGCAAGGAACTAAGGAACAAGGTATATGGATGGGATGTAATAAGAACACAGAGGTTGTAGGCTATTGTGATGCAGATTGGGCAGGAGACAGAGAAGATAGGAGAAGCACAACTGGCTATTGCACTTTCATAGGAGGTAATCTTGTAACTTGGAAGACTAAGAAGCAAAAGGTTGTATCTTGTTCTAGTGCAGAGGCTGAATACAGGGCCATGAGGAAGCTCACAACAGAATGCATTTGGTTGAAGCAACTCCTCTTTGACATTTTAGGCGAGAGCTTAGAATCTCCAATCACTGTCCATTGTGATAATCAAGCTGCCATACACATTGCCTCTAACTCTGTGTTTCATGAGAGAACCAAGCATATTGAGGTTGACTGTCATAAGGTAAGGGAAGCTATTGGTAATGGTACAATTCTACCTTGCTACACAAGGAGTGAAGATCAGCTAGCTGATGTGTTTACCAAAGCTGTAACCTTGAAGACAGGCGGTTCCATCTACCCTAGACTTGGTTTGATGTCTCTTCCACACCAATGATCCCAACATGGAGTGTTATACTCTTTTTCCCTAGAAAAGGTTTTGTCCCAATTGGGTTTTCCTTCTCTAGGTTTTTAATGAGGTAATGCTTCATGGTTGCAAGCTTAGGCATTCTCCATGTCTTAAGCTTGAGGGGGAGTGTTGGAATGAAGAAGAATGATGAATGCATCTAAGTGAAGTATTGGCGACATCTCCATGTGTTTGTCTTAGACTTGTGTAGGTTAATGATAAGTGTATCTCTGTATCCAAACAAGTCTAGAATAGGATTAGTATAAATAGATTTCTCTCACTCTCTTTGTAAGTATGAAAATTCATTCTTCTAAAAATCATAATAAGATCATTCTCTTTTCTCTCTAAATCTCTTTCTCTCTCAATCTCTAATTCTCTCAATCATCAAATCTTTCACATTCTAGAGCTCTTGAATTGATTGTACCTGGAATAAAATTGCTTAATAACATTTGTGAATCTTGTGTGCTTGGTAAACATATTAGAACTGTTTTTGATCAATCAACCCATACTTATGAATGTTGCTTTGACTTAGTTCATTCTGATGTTTGGATATCTCCCTTTCCCTCTAGAGAAAATCAGAAATACTTTGTTACCTTCATAGATGAAAAATCTAAATATACTTGGGTAACATTACTTAATTCAAAGGATAGGGTATTTGATGCTTTTCTTAACTTTCAAACATATATTACTAACCAATATAATGCAAAGATTAAGATCTTTAGAACAGACAATGGAGGGGAGTATACTAGCAACAAATTTTAGCAGCATCTTGCTAAGCATGGAATTCAACATCAGACAAGCTGTCCATATACTCCACAGCAGAATGGAGTTGCTGAAAGGAAAAACAGACATCTAATGGAGGTTGTGAGAACTATTATGTTCCACAAGAAGGTTCCAAAACGCTTTTGGGGGCATGCATTACTGACTGCATGCTATCTAATCAATAGAACACCAACCAAAGTTCTGGATGATTTATCTCCTTTTGAGGTAATGAATAAAACTAAGCCAAATATTGATCACTTGAAAGTGTTTGGGTGTGTGTGTTTTGTTTTGGTGCCAGGGGAACTTAGGAACAAGCTAGAACCCAGGAGCATCAAGGCTATGTTTATAGGTTACTCTCCTACTCAAAAAGGTTATAAATGCTACAATCCAGAAACTATAAAAGTTTTGGTGTCTAGAGATGTCAAGTTCCAAGAGAATAAAGGATTATATGAGGATGGAACTTGGGAAGAACTCCAAGACATATCTACATCTAATTCTAATCAAGCTGAGAACTTAAGAAGAATCTTAGAGAACCTTGGTATAGTTCAGCCTGCTGCTCCACCTGCTCCACCTGTCCATGTACCGCAGCAAGAGGGTCCAAGTCCAAATAATAGCTGGCATGGTTCAGCTACATCCAACGAGAAGTCGGCTTCTGGTCATGATCATACATCAAGTGCAACTGTTCCTGAACCTGACTTTGAAAATGATTTCCCATCTCCACATGAACCATCGACGGGCGCTAGTACACCCGGTCTATCCAACGTCCAACATCCACCATCTAGTCCTCCTGAACTTCATCCTCTTGATCATGAGGGGGGAGAAGAGAGTACACATGTTCAAGATGACATTCTAGTTTCAGCATCAAAAAGGCCACCGGTTCAACCTAATCTTGTACAAGCCGCTTTAGAGGAAGAAACAAATCAACCTGTGGCACTCAAAAGGAATACAAGGCAGAAGTTCCCACCTGACAACTGGAAGAATACAAGGGTGTACTACAACCACAATGCAATTGCACATCATGATCAGGGAGTATGTTCTCTAGTTACTATCCCTACTAATCATGTTGCTTTCACTGTGAGTTTAGATAAAGAACAGATCCCTAAAAGCTATGAGGAGGCTATGGAGATTAAGGAATGGAGAGATGCCATTCTAGATGAGAAACTAGCTATGGAGAAAAATGGAACCTATGCCCCAGCCACATTACCAAAAGGGAAGAAGGCTGTAAGTTCAAAATGTTGGAATGAAGGTGCATTCAATCAAAGGAAATGAGGGTGCTAACGGCTAGTAGGATCTTCTAGAAGGGCTGGTGACTCATCCATGCCAGCACAAAAGGGGAAGGAAGCCGCCAGCACAAAAGGAGTCCTCTCATCTTTACCTAAAGTAGAAGCACCTAGGTTTATTTATTTTGCTATAAAAGGACCTCTAAGGCCTTCTCTTGTATTCAAGCAATTCGAATAATAAAAACATGTTTCTCATACTCTCTAAACTCCCTAAATCTCTCTAGCTCTCTAAAACTCTCTAAAACTCTATAAACTTGAATCTCTAAAACTTATATGGTATCAGAGCAAGGTTGCTCTTTCATCTTTCATAATCCGCAAATTTCTTTTCTTTCTTTTCATTCGAATCCAAAGCTAAGAATCAAGCACTTACCTTGAAGATAAACATGTCTTAATCTATCCTCTCTGAGATTTAAGATCCCCAGATCCATGGGTGATGGGTTGAGGAAGATTAGATGTGGTTATATCTTGTGTCTTAGTAGCTTAGTTTCTTAGCTATCTCTCTTTACCATTGTTGTACGGCTCCCTTGGTCTCGCCATAGTTGTACGGACCAAGTCTCCCAGAAGCTCTCGGTCCAAGTCATTTCTGTTCCAAGGAAGGTGAAAAAGACTCACCCTTTCTGTAGAAACAACCGGTGGTTTAAAAGACCAAGTCTTGCGCTCTAGAATCACAGGCCGTACTCGTCTTCTCCGCGCTCGCTCAACCCAGTGGTCCGTACACCTCCTTTCACACTCATCAAAGGCAACTCCTTTCTGGTCTTTCTTCAGTTCAGGAGGTTTATCCACAGGCCAAACTCTTGAATCCTCAAAGAAGAAGTCCTGAACACTAACCACGAAGAGTGGGTGTTTCATCCGTACTGATTATAAATCGCTTGTGAAAGGAAAGCTGAACCAAGCTAAAGGCAGCTCATTTCAAGATAAAATCATCTCATCCCAAGTTTCTCCTTCAAACTATTCTCTTCCCTGGTCAGACTCAACTCAACGTGGGTCTCAAGCATCAACCTCCATTATTGTACGGTCCTCAAAAGCTTGAAGTATGGAAAACTCTCGGCAAATCTCTGTCCCAGTGATTCTCAAAGGCCTTAACTATGTGTTATGGTCTCGGATGATTAAAACTGCTTTAGGAGGAAGAGGTCTTGGGGACCATCTACTGTTTAATGAAGCTCCACCTTGTCTGATCCAAAATGAGGATGGAGAAGAAATGGTGATAACTGATGAAAGGAAATGGCACCAAGAAGACCTCTATGTTCTCTCCATTCTCCAAAACTCATTAGATGGACCTATACTTGAGTCTTACTCTCATTGTGAAACCTCAATGGAACTTTGGGAAATTCTAAAAAAGGTTTATGGGAACACCTCAAATCTGACTCGCATCTTCCAAGTCAAGCAGGCAATCCACAACCTCAACCAAGATGACTCAGAATTCACAGTTCTCTTTGGGAAATTCAGTTCTCTTTGGGCAGAACTTGACATGCTTAGACCAACATCCTTTGATCCAGAAGTTATCAAAGAAAGGCGAGAGCAGGACAAGGTGTTCAGCCTCCTCATGATCTTAAGTCCAGCCTACAATGATCTTATCAAACATATCCTGCGGTCAGACAAGCTTCCCTCTCTTGAAGATGTATGTTCTCAAATCCAGAAGGAATGTGGATCAAATGGCTTGTTTGGAAAGAAAGGAGAGTTAATCACAGCACATAAGGGCATCTACAAACAAGAAGAAGAAACAATTACTGCCAACAAAGGGTTCTACAAGCCGGAAGACAAGAAGAACATGATGTGTGATCACTGTAAAAGGAAGGGCATACCAAAGAAAAGTGTTGGATTCTTCATCCACACTTAAAGCCTAGCAAATGGAAAGAAGTTCCCAGAGCTCACTACACACAGGAGATAGGTCATTACCACAAGAAAGGCCTTCCTTACCAACTTACCAATGCTCCAGCAAGTTCATCAAACTCATCCGGGACAAGTGGCGGTACTCAAGTTCAACCAGCTCAAATGGTGTCCTATCAATCAGCTCAGTCTGAGTATGTCAAGAAGTCCGACCTTGAGGCTCTCATCAAAGCCTTCAAAGATAACTCTGGTAATGCCGTCATTGGTAGATCACTACATGCCTCATTTAATACATTCACTAAGTCTAAACCACTTATAGTAGACTCAGGAGCATCTCACCATATGATAAGTGATCTTAACCTGATTAAAAATGTTGAACCAGCCATAGGAAATGTTTTGATTGCAAATGGTACTAATGTGCCAATAGAAGGAGTAGGAGATCTTAGGCTATTTAACAAAAAAACTCGTGCCTTTTACATGCCATCATTCACCTCAAATTTACTATCTGTCAAAAGAGCCACAACAGATTTAAATTGCCATGCTATTTTTGGGCCTAATGACTTTGTGTTTCAGGATATTGAAACTCAAGAGGTTCTTGGAAAAGGTGTTACAAGAAACGATTTATATGTGCTTGAAGACCTCTCTTCCAACCGCTTAGTTACTTGCTTTTCCAATTTGAATAATTCTAAAATGAATGGTGGTTTATGGCATGCCAGGCTTGGTCATCCTCATTTTAAAGTTCTAGAAATAATGTTTCCTAGGATGTCTTTCAATAATGATTTATGTGAAGCTTGTATCCTAGGAAAACACTGTAGGTCTGTTTTTCCTAAGTCTCAAACAATGTATGCCAATTGCTTTGATCTTGTTCACTCTGATGTATGGACTGCACCATGTTTATCTAGAGATAATCAGAAATACTTTGTTAGTTTTGTTGATGAGAAATCTAAATACACTTGGATAACCTTAATGCCATCTAAGAGTAGAGTTCTGGAAGCATTTATGAACTTTAATAAATATGTGACTAACCAGTATGATGCAAAGGTTAAGTGTTTTAGATCAGACAATGGGGGAGAGTATACTAGCCAAGCATTCAAACATTACCTCAACAAACATGGAATTGAGCATCAAACAAGTTGCCCCTATACCCCCCAACAGAATGGCGTTGCTGAAAGAAAGAACCGGCACCTCATGGAGGTCACTCGAGCTTTGATGTTTCATATGAAGGTGCCTAAACGTTTCTGGGGAGATGCATTACTTGCAGCTTGCTACCTGATCAACCGTATTCCAACCAAGACATTACTAGATCAATCCCCATTCGAGGTACTTACAAAGTCTAAACCTCAACTTGATCATATTAGAGTTTTTGGGTGTGTTTGCTATGTGTTGATTCCAGGAGAACAAAGGACAAAACTAGACGCCAAAAGCACTAAAGCCATGTTCCTGGGCTATTCCACGACACAGAAGGGATATAAATGCTACAATGCTGAGACAAATCGTGTTCTCATCTCACGGGATGTTAAGTTCTTAGAGACTACAAGTTATTTTGAAGAAGGGACATGGGATTCAATCAAGGACATCTCTACCCACTCTTCTGATCGAGCTGAGAACTTAAGGAAGATATTAGAAGGACTTGGCATTTCTATTGGACAGGAATAACGAAGAGGGTACCAAGCCATTATGGTGATAGCTAGCCGTGTGATAAGGAAGGAGGAACACATGAGTGATAAGGAAGGAGTATGCGTGTGATAAGGAGTATGAATAAGTGATATACACTCTTGTAAACGGTCCTATAAGCTCATGTGCTTATCCCTAGACCTAATAACCTAGCTAGCTTTCTATTTAAGGGCAGTGTAGCCACTCTTTGTATAATACACTTGAATAATCGATTTCTTCTTATGGCAAACTTATTCTTCATTCTCTTTCTCTCATTGTTCATAACATAATCATCTATGCAAATCTATCATGGTATCAGAGCGGGTTTGATTCGCTCATAATCTTCTGCACTCTCATTCTCACCAAATCTCTTGTTTGCCTTAATCTTCTCCTTCGTGTTCTTGTATTTCTAAAACCCTCTTTCAAACGCTTTCTCAAACGCTTTCACAAAGATAACTATAGCTGAGTCTGTCTTCTCTAAGGTCTAAAGATCCTCAAAACCATGAGTATTGAGCTGAAGAAGACTAGGTGTGGTTATCTTGAGTGTTGAGTTGTTATAAGAGTTTTGCGTGTTCTTCGCCATTGCTGTACGGACACTCTTCTGGGTTTACTCTATTTCCTTCAAGTTCGTCTCTTTCCTCACTTAAGTGGTAGGAGAAGCAACCTTCAGCTCATCCGTGACTAAAAAGGCACAAGAGAAGACGTTGTGCTCAAAGAAGGTGTGTGTCCGTACTCGTCTTCTTCGTCCCGTCTCGAACCAGAGTCCGTACAAACTCTGTTTTTACTCAGAAAGATAGCTCCTTTGGTCTTAAGATAGGCTATTCTCTTCTTCCCAAGGGCCGTCTTGAAGTCTTAGTAGTGTTATTTGAGTATTGGAGCTTGATAAGCTTCTCATTCTTCCAAAACCCTTGCGTGCTCTGTACGGCTTGCCTTGAATGGAGAATACAAGACCCATGGTTATACCGGTTACCCTCAAAGGTCTCAACTATTTGCTATGGTCTAGAATGGTAAAGACCACTCTGGGTGGTCGTGGTCTTGGAATGCACCTCCTCTTAGATGAAGCTCCACCAAAAGCGTTCCACCAAGAAGATGAACAGGAAATAATGGTCGTTGATGAAGAGAAATGGGTTCAGGAGGATCAGTTTGTTCTATCTATTATTCAAACCTCTCTGGATGCACCCATCTTAGAAGCTTATTCTTACTGTGAAAGTGCTAAGGAGTTATGGGAAACTCTTAAGAAGGTCTATGGCAATACCACAAATCTCAGCAGGGTCTTTGAGGTAAAAAGGGCGATCAACAACCTTCACCAAGAAGACTTAGAATTCACAGCCCACTTTGGCAAGTTTCGCTCCCTCTGGGCTGAACTTGAAATGCTCAGACCAAACTCCACTGATCCAGAGACTCTACTTGCACGGCGTGAACAAGACAAGGTCTTTGGCCTTCTTCTTACTCTTAATCCTATGTATAATGACCTGATCAAACACCTCCTCCGATCAGAAAAGCTCCCAACACTTGAGGAAGTATGTTCCTATACTCAGAGAGAACAAGGATCTCACGGTCTCTTTAGTGGAAAGGGAGAGCTGGTCACCGCAAACAAGGGAGTATACTTCAAACCAGATGAAAGGAGAGGATCATTCTGCGAACACTGCAAGAGGAGGGGTCATACTAAGGAAAAATGCTGGATCCTTCACCCACATCTCAAGCCATCCAAATTCAAAGATGCTAGAGCAAACGTTACCAAGATTAAGGCAGACCAAGGAGCAACATCTTCACGTAGTTCTGAAGGGGATGGTATGGCCGTGATCAATGCTCAAGCTGCGCATGTATCTAACCAAGATCAAGTGGTGAAACGGTCTGAACTAGATGCTCTTATCAAAGCCTTAAAGGAAAGTTATGGTAATGATTTTGGTTTCTCCTTTCATGCTTGTGCTCACTCTGCTCATTCTATAAAACTAGATGAAAGACCATTAGTCATTGATTCTGGTGCATCCCACCATATGATTAGCAATGTTGAATTAATCAAGGATTTAGAACCGGCTAGAGGTCATGTTGTTATTGCTAATGGGGATAGAATTCCAATTAAAGGGGTAGGGAACTTAAAACTATTTGATAGAAAGACTAGAGCTTTCTTCATGCCTGATTTCACATCTAATTTGGTTTCGGTTCATAAGGCAACAAATGATTTGGATTGCAATGTTATCTTCACTCCTAATGATGTGCATTTTCAGGATATTAAGACAAGCAAGTTGCTTGGGAAAGGAATAACTAAGGATGGTCTTTATCTGCTGGGAAAGGATCAACCTTTAGCTTCTGTTTTCAGTTCTTTCAATTCTGTTTCTATTTATGCTAATAATGCACTATGGCATGCTAGATTAGGACATCCCCACTCAAGGGCCTTAAGCCTCATGTTTCCTGATGTTGTGTTTAAAAATGATGATTGTGAAGCTTGTATCATGGGCAAACATTGCAAATCTATCTTCCCTAAGTCTAAAACAGTTTATGAAAGATGCTTTGATCTTGTGCACTCGGATATTTGGACAGCACCTTGCTTATCTAGAGAAAATCAGAAATATTTCATCACCTTTATAGATGAGAAATCTAAATATACCTGGATAACCTTGTTACAATCCAAAGATAGAGCTTTAGAGGCCTTTATAAACTTTCAGAACTATGTTACTAATCATTTCAATGCAAGGATTAAAATCTTCAGGTCAGACAATGGTGGGGAGTATACAGGCCGTGTGTTTAAAGATCATCTTAATAAGCATGGGATTCTTCATCAGACTAGCTGCCCCTATACACCTCAACAGAATGGTGTGGCCGAAAGAAAGAACCGCCACTTAATGGAAGTAGCTCGGTCCATGATGTTCCAATCCAAAGTTCCAAAGAGGTTCTGGGGAGATGCGGTTCTTACAGCTTGCTATCTCATTAACAGAGTTCCCACAAGAGTTCTCAATGATCTCTCACCGTTTGAGGTATTAAATTCTACAAAACCTTCATTAACTCACCTTAAAGTGTTTGGGTGTTTGTGCTTTGTGTTGGTCCCAGGTGAACACAGGACCAAACTTGATGCAAAGAGTACAAAGTCTATCTTCATTGGGTACTCTACTACTCAACGTGGTTACAAATGTTATGACCCTGTGGCCAGAAAGGTGCTTGTGTCCCGGGATGTTAAGTTCATTGAAGAAAGAGGGTATTATGGTGATCAACAATGGGATGATCTAGCTGACTTGACCAGTGTTTCCTCAGATCGGGCCACCAATCTTCGACACATCTTTGATCACCTTGGCATTCCTATCTCCACGCAACCAGGTTCAGAAAATGTCCAACGTCCACAGTCTTGCTCACATTTGGGCCCTGACCATGCTACGCACGTTCCACATAGTCCAAGTTTGTCTCACCCAAATACTGATGCAAGCTCACCTCAACTTCCACTTGATCGAGAGGGGGGAACACTTTTTGAAGAAGTTCAAGATCATGCTCAAACTACTCAGGAAGACCATGACCGCGATATCTCCTCTTCTGAAAGCCTCGACCAACCGGAAGAAGAACATGATCAAGCAGCAGAATCATCACAGCAAGATCCACCTCTAAGAAGAAGTACAAGACTCAGGAAGGATCCATCAAACTGGGTGAATACTAGAGTATATTATAATGCAAGTGCTGTTGCTCATCCATCCCAAGTTGTCTGTTCCTTTGCGTCATTTCCTGAAGAACATAAGGTCTTCATAAGCAGCTTGGATCAAGGACATATTCCTACTTCTTATGAAGAAGCCAAGGAAGTTAAAGTCTGGAGAGATGCTATAAGTGATGAGACAGGAGCCATGGAAAGGAATCACACATGGGATGAAGCTGTGCTACCTAAGGGAAAGAAGGCAGTGAGCTCAAAATGGGTGTTTACAATCAAATACAAAAGCAATGGAGATATAGAACGATATAAGGCCAGGCTTGTAGCAAGAGGTTTTACTCAGACCTATGGTGAAGATTTTGGTGATACTTTTGCTCCAGTGGCAAAGTTGCATACTGTGAGGATTGTTTTATCTCTGGCAACAAATCTGGAGTGGGAACTGTGGCAGATGGATGTGAGAAATGCTTTCTTGCAAGGAGAGCTAGAAGAAGAAGTCTACATGCGTCCTCCTCCAGGACTTGAAGAAATGGTTCAACCAGGCAATGTCTTAAGATTGAGGAAGGCTATTTATGGATTGAAACAATCTCCTAGAGTCTGGTATCACAAGTTAAGCATGACACTGAGAGATAAAGGATTCAGAAAGTCTGAAGCTGATCACACCCTCTTCACCTTGCCTAGCAAGTCAGGTATCATAGTGGTATTGGTTTACGTGGATGATATTATTATCACTGGTAATGACAGGAAAGGAATTGAAGAAACCAAAGCTTACCTCAAGTCTATATTTGATATTAAGGATTTAGGCTTGCTTAAGTATTTTCTAGGGATTGAAATATGTCGTTCTACAGAAGGGCTATTTCTATCCCAAAGGAAGTATACACTTGATCTATTGTCTGAAACAGGGAAGTTAGATGCAAAACCGGTGACTACACCATTGGAGGATAGTTACAAGGCTATTAGTGAGGGGGAGATTGAAGATCAACCATTTGACAACCCAAAGCTCTACAGAAGACTAGTAGGTAAGTTGATTTATTTAACTCTTACTAGACCTGATCTGTGTTTCTCTGTGAATCAGGTGAGCCAGCATATGCAAGCTCCCAAGGTCCATCACTGGAACATGCTGGAAAGAGTCCTTAGATACCTGAGAGGAACTTCAGACCAAGGAATCTGGATGGGAGCTAACAAGAGTTCAGAGATAGTAGGGTACTGTGATGCAGACTGGGCTGGGGATAGAGAGGACAGGAGATCCACTACTGGCTACTGCACCTTTGTTGGAGGTAACTTAGTTACATGGAAGACAAAGAAACAGAAGATAGTCTCCTGCTCCAGTGCTGAGGCTGAATACCGTGCTATGAAGAAACTCACTAATGAGCTAACATGGATCAAGGCCATTCTGAAGGATTTGGGAATAGAGACAACCAAGCCAATGACCATGCATTGTGATAATCAGGCAGCCATTCATATAGCCTCAAATTCTGTATTCCATGAAAGAACGAAGCACATTGAGGTTGACTGTCACAAAATGAGGCAAGCCGTGGAGCAAGGGATAGTCTTACCATGCTACACTAGAAGTGTGGATCAGCTTGCAGATATCTTCACCAAAGCTACAACCTCCAAGGTATATGAGTCCATTCTACCAAGATTAGGACTCGTTGATATCTTGCTTCCATGACTCCTCTAACTATGAGCAGTCATACTCTTTTTCCCTTATGTGTGCTTTTGTCCCACTGGGTTTTACACCATAAGGTTTTTAATGAGGTGATTGTTCATAGTTTCCAAGCTAATGATCTTCATCAGAACTTAGCTTGAGGGGGAGTATTGGACAGGAATAACGAAGAGGGTACCAAGCCATTATGGTGATAGCTAGCCGTGTGATAAGGAAGGAGGAACACATGAGTGATAAGGAAGGAGTATGCGTGTGATAAGGAGTATGAATAAGTGATATACACTCTTGTAAACGGTCCTATAAGCTCATGTGCTTATCCCTAGACCTAATAACCTAGCTAGCTTTCTATTTAAGGGCAGTGTAGCCACTCTTTGTATAATACACTTGAATAATCGATTTCTTCTTATGGCAAACTTATTCTTCATTCTCTTTCTCTCATTGTTCATAACATAATCATCTATGCAAATCTATCAATTTCCTCACCTCACGGTTCTCCTAGCCATCATCCCCTTCATCCTCTTAATCCTGAGGGGGAGCAACAATTCTCTGGTCATGATCAAGAGGATTCAATTGTTGATCACATGGATTCAGGACCGGAGAAAGAACAGGCAGAGACTGAGGGTAATAGACAAGGCTCAGAAGATAGAACAGGAAGTACTCAAGGCTCAGAAGATGAATCAAGTTCACAAAGAACTCAAGGTCCCACTGAAGGTCCCATCCAAAATCAAGCTCCTCTTGAACTCAGAAGAAGTACTCGGCAAAGATTTCCAGCTGAGAACTGGAAGAATACCAGGGTTTACTTCAATAATAATGCGGTAGCTGACCCTGCTCAAGCCGTGTGCTCCTTAGTACAAATCCCTCAAGGCCATCAAGTGTTCAATGGAAGCTTAGATCAAGAATCTGTGCCTAGAAGCTATGATGAATCAAAGGACATTAAGGTCTGGCGGGATGCTGTAACAGATGAAAGGAAAGCAATGGAAAAGAATCATACATGGGATGAGTCAGACTTACCTAAGGGAAAGAAGGCTGTTAGCTCCAGATGGATCTTCACTATTAAGTACCAAAGCAATGGAGAGATTGAAAGGCACAAGGCTAGACTAGTCGCAAGAGGCTTCACACAAACCTATGGACATGACTATAGAGACACATTTGCCCCAGTGGCAAAGATGCACACAATCAGGGTGGTCCTCTCTCTAGCTGCAAACTTGGAATGGGAGCTATGGCAAATGGATGTCAAAAACGCATTTCTACAAGGAGAACTAGAAGAAGAAGTCTACATGACTCCACCACCTGGATTAGAAGACTCTGTTGCACCAGGGAAAGTCCTGAGACTAAGAAAGGCAATTTACGGGCTAAAACAGTCTCCTAGAGCCTGGTACCACAAGTTGAATGTTACTCTCAGAGACAGAGGCTTTAGGAGATCTGAATCCGATCACACCTTGTTCACCCTCCACAGCCAAGAAGGTATAGTTGTCATTCTCATATATGTAGATGATATTATCATCTCAGGGAATGACAAGGTAGGAATTGCTTCTACAAAAGAATACCTTAAGTCTATGTTTGATATAAAAGATCTTGGTGAACTTAAGTATTTCTTGGGCATTGAAGTATGCAGGTTTAAAGATGGACTGTTTATCTCACAAAGAAAATATGTTAGAGACCTACTAACCAATGCAGGAATGATGGAGGCAAAGGCGGTTAGAACCCCCTTAGAGGAAGGATACAAAGTTGAAACTGAGGGGGAGCCAGAAGGAGAAGCATTCGAAGACCCTAAGCTCTACAGAAAACTTGTTGGTAAGCTCATCTACTTAACTATTACAAGACCTGACTTATATTTTGCTGTGAATCAGGTAAGCCAGTATATGCAAGCTCCTAAGAAGAACCACTGGATGATGATTCAACGCATCTTAAGATATCTTAAAGGGACTTACACTCAAGGAGTTTGGATGGGAAAGAATAAGAATGCTGAGATCGTTGGCTACTGTGATGCTGATTGGGCTGGGGATAGGAAAGACAGGAAATCAACCACAGGATATTGCACCTTTATAGGAGGAAATCTTGTCACTTGGAAGACCAAGAAGCAGAAGGTAGTATCCTGCTCAAGTGCTGAAGCTGAGTACCGGGCCATGAGGAAACTAACCACTGAGTGTATATGGCTAAAGGCTCTCCTCAAAGACTTCAACATTGAAAGCAATACACCAATCACAATGCATTGTGACAACCAGGCGGCCATTCATATTGCATCCAATTCTGTCTTTCATGAACGCACTAAGCACATTGAAGTTGACTGCCACAAGGTGAGAGAGGCCGTGGCTCAAGGAATTATACTTCCATGCTATACCAAGAGTTCTGATCAATTGGCAGACATATTCACTAAGGCAGCAAGTGTAATGGTTTGTGAGTTCATTCATTCAAAGCTTGGACTCACATCTCTCCCATTCCAGTAACTTCCCTATCAAGAAGGATTCATACTCTTTTTCCCTTAAAATGCTTTTGTCCCACTGGGTTTTGCATTTTAAGGTTTTTAATGAGGTGAATCCTCTTGGTGTCCAAGTTTTAATCATTCACCAATGATTTAAACTTGAGGGGGAGTGTTGGAATGAAGGTGCATTCAATCAAAGGAAATGAGGGTGCTAACGGCTAGTAGGATCTTCTAGAAGGGCTAGTGACTCATCCATGCCAGCACAAAAGGGGAAGGAAGCCGCCAGCACAAAAGGAGTCCTCTCATCTTTACCTAAAGTAGAAGCACCTAGGTTTATTTATTTTGCTATAAAAGGACCTCTAAGGCCTTCTCTTGTATTCAAGCAATTCGAATAATAAAAACATGTTTCTCATACTCTCTAAACTCCCTAAATCTCTCTAGCTCTCTAAAACTCTCTAAAACTCTATAAACTTGAATCTCTAAAACTTATACAAAATGGATATTCACCATTAAGTATAAAAGCAATGGTGAGATAGATAGGTATAAAGCTAGGTTGGTGGCTAGAGGATTCACACAATCTTATGGTGATGACTATAGGGATACCTTTGCTCCAGTAGCTAAACTTTATTCTGTTAATGTTGTTCTTTCTCTTGCTACTAACCTTGAACGGGATTTATGGCAAATGGATGTTAAGAATGCTTTCTTACAAGGTGAACTAGAAGAAGAGGTTTACATGACACCATCACCAGGTTTGGAAGATGAGGTTAATGGCGGCAACACACTCAGACTGAGGAAGGCTATCTATGGCCTTAAACAATCTCCAAGAGCTTGGTATCATAAGTTGAATGTAACTCTAAGGGACAGAGGTTTCAAAAGGTCAGAAGTTGAACACACTCTGTTTATACTTAAGAGTAAGGAAGGTATTGTGGTTATACTTATCTATGTTGATGATATAATCATATTAGGAAGTGATAAAGTTGGTATTGAATCAACTAAAGCCTATTTGAAAAGTGTGTTTGATATTAAGGATCTAGATGAATTGAAATATTTCTTAGGAATTGAAATATGTAGATTCAAGGAAGGTCTCTTTCTTTCTCAAAGTAAATATATTGTGGACTTACTAACCTCTATAGGCATGTTTGAAGCCAAACCAGCTAAGACACCTCTTGAAGAAGGTTACAAAACAGAACCTGAGGGGGAGCTAGGAAATGATAAATTTCATGATGCAAAACTGTATAGACAAGTGGTTGGTAAGCTTATTTACTTAACCATCACTAGACCTGACCTATGTTTTGCAGTAAATCAGGTATCTCAACATATGCAAGACCCAAGGACAAGGCATTGGGATATGATCATTCGCATTTTGAGATATTTGCAAGGAACAAAGGAACAAAGTATATGGATGGGATGTAATAAGAACACAGAGATTGTAGGTTATTGTGATGCAGATTGGGCAAGAGACAGAGAAGATAGAAGAAGCACAACTGGCTATTGCACTTTTATAGGAGGCAATCTTGTAACTTGGAAGACTAAGAAGCAAAAGGTTGTATCTTGTTCTAGTGCAGAAGCTGAATACAGGGCCATGAGGAAGCTCACAACAGAATGCATCTGGTTGAAGCAAATCCTCTTTGATATTTTAGGCGAGTGTCTAGAATCACCAATCACTGTCCATTGTGATAACCAAGCTGCCATACACATTGCTTCTAACTCTGTGTTTCATGAGAGAACCAAGCATATTGAGGTTGACTGCCATAAGGTAAGGGAAGCTATTGGAAATGGTACAATTCTACCTTGCTACACAAGGAGTGAAGATCAGCTAGCTGATGTGTTTACCAAAGCTGTAACCTTGAAGACAGGCGGCTCCATCTACCCTAGACTTGGTTTGATGTCTCTTCCATATCAATGATCCCAACATGGAGTGTTATACTCTTTTTCCCTAGAAAAGGTTTTGTCCCAATTGGGTTTTCCTTCTCTAGGTTTTTAATGAGGTAATACTTCATGGTTGCAAGCTTAGGCATTTTTCATGTCTTAAGCTTGAGGGGGAGTGTTGGAATGAAGAAGAATGATGAATGTATTTGAGTGAAGTGTTGGCGTCATCTCTATGTATATATCTTAGACTTGTATAGGTTAATGATAAGTATATCTCTGTATCCAAACAAGTCTAGAATAGGATTAGTATAAATAGATGTCTCTCACTCACTTTGTAAGGTGAAGAAATCATTTTCTCTGAAATCTAATAATAACATTCTCTTTCTCTCTCAATCTCTAATTCTCAATTTCTCTCTAAATCATAAATCTTTCAAAAGTGACAGCTCCTAACAGCTAGAAATTCAAATTGGTTAAGCCAACATGTGACTCTTCCTTCCCTCTTCAAACCCACGCCTAGGAGAGCTTCTAGAAGGTGTCTTGGGCTTGTTTGGGCTTACTTAATTCAGGCCTTGTGCTGCACAAGTGTGGACAGACCCTGGGCTTCACTCCGTGGGCTTCACTTCATTATCTCAGCCTAATGCACAGACCTTCTTTCTCTGATTTGGGCTTGGGCTGGAAAGACATTAGCCCAACTTGCTCTGGGCTGGAAGGTCCTTTTGCAAGCCCATCTCTTCTGTCTTTATTTCTTCAGTCCAATACAAGGCTTTTTATATGCCTTCTTTTACATCCAATTTACTGTCTGTTAAAAGAGCTACTACTGATTTGAATTGTCAAGCTATCTTTGGTCCTAATGATTTTTTACTTTCAGGATATTGAAACTAGTAAGAAGTTTGGCCAAGGAACTACAAGGAATGACTTGTATGTGCTAGAAGACTTACCTGCCTCCTCATTGCAACCGTGTGCTAATAATGTTGATATGACCTTGAATGCTGAATTGTGGCATGCTAGACTAGGACATCCCCATTCTAGAGCCCTTGAATTGATTGTACCTGGAATAAAATTGCTTAATAACATTTGTGAATCTTGTATTCTTGGAAAGCATAGTAGAACAGTTTTTGAACTGCTTATGATAATTGCTTTGATTTAGTACATTCTGATGTTTGGACATCTCCCTTTCCTTCTAGAGAAAATCAAAAGTATTTTGTTACTTTTATTGATGAAAAATCTAAGTATACTTGGGTGACATTGCTTAATTCAAAGGATAGGGTGTTTGATGCATTTCTTAACTTTCAGACATATGTTACTAACCAATATAATGCCAAGATAAAGATTTTTAGGACTGACAATGGAGGGTGAAAGTTTTAGAAGTTTAGGAAGAGTGGAGAGAGTTTAGGCGAGAGATTAGGTAAACACATATTATTAGAATAGGATTTCTTGATTACAAAGAGAGACCTTAATGATCCTTTTATACAGAAATGGATAACCTAAAAGCGACTACTTTAGGTAAGAGTGTGTGCTTCCTCTTTAATGCTGGCGCCTCTTTCCCCTTTTGTGCTGGCAGAGGTGAGTCACCAATCCTTCTAGAAGATTCATTACTAGCCGTTAACACTCTTTTCCTTGGTGAATTGCTTCCTCATTCCAACACTCCCCCTCAAGTTTTACATCATTGGTGAATGATTAAAACTTGGACATCAAGAGGATTCACCTCATTAAAAACCTTAGAATGCAAAACCCAGTGGGAGAAAAACATTCTAAGGGAAAAAGAGTCTGAATTCTTCATGATAGGGAAGTTACTGGAATGGTAGGGTTGTGAGTTCAAGCTTAGTATGGATGAACTCACAAACCTTCAAACTTGCCGCCTTGGTGAAGATATCAGCCAATTGATCAGAACTTCTTGTATAGCATGGAAGTATGATTCCTTTCTCCACAGCCTCTCTAACATTGTGGCAGTCCACCTCAATGTGCTTGGTTCGTTCATGGAAGACAGAATTGGATGCAATATGAATGACTGCCTGATTATCACAATGCATTGTGATAGGTGTGCTGCTTTCAATGTTGAAGTCTTTGAGAAGAGCCTTTAGCCATATACACTCGGTAGTTAACATCCTCATAGCCCTATATTCAGCTTCAGCACTTGAACAGGATACTACTTTCTGCTTCTTGGTCTTCCAAGTGACAAGATTACCACCTATGAAGGTGCAATAACCAGTAGTTGATCTTCTGTCTTTCCTATCCCCAGCCCAATCAGCATCACAATAGCCAACTACTTCAGCGTTTCCATTCTTTCCCATCCATATTCCCTGAGTGTAAGTCCCTTTCAAGTATCTCAGAATGCGTTGTATCATCATCCAATGATTCTTCCCAGGGGCTTTCATATACTGACTTACCTGATTCACAGCAAAGCACAAGTCAGGTCTTGTAATTGTCAAATATATGAGCTTACCAACAAGTTTTCTGTACAGCTTCGGATCCTCAAATGTATCTTCATCTTGCTCCCCCTCAGTTTTAGCCTTGTAACCATCTTCTAAGGGCGTTCTTGCTGCTTTTGAATCCATCATTCCTGCATTAGTTAGTAAGTCTACAATGTATTTCCTCTGAGATATAAACAACCCATCTTTAAACCTGCAGACTTCAATACCCAAGAAATTTTGAGTTCACCAAGATCTTTAATGTCAAACATAGCTTTAAGATATTCTTTTGTAGCAGAAATTCCTACCTTGTCATTCCCAGAGCTGATAATATCATCCACATAAATGAGAATGACAACTATACCTTCTTGGCTATGTAAGGTGAACAAGGTGTGATCGGATTCTGATCTCCTGAAACCTCTGTCTCTTAGAGTGACGTTCAGCTTGTGATACCAGGCCCTAGGTGACTGTTTAAGTCCATAGATTGCCTTTCTTAATCTAAGGACTTTCCCTGGTGAAACTGAGTCTTCTAATCCAGGTGGAGGGGTCATGTAGACTTCTTCTTCTAATTCTCCTTGAAGGAATGCGTTTTTGACATCCATCTGCCATAGTTCCCAGTCTAAGTTTGCAGCAAGAGACAGAACAACTCTGATTGTATGCATTTTTGCTACTAGAGCAAATGTGTCTCTGTAATCTTCTCCATAGGTCTGGGTGAATCCTCTTGCTACCAGTCTTGCCTTATATCTCTCAATCTCCCCATTACTTTTGTATTTGATGGTGAAAATCCATCTAGAGCTCACTGCCTTCTTTCCTTTTGGTAAGTCTGCTTCATCCCATGTATGATTTTTCTCCATTACAGTTCTTTCTGCTCCCACGGCATCTCTCCAGACTTTTAGCTCCTTAGCTTCATCATAAGTCTTGGGAACTAACTCTTGATCTAGACTGCCTGTGAAAGCCAGATGTTGTTGTGGAATATGAACCATGTTGCAAACCGCTTGAGTAGGATGAGCCACTGCATTATTATTGTAGTAAACTCTCGTGTTCTTCCAGTTTGCTGGAGGGAATCGTTGTCTAGTGCTTCTCCGGAGTTCTAATGGTGCTGGTACTTCATGCGAGTGTTGATGTTGATCATTGGTACTTCCAGAACTCGAACCAACTTCAGCTTCTGAGTTTCCTTCAGTGTTACTTGGACCGGTTTGTGACTCAGGTTCAGATTCTCTTCTTTGAGTGTTGTTTGAATTAGTAGCTGAATCTTCATCCTCCTCATCATGACCATAGTCTTGTTGTCCCCCCTCAGGATGAAGAGGATGATGCGGCGAATGCTGATGAGTGTCTGGACCAAAAGAGGATATACCCAGGTTCTCTAAGATCTTCTTTAAATTCTCAGCCTGGTTGGGCGATTGTGAGGATATGTTCTTGATAGACTCCCATGTACCATCCGAGAAATAGCTTTTGTCTTCAAGAAACTTAACATCTCGGGAGATAAGGACACGGTTGGTATTAGTATTGTAGCACTTATACCCTTTCTGTGTGGTTGAATATCCAAGAAACATGGCCTTTGTGCTCTTAGCCTCTAACTTGTTCCTCTGTTCCCCTAGGATCAACACATAGCAAACACATCCAAACACTCTAATATGATCAAGATGAGGTTTGGTTTTAGTAAGTACCTCAAACGGTGAGATGTCATGTAGGATTTTGGTCGGAAGTCTGTTGATTAAGTAGCAGGCCGTAACTAAGGCATCACCCCAAAACTGTTTAGGAACCTTCCTATGAAACATCATGGCTCTAGTCACCTCCATTAAGTGTCTGTTTTTCCTCTCAGCAACTCCATTCTGCTGAGGGGTATAGGGACAACTTTTCTGGTGCTCAATTCCATGTTTGTTGAGATAGTGTTTAAAGGCCTGGCTAGTATACTCCCCACCATTATCTGATCTTAGACATTTAACTTTAGCATCATATTGTTTAGTCACATACTTGTTAAAACTCATAAACGCTTCAAGAACTCTACCCTTAGATGGCATTAAGGTAACCCAAGTGTATTTTGATTTCTCATCTATGAAACTAACAAAATACTTGTGATTATCTATAGAGACACATGGGGCAGTCCAAACATCAGAGTGAACAAGATCAAAGCAGTTTTCATACATAGTTTGAGATTTAGGAAAAACAGACCTACAGTGTTTTCCAAGGATACATGCTTCACATAATTCATTATTGAAAACTGTTTTAGGAAACATTAACTCTAGCACTTTAAGATGAGGATGACCAAGCCTAGCATGCCACAAATCACCATTCATCTCAGAATTATTGAAATTTGAAAAACAGGAAGCTAAACGACTAGGAGAACTAGGAGATAAGTCTTCAAGTACATATAGATCATTTCTGGTAACACCTTGTCCAAGAATCTCCTTAGTTTCAATATCCTGAAACACAAAGTCATTAGGCCCAAAGATAGCATGACAGTTTAAATCGGTTGTATCTCTCTTGACAGATAGAAGGTTAGAAGTGAATGAGGGCATATAAAAGGCTCTAGATTCCTTATTTAATAATCTAAGATCACCTATTCCTTCTATTGGCACATTTGTTCTATTTGTTATCAAGACATTCCCTACAGCCTGTTCAATGTTCTTAATCAAATTCATATCACTGATCATATGGTGAGATGCCCCTGAATCTACAATTAATGGTTTAGACTTAGTGAAAGCATTAAATGAGGCATGTAATGATCTACCAACAATCGCATTACCAGAGTTGTCTTTGAATGCTTTGATGAGAGCTTCAAGATCGGATTTCCTGACATACTCTGACTGCATTGGTTGGTATGGCACCATATGAGCTGGATGAGTTTGATAACTTCCAATGCACGATGAACTTGGGGAGCTGGCTTGTTGATTAGAGCTAGCTGGGCCGTGAGCGATTTGGTATGGGAGGTTCTTCTTGGGATAGTATCCAGTTTCCTGAGTAAAATGAGCTCTAGGAACTTCCTTCCACTTGCTTGGCTTGAGGTGTGGATGAAGAATCCAACACTTATCTTTGGAATGTCCTTTCCTTTTACAATGATCACACATTATGCTCTTCTTGTCTTCCGGTTTGTAAAACCCTTTATTTGCTGAGATGGGTTCTTCTTCGGTCTTGTATGTGCTTTTGTGAGCCGTGAGAAGGTCACCTTTTCTTCCAAACAATCCATTTGATCCGGATTCCTTCTGTATCTGAGAGCATACATCTTCAAGGGAAGGGAGTTTATCTGACCTCAAGATGTGTTTAATGAGATCGTTGTATGTGGGAATGAGAATCATGAGAAGGCTAAAGACTTTATCTTGTTCCCGCCTTTCCTTAATGACTTCAGGATCAAAGGACACAGGTCGGAGCATATCTAATTCTCCCCATAAGGAACTGAACTTCCCAAACAAGGAGGTGAAGTCTGGATCATCTTGACTTAGATTGTTGATGGCCTGCTTGACTTGAAAGATCCTGCTAAGGTTGGAGGTGTTGCCATAGACCTTCTTGAGAATAGTCCATAGTTCCATTGACGTTTCACGGTTTGAGTAGGACTCCAGGATTGGACCATCTAAGGAGTTTCACAGAACGGATAGGACATATAGGTCCTCCTGATGCCACTTTCGCTCATCTGTGATGACCATTTCATCACCATCTTCATTCTGGATTAGACTAGGAGGTGCTTCATTAAATAGGAGATGATCTCCCAAACCCCGGCCTCCAAGAGCAGTCTTTATCATGCGAGACCACAAGACATAGTTTAAACCCTTGAGGATCACTGGAACGGCTATTTAACGAGTGTTCTCCATGAGGTAGGTTTTAGGTCCGTACAACAATGGTGGATAAAGCTTGGTCTTCACGGTAGGGCAAAGATGATTGGTTCTGGTAAGGGGACTTGAAATGGGAAGGAAGGAGCCTCCTTTACTTAGTCTGGAACTTCAGCAGAAAAACCCTCGAACTTGTACGGACAGATACAAAACCCTCTTTTCGCAGACTTGAATCTTGAAGCAAAATGCCTTCTTTTGGTCTTAAATGACTTCACCGGATGCAGGAAGGAAGGATTTGTTGAGAAAGGAGACCAGAGGAACTGCCTTTGAGGAGTTTAGAAGGGTGTACGGATTCTGGGTTTCAACAGCATGATGAGGAAGTTGGGTGTACGGATCCTTCATGGAAGAACACGAGAGTTTACTACAAGGCCTGGCTCATCCTACTCAAGTGGTTTGCAACATGGTTCATATTCCACAACAACATCTGGCTTTCACAGGCAGTCTAGATCAAGAGTTAGTTCCCAAGATTTATGATGAAGCTAAGGAGCTAAAAGTCTGGAGAGATGCCGTGGGAGCAGAAAGAACTGCAATGGAGAAAAATCGTACATGGGATGAAGCAGACTTACCAAAAGGAAAGAAGGCTGTGAGCTCTAGATGGATTTTCACCATCAAATACAAAAGTAATGGGGAGATTGAGAGATATAAGGCAAGACTGGTAGCAAGAGGATTCACCCAGACCTATGGAGAAGATTACAGAGACACATTTGCTCCAGTAGCAAAAATGCATACAATCAGAGTTGTTCTGTCTCTTGCTGCAAACTTAGAATGGGAACTATGGCAGATGAATGTCAAAAACGCATTCCTTCAAGGAGAATTAGAAGAAGAAGTCTACATGACCCCTCCACCTGGATTAGAAGACTCAGTTGCACCAGGGAAAATCCTTAGATTAAGAAAGGCAATCAATGGCCTTAAACAGTCACCTAGGGCCTGGTATCACAAGCTGAACGTCACTCTAAGAGACAGAGGTTTCAGGAGATCAGAATCCGATCACACCTTGTTCACCTTACATAGCCAAGAAGGTATAGTTGTCATTCTCATTTATGTGGATGATATTATCATCTCTGGGAATGACAAGGTAGGAATTTCTGCTACAAAAGAATATCTTAAAGCTATGTTTGACATTAAAGATCTTGGTGAACTCAAATATTTCTTGGGTATCGAAGTCTGCAGGTTTAAAGATGGGTTGTTTATATCTCAGAGGAAATACATTGTAGACTTACTAACTAATGCAGGAATGATGGATTCAAAAGCAGCAAGAACGCCCTTAGAAGATGGTTACAAGGCTAAAACTGAGGGGGAGCAAGATGAAGATACATTTGAGGATCCGAAGCTGTACAGAAAACTTGTTGGTAAGCTCATATATTTGACAATTACAAGACCTGACTTGTGCTTTGCTGTGAATCAGGTAAGTCAGTATATGAAAGCCCCTGGGAAGAATCATTGGATGATGATACAACGCATTCTGAGATACTTGAAAGGGACTTACACTCAGGGAATATGGATGGGAAAGAATGGAAACGCTGAAGTAGTTGGCTATTGTGATGCTGATTGGGCTGAGGATAGGAAAGACAGAAGATCAACTACTGGTTATTGCACCTTCATAGGTGGTAATCTTGTCACTTGGAAGACCAAGAAGCAGAAAGTAGTATCCTGTTCAAGTGCTGAAGCTGAATATAGGGCTATGAGGAAGTTAACTACCGAGTGTATATGGCTAAAGGCTCTTCTCAAAGACTTCAACATTGAAAGCAGCACACCTATCACAATGCATTGTGATAATCAGGCAGCCATTCATATTGCATCCAGTTCTGTCTTCCATGAACGAACCAAGCACATTGAGGTGGACTGCCACAAGGTTAGAGAGGCTGTGGAGAAAGGAATCATACTTCCATGTTATACAAGAAGTTCTGATCAATTGGCTGATATCTTCACCAAGGCGGCAAGTTTGAAGGTTTGTGAGTTCATCCATACTAAGCTTGGACTCACAACCCTACCATTCCAGTAACTTCCCTATCATGAAGGATTCATACTCTTTTTCCCTTAGAATGTTTTTCTCCCACTGGGTTTTGCATTCTAAGGTTTTTAATGAGGTGAATCCTCTTGATGTCCAAGTTTTAATCATTCACCAATGATGTAAAACTTGAGGGGGAGTGTTGGAATGAGGAAGCAATTCACCAAGGAAAAGAGTGTTAACGGCTAGTAATGAATCTTCTAGAAGGATTGGTGACTCACCTCTGCCAGCACAAAAGGGGAAAGAGGCGCCAGCACAAAAGAGGAAGCACACACTCTTACCTAAAGTAGTCGCTTTTAGGTTATCCATTTCTGTATAAAAGGATCATTAAGGTCTCTCTTTGTAATCAAGAAATCCTATTCTAATAATATGTGTTTACCTAATCTCTCGCCTAAACTCTCTCCACTCTTCCTAAACTTCTAAAACTTTCACCCTCCATTGTCAGTCCTAAAAATCTTTATCTTGGCATTATATTGGTTAGTAACATATGTCTGAAAGTTAAGAAATGCATCAAACACCCTATCCTTTGAATTAAGCAATGTCACCCAAGTATACTTAGATTTTTCATCAATAAAAGTAACAAAATACTTTTGATTTTCTCTAGAAGGAAAGGGGGATGTCCAAACATCAGAATGTACTAAATCAAAGCAATTATCATAAGCAGTTCAAAAACTGTTCTACTATGCTTTCCAAGAATACAAGATTCACAAATGTTATTAAGCAATTTTATTCCAGGTACAATCAATTCAAGGGCTCTAGAATGGGGATGTCGTAGTCTAGCATGCCACAATTCAGCATTCAAGGTCATATCAACATTATTAGCACACGGTTGCAATGAGGAGGCAGGTAAGTCTTCTAGCACATACAAGTCATTCCTTGTAGTTCCTTGGCCAAACTTCTTACTAGTTTCAATATCCTGAAAGTAAAAATCATTAGGACCAAAGATAGCTTGACAATTCAAATCAGTAGTAGCTCTTTTAACAGACAGTAAATTGGATGTAAAAGAAGGCATATAAAAAGCCTTGTATTGGACTGAAGAAATAAAGACAGAAGAGATGGGCTTGCAAAAGGACCTTCCAGCCCAGAGCAAGTTGGGCTAATGTCTGTCCAGCCCAAGCCCAAATCAGAGAAAGAAGGTCTGTGCATTAGGCTGAGATAATGAAGTGAAGCCCACGGAGTGAAGCCCAGGGTCTGTCCACACTTGTGCAGCACAAGGCCTGAATTAAGTAAGCCCAAACAAGCCCAAGACACCTTCTAGAAGCTCTCCTAGGCGTGGGTTTGAAGAGGGAAGGAAGAGTCACATGTTGGCTTAACCAATTTGAATTTCTAGCTGTTAGGAGCTGTCACTTTTGAAAGATTTATGATTTAGAGAGAAATTGAGATTTAGAGATTGAGAGAGAAAGAGAATGTTATTATTAGATTGAGAGAGAAAGAGAATGTTGGAATGAGGAAGCAATTCACCAAGGAAAAGAGTGTTAACGGCTAGTAATGAATCTTCTAGAAGGATTGGTGACTCACCTCTGCCAGCACAAAAGGGGAAAGAGGCGCCAGCACTAAAGAGGAAGCACACACTCTTACCTAAAGTAGTCGCTTTTAGGTTATCCATTTCTGTATAAAAGGATCATTAAGGTCTCTCTTTGTAATCAAGAAATCCTATTCTAATAATATGTGTTTACCTAATCTCTCGCCTAAACTCTCTCCACTCTTCCTAAACTTCTAAATCTTTCACTAACTGCATGTTACCTAATCAATAGAACTCCAACCAAAGTTCTAGATGATTTGAGTCCTTTTGAGGTATTAAACAAAACCAAGCCAATTATTGATCATTTAAGAATTTTTGGGTGTGTTTGTTTTGTTTTAGTACCAGGGGAACTTAGGCATAAGCTGGAACCAAAAAGCATCAAGGCTATGTTTCTAGGATACTCTCCTACTCAAAAAGGATACAAATGCTACAATCCAGAGTCTAGAAGGGTTCTGGTGTCTAGGGATGTCAAGTTCCAAGAGAATAAAGGATTCTATGAAGATGGAACTTGGGAAGAACTTAAAGACATATCTACATCTAATTCTGATCAGACTGAGAACCTAAGGAAAATTTTAGAAAATCTTGGCATAGTTCAGCCTACCAAACCAACACATGTCTATGTACCGCAGCAACAAGGTCCAAATCCGAATACTAGCTGGCATGATCCGGCTACATCCAACCGGACGACTTCTGGACAACCGGACGCAGACACCGTCCCTGAACCTGACCATGGAAACAATCTTCAGTCACCACATGATCCTTGTGAAGTTGCTTCTAGCTCATCTCGTCCTACCTTGATCCCCGGGGCTGTCCATGACCCATCTGGTGGCGCTAGTACTTCAAGTTCATCCAACATTCAATCAATGCCCTCTCCACCATCCAGTCCTCCTGAACTACATCCTCTTGACCATGAGGGGGGAGAAGAGAGTACACATGCTCAAGATGATGTTCTTCTTGTTTCAGCATCAAAAAGGCCACGGGATTAACCCAATCTTGTACAAGCCGCCTTAGAGGAAGAAACTATTAGAATTGAAGATTATGATTCACCATTGGAGAAGAGAGAGTTTTAGAGAGAGAAAGGATTTATTTTATCAATATGAAGAGAATAATGAATCTTTCTTACAAATGTGAAAAGAGTAAGGTATTTATACTAATCTAGTCTAGGCTTGTTTGGATACAAGGACAGCCTAATACTTGAATGGCTACAAGGATAACATAACACTAGAACACAAACAAGCCTTAGACACTCTCCTTTGACCTAGATAGCTCACGCCTTTATACTTGTAAGTGAAGGCTTTCATCTTGTAAGAATGTATGTGTTTGCGTAATTTAAGTTTAGATAGAAGAGTGGAGAGCTTGAACGAGAGTTTAATGGCGAGAGTGAGAGAGTTTAGAAGAAGGAAGAGTGTATTTCCATTTCTTGATTCAAATACAATGTAGGACACATGATACTTATAGCCAGACATGTGAGACACTAGGCCTGTGCAGGACAATGACATAAATAATAAACAAAGAGAAGACTTGCTGGATCCAAGGCATGAGAGTGACAGCTCCTAACGGGTGGGAGCTTGTCTCCACACGTGATCTTCCTTGGCGAGTGTCTCCAACGGCTCCAAACACCTTCTAGAACATTATTTCAGCTATTGGGCCATGTCTTCTTCACCTGGGCCACCTTACTTCTTGCCTTGTCCATCTTTTAAATTCGCTGGGCTGTCCATGTACCGCACCATGTCGCTGGGCCGTCCATGTCCTAAACCGCTTCATGTCCACTGTCCATTGCTTTATTAAACTCGATCCATTCCCTTATTCAGTTCAATACTCCCCCTCAAGATCAACCATGATGAATGGTTTATCTTGGACCAATGAAGAACCACCTCATTAAAAACCTTAGTATGAAAAACCACTTTGGGATAAAAACATACTAAGGGAAAAAGAGTATGGTCTTCATTGATTAAGGGAGCTATTGACAGGGGAGGTTTGTGAGTCCAAGTTTATCATGAACAAACTCACAAACCCTGGAGCTGGCTGCTTTGGTGAAGATATCAGCAAGCTGGTCTGAACTCTTGGTATAACACGGCAAGATCACTCCTAGTTGTATTTGCTCTCTGACCTTGTAACAATCAACTTCTATGTGCTTGGTCCTCTCATGAAATACTGAGTTTGAAGCAATGTGAATTGCTGCTTGGTTATCACAATGCATTGTGATAGGAGATTGTGATTTTATTCCCAAGTCTTTAAGCAAGTTCTTAAGCCACATTAATTATGTTGTGAGCCTCCTCATTGCTCTGTACTCTGCCTCAGAACTGGAGCATGCCACGATCTTCTGCTTCTTGCTCTTCCAGGTAACCAAGTTCCCTCCAATGAATGTACAATATCCCGTGGTAGACCTCCTGTCATCACGGTCTCCTGCCCAATCCGCATCACAGTACCCAACAATCTCAGAGCTCCCATTGCAACCCATCTAAATGCCTTGGCCTGGAGCTCCCTTGATGTACTTGAGTATGCGGTTCACCATGTTCCAATGCTGTATCCTTGGAGCTTTCATGTGTTGGCTAACCTGGTTCACAGCAAAGCATAGATCAGGTCTTGTGATTGTGAGGTATATAAGCTTACCAACCATCCTGGTTGATCTTCAAGCTCCCCCTGTCTATTAGTCTTGTATGAGTCTTCAATGGGTGTCATCACTGGTTTGTCTCCTAAGTCACCTGCTTCACTCAAAAGGTCAAGTGCATATTTCCTCTGGGATAAAAATAGTCTTTTCTTTGATCTACATACTTCTATACCAAGAAAATATTTAAGCTCTCCTAAATCCTTGATGTCAAATATAGATTTAAGATATGTTTTTGTATCAAGGATTCCTACCTTGTCATTCCCAGAGATGATAATATCATCTACATATATGAGAATGACTATAATATCTTTCTGGCCTGTGAGGATGACGAGAGTGTGATCTGATTCCGATTTCTTGAATCCACAGTTGAGTAGGGTTGAGCTAAGCTTGTGGTACCAGGCCCTTGGAGACTGCTTGAGTCCATAGATTGCCTTTCTCAGCTTTAGTACTTTGCCTGGTGCAATTGTATCTTCAAGGCCTGGAGGTGGTGTCATATAAACCTCCTATTATAATTCCCCTTGAAGGAATGCGTTTTTGACATCCATCTGCCACAATTCCCATTCCAGGTTAGTGGCTAGGGAGAGTAAGATTCTCACTGTGTGTAGCTTGGCAACTGGTGCAAAAGTATCACAGTAGTCCTCTCCATAGGTTTGTGTAAAACCTTTAGCTACTAGCCTAGCCTTGTATCTCTCAATCTCCCCATTACTCCTGTACTTAATGGTAAAGACCCATCTTGATCCTACTGCCTTCTTCCCTTTTGGAAAATCGGCTTCATCCCATGTGTGGTTCCTTTGCATAGCTCCATGTTCCTCCCCTACGGATTCTCTCCACGCTTTGTGTTCTTTAGCTTCATCATATGTCTTAGGCACTTCATGTTGATCAAGTGTACCAATAAAGACTAGGTGGTCATCCGGATACTGAGCCAGAGAACACACGGCTTGAATAGGGTGAGCAACAGCCTGACTGTTGAAATAGACTCTGGTGTTTACCCAGTTGGATGGATCCTTCCTTACTCTGGTGCTTCTTCTCAAAGGTACCACCTCTGTGACTGAAGTGGTGCAATCAGTGGATTGTGCATCTGTGGAGGCTAGATGTTCACCTTGAGTATTGGAAGTTGAAACCTCTTGATCCGAGTCTATCTGGACCTCTTCCACATCCTCATGAACCGAGGAGACTTGATCATGATTATCTGAATTCTCCCCCTCAGGAGCAAGTCCAGAGGCTTCTGAGGGTGATTCATGACTAATGGGATTCGGAAAAGATGAGATCCCAAGTGTCTCTAGTAGGCTCTTCAAATTAGCTGCTCGGTCAAACTGAGAAGTGGAGAGCTCTTTTAGACTATCCCAATCCTTTTCAGTGTAGTATCCCTTGCTTTCTAAGAACTTAACATCCCGTGACACCAACACCTTGCCAGTCTCTGGAACAAAACACTTATATCCTTTCTGTGTGATGGAGTATCCAAGAAACATACTCTTCATACTCTTGGCATCAAGCTTATTGCGGTTTTCTCCTGGAACTAAGACATAACACACGCATCCAAAGACTCTTAGGTGATTAATAGAAGGCTTGGAATTGTTGAGTACCTCAAAGGGTGATATGTCTTGAAGGATTTTGGTTGGTAGGCGGTTGATCAGATAGCAAGCTGCAACCACAGCATCTCCCCAGAATCTCTTTGGTACATTGGTATGGAACATCATGGACCTGGCAACCTCCATGAGATGTCTATTCTTTCTCTCAGCCACACCATTTTGTTGTGGGGTATATGGGCAGCTTGTTTGATGAAGGATGCCGTGTTTGGATAGGAGGGATTTGAAGGCTTGACTTGTGTATTCACCGCCATTATCTGATCTTAAGATTTTAACTTTAGCATTATAATGGTTAGTGACATAATTATAAAAGTTGGTAAAGGCTTCAAGGACTCTGTCTTTAGATGGAATTAAAGTTAGCCAAGTGTACTTAGACTTCTCATCTATAAAAGTGACAAAGTATTTGTGATTTTCTCTTGAAATTCAAGGTGATGTCCACACATCTGAATGAATCAAATCAAAACACTTCTCATAAATTGTAGTAGACTTAGGGAAAACAGACTTGCAGTGTTTTGCCTAGAATACAAGCTTCACACTCATTGTTTTGAAACTTAACATCAGGTAATAAGAGACTCAAAGCACGAAAATGTGGGTGTCCTAGTCTAGCATGCCAAATTGCATTATTAGCAGTGATAACAATAGAGTTGAAAGCGCTTAAAAGAGAAGATGGAGACTTTGTATCTTCCAAAACATAAAGGCCATCCTTAGTTGTTCCTTGTCCAAAGACTTCACTTGTCTTAATATCCTGAAATAAAACTTCATTAGGACTAAAAATTGCATAACAATTAAGATCAGATGTAGCCTTTCTAACTGATAACAAGTTTGAAGTGAAGGATGGTAGATAGAAGGCCTTAGAATTCTTATCAAACAACTTTAAATCTCTTATCCCTTTGATTGGTACCTTTTCACCATTAGCTATAGTAACATTTCCTAATGCAGGTTCTAAGTTCTCAATTAATTGTATATCACTAATCATATGGTGTGAAGCACCTGAATCAACAATCAAGGGTTTTTGAGTTTTAGATGCATGATAAGAGTTACCAGATTCTTTGAAGGCTTTGATAAGGGCCTCAAGGTCTGATTTCCTCACAAACTCAGAGGAGGCGGCTATGGATGTTCCTTCTCCATTTGGTCCCATGCGCTTGGAGTGCCCAGCTGGTTCTGTGTTGTGCATGACTTGAGTGCCGCCTTCATGTGAGTAGTTGGCCCTTGGCTCCTTCCACCGGTTGTTCTTGAGATGAGGATGCAAGATCCAGCATTTCTCCTTGAGGTGTCCTCCTCTCTTCTTGCCATGATCACACACCAAGGTCTTCCGGTCTTCATACTTGAAGGTGCTCTTGTTTGCCATGGCTAGTTCTCCTTTGTTGGCTGTAACCAGCTCGCCCTTCCTTCCAAAGAGCCCCAACGACCCTTGTTCCTTCTGGACTTGAGAACACACTTCGTCCAAGGTTGGTAGCTTGTCAGCTCTCAGTAGATGCTTGATGAGATCATTGAAGGCTGGATTCAGGGTTAGAAACAAGGCAAACACCTTGTCTTGTTCACGGCGCTCATTAAGGACCATGGGATCCACTGAGCTTGGCCTCAACATTTCCAGCTCTGCCCATAGGGCTCTGAACTTTCCAAAGTGTTTGGTGAAGTCCATATCCTCTTGGCTCAAGTCATTGATGGCTTTGTTGACCTCAAACACCCGGCTTAGGTTGGAGATATTCCCAAAAACGTTTTGGAGAGTTTCCCACAGCTCCTTAGCTGTTTCACAATAAGAGTAAGCTTCAAGAATAGAAGCTTCAAGGGAGTTTTGGAGGATGGCTAGGACAGTCCGTGTAATGCCCCGTACCTTAGGTCGGATGAAACGACCATTCCGTTACGAACGCTCGTACATCCGCAGCCCGTACTACATGTTCGACCAGCCGACCGTCCGCTTGACAGCCGTACGCCCGTCCTGCACCCATCCGTTCACCGCGGCTGATGTGGATTCCACTTAGAGAAATTTATTAATTAATCTGCATGCATGCATCAGTGGAGTATACAGCTGTCAAAATCCACTAAGTATGGATTAATTAAATTATAAAGTTGCATGGGTGGAGGCAGACAGCTGGCGGTTTTATGTTGCATGCAAAGTGAGTGGATTTCATGCATTGGTCCATTCAGCATGAAGAACACTTGGCAAAATCCACTAACTTCACCTCCTGGCTATAAATACCACCCCTGGCCACACTTAACCCATTTTTCCCATTCCTTTGCAACCTGTAGAAAGTTAGAGAGAAGTTAGAGAGTTTAGAAAGAGAGAGAGAGGGAGAGTTTTAGCCGTGAGCTGGGAGAGAGAGGAGCTTGGCCGTGAGCTAGGGAGGAAGAGGAGAGGCTGTCCGTGAGCTGCCTAGTCCATTCCTTAGGAGCTTTGCCCTGTGAGTTGGATTTTCTTTTGCAAGAATGTGGTTAATGAGTTCGGTTTTATTTTAAAAAGGTTTTCAAATCGTTTTCAAAGGTTTTCAAATTCGTTTTCAAAAGGTTTTCAAATCGGTTTTCAAAGGTTTTTAAAATTGGTTTTCAAAGGTTGCATGCATGGTTTTCAATCAGTTTGGATTTTAAAATCCAAGCTTAATATTTTTATAAAATTATTATGGGTATTATTATGTATGTTTTCAAAGTATTTTCTTAAAAAGTTCATGCATGCAAGTTTTCAAAGGTTTTTCATTTATGTTTAAGTGTTTGGTTTAAGAAGGATTTTAGAAGTTTTATGAAAGCTATATGCATGTTAAAATGGAGGTTTAGATTTCGTGTTGCATGATTGATTAAGGTGAAGTATGATTCTGACATTGCATTAAGTATGATTTTATGAGCTTGGATTGATGAGTTATCGTTTGAATTGCATGCTCAATCATTTTTTCTATGTTAATGGTTTGATTAGATGTTTGCATGTTCTGGTTTGACTGAGTTGTTGAGTTAGGTCTAAGGATGCCATTAGTAGAACCTTAGGTTTGGTTTAGGTCTTATTTGATTGGCTGTACATGTTCTTGTTTGATTGTTGTGCAGCTAGTCAAATAAATAGGCCTAGACTGGACCGAGGGCAATACGAAGTGGTGTCTGGTTTAGGCGGTTGTTTGATGTTGTGTTAAAGGTCTATTCGAGAAAAGGTGACTCGGATATGACATGTCTTGTTAAACGTTGTGTTAAAGGTCTATGCGAGAAACGGTGACTCGCATATGACTTGGGTTATGGGTTTGAGTTGTGGGGAATTTGTGACTTAGCTATTCCGTGTGCATGCGAGGGATGGCTTGCCACCATCCTGTGAGCGACTTGCCAGGCTAAAGCCCATCTTCGTAGGTGCCTTATAGCATGTAGCGACTAAGGACCTGACCAGGGCAGTGAGTACCGTCCATCTTCGTAGGTGCCTTGTAGCATGTGTGGCTAAGGACCTGACCGGGACGGGAAGGAATAGGCTAAGGTCACGGCGCGCATGGGTAGTTTAGAGTAAGCTTGGTTAAGCTGTCTGTTGAGTATAGACTTGTGTTTGGTCTATGAGTTGTGGAGTCCTAGTGTTGAGTAGGACTATGTGTGGTTGCTTCCATCTGATCGTTATGTTTATTGTTTTTGTGTGTGCTTGCTCATCGGGTTGGGGTTAAGTTTTTATTATGTATTTTACATCCGCTCACTCAGCATATAGCTGACCGAACTCATTCTTGCAGATCCCGCAAGTTGGTTGGAAGAAAGACGTGACGGTTCCGGTGTAGATTTCTCCCCCATTTCCCTTGTCTTAGAGTATGTATCCGGTTGTAAGATTTTTCGACACTTATGTGTACTTACAACCGTTATATCGGTTTTAGATCGGGTTGTTGTTTTCGGATTTAGTTATGCGTTGGATATTGGTTGTAGAACCTTTGATATTTTTAATTAAGTATTGTTTCGGTTTTATAGTAAGCTTGTTCTTTCCCTTTAAGATTTTATGTTCTGAAGTCTCGGCCGAGCATACCCGACTATGATATCCGGTCTTGGTTCAGAAACCTCGACCGAGAAGGAGTCTCAATCGGGGTTCGGATCTTGTGAGTTCGGGCTTTCGGACTATGTTCGGAAGTACGGACGAGCGGGATTCGGACCTATCGTAGCATCTCCGGTCTACTAGGGACGGGGGTGTTACAAAGGTGGTATCAGAGCATGGTTTTCGAGTCACTAGGACTTAAGCGCTTTTCGAAAAAGAAAATTTTTGGGAATGGGGTTTAGGAAACTGGAACGTCCGTCTTTCATTTATAATTATGTCACTAACCATTATAATGCTAAAGTTAAAATCTTAAGATCAGATAATGGCGGTGAATACACAAGTCAAGCCTTCAAATCCCTCCTATCCAAACACGGCATCCTTCATCAAACAGGCTGCCCATATACCCCACAACAAAATGGTGTGGCTGAGAGAAAGAATAGACATCTCATGGAGGTTGCCAGGTCCATGATGTTCCATACCAATGTACCAAAGAGATTCTGGGGAGATGCTGTGGTTGCAGCTTGCTATCTGATCAACCGCCTACCAACCAAAATCCTTCAAGACATATCACCCTTTGAGGTACTCAACAATTCCAAGCCTTCTATTAATCACCTAAGAGTCTTTGGATGCGTGTGTTATGTCTTAGTTCCAGGAGAAAACCGCAATAAGCTTGATGCCAAGAGTATGAAGAGTATGTTTCTTGGATACTCCATCACACAGAAAGGATATAAGTGTTTTGTTCCAGAGACTGGCAAGGTGTTGGTGTCACGGGATGTTAAGTTCTTAGAAAGCAAGGGATACTACACTGAAAAGGATTGGGATAGTCTAAAAGAGCTCTCCACTTCTCAGTCTGACCGAGCAGCTAATTTGAAGAGCCTACTAGAGACACTTGGGATCTCATCTTTTCCGAATCCCATTAGTCATGAATCACCCTCAGAAGCCTCTGGACTTGCTCCTGAGGGGGGAGAATTCAGATAGTCATGATCAAGTCTCCTCGGTTCATGAGGATGTGGAAGAGGTCCAGATAGACTCGGATCAAGAGGTTTCAACTTCCAATACTCAAGGTGAACATCTAGCCTCCACAGATGCACAATCCACTGATTGCACCACTTCAGTCACAGAGGTGGTACCTTTGAGAAGAAGCACCAGAGTAAGGAAGGATCCATCCAACTGGGTAAACACCAGAGTCTATTTTAACAGTCAGGCTGTTGCTCACCCTATTCAAGCCGTGTGTTCTCTGGCTCAGTATCCGGATGACCACCTAGTCTTTATTGGTACACTTGATCAACATGAAGTGCCTAAGACGTATGATGAAGCTAAAGAACACAAAGTGTGGAGAGAAGCCGTAGGGGAGGAACATGGAGCTATGCAAAGGAACCACACATGGGATGAAGCCGATTTGCTAAAAGGGAAGAAGGCAGTAGGATCAAGATGGGTCTTTACCATTAAGTACAGGAGTAATGGCGAGATTGAAAGATACAAGGCTAGGCTAGTAGCTAAAGGTTTTACACAAACCTATGGAGAGGACTACTGTGATACTTTTGCACCAGTTGCCAAGCTACACACAGTGAGAGTCTTACTCTCCCTAGCCACTAACCTGGAATGGGAATTGTGGCAGATGGATGTCAAAAACGCATTCCTTCAAGGGGAATTATAAGAGGAGGTTTATATGACACCACCTCCAGGCCTTGAAGATAAAATTGCACCAGGCAAAGTACTAAAGCTGAGAAAGGCAATCTATGGACTCAAGCAGTCTCCAAGGGCCTGGTACCACAAGCTTAGCTCAACCCTACTCAACCGTGGATTCAAGAAATCGGAATCAGATCACACTCTCTTCATCCTCACAGGCCAGAAAGGTATTATAGTCATTCTCATATATGTAGATGATATTATCATCTCTGGGAATGACAAGCTAGGAATCCTTGATACAAAACATATCTTAAATCTATATTTGACATCAAGAATTTAGGAGAGCTTAAATATTTTCTTGGTATAGAAGTATGTAGATCAAAGGAAGGACTATTTTTATCCCAGAGGAAATATGCACTTGACCTTTTGAGTGAAGCAGGTGACTTAGGAGACAAACCAGTGATGACACCCATTGAAGACTCATACAAGAATAATAGACAGGGGGAGCTTGAAGATCAACCATTTGAAGATGTGACTCAATACCGCAGGATGGTTGGTAAGCTTATATGCCTCACAATCACAAGACCTGATCTATGCTTTGCTGTGAACCAGGTTAGCCAACACATGAAAGCTCCAAGGATACAGCATTGGAACATAGTGAACCGCATACTCAAGTACATCAAGGGAGCTCCAGGCCAAGGCATTTGGATGGGTTGCAATGGGAGCTCTGAGATTTTTGGGTACTGTGATGCGGATTGGGCAGGAGACTGTGATGACAGGAGGTCTACCACGGGATATTGTACATTCATTGGAGGGAACTTGGTTACCTGGAAGAGCAAGAAGCAGAAGATCGTGGCATGCTCCAGTGCTGAGGCAGAGTACAGAGCAATGAGGAGGCTCACAACAGAATTAATGTGGCTTAAGAACTTGCTTAAAGACTTGGGAATATAGAATCACAATCTCCTATCACAATGCATTGTGATAACCAAGCAGCAATTCACATTGCTTCAAACTCAGTATTTCATGAGAGGACCAAGCACATAGAAGTTGATTGTCACAAGGTCAGAGAGCAGATACAACTAGGAGTGATCTTGCCGTGTTATACCAAGAGTTCAGACCAGCTTGCTGATATCTTCACCAAAGCAACCAGCTCCAGGGTTTGTGAGTTTGTTCATGATAAACTTGGACTCACAAACCTCCCCTGTCAATAGGTCCCTTAATTAGTGAAGACCATACTCTTTTTCCCTTAGTATGTTTTTATCCCAAAATGGTTTTTCATACTAAGGTTTTTAATGAGGTGGTTCTTCATAAGATAAACCATTCATCATGGTTGATCTTGAGGGGGAGTATTGAACTGAATAAGGGAATAGATCGAGTTTAATAAAGCAATGGACAGTGGACATGAAGCGGTTTAGGACATGGACGGCCCAGCGACATGGTGCGGTTCATGGACAGCCCAGCGAATCCAAAAGATGGACAAGGCAATAAGTAAGGTGGCCCAGGTGAAGAAGACATGGCCCAATAGCTGAAATAATGTTCTAGAAGGTGTTTGGAGCCGTTGAAGACACTCGCCAAGGAAGATCACGTGTGGAGACAAGCTCCCACCCGTTAGGAGCTGTCACTCTCATGCCTTGGATCCAGCAAGTCTTCTCTTTGTTTATTATTTATGTCATTGTCCTGCACTGGCCTAGTGTCTCACATGTCTGGCTATAAGTATCATGTGTCCTACATTGTATTCGAATCAAGAAATGGAAATACACTCTTCCTTCTTCTAAACTCTCTCACTCTCGCCATTAAACTCTCCTTCAAACTCTCCACTCTTCTATCTAAACTTAAATTCCGCAAACACATACATTCTTACACTTGGGACCCAAGGTTTAGGGTTTGAGCAATGAAAAACTTGAAGGCTGAAAGATGAGAGACCCTTTTGGTAGAAGAAAGGAGCTTCTTTTTCTTCTAAAGAAGATTGTGAACAAGTTTTCGAGAGAGGTACGGACGGCTGAGAAATTTTCAAGGACCGGGAGGAGGAAACAGGTTTGAATGAACCTTTTTCTTCTTGATAAGGGTTAACTAGAAGGTTTCTAGTAAGAGTGGTGAGCCTTTTGTGAAAAAGGAAGAAACTTTAAGTAGAAACAAGGAAGTGTACGGTAGCCTGGATTCGGCTACTCGAAGAAGATGAGTACGGACCGAGGAATGAAAGAGGAACGAGTCGGCCAGGAGTGGAAATGAGCCGGCCTTTTGACCACAAACTTGGTTGCGAATGCTCTGAAGGTAGAAAGACACCTCCTTTAGTCACTGAAGAACAGATTTCACCTTAGATTAGAGGTAGTGACTGTACAACAATGGCGGTTTAAGAACTAGACACGATGAACAGGTTACTAACATATGAAATAATCACACCTAGTCTTCCTCAACTCATAACCCATGGTTCTGAGGATCTTTAGATCTCAGAGAGGATAGGCTAAAGCATATTTATCTCAAGAAAGAACTTGTTCTTCTTTGAATATGCCGAGTGAACAAGAGAATGCGGATAATAATAAGAGCAATACTCTGATACCATGTAAGTTTTAGAGAGTCTTAGAAAGATTTAGGGAGTTTTAGGGAGTATGAAGATTTGAGAGACAGAGATTATGAAGAACATTGTTTTTATTAGAATGAAGATTTCTTGTATATTACAAGCGAATAACAGCTACTCTTTTTATACACTTATTGAAAACCGTAAAACATCTAAAAGAGGAGAGGATAAGGTTCATATGCTGGCGCCTCCTTTTGTGCTGGCATGGATGACTCAAAAGGTGGCGACTCCAAGACCTTCTAGAATACTTCACTACCCGTTAGTGATCCTTCCTTACTTGGAGATTTTATTCATTCCAACAAATACTCCCTCCTTTCATTAAGAGTGATAGGATCAATGGTACTTGGCCTTAACATTTCAACCTCTGCCCATAAAGCCCTGAACTTGCCATAATGCTTAGTAAACTCCATATCCTCTTGATGGAGTTCATTTAAAGCTTTCTTCACCTTAAATAACCGCATGAGGTTGGATATGTTTCCATACACATTTTTGAGTGTTTCCCATAGGTCTTTTGCAGTCTCACAGTAGGAATATGCTTCTAACAAGGATCCTTCAAGGGAGTTTTGAAGGATTAAAAGGACTAATTGATCCTCTTGAAACCATTTGTTCATGGTTTCCACGGTTAGCCTTCCTTGTTCACCGAGAGCTTCTTCTTCAATAGCTTCTCTTGGTGCTTCATCTAGAAGAACATGGGTCCATAAACCTCTACTACACAGAGTAGTTTTCATGGTTCTTGACCATAACAAGTAGTTTAGCCCCTTCAGTATGACTGGAGCAACAATCATTTTCGAAGACTCCATTTGTCTTTGGCGTGATTTGTACTGAAGAACAAATTTCGAAAAGGGTTTCAGGCGGGAAGAACAGAGAGCTTCAGATGCTTCCTTCGAGTCTCAGAATCATCAAATAAGCTAATCCAGCTTTAGAAAAGAACCTCCTTTGTGAAGAATGAGCTGCCTTTAAGCTATTTTTCACTTAAGCAGATTTTAGTTCACTGAGAGATTTGGGGAAGACGAGTACGGACAACAGCAAAGGAGTCTCCTTTAGCTTGATTGAAGGTTAGGATTCATAAGAAATGACACCAGAATGCACATGAACACACGAACTTGTGATTTTAAACACACCAGAAGATGAACCACTTCTTTGCATTGAAATGGTTAGTGACATAGTTCTGAAAATTCACAAAGGCTTCTAAAGCTCTATCCTTAGATTGAATCAAAGTTAGCCAAGTGTACTTGGATTTTTCATCTATGAAGGTGATGAAGTATTTGTGATTTTCTCTATATAGACAAGGAGCAGTCCAAATATCAGAATGCACAAGATCAAAACATTTTGCATAAACTGTCTTAGACTTAGGGAAAATAGACTTGCAATGTTTGCCTAAGATACAAGCTTCACACTCATCATTTTTAAACACAACATTAGGCAACATTAAGCTTAAAGCCCGAGAATGGGGATGTCCTAATCTAGCATGCCACAACGCATTATTAGCATAAGCAGGAGATAAAACAGAAGATAAAACAGAAGATAAAGGCTGATCATCCTTCAGTAGATAGAGACCATCCTTAGTTATTCCTTTCCCAAGCATCTTGCTTGTCTTAATATCCTGAAATTTCACATCATTAGGGGTGAAGATAACATTGCAATCCAAGTCATTTGTGGCCTTATGAACAGAGACTAAATTAGAGGTGAAATCAGGCATAAAGAAGGTTCTAGTCTTTCTATCAAATAGGTTCAGGTTGCCTACTCCTTTAATTGGAATTCGATCACCATTAGCAATAACAACATGACCATTAGCCGGTTCTAAGTCTCTAATCAATTCAACATTGCTAATAATATGGTGAGATGCACCAGAGTCAATCACTAATGGTTTATCATCCAATTTTATAGTGTGAGCAGAAGCATGAAAAGAGAAACCCATAGTATTACCATAACTTTCTTTCAAGGCTTTGATGAGTGCATCAAGTTCTGACCGCTTTACCACCTGGTCTTGATCCGCTACTTGTGCAGCTTGAGCATTGATTACAGCCATCCCATCTCCTTCTGGATTGCGTGAAGATGTTCCATGGTCAGCTTTCGCCTTGGTAATGTTGGCTCGGACATCTCTGAACTTGGGTGGCTTGAGATGCGGATGGAGGATCCAGCACTTATCCTTCCCATGGCCCTTCCTTTTGCAGTGTTCGCAAAATGACCCTCTTCTATCATCTGGCTTGAAGTATACACCTTTGTTTGCAGTCATCAGCTCCCCTTTTCCACTTAGAAGCCCATGAGAACCTTGTTCTCACTGGATGTATGCGCATACTTCTTCAAGGGATGGGAGCTTATCTGACCTCAAAAGATGTTTGATCAAGTCATTGTACATTGGATTCAGGGTGAGAAGGAGACCAAAGACCTTGTCCTGTTCACGCCTTGCAAGAAGAACCTCTGGATCAATAGAGTTTGGTCTCAGCATTTCAAGCTCAGCCCATAGAGAGCGAAATTTGCCAAAATGTGCCGTGAACTCCAAGTCTTCCTGGTGGAGGTTGTTGATTGCTCTCTTCACTTCGAACACCCTACTTAGATTTGTAGTATTGCCATACACCTTCTTGAGTGTTTCCCATAGCTCCCTAGCACTCTCACAATACGAGTATGCCTCAAGATAGGTCCATCCAGTGAACTCTGAATGATGGACAGAACAAACTGATCCTCTTGAATCCATTTTTCTTCATCAACAATCATAATCTCCTGTCCATACTCCTGTTGGATTTCCTTTGGTGGTGCTTCATCTAGGAGAAGATGCATTCCAAGTCCACGACCACCGAGAGTGGTTTTCACTATTCTGGACCATAGTAAGTAGTTGAGACCCTTTAAAGTGACCGGGATAACCATAGGCCTAGTATTCTCCATTTGTGAAGATCTCTAGTAAACAACCTCAGCAGCTGGAACCGTGAAGAATGATGTTTTCTGGTTCAAAATACTTAGTTACCGCACTAGACACCCAAAGAAACCCCTTTAAGACTGCTTTTAAGGTTTGAACCCAAAGTGTACGGACACTGTAAAACCCTTGCCGAGGAAGACGAGTACGGACACACTTGTGTTCCAACTAAAGATGCTTCCTTTCTTGCTTCTAAGGACACAGATGAACACAAGATAGAACATTGCACCTTTGGAATGAAAAGAGAAGAAGTTTCAATCGTGAAAGACACGGTCTTTAAGGAGATGGACCATACAACAATGGCGGACGCAGATTTAAGATGAGCAGGAGCTCTAGACTTGCTCCGACCGCCGAACCTTAACAACGGATGATCTGAAGTAAGCTTCTTTCACCTCTCAGATGAAGAAAGGAGCCGTCTTTACTGCTGAGTGGAGCTTCCTTGGGAGATTCATCCGTACATCAATGGCGAATATCTTAGACTTTGCTTAAAAACAACTAAACGCAAGTGATAACCATGTCTTGCCTTCATTCAACTCATCTCCCATGGATTTGAGGATCTTTGATCTCAGAGAAGATAGATTAAGACATGATTAACACAAGGTAAGCGTTTTTGCAAGTATAACACGATTTGAAGAATCAAGGAAAGGAAAACACACGAATAAAAGATTTTCGGAAGATTAGAAAGGATTAAGACTGCTCTGATACCATGATAGTTTTGTAAGAGTTTATGAATGGATGAAGAATGAAGTATGAGAGAATAGAGTAAAGGAGAATTAGATGGTGAGTGAAATCGATTTCATTATTGTGTATTGTGAAAGATTTGATGATTGAGAGAATTTGAGATTTAAAGATTGAGAGAGAAAAAAGAATGATCTTTATTAAGATTTTAGAAAAATGAATTTCATACTTACAAAGTGAGTGAGAGACATCTATTTATACTAATCCTATTCTAGACTTGTTTGGATACAGAGATATACTTATCATTAACCTACACAAGTCTAAGACATACACATAGTGATGACGCCAATACTTCACTCAAATACATTCATCATTCTTCTTCATTCCAACACTCCCCTTCAATCTTAAGACATGACAAATGCCTAAGCTTGCAACCATGAAGTATTACCTCATTAAAAACCTAGATAAGGAAAACCCAATTGGGACAAAACCTTTTCTAGGGAAAAAGAGTATAACACTCCATGTTGGGATCATTGATGTGGAAGAGACATCAAACCAAGTCTAGGGTAGATGGAACCGCCTGTCTTCAAGGTTACAGCTTTGGTAAACACATCAGCTAGCTGATCTTCACTCCTTGTATAGCAAGGTAGAATTGTACCATTTCCAATAACTTCCCTTACTTTATGGCAGTCAACCTCAATATGCTTGTTCTCTCATGAAACACAGAGTTGGAAGCAATGTGGATGGCAGCTTGATTATCACAATGGACAGTGATTGGAGATTCTAAGCACTCGCCTAAAATATCAAAGAGGAGTTGCTTCAACCAGATGCATTCTGTTGTGAGCTTTCTCATGGCCCTGTATTCAGCTTCTGCACTAGAACAAGATACAACCTTTTGCTTCTTAGTCTTCCAGGTTACAAGGTTACCTCCTATGAAAGTGCAATAGCCAGTTGTGCTTCTCCTATCTTCTCTGTCTCCTGCCCAATCTGCATCACAATAACCTACAACCTCTGTGTTCTTATTATATCCCATCCATATACCTTGTTCCTTAGTTCCTTGCAAATATCTCAAAATGCGAATGATCATATCCCAATGTCTTGTCCTTGGGTCTTGCATATGTTGAGATACCTGATTTACTGCAAAACATAGGTCAGGTCTAGTGATAGTTAAGTAGATAAGCTTACCAACCACTTGTCTATACAGTTTTGCATCATGAAACTTGTCATTTCCTGGCTCCCCCTCAGGTTCTATTTTGTAGCCTTCTTCTAGGGGTGTCTTAGCTGGTTTAGCTTCAAACATGCCTGTGGAGGTTAGTAAATCCACAATATATTTCCTTTGAGATAAAAAGAGACCTTCCTTGAATCTAAATATTTCAATTCCTAAGAAATATTTCAATTCACCTAGATCCTTAATATCAAAAACACTTCTCAAATAAGCTTTAGTTGATTCAATACCAACTTTATCACTTCCAGATATAATTATATCATCCACATAGATAAGTATAACCACAATACCTTACTTACTCTTAAGTGTAAACAGAGTGTGTTCAACTTCTGACCTTTTGAAACCTCTGTCCCTTAGAGTTACATTCAACTTATGATACCAGGCTCTTGGAGATTGCTTAAGGCCATAGATTACCTTCCTCAGTCTGAGAGTGTTGCCGCCATTAACTTCATCTTCCAAACCTGGTGGTGGTGTCATGTACACTTCTTCTTCTAGTTCACCTTGTAAGAAAGCATTCTTAACATCCATTTGCCACAAATCCCATTCAAGGTTAGTAGCAAGAGAAAGAACAACATTAACAGAGTGAAGTTTAGCTACTGGAGCAAAGGTATCCCTATAGTCTTCACCATAAGTTTGTGTGAATCCTTTAGCCACCAACCTAGCTTTATACCTATCTATCTCACCATTACTTTTATACTTAATGGTGAATATCCATTTTGAACTTACAGCCTTTTTCCTTTTGGTAAGGTGGCTGGAGCATAGGTTCCATTTTTCTCCATAGCTTGTTTTTCATCTTGACTGGCATCTCTCCAATCCTTAATCTCCATAGCCTCCTCATAGCTCTTAGGGATCTGTTCTTTATCTAAACTCACAGTGAAAGCAACATGATTAGTAGGAATAGTAATTAGAGAACATACTCCCTGATCATGATGTGCTACTGCATTGTGGTTGTAGTACACCCTTGTGTTCTTCCAGTTGTCAGCTGGGAACTTCTGCCTTGTACTTCTTCTGAGTGCCACAGGTTGATTTGTTTCTTCCTCTAAGGCGGCTTGTACAAGATTGAGTTGATCCTGTGGCCTTTTTGATGCTGAAACAAGAAGAACATCATCTTGAGCATGTGTACTCTCTTCTCCCCCCTCATGGTCAAGAGGATGAACTTCAGGAGGACTGGACGGGGGAGAGGGCATTGATTGAATGTTGGATGAACTTGAAGTACTAGCGCCACTAGATGGATCATGGACAGTCCTGGGAACCAAGGTAGGACGAGATGAGCTAGAAGCAACGTCACATGGATCATGTACTGACTGAAGATTATTTGCATAGTCAGGTTCAGGGACGGTTTCCCTTGTTGGAAGGTGATGACCAGAAGTCGTCCGGTTGGAAGCAGCCGGATCATGCCAGCTAGTAGTCAGACTTGGACCCTGTTGCTGCGGTACATGGACATGTGCTGGTTTGATAGGCTGAACGATGCCAAGATTTTCTAAAATTTTCCTTAGGTTCTCAGCCTGATCAGAATTAGATGTAGAAATGTCTTTAAGTTCTTCCCAAGTTCCATCTTCATAGAATCCTTTATTCTCTTGGAACTTGACATCCCTAGACACCATAACCCTTCTAGACTCTGGATTGTAGCATTTGTATCCTTTTTTAGTAGGAGAGTATCCTAGAAACATAGTCTTGATGCTTTTTGGTTCCAGCTTATTCCTAAGTTCTCCTGGTACTAAAACAAAACAAACACACCCAAAAATTCTTAAATGATCAATAATTGGTTTGGTTTTGTTTAATACCTCAAAAAGACTCAAATCATCAAGAACTTTGGTTGGAGTTCTATTGATCAGATAACATGCAGTTAGTAATGCATCTCCCCAAAGAATGATCTATATGTGCTTGAAGATCTCCAGCTTATATAATTAACTTCTAGTAGTTCTGTTTTTAATAATGCATCTAGCCTTAATGCTTCTAATCGTGAGAATGGTTTATGGCATGCTAGACTAGGTCATCCCCACTTGAAAGCTTTAGAACTTCTGTTTCCTAAAATTTCGTTTAATAATTCCTCATGTGAAGCTTGTATTCTCGGCAAACATTGTAGAAGTGTATTTCCTTCATCTAAAACGGTTTACAATGAATGTTTTGAACTTATTCACTCTGATGTTTGGACATCCCCATGTGAATCAAGAGATAATCACAAATACTTTGTTACTTTTATTGATGAAAAATCGAAATACACCTGGATTACATTGCTTCCATCTAAGGATAGGGTCTTAGACGCTTTTAAAAACTTTCACTCACATATATTAACCAGTACAGTGTTCAAATCAAATGTTTAAGGTCAGATAATGGTTGGGAGTATACTAGTCATGGATTCAAACACTTTCTTGCTGAAAAAGGAATTACCCATCAGACAAGTTGTCCCTATACACCACAGCAGAATGGTGTGGCTGAGAGAAAGAACCGGCACTTGATGGAGGTGGCTAGGACGTTAATGTTCCATATGCATGTTCCAAAAAGGTTTTGGAGTGATGCAGTAGTCACGGCATGCTATCTCATCAACAGAACTCCTACTCGCATTCTTTCTGATCAGTCACCCTTTGAGGTACTCAATGTTGGAATGAAGGTGCATTCAATCAAAGGAAATGAGGGTGCTAACGGCTAGTAGGATCTTCTAGAAGGGCTGGTGACTCATCCATGCCAGCACAAAAGGGGAAGGAAGCCGCCAGCACAAAAGGAGTCCTCTCATCTTTACCTAAAGTAGAAGCACCTAGGTTTATTTATTTTGCTATAAAAGGACCTCTAAGGCCTTCTCTTGTATTCAAGCAATTCGAATAATAAAAACATGTTTCTCATACTCTCTAAACTCCCTAAATCTCTCTAGCTCTCTAAAACTCTCTAAAACTCTATAAACTTGAATCTCTAAAACTTATATGGTATCAGAGCCAGGTTGCTCTTTCATCTTTCATAATCCGCAAATTTCTTTTCTTTCTTTTCATTTGAATCCAAAGCTAAGAATCAAGCACTTACCTTGAAGATAAACATGTCTTAATCTATCCTCTCTGAGATTTAAGATCCCCAGATCCATGGGTGATGGGTTGAGGAAGATTAGATGTGGTTATATCTTGTGTCTTAGTAGCTTAGTTTCTTAGCTATCTCTCTTCACCATTGTTGTACGGCTCCCTTGGTCTCGCCATAGTTGTACGGACCAAGTCTCCCAGAAGCTCTCGGTCCAAGTCATTTCTGTTCCAAGGAAGGTGAAAAAGACTCACTCTTTCTGTAGAAACAACCGGTGGTTTAAAAGACCAAGTCTTGCGCTCTAGAATCACAGGCCGTACTCGTCTTCTCCGCGCTCGCTCAACCCAGTGGTCCGTACACCTCCTTTCACACTCATCAAAGGCAACTCCTTTCTGGTCTTTCTTCAGTTCAGGAGGTTTATCCACAGGCCAAACTCTTGAATCCTCAAAGAAGAAGTCCTGAACACTAACCACGAAGAGTGGGTGTTTCATCCGTACTGATTATAAATCGCTTGTGAAAGGAAAGCTGAACCAAGCTAAAGGCAGCTCATTTCAAGATAAAATCATCTCATCCCAAGTTTCTCCTTCAAACTATTCTCTTCCCTGGTCAGACTCAACTCAACGTGGGTCTCAAGCATCAACCTCCATTATTGTACGGTCCTCAAAAGCTTGAAGTATGGAAAACTCTCGGCAAATCTCTGTCCCAGTGATTCTCAAAGGCCTTAACTATGTGTTATGGTCTCGGATGATTAAAACTGCTTTAGGAGGAAGAGGTCTTGGGGACCATCTACTGTTTAATGAAGCTCCACCTTGTCTGATCCAAAATGAGGATGGAGAAGAAATGGTGATAACTGATGAAAGGAAATGGCACCAAGAAGACCTCTATGTTCTCTCCATTCTCCAAAACTCATTAGATGGACCTATACTTGAGTCTTACTCTCATTGTGAAACCTCAATGGAACTTTGGAAAATTCTAAAAAAGGTTTATGGGAACACCTCAAATCTGACTCGCATCTTCCAAGTCAAGCAGGCAATCCACAACCTCAACCAAGATGACTCAGATTTCACAGTTCTCTTTGGGAAATTCAGTTCTCTTTGGGCAGAACTTGACATGCTTAGACCAACATCCTTTGATCCAGAAGTTATCAAAGAAAGGCGAGATCAGGACAAGGTGTTCAGCCTCCTCATGATCTTAAGTCCTGCCTACAATGATCTTATCAAACATATCCTGCGGTCAGACAAGCTTCCCTCTCTTGAAGATGTATGTTCTCAAATCCAGAAGGAATGTGGATCAAATGGCTTGTTTGGAAAGAAAGGAGAGTTAATCACAGCACATAAGGGCATCTACAAGCAAGAAGAAGAAACAATTACTGCCAACAAAGGGTTCTACAAGCCGGAAGACAAGAAGAATATGATGTGTGATCACTGTAAAAGGAAAGGGCATACCAAAGAAAAGTGTTGGATTCTTCATCCACACTTAAAGCCTAGCAAATGGAAAGAAGTTCCCAGAGCTCACTACACACAGGAGATAGGTCATTACCACAAGAAAGGCCTTCCTTACCAACTTACCAATGCTCCAGCAAGTTCATCAAACTCATCCGGGACAAGTGGCGGTACTCAAGTTCAACCAGCTCAAATGGTGTCCTATCAATCAGATCAGTCTGAGTATGTCAAGAAGTCCGAGCTTGAGGCTCTCATCAAAGCCTTCAAAGATAACTCTGGTAATGCCGTCATTGGTAGATGACTACATGCCTCATTTAATACATTCACTAAGTCTAAACCACTTATAGTAGACTCTGGAGCATCTCACCATATGATAAGTGATCTTAACCTGATTAAAAATGTTGAACCAGCCATAGGAAATGTTTTGATTGCAAATGGTACTAATGTGCCAATAGAAGGAGTAGGAGATCTTAGGCTATTTAACAAAGAAACTCGTGCCTTTTACATGCCATCATTCACCTCAAATTTACTATCTGTCAAAAGAGCCACAACAGATTTAAATTGCCATGCTATTTTTGGGCCTAATGACTTTGTGTTTCAGGATATTGAAACTCAAGAGGTTCTTGGAAAAGGTGTTACAAGAAACGATTTATATGTGCTTGAAGACCTCTCTTCCAACCGCTTAGTTACTTGCTTTTCCAATTTGAATAATTCTAAAATGAATGGTGGTTTATGGCATGCCAGTCTTGGTCATCCTCATTTTAAAGTTCTAGAAATAATGTTTCCTAGGATGTCTTTCAATAATGATTTATGTGACGCTTGTATCCTAGGAAAACACTGTAGGTCTGTTTTTCCTAAGTCTCAAACAATGTATGCCAATTGCTTTGATCTTGTTCACTCTGATGTATGGACTGCACCATGTTTATCTAGAGATAATCAGAAATACTTTGTTAGTTTTATTGATGAGAAATCTAAATACACTTGGATAACCTTAATGCCATCTAAGGGTAGAGTTCTGGAAGCATTTATGAACTTTAATAAATATGTGACTAACCAGTATGATGCAAAGGTTAAGTGTTTTAGATCAGACAATGGGGGAGAGTATACTAGCCAAGCATTCAAACATTACCTCAACAAACATGGAATTGAGCATCAAACAAGTTGCCCCTATACCCCCCAACAGAATGGCGTTGCTGAAAGAAAGAACCGGCACCTCATGGAGGTCACTCGAGCTTTGATGTTTCATATGAAGGTGCCTAAACGTTTCTGGGGAGATGCATTACTTGCAGCTTGCTACCTGATCAACCGTATTCCAACCAAGACATTACTAGATCAATCCCCATTCGAGGTACTTACAAAGTCTAAACCTCAACTTGATCATATTAGAGTTTTTGGGTGTGTTTGCTATGTGTTGATTCCAGGAGAACAAAGGACAAAACTAGACGCCAAAAGCACTAAAGCCATGTTCCTGGGCTATTCCACGACACAGAAGGGATATAAATGCTACAATGCTGAGACAAATCGTGTTCTCATCTCACGGGATGTTAAGTTCTTAGAGACTACAAGTTATTTTGAAGAAGGGACATGGGATTCAATCAAGGACATCTCTACCCACTCTTCTGATCGAGCTGAGAACTTAAGGAAGATATTAGAAGGACTTGGCATTTCCTCACCTCACGGTTCTCCTAGCCATCATCCCCTTCATCCTCTTAATCCTGAGGGGGAGCAACAATTCTCTGGTCATGATCAAGAGGATTCAATTGTTGATCACATGGATTCAGGACCGGAGAAAGAACAGGCAGAGACTGAGGGTAATAGACAAGGCTCAGAAGATAGAACAGGAAGTACTCAAGGCTCAGAAGATGAATCAAGTTCACAAAGAACTCAAGGTCCCACTGAAGGTCCCATCCAAAATCAAGCTCCTCTTGAACTCAGAAGAAGTACTCGGCAAAGATTTCCAGCTGAGAACTGGAAGAATACCAGGGTTTACTTCAATAATAATGCGGTAGCTCACCCTGCTCAAGCCGTGTGCTCCTTAGTACAAATCCCTCAAGGCCATCAAGTGTTCATTGGAAGCTTAGATCAAGAATCTGTGCCTAGAAGCTATGATGAAGCAAAGGACATTAAGGTCTGGCGGGATGCTGTAACAGATGAAAGGAAAGCAATGGAAAAGAATCATACATGGGATGAGTCAGACTTACCTAAGGGAAAGAAGGCTGTTAGCTCCAGATGGATCTTCACTATTAAGTACCAAAGCAATGGAGAGATTGAAAGGCACAAGGCTAGACTAGTCGCAAGAGGCTTCACACAAACCTATGGAGATGACTATAGAGACACATTTGCCCCAGTGGCAAAGATGCACACAATCAGGGTGGTCCTCTCTCTAGCTGCAAACTTGGAATGGGAGCTATGGCAAATGGATGTCAAAAACGCATTTCTACAAGGAGAACTAGAAGAAGAAGTCTATATGACTCCACCACCTGGATTAGAAGACTCTGTTGCACCAGGGAAAGTCCTGAGACTAAGAAAGGCAATTTACGGGCTAAAACAGTCTCCTAGAGCCTGGTACCACAAGTTGAATGTTACTCTCAGAGACATAGGCTTTAGGAGATCTGAATCCGATCACACCTTGTTCACCCTCCACAGCCAAGAAGGTATAGTTGTCATTCTCATATATGTAGATGATATTATCATCTCAGGGAATGACAAGGTAGGAATTGCTTCTACAAAAGAATACCTTAAGTCTATGTTTGATATAAAAGATCTTGGTGAACTTAAGTATTTCTTGGGCATTGAAGTATGCAGGTTTAAAGATGGACTGTTTATCTCACAAAGAAAATATGTTAGAGACCTACTAACCAATGCAGGAATGATGGAGGCAAAGGCGGTTAGAACCCCCTTAGAGGAAGGATACAAAGTTGAAACTGAGGGGGAGCCAGAAGGAGAAGCATTCGAAGACCCTAAGCTCTACAGAAAACTTGTTGGTAAGCTCATCTACTAAACTATTACAAGACCTGACTTATGTTTTGCTGTGAATCAGGTAAGCCAGTATATGCAAGCTCCTAAGAAGAACCACTGGATGATGATTCAACGCATCTTAAGATATCTTAAAGGGACTTACACTCAAGGAGTTTGGATGGGAAAAAATAAGAATGCTGAGATTGTTGGCTACTGTGATGCTGATTGGGCTGGGGATAGGAAAGACAGGAAATCAACCACAGGATATTGCACCTTTATAAGAGGAAATCTTGTCACTTGGAAGACCAAGAAGCAGAAGGTAGTATCCTGCTCAAGTGCTGAAGCTGAGTACCGGGCCATGAGGAAACTAACCACTGAGTGTATATGGCTAAAGGCTCTCCTCAAAGACTTCAACATTGAAAGCAATACACCAATCACAATGCATTGTGACAACCAGGCGGCCATTCATATTGTATCCAATTCTGTCTTTCATGAACGCACTAAGCACATTGAAGTTGACTGCCACAAGGTGAGAGAGGCCGTGGCTCAAGGAATTATACTTCCATGCTATACCAAGAGTTCTGATCAATTGGCAGACATATTCACTAAGGCAGCAAGTGTAAAGGTTTGTGAGTTCATTCATTCAAAGCTTGGACTCACATCTCTCCCATTCCAGTAACTTCCCTATCAAAAAGGATTCATACTCTTTTTCCCTTAAAATGCTTTTGTCCCACTGGGTTTTGCATTTTAAGGTTTTTAATGAGGTGAATCCTCTTGGTGTCCAAGTTTTAATCATTCACCAATGATTTAAACTTGAGGGGGAGTGTTGGAATGAAGGTGCATTCAATCAAAGGAAATGAGGGTGCTAACGGCTAGTAGGATCTTCTAGAAGGGCTGGTGACTCATCCATGCCAGCACAAAATGGGAAGGAAGCCGCCAGCACAAAAGGAGTCCTCTCATCTTTACCTAAAGTAGAAGCACCTAGGTTTATTTATTTTGCTATAAAAGGACCTCTAAGGCCTTCTCTTGTATTCAAGCAATTCGAATAATAAAAACATGTTTCTCATACTCTCTAAACTCCCTAAATCTCTCTAGCTCTCTAAAACTCTCTAAAACTCTATAAACTTGAATCTCTAAAACTTATACTCAATAAGACTAAACCCTCTCTTGATCATCTGAAGGTGTTTGGATGTGTGTGTTTTGTCTATATTCCAGGTGATCACCGAAGCAAGTTGGATGCAAGGAGTATAAGGGCCATTTTTCTTGGCTACTCCCCAACACAGAAGGGTTACAAGTGCTATGTACCAGATACCAGACGGGTGTCAAGGGATGTTCAATTTCTAGAAAACAGAAGTTACTATGATGGACAGAAGTGGGAAGACATTAAGGATATATCTTCCTCTTCAGAAGATAGAGCCTCCAGTCTCAGATAACTTCTGCAGGATTTTGGTCTCCAGCATTATAATACTCCTACAGAACCGGCTTCAGAAGAATCAACAACATGGCCGGATGAACCAAGTGAGGGTCCTGATCATGAAGGGGGGAATGATATTCCTGAATACTCAGAAGTTCATAATCAGGACAACCAAGGACAGCAATCCACACCTTCATTATCAGCTCCACAAGGAAACAATCAAACTAATCATGAAGAAGGTGTGTGTTAGATTATAAAAGAATTATGAGGAGGATCATTATGGGCGACTATGAGAGTGTTTGGTATCCATGATTAGATAGTCTTGTATTTAGATTAACCCTGTATCCAAACACACCTAGGAAGCTTAGTATAAATACTCTTCTAATCACACTTGTAACACTTACTCTCAGATAATAAAATTTCGATTCTACATTCTTTAATCTCTTTCTCCTTAACATACGATTCATTCTCTCCATATTCTCTCTCAATTCTCACTCTTCAACCCTAAATCTTTCTTAAATCTTCAAGTTTACATGGTATCAGAGCAGGTTTCTCCTGCAAATCTTTCGATTCTATTCTATTCTTCATCGTAACGTAGAAACCGAGCACGCCGAGGAGTTCTCTGTTCTTCCGTCTTGATTCTCGGCAAATCTTGCTTCAATCCTGCATTTTTCTTTCTTGTGGATCATTCATCGGTGAAATCTGAATTCATCACCGGTGGAATCACGCATTTCGGTTGATTAGATCGAAAGTTATCAAACTCTTTCCGTACGGTGTCGTGTTCTCTTCGCCGAGGATTCTCCGATCTGGATCAACCAAATTCTTCAAAGACTTGTTTCAAGTCAAGTATTTCTAGTCTTCTTCATCAAGATTAAAGACTCAATTTGCTGATTCTTGAGTAGATCAACAGGATTTGATCTATTGATTTGGAAAAACCGATCAAACTAATTTTGGCGCCAAAATTGTTTTCGAAAATTCACGATCGTGAAACTCGATTTGGTTGTTCTTTGTCTTCTGGATCGTCTTTCTCCTGTGGATTTTCATCAGAACTAGCCGATCTTCAATCCATTTCAACTCTAATTCAAGATTCTGAGAATTTGCTAAAGATCGGCTCTGTTTTTTCGAAATCTTTGATCGCAAGCTAAACTTACTTCTTCTCTACAAAAGTTCGAACAGATAGTTCCGATCATCAATCCTTTGGTTCCTGATCTTCAATCTGGTTACTGTCCAACTCCCTGATTGTGTTCATGTTTGTTGTGATTAAGAGAATCCGAGGCTTCTGTAAACTCGTTCTCGGATCATCGAATACTTCCTCTGCAAGTAAGGTTCTTATCTTCGAATTATAATTACCCGCCTTCAGTGTAAAGATTCAAGTTGGTATCAAGATGGTTTGACTTTGGAGTTAGTAGTGAATCTATCTGGATTATTCACTTGATGACTTTGGAAGTAAAGTCTTGATAAATTGTTGGGGAATTAGGATTGATTGGTTATCTTAGAAGGAAGTAAATCTTGGTTTGAAATTTGCTATCATCTAGTCAAAAGAAGTGGTAAATACGGTAGATTGGACTGCAAATTTGGTTGTCCTGTGTGGTGTTTATCCGTGTGGCCATTGTGATTGGAGGTCTTGAAAGGATTAGTCATGGAGCTCCAGAAATAAATGGTTATGGCTCCAATTGTTCTCAAAGGAGCAAATTATCTTTTGTGGACCAGAACAATGAAGACAACTTTGTGCAGTAGAGGTTTATGGTCACATGTTATTCTTGGTAGAGCTTCAAATAATGTTACAGAAGGGGAGGTTCTTGAAGATCATGCGGCTCATTCTGAAGAAGAAGGGAAGTGGTTCCAAGAGGATCAGATGGTTCTCTCCATCTTAAAAAATTCTCTTGAGAAGTCCCTATTAGAAGCTTATTCCTATTGTGAGAATGCAAAGGACTTATGGGATACTCTTCATAATGTCTATGGCAATACCTCAAACCTCATGAGGATCTTTGAAGTCAAGAAGTCTATAAATGAACTAAGACAAGATGAGGTTGAATTCACCAAGCATTTTGGAGTTTTTAGAGCACTTTGGGCAGAATTGGAGATGTTAAGACCGATTACTACTGATCCAATGATACTTCATGAGAGAAGGGCACATGATAAAGTATTTGGGCTCTTGATTGAAAGACTTAGAAGTTTAGGAAGAGTGGAGAGAGTTTAGGCGAGAGATTAGGTAAACACATATTATTAGAATAGGATTTCTTGATTACAAAGAGAGACCTTAATGATCCTTTTATACAGAAATGGATAACCTAAAAGCGACTACTTTAGGTAAGAGTGTGTGCTTCCTCTTTAGTGCTGGCGCCTCTTTCCCCTTTTGTGCTGGCAGAGGTGAGTCACCAATCCTTCTAGAAGATTCATTACTAGCCGTTAACACTCTTTTCCTTGGTGAATTGCTTCCTCATTCCAACACTCCCCCTCAAGTTTTACATCATTGGTGAATGATTAAAACTTGGACATCAAGAGGATTCACCTCATTAAAAACCTTAGAATGCAAAACCCAGTGGAAGAAAAACATTCTAAGGGAAAAAGAGTATGAATCCTTCATGATAGGGAAGTTACTGGAATGGTAGGGTTGTGAGTCCAAGCTTAGTATGGATGAACTCACAAACCTTCAAACTTGCCGCCTTGGTGAAGATATCAGCCAATAGATCAGAACTTCTTGTATAGCATGGAAGTATGATTCCTTTCTCCACAGCCTCTCTAACCTTGTGGCAGTCCACCTCAATGTGCTTGGTTCGTTCATGGAAGACAGAATTGGATGCAATATGAATGGCTGCCTGATTATCACAATGCATTGTGATAGGTGTGCTGCTTTCAATGTTGAAGTCTTTGAGAAGAGCCTTTAGTCATATACACTCGGTAGTTAACTTCCTCATAGCCCTATATTCAGCTTCAACACTTGAACAGGATACTACTTTCTGCTTCTTGGTCTTCCAAGTGACAAGATTACCACCTATGAAGGTGCAATAACCAGTAGTTGATCTTCTGTCTTTCCTATCCCCAGCCCAATCAGCATCACAATAGCCAACTACTTCAGCGTTTCCATTCTTTCCCATCCATATTCCCTGAGTGTAAGTCCCTTTCAAGTATCTCAGAATGCGTTGTATCATAATCCAATGATTCTTCCCAGGGGCTTTCATATACTGACTTACCTGATTCACAGCAAAGCACAAGTCAGGTCTTGTAATTGTCAAATATATGAGCTTACCAACAAGTTTTCTGTACAGCTTCGGATCCTCAAATGTATCTTCATCTTGCTCCCCCTCAGTTTTAGCCTTGTAACCATCTTCTAAGGGCGTTCTTGCTGCTTTTGAATCCATCATTCCTGCATTAGTTAGTAAGTCTACAATGTATTTCCTCTGAGATATAAACAACCCATCTTTAAACCTGCAGACTTCAATACCCAAGAAATATTTGAGTTCACCAAGATCTTTAATGTCAAACATAGCTTTAAGATATTCTTTTGTAGCAGAAATTCCTACCTTGTCATTCCCAGAGATAATAATATCATCCACATAAATGAGAATGACAACTATACCTTCTTGGCTATGTAAGGTGAACAAGGTGTGATCGGATTCTGATCTCCTGAAACCTCTGTCTCTTAGAGTGACGTTCAGCTTGTGATACCAGGCCCTAGGTGACTGTTTAAGGCCATAGATTGCCTTTCTTAATGTAAGGACTTTCCCTGGTGCAACTGAGTCTTCTAATCCAGGTGGAGGGGTCATGTAGACTTCTTCTTCTAATTCTCCTTGAAGAAATGCGTTTTTGACATCCATCTGCCATAGTTCCCAGTCTAAGTTTGCAGCAAGAGACAGAACAACTCTGATTGTATGCATTTTTGCTACTGGAGCAAATGTGTCTCTGTAATCTTCTCCATAGGTCTGGGTGAATCCTCTTGCTACCAGTATTGCCTTATATCTCTCAATCTCCCCATTACTTTTGTATTTGATGGTGAAAATCCATCTAGAGCTCACTGCCTTCTTTCCTTTTGGTAAGTCTGCTTCATCCCATGTATGATTTTTCTCCATTGCAGTTCTTTCTGCTCCCACGGCATCTCTCCAGACTTTTAGCTCCTTAGCTTCATCATAAGTCTTGGGAACTAACTCTTGATCTAGACTGCCTGTGAAAGCCAGATGTTGTTGTGGAATATGAACCATGTTGCAAACCGCTTGAGTAGGATGAGCCACTGCATTATTATTGTAGTAAACTCTCGTGTTCTTCCAGTTTGCTGGAGGGAATCGTTGTCTAGTGCTTCTCCGGAGTTCTAATGGTGCTGGTACTTCATGCGAGTGTTGATGTTGATCATTGGTACTTCCAGAACTCGAACCAACTTCAGCTTCTGAGTTTCCTTCAGTGTTACTTGGACCGGTTTGTGACTCAGGTTCAGATTCTCTTCTTTGGGTGTTGTTTGAATTAGTAGCTGAATCTTCATCCTCCTCATCATGACCATAATCTTGTTGTCCCCCCTCAGGATGAAGAGGATGATGCGGCGAATGCTGATGAATGTCTGGACCAAAAGAGGATATACCCAGGTTCTCTAAGATCTTCTTTAAATTCTCAGCCTGGTTGGGCGATTGTCAGGATATGTTCTTGATAGACTCCCACGTACCATCCGAGAAATAGCTTTTGTCTTCAAGAAACTTAACATCCCGGGAGATAAGGACACGGTTGGTATTAGTATTGTAGCACTTATACCCTTTCTGTGTGGTTGAATATCCAAGAAACATGGCCTTTGTGCTCTTAGCCTCTAACTTGTTCCTCTGTTCCCCTGGGATCAACACATAGCAAACACATCCAAACACTCTAATATGATCAAGATGAGGTTTGGTTTTAGTAAGTACCTCAAACGGTGAGATGTCATCTAGGATTTTGGTCGGAAGTCTGTTGATTAAGTAGCAGGCCGTAACTAAGGCATCACCCCAAAACTGTTTAGGAACCTTCCTATGAAACATCATGGCTCTAGTCACCTCCATTAAGTGTCTGTTTTTCCTCTCAGCAACTCCATTCTGCTGAGGGGTATAGGGACAACTTTGTTGAGATTTGCGGAAATAATAAGAGAAATAGGAGATTGTATGGTTGGAGATTAAGAAAGATTAGGCAAAATCATAAAAGAGTAAAACACAAAGATCATAAAATGCCATTAGAGAGAAGTAGAAAGGAATGTGTATTTCACTTAAGTTTACAAATGGGAGATGCTACATATTTATAGACAGACACAAAGAGTGTTTGAATTTGAATTAGGCTGCTGGATCCAAGGTAGTGAAAGTGACATGTCACAACAGCTCTTTTCTTAAGTTGAACATGTGACCTTCTTTCTCTCCAGCCTTCCTACGCAAGTGGAGAAGAGTGAAACTCTTCTAGAAGCTTTGTCTCCTTTGGCGTGAACATATGGGCAGTTTATGGGCTTGTAGACTTCACATGGGCTGGACTGGACAGACATTACTTGATATGGGCTGGACTGGACAGACATTAGCCTAACTTGCTCTGGGCTGGACTGGTGTTCTAGCTGAGATGGGCTGGGCTGCCTTGTTCCTATGGGCCGCCTATGAGCTCCCCTTATTTGCATACGGCCTGGGCTGCCTCCTTGTTTAGTTGGCACTTGTTTTGCAGGCTCATCTCTTCCCTCTTTGTTTCCTCAGTCTAATACTCCCCCTCAAGCTTAGCATTAGGAGTTTAGTAATGTGCTAATGCTGAGCTTGAACATGGCCTGAGCTTGTCTTGGCCTCGGCTTCCTTCCTTCTCTCTAATACTCCCCCTCAAGCTTGACCATAGGTGATCCAGGGATCAAGCTTGGAACTTTGAAGAACTCCCTCATTAAAAACCTTAACAAGGAAAACCCAATGGGACAAAACCTTGTTAAGGGAAAAAGAGTAGAGTCTTCTCAGCCTAGGGATTGGCCAGTGAGTCCATGAGCCTTAAGACCATCTTGGTGGACTTCATAGACTCTGGATCGTGGCCTCTTTGAATCAGCAAGTGAGAACTCCTTCCTTGCTTCACACGTTTGAGTAGCTTGAAGCTTCTTCATAGACCGGTACTTATCTCTCCCTTTCTTCTGAACTCTTGTCCTTTAGAAGGTTAGTAAATCCGGCTTTAGCACATAAGCTCCAAGCTGTACCTGTTTCAGCACACACAAATGCATGCATCAATTCACAAGGGATAGACCTATTCAAAATATATATAGGATGGTTTTGGATCTTCCCTTGTATCTGTTTGGAATGTTGATGAAGAGTGTCAGCCAAGTAAGTTTTCTACTTCTGAACTTCTTTCACTTCATTCCTTCATATAGAACCACCCTTTTGTTGTCTTTTCTTTGGAGTCTTTTGGATTAATTTGTTGATACCACACTTGTATGCAACCTTCCTTAGCTCCAATCCATCATTTGAACTTGATTACTCACGGCAACTCCTTGGGTAGATTGATTATCTTCTTGGCGCAATCATTCAGGCTTTTGAGCTGATTCAAAACATTCCATCTGCTTGTCCACTTGTTGGTTCTGACAGCTTGATGGTCCTTGTTGCTTGCTTCTTTGCGCCTTCTCATTAGTACTAAATGTAATTATTCTTCTTCATTGGTGAGTGGTTTTCTCAGGTTCTTAGACGCTCCTGAAGTCTAATCCAATAGGCTTCATATTCTCAGATGAAGTCTGAGAATTCTAGACAACTGTAGTAGTCTCCAGTCTTGTAAATATCCGCCACCACCTTATCTTCTGTTCCCAACATTTTCTGCCTCTTCTTTCTCATAGTTAGTCAGCCTTGTCCAAGGATGAAGACTTTGGCCTTCTCTGCTTCTTCACATTCAAATACACTGTGCCTAGTTGGTCACGTCTTTTAGGGGTGCTTTTAAGAGTGCTCCTTGGTCACTGAGCTGATTCAACACCTTTGTAGTTTCTTAGTAGCTTCTTTGATTGATTCAAATAGTCTCCAGCTTCATGATGAAGATGAGGACCATATAATGCTGAGGTATCATCAGCGCATTCTTGGATCAAACTTAGTTGACAACGACTTTAGGAGCAAGTTGATATGCTTTCTTCAAGACTACCACTATCCTTGGTAGAATTTGAATGCTTCTTCTAGACAACTTCACTTCAGTGGAACACAAGCCTTTGCATTGTTTGCGCCTTTAGGTTCCTTGATTATACATCAGATGCTCATTCTCACCCCTCCTCAAGCTTGACTCAGAGAATAAGTATTGAGTCAAGTTTGGAAAGATGAGCATCCATGACCATACTGATCTTGGACCGCCATTCTACAAGAATGCCTTTTTGTTTGAGTTAGCCATGCTCTCCAACTTCAGGAATATACACTCTCTGGTGTAGGCTCTGATAGGAGGAGGCTGCTTCTTGTTGGCTTTTGTATGCCAAGCCAATTTGCCTTATGAGTTCACGGCTTGACTGCCTTCTATGCAGCATATGTGGCCTCCCATTTCTTCACTCAGGAATATACCCTTGAAGGATAGGCTCTGATGTGTAAGGTATTGGGAGTGCCCTTCTTCCCAATGTGTTTACTTCTTTAATCCTTCATGATCTGGTTTTGCTTTGTATGAATCCCTTCTTGCCATCTTTGCTTTGAGGCTCTCATGGTCTTCTTTACCCTTAAACAAGTCATAAAGAAGAAGAATTTGAGTATGCCATGAGGAATATCAAAGCTATAAGTGTGCAATTAAGAATTCACATAAGACAGTAGCAAGATCAATTGAACTAAAATAATGGATTCAACACGCTTTAAATGAGAGTATAGAGTATTTGTAACCAGAGATTAGAGAAACCATAGATTATAAGAGACTCATTGAGTATAAGCAGAATTAAGAGTATGAGAGCCATTGTATGAGAGTATAAGAATGAGTATGAGAATGAATATGAGAGTAAAAGGATCCCTTAAGGACTTTTGGATTCATCATGTTTCCTTATACTTTTGAGAGTAAAGGAAAACATGGTTCACTTCCCTTAAGTGGTTTTGAAGAGGACTTTTGGATTCATCTATGGTCCTAAATGCCAAGCATAGTTCACCAAGGTTCACTTCCCTCTTTTAAACGATTGTAAATCAGAATTTTAATCAAACTGAGATAGATAAGAGTTTAGAGATAGCCTTTTGACAAAGGCTTTGATACTAAGCCTTTGTGATTCTTTCTTAGAGGCTGATTTGAATAATTGAATGCTTCTGGAATTGGAGGCTCCCCCTCATGGATTGCTCTCCTTCATTGGTTTTGAGATTCCTTCTCACGGATTGCTTTTCAACATCACAAGTGATTAACATCTTTTCCTGCATAAGAAGACACATACAGACATCCACACACAAGATTCTCATGATTTTAAGACTTAAAATCATAAGAGTAAAGCAATAGAAACATGATGTAGTATACATAAGTCATTATTCTCTCTTTCTTAAATTAAGAATTTGGATTTGGATACAACATAGTTTCTGATGCAATGCATACAACCATGGTTCTCTTCCAAAATTCCTCACAAGGGCGCAATAGGATGCATCATGACTTGAAATCCTTAATTAACTTAGTAAGATTTCTGATGTGGAAGATCCATTCTAGTGGCAACCACAGAGCATACTTTCTATCTAAGTGAGGAAATTAGACATGGTTCTCTATTGTATTACCAACATGAGCTCCAACCACACTTCAATGGACTTTGTTGTTCCACATTTCACATGAAAGGAAACTTGGTCCAAGGTTTTAAATACATAACAAACAAGCACAAACCGAAATACTTGAACAACAAGCTACAGCAAGCTAAAGTGTCTCTCATTACATAAGAAAGGAGACAAGTCCAAGGCTGCGGTTTGTTGAATGCTTGCGGTTTGCCATCCCTGGAACTTCAAAGTTGACTATGGCTTGAGGTGTCTTACTTTCTCAAAGGAAAGGCACCAATGCCCAATAGTTCAAGTTATTGTCCAAATGGATAACATAAAACTTTTGTAAGAAATTCAAAAAATGGCTGTCTTCTGATTTTTGAAATCTAAAAGAGATGACTTAGAGAATTGGATGGGGCTTAAGAAGAAAGAAAACAAATGGTACTAACCCTATCCTGGTCTCAAGTGTTCTTTACTCTTAAATGAGTACACTTAATGGACCAATGGATAAGCGGTTTAGGCAACCATCCGTTTCTTCCCATTCTTTTGTGATCCTAAGCCACTGCCACCATTCCTTCCTCTTCATTGTCACCTATCTAGCCGTGGTTTATGATTTCCAAAGAAGAACACCTATGGTCCAATGGTCACTAGCTTTACCCATTGGTTAAAGGGTTATATCACCAAAATAACTTATAGGAAGAAGTTTTCTGATAATAACATACACTAGGATCATCAGAACAACACAAGAAGAGGTGTTTTTCGTGGCTAAATAGCTGTGAAAACAGTGAAGCAAAACGGTTTACCCACTGGTCCAAGCAATGCTTCCTAAATGTTGAAGCCATTTTGAATTCTTTCTCTTCTTCAAACTTTGTCTCTGAACCATAAGAGAGATTTAAGACAAAGTTTTAAACATCATTGTAGAGGAGAAGAGAAGAATTGCATGAAACAGTTTGAAATTCAAACTTTGGACCATTGGGTAAAGCTATTACCCAATGGATAAAACGTTTTTAAAAGGATTTTTCGAAAACTTTTGCATAAAGAACAAGAAAATTGATCTCAGGAGCTTAATGCTCTGATACCATGTTGAGATTTGCGGAAATAATAAGAGAAATAGGAGATTGTATGGTTGGAGATTAAGAAAGATTAGGCAAAATCATAAAAGAGTAAAACACAAAGATCATAAAATGCCATTAGAGAGAAGTAGAAAGGAATGTGTATTTCACTTAAGTTTACAAATGGGAGATGCTACATATTTATAGACAGACACAAAGAGTGTTTGAATTTGAATTAGGCTGCTGGATCCAAGGTAGTGAAAGTGACATGTCACAACAGCTCTTTTCTTAAGTTGAACATGTGACCTTCTTTCTCTCCAGCCTTCCTACGCAAGTGGAGAAGAGTGAAACTCTTCTAGAAGCTTTGTCTCCTTTGGCGTGAACATATGGGCAGCTTATGGGCTTGTAGACTTCACATGGGCTGGACTGGACAGACATTACTTGATATGGGCTGGACTGGACAGACATTAGCCTAACTTGCTCTGGGCTGGACTGGTGTTCTAGCTGAGATGGGCTGGGCTGCCTTGTTCCTATGGGCCGCCTATGAGCTCCCCTTATTTGCATACGGCCTGGGCTGCCTCCTTGTTTAGTTGGCACTTGTTTTGCAGGCTCATCTCTTCCCTCTTTGTTTCCTCAGTCTAATAAACTTGTCTGGTGCTCAATTCCATGTTTGTTGAGATAGTGTTTAAAGGCCTGGCTAGTATATTCCCCACCATTATCTGATCTTAGACATTTAACTTTAGCATCATATTGGTTAGTCACATACTTGTTAAAACTCATAAACGCTTCAAGAACTCTACCCTTAGATGGCATTAAGGTAACCCAAGTGTATTTTGATTTCTCATCTATGAAACTAACAAAATACTTGTGATTATCTATAGAGACACATGGGGCAGTCCATACATCAGAGTGAACAAGATCAAAGCAGTTTTCATACATAGTTTGAGATTTAGGAAAAACAGACCTACAGTGTTTTCCAAGGATACATGCTTCACATAATTCATTATTGAAAACTGTTTTAGGAAACATTAACTCTAGCACTTTAAGATGAGGATGACCAAGCCTAGCATGCCACAAATCACCATTCATCTCAGAATTATTGAAATTTGAAAAACAGGAAGCTAAACGACTAGGAGAACTAGGAGATAAGTCTTCAAGTACATATAGATCATTTCTGGTAACACCTTGTCCAAGAATCTCCTTAGTTTCAATATCCTGAAACAAAAAGTCATTAGGCCCAAAGATAGCATGACAGTTTAAATCGGTTGTAGCTCTCTTGACAGATAGAAGGTTAGAAGTGAATGAGGGCATATAAAAGGCTCTAGATTCCTTATTGAATAATCTAAGATCACCTATTCCTTCTATTGGCACATTTGTTCCATTTGCTATCAAGACATTCCCTACAGCCAGTTCAATGTTCTTAATTAAATTCATATCACTGATCATATGGTGAGATGCCCCTGAATCTACAATTAATGGTTTAGACTTAGTGAAAGCATTAAATGAGGCATGTAATGATCTACCAACAATCGCATTACCAGAGTTGTCTTTGAATGCTTTGATGAGAGCTTCAAGATCGGATTTCCTGACATACTCTGACTGCATTGGTTGGTATGGCACCATATGAGCTGGATGAGTTTGAGAACTTCCAATGCACGATGAACTTGAGGAGCTGGCTTGTTGATTAGAGCTAGCTGGGCCGTGAGCGATTTGGTATGGGAGGTTCTTCTTGGGATAGTATCCAGTTTCCTGAGTGAAATGAGCTCTAGGAACTTCCTTCCACTTGCTTGGCTTGAGGTGTGGATGAAGAATCCAACACTTATCTTTGGAATGTCCTTTCCTTTTACAATGATCACACATTATGCTCTTCTTGTCTTCCGGTTTGTAAAACCCTTTATTTGCTGAGATGGGTTCTTCTTCGGTCTTGTATGTGCTTTTGTGAGCCGTGAGAAGGTCACCTTTTCTTCCAAACAATCCATTTGATCTGGATTCCTTCTGTATCTGAGAGCATACATCTTCAAGGGAAGGGAGTTTATCTGACCTCAAGATGTGTTTAATGAGATCGTTGTATGTGGGACTGAGAATCATGAGAAGGCTAAAGACTTTATCTTGTTCCCGCCTTTCCTTAATGACTTCAGGATCAAAGGACACAGGTCGGAGCATATCTAATTCTTCCCATAAGGAACTGAACTTCCCAAACAAGGAGGTGAAGTCTGGATCATCTTGACTTAGATTGTTGATGGCCTGCTTGACTTGAAAGATCCTGCTAAGGTTGGAGGTGTTGCCATAGACCTTCTTGAGAATAGTCCATAGTTCCATTGACGTTTCACAGTGTGAGTAGGACTCCAGGATTGGACCATCTAAGGAGTTTTGCAGAACGGATAGGACATATAGGTCCTCCTGATGCCACTTTCGCTCATCTGTGATGACCATTTCATCACCATCTTCATTCTGGATTAGACTAGGAGGTGCTTCATTAAATAGGAGATGATCTCCCAAACCCCGGCCTCCAAGAGCAGTCTTTATCATGCGAGACCACAAGACATAGTTTAAACCCTTGAGGATCACTGGAACGGCTATTTGACGAGTGTTCTCCATGAGGTAGGGTTTAGGTCCGTACAACAATGGTGGATAAAGCTTGGTCTTCACGGTAGGGCAAAGATGATTGGTTCTGGTAAGGGGACTTGAAATGGGACGGAAGGAGCCTCCTTTACTTAGTCTGGAACTTCAGCAGAAAAACCCTCGAACTTGTACGGACAGAGACAGATACAAAACCCTCTTTTCGCAGACTTGAATCTTGAAGCAAAATGCCTTCTTTTGGTCTTAAATGACTTCACCGGATGCAGGAAGGAAGGATTTGTTGAGAAAGGAGACCAGAGGAACTGCCTTTGAGGAGTTTAGAAGGGTGTACGGATTCTGGGTTTCAACAGCACGATCAGGAAGATGAATACGGCTCAGTGAAGGAGGTTGAAAGATGGCTCCTTTCGAAAGTATTTTGAACCGTGAAGCTTTGAGTAGCCTTTTAGTTCTTCTTTTGAGTAGAAACACGTTTCAAACTTGTGGAATATGAGCTATGGACCGTATATCAATGCCCGCGAGAGAAAGAACAAGACCTGGACCCAGCAAAGACTACTATAATCCGCATGATACCCACATCTAGTCTTCCTCAACTCATCACCAATGGTTCTGAGGATCTTTAGATCTCAGAGAGGATAGGCTAGAACATGTTTATCATAGATTAAGCGCTTTAAAATCCAGAGAGAAAGAGATTTGTGGATTGAATAGTGAGAGGAATGAAGAGTTTACGAATGATTCAGGGAAGATTTGTGAGCAAATGCTCTGATACCATGAAATATTTAGAAGTTTAGGAAGAGTGGAGAGAGTTTAGGCGAGAGATTAGGTAAACACATATTATTAGAATAGGATTTCTTGATTACAAAGAGAGACCTTAATGATCCTTTTATACAGAAATGGATAACCTAAAAGCGACTACTTTAGGTAAGAGTGTGTGCTTCCTCTTTAGTGCTGGCGCCTCTTTCCCCTTTTGTGTTGGCAGAGGTGAGTCACCAATCCTTCTAGAAGATTCATTACTAGCCGTTAACACTCTTTTCCTTGGTGAATTGCTTCCTCATTCCAACATTGATGACCTTAAACTCCAGTTATGCCGACTTGATTAAACATCTCTTGCGTGAAGATAAGCTGCCAAGTCTGGAAGATGTATGTGCAAAGGTCCAAAAGGAGCAGGGTTCTCATGGCTTGTTTGGAAGCAAAGGAGAGTTAGTAACTGCAAACAAGAGTTTCTACAAAGGGGATGACAAGAGAAATGCGGTTTGTGCTCATTGCAAACGAAAGGGTCATCATAAGGACCAATGCTGGACTCTTCACCCACATCTAAAACCGGCTTCTATTCCGAGATGACGTGATGATACACACTCTGGTTGTCAGAAGAGGATGCAGACCAATGGGTTAGTGTTTGTGCCAACAAGGGAGATCCTCTCCTGGTTAAACACGAAAGGGGAAGCGATTTGGACCACACGAGGGAGGAATGATCTCGTGATACACCAAGGTTCTTCGCGCCTGGATGACAGATCAAGGCAGAAGAATTCGATTGCTACAGATTAAGGAAAAATCGACTAGGGCTCTGAAATTTGCTGTCAAAATTAATTATGTCTGTCATTCCAGGGGAGGCTAAGGTTTTAATTACCCTAGCCTAAAAAAAACAACAAGTAGTTTTAAAAGAAAAACAACAAGGCGTTCAAAATTACACCAAAAACTACAAACAGTTTAAAACTTAAAAACCAGAAATTATACTAAGTGTTGAAGACTGCTGTAGCTTGTCTTCATTGGAGGGTCCTCATCTTCTGATTATTCCAGGGGCTGGTAAAAGATTATTATCGTAGAACAGGCCCTATCTTGCACACTAGAGGTGTTGCCTCGTTAAAACCCCCTTCAGAAAACCCATAGGGACAAAACCGAAGGTAGGAAAAAGAGTACAATTCCCTAGCATGTCTTTGTGTGTCTTTACTCTATAGTGATAGTAAAGACACCAGAAGATGATGTCTGACACTGGAGAAGCTCGCACGAGATGCTTGAAAATGGGTCTTCTCCCTTGCTGCTGTCGATGACTGAGGGTGGACAAAGACTAGCTGATCCTTGCTCGAGCACAAATTCTACTAGATGGTTGAACTTGTGTGCGATGGCTCTGGCTCTCTGGCGAGTTATGGGTCCATTAGGTACTTGAGGGATGATCTGCACTCCCTCTGTTTCAGCTGTCATTGTTGAAGAGCCGATGTCCTCATCATTCCCTCCCTCTTCAACAGGTTTTGTCCTCAAAACTGGATCATCTCCTGCATCAAAAAATTCCAAATCAGCAACATTAAAAGTAGAAGATACATTAAACTCACCTGGAAGTTCCAATTGGTATGCATTGTCGTTGATCTTCTTTAAAATTCTGAATGGACCATCTCCTCTTGGCGCAAGTTTATCTTTCCTCTTCTGGGGAAACCTTTCTGTCCTCATATGCAGCCATACCCAATCTCCTTCCTTAAAAGTAACTTGTTTTCTTCCTTTATTGGCTTGTCTTGCATATGCTTCTGTCTTCTTTTCTATGTTCTCCTTAGCTTTTTGATGAAGCTTCTTGATGAACTCGGCTTTTGCCTCCCCTTGTAGGCTAACAATTTCGGCTGGAGGCAGTGGAGTAAGGTCAAGGGGCGATTGTGGGTTGAAACCATAGACAACCTCAAATGGAGACATCTTAGAGGCTGAGTGAGTAGCTCTGTTGTAGGCAAATTCCACAAAAGGGATGCACTCAAGCCAAGTCTTCAAGTTTTTCCCAATAGTTGCCCTCAGCAATGTTGACAACGTTCTATTAACCACCTCTGTCTGCCCATCAGTTTGTGGATGGCATGTTGTCGAGAACACCAATTTGGTTCCTAGTTTCTTCCACATTGACCTCTAGAAATGACTCAAGAACTTTGTGTCTCTGTCTGACACTATTGTCCTGGGAATTCCATGAAGCCTCACTACTTCCTTGAAGAACAAGCTGGCAATTTGACTAGCATCATTTGTCTTAGCACATGGTATGAAATGCGCCATCTTAGAAAACCTGTCTACTACAACAAAGATGGAGTCTTTGTGGTTTATCTTAGGCAAGCCTAGCACAAAGTCCATAGATATGTCAGTCCAAGGAGTAGTAGGAATAGGAAGTGGCATATACAAACCGTGTGGGTGAGACTTGGACTTGGCTCTTTTGCAGACTAAGCAGCGAGCACAATGAGTTTCCACATCTCTTCTCTGGTGAGGCCAGAAGAAATGTTCCTTCAGCATGCTCAATGTCTTGTCCACGCCAAAATGTCCCATCAATCCCCCTCCATGCGCCTCTCTCAGCAGTAAGTCTCTGATGGATCCTCTTGGAATGCAAAGTCTCTTCCCTTTAAACAAGAACCCATCGAACAGATAGAAGTTGCTGTAGGCGCCTTTTCCATGCTCCTTGTAGCTCTCCTTAAAGTCATCATCTTCTGCATACAGATCCTTGATCAATTCAAATCCTAGCACTTTGGATTCCATGATCGAAATAAGGCTGTATCTCCTTGATAGTGCGTCAGCTACAACATTCTCCTTTCCCTTCTTATATTTGATGACGTAGGGAAATGTTTCAATGAATTCCAGCCATCTTGCATGTCTCCTTTTTAGCTTAGTTTGGCCTTTGAGATGTTGTAGGGTCTGATGGTCTGTGTGGATAACACACTCTCTGGCAAGTAAGTAGTGTTGCCAAGCTTCCATTGCCCTCACCAGTGCATAAAGCTCCTTGTCATAGGTGGGGTAGTTCAATGAGGCACCACTGAGCTTCTCACTGAAGTATGCTACTGGTTTCCCTCCTTGTGTCAGCACTGCTCCTATTCCAATGCCTGATGCATCACACTCCACCTCGAATGTTTTGTTGAAGTCTGGAAGTGCTAGAACAGGTGCATGCGTCAATCTCTCCTTGAGGAGTTGGAAAGCTCGTTCTTGTTCCTCTCCCCATTTAAACTCATGGTTCTTTTTGATTACAGAGGTCAGAGGAGCTGCGATAGTGCTAAAGTCTCTGACAAAACGCCTATAAAAGCTGGCTAGGCCGTGAAAACTTCGCACTAAGCTAATACTGGTTGGCGTAGGCCACTCCTTAATGGCTTTTATCTTTTCTTCATCAACCTGTAATCCCTGCGAACTCACAACAAAACCTAAAAGGACAACTTTGTCAGTGCAGAATGTGCACTTCTTGAGATTAGCATACAACTTCTCTTTCTGAAGTGTTCGTATTACTGTCTCAAGATGCGTCACATGGTCAGAATAAGATGAGCTGTAAACTAGTATATCATCAAAATATACAACCACAAACTTACTGATGTATGGTCTAAGAACATGGTTCATTAGACGCATAAATGTACTGGGGGCGTTGGATAAGCCGAATGGCATGACCAGCCACTCATACAACCCATGTTTAGTCTTAAAGGCAGTTTTCCACTCATCTCCCTCTCGCATTCTGACTTGGTGGTATCCACTTTTCAGGTCGATCTTGGAGAAGATGGTGGCGCCACTGAGCTCATCAAGCATGTCATCAAGTCTGGGAATGGGGTGCCTATACTTGATGGTTATATTGTTGATTGCCCTACAGTCCACACACATTCTCCAGCTGCCATCTTTCTTTGGCACAAGTAGAACTGGAACTGCACAGGGGCTGAGGCTCTCTCTCACATATCCTTGAGCCATTAACTCCCTGATTTGGCGTTCAAGTTCTTTGGCTTCTTCTGGATTGACTCTGTAGGCAGCCCTATTGGGTAGCTGGACTCCTGGAATAAAGTCAATGTTGTGTTCTATGCCCCTTACTGGCGGCAATCCAGGTGGTAGTTCTTCAGGAAACACATCAGCATATGTTTCCAGCAATGTATTCACCTCTGATGGTAGCTTGATATCTGCTTTATCTACACTCAAAAGCTCTTTAAACGTCAGTAGAAGAACATGTTCATCTCCCTTACCAATGGCTTTTCGAATGTCACTGGAGTTGATTAAGAAGTTCTCTTTGCGTTTACTCCCATCCTTAGCCATTTTTGTTTGCATGTCCCTCACTTGTTGAGGTGATAATGGAGCCAGTTTGTACCTGCGCTTTTTATGCTCAAAAGAATAGAGATTAGTCCGTCCATTATGTGTGGTTTCCCTGTCAAACTGCCATGGACGTCCCAATAAGAGATGACCAGCTTGCATCGGGACCACATCACATATCACTTGATCATGGTATCGTCCCACACTAAATGGAACCTTAACTTGATCGGATATGTGTAACTCAGCCTTATCATTGAGCCACCTCAACTTATAAGGATGAGGGTGTTTAGTTCTTTCAAGGCCAAGTTTGTCTACCATATAAGAACTAGCTACATTAGTACAAGAACCTCCATCAATGATTAGAGAACATACCTTTCCCTGAATGGTGCACCGAGTATGGAAGATGTTTTCTCGTTGTGCAACCTCTTCAGGACCTACCATTGCATTAAGAACTCTTCTCATCATCAAAAGCTCTCCTGAGTCTGGGTACTCTATGTCCTCTGGTTCACCATAGTCATGGGATTCCTCTTCTCCTTCGTCTTGAGACTCGTAGTCTCCAGCTGGTGTGAGGATCATGGCTCGTTGATTAGGACACTCTCTTGCCATATGTCCTCTCCCATTGCACTTGAAGCACAAAATGTCTCGGCTCCGTTGAGTGGAAGCAGTTGGCGTGGCATGTTGAGGTGCACTAGGGCCGGGTTTGGTCAACTTGGTGAGTTCACTCACTTTGCTCTTGAACCGGCTATCTCCTGGTGTACTAGTGTTCCTCTCTGTTGGCTTAAATGTGGGGTTCCAGATGGTCTTAGGCCGAATATTGTTTGCTGCCTTGCGCTTGTTCTGTTGTTCAATCTGAATGGCAAGATGTAGCAACTCTCCTAAGTCATGGTATGTTTGTCTCTCAACCTTCCTAGCAATCTTTTCTTGCAAACCATCCACAAATTGTGCCATTAGACTCTCCAGAGAGTCTTCTACTTCCAACCGGTTTCTCAGATGCTCAAATTCCTCATAATACTCCTCCACACTCTTGTTGCCTTGTGTGAAACGTCTAAAACGCTTCTGCATATCTCGGTGAAAGTGTGGTGGTACATAGCGCCTTCTCATAATGTATTTGAGCTCTTCCCAAGTCACTATATTCCCATATCGGTTCCTCCTCCTCTCAGTCACTTCTCTGTCCCACCAAGTAAGAGCATGGTCAGTGAACTGGGCTGTAGCTAAAGCTACTCTCCGTGGATCAGCATATCTATAGTATTCGAAAATATGCTCCATCCTTCTCTCCCAATCAAGATAAGCTTCTGGGTCCACTCTTCCAGCAAAGGTTGGTGGATTAAGCTTAACATCAGGAGCTGGGTACTGTGGTTGTTGTGGTGGTGCATGGAATGGTGGCGCATGGGCATGGAATGGTGGTGCTTGAAAAGGTGGTGTTTGAGCTGATTGCTCTCCCAAGCCACGCTCTTCTCCTTGCCTAGCTGTTTCAGGTATGTCTGGTCTTCCAGGCTGCAAGAGTTGCCCCAAACGATCCATACCAGCTGCCATGTTGCTGAGTTGCCCATTGATGGCTGCTAGCATTTGGATCATGGCATTAGTGGCATCTACTTGTTCTGAGCTATCAGACATTGTTGTTCTGGACAAGGATTCGATCCAGTTGAGGAGTGGTCGATTCTCTAGGCGATCGGTCGATCTTAAAATTCGTCCGTAGAAGGTTGGATCGATCGGTCTGTTTGGGGATCGATCAATCTTAGATGTGATCGACCCGAGGTACGATCGGTCGATCTAGGTCCGCTCGGTCGATCTTGTAATTGTCCGCAAAAGTGGATCGGTCGATCCAAAGTTGATCGATCGTTCCTGTTCTTTTACGTCTAGGGTTTCCACTAATTTAAAGTCTCCCCGCAGCCGCTTTGCAGAGGGAGATCGATCGATCCAAAGAGGGATCGGTCGATCTGGGCTCGGGTTTTCCTCTCGCTTAAGTTCCTGTCAGCTGTAGACAAACCAAAACCAAAGTGAAATACGAAATTCCTAGCCGTTTTTTTCCTCTAGTTTCGTCTACAGACTCTAGAATCCTACTAGTTTAAAGGTGTCTAACTATTCTAAACTCGTTTCTACTAATAATTCAGACTCAATTCCAAGGGACTAAGAATCTGTCAGTTTTTTTTTTTTTTTTTTTTTTTTTTTTTTTTTTAAGTGTGAATGAAAGTTGCAGACAAAAAGTTAAAAAGAGATAGGTTTAGACACTCCCTGAGAAGGTAGAATCTTCAGCTCTGATACCAAAAGATGATACACGCTCTGGTTGTCAGAAGAGGATGCAGACCAATGGGTTAGTGTTTGTGCCAACAAGGGAGATCCTCTCCTGGTTAAACACGAAAGGGGAAGCGATTTGGACCACACGAGGGAGGAATGATCTCGTGATACACCAAGGTTCTTCGCGCCTGGATGACAGATCAAGGCAGAAGAATTCGATTGCTACAGATTAAGGAAAAATCGACTAGGGCTCTGAAATTTGCTGTCAAAATTAATTATGTCTGTCATTCCAGGGGAGGCTAAGGTTTTAATTATCCTAGCCTAAAAAAAAACAACAAGTAGTTTTAAAAGAAAAACAACAAGGCGTTCAAAATTACACCAAAAACTACAAACAGTTTAAAACTTAAAAACCAGAAATTATACTAAGTGTTGAAGACTGCTGTAGCTTGTCTTCATTGGAGGGTCCTCATCTTCTGATTATTCCAGGGGCTGGTAAAAGATTATTATCGTAGAACAGGCCCTATCTTGCACACTAGAGGTGTTGCCTCGTTAAAACCCCCTTCAGAAAACCCATAGGGACAAAACCGAAGGTAGGAAAAAGAGTACAATTCCCTAGCATGTCTTTGTGTGTCTTTACTCTATAGTGATAGTAAAGACACCAGAAGATGATGTCTGACACTGGAGAAGCTCGCACGAGATGCTTGAAAATGGGTCTTCTCCCTTGCTGCTGTCGATGACTGAGGGTGGACAAAGACTAGCTGATCCTTGCTCGAGCACAAATTCTACTAGATGGTTGAACTTGTGTGCGATGGCTCTGGCTCTCTGGCGAGTTATGGGTCCATTAGGTACTTGAGGGATGATCTGCACTCCCTCTGGTTCAGCTGTCATTGTTGAAGAGCCGATGTCCTCATCACGTGACAAAGCGACCAACTTCAGGAACAATCTATCTGGACGAGGGAACCAAGTAAGTGTTCCATCACATATCTCACAGGCTAACATTACTTGTGAAATTGGCCAGAGATCAAGAAAGGAAGTACAGGGTGCATCTACATCATCCAGTCAGGAGTATGTTACCAAGTCAGACCTTGATGCTATTATCAAAGCTTTACAAGAGACTTCTAGTAAAATTGTTGGCAAATCTCTTCATGCTTCTTATAATGTTCATACTATTACTAAACCATTAATAGTAGATTCAGGAGCATCTCACCATATGATTAGTGACATAAGTTTGATAAACAATTTAGAACCTGCTTTAGGGAATGTTGTTATTGCTAATGGAACTAAAATTCCAATTAAAGGAGTAGGTAACCTAAGATTGTTTGAAAAGGATAGTAAAGCATTTTATATGCCATCATTTACATCTAACTTGGTTTCTGTAAAAAGGGCTACAAATGATTTGAATTGTAATGTGATCTTTGGTCCTAAGGAGTGTTGTTTTCAGGATATTGAAACAAAGAGGGTGCTTGGCAGAGGCGGCACTAAGGACGATCTATACATTCTTAGTGATCTATCTTCTAGTTTAGGTTCTTGTTTGTCTAGTAATAATGAGCTTGATGATGGAACATTGTGGCATGCTAGGTTAGGTCATCCACATTTTAAAGCTCTTGATTTGGTGTTTCCGAATATTTCTTTTAATCAAAGTGAATGTGAAGCTTGCATTCTTGGTAAACATTGTAAAACTGTCTTTCCTAATTCTTCTCATAAGTATGATTGCTGCTTTGATCTTATTCACTCTGATGTATGGACAGCTCCTTGTGTTTCTAGAGAACAACAAAAATACTTTGTTACTTTTATAGATGAAAAGTCTAAGTGTACCTGGATCACCTTGTTACCTTCCAAAGATAGAGTTCTAGAGGCTTTCATTAATTTTCACTCTTACATTACTAACCAGTATAATGCAAAGATTAAGATTCTTAGAACAGATAATGGAGGGGAGTACACAAGCAAAGCATTAAGAGATTATCTACTCAAATATGGAATTCTTCATCTAACTAGTTGCTCATATACACCTGAGCAGAATGGGGTAGCTGAGAGAAAGAACCGACATCTTATGGAGGTTGCTAGGTCTATAATGTTATAGACATGTACCCAAAAGGTTTTGGGGTGATGCTGTACTCACGGCTTGCTACCTAATCAATAGACTACCCACTAAAGTTCTTGATGACATCTCACCATATGAGGTACTAAATAAAACAAAACCACATATTGATCATTTGAAAGTTTTTGGTTGCTACTCATCTACTCAAAAGGGTTATAAGTGTTATAATCCTGAGTCACAAAAGGTATTAGTAGCTAGAGATGTCAAGTTTCTTGAAGAAAAGTCTTATTATACTGATGGGACTTGGGAAACAATCAAGAATTTATCTAATAACAATCAAGAATTTATCTAATTCAAGTACTGATACTAATGCCTATCTTAGAAAATTGTTGGAAATTTTTGATGTTTCTAAGCAGTCTAGATCAGGGCCTGAACCGACTCAAAGTTCTCAAGAAGGACCGTCTTCTTCTCAGCATGAACCAGTGGTACCACCTACTGCGCATGTACCAGCTCAAAGTGATCATGGGTCGGCAGTATCTGATCAGGGAACAATGGGACTGAGACACGGCCCTGATGGAGAGGGGGAGTATACTCAAAGTAGTTCTTCAAATGTGCATCCTATTCTTGCTCATGAGGGGGAGAGTGTACCAGCTGGTCCTGATCAAGTCTATGATCATGAAGTAGCGGTTGTTGAATCACCTCAAGTATTACGAAGAAGCACAAGGATAAGGAGAGATCCGGCTAACTGGGTCAACACTAGGGTCTACTACAATGCTCAAGCAGTAGAACATCCTATACAAGCCACTTGTTCATTTGCTCAATTCCCAACAGAACATCAGGTATTCATTAGCTCATTAGATCAAAATCATATTCCTAACACATATGAGGAAGCTATGGAACTGAAATAGAGGCTATGATGAGAAACCATACTTGGGATGAGTCATATTTGCCCAAAGGTAAGAAAGCAGTAAGTTCTAAATGGGTGTTTACTATTAATACAGGAGTAATGGTGAGATTAAAAGGTATAAGGCTAGACTTGTAGCAAGAGGTTTTACTCAAACATATGGAGAAGACTTTGGAGATACTTTTGCTCCAGTTGCAAAACTTCACACTGTAAGGATTGTACTTTCTCTTGCTACTAACCTTGAATGGGAGTTGTGGCAGATGGATGTGAAAAATGCATTCCTCCAAGGAGAACTAGAGGAAGAGGTGTATATGAAACCTCCTCCCGGTTTGGAAGGATTAGTAAATGATCATGGTGTTTTGAGATTAAGAAAAGCAATTTATGGATTGAAACAATCCCCAAGAGCTTGGTATCACAAATTGAGCATGACATTGAGGGATAAAGGTTTCAGGAGGTCTGAGGTGTTGGAATGAAGGTGCATTCAATCAAAGGAAATGAGGGTGCTAACGGCTAGTAGGACCTTCTAGAAGGGCTGGTGACTCATCCATGCCAGCACAAAAGGGGAAGGAAGCCGCCAGCACAAAAGGAATCCTCTCCTCTTTACCTAAAGTAGAAGCACCTAGGTTTATTTATTTTGCTATAAAAGGACCTCTAAGGCCTTCTCTTGTATTCAAGCAATTCGAATAATAAAACATGTTTCTCATACACTCCAAACTTCCTAAATCTCTCTAGCTCTCTAAAACTCTCTAAACTTGAATCTCTAAAACTTATATGGTATCAGAGCCAGGTTGCTCTTTCATCTTTCATAATCCGCAAATTTCTTTTCCTTCTTTTTCATTCGAATCCAAAGCTAAGAATCAAGCACTTACCTTGAAGATAAACATGTCTTAATCTATCCTCTCTGAGATTTAAGATCCCCAGATCCATGGGTGATGGGTTGAGGAAGATTAGATATGGTTATATCATGTGTCTTAGTAGCTTAGTTTCTTAGCTATCTCTCTTCACCATTGTTGTACGGCTCCCTTGGTCTCGCCATTTTTGTACGGACCAAGTCTCCCAGAAGCTCTCGGTCCAAGTCATTTCTGTTCCAAGGAAGGTGAAAAAGACTCACCCTTTCTGTAGAAACAACCGGTGGTTTAAAAGACCAAGTCTTGCGCTCTAGAATCACAGGCCGTACTCGTCTTCTCCGCGCTCGCTTAACCCAGTGGTCCGTACACCTCCTTTCACACTCATCAAAGGCAACTCCTTTCTGGTCTTTCTTCAGTTCAGGAGGTTTATCCACAGGCTAAACTCTTGAATCCTCAAAGAAGAAGTCCTGAACACTAACCACGAAGAGTGGGGGTTTCATCCGTACTGATTATAAATCGCTTGTGAAAGGAAAGCTGAACCAAGCTAAAGGCAGCTCATTTCAAGATAAAATCGTCTCATCCCAAGTTTCTCCTTCAAGCTATTCTCTTCCCTGGTCAGACTCAACTCAAACGTGGGTCTCAAGCATCAACCTCCATTATTGTACGGTTCTCAAAAGCTTGAAGTATGGAAAACTCTCGGTAAATCTCTGTCCCAGTGATTCTTAAAGGCCTTAACTATGTGTTATGGTCTCGGATGATTAAAACTGCTTTAGGAGGAAGAGGTCTTGGGGACCATCTACTGTTTAATGAAGCTCCACCTTGTCTGATCCAAAATGAAGATGGAGAAGAAATGGTGATAACTGATGAAAGGAAATGGCACCAAGAAGACCTCTATGTTCTCTCCATTCTCCAAAACTCATTAGATGGACCTATACTTGAGTCTTACTCTCATTGTGAAACCTCAATGGAACTTTGGGAAATCCTAAAAAAGGTTTATGGGAACACCTCAAATCTGACTCGCATCTTCCAAGTCAAGCAGGCAATCCACAACCTCAACCAAGATGACTCAGATTTCACAGTTCTCTTTGGGAAATTCAGTTCCCTTTGGGCAGAACTTGACATGCTTAGACCAACATCCTTTGATTCAGAAGTTATCAAAGAAAGGCGAGAGCAGGACAAGGTGTTCAGCCTCCTCATGATCTTAAGTCCAGCCTACAATGATCTTATCAAACATATCCTGCGGTCAGACAAGCTTCCCTCTCTTGAAGATGTATGTTCTCAAATCCAGAAGGAATGTGGATCAAATGGCTTGTTTGGAAAGAAAGGAGAGTTAATCACAGCACATAAGGGCATCTACAAGCAAGAAGAAGAAACAATTACTGCCAACAAAGGGTTCTACAAGCCGGAAGACAAGAAGAACATGATGTGTGATCACTGTAAAAGGAAAGGGCATATCAAAGAAAAGTGTTGGATTCTTCATCCACACTTAAAGCCTAGCAAATGGAAAGAAGTTCCCAGAGCTCACTACACACAGGAGATAGGTCATTACCACAAGAAAGGCCTTCCTTACCAACTTACCAATGCTCCAGCAAGTTCATCAAACTCATCCGGGACAAGTGGCGGTACTCAAGTTCAACCAGCTCAAATGGTGTCCTATCAATCAGCTCAGTCTGAGTATGTCAAGAAGTCCGACCTTGAGGCTCTCATCAAAGCCTTCAAAGATAACTCTGGTAATGCCGTCATTGGTAGATCACTACATGCCTCATTTAATACATTCACTAAGTCTAAACCACTGATAGTAGACTCAGGAGCATCTCACCATATGATAAGTGATCTTAACCTGATTAAAAATGTTGAACCAGCCATAGGAAATGTTTTGATTGCAAATGGTACTAATGTGCCAATAGAAGGAGTAGGAGACCTTAGGCTATTTAACAAAGAAACTCGTGCCTTTTACATGCCATCATTCACCTCAAATTTACTATCTGTCAAAAGAGCCACAACAGATTTACATTGCCATGCTATTTTTGGGCCTAATGACTTTGTGTTTCAGGATATTGAAACTCAAGAGGTTCTTGGAAAAGGTGTTATAAGAAACGATTTATATGTGCTTGAAGACCTCTCTTCCAACCGCTTAGTTACTTGCTTTTCCAATTTGAATAATTCTAAAATGAATGGTGGTTTATGGCATGCCAGGCTTGGTCATCCTCATTTTAAAGTTCTAGAAATAATGTTTCCTAGGATGTCTTTCAATAATGATTTATGTGAAGCTTGTATCCTAGGAAAACACTGTAGGTCTGTTTTTCCTAAGTCTCAAACAATGTATGCCAATTGCTTTGATCTTGTTCACTCTGATGTATGGACTGCACCATGTTTATCTAGAGATAATCAGAAATACTTTGTTAGTTTTATTGATGAGAAATCTAAATACACTTGGATAACCTTAATGCCATCTAAGGGTAGAGTTCTGGAAGCATTTATGAACTTTAATAAATATGTGACTAACCAGTATGATGCAAAGGTTAAGTGTTTTAGATCAGACAATGGGGGAGAGTATACTAGCCAAGCATTCAAACATTACCTCAACAAACATGGAATTGAGCATCAAACAAGTTGCCCCTATACCCCCCAACAGAATGGCGTTGCTGAAAGAAAGAACCGGCACCTCATGGAGGTCACTCGAGCTTTGATGTTTCATATGAAGGTGCCTAAACGTTTCTGGGGAGATGCATTACTTGCAGCTTGCTACCTGATCAACCGTATTCCAACCAAGACATTACTAGATCAATCCCCATTCGAGGTACTTACAAAGTCTAAACCTCAACTTGATCATATTAGAGTTTTTGGGTGTGTTTGCTATGTGTTGATCCCAGGAGAACAAAGGACAAAACTAGACGCCAAAAGCACTAAAGCCATGTTCCTGGGCTATTCCACGACACAGAAGGGATATAAATGCTACAATGCTGAGACAAATCGTGTTCTCATCTCACGGGATGTTAAGTTCTTAGAGACTACAAGTTATTTTGAAGAAGGGACATGGGATTCAATCAAGGACATCTCTTCCCACTCTTCTGATCGAGCTGAGAACTTAAGGAAGATATTAGAAGGACTTGGCATTTCCTCACCTCACGGTTCTCCTAGCCATCATCCCCTTCATCCTCTTAATCCTGAGGGGGAGCAACAATTCTCTGGTCATGATCAAGAGGATTCAATTGTTGATCACATGGATTCAGGACAGGAGAAAGAACAGGCAGAAACTGAGGGTAATAGACAAGGCTCAGAAGATAGAACAGGAAGTACTCAAGGCTCAGAAGATGAATCAAGTTCACAAAGCACTCAAGGTCCCACTGAAGGTCCCATCCAAAATCAAGCTCCTCTTGAACTCAGAAGAAGTACTCGGCAAAGATTTCCAGCTGAGAACTGGAAGAATACCAGGGTTTACTTCAATAATAATGCGGTAGCTCACCCTGCTCAAGCCGTGTGCTCCTTAGTACAAATCCCTCAAGGCCATCAAGTGTTCATTGGAAGCTTAGATCAAGAATCTGTGCCTAGAAGCTATGATGAAGCAAAGGACATTAAGGTCTGGCGGGATGCTGTAACAGATGAAAGGAAAGCAATGGAAAAGAATCATACATGGGATGAGTCAAACTTACCTAAGGGAAAGAAGGCTGTCAGCTCCAGATGGATCTTCACTATTAAGTACCAAAGCAATGGAGAGATTGAAAGGCACAAGGCTAGACTAGTCGCAAGAGGCTTCACACAAACCTATGGAGATGACTATAGAGACACATTTGCCCCAGTGGCAAAGATGCACACAATCAGGGTGGTCCTCTCTCTAGCTGCAAACTTGGAATGGGAACTATGGCAAATGGATGTCAAAAACGCATTCCTACAAGGAGAACTAGAAGAAGAAGTCTACATGACTCCACCACCTGGATTTGAAGACTCTGTTGCACCAGGGAAAGTCCTAAGACTAAGAAAGGCAATTTACGGGCTAAAGCAGTCTCCTAGAGCCTGGTACCACAAGTTGAATGTTACTCTCAGAGACAGAGGCTTTAGGAGATCTGAATCTGATCACACCTTGTTCACCCTCCACAGCCAAGAAGGTATAGTTGTCATTCTCATATATGTAGATGATATTATCATCTCAGGGAATGACAAGGTAGGAATTGCTTCTACAAAAGAATACCTTAAATCTATGTTTGATATAAAAGATCTTGGTGAACTTAAGTATTTCTTGGGCATTGAGGTATGCAGGTTTAAAGATGGACTGTTTATCTTACAAAGAAAATATGTTAGAGACCTACTAACCAATGCAGGAATGATGGAGGCAAAGGCGGTTAGAACCCCCTTGGAGGAAGGATACAAAGTTGAAACTGAGGGGGAGCCAGAAGGAGAAGCATTCGAAGACCCTAAGCTCTACAGAAAACTTGTTGGTAAGCTCATCTACTTAACTATTACAAGACCTGACTTATGTTTTGCTGTGAATCAGGTGAGCCAGTATATGCAAGCTCCTAAGAAGAACCACTGGATGATGATTCAACGCATCTTAAGATATCTTAAAGGGACTTACACTCAAGGAGTTTGGATGGGAAAGAATAAGAATGCTGAGATCGTTGGCTACTGTGATGCTGATTGGGCTGGGGATAGGAAAGACAGGAAATCAACCACAGGATATTGCACCTTTATAGGAGGAAATCTTGTCACTTGGAAGACCAAGAAGCAGAAGGTAGTATCCTGCTCAAGTGCTGAAGCTGAGTACCGGGCCATGAGGAAACTAACCACTGAGTGTATATGGCTAAAGGCTCTCCTCAAAGACTTCAACATTGAAAGCAATACACCAATCACAATGCATTGTGACAACCAGGCGGCCATTCATATTGCATCCAATTCTGTCTTCCATGAACGCACTAAGCACATTGAAGTTGACTGCCACAAGGTGAGAGAGGCCGTGGCTCAAGGAATTATACTTCCATGCTATACCAAGAGTTCTGATCAATTGGCAGACATATTTACTAAGGCAGCAAGTGTAAAGGTTTGTGAGTTCATTCATTCAAAGCTTGGACTCACATCTCTCCCATTCCAGTAACTTCCCTATCAAGAAGGATTCATACTCTTTTTCCCTTAAAATGCTTTTGTCCCACTGGGTTTTACATTTTAAGGTTTTTAATGAGGTGAATCCTCTTGGTGTCCAAGTTTAATCATTCACCAATGATTTAAACTTGAGGGGGAGTGTTGGAATGAAGGTGCATTCAATCAAAGGAAATGAGGGTGCTAACGGCTAGTAGGACCTTCTAGAAGGGCTGTTGACTCATCCATGCCAGCACAAAAGGGGAAGGAAGCCGCCAGCACAAAAGGAATCCTCTCCTCTTTACCTAAAGTAGAAGCACCTAGGTTTATTTATTTTGCTATAAAAGGACCTCTAAGGCCTTCTCTTGTATTCAAGCAATTCGAATAATAAAACATGTTTCTCATACACTCCAAACTTCCTAAATCTCTCTAGCTCTCTAAAACTCTCTAAACTTGAATCTCTAAAACTTATATGAGGTTGATCACACACTCTTCACCCTGCCTAGTTGCTCAGGTATCATTGTGGTGTTAGTATATGTTGATGATATTATTGTCACAGGTAGTGATAAGGAAGGTATTCAAGAAACCAAGACTTATCTTAAGTCAAAATTTTTGATATTAAAGATCTTGGTCTAATGAAATATTTCTTAGGAATTGAAATATGTAGATCCAAAGAGGGTTTGTTCTTATCACAAAGAAAGTATACACTTGAATTGTTGAAAGAGACAGGAAAAATGGAAGCTAAACCAGTTAGTACTCCCTTGGAAGATGGGTATAAAACCGTGAGTCAGGGAGAGCTTGAAGCAGAGCTTTATGAAGATCCAAAGCTATACAGGAGGCTTGTAGGGTATTGTGATGCAGATTGGGCTGGTGATAGGAATGATAGAAGATCAACAACAGGTTATTGTACTTTTGTGGGAGGAAATCTTGTGACTTGGAAGACCAAGAAACAGAAGGTGGTCTCATGTTCTAGTGCTGAAGCTGAGTATAGGGCCATGAAGAAACTCACAAATGAACTAATCTGGATCAAGGCTGTTCTTAAGGACTTGCAAATTGAAGATTCAAGACCTATCACAATGCATTGTGATAATCAGGCAGCCATTCATATAGCTTCCAACTCGGTATTTCATGAGAGGACCAAACACATAGAAGTAGACTGCCACAAGGTGAGACAAGCTGTTGAACAAGGAATCATATTACCGTGTTACACAAGGAGTTCAGATCAATTGGCAGATGTCTTTACAAAAGCAGCTACAACAAAGGTGTATGAGTCTATCCTTCCAAGATTGGGACTAACAAGTATTGCTGGGTAATCCCCTCAACTTTAGGAGTCATACTCTTTTTCCCTCAAAGTTGTTTTTGTCCCAATTGGGTTTTACTTTTTGAGGTTTTTAATGAGGTGATTTCCTAGAGTTTATCCAAGCTTAACCATTCATCATAGTTAAGCTTGAGGGGGAGTGTTAGATTATAAAAGAATTATGAGGAGGATCATTATGGGCGACTATGAGAGTGTTTGGTATCCATGATTAGATAGTCTTGTATTTAGATTAACCCTGTATCCAAACACACCTAGGAAGCTTAGTATAAATACTCTTCTAATCATACTTGTAACACTTACTCTCAGATAATAAAATTTTGATTCTACATTCTTTAATCTCTTTCTCCTTAAAATACGATTCATTCTCTCCATATTCTCTCTCAATTCTCACTCTTCAACCCTAAATCTTTCTTAAATCTTTAAGTTTACAGTGTGGTCGAGTTGAGAAGAAGCCAGAGGGTGAAGTATCCACCTGAATACTCAGAAGTTCATAATCAGGACAACTAAGGACAGCAATCCACACCTTCATTATCAGCTCCAAAAGGAACCTTGGAACCTTGGATCAAGAATACGTTCTTAAACACTATGAGGAGGCCAAGGAACACAGATTATGGAGAGAGGCTGTTTCTGATGAAAGAATGGCCATGGAAAGGAATCATACTTGGGATGAGTCTGATTTACCAAAAGGCAAGAAGGCAGTGATGGGTGTTCACAATCAAATACAGAAGCAATGGAGAAATTGAGAGATACAAGGCAAGGCTTGTTGCCAGGGGCTTCACTCAGACGTATGGAGACGACTACAGGGACACCTTTGCTCCGGTTGCCAAGCTTCATACAGTAAGAGTCATCCTCTCTCTTGCTACCAACTTAGAATGGGATCTATGGCAGATGGATTTCAAGAATGCCTTCCTCCAAGGAGAGTTAGAGGAAGAGGTGTACATGACACCACCTCCTGGCCTAGAAGATACTGTTGCTCCAGGAAAAGTTCTAAGATTAAGGAAAGCAATCTATGGTCTCAAACAGTCTCCCAGAGCCTGGTATCACAAATTGAGTGTTACACTGAGAGATAAAGGTTTCAGAAGATCAGAAGCTGATCATACCTTATTCACACTTCAGAGCCAAGCAGGTATTGTTGTTATTCTCATCTATGTAGATAATATTATCATCTCAAGGAATGACAAGGTAGGAATTCTTTCTACTAAGGAATACTTGAAATCTGTTTTTGATATCAAAGATCTTGGAGAACTCAAATATTTCCTTGGGATTGAAGTGTGCCGGACTAATGATGGTTTGTTTATCTCTCAGAGGAAGTACATACTTGATTTACTAACAGATGCAGGAATGTTGCAAGCTAAGGAAGCCAAAACTCCTCTAGAAGAAGGATATAAAATTGGAACTCAGGGGGAGCAGGAAGATGATGCCTTTGAGGATGCCAAACTCTACAGAAGATTAGTTGGTAAGCTAATTTATCTGACTATAACTAGACCTGATATGTGCTTTGCTGTGAATCAGGTAAGCCAACATATGCAAACACCTAAGATGTGCCACTGGAGGATGATAGATCGGATTCTAAGATACCTCAAGGGGACTATGCTCACGGAATCTGGATGGGGAATAACAAGAACACTGAGATGGTTGGATACTGTGATGCTGATTGGGCTGGAGACAGACATGATAGGAAGTCTACTACTGGATATTGCACTTTCATTGGAGGAAATCTTGTTACCTGGAAAACCAAGAAGCAGAAGGTTGTCTCATGCTCAAGTGCTGAAGCTGAATACAGGGCAATGAGGAAGTTAACTACCGAATGCATATGGCTCAAGGCTCTCCTTTAAGACTTGGGAATTGAAGTGAAGACTCCTATCACAATGCACTGTGATAATCAAGCAGCAATTCACATAGCCTCAAATTCAGTATTTCATGAGAGGACTAAGCACATTGAAGTTGACTGTCACAAGGTTAGAGAGGCTATAGAGAAAGGAGTTATTCTGCCCTGCTATACAAGAAGTTCGGAGCAATTGGCAGATATATTTACAAAGGCAGCTAGCTTGAAGGTCTGTGAGTTCATTCTTCCAAAGCTTGGACTCATGGAAATTCCAAGTCCATAGTCTCTCCTTATCATGAGAACCATACTCTTTTTCCCTTAGAATGCTTTTGTCCCACTGGGTTTTGCATTCTAAGGTTTTTAATGAGGTGGTTTCTCATGATATCCAAGTTTAACCATTCAGTCTGTAAGAATTTGCGGAAATACATAGAGAAATAAGAGATGTTGTGTGGCTGGAGATTAAGAAAGATTAAGAGAGATTATATAAGAGTAAAACATAAAGAACATGAAATGCCATTAGAGGAGAGTATGAAGAGTAATATATTTCACTTAAATTAGATTGTGTCTGCATACAAACTATATATATAGAGAAGAATGGAGATAAGAGTGGAGAGAAGAAGTTGTGGTGTCCAAGGGGTGAAAGGGACAGCTCATAAACGTCCATACAGACACACAGCAGCACATGTGACTCTAATTCAAACATTTGAATATCTTCTAGAAGCTTAGCACTCTTTTGGCATGAACCTATTGGACTTGTGGACTCCTTATGGGCTTGTGCACACTTGGGCTCTCTAATGTACTTCTGGTCCTGGGCCTCAACACTCCTTTACTTCTGTTTGGGCTATAGCACTTCTCATGGGCCGTCTGGACAATGCAGCTTACGGATCGCCTTATTCTTCTGGCTGTGATGGGCTGGGCTGCCTTCTCTTGCAGACTCATCTCTTCCCTCTTTATTTCCTTAGTCCAATACTCCCCCTCAAGCTTAGCATTAGGAGATATCTGGTAATGTGCTAATGCTGAGCTTTAACATGGTGTGAGCTTGTCTTGGCCTTGGCTTCATTCCTTCTTTCTAATACAGTCATGGTCAAACTTGAGGGGGAGTGTTGGAATGAAGATGATTATACCAAGGAAAGGAGTGTAATCGACTAAGGAGTGCAAATGGCTAAGGAGTGCAACGGCTAGTTGAAGATTCTAGAAGACTTAGGAGACTCATCCGTGCCAGCACAAAAGGAGAAAGGAGGCGCCAGCACAAAATTAGTCCACACTCGTTTACCTAAAGTATAATCATCTAGGTTATCCATTTTGTTATATAAAGACCACTTAGGTCTGAGAGTTTTAGAGAGTTTTAGAGAGTTTAGAGAGATTTAGGGAGTTTAGGGAGTATGAGAGTATAAGAGAACATGTTTTTATTATTCGAAATGCTTGAATACAAGAGAAGGCCTAAGAGGTCCTTTTATAGCAAAATAGATAAACCTAGGTGCTTCTACTTTAGGTAAAGAGGTGAGGACTCCTTTTGTGCTGGCGGCTTCCTTCCCCCTTTTGTGCTGGCATGGATGAGTCACCAGCCCTTCTAGAAGATCCTACTAGCCGTTAGCACCCTCATTTCCTTTGATTGAATGCACCTTCATTCCAACACTCCCCCTCAAGTTTGAATCATTGGAGAATGATTCAAACTTGGACACCAAGAGGATTCACCTCATTAAAAACCTTAGAATGCAAAACCCAGTGGGACAAAAGCATTCTAAGGGAAAAAGAGTATGAATCCTTCTTGTTAGGAAAGTTACTGGAATGGGAGAGAAGTGAGTCCAAGCTTTGAATGAATGAACTCACACACCTTAACACTTGCTGCCTTGGTGAATATGTCGGCCAGTTGATCAGAACTCTTGGTATAGCATGGAAGTATAATTCCTTGAACCACTGCCTCTCTCACCTTATGGCAGTCAACTTCAATGTGCTTAGTGCGCTCATGAAAGACTGAATTGGATGCAATATGAATAGCTGCTGGTTATCACAATGCATTGTGATCGGTGTGTTGCTTTCAATGTTGAAGTCTTTTAGAATAGCCTTTAGCCATATGCACTTAGTGGTTAGTTTCCTCATGGCCCTGTACTCGGCTTCAGCACTTGAGCAGGATACTACCTTCTGTTTCTTGGTTTTCCAGGTAACAAGGTTTCCTCCAACAAAGGTGCAATAGCCTGTGGTTGATTTCCTCTCTTTCCTATCCCCAGCCCAATCAGCATCACAGTAGCCAACAATCTCAGCATTCTCATTCTTTCCCATCCAAACTCCTTGAGTATAAGTCCCTTTGAGATATCTTAGGATGCGTTGAATCATCATCCAGTGGTTCTTCTTAGGCTCTTGCATATGCTGGCTTACCTGATTCACAGCAAAGCATAGGCCAGGTCTTGTAATTGTTAAGTAGATAAGCTTACCAACAAGTCTTCTATAGAGCTTAGGATCTTCAAATGCGTCTCCTTCTGTCTCCCCCTCAGTTTCAGCTTTGTAGCCTTCCTCCAAGGGTGTTCTAGCCGCTTTTGCTTTCATCATTCCTGCATTGGTTAGTAAGTTTCCAACATACTTTCTTTGTGAGATAAACAATCCATCTTTAAACCTGCATACTTCAATACCCAAGAAATACTTAAGTTCACCAAGATCTTTTATATCAAACATAGACTTAAGATATTCCTTTGTAGATGCAATTCCTACCTTGTCATTCCCTGAGATGATTATATCATCTTCATATATGATAATGACAACTATACCTTCATGGCTGTGGAGAGTGAACAAGGTATGATCGGATTCAGATCTCCTAAAGCCCCTGTCTCTGAGAGTAACATTCAACTTGTGGTACCAGGCTCTAGGACTTTCTTAGTCTTAGAACTTTCCCTGGTGCAACAGAGTCTTCCAATCCAGGTGGTGGAGTCATGTAGACTTCTTCTTCGAGTTCTCCTTGTAGGAATGCGTTTTTGACATCCATTTGCCATAGCTCCCATTCCAAGTTCACAGCAAGTGAGAGAACCACCCTGATTGTGTGCATCTTTGCCACAGGAGCAAATGTGTCTCTGTAGTCATCTCCATAGGTTTGAGTGAAGCCCCTTGCAACTAATCTAGCCTTGTACCTTTCTATTTCTCCATTACTTTAGTACTTAATCGTGAAGATCCATCTGGAGCTAACGGCCTTCTTCCCCTAAGGTAAGTCTGACTCATCCCATGTATGGTTCTTTTCCATTGCTTTCCTTTCCTCAGTCACTGCATCACGCCAAACTTTAATGTCTTTTGCCTCAACATAGTTTCTAGGCACAGTTTCTTGATCTAAACTTCCAATGAAGACTTGATGGCCCTGAGGAATTTGCACTAACGAACACATGGCTTGAGTGGGGTGAGCTATCACATTATTGTTGAAGTAAACCCTGGTATTCTTCCAGTTTTCAGCTGGAAATCGTTGTCGAGTACTTCTTCTGAGCTCAAGGGGAGCTTGGTCTTGATTTTGGATAGGGCATTGAGTGCTTTCTGAACTTGATCCAACTTCAGAACTTTGAGTACTTCCTGATCCAGGTTCTGAGTCTCTTGGTCTATTACTCTCAGTCTCTGCCTGATCTTTCTCCGATTTAGAATCCATCTGACCAATGTTGGAATCCTCTTGATCATGACCAGAGAATTGCCCCCCCTCAGGATTAAGAGGATGGTGAGGAGAATGACTAGGAGGACCTTGCGATGAAGAAATGCCCAGACCCTCCAGAATCTTTCTCAGGTTTTCAGCCCGATCAGAGGAGTGGGAAGATATGTCTTTGATGGAGTCCCATGTCCCATATTCAAAGTAACTGGTGGTCTCTAAGAACTTGACATCCCGTGATATGAGAACACGATTAGTATCAGCATTGTAGCATTTATAACCCTTCTGTGTGTTGGAATATCCCAGGAACATGGCTTTAGTACTTTTGGCGTCTAGTTTTGTCCTTTGTTATCCTGGAATCAACACATAGCAAACACACCCAAATACTTTCATATGATCCAGTTGAGGTTTAGACTTTGTAAGTACCTCAAATGGGGATTGGTCTAGCAGATTCTTGGTTGGAATTCGATTGATCAGGTAACAAGCTGTGAGTAATGCATCTCCCCAGAATTTCTTAGGCACCTTCATATGAAACATCAAGGCCCGAGTGACTTCCATGAGGTGCCTGTTCTTTCTCTCAGCAACGCCGTTCTGTTGGGGAGTATATGGGCAACTTGTCTGATGCTCAATTCCGTGTTTGTTGAGGTAATGTTTGAATGCTTGGCTAGTATATTCTCCCCCGTTGTCTGATCTAAAACACTTAACCTTAGCATTATACTGGTTAGTGACATAGTTATTAAAGCTCATGAATGCTTCCAGAACTCTACCCTTAGATGGCATTAAGGTTACCCAAGTGTATTTAGACTTCTCATCAATGAAACTAACAAAGTATTTCTGATTATCTCTAGAGGAACATGGAGCAGTCCATACATCAGAGTGAACAAGATCAAAGCAGTTGTCATACATTGTGTGAGACTTAGGAAAAACAGACCGACAGTGCTTTCCTAGGATACAGGCTTCACATAGATCGCTATTGAAAGACATCCTAGGAAACATTATTTCTAAAACTTTAAGATGAGGATGACCAAGCCTATCATGCCATAAACCACCATTCATCTTAGAATTATTCAAATTGGAAAAACAAGTAACTAAACAACTAGGAGAAAGGTCTTCAAGCACATAGAGATCATCTCTTGTTATTCCTTTCCCAAGTACCTCCTGAGTTTCAATATCCTGAAACACAAAGTCATTAGGCCCAAAGATAGCGATCAACCACAGGCTATTGCACCTTTGTTGGAGGAAACCTTGTTACCTGGAAAACCAAGAAACAGAAGGTAGTATCCTGCTCAAGTGCTGAAGCCGAGTACAAGGCCATGAGGAAACTAACCACTGAGTGCATATGGCTAAAGGTATTGAAAATCAATAACAAGTTTCAAGAGATTGAAGATTAGTATTTAGGTGATTAGGAGAATGAGGAAAACATTTTGTTTCTTATTACTTGCTTAAATTACATTATGACAATTACATAGATTAAATAGATAGATTAGAAGGAATATCCAAAGTATCTACTAAAGCATCTAGGAGGCGTGGCATGGTGAGCTGGAGCTGACCGTTGGTGCTACCAAGTGTGGCCTTATCCAGTCCGCTTCTAGAACCTTTCTCCCCTTGAGTCTTCATAAATACTCCTTAATTCCAACACTCCCCCTCAAGTTTGACCATGGATGAATGGTTAAACTTGGATATCATGAGAAACCACCTCATTAAAAACCTTAGAATGCAAAACCCAGTGGGACAAAAACATTCTAAGGGAAAAAGAGTATGGTTCTCATGATAAGGAGAGACTAAGGGCTTGGAATTTCCATGAGTCCAAGCTTTGGTAGAATGAACTCACAGACTTTCAGGCTGGCTGCCTTTGTAAATATATCTGCCAATTGCTCAGAACTTCTTGTAAAGCATGGTAGTATAACTCCTTTCTCAACAGCTTCCCTGACCTTGTGGCAATCTACTTCAATGTGCTTAGTCCTCTCATGGAATACCGAGTTGGAGGCTATATGGATGGCTGTTTGATTGTCACAGTGCATTGTGATGGGAGTCTTGACTTCAATTCCTAAGTCTTGGAGAAGAGCTTTGAGCCATATTGATTCGGTAGTCAGCTTCCTCATTGCCCTGTATTCAGCTTCAGCACTTGAACATGACACAACCTTCTGCTTCTTGGTTTTCCATGTAACAAGATTTCCTCCAATAAAAGTGCAATATCCAGTAGTAGACTTCCTATCTTGTCTATCTCCAGCCTAATCAGCATCACAGTATCCCACAATCTCAGTGTTCCTATTGTTCCCCATCCAAATCCCTTGAGCATGAGTCCCTTTGAGGTATCTCAGGATCCGGTCTATCATCCTCCAATGGCACATCTTAGGCGCTTGCATATGCTGACTTACCTGATTCACAGCAAAGCACAAATCAGGTCTGGTGATAGTAAGATAAATTAACTTACCAACTAATCTTCTATAGAGTTTGGCATCCTCAAAGACGTCTTCTTCCTGCTCCCCCTGAGTTCCAACTTTATAACCCTCTTCTAATGGGGTCTTAGCTTCCTTAGCTTGTAGCATTCCTGCATCTGTTAGTAAATCAAGAATATACTTCCTCTGAGAAATAAACAAACCATCATTAGTCTTGCACACCTCAATCCCAAGAAAATATTTGAGTTCTCCAAGGTCTTTGATGTCAAAAACAGATTTCAAGTATTCTTTAGTAGAAAGGATTCCTACCTTGTCATTCCCTGAGATGATAATATCATCTACATATATGAGAATGACAACTATACCTGCTTGGCTCTGAAGTGTGAACAGGGTATGATCAGCTTCTGATCTTCTAAATCCTTTATCTCTCAGTGTAACACTCAATTTGTGATACCAGGCTCTAGGAGACTGTTTGAGACCATAGATTGCCTTTCTTAATCTTAGAACCTTCCCTGGAGTGACAGTATCTTCTAGACCAGGAGGTGGTGTCATGTACACCTCTTCCTCTAATTCTCCTTGAAGGAAGGCATTCTTGACATCCATCTGCCATAGATCCCATTCTAAGTTGGTAGCAAGAGAAAGAATGACTCTCACTGTATGAAGCTTGGCCACTGGAGCAAAGGTGTCCCTGTAGTCATCTCCATACGTCTGAGTGAAGCCCCTTGCAACAAGCCTTGCCTTATATCTCTCCACTTCTCCATTGCTTCTGTATTTGATTGTGAACACCCATCTAGAGCTCACTGCCTTTTTGCCTTTTGGTAGATCAGACTCGTCCCAAGTATGATTCCTTTCCATAGCCATTCTTTCATCAGCAACAGCCTCTCTCCATACTCTGTGTTCCTTGGCCTCCTCATAGTGTTTAGGGACGCATTCTTGATCCAGGGTTCCAATAAAAACCTGATGTTCCTGAGGGATATGTGCTAAGTTGCAGACAGCCTGTTCTGGATGAGCAACAGCCTGATTGTTGTAATAGACCCTCGTGCTCTTCCAGTGTTCAGGTGGATACTTCACCCTTTTGCTTCTCCTTAATTCAACTGCTTCTTCTTCTTGAGCGGTTTGATCAGGTTGATTGTTTTGAGCAGCTGGTGATGAAGATGTAGATTGCTGGCCCTGGTTGTCCTGATTATGGACTTCTGAGTATTCAGGAATAGCATGTTAGAATTTGCAGAATAATAGTTAGAATAGGTAGGAGAGTTTCTGGGTTTATATTTGATAAGGGAAGAAAAAGAGTGAGAATAATAGAGAGAGATTGTGAGAGAGTATGGAAGGAGGATTCTATTTCCTTAATTGATTTATGGTGAGCATACAATGTATTTATAGCCAAAGAATAGAGATAAGACAAAGGCACTTCACCAAATGGTGAAAGTGACAGCTCCTAACAGCTAGAAATTCAAATTGGTTAAGCCAACATGTGACTCTTCCTTCCCTCTCCAAACCCACGCCTAGGAGAGCTTCTAGAAGGTGTCTTGGACATTTTTGGGCTTGTTTGGGCTTACTTAATTCAGGCCTTGTGTTGCACATGTGTGGACAGACCCTGGGCTTCACTTCATTATCTCAGCCTAATGCACAGACCTTAAACTTCTGATTTGGGCTTGGGCTTCATTAACTTTTTCAGCTTCAAGCCTAAGGCTTCATTCCAATACTCCCCCTCAAGCTTAGCCATGAGATGAATGGTTAAGCTTGGAACCATGAAGACCCACCTCATTAAAAACCTTAGAATGGAAAACCCATTGGGACAAAATCATACTAAGGGAAAAAGAGTGTGGACTCCATGATTAGGAGAATCATTGGCTGGGAAGGTTGATGAGTCCAAGTTTTGGGAGGATGGACTCACATACCTTGAGACTTGCAGCCTTGGTGAAAATGTCTGCGAGTTGATCTGAGCTTCTTGTGTAGCACGGTAAGATTATGCCTTGCTCCACTACTTGTCTGACCTTGTGACAGTCTACTTCAATGTGTTTGGTTCTCTCATGAAACACATTGTTGGATGCTATGTGTATGGCTGCTTGATTGTCGCAATGCATGGTGATTGGTGTTGAGACTTCTATGTTTAGATCCTTGAGAAGGTTCTTGAGCCAAGTGAGTTCAGTGGTCAGCTTTCTCATGGCACGATATTCAGCTTCAGCACTTGAGCAGGAGACCACTTTCTGCTTCTTTGTCTTCCAAGTGACTAGATTGCCTCCAATGAATGTGCAATAGCCGGTTGTTGATCTTCTGTCATTTCTGTCTCCTGCCCAATCAGCATCACAATATCCTACAATCTCTGAGCTCCCATTGCATCCCATCCAAATGCCTTGATCATGGGTTCCTTTGAGGTACCTCAAGATCCGGTCCACCATATTCCAGTGGTGCAATTTTGGAGCTTGCATATGTTGGCTGACCTGATTAACAGCAAAACACAAGTCAGTTCTAGTAATGGTTAGATAGATTAACTTACCAACCATCTTCCTATAGAGTTTGGTTTCTTCAAACGGTTCATCTCCAAGCTCCCCCTCACGTTCCACCTTATAGCCTTCCTCTAGGGGAGTCTTTGCTGGTTTGGCTTCTAACTTTCCTGCATCAGTTAGAAGATCAAGTGTGTACTTCCTTTGTGATAAGAAGAGGCCTTCTTTTGTTCGGCATACTTCTATCCCTAGGAAGTACTTAAGTTCACCTAAGTCTTTAATATCAAAAACAGACTTAAGATAATCTTTAGTAGATTGAATTCCTACCTTGTCATTCCCTGAGATGATTATATCATCTACATAAATGAGAATGACTACCATACCTGATTGGCTTTGGAGTGTGAAGAGAGTGTGATCAGCTTCAGACTTCCTAAAGCCTCTATCTCTCAGTGTCATACTCAACTTGTGGTACCAAGCTCTTGGTGATTGTTTAAGTCCATAGATAGCTTTTCTTAGCCTTAGAACCTTTCCTGGAGTTACTGTGTCTTCAAGACCAGGTGGAGGTGTCATATAGACTTCATCCTCTAATTCTCCTTGTAGGAAAGCATTCTTGACATCCATCTGCCATAACTCCCATTCAAGGTTAGTAGCAAGAGATAGAAGAACTCTTACAGTGTGTAGTTTGGCTACTGGTGCAAATGTATCATGGTAGTCTTCTCCATAGGTCTGAGTGAACCCTCTTGCTACCAATCTAGCCTTGTATCGTTCTATCTCTCCATTGCTTTTGTATTTGATGGTGAAGATCCATCTTGAGCTCACTGTCCTCTTGTCCTTAGGTAGATCAGCTTCATCCCAAGTGTGATTGATCTCCATGGCCTTACATTCAGCCTTAACTGCTTCTCTCCACACCTTATGCTCCTTAGCTTCCTCATAGTCTCTTGGAACCTGCCCTTGATCTAGAGCTGTTGTAAAGGCTTGGTGTTCTGAAGGAATATGAGCTAGAGAGCAAATCACTTGTGTTGGATGGGCTACTGCTTGTGCATTGTAGTAGACGCTGGTATTGATCCAATTTGAGGCTGGTTTCTTCTCCCTTTGGCTTCTCCTTAGCACCACTTGTTCTTCTTGATATTCTTCTTCCTCAGTCTGAACTTCTGGCGCATATTCTTCTTGATTATGGACACTAGAGCTTGCATCCTGGTCGTGTGATTCAGATGCAATCTCTTGTTCATCCTCTGTGCCCTCCTCATGATCAAGAGGAATAGCCGGGGCAACATCAAAAGGAGGAGGAGGAGGAGAAGTGGCTGGTGATGGAGAAGCAGCTGGTGCATTAGAGAATGAGATTCCTAGGTTCTCCATAAGATGTTTAAGATTGGTAGCTCGGTCTGATGGAGATTGGGAGAGATCTTTAAGATCATCCCAATTCTTATCTTCATAGAACCCCTTTGCTTCTACAAACTTCACATCTCGTGAGACTAGCACCTTTCTAGTCTCTGGATTGTAGCACTTGTATCCCTTTTGGGTAGTGGAATACCCTATAAACATGGCTTTCACACTTCTTGCTTCTAACTTATTCCTTTGTTCTCCTGGAATAAGAACATAACAAACACACCCAAAGACACGTAAGTGTGAAATAGATGGTTTACTCTTATTAAGTACCTCAAATGGGGATACATCCTCCAAGATTTTTGTGGGGAGTCTATTGATGAGGTAGCAAGCGGTAACAAGTGCATCTCCCCAAAACTTCTTTGGGACATTGCTTTGGAACATGATAGACCGTGCCACTTCCATGAGATGCCTGTTCTTTCTTTCAGCCACTCCATTTTGTTGGGGCGTGTAAGGACAACTTGTTTGATGGATGATTCCATGTTTATCTAAGTGCTGTTTGAATGCTAGACTTGTATATTCCCCTCCATTATCTGATCTAAAAATTTTGATCTTGGCATTATAATGGTTAGTAACATACATTTGAAATTTAGTGAAGGCTTCTAGGACTCTATCTTTTGTTGGCAATAGTGTTACCCAAGTATATTTCGATTTTTGGTCTATGAATGTAATAAAGTATTTATGGTTGTCTCTAGATGTGCATGGTGAAGTCCAAACATCAGAGTGAATGAGATCAAAGCAATTTTCATATATAGTTGTAGACTTAGGAAACACTGATTTACAATGTTTACCTAGTATACAAGCTTCACATTCATCATTTTTAAAAGACATACTTGGCAACAATAGTTCTAAAGCCCTAGAGTGAGGATGTCCTAATCTAGAATGCCAAATAGAACTATTAGCCTTATTCAAAACAGAGTTGAAAGCAATAGATAAAGAGAAATCTGGTTGTGTGTCTTCAAGCACATACAAGTCATCCTTGGACACTCCCTTTCCAAACACCTTATTAGACTTAATATCCTGAAAATAAACATCATTAGGACCAAATATAGCATAGCAATTAAGATCAGAGGTTGTTTTCTTAACACTTAGCAAGTTTGAGGTGAATGTGGGCATATAGAAGGCTGTTGATTCTTTATTAAACAATTTCAGGTTTCCAATTCCTCTTATTGGTATCTTATCACCATTAGCTATTACTACATCTCCTAAAGCCGGTTTCATATTGATAAGTAGATTTTTGTCACTAATCATGTGATGAGAAGCTCCTGAATCTACAATAAGTGGCTTAGTTAGATTTAGAGCTTGAAAAGAGTTACCAGAGGTATTAGCTTCCTTAAGTGCTTTTATCAGTGCATCAAGGTCCGATTTTCTAACGAATTCTTGTTGAAATGTTGCAAGGGCTTTCCCTTCTTCATTGGTTGGCGTGGATGAGCTAGTGCTAGCCTTGGCTCTTGCCTCATGAGTTGCTTCTTGGGAGAGATTGGCCCTTGGTTGGTTTACCCATTTTGGCTTTAAGTGTGGATGGAGAATCCAACACTTGTCCTTACTGTGGCCTTCTTTCTTGCAATAATCACAGAATCCTCTTCTTTCCCCACGGTTCAAGCCTCCTTTCTGGTAGGTGTTTGCCTTGTTGGCTGTGATGAGCTCTCCTTTGCCTCCAAAGAGGCCTAATGATCCTTGTTCCTTCTGAATCTTATTGCATACTTCTTCAAGACTTGGAAGAGTGTCTGACCTTAAGATGTGCTTGATAAGATCATTGTAAGTTGGGTTTAGAGTCAAGAGGAGTCCAAAGACCTTATCTTGCTCACGTCTTTCATTTAGCACCTTGGGATCCATGGTGCTTGGTCTAAGCATTTCAAATTCAGCCCACAATGATCTGAACTTGCCAAAGTGTTGAGTGAACTCCATGTTTTCTTGAGTTAACTCATTAATGGCCTTCTTTACTTCAAAGACACGACTGAGATTGGAAGTGTTGCCATAAACATTTTGAAGTGTCTCCCATAACTCCTTGGCTGTCTCACAATAAGAATAAGCTTCAAGGAGAGATGCTTCAAGGGAGTTTTGGATCACGGATAGCACCAGTTGGTCTTCTTGAAACCACCGGTCTCTATTCATGATGGCGACTTCTTGGCCACCTTCTTCAGTCATGGCAATGGAAGTTTCACTCTTGAGGATGTGGCTCCATAAGCCACGGCTACACAACACTGTCTTGGTGGTTCTAGCCCATAAAAGGTAGTTGACCCCTTTCAGTGTCACTGGAACAACCACTCTTGAGCTTTCCATGGTGTTTACACACGTTTTTGTTTGAATTTGAGCTAGGGACCGATGGTTATAGCTATTAACCACTGGATGAAAGCAAATGGTAAGGGTTTTGAGAAAGTGGTTTGTTTGGAAAGAGACTTGAGTAGCTGAATTGAGGAATGAAGTGAGTAATTCTCAAGAAATAACCTATCCTAACCTCTCACAACTCACCACCACTTGGTTTTGAGGATTGATTAATCTCAGAGTGAGTAGATTAGAAAAAGTTATTGCAAGAGTAGATTGAGAAAGTGGTTTGTTTGGGAAGAGAGTTGAGTAATTTTCAAGAAATAACCTATCCTAACCTCTCACAACTCAGCACCACATGGTTTTGAGGATTAATTAATCTCAGAGTGAGTAGATTAGAACAAGTTATTGCAAGAGTAAACAGAGAATTTGCTTGATCCAAAACCAAGCTCTGATACCATGTTAGAATTTGCAGATTAATAGTTAGAATAGGTAGGAGAGTTTCTGGGTTTATATTTGATAAGGGAAGAAAAAGAGTGAGAATAATAGAGAGAGATTGTGAGAGAGTATGGAAGGAGGATTCTATTTCCTTAATTGATTTATGGTGAGCATACAATGTATTTATAGCCAAAGAATAGAGATAAGACAAAGGCACTTCACCAAATGGTGAAAGTGACAGCTCCTAACAGCTAGAAATTCAAATTGGTTAAGCCAACATGTGACTCTTCCTTCCCTCTCCAAACCCACGCCTAGGAGAGCTTCTAGAAGGTGTCTTGGACATTTTTGGGCTTGTTTGGGCTTACTTAATTCAGGCCTTGTGTTGCACATGTGTGGACAGACCCTGGGCTTCACTTCATTATCTCAGCCTAATGCACAGACCTTAAACTTCTGATTTGGGTTTGGGCTTCATTAACTTTTTCAGCTTCAAGCCTAAGGCTTCATTCCAATATAGCATTCCCCCCTTCATGATCAGGACTATCACTTGGTTCATCCGGCCATGTTGTTGATTCTTCTGAGACTGGTGCTGTAGGAGTAGAAGACTGCTGAGGAATATGATTGAGACCGAGATCCTCTAGAAGTTGTCTGAGACTGGAAGCTCTATCTTCTGAAGAAGATGATATATCCTTAATGTCTTCCCACTTCTGTCCATCATAGAAACTTCTGTTCTCTAGAAATTGAACATCTCTTGACACCATAACTCTCCTTGTATCTGGTACATAGCACTTGTAGCCCTTCTGTGTTGGAGAGTATCCAAGAAAAATAGCCCTTATGCTCTTTGCATCTAGCTTACTTCGGTGGTCACCTGGGATATAGACAAAGCACACGCATCCAAACACTCTTAAATGATCAAGAGAGGGTTTAGTTTTATTAAGTACCTCAAAGGGTGACTGGTCAGAGAGAATGCGAGTAGGTGTTCTATTGATGAGGTAACATGCCGTGACCACTGCATCACTCCAAAACCTCTTTGGAACATGCATGTGAAACATTAAAGTCCTAGCCACCTCCATCAAGTGCCGGTTCTTTCTCTCAGCAACACCATTCTGCTGAGGTGTATAAGGGCAACTTGTCTGATGTGTAATTCCTTTTTCAGCAAGAAAGTGTTTGAATGCATGACTCATGTACTCCCCACCATTATCTGACCTTAAACATTTGATTTGAACATTATATTGGTTAGAAATGTGAGATTGAAAGTTCTTAAATGCTTGTAAGACCCTATCCTTAGATGGGAGCAAGGTGATCCAAGTGTATTTTGATTTCTCATCTATAAAAGTAACAAAGTATTTATGATTATCTCTTGATTCACATGGTGATGTCCAAACATCAGAATGAATAAGTTCAAAACATTCATTGTAAATAGTTTTAGATAAGGGAAATACATTCATACAATGTTTACCAAGGATACATGCTTCACATGAGTTGCTATTAAAAGATATCTTAGGAAATAGAAGTTCTAAAGCTTTCAAGTGAGGATGTCCTAGTCTAGCATGCCATAAACTATTTTCATGACTAGAAACATTAAGACTAGAAGCATTATTAATCGAACTATTAGAAGCTAATGATAAAGGCTGGAGATCTTCAAGCACATATAGATCATTCTTGGTTCCTCCTTATTAGACTGAGGAAACAAAGAGGGAAGAGATGAGCCTGCAAAACAAGTGCCAAGAAAACAAGGAGGCAGCCAAGGCCGTATGCAAATAAGGGGAGCTCATAGGCGGCCCATAGGAACAAGGCAGCCCAGTCCAGCCCAGAGCAAGTTAGGCTAATGTCTGTCCAGTCCAGCCCATATCAAGTAATGTCTGTCCAGTCCAGCCCATGTGAAGTCTACAAGCCCATAAGCTGCCCATATGTTCACGCCAAAGGAGACAAAGCTTCTAGAAGAGTTCACTCTTCTCCACTTGCGTAGGAAGGCTGGAGAGAAAGAAGGTCACATGTTCAACTTAAGAAAAGAGCTGTTGTGACATGTCACTTTCACTACCTTGGATCCAGCAGCCTAATTCAAATTCAAACACTCTTTGTGTCTGTCTATAAATATGTAGCATCTCCCATTTGTAAACTTAAGTGAAATACACATTCCTTTCTACTTCTCTCTAATGGCATTTTATGATCTTTGTGTTTTACTCTTTTATGATTTTGCCTAATCTTTCTTAATCTCCAACCATACAATCTCCTATTTCTCTTATTATTTCCGCAAATCTCAACATGGTATCAGAGCATTAAGCTCCTGAGATCAATTTTCTTGTTCTTTATGCAAAAGTTTTCGAAAAAATCCTTTTAAAAACGTTTTATCCATTGGGTAATAGCTTTACCCAATGGTCCAAAGTTTGAATTTCAAACTGTTTCATGCAATTCTTCTCTTCTCCTCTACAATGATGTTTAAAACTTTGTCTTAAATCTCTCTTATGGTTCAGAGACAAAGTTTGAAGAAAAGAAAGAATTCAAAATGGCTTCAACATTTAGGAAGCATTGCTTGGACCAGTGGGTAAACCGTTTTGCTTCACTGGTTTCACAGCTATTTAGCCACGAAAAACACCTCTTCTTGTGTTGTTCTGATGATCCTAGTGTATGTTATTGTCAGAAAACTTCTTCCTATAAGTTATTTTGGTGATATAACCCTTTAACCAATGGGTAAAGCTAGTGACCATTGGACCATAGGTGTTCTTCTTTGGAAATCATAAACCACGGCTAGATAGGTGACAATGAAGAGGAAGGAATGGTGGCAGTGGCTTAGGATCACAAAAGAATGGGAAGAAATGGATGGTTGCCTAAACCGCTTATCCATTGGTCCATTAAGTGTACTCATTTAAGAGTAAAGAACACTTGAGACCAGGATAGGGTTAGTACCATTTGTTTTCTTTCTTCTTAAGCCCCATCCAATTCTCTAAGTCATCTCTTTTAGATTTCAAAAATCAGAAGACAGCCATTTTTTGAATTTCTTACAAAAGTTTTATGTTATCATTTGGACAATAACTTGAACTATTGGGCATTGGTGCCTTTCCTTTGAGAAAGTAAGACACCTCAAGCCATAGTCAACTTTGAAGTTCCATGGATGGCAAACCGCAAGCATTCAACAAACCGCAGCCTTGGACTTGTCTCCTTTCTTATGTAATGAGAGACACTTTAGCTTGCTGTAGCTTGTTGTTCAAGTATTTCGGTTTGTGCTTGTTTGTTATGTATTTAAAACCTTGGACCAAGTTTCCTTTCATGTGAAATGTGGAACAACAAAGTCCATTGAAGTGTGGTTGGAGCTCATGTTGGTAATACAATAGAGAACCATGTCTAATTTCCTCACTTAGATAGAAAGTATGCTCTGTGGTTGCCACTAGAATGGATCTTCCACATCAGAAATCTTACTAAGTTAATTAAGGATTTCAAGTCATGATGCATCCTATTGCGCCCTTGTGAGGAATTTTGGAAGAGAACCATGGTTGTATGCATTGCATCAGAAACTATGTTGTATCCAAATCCAAATTCTTAATTTAAGAAAGAGAGAATAATGACTTATGTATACTACATTATGTTTCTATTGCTTTACTCTTATGAGTTTAAGTCTTAAAATCATGAGAATCTTGTGTGTGGATGTCTGTATGTGTCTTCTTATGCAGGAAAAGATGTTAATCACTTGTGATGTTGAAAAGCAATCCGTGAGAAGGAATCTCAAAACCAATGAAGGAGAGCAATCCATGAGGGGGAGCCTCCAATTCCAGAAGCATTCAATTATTCAAATCAGCCTCTAAGAAAGAATCACAAAGGCTTAGTATCAAAGCCTTTGTCAAAAGGCTATCTCTAAACTCTTATCTATCTCAGTTTGATTAAAATTCTGATTTAGAATCGTTTAAAAGAGGGAAGTGAACCTTGGTGAACTATGCTTGGCATTTAGGACCATAGATGAATCCAAAAGTCCTCTTCAAAACCACTTAAGGGAAGTGAACCATGTTTTCCTTTACTCTCAAAAGTATAAGGAAACATGATGAATCCAAAAGTCCTTAAGAGATCCTTTTACTCTCATATTCATTCTCATACTCATTCTTATACTCTCATACAATGGCTCTCATACTCTTAATTCTGCTTATACTCAATGAGTCTCTTATAATCTATGGTTTCTCTAATCTCTGGTTACAAATACTCTATACTCTCATTTAAAGCGTGTTGAATCCATTATTTTAGTTCAATTGATCTTGCTACTGTCTTATGTGAATTCTTAATTGCACACTTATAGCTTTGATATTCCTCATGGCATACTCAAATTCTTCTTCTTTATGACTTGTTTAAGGGTAAAGAAGACCATAAGAGCCTCAAAGCAAAGATGGCAAGAAGGGATTCATACAAAGCAAAACCAGATCATGAAGGATTAAAGAAGTAAACACATTGGGAAGAAGGGCACTCCCAATACCTTACACATCAGAGCCTATCCTTCAAGGGTATATTCCTGAGTGAAGAAATGGGAGGCCACATATGCTGCATAGAAGGCAGTCAAGCCGTGAACTCATAAGGCAAATTGGCTTGGCATACAAAAGCCAACAAGAAGCAACCTCCTCCTATCAGAGCCTACACCAGAGAGTGTATATTCCTGAAGTTGGAGAGCATGGCTAACTCAAACAAAAAGGCATTCTTGTAGAATGGCGGTCCAAGATCAGTATGGTCATGGATGCTCATCTTTCCAAACTTGACTCAATACTTATTCTCTGAGTCAAGCTTGAGGAGGGGTGAGAATGAGCATCTGATGTATAATCAAGGAACCTAAAGGCGCAAACAATGCAAAGGCTTGTGTTCCACTGAAGTGAAGTTGTCTAGAAGGAGCATTCAAATTCTACCAAGGATAGTGGTAGTCTTGAAGAAAGCATATCAACTTGCTCCTAAAGTCGTTGTCAACTAAGTTTGATCCAAGAATGCGCTGATGATACCTCAGCATTATATGGTCCTCATCTTCATCATGAAGCTGGAGACTATTTGAATCAATCAAAGAAGCTACTAAGAAACTACAAAGGTGTTGAATCAGCTCAGTGACCAAGGAGCACTCTTAAAAGCACCCCTAAAAGACGTGACCAACTAGGCACAGTGTATTTGAAGGTGAAGAAGCAGAGAAGGCCAAAGTCTTCATCCTTGGACAAGGCTGACTAACTATGAGAAAGAAGAGGCAGAAAATGTTGGGAACAGAAGAGAAGGTGGTGGCGGATATTTGCAAGACTGGAGACTACTACAGTTGTCTAGAATTCTCAGACTTCATCTGAGAATATGAAGCCTATTGGATTAGACTTCAGGAGCGTCTAAGAACCTGAGAAAGCCACTCACCAATGAAGAAGAATAATTACATTTAGTACTAATGAGAAGGCGCAAAGAAGCAAGCAACAAGGACCATCAAGCTGTCAGAACCAACAAGTGGACAAGCAGATGGAATGTTTTGAATCAGCTCAAAAGCCTGAATGATTGCGCCAAGAAGATAATCAATCTACCCAAGGAGTTGCCGTGAGTAATCAAGTTCAAATGATGGATTGGAGCTAAGGAAGGTTGCATACAAGTGTGGTATCAACAAATTAATCCAAAAGACTCCAAAGAAAAGACAACAAAAGGGTGGTTCTATATGAAGGAATGAAGTGAAAGAAGTTCAGAAGTAGAAAACTTACTTGGCTGACACTCTTCATCAACATTCCAAACAGATACAAGGGAAGATCCAAAACCATCCTATATATATTTTGAATAGGTCTATCCCTTGTGAATTGATGCATGCATTTGTGTGTGCTGAAACAGGTACAGCTTGGAGCTTATGTGCTAAAGCCGGATTTACTAACCTTCTAAAGGACAAGAGTTCAGAAGAAAGGGGGAGATAAGTACCGGTCTATGAAGAAGCTTCAAGCTACTCAAACGTGTGAAGCAAGGAAGGAGTTCTCACTTGCTGATTCAAAGAGGCCACGATCCAGAGTCTATGAAGTCCACCAAGATGGTCTTAAGGCTCATGGACTCACTGGCCAATCCCTAGGCTGAGAAGACTCTACTCTTTTTCCCTTAACAAGGTTTTGTCCCATTGGGTTTTCCTTGTTAAGGTTTTTAATGAGGGAGTTCTTCAAAGTTCCAAGCTTGATCCCTGGATCACCTATGGTCAAGCTTGAGGGGGAGTATTAGAGAGAAGGAAGGAAGCCGAGGCCAAGACAAGCGCCGAGGCCAAGACAAGCTGAGGCCATGTTCAAGCTCAGCATTAGCACATTACTAAACTCCTAATGCTAAGCTTGAGGGGGAGTATTAGACTGAGGAAACAAAGAGGGAAGAGATGAGCCTGCAAAACAAGTGCCAACAAAACAAGGAGGCAGCCAAGGCCGTATGCAAATAAGGGGAGCTCATAAGCGGCCCATAGGAACAAGGCAGCCCAGTCCAGCCCAGAGCAAGTTAGGCTAATGTCTGTCCAGTCCAGCCCATATCAAGTAATGTCTGTCCAGTCCAGCCCATGTGAAGTCTACAAGCCCATAAGCTGCCCATATGTTCACGCCAAAGGAGACAAAGCTTCTAGAAGAGTTCACTCTTCTCCACTTGCGTAGGAAGGCTGGAGAGAAAGAAGGTCACATGTTCAACTTAAGAAAAGAGCTGTTGTGACATGTCACTTTCACTACCTTGGATCCAGCAGCCTAATTCAAATTCAAACACTCTTTGTGTCTGTCTATAAATATGTAGCATCTCCCATTTGTAAACTTAAGTGAAATACACATTCCTTTCTACTTCTCTCTAATGGCATTTTATGATCTTTGTGTTTTACTCTTTTATGATTTTGCCTAATCTTTCTTAATCTCCAACCATACAATCTCCTATTTCTCTTATTATTTCCGCAAATCTCAACACTCCTCTGCCAAGAACTCGCTTGGTTTCAATATCCTGAAATAAGAAGTCATTAGGCCCAAAAGTAGCATAGCAATTAAGATCAGTGGTTGTTCTTTTCACAGATAACAGGTTTGAAGTAAATGATGGCATAAAGAAAGCTTTTGACTCTTTTCCAAACAACCTAAGCTTTCCAATTCCCTTAATAGATATTTGTTCTCCATTAGCTATCATCACATTCCCTAAGACCGGTTCTATATCACTAATCAACCTAGAATCACTAATCATATGGTGAGAAGCTCCTGAATCAACTATCAATGGTTTTAAAACATTCAAACTATCACCAGAGCTTTTAAATGAGGCAGTATAAGTGTGACCAGAAATACCAGACTCCTTAAGAGCTTTGATGAGCGCTTCAAGGTCTGACTTGGTCACCACATCGTTCTGAGCTGAGACTGCTTGAATCCTTTCATCTGGTAAGCTGTTGTGATAGGAATTAGTCTGGCTGGAACTTCCTCTATTAAGACTGATTTGGTTTGCACTGAACTGTGTCCCTTCATGATTCGGCCTCGGTTGTTTGATTAGTGGTAGACTTGGTTGATTAATACTTCCTTGTGAACTACTTTGAAAACCGCTTCCTTGAGAAATGGATGGAGCAATGCGTGATGAGGTTTCCTGAGAGATGTGAACCTTTGGGTCTTTCCACCAGCTCGGCTTCAAATGAGGATGAATTAACCAACACTTATCCTTAGTGTGTCCTCTACGTTTGCAATGATCACAGGCTAATCCTTTCTTGACCTCCGGTTTGTGCCACACCTTGTGGGCAGTAACAATATCTCCTTTGTTTCCAAATAGACCTTGGGATCCTTGTTCTTTTTGAATTTTAGCACACACATCTTCAAGGCTTGGTAATCTATCTTCCCGGAGAAGATGTTTAATGAGATCAGTGTAGCTTGGGTTTAGTGTCATGAGCAAGCCAAAGACCTTATCTTGCTCTCTCCTTTCATTAAGAGTGATAGGATCAATGGTACTTGGTCTTAACATTTCAACCTCTGCCCATAAAGCCCTGAACTTGCCATAATGCTTAGTAAACTCCATATCCTCTTGATGGAGTTCATTTAAAGCTTTCTTCACCTCAAATAACCGCATGAGGTTGGATGTGTTTCCATACACATTTTTGAGTGTTTCCCATAGGTCTTTTGCGGTCTCACAGTAGGAATATGCTTCTAACAAGGATCCTTCAAGGGAGTTTTGAAGGATTGAGAGGACTAATTGATCCTCTTGAAACCATTTGTTCATGGTTTCCACGGTTAGCCTTCCTTGTTCACCGAGAGTTTCTTCTTCAATGGCTTCTCTTGGTGCTTCATCTAGGAGAACATGAGTCCATAAACCTCTACTACACAGATTAGTTTTCATGGTTCTTGACCATAACAAGTAGTTTAGCCCCTTCAGTATGACTGGAGCAACAATCATTTTCGAAGACTCCATTTGTCTTTGGCGTGATTTGTACGGAAGAACAAATTTCGAACAGGGTTTCAGGCGGGAAGAACAGAGAGCTTCAGATGCTTCCTTTGAGTTTCAGAATCATCAAATAAGCTAATCCAGCTTTAGAAAAGAACCTCCTTTGTGAAGAATGAGCTGCCTTTAAGCTATTTTTCACTTAAGCAGATTTTAGTTCACAGAGGGATTTGGAGAAGACGAGTACGGACAACGGCAAAGGAGTCTCCTTTAGCTTGATTGAAGGTCAGGTTTTAGAAGAAATGACACCAGAATGCATATGAACACACGAACTTGTGTTTTTAAAACACACCAGAAGATGAACCAAGCTATGTTGTAACTCCCATCCGTACATCCATGGCGCGGAACAGCTTAGCGATACCAAAACTCGACCAGGACAGAGCAGATTGGACCTAACACGATCTGGTTCGACCAATACTCATATTTTTCAAGCCAAAGATGAAAACTTTTCTTGAGGAAGAGAGCTTTAGAGGTTAGAGTCCGTACAACAATGGATGAAAGAAGGGTTTGAAAACGAATGAAAAACAGGAGTCTTAAGCCCGAGATAAACAAACAATAACCACCTTTAATCTCCCATAACTCGTGACCAAATGATCTTTGAGGATTATAAATCTCAGAATGGGTAGATTCAAAGTTGTTTATTGTGAGTTTTGGCAAGAACTTAAGATAGAAGAAGATTTGCGGAAGTTTTAGTAATCTAGGAGCATAAACTGCTCTGATACCATATTGAAAATCAAGAACAAGTTTCAAGAGATTGAAGATTAGTATTTAGGTGATTAGGAGAATGAGGAAAACATTTTGTTTCTTAATTACTTGCTTAAATTACATTATGACAATTACATAGATTAAATAGATAGATTAGAAGGAATATCCAAAGTATCTACTAAAGCATCTAGGAGGCGTGGCATGGTGAGCTGGAGCTGACCGTTGGTGCTACCAAGTGTGGCCTTATCCAGTCCGCTTCTAGAACCTTTCTCCCCTTGAGTCTTCATAAATACTCCTTAATTCCAACAAAAGGCTATTCTAAAAGACTTCAACATTGAAAGCAACACACCGATCACAATGCATTGTGATAACCAGGCAGCTATTTGTTGAATTTGCGGAAGTAAGAGGAGAGATTAGATGAGTTTCATGGTGAAGCTCGACAAGAAGAATGAGGGAGAAGACAGGAAGAATAAAGTGAAGAGTTTATTGCTAAAAGTGTGTCTCTTACAATATGGGATTCGACCTTAATATAGGCAGAGGATTACATAGAGAAATTCAAATAGGAAAGTGACATGGGAGCAGGCCCAAGGTGTGAAAGTGACTGCTCAGCAACGGTCTTCTCCACCCGTGACTCCATTTGCAGCCTCACTCTCCTTCTAGAAGCTTTCCTTATTGTCACAACTTTTCCTAAGCGGACCAAGGCCATATGAGATTAATTCAGAGTGGGCTGCACATCACTGGACCTGGCGATTCTTGAACTGCACAGCCTAAGCCGTGATTCCCAAGTCAATGCCTTGCTTAAGCCGTGATGCTCAAGTCATTGCCTTGCTCAATACTATTCATATTGCATCCAATTCAGTCTTTCATGAGCGCACTAAGCACATTGAAGTTGACTGCCATAAGGTGAGAGAGGCAGTGGTTCAAGGAATTATACTTCCATGCTATACCAAGAGTTCTGATCAACTGGCCGACATATTCACCAAGGCAGCAAGTGTTAAGGTGTGTGAGTTCATTCATTCAAAGCTTGGACTCACTTCTCTCCCATTCCAGTAACTTCCCTAACAAGAAGGATTCATACTCTTTTTCCCTTAGAATGCTTTTGTCCCACTGGGTTTTGCATTCTAAGATTTTTAATGAGGTGAATCCTCTTGGTGTCCAAGTTTGAATCATTCTCCAATGATTCAAACTTGAGGGGGAGTGTTGGAATGAAGGTGCATTCAATCAAAGGAAATGAGGGTGCTAACGGCTAGTAGGATCTTCTAGAAGGGCTGGTGACTCATCCATGCCAGAACAAAAGGGGGAAGGAAGCCGCCAGCACAAAAGGAGTCCTCACCTCTTTACCTAAAGTAGAAGCACCTAGGTTTATCTATTTTGCTATAAAAGGACCTCTTAGGCCTTCTCTTGTATTCAAGCATTTCGAATAATAAAAAACATGTTCTCTTATACTCTCATACTCCCTAAACTCCCTAAATCTCTCTAAACTCTCTAAAATTCTCATGGTATCAGAGCAATCGCTCTTTCACTCTTCATAATCCGCAATACTCAAAACTCTTTTCCTTTTTACATTCGAATCCAAAGCTAAGAATCAAGCGCTTACCTTGAAGATAAACATGTCTTAGTCTATACTCTCTGAGATCTAAGATCCTCAGATCCATAGGAAATGAGTTGAGGAAGATTAGACACGGTTATCGCTTGTGTTTAGTAGCTTAGTATCTTAGCCATCTTAGTCTCGCCATTGTTGCACGGACCAAGTCTTTCATTAACTCTCGGTCCAAGTCATTTCTGCTCAAAGGAAGGTGAAGAAGACTCATCCTTTCGGCACAGACAACCGGCCGTACAATCGGTGGTTCAAAAGACAGAGTATTACTCTCCATCAACAACCGGCCGTACTCGTCTTCTTCGCGCTTACTCTCGAAACCCAGTATCCGTACACCTCACGAAAACTCTTCCAAGGTTGCTCCTTTCCGGTCTTTCTTCATCTCAAGAGTCTAATCCACAAGTTCAACACTTGAATCCACAAAGATGAAGTCCTGAATATCATCTGCGAAAGTGGGTATTCTGTCCGTACCATTTTTTTTCAAATCGATCTAGAAGAGAAAGCTGAACCAAGCAAAAAGGCGGCTCCTTTCAAGATAACACCGTTCCATTCTACGTTTCTACATCAATTCAACCTTCTCTCTGCTGCTCAGGCTCATTTCATTAAGCCAAACGTGGGTCTCAAGCTTCAAACTCCATTGTTGTACGGTCTACAAGCTTGAAAAATGGATAACTCTCGTCAAATCTCTGTTCTGGTCATTCTCAAAGGACTTAACTACGTATTATGGTCTCGGATGATTAAGACAGCCCTAGGAGGCAGAGGGCTTGGAGACCATCTTCAGTTTAACGAGGCTCCTCCATGTTTCATTCAAAATGAAGAAGGAGAAGAAGAAATGATGGTGACCGATGAAAGGAAGTGGCACCAAGAAGACCTCTATGTCCTTTCAATCCTTCAAAACTCCTTGGATGGTCCTATTCTTGAATCATATGCTCACTGTGAAACCACAATGGAATTGTGGGAAATCCTCAAGAAAGTCTATGGCAACACTTCAAACCTCAGCCGCATCTTCCAAGTCAAACAAGCTATCAACAACCTTAACCAAGAAGATGCTGATTTCACTGTCCTCTTTGGCAAGTTCAGTTCTCTTTGGGCAGAGCTTGACATGCTTAGGCCAACCTCATTTGATCCAGAAGTCATTAAAGAAAGGCGAGAGCAGGACAAAGTGTTTAGCCTCCTCATGATCCTCAGTCCAGCGTACAATGATTTAATCAAGCATATCCTCCGATCAGACAAACTCCCTTCTCTAGAGGATGTATGTTCTCAAATTCAAAAGGAAAGTGAATCAAATGGGCTATTTGGAAGGAAAGACGACCTAATCACTGCTCATCAAGGCATGCACAAGCAATCAGAAGAAATATTCACGGCAAATAAAGGAGTTTACAAGCCAAAAGAAAGGAAGAACCTAGTGTGTGATCACTGCAAAAGGAAAGGTCATACAAAGGATAAGTGTTAGATTCTCCATCCACACTTAAAACCAAACAAATGGAAGGAAACTCCGAGAGCTCACTACTCGCATGAGATAGGACACTATCACAGAAAGGGTCTCTCTCACCAGCTCACTAATGTTCCAACAAGCTCTGATACCATGAGAGTTTTAGAGAGTTTAGAGAGATTTAGGGAGTTTAGGGAGTATGAGAGTATAAGAGAACATGTTTTTATTATTCGAAATGCTTGAATACAAGAGAAGGCCTAAGAGGTCCTTTTATAGCAAAATAGATAAACCTAGGTGCTTCTACTTTAGGTAAAGAGGTGAGGACTCCTTTTGTGCTGGCGGCTTCCTTCCCCCTTTTGTGCTGGCATGGATGAGTCACCAGCCCTTCTAGAAGATCCTACTAGCCGTTAGCACCCTCATTTCCTTTGATTGAATGCACCTTCATTCCAACAAGGTCTTCATTTGTATTCAAGCAAGAAATAATAAAAACTTTATTCTCCTTACTCTTGTTTTCAACAATGAATCTCCTAAACTCTTTCCTAAACTCTTTTCTAAACTCTTAAATAATCTCATATTTCAACAGCATGAGTGATAAGGAAGCTGGTGAGATGATAAGTGAACGTGTATAAGTGTTATGTAAGCTTGTAACGGTCTTATATGTAATCTCTCTTATCCCTAGCCTAGGTGACCTAGCTAGCTTTCTGTTTAAGTCTGTGTAGCCTTCATTTGTAGTCAAAAATGACATAATACAAATCTATCCATTTGGGTTCTTTGCCTTAAATGGCGATTTCCCGTGTTTAGACTTGGTTCATTTCCTAAACTTTATTTACTCTCATACTTTCATGGTATCAGAGCCAGATTAAAAGCTCAAAATCTTTCATTTCATTCCGCAAATATCTATTCTTCACTCGTTTCTAAGGCTCAGTGGCTGTAGCATTTAGTCGGAGCAAGTCTAGAGCGTTTTCTCTTTCCAAAACTGTGTCCGTCATTGTTGCATGGTCACCTTCTTCAAAGATAGCGTCTTTAATATAGAGCACGGCACACACACTTGGGTATCACGGCTCGTTAAAGGCTTGGTCCAAGTATTGTCCAAACCTGTGCAGCCCACTTTGGCCTAGTCTAAATGAGTTCCAAGCCCATTAATAATGTCAAGAAGTGTTGTGACAACAAGAAGACCTTCTAGAAGGAAGTGAGGCTGCAAGGAGAAGTCACGGGTGGTGCTAGCCGTTTATGAGGGGTCGCTTTCTCTCCTTGGACAAGCCACCACATCCCTTTCCTATTTGAATCCTGTCATGTGTAGCTCAGCCTATTTAAAGGCCACTTCCCACATTGTTGTAAATACACTTTGAGCAATAAACTCTTCACTTTATTCTTCCTGTCTTCTTCCTCATTCTTCTTGTCGAGCTTCACCATGAAACTCACCTAATCTCTCCTCTTACTTCCGCAAAACCAACATGGTATCAGAGCAATCTTGATCCATAATCTCCTTTATACTCCTTCATACTCTTTAACACTCCTTCACCTCACGCCATTAGTGGTGCGATCTCGATAAGTCTTAATTTTAAGGATTTTAAGATCAACCATGAATCAAGCAACCAATACCATTTTTCTCAACTATCTAGATATGATGGAGATTATGGTCTTGCCAAAACTCAATTGGTTCATGTTGAATCAAGAGATGGTCGAATTTTCCTTCTGTTGGACCGTAGTGAGCTAGTTCGACCACCCATGCAAGTTCAAGAGGCTATACTTGTTTTTGATGATTCAAGGCATGTCTTAGCTCATCCACATACAAGGGATAAGGCCCAAAAGGCCCAGAAAGACACCAATGAAAAGTTGGGCCTACTCAAGGATGAGCCCAACAAGATGAAGATTGAGCAGGGCCCATATTGGCCCATGAAGTTTAAGAATCGACCCCCATGGGCTATTATAAATAGATGTGGACGTGGCCCAATTAGAAAATAAGATTAAAAATAAACCAGTCTGTTGGTTTAATATATTTTTGGTTTGTAATTAATTATTTAATTTAAACCAGAAGATTAGATAGGATAGGATAGGCCAAAGAATTTGTTGGCACAAAATTAGGATCAGTTAGTTAGCATATCCTTTTGGTAGACATAATCTTGTTAGCATAAAATTAGGAATTAATTAGTTAGGATTTTATTGTTAGAATAAAGTAGTTAGGATATTCCTTTTTGTAGGCATAATCTTGTTAGGGATTTATGCCTATAAAAAGACTTCCACCCCCTTTGTAAATGGAACATCGAATTTTATAAACATAAACTTAAAGCATTTTTGCTTCCTTTTGCTTTCTCTGTTCAGCCTAAGAACATTGATCCTAATTCACTAAGGAGTAGAGTAATCTACTGTGAAATTCCATAGCTCTTTGCAGGGTGAACCTGTGCTAGTGGAATCAAATCCATCATCATATACACCTAATTGGAGAGCTAGTAGCCTCCAATCCATTCCCCAATCAATCCGCTGCCAAGAGAAGTGCTAGTAGCCTTCTCCTTAACCAGATCACCTTCCTTCAAGACGATCCTTTGGTTTTAAAACAACCAGGGCCGCACCAAGTGGTATCAGAGCCTCTTGAAGGTTAGGGTTTGTGAAATCACCTTGAATTCAAAACCACCATCAATTTCTTTTTAATTTTTTTTTAGTTTCATAAATAAATTCTTCTCTTTCTATCTGTTGTAAGTCAGCTGAGCCTTTTCTGAATTACAAAATGATCTAAGAAAGGATCTGAAAATCAAAAAAAAAAAAAAAACGAAAAAAAAAAAAAAAAAAAAGAATCTTGCAATCTTTCTATCTTAAGTTTCAGTAGGTTTAGCTCTAGATCTTAGGTGATTGGGCTTTGATCTATTTTGAACTTGTTGGAATAATCTATCCTAGATTCATAATCTATTCATCATATATCCAGCAAATCTACCATGTATTCTTTTGGGAACAAAAGAAAATATGGAGAGAAGGCAAAACAACAAGCAACAAGGGAGAGAGTTGCACCTACCCAAACTGTGATCCTGAGTGAGAAGCAATTAGAGGATCTAACAGATCTGATCTACAATCAAATGAGAGAGAAAAAATTCCACAAGCCAAGGTGGGAAGTGTCTGATCTAAAACCAGTAAGTCCAAAGAAGCAAGTCAACAACAGAGGTCGATCCCTACTATTTTCAAGAAATAGAAAAGATCCTGAAGTATACTTGCAATGGGAAAGCGATATGGAAAAGTGGCTACAATTCAACAAAATTCCCAAGGAACTGGAGTTATCACAAGTGGTCTCAGCATTCACAGGAAAAGCTCATGAATGGTGGTTAAAGGAAAACCCTCCAACTATCTACAATAATTCAGTGCTAGATTGGAGAGGTCTTAAGGCACGGATGCATGAAGAATTTGTAGAGCAGTACCAATCCACCCCAACAAGAGTGACGTCTATATCACCATCAGCTAAGGAGCTCAAAATAAATAAACATGAAGAAGATACAGAAAATTCCATCTTGCAGACTATCAACAAACCCAAACAAGACATACAACCAATCTACGGATCATACAAACCAGACCCAGAGGAATTAAGCAACAAATCGACTTGTTACAGAAGCTCAACTCATCAAGAAATCACTGAAAAAAAGAATTGGATCAAAATCTATTCAGATGAAGGAGATATTCAACTTCCAAGTCGGCAAACGACCATTGAATCCGAAGGACATAATCGTTTACTTATTGAAGGACCCCAAGAGAACCAGGATGAAACAAGTTGTAAACAAACATATTTTGGAAAGCTAATACTTCATAGGGGCATTTCGAATTGGATTCATGTCCAAATTCCTTATGGTTTAAAAGTTATTCAACTTATAAACCAGGAGATGCTCGGATTGCCATATTTGGAAGCTTACGGGTTCAACCACTTACAAACCAGAATTTGGCGACCAGGAGAGAAATATAATCATTCTGGAGACATATCTAATCATCCAGGAGGTTTATCAATAAACTTGGAGGGTTCGGATTTGAGGACAAATCCTTTTAAAGGAGGAGGGGATGGTGCGATCTCGATAAGTCTTAATTTTAAGGATTTTAAGATCAACCATGAATCAAGCAACCAATACCATTTTTCTCAACTATCTAGATATGATGGAGATTATGGTCTTGCCAAAACTCAATTGGTTCATGTTGAATCAAGAGATGGTCGAATTTTCCTTCTGTTGGACCGTAGTGAGCTAGTTCGACCACCCATGCAAGTTCAAGAGGCTATACTTGTTTTTGATGATTCAAGGCATGTCTTAGCTCATCCACATACAAGGGATAAGGCCCAAAAGGCCCAGAAAGACACCAATGAAAAGTTGGGCCTACTCAAGGATGAGCCCAACAAGATGAAGATTGAGCAGGGCCCATATTGGCCCATGAAGTTTAAGAATCGACCCCCATGGGCTATTATAAATAGATGTGGACGTGGCCCAATTAGAAAATAAGATTAAAAATAAACCAGTCTGTTGGTTTAATATATTTTTGGTTTGTAATTAATTATTTAATTTAAACCAGAAGATTAGATAGGATAGGATAGGCCAAAGAATTTGTTGGCACAAAATTAGGATCAGTTAGTTAGCATATTCTTTTGGTAGACATAATCTTGTTAGCATAAAATTAGGAATTAATTAGTTAGGATTTTATTGTTAGAATAAAGTAGTTAGGATATTCCTTTTTGTAGGCATAATCTTGTTAGGGATTTATGCCTATAAAAAGACTTCCACCCCCTTTGTAAAGATCTTTTGGTTTTAAAACAACCAGGGCCGCACCAATTAGCCTCCTCACTCAAGAACACTCAAATTCTGGGCACATCCGCTATTGACCAGTGGTTAATAGCAAAGTTTCTCCAAAATCTTCCCTAACTCACTTCGAATTCTCTCTAGGTGTGTAACATACATACCGACTCTTCAAATAAACTTTCCTTATCTTACTTACTCTGAGATTGTAACAATCCTCAAACATCCATTTGGTGTTGAGTTGTGAGAAGATAGGACTGGTTAATTCCTGAGATTATCCACCACTCTGTTCAATTCATCTTTCCATCTTCATCTTCCTTCAAACCGTCTCCTTAAAATCCCAGCCATCTCTCTTTAACCGCTGGACAATAGTATTAACCAGTGGTTCATACTTTTGAAATTTGAAATCCAGAAAGAACCACCATGGAAAGCAACCAACAACTTGTCCTTCCCATCATCTTGAAGGGACAGAACTACTTGATGTGGTCTAGGACAGTAAGGACCGCGTTGTGCAGCCGCGGACTTTGGGAGCATACCCACAAAACTCTTGCCCCAAAGGAAGACTCCACAGAGGAAGAAGAAACGGTTGCTCTAGCTGAAGAAACCAAATGGTTTCAAGAAGATCAAACCGTGGTGGCATACTCCAAAGCTCTCTTGAAGTTTCCATCCTTGAAGCCTATTCCTATTGTGAAACCGCAAGGGATCTCTGGGAAACTCTCAAGAATGTGTATGGAAATGTGTCTAACTTGACTCGGGTATTTGAAATAAAGAGGTCCCTTACCACACTTAGCCAAGAAGATGGAGACTTCACTAAACACCTTGGCAAGTACCAAGCACTTTGGGCAGAACTAGAAGCCCTCAGGCCCAACACCATGGACAAAGCGGTCCTACTTGAAAGAAAAGAACAAGACCGTGCGTTTGGTCTTATGCTCACCTTAAACACCATGTATAATGACCTAATCAAGCACCTCCTCAGGTCAGACAAGCTCCCAAGCTTCGATGAAGTGTGTGCACAGATTCAAAAGGAGCAAGGTTCGCATGGTCTCTTTGGAGGAAGAGGTGAACTCCCTACAGCCAACAAGGTCATGTTCAGAAACGAATATAAGAAAGCATGGATATGTGACCATTGCAAAAGAAAGGGACACAACAAGGGGCAGTGCTGGATTCTCCATCCCCACCTCAGACCAAGCACACCGAGGCCACCTACCAATCGCTTTCAAGGAGGGTCCAAGGCAAACCTTGGCCAGATAACACCCAATGAACCGGGACAAGCTGGTCCATCAAGAAGATATGAAGATGGGGCTGCTATGACCGCCAGTGTTAAAAACTCCTCTACACCATCACCAAATGATGTAATGAGAAGATCAGACCTGGATGTCATTCTCCAATCCATTGCTTCCCTCAAGGAGTCTGGTATCTCTCTCTACTCTTATAGACCTAGTCAGGCTTTAGTTGTTGACTCAGGAGCTTCACACCACATGATTAGCAATCCTGATTTATTAAGCAATCTAGAACCGGGTCTAGCTAATGTAGAGATAGCTAATGGAACAAGAATACCAGTCAAAGGAATAGGCAACCTTAAGCTATTTGATAAAGAATCCAAAGCTCTATTTATGCCTAGCTTTACTTCTAACCTATTATCAGTAAAGAAGGCCAATACTGATCTAAATTGCTATGCCATATTCAGTCCTAACAATGTACACTTTCAGGATATTGAGAGCATGAGACTGCTTGGGAGAGGAGTAGCTAAAGATGATCTATATATCTTGGAAGACAATTCTCTTAGTAGTTCACAACCTGTTTCCTTTAATTCATGTTTTTCGGTTAAGCTTGATGCAATGTGGCATGCTAGGTTAGGTCACCCTCATTTTCGTGCACTAAAGCTTATGCTACCCAATGTTTCTTTTGAGAATTCTAGTTGTGAAGCTTGTATTCTAGGGAAACATTGCAAATCCGTTTTTCCTAAATCTACCACCATCTATGAAAAATGCTTTGATCTAATCGACTCAGATGTTTGGACCTCACCTTGCATATCCAGAGATAACAACAAATACTTTGTGACCTTTATAGATGAGAAGTCCAAATACACATGGCTCACTTTACTACCATCTAAGGATCGTGTGTTTGAGGCATTTACAAAATTTCAAAACTATGTCACTAACCATTATCAAGCTAATATTAAAATTCTAAGAACAGATAATGGAGGTGAATACATCAGTCATCAATTTAAGGAACACCTCACAAAACATGGGATTTTGCACCAGACTTCTTGCCCACAATCCACAGCAGAATGGTGTGGCCGAGAGAAAGAATAGGCATCTCATGGAGGTGGCCCGTTCCATGATGTTCCACACTGGTGTACCTAAACGTTTTTGGGGAGATTCGGTCATGAACGCTTGCTATTTGATCAACCGAATACCCACCAGAATCTTGGATGATCGATCACCATTTCAGGTACTTAACAAAACTCCACCAGTGGTTGATCATCTTAGGGTATTCGGATGTGTGTGCTTTGTGTTGATTCCAGGAGAACTAAGGAACAAGTTGGAAGCCAAAAGCACACGGTGTATCTTCATTGGGTATTCATCTAGTCAGAAAGGGTACAAGTGCTTTGATCCAACCACCAATAGAACTATGGTCTCCAGGGACGTGAGGTTCTTAGAGGAACAAGGATATCATGACAAACAGGATTGGGCAAGTCTGAAAGACCTTGCTAAGCCTTCTGACCAGGCAGCTAGCCTCCGGTTCCTCCTAGATCACCTGGATCATTATAGATCAACCCCACCATCAGGACAACAACCGCAGCCTTCACCTCCATCAGACCACACTCCTGCGGTTCCTAGTCATGAAGGGACTTCCGGTCCACCAACTCCACATGTCGTGACTCACCCGGACCCTTCACAAACAGAAAGCTCATCTTCTAGATCAGGTCAGACCGTGGTGGCAGATGAAGAAGTCGGTCCACCAGTTCTTAGGCGAAGTACGCGACTAAGAAGGGATCCATCCAACTGGATCAACACCAGGGTGTACTACAATGCTCATGACGTGGCCCATCCAGTTCAGGCCACATGCTCTCTTGCCCTTGCCCCATCTGATCATCAGGCCTTCCTTGGCAAAATTGAGAAAGACACCATTCCTTCGTCCTATGAGGAAGCTAAGCAACTGAAGGTTTGGCGAGATGCTGTTGCTGATGAAGTAGGGGCCATGGAACGAAACCACAAATGGGACGAAGCCATTCTACCTAAGTGCAAACGTGCGGTCAGCTCCAAGTGGGTGTTCACCATCAAGTACCAGAGTAATGGAGATATTGAACGCTATAAGGCAAGACTGGTCGCTCGAGGGTTCACCCAAACATACGGCCAGGACTATGGTGACACATTTGCCCCGGTAGCTAAGCTCCCAACAGTGAGAGTTGTCCTCTCTCTAGCCACCAATTTATCATGGGATTTGTGGCAAATGGACGTCCGGAATGCTTTCCTTCAGGGGGAGCTTGAAGATGAGGTTTATATGACACCACCGCCTGGCCTTGATAACATTGTTGCACCAGGCAAGGTTCTTCGGTTGAGAAAAGCCATTTATGGCCTTAAACAGTCTCCCAGGGCTTGGTATCACAAGCTTAGCTTTACCCTTAGGGATCATGGCTTCAGACGATCAGAGGCTGACCACACATTGTTCACCCTTCAAAATGACCAAGGTATAGTTGTTGTCCTCATCTATGTAGATGATCTTATCATCTCCGGGGACAACCAGGTTGGTATTCAACATACTAAATCATTTCTCAAATCCACCTTTGATATCAAAGACTTAGGGGAACTAAAATATTTTCTTGGGATTGAAGTATGCCGCTCCTTGACAGGCCTTTTTCTTTCCCAAAGAAAATACATTACTGACCTTCTAACTGAGACAGGTTACCTAGATGCCAAACCAGCCAAGTCACCTGTAGCAGATGACTACAAGGTCATTCGAGAGGGGGAGAATGCAGCTGAACTCTATGAAGATGTTGCACAATACAGACGGCTTGTGGGTAAGTTAATATACCTTACTATCACCAGACCTGATCTATGCTTTGCTGTGAATCAGGTCAGTCAGCACATGAAGACTCCTACAAAGCATGACTGGAACATGGTTGAGAGGATCTTGCAGTACCTTAAAGGAAGCTTAGACCGCGGCATTTGGATGGGCAAGAACCAGGACACAGAGATTGTGGGGTACTGTGACGCAGACTGGGCTGGAGATAGAGCTGATAGGAAGTCCACAACCGGATATTGTACCTTCATAGGAGGCAACTTGGTCACTTGGAAGACCAAGAAGCAGAAAGTGGTGGCATGCTCAACAACTGAAGCAGAATACCGTGCAATGAGGAAGTTAACAAATGAATTGACATGGCTGAAGGCACTCCTCAAGGATCTCAACATTGATCAGGATACTCCAATTACTATGCACTGTGACAACCAAGCAGCCATCCACATTGCAACCAACTCAGTCTTCCATGAGAGAACCAAGCACATAGAGGTGGACTGCCACAAAGTCAGGGAAAAGATTGAAGAAGGAGTGATCCTTCCTTGTTACACAAAGAGTGAAGACCAATTGGCTGATATCTTCACCAAGGCTGCCAGCTCCAAAGTTTGTTCTCACATATATAGCAAGCTTGGACTGATTGATCTTCCACAGTCGTGATCTAGCCTTCCCTAATCCATAAACATCATACTCTTTTTCCCTCATCATAGTTTTTCTCCCAAAGTGGTTTTTCTATGATGAGGTTTTTAATGAGGTGGTGCCTTATGGATTTCCAAGCTTAGCCTCTCCAATGCTAAGCTTGAGGGGGAGTATAGAGCACGGCACACACACTTGGGTATCACGGCTCGTTAAAGGCTTGGTCCAAGTATTGTCCAAACCTGTGCAGCCCACTTTGGCCTAGTCTAAATGAGTTCTAAGCCCATTAATAATGTCAAGAAGTGTTGTGACAACAAGAAGACCTTCTAGAAGGAAGGGAGGCTGCAAGGAGAAGTCACGGGTGGTGCTAGCCGTTTATGAGGGGTCGCTTTCTCTCCTTGGACAAGCCACCACGTCCCTTTCCTATTTGAATCCTGTCATGTGTAGCTCAGCCTATTTAAAGGCCACTTCCCACATTGTTGTAAATACACTTTGAGCAATAAACTCTTCACTTTATTCTTCCTGTCTTCTTCCTCATTCTTCTTGTCGAGCTTCACCATGAAACTCACCTAATCTCTCCTCTTACTTCCGCAAAACCAACATTTAACGTTCAAAACCATACCTTTCTTCATTTCAGTGGTGAAAGGAGAAACCTTGGATTCATCCTATTAGTTTTAGAGATTCAAGTTTAGAGAGTTTTAGAGAGCTAGAGAGATTTAGGGAGTTTAGAGAGTATGAGAAACATGTTTTTATTATTCGAATTGCTTGAATACAAGAGAATGCCTTAGAGGTCCTTTTATAGCAAACTAAATAAACCTAGGTGCTTCTACTTTAGGTAAAGAGGAGAGGACTCCTTTTGTGCTGGCGGCTTCCTTCCCCTTTTGTGCTGGCATGGATGAGTCACCAGCCCTTCTAGAAGATCCTACTAGCCGTTAGCACCCTCATTTCCTTTGATTGAATGCACCTTCATTCCAACACTCCCCCTCAAGTTTAAATCATTGGTGAATGATTAAACTTGGACACCAAGAGGATTCACCTCATTAAAAACCTTAAAATGCAAAACCCAGTGGGACAAAAGCATTTTAAGGGAAAAAGAGTATGAATCCTTCTTGATAGGGAAGTTACTGGAATGGGAGAGATGTGAGTCCAAGCTTTGAATGAACGAACTCACAAACCTTTACACTTGCGGCCTTAGTGAATATGTCTGCCAATTGATCAGAACTCTTGGTATAGCATGGAAGTATAATTCCTTGAGTCACGGCTTCTCTCACCTTGTGGCAGTCAACTTCAATGTGCTTAGTGCGTTCATGGAAGACAGAATTGGATGCAATATGAATGGCCGCCTGGTTGTCACAATGCATTGTGATTGGTGTATTGCTTTCAATGTTGAAGTCTTTGAGGAGAGCCTTTAGCCATATACACTCAGTGGTTAGTTTCCTCATGGCCCGGTACTCAGCTTCAGCACTTGAGCAGGATACTACCTTCTGCTTCTTGGTCTTCCAAGTGACAAGATTTCCTCCTATAAAGGTGCAATATCCTGTGGTTGATTTCCTGTCTTTCCTATCCCCAGCCCAATCAGCATCACAGTAACCAACGATCTCAGCATTCTTATTCTTTCCCATCCAAACTCCTTGAGTGTAAGTCCCTTTAAGATATCTTAAGATGCGTTGAATCATCATCCAGTGGTTCTTCTTAGGAGCTTGCATATACTGGCTCACCTGATTCACAGCAAAACATAAGTCAGGTCTTGTAATAGTTAAGTAGATGAGCTTACCAACAAGTTTTCTGTAGAGCTTAGGGTCTTCGAATGCTTCTCCTTCTGGCTCCCCCTCAGTTTCAACTTTGTATCCTTCCTCTAAGGGAGTTCTAACCGCCTTTGCCTCCATCATTCCTGCATTGGTTAGTAGGTCTCTAACATACTTTCTTTGTGAGATAAACAGTCCATCTTTAAACCTGCATACTTCAATGCCCAAGAAATACTTAAGTTCACCAAGATCTTTTATATCAAACATAGATTTAAGGTATTCTTTTGTAGAAGCAATTCCTACCTTGTCATTCCCTGAGATGATAATATCATCTACATATATGAGAATGACAACTATACCTTCTCGGCTGTGGAGGGTGAACAAGGTGTGATCAGATTCAGATCTCCTAAAGCCTCTGTCTCTGAGAGTAACATTCAACTTGTGGTACCAGGCTCTAGGAGACTGCTTTAGCCCGTAAATTGCCTTTCTTAGTCTTAGGACTTTCCCTGGTGCAACAGAGTCTTCTAATCCAGGTGGTGGAGTCATGTAGACTTCTTCTTCTAGTTCTCCTTGTAGGAATGCGTTTTTGACATCCATTTGCCATAGCTCCCATTCCAAGTTTGCAGCTAGAGAGAGGACCACCCTGATTGTGTGCATCTTTGCCACTGGGGCAAATGTGTCTCTATAATCATCTCCATAGGTTTGTGTGAAGCCTCTTGCGACTAGTCTAGCCTTGTGCCTTTCAATCTCTCCATTGCTTTGGTACTTAATAGTGAAGATCCATCTGGAGCTGACAGCCTTCTTTCCCTTAGGTAAGTTTGACTCATCCCATGTATGATTCTTTTCCATTGCTTTCCTTTCATCTGTTACAGCATCCCGCCAGACCTTAATGTCCTTTGCTTCATCATAGCTTCTAGGCACAGATTCTTGATCTAAGCTTCCAATGAACACTTGATGGCCTTGAGGGATTTGTACTAAGGAGCACACGGCTTGAGCAGGGTGAGCTACCGCATTATTATTGTAGTAAACCCTGGTATTCTTCCAGTTCTCAGCTGGAAATCTTTGCCGAGTACTTCTTCTGAGTTCAAGAGGAGCTTGATTTTGGATGGAACCTTCAGTGGGACCTTGAGTGCTTTTTGAACTTGATTCATCTTCTGAGCCTTGAGTACTTCCTGTTCTATCTTCTGAGCCTTGTCTATTACCCTCAGTTTCTGCCTGTTCTTTCTCCGGTCCTGAATCCATGTGATCAACAATTGAATCCTCTTGATCATGAACAGAGAATTGTTGCTCCCCCTCAGGATTAAGAGGATGAAGGGGATGATGGCTAGGAGAACCGTGAGGTGAGGTAATGCCAAGTCCTTCTAATATCTTCCTTAAGTTCTCAGCTCGTTCAGAAGAGTGGGAAGAGATGTCCTTGATTGAATCCCATGTCCCTTCTTCAAAATAACTTGTAGTCTCCAAGAACTTAACATCTCGTGAGATGAGAACACGATTTGTGTCAGCATTGTAGCATTTATATCCCTTCTGTGTCGTGGAATAGCCCAGGAACATGGCTTTAGTGCTTTTGGCGTCTAGTTTTGTTCTTTGTTCTCCTGGAATCAACACATAGCAAACACACCCAAAAACTCTAATATGATCAAGTTGAGGTTTAGACTTTGTAAGTACCTCAAATGGGGATTGATCTAGTAATGTCTTGGTTGGAATGCGGTTGATCAGGTAGCAAGCGGCAAGTAATGCATCTCCCCAGAAACGTTTAGGCACCTTCATATGAAACATCAAAGCTCGAGTGACCTCCATGAGGTGCCGGTTCTTTCTTTCAGCAACGCCATTCTGTTGGGGGGTATAGGGGCAACTTGTTTGATGCTCAATTCCATGTTTGTTGAGGTAATGTTTGAATGCTTGGCTAGTATACTCTCCCCCATTGTCTGATCTAAAACACTTAACCTTTGCATCATACTGGTTAGTCACATATTTATTAAAGTTCATAAATGCTTCCAGAACTCTACCCTTAGATGGCATTAAGGTTATCCAAGTGTATTTAGATTTCTCATCAATAAAACTAACAAAGTATTTCTGATTATCTCTAGATAAACATGGTGCAGTCCATACATCAGAGTGAACAAGATCAAAGCAATTGGCATACATTGTTTGAGACTCAGGAAAAACAGACCTACAGTGTTTTCCTAGGATACAAGCTTCACATAAATCATTATTGAAAGACATCCTAGGAAACATTATTTCTAGAACTTTAAAATGAGGATGACCAAGCCTGGCATGCCATAAACCACCATTCACTTTAGAATTATTCAAATTGGAAAAGCAAGTAACTAAGCGGTTGGAAGAGAGGTCTTCAAGCACATATAAATCGTTTCTTGTAACACCTTTTCCAAGAACCTCTTGAGTTTCAATATCCTGAAACACAAAGTCATTAGGCCCAAAAATAGCATGGAAATTTAAATCTGTTGTGGCTCTTTTGACAGATAGTAAATTTGAGGTGAATGATGGCATGTAAAAGGCACGAGTTTCTTTGTTAAATAGCCTAAGGTCTCCTACTCCTTCTATTGGCACATTAGTACCATTTGCAATCAAAACATTTCCTATGGCCGGTTCAACATTTTTAATCAGGTTAAGGTCACTTATCATATGGTGAGATGCTCCTGAGTCTACTATCAGTGGTTTAGACTTAGTGAATGTATTAAATGAGGCATGTAGTGATCTACCAATGATGGCATTACCAGAGTTATCTTTGAAGGCTTTGATGAGAGCCTCAAGGTCGGACTTCTTGACATACTCAGACTGAGCTGATTGATAGGACACCATTTGAGCTGGTTGAACTTGAGTACCGCCACTTGTCCCGGATGAGTTCGATGAACTTGCTGGAGCATTGGTAAGTTGGTAAGGAAGGCCTTTCTTGTGGTAATGACCTATCTCTTGTGTGTAGTGAGCTCTGGGAACTTCTTTCCATTTGCTAGGCTTTAAGTGTGGATGAAGAATCCAACACTTTTCTTTGGTATGTCCTTTCCTTTTACAGTGATCACACATCATGTTCTTCTTGTCTTCCGGCTTGTAGAACCCTTTGTTGGCAGTAATTGTTTCTTCTTCTTGCTTGTAGATGCCCTTATGTGCTGTGATTAACTCTCCTTTCTTTCCAAACAAGCCATTTGATCCACATTTCTTCTGGATTTGAGAACATACATCTTCAAGAGAGGGAAGCTTGTCTGACCGCAGTATATGTTTGATAAGATCATTGTAGGCTGGACTTAAGATCATGAGGAGGCTGAACACCTTGTCCTGCTCTCGCCTTTCTTTGATAACTTCTGGATCAAAGGATGTTGGTCTAAGCATGTCAAGTTCTGCCCAAAGAGAACTGAATTTCCCAAAGAGAACTGTGAAATCTGAGTCATCTTGGTTGAGGTTGTGGATTGCCTGTTTGACTTGGAAAATGCGAGTCAGGTTTGAGGTGTTCCCATAAACCTTTTTTAGGATTTCCCAAAGTTCCATTGAGGTTTCACAATGAGAGTAAGACTCAAATATAGGTCCATCTAATGAGTTTTGGAGAATGGAGAGAACATAGAGGTCTTCTTGGTGCCATTTCCTTTCATCAGTTATCACCATTTCTTCTCCATCTTCATTTTGGATCAGACAAGGTGGAGCTTCATTAAACAGTAGATGGTCTCCAAGACCTCTTCCTCCTAAAGCAGTTTTAATCATCCGAGACCATAACACATAGTTAAGGCCTTTAAGAATCACTGGGACAGAAATTTGCCGAGAGTTTTCCATACTTCAAGCTTTTGAGAACCGTACAATAATGGAGGTTGATGCTTGAGACCCACGTTTGAGTTGAGTCTAACCAGGGAAGAGAATAGTCAGAAGGAGAAGCATGGATGAGACGATTTTATCTTGAAATGAGCTGCCTTTAGCTTGGTTCAGCTTTCTTTCACAAGCGGTTTATAATCAGTACGGAAGAAATACCCACTCTTCGTGGTTAGTGTTCAGGACTTCTTCTTTGAGGATTCAAGAGTTTAGCCTGTGGATAAACCTCCTGAACTGAAGAAAGACCAGAAAGGAGTTGCCTTTGATGAGTGTGAAAGGAGGTGTACGGACTACTGGGTTGAGCGAGCGCGGAGACGATGAGTACGGCCTGTGATTCTAGAGTGCAAGACTTGGTCTTTTGAACCACCGGTTGTTTCTACAGAAAGGGTGAGTCTTTTTCACCTTCCTTGGAACAGAAAGGACTTGGACTGAGAGCTTCTGGGAGACTTGGTCCGTACAAAAATGGCGAGACCAAGGGAGCCGTACAACAATGGTGAAGAGAGATAGCTAAGAAACTAAGCTACTAAGACACATGATATAACCATATCTAATCTTCCTCAACCCATCACCCATGGATCTGGGGATCTTAAATCTCAGAGAGGATAGATTAAGACATGTTTATCTTCAAGGTAAGTGCTTGATTCTTAGCTTTGGATTCGAATGAAAAAGAAGGAAAAGAAATTTGCGGATTATAAAAGATGAAAGAGCAACTGCTCTGATACCATATTAGTTTTAGAGATTCAAGTTTAGAGAGTTTTAGAGAGCTAGAGAGATTTAGGGAGTTTAGAGAGTATGAGAAACATGTTTTTATTATTCGAATTGCTTGAATACAAGAGAATGCCTTAGAGGTCCTTTTATAGCAAACTAAATAAACCTAGGTGCTTCTACTTTAGGTAAAGAGGAGAGGACTCCTTTTGTGCTGGCGGCTTCCTTCCCCTTTTGTGCTGGCATGGATGAGTCACCAGCCCTTCTAGAAGATCCTACTAGCCGTTAGCACCCTCATTTCCTTTGATTGAATGCACCTTCATTCCAACACATCCGTGGTCTTAGAAGCTAAAAAGGAGGTGTCTTTAGCTGAAGCTCAAGCGTGTCCATACACGTCTTCCTCGGCAATGTTTTCTCAGAATCCGTACACCTTGGTTTTCAACCTTAAAGGTAGCTTCTTTCCTTTCAAGACAGAGTCTTTTAAGATTGTCAAGGAACGTTTTGGGGATAGTTTTAAAAAGTTTAGAGAGATTTAGGGAGTTTAGGGAGTTTAGGCAAACACATTTTATTAGATTATACTTCATTGATTACAAATGAAGGCCTAAGAGATTCTTTTATAGAAAATACATAAAACCTAGAAGCATCTACTTTATGAAGGAAGGTGAGTGACTCCTTTTGTGCTGGCGGCTTCTTTCTCCTTCTGTGTTGGCATAGTGAGTCACCACATCTTCTAGAAGTCCTCACTAGCCGTTAGAGACACTCCTTCCTTTGATAGATTTCTTCATTCCAACACTCTCCCTCAAGTTTTACATCATTGGTGAATGATTAAAACTTGGACATCAAGAGGATTCACCTCATTAAAAACCTTAAGAGTGCAAAACCCAGTGGGAGAAAAACACTCTAAGGGAAAAAGAGTATGAATCCTTCTTGATAGTGGTGCGGCCCTGGTTATGAATAAACCAGAGGATCGGCTTGAAGGTAGGTTGAATGATGAAGAAGGAGGTTACTAACTCTCCAATTGATGTGAATGATGAAGGGGTTTAATTCCACTAGCACAGGATCACCCTGCAAAGAGCTATGGAATATCACAGTAGATTACTCTACTCTTTAGTGATCAAGGGTCAATGTTCTTAGGCTGAACAGAGAAAGCAAGAAGCAAAATAGCTTTAAGATTGTTTATAAAATTCGATGTGTGTGTTTACAATGGGGAAGTGAAGCCTTTTTATAGGCAGATAATCCTATCTAAATTAATCTACAGAATAATATCCTAACTACTTTATTCCTATCTAAATAATATCCTAACTAACTAATCTAATCCTAAAAGAATATATCAGAATAATATATCTAATCTATTATATCCTAACTAACTTATCTAATCCTAACAAGATTATACCAGAATGATATATCTTATCTAATCTACTCTAACTAACTCTCTGGTTTAATTTAATGACTAATTATAAACCAAAACACATTAAACCAACAGGCTGGTTTATTTTTAATCTTATTTTTCTACTTGGACCACGTCCATACCCATCCATAAGAGCCCATGGTGGTCGATCCTTCAGCTTTATGGGCCAATATGGGCCCTGCTCAACTCTCATCTTGTTGGGCTTATCCTTGAGTAGGCCCAGCTCGTCCTTGGTGTCTTCCTGGGCCTTTTGAGCCTTATCTCTTGTATGTGGATGAGCTAAGACGTTCCTTGGATCATCAAAAACAAGTATAGCCTCTTGAACTTGCTCGGGTGGTCGAACTAGCTCTCTATGGTCCAACAGAAGGAAAATTCGACCATCTCTTGATTCAATATGAACCAATTGAGTTTTGGCACTACCAGAATCTCCATAATATCTAGCTAGTTGAGAAAAATAGTCTTGGTTGCTTGATTCATGGTTGATCTTCAAAAACTTAAAATTAAGGTTGATCGAGATCGCACCATCCCCTCCTCCTTTAAAAGGATTTGTCCTCAAATCCGAGCCCTCTAAGATGATGGATAATGCTCCTGGATGATCAGATATGTCTCCAGAATGATTATATACCTCTCCTGGTCGCCAAATTTTGGTTTGTAAGTGGTTGAATCTGTGAGCTTGCAAACAGGGCAAACCAAGCATCTCCTTGTTTAGAAGTTGAATAACTTTTAAACCATAAGGAATTTGGACATGAATCCAATTCGACAGGCTCCTATGAAGGGTTAGGTTTCCAAAAAAAGTTGGTTCATAACTTGGTTCATCCTGGTTCTCTTGGGGTCCTTCAATAAGTAAACGATTATGTCCTTCGGATTCAGTGGTCGTTTGCCGACTTGGAAGTTGAATATCTCCTTCATCTGAATAGATTTTGATCCAATTCTTTTTTTCAGTGATTTCTTGATGAGTTGAGCTTCTGTAACAAGTCGATTTGTTGCTTAATTCCTCTGGTTCTGGTTTGTATGATCCGTTGATTGGTTGTATGTCTTGTTTGGGTTTGTTGATAGTCTGCAAAATGGAATCTTCTGTATCTTCTTCATGTTTATTTATTTTGAGCTCCTTAGCTGATGGTGATGTAGACGTCACTCTGGTTGGGGTGGATTGGTACTGCTCTACAAATTCTTCATGCATCCGTGCCTTAAGACCTCTCCAATCTAGCACTGAATTCTTGTAGATAGTTGGAGGGTTTTCCTTTAACCACCATTCATGAGCTTTTCCTGTGAATGCTGAGACCACTTGTGATAACTCCAGTTCCTTGGGAATTTTGTTGAATTGTAGCCACTTTTCCATATCGCTTTCCCATTGCAAGTATACTTCAGGATCTTTTCTATTTCCTGAAAATAGTAGGGATCGACCTCTGTTGTTGACTTGCTTCTTTGGACTTACTGGTTTTAGATCAGGCGCTTCCCACCTTGGCTTGTGGAATTTTTTTTCTCTCATTTGATTGTAGATCAGATCTGTTAGATCCTCTAATTGCTTCTCACTCAGGATCACAGTTTGGATAGGTGCAACTTTCTCCCTTGTTGCTTGTTGTTTTGCCTTCTCTCCATATTTTCTTTTGTTCCCAAAAGAATACATGGTAGATTTGCTGGATATATGATGAATAGATTATGAATCTAGGATAGATTATTCCAACAAGTTCAAAATAGATCAAAGCCCAATCACCTAAGATCTAGAGCTAAACCTACTGAAACTTAAGATAGAAAGATTGCAAGATTTTTTTTTTTTTTTTTTTTTTTTTTTTTTTTTTTTTTCGTTTTTTTTTTGTTTTTTTTTGTCTGATTTTCGTTTTTTTTTTTTGAAATTTTTTGAATTTTTTGAATTTTTTTTTTTTTTTTGAAATTTTTTTTTTTTTTTTTGCAGTTCTTTTTTTAGATCATTTTGTAATTCAGAAAAGACGCAGCTGACTTACAAAAGATAGAAAGATAAGAATTTGTTTATGAAACTTAAAAATTGAAAAGAAATTGATGGTGGTTTTGAAATCAAAGTGATTTCACAAACCCTAACCTTCAAGAGGCTCTGATACCACTTGGTGCGGCCCTGGTTATGAATAAACCAGATGATCGGCTTGAAGGTAGGTTGAATGATGAAGAAGGAGGTTACTAACTCTCCAATTGATGTGAATGATGAAGGGGTTTAATTCCACTAGCACAGGATCACCCTGCAAAGAGCTATGGAATATCACAGTAGATTACTCTACTCTTTAGTGATCAAGGGTCAATGTTCTTAGGCTGAACAGAGAAAGCAAGAAGCAAAATAGCTTTAAGATTGTTTATAAAATTCGATGTGTGTGTTTACAATGGGGAAGTGAAGCCTTTTTATAGGCAGATAATCCTATCTAAATTAATCTACAGAATAATATCCTAACTACTTTATTCCTATCTAAATAATATCCTAACTAACTAATCTAATCCTAAAAGAATATATCAGAATAATATATCTAATCTATTATATCCTAACTAACTTATCTAATCCTAACAAGATTATACCAGAATGATATATCTTATCTAATCTACTCTAACTAACTCTCTGGTTTAATTTAATGACTAATTATAAACCAAAACACATTAAACCAACAGGCTGGTTTATTTTTAATCTTATTTTTCTACTTGGACCACGTCCATACCCATCCATAAGAGCCCATGGTGGTCGATCCTTCAGCTTTATGGGCCAATATGGGCCCTGCTCAACTCTCATCTTGTTGGGCTTATCCTTGAGTAGGCCCAGCTCGTCCTTGGTGTCTTCCTGGGCCTTTTGAGCCTTATCTCTTGTATGTGGATGAGCTAAGACGTTCCTTGGATCATCAAAAACAAGTATAGCCTCTTGAACTTGCTCGGGTGGTCGAACTAGCTCTCTATGGTCCAACAGAAGGAAAATTCGACCATCTCTTGATTCAATATGAACCAATTGAGTTTTGGCACTACCAGAATCTCCATAATATCTAGCTAGTTGAGAAAAATAGTCTTGGTTGCTTGATTCATGGTTGATCTTCAAAAACTTAAAATTAAGGTTGATCGAGATCGCACCAGATAGGGAAGTTACTGGAATGGGAGAGTTGTGAGTCCAAGCTTTTTATGAATGAACTCACAGACTCTTAAACTGGTAACCTTGGTGAATATGTCTGCCAACTGATCAGAACTTTTGGTGTAGCATGGGAGAATGATTTCTTTTTCCACAGCCTTTCTAACTTTATGACAGTCCACTTCTATGTGCTTAGTTCGCTCATGGAAGACAGAATTGGATGTAATATGAATGGCTGCCTGATTATCACAGTGCATTGTGATGGGTGTGTTGCTTTCAATGTTGAAGTCCTTAAGGAGTCCCTTTAACCAGATACACTCAGTAGTCAGCTTCCTCATGGCCCTTTATTCAGCCTCAGCACTTGAACATGATACTACCTTCTGCTTCTTGGTCTTCTGAGTGACAAGATTTCCACCTATGAAGGTGCAATAACCGGTAGTTGATCTCCTGTCTTTTCTGTCTCCAGTCCAATCCGCATCACAATAGCCAACCACTTCAGCATTTCCATTTTTTCCCATCCATATCCCTGTTGGAATGAAGAAGAAATGATGAAAGATGAAAGCCTTTAACTCATGTATAAAGGCGTGAAGTGTGAATGTCAAAGGGGAGTGTCTAAGGCTTGTTTGTGTTCTAGTGTTATGTTATCCTTGTAGCCATTCATGTATAAGGCAATCCTTGTATCCAAACAAGCCTAGACTAGAATAGTATAAATAACTATCTCCCTTCACATTTGTTACTAAGAGAAATCATTCTCTCATTATTATGAATAAAAATATTCTTTCTCTCATTCTTTGTCACTAAAATTCTCTCTCTATTCTCTTGATCAATGGTGAACCTAAATCTATTATTCTTTCATAGTATTAGAGCCAGATTGCATAAAATCTGGGAAAATTTCTTCAATCTTTCATTGATTCAACAAGAATCCATCTTGGAAAGTATTCATGTTGTTCTTCATCAATTCCGGCCTAACCACGACTCCCTTTGTCGATCTGCTTTCTCTGGATTGTACATCGGCGAATTCCGAAGCCACGGCCGTTTGAATCGCATCATTTGGCCCAGGGAATCAAAAGTTACGAATTTTCTTGCAAAGGTGCTTCGCAACCACCTCCGCCGCGAACCCCTACGTTTCCATCACCTCTGATGAAATATGAGATTGTTTAAGAGTTTAGAGGAGAGTTTAAGAGATTCATGAGACAAGAATATAGAGAATAGTCTTTTTATTTCTTGCTTGAATCACATAATAACCATTACATAGTTTAAATAGATAGATTAGAAGGAATATCCAGAGCATCTACTTTAGCATCTAAGGGCGTGGCATGGTGAGCTGGAGTCGGCCGTTGGAGCTGGCCAGTGTGGCCTTATCCATTCACCTTCTAGAACCTATCTCCCTTTAGTCTTCATAAACACTCTTTAATTCCAACACTCCCCCTCAAGTTTAACCATGAATAAATGGTTAAACTTGGATATCATGAGAAACCACCTCATTAAAAACCTTAGAATGCAAAACCCAGTGGGACAAAAACATTCTAAGGGAAAAAGAGTATGGTTCTCATGATAAGGAAAGATTATGGACTTGGAATCTCCATGAGTCCAAGTTTGGGAAGAATGAACTCACAGACTTTTGAGCTAGCTGCTTTTGTAAATATATCTGCCAATTGCTCTGAACTTCTTGTATAGCACGGCAGAATCACCCCTTTTTCTACAGCCTCCCTGACCTTGTGACAATCAACCTCAATGTGTTTGGTATTGGATTGAAGCCTTAGGCTTGAAGCTGAAAAAGTTAATGAAGCCCAAGCCCAAATCAGAAGTTCAAGGTCTGTGCATTAAGCTGAGATAATGAAGTGAAGCCCAGGGTCTGTCCACACATGTGCAACACAAGGCCTGAATTAAGTAAGCCCAAACAAGCCCAAAACTGTCCAAGACACCTTCTAGAAGTTCTCCTAGACGTGGGTTTGGAGAGGGAAGGAAGAGTCATATGTTGGCTTAACCAATTTGAATTTCTAGCTGTTAGGAGTGTTAGAATTTGCAGAATAATAGTTAGAATAGGTAGGAGAGTTTCTGGGTTTATATTTGATAAGGGAAGAACAAGAATGAGAATAATAGAGAGAGATTGTGAGACAGAGAGTATGGAAGGAGGATTCTATTTCCTTGATTGATTTATGGTGAGCATACAATGTATTTATAGCCAGAGAATAGAGATAAGACAAAGGCACTTCACCAAATGGTGAAAGTGACAGCTCCTAACAGCTAGAAATTCAAATTGGTTAAGCCAACATGTGACTCTTCCTTCCCTCTCCAAACCCACGCCTAGGAGAGCTTCTAGAAGGTGTCTTGGACAGTTTTGGGCTTGTTTGGGCTTACTTAATTCAGGCCTTGTGTTGCACATGTGTGGACAGACCCTGGGCTTCATTAACTTTTTCAGCTTCAAGCCTAAGGCTTCAATCCAATACTCCCCCTCAAGCTTAGCCATGAGATGAATGGTTAAGCTTGGAACCATGAAGACCCACCTCATTAAAAACCTTAGAATGGAAAACCCATTGGGACAAAACCATACTAAGGGAAAAAGAGTGTGGACTCCATGATTAGGAGAATCATTGGCTGGAAAGGTTGATGAGTCCAAGTTTTGGGAGGATGGACTCACATACCTTGAGATTTGCAGCCTTGGTGAAAATGTCTGCAAGTTGATCTGAGCTTCTTGTGTAGCACGGTAAGATTATGCCTTGCTCCACTACTTGTCTGACCTTGTGACAGTCAACTTCAATGTGTTTGGTTCTCTCATGAAACACATTGTTGGATGCTATGTGTATGGCTGCTTGATTGTCGCAATGCATGGTGATTGGTGTTGACACTTCTATGTTTAGATCCATGAGAAGGTTCTTGAGCCAAGTGAGTTCAGTGGTCAGCTTTCTCATGGCACGATATTCAGCTTCAGCACTTGAGCAGGAGACCACTTTCTGCTTCTTTGTCTTCCAAGTGACTAGATTGCCTCCAATGAATGTGCAATAGCCGGTTGTTGATCTTCTGTCATTTCTGTCTCCAGCCCAATCAGCATCACAATATCCTACAATCTCTGAGCTCCCATTGCATCCCATCCAAATGCCTTGATCATGGGTTCCTTTGAGGTACCTCAAGATCCGGTCCACCATATTCCAGTGGTGCAATCTTGGAGCTTGCATATGTTGGCTGACCTGATTCATAGCAAAACACAAGTCAGGTCTAGTAATGGTTAGATAGATTAACTTACCAACCATCTTCCTATAGAGTTTGGTTTCTTCAAACGGTTCATCTCCAAGCTCCCCCTCACGTTCCACCTTATAGCCTTCCTCTAGTGGAGTCTTTGCTGGTTTGGCTTCTAACTTTCCTGCATCAGTTAGAAGATCAAGTGTGTACTTCCTTTGTGATAAGAAGAGGCCTTCTTTTGTTCGGCATACTTCTATCCCTAGGAAGTACTTAAGTTCACCTAAGTCTTTAATATCAAAAACAGACTTAAGATAATCTTTAGTAGATTGAATTCCTACCTTGTCATTCCCTGAGATGATTATATCATCTACATAAATGAGAATGACTACCATACCTGATTGGCTTTGGAGTGTGAAGAGAGTGTGATCAGCTTCAGACTTCCTAAAGCCTCTATCTCTCAGTGTCATACTCAACTTGTGGTACCAAGCTCTTGGTGATTGTTTAAGTCCATAGATAGCTTTTCTTAGCCTTAGAACCTTTCCTGGAGTTACTGTGTCTTCAAGACCAGGTGGAGGTGTCATATAGACTTCATCCTCTAATTCTCCTTGTAGGAAAGCATTCTTGACATCCATCTGCCATAACTCCCATTCAAGGTTAGTAGCAAGAGATAGAAGAACTCTTACAGTGTGTAGTTTGGCTACTGGTGCAAATGTATCATGGTAGTCTTCTCCATAGGTCTGACTGAACCCTCTTGCTACCAATGTAGCCTTGTATCGTTCTATCTCTCCATTGCTTTTGTATTTGATGGTGAAGATCCATCTTGAGCTCACTGTCCTCTTGTCCTTAGGTAGATCAGCTTCATCCCAAGTGTGATTGATCTCCATGGCCTTACATTCAGCCTTAACTGCTTCTCTCCACACCTTATGCTCCTTAGCTTTCTCATAGTCTCTTGGAACCTGCCCTTGATCTAGAGCTGTTGTAAAGGCTTGGTGTTCTGAAGGAATATGAGCTAGAGAGCAAATCACTTTTGTTGGATGGGCTACTGCTTGTGCATTGTAGTAGACTCTGGTATTGATCCAATTTGAGGCTGGTTTCTTCTCCCTTTGGCTTCTCCTTAGCACCACTTGTTCTTCTTGATATTCTTCTTCCTCAGTCTGAACTTCTGGCGCATATTCTTCTTGATTATGGACACTAGAGCTTGCATCCTGGTTGTGTGATTCAGATGCAATCTCTTGTTCATCCTCTGTGCCCCCCTCATGATCAAGAGGAATAGCCGGGGCAACATCAAAAAGAGGAGGAGGAGGAGAAGTGGCTGGTGATGGAGAAGCAGCTGGTGCATTAGGGAATGAGATTCCTAGGTTCTCCATAAGATGTTTAAGATTGGTAGCTCGGTCTGATGGAGATTGGGAGAGATCTTTAAGATCATCCCAATTCTTATCTTCATAGAACCCCTTTGCTTCTACAAACTTCACATCTCGTGAGACTAGCACCTTTCTAGTCTCTGGATTGTAGCACTTGTATCCCTTTTGGGTAGTGGAATACCCTATAAACATGGCTTTCACACTTCTTGCTTCTAACTTATTCCTTTGTTCTCCTGGAATAAGAACATAACAAACACACCCAAAGACACGTAAGTGTGAAATAGATGGTTTACTTTTATTAAGTACCTCAAATGGGGATAAATCCTCCAAGATTTTTGTGGGGAGTCTATTGATGAGGTAGCAAGCGGTAACAAGTGCATCTCCCCAAAACTTCTTTGGAACATTGCTTTGGAACATGATAGACCGTGCCACTTCCATGAGATGCCTGTTCTTTCTTTCAGCCACTCCATTTTGTTGGGGCGTGTAAGGACAACTTGTTTGATGGATGATTCCATGTTTATCTAAGTGCTGTTTGAATGCTAGACTTGTATATTCCCCTCCATTATCTGATCTAAAAATTTTGATCTTGGCATTATAATGGTTAGTCACATACATTTGAAATTTAGTAAAGGCTTCTAGGACTCTATCTTTTGTTGGCAATAGTGTTACCCAAGTATATTTTGATTTTTGGTCTATGAATGTAACAAAGTATTTATGGTTGTCTCTAGATGTGCATGGTGAAGTCCAAACATCAGAGTGAATGAGATCAAAGCAATTTTCATATATAGTTGTAGACTTAGGAAACACTGATTTACAATGTTTACCTAGTATACAAGCTTCACATTCATCATTTTTAAAAGACATACTTGGCAACAATAGTTCTAAAGCCCTAGAGTGAGGATGTCCTAATCTAGAATGCCAAATAGCACTATTAGCCTTATTCAAAACAGAGTTGAAAGCAATAGATAAAGAGAAATCTGGTTGTGTGTCTTCAAGCACATACAAGTCATCCTTGGACACTCCCTTTCCAAACACCTTATTAGTCTTAATATCCTGAAAGTAAACATCATTAGGACCAAATATAGCATAGCAATTAAGATCAGAGGTTGTTTTCTTAACACTTAGCAAGTTTGAGGTGAATGTGGGCATATAGAAGGCTGTTGATTCTTTATTAAACAATTTCAGGTTTCCAATTCCTCTTATTGGTATCTTATCACCATTAGCTAATACTACATCTCCTAAAGCTGGTTTCATGTTGATAAGTAGATTTTTGTCACTAATCATGTGATGAGAAGCTCCTGAATCTACAATAAGTGGCTTAGTGAGATTTAGAGCTTGAAAAGAGTTACCAGAAGTATTAGCTTCCTTAAGTGCTTTTATCAGTGCATCAAGGTCCGATTTTCTAACGAATTCTTGTTGAAATATTGCAAGGGCTTTCCCTTCTTCATTGGTTGGCGTGGATGAGCTAGTGCTAGCCTTGGCTCTTTCCTCATGAGTTGCTTCTTGGGAGAGATTGGCCCTTGGTTGGTTTACCCATTTTGGCTTTGTGTGGATGGAGAATCCAACACTTGTCCTTAGTGTGGCCTTCTTTCTTGCAATAATCACAGAATCCTCTTCTTTCCCCACGGTTCAAGCCTCCTTTCTGGTAGGTGTTTGCCTTGTTGGCTGTGATGAGCTCTCCTTTGCCTCCAAAGAGGCCTAATGATCCTTGTTCCTTCTGAATCTTATTGCATACTTCTTCAAGACTTGGAAGAGTGTCTGACCTTAAGATATGCTTGATAAGATCATTATAAGTTGGGTTTAGAGTCAAGAGGAGTCCAAAGACCTTATCTTGCTCACGTCTTTCATTTAGCACCTTGAGATCCATGGTGCTTGGTCTAAGCATTTCAAGTTCAGCCCACAATGATCTGAACTTGCCAAAGTGTTGAGTGAACTCCATGTTTTCTTGAGTTAACTCATTAATGGCCTTCTTTACTTCAAAGACACGACTGAGATTGGAAGTGTTGCCATAAACATTTTGAAGTGTCTCCCATAATTCCTTGGCTGTCTCACAATAAGAATAAGCTTCAAGGAGAGATGCTTCAAGGGAGTTTTGGATCACGGATAGCACCAGTTGGTCTTCTTGAAACCACCGGTCTTTATTCATGATGGCGACTTCTTGGCCACCTTCTTCAGTCATGGCAATGGAAGTTTCACTCTTGAGGATGTGGCTCCATAAGCCACGGCTACACAACACTGTCTTGGTGGTTCTAGCCCATAAAAGGTAGTTGACCCCTTTCAGTGTCACTGGAACAACCACTCTTGAACTTTCCATGGTGTTTACACACGTTTTTGTTAATTTGAGCTAGGGACCGTTGGGTATAGCTATTAACCACTGGATGAAAGCAAATGGTAAGGGTTTTGAGAAAGTGGTTTGTTTGGAAAGAGAGTTGAGTAGCTGAATTGAGGAATGAAGTGAGTAATTCTCAAGAAATAACCTATCCTAACCTCTCACAACTCAGCACCACTTGGTTTTGAGGATTGATTAATCTCAGAGTGAGTAGATTAGAAAAAGTTATTGCAAGAGTAGATTGAGAAAGTGGTTTGTTTGGGAAGAGAGTTGAGTAATTCTCAAGAAATAACCTATCCTAACCTCTCACAACTCAGCACCACATGGTTTTGAGGATTAATTAATCTCAGAGTGAGTAGATTAGAACAAGTTATTGCAAGAGTAAACAGAGAATTTGCTTGATCCAAAACCAAGCTCTGATACCATGTTAGAATTTGCAGAATAATAGTTAGAATAGGTAGGAGAGTTTCTGGGTTTATATTTGATAAGGGAAGAACAAGAATGAGAATAATAGAGAGAGATTGTGAGACAGAGAGTATGGAAGGAGGATTCTATTTCCTTGATTGATTTATGGTGAGCATACAATGTATTTATAGCCAGAGAATAGAGATAAGACAAAGGCACTTCACCAAATGGTGAAAGTGACAGCTCCTAACAGCTAGAAATTCAAATTGGTTAAGCCAACATGTGACTCTTCCTTCCCTCTCCAAACCCACGCCTAGGAGAGCTTCTAGAAGGTGTCTTGGACAGTTTTGGGCTTGTTTGGGCTTACTTAATTCAGGCCTTGTGTTGCACATGTGTGGACAGACCCTGGGCTTCATTAACTTTTTCAGCTTCAAGGCTAAGGCTTCAATCCAATAAGGAGCTGTCACTTTCACCATTTGGTGAAGTGCCTTTGTCTTATCTCTATTCTTTGGCTATAAATACATTGTATGCTCACCATAAATCAATCAAAGAAATAAAATCCTCCTTCCATACTCTCTGTCTCACAATCTCTCTATTATTCTCACTCTTGTTCTTCTCTTATCAAATATAAACCCAGAAACTCTCCTACCTATTCTAACTATTATTCTGCAAATTCTAACATGGTATCAGAGCTTGGTTTTCGTTCAAGAAAATTCTCTGTTTATTCTTGCAATAACTTGTTCTAATCTACTCACTCTGAGATTAATTAATCCTCAAAACTATGTGGTGCTGAGTTGTGAGAGGTTAGGATAGGTTATTTCTTGAGAATTACTCAACTTTCTTCCCAAACAAACCACTTTCTCTATCTACTCTTGCAATAACTTTTTCTAATCTACTCACTCTGAGATTAATCAATCCTCAAAACCAAGTGGTGCTGAGTTGTGAGAGGTTAGGATAGGTTATTTCTTGAGAATTACTCACTTCATTCCTCAATTCAGCTACTCAACTCTCTTTCTAAACAAACCACTTTCTCAAAACCCTTACCATTTGCTTTCATCCAGTGGTTAATAGCTATACCCAACGGTCCCTAGCTCAAATTCAAACAAAAACGTGTGTAAACACCATGGAAAGCTCAAGAGTGGTTGTTCCAGTGACACTGAAAGGGGTCAACTACCTTTTATGGGCTAGAACCACCAAGACAGTGTTGTGTAGCCGTGGCTTATGGAGCCACATCCTCAAGAGTGAAACTTCCATTGCCATGACTGAAGAAGGTGGCCAAGAAGCCGCCATCATGAATAAAGACCGGTGGTTTCAAGAAGACCAACTGGTGCTATCCATGATCCAAAACTCCCTTGAAGCATCTCTCCTTGAAGCTTATTCTTATTGTGAGACAGCCAAGGAGTTATGGGAGACACTTCAAAATGTTTATGGCAACACTTCCAATCTCAGTCGTGTCTTTGAAGTAAAGAAGACCATTAATGAGTTAACTCAAGAAAACATGGAGTTCACTCAACACTTTGGCAAGTTCAGATCATTGTGGGCTGAACTTGAAATGCTTAGACCAAGCACCATGGATCTCAAGGTGCTAAATGAAAGACGTGAGCAAGATAAGGTCTTTGGACTCCTCTTGACTCTAAACCCAACTTACAATGATCTTATCAAGCACATCTTAAGGTCAGACACTCTTCTAAGTCTTAAAGAAGTATGCAATAAGATTCAGAAGGAACAAGGATCATTAGGCCTCTTTGGAGGCAAAGGAGAGCTCATCACAGCCAACAAGGCAAACACCTACCAGAAAGGAGGCTTGAACCGTGGGGAAAGAAGAGGATTCTGTGATTATTGCAAGAAAGAAGGCCACACTAAGGACAAGTGTTGGATTCTCCATCCACACTTAAAGCCAAAATGGGTAAACCAACCAAGAGCCAATCTCTCCCAAGAAGCAACTCATGAGGCAAGAGCCAAGGCTAGCACTAGCTTATCCACGCCAACCAATGAAGAAGGGAAAGCCCTTGCAACATTTCAACAAGAATTCGTTAGAAAATCGGACTTTTGATGCACTGATAAAAGAACTTAAGGAAGCTAATACCTCTGGTAACTCTTTTCAAGCTCTAAATCTCACTAAGCCACTTATTGTAGATTCAGGAGCTTCTCATCATATGATTATTGACAAAAATCTACTTATCAATATGAAACCGGCTTTAGGAGATGTAGTAATAGCTAATGGTGATAAGATACCAATAAGAGGAATTGGAAACCTGAAATTGTTTAATAAAGAATCAACAGCCTTCTATATGCCAACATCCACCTCAAACTTGCTAAGTGTTAAGAAAACAACCTCTGATCTTAATTGCTATGCTATCTTTGGTCCTAATGATGTTTACTTTCAGGATATTAAGACTAATAAGGTGTTTGGAAAGGGAGTGTCCAAGGATGACTTGTATGTGCTTGAAGACACACAACCAGATTTCTCTTTATCTATTGCTTTCAACTCTGTTTTGAATAAGGCTAATAGTGCTATTTGGCATTCTAGATTAGGACATCCTCACTCTAGGGCTTTAGAACTATTGTTGCCAAGTATGTCTTTTAAAAATGATGAATGTGAAGCTTGTATACTAGGTAAACATTGTAAATCAGTGTTTCCTAAGTCTACAACTATATATGAAAATTGCTTTGATCTCATTCACTCTGATGTTTGGACTTCACCATGCACATCTAGAGACAACCATAAATACTTTGTTACATTCATAGACCAAAAATCGAAATATACTTGGGTAACACTATTGCCAACAAAAGATAGAGTCCTAGAAGCCTTCACTAAATTTCAAATGTATGTGACTAACCATTATAATGCCAAGATCAAAATTTTTAGATCAGATAATGGAGGGGAATATACAAGTCTAGCATTCAAACAGCACTTAGATAAACATGGAATCATCCATCAAACAAGTTGTCCTTACACGCCCCAACAAAATGGAGTGGCTGAAAGAAAAAACAGGCATCTCATGGAAGTGGCACGGTCTATCATGTTCCAAAGCAATGTCCCAAAGAAGTTTTGGGGAGATGCACTTGTTAGCGCTTGCTACCTCATCAATAGACTCCCCACAAAAATCTTGGAGGATTTATCCCCATTTGAGGTACTTAATAAGAGTAAACCATCTATTTCACACTTACGTGTCTTTGGGTGTGTTTGTTATGTTCTTATTCCAGGAGGACAAATGAATAAGTTAGAAGCAAGAAGTGTGAATGCCATGTTTATAGGGTATTCCACTACCCAAAAGGGATACAAGTGCTACAATCCAGAGACTAGAAAGGTGCTAGTCTCACGAGATGTGAAGTTTGTAGAAGCAAAGGGGTTCTATGAAGATAAGAATTGGGATGATCTTAAAGATCTCTCCCAATCTCCATCAGACCGAGCTACCAATCTTAAACATCTTATGGAGAACCTAGGAATCTCATTCCCTAATGCACCAGCTGCTTCTCCATCACCAGCCACTTCTCCTCCTCCTCCTTCTTTTGATGTTGCCCCGGCTACTCCTCTTGATCATGAGGGGGCACAGAGGATGAACAAGAGATTGCATCTGAATCACACGACCAGGATGCAAGCTCTAGTGTCCATAATCAAGAAGAATATGCGCCAGAAGTTCAGACTGAGGAAGAAGAATATCAAGAAGAACAAGTGGTGCTAAGGAGAAGCCAAAGGGAGAAGAAACCAGCCTCAAATTGGATCAATACCAGAGTCTACTACAATGCACAAGCAGTAGCCCATCCAACACAAGTAATTTGCTCTCTAGCTCATATTCCTTCAGAACACCAAGCCTTTACAACAGCTCTAGATCAAGGGCAGGTTCCAAGAGACTATGAGGAAGCTAAGGAGCATAAGGTGTGGAGAGAAGCAGTTAGGGCTGAATGTAAGGCCATGGAGATCAATCACACTTGGGATGAAGCTGATCTACCTAAGGACAAGAGCACAGTGAGCTCAAGATGGATCTTCACCATCAAATACAAAAGTAATGGAGAGATAGAACGATACAAGGCTAGATTGGTAGCAAGAGGGTTCACTCAGACCTATGGAGAAGACTACCATGATACATTTGCACCAGTAGCCAAACTACACACTGTAAGAGTTCTTCTATCTCTTGCTACTAACCTTGAATGGGAGTTATGGCAGATGGATGTCAAGAATGCTTTCCTACAAGGAGAATTAGAGGATGAAGTCTATATGACACCTCCACCTGGTCTTGAAGACACAGTAACTCCAGGAAAGGTTCTAAGGCTAAGAAAAGCTATCTATGGACATAAACAATCACGAAGAGCTTGGTACCACAAGTTGAGTATGACACTGAGAGATAGAGGCTTTAGGAAGTCTGAAGCTGATCACACTCTCTTCACACTCCAAAGCCAATCAGGTATGGTAGTCATTCTTATTGAAAAACATGTTTCTTAAGAGATTAAGGTAAAGAGAATCATGTTTAAGAGTTTAGAGATTTCGAATACAAGTTTTTATTTATTGATTGCTTGATTACATAATGACCATTACATAAGCTTAAATAGGATAGATTAGGAGGAATATCCAGAGCATCTACTTTAGCATCTGAAGGCGTGGCATGGTGAGCTGGAGACGCCCGTTGGAGCAGATTAGGAAGCCTTATCCAAGCCTTATCCATTCGCCTTCTAGAACCGCCTTTAGCCTTCATAAACACTTCTTCATTCCAACACTCCCCCTCAAGTTCAATCATGGATGAATGGTTGAACTTGGATATCATGAGAAACCACCTCATTAAAAACCTTAGAATGCAAAACCCAGTGGGACAAAAACATTCTAAGGGAAAAAGAGTATGGTTCTCATGACAAGGAGAGATTAAGGATTTGGAATTACCATGAGTCCATGCTTTGGTAGAATGAACTCACAGACTTTCAAACTGGCTGCCTTGGTGAATATATCTGCCAATTGCTCAGAGCTTCTTGTAAAACATGGTAGTATAACTCCTTTCTCCACGGCTTCTCTAACTTTGTGACAATCAACTTCAATGTGCTTAGTCCTCTCATGGAATACTGAATTTGAAGCTATATGAATCGCTGCTTGATTATCACAGTGCATTGTGATAGGAGTCTTCACTTCAATTCCCAAATCTTGAAGAAGAGCCTTGAGCCATATGCATTCGGTGGTTAACTTCCTCATTGCCCTGTATTCAGCTTCAGCACTTGAGCATGAGACATCCTTCTGCTTCTTGGTTTTCCAGGTAACAAGATTGCCTCCAATGAAAGTGCAATATCCAGTAGTGGACTTCCTATCATGTCTGTCTCCAGCCCAATCAGCATCACAGTATCCAACCACTTCAGTGTTCTTGTTGTTCCCCATCCAGATTCCGTGAGCATGAGTCCCCTTGAGGTATCTTAGAATCCGATCTATCATCCTCCAGTGACACACCTTAGGTGTTTGCATATGTTGGCTTACCTGATTCACAGCAAAGCACAGATCAGGTCTAGTTATAGTTAGATAAATTAGCTTACCAACTACTCTTCTGTAGAGTTTGGCATCTTCAAAGACGTCATCTTCCTGCTCCCCCTGAGTTCCAGCTTTATACCCCTCTTCTAATGGAGTCTTAGCTTCCTTGGCTTGTAACATCCCTGCATCTGTTAGTAAATCAAGAATGTACTTCCTCTGAGAGATAAACAAACCATCATTAGTCATGCATACTTCAATTCCAAAAAAATACTTGAGTTCTCCAAGATCTTTGATGTCAAAAACAGATTTCAAGTATTCTTTAGTGGAAAGAATTCCTACCTTGTCATTCCCTGAGATGATAATATCATCTACATAGATGAGAATGACAACAATACCTGCTTGGCTCTGAAATGTGAACAAGGTACGATCAGCTTCTGATCTTCTGAATCCTTTATCTCTCAGTGTAACACTCAATTTGTGATACCAGGCTCTGGGAGACTGTTTGAGACCATAGATTGCTTTCCTCAATCTTAGAACCTTCCCTGGAGTGACAATATCTTCTAGACCAGGAGGTGGTGTCATGTACACCTCTTCCTCTAATTCTCCTTGAAGGAAGGCATTCTTGACATCCATCTGCCATAGATCCCATTCTAAGTTGGTAGCAAGAGAAAGAATGACTCTTACTGTATGGAGCTTGGCAACCGGAGCAAAGGTGTCTCTGTAGTCGTCTCCATACGTCTGAGTGAAGCCCCTGGCAACAAGCCTTGCCTTATATCTCTCCACCTCTCCATTGCTTCTGTATTTGATTGTGAACACCCATCTAGAGCTTACTGCCTTTTTGCCTTTTGGTAGATCAGACTCATCCCAAGTATGATTCCTTTCCATAGCCATTCTTTCATCAGCAACCGCCTCTCTCCATACTCTGTGTTCCTTGGCCTCCTCATAGTGTTTAGGAAGGCATTCTTGATCCAAGGTTCCAATAAAAGCCTGATACTTCACCCTTTTGGATGAGCAACAGCTTGATTGTTGTAATAGACCCTCGTGCTCTTCCAGTGTTCAGGTGGATACTTCACCCTTTTGCTTCTCCTTAATTCAACTGCTTCTTCTTCTTGAGCGGTTTGATCAGGTTGGTTGTTTTGAGCAGCTGGTGATGAAGATGTAGATTGCTGGCCCTGATTGTCCTGATTGTGGACTTCTGAGTATTCAGGAATAGCATTCCCCCCTTCATGATCAGGACAATCACTTGGTTCATCCGGCCATGTTGTTGATTCTTCTGAAACTGGTGCTGTAGGAATAGAAGTCTGCTGAGGAATATGATTGAGACCGAGATCCTCTAGAAGTTGTCTGAGACTGGAAGCTCTATCTTCTGAAGAAGATGATATATCCTTAATGTCTTCCCACTTCTGTCTTTCATAGAAACTTCTGTTTTCTAGAAATTGAACATCTCTTGACACCATAACTCTTCTTGTATCTGGTACATAGCACTTGTAGCCCTTCTGTGTTGGAGAGTATCCAAGAAAAATAGCCTTTATGCTCTTTGCATCTAACTTACTTCGGTGGTCACCTGGGATATAGACAAAACACACACATCCAAACACTCTTAAATGATCAAGAGAGGGTTTAGTTTTATTCAGTACCTCAAAGGGTGACTGATCAGAAAGAATGCGAGTAGGTGTTCTATTGATGAGGTAACATGCCGTGACTACTGCATCACTCCAAAACCTCTTTGGAACATGCATATGAAACATTAACGTCCTAGCCGCCTCCATCAAGTGCCGGTTCTTTCTCTCAGCCACACCATTCTGCTGAGGCGTATAAGGGCAGCTTGTCTGATGTGTAATTCCTTTCTCAGCAAGAAAGTGTTTGAATCCATGGCTCATATACTCTCCTCCATTATCTGACCTTAAACATTTGATTTGAACATTATACTGGTTAGATATGTGAGAGTGAAAGTTCTTAAAAGCATCTAGAACCCTATCCTTAGATGGAAGCAATGTAATCCAAGTGTATTTTGACTTCTCATCAATAAAAGTAACAAAGTATTTGTGATTATCTCTTGATTCACATGGGGATGTCCAAACATCAGAATGAATAAGTTCAAAACATTCATTGTAAATCGTTTTAGATAAGGGAAATACACTCCTACAATGTTTACCAAGGATACATGCTTCACATGAAGCATTACTAAACGAAATCTTAGGAAATAACAGTTCTAAAGCTTTTAAGTGAGGATGACCTAGTCTAGCATGCCATAAACCATTCTCACGATTGGAAGCATTAAGGCTAGATGCATTATTGAAAACAGAACTACTAGAAGCTAATGAAATAGGCTGAAGATCTTCAAGCACATATAGATCATTCTTTGTTCCTCCTCTGCCAAGGACTCTCTTTGTTTCAATATCCTGAAAGAAAAAATCATTAGGCCCAAAAGTAGCATAGCAATTAAGATCAGTGGTTGTTCTTTTCACAGACAGTAGATTTGAAGTAAAGGATGGCATAAAGAAGGCTTTTGATTCCTTTCCAAATAATCTAAGTTTGCCAATTCCCTTAATAGGTATTTGTTCTCCATTAGCTATCATCACATTCCCTAAAACCGGTTCTATATCACTAATCAACCTAGAGTCACTGATCATATGATGTGATGCTCCTGAATCAACTATTAATGGTTTTAAGGCATTCAGATCATGATAGGAGCTAGTAAGAGAAGCAGTATAAGTGTGACCAGAAATACCAGACTCCTTGAGAGCTTTGATAAGAGCTTCAAGGTCGGATTTGGTGACTACATCACTTTGAACTCGGTTCCTTTCATCTGATGCATTGTGACTATAAGCGCCATTCGGACTTGAACTCCCCCGGTTAAGGCTGATTTGATTTGCACTGCATTATGCTCCCTCATGATGTGGCCCATATTGTTTAGTTTGCTGCAAGTTGAGCTGAGTAATGTTTCCTTGAAAGCCATTCCCTTGAGTTGTTGAAGCCATGCGTGATGATACATCTTGTGAAGAGTGAACCTTTGAATCTTTCCACCAAGTAGGTTTTAAGTGTGGATGAATCAACCAGCATTTCTCTTTGGTATGTCCTTTTCTCTTGCAATGATCGCAAACTGGACCCTTCCTAGTTTCTGGCTTGTGCCAAACCTTGTGAGCTGCAACGATATCTCCTCGGTTTCCAAATAAGCCTTGAGATCCTTGTTCTTTCTGTATCTTAGCACACACATCCTCAAGACTTGGCAACCTATCTTCTCTAAGAAGATGCTTAATGAGGTCTGTATAACTCGGGTTTAGTGTCATGAGCAAGCCAAAGACCTTATCTTGCTCTCTCCTTTCATTAAGAGTGATAGGATCAATGGTACTTGGTCTTAACATTTCAACCTCTGCCCATAGAGCCCTGAATCGACCATAGTGCTTGGTGAATTCCATATCCTCTTGATGAAGATCATTCAGGGCCTTCTTAACCTCAAACAACCGCATGAGATTAGATGTGTTCCCATATACATTCCTTAATGTATTCCAGAGATATTTGGCAGTTTCACAGTAGGAGTATGCTTCTAACAAGGATCCTTCAAGGGAGTTTTGAAGGATGGAGAGCACTAGTTGATCCTCTTGAAACCACTTGTTCATGGCGTCTATAGTAAGTTGTCCTTGATCTCCGAGAGCTTCGTCTTCAGCAGCTTCTCTTGGTGCTTCATCAAGGAGAACATGAGTCCATAAGCCCCTACTACACAGAGTAGTTTTCATAGTTCTTGACCATAACAGGTAGTTTAGCCCCTTTAGTATAACTGGAGCTACAATCATTTTTGCAGTTTCCATCGATATGCTTGGGTGGTACGGATCTCCTTCAAACGCGGCTTCAGGCGGGAAGAGCAGGGTTTTTATTTTCTACCTTAAATCCTTCCTCCTTGCCTTGAATCTATGCACTAGTTGCTTAAAGTCTGAATGAGAGTCTTTTCTTCTGGAAATGAGCCTTCTTTCTTGAAGATCGCGGCTTAGTACGGATCCTGGTTTGCGAGAGGATGAGGAAGACGAGTACGGACACCTAGCAAAGGTCCATCCTTCAGCTGTTTTTCGTGGCTTCAACTCAAGAAGAACTGATGTAGAAGACTTCTATGGCCAAGGATGAAGGATTGAAAGAGTGATGAACAAGAATCGAGCTCTGGTCCGTACAACAATGGCGTGGTTCGACCAAGCCTTTTCTGCGATACGACCAGGAGTGACCAGAACCTTGCTAGAGACCGACCACACGCAACCCGACTCGTTCCACTACTGTTTTAAAGCTAAAATACGTGACCTTGAACCAAAAACAGCGACCTTGAGAGCTTAGAGCCGTACAACAATGGTGTTTTAGTGGGTTTTAAGAATGAAAAAGAAGTCCTTAAGCTTTTAAGAAGAACAAACAATAATCGCCTCTAATCTTCCATAACTCATTATCAACAGATGAATGAAGATAATAGAGCTTAGAGTGGATAGATTAAGATTCGTTTATTGTTAGTAACAACAAGAACTTCAGGAAAGAAAGAGATTTGCGGATGAATTAGTGGCCTAGGAGCATGTAATGCTCTGATACCATATTGAAAAACATGTTTCTTAAGAGATTAAGGTAAAGAGAATCATGTTTAAGAGTTTAGAGATTTCGAATACAAGATTTTATTTATTGATTGCTTGATTACATAATGACTATTGAGTTAGAAAAGGAAATAAAGAGAAGTGGTCAACTAGTTCTTAAGTTGGGACACAGCCTTAGGCAGCCCAGGGAGACTTAGCGATTGAGACATGGAATGGCCCAAGGTGAAGTTAGGACATGGGACGGCCCAGGGAAGACTTGGTGTAGCCCAATCACTCAAAATGTTCTAGAAGGAGTCTTGGCAAGAGGAGAGGACCGTTGAAGACTTTGACAAGACAGGATCACGTGTGGAAGCAAGCTCCCACCCGTTAGGAGCTGTCACCATCACGCTTTGGATCCAGCACTCTCTCCCCTTTGTTTATTGTTTATGTCCCTATCCTGCGAATACCTAGCTGACTAAGTGTCTGCCTATAAATATCCTTCACCTAATGTTGTAGAGAAACTAACTAAGGAAATAAACTTCTTCCTTGTTCTTCATCTCTCTCATTCTCCATTAAAACTCCTGTCCAAACTCTTCCATACTTTCCTAAACTCTTAATTCCGCAAATATACACATTCTTTCATGGTATCAGAGCATGGAATAAACATCCATTGCATCTAATCTTTCTAATTCATCCTTTCTCATTCGCTTTACACAAACGATTTGCTATTATCCAGTGGGTAAAGAGTTTGTCCAACGGTCCAAACATTCTCAGCCATGGAAAACTCAAAACCTTTGGTTGTTCCAGTTATCCTAAAAGGTGGGAACTACTTGTTATGGTCAAGAACCACAAAGACCGCCCTGTGCAGCCGTGGACTGTGGAGCCATGTTGTTGAAGAAGCCGCTCACATGAAGACGGCTGATGAAGATGAGGAAGAGGCGATGATGGCTGGAAGAAACAAGTGGTTTCAAGAAGACCAGACCGTCTTAGCCATCCTCCAAAACTCTCTTGAAGCTTCTATTCTTGAAGCCTACTCGTATTGTGAAACAGCCAAGGAGCTGTGGGAAACTCTTCAAAACGTCTTTGGGAATATCTCCAATCTCAGCCGGGTGTTTGAGGTCAAGAAAGCCATTAATGACTTGAGCCAAGAAGATATGGACTTCACCAAACACTTTGGAAAGTTCAGAGCCCTATGGGCAGAGTTGGAAATGTTAAGGCCAAGTTCAGTAGACCCCATGGTCCTTAATGAACGCCGAGAACAAGACAAGGTGTTCGCCCTGTTGCTGACCTTGAACCCAACCTTTAATGATCTTATCAAGCATTTGCTGAGAGCTGACAAGCTACCAACCTTGGATGAGGTGTGTTCACAAGTCCAAAAGGAACAAGGGTCTTTGGGGCTCTTTGGAAGGAAGGGCGAGTTGATCACAGCCAACAAAGGAGAACTAGCCACGGCAAACAAGAGCAACTTCAAGTATGAAGACAGGAAGATGTTGGTGTGTGATCATTGCAAGAAGAGAGGACATCTCAAGGAGAAATGCTGGATCTTGCATCCCCACCTCAAGAACAATCAGTGGAAGGAGCCAAGAGCCAACTACTCGTCTGAAGGAAGCTCCCAAGCCACGCACCACACAGACCCTTCTAAGCGCATATGGCCGAATGGGGAAGGATCATCCATAGCAGCCTCCTCTGAATTTGTGAAGAAGTCAGACCTGGAGGCCATCATCAAAGCCTTAAAAGAATCTGGTAACTCTTATCATGCATATAAAATTCAAAAACCCTTGATTGTTGATTCAGGTGCTTCACACCATATGATTAGTGATATACAATTAATAGAGAACTTAGAACCTGCATTAGGGAATGTTACTATAGCTAATGGTGAAAAGGTTCCAATCAAAGGGATAGGAGATTTAAAACTGTTTGATAAGAGTTCTAAGGCCTTTTACCTACCATCCTTTACCTCAAACTTGTTATCTGTTAGGAAAACGACTTCTGATCTTAATTGTCATGCAATTTTCAGTCCTAATGAAGTTTGGTTTCAGGATATTAAGACAAGAGAGGTACTTGGACAAGGAACAACTAAGGATGGACTTTATGTGTTGGAGGATACTAAGTCTCCATCTTCTCTTTTAAGCGCTTTTAGTTCTCTTGTGGCTACTGCAAATAATGCAATTTGGCATGCTAGATTAGGACATCCACATTTTCGTGCTATGAATCTTTTGTTGCCTGATGTTAAGTTTCAAAACAATGAGTGTGAAGCCTGTATATTAGGCAAACACTGTAAGTCTGTCTTTCCTAAGTCTACTACAGTTTATGAGAAATGTTTTGATTTGATTCATTCGGATGTGTGGACATCACCTTGCATTTCAAGAGAAAATCACAAATACTTTGTCACATTTATAGATGAGAAGTCTAAGTACACTTGGCTAACCTTAATTCCATCTAAAGACAGAGTTCTTGAAGCCTTTACCAACTTTTATAATTATGTCACTAACCATTATAATGCTAAAGTTAAAATCTTAAGATCAGATAATGGTGGTGAATACACAAGTCAAGCCTTCAAATCCCTCTTATCCAAACATGGAATTCTTCACCAGACAAGCTGCCCATATACACCACAACAAAATGGTGTTGCTGAGAGAAAGAATAGACATCTTATGGAGGTGGCCAGGTCCATGATGTTCCACACCAATGTGCCCAAAAGATTCTGGGGAGATGCTGTGGTTGCGGCTTGCTACCTGATCAACCGCTTACCAACCAAAATCCTCCAAGACATATCACCCTTTGAGGTACTTAACAAATCCAGGCCTTCTATTACTCACCTAAGAGTCTTTGGATGTGTGTGTTATGTTTTGGTTCCAGGAGAAAACCGCAATAAACTTGATGCCAAGAGTATGAAAAGCATGTTTCTTGGCTACTCCATCACACAGAAAGGATACAAGTGTTTTGTTCCAGAAACGGGCAAGGTTTTGGTGTCTAGGGATGTAAAATTCTTGGAAAGCAAAGGGTACTACACTGAAAAGGATTGGGATAGTCTAAAGGAGTTATCAACCTCTCAGTCTGACCGAGCAGCCAATCTAAGGAACCTATTAGAAACGCTTGGTATCACCTCCTCACCACATCCCACTGGTCATGAATCATCCTCAGAAGCCTCTGGTCTTGCTCCTGAGGGGGAGAATTCACATACTACTAGTGATCATGATCAAGTCTCATCGGCTCATGAGGATATGGAAGTGGTTTCAACAGAAAATGATCAGGAGGGAACCAATACTCAAGATGATGAACAATCCACCGATCACACCACTTCAGAAGCAGAAGTAGTACCTTTGAGAAGAAGTCAGAGAGTAAGGAAGGATCCATCCAACTGGGTTAACACCAGAGTCTACTTCAACAGTCAGGCGGTTGCTCACCCTACTCAAGCCGTGTGCTCCCTAGCTCACTATCCGGATGACCACCTAGCCTTCATTGGTACACTTGATAAACATGAGGTACCTAAGACGTATGATGAAGCTAAAGAACACAAGGTATGGAGAGATGCCGTAGGAGAAGAACATGGAGCTATGCAAAGGAACCATACATGGGATGAAGCTGATTTACCAAAAGGGAAGAAGGCAGTAGGATCAAGATGGGTCTTTACCATTAAGTACAAAAGTAATGGAGAGATTGAGAGATACAAGGCCAGGCTAGTAGCTAAAGGGTTCACCCAAACCTATGGAGAAGATTACTGTGACACCTTTGCACCAGTGGCCAAACTTCACACAGTGAGAGTCTTACTTTCCCTAGCTACAAATCTGGAATGGGAATTGTGGCAGATGGATGTGAAAAACGCATTCCTTCAAGGAGAACTAGAAGAGGAAGTTTACATGACACCACCTCCAGGCCTTGAAGACACAGTTACACCAGGCAAAGTTCTAAGACTTAGAAAGGCAATCTATGGTCTAAAGCAGTCTCCAAGGGCTTGGTACCACAAACTTAGCTCAACACTTCTCAGCCGCGGTTTCAAGAAGTCAGAATCAGATCATACTCTCTTCATCCTTACAGGCCAGAAAGGTATTATAGTCATTCTCATATATGTAGATGATATTATCATCTCTGGGAATGACAAGAAGGGAATCCTTGATACAAAAACTTACCTTAAATCCATATTTGATATCAAAGACTTAGGAGAACTCAAATACTTTCTTGGGATAGAAGTGTGTAGATCAAAGGAAGGATTATTTTTATCACAGAGAAAATATGCACTTGACCTTTTGAGTGAAGCAGGTGACTTAGGAGACAAACCAGTGATGACACCCATTGAGGACTCATACAAGACTAATAGACAGGGGGAGCTTGAAGATCAACCATTTGAAGATGTGACTCAATACCGCAGGATGGTTGGTAAGCTCATATATCTTACAATTACAAGACCTGACTTATGCTTTGCTGTGAACCAGGTTAGCCAACACATGAAAGCTCCAAGAATGCAGCATTGGAACATGGTGAACCGCATACTCAAGTACATCAAGGGAGCTCCAGGCCAAGGCATTTGGATGGGTTGCAATGGGAGCTCTGAGATTGTTGGGTACTGTGATGCGGATTGGGCAGGCGACCGTGATGACAGGAGGTCTACCACAGGATATTGTACATTCATTGGAAGGAACTTGGTTACTTGGAAGAGCAAGAAGCAGAAGATCGTGGCATGCTCTAGTGCTGAGGCAGAGTACAGAGCAATGAGGAGGCTCACAACAGAGTTAATGTGGCTCAAGAACTTGCTTAAAGACTTGGGAATAGAATCACAATCTCCTATCACAATGCATTGTGATAACCAAGCAGCAATTCACATTGCTTCAAACTCAGTCTTTCATGAGAGGACCAAACACATAGAGGTGGATTGTCACAAGATCAGGGAGCAAATACAACTAGGAGTGATCCTACCGTGTTATACCAAGAGTTCAGACCAGCTTGCTGATATCTTCACCAAAGCAGCCAGCTCCAGGGTTTGTGAGTTCGTCCATGACAAGCTTGGACTCACAAACCTTCCTTACCAATAGTCCTCTTAACAGTGAAGGCCATACTCTTTTTCCCTTAGTATGTTTTTATCCCAAAGTGGTTTTTCATATTAAGGTTTTTAATGAGGTGGTTCTTCATTGTTCCAAGATAAACCATTCATCATGGTTGATCTTGAGGGGGAGTATTGAGTTAGAAAAGGAAATAAAGAGAAGTGGTCAACTAGTTCTTAAGTTGGGACACAGCCTTAGGCAGCCCAGGGAGACTTAGCGATTGAGACATGGAATGACCCAAGGTGAAGTTAGGACATGGGACGGCCCAGGGAAGACTTGGTGTTGCCCAATCACTCAAAATGTTCTAGAAGGAGTCTTGGCAAGAGGAGAGGACCGTTGAAGACTTTGACAAGGCAGGATCACGTGTGGAAGCAAGCTCCCACCCGTTAGGAGCTGTCACCATCACGCTTTGGATCCAGCACTCTCTCCCCTTTGTTTATTGTTTATGTCCCTATCCTGCGAATACCTAGCTGACTAAGTGTCTGCCTATAAATATCCTTCACCTAATGTTGTAGAGAAACTAACTAAGGAAATAAACTTCTTCCTTGTTCTTCATCTCTCTCATTCTCCATTAAAACTCCTGTCCAAACTCTTCCATACTTTCCTAAACTCTTAATTCCGCAAATATACACATTCTTTCAATGACCATTACATAAGCTTAAATAGGATAGATTAGGAGGAATATCCAGAGCATCTACTTTAGCATCTGAAGGCGTGGCATGGTGAGCTGGAGACGCCCGTTGGAGCAGATTAGGAAGCCTTATCCAAGCCTTATCCATTCGCCTTCTAGAACCGCCTTTAGCCTTCATAAACACTCCTTCATTCCAACAATTCTCATTTATGTAGATGATATAATCATCTCAGGGAATGACAAGGTAGGAATTCAATCTACTAAAGATTATCTTAAGTCTGTTTTTGATATTAAAGACTTAGGTGAACTTAAGTACTTCCTAGGGATAGAAGTATGCCGAACAAAAGAAGGCTTCTTCTTATCACAAAGGAAGTACACACTTGATCTTCTAACTGATGCAGGAAAGTTAGAAGCCAAACCAGCAAAGACTCCCCTAGAGGAAGGCTATAAGGTGGAATGTGAGGGGAAGCTTGGAGATGAACCGTTTGAAGAAACCAAACTCTATAGGAAGATGGTTGGTAAGTTAATCTATCTAACCATTACTAGACCTGACTTGTGTTTTGCTGTGAATCAGGTCAGCCAACATATGCAAGCTCCAAAATTGCAACACTGGAATATGGTGGACCGGATCTTGAGGTACCTCAAAGGAACCCATGATCAAGGCATTTGGATGGGATGCAATGGGAGCTCAGAGATTATAGGATATTGTGATGCTGATTGGGCTGGAGACAGAAATGACAGAAGATCAACAACAGGATATTGCACATTCATTGGAGGCAATCTAGTCACTTGGAAGACAAAGAAGCAGAAAGTGGTCTCCTGCTCAAGTGCTGAAGCTGAATATCGTGCCATGAGAAAGCTGACCACTGAACTCACTTGGCTCAAGAACCTTCTCAAGGATCTAAACATAGAAGTCTCAACACCAATCACCATGCATTGCGACAATCAAGCAGCCATACACATAGCATCCAACAATGTGTTTCATGAGAGAACCAAACACATTGAAGTTGACTGTCACAAGGTCAGACAAGTAGTGGAGCAAGGCATAATCTTACCGTGCTACACAAGAAGCTCAGATCAACTCGCAGACATTTTCACCAAGGCTGCAAGTCTCAAGGTATGTGAGTCCATCCTCCCAAAACTTGGACTCATCAACCTTCCCAGCCAATGATTCTCCTAATCATGGAGTCCACACTCTTTTTCCCTTAGTATGGTTTTGTCCCAATGGGTTTTCCATTCTAAGGTTTTTAATGAGGTGGGTCTTCATGGTTCCAAGCTTAACCATTCATCTCATGGCTAAGCTTGAGGGGGAGTGTTGGATTGAAGCCTTAGGTTTGAAGCTGAAAAAGTTAATGAAGCCCAAGCCCAAATCAGAAGTTCAAGGTCTGTGCATTAGGCTGAGATAATGAAGTGAAGCCCAGGGTCTGTCCACACATGTGCAACACAAGGCCTGAATTAAGTAAGCCCAAACAAGCCCAAAACTGTCCAAGACACCTTCTAGAAGTTCTCCTAGGCGTGGGTTTGGAGAGGGAAGGAAGAGTCACATGTTGGCTTAACCAATTTGAATTTCTAGCTGTTAGGAGCTGTCACTTTCACCATTTGGTGAAGTGCCTTTGTCTTATCTCTATTCTTTGGCTATAAATACATTGTATGCTCACCATAAATCAATCAAGGAAATAGAATCCTCCTTCCATACTCTCTGTCTCACAATCTCTCTATTATTCTCACTCTTGTTCTTCCCTTATCAAATATAAACCCAGAAACTCTCCTACCTATTCTAACTATTATTCTGCAAATTCTAACATTTGGTCCTCTCATGGAATACTGAATTTGAGGCTATATGAATTGCTGCTTGATTATCACAGTGCATTGTGATAGGAATCTTGACTTCAATCCCTAGATCTTGAAGAAGAGCCTTGAGCCATATGCATTTGGTAGTTAACTTTCTCATTGGCCTATATTCAGCTTCTGCACTTAAACATGAAACAACCTTCTGCTTCTTGGTTTTCCAGGTAACAAGATTTCCTCCAATGAAAGTGCAATACCCAGTAGTAGACTTCCTATCATGTCTGTCTCCAGCCCAATCAGCGTCACAGTATCCAACAATCTCAGTGTTCCTGTTGTTCCCCATCCAGATTCCTTGAGCATGAGTCCCCTTGAGATATCTTAGGATTCGATCTATCATCCTCCAATGGTACATCTTCGGTGTTTGCATGTGCTGACTTACCTGATTGACAGCAAAGCACAAATCAGGTCTGGTTATGGTAAGATAAATTAGCTTACCAACTAGTCTTCTGTAGAGTTTGGCATCCTCAAAGGCGGCGTCTTCTTGCTCCCCCTGAGTTCCAACTTTATACCCTTCTTCTAGTGGAGTCTTAGCTTCCTTGGCTTGCAACATTCCTGCATCTGTTAGTAAATCAAGAATGTACTTCCTCTGAGAGATAAACAAACCATCATTAGTCCTGCATACTTCAATCCCAAGAAAATATTTGAGTTCTCCAAGGTCTTTGATGTCAAAAACAGATTTCAAATATTCTTTAGTAGAAAGAATTCCTACCTTGTCATTCCCTGAGACGATAATATCATCTACATAGATGAGAATGACAACAATACCTGCTTGGCTCTGAAGTGTGAACAAGGTATGATCAGCTTCTGATCTCCTGAATCCTTTATCTCTCAGTGTAACACTCAATTTGTGATACCAGGCTCTAGGGGACTGTTTGAGACCATAGATTGCTTTCGTCAATCTTAGAACTTTCCCTGGAGCAACAGTGTCTTCTAGGCCAGGTGGTGGTGTCATGTACACCTCTTCCTCTAATTCTCCTTGAAGGAAGGTATTCTTGACATCCATCTTCCATAGATCCCATTCTAAGTTGGTGGCAAGAGAGAGAATGACCCTAACTGTATGAAGCTTGGCAACTGGAGCAAAGGTGTCCCTGTAGTCATCTCCGTATGTCTGAGTGAAACCCCTGGCCACAAGCCTTGCCTTGTATCTTTCAATTTCTCCATTGCTTCTGTATTTGATTGTGAATACTCATCTAGAGCTTACTGCCTTCTTGCCTTTTGGTAAATCGGACTCATCCCAAGTATGATTCCTTTGCATAGCAAGTCTTTCATCAGCAACAGCTTCTTTCCAAACTCTGTGTTCCTTAGCCTCCTCATAATTCTTAGGAACACGTTCTTGATCCAAAGTTCCAATGAAGGCCTGATGTTATTGAGCAAGGCAATGACTTGAGCATCACGGCTTGTCATCATATTAAGCAAGGCATTGACTTGGGAATCACGGCTTAGGCTGTGCAGTTCAAGAATCGCCAGGTCCAGTGATGTGCAGCCCACTCTGAATTAATCTTATATGGCCTTGGTTCGCTTAGGAAAAGTTGTGACAATAAGGAAAGCTTCTAGAAGGAGAGTGAGGCTGCAAATGGAGTCACGGGTGGAGAAGACCGTTGCTGAGCAGTCACTTTCACACCTTGGGCCTGCTCCCATGTCACTTTCCTATTTGAATTTCTCTATGTAATCCTCTGCCTATATTAAGGTCGAATCCCATATTGTAAGAAATACACTTTTAGCAATAAACTCTTCACTTTATTCTTCCTGTCTTCTCCCTCATTCTTCTTGTCGAGCTTCACCATGAAACTCACCTAGTCTCTCCTCTTACTTCCGCAAATACAACATGGTATCAGAGCAATCTTGATCCATAATCTCCTTTATACTCCTTCATACTCTTTAACACTCCTTCACCTCACGCCATTAGCCTCCTTACTCAAGAACACTCAAATTCTGGGCTCATCCGCTATTGACCAGTGGTTAATAGCAAAAGTTTCTCCAAAATCTTCCCTAACTCACTTCGAATTCTCTCTAGGTGTGTAACATACATACCGACTCTTCAAATAAACTTTCCTTATCTTACTCACTCTGAGATTGTAACAATCCTCAAACATCCATTTGGTGTTGAGTTGTGAGAAGATAGGACTGGTTATTTCCTGAGATTATCCACCATTCTGTTAAATTCATCTCTCCATCTTCATCCTCCTTCAAACCGTTTTCTTAAAAACCTAGCCATCTCTCTTTAACCGCTGGACAATAGTATTAACCAGTGGTCCATAATCTTGAAATTTGAAATCCAGAAAGAACCGCCATGGAGAGCAACAAACAACTCGTCATTCCCATCATCTTGAAGGGACAGAACTACTTGCTGTGGTCTAGGACAGCAAGGACCGCGTTGTGCAGCCGCGGACTTTGGGAGCATACTCACAAAACTCTTGCCCCAAAGGAAGACTCCACAAATGAAGAAGAAACGGTTGCTCTAGCTGAAGAAACCAAATGGTTTCAAGAAGATCAAACCGTGTTGGCCATACTCCAAAGCTCCCTTGAAGTTTCCATCCTTGAAGCCTATTCCTATTGTGAAACCGCAAGGGATCTCTGGGAAACTCTCAAGAATGTGTATGGCAATGTGTCTAACTTGACTCGGGTATTTGAAATAAAGAGGTCCCTCACCACACTTAGCCAAGAAGATGGAGACTTCACTAAACACCTTGGCAAGTACCAAGCACTTTGGGCAGAACTAGAAGCCCTCAGGCCCAACACCATGGACCAAGCGGTCCTACTTGAGAGAAAAGAACAAGACCGTGTGTTTGGTCTCCTGCTCACCTTAAACTCCATGTATAATGACCTAATCAAGCACCTCCTCAGGTCAGACAAGCTCCCAAGCTTCGATGAAGTGTGTGCACAGATTCAAAAGGAGCAAGGTTCGCATGGTCTCTTTGGAGGAAGAGGTGAACTCCCTACAGCCAACAAGGTCATGTTCAGAAACGAAGATAAGCGAGCATGGATATGTGACCATTGCAAAAGAAAGGGACACAACAAAGGGCAGTGCTGGATTCTCCATCCCCACCTCAGACCAAGCACACCAAGGCCACCTACCAATCGCTTTCAAGGAGGGTCCAAGGCAAACCTTGGCCAGATAACACCCAATGAACCGGGACAAGCTGGTCCATCAAGAAGATATGAATATGGGGCTGCTATGACCGCCAGTGTTAAAAACTCCTCTACACCATCTCCAAATGATGTAATGAGAAGATCGGACCTGGATGTCATTCTCCAATCCATTGCTTCCCTCAAGGAGTCTGGTATCTCTCTCTACTCTCATAGACCTAGTCAGGCTTTAGTTGTTGACTCAGGAGCTTCACACCACATGATTAGCAATCCTGATCTATTAAGCAATCTAGAACCAGCTCTAGGTAATGTAGAGATAGCTAATGGAACAAGAATACCGGTCAAAGGAATAGGCAACCTTAAGCTATTTGATAAAGAATCCAAAGCTCTATTTATGCCTAGCTTTACTTCTAACTTATTATCAGTGAAAAAGGCTACTACTGATCTAAATTGTTATGCCATATTCAGTCCTAACAATGTTCACTTTCAGGATATTGAGAGCATGAGACTGCTTGGGAGAGGAGTAGCCAAAGATGATCTATATATCCTGGAAGACACTTCTCTTAGTAGTTCACCACCTGTTTCTTTTAATTCATGTTTTTCGGTTAAGCTTGATGCAATGTGGCATGCTAGGTTAGGTCACCCTCATTTTCGTGCACTAAAGCTTATGCTACCCAATGTTTCTTTTGAGAATTCTAGTTGTGAAGCTTGTATTCTAGGGAAACATTGCAAATCCGTTTTTCCTAAATCTACCACCATCTATGAAAAATGTTTTGATCTAATCCACTCAGATGTTTGGACCTCACCTTGCATATCTAGAATAACAACAAATACTTTGTGACCTTTATAGATGAGAAGTCCAAATACACATGGCTCACCTTACTACCATCTAAAGATCGTGTGTTTGAGGCATTTACAAAATTTCAAAACTATGTTACTAACCATTATCAAGCTAATATTAAAATTTTGAGAACAGATAATGGAGGTGAATATATTAGCCATCAATTCAAGGAACACCTCTCTAAACATGGAATTTTGCACCAGACTTCTTGCCCATACAATCCACAGCAGAATGGCGTGGCCGAGAGAAAGAATAGGCATCTCATGGAGGTGGCCCGTTCCATGATGTTCCACACTAGTGTACCTAAACGTTTTTGGGGAGATGCGGTCATGACCGCTTGCTATTTAATCAACCGCATACCCACCAGGATCTTGGATGATCAATCACCGTTTCAGGTACTTAACAAAACTCCACCAGTGGTTGATCACCTTAGGGTATTTGGATGTGTGTGCTTTGTGTTGATTCCAGGAGAGCTAAGGAACAAGCTGGAAGCCAAAAGCACACGGTGTATCTTCATTGGGTATTCATCAAGTCAGAAAGGGTACAAGTGTTTTGACCCAACCACCAATAGAACCATGGTCTCCAGGGACGTAAGGTTCTTAGAGGAACAAGGATATCATGACAAACAGGACTAGGCCAGCCTGAAAGACCTTGCTAAGCCTTCTGATCAGGCAGCTAGCCTCCGGTTCCTCCTAGATCATCTGGACCATTATAGATCTACCCCACCATCAGGACAACACCCGCAGCCTTCACCTCCATCAGACCACACTCCTGCCGTGTCTAGTCATGAAGAGACCTCGGATTCACCAACTCCACATGTCGTGACTCACCCGGATCCTCCACAAGAGGACGGTCAGACCGTGGCGGCAGATGGAGAAGCTGGTCCACCAGCCCTTAGGCGAAGTACTAGACTGAGAAGGGATCCATCAAACTGGATCAACACCAGGGTGTACTATAATGCTCATGCCGTGGCCCATCCAGTTCAGGCAACATGCTCTCTTGCCCTTGTCCCATCTGATCATCAGGCCTTCCTTGGCAAAATTGAGAAAGACACCATTCCTTCGTCCTATGAGGAAGCCAAGCAACTGAAGGTTTGGCGAGATGCTGTTGCTGATGAAGTAGGGGCCATGGAACGAAACCACACATGGGACGAAGCTATTCTACCTAAAGGCAAACGTGCGGTCAGTTCCAAGTGGGTGTTCACTATCAAGTACCAGAGTAATGGAGAGATAGAACGCTATAAGGCAAGACTGGTCGCTCGTGGGTTCACTCAAACATACGGCCAGGACTATGGTGACACATTTGCACCGGTAGCTAAGCTCCCAACAGTGAGGGTTGTCCTCTCCCTAGCCACCAACTTGTCCTGGGATTTATGGCAAATGGACGTCCGCAATGCTTTCCTTCAGGGGGAGCTTGAAGATGAAGTTTATATGACACCACCCCCTGGCCTTGATAACATTGTGGCACCCGGCAAGGTTCTTCGGTTGAGAAAAGCCATTTATGGCCTTAAACAGTCTCCCAGGGCTTGGTATCACAAGCTTAGCTTTACCCTTAGGGATCATGGCTTCAGACGATCTGAGGCTGATCACACATTGTTCACCCTCCAAAATGACCAAGGTATAGTTGTTGTCCTCATCTATGTAGATGATCTTATCATCTCCGGGGACAACCAGGTTGGTATTCAACATACTAAATCCTTTCTCAAATCCACCTTTGATATCAAAGACTTAGGGGAACTAAAGTATTTTCTTGGAATTGAAGTATGCCGCTCCTTGACAGGCCTTTTTCTTTCCCAACGAAAATACATTACTGATCTTCTCACTGAGACAGGTTATCTAGACGCCAAACCAGCCAAGTCACCTGTAGCAGATGACTACAAGGTCATTCGAGAGGGGGAGAATGCAGCTGAACTCTATGAAGATGTTGCACAATACAGACGGCTTGTGGGTAAGTTAATATACCTGACTATCACCAGACCTGATCTATGCTTTGCTGTGAATCAGGTCAGTCAGCACATGAAGACTCCTACAAAACATGACTGGAACATGGTTGAGAGGATCTTGCGGTACCTTAAAGGAAGCTTAGACCGTGGCATCTGGATGGGCAAGAACCATGACACAGAAATAGTTGGGTACTGTGACGCAGACTGGGCTGGAGATAGAGTTGATAGAAAGTCCACAACCGGATATTGCACCTTCATAGGAGGCAACTTGGTCACTTGGAAGACCAAGAAGCAGAAAGTGGTGGCATGCTCAACAGCTGAAGCAGAGTACCGTGCAATGAGGAAATTAACAAATGAATTGACATGGCTGAAGGCACTCCTCAAGGATCTCAACATTGATCAAGATACTCCAATTACTATGCACTGTGACAACCAAGCAGCCATCCACATTGCAACCAACTCAGTTTTCCATGAAAGAACCAAGCACATAGAGGTGGATTGCCACAAAGTCAGGGAAAAGATTGAAGAAGGAGTGATCCTTCCTTGTTACACAAGGAGTGAAGACCAATTGGCTGACATCTTCACCAAGGCTGCCAGCTCCAAAGTTTGCTCTCACATATACAGCAAGCTTGGGCTGATAGACCTTCCACAGCCGTGATCTAGCCTTCCCTAATCCATAAACATCATACTCTTTTTCCCTCATCATAGTTTTCTCCCAAAGTGGTTTTTCTATGATGAGGTTTTTAATGAGGTGGTGCCTTATGGATTTCCAAGCTTAGCCTCTCCAATGCTAAGCTTGAGGGGGAGTATTGAGCAAGGCAATGACTTGAGCATCACGGCTTGTCATCATATTAAGCAAGGCATTGACTTGGGAATCACGGCTTAGGCTGTGCAGTTCAAGAATCGCCAGGTCCAGTGATGTGCAGCCCACTCTGAATTAATCTTATATGGCCTTGGTTCGCTTAGGAAAAGTTGTGACAATAAGGAAAGCTTCTAGAAGGAGAGTGAGGCTGCAAATGGAGTCACGGGTGGAGAAGACCGTTGCTGAGCAGTCACTTTCACACCTTGGGCCTGCTCCCATGTCACTTTCCTATTTGAATTTCTCTATGTAATCCTCTGCCTATATTAAGGTCGAATCCCATATTGTAAGAAATACACTTTTAGCAATAAACTCTTCACTTTATTCTTCCTGTCTTCTCCCTCATTCTTCTTGTCGAGCTTCACCATGAAACTCACCTAATCTCTCCTCTTACTTCCGCAAATACAACAGATGTTCCTGAGGTATGTGCACCAAGTTACATACAGCCTGTTATGGATGTGCCACAGCCTGGTTGTTGTAGTAGACCCTAGTATTTTTCCAGTGTCCAGGTGGGAACTTCACCCTCTTTCTTCTCCTTAGCTCAATCGCACCTTCTTCTTGATCGGATTGGTTGTTTCCTTGTGGAGCTGATGATGAAGTTGTAGATTGCTGTCCTTGGTTGTCCTGATTATGAGCTTCTGAGTATTCAGGAATATCATGCCCCCCTTCATGATCAGGACTCTCACTTGGGTCATCCGGCCAGGTTGCTGATTCTTCTGAAACTGGTGCCAGAGGAGTGGAAGTCTGCCGAGGAGTAGAGTCATAATGCTGTAGACCAAGATCCTCTAGGAGTTGTCTAAGACTGGTAGCTCTATCTTCTGATGGTGTTGAGATGTTCTTAATATCTTCCCACTTCTGTCCATCATAGAAACTTCTATTTTCTAAGAATTGAACATCTCTTGACACCATAACTCGCCTAGTATCTGGTACATAGCACTTGTAGCCTTTTTGTGTTGGAGAATACCCAAGAAAAATGGCCCTTATACTATTTGCATCCAACTTATTTCTGTGATCACCTGGAATATAGACAAAGCACACACACCCAAACACCCTTAGATGATCAAGTGAAGGTTTAGTTTTATTAAGTACCTCAAAGGGTGATTGATCAGAAAGGATGCAAGTAGGAGTTCTGTTGATGAGGTAACATGCTGTGACCACTGCATCACTCCAAAACCTCTTTGGGACATGCATATGGAACATTAAAGTTCTGGCCACCTCCATCAAGTGCCGGTTCTTTCTCTCAGCCACACCATTCTGCTGTGGTGTATAAGAACAACTTGTCTGATGTGTAATCCCTTTTTCAGCAAGAAAGTGCTTGAATCCATGGCTAATATACTCCCCACCATTATCTGACCTTAAACATTTGATGTGCACATTATATTGGTTAGATATGTGTGAGTGAAAGTTCTTAAACGCTTCTAAAACCCTATCTTTAGATGGAAGCAATGTGATCCAAGTGTATTTTGATTTCTCATCTATGAAGGTAACAAAGTATTTGTGATTATCTCTTGATTCACATGGGGATGTCCAAACATCAGAATGAATAAGTTCAAAGCATTCATTATAAACCGTTTTGGATGAGGGAAAAACACTCCTACAATGTTTACCAAGGATACATGCTTCACATGAGTCATTATTAAACGAGATCTTAGGGAATAAAAGTTCTAAAGCTTTCAAGTGGGGATGACCTAGTCTAGCATGCCATAAACCATTTTCACAATTAGAAGCATTAAGACTAGATGCATTATTAACAATATAACGACTAGATATAGGCTGGAGATCTTCAAGCACATATAAGTCATTCTTTGTTCCTCCTCTGCCAAGTACTCTTTTGGTTTCAATATCCTGAAAGAAAAAATCATTAGGCCCAAAAGTAGCATAGCAATTAAGATCAGTGGTTGTTCTTTTTACAGACAACAAATTTGAGGTAAAGGATGGCATAAAGAAGGCTTTTGATTCCTTTCCAAATAGTATAAGTTTGCCAATTCCTTTAATAGGTATCTGTTCTCCATTAGCTATCATCACATTTCCTAGAACCAGTTCTATATCACTAATCAACCTAGAATCACTGATCATATGGTGAGATGCTCCTGAATCAACTATCAATGGTTTTGAGATATTCAAATCATCACAAGAGCTAGTGAAAGAGGCAGTATAGGTGTGACCAGAAATACCAGACTCCTTGAGAGCTTTGATGAGAGCTTCAAGGTCTGACTTAGTCACAGCATTGTTTGGAGGCTGGATCCTTTCATCTGATAAGTTGTGACTGTATGAGCTGATCTGACTGGAACTTCCCCGGCTAAGGCTGATTTGATTTGCACTGCATTGCGCCCCCTCATGGTTTGGTCTGGATGTATGCTGCGAGTTGAGCTGGGTGATGCGTGATGATATATCTTGTGAAGCATGGGCTTTTGGGTCTTTCCACCAAATCGGCTTTAAGTGTGGATGAACCAACTAACATTTATCCTTGGTGTGTCCCTTTCTCTTGTAATGATCACACGCAAGACCTTTCTTTGTTTCCGATTTGTGCCACACCTTGTGAGCTGTGACAATCTCTCCCTTGTTTCCAAACAGACCTTGAGATCCTTGTTCTTTCTGGATCTTGGCACACACATCTTCAAGACTTGGCAGTTTATCTTCTCTGAGGAGATGCTTAATGAGGTCTGTATAGCTCGGGTTTAATGTCATGAGCAAGCCAAAGACCTTATCTTGCTCTCTCCTTTCATTAAGAGTGATAGGATCAATGGTACTTGGTCGTAACATTTCAACCTCTGCCCACAAAGCCCTGAACTTCCCATAGTGCTTAGTAAACTCCATATCCTCTTGATGAAGTTCATTTAGAGCTTTCTTCACTTCAAATATGCGCATGAAGTTTGATGTATTTCCATACACATTTTTAAGTGTGTCCAACAAGGATCCTTCAAGGGAGTTTTGGAGAATGGAGAGGACTAGTTGATCCTCTTGAAACCATTTGTTCATGGCTTCAGTGGTTAATCTTCCTTGGTCACCGAGAGCTTCATCTTCTATAGCTTCTCTTGGAGCTTCATCAAGGAGAATATGGTTCCACAAACCTCTACTACACAAGGTAGTTTTCATTGTTCGTGATCATAATAAGTAGTTTAGCCCTTTTAATATCACAGGAGCTACAATCATCTTGGGGTTTTCCATTTTTTTTTTAAAGAACAAAGTCAGCTATGGCTTGGCTTGTATGGAATGAGTTTTGAATCGCAGCTTCAGGCGGGAAGATTAGGAATAGATTTAAATCTAAAAAAAATCTTTCTTTGAGCTTGTATATCTTGTCCACTCAATCTTGAGAAAGGAATCTTCTTAGTGTGAAAAAGGAGCTGCCTTTCGACCGGGTAGTGACTTGTACGATTTCTGGTTCGCGGGTAACTTGGGAAAGATGAGTACGGACAAGAGCAAAAGGTGTCTCCTTTCACTTGTCTTGAGGTCAGGATCCAAGGCTGCTTGCAAAGAGAGATAAACGAACACACGAGTTCTTGTTTTAAGGACTCGCCAAGCTATATCGCAGCTCTCGTCCGTACATCCATGGCACGGTACGATCCTGCTTCGACCAGAAGTGACCAAAAATAGAATAGAAGCGTCCCAACACGTTCTGGTTCGATCAACAGCTATGATTTAAACCAAAAGATGGGACCTTGACCAGAAACGAGCTATCTTTGGAAGCTTGAGACCGTACAACAATGGTGAAAGAGGGTTTAAGAAAAGGAAAACTGCGAATGAAAAACAAGTCTTAAGCTCAAGGGAAACAAACAATAACCATAACTAATCTCCCATAACTCATCACCAAATGGGTCTTTGAGGATTTTAATCTCAGAATGGGTAGATTAAGAGATGTTTATTATGAGTTTTCAACAAGAGCCAAAGAGAAAATAAGATTTTGCGGAAGTTTTAGCACTTTAGGAGCATAAGATGCTCTGATACCATGATGAAATATGAGTTTGTTTAAGAGTTTAGAGGAGAGTTTAAGAGATTCATGAGACAAGAATAGAGAGAATAGTCTTTTTATTTCTTGCTTGAATTACATAATAACCATTACCTAGTTTAAATAGATAGATTAGAAGGAATATCCAGAGCATCTACTTTAGAATCTAAGGGCGTGGCATGGTGAGCTGGAGTCGGCCGTTGGAGCTGGCCAGTGTGGCCTTATCCATTCACCTTCTACAACCTATCTCCCTTTAGTCTTCATAAACACTCTTTAATTCCAACAACCTCGACGTTAATTCTTTATCAAATCGTGTTTTTCAAAAGCCTAAACTCAAGCTCGTCGAGTCTAGTTTCTGTTTAAAGAAAGCAGAACTCAATTCCATTAATATTGAAGGATGTTATTGAAGTTTTCCTCAGAGACATCCAAAATTGTCCTTATCAAGATCCTGGTGATATAATTCTAATCCTCTCTTAATTTTCTTTAATTCTTTGAATCTAGAAAGTTAAATTAGGATCTTGTGTCTCCACGAATTTTGACTTCAATCTGATAGGTTTAAGAATTCAAATTGATTTTCTTGTTTACCTTGTTAATTTCTTGAATTTCTTTAATTAAAAGAATTTTGGAAATTTGATTAAATCTTTAATAAAATCGAAATTTAGGCTTGATTTAATTTTTTGAATTGGATAAGGTCTGTTAGAAATAGATATTGTTGGTTGGAGTTTTTTATATATGTTGCAGGAGTTGGATGAAGTTAGTTGAAGGGAGTTAGGTTGTTGACTTGGTTGGCAAGAAACTATCATGTGCCAGCTAGTAATGAACCATTGCCCAAGTTGTTGGATCCTAATGAGTTCGAAGAGAAGAGCAAGATGAAGCAATTCTGGAGACCAAACAGTATCAACAAGAACAAAGCTATGGAGGCTGTGGACAGAGGCGTCTTTGTACCTGACCGTTCCTCTGCTTACGTCGATATTCCCATGTTTATTGGCTATAACGTGACCATATCAGCATATCAACACATCATATGCACGAAATGTGCCTTCAACTTCTCGAAAAATCATCTGAAGCCAGGAATGTGTGTTCTTGATTTCGGCTCCGGAACTGGGTACTTGACTGCTTGCTTTGCGGTTATGGTTGGTTCCCAAGGACGTGCTATTGGTGTTGAACACATACCTGAATTTGTGTACAACGGATCTTAGCCTCGCTGGACTCTTCAAAGGCTTCCCTGGAGCGTGGATCATTCTCTCCAGCAATCAGACTCTGCTTCGTCATGATTCTAACGTGACACAACTTCTCATCTCTCAGGGAGAAGTGAACCATCAAAACCACCAAGAAGTTGTACGATATCTGTATACTATAAATGATTCTAATGGAAACAATTGGCCTAGCTACGTTGCCAACAACGTGTACTGCATTCATCTATCGACGCTTGTGGATATTCAAGACCAAATGGTTATGTATTATGGACTCTGCATCTTTGCAAACCGGACAGTGGCTAGTGGTATAACGGATGGATGCGATAGTGGTTACTGGAGAATCATCAAACGTGATAAGCTGATCAAGTTGCAGACCAGGGCGATGGGTGTGAAGACGGTTTAGTCAAAGGTGATTTGAAGAAGGAAGATGGAGACGAGACTAGAACTCTCGCCATTGTGTTTGACGCAGTTTGCAATTTGCAATTCACGTGTCTCTAAAACTCCGTTGTGCTTCTGGATTGGCTCACCTGGAGCTGAAGAAGTATAAGCTTGCTGCTTATGTTGCAAGTCAATGGGAAGTCATTGTCAACATCAAATTCCAGAATTTCTTGGAAGCTTCAACATCTCAATAGGAAGCAGAGCTATGCAGGAGTGTGATAGCGCAAGCAAGAAGGAGATACATGTGTTGTTGCTGCTTGGAGGATTGGTCAGAATCTGTGGACACGTGACTATGCAGGTACTTATGATACACGTGTCCTCTTCAGAAGTGATGATAAGCCTTCTTCAGGAGCAGATTAATGCATTGCTTGATGAAAGAGAGAATCTGAAGATCAATACCTCAAGAAGCAGTTCATGCACGGAGGAAGTGGTTATAAGGTCTTCTAAGATGGAAAATGGAAAGAAGAAAGGTGTGAAGAAAGGATAAACCTTTTAAGATGGAAGGTTCAATTGATTTTACCTAAGTTGTTGCTCTAAAGGAGGAGACATTTCTGGACCACCAAAGGCACTTTGAAAGCAACATAATGAAAGAGATTGCCTACATCAGAATCAGTTCCTAAACTTAAATGCAAAGACCTAGTATCAAAGTCTTATGCATTCAGGCTATTTCTAAACTCTTATCCAACTACTTTATTGATTTCGTTGATAGTTGTGTGAGTTAGATCTCTAGGAATTATGGTTGAGAATTTTAGAGAGTTTAGAGAGATTTAGGGAGTTTAGGGAGTATGAGAGTATAAGAGAACATGTTTTTTATTATTCGAAATGCTTGAATACAAGAAGGTGATAAACCTAGGTGCTTCTACTTTTGGTAAAGAGGTAAGGACTCCTTTTGTGCTGGCGGCTTCCTTCCCCCTTTTGTGCTAGCATGGATGAGTCACCAGCCCTTCTAGAAGATCCTACTAGCCGTTAGCACCCTCATTTCCTTTGATTGAATGCACCTTCATTCCAACACTCCCCCTCAAGTTTGAATCATTGGAGAATGATTCAAACTTGGACACCAAGAGGATTCACCTCATTAAAAACCTTAGAATGCAAAATCCAGTGGGACAAAAGCATTCTAAGGGAAAAAGAGTATGAATCCTTCTTGTTAGGGAAGTTACTGGAATGGGAGAGAAGTGAGTCCAAGCTTTGAATGAATGAACTCACACACCTTAACACTTGCTGCCTTGGTGAATATGTCGGCCAGTTGATCAGAACTCTTGGTATAGCATGGAAGTATAATTCCTTGAACCACTGCCTCTCTCACCTTATGGCAGTCAACTTCAATGTGCTTAGTGCGCTCATGAAAGACTGAATTGGATGCAATATGAATAGCTGCCTGGTTATCACAATGCATTGTGATCGGTGTGTTGCTTTCAATGTTGAAGTCTTTTAGAATAGCCTTTAGCCATATGCACTCAGTGGTTAGTTTTCTCATGGCCCTGTACTCGGCTTCAGCACTTGAGCAGGATACTACCTTCTGTTTCTTGGTTTTCCAGATAACAAGGTTTCCTCCAACAAAGGTGCAATAGCCTGTGGTTGATTTCCTGTCTTTCCTATCCCCAGCCCAATCAGCATCACAGTAGCCAACAATCTCAGCATTCTCATTCTTTCCCATCCAAACTCCTTGAGTATAAGTTCCTTTGAGATATCTTAGGATGCGTTGAATCATCATCCAGTGGTTCTTCTTAGGCTCTTGCATATGCTGGCTTACCTAATTCACAGCAAAGCATAGGTCAGGTCTTGTAATTTTTAAGTAGATAAGCTTACCAACAAGTCTTCTATAGAGCTTAGGATCTTCAAATGCGTCTCCTTCTGGCTCCCCCTCAGTTTCAGCTTTGTAGCCTTCCTCCAAGGGTGTTCTAGCCGCTTTTGCTTCCATCATTCCTGCATTGGTTAGTAAGTCTCCAACATACTTTCTTTGTGAGATAAACAATCCATCTTTAAACCTGCATACTTCAATACCCAAGAAATACTTAAGTTCACCAAGATCTTTTATATCAAACATAGACTTAAGATATTCCTTTGTAGATGCAATTCCTACCTTGTCATTCCCTGAGATGACTATATCATCTACATATATGAGAATGACAACTATACCTTCATGGCTGTGGAGAGTGAACAAAGTATGATCGGATTCAGATCTCCTAAAGCCCCTGTCTCTGAGAGTAACATTCAACTTGTGGTACCAGGCTCTAGGAGATTGCTTCAGTTCGTAAATCGCCTTTCTTAGTCTTAGAACTTTCCCTGGTGCAACAGAGTCTTCCAATCCAGGTGGTGGAGTCATGTAGACTTCTTCTTCGAGTTCTCCTTGTAGGAATGCGTTTTTTACATCCATTTGCCATAGCTCCCATTCCAAGTTCACAGCAAGTGAGAGAACCACCCTGATTGTGTGCATCTTTGCCACAGGAGCAAATGTGTCTCTGTAGTCATCTCCATAGGTTTGAGTGAAGCCCCTTGCAACTAATCTAGCTTTGTACCTTTCTATTTCTTTATTACTTTGGTACTTAATCGTGAAGATCCATCTGGAGCTAACGGCCTTCTTCCCCTTAGGTAAGTCTGACTCATCCCATGTATGGTTCTTTTCCATTGCTTTCCTTTCCTCAGTCACTGCATCACGCCAAACTTTAATGTCTTTTGCCTCATCATAGTTTCTAGGCACAGTTTCTTGATCTAAACTTCCAATGAAGACTTGATGGCCCTGAGGAATTTGCACTAACGAACACACGGCTTGAGTGGGGTGAGCTATCACATTATTGTTGAAGTAAACCCTGGTATTCTTCCAGTTTTCAGCTGGAAATCGTTGTCGAGTACTTCTTCTGAGCTCAAGGGGAGCTTGGTCTTGATTTTGGATAGGGCATTGAGTGCTTTCTGAACTTGATCCAACTTCAGAACTTTGAGTACTTCCTGATCCAGGTTCTGAGTTTCTTGGTATATTACTCTCAGTCTCTGCCTGATCTTTCTCCGATTTAGAATCCATCTGACCAATGTTGGAATCCTCTTGATCATGACCAGAGAATTGCCCCCCCTCAGGATTAAGAGGATGGTGAGGAGAATGACTAGGAGGACCTTGCGATGAAGAAATGCCCAGACCCTCCAGAATCTTTCTCAGGTTTTCAGCCCGATCAGAGGAGTGGGAAGATATGTCTTTGATGGAGTCCCATGTCCCATATTCAAAGTAACTGGTGGTCTCTAAGAACTTGACATCCCGTGATATGAGAACACGATTAGTATCAGCATTGTAGCATTTATAACCCTTCTGTGTAGTGGAATATCCCAGGAACATGGCTTTAGTACTTTTGGCGTCTAGTTTTGTCCTTTGTTCTCCTGGAATCAACACATAGCAAACACACCCAAATACTCTAATATGATCCAGTTGAGGTTTAGACTTTGTAAGTACCTCAAATGGGGATTGGTCTAGCAGATTCTTGGTTGGAATTCGATTGATCAGGTAACAAGCTGTGAGTAATGCATCTCCCCAGAATTTCTTAGGCACCTTCATATGAAACATCAAAGCCCGAGTGACTTCCATGAGGTGCCTGTTCTTTCTCTTAGCGACGCCGTTCTGTTGGGGAGTATATGGGCAACTTGTCTGATGCTCAATTCCGTGTTTGTTGAGGTAATGTTTAAATGTTTTGCTAGTATATTCTCCCCCGTTGTCTGATCTAAAACACTTAACCTTAGCATTATACTGGTTAGTGACATAGTTATTAAAGCTCATGAATGCTTCCAGAACTCTACCCTTATATGGCATTAAGGTTACCCAAGTGTATTTAGACTTCTCATCAATGAAACTAACAAAGTATTTCTGATTATCTCTAGAGGAACATGGAGCGGTCCATACATCAGAGTGAACAAGATCAAAGCAGTTGTCATACATTGTGTGAGACTTAGGAAAAACAGACCGACAGTGCTTTCCTAGGATACATGCTTCACATAGATCGCTATTGAAAGACATCCTAGGAAACATTATTTCTAAAACTTTAAGATGAGGATGACCAAGCCTAGCATGCCATAAACCACCATTCATCTTAGAATTATTCAAATTGGAAAAACAAGTAACTAAACGACTAGGAGAAAGGTCTTCAAGCACATAGAGATCATCTCTTGTTATTCCTTTCCCAAGTACCTCCTGAGTTTCAATATCCTGAAACACAAAGTCATTAGACCCAAAGATAGCATGGCAATTTAAATCGGTGGTGGCTCGTTTAACAGACAGAAGGTTTGAAGTAAATGATGGCATATAGAAAGCTCTTGATTCTTTGTTGAATAGCCTAAGGTCGCCTATACCTTCTATTGGTACATGAGTATCATTTGCAATCAGAACACTTCCTATGGCTGGTTCAACATTTTTAATTAAGTTTAAATTGCTGATCATATGATGGGATGCTCCTGAGTCTACTATCAATGGTTTAGACTTAGTGAATGTATTAAATGAAGCATGCAATGATCTACCGATTATAAAATTACCAGAGTTATCTTTGAAGGCTTTGATGAGTGCCTCTAGATCAGATTTCTTGACATACTCTGACTGGACTGGTTGATAAGCCACGATTTGAGCCGGTTGAGCTGGGGTTCCTCCACCGGTCCCGGATGAATTTGATGAGCTTGTTGGAACATTAGTGAGCTGGTGAGAGAGACCCTTTCTGTGATAGTGTCCTATCTCATGCGAGTAGTGAGCTCTCGGAGTTTCCTTCCATTTGTTTGGTTTTAAGTGTGGATGGAGAATCCAACACTTATCCTTTGTATGACCTTTCCTTTTGCAGTGATCACACACTAGGTTCTTCCTTTCTTCTGGCTTGTAAACTCCTTTATTTGCCGTGAATATTTCTTCTGATTGCTTGTGCATGCCTTGATGAGCAGTGATTAGGTCGTCTTTCCTTCCAAATAGCCCATTTGATCCACTTTCCTTTTGAATTTGAGAACATACATCCTCTAGAGAAGGGAGTTTGTCTGATCGGAGGATATGCTTGATTAAATCATTGTACGCTGGACTGAGGATCATGAGGAGGCTAAACACTTTGTCCTGCTCTCGCCTTTCTTTAATGACTTCTGGATCAAATGAGGTTGGCCTAAGCATGTCAAGCTCTGCCCAAAGAGAACTGAACTTGCCAAAGAGGACAGTGAAATCAGCATCTTCTTGGTTAAGGTTGTTGATAGCTTGTTTGACTTGGAAGATGCGGCTGAGGTTTGAAGTGTTGCCATAGACTTTCTTGAGGATTTCCCACAATTCCATTGAGGTTTCACAGTGAGCATATGATTCAAGAATAGGACCATCCAAGGAGTTTTGAAGGATTGAAAGGACATAGAGGTCTTCTTGGTGCCACTTCCTTTCATCGGTCACCATCATTTCTTCTTCTCCTTCTTCATTTTGAATGAAACATGGAGGAGCCTCGTTAAACTGAAGATGGTCTCCAAGCCCTCTGCCTCCTAGGGCTGTCTTAATCATCCGAGACCATAATACGTAGTTAAGTCCTTTGAGAATGACCAGAACAGAGATTTGATGAGAGTTATCCATTTTTCAAGCTTGTAGACCGTACAACAATGGAGTTTGAAGCTTGAGACCCACGTTTGGCTTAATGAAATGAGCCTGAGCAGCAGAGAGAAGGTCGAATTGATGTAGAAACGTAGAATGGAACGGTGTTATCTTGAAAGGAGCAGCCTTTTTGCTTGGTTCAGCTTTCTCTTCTAGATCGATTTGAAAAAAAATGGTACGGACAGAATACCCACTTTCGCAGATGATATTCAGGACTTCATCTTTGTGGATTCAAGTGTTGAACTTGTGGATTAGACTCTTGAGATGAAGAAAGACCGGAAAGGAACAACCTTGGAAGAGTTTTCGTGAGGTGTACGGATACTGGGTTTCGAGAGTAAGCGCGAAGAAGACGAGTACGGCCGGTTGTTGATGGAGAGTAATACTCTGTCTTTTGAACCACCGATTGTACGGCCGGTTGTCTGTGCCGAAAGGATGAGTCTTCTTCACCTTCCTTTGAGCAGAAATGACTTGGACCGAGAGTTAATGAAAGACTTGGTCCGTGCAACAATGGCGAGACTAAGATGGCTAAGATACTAAGCTACTAAACACAAGCGATAACCGTGTCTAATCTTCCTCAACTCATTTCCTATGGATCTGAGGATCTTAGATCTCAGAGAGTATAGACTAAGACATGTTTATCTTCAAGGTAAGCGCTTGATTCTTAGCTTTGGATTCGAATGTAAAAAGGAAAAGAGTTTTGAGTATTGCGGATTATGAAGAGTGAAAGAGCGATTGCTCTGATACCATGAGAATTTTAGAGAGTTTAGAGAGATTTAGGGAGTTTAGGGAGTATGAGAGTATAAGAGAACATGTTTTTTATTATTCGAAATGCTTGAATACAAGAGAAGGCCTAAGAGGTCCTTTTATAGCAAAATAGATAAACCTAGGTGCTTCTACTTTAGGTAAAGAGGTGAGGACTCCTTTTGTGCTGGCGGCTTCCTTCCCCCTTTTGTGCTGGCATGGATGAGTCACCAGCCCTTCTAGAAGATCCTACTAGCCGTTAGCACCCTCATTTCCTTTGATTGAATGCACCTTCATTCCAACAATAGTTTCTAGGTGGATAGTAAATCATGAATATTATTGAATTTTGTTCATGTATTTAGAAATTGGTAGAATGAGACATTTTGAACTTATTTTAGCTAGATGAATCATTTGTTCATGAATTGCGTTGATCCTAGGGGAAGAGAACCTTGTCTTTTACTTAGGAAAATAAGTTTAAGAAGGCATGTTCAATCCAAAAGTCCTTAGGCAGTGTTTAAAATTAAGTTTGGTTACTCTTAATCAATCTCTTTCACTCACTATATTTTGTTTAGAATCTGCCTATTCTCAACAGGTTCAAAGACTTAAGATGGGAGTTGATGTTTTGCTTCATTGTCTAACAAAGGCAAAAGAGAGCAAGTGAAAAAGGCACAACACATGGAGAAGAAGTTAGAACCAATGGCCACCAAGAACAGCCACCACAAGGAGTGGAGAGGAAAGACTGGTGGAATGTGATGAATCAGCTCTCCCATGGAGTAAGGTGACCTTTGGTGTGTGCTTGAAAAGAAAATCAACAAAGCACCCATGCTACAAGTTTAGATCATAATCAATCCCAAAGGAGGAAATTCACAAAGACTTATCAAAGTCTTAGCAAAGGCTATCTCTAAACTTTCTACTTATTCCTTGATTGATTAAAATTTCTCATCTAGAAATGTTCATAGGATGAAAGAGAACCTAGGAAGACTATGCATTGGATTTAGAACCTAGATGGATCCAAAATTTACCTTGACATTCATCATAATTCTCTATAATTCTTCATCAATTATACTTTCAATCTCCAAATCTCTTATTCTTCATATTCTTCAATACTTCAACTCTCTTAATTCTCAAATCATTTCACAGATACTTACTATGTTCTTCTTTATGTTTAAAGGATAAAGAAGACCACTTTGAGATATTCATTAAGTGTATGCTTATTCTTCCAAACTTGACTCTTATTCTTAGTGTCAAGCTTGTGGGGGGGAAAGAAAATAAGCATCTAATCTAGAACAAGCTGGCTGTGACAAGGAGGCACATGATGATGATCAGAGGCAGATGATGCTGATCAGGCCTCAGTTCGAATTGGTACATGGCCGTGATGTTCTAATGTTTTCATGCGGTTCATGAAGTTCATGTATGGACAAGGTTTCATACTGGATCATGGTTATTCCAAGATGTTTTTTCTTGGAAAGTAAGCACAAGAAGTGTGCCCAGTCTGGATCATGGTTATTCCAAGATGTTTTGCCTTGGAAAGTAAGCACAAGAAGTGTGCTCATTCTGATTTTCTAATGGAGGCTGTGAATAAGGTCATCCAATTCTTCTGTCATCAAATGAGGATAGAACCAATGGCCATCAAGCTACCAAATCTTATGGAGAAGGAGTAAGCTGGTGGAAAGTGATGAATCACCTCATGACAAAATTCTCTGATCAAAGGTTCTATCTAGGATAAGTTCTTTAATTCTATGATTTTAGGTTGAGAATTTGGCTAGATATTATACTTGATACCAGACTTGATCTTATTCAAGTTCTGGAATACTAATCTTTATTTTTGAGTTGCTATGATGTTTTAGATCAGGAAGTGATGGAAAACAATCATAAGCATGACTTACCCTACATCATTTAGTGGAAGCATGGTGGGAAAGTGTATTAGGAGATAAGTGTGCTCACTCTACTCAAATCTAGTTCTACAATCTTATTCTCTTGAGTTAGGCTTATTGAAAGTAGAAAGTGAAGCCAAAATGAAGCTAGCCAAAGTGGATCCAAAACATATAAGGGAAGAGAACCATGTGATCATGATGAATCCATAAGAAAACCATGTGATTATGATGAATCCAAATGTTAGATTTGTGAGAGATTATGGATTGAAAGATAGATTATGAGAGTTTTATACTAGAGACGAATGAAGAACATGATTTCTATTAGAGATTAAACTTCCTTGCATACAATGAATACGTAAGGAGCTTATTTATAGCAAATGTCATAAACCTAATACAATCTACTTTAGGTGAAGTATATTCCCTATATTCCATTTTGAGGTGGAGCCTCCTTTCCTCTTTTGTGCTGGCGTGAATGACTCATCACTAGAGGCCCTTCTAGAAACATTACATAGCCGTTACACTCCTTCCTTTGATAGATTGTTTCATTCCAACACTCCCCCTCAAGTTTAAACTATTGGAAATGGTTGAAACTTGGACATCAAGGGGATTCACCTCATTAAAAACCTTAGAGTGCAAAACCCAGTGGGAGAAAAACACTTTAAGGGAAAAAGAGTACGAATCCTTCTTGATAGGGAAGTTACTGGAATGGAAGAGTTGTGAGTCCAAGCTTTGCATGGATGAACTCACAGACTCTTAAACTTGCTGCTTTAGTAAATATATCGGCCAACTGATCAGAGCTCTTTGTATAGCATGGTAATATGATTCCTTTTTCCACAGCCTCCCTTACTTTGTGACAATCTACCTCAATGTGGTTAGTCCGTTCATGGAAGACAGAGTTTGATGCAATGTGGATAGCCGCCTGATTATCACAATGCATTGTGATTGGCGTATTGTTCTCTATGTTGAAGTCTTTAAGTAGTGCTTTCAGCCATATGCATTCAGTAGTGAGCTTTCTCATGGCCCGGTACTCAGCCTCAGCACTTGAACAGGATACAACCTTCTGCTTCTTGGTCTTCCATGTTACTAAGTTTCCTCCTATGAAGGTACAATAGCCAGTTGTTGACTTCCTATCTTTCCTGTCTCCAGCCCAATCAGCATCACAGTAGCCAATGATCTCAGCATTTCCATTCTTTCCCATTCAGATTCCTTGAGTATATGTCCCCTTTAGATATCTTAGAATGCGTTGAATCATCATCCAGTGACTCTTCTTAGGTGCTTGCATATGCTGGCTTACCTGATTCACAGCAAAACATAGGTCAGGTCTAGTAATTGTTAAGTATATCAGCTTACCAACTAGTCTTCTATAGAGCTTAGGATCTTCATATGTATCTTCATCTTGCTCCCCCTCAGGTTCAACTTTGTAGCCATCCTCCAGTGGGGTTTTAGCTGCCTTTGCTTCCATCATTCCTGCACTAGTTAATAAGTCTTCAACATACTTTCTTTGTGAAATAAACAGTCCATCTTTAAACCTGCATACTTCAATGCCTAAGAAATATTTAAGTTCACCAAGGTCTTTAATTTTAGACATAGACTTAAGGTAATCTTTTGTTGAAGAGATTCCTACCTTGTCATTCCCAGAGATGATAATATCATCTACATAGATGAGAATGACAACTATACCTTCTTGGCTATGTAGGGTGAACAAGGTGTGATCGGATTCAGACCTCCTAAAACCTCTGTCTCTCAGAGTGACATTCAGCTTGTGATACCAAGCTCTAGGAGACTGCTTCAATCCAAAGATTGCTTTTCTTAGTCTGAAAACTTTTCCTGGTGCAACTGAGTCTTCTAATCCTGGTGAGGAGTCATATAAACTTCTTGCTCTAGTTCTCCTTGTAGAAATGCATTTTTGACATCCATTTGCCAAAGCTCCCATTCCAAGTTAGCAGCCAGAGAAAGAACAACCCTGATTGTATGTATCTTAGCCACTGGTGCGAATATATCCCTATAGTCATCTCCATAGGTTTGAGTGAAGCCTCTTGCAACCAATCTGGCCTTGTGCCTTTCAATCTCTCCATTGCTTTTGTACTTAATAGTAAAGATCCATCTGGAGGTTACAGCTTTCTTTCCTTTGGGTAAGTCTGATTCATCCCATGTGTGATTCTTCTCCATTGCCCTTCGTTCATCTCCCACAGCATCTTTCCAGACTTTGATGTTCTTAGCTTCTTCATAACTTCTTGGAACAGATTCTTGATCTAGAGTTCCCATGAATGCTAGATGTTCTTGTGGGATTTGCACCAAGTTACAAACCGCTTGAGCAGGGTGGGCCATCGCATTGTTGTTGTAATACACCCTAGTGTTCTTCCAATTTGTCGGTGGAAACCTTTGCCTAGTGCTTCTCCTGAGCTCCAATGGTGCTGAGTTTTGAGGAGCAATGTTTTGAATGCCTTCTGAACTTGAGCCGGTTCTGAATCCCCCTCTGAGTTTCCCTGCGTATTGCTTGGTCCAACTTGTTCCTCAGCTGATTCTCGTGTATTGTCTGAACTAGCAGCTGAATCCTCTTGATCATGAGCATAATCTTGTTGCCTCCCCTCAGGATGAAGAGGATGAGTGGACGCAGGTTGCGGCATTGTTGGCATTGTTGGACCAGAGGATGATAAGTCAAGTCCAAGTCCTTCCAGGATCTTTCTTAAATTCTCGGCACGGTCAGGGGGATGAGAGGATATATTCTTGATAGATTCCCAAGTTCCATTCTCAAAGTAGCTTGTAGTCTCTAGGAACTTGACATCCCGGGAGATGAGAACACGGTTGGTCTCAGCATTGTAACACTTATAGCCCTTTTGCGTGGTTGAATATCCAAGAAACATAGCCTTTGCACTCTTAGCTTCTAATTTGTTTCGTTGTTCCCCTGGAATCAACACATAGCAAACACATCCAAAAACTCTAATATGATCAAGATGAGGTTTGTTCTTGGTAAGTACCTCAAATGGCGAAATATCAAGTAAGGATTTGGTTGGAAGACGGTTGATCAGGTAACAAGCAGCAACCAAGGCATCTCCCCAAAAATATTTAGGAACATTCATATGAAACATCATGGCTCTGGTGACTTCCATCAAGTGCCTATTCTTCCTCTCAGCAACACCATTTTGTTGAGGAGTATAAGGGCAGCTTGTTTGGTGTTCAATGCCATGTTTGTTGAGGTAATGTTTAAAGGCTTGACTAGTATACTCCCCACCATTATCTGATCTGAGACACTTAACCTTTGCATCATATTGGTTAGTCACATATTTGTTAAAATTCATGAAAGCCTCAAGAACTCTACCCTTAGATGGCATTAAGGTTACCCAAGTGTATTTTGACTTCTCATCAATAAAACTAACAAAATATTTGTGATTATCTCTAGAAGAACATGGGGCTGTCCAAACATCAGAGTGAACTAGATCAAAGCAGTTTTCATACAAAGTTTTGGATTTAGGAAAAACAGACCTACAATGTTTTCCAAGGATACAAGCTTCACATAATTCATTATTAAAAGACATCCTAGGAAACATTATCTCTAAAACTTTAAGATGAGGATGACCAAGCCTAGCATGCCACAAATCACCATTCATCTTAGACTTATTGAAATTTGAAAAACACGTAGATAGATGACTAAACGAGCTAGGAGATAGATCTTCCAGCACATATAGATCATTTCTTGTAACACCTTGTCCAAGAATCTCCTGAGTTTCAATATCCTGAAACACAAAGTCATTAGGCCCAAAGATTGCATGGCAATTTAAATCAGTTGTTGCTCTTTTGACTGATAAAAGATTAGAAGTGAATGAAGACATATAAAAGGCTTTAGAGTCCTTGTTGAATAATCTAAGATCACCTATTCCTTCTATTGGCACATTAGTTCCATTTGCTATCAAAACATTCCCTATGACCGGTTCTACATTTTTAATCAAATTCAGATCACTGATCATATGGTGGGATGCCCTTGAATCTACAATTAATGGTTTAGACTTAGTGAAGGCGTTAAAAGAGGCATGTAAAGATCTACCAAGAACCACATTACCAGAGTTGTCTTTAAAGGCTTTGATAAGCGCTTCAAGGTCGGATTTCTTGGCATACTCTGACTGGACTGGTTGATATGGCACCATATGAGCTGGCTGAACTTGAGAGCTACCGATGCAAGAAGGATTGGAAGAGCTTGCTGGTTGGTTGAAACTGGCTGGACCATGAGCTGGGTTGATAAGAGAAGTTTTTCTTGGGATAATGTCCTGTCTCCTGAGTGTAGTGGGCCCTTGGAATTTATTTCCATTTGCTTGGTTTTAAGTGTGGGTGAAGAATCCAGCACTTATCTTTGGTATGGCCTTTCCTTTTACAATGGTCACACATCATGCTCTTCTTGTCCTCCGGTCTGTAGAAGCCTTTGTTTGCGGAGATAGGCTCTTCTTCTGTCTTGTAGGTGCCCTTATGGGCCGTGAGAAGGTCTCCTTTTCGTCCAAACAATCCATTTGATCCGCATTCTTTCTGTATTTAAGAGCATACATCTTCAAAGGATGGAAGCTTGTCAGACCTCAAGATATGTTTAATTAGATCATTGTATGCTGGACTCAGAATCATAAGGAGGCTGAAAACTTTATCCTGCTCACGCCTTTCTTTAATGACTTCAGGATCGAAGGACATAGGCCTGAGCATATCCATTTCTGCCCATAACGAGCTAAACTTCCCAAAGAGAGAGGTGAAGTCTGGATCTTCTTGACTGAGATTGTTGATAGCTTGTTTGACTTGAAATATTCTGCTAAGGTTGGTTGTGTTGCCATAAACCTTCTTAAGGATCTCCCACAGTTCCATTGAGGTTTCACAGTGTGAGTAAGACTCTAGAATGGGCCATCTAGAGAGTTTTGTAGAACTGAAAGAACATACAAGTCTTCTTGGTGCCACTTCCTTTTATCCGTGATTACCATTTCATCTCCATCTTCATTTTGGATTAGGCTAGGTGGTGCTTCATTAAAGAGAAGGTGATCTCCAAGGCCTCTGCCCCCTAGAGCAGTTTTGATCATCCGGGACCATAAAACATAGTTTAGACCTTTTAGAATAACTGGCACAGCTATTTGGCGAGAGTTCTCCATTCTTCAAACTTTGATGTCCGTACAGAAATGGCGGACAAGGCTTGAGCTCCACGCTTTGTTTGAAAAGTTTGAGTCTTGGTCAGGAAGTCTCGTATGTAGATGATACATGAGAGTGAGGAAGCTTGGAGAGACTGAAAGGAGCTTCCTTTAGCTAGTTTAGAGCTTCTGCCTTGTGAGATTTTTGACTAGTACGGACACCTTCGAAACCCTCTTCCACAAATGCAACAAGGGGTGTTTGAAATGCCTTCTTTGTATCTTAAAACTTTAAATCGGTTGAAAAGTTTTAGGAACAGATGAAAGATGGAGAGAAAGTCACTGTCTTTGAGTCTTTTTTTTTTTTTTTGAAGATGTACGGCCTCTGGGTTTTCGAACGGGTAGGAGGAAGATGAATACGGCTAGCTCAAAATGAAGCAAAGGCCACACCTTTTCTATGTCTCCTTGTTGTTTTGTGGAAGTAAGAGGAGAGATTAGGTGAGTTTCATGGTGAAGCTCGACAAGAAGAATGAGGAAGAAGACAGGAAGAATAAAGTGAAGAGTTTATTGCTAAAAGTGTATTTACAACAATGTGGGAAGTGGCCTTTAAATAGGCTGAGCTACACATGACAGGATTCAAATAGGAAAGGGACGTGGTGGCTTGTCCAAGGAGAGAAAGCGACCCCTTATAAACGGCTAGCACCACCCGTGACTTCTCCTTGCAGCCTCACTTCCTTCTAGAAGGTCTTCTTGATGTCACAACATTTCTTGACATTATTAATGGGCTTGGAACTCATTTAGACTAGGCCAAAGTGGGCTGCACAGGTTTGGACAATACTTGGACCAAGCCTTTAACGAGCCGTGATACCCAAGTGTGTGTGCCGTGCTCTATACTCCTTCTCAAGCTTAGCATTGGAGAGGCTAAGCTTGGAAATCCATAAGGCACCACCTCATTAAAAACCTCATCATAGAAAAACCACTTTGGGAGAAAAACTATGATGAGAGAAAAAGAGTATGATGTTTATGGATTAGGGAAGGCTAAATCACGGCTGTGGAAGATCAATCAGCCCAAGCTTGCTATATATGTGAGAGCAAACTTTGGAGCTGGCAGCCTTGGTGAAGATATCAGCCAATTGGTCTTCACTCTTTGTGTAACAAGGAAGGATCACTCCTTCTTCAATCTTTTCCCTGACTTTGTGGCAGTCCACCTCTATGTGTTTGGTTCTCTCATGGAAGACTGAGTTGGTTGCAATGTGGATGGCTGCTTGGTTGTCACAGTGCATAGTAATTGGAGTATCCTGATCAATGTTGAGATCCTTGAGGAGTGCCTTCAGCCATGTCAATTCATTTGTTAACTTCCTCATTGCACGGTATTCTGCTTCAGCTGTTGAGCATGCCACCACTTTCTGCTTCTTGGTCTTCCAAGTGACCAAGTTGCCTCCTATGAAGGTACAATATCCGGTTGTGGACTTCCTATCAGCTCTATCTCCAGCCCAGTCTGCGTCACAGTACCCCACAATCTCTGTGTCCTGGTTCATGCCCATCCAAATGCCGCGGTCTAAGCTTCCTTTAAGGTACTGCAAGATCCTCTCAACCATGTTCCAGTCATGCTTTGTAGGAGTCTTCATGTACTGACTGACCTGATTCACAGCAAAGCATAGATCAGGTCTGGTGATAGTAAGGTATATTAACTTACCCACAAGCCGTCTGTATTGTGCAACATCTTCATAGAGTTCAGCTGCATTCTCCCCCTCTCGAATGACCTTGTAGTCATCTGCTACAGGTGACTTGGCTGGTTTGGCATCTAGGTAACCTGTCTCAGTTAGAAGGTCAGTAATGTATTTTCTTTGGGAAAGAAAAAGGCCTGTCAAGGAGCGGCATACTTCAATCCCAAGAAAATATTTTAGTTCCCCTAAGTCTTTGATATCAAAGGTGGATTTGAGAAAGGATTTAGTATGTTGAATACCAACCTGGTTGTCCCCGGATATGATAAGATCATCTACATAGATGAGGACAACAACTATATATTAGTTTTAGAGATTCAAGTTTAGAGAGTTTTAGAGAGCTAGAGAGATTTAGGGAGTTTAGAGAGTATGAGAAACAAGTTTTATTATTCGAATTGCTTGAATACAAGAGAAGGCCTTAGAGGTCCTTTTATAGCAAAATAAATAAACCTAGGTGCTTCTACTTTAGGTAAAGAGGAGAGGACTCCTTTTGTGCTGGCGGCTTCCTTCCCCTTTTGTGCTGGCATGGATGAGTCACCAGCCCTTCTAGAAGATCCTACTAGTCGTTAGCACCCTCATTTCCTTTGATTGAATGCACCTTCATTCCAACACTCCCCCTCAAGTTTAAATCATTGGTGAATGATTAAAACTTGGACACCAAGAGGATTCACCTCATTAAAAACCTTAAAATGCAAAACCCAGTGGGACAAAAGCATTTTAAGGGAAAAAGAGTATGAATCCTTCTTGATAGGGAAGTTACTGGAATGGGAGAGATGTGAGTCCAAGCTTTGAATGAATGAACTCACAAACCTTTACACTTGATGCCTTAGTAAATATGTCTGCCAATTGATCAGAACTCTTGGTATAGCATGGAAGTATAATTCCTTGAGCCACGGCCTCTCTCACCTTGTGGCAGTCAACTTCAATGTGCTTAGTGCGTTCATGGAAGACAGAATTGGATGCAATATGAATGGCCGCCTGGTTGTCACAATGCATTGTGATTGGTGTATTGCTTTCAATGTTGAAGTCTTTGAGGAGGGCCTTTAGCCATATACACTCAGTGGTTAGTTTCCTCATGGCCCGGTACTCAGCTTCAGCACTTGAGCAGGATACTACCTTCTGCTTCTTGGTCTTCCAAGTGACAAGATTTCCTCCTATAAAGGTGCAATATCCTGTGGTTGATTTCCTGTCTTTCCTATCCCCAGCCCAATCAGCATCACAGTAGCCAACGATCTCAGCATTCTTATTCTTTCCCATCCAAACTCCTTGAGTGTAAGTCCCTTTAAGATATCTTAAGATGCGTTGAATCATCATCCAGTGGTTCTTCTTAGGAGCTTGCATATACTGGCTCACCTGATTCACAGCAAAACATAAGTCAGGTCTTGTAATAGTTAAGTAGATGAGCTTACCAACAAGTTTTCTGTAGAGCTTAGGGTCTTCGAATGCTTCTCCTTCTGGCTCCCCCTCAGTTTCAACTTTGTATCCTTCCTCTAAGGGGGTTCTAACCGCCTTTGCCTCCATCATTCCTGCATTGGTTAGTAGGTCTCTAACATATTTTCTTTGTGAGATAAACAGTCCATCTTTAAACCTGCATACTTCAATGCCCAAGAAATACTTAAGTTTATTGAGCAAGGCAATGACTTGAGCATCACGGCTTAAGCAAGGCATTGACTTGGGAATCACGGCTTAGGCTGTGCAGTTCAAGAATCGCCAGGTCCAGTGATGTGCAGCCCACTCTGAATTAATCTCATATGGCCTTGGTCCGCTTAGGAAAAGTTGTGACAATAAGGAAAGCTTCTAGAAGGAGAGTGAGGCTGCAAATGGAGTCACGGGTGGAGAAGACCGTTGCTGAGCAGTCACTTTCACACCTTGGGCCTGCTCCCATGTCACTTTCCTATTTGAATTTCTCTATGTAATCCTGTCTTCTCCCTCATTCTTCTTGTCGAGCTTCACCATGAAACTCATCTAATCTCTCCTCTTACTTCCGCAAATTCAACATGGTATCAGAGCAATCTTGATCCATAATCTCCTTTATACTCCTTCATACTCTTTAACACTCTTTAACACTCCTTCACCTCACGCCATTAGCCTCCTTACTCAAGAACACTCAAATTCTGGGCTCATCCGCTATTGACCAGTGGTTAATAGCAAAGTTTCTCCAAAATCTTCCCTAACTCACTTCGAATTCTCTCTAGGTGTGTAACATACATACCGACTCTTCAAATAAACTTTCCTTATCTTACTCACTCTGAGATTGTAACAATCCTCAAACATCCATTTGGTGTTGAGTTGTGAGAAGATAGGACTGGTTATTTCTTGAGATTATCCACCATTCTGTTCAATTCATCTCTCCATCTTCATCCTCCTTCAAACCGTTTTCTTAAAAACCCAGCCATCTCTCTTTAACCGCTGGACAATAGTATTAACCAGTGGTCCATAATCTTGAAATTTGAAATCCAGAAAGAACCGCCATGGAGAGCAACAAACAACTCGTCATTCCCATCATCTTGAAGGGACAGAACTACTTGCTGTGGTCTAGGACAGCAAGGACCGCGTTGTGCAGCCGCGGACTTTGGGAGCATACTCACAAAACTCTTGCCCCAAAGGAAGACTCCACAAATGAAGAAGAAACGGTTGCTCTAGCTGAAGAAACCAAATGGTTTCAAGAAGACCAAACCGTGTTGGCCATACTCCAAAGCTCCCTTGAAGTTTCCATCCTTGAAGCCTATTCCTATTGTGAAACCGCAAGGGATCTCTGGGAAACTCTCAAGAATGTGTATGGCAATGTGTCTAACTTGACTCGGGTATTTGAAATAAAGAGGTCCCTCACCACACTTAGCCAAGAAGATGGAGACTTCACTAAACACCTTGGCAAGTACCAAGCACTTTGGGCAGAACTAGAAGCCCTCAGGCCCAACACCATGGACCAAGCGGTCCTACTTGAGAGAAAAGAACAAGACCGTGTGTTTGGTCTCCTGCTCACCTTAAACTCCATGTATAATGACCTAATCAAGCACCTCCTCAGGTCAGACAAACTCCCAAGCTTCGATGAAGTGTGTGCACAGATTCAAAAGGAGCAAGGTTCGCATGGTCTCTTTGGAGGAAGAGGTGAACTCCCTACAGCCAACAAGGTCATGTTCAGAAACGAAGATAAGCGAGCATGGATATGTGACCATTGCAAAAGAAAGGGACACAACAAAGGGCAGTGCTGGATTCTCCATCCCCACCTCAGACCAAGCACACCAAGGCCACCTACCAATCGCTTTCAAGGAGGGTCCAAGGCAAACCTTGGCCAGATAACACCCAATGAACCGGGACAAGCTGGTCCATCAAGAAGATATGAAGATGGGGCTGCTATGACCGCCAGTGTTAAAAACTCCTCTACACCATCTCCAAATGATGTAATGAGAAGATCGGACCTAGATGTCATTCTCCAATCCATTGCTTCCCTCAAGGAGTCTGGTATCTCTCTCTACTCTCATAGACCGAGTCAGGCTTTAGTTGTTGACTCAGGAGCTTCACACCACATGATTAGCAATCCTGATCTATTAAGCAATCTAGAACCGGCTCTAGGTAATGTAGAGATAGCTAATGGAACAAGAATACCGGTCAAAGGAATAGGCAACCTTAAGCTATTTGATAAAGAATCCAAAGCTCTATTTATGCCTAGCTTTACTTCTAACTTATTATCAGTGAAAAAGGCTACTACTGACCTAAATTGTTATGCCATATTCAGTCCTAACAATGTTCACTTTCAGGATATTGAGAGCATGAGACTGCTTGGGAGAGGAGTAGCCAAAGATGATCTATATATCCTGGAAGACACTTCTCTTAGTAGTTCACCACCTGTTTCTTTTAATTCATGTTTTTCGGTTAAGCTTGATGCAATGTGGCATGCTAGGTTAGGTCACCCTCATTTTCGTGCACTAAAGCTTATGCTACCCAATGTTTCTTTTGAGAATTCTAGTTGTGAAGCTTGTATTCTAGGGAAACATTGCAAATCCGTTTTTCCTAAATCTACCACCATCTATGAAAAATGTTTTGATCTAATCCACTCAGATGTTTGGACCTCACCTTGCATATCTAGAGATAACAACAAATACTTTGTGACCTTTATAGATGAGAAGTCCAAATACACATGGCTCACCTTACTACCATCTAAAGATCGTGTGTTTGAGGCATTTACAAAATTTCAAAACTATGTTACTAACCATTATCAAGCTAATATTAAAATTTTGAGAACAGATAATGGAGGTGAATATATTAGCCATCAATTCAAGGAACACCTCTCTAAACATGGAATTTTGCACCAGACTTCTTGCCCATACAATCCACAGCAGAATGGCGTGGCCGAGAGAAAGAATAGGCATCTCATGGAGGTGGCCCGTTCCATGATGTTCCACACTAGTGTACCTAAACGTTTTTGGGGAGATGCGGTCATGACCGCTTGCTATTTAATCAACCGCATACCCACCAGGATCTTGGATGATCAATCACCGTTTCAGGTACTTAACAAAACTCCACCAGTGGTTGATCACCTTAGGGTATTTGGATGTGTGTGCTTTGTGTTGATTCCAGGAGAGCTAAGGAACAAGCTGGAAGCCAAAAGCACACGGTGTATCTTCATTGGGTATTCATCAAGTCAGAAAGGGTACAAGTGTTTTGACCCAACCACCAATAGAACCATGGTCTCCAGGGATGTAAGGTTCTTAGAGGAACAAGGATATCATGACAAACAGGACTGGGCCAGCCTGAAAGACCTTGCTAAGCCTTCCGATCAGGCAGCTAGCCTCCGGTTCCTCCTAGATCATCTGGACCATTATAGATCTACCCCACCATCAGGACAACACCCGCAGCCTTCACCTCCATCCGACCACACTCCTGCCGTGTCTAGCCATGAAGAGACCTCAGATTCACCAACTCCACATGTCGTGACTCACCCGGATCCTCCACAAGAGGACGGTCAGACCGTGGAGGCAGATGGAGAAGCTGGTCCACCAGCCCTTAGGCGAAGTACTAGACTGAGAAGAGATCCATCAAACTGGATCAACACCAGGGTGTACTATAATGCTCATGCCGTGGCCCATCCAGTTCAGGCAACATGCTCTCTTGCCCTTGTCCCTTCTGATCATCAGGCCTTCCTTGGCAAAATTGAGAAAGACACCATTCCTTCGTCCTATGAGGAAGCCAAGCAACTGAAGGTTTGGCGAGATGCTGTTGCTGATGAAGTAGGGGCCATGGAACGAAACCACACATGGGACGAAACTATTCTACCTAGAGGCAAACGTGCGGTCAGTTCCAAGTGGGTGTTCACTATCAAGTACCAGAGTAATGGAGATATAGAACGCTATAAGGCAAGACTGGTCGCTCGTGGGTTCACTCAAACATACGGCCAGGACTATGGTGACACATTTGCACCGGTAGCTAAGCTCCCAACAGTGAGGGTTGTCCTCTCCCTAGCCACCAACTTGTCCTGGGATTTATGGCAAATGGACGTCCGCAATGCTTTCCTTCAGGGGGAGCTTGAAGATGAAGTTTATATGACACCACCCCCTGGCCTTGATAACATTGTGGCACCCGGCAAGGTTCTTCGGTTGAGAAAAGCCATTTATGGCCTTAAACAGTCTCCCAGGGCTTGGTATCACAAGCTTAGCTTTACCCTTAGGGATCATGGCTTCAGACGATCTGAGGCTGATCACACATTGTTCACCCTCCAAAATGACCAAGGTATAGTTGTTGTCCTCATCTATGTAGATGATCTTATCATCTCCGGGGACAACCAGGTTGGTATTCAACATACTAAATCCTTTCTCAAATCCACCTTTGATATCAAAGACTTAGGGGAACTAAAGTATTTTCTTGGAATTGAAGTATGCCGCTCCTTGACAGGCCTTTTTCTTTCCCAACGAAAATACATTACTGATCTTCTCACTGAGACAGGTTATCTAGACGCCAAACCAGCCAAGTCACCTGTAGCAGATGACTACAAGGTCATTCGAGAGGGGGAGAATGGAGCTGAACTCTATGAAGATGTTGCACAATACAGACGGCTTGTAGGTAAGTTAATATACCTGACTATCACCAGACCTGATCTATGCTTTGCTGTGAATCAGGTCAGTCAGCACATGAAGACTCCTACAAAACATGACTGGAACATGGTTGAGAGGATCTTGCGGTACCTTAAAGGAAGCTTAGACCGTGGCATCTGGATGGGCAAGAACGTGGACACAGAAATAGTTGGGTACTGTGACGCAGACTGGGCTGGAGATAGAGTTGATAGGAAGTCCACAACCGGATATTGCACCTTCATAGGAGGCAACTTGGTCACCTGGAAGACCAAGAAGCAGAAAGTGGTGGCATGCTCAACAGCTGAAGCAGAGTACCGTGCAATGAGGAAATTAACAAATGAATTGACATGGCTGAAGGCACTCCTCAAGGATCTCAACATTGATCAAGACACTCCAATTACTATGCACTGTGACAACCAAGCAGCCATCCACATTGCAACCAACTCAGTCTTCCATGAAAGAACCAAGCACATAGAGGTGGATTGCCACAAAGTCAGGGAAAAGATTGAAGAAGGAGTGATCCTTCCTTGTTACACAAGGAGTGAAGACCAATTGGCTGACATCTTCACCAAGGCTGCCAGCTCCAAAGTTTGCTCTCACATATACAGCAAGCTTGGGCTGATAGACCTTCCACAGCCGTGATCTAGCCTTCCCTAATCCATAAACATCATACTCTTTTTCCCTCATCATAGTTTTCTCCCACAGTGGTTTTTCTATGATGAGGTTTTTAATGAGGTGGTGCCTTATGGATTTCCAAGCTTAGCCTCTCCAATGCTAAGCTTGAGGGGGAGTATTGAGCAAGGCAATGACTTGAGCATCACGGCTTAAGCAAGGCATTGACTTGGGAATCACGGCTTAGGCTGTGCAGTTCAAGAATCGCCAGGTCCAGTGATGTGCAGCCCACTCTGAATTAATCTCATATGGCCTTGGTCCGCTTAGGAAAAGTTGTGACAATAAGGAAAGCTTCTAGAAGGAGAGTGAGGCTGCAAATGGAGTCACGGGTGGAGAAGACCGTTGCTGAGCAGTCACTTTCACACCTTGGGCCTGCTCCCATGTCACTTTCCTATTTGAATTTCTCTATGTAATCCTCTGCCTATATTAAGGTCGAATCCCATATTGTAAGAGACACACTTTTAGCAATAAACTCTTCACTTTATTCTTCCTGTCTTCTCCCTCATTCTTCTTGTCGAGCTTCACCATGAAACTCATCTAATCTCTCCTCTTACTTCCGCAAATTCAACAAAGTTCACCAAGATCTTTTATATCAAACATAGACTTAAGGTATTCTTTTGTAGAAGCAATTCCTACCTTGTCATTCCCTGAGATGATAATATCATCTACATATATGAGAATGACAACTATACCTTCTTGGCTGTGGAGGGTGAACAAGGTGTGACCGGATTCAGATCTCCTAAAGCCTCTGTCTCTGAGAGTAACATTCAAATTGTGGTACCAGGCTCTAGGAGACTGCTTTAGCCCGTAAATTGCCTTTCTTAGTCTTAGGACTTTCCCTGGTGCAACAGAGTCTTCTAATCCAGGTGGTGGAGTCATGTAGACTTCTTCTTCTAGTTCTCCTTGTAGGAATGCGTTTTTGACATCCATTTGCCATAGCTCCCATTCCAAGTTTGCAGCTAGAGAGAGGACCACCCTGATTGTGTGCATCTTTGCCACTGGGGCAAATGTGTCTCTATAGTCATCTCAATAGGTTTGTGTGAAGCCTCTTGCGACTAGTCTAGCCTTGTGCCTTTCAATCTCTCCATTGCTTTGGTACTTAATAGTGAAGATCCATCTGGAGCTGACAGCCTTCTTTCCCTTAGGTAAATTTGACTCATCCCATGTATGATTCTTTTCCATTGCTTTCCTTTCATCTGTTACAGCATCCCGCCAAACCTTAATGTCCTTTGCTTCATCATAGCTTCTAGGCACAGATTCTTGATCTAAGCTTCCAATGAACACTTGATGGCCTTGAGGGATTTGTACTAAGGAGCACACGGCTTGAGCAGGGTGAGCTACCGCATTATTATTGAAGTAAACCCTGGTGTTCTTCCAGTTCTCAGCTGGAAATCTTTGCCGAGTACTTTTTCTGAGTTCAAGAGGAGCTTGATTTTGGATGGGACCTTCAGTGCTTTGTGAACTTGATTCATCTTCTGAGCCTTGAGTACTTCCTGTTCTATCTTCTAAGCCTTGTCTATTACCCTCAGTCTCTGCCTGTTCTTTCTCCGGTCCTGAATCCATGTGATCAACAATTGAATCCTCTTGATCATGACCAGAGAATTGTTGCTCCCCCTCAGGATTAAGAGGATGAAGGGGATGATGGCTAGGAGAACCGTGAGGTGAGGAAATGCCAAGTCCTTCTAATATCTTCCTTAAGTTCTCAGCTCGATCAGAAGAGTGGGAAGAGATGTCCTTGATTGAATCCCATGTCCCTTCTTCAAAATAACTTGTAGTCTCTAAGAACTTAACATCCCGTGAGATGAGAACACGATTTGTCTCAGCATTGTAGCATTTATATCCTTTCTGTGTCGTGGAATAGCCCAGGAACATGGCTTTAGTGCATTTGGCGTCTAGTTTTGTCCTTTGTTCTCCTGGAATCAACACATAGCAAACACACCCAAAAACTCTAATATGATCAAGTTGAGGTTTAGACTTTGTAAGTACCTCGAATGGGGATTGATCTAGTAATGTCTTGGTTGGAAGATGGTTGATCAGGTAGCAAGCTGCAAGTAATGCATCTCCCCAGAAACGTTTAGGCACCTTCATATGAAACATCAAAGCTCGAGTGACCTCCATGAGGTGCCGGTTCTTTCTTTCAGCAACGCCATTCTGTTGGGGGGTATAGGGGCAACTTGTTTGATGCTCAATTCCATGTTTGTTGAGGTAATGTTTGAATGCTTGGCTAGTATACTCTCCCCCATTGTCTGATCTAAAACACTTAACCTTTGCATCATACTGGTTAGTCACATATTTATTAAAGTTCATAAATGCTTCCAGAACTCTACTCTTAGATGGCATTAAGGTTATCCAAGTGTATTTAGATTTCTCATCAATAAAACTAACAAAGTATTTCTGATTATCTCTAGATAAACATGGTGCAGTCCATACATCATAGTGAACAAGATCAAAGCAATTGGCATACATTGTTTGAGACTTAGGAAAAACAGACCTACAGTGTTTTCCTAGGATACAAGCTTCACATAAATCATTATTGAAAGACATCCTAGGAAACATTATTTCTAGAACTTTAAAATGAGGATGACCAAGCCTGGCATGCCATAAACCACCATTCATTTTAGAATTATTCAAATTGGAAAAGCAAGTAACTAAGCGGTTGGAAGAGAGGTCTTCAAGCACATATAAATCGTTTCTTGTAACACCTTTTCCAAGAACCTCTTGAGTTTCAATATCCTGAAACACAAAGTCATTAGGCCCAAAAATAGCATGGCAATTTAAATCTGTTGTGGCTCTTTTGACAGATAGTAAATTTGAGGTGAATGATGGCATGTAAAAGGCACGAGTTTCTTTGTTAAACAGCCTAAGATCTCCTACTCCTTCTATTGGCACATTAGTACCATTTGCAATCAAAACATTTCCTATGGCTGGTTCAACATTTTTAATCAGGTTAAGATCACTTATCATATGGTGAGATGCTCCTGAGTCTACTATCAGTGGTTTAGACTTAGTGAATGTATTAAATGAGGCATTTAGTGATCTACCAATGACGACATTACCAGAGTTGTCTTTGAAGGCTTTGATGAGAGCCTCAAGGTCGGACTTCTTGACATACTCAGACTGAGCTGATTGATAGGACACCATTTGAGCTGGTTGAACTAGAGTACTGCCACTTGTCCCGGATGAGTTTGATGAACTTGCTGGAGCATTGGTAAGTTGGTAAGGAAGGCCTTTCTTGTGGTAATGACCTATCTCCTGTGTGTAGTGAGCTCTGGGAACTTCTTTCCATTTGCTAGGCTTTAAGTGTGGATGAAGAATCCAACACTTTTCTTTGGTATGCCCTTTCCTTTTACAGTGATCACACATCATGTTCTTCTTGTCTTCAGGCTTGTAGAACCCTTTGTTGGCAGTAATTGTTTCTTCTTCTTGCTTGTAGATGCCCTTATGTGCTGTGATTAACTCTCCTTTCTTTCCAAACAAGCCATTTGATCCACATTCCTTCTGGATTTGAGAACATACATCTTCAAGAGAGGGAAGCTTGTCTGACCGCAGGATATGTTTGATAAGATCATTGTAGGCTGGACTTAAGATCATGAGGAGGCTGAACACCTTGTCCTGCTCTCGCCTTTCTTTGATAACTTCTGGATCAAAGGATATTGGTCTAAGCATGTCAAGTTCTGCCCAAAGAGAACTGAATTTCCCAAAGAGAACTGTGAAATCTGAGTCATCTTGGTTGAGGTTGTGGATTGCCTGCTTGACTTGGAAGATGCGAGTCAGATTTGAGGTGTTCCCATAAACCTTTTTTAGGATTTCCCAAAGTTCCATTGAGGTTTCACAATGAGAGTAAGACTCAAGTATACGTCCATCTAATGAGTTTTGGAGAATGGAGAGAACATAGAGGTCTTCTTGGTGCCATTTCCTTTCATCAGTTATCACCATTTCTTCTCCATCTTCATTTTGGATCAGACAAGGTGGAGCTTCATTAAACAGTAGATGGTCCCAAGACCTCTTCCTCCTAAAGCAGTTTTAATCATCCGAGACCATAACACATAGTTAAGGCCTTTAAGAATCACTGGGACAGAGATTTGCCGAGAGTTTTCCATACTTCAAGCTTTTAAGAACCGTACAATAATGGATGTTGATGCTTGAGACCCACGTTTGAGTTGAGTCTGACTAGGGAAGAGAATAGTTTGAAGGAGAAACTTGGGATGAGACGATTTTATCTTGAAATGAGCTGCCTTTAGCTTGGTTCAGCTTTCCTTTCACAAGCGATTTATAATCAGTACGGATGAAACACCCACTCTTCGTGGTTAGTGTTCAGGACTTCTTCTTTGAGGATTCAAGACTTTAGCCTGTGGATAAACCTCCTGAACTGAAGAAAGACCAGAAAGGAGTTGCCTTTGATGAGTGTGAAGGGAGGTGTACGGACCACTGGGTTGAGCGAGCGCGGAGAAGACGAGTACGGCCTGTGATTCTAGAGCGCAAGACTTGGTCTTTTAAACCACCGGTTGTTTCTACAGAAAGGGTGAGTCTTTTTCACCTTCCTTGGAACAGAAATGACTTGGACCGAGAGCTTCTGGGAGACTTGGTCCGTACAAAAATGGCGAGACCAAGGGAGCCGTACAACAATGGTGAAGAGAGATAGCTAAGAAACTAAGCTACTAAGACACAAGATATAACCATATCTAATCTTCCTCAACCCATCACCCATGGATCTGGGGATCTTAAATCTCAGAGAGGATAGATTAAGACATGTTTATCTTCAAGGTAAGTGCTTGATTCTTAGCTTTGGATTCGAATGAAAAAGAAGGAAAAGAAATTTGCGGATTATGAAAGATGAAAGAGCAACCGCTCTGATACCATATTAGTTTTAGAGATTCAAGTTTAGAGAGTTTTAGAGAGCTAGAGAGATTTAGGGAGTTTAGAGAGTATGAGAAACAAGTTTTATTATTCGAATTGCTTGAATACAAGAGAAGGCCTTAGAGGTCCTTTTATAGCAAAATAAATAAACCTAGGTGCTTCTACTTTAGGTAAAGAGGAGATGACTCCTTTTGTGCTGGCGGCTTCCTTCCCCTTTTGTGCTGGCATGGATGAGTCACCAGCCCTTCTAGAAGATCCTACTAGTCGTTAGCACCCTCATTTCCTTTGATTGAATGCACCTTCATTCCAACACTATACCTTGGTCATTTTGAAGGGTGAACAATGTGTGGTCAGCCTCTGATCGTCTGAAGCCATGATCCCTAAGGGTAAAGCTAAGCTTGTGATACCAAGCCCTGTGAGACTGTTTAAGGCCATAAATGGCTTTTCTCAACCAAAGAACCTTGCCTGGTGCAACAATGTTATCAAGGCCAGGCCGTGGTGTCATATAAACCTCATCTTCAAGCTCCCCCTGAAGGAAAGCATTCCGGACGTCCATTTGCCACAAATCCCATGATAAATTGGTGGCTAGGGAGAGGACAACTCTCACTGTTGGGAGCTTAGCTACCGGGGCAAATGTGTCACCATAGTCCTGGCCGTATGTTTGGGTGAACCCTCGAGCGACCAGTCTTGCCTTATAGCGTTCAATATCTCCATTACTCTGGTACTTGATGGTGAACACCCACTTGGAGCTGACCGCACGTTTGCCCTTAGGTAGAATGGCTTCGTCCCATGTGTGGTTTCGTTCCATGGCCCCTACTTCATCAGCAACAGGATCTCCCCAAACCTTCAGTTGCTTAGCTTCCTCATAGGACGAAGGAATGGTGTCTTTCTCAATTTTGCCAAGGAAGGCCTGATGATCAGATGGGGCAAGGGCAAGAGAGCATGTGGCCTGAACTGGATGGGCCACGGCATGAGCATTGTAGTACACCCTGGTGTTGATCCAGTTGGATGGATCCCTTCTTAGTCGCGTACCTCGCCTAAGAACTGGTGGACCGACTTCTTCATCTGCCACCACGGTCTGACCTGATCTAGAAGATGAGCTTTCTGTTTGTGAAGGGTCCGGGTGAGTCACGACATGTGGAGTTGGTGGACCGGAAGTCCCTTCATGACTAGGAACCGCAGGAGTGTGGTCTGATGGAGGTGAAGGCTGCGGTTGTTGTCCTGATGGTGGGGTTGATCAATAATGATCCAGGTGATCTAGGAGGAACCGGAGGCTAGCTGCCTGGTCAGAAGGCTTAGCAAGGTCTTTCAGGCTGGCCCAATCCTGTTTGTCATGATATCCTTGTTCCTCTAAGAACCTCACGTCCCTGGAGACCATAGTTCTATTGGTGGTTGGATCAAAGCACTTGTACCCTTTATGACTAGATGAATACCCAATGAAGATACACCGTGTGCTTTTGGCTTCCAACTTGTTCCTTAGTTCTCCTGGAATCAACACAAAGCACACGCATCCGAATACCCTAAGGTGATCAACCACTGGTGGAGTTTTGTTGAGTACCTGAAATGGTGATCGATCATCCAAGATTCTGGTGGGTATTCGGTTGATCAAATAGCAAGCAGTCATGACCGCATCTCCCCAAAAACGTTTAGGTACACCAGTGTGGAACATCATGGAACGGGCCACCTCCATGAGATGCCTATTCTTTCTCTCGGCCACACCATTCTGCTGTGGATTGTATGGGCAAGAAGTCTGGTGCAAAATTGCTTAATAAATCAGAATTGCTAATCATGTGGTGTGAAGCTCCTGAGTCAACAACTAAAGCCTGACTAGGTCTATAAGAGTAGAGAGAGATACCAGACTCCTTGAGGTAAGCAATGGATTGGAGAATGACATCCAGGTCTGATCTTCTCATTACATCATTTGGTGATGGTGTAGAGGAGTTTTTAACACTGGCGGTCATAACAGTCCCATCTTCATATCTTCTTGATGGACCAGCTTGTCCCGGTTCATTGGGTGTTATCTGGCCAAGGTTTGCCTTGGACCCTCCTTGAAAGCGATTGGTAGGTGGCCTCGGTGTGCTTGGTCTGAGGTGGGGATGGAGAATCCAGCACTGCCCCTTGTTGTGTCCCTTTCTTTTGCAATGGTCACATATCCATGCTTTCTTATCTTCGTTTCTGAACATGACCTTGTTGGCTGTAGGGAGTTCACCTCTTCCTCCAAAGAGACCATGCGAACCTTGCTCCTTTTGAATCTGTGCACACACTTCATCGAAGCTTGGGAGCTTGTCTGACCTGAGGAGTGTTGGAATGAGGAAGCAATTCACCAAGGAAAAGAGTGTTAACGGCTAGTAATGAATCTTCTAGAAGGATTGGTGACTCACCTCTGGCAGCACAAAAGGGGAAAGAGGCGCCAGCACTAAAGAGGAAGCACACACTCTTACCTAAAGTAGTCGCTTTTAGGTTATCCATTTCTGTATAAAAGAATCATTAAGATCTCTCTTTGTAATCAAGAAATCCTATTCTAATAATATGTGTTTACCTAATCTCTCGCCTAAACTCTCTCCACTCTTCCTAAACTTCTAAAACTTACATGGTATCAGAGCGTTTGCTCACAAATCTTCCCTGAATCATTCGTAAACTCTTCATTCCTCTCACTATTCAATCCACAAATCTCTTTCTCTCTGGATTTTAAAGCGCTTAATCTATGATAAACATGTTCTAGCCTATCCTCTCTGAGATCTAAAGATCCTCAGAACCATTGGTGATGAGTTGAGGAAGACTAGATGTGGGTATCATGCGAATTATAGTAGTCTTTGCTGGGTCCAGGTCTTGTTCTTTCTCTCGCGGCCATTGATGTACGGTCCATAGCTCATGTTCCACAAGTTTGAAACGTGTTTCTACTAAAAAGAAGAACTAAAAGGCTACTCAAAGCTTCACGGTTCAAAATACTTTCGAAAGGAGCCATCTTTCAACCTCCTTCACTGAGCCGTATTCATCTTCCTCATCGTGCTGTTGAAACCCAGAATCCGTACACCCTTCTAAACTCCTCAAAGGCAGTTCCTCTGGTCTCCTTTCTCAACAAATCCTTCCTTCCTGCATCCGGTGAAGTCATTTAAGACCAAAAGAAGGCATTTTGCTTCCAGATTCAAGTCTGCGAAAAGAGGGTTTTGTATCTGTCCGTACAAGTTCGAGTTTTTTTTTTTTTTGCTGAAGTTCCAGACTAAGTAAAGGAGGCTCCTTCCGTCCCATTTCAAGTTCCCTTACCAGAACCAATCATCTTTGCCCTACCGTGAAGACCAAGCTTTATCCACCATTGTTGTACGGACGTAAACCCTACCTCATGCAGAACACTCGTCAAATAGCCGTTCCAGTGATCCTCAAGGGTTTAAACTATGTATTGTGGTCTCACATGATAAAGACTGCTCTTGGAGGCCGGGGTTTGGGAGATCATCTCCTATTTAATGAAGCACCTCCTAGTCTAATCCAGAATGAAGATGGTGATGAAATGGTCATCACAGTTGAGCGAAAGTGGCATCAGGAGGACCTATATGTCCTATCCGTTCTGCAAAACTCCTTAGATGGTCCAATCCTGGAGTCCTACTCACACTGTGAAACGTCAATGGAACTATGGACTATTCTCAAGAAGGTCTATGGCAACACCTCCAACCTTAGCAGGATCTTTCAAGTCAAGCAGGCCATCAACAATCTAAGTCAAGATGATCCAGACTTCACCTCCTTGTTTTGGAAGTTCAGTTCCTTATGGGCAGAATTAGATATGCTCCGATCTGTGTCCTTTGATCCTGAAGTCATTAAGGAAAGGCGGGAACAAGATAAAGTCTTTAGCCTTCTCATGATTCTCAGTCCCACATACAACGATCTCATTAAACACATCTTGAGGTCAGATAAACTCCCTTCCCTTGAAGATGTATGCTCTCAGATACAGAAGGAATCCGGATCAAATGGATTGTTTGGAAGAAAAGGTGACCTTCTCACGGCTCACAAAAGCACATACAAGACCGAAGAAGAACCCATCTCAGCAAATAAAGGGTTTTACAAACCGGAAGACAAGAAGAGTATAATGTGTGATCATTGTAAAAGGAAAGGACATTCCAAAGATAAGTGTTGGATTCTTCATCCACACCTCAAGCCAAGCAAGTGGAAGGAAGTTCCTAGAGCTCATTTCACTCAGGAAACTGGATACTATCCCAAGAAGAACCTCCCATACCAAATCGCTCACGGCCCAGCTAGCTCTAATCAACAAGCCAGCTCCTCAAGTTCATCGTGCATTGGAAGTTCTCAAACTCATCCAGCTCATATGGTGTCATACCAACCAATGCAGTCAGAGTATGTCAGGAAATCCGATCTTGAAGCTCTCATCAAAGCATTCAAAGACAACTCTGGTAATGCGATTGTTGGTAGATCATTACATGGCTCATTTAATGCTTTCACTAAGTCTAAACCATTTATTGTAGATTCAGGGGCATCTCACCATATGATCAGTGATATGAATTTGATTAAGAACATTGAACCGGCTGTAGGGAATGTCTTGATAGCAAATGGAACAAATGTGCCAATAGAAGGAATAGGTGATCTCAGATTATTCAATAAGGAATCTAGAGCCTTTTATATGCCCTCATTCACTTCTAACCTTCTATCTGTCAAGAGAGCTACAACCGATTTAAACTGTCATGCTATCTTTGGGCCTAATGACTTTGTGTTTCAGGATATTGAAACTAAGGAGAGATTCTTGGACAAGGTGTTACCAGAAATGATCTATATGTGCTTGAAGACTTATCTCATAGTTCTCCTAGTCGTTTAGCTTCCTGTTTTTCAAATTTCAATAATTCTGAGATGAATGGTGATTTGTGGCATGCTAGGCTTGGTCATCCTCATCTTAAAGTGCTAGAGTTAATGTTTCCTAAAACAGTTTTCAATAATGAATTATGTGAAGCATGTATCCTTGGAAAACACTGTAGGTCTGTTTTTCCTAAATCTCAAACTATGTATGAAAACTGCTTTGATCTTGTTCACTCTGATGTTTGGACTGCCCCATGTGTAACGCCCCCGATCCTACTAGACCGAAGGTGTTACGATAGGCCCAAATCCTGTCCGACCGTTCTTCCGAATATAGTCCGAAAGCCCGAATAGACACGATCCGAACCCCGATTAAATCAACTCCATCTCATCCAAGGTTCTGTGACCAAGAACGGACATCCTTGTTGAAGTTAGCCCGACCAGGACTTAGGTATTCAGAACTTAAAATTTAACTAAGACTTTAATAAGATATACGGAAAACCTCCATTTTATATATTAAACATACTTCTAAAAGTTCTTACAAAACCCGATTACAATACTTAGCGAAAGCGTTATACTTCCTATGAAATTTACACAAGTCTAAAAGAAACATACTTTCTACTAAGGGGTCTTCAAATCTACACTGGACTGTTCCGCCCTCCTTCCACAACCTTGCCTTTATCTGCAAGAACGAGTTCGGTCAGCTAATGCTGAGTGAGCTGGTCGAAAAATACTATCTAACCCATCCCACAATAATGCAAGTGAACTCAAACAAGATCAATCATGTTTAAGACCAATGTACTTATAACTAAACAGACGGCTTAACCAATCTTGACTTCTAATCTACCCATGCGCGCCGTGACCTTAGCCTATTCCTTCCCGTCCCGGTCAGGTCCTTAGCCACACAGGCTACAAGGCACCTACGAAGATGGACGGTACTCACTGCTCCGGTCAGGTCCTTAGTCACCAAGACTACAAGGCACCTACGAAGATGGGCTTTAGCCTGGCAAGTCGCTCACAGGATGGTGGCAAGTCATCCCTCGCATGCACATGGAATAGCTAAGTCACAAACTCCCCACACTTCCCACAATAACCATACAACCAACCATGTTTTCCTTGTTCTGGTCCAGCTTCATCTGAACAAGATTATCTTCTTGTCCAGATAACTTAACATACTTGTTGGGCCTTTCTAGAATCGCACCAACTAGATATGCTAAGACATGTGTCCTTTGATCCTGAAGTTATTAAAGAAAGGCGTGAGCAGGATAAAGTCTTCAGCCTCTTTATGATTCTGAGTCCAGCATACAATGATCTAATTAAACACATCTTGAGGTCAGATAAACTCCCTTCTCTTGAAGATGTGTGTTCTCAAATACAAAAAGAATATGGATCAAATGGATTATTTGGAAGGAAAGAAGATCTTCTCACAGCCCATAAGAGCACATACAAGCAAGAAGAAGAGCCTATTTCAGCAAATAAAGGCTACTACAAATCGGAGGACAAGAAGAGTATGATGTGTGACCACTACAAAACAAAAAGGCCATACTAAAGATAAGTGTTGGATCCTTCATCCACACTTAAAACCAAGCAAGTGGAAGGAAACCCCAAGAGATCATTACACTCAGGAGACGGGACAATATCCCAAGAAGAACTTACCTTATCAAATAGCTCACAGACCATCCAGTTCCAACCAAGCAGCCAGTTCTTCCAATTTATCTTACATCGGTAGCTCTCAGGCTCAGCCAACTCATATGGTGCCCTATCAACCAGTCCAGTCAGAGTATGTCAAGAAATCCGACATTGAAGCACTCATCAAAGCCTTTAAAGACAACTCTGGTAATGTGGCTATTGGTAGATCATTGCATGCCTCATTTAATGCATTCACTAAGTCTAAACCTTTGATTGTAGACTCAGGGGCATCTCACCATATGATCAGTGATCTGAATCTATTTAGGAATGTAGAACCGGCCATAGGAAATGTTTAGATAACAAATGGAACTAATGTGCTAATAGAAGGAATAGGTGATATGAGATTATTCAACAAGAAATCTAGGGCCTTCTATATGCCTTCATTTACTTCTAATCTTTTGTCTGTCAAGAGAGCTACAACCGACTTGAGTTGTCATGCTATCTTTGGGCCTAATGACTTTATATGTGCTTGAAGACCTATCTCCCAGTTCTCATAGTTGTTTAGCTTCTTGTTTTTCAAATTTCAATAATTATAAGATGAATGGTGATTTGTGGCATGCTAGACTTGGTCATCCTCATCCTAAAGTATTAGAGATAATGTTTCCTAGGATTTCTTTCAATAATGAGTTATGTGAAGCTTGTATTCTTGGAAAACATTGGTATAAATAGTGAACTCTATCTTACTTTGTAGATATGAAATTCATTTTTCTAAAAATTTCAATAATATTCATTCTTCATTTTCTCTCTAATCTCTCTCTCTCTCTCTCAATCTCTAAAACTCGAATTCACTCCATCTCTCAATCTTTCATGGTATCAGAGCCAGGTTCCATCATTCTGGTATTCAAATTCCGCAATCTTCTTCACAAATTCTCCAATCTTCTATCGAACCTTCGCGATTAGATTGTTCGCGGGAGTTTTGATTTTTCTTCGGTTTCTTTGTCGTTTCTTCATCCAGGGTGATTCTCCGGTGAATTCTGTAAATTTCCACGGTGATTTCATCAAATTTGGTGGTCGGAGTCGAAAGTTATTATTCTTCTTATTCGGTGGTTTCGCGATCATCGCTGCCGCGGGTATCTGGGTCTCAATCCTGCATTTATTCTTCAATTCTTCACCAAATCTCGTGATTCCAAAGACAAAACTCAAGTATATTGAATCCATATGATGAATCGGGAGGTCCGCTTTGCTCAATTTTAAGTTTGGTAACCTTCTTCATCGATTTCTTGCAATCGGTTCTGTTTTTGCAATCATCTGGGTATTTGGATTCATTTTTCATTCTCTCGATCCTTTTCGAATCTTGGTGGATTAAATCTTAGTTTAGGATCTTGTGAAGAGGTTCAGATGTTTGTTGCATTCAATTGATTTTTGATCTTTAAGCAACGGTTTCTTGCAAGCTAAGGAAGATCTTTTTCTTGGTAAAAGAGGCGGGAAGTTTAAAATGAATGTTAAAACTGTTGGTGGAATCGGTTTTAACCTTTGGATCATCAGCTAGTAATATGTTTAGATTTATTGAAGAAAGTGGTTGACGGTTAGGCAAGTGGTTCACCAGTCTAGTCTCTTGTTAAACACGACTTGGTCTCTTGTTGGAGCGCGTGTGGCTTGGGCTTCTTGTCTTTGCTTGTGCAGGCTTGAAATCGAAACAAATGGAGTTACATCCACAAATGAAGGCTCCTGTCATGCTCCAAGGAGCAAATTATTTGCTCTGGTCCAGGACAATACGGACCATACTGTGCAGCAAAGGATTGTGGAACCACATTCAACAATCGGCACCCATGTTGACTGATGAGGAGGCTCAGATTGACAGTGCTGAACATGCCCTATGGTTTCAGCAGGATCAAACGGTATTGGCTATTCTTCAAAGCTCTCTAGCTAGTTCTCTCTTGGAAGTATATTCTTATTGCTCAAGTGCTAGGGAACTTTGGGAGACATTGAAAACAGTTTATGGCAATACCACTAACCTCTTAAGGATTTATGAGGTAAAAAAAGCTTTGAATGTGCTTAAACAGATAGATGTTGAGTTTACTAAGCATTATGGATCATTTAGAGCTCTGTGGGCAGAGCTGGAGATGCTTAGACCAACTACAATGGATCCAATAACTCTTCTTGAAAGGAGGGAACATGATAAAGTGTTAGGGCTGCTCATGACTTTGAACAACTCATACACTGACTTGATAAAGCATATTCTAAGGGAAGATAAACTTCCTAGTCTTGAAGATGTTTGTGCAAAGATTCAAAAGGAGCAGGGGTCTCATGAACTCTTTGGACATAAGGTTGAAATGGTGGTAGCTCATAAAGGAGTATTCAAGTCCGTGACAACTGATGCTAAGAGGAAGAAGCAGCCATTTGAACATTGCAAAAGAACCGGCCATAGAAAGAAAGAGTGTTGGGTGCTTCATCCAGACCTAAAACATAGTTGGTTTGTTGAGAAGAAGAAGACTTCTGTGGCAACTGGCGCTAATTCATCCCATATGGCCGGCTGTTCAAACGGATGCAGCATCATTCCTGTGTCTGCCTCACCTTCAAATTTGGTTTCTCCGAATGAATATGTCACAAAGGCTGATCTTGAAACTCTTCTTAAGACATTCAAGTGTGGTAATGTGTTGGGTAAAACCTATCATGTTTCTTTAAACACTTCTATGGCCTCCAACTATTTAATTGTTGATTCTGGTGCATCACATCACATGATTAAAGATCTAGGTTTGTTAGACAATATAAAACCTGCTTTAGGTAGTGTTGTCAATGCAAATGGAGTTAATGTTCCAATTAAAGGAGTATGCAAGCTTAAATTGTTTGATAAGGAATCTAAAGCATTTTATATGCCTTCTATTACATCAAATTTGCTTTATGTTAAAAGAGTTACTACTGACTTGAATTATCAAGCTATTTTTGGTCCTAATGAATTTTACTTTCAGGATATTGAAACAAGTAGGAAGTATGGTCAAGGAACTACAAATAATAACTTGTATTTACTAGAAGATTCATCGTTCCCCTCCCTTGCTCAACCGAGTGCTAACAATGTTGATTTGACTTTAAATGCTGAACTTTAGCATGCTAGATTAGGACATCCTCATTCCAGAGCATTAAAATTGATTGTACATGGCCTGAAATTGCTTAATAACATTTGTGACTCATGTATACTTGGAAAACATAGTAGAACTGTCTTTGATAAATCAACTCATGCTTATGATGATTCTTTTGATTTAGTTCACTCTGATGTTTGGACATCCCCTTTTTCTTCAAAGGAAAACCAGAAGTACTTTGTTACTTTCATTGATGAAAAATCTAAGTATACATGGGTAACATTGCTAAATTCAAAAGATAGGGTGTTTGATGCATTTTTTAACTTTCAGACATATGTTACTAACCAATATAATGCCAAGATTAAAATTTTTAGAACAGATAATGGAGGGTAATACACTAGCAACAAGTTCCAGCAACACTTGGCCAAGCATGGAATTAAACATCAAACAAGCTGTCATTACACTCCACAATGCCTTAAAACACTAAATTGTCTGGAGAGCAATCGGTATTAGTGAAGTTTTAGAGGAAAGGAGCAGTCTTTAAGCCATTTGTTGATGATGTACGGTCTCTGAAGATCAAGTGTGCGGAAGAAGACGAGTACGAACAGACTGAGAATGGGGCAAGACCACACTTTTTCTTATTCTTCTTGATTGTCGATTGTTAAAACCAGAGAGTTTGTGAGGTTATTTGAGCTAGAAAGCCTTCAAACCGTGAGCATGGGAAGGAAGGTGACCATACAACAATGGTGAAACAAAGAGAAAAGATAAATCCTAAGAAGTTAAGCAACTTTGTCAAAAAAGATACCCATACTTAGCCTTCCTCAACTCATCACCCATGGTTCTGAGGATCTTAGATCTCAGAAAGGATAGACTAAGGCATGTTTATCCAGAAGAAAAGCGCTGAAATCTTAGGGAAATAAGAGATTTGTGGATTAGAGAGAGTTTGTGAGCAAATGCTCTGATACCATGTTAGAAAATGAAGGTGATTAAGAATGATACTTGAGAAAATGGGATAGATTGAGTATGGAAATGCTAGAGAGAAATGAAGAACACGAGTTATTATTGAAGATTAAAAACTCTTGCATACAAGTGAAGGCCATAAGGTCCTTTTATACACAAATGGATAAACCTAAAAACAATCTACTCTTAGACAGCAGCTCATTTACTTAAATGAAGGCCATAAGGTCCTTTTATACACAAATGGCAACACCTTTTGTGCTGGCATGTGAGTCACCAGCCTTAAGTCTTCTAGAAGTTCCTCTTATAGCCGTTAAAAGGATGCACATTCTTTCCTAAGCAGATTGCTTCCTGATTCTAACAGTAAGCTCATTTACTTAACAATTACAAGACCTGATTTATGTTTTGCTGTGAATCAGGTAAGCCAGCACATGAAAGCACCCAAGAAGAACCACTGGATGATGATTCAACGCATTCTGAGATATCTAAAAGGGACATACACTAAAGGAATTTAGATGGGAAAGAATGAGAATGCTGAGATCGTTGGATACTGTGATGCTGATTGGGCTGGAGACAGGAAAAACATGAAATCTACCACTGGCTATTGCACATTTATAGGAGGAAATTTTGTCACCTGGAAAACCAAGAAGAAGAAAGTAGTATACTTCTCAAGTAAGGAAGGCTGTGGAAAAAGGAATCATTCTACCATACTATACAAAGATTTCTGATCAGTTGGCAGACATATTCACTAAGGCTGCCAGTTTAAGAGTATGTGAGTTCATCCATGCTAAGCTTGGACTCACAACTCTCCCATTCCAGTAACTTCCCTATCAAGAAGGATTTACACTCTTTTTCCCTCTGTTTTTCTCCCACTGGGTTTTGCATCCTAAGGTTTTTAATGAGGTGAATCCTCTTGATGTCCAAGTTTTAATCATTCACCAATGATGTAAAACTTGAGGGGGAGTGTTAGAATGAAGAAGCAATCTACTATGGGAAGGAGTGTCTAATGGCTAGTAAGAACTTCTAGAAGACTTGGTGACTCATCTATGCCAGCACAAAAGAAGAAAGGAGGTGCCAGCACAAAAGGAGCCTTACACATCCTTACCTAAAGTAGTCGCTTCTAGGTTTATCCATTTTGTATAAAAGGATCACTTAGGTCCTCATTTGTAATCAAGGAAATACAATCTAATACAATGTGTTTGCCTAAACTCCCTAAATCTCTCTAACTCTCCAAAACTTCCTAAATCTTTCTAAAACTATCAATTTGGACACAAGCATTGTAAACTCTCTATATAAACACATGTACTCTTCATTTGTAAACAAGTAGATTCATTATTCTCTCATAATGATAATAAATCCTTTCTCTCATTCTTTGGTTTATAAAACTCTCTCTTGATCAATGGTGTATAAAAATCATTCTTTGGTTTATAAAACTATCATGTGGTAGATCTCCTATCATCACGATCTCCTGCTCAATCCGCATCACAATACCCAACAATCTCAGAGCTCCCATTACAACCCATTCAAATGGCTTGGCCTGGAGCTCCCTTGATGTACTTGAGTAAGCGGTTCACCATGTTCCAATGCTGCATTCTTGGAGCCTTCATGTGTTGGCTAACCTGGTTCACAGCAAAGCATAAGTCAGGCCTTGTAATTGTGAGATATATACACTTACCAACCATCCTGCGGTATTGAGTCACATCTTCAAAAGGTTGATCTTCAAGCTCCCCTGTCTATTAGTCTTGTATGAGTCTTCAATGGGTGTCATAACCGGTTTTTCTCCTAAGTCACCTGCTTCATTCAAAAGATCAAGTGCATACTTTCTCTGGGATAAAAATAGCCCTTCCTTTAATCTACATACTTCTATACCAAGAAAATATTTGAGCTCTCTTAAATCTTTGATGTCAAATATGGATTTAAGATATGTTTTTGTATCAAGGATTCCTACCTTGTCATTCCCAGAGATGATAATATCATCTACATATATGAGAATGACTATAATACCTTTGTGGCTTGCAAGGATGAAGAGTGCATGGTCTGATTCTGACTTCTTGAATCCACGGCTGACAAGTGTTGAGCTAAGCTTGTGGTACCAGGCCCTTAGAGACTGTTTAAGTCCATAGATTGCCTTTCTAAGTCTTAGCACTTTGCCTGGTGTGATTGTATCTTCAACGCCTGGAGGTGGTGTCATGTAAACTTCTTCTTCTAGTTCCCCTTGAAGGAATGCATTTTTGACGTCCATCTGCCACAGCTCCGACTCCAGATTAGTAGCTAGGGAGAGTAAAACTCTTACTGTGTGTAGTTTGGCCACTGGTGCAAAAGTATCACAGTAGTCTTCTCCATCGGTTTGTGTAAAACCTTTAGCCACTAGCCTAGCCTTGTATCTCTCAATCTCTCCATTATTCCTGTACTTAATGGTAAAGACCCATCTTGATCCCACTGCCTTCTTCCCTTTTGGCAAATCAGCTTCATCCCATGTATGATTCCTTTGCATAGCTCCATGTTACTCTTCTACTGCATCTTTCACACCTTGTGTTCTTTAGCTTCATCATACGTCTTAGGCACCTCATGCTGATCATGTGTCCCAATGAAGGCTAGGTGGTCATCCGGATAGTGAGCCAGAGAGCACACAACTTGAATAGGGTGAGCAACAGCCTGACTGTTGAAATAGATTCTAATGTTTACCCAGTTGGATGGATCCTTCCTTACTCTCTGGCTTCTTCTCAAAGGTACCACCTCTGCTTCTGTGACTGAAGTGGTGCGGTCAGTGGAATGTGCATCAATGGAGGTGTTGTCCTCTTCTTGGGTGTTGGATTCTTCTTGATATGAGTCTATTTGAACTTCTTCCACATCTTCATGAACCGATGAGACTTGATCATGATCAGTATGTGAATTCTCCCCCTCAGGAGCAAGTCCAGAGGCTTCTGAGGATGATCCATGACTAATGGGATTTGGCAAAGAAGAGATACCAAGTGTCTCTAGTAGACTCCTCAGATTAGCTGCTCGGGCAGACTGAGAAGTAAAAAGCTCTTTTAGACTATCCCAGTCCTTTTCAGTGTAGTATCCCTTGCTTTCCAAGAACTTAACATACTTTTCAAACTCTTGGCATCCAGTTTGTTACGGTTTTCTCCTGGAACCAAAACATAACACACGCATCCAAAGACTCTTAGGTGGTTAATAGACGGCTTTAAGTTGTTAAGTACCTCAAACGGTGATTGGTCTTGAAGGTTTCAAGTGGGTATCCTATTGATCAGATAACAAGCCGCAACCACAGCATCTCCCCAGAACCTTTTAGGTACATTGGTGTGAAACATCATGGACCTGGCCACTTCCATAAGGTGTCTATTCTTTCTCTCAGCTGTACCATTTTGTTATGGAGTATATGGGCAGCTTGTTTGGTGAAGAATTCCATGTTTGGATAAGAGAGATTTGAAGGCTTGACTTGTGTATTCACCACCATTATCTGATTTTAAGATTTTCACTTTAGCATTATAATGGTTAGTGACATAATTATGAAAGTTGGTAAAGGCTTCAAGGACTCTATCTTTAGATGGAATTAATGTTAACCAAGTGTGCTTAGACTTCTCATCTATAAATGTGATAAAGTATTTATGATTTTTTCTTGAAATGCAAGGTGATGTCCACACATCCAAATGAATCAAGTCAAAGCATTTTTCATAGATTGTAGTAGACTTAGGAAATACAGACTTGCATTTTTTGCCTAAGATACAAGCTTCATATTCATTGTTTTGAAATTTAACATCAGGTAGTAAGAGATTCAAAGCACGGAAATGTGGACGTCCTAGTCTAGCATGCCAAATTGCATTATTAACAGTAGCAACAATAGAGCTGAATGCGTTTAAAGAGAAGATGGAGACTTTGTATCCTCCAAAACATAAAGGCCATCCTTAGTTGTTTCGTTTCCAATGACCTCACTTGTCTTAATATCGTGAAACAAAACTTCATTAGGACAAAAGATTGCATAACAATTAAGATCAGAGGTAGCCTTTATAACTGATAATAGGTTTGAGGTGAAGGATGGTAAGAAAAATGCCTTAGAACTCTTATCAAACAATTTTAAGTCTCCTATCCCTTTGATTGGAACCTTTTCACGATTAGCTATAGTAACATTCCCTAATGCAGGTTCTAAGTTCTCAATTAATTGTATATCACTAATCATATGGTGTGAAGCACCTGAATCAACAACCAAGGGTTTTTGAGTTTTAGATGCATGATAAGAATTACCAGATTCTTTTAAGGCTTTGATAAGGGCCTCCAGGTCTGATTTCTTTACAAATTCAGAGGAGGCAGCTATGGATGCTCCTTCTCAATTTGGCCATATGCGCTTAGAGGATTATTTATGGTGTGTGGCTTGAGAGCCACCTTCAAGCGAGTAGTTGGCTCTTGGCTCCTTCCACCGATTGTTCTTGAGATGGGGATGCAAGATCCAACATTTATCCTTGAGATGTCCTCTCTTCTTGCAATAGTCAAACACCAATGTCTTCCGGTCCTCATACTTGAAGTTGCTCTTGTTTGCCATGGCTAGCTCTCTTTTGTTGGCTGTGACCAGTTCACCCTTCCTTCCAAAGAGTCCCAACGACCCTTGCTCCTTTTGGATTTGTGAGCACACTTCATCCAAGGTTGGTAGCTTATCAGCTCTCAGTAGGTGTTTAATGAGGTCGTTGAAGGCTGGATTCAGGGTCAGCAGCAAAGCAAACACCTTGTCTTGCTCACGGCGTTCATTAAGTACCATAGGGTCCACTGAGCTTGGCCTCAACATCTCTAGCTCTGTCCATAGGGCCCGGAACTTTCCAAAATGTTTGGTGAAGTCCATATCCTCTTGGCTGAGGTCATTGATGGCTTTATTGACTTCAAATACCCGACTAAGGTTGGAGATGTTCCTAAACACGTTTTGTAGAGTTTCTCACAACTCCTTGGCTATCTCACAATAAGAGTAAGCTTCAAGGATAAAAGCTTCAACTTTGTTTTGGAGGATGGCTAAGACGGTTTGGTCCTCTTGAAACCACTTGCTTCTTTCAACCATTACGGCCTCCTGCTCATCTTCATCAGCCGCCTTCATTGGAGTAGTTTCTTCAAGAACATGGCTCCATAGTCCACGGCTGTACAGAGCGGTCTTCGTGATTCTTGACCACAACAAGTAGTTCCCACCCTTAAGGATGACTGGAACAACCAAAGGCTTTGAGTTTTCCATGGTTGAGAATGTTTGGACTGTTGGACAAACTCTTTACCCACTGGATAAAAGAAACTTGCTTGTGTAAAGTGAATGAGAAAGATTGAAATGAGGAGATTAAATGCAATGGATGTTTATTCCATGCTCTGATACCATGAAAGAATGTTTATACTTGCGGAATTAATAGTTTCTTTACAACATTAGATGTATAGTATTTATAGACAGACACTTAGGCAACTAGGTATTCGCAGGATAGGGACATAAACAATAAACAAAGGGGAGAGTGTGCTGGATCCAAGGCGTGATGGTGACAGCTTCTAACGGGTGGGAGCTTGCTTCCACAGGTGATCCTGCCTGGTCAAAGTCCTCAACGGTCCTCTCCTCTTGCCAAGACTTCTTCTAGAACATTTTAAGTTGTTGGGCCATACCAAGTTTTCCCTGGGCCGTTCCACGTTCCAACTCCATCCTGGGCTGTTCAACATTCCAAATGCTTAGCCCGTCCATGTTCCACTTGTTTGGGCTGTCTATGTCCGGGCCCCATCTTAAGAACTGGTCGACCACTCCTCTTTATTTCCTTTTCTAACTCAATATAAAGTACTTGGAAAAGGAGTGTCCAAGAATGATTTGTATGTTCTTGAGGACATACAACAAGACTCAACTCTATCAATTGCTTTTAATTCTATTTTAATAATGCTAATAGTGTTATTTGGCATTCTAGACTAGGACATCCCCATTCTAGGGCCTTAGAGCTATTGTTGCCAAGCATGTCTTTTAAAAATAATTAATGTGAAGCTTGTATACTTGGAAAACATTGTAGATCAGTGTTTCCCAAGTCTTCAACTATTTATGAAAGTTGTTTTGATCTTATTCACTATGATGTTTTGACTTCACCATGCATGTCTAGGGATAATCATAAGTACTTTGTCACATTTATAGATCAAAAATCAAAATATACATGGATTACACTCTTACCAATAAAAGATAGGGTGCTAGAAGCATTTACTAAGTTTCAAGCATATGTGACTAACCATTACAACACTTAGACAAACATGGAATCATCCACCAAACTAGTTGTCCATACACACCATAACAGGATGGAGTGACTGAAAGGAAGAACTGACACCTCATGGAGGTGGCGCGGTCCATCATGTTCCAAAGCAATGTTCCAAAGAAATTTTGGGGAGATGCCCTTGTCAGAGCTTGGTATCTCATCAATCGCCTACCTACTAAAGTCTTGGAGTACTTAACAAAAGTAAACCATCAATCTCGCATTTACGAGTCTTTGGGTGTGTGTGTTATGTACTTGTTCCAGGAGAACAAAGAAATAAATTGGAAGCCAGGGGTATAAAAGCCATTTTCATTGGCTATTCAACTACTCAAAAGGGATATAAATGCTACAATCCAGAGACTACGAAGGTACTTGTATCTAGGGATGTGCAGTTTGTAGAATCAAAAGGATTCTATGAAGAAAAGAATTGGGATGAACTCAAAGACCTCTCCCAATCAACATCTGACCGGGCCACCAACCTCAGATACCTTATGGAGAATCTTGGGATAACACTACCAGATGCACCAACCAAAACTAACCAAGGACCACCAACTACTCCTCCACCTAATACAACTCAAGCGGCTAGCTCTCTTGACCATGAGGGAGGCACTGAAGGTGATGAGCTTGAACTTAATCAGAGCAACCAAGAAGCAAGCTCACACGTCCATGTTCAAGAAGAACATGAGGAATCCGAACCTGAGGTTGAACAACAAGAATAACAATAGGTGGTCCAACAAGACAACCAAGTAGTTCTAAGGAGAAGTCAAAGGGAGAGTCGACCAGCTTCAAATTGGATAAACACCAGAGTATACTACAATGCCCAAGCAGTAGCTCACCCAACTCAAGTGGTTTGCTCCCTAGCTCATATTCCCTTAGAACATGAAGCTTTTGTAACAGTTCTCAACCAAGAATATATTCCAAAAAACTATGAGGAAGCAAAAGAGCTTAAGGTGTGGAGAGATGCGGTCAAGGCTGAATGCAATGCCATGGACATCAACCACACTTGGGATGAAGCCGACTTGCCTAAATACAAGAGGACAGTGAGCTCCAGATGAATATATTTACCATTAAATACAAAAGCAATGGAGAGATAGAAAGATACAAGGGAAGACTAGTTGCAAGAGGCTTCACCCAGACCTATGGAGAAGACTACAATGACACCTTGCACCAGTAGCCAAACTACACACTGTAAGGGTTCTTCTCTCTTTAGCTACTAACCTTGATTGGGAGTTGTGGCAGATGGATGTCAAGAATGCATTCCTGCAAGGAGAATTAGAAGATGAAGTATATATGACATCTCCACCAGGCCTTGAAGATACGGTAACTCCAGGAAAGGTTCTAATGCTGAGAAAGGCTATCTATGGCCTCAAACAGTCACCAAGAGCTTTGTACCATAAGCTGAGTATCACGCTTAGAGATAGGGGCTTTAGGAAATCTGAAGCGGATCATACACTCTTCACACTCCAAAGCCAAACAGTTATTGTAGTCATTCTCATATATGTAGATGATATAATTGTTAGATTAAAAGAGAAGTGTAGCTTAAAGGAGGTTTAGATTACTTAGTCGTGTGTTTAGATTGACTAGAGTGTTTGGCAACAAGTCTTGTACACACATATATAAACGCATTGTATGATCTCTTTTCAAGTTAATGAAACAATTCTCTTATTCTTCAAACTTTCTTATTCTCTCTAACATTCGATCTCTATTTCTCATCATTCTTCAATCTTCTTCATCATTCTTCAATCTTTACATGGTATCAGAGCACGTTTCTGCAAATCATTAGTTTCTCATTCGATTTATTCTCTTTGTCTTCAAACACTAAACCGGCTGCGAAAGCCTCTTGTTCATCTATCAAGTTTTCCCGGCGAGTTTGCGAAAGATTCTTGATCTTTCATCAATTTTTCCGGTGAATCTTATCATCTCCTGTGATTTCTGATCTTAATCTCATCGGAATTGTGTGATTTCGTCAATTGATCAGAGTCTTGTAACTGAATCGAGTTCTTCATTTTTTGAATCTGATTTTGGCGCCAAAAGAGAAGGTGTCGATTTTGTGAATCTTCGATCTTTGAATCTCATGGATCTTCAAATTCGTGTTGATTGTCCTCAGAAGGTGTCGATCATCAGTTGTGTTGAATCATTGATCAAGATCTTGTATCTCATATTCTCAAATCTGCAATCGTAAAATTGCTTCTGCCTCACGGAAAGTTCAAATAGATCGTGTTGATCTTCAAATTCTTCTGTTCTTCTGGATCATCAGCTCCTGGAAAATCAACAGATAGTGCCGATCAACAGTCCTCTCAATCGCGTTTGAGATTGTCTGATTCAAATCCACAGATCATCATTCGCTGGGTTTCAATTGGCGGATGTCTTTACTAAAGCTGCTACTACAAAGGTGTGTGAGTCCATACTTCCAAGACTTGGAATGACAAGCATTGTTGGGTGATTCTCCTTGACTATAGAAATCATACTCTTTTTCCCTCAAAGTTGTTTTTGTCCCACTTAGGTTTTACACTTTGAGGTTTTTAATGAGGTGATTTACTATGGTTTGTTCAAGCTTAATTATTCATCATAGTTAAGCTTGAGGGGGAGTGTTAGATTAAAAGAGAAGTTTAGCTTAAAGGAGGTTTAGATTACTTAGTCGTGTGTTTAGATTGACTAGAGTGTTTGGCAACAAGTCTTGTACACACATATATAAACGCATTGTATAATCTCTTTTCAAGTTAATGAAACAATTTTCTTATTCTTGAAACTTTCTTATTCTCTCTAACATTCTATCTCTCTTTCTCATCATTCTTCAATCTTCTTCATCATTCTTCAATCTTTACAATAATCATCTCAGGGAATGACAAGGTAGGAATTCAATCAACTAAAGTTTATCTTAAATCTATGTTTGATATAAAAGACTTGGGTGAACTAAAGTACTTCCTAGGGATAGAAGTATACCGAACACAAGAAGGCCTCTTCTTATCACAAAGGAAGTACACACTTGATCTTCTAGTTGATGCAGGTAAAATATAAGCTAAACCAGCAAAGACTCCCCTAGAACATGAGGGGGAGTTTGGAAATGAGATGTTTGGAGACACCAAACTCTACAGAAAGATGGTTGGTAAGCTAATCTATCTAACTATTACTAGACCTGACTTGTGCTATGTTGTGAATCAGGTCAGTCAACATATGCAAGCCCCAAAGGTTCATCACTGGAGCATGGTGGACCGGATCTTAAGATACCTAAAAGGGACACACGACAAAGGCATATGGATGGGGCGTAATGGAAGCTCTGAAATCGTGGGCTACTGTGATGCTGATTGGGCTGGAGACAGGAATGATAGGAGATCAACTACAGGCTATTGCACATTCATTGGAGGCAGCCTAGTTACTTGGAAGTCAAAGAAGCAGAAGGTGGTCTCTTGTTCAAGTGCTGAAGCTGAATACCAAGCAATGAGGAAGCTCACCACAAAACTTACCTGGCTCAAGAATCTGCTCAAGGATCTAAACATAAAAGTCACCACACCAATCACCATGCATTGTGAAAACCAAGCTGCTATACATATAGCATCCAACAATGTGTTTCATGAGAGAACCAAACACATTGAAGTAGACTGCCACAAAGTGAGACAAGTAGTGGAGCAAGGAATTGTCCTACCGTGCTACACAAGGAGCTCAGATCAAATTGCAGATATATTCACCAAATCCGCAAGTCTAAAGGTATGTGAGTCCATATTTTCAAAACTTGGACTCATAAACCTTCCCAACCAGTGAGTCCCCTAGCCAAAAGATCCATACTCTTTTTCCCTTAGGATGTTTTTGTCCCCAATGGTTTTACATCCTAAGACTTTTAATGAGGTGAGTCTTTATGGTTCCAAGCTTAACCATTCATCCATGGTTGAGATTGAGGGGGAGTATGAGAACTCACACATTAATGTCGCTTAAGTCAGCAATGGAAAGAGAGTTAATAGGCTGCAAGACATTAATGGTGCCTAAGACAAGAATGAAAAGAGAGTTAATAGGCTGGAAGACATTAATGTCGCCTAAGACAAGAATGGAAAGAGATTTAGTAGCCAGAATTGTTTATAGAAAGATAGTTAATAGTTCCCATCTTAGGTTTAGGCAAAGAATTGTTTATGGGAAGTAAACAATTACTCAAAGAAATACAATCATCCTTCTCTATTCTCTAAAGGCAGCCACCATCTCACTCTCTCTCTCTCTTGTCACAAAATTCTCTCTTAGTCTTTCATACTTGTGTTCTTCATCTTACTCAAAAACTCTTTATTCTTTCACATACTAATCCGCATATTCTTACACTGATCTGGCTGGAGCTTCCTCTATTAAGGCTGATTTGGTTTGCACTGATCTGTGTCCCTTCATCATTTGGCCTCTGTTGTTTGATCAGTTGTAGAATTGGTTGATTGATACTTCTTTGTGAACTGCTTTGAAATCCACTTCTTTGAGAGATAGATGGAGCAATGCGTGATGATGTTTCCTGTGAGATGTGAACCTTTGGATCTTTCCACCAGCTTGGCTTCAAATGAGGGTGAATTAACCAACACTTATCTTTAGTGTGTCCTCTTCGTTTGCAATCACAGGTTAATCGTTTCTTGACCTCTGGTTTGTGCCACACCTTGTGGGCAATAACAATATCTCCTTTGTTTCCAAATAGACCTTGGGATCCTTGTTCTTTTTGAATTTTAACACACACATTTTCAAGACTTGGTAATCTATCTTCTCTAAGAATAGGTTTAATAAGATCAGTGTAGCTTGGGTTTAGTGTCATGAGCAAGCCAAAAACCTTATGTTGCTCTCTCCTTTCATTAAGAGTGATAGGATCAATGGTACTTGGTCTTAACATTTCAACCTCTGCCCACAAAGCCCTGAACTTACCATAGTGCTTAGTAAACTCCATATCATCTTGATGGAGTTCATTTAAAGCTTTCTTCACCTCAAATATCTGCATGAGGTTGGATGTGTCTCCATACACATTTTTCAGTGTGTCCCACAGGTCTTTTGCGGTTTCACAGTAGGAATATGCTTCTAACAAGGATCCTTCAAGGGAGTTTTGAAGGATGGAGAGGACTGATTGATCCTCTTGAAACCATTTGTTCATGGTTTCCATGGTTAACCTTCCCTGCTCACCGAGAGATTCTTCTTCAACAGCTTCTCTTGGTGCTTCATCAAGGAGAACATGGGTCCACAAACCTCTACTACACTGGGTAGATTACATGGTTCTCGACCATAACAAGTAATTTAGCCCCTTTAGTATGACTGGAGCAACAATTATTTTTGAAGACTCCATTGGTTTTGGCGTGACTTGTACGGAAGAACAAAGAAATTTCAAAAGAGGGCTTCAGGCGGGAAGAACAGAGAGATATGATGATCTTCAGATGCTTCCTTTTGAGCTCCAGAAACTTCAAATAAGCTACTCAAGCTTTTGAAAAGAGCCTCCTTTGTGAGAAATGAGCTGCCTTTAAGTGATTTTTGCACTTAAGCAGGTTTTGGTTCACGAAGGATTTTGGGGAAGACGAGTACGGACAGAAGCAAAGGAGCCTCCTTTAGCTTGATTTAAGATCAGGTTCCAAGGCTGAATGCACCAGAAGGCAAATGAACACACGAGCTTATGATTTTAAACACACCAGAGGGCAAACTGAACTACGTTGTAGCTCTCGTCCGTAAATCCTGTTAGAATGAGAGATTATGATTCACCATTGGAGAAGAGAGAGTTTTATAGAGAGAAAGGATTTATTTTTATTATTATGAAGAGAATGATTCTTCTTACTTACAAATGAAGAGTACATGTGTTTATATAGAGAATTTACAATCCTTGTGTCCAAACACTCCCTATTAGGCGTCATTTATGCTTGTTTTGCTACAGGTTTAGAAACTCCTTCATACTCTCCCTTTGGTTTAGAGTATTTACATACTTCTTCTTTCTAACACTTCATACTCTCTTCTTGTCTTAAACTACTTCTTCTCTTCTTCATTTCAACACTCCCCCTCAAGTTTAAGCATCGGTGAATGGTTGAACCTGCAAAGATGAAGAGACTTCCTCCTTCTTCCTCTTTTACTCCCTTTCAAGCTTGATTAATGTTCATAGAAACCAAGCGTGTAACCTTAAAGAACTTCCTCATTAAAAACCTTAGTATAGAAAACCCTTTGGGACAAAACCAATACTAAGGGAAAAAGAGTGAAGTCTTCTTAGCTTAAGGATTGACCATTGAATCTATGAGCTTTAAATTCACCAGAGAGCTCCATAGATCCATGGATAAAGGCCTTAATGAATTCGCTTGTGAATGGTGATTTTGAAGCTCCATTTTAAGTCTGGTCTATTTCTCCCCCTTTCTTTTGACTCCTTGTCTTTAAGAGGTGATTTTGATCCAGCTTTCCTTAAAGTCTTCAATTTAAACCTGTTTCACATACACATATACATGCATGTATCAATTCTCACAAGATAAACCAATGCATTATAATACAAAAATGATTTTAACTTCCCTTTTATAAGAGTGTATGGCGGTTTGGATGATATGATCTAGACCAGTCTGGTTCACTAAGGACTCCACATTAAGGTCTTTGGATTCATCATGATCACATGGTTCTCTTCTTGATTCATCATGATCACATGGTTCTCTTCCCTTATATGTTTTAGATCTCTTTTGACCAGCTTCATTTTGCTTCACTTTCTACTTTCAATAAGCCTAACTCAAGAGAATAAGATTGTAGAGTTAAGCTAGAGTAGAGTGAGCACACTTATCTCTTAATACACTTTCCCACCATGCTTCCACTAATTGATATAGGGTAAGTCATGCTTATGACTGTTTTCATCACTTCCTGATCTAAAACATCATAGCAACTCAAAAATAATGATTAGTATTCCAGAACTTGAGTAATATCAAGTCTGGTATCAAGTATAATATATACCCAAATTCTCAACCTAAAATCATAGAGTTAAAGAACTTATCCTAGATAGAACCTTTGATGAGAGAATTTTGTCCTGAGTTGATTCATCACTTTCCACCAGCTTATTCGCCATGAGACTTGGTAGCTTGATGGCCATTGGTTCTATCCTCAGTTTATGACAGATGATTTGGATGACTTTCCTTGCAGCCTCCATGAGAGATTCAGACTGAGCACACTTCTTATGCTCACTTGGTTTTGGCAGACAGCTTGGAAGCTCTTGAATGCACCAGACTAATCTTTGAATGTCCTTGTTTGCATCATATTCACTTCTTGTGTTGTCCTTATATGTGCCAGACATGTTAGTTTAGGAAAGATTAAGGAGAAGTTTTGAATAGATTAGAGTATAAACATTAAGAACATATCAAGAACATATAGAGAATAGAGTTTAGCTATAAGAGGAATAGAATAGAATCTTATTATATTAGAGTGAGCGATTACAAGGGGGCTGCATAGCCTTAAATAGAAAGACTCCTAGGTCGCCTAGGCTAGGGATAAGTAAGAATACATATAGGACCGTTGCAACTGAACTTATCAACATACATGCTTCCTTATCTTCTCATCTTATCATGTGAGACTATCCCTTCCTTATCAAGTGACCAGAGTGCTTATCACACTAGACTGAGCTGCCTTTAGTAACGCCACTGTCCAATACTCCCCCTCAAGCTAAATTCTGATGAAGAACTTAGCTTGGAAATCATAAATAACCACCTCATTAAAAACCTTATGATGTAAAACCCAATGGGACAAAAGCATCATAAGGGAAAAAGAGTATGATTGCTTATGATTAGAGGATTCATGGATAAGACATATCAAAGAGTCCAAGCCTAAGTAGAATGGACTCATATACCTTAGAAGTTGTTGCCTTGGTGAAGATATCCGCAAGTTGATCCATACTTCTGGTGTAGCATGGTAAGACTACTCCTTGCTCCACTGCTTGCCTCACCTTGTGACAGTCAACTTCTATGTGTTTAGTTCTCTCGTGGAATACAGAATTGGATGCTATGTGAATGGCTGCTTGGTTGTCGCAATGCATGGTCATTGGTCTAACTGTTTCTATACCCAAGTCCTTCAGAATGGCCTTGATCCATGTTAACTCATTGGTGAGCTTCTTCATTGCACGATATTCAGCCTCTGCGCTTGAACAAGACACAATCTTCTGCTTCTTTGTCTTCCATGTGACCAAGTTTCCACCAACAAAGGTACAGTAGCCTGTGGTAGACCTCCTGTCTTCTCTATTACCAGCCCAGTCAGCATCACAGTATCCCACTATTTCTGAGCTTCCATTGGCTCTCATCCAGATTCCTTGCTCAGAAGTTCCTCTCAAGTATCTAAGAATTCTCTCCAGCATGTTCCAATGATGGACCTTCGGCTCTTGCATATGCTGGCTAACCTGATTCACAGAAAAGCAAAGATCAGGTCTAGTAAGAGTTAAATAGATTAACTTACCTACTAGTCTTCTGTAGAGTTGCGGATTATTGAATGGTTGATCTTCAAGCTCCCCCTCATTGATAGCTTTGTAACTGTCCTCCAGAGGTGTGGTCACCGGTTTTGCATCTAGCTTTCCTGTTTCAGACAAAAGGTCAAGTGTGTATTTCCTTTGAGATAAGAATAATCCCTCTTTAGAGCGACATATCTCAATCCCTAGGAAATACTTAAGCAAGCCTAAATCTTTAATGTCAAAGATGGACTTAAGGTAGGCTTTGGTTTCCTTGATCCCTTCCCTATCATCACCTGTGATAATGATATCATCCACATAGACCAACACAACTATGATACCTGACCGGCTAGGAAATGTGAACAGTGTGTGATCAGCTTCTGATTTTCTGAATCCTCTGTCCCTTAGTGTCATGCTTAACTTGTGATACCAGGCCCTAGGTGATTGTTTTAATCCATAAATAGCCTTTCTCAATCTCAAGACCTTGCCTGGTTGAACAATCCCTTATAGACCTGGAGGTGGCCGCATGTACACCTCTTCCTCTAGCTCTCCTTGCAAGAAGGCATTCTTTACATCCATCTGCCACAATTCCCAATTCAGATTTATTGCTAAGGATAGGACAATCCTCACGGTATGGAGTTTTGCTACAGGGGCAAAGGTATCACCAAAATCTTCTCCATAGGTCTGAGTGAAGCCTCTTGCGACCAACCTGGCCTTATATCTTTCCACATCTCCATTACTCTTGTATTTGATCGTAAATACCCACTTTGAGCTCACTGCCTTCTTTCCCTTGGGTAACACGGCTTCATCCCATGTGTGATTCCTTTCCATGGCCTCTGTCTCATCACTTATAGCATCCCTCCAGACTTTGAGTTCCTTAGCCTCTTCATAGGATGTTGGAATGTGTCCCTGATCCAGGCTGCTAATAAAGGTCTTGTGCTCTTCAGGGAATGAAGCAAATGAGCAAACAACTTGAGAGGGATGAGCAACCGCATTTGCATTGTAATAGACCCTTGTGTTCACCCAGTTTGATGGATCCTTCCTGAGTCTTGTGCTTCTCCTTAGAGGTTGAGCTGTCCCTGATGGTTCTTCTTCCCGCTCTTGCCTTTGATCGTGACCCTCAGAAGAAGAGCCAGTCCTCTCTTGATCACTGTCTTCTTCAAGATGTCCCCCCTCACGATCAATGTCTGGCCGGGAAGAGTTAAGGTCTTGCTGCGGCAAGCTTGGTCCATTCCGGGACAATGTTGGACCACCTCCGGGTGAGCTAGGTTCTGACCAGGTCGAGGTAATTTCATGCGGAACAGCTGGTTGAACAGGAGCCAAGCCAGGAACAGGACATGAACTAGGTTGAGGACATGGAACACCGGTAGAACCAGGTTGGGATGGTGAAGGTATGCCAAGATGATCAAAGATATTCCGAAGGCTAGTGGCCCGGTCCAGGGAAGAACCAGCAAGATCAACCAAGTTATCCCACTTTTGGTCACTATAGTAGCCAGTGTTCTCAATAAACTTAACATCACGAGACACCAAAACCTTCCTAGCTTCAGGGTCATAGCACTTGTAGCCTCTTTGGGTAGTAGAATACCCAATGAACATGGACCGTGTACTCTTAGCGTCAAGCTTGGTTCGGTTCTCTCCTGGAATCAAAACAAAGCACAGGCAACCAAACACTCTCAAGTGAGTTAGAGAAGGTTTAAGAGCGTTTAATACCTCAAATGGGGAGAGATCATTGAGGACTCGGGTAGGAGTCCTGTTAATAAGATAACATGCGGTAAGGACAGCATCTCCCCAAAACCTCTTAGGAACCTTTGTATGAAACATCATTGCCCTGGCTACTTCCATCAGGTGACGATTCTTTCTCTCAGCCACACCATTCTGTTGGGGTGTGTAGGGACAACTCGTTTGATGGAGAATTCCGTGCTTATTGAGATGATCTCTGAAGGCATGACTTGTATACTCTCCACCATTGTCTGTTCTAAAGATTTTAATCTTTGCATTGAAGTGGTAAGTGATATAATTTTGAAAGTTCACAAAGGCCTCTAAAGCTCTATCCTTTGATTGCATTAAGGTTATCCAGGTGTATTTGGATTTCTCATCTATGAAAGTAATGAAATATTTCTGATTCTCTCTAGATAAGCAAGGAGCAGTCCACACATCTGAATGCACAAGATCAAAACACTTTTCATAAACGGTTCCAGACTTAGTGAAAACAGACTTGCAATGTTTACCTAAGATACATGCCTCACAATTATCATTTTTAAACACAACATTAGGTAACATCAAGCCTAAAGCCCGAGAGTGAGGGTGTCCTAGTCTAGCGTGCCATAACACATTATTAGCGTAAGCAGGAGCAGAATTTAAAGAACATAAAACAGAAGCTAAAGGTTGATCATTTCCCAGCAGATAAAGACCATCCTTAGTTCTTCCTTTCCCAAGCAACTTGCTTGTCTTAATATCCTGAAAATGTACATCATTAGGAGTGAAGATAACATTGCAATCCAAGTCATTTGTGGCCTTATGAACAGAAACTAAGTTAGAGGTGAAATCAGGCATAAAGAAAGCTCTAGTCTTTCTATCAAATAGTTCTAAGTTTCCTACCCCTTTAATTGGAATTCTATCCCCATTTGCAATGACAACATGACCCTTAGCCGGTTCTAAGTCCTTAATCAGTTCAATATTGCTAATCATATGATGGGATGCTCCAGAATCAATCACTAATGGTCTTTCATCCAGTTTTATAGTATGAGCAGTAGCATGAAAAGAGAACCCCATACCATTACCATAGCTTTCTTTCAGGGCTTTGATAAGAGCATCCAGTTCTGACCGCTTCACCACTTGATCTTGACCAGCTACTTGTGCAGCTTGAGCATTGATCACCGCCATTCCATCTTCCTCTGGATTGCGTGAGGATGTTCCCTGGTCAGTTTTAGCCTTGGTGATATTGGCTCGGACATCTCTGAACTTGGATGGCTTGAGATGTGGGTGGAGAATCCAGCATTTTTCCTTAGTATGGCCCTTCCTCTTGCAGTGCTCACAGAACGACCCCCTTCTGTCATCTTGCTTGAAGTAGACACCTTTGTTTGCTGTCACAAGCTCTCCCTTTCCACTTAGAAGACCATGAGAGCCTTGTTCCCTCTGGATGTAAGCGCAAACTTCTTCTAGGGATGGAAGCTTATCTGATCTCAGGAGGTGCTTGATCAAGTCATTGTACATAGGATTCAGGGTGAGAAGGAGACCAAAGACCTTGTCTTGTTCACGTCTTGCAAGAAGAACCTCTGGATCAGTTGAGTTTGGTCTCAACATTTCAAGCTCAGCCCACAAGGAGCGAAACTTGCCAAAATGAGCTGTAAACTCCAAGTCCTCTTGGTGAAGGTTGTTGATTGCTCTCTTCACTTCAAACACCCTACTTAAATTTGTAGTGTTGCCGTAAACCTTCTTGAGTGTTTCCCATAGCTCCCTAGCACTTTCACAATACGAGTATGCCTCCAAGATAGGTCCGTCCAATGAACTTTGAATGATAGACAGAACAAACTGATCCTCTTGAATCCATTTTTCTTCATCCACAATCATAATCTCCTGTCCATCCTCCTGTTGAAACGTCTTAGGTGGAGCTTCATCAAGAAGGAGATGCATTCCAAGTCCTCGGCCACCGAGAGTAGTCTTTACCATTCTAGACCAGAGAAGGTAGTTAAGGCCTTTGAGGGTGACTGGAATGACCATGGGCCGTGTGTTCTCCATCTTGAAAGGGGTAGGTTTTATGAAAAAAAAAAGGTGAACCCAGAAACAGAGACACGAGGGTTTGAGAAAAACAGGGTGCACAAGGTTTAAGAAGGTTTATGCTCAGGATGCAACTCTACCCTTCTAAGACCTTAAGCCGTTCTTTGGTAAGCTAGAAATGACCTACCTTTAGGATAAATGAGCTATTTTTAGACAGTTTTGGTGTAGTGTACGGACTCTGGTTCGGGTTTGGTCGAAGAAGGTGAGTACGGACACACACCCACTTAGCTCTAAACAACTCCCCTTGTATTATTTAGGCCATGAATGAGTTCAAGCTTACTCCTTTTACTACCCCAACACAGAAAGCAGCTATTTTGACACTAAGAACTCACTATCCAGAAATGTGTCCGTACAACAATGGTGAAAAAGCCGGCTAAACTTGAAAACAACTTAAACGCGAGAGATAACCATGCCTAGTCTTCTTCAACTCATCACCCATGGTTCTGAGGATCCTGGATCTCAGAGAAGACAGACTTAAACATGTTTATCTCAAGGGAAGCGTTTGGGTATAGCCAGAAATATAAAGAGTAGAAGAGAAGGAATGAGTTTAAGAATGCGGAAGCTATGTGAGAATCATATCCTGCTCTGATACCATGTTAGTTTAGGAAAGATTAAGGAGAAGTTTTGAATAGATTAGAGTATAAACATTAAGAACATATCAAGAACATATAGAGAATAGAGTTTAGCTATAAGAGGAATAGAATAGAATCTTATTATATTAGAGTGAGCGATTACAAGGGGGCTGCATAGCCTTAAATAGAAAGACTCCTAGGTCGCCTAGGCTAGGGATAAGTAAGAATACATATAGGACCGTTGCAACTGAACTTATCAACATACATGCTTCCTTATCTTCTCATCTTATCATGTGAGACTATCCCTTCCTTATCAAGTGACCAGAGTGCTTATCACACTAGACTGAGCTGCCTTTAGTAACGCCACTGTCCAATAAGACACACCCTGAATATGGTTGTCCTTATTTGCACCTCCAGATTCAGCTCCAGCTCTGTTTGCTCCATCAAATCCAGCTCCAGCTTGACATGAACCAGATCTAGTGTAGAATGAATAGCATGGGATGAACTGTGCCCAGTCAGGCACATGCATGGCTTGTTCTTGTATGATCAGACTTTGACTCAGTATGAATGTGTAGTGCTGAACAACACTTCTTGTTTAGCTCGGCACACTCCATCAGATCTAGCACAGCACGTCCCCTCGTCTTCAGAAAGACCAGCCAACAAATCTGGCACAACCACGATCCAGCATTCAGCGAAGCCCGACCTTGTACCAGAATCTTTGCATGAGATTTCTTGAACCAGACACCTTAGCACGGCCAGCACCTTCGACCAGCTTAGAATCTCCAACTTCATGCGCCACTTGTAGCAGCATTGAATGCTCATTTCCTTTCCCCCCCCCACAAGCTTGACACTAAGAATAAGAGTCAAGTTTAGAAGAATGAGCATACACATATTGTATATCTTCAGAATTAAGAGTTTTGAAGTATTGGAAAATATGAAGAATATGAGATTTGAAGATTTAAAAGTATATGATTTTAAGTAGAATATATGAGACTTGTGTGAGAATTAAGAGAATGATGAAGAATAATATAGAATTATGATGAGTCAAGGTGAATTTTGGATCCATCTAGGTTCTAAATGTAATGCATAGTCTTCCTAGGTTCTCTTTTATCCTATGAACATTTCTAAATGAGAAACATAATCAATCAAGGAATAAGAAAAAGGTTTAAAGATAGCCTTTGCAAAGACTTTGATACTAAGTCTTTGTGAGTATTCCTCCTTTGTGATTGATTATGATCTGATCCTGCTGCATGTGTGCTTAGTAGATTTACACTTCAAGCACACTCCAAATGACACTTGACTCCATGGGAGAGCTGATTCATCACATTCCACCAGTCTTTCCTCTCCACTCTTTGTGGTGGCTGTTCTTGGTGGCCATTGGTTCTAACTTCTTTTCCATGTGCTGTGCCTTTTTCACTTGCTCTCTTTTGCCTTTGTTAGACAATGAAGCAAAATATCAACTCCCATCTTAAGCTTTTGAACCTGTTGAGAATAGGCAGATTCTAAACAAAAAATAGTGAGTGAAAGAGATTGATTAAGAGTAACCAAACTTAATTTTAAACACTGTCTAAGGACTTTTGGATTCAACATGCCATTTTAAACTTTTTGTTCTAAGCAAAAGACAAGGTTCTCTTCCCTTAGGATCAACGCAATGCATGAACAAATGATTCAGCTAGCCAAACTAGGTTCAAATGTCCCATATTAACAATTTTTAAATACATGAACACAGTTCAATAGAATTCATGATTTACTAACCACCTAGATACCAGATTTCCTAGAGTTCTAACTCACACAACCATCAATGAAATCAACAAAATAGTTGGATAAGAGTTTAGAAATAGCCTGAATGCATAAGACTTTAATACTAGGTCTTTGTATTTGAATTTAGGAACTGGTTCTGATCTAGGCACTCCCTTTCTTTGAAAGCGCCATTGGTGGTGAAGCAATGCCTCCTTCTTTGGAGCAGCAACCTATGTAGAATCATTTGAAACTTCCTTCTTAGAAGGTTTTATCCTTTCTTCAAACCCTTATTCCCTTTGCAAACTCCATGAGTGTATGCATGTTAAACCTAAACCAAATATGAACAACGCCTTCTATGGCTTGATTAGTTCATTATCCACTTGATAAGACACCTTCTTCTCAAGTTTTCAGACCATTAACACGTAATAAACTCTTTAAGATGACTAGAAACAACCGCTCCAAGAAACAGAAGCTCACGCGCCAGCTTCTTGCTAAGGGTGAGTGAGCCTTGGATCCAAACAAACAAAACTGCTTCCTAACCACTTGCTAACTGCTATACCGTCTCTTTACTACTCAGACATAGATGATTCAGAGGTTAAAACGTTTTAAATAACCAACAAGACTTCAAAAACAATATTTCCACCTTTTTTTCAAATTTGAAATTTTTTTTTATCTTGCAAGAAACACTTTATTGAAGTCAAAAAATCATTGGATTGCAATCAAACTTTCTGAACCTCTTCACAAGATCCTAAAATAATATTTGATTGTCCAAGATTCGAAACAGATCAAGAAAATTGAGAGATTTAAGTCAATTACCTAGAAGAGGACGAAACTAGACCGACTGCAAGAAATCGAGCAAGAAGGCTACAAAACTTGAAAAGGGGCAAAATGGACCTCCCTATTCATCAATTAGACTCAATATAATTGAGTTTTGGCTTTGGAATCACGTGATTTGATAAAGTTTTCAAGAAGTTATGCTCGTTGCAAAGGCAGAGAATCCCGATGGAGCCGATTGCGACGCCGTCGAGAAGAACTGATCAAGAAAGCCTTTAATATCACCTTAGGGTAAGACCAGACCTCTTGATTCTTCAACAGGACTCTTTATTATACATTTTTGGCGCTGGTTTGATTGAAATTGATGAAGATCTCAAGCTTTTATGGTCGCTTCAATGGAGACCTTCGCGGAGGAAGTCGATCGCGGATGTCTGGTGCAAGAAAACTCATATCTTTTGATTCCTGTGGTCAAATGATGCAATTCAAATTGGAATGTCTTCAGAACTCGCCGGAGAACAATCTAGAAAAAACAGATCAAAAATGGAGGACTTCTTGACAGCCTTGGTTTTGAAGGTAGCGCAAGAAACCTGAAGATTTTGAAAATTTCATGTGGAGAATCGATCGAAACCTGCTCTGATACCATGTTAGATTGAGAGATTATGATTCACCATTGGAGAAGAGAGAGTTTTAGAGAGAGAAAGGATTTATTTTTATTATTATGAAGAGAATGATTTTTCTTACTTACAAATGAAGAGTATGTTGGAATGAAGAGGAATGATGAAGACAACAAGACAAAATGAAGCAAGAGTGGCTTAGACACTTGTAGGCGCCATGTGACTAAGTGAGAGTGACTTAGACTTGTTTGGGTTTATGATATGTTATCCCTGTAGTCAATCATGTAATTAGGCTATCTTAGTATCCAAACAAGTCTAGATTAGATTGATATAAATAGTAAACTCTATCTTACTTTGTAGATATGAAATTCATTTTTCAAAAAATCTCAATAATATTCATTCTTCATTTTCTCTGTAATCTCTCTCTCTCTCAATCTCTAAAACTCGAATTTACTCCATCTCTCAATCTTTCATGGTATCAGAGCCAGGTTCCATCAATCTGGTATTCAAATTCCGCAATCTTCTATCGAACCTTCGAGATTAGATTATTCCCGGGAGTTTCAATTTTTCTTCGGTTTCTTTGGCAATAACTCGAGGTTTCTTGCCGGTTTCTTCATCCATGGTGATTCTCCGGTGAATTCTTTGGTTTGGATTCATCATCGCCGCCGCGGGTACCTGGGTCTCAATCCTGCATTTCTTCTTCAATTCTTCACCAAATCTCGTCATTCCAAAGCCAAAACTCAAGTATATTGAATCCAAATGATGAATCGGGAGGTCCGCTTTGCTCAGTTTTAATTTTAGTAACCTTCTTCATCGATTTCTTGCAATCGGTTTTGTTTTGCACTCATCTTGGTATTTGGATTCATTTTTTATTTTCGCTCGATCCTTTTCGAATCTTGGTTGCATTCAATTGATTTTTGATCTTTAAGAAACGATTTCTTGCAAGCTAAGGAAGATCTGTTTCTTGGTAAAAAAGGCGGGAAGTTTAAAATGAATGTTAAAAATGTTGGTGGAATCGGTTTTAACATTTGGATCATCAGTTAGTAAGTTTTTTAGATTGGTTGAAGAAAGTGGTTGACGGTTAGGCAAGTGGTTCACTAGTCTAGTCTCTTGTTAAACACGACTTGGTCTCTTGTTGGAGCGCGTGTGGCTTGGGCTTGTTGTCTTTGCTTGTGCAGGCTTGAAATCAAAACAAATGGAGTTACATCCACAAATGAAGGCTCCTGTCATGCTCCAAGGAGCAAATTATTTGCTCTGGTCCTGGACAATACGGACCACACTGTGCAGCAAAGGATTGTGGAACCACATTCAACAATCGGCACCCATGTTGACTGATGAGGAGGCTCAGATTGAAAATGCTGAACATGCCCTATGGTTTCAGCAGGATCAAACTGTATTGGCTATTCTTCAAAGCTCTCTAGCTAATTCTCTCTTCGAATTATATTCTTATTGCTCTAGTGCTAGGGAACTTTGGGAGACATTGAAAACAATTTATGGCAATACCACTAACCTCTTAAGAATTTATGAGGTAAAAAAAGCTTTGAATGAGCTTAAACAGGAAGATGTTGAGTTTACTAAGCATTATGGATCATTTAGAGCTCTGTGGGCAGAGCTAGAGATGCTTAGACCAACTACAATGGATCCAATAACTCTTCTTGAAAGGAGGGAACATGATAAAGTGTTTGGGCTGCTCATGACTTTGAACAACTCATACACTGACTTGATAAGTCATATTCTAAGGGAAGATAAACTTCCTAGTCTTGAAGATGTTTGTGCAAAGATTCAAAGGAGCAGGGGTCTCATGAACTCTTTGGACATAAGGTTGAAATGGTGGTAGCTCATAAAGGAGTATTCAAGTCCGGGACAACTGATGCTAAGAGGAAGCAGCTATGTGAACATTGCAAAAGAACCGGCCATAGCAAGAAAGAGTGTTGGGTGCTTCATCCAGACCTAAAACCTAGTTGGTTTGTTGAGAAGAAGAAGTCTTTTGTGGCAACTGACGCTAGTTCAACCCATATGGCCGACTGTTCAAACGGATGCAGCATCATTCCTGTGTCTGCCTCACCTTCAAATTTGGTTTCTCCAAATGAATATGTCACAAAGGATGATCTTTAAACTCTTCTTAAGGCATTCAAGTCTGGTAATGTGTTGGGTAAAACCTATCATGTTTCTTTAAACACATCTATGGCCTCCAACTCTTTAATTGTTGATTCTTGTGCATTACATGACATGATTAAAGATCTAGGTTCGTTAGACAATAAAGAACCTGCTTTAGTTAGTGTTGTGATTGCAGATGGATTTAATGTTCCAATTAAAGGAGTAGGCAAGCATAAATTGTTTGATAAGGAATCTAAAGCCTTTTATATGCCTTCTTTTACATCAAATTTGCTTTCTGTTAAAAGAGTTACTACTGACTTGAATTATCAAGCTATTTTTGGTCCTAATGACTTTTACTTTCAGGATATTGAAATAAGTAAGAAGTTTGGCCAATGAACTACAAAGAATGACTTGTATGTACTAGAAGATTCATCATTCCCCTTCCTTTCTCAACCGAGTGCTAACAATGTTGATTTGACTTTAAATGCTAAACTTTGGCATGCTAGATTATGACATCCTCATTCCAGAGCATTAGAATTGATTGTACCTGGCCTGAAATTGCTTAATAACATTTGTGACTCATGTATACTTGGAAAACATAGTAGAACTGTCTTTGATAAATCAACTCATGCTTATGATGATTCTTTTGATTTAGTTCACTCTGATGTTTGGACATCCCCTTTTTCTTCAAGGGAAAACCAGAAGTACTTTGTTACTTTCATTGATGAAAAATCTAAGTATACATGGGTAACATTGCTAAATTCAAAAGATAGGGTGTTTGATGCATTTCTTAACTTTCAGACATATGTTACTAACCAATATAATGCCAAGATTAAGATTTTTAGAACAGATAATGGAGGGGAATACACTAGCAACAAGTTCCAGCAACACTTGGCCAATCATGAAATTGAACATCAAACAAGCTGTACTTACACTCCACAACAAAATAGAGTAGTTGAAAAGAAAAACAGACATTTGATGGAAGTTGTGAGAACAATGATGTTCCACAAGAAGGTTCCTAAACAATTTTGGGGAGATGCATTACTCACTGCATGTTATTTAATCAATAGGACTCCAACCAAAGTTCTAGATGATTTGTCTCCCTTTGAGGTATTAAACAAAACTAAGCCAAATATTGATCATTTAAGAGTTTTTGGGTGTGTTTGTTTTGTTTTAGTACCAGAAGAATTTAGGAACAAACTGGACCCAAAAAGCATAAAGGCTATGTTATAGGCTATTCTCCTACTCAAAAAGGATACAAATGCTACAATCCAGAAACTATAAGAGTCCTGGTGTCTAGGGATGTCAAGTTTCAAGAGAATAAAGGATTCTATAAAGATGGAACTTGGGAAGAATTTAAAGACATTTCTACAACAACATCTGATCAAGCTGACAACCTAAGGAAAATCTTGGAGAAAATTGGCATTGTTCCTCCTAAAGCTCCTGCTTCTTCGCATGAACCGACTTCATCCAGTCAAAATTCGGTTCCAGGGCATGTTCTTGAATCATGCTGGGCCGTCCCTGAACCATCGTCCGGGCCTGTCCCTGAACCAGACTGTCCTGTTCACCTTCGGCCATCTTATGATCAAAGCGAGCATGCTTCCAGCTCATCCCAGCCTGTACATGTCCCCGGGCACTGCCTTGAACCATGCAGGCCGGTCCTTGTCCTGCATGCTGTCGACAGTATTTCAGGCTCGTCTCAAGTGCGCTCAATACCTTGTACTCATGCTCAAGATGATTCTGAAAGGGAAGATACAATTCTAATATCAGCATCTAAAAGACCAAGGGATCAAACTAATCTTGTGCAAGCCGCATTAGAGGAAGAAGCTGAACAACCTGTGGCACTCAGAAGAAGCACAAGGCAGAAGTTCCCAGCTGATAATTGGAAGAATACAAGGGTGTACTACAATCATAATGCAGTAGCACATCCTGAGCAGGGAGTATGTTCTCTTGTTACTATTCCTTCTAATCATATTGCTTTCACTGTGAGTTTAGATAAAGAACAGATTCCTAAGAACTATGAGGAGGCAGTGGAGATTAAGGAGTGGAGAGATGCCATTCAAGATGAAAAACAAGTTATGGAGAAAAATGGAACCTATGCTCCAGCCACTTTACCAAAAGGAAAAAAGGCTGTAAAATCAAAATGGATATTCACCATTAAGTATAAAAGCAATAGTGAGATAGATAGGTATAAAGCTAGGTCGGTGGCTAGAGGATTCACAAAAACTTATGGTGAAGACTATAGGGATACATTTGCTCCTGTAGCTAAACTTCACTCTGTTAATGTTGTTCTCTCACTTGCTACTAACCTTGAATGAGATTTATGGCAAATGGATGTTATGAATGCTTTCTTACAAGGTGAATTAAAAGAAGAAGTTTACATGACACCACCACCAGGTTTGGAAGATGAAGTAGGTGGCGGTAACACACTCAGATTAAGGAAGGCAATCTATGGCCTTAAACAATCTCCAAGAGTTTGGTACCATAAGCTGAATATAACTCTAAGGAATAAAGGTTTCAAAAGGTCAGAATTTGAACACACTCTTTTTATACTTAAGAGTAAGGAAGGTATTGTGGTCATACTTATCTATGTGGATGATATAATCATCTCAGGAAGTGATAAAGTTGGTATTGAATCAACTAAAGCTTATTTGAAAACTGTCTTTGATATTAAGGATCTAGGTGAACTGAAATACTTCTTGGGAATTGAAGTACGTAGATTTAAGGAATGTCTCTTTTTATATCAAAGGAAATATATTGTGGATCTACTAACCTCTACAGGTATGTTTGAAGCTAAACCAGCTAAGACACCCCTCGAAGAAGACTACAAGATAGAACCTGAGGGGGGGCTAGGAAATGACAAGTTTCATGATGCAAAGCTGTATACACAAGTGGTTGGTAAGCTTATTACTTGACCATCACTAGACATTACTTATGTTTTGCAGTGAATCAGGTATCTCAACACATGCAAGACCCAAGGATAAAACATTGGGATATGATTATTCGCATTTTGAGATATTTACAAGGCACTAAGGAACAAGGTATATGGATGGGATGTAGGGTATTGTGATGCAGATTGGGCAGGAGACAGAGAAGATAGGAGAAGTACAACTGGCTACTGCACTTTCATAGGAGGTAATCTTGTAACTTGGAAGACTAAGAAGCATAAGGTTGTATCTTGTTCCAGTGCAGAAACTGAATACAGGGCCATGAGGAAGCTTACAACAGAATGCATCTGGCTGAAACAACTCCTCTTTGATATCTTAGGCGTATGATTAAAGTCTCCAGTTACTGTCCATTTTGACAATCAAGTTGACATACATATTGCTTCTAATTCTGTATTTCATGAGAGGATCAAGCATATTGAAGTTGACAGCCATAAGGTAAGGGAAGCTATTGGAAATGGTACTATTCTACCTTGCTACACAAGGAGTGAAGATCAACTAGCTGATGTGTTTACCAAAGCTACAACCTTGAAGACAGGCGGTTCCATCTATCCTAGACTTGGTTTGATGTCTCTTCCACATCAATAATCCAAACATGGAGTGTTATACTCTTTTTCCCTAGAAAAGGTTTTGTCCCAATTGGGTTTTCCTTCTTTAGGTTTTTAATGAGGTAATACTTCATGGTTGCAAGCTTAGGCATTCTCCATGACTTAAGCTTGAGGGAGAGTGTTGGAATGAAGAGGAATGATGAAGACAACAAGACAAAGTGAAGCAAGAGTGGCTTAGACACTTGTAGGCGCCATATGACTAAGTGAGAGTGACTTATACTTGTTTGAGTTTATGATATGTTATCCCTGTAGCCAAACATGTAATTAGGCTATCTTAGTATCCAAACAAGTCTAGATTAGATTTGTATAAATAGTGAACTCTATCTTACTTTGTAGATATGAAATTTTTTTTTTTTAAAATCTCAATAATATTGATTCTTCATTTTATCTCTAATCTCTCTCTCTCTCTCAATCTTTAAAACTCGAATTCATTCCATCTCTCAATCTTTCAGAGTATATGTGTTTATATAGAGAATTTACAATCCTTGTGTCCAAACACTCCCTATTAGGAGTCATTTATGCTTGTTTGGCTACAGGTTTAGAATTGGTGCGGCCCTGGTTATGTTTAAACCTCTGGATCGACTTTGAAGGGGATGAGGGTTGAAGATTTAAGGAGGCTACTAGCTCTCCTTAGGCAGCGGATTGATAATTTTGAATGGAAGGGAGCTACTAGCTTCCCTTGCAGGTAAGTGATTGATGGCGGTGATTAGGGTTTTAATTGGAGGTTACTAACTATCCAATTGATGTGAATGATGAAGGGGTTTGATTCCACTAGCACAGGATCACCCTGCAAAGATCTATGGAATTTCACAGTAGATTCCCTACCCTTAAGTGAATGAAAACAATGTTCTTAGGCTGAACAGAGAAAGCAAGAAGCAAAAGTGCTTTGAAATAGTTTATAAAATTCGATGTCTTTTCTGTACAAGGGGTGAAGCCTTTATAGAGGCTGAAGATCCTAACTAAATCATATCTACAAAATCATATCTTAACTACTTCTCCCAATTTCTAGCTAACAAGAATATCTTTGATTTAATTGATTTATAATTTAATATCAAAAGATATTATATTTTATCATAATCCCTATGGTTTAATTTAAGTGATTACAAACCATTAAATTAAACCAATTAGTTGGTTTAATGTGGGACTCTTCCATCACTTCTAAATCAAATTTCACCAAGGCATGAAGGGCCTTTCTTTGGGCTTTGCTCATTGATCTTGTTAATGGACCAAGCCACAACTCTCCTTGGGTCTGTACTTGGGTCTTTTTTTCTTTTCCTTTATTTGGTGAATCTTTGGGCCATTGATAGGTTTTGGTCGAGTTTTGGTCAGAGTTGGTCTGTGTGAGAATTAAAAGAATGATCAAGAATGAAAGATTGTGCAGAGAATGAATTCGATTGTAGAGAGAATGAGAGAGAATTGAGAGAGAAAGAGTTTTGAGAATGAAGAAGAATGAATTTGTATATCTCGAATTGTTATGTACAAGGAGTATTTATAGGCAATTACAAGAGGTGTATAATAACCTAAACATACGCCTAATCTAGTCCTTATACATTCCTAAATCTAACACTCCCCCTCAAGCTTAACTATGATGAATGGTTAAGCTTGGACAAACTACAGGAGATCACCTCATTAAAAACCTCAAAGTGTAAAACCCAATTGGGACAAAAACAACTTTGAGGGAAAAAGAGTATGATTCCTCTAGTTAAGGGACTCACTCAGCAATGCTTGTCAAACCAAGGCTTGGCAAAATGGACTCACACACCTTTGAAGTTGCGGCTTTAGTGAAAACATCTGCCAATTGATCAGAACTTCTTGTATAGCATGGCAAGACTATTCCCTGTTCAACCGCCTGTCTTACCTTATGGCAATCTACTTCAATGTGCTTGGTCCTCTCATGGAATACTGAGTTTGAAGCTATATGAATGGCTGCTTGATTGTCACAATGCATAGTGATAGGCCTTGAATCTTCAATTTGTAGATCCTTAAGAACAGCCTTGATCCAAATTAGTTCATTTGTGAGTTTCTTCATGGCTCTATACTCAGCTTCAGCACTGGAACATGACACCACCTTCTGTTTCTTAGTCTTCCAAGTCACTAGATTTCCTCCCACAAAGGTACAATAGCCGGTTGTTGATCTTCTATCATTCCTATCACCAGCCCAATCAGCATCACAATATCCTACTATGTCTGTGTTTTTATTGCAACTCATCCAGATTCCATGATCATAAGTCCCTTTCAAGTATCTTAGTATTCTTTCTAACATCTCCCAGTGCTTAACAGTAGGAGATTGCATGTGCTGGCTCACCTGATTTACTGCAAAACAAATATCAGGTCTAGTAAGTGTAAGATATATAAGTTTACCTACCAGCCTCCTGTATAGTTTTGGATCTTCATAGAGTTCTTCATCCTGCTCCCCCTTACTAGCGGATTTGTACTCATCTTCCAAGGGTGTGCAAACTGACTTTGCTTCCATCTTTCCTGTTTCCTTTAACAATTCAAGAATATATTTCCTTTGGGACAGAAACAAACCCTCTTTAGATCTACATATTTCTATTCCTAAGAAATATTTCATCAAACCAAGATCCTTAATGTCAAATTTCGATTTAAGATAAGCCTTAGTCTCTAGAATACCTTCCTTGTCACTACCTGTGATAATAATGTCATCAACATAGACTAATACCACAATTATACCTGAACAACTAGGAAAAGTAAACAGAGTATGATCAACTTCAGATCTTCTAAAACCTCTATCCCTTAAAGTCATACTGAGTTTATGATACCAGGCTCTTGGAGATTGCTTTAATCCATAGATAGCTTTCCTTAATCTTAGGACATTGCTACCAACCACTAAGCCTTCTAACCCAGGAGGCGGTTTCATGTACACTTCTTCATCTAGCTCTCCTTGAAGAAATGCATTCTTCACATCCATCTGCCACAACTCCCATTCAAGATTAGTAGCAAGAGAAAGTACAATTCTTACAGTGTGAAGTTTTGCAACTGGAGCAAAAGTGTCTCCAAAGTCTTCTCCATATGTTTGAGTAAAACCTCTTGCTACAAGTCTAGCCTTATACCTTTCAATCTCACCATTACTCCTGTACTTGATAGTAAACACCCATTTAGAACTTACTGCTTTCTTACCTTTGGGCAAATATGACTCATCCCAAGTATTGTTTCTCATCATAGCCTCTATTTCTTCTTGGACAGCATCTCTCCAAACCTTCAGTTCCATAGCTTCCTCATATGTGTTAGGAATATGATTTTGATCTAATGAGCTAATGAATACCTGATGTTCTGTTGGAAATTGAGCAAATGAACAAGTGGCTTGTATAGGATGTTCTACTGCTTGAGCATTGTAGTAGACCCTAGTGTTGACCCAGTTAGCCGGATCTCTCCTTATCCTTGTGCTCCTTCGTAATACTTGAGGTGATTCAACAACCGCCACTTCATTATCATAGACTTGATCAGGACCAGTTGATACACTCTCCCCCTCATGAGCAAGACTAGGATGCACATTTGAAGAAATACTTTGGGTATACTCCCCCTCTCCATCAGGGCCGTGTTCCTGACCCATCGTTCCATGATCAGACACTGCTGACCCATGGTCAGTCTGAGCTGGTACATGCGCAGTAGGTGAAACCACTGGTTCATGCTGAGTAGAGGCCGATTCTTGTTGAGAGCTTTTAGTCTGTTCAGGCCCTGATCTAGCTTGCCTAGAAACATCAAAGCTTTCCAACAATTTTCTAAGATAGACATTACTATCAGTACTTGAGTTAGATAGATTTTTGATTGTTTCCCAAGTTCCATCAGTATAATAAGACTTTTCCTCAAGAAATTTAACATCTCTAGATACTAATACCTTCTGTGATTCAGGATTATAACATTTATAACCTTTTTGAGTAGATGAGTAGCCTATAAACATTGCCCTAGTACTCTTCTCTTCCAACTTATTCCTCCTTTCTCCTGGTACTAAGACAAAGCACAAGCAACCAAAAACTTTCAAATGATCAATATGTGGTTTTGTTTTATTTAGTACCTCATATGGTGAGATATCATCAAGAACTTTAGTGGGTAATCTATTGATTAGGTAGCAGGCCGTGAGTACAGCATCACCCCAAAACCTTTTGGGTACATGTCTATGGAACATCATGGACCTAGCAACCTCCATAAGATGTCTGTTCTTTCTCTCAGCTACCCCATTCTGCTCAGGTGTATATGGGCAACTGGTTTGATGAAGAATTCCATATTTGAGTAGATAATCTCTTAATGCTTTGCTTATGTACTCCCCTCCATTATCTGTTCTAAAAATCTTAATCTTTGCATTATACTGGTTAGTGATGTAAGAGTGGAAATTAATGAAGGCCTCTAGAACTCTATCTTTGGAAGGTAACAAAGTGATCCAGGTATACTTAGACTTTTCATCTATAAAAGTAACAAAGTATTTTTGTTGTTCTCTAGAGACACAAGGAGCTGTCCACACATCAGAATGAATAAGATCAAAGCAGCAATCATACTTATGAGAAGAATTAGGAAAGACAGTTCTACAGTGTTTACCAAGAATGCAAGCTTCACATTCACTTTGATTAAAGGAAATATTCGGAAACACCAATTCAAGAGCTTTAAAATGTGGATGACCTAACCTAGCATGCCACAATGTTCCATCATCAAGCTCATTATTACTAGACAAACAAGAAACTAAACTAGAAGATAGGTCACTGAGAATGTAGAGATCATCCTTAGTGCCGCCTCTGCCAAGCACCCTCTTTGTTTCAATATCCTGAAAACAACACTCATTAGGACTAAAGATTACATTACAATTCAAATCATTTGTAGCCCTTTTTACAGAAACCAAGTTAGATGTAAATGATGGCATATAAAATGCTTTATTATCCTTTTCAAACAATCTTAGGTTACCTACTCCTTTAATTGGAACTTTAGTTCCATTAGCAATAACAACATTCCCTAAGGCAGGTTCTAATTTGTTTATCAAACTTATGTCACTAATCATGTGGTGAGAAGCTCCTGAATCTACTATTAATGGTTTAGTAATAGTATGAGCATTGTAAGAAGCATGAAGAGATTTGCCAACAATTTTACCAGAAGTCTCTTGTAAGGCTTTGATAATAGCATCATGGTCTGATTTTGTAACATACTCTTGACCGGATGATGTTGATGCAACCTGTACTTCTCTTCCTGATCTCTGGCCAATTTCACAAGTAGTGTTAGCCTGTGAGATATGTAATGGAACACTTACTTGGTTCCCTCGTCCAGATAAGTTGTTCCTGAAATTGGTCGCTTTGTCACGCCATCTTGGAATAGAAGCCGGTTTCAGATGTGGGTGAAGAGTCCAGCATTGATCCTTATGATGACCCTTTCGTTTGCAATGAGCACAAATTGCATTCCTCTTGTCATCCCCTTTGTAGAAACTCTTGTTTGCAGTTACTAAGTCTCCTTTGCTCCCAAACAAGCCGTGAGACCCCTGTTCCTTTTGAACCTTTGCACATACATCATCCAAACTTGGCAACTTATCTTCACGCAATAGGTGCTTGATCAAGTCGGCATAGCTGGAGTTTAAAGTCATCAAGAGCCCAAAGACTTTGTCTTGTTCCCTTCTCTCATGAAGAACCATTGGATCAGTAGTAGCTGGTCTTAGCATCTCCAACTCAGCCCAAAGTGCTCTAAAAACTCCAAAATGTTTGGTGAATTCAACCTCATCTTGTCTAAGCTCATTTATAGACTTCTTGACTTCAAAAATCCTCATTAGATTTGAGGTATTGCCATAGACATTTAGAAGAGTGTCCCATAAGTCCTTTGCATTCTCACAATAGGAATAAGCTTCTAATAAAGACTTCTCAAGAGAATTTTGTAAGATGGAGAGAACCAGTTGATCTTCCTGAAACCATTTCCCTTCTTCCTCAGTCTGAGCTGCCTGATCCTCCAGAACCTCTCCTTCTATCCCAACATTTGAAGTTCTACCGAGTATGTGAGACCATAAACCTCTGCTACATAATGTTGTCTTCATTGTTCTAGTCCACAGAAGATAATTTGTACCTTTGAGGACAATAGGGGCCATAACCAACTGTTTCTGAAGCTCCATGACCAATCCTCTAAAGAACTCTTCACAAACTTTAGATACCAATCACAGAGATGATTTATCAACCGGATTTTTCAGCTAAACCTTCTGAGACTACCACTTCTCTAAACTACCAATCAACCCGAGTTCTCCTAAAGTTCAGTTGCACAACTTAAACTAAGGCTTCAACTTCCAATCTCATCAAGTGAACAATCTAAACTTTCACAACAATCACTCCAGAGAAAAGATCTTGATCACAATTATTCAGGTTTCAAAAAATTAGAGAATTACTTGCCAAGAAAGGAAGAAGATCCGAATTGATCCAAGAATACTTTTCCAGAAACCTGGGATTCCCTCAATCACAAATGGAACGAACTCTATCAGGAAGCTAGAGAATAGCCGGATTGAGAATTGGTATCATCTGTTCGACTTTAGTGATGAAGAAGTAATTTGATACCAGAAGTAATCAACAACTTTCGCGATCAAGATTTTGAGAAAACTGAGCCAAATCTCGCTTCAGGACTCAAAAGGATCAAAGATCGACTTGTTCTGATGACAATCCACGGAAAATAAAGATCCAGAAGACGAAGAACACCAAGATCAAGTTTTCGCGATCGAAACAGAAAAATGGCGCGAAGAGAAGAATTCGAAAAACCGTGAACAGATCGAGCTCGATCTTGAGAAAACGATCAAATGGAACACAGATCGGTGCTTTCTGATGATGATTTACGTGATGACTACAATCCAGAAGATCCGATTAGCCAGAACAAAGATTTCCAGGTCGCGATCATTCAAATCCGATTTTGGCGCCAAGAACAGAACGAAACCTTCGAGTTCAAGATTTCGATTTTCTTTGATCAAATCGTGTAATCTTAATCAGAGGAAGAATCATAAGCCACCGAAGATGAATCCTTCAGAGAAAATAATGGAAGACTGATGAAGAATTCGCCGGAAAACTCAATATACAATCACTATCTTCCGCGGCTTTGTTGGTTTCAAAGGTGCGGATGAGATTTCGAAGAGAAACAAAGAGATTTGCAGGAAACCTGGCTCTGATACTGGTGCGGCCCTGGTTGTTTTAAAACCAAAGGATCGACTTGAAGGATGGTGGAATGGCGAATTGATGATTTGAATGGAAGGGAGCTACTAGCTTCCCTTGTAGGTAAGTGATTGATGGCGGTGATTAGGGGTTTAATTGGAGGTTACTAACTCTCCAATTGATGTGAATGATGAAGGGGTTTGATTCCACTAGCACAGGATCACCCTGCAAAGAGCTATGGAATTTCACAGTAGATTCCTCTACCCTTAAGTGAATGAAAACAATGTTCTTATGCTGAACAGAGAAAGCAAGAAGCAAAAGTGCTTTGAAATATTTTATAAAATTCGATGTGTGTGTTTACAATGGGGAAGTGAAGCCTTTTTATAGGCAAATAATCCTATCTAAATTAATCTACAAAATAATATCCTAACTACTTTATTCCTATCTAAATAATATCCTAACTAACTAATCTAATCCTAAAAGAATATATCAGAATAATATATCTAATCTATTATATCCTAACTAACTTATCTAATCCTAACAAGATTATACCAGAATGATATATCTTATCTAATCTACTCTAACTAACTCTCTGGTTTAATTTTAATGACTAATTATAAACCAAAACACATTAAACCAACAGGCTGGTTTATTTTTAATCTTATTTTTCTACTTGGACCACGTCCATACCCATCCATAAGAGCCCATGGTGGTCGATCCTTCAGCTTTATGGGCCAATATGGGCCCTGCTCAACTCTCATCTTGTTGGGCTTATCCTTCAGTAGGCCCAGCTCGTCCTTGGTGTCTTCCTGGGCCTTTTGAGCCTTATCTCTTGTATGTGGATGAGCTAAGACGTTCCTTGGATCATCAAAAACAAGTATAGCCTCTTGAACTTGCTCGGGTGGTCGAACTAGCTCTCTATGGTCCAACAGAAGGAAAATTCGACCATCTCTTGATTCAATATGAACCAATTGAGTTTTGGCACTACCAGAATCTCCATAATATCTAGCTAGTTGAGAAAAATAGTCTTGGTTGCTTGATTCATGGTTGATCTTCAAAAACTTAAAATTAAGGTTGATCGAGATCGCACCATCCCCTCCTCCTTTAAAAGGATTTGTCCTCAAATCCGAGCCCTCTAAGATGATGGATAATGCTCCTGGATGATCAGATATGTCTCCAGAATGATTATATTCCTCTCCTGGTCGCCAAATTTTGGTTTGTAAGTGGTTGAATCTGTGAGCTTGCAAACAGGGCAAACCAAGCATCTCCTGGTTTAGAAGTTGAATAACTTTTAAACCATAAGGAATTTGGACATGAATCCAATTCAACAGGCTCCTATGAAGGGTTAGGTTTCCAAAAAAAGTTGGTTCATAATTTGGTTCATCCTGGTTCTCTTGGGGTCCTTCAATAAGTAAACGATTATGTCCTTCGGATTCAGTGGTCGTTTGCCAACTTGGAAGTTGAATATCTCCTTCATCTGAATAGATTTTGATCCAATTCTTTTTTTCAGTGATTTCTTGATGAGTTGAGCTTCTGTAACAAGTCGATTTGTTGCTTAATTCATCTGGGTCTGGTTTGTATGATCCGTTGATTGGTTGTATGTCTTGTTTGGGTTTGTTGATAGTTTGCAAGATGGAATCTTCTGTATCTTCTTCATGTTTATTTATTTTGAGCTCCTTAGCTGATGGTGATATAGACGTCACTCTGGTTGGGGTGGATTGGTACTGCTCTACAAATTCTTCATGCATCCGTGCCTTAAGACCTCTCCAATCTAGCACTGAATTCTTGTAGATAGTTGGAGGGTTTTCCTTTAACCACCATTCATGAGCTTTTCCTGTGAATGCTGAGACCACTTGTGATAACTCCAGTTCCTTGGGAATTTTGTTGAATTGTAGCCACTTTTCCATATCGCTTTCCCATTGCAAGTATACTTCAGGATCTTTTCTATTTCCTGAAAATAGTAGGGATCGACCTCTGTTGTTGACTTGCTTCTTTGGACTTACTGGTTTTAAATCAGGCGCTTCCCACCTTGGCTTGTGGAATTTTTTTTCTCTCATTTGATTGTAGATCAGATCTGTTAGATCCTCTAATTGCTTCTCACTCAGGATCACAGTTTGGGTAGGTGCAACTCTCTCCCTTGTTGCTTGTTGTTTTGCCTTCTCTCCATATTTTCTTTTGTTCCCAAAAGAATACATGGTAGATTTACTAGATATATGATTAATAGATTATGAATCTAGGATATATTATTCCAACAAGTTCAAAATAGATCAAAGCCCAATCACCTAAGATCTAGAGCTAAACCTACTGAAACTTAAGATAGAAAGATTGCAAGATTTTTTTTTTTTTTGTTTTTTTTTTTTGATTTTTGTTTTTTTTTTTGTTTTTTTTTTGTCTGATTTTCGTTTTTTTTTTTGATTTTTTTTGATTTTTTTTTTTTTTTTTTTTTTTTTTGCAGTTCTTTTTTTAGATCATTTTGTAATTCAGAAAAGGCTCAGCTGACTTACAAAAGATAGAAAGATAAGAATTTGTTTATGAAACTTAAAAATTGAAAAGAAATTGATGGTGGTTTTGAAATCAAAGTGATTTCACAAACCCTAACCTTCAAGAGGCTCTGATACCACTTGGTGCGGCCCTGGTTGTTTTAAAACCAAAGGATCGACTTGAAGGATGGTGGAATGGCGAATTGATGATTTGAATGGAAGGGAGCTACTAGCTTCCCTTGTAGGTAAGTGATTGATGGCGGTGATTAGGGGTTTAATTGGAGGTTACTAACTCTCCAATTGATGTGAATGATGAAGGGGTTTGATTCCACTAGCACAGGATCACCCTGCAAAGAGCTATGGAATTTCACAGTAGATTCCTCTACCCTTAAGTGAATGAAAACAATGTTCTTATGCTGAACAGAGAAAGCAAGAAGCAAAAGTGCTTTGAAATATTTTATAAAATTCGATGTGTGTGTTTACAATGGGGAAGTGAAGCCTTTTTATAGGCAAATAATCCTATCTAAATTAATCTACAAAATAATATCCTAACTACTTTATTCCTATCTAAATAATATCCTAACTAACTAATCTAATCCTAAAAGAATATATCAGAATAATATATCTAATCTATTATATCCTAACTAACTTATCTAATCCTAACAAGATTATACCAGAATGATATATCTTATCTAATCTACTCTAACTAACTCTCTGGTTTAATTTTAATGACTAATTATAAACCAAAACACATTAAACCAACAGGCTGGTTTATTTTTAATCTTATTTTTCTACTTGGACCACGTCCATACCCATCCATAAGAGCCCATGGTGGTCGATCCTTCAGCTTTATGGGCCAATATGGGCCCTGCTCAACTCTCATCTTGTTGGGCTTATCCTTCAGTAGGCCCAGCTCGTCCTTGGTGTCTTCCTGGGCCTTTTGAGCCTTATCTCTTGTATGTGGATGAGCTAAGACGTTCCTTGGATCATCAAAAACAAGTATAGCCTCTTGAACTTGCTCGAGTGGTCGAACTAGCTCTCTATGGTCCAACAGAAGGAAAATTCGACCATCTCTTGATTCAATATGAACCAATTGAGTTTTGGCACTACCAGAATCTCCATAATATCTAGCTAGTTGAGAAAAATAGTCTTGGTTGCTTGATTCATGGTTGATCTTCAAAAAACTTAAAATTAAGGTTGATCGAGATCGCACCAGATACCATGTGAGAATTAAAAGAATGATCAAGAATGAAAGATTGTGCAGAGAATGAATTCGATTGTAGAGAGAATGAGAGAGAATTGAGAGAGAAAGAGTTTTGAGAATGAAGAAGAATGAATTTGTATATCTCGAATTGTTATGTACAAGGAGTATTTATAGGCAATTACAAGAGGTGTATAATAACCTAAACATACGCCTAATCTAGTCCTTATACATTCCTAAATCTAACATGGGTCGTGCTCTGGGTCAGGATACGGGTCATGGGTCGGGTCAGGTCCTGCTTTCATCTTAAACTGTCCTTCTTCCTCTTCTTCATCCTCCTCTTCTGTTGAATCCGAATCAGGTTCATTCTGGGTTGCACCATCCCCTCCTCCTTTAAAAGGATTTGACCTCAAATCCAATTCATCTGCAACAAAAGGGATTAATTCAGAGATATTAAAAGTAGAACTTATAGAATATTTACCTTGGAGATCTATTTGGTAAGCATTATTGTTGATTCTTCGTAGTACTGAAAATGGTCCATCTACTCTTGGCATTAATTTCGATTTTCTCTCATTTGGGAATCTTTCCTTCCTTAGATGAATCCAAACGAGATATCCAGGTTCTAGTACTAGTTCTTTTCGTCCCTTTTTTTTCTTCTTGGTATACATCTTTGTCCTTTCATCAATATTTTTCTTAACTTGTTCATGCAAAGACTTAACAAACTCGGCTTTCTTTTGGCCATCAAAGTTAGTCTGTTCTTTTAAAGGTAAAGCAAGTAAATCTAAAGGCGACAATGGATTAAAACCATACACAATTTGAAAAGGTGTCATTTTTGTTTTGCTGAGTAGACTGATCTATTATAAGCAAATTCGACATGAGGTAGACAATCCTTCCAAGTTCTAATGTTCTTTTTAATAACAGCTCTTAAAATAGTAGAAAGGGTTCTGTTGACTGATTCTGTTTGACCATCAGTTTGTGGATGACAAGTTGTGGAAAATAATAACTTAGTACCTAAATTTCCCCAAAGGGTCCTCCAAAAATGACTAAGGAATTTAGAATCTCTATCTGACACAATTGTCTAGGCATTCCATGTAACCTAACAACTTCTCTAAAGAATAAATCAGCCACTAAAACTGCATCATCTGTTTTTTGACATGGAATGAAATGAGCCATTTTTGAAAATCTATCAACCACTACAAATATGTTGTCCTTTCCTTTCCTAGTTCTAGGCAGTCCTAAAACAAAGTCCATAGAAATGTCTACCCAAGGGTGATCAGGAATAGGTAATGGAGTATACAAACCTTTGGGCTGTACCTTAGATTTGGCTTGTTTGCACTCGACACATTTTGAGCATATCCTTTCCACATCTCTTTTCATGTTGGGCCAATACAAGTGTTCTTGTATCGTGGCTAAGGTCTTAGCAACGCCAAAATGTCCCATTAAACCTCCCCCATGTGCTTCCCTAACATAAAGTTCTCTGATGGTTCCACTCGGTATACACAACTGACTGTCACGAAATAGGAACCCTTTGAACTGATAGAATCGTCCTTGAGCATGAGAAATAGTGTCCTTATACAACTCTCCAAAATCAGGGTCATTAGTGTAACAAGTTTTAAGATGTTCAAAACCTAATAATTTGGTTTCCATAGAGGATAAAAGAGCATACCTTCTTGAGAGAGCATCTGCCACAATGTTTTCCTTACCTTGTTTATAATGAATGACATAAGGAAAAGTTTCAATGAATTCCATCCACCTTGCATGCCTTTTATTTAACTTTTGTTGTCCTTTGAGGTGTTTAAGAGATTCATGATCTGTGTGAATTACAAACTCCTTAGGCCATAAGTAATGTTGCCATATTTGCAGGGCTCTTACTAGAGCATAAAGCTCTTTGTCATAGGTAGGATAATTAAGAGTTGCTCCTCCTAACTTCTCACTGAAATAAGCTATAGGCCTCTTTTCCTGCATCAATACAGCACCAATTCCAATTCCTGAAGCATCACATTCAATCTCAAAAGTTTTCGAAAAATCTGGCAACACAAGTAAAGGGGCATTAGTCAACTTCCCTTTTAACAATTCGAATGCTTCAGACTGGGCTGGTCCCCAAGTGAATCCTACGGTTTTCTTAATGACTTCTGTAAGTGGAGCTGCAATGGTACTAAAGTCTTTCACAAATCTTCTATAGAATCCAGTAAGTCCATGAAAGCTCCTCACTTCTCCTACATTTTTAGGCGTGGGCCATTCCTTGATTTCCTTCACTTTCTCCTCGTCTACCTTAATACCTTGAGAAGTAACAACAAAACCTAAAAAGACCAAGTTATCTGTCCCAAAAGAGCATTTCTTTCGGTTTGCATACAAGTTTTCCTTTCTTAAGACATCTAAGACATGTCTAAGGTGATCAAGATGTTCTGCCATGTTTTTACTGTAAATCAAAATATCATCAAAATAGACTACAAATCGTCCTATGAATGCCCTTAATACATGGTTCATTAATCTCATAAAGGTACTAGGTGCATTAGTGAGTCCAAAAGGCATAACTAACCATTCATACAATCATAATTTTGTTTTAAAAGCAGTTTTCCATTCATCTCCCTCTTTCATTCTAATCTGATGATAACCACTTTTCAAATCTATCTTAGAAAAGATGCAAGATCCATATAACTCATCAAACATATCATCTAAGCGAGGAATAGGATGTCTGTACTTAACTGTGATGTTGTTTATGGCTCTGCAGTCTACACACATGCGCCAGCTACCATCTTTCTTAGGCACAAGCAAAACAGGTACTGCACAAGGGCTTAAGCTCTCGCGGATATGTCCTTTCTCCTATTGAAAATCAAGAACAAGTTTCAAGAGATTGAAGATTAGTATTTAGGTGATTAGGAGAATGAGGAAAACATTTTGTTTCTTATTACTTGCTTGAATTACATTATGACAATTACATAGATTAAATAGATAGATTAGAAAGAATATCCAAAGTATCTACTAAAGCATCTAGGAGGCGTGGCATGGTGAGCTGGAGCTGACCGTTGGTGCTACCAAGTGTGGCCTTATCCAGTCCGTTTCTAGAACCTTTCTCCCCTTGAGTCTTTTTAAATACTCCTTAATTCCAACACTCCCCCTCAAGTTTGACCATGGATGAATGGTTAAACTTGGATATCATGAGAAACCACCTCATTAAAAACCTTAGAATGCAAAACCCAGTGGGACAAAAACATTCTAAGGGAAAAAGAGTATGGTTCTCATGATAAGGAGAGACTAAGGGCTTGGAATTTCCATGAGTCCAAGCTTTGGTAGAATGAACTCACAGACTTTCAGGCTGGCTGCCTTTGTAAATATATCTGCCAATTGCTCAGAACTTCTTGTAAAGCATGGTAGTATAACTCCTTTCTCAACAGCTTCCCTGACCTTGTGGCAATCTACTTCAATGTGCTTAGTCCTCTCATGGAATACCGAGTTGGAGGCTATATGGATGGCTGCTTGATTGTCACAGTGCATTGTGATGGGAGTCTTGACTTCAATTCCTAAGTCTTGGAGAAGAGCTTTGAGCCATATTGATTCGGTAGTCAGCTTCCTCATTGCCCTGTATTCAGCTTCAGCACTTGAACATGACACAACCTTCTGCTTCTTGGTTTTCCATGTAACAAGATTTCCTCCAATAAAAGTGCAATATCCAGTAGTAGACTTCCTATCTTGTCTATCTCCAGCCCAATCAGCATCACAGTATCCCACAATCTCAGTGTTCCTATTGTTCCCCATCCAAATCCCTTGAGCATGAGTCCCTTTGAGGTATCTCAGGATCCGGTCTTGTTGGAATGAAGAAGAAATGATGAAAGATGAAAGCCTTCACTTACAAGTATAAAGGCATGAGTATCTAGGTCAAAGGAGAGTGTCTAAGGCTTGTTTGTGTTCTAGTGTTATGTTATCCTTATAAGCCATTCAAGTATAAGGCTATCCTTGTTTCCAAACAAGCCTAGACTAGATTAGTATAAATACCTTACTCTCTTCACATTTGTAAGTAAGTAGAATAATTCTCTTCATAATAATAAAAATAAATCCTTTCTCTTTCTAAAACTCTCTCTTCTCCAATGGTGAATCATAATCTCTCATTCTAACATGGTATCAGAGCAGGTTTCGATCGATTCTCTTCATGAAACCTTCAAAATCTTCAAGTTCTTGCGCTACCTTCAAAACCAAGGCTGCCGAGAAGTCCGCCATCTTTGATCGTGAATTCCGATCGAACCACGACAGATTTTCACGATCTGTTTTCTTTGGATTGTTCTCCGGCGAATTCTGAAGACTCGACAACTTGAATCGCATCATTTGGCCACGGGAATCAAAAGATATGAGTTTTCTTGCAACAGATATCCGCGATCGTCTTCCTCCGCGAAGGTCTCCATTGAAGCGACCATAAAAGCTCGAGATCTTCATCAATTTCAATCAAACCACCGCCAAAACTGTAGAAGAAAGAGTCCTGTTGAAGAATCAAGAGGTCCGGTCTTACCCTAAGGTGATTTTAAAGACGTTCTTGATCAGTTCTTCTCGACGGCGTCGCGATCGGCTCCATCGGGAATCTCCGACTTTGCAACAAGCATAACTTCTTCAAAACTTCATCAAATCACGCGATTCCAAAGCCAAAACTCAAGTATATTGAGTCTAGTTGATGAATCGGGAGGTCCGTTTTGCCCCTTTCCAGGTTTTGTAGCTTCCTTGCTCTGTTTCTTGAAATCGGTCCTGTTTCGTCCTCTTCTGGATAATTGACTTCAATCTCTCAATTTACTCGATCTGTTTCGAATCTTGGACGATCAAATCTTAGTTTAGGATGTTGTGAAGAGGTTCAGAAAGTTTGATTGCAATCCAATGATTTTTTGACTTCAAGAAAGTGTTTCTTGCAAGATAAGAAAAATTTCGAATTTGGAAAAAAGGCGGGAATGTTGTTTTTGAAGTCTTGTTGGTTATTGAAACACTTGTTTTTGAAGTGTTGTTGTTTTTGAAGTCTTGTTGTTTTTGAATTTCACCTCTGAATCATCTATGTCTGAGTAGTAAAGAGACGTTATAGTTGTTGGCAAGTGGTTAGGAGGAGGTTGGAGTTGTTAGGATCAGTTGCTCACTCGCCCTTAGCAAGTAGAGGGCGCGTGAGGTAGGTCTGTGTGTAGCGGCCTTTCTTGCATGATTTGAAGTGTCTAAACTCGTGATCCTGGTCAAAATCTTCAGGAGAATATGCTTAGTCTAGTAGATAAGGGACTAACCAGAGTTTGGAAGGCGTTTTTCAAGTTTTGTTTTAGGTTTCACATGCATACACTCATGGAGTGTGCAAAAGGAATGAACTATCTTCTTGTGGTCAAGAATGAATGGAAAATGCAAGGAAGAGAGGTTTGAAGAAAGGATAAACCTTCTAAGAAGGAGGTTTTAAATGATTCTACATAGGTTGCTGCTCCAAAGAAGGAGGCATTGCTTCACCACCAAAGGCGCTTTCAATGAGAGGGAGTGCCTAGATCAGAACCAGTTCCTAAACTCAAATGCAAAGACTTAGTATCAAAGTCTATGCATTCAGGCTATTTCTAAACTCTAATCCAACTATTTTATTGATTTCATTGATGGTTGTGTGAGTTAGAACTCTAGGAAATTTGGTATCTAGGTGGTTAGTAAATCATGAATTCTATTGAATTGTTTTCATGTATTTAGAAATTGTTAAAATGTGACATCTTGAACCTAGTTTAGCTAGCTGAATCATTTGTTAATGAATTGCATTGATCTTAAGGGAAGAGAACCTTGTCTTTTACTTAGAACAATAAGTTTAAGAAGGCATGTTGAATCCAAAAGTCCTTAGGCAGTGTTTAAAATTAAGTTTGGTTAATCTTAATCATTCTCTTTCACTCACTACCTTTTGTTTAGAATCTGTTTATGATCAACAGGTTAAAAGGCTTAAGGTGGGAGTTGATGTTTAGCTTGATTGTCTAACAAAGGCAAAAGAAATCAAGTGGAAAAGACACAGCACATGGAGAATGAGTTAGAACCGATTGCCACCAAGAACAGCCACCACAAGGAGTGGAGAGGAAAGACTGGTGGAATGTGATGAATCAGCTCTCCCATGGAGTAATGTGTCATTTGGCGTGTGCTTGAAGTGAAAAACAACTCAGCACACATGCTGCAAGATCAAATCATAATCAATCACAAAGGAGGAATACTCACAAAGACTTAGTATCAAAGTCTTTGCAAAGGCTATCTCTAAACCTTTTACTTATTCCTTGATTGATTACATTCTCATTTAGAAATGTTCATAGGATGAAAGAGAACCTAGGAAGACTTTGCATTGCATTTAGAACCTAGATGGATCCAAAATTCACCTTGACATTCATCATCATCATTCTCTATTATTCTTCATCATGCTCTTAAAATCTCATCTATTCTACTTAACATCATATACTTTTAATCTCCAAATCTAATATTCTTCATATTCTTTGATACTTTAAATCTTCTATTCTCTAGACATTGTCTATTCTACCAGATACTTACAATCATTCTCTAGACCAATTTAAGACATTCATTTATGCTCATTCTTCCAAACTTGACTCTTGTTCTTGTTTTTAGTGTCAAGCTTGTGGGGGGGAAAGGAAATGAGCATTCAATGGACAAAGAAAGGGCGGTTCATGAAGAGGATCCAAGTTGGCGCAAGGTGCTGTACCTTGGTCGGGCGGTTCATGGTCGAGCCTGGTACGTGGCTGGACTTCGCTGGATCGTGGCTGGTCGATGCTGGTACAAGTGGCGCATGAAGCTGGATCGTGGCAGGTCGAAGGTGAGGTGCTGGCCGTGCTAAGGTGTCTGGTTCAAGTAATCTCATGCCAAGGACGAGCTTGGTACATGGTCGGGCTTCTCGACCCGTGGCTGACTTCGCTGGTACATATACGTGGACCTGCTGGATCCTGATCATTCTGCGGGATAGTATCTTCGACCTGGCCAGGTACTGGATCATGGATGTGCCTATGTCTGTGCTGAGTTTGGAATGGACAAGCTGGAGCTGGAGGTGCAAACAAGGACAATCACATTCAGGGAGTGTCTGGCACAAAGCAAGGACAACACAAGAAGTGGGTCTGGTGCAAACAAGGGCATTGAAGGTGTCTGGTGCATTCAAAAGGCTTTCAAGTCACAAACAAGGACATTCAAAGATTAGTCTGGCACACTCAAGGGCTTCCAAGCTGTCTGCCAAAACCAAGTGAGCATAAGAAGTGTGCTCAGTCTGTTTCTCTCATGGAGGCCGCAAGTAAGGTCATCAAAATCATCTGTCATCAATTGAGGATTGAACCAATGGCCATCAAGCTACCAAGTCTCATGGAGAAGGATTAAGCTGATGGAATGTGATGAATCACCTCAGGACCAAATTCTCTCATCAAAGGTTCTATCTAGGATAAGTTCTTTAAACTCTATGATTTTTAGGTTGAGAATTTGGCTAGATATTATACTTGATACCAGACTTGATATTACTCAAGGTCTGGAATACTAATCTTTATTTTTGAGTTGCTATGATGTTTTTAGATCAGGAAGTGATGAAAACAGTCATAAGCATGACTTACCCTACATCAATTAGTGGAAGCATGGTGGAAAAATGTTTAGGAGATAAGTGTGCTCACTCTACTTAAGCTTAATTCTACAATCTTATTATCTTGAGTTAGGCTTATTGAAAGTAGAAGGTGAAGCAAAATGAAGCTGGTCAAAGGGGATCAAAAACATATAAGGGAAGAGAACCATGTGATCATGATGAATCCAGAAGAGAACCATGTGATCATGATGAATCCAAAGCCTTAATGTGGAGTCCTTAGAGAGCCAGACTGGTCTAGAACATATCATTCAAATCGCCATCCACTCTTATAAAAGGGAAGTTAAAATCATTCTTACATTATAATGCATTTGTTTAGCTTGTGAGAATTGATATATGCATGTATATGTATGTGAAACAGGTTTAAATTGAAGGCTTTAAGGAAAGCTGGATCATAATCACCTCTTAAAGACAAGGAGTCAAAAGAAAGGGGGAGAAATGGACCAGACTTAAAAGGAGCTTCAAGACAACCATTCACAAGCATTTGTCATTAAGGCCTTTATCCAAGGATCTATGGAGCTCTCTGGTGAATTTAAAGCTCATAGATTCAATGGCCAATCCCTAAGCTAAGAAGACTTCACTCTTTTTCCCTTAGTATTGGTTTTGTCCCAAAGGGTTTTCCATACTAAGGTTTTTAATGAGGAAGTTCTTTAAGGTTACAAGCTTGGTTTCTATGAACATTAATCAAGCTTGAAAGGGAGTAAAGAGGAAGAAGGAGGAAGTCTCTTCATCTGTGCTAGTTCAACCATTCACCCATGCTTAAACTTGAGGGGGAGTGTTGGAATGAAGAAGAAATGATGAAAGATGAAAGCCTTCACTTACAAGTATAAAGGCATGAGTATCTAGGTAAAGGAGAGTGTCTAAGGCTTGTTTGTGTTCTAGTGTTATGTTATCCTTATAAGCCATTCAAGTATAAGGCTATCCTTGTTTCCAAACAAGCCTAGACTAGATTAGTATAAATACCTTACTCTCTTCACATTTGTAAGTAAGTAGAATAATTCTCTTCATAATAATAAAAATAAATCCTTTCTCTTTCTAAAACTCTCTCTTCTCCAATGGTGAATCATAATCTCTCATTCTAACAGGTCTATCATCCTCCAATGGCACATCTTAGGCGCTTGCATATGCTGACTTACCTGATTCACAGCAAAGCACAAATCAGGTCTGGTGATAGTAAGATAAATTAACTTACCAACTAATCTTCTATAGAGTTTGGCATCCTCAAAGACGTCTTCTTCCTGCTCCCCCTGAGTTCCAACTTTATGACCCTCTTCTAATGGGGTCTTAGCTTCCTTAGCTTGTAGCATTCCTGCATCTGTTAGTAAATCAAGAATATACTTCCTCTGAGAAATAATCAAACCATCATTAGTCCTGCACACCTCAATCCCAAGAAAATATTTGAGTTTTCCAAGGTCTTTGATGTCAAAAACAGATTTCAAGTATTCTTTAGTAGAAAAGATTCCTACCTTGTCATTCCCTGAGATGATAATATCATCTACATATATGAGAATGACAACTATACCTGCTTGGCTCTGAAGTGTGAACAGGGTATGATCAGCTTCTGATCTTCTAAATCCTTTATCTCTCAGTGTAACACTCAATTTGTGATACCAGGCTCTAGGAGACTGTTTGAGACCATAGATTGCCTTTCTTAATCTTAGAACCTTCCCTGGAGTGACAGTATCTTCTAGACCAGGAGGTGGTGTCATGTACACCTCTTCCTCTAATTCTCCTTGAAGGAAGGCATTCTTGACATCCATCTGCCATAGATCCCATTCTAAGTTGGTAGCAAGAGAAAGAATGACTCTCACTGTATGAAGCTTGGCCACTGGAGCAAAGGTGTCCCTGTAGTCATCTCCATACGTCTGAGTGAAGCCCCTTGCAACAAGCCTTGCCTTATATCTCTCCACTTCTCCATTGCTTCTGTATTTGATTGTGAACACCCATCTAGAGCTCACTGCCTTTTTGCCTTTTGGTAGATCAGACTCGTCCCAAGTATGATTCCTTTCCATAGCCATTCTTTCATCAGCAACAGCCTCTCTCCATACTCTGTGTTCCTTGGCCTCCTCATAGTGTTTAGGGACGCATTCTTGATCCAGGGTTCCAATAAAAACCTGATGTTCCTGAGGGATATGTGCTAAGTTGCAGACAGCCTGTTCTGGATGAGCAACAGCCTGATTGTTGTAATAGACCCTCGTGCTCTTCCAGTGTTCAGGTGGATACTTCACCCTTTTGCTTCTCCTTAATTCAACTGCTTCTTCTTCTTGAGCGGTTTGATCAGGTTGATTTTTTTGAGCAGCTGGTGATGAAGATGTAGATTGCTGGCCCTGGTTGTCCTGATTATGGACTTCTGAGTATTCAGGAATAGCATTCCCCCCTTCATGATCAGGACTATCACTTGGTTCATCCGGCCATGTTGTTGATTCTTCTGAGACTGGTGCTGTAGGAGTAGAAGACTGCTGATGAATATGATTGAGACCGAGATCCTCTAGAAGTTGTCTGAGACTGGAAGCTCTATCTTCTGAAGAAGATGATATATCCTTAATGTCTTCCCACTTCTGTCCATCATAGAAACTTCTGTTCTCTAGAAATTGAACATCTCTTGACACCATAACTCTCCTTGTATCTGGTACATAGCACTTGTAGCCCTTCTGTGTTGGAGAGTATCCAAGAAAAATAGCCCTTATGCTCTTTGCATCTAGCTTACTTCGGTGGTCACCTGGGATATAGACAAAGCACACGCATCCAAACACTCTTAAATGATCAAGAGAGGGTTTAGTTTTATTAAGTACCTCAAAGGGTGACTGGTCAGAGAGAATGCGAGTAGGTGTTCTATTGATGAGGTAACATGCCGTGACCACTGCATCACTCCAAAACCTCTTTGGAACATGCATGTGAAACATTAAAGTCCTAGCCACCTCCATCAAGTGCCGGTTCTTTCTCTCAGCAACACCATTCTGCTGAGGTGTATAAGGGCAACTTGTCTGATGTGTAATTCCTTTTTCAGCAAGAAAGTGTTTGAATGCATGACTCATGTACTCCCCACCATTATCTTACCTTAAACATTTGATTTGAACATTATATTGGTTAGAAATGTGAGATTGAAAGTTCTTAAACGCTTCTAAGACCCTATCCTTAGATGGAAGCAAGGTGATCCAAGTGTATTTTGATTTCTCATCTATAAAAGTAACAAAGTATTTATGATTATCTCTTGATTCACATGGTGATGTCCAAACATCAGAATGAATAAGTTCAAAACATTCATTGTAAATCGTTTTAGATAAGGGAAATACATTCCTACAATGTTTACCAAGGATACATGCTTCACATGAGTTGCTATTAAAAGATATCTTAGGAAATAGAAGTTCTAAAGCTTTCAAGTGAGGATGTCCTAGTCTAGCATGCCATAAACCATTTTTATGACTAGAAACATTAAGACTAGAAGCATTATTAATCGAACTATTAGAAGCTAATGATAAAGGCTGGAGATCTTCAAGCACATATAGATCATTCTTGGTTCCTCCTCTGCCAAGAACTCGCTTGGTTTCAATATCCTGAAAGAAGAAGTCATTAGACCCAAAAGTAGCATAGCAATTAAGATCAGTGGTTGTTCTTTTCACAGATAACAGGTTTGAAGTAAATGATGGCATAAAGAAAGCTTTTGACTCTTTTCCAAACAACCTAAGCTTTCCAATTCCCTTAATAGGTATTTGTTCTCCATTAGCTATCATCACATTCCCTAAAACCGGTTCTATATCACTAATCAACCTAGAATCACTAATCATATGGTGAGAAGCTCCTGAATCAACTATCAATGGTTTTAAAACATTCAAACTATCACCAGAGCTTTTAAATGAGGCAGTATAAGTGTGACCAGAAATACCAGACTCCTTAAGAGCTTTGATGAGCGCTTCAAGGTCTGACTTGGTCACCACATCGTTCTGAGCTGAGACTGCTGGAATCCTTTCATCTGGTAAGCTGTTGTGATAGGAATTAGTCTGGCTGGAACTTCCTCTATTAAGACTGATTTGGTTTGCACTGAACTGTGTCCCTTCATGATTCGGCCTCGGTTGTTTGATTAGTGGTAGACTTGGTTGATTAATACTTCCTTGTGAACTACTTTGAAAACCGCTTCCTTGAGAAATGGATGGAGCAATGCGTGATGAGGTTTCCTGAGAGATGTGAACCTTTGGGTCTTTCCACCAGCTCGGCTTCAAATGAGGATGAATTAACCAACACTTATCCTTAGTGTGTCCTCTTCGTTTGCAATGATCACAGGCTAATCCTTTCTTGACCTCCGGTTTGTGCCACACCTTGTGGGCAGTAACAATATCTCCTTTGTTTCCAAATAGACCTTGGGATCCTTGTTCTTTCTGAATTTTAGCACACACATCTTCAAGGCTTGGTAATCTATCTTCCCGGAGAAGATGTTTAATGAGATCAGTGTAGCTTGGGTTTAGTGTCATGAGCAAGCCAAAGACCTTATCTTGCTCTCTCCTTTCATTAAGAGTGATAGGATCAATGGTACTTGGCCTTAACATTTCAACCTCTGCCCATAAAGCCCTGAACTTGCCATAATGCTTAGTAAACTCCATATCCTCTTGATGGAGTTCATTTAAAGCTTTCTTCACCTCAAATAACCGCATGAGGTTGGATGTGTTTCCATACACATTTTTTAGTGTTTCCCATAGGTCTTTTGCGGTCTCACAGTAGGAATATGCTTCTAACAAGGATCCTTCAAGGGAGTTTTGAAGGATTGAGAGGACTAATTGATCCTCTTGAAACCATTTGTTCATGGTTTCCACGGTTAGCCTTCCTTGTTCACCGAGAGTTTCTTCTTCAATGGCTTCTCTTGGTGCTTCATCTAGGAGAACATGGGTCCATAAACCTCTACTACACAGAGTAGTTTTCATGGTTCTTGACCATAACAAGTAGTTTAGCCCCTTCAGTATGACTGGAGCAACAATCATTTTCGAAGACTCCATTTGTCTTTGGCGTGATTTGTACGGAAGAACAAATTTCGAACAGGGTTTCAGGCGGGAAGAACAGAGAGCTTCAGATGCTTCCTTTGAGTTTCAGAATCATTAAATAAGCTAATCCAGCTTTAGAAAAGAACCTCCTTTGTGAAGAATGAGCTGCCTTTAAGCTATTTTCACTTAAGCAGATTTTAGTTCACGGAGGGATTTGGAGAAGACGAGTACGGACAACGGCAAAGGAGTCTCCTTTAGCTTGATTGAAGGTAATGACACCAGAATGCATATGAACACACGAACTTGTGATTTTAAAACACACCAGAAGATGAACCAAGCTATGTTGTAACTCCCATCCGTACATCCATGGCGCGGAACAGCTTAGCGATACCAAAACTCGACCAGGATAGAGCAGATTGGACCTAACACGATCTGGTTCGACCAATACTCATATTTTCAAGCCAAAGATGAAAACTTTTCTTGAGGAAGAGAGCTTTAGAGGTTAAAGTCCGTACAACAATGGATGAAAGAAGGGTTTGAAAACGAATGAAAAACAGGAGTCTTAAGCCCGAGATAAACAAACAATAACCACCTTTAATCTCCCATAACTCGTGACCAAATGATCTTTGAGGATTATAAATCTCAGAATGGGTAGATTCAAAGTTGTTTATTGTGAGTTTTGGCAAGAACTTAAGATAGAAGAAGATTTGCGGAAGTTTTAGTAATCTAGGAGCATAAACTGCTCCGATACCATATTGAAAATCAAGAACAAGTTTCAAGAGATTGAAGATTAGTATTTAGGTGATTAGGAGAATGAGGAAAACATTTTGTTTCTTATTACTTGCTTGAATTACATTATGACAATTACATTGATTAAATAGATAGATTAGAAGGAATATCCAAAGTATCTACTAAAGCATCTAGGAGGCGTGGCATGGTGAGCTGGAGCTGACCGTTGGTGCTACCAAGTGTGGCCTTATCCAGTCCGCTTCTAGAACCTTTCTCCCCTTGAGTCTTTATAAATACTCCTTAATTCCAACATCTCCAAGAGCTCATTGACCTGTCTTTGAAGTTCTTTTGTCTCTACAAGATTAGTCCTGTAAGCTGGTCGGTTGGGAAGAGTGGCGCCGGGTACAAAGTCAATCTGATGTTCTATACCTCTGAAAGGAGGTAATCCTACTGGTTGATCTTCTGGAAATACATCCTTGTACTCTTGCAATAGAAACTCAATCTCTCTCGGTATTTCCGGAGTCAGGTTAGTACTACTAGCTAGCAATTCTTTACAAACCAATAACATCATAAATTTTTGCTCATTTAATGCATGTTTAACTTCACTAGGAGTGGCAAAAATACTGTGATGACTTACCTTGGTGGATTCATAGCCGTGAGTTGCTGGTGTTAGTGCCTTGGCTTCTTCTCTCCTTTGTTTTAGTTGTATTTGATCTTGGTGAACCTCCTGGGGTGTGAGTGACACGAGTGTGATCTGTTTTCCTTTGTGTTTGAATGAGTGTCGGTTGGTATACCCATCATGGATAGCTTGCTTGTCGTATTGCCATGGTCTTTCTAGAAGAATGTGACTTGCTTCCATGGGCAACACATCACATATGATCTGATCCTGGTATTTCCCAATGCTTAGAGGTACTTCCACTTGTTCTGTAACTTTCATTCCTTCTTCCTCATTAAGCCATTGTAGCTGATATGGTATAAGATGTTTGTGAGTGACCAAGTTGAGCCGGTCCACAAGTGTTTGGCTGGCCACGTTGGTACAACTCCCTCCATCTATGATCAAGCTACATACCTTTTCCTGGATGAGGCATCGAGTGTGAAACAAGTTCTCCCTTTGTTCCTGAATCTTGGGTTTTGCACTTAAGGTTCTCCTAGTAACCAATAATTGCCCTTGGACAGGGTAAGCTTCACTTTCTGTTTCTGATTGATCATCCTCTGATGTTAGCTCTCCATTCTCTAGGATAAGCATCACCCTCTTGTTTGAACATTCATTGGCATAATGTCCAAATCCTTGACATCTGAAGCACTTGATGTTTCTGGTCTTTGTGGGAGGAGTTTGAGTTGCTGGTCCTTTGCCCTTGTCTTCACGTGGGGAAGGCATAGTTGCTCCTTCCTTAGCCTTAGCAAGCGTCTTGAAAAATGACTCTCCTTGTCTATCACTTCTGTTATAAGGCGGTTTAGAGTTTGACATATATGGGTTCCTTGTAATGTTCCTCCTTTTGTTTTGTTGTTCAATAAGAATGGCCTTGTGGAGTAGTTCATTCATGTCTTCATACTCCTGCAATTCCAATCGATCCTGAATGTCTCTGTTAAGTCCTCCTTGAAACCGTGCCATGGTAGCTTCCATAGTCTCATCTATTTCAGACTTGATCATGAGACTTTCCACTTCTTGATGATAATCCTCTACACTCCTTGTTCCTTGGGTTAGTCTCCTCAGTTTCTGGTATAGATCCCTTCCATAGTGGACTGGTACAAATCTCTTTCACATCATGGTTTTCATCTCATACCAAGATGTGATCTGGGGCTCTCCATTGCGTCGTCTAGTGGTGGCAATCTGCTCCCACCAGTTTATAGCATACCCATTGAACTCTGTGGCTGCTATCTTCACCTTCTTTTCCTCAGAATAGTTTTCCTTCTCCTCTAGGGGTTTCTTCATTTGGATTATCCATTCTTCCTGAAAAACACTTAACAAACTGTTAATTAAGACTCTCTCTCATACTTCTATTTTGTGATATCTCAATAGACAATTTTCTTGTTATTCCCAAAAGTTCAGATTAGATCAAAGCCCAATCACCTAAGATCTAGAGCTATAACCTATTGTGATTAAGATAGAAAGATTGCAAGATTTTTTTCGTCAGCTGATTGACCTATTTCTAGCAGGGTTTCTCTTCTGCTATATACTTTTTTTTTTTTATAAGTTTTCGAGATTTTTTTTTTTTTTAATTTATATCATTTTCTTAGATCTTTTTGTAATTCAGGAAAGGCTCAGCTGACTTACAACAGATAGAAAGAAAAGAATTTTGTTTATAAAACAAAAAAAAATGAAAAGAAATTGATGGTGGTTTTGAAATCAAAGGGATTTCACAAACCCTAACCTTCAAGAGGCTCTGATACCACTTGGTGCGGCCCTGGTTATGTTTAAACCTATGGATCAACTTTGAAGGGGATGAGGGTTGAAGATTTAAGGAGGCTACTATGTCTCCTTACGCAGCGGATTGATGATTTTCAATGGAAGGGAGCTACTAGCTTCCCTTGTAGGTAAGTGATTGATGGCGGTGATTAGGGTTTTAATTGGAGGTTACTAACTCTCCAATTGATGTGAATGATGAAGGGGTTTAATTCCACTAGCACAGGATCACCCTGCAAAGAGCTATGGAATTTCACAGTAGATTCCTCTATCCTTAAGTGAATGAAAACAATGTTCTTAGGCTGAACAGAGAAAGCAAGATGCATAAGTGCTTTGAAATAGTTTATAAAATTCGATGTCTTTTCTCTACAAATAGTTTATAAAATAGTTTATAATTGATTTATAATTTAATATCAAAAGATATTATATTCTATCATAATCCCTTTGGTTTTATTTAAGTGATTACAAACCATTAAATTAAACCAATTGGTTGGTTTAATGTGGGACTCTTCCATCACTTCTAAATCGAATTTCACCAAGGCATGGAGGGCTTTTCTTTGGGATTTGCTCCTTGATCTTGTTAATGGACCAAACCACAACTCTCCTTGGGTCTGTACTTGGGTCTTACTTTCTTTTCCTTTATTTGGTGAATCATTGGGCCATGGATAGGTCTTGGTCGAGTTTTGGTCAGAGTTGGTCCGTGGGTCGTGCTCTGGGTCAGGATACGGGTCATGGGCCGGGTCAGGTCCTGCTTTCATCTTAAACTGTCCTTCTTCTTCTTCTTCATCCTCCTCTTCTGTTGAATCAGAATCAGGTTCATTCTGGGTCGCACCAAGAAGCTCCTTCATATTCTCCCTTTGGTTTAGAGTATTTACACACTTCTTCTTTCTAACACTTCATACTCTCTTCTTTGTCTTAAACAACTTCTTCTCTTTTTCATTTAACCACATCCATGGCGCGGAACAATCTAGCCAGACCAGAACTTGACCAAGACAGAATAGGAAGGACCTAACACGATCTGGTTCGACCAATACCCATCTTTTTGAGCCAAAATATGCAACCTTGACCTGAAAGGAAGAAACTTGGGAGCTTGAGACCGTACAACATTGTCTGCCTCTTCTTTCTCAGAGTTAGTCAGCCTTGGTCAGGGATGAAGACTTCAGCCTTCTCTGCTTCTTCAACTTCAAGTACATTGTGCCGTGTTAGTCACGTCTTTAAGAGTGCTCTTTGGTAGAATTTGAATTTGGTAATGACTTTAGGAGTTGGTGTGCCTTGTGCGTTCACCTTCACTTCACTGCAACCCTTTAGCCTTTGTATTGTTGCGTCTTTAGATTCCTTGTTAGTGCCATCTGATGGATGCTCATCTCACCTCTCCTGAAGCTTGACTCAGAGAGTAAGAGTATGAGTCAAATTGGAAGGATGGGCATCAATGATCACCAATGATATTGGACCACCTTTCTATTGAAGTGAAGAAATGAGCTTGCAAGAGAAGGCCGCCCATAAGATGCATGGGCATTACTTGAGGAATAAGACGTCCCAACAAGCCCATAAATAAGTCAAACCCATATGTGCACACGCCAAGGACAAGCCCATATGTGTAATTAGACTAAACACGAGAATAGCTTAACAAAGGAGAAAGCCTGAATAACTTAGTCTTGGAGCTGGAATACTTAAGGAAGCCCAAGCCCAACCAGAAGGCTTCTCGAAGAAAGAAGAAGGCTACTGGAAGACATTAATGGTGAATAACTTAGGAATGAAAAGAGAGTTAATAGGCTGGAAGACATTAATGGCGCATAAGACAAGAATGGAAAGAGAGTTAATAGGCTGGAAGACATTAATGGCGCCTAAGACAAGAATGGAAAGAGAGTTAATAGCCAGAATTGTTTGTAGAAAGATAGTTAATAGTTCACATCTTAGGTTTAGGCAAGGAATTATTTATGGGAAGTAAATATGTAGGCTCTTTAATGTATTTATTGTAAGGCTATTATTAATAGCCTAACATATGTAACAAATTACTCAAGGAAATAAGATTATCCTTCACTTATTCTTCATGGCAATTTCTGCCATGTTTTACTCTCTCTTGCTCAGTCTCTCTTAATCTCCAACCAAACTCTTATGAAAACTTATTATTCTCTTATTTATTTTCGCAAATTCTAACATGGTATCAGAGCCTTAAGCTCCTGAGATCAATTTTCATGTTCTTCATGCAAATTTTTCAAAAAATCCTTTGTTACAACCGTTTTATCCATTGGGTAATAGCTTTACCCAATGGTCCAAAGTTTAAATTTTAGATTTTTTATGTTATTCTACTCTTTTCTACTACAATGGTGTATAAACTTTGTGTTAAATCTCTTTTATGCTTTTAAGACAAAGCTTGAAGAAGAGAAAGAATTTGAAATTGCTTCAACAGTTATGAAACATTGTGTGGACCATTGGGTAAACCGTTTTGCTTTACTGGTTTGACAGCTATTTAGCCACGAAAAACACATCTTATTGTGTTGTTCTGATGATCCTAGTGTCTGTATTTATCAGAAAACTTATTCCCATAAGTTATTCAGGTGATACAGCCTTTAAGTCAATGGGTAAAGCTAGGGACCATTGGTCCATGTGTGTTTTTCTTTGGAAATCATAAAACGTGGTTAGATAGGTGACAATGAAGAGTAAAGAATGGTGGCGGTTTTCTGGAATCACAGAAGAATGGGAAGAAATGGACAGTTGCCTAAACTGCTTATCCATTGGTCATTAAGTGTACTTATTTCAGAGAAAAGAATGCTTTAGACCAGGATTAGGTTAGCACCATTCTTTGCATTCGTTGTTAAGCCCCATTCAATTCTCTAAGTCAATTTCGGATTTTAAAATCAAAATACAGCCAATATTTGAATTTCTCAAATATTTTCTATTATCGATTGGACAATAACTTGAACTATTGGGTATTGGTGCCTTTCCTTTGGGAAAGTAAGACACTTCAAGCAATAGTCAAATTTGTATTTCCATGGATAGTAAAGGACAAAATTCTTTTAAAACCTTGGACCAAGTTTCCTTTCATGTGAAATGTGGAACAACAAAGTCAATTGAAGGGTTGTTGGAGCCATTTGTAATAGCACAATGGAGAATCATGTATAAAGTTCTAAGTTATGATGGAAAGTATGCTCTGTGGTTGCCATTAGAATGGATCCTCTACATCAGAAATCTTAATAAGCTAATAAAGGACTTAAAACCCATGATGAATCTTATTGTCTTTTTATAAGGATTTGGGACAGAGAACCTAGGCAGTATGCATTGCATCAGAAGCCATGTTGAATCCAAATGTCCAAATCTAAATCTTTGATAAAGAGAGAACTATGCTTATTTATACTAAATATGATTCTTTGAATCATGCTCTCTGGCTTTACTCTTATGAGTTTAAGTCTTGAAGTCATGAAAATCTTGTGCTTGGAATTTTGTTTATGTTTCTTCTTATGTAGGAACGATGCCAATCAATAATGCTAATGCTGGTGGTGATGCTAATCAATCAACCTATGAGGAAGAGCCTCAAAGGCTCAAATTTCAACTTCAAATACAATGTGCCTAGTTGGTCACATCTTCCAAGAGTGCTCCTTGGTAGAATTTGAATTTTTTTCACTTTCAAGACAACTTCACTTCAGTGGAACACAAAGCCTTTGCATTGTTTGCGCCTTTAGGTTCCTTGATTATACATCAGATGGATGCTCATTCTCACCCCTCCTCAAGTTTGACTCAGAGAATAAGAGTATTGAGTCAAGTTTGGAAAGATAAGTATCAATGACCACACTGATTTTGGACCGCCATTCTACAAGAATGCCTTCTTGTTTGAGTTAGGCATGCTCTCCAACTTCAGGAATATACATTCTCAATGTAGGCTCTGATAGGAGGAGACTGCTTCTTGTTGGCTTTTGTATGCCAAGCCAATTCGCCTTATGAGTTCACGGCTTGACTTCCTTTTATGCAGCATATGTGGCCTCCCATTTCTTCACTCAGGAATATACCCTTGAAGGATAGGCTCTGATGTGTAAGGTATTGGTAGAGTGTCATTCTCGCCAATGTGTTCACTCCTTTAGTTCTTCATGATTTGGTTATGCTTTGTATGAATCCCTGCTTGCCATCTTTTCTTTGAGGCTCTCATGTCTCCTTTACCCTTAAACAAGTCATAAAGAAGAAGAATTTAAGTATGCTATGAGGTATATCAAAGTTATAAATGTGCAATTAAGAGTTCACATAAGACAGTAGCAAGATCAATTGAACTAAAGTAATGAATTTCAACACAATTTAGATGAGATAGAGTTTATAAGTGTATAAAGTATATAAAATGAGTAACAAGAGTTTAGAGTATAAATAACCAAGATTATAGGAGACTGATTGAGTATAAGCAGAATTAAGAGAATTAGATAAAGAGTAAAAGGATCCCTTAAGGACTTTTGGATTCATCATGCTTCCTTATACTTTTAAGAATAAAGGAAAACATGGTTTACTTCCCTTAAGTGGTTTTGAAGAGGACTTTTGGATTCACCTATGGTTCTAAATGCCAAGCATGAAAGAATATGCGGATTAATATGTGGAAGAATAGAGAGTTTCTGAGTAAGATGAAGAACACAAGTATAGAAGACTAAGAGAATTTCGTGACAAGAGAGAGAGAGAGAGAGAGAGAGAGCTGGCGGCTCCTTTTAGAGAATAGAGAAGGATTATTGTATTTCCTTGACAGATTAGTTACATAGGTTAGAGTATTTATAGCCTAAGTTACAATAAATACATTAGTTACATTAATTAGGCTGACATATTTACTTTCCATAAACTATTTGTTGCCTAAATCTAAAAGGGGAAGCAATTAACTTCCTTTCCAAACTTGATTAATCGACATCCAAGGCCATTAAAGTCTCCCAGCCGCCTGTACCTTTCTTCTAGAAGTTTTCTGGTTGGGCTTGGTGCTTCTTTAAGTATTCCAGCTCCAAGCCTAAGTTAGTTAGGCCTTCTCCTTGCTGTCGTGTGTAGTTTAATACTCCCCCTCAAGCTCAACCATGATGAATGGTTAAGCTTGGAACCATAGAGTCTCACCTCATTAAAAACCTTAAGATGCAAAACCCTTTGGGACAAAAACATCTTAAGGGAAAAAGAGTATGGATCTTTTGGCTAGAGGATTCCCTGGTTGGAAAGGTTTATGAGTCCAAGTTTTGGAAATATGGACTCACATACCTTTAAACTTTCGGATTTGGTAAATATATATGCAAGTTGATCTGAGCTCCTTGTGTAACATGGTAGAACAATTCCTTGCTCCACTACTTGTCTCACTTTGTGGCAGTATACTTCAATGTGCTTGGCTCTCTCATGAAACACATTGTTGGATGCTATATGTATAGCAGCTTGGTTGTCATAATGCATGGTGATTGGTGTTGTGACTTCTATGTTTAGATCCTTGAGCAGATTCTTGAGCCAGGTAAGTTCTGTGGTGAGCTTCCTCATAGCTCGGTATTCAGCTTCAGCACTTGAACAAGAGACCACCTTCTGCTTCTTTGTTTTCCATGTAACTAGGTTGCCTCCAATGAATGTGCAATAACCGGTAGTTGATCTCCTATCATTCCGGTCTCCAGCCCAATCAGCATCACAGTAGCCCACGATTTCAGAGCTTCCGTTGTGCCCCATCCAGATGCCTTGGTCGTGTGTCCCTTTTAGGTATCTTAAGATCCGGTCCACCATGTTCCAGTGATGCATCTTTGGGGCTTGCATATGTTGACTGACCTGATTCACAGCATAGCACAAGTCAGGTCTAGTAATGGTTAGATAAATTAGCTTACCAACCATCTTCCTATAGAGTTTGATGTCTTCAAACATCTCATCTCCAAGCTCCCCCTCACGTTCGACCTTGTACCCTTCTTCTAGGGGAGTCTTCGCTGGTTTAGCTTCTAATCTTCCTGCATCAACTAGAAGATCAAGTGTGTACTTCCTTTGTGATAAGAAGAGGCCTTCTTGTGTTCGGCATACTTCTATCCCTATGAAGTACTTTAGTTCACCCAAGTCTTTTATATCAAACATAGATTTAAGATAAATCTTAGTAGATGGAATTCCTACCTTGTCATTCCCTGAGATGATTATATCATCTACATAAATGAGAATGACTACAATACCTGTTTGACTTCGGAGTGTGAAGAGGGTATGATCCGCCTCAGACTTCCTAAAGCCCCTATCTCTAAGTGTGATACTTAGCTTATGGTACCAAGCTCTTGGTGACTGTTTAAAACCATAGATAGCTTTTCTCAGCCTTAGAACCTTTCCTGGAGTCACCGTATCTTCAAGGCCTGGTAGAGGTGTCATATATACTTCATCTTCTAGTTCTCCTTGTAGGAAGACATTCTTGACATCCATCTGCTACAACTCCCAATCAAGGTTAGTAGCTAAAGAGAGAAGAACCCTTACAGTGTGTAATTTGGCTACTGGTGGAAATGTGTCATTGTAGTCTTCTCCATAGGTCTGAGTGAAACCTCTTGCAACTAGTCTTGCCTTGTATCTTTCTATCTCTCCATTGCTTTTGTATTTAATGGTAAAGATCCATCTGGAGCTCACTGTCCTCTTGTCCTTAGGTAAGTCGGCCTCATCCCAAGTGTGGTTGATGTCCATTGCATTGCATTCAGCCTTAACTGCATCTCTCCACACCTTAAGCTCCTTTGCTTCCTCATAGTTTCTTGGTATATGTTCTTGGTTGAGGACTGCTGCAAATGCTTGATGTTCTAAGGGAATATGAGCTAGGGAGCAAACTGCTTGAGTTGGATGAGCTACTGCTTGGGCATTGTAGTATACTCTTGTGTTCATCCAATTTGAAGCTGGTTGCCTCACTCTTTGACTCCTTCTAAGAACCATTGGATTGTCTTGTTGGGCCGCCTGTTCTGTCTGTTCTTCTTCTTGTTCTTGTTGTTCCTCCTCAGGTTCAGATTGATCATGGATGTGTGGGCTTGTTTCTTGGTTGCTCTGTTCAAGTTCAAGCTCATCACGTTCTATGGAGAAGGAGTACTAGATAGAGAAGTGGTTGGCGGTTCTTGGAGAGTTGGCTTTGGTGGTTTTGGTAATGTTATCCCAAGATTCTCCATAAGGTGTCTGAGGTTGGTGGCTCGGTCCGAGGTAGATTGGGAGAGATCTTTGAGATCATCCCAATTCTTTTCTTCATAGAATCCTTTTGATTCTACAAATTGCACATCCCTGGATACAAGTACCTTCCTAGACTCTGGATTGTAGCACTTGTATCCCTTTTGAGTAGTTGTATAGCCAATAAACATGGCTTTAACACTCTTGGCTTCCAATTTATTTCTTTGTTCTCCTGGAACAAGTACATAACACACACACCCAAAGACTCGTAAGTGTGAGATAGATGGTTTACTTTTATTAAGTACCTCAAATGGAGTTAGGTCCTCCAAGACTTTTGTAGGTAGGAGATTGATGAGATAGCAAGCTGTGACAAGGGCATCTCCCCAAAATGTCTTTGGAACATTGTTTTGGAACATGATGGACATTGCCACCTCCATGAGATGCTGGTTCTTCCTTTCAGCCACTCCATTCTATTGTGGTGTGTATGGACAGCTAGTTTGGTGGATGATTCCATGTTTTCCCAAGTATTGCTTGAATGCTAGACTTGTGTATTCTCCTCCATTATCTGATCTAAAAATTTTGATCTTGGCATTGTAATGGTTAGTCACATATGCATGAAACTTAGTGAATGCTTCTAGGACCCTATCTTTTGTAGGTAAGAGTGTTATCAAGGTATATTTTGATTTTTGATCTATAAATGTGACAAAGTACTTATGATTATCCCTAGACATGCATGGTGAAGTCCAAACATCAGAGTGAATAAGATCAAAACAATTTTCATAAATAGTTGAAGACTTGGGAAACACTGATCTACAATGTTTTCCAAGTATACAAGCTTCACATTCATTATTTTTAAAAGACATGCTTGGCAACAATAGTTCTAAGGCCCTAGAATGGGGATTTCCTAGTCTAGAATGCCAAATAGCACTATTAGCCTTATTTAAAATAGAATTAAAAGCAATAGATAGAGTTGAGTCTGGTTGTATGTCTTCAAGTACATACAAATCATTCTTGGACACTCCTTTTCCAAGGACTTAATTGGTCTTAATATCATGAAAATAAACATCATTAGGACCAAAGATTGCATTGCAATTAAGATCAGAGGTTGTCTTCTTAACACTTAGTAAGTTCGAGGTGAATATAGGCATATAGAAGGCAGTTGATTCTTTATCAAACAACTTAAGGTTCCCAATTCCTCTAATTGGTATCTTATCTCCATTAGCTATTAATACATCTCCTAAAGCTGGTTCTATATTACTCATTAGATTCTTATCACTAATCATATGATGAGAGGCTCCTGAGTCTACAATAAGTGGTTTAGAGGTATTTAAAGCTTGGAATGAGTTACCAGAGAGGTTTGATTCTTTGAGTGCCTTGACCAGTGCATCAAGGTCGGATTTCCTGACAAACTCTTGTCGGAATGTTGCAAGTGCTTTCCCATCTCCTTCAGTGATTGGCGTGAATGAGCTTGGGCTTTCCTTGTTCCTTGGTTCAAGAGTTACTTCTTGAGTGAGGTTGGCTCTTGGTTAGTTTCCCACTTTTGCCTTTAAGTGTGGATGGAGGATCCAGCACTTGTCCTTGGTATGCCCTTCCTTCTTGCAGTGGTCACATTATGCCCTCCTTTCTCCATGATTTAAGCCTCCCTTATGGTACACAGCTGCTTTGTTGGCTGAGATGAGTTCTCCTTTTCCTCCAAAGAGACCAAGTGAACCTTGTTCCTTCTGAATCTTATTGCACACTTCTTCAAGGCTTGGAAGAGTGTCTGACCTTAGGAGGTGTTTGATGAGATCATTGTATGAGGAATTTAAAGTCAAGAGAAGTCCAAAGACTTTATCTTGCTCACGCCTCTCATTCAGAACCATGGGATCCACTGTGCTTGGTCTAAGCATTTCAAGTTCAGCCCATAAGGATCTGAATTTACCAAAATGTTGAGTGAACTCCATGTCTTCTTGAGTTAACTCATTGATGGCTTTCTTAACTTCAAACACACGGCTGAGATTGGAGGTGTTGCCATAGACGTTTTGAAGGGTCTCCAAGAGCTCTTTGGCTGTCTCACAGTAGGAGTATGCTTCAAGGATAGTTGATTCAAGTGAGTTTTGAATCACAGATAGGACTAGTTGATCTTCTTGAAACCACCTGTCTTCATTGGTGATAGCCACTTCCTGACCAGTTCCTTCAACCGTGGCATTAGGTGCTTCACTCCTAAGGATGTGACTCCATAACCCACGGCTACATAGCACTGTCTTGGTGGTTCTAGCCCATAGGAGGTAATTTACCCCTTTCAAAGTTACTGGAACAACAACTCTTGTGCCTTCCATGATGATTACAAACGATTTAGGTGATGAAAGAGTAGGATGAAGTGTTTTCAAGAAATAAATAATCCTAACCTCTCACAACTCAGCACCACAAGGATTTGAGGATTGTTCAATCTCAGAGTGAGGAGATTAGGAGGATTTATTTCAAAAGTGCACAGAGATTTTGAGATTATAAGAGCCAAGGCTCTGATACCATGAAAGAATATGCGGATTAATATGTGGAAGAATATAGAGTTTCTGAGTAAGATGAAGAACACAAGTATAGAAGACTAAGAGAATTTCGTGACAAGAGAGAGAGAGAGAGAGAGAGCTGGCGGCTCCTTTTAGAGAATAGAGAAGGATTATTGTATTTTCTTGACAGATTAGTTACATAGGTTAGAGTATTTATAGCCTAAGTTACAATAAATACATTAATTACATTAATTAGGCTCACATATTTACTTTCCATAAACTATTTGTTGCCTAAATCTAAAAGGGGAAGCAATTAACTTCCTTTCCAAACTTGATTAATCGACATCCAAGGCCATTAAAGTCTCCCAGCCGCCTGTACCTTTCTTCTAGAAATCTTCTGGTTGGGCTTGGTGCTTCCTTAAGTATTCCAGCTCCAAGCCTAAGTTAGTTAGGCCTTCTCCTTGCTGTCGTGTGTAGTTTAATAAAGCATTGTTCACCCAGGTTCACTTCCCTCTTTTAAACAATTCTAAATCAGAATTATAATCAAATTGAGATAGATATGAGTTTAGAGATAGCCTTTGACAAAGACTTTGATACTAAGCCTTTGTGATTCTTTCTTAGAGGCTGATTGTAATAATTAAATGCTTCTGGAATTGGAGGTTCCCCCTCATGGATTGCTCTCCTTCATTGGTTTTGAGACTCCTTCTCACGGATTGCTTTTCAACATCACAATTGATTTACATCTTTTCCTGCATAAGAGGACGCATAAAGACACCCACACAAGATTCTCATGATTTCAAGGCTTAAACTCATAAGAGTAAAGCAACAGAGACATGATGTAGTATAAATAAGTCATTATTATCTCTTCCTTAAATTTAAAATTTGGATTTGGATACAACATAGTTTCTGATGCAATGCATACACCATGGTTCTCTTTCAAAATTCCTCACAAGGGAGCAATAGGATGCATCATGACTTGAAATCCTTAATTAGCTTAGTAAGATTTCTGATGTGGAAGATCCATTCTAGTGGCAACCACAGAGCATACTTTCCATCTAAGTGAGGAAATTAGACATGGTTCTCTATTGTATCACCAACATGAGTTCCAACTACACTTCAATGGACTTTGTTGTCCCACATTTCACATGAAAGGAAACTTGGTCCAAGGTTTTAAATACAAAACAAACAAGCACAAACCGAAATACTTGAACAACAAGCTACAACAAGTTAAAGTGTCTCTCATTACACAAGAAAGGAGACAAGTCCAAGGTTGTGGTTTTAGTTGAATGCTTAAGGTTTGCTATGCATGGAAATTTCAAAGTGGACTATGGCTTGAAGTGACTTACTTTCTCAAAGGAAAGACACTAATACCCAATAGTTCAAGTTATTGTCCAATGGATAATAGAAAACATTTAAAAATTCAAAAATTGGCTGTCTTTTGATTTTAAATCCAATAAATGACTTACAGAACTGGATGGCGCTTAAGAAGAAAGGCAAAGAATGGTACTTAACCTAATCCTTGTCATAAGTGTTCTTGCTCTCAAATGAGTACACTTAATTAACCAATGGATTAGCGATTTTAGGAACCCATCCATTTCTTCCCTCTTTGTGATTCCAAGCTACCGCCACCATTCTTCCTCTTCATTGTCATCTACCTAGCCACGGTTTATGATTTCCAAAGAAAAACACACATGGACCAATGGTCACTAGCTTTACCCATTGGTTAAAGGGTTTTTTAATCAGAATAATTATGAGAAGTTTTCTGATAATTACAGACATTAGGATCATCATAACAACATAAAAGAGGTGTTTTTCGTGGCTAGATAGCTGTGAAACCAGTGAAGCAAAACGGTTTACCCACTGGTCCAAGCAATGCTTCCTAAATGTTGAAGCAATTTTGAATTATTTCTCTTCTTCAAGCTTTGTCTTTGAACCATAAAGAAGTTTTAAGACAAAGTTTTATACACTATTGTAGATGAGGAGAAGAGTAGAATTGCATGAAATAATTTGAAATTCAAATTTTGGACCATTGGATAAAGCTATTACCCAATGGATAAAATAATTTTACAAAGATTTTGAGAAAACGGTTTGTTGGAAATGAAACAGGAGAGGTTTAATTGAAGTTTGGAGTGGTCAATCCACAAGAAATAAACTATCCTAACCTCTCACAACTCAGCACCATTTAGGTTTTAAGGATTGTTCAATCTCAGAGTGAGTAGATTAGGATAATTTATTTCAAGGGAAGTTATGAATTTGCTTGATTCAAGACCATGCTCTGATACCATGTTAGAATTAGCGGAAATAAACAAGAGAATAAGAGAGTTTAGTTGGATATTAAGAGACAATGAATGAGATTAAGAGGCTAAACATAAAATTTAAATTGCAAGTAGAGAGAATGAGAAGGATAATCTGTATTTCCTTAGTCTTAAATGGTTACATGTGAAGAGTATTTATAGAGACACAAGTGAAGAGAAGAGGGGGAAAATCATTTGAATCTGAATGGTGTAAAAAGCAAGGTTGATAGTGACTTGTCATCAACTGCCTTCTCCTCCTTATCCATACGTGAATCCTCTCTTCCTTGGCCACCAACAACTTTCTTGCCCTTCTAGAAGGTTTCTTGTGGATTTGGTCCTTTGTGGAGGTATTTGCACACAGGCTGGCTCATGGACTCAATTCCTCATGTTATTTATACAGGCCTATGCACACTTGGGCTGTCTAGTGTTTCTCTGGTCATGGGCCTCCTTATTCTTTGAGTGGGGCTAATGCACCTTATGGGCCGTCTGGGCAATGCACTTTAAAAAAATAATAGATTTAGGTTCACCATTGATCAAGAGAATAGAGAGAGAATTTTAGTGACAAAGAATGAGAGAAAGAATATTTTTATTCATAATAATGAGAGAATGATTTCTCTTAGTAACAAATGTGAAGGGAGATAGTTATTTATACTATTCTAGTCTAGGCTTGTTTGGATACAAAGATTGCCTTATATATGAATGGCTACAAGGATAACATAACACTAGAACACAAACAAGCCTTAGACACTCCCCTTTGACATTCACATTTCACGCCTTTATACATGAATGAAAAGCTTTCATCTTTCATCATTTCTTCTTCATTCCAACACTCCCCCTCAAGCTTAAGACATGGAAAATGCCTAAGCTTGCAACCATGAAGCATTACCTCATTAAAAACCTAGAGAAGGAAAACCCAATTGGGACAAAACCTTTTCTAAGGAAAAAGAGTATAACACTCCATGTTGGGATCATTGGTGTGGAATGGACTGTTTTGAAGCTTCTTATAAGTCTGGTCCATTTCTCCCCCTTTCTTTTGACTCCTTGTCTTTAAGAGGTGATTTTGATCCAGCTTTCTCAAAGCTTTCAAGTTTAACCTGTTTCACATACACATATACATGCATGTATCAATTCTCACAAGATAAACCAATGCATTATAATATAAGAATTGTTTTTAACTTCCTTTTTTATAAATGTGGATGGCGATTTGGATGATATGATCTAGACCAGTCTGGTTCTCAAAAGACTCCATATTAAGGTCTTTGGATTCATCATGATCACATGGTTCTCTTATGGATTCATCTTGATCACATGGTTCTCTTCCCTTATATGTTTTGGATCCACTTTGGCTAGCTTCATTTTGGCTTCACTTTCTACTTTCAATAAGCCTAACTTAAGAGAATAAGATTGTAGAACTAGGCTTGATTAGAGTGAGCACACTTATCTCCTAATACACTTTCCCACCTTGCTTCCACTAAATGATGTAGGGTAAGTCATGCTTATGATTGTTTTCCATCACTTCCTGATCTAAAAAATCATAGCAACTCAAAAATAAAGATTAGTATTCCAGAACTTGAATAAGATCAAGTCTAGTATCAAGTATAATACCTAGCCAAATTCTCAACCTAAAATCATAGAATTAAAGAACTTATCCTAGATAAAACCTTTGATCAGAGAATTTTGTCATGAGGTGATTCATCACTTTCCACCAGCTTACTCCTTCTCCATGAGATTTGGTAGCTTGATGGCCATTGGTTCTATCCTCATTTGATGACAGAAGAATTGGATGACCTTATTCACAGCCTCCATTAGAAAATCAGAATGAGCACACTTCTTGTGCTTATTTTCCAAGGCAAAACATCTTGGAATAACCATGATCCAGACTGAGCACACTTCTTATGCTTACTTTCCAAGGAAAAACATCTTGGAATAACCATGATCCAGTATGAAATCTTGTCCATACATGAACTGCATGAACCGCATGAAAACATTAGAACATCACGGCCATGTACCAATTCGAACTGAGCCCTGATCAGCATCATGTGCCTCTGATCAGCATCATGTGCCTCCTTGTCACACAGCCAGCTTGTTCTAGATTAGATGCTCATTTTCTTTCCCCCCCACAAGCTTGACACTAAGAATAAGAGTCAAGTTTGGAAGAATGAGCATACACATAATGAATATCTCAAAGTGGTCTTCTTTATCCTTTAAACATAAAGAAGAACATAGTAAGTATCTGTGAAATGATTTGAGAATTAAGAGAGTTGAAGTATTGAAGAATATGAAGAATAAGAGATTTGGAGATTAAAAGTATAAGTGATGAAGAATTATAGAGAATTATGATGAATGTCAAGGTGAATTTTTGATCCATCTAGGTTCTAAATGCAATGCATAGTCTTCCTAGGTTCTCTTTCATCCTATGAACATTTCTAGATGAGAAATTTTAATCAATCAAGGAATAAGTAGAAAGTTTAGAGATAGCCTTTGCAAAGACTTTGACAAGTCTTTGTGAATTTCCTCCTTTGTGAGTGATTATGATATGAACTTGTAGCATGTGTGCTTTGTTGATTTTCTTTTCAAGCACACACCAAAGGTCACCTTACTCCATGGGAGAGCTGATTCATCACATTCCACCAGTCTTTCCTCTCCACTCCTTGTGGTGGCTGTTCTTGGTGGCCATTGGTTCTAACTTCTTCTCCATATGTTGTGCCTTTTTCACTTGCTCTCTTTTGTCTTTGTTAGACAATGAAGGAAAACATCAACTCCCATCTTAAGTCTTTGAACCTGTTGAGAATAGGCAGATTCTAAACAAAAGATAGTGAGTGAAAGAGATTGATTAAGAGTAACCAAACTTAATTTTAAACACCGCCTAAGGACTTTTGGATTCAACATGCCTTCTTCAACTTATTTTCCTAAGTAAAAGACAAGGTTTTCTTCCCCTAGGATCAATGCAATTCATGAACAAATGATTCATCTAGCTAAACTAGGTTCAAAATGTCTCATTCTACCAATTTCGAAATACATGAAAAAAATTCAATAATATTCATGATTTACAATCCACCTAGAAACCATAATTCCTAGAGATCTAACTCACACAACTATCAACGAAATCAATAAAGTAGTTGGATAAGAGTTTAGAAATAGCCTGAATGCATAAGACTTTGATACTAGGTCTTTGCATTTGAGTTTAGGAATTGATTCTGATCTAGGAATTCCCTTTCATTATGTTGCTTTCAAAGTGCTTTTGGTGGTCCAGAAATGTCTCCTCCTTTAGAGCAACAACTTAGGTAAAATCAATTGAACCTTCCATCTTAAAAGGTTTATCCTTTCTTCACACCTTTCTTCTTTCCATTTTCCATCTTAGAGGACCTTATAACCACTTCCTCTGTGCATGAACTGCTTCTTGAGGTATTGATCTTCAGATTCTCGCTTTCATCAAGCAATGCATTAATCTGCTCCTGAAGAAGACTTATCATCACTTCTGAAGAGGACATGTGTATCATAAGTACCTGCATAGTCACGTGTCCACAGATTCTGACCAATCCTCCAAGCAGAAACAACACATGTATCTCCTTCTTGCTTGCGCTATCACACTCCTGTGTAGCTCTGTTTCCTATTGAGATGTTGAAGCTTCCAAGAAATTCTGGAATTTGATGTTGACAATGACTTCCTATTGACTTGCAACATAAGCAGCAAGCTTATACTTCTTCAGCTCCAGGTGAGCCAATCCAGAAGCGCAACGGAGTTTTGCAGACACGTGAATTGCAAATTGCAAACTGCGTCACACACAATGGCGAGAGTTCTAGTCTCGTCTCCATCTTCCTTCTTCAGATCACCTTTGACTAAACCGTCTTCACACCCATCGCCCTGGTCTGCAACTTGATCAGCTTATCACGTTTGATGATTCTCCAGCAACCACTATCGCATCCATCCGTTAGACCACTAGCCACTGTCCGGTTTGCAAAGATGCAGAGTCCATAATACATAACCATTTGGTCTTGAATATCCACAAGCGTTGATGGATGAATGCAGTACACGTTGTTGGCAACGTAGCTAGGCCAATTGTTTCCATTAGAATCGTTTATAGTATACAGATAACGTACAACTTCTTGGTGGTTTTGATGGTTCACTTCTCCCTGAGAGATGAGAAGTTGTGTCACGTTAGAATCATGACGAAGCAGAGTCTGATTGCTGGAGAGAATGATCCACGCTCTGGGGAAGCCTTTGAAGAGTCCAGCGAGGCTAAGCTCCGTTGTACACAAATTCAGGTATGTGTTCAACACCAATAGCACGTCCTTGGGAACCAACCATAACCGCAAAGCAAGCAGTCAAGTACCCAGTTCCGGAGCCGAAATCAAGAACACGCATTCCTGGCTTCAGATGATTTTTCGAGAAGTTGAAGGCACATTTCGTGCATATGATGTGCTGATATGCTGATATTGTCACATTATAGCCAATAAACATGGGAATATCGACGTAAGCAGAGGAACGGTCAGGTATAAAGACGCCTCTGTCCACAGCCTCCATAGCTTATTCTTGTTGATACTGTTTGGTCTCCAGAATTGCTTCATCTTGCTCTTCTCTTCGAACTCATTAGGATACAACAACTTGGGCAATGGTTCATTACTAGCTGACACATGGTAGTTTCTTGCCAACCAAGTCAACAACCTAACTCCCTTCAACTAACTTCATCCAACTCCTGCAACAGATTTAACAAACTACAACCAACAATATATATTTCTAACAGACCTTATCCAATTGATAAAGTTTAATCAAGCCTAAAATTCGATTTTATTAAATATTTGATCAAATTTCCAAAATTCTTTTAATTAAAAAAATTCAAGAAATTAACAAGGTAAACAAGAAAATCAATTTGAATTCTTAAACCTATCAGATTGAAGTCAAAATTCGTGGAGACACTCACAAGATCCTAATTTAACTTTCTAGATTCAAAGAGTTAAAGAAAATTAAGAGAGGATTAGAATTATATCACCAGGATCTTGATAAGGACAATTTTGGACGTCTCTAAGGAAAACTTCAATAACATCCTTCAATATTAATGGAATTGAGTTCTGCTTTCTTTAAACAGAAACTAGACTCGACGAGCTTGAGTTTAGGCTTTTGAAAAACACGATTTAATGAAAAATTAACGTCGAGGTGACCTGGGAAACGCAGGGATTCGCGGCGGAGGTGGTTGCGAAGCACCTTTGCAAGAAAATTCGTAACTTTTGATTACCTGGGCCAAATGATGCGATTCAAACGGCCGTGGCTTCGGAATTCGCCGATGTACAATCCAGAGAAAGCAGATCGACAAGGGGAGTCGTGGTTAGACCGGAATTTGAATTACAAGATGATGTTCGAAATTGATCCAGAAATTGATGAAGAACAAGATGAATACTTTCCAAGATGGATTCTTGTTGAATCAATGAAAGATTGAAGAAATTTTCCCAGATTTTATGCAACCTGGCTCTGATATAATGAAAGAATAATAGATTTAGGTTCACCATTGATTAAGAGAATAGAGAGAGAATTTTAGTGACAAAGAATGAGAGAAAGAATATTTTTATTCATAATAATGAGAGAATGATTTCTCTTAGTAACAAATGTGAAGGGAGATAGTTATTTATACTATTCTAGTCTAGGCTTGTTTGGATACAAGGATTGCCTTATACATGAATGGCTACAAGGATAACATAACACTAGAACACAAACAAGCCTTAGACACTCCCCTTTGACATTCACACTTCACGCCTTTATACATGAATTAAAGACTTTCATCTTTCATCATTTCTTCTTCATTCCAACACAACTTAGGGATGGCCTTATTATTCTGGCTGTGATGGGCTTTTCCTTGATTGCATACGGCCTGGGCAGCCTCATATTTGGTTGGCCTTCTCTTGCAAGCTCATCTCTTCCCTCTTTATTTCTTCAGTCCAATACATTCAAATGTTCCAAGTGGGGGCGCATGGAATAAACAAGGTTCCAAGTGCGGTTCATGCAAGGGCCAAAGGCGCTGGTCATACTAAGGTGTAGCGGTTCATGGTCGAGCTTAGACAAGCTGGTGTGGATCATGCCATGGAGCAACTGGGACATTCCGAGGGACAGTAACTTCGACTTGGCCAGTTGCGGGAACGTGGACATGTAGGCGCTGGTACATAAACATGCTTCGCTGGTTCGTGAGGACTAAGTTCTATCAGTGTGGATCGTGGATGTGCCACGATGGACCATGGCTGGATCCTAGTCAAGCCAAGGTGGATTATGGACGTGCCAAGAATGAGGCCAAGTGTTGTTTGTGCCATGAACGAGCCAAATTCGTTCCTGACTGGGCTGAGCGGCTGTTCATTCCATGCTAGACCATTCTATTCTAGACCTGGTTCAAAGACAAGCTGGAGCTGGAGGTTCAAATAAGGAAAATCATATTCAGTGTGTGTCTGGCACATACAAGGACAACACTAGAAGTAGGTATGGTGCAAACAAGCACATTCAAAGATTTGTCTGGCACATTCAAGGGCTTCCAAGCTGTCTGCCAAAACCAAGTGAGCATAAGAAGTGTGCTCAGTCTGAATCTCTCATGGAGGCTGCAAGTAAAGTCATCCAAATCATCCGTCATAAACTGAGGATAGAAAAATGGCCATCAAGCTACCAAGTCTCATGGAGAAGGAGTAAGCTGGTGGAAAGTGATGAATCACCTCAGGACAAAATTTTCTCATCAAAGGTTTTATCTAGGATAAGTTCTTTAACTCTGTGATTTTAGGTTGAGAATTTTGCTAGATATCATACTTGATACCAGACTTGATATTACTCATGTTTTGCAATACTAATCATTATTTTTGAGTTGCTATGATGTTTTAGATCAGGAAGTGATGAAAACAGTCATAAGCATGACTTACCCTACATCAATTAGTTGAAGCATGTTGGGAAAGTGTATTAGGAGATAAGTGTGCTCACTCTACTCTAGCTTAACTCTACAATCTTATTCTCTTGAGTTAAGCTTATTGAAAGTAGAAAGCGAAGCAAAATGAAGCTGGTCAAAGGAGATCTAAAACATATAAGGGAAGAGAACAATGTGATCATGATGAATCCAGAAGAGAACCATGTGATCATAATGAATTCAGAAGAGAACCATGTGATCATGATGAATCCAAAGATGATGTAAGCTTAGTGGTAGTGCAACTGCTAATCGAGAAACTCGAGATCTTCAGAAGCGAGTTGGATGGAAGGGGTGGATTGAAAGGACAACACAAGCTGCGAGAGACTTGTGATACACCAAGTTGTTCTTCTTGGAACAAGAAGAACGAGACTAACTCTCCAAGGGGAGTAGGCAGCCGTCAGTTGACAATGAGACTAGGGTTTATGTTTGCAAAAATCGTGTTCTCTTATTACTTGCAAGTGATGAGGCTTATATAGGCCTTGTAGTTACAACTTAGGGTAAACAACATGATGCTTTACCCAAACAACAAGTAGTGCCAATAAAAACAACATGTAGTTCTTTTTACTGTAGAAAGAAATGAGCTTAAGGCCAAATAACTTAAACATAAAAAAATATGGGCTTAGGGTCCTAAACTTATACTTAGTCTAAATAATGAAGAAATAAGATAGATAAGCCTTGTTGATGAGATAAGGCCGAATTTGACTAAGACTTGTGAAGGGTGGCAGAATGTGTGAACAAGTCTTCGTCGCCTTGCGCACTAAGAGTGTTGCCTCATTAAAACCTTCTCCGGAAAACCCTGTGGGACAAAACCGAAGACAGGAAAAAGAGTACAATTTCTTAGCACGTCTTTTGGTGTCTTTACCAAATGGTGATGGTAAAGGCACCAGAGGTGGAAGAGTCTTCGAGTAGGAACCTCCAATGTTCCTTAGCTGAATCAAATGGGCCTTGATGAATTCCTGAGCTGTCTGGTGGGTCTGCATCCGTGGTCTCCTGGGCGTCTGCTTTCTCCATTAGCTAGTTGAACTTGTCTCCCAAGGCTCGAGCCTTGGAGAGTGTCAGTGGTCCTGGTGGAACTTGTGGTGCAGTCGTTGGTTCGATGTCCTCATCATTCCCTCCCTCTTCAGGTGCTTTGGTCTCCAAAGCAAAGTCTTCCCCTGCATCAAAAAATTCCAAGTCAGCAACATTAAACGTAGTGGAAACATTATACTCACCTGGGAGTTCCAGTTGATAGGCATTGTCGTTGATGCGCCACAGGACTCAGAACGGACCATCTCCTCGTGGTGCAAATTTGCTCTTGCGCCGTTGTGGAAAACGTTCGGGTCGCAGATGTAACCAGACCCAATCGCCCTCTTTAAAGATCATGTGCCTCCTGCCATTGTTGGCGTGATTTGCTGTCTGAGAGTTCCGCCGTTCCAGATTCTCCTTGACTTCCTGGTGCAAGCGCTTGACATACTCCGCTTTGGCTTCTCCCTCCAAGCTGACAACCTCCCCAAGTGGAATGGGTGCGAATTCGATTGGGGTAGTAGGGTTGAAGCCGTAGACGATCTCGAATGGTGTCTTCTTAGTTCCGGAATGGATTGCTCTGTTGTAGGCAAACTCGACATAGGGGAGGCATTCGAGCCAGTTCTTCAAGTTACAACCAATTGTCGCTCGCAGCATCTGGGAAAGTGTCCTGTTGACGACCTTGGTCTGACCATCCGTCTGTGGGTGATATGCTGTAGAGAAGAGTAAGTTGGTGCCAAGTTTCTTCCACAGTACTCGCCAGAAATGACTGAGGAACTTAGTGTCCCTGTCGGACACAATGGTCCTAGGAATGCCGTGCAAGCGGACTATCTCTCGGAAGAATAAATTCGCCTTCTGAATTGCATCTTTCGTTGCTGCATGGTATGAAGTGTGCCATTTTAGAGAAACGATCTACTACGACGAGGATGGAGTCCTTGTGATGAACTTGTGGTAAGCCGAGCACGAAATCCATCGAAATATCTGTCCAAGGTGACGACGGAACCGGTAGTGGCATGTATGGGCCTTGGGGGTGCATCTTAGCCTTAGATTGTTTGCAGACAAGGCATTTCTCGCAATGGGCTTCCACATCTCGGCGTTGACGCGGCCAATAGAAGTGTTCGTTGAGCATACTCAAGGTCTTGGCAACACCAAAATGCTCTATTAAACCGCCGCCATGGATCTCTCTCAGAAGAAGTTCGCGAACTGAACCTCCGGGAATGCAAAGACGCTTGTACTTGAAGAGAAATCCATCAAACAAGTAGAAGTGGCTGTACTTGCCCTGACCATGTTCCTTGAAAGCTTCCTAGAAGTCGTGATCTTCAGCATAGAGGTCCTTGAGCATTTCAAATCCCATAACCTTTGACTCCATGACCGAAATCAGGCTGTGTATGGGGGATAATGCATTAGCTACGACATTGTCTGCACCTTTCTTGTACTTGATGACGTACGAGAATGTCTTGATAAACTCCAACCATTGAGCGTGCATTTTCTTGAGCGTCGTCTGACCTTTGAGGTGTTGGAGTGTCTGGTGGTCCGTGTGTATGACACATTCTCTCGAGAGCAAGTAATGTTGCCAGGTTTGCAAAGCTCGGACCAATGCGTAGAGCTCTTTATCGTACGTAGGATAGTTTAAAGCTGATCCCCTTAATTTTTCACTAAAGTAGGCAATTGGTTTTCCACCCTGTGTCAGGACTGCTCCAATGCCTACACCTGAAGCGTCACACTCTACTTCAAAAGTCTTATCAAAATTTGGCAGAATAAGGACAGGTGCGCGTGTGAGACGCTACTTCAACAACTGGAATGACTTTTCTTGTTCTGATCGAGAAACTCGAGACCTTCAGAAGCGAGTTGGATGGAAGGGATGGATTGAAAGGACCACATAAGCTGCGGAAGACTTGTGATACACGAAGTTGTTCTTCTTGGAACAAGAAGAACGAGACTAACTCTCCAAGGGGAGTAGGCAGCCGTCAATTGACAATGAGACTAGGGTTTATGTTTGCAAAAATCGTGTTCTCTTATTACTTGCAAGTGATGAGGCTTATATAGGCCTTGTAGTTACAACTTAGGGTAAACAACATGATGTTTTACCCAAACAACAAGTAGTGCCAATAAAAACAACATGTAGTTCTTTTTGCTGTAGAAAGAAATGGGCTGAAGGCCAAATAACTTAAACATCAAAAAATATGGGCTTAAAGCCCTAAATTTATACTTAGTCTAAATAACGAAGAAATGAGATAGATAAGCCTTGTTGGTGAGATAAGGCCAAATTTGACTAAGACTTGCGAAGAGTAATGTGTGAACAAGTCTTCGTCGTCTTGCGCACTAAGAGTGTTTTTTCATTAAAACCTTCTCCGGAAAACCCAGTGGGACAAAACCGAAGACAGGAAAAAGAGTAGAATTTCTTAGCACGTCTTTTGGTGTCTTTACCGAATGGTGATGGTAAAGACATCGGAGGTGGAAGAGTCTTCGAGTAGGAACCTCCAATGTTCCTTAGCTGAATCAAATGGGCCTTGATGAACTCCTGAGACGTCTGGTGGGTCTCCATTCGTGGTCTCCTGGGCGTATGCTTTCTCCATTAGCTGGTTGAACTTGTCTCCCAAGGCTCGAGCCTTGGAGCGTGTCAGTGGTCCTGGTGGAACTTGTGGTGCAGTCGTTGGTACGATGTCCTCATTAAAAGACCTTAATATGGAGTCCTTAGAGAACCAGACTGGTATAGATCATATCATCCAAACCGCCATCCACTCTTATAAAAGAGAAGTAAAAATCATTCTTATATTATAATGCATTGGTTTATCTTGTGAGAATTGATACATGCATGTATATGTGTATGTGAAACATGTTTAAATTGAAGACTTTAAGGAAAGTTGGATCTAAATCACCTCTTAAAGACAAGGAGTCAAAAGAAAGGGGGAGAAATGGACCAGACTTAAATGGAGCTTCAAAATCGCCATTCACAAGGGATAGTCATCAAATCCCTAAACTAAGAAGACTTCACTCTTTTTCGCTTAGTATTGGTTTTGTCTCTATTAAACTACACACGACAGCAACTTAGCAAGGAGAAGGCCTAACTAACTTAGGCTTGGAGCTGGAATACTTAAGGAAGCCCAAGCCCAACCAGAAGACTTCTAGAAGAAAGATACAGACGGCTGGGAGACAGTAATGGCCTTGGATGTCGATTAATCAAGTTTGGAAAGAAAGTTCATTGCTTCCCCTTTTAGATTTAGGCAACAAATAGTTTATGGAAAGTAAATATGTGAGCCTAATTAATGTAATGAATGTATTTATTGTAACTTAGGATATAAATACTCTAACCTATGTAACTAATCTGTCAAGGAAATACAATCATCCTTCTTTACTATAGCAGCCGCCATCTCTCTTACTCCATCACGAAATTCTCTCCATCTCTCTTAATCTCTACTTGTGTTCTTCTTAAACTTTCTCTAATACTTCATATAATCCGCATATTCTTACATGGTGTCAGAGCCTTGGCTCTTATAATCTCAAAATCTCTGTGCACTCTTGAAATAAATCCTCCTAATCTCCTCACTCTGAGATTGAACAATGCTCAAATCCTTGTGGTGCTGAGTTGTGAGAGGTTAGGATTATTTATTTCTTGAAAACACTTCATCCTACTCTTTCATCACCTAAATCGTTTGTAATTATCATGGAAGGCACAAGAGTTGTTGTTCCAGTAACTTTGAAAGGGGTTAATTACCTCCTATGGGCTAGAACCACCAAGACAGTGCTATGTAGCCGTGGGTTATGGAGTCACATCCATAGGAGTGAAGCACCTAATGCCACGGTTGAAGGAACTGGTCAGGAAGTGGCTATCACCAATGAAGACAGGTGGTTTCAAGAAGACCAACTAGTCCTATATGTGATTCAAAACTCACTTGAATCAACTATCCTTGAAGCATACTCCTACTGTGAGACAGCCAAAGAGCTGTGGGACACCCTTCAAAACGTCTATGGCAACACCTCTAATCTCAGACGTGTGTTTGAAGTTAAGAAAGCCATCAATGAGTTAACTCAAGAAGACATGGAGTTTACTCAACACTTTGGTAAATTCAGATCTTTATGGGCTGAACTTAAATGCTTATACAAAGCACAGTAGATCCCATGGTTCTGAATGAGAGGCGTGAGCAACATAAAGTCTTTGGACTTCTCTTGACTTTAAGTCCTCCTACAATGATCTCATCAAACATCTCCTAAGATCAGACACTCTTCCAAGCCTTGAAGAAGTGTGCAATAAGATTCAGAAGGAACAAGGTTCACTTGGTCTCTTTGGAGGCAAAGGAGAACTCATCTCAGCCAACAAAGCATCTGTGTACCATAATGGAGGCTTAAACCGTGGAGAAAGTAGGGCATACTGTGACCACTGCAAGAAGGAAGGGCATACCAAAGACAAGTGTTGGATCCTCCATCCACACTTAAAGCCAAAAATGGGAAACCAACCAAGAGCAAAACTCACTCAAGAAGTATCTCTTAAACCAAGGAACAAGGCAAGCCCAAGCTCATTCACGCCAATCACTGAGGGAGATGGGAAAGCACTTGCAACATTCCAACAAGAGTTTGTGAGGAAATCCGTCCTTGATGCACTGGTCAAGACACTCAAATAATCAAACCTCTCTGGTAACTCATTCCAAGCTTTAAATACCTCTAAACCACTTATTGTAGACTCAAGAGCCTCTCATCATATGATTAGTGATAAGAATCTAATGAGCAATATAAAACCGGCTTTAGGAGATGTATTAATAGCTAATGGAGATAAGATACCAATTAGAGGAATTGGGAACTTTAAGTTGTTTGATAAAGAATCAACTGCCTTCTATATTCTTACATTCCCCTCCAACTTACTGTTAGAATTTGCGGAAATACATAGACAAAATAAGAAATGTTGTATGGCTGGAGATTAAGAAAGATCAAGAGAGATTATAGAAGAGTAAAACATAAAGAACATAAAATGCCATTAGAGGAGAGTGTGAAGAGTAATATATTTCACTTAGGTTAGATTGTGTCTGCATACAACTATATATAGGAAGAAAGAATGGAGAGAAGAAGTTGTGGTGTTCAAGGGGTGAAAGGGACAGCTCATAAACGGCCACCACTTTCAAACGCCCTTAAGTCCACATGTGATCTAATTTGAATTCAAATCTCATGTTTACTTTCATAGGCAATAAAAGGGAGAACACTTCTAGAAGCTTGAGCACTCTTTTGGCGTGAACATCTTGGACTTGTGGGCTCCTTATGGGCTTGTGCACACTTGGGTTCTCTAATGTATCTCTGATCATGGGCCTCAACACTCCTTTACTTCTGTTTGGGCTATAGCACTTCTCATGGGCCGTCTGGACAATGCAGCTTACGGATGACCTTATTCTTCTGGCTATGATGGGCTGGGCTGCCTTCTTCATATCCTTGTTTGTATATGGCCTGGGCTGCCTCTTATTTGGTTGGCCTTCTCTTGCAGGCTCATCTATTCCCTCTTTATTTCCTCTGTCCAATACTCCCCCTCAAGCTTAGCATTAAGAATTTAGTAATGTGCTAATGCTGAGCTTGAACATGGCCTGAGCTTCCTTCCTTATTTCTAATACTCTCCCTCAATCTTGACCATAGGTGATCCAGGGATCAAGCTTGGAACTTTGAAGAACTCCCTCATTAAAAACCTTAGCATGGAAAACCCATTGGACAAAACCAAGCTAAGGGAAAAAGAGTGGAGTCTTCTTAGCCTAGAGATTGGCCAGTGGGTATATGAATCACATGATCATCTTGATGAACTTCATAGACCCGGATTATGGCCGCCATAAATGGCAAGTAAGGACTTCCTTCTTGCTTCACACTTTTCTTGAAGCTTCTGCTTATGACCAGCGCTTATGTCCTCCTCTCTTTTGATCTTTAGTCATTGTGAGGTTTGAACTGATCCGGCTTGGTACATTAGCATGAAGTTATAACATGTTTGAATTTGGAATGATAAGTAGAAGTGATGGCTTTAGTTTAATCATTTGATAACTCCTTAGTCATTTCCTCACTCCGCCTTTCTTTCCTCTTCTTTGGAGCTTTTGGTTTGATTTGTGATACCACACTTGTGAACAATCTCCCCTTAGATCCTTTTTCTCTTCTTTGAATTTTGATTACACAAGGCAGCTTTTTTGGTTGATTAATCATCTTTCTTGATGCAAACACTTATGCTTTGAGCTGATTCATCACCTTCCACCTACTTGTCTCTCCACTTGTGGGTTCTGACAGATTGATGGCCCTTGGTTCTAGTCTCAAGCTTGTCACGCAACTTTGTAGTTTCTTTGTTGTGGTTCCTTGATTATACATCAGATGGATGCTCATTCTCACCCCTCCTCAAGCTTGACTCAGAGAACAAGAGTTTGAGTCAAGTTTATAAAGATGAGCATCGATAAAACTTACTGATTTTGGACCGCCATTCTACAAGAATGCCTTCTTGTTTGAGTTAGCCATGCTCTCCAACTTCAGGAATATACATTCTTGATGTAGGCTCTGATAGGAGGAGGATTCTTCTTGTTGGCTTTTGTATGCCAAGCCAAATAGCCTCATGATTTCACGGATTATCTGCCTTTTATGCAGCATATGTGGCCTCCCATTTCTTCACTCAGGAATAACCCTTGAAGGATAAGCTCTGATGTGTAAGATATTGGTAGAGTGCCATTCTCGCCAATGTGTCCACTCCTTTAGTTATTCATGATTTGGTTCTACTTTGTATGAATCCCTGCTTGCCACCTTTTCTTTGAGGCTCTCATGGTCTCCTTTACCCTTAAACAAGTCATAAAGAAAAAGAATTTAAGTATGCCATGAGGAATATCAAAGTTATAAATGTAAAATTAAGAGTTCACATAAGACAGTAGCAAGATCAATTGAACTAAAGTAATGAATTCAACAAACTTTAAATGAGATAGAATTTATAAGTGTATAGTTATAGAGTGAGTATCTCGAGATTAGAGTATAGTAACCAAGATTATAAGAGACTGATTGAGTATAAGCAGAATTAAGAGAATGAGAATGAGAGTAAAAGGATCTCTTAAGGACTTTTGGATTCATCATGCTTCCTTATACTTTTGAGAGTAAAGGAAAACATGGTTCACTTCCCTTAAGTGGTTTAGAAGAGGACTTTTGGATTTATCTATGGTCTTAAATGCCAAGCATAGTTCACCAAGGTTTACTTGCCTCTTTTAAACAATTCTAAATAAGAATTTTAATCAAATTGAGATAGATAAGAGTTTAGAGATAGCCTTTGACAAAGGCTTTGATACTAAGCCTTTGTGATTCTTTCTTAGAGGCTGATTTGAATAATTGAATGCTTTTGGAATTGGAGGCTCCCTTTCATTGATTGCTCTCCTTCAGTGGCCTTGAGACCCCTTCTCACGGATTACTTTTCAACATCAAAAGTAATTGACATGTTTTCCTGCATAAGAAGACACATAAATAAAGACATCTACACACAAGATTCTCATGATTTCAAGGCTTAAACTCATAAGAGTAAAGCAATAGAAACAGGATGTAGTATAAGTCAGTTAGTATTTTCTCTTCCTTAAATTAAGAATTTGGAGTTGGGTACAACATAGTTTCTGATGCAATGCATACAACCATGGTTCTCTTCCAAAAATTATTCACAAGAGCACAATAGGATGCCTCATGACTTGAAATCCCTTATTAGCTTAGTAAGATTTCTGATGTGGGAGATTCATTCTAGTGGCAACCACAGAGCATACTTTCCATCTAAGTGAGGGAATTAGACATGGTTCTCTATTGTATTATGAACTCCAACTACACTTCAGTGGACTTTGTTGTTCCACATTTCACATGAAAGGAAACTTGGTCCAAGGTTTTAAACATAAAACGAACAAGCACAAACTAAAATACTTGAACAGCAAGCTACAATAAGCTAAAGTGTCTCTCATTACACAAGAGAAGAGACAAGTTCAAGGTTGCGGTTTGCTTGAATGCTTGTGGTTTGCTATCCATGGGAATCTAAGAAGATTATGGCTTGAAGTGGATTACTTTCTCAAAGGAAAGGCACCAATATCCAACAATCCAAACTTATTGTCCAATGGTTAACATGAAACCGTTTTTGAATTTTCAAAACAATTAGGACTACATTTTTTTTTTTAGAAATCTGAGTGTGACTTAGAAGATTATATGGAGCTTAAGAAAGACAAATAATAGAGAATGTTGCTAATCCACATGGCCAAAAGTGTTTTTTACTACTTAAGAGACCAACAGATAAACAATTTATGCAAACATTCATTTCTTTCTCTTCTTTTGTGATTCACAACCACAGCCACCATTCTTTCCTCTTCATTGTCATGTATCTAGCCACGGTTTATGATTTCCAAAGACAAACACCCATGAACCAAAGAAGTTTTCTGATAATTACAAAGGCTAGGATCATCAGAACAACACAATAAAGGTGTTTTCGTGGCTAGACAGCTGTGAAACCAGTGAAGCAAAACGGTATACCCACTGGTCCAAGCAATGCTCCCTAAATGGTGAAGCAATTTTGAATTCTTCCTCTTCTTCAAGCTTTGTCTTAGAACCATAAAAGAGATTCAAGACAAAGTTTTATACACCATTGTAGAGGAGAAGAGTATATTTGCATGAAACAATTTGAAATTCAAACTTTGGACCATTTGATAAAGCTATTACTCAATGGATAAAACGGTTTTAAAAGATTTTTCGAAAACTTTAGCATGAAAAACAAGATAATTGATCTCAGGAGCTTAATGCTCTGATACCATGTTAGAATTTGCGGAAATACATAGAGAAATAAGAGATGTTGTATGGCTGGAGATTAAGAAAGATTAAGAGAGATTATAGAAGAGTAAAACATAAAGAACATAAAATGCCATTAGAGGAGAGTGTGAAGAGTAATATATTTCACTTAGGTTAGATTGTGTCTGCATACAACTATATATAAGGAGAAAGAATTGAGAGAAGAAGTTGTGGTGTTCAAGGGGTGAAAGGGACAGCTCATAAACGGCCACTACTTTCAAATGCCTTAAGTCCACATGTGATCTAATTTGAATTCAAATCTCACGTTCACTTTCATAGGCAATAATTGGGAGAACACTTCTAGAAGCTTGAGCACTCTTTTGGCGTGAACATCTTGGACTTGTGGGCTCCTTATGGGCTTGTGCACACTTGGGTTCTCTAATGTATCTCTGATCATGGGCCTTAACACTCCTTTACTTCTGTTTGGGCTATAGCACTTCTCATGGGCCGTCTGGACAATGCAGCTTACGGATGACCTTATTCTTCTGGCTATGATGGGCTGGGCTGCCTTCTTCCTATGGGCTGCCTTCTTCATGTCCTTGTTTGCATATGGCCTGCACTGCCTCTTATTTGGTTGGCCTTCTCTTGCAGGCTCATCTCTTCCCTCTTTATTTCCTCAGTCCAATACTCCCCCTCAAGCTTAGCATTAGGAGTTTAGTAATGTGCTAATGCTGATCTTGAACATGGCCTGAGCTTCCTTCCTTCTTTCTATTACTTACTAAGTGTTAAGAAGACAACCTCTGATCTTAATTGCTATGCAATATTTGGTCGTAATGATGTTTATTTTCAGGATATTAAGACCAATAAAGTTCTTGGAAAAGGAGTGTCCAAGAATGATTTGTATGTACTTGAAGACATACAACCAGACTCAACTCTATCTATTGCTTTTAATTCTATTTTAAATAAGGCTAATATTGCTATTTGACATTCTAGACTAGGACATCCCCATTCTAGGGCCTTAGAACTATTGTTGCCAAGCATGTCTTTTAAAAATAATGAATGTGAAGCTTGTATACTTGGAAAACATTGTAGATCAGTGTTTCCCAAGTCTTCAACTATTTATGAAAATTGTTTTGATCTTATTCACTCTAATATTTGGACTTCACCATGCATGTTTAGGGATAATCATAAGTACTATGTCACATTTATAGATCAAAAATCAAAATATACCTGCATAACACTCTTACCTACAAAAGATAGGGTCCTAGAAGCGTTTACTAAGTTTCAAGCATATGTGACTAACCATTACAATGCCAATATCAAAATCTTTAGATCAGATAATGGAGGGTAATACACAAGTTTAACATTCAAGCAATACTTGAACAAACATGAAATTATCCATCAAACTAGCTGTCCATACACACCACAACAGAATGGAGTGGCTGAAAGGAAGAACCGACATCTCATGGAGGTGGCAAGGTCCATCATGTTCCAAAGCAATGTTCCAAAGAAATTTTGGTGAGATGCCCTTGTACAGCTTGCTATCTTATCAATCGCCTACCTACAAAAGTCTTGGAGGACCTAACTCCATTTGAGGTACTTAATAAAAATAAACCATCTATCTCGCACTTACGAGTCTTTGGGTGTGTGTGTTATGTACATGTTCTAGGAGAACAAAGAAATAAATTGGAAGCCAAGAGTGTTAAAGCCATGGTCATTGGCTATTCAACTACTCAAAAGGGATACAAGTGCTACAATCCAGATACTAGAAAGGTACTTGTATCCAGGGATGTGTAATTTGTAGAATCAAAAGGATTCTATGAAGAAAAGAATTGGGATGATCTCAAAGACCTCTCCCAATCTACCTCGGACCGAGCCACCAACCTCAGGCACCTTATGGAGAATCTTGGGATAACATTACCAAAACCACCAAAGCCAACTCCCCAAGAACCGCCAACCACTTCTCCATCTAGTACACCTTCGACTAGTTTGCTTGATCATGAGGGAGGCACAGAAGGTGATGAGCTTGAAATTGGACAGAGCAACCAAGAAACAAGCCCACACATCCATGATCAATCCGAACCTGAGGAGGAACAACAAGAACAAGAAAAAGAACAGGCGGAACAGGCGGCCCAACAAGACAATCCAGTGGTTCTTAGAAGGAGTCAAAGAGTGAGGCAACCAGCTTCAAATTGGATGAACACAAAAGTATACTACAAAGCCCAAGCAGTAGCTCATCCAACTCAAGCAGTTTGCTCCCTAGCTCATATTCCCTTAGAACATCAAGCATTTGCATCAGTCCTCAACCAAGAACATATACCAAGAAACTATGAGGAAGCAAAGGAGCTTAAGGTGTGGAGAGATGCAGTTAAGGCTGAATGCCAATGCCATGGACATCAACCACACTTGGGATGAGGCTGACTTACCAAAGGACAAGAGGACAGTGAGCTCCAGATGGATCTTACCATTAAATACAAAAGCAATGGAGAGATAGAAAGATACAAGGCAAGACTAGTTGCAAGAGGTTTCACTCAGACCTATGGAGAAGACTACAATGACTCCTTTGCACCAGTATATTGGAATGAAGCCTTAGGCTTGAAGCTGAAAAATTTAATGAAGCCCAAGCCCAAATCAGAAGTTCAAGGTCTGTGCATTAGGCTGAGATAATGAAGTGAAGCCCAGGGTCTGTCCACACATGTGCAACACAAGGCCTGATTAAGTAAGCCCAAACAAGCCCAAAAATGTCCAAAACACCTTCTAGAAGCTCTCCTAGGCGTGGGTTTGGAGAGGGAAGGAAGAGTCACATGTTGGCTTAACCAATTTGAATTTCTAGCTGTTAGGAGCTGTCACTTTCACCATTTGGTGAAGTGCCTTTGTCTTATCTCTATTCTTTGGCTATAAATACATTGTATGCTCACCATAAATCAATCAAGGAAATAGAATCCTCCTTCCATACTCTCTGTCTCACAATCTCTCTCTATTATTCTCACTCTTGTTCTTCCCTTATCAAATATAAACACAGAAACTCTCCCACATATTATAACTATTATTCTGCAAATTCTAACATGGTATCAGAGCTTGGTTTTGGATCAAGCAAATTCTCTGTTTACTGTTGCAATAACTTGTTCTAATCTACTCACTCTGAGATTAATTAATCCTCAAAACCATGTGGTGCTGAGTTGTGAGAGGTTAGGATAGGTTATTTCTTGAGAATTACTCAACTCTCTTCCCAAACAAACCACTTTCTCAATCTACTCTTGCAATAACGTTTTCTAATATACTCACTCTGAGATTAATCAATCCTCAAAACCAAGTGGTGCTGAGTTGTGAGAGGTTAGGATAGGTTATTTCTTGAGAATTACTCACTTCATTCCTCAATTCAGCTACTCAACTCTCTTTCCAAACAAACCACTTTCTCAAAACCCTTACCATTTGCTTTCATCCAGTGGTTAATAGCTATACCCAACGGTCCCTAGCTCAAATTCAAACAAAAACGTGTCTAAACACCATGGAAAGCTCAAGAGTGGTTGTTCCAGTGACACTGAAAGGGGTCAACTACCTTTTATGGGCTAGAACCACCAAGACAGTGTTGTGTAGCCGTGGCTTATGGAGCCACATCCTCAAGAGTGAAACTTCCATTGCCATGACTGAAGAAGGTGGCCAAGAAGTCGCCATCATGAATAAAGACCGGTGGTTTCAAGAAGACCAACTGGTGCTATCCATGATCCAAAACTCCCTTGAAGCATCTCTCCTTGAAGCTTATTCTTATTGTGAGACAGCCAAGGAGTTATGGGAGACACTTCAAAATGTTTATGGCAACACTTCCAATCTCAGTCGTGTCTTTGAAGTAAAGAAGGCCATTAATGAGTTAACTCAAGAAAACATGGAGTTCACTCAACACTTTGGCAAGTTCAGATCATTGTGGGCTGAACTTGAAATGCTTAGACCAAGCACCATGGATCCCAAGGTGCTAAATGAAAGACGTGAGCAAGATAAGGTCTTTGGACTCCTCTTGACTCTAAACCCAACTTACAATGATCTTATCAAGCACATCTTAAGGTCAGACACTCTTCCAAGTCTTGAAGAAGTATGCAATAAGATTCAGAAGGAACAAGGATCATTAGGCCTCTTTGGAGGCAAAGGAGAGCTCATCACAGCTAACAAGGCAAACACCTACCAGAAAGGAGGCTTGAACCGTGGGGAACCAACCAAGGGCCAATCCACACTTAAAGCCAAAATGGGTAAACCAACCAAGGGCCAATCTCTCCCAAGAAGCAACTCATGAGGCAAGAGCCAAGGCTAGCACTAGCTCATCCACGCCAACCAATGAAGAAGGGAAAGCCCTTGCAACATTTCAACAATAATTCGTTAGAAAATCGGACCTTGATGCACTGATAAAAGCACTTAAGGAAGCTAATACCTCTGGTAACTCTTTTCAAGCTCTAAATCTCACTAAGCCACTTATTGTAGATTCAGGAGCTTCTCATCACATGATTAGTGACAAAAATCTACTTATCAATATGAAACCGGCTTTAAGAGATGTAGTAATAGCTAATGGTGATAAGATACCAATAAGAGGAATTGGAAACCTGAAATTGTTTAATAAAGAATCAACAGCCTTCTATATGCCCACATTCACCTCAAACTTGCTAAGTGTTTAGAAAACAACCTCTGATCTTAATTGCTATGCTATATTTGGTCCTAATGATGTTTACTTTCAGGATATTAAGACTAATAAGGTGTTTGGAAAGGGAGTGTCCTGTTGGAATGAAGAAGAAATGATGAAAGATGAAAGCCTTCACTTACAAGTATAAAGGCGTGAGTATCTAGGTCAAAGGAGAGTGTCTAAGGCTTGTTTGTGTTCTAGTGTTATGTTATCCTTATAAGCCATTCAAGTATAAGGCTATCCTTGTTTCCAAACAAGCCTAGACTAGATTAGTATAAATACCTTACTCTCTTCACATTTGTAAGTAAGTAGAATAATTCTCTTCATAATAATAAAAATAAATCCTTTCTCTTTCTAAAACTCTCTCTTCTCCAATGGTGAATCATAATCTCTCATTCTAACATGGTATCAGAGCAGGTTTCGATCGATTCTCTTCATGAAACCTTCAAAATCTTCAAGTTCTTGCGCTACCTTCAAAACCAAGGCTGCCGAGAAGTCCGCCATCTTTGATCGTGAATTCCGATCGAACCACGACAGATTTTCACGATCTGTTTTCTCTGGATTGTTCTCCGGCGAATTCTGAAGACTCGACAACTTGAATCGCATCATTTGGCCACGGGAATCAAAAGATATGAGTTTTCTTGCAACAGATATCCGCGATCGTCTTCCTCCGCGAAGGTCTCCATTGAAGCGACCATAAAAGCTCGAGATCTTCATCAATTTCAATCAAACCACCGCCAAAACTGTAGAAGAAAGAGTCCTGTTGAAGAATCAAGAGGTCCGGTCTTACCCTAAGGTGATTTTAAAGACGTTCTTGATCAGTTCTTCTCGACGGCGTCGCGATCGGCTCCATCGGGAATCTCCGACTTTGCAACAAGGATAACGTCTTCAAAACTTCATCAAATCACGCGATTCCAAAGCCAAAACTCAAGTATATTGAGTCTAGTTGATGAATCGGGAGGTCCGCTTTGCCCCTTTCCAGGTTTTGTAGCTTCCTTGCTCTGTTTCTTGAAATCGGTCCTGTTTCGTCCTCTTCTGGGTAATTGACTTCAATCTCTCAATTTACTCGATCTGTTTCGAATCTTGGACGATCAAATCTTAGTTTAGATGTTGTGAAGAGGTTCAGAAAGTTTGATTGCAATCCAATGATTTTTTGACTTCAAGAAAGTGTTTCTTGCAAGATAAGAAAAATTTCGAATTTGGAAAAAAGGCGGGAATGTTGTTTTTGAAGTCTTGTTGGTTATTGAAAACGGTTTTCACCTCTGAATCATCTATGTCTGAGTAGTAAAGAGACGTTATAGTTGTTGGCAAGTGGTTAGGAGGAGGTTGGAGTTGTTAGGATCAGTTGCTCACTCGCCCTTAGCAAGTAGAGGGCGTGTGAGGTAGGTCTGTGTGTAGCGGCCTTTGTTGCATGATTTGAAGTGTCTAAACTCGTGATCCTGGTCAAAATCTTCAGGAGAATATGCTTAGTCTAGTAGATAAGGGACTAACCAGAGTTTGGAAGGCGTTTTTCAAGTTTTGTTTTAGGTTTCACATGCATACACTCATGGAGTGTGCAAAAGGAATGAACTATCTTCTTGTGGTCAAGAATGAATGGAAAATGCAAGGAAGAGAGGTTTGAAGAAAGGATAAACCTTCTAAGAAGGAGGTTTTAAATTATTCTACATAGGTTGCTGCTCCAAAGAAGGAGGCATTGCTTCACCACCAAAGGCGCTTTCAATGAGAGGGAGTGCCTAGATCAGAACCAGTTCCTAAACTCAAATGCAAAGACTTAGTATCAAATTCTATGCATTCAGGCTATTTCTAAACTCTAATCCAACTATTTTATTGATTTCATTGATGGTTGTGTGAGTTAGAACTCTAGGAAATTTGGTATCTAGGTGGTTAGTAAATCATGAATTCTATTGAATTGTTTTCATGTATTTAGAAATTGTTAAAATGTGACATCTTGAACCTAGTGTAGCTAGCTGAATCATTTGTTAATGAATTGCATTGATATTAAGGGAAGAGAACCTTGTCTTTTACTTAGAACAATAAGTTTAAGAAGGCATGTTGAATCCAAAAGTCCTTAGGCAGTGTTTAAAATTAAGTTTGGTTAATCTTAATCATTCTCTTTCACTCACTACCTTTTGTTTAGAATCTGTTTATGATCAACAGGTTAAAAGGCTTAAGGTGGGAGTTGATGTTTAGCTTGATTGTCTAATAAAGGCAAAAGAAATCAAGTGGAAAAGACACAGCACATGGAGAATGAGTTAGAACCGATTGCCACCAAGAACAGCCACCACAAGGAGTGGAGAGGAAAGACTGGTGGAATGTGATGAATCAGCTCTCCCATGGAGTAATGTGTCATTTGGCGTGTGCTTGAAGTGAAAAACAACTCAGCACACATGCTGCAAGATCAAATCATAATCAATCACAAAGGAGGAATACTCACAAAGACTTAGTATCAAAGTCTTTGCAAAGTCTATCTCTAAACCTTTTACTTATTCCTTGATTGATTACATTCTCATTTAGAAATGTTCATAGGATGAAAGAGAACCTAGGAAGACTTTGCATTGCATTTAGAACCTAGATGGATCCAAAATTCACCTTGACATTCATCATCACCATTCTCTATTATTCTTCATCATTCTCTTAAAATCTCATCTATTCTACTTAACATCATATACTTTTAATCTCCAAATCTAATATTCTTCATATTCTTTGATACTTTAAATCTTCTATTCTCTAGACATTGTCTATTCTACCAGATACTTACAATCATTCTCTAGACCAATTTAAGACATTCATTTATGCTCATTCTTCCAAACTTGACTCTTGTTCTTGTTTTTTAGTGTCAAGCTTGTGGGGGGGAAAGGAAATGAGCATTCAATGGACAAAGAAAGGGCGGTTCATGAAGAGGATCCAAGTTGGCGCAAGGTGCTGTACCTTTGTCGGGCGGTTCATGGTCGAGCCTGGTACGTGGCTGGACTTTGCTGGATCGTGGCTGGTCGATGCTGGTACAAGTGGCGCATGAAGCTGGATCGTGGCAGGTCGAAGGTGAGGTGCTGGCCGTGCTAAGGTGTCTGGTTCAAGTAATCTCATGCCAAGGACGAGCTTGGTACATGGTCGGGCTTCTCGACCCGTGGCTGACTTCGCTGGTACATATACGTGGACCTGCTGGATCCTGATCGTTCTGCGGGATAGTATCTTCGACCTGGCCAGGTACTGGATCATGGACGTGCCTATGTCTGTGCTGAGTTTGGAATGGACAAGCTGGAGCTGGAGGTGCAAACAAGGACAATCACATTCAGGGAGTGTCTGGCACAAGCAAGGACAACACAAGAAGTGGGTCTGGTGCAAACAAGGGCATTGAAGGTGTCTGGTGCATTCAAAAGCTTTCAAGGCACAAAGAAGGATATTCCAAAAAGGAGATATCTGGTGCATACAAAGGCTTTCAAGTCACAAACAAGGACATTCAAAGATTAGTCTGGCACACTCAAGGGCTTCCAAGCTGTCTGCCAAAACCAAGTGAGCATAAGAAGTGTGCTCATTCTGTTTCTCTCATGGAGGCCGCAAGTAAGGTCATCAAAATCATCTGTCATCAATTGAGGATTGAACCAATGGCCATCAAGCTACCAAGTCTCATGGAGAAGGAGTAAGCTGATGGAAAGTGATGAATCACCTCAGGACCAAATTCTCTCAATAAAGGTTCTATCTAGGATAAGTTCTTTAAACTCTATGATTTTTAGGTTGAGAATTTGGCTAGATATTATACTTGATACCAGACTTGATATTACTCAAGTTCTGGAATACTAATCTTTATTTTTGAGTTGCTATGATGTTTTTAGATCAGGAAGTGATGAAAACAGTCATAAGCATGACTTACCCTACATCAATTAGTGGAAGCATGGTGGAAAAATGTTTAGGAGATAAGTGTGCTCACTCTACTTAAGCTTAATTCTACAATCTTATTCTCTTGAGTTAGGCTTATTGAAAGTAGAAGGTGAAGCAAAATGAAGCTGGTCAAAGGGGATCAAAAACATATAAGGGAAGAGAACCATGTGATCATGATGAATCCAGAAGAGAACCATGTGATCATGATGAATCCAAAGCCTTAATGTGGAGTCCTTAGAGAGCCAGACTGGTCTAGAACATATCATTCAAATCGCCATCCACTCTTATAAAAGGGAAGTTAAAATCATTCTTACATTATAATGCATTTGTTTAGCTTGTGAGAATTGATACATGCATGTATATGTATGTGAAACAGGTTTAAATTGAAGGCTTTAAGGAAAGCTGGATCATAATCACCTCTTAAAGACAAGGAGTCAAAAGAAAGGGGGAGAAATGGACCAGACTTAAAAGGAGCTTCAAGACAACCATTCACAAGCGTTTGTCATTAAGGCCTTTATCCAAGGATCTATGGAGCTCTCTGGTGAATTTAAAGCTCATAGATTCAATGGCCAATCCCTAAGCTAAGAAGACTTCACTCTTTTTCCCTTAGTATTGGTTTTGTCCCAAAGGGTTTTCCATACTAAGGTTTTTAATGAGGAAGTTCTTTAAGGTTACAAGCTTGGTTTCTATGAACATTAATCAAGCTTGAAAGGGAGTAAAGAGGAAGAAGGAGGAAGTCTCTTCATCTGTGCAAGTTCAACCATTCACCCATGCTTAAACTTGAGGGGGAGTGTTGGAATGAAGAAGAAATGATGAAAGATGAAAGCCTTCACTTACAAGTATAAAGGCGTGAGTATCTAGGTCAAAGGAGAGTGTCTAAGGCTTGTTTGTGTTCTAGTGTTATGTTATCCTTATAAGCCATTCAAGTATAAGGCTATCCTTGTTTCCAAACAAGCCTAGACTAGATTAGTATAAATACCTTACTCTCTTCACATTTGTAAGTAAGTAGAATAATTCTCTTCATAATAATAAAAATAAATCCTTTCTCTTTCTAAAACTCTCTCTTCTCCAATGGTGAATCATAATCTCTCATTCTAACATGTCTAAGGATGACTTGTATGTGCTTGAAGACACACAACCAGATTTCTCTTTATCTATTGCTTTCAACTCTGTTTTCAAAAAGGCTAATAGTGCTATTTGGCATTCTAGATTAGGACATCCTCACTCTAGGGCTTTAGAACTATTGTTGCGAAGTATGTCTTTTAAAAATTATGAATGTGAAGCTTGTATACTAGGTAAACATTGTAAATCAGTGTTTCCTAAGTCTACAACTATATATGAAAATTGTTTTGATCTCATTCACTCTGATGTTTGGACTTCACCATGCACATCTAGAGACAATCATAAATACTTTGTTACATTCATAGACCAAAAATCGAAATATACTTGGGTAACACTATTGCCAACAAAAGATAGAGTCCTAGAAGCCTTCACTAAATTTCAAATGTATGTGACTAACCATTATAATGCCAAGATCAAAAATTTTAGATCAGATAATGGAGGGGAATATACAAGTCTAGCATTCAAACAACACTTAGATAAACATGGAATCATCCATCAAACAAGTTGTCCTTACACGCCCCAACAAAATGGAGTGGCTGAAAGAAAGAACAGGTATCTCATGGAAGTGGCACGGTCTATCATGTTCCAAAGCAATGTCCCAAAGAAGTTTTGGGGAGATGCACTTGTTACCGCTTGCTACCTCATCAATAGACTCCCCACAAAAATCTTGGCGGATTTATCCCCATTTGAGGTACTTAATAAGAGTAAACAATCTATTTCACACTTACGTGTCTTTGGGTGTGTTTGTTATGTTCTTATTCCAGGAGAACAAAGGAATAAGTTAGAAGCAAGAAGTGTGAAAGCCATGTTTATAGGGTTTTCCACTACCCAAAAGGGATACAAGTGCTACAATCCAGAGACTAGAAAGGTGATAGTCTCACGAGATGTGAAGTTTGTAGAAGCAAAGGGGTTCTATGAAGATAAGAATTGGGATGATCTTAAAGATCTCTCCCAATCTCCATCAGACCGAGCTACCAATCTTAAACATCTTATGGAGAACCTAGGAATCTCATTCCCTAATGCAACAGCTGCTTCTCCATCACCAGCCACTTCTCCTCCTCCTCCTCCTTTTGATGTTTCCCCGGCTATTCCTCTTGATCATGAGGGGGGCACATAGGATGAACAAGAGATTGCATCTGAATCACACGACCAAGATGCAAGCTCTAGTGTCCATAATCAAGAAGAATATGCGCCAGAAGTTCAGACTGAGAAAGAAGAATATCAAGAAGAACAAGTGGTGCTTAGGAGGAGCCAAAGGGAGAAGAAACCAGCCTCAAATTGGATCAATACCAGAGTCTACTACAATGCACAAGCAGTAGCCCATCCAACACAAGTGATTTGCTCTCTAGCTCATGTTCATTCAGAACACCAAGCCTTTACAACAGCTCTAGATCAAGGGCAGGTTCCAAGAGACTATGAGGAAGCTAAGGAGCATAAGGTGTGGAGAGAAGCAGTTAAGGCTGAATGTAAGGCCATGGAGATCAATCACACTTGGGATGAAGCTGATCTACCTAAGGACAAGAGCACAGTGAGCTCAAGATGGATCTTCACCATCAAATACAAAAGCAATGGAGAGATAGAACGATACAAGGCTAGATTGGGAGCAAGAGGGTTCACTCAGACCTATGGAGAAGACTACCATGATACATTTGCACCAGTAGCCAAACTACACACTGTAAGAGTTCTTCTATCTCTTGCTACTAACCTTGAATGGGAGTTATGGCAGATGGATGTCAAGAATGCTTTCCTACAAGGAGAATTAGAGGATGAAGTCTATATGACACCTCCACCTGGTCTTGAAGACACAGTAACTCCAGGAAAGGTTCTAAGGCTAAGAAAAGCTATCTATGGACTTAAACAATCACCAAGAGCTTGGTACCACAAGTTGAGTATGACACTGAGAGATAGAGGCTTTAGGAAGTCTGAAGCTGATCACACTCTCTTCACACTCCAAAGCCAATCAGGTATGGTATTTATTCTCATTTATGTAGATGATATAATCATCTCAGGGAATGACAAGGTAGGAATTCAATCTACTAAAGATTATCTTAAGTCTGTTTTTGATATTTAAGACTTAGGTGAACTTAAGTACTTCCTAGGGATAGAAGTATGCCGAACAAAAGAAGGCCTCTTCTTATCACAAAGGAAGTACACACTTGATCTTCTAACTGATGCAGGAAAGTTAGAAGCCAAACCAGCAAATACTCCCCTAGAGGAAGGCTATAAGGTGGAACGTGAGGGGGAGCTTGGAGATGAACCGTTTGAAGAAACCAAACTCTATAGGAAGATTGTTGGTAAGTTAATCTATCTAACCATTACTAGACCTGACTTGTGTTTTGCTGTGAATCAGGTCAGCCAACATATGCAAGCTCCAAAATTGCACCACTCGAATATGGTGGACTGGATCTTGAGGTACCTCAAAGGAACCCATGATCAAGGCATTTGGATGGGATGCAATGGGAGCTCAGAGATTGTAGGATATTGTGATGCTGATTGGGCAGGAGACAGAAATGACAGAAGATCAACAACCGGCTATTGCACATTCATTGGAGGCAATCTAGTCACTTGGAAGACAAAGAAGCAGAAAGTGGTCTCCTGCTCAAGTGCTGAAGCTGAATATCGTGCCATGAGAAAGCTGACCACTGAACTCACTTGGCTCAAGAACCTTCTCAAGGATCTAAACATAGAAGTCTCAACACCAATCACCATGCATTGCGACAATCAAGCAGCCATACACATAGCATCCAACAATGTGTTTCATGAGAGAACCAAACACATTGAAGTAGACTGTCACAAGGTCAGACAAGTAGTGGAACAAGGCATAATCTTACCGTGCTACACAAGAAGCTCAGATCAACTCGCAGACATTTTCACCAAGGCTGCAAGTCTCAAGGTATGTGAGTCCATCCTCCCAAAACTTGGACTCATCAACCTTCCCAGCCAATGATTCTCCTAATCATGGAATCCACACTCTTTTTCCCTTAGTATGGTTTTTTCCCAATGGGTTTTCCATTCTAAGGTTTTTAATGAGGTGGGTCTTCATGGTTCCAAGCTTAAATATTCATCTCATGGCTAAGCTTGAGGGGGAGTATTGGAAAGAAGCCTTAGGCTTGAAGCTGAAAAAGTTAATGAAGCCCAAGCCCAAATCAGTAGTTCAAGGTCTGTGCATTAGGCTGAGATAATGAAGTGAAGCCCAGGGTCTGTCCACACATGTGCAACACAAGGCCTGAATTAAGTAAGCCCAAACAAGCCCAAAAATGTCCAAGACACCTTCTAGAAGCTATCCTAGGCGTGGGTTTGGAGAGGGAAGGAAGAGTCACATGTTGGCTTAACCAATTTGAATTTCTAGCTGTTAGGAGCTGTCACTTTCACCATTTGGTGAAGTGCCTTTGTCTTATCTCTATTCTTTGGCTATAAATACATTGTATGCTCACCATAAATCAATCAAGGAAATAGAATCCTCCTTCCATACTCTCTGTCTCACAATCTCTCTCTATTATTCTCACTCTTGTTCTTCCCTTATCAAATATAAACCCAGAAACTCTCCTACCTGAAAGATTGGAGAGAATGAGAAGATTAAAGAATCAGAACCCAGAATGAAGAACAATGAAGAACAAGAAAGAAAGAGATTGTGAGAGAGAATGTGAGGGAAAAATGTATTCGATTATATCAAGTCACCTACAAGTTATGAATGGAAAGTATTTATACTAACATACTCTAGGAATGATTGGCTACAGGAATAAACTGATTACAAGTCTAATCTAACATAGAACCAATCTCTCTAAGTCGCATTTAGTGAAGACATCTCCTGATCCTTCTTTAATCCAATACTCCCCCTCAAGCTTAAGACATGAAGAATGTCTAAGCTTGAATTTTGAAGCATTACCTCATTAAAAACCTAAAGAAGAAAAACCCAGTGGGACAAAACCTTCTCTAGGAAAAGAGTATAACACTTCATAATTAGGATCAATGTTGTGGAAGAGAAGTGAGACCTAGTCTTGGATATATAGACTCACCAACTTTGGTTGTAGTAGACTTAGTGAAAACATCTGCTAATTGATCAGAACTCTTGGTATAACAAGGAAGTATTACTCATTTCTCAATAGCTTCCCTGACTTTATGGCAGTCTACCTCAATATGCTTGGTTCTCTCATGAAAGACAGAGTTTGAAGCTATATGAATAGCTGCCTGATTATCACAGTGGACTGTCATTGGCGCATCTATTGTTACTCCAAGATCTTGCAAGAGTTGTTTCAACCAGATGCATTCAGTGGTAAGCTTCCTCATAGCTCTGTACTCAGCTTCAGCACTTGAACATGATACAACCTTCTGTTTCTTTGTTTTCCAAGTCACTAAGTTCCCACCTATCAAAGTACAGTATCCGGTTATAGACCTCCTGTCCTTCCTATCACCTGCCCAATCTGCATCACAATAACCAACTACATTTGTGTTTCCATTATTTTCCATCCATATACCTTGATCATAAGTTCCTTTTAAGTATCTCAAAATCCTATGAATCACTCCCAGTGTCTTGTTTTTGGCTCTTGCATATGCTGAGATACTTGGTTAACTGCAAAACACAAGTCAGGTCTGGTGATAGTTAAGTATATTAGTTTACCAACAACTTTCCTATACAATTTTGCCTCTTGGAAATTGTCATATTCAAGCTCCCCCTGAAGTTCAACTTTGTATCCTTCTTCTAATGGAGTTTTAGCTGGTTTAGCCTCTAGCATTCCTGTGGATGTTAGTAAATCCAAAACATACTTCCTTTGTGAAAGAAATAAACCTTCCTTAAACCTACATACTTCAATACCTAAGAAGTTCTCCTAAATCTTTAATATCAAACACACTCTTTAGATAATCTTTAGTAGAGGCTATTCCTTCTTTATCACATCCAGAGATGATTATGTCATCAACATAAATGAGAATAACAATAATCCCATTCTTACTTTGAAGTGTAAATAGAGTGTGTTCAACTTCTGACCTTCTAAAGCCTCTGTCTCTTAAAGTCACATTCAGCTTATGGTACCAAGCTCTGGGAGATTGTTTCAAACCATAGATGGATTTTCTTAATCTCAGTGTGTTGCCATTTCCAACTTGGTCTTCCAAACCTGGTGGTGGTGTCATATACACCATTTCCTCTAGTTCTACTTGCAAGAAAGCATTCTTAACATCCATTTGCCATAACTCCCAGTCCAAGTTAGTAGCAAGAGAGAGAACAACATTTACAGAATGTAATTTAGCTACAGGAGCAAATGTATCCCTATAGTCCTCACCATAAGTTTGTGTAAAACCTCTAGCAACCAACCTAGCTTTATACCTATCTATCTCACCATTGCTTTTATATTTAATAGTAAAGATCCATTTAGAACTTACAGTCTTTTTACCCTTACGTAGAGTAGCTGGTGCATATGTTTGATTCTTCTCCATAGCATGCTTTTCATCTTGAATGGCTTCTCTCCATTCTTTTATTTCCATTGCTTCTTCATAACTCTTAGGGATAAGTTGCTGATCCAAACTTACAGTGAAAGCAACATGGTTAGAAGGTATACTAACTAAGTTACATACCCCTTGATCCTGATGAAAAATCGCATTATGATTGTAGTACACCCTAGTGTTCTTCCAGTTGGAGGCCGGGAACTTCTGTCTTGTACTCCTTCGAAGGGCCACCGTTTCTTCCTGAGTTGTGATCTCTTCTTCTTCTTCCAAAGCTTGTACAAGAGTAGGCTGCTCTCTCGGTCTTTTTGATGCAGAAACTAGGATGTCTGTTCTCAGGTCCTCTTGATCAAAAGTAGCAGACTCTCCCCCCGTATGAACAAGAGGACTAGAAGGATGTACTGGAGAAGGCGGTTCACTGATTGACAGGTTCATATCACGATCATTGCCGTGAACTGGTTGAGAACACGAATCTGTTCCCGGGTCAGGTGATTCTATATGATCAGAAGTATCCTGAGGACTATTAAAAGAAGCAACCGAGGGTTTTGTAGATTTTGGATTCTGAACAAGTGTCTGAGGTTGAGAAGTGATCCCAAAGCTTTCAAGAATTCGTCTAAGATTGCAGCCTGATCAGTAGTATTAGAAGAGATATCTTTGAACTGATCCCATGTTCCTTCCTCATAGAACCCCTTTTCTTCAAAAAATTTCACATCCCTAGACACCAACACTCTGTTTGTCTCTGGATTGAAACATTTGTATCCTTTTTGTGTGGATGAGTAACCAATAAACATGGCCTTAGTACTTTTTGCTTCAAGCTTATTCCTTTGTTCCCCTGGTATTAAGACAAAACAAACACATCCAAACACCCTTAAGTGTTCCAAGCTAGGTTTTGTTAGATTTAATACCTCAAAAGGTGACTGATCATGAAAAACTTTGGTTGGTGTCCGATTTATCAGATAACAAGCCGCCATCAGTGCATCTCCCCAAAACCTCTTTGGAACCTTCATGTGAAACATAATAGTCCTTACCACTTCCATGAGATGCCTGTTCTTTCTCTCAGCAACTCCATTTTGCTGAGGAGTATATGGACAGCTTGTTTGGTGAATGATACCATATTTTCTTAGATAATCCTGAAATTTCTGACCAGTGTATTCACCACCATTATCAGACCTAAAACACTTCAACTTAGCATTGTATTGGTTAGTCACATATGAATGAAAATTTGTAAAAGCTTCCAAGACCTTATCTTTTGATTTAAGTAAAGTTACCCATGTATACTTTGATTTTTCATCTATGAAAGTAACAAAGTATTTATGACCTTCCCTTGATAAAATAGGTGAAGTCCAAACATCTGAATGAACTAGTTCAAAAGAATGGTCATATGTATGAGAAGAATTTGGAAAAACAGTTTTACAATGTTTGCCCAAAACACAAGCTTCACATAAATCGTTTTCAAATCTCATATTAGGCAATAACAATTCTAGTGCTCTAACATGTGGATGTCCTAACCTAGCATGCCAAACTTTAGAATTCAAACTTTCAACAATATGAGATACACACGTAAGAGAATTATCACTAAGTTGAAGATCTTCCAACACATACAAATCATTCTTAGTTGTCCCCTTTCCAAGAACCTTACAAGTGTCAATATCCTGAAATATAAAATCATTAGGTCCAAATATAGCATGACAATTTAAATCTGTAGTAGCTCTTTTAATAGACAAAAGATTAGATGTGAAAGAAGGCATATAGAATGCTTTAGATTCTTTATCAAACAACTTCAACTTTCCTATACCTTTGATAGGTACTTTAGTCCCATTTGCAATTAAAACATTACCTAGAGCCGGTTCTAAATTCTCAATCAACCCTATATCACTAATCATATGATGAGATGCTCCAGAATCAACTATCAAGGGTTTAATGTCATTTGCGGTTTGAAAAGAAGCATGTAGAGATTTACCAATCACATTACCAGAGTTTAATGCCTTAATGAGTGCTTCCAAATCTGATCTTTTGACATAGTCTGATTGAGTGGAAGTCAGAGCACTTGTAGACGCTTGAACATAGCCCATCTGTGAGGTAGGTTGGGAAGTGTTCGGATGTTGGTCAAGTGGAGGGCTCGCCATGTCAACTTGATTCGATCGTCCTCCATGAGTATTTGATACCGCATGAGTACCAGTTTGATTGTATGTTCCTCCAGGATATCTTCTCATTTTATGTTTGGAAAAGCATGGATTGAGCTCAGGGTGTAAAATCCAGCATTCCTTCTTATAGTGCCCTAGTTTCTTACAATGTTCACAGAGAACTCTTTTCTTCTCCTCTGGCTTGTAAAATCCCTTATGAGCCATAGCCAACTCCTCTTTATTTCCAAACATCCCATGAGATCCTTGTTCCCTTTGGATTTTAGCACATACATCCTCCAAGCTTGGGAGCTTATCTTCTTTAAGCAAATGTTTTATAAGGTCAGTAAAATTTGAATTAAGAGTGAACAGGAGACCAAATACCTTGTCCTGTTCTCTTCTTTCATTGAGAATTAGAGGATCAATTGTGGATGGTCTGAGCATGTCAAGTTCTGCCCACAAGGCCCGGAAAGTCCCAAAATGTTTTGTGAATTCCACTGTTTCCTGCTTGAGATCATTCAGGGACTTCTTGACCTCAAAGATCCTCATCAGATTAGAAGTATTGCCATACACATTCCTAAGTGTTTCCCACAAATCTTTAGCAGTATCACAGTAAGAGTAAGCTTCTAGGAGAGTAGTATCAAGAGAGTTTTCCAAGTCAACCGTCTTATCTCTGTCCTGATCTGCTAGAGTTTCTTCTTCACATGCCACTATAGGCGCTTGTTCAATCAAAACATGAGGCCATAAACCCCTGCTACAGAGAGTTGTCTTGATAGTTCTAGACCACAACAAATAGTTCACACCTTTGAGAATAACATAAGCTTGAATAGTTTTGTGCAGCTCCATTGAACTAGAAGAAAATCCCAAACACTTGAACACCCTTATGAACTATATTCTCCCAAGAATTTACTTAAAAATCAACCTATTACTAAACCCAAACTTGCTATAGCTGAACAACTGGGAAACTTTACACGTATAACATTCCTAATTCGATATACCAAGAATTTACTATCCAGTCACACCAACCTTATACAATACACTATCTGACTATAATTCCCAGAGACCCTAGCACAATCCTAATACATCAAGACATACAATCTTGACTTCTTTACTCAGAATTTGAAAGGGAATCCTTAAACTGAGAAAATTAACCTTTCTTTAAGAGTGATGCGAGAAGAATAGATCACTACTTCAGGAAACCCAAGGTTTCTGGGTTGCGTCAATGGCAATTCAAACACAAAGAGCTGAAGGAAGATCAGATTTGAAATTCAATCTCAAGGATTGCAGATCGGCGATGTCTGTTGCGGAAACGTGAGTCGGAAGTAACAACACAACTTGCGAACGACGAATTGTGAAAATGATCCTCCCAATCGATACCTGATCTTGGAGAACTTAGAATCACCACCTCCAGATGATGATCCAGAGATGATCGATGATTGATCGTCTCTTTCTGAGGAAGATCCAGCAAGAAACCGAACCAAATGATGCGATCAAAGATCGAGCGATTTGAACCGAATTTGGCGCGAAAATGTCTACGATGGCAGAACTTGATCTGGTACGATTTTGATTCACCTTCAACTGATGAATCTTAAGAAATCCGATATTCCAATCAATACCTTCAGATGATTATCCAGTAAAACACAAACTATTGCTTTCTTGCAGATGAAGAATCCACGACGAAGATTTGGCGCGAGCGGAAGATTCGAATGTAGATGAACACGATGACTTGCGATTCTTCAAGTAAAGAAAATATCAATAGGAATCCAAAGAACTTTGATGATTGAATTGATCTTCTGATGAATTTTCCAGCGACGATCTTCCTTGATGTAGGAGATTCCAAATTGTTGATTTCGCACGGATTGAGAATTTTGAATTATGCGATCAAACCAAACGCAATCATTCCGTAACTATGAAGAAACCAGAAACAAGAACCAAGATTCGAAGAATTTGAATTGTTTAAGAGGAACCTGGCTCTGATACCATGAAAGATTGGAGAGAATGAGAAGATTAAAGAATCAGAACCCAGAATGAAGAACAATGAAGAACAAGAAAGAAAGAGATTGTGAGAGAGAATGTGAGGGAAAAATGTATTCGATTATATCAAGTCACCTACAAGTTATGAATGGAAAGTATTTATACTAACATACTCTAGGAATGATTGGCTACATGAATAAACTGATTACAAGTCTAATCTAACATAGAACCAATCTCTCTAAGTCGCATTTAGTGAAGACATCTCCTGATCCTTCTTTAATCCAATACTCCCCCTCAAGCTTAAGACATGAAGAATGTCTAAGCTTGAATTATGAAGCATTACCTCATTAAAAACCTAAAGAAGGAAAACCCAGTGGGATAAATTCTAACACAGTAGCCAAATTACACACTGTAAGGGTTCTTTTCTCTTTAGCTACTAACCTTGATTGGGAGTTGTGGCAGATGGATGTCAAGAATGCCTTCCTATAAGGAGAAATAGAAAGGTTCACCAGGCCTTGAAGATATGGTGACTCCAGCAAAGGTTCTAAGGCTGAGAAAAGCTATATATGGCCTCAAACAGTCACCAAGAGCTTGGTACCATAATCTAAGTATCACACTTAGAGATAGGGGCTTTAGGAAGTCTGAGGCAGATCATACCCTCTTCACACTCCAAAGTCAAACAGGTATTGTAGTCATTCTGATTTATGTAGATGATATAATTATCTCAGGGAATGACAAGGTAGGAATTCAATCCACTAAAGTTTATCTTAAATCTATGTTTGATATAAAAGACTTGGATGAACTAAAGTACTTCATAGGGATAAAAGTATGCTGAACACAAGAAGGCCTCTTCTTATCACAAAGGAAGTACACACTTGATCTTCTAGTTGATGCAAGTAGATTAGATGCTAAACCAGCGAAGACTCCTCTAGAAGAAGGGTACAAGGTGGAACGTGAGGGGGAGCTTGGAGATCAGATATTTGGAGACACCAAACTCTATAGAAATATGGTTGGTAAGTTAATTTATCTAACCATTACTAGACCTGACTTGTGCTATGCTGTGAATCAGGTCAGTCAACATTTGCAAGCCCCAAAGGTGCATCACTGGAACATGGTGGACTGGATCTTAAGATACCTAAAAGGGACACACGACCAAGACATCTGGATGGGGCGCAATGGAAGCTCTGAAATCGTGGGCTATTGTGATGCTGATTGGGCTGGAGACAGGAATGATAGGAGATCAACTACCGGTTATTGCACATTCACTGGAGGCAACCTAGTTACTTGGAAGACAAAGAAGCAGAAGGTGGTCTCTTGTTCAAGTGCTGAAGCTAAATACCAAGCCATAAGGAAGCTCACCACAGAACTTACCTGGCTGAAGAATCTGCTCAAGGATCTAAATATAGAAGTCACAAAACCAATCACCATGCCTTGTGACAACCAAGCTACTATACATATAGCATCCAACAATGTGTTTCATGAGAGAACCAAGCACATTAAAGTAGACTGCCACAAAGTGAGACAAGTAGTGGAGCAAGGAATTGTCCTACCATGTTACACAAGGAGCTCGGATCAACTTGCAGATATATTCACCAAATCCGCAAGTTTAAAGGTATGTGAGTCCATCTTTCCAAAACTTGGACTCATAAACCTTCTCAATCAGGGAATCCCCTAACCAAAAGATCCATACTCTTTTTCCCTTAAGATGCTTTTGTCCCAAAGGGTTTTGCATCTTAAGGTTTTTAATGAGGTGAGTCTTTATGGTTCCAAGCTTAACCATTCATCAGGGTTAAGCTTGAGAGGGAGTATTAAACTACACATGACAGCAGCTTAGCAAGGAGAAGGCCCAACTAACTTAGCCTTGGAGCTGAAATACTTAAGGAAGCCCAAGCCCAACCACAAGACTTCTAGAAGAAAGATACAGGCGGCTGGGAGACTTTGATGGCCTTGGATGTCGATTAATCAAGTTTGGAAAGGAAGTTAATTGCTTCCCCTTTTAGATTTAGGCAACAAATAGTTTATGGAAAGTAAATATGTGACCCTAATTAATGTAATTAATGTATTTATTGTAACCTAGGCTATAAATACTCTAACTTATGTAACTAATCTGTCAAGGAAATACTATCCTCCTTCTTTACTCTAGCTGCCGCCATCTCTCTTACTCCATCACGAAATTCTCTCCATCTCTCTTAATCTCTACTTGTGTTCTTCTTAAACTCTCTCTAATACTTCATATAATCCGCATATTCTTACAGTCCCAAAGGGTTATCCATACTAAGGTTTTTAATGAGGAAGTTCTTTAAAACAAAGAGGAAGAAGGAGGAAGTCTCTTCATCTTTGCAAGTTCAACCATTCACCCATGCTTAAACTTGATGAGGAATGTTGAGATGAAGAAGAAAAGAAGTGGTTTAAGACAAAGAAGAGAGTATGAAGTGTTAGAAAGAAGAAGATAGTAGATACTCTAAACCAAAGGGAGAGTATTGATCCTATAGCCAAACATGAGCATTAGGCTCCTAATAAGGGTGTTTGGACACAAGCATTGTAAACTCTCTATATAAACACATGTACTCTTCATTTGTAAACAAGTATGTAAGAATATACGGATTAGTATGTGAAAGAATAGAGAGTTTCTGAGTAAGATGAAGAACACAAGTATGGAAGACTAAGAAAATTTCGTGACAAGAGAGAGAGAGAGAGAGTTGGCGGCTGCTCTTAGAGAATAGAGAAGGATGATTGTATTTCCTTGACAAATTAGTTACATAAGTTAGAGTATTTATAGCCTAAGTTACAATAAATACATTAATTACATTAATTAGGCTCACATATTTACTTTCCATAAACTATTTGTTGCCTAAATCTAAAAGGGGAAGCAATTAACTTCCTTTCCAAACTTGATTAATCGACATCCAAGGCCATTAAAGTCTCCCAGCCGCCTTTATCTTTCTTCTATAAGTCTTATGGTTGGGCTTGGGCTTCCTTAAGTATTTCAGCTCCAAGCCTAAGTTAGTTGGGCCTTCTCCTTGCTAAGCTTCTGTCGTGTGTAATTTAATACTCCCCCTCAAGCTCAACCATGATGAATGGTTAAGCTTAGAAACATAAAGACTCACCTCATTAAAAACATTAAGATGCAAAACCCTTTGGGACAAAAACATCTTAAGGGAAAAAGAGTATGGATCTTTTGGCTAGGGGATTCCCTGGTTGGGAAGGTTTATGAGTCCAAGTTTTGGAAAGATGGACTCACATACTTTTAAACTTGCGGATTTGGTGAATATATCTGCAAGTTGATCTGAGCTCCTTGTGTAACATGGTAGGACAATTCCTTGCTCCACTACTTGTCTCACTTTGTGGCAGTCTACTTCAATGTGCTTGGTTCTCTCATGAAACACATTGTTGGATGCTATATGTATAGCAGCTTGGTTGTCACAATGCATGGTGATTGGTGTTGTGACTTCTATGTTTAGATCATTGAGCAGATTCTTGAGCCAGGTAAGTTCTGTGGTGAGCTTCCTCATGGCTCGGTATTCAGCTTCAGCACTTGAACAAGAGACCACCTTCTGCTTCTTTGTTTTCCAAGTAACTAGGTTGCCTCCAATGAATGTGCAATAACCTGTAGTTGATCTCCTATCATTCCTGTCTCCAGCCCAATCAGCATTACAGTAGCCCACGATTTCAGAGCTTCCGTTGCGCCCCATCCAGATGCCTTGGTCGTGTGTCCCTTTTAGGTATCTTAAGATCCGGTCTACCATGTTCCAGTGATGCACCTTTGGGGCTTGCATATGTTGACTGACCTGATTCACAGCATTGCACAAGTAAGGTCTAGTAATGGTTAGATAAATTACCTTACCAACCATCTTCCTATAGAGTTTGGTGTGTCCAAACATCTCATCTCCAAGCTCAACCTGACGTTCCACCTTGTACCCTTCTTTTAGGGGAGTCTTCGCTGGTTTAGCTTCTAATCTACCTGCATCAACTAGAAGATCAAGTGTGTACTTCTTTTGTAATAAGAAGAGGCCTTCTTGTGTTCGACATACTTCTATCCCTAGGAAGTACTTTAGTTCACCCAAGTCTTTTATATCAAAAATAGATTTAAGATAAACCTTAGTGGATTGAATTCCTACCTTGTCATTCCCTGAAATGATTATTATTGGACTGAGGAAATAAATAGGGAAGAGATGAGCCTGCAAAACAAGTGCCAACTAAACAAGGAGGCAGCCCAGGCCGTATGCAAATAAGGCAGCTCATAGGCGGCCCATAGGAACAAGGCAGCCCAGTCCATCTCAACTAGAACACCAGTCCAGCCCAAAGCAAGTTAGGCTAATGTCTGTCCAGTCCAGCCAGATCAAGTAATGTCTGTCCAGTCCAGCCCATGTGAAGTCTACAAGCCCATAAGCTGCCCATATGTTCACGCCAAAGGAGACAAAGCTTCTAGAAGAGTGGAACTCTTCTCCACTTACGTAAAAGGCTGGAGAACCAAAGTCACATGTTTAACTTAAGCAAATAGCTGTTGTGACATGTCACTTTCACTACCTTGGATCCATCAGCTTAATTCAAATTCAAACCCATTTCACTCTTTGTGTCTGTCTATAAATATGTAGGATCTCCCATTTGTAAACCTAAGTGAAATATATTGTTCTCTACTTCTCTAATGACATTTTATACTCTTTATGTTTTACCCTTTTATAATCTTGTTTAGTCTCTCTTAATCTCTAACCAAACAACATCTCCTATTTCTCTATCTATTTCCGCAAATTCTTACATGGTATCTGAGCATGGTCTTGAATCAAGCAAATTCATATCTTCCCTTGAAATAAATCACCCTAATCTACTCACTCTGAGATTGAGCAATCCTAACCTAAATGGTGCAGAGTTGTGAGAGGTTATGATAGTTTATTTTTTGTGGATTGACCACTATAAACTTCAATTCAACCTCTCATGTTTCATTTCCAACAAACCGTTTTCTCAAAATCCTTGTAAAATTGTTGTGTCCATTGGGTAATAACCTTATCCAATGGTCCAAAGTTTGAATTTCAAATTGTTTCATGCAATTCTACTCTTCTCCTCTACAATGGTGTATAAAACTATGTCTTGAATCTCTTTTATAGTTCTAAGACAAAGCTTGAAGAAGAGGAAGAATTCAAAATTGCTTCAACATTTAGGAAGCATTGCTTGGACCAGTGGGTAAACCGTTTTGCTTCACTGGTTTCACAGCTGTTTAGCCATGAAAAACACCTTTATTATGTTGTTCTGATGATCCTAGCCTTTATAATCACCAGAAAACTTCTTCCCATAAGTTATTTTGGTGATTCAACCCTTTAACCAGTGGGTAAAGCTAGTGACCATTGGTTCATGGGTGTTTTTCTTTGGAAATCATAAACCGTGGCTAGATAGGTGACAATGAAGAGGAAAGAATGGTGACTGTGGTTGTGAATCACAAAAGAAGAGAAAGCATAAATTGTTTATCTATTAGTCTCTTAAGTAGTAAAGAACACTTTTGGCCATGTGGATTAGCAACATTCTCTAGTATTTCTCTTTCTTAAGCTCCATATAATCCCCTAAGTCACACTCTTGGATTTCTAAAAATGTAGTCCTAATTGTTTTGGAAATTCAAAAACGGTTTCATATTAACCATTGGACAATAAGTTTGGATTATTGGGTATTGGTGCCTTTCCTTTGAGAAAGTAAGCCACTTCAAGCCATAGTCCACTTTGAATGTCCATGGATAGCAAACCTTAAGCATTTAACTAAAACCGCAACCTTGGACTTGTCTCCTTTCTTATGTAATGAGAGACACTATAGCTTGCTGTAGCTTGTTGTTCAAGTATTTTGGTTTGTGCTTGTTTGTCTTTTTTTGTATTTAAAACCATGGACCAAGTTTCCTTTCGTGTGAAATGTGGAACAACAAAGTCCATTGAAGTGTGGTTGGAACTCATGTTGGTGATACAATAGAGAACCATGTCTAATTTCCTCACTTAGATAGAAAGTATGCTCTGTGGTTGCCACTAGAATGGATCTTCCACATCAGAAATCTCACTAAGCTAATTAAGGATTTCAAGTCATGATGCATCCTATTGCGCCTTTGTGAGAAATTTTGGAAGAGAACCATGGTTGTATGCATTGCATCAGAAACTATGTTGTATCTAATTCCAAATTCTTAGTTTAAGGAAGAGAGAATAATAACTTATGTATACTACATCTTGTTTTTATTGCTTTACTCTTATAAGTTTAAGCCTTGAAATCATAAGAATTTTGTGTGGATGTCTTTTTATGTCCTCTTATGCAGGAAAAATGTTAATCAGTTTTGATGTTGAGAAGTAATCCGTGAGAAGGGATCTCAAGGCCATTGAAGGAGAGCAATCCTTGTAAGGGAGCCTCCAATTCCAGAAGCATTCAATTACTCGAACCAGCCTCTAAGAACAAAATCACAAAGACTTAGTATCAAAGCCTTTGTCAAAGGCTATCTCTAAACTCATATCTATCTCTATTTGATTAAAATTCTTATTTAGAATTGTCTAAAAGAGGGAAGTGAACCTTGGTGAACTATGCTTGACATTTAGGACCATAGATGAATCCAAAAGTCCACTTCAAAACCACTTAAGGAAAGTGAACCATGTTTTCCCTTACTCTCAAAAGTATAAGGAAGCATGATGAATCCAAAAGTCCTTAAAGGATCCTTTTACTCTCTGTCTCATTCTCATTCTCTTAATTCTGTTTATACTCAATCAGTCTCTTATAATCTTGGTTACTATACTCTAATCTCTAGATACTCACTCTATATACTCTATACTCTTATAAATTCTATCTCATCTAAAGTGTGTTGAATTCATTACTTTAATTCAATTGATCTTGCTACTGTCTTATATGAATTCTTAATTGCACACTTATAGCTTTGATATTCCTCATGGCATACTCAAATTCTTCTTCTTTATGACTTCTTTAAGGGTAAAGGAGACCATGAGAGCCTCAAAGCAAAGATGGCAAGGAGGGATTCATACAAAGCAAAACCAAATCATGAAGGATTAAAGGAATGAACACATTGTCGAGAATGGAACTTTACCAATACCTTACACATCAGACCCTACCCCTCAAGTGTATATTCCAGAGTGAAGAAATGGGAGGCCAGATATGCTGCATAGAAGGCAGTCAAATCCATGAAATCATGAGGCTACACAAGAGAGTGTATATTCCTGAAGGTGGAAGCAGCCTCCTCCTATCAGAGTCTACATTGAGAATGTATATTCCTAAAGTTGGAGAACATGGCTAACTCAAACAAGAAGGCATTCTTGTAGAATGGCGTTCCAAAATCAGTGTGGTCATTGATGCTCATCTTTCCAAAATGGCTCAATACTCTTATTCTCTGAGTCAAGCTTGAGGAGGGGTGAGAATGAACATCCATCTGCTGTATAATCATGGTACCTAAAGGCGCAAACAATGCAAATGCTTGTGTTCTACTGAAGTGAAATTGTCTTGAAGATGCACCAAATTCAAAATCTACCAAGGAGCACTCTTAAGAGACGTGACCAACTAGGCACAATGTATTTAAAGTTAAAGAAGCAGAGAAGGCCGAAGTTAAGGAAGCAAAGAAGAGGCAGACAATATTGGGAACAAAAGAGAAGGTGGTGGCGGATATTTGATGAATATGTCTACTGAACTGAAGAAGCCAATTGTTGTGAAGAAAATGGAAGTTCCATACTGCATTGTTAAGGGCGAATCACGACTGGGCTGTGGCTTTGAAGAAGATGTCTAAAGAATTAACACAACCTGAGTTAGAACCAAGGGTCGCCATGCTCCTAAAGAAGTAATATGGTGAAAAGTGATGAATCAGCTCAGGATTGTGATTAAATAAGAAGTAACTGGAAGATTTGCCACAAGATGTGTTAATCAATCCAAAGTCTCTTCAAACAAGAAAGTGGCTGAAGAAGCTACTAAGAAACTACAAAAGGTGTTGAATCAGCTCAGAAGCGTGTAAGCAGAAAATGGTGGTTAAAGCAAGGAGAAATGAAGTAAAAAAGTTCAGAAGTAGCAGAAAAGATTGATCAATACTTAGCTGACACTGTTCATCAACATTCAAAACAGATACAAGGGAAGATCCTAAACTATTATATATATAAATTTTGGTAGGTCTAGCCCTTGAGAATTGATTCATGCGTTTGTGCGTGCTGAAACAGGTACAGCTTGGAGCTTATGTGCTAAAGTTGGATTTCTTAACCTTCTAAAGGACAAGAGTTTAGAAGAAAGGGGGATATAAGTACCGGTCTATGAAGAAGCTTCTAGCTACTCAAACTTGTGAAGCAAGGAAGAATATCTCACTTGCTGATTTAAGGTGGCCATGATCCAGGGTCTATGAAGTCCATCAAAATAATCCTAAAATTCATAGATCCTCTAGCTTGGTTTTGTCCCACTAGGTTTTCCATGCTAAGGTTTTTAATGAGGGATTTCTTCAAAGTTCCAAGCTTGATCCCTGGATCACCTATGGTCAAGCTTATGGGGGAGTATTAAAAAGAAGGAAGGAAGCCGAGGCCAAGACAAGCTCAGGCCATGTTCAAGCTCAGCATCAACACATTACTAAACTCCTGATGCTAAGCTTGAGGGGGGAGTATTGGACTGAGGAAATAAAGAGGGAAGAGATAAGCCTGCAAAACAAGTGCCAACTAAACAAGGAGGCAGTCCAGGCCGTATGGAAATAAGGCAGCCCAGGCCGTATGCAAATAAGTCAGCTCATAGGCGGCCCATAGGAACAAGGCAGCCCAGCCCATCTCAGCTAGAACCCCAGTCCAGCCTAGAGCAAGTTAGGCTAATGTCTGTCCAGTCCAGCCCAGATCAAGTAATGTCTGTCCAGTCCAGCCCATGTGAAGTCTACAAGCCCATAAGCTGCCCATTTGTTCACGCCAAAGGAGACAAAGCTTCTAGAAGAGTGAGACACTTCTCCACTTACATAAAAGGCTGAAGAACCAAAGTCACATGTTCAACTTAAGCAAATAGCTGTTGTGACATGTCACTTTCACTACCTTGGATCCAGCAGCTTAATTCAAATTCAAACTCATTTCACTCTTTGTGTCTGTCTATAAATATGTAGCATCTCCCATTTGTAAACCTAAGTGAAATATATTGGTCTCTACTTTTCTAATGGCATTTTATACTCTTTTGTGTTTTACTCTTTTATAATCTTGTTTAATCTCTTTTAATCTCCAACAATACAACATCTCCTATTTCTCTATCTATTTCCGCAAATTCTTACAATTATATCATCTACATAAATGATAATGACTACAATATCTGTTTGACTTTGGAGTGTGAAGAGGGTATGATCTGCCTCAGACTTCCTAAAGCCCCTATCTTTAAGTGTGATACTTAGCTTATGATACCAAGCTCTTGGTGACTGTTTGAGGCCATAAATAGCTTTTCTCAGTCTTAGAACCTTCCTAGAGTCACCGTATCTTTAAGGCCTGGTCGAGGTGTCATATATACTTCATCTTCTAGTTCACTTTTTAGGAAGGCATTCTTGACATCCATCTGCCACAACTCCCAATCAAGGTTAGTAGCTAAAGAGAGAAGAACCCTTACAGTGTGTAATTTGGCTACTGGTGCAAAGGTGTCATTGTAGTATTCTCCATAGGTCTGAATGAAACCTCTTGAAGCTAGTCTTGCCTTGTATCTGTCTATCTCTCCGTTGCTTTTGTATTTAATGGTAAAGATCCATCTGGAGCTCACTGTCCTCTTGTCCTTAGGTAAGTCGGCCTCATCCCAAGTGTGGTTGATGTCCATGGCATTGCATTTAGCCTTAACTGCATCTCTCCATACCTTAAGCTCCTTTGCTTCCTCATAGTTTCTTGGTATATGTTCTTGGTTGAGGACTGCTGCAAATGCTTGATGTTCTAAGGGAATATGAGCTAGGGAGCAAACTGCTTGAGTTGGATGAGCTACTGCTTGGGCATTGTAGTATACTCTTATGTTCATCCAATTTAAAGCTGGTTGCTTCACTCTTTGACTCCTTCTAAGAACCACTGGATTGTCTTATTGGGCTGCCTGTTCCGCCTGTTGTTCTTCTTGTTCTTGTTGTTCCTCCTCAGGTTCGGATTGATCATGGATGTGTGGGCTTGTTTCTTGGTTGCTCTGTCCAAGTTCAAGCTCATCACCTTCTGTGCCTCCCTCATGATCAAGCGAACTAGCCAAAGGTGTACTAGATGGAGAAGTGGTTGGCGGTTCTTGGGGAGTTGGCTTTGGTGGTTTTGGTAATGTTATCCCAAGATTCTCCTTAAGGTGCCTAAGGTTGGTGGCTCGGTCCGAGGTAGATTGGGAGAGGTCTTTGAGATCATCCCAATTCTTTTCTTCATAGAATCCTTTTGATTCTACAAATTGCACATCCCTGGATACAAGTACCTTTCTAGTATCTGGATTGTAGCACTTGTATTCCTTTTGAATAGTTGAATAGCCAATGAACATGGCTTTAACACTCTTGGCTTCCAATTTATTTCTTTGTTCTCCTGGAACAAGTACATAACACACACACCCAAAGACTCGTAAGTGTGAGATAGATGGTTTATTTTTATTAAGTACCTCAAAAGGAGTTAGTTTCTCCAAGACTTTTGTAGGTAGGCGATTGATGAGATAGCAAGCTGTGACAAGGGCATCTCCCCAAAATTTTTTTGGAACATTGCTTTTGAACATGATGGACCTTGCCACTGTTAGAATTTGAGGAAATAAATAAGACAATAATAAGTTTTGATTAGAGTTTGGTTGGAGATTAAGAGAGACTGAGCAAGAGAGAGTAAGACATGACAGAAATCGCCATGAAGAATAAGTGAAGGATAATCTTATTTCCTTGAGTAATTTGTTACATATGTTAGGCTATTTATAATAGCCTTACAATAAATACATTAAAGAGCCTACATATTTACTTCCCATAAACAATTCATTGCCTAAACCTAATATGTGAACTATTAACTATCTTTCTACAAACAATTCTAGCTATTAACTCTCTTTTCATTCTTGTCTTAGGCGCCATAAATATCTTCCAGCCTATTAACTCTCTTTCCATTCTTGTCTTAGGCGCCATTAATGTCTTCCAGCCTATTAACTTTCTTTCAATTCCTAAGTTATTCGCCATTAATGTCTTCCAGCAGCCTTCTTCTTTCTTCTAGAAGCCTTCTGGTTGGGCTTGGGCTTCCTTAAGTATTCTAGCAACAAGCCTAAGTTATTCAGGCCTTTTCCTTTGTTAAGTTATTCTCGTGTTTAGTCTAATTACACATATGGGCTTGTCCTTGGCGTATGCACATATGGGTTTGACTTATTTATGGGCTTGTTGGGACGTCTCATTCTTCAAGTAATGCCCATGCATCTTATGGGCGGCCTTCTCTTGCAAGCTCATTTCTTCACTTCAATACTCCCCCTCAAGCTTAGCATTAGGAGTATGGTAATGTGCTAATGCTAAGCTTGAACAATGTTGAACACAGCCTGACCTTTTTCTTGGTTATAGCTACTTTTCTTCCTTCTTTTTAATACTCCCCCTCAAACTTGATCATAGGGGATCTATATATCAAGCTTGGAACGTTGAAGAACTCCCTCATTAAAAACCTTAGCAAGGAAAACTCAGTGGGACAAAACCAAGCTAAGGGAAAAAGAGTGGAGTCTTCTTAGCCTAGGGATTGGCCAGTGGGTCTATGAATCTTAAGATCATCTTGATGGAATTCATAAACCCTGGATCATGGCCGCCTTAAATTGCAAGTGAGCAACTCCTCCTTACGCCACTATCTTCATATGTTTTAGGTAGCCTGAAGCTTCTTCTTATGGCTGGTATTTGTCGCCCTTTCTTCTGAACTCTTGTCATTTTCAAGGGTTGAACTAGTCTGGCTTAGCACATAAGCTTCCAGTAGTACCTGTTTCAAGTAGCAGCATATGTGTGCATCAATTCACAAGGGATAAACTTATTCAATATCATATCAAAATTGGTTTAGGATCTTCCTTTGTATTCACTTGGAATGGTAATGAAGAGTGATGGCTAATTTTAGCTTAGTTGCTCCTCCCTCCTCCCTCCTTTCCTTTCCTTTTCAAAGTTATACATGTGCACTTAAGAATTCACATGAGACAATAACAAAAATCAATTGAACTAAGGTAATGAATTTCAATACTTTAGGTGAGATAGAATTTATAAGTGTATAGAGTATAGTGAGTAACCAGAGATTAGAGTAATTGGGTATAAGTGACCAGAGATTGTAAGATATTAGAGTGCTTTTATTTTCCTTAAGGGCTTTTGGATTCAACATGATTCCTCAAATTCATGAGAGTGAAAGAAGCCAAGGTTCACTTCTCTTAAGTATTTTCAAGAGGACTGTTGGATTCAACATAGTCCTAAATGCTAAGCATAGTCCGCCAAGGTTCACTTTCTTCTATTAAACAATTCTAAATCAGAAGTTTTAATCAAATTGAGATAGATAAGGGTTTAGAGATAGCCTTTTGACAAAGGCTTTGATATTAAGCCTCTGTGATTCTTTCTTATAGGTTGGTTTGAGTGACTTAGATTGGAGGCTTCCCCTCATGGATTGCTCTTCTCCATTGAACTTTGATTCTTTGAGGCTCTTCCTCATAGGTTGATTGATTAGCATCACCACCAGCATTAGCAATATTGATTGGCATCGTTCCTACATAAGAAGAAACATAAACAAAATTCCAAGCAAAAGATTTTCATGACTTCAAGACTTAAACTCATAAGAGTAAAGCCAAAGAGCATGATTCAAAGAATCATATTTAGTATAAATAAGCATAGTTCTCTCTTTCTCAAAGATTTAGATTTGGACCTTTGGATTCAACATGGCTTCTGATGCAATGCATACTGTCAAGGTTCTTTGTCCCAAATCCTTATAAAAACACAATAAGATTCATCATGGGTTTTAAGTCCTTTATTAGCTTATTAAGATTTCTGATGTAGAGGATCCATTCTAATAGCAACCACAGAGCATACTTTCCATCATAACTTAGAACTTTATAAATGATTCTCCATTGTGCTATTATAAATGGCTCCAACCACCTTTCAATGGACTTTATTGTTCCACATTTCATATGAAAGGAAACTTGGTCCAAGGTTTTAAAAGAAGTTTGTCGTTTACTATTCATGAAAATTCAAATTTGACTATGGCTTGAAGTGTTTTACTTTCCCAAAGGAAAAGTACCAATACCCAATCGTTCAAGTTATTGTCCAATGGATAATAGAAAACATTTGAGAAATTCAAATATTGGCTGTATTTTGATTTTAAAATCCGAAAATGACTTATAGAATTGAATGGGCTTAAGAAGGAATGCAAAGAATGGTGCTAACCTAATCCTGGTCTAAAGCATTCTTTTCTCTGAAATGAGTACTCTTAATGACCAATGGATAAGCAGTTTAGGCAACTGTCCATTTCTTCCCATTCTTCTGTGATTCAAGACCACCGCCACCATTCTTTACTCTTCATTGTCACCTATCTAGCCACGTTTTATGATTTTCAAAGAAAATCACACATGGGCCAATGGTCCCTAGCTTTACCCATTGATTTAAAGGTTGTATCACCAGAATAACTTACGGGAAGAAGTTTTCTGATAAATACAGACACTAGGATCATCAGAACAACACAATAAGATGTGTTTTTTGTGGCTAAATAGCTGTGAAACCAGTAAAGCAAAACGGTTTTACACAATGCTTCATAACTGTTGAAGCAATTTGAAATTCTTTTTCTTCTTCAAGCTTTGTCTTAAAAGCATAAAAGAGATTTAAGACAAAGTTTATACACCATTGTAGTAGAGAAGAGTAGAAGAACATAAAAAATCTAAAATTTAAACTTTGGACCATTGGGTAAAGCTATTACCCAATGGATAAAACGGTTGTAACAAAGGATTTTTCGAAAATTTTGCATGAAGAACATGAAAATTGATCTTAGGAGCTTAAGGCTCTGATACCATGTTAGAATTTGCGAAAATAAATAAGAGAATAATAAGTTTTCATAGGAGTTTGATTGGAGATTAAGAGAGACTGAGCAAGAGAGAGTAAGACATGGCAGAAATCGCCATGAAGAATAAGTGAAGGATAATCTTATTTCCTTGAGTAATTGGTTATATATGTTAGGCTATTTATAATAGCCTTACAATAAATACATTAAAGAGCCTACATATTTACTTCCCATAAACAATTCATTGCCTAAACCTAAGATGTGAACTATTAACTATCTTTCTACAAACAATTCTGGCCATTAACTCTCTTTCCATTCTTTTCTTAGGCACCATTAATGTCTTCCAGCCTATTAACTCTCTTTCCATTCTTATCTTAGGCGCTATTAATGTCTTCCAGCCTATTAACTCTCTTTCCATTCCTAAGTTATTCGCCATTAATGTCTTCCAGCAGCCTTCTTCTTTCTTCTAGAAGCCTTCTGGTTGTTAAAATGAAGAAGAGAATAAGTATTTTAAGACAAAGAAGAGAGTATTAAGTGTTAGAAAGAAGAAGTGTGTAAATACTCTAAACCAAAGAGAGAGTATGAAGGAGCTTCTAAACCTATAGCCAGACAAGCATAAATGACGCCTAATAGGGAGTGGTTAGACACAAGAATTGTAAATTCTCTATATAAACACATGTACTCTTCATTTGTAAGTAAGCATAATCATTCTCTGTAAAATAATAAAGAATAAATCTTTTCTCTCTCTAAAACTCTCTCTTCTCCAATGGTGAATCATAATCTCTCATTCTAACATGGTATCAGAGCAGGTTTCGATCGATTGTCCATGAGATGCCGGTTCTTCCTTTCAGCCACTCCATTTTGTTGTGGTGTGTATGGACAGCTAGTTTGGTGGATGATTCCATGTTTGTCCAAGTATTGCTTGAATGTTAGACTTGTGTATTCCCCTCCATTATCTGATATAAAGATTTTGATCTTGGCATTGTAATGGTTAGTCACATATGCTTGAAACTTAGTAAATGCTTATAGGACCCTATCTTTTGTAGGTAAGAGTGTTATCCAGGTATATTTTGATTTTTCATCTATAAATGTGACAAAGTACTTATGATTATCCCTAGACATGCATGGTGAAGTCCAAACATCAGAGTGAATAAGATCAAAACAATTTTCATAAATAGTTGAAGACTTGGGAAACACTGATCTACAATGTTTTCCATGTATACAAGCTTCACATTCAGTATTTTTAAAAGACATGCTTGGCAAAAATAGTTCTAAGGCCCTAGAATGGGGATGTCCTAGTCTAGAATGCCAAATAACACTATTAGCCTTATTTAAAATAGAATTAAAAGCAATAGATAGAATTAAGTCTGGTTGTATGTCTTCAAGTACATACAAATCATTCTTGGACACTCCTTTTCCAAGAACTTTATTGGTCTTAATATCCTGAAAAATAAACATCATTAGGACCAAAGATTGCATAGCAATTAAGATCAGAGGTTGTCTTCTTAACACTTAGTAAGTTGGAGGTGAATGTAGGCATATATAAGGCAGTTGATTCTTTATCAAACAACTTAAGGTTCCCAATTCCTCTAATTGGTATCTTATCTCCATTAGCTATTAATACATCTCCTAAAGCCGGTTCTATATTGCTCATTAGATTCTTATCACTAATCATATGATGAGAGGCTCCTGAGTCTACAATAAGTGGTTTAGAGGTATTTAAAGCTTGGAATGAGTTACCAGAGAGGTTTGATTCTTTGAGTGCCTTGACCAGTGCATCAAGGTCGGATTTCCTAACAAACTCTTGTTGGAATGTTGCAAGTGCTTTCCCATCTCCCTCAGTGATTGGCGTGAATGAGCTTGGGCTTGCCTTGTTCCTTGGTTCAAGAGTTACTTCTTGAGTGAGGTTGGCTCTTTGTTGGTTTCCCATTTTTGGCTTTAAGTGTGGATGGAGGATCCAACAATTGTCCTTGGTATGCCCTTCCTTCTTGCAGTGGTCACAGTATGTCCTCCTTTCTCCACGAATTAAGCCTCCCTTATGGTACACAGTTGCGTTGTTGGCTGAGATGAGTTCTCCCTTGCCTTCAAAGAGACAAGTGAACCTTGTTCCTTCTGAATCTTATTGTACACTCTTCAAGGCTTGGAAGACTGTCTGACCTTAGGAGGTGTTTGATGAGATCATTGTAGGAGGAATTTAAAGTCAAGAGAAGTCCAAAGACTTTATCTTGCTCACGCCTCTCATTCAAAATCATGGGATCCACTGTGCTTGGTCTAAGCATTTCAAGTTCAGCCCATAAGGATCTGAATTTACCAAAGTGTTGTGTGAACTCCATGTCTTCTTGAGTTAACTCATTGATGGGTTTCTTAACTTCAAACACACGGCTAAGATTAGAGGTGTTGCCATAGACGTTTTGAAGTGTCTCCCACAGCTCTTTGGCTGTCTCACAGTAGGAGTATGCTTCAAGGATAGTTGATTCAAGTGAGTTTTGAATCACAGATAGGACTAGTTAGTCTTCTTGAAACCACCTGTCTTCATTAGTGATAGCCACTTCCTGACCAGTTCCTACAACCGTGGCATTAGGTGCTTCACTCCTAACGATATGACTCCTGTGACTCCATAACCCACGACTACATAGCACTGTCTTGGTGGTTCTAGCCCATAGAAGGTAATTAACCCCTTTCAAAGTTACTGGAACAACAACTCTTGTGCCTTCCATGATGATTACAAACGATTTAGGTGATGAAAGAGTAGGATGAAATATTTTCAAGAAATAAATAATCCTAACCTCTCACAACTCAGCACCACAAGGATTTGAGGATTGTTCAATCTCAGAGTGAGGGGATTAGGAGGATTTATTTCAAGAGTGCACAGAGATTTTGAGATTATAAGAGCCAAGGCTCTGATACCATGTAAGAATATGCGGATTAGTATGTGAAAGAATAGAGAGTTTCTGAGTAAGATGAAGAACACAAGTATGGAAGACTAAGAGAATTTCGTGACAAGAGAGAGAGAGAGTTGGCGTCTGCTCTTAGAGAATAGAGAAGGATGATTGTATTTCCTTGACAGATTAGTTACATAGGTTAGAGTATTTATAGCCTAAGTTACAATAAATACATAAATTACATTAATTAGGCTCACATATTTACTTTACATAAACTATTTGTTTCCTAAATCTAAAAAAAGAAGCAATTAACTTCCTTTCCAAACTTGATTAACCGACATCCAAGGCCATTAAAGTCTCCCAGCCGCCTGTATCTTTCTTCTAGAAGTCTTATGGTTGGGCTTGGGCTTCCTTAAGTATTCCAGCTCCAAACCTAAGTTAGTTGGGTCTTTTCCTTGCTAAGCTGCTGTCGTGTGTAGTTTAATAGTAGATTCATTATTCTCCCATAATGATAATAAATCCTTTCTCTCATTCTTTGGTTTCTAAAACTCTCTCTCGATCAATGGTTAATATAAATTACTCATTCTCACAAATGGAACCTATGCTCCAGCCACTTCACCAAAAGGGAAAAAGGCTGTAAGTTCAATATGGATATTCACCATTAAGTATAAAAGCAATGGTGAGATAGATATATATAAAGCTAGGATGGTGGCTAGAGGATTTACACAGACAAATGGTGAAGATTATAGGGATACCTTTGCACCTGTAGCTAAGCTTCACTCTGTTAATGTTGTTCTTTCTCTTGCTGCTAACCTTGAATGGGATTTTATGGCAAATGGATGTTAAGAATGCATTCTTACAAGGTGAGCAGGAAGAAAAAGTGTACATGACACCACCACCAGGTTTGGAAGATCAAGTAGGTGGCGGTAATACACTAAGGTTAAGGAAGGCTATTTATGGCCTATAACAATTCCCAAAGGCTTGGTACCATAAGCTTGGTACAATACACTTATGAGTAAGGAAGGTATTGTGGTTATACTCATCTATGTGGATGATATAATCATCTCAAGAAGTGATAAAGTAGGCATTGAATCTACTAAAGCTTATTTAAAAAGTGTCTTTGATATTAAAGATCTAGTGAACTTAAATACTTCTTAGGAATTGAAGTGTGTAGGTTCAAGGAAGGTCTCATTTTTTCTCAGAGGAAGTATATTGTGGATTTACTAACCTCTGCAGGCATGATGGAAGCTAAAGCAGCAAAGACACCCATTGAAGAAGGTTACAAGATAAAACCTGAGGGGGAGCTAGAAAATGACAAGTTCCATGATGCAAAGTTGTATAGACAAGTGGTTGGTAAGCTTATTTACTTAACCATCACTAGACCTGACTTATGTTTTGTTGTGAATCAGATGTCTCAACATATGCAAGACCCAAGGTTAAGGCATTGGGATATGATCATTCGCATATTGAGATATCTGAAAGGCACTAAGGAACAAGGTATATGGATGGGATGTAATAAGAACACAGAAGTTGTAGGTTATTGTGATGCAGATTGGGCAGGAGACGGAGAAGATAAGAGAAGCACAACCGGCTACTGCACCTTCATAGGAGGTAATCTTGTGACTTCGAAGCCAAGAAGCAAAAGGTTGTATCTTGTTCTAGTGCAGAAGCTGAATACAGGGCCATGAGGAAGCTTACAACAAAATGCATCTGGTTGAAGCAACTCCTTCTTGATATTTTAGGCGTGAGCTTAGAATCTCTTATCACTGTCCATTATGACAATCAAGATGCCATACACATTTCTTCTAACTCTGTGTTTCATGAAACAACCAAGCTTATTGAGGTAGACTGTCATAAGGTGAGGGAAGCTATTGGAAATGGAACCAACCTACCTTGCTATACAAGAAGTGAAGATCAACTAGCTGATGTGTTTACCAAAGCTACAACACTTAAGAATGGCGGTTCCATCTATTCTAGACTTGTTCTTATGTCCATTCCACAACACTGATCATGATCATGGAGTGTTATACTCTTTTCCCCAAGAAAAGGTTTTGTCCCAATTGGGTTTTCCTTCTTTAGGTTTTTAATGAGGTAATGCTTCATGATTGCAAGCTTAGGCATTCTCCATGACTTAAGCTTGAGGGGGAGTGTTGGAATGAAAAAGAATGATGAAGACAATAAGATGAAATGAAGCAAGTGTGCCTTATTCACTTGTAGGCGCCTTGTGTCTAAAGGGGAGTGACTTAGGCTTGTTTGGGTTTAATGATATGTTATCCTTGTATCCAAACATGTATTAGGCTATCTTAGTATCCAAACCAGCCTAGATTAGATTAGTATAAATAGTGATCTCTCTCTTACTTTGTATACAAGAAATTCATTTTTTCTAAAATCTCAATCATATTCATTCTCACTTTTTCTCTCTAAACTCTTTCTCTCCCAATCTCTAAATCTCTAAATCTCTCAATCATACAATCTTTCATCAGGCAGTCTCCAAGGGCCTGGTACCACAAGATTAGCTCTATTGAAGTGAAGAAAGGAGCTTGCAAGAGAAAGCCACCCATAAGATGCATGGGCATTACTTGAGGAATGAGACGTCCCAACAAGCCCATAAATAAGTCAAACTCATATGTGCACACGCCAAGGACAAGCCCATATGTGTAATTAGACTAAACACGAGAATAGCTTAACAAAGGAAAAGGCCTCAATAACTTAGGCTTGGAGCTGGAATACTTAAGGAAGCACAAGCCCAACCAGAAGGCTTCTAGAAGAAAGAAGAAGGCTGCTGGAAGACATTAACGCGAATAACTTAGGAATGGAACGAGATTTAATAGGCTGGAAGACATTAATGGCGCCTAAGACAAGAATGGAAAGATAGTTAATAGGTTGGAAGATATTAATGGCGCATAAGACAAGAATGGAAAGAGAGTTAATAGCCATAATTGTTTGTAGAAAGATAGTTAATAGTTCTCATCTTAGGTTTAGGCAAGGAATTGTTTATGGAAAGTAAATATGTACGCTCTTTAATGTATTTATTGTAAGGCTATTATAAATAGCCTAACATATGTAACCAATTACTCAAGGAAATAAGATTATCCTTCACTTATTCTTCATGGCGATTTCTGCCATGTCTTACTCTCTCTTGCTCAGTCTCTCTTAATATCCAACCAAACTCTTATGAAAACTTAATATTCTCTTATTTATTTCCGCAAATTCTAACATGGTATCAGAGCCTTAAGCTCCTGAGATCAATTTTCATGTTCTTCATGCAAAATTTTCGAAAAATCCTTTGTTACAACTGTTTTAGCCATTGGATAATAGCTTTACCCAATGGTCCAAAGTTTAAATTTTAGATTTTTTATGCTATTCTACTCTTCTCTACTACAATGGTGTATAAACTTTGTTTTAAATCTCTTTTATGCTTTTAAGACAAAGCTTGAAGAAGAGAAAGAATTTGAAATTGCTTCAACAAGTATGAAGCTTTGTGTGGACCAGTGGGTAAACCGTTTTGCTTTACTGGTTTCACAGCTATTTAGCCACGAAAAACACATCTTATTGTGTTGTTCTGATGATCCTAGTGTCTGTATTTATCAGAAAACTTCTTCCCATAAGTTATTCTGGTGATACAACCCTTAAATCAATGGATAAAGCTAAGGACCATTGGTCCATGTGTGTTTTTCTTTAGAAATCCTAAAATGTGACTAGATATGGGACAATGAAAAATAAAGAATGGTGGCGGTGGTCTTGAATCACAGAAGAATGGGAAGAAATGGACAGTTGCCTAAACTGCTTATCCATTGGTCATTAAGTGTACTCATTTCAGAGAAAAGAATGCTTTAGACCAGGATTAGGTTAGCACCATTCTTTGCATTCCTTCTTAAGCCCCATTCAGTTCTCTAAGTCATTTTCGGATTTTAAAATGAAAATACAGCCAATATTTGAATTTCTCAAATATTTTCTATTATCCATTGGACAATACTATTGGGTATTGGTGCCTTTCATTTGGGAAAGTAAGACACTTCAAGCCATAGTCAAATTTGAATTTCCATGGATAGTAAACGACAAACTTCTTTTAAAACCATGGACCAAGTTTCCTTTCATGTGAAATGTGGAACAACAAAGTCCATTGAAAGGTGGTTGGAGCCATTTGTAATAGCACAATGGAGAATCATGTATAAAGTTCTAAGTTATGATGGAAACTATGCTCTGTGGTTGCAATTAGAATGGATCCTATACATCAGAAATCTTAAAACCCATGATGAATCTTATTGTGTTTTTATAAGAATTTGGGACAGAGAACCTTGGCAGTATGCTTATTTATACTAAATATGATTCTTTGAATCATGCTCTCTGGCTTTACTCTTATGAGTTTAAGTCTTGAAGTCATGAAAATCTTGTGTTTGGAATTTTGTTTATGTTTCTTCTTATGTAGGAACGATGCTAATCAATAGTGCTAATGCTGGTGGTGATGCTAATCAATCAACCTATGAGGAAGAGCCTCAAAGGCTCAAAGTTCAATAAGAAGAGTAATCCATGAGGGGAAGCCTCCAATCTAAGTCACTCAAACCAACCTATAAGAAAGAATCACAGAGGCTTAGTATCAAAGCCTTTGTCAAAAAGCTATCTCTAAACCCTTATCTATCTCAATTTAATTAAAATTTCTGATTTAGAATTGTTTAATAGAAGGAAGTGAACCTTGGTGGAGAATGCTTAGCATTTAGGACCATGTTGAATCCAACAGTCCTCTTGAAAATACTTAAGAGAAGTAAACCTTGGCTTCTTTCACTCTCATGAATTTAAGGAATCATGTTGAATCCAAAAGCCCTTAAGGAAAATAAAAGCACTCTAATATCTTATAATCTCTGGTCACTTATACTCCAATTACTCTAATCTCTGGTTACTCACTATACTCTATACAGTTATAAATTCTATCTCACCTAAAGTATTGAAATTCATTACCTTAGTTCAATTGATTTTTGTTATTATCTCATGTGAATTCTTAAGTGCACATGTATAACTATGACATTCCTCATGGCATACTTAAAATTCTTCTTCTTTATGACTTGTCTAAGGGTAAAGGAGACCATGAGAGCCTCAAAGAAAAGATGGCAACAAGGGATTCATACAAAGCAAAATAAGGTCATGAAGGACTAAAGGTATGAACAAATTGGAAAGAATGGAGCTCTACCAATACTTTAGCACATCAGAGCCTATCCTTCAAGGGTACATACATGAGTGTTGAAAGAAGCACATCAGAGCCTACCTTTCAAGTGTACATTTATGAGTGTAGAAGAAAGCGGTACACCTATCAGAGCCTACATCAAGAGTGTATATTCCTGAAGGTGGAGAGAAAAACTTACTAACCAAAAAGGTCATCCTTAAAGCATAGAAGGCAGGCAGTCTGAAACTATTAATGACCATTGGAGCTCATCCTTCCCACCTTGACTCTATAATTCCATTCTCAGAGTCAAGTTTGAGGAGGAGAGAAAATGAATATCCAAGGGTCTATTAAGGAACAGTTGACTCCAAAGAACAGTCATGAGCAAGAGCAACCAACTCATTCTACAAGTAAGGGTGCATCAATCCAGTCACATATCCATGACATCATTATTGGACTGAGGAAATAAAGAGGGAAGAGATGAGCCTGCAAGAGAAGGCAGCCCATAGGAACAAGGCAGCCCAGCCCATCACAGCCAGAAGAATAAGGCTGCATTTTCCAGACGGGCCATGAGAAGTGTTATATCCCAAGCAGAAGTAAAGCAGTAGTGAGGCCCAGGACCAGAAGTACATTAGAGAGCCCAAGTGTGCACAAGCCTATAAGGAGTCCACAAGTCCAATAAGTTCACGCCAAAAGAGTGCTAAGCTTCTAGAAGACATTCAAATGTTTGAATTAGAGTCACATGTGCTGCTGTGTGTCTGTATAAACGTTTATGAGCTGTCCCTTTCACCCCTTGGACACCACAACTTCTTCTCTCCACTCTTCTCTCCATTCTTCTCTATATATATAGTGTGTATGCAGACACAATATAAATTAAGTGAAATATATCATCCTTTCTACTCCTCTCTAATGACATTTTATGATTTTTGTGTTTTACTCTTTTATGATCTTGCCTAATCTATCTTAATCTCCAACCATACAATCTCCTATTTCTCTATGTATTTTCGCAAATTCTATCATGGTATCAGAGCATTAAGCTCCTGAGATCAATTATCTAGTTCTTTATGCAAAAGTTTTTCGAAAAACCTTTTTAAAAACGTTTTATCCTTTGGGTAATAGCTTTACCCAATGGTCCAAAATTTCTTCACTGGTTTCACTGGTTTCACAGCTGTTTAGCCACGAAAAACACCTTGATTGTGTTGTTCTGATGATCATAGCCTTTATAATCACCAGAAAACTTCTTCCCATAAGTTATTTTGGAGATTCAACCCTTTAATCAGTGGGTAAAGCTAGTGACCATTGGTCCATGGGTTTTTGTCTTTGGAAATCATAAACCGTGGCTACATAGGTGACAATGAAGAGGAAAGAGTGGTGGCTGTGGTTGTGAATCACAAAAGAAGAGAAATAAATGAATGTTTGCATAAATTGTTTATCTATTGGTCTCTTAAGTAGTAAAAACACTTTTGGCCATGTGGATTAGCAACATTCTCTATTATCTGTCTTTTTTAAGCTCCATATAATCATCTAAGTCACACTCTTTGATTTCTAAAACTGTAGTGCTAATTGTTTTTTTTTTTTTTTGAAAATTCAAAAACGGTTTCATTTTAACCATTGGACAATAAGTTTGGATTGTTGGGTATTGGTGCATTTCCTTTGAGAAAGTAAGCCACTTCAAGCCATAGTCCACTTTGAATGTCCATGGATAGCAAACCTTAAGAATTTAACTAAAAATCGTAACCTTGGACTTGTCTCCTTTCTTATGTCATGAGAGACACTTTAGCTTGTTGTAGCTTGTTGTTCAAGTATTTTGGTTTGTGCTTGTTTGTTTTGTGTTTAAAACCTTCGACCAAGTTTCCTTTCATGTGAAATGTGAAACAACAAAGTCCATTGAAGTGTGGTTGGAGTCAGTTTTGATAGTACAATAGAGAACCATGAATAAAGTTCTAAGTTATGATTGAGAGTATGTTATATGGTTTCCAATAGAATGGATCCTCCACATCAGAAATCTTAATAAGCTAATACAGGACTTAAAAACCATGATGAATCCTATTGTGCTTCTGTGAGAATTTGGGAAAGAGAACCATCGTGGTATGTATTGCATCAGAAACTGTGTTGAATCCTAAAGCCCAAATCTAAAATATAATATTAAGAAAGAAAGAATTGGAGTTTGTTTCAAAATCTCTTGAATATGTCCTTTGGTTATGCTATTATGAGTATAACTCTCGAAGTCATGAGAATCTAGTGTTGTGTTTGTGTTTCCTCTTATGCAGGAATTGACGCTAATAGTGCTAGTGGTGATCCTAATCAATCAACCCGTGAAAAGCCTCACAGCCTGAAAGGTCACTGAAGGAGAGCAATCCGTGGGGGGGAGCCTTCAATCTAAGTCACTCAAACCAGCCTCTAAGATAGAATCACAAAGGCTTAGTATCAAAGCCTTTGTCAAAAGGCTATCTCTAAACTCATATCTATCTTTGTTTGATTAAAATTCTGATTTAGAATTGTTTAAAAAGAGGGAAGTGAACCTTCGTGAACTATGCTTGGCATTTAGGACCATAGATGAATCCAAAAGTCCTCTTCAAAACCATTTAAGGGAAGTGAACCATTTTTTCCTTTACTCTCAAAAGTATAAGGAAGCATGATGAATCCAAAAGTCCTTAAGGGATTCCTTTACTCTTTGTCTCATTCTCTTAATTCTGCTTATACTCAATCAATCTCTTATAATCTTGGTTACTTATACTCTAATCTCTAGTTACTCACTCTATATACTCTATAAACTTATAAATTCTATCTCATCTAAAGTATCTTGAATTCATTACTTTAGTTCAATTGATCTTGCTAATGTCTTATGTGAATTCTCAATTGCACACTTATAGCTTTGATATTCCTCATGGCATACTCAAATTCTTCTTCTTTATGACTTGTTTAAGGGTAAAGGAGACCATGAAAGCCTTAAAGCAAAGATGGAAAGAAGGGATTCATACAAAGCAAAACCAAATCATGAAGGATTAAAGGAATGAACACATTGGCGAGAATGGCACTCTACCAATACCTTACACATCAGAGCCTACCCTTCATGGGTATATACCTGAGTGAAGAAATAGGAGGCCACATATTTTGCATAGAAGGCAGTCAAGCTGTGAACTCATAAGACGAAATGGCTTGGCATACAAAAGCCAACAAGAAGCAGCCTCCTCCTATCAGAGCCTACATCAAAGAATGTATATTCCTGAAGTGGGAGAGAAAAGCTAATGCAAACAAAAAGGCATTCTTGAAGGAAGATGGTCCAACATCATTGGTGATCATTGGTGCTCATCCTTCCAAACTTGACTCATACTCTTATTCTCTGAGTCAAGATTGAGGATGGGTGAGAATGAGCATCCATCTGATGTATAATTAATGAGCCTAAAGGCGCAAATAATGCAAAGGCTAAAGTGTTCCTCTGAAGTGAAGTTTTCTACCAAGGTGCACTAAAATACTACCAAAGATAGTGGTAGCCTTGAAGAAAGCATATCAACTACCAAGGAGCACTCCAATTCTACCAAAGATAGTGGTAGCCTTGAAGAAAGCATATAAACTCGCTCCTAAAGTCGTTGTCAACTAGGTTTGATCCAAGAATGCGCCGATGATACATCAACATAGGTGTTGGTGTTATTCTCAAAGAAACTGCACAAATGGTCTGAGGAGACTTGGTGATGTGTGCTGATTATTCTCTGGAAAAGTTGCTAAAAGCATTATATGGTCCTCACCTTCATCATGAAGATGGAGACTATTTTAATCAATCAAAGAAGCTGTTGAAGAAAGAAACTACAAAGGTGCAGCACAACCTGAGTTAGAACCAACGGCCGCCATGCTCCTAAAGAAGTAATATGGTGGAAAGTGACGAATCAGCTCAGGATTGTGATTAAATAAGAAGTAACAGGAAGATTTGCCACAAGATGTGTTAATCAATCCAAAGTCTCTTCAACCAAGAAAGTGGCTGAAGAAGCTACTAAGAAACTACAAAAGGTGTTGAATCAGCTCAGAAGTGTGTATGGTTGCGCCAAGATATCAACCTGTCAAGAAGCTGTGAAGCAGAAAATGGCGGTGAGTCAGAAGAAAGGGGGAGATAAGTACCGGTCTATGAAGAAACTTCAAGCAACTCAAACTTGTGAAGCAAGGAAGTATATCTCACTTGCTGATTCAAGGAGGCCATGATCCAGGGTCTATGAAGTACATCAAATGATCCTACAATTCATAGACCCACTGGCCAATCCCTAGGCTAAGAAGACTCCACTCTTTTTCTCTTAGCTTGGTTTTGTTCCACTGGGTTTTCCATGCTAAGGTTTTTAATGAGGGAGTTCTTCAAAGTTCCAAGCCTGATCCCTGGATCACCTATGGTCAAGCTTGAGGGGGAGTATTAGAAAGAAGGAAGGAAGCCAAGGCCAAGACAAGCTCAGACCATGTTCAAGCTCAGCATTAGCACATTACTAAACTCCTAATGCTAAGCTTGAGGGGGAGTATTGGACTGAGGAAATAAAGAGGGAAGAGATGAGCCTGCAAGAGAAGGCAGCCCATAGGAACAAGGCAGCCCAGCCCATCACAGCCAGAAGAATAAGGCCATCCGTAAGCTGCATTGTCCAGACGGCCCATGAGAATTGTTATAGCCCAAACAGAAGTAAAGGAGTGTTGAGGCCCAGGACCAGAAGTACATTAGAGAGCCCACGTGTGCACAAGCCCATAAGGAGTCCACAAGTCCCATAGGTTCACGCCAAAAGAGTGCTAAGCTTCTAGAAGACATTCAAATGTTTGAATTAGAGTCACATGTGCTGCTGCGTGTCTGTATGGACGTTTATGAGCTGTCCCTTTCACCCCTTGGACACCACAACTTCTTCTCTCCACTCTTCTCTCCATTCTTCTCTATATATAGTTTGTATGGAGACACAATATAACTTAAGTGAAATATATCATCCTTTCTACTCATCTCTAATGACATTTTGTGATCTTTGTGTTTTACTCTTTTTGCCTAATCTTTCTTAATCTCCAACCATACAATCTCTTATTTCTCTTTGTATTTCCGCAAATTTTATCATGGTATCAGAGCATTAAGCTCTTGAGATCAATTCTCTTGTTCTTCATGCAAAATTTTTTCGAAAAATCCTTTTAAAAACGTTTTATCCTTTGGGTAATAGCTTTACCCAATGGTCCAAAGTTTGAATTTCAAATTGTTTTATGCAATTCTACTCTTCACCTTTACAATAGTGTATAAAACTTTGTCTTGAATCTCTTTTATGGTTCTAAGACAAAGCTTGAAGAAGAGGAAGAATTCAAAATTGCTTCAACATTTAGGGAGCATTGCTTGGACCACTGGGTAAACCGTTTTGCTTCACTAGTTTCACAGCTGTTTAGCCACGAAAAACACCTTGATTGTGTTGTTCTGATGATCCTAGCCTTTATAATCACCAAAAAACTTCTTCCCATAAGTTATTTTGGCGATTCAACCCCTTAACCAGTGGGTAAAGCTAGTGACCATTGGTCCATGGGTGTTTGTCTTTGGAAATCATAAACCGTTGCTAGATAGTTGACAATGAAGAGGAAAGAGTGGTGGCTGTGGTTGTGAATCACAAAAGAAGAGAAATAAATTAATGTTTGCATAAATTGTTTATCTATTGGTCTCTTAAGTAGTAAAAACACTTTTGGCCATGTGGATTAGCAACATTCTCTATTATCTGTCTTTCTTAAGCTCCATATAATCATCTAAGTCACACTCTTGGATTTCTAAAATTGTACTCCTAATTGTTTTTATTTTTTTGAAAATTCAAAAATGGTTTCATATTAACCATTGGACAATAAGTTTGGATTGTTGGGTATTGGTGCCTTTCCTTTGAGAAAGTAAGCCACTTCAAGCCATAGTCCACTTTGAATGTCCATGGATAGCAAACTTTAAGCATTTAACTAAAACCGCAACCTTGGACTTGTCTCCTTTCTTATGTCATGAGAGACACTTTAGCTTGCTGTAGCTTGTTGTTCAAGTATTTTGGTTTGTGCTTGTTTGTTTTGTGTTTAAAACCTTGGACCAAGTTTCCTTTCATGTGAAATGTGAAACAACAAAGTCCATTGAAGTGTGGTGTGAGTCAGTTTTGATAGCACAATAGAGAACCATGAATATGATTGAGAGTATGCTATGTGGTTGCCATTAGAATGGATCTTCCACATCAGAAATCTTAATAAGCTAATACAGGACTTAAAAACCATGATGAATCCTATTGTGCTTCTGTGAGAATTTGGGAAAGATAACCATGGTGGTATGCATTGCATCAAAAACTGTGTTAAATCCAAAAACCCAAATCTAAAATATAATATTAAGAAAGAAAGAATTGGAGTTTGTTTCAAAATCTCTTGAATATGTCTTCTGGTTATGCTATTATGAGTCTAACTCTCGAAGTCATGAGAATCTACTGTTGTGTTTGTGTTTCCTCTTATGCAGGAAGTGACGCTAATATGCTAGTGGTGATCCTAATCAATCAACCCGTGAGAAAAAGCCTCACAGCATCAAATGTCACTGAAGGAGAGCAATCCGTGAGGGGGAGCCTTATCTCTAAGTCACTCAAACCAGCCTCTAAGTCAGAATCACAAAGGCTTAGTATCAAAGCCTTTGTCAAAAGGCTATCTCTAAACTCATATCTATCTCAATTTGATTAAAATTCTGATTTAGAATTGTTTAAAAAGAGGGAAGTGAACCTTGGTGAACTATGCTTGGCATTTAGGACCATAGATGAATCCAAAAGTCCTCGTCAAAACTGTTGGAATGGGTTAATAAAGAGTCCCGTGCAAAGTTAGGGACTTCTGGAAGGACCGTGCAAAGTTGGGGACTTCCGGAAATCAATAATGTTGGATTGAATTTACAAGAAGAAAGAGGTCCGTGCAAAGTTGGGGACTTCCGGAAGGTCCGTGCAAAGTTGGGGACTTCCGGAAGGTCCGTGCAAAGTCGGGGACTTCTGAAAATCAATAATGTTGGATTGCAGTTACAAAGAGGAAAGAGGCCCGTGCAAAGTTGGGGACTTCCGGAAGGTCCGTGCAAAGTTGGGGACTTCCGGAAGTACCGTGTAGAGTTCGAGAGTTCTGGAAATCACAAAGTGCAAAGTCCGGGAGTTCCAGAAAGAGCTGTTGGAAGGATAAGGTTTCCAGAAAAGCAAAAGGAAAAGCAAAAGCAAAAGTAAAAGCAAAAGCAAAAGGTGGTCAATAAAGCAAAAGGAGAAGACATCTTCTCTTTTGCATACATCATCTTTTTAAATCCTTTAGAGGCTCCCATACAATGTATCTAGACTTGTTTTCCTTTCAAAAATTCGTGGCCTTGCTCTATATAAAGCAGCTTTCACCATTTGTAACCTTTCAAGCAATTCTAATAAGAAAAAGCTTCTATCTCTCTCTCTCTCTTCCTAGGCTACGAGTTCCACATGTTTTTGCTTGGTTCTTCATTTGTTCTTCATAAAATAGATTAATCTCTTTCAAATCTAACATGGTATCAGAGCCAGGTTGCTCTTAATCTCTTGTATTTCCGCATAAAACCTTTTTTTCTTCTTTAAAATCTGTTTTTTTCTTGACAAGAACACCAATGTTGTATGGATGGAGGTTTCAAACCCAGGAAATCCATGGAAAACTCTTCAATCCGTGAGTTTTAGCTTCAAAGTTCATACTTTTGAGTGCTAAATCAATCATTCTGAAGGCAAGAAGTGTTCTTGAGTTATTTTCTTTTTTTTAAAACGTTTTTCTTTAATCAAGAACACCAATGGAGTAAGGATGGAGGTTTAAAACCAATGAAATCCGTGAGTACACTCTTCTAAACCGTGTGTTTGACCTTGAAGTTCATGCTTTTATTTGTCAAACCAAGCGATTTGAAGGTTCTATCTCTGAAGGTGTGTTCTTGAGCTTGTTTTCTGTTGCAAAACTCCATTAATGTACAGATGCTCTCTGGGTTTAAGCTCTGTGTCTGTACACAATCTTTAAAATCTTGTGTTTTGCTTCCTTTTAAAATGTTTCTTTGCTTTTAAAACTGCTTGTTCTTGTGTCTGTTTTTTTTATTCTAAGGGATTATAAGCTTGAACTGATAAGTTATAGTGCCTTTCCTTTGTGAATATAAGACACTATAATCACAAACTGCTTAGAACTCTTTGAATATCAGATTGCAAGCGTTTTGAAACCTTGGGCATGTCCTCCTTGTTATGAAGTGAGTGATAACTAATCCCATTGCATCTTGTTGTTTTAAGTCTTGCAGTTCTGGTCAGATTCATGATTATTCCTACAATAGTGAATCATGGCTAAAAGTGTTAAGCTAATAAGAAGAGTATGCTCTGTGGCTGTCACTAATGGACCTTCCACATCAGAAAACTTATTAAGCTAGAAATCGCTTAAAAGCCTTGCTAAATCCTATGGTAGTGTTGCAAAAGAAGTAATGAAATGAGTGTGAACCCATAAGCCTTTAATGTGCATCCTTATGGATATAAGACACTTAGAGAAGGGTCAAGTTAATCACTTCTTTCTTACTCAAACAAACTGCTTCTTTAAAATCTTAGACTTGTGTTCATTCTTATGAACTATGGGACTCATCAGTCCATGTTGTCTATATTGCGGTTTGATACATGAGTCTTGGTTTGTTTTAAAACCTTGGATTAAGTTTCTTCTCTTATGAAATGAGGAAGACCAAAGTCCATTGGAGTTTTTAAGGGAACTCTTGCTTAGTTGTGGTAGTATAGAGAACCATGCCTAAGGCCTTAAGGTTGGATTAAAAGTATGCTCTGTGGTTGCCACTTAAATGGAACCTCCACATCAGAAATCATCCTAATCTAATAAAAGCCTTGTAAGCATGATGCATCCGATTATACTCATATAAGGTTTTGGAAAGGAGAACCATAGTTGTATGCATTGCATCAGAAACTGTGTTGAATCCAATGATCCAATTTTAAACCTTAAAGATAAGAGAGAGAGAGATATATATAAAGAGGGAAGTGAACCTTGGCTAACTGTGCAAAGCATTTAGGGCCTTGTTGAATCCAAAAGTCCTCTTGAGTCTTAAGGGAAGAGAACCATGATCTTCTTCACTCTTATGAGTATAAGAAGTTATGATGAATCCAAAAGTCCTTAAGAAAAGAAAAGTTAATTTGTTTGATATACCTTTTTTTTTTTTTTTTTTTTAAAAAAAAAAAAAAAAAAAAATCAGTCTCATGGATTTGCTCTTATGAGTCTAAACCTTGAAGACATGAGAAGTCTTGTATTTGGTTTGTTTTATTTTTGCAGGAATTCTTCCAAACTACCAGTGAAGAGAAGTCCCAATGGAGGAGCTCAATCCGTGAAGGAAGAACCTTCCATCCCAATCATTCAGATCCACTCTCCTTATGCTGAACCGCAAAGGCTTAGTATCAAAGCCTTTGTCCATGAAAAAAAGGCTATTTCTAAACCTTTATCTATGTCATGTTGATTTAAGTGGTGATTTAGGGCAATTGTGAACCTTGGTGAATTATGCTTTGCATATAGGACTAAGTTGAATCCATATGTTCCTTTTGAAGTATCTTAAGTGAAGGGAACCTTGGTTTCCATATACTATCATGAGTATATGGGATCATGTTGAATCCAAAAGTCCTTAAGGAAGTCTTTGTGTTTATTCTGCTTATATTATACTATAATCTCTTTAATCTTTTTCTAAATCTCTCTAAACTCCCTAACACTCTTTTTAAACTCTCCAAACTCTCTTTAAACTCTCTTAAAATCTCTTTAAATCTTAAACTCTTTTATAATCTTGTTTAAACTCTGCTTATTTTTAATCTCTGGTTACTAAAATCTCTGGTTACTTAGATCATATTCTTTATCTCATTGTGTTGAAATTATCTGCCTTAGCTTAAGTGATTTGTGTCCTCTTATTGTTTCCATCTTGATCATTTAAAATCTTTGATATTCCTCATGGCAAACTTATAATCTTTCTTCTTTATATCTTGTTTAAGGATAAAGAAGACCATGAGAGCCTCAAAGAGAAGATGGCAAAGATGTGTTCCTGTGAGGGTACATTAAGTCATGTAAAGCTAAAGGGCTATGATTTGAAGAGAAGGCTACAAGGAATGGTACTCATTGTTTCAGCAAGCCGCCTACATTTGGAAAGCACAAGGAACCAACTCTGGTTTCTTGATATTTCTATGATGTCAAAGGAAGCACAAAGATGTGGCAAGACGACTAAGCAAATGAACATGGAGCAAAATCATTCCAGAGCCTTCCCAAGAAGTTTCCATTCTGAATGTAGAAAGAAATGCCCATCTATCAGAGCCTACACCAGAGAGTGTATATTCCTGAAGATGGAGAACAAAGCTTACTAAACAAGAAGGTCTTTCCTGAAGAAGAAAGATGATCCAAAGCCCCGGTGACCATTGGCTCTAAATCTGTTCAAGTGGAGCTCATTTTCTTCAACCTTGTCTTCCTTGGTCGGAGTGTCAAGCTTGCGGAGGGGAGAGAATGAGCAACCATCTTATACTGAATTCAAATCCAAGAGAAGTGTGTGAGGAACCGGACCTAAACTAGAGAGAACATTTGGCGTGGAAATCAAGCAAGATGACTATGTGCTATGCGCTTTGACAACCACATAAGGCCAAGAGTCCAAACCAGCTCGCTTAACCCTGGCATCATGCAGTCCAACAGCTGGAGCCGCACATGTTCTTGCAATGCAACCTGTGTCCCCAAGAATCTAAGGAGAGATCAAGACTACTTGAAGCAGCTTACTCCACGCATCTTCCTTGACTCCTTCTCCCGCCCCATGCTGTAGGGGAATTCTCTTGTCAGAAAGAGGAGGAGATAGAACCTGGGAGGAATCAGAGGTGAAGGAAAGAGAGCCTCTGCGCTTGAGTTTGAATTGATTTAAGCTAAGAGAATGGAAGAGATGATCAGACGACTGGTGGAGATGAAATGGCCTTCTTGAAGCCATGAAGCTCAGACTGCTCCGGCCGCAACTCTCCATTCACTCTCATCTTAACAAGATTGTTCAGGCCTAGTGGGAAAGAAGTGCTTATCTCTTGGAAAAGAAGTTCAAAATGGCATGTGTGTGGCTCTGAAGAAGATGTCTAATGAAAGTCACGAATCCATTGTTTGAGAGGAGGCCAAAGCAATTCGATACTTAAGCAGAGGTTGAAGGTCCCACCGGCTTCGAACCAGTTCACCAAGACTCTTGACAAGAACCTTGCAATCAACCTTTTTAAGGTTCTTATAAAGTACAAGCTAGAAGACAAAGCCGCTAAGAAAGATTGCCTGCTGAAGAAGGCTCAAGCCGAGACTGAGGGAAAGCCTTCTGAATCCAAGAAGCTCATTGTCATCAAGTATGGACTGAACCACGTGTTTTACCTCATCAAGCATAACAAGGCACAGCTTGTGGTCATTGCACACACGAGGTTCAAAAGTAAAGAAAGTGGCTGAAGAAGCTACTAAGAAACAACGAGGATGCAACTCAAGCTTGAGATTAGAACCAAGGGCCATTATGCTGAAAGAACTCACAAGTGGAGTGTCAAGCAGATGGAATGTGTTGAATCAGCTCAAAAGCCTGAATGTTTGCGCCAAGAAGATAATCAAACTACCCAAGGAGTTGCCATGAGTAATTAAGTTCAAATGATGGATTGGAGCTAAGGAAGGTTGCATACAAGTGTGGTATCAACATTTTAATCCAAAGACTCCAATGAAGAGGCAACAAAGGGCGACTTTATCATAAGGAATGAAGTGAAGGAATTCAGAAGTAGCAGACGAGACTGATCAATACTTGGCTGACTCTCTTCATCAACATTCCAAACAGATACAAGGGAAGATCCCAAAACCATCATATATAAATTTTGATAGGTCTATCCCTTGAGAATTGATGCATGCGTTTGTGTGTAATGAAACAGGTACAGCTTGGAGCTTATGTGCTAAAGCCGGATTTCTTAACCTTCTAAAGAACAAGAGTTTAGAAGAAAGGGGGAGATAAGTACCGTTCTATGAAGAAGCTTCAAGCTACTCAAACTTGTGAAGCAAGGAAGAAGATCTCACTTGCTGATTCAAGGAGGCCATGATCCAGAGTCTATGAAGTCCACCAAGATGGTCCTAAGGCTCATAGACTCACTGGCCAATCCCTAGGCTGAGAAGACTCTACTCTTTTTCCCTTAACAAGGTTTTGTCCCATTGGGTTTTCCTTGTTAAGGTTTTTAATGAGGGAGTTCTTCAAGGTTCCAATCTTGACCTCCGGATCTCCTATGGTCAAGCTTGAGGGGGAGTGTTGGAATGGGTTAATAAAGAGTCCCGTGCAAAGTTAGGGACTTCTGGAAGGACCGTGCAAAGTTGGGGACTTCCGGAAATCAATAATGTTGGATTGAATTTACAAGAAGAAAGAGGTCCGTGCAAAGTTGGGGACTTCCGGAAGGTCCGTGCAAAGTTGGGGACTTCCGGAAGGTCCGTGCAAAGTCGGGGACTTCTGAAAATCAATAATGTTGGATTGCAGTTACAAAGAGGAAAGAGGCCCGTGCAAAGTTGGGGACTTCCGGAAGGTCCGTGCAAAGTTGGGGACTTCCGGAAGTACCGTGTAGAGTTCGAGAGTTCTGGAAATCACAAAGTGCAAAGTCCGGGAGTTCCAGAAAGAGCTGTTGGAAGGATAAGGTTTCCAGAAAAGCAAAAGGAAAAGCAAAAGCAAAAGTAAAAGCAAAAGCAAAAGGTGGTCAATAAAGCAAAAGGAGAAGGCATCTTCTCTTTTGCATACAGCATCTTTTTAAATCCTTTAGAGGCTCCCATACAATGTATCTAGACTTGTTTTCCTTTCAAAAATTCGTGGCCTTGCTCTATATAAAGCAGCCTTCACCATTTGTAACCTTTCAAGCAATTCTAATAAGAAAAAGCTTCTATCTCTCTCTCTCTCTTCCTAGGCTACGAGTTCCACATGGTTTTGCTTGGTTCTTCATTTGTTCTTCATAAAATAGCTTAATCTCTTTCAAATCTAACAAAAACCACTTAAGGGAAGTGAACCATGTTTTCCTTTACTCTCAAAAGTATAAGGAAGCATGATGAATCCAAAAGTCCTTAAGGGATTCTTTTACTCTCTGTCTCATTCTCTTAATTCTGCTTATACTCAATCAATCTCTTATAATCTTGGTTACTTATACTCTAATCTCTAGTTACTCACTCTATATACTCTATAAACTTATAAATTCTATCTCATCTAAAGTATGTTGAATTCATTACTTTAGTTCAATTGATCTTGCTAATGTTTTATGTGAATTCTCAATTGCACACTTATAGCTTTGATATTCCTCATGGCATACTCAAATTCTTCTTCTTTATGACTTGTTTAAGGGTAAAGGAGACCATGAGAGCCTCAAAGAAAAGATGGCAAGAAGGGATTCATACAAAGCAAAACCAAATCATGAAGGATTAAAGGAATCAACACATTGGCGAGAATGGCACTCTACCAATACCTTACACATCAGAGCCTACCCTTCATGGGTATATACCTGAGTGAAGAAATGGGAGGCCACATATGCTGCATAGAAGGAAGTCAAGCTGTGAACTCATAAGGTGAATTGACTTGGCATACAAAAGCCAACAAGAAGCAGCCTCCTCCTGTCAGAGCCTACATCAAAGAATGTATATTCCTGAAGTGGGAGAGCAAAGCTAATGCAAACAAAAAGGCATTCTTGAAGGAAGATGGTCCAACATCATTGGTGATCATTGGTGCTCATCCTTCCAAACTTGACTCATACTCTTATTCTCTGAGTCAAGATTGAGGATGGGTGAGAATGAGCATCCATCTGATGTATAATTAATGAACCTAAAGGCGTAAATAATGCAAAGGCTAAAATGTTCCTATGAAGTGAATTTTTCTACCAAGGAGCACTCAAATTCTACCAAAGATAGTGGTAGCCTTAAAGAAAGCATATCAACTACCAAGGAGCACTTCAATTCTACCAAAGATAATTGTAGCCTTGAAGAAAGCATATCAACTCGCTCCTAAAGTCGTTGTCAACTAAGTTTGATCCAAGAATGCGCTGATGATACATCAGCATAGGTGTTGGTGTTATTCTCAAAGAAACTGCGCAAATGGTCCTAGGAGACTTGGTGATGTGTGCTGGTTATTCTCTGGAGAAGTTGCTAAAAGGATTATATGATCCTCACCTTCATCATGAAGATGGAGACTATTTGAATCAATGAAAGAAGCTGTTGAAGAAAAAAACTACAAAGGTGCAGCACAACCTGAGTTAGAACCAAGGGCCACCATGCTCCTAAAGAAGTAATATGGGGAAAAGTGATGAATCAGCTCAGGATTGTGATTAAATAAGAAGTAACTGGAAGATTTGCCACAAGATGTGTTAATCAATCCAAAGTCTCTTCAAAAAAGAAAGTGGCTGAAGAAGCTACTAAGAAACTACAAAGGTGTTGAATCAGCTCAGAAGCGTGTATGGTTGCGCCAAGATATCAACCTGTCAAGAAGTTGTGAAGCAGAAAATGGCGGTTAGAGCAAGGAGAAATGAAGTGAAGGAGTTCAGAAGTAGCAGACAAGACTGATCAATACTTGGATGACACTCTTCATCAACATTCCAAACAGATACAAGGGAAGATCATATATAAATTTTGGTAGGTCTATCCCTTGAGAATTGATGCATGCGTTTGTGTGTGCTGAAACAGGTACAGCTTGGAGCTTATGTGCTAAAGCCGGATTTCTTAACCTTCTAAAGGACAAGAGTTGAGAAGAAAGGGGGAGATAAGTACCGGTCTATGAAGAAGCTTCAAGCTACTCAAACTTGAAGCAAGGAAGTATATCTCACTTGCTGATTCAAGGAGGCCATGATCCACGGTCTATGAAGTTCATCAAATGATCCTACAATTCATAGATCTACTGGCCAATCCCTAGGCTAAGAAGACTCCACTCTTTTTCTCTTAGCTTGGTTTTGTCCCACTGGGTTTTCCATGTTAAGGTTTTTAATGAGGAAGTTCTTCAAAGTTCCAAGCTTGATCCCTGGATCACCTATAGTCAAGCTTGAGGGGGAGTATTAGAAAGAAGGAAAGAAGCCAAGGCCAAGACAAGCTCTTACCATGTTTAAGATCAGCATTAGCACATTACTAAACTCCTAATGCTAAGCTTGAGGGGGAGTATTGGACTGAGAAAATAAAGAGGGAAGAGATGAGCCTGCAAGAGAAGGCAGCCCATAGGAACAAGGCAGCCCAGCCCATCACAGCCAGAAGAATAAAGCCATCCGTAAGCTGCATTGTCCAGACAGCCCATGAGAAGTGTTGTAGCCCAAACAGAAGTAAAGGAGTGTTGAGGCCCAGGACCAGAAGTACATTAGAGATCCCAAGTGTGCACAAGCCCATAAAGAGTCTCAAGTCCAATAGGTTCACGCCAAATGAGTGCTAAGCTAGAGAAGACATTCAAATGTTTGAATTAGAGTCACATGTGCTGCTGTGTGTCTATATTGACGTTTATGAGCTGTCCCTTTCACCCTTTGTATTAGAATGAGAGATTATGATTCACCATTGGAGAAGAGAGAGTTTTAGAGAAAAAAATGATTTATTTTTATTATTATGAAGAGAATGATTCTTCTTACTTACAAATGAAGAGTACATGTGTTTATATAGAGAATTTACAATCCTTCATACTTGTTTGGCTACAGGTTTAGAAGCTCCTTCATACTCTCCCTTTGGTTTAGAGTATTTACACACTTCTTCTTTCTAACACTTCATACTCTCTTCTTTGTGTTAAACTACTTCTTCTCTTCTTCATTTCAACATTCCCCCTCAAGTTTAAGCATGGGTGAATGGTTGAACTTGCAAAGATGAAGAGACTTCCTCATTCTTCCTCTTTTACTCCCTTTCAAGCTTGATTAATGTTCATAGAAACCAAGCTTGTAACCTTAAAGAACTTACTCATTAAAAACCTTAGTATGGAAAACCCTTTGGGACAAAACCAATTCTATGGAAAAAAGAGTGAAGTCTTCTTAGCTTAGGGATTGTCCATTGAATCTATGAGCTTTAAATTCACCAAAGAGCTCCATAGATCCTTGGATAAAGGCCTTAATGAATTTGCTTGTGAATGGTTTACTTGAAGCTCCTTTTTAAGTCTGGTCCATTTCTCCCCCTTTCTTTTGACTCCTTGTCTTTAAAAGGTGATTTTGATCCAACTTTCCTTAAAGTCTTCAACTTAAACCTGTTTCACATTCACATATACATGCATGTATCAATTCTCACAAGATAAACCAATGCATTATAATATAAGAATAATTTTAACTTCCCTTTTATAAGAATGGATGGCGGTTTGGATGATATGATCTAGACCAGTCTGGTTCTCTAAGGACTCCACATTAAGGTCTTTGGATTCATCATGATCACATGGTTCTCTTCTGGATTCATCATGATCACATGGTTCTCTTCCCTTATATGTTTTAGATCTCCTTTAACCAGTTTCATTTTGCTTCAATTTCTACTTTCAATAAGTATAACTCAAGAGAATAAGATTGTAGAGTTAAGCTAGAGTAAAGTGAGCACACTTATCTCCTAATACACATTCCCACCATGCTTCCACTAATTGATGTAGGGTAAGTCATGCTTATAACTGTGTTTTCATCACTTCCTGATCTTAAACATCATAGCAACTCAAAAATAAAGATTAGTATTCCAGAACTTGAATAAGATCAAGTCTGGTATCAAGTATAATATCTAGCCAAATTCTCAATCTAAAAATCATAGAGTTAAAGAACTTATCCTAGAGAAAACCTTTGATGAGAGAATTTGTCCTGAGGTGATTCATCAGTTTCCATCAGCTTACTCCTTCTCCATGAGAATTGGTAGCTTGATGGCCATTAGTTCTACCCTCAGTTGATGACTGATGATTTGGATGACTTTACTTGCAGCCTCCATGAGAGAATCAGACTAAGCACACTTCTTATGCTCACTTGGTTTTGGCAGACAGCTTTGAAGCCTTTGAATGCGCCAGACTAATCTTTGAATGTCCTTGTTTACACCAGACCCATTTCTTGTGTTGTCCTTGTATGTGCCAGACACACCCTGAATATGATTGTCCTTATTTGCACCTCCAGATTCAGCTTCAGCTCTGTTTGCTCCATCAAATCCAGCTCCAGCTTTACAGGAACCAGATCTAGTGTAGAATGAATAGCATGGGATGAACTGTGCCCAGTCAGGCACATGCATGGCTTGTTCTTGTATGATCAGACTTTGACTCGGCATGAATGTGTAGTGCTTAACAACAATTCTTGTTTAGCTCGGCACACTCTATCAGCTCTAGCACAGCACGTCCCCTTGTCTTCAGCAAGACCAGAACACAAACCGACACAACCACGATCCATCATTCAGCGAAGCCCGGCCTTGTACCAGCATCTTTGCATGAGATTTCTTGAACCGGACACCTTAGCACGGCCAGCACCTTCGACCAGCGTAGAATCTCCAACTTCATGCGCCACTTGTACCAGCATTGAATGCTCATTTCCTTTCCCCCCACAAGCTTGATATTGGACAGGAATAACGAAGAGGGTACCAAGCCATTATGGTGATAGCTAGCCGTGTGATAAGGAAGGAGGAACACATGAGTGATAAGGAAGGAGTATGCGTGTGATAAGGAGTATGAATAAGTGATATACACTCTTGTAAACGGTCCTATAAGCTCATGTGCTTATCCCTAGACCTAATAACCTAGCTAGCTTTCTATTTAAGGGCAGTGTAGCCACTCTTTGTATAATACACTTGAATAATCGATTTCTTCTTATGGCAAACTTATTCTTCATTCTCTTTCTCTCATTGTTCATAACATAATCATCTATGCAAATCTATCATGGTATCAGAGCGGGTTTGATTCGCTCATAATCTTCTGCACTCTCATTCTCACCAAATCTCTTGTTTGCCTTAATCTTCTCCTTCGTGTTCTTGTATTTCTAAAACCCTCTTTCAAACGCTTTCTCAAACGCTTTCACAAAGATAACTATAGCTGAGTCTGTCTTCTCTAAGGTCTAAAGATCCTCAAAACCATGAGTATTGAGCTGAAGAAGACTAGGTGTGGTTATCTTGAGTGTTGAGTTGTTATAAGAGTTTTGCGTGTTCTTCGCCATTGCTGTACGGACACTCTTCTGGGTTTACTCTATTTCCTTCAAGTTCGTCTCTTTCCTCACTTAAGTGGTAGGAGAAGCAACCTTCAGCTCATCCGTGACTAAAAAGGCACAAGAGAAGACGTTGTGCTCAAAGAAGGTGTGTGTCCGTACTCGTCTTCTTCGTCCCGTCTCGAACCAGAGTCCGTACAAACTCTGTTTTTACTCAGAAAGATAGCTCCTTTGGTCTTAAGATAGGCTATTCTCTTCTTCCCAAGGGCCGTCTTGAAGTCTTAGTAGTGTTATTTGAGTATTGGAGCTTGATAAGCTTCTCATTCTTCCAAAACCCTTGCGTGCTCTGTACGGCTTGCCTTGAATGGAGAATACAAGACCCATGGTTATACCGGTTACTCTCAAAGGTCTCAACTATTTGCTATGGTCTAGAATGGTAAAGACCACTCTGGGTGGTCGTGGTCTTGGAATGCACCTCCTCTTAGATAAAGCTCCACCAAAAGCGTTCCACCAAGAAGATGAACAGGAAATAATGGTCGTTGATGAAGAGAAATGGGTTCAGGAGGATCAGTTTGTTCTATCTATTATTCAAACCTCTCTGGATGCACCCATCTTAGAAGCCTATTCTTACTGTGAAAGTGCTAAGGAGTTATGGGAAACTCTTAAGAAGGTCTATGGCAATACCACAAATCTCAGCAGGGTCTTTGAGGTAAAAAGGGCGATCAACAACCTTCACCAAGAAGACTTAGAATTCACAGCCCACTTTGGCAAGTTTCGCTCCCTCTGGGCTGAAGAAATGCTCAGACCAAACTCCACTGATCCAGAGACTCTACTTGCACGGCGTGAACAAGACAAGGTCTTTGGCCTTCTTCTTACTCTTAATCCTATGTATAATGACCTGATCAAACACCTCCTCCGATCAGAAAAGCTCCCAACACTTGAGGAAGTATGTTCCTATATTCAGAGAGAACAAGGATCTCACGGTCTCTTTAGTGGAAAGGGAGAGCTGGTCACCGCAAACAAGGGAGTATACTTCAAACCAGATGAAAGGAGAGGATCATTCTGCGAACACTGCAAGAGGAGGGGTCATACTAAGGAAAAATGCTGGATCCTTCACCCACATCTCAAGCCATCCAAATTCAAAGATGCTAGAGCAAACGTTACCAAGATTAAGGCAGACCAAGGAGCAACATCTTCACGTAGTTCTGAAGGGGATGGTATGGCCGTGATCAATGCTCAAGCTGCGCATGTATCTAACCAAGATCAAGTGGTGAAACGGTCTGAACTAGATGCTCTTATCAAAGCCTTAAAGGAAAGTTATGGTAATGATTTTGGTTTCTCCTTTCATGCTTGTGCTCACTCTGCTCATTCTATAAAACTAGATGAAAGACCATTAGTCATTGATTCTGGTGCATCCCACCATATGATTAGCAATGTTGAATTAATCAAGGATTTAGAACCGGCTAGAGGTCATGTTGTTATTGCTAATGGGGATAGAATTCCAATTAAAGGGGTAGGGAACTTAAAACTATTTGATAGAAAGACTAGAGCTTTCTTCATGCCTGATTTCACATCTAATTTGGTTTCGGTTCATAAGGCAACAAATGATTTGGATTGCAATGTTATCTTCACTCCTAATGATGTGCATTTTCAGGATATTAAGACAAGCAAGTTGCTTGGGAAAGGAATAACTAAGGATGGTCTTTATCTGCTGGGAAAGGATCAACCTTTAGCTTCTGTTTTCAGTTCTTTCAATTCTGTTTCTATTTATGCTAATAATGCACTATGGCATGCTAGATTAGGACATCCCCACTCAAGGGCCTTAAGCCTCATGTTTCCTGATGTTGTGTTTAAAAATGATGATTGTGAAGCTTGTATCATGGGCAAACATTGCAAATCTATCTTCCCTAAGTCTAAAACAGTTTATGAAAGATGCTTTGATCTTGTGCACTCGGATATTTGGACAGCACCTTGCTTATCTAGAGAAAATCAGAAATATTTCATCACCTTTATAGATGAGAAATCTAAATATACCTGGATAACCTTGTTACAATCCAAAGATAGAGCTTTAGAGGCCTTTATAAACTTTCAGAACTATGTTACTAATCATTTCAATGCAAGGATTAAAATCTTCAGGTCAGACAATGGTGGGGAGTATACAGGCCGTGTGTTTAAAGATCATCTTAATAAGCATGGGATTCTTCATCAGACTAGCTGCCCCTATACACCTCAACAGAATGGTGTGGCCGAAAGAAAGAACCGCCACTTAATGGAAGTAGCTCGGTCCATGATGTTCCAATCCAAAGTTCCAAAGAGGTTCTGGGGAGATGCGGTTCTTACAGCTTGCTATCTCATTAACAGAGTTCCCACAAGAGTTCTCAATGATCTCTCACCGTTTGAGGTATTAAATTCTACAAAACCTTCATTAACTCACCTTAAAGTGTTTGGGTGTTTGTGCTTTGTGTTGGTCCCAGGTGAACACAGGACCAAACTTGATGCAAAGAGTACAAAGTCTATCTTCATTGGGTACTCTACTACTCAACGTGGTTACAAATGTTATGACCCTGTGGCCAGAAAGGTGCTTGTGTCCCGGGATGTTAAGTTCATTGAAGAAAGAGGGTATTATGGTGATCAACAATGGGATGATCTAGCTGACTTGACCAGTGTTTCCTCAGATCGGGCCACCAATCTTCGACACATCTTTGATCACCTTGGCATTCCTATCTCCACGCAACCAGGTTCAGAAAATGTCCAACGTCCACAGTCTTGCTCACATTTGGGCCCTGACCATGCTACGCACGTTCCACATAGTCCAAGTTTGTCTCACCCAAATACTGATGCAAGCTCACCTCAACTTCCACTTGATCGAGAGGGGGGAACACTTTTTGAAGAAGTTCAAGATCATGCTCAAACTACTCAGGAAGACCATGACCGCGATATCTCCTCTTCTGAAAGCCTCGACCAACCGGAAGAAGAACATGATCAAGCAGCAGAATCATCACAGCAAGATCCACCTCTAAGAAGAAGTACAAGACTCAGGAAGGATCCATCAAACTGGGTGAATACTAGAGTATATTATAATGCAAGTGCTGTTGCTCATCCATCCCAAGTTGTCTGTTCCTTTGCGTCATTTCCTGAAGAACATAAGGTCTTCATAAGCAGCTTGGATCAAGGACATATTCCTACTTCTTATGAAGAAGCCAAGGAAGTTAAAGTCTGGAGAGATGCTATAAGTGATGAGACAGGAGCCATGGAAAGGAATCACACATGGGATGAAGCTGTGCTACCTAAGGGAAAGAAGGCAGTGAGCTCAAAATGGGTGTTTACAATCAAATACAAAAGCAATGGAGATATAGAACGATATAAGGCCAGGCTTGTAGCAAGAGGATTTACTCAGACCTATGGTGAAGATTTTGGTGATACTTTTGCTCCAGTGGCAAAGTTGCATACTGTGAGGATTGTTTTATCTCTGGCAACAAATCTGGAGTGGGAACTGTGGCAGATGGATGTGAGAAATGCTTTCTTGCAAGGAGAGCTAGAAGAAGAAGTCTACATGCGTCCTCCTCCAGGACTTGAAGAAATGGTTCAACCAGGCAATGTCTTAAGATTGAGGAAGGCTATTTATGGATTGAAACAATCTCCTAGAGCCTGGTATCACAAGTTAAGCATGACACTGAGAGATAAAGGATTCAGAAAGTCTGAAGCTGATCACACCCTCTTCACCTTGCCTAGCAAGTCAGGTATCATAGTGGTATTGGTTTACGTGGATGATATTATTATCACTGGTAATGACAGGAAAGGAATTGAAGAAACCAAAGCTTACCTCAAGTCTATATTTGATATTAAGGATTTAGGCTTGCTTAAGTATTTTCTAGGGATTGAAATATGTCGTTCTACAGAAGGGCTATTTCTATCCCAAAGGAAGTATACACTTGATCTATTGTCTGAAACAGGGAAGTTAGATGCAAAACCGGTGACTACACCATTGGAGGATAGTTACAAGGCTATTAGTGAGGGGTAGATTGAAGATCAACCATTTGACAACCCAAAGCTCTACAGAAGACTAGTAGGTAAGTTGATTTATTTAACTCTTACTAGACCTGATCTGTGTTTCTCTGTGAATCAGGTGAGCCAGCATATGCAAGCTCCCAAGGTCCATCACTGGAACATGCTGGAAAGAGTCCTTAGATACCTGAGAGGAACTTCAGACCAAGGAATCTGGATGGGAGCTAACAAGAGTTCAGAGATAGTAGGGTACTGTGATGCAGACTGGGCTGGGGATAGAGAGGACAGGAGATCCACTACTGGCTACTGCACCTTTGTTGGAGGTAACTTAGTTACATGGAAGACAAAGAAACAGAAGATAGTCTCCTGCTCCAGTGCTGAGGCTGAATACCGTGCTATGAAGAAACTCACTAATGAGCTAACATGGATCAAGGCCATTCTGAAGGATTTGGGAATAGAGACAACCAAGCCAATGACCATGCATTGTGATAATCAGGCAGCCATTCATATAGCCTCAAATTCTGTATTCCATGAAAGAACGAAGCACATTGAGGTTGACTGTCACAAAGTGAGGCAAGCCGTGGAGCAAGGGATAGTCTTACCATGCTACACTAGAAGTGTGGATCAGCTTGCAGATATCTTCACCAAAGCTACAACCTCCAAGGTATATGAGTCCATTCTACCAAGATTAGGACTCGTTGATATCTTGCTTCCATGACTCCTCTAACTATGAGCAGTCATACTCTTTTTCCCTTATGTGTGCTTTTGTCCCACTGGGTTTTACACCATAAGGTTTTTAATGAGGTGATTGTTCATAGTTTCCAAGCTAATGATCTTCATCAGAACTTAGCTTGAGGGGGAGTACTGGACAGGAATAACGAAGAGGGTACCAAGCCATTATGGTGATAGCTAGCCGTGTGATAAGGAAGGAGGAACACATGAGTGATAAGGAAGGAGTATGCGTGTGATAAGGAGTATGAATAAGTGATATACACTCTTGTAAACGGTCCTATAAGCTCATGTGCTTATCCCTAGACCTAATAACCTAGCTAGCTTTCTATTTAAGGGCAGTGTAGCCACTCTTTGTATAATACACTTGAATAATCGATTTCTTCTTATGGCAAACTTATTCTTCATTCTCTTTCTCTCATTGTTCATAACATAATCATCTATGCAAATCTATCACTTGACACTAAGAATAATAGTCAAGTTTGGAAGAATGAGCATACACATATTGTATATCTTGAGACTTAAGAATTTTGAAGTATTGGAGAATATGAAGAATATGAGATTTGAAGATTTAAAAGTATATGATTTTAAGTAGAATATATGAGACTTATGTGAGAATTAAGAGAATGATGAAGAATAATAGAGAATTATCATGAATATCAAGGTGAATTTTGGATCCATCTAGGTTCTAAATGCAATGCATAGTCTTCCTATGTTCTCTTTCATCCTATGAACATTTCTAAATGAGAAACATAATCAATCAAGGAATTAGAAAAAGGTTTAGAGATAGCCTTTGCCAAGACTTTGATACTAAGTCTTTGTGAGTATTCCTCCTTTGTGATTGATTATGATCTGATCCTGCTGCATGTGTGCTTAGTTGATTTACACTTCAAGCACACTCCAAATGACACTTGACTCCATGGGAGAGCTGATTCATCACATTCCACCAGTCTTTCCTTGTTGGAATTAAGGAGTATTTATAAAGACTCAAGGGGAGAAAGGTTCTAGAAGCGGACTGGATAAGGCCACACTTGGTAGCACCAACGGTCAGCTCCAGCTCACCATGCCACGCCTCCTAGATGCTTTAGTAGATACTTTGGATATTCCTTTTAATCTATCTATTTAATCTATGTAATTGTCATAATGTAATTCAAGCAAGTAATAAGAAACAAAATGTTTTCCTCATTCTCCTAATCACCTAAATACTAATCTTCAATCTCTTGAAACTTGTTCTTGATTTTCAATATGGTATCAGAGCAGTTTATGCTCCTAGATTACTAAAACTTCCGCAAATCTTCTTCTATCTTAAGTTCTTGCCAAAACTCACAATAAACAACTTTGAATCTACCCATTCTGAGATTTATAATCCTCAAAGATCATTTGGTCACGAGTTATGGGAGATTATAGGTGGTTATTGTTTGTTTATCTCGGGCTTAAGACTCCTGTTTTTCATTCGTTTTCAAACCCTTCTTTCATCCATTGTTGTACGGACTCTAACCTCTAAAGCTCTCTTCCTCAAGAAAAGTTTTCATCTTTGGCTTGAAAATATGAGTATTGGTCGAACCAGATCGTGTTAGGTCCAATCTGCTCTATCCTGGTCGAGTTTTGGTATCGCTAAGCTGTTCCGCGCCATGGATGTACGGATGGGAGTTACAACATAGCTTGGTTCATCTTCTGGTGTGTTTTAAAATCACAAGTTCGTGTGTTCATATGAATTCTGGTGTCATTTCTTCTAAAACCTGACCTTCAATCAAGCTAAAGGAGACTCCTTTGCCGTTGTCCGTACTCGTCTTCTCCAAATCCCTCCGTGAACTAAAATCTGCTTAAGTGAAAATAGCTTAAAGGCAGCTCATTCTTCACAAAGGAGGTTCTTTTCTAAAGCTGGATTAGCTTATTTAATGATTCTGAAACTCAAAGGAAGCATCTGAAGCTATCTGTTCTTCCCGCCTGAAACCCTGTTCGAAATTTGTTCTTCCGTACAAATCACGCCAAAGACAAATGGAGTCTTCAAAAATGATTGTTGCTCCAGTCATACTGAAGGGGCTAAACTACTTGTTATGGTCAAGAACCATGAAAACTACTCTGTGTAGTAGAGGTTTATGGACCCATGTTCTCCTAGATGAAGCACCAAGAGAAGCCATTGAAGAAGAAACTCTCGGTGAACAAGGAAGGCTAACCGTGGAAACCATGAACAAATGGTTTCAAGAGGATCAATTAGTCCTCTCAATCCTTCAAAACTCCCTTGAAGGATCCTTGTTAGAAGCATATTCCTACTGTGAGACCGCAAAAGACCTATGGGAAACACTCAAAAATGTGTATGGAAACACATCCAACCTCATGCGGTTATTTGAGGTGAAGAAAGCTTTAAATGAACTCCATCAAGAGGATATGGAGTTTACTAAGCATTATGGCAAGTTCAGGGCTTTATGGGCAGAGGTTGAAATGTTAAGGCCAAGTATCATTGATCCTATCACTCTTAATGAAAGGAGAGAGCAAGATAAGGTCTTTGGCTTGCTCATGACACTAAACCCAAGCTACACTGATCTCATTAAACATCTTCTCCGGGAAGATAGATTACCAAGCCTTGAAGATTTGTGTGCTAAAATTCAGAAAGAACAAGGATCCCAAGGTCTATTTGGAAACAAAGGAGATATTGTTACTGCCCACAAGGTGTGGCACAAACTGGAGGTCAAGAAAGGATTAGCCTGTGATCATTGCAAACGAAGAGGACACACTAAGGATAAGTGTTGGTTAATTCATCCTCATTTGAAGCCGAGCTGGTGGAAAGACCCAAAGGTTCACATCTCTCAGGAAACCTCATCACGCATTGCTCCATCCATTTCTCAAGGAAGCGGTTTTCAAAGTAGTTCACAAGGAAGTATTAATCAACCAAGTCTACCACTAATCAAACAACCGAGGCCGAATCATGAAGGGACACAGTTCAGTGCAAACCAAATCAGTCTTAATAGAGGAAGTTCCAGCCAGACTAATTCCTATCACAACAGCTTACCAGATGAAAGGATTCAAGCAGTCTCAGCTCAGAACGATGTGATGACCAAGTCAGACCTTGAAGCGCTCATCAAAGCTCTTAAGGAGTCTGGTATTTCTGGTCACACTTATACTGCCTCATTTAAAAGCTCTGGTGATAGTTTGAATGTTTTAAAACCATTGATAGTTGATTCAGGAGCTTCTCACCATATGATTAGTGATTCTAGGTTGATTAGTGATATAGAACCGGTTTTAGGGAATGTGATGATAGCTAATGGAGAACAAATACCTATTAAGGGAATTGGAAAGCTTAGGTTGTTTGGAAAAGAGTCAAAAGCTTTCTTTATGCCATCATTTACTTCAAACCTGTTATCTGTGAAAAGAACAACCACTGATCTTAATTGCTATGCTACTTTTGGGCCTAATGACTTCTTCTTTCAGGATATTGAAACCAAGCGAGTTCTTGGCAGAGGAGGAACCAAGAATGATCTATATGTGCTTGAAGATCTCCAGCCTTTATCATTAGCTTCTAATAGTTCGATTAATAATGCTTCTAGTCTTAATGTTTCTAGTCATAAAAATGGTTTATGGCATGCTAGACTAGGACATCCTCACTTGAAAGCTTTAGAACTTCTATTTCCTAAGATATCTTTTAATAGCAACTCATGTGAAGCATGTATCCTTGGTAAACATTGTAGGAATGTATTTCCCTTATCTAAAACGATTTACAATGAATGTTTTGAACTTATTCATTCTGATGTTTGGACATCACCATGTGAATCAAGAGATAATCATAAATATTTTGTTACTTTTATAGATGAGAAATCAAAATACACTTGGATCACCTTGCTTCCATCTAAGGATAGGGTCTTAGAAGCGTTTAAGAACTTTCAATCTCACATTTCTAACCAATATAATGTTCAAATCAAATGTTTAAGGTCAGATAATGGTGGGGAGTACATGAGTCATGCATTCAAACACTTTCTTGCTGAAAAAGGAATTACACATCAGACAAGTTGCCCTTATACACCTCAGCAGAATGGTGTTGCTGAGAGAAAGAACCGGCACTTGATGGAGGTGGCTTGGACTTTAATGTTTCACATGCATGTTCCAAAGAGGTTTTGGAGTGATGCAGTGGTCACGGCATGTTACCTCATCAATAGAACACCTACTCGCATTCTCTCTGACCAGTCACCCTTTGAGGTACTTAATAAAACTAAACCCTCTCTTGATCATTTAAGAGTGTTTGGATGCGTGTGCTTTGTCTATATCCCAGGTGATACAAGCCTGGATCAGGATCGTGTTGTGTTTGATCAGAAGAGAATCTCGATTCTGAACAATCACGAGATGGGGAAGCGAATTGGACCACTCGAACTATGGATTGATCGAGATACACCAAGGATGATCCTGCAAACACGTTAGTGGTTTGAAGGTTCACAAATTCTAAGAATTCTACTCGACGGCTAGCTAGGTTTAGATTCAAGGTTTTGTTCATAAAAGTTCTAATTGTTATTAATTGACCTAAAGAGTTTAAATAGTGTTGTCAATAAGTTTCTGGGCGAATTTCCTCTTGTCTCATAAAGAAACTTGGCCCAAAACTCAAAAACAGCAAATACAATGCATAAAAAATGGGCCCCTAAACATTTGGGCCAACTTTGGACAAAATAAAGAGAAGAAAAATATGAAAAAAGAATGAAAGGCCCATCAAAAAGAAGGCCGAAAATTAGAGAAGAAAAATAAGTTTTCTACTCTAAACACACTAAGGGTGTTGCCTCGTTAAAACCTCTTTCGGAAAACCCAGTGGGACAAAACCGAAAGTAGGAAAAAGAGTACAATTCCTTAGCATGATTTTACGGTGTCTTTACTTAGTGATAGTAAAGACACCAAGTGAAGCTGGTCGTGCATGAAGAAGATCACCGGTGAGAAGTGGTAGTGATCCGAGCTTAGCTGAGCTGGTGGTCAAGTTAGTTGTGTCTGGTCCGTCTTCTTTCCGCTCCAGCAAGTGCTTCACGAAATGGTTGAATTTGAAGCTAATTGCCTTTGCTCTTTGACGTGTGATCGGTCCACTTGGCACTTGCGGCGTAAGATCCTCCAAGTCTGGCTCGTTTGACGTTGTTGCGGTTCTGATGTCCTCATCACCAGGTGACCACCGAAGTAAGCTAGATGCAAAGAGCATAAGGGCTATTTTTCTTGGATACTCTCCAACACAGAAGGGCTACAAGTGCTATGTACCAGATACAAGGAGAGTTATGGTGTCAAGAGATGTTCAATTTCTAGAGAACAGAAGTTTCTATGATGGACAGAAGTGGGAAGACATTAAGGATATATCATCTTCTTCAGAAGATAGAGCTTCCAGTCTCAGAAAACTTCTAGAGGATCTCGGTCTCAATCATATTCCTCAGCAGTCTTCTACTCCTACAGCACCAGTCTCAGAAGAATCAACAACATGGCCGGATGAACCAAGTGATAGTCCTGATCATGAAGGGGGGAATGCTATTCCTGAATACTCAGAAGTCCATAATCAGGACAACCAGGGCCAGCAATCTACATCTTCATCACCAGCTGCTCAAAACAATCAACCTGATCAAACCGCTCAAGAAGAAGAAGCAGTTGAATTAAGGAGAAGCAAAAGGGTGAAATATCCACCTGAACACTGGAAGAGCACGAGGGTCTATTACAACAATCAGGCTGTTGCTCATCCAGAACAGGCTGTCTGCAACTTAGCACATATCCCTCAGGAACATCAGGTTTTTATTGGAACCCTGGATCAAGAATGCGTCCCTAAACACTATGAGGAGGCCAAGGAACACAGAGTATGGAGAGAGGCTGTTGCTGATGAAAGAATGGCTATGGAAAAGAATCATACTTGGGACGAGTCTGATCTACCAAAAGGCAAAAAGGCAGTGAGCTCTAGATGGGTGTTCACAATCAAATACAGAAGCAATGGAGAAGTGGAGAGATATAAGGCAAGGCTTGTTGCAAGGGGCTTCACTCAGACGTATGGAGATGACTACAGGGACACCTTTGCTCCAGTGGCCAAGCTTCATACAGTGAGAGTCATTCTTTCTCTTGCTACCAACTTAGAATGGGATCTATGACAGATGGATGTCAAGAATGCCTTCCTTCAAGGAGAATTAGAGGAAGAGGTGTACATGACACCACCTCCTGGTCTAGAAGATACTGTCACTCCAGGGAAGGTTCTAAGATTAAGAAAGGCAATCTATGGTCTCAAACAGTCTCCTAGAGCCTGGTATCACAAATTGAGTGTTACACTGAGAGATAAAGGATTTAGAAGATCAGAAGCTGATCATACCCTGTTCACACTTCAGAGCCAAGCAGGTATAGTTGTCATTCTCATATATGTAGATGATATTATCATCTCAGGAAATGACAAGGTAGGAATCCTTTCTACTAAAGAATACTTGAAATCTGTTTTTGACATCAAAGACCTTGGAGAACTCAAATATTTTCTTGGGATTGAGGTGTGCAGGACTAATGATGGTTTGTTTATTTCTCAGAGGAAGTATATTCTTGATTTACTAACAGATGCAGGAATGCTACAAGCTAAGGAAGCTAAGACCCCATTAGAAGAGGGTTATAAAGTTGGAACTCAGGGGGAGCAGGAAGAAGACGTCTTTGAGGATGCCAAACTCTATAGAAGATTAGTTGGTAAGTTAATTTATCTTACTATCACCAGACCTGATTTGTGCTTTGCTGTGAATCAGGTAAGTCAGCATATGCAAGCGCCTAAGATGTGCCATTGGAGGATGATAGACCGGATCCTGAGATACCTCAAAGGGACTCATGCTCAAGGGATTTGGATGGGGAACAATAGGAACACTGAGATTGTGGGATACTGTGATGCTGATTGGGCTGGAGATAGACAAGATAGGAAGTCTACTACTGGATATTGCACTTTTATTGGAGGAAATCTTGTTACATGGAAAACCAAGAAGCAGAAGGTTGTGTCATGTTCAAGTGCTGAAGCTGAATACAGGGCAATGAGGAAGCTGACTACCGAATCAATATGGCTCAAAGCTCTTCTCCAAGACTTAGGAATTGAAGTCAAGACTCCCATCACAATGCACTGTGACAATCAAGCAGCCATCCATATAGCCTCCAACTCGGTATTCCATGAGAGGACTAAGCACATTGAAGTAGATTGCCACAAGGTCAGGGAAGCTGTTGAGAAAGGAGTTATACTACCATGCTTTACAAGAAGTTCTGAGCAATTGGCAGATATATTTACAAAGGCAGCCAGCCTGAAAGTCTGTGAGTACATTCTACCAAAGCTTGGACTCATGGAAATTCCAAGCCCTTAGTCTCTCCTTATCATGAGAACCATACTCTTTTTCCCTTAGAATATTTTTGTCCCACTGGGTTTTGCATTCTAAGGTTTTTAATGAGGTGGTTTCTCATGATATCCAAGTTTAACCATTCATCCATGGTCAAACTTGAGGGGGAGTGTTGGAATTAAGGAGTATTTATAAAGACTGGTTCTGATCTAGGCACTCCCTTTCTTTGAAAGCGCCTTTGGTGGTGATGCAATGCCTCCTTCTTTGGAGCAGCAACCTATGTAAAATCATTTGAAACTTCCTTCTTAGAAGGTTTATCCTTTCTTCAAACCACTCTTCCTTGCATTTTCCATCCATTCTTGACCACTTGATAAGACACCTTCTCCTCAAGTTTTCATACCATTAACACGTGAATAAACTCTTTTAGATGACCAGAAACAACCGCTCCAAGAAACAGAATCTCACACGCCAGCTTCTTGCTAAGGGCGAGTGAGCCTTGGAATCTAACAAACCAAACTGCTTCCTAACCACTTTCTAACTGCTATACCATCTCTTTACTACTCAGACATAGATGATTCAGAGGTTAAAACCGTTTTCAATAACCAACAAGACTTTGAAAACAATATTCCCACCTTTTCTTCAAATTCGAAAATTTCTTATCTTGTAAGAAACACTTTCTTGAAGTCAAAAAATCATTGTATTGAAATAAAACTTTCTAAACGTCTTCACAAGATCCTAAACTAAGATTTGATCGTCCAAGATTCGAAACAGATCGAGAAAATTGGGAGATTGAAGTCAATCACCCAGAAGAGAACGAAACTAGACCAATTGCACGAAATCGAGAAAGAAAGCTACAAAACTTGAAAAGGGGCAAAGAGGACCTCCATATTCATCAACTAGACTCAATATACTTGAGATTTGGCTTTGGAATCACGTGGTTTGATGAATTTTTGAAGAAGTTATGCTCGTTGCAAAGGCAGAGAATCTCGATGGAGCCGAACTGATCAAGAAAGCCTTTAATATCACCTTAGGGTAAGACCAGACCTCTTGATTCTACAACAGGACTCTTTCTTCTACTTTTTTGGCGGTGGTTTGATTGAAATTGATGAAGATCTCAAGCTTTTATAGTCGTTTCAATGGAGAACTTCGCTGGGGAAGTCGATCGCGGATATCTGGTGCAAGAAAACTCATATCTTTTGATTCTCGTGGTCAAATGATGCAATTTCAATTGGCGTGTCTTCAGAACTCGCCGGAGAAAAATCCAGAAAAAACAGATCGTTGAAAGATGCCCTGGTTTGACCGGAACTCACGATCAAAGATGGCGGACTTCTCGGCAGCCTTTGTTTTGAAGGTAGCGCAAGAAACCTGAAGATTTTGATGGTTTTATGTGGAGAATCGATCGAAACCTGCTCTGATACCATGTTAGAATGAGTGATTATGATTCACCATTGGAGAAGAGAGAATTTTAGAACAAGAAAGGATTTATTTTTATTATTATGAAGAGAATGATTCTTCTTACTTACAAATGAAGAGTACATGTGTTTATATACAGAATTTACAATCCTTGTGTCCAAACAATCCCTATTTAGCGTCATTTATAATTGTTGGCTACAGGTTTAGAAGTTCCTTCATACTCTCCCTTTGGTTTAGAGTATTTACACACTTCTTCTTTCTAACACTTCATACTCTCTTCTTTGTCTTAAACTACTTCTTCTCTTCTTCATTTCAATACCTTGGACACCACAACTTCTTCTCTCCACTCTTCTCTCCATTCTTCTCTATATATAGTTTGTATGCAGACACAATATAACTTAAGTTAAATATATCATCCTTTCTACTCCTCTCTAATGGCATTTATGATCATTGTGTTTTACTCTTTTATGATCTTGCCTAATCTTTCTTAATCTCCAACCATACAATCTCCTATTTCTCTATGTATTTCCGCAAATTCTATCAATCATTCCAGTCACAAATTTGTGACCTCATGAGGTTCAAATTCATGTCTGAAAGACAACAAGATGCGGCACAGCTTTGAAACCATCACAGCCTTGGAAGACGCAACAAAGGCGTGTGAAGAAAAGGAAAGGAGGGAGCAGTGTTTGAGCAATTAAGTTAAAATCAGCCATCAATCTTCATTACCATTCCAAGTGAATACAAAGGAAGATCCTAAACCATTCTTGATATGATATTGAATAAGTGTATCCCTTGTGAATTGATGCACACATGTGCTGCTACTTGAAACAGGTATTACTTGAAGCTTATGTGCTAAGCCAAACTAGTTCAATCCTTGGAAATGACAAGAGTTCAGAAGAGAAAGGGTGACAAATACTAGACATAAGAAGAAGCTCCAGGCTACCTGGCGTAAGGAGGAGTTGCTCACTTGCCATTTAAGGCGGCCATGATCCAGGGTTTATGAATTCCATCAAGATGATCTTAAGATTCATTGACCCACTGGCCAATGCCTAGGCTAAGAAGACTCCACTCTTTTTCCCTTAGCTTGGTTTTGTCCCACTGGGTTTTTCTTGCTATGGTTTTTAATGAGGAAGTTCTTCAAAGTTCCAAACTTGATATATGGATCCCCTATGATCAAGCATGAGGGGGAGTATTAACAAGAAGGAAGAAAAGTAGCTATAACCAAGAAAAAGGTTAGGCTGTGTTCAACATTGTTCAAGCTTAGCATTAGCACATTACCATACTCATAATACTAAGCTTGAGGGGGTGTATTGAAGTGAAGAAATGAGCTTGCAAGAGAAGGCCCCCCATAAGATGCATGGGCATTACTTGAGGAATGAGACGTCCCAACAAGCCCATAAATAAGTCAAACCCATATGTGCACACGCCAAGGACAAGCCCATATGTGTAATTAGACTAAACACGAGAATAGCTTAACAAAGGAGCAGGCCTGAATAACTTAGGATTGGAGCTGGAATACTTAAGGAAACCCAAGCCCAACCAGAAGGCTTCTAGAAGAAAGAAGAAAGCTGCTGGAAGACATTAATGGCGAATAACTTAGGAATGGAAAGAGAGTTAATAGGCTGGAAGTTATTAATGGCGCCTAAAACAAGAATGGAAAGAGAGTAATAGCCAGAATTGTTTGTAGATATTGGACTGAAGAGAGAAAGAGAAGGGCAAATAGGAGGCAGCCCAGGCCGTATGCAAACAAAGAGAGGATAATGAAAAGCCCATCACAGCCAGAACAATGAGGCCATCCTTAAGTTGCATTAGCCCAGACAGAAGGTTGAGGCCCAGGACAGAGGAACATCAGACAGCCCAAGTGTGCACAGGCCCATATACATAACGTAAGGAATGGAGTCCATGAGAATGAGAAGGAAGCCCATCTGTGTGCATGACCTTAAGGGAATGCACGTGTACAAGCCCATGAAGTGACCCAAGGCCTGTTTAGTCTCACCAAGAATGGTCAAACCTTCTAGAAGACTATTTTCCCTCTCACCAATTTGAATAACTCACATGTGGACTTCATTTGAATGTGGTGGCCGTTTATGAGCTGTCCCTTTCACCCCTTGGACACCACAACTTCTTCTCTCCATTCTTTCTCTCTATAAATAGTTTGTATGCAGATACAATTCATATCAAGTGAAATATATCTCCCTTTCTACTCCTCTCTAATGGCATTTTATGATCTTTGTGTTTTACTCTTTTATGATTTTGCCTAATCTTTCTTAATCTCCAACCATACAATCTCCTATTTCTCTTATTATTTCCGCAAATCTCAACATGGTATCAGAGCATTAAGCTCCTGAGATCAATTTTCTTGTTCTTTATGCAAAAGTTTTCGAAAAATCCTTTTAAAAACGTTTTATCCATTGGGTAATAGCTTTACCCAATGGTCCAAAGTTTGAATTTCAAATTGTTTCATGCAATTCTTCTCTTCTCCTCTACAATGATGTTTAAAACTTTGTCTTAAATCTCTCTTAAGGTTCAGAGACAAAGTTTGAAGAAGAGAGAATTCAAAATGGCTTCAACATTTAGGAAGCATTGCTTGGACCAGTGGGTAAACCGTTTTGATTCACTGGTTTCACAGCTATTTAGCCATGAAAACACCTCTTCTTGTGTTGTTCTGATGATCCTAGTGTTTGTTATTATCAGAAAACTTCTTCCTATAAGTTATTTTGGTGATATAACCCTTTAACCAATGGGTAAAGCTAGTGACCATTGGACCATAGGTGTTCTTCTTTGGAAATCATAAACCATGGCTAGATAGGTGACAATGAAGAGGAAGGAATGGTGGCAGTGGCTAAACCGCTTATCCATTGGTCCATTAAGTGTACTCATTTAAGAGTAAAGAACACTTGAGACCAGGATAGGGTTAGTACCATTTGTTTTTCTTTCTTCTTAAGCCCCATCCAATTCTCTAAGTCATTCTTTTAGATTTCAAAAATCAGAAGACAGCCATTTTTGAATTTCTTACAAAAGTTTTATGTTATCCATTTGGACAATAACTTGAACTATTGGGCATTGGTGCCTTTCCTTTGAGAAAGTAAGACACCTCAAGCCATAGTCAACTTTGAAGTTCCATGGATAGCAAACCGCAAGCATTCAACAAACCGCAGCCTTGGACTTGTCTTCTTTCTTATGTAATGAGAGACACTTTAGCTTGCTGTAGCTTGTTGTTCAAGTATTTCGGTTTGTGCTTGTTTGTTATGTATTTAAAACCTTGGACCAAGTTTCCTTTCATGTGAAATGTGGAACAACAAAGTCCATTGAAGTGTGGTTGGAGCTCATGTTGGTAATGCAATAGAGAACCATGTCTAATTTCCTCACTTAGATAGAAAGTATGCTCTGTGGTTGCCACTAGAATGGATCTTCCACATCAGAAATCTTACTAAGCTAATTAAGGATTTCAAGTCATGATGCATCCTATTGCGCCCTTGTGAGGAATTTTGGAAGAGAACCATGGTTGTATGCATTGCATCAGAAACTATGTTGTATCCAAATCCAAATTCTTAATTTAAGAAAGAGAGAATAATGACTTATGTATACCACATCATGTTTCTATTGCTTTACTCTTATGAGTTTAAGTCTTAAAATCATGAGAATCTTGTGTGTGGATGTCTGTATGTGTCTTCTTATGCAGGAAAAGATGTTAATCACTTGTGATGATGAAAAGCAATCCGTGAGAAGGAGTCTCAAAACCAATGAAGGAGAGCAATCCATGAGGGGGAGCCTCCAATTCCAGAAGCATTCAATTATTCAAATCAGCCTCTAAGAAAGAATCACAAAGGCTTAGTATCAAAGCCTTTGTCAAAAGGCTATCTCTAAACTCTTATCTATCTCAGTTTGATTAAAATTCTGATTTAGAATCGTTTAAAAGAGGGAAGTGAACCTTGGTGAACTATGCTTGGCATTTAGGACCATAGATGAATCCAAAAGTCCTCTTCAAAACCACTTAAGGGAAGTGAACCATGTTTTCCTTTACTCTCAAAAGTATAAGGAAACATGATGAATCCAAAAGTCCTTAAGGGATCCTTTTACTCTCAAATTCATTCTCATACTCATTCTTATACTCTCATACAATGGCTCTCATACTCATACTCTTAATTCTGCTTAAACTCAATCAGTCTCTTATAATCTATGGTTTCTCTAATCTCTGGTTACAAATACTCTATACTCTCATTTAAAGCGTGTTGAATCCATTACTTTAGTTCAATTGATCTTGCTACTATCTTATGTGAATTCTTAATTGCACACTTATAGCTTTGATATTCCTCATGGCATACTCAAATTCTTCTTCTTTATGACTTGTTTAAGGGTAAGGAAGACCATGAGAGCCTCAAAGCAAAGATGGCAAGAAGGGATTCATACAAAGCAAAACCAGATCATGAAGGATTAAAGAAGTAAACACATTGGCAAGAAGGGCACCCCCAATACCTTACACATCAGAGCCTATCCTTCAAGGGTACATTCCTGAGTGAAGAAATGGGAGGCCACATATGCTGCATAGAAGGCAGTCAAGCCGTGAACTCATAAGGCAAATTGGCTTGGCATACAAAAGCCAACAAGAAGCAGCCTCCTCCTATCAGAACCTACACCAGAGAGTGTATATTCCTGAAGTTGGAGAGCATGGCTAACTCAAACAAAAAGGCATTCTTGTAGAATGGCGGTCCAAGATCAGTATGGTCATTGATGCTCATCTTTCCAAACTTGACTCAATACTTATTCTCTGAGTCAAGCTTGAGGAGGGGTGAGAATGAGCATCTGATGTATAATCAAGGAACCTAAAGGCGCAAACAATGCAAAGGCTTGTGTTCCACTGAAGTGAAGTTGTCTAGAAGGAGCATTCAAATTCTACCAAGGATAGTGGTAGTCTTGAAGAAAGCATATCAACTCGCTGATATGTCTTGAAGAAAGCATATCAGCATAGGTGTTGGTGTTATTTTCAAAGGAACTGCGCAAATGGTCCTAGGACACTTGGTGATGTGTGCTGGTTATTCTCTGGAGAAGTTGCTAAAAGCACTATATGGTCCTCATCTTCATCATGAAGCTGGAGACTATTTGAATCAATCAAAGAAGCTGTTGAAGAAAGAAACTACAAAGGTGCAGCACAAACTGAGTTAGAACCAAGGGCCGCCATGCTCCTAAAGAAGTAATATGGTGGAAAGTGATGAATCAGCTCAGGATTGTGATTAAATAAGTAACTGAAGATTTGCCACAAGATGTGTTAATCAATCCAGAGTCTCTTCAAACAAGAAAGTGGTTGAAGAAGCTACTAAGAAACTACAAAGGTGTTGAATCAGCTCAGTGACCAAGGAGCACTCTTAAAAGCACTCCTAAAAGACGTGACCAACTAGGCACAGTGTATTTGAAGATGAAGAAGCAGAGAAGGCCAAAGTCTTCATCCTTGGACAAGGCTGACTAACTATGAGAAAGAAGAGGCAGAAAATGTTGGGAACAGAAGAGAAGGTGGTGGCGGATATTTGCAAGACTGGAGACTACTACAGTTGTCTAGAATTCTCAGACTTCATCTGAGAATATGAAGCCTATTGGATTAGACTTCAGGAGCGTCTAAGAACCTGAGAAAGCCACTCACCAATGAAGAAGAATAAGTACATTTAGTACTAATAAGAAGGCGCAAAGAAGCAAGCAACAAGGACCATCAAGCTGTCAGAACCAACAAGTGGACAAGAAGCTGGAATGTGTTGAATCAGCTCAAAAGCCTGAATGATTGTGCCGAGAAATAATCAATCTACCCAAGGAGTTGCCTTGACTAATCAAGTTCAAATGATGGATTGGAGCTAAGGAAGGTTGCATACAAGTGTGGTATCAACAAATTAATCCAAAGACTCCTGGCGTCGCCTGAGAGATGAGGAAGTTCAGAAGTAGAAAACATAACTGGCTAACACTCTTCATCAACATTCCAAACAGATGCAAGGGAAGATCCTAAACCATCCTATATATATTTTTGAATATGTCTATCCCTTGTGAATTGATGCATGCGTTTGTGTGTGCTGAAACAGGTACAGCTTGGAGCTTATGTACCAAGCTGGATCAGTTCAAACCTCACAATGACTGAAGATCAGAAAAGAGGGGGACACAAGCGCTGGGCATAAGAAGAAGCTTCAAGAAACGTGTGAAGCAAGAAGGAAGTTCTTACTTGCCATTTATGGCGGCCATGATCCAGGGTCTATGAAGTTCATCAAGATGATCCTGAGATTCATAGACCAACTGGTCAATCCCTAGGCTAAGAAAACTCCACTCTTTTTCCCTTAGCATTGGTTTTATCCCACTGGGTTTTCCATGCTAAGGTTTTTAATGAGGGAGTTCTTCAAAGTTCCAAGCTTGATCTCTGGATCTTCTATGATCAAGCTTGAGGGGGAGTATTAGAGAGAAGAAAGAAAAGGGAACAAGGTCAGCCAAGTCCAAGCTCAGCATTAGCTCAATACTAAACTCCTAATGCTAAGCTTGAGGGGGAGTATTGGACTGCAGAGAGAAAGAGAAGGTCAAATAGGAGGCAGCCCAGGCCGTATGCAAACAAAGAGAGGATAATGAAAAGCCCATCACAGCCAGAACAATGAGGCCATCCTTAAGTTGCATTAGCCCAGACAGAAGGTTGAGGCCTAGGACAGAGGAACATCAGACAGCCCAAGTGTGCACAGGCCCATATACATAACGTAAGGAATGGAGTCCATGAGAATGAGAAGGAAGCCCATCTGTGTGCATGACCTTAAGGGAATGCACGTGTACAAGCCCATGAAGTGACCCAAGGCCTGTTTAGTCTCACCAAGAATGGTCAAACCTTCTAGAAGACTATTTTCCCTCTCACCAATTTGAATAACTCACATGTGGACTTCATTTGAATGTGGTGGCCGTTTATGAGCTGTCCCTTTCACCCCTTGGACACCACAACTTCTTCTCTCCATTCTTTCTCTCTATAAATAGTTTGTATGCAGATACAATTCATATCAAGTGAAATATATCTCCCTTTCTACTCCTCTCTAATGGCATTTTATGATCTTTGTGTTTTACTCTTTTATGATTTTGCCTAATCTTTCTTAATCTCCAACCATACAATCTCCTATTTCTCTTATTATTTCCGCAAATCTCAACAGTAGAAAGATAGTTAATAGTTAACATCTTAGGTTTGTGCAAGGAATTGTTTATAGGAAGTAAATATGTAGGCTCTTTAATGTATTTATTGTAAGGCTATTACAAATAGCCTAACTTATGTAACCAATTACTCAAGGAAATAATATTATCCTTCATTTATTTTTCATGACGATTTCTGCCATGTCTTACTCTCTCTTGCTCAGTCTCTCTTAATCTCCAACCAAAATCTTATGAAAACTTATTATTCTCTTATTTATTTTCGCAAATTCTAACAAGCTCAACACTCCTCAACCGTGGATTCAAGAAATCAGAATCAGATCACACCTTCTTCATCCTCACAAGCCAGAAAGGTATTATAGTCATTCTCATATATGTAGATGATATTATCATCTCTGGGAATGACAAGGTAGGAATCCTTGATACAAAAACATATCTTAAATCCATATTTGACATTAAAGATTTAGGAGAGCTCAAATATTTTCTTGGTATAGAAGTATGTAGATCAAAGGAAGGACTATTTTTATCTCAGAGAAAATATGCACTTGATCTTTTGAGTGAAGCATTGGAACATGGTGAACCGCATACTCAAGTACCTCAAGGGAGCTCCAGGCCAAGGCATTTGGATGGGTTGTAATGGGAGCTCTGAGATTGTTGGGTACTGTAATGCGGATTGGGCAGGAGACCGTGATGACGGAGATCTACCACGGGGTATTGTACATTCATTTGAGGGAACTTGGTTACATGGAAGAGCAAGAAGCAGAAGATCGTGGCATGCTCTAGTACTGAGGCCGAATACAGAGCAATGAGGAGGCTTACAACAGAGTTAATGTGGCTCAAAAATTTGCTTAAAGACTTGGGAATAGAATCACAAGCTCCTATCACAATACACTGTGATAACCAAGCAGCAATTCACATTGCCTCAAACTCAGTATTTCATGAGAGGACCAAGCACATAGAAGTGGATTGTCACAAGGTCAGAGAGCAAATACAACTTGGAGTTATCTTACCATGCTATACAAAGAGTTCAGATCAGCTAGCTGACATCTTCACCAAGGCAACCAGCCCCAGAGTTTGTGAGTTCATCCATGACAAACTTGGACTTATAAACCTTCCATACAAATAGTCCCCTCAACAAGTGAAGGCCATACTCTTTTTCCATTAGTATGTTTTTATCCCAAAGTTGTTTTTCATACTAAGGTTTTTAATGAGGTGGTTCTTCACTGTTCCAAGACAAACCATTCATCATGGTTTATCTTGAGGGGGAGTATTGAGCTGAATACGAGAATGGACCAAGCTGAATATATGAATAGACATAACACAGCCCGGGACATGGACGGCCCAGCGAGTATACGCTGGACACGGACGGCCCAGCGAAGCATAAGGTGGGATGAGTCAATAAATGGAGAAGGCCCAGATGAATAAGACATGGCCCAAATAGCTACTAACAAGGAACAATGTTCTATAAGAAGTTTAAGCAAGAGGAAGGAACCGTTGGAGTCTCACGCCAAGGAATATCACGTGTGGAAGCAAGTTCCCACCCGTTAGGAGCTGTCACTTTCATGTTTTGGATCCAGCAAGTCCTTCCTTTGTTTATTATTTGTGTCACTGTCTTGTGTAAGCCTAGAGCCTGAAGTGTCTGGCTATAAATGTCTTGTGTCCAAACTCTTCCATTCTCTTCTAAACTCTTAATTCCACAAGTATAAACATTCTTTCATTTAACACTGCTCTGATACCATGATAGTTTGTGAATAAAAGAGTTTATGAGATAAACCAAGAGTGAGCATGAAGAAAAGAAGAAATCACCATTGAAAGAAGAGAAACAAAGTGGATAGATTTTTATTATGTCATTGTTGCATACAAAGGTAGGCTACATAGCCTTAAATAGAAAGCTAGCTAGGTTACCTAGGCTATGGAAAAGCAAATGCACATATAGGACCATTACATGATAGCTTATTAATCATACGCTTTCTTATCACACACACACAAGCTTCCTTATATGCATTCCCTTCCCTTATCACATGACTAGCAAGCTTATACCACTTAGGCTGAGAACACCCTTTGTAGATTCTTTCCAATAATCTCTTGTGTCTAAGTAGCTTATTTCCTTAGGATTTCTTTTCTCTGTCCAAACTCATCTCTCTCTTGCCATTGTTGTACGGTCCATTTTCTTCAAAACAATGTGTTCTACCTCAAAGAAGTGCAAAGAAGATTCATTTCTGCTTCTATCACAACCAGAATTCAAAAGGCTCAAGAAAGGTGTGGCCTTTGCTTTCTTTTCGAAGTGCCGTACTGGTGCGATCCTAGCAAGGCCTAATGAGGATGCTAAGCGACTTCGACATGAAGAAGATCTTGATCATATGGAGCTGGACCAGAACAAGAAAAAAAAAGGACTTAAGAGGCTTGGAACCCATCAATGCCGTGTGGACAAGTGAGAAGGAGACTTTGCACAAACATTGAGCCAAAGCCCATCAGTCAAGCTTGGATAATCCAGCCCAGAAAGGAGAGGAGCTGGATCATGAAGGGAGTTGGATCTGGCCAACCCAGGAAGAGGATTTATCCAATTGGTCGAGAGGTCCAATAACCAGGTTCATAGCAAAAACCCAAAGAAAGCCCATTCTGTAAGTGGCTTGGGCCTGGTTAAGAAGGAAAAGGAAGCCCAAAGTCACTTAAATTAAACCAAGTCTTAATTAAATTAGGAAATAAGTTTCATTAAAATTAAACCTTGAAGTTAGTTAGGTTAGACAAGATATATCATTCTGATATTATCTGTTAGGATTAGATAAGTTAGTTAGGATAGATAAGATATATCATTCTGGTATAATTTTGTTAGGATTAGATTAGTTAGTTAGGATAGATAAGATATATAATTCTGGTATATTCTTTTAGGATTAGATTAGACTATATAGAATATTCTATTCTAGGCATAATCTTGTTATGATTTTCTGCCTATAAAAAGGCATTCACACCCATTGTAAAAAGTACCCACAAATTGTATTAAAAAAGACTGAGAACTTTTGTTCTTCCTCTTTGCATTCTCTGTTTAGCCTAAGAACATTGACTTCTAATCACTACATGCTCTAGTACTGAGGCCGAATACAGAGCAATGAGGAGGCTTACAACAGAGTTAATGTGGCTCAAAAATTTGCTTAAAGACTTGGGAATAGAATCACAAGCTCCTATCACAATGCACTGTGATAACCAAGCAGCAATTCATGAGAGGACCAAGCACATAGAAGTGGATTGTCACAAGGTCAGAGAGCAAATACAACTTGGAGTTATCTTACCATGCTATACAAAGAGTTCAGATCAGCTAGCTGACATCTTCACCAAGGCAACCAGCCCCAGAGTTTGTGAGTTCATCCATGACAAACTTGGACTCATAAACCTTCCATACAAATAGTCCCCTCAACAAGTGAAGGCCATACTCTTTTTCCCTTAGTATGTTTTTATCCCAAAGTGGTTTTTCATACGAAGGTTTTTAATGAGATGGTTCTTCACTGTTCCAAGACAAACCATTCATCATGGTTTATCTTGAGGGGGAGTATTGATCTGAATACGAGAATGGACCAAGCTGAATATATGAATAGACATAACACAGCCCGGGACATGGACGGCCCAGCGAGTATACGCGGGACACGGACGGCCCAGCGAGTATACGCTGGACACGGACGGCCCAGCGAAGCATAAGGTGGGATGAGTCAATAAATGGAGAAGGCCCAGATGAATAAGACATGGCCCAAATAGCTACTAACAAGGAACAATGTTCTATAAGAAGTTTAAGCAAGAGGATGGAACCGTTGGAGTCTCACGCCAAGGAATATCACGTGTGGAAGCAAGTTCCCACCCGTTAGGAGCTGTCACTTTCATGTTTTGGATCCAGCAAGTCCTTCCTTTGTTTATTATTTGTGTCACTGTCTTGTGTAAGCCTAGAGCCTGAAGTGTCTGGCTATAAATGTCTTGTGTCCAAACTCTTCCATTCTCTTCTAAACTCTTAATTCCACAAGTATAAACATTTTTTCATTTAACGCTGCTCTGGTATAATTTTGTTAGGATTAGATTAGTTAGTTAGGATAGATAAGATATATAATTCTGGTATATTCTTTTAGGATTAGATTAGACTATATAGAATATTCTATTCTAGGCATAATCTTGTTATGATTTTCTGCCTATAAAAAGGCATTCACACCCATTGTAAAAAGTACCCACAAATTGTATTAAAAAAGACTGAGAACTTTTGTTCTTCCTCTTTGCATTCTCTGTTTAGCCTAAGAACATTGACTTATAATCACTACAGAGTAGAGTAATTTATGTGTTCTTCCATAACTCCAAAGCAGGGTGAACATGTGCTATAGGAATCTATAAACACCTTCATCTACGCCTGATCGGAGAGCTAGTAGCTTCCAATCCTCCATCTATACCAGTCGTTGCCAAGAAGGAGTGCTAGTAGCCTCCTCTATCGCCAAATCAACCTCCTTCAAGTGGATCCTTTGGTTTTAAAACAAATCAACATACGCCTGATGGTGCGATCGTAGCAAGGCCTAATGAGGATGCTAAGCGACTTGGACATGAAGAGGATCTTGATCAGATGGAGCTGGAACAGAACAAGGAAAACGTGGGTTTAAGAGGCTTGCAACCCATCAATGTCGTGTGGACAAGTGACAAGGAGACTTTGCACAAACATGGAGCCAAAGCCCATCAGTCAAGCTTGGATAATCCGGCCCAGAAAAGAGAGTAAACCAATTGGGCTGGTTTAATTTGTTTGTTCGTTTGTAATTAGTCACTTAAATTGAACCAATTCCTAATTAAATTAGGAAATAAACATGGTTATTTAAAATTAAACATGAAGTTAGTTAGGTTAGACAAGATATATCATTCTGGTATAATCTGTTATGATTAGATATGTTAGTTAGGATAGATAAGATATATCATTTTGGTATAATTTTGTTAGGATTAGATTAGTTAGTTAGGATATATAAGATATATCATTCTGGTATATTATTTTATGATTAGATTAGACTAGATATTTTATGCATAATCTTGTTAGGATTTTTTTGCCTATAAAAAGGCATTCACCCCCATTGTAAAAAGTACCCACAAATTTTATTAAAAAAAAAGACTTTGAGAAATTTTTTCTTCCTCTTTGCTTTCTCTCCTAAGAACATTGACTTCTAATCACTAAAGAGTAGAATAATCTACTGTGATATTCCATAGCTCTAAAGCACGGTGAACCTGTGGTACATCCCTGAATAGGTGATGAATCTCTGGATCACTTGAAGGAGGGTGGTGATGGGATTGGAGGCTACTAGCTCTCCAAAAACGTGGGTGGACTTCTCCTTAGGGTTATGGCTGACCAAAAGGATGATTTGAATCTCCAAAACTCAGGATCAGCCTGTCTACAGTTAAGGGATTCAGATTGTAGCACCTACACCAGGTGATGGTCAATGTTCATAGGCTGAACAGAGAAAACACAAAGGAAGGACACAAAAGCTTGAAAGATTATTTTTTACTAAAATTCGTTGGTGGCTGTACAAGGGGGAAGAAACTGCCTTTTAAAAGCTGAAAACCCTAAATTACTAAACCAAAATGGTTTAGCTTACTAACCCTAATCATAATTGGTCTAGTTTAAGTGTTTTGGTTCAATTTAAGTCATCCAATTACAAATTAAAACAATTAAACCAGCCCAATTGGTTTAATCTCTTTGGACTTCTTTTTTCTTCTTAGCCAGGTCCAAATCACTTATAGAATGGGTTTTCTATGGGCTTTAACCCTAGAATGAGTTAGTGGGCTATTAAACACGTCCTGGGCCTCCTCTTCTTGATCCTCCACGTCCATGAGCTTCTCCTTGTAAGAATATGCGGATTAGTATGTGAACGAATAAAGAGTTTCTGAGTAAGATGAAGAACACAAATATGGAAGACTAAGAGAATTTCATGACAAGAGAGCTGGCGGCTGTTTTTAGAGAATAGAGAAGGATGATTGTATTTCCTTAGATTAGTCACACAGGTTAGAGTATTTATAGCCTAAGTTACAATAAATAAATTAATTACATTAATTAGGCTCACATATTTACTTTCCATAAACTATTTGTTGCCTAAATATAAAAGGGGAAGCAATTAACTTCCTTTCCAAACTTGATTAATCAACATCCAAGGCCATTAAAGTCTCCCAGCCGCCTGTATCTTTCTTCTAGAAGTCTTCTGGTTGGGCTTGGGCTTCCTTAAGCATTCCATCTCCAAGCCTAAGTTAGTTGAGCCTTTTCCTTGCTAAGCTGCTGTCGTGTGTAGTTTAATACTCCCCCTCAAGCTCAACCATGATGAATAGTTAAGCTTGAAACCATAAAGACTAACCTCATTAAAAACATTAAGATGCAAAACCCTTTGGGACAAAAACATCTTACGGGAAAAAGAGTATGGATCTTATGGTTAGGGGGTTCCCTTGTTGGGAAGGTTTATGAGTCCAAGTTTTGGAGAGATGGACTCACATACCTTTAAACTTGCGGATTTGGTGAATACATCTGCAAGTTGATCCGAGCTCCTTGTGTAACATGGTAGGACAATTCCTTGCTCCACTACTTGTTTCACTTTGTGGCAGTCTACTTCAATGTGCTTGGTTCTCTCATGAAACACATTGTTGGATGCTATATGTATAGCAGCTTGGTTGTCACAATGCATGGTGATTGGTGTTGTGACTTTTATGTTTAGATCCTTGAGCAGATTCTTGAGCCAGGTAAGTTATGTGGTGAGCTTCCTCATGGCTCGGTATTCAGCTTCAGCATTTGAACAAGAGACCACCTTCTGCTTCTTTGTTTTCCAAGTAACTAGGTTGCCTCCAATGAATGTGCAATAACCGGTAGTTGATCTCCTATCATTCCAGTCTCCCCAATCAACATCACAGTAGCCCACTATTTCAGAGCTTCCGTTGCGCCCCATCCAGATGCCTTGGTCGTGTGTCTCTTTTAGGTATCTTAAGATCCGGTCCACCATGTTCCAGTGATGCACCTTTGGGGCTTGCATATGTCGACCGACAGTGTGTAATTTGGCTACTGGTGCAAATGTGTTATTGTAGTTTTCTCCATAGGTCTGAGTGAAACCTCTTGCAACTAGTCTTGCCTTGTATCTTTCTATCTCTCCATTGCTTTTGTATTTAATGGTAAAGATCCATCTGGAGCTCACTGTCCTATTGTCCTTAGGTAAGCCGGCCTCATCCCAAGTGTGGTTGATTTCCATGGCATTGCATTCAGCCTTAACTGCATCTCTCCACACATTAAGCTCCTTTGCTTCCTCATAGTTTCTTGGTATATGTTCTTGGTTGAGGACTGCTGCAAATGCTTGATGTTCTAAGGGAATATGAGCTAGGGAGCAAACTGCTTGAGTTAGATGAGCTACTGCTTGGGCATTGTAGTATACTCTTGTGTTCATCCAATTTGAAGCTGGTTGCCTCACTCTTTGACTCCTTCTAAGAACCACTGGATTGTCTTGTTGGACCGCCTGTTCTGCCTGTTCTTCTTCTTGTTCTTGTTGTTCCTCCTCAGGTTCGGATTGATCATGGATGTGTGGGCTTGTTTCTTGGTTGCTCTGTCCAAGTTCAAGCTCATCAACTTCTGTGCCTCTCTTATGATCAAGCGAACTAGCCGAAGGTGTACTAGATGGAGAAGTGATTGGCGGTTCTTGGGAAGTTGGCTTTGGTGGTTTTGGTAATGTTATCCCAAGATTCTCCATAAGGTGCCTGAGGTTGGTGGATCGGTCCGAGGTAGATTGGGAGAGGTCTTTGAGATCATCCCAATTCTTTCCTTCATAGAATCCTTTTGATTATACAAATTGCACATCTCTGGATACAAGTACCTTTCTAGTATATGGATTGTAGCACTTGTATCCCTTTAGAGTAGTTGAATAGCCAATGAACATGGCATTAACACTCTTGGCTTCCAATTTATTTCTTTGTTCTCCTGGAACAAGTACATAACACACACACCCAAAGACTCGTAAGTGTAATAATTTGAGGAAATAAATAGAGAAATAGGAGATGTTGTATAGTTGGAGATTAAGAGAGATTAAACAAGATTATAAAAGAGTAAAACATAAAGAGTATAAAATGCAATTAGAGAAGTAAAGAACAATATATTTCACTTAGGTTTACAAATGGGAGATGCTACATATTTATAGATAGACACAAAGAGTGAAATGAGTTTGAATTTGAATTAAGCTGCTGGATCCAAGGTAGTGAAAGTGACATGTCTCAACAGCTATTTGCTTAAGTTGAAAATATGACTTTGGTTCTCCATTCTTTTACGTAAGTGTAGAAGAGTTCCACTCTTCTAGAAGCTTTGTCTCCTTAGGCGTGATCATATGGGAAGCTTATGGGCTTGTAGACTTCACATGGGCTGGACTGGACAGACATTACTTGATCTGGGCTTGACTGGATAAACATTAGCCTAACTTGCTCTGGGCTGGACTGGTGTTCTAGCTGAGATGGGCTGGGATGAGATATAATTTATAAGAGTATAGAGTATATAGAGTGAGTATCTAGAGATTAGAGTATAGTAACCAAGATTATAAGAGACTGATTGAGTATCAGCAGAATTAAGAGAATAAGAATGAGACAGAGAGTAAAAGGATCCCTTAAGGACTTTTGGATTCATCATGCTTCCTTATACTTTTGAGAATAAGGGAAAACATGGTTCACTTCCCTTAAGTGGTTTTGAAGAGGACTTTTGGATTCATCTATGGTCCTAAATGCCAAGCATAGTTCACCAAGGTTCACTTCCCTCTTTTAGACAATTCTAAATCAGAATTTCAATGAAATTGAGATAGATATGAGTTTAGAGATAGCCTTTGACAAAGGCTTTGATACTAAGTCTTTGTGATTCTGTTCTTAGAGGCTGGTTCGAGTAACTGAATGGTTCTGGAATTGGAGGCTCTCTTTCATGGATTGCTCTCCTTCAGTGGCTTTGAGATCCCTTCTCACGGATTACTTCTCAACATCAAAACTGATTAACATTTTTCCTGCATAAGAAGACATATAAAGACATCCACACAAAATTCTTATGATTTCAAGGCTTAAACTCATAAGAGTAAAGCAATAGAAACATGATGTAGTATACATAAGTCATTGTTCTCTCTTCCTTAAACTAAGAATTTGGATTTGGATACAACATAGTTTCTGATGCAATGCATACAACCATGGTTCTCTTCCAAAATTCCTCACAAAGGTGCAATAGGATGCACCATGACTTGAAATCCTTAATTAGCTTAATGAGATTTCTGACGTGGAAGATCCATTCTAGTGGCAACCACAGAGCATACTTTCTATCTAAGTGAGGAAATTAGACATGGTTCTCTATTGTATCACCAACATGAGTTCCAACCACACTTCAATGGACTTTGTTGTTCCACATTTCACATGAAAGGAAACTTGGTCCAAGGTTTTAAATACAAAAAAAGACAAACAAGCACAAACCAAAATACTTGAACAACAAGCTACATCAAGCTAAAGTGTCTCTCATTACAAAAGAAATGAGACAAGTCCAAGGTTTTGGTTTTAGTTAAATGCTTAAGGTATCCATGGACATTCAAAGTGGACTATGGCTTGAAGTGGCTTACTTTCTCAAAGAAAAGGCATCAATACCCAATAATCCAAATTTATCGTCCAATGGTTAATATGGAACTGTTTTTGAATTTCCAAAACAATTAGGACTACATTTTTAGAAATCCAAGAGTGTGACTTAGAGGATTATATGGAGCTTAAAAAAGACAAATACTAGAGAATGTTGCTAATCCACATGGCCAAAAGTGTTCTTTACTACTTAAAAGACCAATAGATAAACAATTTATGCAAACATTCATTTCTTTCTCTTCTTTTGTGATTCACAACCACAGCCACCATTATTTCCTCTTCATTGTCACCTATCTAGCCCAGTTTATGATTTCCAAAGACAAACACCCATGGACCAATAGTCACTAGCTTTACCCACTGGTTAAATGGTTGAATCACCAAAATAACTTATGGGAAGACGTTTTCTGGTGATTATAAAGACTAGGATCATCAGAACAACACAATAAATGTGTTTTTTGTGGCTAAAGAGCTGTGAAACCAGTTAAGCAAAACGGTTTACCCACTGGTCCAAGCAATGCTCCCTAAATGTTGAAGCAATTTTGAATTCTTCCTCTTCTTCAAGCTTTGTCTTAGAACCATAAAAGAGATTCAAGACAGAGTTTTATACACCATTATAGAGGAGAAGAGTAGAGTTGCATGAAACAATTTGAATTTCAAACTTTGGACCATTGGGTAAGGTTATTACCCAATGGACAAAACAATTTTACAAGGATTAGTTAAATGGTTTTAGTTGAATCAAGCAAATTCATATCTTCCCTTGAAATAAATTCAAATGGAGTTAGGTCCTCCAAGACTTTTGTAGGTAGGCGATTGATGAGATAACAAGCTGTGACAATGGCATCTCCCCAAAATTTCTTTGGAACATTGCTTTGGAACATGATGGACCTTGCCACCTCCATGAGATGTCGGTTCTTCCTTTCAGCCACTCCATTCAGTTGCGGTGTGTATAAACAGCTAGTTTGGTGGATGATTCCATGTTTGTCCAAGTATTGCTTATATACTAGACTTGTGTATTCCCCTCCATTATCTGATCTAAAGATTTTGATCTTGGCATTGTAATGGTTAGTCACAGATGCTTGAAACTTAGTAAATGCTTCTAGGACCCTATCTTTTGTAGGTAACAGTGTTAACCAGGTATATTTTGATTTTTGATCTATAAATGTGACAAAGTACTTATGATTATGCCTAGACATGCATGGTGAAGTCCAAACATGAGAGTGAATAAGATCAAAACAATTTTCATAAATAGTTGAAGACTTGGGAAACACTGATCTACAATGTTTTCCAAGTATACAAGCTTCACATTCATTATTTTAAAAGACATGCTTGGCAATAATAGTTCTAAGGCCCTATAATTAAAAGCAATAGATAGAGTTGAGTCTGGTTGTATGTCTTCAACTACATACAAATCATTCTTGGACACTCCTTTTCCAAGAACTTTATTGGTCTTAATATCCTGAAAAAAAACATCATTAGGACCAAAGATTGCATAGAAATTAAGATCAGAGGTTGTCTTCTTAACACTTAGTAAGTTGGAGGTGAATGTAGGCATATAGAAGGCAGTTGATTCTTTATCAAACAACTTAAGGTTCCCAATTCCTCTAATTGGTATCTTATCTCCATTAGATATTAATACATCTCCTAAAGCCGGTTCTATATTTCTCTTTAGATTCTTATCACTAATCATATGATGAGAGGCTCATGTGTTGAAATGAAGAAGAGAAGAAGTAGTTTAAGACAAAGAAGAGAGTATGAAGTGTTAGAAAGAAGAAGTGTGTAAATACTCTAAACCAAAGGGAGAGTATGAAGGAACTTCTAAACCTGTAGCCAACAAACATAAATGACGCTAAATAGGGAGTGTTTTGACACAAGGATTGTAAATTCTGTATATAAACACATGTACTCTTCATTTGTAAGTAAGAAGAATCATTCTCTTCATAATAATAAAAATAAATCTTTTCTCTCTAAAACTCTCTCTTCTCCAATGGTGAATCATAATCTCTAATTCTAACATGGTATCAGAGCAGGTTTCGATCGATTCTCCACATGAAACCTTCAAAATCTTCAGGTTTTTTGCGCTACCTTCAAAACCAAAGCTGCCGAGAAGTCCGCCATATTTGATCGTGAAATCCGGTCAAACCACAGTATCTTTCAAAGATCTGTTTTTCTGGATTGTTCTCCGGCGAGTTCTTAAGACACGCCAATTGGAATTGCATCATATTACCACGGGAATCAAAAGATATGAGTTTTCTTGCACCAGACATCCGCGATTGACTTCCTCCGCGAAGGTCTCCATTGAACGACCATAAAAGCTTGAACTTCATCAATTTCAATCAAACCACCGCCAAAAATGTAAAATAAAGAGTAATGTTGAAGAATCAAGAGGTCCGGTCTTACCCTAAGGTGATAGAAAAGGTGGGAATATTGTTTTCGAAGTCTTGTTGGTTATTGAAAACGGTTTTAACCTCTGAATACTCTAAACCAAAGGGAGAGTATGAAGGAGCTTCTAAACCTGTAGCTAAACAAGCATAAATGACGCCTAATAGGGAGTGTTTTGACACAAGGATTGTAAATTCTCTATATAAACACATGTACTCTTCATTTGTAAGTAAGAAGAATCATTCTCTTCATAATAATAAAAATAAATTCTCTCTCTCTAAAACTCTCTTCTCCAATGGTGAATCATAATCTCTAATTCTAACATGGTATCAGAGCAGGTTTCGATCGATTCTCCACATGAAACCTTCAAAATCTTCAGGTTTTTTGCGCTACCTTCAAAACCAAAGCTGCCGAGAAGTCCGCCATATTTGATCGTGAAATCCGGTCAAACCACGGTATCTTTCAACGATCTGTTTTTTTGGATTGTTCTCCGGCGAGTTCTTAAGACACGCCAATTGGAATTGCATCATATTACCACGGGAATCAAAAGATATGAGTTTTCTTTCACCAGACATCCGCGATTGACTTCCTCTGCGAAGGTCTCCATTGAAGCGACCATAAAAGCTTGAAATCTTCATCAATTTCAATCAAACCACCGCCAAAAATGTAAAATAAAGAGTCATGTTGAAGAATTAAGAGGTCCGGTCATACCCTAAGGTGATAGATAAGGTGGGAATATTGTTTTCGAAGTCTTGTTTGTTATTGAAAATGGTTTTAACCTCTGAATACTCTAAACCAAAGGGAGAGTATGAAGGAACTTCTAAACCTGTAGCCAACTAACATAAATGACGCTAAATAGGGAGTATTTTGACACAAGGATTGTAAATTCTGTATATAAACACATGTACTCTTCATTTGTAAGTAAGAAGAATCATTCTCTTCATAATAATAAAAATAAATCTTTTCTCTCTAAAACTCTCTCTTCTCCAATGGTGAATCATAATCTCTAATTCTAACATGGTATCAGAGCAGGTTTCGATCGATTCTCCACATGAAACCTTCAAAATCTTCAGGTTTTTTGCGCTACCTTCAAAACCAAAGCTGCCGAGAAGTCCGCCATATTTGATCGTGAAATCCGGTCAAACCACAGTATCTTTCAAAGATCTGTTTTTCTGGATTGTTCTCCGGCGAGTTCTTAAGACACGCCAATTGGAATTGCATCATATTACCACGGGAATCAAAAGATATGAGTTTTCTTGCACCAGACATCCGCGATTGACTTCCTCCGCGAAGGTCTCCATTGAACGACCATAAAAGCTTGAAATCTTCATCAATTTCAATCAAACCACCGCCAAAAATGTAAAATAAAGAGTCATGTTGAAGAATCAAGAGGTCCGGTCTTACCCTAAGGTGATAGAAAAGGTGGGAATATTGTTTTCGAAGTCTTGTTGGTTATTGAAAACGGTTTTAACCTCTGAATACTCTAAACCAAAGGGAGAGTATGAAGGAGCTTCTAAACCTGTAGCTAAACAAGCATAAATGACGCCTAATAGGGAGTGTTTTGACACAAAGATTGTAAATTCTCTATATAAACACATGTACTCTTCATTTGCAAGTAAGAAGAATCATTCTCTTCATAATAATAAAAATAAATTCTCTCTCTCTAAAACTCTCTTCTCCAATGGTGAATCATAATCTCTAATTCTAACATGGTATCAGAGCAGGTTTCGATCGATTCTCCACATGAAACCTTCAAAATCTTCAGGTTTTTTGCGCTACCTTCAAAACCAAAGCTGCCGAGAAGTCCGCCATATTTGATCGTGAAATCCGGTCAAACCACGGTATCTTTCAACGATCTGTTTTTCTGGATTGCATCATATTACCACGGGAATCAAAAGATATGAGTTTTCTTGCACCAGACATCCGCGATTGACTTCCTCCGCGAAGGTCTCCATTGAAGCGACCATAAAAGCTTGAAATCTTCATCAATTTCAATCAAACCACCGCCAAAAATGTAAAATAAAGAGTCATGTTGAAGAATCAAGAGGTCCGGTCATACCCTAAGGTGATAGAAAAGGTGGGAATATTGTTTTCGAAGTCTTGTTGGTTATTGAAAATGGTTTTAACCTCTGAATACTCTAAACCAAAGGGAGAGTATGAAGGAGCTTCTAAACCTGTAGCTAAACAAGCATAAATGACGCCTAATAGGGAGTGTTTTGACACAAGGATTGTAAATTCTCTATATAAACACATGTACTCTTCATTTGTAAGTAAGAAGAATCATTCTCTTCATAATAATAAAAATAAATTCTCTCTCTCTAAAACTCTCTCTTCTCCAATGGTGAATCATAATCTCTAATTCTAACATGGTATCAGAGCAGGTTTCGATCGATTCTCCACATGAAACCTTCAAAATCTTCAGGTTTTTTGCGCTACCTTCAAAACCAAAGCTGCCGAGAAGTCCTCCATATTTGATCGTGAAATCCGGTCAAACCACAGTATCTTTCAAAGATCTGTTTTTCTGGATTGTTCTCCGGCGAGTTCTTAAGACACGCCAATTGGAATTGCATCATATTACCACGGGAATCAAAAGATATGAGTTTTCTTGCACCAGACATCCGCGATTGACTTCCTCCGCGAAGGTCTCCATTGAAGCGACCATAAAAGCTTGAAATCTTCATCAATTTCAATCAAACCACCGCCAAAAATGTAAAATAAAGAGTCATGTTGAAGAATCAAGAGGTCCGGTCTTACCTTAAGGTGATAGAAAAGGTGGGAATATTGTTTTCGAAGTCTTGTTGGTTATTGAAAATGGTTTTAACCTCTGAATACTCTAAACCAAAGGGAGAGTATGAAGGAGCTTCTAAACCTGTAGCTAAACAAGCATAAATGACGCCTAATAGGGAGTGTTTTGACACAAGGATTGTAAATTCTCTATATAAACACATGTACTCTTCATTTGTAAGTAAGAAGAATCATTCTCTTCATAATAATAAAAATAAATTCTCTTTCTCTAAAACTCTCTCTTCTCCAATGGTGAATCATAATCTCTAATTCTAACATGGTTTCAGAGCAGGTATCGATCGATTCTCCACATGAAACCTTCAAAATCTTCAGGTTTTTTGCGCTACCTTCAAAACCAAAGCTGCCGAGAAGTCCGCCATATTTGATCGTGAAATCCGGTCAAACCATGGTATCTTTCAACGATCTGTTTTTCTGGATTGTTCTCTGGCGAGTTCTTAAGACACGCCAATTGGAATTGCATCATATTACCACGGGAATCAAAAGATATGAGTTTTCTTGCACCAGACATCCGCGATTGACTTCCACGGGATTCTCTGCCTTTGCAACGAGCATAACTTCTTCAAAACTTCATCAAATCACGTGATTACAAAGCCAAATCTCAAGTATATTGAGTCTAGTTGATGAATCTGGAGGTCTTATTTTCCCCTTTTCAAGTTTTGTAGTTTTCTTGCTCGATTTCTTGCAATCGGTCTAGTTTCGTTCTCTTCTGGGTAATTGACTTCAATCTCTTAATTTTCTCGATCTGTTTCTAATCTTGGACGATCAAATCTTAGTTTAGGATCTTTTGAAGAGGTTCAGAAAGTTTGATTGCAATCCAATCATTTTTTTACTTCAAGAAAGTGTTTCTTGCAAGATAAGAAAAATTTCAAATTTGAAGAAAAGGTGGGAATATTTTTTTCGAAGTCTTGTTGGTTATTGAAAACGGTTTTAACCTCTGAATCATCTATGTCTGAGTAGAAAAGAGACGGTATAGCAGTTAGCAAGTTGTTTGGATCCAAGGCTCACTCGCCCTTAGCAAGAAGTTGGTGCGTGAACTTCTGTTTCTTGGAGCGGTTGTTTCTGGTCATCTATAAGAGTTTATTCACGTGTTAATGGTTTGAAAACTTGAGGAGAAGGTGTCTTATCAAGTGGATAATGAACTAATCAAGCCATATAAGGCGTTGCTCATATTTGTTTTAGGTTTAACATGCATACACTCATGGAGTTTGCAAAAGGAATAAACTATCTTCTTGTGGTCAAGAATGGATGAAAAATGCAAGGAAGAGAGGTTTGAAGAAAGGATAAACCTTCTAAGAAGGAAGTTTCAAATGATTCTACATAGGTTGCTGATCCAAAGAAGGAGGTATTGCTTCACCACCAAAGGCGCTTTCAAAGAAAGGGAGTGCCTAGATCAGAACCAGTTCCTAAACTCAAATGCAAATACCTAGTATCAAAGTCTTATGCATTCAGGCTATTTTTAAACTTTTATCCAACTATTTTGTTGATTTCACTGATGATTGTGTGAGTTAGAACTCTAGAAAATCTGGTATCTAGGTGGTTAGTAAATCATGAATTCTATTGAATTGTGTTCATGTATTTAGAAATTGTTAAAATGGTACATTTGAACCTAGTTTAGCTAGCTGAATCATTTGTTCATGCATTGCATTAATCCTAAGGGAAGAGAACCTTTTCTTTTGCTTAGAACAAAAAGTTTAAAATGGCATGTTGAATGATGAGGACATCATACCAACGACTGCACCACAAGTTCCACCAGGACCACTGACACGCTCCAAGGCTCGAGCCTTGGGAGACAAGTTCAACCAGCTAATGGAGAAAGCAGACACCCAGGAGACCACAGATGCAGACCCACCAGAAGGCTCAAGAGTTCATCAAGGCCCATTTGATTCAGGTAAGTAACATTGGAGGTTCCTACTCGAAGACTCTTCCACCTCCGGTGTCTTTACCATCACCATTCGGTAAAGACACCAAAAGAAGTGCTAAGAAATTGTACTCTTTTTCCTGTCTTCGGTTTTGTCCCACTGGGTTTTCCGGAGAAGGTTTTAATGAGGCAATACTCTTAGTGCGCAAGACGATGAAGACTTGTTCACACAATCCGCCACACTTCACAAGTCTTAGTCAAATTCGGCCTTATCTCATCAACAAGGCTAATCTATCTTACTTCTTCATTATTTAGACTAAGTATAAGTTTAGGGCCTTAAGCCCATATTTTTTGATGTTTAAGTTATTTGACCTTAATACCATGTCTTTCTACAGCAAAAAGAACTACATGTTGTTTTTATTGGAACTATTTATTGTTTGGGTAAAACATCATGTTGTTTACCCTAAGTTGTAACTATAAGGCCTATATAAGACTCATCACTTGCAAGTAATAAGACAACACAATTTTTGCAAACATAAAACCTAGTCTCATTGTCAATTAACGGCTGCCTACTCCCCTTGGAGAGTTAGTCTCGTTCTTCTTGTTCCAAGAAGAACAACTTGGTGTATCACAAGTCTTCTGCAGCTTGTGTGGTCCTTTCAATCCACCCAATATATCAAACTCGCTTCTGAAGGTCTATCGATCAGCAGTTGCACTACCAATATGTTGGAATGAAGAAGAAATGATGAAAGATGAAAGCCTTTAATTAATGTATAAAGGCGTGAAGTGTTAATGTCAAAGGGGAATGTCTAAGGCTTGTTTGTGTTCTAGTTTTATGTTATCCTTGTAGCCATTCATGTATAAGGCAATCCTTGTATCCAAACAAGCCTAGACTAGAATAGTATAAATAACTATCTCCCTTCACATTTGTCACTAAGAGAAATTATTCTCTCATCATTATGAATAAAAATATTCTTTCTCTCATTCTTTTGTCACTAAAATTCTCTCTCTATTCTCTTGATCAATGGTGAACCTAAATCTATTATTCTTTCACAATAAGCTTACATCCTTGAATCCAAAAGTCCTTAGGCAGTGTTTAAAATTAAGTTTGGTTACTCTTACTCAATCTCTTTCACTCACTATTTTTTGTTTAGAATCTGCCTATTCTCAACAGGTTCAAAAGCTTAAGATGGGAGTTGATGTTTTGCTTCATTGTCTAATATAGGCAAAAGAGAGCAAGTGAAAAAAGGCACAGCACATGGAGAAGAAGTTAGAACCAATGGCCACCAAGAACAGCCACCACAAATAGTGGAGAGGAAAGACTGGTGGAATGTGATGAATCAACTCTCCCATGGAGTCAAGTGTCATTTGGAGTGTGCTTGAAATGTAAATCAACTAAGCACACATGCAGCAGGATCAGATCATAATCAATCACAAAGGAGGAATACTCACAAAGACTTAATATCAAAATCTTTGCAAAGGCTATCTCTAAACCTTTTTCTTATTCCTTGATTGATTATGTTTCTCATTTAGAAATGTTCATAGGATGAAAGAGAACCTAGGAAGACTATGCATTGCATTTAGAACCTAGATGGATCCAAAATTCACCTTGACATTCATCATAATTCTCTATTATTCTTCATCATTCTCTTAATTCTCACATAGGTCTCATATATTCTACTTAAAATCATATACTTTTAAATCTTCAAATCTCATATTCTTCATATTCTCCAATACTTAAAAACTCTTAATTCTCAAGATATACAATATGTGTATGCTCATTCTTCCAAACTTGACTCTTTTTCTTAGTGTCAAGCTTGTAGGGGGAAAGGAAATGAGCATTCAATGCTGGTACAAGTGGCGCATGAAGTTGGAGATTCTAAGCTGGTCGAAGGTGCTGGCCGTGCTAAGGTGTCCGGTTCAAGAAATCTCATGCAAAGATGCTGGTACAAGGCCGGGCTTCGCTGAATGATGGATCGTGGTTGTGTCGGTTTGTTTGCTGGTCTTGCTGAAGACAAGGGGACGTGCTGTGCTAGAGCTGATAGAGTGTGCCGAGCTAAACAAGAAGTGTTGTTAAGCACTACACATTCATGCCGAGTCAAAGTCTGATCATACAAGAACAAGCCATGCATGTGCCTGACTGGGCACAGTTCATCCCATGCTATTCATTCTACACTAGATCTGGTTCCTGTAAAGCTGGAGCTGGATTTGATGGAGCAAACAGAGCTGAAGCTGAATCTGGAGGTGCAAATAAGGACAATCATATTCAGGGTGTGTCTGGCACATACAAGGACAACACAAGAAGTGGGTCTGGTGCAAACAAGGACATTCAAAGATTAGTCTGGCGCATTCAAGGGCTTCCAAGCTGTCTGCCAAAACCAAGTGAGCATAAGAAGTGTGCTCAGTCTGAATCTCCATGGAGGCTGCAAGGAAAGTCATCCAAATCATCTGTAATAAACTGATGATAGAACCAATGGCCATCAAGCTATCAAGTCTCATGGAGAAGGAGTAAGATGGTGGAAAGTGTTGAATCACCTCAGGACAAAATTCTCTCATCAAAGGTTCTATCTAGGATAAGTTCTTTAACTCTATGATTTTAGGTTGAGAATTTGGCTAGATATTATACTTGATACCAGACTTCATATTATTCAAGTTCTAGAATACTAATCATTATTTTTGAGTTGCTATGATGTTTTAGATCAGGAAGTGATAAAAACAGTCATAAGCATGACTTACCCTACATCAATTAGTGGAAGCATAGTGGGAAAGTGTATTAGGAGATAAGTGTGTGCTCACTCTACTCTAGCTTAACTCTACAATCTTATTCTCTTGAGTTAGGCTTATTCAAAGTAGAAAGTGAAGCAAAATGAAACTGGTCAAAGGAGATATAAAACATATAAGGGAAGAGAACCATGTGATCATGATGAATCCAGAAGAGAACCATGTGATCATGATGAATCCAAAGACCTTAATGTGGAGTCCTTAGAGAACCACACTGGTCTAGATCATATCATACAAACCGCCATCCACTTGTATAAATGGGAAGTTAAAATCATTCTTATATTATAATACATTGGTTTATCTTGTGAGAATTGATACATGCATATATATATGTTTATGTGAAACAGGTTTAAATTGAAGACTTTAAGGAAAGCTGAATCAAAATTACCTCTTAAAGACAAAGAGTCAAAAGAAAGGGGGAAAAATAGATTAGACTTAAAAATGAGCTTCAAGTCAACCATTCACAATCAAATTCATTAAGGCCTTTATCCAAGGATCTATGGAGCTCTCTGGTGAATTTAAAGCTCATAGATTCAATGGCCAACCCCTAAGCTAAGAAGACTTCACTCTTTTTCCCTTAGTATTGGTTTTGTCTCAAAGGGTTTTCCATACTAAAGTTTTTAATGAGAAAATTCTTTAAGGTTACAAGTTTGGTTTCTATGAACATTAATCAAGTTTGAAAGGGAGTAAAAGAGGAAGAAGGAGGGAGTCTCTTCATCTTTGCAAATTCAACCATTCACCCATGCTTAAAGTTGAGGGGGAGTGTTGAAATGAAGAAGAGAAGAAGTAGTTTAAGACAAAGAAAAGAGTATGAAGTGTTAGAAAGAAGAAGTGTGTAAATACTCTAAACCAAAGGGAGAGTATAAAGGAGCTTCTAAACCTGTTGCCAAACAAGCATAAATGACGCCTAATAGGGAGTGTTTGGACACAAGGATTATAAATTTTCTATACAAACATATGTACTCTTCATTTTTAAGTAAGAAGAATCATTCTCTTCATAATAATAAAAATAAATCATTTTCTCTCTCTAAAACTCTCTCTTCTCTAATGGTGAATCATAATCTCTCATTATAACATCCTGAGTCTACAATAACTGGTTTAGAGGTATTTAAAGCTTGGAATGAGTTACCAGAGAGGTTCGATTCTTTAAGTGCCTTGACCAGTGCATCAAGGTCGAATTTCCTCACAAATTCTTGTTGGAATGTTGCAAGTGCTTTCCCACCTCCCTCAGTGATTGGCGTGAATGAGCTGTGGGCTTGCCTTGTTCCTTGGTTCAAGAGTTACTTCTTGAGTGAGGTTGGCTCTTGGTTGTTTCCCACTTTTGGCTTTAAGTGTGGATGGAGGATCCAGCACTTGTCCTTGGTATGCCCTTCCTTCTTGCAGTGGTCACAATATGCCCTCCTTTCTCCACGATTTAAGCCTCCCTTATGGTACACAGATGCTTTGTTGGCTGAGATGAGTTCTCCTTTGCCTCCAAAGAGACCAAGTGAACCTTGTTCCTTCTGAATCTTATTACAGACTTCTTCAAGACTTGGAAGAGTGTCTGACCTTAGGAGGTGTTTGATGAGATCATTGTAGGAGGAATGTAAAGTCAATAGAAGTCCAAAGACTTTATCTTGCTCACGCCTCTCATTCAGAACCATGGGATCCACTGTGCTTGGTCTAAGCATTTCAAGTTCAGCCCATAAGGATCTGAATTTACCAAAGTGTTAAGTGAACTCAATGTCTTCTTGAGTTAACTCATTGATGGCTTTCTTAACTTCAAACACATGGCTGAGGTTAGAGGTGGTGCCATAAACGTTTTGAAGGGTCTCCCATAGCTCTTTGGCTGTCTCACAGTTGGAGTATGCTTCAAGGATAGTTGATTCAAGTGAGTTTTGAATCACAGATAGGACTAGTTGGTCTTCTTGAAACCACCTGTCTTCATTGGTGATAGCCACTTCCTGACCAGTTCCTTCAACCGTGACAATAGGTGCTTCACTCCTAAGGATGCGACTTTATAACCCACGCCTACATAGCACTGTCTTGGTGCTTCTAGCCCATAGGAGGTAATTAACCCCTTTAAAAGTTACTGGAACAACAACTCTTGTGCCTTCCATGATGATACAAACAATTTAGGTGATGAAAGAGTAGAATGAAGTGTTTTTAAGAAATAAATAATCATAACGTCTCACAACTCAGCACCACAAGGATTTGAGGATTGTTCAATCTCAGAGTGAGGAGATTAGGAAGATTTATTTGAAGGGCACAGAGATTTTGAGATTATAAGAGCCAAGGCTCTGATACCATGTAAGAATATGCGGATTAGTATGTGAAAGAATAGAGTTTTTGAGTAAGATGAAGAACACAAGTATGGAAGACTAAGAGAATTTCTTGACAAGAGAGAGAGAGAGAGAGCTGGCAGCTGCTTTTAGAGAATAGAGAAGGATGATTGTATTTCCTTGACAGATTAGTTACATAGGTTAGAGTATTTATAGCCTAAGTTACAATAAATACATTAATTACATTAATTAGGCTCACATATTTAATTTCTATAAACTATTTGTTGCCTAAATATAAAAGGGGAAGCAATTAACTTCCTTTCCAAACTTGATTAATCAACATCCAAGGCCATTAAAGTCTCCCAGCCGCCTGTATCTTTCTTCTAGAAGTCTTCTGGTTGGGCTTGAGCTTCCCTAAGTATTCCAGCTCCAAGCCTAAGTTAGTTAGCCTTCTCCTTGCTAAGCTGCTGTCGTGTGTAGTTTAATAGATCCCATTCTAAGTTGGTGGCGAGGGATACGATGACCCTAACAGTGTGAAGCTTGGAAACTGGAGCAAAGGTGTCCCTATAGTCATCCCCATACGTCTGAGTGAAGCCCCTGGCTACAAGCCTTGCCTTGTATCTCTCAATTTCCCCATTGCTTTTGTATTTGATTGTGAATACCCATTTGAAGCTTACTACCTTCTTGCCTTTTGGTAAATCAGACTCATCCCAAGTATGATTCCTCTCCATAGCAAGTTTTTCATCAGTGACAGCTTCTTTCTATACTTTATGATCCTTGGCCTCATCATAATTCTTGGGCACAAATTCTTGATCCAGATTTGCAATGAAAGCTTGATGTTCCTGAGGGATGTGCACCACGTTACATACTGCCTGTTCTGGATGTGCCATGGCCTGATAGTTGTAGTAAACACTGATGTTCTTCCAGTGTCCAGGTGGAAACTTTACCCTCTTACTCCTTCTTAGCTCAACCGCACCTTCTTCTTCTTCTTGATCAGCTTGGTTGTTTCCTTGTGGAGCTGATGATGAATATGTAGATATCTGTTGCTGTCCTTGGATGTCCTGATTGTGAGCTTCTGAGTATTCAGGAATATCATTGCCCCTTTCATGATCATGACTATCACTTGGTTCATCCGGCCATGTTGCTGATTCTTCTGAAACTGGTGCCATAGGAGTGGAAGCCTGCCGAGGAGTGGGATCATAATGCTGGAGACCAAGATCCTCTAGTAACTGTCTAAGACTGGAGGCTCTATCTTCTGAGGGTGATGAAATATCTTTAATGTCCTCCCACTTCTGTCCATCATAAAAACTTCTATTTTCTAGGAATTGAACGTCCCTTGACACCATGACTCTCCTAGTATCTGGTACATAGCACTTGTTGCCTTTCTGTGTTGGAGAGTACCCAAGAAAAATGGCCCTTATACTCTTTGCATCCAACTTATTTCTATGATCACCTGGAATATAGACAAAACGCACACATTCAAACACCCTTAGATGATTAAGAGAAGGTTTAGTCTTATTAAGTACCTCAAAGGGTGATTGGTCTTGTATAATGCGAGTAGGTGTTCTGTTGATGAGATAGCATGCTGTGACAACTGCATCACTCCAAAACCTCTTTGGAACATGCATATGGAACATTAACGTCCTAGCCACCTCCATCAAGTGTCTATTTTTCCTCTGTGCTACACCATTCTGTTGGGGAGTATAAGGGCAGCTTTTCTGATGTGCAATTCCTTTTTCAGCAAGAAAGTGTTTGAATGCATGGCTAACGTATTCCCCACCATTATCTGACCTTAATATTGAAAATCAAGAACAAGTTTCAAGAGATTGAAGATTAGTATTTAGGTGATTAGGAGAATGAGGAAAACATTTTGTTTCTTATTACTTGCTTGAATTACATTATGACAATTACATAGATTAAATAGATAGATTAGAAGGAATATCCAAAGTATCTACTAAAGCATCTAGGAGGCGTGGCATGGTGAGCTGGAGCTGACCGTTGGTGCTACCAAGTGTGGCCTTATCCAGTCCGCTTCTAGAACCTTTCTCCCCTTGAGTCTTTATAAATACTCCTTAATTCCAACACTCCCCCTCAAGTTTGACCATGGATGAATGGTTAAACTTGGATATCATGAGAAACCACCTCATTAAAAACCTTAGAATGCAAAACCCAGTGGGACAAAAACATTCTAAGGGAAAAAGAGTATGGTTCTCATGATAAGGAGAGACTAAGGGCTTGGAATTTCCATGAGTCCAAGCTTTGGTAGAATGAACTCACAGACTTTCAGGCTGGCTGCCTTTGTAAATATATCTGCCAATTGCTCAGAACTTCTTGTAAAGCATGGTAGTATAACTCCTTTCTCAACAGCTTCCCTGACATTGTGGCAATCTACTTCAATGTGCTTAGTCCTCTCATGGAATACCGAGTTGGAGGCTATATGGATGGCTGCTTGATTGTCACAGTGCATTGTGATGGGAGTCTTGACTTCAATTCCTAAGTCTTGGAGAAGAGCTTTGAGCCATATTGATTCGGTAGTCAGCTTCCTCATTGCCCTGTATTCAGCTTCAGCACTTGAACATGACACAACCTTCTGCTTCTTGGTTTTCCATGTAACAAGATTTCCTCCAATAAAAGTGCAATATCCAGTAGTAGACTTCCTATCTTGTCTATCTCCAGCCCAATCAGCATTACAGTATCCCACAATCTCAGTGTTCCTATTGTTCCCCATCCAAATCCCTTGAGCATGAGTCCCTTTGAGATATCTCAGGATCCGGTCTATCATCCTCCAATGGCACATCTTAGGCGCTTGCATATGCTGACTTACCTGATTCACAGCAAAGCACAAATCAGGTCTGGTGATAGTAAGATAAATTAACTTACCAACTAATCTTCTATAGAGTTTGGCATCCTCAAAGACGTCTTCTTCCTGCTCCCCCTGAGTTCCAACTTTATAACCCTCTTCTAATGGGGTCTTAGCTTCCTTAGCTTGTAGCATTCCTGCATCTGTTAGTAAATCAAGAATATACTTCCTCTGAGAAATAAACAAACCATCATTAGTCCTGCACACCTCAATCCCAAGAAAATATTTGAGTTCTCCAAGGTCTTTGATGTCAAAAACAGATTTCAAGTATTCTTTAGTAGAAAAGATTCCTACCTTGTCATTCCCTGAGATGATAATATCATCTACATATATGAGAATGACAACTATACCTGCTTGGCTCTGAAGTGTGAACAGGGTATGATCAGCTTCTGATCTTCTAAATCCTTTATCTCTCAGTGTAACACTCAATTTGTGATACCAGGCTCTAGGAGACTGTTTGAGACCATAGATTGCCTTTCTTAATCTTAGAACCTTCCCTGGAGTGACAGTATCTTCTAGACCAGGAGGTGGTGTCATGTACACCTCTTCCTCTAATTCTCCTTGAAGGAAGGCATTCTTGACATCCATCTGCCATAGACCCCATTCTAAGTTGGTAGCAAGAGAAAGAATGACTCTCACTGTATGAAGCTTGGCCACTGGAGCAAAGGTGTCCCTGTAGTCATCTCCATACGTCTGAGTGAAGCCCCTTGCAACAAGCCTTGCCTTATATCTCTCCACTTCTCCATTGCTTCTGTATTTGATTGTGAACACCCATCTAGAGCTCACTGCCTTTTTGCCTTTTGGTAGATCAGACTCGTCCCAAGTATGATTCCTTTCCATAGCCATTCTTTCATCAGCAACAGCCTCTCTCCATACTCTGTGTTCCTTGGCCTCCTCATAGTGTTTAGGGACGCATTCTTGATCCAGGGTTCCAATAAAAACATGATGTTCCTGAGGGATATGTGCTAAGTTGCAGACAGCCTGTTCTGGATGAGCAACAGCCTGATTGTTGTAATAGACCCTCGTGCTCTTCCAGTGTTCAGGTGGATACTTCACCCTTTTGCTTCTCCTTAATTAAAATGCTTCTTCTTCTTGAGCGGTTTGATCAGGTTGATTGTTTTGAGCAGCTGGTGATGAAGATGTAGATTGCTGGCCCTGGTTGTCCTGATTATGGACTTCTGAGTATTCAGGAATAGCATTCCCCCCTTCATGATCAGGACTATCACTTGGTTCATCCGGCCATGTTGTTGATTCTTCTGAGACTGGTGCTGTAGGAGTAGAAGACTGCTGAGGAATATGATTGAGACCGAGATCCTCTAGAAGTTGTCTGAGACTGGAAGCTCTATTTCTGAAGAAGATGATATATCCTTAATGTCTTCCCACTTCTGTCCATCATAGAAACTTCTGTTTTCTAGAAATTGAACATCTCTTGACACCATAACTCTCCTTGTATCTGGTACATAGCACTTGTAGCCCTTCTGTGTTGGAGAGTATCCAAGAAAAATAGCCCTTATGCTCTTTGCATCTAGCTTACTTCGGTGGTCACCTGGGATATAGACAAAGCACACGCATCCAAACACTCTTAAATGATCAATAGAGGGTTTAGTTTTATTAAGTACCTCAAAGGGTGACTGGTCAGAGAGAATGCGAGTAGGTGTTCTATTGATGAGGTAACATGCCGTGACCACTGCATCACTCCAAAACCTCTTTGGAACATGCATGTGAAACATTAAAGTCCTAGCCACCTCCATCAAGTGCCGGTTCTTTCTCTCAGCAACACCATTCTGCTGAGGTGTATAAGGGCAACTTGTCTGATGTGTAATTCCTTTTTCAGCAAGAAAGTGTTTGAATGCATGACTCATGTACTCCCCACCATTATCTGACCTTAAACATTTGATTTGAACATTATATTGGTTAGAAATGTGAGATTGAAAGTTCTTAAACGCTTCTAAGACCCTATCCTTAGATGGAAGCAAGGTGATCCAAGTGTATTTTGATTTCTCATCTATAAAAGTAACAAAGTATTTATGATTATCTCTTGATTCACATGGTGATGTCCAAACATCAGAATGAATAAGTTCAAAACATTCATTGTAAATCGTTTTAGATAAGGGAAATACATTCCTACAATGTTTACCAAGGATACATGCTTCACATGAGTTGCTATTAAAAGATATCTTAGGAAATAGAAGTTCTAAAGCTTTCAAGTGAGGATGTCCTAGTCTAGCATGCCATAAACCATTTTTATGACTAGAAACATTAAGACTAGAAGGATTATTAATCGAACTATTAGAAGCTAATGATAAAGGCTGGAGATCTTCAAGCACATATAGATCATTCTTGGTTCCTCCTCTGCCAAGAACTCGCTTGGTTTCAATATCCTGAAAGAAGAAGTCATTAGGCCCAAAAGTAGCATAGCAATTAAGATCAGTGGTTGTTCTTTTCACAGATAACAGGTTTGAAGTAAATGATGGCATAAAGAAAGCTTTTGACTCTTTTCCAAACAACCTAAGCTTTCCAATTCCCTTAATAGGTATTTGTTCTCCATTAGCTATCATCACATTCCCTAAAAACGGTTCTATATCACTAATCAACCTAGAATCACTAATCATATGGTGAGAAGCTCCTGAATCAACTATCAATGGTTTTAAAACATTCAAACTATCACCAGAGATTTTAAATGAGGCAGTATAAGTGTGACCAGAAATACCAGAATCCTTAAGAGCTTTGATGAGCGCTTCAAGGTCTGACTTGGTCACCACATCGTTCTGAGCTGAGACTGCTTGAATCCTTTCATCTGGTAAGCTGTTGTGATAGGAATTAGTCTGGCTGGAACTTCCTCTATTAAGACTGATTTGGTTTGCACTGAACTGTGTCCCTTCATGATTCGGCCTCGGTTGTTTGATTAGTGGTAGACTTGGTTGATTAATACTTCCTTGTGAACTACTTTGAAAACCGCTTCCTTGAGAAATGGATGGAGCAATGCGTGATGAGGTTTCCTGAGAGATGTGAACCTTTGGGTCTTTCCACCAGCTCGGCTTCAAATGAGGATGAATTAACCAACACTTATCCTTAGTGTGTCCTCTTCGTTTGCAATGATCACAGGCTAATCCTTTCTTGACCTCCGGTTTGTGCCACACCTTGTGGGCAGTAACAATATCTCCTTTGTTTCCAAATAAAACTTGGGATCTTTGTTCTTTCTGAATTTTAGCACACACATCTTCAAGGCTTGGTAATCTATCTTCCCGGAGAAGATGTTTAATGAGATCAGTGTAGCTTGGGTTTAGTGTCATGAGCAAGCCAAAGACCTTATCTTGCTCTCTCCTTTCATTAAGAGTGATAGGATCAATGGTACTTGGCCTTAACATTTCAACCTCTGCCCATAAAGCCCTGAACTTGCCATAATGCTTAGTAAACTCCATATCCTCTTGATGGAGTTCATTTAAAGCTTTCTTCACCTCAAATAACCGCATGAGGTTGGATGTGTTTCCATACACATTTTTGAGTGTTTCCCATAGGTCTTTTGCGGTCTCACAGTAGGAATATGCTTCTAACAAGGATCCTTCAAGGGAGTTTTGAAGGATTGAGAGGACTAATTGATCCTCTTGAAACCATTTGTTCATGGTTTCCACGGTTAGCCTTCCTTGTTCACCGAGAGTTTCTTCTTCAATGGCTTCTCTTGGTGCTTCATCTAGGAGAACATGGGTCCATAAACCTCTACTACACAGAGTAGTTTTCATGGTTCTTGACCATAACAAGTAGTTTAGCCCCTTCAGTATGACTGGAGCAACAATCATTTTCGAAGACTCCATTTGTCTTTGGCGTGATTTGTACGGAAGAACAAATTTCGAACAGGGTTTCAGGCGGGAAGAACAGAGAGCTTCAGATGCTTCCTTTGAGTTTCAGAATCATTAAATAAGCTAATCCAGCTTTAGAAAAGAACCTCCTTTGTGAAGAATGAGCTGCCTTTAAGCTATTTTCACTTAAGCAGATTTTAGTTCACGGAGGGATTTGGAGAAGACGAGTACGGACAACGGCAAAGGAGTCTCCTTTAGCTTGATTGAAGGTCAGATTTTAGAAGAAATGACACCAGAATGCATATGAACACACGAACTTGTGATTTTAAAACACACCAGAAGATGAACCAAGCTATGTTGTAACTCCCATCCGTACATCCATGGCGCGGAACAGCTTAGCGATACCAAAACTCGACCAGGATAGAGCAGATTGGACCTAACACGATCTGGTTCGACCAATACTCATATTTTCAAGCCAAAGATGAAAACTTTTCTTGAGGAAGAGAGCTTTAGAGGTTAGAGTCCGTACAACAATGGATGAAAGAAGGGTTTGAAAACGAATGAAAAACAGGAGTCTTAAGCCCGAGATAAACAAACAATAACCACCTTTAATCTCCCATAACTCGTGACCAAATGATCTTTGAGGATTATAAATCTCAGAATGGGTAGATTCAAAGTTGTTTATTGTGAGTTTTGGGAAGAACTTAAGATAGAAGAAGATTTGCGGAAGTTTAAGTAATCTAGGAGCATAAACTGCTCTGATACCATATTGAAAATCAAGAACAAGTTTCAAGAGATTGAAGATTAGTATTTAGGTGATTAGGAGAATGAGGAAAACATTTTGTTTCTTATTACTTGCTTGAATTACATTATGACAATTACATAGATTAAATAGATAGATTAGAAGGAATATCCAAAGTATCTACTAAATCATCTAGGAGGCGTGGCATGGTGAGCTGGAGCTGACCGTTGGTGCTACCAAGTGTGGCCTTATCCAGTCCGCTTCTAGAACCTTTCTCCCCTTGAGTCTTTATAAATACTCCTTAATTCCAACACTTAAACATTTGATCTGAACATTATACTGGTTAGAAATGTGAGATTGAAAGTTCTTAAAAGCTTCTAAGACCATATCCTTAAATGGAAGCAAAGAGATCCTAGTGTATTTTGATTTCTCATCTATAAAGGTAACAAAGTATTTGTGATTATCTCTTGATTCACATGGGGATGTCCAAACTTCAGAATGAATAAGTTCAAAACATTCATTGTAAACCGTTTTAGATAAGGGAAATACACTCCAACAATGTTTGCCAAGAATACAAGCTTCACATGAGTTATTATTAAATGAGATCTTAGGGAATAGAAGTTCTAAAGCTTTCAAGTGGGGGTGTCCTAGTCTAGCATGCCATAAACCATTTTCATGACTAGAAGCATTAAGACTAGAAGCGTTATTAACAACAGATCCACTTTAAGCTAATGATAAAGGTTGGAGATCTTCAAGCACATATAAGTCATTCTTGGTTCCTCCTCTGCTAAGTACTTTCTTGGTTTTAATATCCTGAAAGAAGAAGTCATTAGGCCCAAAACTAGCATAGCAATTAAGATCAGTGGTTTTTCTTTTCACGGATAACAAATTCGAGGTAAATGATGGCATAAAGAAGGCTTTTGATTCTTTTCCAAACAATCTAAGTTTTCCAATTCCCTTAATAGGTATCTGTTCTCCATTAGCTATCATCACATTCTCTAAAACCGGTTCTATGTCACTAATCAACCTAGAATCACTGATCATATGGTGAGAAGCTCCTGAATCAACTATCAGAGGTTTTAAAACATTCATACTATCACAAGAGCTTTTAAACGAGGTAGTATAGGTGTGACCAGAAATACCAGACTCCTTAAGAGCTTTGATGAGAGCTTCAAGGTCTGACTTAGTCACCACATCGTTTTGAGCTGAGATTGCTTGAATCCTTTCATCTGGTAAGCTGTTGCGATATGAAATGATCTGGCTGGAGCTTCCTGTATTAAGGCTGATTTGGTTTTCACTGAACTGTGTCCTTTCATGATTTGGCATCGGTTGTTTTATCAGTTGTAGACTTGGGTGATTGATAATTCCTTGTAAACTGCTTTGAAATCCACTTCCTTGAGAGATAGATGGAGAAATGAGTGATGATGTTTCCTGTGAGATGTGAACCTTTGGATCTTTCCACCAGCTTGGCTTCAAATGAGGGTGAATTAACCAACACTTATCTTTAGTGTGTCCTCTTCGTTTGCAATAATTCCTTCTTGACCTCTGGTTTGTGCCACAACTTGTGGGCAGTAACAATATCTCCTTTGTTTCCAAATAGACCTTGGGATCCTTGTTCTTTCTGAATTTTAGCACACATATCTTCAAGACTTGGTAATCTATCTTCTCTAAGAAGAAGTTTGATGAGATCAGTGTAGCTTGGGTTTAGTTTCATGAGCAAGCCAGAGACTTTATCTTGCTTTCTCCTTTCATTAAGAGTGATAGGATCAATGGTACTTGGTCTTAACATTTCAACCTCTGCCCACAAAGCCCTGAACTTACCATAGTGCTTAGTAAACTCCATATCCTCTTGATGGAGTTCATTTAAAGCTTTCTTCACCTCAAATATCCGCATGAGGTTGGATGTGTTTCCATACACATTTTTCAGTGTGTCCCATAGGTCTTTTGCGGTTTCACAGTAGGAATATGCTTCTAACAATGATTCTTCAAGTGAGTTTTGAAGGATGGAGAGGACTAATAGTTCCTTTTGAAACCATTTGTTCATGGTTTCCTTGGTTAACCTTCCGTGCTCACTGAGAGCTTCATCTTCAACTGCTTCTTTTGGTGTTTCATCAAGGAGAACATGGGTCCACAAACCTCTACTACACAGGGTAGTTTTCATGGTTCTCGACCATAACAAGTAATTTAGCCCCTTTATTATGACTGGAGCAACAATAAGTTTTGAAGACTCTATTGGTTTTGGCGTGACTTGTACGGAAGAACAAAGAAATTTCAAAAGAGGGCTTCAGGTGGGAAGAACAGAGAGATATGATGATTTCAGATGCTTCCTTTTGAGCTCCAGAAACTTCAAATAAGCTACTCAAGCTTTTGAAAAGAGCCTCCTTTGTGAGAAATTAGCTGCCTTTAAGTAATTTTTGCACTTAAGCAGGTTTTGGTTCACGGAGGATTTTGGGGAAGACGAGTACGGACAGAAGCAAAGGAGCCTCCTTTAGCTTGATTTAAGATCAGGATCCAAGGCTGAATGCACCAGAAGGCAAATGAACACACAAGCTTATGATTTTAAACACACCAGAGGGCAAACCGAACTACGTTGTAACTCTCGTCCGTACATCCATGGCGTGGAATGATCTAGCCAGACCAGAACTCGACCAAGAGAGAATAGGAATGACCTAACACGATCTGGTTCGACCAATACACATGTTTTTGAGCCAAAAGATGCAACCTTGACCTGAAAGGAAGAACCTTGGAAGCTTGAGACCGTACAAAAATGGTGGAGGAAATGGGTTTGGCTGCGAATAAGAACAGGAGTCTTAAGCTCGAGAAAAACAAACAATAACCACCTCTAATCTCCCATAACTCATTACCAAAGGATCTTTCAGGATTATAAATCTCAGAATAGGTAGATTCAGAGTTAATTATTGTGAGTTTCGACAAGAACTTAAGACAGAAGAAACATTTGCGGAAGTTTTAGTAATCTAAGAGCATGGACTGCTCTGATATGTTGGAATGAAGAGGAATGATGAAGACAACAAGACAAAATGAAGCAACAGTGGCATAGACATTTGTAGGCGCCATATGACTAAGTGAGAGTGACTTAGACTTGTTTGGGTTTAATGATATGTTATCCCTGTAGCCAAACATGTAATTAGGCTATCTTAGTATCCAAACAAGTCTAGATTAGACTGGTATAAATAGTGAACTCTATCTTACTTTGTAGATATGAAATTCATTTTTCTAAAAATCTCAATAATATTCATTCTTCATTTTCTCTGTAATCTCTCTCTCTCAATCTCTAAAACTCGAATTCACTCCATCTCTCAATCTTTCATGGTATCAGAGCCAGGTTCCATCAATCTGGTATTCAATCTTCTTCACAAATTCTAAAATCTTCTATCGAACCTACGCGATTAGATTGTTCACAGGAGTTTCGATTTTTCTTCGGTTTTTTTTGGCAAGAACTCGAGGTTTCTTGCCGGTTTCTTCATCCAGGGCGATTCCCCGGTGAATTCTGTGAGTTTACACGGTGGTTTCATCAAATTTGGTGGTCGGAGTCAAAAGTTATCGATCTTTTCATTCGGTGGTTTCGCGATCATAGCCGCCGCGGGTACATGGGTCTCAATACTGCATTTCTTCTTTAATTCTTCACCAAATCTTGTGATTCCAAAGCCAAAACTCAAGTATATTGAATCCAGATGATGGATCGGGAGGTCCGTTTTGCTCAATTTTAAGTTTGGCAACCTTCTTCATCGATTTCTTGCAATCGGTTCTGTTTCGCACTCATCTGGGTATTTGGATTCATTTTTCATTTTCTCTCGATCCTTTTTAATCTTGGTGGATTAAATCTTAGTTTAGGATCTTGTGAAGAGGTTCAGAAAGTTTGGTTGCAATCAATTGATTTTGATCTTCAAGAAACGGTTTATTGCAAGCTAAGGAAGATTTGTTTCTTGGTAAAAAAGGCGGGAAGTTTAAAATGAATGTTACAACTATTGGTGGAATCGGTTTTAACCTTTGGATCATCAGTTAGTAAGTTGTTTAGATTGGTTGAAGAAAGTGGTTGACGGTTACGCAAGTGGTTCACCAGTCTAGTCTCTTGTTAAACACGACTTGGTCTCTTGTTGGAGCGCATGTGGCTTAGTATTGTTGTCTTTGCTTGTGCAGGCTTGAAATCGAAACAAATGGAGTTACAACCACAAATGAAGGCTCCTGTCATGCTCCAAGGAGAAAATTATTTGCTCTGGTCCAGGACAATACAGACCACACTGTGCAGCAAAGGATTGTGGAACCACATTCAACAATCGGCACCCATGTTGACTGATGAGGAGGCTCAGATTGACAATGCTGAACATGCCCTATGGTTTCAGCAGGATCAAACGGTATTGGCTATTCTTCAAAGCTCCCTAGCTAGTTCTCTCTTGGAAGCATATTCTTATTGCTCTAATGCTAGGGAACTTTGGAAGACATTGAAAACAGTTTATGACAATACCGCTAACCTCTTAAAGATTTATGAGGTAAATAAAGTTTTGAATGAGCTTAAACAAGAAGATGTTGAGTTTACTAAGCATTATGGATCATTTAGAGCTCTGTGGGCAGAGCTGGAGATGCTTAGACCAACTACAATGGATCCAATAACTCTTCTTGAAAGGAGGGAACATGATAAAGTGTTTGGGCTGCTCATGACTTTGAACAATTCATACACTGACTTGATAAAGCATATTCTAAGGGAAGATAAACTTCCTAGTCTTGAAGATGTTTGTGCAAAGATTCAAAAGGAGCAGGGGTCTCATGAACTCTTTGGACATAAGGTTGAAATGGTGGTAGCTCAGAAAGGCGTATTCAAGTCCGTGACAACTGATGCTACGAGGAAGAAGCAGTTATGTGAACATTGCAAAAGAACCGGGCATATCAAGAAAGAGTGTTGGGTGCTTTATCCAGACCTAAAACCTATTTGGTTTGTTGAGAAGAGTAAGACTTCCGTGGCAACTGGCGCTAGTTCATCCCATATGGTCGGCTGTTCAAACGGATGCAGCATCATTCATGTGTCTGCCTCACCTTCAAATTTGGTTTCTCCAAATGAATATGTCACAAAGGCTGATCTTGAAACTCTTCTTAAGGCATTCAAGTCTGGTAATGTGTTGGGTAAAACCTATCATGTTTCTTTAAACACTTCTATGGCCTCCAACTCTTTAATTGTTGATTCTGGTGCATCACATCATATGATTAAAGATCTAGGTTTGTTAGACAATATATAACCTGCTTTAGGTAGTGTTGTGTTTGCAAATGGAGTTAATGTTCAAATTAAAGGAGTAGGCAAGCTTAAATTGTTTGATAAGGAATCTAAAGCTTTTATATGCCTTCTTTTACATCAAATTAACTACTACTGACTTGAATTGTCAAGCTATTTTCGGTCCTAATGACTTTTACTTTCAGGATATTGAAACAAGTAAGAAGTTTGGTCAAGGAACTACAAAGAATGACTTGTATGTACTAGAAGATTCATCTTTCCCCTCCCTTGCCCAACCGAGTGCTAAAAATATTGACTTTACTTTAAATGCTGAACTTTGGCATGCCAGATTAGGACATCCTCATTCCAGAGCATTAGAATTGATTATACCTGGCCTGAAATTGCTTAATAACATTTGTGACTCATGTATACTTGGAAAAAATAGTAGAACTGTCTTTGATAAATCAACTCATGCTTATGATGATTCTTTTGATTTAATTCACTCTGATGTTTGGACATCCCCTTTTTCTTCAAGGGAAAACCAGAAGTACTTTGTTACTTTCATTGATGAAAAATCTAAGTATACATGGGTAACATTGCTAAATTCAAAAGATAGGGTGTTTGATGCATTTCTTAACTTTCAGACATATGTTACTAACCAATATAATGCCAAGATTAAGATTTTTAGAACAGATAATGGAGGAGAATACACAAGCAACAAGTTCCAGCAACACTTAGCCAAGTATGGAATCGAACATCAAACAAGTTGTCCTTACACTCCATAACAAAATGGAGTAGCTGAAAGGAAAAACAGACATTTGATGGAAGTTGTGAGAACAATGATGTTCCACAAGAAGGTTACTAAACGATTTTGGGGAGATCCATTACTCACTGCATGTTACTTAATCAATAGAACTCCAACCAAAGTTCTAGATGATTTGTCTCCCTTTGAGGTATTAAACAAAATTAAGCCAAATATTGATCATTTAAGAGTTTTTAGGTGTGTTTGTTTTGTTTTAGTACTAGGAGAACTTAGGAACAAGCTGGACCTGAAAAGCATCAAGGCTATGTTTATAGGCTATTCTCCTACTCAAAAAGGATACAAATGCTACAATCCAGAGACTAGAAGAGTCCTGGTGTCTAGAGATGTCAAGTTTCAAGAGAATAAAGGATTCTATGAAGATGAAACTTGGGAAGAATTTAAAGACATTTCTACAAAAACATCTGATCAAGCTGAGAACCTAAGGAAAATCTTGGAGAACATTGGCATTGTTCCTCCTAAAGCTCCTGCACCTGCCCATGTACTTCAGCAACAAACCTCAAATCCATGTCCTGCTTCTTCGCATGAACCAGTTTCATCTAGTCGAAATTCGGTTCCAGGGCATGTTCTTGAATCATGCCGGCCCGTCCCTCAACCATTGTCTGGGCCTGTCCCCGAACCAGACTGTCCTGTTCACCTTCGGCCATCTTATGATCAAAGCGAGCATGCTTCCTGCTCATCCCAGCCTGTACATGTCCCCGGGCATTGCCTTGAACCATGCAGGCCGGTCCTTATCCTGCATGCTGTCGACAGTATTTCAGGCTCGTCTCAAGTGCGCTCAATGCATTCTCCACCTTCTAGCCCTCCTGATCTCCATCCTCTTGATCATGGGGGGGGGGGAGAAGAATGTACTCATGCTCAAGATGATTCTGAAAGGGAAGACACAATTCTAGTATCAGCATCTAAAAGACCAAGGGATCAACCTAATCTTGTGCAAGCCACATTAGAGGAAGAAGCTGAACAACCTGTGGCACTTAGAAGAAGCACAGGGCAGAAGTTCTCAGCTGATAATTGGAAGAATACAAGGGTGTACTACAATCATAATGCAGTAACACATCCTGAGCAGGGAGTATGTTCTCTAGTTACTATTCCTTCTAATCATGTTACCTTCACTGTGAGTTTAGATAAAGAACAGATTCCTAAGAACTATGAGGAGGCAATGGAGATTAAGGAATGGAGAGATGCCATTCAAGATGAAAAACAAGCTATGGAGAAAAATGGAACCTATGCTCCAACCACTTTACCAAAAGGAAAAAAGGTTGTAAGTTCAAAATGGATATTCACCATTAACTATAAAATCAATGGTGAGATAGACATGTATAAAACTAGGTTGGTGGCTAGAGGATTCACACAAACTTATGGTGAAGACTATAGGGATACATTTGCTCCTGTAGCTAAACTTCACTATGTTAATGATGTTATCTCTCTTGCTACTAACCTTGAATGGGATTTATGGCAAATGGATGTTAAGAATGCTTTTTTACAAGGTGAACTAGAAGAAGAAGTTTACATGACACCACCACCAGGTCTGGAAGATGAAGTAGGTGGCGGTAACACACTCAGATTAAGGAAGACAATCTATGGCCTTAAATAATTTCCAAGAGCTTGGTACCATAAGCTGAATGTAACTCTAAGGGATAGAGGTTTCAAAAGGTCAGAAGTTGAACACACTCTTTTTACACTTAAGAGTAAGGAAGGTATTGTGGTCATACTTATCTATGTGGATGATATAATCATCTCAAGAAGTGATAAAGTTGGTATTGAATCAACTAAAGCTTATTTGAAAAGTGTCTTTGATATTAAGGATCTAGGTGAACTGAAATATTTCTTGGGAATTGAAGTATGTAGATTCAAGGAAGGTCTCTTTTTATCTCAAAGGAAATATATTGTGGATCTACTAACCTTAACAGGCATGTCTGAAGCTAAACCAGGTAAGATACCCCTTGAAGAAGGCTACAAGATAGAACCTGAGGGGGAGCTAGGAAATGACAAGTTTCATGATGCAAAGCTGTATAGACAAGTGGTTGGTAAGCTTATTTTTGCTTGACCATCACTAGACCTGACTTATGTTTTGCAGTGAATAAGGTATCTCAACACATGCAAGACCCAAGGATAAGATATTGGGATATGATTATTCGCATTTTGAGATATTTACAAGGCACTAAGGAACAAGGTATATGGATGGGATGTAATAAGAACACATAAGTTGTAGGTTATTGTGATGCAGATTGGGCAGAAGACAGAGAAGATAGGAGAAGTACAACTGGCTACTGCATTTTCATAGGAGGTAATCTTGTAACTTGGAAGACTAAGAAGCAAAAGATTGTATCTTGTTCTAGTGCAGAAGCTGAATACAGGGCCATGAGGAAGCTTACAACAGAATGCATCTGGCTGAAACAACTCCTCTTTGATATCTTAAGCGTATGCTTAGAGTCTCCAATTATTGTCCATTGTGACAATCAAGCTGCCATACATATTGCTTCTAATTCTGAATTTCATGAGAGGACCAAGCATATTGAAGTTGACTGCCATAAGGTAAGGGAAGCTATTGGAAATGGTACTATTCTACCTTGTTACACAAGTAGTGAAGATCAACTAGCTGATGTGTTTACCAAGGCTACAACCTTGAAGACAGGCGGTTCCATCTATCCTAGACTTGGTTTGATGTCTCTTCCACATCAACGATCCCAACATGGAGTGTTATACTCTTTTTCCCTAGAAAAAGTTTTGTTCCAATTGGGTTTTCCTTCTTTAGGTTTTTAATGAGGTAATACTTCATGGTTGCAAGCTTAGGCATTCTCCATGACTTAAGCTTGAGGGGAGTGTTGGAATGAAGAGGAATGATGAAGACAACAAGACAAAATGAAGCAAGAGTGGCTTAGATACTTGTAGGCGCCATATGACTAAGTGAGAGTGACTTAGACTTGTTTGGGTTTAATGATATGTTATCCTTGTAGCCAAACATGTAATTAGGCTATCTAGTATCCAAACAAGTCTAGATTAGAATGGTATAAATAGTGAACTCTATCTTACTTTGTAGATATGAAATTCTTTTTTCTAAAAATCTCAATAATATTCATTCTTCATTTTCTCTCTAATCTCTCTCTCTCTCAATCTCTAAAACTCGAATTCACTCCATCTCTCAATCTTTCAGATACCATATTGAAAAACAAGAACAAGTTTTCTTAAGAGATTGAGAGATTAGAGTGTATAAACGTTTAAGAGAATAGGGAAAACATAGTGTTCGTTTAAGAGAATAGGAAAAACATAGTGCTTATTATTTCTTGTTTAGATTACATGATGACCATTACATTGCTTATATAGATAGATTAGGATGAATATTCAGAGTATCTAATTAGGCATCTAAGGTCGTGGACATGGTGAGCTGGAGCCGCCCTTTTTTGCTGGCAAGAGTAACCTTATCCAGTCCCCTTCTAGAACTTTTGTCCCTTTAGCCTTCATAAACATTTCTTAATTCCAACACTAGTAGCTTCCAATCCTCCATACATACCAGCCACTGCCAACAAGGAGTGCTAGTAGTCTCCTCTATCGCCAAATCAACCTCCTTCAAGTCGATCATTTGGTTTTAAAACAATCAGGGCCGCACCAAGTAGTATCATAGCCTCTTGAAGGTTAGGCTTTGTTGAAATTACTTGATTTCAAAACTATAAACAACCACCTCATTAAAAACCATAAACAACCACCTCATTAAAAACCTTATGGTGTAAAACCCAATGGGACAAAAGCACACATAAGAGAAAAATAGTATGATTGCTTAGGATTATATGAGTCATGGAGAGGAAATATCAATGAGCCCAAGCCTTGGCAGAATGGAATAGTATACCTTAGATGTTGTTGCCTTGGTGAAGATATCTGCAAGCTGATCCATACTTCTAGTATAGCATGGTAAGACTTGTTGAATTTCCGGAACTAAGAGAGGAAAAGTGTGGAACTAAGTGAGTTTCATGATGAAACTCAACAGGAAGAATGAAGAGGAAGACAAAGAGAATAAAAATAGAGGAGTTTATTGATTAAAGTATATCAAATACAAGGTGAGATAATGCCTTATTATAGGCTGGATACAAGGCAAATAATTCAAATAAAGAAAGGGACATTGGAGCCTGTCAAAGGCGTGAAAGCGACTTCTCATCAACGGCTTGTGGCCACCCGTGACTCCTTGCTGCCTTATCCTTCTTCTAGAAGCTCTTCTTTGCTACCAAAACTCTTCTTGTCTTTATTTAGTGGGCTTAGGTCTTTATTGAACTAAATCAGGGTGTGGGCTACTCAAACTTGGACTTGGCCATTCTTGAACTGTAAGACGGACCAAGTTGAGCCGAGATGCCCAAGTCATTGCCTTGCTCAATACTCCCCCTCAAGTTTAGCATTGGAGAGGCTAGTCTTAACCCATAGAGCAACACCTCATTAAAAACCTCATCATAAAAAAACCACTTGGGATATAAACTATGATGAGGGAAAAAGAGTGTGTTGTCTATGGGTTAGGGAAGCACAGCTTATGGTTGTGGAAGGTCTATCAGCCCAAGTTTATTGTAGATGTGGGAGAAAACTTTGAAGCTAGCAGCCTTGGTGAATATGTCAGCCAACTGATCTTCACTTCTTATATAACATGGGAGGATCACTCCCTCTTCAATCTTTTCTCTGACCTTGTGGTAGTCCACCTCTATATGCTTGGTTCTCTCATGGAAGACTGATTTAGTTGCAATATGGATGACTGCTTGGTTGTCACAGTGCATAGTGATTGGAGTGTCCTGATCAATGTTGAGATCCTTGAGGAGTGCCTTAAGCCATGTCAATTCGTTTGTTAACTTTTTCATTGCACGCTATTCTGCTTTAGATGTTGAGCATGCCACCACTTTTTGTTTCTTTGTCTTCCAAGTGACCAAGTTTCCTACTATGAATATACAATAGCCAGTTGTGTACTTCGTATCAACTCTATCTCCAGCCTAATCTGCATCACAATATCCCACGATCTCTGTGTCCTTGTTCTAGCCCATCCAAATGCCGCGCTCTAGACTTCCTCTCAGATACCTCAAGATCCTTTCAGCCATGCTCTAATTATGCTTTGTGGGAGGCTTCATGTGCTGACTAACCTTATTCACAACAAAGCAGAGATCAGGTCTAGGAATAGTGAGGTATATAAGCTTACCTACAAGGTGTATGTATTGTGCAACATCTTCATAGGGCTCATCAGTGTTCTCCCCCTCTCAAATGACCTTGTAGTCATCTTCTAATGGTGACTTGACTGGTTTGACTTCTAAGTATCATGTCTCAGTTAAAAGCTCAGTGAAATATTTTCTTTTGGACAGAAAGAGACCATCAGGTGTACGGTCCAAAAGCTTGAAAAATGGAAAACTCACGATCAATCAGTGTTCCTATAGTCCTAAAAGGACTAAACTATATACTATAGTCTCGGATGATTAAGACCGATCTTGGAGGAAGAGGTCTTGGAGATCATCTTCTATTCAATGAAGCCCCACCTATTTTGATTCAAAATGAAGAAGGGGAAGAGGTGGTAGTAACAGATGAAAGAAAATGGCATCAAGAGGACCTATATGTGCTATCTGTTCTTCAAAGCTCTCTAGATGGTCTCATATTAGAATCATACTCTCACTGTTAAACAACAATGGAACTGTGGGAGATTCTAAAGAAGGTGTATGACAATACATCCAACCTTAGCCGGATCTTCCAAGTGAAACAAGCTATAAACAACCTTAGTCAAGAGGAGTCCGACTTCACTGCTCTATTTGGCAAGTTCAGTTCCTTGTGGGCAGAACTTGATATGCTGAGGCCAATCTCTTTTGATCCTGAAGTCATCAAGGAAAGGCGTGAGCAAGATAAAGTTTTCAGCCTGGTTATGGTTCTAAGTCCTACCTATAATGACTTGATTAAGAAAATTCTGAGGTCAGAAAGGCTTCCATCCCTTGATGGATTCAGGAGCATCTCATCACATGATTCAGGAGCATCTCATCACATGATTAGTTGAAAGTTTTATAAGGAAAAGTTTAGAAAGATTTAGAGAGTTTAGAGAGATTTTGGGAGTTTTAGAGAAACCATGTTTTTATTAGATGAATTGCTTGCATTACATGATGACAATTACATAACTTATATAGATAGATTAGAAGAAATATTCAGAGTATCTAATTAGGCATCTTGGAGTTGTGGCCATGGTGAGCTGGAGCCGTCTTTTGTTTTGGCAAAGTGGCGGCCTTATCCAATTCCTTTCTAGAAGCCTTATCCAGTCCTCTTCTAGAACCTTTCTTCCTATAGCCTTCATAAACACTCTTTAATTCCAACACTCCCCCTCAAGTTTAGCCATGGATGAATGGTTAAACTTGGATATCATGAGAATCCACCTCATTAAAAACCTTAGAGTGCAAAACCCAGTGGGACAAAAACATTATAAGGGAAAAAGAGTATGGTTCTCATGATAAGAAGAGCTTATGGATTAGGAATCCATGAGTCCAAGCTTTGGTAGAATGACCTCACAGACTTTAGAACTTGCAGCCTTTGTGAATATATCTGCCAATTGCTCAGAACTCCTTGTGTAACATGGAAGTATAACTCCTTTCTCTACATCTTCCCTTACCTTGTGGCAGTCAACTTCAAAGTGCTTGGTCCTCTCATGGAATACTAAATTTGAGGCTATATGGATGGCTGCTTGATTATCACAGTGCATTGTAATGGGAGTCTTGACTTCAATTCCTAAATCTTGAAAGAGGGCTTTGAGCCATATGCATTCGGTAGTCAGCTTCCTCATTGCCCTATATTCAGCTTCAGCACTTAAACATGACACAACCTTCTGCTTCTTTGTTTTTCCGGTAAGAAGATTTCCTCCAATGAAAGTGCTATACCCAGTGGTAGATTTCCTATCATGTCTGTCTCCAGCCCAATCAGCATCACAGTATCCCACAATCTCAGTGTTCCTATTGTTCCCCATCCAGATTCCTTGAGCATGAGTTCATTTGAGGTATCTTAGGATTCTATCTATCATCCTCCAATGGCACATCTTAGGCGTTTGCATGTGTTGACTTACCTGATTCACAGAAAAACACAAATCAGGTCTGATGATAGTCAGATAAATTAGCTTACCAACCAATCTCCTGTAGAGTTTAGCATCCTCAAAGTCGTCTTCTTCCTGCTCCCCCTTAGGTTCAGCTTTGTAACCTTCTTCCAAAGGGGTTTTAGCTTCCTTGGCTTGTAGCATTCCTGCATCTGTTAGTAAATCAAGAATATACTTCCTCTGAGAGATAAACATCATTAGTCCTGCACACTTCAATCCCAAAAAAATATTTGAGTTCCCAAAGATCCTTAATGTCAAAGACATACTTTTAAGTATTCTAAGTAGAAAAAATTCCTAACTTGTCATTCCCAGAGATGATAATATCATCTACATAGATGAGAATGATAACTATACCTGCTTGGTTCTGAAGTCTGAACAAGGTATGATCAGCTTCTGATCTTCTAAATCCTTTGTCTCTCAGTGTAACACTCAATTTGTGATACCAAGCTCTAGGCGACTGTTTAAGAACATAGATTGCCTTTCTCAATCTTAGGACTTTCCCTGGAGCAACCGTGTCTTCAAGGCCAGGTGGTGGTGTCATGTACACCTCTTCTTCTAATTTTCCTTGAAGGAAGGCATTCTTGACATCCAACTGCCATAGATCCCATTCTAAGTTGGTGGCAAGAGATAAAATGACTCTAACAGTGTGAAGCTTGGCAACTGGAGCAAAGGTGTCCCTATAGTCATCCCCATACGTCTGAGTGAAGCCCCTGGCCACAAGCTTTGCCTTGTATCTCTCAATTTCCCCATTGGTTTTGTATTTGATTGTGAATACCCATCTGGAGCTTACTGCCTTCTTGCCTTTTAGTAAATAAGACTCATCCCAAGTATGATTCCTCTCCATAGCAAGTCTTTCATCATTGACAGCTTCTTTCCATACTCTATGATCCTTGGCCTCATCATAATCCTTGGGCACAAATTCTTGATACAGATTTACAATGAAAGCTTGCTGTTCCTGAGGTATGTGCACCATGTTACATACTGCCTGTTCTGGATGTGCCACGGCCTGATTGTTGTAGTAAACCATGGTGCTCTTCTAGTGTCCAGGTGGAAACTTTACCCTCTTACTCCTTCTTAGTTTAACCGCACCTTCTTCTTCTTCTTCTTCTTCAGCTTGGTTATTTCCTTGTGGAGCTGATGAAGATGTAGATATCTGTTGCTGTCCTTGGATGTCCTGATTGTGAGGTTCTGAGTATTCAGGAATATCATTGCCCCTTTCATGATCAGGACTATTACTTGGTTCATCCGACCATGTTGCTGATTCTTCTGAAACTGGTGCCATAGGAGTGGAAGCCTGCCGAGGAGTGGGATCATAATGTTGGAGACCAAGATCTTCTAGTAACTGTCTAAGGCTGGAGGCTCTATTTTCTGAGGGTGATGAGATATCCTTAATGTCCTCCCACTTCTGTCCATCATAAAAACTTATATTTTCTAGGAATTGAACATCCCTTGACACCATGACTCTCCTAGTATCTGGTACATAGCACTTGTAGCCTTTCTGTGTTGGAGAGTACCCAAGAAAAATAGCCCTTATACTCTTTGCATCCAACTTATTTCTGTGATCACCTGGAATATAGAAAAAACACACACATTCAAACACCCTTAGATGATTAAGAGAAGGTTTAGTCTTATTAAGTACCTCAAAGGGTGATTGGTCTTGTAGAATGGGAGTAGGTGTTCTGTTGATGAGATAGCATGTTGTGACAACTGCATCACTCCAAAACCTCTTTGGAACATGCATATGGAACATTAACGTCCTAGCCACCTCCATCAAGTGTCTATTTTTCCTCTCTGCTACACCATTCTGTTGGGGAGTATAAGGGCAGCTTGTCTGATGTGCAATTCCTATTTCAGCAAGAAAGTGTTTGAATGCATGGCTAACGTATTCCCCACCATTATCTGACCTGAAACATTTGATATGAACATTATACTAGTTAGAAATCTGAGATTGAAAGTTTTTAAAAGGTTCTAAAACCCTATCCTTAGATGGAAGCAAAGTGATACAAGTGTATTTTGATTTCTCATCTATAAAGATAACAAAGTATTTGTGATTATCTCTTGATTCATATGGGGATGTCCAAACATCAGAATGAATAAGTTCAAAACATTCATTGTAAACCGTTTTAGATAAGGGAAATACACTTCTACAATGTTTGCCAAGGATACATGCTTCACATGAGTTATTATTAAATAAAATCTTAGGAAATAGAAGTTCTAAAGCTTTCAAGTGGGGATCTCCTAGTTGTAAGAATATACAGAATATAAGAGAAGATTATAGAGTTTTCGAGTATGATGAAGAATAAAAGTATGGAAGACTAAGAGAAAGAGATTTTGTGACAAAAGGGAGAGAGAGAGCTGGCGGCTACCTTGAGAGAATTAGAGATGGAGGATTGTATTTACTTGACAGATTAGTTACATAGGTTAGAGTGTTTATAACCTAAGTTATAATAAATACATTAATTAGGCTCACATATTTACTTTCCATAAACTATTGGTTGCCTAAATCTAAAAGGGGAAGCAATTAACTTCCTTTCCAAACTTGATTAATCAACATCCAAGGCCATTAAAGTCTTCCAGCCGCCTGTATCTTTCTTCTAGAAGTCTTCTGGTTGGGCTTGGGCTTCCTTAAGTACTCCAGCTCCAAGCCTAAGTTAGTTGGGCCTTCTCCTTGCTAAGCTGCTGTCGTGTGTAAAAACATCTTAAGGGAAAAAGAGTATGGATCTTTTGGCTAGGGGATTCTATGGTTGGGAAGGTTTGAGTCCAAGTTTTGGAAAGATGGACTCACATACCTTTAAACTTGCGGATTTGGTGAATATATCTGCAAGTTGATCTGAGCTCCTTGTGTATCATGGTAGGACGATTCCTTGCTCCACTACTTGTCTCACTTTATGGCAGTCTACTTCAATGTGCTTTGTTCTTTAATGAAACACATTGTTGGATGCTATATGTATAGCCCCTGGGTTGTCACAATGCATGGTGATTGGTGTTGTGACTTCTATGTTTAGATCCTTGAGCAAATTCTTGAGCCAATTAAGTTATGTGGTGAGCTTCCTCATGGCTCGGTATTCAGCTTCAGCACTTGAACAAGAGACCACCTTCTGCTTCTTTATTTTCCAAGTAACTAGGTTGCCTCCAATGAATGTGCAATAACCAGTAGTTGATCTCATATCATTCCTGTCTCCAGTCCAATCAGCATCACAGTAGCCCACAATTTCAGAGCTTCCATTGCGCCCCATCCAGATGCCTTGGTCGTGTGTCCCTTTTAGGTATCTTAAGATCCGGTCCACCATGTTCCAGTGATGCACCTTTGGGGCTTGAATATGTTGACTGACCTGATTCACAGCATAACACAAGTATGGAAGACTAAGAGAATTTCGTGACAAGAGAGAGAGAGAGAGAGAGCTGGCGGCTGTTTTTAGAGAATAGAGAAGGATGATTGTATTTCCTTGACAGATTAGTTACACAGGTTATAATATTTATAGCCTAAGTTACAATAAATACATTAATTACATTAATTAGGCTCACATATTTACTTTCCATAAACTATTTGTTGCCTAAATATAAAAGGGGAAGCAATTAACTTCCTTTCCAAACTTGATTAATCAACATCCAAGGCCATTAAAGTCTTCCAGCCGCCTGTATCTTTCTTCTATAAGTCTTCTGGTTGGGCTTGGGCTTCCTTAAGTACTCCAGCTCCAAGCCTAAGTTAGTTGGGCCTTCTCCTTGCTAAGCTGCTGTCGTGTGTAAAAACATCTTAAGAGAAAAAGAGTATAGATCTTTTGGCTAGGGGATTCCATAGTTTGGAAGGTTTGAGTCCAAGTTTTGGAAAGATGGACTCACATACCTTTAAACTTGCGGATTTGGTGAATATATCTGCAAGTTGATCTGAGCTCCTTGTGTATCATGGTAGGACGATTCCTTGCTCCACTACTTGTCTCACTTCGTGGCAGTCTACTTCAATGTGCTTTGTTCTTTAATGAAACACATTGTTGGATGCTATATGTATAGCCCCTGGGTTGTCACAATGCATGGTGATTGGTGTTGTGACTTCTATGTTTAGATCCTTGAGCAAATTCTTGAGCCAATTAAGTTCTGTGGTGAGCTTCCTCATGGCTCGGTATTCAGCTTCAGCACTTGAACAAGAGACCACCTTCTGCTTCTTTATTTTCCAAGTAACTAGGTTGCCTCCAATGAATGTGCAATAACCAGTAGTTGATCTCCTATCATTCCTGTCTCCAGTCCAATCAGCATCACAGTAGCCCACAATTTCAGAGCTTCCGTTGCGCCCCATCCAGATGCCTTGGTCGTGTGTCCCTTTTAGGTGTCTTAAGATCCGGTCCACCATGTTCCAGTGATGCACCTTTGGGGCTTGAATATGTTGACTGACCTGATTCACAGCATAACACAAGTCAGGTCTAGTAATGGTTAGATAAATTAGCTTACCAACCATCTTCCTATAGAGTTTGGTGTCTCCAAACATCTCATCTCCATGCTCCCCCTCACGTTCCACCTTGTTCCCTTTTTTCTAGAGGAGTCTTTGCTGGTTTAGCTTCTAATCTACATGCATCAACTAGAAGATCAAGTGTGTACTTTCTTTGTGATAAGAAGAGTCCTTCTTGTGTTCGGCATACTTCTATCCCTAAGAAGTACTTTAGTTCACCCAAGTCTTTTATATCAAACATAGATTTAAGATAAACCTTAGTGGATTGAATTCCTACCTTGTCATTCTCTGAGATGATTATATCATCTACATAAATGAGAATGACTACAATACCTGTTTGACTTTGGAGTGTGAAGAGGGTATGATCTGTCTCATACTTCCTAAAGCCCCTATCCCTAAGTGTGATACTTAGCTTATGGTACCAAGTTTTTGGTGACTGTTTGAGGCCATAGATAGCTTTTCTCAGCCTTAAAATCTTTCCTGGAGTCACCGTATATTCAAGGCCTGGTGGAGGTGTCATATATATTTCATCTTCTAGTTTTCCTTGTAGGAAGGCATTCTTGATGGTGTGGCCTTGGAATGGCAGACTCTCCTAGGATCACTTGAAGGAAGGAAAATGGGGAAATATATGATGAAGATGGCGATGGACTTCTCTTCAGAGCTATGAAATGCTCCAAAGATGATTTCCAAATCCGATGGCACAGGTTCACCCTGCTATAGAGCCACGAACGATCACAGTAGATTACTCTACTCTTTAGTGATTTAAAGTTCAATGTTCTTAGGCTGAACAGAGAAAGCAAAGAGGAAGAACAAAAGTTCTCTAAGTCTGTTTTTGATTAAAATTCGTGGGTTATCATTTACAAAAGGGTGGAAGCATTTTTAAAGGCATAAATACCTAACAAGAGTATGCCTAAAAAGGAATATCCTAACTACTTGATCCTAATTTTATGCTAACAAGAATATCCTAACTAATTGATCCTAATTTTATGCTAACAATATTATGTCTACAAAAAGAATAAGCTAACTAACTGATCCTAATTTTGTGCCAACAGATTCTTTTGACTATCTTATCCTATCTAATGTTCTGATTTAAATTAAATAATTATTTACAAACCAAAAACACATTAAACCAACAGGCTGGTTTATTTTTATTCTTAGTTTCTACTTAGGCCACGTTCACATCCATTTATAAGAGCCCATGGTGGTCGATCCTTCAACTTCATGGGCCAATATGGGCCGTGCTCAATCTTCATCTTGTTGGGCTCATTCTTGAGTAGTCTCAACTCTTCCTTGGTATCTTTTTGGGCCTTTTGGGCCTTATCCCTTGTATGTGGATGAGCTAAGACGTGCCTTGAATCATCAAAAACAAGTATAGCCTCTTGAACTTGCTCGGGTGGTCGAACTAGCTCTCTACGGTCCAACATAAGGACAGTTCGACCGTCTCTTGATTCAACATGAACCAATTGAATTTTGGCACGACCAGAATCTCCATCATATCTAGCTAGTTGAGAAAAATGGTATTGGTTGCTTAATTCATGGTTGATATTCAAATCCTTAAAATTAAGGCTTATTGAGGTCGCACCACTTGACATCCATCTGCCACAACTTCCAATCAAGGTTAGTAGCTAAAGAGAGAAGAACCCTTACAATGTGTAATTTGGCTACTGGTGCAAAGGTGTCATTGTAGTCTTCTCCATAGGTCCGAGTGAAACCTCTTGCAACTAGTCTTGCCTTGTATCTTTCTATCTCTCCATTGCTTTGTATTTAATGGTAAAGATCCATCTGGAGCTCACTGTCCTCTTGCCTTAGGTAAGTCGGCCTCATAACAAGTGTGATTGATGTCCATGGCATTGCATTCAGCCTTAACTGCATCTCTCCACACCTTAAGCTCATTTGCTTCCTCATAGTTTCTTGGTATATGTTCTTGGTTGAGAACTGCTGGAAATGCTTGATGTTCTAAGGGAATATGAGCTAGGAAGCAAACTGCTTGAGTTGGATGTGCTACTGCTTGGGCATTGTAGTATACTCTTGTGTTCATCCAATTTGAAGCTGGTTGCCTCACTCTTTGACTCCTTCTAAGAACCACTGGATTGTCTTGTTGGGATGCCTGTTCTGCCTGTTCTTCTTATTGTTCTTGTTGTTCCTCCTCAGGTTCGGATTGATCATGGATGTGTGGGCTTGTTTATTGGTTGCTCTGTCCAAGTTCAAGCTAATCACCTTCTGTGCCTCCCTCATGATCAAGCGAACTAGCCGAAGGTTTACTAGATGGAGAAGTGGTTGGCGGTTCTTGGGGAGTTGGGTTAAGTGGTTTAGGTAATGTTATCCCAAGATTCTCCATAAGGTGTTTGAGGTTGGTGGCTCGGTCCGAGGTAGATTGGGAGAGATCTTTGAGATCATCCCAATTCTTTTCTTCATAGAATCCTTTTGATTCTACTAATTTCACATCCCTTGATACAAGTACCTTCCTAGTCTCTGGATTGTAACACTTGTATCCCTTTTAAGTAGTTGAATAGCCAATAAACATGGCTTTAACAGTCTTGGCTTCCAATTTATTTTTTTGTTCTCCTGGAACAAGTACATAACACACACCCAAAGACTCGTAAGTGTGAGATAGATGGTTTACTTTTATTAAGTACCTCAAATGGAGTTAGGTCCTCCAAGACTTTTGTAGGTAGGAGATTGATGAGATAGCAAGCTGTGACAAGGGCATCCTTTCAGCCACTCCTTTCTGTTGTGGTGTGTATGGACAGCTAGTTTGGTGGATGATTCCATGTTTGTCCAAGTATTGCTTGAATGCTAGACTTGTGTATTCCCCTCCATTATCTGATATAAAGATTTTGATCTTGGCATTGTAATGGTTAGTCACATATGCATGAAACTTAGTAAATGCTTCTAGGAGCCTATCTTTTATAGATGAGAGTGTTATCTAGGTATATTTTGATTTTTGATCTATAAATGTGACAAAGTACTTATGATTATCCCTAGACATGCATGGTGAAGTCCAAACATCAGAGTGAATAAGATCAAAACAATTTTCATAAATAGTTGAAGACTTGGGAAACACTGATCAACAATGTTTTCCAAGTATACAAGCTTCACACTCATTATTTTTAAAAGACATGATTGGCAACAATAGTTCTAAGGCCCTAGAATGGGGATGTCCTAGTCTAAAATGCCAAATAACACTATTAGCCTTATGTAAAAATAGAATTAAAAGCAATAGATAGAGTTGAGTCTGGTTGTATGTCTTCAAGTACATACAAATCATTCTTGGACACTCCTTTTCCAAGTACTTTATTGGTCTTAATATCCTGAAAATAAACATCATTAGGACCAAAGATTGCATAGCAATTAAGAACAGAGGTTTTCTTCTTAACACTTAGTAAGTTGGAGGTGAATGTAGGCATATAGAAGGCAGTTGATTCTTTATCAAACAACATAAGGTTCCCAATTCCTCTAATTGGTATCTTATCTCCATTAGCTATTAATATATCTCCTAAAGTCGGTTCTATATTGCTCATTAAATTCTTATCACTATTCATATGATGAGAGGCTCCTAAATCTACAATAAGTGGTTTAGAGGTATTTAAAGCTTAGAATGAGTTACCAGAGAGGTTTGATTCTTTGAGTGCCTTGACCAGTGCATCAAGGTCGGATTTCCTCACAAACTCTTGTTGAAATGTTGCAACTGTTTTACCCTCTCCGTCAATGATTGGCGTAAATGAGCTAGGGCTTGCCTTGTTCCTTGGTTCAAGAGTTATTTCTTTAATGTGAGTTTGCCTCTTGGTTGGTTTCCCAATTTTGGCTTTAAGTGTGGATGAAGGATCCAGCACTTGTCCTCGGTATGCCCTTCCTTCTTGCAGTAGTCACAGTATGCCCTCCTTTCTCCACGATTTAAGCCTCCCTTATGGTAAACAGCTGCTTTGTTGGCTGAGATGAGTTCAACTTTGCCTCCAAAGAGACCAAATGAACCTTGTTCCTTCTGAATCTTGTTGCACACTTCTTCAAGGCTTGGAAGAGTGTCTGATCTTAGGAGGTGTTTAATGAGATCATTGTAGGAGGAATTTAAATTCAAGAGAAGTCCAAAGACCTTATCTTGCTCACGCCTCTCATTCAGAACCATGGGATCCATTGTGCTTGGTCTAAGCATTTCAAGTTCAGCCCATAAGGATATGATTTTACCAAAGTGTTGAGTGAACTCCATGTCTTCTTAAGTTAACTCATTGATGGCTTTCTTAACTTCAAATACACGGCTGAGATTGGAGGTGTTGTCATATACGTTTTGAAGGGTCTCCCACAGCTCTTTGGCCGTTTCACAGTAGGAGTATGCTTCAAGGATAGTTGATTCAAGTGAGTTTTGAATCACAGATAGGACTAGTTGGTCTTCTTGAAACCACCTGTCTTCATTGGTGATAGCCACTTCCTGACCAGTTCCTTCAACTGTGGCATTAGGTGCTTCACTCCTAAGGATGTGACTCCATAACCCACGGCTACATAGGACATTGTCTTGGTGGTTCTAGTCCATAGGAGGTAATTAACCCCTTTCAAGGTTACTGGAACAACAACTCTTGTGCCTTCCAAGTTGATTACAAACGATTTAGGTGGTGAAAAAGTATGATGGAGTGTTTTCAAGAAATAAATAATCCTAACCTCTCACAACTCAGCACCACAAAGATTTGAGGATTATTCAATCTCAGAGTGAGGAGATTAAGAGGATTTATTTCAAGAGTGAACAGATGTTTTGAGATTATAAGAGTCAAGGCTCTGATACCATGTAAGAATATGCGGAATATAAGACAAGATTATAGAGTTTCTGAGTATGATGAAGAACAAAAGTATGGAAGACTAAGAGAAAGAGATTCGTGACAAAGGGGAGAAAGAGAGCTGGCAGATACCTTGACAGAACTAGAGAATGATGATTGTATTTCCTTGACAGATTAGTTACATAGGTTATAGTATTTATAGCCTAAGTTGTAATAAATACATTAATTAGGCTCACATATTTACTATCCATAAACTATTTGTTGCCTAAATCTAAAAAGGGAAGCAATTAACTTCTTTTCTAAACTTGATTAATCGACATCCAAGGCCATTAAAGTCTTCCAGTCGTCTGTATCTTTATTCTAGAAGTCTTATGGTTGGGCTTGGGCTTCCTTAAGTATTCCAGCTCCAAGCCCAAGTTAGTTGGGCCTTGTGCTTGCTAATCTGCTGTTGTGTGCAGTTTAATACTAGTCTAGCATGACATAAACCATTTTCATGACTAGAAGCATTAAGACTAGAAGCATTATTAACAACAGAACTACTAGAAGCTAATGATAGAGGTTGGAGATCTTCAAGCACATATAAGTCATTCTTAGTTCCTCCTCTGCCGAGTACTTTCTTGGTTTCAATATCCTGAAAGAAGAAGTCATTAGGCCCAAAAGTAGCATAGCAATTAAGATCAGTGGTTGTTCTTTTCACAGATAACAAATTTGAGGTAAATGATGGCATAAAGAAGGCTTTTGATTCTTTTCCAAACACTCTAATTTTCCAATCCCCTTAATAGGTATTTTTTCTCCATTAGCTATCATCACATTTTCAAAAAACCGGTTCTATGTCACTAATCAACCTAGAATCACTTATCATGTGGTGAAAAGCTCCTGAATCAACTATCAGAGGTTTTAAAACATTCAAACTATCAGAAGAGTTTTTAAACGAGGCAGTATAGGTGTGACCAGAAATACCAGACTGCTTAAGAGCTTTGATGAGAGCTTCAAGGTCTGACTTAGTCACCACATCGTTTTGAGCTGAGATAGCTTGAATCCTTTCATCTGGTAAGTTGTTGTGATATGGGCTGGTCTGGTTGGAGCTTCCTCTATTAAGGCTGATTTGGTTTGCACTGAACTGTGTCCCTTCATGATTTGGCCTCAGCTGTTTGATCGGTTGGTTAATGCTTCCTTGTGAATTATTTTGAAATCCACTTCCTTCAGAGTTGGATGGAGCAATGCGTGATGATGCTTCGTGTGAGATGTGAACTTTTGGATCCTTCCACCAGCTTGGCTTCAAATGAGGATGAATTAACCAACACTTATCCTTAGTATGTCCTCTTCGTTTACAATGATCACAAGCTAATCCTTTCTTGATCTATGGTTTGTGCCACACCTTGTGGGCTGTAACAATATCTCCTTTGTTTCCAAATAGACCTTGGGATCTTTGTTCTTTCTGAATTTTAGCACACACATCTTCAAGGCTTGGAAGAGTGACAGACCTTAGGAGGTGTTTGATGAGATCATTGTAGGAGAAATTTAAAGTCAAGAGAAGTCCAAAGACCTTATCTTGCTCACGCCTCTCATTCAGAACCATGGGATCCATTGTGCTTGGTCTAAGCATTTTAAGTTCAGCCCATAAGGATCTGAGTTTACCAAAGTATTGAGTGAACTGCATATCTTCTTGAGTTAACTCATTGATGGCTTTCTTAACTTCAAACACACGGCTGAGATTGGAGGTGTTGTCATAGACGTTTTGAAGGGTCTCCCACAGCTCTTTGGCCGTTTCACAGTAGGAGTATGCTTCAAGGATAGTTGATTCAAGTGAGTTTTGAATCACAGATAGGACTAGTTGGTCTTCTTGAAACCACCTGTCTTCATTGGTGATAGCCACTTCCTGACTAGTTCTTTCAACTGTGGCATTAGGTGCTTTACTCCTAAGGATGTGACTCCATAACCCACGGCTACATAGCACATTGTCTTGGTGGTTATAGCCCATAGGAGGTAATTAACCCCTTTCAAGGTTACTGGAACAACAACTCTTGTGCCTTCCAAGTTGATTACAAACGATTTAGGTGGTGAAAAAGTATGATGGAGTGTTATCAAGAAATAAATAATCCTAACCTCTCACAACTCAGCACCACAAGGATTTGAGGATTATTCAATCTCAGAGTGAGGAGATTAAGAGGATTTATTTCAAGAGTGAACAGAGGTTTTGAGATTATAAGAGCCAAGGCTCTGATACCATGTAAGAATATGCGGAATATAAGACAAGATTATTGAGTTTATGAGTATGATGACGAACAAAAGTATGAAAGACTAAGAGAAAGAGATTCGTGACAAAGGGGAGAGAGAGAGCTGGCGGATACCTTGAGAGAATAAGAGAATGAGGATTGTATTTCCTTGACAGATTAGTTACATAGGTTAGAGTATTTATAGCCTAAGTTATAATAAATACATTGATTAGGCTCACATATTTACTTTCCATAAACTATTTGTTGCCTAAATCTAAAAAGGGAAGCAATTAACTTCTTTTCTAAACTTGATTAATCGACATCCAAGGCCATTAAAGTCTTCCAGCCGTCTGTATCTTTCTTCTAGAAGTCTTATGGTTGGGCTTGGGCTTCCTTAAGTATTCCAGCTCCAAGCCCAAGTTAGTTGGGCCTTCTGCTTGCTAATCTGCTGTCGTGTGCAGTTTAATACTAGTCTAGCATGACATAAACCATTTTCATGACTAGGAGCATTAAGACTAGAAGCATTATTAACAACAGAACTACTAGAAGCTAATGATAGAGGTTGGAGATCTTCAAGCACATATAAGTCATTCTTGGTTCCTCCTCTGCCGAGTACTTTCTTTGTTTCAATATCCTGAAAGAAGAAGTCATTAGGCCCAAAAGTAGCATAGCAATTAAGATCAGTGGTTGTTCTTTTCACAGATAACAAATTTGAGGTAAATGATGGCATAAAGAAGGCTTTTGATTCTTTTCCAAACAGTCTAATTTTCCAATCCCCTTAATAGGTATTTGTTCTCCATTAGCTATCATCACATTTTCTAAAACCGGTTCTATGTCACTAATCAACCTAGAATCACTGATCATGTGGTGAAAAGCTCCTGAATCAACTATCAGAGGTTTTAAAACATTCAAACTATCAGAAGAATTTTTAAACGAGGCAGTATAGGTGTGACCCAAAATACCAGACTGCTTAAGAGCTTTGATGAGAGCTTCAAGGTCTGACTTAGTCACCACATCGTTTTGAGATGAGATAGCTTGAATCCTTTCATCTGGTAAGTTGTTGTGATATGGACTGGTCTGGTTGGAGCTTTCTCTATTAAGGCTGATTTGGTTTGCACTGAACTGTGTCCCTTCATGATTTGGCCTCAGCTGTTTGATCGGTTGGTTAATGCTTCCTTGTGAATTATTTTGAAATCCACTTCCTTCAGAGTTGGATGGAGCAATGCGTGATGATGCTTCGTGTGAGATGTGAACTTTTGGATCCTTCCACCAGCTTGGCTTCAAATGAGGATGAATTAACCAACACTCATCCTTAGTATGTCCTCTTCGTTTACAATGATCACAAGCTAATCCTTTCTTGATCTATGGTTTGTGCCACACCTTGTGGGCTGTAACAATATCTCCTTTGTTTCCAAATAGACCTTGGGATCCTTGTTCTTTCTGAATTTTAGCACACACATCTTCAAGGCTTGGAAGAGTGACAGACCTTAGGAGGTGTTTGATGAGATCATTGTAGGAGGAATTTAAAGTCAAGAGAAGTCCAAAGACCTTATCTTGCTCACGCCTCTCATTCAGAACCATGGGATCCATTGTGCTTGGTCTAAGCATTTTAAGTTCAGCCCATAAGGATCTGAGTTTACCAAAGTATTGAGTGAACTTCATGTCTTCTTGAGTTAACTCATTGATGGCTTTCTTAACTTCAAACACACGGCTGAGATTGGAGGTGTTGTCATAGACGTTTTGAAGGGTCTCCCACAGCTCTTTGGCCGTTTCACAGTAGGAGTATGCTTCAAGGATAGTTGATTCAAGTGAGTTTTGAATCACAAATAGGACTAGTTGGTGAAGAACAAAAGTATGGAAGACTAAGAGAAAGAGATTCGTGACAAAGGGGAGAAAGAGAGCTGGCAGATACCTTGACAGAACTAGAGAATGATGATTGTATTTTCTTGACAGATTAGTTACATAGGTTAGAGTATTTATAGCCTAAGTTGTAATAAATACATTAATTAGGCTCACATATTTATTTTCCATAAACTATTTGTTGCCTAAATCTAAAAAGGGAAGCAATTAACTTCTTTTCTAAACTTGATTAATCGACATCCAAGGCCACTAAAGTCTTCCAGTCGTCTGTATCTTTCTTCTAGAAGTCTTATGGTTGGGCTTGGGCTTCCTTAAGTATTCCAGCTCCAAGCCCAAGTTAGTTGGGCCTTCTGCTTGCTAATCTGCTGTTGTGTGCAGTTTAATACTAGTCTAGCATGACATAAACCATTTTCATGACTAGAAGCATTAAGACTAGAAGCATTATTAACAACAGAACTACTAGAAGCTAATGATAGAGGCTGAAGATCTTCAAGCACATATAAGTCATTCTTGGTTCCTCCTCTGCCGAGTACTTTCTTGGTTTCAATATCCTGAAAGAAGAAGTCATTAGGCCCAAAAGTAGCATAGCAATTAAGATCAGTGGTTGTTCTTTTCACAGATACAAATTTGAGGTAAATGATGGCATAAAGAAGGCTTTTGATTCTTTTCCAAACAGTCTAATTTTCCAATCCCCTTAATAGGTATTTGTTCTCCATTAGCTATCATCACATTTTCTAAAACCGGTTCTATGTCACTAATCAACCTAGAATCACTGATCATGTGGTGAAAAGCTCCTGAATCAACTATCAGAGGTTTTAAAACATTCAAACTATCAGAAGAATTTTTAAACGAGGCAGTATAGGTGTGACCCAAAGTACCAGACTGCTTAAGAGCTTTGATGAGAGCTTCAAGGTCTGACTTAGTCACCACATCGTTTTGAGCTGAGATAGCTTGAATCCTTTCATCTGGTAAGTTGTTGTGATATGGACTGGTCTGGTTGGAGCTTCCTCTATTAAGGCTGATTTGGTTTGCACTGAACTGTGTCCCTTCATGATTTGGCCTCAGCTGTTTGATCGGTTGGTTAATGCTTTCTTGTGAATTATTTTGAAATCCACTTCCTTCAGAGTTGGATGGAGCAATGCGTGATGATGCTTCGTGTGAGATGTGAACTTTTGGATCCTTCCACCAGCTTGGCTTCAAATGAGGATGAATTAACCAACACTTATCCTTAGTATGTCCTCTTCGTTTACAATGATCACAAGCTAATCCTTTCTTGATCTATGGTTTGTGCCACACCTTGTGGGCTGTAACAATATCTCCTTTGTTTCCAAATAGACCTTGGGATCCTTGTTCTTTCTGAATTTTAGCACACACATCTTCAAGGCTTGGAAGAGTGACAGACCTTAGGAGGTGTTTGATGAGATCATTGTAGGAGGAATTTAAAGTCAAGAGAAGTCCAAAGACCTTATCTTGCTCACGCCTCTCATTCAGAACCATGGGATCCATTGTGCTTGGTCTAAGCATTTTAAGTTCAGCCCATAAGGATCTGAGTTTACCAAAGTATTGAGTGAACTGCATATCTTCTTGAGTTAACTCATTGATGGCTTTCTTAACTTCAAACACACGGCTGAGATTGGAGGTGTTGTCATAGACGTTTTGAAGGGTCTCCCACAGCTCTTTGGCCGTTTCACAGTAGGAGTATGCTTCAAGGATAGTTGATTCAAGTGAGTTTTGAATCACAGATAGGACTAGTTGGTCTTCTTGAAACCACCTGTCTTCATTGGTGATAGCCACTTCCTGACTAGTTCTTTCAACTGTGGCATTAGGTGCTTCACTCCTAAGGATGTGACTCCATAACCCACGGCTACATAGCACATTGTCTTGGTGGTTCTAGACCATAGGAGGTAATTAACCCCTTTCAAGGTTACTGGAACAACAACTCTTGTGCCTTCCAAGTTGATTACAAACGATTTAGGTGGTGAAAAAGTATGATGGAGTGTTATCAAGAAATAAATAATCCTAACCTCTCACAACTCAGCACCACAAGGATTTGAGGATTATTCAATCTCAGAGTGAGGAGATTAAGAGGATTTATTTCAAGAGTGAACAGAGGTTTTGAGATTATAAGAGCCAAGGCTCTGATACCATGTAAGAATATGCGGAATATAAGACAAGATTATAGAGTTTATGAGTATGATGACGAACAAAAGTATGAAAGACTAAGAGAAAGAGATTCGTGACAAAGGGGAGAGAGAGAGCTGGCGGATACCTTGAGAGAATAAGAGAATGAGGATTGTATTTCCTTGACAGATTAGTTACATAGGTTAGAGTATTTATAGCCTAAGTTATAATAAATACATTGATTAGGCTCACATATTTACTTTCCATAAACTATTTGTTGCCTAAATCTAAAAAGGGAAGCAATTAACTTCTTTTCTAAACTTGATTAATCGACATCCAAGGCCATTAAAGTCTTCCAGCCGTCTGTATCTTTCTTCTAGAAGTCTTATGGTTGGGCTTGGGCTTCATTAAGTATTCCAGCTCCAAGCCCAAGTTAGTTGGGCCTTCTGCTTGCTAATCTGCTGTCGTGTGCAGTTTAATACTAGTCTAGCATGACATAAACCATTTTCATGACTAGGAGCATTAAGACTAGAAGCATTATTAACAACAGAACTACTAGAAGCTAATGATAGAGGTTGGAGATCTTCAAGCACATATAAGTCATTCTTGGTTCCTCCTCTGCCGAGTACTTTCTTTGTTTCAATATCCTGAAAGAAGAAGTCATTAGGCCCAAAAGTAGCATAGCAATTAAGATCAGTGGTTGTTCTTTTCACAGATAACAAATTTGAGGTAAATGATGGCATAAAGAAGGCTTTTGATTCTTTTCCAAACAGTCTAATTTTCCAATCCCCTTAATAGGTATTTGTTCTCCATTAGCTATCATCACATTTTCTAAAACCGGTTCTATGTCACTAATCAACCTAGAATCACTGATCATGTGGTGAAAAGCTCCTGAATCAACTATCAGAGGTTTTAAAACATTCAAACTATCAGAAGAATTTTTAAACGAGGCAGTATAGGTGTGACCCAAAATACCAGACTGCTTAAGAGCTTTGATGAGAGCTTCAAGGTCTGACTTAGTCACCACATCGTTTTGAGCTGAGATAGCTTGAATCCTTTCATTTGGTAAGTTATTGTGATATGGACTGGTCTGGTTGGAGCTTCCTCTATTAAGGCTGATTTGGTTTGCACTGAACTGTGTCCCTTCATGATTTGGCCTCAGCTGTTTGATCGGTTGGTTAATGCTTCCTTGTGAATTATTTTGAAATCCACTTCCTTCAGAGTTGGATGGAGCAATGCGTGATGATGCTTCGTGTGAGATGTGAACTTTTGGATCCTTCCACCAGCTTGGCTTCAAATGAGGATGAATTAACCAACACTCATCCTTAGTATGTCCTCTTCGTTTACAATGATCACAAGCTAATCCTTTCTTGATCTATGGTTTGTGCCACACCTTGTGGGCTGTAACAATATCTCCTTTGTTTCCAAATAGACCTTGGGATCCTTGTTCTTTCTGAATTTTAGCACACACATCTTCAAGGCTTGGAAGAGTGACAGACCTTAAGAGGTGTTTGATGAGATCATTGTAGGAGGAATTTAAAGTCAAGAGAAGTCCAAAGACCTTATCTTGCTCACGCCTCTCATTCAGAACCATGGGATCCATTGTGCTTGGTCTAAGCATTTTAAGTTCAGCCCATAAGGATCTGAGTTTACCAAAGTATTGAGTGAACTGCATGTCTTCTTGAATTAACTCATTGATACTTTCTTAACTTCAAACACACGGCTGAGATTGGAGGTGTTGTCATAGACGTTTTGAAGGGTCTCCCACAGCTCTTTGGCCGTTTCACAGTAGAAGTATGCTTCAAGGATAGTTGATTCAAGTGAGTTTTGAATCACAGATAGGATTAGTTGGTCTTCTTGAAACCACCTGTCTTCATTGGTGATAGCCACTTCCTGACCAGTTCCTTCAACTGTGGCATTAGGTGCTTCACTCCTAAGGATGTGACTCCATAACCCACGGCTACATAGCACATTGTCTTGGTGGTTCTAGCCCATAGGAGGTAATTAACCCATATCAAGGTTACTGGAATAACAACTCTTGTGCCTTCCAAGTTGATTACAAACGATTTAGTTGGTGAAAAAGTATGATGGAGTGTTTTCAAGAAATAAATAATCCTAACCTCTCACAACTCAGCACCACAATGAATTTGAGGATTATTCAATCTCAGAGTGAGGAGATTAAGAGGATTTATTTCAAGAGTGAACAGATGTTTTGAGATTATAAGAGCCAAGGCTCGGATACCATGTAAGAATATGCGGAATATAAGACATGATTATAGAGTTTATGAGTATGATGACGAACAATAGTATGAAAGACTAAGAGAAAGAGATTCGTGACAAAGGGGAGAGAGAGAGAGCTGGCGGATACCTTGAGAGAATTAGAGAATGAGGATTGTATTTCCTTGACAGATTAGTTACATAGGTTAGAGTATTTATAGCCTAAGTTATAATAAATACATTGATTAGGCTCACATATTTACTTTCCATAAACTATTTGTTGCCTAAATCTAATAAGGGAAGCAATTAACTTCTTTTCTAAACTTGTTTAATCGACATCCAAGGTCATTAAAGTCTTCCAGCCGTCTGTATCTTTCTTCTAGAAGTCTTATGGTTGGGCTTGGGCGTCCTTAAGTATTCCAGCTCCAAGCCCAAGTTAGTTGGTCCTTCTATTTGCTAATCTGCTGTCGTGTGCAGTTTAATACTAGTCTAGCATGACATAAACCATTTTCATGACTAGAAGCATTAAGACTAGAAGCATTATTAACAACAGAACTACTAGAAGCTAATGATAGTGGCTGAAGATCTTCAAGCACATATAAGTCATTCTTGGTTCCTCCTCTGCCGAGTACTTTCTTGGTTTCAATATCCTGAAAGAAGAAGTCATTAGGCCCAAAAGTAGCATAGCAATTAAGATCAGTGGTTGTTCTTTTCACAGATAACAAATTTGAGGTAAATGATGGCATAAAGAAGGCTTTTGATTCTTTTCCAAACAGTCTAATTTTCCAATCCCCTTAATAGGTATTTGTTCTCCATTAGCTATCACACATTTTCTAAAACCGGTTCTATGTCACTAATCAACCTAGAATCACTGATCATGTGGTGAAAAGCTCCTGAATCAACTATCAGAGGTTTTAAAACATTCAAACTATCAGAAGAATTTTTAAACGAGGCAGTATAGGTGTGACCCAAAATACCAGACTGCTTAAGAGCTTTGATGAGAGCTTCAAGGTCTGACTTAGTCACCACATCGTTTTGAGCTGAGATAGCTTGAATCCTTTCATCTGGTAAGTTGTTGTGATATGGACTGGTCTGGTTGGAGCTTCCTCTATTAAGGCTGATTTGGTTTGCACTGAACTGTGTCCCTTCATGATTTGGCCTCAGCTGTTTGATCGGTTGGTTAATGCTTCCTTGTGAATTATTTTGAAATCCACTTCCTTCAGAGTTGGATGGAGCAATGCGTGATGATGCTTCGTGTGAGATGTGAACTTTTGGATCCTTCCACCAGCTTGACTTCAAATGAGGATGAATTAACCAACACTTATCCTTAGTATGTCCTCTTCGTTTACATTGATCACAAGCTAATCCTTTCTTGATATATGGTTTGTGCCACACCTTGTGGGCTGTAACAATATCTCCTTTGTTTCCAAATAGACCTTGGGATCCTTGTTCTTTCTAAATTTTAGCACACACATCTTCAAGGCTTGGAAGAGTGACAGACCTTAGGAGGTGTTTGATGAGATCATTGTAGGAGGAATTTAAAGTCAAGAGAAGTCCAAAGACCTTATCTTGCTCACGCCTCTCATTCAGAACCATGGGATCCATTGTGCTTGGTCTAAGCATTTTAAGTTCAGCCCATAAGGATCTGAGTTTACCAAAGTATTGAGTGAACTGCATGTCTTCTTGAGTTAACTCATTGATGGCTTTCTTAGCTTCAAACACACGGCTGAGATTGGAGGTGTTGTCATAGACGTTTTGAAGGGTCTCCCACAGCTCTTTGGCCGTTTCACAGTAGGAGTATGCTTCAAGGATAGTTGATTCAAGTGAGTTTTGAATCACAAATAGGATTAGTTGGTCTTCTTGAAACCACCTGTCTTCATTGGTGATAGCCACTTCCTGACCAGTTCCTTCAACTGTGGCATTAGGTGCTTCACTCCTAAGGATGTGACTCCATAACCCACGGCTACATAGCACATTGTCTTGGTGGTTCTAGCCCATAGGAGGTAATTAACCCCTTTCAAGGTTACTGGAACAACAACTCTTGTGCCTTCCAAGTTGATTACAAACGATTTAGGTGGTGAAAAAGTATGATGGAGTGTTTTCAAGAAATAAATAATCCTAACCTCTCACAACTCAGCACCACAAGGATTTGAGGATTATTCAATCTCAGAGTGAGGAGATTAAGAGGATTTATTTCAAGAGTGAACAGAGGTTTTGAGATTATAAGAGTCAAGGCTCTGATACCATGTAAGAATATGCGGAATATAAGACAAGATTATAGAGTTTCTGAGTATGATGAAGAACAAAAGTATGGAAGACTAAGCGAAAGAGATTTCGTGACAAAGGGGAGAGAGAGAGCTGGCGGCTACCTTGAGAGAATTAGAGATGGAGGATTGTATTTCTTTGACAGATTAGTTACATAGGTTAGAGTATTTATAACCTAAGTTATAATAAATACATTAATTAGGCTCACATATTTACTTTCCATAAACTATTTGTTGCCTAAATCTAAAAAGAGAAGCAATTAACTTCCTTTCTAAACTTGATTAATCGACATCCAAGGCCATTAAAGTCTTCTAGCTGCCTGTATCTTTCTTTTAGAATTATTATGGTTGGGCTTGGGTTTTCTTAAGTATTCCAGCTCCAAGCCTAAGTTAGTTGGGCCTTCTCCTTGCTAAGCTGATGTCGTGTGCAGTTTAATACTAGTCTAGCATGTCATAAACCATTTTCATGACTAGAAGCATTAAGACTAGAAGCATTATTAACAACTGAACTACTAGAAGCTAATGATAAAGGCTGGAGATCTTCAAGCACATATAAGTCATTCTTGGTTCCTCCTCTGCCGAGTACTTTCTTGGTTTCACTATCCTGAAAGAAAAAGTCATTAGGCCCAAAAGTAGCATAGCAATTAAGATTAGTGGTTGTTCTTTTCACAGATAACAAATTTGAGGTAAATGATGGCATAAAGAAGGCTTTTGATTCTTTTCCAAACAATCTAAATTTGCCAATCCTCTTAATAGGTATTTGTTCTCCATTAGCTATCATCACATTTCCTAAAACCGGTTCTATGTAACTAATCAACCTAGAATCACTGATCATATGGTGAGAAGCTCCTGAATCAACTATCAGAAGTTTTAAAACATTCAAACTACCAGAAGAGTTTTTAAACGAGGCAGTATAGGTGTGACCAGAAATACCAGACTGGTAAGTTGTTGTGATATGGACTGGTCTGGTTGGAGCTTCCTCTATTAAGGCTGATTTGGCTTGCACTGAACTGTGTCCCTTCATGATTTGGCCTCAGTTGTTTGATCGGTTGGTTGATGCTTCCTTGTGAATTACTTTGAAATCCACTTCCTTCAGAGATGGATGGAGCAATGCGTGATGATGCTTCCAGTGAGATGTGAACTTTTGGATCCTTCAACTAGCTTGGCTTCAAATGAGGATGAATTAACCAACACTTATCCTTAGTGTGTCCTCTTCGTTTACAATTATCACAAGCTAATCCTTTCTTGATCTCTGGTTTGTGTCAAACCTTGTGGGCAGTAACAATATCTTCTTTGTTTCCAAATAGACCTTGGGATCTTTGTTCTTTCTGAATTTTAGCACACACATCTTCAAGACTTGGTAGTTTATCTTCTCTAAGAAGATATTTAATGAGATCAGTGTAGCTCGGGTTTAATGTCCTGAGCAAGCCAAAGATCTTATCATGCTCTCTCCTTTCATTAAGAGTGATAGGATCAATGGTATTTGGTCTTAACATTTCAACCTCTGCCCACAAAGCCCTGAACTTTCCATAGTGTTTAGTAAACTCCATATCCTCTTGATGGAGTTTATTTAGAGCTTTCTTCACCTCAAATATTCGCATGAGATTGGATGTGTCTCCATACACATTTTTCAGTGTGTCCCAAAGTTCTTTTGATGTTTCACAGTTGGAGTATGCTTCTAACAAGGATCCTTCAAGGGAGTTTTGGAGAATGGAAAGAACCAATTGATCCTCTTGAAACCATTTGTTCATGGTTTCTGTTGTTACTCGTCCTTGATCTCAGAGAGCTTCATCTTCAATAGCTTCTTTTGGAGCTTCATCAGGAAGAACATGAGTCCACAGACCTCTACTACACAGAGTAGTCTTCATTGTTCTTGACCATAACAAGTAGTTTAATCCTTTTAGGATAATCGGGGCTACAATCAACTTGGAGTTTTCCATTGTGGAAATCACATTGAATGAAACTAAGACAAACGCTTGAATGTTGATTTGAACGGTACGGTCTTTTTCAAATTTTAGCTTGAGGCGGGAAGAACATGAGCTGGGTTTGATCTTCAAGTTTTCCCTTTTTAGTTTAAGAAACCTACTAATAGACGTTCTGGGACTTGGAAATGACCTTTATTTTTGTAAAAGGAGCGTTCTTGAAAAGGATTGGTGTCTTGTACGGTCTCTGGTTCGCGGTGAGTCGAAGAAGATGAGTACGGACAGCTTGGAAAGATAGCTCCTTTAGTTATCTTTCATGGTCTAAAAAATGGGAAATAGTTTTTAAGTTGATGGATGAACTAAGGAAAGAGCATCGACCAGGTTTGACCAAGTTTAGTAAGCTTTCGTCCGTAAATTCATGGCGCGATTCATCCGATTCTTATAAACGAATGATTATCGACCAAGCTTGACCCAGCATCGACCAAACTTGACCAACCAATGGATTTTGAGCTGAAAGATGCAACCTTTTGAGCTTGACAGCTTGAGTTCCGTACGTTAATGGCGCTTAAGGGAAAAACTTGAAAGTTTGCGGATGAAGAAAATGCTTAAGTACAAGACATACAAACAATAACCACCTTTAATCTCCCATAACTCATCACCTAAGGATCTTTGAGGATTATAAATCTTGGAATGGGTAGATTGAGAGTTGTTTATTGTAAGTTTGAACAAGCACTTAAGAAATGAAGAAATTTTGCAAAAGTTTAGCAACCTAGGAGCATAGATTGCTCTAATAATTTTATAAAGAAAAGTTTACAAAGATTTAGGGAGTTTATAGAGATTTGGGGAGTGTTAGAGAAACCATGTTTTTATTAGATGAATTGCTTGCATTACATGATGACAATTACATAACTTATATAGATAGATTAGACGGAATATTCAGAGTATCTAATTAGGCATCTTGGAGTCGTGGCCATGGTGAGCTGGAGCCGTCTTTTGTGCTGACAAAGTGGTGGCCTTATCCAGTTCCTTTCTAGAAGCCTTATCCAGTCCTATTCTAGAACCTTTCTTCCTTTAGCCTTCATAAACACTCTTTAATTCCAACATTAGTGACTTGAATCTTATTAGAAATGTGAAACCAGCTAGAGGACATGTGTTAATTGCAAATGGAACAAATGTTCCAATAGAAGGAATAGGTGATCTTAAACTGTTCAACATAGAATCTAGGGCTTTTTATATGCCATCATTTACTTCAAATCTCCTGTCTGTTAAGATAGCAACAACTGATTTGAACTGTCATGCAATATTTGGACCTAATGAGTTTGTGTTTCAAGATATTGAGACTCAAAAGATTCTTGGACAAGGTGGCACAAGAAATGATCTCTATGTTCTTGAAGAGCTCACTCCTAGTTCTCTAGTTACCTGTTTTTCAAATTCCAATAATTCTAAGATGAATGGCGAGTTGTGGCATGCTAGGCTGGGTCATCCTCATCTTAAAGCTTTAGAAATGTTGCTTCCTAGGATAAGTTTTAATAATGAATTATATAAAGCATGTATCCTTGGAAAACATTGTAGAACCGTTTTTCCTAAGTCTCAAACTCTATATGATAAGTGCTTTGATCTTGTTCATTCAGATGTTTGGACTGTCCTATGTGTTTCTATAGATAATCACAAGTATTTTGTTAGTTTCATAGATGCTATATCAAAATATACTTGGATTACCTTATTGCCATCTAAGGGTAGAGTCCTTAAAGCATTCATGAACAATAATAAGTATGTTACTAACCAATATAATGCTAAGAGTAAGTGTTTGAGATCAGATAATGGAGGAGAATACACAAGTCAAGCATTCAAGCACTACCTTACCAAAAAAGGCATTGAACATCAGACAAGTTGTACTCCCAACCAACCGTCTCAACCAACCGTCTCAACCACTACATGTACATTGTACTCCCAACCAACCGTCTCAACAAGAAACTACTTCTCACCAACTTAACAAGTTTCAAGCAGCCAACAAACTTCAACAACACCCAAATTCACACTTGAAGGTATTGCTTGATTTACAAGAAACAAAATCTAGAACTTTCAAGGATAACCGGATTGATATGAACAGCCACCAAATCTACTCCTAACCTCTTACTCTAACTCTTTATGTGCTAATCCTTTAACTTTTGCACTAATAAAAATTCCAGTTCGAGAACATACCCCAACCTCCGCAAAAATGGTGATTGAAGAGGACCTCACGGTTTCGATTAAAACCGTTGGATTTATAAAAGAATAGGATCGGGCCTCACGGATTTTGATACTGATTCCGATACAAGAAGAATTAAGGACGAAAGATGATAAGAACCTGAAGATTTGAAGATCAAGTACTCGCGGTAAACAGAAAAATCTTCTGATCAGATGCAATGAAGAATCCGCAATTTTTTCGATCACAAAAATAGGATTGTTAAGATCTCAGGAACGATAATTGATCAGAAAGAAAATCAAATACTGAAGATCGGTTCAATCTGTTGATCTTTCTTGAGGTAGAAGAAATCGAAACCCAGCGAATGGTGATCCGAGGATTTGAGCCGGAGAATCTCGAATGCAGTTTGAGAGAATTGGTTATCGACACTTTCTGTTGATCTTTCACGAGCTGATGATCCAAGAACCAAAGGATTTGAAGATCGGCACTATCTGTTGGGCTTACGTGTGAAAGATTGTATGATTGAGAGATTTAGAGATTTAGAGATTGAGAGAGAAAGAGAATAGAGAGAAAAGTGAGAATGAATATTATTGAGATTTTAGAAAAATGAATTTCTTGTTTACAAAGTAAGTGAGAGACTACTATTTATATTAATCCAAATTAGGCTTGTTTGGATACTAAGAAAGCCTAATACTAGTTTGGCAATAGAGATAACATATAATCAAATCCAAACAAGCCTAAGTCAGTATCCCTTAAACTCATGGCGCCTACAAGTGACTAAGGCACTCATGCTTCATTTTATCTTGTTGTCTTCATCATTCTTCTTCATTCCAACTGGTGCGACCTGGAACGAGCAAGATCTCCTTGCGACAACAGAGGACCTAGATTCAACTGAGGAAGAAGATGAAGAAGAAAGCTGCCGGAGTGAAGAGGAGAGAAATGATCGGACAGGATCAGTCGACACAGGACGCAGACCCGGACCAGCCAGCACCGATCACGTACGAGGACACGGACCATGTGCTATCAACCAAGAACAAAGTCCTGGACCGACTGGCGAAGAACCCGGTGCAGAACCCGGCCCTGATCCTAGCCTTGACCCCGTAAAACCCGGCGCAGGACGTGGCTTCGACCCCGGCCTCGACCCCGCAAAGACTGGTCAATGAGCTCTTGGAGAAAGGACACATCCGTGAAAACTTAAGTCCTTGTGCAATACCTGTTTTGCTTGTGCCTAAGAAAGATGGTAGCTGGCGCATGTGTGTTGATTGCAAAGCCATTAACAACATCACAGTTAAATACAGACACCCTATTCCTCGTTTGGATGATATGCTTGATGAGTTATATGGATCTTGCATCTTTTCTACGATTGATTTAAAAAGTGGTTACCACCAGATTAGAATGAAAGAAGGAGATGAATGGAAAACTGCTTTTAAAACAAAACTAGGATTGTATGAATGGTTAGTTATGCCTTTTGGACTTACTAGTTCACCTAGTACTTTCTATTTTGATGATATTTTTATTTACAGTAAGAACATGACAGAGCACATTGATCACCTTAGACATGTCCTATATGTTTTAAGAAAAGAGAACTTGTATGCAAATAGGAAGAAATGCTCTTTTGGAACAGATAACCTAGTCTTTTTAGGCTTCGTTGTTACTTCTCTAGGTATCCAGGTGGATGAGGAGAAAGTGAAGGCAATCATGGAGTGGCCCACGCCTAAAAACATAGGAGAAGTGAGAAGTTTCCATGCATTTGCTGGATTCTATAGGAGATTTGTTAGAGACTTCAGTACCATTGCAGTCCAACTTACATAAGTCATTAAGAAGACCGTGGGATTCACTTGGGGACCAGACCAGGCCGAGGCATTTGAATTGCTCAAAGGGAAGTTGACTAATGCCCCTTTACTTGTATTAACTGACTTTTCGAAAAGTTTTGAGATTGAACGTGATGCCTCAGGAATTGGAATTGGTGCTGTATTGATGCATGAAAGAATACCCATTTTAGTGAGAAGTTAGGAGGAACGACTCTTAATTATCCTACCTATGACAAAGAGCTATATGCTCTAGTGAGGGCCCTGCAAATGTGACAAAGACATGCACGATGAATGTAATTTATTGAAACTTTTCCCTATGTCATCCATTACAAACAAGGTAAGGAGAACATTGTAGCAAATGCTCTCTCAAGGAGGTATGCTCTCTTATGTTCGATGGAAACAAAATTACTGGGTTTTGATTATCTTAGAACCTGTTATAATAATGACCCTGACTTTGGAAATTTGTACAACGACACTACGATTCATGCCCAAGGACGATTTTACCAATTCAAGGGATTTTTATTTCGTGATAATCGACTGTGTGTACCATGTGGTACAATCAGAGAGATTTATGGTTGGGAAGCACATGGAGGTGGAAAAATGGGGCACTTTGGGGTTGCCAAAACTTTATCCACCTTGCAGGAACATTTATACTGGCCGGGTATGAAGAAAGACGTTGAGAAAGTGTGTTCCAAATGTATTGAGTGCAAAGAAGCTAAATCTAAGGTACAGCCCACATGTTTATATACTCCATTGCCTATACCTGACCAACCTTGGGTAGATATTTCTATGGACTTTGTTTTGGGACTGCCTAGAACTAGGAAAGGAAGGGACAGTATCTTTGTGGTGGTTGATAGGTTTTCTAAAATGGCTCACTTCATCCCTTGTCATAAAACAGATGATGCAATTCTAGTGGCTGACTTATTCTTTAGGAAAGTTGTTAGGTTACATGGAATGCCTAGGACAATTGTGTCAGATAGGGATTCTAAATTCCTTAGTCATTTTTGGAGGACCCTCTGGGGAAAGTTAGGTACTAGGTTATTATTCTCCACAACTTGTCATCCACAAACTGATGGTTAAACAAAATCAGTCAATAGAACTCTTTCCACTATTTTAAGAGCTGTCATTAAAAAGAACATTAGGACTTGGGAGGATTGTCTACCCCATGTCAAATTTGCTTACAATAGGTCAGTACATTCGGCAACAAAAACGACCCCTTTTAAAATTGTGTATGGATTAAATCCTTTGTCCCCTTTAGATTTACTTGCTTTACTTTTAAAAGAACAGATTAACCTTGATGGCCCAAAGAAAGCCGAGTTTGTTAAATCTTTGCATAAACAGGTTAAGAAAAATATTGATGAAAGAACCAAGATGTACACCAGGAAGAAGAATAAAGGTCGAAAAGAAGTGGTATTGGAAACTGGAGATCTCGTTTGGATTCATTTAAGAAAAGACAGATTTCCAAGTGAGAGAAAATCGAAATTGATGCCATGAGTGGATGGACCATTTTCAGTCCTATGAAGAATCAACAACAATGCTTATCAAATAGATCTCCAAGGTAAGTATTCTATAAGTTCTACTTTTAATGTTTCTGACTTGATTCATTTTGTTGCAGATGAATTGGATTTGAGGTCAAATCCTTTTAAAGGAGGAAGGGATGGTGCGACCTGGAACGATCAAGATCTCCTTGCGACATCAGAAGACCTAGATTCAACTGAGGAAGAAGATGAAGAAGAAATCTGCCGGAGTGAAGAGGAGAGAAACGACCTCGGCCTCGACCCCGAAGAACCCGGCCCAAGACCTGGACCATCCGTGTCTCGCGGCACTAAACACGGCCCATCCGTGTTTCACGGCGCAAGACACGACACCAACCACGGCCCACGACCTGGGATGGACCACGAAGCTCGACCCGGTCCCGACCTAAGCATGACCGCAAATTACGGCCCGCCCAAATACTAGACTTCGACCCGGGCGTGGAAGGCGGCACATACCATGGAGACCCGGACAGCATGGCCCAAGACCCGTTCAAGAACCTACAAGACCATGAAAGATTAAGAGAACAATGGGCCAATTTAAGATCATAAGGGGAAGAAGAATGTATGGTCAAGCCCAGGTCCCAGAAGAATTATGGCTTAGCCCATTAACAAGATCCAGAAGTAAGGCCCAAAGAAAGGTCCTTCAAGCCTTAGTCAAAATCGCCAGCTCAGGAGAAAGAAAGATTAAAAATAAACCAACCAATTAGTTTAATTTATTGGTTTATAGATACTCACTTAATTTTAACCAGAAGATTAGAATAAATATCTTTAGGCATAAAATTAGAATTAAAATAAGTCAAGATATTCTTGTTAGCATAAAGTTAGGATCAAGTAGTTAGAATATACTTCTGTAGGCATAATGTAGTTAGGGTTTTCTGCCTATAAAAAGGCTTCACCCCCCCCCCCTTGTAAAGAGAACATCGAATTTTGTAAAGAACTTTAAATCACTTTTGCTTCTTGCTTTATCTGTTCAGCCTAAGAACATTGATCCCTCATTCACTTAAGAGTAGAGAAATCTACTGTGAAGTTCCATAGCTCTATACAGGGTGATCCTGTGCTAGTGGAATCAAATCCATCGTCACACACAACTAATTGGAGAGCTAGTAGCCTCCAATCCATCCTCCAACCAATCCGCTGTCAAGAGAAGTGCTAGTAGCCTTCTCCTTAACCAGATCACCTTCCTTCAAGACGATCCTTTGGTTTTAAAACAACCAGGGTCGCACCAAGTGGTATCAGAGCCTCTTGAAAGTTAGGGTTTGTGAAATCACTTTGATTTCAAAACCACCATCAAATTCTTTTCATTTTTTTAAGTTTCATAAACAAATTCTTATATTTCTATCTTTTGTAAGTCAGCTGAGCTTTTCCTGAAATACAAAAGGATCTAAAGAAAATGTTATATGTATTTTTTTTAAAAAAAAATCATCAAAAATTAAAGAAAAAAAAAGAGAGCAGAAGAGAAACCCTGCTATGAATAGGTTAATCAGCTGACGGAAAAAAATCTTGCAATCTTTCTATCTTAAAGTTTCAGTAGGTTTAGCTCTAGATCTTAGGTGATTGGACTTTGATCTATTCTGAACTTGTGGGAATAGCAAGAAGAAGTTCTATTGAGGGATTACCAAGAAAAGTGAGAGAGAGAGTTTTAATTAACTGTTTGTTAAGTTTTTCAGGAAGGAAGGAGAATCCAAATAAAGAAACCCCTGGAGGAGAAGGAACCACACAACCTCATAGGTTTGACCCATTGCAGATGGAGGCTATGATGGATGAGATAACTAGAAGACTTTAGGCTACATTTGAAAACAAAGCTAACCAAGCTAATGAGTTTTTCTATGGAGTTGATTCTTTTGCAGGTAGACCAGCTCGTGGAGGGAGACCAATCCGAGGAGGAGGGCACTTTGGACGAGGCGCAAGGGTGAGAGCCAGGCAAGGAACCAGGCTAGATGACGAGGAAAACCAGGAGTACTCAGATGAAAGTGGAGGTCAACACCATCAGGAACCTAGACCAGACAACAACCTAGGAGGGCTAAAACTTCGAATTCCACCTTTCTCAGGAAAGAATGATCCAGATGCCTATATAGAATGGGAAAAGAAGATTGAAATAATTTTCAGCTGCCAAAACTATTCTGAGGAAAAGAAGGTTAAGATAGCAGCAACAGAATTTGATGGGTATGTTATCAACTGGTGGGAACAGATTGCTACCACTAGACGACGCAATTGAGAGCCCCAAATCACATCATGGTATGAAATGAAAACTATGATGAGGAAGAGATTTTTTCCAGTCCAATATGGGAGAGATCTGCATCAGAAACTAAGGAGATTAACCTAAGGCACAAGGAGTGTGGAGGACTATCACCAAGAGATGGAGAGCCTCATCATTAAGGCTGAAATATATGAGACTATGGAGGCTAGTATGGCATGATTTCAAGGAGGTCTTAATAAAGACATTCATGATCAATTAGAGTTGCAGGAATATGAGGACATGGATGAGCTACTCACAAAGCCATCCTTATTGAACAACAAAACAAAAGAAGGAGCAATACCAGGAACCCATATGTTTGAACCTCTAAGCCGCCTTACAACAAGGATGATAGACAGGGAGGTTCATCTTTCAAGACACCTATCAAGGCCACAGAGGGACCTACTATTACTTCCCCACGTGAAGATAAGGGCAAAGTACCAGCAACCCAACGCCTCCAACAAGAACCAGGAACATCAAGTGTTTCAGGTGTCAAGGATTTGGACACTACGCAAATGAATGCTTAAACAAAAGGGTTATGCTTATCTTAGAGAATGGAGAGTTAACATCAGAAGATGACCAATCAGACACAGAAAATGAAGCTTATCCTGTTCAAGGACAACTGTTGGTGGCTAGGAGAACCCTGAGTGCACAACCTAAGGTGCAGGAACAGAGGGAGAACTTGTTCCACACACGATGCCTAATTTAGGAGAAAGTGTGTAGCTTGATCTTTGATGGAGGGAGCTGTAAAAATGTGGCTAGTCAGACACTTTTGGACCGGCTGAATTTCGATACTCACAAACATCCTAGACCATATCAGCTACAGTAGCTCAATGAGGAAGGAGAAATGAAAGTGACAGAACAAGTAGAAATACCTTTAAGTATTGGCAAGTACCAAGATCAGATCACTTGTGATGTGTTGCCCATGGAAGCCAGCCACATACTATTAGGAAGATCTTGGCAATATGACAAGAAAGCAATCCATGACGGTTTTACCAACAAGCATTCTTTCAAATACCAGGGTAAATAAATCACACAGGTTGCCCTCACACCCCAGGAGGTGCACCACGACCAGATGCAACTAAAACAAAGGAGAGAAGAGGCAAGGAAGCTACACCAGGAGACTCACGCCAAGCAACTTGCTAAGGTAAGTCACTACAGCCTTTTTGCTACTCCTAGTGATGTTAAACATGCTTTCGATGATCAAAAATTTATGATGTTGCTAGTTTGTAAGGAACTACTAGCTAGTAGTACTAACCTGACTCCGGAAATACCGATAGAAATTGAGTTTCTATTGCAAGAGTACAAGGATATGTTTCTAGAAGACCAACCAGTAGGACTACCTCCTTTCAGAGGTATAAAACATCAGATTGACTATGTACCAGGCGCCACTCTCCCAAACAGACCAGCTTACATGACAAATCCTGTGGAGACAAAGGAACTTCAAACACTGGTCAATGAGCTCTTGGAGAAAGGACACATCCGCAAAAGCTTAAGTCCTTGTGCAATACCTGTTTTGCTTGTGCCTAAGAAAGATGGTAGCTGGTGCATGTGTGTTGATTGTAGAGTCATAAACAACATTACAGTTAAATACAGACACCATATTCCTCGTTTAGATGATATGCTTGATGAATTATATGGATCTTGCATCTTTTCTAAGATTGATTTAAAAACTGGTTACCACCAGATTAGAATGAAAGAAGGAGTTGAATGGAAAACTGCTTTTAAAACAAAATTAGGATTGTATGAATGGTTAGTTATGCCTTTTAGACTTACTAGTGTACCCAGTACTTTCTATTTTGATGATATTTTGATTTACAGTAAGAACATGACAGAGCACATTAATCACCTTAGACATGTCCTATATGTTTAAAGAAAAGAGAACTTGCATGCAAATAGGAAGAAATGCTTTTTTGGAACAGATAACCTAGTCTTTTTAGGCTTCGTTGTTACTTCTCTAGGTATCCAGGTGGATGAGGAGAAAGTGAAGGCAATCATGGAGTGGCCCACGCCTAAAAACATAGGAGAAGTGAGAAGTTTCGATGGACTTGATGGATTCTATAGGAGATTTATTAAAGACTTCAGTACCATTGCAGCCCCACTTACAAAAGTCATTAAGAAGATCGTGGGATTCACTTAGGGACCAGTCCAGGCCGAGGCATTTGAATTGTTGAAAGGGAAGTTGACTAATGCCCCTTTACTTGTATTACCAGACTTTTCGAAAACTTTTGAGATTGAATGTGATGCCTCAGGAATTGAAATTGGTGCTGTATTGATGCAGGAAAGGAGACCCATAGCATATTTTAGTGAGAAGTTAGGAGGAGAGACTCTTAATTATCCTACATATGACAAAGAGCTATATGTTCTAGTGAGGGCCCTGCAAATGTGGTAGCATTACCTCTGGCCTAAGGAATTTGTAATTCACACAGATCATGAATCTCTCAAACACATTAAGGGACAACAGAAGTTGAACAAAAGACATGCACGATGGATGGAATTTATTGAAACGTTTCTCTATGTCATCCATTGCAAACAAGGTAAGGAGAACATTGTAGCAAATGATCTCCAAGGAGGTATGTGTAATGACCGCGATCGAGGGCAAAACTGGCAAAGGCGGGGAAAAAGGAAATTTCGGGTATTATAGGCGAAGATATCTGGGAAGGAAGTTTCGAAATATCCTTGTAACAGATTTCCCGGAAATTTCGCAATATCCTAACAACCGGATATGGGATTATTCCGAAAGGAAAAGGAATTATCCCCAAGGATAAGGGATTATTCCCAGCGGATAGGGAATTATTCCTGAAGGATAGGGAATTATCCCCAAAGGATAAGGGATTATTCCCAGCGGATAAGGGGGGATTGGGTTGGTCGAAGTTGTTGGTAACAACTTCAGAGATTTTCGCGCTAAGTCCCAACCACTTCCTGAAAATCATGCTGATATCCTAACAAACGGATGGACATTCGAAGGGATTAGAGAGGCTGCGGATTAAAGGAAAATCCTAACCGACTTCACTTATAAATAAGGAGCAGGTCGCCTCATAATTCCCTGCGTGAACAAAAACGAAAATTAGAACTCTGAAAGAAAGAAAGTTCGAGGAAGATCAGCGATTATCCTAGAAAGGTTCGAGAGGTGCCCAGTTACCTGAGTATTCATCGATAGCGGTTCATTCGGTTAAGGAAATCCGGGTAAGCATCGATAAACTTAGAGTTTTACCTTTTTGGGCAATAAGCATCGAGAGACTTAGTGTTTGGTCGATGTGTTCCGAGTAAATCGCTAGGTTTGTGTGACGCGCGTCGGTGTGGCTTGAACAACCTGCGACAAGAGGTGTCAGAACGTGAGAATTTCATCGGTTCATCGAGATCCTAAGGTGAGTGCGTGACTGTGGCTATGGTCTAGGGTCGTTGGCGTGAGTAGATTCAATAAGTGCTTGACTGTCTGATCTAATATACTTGTCCTTGTCCTGATATATGTGTTAAGCGTGAATATGAGAGTCTTGTGTGACTCGTCCTGGTGAGAGATCCAACAGTGGTTGGTGAATCACGTTAGGAAAGTATATCGTCCTGATATATGTATCCGCTGAATCGAATCTGAAAATGCTAAGAAAAAGTTAAGTAAAAATCTGAATCAAGAAATTTTTACTAAGTGTGGTTGTTTGGGTCGACCGCGGGTAGGAAACCTTTAACCTGGGGTAGTTTTCCCGGGTTAGGGCGCTTCAGTATGCTCTCTTATCTTCGATGGAAACAAAATTACTGGGTTTTGATCATCTTAGAACCTGTTATACTAATTACCCTGACTTTGGAGATTTGTATAAGGACACTAAAATTCATGCCCATATACGATTTTACCAATTCAATGGATTTTTATTTCGTGATAATCGACTGCGTGTACCATGTGGAACAATCAGAGAGTTTTATGTTAAGAAAGCACATGGAGAACTTTAGTAGGTATTCTATTATTCAGGTAACAAGCTGTGAGTACTGCATCTCCCCAAAATCTCTTGGGTATACTCCTATGAAACATCATTGACCTAGCCACCTCCATTATATGGTGGTTCTTGTGCTCAGCCATTCCATTCTGCTCTGGTGTGTATGGACACCTAGTTTGGTAAAGGATTCCGTATTTGAGAAGGTAATCCCTGAATGCTTTGCTTGAATATTCCCCTCAATTATCTGTTTTAAAAACTTTAATCTTTGCATTATATTGGTTATTAGCATAAGAATGAAAATTAATGAAAACTTCTAGAACTTTATCCTTGGAATGAAGCAAAGTAAGCCAAGTATATTTAGATTTCTAATCTATAAAAGTAACAAAATATTTTTGTTGTTCTCTAGATGCACAAGGAGCTGTCCAAACATCAGAGTGTATTAAGTCAAAACAATGATCATAATGATGTGTTGAGCTAGGAAAGACTGTTTTGCAATGTTTACCAAGAATGCAAGCTTCACATTCATTTTGATTAAAAGAAATTTTTTGAAATATTAGTTCAAGAGCTTTAAAGTGTGGATGGCCTAATCTAGCATGCCACAATGTTCCATCAGGAAGCTCATTATTACTAGACAAACAAGAACCTAGACTAGAAGTAGAAAGATCTCAAGTATGTATAGATCATCTTTTGTGCTTCCTCTTCCAAGCACTCTTTTTGTTTCAATATCCTGAAAACAACACTCATTAGGACCAAATATCACATGACAGTTTAAATCAGTTGTTGCTCTCTTAACAGACACAAGATTAGATGTAAAGGATGGCATAAAGAAGGCTTTACTATCGTAATCAAACAATCTTAGATTTCCTATGCCTTTAATGGGAATTTTGGTTCCATTAGCAATAACTACATTTTCTAAGGCAGGTTCTAAGTTGTTTATCAAGTTTATATCACTAATCATATGATGAGAGGCTCCTGAATCTACTATCAAAGGTTTGTTCATAGTATGAGCAACATAAGAGGCATGAAGTGATTTACCAACAACTTTACCAGATTCATCTTTGAAAACCCTTAATAAAGCTTCTAAGTCTGATTTTCTGACTAATTCCTTCTCAGATGTTGAAGATCCAAGCTGTATCTCCTTCCCAGCTCGTTGAATGGACCGCACTGTACCATCATAGAAGGTGCTTGCTTGATTCACGCTTGCTTGATTCACGCTTGCTGAGGTGCTATTCTTGAGACCAACAGGCTTAGTCTGGTCACGCCACCAAGCTGGCTTGAGGTGAGGATGTAACGACCAACATTGGTCCTTGTGATGGCCCTTTCTTTTGCAATGTGAACAGGTAGACACGGCCTTCTTATCATCCTTTTTGTTAAAACTCTTGTTTGCCGTGACAAGGTCAGTTTGTCTTCAAATAAAACGTGAGTACCTTGTTCCTTTTGAACTCTAGCACACACCTCTTCCAAACTAGATAATTTGTCTTGTCTCAAAAGATGCTTAGTGAGATCTGTGTATCTAGAGTTTAGAGTCATTAGCAACCCAAACACTTTATCCTGTTCTCTTCTTTCATTAAGAGTTAAAGGATTAGTATTAGCTGGCCTCAACAATTCTAACTCAGCCCACAAGGCCCTAAAGACTCCAACGTACTTAGTAAATTCAACCTCTTCATGTAGAAGTTGGTTCAAAGACTTCTTAACTTCAATAATTCTTAGAAGATTGGAAGTGTTACCATATACATTCTAAAGAGTATCCCACAACTCCTTTGCATCCTCACAGTATGAATAAGCTGCTAATAGTGACGCCTCAAGTGAGTTCTGTAGGATGGCTAACACTAGCTGGTCTTCTTGAAACCACTTGCTTTCCATGTCCTGTTCTGCGTGTTGGTCTTCTTCAAGTATCTCTCCTTCAGTAGCTGTACTAGGCGGCCCTCTGGTGAGAATATGAGCCCAAAGCCCCCTACTACACAATGTGGTCTTCATTGTTCTGGACCACAAAAGATATTTCATTCCTTTAAAGGTAACCAGAGCCATCAATTGCTTGTGAAGCTCCATAGTTAATGCTTTGAAGGAAACCACACAGATAGCTGCAATGTTAGTTTAAAGAGGACTTTAGATATTCTTAATGAAAGAGAGAGTTTAAGGAATTACTGAAGTGAAGAAATGAGCTTGCAAGAAAAGGCCATCCATAAGATGCATTGGCATTACTTGAGGAATGAGACGGTCCAACAAGCCCATAAATAAGTCAAACCCATATGTGCACACGCCAAGGACAAGCCCATATGTGTAATTAGACTAAACACAAGATTAGCTTAACAAAGGACAAGGCCCAAATAATTTAGGCTTAAAGCTGGAATACTTAAGGAAGCCCAAGCCCAACTAGAAGGCTTTTAGAAGAAGAAGAAGGCTGCTGGAAGACATTAATGGAGCCTAAGACAAGAATGGAAAGAGAGTTAATAGGCTGGAAGACATTAATGGCGCTTAAGACAAGAATGGAAAGAGAGTTAATAGGCTGGAAGACATTAATGGTGCCTAAGACAAGAATGAGAAGAAAATTACTAGCCAGAATTGTTTATAGAAAGATAGTTAATAGTTCTCATCTTAGGTTTAGGCAAAAAATTGTTTATGAGAAGTAAATATGTAGGCTCTTTAATGTATTTTTTGTAAGACTACTATAAATAGCATAACATATGTAACCAATTACTCATGAAAATTAGATGATCCTTCACTTATTCTCAAATGGCGATTTCTGCCATTTATGTTTTTACTCTCTCTAATCTTGCTTAGTCTCTCTTAATCTCCAACCAAAATCTTTTGAAAACTTCTTATTCTCTTATTTACTTCCGCATATATTCTAACATGGTATCAGAGCCTTAAGGTCCTGAGATCAATTTTCTTGTTCTTCATGCAAAAGTTTTTCAAAAATTCTTTGAAAATCGTTTTATCCATTAAGTAATATCTTTACCCAATGGTCCAAATTTTGAATTTCAAATTGTTTCATGCTATTCTTATCTTCTGCACTACAATGGTGTATACACTTTTTCTGAAATCTCTTTTAGAGTTCTAAGACAAAGCTTGAAGAAGAGAAAGAATTCAAAATTGCTTCAACAATTAAGAAGCATTGTGTGGACCAGTGAGTAACCCGTTTTACTTTACTGGTTTCACAGCTGTTTAGCCACTAAAAACACTTCTTATTGTGTTGTTCTGATGATCCTAGAGTATGTAATTATCAGAAAACTTATTCCCATAAGTTATTCTGGTGATTCAACCCCTTAACCAGTGGGTAAAACTAGTGAATCACAAAAGAAGAGAAAGAAATGAATGTTTGCCTAAATCTTTTATCTGTTGGTCTCCTGAGTAGTGAATAACACTTTTCGCCATGTGGATTAGCAACATTTTCTATTCTTTGTTTATCTTAAGCCCCATCTAATTCTCTAAGTCATTTTTGGATTTCAAAATCAAAAGACAGCCATTTTTTGAATTTTTCAAATGGTTTCTATATTCATTGGAAAATAACTTAAACTATTGGGTATTAGTGCATTTTCTTGAGAAAGTAAGACACTTCAAGCCATAGTCAACTTTGAATCTTAATGAATAGTAAACAGCAAGATTATTTTAAAACCTTGGACCAAGTTTCCTTTCATGTGAAATGTGGAACAACAAAGTCCATTGAAGTGTGGTTGGAGCCATTTGTGATAGCACAATGGAGAATCATGTATAAAGCTATAAGTTATGATGGAAAGTATGCTATGTACTTGCCATTAGAATGGATCCTCTACATCAGAAATCTTAGTAAGCTAATAAAGGACTTAAAACCCATGATGAATCCTATTGTGCTTTTATGACGATTTGTGAAAGAGAACCACAGTAGTATGCATTGCATCAGAAACCATGTTGATCCAAAGATCCAAATCCAAATCTTTGACAAAGAGAGAACTATGACTTATTCATACTAAAACAATTCTTTGAATCATGCTCTCTGGCTTTACTCTTATGAGTTTAAGTCTTGAAGTCATGCAAATCTTGTGTTTGGAGTTTTGTTTTAAGTTTCTTCTTATGTAGGGAAGATGCCAATCAATAGAGATAATGCTCGTGGTGATGCTAATCAATTATCCCGTGAGGAAGAGCCTCAAAGCCTCAAAGGTCAATGGAAGAGAGCAATCCATGAGGGGGAGCCTTCAATCTAAGTCACTCAATCCACCCTCTTTGAAATGATCACAAAGACTTAGTATCAAAGCCTTTGTCCAAAGGCTATCTCTAAACCCTTATCTATCTCAATTTGATTAAATTTTTGATTTAGAATTGTTTAATAGTAGGAAGTGAACCTTGGTGTACTATGTTTTGTATTTATGACCATGTTGAATCGAAAATTCCTCTTGAAAATACTTAAGGGAAGTGAACCTTGGATCATTTCACTCTCATTTGTTTAAGGAATCATGTTGAATCCAAAAGTCCTTAAGGAAAATAAAATCACTCTAATATCCATTATACTTAATTCTACTTATTCTACATAATCTTACAATCTCTGGTTACTTATACTCCAATATTTGGTTACTCTAATCTCTGGGCACTCACTATATATACTCTATACACTTATAAATTATATCTCACCTAAAGTGTTGAAATTCATTACTTTAGTTCAATTGATCTTTGTTATTGGCTCATGTGAATTCTTAATTGCACATGTATAACTTTGATATTCCTCATGGCATACTTAAAATTCTTCTTCTTTATGACTTATTTAAGGGTAAAGGAGACCATGAGAGCCTCAAAGAAAAGATGGCAACAAGGGATTCATACAAAGCAAAATCAAGTCATGAAGAACTAAAGGATTGAACACATTGGTAAGAATGGAGCTCTACCAATACCTTAGCACATCAGAGCCTATCCAACAAGGGTACATTCCTGAGTGTAGAAAGAAGCACATCAGAGCCTATCCTTCAAGGGTACATTCCTGAGTGTAGAAGGAAGCAGTACACCTATCAGAACCTACATCAAGAGTGTATATTCCTGAAGGTGGAGAACAAAATTTACTAACCAAGAAGGTCATCCTTAAAGCATAGAAGGCAGGCGGTTCGAAACTATTAATGACCATTGGAGCACATCGTTCCAACCTTGACTCTATAATTTCATTCTCCGAGTCAAGCTTGAGGAGGGAAGAAAATGAATATCCAAGGGTCTATTAAGGAACAGTTGACTCCAAAGAACAGTCATGAGCACGAGCACACCAACTCATTCTATAAGTAAGGGTGCATCAATCCAGTCACAAATCCATGACATCATTCCAGTCACAAATCCGTTTCCTAATGAGGTCCAAATTCATGTCCGAAAGACAACAAGATGCCGCACAGCCTTGAAAGCTTCCCAGCCTTGGAAGAGGCAACAAAGGCGTGTGAAGAAAAGGAAAGGAAGGAGGAGTGCTTGAGCAATTAAGATAAAATCAGCCATCACTCTTCATTGCCATTCCAAGTGAATAAAAGGGAAGATCCTAATCCATTCTTGATATCATATTTAATAATTTTATCCCTTGTGAATTGATGCACACATGTGCTGCTACTTAAAACAGGCACTACTCGAAGCTTATGTGCTAAGCCAGACTAGTTCAATCCTAGGAAATGACAAGAGTTCAGAAGAAAGGGAGACAAATACCAGCCATAAAAAGAAGCTTCAGGCTACCTAAAACATATGAAGATAGTGGCGTAAGGAGGAGTTGATCACTTGCCATTTAAGGCGGCCATTATCTAGGGTTTATGAATTCCATCAAGATGATCCTAAGATTAATAGACCCACTGGTCAATCCCTAAGCTAAGAAGACTCCACTCTTTTTCCCTTAACTTGGTTTTGTCCCACTGGGTTTTCCTTGCTAAGGTTTTTAATGAGGGAGTTCTTCAAAGTTTCAAGCTTGATATATGGATCCCCTATGATCAAGCTTGAGGGGGAGTATTAAAAAGAAGGAAAAAAAGTAACCATAACCAAGAAAAAGATCAGGTTGTGTTCAACATTGTTCAAGCTTAGCATTAGCACATTACCGAACTGCTAATGCTAAGCTTGAGGGGGAGTACTGAAGTAAAGAAATGAGCTTGCAAGAGAAGGCCACCCATAAGATGCATTGGCATTACTTGAGGAATGAGACAGTCCAACAAGCCCATAAATAAGTCAAACCCATATGTGCACACGCCAAGGACAAGCCCATATGTGTAATTAGACTAAACACAAGATTAGCTTAACAAAGGAGAAGGCCCGAATAATTTAGGCTTGAAGCTGGAATACTTAAGGAAGCTCAAGCCCAACCAGAAGGCTTCTAGAAGAAAGAAACAGGCTGCTGGAAGACATTAATGGAGCCTGAGACAAGAATTGAAAGAGAGTTAATAGGCTGGAAGACATTAATGGCGCCTAAGACAAGAATGGAAAGAGAGTTAATAGGCTGGAAGACATTAATGGTGTCTAAGACAAGAATGAGAAGAGAATTAATAGCCAGAATTGTTTATAGAAAGATAGTTAATAGTTTTCATCTTAGGTTTAGGCAAAGAATTGTTTATGGGAAGTAAATATGTAGTCTCTTTAATGTATTTAATGTAAGACCACTATAAATAGCCAAACATATGTAACCAATTATTAATGGAAATAAGATTATCCTTCACTTATTCTCAAATGGCGATTGCTGCCATTTATGTTTTTACTCTCTCTAATCTTGCTTTGTCTCTCTTAATCTCCAGCCAAAATCTTTTGAAAACTTCTTATTCTCTTATTTACTTTCGCATATATTCTAACAGGAAGCAACTAAACCTAGAGCCAAACACTAGTCTTAGGCGTGGATAGGAGTGTTTGGCTACAAGTGTTGTAATCATCTATATAAACCCCTTGTACAACTCTTTTTGAAGTATGAAATACAATTCTCTTTTCTAATCTTTCTCTCATTTTCTCTCAAGTCGAATTATCTCTCAATCTCTGAAAATCCTCCATCATTCTACATTTTTTTTCATTCTTTAATTCTCACATGGTATCAGAGCAAGTTTCCTGCAAATCTTTCGACTATTCTTCAATACTTCATCGCAACCTTTGAAACTAAGCAAGCCGCGAGGTCTGTCGATCATCCATCTCGTTTCCCGGCAAGTTTTTATCATCTTTTTTTCATTTTCTTCCTCAAGGATCCATATCCGGCGAATTCTGATCATTTCACCGGCGGAATCATGCAATTTGGTCGACAGAATAAAAAGTTATCAACTTTCTTTCCGTACGGTGTCGCGATCGCCTCCGCCGTGGGTTCTTCGTCTTGCAATGACCAAATCTCATTCAATTCTTCATCAAGTCACGTAATTCCAAAGCCTAACATCAAGTTTAAGGACTCTAATTGTTGTTTCGGGAGGTTTGCTTCAATCCTTTTCAATTTTTTCAACCTACTTGATCGTTCTTTCGCGAAGTGTCTGGTTTCGTCCTTATTCAAACTCTGGTGATAAAAGTCTTATCTCTTCTTGCTTTCTCTCAATTCTTGAACAACAGAAAGTTATATAAGGATCTTTTTGAGCATTTCATTATCGAAATCAGAAAGGATTTAAGCCTCAATAAAAGGTTTCTTGCGCAAGGCAATTTTTTTTTCAAAATCTTGAAATTGGCGGGAAAATCAGTTTTTGGAGTTGTTAGGTTGTTGAAATCGGTTTTATGTACTGGATCATACTTCCTTGAAGTACTGAGTTGTTAATATCGTTTACAAGTGGTTGGGAGTCTGTTAGGTTAATTAGCACCTTGTTGCACACGCTATTAAGGCGCGTGTGAAGCACCTTGAGATCACTCGTATCGAATCTTCATTGGGCTGATGTTGTTGCATTGTGGGAAGTAGTATACTGATCTAAGGAGGTTGTATTGTGGCCTAAGGGTTGTTCAGTGATTGTTGAAGGGTGATTCTTGTTGTAAGAGTGCTTTTAACACGTTTTTTTCCAAAGAGTCTTAGTGAGCAGCCGCATGGAGCTTCACAAGAAATTATGGCTCCGGTTACTTTGAAAGGGATGAACTATCTTTTGTGGTCCAGAACAATGAATACCACGTTTTGTAGTAGGGGGCTTTGGACTCACATTCTCACCAGAGAGTCGCCTGGTACAGCCATTGAAGGAGAGATACTTGAAGCTGACCAACACGCAGAACAGGACATGGAAAGCAAGTGGTTTCAAGAAGACCATCTAGTGTAAGCCATCCTACATAACTCACTTGAGGAGTCACTATTAGCAGCTTACTCATACTGTGAGGATGCAAAGGAGTTGTGGGACACTCTTCAGAATGTTTATGGTAACACATCCAATCTTCTAAGAATTTTTGAGGTTAAAAAGTATTTGAACCAACTTCAACAGGGGGAGGTTGAAATTACTAAACACTTTGGAGTCAATAGAGCCTTGTGGGCTGAGATGGAAATGTTGAGGCCAGCTACTACTGATCCTTTAACTCTTAATGAAAGAAGAGAACAGGATAAAGTGTTTGGGTTGCTAATGACTCTAAACTCTAGTTACACAAATCTCACTAAGCATCTTTTGAGACAAGACAAATTACCTAGTTTGGAGAAAGTGTGTGCTAGAGTTCAAAAGGAACAAGGTTCTCATGTCTTATTTGGAGACAAAGCTGACCTTGTCACGGCAAACAAGAGCTTCTACAAAAAGGATGATAAGAAGGCTGTGTCTACTTGTTCACATTGCAAAAGAAAGGGTTATCACAAGGACAAGTGTTGGTCGTTACATCCTCACCTCAAGCCGCCTTGGTGGCGTGACCAAACTAAGCTTGTTGGTCTCAAGAATAACACTTCATCAAGCGTGAATCAAGCAAGCATGTCCTGTCATATGTTTCATGCAAGCACATCTCATGATGGTACAATGCGGTCCATTCAACGACTTGGGAAGGAGATACAGCTTGTACCTTCCACATCTGATCAGGAATTCGTCAGAAAATCAGACTTAGAAGCTATACTAAGGGTTTTCAAAGATGAATCTAGTAAAGTTGTTGGTAAATCCCTTCATGCCTCTTATGTTGCTCATACTATGAACAAACCTTTGATAGTAGATTCAGGAGCCTCTCATCATATGATTAGTGATATAAACTTGATAAACAACTTAGAACCTGCCTTAGAAAATGTAGTTATTGCTAATGGAACCAAAATTTCCATTAAAGGCATATGAAATCTAAGATTGTGATAAGGATATTAAAACCTTCTTTATGCCATCTTTTACATCTAATCTTGTGTCTGTTAAAAGCGCAACAACTGATTTGAATTGTCATGTGATATTTGGTCCTAATGAGTGTTGTTTTCAGGATATTGAAAAAAAAAGAGTGCTTGGAAGAGGAAGCACAAAGGATGATCTATACATACTTGGCGATCTTTCTTCTTCTAGTTTAGGTTCTTGTTTGTCTAGTAATAATGAGCTTTCTGATGGAACATTGTGGCATGCTAGATTAGGTCATCCACACTTTAAAGCTCTTGAACTAATATTTCCAAAAATTTCTTTTAATCAAAATGAGTGTGAAGCTTGCATTCTTGGTAAACATTGCAAAACAGTCTTTCCTAGCTCAACACATACATATGATCATTTCTTTGACTTGATACACTCTGATGTTTGGACAGCTCATTGTGCATCTAGAGAACAACAAAAATATTTTGTTACTTTTATAGATGAGAAGTCTAAATATACTTGGCTTACATTGCTTCCTTCCAAGGATAGAGTTTTATAAACTTTCATTAATTTTCATTCTTATGCTGCTAACCATAATGCAAAGATTAAAGTTTTTAGAACAGACAATGGAGGGGAATACACAAGCAAAGCATTAAGGGATTACCTTCTCAAATACGAAATCCTTCACCAAACAAATTGTCCATACACGCCAGAGCAGAATAGAGTGGCTGAGCGCAAGAACCGCCATCTAATGGAGGTGGCTAGGTTGATGATGTTTCATAGGAATGTACCCAAAAGGTTTTGGGGAGATGCAATACTCACAGCTTGTTACCTGATTAATAGAATACCTACTAAAGTTCTCCATGACATTTCACCATTTGAGGTACTTAATGAAACTAAACATCATCTTGATCATTTGAAAGTCTTTGGTTGTGTGTGTTTTGTCTTAGTACCAGGTGGAAAGAGGAACAAACTGGATGAAAAGAGAACTAGGGCAGTGTTTGTAGACTACTCATCTACTCAAAAAGGTTACAAGTGTTATGATCATGAATTGTAAAAAGTTTTGGTCTCTAGAGATGTGAAATTTTTGGAAAACCAGCCTAATTACACTGATGGAACTTGGGTGAACATAAAATATTTGTTTAAATCTAGTACTGATAGCAATGCTTACCTTAGGAAGTTGTTGAAAAGTTTTGATATTTCTAGGACAATAGCATCCGGGCCAACACAGGTTCCTCTTCCTCGGCATGGATCATCACAGAGTGGAAACATCCCGGAGTCGTTTGAGAATGTCCCGACACCATCTGAGCATGTCCCAACCACGAGTGCTAACATCCCGGCATCCCATGACCATGGATCGTTAGCAAGTGATAAGGGACCAGCAGTGAGTGAGCATGGTCCGGTTCTTGGCAGGCCTGGCCCTGGTCGAGGGATGTGGCACGTTCATGGACAGGGGGAGTTTGTACCGGTTCTTCGAGCATGGATCCTAGTCATGATCATGAGGGGGAGAATGTAAGTGTACCAGTGGTTCCTGATCAAGCCTATGTCCAAGAGTTACATGAAATAGGAGCTAAGGTTGATCATGAAGTAGCGGTTGTTGAATCTCCTCAAGTGCTACAAAGGAGCACAAAGATAAGGAAAGATCCAGCCAACTGGATTAAAACTAGGGTCTACTACAATGCTCAAGGTGTAGGACATCCTATCCAGGCCACTTGCTCATTTGCTCAATTACCAAAAGAACATCTGATATTCATAAGCTCATTAGATCAAAATAAAATTCCTAACACATATGAGGAAGCTATGGAATTGAAGGAAAGGAAAGATGTTGTTCAAGATGAAATAGAGTCTATGATAAGAAATCATACCTGGGATGAATCATACTTGCCCAAAGGTAAGAAAGCAGTAAGTTTTAAATGGGTGTTTACTATTATGTATAAAATAAATGGTGAGATTGAAAGGTATAAGGCTAGACTTGTAGCAAGAGGCTTCACTCAAACATATGGTGAAGACTTTAGAGATACATTTGCTCCAGTAGCCAAGCTTCACATTGTAAGGATTTTACTTTCTCTTGCTACTAACCTTGAATGGGAGTTGTGGCAGATGGATGTCAAGAATACATTTCTTCAAGGAGAACTAGAAGAAGAAGTGTACATGAAACCGCCTCCTGGTTTGAAAGGTTTAGTAAATGATAGCAATGTCCTGAGATTAAGGAAGGCCATCTATGGATTAAAGCAATCTCCAAGAGCCTGGTATCATAAACTTAGTATGACTTTAAGAGATAGAGGCTTTAGAAGGTCTGTAGTTGATCATTCTCTGTTTACTTTTCCTAGCTGTTCAGTTATCATTGTGGTATTACTATAGGTTGATGACATTATTATCACAGGTAGTAACAGGGAAGGTATTCAAGAAACTAAAGCATATCTCAAGTCTAAGTTTTATATTAAAGATCTTGGTTTGATGAAATATTTTTTAGGGATAAAAATATGTAGATCTTAAGAAGGATTATTCTTGTCCCAAAGAAAGTATGTTTTGGAATTGTTGAATGAAACAGGGAAAGAAGATGCCAGACCTATTAGTACTCCTATTGAAGACAGTTACAAGGCGGCTAGTAAGGGGGATACAGAAGACCAACCCTATGAAGATCCAAAGCTGTATAGGAGACTGATAGGTAAGCTTATCTATCTCACACTTACTAGACCTGACATTTGTTTTGCAGTGAACCAGGTGAGCCAGCATATGCAATCGCCCACGGTTCAACATTGGGAGATGTTAAAGAAAGTGTTAAGATACTTGAAAGACACTTATGATCATGGAATTTGGATGAGCTGCAACAAAAACACAGAGATAGTAGGGTATTGTGATGCAGATTGGGCTGGTGATAGGAATGATAGAAGATCAACAACAGGTTATTGTACCTTTGTGGGAGGAAATTTTGTGACTTGGAAGACAAAGAAACAGAAGGTGGTCTCATGTTCTAGTGCTGGATAAGAGTATAGGTCCATGAAGTATTGAAGTGAAGAAATGAGCTTGCAAGAGAAGGCCGTCCATAAGATGCATGGGCATTACTTGAGGAATGAGACGTCCCAACAAGCCCATAAATAAGTCAAACCCATATGTGCACACGCCAAGGACAAGCTCATATGTGTAATTAGACTAAACACGAGAATAACTTAACAAAGGAGAAGGCCTGAATAACTTAGGCTTGGATCTGGAATACTTAAGGAAACCCAAGCCCAACCAGAAGGCTTCTAGAAGAAAGAAAAAGGCTGTTGGAAGACATTAATGGCAAATAACTTAGGAATGGAAAGAGTGTTAATATGCTGGAAGACATTAATGGCTCCTAAGACAAGAATAGAAAGAGAGTTAATAGGCTGGAAGACATTAATGGCGCCTAAGACAAGAATGGAAAGAGAGTTAATAGCCAGAATTGTTTGTAGAAAGATAGTTAATAGTTCACATCTTAGATTTAGGCAATAAATTGTTTATGGGAAGTAAATATGTAGGCTCTTTAATGTATTTATAGTAAGGCTATTATAAATAGTCTAACATATGTAACTAATTACTCAAGGAAATAAGATCATCTTTCACTTATTCTTAGTGGCGATTTCTGTCTGTCTTACTCTCCCTTGCTCAGTCTCTCTTAATCTCCAACCAAACTCTAATGAAAACTTATTATTCTCTTATTTATTTCCGCAAATTCTAACATGGTATCAGAGCCTTAAGCTCCTGAGATCAATTTTCATGTTCTTCATGCAAAATTTTCGAAAAATCTTTTGTTACAACCGTTTTATCCATTGGGTAATAGCTTTACCCAATGGTCCAAAGATTAAATTTTAGATTTTTTAATGCTATTCTACTCTTCTCTACTACAATGGTGTATAAACTTTGTCTTAAATCTTTTTTATGCTTTTAAAACAAAGCTTGAAGAAGAGAAAGAATTTGAAATTGCTTCGACAGTTATGAAACATTGTGAGGATCAGTGGGTAAACCGTTTTGCTTTACTGGTTTCACAACTATTTATCCAAGAAAACACATCTTATTGTGTTGTTCTGATGATCCTAGTGTCTGTATTTATCAGAAAACTTCTTCCTATAAGTTATTCTGGTGATACAACCCTTAAATCAATGGGTAAAGCTAGGGACCATTGGTCCATTTGTGTTTTTCTTTGGAAATCATAAAACGTGGTTAGATAGGTGACAATGAAGAGTAAAGAATGGTGGTGGTGGTCTTGAATCACATAAGAATGGAAAGATATGGACAGTTGCCTAAACTGCTTATCCATTGGTCATTAAGTGTACTCATTTCAGAGAAAAGAATGCTTTAGACCATGATTAGGTTAGCACCATTCTTTGCATTCCTTCTTAAGCCCCATTCAATTCTCTAAGTCATTTTCGGATTATAAAATCAAAATACAGCCAATATTTGAATTTTTGAAATGTTTTTTATTATCCATTGGACAATAACTTGAACTATTGGGTATTGGTGCCTTTCCTTTGGGAAAGTAAGACACTTCAAGCCATAGTCAAATTTGAATTTCCATGGATAGTAAACGACAAAATTATTTTAAAACCTTGGACCAAGTTTCCTTTCATGTGAAATGTGGAACAACAAAGTCCATTGAAGGGTGGTTGGAGCCATTTGTAATAGCACAATGGAGAATCATGTATAAAGTTCTAAGTTATGATGGAAAGTATGCTCTGTGGTTGCCATTAGAATGGATCCTCTACATCAGAAATCTTAATAAGCTAATAAAGGATTTAAAACCCATGTTGAATCCAAAGGTCCAAGTCTAAATCTTTGAGAAAGAGAGAACTATGCTTATTTATACTAAATATGATTCTTTGAATCATGCTCTCTGGCTTTACTCTTATGAGTTTAAGTCTTGAAGTCATGAAAATCTTGTGCTTGGAATTTTGTTTATGTTTCTTCTTATGTAGGAACGGTGCCAATCAATAGTCCTAATGCTGGTGGTGATGCTAATCAATCAACCTATGGGGAAGAGCCTCAAAGGCTCAAAGTTCAATGGAGAAGAGCAATCCATGATGGGAAGCCTCCAATTTAAGTCACTCAAACCAACCTATAAGAAAGAATCACAGAGACTTAGTATCAAAGCCTTTGTCAAAAGGCTATCTCTAAACCCTTATCTATTTCAATTTGATTAAAATTTATGATTTACAATTGTTTAATAGAAGGAAGTGAACCTTGGTGGACTATGTTTAGCATTTAGGACCATGTTGAATCCAACAGTCCTCTTGAAAATACTTAAGAGAAGTGAACCTTGGCTTCTTTCACTCTCATGTATTTAAAGAATCATGTTGAATCCAAAAGCCCTTCAAGAAAATAAAAGCACTCTAATATCTTACAATCTATGGTCACTTATACTCCAATTACTCTAATCTCTGGTTACTCACTATACTCTATACACTTATAAATTATATCTCACCTAAAGTATTGAAATTCATTACCTTAGTTTAATTGATTTTTGTTATTGTCTCATGTTAATTCTTAAGTGCACATGTATAACTTTGACATTCCTCATGGCATACTTAAAGATCATGAAGGTCATACAAAGAAAAATAAGGTCATGAAGGACTAAAGGTTTGAACACATTGGTAAGAATGGAGCTCTACCAATGCTTTAGCACATCAGAGCCTATGCTTCAAGGGTACATTCCTGAGTGTAGAAAGAAGCGCATCAGAGCCTACCCTTCAAGGGTACATTCCTGAGTGTAGAAGGAAGCGGTACACCTATCAGAGCCCACATCAAGAGTGTATATTCCTGAAGGTGGAGAGAAAAACTTACTAACCAAGAAGGTCATCCTTAAAGCAGAAGGTAGGCGGTCTGAAACTACTAATGACCATTGGAGCTCATCCTTCCCACCTTGACTCCAAATTCCATTCTCCGAGTCAAGTTTAAGGAGGGGAGAAAATGAATATCCAATGGTTTATTAAGGAACAGTTGACTCCAAAGAACAGTCATGAGCAAGAGCACACCAACTCATTCTATAAGCAAGGGTGCATCAATCCAGTCACAAATCCATGACATCATTCTAGTCACAAATCCGTGACCTCATGAGGTCCAAATTCATGTCTGAAAGACAACAAGATGCGACACAGCTTTGAAACCATCACAGCCTTGTTAGAGGCAACAAAGGCGTGTGAAAAAAAGGAAAGGAGGGAGGAGCATTTGAACAATTAAGCTAAAATCAGCCATCACTCTTCATTACCATTCCAAGTGAATACAAAGGAAGATCCTAAACCATTCTTGATATGATATTGAATAAGTTTATCCCTTTTGAATTGATGCACACATGTGTTGCTACTTGAAACAGGTACTACTCGAAGCTTATGTGCTAAGCCAGACTAGTTCAACCCTTGGAAATGACAAGAGTTCAGAAGAAAGGGTGACAAATACCAACCATAAGAAGAAGCTTCAGGCTATCTAAAACATATGAAGATAGTGGCGTAAGGAGGAGTTGCTCACTTGCTATTTAAGGCGGCCATGATCCAGGGTTTATGAATTCCATCAAGATAATCTTAAGATTCATAGACCCACTGGCCAATCCCTAGGCTAAGAAGACTCCACTCTTTTTCCCTTAGATTGGTTTTGTCCCACTGGGTTTTCCTTGCTAAGGTTTTTAATGAGGGAGTTCTTTAAAGTTCCAAGCTTGATATATGGATCCCCTATGATTAAGCTTGAGAGGGAGTATTGAAAAGAACAAAGAAAAGTTGCTATAACCAAGAAAAAGGTCAGGCTGTGTTCAACATTGTTCAAGCTTAGCATTAGCACATTACCATACTCCTAATGCTAAGCTTGAGGGGGAGTATTGAAGTGAAGAAATGAGCTTGCAAGAGAAGGCCGCCCATAAGATGCATGGGCATTACTTGAGGAATGAGACATCCCAACAAGCCCATAAATAAGTCAAACCCATATGTGCACACGCCAAGGACAAGCCCATATGTGTAATTAGACTAAACACGAGAATAGCTTAACAAAGGAGAAGGCCTGAATAATTTAGGCTTGGAGCTGGAATACTTAAGGAAGCCCAAACCCAACCAGAAGGCTTCTAGAAGAAAGATGAAGGCTGCTGGAAGACATTAATGGCGAATAACTTAGGAATGGAAAGAGAATTAATAGGCTGGAAGACATTAATGGCGCCTAAGACAAGAATGCAAATAGAGTTAATAGGCTGGCAGACATTAATGGCGCCAAAGTTAAGAATGGAAAGAGAGTTAATATCCAGAATTGTTTGTAGAAAAATAGTTAATAGTGCACATCTTAGGTTTAGGCAAGGAATTGTTTATGGGAAGTAAATATGTAGGTTCTTTAATGTATTTATTGTAAGGCTATTATAAATAGCCTAATATATGTAACCAATTACTCAAGGAAATAAGATTATCCTTCACTTATTCTTCATGGCGATTTCTGCCATGTCTTACTCTCTTTTGCTCAGTCTCTCTTAATCTCCAACCAAACTCTTATGAAAACTTATTATTCTCTTATTTATTTCCGCAAATTCTAACATGAAGAAACTCACAAATGAACTAATCTGCATCAAGGCTGTTCTTAAGGATTTGCAAATTGAAGACTCAAGACCTATCACCATGCATTGTGACAATCAGGCAGCCATTCATATAGCTTCCAAATCAGTGTTCCATGAGAGAACTAAGAATATTGAGGTAGATTGCCACAAGGTTAGACAGGCTGTTGAACAAGGAATCATATTGCCTTGCTACACAAGAAGCTCAGATCAATTAGCAGATGTTTTTACAAAAGCCGCTTCTACGAAGGTGTGTGAATCCATTCTACCAAGACTTGGAATGAAAAGCATTGCTGAGTAATTCCCTTGACTATAGGAACCATACTCTTTTTCCCTCAAAGTTGGTTTTGTCCCATTTGGGTTTTACACTTTGAGGTTTTAATGAGGTGGTTCCATATGTCTTGTCCAAGCTTAACCATTCATCATAGTTAAGCTTGAGAGGGAGTGTTAGATTAAAGAGGAGTTTAGACATTCTTAATCAAAGAGAGAGTTTAAGGAAGCAACTAAACCTAGAGCCAAACACTAGTCTTAGGCGTGGATAGGAGTGTTTGGCTACAAGTGTTGTAATCATCTATATAAACCCCTTGTACAACTCTTTTTGAATTATGAAATACAATTCTATTTTCTAATCTCTCTCTTATTCTCTCTCAAGTCGAATTCTCTCTCAATCTCTGCAAATCCTCCATCATTCTACATTCTTTCTTCATTCTTCAATTCTCACATGCAAGAACAAACTATGAACACCATTATGCAGCATCAAGAACCATCAGGCAAACGCTTCAACAGAAATCCTTGCACAAGGTAAATGATTAGTATGCGTGACTATCAAGGTATATACGTGACTGGCAAGCAACACACTTATTCACTGACACAGCCACCTTAAAGAAGAATGAAGAGGACCCAGATTATGAGCCGGAGCCTAAACACCTTCAAGAAAATCAAACAAATTCTTGCCAAGAAGAAACACCACGCATACAAGCACACAAAAGCCACATGCGCTTGAAAGACAAGTACAACAAGATCAACAACAGACCTAACCGTCTTTCAACCACTTTCAAACAGTTTGAACAGCCTCCTAATCAACAGATAAGAGTGATCCAGTATAATAACTTGACTGCAACAGTCTAACCAATCCACGAACCAAATTTCCCGCCAATTTCATTTTTTGAAAATTTTTATCCTTTCACAATAAACCACTTCTTGAAGCCTAAAAGCTTTCTGATTTAGATAAAACTTTCTGAAAAATTTCTAAAAGGTCCTTATCTAACTTTATATCATTCAAGAATTGAAAGAAAGCAACAAGAGATGTGAAATTTATCACCAGGATCCCAAGAAGAACCGTATCGGACACTTCAAGGAAGATCGAACGAGAAGGCTATGAATCTTGCAAAAGGGTGAAGCGGACCTCCCGTAACAACAATTAGATCTTTTATACTTGATGATAGGCTTTGGAATCACGTAATTTGATGAAAAATTGAAAGACATAAGAACGTTACAAGGTGAAGAACATACGGCGGAGACGATCGCGACATCGTCGGAAACAGAAGTTGATAACTTTTGATTTCGTTGACCAAATTGCGTGATTCCACCGAGGATATGTTCAGAATTTTCCGGATAAATGTCCTTGAAGAAGAAATTTGTATGAAATCACAAGATATCACCGGAGAGCATGATGAAAACCGACGGACCTCGCGGTGGGCTTAGTTTCGAAGATAGCGATGATGTCTTGAAGAAAAATCGAATGATTTGCAGGAAACCTGCTCTGATATCATGTGAGAATTAAAGAATGAAGAAAGAATGAAGAATGATGAAAGATTATTCAGAGATTGAGAGAGAATTTGACTGAGAGAGAATGAGAGAGAGTTTATAAAAGAGAATTATCTATTTCTATATTCAAATGAAGTGTACAAGGGGTTTATATATACGTTTACAAGACTTGTAGCCAAACACTCCTAAACACACCTAAGACTAGTGTTTGGCTCTAGGTTTAGTAGCATCCTTAAACTCTCTCTTTAATTAAGAATATCTAAACCCCTCTTTAATCCAACAGTTGCTTCAGCCAAATACATTCTGTTGTAAGCTTCTTCATATCCCTGTATTCAGCTTCTGCACTAGAACAAGATACAACCTTTTGCTTCTTAGTCTTCCAAGTTATAATATTACCTCCTATAAAAGTTCAGTAGCCAGTTGTGCTTCTCCTATCTTCTCTGTCTCCTGCCCAATCTGCATCACAATAACCTACAACTTCTGTGTTCTTATTACATCCCATCCATATACCTTGTTCATTAGTGCCTTTTAGATATCTCAGTATGCGAATAATCATATCCCAATGTCTTGTCCTTGGGTCTTGCATATTTTGATACACCTGATTCACAGCAAAATATAAGTCAGGTCTAGTGATGGTTAAGTAAATAAGCTTACCAACCATTTGTTTATACAGCTTTGTATCATGGAAATTGTCATTTCCTAGCTCCCCCTCAGGTTCTATCTTGTAGCCTTCTTCAAAGGGTGTCTTAGCTGGTTTAGCTTCCATCATCCCTGTAGAGGTTAGTAGATCCACAATATATTTCCTCAGAAATAAAAAGAGACCTTCCTTCAATCTACATACTTCAATACCTAAGAAGTATTTCAGTTCACCTAGATCTTTAATATCAAAGACACTGTTCAAATATGCTTTAGTTGATTCAATTCCTACTTTATCACTTCATGAGATGATTATATCATCCACATTGATAAGTATGACCACAATACCTTCCTTACTCTTAAGTGTAAAAAGAGTGTATTCAACTTCTGATCTTTTGAAACCTCTGTCCATTAGAGTCACATTCAGCTTATGGTACCAAGCTCTTGGGGATTGTTTAAGGCCATATATTGTCTTCCTTAATCTTAGTGTATTGCCGCCACCTACTTCATCTTCCAAACCTGGTGGTGGTGTCATGTAAACTTCTTCTTCCAGTTCACCTTGTAAGAAAGCATTCTTAACATCCATTTGCCATAAATCCCACTCAAGGTTAGTAGCAAGAGAAAAAACAATATTAACAGAGTGAAGTTTAGCCACAGGAGCAAAGGTTTCCCTTTAGTCTTCCCCATATGTTTGTGTGAATCATCTAGTCACCAACCTAGCTTTATACCTATCTATCTCACCATTGCTTTTATACTTAATGGTGAATATTCATTTTGAGCTTACAGCCTTTTTGCCTTTTGGTAAAGTGGCTGGAGCATAGGTTCCATTTTTCTCCATAGCTTGTTTTTCATCTTGAATGGTATCTCTCCATTCCTTAATCTCCATTGCCTCCTCATAGCTCTTAGGAATCTGCTATTTATCTAAACTCACAGTGAAAGCAACATGATTAGTAGGAATAGTAACAAGAGAACATACTCTCATGATGTGCTACTGCATTGTGGTTGTAGTACACCCTTGTATTTTTCCAGTTATCAGCTGGGAACTTCTGCCTTGTGCTTCTTCTGAGTGCCACTGGTTGTTCTACTTCTTCTTCTAAGGCGGCTTGCACAAGGTTACGTTGATCCCTTGGTCTTTTAGATGCTGACACTAGAATTGTGTTTTCCTTGTCAGAATCATATTGAGCATGTGTAGATTTTTCTCCCCTCTCATGTTCAAGAGGATGAAGTTCAGGAGGACTTGATGGTGGAGAACGCATTGGGCGGACTTGAGACGAGCTTGAAGTATTGTCGCTAGTATGCAGGACATGGACTGGCCGGCACGGTTCATGGACGGGCACGGGGACAAGTTGGTGCGGCCCTGGTTATGTTTAAACCTCTGGATCGACTTTGAAGGGGATGAGGGTTGAAGATTTAAGGCGGATATTAGCTCTCCTTAGGCAGCGGATTGATGATTTTGAATGGAAGGGAGCTACTAGCTTCCCTTGTAGGTAAGTGATTGATGGCGGTGATTAAGGTTTTAATTGGAGGTTACTAACTCTCCAATTGATGTGAATGATGAAGGGGTTTGATTCCACTAGCACAGGATCACCCTGCAAAGAGCTATGGAATTTCACAGTAGATTCCTCTACCCTTAAGTGAATGAAACAATGTTCTTAGGCTGAACAGAGAAAGCAAGAAGCAAAAGTGCTTTGAAATAGTTTATAAAATTCGATGTCTTTTCTGTACAAGGGGTGAAGTCTTTATATAGGCTGAAGATCCTAACTAAATCATATCTACAAAATTATATCTTAACTACTTCTCCTAATTTTTAGCTAACAAGAATATCTTTGATTTAATTGATTTATAATTTAATATCAAATGATATTATATTCTATCATAATCCCTTTGGTTTAATTTAAGTGATTACAAACCATTAAATTAAATCAATTGGTTGGTTTAATGTGGGACTCTTCCATCACTTCTAAATCGAATTTACCAAGGCATGAAGGGCCTTTCTTTGGGCTTTGCTCCTTGATCTTGTTAATGGACCAATCCACAACTCTCCTTAGGTCTGTACTTGGGTCTTACTTTCTTTTTCTTTATTTGGTGAATCTTTGGGCCATGAATAGGTCTTGGTCGAGTTTTGGTCAGAGTTGGTCCGTGGGTCGTGCTTCTGGGTCAGGATACGGGTCATGGGTCGGGTCAGGTCCTGCTTTCATCTTAAATTGTCCTTATTCCTCTTCTTCATCCTCCTCTTCTGTTGAATCCGAATCAGGTTCATTCTGGGTCGCACCATCCCCTCCTCCTTTAAAAGGATTTGACCTCAAATCCAATTCATCTGCAACAAAAGGGATTAAGTCAGAGATATTAAAAGTAGAACTTATAGAATACTTACCTTGGAGATATATTTGGTAAGCATTATTGTTGATTCTTCATAGTACTGAAAATGGTCTATCTACTCTTGGCATTAATTTCAATTTTCTCTCATTTGGTAATTTTCCTTCCTTAGATGAATCCAAATGAGATCTCCAGGATCTAGTACTAGTTCTTTTCGTCCCTTGTTTTTCTTCTTGGTATACATCTTTGTCCTTTTATCAATATTTTTCTTAACATGTTCATGCAAAGACTTAACAAACTCGGCTTTCTTCTGGCCATCAAGGTTAGTATGTTCTTTTAAAGGTAAAGCAAGTAAATCTAAAGGCGACAATGGATTAAAACCATACACAATTTGAAAAGGTGTCATTTTTGTTGCTGAGTGGACTGATCTATTATAAGAAAATTCGACATGAGGTAGACAATCCTCCCAAGTTCTAATGTTCTTTTTAATAACAGCTCTTAAAATAGTAGAAAGGGTTCTGTTGACTGATTCTGTTTGACCATCAGTTTGTGGATGACAAGTTGTGGAAAATAATAACTTAGTACCTAACTTTCCCCAAAGGGTCCTCCAAAAATGTTTAAGGAATTTAGAATCCCTATCTGACACAATTGTTCTAGGCATTCCATGTAACCTAACAACTTCCCTAAAGAATAAATGAGCCACTAAAACTGCATCATCTGTTTTATGACATGGAATGAAATGAGCCAATTTTGAAAATCTATCAACCACTACAAATATGCTGTCCTTTCCTTTCCAAGTTCTAGGCAGTCATAAAACAAAGTCTATAGAAATGTCTACCCAAGGGTGATCAGGAATAGGTAATGGAGTATACAAACCTGTGGGCTGTACCTTAGATTTGGCTTGTTTGCACTCGACACATTTTGAGCATATCCTTTCCACATCTCTTTTCATGTTGGGCCAATACAAGTGTTCTTGTATCGTGGCTAAGGTCTTAGCAACGCCAAAATGTCCCATTAAACCTCCCCCATGTGCTTCCCTAACATAAAGTTCTCTACTGGTTCCACTCGGCATACACAACTGACTGTCACGAAATAGGAACCCTTTGAACTGATAGAATCGTCCTTGAGCATGAGAAATAGTGTCCTTATACAACTCTCCAAAATCAGGGTCATTAGTGTAACAAGTTTTAAGATGTTCAAAACCTAATAATTTGGTTTCCATAGAGGATAAAAGAGCATACCTTTTTGAGAGAGCATCTGCCACAATGTTCTCCTTACCTTGTTTATAATGAATGACATAAGGAAAAGTTTCAATGAATTCCATCCACCTTGCATGCCTTTTATTTAACTTTTGTTGTCTTTTGAGGTGTTTAAGAGATTCATGATCTGTGTGAATTACAAACTCCTTAGGCCATAAGTAATGTTGCCATATTTGCAGGGCCATTACTAGAGCATAAAGCTCTTTGTCATAGGTAGGATAATTAAGAATTGCTCCTCCTAACTTCTCACCGAAATAAGCTATAGGCCTCTTTTCCTGCATCAATACAGCACCAATTCCAATTCCTGAAGCATCACATTCAATCTCAAAAGTTTTCGAAAAATCTGGCAACACAAGTAAAGGGGCATTAGTCAACTTCCCTTTTAACAATTTGAATGCTTCAGACTGGGCTGGTCCCCAAGTGAATCCTACGGTTTTCTTAATGACTTCTGTAAGTGGAGCTGCAATGGTACTAAAGTTTATCACAAATCTTCTATAGAATCCAACAAGTCCATGAAAGCTCCTCACTTCTCCTACATTTTTAGGCGTGGGCCATTCCTTGATTAACTTCACTTTCTCCTCGTCTACCTTAATACGTTGAGAAGTAACAAAAAAATCTAAAAAGACCAAGTTATCTGTCCCAAAAGAGCATTTCTTTCGGTTTGCATACAAGTTTTCCTTTCTTAAGACATCTAAGACATGTCTAAGGTGATCAAGATGTTCTGCCATGTTTCTACTGTAAATCAAAATATCATCAAAATAGACTACTACAAATCGTCCTATGAATGCCCTTAATACATGGTTCATTAATCTCATAATGGTACTAGGTGCATTAGTGAGTCCAAAAGGCATAACTAACCATTCAAACAATCCTAATTTTGTTTTAAAAGCAGTTTTCCATTCATCTCCCTCTTTCATTCTAATCTGATGATAACCACTTTTCAAATCTATCTTAGAAAAGATGCAAGATCCATATAACTCATCAAGCATATCATCTAAGCGAGGAATAGGATGTCTGTACTTAATTGTGATGTTGTTTATGGCTCTACAGTCTACACACATGCGCCAGCTACCATCTTTCTTAGGCACAAGCAAAACAGGTACTGCACAAGGGCTTAAGCTCTCGCGGATATATCCTTTCTCCAAGAGCTCATTGACCTGTCTTTGAAGTTCTTTTGTCTTTACAAGATTGGTCTTGTAAGCTGGTCGGTTGGGAAGAGTGGCGCCGGGTACAAAGTCAATCTGATGTTCTATACCTCTGAAAGGAGGTAATCCTACTGGTTGATCTTCTGGAAATTCATCCTTGTACTCTTGCAATAGAAACTCAATCTCTCTCGGTATTTCCGGAGTCAGGTTAGTACTACTAGCTAGAAATTCTTTGCAAACCAATAACATCATAAATTGTTGCTCATTTAATGCATGTTTAACTTCACTAGGAGTGGCAAAAAGACTGTGATGACTTACCTTGGTGGATTCATAGCCGTGAGTTGCTGGTGTTAGTGCCTTGGCTTCATCTCTCCTTTGTTTTAGTTGTATTTGATCTTGGTGAACCTCCTGGGGTGTGAGTGGCACGAGTGTGATCTGTTTTCCTTTGTGTTTGAATGAGTGCCGGTTGGTATACCCATCATGGATAGCTCGCTTGTTGTATTGCCATGGTCATCCCAGAAGATTGTGACTTGCTTTCATGGGCAACACATCACATATGATCTGATTCTGGTATTTCCCAATGCTTAGAGGTACTTCCACTTGTTCTGTAACTTTCATTTATCCGTCCTCACTAAGCCATTGTAGCTGATATGGTCTGGGATGTTTGTGAGTGACCAAGTTGAGCCGGTCCACAAGTGTTTGGCTCGCCACGTTGGTACAACTCCCTCCATCTATGATCAAGCTACACACCTTTTCGTGGATGAGGCATCGAGTGTGAAATAAGTTCTCCCTTTGTTCCTGAATCTTGGGTTGTGCACTTAAGGTTCTCCTAGTAACCAATAATTGCCCTTGGACAGGGTAAGCCTCACTTTCTGTTTCTGATTGATCATCCTCTGATGTTAGCTCTCCATTCTCTAGGATAAGCATCACCCTCTTGTTTGAACATTCATTGGCATAATGTCCAAATCCTTGACATCTGAAGCACTTGATTTTCTGGTCTTTGTGGGAAGCGTTTGAGTTGCTGGTCCTTTGCCCTTGTCTTCACGTGGGGAAGGCATAGTTGCTTCTTCCTTAGCCTTAGCAGACGTCTTGAAAGATGACTCTCCTTGTCTATCACTTCTGTTATAAGGCGGTTTAGAGTTTGACATATATGGGTTCCTTGTAATGTTCCTCCTTTTGGTTTTGTTGTTCAATAAGAATGGCCTTGTGGAGTAGTTCATCCATGTCTTCATACTCCTGCAACTCCAATCGATCCTGAATGTCTCTGTTAAGTCCTCCTTGAAACCGTGCCATGGTAGCTTCCATAGTCTCATCTATTTCAGCCTTGATAGACTCTCCATTTCTTGATGATAATCCTCCACACTCCCTGTTCCTTGGGTTAGTCTCCTCAGTTTCTGGTGTAGATCCCTTCCATAGTGGACAGGTACAAATCTCTTTATCATCATGGTTTTCATCTCATACCAAGATGTGATCTGGGACTCTCCATTGCGTCGTCTAGTGGTGGCAATCTGCTCCCACCAGTTGATAGCATACCCATCGAACTCTGTGGCTGCTATCTTCACCTTCTTTTCCTCAGAATAGTTTTGACAGTTGAAAACTATCTCAATCTTCTTTTTCCATTCTAAGTAGGCATCTGGATCATTCTTTCCTGAAAAAGGTGGAATTCGAAGTTTGAGTCCTCCTAGGTTATTATCTGGTCTTGGCTCCTGGTGTTGGTATTGATCTCCACTCTCATCCGAGTATCCATGAGTCTCCTCTTCATCTCGCCTAACTCCTTGTCTAGCTCTCACCCTTGACTACCTGCAAAAGGTTCAACTCCATAGAAAAACTCATTAGCTTGGTTAGTTCTGTTTTCAAAAATAGTTTGAAGTCTCCTGGTTATTTCATCCATCATTGCTTCCATCTGTAATGGATCAAGCCTATGAGGGCGTGTGTTTCCTTCTCCTCTAGGGGTTTCTTCATTTGGATTCTCCATTCTTCCTGAAAAACACTACAAACTGTTAATTAAGACTCTCTCTCTCAGTTCTATTTTGTGATCTCTCAATAGACAATTGTTTTGCTATTCCCAAAAGTTCAGATTAGATCAAAGTCCAATCACCTAAGATTTAGAGCTATAATCTATTGTGATTTTTTCGTTAGCTGATTGACCTATTCCTAGCAGGGTTTCTCTTCTGCTATATACTCTTTTTTTTTTTTTTTTAAGTTTTTGAGATTATTTTTTTTTAAAAAAAACTTTTCTTAGATCTTTTTGTAATTCAGGAAAGGCTCAGCTGAATTACAACAGATATAAAGAAAAGAATTTTGTTTATGAAACAAAAAAAAAATGAAAAGAAATTGATGGTGGTTTTGAAATCAAAGGGATTTCACAAACCCTAACCTTCAAGAGGCTCTGATACCACTTGGTGCAGCCCTGGTTATGTTTAAACCTCTGGATCGACTTTGAAGGGGATGAGGGTTGAAGACTTAAGGAGGGTACTAGCTCTCCTTAGGCAGCGGATTGATGATTTTGAATGGAAGGGAGCTACTAGCTTCCCTTGTAGGTAAGTGATTGATAGCGGTGATTAGGGTTTTAATTGGAGGTTACTAACTTTCCAATTGATGTGAATGATGAAGGGGTTTGATTCCACTAGCACAGGATCACCCTGCAAAGAGCTATGGAATTTCACAGTAGATTCGTCTACCCTTAAGTGAATGAAAACAATGTTCTTAGGCTGAACAAAAAAGCAAGAAGCAAAAGTGCTTTGAGATAGTTTATAAAATTCGATGTCTTTTCTGTACAAGGGGTGAAGCCTTTATATAGGCTGAAGATACTAACTAAATCATATCTACAAAATCATATCTTAACTACTTCTCCTAATTTTTAGCTAACAAGAATATCTTTGATTTAATTAATTTATAATTTAATATCAAAGATATTATATTCTATCATAATCCCTTTGGTTTAATTTAAGTGATTACAAACCATTAAATTAAACCAATTGGTTGGTTTAATGTGGGACTCTTCCATCACTTCTAAATCGAATTTCACCAAGGCATGAAGGGCCTTTCTTTGGGCTTTGCTCCTTGATCTTGTTAATGGACCAAGCCACAACTCTCATTGGGTCTGTACTTGGGTCTTACTTTCTTTTCCTTTATTTGGTGAATCTTTGGGCCATGGATAGGTCTTGGTCGAGTTTTGGTCAGAGTTGGTCTGTGGGTCGTGCTTCTGGGTCAGGATACGGGTCATGGGCCGGGTCATGGGTCGGGTCAGGTCCTGCTTTCATCTTAAACTGTCCTTCTTCCTCTTCTTCGTCCTACTCTTCTATTGAATCCGAATCAGGTTCATTCTGGGTCGCACCATGTAATACCTCAAAAGGAGACAAATCATCTAGAACTTTAGTTGGAGTTCTATTGATTAAGTAGCATGTAACTAGTAATGCATCACCCCAAAATCGTTTGGGAACCTTCTTGTGGAACATCATTGTTCTTACAACTTCCATCAAATGTCTGTTTTTCCTCTCAGCTAATCCATTTTGTTGTGGAGTATAAGGACATTTTGTTTGATGTTCAATGCCATGCTTGGCTAAGTGGTGCTGGAACTTGTTGCTAGTGTACTCCCCTCCATTATCTGTCCTAAAAATCTTTATATTGGCATTGTATTGGTTAGTAACATAATTCTGAAAGTTAAGAAATACATCAAACACCCTATCCTTTGAACTAAGTAATGTCACCAAGTATACTTTGATTTTTCATCAATGAGTGTAACAAAATACTTCTGATTTTCTCTTGAAGGAAAAGGAGATGTCCAAACATCAGAATGTACTAAATCAAAACAATTATCATAAGCATGTAATGATTGTTCAAATACAGTTCTACTATGCTTACCAAGATACATGATTCACAAATGTTATTAAGCAATTTTAGACCAGGTACAATCAATTGTAATGCTCTGGAATGGGGATGTCCTAATCTAGCATGCTAAAGTTCAGAATTTAAGGTCAGATCAACATTATTAGCACACGGTTGGACAAGAGAGGAAGCAGGTAAGTCTTCTAGTACATACAAGTCATTCCTTGTAGTCCATTGGCCAAACTTTTTACTTGTTTCAATATCCTGAAAGTAAAAAACATTAGGACCAAAGATAGCTTGACAATTCAAGTCAGTACTAGCTCTTTTAACAGAAAGCAAATTGGATGTGAAGGAAGGCATATAAAATGCTTTAGATTCCTTATCAAACAACTTAAGCTTGCCAACACCTTTAATTGGAAAATTAACTCCATTTGCAATCATAACACTGCCTAAGGCATGTTCTATATTGTCTAACAAACCTAAATCTTTTATCATGTAACGAGATTGTTGAAATTAAGGAGTGTTTATGAAGGCTAAAAGGGGAGATGTTCTAGAAGGGGACTGGATAAGGCCACACTTGGTTGCACCAACGGGTGGCTCCAGCTCACCATGCCACAATCCTAGATGCTAAAGTAGATGCTTTAGATATTCCTTCTAATGTATCTATTTAATCTATGTAATTGTCATTATGTAATTCAAGCAAGAAATAATAAAAACTTGTTCTTCTTATTCTATGGCCTAAACATGAAACTTCCTATTCTCATAATCTCTTAAAGAAACTTGTTTTCAATATGGTATCAGAGCAATCTATGCTTCCTAGGTTACTAATTTTTCCGCAAAATTTGTTCTTTTCCTTAAGTTCTTGTTGAAACTTACAATAAACAACTCTTATTCTACCCATTCTGAGATTTATAATCCTCAAAGATCCTTAGGTGATGAGTTATGGGAGATTAGAGGTGGTTATTGTTTATTCTTCTTGAAGTTTAAGGTTCCTTTTTCATTCAGATCTAAAACCCATTTGTTCACCATTGTTGTACGACTTCAAGCTCCCAATGTCACTCTTTTCAGGTCAAGGTTGTGTCTTTTGGCTCAAAAACAGTAGTGGGTCGTGTTGGATTGAGTGTGGTTGGTCTTCATCAAGATTTGGGCGTACCTGGTCGTATCGAAGAAAAGACTTGGTCGAACCACACCATGGTTGTACGGACGAGGGCTTGATCCTTGCTCATCACTCTTCCTGGTCTTCATCCATCTATTCAGAAGTCGACCTAATCATTTTTTTCTTGTATTTGAACCATGAAAATCAGCTAAAGTATGAAAGATTATGAGTTTGAGAGATTTGTAGAATGAGAGAATGAGAGATTAGAGAGAATTAGAGAATTAGAGAAAAGAATGATTTTATTAGAGAATGAGAATTATGAATTCTTACTTACAAAATGTGAAGGGAGTAAGGTATTTATACTAACCTAGTCTAGACTTGTTTGGATACATGGATAGCCTTATACATAACTGGCTTACAAGGATAACATAATTCTATAATACAAACAAGCCTTAGACTCTCCCTTTTTACATACAAATAATCGCCATTTAACTAGCAATAAAGGCATTCATAAATTCATCACTTCTTCTTCATTCCAACACTCCCACTCAAGCTTAAGACATAAAATGTTTTAAGCTTGCAACCATGAAGTATTACCTCATTAAAAAAACCTAGAGAAGGAAAACCCAATTGGGACAAAACCTTTTCTAGGGAAAAAGAGTATAACACTCCATGTTGGGATCATTGGTGTGGAATGGTCATGAGACCAAGTCTTGGGTAGATAGAGGCGCCAGTTTTAAGAGGTGTTGCCTTGGTAAATACATCAGCTAGTTGGTCCTCACTCCTTGTATAGCAAGGTAAAATGATACCTTTCCCAATAGCTTCTCTTACTTTGTGGCAGTCCACTTCTATATGCTTGGTCCTTTCATGAAACACTGAATTGGAGGCTATGTGAATGGCGGCTTGATTGTCACAATGAATGGTGATAGGCTCCTTACACTCCACGGCTAAGTCACTCAAAATTTGTTTCAGCCAGATGCATTCAGTAGTGAGCTTCCTCATTGCTCTATACTCTGATTCTGCACTAGAGCATGAAACCACCTTTTGTTTCTTGGTCTTCCAAGTCACAAGGTTTCCACCTGTGAAAGTACAATAGCCTGTGGTACTTCTCCTATCTTCCCTATCTCCTGCCCAATCTGCATCACAATAACCAACCACATTTGTGTTTTTATTATTACCCATCCAAATACCTTGTTCATGTGTGCCTTTGAGATATCTTAGAATCCGCATGGCCATGTCCCAATGCCTCATCTTTGGCCCTTGCATGTGTTGAGATACCTGATTCACAGCAAAACATAAATCTGGTCTTGTGATGGTTAAATAAATAAGCTTACCAACCACTTTCCTATAGAGCTTAGGATCATGAAAATCAATTTCCTCCTCTAACTCCCCCTTAGTTGCGATTTTATAACCTTCTTCTAAGGGTGATTTGGCTGGCTTAGCTTCCATCATACCTGTGGATGTTAGTAGATCTACAACATATTTTCTTTGAGAAAGAAAAAAACCTTCCTTAAACCTACATACTTCAATTCCTAAGAAGTAATTAAGTTCTCCTAGATCCTTTATGTCAAAGACACTTTTTAAGTAATTTTTAGTAGATGCAATACCAATACTATCACTACCAGAATATGATTATATCATCTACATAGATAAGAATTACTATGATACCTTCCTTACTCTTAAATGTAAAAAGAGTATGTTCCACTTCAGACGTTTTGAAGCCTTTATCCATTAAAGTAACACTTAATTTGTGGTACCATGCTCTTGGAGATTGCTTAAGGCCATAAATAGCCTTCCTTAGCCTTAGGATATTGCCGCTTCCTATCTCATCTTCTAGGCCAGGTGGAGGTGACATGTAAACCTCTTCTTCTAGTTCACCTTGCAAGAAAGCATTCTTGACATCCATTTGCCACAATTCCCACTCAAGATTAGTAGCAACAGTAAGCACAACATTAACATAATGTAGCTTAGCAACAGGAGCAAATGTATCCCTATAATCCTCACCATAATTCTGAGTAAAACCCCTAGCTACCAACCTAGCTTTATATCTATCAATTTCACCATTGCTTTTGTATTTAATGGTAAAAATCCACTTAGAACTTACAGCCTTCTTCCCTTTTGGTAAAATGGCTGAAGCATATGTACCATTCCTCTCCATGGCTTGTTTCTCAGCTAAGATAGCTTCCCTCCATTCCTTTATAGACATAGCTTCTTCATATGTCTTTGGGATCTGCTCATTGTCAAGACTAGAAATAAAAGCAACATGAGTAGAAGGTAAGTGTGCAATATTACAAACTCCCTGGTCATGATGAACTACAGCATTTCCATTGTAGAAGACTGGTGGATTTCTTTGTCTTGTGCTCCTCCTTAAAACAGTAGGTTGAGCCTCCCCTTCTTCTTCACTCAAAACTTCAATGAGAGTAGGTCTTGTTCTTTTGGAAGCTGAAGCTAGAATGGAATCATCTCCTGCTGAGTCTTGTTGGACATGAGTAGAAGCTTCTCCCCCCCCCATGTTCAAGAGGAGGAAGCCCAGGAGAACCAAGAGTTGGCCGTGACATAGGCTGTGACGACGCGGCTGGGCCAGAGATATCCGCACTGCCGGATGGACCAGGATCTGCAAAGCCGTGAGGATGATCCTGAGAAGCCGTGACTGAGGGGCGTGGACTACCTGCTGCTGGCACATTTGACTGAGGTGTATGCTGACTACCTCCTATTCCAATGCTCTCCAAGAGTTTCCTCAAGTATTCAGCTTGGTCTGTTCTTGTTGATGAGATGTCTTTAAATTGTTCCCAATTTCCTTCTTCATAAAAACTTTTGTCTTCTTGGAACTTCACATCTCTAGACACCATGATCCTTCTAGTCTCATGGTCATAACATTTTTATCCTTTTTGAGTGGAGGAATATCCAATGAACATAGCCTTTACACTTTTTGGTTCAAGCTTGTTCCTTTGTTCCCTAGGAATTAATACAAAGCAAACACACCCAAAAACTTTTAAATGATCAATAGTGGGTTTAGTGTTGTTTAATACCTCAAATGGGGATAGATCATCAAGGACTTTTGTAGGTGTCCTGTTGATTAAGTAGCAGGCTGCTACAAGTGCATCCCCCCCAAAATCTCTTAGGCACCTTCATGTGGAACATCATAGTTCTCACAACCTCCATTAAATGTCTATTCTTTCTTTCAGCTACTCCATTTTGTTGTGGAGTGTAAGGACAGCTTGTTTGATGTTCAATGCCATGTTTAGCTAGGTGTTCTTGAAGTCTTGTACTAGTGTATTCTCCTCCATTAGTGTGAACTATAAACAGAGAGTAACTACCAAGTACCAAGTAAAATAAAAATCGAGTGTAATGCAAAACAACAAATAGCCTATAACTACTTGCAGTTCAAGTAACTACCAACAACCTATAACTACTTGTAACTGATTTTAACCAACACTTGTAACAAGATACGATTAAAAACAGCCTAACAACCAATCTTATCCAGATTTAATCATCCAAATTCGAATATATTGATTTGAATCAACTTTAGTTTTCAAGAAATCAAATTAATATTTTCAAAAGATTAACAAAACTGACCAAGTAATTCAAGAAAATTAATCTTAAATTCTTAAACCTATTGGATTGATCTGAAAAATCGTATACACCTTCTCAAGACACTGATTAAACTTCCCAGATTCAAAGAATTAAAGAAAACTAAGAAAGAATTAGAGTTATATCACCAGGGTCTTGATACAGATGGTTTCGGACGTCTCTGAGGAAAACTTCAAGAAAACCCTTTAGACTTAATGAAATCGAGTTCTTCTTTCTTTAAACAGAAACTAGACTCACGGGGCTTGAGTTTAGACTTTTGAAAATCACGATTTGATGAAAAAGTGACGTCGAGATGACCTGGGGAATGTAGAGGTTCGAAACGAACGCGATCACAAACACCTCTTGGAAGAAAATTCGTATCTTTTGATTCCCTGGGCCAAATGATTCTATTTTGGTAGCTATGGATGCGAAATTCGCCGATGCACACTCCAAAGAAAGCCGATCGTCAATTGGAGTCGTGGATTGATCGCAATTTGATTTGCAAGATGACGTTCGAAATTGATCCAGAAACAGATGAAGAACAAGATGAATTCTTGTTGAATTAATGAAAGAATGATGAAATTTACCCAGATTTGATTTAACCTGGCTCTGATACCATGTAAGATTATGAGTTTGAGAGATTTGTAGAATGAGAGAATGAGAGATTAGAGAGAATTAGAGAATTAGAGAAAAGAATGATTTTATTAGAGAATGAGAATTATGAATTCTTACTTACAAAATGTGAAGGGAGTAAGGTATTTATACTAACCTAGTCTAGACTTGTTTGGATACATGGATAGCCTTATACATAACTGGCTTACAAGGATAACATAATTCTATAATACAAACAAGCCTTAGACTCTCCCTTTTTACATACAAATAATCGCCATTTAACTAGCAATAAAGGCATTCATAAATTCATCACTTCTTCTTCATTCCAACAAAGTATTGTTCTTTGCTAAGCATCCGTACTCGTCTTCCTCCTTTCTTCATGAACCAGTGTATGTACCAAAATCAAAAAACTTATCAAAAGGTGGCTCATTTCTTGAAAAGGAGATTCCTCTTCAAACTCTAAGTGACCGACTAATAGATTCATGGCAAAAAGGAAGGATTTGAAGTAAAGAATCATAAACCCTGTTCTTCCCGCCTGAAGTCCTCATTTGAAAAGAAATTCGTACAAACAAAGCTCAATCCCTCAATCAGGGGTTTCAAAGGGTCTATACTCAATGGAGACTTCAAAAATGATTGTGGCACCAGTGATACTAAAGGGGCTAAACTACTTATTATGGTTCAGAACTATGAAGACTACTCTGTGTAATAGGGGTTTGTGGACTCATGTTCTTCTTGATGAAGCTCCAAGAGAAGCTATTGAAGATGAAGCTCTCGGAGATCAAGGACGAGTAACCATAGAAGCCATGAACAAATGGTTTCAATAGGATCAATTAGTCCTTTCCATTCTCCAAAACTCCCTTGAAGGATCCTTGTTAGAAGCATACTCCTACTGTGAAACCGCAAAAGACCTTTGGAACACACTGAAAAATGTGTATGGAAACACATCTAATCTCATGCAGATCTTTGAGGTGAAGAAAGCCTTAAATGAGCTTCATCAAGAGGATATGGAATTCACCAAGCACTATGGTAGGTTCAGGGCTTTGTGGGCAGAGGTTGAAATGTTAAGGCCAAGTACCATTGATCCTATCACTCTTAATGAAAAGAGAGAGCAAGATAAGGTCTTTGGCTTGCTCATGGCACTAAACCCGAGCTATACAGACCTCATTAAACATCTTCTTAGAGAAGATAGACTACCAAGTCTTGAAGATGTGTGTGCTAAAATCCAGAAAGAACAAGAATCTCAAGGTCTATTTGGAAACAAAGGAGAGATTGTCACAGCTCACAAGGTGTGGCATAAACCGGAATCCAAGAAGGGACTTGCTTGTGAACATTGCAAGAGAAGAGGACATACTAAGGAAAAATATTGGTTGGTCCATCCACACTTAAAGCCCATTTGGTGGAAAGATTCAAAACCTCATGCTTCACAAGTGGTTTTCAAGGAAACATTACTCAGCTCAACTCGCAGCAACACAAACAATCCAGGCCAAACCATGAGGGGGCACAATGCAATGCAAATCAAATCAGCCTTAGACGGGGAAGTTCTAGTAAGATCAGCTCATACAATCACATCTTATCAGATGAAAGAATCCAGGCTCAAAATGATGCTGTGACCAAGTCAGACCTTGAAGCTCTTATCAAAGCTCTCAAGGAGTCTGGTATTTCTGGTCACACCTACACTGCATCTTTTACTACCTCGTATGATAATTTAAATGTCTTAAAACCTCTGATAGTTGATTCTGGAGAATTTCACCATATGATCAGTGATTCTAGGTTGATTAGTGACATAGAACAGGTTTTAGAGAATGTGATGATAGCTAATGGAGAACAAATACCTATTAAAGGAATTGAAAAACTTAGATTATTTGGAAAGAAATCAAAAGCCTTCTTTATGCCATCCTTTACCTCAAATTTGTTGTATGTCAAAAAAACAACCACTGATCTTAATTGCTATGCTACTTTTGGGCCTAATGACTTCTTCTTTCAGGATATTGAAACCAAGAGAGTATTTGGCAGGGGAGGAACATGTTGGAATGAAGAAGAAGTGATGAAAATATGGATGTCTTTAATTCTTATTAAATGGCGAATTATATCTGTGTAAAAGGGAGTGTCTAAGGCTAGTTTGTATTATAGAATTATGTTATCCTTGTAGCCATTTATGTATAAGGTTATCCTTGTATCCAAACAAGCCTATAATAGATTAGTATAAATACCTTACTCCCTTCACATTTTGTAAGTAAGAATTCATAATTCTCATTTTCTAATAAATCATTATTTTCTCTAATTCTCTCTAATCTCTCATTCTCTCATTCTACAAATCTCTTAATCTCATATTCTTTCATGGTATCAGAGCCAGGTTGCATCAAATCTGGGTAAATTTCTTCATTCTTTCATTGATTCAACAAGAATCCATATTGTTCTTCATCAATTTATGGATCAATTTTGAACGTCATCTTGTAATCCAAATTTCTGCCAAACCACGACTTCGTTTATCGATCTTCTTTCTCTGGATTGTGTATCGGCGAGTTCTGAATCCACGGCCGTTTGAATCGAATCATTTGGCCCAGGGAATCAAAAGTTACGAATTTTCTTTTGAAGGTGCTTCGCAACCACGTCCGTTGCGAACCCCTGCGTTTCCCAGGTCACCACAACGTCAGTTCTTCTTCAAATCGTGATCTTCAAAAGCCTAATATCAAGCTCTTCGAGTCTAGTTTCTGTTTAAAGTAAGCAGAACTCAATTCCATTGAGTTTGAAGGATTTTCTTAAAGATTTTCTCAGAGACGTCCGAAATCACCTGTGTCAAGATCCTGGTGATATAATTTTAATTCTTTCTCAGTGTGTACTTGTGCAGAAATTGTGATACATTGTCCCGACCAAGCAGTCCCAGTTCGGACAAGTCTCGCATCCTCGAATCCGTGCATTCTCGCAACCTCGTGTCCTCACATTCTCCCGTACACTCTAGCTCCTGGACGAGACACGGTACAGGGACGCCAAGAGACTCAGGACATGCGAACACAGCACGACCAGAATTGAGACAAATCGATCAAGCGACCAAGCAACCAAGCGACCAAGTGACCAAGCGACCAAGCGACCCTAGTGACCAATACAACCAATCATGGAGATTCAAACATCTCTTAGAGCTCCAGTTATTCTACATGGAGCAAATTATCTCTTGTGGTCTAGGACCATGAAAACCACATTAAGTGGTAAAGGACTTTGGAACCACATTGCCACTAATGGCTTTGAAGACAATGAAGTGGCTGAAGTGAGTGATGCAGCTCAAGCCAAATGGTACCAAGAAGATCAGTTCGTACTTTCTATACTACAAAATTCTCTTGCTAGTGATCTTTTAGAAGCTTATTCTTTTTGTGAAAATGCAAGATCTTTGGGACAATTTGCTTAAGGTGTATGGAAACACCACTAACCTTTTGAGAATTTTTGAAGTGAAGAAGGCTTTGAATAAATTAAGACAGGAGGATGCTGAATTCACAAAGCACTATGACTCATTCAGAGCTTTGTGGGCTGAGCTAGAAATGCTAAGGCCAGCTACTATTGAACCACTTGTTGTCCTTGAGAGGAAAGAACAAGATAAGGTGTTTGGGTTACTTTTAACTCTTAATTTTACTTACTCAGATCTTATTAAGCATATTCTCAGGTCTGATAAGTTACCTAGCTTGGAGGAAATGTGTGCTCAAATTCAAAAGGAGCAAGGATCACAAGGATTGTTTGACAACAAAGCTGAACTAGTAGCTTTTCACAAAAGTTTCTTCAGACCAGCAAGTGATTCTAGGAAGAGGAGGCAATTTTGTGATCATTGCAAGAGGAATGGCCATGCAAAGAAGGATTTCTGGGTATTTCAGCCTAACCAGAAGCCCTCCTGGGCATCACGACCTCAACAACAACCGGCCATGCCCTCGGCCAGCCAAGCTTACGGCATGATGTCATCCAAGGCGGTTGTAAGCAGTGGTCCACTCTCTCATTCAGCCTCCACCAGTATCATGTCACAAGCATCAGATTTTGTAACAAAATCAGACTTGGAAGCTCGCATTAAGGCAATAAAGGAGAGCAATGTGATGGGTAAAACTTTTCATGCTTCTTTTCAAACTACTTATACATCAAATGCTCCTAAATCTTTGGTGGTTGACTCTGGTGCTTCTCATAACATGATTAGTGATTTAGAATTGCTAGAGAATGTAGAACCTGCCCTAGGGAATGTTTATGGCTAATGGAATTAAAATACCAATCAAAGACATAAGAAAACTGAAATTGTTTGATAAAGAATCTAAAGCATTTTATATGCCTTCTTTTACCTCAAACTTGCTCTCAGTTAAAAGAGCTACTACTGACTTGAATTGTCATGCTATATTTGGTCCTAATGATTTCTATTTTCAGGATATTGAAACTAGAAGATGCTTTGGACAAGGAACCACAAAAGATGACTTGTATGTACTTGATAAAATGACTAGTGGTAGTGAATTGGAATCGGCTTTTCAGGCTAATACATTTAGTATTAATTCTGATTTGTGGCATGCTAGACTAGGACATCCTCATCCAAGATCTCTTGAATTAATTGTGCCTGGTTTGAGAATTCCTAAAGAGTTGTGTGATTCTTGTATTCTTGGAAAACATTGTAGAACAGTTTTTGAAAAATCGATGCATAAATATGAAAATTGTTTTGAATTAGTGCATTCTGATGTTTGGACATCTCCATATCCATCTAGAGAAAACCATAAATATTTTATGACATTTATTGATGAAAAGTCCAAATATACATGGGTAACTTTACTTAGTTCTAAAGATAGGGTTTATGATGCATTTTTAAACTTTCAAGCATATGTTACTAACCAATACAATGCAAGAATTAAATATTTTAGAACAGATAATGGAAGGGAATACACTAGTACCAGACTTCAGGAACATCTAGCTAAGCATGGCATTGAGCATCAGACAAGCTGTCCTTACACTCCACAGCAGAATGGAGTAGCTGAAAGGAAGAACATGCACTTAATGGAGGTTGTGAGAACTATGATGTTCCACATGAAGGTACCTAAACGATTTTGGGGGGATGCACTTGTAGCAGCATGCTACTTAATCAACAGGACACCTATAAAAGTCCTTGATGACCTATCCCCATTTGAGGTATTAAACAAAACTAGACCCACTATTGATCATTTGAAAGTTTTTGGGTGTGTTTGTTTTGTGTTAATACCAAAGGAGCAAAGGAACAAGCTTGAACCAAAGAGTGTCAAGGCTATGTTCATTGGGTATTCATCTACTCAGAAAGGATATAAATGTTATGACCCAGAGACTAGAAGAGTGTTGGTGTCTGGAGATGTAAAGTTCCAAGAAGAAAAAGATTTTTATGAAGAAGGAACTTGGGAGCAATTTAAAGACATCTCATCAACAAGAACAGACAAAGCTGAATACCTGAGGAAACTCTTGGAAAGTATTGGAATAAGAGGTTGTCAGCACACAGCCTCATCACTTCTTTCACCTGCCCCAGTAGCAAGTAGTCGCGGAACCTCAGTCCCGGCCGATCCACAAGCCTGCCCCGGCCCCGGCCCTTCCGGCTCAGCTGGTCCATCCGGTCCAGCCGCATCATCTCGGCCTTCCTCATCCCTTGATTCTCCTGGTCTTCCTCCTCTTGAACATGGGGGGGGGGAGAAGCTTCTACTCATGTCCAACAAGAATCAGCAAGAGATGATTCCATTCTAGTCTCAGCTTCCAAAAGATTAAGACCTACTCTTATTGAAGTTTTGAGTGAAGAAGAGGAATCTAATCAAGAAGCTCCACCTACAGTTTTAAGGAGCACAAGACAAAGAAATCCACCAGTTTTATACAATGAATGTTGTGGTTCATCATGACCAGGGAGTTTTTAATATTGCACACTTACCTTCTAATCATGTTGCTTTTATTTCTAGTCTTGATAATGAGCAGATTCCAAAAATATATGAAGAAGCTATGTCTAAAAAGGAATGGAGGGAAGCTATCTCAGCTGAGAAACAAGCTATGGAGAGGAATGGTACATATGCTTCAGCTATTTTACCAAAAGGAAAGAAGGCTGTAAGTTCTAAATGGATCTTTACCATTAAATACAAAAGCAATGGTGAAATTGATAGATATAAAGCTAGGTTGGTAGCTAGGGGTTTTACTCAGACATATGGTGAGGATTATAGGGATACATTTGCTCCTGTAGCTAAGCTTCATTCTGTCAATGTTGTGCTTACTGTTGCTACTAATCTTGAGTGGGAGTTGTGGCAAATGGATGTCAAGAATGCTTTCTTGTAAGGTGAACTAGAAGAAGAGGTTTACATGTCACCACCACCTGGCCTAGAAGATGAGGTTGGAAGCGGTAATATCCTAAGGCTAAGGAAGACTATTTATGGCCTTAAACAATCTCCAAGAGCTTGGTACCACAAACTAAGTGTAACCTTAATAGATAAAGGCTTCAAAAGATCTGAGGTAGAACATACTCTTTTCACATTAAAGAATAAGGAAGGTATTGTGGTAATTCTTATATATGTAGATGATATAATCATATCTGGTAGTGATAGTGTTGGTATTGCATCTACTAAAGATTACTTAAAGAGTGTCTTTGATATAAAAAATTTAGGAGAACTTAAATACTTCTTAGGAATTGAAGTATGTAGGTTTAAGGAAGGTCTCTTTCTCTCTCAAAGGAAGTATATTGTAGATTTACTAACATCCACAGGTATGATGGAAGCTAAGCCAGCCAAAACACCATTAGAAGAAGACTATAAAATCGCAACTAAGGGGGAGCTAGAGGAGGAAATTGATTTTCATGATCCTAAGCTCTATAGGAAAGTGGTTGGTAAGCTTATTTATTTAACCATCACTAGACCAGATTTATGTTTTGCTGTGAATCAGGTATCACAAAACATGCAAGGACCAAAGATGAGACATTGGGAGATGGCCATGCGAATTCTAAGATACCTAAAGGGCACACATGAACAAGGCATATGGATGGGTAACAATAAAAACACAAATGTGGTTGGTTATTGTGATGCAGATTGGGCAGGAGATAGGAAATATAGGAGAAGTACTATTGGCTATTGTACTTTCATAGGTGGAAACCTTGTGACTTGGAAAACCAAGAAGCAAAAGGTGGTTCCATGCTCTAGCGCAGAATCAGAGTATAGAGCAATGAGGAAGCTCACTAGTGCATCTGGCTGAAACAAATATTGGAAGACTTAGCCGTGAGATGTGAGTAGCCTATCACCATCCATTGTGACAATCAGGCTGCCATACACATAGCCTTCAATTCAGTGTTTCATGAAAGGACCAAGCACATAGAAGTGGACTGCCACAAAGTAAGAGAAGCTATTGGGAAATGTATCATCTTACCTTGCTATACAAGAAGTGAGGACCAACTAGCTGATATATTCACCAAGGCAACATCTCTGAAAATTGGCACATCAATCTACCCAAGACTTGGCCTCATGTCCATTCCATACCCATGATCCCAACATGAAGTGTTATACTCTTTTTCGCTAGAAAAGGTTTTGTCCCAATTGGTTTTTCCTTCTCTAGGTTTTTAATGAGGTAATACTTCATGGTTGCAAGTTTAAGCATTTTTATGTCTTAAGCTTGAGGGGGAGTGTTGGAATGAAGAAGAAGTGATGAAAATATGAATGTCTTTAATTCTTATTAAATGGCGAATTATATCTGTGTAAAAGGGAGTGTCTAAGGATTGTTTATATTATAGAATTATGTTATCCTTGTAGCCATTTATGTATAAGGCTATCCTTGTATCCAAACAAGCCTAGACTAGATTAGTATAAATACCTTACTCCCTTCACATTTTGTAAGTAAGAATTCATAATTCTCATTTTCTAATAAATCATTCTTTTCTTTAATTCTCTAATTCTCTCTAATCTCTCATTCTCTCATTCTACAAATTTCTTAATCTCATATTCTTTCAAAACAAATAATGAATTATATGTTCTTGAAGATCTCCAACCTATATCATTAGCATCTAGTCTTAATGCTTTTAGTCATGAAAATGGTTTATGGCATGCTAGACTAGGTCATCCTCACTTGTAAGCTTTAGAACTTCTGTTTCCTAAGATTTCGTTTAAAAATAACTCATGTGAAGCTTGTATCCTTGGTAAACATTGTAGAAGTGTATTTCTATTATCTAAAACGGTTTACAATGAATGTTTTAAACTTATTCATTCTGATGTTTGGACATCTCCATGTGAATCAAAAGATAATCACAAATACTTTGTTATCTTTATAGATGAGAAATCAAAATACACTTGGATCACTTTGCTTCCATCTAAGGATAGGGTCTTCGAAGCTTTTAAAAACTTTCAATCTCACATATCTAACCAGTATAATGTTGAAATCAAATGTTTAAGGTCAGGTAATGGTGAGGAGTACATTAGCCATGCATTTAAACACTTTCTTGCTGAAAATGAATTGCACATCAGACAAGTTGCCCTTATACACCCCAACAAAATGGTGTGGCTGAGAGAAAGAACATGCACTTGATGGAGGTGGCTAAGACTTTAATGTTCCATATGCATGTTCCAAAGAGGTTTTGGAGTGATGCAGTAGTCAAGGCATGTTACCTCATCAACAGAACGCTTACTCGCATCCTTTCTAATCAGTCACCCTTTGAGGTACTTAATAAAACTAAACCCTCTCTTGAACATCTAAGAGTGTTTGGATGTGTGTGCTTTGTCTACATTCCTGGTGATCACATGAGTAAATTGGATGCAAAGAGTACCAGAAACTAGAAGAATTATGGTGTCTCGGGATATTCAATTCTTAGAGAGTATAAGCTTTTATGATGGTCAGAAATGGGAGGAAATTAAGGATATTTCATCTCCTACAGAAGATAGAGCATCCAGTCTTAGACGGCTACTAGAGGACCTTGGTCTCCAGCATTATGAATCCAATCCATCTGGGCCATCTACTTTCACTCCTGTGGCGCTAGTCTCAGATGAATCGGCAACATGGCAGAATGCATCAGTTGGTAGTCCTGACCATGAAGGGGGCACTGATATTTCTCCTGAATACTCAGAAGCTCATACTCAGGACATCCAAGGGAAGAACAGAATACTTCATTATCCTTAGTTCCATATGAAAGCGATCATATTAATCAAGAAGAATAAGGAACAGTTAAATTAAGGAAAAGCAAGAGGGTGAAGTTTCCTCCTGGACACTGGAAGAATACTAGGGTCTACTACAACAATCAGGCTGTGGCACATCCAGAACAGGCTGTATGTAACTTGGTGCACATTCCTCAGGAACATCAGGCCTTCATTGGAACTCTAGACCAAGAATGCGTACCTAAGAATTACGAGGAGGCTAAGGAACATAGAGTATGGAAAGAAGCTGTTGTTGATGAAAGACTTGCTATGGAGAGGAATCATACCTGGGATGAGTCTAATTTACCAAAAGGCAAGAAGGCAGTGAGCTCTATATGGGTTTTCACAATCAAATATAGAAGCAATAGAGAAATTGAGAGATACACGGCAAGGCTTGTGGCCAGGGGCTTCACTCAGACGTATGGAGATGATTATAGGGACACTTTTGCTCCAGTTGCCAAGCTTCATACTGTTAGGGTCATCCTCTCTCTTGCCACTAACTTAGAATGGGATTTATGGCAGATGGATGTTAAGAATGCCTTCATTCAAGGAGAATTAAAGGAAGAGGTGTACATGACACCACCACCTGTTAGAATTAGCGAAAATAAACAAGAAAATAAGAGAGTTTAGTTGGAGATTAAGAGAGACTAACTAAGATTAGAAAGCTAAACATATAAATTGCAAGTAGAAAGAATGTGGAGGATAATTTTTATTTCCTTAAGTTTACAAATGGAAGATCCTACGTATTTATAGACAGACACAAAGAGTAACATAAATTTGAATTTGAATTAGGTTGCTGGATCCAAGGTAGTGAAAGTGACATGTCACAACAGCTGTATGCTTAAGTTGAACATGTGACTTTCTTTCTCTCCAGCCTTCTTACGCAAGTGGAGAAGAGTGGAACTCTTCTAGAAGCTTTGTTCTCCCTGGCGTGAATGGTTGTGGGCCTGTTAACATGCTAACTCATTATGGGCCTCAACACTCCTAGAAGCTTTGTTCTCCCTGGCGTGAATGGTTGTGGGCCTGTTAACATGGTAACTCATTATGGGCCTCAACACTCCTTCACTTCTTTCTGGGCTATAGACTTCACATATGCTGGAACACTCCTTATGGGCAATGCACTTTATGGATGGCCTTATTCTTCTGGTTGTGGATGGCCTTTGGATCAATGGTAAGAAACTTCTGGTCAACCCTTCTTCCTTTCTTTGTCTCTTCATTCCAATACCACCTGGCCTATAAGACACAGTTGCTCCAGGGAAAGTTCTAAGATTGAGAAAGACAATCTATGGTCTCAAACAGTCCCCTAGAGCTTGGTATCACAAATTGAGTGTTACACTGAGAGATAAAAGATTTAGAAGATCAGAAGCTGATCATACCTTGTTCACACTTCAGAGCCAAGCATGTATAGTTGTCATTCTCATCTATGTAGATGATATTATCATCTCTAGGAATGACAAGGTAGGAATTCTTTCTACTAAAGAATACTTGAAATATGTTTTTGACATTAAAGATCTTGGAGAACTCAAATATTTTCTTGGGATTGAAGTGTGCAGGACTAATGATGGTTTGTTTATCTCTTAGAGGAAGTACATTCTTGATTTACTAACAGATGCAGGAATGCTACAAGCCAAGGAAGCTAAGACCCCATTAGAAGAAGGCTATAACGTTGGAACTCAGGAGGAGCAGGAAGAAGACGCCTTTGAAGATGCTAAACTCTACAGGAGGTAAGTCAGCACATGCAAACGCCTAAGATGTGCCATTGGAGGATGATAGATCGAATCCTAAGATATCATAAAGGGACTCATGCTCAAGGAATCTGGATGGGGAACAATAGGAACACTGAGATCGTTGGATACTGTGATGCTTATTGGGCTGGAGGCAGACATGATAGGAAGTCCACCACTGGGTACTTCACTTTCATTGGAGGAAATCTTGTTACCTGGAAAACCAAGAAGCAGAAGGTTGTTTCATGTTCAAGTGTAGAAGCTGAATATAGGGCAATGAGGAAGTTAACTACCAAATGCATATGGCACAAGGCTCTCCTTCAAGACCTAGGGATTGAATTCAAAACTCATATCACAATGCACTGTGATAATCAAGCAGCCATCCATATAGCCTCAAATTCAGTATTCCATGAGAGGACCAAGCACATTGAAGTTGACTGCCACAAGGTCAGGGAAGCTGTAGAGAAAGGAGTTATTCTGCCTTGCTACACCAGAAGTTCTGAGCAATTGGCAGATATATTTACAATGGCAGCTAGCTTAAAGGTCTGTGAGTTCATTCTTCCAAAGCTTGGACTCATGGAGATTCCAAGTCCATAATCTCTCCTTATCACGAGAACAATACTCTTTTTCCCTTAGAATGTTTTTGTCCCTCTGGGCTAAACTTGTTCATGATATCCAAGTTTAACCATTCAAACATGGCTAAACTTGAGGGGAAGTGTTAGAACTAAGTAGTGTTTATGAAAGCTAAAAGGGGAGAGGTTCTAGAAGGGGACTGGATAAGGCCACACTTGGTTGCACCAACGGGCGGCTCCAGCTCACCATGCCACATTCGTAGATGCTAAAGTAGATGCTTTGGATATTCCTTCTAATCAATCTATTTAATCTATGTAATTGTCATTATGTAATTCAAGCAAGAAATAATAAAACTTGTTCTTCTTATTCTCTGGCATAAAAATGAAACTTCCTATTCTCATAGTCTCTTAAAGAAACTTGTTTTTCAATAGAGATGCACCAAAATCAAAAATTAAGGAGTTGGAAGCAATAGATGTTTTTAAAGAAACATGATAAGTTTTACCCAACACATTACTAGACTTGAATGCTTTGAGAAGAGTTTCAAGTATTGGGCACGACACACACTTGGGTATCACGACTTCTTAAAGACTTGGTCCAAGTATTGCCTAAACCTGCGCAGCCCACTCTGGACAAGTCTAAATAAGTTCTAGGCCCATTTAATAAAGGCAAGAAGTGTTGTAGCAATGAAGAAGAGCTTCTAGAAGGGAGTAGGCTGCAAGGAGAAGTCACTGGTGGTGCTAGACGTTTATGAAGGGTTGCTTTCTCTCCTTGTGTTATGAGCCTTGGTCATCTGGACGGAGAAAGGTCGCCGGAGGGGCTCTGGAACGGGGAGGAACAGGCCGATCGGTTGTGCGGACGAAGTCTGGGTCGCGGCTACGGTCGCGGGACGAGACAGCGGACGGACACTCGACCGAAAGGACGTACAATGAATGTCCTGCGGTGAGGTCACGGACGGTAGGGCGGCCCTGTGACCGTGGGGTCGGGTGAAGGATGACTTAGGGGTGGAACTCTCGAACAGAAGGACGAACGGCGAGTAGCACGGGCGGCTGGTCACGGCTAGCGAATGGAGTGGTAAGCGGCTGGGAATGAAAGATGGTTTTTGGAACGATTTGAACAGGGGATTGAGGGCAACTCACTAAGCTATGACAGGCTTAGATATAGCCTTTCCAAGAAGGGAGACACACTCAACCTTTCTAGGAAGCTCACTCTCTCTTGGAGACAAACTCAACAAGGAAAGAAGAGAAAGACCAAGGCGGCCATTGGGGTTTTAGGGTTCTTAATTGTTGTCTCTCTTAGAAATGAAAATGAGTTTGCCTTTTATAGGCTACAACTAAGGACACACCAGACCTAGTTGACCGTGGTCAACAAACTAAACAAACCCAAAATAAAGACTAAGTTTTAATGAAAAATACAAAGGCTAACATGTGCCTAAGGATAGAAATCAAGCCTAATTGATTTAAGGGACATATCCACAATAACTCAATGGGACATTATGCTTGATGCCTTAGATTTTCAGGTCTCATTAAAAACCTTTCCAAGAACCCATTATGGTAAACTTAGAAAGGAAAAGAGTACCCTAATCACCTAAGGTCTTTAGAAGTGCCCTTACTCATGGATAGTAAGGACACACAAGACCTTATCCCTAAGGCTGTGTGCATGAGTGTCTTGGTCAGAAGCACTCAGCTGAACATGATCAGGAGGCCGGTTCCTATCTTCAATCTCCTCTTCCTCTCCAAGGCCGGTTGCATGAGCTAAAGCGGCTTCCACTTGGTTTCCTTGGGCATGATCTCCTTTGCTCCTGTCTTGGACTCCTTGGGCGGCTCTGCTCCGGGTCATAATACGGTGGGACACATAAGGGGCGGTCTGGTCTTCATCCTCCAAGTATCTGGTCGGTGTAGCTTGGATGACCCCATCATCCCCACCCTCTTCAAGTGCTTTGGTCTCCAAAGAACCAACATCCTGTGCATCAAAAGGAGATAGATCAGAAACATTAAATGAAGAGGACACATTGTACTCACCTGGCAGCTTGAGTCTGTAGGCATTGTCATTGATGCGTTCCACCACTTGGAAGGGGCCGTCTCCTCTGAAGTCTAGCTTGTGCTTGCGCTTGTTGGGGAAGCGTTCTGGCCTTAGGTGTAGCCACACCCAATCTCCTGGTTGGAACACCAACTGCTTCCTCTTCTTGTTGATCCTAGATCGGACCTGATCATTCCTCTTCTCAATGTTGCCATGCACTTGTTCAAAAACCTTCTTCATGGCCGCGGCTTTGGCCTCTCCCTCAAGGTCCATGGTCTCGGTTGGTGGCAATGGTGTCAAGGTCAGTGGAGTGTCTGGGTTGCGACCATACACAGCTTCAAATGGTGACATGCCTGTAGTTGAATGCTTGGCTGAATTGTAAGCAAACTCCACTAAGGGTAAGCTCTCCACCCATGTAGTCAAATGTCTTCCCACGGTTGATCTCAGCAAGGCTCCTAGGGTGCGGTTGACCACCTCAGTCTGTCCATCTGTCTGAGGGTGGCAGGTGGTAGAGAACAGAAGCTTAGTGCCCAGCTTCTTCCACAAGGTCCTCCAGAAGTGTGACAGGAACTTTGTGTCACGGTCAGACACAATAGTCCTTGGAATGCCATGGAGTCTCACCACCTCCCTAAAGAACAATGTGGCGGTTTGAGAAGCATCATTGGTCTTTGAACAGGGAATGAAATGGGCCATCTTGGAGAAGCGGTCCACCACTACAAACACCGAATCCTTGTGTTGAATCTTGGGCAATCCCAGAACAAAGTCCATGGAGATGTCTACCCATGGAAGAGTTGGAACAGGCAGGGGCATGAAAAGGCCGTGAGGATGGAGTCTTGATTTGGCTCTTCTGCAAGTGATGCACCTATCACAGTGAGTGGCTACCATTTTCTTCATCTTTGGCCAGTAGAAGTGTTCTTTAAGAACACTAAGAGTCTTCTCCACTCCAAAATGTCCCATAAGACCGCCTCCATGAGCTTCTTCCACAAGCAACTCCCTCATTGACCCCTGGGGAATACACAGACGCCTATCTTTAAAAAGAAATCCATCATGAATGAAGAAACGTGTATAGGCTCCTGCTCCATGTCCTTCATAGGCTGCCTTGAGGTCTGGGTCTTCTGGGTATAAAGTCTTCAAATGTCCAAACCCCAAAACCTTAGCATCCATGGTAGAAATCAAGGCATGCCTCCTTGACAAGGCATCCGCCACTACATTCTCCTTTCCCTTCTTGTATTTGATCACATAAGGGAAAGTCTCTATAAACTCCAACCATCTAGCATGCCTCTTCTTCAACACGGTCTGGCCCCTCAGATGCTGCAAGGTCTCATGATCAGTGTGGATTACACACTCCCTAGCCAAGAGGTAGTGCTGCCATGTTTGCATGGCCCGGACTAGTGCATATAATTCCTTGTCATAGGCTGGGTAGTTCAGGGTGGCTCCAGTCAGCTTCTCACTAAAGTATGCTACGGGTCTTCCTCCTTGAGTTAGCACTGCCCCTATGCCTACTCCTGAGGCATCACACTCTACTTCAAAGGTCTTCTCAAAGTTGGGCAGGGCAAGGATGGGCGCATGGGTCAGCTGGTACTTGAGGTTCAAGAAGGCTTGCTCTTGCAACTCTCCCCATTCAAACCCGGTATTCTTCTTGATCAAGGAGGTCAGTGGTGCAGCCAGGGTGCTGAAATCCTTCACAAAACGTCTGTAGAAGCTAGCCAGCCCATGGAAGCTTCTGACTTGGCTGATTGAAGTCGGTCTAGGCCAGCTAAGGATGGCCTCTATCTTCTCCACATCTACTCTCAGTCCCTGTGAGCTAACCACAAAGCCAAGGAAAACAACCTCATCTGTGCAAAAGATGCATTTAGACAAATTGGCAAACATGTGTTCTTTCCTAAGAGTTTCTAAGACCTGTTCTAAATGCAGCACATGATCAGTCAAGCAAGAGCTATATATCAAGATATCATCAAAATAAACTACCAAGAACTTGCCCATAAAGGGTCTAAGGATATGGTGCATGAGGCGCATGAAAGTGCTTGGGGCATTGGAGAGGCCGAATGGCATGACTAGCCACTCATACAAGCCATGCTTGGTCTTGAAAGCGGTCTTCCACTCATCCCCCTCCCTCATCCTTACTTGATGATATCCACTCTTCAGATCCACCTTAGAGAAGATGGTTGCTCCACTCAACTCATCCAACATGTCATCTAGCCTTGGGATTGGGTGGCGGTATTTGATGGTGATGTTGTTGATGGCTCTACAATCAACACACATCCTGTAGGAACCGTCCTTCTTGGGCACTAGGAGCACATGTACAGCACATGGGCTAAGGCTCTCCCTCACATATCCCTTGGCCATGAGGTCTCGGACCTGAGCTTCAAGCTCCTTTGCCTCCGTGGGATTGACGCGGTATGCAGGCCGGTTTGGGAGTTGGGCACCAGGGATGAAGTCTATCTGATGCTCTATGCCTCTCAATGGCGGCAGGCCTGCTGGTATCTCCTCAGGGAACACGTCCTTGTACCTGTCAAGTAAAGCTCGGATTTCTCTTGGCAAGATCACATTAGTAGGTCTAGAAGTCATTAAATCCTTGTAAACAACCAAAACAACTTGACAAGTTGGATCAAAGAGAGAACGCCTAACATCACTAGATGTAATTAAGAAATTGGTTTTAGACATGCATTTCTCCTTAGCTAGCTTAACTTGCATTTCATGAACTTGGGCAGGCAACAATGGTGCTAAGCTAATCCGTTTCTTATTAAGCATAAGGGTGTATTTGTTAGTTCTGCCATCATGTACAACTTCCCTATCAAATTGCCAAGGTCGGCCTAACAAGATATGGGTGGCTTGCATAGGTACTACATCACAAAGAACCTCATCAACATACTTACCTATGCTAAATGAAACCTTAACTTGTTCACTAATCCTCAATTCAGTTTTATCATTCAGCCATCTCAATCTATAAGGTCTAGGATGTTTAGTAGCTACCAAGTTCAATTTTTCAACCATATAAGTACTAGCTACATTAGCACAAGATCCACCATCAATGATCAGAGAGCACACTTTACCATTAACCATGCAGCGTGTGTGGAAGATGTTCTCCCTTTGGGCTGTTTCATCCGGCTCTTGGATGGTGCTAAGGACCCTTCTTGAAACCAAGAGATCTCCCACTTCAGGGTAAGCCACATCCTCCTCCTCTTCTTCAGCTTCCTCAGGAGATTCCATTTCATCTTGAGACTCATAATCACCAGTTGCTGTAATGATCATGGCCCTTGGATTTGGGCAATCCCGAGCATAGTGTCCACGGCCGCGGCACTTGAAACACATAATGTCCCTGGTTTTGGATCCAGTGGGGACGGGTCTGTTGTCTGGTCGTGGAACAGGGGTGGTCTCCCGGGGTTTGTATGGAGCTCTCACATCCTGAGCTATGGCTTTGCCACGGTCGGATTGCCTAGGGAAGGCAGGCTGGGAGCTTGAAGCCTGCGGATTGACGTTCGGGGCTGAGGCTCTCCATGGGTTGTGGACCACGGCTCTGGTTCTAGTCTTCCTCTTAAGCTGGCTCTCAACTTGGGTAGACAGGTGCAATAACTCATTGAGGTCATTGTAGGAGTACATCTCCACCTTGCTGGCTATCTTCTCTTGAAGACCATCTAGGAATTGTGCCATGAGAGTCTCTTCAGCATCTTCCAGACCAAGCCGGTTTCTCACGTGTTCAAACTCTCCAAAATACTCCTCTACACTCCTCTGGCCTTGGGTGAGCTTTCTGAACTTCTTTTGTAGCTCTCTGTGGTACATAGGTGGAATGTACCTTCCCTTCATCATGAATTTCATGATCTCCCATGATCTGACCGGTTCTTCTCCTCTTCTTCTTCTTTTGGCTGAATCTTGATCCCACCAGGACAGAGCATGATCAGTAAGTTGGGCTGCTGCATAGGCCACCTTCTTGGGTTCTTCAAACCCATAGACCTCAAAGATATGATCCATTCTTCTTTCCCAGTCCAAGTAAGCTTCCGGATCAACCTTGCCGGCAAAAGTGGGTGGCGTGAGCTTGAGGTGTGGGGAGTGGGCTCTAGGTGGATTGTGAGGTCCCCTCTCCTCAGGAACCCTCCTCTCCCTCTGCCTTGGCCGTCGGTAATGGGGTGGAAAGGCATCTTCTTCTGACAATCCCTCCATGTCTTGTTCAGGCCATATGGGTGGTGGCGCTCTTGGTTGTGGAGGTGGAGGCGCCGGTGCTGGATGGGGTTGAGGCTGCTCTACTCTGCCTAGTCGGTCTCCCAGCTGCTGGAGTTGAGCTTGGATGCTGGTGAGGATCTCTGCTAGAGCTGGGTCAGCCATCTAGCTCACGGGGTACCTGGCCAAGAAAAGTCAACAGGTCCAAGTCAAAGTGATTAAGCTAATTAATCTAGATTAACTACTAATGACCTAATTAAACTTAAACTAATTAATAAACAACTTAAGCATGCAATATTTCGAAACCTAGTAGCTAGCTTTCAGAACCGCCTAACTTTTAAATGGAATTCGAATTCAAATTTTAAAGGCCAGGGGACAGGATGACATCAGCCGGGAGGACCACTTTGGGTGAGTCACCGACTGCAGGACAGTACGGCCTGGTCAAAAAGTGGTCTGGTCCGCGCCTAACTTCATCTTCCTCACAAGCTCTAACAATGGCGGTTTTAAACACAAACAAACTCAGGCAAATCAGCTAAACATCCTAACACAGCAAGCCCAAATCCTAATTCTAACAAACCCTAGCTAGCCGTTCTAAACAAGTAACTACAAACCCTAACAATCGCCTAGAACAAGATAAAACCCTAAGTGCTAAGATGGAAAGACACAATCTTTCTCAGGAAACTTGGGCTCTGATACCAAAATGTTATGAGCCTTGGTCATCTGGACGGAGAAAGGTCGCCGGAGGGGCTCTGGAACGGGGAGGAACAGGCCGATCGGTTGTGCGGACGAAGTCTGGGTCGCGGCTACGGTCGCGGGACGAGACAGCGGACGGACACTCGACCGAAAGGACGTACAATGAATGTCCTGCGGTGAGGTCACGGACGGTAGGGCGGCCCTGTGACCGTGGGGTCGGGTGAAGGATGACCTAGGGGTGGAACTCTCGAACAGAAGGACGAACGGCGAGTAGCACGGGCGGCTGGTCACGGCTAGCGAATGGAGTGGTAAGCGGCTGGGAATGAAAGATGGTTTTTGGAACGATTTGAACAGGGGATTGAGGGCAACTCACTAAGCTATGACAGGCTTAGATATAGCCTTTCCAAGAAGGGAGACACACTCAACCTTTCTAGGAAGCTCACTCTCTCTTGGAGACACACTCAACAAGGAAAGAAGAGAAAGACCAAGGCGGCCATTGGGGTTTTAGGGTTCTTAATTGTTGTCTCTCTTAGAAATGAAAATGAGTTTGCCTTTTATAGGCTACAACTAAGGACACACCAGACCTAGTTGACCGTGGTCAACAAACTAAACAAACCCAAAATAAAGACTAAGTTTTAATGAAAAATACAAAGGCTAACATGTGCCTAAGGATAGAAATCAAGCCTAATTGATTTAAGGGACATATCCACAATAACTCAATGGGACATTATGCTTGATGCCTTAGATTTTCAGGTCTCATTAAAAACCTTTCCAAGAACCCATTATGGTAAACTTAGAAAGGAAAAGAGTACCCTAATCACCTAAGGTCTTTAGAAGTGCCCTTACTCATGGATAGTAAGGACACACAAGACCTTATCCCTAAGGCTGTGTGCATGAGTGTCTTGGTCAGAAGCACTCAGCTGAACATGATCAGGAGGCCGGTTCCTATCTTCAATCTCCTCTTCCTCTCCAAGGCCGGTTGCATGAGCTAAAGCGGCTTCCACTTGGTTTCCTTGGGCATGATCTCCTTTGCTCCTGTCTTGGACTCCTTGGGCGGCTCTGCTCCGGGTCATAATACGGTGGGACACATAAGGGGCGGTCTGGTCTTCATCCTCCAAGTATCTGGTCGGTGTAGCTTGGATGACCCCATCACCTTGGACAAGCCCCCACATCCCTTTCCTATTTGAATCCTGTCTTGTGTAGCTCAGCCTATATTAAGGCCTCTTCCCACATTGTTGTAAACATACTTTATGCAATAAACATCCTTCACTTTATTCTCTTTGTCTCTCTCATTCTCCCTGTCGAAATCCACCATGAAACTCTCTTAACTCTCCACACTTTCACTCTCTTACTTCCAAAAATTCAACATCAAAGTCAGCCTTTGTAACATAATCATTTGGAGTGACCATAGGAGAAGATGATGCATTCGCCGGTACCATGTTGCACACGCTTGAACATCCCGCAACATGAACCATGTTAGAAGCGCTAGAACCGGTTGATGACTTCTTGTTCCTCTCAACAAACCAGCTAGGCTTTAGTTCTGGATGGAGCACCCAACACTCCTTCTTGCTATGGCCTGTTCTCTTGCAATGGTCACACAGTTGCTTCCTCCTCTTGATGTCAGCTGTTGTTGATTTAAAAACACCTTTATGCGCCACCACCATTTCAACTTTGTGTCCAAAAAGTTCATGAGACCCCTGTTCGTTTTGAATCTTTGCACATACATCTTCAAGACTTGGAAGCTTATCCTCCCTAAAATGTGTTTGATCAAGTCAGTGTATGAGTTGTTCAAAGTCATAAGCAGCCCAAACACCTTATCTTGCTCTCTCCTTTCAAGAAGAGTTAGTGGATCAATTGAGGCTGGTATGAGCATCTCCAGCTTTGCCCACAATGCTCTGAATGATCCATAGTGTTTGGTAAACTCAACATCTTCCTATTTAAGCTCATTCAAAGCTTTTTTTACCTCAAAAATTCTTAAGAGGTTAGTTGTATTGCCATAGACTGTTTTCAATGTCTCCCAAAGTTCCTTAGCACTAGAACAATAAGAGTATGCTTCCAAAAGGGAACTAGCTAGGGAGTTTTCAAGAATGGCAAGTACCGTTTGATTTTGTTGAAACCATTGGGCTTGTTCAGCATTTTCAGCCTGAGCCTCCTCATCAGTCAACAAGTGTGCCGGTTCTTGAATGTGGCTCCATAGTCCTTCGCTACACAATGTGGTCCTCATTGTCTTGGACCATAGCAGATAGTTTGCTCCTTGGAGCATGACAGGAGCGTTCATTTGCGGATGTAACTCCATCAGACACGTTCAAGACTGCAAGAGAAAGATAACTCCCAAAGACAAGTTGGTGTCGCCCTGGTTGTTTTAAAACCAAAGGATCGTCTTGAAGGAAGGTGATCTGGTTAAGGAGAAGGCTCCTAGCACTTCTCTTGGCATCGGATTGGTTGGAGGATGGATTGGAGGCTACTAGCTCTCCAATTAGGTGTGTATGACGATGGATTTGATTCCACTAGCACAGGATCACCCTGTATAGAGCTATGGAACTACACAGCAGATTACTTTACTCTTAAGTGAATGAGGGATCAATGTTCTTAAGCTGAACAGAGAAAGCAAGAAGCAAAAGTGCTTTAAAATTCTTTATAAAATTCGATGTTCTCTTTACAAGGGGGGGTGAAGCCTTTTTATAGGCAGAAAACCCTAACTAAATTATGCCTACAAAAGTATATTCTAACTAATTGATCCTAACTTTATGCTAACAAGAATATCTTGACTTATTTGAATTCTAATTTTATGCCTAAAGATATCTATTCTAATCTTCTGGTTTAAATTAAGTGATTATCTATAAACCAATAAATTAAACCAATTGATTGGTTTATTTTTAATCTTTCCTTCTCCTAAGCTGGCGACTTTGACTTAGGCTTGAAGGGCCTTTCTTTGGGACTTACTTCTGGATCTTGTTAATGGGCCAAACCATAATTCTTCTGGGACCTGGGCTTGGACCATACTATCTTCTTCCCCTTCTGATCTTACATTGGCCCATTGTTCTCTTAATCTTTTTTGGTCTTGTAGGTTCTTGGACGGGTCTTGGGCCATGCTGTCCGGGTCTCCATGGTTCGTGCCGCCTTCCACGCCCGGTTCGAAGTCTAGTATTTGGTTCGGGCCGTAATTTGCGGTAATGCTTAGGTAGGTACCGGGTCGAGCTTCGTGGTCCAAACAAGGTAGTGGGCCGTGGTTGGTGCCGAGTCTTGCACCGTGAAACACGGATGGGCCATGTTTAGTGCCGCAGGACACAGACGGGCCAGGTCTTAGGCCGGGTTCTTCGGGGTCGAAGCCACGTCCTGCGCCGAGTTTTGTGGGGTCGAGGCCGGGGTCGAAGCCACGTCCTGCGCCGGGTTTTGCGGCGACGAGGCTAGGATCAGGGTCGGATTATGCGCCAGGTTCTTCGCCAGCCGGTCCAGGACTTTGTTCTTGGTTAATAGCACATGGTCTGGGTCCTCGTACGTGATCGGTACCGGCTGGTCCGGGTCTGAGTCCTGTGTCGACTGATCCGGGCAGGTCGTTTCTCTCCTCTTCACTCGAGCAGCTTACTTCTTAATATTCTTCCTCAGTTGAACCTAGGTCCTCTGATGTCGGAAGGAGATCTTGCTCGTTCCAGGTCGCATTATCCCCTCCTCCTTTAAAAGGATTTGACCTCAAATCCAATTCATCTGCAATAAAAGGAATCAAGTCAGAAACATTAAAAGTAGAATTTATAGAATACTTACCTTGGAGATCTATTTGGTAAGCATTACTGTTGATTCTTCGTAGGACTAAAAATGGTCCATCCACTCGTGGCATCAATTTCGATTTTCTCTCACTTGGAAATTTGTCTTTCCTTAAATGAATCCAAACGAGTTCTCCAGGTTCCAATACTACTTCTTTTCAACCTTTATTCTTCTTCCTGGTGTACATCTTGGTCTTTTCATCAATATTTTTCTTAACCTGTTCATGCAAAGATTTAACAAACTCGGCTTTCTTTTGGCCATCAAGGTTAGTCTGTTCTTTTAAAGGTAAGCAAGTAAATCTAAAGGGGAAAAAGGATTGAATCCATACACAATTTTAAAAGGGGTCATTTTTGTTGCCGAATGTACTGACCTATTGTAAGCAAATTCGACATGAGGTAGACAATCCTCCCAAGTCCTAATGTTCTTTTTAATGACAACTCTTAAAATAGTGGACAGAGTTCTATTGACTGATTTTGTTTGACCATCAATTTGTGGATGACAAGTTTTGGAGAATATAACCTAGTACCTAACTTCCCAGAGGGTCCTCCATAAATGACTAAGGAATTTAGAATCCATTATCTGACACAATTGTCCTAGGCATTCCATGTAACCTTACAACTTCCCTAAAGAATAAGTCAGCCACTAGAACTGCATCATCTGTTTTATAACAAGGGATGAAGTGAGCCATTTTAGAAAATCTATTAACCACCACAAAGATACTGTCCCTTCCTTTCCTAGTTCTAGGCAGTTCCAAAACAAAGTCCATAGAAATATCTACCCAAGGTTAGTCAGGTATAGGCAATGGAGTATACAAACCTGTGGGCTATACCTTGGATTTAGCTTGTTTGCACTTAATACATTTCTCAACGTCTTTCTTCATACTCGGACAGTAGAAATGTTCCAGCAAGCTGGACAAAGATTTGGCAAGCCCAAAGTGCCCCATTATTCCACCTTCATGTGCTTCCCTAACATATAACTCTCTGATTGTTCCACATGGTACACACAGTCAATTATCACAAAATAAAAATCCCTTGAATTGGTAAAATCGTCTCTAGGCATGAATGTTAGTGTCCTTATACAAATCTCCAAAGTCAGGGTCATTAGTATAACAGGTTATAAGATGATCAAAACCCAATAATTTTGTTTCCATCGAAGATAAGAGAGCATACCTCCTTGAGAGAGCATCTGCTACAATGTTCTCCTTACCTTGTTTGTAATGGATAACATAGGGAAAAGTTTCAATAAATTACATCCATCGTGCATGTCTTCTGTTCAACTTCTGTTGTCCCTTAAGGTATTTGATAGATTCATGATCTGTGTGAATTACAAATTCCTTAGGCCTGAGGTAATGCTGCCACATTTGCAGGGCCCTCACTAGAGCATATAACTCTTTGTCATAGGTAGGATAATTAAGAGCCGTTCATCCTAAATTCTTACTAAAATATGCTATGGGTCTCCTTTCCTGCATCAGTACAACACCAATTCCAATTCCTGAGGCATCACATTCAATCTCAAAAGTTTTCGAAAAGTCTGGTAATACAAGTAAAGGGGCATTAGTCAACTTCCCTTTCAGCAATTCAAATGCCTTGGCCTGGGCTGGTCCCCAAGTGAATCCCACGGTCTTCTTAATGACTTCTGTAAGTGGGGCTGCAATGGTACTGACGTATTTAACAAATCTCCTATAGAATCCAGCAAGTCCATGGAAACTTCTCACTTCTCCTATGTTTTTAGGCGTGGGCCACTCCATGATTGACTTCACTTTCTCCTCATCCACCTGGATACCTCGAGAAATAACAACGAAACCTAAAAAGACTAGGTTATCTGTTCTAAAAGAGCATTTCTTCCTATTTGCATACAAGTTTTCTTTTCTTAAAATATTTAGGACATGTCTAAGGTGATCAATGTGCTCTGTCATGTTCTTACTGTAAATCAAAATATCATCAAAATAGACTACTACAAACCGTCCTATGAATGCCACTACAAACCGTCCTATGAATGCCCTTAAAACATGGTTCATTAATCTCATAAAAGTACTAGGTGCATTAGTAAGTCCAAAAGGCATAACTAACCATTCATACAATCCTAATTTTGTTTTAAAAGCAGTTTTCCATTCATCTCCTTTCATTCTAATCTGGTGGTAACCACTTTTTAAATCAATCTTAGAAAAGATGCAAGATCCATATAATTCATCAAGCATATCATCCAAACGAGGAATAAGGTGTCTGTATTTAACTGTGATGTTGTTTATGGCTCTGCAATCAACACACATGCGCCAGCTACCATCTTTCTTAGGCACAAGCAAAACAGGTATTGCACAAGGACTTAAGCTTTTGCGGATGTGTCCTTTCTCCAAGAGCTCATTGACCAGTCTTTGAAGTTCCTTTGTCTCCACAGGATTGGTCATGTAAGCTGGTCTGTTTGGGAGAGTGGCGCCTGGTACAAAGTCAATCTGATGTTTTATACCTTTGAAAGGAGGTAGTCCTACTGGTTGGTCTTCTAGAAACACATCCTTGTACTCTTGCAATAGAAACTCAATTTCTATCGGTATTTCCGGAGTCAGGTTAGTACTACTAGCTAGTAGTTCCTTACAAACTAGCAACATCATAAATTGTTGATCATCTAAAGCATGTTTAACATCACTAGGAGTAGCAAAAAGGCTGTAGTGACTTACCTTAGCAAGTTGCTTGGCGTGAGTCTCCTGGTGTAGCTTCCTTGCCTCTTCTCTCCTTTGATTTAGTTGCATCTGGTCGTGGTGCACCTCCTGGGGTGTGAGGGCAACCTGTGTGATTTATTTAACCTGGTGTTTGAAAGAATGCTGTTGGTAAAACCTCATGGATTGCTTTCTTGTCATATTGCCAAGATCTTCCTAATAGTATGTGGCTGGCTTCCATGGGCAACACATCAAAAGTGATCTGATCTTGGTACTTGCCAATACTTAAAGGTATTTATACTTGTTCTGTCACTTTCATTTCTCCTTCCTCATTGAGCTACTGTAGCTGATATGGTCTAGGATGTTTGTGAGTATCGAAATTCAGCCCGTCCACAAGTGTCTGACTAGCCACATTTTTACAGCTCCCTCCATCAAAGATCAAGCTACACACTTTCTCCTGAATTAGGCATCGTGTGTGGAACAAGTTCTCCCTCTGTTCCTGCACCTTAGGTTGTGTACTCAGGGTTCTCCTAGTCACCAACAGTTGTCCTTGAACAGGGTAAGCTTCATTTTCTGTGTCTGATTGGTCATCTTCTGATGTTAACTCTCCATTCTCTCAGATAAGCATAACCCTTTTGTTTGAGCATTTATTTCTGTAGTGTCCAAATCCTTGACATCTGAAACACTTGATGTTCCTGGTTCTTGTTGGAGGCGTCTGGGTTGCTGGTCCTTTGCCCTTATCTTCACGTGGGGAATGAATAGTAGGTCCCTCTCTGGCCTTGATAGGTGTCTTGAAAGATGAACCTCCCTGTCTATCATCCTTGTCGTAAGGCGGTTTAGAGGTTGAAACATAGGGGTTCCTGGTATTGCTCATTCTTTTGTTTTGTTGTTCAATAAGGATGGCTTTGTGGAGTAGGTCATCCATGTCCTCATATTCCTGCAACTCTAATCGATCCTGAATATCTCTATTAAGACCTCCTTGAAATCGTGCCATACTAGCCTCCATAGTCTCATATATTTCAGCCTTAATCATGAGGCTCTCCATCTCTTGGTGATAGTCCTCCACACTCCTTGTGCCGTGGGTTAATCTCCTTAGTTTCTGATGCAGATCTCTCCCATAGTGGACTGGAACAAATCTCTTCCTCATCATAGTTTTCATTTCATACCATGATGTGATTTGGGGCTCTCCATTGCGACGTCTAGTGGTAGCAATCTGTTCACACCAGTTGATAGCATACCCATCGAATTCTGTTGCTGCTATCTTAACCTTCTTTTCCTCAGAATAGTTTTGGCAGCTGAAAACTATTTCAATTTCTTTTTCCATTCTAGATAGGCATTTGGATCATTCTTTCCTGAGAAATGTGAAATTCGAAGTTTGAGCCCTCCTAGGTTGTTGTCTGGTCTCGGCTCCTGATGGTGTTGACCTCCACTTTCATCCGAGTACTCCTGGTTTTCCTCGTCATCTAGCCTGGTTCCTTGCCTGGCTCTTACCCTTGCGCCTCTTCCAAAGCGCCCTCCTCCTCGGATTGGTCTCCCCCCACGAGCTGGTTTACCTGCAAAAGAATCAACTCCATAGAAAAACTCATTAGCTTGGTTAGCTCTGTTTTCAAATGTAGTCTGAAGTCTTCTGGCTATCTCATCCATCATAGCCTCCATCTGCAATGGGTCAAACCTATGAGGTCGTGTGGTTCCTTCTCCTCTAGGGGTTTCTTCATTTGGATTCTCCGTCCTTCCTGAAAAAATTAACAAACTATTAACTAAAACTCCCTCTCTCTCACTTTTCTTGGTAATCCCTCAATAGAACTTCCTCTTGATATTCTCACAAGTTCAGAATAGATCAAAGCCCAATCACCTAAGATCTAGAGCTAAACCTACTGAAACTTTAAGATAGAAAGATTGCAAGATTTTTTTCGTCGGCTGATTAACCTATTTCTAGCAGGGTTTCTCTTCTGCTCTCTTTTTTTTTGATTAATTTTCGATGATTTTTTTTTTAAAAATATATAGAACATTTTCTTTATATCCTTTTGTAATTCAGGAAAGGCTCAGCTGACTTACAAAAGATAGAAAGATAAGAATTTGTTTATGAAACTTTAAAAAAATAAAAAGAAATTGATGGTGGTTTTGAAATCAAAGTGATTTCACAAACCCTAACCTTCAAGAGGCTCTGATACCACTTGGTGCGGCCCTGACTGTTTTAAAACCAAAGGATCGTCTTGAAAGAAGGTGATCTGGATATGGAGAAAGCTACTAGCACTTCTCTTGGCAGCGGATTGGTTGGAGGATGGATTGGAGGCTACTAGCTCTCCAATTAGGTGTGTATGACGATGGATTTGATTCCACTAGCACATGATCACCATGTATAGAGCTATGGAACTTCACAGCAGATTACTCTACTCTTAAGTGAATGAGGGATCAATGTTCTTAGGCTGAACAGAGAAAGCAAGAAGCAAAGTGCTTTAAAGTTCTTTATAAAATTTGATGTTCTCTTTACAAGGGGGGTGAAGCCTTTTTATGCCTACATAAGTATATTCTAACTACTTTATCCTAACTTTATGCTAACAAGAATATATTGACTTATTTGAATTCTAATTTTATGCCTAAAGATATCTATTCTAATTTTCTGGTTTAAATTAAGTGACTATCTATAAACCAATTGGTTGGTTTATTTTTAATCTTTCCTTCTCCTGAGCTGGCAACTTTGACTAAGGCTTAAAGAGCCTTTCTTTGGGCCTTAATTATGGATCTTGTTAATGGCAAACCATAATTCTTCTGGGACCTGGGCTTGGACCATACATTCTTCTTCCCCTTCTGATTTTACATTGGCCCATTGTTTTCTTAATATTTCTTGGTCTTGTAGGTTCTTGGACGGGTCTTGGGCCATGATGTCCGGGTGTCCCTGGTTCATGCCGCCTTCCGCGCCTGGGTCAAAGTCTATTATTTGGGTCGGGCCTTAATTCGCGGTCATGCTTAGGTCGGGACCGGGTCGAGCTTCGTGGTCCATACCAGGTCGTGGGCTGTGGTTGTTGCCAAGTCTTGCGCCGTGAAACACGGATGGGCCGTGTTTAGTGCCGCGGGACACGGACGGGCCAGGTCTTGGGTCGGGTTCTTCATGGTCGAGGCCGGGGTCGAATCCACGTCTTGCGCCGAGTTTTGCGGGGTCAAGGCCGGGGTCGAAGCCAGCCGGTCCAGGACTTTGTTCTTGGTTGATAGCACATGGTCCGGGTCCTTGTATGTGGTCGGTGCTGGCTGTTCCGGGTCTGCATCCTGTGTCGACTAATCCGGTCCGGTCGTTTCTCTCCTCGTCACTCTGGCAGCTTTCTTCTTCATCTTCTTTCTCAGTTGAATCTAGGTCCTCTGATGTCGCAAGGAGATCTTGCTCGTTCCAGGTCGCACCACAAGTACACACGCTCTTGTTAGCTTCCAAAAGGCGCGTCTAGCAAGTTCTTGACCAGATTAACTGCTTTGTGTTAGAATTAAGGAGTGTTTATGAAGGTTAAAGGAGAAAGGTTCTAGAAGGAGACTGGATAAGGCTACCTTGCCAGCACAAAAGGGCGGCTCCAGATCACCTTGACCACGCTCCAAGATGCTTAATTAGATGCTCTGGATATTCCTTCTAATCTTTCTATATAAATCATGCAATTGCCATTATGTAATCTAAGCAAGAAATAATAAAAAGTTCATTCTCCCTATTCTATTGTTTCAATCATGAATGTCTTAAACTCTTAATTAAACTTTTATTTCAATATGGTATCAGAGCAATCTATGCTCCTAAGGTGCTAAAACTTCCGCAAAATCTATCTTACTCTTAGGTTCTTGTTGAAACTCACAAGATTTAAAATCCTCAAAGATCCTTAGGTTATGAGTTATGGGAGATTAGATATGGTTATTGTTTGTTTTTATCGAGCTTAATATCCTTTTTCATTCGCAGCTAAATTCATTTTTCTAAACCTATATTTCTCCACCATTCTTGTACTGTCCCAAGCTTCCAAGATCAGTCCTTTCAGGTCAATGTTACATCTTTTGGCTCAAAAACACAGTTGTTGGTGGAAGCTGGATCGTACCGCGCCATGGATGTACGGACGAGAGCTACAATATAGCTCGACATGTTCTTAAAATCATATCTTGTGTGTTCGTTTTTCTTCCTCTGCAATCAGCCTTGGATTCTGACCTCAAATCAAGCTAAAGGAGATACCTTTTGCTCTTGTACGTACTCATCTTCCTCAAGCTTCCCGTGAACCAGAAATCGTACAAGTCTCTAAACTAGTCTAAAGGCAGCTCCTTTTTCATAAAGGAGGCTCATTTCAAAGCTGGAGTGGTCTATTTGAAGTTTCCAGAGCTTAAAAGGAAGATTTTGAAGATCAAAATCTTTTCCTATTCTTCCCACCTGAAGCTGCGATTAAAAAACCCAGTCTGCTCTTCCGTAAAGTCACGGCAAAGCTGGTATTTTCTACAATGGAAAATTCCAAGATGATTGTAGCTCCGGTTATATTAAAGGGGCTAAACTACTTGTTATGGTCAAGAACAATGAAAACTACTCTGTGTAATGAAAGATTGTATGATTGAGAGATTTAGAGATTTGGAGACTGAGAGAGAAAGAGATTAGAGAGAAAAGTGAGAATGAATATTATTGAGATTTGAGAAAAATGTATTGAAAAACAAGAACAAGTTTTCTTAAGAGATTGAGAGACTAGAGTGTATAAACTTTTAAGAAAATAGGAAAAACATAGTGTTTATTCTTTCTTGCTTAGATTACATGATGACCATTACATTGCTTATATAGATAGATTAGGATGAAGATTCAGAGTATCTAATTAGGCATCTAAGGTCATGGACATGGTGAGCTGGAGCCGCCCTTTTGTGCTGGAAAGAGTAACCTTATCCAGTCCCCTTCTAGAACCTTTCTCCCTTTAGCCTTTATAAACACTCCTTAATTCCAACACCCCCTCAAGTTTAACCATGAATGAATGGTTAAACTTGGATATCATGAGAATCCACCTCATTAAAAATCTTAGAATGCAAAATCCAGTGGGATAAAAACATGATAAGGAGAGACTAAGGACAAACTAAGGAGAGACTAAGGACTTGTACCATTCTTGTACTGTCCCAAGCTTCCAAGATCAGTCCTTTCAGGTCAATGTTACATCTTTTGGCTCAAAAACACAGTTGTTGGTGGAAGCTGGATCGTACCGCGCCATGGATGTACGGACGAGAGCTACAATATAGCTCGACATGTTCTTAAAATCATATCTTGTGTGTTCGTTTTTCTTCCTCTGCAATCAGCCTTGGATTCTGACTTCAAATCAAGCTAAAGGAGATACCTTTTGCTCTTGTACGTACTCATCTTCCTCAAGCTTCCCGTGAACAAGAAATCGTACAAGTCTCTAAACTAGTCTAAAGGCAGCTCCTTTTTCATAAAGGAGGCTCATTTCAAAGCTGGAGTGGTCTATTTGAAGTTTCCAGAGCTTAAAAGGAAGATTTTGAAGATCAAAATCTTTTCCTATTCTTCCCACCTGAAGCTGCGATTAAAAAACCCAGTCTGCTCTTCCGTAAAGTCACGGCAAAGCTGGTATTTTCTACAATGGAAAATTCCAAGATGATTGTAGCTCCGGTTATATTAAAGGGGCTAAACTACTTGTTATGGTCAAGAACAATGAAAACTACTCTGTGTAATGAAAGATTGTATGATTGAGAGATTTAGAGATTTGGAGACTGAGAGAGAAAGAGATTAGAGAGAAAAGTGAGAATGAATATTATTGAGATTTGAGAAAAATGTATTGAAAAACAAGAACAAGTTTTCTTAAGAGATTGAGAGACTAGAGTGTATAAACTTTTAAGAAAATAGGAAAAACATAGTGTTTATTCTTTCTTGCTTAGATTACATGATGACCATTACATTGCTTATATAGATAGATTAGGATGAATATTCAGAGTATCTAATTAGGCATCTAAGGTCATGGACATGGTGAGCTGGAGCCGCCCTTTTGTGCTGGAAAGAGTAACCTTATCCAGTCCCCTTCTAGAACCTTTTTCCCTTTAGCCTTTATAAACACTCCTTAATTCCAACACCCCCCTCAAGTTTAACCATGAATGAATGGTTAAACTTGGATATCATGAGAATCCACCTCATTAAAAATCTTAGAATGCAAAATCCAGTGGGACAAAAACATGATAAGGAGAGACTAAGGACAAACTAAGGAGAGACTAAGGACTTGTACCATTCTTGTACTGTCCCAAGCTTCCAAGATCAGTCCTTTCAGGTCAATGTTACATCTTTTGGCTCAAAAACACAGTTGTTGGTGGAAGCTGGATCGTACCGCGCCATGGATGTACGGACGAGAGCTACAATATAGCTCGACATGTTCTTAAAATCATATCTTGTGTGTTCGTTTTTCTTCCTCTGCAATCAGCCTTGGATTCTGACCTCAAATCAAGCTAAAGGAGATACCTTTTGCTCTTGTACGTACTCATCTTCCTCAAGCTTCCCGTGAACCAGAAATCGTACAAGTCTCTAAACTAGTCTAAAGGCAGCTCCTTTTTCATAAAGGAGGCTCATTTCAAAGCTGGAGTGGTCTATTTGAAGTTTCCAGAGCTTAAAAGGAAGATTTTGAAGATCAAAATCTTTTCCTATTCTTCCCACCTGAAGCTGCGATTAAAAAACCCAGTCTGCTCTTCCGTAAAGTCACGGCAAAGCTGGTATTTTCTACAATGGAAAATTCCAAGATGATTGTAGCTCCGGTTATATTAAAGGGGCTAAACTACTTGTTATGGTCAAGAACAATGAAAACTACTCTGTGTAATGAAAGATTGTATGATTGAGAGATTTAGAGATTTGGAGACTGAGAGAGAAAGAGATTAGAGAGAAAAGTGAGAATGAATATTATTGAGATTTGAGAAAAATGTATTGAAAAACAAGAACAAGTTTTCTTAAGAGATTGAGAGACTAGAGTGTATAAACTTTTAAGAAAATAGGAAAAACATAGTGTTTATTCTTTCTTGCTTAGATTACATGATGACCATTACATTGCTTATATAGATAGATTAGGATGAATATTCAGAGTATCTAATTAGGCATCTAAGGTCATGGACATGGTGAGCTGGAGCCGCCCTTTTGTGCTGGAAAGAGTAACCTTATCCAGTCCCCTTCTAGAACCTTTCTCCCTTTAGCCTTTATAAACACTCCTTAATTCCAACACCCCCCTCAAGTTTAACCATGAATGAATGGTTAAACTTGGATATCATGAGAATCCACCTCATTAAAAATCTTAGAATGCAAAATCCAGTGGAACAAAAACATGATGAGAGACTAAGGACAGACTAAGGAGAGACTAAGGACTTAGAATTTCCAGGAGTCCAAGCTTTGGAAGAATGAACTCACAGACTTTTAAACTAGCTGCCTTTGTGAATATATCTGCCAATTGCTCATAACTCCTTGTAAATCATGGTAGTATTGTGAGAATTTGAAAGAATGATTGAAGAATATGAGAGAATTAACAAGATTTAGAAGAAGAATGAGAAAGATTAGCCTAAGCTTAGAGAGAGAATTCGATTTCAGAAGAATAAGAAGAATGAAGTATCACATAAGCTAAAGCAAGAGTACATGAGGTTTATATAGTAGATCACAAATCATTGAGTGGCCATAGCCTTACACATTATCAACGAATTATAAAAAGTTCTTCTTACTTAGCATATCAAAAAAATACTTCAATCCTACAGTCCCCCTCAAGCTTAACCATGATGAATGGTTAAACTTGGTAATGTCATAGGAAACCACCTCATTAAAAACCTTGAAGGTGTAAAACCCATTGGGATAAAAACACCTTTAAGGGAAAAAGAGTATGATTCCTATGACTAAGGAGATCATCCAGCAATACTTGTAAGACCAAGTCTTGGATAAATGGAGTACAAACCTTGGTAGAAGCGGCTTTAATGAAGATATCTGCTAATTGATATGAACTCCTTGTATAGCGTGGCAATATAATTCCTTGTACAACTGCTTGCCTTACTTTGTGACAATCTATCTCTATGTGCTTTCTCCTTTCATGAAAAACTGAGTTGGAAGCAATATGAATGGTAATAGGACTTGAGTCTTCAATCTGTAAGTCTTTAAGCACTGCCTTGATCCATATTAACTTATTTGTAAGCTTTTTCATGGCTCTATACTCTGCTTCAGCACTAGAACATGAAACAACCTTTTGTTTCTTAGTCTTCCAGGTTACAAGGTTTCCTCCTACAAATGTACAATAGCCAGTGGTTGATCTTCTATCTTTTCTATCTCCAGCCCAATCTGCATCACAGTATCCAACTATATATGTGCTTTTGTTGCAACTCATCCAAATCCCATGATCATAAGTGCCTTTCAAGTATCTAAGAATCCTTTCTAACATTCTCCAATGATAAATTGTGGGTTCTTGCATCTGCTGGTTCACCTGGTTCACTGCAAAACAAATGCCAAGCCTAGTAAGAGTAAGATAAATGAGTTTACCTACCAGCCTCCTATATAGCTTTGGATCTTCATAAAGTTCTTCTTCAAGCTCCCCCTTACTAGTGGCTTTTGTAATCGTCTTCCAAGGGTGTGCTGACTGATTTTGCTTCCATATTTCATGATTCTTTCAACAATTCAAGAGTATACTTTCTTTAGGATAAAAACAAACCATCTTGGATCTACATATTTATATACCTAAGAAATATTTCATTAAACCAAGATCTTTAATATCAAATTTTGACTTAAGATAAGCCTTAGTTTCTTGAATACCTTCTTGATGAATACCTGTGACAATAATATCATCAACATATACCAAAACCACAATAATACCTGAGCAGCTTGGTAGAGTAAAAAGTGTGTGATCAACCTCAGACCTTCTAAAACCTTTATCCCGTAATGTCATGCTTAGTTTGTGATACCAAGCTCTTGGAGATTGTTTCAATCCATAAATGGCCTTCTTTAACCTCAAGACATTACCATCATTTACTAAGTTTTGTAATCCAGGAGGTGGTCTCATGTATACATCTTCTTCTAATTCTCCTTGAAGGAAGGCATTTTTTACATCCATCTGCCACAACTCCCATTCTAGATTAGTAGCAAGAGAAAGAATAATCCTAGCTCTATGGAGTTTAGCAACTGGCGCAAATGTATCCCCAAAATCCTCACCATATGTTTGAGTAAACACTCTAGCAACTAATCTAGCCTTATACCTTTCAATCTCACCATTACTTTTGTATTTAATGGTGAATACCCTTTTTGAACTTACTGCTTTCTTACCTTTGGGCAGATATGATTCATCCCAAGTATGATTCCTTATCATTGCTTCTTTTTCATCTTGAACAACATCCCTCCATACCATTAATTTCATAGCTTCCTCATATGTGTTAGGAATTTGATTTTGATCCAAAGAACTTATAAATACCTGATGTTCTTCCGGAAAATAAGCAAAGGAACAAGTAGCTTGTATAGGATGTTCCACCACATTAGCATTGTAGTAAACCCTAGTATTGACCCAGTTGGCTGGATCTCTTCTTATCCTTGTACTTCTTCTTAGCACTTAAGGTGATTCAACAACAGCCACCCCATGATTATCCTCAGCTTCTATTCCTTGTAATTCTTGGATATAGTCTTGATCTTGATCAAAAACCATATGTATTCTCCCCCTCATGATCATGACTAGGATCCAGATTGGAAGATGAGCCAGGAAAAAAAACTCTCCCTGTCCATGATCGAACCATGTCTCACGACCAGGACCTTGTCTGCCCATTACCTGACCATGCTCTATTCATGTTGACCCTTGATCACTTGTTGCTGGTCCACGATCACTTGTTGCCGGTACATTCACATAAGAATCCGAGTCATGCCAATGTGTTCCTGGGTCGTGCTAAGATGATGCCGGAACATGTTGAGGGAATGAAGTCGAACCGTGTCTGGAACTTGGAGCTTGTACTGGCCTGAATGCTGGCTGCCTAGAAATATCAAAGCTTTACAACAACTTTCTAAGGTAAGCATTACTATCAGCATTAGAATTAGTGATATCTTGTATAGTTTCCCAAGTACAATCAGTATAATAAGGCTTATTCTCTAAAAATTTAACATCCCTTGAAACTAACACTCTTTGTGATTCAGAATCATAACATTTATAACATTTTTGAGTAGAGGAATAGCCTATAAAGACTGCTTTAGTACTTTTTTCATCCAACTTGTTCCTTCTATCCCTGGTACCAAAACAAATCAAACACAACCAAAGACTTTTAAATGATGAAGGTGTGGTTTGATGTTATTTAGTACCTCAAATGGTGAAATGTCATGAACTTTAGTAGAAATTCTATTAATCAGGTAACAGGCTTTAAGAACTGCATTTCCTCAAAATCTCTTGGGCACATTCCTATGAAACATCATGGACCTGGCTACTTCCATAAGATGTCGGTTCTTGCGCTCAGCCACTACATTCTGCTCAGGTGTGTATGGACAACTGGTTTGGTGAAGAATTCCATATTTGAGAAGATAGTCTCTGAATATCTTGCTTGTGTATTCTCCTCCATTATCAGTGCTAAAAACCTTAATCTTTGCATTATATTGGTTAGTAACATAAGAATAAAAGTTAATGAAAGCTTCTAGAACTCTATCTTTGAAAGGAAATAAAGTAATCCATGTATATTTAGATTTCTCATCTATGAAAGTAACAAAATATTTTTGTTGTTCTCTATAAACACAACGAGCTTTCCAAACATCAGAATGAATTAGATCAAAGTAATGATCATAAGTAGTAGACGAATTAGGAAAAACAGTCTTGTAGTGTTTACCAAGAATGCAAGCTTCACATTCATTTTGATTAAAAGAAATTCTTGGAAACATGAGTTCAAGAGCTTTAAAATGAGGATTGCCTAATCTAGCATGCCACAATGATCCATCATTCAACTCATTACTACTAGACAAACAAGATACTACACTAGAAGATAGGTCAATTAGAATGTAAAGGTCATCCTTAGTGCAGCCTCTGACAAGCACCATCTTTGTTTCAATATCCTGAAAACAGCACTCATTAGGGCCAAAGATCACATTACAATTCAAATCATTTGTAGTTCTCTTTACAGAAACCAAATTAGATGTAAATGATGGCATATAAAATGCTTTACTATCTTTCTCAAACAGCCTTAGATTACCTATTCATTTAATTGGGATTTTAGTTCCATTTGCAATAACAACATTTCCTAAGGCAGGTTCTCTTGAATCTAATCATATGATGAGATGCTCTTGAATCTAATATTAATGGTTTTTTAATAGTATGAGCATTATAAGAAGCATGAAGTGATTTACCAACAACTTTACAAGAACTTTTTTGTAAGGCTTTGATGATGGCATCAAGATCTGACTTGGTAACATAATCATGACCTGATGAAGTAGTTGCAAGCTGCACTTCCTTTCCTGATCTCTGGCCAATATCAATAGTATTATTAGCCTGTGAGACATGTGATGGAACACTTACTTGGTTCCCTCGTCCAGATAGGTTATTCTTGAAGTTGGCCACTTTATTAGAATCGAGCCATCTTGGAATAGAAGCAGGTTTAAGATGTGGGTGAAGCGTCCAACACTGATCCTTATGATGACCCTTCCTTTTGCAATGAGCACATACCACATGCCGCTTATCATCCCCTTTGAAAAAGCTCTTGTTTGCAGTTACCAAGTCCCCTTTGCTTCCAAACAAGCCGTGAGAGCCTTGTTCCTTCTGGACCTTTGCACATACATCTTCCAAGCTTGGCAACCTATCTTCACGCAAAAGATGTTTAATCAAGTCGGTATAGCTGGAGTTCAAAGTCATTAAGAGCCCAAAGACTTTGTCTTGTTCCCTTCTCTCATGAAGAATCATAGTATCAGTAGTAGCCGGCATTAACATCTCTAACTCTGCCCATAGTGTTTGGTAAATTCGACGTTATCCTGTCTTAGTTCATTTAGAGACTTCTTGACTTCAAAGATCCTCATTAGATTTGAAGTGTTACCATAGACATTCTGAAGAGTATCCCACAACTCCTTTGCATTTTCACAATAGGAATAAGCTTCTAGCAGGGATTTCTCAAGGGAATTTTGTAATATGGAAAGAACCATCTGATCCTCCTGGAACCATTTCCCTTCCTCCTCAGAATAAGTCGTCTGATCTTCAAGAACCTCTCCTTCAATAGCATTATTAGGCGCTTTAATAAGAAGGATATGAGACCACAAGCCCCTACTACACAGAGTTATCTTCATAGTTCTAGTCCAAAGAAGATTGTTAGCTCCTTTAAGTGTCACTGGTGCCATTATCACTTGCTTATTAAACTCCATTGATGCATATTTGAACACCACACAACCTTCGTAGGAGCAAAGATAATAGCACACAGAACCAAAGCAACAAAGCTACAAATGAAGGGCAAGACCAACAAACTCAACTACTAACCACTACAGGTACCTTGTACTCCCAACCGGCCGCCTCAACAATAAACTACTACTCACCAACTTAACAAGATTCAAGCAGCCAACTGTAAGAATATGCGGATTAGTATGTGAAAGAATAAAGAGTTTCTGAGTAAGATGAAGAACAAAAGTATGGAAGAATAAGAGAAGAGAGCTGGCGACTGCTTTTAGAGAATAGAGAAGGATGATTGTATTTCCTTAACCGATTAGTTACATAGGTTAGAGTATTTATAGCCTAAGTTACAATAAATACATTAATTACATTAATTAGGCTCACATATTTACTTTCCATAAACTATTTGTTGCTCTAAAAGGGAAAGCAATTAACTTCCTTTCCAAACTTGATTAATCGACATCCAAGGCCATTAAAGTCTCCCAGCCGCCTGTATCTTTCTTCTAGAAATCTTCTGGTTGGGCTTGGGCTTCTTTAAGTATTCCAGCTCCAAGCCTAAGTTAGTTGGGCCTTCTCCTTGCTAAGTTGATGTCGTGTGTAATTTAATACTCCCCCTCAAGCTCAACCATGATGAATGGTTAAGCTTGGAACCATAAAGACTCACCTCATTAAAATCCTTAAGATGCAAAATCCTTTGGGACAAAAATATCTTAAGGGAAAAGAGTATGGATCTTTTGGCTAGGGAATTCCCTGGTTGGGAAGGTTTATGAGTCCATGTTTTGGAAAGATGGACTCACATATCTTTCAAATTGCGGATTTGGTGAATATATTTGCAAGTTGATCCGAGCTCCTTGTGTAATATGGTAGGACAATTCCTTGCTCCACTACTTGTCTCACTTTATGGCAGTTTACTTCAATGTGCTGGGTTCTTTCATGAAACACATTGTTGGATGCTATATGTATAGCAGCTTGGTTGTCACAATGCATGGTGATTGGTGTTGGGAGTTCTATGTTTAGATCCTTGAGCAGATTCTTGAGCCAGGTAAGTTCTGTGGTGAGCTTCCTCATGGCTCGATATTCAGCTTCAAAACTTGAACAAGAGACCACCTTCTGCTTCTTTTATTTCCAAGTAACTAGGTTGCCTCCAATGAATGTGCAATAACCGGTAGTTGATCTCCTATCATTCCTGTCTCCAGCCCAATCAGCATCACAATAGCCTACGATTTCAGAGCTTCCGTTGCGCCCCATCCAGATGCCTTGGTCGTGTGTCCCTTTTAGGTATCTTAAGATCTGGTCCACCATGTTCCAGTGATGCTCCTTTGGGGCTTGCATATGTTCACTGACCTGATTCACATCATAGCACAAGTCAGGTCTAGTAAAGGTTAGATAAATTAGCTTACCAACCATCTTCCTATAGAGTTTGGTGTCTCCAAACATCTCATCTCCAAGCTCCCCCTCACGTTCCACCTTGTACCCTTCTTCTAGGGGAGTCTTCGCTGGTTAGCTTCTAATATACATGCATCAACTAGAAGATAAAATGTGTACTTCCTTTATGATAAGAAGATGTTTTCTTGTGTTCGGCATACTTCTGTCCTTAGGAAGTACTTTAGTTCACCTAAGTCTTTTATATCAAACAATAGATTTAAGATAAACCTTAGTGGATTGAATTCCTACCTTGTCATTCCCTGAGATGATTATATCATCTACATAAATGAGAATGACTACAATACCTGTTTGACTTTGGAGTGTGAAGAGGGTATGATCTGCCTCGGACTTCCTAAAGCCCCTATCTCTAAGTGTGATTCTTAGCTTATGGTTTGTGCCACACCTTGTGGGCTGTAACAATATCTCCTTTGTTTCCAAATAGACCTTGGGATCCTTGTTCTTTCTGAATTTTAGCACACACATCTTCAAGGCTTGGAAGAGTGACAGACCTTAAGAGGTGTTTGATGAGATCATTGTAGGAGGAATTTAAAGTCAAGAGAAGTCCAAAGACCTTATCTTGCTCACGCCTCTCATTCAGAACCATGGGATCCATTGTGCTTGGTCTAAGCATTTTAAGTTCAGCCCATAAGGATCTGAGTTTACCAAAGTATTGAGTGAACTGCATGTCTTCTTGAGTTAACTCATTGATGGCTTTCTTAACTTCAAACACACGGCTGAGATTGGAGGTGTTGTCATAGACGTTTTGAAGGGTCTCCCACAGCTCTTTGGCCGTTTCACAGTAGGAGTATGCTTCAAGGATAGTTGATTCAAGTGAGTTTTGAATCACATATAGGACTAGTTGGTCTTCTTGAAACCACCTGTCTTCATTGGTGATAGCCACTTCCTTACCAGTTCCTTCAACTGTGGCATTAGATGCTTCACTCCTAAGGATGTGACTCCATAACCCACGGCTACATAGCACATTGTCTTGGTGGTTCTAGCCCATAGGAGGTAATTAACCCCTATCAAGGTTACTGGAACAACAACTCTTGTGCCTTCCAAGTTGATTACAAACGATTTAGTTGGTGAAAAAGTATGATGGAGTGTTTTCAAGAAATAAATAATCCTAACCTCTCACAACTCAGCACCACAATGAATTTGAGGATTATTCAATCTCAGAGTGAGGAGATTAAGAGGATTTATTTCATGAGTGAACAGATGTTTTGAGATTATAAGAGCCAAGGCTCTGATACCATGTAAGAATATGCGGAATATAAGACAAGATTATAGAGTTTATGAGTATGATGACGAACAATAGTATGAAAGACTAAGAGAAAGAGATTCGTGACAAAGGGGAGAGAGAGAGCTGGCGGATACCTTGATAGAATTAGAGAATGAGGATTGTATTTCCTTGACAGATTAGTTACATAGGTTAGAGTATTTATAGCCTAAGTTATAATAAATATATTGATTAGGCTCACATATTTACTTTCCATAAACTATTTGTTGCCTAAATCTAATAAGGGAAGCAATTAACTTCTTTTCTAAACTTGATTAATCGACATCCAAGGTCATTAAAGTCTTCCAGCCGTCTGTATCTTTCTTCTAGAAGTCTTATGGTTGGGCTTGGGCTTCCTTAAGTATTCCAGCTCCAAGCCCAAGTTAGTTGGGCCTTCTGTTTGCTAATCTGCTGTCGTGTGCAGTTTAATACTAGTCTAGCATGACATAAACCATTTTCATGACTAGAAGCATTAAGACTAGAAGCATTATTAACAACAGAACTACTAGAAGCTAATGATAGAGGCTGGAGATCTTCAAGCACATATAAGTCATTCTTGGTTCCTCCTCTGCCGAGTACTTTCTTGGTTTCAATATCCTGAAAGAAGAAGTCATTAGGCCCAAAAGTAGCATAACAATTAAGATCAGTGGTTGTTCTTTTCACAGATAACAAATTTGAGGTAAATGATGGCATAAAGAAGGCTTTTGATTCTTTTCCAAACAGTCTAATTTTCCAATCCCCTTAATAGGTATTTGTTCTCCATTAGCTATCATCACATTTTCTAAAACCGGTTCTATGTCACTAATCAACCTAGAATCACTGATCATGTGGTGAAAAGCTCCTGAATCAACTATCAGAGGTTTTAAAACATTCAACCTATCAGAAGAGTTTTTAAACGAGGCAGTATAGGTGTGACCCAAAATACCAGACTGCTTAAGAGTTTTGATGAGAGCTTCAAGGTCTGACTTAGTCACCACATCGTTTTGAGCTGAGATAGCTTGATTCCTTTCATCTGGTAAGTTGTTGTGATATGGACTGGTCTGGTTGGAGCTTCCTCTATTAAGGCTGATTTGGTTTGCACTGAACTGTGTCCCTTCATGATTTGGCCTCAGCTGTTTGATCGGTTGGTTAATGCTTCCTTGTGAATTATTTTGAAATCCACTTCCTTCAGATATGGATGGAGCAATGCGTGATGATGCTTCGTGTGAGATGTGAACTTTTGGATCCTTCCACCAGCTTGGCTTCAAATGAGGATGAATTAACCAACACTTATCCTTAGTATGTCCTCTTCGTTTACAATGATCACAAGCTAATCCTTTCTTGATCTATGGTTTGTGCCACACCTTGTGGGCTGTAACAATATCTCCTTTGTTTCCAAATAGACCTTGGGATCCTTGTTCTTTCTGAATTTTAGCACACACATCTTCAAGGCTTGGAAGAGTGACAGACCTTAAGAGGTGTTTGATGAGATCATTGTAGGAGGAATTTAAAGTCAAGAGAAGTCCAAAGACCTTATCTTGCTCACGCCTCTCATTCAGAACCATGGGATCCATTGTGCTTGGTCTAAGCATTTTAAGTTCAGCCCATAAGGATCTGAGTTTACCAAAGTATTGAGTGAACTGCATGTCTTCTTGAATTAACTCATTGATGGCTTTCTTAACTTCAAACACACGGCTGAGATTGGAGGTGTAGTCATAGACGTTTTGAAGGGTCTCCCACAGCTCTTTGGCCGTTTCACAGTAGGAGTATGCTTCAAGGATAGTTGATTCAAGTGAGTTTTGAATCACAGATAGGATTAGTTGGTCTTCTTGAAACCACCTGTCTTCATTGGTGATAGCCACTTTCTGACCAGTTCCTTCAACTGTGGCATTAAGTGTGGCTGAGAGAAAGAACATGCACTTGATGGAGGTGGCTAAGACTTTAATGTTCCATATGCATGTTCCAAAGAGGTTTTGGAGTGATGCAGTAGTCAAGGCATGTTACCTCATCAACAGAACGCCTACTCGCATCCTTTCTAATCAGTCACCCTTTGAGGTACTTAATAAAACTAAACCCTCTCTTGAACATCTAAGAGTGTTTGGATGTGTGTGCTTTGTCTACATTCCTGGTGATCACATGAGTAAATTGGATGCAAAGAGTACCAGAAACTAGAAGAATTATGGTGTCTCGGGATATTCAATTCTTAGAGAGTAGAAGGTTTTATGATGGTCAGAAATGGGAGGAAATTAAGGATATTTCATCTCCTACAGAAGATAGAGCATACAGTCTTAGACGGCTACTAGAGGACCTTGGTCTCCAGCATTATGAATCCAATCCATCTGGGCCATCTACTTTCACTCCTGTGGCGCTAGTCTCAGATGAATCGGCAACATGGCAGAATGCATCAGTTGGTAGTCCTGACCATCAAGGGGGCACTGATATTTCTCCTGAATACTCAGAAGCTCATACTCAGGACATCCAAGGGCAGAACAGAATACTTCATTATCCTTAGTTCCATATGAAAGCGATCATATTAATCAAGAAGAATAAGGAACAGTTAAATTAAGGAGAAGCAAGAGGGTGAAGTTTCCTCCTGGACACTGGAAGAATACTAGGGTCTACTACAACAATCAGGCTGTGGCACATCCAGAACAGGCTGTATGTAACTTGGTGCACATTCCTCAGGAACATCAGGCCTTCATTGGAACTCTAGAACAAGAAAGCGTACCTAAGAATTACGAGGAGGCTAAGGAACATAGAGTATGGAAAGAAGCTGTTGTTGATGAAAGACTTGCTATGGAGAGGAATCATACCTGGGATGAGTCTAAGTTACCAAAAGGCAAGAAGGCAGTGAGCTCTATATGGGTTTTCACAATCAAATACAGAAGCAATAGAGAAATTGAGAGATACACGGCAAGGCTTGTGGCCAGGGGCTTCACTCAGACGTATGGAGATGATTATAGGGACACTTTTGCTCCAGTTGCCAAGCTTCATACTGTTAGGGTCATCCTCTCTCTTGCCACTAACTTAGAATGGGATTTATGGCAGATGGATGTTAAGAATGCCTTCATTCAAGGAGAATTAAAGGAAGAGGTGTACATGACACCACCACCTGTTAGAATTAGCGAAAATAAACAAGAAAATAAGAGAGTTTAGTTGGAGATTAAGAGAGACTAACTAAGATTAGAAAGCTAAACATATAAATTGCAAGTAGAAAGAATGTGGAGGATAATTTTTATTTCCTTAAGTTTACAAATGGAAGATCCTACGTATTTATAGACAGACACAAAGAGTAACATAAGTTTGAATTTGAATTAGGTTGCTGGATCCAAGGTAGTGAAAGTGACATGTCACAACAGCTGTATGCTTAAGTTGAACATGTGACTTTCTTTCTCTCCAGCCTTCTTACGCAAGTGGAGAAGAGTGGAACTCTTCTAGAAGCTTTGTTCTCCCTGGCGTGAATGGTTGTGGGCCCGTTAACATGCTAACTCATTATGGGCCTCAACACTCCTAGAAGCTTTGTTCTCCCTGGCGTGAATGGTTGTGGGCCTGTTAACATGGTAACTCATTATGGGCCTCAACACTCCTTCACTTCTTTCTGGGCTATAGACTTCACATAGGCTGGAACACTCCTTATGGGCAATGCACCTTATGGATGGCCTTATTCTTCTGGTTGTGGATGGCCTTTGGATCAATGGTAAGAAACTTCTGGTCAAGCCTTCTTCCTTTCTTTGTCTCTTCATTCCAATACCACCTGGCCTATAAGACACAGTTGCTCCAGGGAAAGTTCTAAGATTGAGAAAGACAATCTATGGTCTCAAACAGTCCCCTAGAGCTTGGTATCACAAATTGAGTGTTACACTGAGAGATAAAGGATTTAGAAGATCAGAAGCTGATCATACCTTGTTCACACTTCAGAGCCAAGCATGTATAGTTGTCATTCTCATCTATGTAGATGATATTATCATCTCTAGGAATGACAAGGTAGGAATTCTTTCTACTAAAGAATACTTGAATATGTTTTTGACATTAAAGATCTTGGAGAACTCAAATATTTTTTTGGGATTGAAGTGTGCAGGACTAATGATGGTTTGTTTATCTCTTAGAGGAAGTACATTCTTGATTTACTAACAGATGCAGGAATGCTACAAGCCAAGGAAGCTAAGACCCCATTAGAAGAAGGCTATAACGTTGGAACTCAGGAGGAGCAGGAAGAAGACGCCTTTGAAGATGCTAAACTCTACAGGAGGAAAGTCAGCACATGCAAACGCCTAAGATGTGCCATTGGAGGATGATAGATCGAATCCTAAGATATCATAAAGGGACTCATGCTCAAGGAATCTGGATGGGGAACAATAGGAACACTGAGATCGTTGGATACTGTGATGCTGATTGGGCTGGAGGCATACATGATAGAAAGTCTACCACTGGGTACTGCACTTTCATTGGAGGAAATCTTGTTACCTGGAAAACCAAGAAGCAGAATGTTGTTTCATGTTCAAGAGTAGAAGCTGAATATAGGGCAATGAGGAAGTTAACTACCAAATGCATATGGCTCAAGGCTCTCCTTCAAGACTTAGGGATTGAAGTCAAAACTCATATCACAATGCGCTGTGATAATCAAGCAGCCATCCATAGAGCCTCAAATTCAGTATTCCATGAGAGGACCAAGCACATTGAAGTTGACTGCCACAAGGTCAGGGAAGCTGTAGAGAAAGGAGTTATTCTGCCTTGCTACACCAGAAGTTCTGAGCAATTGGCAGATATATTTACAATGGCAGCTAGCTTAAAGGTCTGTGAGTTCATTCTTCCAAAGCTTGGACTCATGGAGATTCCAAGTCCATAGTCTCTCCTTATCACGAGAACAATACTCTTTTTCCCTTAGAATGTTTTTGTCCCTCTGGGTTTTACATTCTAAGGTTTTTAATGAGGTAGTTTTTCATGATATCCAAGTTTAACCATTCAAACATGGCTAAACTTGAGGGGAAGTGTTGGAACTAAGGAGTGTTTATGAAAGCTAAAAGGGGAGAGGTTCTAGAAGGGGACTGGATAAGGCCACACTTGGTTGCACCAACGGGCGGCTCCAGCTCACCATGCCACATTCGTAGATGCTAAAGTAGATGCTTTGGATATTCCTTCTAATCTATCTATTTAATCTATGTAATTGTCATTATGTAATTCAAGCAAGAAATAATAAAACTTGTTCTTCTTATTCTCTGGCATAAAAATGAAACTTCCTATTCTCATAGTCTCTTAAAGAAACTTGTTTTTCAATAGAGATGCACCAAAATCAAAAATTAAGGAGTTGGAAGCAATAGATGTTTTTAAAGAAACATGATAAGTTTTACCCAACACATTACTAGACTTGAATGCTTTGAGAAGAGTTTCAAGTATTGAGCACGACACACACTTGGGTATCACGACTTCTTAAAGACTTGGTCCAAGTATTGCCTAAACCTGCGCAGCCCACTCTGGACAAGTCTAAATAAGTTCTAGGCCCATTAAATAAAGGCAAGAAGTGTTGTAGCAATGAAGAAGAGCTTCTAGAAGGGAGTAGGCTGCAAGGAGAAGTCACTGGTGGTGCTAGCCGTTTATGAAGGGTTGCTTTCTCTCCTTGGACAAGCCCCCACATCCATTTCCTATTTGAATCCTGTCTTGTGTAGCTCAGCCTATATTAAGGCCTCTTCCCACATTGTTGTAAACATACTTTATGCAATAAACATCCTTCACTTTATTCTCTTTGTCTCTCTCATTCTCCCTGTCGAAATCCACCATGAAACTCTCTTAACTCTCCACACTTTCATTCTCTTACTTCCGAAAATTCAACATCAAAGTCAGCCTTTGTGACATAATCATTTGGAGTGACCATAGGAGAAGATGATGCATTCGCCGGTACCATGTTGCACACGCTTGAACATCCCGCAACATGAACCATGTTAGAAGCGCTAGAACCGGTTGATGACTTCTTGTTCCTCTCAACAAACCAGCTAGGCTTTAGTTCTGGATGGAGCACCCAACACTCCTTCTTGCTATGGCCTGTTCTCTTGCAATGGTCACACAGTTGCTTCCTCCTCTTGATGTCAGCTGTTGTTGATTTAAAAACACCTTTATGCGCCACCACCATTTCAACTTTGTGTCCAAAAAGTTCATGAGACCCCTGTTCGTTTTTGAATCTTTGCACAAACATCTTCAAGACTTGGAAGCTTATCCTTCCTAAAATGTGTTTGATCAAGTCAGTGTATGAGTTGTTCAAAGTCATAAGCAGCCCAAACACCTTATCTTGCTCTCTCCTTTCAAGAAGAGTTAGTGGATCAATTGAGGCTGGTATGAGCATCTCCAGCTTTGCCCACAATGCTCTGAATGATCCATAATGTTTGGTAAACTCAACATCTTCCTATTTAAGCTCATTCAAAGCTTTTTTTACCTCAAAAATTCTTAAGAGGTTAGTTGTATTGCCATAGACTGTTTTCAATGTCTCCCAAAGTTCCTTAGCACTAGAACAATAAGAGTATGCTTCCAAAAGGGAACTAGCTAGGGAGTTTTCAAGAATGGCAAGTACCGTTTGATCTAGTTGAAACCATTGGGCTTGTTCAGCATTTTCAGCCTGAGCCTCCTCATCAGTCAACAAGTGTGCCGGTTCTTGAATGTGGCTCCATAGTCCTTCGCTACACAATGTGGTCCTCATTGTCTTGGACCATAGCAGATAGTTTGCTCCTTGGAGCATGACAGGAGCGTTCATTTGCGGATGTAACTCCATTAGACACGTTCAAGACTGCAAGAGAAAGATAACTCCCAAAGACAAGTTGGTGTCGCCCTGGTTGTTTTAAAACCAAAGGATCGTCTTGAATGACGGTGATCTGGTTAAGGAGAAGGCTCCTAGCACTTCTCTTGGCATCGGATTGGTTGGAGGATGGATTGGAGGCTACTAGCTCTCCAATTAGGTGTGTATGACGATGGATTTGATTCCACTAGCACAGGATCACCCTGTCTAGAGCTATGGAACTACACAGCAGATTACTTTACTCTTAAGTGAATGAGAGATCAATGTTCTTAAGCTGAACAGAGAAAGCAAGAAGCAAAAGTGCTTTAAAATTCTTTATAAAATTCGATGTTCTCTTTACAAGGGGGGGTGAAGCCTTTTTATAGGCAGAAAACCCTAACTAAATTATGCCTACAAAAGTATATTCTAACTAATTGATCCTAACTTTATGCTAACAAGAATATCTTGACTTATTTGAATTCTAATTTTATGCCTAAAGATATCTATTCTAATCTTCTGGTTTAAATTAAGTGATTATCTATAAACCAATAAATTAAACCAATTGATTGGTTTATTTTTAATCTTTCCTTCTCCTAAGCTGGCGACTTTGACTTAGGCTTGAAGGGCCTTTCTTTGGGACTTACTTCTGGATCTTGTTAATGGGCCAAACTATAATTCTTCAGGGACCTGGGCTTGGACCATACATTCTTCTTCCCCTTCTGATCTTACATTGGCCCATTGTTCTCTTAATCTTTTTTGGTCTTGTAGGTTCTTGGACGGGTCTTGGGCCATGCTGTCCGGGTCTCCATGGTTCGTGCCGCCTTCCACGCCCGGTTCGAAGTCTAGTATTTGGTTCGGGCCGTAATTTGCGGTAATGCTTAGGTAGGTACCAGGTCGAGCTTCGTGGTCCATACCAGGTCGTGGGCCGTGGTTGGTGCCGAGTCTTGCAGCGTGAAACACGGATGGGCCATGTTTAGTGCCGCGGGACACAGACGGGCCAGGTCTTAGGCCGGGTTCTTCGGGGTCGAAGCCACGTCCTGCGCCGAGTTTTGTGGGGTTGAGGCCGGGGTCGAAGCCACGTCCTGCGCCAGGTTTTGCGGCGACGAGGCTAGGATCAGGGTCGGATTATGCGCCTGGTTCTTCGCCAGCCGGTCCAGGACTTTGTTCTTGGTTAATAGCACATGGTCTGGGTCCTCGTACGTGATCGGTACCGGCTGGTCCGGGTCTGAGTCCTGTGTCGACTGATCCGGGCAGGTCGTTTCTCTCCTCTTCACTCCGGCAGCTTACTTCTTAATATTCTTCCTCAGTTGAACCTAGGTCCTCTGATGTCGGAAGGAGATCTTGCTCGTTCCAGGTCGCATTATCCCCTCCTCCTTTAAAAGGATTTGACCTCAAATCCAATTCATCTGCAATAAAAGGAATCAAGTCAGAAACATTAAAAGTAGAATTTATAGAATACTTACCTTGGAGATCTATTTGGTAAGCATTACTGTTGATTCTTCGTAGGACTAAAAATGGTCCATCCACTCGTGGCATCAATTTCGATTTTCTCTCACTTGGAAATTTGTCTTTCCTTAAATGAATCCAAACGAGTTCTCCAGGTTCCAATACTACTTCTTTTCAACCTTTATTCTTCTTCCTGGTGTACATCTTGGTCTTTTCATCAATATTTTTCTTAACCTGTTCATGCAACGATTTAACAAACTCGGCTTTCTTTTGGCCATCAAGGTTAGTCTGTTCTTTTAAAGGTAAAGCAAGTAAATCTAAAGGGGAAAAAGGATTGAATCCATACACAATTTTAAAGGGGTCATTTTTGTTGTTGAATGTACTGACCTATTGTAAGCAAATTCGACATGAGGTAGACAATCCTCCCAAGTCCTAATGTTCTTTTTAATGACAACTCTTAAAATAGTGGACAGAGTTCTATTGACTGATTTTGTTTGACCATCAATTTGTGGATGACAAGTTGTGGAGAATATAACCTAGTACCTAACTTTCCCAGAGGGTCCTCCAAAAATGACTAAGGAATTTAGAATCCATTATCTGACACAATTGTCCTAGGTATTCCATGTAACCTTACAACTTCCCTAAAGAATAAGTCAGCCACTTTAGAAAATCTATTAACCATTACAAAGATACTGTCCCTTCCTTTCCTAGTTCTAGGCAGTTCCAAAACAAAGTCCATAGAAATATCTACCCAAGGTTGGTCAGGTATAGGCAATGGAGTATACAAACCTGTGGGCTATACCTTGGATTTAGCTTGTTTGCACTTAATACATTTCTCAACGTCTTTCTTCATACTCGGACAGTAGAAATGTTCCAGCAAGGTGGACAAAGATTTGGCAAGCCCAAAGTGCCCCATTATTCCACCTTCATGTGCTTCCCTAACATATAACTCTCTGATTGTTCCACATGGTACACACAGTCAATTATCACGAAATAAAAATCCCTTGAATTGGTAAAATCGTCTCTAGGCATGAATGTTAGTGTCCTTATACAAATCTCCAAAGTCAGGGTCATTAGTATAACAGGTTATAAGATGATCAAAACCCAATAATTTTGTTTCCATCGAAGATAAGAGAGCATACCTCCTTGAGAGAGCATCTGCTACAATGTTCTCCTTACCTTGTTTGTAATGGATAACATAGGGAAAAGTTTCAATAAATTACATCCATCGTGCATGTCTTCTGTTCAACTTCTGTTGTCCCTTAAGGTATTTGATAGATTCATGATCTGTGTGAATTACAAATTCCTTAGGCCTGAGGTAATGCTGCCACATTTGCAGGGCCCTCACTAGAGCATATAACTCTTTGTCATAGGTAGGATAATTAAGAGCCGCTCATCCTAAATTCTCACTAAAATATGCTATGGGTCTCCTTTCCTGCATCAGTACAACACCAATTCCAATTCCTGAGGCATCACATTCAATCTCAAAAGTTTTCGAAAAGTCTGGTAATACAAGTAAAGGGGCATTAGTCAACTTCCCTTTCAGCAATTCAAATGCCTTGGCCTGGGCTGGTCCCCAAGTGAATCCCACGGTCTTCTTAATGACTTCTGTAAGTGGGGCTGCAATGGTACTGAAGTATTTAACAAATCTCCTATAGAATCCAGCAAGTCCATGGAAACTTCTCACTTCTCCTATGTTTTTAGGCGTGGGCCACTCCATGATTGCCTTCACTTTCTCCTCATCCACCTGAATACCTCGAGAAGTAACAACGAAACCTAAAAAGACTAGGTTATCTGTTCTAAAAGAGCATTTCTTCCTATTTGCATACAAGTTTTCTTTTCTTAAAATATTTAGGACATGTCTAAGGTGATCAATGTGCTCTGTCATGTTCTTACTGTAAATCAAAATATCATCAAAATAGACTACTACAAACCGTCCTATGAATGCCACTACAAACCGTCCTATGAATGCCCTTAAAACATGGTTCATTAATCTCATAAAAGTACTAGGTGCAATAGTAAGTCCAAAAGGCATAACTAACCATTCATACAATCCTAATTTTGTTTTAAAAGCAGTTTTCCATTCATCTCCTTTCATTCTAATCTGGTGGTAACCACTTTTTAAATCAATCTTAGAAAAGATGCAAGATCCATATAATTCATCAAGCATATCATCCAAACGAGGAATAAGGTGTCTGTATTTAACTGTGATGTTGTTTATGGCTCTGCAATCAACACACATGCGCCAGCTACCATCTTTCTTAGGCACAAGCAAAACAGGTATTGCACAAGGACTTAAGCTTTTGCGGATGTGTCCTTTCTCCAAGAGCTCATTGACCAGTCTTTGAAGTTCCTTTGTCTCCACAGGATTGGTCATGTAAGCTGGTCTGTTTGGGAGAGTGGCGCCTGGTACAAAGTCAATCTGATGTTTTATACCTTTGAAAGGAGGTAGTCCTACTGGTTGGTCTTCTAGAAACACATCCTTGTACTCTTGCAATAGAAACTCAATTTCTATCGGTATTTCCGGAGTCAGGTTAGTACTACTAGCTAGTAGTTCCTTACAAACTAGCAACATCATAAATTGTTGATCATCTAAAGCATGTTTAACATCACTAGGAGTAGCAAAAAGGCTGTAGTGACTTACCTTAGCAAGTTGCTTGGCGTGAGTCTCCTGGTGTAGCTTCCTTGCCTCTTCTCTCCTTTGATTTAGTTGCATCTGGTCGTGGTGCACCTCCTGGGGTGTGAGGGCAACCTGTGTGATTTATTTAACCTGGTGTTTGAAAGAATGCTGTTGGTAAAACCTCATGGATTGCTTTCTTGTCATATTGCCAAGATCTTCCTAATAGTATGTGGCTGGCTTCCATGGGCAACACATCAAAAGTGATCTGATCTTGGTACTTGCCAATACTTAAAGGTATTTATACTTGTTCTGTCACTTTCATTTCTCCTTCCTCATTGAGCTACTGTAGCTGATATGGTCTAGGATGTTTGTGAGTATCGAAATTCAGCCCGTCCACAAGTGTCTGACTAGCCACATTTTTACAGCTCCCTCCATCAAAGATCAAGCTACACACTTTCTCCTGAATTAGGCATCGTGTGTGGAACAAGTTCTCCCTCTGTTCCTGCACCTTAGGTTGTGTACTCAGGGTTCTCCTAGTCACCAACAGTTGTCCTTGAACAGGGTAAGCTTCATTTTCTGTGTCTGATTGGTCATCTTCTGATGTAACTCTCCATTCTCTCAGATAAGCATAACCCTTTTGTTTGAGCATTTATTTCTGTAGTGTCCAAATCCTTGACATCTGAAACACTTGATGTTCCTGGTTCTTGTTGGAGGCGTCTGGGTTGCTGGTCCTTTGCCCTTATCTTCACGTAGGGAGTGAATAGTAGGTCCCTCTCTGGCCTTGATAGGTGTCTTGAAAGATGAACCTCCCTGTCTATCATCCTTGTCGTAAGGCGGTTTAGAGGTTGAAACATAGGGGTTCCTGGTATTGCTCATTCTTTTGTTTTGTTGTTCAATAAGGATGGCTTTGTGGAGTAGGTCATCCATGTCCTCATATTCCTGCAACTCTAATCGATCCTGAATATCTCTATTAAGACCTCCTTGAAATCGTGCCATACTAGCCTCCATAGTCTCATATATTTCAGCCTTAATCATGAGGCTCTCCATCTCTTGGTGATAGTCCTACACACTCCTTGTGCCGTGGGTTAATCTCCTTAGTTTCTGATGTAGATCTCTCCCATAGTGGACTGGAACAAATCTCTTCCTCATCATAGTTTTCATTTCATACCATGATGTGATTTGGGGCTCTCCATTGCGACGTCTAGTGGTAGCAATCTGTTCACACCAGTTGATAGCATACCCATCGAATTTTGTTGCTGCTATCTTAACCTTCTTTTCCTCAGAATAGTTTTGGCAGCTGAAAATTATTTCAATTTCTTTTTCCATTCTAGATAGTCATTTGGATCATTCTTTCCTGAGAAATGTGAAATTCGAAGTTTGAGCCCTCCTAGGTTGTTGTCTGGTCTCGGCTCCTGATGGTGTTGACCTCCACTTTCATCCGAGTACTCCTGGTTTTCCTCGTCATCTAGCCTGGTTCCTTGCCTGGCTCTTACCCTTGCGCCTCTTCCAAAGCGCCCTCCTCCTCGGATTGGTCTCCCCCCACGAGCTGGTTTACCTGCAAAAGAATCAACTCCATAGAAAAACTCATTAGCTTGGTTAGCTCTGTTTTCAAATGTAGTCTGAAGTCTTCTGGCTATCTCATCCATCATAGCCTCCATCTGCAATGGGTCAAACCTATGAGGTCGTGTGGTTCCTTCTCCTCTAGGGGTTTCTTCATTTGGATTCTCCGTCCTTCCTGAAAAACTTAACAAACTGTTAACTAAAACTCCCTCTCTCTCACTTTTCTTGGTAATCCCTCAATAGAACTTCCTCTTGATATTCTCACAAGTTCAGAATAGATCAAAGCCCAATCACCTAAGATCTAGAGATAAACCTACTGAAACTTTAAGATAGAAAGATTGCAAGATTTTTTCGTCGGCTGATTAACCTATTCCTAGCAGGGTTTCTCTTCTGCTCTCTTTTTTTTTTTTGATTAATTTTCGATGATTTTTTTTTTTTAAATATATAGAACCTTTTCTTTATATCCTTTTGTAATTCAGGAAAGGCTCAGCTGACTTACTAAAGATAGAAAGATAAGAATTTGTTTATGAAACTTAAAAAAAATAAAAAGAAATTGATGGTGGTTTTGAAATCAAAGTGATTTCACAAACCCTAACCTTCAAGAGGCTCTGATACCACTTGGTGCGGCCCTGATTATTTTAAAACCAGAGGATCGTCTTGAAAGAAGGTGATCTGGATATGGAGAAAGCTACTAGCACTTCTCTTGGCAGCGGATTGGTTGGAGGATGGATTGGAGGCTACTAGCTCTCCAATTAGGTGTGTATGACGATGGATTTGATTCCACTAGCACATGATCACCATGTATAGAGCTATGGAACTTCACAGCAGATTACTCTACTCTTAAGTGAATGAGGGATCAATGTTCTTAGGCTGAACAGAGAAAGCAAGAAGCAAAGTGCTTTAAAGTTCTTTATAAAATTTGATGTTCTCTTTACAAGGGGGGTGAAGCCTTTTTATGCCTACATAAGTATATTCTAACTACTTTATCCTAACTTTATGCTATCAAGAATATATTGACTTATTTGAATTCTAATTTTATGCCTAAAGATATCTATTCTAATTTTCTGGTTTAAATTAAGTGACTATCTATAAACCAATTGGTTGGTTTATTTTTAATCTTTCCTTCTCCTGAGCTGGCAACTTTGACTAAGGCTTAAAGGGCCTTTCTTTGGGCCTTAATTTTGGATCTTGTTAATGGCAAACCATAATTCTTCTGGGACCTGGGCTTGGACCATACATTCTTCTTCCCCTTCTGATTTTACATTGGCCCATTGTTTTCTTAATATTTCTTGGTCTTGTAGGTTCTTGGACGGGTCTTGGGCCATGATGTCCGGGTGTCCATGGTTCATGCCGCCTTCCGCGCCTGGGTCGAAGTCTATTATTTGGGTCGGGCCTTAATTTGCGGTCATGCTTAGGTCGGGACCGGGTCGAGCTTCGTGGTCCATACCAGGTCGTGGGCTGTGGTTGTTGCCAAGTCTTGCGCCGTGAAACACGGATGGGCCGTGTTTAGTGCCGCGGGGCACGGACGGGCCAGGTCTTGGGTCGGGTTCTTCGTGGTCGAGGCCGGGGTCGAAGCCACGTCTTGCGCCGAGTTTTGCAGGGTCAAGGCCGGGGTCGAAGCCAGCCGGTCCAGGACTTTGTTCTTGGTTGATAGCACATGGTCCGGGTCCTTGTACGTGATCGGTGCTGGCTGTTCCGGGTCTGCATCCTGTGTCGACTGATCCGGTCCGGTCGTTTCTCTCCTCGTCACTCTGGCAGCTTTCTTCTTCATCTTCTTTCTCAGTTGAATCTAGGTCCTCTGATGTCGCAAGGAGATCTTGCTCGTTCCAGGTCGCACCACAAGTACACACGCTCTTGTTAGCTTCCAAAAGGCGCGTCTAGCAAGTTCTTGACCAGATTAACCGCTTTGTGTTAGAATTAAGGAGTGTTTATGAAGGTTAAAGGAGAAAGGTTCTAGAAGGAGACTGGATAAGGCTACCTTGCCAGCACAAAAGGGCGGCTCCAGATCACCTTGACCACGCTCCAAGATGCTTAATTAGATGCTCTGGATATTCCTTCTAATCTTTCTATATAAATCATGCAATTGCCATTATGTAATCTAAGCAAGAAATAATAAAAAGTTCATTCTCCCTATTCTATTGTTTCAATCATGAATGTCTTAAACTCTTAATTAAACTTATATTTCAATATGGTATCAGAGCAATCTATGCTCCTAAGGTGCTAAAACTTCCGCAAAATCTATCTTACTCTTAGGTTCTTGTTGAAACTCATAATAAACATCTCTCAATCTACCCATTCTAAGATTAAAATCCTCAAAGATCCTTAGGTTATGAGTTATGGGAGATTAGATATGGTTATTGTTTGTTTTTATCGAGCTTAAGATCCTTTTTCATTCGCAGCTAAACTCATTTTCCTAAACTCATATTTCTCCACCATTCTTGTACTGTCCCAAGCTTCCAAGATCAGTCCTTTCAGGTCAATGTTACATCTTTTGGCTCAAAAACACAGTTGTTGGTGGAAGCTGGATCGTACCGCGCCATGGATGTACGGACGAGAGCTACAATATAGCTCGACATGTTCTTAAAATCATATCTTGTGTGTTTGTTTTTCTTCCTCTGCAATCAGCCTTGGATTCTGACCTCAAATCAAGCTAAAGGAGATACCTTTTGCTCTTGTACGTACTCATCTTCCTCAAGCTTCCCGTGAACCAGAAATCGTACAAGTCTCTAAACTAGTCTAAAGGCAGCTCCTTTTTCATAAAGGAGGCTCATTTCAAAGCTGGAGTGGTCTATTTGAAGTTTCCAGAGTTTAAAAGGAAGATTTTGAAGATCAAAATCTTTTCCTATTCTTCCCACCTGAAGCTGCGATTAAAAAACCCAGTCTGCTCTTCCGTAAAGTCACGGCAAAGCTGGTATTTTCAACAATGGAAAATTCCAAGATGATTGTAGCTCCGGTTATATTAAAGGGGCTAAACTACTTGTTATGGTCAAGAACAATGAAAACTACTCTGTGTAATGAAAGATTGTATGATTGAGAGATTTAGAGATTTGGAGACTGAGAGAGAAAGAGATTAGAGAGAAAAGTGAGAATGAATATTATTGAGATTTGAGAAAAATGTATTGAAAAACAAGAACAAGTTTTCTTAAGAGATTGAGAGACTAGAGTGTATAAACTTTTAAGAAAATAGGAAAAACATAGTGTTTATTCTTTCTTGCTTAGATTACATGATGACCATTACATTGCTTATATAGATAGATTAGGATGAATATTCAGAGTATCTAATTAGGCATCTAAGGTCATGTACATGGTGAGCTGGAGCCGCCCTTTTGTGCTGGAAAGAGTAACCTTATCCAGTCCCCTTCTAGAACCTTTCTCCCTTTAGCCTTTATAAACACTCCTTAATTCCAACACCCCCCTCAAGTTTAACCATGAATGAATGGTTAAACTTGGATATCATGAGAATCCACCTCATTAAAAATCTTAGAATGCAAAATCCAGTGGGACAAAAATATGATAAGGAGAGACTAAGGACAGACTAAGGAGAGACTAAGGACTTAGAATTTCCAGGAGTCCAAGCTTTGGAAGAATGAACTCACAGACTTTTAAACTAGCTGCCTTTGTGAATATATCTGCCAATTGCTCAGAACTCCTTGTAAATCATGGTAGTATTGTGAGAATTTGAAAGAATGATTGAAGAATATGAGAGAATTAACAAGATTTAGAAGAAGAATGAGAAAGATTAGCCTAAGCTTAGAGAGAGAATTCGATTTCAGAAGAATAAGAAGAATGAAGTATCACATAAGCTAAAGCAAGAGTACATGAGGTTTATATAGTAGATCACAAATCATTGAGTGGCCATAGCCTTACACATTATCAACGAATTATAAAAACTTCTTCTTACTTAGCATATCAAAAAAATACTTCAATCCTACAGTCCCCCTCAAGCTTAACCATGATGAATGATTAAACTTGGTAATGTCATAGGAAACGACCTCATTAAAAACCTTGAAGGTGTAAAACCCATTGGGATAAAAACACCTTTAAGGGAAAAAGAGTATGATTCCTATGACTAAGGAGATCATCCAGCAATACTTGTAAGACCAAGTCTTGGATAAATGGAGTACAAACCTTGGTAGAAGCGGCTTTAATGAAGATATCTGCTAATTGATCTGAACTCCTTGTATAGCGTGGCAATATAATTCCTTGTACAACTGCTTGCCTTACTTTGTGACAATCTATCTCTATGTGCTTTCTCCTTTCATGAAAAACTGAGTTGGAAGCAATATGAATGGTAATAGGACTTGAGTCTTCGATCTGTAAGTCTTTAAGCACTGCCTTGATCCATATTAACTTATTTGTAAGCTTTTTCATGGCTCTATACTCTGCTTCAGCACTAGAACATGAAACAACCTTTTGTTTCTTAGTCTTCCAGGTTACAAGGTTTCCTCCTACAAATGTACAATAGCCAGTGGTTGATCTTCTATCTTTTCTATCTCCAGCCCAATCTGCATCACAATATCCAACTATATATGTGCTTTTATTGCAACTCATCCAAATCCCATGATCATAAGTGCCTTTCAAGTATCTAAGAATCCTTTCTAACATTCTCCAATGATAAATTGTGGGTTCTTGCATCTGTTGGCTCACCTGGGTCACTGCAAAACAAATGCCAAGCCTAGTAAGAGTAAGATAAATGAGTTTACCTACCAGCCTCCTATATAGCTTTGGATCTTCATAAAGTTCTTCTTCAAGCTCCCCCTTACTAGTGGCTTTTGTAATCGTCTTCCAAGGGTGTGCTGACTGATTTTGCTTCCATATTTCCTGATTCTTTCAACAATTCAAGAGTATACTTTCTTTAGGATAAAAACAAACCCTCTTGGATCTACATATTTATATACCTAAGAAATATTTCATTAAACCAAGATCTTTAATATCAAATTTTGACTTAAGATAAGCCTTAGTTTCTTGAATACCTTCTTTATTAATACCTGTGACAATAATATCATCAACATATACCAAAACCACAATAATACCTGAGCAGCTTGGTAGAGTAAAAAGTGTGTGATCAACCTCAGACCTTCTAAAACCTTTATCCCGTAATGTCATGCTTAGTTTGTGATACCAAACTCTTGTAGATTGTTTCAATCCATAAATGGCCTTCTTTAACCTCAAGACATTACCATCATTTACTAAGTTTTTTAATCCAGGAGGTGGTCTCATGTATACATCTTCTTCTAATTCTCCTTGAAGGAAGGCATTTTTTACATCCATCTGCCACAACTCCCATTCTAGATTAGTAGCAAGAGAAAGAATAATCCTAGCTCTATGGAGTTTAGCAACTGGCGCAAATGTATCCCCAAAATCCTCACCATATGTTTGAGTAAACCCTCTAGCAACTAATCTAGCCTTATACCTTTCAATCTCACCATTACTTTTGTATTTAATGGTGAATACCCTTTTTGAACTTACTGCTTTCTTACCTTTGGGCAGATATGATTCATCCCAAGTATGATTCCTTATCATTGCTTCTTTTTCATCTTGAACAACATCCCTCCATACCATTAATTTCATAGCTTCCTCATATGTGTTAGGAATTTGATTTTGATCCAAAGAACTTATAAATACCTGATGTTCTTCCGGAAAATAAGCAAAGGAACAAGTAGCTTATATAGGATGTTCCACCACATTAGCATTGTAGTAAACCCTAGTATTGACCCAGTTGGCTGGATCTCTTCTTATCCTTGTACTTCTTCTTAGCACTTAAGGTGATTCAACAACAACCACCCCATGATTATCCTCAGCTTCTATTCCTTGTAATTCTTGGATATAGTCTTGATCTTGATCAAAAACCATATGTATTCTCCCCCTCATGATCATGACTAGGATCCAGATTGGAAGATGAGCCAGGAAAAAACTCTCCCTGTCCATGATCGAACCATGTCTCATGACCAGGACCTTGTCTGCCCATTACCTGACCATCCTCTATTCATGTTGAACCTTGATCACTTGTTGCTGGTCCACGATCACTTGTTGCCGGTACATTCACATAAGAATCCGAGTCATGCCAATGTGTTCCTGGGTCGTGCTAAGATGATGCCGGAACATGTTGAGGGAATGAAGTCGAACCGTGTCTGGAACTTGGAGCTTGTACTGGCCTGAATGCTGGCTGCCTAGAAATATCAAAGCTTTCCAACAACTTTCTAAGGTAAGCATTACTATCAGCATTAGAATTAGTGATATCTTGTATAGTTTCCCAAGTACAATCAGTATAATAAGGCTTATTCTCTAAAAATTTAACATCCCTTGAAACTAACACTCTTTGTGATTCAGAATCATAACATTTATAACATTTTTGAGTAGAGGAATAGCCTATAAAGACTGCTTTAGTACTTTTTTCATCCAACTTGTTCCTTCTATCCCTGGTACCAAAACAAATCAAACACAACCAAAGACTTTTAAATGATGAAGGTGTGGTTTGATGTTATTTAGTACCTCAAATGGTGAAATGTCATGAACTTTAGTAGGAATTCTATTAATCAGGTAACAGGCTGTAAGAACTGCATTTCCTCAAAATCTCTTGGGCACATTCCTATGAAACATCATGGACCTGGCTACTTCCATAAGATGTCGGTTCTTGCGCTCAGCCACTACATTCTGCTCAGGTGTGTATGGACAACTGGTTTGGTGAAGAATTCCATATTTGAGAAGATAGTCTCTGAATATCTTGCTTGTGTATTCTCCTCCATTATCAGTGCTAAAAACCTTAATCTTTGCATTATATTGGTTAGTAACATAAGAATGAAAGTTAATGAAAGCTTCTAGAACTCTATCTTTGAAAGGAAGTAAAGTAATCCATGTATATTTAGATTTCTCATCTATGAAAGTAACAAAATATTTTTGTTGTTTTCTATAAACACAAGGAGCTATCCAAACATCAGAATGAATTAGATCAAAGTAATGATCATAAGTAGTAAACGAATTAGGAAAAACAGTCTTGTAGTGTTTACCAAGAATGCAAGCTTCACATTCATTTTGATTAAAAGAAATTCTTGGAAACATGAGTTCAAGAGCTTTAAAATGAGGATTGCCTAATCTAGCATGCCACAATGATCCATCATTCAACTCATTACTACTAGACAAACAAGATACTACACTAGAAGATAGGTCAATTAGAATGTAAAGGTCATCCTTAGTGCAACCTCTGACAAGCACCATCTTTGTTTCAATATCCTGAAAACAGCACTCATTAGGGCCAAAGATCACATTACAATTCAAATCATTTGTAGTTCTCTTTACAGAAACCAAATTAGATGTAAATGATGGCATATAAAATGCTTTACTATCTTTCTCAAACAGCCTTAGATTACATATTCATTTAATTGGGATTTTGGTTCCATTTGCAATAACAACATTCCCTAAGGCAGGTTCTCTTGAATCTAATCATATGATGAGATGCTCTTGAATCTAATATTAATGGTTTTTTAATAGTATGAGCATTATAAGAAGCATGAAGTGATTTACCAACAACTTTACAAGAACTTTTTTGTAAGGCTTTGATGATGGCATCAAGATCTGACTTGGTAACATAATCATGACCTGATGAAGTAGTTGCAAGCTGCACTTCCTTTCCTGATCTCTGGCCAATATCAATAGTATTATTAGCCTGTGAGACATGTGATGGAACACTTACTTGGTTCCCTCGTCCAGATAGGTTATTCTTGAAGTTGGCCGCTTTATTAGAATCGAGCCATCTTGGAATAGAAGCAGGTTTAAGATGTGGGTGAAGCGTCCAACACTGATCCTTATGATGACCCTTCCTTTTGCAATGAGCACATACCACATGCCGCTTATCATCCCCTTTAAAAAAGCTCTTGTTTGCAGTTACCAAGTCCCCTTTGCTTCCAAACAAGCCGTGAGAGCCTTGTTCCTTTTGGACCTTTGCACATACATCTTCCAAGCTTGGCAACCTATCTTCACGCAAAAGATGTTTAATCAAGTCGGTATAGCTGGAGTTCAAAGTCATTAAGAGCCCAAAGACTTTGTCTTGTTCCCTTCTCTCATGAAGAATCATAGTATCAGTAGTAGCCGGCATTAACATCTCTAACTCTGCCCATAGTGTTTGGTAAATTCGACGTCATCCTGTCTTAGTTCATTTAGAGACTTCTTGACTTCAAAGATCCTCATTAGATTTGAAGTGTTACCATAGACATTCTGAAGAGTATCCCACAACTCCTTTGCATTTTCACAATAGGAATAAGCTTCTAGTAGGGATTTCTCAAGGGAATTTTTTTAATATGGAAAGAACCATCTGATCCTCCTGGAACCATTTCCCTTCCTCCTCAGAATAAGTCGTCTGATCTTCAAGAACCTCTCCTTCAATAGCATTATTAGGCGCTTTAATAAGAAGGATATGAGACCACAAGCCCCTACTACACAGAGTTATCTTCATAGTTCTAGTCCAAAGAAGATAGTTAGCTCCTTTAAGTGTCACTGGTGCCATTATCACTTGCTTATTAAACTCCATTGAAGCATATTTGAACACCACACAACCTTCGTAGGAGCAAAGATAAGAGCACACAGAACCAAAGCAACAAACTCAACTACTAACCACTACAGGTACCTTTTACTCCCAACCGGCCGCCTCAACAATAAACTACTACTCACCAACTTAACAAGATTCAAGCAGCCAACTGTAAGAATATTCGGATTAGTATGTGAAAGAATAAAGAGTTTCTGAGTAAGATGAAGAACACAAGTATGGAAGAATAAGAGAAGAGAGCTGGCGACTGCTTTTAGAGAATAGAGAAGGATGATTGTATTTCCTTAACCGATTAGTTACATAGGTTAGAGTATTTATAGCCTAAGTTACAATAAATACATTAATTACATTAATTAGGTTCACATATTTACTTTCCATAAACTATTTTTTGCCTAAATCTAAAAGGGAAAGCAATTAACTTCCTTTCCAAACTTGATTAATCGACATCCAAGGCCATTAAAGTCTTCCAGCCGCCTGTATCTTTCTTCTAGAAATCTTCTGGTTGGGCTTGGGCATCTTTAAGTATTCCAGCTCCAAGCCTAAGTTAGTTGGGCCTTCTCCTTGCTAAGTTGATGTCGTGTGTAGTTTAATACTCCCCCTCAAGCTCAACCATGATGAATGGTTAAGCTTGGAACCATAAAGACTCACCTCATTAAAATCCTTAAGATGCAAAACCTTTTGGGACAAAAACATCTTAAGGGAAAAGAGTATGGATCTTTTGGCTAGGGAATTCCCTGGTTGGGAAGGTTTATGAGTCCATGTTTTGGAAAGATGGACTCACATATCTTTCAAATTGCGGATTTGGTGAATATATTTGCAAGTTGATCCGAGCTCCTTGTGTAATATGGTAGGACAATTCCTTGCTCCACTACTTGTCTCACTTTATGGCAGTTTACTTCAATGTGCTGGGTTCTTTCATGAAACACATTGTTGGATGCTATATGTATAGAAGCTTGGTTGTCACAATGCATGGTGATTGGTGTTGGGACTTCTATGTTTAGATCCTTGAGCAGATTCTTGAGCCAGGTAAGTTCTGTGGTGAGCTTCCTCATGGCTCGATATTCAGCTTCAAAACTTGAACAAGAGACCACCTTCTGCTTCTTTTATTTCCAAGTAACTAGGTTGCCTCCAATGAATGTGCAATAACCGGTAGTTGATCTCCTATCATTCCTGTCTCCAGCCCAATCAGCATCACAATAGCCCACGATTTCAGAGCTTCCGTTGCGCCCCATCCAGTTGCCTTGGTCGTGTGTCCCTTTTAGGTATCTTAAGATTTGGTCCACCATGTTCCAGTGATGCACCTTTGGGGCTTGCATATGTTGACTGACCTGATTCACTGCATAGCACAAGTCAGGTCTAGTAAAGGTTAGATAAATTAGCTTACCAACCATCTTCCTATAGAGTTTGGTGTCTCCAAACATCTCATCTCCAAGCTCCCCCTCACGTTCCACCTTGTACCCTTCTTCTAGGGGAGTCTTCGCTGGTTAGCTTCTAATATACCTGCATCAACTAGAAGATAAAATGTGTACTTCCTTTATGATAAGAAGAGGTTTTCTTGTGTTCGGCATACTTCTGTCCTTAGGAAGTACTTTAGTTCACCTAAGTCTTTTATATCAAACAATAGATTTAAGATAAACCTTAGTGGATTGAATTCCTACCTTGTCATTCCCTGAGATGATTATATCATCTACATAAATGAGAATGACTATAATACCTGTTTGACTTTGGAGTGTGAAGAGGGTATGATCTGCCTCGGACTTCCTAAAGCCCCTATCTCTAAGTGTGATTCTTAGCTTATGGTACCAAGCTCTTGGTGATTGTTTGAGGTCATAGATAGCTTTTCTCAGCCTTAGAACCTTTCCTGGGGTCACCGTATCTTCAAGGCCTGGTGGAGGTGTCATATATACTTCATCTTCTAGTTCTCCTTGTAGGAAGTCATTCTTGACATCCATCTGCCACAACTCCCAATCAAGGTTAGTAGCTAAAGAGAGAAGAACCCTTACAGTGTGTAATTTGGCTACTGGTGCAAAGGTGTCATTCTAAGTCTTCTCCATAGGTCTGAGTGAAACCTTTTGCAACTAGTCTTGCCTTGTATCTTTCTATCTCTCCATTGCTTTTGTATTGATTGGTAAAAATCCATCTGGAGCTCACTGTCCTCTTGTCCTTAGGTAAGTCGGCCTCATCCCAAGTGTGGTTGATGTCCATGGCATTGCATTCAGCCTTAACTGCATCTCTCCACACCTTAATCTCCTTTGCTTCCTCATAGTTTTTGACTCCTTCTAAGAACCATTGGATTATCTTGTTGGGCCGCCTGTTCCGCCTGTTCTTCTTCTTGTTCTTGTTGTTCCTCCTCAGGTTCGGATTGATCATGGATGTGTGGACTTGTTTCTTGGTTTCTCTGTCCAAGTTTGGATTGATCATGGATGTGTGGGCTTCTTGGTTGTTCTGTCCTAGTTCAAGCTCATCACCTTCTGTGCCTCCCTCATGATCAAGCGAACTAGCCGAAGGTGTACTAGATGGAGAAGTGGTTGGCGGTTCTTGGGGAGTTGGCTTTGGTGGTTTTCGTAATGTTATCCCAAGATTCTCCATAAGGTGTCTGAGGTTGGTTGCTCGGTCCGAGGTAGATTGGGAGAGGTCTTTGAGATCATCCCAATTCTTTTATTCATAGAATCCTTTTGATTCTACAAATTGCACATCCCTGGATACAAGTACCTCTCTAGTATTTGGATTGTAGCACTTGTATCCCTTTTGAGTAGTTGAATAGCCAATGAACAAGGCTTTAACACTATTGGCTTCCAATTTATTTCTTTGTTCTCTTGGAACAAGTACATAACACACACACCCAAAGACTCGCAAGTGTGAAGTACATCAAATGAAGTTAGGTCCTCCAAGACTTTTGTAGGTAGGCGATTGATGAGATAGCAAGCTGTGACAAGGGCATCTCCCCAAAATTTCTTTGGAACATTGCTTTGGAACATGATGGACCTTGCCACCTCCATGAGATGTCGGTTCTTCCTTTCAGCCACTCCATTCTGTTGTGGTGTGTATGGACAGCTAGTTTGGTGGATGATTCCATGTTTGTCCAAGTATTGCTTGAATGCTAGACTTGTGTATTCTCCTCCATTATCTGATCTAAAACTTTTGATCTTGGCATTGTAATGGTTAGTCACATATGCTTGAAACTTAGTAAATGCTTCTAGGACCCTATCTTTTGTAGGTAAGAGTGTTATCCAGGTATATTTTGATTTTTGATCTATAAATGTGACAAAGTACTTATGATTATCCCTAGACATGCATGGTGAAGTCCAAACATCAGAGTGAATAAGATCAAAACAATTTTAATAAATAGTTGAAGACTTGAGAAACACTGATCTACAATGTTTTCCAAGTATACAAGCTTCACATTCATTATTTTTAAAAGACATGCTTGGCAACAATAGTTCTGAGGCCCTAGAATGGAGATGTCCTAGTCTAGGATGCCAAATAGCACTATTAGCCTTATTTAAAATAGAATTAAAAGCAATAAATAGAGTTGAGTCTGGTTGTATGTCTTCAAGTACATACAAATCATTCTTGGACACTCATTTTCCAAGAACTTTATTGGTCTTAATATCCTGAAAATAAACATCATTAGGACCAAAGATTGCATAGCAATTAAGATCAGAGGTTGTATTCTTAACAATTAGTAAGTTGGAGGTGAATGTAGGCATATAGAAGGCAGTTGATTCTTTATCAAACAACTTAAGGTTCCCAATTCCTCTAATTGGTATCTTATCTCCATTAGCTATTAATACATCTCCTAAAGCCGGTTCTATATTGCTCATTAGATTCTTATCACTAATCATATGATGAGAGGCTCCTGAGTCTACAATAAGTGGTTTAGAGGTATTTAAAGCTTGGAATGAGTTACCAGAGAGGTCTGATTCTTTGAGTGCCTTGACCAGTGCATCAAGGTCGGATTTCCTCACAAACTCTTGTTGGAATGTTGCAAGTGCTTTCCCATCTCCCTCAGTGATTGGCGTGAATGAGCTTGGGCTTGCCTTGTTCCTTGTTCAAGAGTTACTTCTTGTGTGAGGTTGGCTCTTGGTTGGTTTCCCACTTTTGGCTTTAAGTGTGGATGGAGAATCCAGTACTTGTCCTTGGTATGCCTTTCCTTCTTGCACTGGTCACAGTATGCCCTCCTTTCTCCACGATTTAAGCCTCTTTCTGAATCTTATTGCACACTTCTTCAAGGCTTGGAAGAGTGTCTGACCTTAGGAGGTGTTTGATGAGATCATTATAGGAGGAATTTAAAGTTAAGAGAAGTCCAAAGACTTTATCTTGCTCATGCCTCTCATTCAGAACCATGGGATCCACTGTGCTTGGTCTAAGCATTTCAAATTCAGCCCATAAGGATCTGAATTTACCAAAGTGTTGAGTGAACTCCATGTCTTCTTGAGTTAACTCATTGATGGCTTTCTTAACTTCAAACACACGGCTAAGGTTATAGGTGTTGCCATTGACATTTTAAAGGGTCTCCCACAGCTCTTTGGCTGTCTCACAGTAGGAATATGCTTCAAGGATAGTTGATTCAAGTGAGTTTTGAACCACAGATAGGACTAGTTGGTCTTCTTGAAACCACCTGTCTTCATTGGTGATAGCCACTTCCTGACCAGTTCCTTCAACCGTGGTATTAGGTGCTTCACTCCTAAGGATGTGACTCCATAACCCACGACTACATAGCACTGTCTTGGTGGTTCTAGCTCATAGGAGGTAATTAACCCCTTTCAAAGTTACTGGAATAACAGCTCTTGTGCCTTCCATGATGATTGAAAACGATTTAGGTGATGAAAGAGTATGATGAAGTGTTTTCAAGAAATAAATAATCCTAACCTCTCACAACTCATCACCACAAGGATTTGAGGATTGTTCAATCTCAGAGTGAGGAGATTAGGAGGATTTATTTCAAGAGTGCACAGAGATTTTGAGATTATAAGAGCCAAGGCTCTGATACCATGTAAGAATATGCGGATTAGTATGGAAAAGAATAGAGATTTTTTCAGTAAGATGAAGAACACAAGTGTGAAAGACTAAGAGAGAATTTCGTGACAAGAGAGAGAGAGAGAAAGATGGTGGCTGCCTTTAAAGAATAGAGAAGGATGATTGTATCTCCTTGACTAATTGGTTACATAGGTTAGGCTATTTATAGCCTAAGTTACAATAAATACATTAATTACATTAATTAGGCTCACATATTTACTTTCCTCAAACTATTTGTTGCCTAAATCTAAAAGGGGAAGCAATTAACTTCCTTTCCAAACTTGATTAATCGACATCCAAGGCCATTAAAGTCTCCCAGCCGGCTGTATCTTTCTTCTAGAAGTCTTCTGGTTGGGCTTGGGCTTCCTTAAGTATTCCAGCTCCAAGCCTAAATTAGTTGGGCCTTCTCCTTGCTAAGCTGCAATCGTGTGTAGTTTAATACCAACAACTTCCAATAACACCCGGATTCAACTTTAAAGATAATGGTTGATTTACAAGAAACAGAATTTGGGACTTTCAAGATTGACCAGATTGATATGAACAACCACCAAATCTACTCATAACCTCTTTGATGAGGACATCGTACCAACGACTGCACCACGAGTCCCACCAGGACCACTGACACGTTCCAAGGCTTGAGCTTTGGGAGACAAGTTCAACCAGCTAATGGAGCAGGCAGATGCCCAGGAGACCACGGATGAAGACCCACTAGACGGCTCAGGAGTTCAGCAAGGCCCGTTTGTTTCAGTTAAGGAACATTGGAGGTTCCTACTAGAAGACTCTTCCACCTCCGGTGTCTTTACCATCACCATTCAGTAAAGACACCAAAAAACATGCTAAGAAATTGTACTCTTTTTCCTATCTTCGGTTTTGTCCCACTGGGTTTTCTGGAGAAGGTTTTAATGAGGCAACACTCTTAGTGCGCATGATGACGAAGACTTGTTCACACAATCTGCCACCCTTCACAAGTCTTAGTTAAATTCGGCATTATTTCATCAACAAGGCTTATCTATCTCATTTCTTCATTATTTAGACTAATATGAGTTTAGGGCCTTAAGCCCATATTTTTATGTTTAAGTCATTACGCCTTAAGCCATTGTTTTTCTACAGAAAAAGAACTACATGCTGTTTTTATTTACACTACTTGTTGTTTGGGTTAAACATCATGTTGTTTACCATAAGTTGTAACTACAAGGCCTATATAAGCCTCACTACTTGCAAGTAATAAGACAACACGAATTTTAAAGAAATTAAACCCTAGACTCTTTGTCAACTGACGGCTGCCCTTCCTCCCTTGGAGAGCTGGTCTCGTTTTTCTTGTTCAAAGAAGAACAACCTGGTGTATCACAAGTCTTCCGCAGCTTGTGTGGTCCTTTCAATCCACCCCATTCCACCCAACTCGCTTCTGAAGGTCTCGAGTTTCTCGATCAACAGTTGCACCACCACTAAGCTTACATCATCTGGTATCAGAGCCTAAAAGCTCTTAAACATCAGGTTGATTCTATCCTCTTATTTTGCGATTTTTCATTGTCTTTGTTCAACAGTTTTTTGGCTTTTGATTGTGTTTCTTTCTCTTTCCCCTGAGTTTCTCGGTAAGAAGGAAAAGAATCAAGTCATCTACCACAAAAACATCCACAAAAAAAAAAATTCAGGTTCTATCAATCCTTTTCTTTGTCTTTCATATTTACAAAAAAAAAAAAAAATAGAAGAGAATTGTTTGTTTCATTGTTTAATTATTGCTAGAATTTTTAATTTTTTTTTTGAAAAGGAGAAAAAAAAACAAAATATATATTGTTTAAGTTGTTAAAACAAATTAAGGTCTTTAGAAACTCACCTAGAACACCCTTTCACATACTTGAAATCCATAAGGATTCTGTGTTGTTTGTTCTTGCTAGGTTTCTTTAGTAGTCGAGTTCTAGGGTTCTAGGTTTGTTTTGGTCCGCGTCTAGCATGAGTTCCTTGGTTGGGTGTGTGCTTGTTCGGGTCCGTGTGTGCAACTAGGTCGCGTCTAGGCTTAGTTCTTGTTTGCGTTCAGTCCTAGCGGGTGTAGGCCTAGCGTGTCCTGCGTGTACTTCCAGTCAAGGCTAGAGTTCTTGTCGTCCAGCCGCGTCCGAGTCTTAGTGTCGTTTCTGAGTTTGTCCCGTGTGTGCGTCCCTGTTTTTCCTGTCCGCGTGAGTTGTGTCTAGGGCCCTTTAACGTGTCTGTGTGTCCCGCGCCTAATTTGCGTGGTTGCTTGTTTGCGTGTGTGGCTTAGGTCGCGTCTAGGTTTATGTTACGGTCACGTCTTCTTACACTAGGTCGATTCTTGTCCCGTGCGTGTCGAGTGCCTTAGTAACCCGGTCGTGTCCTTTCCCCCTGAAGCGCCCTAACCCGGGAAAACTACCCACGCCAACGACCCTAGACCATAGCCACAGTCACTCACTCACCTTAGGATCTCGATGAACCGATGAAATTCCCACGTTCTGACACCTTTTGTCGCAGATTGTTCAAGCCACACCGACGCGCGTCACACAAACCTAGCGATTTACTCGGAACACATCGACCATAACACTAAGTCTCTCGATGCTTATAGTCCAGAAAGGTAAAACTCTAAGTTTATCGATGCTTACCCGGATTTCCTTAACCGAATGAACCGCTATCGATGAATACTCAGGTACTGGTCGCTTCTCGAACCTTTCTAAGGAAATCACTTAGTTTTCCTCGAACTTTCTTTCTTTCAGAGTTCTGATTTTTTTTCGTTTTACTCACGCAGGGAATTATGAGGCGACCTGCTCCTTATTTATAAGGGAAGTCGGTTAGGATTTTCCCTTAATCCGCAGCCTCTCTTATCCCTTCGAATGTCCATCCGTTTGTTAGGATATCAGCGTGATTTTCGGGAAGTGGTTGGGACTTAGTGCGAAAATCTCAGAAGTTGTTACCAACAACTTCCACCAACCAAATCCCCCCTTATCCGCTGGGAATAATCCCTTATCCTTTGGGGAAAATTCCCTATCCTTCGGGAATAATTCCCTATCCGCTGGGAATAATCCCTTATCCTTGGGGATAATTCCTTTTCCTTTGGGAATAATCCCTTATCCGGTTGTTAGTATATTGCGAAATTTCCGAGAAATCTGTTACAAAGATATTTCGAAACTTCCTTCCCAGATATCTTCGCCCATAATCCCCAAAATTTCCTTTTTTCCCGCCCTTGCCAGTTTTGCCCTCGATCGCGGTCATTACAATTCTCACCCACTTAGGTGGATTCGTCCTCGAATCTAGGACTTAGTCTTTTTAGACTTAGATGTCTCGACCGCTTGTTTGTCGAACCATTTGGGAAACTTTTCCTTCATAATGACTTCAAGTTCCCACGTGATTTCTTCTTCTCCATCACAAAACGACCTGAATCATTTTGGTTTTCTTCCTGCGGTCTTAACTCTCCTTCCCACGATTCGAACTGGCCTTCCTTCCACAGTCAGATTTTCCTGTAAATCTGCTGGTGGTTCCACTGTCACGTTATGTCTATCACTTATGCACTTCCTTAGCATAGAAACATGGAACACATTGTGGAATGCACTTAAGACTGGTGGTAATTCCAATCTATATGTTACTGGTCCGATCCGTTCCAGAATCTTATACGGACCCATATAGGTGACCGTCTTAAGATAGACCATTTCTCCAACTTCGACTTCTAATTCTCTTCGACGTTTGTCTGCATAATTCTTTTGTCGATCCTGAGCTTCCTTAATTTTAATCTGTAAAATCCTGATTTTCTCAGTCGTCCTATCGACTAAGTCTGGTCCATAAATGCTTCGCTCCCCCACTTCGGTCCAACATAGCAGGGTTCGGCAAGGCCGTCTATACAATGCCTCATACGGAGACATTCCAATGCTAGTCTGATAGCTATTGTTGTATGCAAACTCGGCCAATGGTAAGTACTGTTCCCACTTACCGCCCCAGTCTAAGACAGCCGCTCTCAACAAATCCTCAAGTGTCTGGATCCTTCGTTCCGATTGACCATCCGTCTGCGGGTGATAAGCCGTGCTCAGGTTGACCTTAGTCCCAAGCCGCTTATGCAATGACTTCCAGACCGCCGACGCAAACTTAGAATCCCGATCTGATATTATACTCGCAGGAACTCCATGTAACCGAACGATCTCTTTTATGTACAACTCCGCAAGTTTCTCTGAACCATCTTTCTGATTAACTGCGAGGAAGTGAGCGGATTTGGTCAAACGGTCCACAATGACCCAAATCACATCCTTCTTATCGCACATCGGCAATCCGGTAACAAAGTCCATCGTGATCAAATCCCACTTCCATTCGGGGATGGGTAATCTCAGCATTAACCCAGCCGGAACTTGATGTTTGGCTTTGACCCTTTGGCATGTATGACAACCAGCCACCCATTTGGCTACATCCCGTTTCATTCCAACCCAGTGATAGTATCGTTTTAAGTCTCAATACATTTTAGTCGCTTCTTGGTGAATGGATAATTTGGACTGATGTGCCTCTTTAAGAATTTCCTCACGCAACTGCTGATCTTTGGGAACACACACCCGACCATTCACCAATATTGTACCATTATTCGATATCTGATACTCAGTGTTCTCGTTCCTTGCTGCCTGTTTAAGTTTCTCGTCAGTATCCTGGGCTAGCCGAACGCGGGTTAACAGATCCGCATGGTCGGCAGCACCTAAGCCCAACAGTTCCACATCATCCGTCAATGTGGTAAGGCGCAAAGTGCTTATCATACTGACCAGACCTTCCATGTCTCTTACAGCATCCTTGACCACTTTCTTTCGACTTAGTGCATCTGCAACCGAGTTGGCCTTTCCCGGATGATAGTCAATGGTCAAGTCATAATCAGGCACAAGTTCCATCCATCTCCTTTGCCGAAGGTTTAGTTCAGATTGAGTGAAGATATACTTCAAACTCTTGTGATCCGTAAAGATCTGAACTTTTGCACCGTAAAGATAGGATCTCCAGATCTTTAAAGCAAATACCACAGCCGCCATCTCTAAGTCATGGGTTGGATAATTCGCTTCGTGTTTCCTTAGTTGTCTCGATGCATAAGCGATGACCTTACCCACTTGCATCAGAACGCACCCAAGTCCCAATCGAGATGCATCTGTGTAAACTACATAAGGTGCATCGGGTTCTGGTAATGCCAAAACTAGAGCACTCGTAAGCATTTCCTTCAGCTTAACGAAACTAGTCTCACAGTCTGCTGACCATACAAACCGAACATCCTTACCGGTCAGCTTGGTCATTGGCTGAGCCATACTTACAAAACCCTTAACAAACCGTCTATAATAGCTAGCCAATCCCAGAAAGCTCCGCACCTCTGAGGCATTCTCGGGTCTCGGCTATTCCGCAACAACCCTGATCTTTTCTGGGTCAACAGACACTCCTTGATCCGAGACTATATGACCCAAGAACCCAATTTCACTTTGCCAAAAGCTACACTTGCCGAGCTTAGCAAACAACTTCTGTTCTCGCAACTTATCCAAAAACCGTTCTTAAGTGACCTTGATGCTCATCTTGGTTTTTCGATTAAACCAGAATATCATCTATGAAGATGATCACAAATTCATCCAAGAAATCTCGGAAGATAGTGTTCATCAGCTTCATAAATGCAGCCGGTGCATTGGTCAATCCAAAAGGCATGACTACAAATTCGTAATGTCCATACCTTGTCCGAAAAGCGGTCTTTCGAACGTCTGACTCGGCTATCGAAATTTGATGATATCCCGAAGCCAGATCAATCTTGGAGAAACAAGTCGCCCCTTTGAGTTGGTCCAATAACTCGTCAATTCTTGGGAGCGGATACTTGTTCTTTACCGTAACTCGGTTCAATCCCCGATAGTCGATGCAAAGCCTAAAGCTTCCATCTTTCTTTTTAACGAACAGGACCGGTGCTCCCCAAGGTGAACTGCTTGGACGGATGAACCCTTTCTCCATCAATTCACCTAACTGTTTCTTTAATTCAGCCATTTCAGCTGGTTCCATTCGATAGGGAGCTTTTGATATCGGGGCGGTTCCAGGTTCCAATTAAATAGTGAATGGATCCGATCTTTCCGGTGGTGGTCCAACCAAGGCCTGAAACACATCACCGAAATCTTTTACTACCGGAATATCGTTAAGTCCTATGTCTGGCCCAACTTCTGATGCTGTGATCGTGGCCAAATACGCCTCGCATCGTTTTGGATTAATTGTTCTGCTTGAATCGCTGAAATGATCAAGCTTCCTGAAGTGGGTCGAATTCCCTGGTAATCCAGCGTCGTGTTTCCTCTATCAAACCGAATTCTCCCTCGGTGACAATCCAAATGGGCCTTGTGTTTTCCAAGACAATCCATGCCCAATATCACCTCGTAAGTTTCCAATCCATAAATAACCAAGTCAGCTGGCATGTCCACACCGCATACCATTATTGGAACGTCAAGCACCCTTCTGAAGGTTTCCATGGCTTGACTGCCCGCCGCTCGGACAAGTCCGAGTTGGTCTCCAGATTCCTTATGGAACCCGCCTTTCCCAACAACTTCCGGGCTAACAAAACAATGTGTCGCCCCAGAATCAAACAAAACATGGGTCGGTATTCCGCCCATAAGAATGGTCTCTACAATATCCCCTAAATTGCTAAGGACACAAGCAGACATCGAATTTACTTAGTAAGTGTTACGAACTTACCAATGATCGGACGAGAAGAGCTGCCTTCTATCGCATCCTCAGAAATCGAGAAGACCCGTGGTGTTCCACCAGTTGCATTCGCCGGTCTCTTAGCTGGTGTTGGTGGCGGCAGTCCTTCATTTGCCCGTTTCCCGGATGACTGCGCCAGCTTCGGACACTGAGACCTGAAATATCCCGGCTCACGACAATGATGACACACCCGATCACCAAAGTTACGTCCCAATTCTCGCGCCCCAGAGTACCTCTTCGGACAGTCCCTAATTTTGTGGTTCAGACTGCCGCACCGGAAACACGCACCCGACATTGTCCTGCACTGACCAGAGTGTGTTTTCCCGCAACTTTGACATGCAGTTTGCACCGTCAATGTCTTGTTGCTCCTGAGACTCTTGTCTGAGTTTCTCCTTTGGCTCGACCCGAATCTCAGTCTAGCGGAAGGTACCGCGGCCGCTTTCCATTCCATATCTGCTAGTTCCGCTTCCTCCCTTAGGCCCATTTCCATAAGAGCCGCTACCTCTACCAGCTCAGACATAGAGTCGTATCTCCGCACTTGGCACCGAATGCGGAGATGGACTCGAATTCCCCACAAGAACCGACTTATCCTTGTCTGTTCATCCTCAAATTCGCGCCCCGCAAACTTCATGAGAGAGTTAAACTCAATCTCATATTCGCGCACATTCATTTTTCCTTGGCGCAACTCAAGAAACGCACGTTGGCATTGGTCAAATACTTCCCTTGGGAAGTACTTAGTGCGGAATTCCTTACGGAACACAGTCCATGAACAATTTCCGCGCCTTGCCCCCACCGTGGTCCACCAATTGTGCGAGTCACCTTCCAGATAGTGGACCGCGATGTCCTTCTTATACTGATCCGGACATCGAATGGCTGCAAAGTTCCGTTCGAGCGTCGATTGCCACTCATCTGCCTCGATCGGTTTTGCACCACCCGCGAAGTACTTTGTATCCAGCTTACGCATATGATCAGCCATCGTAAGGTACGATGTGATCCTCGGCTCTGGCAATACCTCTTCATCCGCTGCCCCAGCAACCAGGTCATTCACCGCAGGCGGTGGTATCACCGGTGCGGGTGCATCAGGCGCGGGTGCAGCAGGAGCAGGTACCGCAGCCGTCAATTTTTCCAAGATCTGCCCCAACATCCCCAACAACTGTCCCAATTCGGTCTGGGGTGCAGCGGCTCCATTCGCAGGCACATTTGCCGCGTCGACTTCATGACCATTGGTGGGGTTCGTACCATTCCCCCCTATGGTGCGTTCCTCAAGCGCACCACCATTCCCAATCTGAGATCGAGTGTTCCTTACCATCTGCATCAATCACACAGTTTATTAAGTTAGCATAAGACTAACTTATTTTTTTTTTAGATATCACTTACCGCGAGACTGGCTGGAAATGATGGCTTAACCCACTAACCCATTTATGCTTAACACTGTCCTAGAATCGACCATGCTTTGATATTAAACAGAAGCGCCCTAACCTGGGAAAACTACCCCAGGTTAAAGGTTTCCTATCCGCGGTCAACCCAAACAACCGCACTCAATAAAAGTTTCTTAGATCAAATTTTTACTTAACTTTTTCTTAGCATTTTCAGATTCTATTCAGCGGAACAGTGCATAAACGTGCAATAGATTACTTATTATAAAAACTGAGGTTCTAGTACAACAATAAGTCTACCAATACATCGTCTAAGCTACTAGACCCGATTATTCTACTAAGCCACCATCCCTTCTTTCCAGCCTTTGTCTCGCGTTCTAGCCACTGCGGTTACCTTCCCGAGTATTACCTAATCCTGCATCCATAAGGAGGCATAAGCAACGAATTGCTTACTGAGGCGGTCATCCCGTCTCACACAGCTATGGTCAAGTAATCGAAAACAAGTAATACAATCAATAAGACAATCATGCAAATCAGGCCGATATACTTTCCTAACGTGATTCACCAACCACTGTTGGATCTCTCACTAGGACGAGTCACACAAGACTCTCATATTCACGCTTAACACATATATCAGGACAAGGACAAGTATATTAGATCATACAGTCAAGCACTTATTGAATCTACTCACGCCAACGACCCTAGACCATAGCCACAGTCACGCATTCACCTTAGGATCTCGATGAACCGATGAAATTCCCACGTTCTGACACCTCTTGTCGCAGATTGTTCAAGCCACACCGACGCGCGTCACACAAACCTAGCGATTTACTCGGAACACATCGACCATAACACTAAGTCTATCGATGCTTATAGTCCAGAAAGGTAAAATTCTAAGTTTATCGATGCTTACCCGGATTTCCTTAACCGAATGAACCGCTATCGATGAATACTCAAGTACTGGTCGCTTCTCTAACCTTTCTAAGGAAATCACTTAGTTTTCCTCGAACTTTCTTTTTTTTTTTTTTCGTTTTACTCACGCAGGGAATTATGAGGTGACCTGCTCCTTATTTATAAGGGAAGTCGGTTAGGATTTTCTCTTAATCCGCAGCCTCTCTTATCCCTTTGAATGTCCATCCGTTTGTTAGGATATCAGCGTGATTTTCGGGAAGTGATTTGGACTTAGCGCGAAAATCTCGGAAGTTGTTACCAACAACTTCGACCAATCCAATCCCCCTTTATCCGCTGGGAATAATCCCTTATCCTTTGGGGATAATTCCCTATCCTTCGGGGATAATTCCTTTTCCTTTGGGAATAATCCCTTATCCGATTGTTAGGATATTGAGAAATTTCCGGGAAATCTGTTACAAAGATATTTCGAAACTTCCTTCCCAGATATCTTCGCCCATAATCCCCGAAATTTCCTTTTTCCCCGCCCTTGCCAGTTTTGCCCTCGATCGCGCTCATTACACCCCCCCCCCTCGATAGGTCTAGCGTGTCGCGTTCCCATTCCGCGTCTAGTTAGGATTAGCTCCTGTCCACTCGTGAGTTAGGTTTCGCTAGGTCGCGTGTGTGCATTAGCGGCTAGGGTTCCTAGGAAGTTTAGGATCTTAGTTTTAGTTTTAGGAAGTTTCCCTTAGTATTTTAGATAGTTACCTTAAGTTTTCTAGCAGGAAAATTAGTTTGGGAAAATTTTCTATATAATTTTAGGAAATTTCCTAGATTTTATTAGGCAATTATTTAGTTTCCATTTAGGATTAGGAAAATAAATATATATTAATCTCTCAGATATAGTTTTCCATTTTAGATTAGGCATTAAATTTTAGTATATTTTCCATATTTTATTGATAGTTTCCATTTTGTGTTTAGATAGTTTCTCTCTTGCTTGTATAAATATTATAAATTTAAAATAATATTTGTGGAAATTTTCCATTTAAGGAAAGTTTCCACAGTCTGCAAGTTTCCCGTCCGGGAAACTTTCCATTTCTGAAAATTTCCTTTTCTCGGAAAAGGAAATATGTCCGGGCAGGACGAGTCCACGTCTGGGCAGACCAATCAAACAATGATGCAACTATTGCAAACATTGACTGCCCAGATGTCAAACTTCACGACTCGTCTCGAGCGTTTGGAGGAGCCGGTACCCGCACCTGCCGCGCATACACATCAGCACCGGCATGACCGACCCGAGACGTCCCACCGTGGTTTAGGAAGAGACCACTATTATGACGAGCCACCGCCGCCGCCCAGGCAGCTAGCCGTCCACCCCGACGTCAAGCTAAACCCACCCCCTTTCTCGGGAAAACTAGACCCCGAAGAATACCTAGACTATAAATGGAGAATGGAGTTACTCTTCGAATACTATCACTACGATGATCCCTGTAGAGTTGCATTAGCAACAGCCCAGTTCACCGATCATACACTGGCGTGGTGGGATCGCGAGATAGCCACTCACATGAGAGCAAGAATGGGAGCTCTAACTTCTTGGTACGAGCTTACCCAGCTGATGAGGCGATGCTACGTACCACCTCACTTCCACCGAGAACTCCAGAAACGATTCAGACGCCTTACCCAAGGCAGAAAATCGGTGTCCGAGTACTTTGACGAATTCGAGCACCTACGGAACAAGCTCGAAATGGATGACTCGGAAGAAAGCCTCATGGCTCAGTTTATCGACGGTTTACATCAGTCGATAGCGCGAAAGATCGAGCTGCAGCCTTATCACGACATTGGTGAGCTTTTCCATCTGGTGGTTCAGATCGAGAAGAGCAACCGGCGCAAGTCCTCAGCATCCATCCGACCAAAGAGCACTTGGGGTACTGGCCCCAAGACATTTGACCGCGCTGCCCCCACCGGTGACCCACGGCAGAGGAGTAAGGCCGTGGACAACAACGTGCCTACCAAGGCACCAACGACGACTTCCAGACCTAGTCCACCGACTTCTAACGCAGGTCAACCATATAATAGCAGCGCCATTACATGCTTTAAATGTAAGGGTATAGGGCACATGTCCCGCGAATGCCCTAACCAAAGGACTATGGTTTTGACTGCTTACGGAGACTACGACTCAGCAGATGAGGAAGTGGAGGATCCTTCCACGGCAGACCCCATGTCTGAAGGGGAAGTCGAATGCGCTGACTCAGGCGAGATGTAAATGATCAGGAGAGTTCTCAGCTCGCGACTAGAGCAAGAGGAGATTGAGCATCGTTAGAACATTTTCCACTCTAAATGCACCATCCTCGGAAAAGTGTGTTCTCTTATCATCGATGGGGGATCCTGCACCAATGCTGCTAACAAGTACATGGTAGAGAAACTTGGGCTACCAGTGACAAAACATCCGAAACCATATAGGCTTCGTTGGGTTAACAACAAGACAAAGCTGTATATCTTAGGACGATATCAGGACAAAGTTTTGTGCGACGTTGTCCCCATGTCAGCCGGACATCTCCTATTGGGACGACCCTGGCAGTTCGATAAAGAGACTACATATAATGGACGCACAAACTTCTACTCCTTCGTCCATGATAAACGTAGGTACAACCTGGCGCCTATGTCCCCACAAGAAGTGCACGGAATGCAATCCAAGATGGCTAAAGACCAGCATGCACGGAAATAAAACTTCCTCGTCAACGTAGCAGATATGAGGAAGGCGACTAGCACTACAGGCACTCAGCTCGTCCTCATGCTATACCAGGAGGTCTTGAGCGCATCCGAGGCCACAGCAGCATCCTACCTGCGGATGTCCAGTCCCTCTTGGACAAATACTCAGATGTATTCCCAGACGAGATCCCACCCTGATTGCCACCTCTCAGAGGCATTGAGCATCATATCGATCTCATCCCATGAACCCAAATGCCGAACAAACCAGCCTACAAGGTTACTCCAGAATAAGCCAAATAACTCGAGCAACAGATTCAAGATCTCATGTCTCAAAGCTACGTCAGATAAAGCCTTAGCCCCTGTGCAGTTCCCGTCCTCCTTGTGCCGAAGAAGGATGGAAGCTGGCGGATGTGCGTCGACTGTCGCGCCATCAACAACATCACTGTCAAATATCGGCATCCTATCCCGCGACTTGATGACATGTTGGATGAATTAAGTGGAGCCTCTGTCTTCTCCAAAATCGATTTAAAGAGTGGATATCATCAAGTCCGAATGCGAGAAAGAGATGAGTGGAATACAGCTTTCAAGACTAAGCAAGGTCTCTACGAGTGGTTGGTAATGCCCTTCGGCCTGTCCAACGCACCAAGTACCTTCATGCGTCTCATGAACCAAGTCCTCCGGCCATTCGTAGGGAAATTTGTCGTGGTATATTTTGACGACATACTCGTCTATAGTGCGTCCTACTCAGATCACTTGGAGCACTTCGAGACTGTGATCGTAACACTTCAGAAGGAACAGCTGTACGCAAACCTTAAAAAGTGTACCTTCTGCACGGATCAGGTTGTCTTCCTTGGATTCCTCGTGAGCTCGCAGGGACTTCGAGTCGACGAAGAAAAGATTCGTGCCATTCTGGAATGGCCCACGCCGACTAATGCCAGCCAAGTTCGGAGCTTTCATGGACTAACAAGCTTCTATAGACGATTTGTACGAGATTTCAGTACGATTGCCAGCCCATTGACAGCAACCATCAAGAAGAACCGAGATTTCAAGTGGGGCCCGGAACAAGAAAAGTCATTCCAGTTGTTGAAGGAGCGTCTCACACGCGCACCTGTCCTGACACTGCCAAATTTTGACAAGAACTTTGAAGTAGAATGCGACGCTTGAGGTGTAGGCATTGGAGCAGTCCTGACACAGGGTGGAAAACCTGGAAACATTACCTGCTCTCGAGAGAATGTGTCATACACATGGACCACCAGACACTTCAACACCTCAAGGGTCAGATGACGCTCAAGAAAAGACACGCTCGATGGCTGGAGTTTATCGAGACATTCCCGTACGTCATCAAGTACACGAAAGGTGCAGACAATGTCGTAGCTGATGCATTATCCCGCAGACACAGCCTGATTTTGGTCATGGAGTCAAAGGTTATGGGTTTTGAAATGCTCAAGGACCTCTACGCTGAAGATCACGACTTCAAGGAAGCTTTCAAGGAACATGGTCAGGGCAAGTACAGCCGCTTCTACTTGTTTGATGGATTCCTCTTCAAGGACAAGCGTCTTTGCATTCCCGGGGGATCGGTTCGCGAACTTCTCCTGGGCGTTGCCAAGACCTTGAGTATGCTCAATGAACACTTCTATTGGCCGCAACAACGCCGAGATGTGGAGGCCCATTGCGAGAAATGCCTTGTCTGCAAACTGTCTAAGTCTAAGATGCACCTCCAAGGCCCATACATGCCACTTCCGGTTCCGTCATTTCCTTGGACGGATATTTCGATGGATTTCGTGTTTGGTTTACCACAAGTCCATCACAAGGACTCCATCCTCGTCGTAATAGATCGTTTCTCTAAGATGGCACACTTCATACCATGCAGCAAGACGAACGATGCAATTCAGACGGCGAATTTATTCTTCTGAGTGATAGTCCGCTTTCACGGCATTCCCAGGACCATTGTGTCAGACAGGGACACTAAGTTCCTCAGTCATTTATGGCGAGTACTGTGGAAGAAACTTGGCACCAACTTACTCTTCTCTATGGCATATCACCCACAGACGGATGGTCAGACCGAGGTCGTCAACAGGACACTTTCCCAGATGCTGCGAGCAACAATTGGTCGTAATTTGAAGAACTGGCTCAAATATCTTCCCTATGTCGATTTTGCCTACAACAGAGCAATCCATTCCGGCATTAAGAAGACACCATTCGAGATCGTCTATGGCTTCAACCCCACTGACCCAATCGAGTTCGCCCCCATTCCAGACAGCAAAGCACGCCAACAAAGGCAGGAGGCACGTGGTTTTTAAAGAAGGAGATTGGGTCTGGTTACATCTGCGACCAGAACGTTTTCCCCAACGGCGCAAGAGAAAATTAGCACCACGAGGAGATGGCCCGTTCCGAGTCCTGCGGCGACTCAACGACAATGCCTATCAACTGGAACTCCCAGGTGAGTATAATGTTTCCACTACGTTTAATGTTGCTGACTTAGAGTTGTTTGATGGAGCAGAAGACTTTGCTTTGGAGACCAAAGCACCTGAAGAGGGAGGGAATGATGAGGACATCGTACCAACGACTGCACCACGAGTCCCACCAGGACCACTGACACGTTCCAAGGCTCGAGCTTTGGGAGACAAGTTCAACCAGCTAATGGAGCAGGCAGATGCCCAGGAGACCACGGATGAATACCCACCAGACGGCTCAGGAGTTCAGCAAGACCCGTTTGTTTCAGCTAAGGAACATTGGACGTTCCTACTCGAAGACTCTTCCACCTCTGGTGTCTTTACCATCACCATTTGGTAAAGACACCAAAAGACATGCTAAGAAATTATACTCTTTTTCCTATCTTCGGTTTTGTCCCACTGGGTTTTCTGGAGAAGGTTTTAATGAGGCAACAAGTGCGCATGATGACGAAGACTTGTTCACACAATCCGCCACCCTTCACAAGTCTTAGTCAAATTCGGCCTTATTTCATCAACAAGGCTTATCTATCTCATTTCTTCATTATTTATACTAAGTATGAGTTTAGGGCCTTAAGCCCATATTTTTATGTTTAAGTCATTAGGCCTTAAGCCATTGTTTTTCTACAGCAAAAAGAACTACATGCTGTTTTTATTTACATTACTTATTGTTTGGGTTAAACATCATGTTGTTTACCCTAAGTTGTAACTACAAGGCCTATATAAGCCTCACTACTTGCAAGTAATAAGACAACTTATATTTTAAAGAAAATAAACCCTAGATTCTTTGTCAACTGACGGCTGCCCTTCCTCTCTTGGAGAGCTGGTCTCGTTCTTCTTGTTACAAGAAGAACAACCTGGTGTATCACAAGTCTTCCGCAGCTTGTGTGGTTCTTTCAATCCACCCCATTCCACCCAACTCGCTTCTGAAGGTCTCGAGTTTCTCGATCAACAGTTGCACCACCACTAAGCTTACATCACTCTTACTCTAACTCTCTATTTGCTGATCCTTTAACTTTTGCACTAATAACAAATTCCAGTTCGAGAACTTACCCCAACCTCATGGATATTGATACTGATTCCGGTCCAAGAAGAATTAAGTACGAAAGTCAAATATCGGTTGATTGATAATCGATTCAAACTGTTGATCTTTCTTGAGGTCTAAGAAATCGAAACCCAGCGAAAGATGATCCGAGGATTTGAGCCGGAGAATCTAGATTGTTGATCGGCACTTTCTGTCAATCTTTCACGAGCTGATGATCCAAGAACCAGAGAATTTGAAGATCATCACTGTCTGTTGGGCTTACGTGAGGCATAAGCAATTAACACTTTGCGATTTGCAGAATCGGGAATTGAAATGCAAGATTCTGATCGATGATTCAAACAACTGAAGATCGGCGCCTCCTGATGACAATCCACTTGAAATCGACGAGGCAGGAGAATTAATTTGGAAGATCAAAGATTCACGAACCCAGATTTTTTGCGTGAATGGCCGTTTTCTAATTTTCTACCCAGAGAAGAAGGCTTTATGCCTTCGACGTGAATCAAGAACCAAAAAGAAAAGAAAAACTTTGAAGAATAAGGAGATTATGATCGAGATTGCTCTGATACCATGTGAGAATTTGAGAGAATGATTGAAGAATATAAGAGAATTAACAAGATTTAGAAAAAGAATGAGAAAGATTAGCCTAAGATTAGAGAGAGAATTCTATTTCAGAATAATAAGAATGAATGAAGTATATATCACATAAGCTAAAGCAAGAGTACATGAGGTTTATATAGTAGATCACAAATTATTGAGTGACCATAGCCTTACACCTTATCCACGAATTATAAAAACTTCTTCTTACTTAGAATATCTAAAAAATACTTCAATCCTACAAGTATAACTCCTTTCTCTACAGCTTCACTGACATTGTGGCAGTCAACTTCAATGTGCTTAGTCCTCTCATGGAATATTGAGTTGGAGGCTATATGGATGGCTGCTTGATTGTCACAGTGCATTGTGATGGGAGTGTTGACTTCAATTCCTAAGTCTTGGAGAAGTGCTTTGATCCATATGGATTCGGTAGTCAACTTCCTCATTGCCCTATATTTTTGCTTCAACACTTGAACATGACACAACCTTCTGCTTCTTGGTTTTCCAGGTAACAAGACTTCCTCCAATGAAAGTGCAATATCCAGTGGTAGACTTCCTATCTTGTCTGTCTCCAGCCTAATCAGCATCACAGTATCCCACAATCTTAGTGTTCTTATTATTTCCCATCCAGATTCCTTGAGCATGAGTTCCTTTGAGATATCTTAGGATTCGATCTATCATCCTCCAATGGCACATCTTAGGCGTTTGCATATGCTGACTTACCTGATTCACAACAAAGAACAAATCAGGTCTGGTGACAGTAAGATAAATTAGCTTACCAACTAATCTCCTATAGAGTTTAGCATCCTTAAAGTCGTCTTCATCATGCTCCCCCTTAGTTCCAACTATGTAGCCCTCTTCTAATGGAGTTTTAGCTTCCTTGGCTTGTAGCATTCCTGCATCTGTTAGTAAATCAAGAATATACTTCCTCTGAGAGATAAACAAACCATCATTAGTCCTGCACACTTCAATTCTAAGAAAATATTTGAGTTCTACAAGATCTTTAATGTCAAAAAGGGATTTCAAATATTCTTTAGTAGAAAGAATTCCTACCTTGTCATTCCCTGAGATGATAATATCATGTACATAGATGAGAATGACAACTATACATGCTTGGCTCTGAAGTGTGAACAAGGTATGATCAGCTTCTGATCTTCTAAATCATTTATCTCTCAGTGTTAACACTCAATTTGTGATACCAAGCTCTAGGAGACTGTTTAAGACCATAGATTGCCTTTCTCAATCTTAGAAGTTTCCCTGGAGCAACCGTGTCTTCAAGGCCAGGTGGTGGTGTCATGTACACCTCTTCTTCTAATTCTCCTTGAAGGAAGGCATTCTTGACATCTACCTGCCATAGATCCCATTCTAAATTGGTGGCGAGGGATAGGATGACCCTAACAGTGTGAAGCTTGGAAACTGGAGCAAAGGTGTCCCTATAGTCATCCCCATACGTCTGAGTGAAGCCCCTGGCTACATGCCTTGCCTTGTATCTCTCAATTTACCCAATGCTTTTGTATTTGATTGTGAATACCCATCTGTAGCTTACTGCCTTCTTGCCTTTTGGTAAATCAGACTCATCCCAAGTATGATTCCTCTCCATAGAAAGTTTTTCATCAATGACAGCTTCTTTCCATACTTTATGATCCTTAGCCTCATCATAATTCTTGGGCACAAATTCATGATCCAGTTTTCAATGAAAGCTTGATGTTCCTGAGGGATGTGCACAATGTTACATACTGCCTTTTCTGGATGTGCCACGGCCTGATTGTTGTAGTAAACCCTGGTGTTCTTCCAGTGTCCAGGTGGAAACTTTACCCTCTTACTCCTTCTTAGCTCAACCGCACCTTCTTCTTCTTCTTGATCGGCTTGGTTGTTTCCTTGTGGAGCTGATGATGAAGATGTAGATATCTGTTGCTGTCCTTGGATGTCCTGATTGTGAGCTTCTGAGTATTCAGGAATATCATTGCCCCCTTCATGATCAGGACTATCACTTGGTTCATTCGGCCATGTTGCTGATTCTTCTGAAACTGGTGCTATAGGAGTGGAAGCCTGCCGAGGAGGGGAACCATAATGCTGGAGACCAAGATCCTCTAGTAACTGTCTAAGACTGAAGGCTCTATCTTCTGAGGGTGATGAAATATCTTTAATGTCCTCCCACTTCTGTCCATCATAAAAACTTCTATTCTCTAGGAAATGAACATCCTGTGACACCATGACTCTCCTAGTATCTGGTACATAGCACTTGTAGCCTTTCTGTGTTGGAGAGTACCCAAGAAAAATGGCCCTTATACTCTTTGCATCCAACTTATTTCTGTGATCACCTGGAATATAGACAAAACACACACATCCAAACACCCTTAGATGATTAAGAGAAGGTTTAGTCTTATTAAGTACCTCAAAGGGTGATTGATCTTGTAGAATGCGAGTATGTGTTCTGTTGATGAGATAACATGCTGTGATAACTATTGAGCAAGGCAATGACTTGAGCATCACGGCTCACCTTAAGCATTGCAGTCCAAGAATCGCCAAGTTATTGTGTGCAGCCCATTCTGGAATAGTTTATATGAGCAGCCCACACTAAATCTGTGCAATAGAGCTTAGGCCCGTTAATGAAGATGGTATGCACCAAGGGAAAGCTTCTAGAAGGGAAGGATGGCCACAAGATAAATCACGAGTGGATGAAGCCGTTTATGAGAGGTCACTTTCACCTTGGGCCTGCCTCCATGTCGCTTTCTCTTGTTTGAATTCTCCCATGTAAGTCTGCCTATATTTGGAACTTCTCCCACATTGTAACAGATACACTTTTATGAAATAAACTGCTTACTCCTTATTCTCTTTGTTTCTCTCTTATTCTTTTTGTCGAGTTCATCATGAAACTCTTATTCTCTACACTTCTCTCCTCTTAGATCCGCAAATTCAACATGGTATCAGAGCACTTTGATCCATAATCATTTTCTAGACTCTGTCATACTCTGAACTCTTTAAACTCACACGCCATTACTCTCCCTACTTAAGAACATTCAAAACCTGGGTTCATCCGCTATTAACCAGTGGTTAACAGCAAAATCTCTCCACATATCTTCCCTATTTCACTTCAAATCTCTCTAGGTGTGTAACATACATTCAGGCTCTTTAAATAAACTCTCCTATCTTACTCACTCTAAGACTGTGACAATCCTCAAAACATTCATTTCGTGTTGAGTTGTGAGAAGGTAGGACTGGTTATTTCTTGAGATTACTATTCCCATTGTTCAATTCATACTTTCAGACAAGTCCACCACAAATCGTGTCCTTAAACTCCTAGCCATCTCTCTTTAACCGCTGGACAATAGTATTACCCAGTGGTCCATACATTTGAAATTCAAAATCCATAAGAAGCCGCCATGGACAACAACAAACAACTGGTTATTCCCATCATCCTTAAGGGACAAAACTACTTGCTGTGGTCCAGGAAAGCAAGGACCGCGTTGTGTAGCCGCGGACTTTGAGAGCATACTCACAAAACTTATTCCTCAAAGGAAAACTCCACAGAGAAGGAAGAAACGGTTACCCTGGCTGAAGAAACCAAATGGTTTCAAGAAAACCAAACCGTGCTAGCCATACTTCGAAGCTCTCTTGAGATTTCTATCCTTGAAGCCTATTCCTACTGTGAAACCGCCAAGGACCTTTGGGAAACACTCAAGAACATGTATGGCAATGTATCTAATCTAACTCGGGTGTTTGAGATTAAAAGATCACTCACCACACAGCCTAGAAGATGAAGACTATACCAAGCATCTTGGCAAGTATCATGCATTATGGGCAGAGCTAGAAGCGCTAAGACTCAACTCTTTGGACCAGGCAGTTCTACTTGAAAGGAAGGAACAAGATCGTGTGTTTGGACTCTTGCTCACCTTGAAGCAATGTACAATGACTTAATCAAGCATCTCCTAAGGTCAGACAAGCTTCCAAGCTTTGATGAGGTGTGTGCCCAAATTCAGAAAGAACAAGGATCACATGGCCTGTTTGGTGGAAAAGGAGAACTTCTCACTGCCAACAAAGTCATGTTCAGACATGATGATAAGAAGCCATGGATATGTGACTATTGCAAAAGAAAGGAGCATAATAAGGGGCAGTGCTGGATCCTTCACCCTCATCTCAGGCCAAGCACACCAAGGCCTCCCATCAACCACCCCTTCAAAGATTTCCAAGGTGGTTCCAAAGCAAATTTCAGCCAGAACACACCAAGTGAACAAGGACAAGCTGGTCCATCAAAGAGGCATGAAGATGGAACGACTATGACTGCGGATGGCACAACCCCTCATGGACCATCACCAAATGACATAATGCGCAGATCAGACTTGGAAGTCATCCTCCAGTCCATTGCATCCCTAAAAGAGTCTGGTATCTCTCTCTACTCTCATAGACCTAGTAAGGCTTTAGTTGTTGACTCAGGGGCTTCACAACACATGATTTGTAACCCTGACCTGTTAAACAACCTAGAACCGGCTCTAGATAATGTTGAAATAGCAAATGGAGAAAGAATACCAGTTAAAGGAATAGGCAACCTTAAGCTATTTGATAAAAAAAATATAAAGCTCTCTTTATGCCTAGTTTCACATCTAATCTATTATCTGTAAAGAGGGCCACTACTGACCTAAACTGTTATACCATATTCAGTCCTAACAATGTTCATTTTCAGGATATTGAGAGCATGAGGCTGCTTGGAAAAGGAGTAGCTAAAGATGACCTATATGTTCTGGAAGATACCTCCCTTAATAGTTTACAATTTGTTCCTTTTAAATCATGTTTTTCGGTTAAGCTTGATGCAATGTGGCATGCTAGGTTAGGTCACCCTCATTTTCGTGCATTGAAGCTTATGCTACCCAATGTTTCTTTTGAGAATTCTAGTTGTGAAGCTTGTATTCTAGGGAAACATTGCAAATCCGTTTTTCCTAAATCTACCACCATCTATGAGAAATGTTTTGATTTAATCCATTCAGATGTTTGGACTTCACCTTGCATATCTAGAGATAACAACAAATATTTTGTGACTTTTATAGATGAGAAGTCTAAATACACATGGCTCACTTTACTACCATCTAAGGATCTTGTCTTTGAAGCATTCAAAAAATTTCAAAACTATGTCACTAACCATTACCAAGCTAACATTAAAATTTTGAGAACAGAAAATGGAGGTGAATAAATAAGTCATCAGTTTAAGGAACATCTTACCAAGCATGGGATATTGCATCAAACTAGTTGCCCATACAATCCACAGCAGAATGGCGCGGCTGAAAGAAAGAATAGGCATCTCATGGAGGTGGCCCGTTCCATGATGTTCCACACCAATGTACCCAAACATTTTTGAGGAGATGCGGTCATGACCGCTCGCTATCTGATCAACCGCATACCCACCAGAATCTTGGATGATCAATCCCCATTTCAGGTCCTTAACCAAAACTCCACCAGTAGTTGATCACCTTAGGGTATTTGGATGTGTGTGTTTCGTGTTGATTCCAGGATAACTAAGGAACAAGTTGGAAGCTAAGAGCACAAGGTGTATCTTTATTGGCTACTCATCCAATCAGAAAGGATACAAGTGCTTTGATCCAACTACTAATAGAACCATGGTCTCCAGGGATGTGAAGTTCTTAGAGGAACAGGGATATCATGACAAACATGATTGGGCCAGCCTGAAAGATCTTGCCAAGCCCTCATACCAAGCAGCCAGTCTTCGCTTCCTCCTAGACCACTTAGATCATCATATGCCTTCTCCACCATCGGGACAACAACCACAGCCTCCACCACCATCAGACCATACCCATGCCGCTCAACCGACTCCTGGTCCATCAACTCAACATGAAGACTCTCCAGGAGTATCTCAACTGGACCTTTCTCAAGTGGACTCCTCCTCCTCGAGACCAGGACAAGCTGGGGTAGTAGATGAAAAAGTTTTTCCTAACACAAGTCCTTAGGCGAAGTACTAGACTAAGAAGGAATCCATCCGACTGGATCAATACCAGAGTTAGCTACAATGCTCATGCCGTGGCTCATCCTATTCAGGCGACATGCTCTCTTGCCCTTGTCCCATTTGATCACCAGGCCTTCCTTAGGAAGATTGAGAAAGACACCATCACTTCGTCCTATGAAGAGGCTACACAAATGAAGGTTTGGCGAGATGTTGTGGCTGATGAAGTGGGGGCTATGGAACGCAATCAGACATGGGATGAATCCATTCTCCCTAAAGGCAAAAGTGCAGTCAGCTCCAAATGGGTGTTCACCATCAGGTACAAGAGCAATGGAGACATTGAACGTTCCAAGACCAGGATAGTAGCTCAAGGGTTCACTCATACGTATGGCCAAGACTATGGAGACACATTTGCACCAGTGGCTAAGCTACCCACTGTGAGGGTTGTACTATCTCTTGCCACCAACTTGTCATGGGAATTATGGCAAATGGACGTCCGAAATATCTTTATTCAGGGGGAGCTTGAGGATGAGGTCTACATGACACCACCTCCGGGACTTGATGAACTTGTTGCACAAGGCAAGGTTCTACGCCTAAGGAAGGCCATCTATGGCCTTGAACAGTCTCCTTGGGCCTCGTACCACAAGCTCACTTCACCATTAGGGACCATGGCTTTCGATGCTCAGAGGCTGACCACACATTGTTCACCCTTCAGAATGACCAAGGTATAGTAGTTGTCCTTATCTATGTAGATGATTTCATCATCTCAGGAGACAACCAGGTTGGTATTCAAACTACTAAGTCCTTTCTCAAATCCACATTTAACATCAAAGATTTAGGGGAACTCAAGTATTTTCTTGGGACAGGATATCTTGATGCCAAACCAGCTAAGTCACCATTGGAAGATGGGTACAAGGTCATTCGAGAGGGGGAGAACGCCGATGAGCCCTATGAAGATGTTGCCCAATACAGATGCCTTGTAGGTAAGCTAATATACCTAACTATCACTAGACATGATCTATGCTTTGTTGTGAATCAGGTCAGTCAGCACATGAAGACTCCTACAAGGCATGACTGGAACATGGTTGAAAGGATCTTGAGGTATCTTAAAGGGAGCTTAGACCGCGGCATTTGGATGGGCAAGAACCAGGACACAGAGATCGCTGGGTATTGTGATGGGCAAGAACCAGGACACAGAGATCCACAACTGACTATTGTATCTTCATAGGAGGCAACTTGGTCACTTGGAAGACCAAGAAGCAAAAAGTGGTGGCATGCTCAACAGCTGAAGCAGAATACCGTGCAATGAGAAAGTTGACAAACGAAATGACATGGCTGAAGGCACTCCTCAAAGATCTCAATATTGATCAGGACACTCCAATCACTATGCACTGTGACAACCAAGCAGCCATCCATATTGCAACTAACTCAGTTTTTCACGAGAGAACCAAACACATAGAGGTGGACTGCTACAAGGTCAGAGAAAATATTGAAGAAGGAGTGATTCTCCCATGTTATACAAGAAGCGAAGACCAACTTGCTGACATCTTAACCAAAGCTGCTAACCTCAAGGTTTGCTCTCACATCTATAGCAAACTTGGGCTGATAGACCTACCACAACCATAAGCTGTCCTTCCCTTACCTATAGACATCACACTCTTTTTCTCTCATCATAGTTTTTCTCCAAAAGTTGTTTTTCGATGAGTTTTTAATGAGATGATGCTCTGTGGGTTTCCAATTCTAATTCTAAGCTTGAGGAGGAGTATTGAGCAAGAAAATGACTTGAGCATCACGGCTTACCTTAAGCCTTGCAGTCCAAGAATCGCCAAGTGATTGTGTGCAGCACATTCTGGAATAGTTTATATGAGCAGCCCACACTAAATATGTGCAATAGAGCCTAGGCCCGTTAAGGAAGAAGTTATGCACCAAGGAAAAGCTTCTAGAAGGGAAGGATGGCCACAAGATAAGTCACGAGTGGATGAAGCCGTTTATGAGAGGTCACTTTCACCTTGGGCCTGCCTCCATGTCGCTTTCTCTTGTTTGAATTCTCCCATGTAACTCTGTCAACTTCTCCCACATTGTAACAGATACACTTTTATGGAATAAACTGCTTACTCCTTATTCTCTTTGTTTCTCTCTTATTCTTCTTGTCGAGTTCATCATGAAACTCTTATTCTCCACACTTCTCTCCTCTTAGTTCCGCAAATTCAACAACAACCGCATCACTCCAAAACCTTTTTGGAACATGCATATGGAACATTAACGTCCTAGCCACCTCCATCAAGTGTCTATTTTTCTTCTCTGCTACACCATTCTGTTGGGGAGTTTAAGGGCAGCTTGTCTGATGTGCAATTTCTTTTTAAGAAAGAAAGTGTCTGAATGCATGGCTAACGTATTCCCCACCATTATCTGACCTTAAAAATTTGATCTGAACATTATACTGGTTAGAAATGTGAGATTGAAAGTTCTTAAAAGCTTTTAAGATCATATCATTCGATGGAAGCAAAGTGATCCAAGTGTATTTTGATTTCTCATCTATAAAGGTAACAAAGTATTTGTGATTATATCTTAATTCACATGGGGGTGTCCAAACATCAGAATGAATAAGTTCAAAACATTTATTGTAAACCGTATTAGATAAGGGAAATATACTCTTACAATGTTTGCAAGAATACAAGCTTCACATGAGTTATTATTAAATGAAATCTTAGAGAATACAAGTTCTAAAGCTTTCAAGTGGGGGTGTCCTAGTCTAGCATGCCATAAACTATTTTCATGACTAGAAGCATTAAGACTAGAAGAGTTATTAACAACAAAACTACTAGAAGCTAATGATAAAGGCCGGAGATTTTCAAGCACATATAAGTCATTCTTGGTTCCTCCTCTGCCAAGTACTTTATTGGTTTCAATATCATGAAAGAAGAAGTCATTAGGCCCAAAAGTAGCATAGCAATTAAGACCAGTGGTTGTTCTTTTCACAGATAACAAATTTGAGGTTAATGATGGCATAAAGTATTAAACTACACACGACAGCAGCTTAGCAAGGAGAAGGCCCAACTAACTTAGGCTTGGAGCAGGAATACTTAAGGAAGCCCAAGCCCAACCAGAAGACTTCTACAAGAAAGATACAGGCGGCTGGGAGACTTTAATGGCCTTGGATGTCGATTAATCAAGTTTGTAAAGGAAGTTAATTGCTTCCCCTTTTAGATTTAGGCAACAAATAGTTTATGGAAAGTAAATATGTGAGCCTAATTAATGTAATTAATGTATTTATTGTAACTTAGGCTATTAATACTCTAACCTATGTAACTAATCTGTCAAGGAAATACAATCCTCCTTCTTTACTCTAGCAGCCGCAATCTCTCTTACTCCATCACGAAATTCTCTCCATCTCTCATAATCTCTACTTCTGTTCTTCTTAAACTCTCTCTAATACTTCATATAATCCGCATATTCTTACATGGTATGAGAGCCTTGGCTATTATAATCTCAAAATCTCTGTGCACTCTTGAAATAAATCCTCATAATCTCCTCACTCTGAGATTGAACAATCCTCAAATCCTTGTGGTGCTGAGTTGTGAGAGGTTAGGATTATTTATTTCTTGAAAACACTTCATCCTACTCTTTCATCAGTTAAATCGTTTGTAATCATCATGGAAGGCACAAGAGTTTTTGTTCCAGTAACTTTGAAAGGGGTTAATTACCTCCTATAGGCTAGAACCACCAAGACAGTGCTATGTAGCCGTGGGTTATGGAGTCACATCCTTAGGAGTGAAGCACATAATGCCACGGTTGAAGGAACTGGTCAGGAAGTGGCTATCACAAATGAAGACAGGTGGTTTCAAGAAGACCAACTAGTCCTATCTGTGATTCAAAACTCACTTGAATCAACTATCCTTGAAGCATACACCTACTGTGAGTACTCCTACTGTGAGACAGACCAGACAAAGAGCTTTGGGAGACACTTCAAAACATCTATGGCAACACCTCTAATCTCAGCCGTTTGTTTGAAGTTAAGAAAGTCATCAATGAGTTAACTCAAGAAGACATGGAGTTCACTCAACACTTTGGTAAATTCAGATCATTATGGGCTGAACTTGATATGCTTAGACCAAGCACAATGGATCCCATGGTTCTGAATGAGAGGCGTGAGCAAGATAAAGTCTTTGGACTTCTCTTGACTTTAAACTCCTCCTACATTGATCTCATCAAACATCTCCTAAGGTCAAACACTCTTCAAACCTTGAAGAAGTGTGCAATAAGATTCAGAAGGAACAATGTTCACTTGGTTTCTTTGGAGGCAAATGAGAACTCATCTCAGCCAACAAAGCAGCTGTGTACCATAAGGGAGGCTTAAATCGTGGAGAAAAGAGGGCATATTGTGACCACTGCAAGAAGGAAGGGCATACCACGAACAAGTGCTGGATCCTCCATCTATACTTAAAGCCAAAAGTGGGAAACCAACCAAGAGCCAACCTCACTCAAGAAGTAACTCTTGAACCAAGGAACAAGGCAAGCCCAAGCTCATTCATGCCAATCACTGAGGGAGATGGGAAAGCACTTGCAACATTCCAACAAGAGTTTGTGAAGAAATCCGACCTTGATGCACTGGTCAAGGCACTCAAAGAATCAAACCTCTCTGGTAACTCATTCCAAGCATTAAATACCTCTAAACAACTTATTGTAGACTCAGGAGCCGTTCATCATATGAGTAGTGATAGGAATCTAATGAGCAATATAGAACCGGCTTTAGGAGATGTATTAATAGCTAATGGAGATAAGATACCAATTAGAGGAATTGAGAACCTTAAGTTGTTTAATAAAGAATCAACTGCCTTTTATATGCCTACATTCACCTCCAACTTACTAAGTGTTAAGAAGACAACCTTTGATCTTAATTGCTATGCAATCTTTGGTCCTAATGATGTTTATTTTCAGGATTTTAAGACCAATAAAGTTCTTAGAAAAGGAGTGTCCAAGAATGATTTGTATGTACTTGAAGACATACAACCAGACTCAACTCTATCTATTGCTTTTAATTCTATTTTAAATAAGGCTAATAGTTCTATTTGACATTCAAGACTAGGACATTCCCATTCTAGGGCCTTAGAACTATTGTTGCCAAGCATGTCTTTTAAAAATAATGAATGTGAAGCTTGTAGAGCTTAGGATATTCAAATGCTTCTCTTTCTGGCTACCCCTCAGTTTCAGCTTTGTATCCTTCCTCTAATGGAGTTCTAGCCGCCTTTGCCTCCATCATTCCTGCATTGGTTAGTAAGTCTCCAACATACTTTCTTTGTGAAATAAACAATTCATCTTTGAACCTGCATACTTCAATACCCAAAAAATATTTGAGTTCACCAAGATCCTAAATATCAAACATAGACTTAAGGTATTCTTTTGTATAAGCAATTCCTACCTTGTCATTCCCTGAGATGATAATATCATCCACATAGATGAGAATGACAACTATACCTTCTTGGCAGTGGAGGGTGAACAAGGTATGATCAGATTCAGATCTCCTAAGGCCTCTGTCTCTAAGAGTGACATTCAGCTTGTTGTACCAAGCTCTACGGGACTGCTTTAATCCATAGATTGCCTTTCTAAGTCTGAGGACTTTCCCTGGTGCCACTGAGTCTTCTAATCTAGGTGGTGGAGTCACATAGAGTTCTTCTTCCAGTTCTCCTTGAAGGAATGCGTTTTTGACATCCATTTGCCAAATCTCCCATTCCAAGTTTGCAGCGAGAGAAAGAACAACTCTGATTGTGTGCATCTTTGCCACAGGGGCAAATGTGTCTCTATAATTATCTCCATATGTCTGTGTGAAGCCTCTTGCAACTAATCTGGCCTTGTGTCTTTCAATCTCTCCATTGCTTCTGTACTTAATAGTAAAGATCCATATGGAGCTTACGCCTTCTTTCCTTTGGGTAAGTCTGATTCATCCCATGTATTATTCTTTTCCATTGCTTTCCTTTCATCCCCTACTGCATCCCTCCAGACCTTAATGTCCTTGGCTTCATCATAACTTCTTGGCACAAGTTCTTGATCTAAGCTTCCAATGAACACTTAATGTCCTTGAGGAATTTGTACCAAATTACACACAGCTTGAGCAGGATGAGCCACCACATTATTGTTGTAGTAACCCCTGGTATTCTTCCAATTTTCAGCTGGAAACCATTGCCCAGTGCTCCTTCGGAGTTCTAGAGGTGCTTGGTTCTGAGTGGAGCCTTGAATGGGATCATGATCATGAGTACTTCCTGAACTTGATCCAACTTCTGATTCTTGAATGGGACTGATGGAGCCATGAGTGCTTCCTGAGCTTGATCCCACTTCTGAGTTCCTTTGTGTATTACCACCAGTCTCAGCCCGTTCTTCTTCTGGTTCTGAATTCCTTTGACTATGGTTTGGACCGGCAGCTGATGAATCCTCTTGATCATGACCAGAGACACGTTGCTCCCCCTCAGGATGAAGAGGATGAAGAAGGTGAGAACTAGGAGAACTCTGTGGTGATGAGAGCCCAAGTCGTTCCAGGATTTTCTTTAAGTTCTCAGCTCGATCTGAGGGGTTAGAACAGATATCTTTGATAGAATCCCATGTACCATCCTCAAAATAAGTAGTAGACTCTAATAACTTGACATCCAGGGATATAAGAACTCGATTTGCCTCAGTATTGTATCACTTATAGCCCTTTTGAGTTGTTGAATATCCAAGGATTATGGCTTTAGTGCTTTTGGCGTCTAGTTTGGTCATTTGTTCTCCTGGAATCAATACATAGCAAACACATCTAAAAACTCTAATATGGTCAAGTTGAGGTTTAGATTTTGTAACTACCTCGAATGGGGATTGGTCTAGTAAGGCCTTGGTTGGAATTCTGTTATCAGGTAGCAAGCAGCTAATAATACGTTTCCCCAGAATCGTTTAGGCACCTTCATATGAAACATCATAGCTCTAGTGACTTCCATAAGGTGCATATTCTTTCTTTCAGCAACTCCATTTTGCTGGGGAGTATAGGGGCAGCTGGTCTGATGTTCAATGCCCTGCTTGTTGAGATAATGCTTAAATGCTTGGTTAGTATACTCTCCTCCATTGTCTGATCTAAGACACTTAACCTTTGCATCATATTGGTTAGTAACATATTTATTAAAACTTATAAAGGCTTCAAGAACTCTACCCATAGATGGCATTAAAGTTATCCAAGTGTATTTAGATTTTTCATCAATGAAACTAACAAAGTATTTTTGATTGTCTCTACAGGAACATGGGGCAGTCCAAACATAAGAGTTAACAAGATCAAAGCAGTTTTCATATATTGTTTTAGACTTAGGAAAAACAGACCTACAGTGTTTTCCAAGGATATAAGCTTCACATAGATCATTATTAAAAGACATCCTAAGAAACATTGTTTCTAAAACTTTAAGATGAGGATGACCAAGCCTAGCATGCCACAAATCATCATTCATCTTAGAATTATTCAAATTGGAAAGACAAGTAACTAAGCGGCTAGGACAAAGGTCTTCAAGCACATAAAGATCATTTCTTGTGACACCTTTTCCAAGAACCTTCTGAGTCTCAATATCCTGAAACACAAAATCATTAGGCCCAAAGAGAGCATGAAATTTAAATCTGTTGTGGCTCTTTTAACAGATAAAAGGTTTGAAGTAAATGATGGCATGTAGAAAGCTCTTGATTCTTTGTTGAATAGCCTAAGATCTCATATTCCTTCTATTGGCACATTAGTGCCATTTGCAATCAGAACATTTCCTATGGCTGGTTCAACATTTTTAATCAAGTTTAGATCACTTATCATATGATGAGATGCTCCTGAGTGTACTATCAATGGTTTAGACTTAGAGAATGCATTAAATGAACATGAAGTGATCTACCAACAACAACATTACTAGAGTTGTCTTTTAAGGCTTTGATGAGAGCTTCTAGATCAGATTTCTTGACATACTCAGACTGGACCGGTTGATAAGACACGATTTGAGCTGGTTGAACTGGAGTTCCTCCACTAGTCCCAGATGAATTTGATGAGCTTGCTGGAACATTAGTTAGTTGATAAGGGAGGCCCTTCCTGTGGTAATGTCATATCTCCTGTGTGTAGTGAGCTCTGGGAGGTTCCTTCCATTTGCTTGGTTTTAAATGTGGATGGAGAATCCAACACTTGTCTTTTGTATGCCCTTTCCTTTTGCAATGATCACACACAAAGTTCTTCTTCTCATTTGGCTTGTAAAATCCTTTGTTGGCCGTGATTGTTTCTTCTGCTTGCTTGTAGATGCCTTTATGAGTTGTGATTAGCTCTCCTTTCTTTCCAAATAGACCATTTGATCCACATTCCTTCTGAATTTGAGAACATACATCTTCAAGGGATGGAAGCTTGTCTGATCGAAGGATATGTTTGATTAAATCATTGTAGGCTGGACTTAGGATCATAAGGAGGCTGAACACCTTTTCCTGCTCGCGCCTTTCTTTGATGACTTCTGGATCAAATGAGGTTGGCCTAAGCATGTCAAGTTCTGCCCAAAGAGAACTAAACTTACCAAAGAGAACTGTGAAGTCAGAATCTTCTTGGTTGAGGTTATTAATAGCTTGTTTGACTTGGAAGATGCGGCTGAGGTTTGAGGTGTTGCCATAGACTTTCTTGAGAATCTCCCAAAGTTTCATTGAGGTCTCCCAGTGAGAGTATGATTCTAGGATAGGACCATCTAATGAATTTTGAAGAATTGAGAGAACATATAGGTCTTCTTGGTGTCATTTTCTTTCATCAGTTATCACCATTTCTTCTCCTTCTTCATTTTGAATTAGACAGGGAGGGGATTCATTTAAAAGGAGATGATCTCCAAGCCCTCTACCTCCTAAGGCTGTTTTAATCATTCGAGACCACAATACATAGTTGAGGCCTTTGAGAATGACAGGAACTGAGATTTGCCGAGAGTTTTCCATCCTTTAAGTTTTAAGGATCGTACAAATGGAGAATGATGCTTGAAACTCACGTTTTGCTTTAAGATGGGTAAGACTTGACCGGAGAGTGATCAGAGTGAGATTGGAAGCTTGAGATGAGCTGAAATGAGCTGTCTTTAGCTTGATTATATTCCTGGTGCGAAAAGATGAGAGGAGATGTACGGATGTACGGATGACAAACCCTTTTTCGTAATTTTGAAATAGTGTCCAAGACTTCTTCTTTGTGATTTCAGGATCTAAATCAGCTGAGAAACTTGGGAAATGTTGGAAAAACGGCAAGAAAGGAGTAGACTTTGATGGGTTTTGATGAGTTGTACGGCCACTGGGTTTTGCGTGAGCTTTGGAGAAGATGAGTACGGCCCTTTTAAAATGGCTGTCAAGAACAATCCTTTCTTTACTTCTAATGACCCGGTTGCTTTTAATGAATGAATACGACTTCTTCTTCTTCCTTGGAGCTGAAAGACCCTTAGACCGTGAGCTTATGAAGTGTTTGGTCCGTACAACGATAGCGAAACAGAGGAACTAAGAGAATAAGCTACTAAGACACAAGAAATAACCACATTTAATCTTCCTCAACTCATCACCCATGGTTCTGAGGATCTTAGATCTTAGAGAGGATAGGTTAAGACATGATTATTTTCAAGGTAAGTGTTTGGTTCTTAGCTAGGATTCAAATACGAAAGCAAGAAGAGATTTTTCGGATTAAGAAGAGTGAAAGAGAGATTGCTCTGATACCATGAAAGTTTTAGAGAAAGTTTAGTGAGTTTTAGGGAGTTTTAGAGTTTAGAGAGATTTAGGGAGTTTAGGGAGTTTGGAGAGTAGAGAGATTTTCGAAACCATGTTTTTATTCATTATACTTGCTTGAATACATTGAAGACCATAAAGTTCCTTTTTATTCATGAATGGATAAACCTAGAACAATCTACTTTAGGTATAAGGCGCCTCCTTTCCCCTTTGTGCTGGCACTTCCCTTTTGTGCTGGTGTGTATGAGTTATCACTTGAATTGCCTTGGGTCTTCTAGAAGCTCCTTACTAGCCGTTGGATATGGCACTTTCATTCTTGGTAGATTGTTCCTTGATTCCAACACACTTATCTTTAGTGTGTCCTCTTCGTTTGCAATAATCACAGGCTAATCCCTTCTTGACCTCTGGTTTGTGCCACACCTTGTGGGCAGTAACAATATCTCCTTTGTTTCCAAATAGACTTTGGGATCCTTGTTCTTTCTGAATTTTAGCACACACATCTTCAAGACTTGGTAATCTATCTTCACTAAGAAGATGTTTAATGAGATCTGTTGAAATTAAGGAGTGTTTATGAAGGCTAAAGGGAGAAAGGTTCTAGAAGGGGACTGGATAAGGTTATGATGAAGACATCGTACCAACGACTGCACCACAAGTTCCACCAGGACCACTGACACGCTCCAATGCTCGAGCCTTGGGAGACAAGTTCAACCAGCTAATGGAGAAAGCAGACGCCCAGGAGACCACGGATGCAAACCCACCAGACGGCTCAGGAGTTCATCAAGGCCCATTTGATTCAACTAAGAAACATTGGAGGTTCCTACTCGAAGACTGTTCCACCTCCGGTGTCTTTACCATTACCATTCGGTAAAGACACCAAAAGACGTGATAAGAATTTGTACTCTTTTTCCTGTCTTCGGTTTTGTCCCACTGGGTTTTCCGGAGAAGGTTTTAATGAGGCAACACTCTTAGTGCGCAAGACGACTAAGACTTGTTCACATAATCAGCCACCCTTCACAAGTCTTAGTCAAATTCGGCCTTATCTCATCAACAATGTTTATCTATCTCATTTCTTCATTATTTAGACCTAGTATAAGTTTAGGGCCTTAAGCTCATATTTTTGATGTTTAAGTTATTTAGCCTTAAGCCCATTTATTTCTACAGCAAAAAGAACTACATGTTGTTTTTATTGGCACTACTTGTTGTTTGGGTAAAACATCATGTTGTTTACCCTAAGTTGTAACTACAAGGCCTATATAAGCCTCATCACTTGCAAGTAATAAGAGAACACGATTTTTGCAAACATAAACCCTAGTCTCATTTTCAATTGACGGCTGCCTACTCCCCTTGGAGAGTTAGCCTCTTCTTCTTGTTCCAAGAAGAACAACTTGGTGTATCACAAGTCTTCCACAGCTTGTGTGGTCCTTTTAATCCACCCCTTCCATCCAACTCACTTCTGAAGGTCTCGAGTTTCTCGATCAGCAGTAGCACTACCACTAAGCTTACATTATCTGGTAACAGAGCCTAAAAGCTCTTAAACATCAGGTTGATTCTATCCTCTTGTTTTGTGATTTTTTATTGTCTTTGTTCAACAGTTTTTGGCTTTTGATTGTGTTTTTTTTCTCTTTCCCCTGAGGTTCTCGGTAAGAAGGAGAAGAATCAATTCATCTACCACAAAACATCCTACAAAAAAAATACAAAAAAAAAATCAGGTTCTATCAATCCTTTTCTTTGTTTTTCATATTTACAAAAAAAAATTGTTTCATTGTTTAATTATTGCTAGAATATTTTTTTTAAGAAAAGAAAAACAAAATATATATTGTTTAAGTTGTTAAAACAAATTAGAGTTTCTAGAAAAACTCACCTAGAGCACTTGTGTCTCCTTAAAAATCGTGAGTCCATAAGGGTTTGTGTTGCTTGCTTACTGCTTACCTTTCAAGTCTAGGTTTTCTAGTTGTGTCGTATCCGCATTCTAGGTCTAGGGTTCCTTTGGTTGTGTCATGTCTAGTCTTGTTCCTAGGTTGTGCGTGTGTGACCCGCGTCTAGCTTGCTTGGTTCACTTGCTTTCTAGTCACGCTTGCTTAGTTGTTGAGTCCGCATCCTAGGTTGTGTTGTCCGGGTTAGCGCTAGCGTTTTCCGTGTTGCATGCGTAGCTTAGGTCGCGTCTAGGCTTTGTTCTTGGTCGCGTTCAGTCCTAGCGAGTGTAGCCCCTAGCGTATCCTGCGTGTACTTCCAGTCAAGGCTAGGGTTCTTGTCGTCCAGCCGCGTCCGAGTCTTAGTGTGCCCGAGCTAGCGTGCGAGTCCCGGTCCCGTCTGCGTGTGTTGTAGTTAGGTCGCTTCCTAGGTCTAGCATGCCACGCAGGATAGCTTTAGGCTTGTCCTAGGTAGCGTGTCCCGCGTGTGTTGTTAGTCCAGCTCGCGCGAGCCCTTCGGTTTAGCTTTAGGTTGTATTTGTGTTCCCCGATCGCGTGTCTAGGTCTAGGTTTAAGTCGCACGATCTCCAGGTCGCGCTTAGTACCGTCCTGCGACCGTTCACTGGTTGCATTTTTTCCCTAGGTTTAGCGTGTCCGGTCGGCGTGTAGTCTTAGGACTTCCGAGTCCATTAGTCAGGTAGGGTTGTCTAGGTTAATTTAGGTCTAGATTCTTAGCTGTGAGTTTTTAGGAAGTTTCCCTTAGTAATTTAGATAGTTTCCCTAAGTTTTCTAGACAGGAAAATTAGTTTAGGAAAATTCTCTATATAATTTTAGGAAATTTCCCAGATTTTATTAGATAATTATTTAGTTTCCATTTAGGATTAGGAAAATAAGTAAATATTATTCTCCTAGATATATAACTTTCCATTTTAGATTAGACATTAATTTTTAGGATATCTTCCATATATTAGTTTCCTTTTTAGTTTCGAAAATATATCTTTAGGATATTTTACATTTCAGACTGTTTCCCTTTTTGTGTTTAATTATTCTCGGGAAAGCTAGACCCCGAAGAATACCTAGACTGGGAACGGAGAATGGAGCTACACTTCGAGCACCTACGGAACAGGCTCGAAATGGATGACTCCGAAGAAAGCCTCATGGCTCAGTTTATCGATCGAGCTGAAGCCTTATCACGACCTTGGTGAGCTTTTCCATATGGCGGTTCAGATCGAGAAGAGAAATCGACGCAAGTCCTCAGCACCAATCCGACCGAAGAGCACTTGGGGTACTGGCCCCAAGCCATTTGACCGCGCTACCCCACTGGTGACCCACGACAGAGGAGTACCAAGGCACCAACGACGACTTCCAGACCTAGTCCACCGACTTCTAACGCAGGTCAACCACAGAAGAGCAGCGCCATTACATGATTTAAATGTAAAGGTAGAGGGCACATGTCTCGCGAATGCCCTATCCAAAGGACTATGGTTTTGACTGCTTCCGGATAATTCGGCTCAGTAGACGAGCAAAAGGAGGATCCTTTCACAGCAGACCCAATGTCTGAAGGGGAAGTAGAATACGCTGACTTATGCGAGATGTTAATGATCAGAAGAGTTCTAAGCTCGCGACTAGAGCAAGAGGAGATTGAACAGCGTGAGAACATTTTCCACTCTAAATGCACCATCCTCGGGAAAGTGTGTTCTCTGATCATCGACGGTGAATCCTGCACCAATGCTGCTAGCAAGTACATGGTAGAGAAACTTGGGCTACCAGTGACCAAGCATCCGTAACCATACAGGCTTCGTTGGCTTAACAACAAGACAGAGCTATATATCTCCGACCAGGTCCGAGTTTCTTTCAGCATAGGACGATATCAGGACCAAGTTTTGTACGACGTCGTCCCCATGTCATCCAGACATCTCCTATTGGGACGACCCTGGAAGTTCGATAAAGAGACTACACATAATGAACGCACAAACTTCTACTCCTTTGTCCATGATAAACGTAGGTACAACCTAGCGCCTATGTCCCCACAAGAAGTGCACGGAATGCAATCCAAGATGGCCAAAGACCAGCATGCACGGAAAGAAAACTTCCTCGTTAACATAGCAGATATGAGGAAGGCGGTTAGCACCACAGGCACTCAACTCGTCCTCATGTTATACCAGGAGGTCTTGAGCGCATCCGAGGCCACCAGCAGCACCTTACCCGCGGATGTCCAGTCCCTATTGGATAAATAATCGAATGTCTTCCCAGACGAGATCCCCACAGGGTTGCCACCTCTCAGAGGCATTGAGCATCATATCGACCTCATCCCAGGAACCCAGCTGCCGAACAAACCAGCTTACAAGGTGACTCCAAAAGAAGTCAAAGAACTCGGACGATAGGTTCAAGATCTCATGGCTCAAGGCTACGTCAGAGAAAACCTTAGCCCCTGTGCAGTTCCCGTCGTCCTTGTGCCGAAGAAGGATTGAAGCTGGCGGATGTGCGTCGACTGTCGCGCCATCAACAACATCACTGTCAAGTATCGGCATCCGATCCCGTGCCTCGACGACATGTTGGAGTAATTAAGTGGAGCCTCATTCTTCTCCAAATCGATTTAAAAAGTGGATATCATCAAGTTCGAATGCGCAAAGGAGATGAGTGGAAGACAACTTTCAAGACAAAGAAGGGTCTCTACGAGTGGTTGGTAATGCCCTTCGGCCTATCCAACGCACCAAGTACCTTCATGCGTCACATGAACCAAGTCCTCCAGCCATTCATAGGGAAATTTTTCGTGGTCTACTTTGACGATATACTCGTCTATAATGCGTCCTACTCAGATCACTTGGAGCACTTGGAGACTGTAATCTTGACACTCCATAAGGAACAGCTGTACGCAAACCTTAAAAGGTCTACCTTCTGCATGGATCAGGTTGTTTTCCTTGGATTCGTCGTGAGCTCGCAGGGACTTTGAGTCGACGAAGAGAAAATTCGAGCAATTCAAGAGTTGCCCACACCGACTAATGTCAGCCAAGTTCGGAGTTTTCATGGGCTAGCAAGCTTCTACCGACAATTTGTACGAGATTTCAGTACGATTGCCAGCCCATTGACAGCGACCATCAAGAAGACCCAAGATTTCAAGTGGGGTCCGGAACAAGAAAAGTCATTCCAATTGTTGAAGGAGCGTCTTACACTCGCACCTGTCCTTACACTGCCTAATTTTGATAAGACTTTTGAAGTAGAGTGTGACGCTTCAGGTGTAGGCATTGGAGCAGTCCTGACACAGGGTGGAAAACCAATTGCTTACTTTAGTGAAAACTTAAGCGGAGCAGCGTTACACTACCCTACGTACGACAAGGAGCTCTACGCATTGGTCCGAGCTTTGCAAACCTGGCAACATTATCGAGATATTCCCGTACGTCATAAAGTACAAGAAAGGTGCAGACAATGTCGTAGATGATGCATTATCCCGCAGACACAGCCTGATTTCGGTCATGGAGTCAAAGGTTATGGGATTTGAAATGCTCAAGGACCTCTATGCTGAAGATCACGACTTCCAAGAAGCTTTCAAGGAACATGGTCAGGGCAAGTACAGCCGCTTCTACTTGTTTGATGGATTTCTCTTCAAAGACAAGCGTCTTTGCATTCCCGGAGGTTCAGTTCGCGAACTTCTTCTGAGAGAGGTCCATGGCAGCGGTTTAATGGGGCATTTTTGTGTTGCCAAGACCTTGAGTATGCTCAAGGAACACTTTTATTGGCTGCGTCAACGTCGAGATGTGGAAGCCCATTGCGAGAAATGCCTTGTCTGCAAACGGTCTAATTCTAAGATGCACCCCCAAGGCCCATACATGCCACTACAGGTTCCGTCGTCACCTTGGACGGATATTTCGATGGATTTCGTGCTCAGCTTACCACAATTTCATCACAAGGACTCCATCCTCGTCGTAGTAGATCACTTCTCTAAAATGGCACACTTCATACCATGCAGCAAGACGAACGATGCAATTCAGACGGCGAATTTATTCTTCCGAGAGATAGTCCGCTTGCACGGCATTCCCAGGACCATTGTGTCCGACAGGGACACTAAGTCCCTCAGTCTTTTCTGGCAGGTACTGTGAAAGAAACTTGGCACCAACTTACTCTTCTCTACAGCATATCACCCACAGACGGATGGTCAGACCGAGGTCGTCAACAGGACACTTTCCCAGATGCTGCGAGCGATAATTGGTCGTAACTTGAAGAACTGGCTCGAATGACTCCCCTATGTCGAGTTTGCCTACAACAGAGCAATCCATTCCGGAACTAAGAAGACACCATTCGAGATCGTCTACGGCTTCAACCCTACTACCCCAATCGAATTCGCACCCATTCCACTTGGGGAGGTTGTCAGCTTGGAGGGAGAATCCAAAGCGGAGTATGTCAAGCGCTTGCACCAGGAAGTCAAGCAGAATCTGGAACGGCGGAACTCTCAGACAGCAAAGCACGCCAACAAGGGCAGGAGGCACATGGTCTTTAAAGAGGGAGATTGGGTCTGGTTACATCTGCGACCCGAACGTTTTCCATAACGTCGCAAGAGCAAATTGGCACCACGACGAGATGGCCCGTTCCGAGTCTTGCGGCGCATCAACGACAATGCCTATCAACTAGAACTCCCAGGTTAGTATAATGTTTCCACTACGTTTAATGTTGCTTACTTGGAATTGTTTGATGCAGGGGAAGACTTTGCTTTGGAGACCAAAGCACCTGAAGAGGGAGGGAATGATGAGGACATCCTACCAACGACTGTACCACAAGTTCCACCAGAACCACTGACACGCTCCAAGGCTCGAGCCTTGGGAGACAAGTTCAACCAGCTAATGGAGAAAGCAGACCCCCCAAGAGACCACGGATGCAGACCCACCAGACAGCTCAGGAGTTCATCAAGGCCCATTTGATTCAGCTATGAAACATTGGAGGTTCATACTCGAAGACTCTCCCACCTCCGGTGTCTTTACAATCACAATTCAGTAAAGACACCAAAAGACATGCTAAGAAATTCTACTCTTTTTCATGTCTTCAGTTTTGTCCCACTGGATTTTCCGGAGAAGGTTTTAATGAGGCAACACTCTTAGTGCACAAGACGACTAAGACTTGTTCACACAATCCGCCACCCCTCACAAGTCTTAGTCAAATTCGGCCTTATCTCATCAACAAGGCTTATCTATCTCATTTCTTCATTATTTAGACCTAGTATAAGTTTAGGGCCTTAAGCCCATATTTTTTATGTTTAAGTTATTTGGCCTTAAGCCCATTTCTTTCTACAGCAAAAAGAAATACATGTTGTTTTTATTGGCACTACTTGTTGTTTAGGTAAAACATCATGTTGTTTATCCTAAGTTGTAACTACAAGGCCTATATAAGCCTCATCACTTGCAAGTAATAAGAGAACACGATTTTTGCAAACATAAACCCTAGTTTCATTGTCAATTGACGGCTGCCTACTCCCCTTGGAGAGTTAGTCTCGTTCTTCTTGTTCCAAGAAGAACAACTTGGTGTATCACAAGTCTTCCGCAGCTTGTGTGGTCCTTTCAATCCACCCCTTCCATCCAACTCGCTTCTTAAGGTCTCGAGTTTCTCGATCAGCAGTTGCACTACCACTAAGCTTACATCAGGTTACTTTTACTAGCACAAAAGGGCGGCTCCAGCTCACCATGTCCACGACCTTAGATGCCTATAAATACTCTTCACATGTAACCATTTAAGACTAAGGAAATGCAGATTATCCTTCTCATTCTCTCTACTTGCAATTTATATTTTATGTTTAGCCTCTTAATCTCATTCATTCTCTCTTAATATCCAAATAAACTCTCTTATTCTCTTGTTTATTTCCGCTAATTCTAACATGCATCTCCCCAAAATCGTTTGGGAAGCTTCTTGTGGAACATCATTGTTCTCACAACTTCCATCAAATGTCTGTTTTCCTTTCAACTACTCAATTTTGTTGTGGAGTGTAAAGACAGCTTGTTTGATGTTCAATGACATGCTTGGCCAAGTGTTACTGAAACTTGGTGCTAGTATACTCCCCTCCATTGTTTGTCCTAAAAATCTTTATCTTGGCATTATATTTTTTAGTAATATATGTCTGAAAGTTAAGGAAAACATCAAATACCCTTTCCTTTGAATTAAGCTAAATCACCCAAGTATACTTAGATTTTTCATCAATGAAGGTAACAAAATACTTCTGGTTTTCTCTAGAAAGAAAGGGAGATGTCCAAACATCAGAATGTACTAAATCAAAGCAATTATCATAAGCATGAGTTGATTGTTCAAAAACTGTTCTACTATGCTTACCAAGAATACAAGATTGACAAATGTTATTAAGCAATTTTATTCCAGGTACAATCCATTCAACGGCTCTAGAATGGGGATGTCCTAATATAGCATGCCACAGTTCAGCATTTAGAGTCATATCAACATTATTTGCACATTGTTGGACCAATGAGAAATCAGGTAAATCTTTTAGTACATACAAGTCATTCCTTGTAGTTCTTTGGCCAAACTTCTTACTTGTTTCAATATCCTGAAAGTATAAGTCATTAGGACCAAAGATAGCTTGACAATTCAAGTCAGTTAGCTCTTTTACCAGAAAGCAAATTGGATGTGAAGGAAGGCATATAAAAAGCTTTAGATTCCTTATCAAACAACTTAAGCTTGCCTACTCCTTTAATTGGAATATTAACCCCATTTGCAATCACAACACTACCTAAGGCAGGTTCTATAATGTCTAGCAAACCTAGATCCTTTATCATGTGATGAGATGCACCATAATCAACAATTAAAGAATTGGAAGCCATAGATGTGTTTAAAGAAACATGATAAGTTTTACTCAACACATTACCAGACTTGAATGATTTGAGAAGAGTTACAAGGTCAGACTTTGTGACATATTCTTTTTGAGTAGCCATAGGTGAGGATGATGCATTCGCCGGCACCATGTTGCACAGGCTTGAGTACCCTGCAACATGAACCATGTTAGAAGTACTAGGACTGGTTGATGACTACTTGCTCCTCTCAACAAACCAGCTGGGCTTTAGTTCTGGATGGAGCACCCAACAATCCTTCTTGCTATGGCCGGTTCTTTTGCAATGATCACATATCTGCTTCTTCCTCTTTGTTTCAGTTATCGTGGACTTGAAGACCCCTTTGTTAGCTACCACCATTTCAACCTTATGTCCAAAGATTTAATGAGAACCCTGCTCCTTTTGAATCTTTGCACATACATCTTCAAAGACTTGGAAGCTTATCCTCCCTAAGAATGTGTTTGATCAAGTCAGTGTATGAGTTGTTCAAAGTCATAAGCAGTCCAAACACCTTATCTTGCTCTCTCCTTTCAAGAAGAGTTAGTGGATTGATTGAGGCTGGTCGAAGCATCTCCAGCTCTGCCCACAATGCTATGAATGATCCACAATGTAGGGTAAATTCAACATCTTCCTGTTTTAGTTCATTCAAAGCTTTCTTCAGCTTAAAAATTCTTAAGAGGTTAGTTGTATTGCAAGTACTATTTGATCTTGCTGAAACCATAGGGCTTGTTCAGCATTTTCAGCCTGAGCCTCCTCATCTGTCAACAAGCGTGTCGGTTCTAGAATGTGGCTCCACAGTCCTTTGCTACACAATGTGGTCTGCATAATCCTGGACCAGAGCAGATAGTTTGCTCCTTGGAGTATGACAGGAGCCTTCATTTAAGGATGCAACTCCATTTGATCTGTCCTGAAGCCTACACACACGAAGACTATACAACCAAGCCTGCGTGCGCTTCAACTAGCACAAGGCGCGTGTACCAAGCGTGTAACAAGGGATCAAACGGGTATAACAACTTTCCTAACCGCCAATAACTTGCAACAACAACCTAAAATACTTAGTAACAGATGAACCAGAGGTTAAAACTAATCTTGAAAACCAACAAAACTGTTAAACCAAGATTCCCGCATTTTTTTAATTTCAAAACTTTTCCTTATCGTGCAAGAAACACTTTATTGAAGTCAAAAAATCATTAGATTGCAATGAAATTTTCTGAACCTCTTCAAAAGATCCTAAACTAAGATTTGATCGACCAAGATTCGAAAAAGATCGAAGAAATTGAGAGAACGAAGTCGATTAACCAGAAGTAGTCGGAACTAGACCGATTGCAATAAATCAAGCAAGAAACATATGAAACTTGAAAATGAGCAAAGCGGACCTCCCGATTCGACAACTACACTCAATATACTTGAGTTTTGGCTTTGAAATCACATGATTTGATGATGAATTGAAGATGATATGCACCTTTAAAACTCAGGTACCCGCGCGGAGATGATCGCAAAACCACCATGAGGGAACAAACATAACTTTCAATCCAGGCCACCAAATTTAATGAAATCACTGGGGAAATACACAGAATTCTCCGGAGAACCATCCTTGGTGAATAATATTGCCAGAAATCCCGAGTTCTTGCCGTGAAAACTCGAAGAACACCAGATGATCCGCGACGGGCTTAACGTCAATGCTTGGATGAAGATCGCGAGTTAGAAACAGAAAGTTTGCGGAATTATTGTGCCAGATCGATCAAACCTGGCTCTGATACCATGAAAGATTGAATGATTGAGAGATTTAGAGATTTGGAGATTTAGAGAGAAAGAGATTAGAGAGAAAAGTGAGAATGAATATTATTGAGATTTTAGAAAAATGAATTTTTTGTATACAAAGAAAGTGAGAGACTACTATTTATACTAATCTAAATTTGGCTTGTTTGGATACTAAGATAGCCTAATACTTGATTGGCTACAGAGATAATATATCATTAAATCCAAACAAGCCTAAATCACTCTCTTTTAAACTCATGACGCCTACAAATGACTAAGGCACTCTTGCTTTATTTTATCTTGTTGTCTTCATCATTCTTCTTCATTCCAACATGTAGTAGAGGTTTGTGGACTCATGTTCTACTTGATAAAGCTCCAAGAGAAGCTATAGAAGATGAAGCTCTCAGTGATCAAGGAAGATTAACCACAGAAGCCATGAACAAATGGTTTCAAGAAGATCAATTAGTTCTCTCCATTCTTCACAACTCCCTTGAAGGCTCCTTGTTAGAGGTATATTCCTACTGTGAAACCGCAAAAGACCTTTGGAACACACTGAAGAATGTGTATGGAAACACATCTAATCTCATGTGGATATTTGAGTTGAAGAAATCCTTAAATGAGCTTCATCAAGAGGATATGGAATTCACCAAGCACTATGGAAAATTTAGGGCTTTGTGGGCAGAGGTTGAAATGTTAAGGCCAAAAACCATTGATCCTATCACTCCTAATGAAAGGAGAGAGCAAGATAAGGTCTTTGGCTTGCTCATGACACTAAACCCGAGCTATACAGACCTCATTAAACATCTTCTTAGAGAAGATAGACTACCAAGCCTTGAAGATGTGTGTGCTAAAATCCAGAAAGAACAAGGATCTCAAGGTCTATTTGGAAAGAAAGGAGAGATTGTTACAGCTCACAAGGTGTGGCACAAACCGGAAGTCAAGAAGGGACTAGTCTGTGATCATTGCAAGAGAAGAGGATATACCAAGGACAAATGTTGGTTAGTCCATCCACACTTAAAGCCCATTTGGTGGAAAGATCCAAAAGCTCATGCTTCACAAGATGCATCATTACGCATAACTCCATCAGTTCAAGGAAGTGGATTTCAAGGTAACATTACTCAGCTCAACTCTCAACAACTCAAACAAATCCAAGCCAAACCATGAGGGGGCACAATGCAGTTAAAATCAAATCAGCCTTAGCAGGGGGAGTTCTAGCCAGACCAGCCCATACAATCACAACTTATCATATGGAAGGATTCAGGCTCAAAACGATGCTGTGACCAAGTAAGACCTTGAAGCTCTCATCAAAGCTCTCAAGGAGTCTGGTATTTCTGGTCACACCTACACTGTCCCCTTTAATAGTACTTATGATAGTTTGAATGTCTTAAAACCTCTGATAGTTGATTCAGGAGCATCTCACCATATGATCAGTGATTCTAGGTTGATTAGTGACATAGAACCGGTTTAAGGGAATGTGATGATAGCTAATGGAGAACAAATACCTATTAAAGGAATTGACAAACTTAGATTATTTGGAAAGGAATCAAAAGCCTTCTTCATGCCATCCTTTACCTTAAATTTGGTGTCTGTGAAAAGAACAACCACTGATCTTAATGGCTATGCTACTTTTGGGCCTAATGACTTCTTCTTTCAGGATATTGAAACCAAGAGAGTACTTGGCAGAGGAGAAACAAAGAATGAAGTATGCTTGAAGATCTCCAGCCTATATCATTAGCTTCTAGTAGTTCTATTGTTAATAATGCATTTAGCCTTAATGCTTCTAGTCATGAAAATGGTTTATGGCATGCTACACTAAGTCATCCCCACTTGAAAGCCTTAGAACTTATATTCCCTAAGATTTTGTTTTAAAATAACTCATGTGAAGCTTGTATCCTTGGCAAACATTGCAGAAGTGTTTTTCCCTTATCTAAAACGATTTACAATGAATGTTTTGAACTTATTCATTCTGATGTTTGGACATCCCCATGTGAATCAAGAGATAATCACAAATACTTTGTTACCTTCATTAATGAGAAATCTAAATACTCTTGGATCACTTTACTTCCATCTAAGGATAGGGTCTTAGAAGCGTTTAAAAGCTTTCAATCTCACATATCTAACCAGTATAATGTTCAAATCAAATGTTTAAGGTCAGATAATGGTGGGGAGTACATTAGCCATGCATTCAAACACTTTCTTGCTGAAAAAGAAATTGCACATCAGACAAGTTGTCCTTTTACACCCCAGCAGAATGGTGTGGCTGAGAGAAAGAATAGACACTTGATGGAGGTAGCTCAGACATTAATGTTCCATATGCATGTTCCAAAGAGGTTTTGGAGTGATGCAGTGGTCACAGCATGCTACTTCATCAACAGAACGCCTACTCGCATCCTTTCTGATCAATCACCCTCTGAGGTACTTAATAAGACTAAACCTTCTCTTGATCATCTAAGGGTGTTTGGATGTGTGTGTTTTGTGTACATTCCAGGTGATCACAAGAGTAATTTGGATGCAAAGAGTATAATGGCCATTTTTCTTGGGTACTCTCCAACACAGAAAGGCTACAATTGCTATGTACCAGAAACTAGAAGACTTATGTTGTCACGGGATGTTCAATTCTTAGAGAGTAGAAGCTTTTATGATGGACAAAAATTGGAGGACATTAAGGATATTTCATCTCCTACAGAAGATAGAGCCTCCAGTCTTAGATGGTTACTAGAGGATCTTGGTCTCCAACATTATGAATCCAATCCATCCAGGCAAGCTACTTTCACTCCTGTGGCGCCAGCTTCAGACGAATCATACTAATCAAGAAGAAGAAGGATCAGTTGAATTAAGGAGGAGCAAGAGGGTGAAGTTTCCACCTGGACACTGGAAGAATACTAGGGTCTACTACAACAATCAGGCTGTGGAACATCCAGAACAGGCAGTATGTAACTTGGGGCACATTCCTCAGGAACATCAGGCTTTCATTGGAACTCTGGACAAAGAATTTTTACCTAAGAATTATGAGGAGGCAAAGGAACATAAAATATGGAAAGAAGCTGTTGCTGATGAAAGACTTGCTATGGAGAGGAATCATACTTGGGATGAGTCTGATTTACCAAAAGGAAAAAAGGCAGTGATCTCTAGATGGAATCAAATACAGAAGCAATGGAGAAATTGAAAGATACAAGGCAACTTGTGGCCAGGGGCTTCACTCAGACGTATGGAGATGACTATTGGGACACCTTGATAGTTTTATAAGATTAAGAATGATAGTTTAAGGATGAACAATGAATGAGTATGGTGGAATCAGAGTATTAGCCATAAGGAGGAAAGATAGTTTCGATTATTTCATTGTTAAATACAAAGAGTGGCTACATATCCTTTAAATAGAAACCTAGCTAGGTTCCTTAGACTAGGGATAAGCAGGAGAACATATAGGATCGTTACAAGGAGCTTATCAGTTATACAAGCTCCTTATCACTCACACACACAGCTTCCTTATCACTCACGTAGCTATCCCCCTTCTCGTATCACCTGATCCGCAAGCTTATCATACTTAGTCTAATAGCACCCATTGTAGTTTCTGTCCAATACTCCCCCTCAAGCTAAGTTCTGATGAAGAACCTTAGCTTGGAAATCATAAACAACCACCTCATTAAAAACCTTATGGTGTAAAACCCAATGGGACAAAAGCACACATAAGGGAAAAAGAGTATGATTGCTTATGGTTAGATAATTCATGGAGAGGAAATATCAACGAGCCCAAGCCTTGGCAGAATGGACTCGTATACCTTGGATGTTGTTGACTTAGTGAAGATGTCTGCAAGCTGATCCATACTTCTAGTATAGCATGGTAAGAATATCCCTTGCTCCACTGCTTGTCTTACCTTGTGGCAATCAACTTCTATGTGCTTAGTTCTCTCGTGGAATACTGAATTTGAGGATATGTTAATAGCAGCCTGGTTGTCACAGTGCATGGTCATTGGTCTGACTGTCTCTATTCCCAAATCCTTTAAAATGGCCTTGATCCATTTTAGCTCATTAGTGAGTTTCTTCATTGCACGGTATTCGGCCTCTGTACTGGAACAGGATACAATCTTCTGTTTCTTTGTCTTCCATGTGACCCAGTTTACTCCAACAAAGGTGCAGTAGCCTGTGGTAGACATCCTGTCTTCTCTATCTCCAGCCCAGCCCGCGTTACAATATCCCACTATTTCTGAGCTTCCATTAGCTCCCATCCAAATTCCTTGCTTAGAAGTTCCTCTCAAGTAACTGAGAACTCTCTCCAGCATGTTCCAATGGTGAACCTAATGTGCTTGCATATGCTGGCTGACCTGATTAGCAGAGAAACACAAATCAGGACTAGTGAGAGTCAAGTAGATTAGCTTACCTACTAGTCTTCTGTAGAGCTTTGGATTGTTGAATGGTTGATCTTCAACCTCCCCCTCACTGATAGCTTTTTAGCCGTCCTCCAGAGGTGTAGTTACTGGCTTTGCATCTAATTTTCATGTTTCTGACAATAGATCAAGTGTGTACTTCCTTTGAGATAAGAAAAGTCCCTCTTTAGAGCGACAAATCTCTATCCCTAGAAAGTATTTAAGCAGGCCAAGATCTTTAATATCAAATTTAGATTTAAGGTAAGCTTTGGTTTCCTTGATACCTTCCTTGTCGTCACCAGAAATAATGATATCATTCACATAGACCAACACAACTATGATACCTGACTGGCTAGAGAGGGTGAATAGAGTATGATACCAGGCTCTGGGTGATTGTTTCAATACATAAATAGTCTTCCTCAATATCAAGACCTTGCCTGGTTGAACAATCCCTTCTAGGCCTGGAGGTGGCCGCATGTACACTTCTTCCTCTAGCTCTCCTTGCAAGAAAGCGTTCTTCACATCCATCTGCCACAATTCCCATTCCAGATTCGTTGCTATAGATAACACAATCCTCACAGTATGAAGTTTTGCCACAGGAGCAAATGTATCACTAAAGTCTTCACCATAGGTTTGAGTGAAGCCTCTTGCTACCAGCCTGGCCTTATACCTTTCTATATCTCCATTACTTTTATACTTAATTGTAAACACCCATTTTGAGCTCACAGCCTTCTTTCCTTTAGGTAGCACAGCTTCTCATTCCATGTATGGTTCTTTTCCATGGCTCATGTTTCATCATTTATAGCGTCCCTCCATACTTTGAGTTCCTTAGCTTCTTCACAAGATGTAGGAATATGTCCCTGATCAAGGCTACTCATAAAGATCTTATGTTCTTCAAGAAATGAAGCAAAGGAGCAAACTATTTGGGAAGGGTGATTAAAGAGGAGTTTAGACATTCTTAATCAAAGAGAGAGTTTAAGAAAGCAACTAAACCTAGATCCAAACACTAGTCTTAGGCGTGGATAGGAGTGTTTGGCTACAAGTGTTATAATCATCTATATAAACCCCTTGTACAACTCTTTTTGAAGTATGAAATACAATTATCTTTTCTATTATCTCTCTCATTCTCTCTCAAGTCTCATTCTCTCTCAATCTCTGCATATCCTCCATAATTCTACATTCTTTCTTCATTCTTTAATTCTCGCATGGTATCAGAGCAGGTTTCCTGCAAATCTTTCGGCTATTCTTCAATACTTCATCGCAACCTTTGAAACTAAACAAGCCGCAAGGTCCGTCGATCATCCATCTCGTTTCCCGACAAGTTTTTATCATCTTTTGTCATTTTCTTCCACAAGGATCCATCTCCGGCAAATTCTGATCATTTCTCTGGTGGAATCACGCAATTTGGTCGACGGAATCAAAAGTTATCAACTTTCTTTTCGTACGGTGTCGCGATCGCCTCCGCCGTGGGTTCTCCGTCTTGTAACGACCAAATCTCATTCAATTCTTCATAAACTCACGGAATTCCAAAGCCTAACATCAATTTTAAGGACTCTAATTGTTGTTTCGGGAGGTCCGCTTCAATCCTTTTCAAGTTTTTCAACCTACTTGATCGATCTTTCGCGAAGTGTCAGATTTCTTCCTTCTTCGAACTCTGGTGATAAAGTCTTATCTCTTCTTGCTTTTTCTCAATTCTTGAAAAACAGAAAGTTAGATAAGGATCTTTTTTAGCATTTCAGAAAGTTTTATTGAAATCAGAAAGGATTTAAGCCTCAAGAAAAGGTTTCTTGTGCAAGGCAATTTTTTTTCAAAATCTTGAAATTGGCGGGAAAGTCAGTTCTTGGAGTTGTTAGGTTGTTGAAATCGGTTTTATGTACTGGATCATACTTATCAATAATGTACTGAGATGTTAATAGCGTTTACAAGTGGTTGGGAGTCTGTTAGGTTAGTTAGCACCTTGTTGCACACGCTATCAAGGCGCGTGTGAAGCACCTTGTTGCACACGCTATTTGGGCTGATGGTGTTGCATTGTGGGAAGTAGTATACTGATCTAAAGAGGTTGTCTTGTGGCCTAAGGATTGTTCAGTGATTGTTGAAGGGTGATTCTTGTTGTAAAGAGTGCTTTTAACACGTTTTCTTCCAAAGAGTCTTAGTGAGCAGCCGCATGGAGCTTCACACCGGTTACTTTGAAAGAGATGAACTATCTTTTGTGGTCCAGAACAATGAAGACCAGGTTGTGTAGTAGGGGGCTTTCGGCTCACATTCTCACCAGAGGGCGGCCTAGTACAGCCACTGAAGGAGAGATACTTGAAGCTGACCAACAAGCAGAACATAACATGGAAAGCAAGTGGTTTCAAGAAGACCAGCTAGTGTTAGCCATCCTACAGAACTCACTTGAGGCGTCACTATTAGCATCTTACTCATACTGTGAGGATGCAAAAGAGTTGTGGGACACTCTTCAGAATGTTTATGGTAACACATCCAATCTTCTAAGAATTTTTGAAGTTAAAAAGTCTTTGAACCAACTTCAACAGGGGGAGGTTCAATTTACTAAGCACTTTGGAGTCTTTAGGGCCTTGTGGGCTGAGTTGGAAATGTTGAGGCCAGCTACTACTGATCCTTTAACTCTTAATGAAAGAAGAGAACAGGATAAAATATTTTGGTTGCTAATGACTCTAAACTCTAGTTACACAGATCTCACTAAGCATCTTTTGATACAAGACAAATTACCTAGTTTGGAGGAGGTGTGTGCTAGAGTTCAAAAGGAACAAGGTTCTCATGTCTTATTTGGAGACAAAGCTGACCTTGTCACGGCAAACAAGAGCTTCTATAAAAAGGATGATAAGAAGGCCGTGTCTACTTGTTCACATTGCAAAAGAAAGGGTCATCACAAGGACCAGTGTTGGTCGTTAAATCCTCACCTCAAGCCGGCTTGGTGGCGTGACCAGACTAAGCCTGTTGGTCTCAAGAATAGCACTTCAGCAAGCGTGAATCAAGCAAGCATGTCCTCTCATATGTCTCATGCAAGCACATCTCATGATAGTACAGTGCGGTCCATTCAACGACCTGGGAAGGAGATACAGCTTGGACCTTCAACATCTGATCAGGAATTCGTCAGAAAATCAGACTTAGAAGCTATACTAAGGGTTTTCAAAGATGAATCTGATAAAGTTGTTGGTAAATCCCTTCATGCCTCTTATGTTGCTCATACTATGAACAAACCTTTGATAGTAGATTCAGGGGCCTCTCACCATATGATTAGTGACATAAACTTGATAAACAACTTAGAACCTGCCTTAGGAAATGTAGTTATTGCTAATTGAACCAAATTTCCCATTAAAGGCATAAGAAATCTAAGATTGTTTGATAAGGATAGTAAAACCTTCTTTATGCCATCCTTTACATCTAATCTTGTGTCTGTTAAAAGAGCAACAACTGATTTGAATTATCATGTGATATTTGGTCCTAATGAGTGTTGTTTTTAGGATATTGAAACAAAAAAGAGTGCTTGGAATAGGAAGCACAAAGGATTATCTATACTGATGGAACATTATGGCATGCTAGATTAGGCCATCCACACTTTAAAGCTCTTGAACTAATATTTCCAAAAATTTCTTTTAGTCAAAATGAGTGTGAAGCTTACAGTCTTTCTTAGCTCAACACATACATATGATCATTGCTTTGACTTGATACACTCTTATGTTTGGACAGCTCCTTGTGCATCTAGAGAACAACAAAAATATTTTGTTACTTTTATAGATGAGAAGTTTAAATATACTTGGCTTACATTGCTTCCTTCCAAGGATATAGTTTTAGAAGCTTTCATTAATTTTCATTCTTATGTTGCTAACCATTATAATGCAAAGATTAAAGTTTTTAGAACAGACAATGGAGGGGAATACACAATCAAAGCATTTAGGGATTACCTTCTCAAATACGGAATCCTTCACCAAACAAGTTGTCCATACACACCAGAGCAGAATGGAGTGGCTGAGCGCAAGAACCGCCATCTAATGGAGGTGGCTAGGTCGATGATGTTTCATAGGAATGTACCCAAGAGGTTTTGGGGAGATGCAGTACTCACGGCTTGTTACCTGATTAATAGAATACCTACTAAAGTTCTTCATGACATTTCACCATTTGATGTACTTAATGAAACTAAACCTGATCTTGATCATTTGAAAGTCTTGGTTGTGTGTGTTTTGTCTTAGTACCAGGTGGAAAGAGGAACAAACTGGATGAAAAGAGTACTAGGACAGTGTTTGTAGGCTACTCATCTACTCAAAAAGGTTACAAGTGTTATGATCCTAAATTGCAAAAAGTTTTGGTATCTAGAGATGTGAAATTTTTGGAAAACCAGCCTTATTACACTGATGGAATTTGGGATAACATAAAAGATTTGTATAAATCTAGTACTGATAGCAATGCTTACTTTAGGAAGTTGTTGGAAAGTTTTGATATTTCTAGGACAATAGCATCCGGGCCAACAAAGGTTCCTCTTCCTCAGAATGGATCATCACAGAGTGGAATTATCCCGGAGTCGTTTGAGAATGTCTCGGCACCATCTCAGCATGTCCCAACCACGAGTGCGAACATCCCGACATCCCATGACCATGGATCGTTAGCAAGTGATAAAGGACCAGCAGTGAGTGAGCATGGTCCGGTTCTTGGCAGGCCTGGCCCAGGTCGAGGGATGAGGCACGTTCATGGACAGGGGGAGTTTGTACCGGGTTCTTCGAGCATGGATCCTAGTTATGATCATGAGGGGGAGAGTGTAAGTGTACCAGTGGTTCCTGATAAAGCCTATGTACAAGAGTTACATGAAATAGGAGCCGAGGCTGATCATGAAGTAGCGGTTGTTGAATCTCCTAAAGTGCTACGAAAGAGCACAAAGATAAGGAAAAATCCAGCCAACTGGATTAACACTAGGGTCTACTACAATGCTCAAGCAGTAGGACATCCTATCCAGGCCACTTGCTCATTTGCTCAATTCCCAAAAGAACATCAGGTATTCATAAGCTCATTAGATCAAAATAAAATTTCTAACACATATGAGGAAGCTATGGAATTGAAGCAATGGAGAGATGCTGTTCAAGAAGAAATAGAGGCTATGATAAGAAATCATACCTCGGATGAATCATGCGTGCCCAAAGGTAAGAAAGCAGTAAGTTCTAAATGGGTGTTTACTATTAAGTATAAAAGTAATGGTGAGATTGAAAGGTATAAGGCTAGACTTGTAGCAAGAGGCTTCACTCAAACATATGGTGAATACTTTGGAGATACATTTGCTCCAGTAGCCAAGCTTCACACTGTAATATTGAGCAGGGAATGACTTGAGCATCACGGCTCAGCCTTGTAGTCCAAGAATCGCCAAGTCTATGTATGCAAGCCCATCCAAGATTATTTATGTGTGCAGCCCACTCTGGAATTAGTCTATTAAAGCCTAGGCCTGCTAAGGAAGAAAGGGATGTGAGCAGTCACTTTCACTACTTGGGCTTGCCTCAATGTCACTATCCCATTTGAATTTCTTTGTGTAACTCAGGTCTATATTAGGGACTTCTCCCACATTGTAGCAAATACACTTTTGCAATAAACATACTTCCTTTATTCTCTTTGTCTCTCTCATTCTTTCAGTCTGTCGAATTCACCATGAAACTCTCCACACTACTCTCTTAGTTCCGCAAACCTCAACATGGTATCAGAGCATTTTGATCCATAATCTCTTTTCTACTATTCTTCTATACTCCCTAAATACTCCATAAACACTCACGGCCTCACTCATCTCCTCCCTCAAGAACACATAAAATCTGGGTTCAGCCGCTATTGACCATTGGGTAATAGCAAAACTTCTCTGCAATCTTATACAAACTCACGCTCAAACTCTCCTAGGTGTGTAGTACATACCGACTCTTCAAATAAACTCTCCTATCTTACTCACTCTGTGATTGTAAACAATCCTCAAACATCCATTTGGTGCTGAGTTGTGAGAAGGTATGATTGGTTATTTCTTGAGATTAATCACTACATTGTCAAATTCACTTCCCAAGCTATCTTTTCCCATAAACCGTGTTCTTAAACTCCCAACGATCTCTCTTTAACCATTGGACAATAGTATTATCCAGTGGTCCATACATTTGAAATTTGAAATCAAGAAGAAGCCGCCATGGACAGTAACAAACAACTTGTCATTCCCATCATTCTGAATGGACAGAACTACTTGCTGTGGTCCAGGACAGCAAGAACCGCGTTGTGCAGCCGCGGACTTTGAGAGCATACTTGCAAAACTCTTGCCCCAAAGGAAGACTCCACAGAGAAATAAGAAATGGTTGCTCTAGCTGAAGAAACCAAATGGTTTCAAGAAGACCAAACCGTGTTGGCCATACTCCAAAGTTCTCTTGAGGTTTCCATCCTTGAAGATTACTCTTATTGTGAAAACGCAAGAGACCTCTGGGAAACCCTCAAGAATGTGTATGGTAATGTGTCTAACCTGACTCAGGTATTTGAGATAAAGAAGTCTCTCACCACACTTAGCTAAGAAGATGAAGACCTTACTAAACACCTTGGCAAGTACCAAGCACTATGGGCAGAACTAGAAGCTCTTAGGCCCAACACCTTGGACCAGGCGGTCCTACTTCAAAGAAAAGAACAAGACTGTGTGTTTGGTCTTCTGCTCACCTTGAACACCATGTACAATGACCTAATCAAGCACCTCCTAAGGTCAGACAAGCTCCCAAGCTTTGATGAAGTGTGTGCTCATATTCAAAAAGAACAAGGTTCACACGGTCTCTTTGGGGGAAAAGGAGAACTGCCTACAGCCAACAAGTTCATGTTCAGGAACGAGGATAAGAAAGCATGGATATGTGACCATTGCAAAAGAAAGGGAAACAACAAGGGGCAGTGCTGGATCCTTCACCCTCATCTCAGACCAAGCACACCAAGACCACCAATGAACTGCTTTCAAGGAAGTTCCAAGGCAAACCTCAGCCAGATAACACCAAGCGAACAAGGACAAGCTGGTCTATCAAAAAGGCATGAAGATGGAGCGGCTATGGCTGCAAATGCCACAAAATCTCATGCACTATCACCAAATGATGTAATGAGAAGATCATACTTGGAGGTCATTCTACAATCCATTGCTTCCCTAAAGGAGTCTGGTATCTCTCTCTACTCTCATAGACCTAGTAAGGCTTTAGTTGTTGACTCAGGGGCTTCACACAATATGATTAGTAATCCTGGCCTATTAAACAATCTAGAACTGGCTCTAGGTAATGTAGAGACAGCAAACGGAGCAAGAATACCAGTAAAAGGAATAGGGAAGCTTAAGCTATTTGATAAAGAATCCAAATCTCTCTTTATGCCTAGCTTTACATCTAACCTATTATCTGTCAAGAAGGCCACAACTGATTTAAACTGCTATGCCATATTCGGTCCTAATAATGTTTACTTTCAGGATATTGAGGGCATGAAGCTGCTTGGGAAAGGAGTAGCTAAAGATGATCTATATGTTTTGGAAGACACTTCTCTTAGTAGTTTACAATCTGTTTCATTTAATTCATGTTTTTCGGTTAAGCTTGATGCAATGTAGCATGCTAGGCTAGGCCACCCTCATTTTCGTGCACTAAAGCTTATGCTACCCAATGTTTCTTTTGAGAATTCTAGTTGTGAAGCTTGTATTATAGGGAAACATTGCAAATCCATTTTTCCTAAATCTACCATCATCTATGAAAAATGCTTTGATTTAATCCACTCAGATGTTTGGACTTCACCTTGAATAACTAGAGATAACAACAAATACTTTGTAACCTTTATAGATGAGAAGTCCAAATACACATGACTCAATTTACTACCATATAAAGACCATGTGTTTGAAGCATGTGTTTGAAGCATTTACAAAATTTCAAAACTATGTTACTAACCATTATCAAGCTAACATTAAAATTTTGAGAACAGATAATGGAGGTGAATACATTAGTCATCAGCTTAAGGAACACCTCACCAAACATGGGATATTGCACCAGACTTCCTGCTCATACAACCCAGAGCAGAATGGTGTGGCCGAGAGAAAGAATAGGCATCTCATGGAGGTGGCCCGTTCCATGATGTTCCACACTAATGTACCCAAACGTTTTTGGGGAGATGCGGTCATGACCGCTTGCTATCTGATCAACCGAATACCCACCACAATCTTGGATGATCAATCACCATTTCAGGTACTTAACAAAACTTCACCAATGGTTGATCACCTTAGGGTATTTGGATGCGTGTGTTTTATGTTGATTCCAGGAGAAATAAGGAACAAGTTGGAGTCCAAGAGTACATAGTGTATCTTCATTGGGTATTCATCCAGTCAAAAGGGATACAAGTGTTTTGATCCAACTACCAATATAACCATAGTCTCCAGGGATGTAAAGTTCTTAGAAGAACAGGGATATAATGACAAACAGGATTGGGCCAGCCTGAAAGATTTTGCCAAGCCCTCAGAACAAGCAGCCAGTCTTCGGGTCCTCCTAGATCACTTGGATCACTATAGGCCCTCTCCACCATCAGGACAACAACCGCAGCCTTCCCCTCCATCAGACCACACTCCTGCGGTCTCTGATCCACCAACTACACATGAAGAGACTCACCCTGAATCTTCCCAAGAAGAAAGCTCCTCGTCTAGACCGAGATAGGATGCGGTGGTAGATGAAGAAGTCTGTCCTACACAAGTCCTTAGGCGAAGTACTAGACTAAGAAGGGATCCATCCAACTGGGTCAATACCAGAGTATACAAAAACGCTCATGTCGTGGCCCATCCTGTTCAGGCGACATGCTCTCTTGCCCTTATCCCATCTGACCACCAGTCCTTCCTTGGTAAGATTGAGAAAGACACCATTCCTTCGTCCTATGAAGAAGCTAAGCAACTGAAGGTTTGGCGAGATGTTGTGGCTGATGAAGTAGGGGCCATGGAACGAAACCACATATGGGATGAAGCCCTCCTTCCTAAACGAAAACTTGCGGTCAACTCCAAGTGGATGTTCACCATCAAGTACCAGAGTAATGGAGATATTGAACGCTATATGGCAAGGCTGGTTCTCTAGGGTTCACTCAAACATATGGTCAGGACTATGGTGACACATTTTCCCCAGTGGCTAAGCTACCAACCGTGAGAGTCGTCCTCTCTCTAGCCACCAATCTCTCATGGGATTTATGGCAAATGGACGTCTGAATGTCTTTCTTCAGGGGGAGCTTGAAGATGAAGTTTATATGACACCACCCCGGGCCTTGATGACATTGTTGCACCAGGCAAGGTTCTTCGGTTAAGGAAGGCCATCAATGGCCTAAAACAGTCTGCCCGATATTGAGCACGGCACACACTTGGGTATCACGATTTTTTAATGACTTGGTCCAAGTATTTCCTAAACCTGCGCAGCCCACTCTGAACAAGTCTAAATAAGTTCTAGGCCCATTAAATAAAGGCAAGAAGTGTTGTAGCAATGAAGAAGAGCTTATAGAAGGGAGTTGGCTGCAAGGAGAAGTCACGGGTGGTGCTAGCTGTTTATGAAGGGTCGCTTTCTATCCTTGGACAAGCCCCCACGTCCCTTTCCTATTTGAATCCTGTCTTGTGTAGTTCAGCCTATATTAAGGCCTTTTCCCCCATTGTTGTAAACATACTTTTATGCAATAAACATCATTCACTTTATTCTCTTTGTCTCTCTCATTCTCCCTGTCGAAATCCACCATGAAACTCCCTTAACTCTCAACACTTTCACTCTCTTAATTCCGCAAATTCAACACCCGGGCCTGGTACCACAAGCTTAGCTTCACCCTTAGAGATCATGGCTTCCGACGTTCAGAGGCTGACCACACATTGTTCACCCTTCAAAATGACCATGGTATAATTGTTGTCCTCATCTATGTAGATGATCTTATCATCTCAGGGGACAAACAGGTTGGTATTCAAACTACTAAATCCTTTCTCAAATCTACATTTTATATCAAATATTTGGGGGAACTCAAATATTTTCTTGGGATTGAAGTATGTCGTTCCTTGACAGGCGTCTTTCTTTCCCAACGAAAATATGTTACTGACCTTCTCACTGAGACAGATTATCTGGATGACAAACCAGCCAAGTTACCATTGGAAGATGGCTACAAGGTCATTCTAGAGGGGAAGAATGCAGATGAACTCTATGAGGATGTTGCACAATACAGACGGCTTGTAGGAAAGCTAATATACCTCACTATCACCAGACCTGATCTATGCTTTGCTGTGAATCAGATCAGTCAGCACATGTAGACACCTACAAGGCATGATTGGAACATGGTTGAAAGGATCTTGAGATATCTTAAAGGAAGCTTAGACCGTGGCATTTGGATGGACAAGAATCAGGACACAGAGATCGTTGGGTATTGTGATGCAGACTGGGCTGGATATAGAGCTGATAGGAAGTCCACAACTGACTACTGTACCTTCATAGGAGACAACTTGGTGACTTGGAAGACCACGAAACAGAAAGTGGTGGCATGCTCAACAGTTGAAGCAGAATAGGGTGCAATGAGAAAATTAACAAACGAATTGACATGGCTGAAGGCACTCCTTAAGGATCTCAATATTGATTAAGACACTCCAATTACTATGCATTGTGACAACCAAGCCGCCATTCACATTGCAACCAACTCGGTCTTCCATGAGAGAACCAAACATATAGAGGTGGACTGCCACAAGGTCAGATAAAAGATTGAAGAAGGAGTGATCCACCCATGTTATACAAGAAGTAAGGACCAATTGGCTGACATATTCACCAAGGCTGCTAGCCCCAATGTTTGCTCTCATATCTATAGCAAACTTGGGCTGATAGACCTTCCACAACCATAAGTCGTCCTTCCCTAATCCATGGAAATCACACTCTTTTTCCCACATCATAGTTTTTCTCCCAAACTGGTTTTTCTATGATGAGGTTTTTAATGAGGTGATGTTATATGGGTTTCCAAGCTTAGCCTTTCCAATGCTAAGTTTGAGGGGGAGTATTGAGCAGGGAATGACTTGAGCATCACAGCTTAGCCTTGTAGTCCAAGAATCGCCAAGTCTATGTATGCAAGCCCATCCAACATTAGATATGTGTGCAGCCCACTCTGAAATTAGTCTAATAAAGCCTAGGCCTGCTAAGGAATAAAGTGTGAGCTTCTAGAAGGAGAGTGTGGCTGCAAGGAGAAGTCACGGGTGGATGAAGCCGTTTGTGAGCTGTCACTTTCACTCCTTGGGCTTGCCTCTATGTCACTATCCCATTTGAATTTCTCTGTGTAACTCAGGCCTATATTAGGGACTTCTCCCACATTGTAGCAAGTACACTTTTGCAATAAACATACTTCCTTTATTCTCTTTGTCTCTCTCATTCTTTCAGTCTGTCGAATTCACCATGAAATTCTCCACACTTCTCTCTGTTGGAATGAAGAGGACTGATGAAGACAACAAGACAAAATGAAGCAAGTGCGGCTTAGATACTTGTAGGTGCCATATGACTAAGTGAGAGTGACTTAGACTTGTTTGGGTTTATGATATGTGAGAGTGACTTAGACTTGTTTGGGTTTATGATATGTTATCCCTGTAGCCAAACATGTAATTAGGCTATCTTAGTATCCAAACAAATCTAGATTAGATTGGTATAAATAGTGAACTCTATCTTACTTTATAGATATGAAATTCATTTTTCTAAAAAATCTCAATAATATTCATTCTTCATTTTCTCTCTAATCTCTCTCTCTATCAATCTCTTAAACTCGAATTCACTCCATCTCTCAATCTTTCATGGTATCAGAGCAAGGTTCCATCAATCTGGTATTCAAATTCCGCAATCTTCTTCACAAATTCTCTAATCTTCTATCGAATCTTCGCGATTAGATTGTTCGCGGGAGTTTCGATTTTTCTTCGGTTTCTTTGGCAAGAACTCGAGGTTTCTTGCCGGTTTCTTCATCCAGGGTGATTCTACAGTGAATTCTGTGAATTTCCACGGTGGTTTCATCAAATTTGGTAGTCGGAGTCGAAAGTTATCGATCTTCTTATTCGGTGGTTTCGCGATCATCGCCGCCGCAGGTACCTGGGTCTTAATCCTGCATTTGTTCTTTAATTCTTCACAAAATCTCGTGATTCCAAAGCCAAAACTCAAGTATATTGAATCCAGATGATGAATCGGGAGGTCCACTATGCTCATTTTTAAGTTTGGTAACCTTCTTCATTGATTTCTTGTAATCGGTTCTGTTTTGCACACATCTTTGTATTTGGATTCATTTTTCATTTTCTCTCGATCCTTTTCGAATTTGTGGATTAAATCTTAGTTTAGGATCTTGTGAAGAGGTTCAGAAAGTTTGGTTGCATTCAATTGATTTTTGATCTTCAAGAAACGGTTTCTTGCAAGCTAAGGAAGATATGTTTCTTGGAAAAAAAGGCGGGAAGTTTAAAATGAATGTTAAAACTATTGGTGGAATCGGTTTTAACCTTTGGATCATCAGTTATTTAGTTTTTTAGATTAGTTGAAGAAAGTGGTTGACGGTTAGGCAAGTGGTTCACTAGTCTAGCCTCTTGTTAAACACAACTTGGTCTCTTGTTGGAGCGCGTGTGGCTTGGGCTTGTTGTCTTTGCTTGTGCAGGCTTGAAATCGAAACAAATAGAGTTACATCCACAAATGAAGGCTCCTGTCATGCTCCAAGGAGCAAATTATTTGCTCTGGTCCAGGACAATACGGACCACACTGTGCAGCAAAGGATTGTGGAACCACATTCAACAATCGGCACCCATGTTGACTGATGAGGAGGCTCAGATTGACAATGTTGAACATGCCCTATGGTTTCAGCAGGATCAAACGGTATTGACTATTCATCAAAGCTCTCTACCTAGTTCTCTCTTGGAAGCATATTCTTATTGCTCTAGTGCTAGGAAACTTTGGGAGACATTGAAAATAGTTTATGGCAATACCACTAACCTCTTAAGGATTTATGAGGTAAAGAAAGCTTCGAATGAGCATTATGGATCATTTAGAGCTCTGTGGGCAGAGCTGGAGATGCTTAGACCAATTACAATGGATCCAATAACTCTTCTTGAAAGGAGGGAACAGGATAAAATGTTTGGACTGCTCATGACTTTGAACAACTCATACACTGACTTGATAAAGCATATTCTAAGGAAAGATAAACTTCCTAGTCTTGAAGATGTTTGTGCAAAGATTCAAAAGGAGCAGGGGTCTCATTAACTCTTTGGACATAAGGTTGAAATGGTGGTAGCTCATAAAGGAGTATTCAAGTCCGTGACAACTGATGCTAAGAGGAAGAAGCAGCAATGTGAACATTGCAAAAGAACCGGCCATAGAAAGAAAGAGTGGTGGGTGCTTCATCTAGACCTAAAACCCAGTTGGTTTGTTGAGAAGAAGAAGACTTCCGTGGCAACTGGCACTAGTTCATCCGATATGGCCGACTGTTCAAACGGATGCAGCATCATTCCTGTGTCTGCCTCACCTTCAAATTTGGTTTCTCCAAATGTATATGTCACAAAGGCTGATCTTGAAGCTCTTCTTAAGGCATTCAAGTCTGGTAATGTGTTGGGTAAAACCTATCATGTTTCTTTAAACACTTATATGGCCTCCAACTCTTTAATTGTTGATTATGATGCATCACATCACATGATTAATGATCTAGGTTTGTTAGACAATATATAACCTGTTTTAGGTAGTATTGTGATTGTAAATGGAGTTAGTGTTCCAATTAAAGGAATAGGCAAGCTTAAATTGTTTGATAAGGAATCTAAAGCCTTTTATATGCCTTCTTTTACATCACATTTGCTTTCTGTTAAAAGAGCTACTACTGACTTGAATTGTCAAGCTATTTTTGGTCCTAATGATTTTTACTTTCAGGATATTTAAATAAGTAAGAAGTTTGGTCAACGAACTACAAAGAATGACTTGTATGTACTAGAAGATTCATCCTTCCCCTCCCTTGCTCAACCAAGTGCTAACAATGTTTATTTGACTTTAAATGTTGAACTTTGGCATGCTAGATTAGGACATCCTCATTCCAGAGCATTAGAATTGATTGTACCTGGCCTGAAATTGCTTAATAACATTTGTTACTCATGTATACTTGGAAAACATAGTAGAACTGTCTTTGATAAATCAACTCATGCTTATGATGATTCTTTTGATTTAGTTCACTCAGATGTTTGGACATCCCCTTTTTCTTCAAGGGAAAACCAGAAGTACATTGTTACTTTCATTGATGAAAAATCTAAGTATACATGCTTAACATTGCTAAATTCAAAAGATAGGGTGTTTGATGCATTTCTTAAGTTTTAGACATATGTTACTAACCAATATAATGCCAAAATTAAGATTTTTAGAACAGATAATGGAGGGGAATACACTAGCAACAAGTTCCAGCAACACTTGGCCAAGCATGGAATTGAACATCAAACAAGCTATCTTTACACTACACAACAAAATAGAGTAGCTGAAAGGAAAAACAGACATTTGATGGAAGTTGTGAGAACAATGATGTTCCACAAGAAGGTTCCTAAACAATTTTGGGAAGATGCATTACTCACTGCATGTTAATTAATCAATAGAACTCCAACCAAAGTTCTAGATGATTTGTCTCCCTTTGAGGTATTAAACAAAACTAAGCCAAATATTGATCATTTAAGAGTTTTTGGGAGTGTTTGTTTTGTTTTAGTACCAGGAGAACTTAGGAACAAGTTGGACCCAAAAAGCATCAAGGCTATGTTTATAGGCTATTCTCCTACTCAAAAAGGATACAAATGCTACAATCCAGAGACTAGAAGAGTCCTGGTGTCTAGGGATGTCAAGTTTCAAGAGAACAAAGGATTCTATGAAGATGGAACTTTAGAAGAATTTAAAGACATTTCTACAACAACATCTGATCAAGCTGAGAACCTAAGGAAAATCTTGGAGAACATTGGCATTGTTCCTTCTGAAGCTCCTGCACCTGCCCATGTACTTCAGCAACAAACCTCAAATCCATGTCCTGCTTCTTCGCATGAACCGGCTTCATCCAGTCGGAATTCGGTTCCAGGGAATGTCCTTGAATCATGTTGGCCCGTCCCTGAACCATCGTCCGGGCCTGTCCCTGAACCAGACTGTCTTGTTCACCTTCGGCCATCTTATGATCAAAGCGAGCATGCTTCCAGCTCATCCCAGCCTGTACATGTCCTCGGGCACTGCCTTGAACCATGCAGGCCGGTCCTTGTCCCGCATGCCGTCGATAGTATTTCAGGCTCGTCTCAAGTGCGCTCAATGCATTCTCCACCATCTAGCCCTCCTGATCTCCAACCTCTTGATCATGGGGGGGGGGAGAAGAATGTACTCATGCTCAAGATGATTCTGAAAGTGAAGATACAATTCTAGTATCAGCATCTAAAAGACCAAGGGATCAACCTAATCTTGTGCAAGCCGCATTTGAGGAAGAAGCTGAACAACCTGTGGCACTCAGAAGAAGCACAAGGCAGAAGTTCCCAGCTGATAATTGGAAGAATACAAGGGTGTACTATAATCATAATGCAGTAGCACATCCTAAGCAGGGAGTATGTTCTCTTGTTACTATTCCTTCTAATCATGTTGCCTTCACTGTGAGGTTAGATAAAGAACAGATTCCTAAGAACTATGAGGAGGCAATGGAGATTAAGGAATAGAGAGATGCCATTCAAGATAAAAAACAAGCTATGGAGAAAAATGGAACCTATGCTCCAGCCACTTTACCAAAAGAAAAAAAGGCTGTAAGTTCAAAATGGATATTCATCATTAAATATAAAAGCAATGGTGAGATATATAGGTATAAAGCTAGGTTGGTGGCTAGAGGATTCACACAAACTTATGGTGCAGACTATAGGGATACATTTACTCCTGTAGCTAAACTTCACTCTGTTAATGTTGTTCTCTCTCTTGCTACTAACCTTGAATGGGATTTATGGCAAATAGATGTTAAGAATGTTTTTCTTACAAGGTGAATTAGAAGAAGAAGTTTACATGGCACCACCACCAGGTCTGGAAGATAAAGTATGTGGTGGTAACACACTCAGGTTAAGGAAGGCAATCTATGGCCTTAAACAATCTCCAAGAGCTTGGTACCATAAGCTGAATGTAACTCTAATGTGCTTCAATGTGCTTGGTCCATTCATGGAAGACAGAATTGGATGCAATATGAATGTCTGCCAGATTATCACAATGCATTGTGATAGGTGTGTTGCTTTCAATGTTGAAGTCTTTGAGAAGCTCCTTTAACCATATACACTCAATAGTTAGCTTCCTCATAGCCCTATACTCAGCCTCAGCACTTGAACAGGATACCACATTCTGCTTCTTAGTCTTCCAAGTGACTAAGTTTCCTCCTATAAAGGTGCAATAGCCAGTAGTAGATCTTCTGTCTTTCCTGTCTCCATCCCAATCCGCATCACAGTAGCCAACCACTTCAGCATTTCCATTCCTTCCCATCCATATTCCTTGTGTGTGTGTTCCTTTCAGGTACTTCAAAATGCGTTGGATCATCATCCAATGAGTCCTCTCAGGAGCTTGCATATGTTGACTTACCTGATTCACAGGAAAGCACAAGTCAGGTCTTGTGATTGTCAAGTATATGAGCTTACCCACTAGCTTTTTGTACAGCTTAGGATCCTTAAATGCCTCTCCATCTTGCTCCCCCTCAGTCTTGACTTTGTAACCGTCTTCTAAGGGAGTTTTAGCCTCCTTTGCATCTATCATTCCTGCATTAGTTAGTAAGTCTCCAACATACTTTCTCTGAGAGATAAACAATCAATCTTTAAACCTGCAGACTTCAATACCCAAGAAATATTTAAGTTCTCCAAGGTCCTTAATATCAAACATAGCTCTAAGATATTCTTTGGTAGAAGAGATTCCCACCTTGTCATTCCCAGAGATGATAATATCATCTACATAGATGAGAATGACAACTATACCTTCTTGGCTATGCAAAGTGAATAGGGTGTGATCAGATACGGATCTCCTAAAGCCTATGTCTCTCAGTGTGACATTTAACTTGTGATACCAGGCCATAGGAGATTGTTTCAACCCATAGATTGCATTTCTTAATCTGAGAACCTTTCCTGGTGCAACTTAGTCTTTTAATCCAGGTGGGGGAGTCATGTAGACTTCTTCTTCAAGTTCTCCTTGAAGGAAAGCGTTTTTGACATCCATTTGCTACATCTCCCAGTCTAAATTTGCAGCTAGAGAGAGAAAAACTCTGATTGTATGCATCTTAGCCACTGGAGCAAATGTGTCCCTATAGTCTTCTCCATAGGTTTGGGTGAATCCTCTTGCTACGAATCTTGCCTTATATATTTTAATCTCCCCATTGCTTTTGTATTTGATGGTGAATATCCATCTTGAACTGACTGCCTTCTTTTCTTTTGGTAAGTCTGATTCATCCCATGAATGATTCTTCTCCATTGCTCTTATTTCATCTCCCACAGCATCTCTCCAGACTTTTAGTTTCTTGGCTTCATCATAACTCGTGGGAACTACTTCTTGATCTAAGCTTCCGGTGAATGCTAGATGGTCTTGTGGGATATGCACCATGTTACAAACTTCTTGAGCAGGATGTGCCTCAGCATTGTTGTTGAAGTATACACTAGTATTCTTCCAGTTTGATGGTGGAAATCTTTGTCTAGTGCTTCTGCGTAGTTCCACAGGTGCTGATATTGTGACCTCGTCCTGGTTAGGTATGTTTTGTGTGCCTGAGATTGCTTCTGATTCGGTTTCTTGCTGACTTGGTCCTTCGTCTGAGTTAGATCCTTCTTGTGTTTCTGAATCAGATTTCCTTATGTTGCTTGGTCCAGCCTCTGAATGCTCTTGATCATGAGCAGTGTATTCTGGCTGTCGAGGATTAGGAGGATGGAATGTATCCGGCTGAGATATTATGCCAAGATCCTCAAGAATCTTTCTCAAGTTATCAGCACGAGTGGATGGATGGGACGAAATGTCCTTTTATGGTATCCCAATTCCCTTCTTCAAAGAAGCTTTGAGTTTCCATAAATTTAACATCCCTTGACATAATCACCCTGTTTGTTGCAGCATTGTAGCACTTGTACCCTTTCTGTGTGGATGAGTGGCCAAGAAACATAACTTTGATACTAGTAGCATCTAGTTTGTTTCTCTGTTCACTTGGAATCAACACAAAGCACATGCATCCAAAAACTCTTAAATGATCAAGATGAGGCTTGGTTTTAGTAAGTACCTCAAAGGGGGAAATGTCATGAAGAGCTTTGGTTGGGATTCTGTTAATGAGATAACAAGCTGCTACTAATGCATCTCCCCAAAAATATTTTGGAACTCTCATGTGGAACATCATGGCCCTAGTCACTTCCACTAGGTGTCTGTTCTTTCTCTCAGCCATTCCATTCTGCTGAGGAGTATATGGACAGGTTGTTTGATGCTCAATACCGTATTTGGTAAGGTAATGCTTAAATGCTTGGTTAGTGTACTCTCCTCCATTGTCGGATCTAAGACACTTGATTCTAGCATTATATTGGTTAGTAATGTATTTATTAAAGTTCATAAATGCTTCAAGAACCTTACCCTTAGATGGCATTAGAGTGACCCAAGTATATTTAGACTTCTCATCAATGAAGCTAACAAAATATTTATGATTATCCCTAGAGACACAAGGAGCAGTCCACACATCAGAATGAACAAGTTCAAAGCAGTTCTCATACACGGTTTGAGACTTAGGAAAGATTGATCTACAATGTTTTCCAAGGATACATGCTTCACATAATTCATTATTAAAAGAAATTCTAGGAAACATCATTTCTAAAGCTTTAAGATGAGGATGACCAAGCCTAGCATGCCATAAATCACCATTCATCTTAGAATTATTCAAATTGGAAAAACAAGTAATTAAAGAACTAGGAGTAAGATCTTCCAGCATATAAAGATCATTCTTGGTCCCACCTCTTCCTAGTATCCTTTGAGTCTCAATATCCTGAAACATAAACTCATTAGGCCCAAAAATAGCATGACAATTTAAATCTGTTGTTGCTATTTTAACTGAATGAAGGTTGGATGTGAATGATGGCATGTAAAAGGCCCTAGTTTCTTTGTTAAACAGTTTGAGATTACCTATTCCTTCTATTGGAACATGAGTTCCATTTGCAATCAACACATTCCCTATAGCCGGTTCTATATTCTCAATAAGATTCAAGTCACTAATCATATAGTGAGAAGCACCTGAGTCCACAATCACAGGTTTAGATGTAGATAAAGCATTGTATGCATTAAATGATGCATGTAAGGAACTACCAACAACTTTACCAGAGTTGTCTTTCAAGGTTTTGATTAGAGCTTCAAGGTGTGATATCTTGACATACTCGGATTGGACTTGAGCCGGTTGATAGGGTACCATATGAGTTGGTTGAGTACTGCTGCCTATGCAAGCCGATGTGGAGGAGATAGCTGGAGAGTTCATGGACTGCTATGATAAGATTTTCTTGTGGTAATGTCCGGTGTCATGAGTGAAATGCACCCTTGGTTGGTCTTTCCACTTGGTAGGCTTTAAGTGAGGATGGAGAATCCAACATTTTTCTTTGGTATGACCCTTCGTTTTGCAGTGATCGCAGGCCAATTTCTTCTTCTCTTCTGGTTTGTAATATCCTTTGTTTGCCATGATTGGTTCTTCTTCTTGTTTATAAAGACCTTTGTGAGCTTTAAGAAGTTCTCCTTTTCCTCCAAATAACCCCTGAGAGCCGCATTGCTTTTGGATTTTAGAGCACACATCTTCTAGAGAAGGGAATCATAGGCTGGAGTCAGAATCATAAGGAGGCTAAAAACTTTGTCTTGCTCACGCATTTCTTTGATAACTTCTGGATCAAAATAAACCGGTCTTAACATATCAAGTTCTGCCCATAGTGAACTGAACTTGCCAAACAGAGAGGTGAAGTCAGGATAAACCTATTGATTGCTTGTTTGACTTGAAAGATCCAACTAAGATTGGATGTATTTCCATACACCTTCTTAAGAATTTCCCAAAGCTCCATTCAAGTTTCACAGTGAGAATATGATTCTAGGATTGGTCCATCCAGAGAGTTTTGAAGAACAGATAGCACATATAGGTCCTCCTGGTGCCATTTCCTTTCATACATCACAACAAGCTCGTCCCCATCTTCATTTTGGATAAGACTAGGTGGTGCTTCATTGAACAGGAGGTGATCCCCAAGTCCTCTTCCTCCAAGAGAAATTTTAATCATTCGGGACCAGAGGACATAGTTTAATCCCTTGAGTGTGATAGGCACATAGATTTGGCGAGAGTATTCCATGCTTTTAGAATGTTTTTGGTGTCTTGAATCCGTACAACAATGGTGTAGCTTGCTCCCCACGGTTGTTTTGAAAAGATTTGAGAGTGAAGGCAGAAAACTTAAACAAGAGTTTCCTTTAGCTTTCTTTGGTCTTTTGAGTAGGAAAGGAGCTTTTTATCTTCAGCTGGTTCTTATTTTGAGTGATAAAGAAGGTGTACGGACAGCGTGAGGGTTTTAAGCAGAGGAGGATGAGATTTGGACCTCTTGATCTCCTTATACCCTGTTTATTTCACACCTGGTGGCTTCTCCTTTGTGAAATGACAAGACTTAAGCTGAATAGAGCTTCTTTTGGGTATGTTCTGATGATGGTACGGACTGCTGAGGTTTTGGACGAAACAAAGACGATGAGTATGGGCTTGAAGAAATGGTCGAAAGGCAGCAACTTTATGAATCCGCTTGGTCTTTAATGACTTAAGCCGGATATTTTAGCTAAGATTAACCTTCTGGGAGCTGAGGAGCACACGATTTAGCAAAACCCAAAGAGATGACCGTACGTTAATGGCGAGACATAGAGTTTTAGCTGGAGAAGAGGTAAGCTAAGATTATAAGTTACTAAACACAAAGGATAATCATACCTAATCTTCTTCAACTCATCACCCATGGATCTGAGGATCTTATATCTCAGAGAAGATAGACTAATACATGTTTATCACCAAGGAATAGGCTTGAATCTTAGCAAGAATCGATTGAGAAGAGATGAAGGATATGCGGAATTTAAGTGAGAATCATGAGCTATCGCTCTGATTCGATGTTGTTTTATGAAGATTAGGGTACATATTTGAGAGATTAGAGTTTACAGAAGTTCATGTTTGCAACGATATGAAGAGAAAAACGATTGTATTAGATTCAAAACTTATATCTTACAAATGAATGCTTAAGAGCATTTTTATACTAAAGGATAAACCTAGAAACATTTAGGGAGAGAGTAATGTGCTGTCATTAGCTTTTGTGCTGGCAGGGGTGAGTCACCAAAGGATGGCACCTCCAAGCTTCTAGAAGACCCTACTAGCCGTTTGATGATCTCTTGCTTAGGCGGTAATGAAAGCCTCTGATTCTCCTAAAGTGTTTCTTCATTCCAACACTAGTAACTTCCATCAAGAGTTTATTCTTTCTTTCAGCAACTCCATTTTGTTGAGGCGTATAAGGGTAGGTTGTTTGGTGTTCAATGTCATATTTGTTGAGATAATGTTTGAAGGCTTGACTGGTATATTCCCCTCCATTATCTGATCTGAGACACTTAACCTTTGCATCATATTGGTTAGTCACATATTTATTAAAATTCATGAAAGCTTCAAGGACTCTACCTTTAGATGGCATTAAGGTTACCCATATATATTTCGACTTCTCATCAATAAAAATAACAAAATATTTGTGATTATCTCTACAAGAACATGGGGCTGTCCATACATCAGAGTAAACTAGATCAAAGCAGTTTTCATACATGATTTCGGACTTAGGAAAAACAGACCTACAATGTTTACCAAGGATACAAGCTTCACATAACTCATTATTGAAAGATATTCTAGGGAACATTATTTCTAAAACTATAAGATGTGGATGACCAAGCCTAGCATGCCACAAATCACCATTCATCTTAGATTTATTCAAATTTGAATAGCAAGTAGATAAACGGCTAGGAGACAAGTCTTCAAGCACATATAGATCATTTCTTGAGACACCTTGTCCTAGAATCTCCTGAGTTTCAATATACTGAAACACAAAGCCATTAGGCCCAAATCAGTTGTAGCTCTCTTGACAGACAATAGATTAGAGGTGAATGAAGGCATATAGAATGCTCTAGATTCCTTGTTGAATAATCTAAGATCACTTATTCCTTCTATTGGAACATTAGTACCATTTGCTATCAAAACATTTCCCATTGCCGGTTCTATATTCCCTAATCAAATTCAGATCACTAACCATGTGATGAGATGCTCCTGAGTCAACAATTAAAGGTTTAGTCTTAGTAAATGCATTAAATGAAGCATGAAGTGATCTACCAACAACCATATTACCAGAGTTGTCTTTAAAGGCTTTGATGAGCGCTTCAAGATCAGACTTCTTGACATACTCTGATTGGGCTGGTTGATAAGGAACCATATGTGCTGGTGGAACCTGAGGAGGAGCTTGCTGGTGTGTGCGCTAGTTGATAAGATAAGCCCTTCTTGTGATAGTGACCTGCCTGTTGGAATGAAGAAGAATGATGAAGACAACAAGATAAAATGAAGCAAGAGTGCCTTAGTCACTTGTAGGCGTCATGAGTTTAAAAAAGAGTGACTTAGGCATGTTTGGATTTAATGATATGTTATCTCTGTAGCCAATCAAGTATTAGGCTATCTTAGTATCCAAACAAGCCTGATTTAGATTAGTATAAATAGTAGTCTCTCACATACTTTGTATACGAGAAATTCATTTTTCTAAAATCTCAATAATATTTATTCTCATTTTTCTCTCTAATCTCTTTCTCTCTCAATCTCCAAATTTCTAAATCTATCAATCATACAATCTTTCATGGTATCAGAGCCAGGTTTGATCGATCTGGCACAAGAATTCCGCCAACTTTCTGTTTCTAACTCGCGATCTTCATCCAAGCCTTGAAGTTAAGCCCGTCGCGGTTAATCTGATGTGTCTTCGAGTTTTCACGGCAAAAACTCGGGATTTTTGGCCAAATTCTTCACCAAGGACAGTTCTCCGGCAAATTCCATGCATTTCCCCGCTGATTTCATCAAATTTGGTGGCCTGGATCGAAAGTTACGTTTTTTCCCTCACGGTGGTTTCGCGATCGTCTCCGCCGCAGGTACCTGGGTTTCAAAGGTGCATATCTTCTTCAATTATTCATCAAATCACGTGATTTCAGAGTCAAAAATCAAGTATGTTGAGTCTAGTTGTCGAATTGGGAAGTCCGCTTTACTCATTTTCAATTTTCATAGCTTTCTTACTCGATTTCTTGCAATCGGTCCAGTTCCTACTACTTCTGGGTAATTAAATTCGTTCTCTCAATTTCTTCGATCTTTTAGGAATCTTGGTTGATCAAATCTTATTTTAGGATCTTTTGAAGAGGTTCAGGATGTTTGATTACAATCCAATGATTTATTTACTTCAAGAAAGTGTTTCTTGCACGATAAGGAAAATTTTTGAAATTGGAAAAAAGGCAGGAATCTTGGTTTGGCAGTTTTGTTGGTTTTCAAGATTAGTTTTAACCTCTGGTTCATCTGTTACTAAGTAGTTTAGGTTGTTGTTGCAAGTTGTTGGCGTTTAGGGAAGTTTTTATACCCGTTTGATCCCTTGTTACACGCTTGGTAGACGCGCCTTGTGCTAGTTGAAGCGCACACAAGCATGGTTGTATAGTCTTTGTGTGTGTAAGCTTCAGGACAGATCAAATGGAGTTGCATCCTCAAATGAAGGCTCCTGTCATACTCCAAGGAGCAAACTATCTGCTCTGGTCCAGGACAATGTGGACCACATTGTGTAGCAAAGGACTGTAGAGCCACATTCTAGAACCGGCACACTTGTTGATAGATGAGGAGGCTCAGGCTGAAAATGCTGAACAAGCCCTATGGTTTCAGCAAGATCAAACGCTACTTGCCATTCCTTAAAGTTCTCTAGCTAGTTTTCTTTTGGAAGCATACTCTTATTGCTCTAGTGCTAAGGAACTTTGGGAGACATTGAAAACTGTCTATGGCAATACAACTAACCTCTTAAGAATTTTTGAGGTGAAAAAAGCTTTAAATGAGCTAAAACAGGAAGATGCTGAATTTACCAAATAATTATGGATCATTCAGATCATTGTGGGCATAGCTGGAGATGCTTCGACCAGCCTCAGTCGATCCACTAACTCTTATTGAAAGGAGAGAGCAAGATAAGGTGTTTGGGCTGCTTATGACTTTGAACAACTCAAACACTGACTTGATCAAACACATTCTTAGGGAGGATAAGCTTCAAAGTCTTGAAGATGTATGTGAAAAGATTCAAAAGGAGCAGGGTTCTCATGAACTCTTTGGACATAAGGTTGAAAAGGTGGTAGCTCACAAAGGGGTCTTCAAGTCCACGATAACTGAAACAAAGAGGAAGAAGCAGCTATGTGATCATTGCAAAAGAACCGGCCATTGCAAGCAGGATTGTTGGGTGCTCCATCCAGAACTAAAGCCCAGCTGGTTTGTTGAGAGGAACAAAAAGTCATCAACCGGTCCTAGCACTTCTAACATGGTTCATGTTGCAGGGTACTCAAGCATGTGCAACATGGTGCCGGCGAATGCATCATCCTCACCTATGGCTACTCCTAATGAATATGTCACAAAGGCTGACCTTGAAACTCTTCTCAAAGCATTCAATTCTGGTAATGTGTTGGATAAAACTTATCATGTTTCTTTAAACTCATCTATGGCTTCCGATTCTTTAATTGTTGATTCTGGTTAATCTCATCACATGATAAAGGATCTAGGTTTGCTATACAATATAGAACCTGCCTTAGGTAGTGTTGTGATTGCAAATGGGTTTAATGTTCCAATTAAAGGAGTAGGCAAGCTTAAGTTGTTTGATAAGGATTCTAAAACTTTTTATATGCCTTCCTTCACATCCAATTTGCTTTCTGTTAAAAGTGCTACTACTGACTTGAATTGTCAAGCTATCTTTGGTCCTAATGACTTTTACTTTCAGGATATTAAAAAAAGTAAGAAGTTTGGCCAAGGAACTACAAGGAATGACTTGTATGTACTAGAAGATTTACCTGATTTCTCATTGGTCCAACCGTGTGCAAATAATGTTGATATGACTCTAAATGCTGAACTGTGGCATGCTAGATTAGGACATCCCCATTCTAGAGCCCTTGAATTGATTGTACTTGGAATAAAATTGCTTAATAACATATGTGAATCTTGTATTCTTGGTAAGCATAGTAGAACATTTTTTGAACAATCAACTCATGCTTATGATAATTGCTTTGGTTTAGTATATTCTGATGTTTGGACATTTCAGAGGAAATATATTGTGGATCTACTAACCTCTACAGACATATTTGAAGCTAAACCAGCTAAGACACCCCTTGAAGAAGGTTACAAGATAGAACCTGAGGGGGAGCTAGGAAATGACAAGTTCCATGATATAAAACTGTATAGACAAGTGGTTGGTAATCTTATTTACTTAACCATCACCAGACCTTACTTATGTTTTGCAGTGAATCAGGTATCTCAACATATGCAAGACCCAAGGACAAGGCATTGCGATATGATTATTCGCATTTTGAGATATCTAAAAGGCACTAAGGAACAAGGTATATGGATGGGATGTAATAAGAACACAGAAGTTGTAGGTTATTGTGATGCAGATTGGGCAGGAGACAGAGAAGATAGTAGAAGCACAACTGGCTACTGCACTTTAAGAAGTAATCTTGTAACTTGGAAGACGAAGAAGCAAAAGATTGTATCTTGTTCTAGTGTAGAAGCTGAATACAGGGCCATGAGGACGCTTACAACAGAATGCATCTGGCTGAAGCAATTCCTCCTTGATATTTTAAGCGTGTGGTTAGAGTCTCCAATTAATGTCCATTGTGACAATCAAGCTGCCATACATATAGCCTCTAACTCTGTATTTCATGAGAGGACCAAGCATATTGAGGTTGACTGCCATAAGGTAAGGGAAGATATTGGAAATGGAACCATTCTACCTTGCTACAAAAGGAATGAAGATCAACTAGCTGATGTGTTTACCAAGGCTACAACCCTGAAGACAGGCGGTTCCATCTACCCTAGACTTGGTCTTATGTCTATTCCACATCAATGATCCCAACATGGAGTGTTATACTCTTTTTCCCTAGAAAAGGTTTTATCCCAATTGGGTTTTCCTTCTTTAGGTTTTTAATGAGGTAATACTTCATGGTTATAAGCTTAGGCATTCTCCATGACTTAAGCTTGAGGGAGAGTGTTGGAATGAAGAAGAATGATCTACACAACAAGATAAAATGAAGCAAGAGTGCCTTAGTCACTTGTAGGCGTCATGAGTTTAAAAGAGAGTGACTTAGGCTTGTTTGGATTTAATGATATGTTATCTCTGTAGCCAATCAAGTATTATGCTATCTTAGTATCCAAACAAGCCTGATTTAGATTAGTATAAATAGTAGTCTCTCACTTACTTTGTATACAAGAAATTCATTTTTCTAAAATCTCAATAATATTTATTCTCACTTTTCTCTCTAATCTCTTTCTCTCTCAATCTCCAAATCTCTAAATCTCTAAATCTCTCAATCATACAATCTTTCACTGCCTCCTGTGTATAGTGAGCTCTTGGAACCTCCTTCCATTTAGTTGGTTTCAAGTGCGGATGAAGGATCCAACACTTATCCTTGGTATGGCCTTTCTTTTTGCAATGATCACACACCATATCCTTCTTCTCTTCTGGTTTGTAGTATCCTTTGTTGGCTGAGATGGGTTCTTATTTTGGCTTATAGGTACTCTTTTGGGCCGTGAGTGATTCCCCTTTCCTGCCAAACAATCCATTTGACCCACATTTCCTCTGTATTTGAGAGCATACATCTTCAAGAGATGGGAGCTTTTCTGACTTTAAAATGTGTTTGATAAGATCATTATATGCTGGGCTTCGGATCATAAGGAGACTGAATACTTTATCCTGCTCACGCCTTTCTTTAATAACTTCAGGGTCAAAGGAGATAGGTCTAAGCATGTCTAACTCAGCCCATAAGGAGCTAAACTTTCCAAAGAGAGAGGTGAAGTCTGGATCTTCTTGGCTTAAATTGTTGATGGCCTACTTGACTTGGAAGATTCTACTGAGGTTGGAGGTGTTGCCGTAGACCTTTTTTAAGATTTTCCATAGTTCCATTGAGGTCTCACAGTGCGAATAGGACTCAAGAATAGGTCCATCCAAAGAGTTTTGTAGGACGGAGAGAACATACAGGTCCTCTTGGTGCCACTTCCTTTCATCCATGATAACCATTTCTTCAACCTGTTCATTTTGGATTAGGCTCGGAGGCGGCTCATTAAAGAGAAGATGATCTCCAAGTACTCTGCCTCCTAGGGCTGTTATGATCAGTCTGGACCATAAGACATAGTTTAGGCCTTTTAGAACAACTCGTACAACAATTTGGCGAGAGTTCTCCATTCTTCAAGCTTCAAGGACCGTACTGTAATGGAGGATGGAGACTTGGATGACACGGTTTTGCTTGTAAAGCTTGGGTTTTTTGTTGAAGAGTAGCTGCCGAAGAATGGGGAAGCTTTAAATGCATGAAAGGAGCCTCCTTTAACCGGTATACAGCTTCTTCTTTGAGGGTTTCGTGACTTGTATGGAAGGTTTCGAAACCCTTGAGTACATAATTAAGAAAAATGTATAGAATGGCCTTCTTTATGCTATAAAGCACTGAATCGTCTGATAAGAGTTTGGAACTGGTGAAGACTCGGAAGAAAGGAGCTGCCTTTAAGCCTTTTGTTGATGTTGCGGCCTCTGGAGTTTAAATGCGCGGAAGAAGAAGAGTACGGATAGTCTGAGAATAGAGCAAGACAACACCTTTTCTATGCCTTTTGTGTTCCGATTGTCAATGCCATATCAATAAAGCTTTTGTGGGGTTATTTGAGCTAGAAAACCCTTGAACCGAGAGCTTGGTAAGGATGATGACCGTACAACAATGGTGAAACGCAGAGAAAGAGCAGACCCTAAGAAGTTAAGCAATTTTGTCACAAAGGATACCTATACTTAGCCTTCCTCAACTCATCACCCATGGTTCTGAGGATCTTAGATCTCAGAGAGGATAGACTAAGGCATGTTTATCCAAAGGAAAAATGATGAAATCTTAGGGAAATAAAGAGATTTGCGGATTTTAGAGAGAGTATGTGAGCAAATGCTCTGATACTATGTTAGAATTTGTAAGTTATTAAGGATTAGACTGAGAAATTATGAGAGATTTAGTATGATGATGCTAGAGAGAATGAAGAACACGATTTATTGAAGATTAAAACTTTTGCATACAAATGAAGGCCATATGGTCATTTTATACACAAATGGATAAACCTAAAACAATCTACTTTTAGACAGCAGGCGTCTCCCTTCCTCTTTTGTGCTGGCATGTGAGTCATCAGCCTTAAGTCTTCTAGAAGCTCCTTACTAGCCGTTTTGAAGGTGGCACATTCTTTCATTAGTAGATTGCTTCCTCATTCCAACACATACTTCTTCAAGGGATGGAAGCTTGTCTGATCTGAGAAGGTGTTTGATCAGGTCATTGTACATTGGATTCAGAGTAAGAAGAAGTCCAAAGACCTTGTCTTGTTCACGCCTTGCAAGAAGTGTCTCTGGATCAGTGGAGTTGGGTCTCAGTATCTTATGCTCAGCCCAAAGGGAGCGAAACTTGCCAAAATGAGCCGTGAATTCCAAGTCTTCTTGATGAAGGTTGTTGATTGCTCTTTTTACTTCAAAAATCTACTAAGATTAGTAGTATTGCCATAAAATTTCTTAAGAGTTTCCCATAGCTCTCTAGCACTTTCACAATAGGAGTATGCTTCCAAGATAGGTCCATCCAATGAGCTTTAAATGATAGATAAAACAAACTGGTCTTCCTGAGTCCATTTTTCTTCATCAACAACCATGATTTTTAGTCCATATTCTTGTTGAAACGCCTTTGGAGGTGCTTCATCTAGAAGGAGATGCATCCCTAGTCCCCGGCCTCCAAGAGTGGTCTTCACCATTATGGACTAAAGAAGGTAGTTAAAGCCCTTCAGGGTAACTGGAATGACCATAGGCCTGGTATTCTCCATTTCAAAGTAAAAACAGAGACTTAGCCATTCGTTCGACGTTCTCTCACCACTCCCGGTTCAACCAGTAAGCTAAAGGTTTGCACACGCTTGTACGGACGGATGCGAACCAAGAAACAGGGGACGTACGAAATTTAAGGTGGGTTTCCAGCACAAAACACTATACTACCACACTAGGATTCCACAACATTCCTTGAACAACTAGAAATGATTTGTCTTGAAGAGAAATGAGCTATCTTTAGAGTGAAGAATGAAGTGTACGGACTCTAGAGGGTTTTAGCCGAAGAAGACGAGTACGGACACACACCCCCTTTACACAAAACACTTTCTCTAGTGCCTCACAGACCACGGATGAACTAAATATGACAACTCACACATTAATGTCGCCTAAGTCAGCAATGGAAAGAGACTTAATAGGCTGCAAGACATTAATGGTGTCTAAGACAAGAATGGAAAGAGAGTTAATAGGCTGGAAGACATTAATTTCGCCTAATACAAGAATGGAAAGACAGTTAGTAGCCAGAATTATTTATATAAAGATAGTTAATAGTTCTCATCTTAGGTTTAGGTAAGGAATTATTTATTGGAAGTAAATATGGTGATTCTTTAATGTATTTATTGTAAGGCCAATATAAATAGCCTAACATATGTAGCCAATTACTCAAGAAAATACAATCATCCTTCTCTATTCACTAAAGGCAGCCGCCATCTCTCTCTCTCTCTCTTGTCACAAAATTCTCTCTTAATCTTTCATACTTGCGTTCTTCATCTTACTCAAAAACTCTAAATTCTTTTACATACTAATCCACATATTCTTACATGGTATCAGAGCCTTGGCTCATATAATTTCAAAATCTCTGTCCACTCTTGAAATAAATCCTCCTAATCTCCTCACTCTGAGATTGAACAATCCTCAAATCCTTGTGGTGCTGAGTTGTGAGAGGTTAGGATTATTTATTTCTTGAATACAGTTCATCCTACTCTTTCATCACCAAAATAGTTTGTAAACATCATGGAAGGCACAAGATTTGTTGTTCCAGTAACTTTGAAAAGGGTTAATTACCTCCTATGTGCTAGGACCACCAAGACAGTGCTATGTAGCCGTGGGTTATGGAGCCACATTCTTAGGAGTGAAGCACCTAATGTTGCAGTTGAAGCAACTGGTCAAGAAGTGACTATCACCAATGAAGACAGGTGGTTTAAAGAAGACCAACTAGTCCTATCTGTGATTCAAAACTCACTTGAATCAACCATTCTTGAAGTATACTCCTACTGTGAGACAGCCAAAGAGCTGTGGGAGACCCTTCAAAACGTCTATGGCAACACCTCCAATCTCAGCCGTGTGTTTGAAGTTAAGAGAACCATCAATGAGTTAACTCAAGAAGATATGGAGTTCACTCAACACTTTGGAAAATTCAGGTCCTTATGGGCTGAACTTGAGATGCTTAGACTAAGCACAGTAGATCCCATGGTGCTGAATGAGAGGCGTGAGCAAGATAAGGTCTTCGGACTTCTCTTGACTCTAAATTCCTCCTACAATAATCTCATCAAACACGTCCTAAGGTCAGACACTCTTCCAAGTCTTGAAGAAGTGTGGAACAAGATTCAGAAGGAACAAGGTTCACTTGGTCTCTTTGGAGGGAAAGGATAACTCATCTCAGCCAACAAAGCTGTTGTGTACCATAAGGGAGGCCCAAACCGTGGAGAAAGGAGGGTATACTATGACCACTGCAAGAAGGAAGGGCATAACAAGGACAAGTGTTGGATACTATATCCACACTTAAAGCCAAAAATGGGAACTCAACCAAGAGCCAACCTCACTCAAAAAGCATCTCTTGAACCAAGGACCAAGGCAAGCCCTAGCTCATTCACGCCAACCACTGAGGGAGAAGGGAAAGCACTTGCAACATTCCAACACGATTTTGTGAGAAAATCGGACCTTGATGCACTGGTCAAGGCACTCAAGGAATCAAACCTCTCTGGTAACTCATTCCAATCTTTAAATATCTCTAAACCACTTATTGTAGACTCAAGAGCCTCTCATCATATGATTAGTGATAAGAATCTAATGAGCAATATAGAACCGGCTTTAGGAGATATATTAATAGCTAATGGAGATAAGATACCAATTAGAGGAATTGGAAACCTTAGGTTGTTTGATAAAGAATCAACTGCCTTCTATATGCCTACATTCACCTCCAACTTACTAAGTGTTAAAAAGACAACCTATGATCTTAATTTTTATGCAATCTTTGGTTTTAGTGATGTTTATTTTCAGGATATTAACACCAATAAAGTACTTGGAGAAGGAGTGTCCAAGAATGATTTGTATGTTCTTGATGACATACAACCAGACTAAACTCTATCTATTGCTTTTAATTCTATTTTAAATAAGGCTAATAGTGCTATTTGGCATTCTAGACTAGGACATCCCCATTCTAGGGCCTTAGAGCTATTGTTTCCAAGCATGTCTTTTAAAAATAATGAGTGTGAAACTTGTATACTTGGAAAACATTGTAGATCAATGTTTCCCAAGTCTTCAAAATTTATGAAAATTGTTTTGATCTTATTCACTCTGATGTTTGGACTTCACCATGCATGTCTATGGATAATCATAAGTACTTTGTCACATTTATAGATCAAAAATCAAAATATACATGGATTACACTCTTACCAACAAAAGATAGGGTGCTAGAAGCATTTACTAAGTTTCACGCATATGTGACAAACCATTATAATGCCAAGATGAAAATCTTTAGATCAGAGAATGGAGGAGAATACACAAGTCTAGCATTGAAACAACACTTGGACAAACATGGAATCATCCACCAAACTAGTTGTCCATACACACCACAACAGAATGGAGTGGCTGAAAGGAAGAACCGACACCTCATGGAGGTGGCGCGGTCCATCATGTTCCAAAGCAATGTTCCAAAGAAATTTTTGGGAGATGCCCTTGTCACAGCTTGCTATCTCATCAATCGCCTACCTACTAAATTCTTGGAGGACTTAACTCCATTTGAGGTACTAACAAAAGTAAACCATCAATCTCACATTTACGAGTTTTTTGGTGTGTATGTACTTTTTCCAGGAGAACAAAGAAATAAATTGGAAGCCAGGAGTATTAAATCGATGTTCATTGTCTATTCAACTACTAAAAATGGATACAAATGCTACAATCGAGAGACTAGGAAGGTGCTTGTATCTAGGGATGTGCAGTTTATAGAATCAAAAGGATTCTATGAAGAAACGAATTGGGATGAACTCAACGACCTCTCCCAATCCACATCTGACCGGACCACCAACCTCAAACACCTTATGGAGAATCTTGGGATAACCTACCAGATGCACAAACCACAACTTACCAAGAACCGCCAACTACTCCTCCACCTAATACAACTCAAGCGGCTAGCTCTCTTGACCATGAGGGAGGCACTGAAGGTAATGATCTTGAACTTTATCAGAGCAACCAAGAAGCAAGCTCACACGTCCATGCTCAAGAAGACCATGAGGAATCCAAACCTGAGGTTGAACAACAAGAAGAACAACAGGCGGCCCAACAAGACAACCAAGTAGTCCTAAGGAGAAGTCAAAGGGAGAGGCGACCAGCTTCAAAGTTTTGGAAAGAGGATTCCCTGGTTAGGAAGGTTTATGAGTCCAAGTTTTGGAAAGATGGAGTCACATACCTTTAGACTTGCGGATTTGGTGAATATATCTGCAAGTTGATCTGAGCTCCTTGTGTAGCACGGTAGGACAATTCCTTGCTTCACTACTTGTCTTACTTTTTGGCAGTCTACTTGTCTCACCAGCTTCAAATTGGATAAACACCAGAGTATACTACAATGCCCAAGCAGTAGCTTACCCAACTCAAGCGGTTTGCTCCCTAGCTCATATTCCCTTAGAACATGAAGCCTTTGTAACAGTTCTCAACCAAGAACATATCCCAAGAAACTATGAGGAATCAAAGGAGCTTAAGGTGTGGAGAGATGCGGTCAAGGCTGAATACAATACCATGGACATCAACCACACTTGGGATGAAGCCGACTTGCCTAAAGACAAGAGGACAGTGAGCTCCAGATGGATCTTTACCATTAAATACAAAAGCAATGGAGAGATAGAAAGATACAAGGCAAGACTAGTTACAAGAGGCTTCACCCAGACCTATGGACAAGACTACAATGACACCTTTGTACCAGTAGCCAAACTACACATTGTAAGGGTTCTTCACACTTTAGCTACTAACCTTGATTGGGAGTTGTGGCAGATGGATGTCAAGAATGCATTCCTTCAAGGAGAATTAGAAGATGAAGTATATATGACACCTCCACCAGGCCTTGAAGATACGGTAACTCTAGGAAAGGTTTTAAGGCTGAGAAAGGCTATCTATGGCCTCAAACAGTCACCAAGACCTTGTTACCATAAGCTGAGTATCACGCTTAGAGATAGGGGCTTTAGGAAATCTGAGGCGGATCGTACACTCTTCACACTCCAAAGCCAAACAGGTATTGTAGTCATTCTCATATATGTAGATGATATAATCATCTCAGGGAATGACAGGTAGAAATTCAATCAACTAAAATTTATCTTAAATCTATGTTTGATATAAAAGACTTGGGTGAACTAAAGTACTTCCTAGGGATAGAAGTATATCGACCACAAGAAGGCCTCTTCTTATTCAAAAGAAAGTACACACTTGATCTTCTAGTTGATGTAGGTAAATTAGAAGCTAAACCAGCAATGGAAAGAGGGTTAATAGGCTGCAAGACATTAATGGTGCCTAAGACAAGAATGGAAAGAGTGTTAATAGGCTGTAAGACATTAATGTCGCCTAAGACAAGAATGAAAAGAGAGTTAGTTGCCATAATTGTTTGTAGAAAGATAGTTAATAGTTCTCATCTTAGGTTTAGGCAAGGAATTGTTTATGGGAAGTAAATATATAGGCTCTTTAATGTATTTATTGTAAGGCCACTATAAATAGCCTAACATATGTAACCAATTACTCAAGAAAATACAATAATCCTTCTCTATTCTCTAAAGGCAACCGCCATCTCTCTCTCTCTCTCTCTTGTCACGAAATTCTCTCTTAATCTTTCATACTTGTGTTCTTCATCTTACTCAAAAACTTTTTATTCTTTCAAATACTAATCTGCATATTCTTAGGATGCTTCTTTCACCACTTAGATGAAGAAAGGAGCTGTCTTGACACAACAATGGCGAAAAGAGGTAAACAAAGCTTAAAAACAACTAAACACAAGGGATAACCACGCCTAGCCTTCTTCAACTCATCACCCATGGATCTGAGGATCTAAGATCTCAGAGAAGATAGACTTAGAAATGATTATCACAAGGAAAGCGTTTTTAGTAAGAAATCGATTTGAAAAACAGAGAAAATATGTAGAATTTTTGCGGAAGTTTGAGGAAGGATTAAGAGCTTGGTGCGGCCTGGAACGAGCAAAATCTGCTTGCAACATCAGAGGACCTAGATTCAACTAAGGAAGAAGATGAAGAAGAAAGCTGCCAGATGAAGAAGAAAGCTGCCAGAGTGAAGAGGAGAGAAACGACCGGACTGGATCAGTCGACACAGGACGCAGACCCGGACCAGCCGACACCTATCACGTACGAGGACCCGGACCATGTGCTATCACCCAAAAACAAAGTCCTGGACCGGCTAACGAAGAACCCGTCGCAGAACCCGGTCCTGATCCTAGCCTCGACCTCGCAAAACCTGGCGCAAGACGTGGCTTCGACCCCGGCCTCGACCCCGCAAAACCTGGCGCAGGACGTGTCTTCGACCCCGGCCTCGACCCCGCCAAACCCGGCACAAGACGTGGCTTCGACCCCGGCCTCAACCCCGAAGAACCCGGCCCAAGACCTGGCCCGTTCGTGTCCCGCGGTACTAAACACGGCCCATCCGTGTTTCACGGCGCAAGACTCGACACCAACCTTGGCCCACAACCTGGTGTGAACCCCGAAGCTCTACCCGATCCCGACCTAAGCATGACCGCGAATTTTGGCCCGACCCAAATACTAGACTTCGACCCGGGCGTGGAAGGCGGCACAAACCATGGAGACCAGGCCAGCATGGCCCAAGACCCGTCCGAGAACCTATAAGACCAAGAAAGATTAAGAGAACAATGGGCCAATGTAAGATCAGAAGGGGAAGAAGAGTGTATGGTCCAAGCCCAGGTCCCAGAAGAATTGTGGCTTGGCCCATTAACAAGATCCAGAAGTAAGGCCGAAAGAAAGACCCTTCAAGCCTTATTCAAAGTCGCCAGCTCAGGAGAATGAGAGATTAAAAATAAACCAACCAATTGGTTTAATTTATTGGTTTATAGATAGTCACCTAATTTAAACGAGAAGATTAGAATATATATCTTTTGGCATTAAATTAGAATTCACATAAGTCAAGATATTCTTGTTTGTAAAAGTTAGGAGCAAGTAGTTAGAATATACTTCTGTAGGCATAATTTAGTTAGGTTTTCTGCCTATAAAAAGGCTTCATCCCCCTAGTAAAGAGACATCAAATTTTATAAAGAATTTAAAAGCACTTTTGCTTCTTGCTTTCTCTGTTCAGCCTAAGAACATTGATCCCTCATTCACTTAAGAGTAGAGTAATCTGCTGTGAAATTCCATAGCTCTATACAGGGTGATCCTGTGCTAGTGGAATCAAATCCATCCTTCATTCTCGCATAGGTTGGAGAGCTAGTAGCCTCCAACCCTTCATCAACAATCCGCTGCTTCAAGGAGAGCTAGTAGCCTCCTCAATTGACCATATCACCTTCCTTCAAGTCGATCATTTGGTTTTAAAACAACCAAGACCGCACCAAGTGGTACCAAACCCTCTTGAAGGTTAGGGTTTGTGAAATCACTTTGATTTCAAAACCACCATCAATTTCTTTTCATTTTTTAAGTTTCATAAACAAATTCTTATCTTTCTATCTTTTGTAAGTCAGCTGAGATTTTCCTGAATTACAAAAGGATCTAAAGAAAATATTATATATATTTAAAAAAAAAAAATTCATCGAAAATTTTTTTAAAAAAAAAAGAGCAGAAAAGAAACCCTGCTAGGAAATAGGTTTATCAGCTGACGAAAAAAAATCTTGCGATCTTTCTATCTTAAATTTTCAGTAGGTTTAGTTCTAGATCTTAGGTGATTGGGCTTTAATCTATTCTGAATTTGTGGGAATAGCATGAGGAAGTTCTATTGAGGGATCACCAAGAAAAGTGAGAGAGAGAGTTTTAATTAACAGTTTGTTAAGTTTTTCAGGAAGGATGGAGAATCCAAATAAAGAAACCCCTAAAGGAGAAGGAACCACACGACCTCATAGGTTTAACCCATTGCAGATGGAGGCTATGATGGATGAAATAACCAGAAGACTTTAGGCGACATTTGAAAACAAAGCTAACCAAGCTAATGAGTTTTTCTATGGAGTTGATTCTTTTGCAGGTAGACCAGCTCGTGGAGGGAGACCAATCCTAGAAGGAGGGCGCATTGGAAGATGCACAAGGGTGAGAGCCAGGCAAGGAATCTGGCTAGATGACGAGGAAAACCAGGAGTACTCAGATGAAAGTGGAGGTCAACACCATCAGGAGTCAAGACCAGACAACAACCTAGCAGGACTCAAACTTTGAATTCCACCTTTCTCAGGAAAGAATTATCCAGATGCCTATCAAGAATGGGAAAAGAAAATTGAAATAGTTTTCAGCTGCCAAAACTATTCTGAGGAAAAGAAGGTTAAGATAGCAGCAACAGAATTCGATGGGTATGCTATCAACTGGTGGGAACAGATTGCTACCATTAGACAACGCAATGGAGAGCCCTAAATAACATCATGGTATGAAATGAAAACTATGATGACGAAGAGATTTGTTCCAGTCCACTATGGGAGAGATCTACATCAGAAATTAAGGAGATTAACCCAAGACACAAGGAGTGTGGAGGCCTATCACCACGAAATGGAGTATGGCATGATTTCAAGGAGGTCTTAATAGAGACATTCAGGATCAATTAGAGTTGCAGGAATATGAGGACGTCTTAATAGAGCCATCCTTATTGAGAAACAAAACAAAAGAAGGAACAATACCAGGAACCCCTATGTTTCAACCTCTAAGCCGCCTTACAACAAGGATGATAGACAGGGAGGTTCATCATTCAAGACACCTATCAAGGCCAGAGAGGGACCTACTATTCCTTCCCCACGTGAAGATAAGGGCAAAGGACCAGCAACCCAGATGCCTCCAACAAGAACCAGAAACCTCAAGTGTTTCAGGTGTCAAGAATTTGGACACTATGCAAAAGAATGCTCAAACAAAAGGGTTATGCTTATATTAGAGAATAGAGAGTTAACATCAGAAGATGACCAATCAGACACAGAAAATGAAGCATACCCTGTTCAAGGACAACTGTTGGTGACTAGGAGAACCCTGAGTACACAACCTAAGGTGCAGGAACAGAGGGAGAACTTGTTCCACACACGATGCCTAATTCAAGAGAGGATGTGTAGCTTGATCATTGATGAAGGGAGCTTTACAAATGTGGCTAATCAGACACTTGTGGACCGGCTCAATTTAGATACTCACAAACATCCTAGACCATATCAGCTACAATGGCTCAATGAGGAAGGAGAAATGAAAGTGACAGAACAAGTAGAAATACCTTTAAGTATTGGCAAGTACCAAGACCAAATCACTTGTGATGTGTTACCCATGGAAGCCAGCCACATACTATTAGGAAGACCTTGGCAATATGACAAGAAAGCAATCCATGACGTTTTTACCAACATGGATTCTTTCAAACACCAGGGTAAACAAATCACACTGGTTTCCCTCATACCCCAGGAGGTGCACCACGACCAGATACAACTAAAACAAAGGAGAGAAGAGGCAAGGAAGCTACACCAGGAGACTCACGCCAAGCAACTTGCTAAGGTAAGTCACTACAGCCTTTTTGCTACTCCTAGTGATGTTAAACATGCTTTAGATGATCAACAATTTATGATGTTGCTAGTTTGTAAGGAATTACTAGCTAGTAGTACTAACCTGACTCCGGAAATACCGAGAGAAATTGAGTTTCTATTGCAAGAGTACAAGGATGTGTTTCCAGAAGACAAGCCAGTAGGACTACCTCCTTTCAGAGGTCAGATTGACTTTGTACCCGGCGCCACTCTCCCAAACAGACCAGATTACAGGACCAATTCTGTGGAGACAAAGGAACTTTAAAGACAGGTCAATGAGCTCTTGGAGAAAGGACACATCCGCGAAAGCTTAAGTCCTTGTGCAGTACCTGTTTTGCTTGTGCCTAAGAAAGATGGTAGCTGGCTCATGTATGTAGATTGCAGAGCCATAAACAACATCACTGTTAAGTACAGACATCCTCATTTGGATGATATGCTTGATGAATTATATGGATCTTGCATCTTTTCTAAGATTGATTTAAAAAGTGGTTACCACCAGATTAGAATGAAAGAATGAGATGAATGGAAATCTGCTTTTAAAATAAAATTAGGATTGTATGAATGGTTAGTTATGCCTTTTGGACTTACTAATGCACCTAGTACTTTTATGAGATTAATGAACCATGTTTTAAGGGCATTCATACGGTTTGTAGTAGTCTATTTTGATAATATTTTGATTTACATTAAGAACCTGACAGAGCACATTGATAACCTTAGACATGTCCTATATGTTTTAAGAAAAGAGAATTTGTATGCAAATAGGATGAAATGCTCTTTTGGAACAGATAAACTAGTCTTTTTAGGTTTTGTTGTTACTTCTCGAGGTATCCAGATGGATGAGGAGAAAGTGAAGGCAATCATGGAGTGGCCCACGCCTAAAAACATAGGAGAAGTGAGAACTTTCCATGGACTTGCTGGATTCTATAGGAGATTTGTTAAAGACTTCAGTACCATTGCAGCCCCACTTACAAAAGTTATTAAGAAGACCGTGGGATTCACATGGGGACCAGCCCAGGCCGAGGCATTTGAATTGCTGAAAGGGAAGTTGACTAATGCCCCTTTACTTGTATTACCAGACTTTTCGAAAACTTTTGAGATTGAATGTGATGCTTCAGGAATTGGAATTGGTGCTGTATTGATGCAGGAGAGGAGACCCATAACATATTTTAGTGAGAAGTTAGGAGGAGCGACTCTTAATTATCCTACCTATGACAAAGAGCTATATGCTCTAGTGAGGCCCTGCAAATGTGGCAGCATTACCTCTGGCCTAAGGAATTTGTAATTCACACAGATCATGAATCTCTCAAACACCTTAAGGGACAACACAAGTTGAACAAAAGACATGCACGATGGATGAAATTTATTGAAACTTTTCCCTATGTCATCCATTACAAACAAGGTAAAGAGAACATTGTAGCATATGCTCTCTTAAGGAGGTATGCTCTCTTATCTTCGATGGAAACAAAATTACTGTGTTTTGATCATCTTAGAACCTGTTATACTAATGACCCTGACTTTGAAGATTTGTATAAGGACACTAACATTCATGCCCAGGGACGATTTTACCAATTCAAGGAATTTTTATATCGTGATAATCGACTGTGTGTACCATGTGGAACAATCAGAGAGTTATATGTTAGGGAAGCACATGGAGGTGGAATAATGGGGCACTTTGGGGTTGCCAAAACTTTATCCAGCTTGCAGGAACACTTCTACTGGCCGAGTATGAAGAAAGACGTTGAGAAAGTGTGTTCCAAATGTATTGAGTGCAAACAAGCTATATCCAAGGTTCAGCCCACAGGTTTGTATACTCCATTGCCTATACCTGACCAATCGTGGGTAGATATTTCTATGGACTTTGTTTTGGGACTGCCTAGAACTAGGAAAAGAAGGGACAGTATCTTTGTGGTGGTTGATAGGTTTTCTAAAATGGCTCACTTCATCCCTTGTCATAAAACAGATGATGCAGTTCTAGTGGCAAACTTATTCTTTAAGAAAGTTGTTAGGTTACATGGGATGCCTAGGACAATTGTGTCAAATAGGGATTCTAAATTCCTTAGTCATTTTTGGAGGACCCTCTGGGGAAAGTTAGGTACTAGGTTATTATTCTCCACAACTTGTCATCCACAAACTGATGGTCAAACAGAATCAGTCAATAGAACTCTTTCCACTATTTTAAGAGCTGTCATTAAAAAGAACATTAGGACTTGGAGGATTGTCTACCTCATGTCGAATTTGCTTACAATAGATCAGTACATTCGGCAACAAAAATGACCCCTTTTAAAATTGTGTATGGATTCAACCCTTTATCCCCTTTAGATTTACTTGCTTTACCTTTACAAGAATAGACTAACCTTGATGGCCAAAAGAAAGCCGAGTTTGTTAAATCTTTGAATGAACAGGTTAAGAAAAATATTGATGAAAGGACAAGATGTACACCAGGAAAAAGAATAAAGGACGAAAAGAAATGGTATTGGAACATTGAGATCTGATTTAGATTCATTTAAGGAAAGACAGATTTCCAAGTGAGAGAAAATCGAAATTGATGTCATGAGTAGATGGACCATTTTCAGTCCTACGAAGAATCAACAACAATCCTTACCAAATAGATCTCCAAGGTAAGTATTCTATAAGTTATACTTTTAATGTTTTTGACTTGATTCTTTTTGTTGCAGATGAATTGGATTTGAGGTCAAATCCTTTTAAAGGAGGAGGGGATAGTGCGACCTGGAACGAGCAAGATCTCCTTGCGACATCAGAGGACCTAGATTCAACTGAGGAAGAAGATGAAGAAGAAAGCTGCCAGACTGAAGAGGAGAGAAACGACCGGACCGAATTAGTCGACACAGGACGCAGACCCGGACCAGCTGGCACTGATCACGTACGAGGACCCGGACCATGTGTTATCACCCAAGAACAAAGTCTTGGACCGGCTGGCGAAGAACCCGACGCAGAACCCGGCCCTGATCCTAGCCTCGACCCCGCAAAACCCGGCGCAGGACGTGGCTTCGACCCCGGCCTCGACCCCGCAAAACCCGGCGCAGGACTTGGCTTCGACCCCGGCCTCGACCCCAAAGAACCCGGCCCAAGACCTAGCCCGTCCGTGTCCCGCGGCATTAAACACGGCCCATCCATATTTCACGGCGCAAGGCTCGGCACCAACCATGTCCCACGACCTGGTATGGACCACGAAGCTCGACCCGGTCCCGACCTAAGCATGATCGCGAATTACGGCCCGACCCAAATACTAGACTTCGACCTGAGCGTGGAAGGCGACACGAACCAATGTAAGATCAGAAGGGGAAGAAGAGTGTATGGTACAAGCCCAGGTCCCAGAAGAATTATGGCTTGGCCCATTACCAAGATCCAAAAGTAAGGCCCAAAGAATGGCCCTTCAAGCCTTAGTCAAAGTCGCCAGCTCAGGAGAAGGAGAGATTAAAAATAAACCAACCAATTGGTTAGAATATTAGAATAGATATCTTTTGGCATTAAATTAGAATTCAAATAAGTCAAGATATTCTTGTTAGCATAAAGTTAGTATCAAGTAGTTAGAATATACTTCTGTAGGCATAATTTAGTTAGGATTTCCTGCCTATAAAAAGGCTTGACCCCCCTTGTAAAGAGACATTGAATTTTATAAAGAATTTAAAAGAACTTTTGCTTCTTGCTTTCTCTATTAAGCCTAAGAACATTGATCCCTCATTCACTTAAGAGTAGAGTAATCTGCTGTGAAAATCCATAGCTCTATACCGCCTTACAACAGGGATGATAGGCAGGGGGGTTCATCTTTCAAGACGCCTGTCAAGACCAGAGAGGGACCTACTATTCCTACTCAACGTGAAGATAAGGGCAAAGAACCATCAACCCAAACGCCTCAAACAAGAACCAGGAACATCAAGTGTTTCATATGTCAAGGATTTGGACACTATGCAGAAGAAAGCTCGAACAAAAGGGTTATGCTTATATTAGAGAATAGAGAGTTAACATCAGAAGATGACCAATCAGACACAGAAAATGAAGCTTACCCTGTTCAAGGACAACTGTTGGTGACTAGGAAAACCTTGAGTGCACAACCTAAGGTACAGGAACAGAGGGAGAACTTGTTCCACACACGATGCCTAATTCAGGAGAAGGTGTGTAGCTTGATCATTGATGGAGGGAGCTGTACAAATGTGGCTAGTGAGACACTTGTGGACCGGCTCAATTTAGATACTCACAAACATCCTAGACCATATCAGCTACAGTGGCTCAATGAGGAAGGAGAAATGAAAGTGACAGAACAAGTAGAAATACCTTTAAGTATTGGCAAGTACCAAGACCAGATCACTTGTGATGTGTTGCCAATGGAAGCCAGCCACATACTATTAGGAAGACCTTGACAATATGACAAGAAAGCAATCCATGACGTTTTTACCAACAGGCATTCTTTTAAACACCAGGGTAAACAAATCACACTGGTTTCCCTCATACCCCAGGAGGTGCACCACGACCAGATACAACTAAAACAAAGGAGAGAAGAGGCAAGGAAGCTACACCAGGAGACTCACGCCAATCAACTTGCTAAGGTAAGTCACTACAGCCTTTTTGCTACTCCTAGTGATGTTAAACATGCTTTGAATGATCAATAATTTATGATGTTGTTAGTTTGTAAGGAATTACTAACTAGTAGTACTAACCTGACTCCAGAAATGCTGAGAGAAATTGAGATCCTATTGCAAGAGTACAAGGATGTGTTTCCAGAAGATCAACCCGTGGGACTACCTCCTTTCGAAGGTATAGAACATCAGATTGACTTTGTGCCAGGTCCACTCTTCTCCACTCTTCCAAACAGACCGGCTTACATGACCAATCCTGTGGAGACAAAGGAACTTCAAAGGCAAGTCAATGAGCTATTGGAGAAAGGACACATCCGTGAAAGGCTAAGCCCTTGTGCAGTACCAGTCTTGCTTGTTCCTAAGAAAGATGGTAGCTGGCGCATGTGTGTAGATTGCAGAGCCATAAACAACATCACAGTTAAGTACAAATACCCTATCCCTCGTTTGGATGATATGCTTGATGAGTTATATGGATCTTGCATCTTTTCTAAGATAGACTTGAAAAGTGGTTACCATCAGATTAGAATGAAAGAAGGTGATAAATGGAAAACTGCTTTTAAAACAAAATTAGGATTGTATGAATGGTTAGTTATATCTTTTGGACTTACTAATGTACCTAGTACTTTTATGAGATTAATGAATCATGTTTTAAGGGCATTTATAGGACGATTTGTAGTAGTATATTTTGATGATATTTTGATTTACAGTAGAAACATGGCAGAGCATCTTTATCACCTTAGACATGTCTTAGATGTTTTAAGAAAGAAATGCTTTTTTGGAACAGATAACCTAGTCTTTTTAGGTTTTGTTGTTACTTCTCAATGTATCCAGGTAGATGAGGAGAAAGTGAAGGCAATCAGGGAGTGGCCCACGCCTAAAAACATAAGAGAAGTGAGGAGTTTCCATGGATTTGCTGGATTCTATAGAAGATTTGTGAAAGACTTCAATACCATTGCAACTCCACTTACAGAAGTCATTAAGAAAACCTGGGATTTACTTGGGGACCAGCCCAAGCAGAGGCATTCGAATTGCTGAAAGGGAATTTGACTAATGCCCCTTTACTTGTATTACCATACTTTTCAAAAACTTTTGAGATTGAATGTGATGCCTCAGGAATTAGAATTGGTGCTGTATTGATGCAGGAAAAGAAACCCATAGCATATTTTAGTGAGAAGTTAGGAGGAGCGACTCTTAATTATCCTACCTATGACAAAGAGCTTCTATGCTCTAGTGAGGGCCGTACAAATGTGGCAACATTACCTCTGGCCTAAAGAGTTTGTAATTCATACAGATCATGAATCTCTCAAACACCTCAAGGGACAACAGAAGCTGAACAAAAGACATGCACGATGGATGAAATTTATTGAAACTTTTCCCTATGTCATCCATTACAAACAAGGTAAGGAGAACATTGTAGCAGACGCTCTCTCAAGGAGATATACTCTCTTATCTTCCATGGAAACAAAATTATTGGGTTTTGAGCATCTTAAAACTTGTTATACTAATGACCCTGAATTTGGAGAGTTTTTTTAAGGACACTGATACTCATGCCCAGGGACGATTTTATCAATTCAAGGGATTTTTGTATCGAGATAACCGACTTTGTGTACCATGTGGAACTATCAGAGAATTATATGTTAGAGAGGCACATGGAGGTGGTTTAATGGGACACTTTGGCGTTGCTAAGACATTGGCTACATTACAAGAGCATCTGTACTGGCCCTTCATGAGAAAGGACGTGGATAAGGTGTGCTCAAGGTGCGTCGAGTGAAAACAAGCTAAATCCAAGGTACAGTCCACAGATTTGTATACCCCATTACCCATACCTGATTATCCTTGGGTAGATATCTCCATGGACTTTGTTTTAGGGTTACCTCGAACTAGGAAAGGAAGGGACAGTATCTTTGTGGTTGATGTGAGCCTGGCCGACCAGTCGCACCAACCGGTCGATAGAACGGACGCTGAGCCGGATGACCAGCCATGTGAGGACGCGTTCGAAGACTTTGTGCAACCGGACCAGAACGTGGAGGTTGGCCCGGGACGTGGCCAACGATTCAAGCAAGGCGACCCATGGCACGATCATCATTCCCCTGCATCGACCCAGGACGACAGTAGAAGGATGACCCGGCCATCAACTCAGGCTTCAACCCGTGCGTCAGTCCAAGCTTCAAGACACGCCTCGACCAAGCCTTCACTCGTCCCGGCCACGCCTTCAACCCGTGTCTCGACCTCGACCCCGACCAATGCATCAGGACGCGACCCGACCATGACTTCACCCGGGGCCTCGACCAGCCTTGTCCCGGACCCATGGCACGTCCCACTTGGTCCCATGACCCGTGCCCGGACCAAGGCCTTACAAGACTCTATTGAGTTATTTCTGACCCATTCTCTTTCTATCTTGTCTAAGTCCATTTGATTTTGTCCATGGTCTTATTTGATTGGGATTAAGGGTCCACTTGGTTCCCTTTTCCCATGTGAGGTTTTTCCCATTGGGTTTTTCTCACATGGGTTTTTAATGGGGCCTGGTGAACTTTTGAGATGATCAAGCCCATAAGGCCTTGGACATTTTCTTGTGGCATTTCTCATGTTGGCCCGGTCCAATTCGAAGATGGCGTGTGCATTAACTGTTTTGACCACATTGTAATCCGCTTAGTCTTAGGTTTGAATGCTTGGTTTTCTGTGCCAAGCGATTTTGAATTAAGAAACTTTGTTGTTTACAAGTGTTCTTAATCGGTTCATCCCTTCTTGCAAATCCTCTCCTAGTGCGTAATATCTAGGTTACTCATTTGCAAAACCCTTGTGTGATCTAGTGTGTCATATCTAGATCTTGCAAATTGGTGTCTCAAAGCCTTTCATCCCTTTGAGAATCCACCAATTCGATCCGCTTTCGTCTTGGTCATCATTCCTCCTTGATCCGTTTCATTGTCCTTGCCACCCTCGTCTTTTTCATCTAAAGTCGTGATCTAACCTCCACTACATTGACTTCAACCTTCCGCGCCTTGCTCACCTGTTGCTGATCTTGGAGTCACGTGATCCTCCTCACCAGGACCAGGTCAAGTGGTATCAGAGCAGACATCAGGCTGAGCACTTCACCCTTTCTTGTGTTTTATATTCGTTTTAGTGACCATTCATTTTCTTTGAACCGTGTTAGATCTGTGTACTTAGGATTTTTCTAGAACAATTGACTCGTCAAGTGTGTTCTAATGGCAGGGAATGAAGATAAGGAGACTGATGCAAACCGGTTTCACCGCCTGTTTGAAGATCTTGCAACCAGGCTCAACCGGACCATTGAAGATCGTCTCCAAACCATATAACTTGGGATCCGAGAAGGCATTCGTGAGGAGATCAACAGGGTGGGTCCAACTGGGAGGCAGCCGCGACCAAGGAATCCCATCCCTCCAAGGCGTGTCAGGGGACTCACTCCTGAACAGCCAGACCATGTCTCGGATGCTGGGAGTTTGGGACGCCGAACATATGTAGGAGACGAAGGGGCTGCTAAATTCTACAACTCTGGTAGATCAGACCACAGTGGACACAACCGGCCTAGGCGCCATCAGAGGATACCAAATCTACCCCCTCAACCGGACCAGTTCAACAATCTCAAACTGAAGATCCCTCCTTTTCACGGCCACAATGACCCCATCACTTACCTTGATTGGGAAACTAAAATAGAACTTGTTTTCAATTGTCAATTCTATAGTGAAACTAACAAGGTTAACTTGGCTGTTACAGAGTTCTATGACTACGCCCTAAGCTGGTGGGATCAGGTGGTTACTTCAAGAAGAAGAAACGGTGAATATCCCATTGAAACATGGGAAGAGCTTAAACTCATTATGAGAAGGCGGTTTGTGCCCAATCACTTCCACAAAGATCTACACCAAAGACTCCGTCATCTGCAACAAGGCAATAATAGTGTTGATGACTACTTCATGAGTGGACTCAATCCGGAAATCCAAGACCGGCTGGAGATGCAGCACTATGTGGAGTTGGAAGAAATGCTACACAAGGCATTGTTGATTGAACAACAGCTTAAGAGAAGGACTAATACTCGGTCTTTTGGTGCAGGTGCCGTAGGGTCCAAGATAACCTTCAACAAGGACTTCAAACCCAACCGCACCTTTGAAGCCAAACCATCCGGGTCCAAATCCGCTTCTAACTTCCTCCCACCAAGACCAGATAAGGGCAAGGCCGAGGAGCGCCCCACCAGAACTAGAGACATCCGGTGCTTCAAGTGCCAGGGTCTAGGGCACTACGCCAGTGACTGTACCAACAAGCATGCCATGATCATCATGGAAAATGGGGAAATCCAGTCCGAAGGGGAAGACGGCAATGACCCAGTGACCGATGGGGAAGAGGAGCTGCCGGTTTCAGGACAACTCTTGGTAGCCAGGAGATCCCTGAATGTGCAAGTCAAGACCCATGAACCGGACCAAAGAGAAAATCTTTTTCACTCACGCTGCCTGATCCAAGGAAAGGTATGCAGCTTAATTATAGATGGTGGTAGTTGTACTAATGTTGCTAGTGAGTCTATGGTCAGAAAACTAGGTCTTGAGGAGCTGCCCCATCCAAAGCCATACCCCCTCCAATGGCTGAATGATTCAGGCGAGTTGAAGGTGACCCATCAGGTCAAGGTGCCGATTGAAATAGGCAAGTATAAAGACGAGGTCTTGTGTGACATCCTGCCAATGGAAGCAAGCCATATCCTCTTGGGCAGACCGTGGCAGTCAGACAGGAAGGTGACCCATGATGGATACACCAACCGCCACCACTTTATTTACAAAGGCCGTAAGACAACCTTGGTGCCTATGTCACCCCATGAGGTATACCTAGATCAAATGCACCTTAAGAAGCAAAAGAAAGAGGCTAGTAAGGCTAAGGAACCTAGAGCTAAAACCAACTTTTACATAAAGGCTTGTGATGTTAAAAGGAGTCTTAGTCTTAAGGCACCCGTGCTTATGCTTATTTATAAGGAACATGCCCTTGTGACTACTAACCCTGAGCCGGTTCTTCCGAGCATTCTTAGTAAGCTTTTGCAGGGGTTCCAGGACGTGTTTCCAGAGGAGTGTCCAGATGGGTTACCACCCATCCGTGGAATAGAACACCAGATCGATCTAGTCCCTGGAGCTTCCCTACCAAACCGGCCGGCGTATAGGACTAATCCCGTGGAGACCAAAGAGTTGCAAAGGCAGGTTGATGAGCTCATGGCCAAAGGACACATCCGTGAGAGCATGAGTCCGTGTGCTGTGCCAGTCCTTCTAGTCCCTAAAAAGGATGGGACATGGCGCATGTGTGTTGATTGCAGGGCGATCAACAATATCACGGTAAAGTATAGGCATCCCATTCCTAGGTTAGATGACATGTTAGATGAACTTCATGGATCTAGGATATTCTCTAAAATAGACCTTAAAAGTGGTTATCACCAGATTAGGATGAAGGAAGGTTATGAGTGGAAAACCGCTTTTAAAACTAAGCATGGTTTATATGAATGGTTAGTCATGCCCTTTGGTTTAACCAATGCACCTAGTACGTTTATGAGGCTTATGAATCATGTGCTTAGGCAATATATAGGACATTTTGTGGTAGTATACTTTGATGATATCTTATTATATAGCAAAACCTTAGAAGAGCATGTGCAACACCTTAGGCTTGTTTTAGAAGTGCTTAGAAAGGAAAGGTTGTATGCTAATTTTAAAAAGTGCACTTTTGGAACAGATAACATTGTCTTTCTAGGTTTTGTAGTGAGTGCTGCAGGTGTGCAAGTGGACAAGGAGAAGGTCCGTGCTATACAAGAGTGGCCTATCCCAAAAACCGTGGGGGAAGTTCGCAGCTTCCATGGTTTAGCTGGGTTCTACAGGCGCTTTGTCAAGATGTTTAGCACTTTGGCCGCGCCCTTGACTGAGGTGATCAAGAAAGACGTTGGCTTCAAGTGGGAGAAGGAACAGGAGGAGGCGTTCCATATGCTTAAGGACAGGCTTACTAATGCGCCATTATTGGCATTGCCTAATTTCGCTAACACCTTTGAGATTGAATGTGATGCGTCAGGTGTTGGGATAGGAGCTCTTCTTATGCAGGACCGCAAGCCCATTGCGTACTTCAGTGAGAAGCTTGGAGGAGCTACCCTGGATTACCCCACGTATGACAAGGAGTTATATGCTCTGGTCCGTTCATTGCAAACTTGGCAACATTACTTGTGGCCCAAGGAGTTTGTGATACACACGGACCACGAGTCACTCAAGCATCTGAGAAGCCAGCACAAGCTAAACAAACGTCATGCCAAGTGGATGGAGTTCATAGAAACCTTCCCATATGTAATTAAATACAAGCTAGGTAAGGACAATGTGGTTTCCGATGCCTTGTCCCGCAGGTATGCACTTTTATCCACCTTGGAAGTTAAGATTATGGGTTTTGAACATATGAAAGATTTGTACTTGACTGACCCAGACTATGGAGAAATCTATAAGTCTTGTCTTAAGAAACCTACAGGACGCTTTCATGTTCAGGACGGTTACTTGCTCTTTGAAAACCGTTTGTGCGTGCCATCATGCTCCATGAGGGAGTTGTTTGTCCGTGAAGCCCACGCTGGTGGACTCATGGGACACTTCGGAGTGTCTAAGACACTAGCTGTCATGCGTGAGCATTTCTATTGGCCGAGCATGAGGAAGGACGTGGAAAGAGTGTGCAGCCGGTGTGTTAAATGCAAACAGGCTAAGTCCACGACTCAGCCCCACGGTTTGTATCACCCTTTACCCATCCCAGAACATCCTTGGGTTGATCTATCTATGGATTTCATATTAGGTTTGCCTAGAACTCGTAATGGCAAGGATAGCATCTTTGTGGTTGTAGATAGGTTTTCTAAAATATCCCATTTCATTGCATGTAGGAAGACAGATGATGCATCTCATATAGCAGATTTGTTCTTTAAAGAGGTATTGAGATTGCATGGCATGCCTAAGACTATAGTGTCTGATAGAGACACCAAATTTCTGAGTCATTTTTGGCGCATTTTGTGGTCTAGGTTTGGAACCAAATTGTGTTTTTCTACTACATGCCATCCTGAGAGTGACGGCCAAACTGAAGTAGTTAATAGGACCTTAGGTTCACTCTTGCGTGCATTTGTTGGAAAGAATCTTAGGACATGGGAAGATCATCTACCACATGTAGAATTTGCATACAATCATTCTGTCCATTCAGCATCTAAGTATTCCCCTTTTCAAATTGTGTATGGCTTTAGTCCTATCTCACCTATGGATCTAATGCCTTTACCTTTGAGTGAGTGTATTAGTCTTGATGAGGAACAGAAGGCTCGCTTGGTTAAAAAGATACATGAGCAAGCACGAGCCAACATCGAGGCCAAAACCAAGAAGTATGGCCAACCAGCAGATAAGCACAGGAGGAAGCTTACTTTCAAGCCTGGCGACCAGGTCTGGATCTACCTACGCAAGGACCGGTTCCCTGAAGAACACCGATCCAAGCTGATGCCTAGGGTGGACGGACCATTCACCGTGGTCAAGCGCATCAATGACAACGCCTACCAGCTTGACCTGCAAGGTAAGTATGCCATGAGTTCCAGTTTTAATATTACTGATTTGATTCCTTATTGTGCAGATGGCCCGGATTTGAGGACAAATCCTCTTCAAGTGGGAGGGGATGATGTGAGCCTGGCCGACCAGTCGCACCAACCGGTCGATAGAACGGACGCTGAGCCGGATGACCAGCCAGGTGAGGACGCGTTCGAAGACTTTGTGCAACCGGACCAGAACGTGGAGGTTGGTGTAATGACCGCGATCAAGGGCAAAACGGGCAAGGTCGGGGAAAAAGGGGATTTTGGGATTATGGGCGAAGACATCCGGGAAAGGAGAATATATATTATCCTTGTAACAGATTTCCCGGGATTTCCGCGATATCCTATCGACCCGAAAGGAATAATCCCAAAGGATAAAGGATTATTCCCAGTCGATAAGGAATTATCCTCGAAGGATAAGGGATTATTCCCAGAGGATGGGGAATTATTCCCGAAGGATAAGGAATTATCCCCAAAGGATAAGGGATTATTCCTAGCGGATAAGGGGATTGGGTTGGTCGAAGTTGTTGGTAACAACTTCCGGGATTTTCGCAATAAATCCCAACCGCTTTCCGAAAATCTCGCTGATATCCCAACTGACGGATGGATATTCGAAGGGATATGATGGGACTGCGGATTTAAGGAAAATCCTAACCGACTTCCCTTATAAATAAGGAGCAAGTCGCCTCATAAGTCCCTGCGTGAGTAAACGAAAAATCAGAACACTGAAAGAAAGAAAGTTCGAGGAAACTAAGTGATTTCTCTAGAAAGGTTCGAGAAGCGACCAGTTATCTGAGTTTTTATCGAGAGCGGATCATTCGGTTAAGGAAAACCGGGTAAACATCGATAAACTTAGAGTTTTACCTTTCTGGGCTATAAGCATCGAGAGACTTAGTGTTTTGGTCGATGTGTTTCGAGTAAAATCGTTAGGTTGTGTGACACGCATCGGTGCAGCGTGGGCGATTTGCGACAAGAGGTATCAGAACGTGGGATTTTCATCGGATCAACGGAATCCTAAGGTGAGTGCGTGACTGTGGCTATGGTCTAGGGTCGTTGGCGTGAGTAGATTCAATAAGTCCTTGACTGTCTGATCTAATATACTTGTCCTTGTCCTGATATATGTGTTAAGCGTGAATATGAGAGTCTTGTGTGACTCGTCCTGGTGAGATATCCAACAGTGGTTGGTGAATCACGTTAGGAAAGTATATCGGCCTGATTTGCATGATTGACTTATTGATTGTATTGCTTGTTTTCGATTACTTGACAATAGCTATGTGAGACGGGATGACTGCCTCACTAAGCAATTTCGTTGCTTATGCCTCCTTTTGGATGCAGGACTAGATAACACTCGGGAAGGTAACCGGAGTGGCTAAAACGCGAGACGAAGGCTGGAAAGAAGGGAAGATGGCTTAGTAGAATAATTGGGTCTAGTAGCTTGGATGATGTATTGGTAGACTTATCGTTGTACTAGAACCTCGATTTTTATAATAAGAAATCTATTGCACGTTTATGCACTGTTCCGCTGAATCGAATCTGAAAATGCTAAGAAAAATTTAAGTAAAAATTTGACTTAAGGAATTTTTACTAAGTGCGGTCGGTTGGTTCGACCGCGGATAGGAAACCTTTAACCTGAGGTAGTTTTTCCGGGTTAGGGCGCTTCAGTTGGCCCGGGACGTGGCCAACGATTCAAGCAAGGCGACCCATGGCACGATCATCATTCCCCTGCATCGACCCAGGACGGCACTAGAAGGATGACCCGGCCATCAACTCAGGCTTCAACCAGTGCGTCGGTCCAAGCTTCAAGACACGCCTCGACCAAGCCTTCACTCGTCCCGGCCACGCCTTCAACCCGTGTCTCGACCTCGACCCCGACCAATGCATCAGGACGCGACCCGACCATGACTTCACCCGGGGCCTCGACCAGCCTTGTCCCGGACCCATGGCACGTCCCACTTGGTCCCATGACCCGTGCCCGGACCAAGGCCTTACAAGACTCCATTGGGTTATTTCTGACCCATTCTCTTTCTATCTTGTCTAAGTCCATTTGATTTTGTCCATGGGCTTATTTGATTGGGATTAAGGGTCCACTTGGTTCCCTTTTTCCATGTGAGGTTTTTCCCATTGGGTTTTTCTCACATGGGTTTTTAATGGGGCCTGGTGAACTTTTGAGATGATCAAGCCCATAAGGCCTTGGATATTTTCTTGTGGCATTTCTCATGTTGGCCCGGTCCAATTCGAAGATGGCGTGTGCATTAACTGTTTTGACCACATTGTAATCCGCTTAGTCTTAGGTTTGAATGCTTGGTTTTCTGTGCCAAGCATGCATGTGCTCTGACCATGCATTTCGAAAATTTCTTTGTTGTATAACTTTGGCCTTGGCCAGTTTGTAATCTTCAATCGATTATGAATTAAGAAACTTTGTTGTTTACAAGTGTTCTTAATCGGTTCATCCCTTCTTGCAAATCCTCTCCTAGTGCGTAATATCTAGGTTACTCATTTGCAAAACCCTTGTGTGATCTAGTGTGTCATATCTAGATCTTGCAAGTTGGTGTCTCAAAGCCTTTCATCCCTTTGAGAATCCACCAATTCGATCCGCTTTCGTCTTGGTCATCATTCCTCCTTGATCTGTTTCATTGTCCTTGCCACCCTCGTCTTTTTCATCTAAAACCGTGATCTAACCTCCACTACATTGACTTCAACCTTCCGCGCCTTGCTCACCTGTTGCTGATCTTGGAGTCACGTGATCCTCCTCACCAGGACCACGTCAGTGGTGGTTGATAGGTTTTCTAAAATGGCCCATTTCATACCTTGTCTAAAACAGATGATGCAGTTTTAGTGGCTGACTTGTTCTTTAGGAAAGTTGTTAGGTTGCATGGAATGCCTAGGACAATTGTGTCAGACAGGGATTCTAAATTCCTTAGTCATTTTTGGAGGACCCTTTGGGGAAAGTTAGGTACTAGGCTATTATTTTACACAACTTGTCACCCACAAACTGATGGCCAAACAAAATCAGTAAATAGGACCCTATCTACCATTTTAAGAGCCGTCATTAAGAAGAACATTAGAACTTGGGAGGATTGTCTACCTCATGTCGAATTTGCTTACAATAGATCAGTCCACTCAGCAATAAAAATGACCTCTTTTCAAATTGTGTATGGATTCAATCCATTGTCTCCTTTAGATTTACTTGATTTACCTTTAAAAGAACAAACTAACCTTGATGGCCAAAAGAGAGCCGAGTTTGTTAAATCTTTGCATGTACAGGTTACGAAAAATCTTGATGAAAGGACTAAGATGTATACCAAAAATAAATACAAAGGTCAAAAGGAACTAGTGCTAAAACCTGGAGATCTCGATTTGATTCATCTAAGGAAGAAAATATTTCCAGAGGAGAGAAAATCGAAATTAATGCCAAGAGTGGACGGACCATTTTCAGTCCTATGAAGAATCAACAATAATCCTTATCAAATAGATCACCAAGGTCAGTATTCTATAAGTTCTACTTTTAATGTATCTGACTTAATTCCTTTTGTTGCAGATGAATTGGATTTGAGGTCAAATCCTTTTAAAGGAGGAGGGGATGGTGCGACCTGGACTGAGCAAGACCTCTTGGCAATATCAGAAGATTTGGATTCAACTGAAGAGGAGAGTGGAGAAGAGAAAGAAGAGACTTGGACCAGGCAGCCACCCTACGCAGAACGGTCACATGGGCCGTCCAAGAAATCCGGTGTAGAACGTGGGCTGCCCACGAACCACAGCAACAAGCACAGCGTCCAAACCGGTCCTGAACCCGGTCTTGATCATGGACGTGACCTAGCCCTCCGACGTGACCTGATCCCGGACTTTGGTTATGACTCCGCAAAACCCGGCGTAAAACCTGGCGCAGGACGTGGCTTCGACCCCGGCCTTGACCCTGAAGAATCCGACCCAAGACATGGCCCGTCCATGTCATGCGACACCAAACAAGGTCCGCCCGTGTTTCACGACGCAAGACTCGACACCAGCCATGGACCCCGACCTAGTATGGACCACGAAGCTCGACCCGGTTCCGACCTAAGCATGACCACGAGTTACGGTGTAATGACCCGTACCTTACGGGAAATCAGAATGTTCAGACAGTACGGTCGCAAGCCGGCAATCATCGGACAGTCAGGAAGTGGTATGCGAGTAGTCGGAATTGAGTTTAAATCCTGATGCGGAAATAGACGTACTGCGGGAAATAATCGGACCAAGCATCGTGATCGGGACGAGGAGCATCGGTACGGACGGATCGACTACGGTAAGGAAATGCCGATCGGATATATATCGCGATTGAGAATCCTGTTCAGCAATAGCCGATGTTCTGTGATCGAGCTGCATAAGCGGATGGACGAGTATCGGGTGCAGTACATAGTCTGCCGATAGCCGATAGCTCGGACTGTTGATAGTCGATATCACAGCATGCCGATAGAGCGGTAAGCCGAGAACAGAGTATACCGAGATCGAGCGATTGCCCGATCATCGAGCGATTTATACGTGAACTGCTGATGTCGAGCGAGCCAATCAGTCCCGATGCTCGGGAGACTGTCCTGCATTGCGCAGCACGTATTCGGTACCAATCTTTGACCCGATAGCGAACGGCACATCCGAACGCCGAGCGATAGAAGTATCCGAACTCGGTAACATCGGACTGGCAGGAGCGACGTGATATCCGAAACCCGACTATGCGTACCGATGAGCCGATAGTTTGCGATAGAAGATGTTTGCTGAGAAGTGAGTTTAGTCGAGTGTGACGTGGATCCTAGTCAGCGCCACGTTGTACACAAGCGCCACTGTGTAATCCACTTCTGCATGGATTCATTTCTAGTGGAATTAAGTGGGATGGACACCTGGCGATTTTTCTATGCATGCAAAGAAGAGTGGTTTGCATGCATTGGCCATTATGGCATGAGCAACACTTAGCAATCCCATTAACTTCACCCTCTTCCTTATAAATAGGCACCCTTAAGCCATTTTCTCCACCATTTGACAAACTTTAGAAATCTAGAGAGAAGTTAGAGAAGTTTAGAGAGAGAGAAGGAAGCTTTGGCCACGAGTTAGGAGATGAGGAAGTAGGCTGTCTGTGAGCTGTCTAGGCGTCAGTCCGTGTGTAGCCTGTCCGTCCAAGTCTAGTCCGTCCATTTAGGAGCTTTTCCCTGTGAGTTGGATTTTCTTTAGCAAGAAAATGAGTTAAATGGATTTTCTTTAACAAGTCTAGTCCGTGGTTAATGAGTTCGGTTTGATTTGTTTCAAAAAGGTTTTAAATCGTTTTCAAAGGTTTTAAGGAAATCGGTTTTAAGGATTGCATGCAAGTTTTGAAAGAATTTTCATCGATTCTTTTATACCTTAAGTGTTTTGGTTTGAGGAGGATTTTAAGAAGTTTTATGAAAGTAATATGCATGTTAAAAGGGAGGTTCAGATTTCGTGATGCATGATTAAGTATTGTGGAGTATATTTTTGGCATTGTATTTAAGTATGATTTTATGAGCTTAGATTCATGAGTTAACATTTGAGTTACGTGCTTAATCATTTGTTCTATGTTAATGGTTGATGTGGTTAAGGTCGGTCAGATGTTTGCATGTACGTAATTGATTGAGTTGTTGAATTAGGCCTAAGGATGCCGTTTGTAGAATTTTAGGTTTAGTTTAGGTCTTATTTGATTGACTGTACATGTTCTTGTTTGATTGTTGTACAGTTAGTCAAATAAATTGGCCTAGGCTGGACCGAGGGCGATACGAAGTGGTGTCTGGTTTAGGCGGTTGTTTGATGTGGTGTTTAAGGTTTATTCGAGAATCGGTGACTCGGATATGTCGTGTCTTGTTAGACGTAGTGTTATTGTCTATGCGAGAAACGGTGACTCGCATATGACTTGGGTTATGGGCTATTCCATTGAGTAGCATGCGTGGGATGGCTAGCCAGCATCCTGTGAGCGACTTGCTAGGCTAGTGCCCATCTTCGTAGGTGCCTGTAGCGCGTAGCTAAGGACCTGACCGGGGCAGAGATAAGTCCATCTTCGTAGGTGCCTGTAGCATGTAGCTAAGGACTTGACCGGGACAGTGAAGTCAGCCATGTCACAACGGCGCGCTTGGGTAGTATGCCACCGAAGCAAGGTCTGTCGGTGAGATAAGTGATGTTGAGTCTAGACTTGTGTTCGGACTATGAGTCGTTGATTCCTGGTGTTGGATAGGATTATGCGTGTTTGTTTCTATGTGATCGTTATGTTTGTTGTTCTTGTGTGCGCTTGCTCTCATCGGGTTGGGGTTAGTTTTATTATGTATTTTTCATCCGCTCACTCAGCATCTAGCTGACCGAACTCATTCTTGCAGATTCCGCAAGTTGGTAGGAAGAGAGACGTGACGGTTCCGGTGTAGATTTCTCCCCCATTTCCTTGTCTTAGAGTATGTATTCGGTTGTAAAATTTTTCGACACTCATGTGTACTTACAACCGTTATATCGGCTTTAGATCGGATTATTGTATTCGGATTTAGTTATGTGCGGATTCTTGGTTGTTGAACCTTTGGGAATTTTAATTAAGTATTTATTTCGGTTTTATCGTAAGCTTGTTTCGTTTCCTTTAAGATTTTATGTTCTGAAGTCTCGGCCGAGCATACCCGACTATGATATCCGGTCTTGGTTAAGAAACCTCGACCGTGAAGGATTCTCAATCGGGGTTTCGAACTTTGGTTTAAAAACAACCAGGACCGCACGAAGTGGTATCAGAGCCTCTTGAAGGTTAGGGTTTTTAAAATTATCTGATTTCAGAACCATATCACCCCATCATCGATTTCTTTTCATTTTTTTTCTAAGTTTCACTAACAATTTTTTATCTTTCTATCTTTTGTAAGTTAGCTGAACCTTTCCTGAATTACAAATGGATCTAAAAGAAAAATATCTATATTTTTTTTAAAAAAAGTCATCGAAATTTTTTTAAAAAATAAGTATATAGCAGAAGAGAAACCCTGCTAGGAAACGGTTAATCATCTGACGAAAAAATTCTTGCAATCTTTCTATCTTAATTTTCAGTAGGTTTAGCTCTAGATCTTAGGTGATTGGGCTTTGATCTATCTGAACTATTGGGAATAGCAAGAAGTAGTTTTATTGAGGGATTACCAAGAAAAGTGAGAGAGAGAGTAAATTAATAGTTTGCTAAGTTATTTCATGAAGAATGGAGAATCCAAATAAAGAAACCCCTAGAGGAGAAGGAACCACACGACCACATAGGTTTGACCAATTGCAGATGGAGGTCATGATGGATGCGATAACTAGAAGGCTTCGAGTTACCTTTGAAAACAAAGCTAACCAAGCTAATGAATTTTTCTATGGAGTTTATCCCCTTGCAGGTAGACCAGCTCGTGGAGGAAGGCCAAACCGAGGAGGTGGGCGCTTTGGGAGAGGCGCCAGGGTGAGAGCTAGGCAAGGAACCAGGCTAGATGAAGAAGAACCCCAAGAGTACTCAGATGAAAGTGGAACTCAATACAAAACCCAGGAGCCGAGACCTGACAACAGCATAGGAGGACTCAAGCTTCGAATTCCTCCTTTTTCAGGAAAGAATGATCCAGATGCCTATCTAGAATGGCAAAAGAAGATTGAAATAGTTTTCAGCTGCCAAAACTATTCTGAGGAAAAGAAGGTGAAGATAACATCAACAGAATTCGATGGGTACGCCATCAACTGGTGGGAACAGATTGCTACCACAAGACGACGCAATGGAGAGCCGCAGATCACATTTTGGTATGAAATGAAAACCATGATGAGGAAGAGAGTTGTGCTAATCAAATATGGAAGAGATCTGCATCAGAAACTAAGAATACTAACCCAAGGAGCAAGGAGTGTGGAAGACTATCACGAAGAGATGAAGAGTCTCATGATCAAGGCTGAAATAGATTAAACTATGGAGGCTAGTATGACACGGTTTCAAGGAGGACTTAATAGAGACATCCAGGATCGATTGGAGTTGCAGGAGTATGAGGACATCGATGAAATATTCCATAAGGCCATCCTTATTGAACAACAAAACAAAAGAATGAGCAATACACAGAACCCCTATGTTTCAACCTCTAAACCGCCTTACAGCAGGGGTGATAGGCAGGGGGTTCATCTTTCAAGACGCCTGTCAAGGCAAGAGAGGGACCTACTATTCCTACTCAACATGAAGATAAGGGCAAAGGACCAGCAACCCAAACCCCTCCAACAAGAACCAGGAACATCAAGTGTTTCAGATGTCAAGGATTTTGACACTATGCAAATGAGTGCTCAAACAAAAGGGTTATGCTTATCTTAGAGAATGTAGAGCTAACATCAGAAGATGACCAATCAGACACAGAAAATGAAACTTACCCTGTTCAAGGACAACTGTTGGTGACTAGGATAACCTTGAGTGCATAACCTAAAATGCAGGAACAAAGAGAGAACTTGTTCCACACGCGATGCCTCATTCAGGAAAAGGTTTATAGCTTGATCATTGATGGAGGGAGCTGCACAAACGTAGCTAGTCAAACACTTGCGGACCGGCTCAACTTGGTTACTCACAAACATCCTAGACCATATCAGCTACAGTGGCTCAATGAGGAAGGAGAAATGAAAGTGACAGAACAAGTGGAAATACCATTAACCATTGGCAAGTACCAAGACCAGATCACTTGTGATGTATTGCCCATGGAAGCCAGCCATATACTATTGGGAAGACCTTGGCAATATGACAAGAGAGAAATCCATGACAGTTTTACCCACAAACATTCTTTCAAACACCAAGGAAGACAGATCACACTGGTACCTCTCACACCCCAAGAGGTGCACCACGACCAGATGCAACTGAAGCAAAGGAGAGAAGAAGCAAAGGCATGCCACCAGGAGAATCACGCCAAGGAACTTGCTAAGGTAAGTCACTACAGCCTTTTTGCTACTCCTAGTGATATTAATAATACTTTGAATGATCAACCATTTATGCTGTTGCTAGTTTGTAAGGAGTTACTAACTAGTAGTACTAACCTGACACCAGAAATGCCGAGAGAAATTGAGATCCTATTGCAAGAGTACAGGGATTTGTTTCCAGAAGATCAACCCGTGGGACTACCTCCTTTATGAGGTATAGAACATCAGATTAACTTTGTGCCAGGTGCCACTCTTCCAAACAGACCGGCTTACATGACCAATCCTGTGAAGACAAAAGAACTTCAAAGGCAAGCCAATGAACTATTGGAGAAGGGACACATCCGTGAGAGTCTAAGCCTTATGCAGTACTAGTCTTGCTTGTGCCTAAGAAATATGGAAGCTGGCGCATGTGTGTAGATTGCAGAGCCGTAAACAACATCACAGTTAAGTACAGACACCCTATCCCTCGTTTGGATGATATGCTTGATGAGTTATATGGATCTTGCATCTTTTCTAAGATAGACTTGAAAAGTGGTTACCATCAGATTAGAATGAAAGAAGGTGATGAATGGAAAACTGCTTTTAAAACAAAATTAGGATTGTTTGAATTGTTAGTTATGCCTTTGGACTTACTAATGCACCTAGTACTTTTATGAGATTAATGAATCATGTTTTAAGGGCATTTATAGGAAGATTTGTAGTAGTATATTTTGATGATATTTTGATTTATAGTAGGAACATGGCAGAGCATCTTGATCACCTTAGACATTTCTTAGATGTTTTAAGAAAGGAAAACTTGAACGCAAACAGAAAGAAATGCTCTTTTGGAACAGATAACCTAGTCTTTTTAGGTTTTTTTGTTACTTCTCAAGGTATCCAGGTAGATAAGGAGAAAGTGAAGGCAATCAGGGAGTGGCCCACGCCTAAAAACATAAGAGAAGTGAGGAGTTTCCATGGACTTGGTGGATTCTATAGAAGATTTGTAAAAGACTTCAGCACCATTGCAGCTCCACTTACAGAAGTCATTAAGAAAACCGTGGGATTCACTTGGGGACCAGCCCAAGCAAAGGCATTCGAATTGCTGAAAGGGAAGTTGACTAATGCCCCTTTACTTGTATTACCAGACTTTTCGAAAACTTTTGATATTGAATGTGATGCCTCAAGAATTGGAAATGGTGATGTATTGATGCAGGAAAGGAGACTCATAGCATATTTTAGTGAGAAGTTAGGAGGAGGGACTCTTAATTGTCCTACCTATGACAAAGAGCTTTATGCTCTAGTGAGGGCCCTACAAATGTGGCAACATTACCTCTAGCCTAAAGAGTTTGTAATTCACACAGATCATGAATCTCTGAAACACCTCAAGGGACAACAGAAGCTGAACAAAAGACATGCACGATGGATGTAATTTATTGAAACTCATCCCTATGTCATCCATTACAAACAGGGTAAGGAAAACATTGTAGCAGATGCTCTCTCAAGGAGATATGCTCTCTTATCTTCCATGGAAACAAAATTATTGGGTTTTGAGCATCTTAAAACTTGTTATACTAATGACCCTGACTTTGGAGAGTTGTTTAAGGACATTGATACTCATGCCCATGGACGATTTTATCAATTCAAAAGATTTTTGTTTCGAGATAATCGACTTTGTGTACCATGTGGAACCATCAGAGAACTATATGTTAGGTGTTGGAATGAAGAAGAAATGATGAATTTAGAGAGCTCTTTAAGTTCTCTATACTTGGCGTGAGTTATATTATCAAAGGGGAGTGTCTAAGGCTTGTTTGTGTTTTAATATAATGTTATCCTTGTAGCCATTCATTTATAAGGCTATACTTGTATTCAAACAAGTCTAGACTATATTAGTATAAATATATCTCTACTTTCTCATTTGTAAGTAAGAAATAATAATTCTCATTCTGTTAATAAAATCATTGTTTTCTAAATCTCTATAATCTCTTATTCTTTCATTCTACAAATCTCTAAATCTCATAATTTTCTTGGTATCAGAGCCAGGTTGCATCAAATCTGGGTAAATTTCATCATTCATTCATTGATTCAAGAAGAAATCATCTTGTTCTTCATCTTCTCCTTGTTCAATTTCGAACGTCATCTTGTAACTACAATTCCGGCCAAACCACGATTCCTTTTGACAATCTTCTTTATGTATATTGTACATCGGCGAGTTCTGAAGATACGCCAATTTGAATTGCATCATTTGACCCAGGGAATCGAAAGTTACAATTTTCTTGCGAAGGACCTTCGCGAGTGCCTCAGCCGCAAACCTCCGTGTTTTCCAGGTCATCCCGACATTGATTATTCATCAAATCACGTTTTTCTAAATCTTAAACTCAAAACCATCGAGTCTAGTTTCTGTTTAAAGAAAGTATAACTCAATTCCATTAATATTAAAGTATTTTATTGAAGTTTTCCTCAGAGATCCAAAATCGTCCTTATCAAGATCCTGGTGATATTATTCTAATTCTTAGTTTTCTTTAATTCTTTGAATTTGGAAAACTAAATAATTATCTTGTGAGGGTCTCCACGAAATTTGAGTTAAAGCTAATAGGTCTAAGACTTCAAGATTGATTTTCTTGATTTTTTTATTATTCTTTGGAAGTTTAAAATTGAAATCTTGAAATTTAGGATTTGTTTTAATCATATAAATCAATTTTTTATTTGATCTTGGTTGTTAATAATAGATAAGATCTGTTATTAGGTGGTTATTGGTAGTTAAATTCTTGTTGCAAGAGTTGGTTAAAGGTTGTTGAAGGTGGTTAGAGGTTGTTGGGAGTTACTTTAACTGCAAGAATTTTAGGTTGATTACTTGCATATCACACGCCCATTTTCTTGTTTTGTACACGAGGCCTTTTGGTCTTTCTTGTCTAGCACACACGCTTGTAGTACTTGCAGGTGGTACTTGTGGTTGCAGGTAGAACACACGCTTGTGAGACAAGGTGATGACGGGTGCTCCTCGCGTTGTTATTCTTCTCGTCCCGACCAAACTCTTCGGATCGACCAGATCGACCAACCATTTTTCAACCTGTTCCGACAAGCCCAGGGTCCTTGATCAAAGTCCAGTGTCCTGCTGTATAGCGTTTTGTATTCACGAGAAGATCAGGTCAGCTTGTCCCGACCAGCACAAGCCCTTGTCCCGACCATTTCATCACGTGTCCCGACCAAGCCCGTGTCTCGTCCTGATCTTTCTTGCACTATCTTCCACACGTACTGATCATCCTCTGGTCACGGCTTCACGTTCTTGGTAGCCAGCTTCGACTGTAGGTCACGGAACAAGACCGCAAGTCAACATACTAACCCAACCAGCCGCAGGCCACGGATCCATTTTGACTCGATCAACTCTATTTTTTTTTCATTCCATCTTCTATCTCATGGAACTTCAAACAACATTCAGAGCTCCTGTCATTCTTCATGGAGCAAATTACCTCTTGTGGTCTAGGACCATGAAAACCACATTGGGTGGTAAAGATCTTTGGAACCACATTTCTACAAATGGTCTTGAAGAAAATGAAGTGGCTGAAGTTAGTGAGGCTGTGACTGCTCAAGCCAAACAGTACCAAGAAGACCAGGTGGTACTTTCTATACTCCAAAATTCTCTTGCTAGTGATATTTTAGAAACTTATTCCTTTTGTGAAAATGCAGAAGATCTTTGGGACACTTTGCAAAAGGTGTATGGAAACACCACTAACATTTAAAAAAAATTTGAAGTGAAAAAGGATTTGAATGTATTAAGGCAGGAGGATGCTGAATTCACAAAGCATTATGGCTCATTCAGAGCTTTGTGGGCTGAGCTAGAAATGCTAAGGCCAGCCACCATTGACCCACTTGTTACTTTTAACACTTAATACTACTTACTCAGATCTTATTAAGCATATTCTCAGGTCTGATAAGCTTCCTAGCTTGGAGGATGTTTGTGCTCAAATACAAAAGGAGCAAGGATCTCATGGATTATTTGGCAACAAGGCTGAATTTGTAACTGCTCACAAAAGCTTCTTCAAACCAGCAAATGATCCTAGGAAGAGGAGACAAATATGTGACCATTGCAAGAGGAATGACCATACAAAGAAGGAGTGCTGGGTACTCCATCCTCATCTGAAGCCAACCTGGGCCTCACGGCCTCATCAACACACGGCCACGACCAGTCAAGCTCACGGCCCTATGCCTTAAAAAACGTGTGGAAGCAGCTCACTTTCTCACTCAGCCTCCACTAGTACCATGTCACCAGCATCTGACTTTGTGACAAAATCAGACTTAGAAACTCTTATCAAGGCAATAAAGGATAGTAATGTGATGGGTAAAACTTTTCATGCTTCTTTTCAATCTTCTTTTACTCCTAATGCTCCTAAATCTTTGGTGGTTGATTCTGGTGCTTCTCATCACATTATTAGTGATCTAGAATTTCAAGAAAATGTAGAACCTGCCTTAGGTAATGTTCTCATTGCTAATGGAATTAAAGTACCAATCAAAGGCATATGAAAATTGAAGTTGTTTGATAAAGAATCTAAAGCATTTTACATGCCTTCTTTTACTTCTAACTTGCTTTCAGTTAAAAGAGCTACTACTGATTTAAATTGTCATGCAATATTTGGTCCTAATGATTTCTATTTTCAGGATATTGAAACTAGTAGAAGATTTGGACAAGGAACCACAAGAAATGACTTGTATGTGCTTGAAAACATGACTAGTACTAGTGAGTTAGAAGCGGTTTTTCAAGCTAGTCCATTTAGTATTGATTCTGATCTTTGGCATGCTAGATTAGCACATCCTCATCCTAGAGCTTTTGAATTAATTGTTCCTGGATTGAAAATGCCAAAGGAGTTATGTGTTTCTTGTATTCTTGGGAAGCATTGTAAAACAGTTTTTGAAAACTCTATGCACACTTATGATAATTGTTTTGAATTGGTGCATTCTGATGTTTGGACATCTCCATTTCCATATAGAGAAAACCATAAATATTTTGTGACATTTATTGATGAAAAGTCTAAATATACTTGGGTTACTTAGCTCTATAGATAGAGTTTTTGATGCATTTTTAAACTTTCAAGCATATGTTACTAATCAATACAATGCAAGTATTAAATGCTTTAGTACAGATAATGGAAGAGAATACACTAGCACCAGACTTCAAGAACATTTAGCCAAGCATGGCATTAACCATCAAACCAGCTGTCCTTACACTCCACAACAAAATGGAGTAGTTGAAAGGAAGAATAGGCATTTGATGAAAGTTGTGAGAACAATGATGATCCACATGAAAGTACCCAAACGATTTTGGGGGGATGCACTTGTAGCTGCATGCTACTTGATTAATAGGACTCCTACAAAAGTCCTAGATGACTTGTTTCCATTATGAGGTACTAAACAAAACTAGACCCAATATTGATCATTTGAGAGTTTTTGGTTGTGTTTGTTTTGTATTAGTTCCAAGGGAGCAAAGGAACAAGCTGGACTCAAAGAGTTCCAAAGCTATGTTCATTGGGTATTCTTCTACTCAGAAAGGATACTAATGTTATGACCCAGAGACTAGAAGAGCCTTGGTATCTAGAGATGTTAAGTTCCAAGAGGAAAAAAGTTTCTATGAAGAAGGAACTTGGGATCAATTTAAGGATATCTCATCAACAAGATCAGATCAAGCTAAATACTTGAGGAGACTTTTGGAAAGCATTGGGATACAATCTCCTAAGGCTCAGCAGTCCCCAGCCACGGCTCCACAAACACCATCTGCTGGTGTGCCCGGTCCTAGCCATTCTGCCGTGACCAGACCATCTGACCCACGGCCATCTACACCATCTACATCCGGCAATTCCCACCAAACTCTGCCAGATGCCTTCAGTTCTCCTGGCCTTCCTCCTCTTGAACATGGGGGGGGGGGAGAAAAATCTACTCATGTCCAACAAGACTCAGCAGGAGATGAGTCTATTTTGGTATCTGCTTCCAAAACATTAAGGGAAGTACCTACTCCTATTGAAGTTTTAGGTGAAGAGGAGGATCCTGTTCAAGAAGCTCCACCTACTATCCTAAGAAGGAGTACAAGACAAAGGAAACCACCAGTGTTCTACAATGGGAATGTTGTCATTCATCATTTTCAGGAGTTTGTAATATTGCTCACTTACCTACTAATCATGTTGCTTTTATTTCTAGTCTTGATAATGAACAGATTCCAAAGACATATGAAGAAGCTATGTCCAAGAAGGAATGGAGGGAAGCTACTCTAGCTGAGAAACAATCCATGGAAAAGAATGGTACTTATGCTTCAGCTACTCTACCAATAGGAAAAAAGGCTGTAAGTTCTAAATGGATTTTTACCATTAAATACAAAAGCAATGGTGAAATTGATAGATATAAAGCTAGGTTGGTGGCTAGGGGTTTTACTCAGACATATGGTGAGGATTATAGGGATGCCTTTGCACCTGTAGCTAAGCTTCATTCTGTTAATGTTGTTCTTTCACTTGCCACTAACCTTGAGTGGGAGTTATAGCCAATGGATATCAAGAATGCTTTCTTACAAGGTGAGCTATAAGAAGAGGTATACATGTTACCACCACCAGGTCTAGAGGAGGAGGTTGGAAGCGGCAATACTCTCAGACTAAGGAAGGCTATCTATGGCCTTAAACAATCTCCAATAGCTTGGTACCACAAGCTAAGTGTAACCTTAATGGATAGAGACTTCAAAAGATCTGAAGTTCAACATACTCTTTTTACACGAAAGAACAAGGAAGGTATTGTGGTAATTTTTATCTATGTAGATGATATAATCATATCTGGTAGTGATAGTGTTGGTAATGCATCTACTAAAGATTACTTAAAGAGTGTCTTTGATATTAAGGATTTAGGAGAACTTAAATACTTCTTGGAAATCGAAGTATGTAGGTTCAAGGAAGGTCTCTTTTTATCTCAAATGAAATATGTTGTAGATTTACTAACCTTTACAGGTATGATGGAAGCTAAACCACCCAAAACACCCTTAGAAGAAGATTATAAAATCGCAACTAAGGGGGAGCTAGAGGAGGAAATTGATTTTCATGATTCTAAGCTCTATAGAAAATGGTTGGTAAGCTTATTTATCTAACCATCACAAGACCAGATTTATGTTTTCTGTGAATAAGGTATCTCAACACATGCAAGGACCAAAGATGAGATATTGGGAGATGGCCATGCGGATTTCAAGATACCTAGAAGGCACAGATGAATAAGGTATATGGATGGGTAACAATAAAAACACAAATGTGGTTGGTTATTGTGATGCATATTGGGCAGGAGATAGGGAGGATAGGAGAAGTACCACAGGCTATTGTACTTTCATAGGAGGGAACTTTCTGACTTGGAAAACCAAGAAGCAAAAGGTGGTATCATGCTCTAGTGCAGAATCAGAATATAGAGCAATGAGGAAGCTTACAACTGAATGCATTTGGCTGAAGAAACTTTTGGAAGACCTCGCCGTGAAGTTTCAAGATCCTATCACCATCCATTGTGATAATCAGGCTGCCATACACATAGCCTCCAACTATGTGTTTCATGAAAAGACCAAGCATATAGAAGTAGACTGCCACAAAGTAAGAGAAACTATTGGGAAAGGTATCATCTTTCCTTGCTATACGAGGAGTGATGACCAATTAGCTGATGTATTCACCAAGGCAACATCTCTGAAAAATGGTGCCTCCATCTATCCAAGGCTTGGCCTTATGACCATTCCACACCAGTGATCCCAACATGGAGTGTTATACTCTTTTTACCTAGAAAGATTTTGTCCCAATTGGGTTTTCCTTCTTTAGGTTTTTAATGAGGTAATACTTCATGGTTGCAAGCTTAGACATTCATTATGTCTTAAGCTTGAGGAGGAGTGTTGGAATGAAGAATAAATGATGAATTTAAGGAGCCCTTTAAGTTCTCTATACTTGGTGTGAGTTATATTGTCAAAGGCGAGTGTCTAAGGCTTGTTTGTGTTTCAATATAATGTTATATCCATACAAGCCTAGACTAGATTAGTATAAATATCTCTCTCCTTTCTCATTTGTAACTAAGAAATAATAATTCTCATTCTCTTAATAAAATCATTCTTTTCTAAATCTCTTTAATCTCTCATTCTCTCATTCTACAAATCTCTTAATCTCATAATCTTTCATTAGGGAAGCATATGGAAGTGGTTTAATGGGACACTTTGGCATTGCTAAGACATTGGCTACATTACAAGAGCATTTGTACTGGCCCAGCATGAAAAAGGACGTGGAGAACGTGTGCTCAAGGTGCGCCGAGTGCAAACAAGCTAAGGTACAGTCCACAGGTTTGTATACCCCATTACCCATACCTGATTATCCATGGGTAGATATCTCTATGGAGTCTGTTTTAGGGTTACCTCAAACTAGGAAAGGAAGGGATAGTATCTTTGTGGTGGTTGATAGGTTTTCTAAAATGACCCATTTCACACCTAGTCATAGAACAGATGATGCAGTTTTAGTGGCTGACTTGTTCTTTAGGAAAGTTGTTAGGTTGCATGGAATGCCTAGGACAATTGTGTCAGACAGGTACTAGGCTATTATTTTCCACAACTTGTCACTCACAAACTGATGCCCAAACAGAATCAGTAAATAGGACCCTATCTACCATTTTAAGAACCGTTATTAAGAAGAACATTAGGACTTGGGAGAATTGTCTACCTAATGTTGAATTTGCTTACAATAGATCAGTCCACTCAGCAACAAAAATGACTCCTTTCCAAATTGTGTATGGATTCAATCAATTGTCTCCTTCAGATTTACTTGTTTTACCTTTAAAAGAACAGACTAACCTTGATGGCCAAAAGAAAGCCGAGTTTGTTAAATCTTTGCATGTACAGGTTAAGAAAAATCTTGATGAAAGGACTAAGATGTATACCAAAAATAAAAACAAAGGTCGAAAGGAACTAGTGCTAAAACCTGGAGATCTCGTTTGGATTCATCTAAGGAATGAAAGGTTTCCAAAAGAGAGAAAATCGAAATTAATGCCAAGAGTGGACAGACAATTTTCAGTCCTACGAAGAATCAACAATAATGCTTATCAAATATATGGTGCGACCTGGACTGAGCAAGACCTCTTGGCAACATCAGAGGACTTGGATTCAACTGAAGAGGAGAGTGGAGAAGAGAAAGAATAGACTTTGACCAGGCAGCCACCCTACGTAGAACGGTCACATGGGCCGTCCGAGAAATACGACGTGGAACGTGGGCTGCCCACGATCCACAGCAACAAGCACAGTGTCCAAACCGGTCCTGAACCAGGCCTTGATCCTGGACGTGACCTAGCCCTCGGACGTGACCAGATCCCAGACTTTGGTCATGACTCCACAAAACCCGGCGTTAAACCTGGCACAGGATGTGGCTTCGCCCCCAGCCTTGACCCTGAAGAATCCAAACTTAGACATGGCACGTCCGTGTCCCGCGACACCAAACACGGCCCGTCCGTGTTTCATGGCGCAAGACTCGGCACCAACCATGGACCACGACCTAGTATGGACAACGAAGCTCGACCCGGTTCTGACCTAAGCATGACCACGAGTTACAGCCCGACCCAAACACTATACTTCGACCCGGGAGTGGAATGCGGCACGATCCATGGCGACCCGGACATAATGGCCCAAGACCCATCTAAGAACCTGCAAGACCAAGAAGGATTAAGAGAATCATGGACCAATATAAAACCAGAAGGGAAAGAAGGCTGTATGGCCCAAGCCCAGGCCCCAAAAGAATTATAGCTTGGTCCACTAACAAGATCCAGAAGTAAGGCCCAAAGAAAGGCCCTTCATGCCTTAATAAAAATCGAATTGGAAGGAGAAGAAGAGTCTAAAATTAAATCAACCTATTGGTTTGGTTTAATTTATTGGTTTATATATAATCATTTAATTTAAACCAGATTTATAGATTAGACTAATAAATCTGTAGGCATAGATTTATGAATTAATTAAATAGGATTTATATTGTTAGGATAAGTTAGTTAGGATATACCTTCTGTGGAATAATTCTTGTTAGGGTTTTCTGCCGTTTAAAAGACATTCACGCCCCCCTTTGTAAAAGACACATCGAATTTTATAAAGAACTTAAAGCACTTTTGCTTCTTGCTTTCACTGTTCAGCCTAAAGACATTTATCTTAATTCACTTGAGAGTAGAGTAATCTGCTGTGAAATTCCATAGCTCTGAGCAGAGTGAACATGTGCTAGTGGAATCAAACCAATCGTCATTCATACCTAATTGGAGAGCTAGTAGCCTCCAATCCATCCTCAAACCAGCCGCCGCTTCAAGGAGAGTTAGTAACCTCCTTAATTCGCCATTCTACCTTCCTTTAAGTCGATCCTTTGGTTTAAAAACAACCAGGGCCGCACCAAAAATATATCTTAAATTCATATTTGACATCAAAGATTTAGGAGAGCTCATATATTTTCTTGGTATAGAATTATGTATATTAAATGAAGAGCTATTTTTATCTCAGTGAAAATATGCACTTGATCTTTTGAGTGAAGCAGGTGACTTAGGAGACAAATCAGTTATGACACCCATTGAAGACTCATACAAGACTAATAGACAGGGAGAGCTTGAAGATCAACCTTTTGAAGATGTTACTCAATACCGCAGGATGGTTGGTAAGCTCATATATCTTACAATTACAAGGCATAACTTATGCTTTGTTGTGAACCAGGTTAGCCAACACATGAAAGCCCCAATAATGCAGCATTAGAACATGGTGAACCTCATACTCAAGTACATCAAGGGAGCTCCAGGCCAAGGCAATTGGATGGGTTGTAATGGGAGCTCTGAGATTGTTGGGTACTGTGATGCGGATTGGGCAGGAGACCGTGATGACAGGAGATCTACCACGGGGTATTGTACATTCATTAGAGGAAACTTAGTTACATGAAAGAGCAAGAAGCAGAAGATCGTGGCATGCTCTAGTGCTGAGGCCGAATACAGAGAAATGAGGAGGCTTACTACATAGGTAATGTGGCTCAAGAATTTTCTTAAAGACTTGGGAATAGAATCACAAGCTCCTATCACAATGCACTGTGATAACCAAGCAGCAATTCACATTGCCTCAAACTTAGTATTTCATGAGAGGACCAAACACATAGAAGTGGATTGTCACAAGGTCAGATGAATAAGACATGACAAACTTGTGACTCATAAACCTTCAATACAAATAGTCCCCTCAACAAGTGAAGGCCATACTCTTTTTCCCTTAGTATGTTTTTATCCCAAAGTGGTTTTTCATACTAAGGTTTTTAATGAGGTGGTTTTTCACTGTTCCAAGAAAAACCATTCATCATGGTTTATTTTTAGGGGGAGTTTTGAGATGAATAAGAGAATGGGCCAAGCTGAATATAGGAATGGACATAACACAGTCCGGGACATATACGGCCCAGTGAGTATAAGCGGGACATGGACGGCCCAACGAAGCATAAGGTGGGATGAGTCAATAAATGGAGAAGGCCCAGATGAATAAGACATGGCCCAAATAGCTGCTAACAAGGAACAATGTTCTAGAAGAATTTTAGGCAAGAGGAAGGAGCCGTTGGAGTCTCACGCCAAGGAGGATCACGTGTGAAAGCAAGTTCCCATCCGTTAGGAGCTGTCATTTTCATGTCTTGGATCCAACAAGTCCTTCCTTTGTTTATTATTTTTGTCACTGTCTTGTCTAAGCCTAGAGCCTGAAATGTGATGTCTATGATGTCTATCGGTTAGGTAAGAACGACTTATAATTGTGGAAGGTCTATCAACCCAAGTTTGCTGTAGATGTGGGAGCAAACTTTGGAGTAGCAGCCTTGGTAAAAATGTCAGCCAACTGGTCTTCACTTCTTGTATAACATGGGAGAATCACCCCTTATTCAATCTTTTCTCTGACCCTGTGGCAGTCCACCTCGATATTCTTGGTTCTCTCATAGAAGACTGAGTTAGTTACAATGTGGATGGCTGCTTGGTTGTAACAGTGCATAGTGATTGGAGTGTTCTGATCAATGCTGAGATTCTTGAGGAGTGCCTTCAGCCATGTCAATTCGTTTGTTAATTTTCTCATTGCACGGTATTTTGCTTCAGCTGTTGAGCATGCCACCACTTTCTGCTTCTTGGTCTTCCAAGTGACCAAATTGCCTCCTATGAAGGTACAGTAGCCAGTTGTGGACTTCCTATAATCTCTATCTCCAGCCCAGTCTGCACCACAATATCCAATGATCTCTGTATCCTGGTTCTTGCCCATCCAAATACTGCGGTCTAAGCTTCCTTAAAGATACCTCAAAATCCTTTCGACCATGTTCCTGTCATGCCTTGTAGGAGTCTTCATGTGCTGACTGACCTGATTCATAGCAAGCAGAGATCAGGTCTAGTGATAGTGAGGTATATTAGCTTACCTACAAGCCGTTTTTATTGTGCAACATCTTCATAGAGCTCAGCTGCATTCTCCCCCTCTCGAATGACCATGTAGCCATAATCCAATGGTGACTTGGCTGGTTTGGCATCCAGATAACCTGTCTCAGTTAGAAGATCAGTAATATATTTTCTTTGGGACAGAAAGAGACCTGTTAAGGAACGACACACTTCAATCCCAAGAAAGTATTTTAGTTCCCCCAAATATTTGATATCAAATGTTAATTTGAGAAAGGATTTAGTAGTTTTAATAGCAACCTGGTTGTCTCCTGAGATGATAAGATCATCTACATAGATGAAGACAACAATTATACCTTAGTCATTTTGAAGAGTTGGTGCGGCCCTGGTTGTTTTAAAACCAAAGGATTGACTTGAAGGAAGGTGATATGGCGAATTGAGGAGGCTACTAGCTCTCCTTGATGCAGCGGATTGTTGATGAAGGGTTGGAGGCTACTAGCTCTCCAACCTAGGCGAGAATGAAGGATGGATTTTGATTCCACTAGCACAGGTTCACCCTGCTCAGAGCTATGGAATTTCACAGCAGATTACTCTACTCTTAAGTAAATGAAGGATCAATGTTCTTAGGCTCAACAGAGAAAGCAAGAAGCAAAAGTGCTTTAAAATTGTTTATAAAATTCGATGTCTGGCTTTACAAAGGGGTTAATGTCTTTTTAAATGCAGAAAAACCCTAACAAGAATTATTCCACAAAAGGAATATCCTAACTAACTTATCCTAATTATTAAAATCCTATTTAATTAATTCCTAAATCTATGCCAACAGATTTTAATCTAATCTACTAATCTGATTTAAATTAAGTGATTATTTACAAACCAATAAATTAAACCAATTGATTGGTATAATTTTAGACTCTCTTTCTCCCTCCAATTCGATTTTTATCAAGGCATGAAGGGTCTTCCTTTGGGCTTCATGATCTTGTTAATGGGCCAAGCCATTATTCCTTTTCTTCTTGGTCCTAGGCTTGGGCTTGACTCCTTGATCTTGTTACTGGGCCAAGTCCTAATTTCTTATCTTCTTGGATTTGGACTTGGGCCATACCTTCTTCTCTTCCATTTTGTAGATCCTTGGGCCTTTGGTGCTCCATGGTCGGGTTTGGGTCATGGTTTGGTTGTGGGTCATGATCCGGGTCGTGGTATGGTTCAGGACAGGAATGGGTCGGGTCATGGACCGATTTGGGTCGTGGGTTCTTTGACGGGTCATGGTCCGGGCCGGGTTTAGATTCATGGTTCGTGGTCGGTTCATGAACCAGGTCGGGTCGGGTTCCATGGGTCATCTTCGAAGCGGCCGGACCATGCTTGATGTCGTGGAATGTGGGCGGCTGGTCAGGGTCGCGTTCCAGGATGTTGGTCAGGGTCAGGGCCAGGTCGTTTTTCGAGGGACACGAACGGGCCAGGGTCGAGATTGGATATGTGGCCTACTTTCTCACCGGACTTCACGGATTCAGAGCCATGACCAGTTCAGAACATGGACGGGACTTGGTCGATTCCGGTTCGGAACATGGACGGGTCAGGGTCGAGGTAGGTCATGTGGCCACCTTTTTCTTCTCCACTTTCCTCCTCGTTTGAATCTAAGTCTTCTGATATTGCAAGAAGGTCCTGCTCGTTCCAGGTCGCACCAGCCCCTCCTCCATTAAAAGGATTTGATCTCAAGTCCAATTCATCTTCAATAAAAGGAATTAAGTCAGAGACATTAAAAATATAACTTATAGAATACTTACCTGGGAGGTCTATTTGGTAAGCATTATTTTTGATTCTTCGTAGGACTGAAAATGGTCCATCTACTCTTGGCATTAATTTTGATTTTCTCTCATTTTGAAATCTTTCCTTCCTTTGATGGATCCAAACGAGATCTCCAGGTTGTAGCACTAGTTCTTTTTGAGGGAAAACGATCCAGATCCCCACGAGATTTGGGACATCTTATCAGTTCCCTCCCATTTTTGAACCACAACTTTTATCCCTATGCGACCATAGTTTTAGATTTATTTGAACCCGAATTTATATTTTTTGTCCTATTTCCCCATAATTTTGGTTAATCGTGGTTTCGGGTTCAAATAGATTTAAAACTATGGTCGCATGGGGATAAAAATTGTGGTTCGAAAATGGGGAGAACTGATAAGATATCTTAAATCTCATGGGGATCTGGATCGTGTTCCCTCTTTTTGACCCTTGTTTTTTTCTTGGTATACATCTTAGTCCTTTCATCAATATTTTTCTTAACCTGCTCATGCAAAGACTTAACAAACTCGACTTTCTTTTGGCCATCAAGGTTAGTCTGTTCCTTTAAAGGTAAAGCAAGAAAATCTAAAGGGGACAATGGATTAAAGCCGTACAGTACTTGGAAAGGGGTGAGTTTTGTAGCTGAGTGTATTGATCTATTGTAGGCAAATTCAACATGGGGTAAACAATCCTCCCATGTTTTAATGTTCTTTTTAATGATAGCCCTTAAAATGGTGGATAAGGTTCTATTTACTGACTCTGTTTGACCATCAGTTTGGGGATGACAAATTGTGGAAAATAATAACTTAGTTCCTAACTTTCCCCAAAGGGTTCTCCAGAAATGACAATTTAGTATCCCTATCTGATACAATTGTCCTAGGCATTCCATGTAATCTAACAACTTCCCTAAAGAACAAGTCAGCCACCAGGACTGCATCATCTGTTTTATGACAAGGTATGAAATGGGCCATTTTAGAAAACCTATCAACCACCACAAAAATACTGTCCCTTCCTTTTCTAGTTCGAGGTAACCCTAAAACAAAGTCCATGGAGACATCTACCCAAGGGTGATCAAGTATAGGTAATGGAGTATACAAACCTGTGGACTGTGTTAGTTTTTGTAAGAGATTATTGATTATGATAAGAGATTATGAGAGATTTTGAATGGTAATGCTAGAGAGAATGAAGAACATGATTTGAATTATAGATTAAACTTCCCTGCTTACAAATGGAGACCTAAGAGGTCTTTATATAATGAATAAATAAAACCTAGAAGTATCTACTTTAGGTAAATGAGTGGGTCACTCCTTCTTGCTGGCGGCTACTTTTCTCTTTTGTGCTGGCATAGGTGAGTCATCACAAGGGATATCCTAAAGACTTATAAAAGACCCTTGCTAGCCGTTAGAAGTAACACACCTTTCCTTAGTCGAATACTCCTTCATTCCAACACTCCCCCTCAAGTTTTAAATCATTTGAAAGAAGATTAATGTTAGAATTAGCGGAAATAAACAAGAGAATAAGAGAGTTTAGTTGGATATTAAGAGAGAATGAATGAGATTAAGAGGCTAAACATAAAATATAAATTGCAAGTATATAGAATGAGAAGGATAATCTGTATTTCCTTAGTCTTAAATGGTTACATGTGAAGAGTATTTATAGAGACATAAGTGAAGAGAAGAGGGGGAAAATCATTTGAATTTGAATGGTGTGGACAGCAAGGTTGATAGTGACTTGTCATCAACTACCTTCTCTTCCTTATCCACACGTGAATCCTCTCTTCCTTGGCCACCAACAACTTTCTTGCCCTTCTAGAAGGTTTCTTGTGGACTTGGGCCTTTGTGGAGGTATTTTCACACAGGCTGGCTCATGGACTCAATTTCTCATGTTATTTATACAGGCCTGTGCACACTTGGGCTGTCTAGTGTTCCTCTGGTCGTGGGCCTCCTTATTCTTTGAGTGGGGCTAATGCACCTTATGGGCCGTCTGGGCAATGCACCTTATGGATGGTCATATTCTTCTGGCTGTGATGGGCTTTTCCTTGATTGTATATGGCCTGGGCTGCCTCCTATTTGGTTGGCCTTCTCTTGCAAGCTCATCTCTTCCCTCTTTATTTTTTCAGTCCAATACTCCCCCTCAAGCTTAGCATTAGGAGTTTAGTAATGTGCTAATGCTGAGCTTGAACATGGTCTGACCTTATCTTGGCCTTGGCTTCCTTTTTTTAATACTCCCCCTCAAGCTTGATCATAGGTGATCCAGGGATCAAGCTTGGAACTTTGAAGAACTCCCTTATTAAAAACCTTAGCATGGAAAACCCTGTGGGATAAAACCAAGCTAAGGGAAAAAGAGTGCAGCCTTCTTAGCCTAGAGATTGGCCAGTGGGTCTATGGACTTCATAGACCCTGGATAATGGACACCTTAAATGTAAAGTAAGCCATCCTTCCTTGCTTCTTTACTTCTTCATATGGTTTAGGTAATGTTGAAGCTGCTTTTCAAGGCCAGTGCTGATGTTTCCCATCTTAGCATTTTCAAGGCCGGTGCTGATCTAGTCCGGCTTGGAGTGTGTACAACTTCCCCATCTCCTTTTCACTTCTCTGAGTTTGATTAATTAGGAAACTTTCTTGGGATGATTGATATTCTTTCTTGATGCAAGGAATTTACACTTTTGAGCTTGTTCATCACGTTCCACCCAATGCCTGCCTTTCCAGTTGTGGATTCTGACAGCTTGATGGTCCTTGGTTCTAATCTCAAACTTCTTATGCGGTTTTAAATCCCCTTTGTCGCTTGCTTCTTTTTGCTTTCTATTTAGTACTAAATGTACTTATTCTCTTCATTGGTGATTGGCTTTCTCAGGTTCTTTAGACGTTCCTGAGGTCTAATCCAAGAGGCTTCATCTTCATGAAGTCTGAGAATACTAGACAGCTTTAGTAGCTTCTCCAGTCTTTCAAATATCCGCCACCACCTTCTCTTTTGATCTTAACATTGTCTGCCTCTTCTTTCTCAGAGTTGGTCAGCCTTGTTCAAGGATGAAGACTTCGGCCTTCTCTGCTTCTTCAACTTCAAGTACACTGTGCCGTGTTAGTCACATCTTTAAGAGTGCTCCTTGGTAGAATTTGAATTTGGTAATGACTTTAGGAGATGGTGTGCCTTGTGCGTTCACCTTCACTTCACTGCAACCCTTTAGCTTTTGTATTGTTGCGTCTTTAGATTCCTTGTTGGTGCCATCTGATAGATGCTCATCTCACCCCTCCTCAAGCTTGACTCAAAGAGTAAGAGTATGAATCAAGTTTGGAAAGATGAGCATCAATGATCACCAATGATATTGGATCACCTTTCTTCAAGAATGCCTTCTTGTTTGTGTTAGCTATGTTCTCCAACTTCAGGAATATACATCATTTGATTTAGGCTCTGAAAGGAGGAGGCTGCTTCCACCTTCAAGATTATACATTCTCTGGTGTAGGCTCTAATAGGTGGTGCCGATTCTTGTTGGCTTTTGTATGCCAAGCCAATTCGCCTTATGAAATATAATGCCTTCTATGCAGCATATGTGGCCTCCCATTTCTTCACTCAGGAATATACCCTTGAAGGATAGGCTCTGATGTGTAAGGTATTGGTAGAGTGCCATTCTCGCCAATGTGTTCACTCCTTTAGTTCTTCATGATCTGGTTATGCTTTGTATGAATCCCTGCTTGCCATCTTTTCTTTGAGGGTCTCATGTCTCCTTTACCCTTAAACAAGTCATAAAGAAGAAGAATTTAAGTATGCCATGAGGAATATCAAAGTTATAAATGTGCAATTAAGAGTTCACATAAGACAGTAGCAAGATCAATTGAACTAAAGTAATGAATTTCAACAAAATTTAGATGAGATAGAGTTTATAAGTGTCTAGAGTATATAGAATGAGTAACTAGAGATTAGAGTATAAGCAACCAAGATTATAGGAGACTGATTGAGTATAAGCAGAATTAAGAGAATGAGACAGAGAGTAAAGGGATCCCTTAAGGACTTTTTGATTCATCATGCTTCCTTATACTTTTGAGAATAAATAAAAACATGGTTCACTTCCCTTAAGTGGTTTTGAAGAGGACTTTTGGATTCATCTATGGTTCTAAATTCCAAGCATAGTTCACCAAGGTTCACTTCCCTCTTTTAAACAATTCTAAATCAGAATTTTAATCAAATTGAGATAGATACGATTTTAGAGATAGCCTTTGACAAAGACTTTGATACTAAGCCTTTGTGATTCTTTCTTAGAGGCTGATTTGAATAATTGAATGTTTCTGGAATTGGAGACTCCCCTTATGGATTGCTCTCTTTCATTGGTTTAGAGACTCCTTCTCACGGATTGCTTTTCAACATCATAATTGATTTACATCTTTTCTTGCATAAGAGGACGCATAAAGACATCCACAGAAAATTCTCATGATATCAAGGCTTAAACTCATAAGAGTAAAGCAATAGAGACATGATGTAGTATAAATAAGTCATTATTATCTCTTCCTTAAATTAAGAATTTGGATTTGGATACAACATAGTTTCTGATGCAATGCATACACCATGGTTCTCTTCCAAAATTCCTCACAAGGGCGCAATGGGATGCATCATGACTTGAAATCCTTAATTAGCTTAGTAAGAGTTTTGATGTGGAAAATCCATTCTAGTAGCAATCATATAGCATACTGTCCATCTAAGTGAGGAAATTAGACATGGTTCTCTATTGTATCACCAACATGAGTTCCAACTACACTTCAATGGACTTTGTTGTCCTACATTTCACATGAAAGGTAACTTGGTCCAAGGTTTTAAATAAAAAACAAACAAGCACAAACCAAAATAGTTGAACAACAAGCTACAACAAGCTAAAGTGTCTCTCATTACACAAGAAAGGAGACAAGTCCAAGGTTGCGGTTTTAGTTGAATGTTAAGGTTTGCTATCCATGGAAATTCAAAGTGGACTATGGCTTGAAGTGACTTATTTTCTCAAAGGAAAGGCACTAATACCCAGTAGTTCAAGTTATTGTCCAATGGATAATAGAAAACGTTTGAAAAATTCAAAAATTGACTGTCTTTTGATTTAAAATCCAATAAATTACTTAGAGAACTAGATGAGGCTTAAGAACAAAGGCAAAGAATAGTACTTAACCTAATCCTTGTCATAAGTGTTCTTGCTCTCAAATGAGTACACTTAATTAACCAATGGATTAGCAATTTTAGGAACCCATCCATTTCTTCCGTTTTTGTTATTCCAAGCTACCGCCAACATTCCACGGTTTATGATTTCCAAATAAAAACACACATGGACCAATGGTCACTAGCTTTACCCATTGGTTAAAGGGTTTTATCATCAGAATAACTTATGAGAAGAAGTTTTCTGATAATTACAGACACTAGGATCATCAGAACAACATAAAAGAGGTGTTTTCGTGGCTATATAGCTGTGAAACCAGTGAAGCAAAATGGTTTACCCACTGGTCCAAGCAATGCTTCCTAAATGTTAAAGCAATTTTGAATTCTTTCTCTTCTTCAAGCTTTGTCTTTGAACCATAAAGAAGTTTTAAGACAAAGTTTTATACACCACTGTAAATGAGGAAAAGTGTAGAATTGCATGAAACAATTTAAAATTCAAATTTTTGACCATTGGATAAATCTATTACCCAATGGATAAAACAGTTTTACAAATATTTTGAGAAAACAGTGTGTTGGAAATGAAACAGGAGAGGTTTAATTGAAGTTTGGAGTGGTCAATACACAAGAAATAAACTATCCTAACCTTTCACAACTCAGCACCATTTAGGTTTTAATTCGAATACCATGTTAGAATTAGCGGAAATAAACAAGAGAATAAGAGAGTTTAGTTGGATATTAAGAGAGAATGAATGAGATTAAGAGGCTAAACATAAAATATAAATTGCAAGTAGAGAGAATGAGAAGGATAATCTGTATTTCCTTAGTCTTAAATGGTTACATGTGAAGAGTATTTATAGAGACACAAGTGAAGAGAAGAGGGGGAAAATCATTTGAATTTGAATGGTGTGGATAGCAAGGTTGATAGTGACTTGTCATCAACTGCCTTCTTCTCCTTAACCACACGTGAATCCTCTCTTCCATGGACACCAACAACTTTCTTGCCCTTCTAGAAGGTTTCTTGTGGACTTGGGCCTTTGTGGAGGTATTTGCACAAAGGCTGGCTCATGGACTCAATTCCTCATGTTATTTATACAGGCCTATGCACACTTGGGCTGTCTAGTGTTCCTCTGGTCGTGGGCCTCCTTATTCTTTGAGTGGGGCTAATGCACCTTATGGGCCGTCTGGGCAATGCACCTTATGGATGGCCTTATTCTTATGGCTGTGATGGGCTTTTCCTTGATTGCATAGGGCCTGGGCTGCCTCCTATTTGGTTGGCCTTCTCTTGCAAGATCATCTCTTCCCTCTTTATTTCTTTAGTCCAATAATTAAAAACTTGGACACTAAGAGGATTCACCTCATTAAAAACCTTAGAGTGCAAAACCCAGTGGGAGAAAAACACTCTAAGGGAAAAAGAGTATGAGTCCTTCTTGATAGAGAAGTTACTGGAATGGGAGAGTTCTGAGTCCAAGCTTTGCATGAATGAACTCACATACTCTTAAAATTGCTGCCTTAGTAAATATATCGGCCAACTGATCAGAACTCCTTGTATAGCATGGTAGAATGATTTCTTTTTCCACAGCTTTCCTTACTTTGTGACAGTCTACCTCAATGTGCTTAGTCCGTTCATGGAAGACAGAGTTTGATGCAATGTGAATGGCCGCCTGATTATCACAATGCATTATGATTGGTGTATTGCTCTCTATGTTGAAGTCTTTCAGCTGTGCTTTCAGCCAAATGCATTCTGTAGTGAGCTTTCTCATGGCCCTGTACTCAGCTTCAGCACTTGAACATGATACAACATTTTGCTTCTTGGTCTTCCATGTTACCAAGTTTCCTCCTATGAAGGTGCAATAGCCGGTTGTTGATTTTATATCTTTCTTTCTCCTGCCCAATCAGCATCACAGTAGCCAACGATCTCAGCATTTCCATTCTTTCCCATCCAGATTCCTTGAGTGTATAGCCCCTTTAGATATCTTAGAATGCGCTGAATCATCATCAAGTGGCTCTTCTTAGGTGCTTGCATATTATGGCTTACCTGGTTCACAGCAAAGCACAGGTCAGGCCTAGTAATTTTTAAGTATATTAGCTTACTAACTAGTCTTCTGTAGAGTTTAGAATCTTCAAATGTGGTTTTATCTTGCTCCCCCTCAGGTTCAACTTTGTAGCCATCCTCCAGTGGGGTTTTGATGGGGTCATCCAAGCCACACTGACTCGATATTTGGAGGATGATGTTCAGACGACTCCATATGTGTCTCACCGTGTCATGATCAGGAGTAGGACTGCCCAAGGAGCTCAAGATAGGAGCAAGGGATCGACCCCATGAAGACCAAGTTGAGGCCAATCTAGCCCATTCACCCGGACATGGAGAGGAAGAGGAGACTGAAGACTTTGGGCAGCCTCTAGCCGTTGATCAGCTGGGTGTTCCTGACCAGAGCACCCATGCACACAGCCTTATGGATAAGGTCTTGTGTGTCCTTACTATTCACGAGTAATGACATCCCCTAAAAGACCTTAGGCGATTAAGGTACTTTTTTCCTTTCTAAGTTTACCATAATGAGTTCTTGGAAAGGTTTTTAATGAGACATCAAAGTCTAAGGCATCAAGCCTAGTGTCCCATTGATTTTTAAGTTGGATATGTCCATTTAAAATCAATTAGGCTTGATCCTATCTTAGGCATTGTTTAACCTTTGCATTATGGTTTGTTTTCCTTTAAAAGACTTAGTTTTTATTTTGGGTTTTAGAAATGTTGATCACGAGTCTTGTGGTCAACTAGGTCACTAATGTAGCCTATAAAAGGCAAACTCTTATTCATTTCTATGCAGACATTTTAGAACCGAAAAACATAGTTCACGGCCGCTTAGGTCTATTCCTTCTTCCTTGAGTGTGAGTGTGTCTCCAAGTGAGGAAGAGAGTTCCTTTGAAGATTGAGTGTGTCTCTCTTCAAGGAAGGCTGTATCCAAGCCAGACATAGCTTGGTGAGTTGTCCTCAATCGATCGTCCAAATCGTGTCAAAGAACCCACTTTGTTCCACCTTGTCCCGTTGCACCAACCAGCCGTTCACTTCCACGTGCGTCCCGTGCAACCAGCCGTTCGCATTTTCACAACCAGTTCCTAAGCCCCCGGCTACCGTCCCAAACCCCCACTGGCCGGCTTTGTTCGTGTTCTTCCTTGACCTAGACCGTACGCTAGTGCTTAGAACCCGTCCGTACCGGCTGTTCTTTTCGGTTGTCCCGTCCCGCACTCCGACCACTTCCTTGACCAAATGGCTTGGCCTGTAACATTTTGGTATCAGAGCTCAAGTTCCTGCCAAGAAAGGTTGCATCTTTCCAATTTTTCACTTTAGTGTTTTGAAATCGTTTTAAGCGGTTGTTAGGGTTTGCTTGCTTGCTTGTGAATCCTTGTTTAGGTTATTAGGGCTTGTCGTATCTGTGTTAGAAACCGCCATTGTTGAAGCTTGAATGGGGAAGAAGAAGTTAGGCGTGGTCAAGGCCACTTTTGACCAGGCCGTACCGTCCTTTGGTCGGTGACTCACTAGTGGTCCACCCGGGATGATGTCATCCTGTCCCCTGCATGTTCTTAAAATTCGAATTTGAATTCTGTCTTGTCTTGGCGGTTCCTAGGTAGTATCATATCATGTCTAAGGTTTAATTGAGTTTAGTCTCGCTTAGCATAAATTAAATTAAGTTTTAGTTTAGGTCATTAGCTTAATCCTAGGGTAATTAATTTAAGAAAACATTGACTAGTTGATTTTCTTGTTTTGCAAGGTACCGGTTCTAAATGGCCGACCCAGCCCTAGCAGATATCTTGGCCAACCTACAAGCTCAACTCCAACAACTAGGAGACCGGTTGGGCAGAGTGGAACAGCCCCAACCCCAACCCGCTCAAGCTCCTCCTCAACCACGACCGAGAACGCCTCCACCTTTTTGGCCCGATCAAGAGATGGAAGGCTTGTTCGAAGAAGATGCTTTTCACCCTCGTGCTAGGAGACCCAGTCCCCTGGAAAGGAGACCACCTGAGGAGAGGGATCGTCATCACCAACCCAGGGCTCACTCTCCCCACCTCAAGATCGCCCCACCAACCTCTGCCTGTAAGGTGGATCCGGAAGCTTACCTCGATTGGGAGAGAAGGATGGACCATATCTTTGATATATATGGCTTTAAAGAACCCAAGAAGGTAGCATATGCAGCAGCCCAGCTCACCGACCATGCCTTGTCTTGGTGGGATCAAGACTCAGCCAAAAGGAGAAGGCGAGGAGAAGAGACGGTCCTGTAACGCCCCCGATCCTACTAGACCGAAGGTGTTACGATAGGCCCGAATCCTGTCCGACCGTTCTTCCGAATATAGTCCGAAAGCCCGAACAGACACGATCCGAACCCCGATTAAATCAACTCCATCTCATTCAAGGTTCTGTGACCAAGAACGGACATCCTTGTTGAGGTTAGCCCGGCCGGGACTTAGGTATTCAGAACTTAAAATTTAACTAAGACTTTAATAAGATATACGGAAAACCTCCATTTTATATATTAAACATACTTCTAAAGGTTCTTACAAAACCCGATTACAATACTTAGCGAAAGCGGCATACTTCCTATGAAATTTACACAAGTCCAAAAGAAACATACTTTCTACTAAGGGGTCTTCAAATCTACACTGGACTGTTCCGCCCTCCTTCCACAACCTTGCCTTTATCTGCAAGAACGAGTTCGGTCAGCTAATGCTGAGTGAGCTGGTTGAAAAATACTATCTAACCCATCCCGCAATAATGCAAGTGAACTCAAACAAGATCAATCACGTTTAAGACCAATGTACTTATAACTCAACAGACGGCTTAACCAATCTTGACTCTAAACTACCCATGCGCGCCGTGACCTTAGCCTATTCCTTCCCGTCCCGGTCAGGTCCTTAGCCACACATGCTACAAGGCACCTACGAAGATGGACGGTACTCACTGCCCCGGTCAGGTCCTTAGTCGCTACATGCTATAAGGCACCTACGAAGATGGGCTTTAGCCTGGCAAGTTGCTCACAGGATGGTGGCAAGCCATCCCTCGCATGCACACGGAATAGCTAAGTCACAATTCCCACAACTTAAACCCATAACTCAAGTCACATACGAGTCACCGTTTCTCGCATGGACAACAACACCACGACTAACAAGACATGTCATATTCGAGTCACCTCTTCTCGAATAGACCAACACAACATAACCACAAACGACTTCCTAAACCAGACACCACTTCGTATCGCCCTCGGTCCAGTCTAGGCCTATTATTTGACCAACTGCACAACAATCAAACAAGAACATGTACAGCCAATCAAATAAGACCTAAACCAACCTAAGGTTCTACTAATGGCATCCTTGGACCTAGCGCAACAACTTAATCATAATTTATCATGCATGCAACTGATCATGAAACATAACCACAAAATTTCAACTGTAATTCAACATGCATGCAATCCACTAAATCACAACACAACATTAAAATAGAAATTATTAATGCACCGCAAAGCATCATGCAAACAATCCCAACGTCCTAACCCAACTCGGATCAACTGTCTTGCTTTAAGAGAAAATAAAATACCAACTCACAGAACACGGATGAACAGCCTAAACACTCGGACAGGCCTGAGAACACTCGCGGATGGCCTCCTCTCTCCACGGTTGCACAGCCTCTCACCAGGCGCCTACTTCTCTCTCTAACTCTCTTAGTATACAGCTTTTAAACTTCAGATTTCTAAACATGGATTAAGGTAACAAGGGGGGTATTTATAAGGTGAAAATGCATGGGTTTAACTTGACACCTGTCCCACTTAATCTCTTAATTTCACTAAATCATGACACCTGCCCCACTAATTAACTTAAATCCACTAAAACCAGACAGCTGTCCCACTAAACAAATTAACAGCCTTAAATCTCTACACCTGTCCCACTTAAACCAAAATTTTACTTACTTAAAAAAATTAAAATGACTAAAAAGGACTAAGTGGAAATCCCCATCATCACGCCATGCCACATCATCACCATGTCATCGCCACATCATTTCTAACCTGAATTTTCTGCGGATGAACGACCACACATCTCTCGGATCGACCACACGTCCCAACACAACTGCCCATTCTCGACTGCGGCTGTTCCGTACGGTCGTCCTACGGAACGGGGCATTACATTCTCCCCTCCTTATGGGAATTCGTCCCCGAATTCTTACATCAACCTTCCGTACCAGAAGTGAATAGCTCAGGATATCTTTCCCGAAAGCGGTCTTCATCTTCCCAAGTGGTAATTATACGGTGTTGCTTTCCCCAGAAAACCTGGACTTGGGAAATCTCACGGTTCTTCAACTTCTTGATCCGTCTCTCTCCTACTCTGATTGGACCTTCCGTATATGTGAGGTTTGGCCGTAGCTCCTCGATTCTTTGCGGCTCTATCTCAGTTGGATCTCTGACATGTTTCCGCAGCATTGAAATGTGAAAGACCGGGTGTAATGCCATGTCTGTGGGTAGATCTAGCCGATAAGCTACCTCTCCAATTCTCCCAACGATTCGGTATGGTCCTATAAACCGTGTAGCTAGCTTTCCAACTTTCCCAAACCGATCTTTTCCTTTCTGTGCTTCTACCTTCAAGTAGACCCAATCGCCAACTGAATATGTCAAATCCCTTCGATGCTGATCTGCGTATTTCTTTTGCCGATCTTGAGCTTTCTTCATGTTCTGCTTAACTGTTCAGATCTTCTCCGTGGTCTCGTCTACAATCTCCTGACCGAACATTCTTCTTTCTCCTACTTCCACCCAACACATAGGCGTGCGACACGGGCGTCCATATAAAGCCTCGTATGGTGACATCCCGATGCTTGAATGGTAGCTGTTGTTGTATGAGAACTCAACCAACGGAAGATGCTGTTCCCATGTCCCAGCCCAATCAAGGATGCACATCCGGAGCATGTCCTCGATCGTTCGGATGGTCCTCTCAGTCTGTCCATCCGTTTCAGGGTGGAATGCCGTACTTATGTGTAATTCTGTGCCCAAGGCATCCTGAAAGGCTCTCCAGAACCGTGCCGTGAATCTTGGATCTCTATCTGACACGATGTTTGCGGGTATACCATGTAACTTCACAATCTCTTTTAGATATAACCGAGCTAGTGTCTCAAAACGATCATTCAGCCTGACTGGAAGAAAGTGCGCTGACTTGGTTAGACGATCCATGATGACCCAGATGGTATCATTACCTCGGCCTGGTGCGATAGGTAAGCCGGTGATGAAGTCCATCGCTACTGCCTCCCATTTCCACTCTGGGATTGGTAAACTCTGTAATAGTCCTCCCGGCACTTGGTGCTCAACCTTGACTTGCTGACATACTTGGCATTGGGCAACCCATTTTGCTACTGCCTTTTTCATTCCTGGCCAGTGATAGTATCGTCTGATGTCTCGGTACATCTTAGTGCTTCCTGGATGTATGATTAGCAGAGACTGATGTGCAGTTTTCAATATTTCCTTCTTTAACTCTTCTTGTTTCGGTACTGCAATCCTCCCATTCATCCACAAGGTCCCATCTTCTGCTAAATGGTACCCTTTATCATTCCTCTCATCACTTGCCTTTATCTCCTCTAAGATCTTTTTCAAATCCACGTCCTCCTCTTGAGCTTCTCTGATGCGGTGGATTAGGCTTGCCTGATTAACGGCTTGAATTCCAAGGGGTTGGCTGGTTTCCCCTTCTAATACTGCAAGGCGAACCATTTTTAACGCACTGGACAAGGCCTCAACATCTTTCGAAACATTCTTATCAGCTTGTCGCCTACTCAGAGCATCAGCCACTACATTAGCCTTTCCAGGGTGGTACTGAATCTTCATATCGTAATCCGCTATGAATTCCATCCATCGTCTTTGTCGTAGGTTTAGATCCGGCTGCGTGAACAGATACTTCAAACTTTGGTGATCCGTAAAGACTTGCACCGTTCCTCCATACAAATATGACCTCCATATCTTAAGAGCAAACACCACTGCCGCCAAGTCCAAGGCATGCGTCGGATAATTCTCCTCGTGCTTCCGAAGCTGCCTTGATGCATATGCTATAACCTTACCATTCTGCATTAGTACACAACCAAGCCCTACCCGGGATGCATCGGTGTAGATGGAGTATGGTTGGTTTGGTTCAGGTAATACTAATATGGGTGCAGTCGTCAAGGCTTCCTTTAACTGCTCGAACGCCTTGGCGGTTTCTGTAGTCCACTGGAACTGAACTCCCTTGCCAGTCAGCCTGGTTAGAGGTTTGGCTTTGGAGGAGAAATTTTTGACAAATTTCCTGTAATACCCAGCTAAGCCCAAGAAACTTCTGATTTTCGAGGCATTAGTTGGTTGCGGCCATTCTTTAATCACCGCGATCTTCTCCGGGTCTACAAATACTCCTTGTTCCGATACACGATGACCTAAGAATCCTATTTCTTTCCTCCAGAACTTACACTTGCTGAACTTGGCAAACAATTGTTGTTCCCGTAGTCGTCCCAACACTAATCGTAGATGCTGCTCGTGTTCTTCCTTTTTCTATCAAATCTTCCAGTTGCTTCTTTAATTCGGCCATCTCTGCTGGTGCCATCCGGTACGGTGCTTTAGCAATGGGAGTCGCTCCGGGTTCCAGCGTGATCATAAACGGGTTGGGCCGTGGTGGCGGCACACCTTCTAATGATTTGAAAACATCCTCGAACTCCCTGACCACTGGGATGTCCGATAACTCTGGTTCCTGGGTTAATCCCTCGTCGCTTACCATCAAGGTTACGAGATACGCTTCTCCTTCTTGCAACTCTTGTTCCATTCGCAAGGCCGACAAGAACATTGCCTTGGCACTAGGCTCAAATCCCCGAAACTGAATTCTCACACCTCCTTCCCTTCTGAGATGCATTTTTCCTTTACTGCAATCTAACTGAGCCTGGTAACGCGACAACCAGTCCATCCCCAAAATCACCTCGTGTCGATCCAATGCTGTCACCAGTAGGTCTGCTGGGAATTCCACTTCGTCGATCTTAACGGGGACATCTAAGATCTTATTTTCAGCTTTCAAGGTTTGGGTTCCTGGGGTCCTAATAGGGACATCTATTCCTACTATGGTAAAGGTTCCCTCAAAGGTCCGCACTACCTCAGGCGAGACAAAACTATGAGTAGCGCCTGAGTCGAACAGAACAAAGGCCAAGCTACCACCTACTCGCAGGGTTCCTATTCAATCATAACTCATTCATTCATCTACTCATGCAACATCAATCCATTAACAATTTAAGCAATTTTTAGGCTTATAGCAAAGGTGGTTCGATTGACCGTGCAACAATCAAACAAGAACATGCACGACCAATCTTTAACTCTGCCATGTCATCCTGGTCTAAGCCCAAGTTAAAATTGACCAACCGTGCAACAATCAAACAAGAACATGCACGATTGATCTCTTAAAACTCGAGCCCGACCCGAATGCCATTAGCATGAGCTCAACCACCCAAACCCTAAACCTAAACACACATTCAAGAGATCAACTACCCAGAATTTAGCCCAACGTACCTGCTATCAGGGGAGAGGGTCGTGAAGGGCCAGCCTGGTTCGTATCAATCGCGTACACCCTTCCTGCTTGTTGTTGTTGTTGAGCCGGTGGTGGTCCGATAGCCAAACGCTTTGGCCCTGCTTGGATTGCTGGTGGTGGTGGTCTCCGGAAGTTCTGTCTTTTAGGACACTGTGCAGAGTAATGTCCTATCTCCCCACAACTCCAACACGTAGTGTTTTGTGGTCTCATGGTCGGAATCCCACAAGTACACGAAGTATGACCACTCCGCCCGCATCGATAGCAAGTTGGGACTGGTCTAGTATTACCAGTGGTAGGTCGGTCGTAGCGCCCTCTTCGTCCTTGTTCTACTCTCCTCGGTCTTTCCTGCCTCTGAGCGATGCTTTCATAATATCTCCGTTCACCCATCAAAGCTTCCTCCATATTAACGGCCATCTCAATCAGGATTGATAGATCCGGACACGTTACGGTCCTAAGTCTGCAGAACAGATCGGGACGCAGTCCATGGAGAAATTTCCGCATTGTAGCTTCTTCGTCGTGAGTCCCGTATCTGGCAAAACGTCGAAGCCTAGTGAACTCTGCCTCGTAGTCACGAACTTTTCTCTCGCCCTGAGTCAGCTGTGCGTATTGGGTTTCTAGACGGTCCCGTGCCTCCGCGGGAAAGTATTTCTTCAAAAACTCGGTGCGAAATTGAACCCATGCTTCATCTGGCGCTTGGAAATGCTCAAGTCGTCGTTCTCGGGTCTCCCACCAGTTGGCCGTGTCTTGGTCTAGGTAGTAAACGGCCACATCCTTCTTGAATGTTTCTGGGCATCTTGTGGCGCTAAAGTTACTTTCTAGGCGCCTCAACCACGAATCCGCCTTAAATGGATCTGTTCCTCCATTGTACTTTTCCGTTCCCAGGTTCCGCATGGCAGTAACAATTTCCAAGTAACTTGGGGTATTTGATAGAGGTTGTCGTAATCGCTCCAATCCTTCTATCAAACGGTTACACAGCTGTTCCATCATATGGGGTTGATTACCACGTTCCTGGTTTCTAGACTCTGCGCTGCTCTCTCTCAGTTCAAGTGAGTCTGCTTCCGGCCCTTGCCCATTCTGTGCATCAAACTCTTCTTCACCAGGTATATGCCCCACTGACTCTTCAGCTTCAGACCCTTGATACGAACCACGGTTACCCCTCAGATCCCTACTCGGTGGCATCTGCAAAACAGTACACTTGTTACGAACTCGTTCTGGATAGGCGGACAGCCAGTTTCCTAAACCCCTTCCTAAAAAACTTTTTCTTTAGAAAAACCGTTAAGTCCCTATAAATCGTAACACGCTCTGATACCACCTTGTAACGCCCCCGATCCTACTAGACCGAAGGTGTTACGATAGGCCCGAATCCTGTCCGACCGTTCTTCCGAATATAGTCCGAAAGCCCGAACAGACACGATCCGAACCCCGATTAAATCAACTTCATCTTATTCAAGGTTCCGTGACCAAGAACGGACATCCTTGTTGAGGTTAGCCCGGCCGGGACTTAGGTATTCAGAACTTAAAATTTAACTAAGACTTTAATAAGATATACGGAAAACCTCCATTTTATATATTAAACATACTTCTAAAGGTTCTTACAAAACCCGATTACAATACTTAGCGAAAGCGGCATACTTCCTATGAAATTTACACAAGTCCAAAAGAAACATACTTTCTACTAAGGGGTCTTCAAATCTACACTGGACTGTTCCGCCCTCCTTCCACAACCTTGCCTTTATCTGCAAGAACGAGTTCGGTCAGCTAATGCTGAGTGAGCTGGTTGAAAAATACTATCTAACCCATCCCGCAATAATGCAAGTGAACTCAAACAAGATCAATCACGTTTAAGACCAATGTACTTATAACTCAACAGACGGCTTAACCAATCTTGACTCTAAACTACCCATGCGCGCCGTGACCTTAGCCTATTCCTTCCCGTCCCGGTCAGGTCCTTAGCCACACATGCTACAAGGCACCTACGAAGATGGACGGTACTCACTGCCCCGGTCAGGTCCTTAGTCGCTACATGCTATAAGGCACCTACGAAGATGGGCTTTAGCCTGGCAAGTCGCTCACAGGATGGTGGCAAGCCATCCCTCGCATGCACACGGAATAGCTAAGTCACAATTCCCACAACTTAAACCCATAACTCAAGTCACATACGAGTCACCGTTTCTCGCATGGACAACAACACCACGACTAACAAGACATTTTATATTCGAGTCACCTCTTCTCGAATAGACCAACACAACATAACCACAAACGACTTCCTAAACCAGACACCACTTCGTATCGCCCTCGGTCCAGTCTAGGCCTATTATTTGACCAACTGCACAACAATCAAACAAGAACATGTACAGCCAATCAAATAAGACCTAAACCAACCTAAGGTTCTACTAATGGCATCCTTGGACCTAGCGCAACAACTTAATCATAATTTATCATGCATGCAACTGATCATGAAACATAACCGCAAAATTTCAACTGTAATTCAACATGCATGCAATCCACTAAATCACAACACAACATTAAAATAGAAATTATTAATGCACCGCAAAGCATCATGCAAACAATCCCAACGTCCTAACCGAACTCGGATCAACTGTCTTGCTTTAAGAGAAAATAAAAGACCAACTCACAGAACACGGATGAACAGCCTAAACACTCGGACAGGCCTGAGAACACTCGCGGATGGCCTCCTCTCTCCACGGTTGCACAGCCTCTCACCAGGCGCCTACTTCTCTCTCTAACTCTCTTAGTATACAGCTTTTAAACTTCAGATTTCTAAACATTGATTAAGGTAACAAGGGGGTATTTATAAGGTGAAAATGCATGGGTTTAACTTGACACCTGTCCCACTTAATCTCTTAATTTCACTAAATCATGACACCTGCCCCACTAATTAACTTAAATCCACTAAAACCAGACAGCTGTCCCACTAAACAAATTAACAGCCTTAAATCTCTACACCTGTCCCACTTAAACCAAAATTTTACTTACTTAAAAAAATTAAAATGACTAAAAAGGACTAAGTGGAAATCCCCATCATCACGCCATGCCACATCATCACCATGTCATCGCCACATCATTTCTAACCTGAATTTTCTGCGGATGAATGACCACACATCTCTCGGATCGACCACACGTCCCAACACAACTGCCCATTCTCGACTGTGGCTGTTCCGTACGGTCGTCCTACGGAACGGGGCATTACAGGTCCGGTCATGGGAAATCATGAAATTCATGATGAAAGAAAGGTATATCCCACCCATGTACCATAGGGAGCTTCATAAGAAGTTTATAAAGCTTACCCAAGGCCAGAAGAGCGTTGAAGAGTACTTTGGAGAGTTTGAACACCTAAGAAACCGGCTTGGACTAGAAGATGCCGAGGAGACCATCATGGCCCAATTCTTGGATGGGCTCCAAGAGAAGATTGCTAGCAAGGTGGAGATGTACTCCTACAACGATCTCAATGAGCTCCTACACCTCTCCACTCAGGTAGAGAGTCAGCTCAAGAGAAAGACAAGGACCAGAGCTGTGGTCAACAACCCATGGAGATCCTCTACTCCAAACTCAAATCCGCAAGCTTCTGGTTCTAACCCTGTCTTCACTAAGCAATCTTACCGAGACAAAGCTATAGCCCAAGACACGAGACCCCCATACAAGCCCAGGGACACCACTCTGGCCCCAAGACCAGAATCCAGACCTACTGGTTCCAAAACCCGAGACATTATTTGCTTCAAATACCGTGGCCGAGGGCATTATGCAAGGGATTGCCCAAATCCCAGGGCCATGATCATCACCCCATCTGGTGACTATGAATCCCAAGATAAGATGGAGCCTTCTGAGGAAGCTGATGAAGAGGAGGATGATGTAGCTTACCCTGAAGTGGGAGACCCCTTGGTCTCAAGCAGAGTCCTTAGCACCATCCAAGAACCGGATGAGACAGCCCAAAGGGAAAACAGGGAAAACATCTTCCACACCCATTATATGGTAAGTTGTAAGGTATGTTCTCTGATAATTGATGGTGGATCTTGTGCTAATGTGGCTAGCACTTACATGGTTGAAAAATTGAATTTGGTAGCTACTAAGCATCGTAGGCCTTATAGACTAAGGTGGCTAAACGATAAGACCGAATTGAAAATTAGTGAACAAGTTAAGGTCTCTTTTAGCATAGGCAAGTATGTTGATGAGGTTCTTTGTGATGTAGTCCCTATGCAAGCCACTCACATTTTGTTAGGCCGACCTTGGCAATTTGATAGGGAAGCTGTGCATGATGGTAGGACTAACAAGTATACCATTATGATGAACAAGAAACGGATTAGTTTAGCCCTATTGTTGCCTTCCCAAGTTCATCAGATGCAAGTCAAGTTAGCTAAAGAGAAATGCATGTCTAAAACTAATTTCTTGATTGCGCCTAGTGATGTTAGACGTTCCCTCTTTGATCCAACTTGTCAGGTTGTTTTGATAGTTTACAAGGATCTGTTAAATGTTGAACGTACTAACGTGGTCTTGCCAAGGGAAATCCGAACTTTTTTGACAGGTACAAAGACGTCTTCCCTGAGGCGATACCAGCTGGATTGCCCCCTTTGAGAGGCATAGAACACCAGATTGACTTCATCCCTGGAGCACAACTCCCAAATCGGCCCGCATACCGAGTCAATCCCGCGGAGGCTAAGGAACTTGAGGCTCAGGTCCGAGACCTCATGGCCAAGGGATATGTGAGGAAGAGCTTAAGTCCATGTGCCGTGCCTGTGCTCCTTGTGCCCAAGAAGGATGGCTCCTATAGTATGTGTGTGGATTGTCGAGCCATCAAAAACATCACTATCAAATACCGCCATCCAATCCCAAGGCTAGACGACATGTTGGATGAGCTGAGTGGAGCAACCATCTTTTCCAAAATGAACCTAAAGAGTGGATATCATCAAGTGAGGATAAGAGAAGGGGATGAGTGGAAGACCGCCTTCAAGACCAAGCATGGCTTGTATGAGTGGCTAGTCATGCCATTCGGCCTCTCCAATGCCCCAAGCACCTTCATGCGCCTCATGCACCATATCCTTAGACCCTTCATGGGCAAGTTCTTAGTTGTCTATTTTGATGATATTTTGATTTATAGCACCTGCTTATCTGATCATGTGCTGCACTTGGAACAAGTCTTAGAAACTCTTAGGAAAGAACGCATGTTTGCAAATTTGTCTAAATGCATCTTTTGCACAGATGAGGTTGTTTTCCTTGGCTTTGTGGTTAGCTCACAGGGATTCAGAGTGGATGTGGAGAAGATAGAAGCCATACTTGGCTGGCCTAGACCGACCTCAATCAGTCAAGTCCGAAGCTTCCATGGATTGGCCAGCTTCTACCGACGCTTTGTGAAGGATTTCAGCACTTTGGCTGCTCCATTAACATCCCTGATCAAGAAGAACACTGGTTTTGAATGGGGAGAAGCGCAAGAACGAGCCTTCTTGGAGCTCAAGTACCAACTGACCCATGCACCTATCCTCGCCTTACCCAACTTTGAGAAGACATTTGAAGTGGAGTGTGATGCCTCAGGGGTAGGCATAGGAGCGGTTCTGACTCAAGGGGGAAGACCAGTGGCCTATTTTAGTGAGAAGTTGACCGGTGCTACCCTGAACTACCCAGCCTATGACAAGGAATTATATGCATTGGTCCGGGCGATGCAAACGTGGCAACACTACCTCTTCGCTAGGGAGTGTGTGATCCACACAGACCATGAGACTTTACAACACCTCAGAGGCCAAACCGCATTAAAGAAGAGGCATGCTAGGTGGCTAGAGTATATAGAGACCTTTCCCTATGTGATAAAATACAAGAAGGGAAAGGATAATGTAGTGGCGGATGCTCTGTCAAGGAGGCACGCTTTGATATCTACAATGGATGCTAAGGTCTTGGGATTTGGACATCTGAAGACCATGTACCCTGAAGACCCTGACCTTAAAACAGCCTATGAGGAGCATGGGACAGGAGCTTACACGCAGTTCTTTCTCCATGATGGGTTCTTTTTCAAAGACAAACTATTGTGCATACCCCAATATTTGAGGGAGTTACTTGTGGAGGAAGCTCATGGTGGTGACCTTATGCGTCACTTTGGAGTTGAGAAGACCCTCAGTGTTCTTAAGGAATATTTCTACTGGCCAAAGATGAAGAAGATGGTGGCTACTCACTGTGACCAGTGCATCACCTGCAAGAGAGCCAAGTCCAGACTCCACCAACACGGCTTGTACATGCCCCTACCAGTCCCCACTCTACCATGGGTAGATATCTCAATGGATTTCGTCTTGGGGTTGCCCAAAATCAACACAAGGATTCGGTGTTTGTGGTGGTGGACCGTTTCTCCAAAATGGCTCACTTCATACCCTGCTCCAAGACCAATGACGCCTCTTAGACCGCGACCCTATTCTTCAGAGAGGTGGTGAGACTTCAGGGCATCCCAAGGACCATTGTGTCGGACCGGGACACAAAGTTCTTGTCCCACTTCTGGAAGACCTTGTGGAAGAATCTTGGTACCAAGCTCTTGTTCTCTACCACGTGCCATCCTCAAACAAATGGACAGACCGAGGTGGTTAACCGCACCTTAGGAGCACTCTTGAGATCAACCATTGGACGCCATCTAACGACTTAGGTGGAGAGCCTCCCCTTGGTGGAGTTTGCCTACAATTCGGCCAAGCATTCTACCACAGGCATGTCCCCTTTTGAAGCTGTGTATGGTCGCAACCTAAAAACTCCTTTGAGTTTGGCACCTTTGCCACCAACCGAGACCATGGACCTTGAAGGAGAAGCTAAAGCCGCAGCCATGAAGAGGATATTTGAACAAGTGCATGGCAAGATTGAGAAGAGAAATGACCAAATCCGATCCAGGATCAACAAGAAGAGGAAGCAGCTGGTGTTCCATCCAGGAGATTGGGTGTGGTTACACCTATGGCCAGAGCGTTTTCCTAACAAGCGAAAGCACAAGCTGGATTTCAGAGGAGATGGGCCATTCCAAGTGGTGGAACGCATCAATGACAACGCCTATAGGCTCAAGCTACCAGGTGAGTATAATGTGTCTTCGTCTTTTAATGTTTCTGATTTATCTCCCTTTGATGCACAAGATGTTGGCTCTTTGGAGACCAAAGCACTTTAAGAGGGAGGGGATGATGGGGTCATCCAAGCCACACCGACTCGGTATTTGGAAGATGATGTTCAGACCACTCCATATGTTTCTCACCGTGTCATGACCAGGAGTAGGACTGCCCAAGGAGCTCAAGATAGGAGCAAGGATGATCGACCCCATGAAGACCAAGCTGAAGCCAATCTAGCGCATGCACCCGGACATGGAGAGGAAGAGGAGACTGAAGACTTTTGACAGCCTCTAGACGTTGATCAGCTGGGTGTTCCTGACCAGAGCACCCTTGCACACAGCCTTAGGGATACGGTCTTGTGTGTCCTTACTATCCACGAGTAAGGACATCCCTTAAAGACCTTAGGCGATTAAGGTACTCTTTTCCTTTCTAAGTTTACCATAATGGGTTCTTGGAAAGGTTTTTAATGAGATCTGAAAGTCTAAGGCATCAAGCCTAGTGTCCCATTGAATTTTAAGTTGGATATGTCCATTTAAAATCAATTAGGCGTGATCCTATCTTAGGCATTGTTTAACCTTTGCATTATGGTTTGTATTCCTTTAAAAGACTTAGTTTTTATTTTGGGTTTTAGAAATGTTGACCACGAGTCTTGTGGTCAACTAGGTCACTAATGTAGCCTATAAAAGGCAAAATCTTGTTCATTTCTATGCAGACATTTTAGAACCTAAAACATAGTTCACGGCCGCTTAGGTCTATTCCTTCTTCCTTGAGTGTGAGTGTGTCTCCAAGTGAGGAAGAGAGTTCCTTTGAAGATTGAGTGTGTCTCTCTTCAAGGAAGGCTGTATCCAAGCCAGACATAGCTTGGTGAGTTGCCCTCAATCCATCGTCCAAATCGTGTCAAAGAACCCTCTTCGTTCCACCTTATCCCGTTGCACCAACCAGCCGTTCGCTTCCACGTCTGTCCCGTGCAACCAGCCGTTCGCATTTTCACAACCAGTTCCTAAGCCCCCGGCTACCGTCCCAAACCCCCACTGGCTGGCTTTGTTCGTGTTCTTCCTTGACCTAGACCGTACGCTAGTGCTTAGAACCCGTCCGTACTGGCTGTTCTTTTCGGTTGTCCCGTCCCCCACTCCGACCACTTCCTTGACCAGATGGCTTGGCCTGTAACAGGTTTTAGCTGCCTTTGCTTCCATCATTCCTGCACTAATTAATAGATCTCCAACATACATTCTCCGCGAGATAAACAATCCATCTTTAAACCTGCATACTTTAATCCTTCAAAAATATTTGAGTTCACCAAGATCTTTAATTTCAAACATAGACTTGAGATATTCTTTTGTAGAGGAGATTCCTACCTTTTCATTCCTAGAGATGATAATATCATCCACATAGATGAGAATGGCAACTATACCTTTTTGGCTATGTAATGTGAACAAGGTATGATCAGATTCGGATCTCCTGAAGCCTCTGTCTCTTAGAGTGACATTAAACGTGTGGTACCAAGCTCTAGGGGACTGCTTCAACCTATAGATTGCCTTTCTTAGTCTGAGTACTTTTCCTGGAGCAACTGAGTCTTCTAATCCTGGTGGAGGAGCCATATAGATTTCTTCCTCAAGTTCTCCTTGTAGAAAAGCGTTTTTCACATCCATCTGCTAAAGCTCCCATTCTAAGTTGGCAGCAAGAGAAAGAACAACCCTGATTGTATGCATCTTGGCCACTGGCGTGAATGTGTCCCTATAGTCATCTCCATAGGTTTGAGTGAAGCCTCTTGCAACCAATCTAGCCTTGTGCCTTTCAATCTCACAATTGCTTCGATACTTAATAATGAAGATCCATCTAGATGTTACAGCTTTCTTTCCTTTCGGTAAGTCTGATTCAACCCATGTATGATTCTTCTCCATTGCCCTTCTTTCCTCTCCTACAACATTTTTCCAGACTTTGATGTTCTTGGCTTCATCATAACTTCTTGGAACAAATTATTGATCTAAGCTTCCTATGAATGCCAGATGTTCTTGTGGAATATGAACAAGGTTGCACACTGCTTGAGCAGGATGAGCCACCATATTGTTGTTGTAATAGACCCTAGTGTTTTTCCGATTTCCCGGTGGAAACCTTTGTCTAGTACTCTTCCTGAGTTCCAGTGGTGCATAGTGTTGAGTAGAGGTGTGTTGAATGTCTCCTGAACTTGAACCAGCTTCTGAATCCCCTTGAATGTCTCCTGAATCCCCTTGATTATAACTTGGACCAGCTTGTTCTTCAGGACCTGATTCGTTTTGAGTTTTGCTTGAACCAGTAGCTGAATCCAAAACAGTAGCTGAATTCTCTTGATCATGAACAGAATCATGTTGGCTCCCCTCAGGTTGAAGAGGATGAAGAGGTTGAGTGGATGCAGGAGGTTGCATTTCTGGACCAGAAGAGGATATGCCAAGTCATTCCAAGATCTTTCTTAAATTTTATGCACGGTCAGATGGATGAAAGGATATATCCTTGATAGTTTCCCAGGTACCATCTTCAAAATAGTTTGTATTTTCTAAGAACTTTACATCATCGGAGATGAGCACACAGTTGGTCTCAGGATTGAAGCACTTATATCCTTTTTATGAAGTTGAATATCCAAGAAACATAGCCTTTGCACTCCTAGCTTCTAATTTGTTTCTTTGGTCTCCTGGGATCAACACATAGCAAACACATCCAAAAACTCTAATATGATCAAGGTGAGGTTTGTGCTTTGTAAGTATCTCAAATGGGGAGATGTCTAGCAACGTTTTTGTAGGAATGCGATTGATCAGGTAACAGGCAGCCATTAAGGCATCTCCCCAAAAGTGTTTAGGGAATTTCATATGAAACATCATTGCTCTAGTGACTTCCATTAAGTGTCTATTCTTCCTTTCAGCAACTCCATTTTATTGAGGAGTATAGGGTTAACTTGTCTGATGTTCAATACCATGCTTGTTCAGATAGTGCTTAAAAGCTTGGCTAATATACTCCCCTCCATTATCTGATCTAAGACACTTAACCTTTGCATCATATTGGTTAGTCACATACTTGTTAAAATTCATGAACGCTTCAAGCACACTCCCCTTAGATGGCATTAAGGTAACCCATGTATATTGTGACTTCTCATCAATAAAGCTAACAAAATATTTGTGATTATCTCTATAAGAACATGGTGCTGTCCATACAGCAGAGTGAACAAGATCAAAGCAGTTTTCTTACACGGTTTTGGACTTAGGAAAAAAAGACCTACAGTGTTTGCCAAGGATACAAGCTTTACATAACTCATTTTTGAAAGACAACCTAGGATGTGGATGACCAAGTCTAGCATGCCACAAATTATCATCCATCTTTGATTTATTCAAATTTGAAAAACAAGTAGATAAAGTAGATAAACGACTAGGAGACAGGTCTTCAAGCACATATAGATCGTTTCGTGAGACACTTTGCCCAAGGATCTCCTGAGTCTCAATATCATGAAACACAAAGTCATTAGGTCCAAATATAGCATGCAGTTTAAATCAGTTGTAGCCCTCTTGACAGACAAAACATTAGATGTAAATGATGGCATATAGAAAGCTATAGATTCTTTGTTGAATAATCTAAGGTCACCTATCCCTTCTATTGGAACATTAGTACCATTTCTATCAAGACATTTCCTATGCCTGGTTCTACATTCCTTATCAAATTCAACAGGGAGAAGAATCATACATGGGATGAATCATACTTACTGAAAGGAAAGAAAGCTGTAACATCTAGATGGATCTTCACTATTAAGTATAAAAGCAATGGTGAGATTAAAAGGAAAGAGAAATCCGAAGAAGATAAACTACTTTGTCACAATAGATACACACACTTAGCCTTCCTCAAGTCATCACCCATGGTTCTGAGTATCTTAGATCTCAGAGAGGATAGACTAAGGCATGTTTATCCCAAGAAAAGCGCTTGATTCTTAGGAGAAGGAAGAGATTTTGCGGAATCTAAAGAGAGTTTGTGAGCAAATGCTCTGATACCATGTTAGTTTTTGTAAGAGACTATTGATTATGATAAGAGATTATGAGAGATTTTGAATGGTAATGCTAGAGAGAATGAAGAACATGATTTGTATTATAGATTAAACTTCTTTGCTTACAAATGGAGACCTAAGAGGTCTTTATATAATGAATAGATAAAACCTAGAAGTATTTACTATAGGTAAATGAGTGTGTCACTCCTTCTTGCTGGCGGCTCCTTTTCTCTTTTGTGCTGGCATAGGTGAGTCATCACAAGGGATATCCTAAAGCCTTCTAGAAGACCCTTGCTAGCCGTTAGAAGTAACACACCTTTCCTTAGTCGAATACTCCTTCATTCCAACAGACTGTACCTTGGATTTAGCTTGTTTGCACTCGACGCACTTTGAGCACACCAAAGTGTAATGTAGCTAAAGTCTTAGCAACACCAAATTGTCCCATTAAACCATCCCCATGTGCTTCCCTAAAATATAATTCACTGATGATTCTATATGGTACACAAAGTCGATTATCTCGAAACAAAAATCCCTTGAATTGATAAAATCGTCCTTGGACATGAGTGCCAGTGTCCTTAAACAACTCTCCAAAGTCTGGATCATTAGTGTAACAAGTTTTAAGATGCTCAAAACCCAATAATTTTGTTTCCATCGAAGATAAAAGAGAATACCTCCTTGAGAATCTGCTACAATGTTCTCCTTACCTTGTTTGTAATGGATGACATAGGGAAAAGTTTCAATATATTTCATCCATCGTGCATGTCTTTTGTTCAGCTTCTGTTGTCCCTTAAGGTATTTGAGATATTCGTGATCTGGGTGAATTACAAACTCTTTAGGCCATAGGTAATGTTGCCACATTTGCTGGGCCCTCACTAGAGCATATAAGCTTTTGGTCATAGGTAGAATAATTAAGAGTCGCTCCTCCTAACTTCTCACTAAAATATGCTATGGGTCTCCTTTCTTGCATCAATACAGCACCAATTCCAATTCCTGAAGCATCACATTCAATCTCAAAAGTTTTCGAAAAGTCTGGTAGTACAAGTAAAGGCGCATTAGTCAACTTCCCTTTCAGCTATTCGAATGTTTCTGCCTGGGCTGGTCCCCAACTGAATCCCACGGTTTTCTTAATGACTTCTATAAGTGGAGCTGCACTGGTACTGAAGTCTTTCACAAATCTTCTATAGAATCCAACAAGTCCATGGAAACTTCTCACTTCTCCAATGTTTTTAGGCGTGGGCCACTTCCTGATTGCCTTCACTTTCTCCTCATCTACCTGGATACCTTGAGAAGTAACAACAAAACCTAAAAAGACTAGGTTATCTGTTCCAAAAGAGCATTTCTTTAATACAGGTTTTCCTTTCTTAAAACATCTAAGACATATCTAAGGTGATCAAAATGCTCTGTCATGTTCTTACTGTAAATCAAAATATCATCAAAATAGATTAATACAAATCGTCCTATGAATGCCATTAAAACATGGTTCATTAATCTCATGAAAGTATTAGGTGCATTAGTAAGCCCAAAAGGCATAACTAACCATTCGTACAATCCTAATTTTGTTTTAAAAGTAGTTTTCCATTCGTCTCCTTCTTTCATTCTAATCTGATGATAACCACTTTTCAAGTCTATCTTAGAAAAGATGCAAGATCCATATAACACATCAAGCATATCATCCAAACGAGGTATAGGTTGTCTGTACATAACTGTGATGTTTTTTATGGCTCTGCAATCTACACACATGCGCCAGCTACCATCTTTCTTAGGCACAAGCAAGACTGGTACTGCACAGGGGCTTAGACTCTCACGGATGTGCCCTCTCTCCAATATCTCATTGACTTGCCATTGAAGTTCTTTTGTCTCCACAGAATTGGTTCTGTAAGCCGGTCTGTTTGGAAGAGTGGCGTTTGGCACAAAGTCAATCTGGTGTTCTATACCTCGGAAAGGAGGTAGTCCCACGGGTTGGTCTTCTGGAAACACATTCCTATACTCTTGCAATAGAAACTCAATTTCTCTCGGCATTTCCGGAGTCTGGTTAGTACTACTAGTTAGTAATTCCTTACAAACTAGCAACATCATAAATTGTTGATCATTTAAAGCATGTTTAACATCACTAGGAGTAGCAAAAAAGCTATAGTGACTTACCTTAGCAAGTTCATTGGCATGTTTCTCCTGGTGGAAGGCCTTTGCTTCTTCTCTCCTTTGATTCAGCTACATCTGGTCGTGATGCACCTCCTGGGGTGTGAGGGGTACCAGTGTGATCTTTTTACCTTGATTTTTGAATGAATGCATGTTGGTAAAACCGTCATGGATGACTCTCTTGTCATATTGTCAAGATCTTCCCAATAGTATATGACTGGCTTCCATGGGCAACACATCACAAGTGATCTGGTCTTGGTACTTGCCAATGCTTAAAGGTGTTTCCACTTGTTCTATCACTTTCATTTCTCCTTCCTCATTAAGCCATTGTAACTGATATGGTCTAGGGTTCTTGTGAGTAACCAAATTGAGCCGGTCTACAAGTGTTTGACTGGCCACGTTTGTGCAACTTCCTCCATCTATGATCAAGCTACACACCTTTTCCTAAACGAGGCATCGAGTGTGGAACAAGTTCTCCCTTTGTTCATGTACCTTAGGTTGTGCACTCAAGGTCCTCCTAATCACCAATAGTTGTCCTTGGACAGGGTAAGCTTCATTTTCTGTATCTGATTGGTCATCTTCTGATGTTAAATCTCCATTCTCTAGGATAAGCATAACCCTTTTATTTGAACATTTATTTGCATAATGTCCAAATCCTTGGCATCTGAAACGCTTGATGTTCCTAGTCCTTGTGGGTGGAGGCGTCTGAACAGCAATGCCCTTGCCCTTGTCATCACGTGGGGTAGAAGGAATAGTTCCTTCCTTGGCCTTGCCTGGCGTTTTGAACGATAATCCTCCCAGCCTATCATCCCTGTTGTAAGGCGGTTTAGAGGTTGAAACATAAGGGTTTCTTGTATTGCTGCTTCTTTTGTTTTGTTGCTCAATAAGAATAGCCTTGTGAAGTAATTCATCCATGTTTTCATACTCATATAGTTCCAATTGATCCTAGATGTCTCTATTAAGTCCTCCTTGGAACCGCACCATGCTAGCCTCCATTGTCTCATCTATCTTAGCTTTGATCATGAGACTTTCCATCTCCTGGTGATAGTCCTCCACACTCTTTGCTCCTTGGGTTAGTCTCCTTAGCTTCTGATGAAGATCTCTTCCATAGTGGATTGGTACAAATTTCTTCCTCATCATGGTTTTCATTTCATACCAAGATGTGATATGGGGCTCTCCATTGCATCGTGTAGTGGTGGCAATCAGTTCCCACCAGTTGATAGCATACCCATCGAATTCTGGTACAAGGTGATATGAGTCCTTAATATAGGTGATACATAGGGCAAAGAATTCAAATGAGAAAAGGACATTGGAGATTGCCCAAGACATGAAAGCGACTGCTCACCAACGGCTTGTGGCCACCCGTGACTTCCCTGCAGCCCCATCCTTCTTCTAGAAGCTCTTCCTTGCTAACAAAACTCTTCTTGCCTTTATTTAGTGGGCCTAGGACTTATTTAAACTTTTCCAGACTGGCTGCATAAATTTGGGTTGGATAATCCTTGGGATACAAATCTTTAACTAACTGTGATGCCTAAGTTGCCCAAGTCAGTGTCTTGCTCAATAAGTAATGGAGATATTGAACGCTATAAGGCAAGGCTAGTCACTCGAGGGTTCACCCAAACACATGGCCAGGACTATGGTGACACATTTGCCCCAGTGGCAAAGCTACCAACCGTGAGAGTCGTCCTCTCTCTAGCCACCAATCTCTCATGGGATTTATGGCAAATGGATGTCTGAAATGCCTTTCTTAAGGGGGAGCTTGAAGATGAAGTTTATATGACACCACCCCGGGCCTTGATGACATTGTTGCACCAGGCAAGTTTCCTCGGTTAAGGAAGGCCATCTATGGCCTTAAACAGTCTCCCCGGGCCTGGTACCATGGCTTCCGACGTTCAGAGGCTGACCACCTCTAATAAGAACAGGAGTCTTAAGCTCTAGAAAAACAAACAATAACAACCTCTAATCTCCCATAACTCATCACCAAAGGATCTTTGAGGATTATAAATCTCATAATGGGTAGATTCAGAGTTGTTTATTGTGAGTTTCGACAAGAACTTAAGAGAGAAGAAAGATTTGCGGAAGTTTTAGTAATCTAGGAGCATGGACTGCTCTGATACCATATTGAAAAACAAGAACAAGTTTTCTTAAGAGATTGAGAGACTAGAGTGTATAAACGTTTAAGAAAATAGGGAAAACATAGTGTTCGTTTAAGAGAATAGGGAAAACATAGTGTTTATTATTTCTTGCTTAGATTACATGATGACCATTACATTGCTTATACAGATAGATTAGGAGGAATATTCAGAGTATATAATTAGGCATCTACGGTCGTGGACATGGTGAGCTGGAGCCGCCCTTTTGTGCTGGCAATAGTAACCTTATCCAGTCCCCTTCAAGAACCTTTCTCCCTTTAGCCTTCATAAACACTCCTTAATTCCAACAGAAGGAAGAGATTAGAAAGATTAAGAAAGTTTTGTGAGCAAATGCTCTGATACCATGATAATTTTAGAAAGTTTAGAGAGATTTATGGAGTTAGGGAGTTTAGAGATTTTAGGCAAACACATTTTATTAGATTATACTTCCTTGATTACAAATGAAGGCCTAAGAGGTCCTTTTATAGAAAATACATAAAACCTAGAAGCATCTACTTTAGGAAGGAAGGTGAGTGACTCCTTTTGTGCTGGCGGCTTCTTTCTCCTTTTGTGCTGGCATAGATGAGTCACCACATCTTCTAGAAGTCCTCACTAGCCATTAGAGACACTCCTTCCTTTGATAGATTACTTCATTGCAACAGGATGTGTGTGTTTTGTTTTGATCCCAGGGGAACTAAGAAACAAGTTGGAAGCCAGAAGCACAAGGTGTATCTTCATTGGCTACTCGTCTAGTCAGAAAGGGTATAAGTGTTTTGACCCAACAACCAATCGAACCATGGTCTCCCGGGATGTCAAATTCATAGAAGAGCAAGGATATCATGACAAACAAGATTGGGCCAGCTTGAAAGATCTTGCAAAACCCTCCGACCAAACAGCCAGCCTCCGGTTCCTTCTAGATCACCTAGATCATCACCGGTCTTTTCCACCATCAGAATATCCACCACAGAATCCACCTTCCCCTTCACCAGATCACTCTCAACAAGCAACCCCACAGAATTCTCCTACTCCACCGGAACACTATCAACCGGTCCAACCTGATCACTCACATGGAGAGAATCCCTCTGGACCCGGACAGACTCCTGAGGAAAATGAAGAAGGTTGCTCCACTCATGGTACCACACCAGCTCTTAGACGAAGCACCGTAGTTAGGCGGGATCCATCCAACTGGATCAACACTAGGGTGTATTATAATGCTCAGTCAGTAGCTCATACTATTCAGGCAACTTGCTCTCTTTCCCTTGTAACTTCTGATCACCAGGTGTTCCTTGGCAAGATTGAACAAGACACCATCCCTTCGTCATATGAGGAAGCTAAACAACTGAAGGTTTGGCGAGATGCGGTTGCTGATGAGGTAGAAGCTATGGAACGCAATCACACATGGGATGAATCCATTCTCCCTAAGGGCAAACGTGCAGTTAGCTCCAAATGGGTGTTCACTATCAAGTACCAGAGTAATGGATACATTGAACGCTACAAGGCCAGACTAGTAGCTCGGGGGTTCACCCAAACATATGGCCAAGACTATGGTGACATGTTTGCTCCAGTGTCTGAATTGCCAACTGTGAGAGTGGTCCTATCTCTGGCTACTAATCTGTCATGGGAGTTGTGGCAAATGGACGTCAGGAATGCATTCCTTAAAGGAGAGCTTGAAGATGAAGTTTACATGACACCACCCTCGGGCCTTGATGATATTGTTGCTCCAAGAAAGGTTCTACGCCTAAGAAAGGCAATTTATGGCCTCAAACAATCTCCTCGGCCTGGTACCGCAAGCTTAGCTACACCCTTAGGGATCTTGGCTTCAGACGTTCAGAGGCTGAACACACATTGTTCACTCTTGGTGCGACTGGAACGAGCAGGACCTTCTTGCGAGATCAGAAGACTTAGATTCAAACGAGGAGGAAAGTGGAGAAGAGAAAGGTGGCCACATGACCGACCTCGACCCTTACCCGTCAATGTTCCGAACTGGACTCGACCAAGTCCCGTCCATGTTCCGAACTGGCCATGGGTCCAAATCCGTAAAGCCCGGCAAGAAAGGAGGCCACATATCTGATCTCGACCTGGCCCATTCGTGTCCCGCGACACACGACATGGCCCTGACCCTGACCAACATCCTGGAACGCGACCCGACCAGCCGCCCATATTCCACGACATCAAGCATGGTCCGGCCGCTCAGAAGATGACCCATGGAACCCGACCCGACCTGGTCCACGAACCGACCACGAACCATGAATCTAAACCCGGCCCGGACCATGACTCGTCCAAGAACCCACTACCCAAATCAGTCTATGACCAGACCCATTCCCATCCTGAACCATACCACGACCCGGACGATGGCCCACGACCCAACCATGACACAAACCCGACCATGGAGCACCAAAGGCCCAAGGATCTACAAAATGGAAGAGAAGAAGGTATGGCCCAAGTACAAATCCAAGAAGACAAGGAATTAGAACTTGGCCCAGTAACAAGATCAAGGAGTCAAGCCCAAAGAAAGACTAGCTTGATAAAAATCAAATTGGAGGGAGAAAGAGAGTCTAAAACTAAACCAATCAATTGGTTTAATTTATTGGTTTGTAAATAATCACTTAATTTAAACCAGATTAGTAGATTAGACTAAAATCTGTTGGCACAGATTTAGGAATTAATTAAATAGGATTTTAATAATTAGGATAAGTTAGTTAGGATATTCCTTTTGTGGAACAATTCTTGTTAGGGTTTTTCTGCCTTTAAAAAGGCATTCACCCCTTTGTAAAGCCAAACATAAAATTTTATAAACAATCTTAAAGAACTTTTGCTTCTTGCTTTCTCTGTTCAGCCTAAGAACCTTTATCCTTCATTCACTCAAGAGTAGAGTAATCTGCTGTGAAATTCCATAGCTCTAAGCAGGATGAACCTGTGCTAGTGGAATCAAAATTCATCTCTCGCCTAGGTTGGAGAGCTAGTAGCCTCCAACCCTTCATCAACAATCCGCTGCTTCAAGGAGAGCTAGTAGCCTCCTTAATTCACCATATCACTTTCCTTCAAGTCGATCTTTTGGTTATAAAACAACCAGGGCCGCACGAAGTGGTATCAGAGCCTCTTGAAGGTTAGGGTTTTTGAAATTATCTGATTTCAGAACCATATCACCCCATCATTAATTTCTTTTCAATTTTTTAAAGTTTCATAAACAAATTCTTATATTTCTATCTTTTGTAAGTCAGCTGAGCCTTTCCTGAATTACAAAAGGATCTAAAGAAAAGGATTTATATACATTTTTGTTTTTTTTTAAAAAAGTATCATCGAAATTTTTTTTTTTTTTTTAAAAAAAAAAGCAGAAGAGAAACCCTGCTAGGAATAGGTCAATTAACTGACAAAAAAAATCTTGCAATCTTTCTATCTTAAAGTTGTAGTAGGTTTTAGCTCTAGATCTTAGGTGATTGGGCTTTGATCTAATCTGAACTTTTGGGAATAGCAAGAAAAATACCTATTGAGAGATCACAAAATAGAAGTGATAGAGAGAGTTTTAATTAACGGTTTGTTACGTTTTTTTCAAGAAGAATGGAGAATCCAAATGAAGAAACCCCTAGAGGAGAGGGAACCACACGACCTCATAGTTTGACAAGTTGAAGATGGAGGTTATGATGAATGAGATAACTAGAAGGCTTCAAGTTACTTTTGAAAACAGAGCTAACCAATCTAATGAATTTTTCTATAGAGTTGTGATGTAAGAACTTGGGTAGGCTGTCTTTTCACCGAGAAGCTCAGGATAATGGGACAGAATTCGATGGTATTGAAGGGGTGGATCGAAGGGACAAGACAAGCTGTGAAAGGGGCTTGTGATACTCCAAGAACTTCAACCAGACTTGGTTGAAGAACACGGCTGCAAGCAAGGGTATTGCTGGCGGCTACTTTAGACACTAGTCTTTTAGGTTATGTCAAAAATGCTTGTTCTTTCATTACGTGTAAACAAGAAATCTTATATATTGCCTTGTTGCAACTTTAGGGTAAACAACAAGGCGTTTAACCTTTCAGGGATTAAAATAACATGTAGTTCACTTATTGGCAATTAAAATAAATACTGGGCACTAATAAGTCAACATGACTTAAACCCAATTAAAACACTTATACTAAAAGAAATCGGAAACAATAGAGAAAGCCCAACAACACTTAGGCTCAGAATTCGCTTGAAGACTTGTGAATGAGATGGAATTGTGAACAAGTCTTCAACGCCTTGCGCACTAAGAGTATTGCCTCATTAAAACCTTATTCGGAAAACCCAGTGGGACAAAACCAAAGATAGGAAAAAGAGTACAATTTCCTAGAACGACTTTTGATGTCTCTACCGAATGGTAATGGTAAAGACACCGGAGGAGGAAGAGTCTTCTATAAGGAACCTCCATGACTCCTTGTCTTGCTGGAATAGAGGTCCGGTCGTGGATGCAAGGACCGGACCGGTCTGGTCGGGTGAGTGAGCCGGTCTGCTTGTCTGAATGGCTGGTCGTGGACTGGTCGTCTGGGTCAGCTCAGGGCCTTCTCCGGTTCCACTACCCAATAGCATACTGAGCTTGTCTCCTAAGGCTTTCCGCTTGGACCGCATAAGGGGTCCATGTGGAATGACAGGTGCAGTGGCTGGCTCGATGTCCTCATCATTCCCTCCCTCTTGAAGTGCTTTGGTCTCCAAAGCAAAATTCTCACCTGCATCAAACAACTCTAAGTCAGCAACATTGAAAGTACTAGAGACGTTATACTCTCCTGGAAGTTTGAGCTGGTAGGCGTTGTCGTTGATTCTCCGTAGGACGCGGAATGGACCATATCCCCGTGGTGCAAGCTTGCTCTTCCGTCTCTGGGGAAATATCTCTGGGCGCAGGTGTAGCCAAACTCAATCTCCCTCCTTGAAGACCATGTGCCGGGGGCCCTTGTTGGCATTCTTAACGTTCTAGAGATTCCGTTGTTCCAGGTTTGCTTTAGTCTCCTCATGAATCCGCTTGATGTAGTCTGATTTGGCTTCTCCCTCCAAACTGATGGCGTCGTCCAACGGGATGGGTGTGAACTCGATTAGAGTTGTCGGGTTGAAGCCGTAGACAACTTCAAAAGGTGAACGCTTCGTGCCAGAATGCGTAGCTCTGTTGTAGGCAAACTCGACGTACGAAAGGCATTCCAGCCAATTCTTCAGATTGCGACCGATCGTTGCCCTCAAAGTCTGGGACAATGTCCGGTTGACAACCTCAGTCTGTCCGTCCGTCTGTGGATGATATGCTGTGGAGAACAGTAGGTTGGTGCCCAATTTTCGCCAAAGAGCTCGCCAGAAGTGACTCAGGAACTTGGTATCACGGTCAGAAACGATCGTCCGGGGAATGCCGTGAAGTCTTACTATCTCCCTGAAGAACAGGTCGGCGATCTGGCTTGCGTCGTTGGTCTTATTGCAAGCGATGAAATGTGCCATCTTGGAAAATCTGTCGACCACGACGAAGATGGAGTCTTTGTTGTGTAATTTTGGCAGACTAAAGACGAAATCCATGGAAATGTCTGTCCAATGCGCGGATGGGACGGGTAATGGCATGTAAGGGCCATGTGGATGCATCTTGGACTTAGCCCTTTTGTAGATAAGGCACCGGGCGCAGTGCGTCTCGACGTCCCGGCGCTGATGAGGCCAATAGAAGTGCTCCTTAAGCATGCTTAAGGTCTTGTCAATTCCGAAGTGGTCCATGAGGCCTCCGTCGTGTGCCACCATGAGAAGCAGCTCTCGGATCGATCCTCTCGGAGTGCATAGTCGCTTGTCTCTGAAGAGGAATCCGTCGTGCACGAAGAAACGGCTGTAGTTTCCTTTGCCGTGGTCGAGGTGAGCCTGGGCGAAGTTGACATCGTCGGCGTACAACTCCTTGATCATCTCGAAACCCAGAACTTTGGACTCCATGACTGATATGAGGCTGTATCAACGAGATAAAGCGTCAGCGACAACGTTGTCCGTTCCCTTCTTGTATTTGATGACGTACGGAAATGTCTCGATGAATTCCAACTAACGGGCATTGCGTTTCTTCAGCGTGGACTGTCCACGGAGGAGCTGGAGCGTCTGATGATCAGTATGAATGACGCACTCTCGGGCAAGTGATGTGAGCTAAGGTGGTGGTGCAACTGTTGATCGAGAAGCTCGAGACCTTCAGTAGCAAGGCGATGGGATGGGGTGTAATGAAAGGACCACACAAGCTGCGGAAGACTTGTGATACACCAGGTGATTCTCCTTGGCACAAGAAGAATCCGTGAGGCACTCTCCAATGGGGTAGTAGCCGTCAACAAAGTATAAGTCTAGGGTTTTGTTTTTGTGTAAAATCGAGTTGTCTTATTCATTCTAAGTAATGAGGCTTATATAGGCCTTAGGGTTACAACTTAGGGTAAACAACATGATGTTTACCCAAAACAACAAGTAATGTAAATTAAAACAGCATGTAGCTCTTTTTTCTGTATAAAATAAAAGGGTTTAAGTCCTAATGACTTAACCATAAAAATATGGGCTGAAGGCCCTAAACTTATACTTAGTCTACAAAAGAGAGAAATGGGATATACAAGCCTTATAGATGAATAAAGGCCGAATTTGACTACGACTTGTGAAGGTGTCGGATTGTGTGAACAAGTCTTCGTCGTCATGCGCACTAAGAGTGTTGCCTCATTAAAACCTTCTCCGGAAAACCCAGTGGGATAAAACTGAAGATAGGAAAAAGAGTACAATTGCTTAGCACGTCTTTTGGTGACTTTACCGAATGGTAATGGTAAAGACACCGGAGGTGGAAGAGTCTTCAAGCAGGAACCTCCAATGCTCCTTAGCTGAGATGAACAGATCCGGCTGGTCTTCTGAGCCGTCTGGTGGCTCCTCATCCGTGAGCTCCTGGTCGTCTGCATGCTCCATGAGCTGGTTGAACTTGTCTCCTAAAGCTCGTGCTCTGGAACGTGCCAAAGGTCCTGCTGGAACTCGTGGTCATCCCCATTCTCCATAAGGACCATGATTTTCTTGTTTACGCATTCATTGGCATAATGCCCTATGCCTTGACATATGAAGCACCTTAGATCTCGTGACCTGGCTGGTCTTTCAATGACCTTGCTCTTGTCCACCTTGTTGGCAAAGGGATTGGTCTGCGGTATAGAAGTGGACGGTTTAAAGTCCCCTGGTCGTGTGGTTTTAAAGTCCCGATGGTACGGTGGTTTTGCTTCATATGTCCCTGCACCAAAGGTAGGTCGGTTAGTAGGTTTACGCTTCAATTGTTGTTCAATCAAAATAGCTTTATGGAGAAGCTCTTCAAGCTCCACATAATGTTAAAGTTCTAGTCGGTCTTGAATGTCCCGGTTTAGTCCACCCAAGAAACGTGACATAGTAGCCTCACGATCCTCAGTAACCCCAGCACGGATCAGTAATGTCTCCATTTATTGGAAGTAATCCTCTACTCCACGGCTACCCTGGGTCAATTGTCTCAACCTTAAGTGGAGATCACGGTGGAAATAGGAAGGCACAAAACGCCTACGCATAACATGTTTAAGCTCTTGCCATGTCTCAATTGGAGGCTCTCCATTGCGCCTTCTTGATATCACCGTTTGGTCCCACCAACTGAGAGCATATTCATAAAACTCATTTACTGCCACATTAACTTTATTATAATCAGAAAAATATTAACAATTAAAGACTAATTCCATCTTTTGTTCCCATTCAAGGAACGCAGTGAGATCATTTTTATCGTGACAGGCTGGAAGTGGGCCGCGGCTTCATCCCAAGGAAGCTTTGATCAGCTGGATTTCTTATAGAAGAAACCTCATCTCGTGGTCCGGGATTTCTAGCGTGTTGCTCAGGGGTTCTGGCATGATGTGTTGATGCTCTAGCGTGATGTTCTGATCTTGGCTGATATTGGAACAAGGCACGTCTTCGATCTGGTCGTGGTTCATGAAAGATATGCCTTATGTCCTCACGTAGGGCATCTCTCAAACCGGCTTGCATGGAGATGAATCGTTCCTCCATCATGTTGTTCATGCGTATAGTGAGTTCATATAGTAGATGGGTGTGGCGTGATTCTCTATTTGAATCCGACTCTTCACCTGCCATTGTTCACAAGGAAATGGCCAGATCAAAAGGTTCCAAAACTAAACAAGTAAATTTATGTAATAAAAGATGGATCCAAGGGAATAGCTAATAAAACAGATCACAAGCAGATGATTTTCAAATCAAAAGAGAGAAAGGTTAAGAGTACAGCCTGTTGGTGCTCTTATTCCGCTTGATGAGATCCTTCAATCAGAAGGATGCTCAACCGAAGACCGGCAACAAGCTGACTGGTAGAAGATAGAAGGATGGAAGGAAAATAATGGTGAGAACGAAGAAACGGGATGGATGATGGATGGATTGATCACGCTGTTGAATGTAGAGGTTAATGGATCGAGTGGAATCCAACCAAGGTGATGGATGAGCCTTCATTATTTCGGCTTGAACCTGATAGGATATGACACACCTAGCAAGTTCAAAGATTTCGCAAATGGCTTATAGATACTACACACTATAGGGAGATTTGACGAGAAAAGAAGTGATCAAACTCTAAAGCTATCAAGAAAAGATAATCAACAAGAAAATTCGATAAAATCCTTCAAATGTGTCCAAGGTCTAGTATATATAGAAACTACAAGGGGCGGTGGTCAAAGAGTCAAAACCATGCATGTAAAGAATGGGTTTTCCGCCTAAGACCACACGGAAATATAATGGGCCGGCCCAAATTTACTAAATCCAAAATCCAAAAATTTTACATAGGCCTTAAAAAAAATCCTTAGAGTTTCATCCAGGCCTCATCAAAACCTTGGTGAGAAAAACCCAATGGGAAAAATCTCACCAAGGGAAAAGAGTACCAAGATGAAAACTCTTCCCTTTCATTTAAGTCAAACGGCTTGGATAAGGACCAGCAAACCTGAGCTGGAAGAAGATGGGGAAGCCCTGAGGAAAAGGGCTTCAACAGCTTGCTTGAGCTCCTTGGTTCTGGCACGCGTCAATGGTCCAGCCGGAGTGGTCCATGGGTCGATGGTCCTGGTCGGGTCGGTCCATGGTCGAGTAAAGGTTTGGTCGAGGTCGAGTCTTGGTCAAGTGAAGGTTTGGTCGAGGTCGAGTCTTGGTCGAGGCCGGTTCGAAGACGGACCAACCTCATGGTTGAGGTCAGGGCTAGATGATGGAACACGGTCAGGGTCGGTCGATGGGACGATCGTCTGGTCGGGCTAGGTCGTCTGTGGGTCGCTTATCTGTTCGTCCGGCTGCTCGTCCTGATACATTTCGGGTGATCGTTCGGGTGACTGTCCGGATGGTCATCCGGGTGTGCGTTCGTGTGTCCGTCCGAGTGTTCGTCCGAGGGTCTGTCCGGATGTACGTCCGTGTGTCCGTCCGGGTGTGCGATCGTGTGTCCGTCCGGCTGTACGTCCGTGTGTCCGTCTGATACGTCCCGTGGGTCGTTCTTCCATTTGTCCCAAACCTCAATGCTCGGCCTGATCATTTGTTCGACCACACTGTCGTTCGTGGTCGAACCAAGGTCGTCATTCCTGGTCAGGGTCACATCACAATAGTCGGTGTAGGCCATTCCCGTATAGCTTTAATATTTTCGTCGTCTACTCGAATTCCCTGCGAGCTCACGACGAATCCAAGGAAGATGACCTGATCTGTGTAGAACGTACACATTTTAAGATTCGCATACAACTGCTCTTTCTGGAGTGTCATGATTATTGTTTCCAGGTGCTCTAAATGATCTGAGTAAGTTGCACTGTAGACCACTACGAACTAGACCAGTACGAACTTGCCAATGAAAGGCCGTAGAACCTGGTTCATGAGGCGCATGAAGGTACTTGGTGCATTGGATAGGCCGAATGGCATTACCAACCACTCGTATAGACCATGCTTAGTCTTGAACGCTGTCTTCCACTCATCTCCTTCTCGCATTCTGACTTGATGATAACCACTCTTCAAAACAATTTTGGACAATACAGAGGCTCCGCTTAGTTGATCTAACATGTCGTCTAGTCGCAGAATAGGGTACCGATACGTAACAGTTATGTTGTTGATGGCTCGACAGTTGACGCACGTCCGCCAGCTTCCATCCTTTTTTGGCACTAGTAGGACTGGAACTGCACAAGGGCTAAGGTTTTCCCTGACGTAGTCTTGAGCCATGAGGTCTTGAACCTGTCGTTCTAGTTCTTTGGCTTCCTCCGGAGTAACTTTGTAGGCAGCTTTGTTTGGCAAATGTGCTCCGGGAATAAAGACGATATGATGCTCAATGCCTCTGATGGGTGGCAATCCTGGAGGAATCTCGTCTGGGAATACATCAGAGTATCTCTCTAACAAAGACTGAACCTCCGCGGGTAGACTGCTGATGCCGGCGCCAGATGCGTTTAACACCTCTTTGTAAAGCATAAGAACAAACTAAGTCCCCTTGTCGCTAACCGCCTTTCTCATATCTGCAACGTTGATGAGGAAGTTTTCTTTCCGACATGCTAGTCCTTTGCCATCTTTGATTGTATGTCGTGTACTTCTTGTGGCGACATAGGTGCCAGATTATATCTACGCTTATCATGAATGAACGAGTAAAATTTAGTTCGTCTATTATGCGTAGTCTCTTTATCAAATTACCACAATCATCCTAACAGAAGATACCCAGCTGACATTGGGACGACGTCACATAAAACTTGATCCTGATATCACCCTATACTGAATGAGAATCGGACTTGATCGGAGATGTACAGCGCTGTCTTGTTGTTAAGCCATCTTAGTCTGTAGGGTTTCAGATTTTTGGTCCCTGGTAATCCAAGTTTCTCTACCATATAGTTGCTAGCAGCATTGGTGCAGGAGCCACCATCAATAATGAGGGAACACACCTTTCCAAGGATAGTGCATTTTGAATGGAAGATGTTTTCTCGCTGCTCAATCTCCTCTTGCTCTAATCTCAAGCTGAGAACTCGCCTGATCATTAACATTTCTCCGGAATAAGCGTAATCTACTTCTTCATCAGACATTTGATTAGCCGTGGGTGTGACCTCCTCTTGCTCATCTTCTGATTCGTAATCTCCAGAAGCAGTCAATATCATAGTCCTCTGATTAGATAATTCACGAGACACGTGCCCTCTTCTTTTAAATTTAAAGCATGTAATGGCACTGCTTTTATGCGGCTGGTTCGAAGTAGAAATCGATGTGCTGGGTCTTGGTACAGTTGTCGGGGCCTTAGGTGCCGAGTTGTTGTCCACTGCCTTACTATTGGGCCGTGGATCACTAGTAGGGGCAGTTCTATCAAATGGTTTGGAGTCGGCATTCCAAGTGCTCCTTGGTCTGGACGACGCAGAGGACTTCCTTTTGTTGCTCTTCTCTATCTGTACCGCTAGATGAAATAACTCGTAAAGATCGTGATAAGGCGATCTTTCGTGCGATCATTTCATGCAAACCATCGATAAACTGAGCCATAAGTCTTTCTTCCGATTCATCCATCTCGAGCCTGTTCTGAAGATGCTCGAAGTCATCAAAGTATTCTGACATCGTTTTGCTGCCTTGGGTAAGGCGTCTGAACCGTCTCTGAAGTTCCCGGTGAAAATGAGGGGGTACGTAGCATCGCCTCATTAATTGGGTTAGCTTGACCCATGAAGTTAAAGCTTCCATTCTTGCTTTTTTGCGAGCAGCTATCTCGTGATCCCACCATGCCAGTGCATGGTCAGTGAACTGCGTCGTTGCCAATGCAACTCTACGGGGATCGTCGTAGTTATAATATTCAAATAATAACTCATCCTCCTCTCCCAGTCTAAATATTCTTCGGGGTCTAGCTTTCTCGAAAAGGACGGTGGGTTCAATTTCACGTTTGGATGAACAACCTGTTGTCTGACTGGCGACATGGATTCATCATAGTACTGCTCTCTTCCCATTCCACGGTGGGATGCCTCTGGCCTATCATTTCGGTACTGAGGTACAGGTGCGGCAGGTGCTGGTGCGGGCGCGGGCTGCTCTAAACGCTCGAAACACGTTGGTATGGTCGACATATGGGCAGTCAATGATTGCAGAAGCTGCATCATGGCTTAACTGTTCTGTCCAGACGTGGACTCTTCACTTCCTGACATATTTCCTTTTCCGAGAAAATGAAATTTTCGAAAATGAAAAGTTTCTCGAAAAGGAAACTTGCAGAGATGGAAACTTTCCTTTTAAGGAAAGGTTCTACGAATATTAATTTATTTTATATTTTTCTTCTAATAAACAAGAAAAGGAAAACTGCCTAATTGCAAAAAGAAAAGAAATTTTTACAAAATAAAAATATCCTAAAGGGAAAATATTGCCTAAAAGCTAAAAAGAAGCTAATAACTAAGGAATATGTCCTAAAATTTATTGCTTAGATACAAAAGGGAAATCTTACTAAACTAGATGTGAACTAATTAATTGCCTAATAAAAATTTAGGAAACTTCCTAAACTAATTCCTAGCCTAGGAAAAAATGGAAACTAGTTAAATTTTATGCCTAAAATGCTATGGGAATTTTCCTAAAACTAGATGCTAAGAACCTAGACACTAAGAATGTTTTGGCAATCTATCCCTAGAGACTCTAGACGGCGCAGGGCTAGGTGGACGACGTGTGGACTAGGGCTCGGTACCGGGATACACGCGCGATGGCTCGAACTAGCGCAGAGGGGACGGGTACGGTACGGGTAGGTCACGCTAGAGACCTAGGGCAAGGTTCTTGGGCGGAACTGGAATAGAAACACGCTGAGGCTGGTATGGGCTCGGTTGGACTAGGACAAGGCACGGTAAGAACAAATGCTAAGTGTGGGACCTCCTAGGGCTAAGGAGCGGGCTATGGGGTTGGAACCTAAGCTCGGCTCGGTCCTACGGTGCTACGCCTGGGGAACTTGGTGGACTGCTAGGTGCAAGGGAACATTAGGGATCCCTAGGGTGAAGCTAGAGCTATGCGCGGTTTGACACACAAGAACTTTGACTACTCGGCAGGCGCGGTTTCAGCACTAGAAGGACTAGGACCAAGACTTGCAATCAACACACACAGACAACTAAACATGCACCATGTAATACTCACGATTTCAATGATAAACAAGTGCTCTAGATGAGTCTTCTAAAAGTACTAATTGGTTTTAAACAACCCTAAACACCTTTTTTTTTACAAGATTAAACAGACAATAATAAACCTAGATACTTAGACTCTCTCTTTTTTAAAAAAAAAAAATTTGAAAGCATTATTTTGAATTGATAGAACCTGAATTTTTTTGTATTTATGTGGTAGGAGACTTGTTTCCTTCACCTTCTTAACGAGAACCTCAGGGAAAAAGAGAGAAACAAAATCAAGAGCAAAAACAAGTGCAACAAAACAAGAAAAGAATTCGCCAAATAGAAAGAATATAATCAACCTGATGAGCATGAGCTTTTAAGCTCTGATACCAAATGAAGATCACGACTTTAAGGAAGCTTTCAAGGAACATGGTCAAGGCAAATACAGTCGGTTCTACTTGTTTGATGGATTTCTCTTCAAGGACAAGCGACTCTGCATTCCCGGAGGATCAGTTCGTGAACTTCTACTCAGGGAGGCCCACGGCGGCGGTTTGATGGGACACTTTGCATGCTTAAGGATCACTTCTATTGGCCTCGTCAATGTCGAGATGTGGAAGCCCATTGTGAGAAATGTATAGTCTGCAAGAGGGCTAAGATTAAGATGCATCCCCAAGGTCCATACATGCCACTACCTGTTCCATCATCGCCGTGGACAGACATTTCAATGAATTTTGTGCTGTGTCTACCGCAGGTTAATCACAAGGACTCCATCTTAGTCGTGGTTGACTGATTTTCTAAGATGGCACACTTTGTACCATGCAACAAGACGAACGATGCGATTCAAACTGCAAACTTGTTCTTCAAGGAGATAGTCCGCCTGCACGGCATTCCAAGGAAAATTATATCAGACAAGGATACCAAATTCCTTAGTCATTTTTGGTGAGTTCTATGGAAGAAACTAGGCACCAGTTTATTGTTCTCTACGGCGTATCATCCACAGACTGATGGTCAGACATAGGTCGTCAACAGGACCCTATCACAAATGCTGCGAGCGATAATTGGTCGTAACTTGAAGAATTGGTTAGAATGTATTCCCTATGTCGAGTTCGCCTACAACAGAGCGACACATTCCGGGACGCAGAAGACACCCTTCGAGATAGTCTTTGGAATCGACCCCACTACCCCTATTGAGTTTGCACCTATACCACTGGGAGATGTTGTCAGCTTGGAGGGAGAAGTAAAGGCAGAGTATGTGAAGCGCCTACACCAGGAAGTCAAGGAGAATCTAGAACGGAAGAACTTTCAGACAGCCAAACACGCCAACAAGGGCAGAAGACATGTGGTTTTTAAGGAAGGAGATGGGTTTGGCTTCATCTGAGACCAGAACGGTTTCTCCAACGAAGATAGAGCAAGCTAGCACCATGAGGAGATGGCCCATTCCAAGTTCTGCGTAGAATCAATGACAATGCCTATCAGCTAGAACTTCAAGGTGAGTATAACGTTTCCACTACATTTAATGTTGCTGACTTATAATTGTTTGATGAAGGGGAGGAGTTCACTTTGGAGACCAAAGCACTTGAAGAGGGAGGGAATGATGAGGACATCGTCCCAGCTACTGCATCACTAAGTACTCCTCGGGGTCAACCTTTCCCGAAAAGGGAGGCGGTTCATCTTCACATTGGGTAGTGCATTGGTTGGCTGTGTGTGATCGGTCGTGTGGGTATGGTGGTGGCGCGGGACCTGGTGGAGGCGTAGGATGATCCGGATGCTCGAAATGCGTCGCTATGGTCGACATCTGGTCGTCAAAGCTTGCAGAAGCTGCAATATTGCTTGACTGTTTTACCCTGATGTCGACTCATCACTTCCTGATATATTTCCTTTTCCGGGAAAATGAAATTTTGAAAAATGGAAAGTTTCCCGAGAAGGAAACTTGCAAATATGGAAACTTTCCTTAAATAGAAAATTTCCACAGATATGATTTTTATTTTCTTTTATTATTTATAAAATATTAGAAAAAGAAATATTTTGCGAAAAATGAAACAAAGAAAAAGAAAAATATCCTAAGAATAATTATTACCTAAATCTAAAAAAGAAATCTAAATAAATGGAAGATATCATAAAAAAAAATTATTGCCTAAAACTAGAAAGGAAACTAACTAAATGGAAAAGATCCTAAAATTTATTGCCTAACTAATTAAGAAGGAAACTATACTAGACAAAGAGAAAATCTAATTATGTCTAATTTCTAAAATGAAAACTACCTTAAACTAAAAAGAAATCTATTAATGGCCCTAAAAATTTAGGAAAACTATTTTAGAAAACTTCCTAAACTATTTTTTAGCCTAGAAAAATTATGGAAACTAATTAATTTGTTGCCTAAATGATAAGGAAAATTTCCTAAAGCTAAGATCTAAGAACCTAGACACTACGGAATGGTATTTTAACCATAGCTGCCTAATGCAACCAAGAAAGTCGACCTGCAGGCGCGGCACGAGGGAATGCTAGGGAAGGCTAGCACGGTACGGGGGAAGGCTAGCGAGTGGGTTATGCGGGACGCGAGGGAGCTAAGGACAGCTGATGTGGTACGCTAAGGGGCTGTTTTAAGCTACACAGTACTGGACACTCGAGGACTAGCGACTTGAACCTAGGACTAGCGTAATTGGGGAAGGTTACTCGGGATGGTCTGATGCTAAACGGGAAGACAAGGGTGCTAAGCGCAGGACGCGGACCTAACAAGGGAACTAGACCTCAACACAAACCTCAACTTGGCGTGGCTTGACTAACAAAGACAAGAGGCGGACCTAAACCTATGACTAAATGCAAACAACACACGCAAGACCCTATCTGCTCACACGTGTAATCCAAGGAACCTTGGGCTCTTGATTTCTTCAAAGCTTGGAACTGGTGTTCTACGTGAGTTTCTAAAGAATCCTAGTTTGCTTTTAAACAATACTAAACACTTTTTTGTCTTAAAAAAAAATTTAACACCAAACAAGCTACTTTTTTTTAATATGAAAACAAAGAAAATGATTTATAGAACCTGATTTTTTTTGTATTTTTTTTCTGGTGTTTGTGGTATGTGACTTGATTCCTCCTCCTACTTACCGAGAACCTCAGGGGAAAGAGAAAAAACACAATGAAAAGGCAAAACCTATTACAACAAAAACAAGAATATATCGCCAAAAACAAAAGGATAGATTCAACCTGATGTTTAGGAACTTGAAGCTCTGATACCAGATGATACAAGAACCGTGGGGTGGGCTGTCTTCCACAGAGAAGCTCGGGTTGCTGGACAGAAAGAATGGAAGTGAAGGGTGGATCGAAGGGACCACACAAGCTGTGAAGGGGGCTTGTGATACTCCAAAAACTTCAACCAATGGAGGCTGAAGAGCACAGCTGCTACCAAGCTAGGAGGCGGCGCTGGGTGTTAGACACTAGTCTTAGGTTTTTGTCAAAATGCTTGTTATTTCATTAACGTGTAGACAAAAGGCTTATATAATGCCTTATTACAACTTAGGCTAAACAACATGATGATTAGCCTCTCAATGAATTAAAACAACAAATAATTTACTTATTGGCAATAAAATAGATTTTGGGCCCCAAATAGTCAACATGACTGATAAGCCCAAATAAATACTTAGTTTTAAAAAATAAAATTAAAGATAGGAAAATCCCAATAATACTTAGGCTAGAAATCGATGAGGACTTGTGAATGAGATGTAATTGTGAACAAGTCTTCACCGTCTTGCGCACTAAGAGTATTGCCTCATTAAAACCTACTTCGGAAAACCCAGTGGGACAAAACCGAAGATAGGAAAAAGAGTACAATTTCTAGCAAGACTTTTGGTGTCTTTACCGGATGGTAATGGTAAAGACACCGGAGGAAGAAGAATCTTCTAGAAGAAACCTCCATGGTTCCTTGTCCAGTTGGAACGGGTTGGATGGTCTTGGGACGGTCGGGGCGTGGCATGCTGGTCCGGACACGGTCTTGTCGACTAATCCGTGGTCAGATGGTCGGGACGCTAGGGACGGTGCGCTTGGTCCGGAGCTGGTCGGGATAAAGTTGGTCCGGGTCGGCATGGTCGGTCCAGAGCTGGTCATGGTTGGCTCGAGGTCTTGTCCGGTTCCACTCTCCAGTAGCATGCTGAGCTTGTCTCCTAGAACTTTCCTCTTTGACTGTTTGAAAGGTCCTGGTGGAATGACCGGTGTAATGACTGGCTCGATGTCTTCATCATCATGGAAGTGTTGTGCCTTATATTAAATATATTATGTGTTTAATATGTAATCATATGTTAAGCGCTAAGCTCATGGCCAGACCTATACATATCTTTTAGGTTACCTGTCAAGGTTAAGTTTACATGAATACAAAATATGTGAAAAAATACTTGAGCTTTCATGTGATATTAGTCCTAGTCTAGACAACTAACTACCTATCAGACATGTCTCAGATTGAAAAACTTTGAGCCGTGTTCCATAAGAATGTATGCTTGGGTGTTTGATGTAGGATCTACAGAAATGTTCATAGAACCTCATAACAAATGTATGAATGCACATTTATAGCATTTTCGATCATACAATGATCGAGGGTGCTACACAGGTGGTACACATGTAGTTTCACTGAACGGTTTGGAAGAACATAACACTACATCAATTGTCTTTCCAATTTATCTTTTCTGATATTCTCATATTCTATCACTTTAATTATTTCATTTTTCTCACTTCAGAAGAAATTCCTACAAAATGAAAAATCCCTTCAAATATTCATCATTAATATTACTTTTTCAGATTTCATAATTTTAAAAGTTAATAATAATAATAATGAGAATGTAATTGAAAGGCAACTAATACATTAGGAAATCACATAATCAAACGAAAAAAATATTCCAAAATTTAACTAGCAAGAAATTTTCATTGTATCTAAATCATGTTTAGTATTGCATTTGACGAATTCGCCATAACTCTGTTAGACGGCGACCGTGAGATATTCCCCACATTACCTTCACAAAAATTGAAACTTTTAACTAAATTAATCTTTTTTTACAAAATTCGAATAATAGTTGATGAATGAAAAATTGGATGACTTCCTTAGTTTTTGGTATACAAGCTGACAGCCAGATTTTTTTGCAAGAAAAAGCAAAATTTTTAAAAAAAATTACAAAAACAATTTTCTTTTCTTAGAAACACAAATTATGTTAATATCAATAAGACAAATATAGTCGAACAAAGTCGTATCTTTTAAAACAAACACTTCCAAAATTTTGCTATCACCATCAGACCAGCATTGTTGGTACGATTGACAAGATCATTCATGATCGGATTGTCAACCCTCTTTAGTATGAGTCCAGCAACCATGGTGTTCTCCTGCATCGTTGGCATACTGTAAGAACACACAAGAGTTTTTTTTCTGTTTCTTTTGCTTTGTACGGTTATTTGGAAAACAATTCCTCCTCGGGCTTTTTCCACTTTGGTTTGTTTCAAATTTTGTAACATTTTTAATAAATCTAATTCATAAAAAACAAAAGTGATATTCCTCATTCTATTCATACACTTGCAAGAACATTGATAAAACCTCAAAATGGGTATTTTAAAAAATATACTTGATTATTAGTGACTTAGTTATTACTTTGGAGAAATCTATTGCAAAACATAAACAGCAGAAAATACAATTAGCTTCAAATTTTGAGAAAAAAAAATTGGACGAGTTTAAAAACAACGATGATTCTTTTTAATCAACATGAAATAAAAAAATAAACCGATTCAAAATTTTAAATTGAAGTTACATTGTCTACATAAATAATATGAGACAGGAAAATATGAGCATTCCGCCCTAATGTATCTGCATTTGTGTTATTTGCGCGTTAGATGAATAAAATATAAAAAATAAAGATCTCCTCGCATCTCTGAAGTCTTACAAGTAAATTGAAAATTTGTCATTCTTGTTGGTGTAGACATTATCTTCACCAGCTCCGAGCAATCTGTCGCAAAAGTTTCTTCCATTTGTTGTTTTGTTATCACATTATCCATGGCTCAAATAAATTTTTTAAACTCATCACACAGTGGTGAGAGACTTTGACATATATTTCGAGTCCCCGTCAATATTCATTCGACTCCCTCCTAACCGCAATAAGTGTTTCGAACTCATCATGCAATGGTTATAGACTTTGGCATATATTAGGAGTCCCCATCAATATGCATTCGATTTCCTAACCACTAAATCCTCTTTGTCCAGAAAATTTATCAGACTCCAATCCATGAACCATTTATATGGTATCAACATTATTTTTAAACCAATGAAACTGATTTGAAGTAACCATATTTAACTGAACCGTAAGTTTACATGTATTAGTTTGAGAAGATTATGCTTTTTCCCATAATATTGATTATGTCTATCCAAGCCTAATAGATTCATAGTTAATGATACTAAAAATTTATTATGCCTAGTCTTTTTATATTTACCATATTATTTATGGGAAGTGCTTACTTACATAATTTTTGAGGAAGCCTTCTAATTAAATAATCAAAAATTCGAATAGATCGATAACAGTGAAAAAACTTCCGAGTGGGAAGGAACTTGCGATAAATCAACGAAGATTTTGTTTGAAAGAGTAGATAAACAGTGTTTACTTGTCTCGTTGATTATATACTGTAGGACCAGTTTTAGTGAGGGTATTAATCGGCCCATAAGCAAGAAATTCACATTGTTATATCTTCTAGATTATGTCAATTACTAATAGATTTACGCAAACCATAGTGGCATTTTTTTAAAAAAAATGTGGTGAATAAATAGGAAGACTTCGGAAAACAGTTGTCCCATCGCGAATGAATTTTATCTGCTATTTTCTTTAATTATCGTGTTCTCTTTGTTTTAATAATACTACTCTTTTGTTCAATACATTGACAAAAAAAAATTATGTATAAATAAAACACTTTGTACCCGAAAAACCTCCCAAAGGTTAACGAAGTCCATATCTAAACTCAAAACATCACCTTTGTTTAATAATACTACTCTTTTGTTCAATACATTAACAAAAAAAAAATTATGTATAAATGAAACACGTAGGACACGAGAAACCTCCCTAAGGTCAACGAATTCATATCTAAACTCAAAACATCACCCTTGATAAAGAAGCCAAACTCCGGCGATCAACAAAATCCAAGAGTACGACAAAGCTGAAAAAAAAGAAGCTGAGGAAGCAACAATCTGAATTGGGAAATTGCACTGCCCTTGAGATATATTCTGCGTGGTAATGGTGGCCAAACCTTGGAAGAAACAAGCAGTCTCATCTTGATTCTTCACTTGAAAATACATATTAAACGCATATGACGCGTTCCCATTTGCATCAAGACTATTGCAGGAAGATCCATAACCAAGCCCTGTGCAATCCGAGTAAGTACAGGCGAAATCTATGTTATCGGCGAGTTTTGTCAAATCTTTGGCTTGTGGATTGAAAATACACCACTTGTTGGGTAGATACGTCACGTTTTGTGCACCAATCAAGAAATTGTTCTGTCCTTGTCCAGATAAATCTATAGGAAACTTTGGTTGCCCGTCGAATTTGAATATTCCCCAATGGCGCTCAAAATCTCCTGGTGCTATACTTTTCGAATCTTCATCGAGTAATCCGAACAAGTATACCTCAATGTAAGTAGGTCTCAATGGAGTGCCTTTGTTTGTTCCAAGCCTCGGTAAAAGCCCGTTGTAGAATCTGTAAGCATTGCCTGCAAAAACCCGATTTTAAATATCAAAATAAAAGAGAGTAATCACATCCAAAGCACTGGAAATGTTAGATATATACCGGTATGTGCGTGTTTATCACCCTCTGTTGGCCAACCAACTTCTCCAACGATTATTGGCATATCTCCATGACCAACAGCTTTTAAAGACGATACCAAAGTGTCAAAATTGGCATCGAAAACGTTTGTATAATCAATACCATTGTCATTAATCGGTTGAGCGCCATCAAAGAAGGCGTAATTGAGCGGGAAATCATCATTCCCATAGAGACTTAAGAAAGGGTAGATGTTAATTGTGATAGGAGCGTTGTTCTTGCCAAGAAAGTCAACAATCTGAGTCATTTGACCGATGATATCAGGACGAAATCTTCCTGCAGATGGCACTGGGTTGCTTGCTGGTGAATCGTAGACATCCGCGTTTAAAGGGACTGTTGCTTTGACGGAGTTTCCAAGTCCGGCTTCATTTAGAGCGTTTTGGATGTTTTGAAGTGCGGGGAATGTAAGGTTTATGAATGATCCGTTGTATGATTTAAGGAATGGTTCATTGCCAACAGCTACAAATCTGAAACACATCGACAAGATATTATCTTCAGAAAGACAATATAAACACATTTTATCATGATTTGCGTTTGTCAGTTTCGTTACAAAATTTATACTTTAAGAGTCACAATCAAACAACACAGCTTTCACCAGAGATTGGAATTCCTAAACAACATTCTGTAAAAAAATAAAATAAGATAGGTGACTGATGTGTAAAGTAACACGAACTTGTAGAAATTAATATCATCATTAACTACTGTAGATGTCTCGTCTGTTTAAGAGAGATCAGTCTCGTTTTGTGCTTTCGGAATCATACAAAAAGCAATTGTTCTATTCCAAAAGACCAAAACACAGGAATACTTTTTATCTGCCATGGACCACAGATTCATTCACATAAACCTAATTTTGGACTTGTGATTATTATCTCGACTAGTCATTTGTGCAACGCAAAATATGTGTTGTCAAACAGAGACCCATCTTTCTTAATGCAAGACCTGTTGCGTTTCATATGACCAGAAATTAAATCTTGTGGTCAACATAATATTCTAAGAATGACCATATATCTAAATGAAATCTCAAAATTTTCTTACAGGCACACTTTCTTGCGGTAAATCACACTTCCTACAGAATCAGACAATTTTGTGTATTATTCTGTCATAAACATATCTCGATATGTTTTGCAATTGTCAGTTTTCTACTTTTTAAAGCTAAATAATCATGGGTTTATGAGTTTTGAGCAAACAAATACAAAGAAAGTTCCAAGATATAAGATTTCAAAGACTCGACTTAAAAATCAAATGACACAATAACCAATCGGTATCAATCAAATTGAGAAAGAAGAGAGAGAGACGGACTCACGTGATATTGACACCGCCGCTGAAGTTGTAACGAGTGACATTCTTACGAACCCAATCCTTGGCTCGGTCGTAACTACCCATAACCTTGATCTGATTATTGGGAATAGCGACCATCACTTCGAGACCCGAGCCAGCGAGTGCACCCATTGTGGTCTCGTCCGCGTCGAAAAGCTTAACCTTTTTGATGTTATTGTCCTTCAACATCTGAACCACTGTCTTTGGAGGCAGCTTATGTGTCGCCATAGTTCCCCAATTCACGCCTAAGCCATTGACAATTATACGCAGAGGGTCTATTAGGACTGCGAATCCGACGACGAGGGCCAGCAGATTCGCCATCTCCAGAAATAAGGATAGGGGTTAGGATGAATTTACTCAAAATCAGGTTGTAGAATACTCAAATCTGACGGAAATGAGAAATATTTAGATATGAAAACTGATGAAACCGCGTACAGAGGGATGATGAGACGCGTGGAGACTGTTGTGGAAGTTTATGGAAGGGAAACCTAAAAGGGTAATCTTTTCCTTTTGGGAAGCGAAAAGAGCAAAGTGGAAGACACTTTTGGGCGTTAATTGTGAATAAATGAATAATAGAATAACAATGAGATTTAATAGAAAATGACGTCGTGGGTCTATAACGGCTCTTTTATTTTGAGATAACATGGGGTGGTATCTACCAATGATAATAGCTCAGTTTTTGTCATGATAATAACTTATAAATAAACTTGTTCGTGGGACATACCGAGTACCGACATATACTGTAGTTACAAAATTTATATCATTTTTGTAATATTTATTTGTGATCAAAATATATGATTAATTATATTTATTTCACAATATTTGTAAACACTTCATATATTTAATGTTAACGGAGAAGTGATATATGGGTTACACAGAGTAAGAACTAAACCAAATTATAATTTTTTATTTAAAAATTTAATTTTTAATTTTTTTGCATCTTTTAAACGTTATCTTATGTTTTTTATTTAAAATTTTTTAATTACTATAAATTAAGAATTGAAGTCTTGTAATGCTATTATATATGTATATATATTTTGCCAACTAGTTTTATTTATTTTTGTACAAAACATTTTACAGATTTGTTTATCTTTATAATAATATTGAAATCAATTTATCACATCTAATCCATAGAAGATACGTAACGAGAGGACATCACAAGTCTACCAACCCGACATAGATAAATAATCTATGGCTGTTCCTAAAATTTTTGTTCAAGCCAAGATGGGGTGTTCATCAGCCACTCAGAGTACCGACGCCACAAAATTAAGAAATGGCAGAAACAAATGTGAGGCTAAAAGACAGGTCACCACATTATCTCATCTACAAACAAAGGATGGGAGAGAGCAAATTGCGCCAGAACATGATGAGTCAGGCATAGTTATTGTGTCATTTGATTAAGGTAAACACATTTTGATGTGGACATCAAGTCATCACGAACCAAGGAGTATGGAGAAGATACTCAACTTCCAAGTTAACGGACTTTCAAACCTTAGACTTCATGAGAGACTTTGCACTTATGATGATGAGGACATCGATCCAGCTTATAAGCCAGAAAACCCACGAGAGGACGCTGATCCCATCAAAGCCCATTTAAGCCGGATAAGGAACATTGAAGGTTCCTTGAAGATTATTCCACTTCTGGTGTCTTTACCATTAACATTCGGTAAAGACATTAAAAGACATGCTAAGAGATTGTACTCTTTTCATATCTTTGATTTTGTCCCAATGGGTTTTTCGAAGAAGGTTTTAACGAGGCAATATCCTTAATGTGCACGACAAAGAAGACTTGTTCACTATGTTCCATCTTCCACATGTCTTCAAGGTGTTCTATCAAGCTCTTACTTATGCGATTTTGAGGCTTTTAAGCCCATTGGTCTAAGCCCATTTAATTTTTCAGCAACTTAAACTTTATGTTGTTTATTATTTAGACTTCATATTGTTTGGGTTAAACATCATGTTGTTTACCCTAAGTTGTAACCAAGACATTATATAAGTCTAAGTTATGAGTAATAATAATACAAACTTTTTAGAAAATTAAACTTAGACTTATGTCTTACAAAAATCGACGCCAACCTCTTCTAAGAGAGTTTTCGTGAGCTCCCAACCTTGTGGTTGAAGCTTTCTTTGGAGTATCATAAGCCCCTTCCACAGCTTGTGTGGTCCCAACGATCCACCCTTCGCTTTCATCTCTTCTGTCTAGCAATCTGAGATTCTCGGTGAAAAGATAGCCCACCACGGTTCTTACATCATCTGGTATCAGAACTTAAAGCTTCTGCACATCAGGTTGAATCTATCCTTTTGTTATTTGGCATTCTCACTTGAGAAATCGTGGACCTAGGTCTCCTAGCCCATGCTTGTGTTGTTAGGGAGCTGTTGAATTCCTGTTTTTTTTTTGCTTGCTATGCTTGTTAGGATTCAAGTTTCTCGTCCTAGGAAGTGTTGAGTTGTGTCCTAGTCTTGTGTGCGCAAGCCGCGTTTTGCTCGATAGGTCTAGGTTCCCGGTACTGCGCCATAACCTTCTCCATCTGGTTCCAGCCTGTCGTGAACTAGTCCCCGCCAAGCCTAGTGTCAAGCTAAGGGTTGCCGCACTCTCACTCAGAAAGCTGAGTCCGGTTGCGTCCTAGGAGTCTCTCTCCCCCCCTCCCGTTAGGACCAGCCCTCCGTACTGCGCCACCACCTAGCACGACTTGCGCCTGATAGGTCTAGAGCATTCACTTGCGTTCCGCGTCTAGCACGGCACCAGTCCGAGCCATTGGACCGCGCCTTGCAGCTAGGTTCCGTTTTCCTACAATCAGTTGTCTAGGATTAGGAATCTTTCCTTTTCGGTAGCTAGAGACAAATTCGATCTTCCTTTTTTGTTTCTAGACATTAGGAGGTTTTCCAATCTAGTTATTAGTGATTTAGGAAATTTCCTTAAGTGTTGATGAGGCCCCAGACCATACTATCGACCCAAGCGGACCAGACCCGGACGAAGCCGTTCCTGTTGTACCGACCGACTGATGACCCGAGCTAGAGCCAAAGCGTTAGGAACCAAGTTCAACCGGTACGTCAAACGAAGTTCTCCCAAGGAACCCCGACCCAGTCCCCGGAGCGGACCTCAGCCTCACGGCCCAGCCATGGGAGCTGCTCAGCCGTCGGACCCCAGACTCTTGTGTCCTACCATCATCCCTGTTGGAATGAAGAAGAATGATGAAAACAAAGAGAAAAAATGAAGAAAGTGTGTCTTAGATTCTAAGTAGGCGCCATGTGTCCAAAGGGTGTGGCTGAGGCTTGTTCGTGATTAATGATATATTATCCTTGTAACCAAACATGTATTAGGCTATCTTAGTATTCAAACAAGCCTAGACTACATTAGTATAAATAGTTATTTCTCTCTTCCTTTGTAAGCAAGAAATTCATTTTTCTAAAATATCAATAATAATCATTCTCACTTTTCTCTCTAATCTCTCTCTCTCTCAATCTACAAATCTATTAATCTTTTAATCTCATAATTTTTCATGGTATCAGAGCCAGTTTACATCAATCTGACATAAAAATTCCACAAAATCTCTTCTCTTTACTCACGATCTTCCCGCGCCTTCAAAACTAGCACTGCCGCGGTTCTGGTCGTGGTTTGATCGGCAAGAACTCGAGATTTCTTGCCATATTCTTCATCTAAGGTGTTTTTACGGAGACTTCTGTGTATTTCCCCGGTGGTTTCATCCAATTTGGTGTCCTGAGTCGAAAGTTACAAACAATCTCCTCCGGTGGTGTCATGATCGCATCCGCCGCGAGTCTCCGAGTTTGAAACAAGCATATCTTCTTCATTTTTTCATCAAATCAAGTGATTTCAATGCCTAAACTCAATTAAAACGAGTCTAGTTGATGATTCAGGAGGTCCGCTTTGCCCATTTTCACGTTTAGAAGCTTTCTTGATCAAGTTTCTTCAACAGGTACAGATTCAACCTATTCAGAGTATCTGTGTTAAAAACCTCAATCTTTCTTAATATTTTGTGAATCTTGGACGTTAAAAACTTAGTTAAAGATCTTGGGAAGGGTCTCAAGAAGTTTCATCTCAATCCAAAGAGTTTTAGACTTCAAGAAAGGTTTTCTAGAAAGTTACTAGAATTCTGTTTTTTTTTTATTTATTTTGAAGGCAAAGTTGGTTCTTAATTGAATTAGACAGTTTTAACAATTTTTATCACTGAAAATTTGCTAGTTAGACTGTTAAAAATGGTTAAATTTTTTTGACCAAGGGTTGTTATGCTGTTGGAAGTTGTTGCTCACGGTTGCAGGCTATTAGAATAGAATATGGGCCCGAAATAGTCAACATGACTTAAACCCAAATAATTACTTAGGCTAGAAAATAGAAATAAGATAGGAAAAACCCAATAATACTTAGGCTAGAAATCGAATGAAGACTTTTGAATGAGATGAAATTGTGAACAAGTTTTCACCGTCTTGCGCACTAAGAATATTGCCTCATTAAAATCTTATTCGGAAAACCCAGTGGGATAAAACCGAAGATAGCAAAAAGAGTACAATTTCCTAGCACGACTTTTGGTGTCTCTACCTGATGGTAATGGTAAAGACAACGGAGGAGGAAGAGTCTTCTAAAAGGAACCTTCATGTTGGAATGAAGAAGATATGATGAATTTAGAAAGCCCTTGAAGCCCTTGAAGATATGATGAGTTACTTAGTCAAAGGGGAATGTCTAAGGCTTTTTTTGTGTTTTAATATTATTTTATCCTTGTAGCCATTCATGTATAACGCAATCCTTGTATCCCAACAAGCCTAGACTAGATTAGTATAAATATCTCTCTCCTTTCTCATTTGTAACTTATAAGCAATTATTTTCATTCTCTTAATAAAATCATTCTTCTCTAAATCTCTCTAATCTCTCATTCTCTCATTCTAAAAATCTTTCAATCTCATAATCTTTCATGATATCAGAGCCAGGTTGCATCAAATCTGGGTAAAATTCATCATTCTATCCTTGAATCAAGAAGAAATCATCTTCTTCACAATCTTCTTTTAGTTCTATTTCGACCGTCATCTTGAAACGAAAATTCCGGCCCAACCACGACATCTTTTGATGAGGACATCGAGCCAGGCATTGCACCGGTCATTCCACCTGGACCTCTTACGCGGTCCAAGAGGAAAGCCTTAGGAGACAAGCTCAGCATGCTCTTGGAGAGTGGAACCGGAGAAGACCCTGAGGTGACCCAGACGACCGGGCCACGACCAGCCGAGCAGACGTCCAGACCGGCTCACGCATCCGACCAGACCGGTCCGGTCCCTGCACCAACGACCGGACACCCATTCCAGTTAGACACCAACTCCGGTGTCTTTACCATTACCATTCAGTAGAGACACCAAAAGTCGTGCTAGGAAATTGTACTCTTTTTCCTATCTTCAGTTTTGTCCCACTGGGTTTTCCGAAGAAAGTTTTAATGAGGCAATACTCTTAGTGCGCAAGACGATGAAGGCTTGTTCACAATTTCCATTTCATTCACAAGTCTTCAGGTGAATTCTATGCCTAAGTATTGTTGGGCTTTCTATCTTATTTCTGTTTCTTTTTAGACTAAGTGTTTTAATTGGGTTTAAGTCATGTTGACTAATTAGGGCCCAATATTTATTTAATTCCCAATAAGTGAACTACATGTTGTTTTAATCCTTAAAAGGTTAAACGACTTGTCGTTTACCCTAAAGTTGTAACAAGCCATTATATAAGCCTTCTTTTTACACTTAATGAAATAACAAGCATTTTGACAAAAAACCTAAAGACCCTTAGTCTAAAAGTAGCCGCCAGCAATTCTTGCTTGCAGCCGTGTTCTTCAACCTTGTTGGTTGAAGTTATTGGAGTATCACAAGCCCCTTTCACAGCTTGTGTGGTCCCTTCGATCCACCCCTTTACTTCCATCGAATTCTGTCCATTAACTTGAGATTCTCGGTGAAAAGACAGCCCACCTAAGTTCTTACATCATCTGGTATCAGAGCCAGGTTGATTCTATCCTTTTGGTTTTGGCGATTTTTCTTTGTTTTTGTTGCAATAGTTTTTGTTTTTGATTGTGTTACTTTCTCTTTCCCTTGAGGTTCTTGGTAAGAAGGAGAGGAATCAAGTCACATACCACAAACATCCTACAAAAAAAAAATACAAAAAAATCAGGTTCTATCATTCCTTGTTCTTGTTTTCATAATTCAAAAAAAATAGAAGAATTTTGTTTGTTTCATTGTTTATTTGGTGCTACAATTTTTTTTTTTTAAGAAAAAAAATTATTTAGGTTGTTTAAAAACAATCTAGGACATTTTAGAAACTCACCTAGAACACCTTCACCATACTTGAAATCCATAAGGAGTTGTGTGTTGCTTGTTCTTTGCTAGGTTTCCTTTAGTTGTCGAGTGCTAGGTCAGGATTTGAGTCACGCATCCTTAGCTCCCAGCCAGTGTGCGTGAGTATCCTTAGCATATTGATCCGCGAGTTTAGTGTCCTTAGCGTCCCGGTCTTGGCTTTTCTCGCGCCTGGATTGCTTAGTTTGCTAGCCTTTGAGTCGCACTTGCTTAGTTGCTTGTGTCCGCGTGTGTGTCCTAGCGTGTCCAAGCGTTCTAGGTTTAGTTCTTGGTCGCGTCTAGTCCTAGCGTGTGTAGTTTCCTTAGCGTGTCCTGCGTGTGTGTCGTAGTACCATCCGCATCCGAGTTGCGAGTGTTGTGTCTAGGTCTTGTATCTTCCCCCGCGTGTGTTAGGTCGCGTTTAGGTTGCGTGTGTCGCTAGTGTCCCCCGTGTACCACTCGTTAGCTTAGCGTCCTTCCCAGCGACCAGTTTGTGATCCCGCGTCTAAGTCTCGTTCAGCGTGTCTAGTATCCATCGTCTAGTCCTAGGTTGTGTTCCGGCCGCCCCGAGTGTAGCTAGCATCCACTTAGCGAGCCTGCGTGTAGTTAGGACATCCGCGAGTTAGTTCTTGGCGGCTAGGGCTGTTTAGTTCATTCCAGTGTCTAGGTTCTTAGTTGTTAGTTTTAGGAAATTTTCTCTAGTATCTAGATATCATATTAATTAGTTTATGAATTTTTCTAGATAGTATTAGGAAGTTTTCTAGTATTAGGAAATTTCTATTTTTGATTAGGCATTAAATTTTAGGATATCTTATCATTTATTAGTTTCCATTTTAGTTTTTAGGTAACATTTTTTTTTAGGATATTTTACATTTCTTTTAGGTTTCCTTTTCTACACTTAGGATATTTTCCTTTCTTAATTGTTTCCTTTTGTGTTTAATTAGTTTATTTATTGTATATATAAAAAACAAATATATTACCTGTGGAAATTTTTCAATTAAGGAAAGTTTTCATAATCTGCAAGTTTCCTTTTCGGGAAACTTTCCATTTCTAGAAATTTTCTTTTTCTCGTAAAAAGAAATATGTCAGGGCAGGACGAGTCCACGTCAGGTCAGCCCAATCAAACAATGATGCAGCTATTGCAAGCATTGACTGCCCAGATGTCCACCTTCACGACTCACCTCGAGCGCTTATGGCAGCCCGCGCCAGCACCTACCGCAGCACCTGCCGCACCTCCCTATCATCAGGATCGCCCACCCATGGGTCAATATCAGTATTACGACAAGCCACTACCACCACCACCTCGTCCACCAGTCCACTATCCGGATGTTAAGATGAACCCACCTCCCTTTTCGGGTAAACTTGATCCCGAAGAATACTTAGACTGGGAGAGACGGATGGAGCTTCTCTTCGAATATTACAACTACGATGATCCCCGTAAAGTCACTCTTGCGACAGCGCGATTCACAGACCATGCACTGTCATGGTGGGATCGAGAAGTCACCGCTCGTAGACGAGCTCGTATGGGTTCCATGACCTCGTGGATCGAGCTCACCCAGATCATGAGTCGACGATACGTTTTGCCCTATTTTCACCGCGAGCTTCAGCGACGCTTTCAACGTCTCACTCAAGGAAGCAAGACGGTGTCCGAATACTTCGATGAATTCGAGCACCTACGCAACCGACTCGATGTAGACGAGTGTGAGGAGAGCCTTATGGCCCAGTTCATCGACGGCTTGCAGGAGTCAATTGAAAGAAAGATTGAGTTGCAGCCATACACCTAGGCGAGTTGTTCCACCTAGCAGTCCAAATCGAGAAGTGCCATAAGCGGAAGCTTGCCGCACCTTCTCGACCCAAGAACACGTGGAACAATTGTTCCAAGCCTTTCGAGAGGACGACTCAGCCCATCGACCCACGACTTAAAGGCAAAGCCGTCGCCAGCAGCTCAGCCCCCAGACCGGCCCCTTCAGCCTCGAGACCACCCAGTAACATGACCCCTACCCAACCTCAGCGGAGCAGCGAGATCGTCTGCTTCAAATGTAAAGGCAGAGGACACATGTGCCAGGAATGCCCCACTCAACAGACAATGGTACTCACTGCTTCCGGAGATTATGAATCTGACCCACCAGTCCGACGAGGACATCGAGTATGCCGATTCCGGAGAAATGCTTATGATCTGACGCGTTCTTAGCTCGAGATTCGAGCCAGAAGAAGTGATGAGGACATCGAGCCAGTCATTGCACCGGTCATTCCACCTGGATCCCTTACGCGGTCCAACAGGAAAGCTTTAGGAGACAAGCTCAGCATGCTATTGGAGAGTGGAATCGGAGAAGACCCTGAGCTGACCCAGACGACCAGCCCACGACCAGCCGTCCAGACGTCCAGCCCGGCTCACGCATCCGACCAGACCGGTCCGGTCTTTGCACCCACGTCTGGACCTCCATTCCAGCTTGCACCATGGAGGTTCCTTCTAGAACCCTCTTCCTCCTTCGGTGTCTTTACCATTACCATTCGGTAAAGATACCAAAAGTCGTTCTAGGAAATTGTACTCTTTTTCCTATCTTCGGTTTTGTCCCATTGGGTTTTCCGAAGAAGGTTTTAATGAGGCAATACTCTTAGTGGGCAAGGCGTTGAAGACTTGTTCACAAATCCATTTCATTCACAAGTTTTCAGGCGAATTATGAGCCTAAGTATTATTGGGCTTTCTATCTTATTTCTGTTTCTTTTAGACTAAGTGTTAAATTGGGTTTAAGTCATGTTGACTAATTAGGGCCCAATATTTATTTAATTCCCAATAAGTGAACTACATGTTGTTTTAATCCTTAAAAGGTTAAACGACTTGTCGTTTACCCTAAAGTTGTAACAAGCCATTATATAAGCCTTCTTTTTACACTTAATGAAATAACAAGCATTTTGACAAAAAACCTAAAGACCCTTAGTCTAAAAGTAGCCGCCAGCAACTCTTGCTTGCAGCCATGTTCTTCAACCTTGTTGGTTGAAGTTCTTGGAGTATCACAAGCCCCTTTCACAACTTGTGTGGTCCCTTCGATCCACCCCTTCACTTCCATCAAATTCTGTCCATTAACCTGAGATTCTCGTTGAAAAGACAGCCCACCTAAGTTCATACATCATCTGGTATCAGAGCTTAAAGCTCCTGCTCATCAGGTTGATTCTATCCTTTTTTTTTTTTTGGCAATTTTTCATTGTTTTGTTCAACATTTTTGGCTTTTGATTGTGTTTCTTTCTCTTTCCCCTGAGGTTCTCGGTAAGAAGAAGAGGAAGCAAGTCACATACCACAAACATCCTACAAAAAAAAAAAAATCAGGTTCTATCATTCCTTGTTCTTTGAGTTTTTGGAAACCCACCTAGAACACCATTCACATACCTGAAATCCTTAAGGAGTTGTGTGTTGTTTGTTCCTTGATAGGATTTCCTTAGTGCCCCGGTTATAGCCTGTCTCGCGTGTGTGCCGAGTTCACATCCGCGCCTTAGGTTAGTTGTCCGAGCTAGCGTCCTTACCGAATTTTGTCCGCGTGTGTTTGTTATTCTAGGTTTAGGGTTCTTTGAGTTTGTGTCGCGTCCTAGCTCTAGGTTCTTTTGTTCGCGTTAGTGTGTTCCGCGTCTTGGGCTGATTAGTTTGTTGGTCTCCAAGACGCGTCCAGCCCTTAGCGTCCCGGTTGTAGTTGCTTGTGTCCTACGTCTAGTTACCTAGTTACTTGCCTCGCGTGTGTAGTTTAGGTCGTTTCCTAGGTTTAGCGTGCCCCGCGTCCAGCCTTAGGCTTGTCCTAGGTAGCGTGTCCCGCGAGTGTTGTTCGTCCAGCTCGTGCAAGGTCTTAGGTTTAGCTCTAGGCATGTTCGTGTCCCGCTCGCGTTCTTGCTCGGTTTAGGTCGCCTTTTGTTCGACCCGCGTGTAGCACCTAGGCGTGAGTTCCTAACCGCGGTCGAGGTTTAGATTGTCCGAGGTAGTGTGATAGCGTCCGCTTTAGGCTAGTCCCGTGTACAACCTGGTCCGAGTCTAGTTCTAGGCTAGGTTAGCCGTTCGCATAGTCTTAGGCGGCTAGGGTTAGGGTTTTGTTAGTGTCTAGATTCTAGTTTTAGTCTTTAGGAAATTTTTCCTATTATTTAGTAGTAATTTAGATAGTTTCATTAAGTTTCTAGGCCATAAATTAGTTTAGGAAATTTTCTAGAAATTTATTAGGCATTTATTTAGTTTCCTTTAGTTTTTAGGAAATTTCCATTTAGGATTAGGTAATATATTTTTTTTACGATATTTTCCATCTTTTTAGGTTTCCTTTTCTAGATATAGGATATTTTCCTTTATTGATTGTTTCTTTTGTGTGTAATTAGTTTAATTATTATATAAATAAAAATAAAATCTGTGGAAATTTTCCAATTAAGGAAAGTTTTCATAATCTGCAAGTTTCCTTTTCGGAAAACTTTCCATTTCTAGAAATTTTCTTTTCTCGGAAAAGAAAATATGTCAGGGCAAGACGAGTCTACGTCAGGGCAAGCCAACCAAACAATGATTCAGCTATTGCAAGCTTTGACTGCCCAGATGTCTACCTTCTCAACCCACCTCGAGCGGTTTGGACAACCCGCACCGGCACCCACTGCAGCACCTGTCGCACCTCCCTATCATTAGGATCGACCATCCATGGGTCGATATCAATACTACGACGACGAGCCACCACCACCCCCACCTCGTCCAGCAGCTCACTATCTGGAGGTCAAGATGAACCCACCTCCCTTCTCGGGCAAACTTGATCCCGAAGAATACCTAGACTGGGAGAGACGCATGGAGCTTATCTTCGAGTACTACAAATACGACGATCCCCGAAAGGTCATCTTTGCGACAGCGCAATTCACAGACCATGCACTAGCATGGTGGGATCAAAATGTCACCGCCCGTAGACGAGCTCGTATGAGTTCCGTGACTTCACGGGTCGAGCTGACCCAGATCATGAGGCGACGATACGTGCCGCCCCACTTCCACCGCGAGCTTCAGCGACGTTTCCAACGTCTCACTAAAGGAAGCAAGACGGTGTCTGAATACTTCGATGAATTCGAGCACCTCCACAACCGACTCGATGTAGACGAGTCTGAGGAGAGCCTTATGGCCATATTCATTGACGGCTTGCAGGAGTCAATTGCAAGAAAGATTGAGTTGCAGCCTTACCACGACCTAGGCGATCTGTTCCACCTAGCAGTCCAGATCGAGAAGTACCATAAGCGGAAGCTTGCCGCACCTTCTCGACCCAAGAACACGTGGAACACTGGTTCCAAACCTTTTGAGAGGACGACTCAGCCCATTGACCCACGGCTCAAAGGCAAAGCCGTCGCCTCCAGCTCAGCCCCCAGACCGGCCCCTTCAGCCTCTAGACCAGCACCACGACCCCTTCCCAGCCTCAGCGGAGCAGCGAGATCGTCTGCTTCAAATGTAAAGGCAGAAGACACATGTCTCGGGATTGTCCCACTCAACGGACAATGGTACTCACTGCTTCTGGAGATTATGAATCCGAAGACGAACAAGAGGAGCAAGCATTTCCGACCCATCAGTCCGACGAGGACATTGAGTATGCCGATTCCGGAGAAATGCTTACGTTCCGACGCGTTCTTAGCTAGAGATTCGAGCCAGAGGAAGAAGAACAACGAGAAAATATTTTCCATTCCAAATACACCATACTTGGGAAAGCGTGCTTGTTGATCATCGACGGAGGATCCTGTACAAATGCCGCCAGTAAATACATGGTGGAGAAACTGGGATTGCCCGTGACCAAGCATCCTTAGCCCAACAAGCTCCGATGGCTGAACAACAAGACAAAGTTATACATCTCGGACCAAGTAAAGGTCTCTTTCAGCATCAGCAGATACCAGGACCAGGTCACCTGCGACGTCGTCCCGATGTCAGCTGGACATCTTCTGCTCGGACGACCTTGGCAATTCGACCGAGAGACTACACACAACGGACGAACCAACTTCTTCTCGTTCATCCACGATAAGCGTAGATACAACTTAGCCCCAATGTCGGCACACGCTGTCCAAGAGATGCAGTAAAGATAGCGAAAGATCAACATGCTAGAAAGGAGAATTTTCTGATAAATGTGGCAGACCTGCGAAAAGCCACTTGCACCGCAGACACTAAGGTCGTCTTGATGCTCTACAGAGAGAGTTTACATACGGATGGAACTGAGCCTCCCCTACCTGATGAGATCCGTGCCCTATTAGTCAAGTATGCATACGTCTTCCCAAACGAGATCCCAGCCGGCCTCCCACCTATACGCGGGATCGAGCACCACATTGACTTCATCCCCGGAGCACAATTACCTAACCGTCTAGCCTACAGAGTAAACCCCGAGGAGGCTAAAGAATTAGAACGGCAAGTCCAGGACCTCATGGCTCAAGGATACGTTCGTGAGAGCCTCAACCCTTGTGCCATACCGGATCTTCTGGTACCCATTAAGGACGAAAGTTGGAGGATGTGTGTCGACTGCCGCGCCATCAACAACATCACTATTATGTACCGGCACCTGATTCCACGACTGGACGACTTGCTAGACGAGCTCAGCGGAGCCGCAGTCTTCTCCAAAATCGATCTGAAAAGTGGATACCATCAAGTGAGGATGCTAGAGGGAGATGAATGAAAGACTGCCTTCAAGACCAAGCAAGGTCTTTATGAGTGGCTAGTAATGCCATTTGGGGTATCAAACGCGCCCAATATCTTCATGCGACTTATGAACGAGGTTCTTCGCCCGTTCATCGGCAAGTTCGTAGTGGTCTACTTCGACGACATTCTCGTCTACAGCACGACCTACCGAGACCACCTGGAGCACTTATAGGCCGTGATCACCACCCTGCAGATAGAGCAGCTGTACGCCAACCTCAAGAAATGTACATTCTGCACCGACCAAGTTATTTTCCTAGGTTTCGTCGTAAGTTCCCTGGGACTTTGGGTGGACGACGAAAAGATCAATACCACCCAGGATTGGCCCACACCGACGACCGCCAGTCAGGTACGCAGCTTTCATGGACTCACCAGCTTCTACCGACGGTTCGTCCGAGACTTCAGCACGATAGCTGGTCCATTGACCTCGACGATCAAGAAGAACCAGGACTTCCGTTGGGGACCCGAGCAAGACAAGGCCTTCCAGCTCCTCAAGGAACGCCTTACACACACCCCAGTCCTCGTGCTACCAGACTTCACGCAGACATTCGAGGTCGAGTGTGATGCTTCAGGCGTTGGCATTGGAGCCGTCCTTACCCAAGGCGGACGACCAGTCGCCTACTTCAGTGAGAAGTGAAGTGGAGCTGCACTTAACTATCCGACCTACGACAAGGAACTCTATGCCCTTGTCCGTGCCCTAGAAACCTGGCAGTATTATCTGCTTGCCCGTGAGTGCGTCATTCACACCGATCATCAGACGCTCCAGCACCTCCGTGGACAGTCCATGTTGAAGAAACGCCATGCCCGTTGGTTGGAATTCATCGAGACCTTTCCGTACGTCATCAAGTACAAGAAAGGTACAGACAACGTTGTCGCTGACGAGTTATCTCGCCGATACAGCCTCATATCCGTCATGGAGTCCAAAGTTTTAGGCTTCGACGATGTCGACTTCGCCCAGGCTCACCTACAACACAACAAAGGCAACTACAGCCGTTTCTTCCTACATGACGGATTCCTCTTCAAAGACAAACGACTCTGCATTCCGAGAGGATCGATCCGAGAGCTGCTTCTCAGGGAGGCATACGGCGGAGGCCTCATGGGCCACTTCGACATTGACAAGATCTTAAGCATGCTTAAGGAACACTTCTATTGGTCTCATCAGAACCGAGATGTCGAGATGCACTGCGCCCGGTCCAAGATGCATCCGCAGGGTCCTTACATGCCACTGCCAGTCCCATCCACACCTTGGACAGATATCTCCATGGATTTTGTCCTAGTCCTGCCGAAATTAAATAACAAGGACTCCATCTTCGTCGTGGTCGACAGATTTTCCAAGATGGCACACTTCATTGCTTGCAACAAGACCAATGACGCAAGCCAGATCGTCGATCTGTTCTTCAAGAAGATAATCCGACTTCACGGCATTCCCCGGACGATCGTTTCAGACCGTGACACCAAGTTCTTGAGACACTTTTGGCGAGCTTTGTGGCAAAAATTGGACACCAACCTTCTGTTCTCTACAGCATATCATCCACAGACAGACGGACAGACCGAGGTTGTCAACAGGAACTTGTCCCAGACTTTGAGGGCAACAATCGGCCGCAATCTGAAGAATTGGCTGGAATGCCTCTCGTACGTCAAGTTTGCCTACAATAGAGCCACGCATTCCGGCACAAAGCTTTCACCTTTTGAAGTTGTCTACGGCTTCAACTCGATAACTCCCATCGAGTTCACACCCATTCCGTTGGGCGACGCCATCAGTTTGGAGGGAGAAGCCAAGGCAGACTACATCAAGCGGCTTCATGAGGAGACCAAGACCAATCTGGAGCAACGAAATATTTCAGAACGTCAAGAATGCCAACAAGGGCCGCCGACATATGGTCTTCAAGGAGGGAGATTGGGTTTGGCTACACCTGCGCCCAGAGAGATTTCCCCACCGACGGAAGAGCAAGCTTGCACCCCGGGGAGATGGTCCCTTCCGCGTCCTTCGGAGAATCAACAACAACGCCTACCAGCTCGAACTTCCAGGTGATTATAACGTCTCTAGTACTTTCAATGTTTCTGACTTAGAGTTGTTTGATGCAGGTGAGGATTTTGCTTTGGGGACCAAAGCACTTCAAGAGGGAGGGAATGATGACGACATCGAGCCAGTCATTGCACCGGTCATTCCACCTGGACCCCTTACGCGGTCCAAGAGGAAAGCTTTAGGAGACGAGCTCAGCATGCTATTGGAGAGTGGAATCGGAGAAGACCCTGAGCTGACCCAGATGACCAGCCCACGACCAGCCGTCCAAACGTCCAGCCCGGCTCACGCATCCGACCAGACCGGTCCGGTCCCTGCACCCACGTCCGAACCTCCATTCCAGCTTGCACCATGGAGATTCCGTCTAGAAGACTTTTCCTCCTCCGGTGTCTTTACCATTACCATTCGGTAAGATACCAAAAGTCGTTATAGGAAATTGTACTTTTTTTACTATCTTAGGTTTTGTCCTATTGGGTTTTCCGAAGAAGGTTTTAATGAGGCAATACTCTTAGTGCGCAAGGCGTTGAAGTCTTGTTCACAAATCCATTTCATTCACAAGTCTTCAGGCGAATTCCGAGCCTAAGTATTATTGGGCTTTCTATCTTATTTCTGTTTCTTTTAGACTAAGTGTTTAAATTGGGTTTAAGTCATTTTGACTAATTAGAGCTCAGTATTTATTTTAATTGCCAATAAGTGAAATACATGTTGTTTTAATCTCTGAAAGGTTAAACGCCTTAGTTTACCCTAAAGTTGTAACAAGGCATTATATAAGCCTTCTTGTTTACACTTAATGAAATAACAAGCATTGTGACAAAAATCTAAATACCCTTAGTCTAAAAGTAGCCGCCAGTAACTCTTGCTTACAGCCGTGTTCTTCAACCTTGTTGGTTGAAGTTCTCGGAGTATCACAAGCCCCTTTCACAGCATTTGTGGTCCCTTCGATCTACCCCTTCACTTCCATCGAATTCTGTCCATTAACCTGGGATTCGCGGTGAAAAGACAACCCACCTAAGTTCATACATCAAGAAGAAGAACAACGAGAAAACATTTTCCACTCCAAATGCACCATACTTGGGAAAGTGTGCTCGTTGATAATCGACGGAGGGTCTTGTACAAATGCCGCCAGTAAATACATGGTGGAGAAACTGGGATTGCCTGTGACCAAGCATCCCAAACCCTACAAGCTCCGATGGCTGAACAACAAGACGAAGTTATACATTTCAGACCAAGTTAAGGTCTCCTTCAGCATCGGCAGATACCAGGACCAGGTTACCTGCGATGTCGTCCCGATGGCAGCTAGACATCTTCTGCTCGGACGACCGTGGCAATTTGACAGCGAGACTACGCATAGCAGACGAACCAACTTCTAATCTTTCGTCCACGACAAGCGTAAATACAACCTAGCCCCAATGTCTTCACGCCGTCCAAGAGATGCAATCGAAGATGGCGAAAGATCAACACGCAGAAAAGAGAATAGCGACAAGTCCAGGACCTCATGGCTCAAGGATATGTTTGTGAAAGCCTCAGCCTTTGTTCCGTTCCGGTTCTTCCAGTACCCAAGAAGGACGGAAGATGGAGGATGTGAGTCGACTGCCGTGCCATCAACAACATCATTATTAAGTACCGGCACCCCATCCCACGTCTGGACGACATGCTAGACGAGCTCAGCGGAGCCGCAGTCTTCTCCAAAATCGATCTGAAAAGTGCATACCATCAAGTGAGGATGCGAGAAGGAGATGAATGGAAGACTGCCTTCAAGACCAAGCAAGGACTTTATGAGTGGCTGGTGATGCCATTTGGCCTGTCAAACGCACCCAGTACCTTCATGCGACTTATGAACGAAGTTCTTCGCCCGTTTATTGGCAAGTTTGTAGTGGTCTACTTTGACGATATTCTCGTCTACAACACGACCTACCGAGACCATCTGGAGCACTTAGAGGCCGTTATCACCACCCTGCAGAGAGAGCAGTTGTACGCTAACCTTAAGAAATGTACATTCTGCACCGACCAAGTTGTTTTCCTTGGTTTCGTCGTAAGTTCCCAGGGACTTAGGGTGGACAACGAGAAGATAAATGCCATACTGGATTGGCCCACACTGACGACCGCCAGTCAGGTCCGTAGCTTCCACGGACTCGCCAGCTTCTACAGACTGTTCGTTTGAGACTTCAGCACGATAGCTGGTCCGTTGACCTCGACGATCAAGAAGTACCAGGACTTCCGTTGGGGACTCGAGCAGGACAAGGCTTTACAGCTTCTCAAGGAACGCCTTACACGCGCCCCAGTCCTAGTTCTACCGGACTACACGCAGACGTTCGAGGTTGAGTGTGATGCTTCAGGCGTTGACATTGGAGCCGTCCTTACCCAAGGCGGACGACATGTCGCCTACTTCAGTGAGAAGTTAAGTGGAGCTGCACTTAACTATCCGATCTACGACAAGGAACTTTATGCCCTTGTCCGTGCCTTAGAGACTTGGCAGCATCACCTGCTTACCCGAGAGTGCGTCATTCACAATGACAATCAGACACTCCAGCACCTCCGTGGACAGTCAACGCTGAAGAAACGACATGCCCGTTGATTTGAATTCATCGGGACCTTTCCGTACGTCATCAAGTATAAGAAAGGAACGGACAACGTTGTCGCTGACGCTTTATCTCGTCGATACAACCTTATATCCGTCATGGAGTCTAAAGTTATGGGCTTCGAGATGATCAAAGAGCTGTACACTGACGATGTTGACTTCGCCCAGCCTCACCTAAAGCACGACAAAGACAACTACAACGGTTTCTTCCTACAGGACGGATTCCTCTTCAAAGAAAAACGACAATGCATTCCGAGAGGATCGATTCGAGAGCTGCTTCTCAGAGAGGCACACGGCGGAGGCCTCACTGCGCCCGATGCTTTATCTGCAAAAGGGCTAAGTCCAAGATGCATCCGCAGGGACCATACATGCCATTGCCAGTTCCATCCGCACCCTGGACAGATATCTCCATGGACTTTGTGTTAGGCCTGCCGAAATCACACCACAAGGACTCCATCTTCGTTGTGGTCGACAGATTTTCCAAGATGACACATTTTATCGTTTGCAACAAAACAAATGACGCAAGCCAGATCGCCGACCTGTTCTTCAAGGAGATAGTACGACTTCACAGTATTCCCCGGACGATCGAATCAGACCGTGACACCAAGTTCCTGAGCCATTTCTGGAGAGCTTTGTGGCGAAAATTGGGCACCAACCTTCTGTTCTCTACAGCATATCATCCACAGACGGACGGACAGACCGAGGTTGTCAACAGAACTTTGTGCCAGACTTTGAGGGCAACAATCAGCCGCAATCTGAAGGATTGGCTGGAATGCCTCTCGTACGTCGAGTTTGCCTACAACAGAGCCACACATTCCGGCACGAAGCGTTCACCTTTTGAAGTTGTCTACGGCTTTAACCCGACCACTCCTATCGACTTCACCCCCATCCCGTTAGGCGACGCTGTCAGTTTGGAGGGAGAAGCCAAGGCACACTACATCAAGCGGCTTCATGAAGAGACCAAGGCAAATCTGGAACAACGGAATATCCAGAACGTCAAGAATGCCAACAAAGGCCGCATGCACATGGTTTTCAAGGAAGGAGATTGGGTTTGGCTCCATCTGCGTCCAGAGAGATTTCCCCAGCGATGAAAGAGCAAGCTTGCACCCCGGGGAGATGGTCCACTCCGCGTCCTCCGGAGAATTAACGACAACACCTACCAGCTCGAACATCCAGGTGAGTATAACGTCTCTAGTACCTTCAATGTTTCTGACTTAGAGTTGTTTGATGCATGTGAGGATTTTGCTTCGGAGACCAAAGCACTTCAAGAGGGAAGGAATGATAAGGACATCGAGCTAGCCATTGCACCGGTCATTCCACCTAGACCTCTTACGCGGTCCAAGAGGAAAGCCTTAGGAGACAAGCTCAGCATGCTCTTGGAGAGTGGAACCGGAGAAGACCCTGAGGTGACCCAGATGACCAGGCCACGACCAGCCGAGCAGACGTCCATACCGGCTCACGCATCCGACCAGACCGGTCCGGTCCCTACACCAACGACCGGACACCCATTCCAGTTAGACAAGGAACCATGGAGGTTCCTTCTAGAAGATTCTTCCTCCTCCGGTGTCTTTACCATTACCATTCGGTAGAGACACAAAAAGTCGTGCTAGGAAATTGTACTCTTTTTCCTATCTTCTGTTTTGACCCACTGGGTTTTCCGAATAAGGTTTTAATGAGGCAAATAAGGTTTTAATGAGGCAATACTCTTAGTGCGAAAAACGATGAAGGCTTGTTCACAATTTCCATTTCATTCACAAGTCTTAAGGCAAATTCTATGCCTAAGTATTGTTGGACTTTCTATCTTATTTCTGTTTCTTTTTAGCCTAAGTTTTTAATTGGGTTTAAATCATGTTGACTAATTAGGGCCCAATATTTATTTAATTGCCAATAAGTGAACTACATGTTGTTTTAATCCTTGAAAAGTTAAACGCCTTGTAGTTTACCCTAAAGTTGTAACAAGGCATTATATAAGCCTTATTTTTACACTTAATGAAATAGCAAGCATTTTGACAATAAAACATTGAGACCCTTAGTCTAAAAGTAGCCGCCAGCAATTCTTGCTTGCAGCCATGTTCTTCAACCTTGTTGGTTGAAGTTTTTGGAGTATCACAAGCACCTCTCACAGCTTGTGTGGTCCCTACGATCCACCCCTTCACTTCCATCGAATTCTGTCCATTAACCTGAGATTCTCGGTGAAAAGACAGCCCACCTAAGTTCTTACATCACCTTTTGATGATCTGCTTTTTTCTGGATTGTACATCGGCGAGTACTGAAGCCACGCCAGTTTGAATTGCATCATTTTACCAAGGGAATCAAAAGTTACAAATTTTCTTGCAACGGACCTCCGCGAGTGCCTCCGCCGCTAACCTCCGTGTTTCCCAGGTCATTTCGTCGTCGAATCTTCATTAAATCAAGTTTTTCGAAATCCTAAACTCAATCCCTTCGAGTCTAGTTTCTGTTTAAAGAAAGCAGAACTCAATTAAATTTATTTTGAAGGAAGTGTTCTTGAAGTTGCTTTCAGATACGTCAAAAATCGTCCATAACAAGAATCTGGTGATAAAATTCTTTTTTCTCAGTTTTCTTTAAATTTTTGAATCTGGAAAGTTAAATAAGTATCTTGTGAGGGTCTCCACGAAATTTGGGTTTAATCTAATAGGTTTAAGACTTCAAGATTGATTTTCTTGATTTCCTTGTTAATCTTTGAAAGTTCAAAATGTGAAATCTTGAATTTTTAGGAATGATTTAATAATAAAATTCGGATTTGGATTGATTCTTTATTGTTAGTAAAAGATAAGGACTGTTTTTAGGTGGTTGGAGTTAGTTGAATCTTGTTGCAGGAGATTGGTCAAAGTTTGTTACAGGTTGTTGAAATTGGTTGAAGTTGTTAAAGGAAGTTGGTTGTTACCTTGAAGACCAAGTAACCACTCACGGCCACAAGGAAGGTTGATCACGCGCCATGGCCCTTTTCTTGCTCCTCCCTGGCTCCAAGATCTTGGTGGCTTTCTTAACCTGTACGAGAACAAGAACCAAACTCACGGGAACACACAGACATAAAGATTATGAGATTAAGAGATTTGTATAATGAGAGAATGAGAGATTAGAGAGATTTAGAGAGAATAATGATTTTATTAAGAGCATGAGAATAATAGTTTCTAAGTTATAAAGGAGAAAGGAGAGAGATATATATACTAATATAGCCTAGGCTTGTTTGGATACAAGGATTTCCTTATACATGTATGCCTACAAGGATAACATAACACTAGAACACAAACAAGTCTTAGACACTCCGCCTTTGACTATGTAACACACGGTTATTATAGAAAGCATGAAGGGTTTCTAAATTCATCATTTATTCTTCATTCCAACACACACAATCAGATACGTGAACATATCGTTCTTACCGACCAGCTGTTCTGTATCACGACCGGCTGTTGTAGGTTGCTCAGCCGCTACCCCGACTGTAACACCCTCGTCCCTAGTAGACCGGAGATGCTACGATAGGTCCGAATCTCATTCATCCGTTCTTCCGAACATAGTCCGAAAGCCCGAACTCACAAGATCCGAACCCCAAGTAAGACTCCTTCTGGGTCGAGGTTTCTGAACCAAGACCGGATATCATAGTCGGGTATGCTCGGCCGAGACTTCAGAACATAAAATCTTAAAGGGAAAGAACAAGCTTACGATAAAACCGAAACAATACTTAATTAAAAATATCAAAGGTTCTACAACCAATATCCAACGCATAACTAAATCCGAAAACAACAACCCGATCCAAAACCGATATAACGGTTGTAAGTACACATAAGTGTCGAAAAATCTTACAACCGGATACATACTCTAAGACAAGGGAAATGAGGGAGAAATCTACACCGGAACCGTCACGTCTTTCTTCCAACCAACTTGCGGGATCTGCAAGAATGAGTTCGGTCAGCTATATGCTGAGTGAGCGGATGTAAAATACATAATAAAAACTTAACCCCAACCCGATGAGCAAGCACACACAAAAAGATGTTAACATAACGATCAGATGGAAACAACCACACATAGTCCTACTCAACACTAGGACTCGACATCTCATAGACCAAACACAAGTCTATACTCAACAGACAGCTTAACCAAGCTTACTCTAAACTACCCATGCGCGCCGTGACCTTAGCCTATTCCTTCCCGTCCCGGTCAGGTCCTTAGCCACACATGCTACAAGGCACCTACGAAGATGGACGGTACTCACTGCCCCGGTCAGGTCCTTAGTCGCTACATGCTATAAGGCACCTACGAAGATGGGCTTTAGCCTGGCAAGTCGCTCACAGGATGGTGGCAAGCCATCCCTCGCATGCACACAGAATAGCTAAGTCACAAATCCCCACAACTCAAACCCATAACCCAAGTCATATGCGAGTCACCGTTTCTCGCATAGACCTTTAACACAACGTCTAACAAGACATGTCATATCCGAGTCACCTATTCTCGAATAGACCTTTAACACAACATCAAACAACCGCCTAAACCAGACACCACTTCATATCGCCCTCGGTCCAGTCTAGACCTATTTATTTGACTAACTGCACAACAATCAAACAAGAACATGTACAGCCAATCAAATAAGACCTAAACCAAACCTAAGGTTCTACTAATGGCATCCTTAGATCTAACTCAACAACTCAATCAAACCAGAACATGCAAACATCTAATCAAACCATTAACATAGAACAAATGATCAAACATGCAACTTAAATGGTAACTCATCAATCCAAGCTCATAAAATCATACTTAAACACAATACCATACAATACTTCACAATAAATAATCATGCATCATGAAACGTAAACCTCCATTTTAACATGCATAATACCTTCATGAAACTTCTAAAATCCTTCTTAAACCAAACACTTAAACATAAATGAAAAACCTTTGAAAACTTGCATGCATGAACTTTTTAAGAAAATACTTTGAAAACATACATAATAATACCCATAATAATTTTATAAAAATATTAAGCTTGGATTTTAAAATCCAAACTGATTGAAAACCATGCATGCAACCTTTGAAAACCAATTTTTAAAAACCTTTGAAAACCGATTTGAAAACCTTTTGAAAACGAATTTGAAAAACCTTTGAAAACGATTTGAAAACCTTTTTAAAATAAAACCGAACTCATTAACCACATTCTTGCAAAAGAAAATCCAACTCACAGGGCAATGCTCCTAAGGAATGGACTAGGCAGCTCACGGACAGCCTCTCCTCTTCCTCCCTAGCTCACGGCCAAGCTCCTCTCTCTCCCAGCTCACGGCTAAAACTCTCCCTCTCTCTCTCTTTCTAAACTCTCTAACTTCTCTCTAACTTTCTACAGGTTGCAAAGGAATGGGAAAAATGGGTTAAGTGTGGCCAGGGGTGGTATTTATAGCCAGGAGGTGAAGTTAGTGGATTTTGCCAAGTGTTCTTCATGCTGAATGGACCAATGCATGAAATCCACTCACTTTGCATGCAACACAAAACCGCCAGCTGTCTGCCTCCACCCATGCAACTTTATAGTTTAATTAATCCATGCTCAGTGGATTTTGACAGCTGTATACTCCACTGATGCATGCATGCAGATTTAATTAATTAAATTCTCTAAGTGGAATCCACATCAGCTGCGGTGAACGGACGGGTGCAGGACGGGCGTACTGTCAAGCGAACGGTCGGCTGGTCGACCATGTAGTACGGGCTGCGGATGTACGAGCGTTCGTAACGGAATGGTCGTTTTATCCGACCTAAGGTACGGGGCATTACATTCTCCCCTCCTTATAGGAATTCGTCCCCGAATTCACAACTCAACTCTTACTTCCTTGACGCATAGCTCGGAATGCCACTTAAAGGTTTGATACTCGATGATCTATATTCTGGGATCTTGAATTCGGAAATCTTCCTTGGTTCCTCCAACTCTCAAATCAATCCTTCATTCCTTAAGTTTTTTCGTCCTTCGGTAGACTTGGAACTCCATCTGCGTGGACTGGTTCTTCTTGGCAACAGCTTCGTAATTACTTTCATTACCATCATCACTAATCGTGTTACCACTTTGCAATACCTTCAATCCGGCCAAGGTTCATTTATTTGACCAACTGTGCAACAATCAAACAAGAACATGCACAGCTGACCAAATAGAACCCGAGCTAGATCTAGGGTATGCTAATGGTTCCACTAAACCGAGATTCAACCATAACATCTCTTCCTGATTGCTCCGCCTAGATTGGTTATCAGACTCCAATGGCCTTGGTCAGCCACTAGTGATCATCCGTGTTTTATTCATGCTATACGTCTGGGATGTCCGTGATGGGTATTTCCGGAACGTCTGGCAATTATCCATGCGTTCGTCCTGATCGTTCATCCGTCTGGTCTCCTGGTCTGGGCACCCCGATGCTCACATCAACTCCATCATGATTAATTGTCCATCTTGGTCATCTCCTGGTCTAGTCTTGCTCGCTTGCACCCAGTTTCTTAACTTCCTTCACTTTTTCTTCAGGCCATAGCTCACTTCGATCTTAACCAGCACAATGCTTCCCCTACCGAACTTGGTCACTTACGACAGCAACAACTTACACAGCTTCCTCAGCACACTTGGCAACAACCCGGGAAGGTTTAAAGGGTTTGGCTTTTAGGAACCCTAATTAGGCAGCTACTCACCGAAGGCTCCTCCGAAGGATTCTCTATAGCTTGAGGCTACTAACTTAATGAAAGGGCAGCACACTTCACCATGACTAAGGAATCTGAGAACACCCTACATTTAACTTATAAACTAGGGCAACAAGGCTATAGGCTAGGCACGCCTAAAGCAACAACTCTAACAGCAACAGACCCGACTGAGCTATATTCATGCAATTCAGGTTCATGGCGAGGGTAATCCGATCTGTCGTGCAACAATCAAACAAGAACATGCACGACCGACTATTGACTCTATCATGACACCCAAATCTAAGTCCGAGTTAAATTCGATAGATCGTGCAACAATCAAACAAGAACATGCACGACCCATCTCCTAAAACTCAAACCCGACTTGAATGCTATTGATATGAATCAAAATACCCAAGCCTAGCTACCCAAACATGAAAACTTAAAGCAGGGCCTAAAACAACCTAGAAGTCTATACACTTAACCACTCAAACTTACTTACCACAAACCAATCCCACAAAAATGCAATTAACACACAATGAGTCATGATCATGCACAAGCTAATCACTGACTCAATTATACCAACCAGCCTCAGCCCAAGTCAAGGTCAATCAACCGTGCAACAATCAAACAAGAACATGCACGATTGACCTTCCACAACTCAAACCTGACTTGATTAGTATAACATGAGCCAATCATCCAAACATATGCACTCCCAAAGGTTAAGCCCAACATACCAGAATTTGGGGTAAAGGACAGAAGGATGCAGACCGGTTGTATCTAATGGCGCTTTCTTCCTCTTGGTGGCCGTGGCGGACGCGAGCTCTGACCCCTCGGACAAATCCCATAATGGTGACCCATCTCCCCGCAAGTAGTACACATAATGATGGTGTGATCCATCATGAGAGTCCTACATGTGCCTATCTGATGGCCCTCAAATCCGCACCTCTCACATATCAGGACCGGCTCCTTCGATCGTCCCATGGGTTGGTCATGAGTGTACGTCCGGGCTTGTTCCAGAGTGTTCAGGGACCTCATGCCTTGCTGCGCCCTCTCAACCTGCTCCGCGGCTAGTGTTCGCTCCACATTCTCCGCTACTCGTACTAAGGTCGGCAGATCCATAACTGGTACCCTCTCTAGACGGATTCGCAGCTCAGGCCTCAAACCACTCAAGAATAGCTGTACCGCCCGATTTTCATCGTTCGGTTCGTAGCGGGTGATCTGTCGAAGTCGGTTAAACTCCGCCTCATACTCCCTCACGGTGCGTCCCAGCTGGGCCAACGAATAGTACTGCTCCATTAGTCTTTCCCTGGCTTGAAGAGGGAAAAACTCATGGTGAAACTCGCTGCAGAACTGTACCCAGGAGGCTTCAGGGTGGTTACTTATCTCGTTTTCCTTCTCCACTCTATACCACCAGTCTTCCGCGTCTTTCTCCAAGTAATATATTGCGACGTCTCTGCGGTATTCGTCCGGGCACTGTACTGCTTGCAGGTTCAGCTCCAGTCTCTGTAGCCATCCGTCTGCTTCCAAGGGATCTGTACTACCTGCGAATCTGTCCATCTCTAATATCCGCATCCGGAGCAGAATCTCATAGTAGCTTGGTCCAGTCCTTCCTTCTTGGTTTGTGGAAGCATCATCTCCTTCCGTTAGTGCTGATTGTATTGCTACCTGAGCTGGGTCCTGTGAGGCAACCTGTCTGGGAGTATTGCGGATTTCCCCAACTGATTCTCGTCGAGGTTCATCAGATGATCTTTCCTCTGGATTTTCTTCTACGGGATCCTTTTCTACCGGGTCTCCCTCAGGGTCTATCTCAATTGAGTCTGTCTCTGCTAGGGCAGGATCCGTATCAGACGATATCACAATCAGCTCTGGCTCTTCTCTTGGCACTGGTCTTGGGCCACGATACAACCGTCTCAAACCTTGCCTTGTCCCTACCCTGTATGGATCCATCTGCAAAACAGAAACTTGTTACGAACTCATTAATGAAAGACGGACGTTCCAGTTTCCTAAACCCCATTCCCAAAAATTTTCTTTTTCGAAAAGCGCTTAAGTCCTAGTGACTCGAAAACCATGCTCTGATACTACCTTTCTAACACCCCCGTCCCTAGTAGACCGGAGATGCTACGATAGGTCCGAATCTCATTCATCCGTTCTTCCGAACATAGTCCGAAAGCCCGAACTCACAAGATCCGAACCCCAAGTAAGACTCCTTCTGGGTCGAGGTTTCTGAACCAAGACCGGATATCATAGTCGGGTATGCTCGGCCGAGACTTCAGAACATAAAATCTTAAAGGGAAAGAACAAGCTTACGATAAAACCGAAACAATACTTAATTAAAAATATCAAAGGTTCTACAACCAATATCCAACGCATAACTAAATCCGAAAACAACAACCCGATCCAAAACCGATATAACGGTTGTAAGTACACATAAGTGTCGAAAAATCTTACAACCGGATACATACTCTAAGACAAGGGAAATGAGGGAGAAATCTACACCGGAACCGTCACGTCTTTCTTCCAACCAACTTGCGGGATCTGCAAGAATGAGTTCGGTCAGCTATAGGCTGAGTGAGCGGATGTAAAATACATAATAAAAACTTAACCCCAACCCGATGAGCAAGCACACACAAAAAGATGTTAACATAACGATCAGATGGAAACAACCACACATAGTCCTACTCAACACTAGGACTCGACATCTCATAGACCAAACACAAGTCTATACTCAACAGACAGCTTAACCAAGCTTACTCTAAACTACCCATGCGCGCCGTGACCTTAGCCTATTCCTTCCCGTCCCGGTCAGGTCCTTAGCCACACATGCTACAAGGCACCTACGAAGATGGACGGTACTCACTGCCCCGGTCAGGTCCTTAGTCGCTACATGCTATAAGGCACCTACGAAGATGGGCTTTAGCCTGGCAAGTCGCTCACAGGATGGTGGCAAGCCATCCCTCGCATGCACACGGAATAGCTAAGTCACAAATCCCCACAACTCAAACCCATAACCCAAGTCATATGCGAGTCACCGTTTCTCGCATAGACCTTTAACACAACGTCTAACAAGACATGTCATATCCGAGTCACCTTTTCTCGAATAGACCTTTAACACAACATCAAACAACCGCCTAAACCAGACACCACTTCATATCGCCCTCGGTCCAGTCTAGGCCTATTTATTTGACTAACTGCACAACAATCAAACAAGAACATGTACAGCCAATCAAATAAGACCTAAACCAAACCTAAGGTTCTACTAATGGCATCCTTAGATCTAACTCAACAACTCAATCAAACCAGAACATGCAAACATCTAATCAAACCATTAACATAGAACAAATGATCAAACATGCAACTTAAATGGTAACTCATCAATCCAAGCTCATAAAATCATACTTAAACACAATACCATACAATACTTCACAATAAATAATCATGCATCATGAAACGTAAACCTCCATTTTAACATGCATAATACCTTCATGAAACTTCTAAAATCCTTCTTAAACCAAACACTTAAACATAAATGAAAAACCTTTGAAAACTTGCATGCATGAACTTTTTAAGAAAATACTTTGAAAACATACATAATAATACCCATAATAATTTTATAAAAATATTAAGCTTGGATTTTAAAATCCAAACTGATTGAAAACCATGCATGCAACCTTTGAAAACCAATTTTTAAAAACCTTTGAAAACCGATTTGAAAACCTTTTGAAAACGAATTTGAAAAACCTTTGAAAACGATTTGAAAACCTTTTTAAAATAAAACCGAACTCATTAACCACATTCTTGCAAAAGAAAATCCAACTCACAGGGCAATGCTCCTAAGGAATGGACTAGGCAGCTCACGGACAGCCTCTCCTCTTCCTCCCTAGCTCACGGCCAAGCTCCTCTCTCTCCCAGCTCACGGCTAAAACTCTCCCTCTCTCTCTCTTTCTAAACTCTCTAACTTCTCTCTAACTTTCTACAGGTTGCAAAGGAATGGGAAAAATGGGTTAAGTGTGGCCAGGGGTGGTATTTATAGCCAGGAGGTGAAGTTAGTGGATTTTGCCAAGTGTTCTTCATGCTGAATGGACCAATGCATGAAATCCACTCACTTTGCATGCAACACAAAACCGCCAGCTGTCTGCCTCCACCCATGCAACTTTATAGTTTAATTAATCCATGCTCAGTGGATTTTGACAGCTGTATACTCCACTGATGCATGCATGCAGATTTAATTAATTAAATTCTCTAAGTGGAATCCACATCAGCTGCGGTGAACAGACGGGTGCAGGACGGGCGTACGGCTGTCAAGCGGACGGTCGGCTGGTCGACCATGTAGTACGGGCTGCGGATGTACGAGCGTTCGTAACGGAATGGTCGTTTTATCCGACCTAAGGTACGGGGCATTACACCGACTGTCTGTTGTAGACTGTTGAGTCGTTCCATGCCACCTGTTTCCGTGTCTGAGTGTTCCGTCCAGCATCCCGTGATCAAGTCCATCACGCGAACACGTCCTCATCCCGAACTTCTCCCAACCAACATTTCTTGTTCCGACCGGTTACACGTCCTCGTCCCGAACTAGTCCCAACCAACATATCTTGTCCGACCAGTTGCCACCAAGTAGACCCGACCGTTCTTCCAACGTCCTGAAAAGCTCACCTGACCAGCTCGACCACACAAATCATTGCATTACTTTGATCACACGGAATCCCAACCTCGTCCCAGCCGCGTCCCGTCTCAACCAAATCAATCCGACCGGCTGCACCTTCTAAAACATGGATATTCAAGCTACATTCAGAGCTCCAGTCATTCTTCATGGAGCAAATTACCTCTTGTGGTCTAGGACCATAAAAACCACATTGGGTTGTAAAGGCCTTTGGAATCACATATCTACAAATGGCATTGAAGAAAATAAAGTGGCTGAAGTTAGTGAGGCTGTGGCTGCTCAAGCCAAATGGTACCAAGAAGACCAGTTGGTACTCTCTATACTTCAAAACTCTCTTGCTAGTGATCTCTTATAGGCTTATTCCTTTTGTGAAAATACTAAGGAACTTTGGGACACTTTACAAAAGGTGTATGGAAACACCACTAACCTTTTAAGAATTTTTGAAGTGAAAAATATTTTGAATGAATTAAGGCAGGAGGATGTAGAATTCACAAAGCACTATGGTTCATTTAGAGCATTGTGGGATGAGCTAGAGATGCTAAGGCCAGCCACCATTGATCCAATTGTTCTTCTTGAAAGAAAATAACAATATAAGGTGTTTGGGTTACTACTAACTCTTAATACTAATTACTCAGATCATATTAAGCATATTCTCAGGTCTGATAAGCTTTCAAGCTTGAAAGATGTTTGTGCTCAAATCCAAAAGGAGCAAGGATCTCATAGATTATTTGGCAACAAAGCTGAATTGGTGGCTGTACACAAGAGCTTCTTCAAATCAGCACCAACAAATGAATCTAGGAAGAAGAGACAAACATGTGACCATTGCAAGAAGAGTGGCCATAAAAAGAAGGAGTGTTGTACTCCATCCTCAGCTGAAGCCAAGCTAGGCTTCTCGGCCACAGCAACCCATGGCCACACAAGCACAAGCTCACGGCCTTGTGATGGTTCCCTTAAAGGCATGTAGCAGCTCAGTTCTTCACTCAGCCACAACTAGTGACATGTCTCCAACAACTGAATTTATGACTAAATCAGACATAGAGTCTCTTATCAAAGCCATAAAAGATGGTAATATGTTGGGTAAAACTTTTCATGCTTCTTTTCAAACTTCTTTTACTCATACTGTCTCTAAATCATTGGTGGTTGATTCTGGTGCTTCTCACCATATGATTAGTGATCTAGGATTGCTAGATAATGTAAAACCTGCCTTATGAAATGTTGTCATTGCTAATGGAATTAAAATTCCAATTAAAGGCATATGAAAACTTAAGTTGTTTGATAAAGAATCTAAAGCCTTTTACATGCCTTTCTTTACTTCTAATTTGCTTTCAGTTAAAATAGCTACTAATGATTTAAATTGTCAAGCTTTCTTTGGTCCTAATGACTTCTACTTTCAGGATATTGAGACTAGTAGAAGATTTGGACAAGGAACCACAATACATGACTTGTATGTGCTTGAAGACATGACTCAAGCTAGTGGATTAAAAGCGACTTTTAATGCTGACTTTTTTAGTAATGATTCTGATCTTTGGCTTGCTAGATTAGGACATCCTCATTCTAGAGCACTTGAATTGATTGTTCCTGGTTTAAAAATGCCAAAGGAGATGTGTGATTCTTGTATACTTGAAAAGCATTGCAAAACAGTTTTTGAAAAATCTTTGCATACTTATGATAATTGTTTTGAGTTGGTTCATTCTGATGTTTGGATATCTCCATTCCCATATAGAGAAAACCATACGTATTTTGTGACATTTATTGATGAAAGTTCAAATATACTTGGGTTACTTTGCTTAGTTTTAAAGATAGAGTATTTAATGCATGTTTAAATTTTCAAGCATATGTTACTAATCAATACAATGCAAGTATTAAATGCTTTAGAACATATAATGAAGGAGAATACACTAGCACCAGACTCTAACAACATTTAGCCAAGCATGGCATTGAACATCAAACTAGCTGTCCTTACACTCCACAACAAAATAGAGTGGTTGAAAGGAAGAATATGCATTTGATGGAAGTTGTGAGAACAATGATGTTCCACATGAAAGTTCCCAAAAGATTTTGGGGGGATTGATGTAAGCCTAGTGGTGGTGAAACTATTGGTCAAGAAACTCGAGATCTCCATAAGCGAATTGGATGAAAAGGAGTGGATTGAAAGGACCACACAAGCTGCGGAAGACTTGTGATACACTAAGTTGTTCTTCTTGTCACAAGAAGAACGATGACAAGCTTCTCAAGGGAGCCAGCCGTCGGTTTGAAAGTAGACTAGTGTTTTTGTTTTGTTAAAATTCGAGTTGTTTTATTACTTGCAAGTGATGAGGCTTATATAGCCTTTTAGTTACAACTGACGGCAAACAACATGATGTTTACCCAAACAACAAGTAGTGTAAATAAAAACAACATGAAGTTCTTTTTGCTGTAGAAAAGAAATGGGCTTAAGGCCAAATAACTTAGACATAAAATATGGGCTTAAGGCCTTAAATTTATACTTAGTCTAAATAATGAAGAAATGAGATAGATAAGCCTTATAGATGAAGGCATGCCGAGTTGGACTAAGACTTGTCAAAGATGGCGAATTCTATGAACAAGTCTTCGTTGTCTTGCGCACTAAGAGTGTTGCCTCATTAAAACCTTCTCCGGAAAACCCAGTGGGACAAAACCGAAGATAGAAAAAAGAGTACAATTTCTTAGCACGTCTTTTGGTGTCTTTACCGAATGGTGATGGTAAAGACACCGGAGGTAGAAGAGTCTTCGAGTAGGAACCTCCAATGTTCCTTATCTGAATCAAACGGGCCTTGGTGGGCTTCTGATCCGTCTGGTGGGCATTCATATGTGGGCTGTGCTCTCTCCATTAGATGCTTGAACTTATCTCCCAAGGCTCGAGCCTTGGAACGTGTCAGTGGTCCTGGTGGAACTCGTGGTGCAATTGTTGGTACGAGTCCTCATCATTCCCTCCCTCTTTAGGTGTTTTGGTCTCCAAAACAAAGTCTTCACCTGCATCAAACAATTCCAAGTCAGCAACATTAAACGTAATGGAAACATTATACTCACCTGGGAGTTCGAGTTGATAGGCATTGTCGTTGATGCGATGCAGCACTCTGAACGGGCCATTTCCTCGTGGTGCAAGTTTGCTCTTTCGTCGTTGGGGAAACCGTTCGGGTCGCAGATGTAGCCAAACCCAATCGCCTTCCTTAAAAACCATGTGTCTCCTACCCTTGTTAGCGTGCTTGGCTATTTGAGAGTTCCGCCGGTCGAGATTCTCCTTAACTTCCTGGTGTAAGCGCTTAACATACTCTGCTTTAGCTTCTCCCTCCAAGCTGACAACATCCCCTAGTGGTATAGGTGTGAATTCTATCAGCGTAGTTGGGTTGAAGCTATAGACGATCTCGAATGGTGTCTTCTTCGTTCTGGAACGCATTGCTCAATTGTAGGCAAACTCGATATAGGGAAGACATTCTAACCAATTCTTCAAATTACGACAAATTGTCGCTCGTAACATCTGGGAAAGTGTCCTGTTGACGACCTCGGAGAAAAGCAAGTTTGTGCCGAGCTTCTTCCAAAGTACTCGCCAGAAGTGGCTAAGGAACATAGTGTCTCTGTCGGACACAATTGTCCTCGGAATGCCGTGCAGGCGGACTATCTCTCGGAAGAATAGATTCGCCGTCTGAATTGCATCGTTCGTCTTGTTGCAAGGTATGAAGTGTGCCATCTTGGAGAAACGATCAACCACAACTAGGATGGAGTCCTTGTGATGAATTTGTGGTAAGCCGAGCACGAAATCCATCGAAATATTCGTCCATGGCGACGATGGGACCGGTAGTGGCATCTATGGAACTGGGGGGTGCATCTTAGACTTGGACGGTTTGCAGACGAGGCATTTATCGCAATGGGCTTTCACATCTCGGCGCTGACATGGCCAATAGAAGTGTTCCTTAAGCATACTTAAGGTTTTGTCAACACCAAAAAGCCCCATCAATCCGCCACCATGGGCCTCTCTCAGCAGAAGTTCTCGAACTGATCCTCCGGGGATGCAAAGACGCTTGTCCTTGAAGAAAAATCAATCAAACAAATGGAATCGGCTGTATTTGCCCTGACCATGTTCCTTGAAAGGATCCTAGAAGTCGTGATTTCAGCATAGAGGTCCTTGAGAATTTCACAGCCCATGACCTTTAACTTTATGACCGAAATCAGACTGTGTCTGCGGGATAATGCATCAGCGACGATATTATTGGCGCCCTTCTTGTACTTAATGACGTAAGGGAATGTTTCGATAAACTCCAGCCATCGAGCATGTATTTTCTTGAGCATCATCTGACCCTTAATGTTGCCAGATAATGTTGCCAGGTCTGCAAGGCTCGTACCAACACGTAGAGCTCTTTGTCGTACGTAGGATAATTTAAAGCCGCTCCGCTTAATTTTTCACTAAAGTAGGCAATTGGTTTTCCACCCTGTGTCAGGACTGCTCTAATGCCTACACCTGAAGCATCACACTCGATTTCAAAAGTCTTATCAAAATTTGGCAATGTAAGGACAGGTGCGCGTGTGAGACGCTCCTTCAACAACTGGAATGACTTGTCTTGTTCCGGACCCCACTTGAAATCTTGGTTCTTCTTGATGGTCGATGTCAATGGGCTGGCAATCGTACTGAAATCTCGTACAAACCGTCGATAGAAGCTTGCTAGTCCATGAAAATTCTGAACTTGGCTGGCATTAGTCGGCGTGGGCCACTCCTGAATTGCTCGAATCTTTTCTTCGTCTACTTGAAGTCCATACGAGTTCACGACGAATCCAAGGAAAACAACCTGATCCATGCAGAAAGTACACTTTTTAAGGTTCGCGTACAACTGCTCTTTCTGGAGTCTCACAATTACAGTCACCAAGTGCTCCAAGTGATCCGAGTAGGATGCACTACGAGTATGTCGTCGAATTAGACCACAACAAATTTTCCAATGAATGGCCAGAGGACTTGATTCATGAGACGCATGAAGGTGCTTGGTGCATTGAACATGCTGAAGGCTGTCTTCCACTCATCTCCTTCTCGCATCCAAACTTGATGATATCCACTTTTTAAATCGATTTTGGAGAAGATAGAAGCTCCATTTAATTCATCTAACATGTCGTCGAGTCGTGTAATAGAGTGCCGATACTTGATAATGATGTTGTTGATAGCGCCACAGTCGACGCACATTTGCCAGCTTCCATCCTTTTTTGGCACTAGGAGGACGGGAACTGCACAAGGACTAAGGATTTCTCTGACGTAGCCTTGAGCCATGAGATCTTGAACCTGTCGTTCGAGTTCTTTGGCTTCCTCCGGAGTAACCTTGTAAGCGGGTTTGTTCGGCAATTGGGCTCCGGGAATGAGGTCGATATGATCATCAATGCCTCTGAGGGGTGGCAACCCTGGAGGGATCTCGTCTAGGAAGACGTCTGAGTATTTATCCAATAAGGATTGAACATCCGCGGGCAGAATGCGGCTAGTGGCCTCAGATGCGCTCAATACCTCTCTGTATAGCATCATTATGAGCTGAGTGCCTGTGATGCTAACCGCCTTCCTCATATCTGCTATGTTGACGAGGAAGTTTTCTTCCGAGCATGCTGGTATTACGCCATTTTGGATTGCATCCCGTGCACTTCTTACGGAGACATATGTGCTAGATTGTACCTACGCTTATCATGGATGAATGAGTAGAAGTTTGTGCTTCCATTATGCGTAGTCTCTTTATCGAATTGCCAGGGTCGTCCCAATAGGAGATGTCTGACAGACATGGGGACGACGTCGCACAAAACTTGATCCTGATACTGTCCTATGCTGAAGGAAACTCGGACCTGGTCGGAGATATACAGCTCCGTCTTGTTCTTAAGCCACCTAAGTCTGTAGTGTTTCAGATATTTATTTAATGGTAGCCCAAGTTTTTTTACCATGTACTTGCTGGTAGCATTGGTGCAGGAGCCACCGTCGATGATGAGGGAACACACTTTTCCTAGGATGGTGCATTTTGAGTGAAAAATGTTTTCACGCTGCTCAATCTCCTCTTGCTCTAACCTCGAGCTGACAACTCTCCTGATCATTAACATCTCTCCCGAGTCAGCTATTCTACTTCTCCTTCAGACATTGGGTCAGCCGTGGAAGGATCCTCCTCTTGCTCGTCTGCTGAGTCGTAATCTCCGAAAGCAGTCAAGACCATAGTCCTTTGTGCACTAAGAGTGTTGCCTCATTAAAACCTTCTCAAGAAAACCCAGTGGGACAAAACCGAAGATGGGAAAAAGAGTACAATTTCTTAGCACGTCTTTTGGTGTCTTTATCGAATGGTGATGGTAAAGACACCGGAGGTAGAAGAGTCTTCGAGTAGGAACCTTGGTGGGCTTCTGATCCGTCTGGTGGGCATTAATACATGGGGTCTGCTCTTTCCATTAGCTGGTTAAACTTGTCTCCCAAGGCTCGAGCCTTGGAACGTGTCAGTGGTCCTGGTGGAACTCGTGGTGCAATCGTTGGTATGATGTCCTCATCAGGGATGCTCTTGTAGCTGCATGCTACTTGATTAATAGGACTCCTACAAAAGTCTTGGATGACCTGTCTCCATTTGAGGTACTAAACAAAACTAGACCTAATATTGACCACTTAAGAATTTTTGGTTGTGTTTGTTTTGTATTAGTTCTAAGGGAGCAAAGGAACAAGTTGGACCCAAAGAGTACCAAAGCTATGTTTATTGGATATTCCTCTACCCAGAAAGGATACAAATATTATGATCCAAAGACTAGAAGAGTCTTGGTATCCAGAGATGTCAAATTCCAAGAATCCAAAGGTTTTTATGAAGAAGGAATTTGGAATCAATTCAAGGACATATCCACAACAAAATCTGACCAAGCTTAAAACTTGAGGAGGATCTTAGAGAGCATTGGTATATTTTCACCTCATGTTCAGCAGCCCACTGCTCCTCAGCCTGAACCAGCCATGACCTATAACCGCCAGCCAGCCGCTGCAAACCCAGCCAAGCCGCGGCGATCCACACCATTCGGCCATCTACACCAACCGTAGCCTGGTGTCTTCAGTTCTCCTGTTCTTCCTCCTCTTGAACATGGGGGGAGAGACATCTACTCATGTCCAACAAGACTAAACAGGAGAAAAATCAATTCTGGTCTCAGCTTCCAAAAGATCAAGAGAAGTACATACTCCTATTGAAGATTTAGGTGAAGAAGAGGATCATATCCAAGAAGCTCCATCTACTGTCCTGAGAAGGAGCACAAGACAAAGGAAACCACCAGTGTTCTACAATGGGAATGTTGTGATTCATTATGATCAGAGAGTTTGTAATATTGCTCACTTACCTAATAATCATATTGCTTTCATTTCAAGTCTTGATAAGGAGTAGATTCCAAAGACAAATGAGGAAGCTATGACCAAGAAGGAATGGAGGGAAGCTATCCTAGCTGAGAAACAAGACACTTTACCTAAAGAAAAAATGGCTGTAAGTTCTAAGTGGATTTTTACCATTAAATACAAAGCAATGGTGAAATTGATAGATATAAAGCTAGGTTGGTGGCTAGAGGTTTTACTCATACATATGGTGAGGATTATAGGGATACCTTTGCACCTGTATCTTAGCTTCATTCTGTTAATGTTTTTGTTTCTCTTGCTACTAATCTTGAGTGGAGTTATGGCAAATGGATGTTAAGAATGCATTATTGCAAGGTGAACTAGAAGAAGCTGTATACATGTCACCTCCACCAGGTCTAGAGGAGGAGGTAGGAAGAGGCAACATTCTTAGGCTGAGGAAGGCCATTTATGGCCTTAAATAATCTTCAAGAGCTTGGTATCACAAGCTAAGTGTAACATTGATGGATATAGGCTTCAAAAGATCTGAAGTTGAACATACCCTTTTTACACTAAAAAGCAAGGAAGGTATTGTGATAATTCTTATTTATGTAGATGATATAATCATATCTGGTAGTGATAGTGCTGGTATTGCATCTACTAAAGATTAATTGAAGAGTGTCTTTGATATTAAGGATCTAGGAGAACTTAAATATTTCTTAGGAATTGAAGTGTGTAGATTCAAGGAATGTCTTTTTTATCTCAAAGGAAATATGTTGTAGATGTACTAACCTCTACAGGTATGATGGAAGCTAAACCAGCTAAAACACCCTTAGAAGAAGATTATAAAATCGGATCTAAGGGGGAGCTAGAGGAGTAAATTGATTTTCATGATCCTAAGCTCTATAGGAAAGTGGTTGGTAAGCTTATTTGTCTAACCATCACAAGACCAGATCTATGTTTTGCTGTGAATCAGATATCTCAACACATGCAAAGTTCAAAGATGAGACATTGGGAGATGGCTAAGCGGATTCTAAGATACCTAAAAGGCACTCATGAACAAGGTATATGGATGGGTTGCAATAAAAACACAAATGTGGTTGGTTATTGTGATGCAGATTGGGCAGGAGATAGGGAGGATAGGAGAAGTACCACAGGCTATTGTACTTTCATAGGAGGGAACTTTGTGACTTGGAAAACCAAGAAGCAAAAGGTGGTGTCATGCTCTAGTGCATAATCAGAATATAGAGCAATGAGAAAGCTCACAACTGAATGCATTTGGCTGAAGAAAATCTTGGAGGATCTTTCTGTGAAGTATGAAGATCCTATCACCATCCATTGTGTTAATCAGACTGCTATACACATAGCCTCCAATTATGTGTTCCAAGAAAGGACCAAGCATATAGAAGTAGTCTGCCACAAAGTAAGGGAAGCCATTGGGAAGAGAATCATCTTGCCTTGTTATACAAGGAGTGAGGATCAACTAGCTGATGTGTTCACCAAGGCAACAACTCTGAAGAATGACGCCTCCAGCTATCCAAGGCTTGGATTTATGACCATTCCACACCAATGATACCAACATGGAGTGTTATATTATTTTTATCTAGAAAAGTTTTTGTCCCAATTGAGTTTTCCTTCTTTAGGTTTTTAATGAGGTAATGCTTCATGGTTGCAAGCTTAGACATTCTCCATGTCTTAAGCTTAAGGGGGGAGTGTTGGAATGAAGAAGAAATGATGAATTTAGAAAGCCCTTGAAGCATTCTATATATGGCGTGAGTTACTTAGTCAAAGGGTAATGTCTAGCTGGAACGGGTCGGCAGTGTATGGGACGGTCGAGGCGCGGTCTGGTGGATGGTCGGACGTGGTCGAGCGGGAAGGTGGACGATCGGATGTGGTCAAGTGGAACGGCTGGAACGGGCCACTTGGACGCGGGATGGTCGGACGTGGTCAGGTCGGGTCCTCTCCGGTTCTACTCTCAAAAGAGCATGCTGAGCTTATCTCCTAAGGCTTTCCTCATGGACCGCGTAAGATGTCCTGGTAGAATGACTGGTGCAATGCCTGGCTCGATGTCCTCATCATTCCCTCCCTCTTGAAGTGCTTTGGTCTCCAAACCGAAGTCCTCACCTGCATCAAACAACTCTAAGTCATAAACATTGAACGTACTAGACACGTTATACTCACCTGGAAATTTGAGCTGGTAGGCGTTGTCGTTTATTTTCCGAAGGACGGGGAATGAACCGTCTCCCCGTGGTGCAAGCTTGCTCTTCCGTCGTTGGGGAAATCTCTCTGGTCGCAGATGTAGCCAAACCCAATCTCCCTCCTTTAAAACTATGTGCCTGCGGCCACTGTTGGCGTTCTTGACGTTCTGGATGTTCCGTTGTTTCAGGTTTCCCTTGGTCTCTTCATGAAGACGCTTGGTGTAGTCTGTCTTTGCTTCTTCCTCGAGATTGATGGCTCTCCCAATGGTACGGGTGTGAACTCTATATGCGTGGTCGGGTTGAAGCCGTAGACGAATTCAAAAGGAGAACGCTTCGTGCCGGAGTGTGTAGCCCTGTTGTAATCGAACTCGACGTAAGGAAGGCACTCCAACCAATACTTTAAGTTGCAGCTGATTGTTTGCTTTCAAGGTCTGGGATAAGGTCCGGTTGACGACTTCTGTCTGTCTGTCAGTCTGTAGATGGTATGCGGTGGAAAACAAGAGGTTGGTGCCTAATTTGCGCCACAATGCTCGCCAGAAGTGTCTGAGGAACTTGGTGTCGCGGTCTGATACTATGGTCCGGAGAATGCCGTGCAGTCGTACTATCTCCTTGAAGAACAGGTCGGCAGTCTAGCTTGTGTCATTGGTCTTGTTGCAAGCAATGAAGTGTGTCATCTTGGAAAATCGGTCGACCACTACGAAGATGGAGTCCTTGTGGTTTCTTTTCGGCAGGCCTAAAACGAAATCCATGGAAATGTCCGTCCAGGGCGCATATGGGACTGGTAACGACATGTAAGGACCCTGCGGATGCATCTTGTATTTAGCCCGTTTGCAGATAACGCACCTTGCGCAGTGTGTCTCTACATCTCGTCGCTGGTGTAGCCAGTAGAAGTGCTCCTTAAGCATGCTTAAGGTCTTGTCAATGCTAAAGTGATCCATGAGACCTCCTCCGTGGGCCTATCTGAGAAGCAGTTATCGAATTGATCCTCTCGGAATGCAAAGTCGCTTGTCCTTAAAGAGGAACCTGCCGTGAAAGAAGAATCGGCTGTAGTTGCCCTTGCCGTGCTCCAGGTAGGCCTGAGTGAAATCTGCGTTGTCAGCGTACATGATGCGAATCAGGGATGCCGGGTCGACCAGGTGAACACACGGACGAGTAAAAGAGCATCCGGACGAGGAGTTGGTCGGAATATCGACCGTGGCCGTGACCAAGGCGTGAACCAGGGTGAGGTTCTACCCGACCAAGCGGCCATGAGTGAAGACACTGGCCCGGGTGAACATGGCCTAGACCAGACGCGTGCCGATGCCTCCGGCCCGTTCCATGATCAAGCCTCCGAGCCTGACCAAGACCAAGCGACCGTTCCTCCTCTTGACCAGATGACCGGACCCGCACCTCTTCAGCAACAACCTCAACATGGCCTTGACCGCATCTACACTCGGCCGTGGACTGACTCGACCGGGTCCATCGACCCATGGGTCATTCCAGAAGGGCCCTTGACCCGTGCTAGGACCAGAGCGCTTCAAGACCAGATTGGTGCGTTCATCAGCACATCCAGGCCGCCTGAACATCACATAGGTATGGTGCTTAGGCTTTGTGCAAATTGACTTATGCGAATGGGAAGAGATTGCATTTGTGTGCTCTTTTTCCCTCTTTTGGGTTTTTCCCATTGGGTTTTTCCAAAAGGGGTTTTTAATGAGGCCCAAATGTAATCTCCCATGTCCATTTGCATAAAGCCCTTTGCTAATGAGTTTAAGTCCAATTTGTGATCCGGCCCATACTTTTTTTCAGCCTTGTTTCGAAATGATTTTCAAACTTCCTTTGACTATGTTGTAATCCGCGTAGAAGCATGGGAATTTGTGCCTTCCATGCAGGCTTTGACCGTTGTAACTTAGGCTATATCCTCTCTGGATCTGTCACTTGTGAGATCATCGAGTTTTTTTTATGAAAAGTTTCTTTGCAAACAAAAGAATTCGATCTCTTCTCTTTGGAATCTTCTTGGTGTGTCATATCCTTGAAGTGCCTTTGATTTCCTTTGTTTATCTCATTGGTGTGTCATATCCTTTGAGAAACAAAGCCGGTTCCACAAAATCCCATCACCATCTTGTTTGAATTCGCTGGATTCTTTCCATTCTTCATAACATCTGTTCAACTCCTATTCTTTCCCGTGAACCTCATCCGCTGCAAATCCATTGTCTAGCCCTTGCTCAGCTTGGTGCCGTGACTGGGTTATGGTCCTGCCTCCCCAGGATCATATCAAGTGGTATCAGAGCAAACATCAGGCTGAGTCCCCTCTATCTCTCGTTTACTTGTTCTTTTCTAAAGTGACCATTAACCTTCTATCCATCCGTGTTAGATCTAACATTTCTGTGTGTTCTCCTTGAACATTTGACTTGTTCTTAGTGTTTCCATGGCAGGTGAGGAGTCAGAATCAGAAGGGGAGTCAAACCACACTCGCCTGTTGGATGAACTCACCATGCGGATGAACAATATGATGGAGGAGCGGTTCATCTCCATGCAGGCTGGTCTGAGAGATGGTCTGCGTGAGGATATCAGGCACATCTTTCCAGAGCCAAGACCAGACAGAAGGCGTGCCTTGTTCCAGGAGCCGGATCTACCGCGACCAGTTCCATCTCCCAGGGCATCCACCCAACTTGCCGGATCACAAGGACAGCGAACCAGAACGCCTGGCCTGGGGGAAGAGGTGTCTTCCATTAGGAATCCGGCTGACCAAAGTTTCCTTGGGGATGAAGCGGACGCACATCTATACCCTAGTGACTACTCAGATCGCAGCCAAAGGAGACCTAGGCGTGCGCATAGACAACCACCACCCCAAGACAGCATTCACAACTTGAGGCTGAAGATTCCAGCCTTCCATGGCAAAAATGATCCCACGGCTTTTCTTGAATGGGAGCAAAAGATGGAATTAGTCTTTAACTGTCAATATTTTTCAGATTATAATAAGGTTAATGTGGCAGTGACTGAATTTTATGACTATGCTCTCAGTTGGTGGGACCAGATGGTGATTTCCAGAAGACGCAATGGGGAACCTCCCATTGATACATGGCAGGAGGTGAAGTTGGTCATGAGAAAGCGCTTTGTGCCTTCACACTTCCACCGTGACTTGCACTTAAGACTGAGGCAACTGAGTCAGGGCAGCCGTGGGGTGGAAGACTATTTCCAGGAGATGGAAACCTTGTTGATAAGAGCAGGAGTAACTGAAGATCGTGAGGCTACTATGTCACGGTTCCTAGGCGGTCTCAACAGGGACATACAGGACCGCTTAGAGCTTCAGCACTATGTGGAGCTTGAGGAGCTACTTCACAAGGCCATCTTGATAGAACAACAGCTTAAAAGAAGAAGTACTAACCGCACTTCTTTTGGCGCAGGTACTTATGGAAACATGCCTAGCTTTGGACGAGACTTCAAAACCACACGGCCCGCGGAACCAAAGGTGGCACCCACTAGACCCGAACCCCAACCAACCGTCAACAAATGGGACAAGAACAAGGCGCAGGAGAAGCCCACGCGGTCTAGGGATGTTAAATGCTTTAAGTGTCAAGGCTTGGGCCACTATGCCAGTGAGTGCGTGAACAAAAAGGTGATGGTGCTCTTGGAGAATGGGGAGGTCCTATCTGATGATGAGGCAGAGGACCAGGAGCCAATCTATGATCCATGTGAAGATGAGGTAGAAGAGCTTCCGGTTCAGGGCCAGTTGCTGGTCACTCGGCGTGCACTCAGGGTACAAACCAAAACCAAAGACCCGGACCAGAGAGAGAACCTGTTCCACACGCGGTGCTTCGTCAAAGGCAAGGTGTGTAGTCTCATTGTGGATGGGGCAGCTGCACCAATGTGGCTAGCGAGAGTATGGTCAAGAAGCTTGGCTTAGAAGTCACTAAGCATCCGCGACCCTATCTCTTGCAATGGCTCACTGAGGCTGGGGAACTCCGCGTAACACAGCAGGTCAAGGTGCCCCTAGAGATTGGCAGCTACAAGGATGAGGTGCTTTGTGACGTGCTACCCATGGAAGCTGGTCACATCCTGCTGGGGAGACCTTGGCAGTCTGACCGTAGGGTCATCCATGATGGGTACACAAATAAACACCACTTCACCCATCAGAACCGCAAGGTAACTCTCATTCTCATGACACCTCAAGAGGTATATAAGGACCAACTGATGTAAGCCTGGTCGACCAAAGTCATCACCCGGTTGATGGTGCGGACGCGGGACGGGACGACCAGCCGGATGGAAATGCGGAGGAGGAACTTGTGCAGCTGAACCAAGACGTTGAGGTTGGCCCGGGACGTGGCCAACATAGCAAGCCGATCGATTCATGGAACGTGGGACAGGACTTGGCGTCGATCCAAGGTGGAACCAGAAAGACGACCCGGCCATCAACACAGGCGTCGACCCGTGCGTCGGTACACGCTTCGGGGCGTGCTTCTACCAAGCCTTCGATCGTTCCGACTACGTCTTTGACCCCGCCTTCAGCCCGTGTCCCGATTTCAACCGCGACCACAACACCAATGCCTGATCCAGCTGAAGCATCACCAGACAATGACCCAACGACACATCCTACTCACGATGCTTCGACCAGCCTTGCCCCGGACCCATGGACCATTCCACTCGGTCCAATGACCCGCGCCCAGACCAAGGCTCTACAACAATCTATTGGGTTGTTCTTGACCCATTCCTTGTCCAATTTTGTTTAAGTCCATTGACTTGGTCCATGGACTTATGAGTTTGGGATTAAGGGCCCATTTGGTTCCCTTTTCCCATGTGAGGTTTTTCCCATTGGGTTTTTCTCACATGGGTTTTTAATGGGGCCTGATGGACCTTTAAAATGATCAAGCCCATAAGTTTGTGAACCTGAAGCCATTGGCATGACCCGGCCCAGTTCTTGTATGCGTGTGTCTTTTGGGGGAATTGTGTAGTCTTAGGTTGACTACTTGGTTTTCTGTGCCAAGCATGCATGATCTTTTGACCATGCATTTCGAATTCTAAGACTGTATAATTGTTTGCCCGTGGCCATTTTGAAGGTTAAATCGAATTGAATCCAGAAACTTTGTTGTTTGAAACAAGTGTTCAAATTCGGTTCATCTCTTGCAAATCCTTCTAGTGTGTTATATCTAGTTTGTTTGCAAAACCCTTGTTTAAGATCTGGTGTGTCATATCCAAGTCTTGCAAGTTTGGTGTCTCAAAGATCTTCACCCCTTTGAGAAGTCATCAATTCGATCCATTGTGTTCTTGTTCATCTTTCCTTTAAAACCGCTTCATATCTCCTCATTCTTCTTCACTTGTTCATTGAATCCGCTTTCAATCTAACCTTCGCCCCCTTTCTAAGCCGCTTCATCTGCCTTGACCCCCCCCTGTAACTTGCCCGGTTGGACCGTGCCTGAACCTCCACTTCCCTTGTCTTGACCTTCTGCGCCTGGCTCGCCTGCTGGTGATCTTGGAGTTGCGTGATCCTTCCCACGAAGCTCACGTCACCAACTCTATCTTAAACAGCAAAAGAAGCAAGATAGCAGCACGTTAGAACCTAAGTGTAAAACCAATTTCTTTATCAAAGCAAGTGGAGCTTATAAGAACTTGGATAGCCATAGACCTGTTTTCTTGTTATACTATAAGGAGGCATGCCTCCATGCTACTAACCCCAAGCCGGCTTTGCCGAGCAAGTTGTCTGATCTTCTACAAGATTATTTAGATGTGTTTCCTGAGGAGTGTCCTCCAGGTCTTCCTCCCATCCGTGGGATTGAACACCAGATAGACCTTGTGCCTGGAGCGGCTCTTCCTAACCGTCCTGCCTATAGGACTAATCCGGTTGAAACTAAGGAGATTCAGGCACAAGTGGAAGAACTCCTAAGGAAAGGGCACATCCGGGAGAGCCTAAGCCCATGTGCTGTCCCAGTCCTGTTGGTTCCTAAAAAGGATGATGGAGTTAGTGTGGATCAGAAGAAGGTCAAAGCCATTCAAGAATGGCCTACACCAAAGAGCGTGAGTGAAGTCAGGAGCTTCCATGGCTTGGCTGGATTCTACAGGCGGTTTGTCAAGGATTTTAGTACCATTGCCGCCCCTTTAACTGAAATCATCAAGAAGGAAGTGGGGTTTAAGTGGGAACAACCTCAGGAACAGGCCTTCCAAACACTCAAGGATAAGCTTACTCACGCCCCCTTACTTGCTTTACCTGATTTTACTAACACTTTCGAAATAGAATGTGATGCATCAGGATTAGGGATTGGAGCTGTATTGATGCAAAAACACCGTCCCATAGCTTACTTTAGTGAAAAGTTGGGTGGTGCGACATTAAACTACCCTACTTATGATAAAGAGCTGTATGCTCTGGTAAGGGCGCTTCAGACGTGGCAGCACTACTTGTGGCCCAAAGAGTTTGTAATCCATACCGACCATGAATCCTTGAAACACCTCAAAGGGCAACAGAAACTCAACAAGCGCCATGCCAAGTGGGTAGAGTTCATAGAAACTTTTTCCTATGTTATAAAATACAAGCAGGGAAAAGAAAACATTGTGGCTGATGCATTGTCCAGGAGGTACACTCTACTCTCTACTCTTGAAGTTAAATTGTTGGGATTTGAGTATATTAAGACTCTTTATGAAACTGACCCTGACTATGGAGAGATCTATAAGTCGTGTGCTAAGAGTGCCACAGGAAGTTATTTTCAACAAGATGGATTTCTATTTTATGAGAATAGGCTTTGTGTGCCCAGATGTTCCCTCAGGGAATTGTTCATACGTGAGGCTCATGCTGGTGGGCTTATGGGGCATTTTGGGATAGCTAAGACCCTGGCCACTCTGAGGCAACATTTCTTTTGGCCACACATGTAAAAGGAGGTTGAGCGGATTTGTAACCGGTGTGCCACTTGTAAGATGGCCAAGGCCACATCCCAACCTCATGGTTTGTATCAACCTCTTCCTATCCCTACGAATCCGTGGACTGACTTGTCTATGGACTTCATTTTAGGTTTGCCTAGGACTAGACATGGGAAGGATTTTATCTTTGTCATTGTTGATAGGTTTTCTAAGATGTCTCACTTTGTGGTTTGTAGTAAAACCGATGATGCTAATCATATAGCTAGCCTTTTCTTTAGGGAAGTAGTGAGATTGCATGGAATGCCTAGGTCCATTGTATCTGATAGAGATACCAAGTTTTTAAGTCACTTTTGGAGAACTTTGTGGGCAAAACTAGGAACTAAGCTTTGTTTCTCCACTACATGTCATCCAAAGAGTGATGGGCAGACTGAGGTAGTGAATAGGACCTTAGGATCCTTGCTGAGAACCTTTGTTAGAAAGAATATTAGAACATGGGAAGATGCATTACCACATGTAGAATTTGCATATAACCATGCTGTTCATTCTGCTTCTAAGTTTTCACCTTTCCAAATTTTTTATGGTTTTAATCCTTTATCACCAATGGACTTACTACCTTTGCCTTTGAGTGAAAGAAAAAGTTTGGATGGCGAACAAAAGGCCCAGTTGGTACAGAAGATACATGCAGACGCTCGGGCCAATATTGAAGCTAAGACCAAGAAGTATGAAGAAGCAGCCAACAAAGGCCGCAAGAAGGTGGTTTTTCAACCAGGAGACCAAGTGTGGATACACTTAAGGAAGGAACGCTTCCCTGTTGAACGGCGCTCCAAACTCCTCCCAAGAGTTGATGGCCCCTTCACCATCATCAAACGCTTGAATGACAACGCCTATGTCTTGGACCTACAAGGTAAGTATGCCATCAGCTCAAGCTTTAATGTTGCTGACCTCATTCCTTTTTGTGCAGATAATTCGGATTTGAGGACAAATCCTTTTCAAGATGGGGGGAATGATGCGAACCAGGGATGCCGGGTCGACCAGGTGAACACACGGACGAGTAAAAGAGCATCCGGACGAGGAGTTGGTCGACCGTGGCCGTGACCAAGGCGTGAACCAGGGTGAGGTTCTACCCGACCAAGCGGCCATGAGTGAAGACACTGGCCCGGGTGAACATGGCCTAGACCAGACGCGTGCCGATGCCTCCGGCCCGTTCCATGATCAAGCCTCCGAGCCTGACCAAGACCAAGCGACCGTTCAACCTCTTGACCAGATGACCGGACCCACCTCTTCAGCAACAACCTCAACATGGCCTTGACCGCATCTACACTCGGCCGTGGACTGACTCGATCGGGTCCATCGACCCATGGGTCATTCCAGAAGGGCCCTTGACCCGTGCTAGGACCAGAGCGCTTCAAGACCAGATTGGTGCGTTCATCAGCACATCCAGGCCGCCTGAACATCACATAGGTATGGTGCTTTGGCTTTGTGCAAATTGACTTATGCGAATGGGAAGAGATTGCATTTGTGTGCTCTTTTTCCCTCTTTTGGGTTTTTCCCATTGGGTTTTTCCAAAAGGGGTTTTTAATGAGGCCCAAATGTAATATCCCATGTCCATTTGCATAAGGCCCTTTGCTACTGAGTTTAAGTCCAATTTGTGATCCGGCCCATACATGTTTTCAGCCTTGTTTCGAAATGATTTTCAAACTTCCTTTGACTATGTTGTAATCCGCGTAGAAGCATGGGAATTTGTGCCTTCCATGCAGGCTTTGACCGTCGTAACTTAGGCTATATCCTCTCTGGATCTGTCACTTGTGAGATCATCGAGTTTTTTTTATGAAAAGTTTCTTTGCAAACAAAATAATTCGATCTCTTCTCTTTGGTATCTTCTTGGTGTGTCATATCCTTGAAGTGCATTTGATTTCCTTTGTTTATCTCATTGGTGTGTCATATCCTTTGAGAAACAAAGCCGGTTCCACAAAATCCCATCACCATCTTGTTTGAATTCGCTGGATTCTTTCCATTCTTCATAACATCTGTTCAACTCCTATTCTTTCCCGTGAACCTCATCCGCTGCAAATCAATTGTCTAGCCCTTGCTCAGCTTGGTGCCGTGACTGGGTTATGGTCCTGCCTCCCCAGGATCATATCAGTACAGCTCTTTGATCATTTCAAATTCCATAACTTTTGACTCCATGACGGAAATCAAACTGTATCTGCGGGATAAGACGTCAACCAAGTTGTCCATACACTCCACAACAAAATGGAGTAGATGAGAGGAAGAACAGAGATTTGATGGAAGTTGTGAGAACAATGATGTTCCACAAGAAGGTTCCCAAATGATTTTGGGGTGATGCTCTAGTAGCTGCATGCTACTTAATCAATAAAATTCCAACTAAAGTTATAGATGATTTATCTCCCTTTGATGTATTAAACAAAACTAAGCATAATATTGAATACTTAAGACTATTTGGGTGTGTTTGTTTTGTTTTAGTACCAGGAGAACTTAGGAACAAGCTGGAACCAAAGAGCACCAAAGCCATGTTCATTGGGTATTCTCCTACACAAAAGGGATACAAATGCTACAATCCAGAGACTAGAAGAGTCTTAGTATCCAGAGATGTCAAATTCCAAGAGTCCAAAGGATTATATGAAAGAAACTTGGGAATAATTCAAAGACATCTCAACAACAAGACATAAGCAAGCTGAGAATATAAGAAGAATCTTGGAAAGCATTGGCATAGTCCCTCCTCAGGAGCACCTAGCCCAGTTCCTCCTTACCAAGCACCAAAACCAGGTCAAGAACAATCAGGTTTTATACTGTCACGGTCTGCACCAAGACTGGTCCAGACCGAGCCGTGTTCACCCAGGCACGACCCAGGCATGACCCAGGCATGACCCATGTACAACCCAGGCATGACCCAGGTACAACCCAGGCACGACCGAGGCATGATCTCGCACCAATGGTCTCTCGGCAAGAACCGGGCTCGAACTCGTCCTGGCCCGCTCCATCTTCATAAGCTCCATCTTCATAAGCTCCATCTGTGGCTCCATCCTCCACCCGGCCTCGAACAAGATCACAGTCGAGGAAAGCACCGACATCAACCCCGGCGCGGCCTTCTCTCTTACACAGCCATTCACCTCCTCTTGGTCATGAGGGGGGTCAGGAATATACACATGATCAAAAGGAGGATTCAGAAGGAGATATTTTAGTCTCAGCTTCAAAAAGGACAAAAGACATCCAACCTAACCTTGTGAATGCTCTAGAAGGACAAGAAAATGAGGAATCAGCTGTTGTTCTTAGAAGAAGTATAAGGCAGAAATTCTCACCCAACCTCTACTACCACAACAATGTAGTGGTTCACCTTGATCAGGGAGTGTGTAATCTAGTTCATATACCTGATTCTCATGTTGCATTTACTGTTATCCTTTATAAAGAGCAGATTCCAAAGACCTATGAGGAAGAAATGAAGATAAAGGAGTGGAGAGAAGCAATTCAAGCTGAAACACAAGCTATGGAGAAGAACCAAACCTATGCGCCAGTTACTCTTCCAAAAGGGAAAAAGAATGTAAGTTCTAAATGGATCTTCACCATTAAATATAAAAGCAATGGTGAGATAGATAGGTATAAAGATGGGTTGGTGGTTAGTCGATTCACACAAATTTATGGTGAATATTATAGGGATACCTTTGCTCTTGTAGCTAAATTACACTCATTTAATGTTGCTTTATCTCTTGCTGCTAACCTTGATTGAAAGTTATGGCAAATGAATGTTAAGAATGCATTCTTACATGGTGATTTAAAAGAGGAAGTGTACATGACACCACCACCAGATCTAGAAGATCAAGTAGGTGGCGGCAATACACGGAGACTAAGATAAGCTATTTATGGCTTAAAATAATCTCCAAGAGCTTGGTACCATAAGCTGAATGAGACCTTAAAGGACAAAGGCTTCAAAAGGTCAGAAGTTGAACACACTCTCTTTACACTTCAGAGTAAGGAAGGTATTTTGGTTATACTCATTTATGTGGATGACATAATCATATCAGGGAGTGATAAAGTAGGCATTGATTCTACTAAAGCTTATTTAAAGAGTATATTTGATATTAAGGATCTAGGTGAACTTAAATACTTCTTAGGAATTGAAGTGTGTAGGTTTAAGGAAGGTCTCTTCTTATTGTGGACTTACTAACCTCTACAGGTATCATGGAAGCTAAACCAGCTAAGACACCCCTAGAAGAAAGTTACAAGATAGAACCTGAGGGGGAGCTAGGAAATGATGAGTTCCATGATACAAAGCTGTATGGGAAAGTGGTTGGTAAGCTTATATACTTAACCATCACTAGACCTGACTTGTGTTTTGTTGTGAATCAGGTGTCTCAACATATGCAAGACCCAAAGATAAGGCATTGCGACATGATCATGTGCAAGGTATATGGATGAGTTGTAATGGAAACAAAAAATTTGTAGGTTATTGTGATGCAGATTGGGCAGGAGACAGAGAATATAGGAGAAGCACAACCGTCTTTTGCACCTTCATAGGAGGTATTCTTATGACTTGGAAGACTAAGAAGCAGAAGGTTGTATCTTGCTTTAGTGTAGAAGCTGAATACAAGGCTATGAGGAAACTTACTACATAATGCATTTGGCTGAAGCAACTTCTCTTTGACATTCTTGGCATGAGCTTGAAGTCTCCTATCACTGTCCATTGTGATAATCAAGCATCTATACACATGGCATCTAACTCTGTGTTTCATGAAAGAACCAAGTATATTGAGGTGTATTGCCATAAGGTGAGAGAAGCTATTGGAAATGGAATCATCTTACCTTGCTACAATCGAGTGAGGATCAACTAGCAGATGTGTTCAGCAAGGCTACTACACTGAAGACTGGCGGCTCTATATACCCAAGGCGCGGCCTCATTCTATTCCTTAACACTGATCCTGATCATGGAGTGTTATACTCTTTTTCCCTAGAAAAGGTTTTGTCCCAATTGAGTTTTCCTTCTTTAGGTTTTTAATGAGGTAAGCTTCATGGTTACAAGCTTAGCCACTCTCCATGACTTAAGCTTGAGGGGGAGTGTTGTAATGAAGAAAAATGATGAAAATAAAGAAAAGAAATTAAGAAAGTGTGCCTTAGATTCTAAGTAGACGCCATGTGTCCAAAGGCAGTGGTTTAGGCTTGTTTGTGATTAATGATATGTTATCCTTGTAACCAAACATGTATTAGGCTATCTTAGTATCTAAACAAGACTGACTGGATTAGTATGAATAGCTATATCTCTTCATTTGTAAGCAAGAAATTCATTTTCTAAAATCTCTATAATAATCATTTTCACTTTTCTCTCTAATCTCTCTCTCTCTCTCTCAATCTATAAATCTCTAAATCTTTTAACCTCATAATCTTTCAATCCCGGGATAAGGACTCCAAAGACGTACTAAGGAATTGTACTCTTTTTTCTATCTTCGATTTTGTACCAGTGGCAACACCCTTAGTGTGCACTCGGACTTGGGCTTGATCATCATTTGGAAGCCCAAGAGACTTAGGCCATTTATCTATTTTATTTATGGCACTTGGGCCCGCGCCAAGCCCATAAGGCCCGCGGCCCAAGCTATCTATTTTTACACTTCTTGTTGTTTTTATTTAAACTTCATGTTGTTTATTTTTAAACATCATTTTGTTCACTTCAATGGCAGAAACCTTAGACTTAGACTTTATATAAGCCAATTCTCTTTCATTAATACAATTCAGACTTTAAAAAGAAATTAAAACCCTACTCTATTTGTTCTTGACGGCGCCACCTTAAGTCTCTAAGTGTGGTTCTCGTGAATTCCAACCTCCACGGTTCGAAGTCTCCTTGGTGTATTACGGACAGTACCATTGTCTGTGTGGTCCAGTTCGCTCCCCGTACAGCACCCGCTTTGATCGAGTCTCTTTCGAACTCACTCCCGTTCCCACTGGTCTTCGATCGAGCCTCTCTCGTAGCACAGTTCCCAGGCCCGCACCAGTGAACCTCCCTTGATTCCTCCCGCGCCCGTGGTTACATCATCTGGTATCAAAGCTGAAAGCTCCTAGTACCCGGTTGATTTTATCCCCTTTGCTTTTGTTGATTTTTTCCTTTTGTTTTGCTTGTTTGAACTTCTTACTTTGATTTGTTTTCTCTCTTTCCCTGCAAGATGAAAACAAGCAGGAAATCAAGTCACATAAGAGTAAAAAAAACAACAAAATACATATCCTAGAACCGCTACCACAAAACCAAAACCAACCAGGTTCCATCGTTTCCTTACCTTGTTCTTTCTATCCGTTTAAGTTAAATAAAAAGGAGTAGACAGATCATTGCTTGTTTGTTTGTTTTCTTGCTTGTTTGTTTTTCTATTAAGTAAAAAAAAAAAATAAAGCTTGTTGAAAACGACCTAGGGCTTGACTAGAAACACACGTTTCACTTGAATTCACCCTGTTTTGCGTGAGTAATCCTCTTACCAAATCACCATCTTTATATGAACACCACAATGCTTGAATTTCCTGTGTGATGATCCTTGCAAGTCCCCTAAGCAAATAAGTTACCCGCGCTTTAACCTTCGCAAGCGCGACAGCACCGCCGCTCTTAAAACTAGAATCCTGAAACCCGCGCCTTTTAGCACCTAGCCCAAGGCGGCCTCCCTGTAGAACTCTTCCATCCCTGTTCGCAGTTGATGAGGACATCAATCCAGTTTACAAGCCACAAAGCCCACCAGATGAGGCAGAGGTACATCTAGGCCCATTTAAGCCAGATAAGGAACATTGGAGGTTCCTTCTCAAAGATTTTTCCACCTCCGGTGTCTTTACCGACCAAAAGACATGCTAAGGAATTGTAATCTTTTTCCTATCTTCGACTTTGTCCCACTGGGTTTTCCGAAGAAGGTTTTAACGAGGCAATATCCTTAGTGTGCACGACGAAGAAGACTTGTTCACTCTGTTCCATCTTCCACAAGTCTTCAAGGCGTTCTATCAAGCTCCTAATTAGGCGCCATTTTTCATTAAAAATAAACTAAGTAAGAATTTGAGGATTTTAAGCCCATTAGGTATAAGCCCATTTAATTTTCCAGCAACTTAAACTTTATGTTGTTTTTATTTAGACTTCTTGTTGTTTGGGTTAAACATCATGTTGTTTACCCTAAGTTGTAACCAATGTAATAAAAAGCCTAAGTTATGAGTAATAATAATAAAGAATTTTCAAAAAATTAAACCTAGACATGTGTCTTACAAAAATCGGCGCCATCCTCTTCTAAGAGAGTTGCCATGAGCTTCCGACCTTGTTTTTGAAGCTTTCTTTGGAGTATCATAAGCCCCTTCCACAGCTTGTGTGGTCCCTTCGATCCATCCATTGTCTCCCTCTCTTCTGTCCAGCAGCCTGAGCTTCTCTGTGAAATACAGCCCACCAACGTTCTTACATCATCGGTTTAGAAAAAATTGTCATCCCTTGGATTAAACTAGTTTCCAAACCTGTAGGGAGAATTTTACAAACTAGAAAACACTTCCATTCTCGCGCCAAGACATGCTATTTTAGAATAGGAAGATTTCGCTTAAAGATAGTAAGTTAGGAATTTTTCCATAGCGCTAAAGAAATTTCCAAAACCGGTTTTTGGCAATCTTTTAGACTTAGGAAATTTCCATAAGAAGCCTAGGAAAATTTCCAAAAATTGATTTAGGAAAGAACCTAGGGATATAAAACTTCTATTTCTAGGATATGGAAGATTTTCATTCCTAGGTTTAGGCAAGTATCTAAATTAGGAAAGTTTCTATTTCTAGTATAGGAAAGTTTCCATTTTAGGGATTTTACGGATATTTCCATTTCTATTTTAGGATAATTTCAATTTTAGGAATATTTCTATTTCTAGTTTAGGAATGTTTCCATTTTTAGGATTTTTTCCATTTCTAGTTTAGGAAAGTCTCCGAATTAAGAAAACGTCCAATTCTAGATTAAGGATAGTTTCCTTCTTAAGATTCGCCAACCTCGAGAGCACTCATGACTACCGGCTCAGAAGCCTCAGAACGGCCCCAAGACTCAGGCGCAGTAATGCAGATGTTGAGCCAAATCGCATAGAGCGGTTAGAACAACCCGGTCCTCCAAGAAGACAAGACATCCCAGAAGCATCATAACGCGGAGAAGGGAGAAGTGGAGGAACTACCACGAATGGAAGGACCCAATCCGTACGCCCGTGACCCGCGAGACGAAGAACCACCCGACCTCTTAACCCATCTCGGCCCTGCATACCGGTACGACCGCGACCCCAGAACAACCGACCGACAGGCTCACTATCAAGCGCAAGATATTAAACTAAACCCGCCATCTTTCGCCGGAAAGGTTGACCCAGAGGCTTATCTAGACTTGGAACGACGGATGGAGTTGCTATTCGATTACTACATATACGAAGATCCGGGACGAGTAGCATTAGCGACCGCCCAGTTCACGGACCACGCTCTTACTTGGTGGGACCGTGAGGTAGCATACCAGAGGAGAAGCCGGTTCGGACCACTCACATTGTGGGAGGAGCTCATGCATCTAATGCGTATGAGATACGTACCCCTCAATTCCACTTTGAGCTACAGAGACCCAAGGCACTAAGACCGTGAACGAGTATTTCGTCGAATTCGAATATTTAAGAAACCGTCTTGAGATCACTGACTCCGCAGAGAGCCTGAATGCCCAATTCCTCGATGGACTTCAAGAAAAGATCGCCAGAAATATCATGAGGCAGCCCTATCATGATCTAGGAGAGCTTTTCCATCTCGCCAACCAAGTAGAACAAGCCAACAAGAGGAAGACCACTAGGTACCAACGACCCAAGCCTAGCTGGACCAAACCATATAACTGAAACATCGGCCCCAGCCCCAATCCCCGCGCTAAGACCAGGTGATGAGGACCTAATGTTAGAATGAAGAAGAATGATGAAGACAAAGAGAAGAAATGAAGAAAGTGTGCCTTAGACTCTAAATAGGCGCCATGTGTCCAAAGGGAGTGGCTTAGGCTTATTTGTGATTACTGATATGTTATCCTAGTAGCCAAACATGTATCAGGCTATCTTAGTATCCAAACATGCTAGACTAGTTTAGTATAAATAGTTATCTCTCTCTTTCTTTGTAAGAAAGAAATTCATTTAAAAATCTCAATAATAATCATTCTCACTTTTCTCTCTAATTTATATCTCTCTCAATCTAAAAAACTCTAAATCTCTTAATCTCATAATATTTCATAGTATAAGAGCCAGGTTACATCAATCTGGCATAAAAATTCCGCAGAATCTCTAACCTTTACTCGCGATTTCTTCTTACCTTCAAACGAGCACTGTCGCAGCTCTTCACGGGGTTTGATCAATTTTTCTCGCAAAACTCGGGATTTCTTGCCATTTTCTTTATCAAGGATTGTTCTACGGTGCGTTCTGAGTATTTCCCCAGTGATTTTATCCTATTTGGTGGCCTTAGTTGAATGTTACAAACGATCTCCTCCGGTGGTATCGCGATCGCATTAAGTCTGGTATCAGACATGAAAAGCTCCTAAGTACTAGGTTGAATCTATCTTTTGCTATCTTTGAATTTTCCCTTTTCATTTTTTTTGAAGTTTTGCTACTTTGAGTTGTTCTTCTTCTTATTCTCTGCAAGGAAAAGAGGCGCATGACAAGTCACAAAAAAAAGAAACCCTATTAAACCGCCACCACAAAGCCAGCATTAACCAGGTTTTATCTATCCTTGTCACTTAAATTTTAATCAAAAAAAAAAAGAAAAAAACAAAGATTGTTGCTTGTTGTCATGTTTGATTTTTATTTCATAAAAAAGCATAAAAAGGGTTAGGTGTTTAAAACAAAATTTAGGATCAATAGAAACCTACTTAAAGCATTTGTTTCACTTGAGAAATTGTGGACGTAGCCCTCCACGCGTATGTTGTTAGGAGTTTGGTTGAGTTCTTGTTTTGTTGGCTTGGTAGGATTTGAGTTTCTCGTCCTAGCAGGTGAGAGTCAATCTCGTTGGTGCTAGTCGCGTCCTAGACTAGGTGGTCAAGCCGCTTGTTAGGTCTAGGCAACCGTTCCCAGTCCTTAGCCCTTTCCCGTTAGTACTAACCTTCCTTGAGCCTAGACGCGCCCTAGAAACCTTTTACCCCCCACGTGAGACCCAACTCTCCCATACCGCGCCCCACCTGCAGCCCGCGCCCGATAGGACTAGAAAACATCCCGCGACTAGCGCTGCACTAGTCCGAGCCGCTGACCCGCGCCTCCCGCGAGTTCTGCACCTAAAACCCGTCTGCATAGAATTAGGCATCCTTCCATTTAGGTAGCTAGGGATATCTGGCAATTTTCCTTAGAGTTCCAGATACTAGGACATTTTCCAATCCTAGGTTCTAGTGATTTAGGAAATTTCCCCTTAGCATTTTAGCCATTAATTTATATTTCCATAATTTTTTCTAAGCCTTAGGAAATTTTCCTTTTAGCTTAGTTAGATTTTTAGGCACAAAAAAAACTTAAGGAATTTTCCTTTTAGGGGTCTAGAAAAAACGCTGATATCTAAGAAATTTAGCTAATTAATGCATTTGTAGATTTTTCTTTTTTTTTGTAGGGTTTTCCATTAATCTTTAGAAAAATTTCCCTTTTACTGAAAGTTTCCATTTCTGGAACTTTTCTTTTTGCAATTTTTCCCGTTTCTGAAAGTTTTCATTTTTGGAAATTTTCCTTTTTTCGAAAACATTCCTTTTCGGAAACTTTCCTTTTACTAGAAAAGGAAAGTTATGTCGGGAAGTGAAGGATTATCGTCAGGAGCAGACAACCAAGCCATGATGCAGCTACTACTGAACTTGACGGCCTAGATGACAGCCATGGTGATGAGGAAATTGTGCCAGCCACTGCACCAGTCATTCTTCCAGGACCTCTCACACGGTCCAAGAAGAAACCTCTAGGAGACAAGCTCAGCATGCTACTGGAGAGTAGAGCCAGACCAAACCCCGAGTCGCCCATAACTAGCTCTAGACCGACCATGGCGACCTGTACCATGCCAACCCGTACCAGCCCCATCCCGACCAGTTCCGGACCGAGTGCCCCGTCCCGGTCGTCCTGACCACCCGACCATGGACTTGGCGACCAGCCAGCGTCCGGGCCAGCATGCCAAGCCCCGACCATCCCAAGAACGTCCGACCCGTTCCAGCTGGACAAGGAGCCATGGAGGTTCTATCTAGAAGATTCTTCTTCCTTCCTTGTCTTTACCATTACCATCCGGTAGAGACACCAAAAGTTGTGCTAGGAAATTGGACTCTTTTTCCTATCTTTGGTTTTGTCCCACTGGGTTTTCCGAAGAAGGTTTTAATGAGGCATACTCTTAGCGTGCAAGACGGTGAAGACTTGTTCACAAGGAAGGAAGACTAAGTTTTTATTGGGTTTTCCTATCTATTATTCTATTTTTCTAGACTAAGTTTTTATTTGGGCTTATAAGTCATGTTAATTATTTGAGGCCCAAATTTTATTTTAATTGCCAATAAGTAAACTACTTGCTGTTTTAATTCCTTGAGAGGCTAAACATCATGTTGTTTAGCCTAAATTGTAATAAGGCATATATACGCCGTTTGTCTGCACATTAATGAAATAACAAGAATTTTGAAAAAAAAAACTAAGACTTGTGTCTATTCCAGTTCTGCTGCCTAGCTTGGTAGCAACCATGTTCTTCAGCCTCTTTGGTTGATGTTCTTGGAGTATCACAAGCCCCTTTCACAGCTTGTTTGGTCCCTTCGATCCACCCCTTCACTTCCATCGTTTTCTGTCCAACAACCTGAGCTTCTCAGTGAAAGACAACCCAGCCCAAGGTTCTTGCATCATCTGGTATCAGAGCTTAAAGCTCATGCACATCAGGTTGATTCTATCCTTGTTTTTGGCGATTTTTCTTTGTTTTCGGTTGCAATAGTTTTTGTCTTTTGATCGTGTTTCTTTCTCTTTCCCCTGAGGTTCTCGGTAAGAAGGTGGAGGAATCAAGTCACATACCACAAACACCAGAAAAAAAAACTCAGGTTCTATTAATCCTTTTCTTTGTTTTCATATTTTTAAAAAAGTAGAAGAAATTTGCTTGTTTTTTGCTTGTTTGCTGTTTAAATTTTTTTTTTAAAACAAAAAAAAAACTTTTGTAGGTTGTTTAAAAACAAACTAGGATTTTTAAAAACTCACCTACAGCACTTCCATCACAAAATCGTGAGTTCCATAAGGAGCCTTGTGTGTTTGTGTTTGTGTTGTGCAAATTTTGGTCTTAGTCCTTCTAGTAGAACCGTGTTTGCTTAATAGGTTATAGCCTTGAGTTGCGTTTAAGTCCCAAGCCGCATTAGGTTCCCCAAGCCGATCCTCCTTGGTTAGCTTAGATCACCCGCAGGATTACCTTAGCAGCCCAACTGTTCGCTAGTCCTAGCATCCTCTTAGCGCCTTAGTTCGCGTACTCCCCCTAGCGTACCGCGTCCTGCCCCCTATCGTCCCACTTCTAGATTAGGATAGTCGAGCCCTGCGTGTGTTCCCCTTGCATAGCCGCTAGCTAGACTGGGGGAGACAAATGAAGTTCATCTTTGAGTACTATAACTACGATGATCCCCGTAAAGTCGCCCTAGCAACGGCTCAATTCACTAACCACACACTGGCGTGGCTGGATCGAGAAGTAACAGCTCGCAGGAGAGCTCAGATGGGTGTGTTGACCTCATTGGTCGAACTCACCCAGATTATGAGGAGACGCTACGTTCCACCCCACTTCTACCGCGAGCTTTAGAAACGATTCAGACGCCTTACCCAAAGTAGCAAGACGGTTCCGAATATTTCGATGAATTCGGGCACCTCCGCAACCGACTCTATGTGGACGAGTCCGAGGAGAGTCTAATGGCTCAATCCATCGACGGCTAGCACGAGTCTATTGCAAGAATGATCGAGCTGCGGCCATACCATGATCTAGGCGAGTTGTTCACCTAGCAGTCCAAATAGGGAAGTGCCATAAACGAAAATTTGCCGCACCTTTTCGACCCAAGAGCACCAGGAGCACCGGCTCCAAGCCATTCGAACGGAAAACCCAGCCCTCTGACCCGCATCTCAAGGGCTAAGCCGTGGCCATCAGTTCGGCTACCAGGCCTGCCCCAGCCGCCCCAAATCAGCTTAGTACCACGACCACCACGACCCAGCCCCAGTGGAGCAGCAACATCGTATGCTTCAAGTGTAAAGGAAGAAAGCACATGTCCCGAGAATATCCCACTCAACAGAAAATGGTACTCACTGCTTCAGGAGACTACGAATCCGAGGACAAGCAAGATGAGCCAGCATTTCCGACATATCAGCAATCCGACAGGGAGATTAAGTAAGCTGACTCCGGAGAGATACTCATGATCAGACGAGTTCTCAGCTCGAGATTCAAGCCTGAAGAGGAAGAACAGCGAAAAAAAATTTCCACTCAAAATGTACAATACTCGGGAAAGTGTGCTCGTTGATTATAGACGAAAGGTCCTCCACCAACGCCGCCAACAAATACATGGTGAAGAAACTAGGATTGCCTATGACCAATCATCCTAAGCCCTATAAACTACGAGGGCTGAACAACAAGACGGAGTTATACATTTTGGACCAAGTTAAGGTCTCATTCAGCATCGGCATATACCAGTACCAGGTCATCTGTGATGTCATCCTGATGTCATCTGAACATCTTCTTCTCAGATGACCATGGAAATTTGACCGAGAGACTACTCACAACGGACGAACCAAATTCTACTCATTTGTCCATGATAAGCGTAGATACAACCTAGCACCAATTTCTGCACATGCCGTTCAAGAAACACAGTTTAAAATGGCGAGATCAACATTCACACAAGGAGACCTTTCTGATAAATGTGGCAGATATGAGGAAAGCCATCTGTACCAAGGGTACCCAGCTCGTTTTGATACTCTACAAAGAGAGCCTCCACACGTCCAACACCAAGGCACCCTTACCTGTCGAGATTCGAGCCTTACTAGATAAATATGCTGACATGTTTCTGGAAGAAATCCCAACCGGCCTCCCACCGACTTCACTCTGGCATACCAGGAGCATGACAAGTGTACTTACAGCCGGTTATGTTTGTTTGACGGGTTCATTTTTAAGGACAAACGACTCTGTATTCCGAGAGGATCAATTTGAGAGCTGTTTTTGAGAAAAGCTCATAGAGGAGGTCTAATGGGTCATTTCGGCATTGACAAGACCTTAAGCATGCTTAAGGAGCATTTCTACTGCCCCCACCAGTGACGAGGTAGAGGCACACTGCGCTAAGTGTCTTATCTGTAAACGGGCTAAATCCAAGATGCATCCGCAAGGTCCTTACATGCCATTACCAGTCCCATATGCGCCCTGGACGGACATCTCCATGGACTTCGTATTAGGCCTGCCAAAAATCAACCACAAGGACTCAATCTTCGTAGTGGTCGACCGATTTCCAAGATGGCGCATTACATCGCTTGCAACAAGACCAATAATGCAAGCCAGACTGCCGACCTGTTCTTTAAGGAGATTGTACGACTGCACGACATTTGCATGACGATTGTGTCCGACCACGACATCAAGTTCCTCAGCCACTTATGGCGAGCATTGTGGCAAAAATTGGGAACCAACCTCTTGTTTTCTACCGCATAACATCCGCAGACTGACGGATAGACATAGGTTATCAACCGGACATTGTCCCAGACACTGAGAGCGACAATTCGCAGAAACTTGAAAAACTGGTTGGAGTGCCTTTCATATGTCGAGTCCGCTTACAACAGGGCTACACACTCCGGCACGAAGCTTTCTCCATTTGAAGTCGTCTACGGTTTCAACCCGACCATGCCTATCGAGTTCACACTCATACCATTGAGAGACGCCATCAGCTTAGAGGGAGATTGGGTTTGGCTACATCTGCAACCAAAGAGATTTCGCCAACGACGGAAGAGCAAGCTTGCACCCCGGGGAGATGGTCCATTCCACATCCTTCGGAGAACCAACGACAACGCCTACCAGCTCGAACTTCCAGGTGAGTATAATGTGTCTAGTACGTTTAATGTTTCTGAGTTATAGTTGTTTGATGCAGGTGAGGAGTTCACTTTGGAGACCAAAGCACTTCAAGAGGCAGGGAATGATGAGGACATCGAACCAGCCAATGCACCAGTAATTCCACCAGGACCTATCACACGGTCCAAGAGGAAAACTCTAGGAGACAAGTTCAACATGCTACTGGAGAGTGGAACCGGACCAGACCCCAAGCCACCCATGACCAGCTCTGGACTGACCATGGCGACATGGACCATGCCGACCCGTACCAACCCCAGTCCGACAAGCTCTGGATCGAGTGCCCCGTCTTGGTCGTCTTGACCACCCGACCATGGACTAGGCGACCAGCCAGCATCCGGACCAGCATGCCAAGCCCCGACCATCCCAAGACCGTCCGACCCGTTCCAACTAGAAAAGAAGCCATGAAGGTTCTGATATGAGCTTGGTTTCTGAACCAAACGATGACATGGAGGTTGGCCCAGGCCGTGTTCCCAGACAGACGGACGACCATATGGGACATGACATCGACCGTGATCATGACCATCCAGACGAGCAATCAGGACGTGTCTTTGATTGATCAGACGGACGTGTGGAACAACAGACGGATGACCAGACGTGGGAAGATCGAGACGGACGTGACTTTGACCCACAGGACGATGAGGATGACTGTACCCCGACCCAAGGTTCGACCAGGATGCCAACCCGTGCCGCAAACAAAGCATCGACCCAAGCCGCGACCCGGACCTCGACTAGCACCTCGACCAGCCTCGACCCGTCGACCCGTATCCCGACCAGGACCTCGACCAGCCTCGACCTGCCGACCCGCATCTCGATCAGGTCCTCGATTCGTGTTCCGACCAGCCTTGCCCCGGAGCCATGGACCGTTCCACCTGGTCCCTACCCGTTCCCGTACCAAGGCCCTTTAAGCATCCATTGGATTTTTTCTGACCCATTACTCTTCTTGATATGTCGAAGTCCATTATGTTTTGACATTGGACTTATGAGTTTGGGATTAAGGGTCCACTTGGTTCCCTTTTCTCATATGAAGTTTTTCTCATTGGGTTTTATTCACATGGGTTTTTAATGGGGCCTGGTGCATTCTTAAAAGGATCAAGCCCATAAGGCATTTGACATAATTCTCACTTTGGCATGTGATTGTCTTTGACCGTTTTGTAATCTGCATGGTCTTTGTTTCTTAAATGCTTGGATTTATGTGCCAATCATGCAAGACACTTTGACCATGCATTTGAATTGTCTTGGCGTGAATATTTCATTTGGCAGTGGCCATTGTATTGCTCAAACGACTTTGTAATAAGAAAACTTTATTTCTAAGTGTTCTTGATCAATTCAATCTCTCTCTCAATCCCCTTGTTAGTATGTAATATCTAGCTTGCTAGATTGTGTAATCCTTGCAAAGGATCGGTGTGTCATATCCGATCTAGAGCAAGTTTGGTAATCCAAGATCCTTCACCATCTTGGAGTCTTACCATTCGTCCATTCCTTCCTTTCGCCTTATCATTTCTTGAACATTCATCAAACATCAATCAATCACCCGTTCCTAAACCTCCATTCTATCCATTTCAAGACTTCCGCCTTGACTCACCTGTTGCCCGGTCTTGGTTGCGTGTGTTTTTCCAAGTAAGGACCACGTCAAGTGGGAACGACAAGGAGGAGACTGAGGCGACCCGGTTCACTAGGGTGATTGACGAGCTAGCCACCCGACCTAACCGCACCATAGAACAGCAATTCCAAACTATACAACTTGGCATCCGTGATGGGATCCGTGAGAAGATCCACACGGTTATGCCAGAGTTAAGGCAACCGTGCTACAGGAATCCCTTTCCCCACCCTCCAAGGCGTTTCTGAAAGAATATAAGATTGAGAGATTTGTAGAATGAGAGAATGAGAGATTGAGAGATTAGAGAGAATTAGAGAATAAGAGAAAAGAATGATTTTATTAGAGAATGAGAATTATGAATTCTTACTTACAAAATGTGAAGGGAGTAAAGTATTTATACTAATCTAGTCTAGGCTTGTTTGGATACAAGGATAGCCTTATACACAAATGGCTTACAAGGATAACATAATTCTATAATACAAACAAGCCTTAGACTCTCCCTTTTACATGCATATAAATCGCCATTTATCTAGAAATGAAGGCTTTCATAAATTCATCATTTCTTCTTCATTCCAACACTCCCCCTCAAGCTTAAGACATAAGATGTTTAAGCTTGCAACCATGAAGCATTACCTCATTAAAAACCTAGAGAAGGAAAACCCAATTGGGACAAAACCTTTTCTAGGGAAAAAGAGTATAACACTCCATGTTGGGATCATTGGTGTGGAATGGTCATGAGGCCAAGTCTTGGATAGATTGAGGCGCCAGTTTTAAGAGATGTTGCCTTGGTAAATACATCAGCTAGTTGGTCCTCACTCCTTGTATAGCAAGGTAAAATGATACCTTTCCCAATAGCTTCTCTAACTTTGTGGCAGTCCACTTCTATATGCTTGGTCCTCTCATGAAACACTGAATTGGAGGCTATGTGAATGGCAGCTTGATTATCACAATGAATGGTGATAGGTTCCTCACACTCCACGGCTAAGTCACCCAAAATTTGTTTCAGCCAGATGCATTCAGTAGTGAGCTTCCTCATTGCTCTATACTCTGATTCTGCACTAGAACATGAAACCACCTTTTGCTTCTTGGTTTTCCAAGTCACAAGGTTTCCACCTATGAAAGTACAATATCCAGTAGTACTTCTCCTATCTTCCCTATCTCCTGCCCAATCTACATCACAATAACCAACCACATTTGTGTTTTTATTGTTACCCATCCATATACCTTGTTCATGTGTGCCTTTTAAGTATCTTAGAATTCGCATGGCCATCTCCCAATGTCTCATCTTTGGTCCTTGCATGTGTTGTGATACCTGATTCACAGCAAAACATAAATCTGGTCTAGTGATGGTTAAATAAATAAGCTTACCAACCACTTTCCTATAGAGCTTAGGATCATTAAAATCAATTTCTTCAACTAGCTCCCCCTTAGTTGCGATTTTGTAGCCTTCCTCTAAGGGTGTTTTGGCTGGCTTAGCTTCCATCATACCTGTGGATGTTAGTAAATCTACAATATACTTCCTTTGAGAGAGAAAGAGACCTTCCTTAAACCTACATACTTCAATTCCTAAGAAGTATTTAAGTTCTCCTAAATCCTTTATATCAAAAACACTCTTTAAGTAATCTTTAGTAGATGCAATACCAACACTATCATTACCAGATATGATTATATCATCTACATAGATAAGGATTACCACAATACCTTCCTTACCTTTTAATGTGAAAAGAGTATGTTCCACTTCAGATCTTTTAAAACCTTTATCCATTAAGGTTACACTTAGCTTGTGGTACCAAGCTCTTGGAGATTGTTTAAGACCATAAATAGCCTTCCTTAACCTCAGTATATTACCGCTTCCAACCTCATCTTCTAGGCCAGGTGGAGGTGACATGTAAACCTCTTCTTCTAGTTCACCTTGTAAGAAAGCATTCTTGACATCCATTTGCCACAATTCCCACTCAAGATTAGTAGCAACAGTAAGCACAACATTGACAGAATGTAGCTTAGCAACAGGAGCAAATGTATCCCTATAATCCTCACCATATGTCTGAGTAAAACCCCTAGCTACCAACCTAGCTTTATATCTATCAATTTCACCATTGCTTTTGTATTTAATGGTAAAAATCCATTTAGAACTTACAGCCTTCTTTCCTTTTGGTAAAATGGCTGAAGCATATGTACCATTCCTCTCCATAGCTTGTTTCTCAGCTGAGATAGCTTCCCTCCATTCCTTTATAGACATAGCTTCTTCATATGTCTTTGGAATCTGCTCATTGTCAAGACTAGAAATAAAAGCAACATGAGTAGAAGGTAGGTGTGCAATATTACAAACTCCCTGGTCATGATGAACTACAACATTTCCATTGTAGAAAACTGGTGGATTTCTTTGTCTTGTGCTTCTCCTTAACACTGTAGGTGGAGCCTCCTCTTCTTCACTCAAAACTTCAATGAGAGTAGGTCTAGATCTTTTGGAAGCTGAAGCTAGAATGGAATCCTCTCCTGCTGAGTCTTGTTGGACATGAGTAGAGGTTTCTCCCCCCCCCCATGTTCAAGAGGAGGAAGCCCAGGAGAACCAGGAAAGGATGATGGCCGAGACAAACCGGAAGGATCAGATGCGGCTGGACAAGATGGACCGGAAGCGGGGCTTGAACGGTCTTGTGGACCAGGCTGAACCACGGGTCCACGGCTACTTGCAACTGGGTTAGGTGATGAGACTGTGTGCTGACCACCTCTTATTCCAATACTTTCCAAGAGTTTTCTCAAGTATTCAGCTTGATCAGTTCTTGTTGATGAGATGTCTTTAAATTGTTCCCAAGTTCCCTCTTCAAAAAAACCTTTTTCTTCTTGGAACTTGACATCTCTAGACACCAAGACTCTTCTAGTCTCTGGGTCATAACATTTGTACCCTTTTTGTGTGGATGAATATCCAATGAACATAGCTTTGGTACTCTTTGGTTCCAGCTTGTTCCTTTGCTCCCTTGGAACTAATACAAAACAAACACAACCAAAAACTCTTAAGTGATCAATATTAGGTCTAGTTTTGTTTAGTACCTCAAATGGAGACAGGTCATCTAGGACTTTTGTAGGAGTCCTATTAATCAAGTAGCATGCAGCTACAAGGGCATCTCCCCAAAATCGTTTAGGTACTTTCATGTGGAACATCATTGTTCTCACAACTTCCATTAAATGTCTATTCTTCCTTTCAGCTACTCCATTTTGTTGTGGAGTGTAAGGACAGCTTGTCTGATGTTCAATGCCATGTTTAGCTAGATGTTCTTGAAGTCTGGTACTAGTGTATTCTCCTCCATTATCTGTTCTAAAGCATTTAATTCTAGCATTGTATTGATTAGTAACATATGCTTGAAAGTTTAAAAATGCATCATATACTCTATCTTTAGAACTAAGTAATGTGACCCATGTATATTTAGACTTTTCATCAATAAATGTCACAAAATATTTATGGTTTTCTCTAGATGGAAATGGAGATGTCCAAACATCAGAATGCACCAATTCAAAACAATTTTCATATGTATGCATAGATTTTTCAAAAACTGTTTTACAATGTTTCCCAAGAATACAAGAATCACACAACTCTTTTGGCATTTGTAAACCAGGAACAAGTAAGTCAAGTGCTCTTGGATGAGGATGTCCTAATCTAGCATGCCACAAATCAGAATCAGAACTAAATGACCTAGCCTGAAGAGCCGATTCCAATGTACTAATATTATTCATGTTGTCAAGAACATACAAATCATCTTTTGTGGTTCCTTGTCCAAAACATCTCCTAGTTTCAATATCCTGAAAATAGAAATCATTAGGACCAAAAATTGCATGACAATTGAGATCAGTAGTAGCTCTTTTAACAGATAGCAAGTTAGATGTAAAAGATGGCATATAAAATGCTTTAGATTCTTTATCAAACAACTTCAATTTTCCTATGCCTTTAATTGGTACTTTGATTCCATTAGCAATAAGAACATTCCCTAAGGCAGGTTCTACATTCTCTAGCAATTCTATATCACTAATCATGTGATGAGAAGCACCAGAATCAACAACCAAAGATTTAGGAGCATTAGAAGTAAAAAGAGTTTGAAAAGAAGCATGAAAAGTTTTACCCATCACATTGCTATCCTTTAGTGCCTTGATAAGGGCTTCTAAGTCTGATCTTGTCACAAATTCTGATGCTTGTGGCATGGTATTAGTGGAGGCTGAGACAGGAAGTGAACCGCTGCTTCCAACCGCCCTTGATGACCCAACACCGTGAGCTTGCCTGGCCGAGGGCATGGCCGGATGCAGTGCAGGGCGTGAAGCCCATGATGGCCTCAGATGAGGGTGGAGTTCCCAACAATCCTTCTTTGCATGACCATCCTTCTTGCAATGATCACAAAATTGCCTCCTCTTCCTAGAAGCATTTGTTGGCTTGAAGAAACTTTTGTGAGCAGCTACTAGTTCAGCTTTGTTGCCAAACAATCCATGTGATCCTTGCTCCTTTTGAACTTGAGCACACACTTCCTCCAAGCTAGGCAACTTATCAGACCTGAGAATATGCTTAATAAGATCTGAGTAAGTAGAATTAAGAGTTAAAAGTAACCCAAACACCTTATCTTGTTCCTTTCTTTCAAGGAGTACAAGTGGTTCAATAGTGGCTGGCCTTAGCATTTCTAGCTCAGCCCACAAAGCTCTGAATGAGCCATAGTGCTTTGTGAATTCAGCATCCTCCTGCCTTAATTCATTCAAAGCCTTCTTTACTTCAAAAATTCTCAAAAGGTTAGTGGTGTTTCCATACACCTTAAGCAAAGTATCCCATAGATCTTTTGCATTTTCACAAAAAGAATAAGCTTCTAAAAGATCACTAGCAAGAGAATTTTGTAAAATAGAAAGTACCAACTGATCTTCTTGGTACCATTTGGCTTGAGCTGCATCACTCACTTCAGCCACTTCATTGTCTTCAATGCCATTTGTGGCAATATGATTCCAAAGACCTTTACCACCCAATGTGGTTTTCATGGTCCTAGACCATAAGAGATAATTTGCTCCATGTAGAATGACTGGAGCTCTAAGGGATGCCTGAATTTCCATACTTAAAAGGCAATATAGGTCAGTAAATCAGAGAAAAAAAAAATCGTGATACCAGAGTGGAGCCGGCTAGGCGAGAATAAGATGCTGGTCACGCTAGTTGGGTTGGGTTGGGCGTGAACGGCTTCTTTCTGGTCACGCTCAGGTCTCTTGGTCACGGCTTCTGTTCACCAGGTTGCTTGGTCAAGAGTTCAGCTGGAAGTTGGTTGGTCGGGACGTGGTCACACTTGCTAATGACTTGGTCGGGACACTCGCTTGTTTTGATACCAGACGTGATAGCTCTGTGGTCGGGACACTCGGATACAACGCTAATCACACAATTCTATATCTGCAAGATACAGCTTACTATACAAGAAGGGAGGCAAGGGAAAGAGCTAAGTGTATCCACAGAATTAAGTGTGAAGCAAGAAACCAACAACTTGCAGTTCAAGTAACTACCAACAACCTAACTGATTTTATCCAACACTTACAACAAGATATGAACAGATTAAAACAACTTAACAGTCAATCTTAACCAGATTTAATCAATCAAATTCGAAATAATTGTTTAGAATCAATTTATTTCTCAAGAAATTCAATTAATAAAATTCCAAGATTAACTAAACTGAACAAGGAATTCAAGAAAATCAATCTTGAATACTAAAACTATTCTGATTGACTTGAAATTTCGTGACAATCCTCACAAGATACTAATTAAACTTTCCAGTTCAAGAATTTTAAAGAAAACTAAGAAAGAATTAGAGATATATCACAAGGATCTTGATACAGATGAATTCGGACGACTCTCAAGAAAACTTCAAGAAAACCCTTTAAACTCAATGAAAACGAGTTCTGCTTTCTTTAAACAGAAACTAGACTCACGGGGCTTGAGTTTAGGCTTTTGAAAATCACGATTTGATGAAAAATTTACGAAGATATGACCTGGGGAATGTAGAGGTACGAAACGAACGCGATCACGAACACCTCTTAGAAGAAAATTCGTATCTTTTGATTCCCTGAACCAAATGATGCGATTTTGGTGTCTATGGATGCGGAATTCGCCGATGAACTCTCCAGAAAAAGCCGATCGTCAATTGGAGTCGTGGATTGATCGCAATTTGATTTACAAGATGACGTTCGAAATTTATCCAGAAACAGATGAAGAACAAGATGGATTCTTGTTGAATTAATGAAAGAATGATGAAAATTTCCCAGATTTGATGTAACCTGGCTCTGATACCATGAAAGAATATAAGATTGAGAGATTTGTAGAATGAGAGAATGAGAGATTGAGAGATTAGAGAGAATTAGAGAATAAGAGAAAAGAATGATTTTATTAGAGAATGAGAATTATGAATTCTTACTTACAAAATGTGAAGGGAGTAAAGTATTTATACTAATCTAGTCTAGGCTTGTTTGGATACAAGGATAGCCTTATACACAAATGGCTTACAAGGATAACATAATTCTATAATACAAACAAGCCTTAGACTCTCCCTTTTACATGCATATAAATCGCCATTTATCTAGAAATGAAGGCTTTCATAAATTCATCATTTCTTCTTCATTCCAACAGTTTCCGTGGTCTTACTCCTGAGCAACAAGGCAATGCGTCTGGTGCTGGAAGTCTAGGCCGAAGGACTTATGTGGGAGATGAAGCAGCGGCTAGATTCTATCAATCAGGAGGCCCAGATCACAGTGGCCAAGGCAGACCAAGGCGCCACCGTGACCCAAGGGTTCCCAACCTTGCACAGCCGGATCAGTGCAATAACCTCAAGCTGAAAACACCATCTTTTCATGGCCATAATGATTGTATCCTTTATCTTGATTGGGAAACTAAGATAGAACTAGTGTTTAATTGTCAATACTATAGTGAGTCTAACAATGTGAATGTTACTGTGACAGAATTTAATGATTATGCATTGAGTTGGTATCAAGTGGTGACTTCTAGGAGACGCAATGGGGAATATCCCATTGAAACATGGGAGGAGCTAAAGTTCCTCATGCGTAGGCGTTTTGTTCCCAACCACTTCCACAGGGACTTGCATCAGAGACTAAGGCATCTACAGCAAGGCAACCGGAGTGTGGATGACTACTTCAAGGAGATGGATATGATCCTGATTAGAGCTGGTGTTACTGAAGACCGTGAAGCCACCATGTCCCGCTTCATGAGTGGGCTCAACCAGGAGATACAAGACAACTTGGAGATGCAACATTATGTGGAATTGGAGGAGATGTTGCACAAGGCTCTACTTATAGAGCAACAGCTCAAAAGAAGAACTAACACTCGGTCATTTGGTGCAGGTACCGTAGGTCCCAAGTTAACCTTCAACAAAGAGTTAAAGCCTATTAGGACATTTGACACCAAACCGTCTGTGTCTAGATCTGCTTCCAACAACTTCCCACCTAGACCGGACAAGAACAAGGCCGAGGAGCGACCAACCAGAACCAGGGACATTCGCTGTTTCAAGTTCTAAGGTTTAGGACACTCTGCGAATGAGTGTACAACCAAGTGAACCATGATCCTCATGGAGAATGGGGAGATCCAATCTGAGGAAGAGGAGGACTCTGACCCCCTGACCGGTGGGGAAGAAGAACCACCAGTCTCCGGCCAACGCCTTGTAGCCAGACGGTCCCTAAGCGTCCAGTATAAGGCTGATGACCCGGACCAAAGGGAGAATCTCTTCCATTCACGCTGTCTAATCAAAGGGAAGGTATGTAGTCTAATAATTGATGGTGGTAGTTGTACTAATGTTGCTAGTGAGTCCATGGTCAGGAAATTAGGACTTGAGGAGCTACCACACCCAAAGTCATACCCCCTCCAGTGGCTTAATGACAAGGGCGAATTGAAGGTAACCCATCAAGTCAAGGTGCCAATTGAAATAGGCAAATACAAGGATGAGGTCCTATGTGACGTTTTGCCTATGGAAACCGGCCACATTCTTTTGGGGAGACCGTGGCAATCAGACAGAAATGTGACCCATGATGGCTACACCAACCGCCACCAATTCACCTTCAAAGGCCGTAAGACCTCTTATCCCTATGTCACCCCATGAGGTATACTTAGACCAAATGCACTTTAAAAACCAAAGAAAGGAAGCTGGTAAATCTAAGATACCAAAAGCTAAAACAAATTTCTATCTAAAGCTAGTGAGGTCAAGCGTAGCCTAAAAATTAGAACCTCAATCCTTATGCTTATATATAAGGATCATGTGCTTGTGCCTACTAATCAAGAGCCGGTACTCCCGAGCAGTTTGAAAGATCTTTTGCAGGGGTTCCAGGATGTGTTTCCAGAGGAGTGTCCCAATGGCTTGCCGCCTATACGTGGGATAGAACACCAGATTGATCTGGTCCTGAGAGCTACCCTACCAAACCGGCCAGCCTATCGCACCAACCCCGTGGAGACCAAGGAGTTACAAAGACAGGTTGATGAGCTCATGGCCAAAGGACACATCCGTGAGAGCATGAGCCCATGTGTCGTGCCTGTCCTCCTTGTCCCTAAAACGGATGGGACTTGGCGCATGTGTGTTGATTGCAGGGCAATCAACAACATCACGGTAAAGTATCGCCATCCTATCACTAAGTTAGATTACATGCTTGATGAACTCCATGGTTATAGGTTGTTCTCTAAGATAGACCTTAGGAGTGGATATCACCATATTAGGATGAAAGAGGGTGATGAGTGGAAGACAACCTTTAAAACTAAGCATGGTTTGTATGAATGGTTAGTCATGCCCTTTGGTTTAACCAATGCACCTAGTACCTTTATTAGGTTGATGAACCATGTGCTTAAGGAATTTATAGGGCATTTTGTGGTTGTATACTTTGATGACATCCTAGTGTATAGCAAGAATTTAGATGATCATGTACATCACCTAAAACTTGTTTTAGAAGTGCTTAGGAAGGAAAAACTTTATGCTAATATGAAAAAGTGCAATTTTGGAACAGATAACATTGTTTTTCTAGGTTTTGTAGTGAGTGCTGCAGGTGTACAAGTGGATGAAGAGAAGGTCTGTGCCATCCGTGACTGGCCTAGTCCAAAGTCCGTGTCGGAAGTCCGCAGCTTCCATGGCCTGGCTGGATTTTATAGGCGTTTTGTCAAGGATTTTAGTACCTTGGCCGCACCACTGACTGAGGTGATCAAGAAGGATGTAGGCTTCAAGTGGGAGAAAGAGCAAGAGGAGGCGTTCCAGATGCTCAAGGACAAGCTCACCAATGCGCTACTTTTAGCATTACCTAAATTATCTAAAACATTTGAAATTGAGTGTGATGCTTCAGGTGTTGGAATAGGAGCTGTCCTCATGCAAGACCGCAAGCCCATAGCCTACTTCATTGAAAAACTTGGAGGTGCCACACTGAATTACCCAACATATAACAAGAAGTTGTATGCTCTTGTCCGATCTTTGCAAAATAGGCTACATTACTTGTGGCCCAAGGAGTTATTCATACACACGGACGATGAATCACTCAAGCACCTCAAGAGCCAACACAAGCTTAACAAACACCATGCTAAGTGGATGGAGTTCATAGAGACATTCCCATAGTTCATAAAGTACAAACAAGGCAATGAAAATGTGGTTGCCGGTGCCTTGTCATGCAGGTTTGCCCTTTTATCCACTTTAGAAGTTAAGCTTATGGGATTTGAACATATGAAAGAATTGTATGACACTGACCCAGACTATGGAGAAATCTATAAGTCTTGTCTTAAGAATTCCACAGGTCGCTATTTTGTGCAAGATGGATACTTGTTCTATGAAAACCGCCTATGTGTCCCATCCTGTTCCATAAGGGAATTGTTTGTCCGTGAGGCCTATGCTGGTGGACTCATGGTACACTTTGGCGTGTCCAAAACCTTTTCTGTGATGCGTGAACATTTCTACTGGAGAGGATATGCAATCGGTGTGTTAAGTGCAAGCATGCTAAGTCTACGACTCAGCCCAACGGTTTTTATCACCCCTTACCCATTCCTGAGCATCCTTGGGTAGACTTATCCATGGAATTTATATTAGGGTTTCCTAGGACACGTAATGGAAAGGATAACATCTTTGTTGTTGTTGACCGCTTTTCTAAGATGTCACATTTTATAGCATGTAGGAAGACTGATGATGCATTGAACATAGCCAATCTATTCTTTAAGGAAGTAGTTAGGTTGCATGGCATGCCTAAGACCATTGTTTCTGATAGGGACACTAAGTTTCTAAGTCATTTTAGGCGTATCATATGGTCTAAGTTAGGTACCAAGTTGTGTTTTTCTACTACATGCCATCCTGAGAGTGACGACCAAACTGAGGTTGTCAACAGGAATTAGGACTTTATTGCGTGCATTTGCAGGAAAGAACCTTAGGACTTCGAAAGATCATTTGCCTCATGTAGAATTTGCATATAAGCATTCGGTTCACTCAGCATCTAAGCATTCACTCTTCCAAATTGTTTATGGGTTAGTCAAATCTCACCTTTGGATCTAATGCATTTGCCTTTGAGTGAGTGTGCTAGTCTTGATGGAGAGTAGAAGACTCGCTTGGTAAAACAAATTCATGAAAAGGCCCGTACCAACATTGAGGACAAAACCAAAAAGCATGGCCAGGCCGTTGACAAGCACTGAAGGAAGTTTACATTCAAACCAGGAGACCAGGTCTGGATCTACCTACGCAAGGACTGGTTCGCTGAAGAATTCCGTTCCAAGCTAATGCCCCGAGTGGATGGACCGTTCCCAGTGGTCAAACGCATCAATGACAATGCCTACCAGCTGGATTTGCAAGGTAAGTATTACGTGATTTCAAGCTTCAATATTACTGACTTGATTCCTTTTTGTGCAGATAGACCGGAATTGAAGTCAAATCCTCTTCTAGAGGGAGGGGATGATGTGAGATTGGTTGCTGAACCAAACGATGACATGGAGGTTGGCCCAGGCCGTGTTCCCGGACAGACGGACGACCGAATGGGACGTGACTTCGACCATGATCGTGACCATCCGGACGAGTAATCAGGACGTTTCTTTGATCGACTGGACGGACTTGTGGAACAACAGACGGATGACCAGACATGGGAAGATCGAGACGGACGTGACTTCGACCCACGAGACGATGAGGACGACCGTACCCCGACCCAAGGTTCGACCAGGACGCCAACCCGTGCCGCAACTAGAGCATCGACCCAAGCCGCGACCCGGACGTCGACCAGGACCTCGACCCGTTGACCCACAACCCGACCAGGACCTCGACCCGCCAACCCGCTTCTCGATCAGGTCCTCGACCAGCCTTGTCCCGGAGCCATGGACCGTTCCACCTGGTCCCATGACCCGTTCCCGGACCAAGGCCATTCAAGCATCCATTGGGTTATTTCTGACTCATTTCTCTTTTTGATCTGTCTAAGTCCATTATGTTTTGACATTGGGCTTATGAGTTTGGGAGTAAGGGTCCACTTGGTTCCCTTTTCCCATGTGAAGTTTTCCCATTGGGTTTTATTCACATGGATTTTTAATGGGCCTGGTGCATTCTTAAAAGGATCAAGCCCATAAGGCCTTTGACATAATTTTATGGCATTCTGTTTTTGGCCCGGCCCATTCCCACTTTGGCGTGTGATTGTATTTGACCGTTTTGTAATCTGCATGGTCTTTGTTCTTAAATGCTTGGATTTATGTCCAATCATGCAAGGCACTTTGACCATGCATTTTGAATTATATTGGCGTGTATATTTCATTTGGCCGTGGCCATTGTATTGCTCAATTGATTTTGTAATAAGAAAACTTTCTTTCTAAGTGTTCTTGATCGATTCAATCTCTCTCTCAATCCCCTTGTTAGTGTGTAATCTCTAGCTTGCTAGATTGAGAAATCCTTGCAAAGGATCGGTGTGTCATATCTGATCTAGAGCAAGTTTGGTAGTCCAAGATCCTCCACCATCTTGGAGCCTTACCATTCGTCCATTCCTTCCTTTCGCCTCATCATTTCTTGAACATACATCAAACATCCATTGATCACCCCTTCCTAAACTTCCACTCTATCCGTTTCAAGACTTCTGCCTTGACTCACCTGTTGCCCGGTCTTAGTTGGGTGTGATCTTCGCAGTAAGGACTACGTCAGGTTCCTTCTAGAAGATTCTTATTCCTCCGGTGTCTCTACCATTACCATCTGGTATAGTCACCAAAAGTCGTGCTAGATAATTGTACTCTTTTTCCTATCTTTGGTTTTGTCCCACTGGATTTTCCAAAGAAGGTTTTAATGAGGCAATGCTCTTAGTGCGCAAGACGGTGAAGACTTGTTCGCAATTCCATCTCATTCACAAGTCCTCATCGATTTCTAGCTTAAGTGTTATTAGGTTTTTCCTATATTTTATTCTATTTTTCTAGACAAAGTATTTATTTGGGCTTATAAGTCATGTTGACTATTTGGGTCCCAAAGTCTATTTTAATTGCCAATAAGTAAACTACTTGCTGTTTTAATTCCTTGAGAGACTAAACATCACGTTGTTTAGCCTAAGTTGTAATGAGGCATTATATAAGCCTTTTGTCTACACATTAATGAAATAACAAGCATTATGACAAAAAAAACCTAAGACTAGTGTCTAATCCAGCGTCACCTCCTAGCTTGGTAGCAGCCGTGTTCTTCAGCTTCTTTGGTTGAAGTTCTTGGAGTATCATAAGCCCCTTTTACAGCTTGTGTGGTCCCTTCGATCCACCCCTTCACTTCCATCATTTTCTGTTCAGCAACCTGAGCTTCTCGGTGAAAGACAGCCCATCCCACGGTTCTTGCATTTCTCATGGCTACACGCATGGAGCGCCTCGAGCAGCCTGTCCGACCACCCGGACGACCATAGGCGCTAGAGGTGCCCAATCGTGGACCCAGACGAGAACCACAGGCCAAGGACGCATAACCGTTCTGGCACCACCAAGCAACCCATCTAGACGTTAAGCTTAACCCGCCTTACTTTGCGAGAAAATTGGACCCCGAAGAGTACCTCGACTGGGAGAGACGAATGGAATTACTCTTCGACTATTACAACTACGACGAACCGAGACAAGTGGCCCTAGAAACGGCCCAGTTCATGGACCATGCTCTAGAATGGTGGGATTGAAAGGTCGCAGCCCGACGCCGAGGACGTTTTGGTCCTTTAACTTTGTGGGACAAATTGACCCACTTAATGAAGAACCAATACATCCCTCCACATTTCCACCGAGAACTTCAAAGGAGATTCAGACGTCTTTCCCAAAGAAGCAATATTGGAATGAAGAAGAAATGATTAAATAAGAAAGCCTTTAAAGCTTGTATAAAGGGGTGAGTTTCTTAGGTCAAAGGAGAGTATCTAAGGCTTGTTTGTGTTCTAGTGTTATGTTATCCTTGTAGTCATTCATGTATAAAGCAATCTTTGTATCCAAAAAAGCCTAGCCTAGATTAGTGTAAATATCTATCTCCCTTCTTTTTATGGGTAAATTACGGCAAGTTCTAAAGTCACGAAAATTAAAGTTGCATCATTTGACCAAGGGAATCAAAAGTTACAAATTTTCTTGCATCGGGCCTTCGTGGGTGCCTCTGCCGCGAACCTCCGTGTTTTCCAGGTCATTCCGTCGTCAAATCTTCACCAAATCGTAATTTTCAAAATACTAAAATCAAGACTTTAGATTGTAGTTTCTTTTGAAAGAAAGCAGAACTCAATTCTCAAATTTTTGAAGAAAGTTATTGAAGTATTTATCAAAGACGTCAGAAATCGCCTATCACAAGAATCTGGTGATAATATTCTAATTCTTTCTTAGTCTTCTTTAAATATTTGAATCTGAAAAGTTAAATAAGTATCTTGTGAGGGTCTCCACGAAATTTGGTTTCAATCTGATAGGTTTAAGTCTTCAAGAATGATTTTCTTGATTTCCTTATTAATCTTTGAAATTTTGAAAAAGGAGGGAATCTTGAACTTTTTAGGTTTGCTTTATTAAAATTTGAAATCTGTATTGAATCTTTATTGTTGGTAGAGATAAGGACTGTTATTAGTTAATCTTGTTGGTTGGAGTTTGTTAAAATTTGTTGCAGGAACTGGTTGAGGTTAGTTAAAGGAAGTTAGGTAGTTATCTTGGTTGGCAAGAAACCACACTCGGCTGTGGTAGGAAGGGTTGAACACGCGCCATGGCATTCCTGTGTGCTGCTCACGTCCCTGTTCTTCACCTGTGTCCTTGGTGTCCCTGTGTGTTGCTCAAGACCAGCATTCCGTGATTCCCCGTGTGCTGCCTTAGTCGATCACGCACCCGCACTTTCCAAGCTTCAGACATTCTTGTCCTGTGCCCTCTGTGCGTGTCCTTTGTCTGTCCCGTGACTGTGTCCCATGATTGACACATCAGGCATCAAACATCTGTACACGTACCACGTAACCTACCAAGCTCACGCAACCAGCCATTTCTTGTACTGACCAGCCGTTCTTAGTCCCGGCAGGCCATCCTAGTCATGTGTCCCGAGCAATTATTCAAGCGTTCCGACCAGCTTATCTCGACCAGACGTCCCGACCAGCTACATTCAGAGCTCCAGTGATTCTACATGGAGCAAATTATCTCTTATAGTCTAGGACCATAAAAACCACATTAGGTGGTAAAGGTATTTGGAATCACATTTCTACAAATGGCCTTGAAGAAAATGAAGTTGTTGAAGTTAGTGAGGATGTAGCTGCTCAAGCCAAATGGTACCAAGAAGACAAGTTGGTTCTCTCTATACTTCCAAATTCTCTTGCTAGTTATCTCTTAGAGGCTTATTCCTTTTGTGAAAATGCTAAGGAACTTTGGGACACTTTGCAAAAGGTGTATGAAAACACCACTAACCTTTTAAGAATTTTTGAAGTGAAAAAGACTTTGAATGAATTAAGGCAGGGGGATGCAGAATTCACAAAGTACTATGGCTCATTTAGAGCATTGTGGGCTGAGCTAGAGATGCTAAAGCCAGCCACCATTGTCCCAATTGTTCTTCTTGAAAGGAAATATCAAGATAAGGTCTTATTAATTCTTAATACGACTTATTCAGATCTTATTAAGCATATTCTCAGGTCTGATAAGCTTCCTACCTTGAAAGATGTTTGTGGTCAAATCCAGAAGGAGCAAGGATCTCATGGATTATTTGGCAACAAGGCTGAATTGGTGCTTGCACACAAGAGCTTCTTCAAATCAGCAACAGCAAATGAATATAGGAAGAGGAGACAAACTTGTGACCATTGCAAAAGGAGTGGCCATACAAAGAAGGAGTGTTGGATACTCCATCCTGAGCTGAAGCCAAGCTGGGCTCCTCGGCCACAATAACCCACGGCCAGCCACAAGCAACTGCAAGCTCACGGCAATGGAGTGTACCAGCCGCCGGTTCCTTCAAAAGGCCTATACCAGCTCCTCTCTTCACTCAGCCCCAACTAGTTCTATGTCTTCAGCATCTGAATTTGTGACAAAATCAGATTTGGAAGCCCTTATCAAAGCAATTAAGGATGGTAATGTGATGGGTAAAACTTTCCATGCTTCTTTTCAAACTTCTTTTACTCCTAATATCTCTAAATCATTGGTGGTTGATTCTGGTGCTTCTCACCATATGATTAGTGATCTAGTATTGCTAGAGAATGTAGAACCCGCCTTAGGTAATGTTGTCATTGCTAATGGAATTAAAGTACCAATTAAAGGCATAGGAAAACTTAAGTTGTTTGATAAAAAATCTAATCTTTTACATGCCTTCCTTTACTTCTACTTTGCTTTCAGTTAAAAGAACTACTACTGATTTAAATTGTCAAGTTATCTTTGGTCCTAATGATTTCTACTTTCAGGATATTGAGACTAGTATAAGATTTGGACAAGGAACCACAAGAGATGACTTGTATGTGCTCGAAGACATGACTAAAGCTAGTGGGTTAGAAGCGGATTTTAATGCTGACTCTTTTAGTAGTGATTCTGATCTTTGGCATGCTAGATTAGGACATCCTCATCCTATATCACTTGAACTGATTGTTCCTGGTTTAAAAATGCCAAAGGATATGTGTGATTCTTGTATATTTGGAAAGCATTGCAAAACAGTTTTTGAAAAATCTATACATACTTATGATAATTGTTTTGAGTTGCTGCATTCTGATGTTTGAACATCCCCATTCCCATCTAGAGAAAACCATAAGTATTTTGTGACATTTATTTATGAAAAGTTCAAATATACTTGGGTTACTTTTCTTAGTTCTAAAGATAGAGTATTTGATGCATTTTTAAATTTTCAAGCATATGTTACTAATCAATACAATGCAAGTATTAAATGCTTTAGAACAGATAATGGAGGAGAATATACTAGCATCAGACTTCAACAACACTTGGACAAGCATGGCATTGAACATCAAACCAGCTGTCCTTACACTCCACAACAAAATGGAATGTCATTTGATGGAAGTTGTGAGAACAATGATGTTCCACATGAAAGTTCCCAAAACATTTTGGGGGGGATGCTCTTGTAGCTGCATGCTACTTCATTAATAAGACTCCTACAAAAGTCCTAGATGACTTGTCTGCATTTGAGGTACTAAACAAAACTAGACCTAATATTGACCACTTAAAAGTTTTTGGTTGTGTTTGTTTTGTATTAGTTCCAAGGGAGAAAAGAAACAAGCTGAAACCAAATAGTACCAAAGCTATGTTTATTAGGTATTCTTCTACCCATAAAGGATACAAATGTTATGATCCAGAGACTAAAAGAGTCTTGGTATCCAGAGATGTCAAATTACAAGATCCAAAGGTTTCTATGAAGAAGGAACTTGGGATCAATTCAAGGACATCTCCACAACAAGATCAGACCAAGCTGAGAACTTGAGAAGGCTCTTGGAGAGCATTGGTATAGTTTCACCTCATGTTCAGCAGCCCACGGCTCCTCAGCCTGTACCAGCCGTGTCCAATCTCAGCCAGTCAGTCGCGGCACATCCAGCCTAGCCACGGCCAGCCACACCATTCGACCCTTCCATCCATCCGCAGCCTGGAGTTCTCCTGGCCTTCCTCCTCTTGAACATGGGGGGAGAGACATCTACTCATGTCCAACAAGACTCAGCAGGAGAAGAATCTATTTTAGTATCAGCTTCCAAAAGATCAAGAAAAGTGCCCACTCTTATTGAAGTTTTAGGTGAAGAGGCGGATCCTATCCAAGAATCTCCACCTACAGTCCTAAGAATGATCCAAAGACAAAGGAAACTACCAGTGTTCTACAATGGGAATGCTGTGGTTCATCATGATCAGGGAGTTTGTAATATATCTCACTTACCTACTAATCATGTTGCTTTCATTTCAAGTCTTGATAAGGAGCAGATTCCAAAGACATATGAGGAAGCTATGACCAAGAAGGAATGAAGGGAAGCTATCCTAGCTGAGAAACAAGCCATGGAAATGAATGATACCTATGCTTCAGCCGATTTACCTAAAGGAAAAAGGGCTGTAAGTTCTAAGTGGATTTTTACCATTAAATACAAAAGCAATGGTGAAATTGATATATATAAAGCTAGGTTGGTGGCTAGAGGTTTTACTCAGACATATGGTGACGATTGTAGGGATTCCTTTGCACCTGTAGCTAAGCTTCATTATGTTAATGTTGTTCTTTCATTTGCTACTAACCTTGAGTGGGAGTTATGGTAAATGGATGTTAAGAATGCATTCTTGCAAGGTAAACTACAAGAAGATGTATACATGTCACCTCCACCAGGTCTATAGGAGGAGGTAGGAAGCGGCAACATTGATAAGCTGAGGAAGGTCATCAATGGCCTTAAACAATCTCCAAGAGCTTGGTACCACAAGCTAAGTGTAACATTGATGGATAGAAACTTCAAATGATCTTAAGTTGAACATACACTTTTTACACTAAAGAGTAAGGAAGGTATTATGGTAATTCTCATTTATGTAGATGATATAATCATATCTGGTAGTGATAGTGTTGGTATTGCATCTACAAAAGAATATTTGAAGAGTGTTTTTGATATTAAGGATTTAGGAGAACTTAAACACTTCTTACAAAATTGAAGTGTCTATTTTTATCTCAAAGAAAATATATTGTAGATTTACTAACTTCTACAGGTATGATAGAAGCTAAACCAGCCAAAACATCCTTAGAATAAGATTATAAAATCGGATCTAAGGGGGAGCTATAGGAGGAAATTAATTTTTATGATCCTAAAATCTATAGGAAAGTTGTTGGTAAACTTATTTATTTAACCATCACTAGACCAGATTTATGTTTTGTTGTGACTCAGGTATCTCAACACATGCAAGGTCCAAAGATGAGACATTCGGAGATGGCAAATCGGATTTTGAGATACATAGAAGGCACTGATGAACAAGGTATATGGATGGCTGCAATAAAAATACAAATGTGGTTGGTTATTGTGATGCAGATTGGGAGATAGGGAGGATAAGAGAAGTACCACAGGTTATTGTACTTTCATAGGAGGGAACCTTGTGACTTGGAAAAGCATGAAGCAAAAGGTGGTATCATGTTCTAGTGCAAAATAAGAATATAGAGCAATGAGGAAGCTTACAACTGAATGCATTTGTCTGATGCAAATTTTGGAGTACTTGGCCGTGAAGTATGAAGAACCTATCACCATCCATTGTGAAAATCATGCTGCTATACACATTGCCTCCAACTCTGTGTTTCAAGAAAGGTCCAAACATATTGAAGTAAACTGTCACAAAGTAAGAGACGCTATTGGGAAGGGAATCATCTTGCCTTGTTATACAAGGAGTGAGGATCAACTAGCTGATGTGTTCACCAAGGCAACAACTATGAAGAATGGCGCCTCCATATATCCAAGGCTTGGCTTTATGACCATTCCTGATATGAGCCAAGCCATGGAAGCACTTGGGGCGGTACAGTCGGTAGCGAGGAGGCCTTGGACGAACGGTACGGTTGGTAGCGAGGAGGCCTTGGACGAGCGGTAGCGAGCCTTGGATGGAACCGGAGGGATGAATGGTCAGGGAAGGGGCGAGTGGGCTGGTGGATCGATGGAAACACACCAAGTTATGAGTGACTTGGATACAGCCTTCCTTGAAGAGAGACACACTCAATCTTCAAAGGAATCACTTCCTTTCTTGGAGATAAATTCAGAAAATGCAAAGGAAGAAAGAAAAGACCTAGGCAGCCGTTTAGGTGATTGGTTCTAAAAACTTTCCTGCATAAAAAGGAATGTTCTTCCTTTTATAGGCTACACCCTAAAGACCTAGTTTACCATACAAACCGTGGTCAACAAAACAAACTCAAACCCATAATAAACTAAGTCTTTTAACAAGTGACAAAGCTAAAATATGATAAAGGCTAAACAAGTGCCTAGAGATAGGATCAAGCCTAATTGATTTTAAATGGACATATCCACTTTAAAACCAATGGGACACTAGGCTTGATGCCTTAGACTTTCATGTCTCATTAAAAACATTTTCAAGAACCCATTGTGGTAAACTTAGAAAGAAAAAGAGTACCCTAATTGTCTAAGGTCTTAAGAAGTGTCCTCAATCAAGAATATTGAGCACACACAAGACCTTATCCCTAAGGCTGTGTGCATGGATGTTCTGGTCTGGAACATCCATCTGATCAATGTCAAATGGCTGGCTGATGACTTCTGTCTCCCTTTCTTCTCCTCGGCCATGTGCTTGGGCTAGACTGGTTTTGGCTTCAACTCCATGAGCTTGGTCTTAGTACTCCAAGATGAGCTTCAATCTTCTCTCCCAGTCTAAGAACTCCTAAGGGTCAATCTTTCCCGAAAAGGGAGACAGGTTCATCTTCACTTCGGGGTATTGCATTGGCTGTCGAGGTGGTGGCATGGGCTCGTCTTAGTACAGATGTCGACCCATCGGTGGTCGGTCATGTGGGTATGGGGGGGCGCGGGTCCAAGTGTAGGTGTATGATGATCCGAACGATCGAGACGCGTTGCTATGGTCGACATCTGGGTCGTCAAAGCTTGCAGGAGCTGCAATATTGCTTTACCGTTTTGCTCTGATGTCGGCTCTTCACTTCCTGACATATTTCCTTTTCCGAAAAAAGGAAATTTTTGAAATGGAAAGTTTCCCGGAAAAGAAACTTGCAAATATGGAAACTTTCCTTAAATGCAAATTTTCCACAGATATGATTTTTTTTTTTGTGATTTACAAAATATTAGGAAACTAAATATTCTGCAAAAAAAGAAACAAAGAAAAAAGACAAAAAAGGAAAATATCCTAAGAATATTTATTATCTAAATCTATAAAAGGAAACCTAAGTAAATGAAAGATATCCCAAAAAAAATTATTGCCTTAAACTATAAAGGAAACTAACTAAATGAAAAAAATCATAAAATTTATTGTCTAACTAATTAAAAAAGGAAACTAAACAAGGAGAAAAATCTAATTATTCCTAATTCCAAAGAGGAAAACTACGTTAAACAAAGAGAAAATCTATTAGTGATTCTAGAAAACTTCCTTAGATATTTCCTATACTATAAAAGATTATTGAATCTAATTAATTTCTGCCTAATCAAGAAAAGGAAAACTACCTAAAATCTAAGGCAAGAATCTAGACACTTAGGAAACTAGGCAAACCTAGCCGCCTAATGCAACTAGGGATGGATCGGGTGCTAGGGTCCTAACACTAGGCGTGGACTAGGACAAGGAAACTAAGAACCTATGATACTCAGGGACGCGGGACGGGACAGAGCCTAGCTTAAACGCAGGACAGTCTAGGGGACTACGCGGTACGCTAAGGGGCTGGGCTTGCGACTACTGGAACGAACGTGGACCTAAGCTAGTTGTTGGAATCTAGACTAATGTACGGGACAACTAGAGAACGCGGGACTGGTGTGCTAAAGGACACAAGGTACCGGGACTCCTAAGGACCCACACACGCTGAGAAGGGAAGCTTACGGTACCGGGACTGGACTGTGTGGGCGCGGTTCTACAACAAGGCTAAGACCAAAACTTGTACACACACGTGGGAGCTACACGGCACGCTAAGGGTACGAATGCGGGACGGTGGCTAGCTAAGCCTAACTAGAAACCTAACCCAAAAGAAACCTAAGCAAACAAGCAAGCACACACAAGCTCCTTATGGGACCAAGTTTGGTGATGAAAGTGTTCTAGGTTAGGTTCTAAGGACCCTACTTTGCTTTTTAAAACAACCTAAACAATTTTTTTTTTTTTCTTAAAAAAAATTTGAACTGCAAACAAGCAAATTTCTTTTACTTTTTTAAAAAAATATAAAAACAAAGAAAATGAATGATAGAACCTAATTTTGTTTGTATGTTTTTTTTTCTGGTGTTTGTGGTATGTGACTTGATTCCTCCTCCTTCTTACCGAGAACCTCAGGGGAATGAGAAAGAAACACTATCAAAAGCCAAAAACTATTGCAACAAAATCAAAGGAAAAATTGGCAAAAACAAAAGGATAGATTAAACCTGATGTTTAGAAGCTTTAAGCTCTGATACCAAATGATGCAAGAACCGTGGGGTGGACTGTCTTTCCCCGAGAAGCTCAGGTTGCTGGACAGAAAGGATGGAAGTGAAGGGTGGATCGAAGGGACCACACAAGCTGTTGAAGGGGCTTGTGATACTCCAAGAACTTCAGCCAAACTAGGTTGAAGCACACGACAGTTGCAAGGGGGAGCTTGGCGGCACCTGGTCGTTTAGACACTAGTCTTAGGTTTCTGTCAAAATGCTTGTTATTTTATTAATGTGTAGACAAAAGGCATATATAATGCCTTATTAAAACATAGGCTAAACAACATGATGTTTAGCCTCTCAAGGAATTAAAACAGCAAGTAGTTCACTTATTGACAATTAAATAGACTCTGGGCCCCAAATAGTCAACATGACTTATAAGCCCAAATAAACACTTAGTGTAGAAAAAGCATTAACACTTCTAGAAATCGATGAGGATGTGTGAATGAGATGGAATTGTGAACAAGTCTTCACCGTCTTGCGCACTAAGAGTATTGCCTCATTAAAACTTTCTTTGGAAAACCCAATGGGACAAAACCGAAGAGAGGAAAAATAGTACAATTTCCTAGCATGACTTTTGGTGTCTTTACCGGATGGTAATGGTAAAGACACCAGAGGAAGAAAAATCTTCTTGAAGGAACCTCCATGGCTCCTTGTCCAGCTGGAACGGGTCGGATGGTCTTGGGATGGTCGGGGCTTGGCATGCTGGTTTGGACGCTGTGTGGTTGCCTAATCAATGGTTGGGTGGTAGGGACGACCGGGACGGTGCAATCGGTCCAGAACTGGTTGGGATGGGGCTGGTACGGGTCGGGATGGGGCTGGTACGGGTCGGCATGGTCCGGAGCTGGTCATGGGCGGCTTGAGGTCTTGTCCGGTTCCACTCTCCAGTTGCATGTTAAGCTTGTCTCCTAGAGCTTTCCTCTTGGATCGTGTGAGAGGTCTTTGTGGAATGACTGGTGCAGTAGCTGGATCGATGTCCTCATCACTACCTAAGGCAGGTTCTAAGTTTTTTTAGCAAACCTAAATCACTTATCATGTGATGAGAAGCTCAAGAATCAACAATCAAAAGTTTAGAAGTAATAGATGTTTGGAAAGAAGCATGAAGTGATTTACCCAACATATTACCTGACCTAAAGGCTTTGAAAAGAGATTCCAAGTCTGATTTCTTAACAAACTCAGAAGAAGAGGCATGAAGCGGATTGTTGACCAAAGTAGATGCGGTTGTGTGTACCAGGTTGGAGGAGCAAGGGCCGCTTGTTGATGAAGTTTTGGACCTGTCAATGAACCAGCTTGGCTTCAACTCAGGATGAAGCATCCAGCACTCTTTCTTGGTGTGACCAATTCTCTTGCAGTGACCACACACGGTTCTCTTCTTCTTGGATTCAGCTGGAGCCTTGAAGAACCTCTTGTGGGCAACCACCGGTTCCTCCTTGTTTCGAAACAGCTGTAGTGACCCTTGCTCCTTCTGAATTTTAGCATAGACATCCTCTAAACTAGGAAGCTTGTCCTCCCTAATAATGTGTTTAATCAAATCAATATGTATAGGTTTCAAATTCAAAAGTAATCCAAACACCTTATCTTGTTCTCTCCTTTCATGGAGAGTAATGGGATCAATTGTAGCAGGCCTTAACATCTCTAGCTCTGCCCATAATGCTCTAAAGGATCCATAATGCTTTGTGAACTCAGCATCCTCCTGTTTAAGATCATTCAAAGCATTCTTGACCTCAAAAATTGTCATGAGGTTAATAGTATTGGCATATACATTTTTTAAAGTTTCCCAAAAATCTTTAGCATTTTCAAAATATGAATATGCTTCTAAGAAAGATCTAGCTAAGGAGTTTTGGAGTATAGAAAGTATTATCTGGTCTTCCTGAAACCATTTGTTTTGATCATCTTGATCATATGAGTCATCCCTTTCAATGGCTATAACAGGCGCCTTTGTAACATGAGTCTATAACCCTTTGCTGCACAAGGTTGTTCTCATGGTTATTAACCAGAGGAGATAATTCGTCCCATGAAGCATAACTGAAGCTTTTATATTTGTCTATTACTCCATGAGGCTTTGTCTACAACCTGCAAGAAATTAAAACCAAGAAGAAACCAGACAAGAATACACACGGCTGTCCTAAACCGTGAGCAACCAAGGCGCGTTAAACTCCAACAGCCTGCAACCGTTAGTAACAACCTCCAATGGGCTAACAGCCCTTGGTCAAAGAAATTCTAACAATTTAAACAGCCTAACTAGCAAAAATTCAATAATAAAACTGTTAAAATATCTAATCAAATTAAGAACCACTTTTTCCTCCAAAAAATAAAATATAACAGATTTCTAGTAACTTTCAAGAAAACCTTTCTTGAAGTCTAAAACTCTTTGGATTATTATGAAAATTCTTGAGACCCTATAAAAGATCTTTAGCTAAGTTTTTTACGTCCAAGATTCACAAAAGATTTAGAAATATTAAGGTGTTTAACACAAATACCCCAAATAGGTCAAATATGGATCCATTGAAGATGATTGGTCAAGAAAGCTTCTAAATGTGAAAATGGGCAAAGCGGACCTCCTGATTCATCAATAAGACTCTTTTTAATTCAGATTAGACTTTGGAATAACTTGAGTTGATGAAGAATCTAGGGAGATATGCTCGTCGCAAACCCGTAGTCTCGCGGCGAAGACGATCGCAACACCACCGGACTTGGACTTGGAGAACTTTTGACTCAGACCACCAAATTGAATAAAACCACCGGGGAAATACTCAGAACTCACCGGAGAACAACCCTTGATGAATAAAATGATACGAAATTTCATGTTTTTGCCGAAAAACTCAATCAAACCACGACCAGAACCATGGCTTTGCTAGATTTTAAGGTGCAGGAAGATCTTGAGAAAATAGAAGAGATTTTGCGGAGTTGTTATGCCAGAATGATGAAACCTGGATCTGATACCATGAAATATTATGAGATTAAGAGATTTAGAGATTTGTAAATTGAGAGAAAGAGAGATTAGAGAGAAAAGTAAGAATGCTTATTATTAAGATAAAAATGAATTTCTTTCTTAGTAAGGAAGAGATATATAACTATTTATACTAAACTATTCTAGGCTTATTTGGATACTAAGATAGCCTATTATATGTTTGGCTACAAGGAAAACATATCATTAATCACAAATATGCCTAAGCCACTCTCTTTGAACACATGGCGCATACTTAGAATCTAAGACACACTTTCTTCATTTCATCTCTTTATCTTCATCATTCTTCTTCATTCCAACACAAGCTCACGGCCTCTTCTGGTGGAAATGGCATGAGATCAAGAGGTGAATTGAGATTGAAGCTGTAGACGACATAAAATTAGGACAACTTTGTTGTGGAGTGGATGCCTCGGTTATAAGCGAATTCTACCAAAGGGATACATTCCAGCCACGTTTTCAGGTTCCGTCCTATTGTAGCCCTCAACAAGGTTGATAATTCCTGTTGACCACCTCTGTTTGGCCATTGGTTTGCGGATGGCATATGGTGGAGAATATGAGTTTGGTTTCCAGCTTTTTCCATAGTGTCCTCTATAAATGGCTTAGAAATTTGGTGTCTCAGTCCGAGACTATTGTCTTATGTAATCCATAAAGTCTTACGAGCTCCTTCAGGAAGAGGCTAGCTGTTTGGGAAGCATCATTCATCTTGGCGCAAGGTATAAAGTGAGCCATCTTGGAAAACCTTTCCAGTAAAACAAAAATGGAGTCTTTATGGTTTATTTTAGGCAATCCTTGCACAAAGTTCGTAGAGATTTCAGTCCAAGGAGTATTAGGAATCAGTAGTGGCATGTATAGACCGTGGGGATGGCCATTGGACTTGGCCTTTTTGAAAACCAAGCATCGAGCACAATGTGCCTCCACGCTTGCCTTACTTCTGGCCAGTAAAAATGCTCTATGAGCATACTCAGGGTCTTTTCCACGCCGAAATGACCAATTAAACCTTGTCCATGCGCATCCCGTAGCAATAATTCAAAAATTGAACCTCTCGAGATGCACAGCTGTCTGTCCCTAAAATGAAACCGATCAAACATATAGAACCTGAGATAAGCGCATGTGCCATGGTATCAGAAGGTCTCTTTGAAGTTTCGTCGTCCCGTATATGACCTTAATCAGCTCGAACCCTAAAACCTTGGAATCCTTAACTGAGATCAGTGTGTGCCTTCGGAACAATGCGTCTACCACGACATTATCCTTTTCCTTCTTGAGTTTGATCATGTATGGGAAAGTATCGATGACTTCGAACAAACGTGCATGCCTCATTTTCAGCTTTGTCTGTCCCTTCAGATGCTGCAAGGTCTGCTGGTCCGTGTGTATGACATATTCTCTCACCAACAGGTAGTGTTGCCATGACTCAATTGCTCGGACTAAGGCATACAACTCCTTCTCGTAAATGGGGTAGTTCAAAGCTGCTCAACTTATCTTTTCATAGAAGTAAGCCACGGTTTACCTCCTTGGACCAGGATGGCTCCTATGCCCACTCCGGACGCGTCACACTCAACCTCAAACATCTATAGTAAGGACAAGACTAAGGTATGGGTGAGCTATCTTTTAGGAGCTTGAAGGCCCGTTCCTGTTCATCTCCTCACTTGAAGTCCTGATTTTCTTGATGACGGATGTGTGGGCGCTAGTGATGCTGATGAAATACCTGACAAATAAACAACATAAACTAGCTAAGTCGTGGAATCTCCTGACTTGGCTGATATTCTTTGGCGTGGGCCAATCTTGGATGACCTTGACTTATCTTCGTCAACCTGTAAGTCCTGTGAACTTACAATAAAACCTAAGAAAACGACTTGATCACTGCAGAATGTGCATTTCTTGAGGTTAGCATATAACTTCTTTACTTGAAGCGTTTTCATTACGAGCTCAAGATAAGTCACATGATCGAAGTAAGATGTGCTGTAAAAAAGTAGATAATCGAAATATGCAACAACGAACTAACTAATGTACGGTCTAAGAACATAGTTCATTAGCCGCATATATATTCTCGGGACGTTAGACAAACGAAAAGGCATGTCCAGCCACTCGTATAGACTTGTTTGGTCTTAAACGCGGTATTCCATTTGTCACCTTCTCGCATTGTTACTTGGTGATATCCGCTCTTTAGGTCATTCTTTGAAAAGATGACGGCTCTGCTCAGCTTGTTAAGCATTTCGTCTAGGCCCGTGATAGGATGTATGTACTTGTGGTGATGTTGTTGATGGCTCGGCAAACAACACACATCTTTCATGTGCCATCTTTCTTAGGCACCAATATAACTGGAATGGCAAATGGGCTAAGGTTTTCCCGAACGTATCCTTGCGCCATTAGTTCTCATACTTGTTACTCAAACTCTGTGGCCTCCTTGGGATTAACTAGGTAGGCGGGCCAGATAGGAAGTTGGGTCCCCGGGATGAAGTTGATATTTTGTTGAATTTCCCTTGTTAGTGCCAATGCGGTTGACAATTCTGGAGGGAACACGTCATGATACGTGTCTAATAGTAGGGCCAATTTTGGTGGGGGCTGAGACCTGCGTTTTCTGCACTTAGGAGTTCTTTAAAAATGATAAGGACAATGTTAGGACCATCCTTACTCAATGTCTTGCGGATAACCCCAGAGCTTTCTCTTTGGCCGTCTTCTGATGAATTTTCCTGTAATTGTTGTGTTGATAGAGGTGCTTAATTTTACATGTTCTTATCATGGAAAAAGGAATAAAAATTAGTCCATTGTGCGAGGTCTCCCTATCAAACTGCCAAGGACGTCCTAAAGTAGATAACCAGCATGTGACATGATCAGTGTATCAGCCGATATTGAAGGTGACTTTAACCTGACCAGTGATGTGTATCTCGGCCTATCATTGAGTCACCTAATCTCATATTGAAGTGGGTGCCTGGTTCTCTTGAGGCCGAGCTACTCAACCATGTACTTGAAAGATTATGAGATTAAGAGATTTGTAGTATGAGAGAATGAGAGATTAGAGAGATTTAGAGATAATAATGATTTTATTAAGAGAATGAGAATAATAGTTTTCTAAGTTACAAATGAGAAAGGAGAGAGATATTTATACCAATCTAGTCTAGGCTTGTTTGGATACAATGATTGCCTTATACATGAATGGCTACAAGGATAACATAACACTATACCATAAACAAGCCTTAGACACTCTTCTTTGACTATGCAACACACAGCTTTTATAGAAAGCTTAAAGGACTTTCTAAATTCATCATTTCTTCTTCATTCCAACACTCCTCCTCAAGCTTAATACATGAAGAATGTCTAAGCTTGCAACCAAGTATTACCTTATTAAAAACCTAAAAAAGGAAAACCCAATTAGGACAAAACATTTTATAGGGAAAAAGAGTATAAAACTCCATGTTGGGATCATTGGTGCGGAATGGTCATAAGGCCAAGCCTTGGATAGATGGAGGTGCCCTTCTTCAGAGTTGTTGCCTTAGTGAATACATCAGCTAATTGATCCTCACTCCTTGTATAGCAAGGCAAGATGACACCTTGCCCAATAGCTTCTCTTACTTTGTGGCAGTCTACTTCTATATGCTTGGTCCTTTCATGAAACACAGAGTTGGAGGCAATGTGTATATCAGCCTGATTGTCACAGTGAATGGTGATAGGTTCCTCATACTTCACGGCAAGATCCTCTAAAATATGCCTCAGCCAAATGCATTCAGTTGTGAACTTCCTCATTGCTCTATATTTTGATTCTGCACTAGAGCATGATACCACCTTTTGCTTCTTGGTTTTCCAAGTCACAAGGTTTCCTCCTATGAAGGTAAAATAGCCTGTGGTACTTCTCCTATCATCCCTATCTCCTGCCCAATCTGCATCACAATAACCAACCACACTTATGGTTTTATTGCAACCCATCCATATACCTTGTTCATGTGTGCCCTTTAGGTATCTTAAAATCTGCATAGCCGTCTGCCAATGTCTCATCTTTGAAACTTTTATGTGTTGAGATACCTGATTCACAGCAAAACAATAAATCTGGTCTTATGATGGTTATTTAAATAAGCTTACCAATTCCTATAGAGCTTAGGATCATGAAAATCAATTTCCTCCTCTAGCTCCCCCATAGTTGCGATTTTATAATCTTCTTCTAAGGGTGTTTTGGCTGATTTAGCTTCCATCATACCTATAGAGGTTAGTAAATCTACAACAAATTTCCTTTGAGATAAAAAGAGACCTTCCTTGAACCTACACACTTCAATTCCTAAGAAGTATTTAAGTTCTCTTAGATCCTTAATATCAAAGACACTCTTTAAGTAATCTTTAGTAGATGCAATACCAACACTATTACTACCAGATATGATTATATCATCTACATAAATAAGAATTACCACAATACCTTCCTTGCTTTTGAGTGTAAAAAGAGTATGTTCAACTTCATATATTTTGAAGCCTCTATCCATTAATATTACACTTAGCTTGTGGTACCAAGCTCTTAGAGATTGTTTAAGGCCATAAATAGCCTTCCTTAGCCTAAAATTATTACCGCTTCCTACCTCCTCCTCTAGACCTGGTGGAGGTGACATGTATACCTCTTTTTCTAGCTCACCTTCCAAGAAAGAATTCTTAACATCCAATTGCGATAACTCCCACTCAAGGTTAGTAGCAAGTGAAAGAACCACATTAACATAATGAATCTTAGCTACAGGTGCAAAGGTATCCCTATAATCCTTACCATATGTCTGAGTAAAATCTCTAGCCACCAACCTAACTTTATATCTATCAACTTCACCATTACTTTTGTATTTAATAATAAAGATCCATTTAGAACTTACAGCCCTTTTTCCTTTTGGTAAAGTAGCTGAAGCATAGGTACCATTCATTTCCATGGCTTGTTTCTCAGCTAGAATAGCTTTCCTCCATTCCTTCTTGGTCATAGCTTCCTCATATGTCTTTGGAATCTGCTCCTTATCAAGACTAGAAATGAAAGCAACATGATTAGTAGGTAAGTAGGTGGAGCCTCTTGAATAGGATCCTCCTCTTCATCTAAAACTTCAATAGGAGTAGGCACTTCTCTTCATCTTTTGGAAGCTGAGACCAGAATTGATTATTCTCCTGCTAAGTCTTGTTGGACATGAGTAGATGTATCTCCCCCCCCATGTTCAAAAGGAGGAAGGCCAGGAGAACTGAAGGCACCAGGCTACGGTTGGTGTGAATGGTCGGATGGTGTAGATGGCCGGGGCTCGGATGGATTTGTCGCGGCTGGCCAGGTAGGATTTGTCATGGCCATGGGCTGTTGAGCATTAGGAGCCGTGGCTGTAGGCTGCTGAGTATGAAGTGAAACTATACCAATGCTCTCCAAGAGCCTCCTCAAGTTCTCAGCTTGGTCTGATCTTGTTGTTAAGATGTCCTTAAATTGGTCTCAATTTCCTTTTTCATAGAAACCTTTGGACTCGTGGAACTTAATATCTCTGGATAACAAGACTTTTCTAGTCTCTGGATCATAACATTTTTATCCTTTCTAAGTAGAAGAATACCCAATAAACATAATTTTGGTACTCTTTGGATCCAGCTTGTTCCTTTGCTCCTTTGGAACTAAAACAAAACAAACAAAAACCAAAAACTTTCAAGTGATCAATATTGGGTCTGGTTTTGTTTAGTACCTCAAATGGAGACAAGTCATCTAGGACTTTTGTAGGATTCATATTAATCAAGTAGCATGCATCTACAATAGCATCCCCCCAAAATCTTTTGGGAACTTTCATGTGGAACATCATTGTTCTCACAACTTCCATCAAATGCATATTCTTCCTTTCAGCCGCTCCATTTTATTGTGGAGTGTAAGAACAGCTGGTTTGATGTTCAATGCCATGCTTGGCCAAGTGTAGTTGGAGTCTGGTGCTAGTGTATTCGCCTCTATTATTTGTTCTAAAGCATTTAATACTTGCTTTGTATTGATTAGTAATATGCTTGAAAATTTAAAAATGCATCAAAATACTCTATCTTTAGAGCTAAGCAATGTAACCATGTATATTTGGATTTTTCATCAATAAATATCACAAAATACTTATAATTTTCTCTGGATGGAAATGGAGATATCCAAACATCAGAATGCACCAACTCAAAACAATTATCATAAGTATGCACAGATTTTTCAAAAATTGTTTTGGAATGCTTTCCAAATATACAAGAATCACACATATCTTTTGGTATTTTTAAACCAGGAACAATCAATTCAAATGCTATAGGATGAGGATGTCATAATCTAGCATGCCAAAGATCAAAATCATCACTAAAGGAACCAACATTAAAAGCCGTCTCTAATTCACTATCTTTAGTCATGTCTTTAAGCACATACAAGTCATCTCTTGTGGTTCCTTATTCAAATTTTCTACTTGTTTGAATATCCTGAAAGTAGAAATCATTAGGACCAAATATAGCTTGACAATTTAAATCAGTAGTAGTTCTTTTTACTGAAAGCAAATTAGAGGTAAATGAAGGCATGTAAAAGGCCTTAGGTTCTTTATCAAACAACTTAAGTTTTCCTATGCCTTTAATTGGTACTTTAATTCGATTAGCAATGACAACATTACCTAAGACTGATTCTACATTCTCTAGCAATCCTAGATCATTAATCATGTGATGAGAAGCACCAGAATCAACTACCAATGATTTACAGACATTAGGAGTAAAAGAAGTTTGAAAAGAAGCATGAAAAGTTTTACCCATCACATTACACTCCTTAATGGCTTTGATAAGAGCTTCTAAATCTGTTTTTGTCACAAATTCAGATGCTGTAGACATGGCATTGGTTGTGGCTGAGTGAAGAACTGAGCTGCTACCACACGTTTTTTAAGGCGCGGTTACAAGCCCGTGAGCTTGAGTGAGGCTGGCTGTGGGTTGCTGTGGTCGAGAAGCCCAACATGGGTTCAGCTGAGGGATGGAGTATCCAACACTCCTTCTTTGTATGGTCATTCCTCTTGCAATGGTCACATATTTGTCTCCTCTTCCTAGATTCATTTGTTGATGCTGATTTGAAGAAGCTTTTGTGTGCAGTCACCAATTCAGCCTTGTTGTCAAATAATCCATGAGATCCTTGCTCATTTTGTATTTGAGCACAAACATCTTCCAAGCTAGGAAGCTTATCAGACCTGAGAATATGCTTAATAAGATCTGAGTAAGTAATATTAAGTGTTAATAGTAACCCAAACACCTTATCTTGTTCTTTCCTTTCAAGGAGAACAATTGGGTCAATGGTGGCTGGACTTTGCATTTCTAGCTCAGCCCACAATGCTCTGAATGAGCCATAATTCTTTGTGAATTTTGTATCCTCCTACCTTATTTCATTCAAAGCCTACTTCACTTCAAAAATTCTTAAAAGGTTAGTGGTGTTTCCATACACCTTTTGCAAAGTGTCCCAAAGATCTTTTGCATTTTCACAAAAGGAATAAGCCTCTAAAAGATCACTAGCAAGAGAATTTTGAAGAATAAAGAGTACCAACTGCTCTTCTTGATACCATTTGGCTTGGGCAGCAACAGCCTCACTAACTTCAGCCACTTCATTTTCTTCAAGGCCATTTGTAGAAATGTGATTCCAAAGGCCTTTACCACCCAATGTTGTTTTCATGGTCCTAGACCACAAGAGATAATTTTCTCCATGGAGAATGACTGGAGCTCTGAATGTAGCTTGAAGTTCCATGAGATAGAAGATGAATTGCACTTGTAATAGGTAGAGCTGGTCGGGTCAGGATCAGGACGTGATGATGGTTATGTGGCCTGCGGCTGGTCGGGTCAGGACGAAGACTAGAAGATGATTCTGTGACCTGTGGTCGAAGCGTGTTACCAAGGCCTACCAATCCGTGTTACCATGGAAAAGTACGTGATGCCGTGGCCGATGGTTGATCAGTACGTGCGGAAGAAACTGGTCGGGACAAGTGCTTGGGCTGATCATGCGATGTAATGGACGGGACACACGGACAAGAAACTCGTCTGAACACACGTGAAAGACAATTATCGGTACAGCAGTGTACTGGACTTGAACAAGAAGGCGTGAAATGGCTTGTAGGCACTTGCAAACAGGCATGGACAAGCTGATTATGCAGGCGCGTGTTGGACTCGCAGTCCAAGTAACCAACTCTTGCAACTACCAACAGCTTATACCAAACTTCAACCACCTGCAACAAACTTCAACCAACTCTTGCAACAAGATTTAACTAACTACAACCACTTAATAACAATTTTTATCTTCTACTAACAGTAAGAATCAATCCAAAATTCGATTTATGATTTAATATCAATCCTAAAATTTCAAGATTTCATCTTTTAAAACATTAAAAGATTAAAAAGGAAATCAATAAAATCAATCTTAAAGTCTTAAACCTATTAGATTGAACCCAAATTTCGTATAGACACTCACAAGATACTTATTTAACTTTCCAGATTCAGAGAATTAAAGAAAACTGAGAAAGAATTAGAATTTTATCACCAGGATCTTCTTAGGGGCGATTTTGGACGTCTCTGAGAAAAACTTCAAGAACTTCTTTTAGACTAAATGGGATTGTCTAAGGCTTGAGTTGAGGATTTACAAAAACTTGTTTTGATGAAGGATCGACGTCGGAATGACCTGGGAAACACGGATGTTCGCGGTGAAGGAACTCACGGAGGTCAGATGCAAGAAAATTCATAACTTTTGATTCCCTTGGTCAAATGATGTAATTCCAATTGGCGTGGCTTCAGAACTCGCCTGATGTACAATAAAAAGAAAGCAGATTGTCAAAAGGAGTCGTGGTTTGGCCGTAATTTTAGTTTCAAAATGGCCATTGAAATAGAACTAGAAAGAAATTGAGAAGAAGATATTTTCTTCTTGATTCAATGAATGAATGATGAATTTTACCCAGATTTGATGCAACCTGGCTCTGATACCATGAAAGATTATGAGATTAAGAGATTTTTAGAATGAGAGAATGAGAGATTAGATAGATTTAGAGAAAAGAATAATTTTATTAAGAGAATGAGAATAATAGTTTTCTAAGTTACAAATGAGAAAGGATATAAATATTTATACTAATATAGTCTAGGTTTGTTTGGTTACAATGATTGCCTTATACACGAATGGCTACAAGGATAACATAACACTAGAACACAAACAAGCCTTAGACACTCCCATTTGACTATGTAACACACAACTTTTATAGAAAGCTTCAAGAGCTTTCTAAATTTATCATTTCTTCTTCATTCCAACAGTACTGACTGGCGACGTTAGTACATGAGCTGAAAGATTATGAGATTAAGAGATTAAGAGATTTGTAGATTCAGAGAAGGAGAGATTAGGGAGATTAGAGAAAATAGAGAGAATGATTATTATTGAGATTTAAAAAAATGAACTTCTTGTTTACAAAGGAAGAGAGAGATAACTATTTAAACTACACTATTTTAGGCTTGTTTGGATACTAAGATAGCCTATACATACTTTACTACAAGGATAACATATCATAAATCACAAACAACCCTAAGCTACTCTCTTTGGACACATGGCGGCTACTTAAAGTCTAATGCACACTTTCTTCATTTCTTCTCTTTGTCTTCATCATTCTTCTTCATTCCAACACTCCCCCTCAAACTTAAGTCATGAAGAATGGCTAAGCTTGCAACCATGAAGCATTACCTCATTAAAAACCTAAAGAAGAAAAACCCATTTGAGACAAAACCTTTCTTAGGGAAAAAGAGTATAACAGTCCATGATCAGGATCAGTGTTGTGAAATGGACATGAGGCCAAGCCTTGGATAGATAGAGTCGCCAGTCTTCAGTGTGGTAACATTGGTGAAGACATTTGCTAGTTGATCCTCACTCCTTGTGTAGCAAGGTAAGATGATTCCATTTCAAATAACTTCTCTCACCTTATTGCAATCCACCTCAATGTGTTTGGTTCTTTCATGGAACACTGAGTTGGAGGCAATATTTATGGATGCTTGATTGTCACAATGGACAGTGATAGGAGACTTCAAGCTCACGCCAAAAATTTCAAGAAGTTGCTTCAGCCAGATGCATCATGTGGTAAGCTTCCTCATAGCCCTATATTTAGCTTTTGCACTAGAGAAAGATACAACATTCTGCTTCTTAGTGTTCCAGGTCACAATATTACCTCCTATGAAGGTGCAGTAGCTGGTTGTGCCTCTCCTATCTTCTCTGTCCGCTGTCCAATCTGCATCACAATAACCTACAACTTATGTGTTTTCATTACAACCCATCCATATACATTGTTCTTTAGTGCCTTTCAAGTATCTAAATATGCGCATGATCATGTCACAATGCTTTATCTTTGATTCACAGCAAAACATAAGTCAGGTTGATATGATCCTGCTTAGCACGGACGGACTTATGGACGTCCCGATTAAAGATGGATTAGGAGGCCCAAAGAAGGTTGTGGACGTCAATCCAATCAACTCAACAAACGTCCATATCATGAAGCCAAACGTCCTGCAACACGTCCAAAACGTCCTAACTCAGTACCAGAACGTCACAACTATGTATCAAGACAAGGACCCCGACCCAATAATCCCATGTTCCATTCCAGCCTCGACCACACCTATGATCCGCGTCGACCAGGACCTGACCAAGTGTCAGCCAGCATCAGACTATCCATTGGCCCGACCTCGACCATGGCCTGACCCGAGCAACGATCAAGACGCATGGACCATTCCATTTGGTCCATTAATTAGAACCAGACCAAGGCACTTCCACATGTTCTTGGTCACATCATCCACCATTCCTCATCACTTCACTTTCATTCCAATTTGTTAGATACAATTCATGGCTATCTAAATTAAATTTTTGGGAGAAGGATTCATTTTAGTTCCCTTTTCCATAGTGAGTTTTTTTCCCCATTGGGTTTTTCTCACTAAGGTTTTTAATGGGGCTTGGATGAATTCTTGAAGGATCAAATGTTTAAGGCCCATAGCTTTTTTATTATTGTGTTCTAGCCCATCTTTGGCCCATTTTCTCTTTGTCTTTGCATTAAATAAAGTTGTTGGCAGTTGGAAGTTGGGAGTTATCTCCTTTACTTCCCTTCTTGCATGGCTTTGCATGTTCTTGAAGTTTGTTCCGAACATGCAAGCCTTCTAACATCTTCTCTTTTTTATTATTGTGTTCTAGCCCATCTTTGGCCCATTTTCTCTTTGTCTTTGCATTAAATAAAGTTGTTGGCAGTTGGAAGTTGGGAGTTATCTCCTTTACTTCCCTTCTTGCATGGCTTTGCATGTTCTTGGAGTTTGTTCCGAACATGCAAGCCTTCTAGCATCTTCTCTTCCCCTCTATATATATCTGGCCTTGGCCATTTGTACTTATCATCAAAAATTTTAATAAAAAGAGTGTTTTCTTTCTTAAGAATTTCGATCACCGAGTAGTGCATCATATCTAGTTTCTCCTAGGCCTTCCCTTGGTATGTAATATCCTTGAGCCCATCTAGGAAACCCTTGTTGAACCTTGGTGCGTTATATCCTTGGTTTATCAAGTCCGGTAAATCAAAGGTCTTCCGCAGCCTTTGTGCGACCTATCGCTCCACATCCCTTGGCAACTTGAGCTCACACTTGTTGTGCAATACTTATCCCTCCTACTCCCTTGTTGTGATGGTTTTGGGTTTTTGATCTTGACCAAGATCATATCAAGTGGTATCAGAGAAACACAACAAGCTGAGTTTTTCGTTTTCCTTGTCTTTTTTTTTCATTTTTTTTTTGTTTCAAATCTGTTTTTACATTTTTTTCATGTTTGAATTACGCTTTACCTTCTTGCAAAAGAACTTTTGACTGGCTGTTTTTGTGTTTTATTTTCAGGAAGGATGCATGAGCAAGAAGATGAATCTGACCCCAAGACTGAAAGCAAACCAAGAAGAAGGAAGTCCAACAACCATGAAAACGACAAGCGGTTGGTTGATGCTATCATGTCTAGAATGGAACAAGTAATGGATGCCAAATTTTAAGCATTTTGTTAAGATGTTCTAAAAAACAGAAAACAAATGAAACCACCATGGAGAGACAAAGAAGAACAAAGGCAAATAGCTCGACAAGACTTTTTTCATGGCCACTGGAGAAATGATGTTCAAGAATGGGGCAGACCCCTTATTCCAGATCATAATTACATCCATCAACGACATCAGCTACCTGAATCCCCACCTAGACGTGGAAGGTCTGACCAAATTCAGGAAAGGCGAACACCTCAACGAAACCAGTTCCATGAACCACCTAGGCGTGAGTGGTCTGATCAAGTGCATGAAAGGCACCCCATGGAGTCTAAATCTGTTTTTGTCACAAATTCAGATGCGGTAGACATGGCATTGGTTGTGGCTGAGTGAAGAACTGAGCTGCTACCACACGTTTTTTAAGGCGCGGTTACAAGGCCGTGAGCTTGAGTGAGGCTGGCTGTGGGTTGCTGTGGTCGAGAAGCCCAACATCGCTTCAGCTGAGGGATGGAGTATCCAACACTCCTTCTTTGTATGGCCATTCCTCTTGCAATGGTCACATATTTTTCTCCTCTTCCTAGATTCATTTGTTGATGCTGATTTGAATAAGCTTTTGTGTGCAGTCACCAATTCAGCCTTGTTGCCAAATAATCCATGAGATCCTTTCTCATTTTGTATTTGAGCACAAACATCTTCCAAGCTAGGAAGCTTATCAGACCTGAGAATATGCTTAATAAGATCTGAGTAAGTAGTATTAAGTGTTAATAGTAACCCAAACACCTTATCTTGTTCTTTCCTTTCAAGGAGAACAATTGGGTCAATGGTGGCTGGACTTTGCATTTCTAGCTCAGCCCACAATGCTCTGAATGAGCCATAATTCTTTGTGAATTTTGTATCCTCCTACCTTAATTCATTCAAAGCCTACTTCACTTCAAAAATTCTTAAAAGGTTAGTGGTGTTTCCATACACCTTTTGCAAAGTGTCCCAAAGATCTTTTGCATTTTCACAAAAGGAATAAGCCTCTAAAAGATCACTAGCAAGAGAATTTTGAAGAATAGAGAGTACCAACTGCTCTTCTTGATACCATTTGGCTTGGGCAGCAACAGCCTCACTAACTTCAGCCACTTCATTTTCTTCAAGGCCATTTGTAGAAATGTGATTCCAAAGGCCTTTACCACCCAATGTTTTCATGGTCCTAGACCACAAGAGGTAATTTTCTCCATGGAGAATGACTGGAGCTCTGAATGTAGCTTTAAGTTCCATGAGATAGAAGATGGATTGCACTTGTAATAGGTAGAGCTGGTCGGGTCAGGATCAGGACGTGATGATGGTTCTGTGGCCTGCGGCTGGTCGGGTCAGGACGAAGACTAGAAGATGATTCTGTGACCTGTGGTCGAAGCGTGTTACCAAGGCCTACCAATCCGTGTTACCATGGAAAATTATGTGATGCCGTGGCCGATGGTTGATCAGCATGTGCGGAAGAAACTGGTCGGGACAAGTGCTTGGGCTGATCACGCGATGGAATGGACGGGACACACAGACAAGAAACTGGTCTGAACACACGTGAAAGACAATTATCGGTACAGCAGGGTACTGGACTTGAACAAGAAGGCGTGAAATGGCTTGTAGGCACTTGCAAACAGGCATGGACAAGCTGATTATGCAGGCGCGTGTAGGACTTGCAGTCCAAGTAACCAACTCTTGCAACTACCAACAGCTTATACCAAACTTCAACCACCTGCAACAAACTTCAACCAACTCTTGCAACAAGATTTAACTAACTACAACCACTTAATAACAATTTTTATCTTCTACTAACAGTAAAAATCAATCCAAAATTCGATTTATGTCAATCCTAAAATTTCAAGATTTCATCTTTTAAAACATTAAAAGATTAAAAAGGAAATCAATAAAATCAATCTTAAAGTCTTAAACCTATTAGATTGAACCCAAATTTCGTATAGACACTCACAAGATACTTATTTAACTTTCTAGATTCAGAGAATTAAAGAAAACTGAGAAAGAATTAGAATTTTATCACCAGGATCTTCTTAGGGGCTATTTTGGACGTCTCTGAGGAAAACTTCAAGAACTTGTTTTAAACTAAATGGAATTGTCTAAGGCTTGAGCTTAGGATTTAAAAAAACTTGATTTGATGAAGGATCGACGTCGTAATGACCTGGGAAACACGGACGTTCGCGGCGAAGGAACTCACGGAGGTCCGATGCAAGAAAATTCATAACTTTTGATTCCCTTGGTCAAATGATGTAATTCCAATTGGCGTGGCTTCAGAACTCGCCGATGTACAATAAAAAGAAAGCAGATTGTCAAAAGGAGTTGTGGTTTGGCCGTAATTTTAGTTTCAATATGGCCACTGAAATAGAACTAGAAAGAAATTGAGAAGAAGATATTTTCTTCTTGATTCAATGAATGAATGATGAATTTTACCCAGATTTGATGCAACCTGGCTCTGATACCATGAAAGATTAAGAGATTAAGAGATTTTTAGAATGAGAGAATGAGAGATTAGATAGATTTAGAGAAAAGAATAATTTTATTAAGAGAATGAGAATAATAGTTTTCTAAGTTACAAATGAGAAAGGAGAGAAATATTTATACTAATCTAGTCTAGGTTTGTTTGGTTACAATGATTGCCTTATGCACGAATGGCTACAAGGATAACATAACACTAGAACAAAAACAAGCCTTAGACACTCCCATTTGACTATGTAACACACAACTTTTATAGAAAGCTTCAAGAGCTTTCTAAATTTATCATTTCTTCTTCATTCCAACAGTACTGACTGGCGACGTTAGGACATGAGCTGAAAGATTATGAGATTAAGAGATTAAGAGATTTGTAGATTCAGAGAAGGAGAGATTAGAGAGATTAGAGAAAATAGAGAGAATGATTATTATTGAGATTTTAAAAAATGAACTTCTTGTTTACAAAGGAAGAGAGAGATAACTATTTAAACTACACTATTTTAGGCTTGTTTGGATACTAAGATAGCCTATACATACTTTGCTACAAGGATAACATATCATAAATCACAAACAACCCTAAGCTACTCTCTTTGGACACATGGCGGCTACTTAAAGTCTAATGCACACTTTCTTCATTTCTTCTCTTTGTCTTCATCATTCTTCTTCATTCCAACACTCCCCCTCAAACTTAAGTCATGAAGAATGGCTAAGCTTGCAACCATGAAGCATTACCTCATTAAAAACCTAAAGAAGAAAAACCCATTTGAGACAAAACCTTTCTTAGGGAAAAAGAGTATAACAGTCCATGATCAGGATCAGTGTTGTGAAATGGACATGAGGCCAAGCCTTGGATAGATAGAGTCGCCAGTCTTCAGTGTGGTAACATTGGTGAAGACATTTGCTAGTTGATCCTCACTCCTTGTGTAGCAAGGTAAGATGATTCCATTTCAAATAACTTCTCTCACCTTATTGCAATCCACCTCAATGTGTTTGGTTCTTTCATGGAACACTGAGTTGGAGGCAATATTTATGGATGCTTGATTGTCACAATGGACAGTGATAGGAGACTTCAAGCTCACGCCAAAAATGTCAAGAAGTTGCTTCAGCCAGATGCATCATGTGGTAAGCTTCCTCATAGCCCTATATTTAGCTTTTGCACTAAAGAAAGATACAACATTCTGCTTCTTAGTGTTCCAGGTCACAATATTACCTCCTATGAAGGTGCTGTAGCTGGTTGTGCCTCTCCTATCTTCTCTGTCCGCTGTCCAATCTGCATCACAATAACCTACAACTTATGTGTTTTCATTACAACCCATCCATATACATTGTTCTTTAGTGCCTTTCAAGTATCTAAATATGCGCATGATCATGTCACAATGCTTTATCTTTGATTCACAGCAAAACATAAGTCAGGTTGATATGATCCTGCTTAGCACGGACGGACTTATGGACGTCCCGATTAAAGATGGATTAGGAGGCCCAAAGAAGGTTGTGGACGTCAATCCAATCAACTCAACAAACGTCCATATCATGAAGCCAAACGTCCTGCAACACGTCCAAAACGTCCTAACTCAGTACCAGAACGTCACAACTATGTATCAAGACAAGGACCCCGACCCAATAATCCCATGTTCCATTCCAGCCTCGACCACACCTATGATCCGCGTCGACCAGGACCTGACCAAGTGTCAGCCAACATCAGACTATCCATTGGCCCGACCTCGACCATGGCCTGACCCGAGCAACGATCAAGACGCATGGACCATTCCATTTGGTCCATTAATTAGAACCAGACCAAGGCACTTCCACATGTTCTTGGTCACATGATCCACCATTCCTCATCACTTCACTTTCATTCCAATTTGTTAGATACAATTCATGGTTATCTGAATTAAATGTTTGGGACAAGGATTCATTTTAGTTCCTTTTTCCTTAGTGAGTTTTGTGCCATTGGGTTTTTCTCACTAAGGTTTTTAATGGGGCTTCGAAGAATTCTTGGAAGATCAAATGTTTAAGGCCCATAGCTTTTTTATTATTGTGTTCTAGCCCATCTTTGGTCCACTTTCTCTTTGTCTTTGCATTAAATAAAGTTGTTGGCAGTTGGAAGTTGGGAGTTATCTCCTTTACTTCCGTTCTTGCATGGCTTTGCATGTTCTTGGAGTTTGTTCCGAACATGCAAGCCTTCTAGCATCTTCTCTTCCCCTGTATATATATCTGGCCTTGGCCATTTGTACTTATCCTCAAAAATTTTAATAAAAAGTGTCTTTTCTTTCTTAAGAATTTCGATCACCGAGTAGTGCATGACATCTACTCTCTCCTAGGCCCTCCCTTGGTGTGTAATATCCTTGGACCCGTCTAGGAAACACTTGTTGAATCTTGGTGCGTCATATCCTTGGTTCATCAAGTCCGATAAATCAAAGGTCTTCCGGAGCTTTTGTGCGACCTATCGCTCCACATCCCTTCGCAACTTGAGCTCACACTCGTTGTGCAATACTTATCCTTCCTACTCCCTTGTTGTGCCGGTTTTAGGTTTGTGATCTTGACCAAGATCATATCACAGGTCTAGTGATGATTAAGTATATGAGCTTACCAACCACTTTTCTATTCAGTTTTGTAACATGAAACTCGTCATTTCCTAGCCCCCCCCCTCAGGTTCTATCTTGTAACCTTCTTATAAGGGTGTCTTAGCTGGTTTTGCTTCCATCATACCTTTAGAGGTTAGTAAGTCCACAATATATTTTTTCTAAGATAAGAAGAGACCTTCCTTAAACCTACACACTTCAATTCCTAAGAAGTATTTAAGTTCACATAGATCTTTAATATCAAAGACACTTTTTAAATAAGCTTTAGTAGGATCAATGCCTAGTTTATCACTCCCTGATATGATTAGTCATCTACATAAATGAGTATAACCACAATACCTTCCTTACTCTAGTGCTGGTGTCATGTACACTTCCTCTTCTAGCTCACCTTGTAAGAATGCATTCTTAACATTCATTTGCCACAACTCCAAATCAAGGTTAGCAGAAATAGATTAAACAACATTAACTGAATGTAATTTAGCCACAGGAGCAAAGGTATTTCTATAATCTTCATCATAGGTTTGTGTGAATCCTCTAGCCACCAAACTAGCTTTATACCTATCTATCTCACCATTGCTTTTATATTTAATGGTGAAAATCCATTTAGAACTTACAGTCTTTTTCCCTTTTGGAAGAGTTGCTGGCGCATAGGTTTGATTCTTCTTCATATCTTGTCTTTCAGCTTGAATTGATTCTCTTCTCTCCTTTATCTCCATAGCTTCCTCATATGTCCTTGAAATCTGCTCTTTATCAAGGCTAACAGTAAATTCAGCATGAGAGTGAAGAATATGAACTAGATTACACACTCCATGGTCATGATGAACTACTGTATTGTTGTTGTAGTAGAAGTTGGGTGAGAATCTCTGCCTTGTATTTCTTCTAAGAACAACATGTGATTCCCCATTCTCTTCTTTTTTATAGCATCCATAAGATTAGGTTGAATATCCCTTGGCCTTTTTCAAGCTGAGACTAAGCTATCTCTTTCTGAATCCTCCTCTTGATCATGTCTAGGTTCATGGCCTCCCTCATGACCACTGGGAGGTAATTCGCCTGGTTGAAGAGAAGGCCACACCATGTCCCGGGTTTGAAGCCGTGCCTGTGACCTGGTTCGAGGCCGCGAGGCCGGGCCGGGGATGAGACCATGGACATTCCTGGATCAGATGGAGCCATGGAAGTGCCATGATGAGATAGTCCTAGAGCTGGAGCAGTCTGGGACGTGCTTGGGTCATGCCTGGGTTGAACCTGGGGCGTGCCTGGACTATGCCTAGGTTGTGCCTGGATCGGACGTGGGTGGGCCTGGGTGAACACGGCTCGGGCTGGGCTGGTCCTGGTTCGGGCCGTGTCAATACATAATCTGATTGTTCTGGAGCTGGTCCTGGCGCCTGGTGAGCTGGTCCTGGGCCAGGTACTGGTGTCGTAGGAGGGACTATACAAATTCTTTCCAAGAGCCTTCTTAGATTTTCAGCTTGATCATGTCTTGATTATGAGATGTCCTTGAATTCTTCTCAAGTTCTTTCTTGATAGAACCCTTTGGATTCTTGGAATTTAACATCTCTGTATACTAGGACTCTTCTAGTCTCTGGATTGTAGCATTTGCATCCCTTTTGTGTAGGAGAATACCCAATGAACATGGCCTTGATGCTCTTTGGTTCCAGCTTGTTCCTATGTTCTCATGGTATTAAAACAAAAAAAACACACCCAAATACTCTTAAGTGTTCAATATTAGGCTTAGTTTTGTTTATTACCTCAAAGGGAGACAAATCATCTAGAAATTTTATTGGAGTTCTATTAATTAAGTATCATGCAGCTACTAGAGCATCTCCCCAAAACCGTTTGGGAACCTTTGAGTGAAACATCATTGTTCTCACAACTTCCATCAAATGTCTTTTTTTCCTCTCAGCTACTCCATTTTGTTGTGGAGTGTAGGGACAGCTTGTTTGATATTCAATTCCATGCTTGGCCAAGTGTGGCTGAAACTTGGTGCTAGTATATTACCCTCCATTATCTGTTCTAAAGCATTTAATCTTGGCATTCTATTGATAAGTAACAAATGTCTGAAAATTAAGAAATGCATCAAACACCTTATCCTTAGAACTAAGCAATGTAACCCAAGTATATTTAGATTTTTCATCAATAAAGGTCAAAAAGTATTTTTGGTTTTCACTAGAAGAAAAGGGAGATGTCCAAACATCAGAATGCACTAAATCAAAACAATTATTATATTGTGTGTACCAAGTAGGAGGACCTAGGGCCTCTTGCTGATAAAGTTTTGGACCTGTCAATGAACCAGCTTGGCTTCAACTCAGGAGGCTTCAACTCAGGATGAAGCACCCAGCACTCCTTCTTGGTGTGACAGGTTCACTTGCAATGATTACACACGGTTCTCTTCTTCTTGGATTCAGCTGGCGTCTTGAAGAAGCTCTTGTGGGCAACAACTGGTTCCTCCTTGTTTCCAAACCGCTGGAGTGACCCTTGGTCCTTCTGAATCTTAGCACAGACATTCTCTAAACTAGGAAGCTTGTCCTCCCTAATAATATGCTTAATCAAATCATTATAGTTTGTGTTCAAAGTCAAAAGTAACCCAAACACCTTATCTTGTTCTCTCCTTTCATGGAGAGTAATGAGATCAATTGTGGCAGGCCTTAGCATCTCTAGCTCTGCTCATAATGCTCTAAAGGATCCATACTGCTTTGTGAACTCAATATACTACTATCTAAGATCATTCAAACCTTTATTTACCTCAAAAATTCTCATGAGGTTAGTAGTATTGCCATATACATTTTTTAAAGTTTCCCAGAGATCTTTAGCATTTTCACAATATGAATATGCTTCTAAGAGAGATTCAGCTAGGGAGTTTTGGAGTATAGAAAGTACCATCTGGTCTTCCTGCAACCATTTCTTTTGTTCATCTTGATCATCTGAGTCATCCCTTTCAATAGCTATAACAGGCGCCTTTGTGACACGAGCCCATAACCCTTTGCTGCACAAGGTTGTCCTCATGGTTATGGACCATAGGAGATAATTCGTCCTATGAAGCATGACTGGAGACTTTATATTTGTCTTGTACTCCATTAGGCTTTATTTAAAACCTGCAAGAAAATAAAACCAAAAAGAAACTAGACCAGACGACACGCGCCTGTCCAAACTGTTAGCTACCAGGGCGTGTCAACCTCCAACAACCTGCAACTGCCATTAACAACCTCAAACAACCTAACAGCCCTTGATCAAAAAAATTATAAAATTCTAACAGCCTAACTAGCAAAGATTCAGTTAATAGAATTGTTAAAAATATCTAATCAACTTTTGCCTCCAAAAATTAAAAAAAAAAAAACCGATTCCTACTAACATTCAAGAAAACCTTTCTTGAAGACTAATACTCTTTGGAATGAAATGAACTTTATTGAGACCCTCCACAAGATACTAAACTAAGTATTGCTCTTCCAAGATTTGCAAAACATTAAGAAAAATTGAAGGTTTTAACACAAATACCACAAACAGGGCAAATCTGGACATGACAAGGAAGATTGTTCAAGAAAGCTTCTAAACGTGAAAAGGGGCAAAGCGGACCTCCTGATTCATCAACTAGACTCGTTTTAATTGAGTTTAGGCTTTGAAATAACCTGATTTTATGAAGAATTTAGGGACACCAGCGGACTTGGACTTGAATAACTTTTGATTCTGGCCACCAAATTGAATGAAACCACTGGAGAAATACTCATAACTAACCATAGAACAACCCTTAATAAAGAAAATGGCAAGAACTTTCGAGTTCTTGCCGGAAAACTTGATCAAACCACGACCAGAACCGCTGATTCACTCGATTTGAAGGTGCGAGAAGATCGTGAGGGAAGAGAAGAAATTTTGCGGAATTGTTATACAATATTGATGAAACCTGAATCTGATACCATTAAATATTATGAGATTAAGAGATTCATAGATTTGTAGATTGACAGAGAGATATTAGAGAGATTAGAGAGAAAAGAGAGAATGATTTTTATTGAGATTTTAGAAAAATGAATTTCTTGCTTACAAAGGAAGAAAGAGATAACTCTTTATACTAAAATAGTCTAGGATTGTTTGGATACTAAGATAGCCTAATACATGCTTGGCTACAAAGATAACATATCATAAATCACAAACAAGCCTAAACCACTCCCTTTGGACACATGGCGCCTACTTAGAGTCTAAGGAACACTTTCTTCATTTCTTCTCTTTGTCTTCATCATTCTTCTTCATTCCAACATGATCCTCTGTCTATGATTAAAGAACATACATTGCCTTGAACGGTGCAGTTGGGAATGCATCTGACCATCAAGAGTTCTACGGAATCGAGGTATTAACGTTGCAAGTTGCAAGAAGAAATCCTAAGGAAGTACAAAGACGTATCGAGATATTCAACGTTATTAGCACTAGTCTGGAATAAAGAAGTACGTAGCGAAATAGGTTGAACAATGCCAAGTCTGTCAACAAGTCAAAATAGAGCATAAAGTACCAGGAGGGTCATTGGAAAGTTTACCAATTCTTGAATAAAAATGGGAAGCTGTTGCGATGGACTTTATTAGAGGATTACCAACTGCACCGGAAAGAGGTAACAACGCTATTTGGGTAATTGTCGATCCTTTAACCATGTCTCCCCATTTACTTCCAATCAAATTAAAGGACCGATTTGAGATCTTGGCTAAGTTATACTTAAATGAGATAGTACGGCTGCACTGGGTGCCCGCCAACATTGTGTACGATCGAGACCCAAGATTCACTGCAAGATTTTGGAGAGCATTTCAGGATGCTCTAGGAACCGAGCTGTACATAAGTACCACCTTTCACCCCCGAGACCGATGGTCAAACAGAACGGACTATCCGGACAACTAAGGATATGTTTCGAATGTGTATTATAGATTGGGCTGGAACATGGGAACAACATTTACCGGTGGTGGAGTTCTCTTATAACAATAATTATCATTTGAGTATTGTGATGTCCTAATGTGAGGCATTATATGGACGTCCATGCCGAACACCTATGTGTTGGACAGAGGTTAGCGAGAGAATATTATTCGGACAGGAATTAGTAGATTTGACCACTGAGAAAATCAGAACTGTAAAGCAGAATATGAAGAAAGCCCAGGACTGACAGAAGATGTATGCGGACTAACACCAAAGGGAGTCACTGTTTGCGATTGAAGATTGGATTATCTGAAAGTAGAAGCACAAAAAGGGAAAGTGAAAGATTATGAGATTAAGATATTTAGAGATTTGTAGATTGAGAGAGACAGAGATTAGAGAGAAAAGTAAGAATGATTATTATTAAGATTTTAGAAAAATGAATTTCTTGCTTACAAAAGAAGAGAGAGATAACTATTTATACTAAACTAGTTTATGCTTGTTTGGATACTAAGATAGCCTAATACAGTTTGGCTACAAGGATCACATATCGTTAATCACAAACAAGCCTAAACCACTCCCTTTGGACACATGACACCTACTTAGAATCTAAGACACACTTTCTTCATTTATTCTTTGTCTTCATCATTCTTCTTCATTCTAACACTCAGCCTCAAGCTTAAGTCATGAAGAATGGCTAAGCTTGCAACCATGAAGCATTACCTCATTAAAAACCTAAAGAAAGAAACCCTAATTGGGACATAACATTTCTTAGGGAAAAAGAGTAAAACACTCCATGATCATGATCAGTGTTGTGGAATGGACTTGAGGCCAAACCTTGGGTAGATGGAGCCGCCAGTCTTCAGTGTGGTAGACTTGGTGAACACATCTGCTAGTTGATTCTCACTCTCTGTGTAACAAGGTAAGATAATTCCATTTCCAATAGCTTCTCTCACCTTATGGCAATCCACCTCAATATGCTTGGTTCTTTCATGGAACACTGAGTTGGAGGCAATATGTATGGCTGCTTGATTATCACAATAGACTGTGATTGGAGACTTCAAGATCACGCCAAGAATGTCAAGGAGAAGTTACTTCAGCCAGATGCATTCTGTGGTAAGCTTCCTCATAGCCCTGTATTCAGCTTCTGCATTAGAGCAAGATACAACCTTCTGTTTCTTAGTCTTCCAAGTCACAAGATCACCTCCTATGAAGGTGCAGTAGCCGGTTGTGCTTCTCCTATCTTCTCTGTCTCCTGTCCAATCTGCATCACAATAACCTACAACTTCTGTGTTTCCATTACAACCCATCCATATACCTTGTTCTTTAGTGCCTTTCAAGTCTCTCAATATGCGCATGATCATGTCCCAATCCCTTATCTTTGGGGCTTGCATATGTTGAGAAAGGACTAGTGATGGTTAAGTATATAAGCTTACCAACCACTTTTTTATGCAACTTTGTATCATGGAACTCGTCATTTCCTAGCTCCCCCTCAGGTTCTAACTTTTAACCTTTTTCTATGGGTGTCTTAGCTGGTTTAGCTTCCATCATACCTGTAGAAGTTAGTAAGTCCACAATATATTTTCTCTGAGATAAGAAGAGACCTTCCTTGAACCTACACACTTCAATTCCTAAGAAGTATTTAAGTTCACCTAGATCCTTAATATTAAAGACACTTTTTAAATAAGCTTTAGTAGAATCAATGCCTACTTTATCACTCCCTGATATGATTATGTCATCCACATAAATGAGTATAACCACAATACCTTCCTTACTCTGAAGTGTAAAGAGTGTGTGTTCAACTTCTGACCTTTTGAAACCTCTGTCCCTTAATGTCACATTCAGCTTATGATACCATGCTTTTCGAGATTGTTTTAAGCCATAGATAGCCTTTCTTAATCTCAGTGTATTGCCGCCACTTACTTGATCTTCTAGACCTGGTGGTGGTGTCATGTACACTTCCTCTTCTAGCTCACCTTATAAGAATGCATTCTTAACATCCATTTGTCATATCTCCCAATCAAGGTTAGCAACAAGAGATAAAATAACATTAACTGAATGTAATTTAGCTACAGGAGCAAATGTATCCTTATAATATTCACCATAAGTTTGTGTGATTCCTCTAACCACCAACCTAGCTAATCTTATTATTTTATTAATGAATAGACAAAAGGCTTATATAATGAGGATTCCGCTTCATGGTACGCCCCAAATATTCTCTTTACCATTTCCCAAATCTCTATGGCCACATCCCTTTTGTACTCGTCTGGACACCTTGTTGCATTGAAGTTTGTTCCAATCTACATAACCACACATCCGCTTCAAACATATCTTTTCCACCACCATATTTCTTCATTCCCAGCCTTCTCATTATTGCCATAATCTCTAAGAAACTGTCTGAATGACTCTGTGTGCCTATGATGGTCCAATCGTTCAAGTATCTGCTCACACATTCATTCCTGATGTGATGAGGACATTGATCACTCCAAGCTAGATGATGAGCCGACCTTGGAGACTATCATTCCCAGAGTTCCAGAAGGTCCATTAACACGCCTCAGAGCCCGGTCTATTGGTCACAAATTCAGCCAAATTGTAGACTTCATGATCACCCAAGAACCACTCCACGAAACGCCTTCCTCATCAACTCACACGCACAAGGAGAAAGATCCAACAAACCGCAGCTTGTTTGCAGCATCACATGAGCCATGGATGTAACGCCCCCGATCCTACTAGACCGAAGGTGTTACGATAGGCCCGAATCCTGTCCGACCGTTCTTCCGAATATAGTTCGAAAGCCCGAACAGACACGATCCGAACCCCGATTAAATCAACTCCATCTCATTCAAGGTTCCGTGACCAAGAACGGACATCCTTGTTGAGGTTAGCCCGGCCGGGACTTAGGTATTCAGAACTTAAAATTTAACTAAGACTTTAATAAGATATACGGAAAACCTCCATTTTATATATTAAACATACTTCTAAAGGTTCTTACAAAACCCGATTACAATACTTAGCGAAAGCGTCATACTTCCTATGAAATTTACACAAGTCCAAAAGAAACATACTTTCTACTAAGGGGTCTTCAAATCTACACTGGACTGTTCCGCCCTCCTTCCACAACCTTGCCTTTATCTGCAAGAACGAGTTCGGTCAGCTAATGCTGAGTGAGCTGGTTGAAAAATACTATCTAACCCATCCCGCAATAATGCAAGTGAACTCAAACAAGATCAATCACGTTTAAGACCAATGTACTTATAACTCAACAGACGGCTTAACCAATCTTGACTCTAAACTACCCATGCGCGCCGTAACCTTAGCCTATTCCTTCCCGTCCCGGTCAGGTCCTTAGCCACACATGCTACAAGGCACCTACGAAGATGGACGGTACTCACTGCCCCGGTCAGGTCCTTAGTCGCTACATGCTATAAGGCACCTACGAAGATGGGCTTTAGCCTGGCAAGTCGCTCACAGGATGGTGGCAAGCCATCCCTCGCATGCACACGGAATAGCTAAGTCACAAATCCCACAACTCAAACCCATAACTCAAGTCACATACGAGTCACCGTCTCTCGCATGGACAACACACCACGACTAACAAGACATGTCATATTCGAGTCACCTCTTCTCGAATAGACCAACACAACATAACCACAAACGACTTCCTAAACCAGACACCACTTTGTATCGCCCTCGGTCCAGTCTAGGCCTATTATTTGACCAACTGCACAACAATCAAACAAGAACATGTACAGCCAATCAAATAAGACCTAAACCAACCTAAGGTTCTACTAATAGCATCCTTGGACCTAACGCAACAACTTAATCATAATTTATCATGCATGCGACTGATCATGAAGCATAACCGCAAAAATTCAACTGTAATTCAACATGCATGCAATCCACTAAATCACAACACAACATTAAAATAGAAATTATTAATGCACAGCAAAGCATCATGCAAACAATCCCAAACGTCCTAACCGAACTCGGATCAACTGTCTTGCTTTAAAAGAAAATAAAAGACCAACTCACAGAACACGGATGAACAGCCTAAACACCCGGACAGGCCTGAGAACACTCGCGGATGGCCTCCTCTCCTCACGGTTGCACAGCCTCTCACCAGGCGCCTATCTCCCTCTCTAACTCTCTTAGTATACAGCTTTTAAGCTTAAGATTTCTAAACAGAATTATGGTAACAAGGGTGGGTATTTATAAGGTGAAAGTGCATGGGTTTAACTTGACACCTGTCCCACTTAATCTCTTAATTTCACTAAATCATGACACCTGCCCCACTAATTAGCTTAAATCCACTAAAACCAGACAGCTGTCCCACTAAACAAATTAACAGCCTTAATTCCTTACACCTGTCCCACTAATTCTCTTAATACCCTTAAATCTCTACACCTGTCCCACTTAAACCAAAATTTTACTTACTTAAAAAAAAATTAAAAAGACTAAGTGGGCTAAGTGGAAATCCCCATCATCACACCATGCCACATCATCGCCACATCATTTTCTAACCTGAATTTTCTGCGGATGAACGACCACACATCTCTCGGATCGACCACACGTCCCAACACAACTGCCCGTTCTCGACCGCGGCTGTTCCGTACGGTCGTCCTACGGAACGGGGCATTACATTCTCCCCTCCTTATGAGAATTCGTCCCCGAATTCTTACATCAACCTTCCGTACCAGAAGTGAATAGCTCAAGATATTTCTCCCGAAAACGGTCTTCATCTTCCCAAGTGGTAATTATACGGTGTTGCTTTCCCTAGAAAACCTGGATTTGGGAAATCTCACGGTTCTTCAACTTCTTGATCCGTCTCTCTCCTACTCTGATTGGACCTTCCGTATATGTGAGGTTTGGCCGTAGCTCCTCGATTCTTTGCGGCTCTATCTCAGTTGGATCTCTGACATATTTCCGCAGCATTGAAATATGAAATACCGGGTGTAATGCCATGTCTGTGGGTAGATCTAGCCGATAAGCTACCTCTCCAATTCTCCCAATGATTCGGTATGGTCCTATAAACCGTGTAGCTAGCTTTCCAACTTTCCCAAACCGATCTTTTCCTTTCTGTGCTTCTACCTTCAAGTAGACCCAATCGCCAACTGAATATGTCAAATCCCTTCGATGCTGATCTGCGTATTTCTTTTGCCGATCTTGAGCTTTCTTCATGTTCTGCTTAACTGTTCGGATCTTCTCCGTGGTCTCGTCTACAATCTCCTGACCGAACATTCTTCTTTCTCCTACTTCCACCCAACACATAGGCGTGCGACACGGGCGTCCATATAAAGCCTCATATGGTGACATCCCGATGCTTGAATGGTAGCTGTTGTTGTATGAGAACTCAACCAACGGAAGATGCTGTTCCCATGTCCCAGCCCAATCAAGGATGCACATCCGGAGCATGTCCTCGATCGTTCGGATGGTCCTCTCAGTCTGTCCATCCGTTTCAGGGTGGAATGCCGTACTTATGTGTAATTCTGTGCCCAAGGCATCCTGAAAGGCTCTCCAGAACCATGCCGTGAATCTTGGATCTCTATCTGACACGATGTTTGCGGGTACACCATGTAACTTCACAATCTCCTTCAGATATAACCGAGCTAGTGTCTCAAAACGATCATTCAGCCTGACTGGAAGAAAGTGCGCTGACTTGGTTAGACGATCCATGATGACCCAGATGGTATCATTACCTCGGCCTGGTGCGATAGGTAAGCCGGTGATGAAGTCCATCGCTACTGCCTCCCATTTCCACTCTGGGATTGGTAAACTCTGTAATAGTCCTCCCGGCACTTGGTGCTCAACCTTGACTTGCTGACATACTTGGCATTGAGCAACCCATTTTGCTACTGCCTTTTTCATTCCTGGCCAGTGATAGTATCGTCTGATGTCTCGGTACATCTTAGTGCTTCCTGGATGTATGCTTAGCAGAGAATGATGTGCAGTTTTCAATATTTCATTCTTTAACTCTTCTTGTTTCGGTACTGCAATCCTCCCATTCATCAACAAGGTCCCATCTTCTGCTAAATGGTACCCTTTATCATTCCTCTCATCACTTGCCTTTATCTCCTCTAAGATCTTTTTCAAATCAACGTCATCCTCTTGAGCTTCTCTGATGCGGTGGATTAGGCTTGCCTGATTAACGGCTTGAATTCCAAGGGGTTGGCTGGTTTCCCCTTCTAATACTGCAAGGCGAACCAATTTTAACGCACTGGACAAGGCCTCAACATCTTTCGAAACATTCTTATCAGCTTGTCGCCTACTCAGAGCATCGGCCACTACATTAGCCTTTCCAGGGTGGTACTGAATCTTCAGATCGTAATCCGCTATGAATTCCATCCATCGTCTTTGTCGTAGGTTTAGATCCGGCTGCGTGAACAGATACTTCAAACTTTGGTGATCCGTAAAGACTTGCACCGTTCCTCCATACAAATATGACCTCCATATCTTAAGAGCAAACACCACTGCCGCCAACTCCAAATCATGCGTCGGATAATTCTCCTCGTGCTTCCGAAGCTGCCTTGATGCATATGCTATAACCTTACCATTCTGCATTAGTACACAACCAAGCCCTACCCGGGATGCATCGGTGTAGATGGAGTATGGTTGGTTTGGTTCAGGTAATACTAATATGGGTGCAGTCGTCAAGGCTTCCTTTAACTGCTCGAACGCCTTGGCGGTTTCTGTAGTCCACTGGAACTGAACTCCCTTGCCAGTCAGCCTGGTTAGAGGTTTGGCTTTGGAGGAGAAATTTTTGACAAATTTCCTGTAATACCCAGCTAAGCCCAAGAAACTTCTGATTTCCGAGGCATTAGTTGGTTGCGGCCATTCTTTAATCACCGCGATCTTCTCCGGGTCTACAGATACTCCATGTTCCGATACACGATGACCTAAGAATCCTATTTCTTTCCTCCAGAACTTACGCTTGCTGAACTTGGCAAACAATCGTTGTTCCCGTAGTCGTCCCAATACTAGTCGTAGATGCTGCTTGTGTTCTTCCGTGTTCTTGGAATAGATAAGTATGTCATCAATGAAAATGATGACAAAGTTATCTAGATACTCTCGGAAGACCTCATTCATGAGTCGCATGAATGCAGCTGGGGCGTTTGTCAATCCAAACGGCATCACCACGAATTCATATTGCCCATACCGTGTGCGGAAAGCTGTTTTCGGAATGTCTGCTTCTGAGATAGGTATCTGGTGGTATCCTGAGGCTAGATCGATCTTTGAAAATACCTTGGCTCCTTGAAGTTGGTCTAATAATTCATCAATCCTTGGCAGAGGGTACTTGTCCTTAATGGTTATGTTGTTGATTCCCCGATAATCAATACATAACCTCATACTCCCGTCCTTCTTCTTGACAAACAAGACTGGTGCGCCCCATGACGTTTCCTTTTTCTATCAAATCTTCCAGTTGCTTCTTTAATTCGCCATCTCTGCTGGTGCCATCCGGTACGGTGCTTTAGCAATGGGAGTTGCTCCGGGTTCCAGCGTGATCATAAACGGGTTGGGCCGTGGTGGCGGCACACCTTCTAATGATTTGAAAACATCCTCGAACTCCCTGACCACTGGGATGTCCGATAACTCTGGTTCCTGGGTTAATCCCTCGTCGCTTACCATCAAGGTTACGAGATACGCTTCTCCCTCTTGCAACTCTTGTTCCATTCGCAAGGCCGACAAGAACATTGCCTTGGCACTAGGCTCAAATCCCCGAAACTGAATTCTCACACCTCCTTCCCTTCTGAGATGCATTTTTCCTTTACCGCAATCTAACTGAGCCTTGTAACGCGACAACCAGTCCATCCCCAAAATCACCTCGTGTCGATCCAATGCTGTCACCAGTAGGTCTGCTGGGAATTCCACTTCGTCGATCTTAACGGGGACATCTAAGATCTTATTTTCAGCTTTCAAGGTTTGGGTTCCTGGGGTCCTAATAGGGACATCTATTCCTACTATGGTAAAGGTTCCCTCAAAGGTCCGCACTACCTCAGGCGAGACAAAACTATGAGTAGCGCCTGAGTCGAACAGAACAAAGGCCAAGCTACCACCTACTCGCAGGGTTCCTATTCAATCATAACTCATTCATTCATCTACTCATGCAACATCAATCCATTAACAATTAAACAATTTTTAGGCTTATGGCAAAGGTGGTTCGATTGACCGTGCAACAATCAAACAAGAACATGCACGACCAATCTTTAACTCAGCCATGTCATCCTGGTCTAAGCCCAAGTTAAAATTGACCAACCGTGCAACAATCAAACAAGAACATGCACGATCGATCTCTTAAAACTCGAGCCCGACCCAAATGCCATTAGCATGAGCTCAACCACCCAAACCCTAAACCTAAACACACATTCAAGAGATCAACTACCCAGAATTTAGCCCAACGTACCTGCTATCAGGGGAGAGGGTCGTGAAGGGCCAGCCTGGTTCGTATCAATCGCGTACACCCTTCCTGCTTGTTGTTGTTGTTGAGCCGGTGGTGGTCCGATAGCCAAACGCTTTGGCCCTGCTTGGATTGCTGGTGGTGGTGGTCTCCGGAAGTTCTGTCTTTTAGGACACTGTGCAGAGTAATGTCCTATCTCCCCACAACTCCAACACGTAGTGTTTTGTGGTCTCATGGTCGGAATCCCACAAGTACTCGAAGTATGACCACTCCGCCCGCATCGATAGCAAGTTGGGACTGGTCTAGTATTACCAGTGGTAGGTCGGTCGTAGCGCCCTCTTCGTCCTTGTTCTACTCTCCTCGGTCTTTCCTGCCTCTGAGCGATGCTTTCATAATATCTCCGTTCACCCATCAAAGCTTCCTCCATATTAACGGCCATCTCGATCAGGGTTGATAGATCCGGACACGTTACGGTCCTAAGTCTGAAGAATAGATCGGGACGCAGTCCATGGAGAAATTTCCGCATTGTAGCTTCTTCGTCGTGAGTCCCGTATCTGGCAAAACGTCGAAGTCTAGTGAACTCTGCCTCGTAGTCACGAACTTTTCTCTCGCCCTGAGTCAGCTGTGCGTATTGGGTTTCTAGACGGTCCCGTGCCTCCGCGGGAAAGTATTTCTTCAAAAACTCGGTGCGAAATTGAACCCATGCTTCATCTGGCGCTTGGAAATATTCAAGTCGTCGTTCTCGGGTCTCCCACCAGTTGGCCGCGTCTTGGTCTAGGTAGTAAACGGCCACATCCTTCTTGAATGTTTCTGGGCATCTTGTGGCGATAAAGTTACTTTCTAGGCGCCTCAACCACGAATCCGCCTTAAATGGATCTGTTCCTCCATTGTACTTTTCCGTTCCCAGGTTCCGCATGGCAGTAACAATTTCCAAGTAACTTGGGGTATTTGATAGAGGTTGTCGTAATCGCTCCAATCCTTCTATCAAACGGTTACACAGCTGTTCCATCATATGGGGGTTGATTACCTCGTTCCTGGTTTCTAGACTCTGCGCTGCTCTCTCTCAGTTCAAGTGAGTCTGCTTCCGGCCCTTGCCCATTCTGTGCATCAAACTCTTCTTCACCAGGTATATGCCCCACTGACTCTTCAGCTTCAGACCCTTGATACGAACCACGGTTACCCCTCAGATCCCTACTCGGTGGCATCTGCAAAACAGTACACTTGTTACGAACTCGTTCTGGATAGGCGGACAGCCAGTTTCCTAAACCCCTTCCTAAAAACCTTTTCTTTAGAAAAACCGTTAAGTCCCTATAAATCGAAAACATGCTCTGATACCACCTTGTAACGCCCCCGATCCTACTAGACCGAAGGTGTTACGATAGGCCCGAATCCTGTCCGACCGTTCTTCCGAATATAGTTCGAAAGCCCGAACAGACACGATCCGAACCCCGATTAAATCAACTCCATCTCATTCAAGGTTCCGTGACCAAGAACGGACATCCTTGTTGAGGTTAGCCCGGCCGGGACTTAGGTATTCAGAACTTAAAATTTAACTAAGACTTTAATAAGATATACGGAAAACCTCCATTTTATATATTAAACATACTTCTAAAGGTTCTTACAAAACCCGATTACAGTACTTAGCGAAAGCGTCATACTTCCTATGAAATTTACACAAGTCCAAAAGAAACATACTTTCTACTAAGGGGTCTTCAAATCTACACTGGACTGTTCCGCCCTCCTTCCACAACCTTGCCTTTATCTGCAAGAACGAGTTCGGTCAGCTAATGCTGAGTGAGCTGGTTGAAAAATACTATCTAACCCATCCCGCAATAATGCAAGTGAACTCAAACAAGATCAATCACGTTTAAGACCAATGTACTTATAACTCAACAGACGGCTTAACCAATCTTGACTCTAAACTACCCATGCGCGCCGTGACCTTAGCCTATTCCTTCCCGTCCCGGTCAGGTCCTTAGCCACACATGCTACAAGGCACCTACGAAGATGGACGGTACTCACTGCCCCGGTCAGGTCCTTAGTCGCTACATGCTATAAGGCACATACGAAGATGGGCTTTTGCCTGGCAAGTCGCTCACAGGATGGTGGCAAGCCATCCCTCGCATGCACACGGAATAGCTAAGTCACAAATCCCACAACTCAAACCCATAACTCAAGTCACATACGAGTCACCGTCTCTCGCATGGACAACACACCACGACTAACAAGACATGTCATATTCGAGTCACCTCTTCTCGAATAGACCAACACAACATAACCACAAACGACTTCCTAAACCAGACACCACTTTGTATCGCCCTCGGTCCAGTCTAGGCCTATTATTTGACCAACTGCACAACAATCAAACAAGAACATGTACAGCCAATCAAATAAGACCTAAACCAACCTAAGGTTCTACTAATAGCATCCTTGGACCTAACGCAACAACTTAATCATAATTTATCATGCATGCGACTGATCATGAAGCATAACCGCAAAAATTCAACTGTAATTCAACATGCATGCAATCCACTAAATCACAACACAACATTAAAATAGAAATTATTAATGCACAGCAAAGCATCATGCAAACAATCCCAAACGTCCTAACCGAACTCGGATCAACTGTCTTGCTTTAAAAGAAAATAAAAGACCAACTCACAGAACACGGATGAACAGCCTAAACACCCGGACAGGCCTGAGAACACTCGCGGATGGCCTCCTCTCCTCACGGTTGCACAGCCTCTCACCAGGCGCCTATCTCCCTCTCTAACTCTCTTAGTATACAGCTTTTAAGCTTAAGATTTCTAAACAGAATTATGGTAACAAGGGTGGGTATTTATAAGGTGAAAGTGCATGGGTTTAACTTGACACCTGTCCCACTTAATCTCTTAATTTCACTAAATCATGACACCTGCCCCACTAATTAGCTTAAATCCACTAAAACCAGACAGCTGTCCCACTAAACAAATTAACAGCCTTAATTCCTTACACCTGTCCCACTAATTCTCTTAATACCCTTAAATCTCTACACCTGTCCCACTTAAACCAAAATTTTACTTACTTAAAAAAAAATTAAAAAGACTAAGTGGGCTAAGTGGAAATCCCCATCATCACACCATGCCACATCATCGCCACATCATTTTCTAACCTGAATTTTCTGCGGATGAACGACCACACATCTCTCGGATCGACCACACGTCCCAACACAACTGCCCGTTCTCGACCGCGGCTGTTCCGTACGGTCGTCCTACGGAACGGGGCATTACAATGGAGGCTCCTCAGTCAAGAGACAACAGCTTCTGGTGTCTTTACCATCACTCTAAGGTAAAGGTACAAAAGACATGCTAGAGAGTTATCTTTAGTTTTGTCCCACAGGGTTTTCCAAAGAGAGTTTTAATAATGCAACACCTCTAGTGTGCAATTCAAGACTTGTTCACCATCATTCATCTTTCACAAGTCTTGGAATAATCAGGAGCTAAAGTCCACCACTAAGAAGTCCCAAAAGTGGACTTCTTGCCATTTAAGTGTTGGTTTTTAGACTATCTGTTGTTTTTAATTTGGCTTGAACTTCATGTTGTTTTATTTTAAAAACTTCCTGTTGTTTTTTTAGGCTTAGGTTATTATAAATACCTAAGCCATCTAATGGAATAAACACAAGTCTTTACCTAACAGAAAAAATTGACTCTCTCTCTTTCTCTCTCTCTCTCTCTCTCTCTCTCTCTCAGCTGCTAGCAGATTAGAGAAAACATCCTTCTCTTGTTGAAAACTCATTCAACCTTGAAGGATCTCTTGGTGTATCACAAGAATCCCCATCCCTCGTGTGGTCCAATTCCTTTCACCAAAACCGTGCCACAACTTGGAGAGCTTCTCCCTTGTTCTTGCACAACACCTTCTGCAGATTACAAGCTTCCCTGTTTGCCTAATTGTGCGCAAGCCTGTAAGATTCTACAAGCTTGCATCATGATGATTGCCCCTTCCCGGTTACTAGATGTTGTATCCTGTTACATCAATTCCAGAGAATGTATCACATGGTGTAGCTCATGCTGCGCTGCATACTCTCCACTACCCAATGTCTGACCTACTAACTCTTTATCAGACATTCGATCTACTGGTGCTGTGTTTAGTTTCCCTGCGCGCCTCAGACTTAGATTTGAATGACCATTGCCTCTTATTGCCCTTCTTGGAGGCATACACAAACAAATCACGGTTAACAAACTCATTAGAGAAGATGGACAACTAGTTTCCTAATGTTCTTTATAATACATTTACTTTGTAAAATCCTAAAACCCTTAAGTCCAACGAGCATCTTAACCATTCTTTGATACCACCTTGTAACACCACCGATCTGCCTAGACAGGAAGACGCTACTTCTGGCACGATCATTGTCCATCCGAACTTCTGAATACTTTCCAAAACTCTGAGTTAACAAATCATGTACCGAACCCTATCGTGTGTTCGATGTTCCTTACCCCAAAACGGAATTCATCGTTGGTTTGGCCCGGTCGGGGCATAACATATATTACCCAACCTCTCTAAGATATCATGCATAGCTTAAAACTTTTCATAAAATTTCCTTTATAACATAATCAACCAAAAGTTGTTTACACATTTTCCAAACTAATATACTTAAGCGTTTTACATAATATAATTATGTTTCCGCAAAAGATAAGTATTTTAAAACATAAGTTTTATCAAAAGGGCAGTTACGAACTACAGTGGCTATGCGTCATATCTTCCCTACATTAACTTGCCTTTGCCTGCATGAAAGAGTTTGGATCAGCAATGAATTTGCTAAGTGAACTGAAAATCAAGACTAAGTATCCAATGCTGCAACAAACATAAATTTCACGCATAGTCACGCAATCATGCAAAGTATTAACCAAGTAATTAGACCGTGCATCCATAAAACCGATTAACCACATAGACCGTGCGCATGTACCTACCCAAGCAATGCACATCATACAACTACCCTATGCACACTCATCATGCTTGTACCCAAGCATGATGTCGTAACCTTTGCTAGCTTCCCTCTTTCGTATCGTTGATACCTAGATACTTGGTAACTTGACGCAGTTTACCCTCGCAAATGCGTTACAGATTGGTGGTGAGCCAAACCCTCGCATGCCTTAATGTGTAACAAGTCATTCGGATAGAAGCTAACAATCCTCACATGGTTTTACCGGAAATAGATAAGTCACTTAACAACATAACTAACCCATGATATCAATCCGCATAAAACCAATATGCAACATAACCAAATACTCAGTCTATAACCTATTATCACACATAGCCACAAATACGCTAGAATCACAACCATCAGTAAGCAATTTATCATGGTAAACGTTCATGCATCACTATATATCAAGAATAATTCATGCAAGAGGATCTTTAAGCAACCTAACCAACATACGTTCAAATCTGATCCTATCCTAAACTCTGTTCAACAATTCTTGCATAATAATAAACAAAACCAACTCAGAGATTATGGTCTGGTGGCTTTCTCCCACGGGCGGTCAACGTATGAAGGGCTTGGGATACTTTCTTGGGTTGGATCAACGCTTGATCAGACTAGATCACTTAAGACTCACGGATTTATCACACTTTGCCTACGATCACACAGAAATAACCTTAGGATTTTTCTCACAGTTTTTCTAAACATTTCTTAAGCTGATCGTGTATGGGCTATTTATAGGCCGGGGACTGGGCGTGAAACAGGTACACTCCTTGTGTGTGTCAGAATCTGGGCCCTCGGTTGGTGATGAAACATACAGCCAGGCAGGTGAATCACGGATGGTCACAGATGAAGCAAATAGCCAGACAGATGAGTCATGGTCAGTCGTGGATGAAGCAGGCACCCAGGCAAGTGAGTCATGGTCGGTCATGGATGAAGCAAGAAGCCAGTCTAATAAGTCACCCAACCAAGCAGGCAGCCAGGCTAATGAGTCTTCTAAACAAGCAGGCTGGCTGGTGTGTCATCCAACCACCCACTGACCGCGTGGCAACAGCTCTCCCAGCCTTTGGAAGTTACAAACGGTCGTTACGTAAATTGGATGTTCGAACAGGTTTTTCTAGGACCAATGGTCATCCTAACCCGACCTAAGGTCATTTTAACATACAGTCTGACTTTCTTGACCCGATGTCAAGTACCGTCGATGGAACGTATGGCTTTTTCCCAAATTGGCAGACCGTCCTGGTCCGTCATAAGGTGTAACTACAAGGGCTTTCCAAACTTGGCAGTATTACTTGTTTCCTAAGGAGTTTGTCATTCACACAGATTATGAGTCCCTCAAACACCTAAAGGGGCAACAAAATATCAACAAGAGACACAAGGTGGGTTGAGTTCATTGAAACATTTATCATATCAAACAAATACAAACAAGATTAGGAAAATGTCTTTGCATATACTTTGTATAGAAGGTACACCTTACTCTCTATTATTGATGCTAAGCTTTTGGGGTTTGATCAGATTAAAGAATTACATGAAACTGACCCTGATTTTCAAGAAATATATAAATCTTATGAGAAGTTAGATACGGGATATTAGTACAGGCAAGATCAATTTCTCTTTTATGAAAATATCCTGTCCATTCCTAATTTCTTTATTAGAAACTTTTTCGTTATAAACGCTCATGGTGGTGGTCTAATGGGTCACTTTGGCATTTTTAAGATCATGGAAGTCATGAGAGATCACTTTTATTTGCCAAACATTTGGCTAGACGTTGAAAGGATTTGTGGAAGATCACCACTTTCAAGCAGTCTAAGTTAAGGGTTCAACCCCACGGTTTGTATATTCCTTTACCCATTCCTATCCATTCTTGGACTCATATTTCTATGGATTTTGTTCTTGATTTGCATAGACCTAGGACTCGTAAATACTATATTTTTATGGTGGTTGATAGATTTTCAAAACTGTCTCATTTCATCGCATGTAACAAAACTGAAGATGCATTGCATATAACAATTTTTTTTCTTTAATGAGATAATGCGTTTGCATGGAATACTAGGAACATAGTGTCTGATAGAGACACTAAGTTTTTTATTTACTTCTGGAAAAATTTGTGCTCTAAGTTAAGAACTAAACTCTTGTTTTCTACTACATGTCATCCTGAGACTATTGGTAAAACAAGAGTAGTTAATCATGATCAGGGAGTTTTTAATATTGCTCACTTACCTACTAATCATGTTGCTTTCATTTCAAGTCTTGATAAGGAGCATATGAGAAAGCTATGACCAATAAGGTATGAAGAGAAGCTATCCTAGCGGAGAAACAAACCATGGAAAGGAATATTACCTATGCTTCAGCCACTTTACCTAAAGAAAAAATGGCTGTAAGTTCTAAGTGAATTTTTACCATTAAATACAAAAGTAATGGTGAAATTGATAGATATAAAGCTAGGTTGGTGGCTAGAGTTTTTACTCAGACATATGGTGAAGATTATAGGGATACCTTTGCACCTGTATCTAAGCTTCATTCTGTTAATGTTGTTCTTTCACTTGCTACTAACCTTGAGTGGGAGTTATGGCAAATGGATGTTAAGAATGCATTCTTGCAAGGTGAACTAGAAGAAGAGGTATACATGTCACCTCCACCAGGTCTAAAGGAAGAGGTAGGAAGCGGCAACATACTTAGGCTGAGGAAGGCCATCTATGGCCGTAAACAATCTTCAAGAGCTTGGTACCACAAGCTAAGTGTAACATTGATAGATAGAGGCTTCAAAAGATCTGAAGTTGAACATACTTTTTTTACACTAAAGAGTAAGGAAGGTATTGTGGTAATTCTCATTTATGTAGATGATATAATCATATCTGGTAGTGATAGTGTTGGTATTGCATCTACAAAAGAATATTTGAAGAGTGTCTTTGATATTAAGGATTTAGGAGAACTTAAATACTTCTTAGTAATTGAAGTGTGTAGGTTCAAGGAAGGTCTATTTTTATCTCAAAGAAAATATATTGTAGATTTACTAACTTTTACAGGTATGATTGAAGCTAAACCAGCCAAAACACCCTTAGAAGAAGATTATAAAATCAGATCTAAGGGGGAGCTAGAGGAGGAAATTGATTTTCATGATCCTAAGCTCTATAGGAAAGTGGTTGGTAAACTTATTTATTTAACCATCACTAGACCAGATTTATTTTTTGCTGTGAATAAGGTATCTCAACACATGAAAGGTCCAAAGATGAGACATTCGGAGATGGCAAATCGGATTTTGAGATACCTAAAAGGCACTCATAAACAAGGTATATGGATGTGTTGCGATAAAAACACAAATGTGGTTGGTTATTGTGATGCAGATTGGGCAGGAGATAGGGAAGATATGAGAAGTACCGCAGGCTATTGTACTTTCATAGGAGGGAACCTTGTGACTTGGAAAACCAAGAAGCAAAAGGTGGTATTATGTTATAGTGCAGAATCAGAATATAGAGCAATGAGGAAGCTTACAACTGAATGCATTTGGCTGAGGCAAATCTGGAGGACTTGGCCGTGAAGTATGAAGAACCTATCACCATCCATTGTGACAATCAGGCTGCTACACACATTGCCTCCAACTATGTGTTTCATGAAAGGAACAAGCATATAGAAGTAGACTGCCACAAAGTAAGAGAAGCTATTGGGAAGGGAATCATCTTGGCTTGTTATAGAAGGAGTGAGGATCAACTAGCTGATGTATTCACCAAGGCAACAACTCTAAAGAATGGCGCCTCCATCTATCCAACGCTTGGCCTCACGACCATTCCACACCAATGATCCCAACATGGAATGTTATACTCTTTTTCCCTAGAAAAGGTTTTGTCCCAATTGGGTTTTCCTTAAGCTTGAGGGGTATTGTTGGAATGAAGAAGAAATGATGAAATAAGAAAGCTTTTAAAGCTTGAATAAAGGCGTGAGTTACTTAGGTCAAAGGGGAGTGTCTAAGGCTTGTTTGTGTTCTAGTATTATGTTATCCTTGTAGCCATTCATGTATATGGTAATCCTTGTATCCAAACAAGCCTAGACTAAAATTGGTATAAATATATATCTTCCTTCTCATTTGTAACTTAGAAACTATTATTCTTATTATCTTAATTAAATCATTCTTCTCTAAATCTCTCTAATCTTCCATTCTCTCATTCTAAAAATCTCTTAATCTCATATTCTTTCAGAACGTAAAAGAGAAGACTAAACTCTATGTTAAAACAGCCAACAAGAACATGAAGAAGATGGTATTTAAAGTTGGTTAAGTGTGGGTACACTTGAAAAAAAAAAAGTTTCCAGCAGAGAGGAAGTCCAAATTGATGTCAATAATTGACTCTCCTTCAAGATAACAAAGAGAATCAATGACAACGCTTACTAGCTTGATCTACAAGGTAAATACAATGTCAGTTCTAGTTTTCATATTTCTGATTTAGTTCATTTTGATGTAGATGAATTGGATTTGAGGTGAAATCCTTTTCAAATGGGAGAGATGATATGATCCTAGACAATACTAAGGAAATATAGCATGAACCAGAGCTTGAACCACAAGGAAGCACGCTTGTAGCTGCGATTGCGTCCCTTGGTCCCATGACCAGAGTAAGGAGTAAAAATCTTACGGAGGTGATTGGAGGGTTACTCAAAGAAATTCAGGCTATGTCCCATTCAGAATCAAAGCCAGCCACACTTGTCCTAATTCAAGGACACAAAGTTCATAAAATGGGCAAGTGATCCATTTTGCACTCTTTTTCTTGTCTTTGATTTGATTTTTTTCTAATGGATTTTCCAAATAAAGGTTCATAATGAGGCTTTTGGGTCACTTCCACATAACCCATTTTCTGAAACCAAAACCGAAGCCCATAATGCTTATCGTAAAGAAGTTCATATTCAAATATGTGCCTTGCATGTTGAATGCTTGTTTTCGAGATTAGTCTTGGGAGTTTCTAAGACTAGGCTCTTCCTCTTTCATTCTCTTTATACGTCCTTGGGAAACCATGATACTTCACCACCTCCCCAAGTCGGCCGTTTGAGTTGTTTTATTGGCCTTGTTGAATGGGAAGAAATGGGCCATTTTTGAAAATTGGTCCACCACAACAAATATTGAGTCCTTGTTATTAACTTTCGGTAATCCTTAGACTAAATCCACGAAAATATATATCTAAGGCATGTTAGGAATAGGTAAGGGCATGTATAAACCATGTGGATGTAACCAGGATTTTCTCTAAGGAACACAATGCATTTAGCGCAGAGATGCTCAACATCCCTTTTCAAGTACGGCCAGAAGAATTGCTCGACCACTAAGCTTAAATTCATGTAGACCCCAAAATGTCCCATGACTCTTCTTTCATCCAGCTCCCTTAGTATTAACCTCTGTATTGACCCTCGAGGAATGTATAGCCTATTGTCTTGGTAAAGGAAATCGTCAAGCTTGTAGAAGGGGCCTTTAGTGCAATAAGCGTAAAGAAGTAAATACTCTAAGTCAAAGAAAGAGTATGAAGTGTGGTAGATACTCTAAACCAAACGAAGAGTATGAAGGAGCTTCTAAACATGTAACCAAACATGCATAAGTGGCGCCTAATAGGGTGTGTTTGGATACAAGGATTGTAAACTCTCTATATAAACACTTGTAATCTTCATTTGTAAGCAAAAAAATTAATTTTTTCATTATTAATAAAAATCCTTTCTCTCATTCTCTTTTCTCTAAAACTCTCTCTATTCTCAAATGGTGAATCTAAATCTCTCATTCTAACATGATATCAGAGCAAGAAACATCCATATAATCTGCAAAATCTCAAAATTGTTTTCTATCTTTTCATACAATCATTAAAATGGGACATGCCGAGAAGATCATGGTGGTTCTTCAACAATTCCGGCAAGATCAAGAGGTATTCTTCCACTTTTCATCAAAAGGATTACCAGGAAAGAGTTTCTGATCATTCCTTCACCAGTTCATCTCATTTAGTGATCAGAATCAAATGTTATCCACGAAGGAGTCGCGATCGGCGTCTTCTGGGTTCTCCTCCATTGCAACGAGCATAACTTGTTCAAATCGTCATAAAATTGATCGATTCCAAAGCCTAATCTCAGGATTAATGAGTCTAGATGATGTTTCGTGAGGTCCGCACTCACCCTAATCCAGTAGTGAAACATTCTTGATCGTTTTCCCTTGACGTGTCCAGTTTCGACCCCTTTGGGGTATTGGTGATAACATTCTTATCCCTTCTCATTAGTTTTTGAATCTTGGATGTTAAGAAGTTTGATAAGAGTCTTTTAGAAGGTTACAAGAAGTTTCATTACAATCTGACAAGTTTTAGGCTTCAATATTCATTTTCTTCTGAACTACTCATATTCTGAAAATATTGAATTCTGATATAAGGAGGTTAGACTTGTTGCTCAGCTGTTATAACCAATTATTAACTATTTAAAACGGTTTTGGTTACTATTTAAGAGGCTTTTAATCAGTTTATAAGCTGTTAGAAGACAGTTAAAAGGCGGTTACAATCTGGGGAATGCATCAGAACCAATTCATAAAATCAAATGCAAATACCTAGTATCAAATTCTTATGCATCCAGGCTATTTCTAAGCTCTTATCCAACTATATATTTGTTGATTACATTGATGGTTTTGTGAGTTAGAACCATAGGAAATCTGGTAACTAGGTGGTTAGTAAATGATTTAGAAATTGTTAAGATGGGACATTTTGAACCTTGTCTATTGAATTGTTAGTAAATGATGAATTCTATTGAATTGCATTGATTGTTAGTAAATTATGAATTCTATTGAATTACATTTATCTTAAGGGAAGAGAACCTTGTATTTTACTTAGAACAATAAGTTTAAGAAGGCATGTTGAATCCAAAAGTCCTTAGGAAGTGTTTAAAATTAAGATTGGTTACTCTAATCACTCTCTTTCACTCACTATCTTTTGTTTAGAATCTGCCTATTCTCAACAGATTCAAAGGCTTAAGATGGGAGTTGAAGTTTATTTTGATTGTCTAACAAAGGCAAAAGAAAGCAAGTGAAAAAGACAGCACATGAAGAAGGAGTTAGATCCAATTATCACCTAGAACAGCCACCACAAGGAGTGGAGAGGAAAGACTGGTGGATTGTGATGAATGAGCTCTCCCATGGAGTCAGGTGTCCTTTAGTGTGTGCTTGAACTGAAAATCAACAGAGCACACATGCTGCAAGTTCAGATCATAATCAATCACAAAAGAGGAATACTCACAAAGACTTGTATCAAAGTCTTTGCAAAGGCTATCTCTAAACCTTTTACTTATTCCTTGATTGATTAAATTTCTCATCTAGAAATGTTCATAGGATGAAAGAGAACCTAGGAAGACTATGCATTGCATTTAGAACCTAGTTGAATCCAAAAATCACCTTGACATTTATCATAATTCTCTCATAATTCTTCATCATTCTTCATCAATCTCATCTATTCTACTTAAAATCTTATACTTTTAATCTCCAAATCTCATATTCTTCATATTCTAAAATACTTCAAATCTCCTAATTCTCAAGACATTTTCTATTCTACTAGACACTTCCAATCTTCTTCTTTATGTTTATAGGATAAAGAAGACCAAGAGATGATGTCCAAGAGTACATAGAGAAACAATCTATGAATGCTCATTCTTCCAAACTTGACTCTTAATCCTAGTGTCAAGCTTGTGGGGGGGAAATAAAATTAGCATCCAAAGGCATTCATGAAGGCATTCATGGCGCAAACAAGGTCAATCCTTCAAGGTGTCTGGCGTAAATAAGGACATCCAAAAAGTTTGTATGGCACAAACAAGGGCATTCAAGATGTCTGGTGCATTCAAAGGCTTTGTGAGGCACAAACAAGCATATTCAAGGAGATGTCTGGTGCATACAAAAGCTTTCAAGGCACAAACAAGGACATTCAAATAATTGTCTGGTGCATTCAAGGGCTTTCAAGCTGTCTGCCAAAACCAAATGAGCAGACGAAGTGTGTTGCTCAGCCTAATTCTCTCATCAGAGGTTTTATCTAGGATAAGTTCTTTAACTCTATGATTTTAGGTTGAGAATTTTGGTAGATATTATACTTGATACCAGATTTGATCTTATTCAAGTTCTGCAATACTAATCTTTATTTTTGAGTTGCTATGATGTTTTAGATCAGGAAGTGATGAAAAACATTCATAAGCATGACTTACCCTACATCAATTAGTGGAAGCATGGTGGGAGAGTGAATTAGGAGACAAGTTTACTCACTCTACTCAAGCTTAATTATAATATCTTATTCTCTTGAGTTAGGCTTATTGAAAGTAGAAGGTGAAGCAAAATGAAGCTGGTCAAAGGGAATTCAAAACATATAAGGGGAGAGAACCATGTGATCATGATGAATCCAAAGATCTTAATGTGAAGTCCTTAGAGAACCAAATTGGTCTCAAAATAGCCATCCACTCTTATAAAAAAGGGGAGTTAAAATCATTCTTACTTTATAATGCATTGGTTTATCTTGTGAGAATTGATACATGCATGTATATGTGTATGTAAAACAGGTTAAACTTGAAGGCTTTAAGACAGCTGGATCAAATTCACCTCTTAAAGACAAGGAGTAAAAAGAAAGGGGCAGAAATGGACCAGACTTAGAAGAAGCTTCAAAACAGCCATTCACAAGGAATAATCAACAAGGTCTTGTTCAAGGATATATGGAGCTCACTATGGTGGATTTAAAGCTCACAGATTCAATGGTCAATCCCTAAGCTAAGAAGACTTCACTCTTTTTCCCTTAATATTGGTTTTTTCCCATAGGGTTTTCCATACTAAGGTTTTTAATGAGGAAGTTCTTTAAGGTTCCAAGCTTGGTTTCTATGAACATTAAAAATCAAGCTTGAAAGGGAGTGAAGAGAAGAAGGAGGAAAGTGTCTTCATATTTGCAAGTTAAACCATTCACCCATGCTTAAACTTGAGGGGGAGTGTTGAAATGAAGAAGAAAAGAAGTAGATACTCTAAGAAAAAGTGAGAGTATGAAATGTGGTAGATACTCTAAACCAAAGGGAGAGTATGAAGGAGATTCTAAACCTGTAACCAAATATGCATAAGTGGCGCCTAATAGGGTTTGTTTGGATACAAGGATTGTAAAGTCTCTATATAAACACTTGTAATCTTCATTTGAAAGCAAGAAGATTAATTATTTCATTATTAATAAAAATCATTTTTCTCATTCTTTTTTTTCTAAAACTCTCTCTATTCTCCAATGGTGAATCTAAATCTCTCATTCTAACACTCCAAAGTCAGGGTCCTCTCCATACAGGGTCTTTATTTACTGGAACCCCAAGATCTTGGCTTCCATGATGGATATTAGGGCATATCTTTAGGACAAGTCATCAGCCACGATGTTTTCTTTTGGTTTCTTATACTTGATCACATAAAGGAAAGTCTCCATAAATTCTAGCCACTTAGCATGTCTTCTCTTAATAAAGCCACTGGCTTGCCCCTTACTCAGTAAGGCTCCAATCCCTGTTCCTGATTCATCACACTCAATTCAAAGGTTTTTTTAAAGTTAGGTAAAACAAGAACAGGTGCATGAGTGAGACAATCCTTAAGCCTTTAAAAGGTGTGCTCCTGTTCTTCTCCTCATTTGAAGGCAACATCCTTCTTGATTACCTATGTGAATGGGGCGGCTATGTTCTGAAGTCATTGAAAAACCTACAGTAGAAGCTAGCTAGGCCGTGGAATCTCCTCATGTGTCTGATGGTAGTAGGCGTCTGTCACTCTTGGATGGCTTTGATCTTCTCCTCATCCACCTTTAGACCCTTAGACATGGTTCATGAGCCTGATGAAAGTAATTGAGGTGTTAGTGAGGTCAAAGGACATGAACAATCATTTCTATATACCCATCTTGGTCTGAACGCGGTTTTCCACCATCACCCTCCTTCATTCAGACTTTGTGGAATCCACTTTTCAAGTCTATCTTGGAGAATATTGTGGCTGCACTTCTCATACAGCATGTTATATAGTCTTGGGATGGGATGCTGATATGATCTTGGTCAAGATCACAAACCCAAAACCGGCACAACAAGGGAGTAGGAGGGATAAGCCTTGCACAACAAGCGTGAGCTTAAGTTGCCAAGGGATGTGGGGTGAAGCGGTCACACAAAGGCTGTGGAATTCCGTTGATTCACCGGACTTGCAGCACCAAGAATATGACTCACCAAGATACTACAAAGGTTTCTTAGATGGGCCAAAGGATATTACGCACCAAGGGAGGATCTAAGAGAGAGTAGATATGACGCACTACTCGGTGATAGAAATTCTTAAGAAAGAAAATACTTTTTTATTGAAATTTTCGATGATCACTACAATGGCCAAGCCATCTATATATAGAGAAGGAAAAGGGAAAATGTAGAAGGCTTGTATGTTCGGAACAAACTCCAAGAACATGCAAAGCCATGCAAGAAGGGAAGTAAAGGAGATAACTACCAACTCCCATCTGCCAACTACTTTATTTAATGCAAAAGAGAAGAAAGAAAAGATAAAATGGGCCGGGCCGAAAATACTAAATTTAATCCAACAAAATGCTATGGGCCTTAAACAAAGGTTCATCCAAGATGTATATCCAAGCCTCATCAAAACCTTAGTGAGAAAAACCCAATGGGACAAAAACTCACTAAGGAAAAAGAGTACTAAGACATAGAACTTTCCCCTTTATTTAATTCAAATAGCTTGGATTAAATTTAGCATACCGGCTTAGGTGGGTGCATTCATGTCCATCCTTGATCTTGGTCGCATTTTGGTCCGGATGGTCTTCAGGTAACCTCCTGGAACGTCCTCAAGCTTGCTGGTTTGGGACTTGGTCATGGGACCGAATGGTTTCTGGACATCCATATGTCCAGTCTTGGTCAGGATCATATCAGATGCCTATACTTGATGTTGATGTTGGTTATGGCTCATTAGTCGACACACATCCTCCATATCATGTCTTACTTGGGCACTAGTAGGACCGGAATGGGACAGGGGCTTAGTGTAATGACTGTTTTCCTCTGGGTCTTACGATGGTAAAACTGGCAAAGATTAGGAAAAAAGAAGTCGCCTGAGGAATATAGAAATATTCCGAGAGATATCCAAGAAAATCAGAAAAAGGAAAAATATTTGAAGAATATGGAAATATTATGCGAAATAGTCAAGGGAACCAGAAAAAGGGAAGATTTACCGTGCAAAATGTGAATTTTTCTAAAGCCGTATGGGAATGTTTCATGGATGGCCATGCTTGAGGGAAATGGGAAATTTCCTGAAGAAAAATGGGAACATCCCAAGAGGAAATATTTGAATGTTCCACAAACGGCCAGGATCGGGAAAGTGAAAGATTTCCCGAGAAAAAAGGGAATGTTCCTGAAGAAAAATAGGAACACCCCAAGAGAAAATGAGAATGTTCCTTATACGGCTAAGGGGCTGGCCGACTGGATTTGGCTTATGGAAAGAGAATCCTAGTCGAGTCTTGTCATATAAATAAGAACCGAAGAAATTTTGCAGTATTTTGCGAGACTTTACCGAGTACAAGTAAGAACTCCAAGAGAAACCAAGGAAACATGACGGTTGGTTGTCGAATTCCTGGTAAGTGTAAATGAACTTAGTATTTTGGTCGATATGATTAATAAGATGTCGAGAGACTTAGTGTTTGGTCGATGTTTTGCGAGAATCCGCTAGGTCCACATGATGTGCACCAAGTTTGGCATGGACAATCTGCAACTCAAGGTGTATAAAGTTAGATTTTCACCAATTCACTGAGATCCCAAGGTGAGTGTGTGATTGTGGCCGTGGTCTATGGTCATTGGCTAGCGTAGATTTAATGAGTACTTTATTTCTTGATCTAATATATTTGTCCTTGATTTGAATTATTTGATGATGAGGACATCGTTCCAGCTACTGCACCGGTCATACTCTCAAGACCTCTAACTCGATAAAAGATGAAGGCACTATGAGACAAGCTCGGCATGCTGCTGTAGAGTGGCGCCTGTCAGGAACCCAAGCCCACCGCATCATACCCCCGACCGACCGATCCCGGTCCATGAACGGTCAAGCCGGACAAGGAACAATGGAGGTTCCTTCTCGAAGACTTTTATTCCTCCGGTGTCTTTACCATTACCATCCAGTAAAGACAGCAAAAGTCGTGATAAGAAATTGTACTATTTTTCTTATCTTCGGTTTTATCCGATTGGGTTTTCCGAAGAGGATTTTAACGAGGCAATACTCTTAGTGCGCAAGACGGTAAAGACTTGTTCACGATTCTACACCTTTCACAAGTCTCTACCAAAATTCTCCTAAGTACTTTTTGGGCCTTATATATTTCTTATTTATGTTTTATAGACTAAGTATGATATTTGGCCTTAGGAGTTGTGTTAATTACTTAAACCTTTAGTCACTTAAAATCGCCACCAATAAGTGAACACCATGTTGTTTTATTTCTTAACAGGGCTAAACATCATGTTATTTAGCCTAAGTCTGTAACAAGACAATATATAAGCCTTTAAACTATTAATTATTAAAAATAACCATCAATTAAGAATTAAAACAAAAAACCTAAGACCTTGTCTAACTCTTCTTGGTGCCACCATCACCACCCCTTCGTCAGCATTGCCGTGTTCTTTAACATTTGTGGTTGAAGTTCTTGGAGTATCACAAGCCATTTCATAACTTGTGTTGTCCTATTGATCCACCTGTCGTTTCCATCTCTTCTGTCTAGCAACCTTAGCTTCTTGGTGAAAAGATAGCCCACCAACGTTCTTACATCACTTGATACTTGTACATGTCTGGAACCGTTTGATTCGTTTTGGTGAAAGATCTAGCTACGGTTGGTGAATCACATTAGAAAAGTATATTGGCTTGACTTGCATGATTTTCGAATTAATTATATTGCATATTTTAATTACTTGACCATGGCCTTGTGAGACGGGAAACCACTCTAACTAAGCAATTTGTTGCTTATGCCTCCTTTATGGATGTATGAAAAGAAGTTGTTCGGGAATGTAACCGCAGTGGCTAGCTAGGACGTGAGACTAAGGCTAGAAGGAAGGGATGGCGGTTAGGAGAGTTTGGTTTAATCTAGTAAACTTAAAAATATAATAGCTTATTAGCGAACTGGTCGTTGTACTAGAACTTCAATTTTACTTCAAGTATTCTTTTTGCTCGTTTTTTCACTGGTTTTATTCAATCAAATGTGGTAAATGTTAAGGAAAAATCCGGATTAAAATTTTGACTAAGTAAGTTTTCAGGTTAGTGTGTTTCAATTTGCTATCAGAGCTTGGTCTATTCATGGACAATATCTAACATAAACTTGTTAGTGGATTTAGCCATCCTTCTAAAGCCAGTCTTGCGGTAAGTAAGTTTTTATGTGTGTGTGAAACTATATTAGTGCCAAGCTAACTTAGTAAATGAGATAATTGTTCCATATGGTAAGGAATACCTGAGGTCATACAAGAAATGGTGGTGCTGGCGATGAACACACCGCAGCAAGGAACGGTGCTGACCCTAATGATGGACATGACGAGAATGCAGCAAACGTTATTGCAGTCCCTCCGATTGAATAGAAAAATGTTTTGTATGTGTTGGCACAGATTTTGGTAAGGTTGATGGTCGTTACACCGACTGTTGCATCGGCCCCTGTGGCACCACCTCCTGTGGTATCACCACCAGTTGTTAATGAGCAGGCAGCTGCGATGGTTGTTGGGGACGGGGTGTGAGAGCCGAGGTGCATTGTATCTTAAGATGACTGATAATATGCGTAAGCTTGGTACTAGGTACTTTGTTGGTGGTGAAAATCTTGTCAAGGCAGACGAGTGAAGATCAAGAATCAATATGAACTTTTCGGCTCTTTGGTGCCCGGTGTAGTATAAGAAGAACATTACGGTCCACTATCTGGAAGGGAACACCCACACATGTTGGATGACTATCGAGGCACGGCACCGTAACTGTTTGTCAGAGATTTTCCGTGAGCAATTCTGCATTAAGTACTTCCCACAATAAGTTTTTGAACAGTTTCAAGGCACTTTTTTGGAGTTTCATCAAGGGTTAATGAGTTTTAGAGAGTATGAGATCGAGTACAACACTCTCATGAATTTTGTTGGGCTCAAATTCAAAGATGAGCTGATGTGAGTTAGTTGGTTCATGTGTGGGCTGCGGATTTATCTTCGTAATCGCTATCATGTATACAAATATAACACGATGGCCAAGATTGTGGAGATAGAGGCCATATTGGAAACATGAATGGAGGAAGAAGATAAACTAATGAGCGCAGAATTGAAGGGGTCCATTGTACTGAATGCACGTCTAGACACAGTACGGGCCAAAAGATGAATTTGGAGAAAAATCCAAGTACCAACAAGTTATAGTGGTGTACACTGCGTGTCGGAGTTGTGGAAAGTTCTACTTTGGCCAGAATCTGATGCATGCTTTTAGTGTGGTGGCCTGGACCACAAGATTAGAGGTTTTTCAGAGAGGAACTCGGGGCAAGAGACTCAGGTTGGGAGAGGACTTGTCATTACTGTCATGAGCTAGGGCAATTCAGATTTCAGTGTTTGAAGTTTGTACAGTCGTCTAAGAAACAGGCAAATGAAAAACAGCCACCACCGCCGCCACCAAAGATACAATGGGTGCAAAACCGTGTGTGTACTCAATCTCCGAGGAGGCTATTAAGGAAAGTTCCTCTCGTTCGATCACTTTTAATTTCTCCTCGCTTCCTTAGTGATGTTGCTGGATGAAACTGCTTTAAGGATAGTTTTCATGGGTGGTGTGTCAACCCATGTTCTGTTTGATTTTGGGGTAACACATTGCTTTGTTAGCCCATATATTATTGGGAAGGCCTGTTCTAGAAGCAAACTGAAGATTATCCCGGAATAGTCCGAGCGACTGGTGGCCAAGTCATAATGACTTATGGGAAAGCCTGGACCTTCTGGTGATGATCAGTGATGTGTACATGCCACCAGAACAATCAGACTTGTTCACTATTGAACTGGAGCCTGGTACCGCCCCGATATTTAAAGCTCCTTATTGGATGGCATCGGCCGAGTTGGCCGATTTGAAGAAACAGTAAAGCGAGCTGATGAATAAAGGATACATCCGTCCGAGCAGTTCACCATGGGTGCACTGGTACTGTTGTCATGCAGAAGGATGGGAGTTTCAGACTTTGCATTGGTTACTGTGGGATAAACGGAGTTACATATTCCCAAGGATTGATGATTTGTTTGACCAACTCAAAGGGGCCTCTTGTTTCACTAATAGCGATTTGGCTTTAGGATATCATCAGATTTGATAGCCAAGACGGATATCCAAAAGACTGCCTCTCCGACAAGGTACGATGATGCGATCCAGTTCGAGATGGACGACCTTGGGACGCTCACAGAAGACCTTGGGATGCCCAAAAACGACCTTGGGGCGACGGACGTTTGGCATGAACAGGAACTGACTAAATCCCTCAACCGGATGGAGGTTACAGACGATCACATAGACGAATCGATGGGTGATCCAGCGCTCGACCCACAGAAGTCCCGCGCCCACGACCCTCGGATGATCTGCGACCGTGACCCACGGACGTCCCCGACCGCGACCAAAGTTCCAAGCTGCACCCAACAGGATCACCGACCGCGACCCATGGACATTCTGAACGGTCCAATGACGCGTTCCATAACCAAGGCCCTTCAACAAGCTTTTGGCGCTTTACTCACTCAAGCTCAAATCAAGCTTCTAATTCTCTAGGCTAGCCAAATTTGATTCAAGCTATTTGAATTAAGTGTTTGTGAAGGATATTCTTTCTAGTGCTCTTTTTCTTGGCTGGTTTTTGTCCCATTGGATTTTCAACCAAGGTTTTTAGAGGCTTTGAACATTTTGGATCGAATTTGGGCTTTCTCTTCTTTCTCTTCTTTTAACATTTTCTTATTTTACTTAGCCATATAATTTCGTTTTTGACTTCTTGTTTTTTCGTAGTCAAAGTTGCTTGCATGCTCATGCATGGCTTTGGAAGTTGTGCTGGCCATGCATGGCTTTGACTCATTTATTTCTATGAGTTTTTCCTAACCTATAAAACTCGACATTAGACCTCACTTGTTCCCTTTTATTTTAATCAAATTTTTGAGTGAAAATCTCTCTTTTTTTTCTTCAAAGAAATTTTGTGATTTGGCAGTGTGTTATATATGTTTCTTGTATAACCCTTTTAGGTGTGTAATAAACTTTAAGCCATTTTACAAAAATATTTTTCTTTCTCTCGGTGCGTCATATCCTAGAGAAGTTCAAGCCGGTATATCAAGGGTAATATATGCAGCCCTTGTGTGTTCCATTTAATCAACCATCCAATCGCTCTTTATTCCTTTCCACCGACAGTTCCATTTCATCCGATCGCTCTTTCCGAGTTCTTCCCTGTTGTGTATGTCTTGGCTCTGTGATCTCCTTACCGAGATCACATCAAGTCGTATTATACAAGCTTTATGAGTTCGTCGTCATGTCGTTTGGGTTGACTAATGCACTGGCTGCAAGCATGAAGCTGATGAACCCGGTGTTCTTGGTGTACTTGGAATAAAAGTTGTTTGCCAAACTCAGTAATTTTAGTTTTTTGGCATAAGGAAATCTGATTCTTGGATCATGTGGTCTCGGATAAGGGAGTGTGTATCGACCCAGAAAAGATCCAGGTCATTGCGGAATGGCTAAAACACGAGAATGCCTCACGGTATGGAGTTGTCTTAGATTGGTCAGCTACTATAGACGGTTTGTTAAAGACTTTGCGAGCATGGCTCAGTCTGTGTGACCAAGCTGACCGGGAAAGATGTTCAGTTTGTGTGGTCAACATATTGTGAGAAGAGTTTCGCTAATTTAAAGAAAATGCTTACAAGCACTCTAGTTTTGGTTTTACCAGAATCCAATGAACCATATGTAGTCTACACAGATGCATCACGGATGAGATATGGTGCATTCTGGTGAAAATGGGTAAGGTCATCGCTTATGCATCAAGATTATTAAAGAAAAACAAAGCAAATTACCCGACCCATAATATAGAGATGGCAGACGTGGTGTTTGGTTTGAAGATTTGGAGATCTTACCTTTACGGTGGGAAAGTTCAAGTCCTTACGAATCATAAGAGATTGAAATATATTTTCACACAGCCGAAACCAAACTTTTGGCTAAGGAGATGGATAGTGTTTGTGATGTGATCCTCACCAGGCCTAAGGAGGTTCAGGACGACCTGAAGCTGAGAGCGGATGATCTGGAGCTTGAAGAGAATGAACATGATGATCTAGAACTGAAAATGGACAAACAGAACGACCCGGAGCTTCGAGTGGTCGATCTGAAACTTCTGACAAACGTCCTTGATAACCAAATGTATGACCAGCTAGATGACCCAACAGACAAACAGGACAGACACATGGACGACCCAATGGTCGACCCCAAAGAGAACCCAGACGGACGTTGCACGGGTGACCCATCGAACGTCAGGATAAGTTTTCCGGACGACCAGATGTACAACTCCACGAACAACCTGAAGCTGACCACGAACGTCTGTGAGTATACTCACCCGGTCCATTGGAGATTGGCTATTGGGTCCACTTTCATCAGCCCATTATAATTTCTAAATCCAGGCCCGACCCATCTCCTTCTCAGCCACCAAAAGTTGTTATTAGTTGGTGGTTGAGAAATTATCTATTTAATGCATTTAATATGTAGTTGGTTGCATGTGCTTGCATGTTCTTGGAGTTTGTTCCAAGCATGCAAGCCTTTCCCTTTTTTTTGATTTTCTGCATGTTCTTGCATGCTCTTGGAACTTGTGCCGAGCATGCAAGACATTCTCATTCTCTATTTAAGCTTGGCCTTGGCCATTGTTGTAAGCATCGAATTTTTAATCAAGAAGTTTCTTTCTCTTTAGAAATTTTCGATCATTTGAACAGTGTGTAATATTTGTTCTTCTCTTAGATCTCCTCTTGGTGTGTAATATCCTAGAGCCATCTAAGAAATCCTTGTGCTCTTTGGTGCGTCATATCCAAACGAGCATAAGCCGGTATATCAGAGGCCTTTCCGCAGCCTTTGTGCGACCGCATCACTCCACATCCCTTGGCAACTTGAGCTCATGCTCGTTGTGCAAGGCTTATCCAGTTCTTCATCCCCTTGTTGTGCCGATTTTGGGTTTGATCCTTCCTAGGATCATATCAAGTGGTATCAGAGCAACACAACAAGTAGGATGTTCAAGCCAGAAGATATTGAGGAAGCTATCACAGCCAGAATAGAGCAATTGAAGAACTCTTTTATTGCCGATCTTTCAAAGGAGATAAAGGAAGCGTTTAAGGACGTTTTAAAGAACCATTCAAAGAGTCCAAGTAAACACCCATCTGTATCTAAGGCAACACACCATGAGCTTCTGGAAATCAAAGAAGTCGAATCTGAAGATGAAAAAGCTTGGCAACCACGGTGGGACAATTACCCAGAAGACTGTCCAGAAGAAAAGTCACAAGATTTGCAACAACTTCAAGACTATTCGGATTTGAGGACAAATCCTTTTCAAGTGGGAGGGGATGATGTGATCGTCACCAGGCCTAAGGAGGTTCAGGACGACCTGAAGCTGAGAGCGGATGATCTGGAGCTTGAAGAGAACGAACATGATGATCTAGAACTGAAAATGGACAAACAGAACGACCCGGAGCTTCGAGTGGTCGATCTGAAGCTTCTGACAAACGTCCTGGATAACCAAATGTATGACCAGCTAGATGACCCAACAGACAAACAGGACAGACACATGGACGACCCAATGGTCGACCCCAAAGAGAACCCAGACGGACGTTGCACGGATGACCCATCGAACGTCAGGATAAGTTTTCCGGACGACCAGATGTACAACTCCACGAACAACCTGAAGCTGACCACGAACGTCTGTGAGTGTACTCACCCGGTCCATTGGAGATTGGCTATTGGGTCCACTTTCATCAGCCCATTATCATTTCTAAATCCAGGCCCGACCCATCTCCTTCTCAGCCACCAAAAGTTGTTATTAGTTGGTGGTTGAGAAATTATCTATTTAATGCATTTAATACGTAGTTGGTTGCATGTGCTTGCATGTTCTTGGAGTTTGTTCCAAGCATGCAAGCCTTTCCCTTTTTTTTTATTTTCTGCATGTTCTTGCATGCTCTTGGAACTTGTGCCGAGCATGCAAGACATTCTCATTCTCTATTTAAGCTTGGCCTTGTCCATTGTTGTAAGCATCGAATTATTAATCAAGAAGTTTCTTTCTCTTTAGAAATTTTTGATCATTTGAACAGTGTGTAATATTTGTTCTTCTCTTAGATCTCCTCTTGGTGTGTAATATCCTAGAGCCATCTAAGAAATCCTTGTGCTCTTTGGTGCGTCATATCCAAACGAGCATAAGCCGGTATATCAGAGGCCTTTCCGCAGCCTTTGTGCGACCGCATCACTCCACATCCCTTGGCAACTTGAGCTCACGCTCGTTGTGCAAGGCTTATCCAGTTCTTCATCCCCTTGTTGTGCCGATTTTGGGTTTGATCCTTCCTAGGATCATATCAAGTGGTATCAGAGCAACACAAAAAGTAGGATGTTCAAGCCAGAAGATATTGAGGAAGCTATCACATCCAGAATAGAGCAATTGAAGAACTCTTTTATTGCTGATCTTTCAAAGGAGATAAAGGAAGCGTTTAAGGACGTTTTAAAGAACCATTCAAAGAGTCCAAGTAAACACCCATCTGTATCTAAGGCAACACACCATGAGCTTCTGGAAATCAAAGAAGTCGAATCTGAAGATGAAAAAGCTTGGCAACCACGGTGGGACAATTACCCAGAAGACTGTCCAGAAGAAAAGTCACAAGATTTGCAACAACTTCAAGACTATTCGGATTTGAGGACAAATCCTTTTCAAGTGGGAGGGGATGATGTGATCGTCACCAGGCCTAAGGAGGTTCAGGACGACCTGAAGCTGAGAGCGGATGATCTGGAGCTTGAAGAGAACGAACATGATGATCTAGAACTGAAAATGGACAAACAGAACGACCCGGAGCTTCGAGTGGTCGATCTGAAGCTTCTGACAAACGTCCTGGATAACCAAATGTATGACCAGCTAGATGACCCAACAGACAAACAGGACAGACACATGGACGACCCAATGGTCGACCCCAAAGAGAACCCAGACGGACGTTGCACGGATGACCCATCGAACGTCAGGATAAGTTTTCCGGACGACCAGATGTACAACTCCACGAACAACCTGAAGCTGACCACGAACGTCTGTGAGTATACTCACCCGGTCCATTGGAGATTGGCTATTGGGTCCACTTTCATCAGCCCATTATCATTTCTAAATCCAGGCCCGACCCATCTCCTTCTCAGCCACCAAAAGTTGTTATTAGTTGGTGGTTGAGAAATTATCTATTTAATGCATTTAATACGTAGTTGGTTGCATATGCTTGCATGTTCTTGGAGTTTGTTCCAAGCATGCAAGCTTTTCCCTTTTTTTTGATTTTCTGCATGTTCTTGCATGCTCTTGGAACTTGTGCCGAGCATGCAAGACATTCTCATTCTCTATTTAAGCTTGGCCTTGGCCATTGTTGTAAGCATCGAATTATTAATCAAGAAGTTTCTTTCTCTTTAGAAATTTTTGATCATTTGAACAGTGTGTAATATCTGTTCTTCTCTTAGATCTCCTCTTGGTGTGTAATATCCTAGAGCCATCTAAGAAATCCTTGTGCTCTTTGGTGCATCATATCCAAACGAGCATAAGCCGGTATATCAGAGGCCTTTCCGCAGCCTTTGTGCGACCGCATCACTCCACATCCCTTGGCAACTTGAGCTCACGCTCGTTGTGCAAGGCTTATCCAGTTCTTCATCCCCTTGTTGTGCCGATTTTGGGTTTGATCCTTCCTAGGATCATATCAAGTGGTATCAGAGCAACACAACAAGTAGGATGTTCAAGCCAGAAGATATTGAGGAAGCTATCACAGCCAGAATAGAGCAATTGAAGAACTCTTTTATTGCCGATCTTTCAAAGGAGATAAAGGAAGCGTTTAAGGACGTTTTAAAGAACCATTCAAAGAGTCCAAGTAAACACCCATCTGTATCTAAGGCAACACACCATGAGCTTCTGGAAATCAAAGAAGTCGAATCTGAAGATGAAAAAGCTTGGCAACCACGGTGGGACAATTACCCAGAAGACTGTCCAGAAGAAAAGTCACAAGATTTGCAACAACTTCAAGACTATTCGGATTTGAGGACAAATCCTTTTCAAGTGGGAGGGGATGATGTGATCCTCACCAGGCCTAAGGAGGTTCAGGACGACATGAAGCTGAGAGCGGATGATCTGGAGCTTGAAGAGAACGAACATGATGATCTAGAACTGAAAATGGACAAACAGAACGACCCGGAGCTTCGAGTGGTCGATCTGAAGCTTCTGACAAACGTCCTGGATAACCAAATGTATGACCAGCTAGATGACCCAACAGACAAACAGGACAGACACATGGACGACCCAATGGTCGATCCCAAAGAGAACCCAGACGGACATTGCACGGATGACCCATCGAACGTCAGGATAAGTTTTCCGGACGACCAGATGTACAACTCCACGAACAACCTGAAGCTGACCACGAACGTCTGTGAGTGTACTCACCCGGTCCATTGGAGATTGGCTATTGGGTCCACTTTCATCAGCCCATTATCATTTCTAAATCCAGGCCCGACCCATCTCCTTCTCAGCCACCAAAAGTTGTTATTAGTTGGTGGTTGAGAAATTATCTATTTAATGCATTTAATACGTAGTTGGTTGCATGTGCTTGCAAGTTCTTGGAGTTTGTTCCAAGCATGCAAGCCTTTCCCTTTTTTTTGATTTTCTGCATGTTCTTGCATGCTCTTGGAACTTGTGCCGAGCATGCAAGACATTCTCATTCTCTATTTAAGCTTGGCCTTGGCCATTGTTGTAAGCATCGAATTTTTAATCAAGAAGTTTCTTTCTCTTTAGAAATTTTCGATCATTTGAACAGTGTGTAATATATGTTCTTCTCTTAGATCTCCTCTTGGTGTGTAATATCCTAGAGCCATCTAAGAAATCCTTGTGCTCTTTGGTGCGTTATATCCAAACGAGCATAAGCCGGTATATCAGAGGCCTTTCCGCAGCCTTTGTGCGAGCGCATCACTCCACATCCCTTGGCAACTTGAGCTCACGCTCGTTGTGCAAGGCTTATCCAGTTCTTCATCCCCTTGTTGTGCCGATTTTGGGTTTGATCCTTCCTAGTATCATATCAGTTTGTGGCCAATTATAATTTGGCCACTGGATATCATTTGGTTAAGGAAAACTTGGTGGAAACGTTGGTCTTAAGAGCGCCAATTCATACGGATTATTGAGAAACATATAGAAAGTATGGTTAGGATAGTGGGAACCTTGCATCTTTCTGTGTTGATAGATGACGTGAAACCGTTGGGTTTAGGAGCAGCCGATCATACAGATTATTGACGCGCGTTTGGCTAGGTCAGGACAAGGATTAGAAACTTAACAAGGCAGCATAGATTGATAACAACAAATATCATAAAATGATTAATAGAAAAACACTGGTGAATGGCCGAGTGTGACACCCAATGATCCTCAGTTGTGTGAGGAAATTTTGAAAAAAGCACACCAGTCTAAGTTTTCCATTCACCATGGTACAAAGAAGTTGTACAGTGACCTAAAGTGGTACTACAATTAGGTATGAATGAAACAAGATGTTGCTAAGTGGGTTGCCGGTTGCCAGACGTGTCAGTTGATTAAGGCCGAACATCAAGTTCCAGTCGGGTTGACGCAAAAATAATCCATTCCCAAGTGGAAGTAGGATTTGATCACGATGAATTTTGTGACGGGATTTCCGATGTGTGATGGAAGATTGTGATATGGGTTATCATGGTTTGCTTGACTAAGTCAGCACACTTTCTTGTAGTTAATAGGAAGGATTGATCGAAAAACTTGTGAAGTTGTATGTGAAAGAGATTAACCGGTTACATAGAGTACCGAGAGTATCATATTGGACAGCGAAACCAAGTTTGCTTTGGCTATGTGAAAATCAATGCAGAAAAGATATATTACTAAGGTCCATATGTGGAAATCATTGGCTATGTCAATGCTTGGTCGTGTAATGGTCTCCATCTTGGAACGTTCATGGGTCGACATTCCGGTCATCCCAAACCTCCTCCTGGTCGAGATCTTCGTTTGTGCTTTGGTCGTGCCCAACGTCCGTTGCGGTCATTCCTTCGTTCGTCAGGTCGTTCCACGGTCGTGCCCAACGTCCGTCCCAGTCAAGTTCATCGTTCCCAAATCCTTTTTCTCGTCCTGGGTTGCATTATCCCCTACCACTTGAAAAGGATTTCTCCTCAAATCCAAATTATCTGAAACATAAGGAATAAGGTCAATAATATTAAAACTTGAGCTAATTGGATACTTACCTCGCAAGTCAAGCTCGTATGCATTGTCGTTGATACGCTTGGTGATGGTAAAAGGACCGTCCATCCGAGGAAACAATTTGGACCTTCTTTCATGTGGAAAACGTTCCTTTCTTAGGTGGATCCAAACTTGATCTCCTGGTTTAAAAAACCATCTTCTTTCGTTTTTTTTTGGCCTTTTCTGCATACTTCTTGGTTTTGGCTTCAATATTGTCACGTGCCTCCTTATGCAATCCCTTTACTAGTTCAGCCTTCTGTTCTTCATCTAGGTTTGTTCTTTCACTCAAGGCAAAGGCAATAAGTTCAGAATAGAAAGAGGGTTAAAACCATAAACAACTTGAAAAGGAAAAAATTTAGAGGCAGAGTGTACCGAATTAATGTATGCAAATTCTACATGAGGCAAAATTTCTTCCCATGTCCTTAGGTTCTTTTTAACAAATGGCCGCAATAATGATCCTAATATCCTATTAAATACTTCGGTCTGGCCATCACTTTCAGGGTGACAAGTTGTTGAAAAACAAAGTTTAGCCCTTATGGGCCGCGGGCCATAAGGGCTTGGCGCAGGCCCAAGTTCTATACTTAGACAAATTAAAGACATAAAGAGATAGGTTAGGCCGTGGGCTCCTTGCTTGGGTGAAGACCAAATCCGAATGCACACCAAGGGTGTTACCTCGTTAAAACATCCTCCGGAAAACCCAATGGGACAAAAACGAAGGTAGGGAAAAGAGTACAATTCCTTGGTGCGTATTTGGCATCCTTATCCCGGAGTGATGGTAAGGACACATGAGTCGGCATTCCGCCGATCAAGTAATTCCCATGAATGGGCCGGGTCTTGGTTGGGTCTTGGGCCTGGCTCGGACATCTGCAGAAGAAAATCAAGACAGCGCCTGACGTAGTGATTGATCTTGGTTCCCAATTCCTTAGCTCTCGATCGGGTCATGGGTCCGGTTGGTACGAGGGGGACGGCTTCGTCAGTTCTCGGATAACTTGGGTCGACTGCTGGGTCGAGGAAAAAATCGGGACGATCTGGGTCAAGTTCTGGTCCACTTGGGCCGTGGACGTGGATAGCTGGCTCCGGGGCCTCATCATCCTTCCCCTCTTCAAGTGGTTTGGTCTCCAAATCAGCATCTTCACCTGCATCAAATAATTCCAAGTCAGATCATTGAACGTTGGGGAAATGTTAAACTCACCTGGCAGTTCGAGTTGGTAGGCATTGTCGTTGATCTTCTTCAAGACTCGGAATGGTCCGTCTCCTCTTGGTGCCAGCTTGTCCTTGCGCTTCTGGGGGAACCTCTCGGGTCTCATATGTAGCTAGACCCAGTCGGCTTCCTTCAATTTCGTCTGTTTACGTCCCTTGTTGGATTGCCGAGCGTAAGTCTCCGTCTTCTTTTCCAGATTTTCCTTGATCTTCTGGTGCAGCTTCTTGACATATTCGGCCTTGTTATCTCCCTCTAAACTCGCGATCTCAGCATGTGGCAAGGGCGTGAACTCCATTGGTGACTGTGGGTTGAAATCGTAGACGATCTCAAACGGTGACTTCTTGGTCGTGGAGTGGACGGCTCGGTTGTAGGCAAACTCGACCAGCGGTAGGCACTCGAGCCAGGACTTCAAATTTCGCCCGATGGTGGCCCTTAGGAGAGTGGAGAGCGTCCGGTTCACTACTTCTGTATGCCCGTCCGTTTGTGGATGACAGGTCGTCGAAAATATGATGGGGTCACCCAAGCTACACCGACCCGATATTTGGAGGATGAGGATCAGACCACTCCATATGTGTCCCACCGCATCAAGACAAGGAGTAGAGCCGCCCAAGGAACCCAAGACAGGAGCAAAGATGATCATGCCCAAGGAGACCAAGCAGAAACCGCCCTAGCTCATGCAACCGGTCCGGGAGAGGAAGTGGAGATTGAAGACACCAGCCAGCCGCCTGACCATGTTCAGCTGGGTGTTCCTGACCAGGACACTCATGCACACAGCCTTATGGATAAGGTCTTGTGTGTCCTTACTATTCATGAGTAAGGGCACTCCTAAAGACCTTAGGTGACTAGGGTACTCTTTTCCTTTCTAAGTTTACCATAATGGGTTCTTGGAAAGGTTTTTAATGAGACCTGAAAATCTAAAGCATCAAGCCTAGTGTCCCATTGGTTTAATGTGGATATGTCCCTTTAAATCAATTAGGCTTGATTTTATCTTAGGCAATGTTTAGCCTTGCATTTTCTTTAAGAGACTTAGTCATTTGGGGTTTGTTTAGTTTTGTTGACCACGGTCAACTAGGTCATTGTGGACTTAAGTATGTAGCCTATAAAAGGCATACTCTTTCTTTATAAGGCAATAACTTTCGACCCTAAAAACCTAAGAACCATGGCCGCCTAGGTCAAACTCCCTATCTTGCTTGTTGAGTGTGTCTCCAAGAGAGAAGGAAAGCTTCCTTGAAGATTGAGTGTGTCTCTCTTCTTGGAAGGCTGTATCCAAGCCAGACATAGCTTGGTGTGTTGCCTTCAATCCCCCCCATTCAAGCCGCCTTCAAACCTTCTTTTCATTTCTTAAATCGTTTCCTAGTTCTTTGTTCCATCGCTCCACCGTTCCATCGCTTACAGCCGTACCGGTCACGCCTTTCTCCCATCCCTCGGACGAGTACCTGCTCTGTCGACTTTGCCCCAGCCGCGAAGACTTCCCTGGTCACACTCACGAGCCGTGCATCCCCTCACCCCACCCCAGGTTCACCCGCCGGTCGCCTGCTCGCTTGTTTCCCGAACCGTGAACATCCCGCCTTCCGAGGATGCCGTCCATACCGACTGAGTTTCTCGACCGAACCTCACTTTCCTTTGAGTTTCTCGACCGAACCTCACTTTCCTCGACCGTTCTTGGGCTATATGGCCCTGGTCCGTAACATTTTGGTATCAGAGCTCAAGTCCTGAAGAAAAGGTTGTATCTTTCCAACTTTTCACTTAGGGTTTTGGTTGTGTTCTTGCAGATGTTTGGTTTACTTGTTTGCTTAGGAATCTTTGGTTAGGATTGCTAGATTTAGTGAACTAGGTTGTTTAGTCTGTTTGTTAGGGTTGTTGATTGCATAAACCGCCATAGTTATAGCTTGTGGGGAAGATGAAGTTAGGCGCGGTCAAGGCCACTTTTTGACCAGGCCGTACTGTCCTACGTTCGGTGACTCACCAAGCGGTCCTTCCGGCTGATGTCATCCTGTCCCCTGCCCTTTTAAAATTTGAATTCGAAATCTGGTTAAGATTAGGCGGTTCTAGCATGAAGTTTTTAAATTATCTGTCTTAGGTTTAGTTAATTAATAGTCTAGTTTAATTTTAAAATCAAATTTAATCAAGCATCATTAGCTCTAATCTTAAGGTAATTAAGTAAGAAACCGTTGACTAGTTGACTTTCTTGTCTTGCAAGGTACCTAAGCTAAATGGCTGATCCAGCCTTAGCCGAGATTCTTACCAGCCTTCAGACTCAGCTTCAGCAGCTGGGAGACCGGCTTATGTGGAGCTGCCTCAACCGCAACCTGCACCTCCACCTCCACAACCAAGAGCGCCACCACCCCTTTGGCCGGATCAGGACATGGAGGGTTTATCTGAGGAAGAGGCCTTCCCACCCCATTTCAGAAGACCGAGACACAGAGAAAGGAGGTACCCTGAGGAGAGGGGACATCACCATCCACCTAGACCTCACTCCCCACACCTCAAGCTCACGCCTCCCTCCTTTGCCGGCAAGGTTGATCCGGAAGCATACCTGGACTGGGAGAGAAGGATGGATCACATCTTTGAAGTCTATGGATTTGAAGAACCCAAGAAGGTGGCCTATGCAGCGGCACAACTCACTGATCATGCCCTGTCCTGGTGGGATCAAGACTCGGCCAAAAGAAGAAGGAGAGGAGAGGAGCCGGTCAGATCATGGGAAATCATGAAATTCATGATGAAAGGAAGGTACATCCCACCTATGTACCACCGGGAGCTTCAGAAGAAGTTTAGGAAGCTCAGCCAAGGCCAGAGGAGTGTAGAGGAGTACTTTGGAGAGTTTGAACACCTGAGAAACCGGCTTGGTTTAGAAGACACTGAAGAGACTCTCATGGCACAATTCTTGGATGGTCTACAAGAGAAGATTGCCAGCAAGGTGGAGATGTATTCTTACAATGACCTCAATGAGTTATTGCATCTGTCCACTCAATTAGAGAGCCAACTCAAGAGGAAGACCAGGACCAGAGCAGTGGTTAACAACCCGTGGAGAGCCTCTGCCCCAAACTCCCACCCGCAGGCTTCAAGTTCTCAACCGGCCTTCACTAGGCAATCCGACCGGGGCAAAGCCATAACCCAGGATGTGAGAGCTCCATACAAGCCCAGGGAGACCAATCCTGCCCCAAGGCCAGACGCCAGACCCGCCCCCACTGGTCCTAAAACCCGGGACATCATGTGTTTCAAATGCCGCGGCCGTGGACACTATGCACGGGATTGCCCAAATCCTAGGGCTATGATCATCACACCATCTGGTGACTATGAGTCTCAAGATGAGATGGAACCCCCTGAGGAAGCTGATGAAGAGGAGGATGATGTAGCCTATCCTGAAGTAGGAGACCTCCTGGTCTCAAGAAGGGTCCTTAACACTATCCAAGAGCCGGATGAGACAGCCCAAAGGGAGAACATCTTCCACACACGCTGCATGGTCAATGGTAAAGTATGCTCTCTGATAATTGATGGTGGATCTTGTGCTAATGTAGCTAGTACTTATATGGTTGAGAAACTGAACTTGGCAGCTACTAAACATCCTAGACCCTATAGGTTAAGATGGCTGAATGATAAAACCGAATTGAAGATTAGTGAACAGGTCAAGGTTTCATTTAGCATAGGCAAGTATGTTGATGAGGTTCTTTGTGATGTAGTTCCTATGCAAGCCACCCATATCCTGTTAGGTAGACCTTGGCAATTTGATAGGGAAGTTGTGCATGATGGTAGGACAAACAAGTATACCCTTATGATGAATAAGAAACGGATTAGCCTAGCACCCTTATTGCCTGCTCAAGTTCATGAAATGCAAGTCAAGCTAGCTAAAGAAAAATGCATGTCTAAAACCAATTTCTTGATTACACCTAGTGATGTTAGGCGTTCTCTCTTTGACCCAACTTGTCAAGTTATTTTGGTTGTTTACAAGGATTTAATGAATTCTAGACATACTAATGTGGTCTTGCCAAGGGAAATCCGCGCTTTACTTGACAGGTACAAGGATGTCTTTCCTGAGGAGATACCAGCAGGCCTACCGCCCTTGATAGGCATAGAGCACCAGATTGATTTCATCCCAGGCGCCCAGCTCCCAAACCGGCCTGCCTACCGAGTCAACCCCGTGGAGGCAAAGGAGCTTGAAGCTCAGGTCCGAGACCTCATGGCCAAAGGATATGTGAGGGAGAGTCTAAGTCCCTGTGCCGTGCCTGTGCTCCTTGTGCCCAAGAAAGACGGCTCCTACAGGATGTGTGTTGATTGTAGAGCCATCAACAACATCACCATCAAATACGAAGTGAGACGACATGTTGGATGAGTTGAGTGGAGCAACCATCTTCTCTAAGGTGGATTTGAAGAGTGGGTATAACCAAGTGAGGATGAGGGAAGGGGATGAGTGGAAGACCGCCTTCAAGACCGCCTTCAAGACCAAGCATGGTTTGCATGCGCCTCATGCACCATATCCTTAGACCCTTTATGGGCAAGTTCTTAGTGGTTTATTTTGATGACATTCTGATATATAGCTCTTGCTTGACTGATCATGTGCTGCATTTAGAACAAGTCTTAGAGACTCTTAGGAAAAAACACATGTTTGCCAATTTGTCTAAATGCATCTTTTGCACAGATGAGGTTGTTTTTCTTGGCTTTGTGGTTAGCTCACAGGGACTAAGAGTGGATGTGGAGAAGATAGAAGCCATACTTGGCTGGCCTAGACCGACTTCAAACAGCCAAGTTAGAAGCTTGCATGGGTTGACTAGTTTCTATAGGCGCTTTGTGAAGGACTTCAGCACCTTGGCCGCACCATTGACTTCCCTGATCAAGAAGAACACGGGTTTTGAGTGGGGGGAGTTGCAAGAACAAGCCTTCTTGAATCTCAAGTACCAGCTGACCCATGCGCCCATCTTTGCTCTGCCAAATTTCGAGAAAACGTTCGAAGTGGAGTGTGATGCCTCAGGAGTGGGCATAGGGGCGGTGATGACTCAAGGAGGGAGACCAGTGGCCTATTTTAGTGAGAAGCTGACCGGTGCTATCTTGAACTATCCAGCTTATGACAAGGAGTTGTATGCATTGGTCAGGGCAATGCAAACATGGCAGCACTATCTCTTGGCTAAGGAGTGTGTGATCCACACAGATCATGAGACCTTGCAGCATCTGAGGGGCCAGACCGTGTTGAAGAAGAGGCATACTAGATGGCTGGAGTATATAGAGACTTTTCCCTATGTGATCAAATACAAGAAGGGAAAAGAGAATGTAGTGGCGGATGCCTTGTCAAGGAGGCATGCTTTGATCTCCACCATGGATGCTAAGGTCATGGGATTTGGACACTTGAAGACTTTGTACCCTGATGACCCAGACCTCAAGGCAGCTTATGAAGGGCATGGAACAGGAGCCTACACGCGTTTATTCCTTCATGATGGGTTCCTTTTTAAGGACAAACGGTTGTGCATTCCCCAAGGCTTAATGAGGGAGTTGTTAGTAGAGGAAGCTCATGGAGGTGGTCTTATGGGTCATTTTGGAGTGGAGAAGACTCTTAGTGTTCTTAAGTAACATTTCTACTGGCCAAAGATGAAGAAGATGGTAGCCAAGTTCTTGTCACACTTCTGGAGGACTTTGTGGAAGAAGTTGGGTACCAAGCTTTTGTTCTCTACCACGTGCCATCCTCAGACAGATGGATAGACCGAGGTGGTCAACCGCACCTTAGGAGCACTCTTGAGATCAACAGTTGGACGACACTTAGCAACCTGGGTGGAGAGTTTACCATTAGTGGAGTTTGCCTACAACTCAGCCAAACATTCTACCACGGGCATGTCACCTTTTGAAGCCGTGTATGATCGCAACCCAGACACCCCTTTGACCTTGTCACCCTTGCCACCAACCGAGACCATGGACCTTGAAGAAGGTCATCGAACAAGTGCATGGCAAGATTGAGAGAAGGAATGAACAGGTCCGATCTAGGATCAACAAGAAGAGGAAGCAGTTGGTGTTTCAGCCAGGAGACTGGGTGTGGTTACACCTAAGGCCGGAGCGCTTCCCCAACAAGCGCAAGCACAAGCTGGACTTCAGAGGAGACGGCCCTGATGGGGTCATCCAAGCTACACCGACCAGATATTTAGAGGATGAAGGCCAGACCATTCCTTATGTGCCCCACCGTATTATGACCCGGAGCAGAGCCGCCCAAGGAGTCCAAGATAGGATCAAAGGAGATCATGCCCAAGGAAACCAAGTGGAAACCGCTCTAGCTCATGCAACCGGCCTTGGAGAGGGAGAGGAGATTGAAGATAGGAACCGGCCTCCTGATCATGTTCAGCTGAGTGTTTCTGACCAAGACACTCATGCACACAGCCTTAGGGATAAGGTCTTGTGTGTCCTTACTATCCATGAGTAAGGGCACTTCTAAAGACCTTAGGTGATTAGGGTACTCTTTTCCTTTCCAAGTTTACCATAATGGGTTCTTGGAAAGGTTTTTAATGAGACCTGAAAATCTAAGGCATCAATTAGTGTCCCATTGATTTAATGTGGATATGTCCCTTAAATCAATTAGGCTTGATCTCTATCTTAGGCACATGTTAGCCTTTGCATTTTCATTAGGACTTAGCCGTTATTTTGGGGTTTGAATGTTTTGTTGACCACGGTCAACTAGGTTTTATGTCTTAAGCATGTAGCCTATAAAAGGCAAACTCACTCTAATTTCTAAGGCAGACAATTATGAACCCTATTCCTAGACTCGGCCGCTTGGTCATTTCTCTCTTTCATTGTTGAGTGTGTCTCCAAGTGAGAGTGAGTGTTCCTTGAAGATTGAGTGTGTCTCTCTTCTTGGAAAAACTGTATCGAAGCCAGTCATAGCTTGGTGTGTTGCTTTCTATCCCCCTGTTCAAATCGCCCACAAATCCCTATCTCATTTCCTAAGCCGCTTCTTAGTTCCTTGGTTCAGCCGTTCCATCGCTTGTTGTCCACTACCGTCCCAGCCTTCTTTCACTTCATTGTTCCTTCACCGAGCTTGTCCTTCCTTCTCGCTCAGGACCAGTTCTTGGTCGCTTGGCCCTGAACCTCAAGAAGGCTATTCGAGATCACGCCTCCAAGCCAAGTCCCGTCTAGCCGTTCCTGGTTTGTAGCCGTTCGCTCACTCGCCCTTACAAGCCGCGACCAGTTCACCCTCGCCGAGAAACCGTCCGTACCGGCCAAGTCATCGGCCTACACACCCTCCTCGATTGTCTCTTGAGCTCAAAGGCCCTGGCTTGTAACATTTTGGTATCAGAGCCCAAGTTTCCTGAGAAAGGTTGTTTCTTTCCATCCTAGTACTTAGGGTTTTAACTTTCTGTCTAAGCGTGAGTAGTACGGTTCATTAGGGTTTGTTATTAGGTAAATTTAGTACTTGTGTTAGGTTGCTTAGCTGGATTGGTTGAATCTGTTTTCCTGTGTTGCAAAATCGCCATTGTTGAAAACCTAAGGAGTAAGAAGGAGTTAGGTGGACACGGCTGCTTTTTGGCAGACCTGGTCAGTGACTCACCGTGTGGTCCTCACCGGCTGATGTCATCTTGTCCACTCCTTTGACCAAATTTGAATTTGAATGTTTCCTTGTTATTTGAGTTGGCGGTTCTTGTTGCTAACCCTAGGAGTCGAATGTTGCTTGTTAATTAGTCTAGAAATTAGTTTAAGTTTTAAATTAAAGTCTAATTAGATCGTTAGTGATTAATCTAGGTTAATTAACTTAAGTACTTTGGCTTTGACCTGTTGACTTTTCCTTGGCAGGTACCCTTTGAGCTAGATGGCTGATCCAGCTCTAGCAGAGATCCTCACCAGCCTCCAAGCTCAACTCCAGCAGCTGGGAGACCGTCTAGGCCGAGTAGAGCAGCCTCAACCCCAACCAGCACCGGCGCCTCCACCTCCACAACCAAGAGCGCCGCCACCCTTATGGCCTGAGCAAGACATGGAGGGATTGTCTGAAGAAGATGCCTTCCCACCTCATTTCAGACGGCTAAGGCACAGGGAGAGGAGGTTTCCTGAGGAGAGGGGACATCACCACCCACCTAGAGCCCACTCCCCACACCTCAAGCTCATGCCACCCACTTTTGCCGGCAAGGTTGATCCAGAAGCCTACTTGGATTGGGAGAGAAGAATGGATCATATCTTTGAGGTCTATGGGTTTGAAGAACCCAAGAAGGTGGCCTACGCAGCAGCCCAACTTACTGACCATGCCCTGTCCTGGTGGGATCAAGACACCGCCAAGAGAAGGAGGAGAGGAGAAGAACCGGTCAGATCATGGGAGATCATGAAGTTCATGATGAAGGGAAGGTACATTCCACCTATGTACCACATAGAGCTACAGAAGAAGTTCAGGAAGCTCAGCCAAGGCCAGAGAAGTGTAGAGGAGTATTTTGGAGAGTTTCAACACTTGAGAAACCGGCTTGGGCTGGAAGATACTGAAGAGACTCTCATGGCACAATTCCTAGATGGTCTTCAAGACCTCAATGAGCTACTGCACTTGTCTACCCAAGTTGAGAGCCAGCTTAAGAGGAAGACTAGAACCAGACCCGTGGTCCACAGCCCATGGAGAGCCTCTGCCCAAAACACCCATCCGCAGGCTTCAAGCTCCCAGCCTGCCTTTCCTAGGCAATCCGACCGTGGCAAAGCCCTAGCTCAGGATGTGAGAGCCCCATACCAACCCAGGGAGACCAATCCTGCCCCACGGCCAGACAACAGACCTGCCTCCACTGGTCCCAAAACCAGGGACATTATGTGCTTCAAGTGCCGCGGCCGTGGACACTATGCTCGGGATTGTCCAAATCCTAGGGCCATGATCATCACAGAACCTGGTGATTATGAGTCTCAAGATGAGATGGAACCTCCTGAGGAAGCTGATGAAGAGGAAGAGGATGTGGCCTACCCTGAAGTGGGAGACCTCTTGGTCTCAAGAAGGGTCCTTAGCACCATCCAAGAGCCGGATGAGACAGCCCAAAGGGAGAACATCTTCCACACACGCTGCATGGTTAATGGTAAAGTATGCTCACTTATCATTGATGGTGGATCTTGTGCTAATGTAGCTAGTACTTATATGGTTGAGAAATTGAACTTGGTAGCTACTAAACATCCTAGACCTTATAGATTGAGATGGCTGAATGATAAAACCGAATTGAGAATTAGTGAACAGGTTAAGGTTTCATTTAGCATAGGCAAATATGTTGATGAGGTTCTTTGTGATGTAGTACCTATGCAAGCCACCCATATATTACTAGGCAGACCTTGGCAATTTGATAGGGAAGTTGTGCATGATGGTAGGACAAATAAATATACTCTTATGCTTAATAAAAAACAGATTAGTTTAGCACCATTGTTGCCTGCCCAAGTTCATGAAATGCAAGTTAAGCTAGCTAAGGAGAAATACATGTCTAAAACCAATTTCTTGATTACACCTAGTGATGTTAGGCGATCTCTCTTTGATCCAACTTGTCAAGTTGTTTTGGTTGTTTATAAGGATTTGTTGAATTCTAGACATGCTAATGTGATCTTGCCAAGAGAAATCCGAGCTTTGCTTGACAGGTACAAGGATGTATTCCCTGAGGAGATACCAGCAGGCCTGCCGCCCTTGAGAGGCATAGAGCATCAGATAGACTTCATTCCTGGCGCCCAACTCCCAAACCGGCCTGCATACCGAGTCAATCCCGCGGAGGCAAAGGAGCTTGAAGCTCAAGTCAGGGATCTGATGGCCAAGGGGTATGTAAGGGAGAGTCTAAGCCCTTGTGCCGTGCCTGTGCTCCTGGTGCCCAAGAAGGATGGTTCCTACAGGATGTGTGTTGATTGTAGAGCCATCAACAATATCACCATCAAATACCGCCATCCAATCCCAAGGCTAGATGACATGTTGGATGAGCTGAGTGGAGCAACCATCTTCTCTAAGGTGGATTTGAAGAGAGGGTATCATCAAGTGAGGATGAGGGAAGGGGATGAGTGGAAGACCGCCTTCAAGACCAAGCATGGTCTGTATGAGTGGCTAGTCATGCCTCTCCAATGCCCCAAGCACCTTCATGCGCCTCATGCACCATATCCTTAGACCCTTTATGGGCAAGTTCTTGGTAGTTTATTTTGATGATATTCTGATATATAGCTCTTGCTTGACTGATCATGTGCTGCATTTAGAACAGGTCTTAGAAACTCTTAGGAAAGAACACATGTTTGCCAATTTGTCTAAATGCATCTTTTGCACAGATGAGGTTGTTTTCCTTGGCTTTGTGGTTAGCTCACAGGGACTGAGAGTAGATGTGGAGAAAATAGAGGCCATCCTTAGCTGGCCTAGACCGACTTCAATCAGCCAAGTCAGAAGCTTCCATGGGCTGGCCAGCTTCTATAGGCGCTTTGTGAAGGACTTCAGCACCTTGGCTGCACCCCTGACCTCCTTGATAAAGAAGAATACCGGATTTGAATGGGGAGAGTTGCAAGAGCAGGTTTTCTTGGAGCTTAAGAATCAGCTGACCCATGCGCCCATTCTTGCCTTGCCCAACTTTGAGAAGAAGTTTGAAGTGGAGTGTGATGCCTCAGGAGTAGGCATAGGGGCAGTGCTAACTCAAGGAGGAAGACCAGTGGCATACTTTAGTGAGAAGCTGACTGGAGCCACCCTGAACTACCCAGCCTATGACAAGGAGTTATATGCTTTGGTCAGGGCAATGCAGACATGGCAGCACTACCTCTTGGCTAGGGAGTGTGTGATTCACACAGATCATGAGACTTTGCAGCATTTGAGGGGTCATACCGTGTTGAAGAAGCGGCATGCTAGATGGTTGGAGTTCATAGAAACTTTTCCCTATGTGATCAAATACAAGAAGGGAAAGGAGAATGTAGTGGCGGATGCCTTGTCTAGGAGGCATGCTTTGATCTCTACTATGGATGCTAAGGTTTTGGGGTTTGGACATTTGAAGACCTTATACCCAGAAGACCCAGACCTCAAGGCCGCCTATGAAGGACATGGAGCAGGAGCCTACGCACGTTTCTTCATTCATGATGGATTTCTCTTTAAGGATAGGCGCCTGTGCATTCCCCAAGGATCAATGAGGGAGTTGCTAGTGGAGGAGGCTCATGGAGGTGGCCTTATGGGACATTTTGGAGTGGAGAAGACTCTTAGTGTTCTTAAAGAACACTTCTACTGGCCAAAGATGAAGAAGATGGTAGCCACTCACTGTGATAGGTGCATCACTTGCAGGAGAGCCAAGTCAAGACTCCATCCTCACGGCCTGTTCATGCCCCTGCCTGTCCCTACTCTTCCATGGGTAGACATCTCCATGGACTTTGTTCTGGGATTGCCCAAGATTCAGCACAAGGACTCAGTATTTGTAGTGGTGGACCGCTTCTCCAAGATGGCCCATTTCATTCCCTGCTCAAAGACCAATGATGCTTCTCAAACCGCTACACTGTTCTTTAGGGAGGTGGTGAGACTCCATGGCATTCCAAGAACTATTGTGTCTGACCGTGACACAAAGTTCCTGTCACACTTTTGGAGGACCCTATGGAAGAAGCTGGGTACTAAGCTGTTGTTCTCTACCACATGCCATCCTCAAACCGATGGACAGACTGAGGTAGTCAACCGCACTCTAGGAGCATTGCTGAGATCGACCGTGGGAAGACATTTAACTACATGGGTGGAGAGCTTGCCCTTGGTGGTATTTGCCTATAATTCAGCTAAGCATTCAACTACAGGCATGTCACCATTTGAAGCTGTGTATGGCCGCAACCCAGACACTCCCCTGACCCTGACACCCTTGCCACCAACCGAGACCATGGACCTTGAGGGAGAGGCCAAAGCCGCGGCCATGAAGAAGATTTTTGAACAAATGCATGGCAACATTGAGAAGAGGAATGATCAGATCCGATCTAGGATCAACAAGAAGAGGAAGCAGCTGGTGTTCCAACCAGGAGATTGGGTGTGGCTACACCTAAGGCTAGAGCGCTTCCCCAACAAGCGCAAGCACAAGCTAGATTTCAGAGGAGATGGCCCATTCCAAGTGGTGGAACGCATCAATGACAATGCCTACAGACTCAAGCTGCCAGGAGAGTACAATGTGTCCTCCTCATTTAACGTTTCTGATCTATCTCCTTTTGATGCACAGGATGTTGGTTCTTTGGAGACCAAAGCACTTGAAGAGGGTGGGGATGATGGGGTCATCCAAGCTACACCGACCAGATACTTAGAGGATGAAGGCCAGACCATTCCTTATGTGCCCCACCGTATTATGACCCGGAGCAGAGCCGCCCAAGGAGTCCAAGACAGGAGCAAAGGAGATCATGCCCAAGGACACCAAGTGGAAACCGCTCTAGCTCATGCAACCGGCCTTGGAGAGGGAGAGGAGATTGAAGACAGGAAACGGCCTCCTGATCATGTTCAGCTGAGTGTTTCTGACCAAGACACTCATGCACACAGCCTTAGGGATAAGGTCTTGTGTGTCCTTACTATCCATGAGTAAGGGCACTTCTAAAGACCTTAGGTGATTAGGGTACTCTTTTCCTTTCTAAGTTTACCATAATGGGTTCTTGGAAAGGTTTTTAATGAGACCTGAAAATCTAAGGCATCAAGCCTAGTGTCCCATTGATTTAATGTGGATATGTCCCTTAAATCAATTAGGCTTGATCTCTATCTTAGGCACATGTTAGCCTTTGCATTTTCATTAGGACTTAGCCGTTATTTTGGGGTTTGAATGTTTTGTTGACCACGGTCAACTAGGTTTTATGTCTTAAGCATGTAGCCTATAAAAGGCAAACTCACTCTAATTTCTAAGGCAGACAATTATGAACCCTATTCCTAGACTCGGCCGCTTGGTCATTTCTCTCTTTCATTGTTGAGTGTGTCTCCAAGTGAGAGTGAGTGTTCCTTGAAGATTGAGTGTGTCTCTCTTCTTGGAAAGGCTGTATCCAAGCCAGTCATAGCTTGGTGTGTTGCTTTCTATCCCCCTGTTCAAATCGCCCACAAATCCCTATCTCATTTCCTAAGCCTCTTCTTAGTTCCTTGGTTCAGCCGTTCCATCGCTTGTTGTCCACTACCGTCCCAGCCTTCTTTCACTTCATTGTTCCTTCACCGAGCTTGTCCTTCCTTCTCGCTCAGGACCAGTTCTTGGTCGCTTGGCCCTGAACCTCAAGAAGGCTATTCGAGGTCACGCCTCCAAGCCAAGTCCCGTCTAGCCATTCCTGGTTCGTAGCCGTTCGCTCACTCGCCCTTACAAGCCGCGACCAGTTCACCCTCGCCGAGAAACCGTCCGTACCGGCCAAGTCATCGGCCTACACACCCTCCTCGATTGTCTCTTGAGCTCAAAGGCCCTGGCTTGTAACAGGCCCCTTCCAAGTGGTGGAACGCATCAATGACAACGCCTATAGACTCAAGCTGCCAGGTGAGTACAATGTATCTTCATCCTTTAATGTTTCTGATTTATCTCCCTTTGATGCACCGGATGTTGGCTCTTTGGAGACCAAAGCACTTGAAGAGGGTGGGGATGATGGGGTCATCCAAGCTACACCGACCCTGTATTTGGAGGATGAGGATCAGACCACTCCATATGTGTCCCACCGCATCATGACAAGGAGTAGAGCCGCCCAAGGAACCCAAGACAGGAGCAAAGATGATCATGCCCAAGGAGGCCAAGCAGAAACCGCCCTAGCTCATGCAACCGGTCCGGGAGAGGAAGTGGAGATTGAAGACACCAGCCAGCCGCCTGACCATGTTCAGCTGGGTGTTCCTGACCAGGACACTCATGCACACAGCCTTAGGGATAAGGTCTTGTGTGTCCTTACTATTCATGAGTAAGGGCACTCCTAAAGACCTTAGGTGACTAGGGTACTCTTTTCCTTTCTAAGTTTACCATAATGGGTTCTTGGAAAGGTTTTTAATGAGACCTGAAAATCTAAGGCATCAAGCCTAGTGTCCCATTGGTTTAATGTGGATATGTCCCTTTAAATCAATTAGGCTTGATTTTATCTTAGGCAATGTTTAGCCTTGCATTTTCTTTAAGAGACTTAGTCATTTGGGGTTTGTTTAGTTTTGTTGACCACGGTCAACTAGGTCATTGTGGACTTAAGTATGTACCCTATAAAAGGCATACTCTTTCTTTCTAAGGCAACAACTTTCGATCCTAAAAACCTAAGAACCATGGCCGCCTAGGTCAAACTCCATATCTTGCTTGTTGAGTGTGTCTCCAAGAGAGAAGTAAAGCTTCCTTGAAGATTGAGTGTGTCTCTCTTCTTGGAAGGCTGTATCCAAGCCAGACATAGCTTGGTGTGTTGCCTTCAATCCCCCCCCCCATTCAAGCCGCCTTCAAACCTTCTTTTCATTTCTTAAATCGTTTCCTAGTTCTTTGTTCCATCGCTCCACCGTTCCATCGCTTACAGTCGTACCGGTCACGCCTTTCTCCCATCCCTCGGACGAGTACCTGCTCTGTCGACTTTGCCCCAGCCGCGAGGCCTTCCTTGGTCACACTCACGAGCCGTGCATCGCCACACCCCGCCCCAGGTTCACCCGTCGGTCGCCCGCTCGCTTGTTTCCCAAACCATGAACATCCCGCCTTCCGAGGATGCCGTCCGTACCGACTGAGTTTCTCGACCGAACCTCACTTTCCTTTGAGTTTCTCGACCGAACCTCACTTTCCTTGACCGTTCTTGGGCTAGATGGCCCTGGTCCGTAACAAAATGGCTGAGGAACTTAGTATCTCGGTCGGACACTATTCTCCTGGGGATCCCATGCAAACGTACAATCTCCCGGAAGAACAGGCTTGCGGTTTGGGTGGCGTCTTTTGTCTTGGCAGACGGAATAAAATGAGCCATCTTCGAAAACCTGTCTACTACGACGAAATGGAGTCTTTGTGGTTTATCTTAGGCAAGCCTAGCACAAAGTCCATGGAAATATCAGTCCAAAGAGTAGTAGGAATAGGTAGAGGAAGATATAACCCGTGGGGATGAACTCTGGACTTGGCCCGTTTGCAGAACAAGCAGCGGGTGCAATGTGCCTTGACGTCTCGTTGAAGATGGGACCAGTAGAAGTGCTCCTTAAATAGCCTTAAGGTTTTGGCCACGCTAAAATGTCCCATTAAGCCTCCTCTGTGGGCTTCTCTCAACAGCAACTCCCGGGTCGATCCTTTCGGAATGCATAATCTCCGGTCCCTGAAAAGGAATCCGTCAAACAAATAGAACCGTGAGTGGGTTCCAGTGCCGGCGTTTTGGAATGCTTCCTTGAAGTCGTCATCGTCTGCGTATAAGTCCTTGAGTAGCTCAAATCTGAGGACCTTAGCTTCCATGACCGAAATCAGGGAGTGTCTTCGGGACAGCGCATCTGCGACGACGTTTTCCTTCCTCTTCTTGTACTTTATTACGTAGGGAAACGTCTCGATAAATTCCAGCCAGCATGCATGTCATCTCTTCAGCTTAGTCTGGCCTTTTAAGTGTTGTAGCATCTGATGATCGGTATGGATGACGCATTCCCGAGCAAGAAGATAGTGCTGCCAAGTGTCCATGGCTCAAACCAAGGCATACAGTTCCTTGTCGTAGGCGGGATAGTTGAGGGCAGCTCCGCTCAACTTCTCACGGAAGTAGGCAACGCACTCCACCTCGAAAGTCTTCTGGAAGTCCGGAAGGGCTAAGACCGGGGCATGAGTGAGCCGGTCTTTGAGCAGGGTGAAGGCCTTATCCTGCTCGGGATCCCAGCTGAATGCCCGGTCCTTCTTGATCACAGAAGTCAAAGGACTGGCGATGGTGCTGAAGTACCGGACGAACCTCCGGTAGAAGCTTGCCAAGCCGTGGAAGCTCCGGACTTGGCTGATACTCGTGGGAGTGGGCCATTCTCGTAAGGCCTTGATCTTCTCCTCGTCTACCTGTAAGCCCTGAGAACTCACGACAAAACCTAGGAAGACTACCCGGTCAGTGCAGAACGTACACTTCTTCAGATTGGCATACAACTTCTCTTCTTGAAGTGTGCGTATAACCAACTCCAAATGAGTGATGTGGTCGGCATAAAAGGAGCTATAGACCAATATGTCATTGAAATAGACAACCACGAACTTACTGATGTACGGTCTAAGAACGTGGTTAATTAGCCGCTGAAAGTGCTTGGGGCGTTAGAAAGTCCAAACGGCATGACGAGCCAATCGTAGAGACCTTGCTTGGTCTTGAATGCCGTTTTCCACTCGTCTCTTTCTCGCATGCGGACTTTGTGATATCTGCTCTTCAGATCGATCTTGGAAAAGATCGAGGCTCCGCTTAGCTCATCTAGCATATCGTCTAGCCATGGTATAGGGTGCCGGTACTTGATGGTGATGTTGTTGATTGCTCGGCAGTCAACACACATTCTCCAAGATCCGTCTTTCTTTGGCACGAGCAGGACGGGTACGGTGTGGACTGAGGCTTTCTCGGACATAGCCTTGGTCCATGAGTTCTCGAACTTGGCGTTCGAGTTCCTTAGCTTCCTCCGGGTTGACACGGTAGGCGGGTCGGTTAGGCAATTAAGCTTCTGGGATGAAATCGATGTTGTGCTCGATTCCTCTTTGTGGCGGCAGTCCAGGTGGGATCTCTGCTGGAAAGACGCCAGCGTAAGTCTCCAAAAGTTTGGTGACTTCAGGTGGAGGCGGTGGACCTAAGCCCGTAGGGCCGCGGGTGCTTAGTCCTCTCAAGACCAAGCTTGTCAACCATATATTCGCTTGCAACGTTGGTACATAATCAGAGAACATACCTTGCCCTTGACAGTGCACTTGGTATAGAAAATGTTCTCAACAGCTCTCCGAAATAAGGATACTCGATGTCGTCCTCTGCTTGCTCCGGTTCTTCTAAAGGCTCATCGACGCCTTCGTCTGCGGATTCGTACTCTCCGGACGGGGTCAGGATCATTACCCGTTGGTTCGGACAGTCTCTCGCCATGTGTCCTCGCCCGTTGCAGTTGAAACAGATGATGTCTCGGCTCCGGGTTGCAGCTCCGGTGGGTTTGGCCGGCTGGCTTGATCCGGGTACGGGTCGAGCCACGTCTCGTGGTGTCGAGTCATGGTGCGCGGGTCAGAGGTAGGGCCAGGGGGCCGGTTGTACGGCTTGGGCCAGTTAGGCTTAGCTCATTGGTAGCCTGCAGTCTTCCTCTTGTTGGCATGTTCCACCTGGTTGGTGACGTGGTATAATTCTCCGAGGTCGTGGTACGGCTGTCTCTCGACCTTCAGAGTGATCTTTTCTTGGAGCCCATCAAGGAACTGGGCCATGAGACTATCCGGGGAGTCAGTTATCTCAAGACGGTTCCGCAGGTGCTCGAACTCGTCGAAATATTCACTGACCGTCTTAGTTCCCTGGGTGAGTCGTCTGAAACGTCTTTGCAGCTCTCGGTGGAAATGGGGCGGAACGTAGCGTTTCAGCATTTGATGCGTGAGCTCGTCCCATGAGGTAAGTGATCCGAAACGACTCCTTCGTCGTTCAGCGACTTCACGGTCCCACCAGGTCAGGGCGTGGTCCGTGAACTGGGCGGTGGCAAGGGCTACTCGCCTGGGATCTTTGTACCGGTAGTAGTCAAAGATCAGCTCCATCCGTAGTTCCCAGTCTAGATAAGCCTCGGGGTCGACCTTTCCGGCAAATGATGGCGAGTTGAGATTAACGTCCGGGGCTTGGTAAGGGGGTGGTCGGTCGGGCGCTCCATCGTAGCACGGGTCGCGGTTATAAGGGGTGCGGTAAGGCGGGTCGTCGGGTGGTTCTTCTTCTCGGGGGTCACGGGTGTATGGGCCGTAGTAGTGGGTCCGTCCGTTCGTGGTGGCTCCTCCATTGCCGCGGTAGGACGCCTCGGGGACGTCCGGTCGTTGGGGAGGACCAGGTTGCTCCAGTCGTTCCATGCGACTTGTGAGCGTGTTCATCTGAGCCATAATCTGGCTCAGCATCTGCATTACTGCAGCTGATCCTTGGGGACGTTCGGGAACGTCCGAACTACTAGACATATTTATAGAAACTTTCCAAAAATAGAATTATTCCTAAAATATAAACTTTCCTAAATTGGAACTTTCCTAAAATGGAAACTTTTCTAATCTAGAAACTTTCCCAAAATGGAACTTTCCTAAATTGGAAACTTTCTTAATCTAGAAAGGGGATATCCTAAAGGAAATATTATAGACTTAAATTATTTCCTAAAACGGTTTTGGAAAATTTCTAAGTCTAAATATTGTCTAATATTCGAATTATTGAATTTCCTAAACCAAATTTGGAATATTCCTAGACAATTTATGGCTAGGGAAAACTTCCTAAAGGGTTCTAGTAATATTCCTAATTCGAAAATGGCAAATTCCCACTTAGGCAGATTAGGCGATCAGCAAGTAAGGAAACTAGGCTCACGGCTGCTAAACCTAGACAGGACTAGGGAGAGCAGATGACTCGCAGATGCACTAGGGATTACGCTGGGTCGCCTAAGGCGATAAACGGTCGTTTGAAGGCTAAGGACCAGGCGCGGCTGCTCAAGAGGCTACTAAGAGGTCCAGGTCAGGTCGTACGGTCTTTACTAGTGGTCGCTAGACACTACAGGGCGAGGCGGCTGCTCGGAAACCACGAGGTGTCCTAATGACCTAAGGCTCTCAGCGAGTTAGACTCGCGGCTAAGGGTTGCTCACGCCTAGTAATAGCCCTAAGGTGCTAAGGGTACAAGCGACTAGGGGTGGGCTTACCGGGAGACTAAGGAACCTATGGTGATCTTGTCTACACTGTAAGCGGCTACGACACACAACAGCCTAACCCTAACACACGCGTAAGACTAGGGACTTAGCTCACGATTTCTTAAGATGAAGGTGTTCTAGGTTGGTTATCTGGTCCTAGTTCGTTTAGCACAACCTAAAGTGCTTCCTTTTTTTTTAATGAATTTCAAGCAATCCTAGCAAACAATCTAAACAACCTAACAAACAAGGAAAGTTTTTTTTTTTTTTGAATGTTTAGATGAAATAAAGAGTATAGGGAAATAAAACCGGTTTAGAGTCTGAAGTTGTGGTCGCGGTTTTAGGGTTTCCTTGGACACTCTTCCTCCTTTTTTTTTTTTGTTTATGCTGGCGGCGCCTTCTTGTCTAACAGGGAAGAAGAACAAACGGTTTAAACAAGTAATGAGACAATCAACAAACGGGAATAAAAGACACGGGTGATAAGGGATAGATACAAACGGGGTCAGGAGCAACTTCGGCTATGATACCAGATGATGTGGGCCATGGAAGCTAGAACCACCAAGGGAGGTTCAGACAGTACGAGGCTGGCGCTTCAACGCGAGAGAGGCTCGATCACGAATAGGCTGGGACGCTGGAACGGGAGAGACTCAACCGAACAAGCGCTTGGAACCGGGGGAAAAACGAGCTGGACCACACAGCTATGGAAGGACCGTGATACACCAGTGAGCGACTCAAGCCGGCGGCGGTGAGTATTGTAACCGTCTAGGGCTAGGAGCGCGATGAACTAAATGTAATAGGGTTTCGAATTTTCTTGTGTAATGTCTGATTTTATTAATGAAAAGGACTTGGCTTTTATAATGCCTAAGTCATTAGGGTTTTACCCTTACAAGAAAACAACATGTAGTTTTAAAGAAAACAACAAGAATTTCGAAATTAAACAACAAGACTATTAAACTTGGGCCGCAGGCCAAAAGGACTTGGCGCAGGCCCAAGTTCTATACTTAGACAAATTAAAGACATAAAGAGATAGGTTAGGCCGTGGGCTCCTTGCTTGGGTGAAGCCCAAATCCGAATGCACACCAAGGGTGTTGCCTCGTTAAAACCTCCTCTGGAAAACCCAATGGGACAAAACCGAAGGTAGGGAAAAGAGTACAATTTTTTGTTGTGTCTTTGGCGTCCTTATCCCGGAGTGATGGTAAGGACACATGAGTCGGCATTCAGCCGACTAAGTAATTCCCATGAATGGGCTGGGTCATGGTTGGGTTCTGGGCCGGGCTCGGACATCCGCGGAAGAACCTCAAGACAGCGCCTGACGTAGTGGTTGATCTTGGTTCCCAATACCTTAGCTCTTGATCGGGTCATAGGTCCGTTTCGTACGAGGGGGACGGCTTCGTCAGTTCCCAGATAACTTGGGTCGGCTGCTGGGTCGAGTTCTGGTCCACTTGGGCCGTGGGCGTGGATAGCTGGGTCCGGGGCCTCATCAGAACCGGTCCTTGCGTAGGTAGATCCAGACCTGGTCTCCTGGCTTGAATGTAAGTCTCTTCCGGTGCTTGTCAACGGCCTGACCATACATTTTTGTTTTGGCCTCAATATTGGCTCAGGCCTTTTCATGTATTTGTCTAACCAGACAAGCCTTCTGTTCTCTATCAAGGCTAGCACACTAACTCAAAGGTAAAGGCATTAGATCCAAAGGTGAAGTAGGACTAAAGCCATAAACAATCTGAAATGGCAAATGCTTAGATGCTGAATGAACCGAATGGTTATATGCAAATTCTACATGAGGCAAATGATCTTCCCAAGTTCTAAGGTTCTTTCCTACAAATGCACGCAATAAGGAACCCAAAGTCCTATTGACAACTTCAGTTTGGTCGTCACTCTCAGGATGACATGTAGTAGAAAACACAATTTGGTACCTAACTTAGACCATAAAGTGCGCCAAAATTGACTCAAAAACTTAGTGTCCCTATCAGAAACAATGGTCTTAGGCATACCATGCAACCTGACTACTTCCTTAAAGAATAGATTAGCTATATGCAATGCATCATCAGTCTTCCTACATGCTATGAAATGGGACATCTTGGAAAAACGATCAACAACAACAAAAATATTATCCTTCCCATTTCGTGTCCTAGGCAACCCTAAGATAAAGTCCATAGACAAGTCTATCCAAGGATGTTCTGGAATGGGTAAGGGTTGATACAAACCGTCTGAGTCGTGGATTTAGCCTGCTTGCATTTAACACACCGGCTGCATATCCTTTCCACGTCTTTCCTCATGTCTGGCCAGTAGAAGTGTTCACACATCACGGCTAAGGTCTTAGACACGCCAAAGTGTCCCATGAGTCCACCAGCATGGGCCTCACGAACAAACAATTCCCTCATGGAACAAGATGGTACGCATAGGCGGTTCTCATAAAACAAGTACCCATCTTGCACAAAATATCGACCTGTAGGATTCTTAAGACAAGACTTATAGATAAATCCATAGTCTGGGTAAGTGTCATACAATTCTTTCATATGTTCAAATCCCATAAGTTTAACTTCTTCTAAGGTAGATAGAAGAGCATACCTGCTGCGTGACAAGGCATCGGCTACCACATTCTCTTTGCCTTGCTTATACTTTATGATATATGAGAATTTCTCTATGAACTCCATCCACTTAGCATGGCGTTTGTTAAGCTTGTGCTGGCTTTTTAGGTGCTTCAGTGATTCATGTTCCGTGTGTATCACAAACTCCTTGGGACATAAGTAATGTTGCCAAGTTTGCAAGGATCGGACAAGAGCATACAACTCCTTGTCATATGTGAAAGATTATGAGATTTGAGATATTTGTAGAATGAGAGAATGAGAGATTAGAGAGAATTAGAGACTTAGAGAGAAGAATGATTTATTAGAAAATGATAATTATGAATTCTTACTTACAAAATGTGAAGGGAGTAAAGTATTTATACTAATCTAGTCTAGGCCTGTTTGGATACAAGGATAGCCTTATACATAAATGGCTTACAAGGATAACATAATTCTATAATACAAACAAGCCTTAGACTCTCCCTTTTACATACATATAAATCGCCATTTATCTAGAAATAATGGCTTTCATAAATTCATCACTTCTTCTTCATTCCAACACTCCCCCTCAAGCTTAAGACATAAGATGTTTAAGCTTGCAACCATGAAGCATTACCTCATTAAAAACCTAGAGAAGGAAAACCCAATTGGGACAAAACCTTTTCTAGGGAAAAAGAGTATAACACCCATGTTGGGATTATTGGTGTGGAATGGTCATGAGGCCAAGTCTTGGATAGATTGAGGCGCCAGTTTTAAGAGATGTTGCCTTGGTAAATACATCAGCTAGTTGGTCCTCACTCCTTGTATAGCAAGGTAAAATGATACCTTTCCCAATAGCTTCTCTAACTTTGTGGCAGTCCACTTCTATATGCTTGGTCCTCTCATGAAACACTGAATTGGAGGCTATGTGAATGGCGGCTTGATTGTCACAATGAATGGTGATAGGTTCCTCACACTCCACGGCTAAGTCACCCAATACTTCTTCCATCATACCTGTAGATGTTAGTAGATCTACAACATATTTTCTTTGAGAAAGAAAGAGACCTTCCTTAAACCTACATACTTCAATTCCTAAGAAGTATTTAAGTTCTCCTAAATCCTTTATGTCAAAGACACTTTTTAAGTAATTTTTAGTAGATGCAATACCAACACTATCACTACCAGATATGATTATATCATCTACATAGATAAGAATTACTATGATACCTTCCTTACTCTTTAATGTAAAAAGGGTATGTTCAACTTCAGACCTTTTGAAGCCTTTATCCATTAAAGTAACACTTAATTTGTGGTACCATGCTCTTGGAGATTGCTTAAGGCCATAAATAGCCTTTCTTAGCCTTAGTGTATTACCGCTTCCTACCTCATCCTCTAGGCCAGGTGCAGGTGACATGTAAACCTCTTCTTCTAGTTCACCTTGCAAGAAAGCATTCTTGACATCCATTTACCACAATTCCCACTCAAGGTTAGTAGCAACAGTAAGCACAACATTGACAGAATGAAGCTTAGCTACAGGAGCAAATGTATCCCTATAATCCTCACCATATGTCTGAGTAAAACCCCTAGCTACCAACCTAGCTTTATATCTATCAATTTCACCATTGCTTTTGTATTTAATGGTAAAAATCCATTTAGAACTTACAGCCTTCTTTCCTTTTGGTAAAGTTGCTGAGGCATATGTACCATTCCTCTCCATAGCTTGTTTCTCAGCTGAGATAGCTTCCCTCCATTCCTTTATGGACATAGCTTCTTCATATGCCTTTGGGATCTGCTCTGCTCATTGTCAAGACTAGAAATAAAAGCAACATGAGTAGAAGGTAAGTGTGCAATATTACAAACTCCCTGGTCATGATGAACTACAACATTTCCATTGAAGAAGACTGGTGGATTTCTTTGTCTTGTGTTCCTCCTTAAAACAGTAGGTTGAGCCTCCTCTTCCTCTTCACTCAAAACTTCAATGAGAGTAGGTCTTGATCTTTTGGAAGCTGAAGCTAGAATAGAATCATCGCCTGCTGAGTCTTGTTGGACATAAGTAGATGCTTCTCCCCCCCCCATGTTCAAGAGGAGGAAGCCCAGGAGAATCAAGAGATGTTGGCCGAGACAGAGACCGAGAGGGCGCGGCTGGTCCGGATGCATCCGCCGAGCCGGAAGGGCCGGGACCGGTACAAGGTTGGTGGTCGGCCGGAACTGAGTTGTCGCGGCTGTTTGCTACTGGGACAGGTGACTTGGGTGATGAGGTTGTGTGCTGGCCACCTCCTATTCCAATACTCTCCAAGAGTTTACTCAAGTATTCTGCTTGATCAGTTCTTGTGGATGAGATGTTTTTAAATTGTTCCCAAGTTCCCTCTTCATAAAAGCCTTTTTCATCTTGGAACTTTACATCTCTAGACACCAAGACTCTTCTAGTCTCTGGGTCATAACATTTGTACCCTTTTTGAGTAGATGAATATCCAATGAACATAGCTTTGGTACTCTTTGGTTCCAGCTTGTTCCTTTGCTCCCTTGGAACTAATACAAAACAAACACAACCAAAAACTCTTAAGTGATCAATAGTAGATCTAGTTTTGTTTAGTACCTCAAATGGAGACAGGTCATCTAGGACTTTTGTTGGAGTCCTATTAATCAAGTAGCATGCAGCTACAAGGGCATCTCCCCAAAATCGTTTGGGTACTTTCATGTGGAACATCATTGTTCTCACAACTTCCATTAAATGTCTATTCTTCCTTTCAGCTACTCCATTTTGTTGTGGAGTGTAAGGACAGCTTGTCTGATGCTCAATGCCATGTTTAGCTAGATGTTCTTGAAGTCTGGTACTAGTGTATTCACCTCCATTATCTGTTCTAAAGCATTTAATTCTTGCATTGTATTGGTTAGTAACATATGCTTGAAAGTTTAGAAAGGCATCATAAACCCTATCTTTAGAACTAAGTAATGTAACCCATGTATATTTGGACTTTTCATCAATAAATGTCACAAAATATTTATGGTTTTCTCTATATGGAAATGGAGATGTCCAAACATCAGAATGCACCAATTCAAAACAATTTTCATATTTATGCATAGATTTTTCAAAAACTGTTTTACAATGTTTCCCAAGAATACAAGCATCACACAACTCTTTAGGCATTTTCAAATCAGGTACAATTAACTCAAGTGCTCTTGGATGAGGATGTCCTAGTCTAGCATGCCACAAATCAGAATCAGAACTAAATGTATTGGCCTGAAAAGCCGATTCCAATTCATCAATACTAGCCATATTATCAAGAACATATAAGTCATCTTTTGTTGTTCCTTTTCCAAAACATCTTCTAGTTTCAATATCCTGAAAATAGAAATCATTAGGACCAAATATAGCATGACAATTCAAATCAGTAGTAGCTCTTTTGACTGAAAGCAAATTAGAGGTAAAAGAGGGCATATAAAATGCTTTAGATTCTTTATCAAACAACTTCAATTTTCCTATGCTTTTAATTGGTGCTTTAATTCCATTAGCAATAAGCACATTACCTAAGGCAGGTTCTACATTCTCTAGCAATTCTACATCACTAATCATGTGATGAGAAGCACCAGAATCAACCACCAAAGATTTAGGAGCATTAGAAGTAAAACAAGTTTGAAAAGAAGCATGAAAAGTTTTACCCATCACATTGCTCTCTTTGATTGCCTTAATGAGTGCTTCCAAGTCTGATTTTGTCACAAAATCTGATGCCTGTGACATGATACTGGTGGAGGCTGAATGAGAGGAAGGGCCGCTACATACAACCGCCTTGGATGATATCAGGCCGTGAGGGTGGCTGGCCGGGGATATAGCCGGTGGCTGTTGAGGGCGTGATGCCCAGGATGGCTTTAGGTGAGGGTGAAGAACCCAGCAACCCTTCTTTGCATGGCCCTCCTTCTTGCAATGATCGCAAAATTGCCTCCTCTTCCTAGAATCACTTGCTGACCTGAAAAAACTTTTGTGAGCAGCTACTAGTTCAGCTTTGTTGCCAAACAATCCATGTGATCCTTGCTCCTTTTGAATTTGAGCACACACTTCCTCCAAGCTAGGCAACTTATCAGACCTGAGAATATGCTTAATAAGATCTGAGTAAGTAGAATTAAGAGTTAAAAGTAACCCAAACACCTTATCTTGTTCCTTTCTTTCAAGGAGTACAAGTGGTTCAATAGTGGCTGGCCTTAGCATTTCCAGCTCAGCCCACAAAGCTCTGAATGAGCCATAGTGCTTTGTGAATTCAGCATCCTCCTGCCTTAAATCATTCAAAGCTTTCTTCACTTCAAAAATTCTCAAAAGGTTAGTGGTGTTTCCATACACCTTAAGCAAAGTGTCCCATAGATCTTTTGCATTGTCACAAAAAGAGTAAGCTTCTAAAAGATCACTAGCAAGAGAATTTTGTAAAATAGAAAGTACCAACTGATCTTCTTGGTACCATTTGGCTTGAGCTGCATCACTCACTTCAGCCACTTCATTGTCTTCAATGCCATTTGTGGCAATGTGACTCCAAAGACCATTACCACCTAATGTGGTTTTTATGGTCCTAGACCATAAGAGATAGTTTGCTCCATGTAGAATAACAGGAGCTCTAAGGGATGCCTGAATTTCCATACTTAATAGGTAAAACAGGTCAGTAAGTCAGTAAAAAAAATGTGATACCGAGTTTAAGGCTTTGGTCGGATTTGAGCGTGAAGACCACGTAATAGGATGGTCACGGCTTGGTCGAGGTTAGATTGGATTGGTTTCTTGATCGAGGTTGATGAGACACTGGACAAGTCTTGGTCGATGGTCACGGCTTGGTGGATTGTACGAATGGTATGATCACGCCTTGGTCGGAACACGAATTGTCCGAGTAGTATATTCACACCTTTGTCGAAATGTTCACGCCTTGGTCAAGTTTGAACGAGTGGTTCCTGCACACGGACACAACCACAAAGGACATACAAAAGAGAGCAGTGACAGTAACCAATATACCAATACCTTGGGAGCAAAGCAATATACGTGATTAGCAAGAAAGAGAAGTGAACAAAATATCTTGTAACAGACCTTATCCAATTGAAACCACTTGCAACTACCCCTAACCAATTCTTATAACCAGATTTCAACAGATTAAAATAGCTAACAATCAATCTCAACAACTATTAACAATCAAATTTCGAATATTATCAATTAAAACAATCCTAAACTTCAAGAATTCAATTTTAGAAACATTTCAAAGATTAACAAGACTTCAAGAAAATCAATCTAGGAGTCTTAAACCTATTGAATTGAACTAAAATTTCGTAGATACCCTCACAAGACACTTATTAAACTTTCCAGATTCAAAATATTAAAAGAAACTGAGAAAGAATTAGAAATATATCACCAGGATCTTGGTACAGGTGATTTTGGACGTATCTAAGGAAATCTTCAAGAAAATCCTTCAAACTTAATGGAATCAAGTTCTGCTTTCTCAAAACAGAAACTAGACTCGAAGAGCTTGAGTTCTGGCTTTTGAAGATCACGATTTGAAGAAGAATTGACGTCGAGGTGACCTGGGAAACGCAGGGGTTCACGGCGGAGGTGGTTGCGAAGCGCCTTTGCAAGAAAATTCGTACCTTTTGATTCCCAGGACCAAATGATGCGATTCAAACGTCAGTGGATACGGAATTCGCCGATGCACAATTCAGAGAAAGCAGATTGACAAAAGACGTCGTGGTTTGGCCGCAATTTGAATTACAAGATGACGTTTGAAATTGATCCAGAAACTGATGAAGAACAAGATGGATACTTGTTGAATTTATGAAAGAATGAAGAAATTTACCCAGATTTGATGTAACCTGGCGCTGATACCATGAAAGATTATGAGATTTGAGAGATTTGTAGAATGAGAGAATGAGAGATTAGAGAGAATTAGAGACTTAGAGAGAAGAATGATTTATTAGAAAATGAGAATTATGAATTCTTACTTACAAAATGTGAAGGGAGTAAAGTATTTATACTATTCTAGTCTAGGCCTGTTTGGATACAAGGATAGCCTTATACATAAATGGCTTACAAGGATAACATAATTCTATAATACAAACAAGCCTTAGACTCTCCCTTTTACATACATATAAATCGCCATTTATATATAAATAAATGCTTTCATAAATTCATCACTTCTTCTTCATTCCAACAATATGTTGGGTAGTTCAGTGTGGCACCTCCAAGCTTTTCACTGAAGTAGGCAATGGGCTTACGGTCTTGCATGAGGACAGCTCCTATTCCAACACCTGAGGCATCACACTTAATCTCAAAGGTGTTAGAAAAATTAGGTAAAGCTAATAAAGGCGCGTTAGTGAGCTTGTCCTTGAGCAGCTGGAACGCCTCCTCCTGCTCCTTTTCCCATTTGAAACCTACGTTCTTCTTGATCACCTCAGTCAATGGTGCGGCCAATGTACTAAAATCCTTGACAAAACGCCTGTAAAATCCTGCTATGCCGTGGAAGCTGCGGACTTCCCCCACAGTATTTGGACTAGGCCAGTCACGAATGGCACAGACTTTCTCCTCATCCACTTGAACACCTGCAGCACTAACTACAAAACCTAGAAAGACAGTGTTATCTGTTCCAAAAGTGCATTTTTTAATATTAGCATAAAGCCTCTCTTTTCTAAGCACTTCTAAGACAAGTTTAAGGTGATGGACATGGTCATCTAAGGTTTTGCTATATACTAGGATATCATCAAAGTACACAACTACAAATATCCTATAAACTTCCTAAGCACATGGTTCATACGTCTCATAAACGTACTAGGGGCATTGGTTAGGCGAAAGTGCATAACTAACCATTCATATAGACCATGCTTAGTTTTAAAGGTGATTTTCCATGCATCACCCTCTTTCATTCTAATTTGGTGATATCCACTCCTAAGGTATATCTTAGAAAATATCTTAGAACCATGGAGTTCATCAAGCATGTCATCTAACCTAGGGATAGGATGGCGATACTTTACCGTGATGTTGTTGATTGCCCTGCAATCAACACACATGCGCCAAGTTCCATCCTTTTTAGGGACAAGGAAGACAGGCACAGCACATGGGCTCATGCTTTCGCGGATGTGTCCATTGGCCATGAGTTCATCACCCTGTCTTTGCAATTTCTTGGTCTCCACGGGGTTGGTGCGATAGGCTGGCCGGTTTGGTAAGGTAGCTCCCGGGACCAGATCAATCTGGTGTTTTATCCCACGAATGGGTGGTAACCCATTAGGACACTCTTCTAGAAATACGTCCTAGAACCCCTGTAAAGGAATTTTCAAACTGCTTGGGAGTACCGGCTCTTGGTTATTAGGCACAAGCACATGATCCTTATATATTAGCATAAGAACCTGAGTTTTATTGCTAAGACTATGCTTGATCTCATTAGTCTTAAGATAAAAATTGGTTTTAGATTTTGGCATCTTAGACTTGCTAGTTTCCTTTCTTTGGTTCTTAAGGTGTAATTGATCTAAGTATACCTCATGGGGTGACATGGGAATCATGGTGGTCTTACGGCCTTTGGATGTAAAGTGGTGGCGGTTGGTGTAGCCTTCATAGGTCACCTTTCTGACTGATTGCCACGGCCTTCCCAAGAGAATGTGGCCGGCTTCCATAGGCAATAAATCACACAGGACCTCGTCCTTGTACTTGCCTATTTCAATTGGTACCTTGACCTGATGGGTCACCTTCAACTCGCATATGTCATTAAGCCACTGGAGGGGGTACAGCTTTGGGTGTGGCAGCTCCTCAAGTCCTAGTTTCCTGACCATAGACTCACTAGCAACATTAGTACAACTACCACCCTCAATTATTAAGCTATATACCTTCCCTTTTATTAGGCAGCGTGAATGGAAAAGGTTTTCTGATGAGGACATCGTACCACAAGCTATACCACGAGTGCCACCAGGGCCTTTGACACGATCCAGAGCACGAGCATTAGGAGACAAGTTCAACCAGCTCATGGAACACGCAGACGACCAGGAGCTCACGGATGAGGAGCCACCAGACGGCTCAGAAGACCAGCCGGACCCGTTAACTTCAGCTAAGGAGCATTGGAGATTCCTGCTTGAAGACTCTTCCACCTCCGGTGTCTTTACCATTACCATTCGGTAAAGACACCAAAAGACGTGCTAAGAAATTGTACTCTTTTCCCTATCTTCGGTTTTGTCCCACTGGGTTTTCCGAAGAAGGTTTTAATGAGGCAACACTCTTAGTGCGCAAGACGACGAAGACTTGTTCACACAATCCGACACCTTCACAAGTCTTAGTCAAATTCGGCCTTTACTCCTATATAAGGCTTATCTATCTCATTTCTTTCTTTTGTAGACTAAGTATAAGTCTAGGGCCTTCAGCCCATATTTTATGGGTAAGTCATTAGGACTTAAGCCTTTTTATTTTATACAGCAAAAGGAACTACATGCTGTTTTATTTTACACTACTTGTTGTTTTGGGGAAACATCATGTTGTTTACCCTAAGTTGTAACCATAAGGCTTATATAAGCCTCATCACTTAGAATGAGAAATACAACTCGATTTTTACACAAAACAAAACCCTAGTCTCTATACAAGTTGACGGCTACTACTCCATTGGAGAGCTTGCCTCACGGATTCTTCTTGCCAAGGAGAATCACCCTGGTGTATCACAAGTCTTCCGCAGCTTGTGTGGTCCTTTCAATCCACCCCATTCCATCGCTTTGCTCCTGAAGGTCTCGAGTTTCTCGATCAACAGTTGCACCACCACCTTTGCTCACATCATCTGGTATCAGAGCCTAAAAGCTCTTTAGACATCAGGTTGATTCTATCCTTGTTCATCTCTTAATTTGCGATTTGTTATTGTCTTGTTTTGAAGTTTTTGGCTTTTGATTTTGTTCCTTTCTCTTTCCCCTTGAGGTTCTCGGTAAGAAGGAGGAGATACAAGTCATCTACCACAAACAATCCATACAAAAAAAAAAAAAAAAAAATCAGGTTCTATCATTCCTTTTACTTGTTTTCATAATACAAAAAAAAAAAAAAAAAAAAACAAAATTATATCTTGCTTAGGTTGTTTAAAATCAAACTAGGGTTCTTAGAAACTCACCTAGAACACACTCACCATACTTGAAAATCCATAAGGATTTGTGTGTTGCTTGTTAGGTTTCTTAGTTGCCAAGTCATAGGGCTATCTCCTTCCAGCCGCTTGTGTTCTAGGTCTAGGGTTTAGGGCGTGTCTAGGATTAGGTCTTCGTGTGTGTGTCCTAGGTCTAGGTCCTCTCTGTTCCGCGTCCGTGTAGCTAGGTCATCTAGTTGTGTCGCGTCTAATCCTCTAGCGTGTGTCTAGGTTTAGTCCTTGTGTTCCTCGCTAGGTCTAGTTTCCCGCGAATAGCTGCTAGGATCCTTAGGTTAGCCGCGTCCTAGGATAGCCGCTTCCTGTCCCGCGTGTGTCCGCGTTTTAGGTTCCCTATTATTAGTCACGTCCCGCTTTGTGTCCTAGGTTAAGGTCGAGTTCTTGTTAGCAACCCCGCGTCTCTAGTGTTAGGTCGTTAGTTGCTAGGTTTCTTTCTGTGTCGCTAGGAAGGTCAAGTGCTAGTCAGTTCCTCGGACATCTTAGTCTCACGCATCCTTAAGTCCTTGTCCTAGGTAGTGAGTGTCGCGTTCTAGCTCTAGGTCCTTAGTTGTCCGCGTCCCGTTCTTGCTAGGGTTAGGTCGAGAGTTCCTGTCGCGTCTGAGTGTAGCCTTAGCGTGTCCCGCGTGCCTTTTAGTCTAGGTCACGCGAGTGTTAGTGTTAGGACTAGGTCGTGTAGTGTTTTAGGTCGTCCTAGGTTAAGCCGCGTCCGGTCCTAGCCCTCGTCCCGCGTCCCGTCTAGCATCCAGCCGCGTCTTAGTAACCCTTTTGGTCTCGGTTAGAGCTGCGACTAGGTAATCCATAGGTGGCTAGGGTTCCTGGTAGGTTTAGGCATATTAATCTTAACTTAAGAAGTTTTCCTTAGTGTTTTAGTTAGTTTCCTAAAAGGTTTAGGTAATAGTCTAGTTTAGGAAATCTGCCTAGATAGTTTTTAGGAAGTTTTCCTAGAGTTTAATAGGTAGATATTTAGTTCCTTTTTAGGATTAGGAAATATTTAGATATTAATCACATAGATATTCAGTCTAAATTTTAGGATATTTTTCCATATCTTAGTTTAGGGAAATATATCATTAGGATATTTTCCATAATCTAGGTTGCCTTTTTTTTTCTAGATTTGGTAGATTTTCAATATTTCTTTTTGTGTTTTTAGGAAATTTTACTTAGTTTTTATTTTTCTCTTGTCAATTATTTTTTTTCTTTTACAATAAAAAAAAAAAAAAAAAAAAAAAAATTAAAAATATTATCCTTGGAGATTTTCCATTTAAGGAAAGTTTCCAAGTCTGCAAGGTTCCTTCCGGGAAACTTTCCATTTCTGAAATTTCCTTTTCTCGAAAAAGGAAATATGTCAGGTCGAGACGAGTCTCCGTCTGGGCAGTCCGACCCAACGGTCATCCAAATGCTACAAGCAATCACTGCCCAGATGACCACCTTCACGACTCGTCTTGAGCGCTTAGAGGAGCCGGTACGCGCACCAGCCGAGAACACACGCCACCATCACCGGCAAGATCCACGTCAGTACCAATATGACCGACCCGAGGCATCCCATCGTGGTCTAGGGAGAGACCCATACTACGACGAGCCACCACCGGCACACAGGCAGCCAGCCGGTCACCATGACATCAAGCTCAACCCACCCCAATTCTCGGGAAAGTTAGACCCCGAAGAGTACTTAGACTGGGAACGTCGGATAGAGTTGATTCACGACTACTACCACCACGACGAGGAACGCAAGGTCACCTTAGCGACAGCCCAGTTCACCGACCACGCACTGGCATGGTGGGATCGCGAGCTAGCCACTCGCCGGAGAGCAAGAATGGGAGCTCCTACAACGTGGTACAAGTTGACTCAGATAATGAGGCGACGATATGTGCCACCTCATTTCCACCGAGAGCTGCAGCGACGATTTCGACGCCTTACCCAAGGCAGCAAGTCGGTTCCTGAATATTTCGACGAGTTCGAACATCTTCGAAACAGACTAGAAATGGAGGATTCGGAGGAGAGTCTCATGGCTCAGTTTATCGACGGACTACATGAGTCGATAGCACGTAAGATCGAGCTGCAACCCTACCACGACCTTGGAGAGCTCTTCCACTTGGCCGTTCAGATCGAAAAGAGCAACCGGCGCAAATCTTCCGCACCACTCCGACCCAGGAATGCCTGGGGTACTAGCCCTAAGGCATTTGACCGCACTGCCTCCACCAGTGACTCGCGACCTCGAGGGAGACCCACAGACGGCGCCATACCGACCAAGGCACCCACGACCACTCCTAGGCCTGCCCCACCGGCCACCAATGCAGGTCAACCCCAGAAGAGCAGTGCTATCACGTGTTTTAAGTGCAAGGGTAGAGGGCACATGTCTCGTGAATGCCCCAACCAACGAACCATGATCTTGACTGCTTCCGGAGATTACGACTCCGCAGACGAGCAAGACGAGTATCCACTCCCGACAGACCCTATGTCTGAAGGGGAAGTCGAATACGCCGACTCAGGCGAGATGTTAATGATCCGGAGAGTCCTCAGCTCACGCCTAGATCAAGAGGAAATCGAGCAGCGAGAGAACATCTTCCACTCAAAGTGCACCATTCTCGGAAAGGTCTGCTCTCTGATCATTGACGGCGGCTCCTGCACCAACGCCGCTAGCAAGTACATGGTAGAGAAGCTTGGATTGCCCGTAACCAAGCACCCCAAGCCCTACAGGCTTCGTTGGCTCAACAACAAGACGGAGCAGTACATTTCCGACCAGGTCCGAGTTTCCTTCAGCATCGGACGCTACCAGGATCAAGTATTGTGCGACGTCGTTCCCATGTCAGCTGGACATCTCCTATTGGGACGACCTTGGCAATTCGATAAGGAGACCACTCACAATGGACGCACAAACTTCTACTCCTTCGTCCACGATAAACGTAGGTACAACCTGGCACCTATGTCTCCTCAAGAAGTGCACGGCATGCAAGCAAAGATGGCGAAGGATCAGCATGCCAGAAAAGAGAACTTCCTCATCAACGTCGCAGACATGAGGAAGGCTGCGAGCACCGCAGGCACCCAGCTCGTCCTCATGCTTTATCAAGAGGTTTTGAGCGCATCCGAGGGCCCCAGCACTCCTTTACCGGCGGATGTCCAGGCACTCCTGGACAAATACTCGGACGTCTTCCCAGACGAGATTCCTTCTGGGCTACCACCTCTCAGGGGCATTGAGCATCACATCGACCTCATTCCCGGAGCCCAGCTGCCAAACAAGCCCGCCTATAAAGTCACCCCGGAGGAAGCAAAAGAACTTGAGCGACAAGTTCAGGATCTCATGGCTCAAGGCTACGTCAGAGAAAGCCTTAGCCCTTGCGCCGTTCCCGTCCTCCTTGTGCCAAAGAAGGATGGAAGTTGGCGAATGTGCGTCGACTGCCGAGCAATTAACAACATCACAGTGAAATACCGGCATCCGATTCCGCGACTTGACGACATGCTAGATGAACTAAGCGGAGCATCCATTTTCTCGAAGATTGACCTCAAGAGCGGATATCATCAAGTTCGCATGCGAGAGGGCGATGAATGGAAAACGGCTTTCAAGACCAAGCAAGGTCTGTATGAGTGGTTGGTTATGCCTTTCGGCCTGTCCAACGCACCCAGCACTTTCATGCGCCTCATGAACCAAGTCCTTCGACCATTCATAGGCAAATTCGTCGTGGTCTACTTTGACGACATACTCGTCTACAGTGCTTCCCATGCCGACCACTTAGAGCATTTGGAGACAGTGATCACGACACTTCAAAAGGAACAGCTATACGCCAACCTTAAGAAGTGTACCTTCTGCACGGATCAGGTCGTCTTTCTTGGATTCGTCGTCAGCTCACAAGGGCTTCGAGTTGACGAAGAAAAGATCCGTGCTATTCAAGAATGGCCCACGCCAACCAACGCCAGCCAAGTCCGAAGTTTTCATGGCTTGGCGAGTTTCTATCGCCGATTTGTACGAGACTTCAGTACGATCGCCAGCCCCTTGACAGCGACTATCAAGAAGAACCAAGATTTCAGATGGGGCCCAGAACAAGAAAAGTCGTTTCAGCTGTTAAAGGAACGACTCACGCAAGCACCTGTCCTGACATTACCGAATTTCGATAAGACTTTCGAGGTAGAGTGCGACGCTTCAGGTGTAGGCATTGGAGCAGTCCTGACACAGGGTGGAAAACCAATTGCCTACTTTAGTGAGAAGTTAAGCGGCGCAGCTCTCAACTACCCCACGTACGATAAGGAATTGTACGCTTTGGTCCGAGCTCTACAGACATGGCAGCATTACTTGCTCTCGCGAGAATGCGTTATACACACGGACCATCAGACACTCCAACACCTCAAAGGGCAGACGACCCTAAAGAAGAGACATGCCCGGTGGCTGGAGTTTATCGAGACATTTCCGTATGTCATCAAGTACAAGAAGGGTACGGACAATGTCGTCGCAGATGCACTTTCAAGAAGGCATAGCTTGATCTCGGTCATGGAGTCAAAGGTTATGGGATTTGAAATGCTCAAGGACCTTTATGCTGAAGACCACGATTTCAAGGAAGCCTTCACAGAGCACGGACAGGGAAAATACACCCGCTTCTACCTGTTTGACGGTTTCCTATTCAAGGACAAGCGTCTTTGTATCCCAGGCGGTTCAGTTCGCGAACTTCTACTCCGAGAAGCTCATGGGGGCGGATTGATGGGGCACTTTGGCGTTTCCAAGACCTTGAGCATGCTCAAGGAGCACTTTTACTGGCCACGTCAACGCCGAGATGTGGAAGCCCATTGCGAAAAATGCCTTGTCTGCAAACGGTCCAAGTCTAAGATGCATCCTCAAGGGCCCTACACGCCACTTCCAGTTCCGTCATCTCCTTGGACGGATATCTCCATGGATTTCGTCCTTGGTTTACCTCAAGTCCATCACAAGGACTCCATCCTCGTCGTCGTCGACCGTTTCTCGAAGATGGCGCACTTCATACCTTGCAACAAGACGAACGATGCGATTCAGACAGCGAACCTGTTCTTCCGAGAGATCGTCCGTCTACATGGCATTCCCCGCACCATTGTGTCCGACAGGGACACTAAGTTTCTCAGTCACTTCTGGCGGGTTCTGTGGAAGAAACTTGGCACCAGTCTACTCTTTTCGACGGCATATCACCCACAGACGGATGGTCAGACCGAGGTGGTCAACCGAACCTTATCTCAGATGTTGCGCGCGACGATTGGTCGTAACCTGAAGAATTGGCTCGAGTGTCTCCCTTATGTCGAGTTCGCCTACAACAGAGCAGTTCATTCCGGCACCAAGAAGACACCATTTGAGATTGTCTACGGCTTCAACCCCACTACACCACTCGAATTCGCCCCTATTCCACTCGGTGAGATCGTCAGCTTAGAAGGCGAAGAAAAAGCGGAATATGTCAAGCGCTTACACCAGGAAGTCAAAGAAAACCTGGAACGAAGGAATGCTCAGACAGCAAAACACGCCAACAAGGGAAGGAGGCACGTGGTCTTCCACGAGGGAGATTGGGTCTGGTTACATCTACGACCCGAACGTTTTCCCCAACGGCGTAAGAGCAAGCTAGCACCACGTGGAGATGGCCCATTCCGAGTCCTGCGACGCATCAACGACAACGCCTACCAACTGGAGCTTCCAGGTGAGTATAATGTGTCTACTACGTTTAATGTTGCTGACTTGGAGTTATTTGATGCAGGTGACGATTTTGCTTTGGAGACCAAAGCACCTGAAGAGGGAGGGAATGATGAGGACATCGTACCATAAGCTATACCACGAGTGCCACCAGGGCCTTTGACACGATCCAGAGCACGAGCATTAGGAGACAAGTTCAACCAGCTCATGGAACACGCAGACGACCAGGAGCTCACGGATGAGGAGCCACCAGACTGCTCAGAAGACCAGCCGGACCCGTTCACTTCAGCTAAGGAGCATTGGAGATTCCTGCTTGAAGACTCTTCCACCTCCGGTGTCTTTACCATTACCATTCGGTAAAGACACCAAAAGACGTGCTAAGAAATTGTACTCTTTTCCCTATCTTCGGTTTTGTCCCACTGGATTTTCCGAAGAAGGTTTTAATGAGGCAACACTCTTAGTGCGCAAGACGACGAAGACTTGTTCACACAATCCGACACCTTCACAAGTCTTAGTCAAATTCGGCCTTTACTCCTATATAAGGCTTATCTATCTCATTTCTTTCTTTTGTAGACTAAGTATAAGTCTAGGGCCTTCAGCCCATATTTTATGGGTAAGTCATTAGGACTTAAGCCTTTTTATTTTATACAGCAAAAGGAACTACATGCTGTTTTATTTTACACTACTTGTTGTTTTGGGGAAACATCATGTTGTTTACCCTAAGTTGTAACCATAAGGCTTATATAAGCCTCATCACTTAGAATGAGAAATACAACTCGATTTTTACACAAAACAAAACCCTAGTCTCTATACAAGTTGACGGCTACTACTCCATTGGAGAGCTTGCCTCACGGATTCTTCTTGCCAAGGAGAATCACCCTGGTGTATCACAAGTCTTCCGCAGCTTGTGTGGTCCTTTCAATCCACCCCATTCCATCGCTTTGCTCCTGAAGGTCTCGAGTTTCTCGATCAACAGTTGCACCACCACCTTTGCTCACATCATTTTCCCTTTGGTTCGGGTCCTCTACCTTAGACTGGACACTCAGGGACCGTCTGGCTACAAGGAGTTGACCAGAGACTGGTGGTTCCTCTTCCACACAGGTCAAGGGGTCAGGGTCCTTTTCTTCTTCAGACTAGACCTCTCCATTCTCCATGATGATCATGGTCCGCTTGTTGGTGCATTCATTGGCATAGTGTCCTAGACCTTGACACTTGAAGCACCGAATGTCCCTGGTTCTGGTTGGTCGTTCCTCGGCCTTGTTCTTATCTGGTCTAGGTGGGAAAGGGTTGGAAGCTGCTCTGGACACGGCCAGGTTGGATTCAAAGGCACGAGTGGGTTTGAACTCCTTATTGAATGTTAACTTGGGACCTACGGTACATGCACCTAAAGACCGAGTGTTAGTCTTTCTTTTAAGCTGTTGTTCTATAAGCAAAGCCTTGTGTAGCATCTCCTCTAGTTCCACATAGTGTTGCATCTCTAGGCGGTCTTGTATCTCCTGGTTGAGCCCACTCACGAAGCGGGACATAGTGGCCTCACGGTCTTCAGTCACACCAGCCCGGAACAGGAGCATCTCCATCTCCTTAAAATAGTCATCCACACTCTGGTTGCCTTGTTGTAGATGCCTTAGTCTTTGATGCAAGTCTCTGTGGAAGTGGTTGGGGACAAAGCACCTTCGCATGATGAACTTGAGTTCTTCCCATGTTTCAATGGGATACTCCCCATTGCATCTCCTGGAAGTTACCACTTGATCCCACCAGCTTAGTGCGTAATCACAGAACTCTGTAACAGCCAAATTTACTTTGTTAGTTTCACTATAGTATTGGCAATTAAATACTAGTTCTATTTTGGTTTCCCAATCAAGATAGAGAATGGAATCATTATGGGCGTGGAATGGTGGTATCTTCAGCTTGAGGTTGTTGCACTGGTCCCGCTGAGGATGTAGATTGGGAACCTTATGGTGACGCCTTGGTCGGCCTTGTGCACTGTGATCTGAACCTCCGAATTGATAGAACCGAGCCGCCCCTTCATCTCCAACATAAGTCCTGTGGCCCATGCTTCCTGCGTCAGAGGCATGTCCCTCTGGTTCAGGCGTGAGACCACGGACGCGTCTAAGAGGGAATGGGTTCCTTTGTTGTGGTTGTCTCCCATCTGGTAAGACTCTATGGATCTCCTCATGGATACCTTCACGGGTACCAAGCTGAATGGTTTGAAACCGTTCTTTTATGGTTTGGTTAAGTCTGGTGGCTAGGTCTTCAAACATGCGGTTGAACCGGACTGCCTCAGACTCCTCTTCGTTGTCTCCTGCCATGTAAACACTTAAACAAGTCAAATGTTCACAGGATTAATAACAACCTATAAGACTACTCACGATCTATCAGAATATGAATGGTCACTTTGAGAATTTCAATGGTTTCTTAATGAACAAACAAAGAAAACAAGAAAAGGGTAGAGGGCTCAGCCTGATGTCTGCTCTGATACAACTTGATGTGGTTCTTGTAGGGAGGAACACACGCAACCAAGATCGGTAACAGGGTGAGCCAAGGCGGAAGTCTTGCAGTGATTACGATGGAGGTTTTTGGAAACGACGAATGATGGATGATCAATGGGGTTTACAAAGAGATGGTGAGAAAGATGGAAAATGGATTGAAAGGTGAGATTCCAAAGGGATGATAAACTCTGGATATGGCACACCGAATCTAAACAAAGATTTTACAAACTAGCAATCTAGATACTAAACACTATAAAGGGGTTTGTAAAAAAGAGATGAATCGATAAAGAACACTTAGAAAGAAACTTCTTTATTCAAAATCGATTGTCGTTACAAAATGGCCAATGCCGAAAGATATACACGCCAAATAAAATTCAAACATGCATGATTAAGAATTCCTGCATGCAAGGCACAAAAAACCATTCATTAATGACAAAGACCAAGCGAAATTCTATGTGGTCAAAACTGTGTATGAATTCGCCAACCAGGAGAATTAGGCCGAGCCAAAATAGAAATGCCATTAAAATGTGTCAAAGGCCTTACGGGCTTGATCCTTTTAAAGATGCACCAGGCCCCATTAGAAACCCATGTGAGAAAAACTCAATGGGAAAAAATCCTCACATAGGAAAAGGGAACCAAGTGGACCCTTAATCCCAATCTCATAAGCCCAAAGACAAAATTAAAATGAACTTAGAAAGAATAAGAAACGAAATGGGTCAGGAATAACCCAATCGAATTTTGCAGAGCCTTAGTCCGGGAACGGGTCATGGGACCAGGTAGAACGGCCCATGGCTCCGGGGCAAGTCTTGTCGAGGTCTTTGTCGAAGGGCGGGTCGAGGGGTCGATGCTGGTCGAAGTCCTGGTCGAGGCGCGGGACGAGGTGCTGGTCGAAGGCCGGGTCGAAATCTTGGACAAGTCACGGTCGTGGCCATGGCCAGGTGGTGCAGTCCCACGGTCGAAGTTACAATCCAAGCGATCATCCTGCGGGTCGAAGTCACGGTCGGAGTCACGTACCAAACGTTCGTCCTGTTGTTCGGGGTCACGGACAGGGCCAATTTCCATACCATCGACTGGTTCAGCGTCCATGCTCACATCAGAATCTAAGTTTTCTAATAAATCTAAATCACTTATCATGTGATGGGAAGCTCCAGAATCAACAATCAAAGGTTTAGTAGCTAAAGATGGTTGAAAAGAAGCATGAAGAGATTTAGCCAACACATTACCAAAGCAAAAGGCTTTGAAGAGAGCTTCCAAGTCTGATTTCTTCACAAACTCATATGAAGAGACCGGGTTGGTTGTCAATGTAGAAGCGCTTGTATGTACTAAGTGGGAGGAGCTAGGGCCGCTTGTAGAAGTGGCTTTGGGCCTGTCAATGAACCATCTTGGCTTCAATTCTGGTTGAAGCACCAAGCCTCCTTCCTTGTGTGGTCGGTTCGCTTGCAGTGGTCACACACAGTTCTCTTCTTCTTGAACTCAACTGGCGCCTTGAAGAAGCTCTTGTGGGAAACCGCCAGTTCTTCCTTATTGCCAAACAGCTGAAGTGACCCTTGCTCCTTCTGAATCTTGACACAGACATCCTCCAAACTAGGTAGCTTGTCTTCCCTAAGAATGTCCTTAATCAAATCAACATAGTTAGTGTTCAAAGTCAAAAGTAACCCAAACACCTTATCTTATTCTCTCCTTTCATGGAGAGTAATAGGATCAATTGTGGCAGGCCTTAGCATTTCTAGCTCTGCCCATAATGCTATGAAGGATCCATAATGCTATGAAGGATCCATAATGCTTTGTGAACTCAACATCCTCCTGTCTAAGATCATTCAAAGATTTCTTAACCTCAAAAATTCTCATGAGGTTAGTAGTATTGCCATATACATTTTTCAAAGTTTCCTAAAGATCTTTAGCATTTTCACAATATGAATATGCTTCTAAAAGTTATAAAGCTAGGGAATTTTGTAGAATAGAAAGTACCATCTGGTTTTCTTGGAACCATTTTTTTTTATCATCTGAGTCATTGCCTTCAATGGCTAAGACATGCACCTTTGTAACATGAGACCATAATCCCTTGCTACACAATGTTTTCCTCATGGTTCTAGACCATAGGAGGTAATCACATGAAGAATCACTGGAGCCTTGATGTTGGTCTGGTACTCAATTAAATTTGATTTAATCCTGCAAGTAAATAAAACTAGAAACCAAGACTAGACCAGACACGCGCCTGTCCAAAGGTTAGTTTGCAAGGGTGCGTCCCACAACAACCGCCAACAACAAACTCCAACAACTTGCAACAGCCTATAACAAAAAGGGAACGGACAACGTTGTGGCTGACGCCTTATCAAGACGATACAGTCTCATATCTGTCATGGAAGCGAAAGTCATGGGATTCGAGATTATCAAAGAGTTGTATGCTGAGGACACCGATTTCAGTGAGGCCTACCAGGAGCACGGAAAGGGAACCTACAGCAACTTCTACTTGTTTGACGGATTCCTTTTAAGGAAAAGGGAGCCTACAGCAACTTCTGAGAGAGGCCCACGGAGGAGGTATAATGGGATATTTCAGAGTTGACAAGACATTGAGCATGCTTAAGGAGCATTTCTACTGGCCACAAAAGCAACGAGATGTAGACGCTCATTGTGCTAAGTGCCTTATCTACAAACGGGCTAAATCCAAGATGCATCCACTAGGTCCTTACATGCCATTACCAGTTCCTTCTGCGCCCTGGATAGACATCTCCATGGACTTCATGCTAGGACTGCCTAAAATCAACCACAAGGACTCCATCTTCGTCGTGGTTGACTGTTTTCCAAGATGGCGCCCTTCATCGCTTGTGACCAATGATGCAAGCCAGACTGCCGACCTATTCTTTCAAGGAGGTAGTACGACTGCACGACATTTCCAGGACATTGTGTCAGATAGAGACACCAAGTTCCTCAGTTACTTTTGGCGAGCATTGTGGTGCAAGTTAGGGACCAACCTCTTGTTTTCTACTGCGTATCACCCACAGATATACGGACAGACAAAGGTGGTCAACAAGATCTTATCACAGACGCTGAGAGCAACGATTGGAAGGAATCTGAAGAACCGGTTGGAGTACCTTCCATATGTCGAGTTTGCTTACAACAGGGCCACACACTCTGGAACAAAGCGGTCTCCATTTTAAGTAGTCTGCGGCTTCAACCCTACCACGTCAATTGAGTTGACGCCCATTCCTTTGGGAGACGCCATCAGTTTAGAGAGGGAAGCAAAGGGCGAATATATCAAGCGTCTACATGAGGAGAACAAGGAAAATCTGAAGCAACGAAACATCCATAACACCAAGAGTGCCAACAAGGGCCGCTGGTACATAGTGTCCAAGATGGAGACTGGGTTTGGTCACACCTGCGGCCAGAAAGGTTCCCCCAGCGACAAAAGAGCAAGCTTGCACCCCGGGGAGATGGTCCATTCCACGTCCTAAAGAGAATCAATGATAATGCCTACCAGCTCGAACTTCCAGGTGAGTATAACGTGTCTAGTAAATTTAATGTTTCTGACATAGAGTTGTTTTATGCAAGTGAGGAGTTCGTTTTGGAGACTAAAGCACTTCAAGAAGGAGGGAATTATGAGGACATTGTCCTACCTACTGCACCGGTCATCCCACCAGAACCCCTCATACGGTCCAAGAGGAAGGCTTAAGGAGACAAGCTCAACATGCTATTGGAGAGTGGAGCCGGACGAGAACTCAGACCGACCGCGCTAGAACCCCAACCGACAGACCCCGGTCAATGCAACCCCAAACCCTTCAAGCCGGACAAGGAATAATGGAGGTTCCTTCTCGAATATTCTTCTTTCTCCGGTGCCTTTACCATTACCATCCAGTGGAGATACCAAAAGTCATGGTAGAAAATTGTACTCTATTTCCTATCTTCAGTTTTGTCCCACGGGGTTTTCTGAAAAAGGTTTTAATGAGGCAATACTCTTAGTCCACAAGACGGTGAAGACTTGTTCACAACTCCACACCATTCACAAGTCACCACCGATTTTTGCCTAAGTGTTTAACTGGGCTTTTCTATCTTTTATTTATATTTTAGAATAAGTATGTTATTTGAACTTATAAGTCATGTTTGCTACTTAGTCCCAAAGTCCCTTTAAATTTTGCAATTAAACACTCTACTTGTTGTTTTCATTTCTTAAAAGGCTAAACATCATGTTGTTTCGCCTAAGTTATAACAAGGCATTATATAAGCTTTTGGACCATTCATTAAGGGAATAACAAGCATTTAGAAATTAAAAAACAAAACCTAAGACTTCTTATCTAAACCCTTGGCGCCGCCCCCAAGTCTTCTTGGAGAGCCAGCTGTGTTCTTCAACCTTTCATGGTTGAAGTTCTTGGAGTATTATAAGCCCTTTCACAGCTTGTGTGGTCCCATCAATCCACCTCTCGCTTCCATCTCTTTTTTCTAGCAACCTGAGCTTCTCAGTGAAAAGACAGCCTGATGAAGACATTGGAGCTTCGAGGACTTCAGACTTCTTCTCCGGTGTCTTTACTATCATCAAGAGTAAAGACACCTAAAATCATGCTAAGCAATTGTACTCTTTTTCCTACTTTCGGTTTTGTCCCACTGGGTTTTCCAAAAGAGGTTTTAACGAGGCAACACTCTTAGTGTGTTTATTTCCTTTTAATTAAGTCCATAGTTGGTCCAACATGTTTAGGACTAATTTTTGGACATTTATTTAATATTTTATGCTTTTGGTGACAATTTCCTTTTTATGTCATAAGGAAAAACGCTCAGACCTAATTGTAAGCACTATATGAACTTTTTTAAGTCATTAACGAGAATAAGAACTTTCAGAACAAAACCCTAAGTCCCTAATAGCTTGTAGCTGTCTAGTAGCATCCTTAGTGTAGCCTAGATTAAGATTTTATTCTCCTAGCTTCAATCTTTCATCTGGCTCGGAGATTTCTGGTGTATCACAAGGTTTCCATCCCTTGTGTGGTCCAATTCGCCTCCCCATCTTGTGATTGTCCAGAATCAAGATTCTCTTCTGATCAGACACAACACGATCCTGATTCAGGCTTGTATCATCTTTGGTATCAAAGCTGAAGCTCCTGACGCAGGGTAGTGTATAAACCTTATCCCTTGTTTTCTTTTTTTGTTATTTTTGATTTGTTTGTCAAGGTGTTTCAGGTTTAAATCATAATTTGGTATCTATCATTCGCGATCCATCACTCACCATCCACGATCAGCCTTCATCCACGCAATCTGCACAAGGTAAGAAGAGGTGAGATTCTCCTTTTTTCATTACTTTCATTCGTTTGTTTTCTATTGTTAAAAATTTTTTTTTTTTAAACTTGCGTGAGGTGAGGGAGAGAAAATAAAAAAAAAGTTAAAAACAAAAAAAAAAATTTGAATTTAAATTATTAATCTGTTAGATTTAGATTAGATTAGCTATTTTCTAGGGTTAGATTAGATTAGCTATTTTTTTGGGTCTTAAAATTTCATGCAATTAGAAGATTTAGGATAATTTTATCATATAGTTTTTTAGAAAAAATTTTATTTGCATAAATTTAGAATATAATTTTTATTTGCATAAATTTACCATATAGTTTTATTAGCATTTATTTATCACTATTTGCATTAAACTTAGGCTCAAATTTTGTTATATAGTTTATTTGCATTAAATTTGTCATAAAAAAAAATTATTAGAGTTTCTTAGTTTTGAAATTTGCATTAGAAGTCCTTAAGTCAATTAGAAATTGTTTAAGAAATCCCTATGTTAAGTTTATTTGCACACTAGGTCTTTAGGTTAAATTTATTTGCACATTTAGTCCCTAAATTAAGTTTATTTGCATCCTAGGTCCTTAGGCTAAATTTATTTGCATATTTTCCTTAAATTAAGTTTATTTGCATACTAGGTCCTTAAATTAAATTTATTTGCATATTAAATCCTTAGATTAAGTTTATTTGCATACTAGGTCATTAGGTTAAACTTATTTGCATACTAGGTCCCTAGGTAAAAATTATTTACATAATTAATCCTTAAAAAAAATTGCATAAGTAATCCTTAAGTTTTTTTATTATTCCGGTTTTCCTTGAAAGAGACAGAATGTCCGACAAGTCGGACTCTGCTGATGTCAACAGTGCCATGTTGCACATGTTGACGAATCTGAGGGGTCAAATCCATGTTTTGGCTACGTGATGAGGACATCGTCCCACAGGCTATACCACGAGTTCCACCAGGGCCTTTGACACGATCCAGAGCACGAGCTTTAGGAGACAAGTTCAACCAGCTCATGGAGCATGCAGATGACCAGGAGCTCACGGATGAGGAGCCACCGGATGGCTCAGAAGACCAGCCGGATCCGTTCACTTCAGCTAGGGAGCATTGGAGGTTCCTGCTTGAAGACTCTTCCACCTCCGGTGTCTTTACCATTACCATTCGGTAAAGACACCAAAAGACGTGCTAAGAAATTGTACTCTTCTTCCTATCTTCGGTTTTGTCCCACTGGGTTTTCCGGAGAAGGTTTTAATGAGGCAACACTCTTAGTGCGCATGACGACGAAGACTAGTTCACACAATCCGACACCTTCACAAGTCTTAGTCAAATTCGGCCTTTATTCATCTATAAGGCTTATCTATCCCATTTCTTTCTTTTGTAGACTAAGTATAAGTTTAGGGCCTTCAGCCCATATTTTATGGTTAAGTCATTAGGACTTAAGCCCTTTTATTTTATACAGCAAAATGAACTACATGCTGTTTTAATTTACATTACTTGTTGTTTTGGGTAAACATCATGTTGTTTACCCTAAGTTGTAACCATAAGGCCTATATAAGCCTCATCACTTAGAATGAATAAACAACTCGATTTTTAACAAAACTAAAACCCTAGACTTCTACTTGTTGACGGCTGCATCCTCCATTGGAGAGCCTCTTCACGATTTCTTCTTGTCTAAGAAGAATCACCTGGTGTATCACAAGTCTTCCGCAGCTTGTGTGGTCCTTTCAATCCACCTTTTCCATCCAATTCGCTTCTGAAGGTCTCGAGCTTCTCGATCAACAGTTGCACCACCACCTTAGCTCACATCATCTGGTATCAGAGCCTAAAAGCTCTTTAAACATCAGGTTGATTCTATCCTCTCTTTATTTTTGCGATTTGTTATTGCTTTTTTCCAACAGTTTTTGGCTTTTGATTTTGTTCCTTTCTCTTTCCCCTTGAGGTTCTCGGTAAGAAGGAGAAGATTCAAGTCATCTACCACAAACAATCTACAAAAAAAAAAAAAAAAATCAGGTTCTATCATTCCATTGTTTTTTTTGTTTCATATTACAAAAAAAATTATAAGAAAATTTGCTTGTTTCATTGTTTCATATTGTTAGAAATTTTTTTTTTTAAGAAAAGAAAAACAAAAATATATTGTTCCTTTCTCTTTCCCCTTGAGGTTCTCGGTAAGAAGGAGAAGATTCAAGTCATCTACCACAAACAATCTACAAAAAAAAAAAAAAAAAAATCAGGTTCTATTATTCCTTGTCTTTATTTTTATTTTTTTATTTTTTTAAAAAAATAGAAGAATTTTGCTTGTTTAATTGCTTGTTTTTGATTAGGCATTAATTTTAAGATATCTTCCATATATTAGTTTCCTTTTTTAGTTTAGGAAATATATCTTTAGGATATTTTCCTTATTTTTAGGTTTTCCTTTTTTAGATTTAGGATATTTTCCTTCTTTGATTGTTTCTTTTTTTGTGTTTTCATTTATAAATAAAATAAAAATAAAATATTATCCTTGGAGATTTTCCATATAAGGAAAGTTTCCAAATCTGCAAGTTTCCCGAAAAGGAAACTTTCATTTTCTTGAAATTTCCTTTTTTCGGAAAAGGAAATATGTCAGGTCGAGATGAATCCCCATCTGGGCAGTCGGACCCCACAGTAAGGCAGATGCTGCAAGCCATCACTGCCCAGTTAAACTCCGTTACGACTCGACTAGATCATCTGGAGGAGCCGGTTCGCGCCACAGCCACCCACACGCGCCACCATCACCGGCAGGATCCCCACCCGCACCACTTTGATCGACCCGAGGCGTCCCATCGTGGTCTAGGCAGAGACCCCTATTATGATGAGCCACCGCCGGCACACAGGCAACCAGCCGGCCACCATGACATCAAGCTCAACCCACCTCCATTCTCGGGAAAGTTAGACCCTGAAGAGTACTTAGACTGGGAACGTAGAATGGAGTTAATCCACGACTACTACCACCACGACGAGGAACGCAAGGTCACCTTAGCGACAGCCCAGTTTACCAACCACGCACTGGCATGGTGGGATCGCGAATTAGCCACTCGCCGGAGAGCAAGAATGGGAGCTCCTACGACGTGGTACGAGTTGACTCAGATAATGAGACGACGATACGTTCCACCTCATTTCCACCGAGAGCTGCAGCGACGATTTAGACGCCTTACCCAAGGCAGCAAGTCGGTTCCTGAATATTTCGACGAGTTCGAGCATCTTCGAAACAGACTCGAAATGGAGGATTCAGAGGAGAGTCTCATGGCTCAGTTTATCGATGGACTACAAGAGTCGATAGCACGTAAGATCGAGCTGCAACCCTACCACGACCTTGGAGAGCTCTTCCATTTGGCCGTTCAGATCGAAAAGAGCAACCGGCGCAAATCTTCCGCGCCAATCCGACCTAGGAATGCCTGGGGTACTAGTCCTAAGGCATTTGACCGCACTGCCTCCACCAGTGACCCGCGACCTCGAGGAAGGAGCATAGACAGCGCCATGCCTACCAAGGCACCCGTGACCACCCCTAGACCTACCCCACCGGCAACCAACGCAGGTCAACCCCAGAAGAGCAGTGCCATCACGTATTTTATGTGCAAGGGTAGAGGGCATATGTCTCGTGAATGCCCCAACCAACGAACCATGATCTTGACTGCTTCCGGAGACTACGACTCCGCAGACGAACAAGACGAGTATCCACTCACAACGGACCCTATGTCTGAAGGGGAAGTCGAATACGCCGACTCAGGCAAATGTTGATGATCCGGAGAGTTCTCAGCTCACGCCTAGATCAAGAGGAAATCGAGCAGCGTGAGAACATCTTCCACTCGAAGTGCACTATTCTCGGAAAAGTCTGCTCTCTGATCATTGACAGCGGCTCCTGCACCAACGCCGCCAGTAAGTACATGGTAGAGAAGCTTGGATTGCCCGTGACAAAGCACCCCAAGCCCTACAGACTTCGTTGGCTCAACAACAAAACGAAGCTGTACATTTCCGACCAGGTCCAAGTTTCCTTTAGCATTGGACGATATCAGGATCAAGTATTGTGCGACGTCGTTCCCATGTCAGCTGGACATCTCCTATTGGGACGACCCTGGCAATTCGACAAGGAGACCACTCACAATGGACGCACAAACTTTTACTCCTTCGTCCACAATAAACGTAGGTACAACCTGGCACCTATGTCTCCTCAAGAAGTGCACGGCATGCAAGCAAAGATGGCAAAGGATCAGCATGCCAGAAAAGAAAACTTCCTAGTCAACGTCGCAGACATGAGGAAGGCTGCGAGCACCGCAGGCACCCAGCTCGTCCTCATGCTTTATCAAGAGGTCTTGAGCGCATCCAAGGCCCCCAGCACTCCGTTACCGGCGGATGTCCAGGCACTCCTGGACAAATACTCGGACGTCTTCCCAGACGAGATTCCGCCTGGGCTACCACCTCTCAGAGGCATTGAGCATCACATCGACCTCATTCCCGGAGCCCAGCTGCCAAACAAACCCGCCTATAAAGTCACCCCGGAGGAAGCAAAAGAACTTGAGCGACAAGTTCAGGATCTCATGGCTCAAGGCTACGTCAGAGAAAGCCTTAGCCCTTGCGCCGTTCCCGTCCTCCTTGTGCCAAAGAAGGATGGAAGTTGGCGAATGTGCGTCGACTGCCGAGCAATTAACAACATCACAGTGAAATACCGGCATCCGATTCCGCGACTTGACGACATGCTAGATGAACTAAGCGGAGCATCCATTTTCTCGAAAATTGACCTCAAGAGCGGATATCATCAAGTTCGCATGCGAGAGGGCGATGAATGGAAAACGGCTTTCAAGACCAAACAGGGTCTGTAAGAGTGGTTGGTTATGCCTTTCGGTCTGTCCAACGCGCCCAGCACTTTCATGCGCCTCATGAACCAAGTCCTTCGACCATTCATAGGCAAATTCGTCGTTGTCTATTTTGACGACATACTCGTCTACAGTGCTTCCTATTCCGCCCACTTAGAGCACTTGGAGACAGTGATCACGACACTTCAGAAGGAACAGCTCTACGCCAACCTTAAGAAGTGCACCTTCTGCACGGATCAGGTCGTCTTCCTCGGATTCGTCGTCAGCTCACAAGGGCTTCGAGTTGACGAAGAAAAGATCCGTGCTATTCAAGAATGGCCCACGCCAACCAACGCCAGCCACGTCCAAAGTTTTCATGGCTTGGCAAGCTTCTATCGCCGATTTGTACGTGACTTCAGTACGATCGCCAGCCCCTTGACAGCGACTATCAAGAAAAATCAAGACTTCAGATGGGGCCCAGAACAGGAAAAGTCGTTTCAGCTGCTAAAGGAACGACTCACGTAAGCACCTGTGCTGACATTACCGAATTTCGATAAGACTTTCGAGGTAGAGTGCGACGCTTCAGGTGTAGGCATTGGAGCAGTCCTGACACAGGGTGGAAAACCAATTGCCTACTTTAGTGAAAAGTTAAGCGGCACAGCTCTCAACTACCCCACGTACGATAAGGAATTGTACGCTTTGGTCCGAGCTCTACAGACATTGCAGCATTACTTTCTCTCGCGAGAATGCGTTATACACACGGACCATCAGACAGTCCAACACCTCAAAGGGCAGACGGCCCTCAAGAAGAGACACGCCCGGTGGCTGGATTTTATCGAGACATTTCCGTATGTCATCAAGTACAAGAAGGGTACGGACAATGTCGTCGCAGATGCACTTTCCCGAAGGCATAGCTTGATCTCGGTCATGGAGTCAAAGGTTATGGGATTTGAAATGCTCAAGGACCTTTATGCTGAAGACCACGATTTCAAGGAAGCCTTCAAGGAGCACGGACAGGGCAAATACACCCGCTTCTACCTGTTTGACGGGTTCCTATTCAAGGACAAGAGTCTTTGTATTCCAGGCGGCTCAGTTCGCGAACTTCTACTCAGAGAAGCTCATGGAGGCGGATTGATGGGGCACTTTGGCGTTGCCAAGACCTTGAGCATGCTCAAGAAGCACTTCTAATGGCCACGCCAACGCCGAGATGTGGAAGCCCATTGCGAAAAATGCCTTGTCTGCAAACGGTCTAAGTCTAAGATGCATCCTCAAGGCCCCTACACGCCACTTCCAGTTCCGTCATCTCCTTGGACGGATATCTCCATGGATTTCGTCTTGGGTTTACCTCAAGTCCATCACAAGGACTCCATACTCGTTGTCGTCGACCGTTTCTCGAAGATGGCACATTTCATACCCTGCAACAAGACGAACGATGCGATTCAGACAGCGAACCTGTTCTTCCGAGAGATTGTCCGTCTACATGGCATTCCCCGCACCATTGTGTCCGACAGGGACACTAAGTTTCTCAGTCACTTCTGGCGGGTTCTGTGGAAGAAACTTGGTACCAGTCTACTATTCTCTACGGCATATCACCCACAGACGGATGGTCAGACCGAGGTCGTCAACCGAACCCTATCTCAAATGTTGCGTGCGACGATTGGTCGCAACCTGAAGAATTGGCTCGAGTGTCTCCCTTATGTCGAGTTCGCCTACAACAGAGCAGTTCATTCCGGCACCAAGAAGACACCGTTCGAGATTGTCTACGGCTTCAACCCCACTACACCCTTCGAATTCGCCCCTATTCCACTTGGTGAGGTCGTCAGCTTAGAAGGCGAAGAGAAAGCGGAATATGTCAAGCGCTTACACCGGGAAGTCAAGGAGAATCTGGAACAAAGGAATGCCCAGACAGCAAAACACGCCAACAAGGGAAGGAGGCACATGGTCTTCAAAGAGGGAGATTGGGTCTGGTTACATCTACGACCCGAACGTTTTCCCCAACGGCGTAAGAGCAAGCTAGCACCACGTGGAGATGGCCCATTCCGAGTCCTGCGACGAATCAACGACAACGCCTAACAACTGGAACTTCCAGGTGAGTATAATGTTTCTACTACGTTTAATGTTGCTGACTTGGAGTTATTTGATGCAGGTGACGACTTTGCTTTGGTGACCAAAGCACCTGAAGAGGGAGGGAATGATGAGGACATCGTCCCACAGGCTATACCTCGAGTTCCACCAGGGCCTTTGACACGATCCAGAGCACGAGCTTTAGGAGACAAGTTCAACCAGCTTATGGAGCATGCAGACGACCAGGAGCTCACGGATGAGGAGCCACCGGATGGCTCAGAAGACCAGCCGGATCCGTTCACTTCAGCTAGGGAGCATTGGAGGTTCCTGCTTGAAGACTCTTCCACCTCTGGTGTCTTTACCATTACCATTCGGTAAAGACACCAAAAGACGTGCTAAGAAATTGTACTCTTTTTCCTATCTTCGGTTTTGTCCCACTGGGTTTTCCGGAGAAGGTTTTAATGAGGCAACACTCTTAGTGCGCATGACGACGAAGAATTGTTCACACAATCCGACACCTTCACAAGTCTTAGTCAAATTCGGCCTTTATTCATCTATAAGGCTTATCTATCCCATTTCTTTCTTTTGTAGACTAAGTATAAGTTTAGGGCCTTCAGCCCATATTGTATGGTTAAGTCATTAGGACTTAAGCCCTTTTATTTTATACAGCAAAATGAACTACATGCTGTTTTAATTTACATTACTTGTTGTTTTGGGTAAACATCATGTTGTTTACCCTAAGTTGTAACCATAAGGCCTATATAAGCCTCATCACTTAGAATGAATAAACAACTCGATTTTTAACAAAACTAAAACCCTAGACTTCTACTTGTTAACGGCTGCATCCTCCATTGGAGAGCCTCTTCACGATTTCTTCTTGTCTAAGAAGAATCACCTGGTGTATCACAAGTCTTCCGCAGCTTGTGTGGTCCTTTCAATCCACCTTTTCCACCCAATTCGCTTCTGAAGGTCTCGAGCTTCTCAACCACCACCACCGCCATTTTATGCTCATACACCGCCGCCACCACCACCATATCAACCACCACCACCGGAGTTTCAACCTCCACCGCCGCCAACACCACCTCCACAAGCTCCCGATGTTAAGCTTTCTACACCGACCTTTTGCCGGAAGGATGGATCCCGAAGCTTATCTGGATTGGGAAAGACGAATGGAGCATATCTTCGAATATTATAGATATGCTGATCCGAGGAGAGTCGCCTTAGCAACGGCTAAGTTCACCGACCATGCTCTTACATGGTGGAACCGAGAGTACCGAAAGAAGGAGAAATTGGTACGAAAACATAATAGCTTGGGAGGAGCTCAAGTATATTATGAGAAGACGATATGTTCCACCACACTTTCACCGAGACATGCGAAAACGTTTTCGACGTTTGACTCAAAAAAATAAAAGTGTGGAGGAATATTACGAGGAGTTCGAGCATCTGCGGAACCGTTTGGAGATCAAGGATTCTCTGGAGAGCTTAATGGCGCAATTTGTTGACGGATTGCAAGAACGGATTTCTCTGAAAGTGGAGAGACATACTTATCATGATCTCGGAGAATTGCTTCATTTAGCTATTCAGATCGAGCAACAGAACAAGCGCAAATCAGCGACTATTTCTCGACCAAAACTTACTTGGAATCCGATTTTCAAGCCAACAGAGAGGAGTAGTACTCAGTCGCATATAAATGACAGCATCGACTTCATTCCGGGAGCACAACTACCTATCCGAGCCGCATATAAAATTAACCCGGAAGAAGCCAAAGAAATAGAACGTCAAATTTGGAATTTAGTGCTAAGGAAGGTGCATGGAGGAGGACTAATGGGTAATTTTGGAGTGGATAAGACGTTGAGCTCATTGTGCTCGTTATTTGGTCTGCAAACGAGCCAAGTCAAGAATCCATCCTCACTTAAACAGGTTCTCAAAGATGGTGCATTTCATACATTGCGCCAAGACAAATGACGTAAGCCAAACCGCCAACTTATTCTTTAAGGATGTGGTACGGCTTCATGATATTCCGAGAACCATAGTGTCAGATCGAGACATGAAGTTCCTGAGTCACTTATGGAGATCCTTATGGAAGAAACTAGGAACCAAACTAGTTTTCTCGATGACATGTCATCCGCAGACAGATGGTAAAATAGAGGTGGTTAATAGGATGTTATCGACTCTACTTATAGCTATTATTGGCCGAAACCTAAAGAGCTGGTTAGAGTGTATTTCGATTGTGGAGTTCGCCTACAGCTGAGCTACTCATTCAACCACTAAGATGTCTTCACTTAAGATAGTCTACGGATTTAATCCACAGTCACCACTGGATCTTACTTTGTTGCCTCCAGCCGAGATTGTGAACTTAGAAGGAGAAACCAAAGCTGAATTCGTAAATGAGCTTCATCGAAAGGATAAGGAGAATATCGAAAAGAGGACAGAACCTTATGCTCGACAAGCCAATAAGGGCCGCAAATCAGTGAGCTTCAAGTAAGGAGATTGGATCTGGTTGTATATGCGAACAGAGCTGTTTCACCAGAAAAGAAAAGACAAGCTTGCCCCGGGAGGAGACGGACCATTCATAATCCTGAAAAAGATCAACGAAAATGCGTATCAGCTGGAGCTGCCAGGTGAGTTTAATGTATCGTCTACATTCAATCTTTCTAACTTAGAATTTTTTGATGCAGGAAATGATCCAGTTTTGAGGACAAAACCTTCTGAAGAGGGAGGGAATGATGAGGACATTGGAGCTTCGAGGACTTCAGACTTCTTTCTCCGGTGTCTTTACAATCACCAAGAGTAAAGACACATAAAATCATGCTAAGGAATTGTACTCTTTTTCCTACTTTCGGTTTTGTCCCACTGGGTTTTCCAAAAGAGGTTTTAACGAGGCAACACCCTTAGTGTGTTTAGAGTAGAAGACTTCTTCTTCTAATCTAATAGTTGGTCATCTACTTTGGATGAACCTTTTATTTAATTCTTTTGATTTTATTTCCTTTTAATTAAGTTCATAGTTGGTCCAACATGTTTAGGACTAATTTTTGGACATTTATTTCATATTTTATGCTTTTGGTGACAATTTCCTTTTTATGTCATAAGGAAAAACGCTTAGACCTAATTGTAAGCACTATATAAACTTTTTTAAGTCATTAATGAGAATAAGAACTTTCAGAACAAAACCCTAAGTCCCTAATAGCTTGTAGCCGTCTAGTAGCATCCTTAGTGTAGCCTAGATTAAAATTTTCTTCTCCTAGCTTCAATCTTTCATCTGGCTCGGAGATTTCTGGTGTATCAAAAGGTTTCCATCCCTTGTGTGGTCCAATTCGCCTCCCCATCTTGTGATTGTCCAGAATCGAGATTCTTTTCTGATCAGACACAACACGATCCTGATCCAGGCTTGTATCACAGCCACCCACTGTTCTTACATCAATTCTGCAGTGGACGTGGCTCATGGAATCGTCTAGGCTGTCTAAAATTCATAGTCGGGTGCTTTATTCTGAAAGTATTGAGCCGCGGTCTCCTCATCATGAATTTCTTGACAAACGCTATCCCATTGACTTCCTCTGGATGAAATCGTGCCACGCAGGTCTGGGGTTTGATCAAACTGTTCATGTCACGGTAGGAGGTTAGGGAACAGCTCCCTTCGGCGTTCCGGTCAATGTCATGGTAAGGGATATTGGATCTCCTCACACAGATCTTCGCGCACACCTTCACGCACACATTCACATAATCCGGTTTGAGACGTATTAAACTTGGACTACATGATTTGGGTCATACGGGTTGTGAGCGCTTTAGTAAGTCGTGTGTGGTGAGACTCCTCCTTTTCTGAATCACCCATTGTACCTAAAATTTTTTAAAAGAAAACCGGCCAGTCAAATGATCACAGGAATGGTTGGTACTAACACTAAAGCAAACAGCAAATTTAATTTTAAACTTCCATAAACCCACTTTTAAAAGTTAAAAAAAATCGCCTATCTTAAAACACAAGATTTTATTGAAAATAACAAAGAGAAATAAAATCAACAACCAAGATTAATTCACAAAGAAAATTGAAAACAAGAACTCAAACGAAAGTTCAATGGACATAACAAATTTTGAAAACCCAGTTATAAAAAATTCAAATGCAAGAATAAAAATTTTAGGGGTAAGGGATGGAACACAGCCTGTTGATCGTTCTGATACCACTTGATGTGAACCTGGTGAGGTTCACAACCCAAGATCGACAATAAGGTGGTTCTTAAGGCAGGATGAAAGTGGATGGAAGTGATCTCAACACAGGCGTTTAAGCTGGGAATGGCGGAAGTGATTAAATGAAAAGGGGGAAGGAAAATTGAACACCAAGTGATGTAAGATTGTTGGTGGGCTGTCTTTCACCGAGAAGCTTAGGCTGTTGGGGAAACGATGGATGGATCGAAGGAACCACACAAGCTGTGGAAGGGGTTGGAAGCTCACGGCAAGTCTATTAGAAGAGGGTGGCGCCGATTTTTGTAAGACACATGTATAGGTTTAGTTTTTTGAGAAGTTTGTATTATTATTACTCATAACTTAGGCTTATATAATGCCTTGTTTACAACTTAGGGTAAACAACATGATGTTTAACCCAAACAACATGAAGTCTAAATAAAAAATAACATAAAGTTTAAGTTGTTGGAAAATTAAATGGACTTAGACCAAATCGGCTTAAAAGCCTCAAAATCATACTTAGTTTATTTTTAATGAAAAATTTCGCCTAAGTAGGATCTTGATAGAACGCCTTGAAGACTTGTGGAAGATGGAACAGAGTGAACAAGTCTTCTTCGTCGTTCACACTAAGGATGTTGCCATGTTAAAACCTTCTTCGGAAAACCCAGTGGGTCAAAACCGAAGATAGGAAAAAGAGTACAATCCCTTAGCATGTCCTTTAGTGTCTTTACCGAATGGTAATGGTAAAGACACCGAAAGTGGAAGAATCTTCAAGGAACCTCCAATGTTCCTTATTTGGCTTAAATGGGCCTTAATGGGCCTCTGCGTCATCTCTTGGGCTTTCTGGCTTGTAAGCTGGATCGATGTCCTCATCATTCGTTCCCTCGTGAAATGCTTTGGTCTCCAAAGTAAACTCCTACCCCAGTCTTCAGTGGGCTTCCTCTGGGATGTCAGGTCGATGCTAAGGTTGCACAGGCTGTTCGATGCGCTCCATGCTCGCAGCCATGGCTGTCATATGAGCAGTCAGATTCTGCAGAAGCTGCATCTTGGCTTGATTGTTCTGTGGTGATGATGATTCCTCGCTATCTGCCATGTTACCTTTTCCAAGAAAAGGAAATCTTCGAAAATGCAAACTTTCCAAACAAATATCTGGACTTAAAACGAAAAATTCCTATGATTTAAAAAATAAATTTATGGAAATCTAACTTAAGGCATTAAACACTAGATGAAATCAGATATCTATAACTCTAGACAAAAAGAAAATTAGTTATTGGCCTTGTCTAAGTAATGAAAACTACTTAATACATAAATCACTAGAATGGAAATCTTCTAGTACCTAGAATAAAAAAGGAAAATCAGATTTATTACCGTAACTATCGGAAGGAAAGGTTCCTAATCCTAGACTCGGACTCAACCACCCAAACCCTATGGCGAACACTCGATTTAAACCTAGGACTGCTACACGACGCTCACGAAAAGAGAACCTAAGACACTAAGCAAAAAAAAAGTGATCAAACAATAACCCTAATGAGCTAACAACACACGTGAAATCCCTAAACACTAACCTATTGGGATTCAGGAACAAACCACACAAACCTAGACTGACTAAAAACCGCTAGCTAGAACGAGAAACTCGAGCTCTAACAAGCAAATAGAATCGTAATCAACTATCCTAGCCACACATGTGAGTTCAAGAGATCTTGACTCACGATTTCTCAGGATGAATAAGTGTTCTAGGTGAGTTTCTTTTACTCCTAATTTGTTTTAAGACAACCGAACCCTTTTCTTGTAGTTTTCGTTTTTATAAAGGAAATCAAACAAACACAATAGGACAAGCAATCAAATTTCTTCTTATTATATATAAATATAAATATATATATATATAAATGAAAACAAAGACAAGGATTAAGGATTGATAGATCTTGCTTTTTTTTGTATTTTATGGTAGGAGACATGTTTCCTTCACCTTCTTACCGAGAACCTCAGCGAAAAGGAGAAAGAAACGAAATCTAAAGCAAAAAAAATTGCAAGAAAACAAAGAAAAATTGTTAAACAAACAAGGATAGAATCAACCTGATGTCATAGGAGCTTTAAGCTCGGATACCAGATGATGTGGCGGTCTGTCTTTCACAGAGAAACTCAGGCTGCTGGACAGAAGAGTGAGGAAACAATGAGTGGATCGAAGGGACCACACAAGCTGTTGAAGGGGCTTGTGATACTCCAAAGAAATCTTCAACCACAAGGTTGGAAGTTCACGACAACTCTCTTATAAGAGGGTGGCACTGATTTTTGTAAGACATATGTCTATGTTTAATTTTTTGAAAAGTCTGTATTATTATTACTCATAACTTAGGCTTATATAATGCCTTGGTTACAACTTATGGTAAACAATATGATGTTTAACCCGAACAACATGTATTCAAAATAAAAAACAACATAATGTCGCCTAAGTAGGAGCTTGATATAACACATTCAAGACTTGTGGAAGATGGAACAGAGTGAACAAGTCTTCTTCGTCATACACACTAAGGATGTTGTCTCGCTAAAACCTTCTCCGGAAAACCCAGTGGGACAAAAACGAATATAAGAAAAAAAGTAAAATCCCTTAGCATGTCTTTTGGTGTCTTTACCGAATGGTAATGGTAAAGACACCAGAAGTGGAATAATCTTCAAGGAACCTCTAATGTTCCTTATTCAGCTTAAATGGGCCTTGATGGGCCTCTGTGTCATCTCGTGGGCTTTCTGGCTTGTAAGCTGTATCGATGTCCTCATCACCAAGTTTATGGAATGACTTGATGAGTTCGACTTGGAGACAAAGCAGGATATGACACACTTACTCGTTCCAAAGGTTTTGTAGAAAGGCCTAAGGATGTTACGCACCAAAGAGAGTTTCTACAAGAATGATTAGCCAAACACTACTCACGGTGATCAAACGTTTCTCAAGAAGCAAAGCCGTTTTTATTTAGAAAATTTGATGAAAAAGATTACAAGTGTGCTCTCGGCCGATTTAATTAGAAAGGGAAAACAGTGGTCAAGGACGGTGGTGAAGAAGTCAGAACCGTGCATGATTGGCACTGACTCCAATACACACCTTGACTACAATTACAGGTAATTCAAATACAAGTTCTAAGAGAATCCACGCCAAGGAAGGAAGACAAGGAAAATAATGGGTCGGGCCTTAAGCAAGAACAAAAGTTAAAATCTAATTCAAGATGTTATAGGCCTTATGTATTGCACATCTGAAACCTCTTTTAAACCCTCAGTAAAAAACCTTGGTGGCAAAACACAATGGGACAAAAACCAATCGAAGGAAACATAACACTTGAAAGAAATTCCTTCACAATACTTAATTTAAATAGCACAAATTAATTTGGTCAAACCTATAGAAGTGGAGGTTTGATTAAGGCCTTGATTAAGAAAAGACATGAGCACTTGTTGAAAGGCCTTGGAACGTGTTCAAGTCATAGGGCCGACTGGAAGCACCATCGGGTCCAAGTTCGGGGCTTGGTCGAATTCGGTGGAGGCGAAGTCGAGAGTGGGTCGAGGCACGATCGAGGTGTGGACGAGGCCTGGTCGATGCTTGGTCGTGTCATGGTGGCCATCTTGGAATGTTTGTGGGTCGACGTCTGGGTCGTCCCACACCTCCTCCTGGTCGAGATCTTCGTTCGTGCTTTGTTCGTGCCCAACGTCGGTTGCGGTCGTTCCTTTGTTTGTCACGGTCGTGCCCAACATCCGTCTCGTTCATGTTCATTGTTCCCAAATCCTCTTCCTCGTCCTGGGTCGCATCACTTAGACTAATTTTTGCATCATATTTTCCTCATTTTAATCGCATATTAGATTGTTTAGGTTTATATTTTGCATACATGCTGCATTGTCAAGTGATGGTACGGTCATTGTTGGAATTAGAACAAAAGAGATCAAAAGCTGAAGGTGTGCTGAGAAGGAACCAGATTAGATCAGCTGGGAGGGAAGGAAATCTGCATTAATCGACAATTGGTTGCTAACCCGTTGGTAAGGAACAGTGACTTAGCGTTTTAATTGGATTGGCGAGTGAGCGCCAGCTGTCTAGGATTTTTGCTAAACCCCAAAACGTATTTGCAACGAGCTACCAACCTATTGCGTCAATCCAAAATAATTTTCCTCCTGTTTACAATCCCAACACCAACTACCCAACAAAACCCTACTTCCTAAACACCAACAAACCTTATACTCCTAGCCAACCTACACAACAAGCCCCTCCTCCAACAAGATATGATGAGATAACTCGAATGCTCAAGTAAGTTCTCGAGAAACAGAGAAAAAGTGCTATTGATATCAACAACAAAATGAAGGAGATCCATAAAAAATTGATAGACATGTATGGGGATTTAAACTCCAAATCAAGCATCTTGCCACACAAGTACAACAATTGGAAGCTTTGTCCTCCAAACGGCAAATGGGTACTCTTCCTGGCACACCGGAGCCTAACCCAAAGGATTATTTTAACACTATATCATTAAGAAGTAGCTGCCTTCCATAACCCTCAATAGGGACATCTCGGATCCAAGTTAGCAAAGAATAAGCTAACCAAAGAAAATGTGAAACTGAATAGCCATGAGTATCCACCGTCAAATCTCCTTTTATTCCACCTTCACAAGAGTCAAAACTCCCTTTTCCATGGATATTCAAGATAGACCTGTTAGACAAGCACAAAGCCCTATTCGACAAGCAAGAATTTTACATAAAAGAACCTGATGCACTGGCTGATGAATTACTTGAAAAGATAGTCATTGGAGATCCTCTAGGAAAAGCCTTGACGGTCAAGCAAGAAGAGATTAGGTAGCTAGATTCTGATAGCAAGGAGTATGAGAAGCTGTTGGACTCGTGCAAGGTTTATAACGGACAGGCGGGTATCTTGGAGTTGAATCAAGGAATGCATGCCATGGAAACATAGAGCATAAAAAAGAATACACACCAAGTCCAAGCCTGTCCTCCTACAGACAGCCAACCACAACGTACATGCGTTATAAAAGAGAAAGAAAGAAGCAGACCCAACAAGGAGGAAACAAGAGCACATAGCATAACAAGAAAAGATAGAGTTATACGAGGGCTCACGAAGAATTGGGGAAAATTCATGGTTAATGGACAAAGACTCAAGTCATATTTGGTGAACCATGTTATGGGAGATGGAACAGAGGTGTATCTCCAAGATCCACCCACTTCATAAAAAAATGGGAGGCATCGTCGAGCTTGACACGTTAAACAAGCGTTCTTGGAAAGTATCTCCATGTTATCTTTCTTTATATCTTTACTATTATCTTTTTATTTGGTTTTACTTTGTTTTATTTTGTTTTATTTTAGGATTACAACGGGTGAATTTAAAGGTTGAGAAAAAGATGGAGCAAAAATATCTTCTGAAAAATCAAAGGAGAAAGGAAAGAAAAATCTATATAATAGGTTGCCAACCCAATGCTGAGGTCAGCAAGCCTTCTCCGAGACAACCAGCTCTAAAAAAAAGCTTTGTCATCTCCAACGTCCAAAAATCTGTCCATATCTTTGTCCTCTGCCGAGTCCACCAACTCAGAGTCTTTTTAGGTACCACAAATCATCTGGTACACATATACAGTCTCCTTTTAAACTCTGAGTCTTTCTAACTCCATGAATATTAAACTTAACTGAATCATTAATTCTCTTGCTTAGGAGGCTGAAATGCATAACTCGTGGTTTTAAACTTTTTCAATTTGGTTTTCTCATCCTTTTACGGTTCTCCTTTTGCCAAATGATTTCCATAACTTTAATCCCAAACAAATCTTTTGAAACCCCAAAATATTTTCTTTGACTGAGTCCTTTTACTGAAATATGTTTCATGTGTAAAATTATCGAAGACAAGGAACGACATGGGACTCATTTCTAGCGATTTAGGATAAAATTTTGGACAACTAGTAAAAAAGTGGGAAATGTGAGTAGTTTTAAGAGTAAGAGAGAAAAGTCTTGGGAAATGGGTTACCAACCCATTGTGAGAGAACAAAAGAAGAAAAAGGCAATATTAATATGATGAACTCGAGGCCAAGTATCAAAAATAAGTGTTTTTTGGAGAATCTTCTTTCGTCGATTTTAAGTATTTTGTACTCTCAGATAAAACAAAATCATACATTAATGTGAATAAAAATATACTTTTTTATTTGTGACTCAGTGGGATTGAAAATAGAGATGAAGCCCCTTGTATGCATTAATTATTTTTTGCTTGAGCTATTTTACATAATATTTAGCATACTATTTTTGACTGATATTTACCTAATAATTTTTAAAGAAGCATATATTCATTGTGCTCAGATCTTCTCTTCATCCGTAGACCGATCAAGATTTGATTGATTTTCCCTAAATGAGACTGCACCTAAATACTTGCTAATAAATATAAGAAGATGCTGTGAATTTGATTGTGTTAGTTCCATAGATTGATGAAAATGAATGCTATGGTAAAGTACAAAAAAGTATTTGTTAGATAACATAAAGGTAATCAATTTTATGACTTTGCAATGCTTACTCGGTTTGGCATTTCACGGTTGTAATTTTTCTTTGTGAGGTTCTTTTCCTTCTAAAATTTCATGAGGACAAGCAAAAAAATACTATTTGGAAGTTGATATCTCATGATTTTACTAGAATTTAGACTAGGTTTTGCATCATATTTCCCTCATTTTAATCGCATATTATATTGTTTAGGTTTGTATTTTGCATACACTCTGCATTGTCAGTGATGGAATGGTGAGTGCTGGAATTGGAGCAAAAGAAGACCAAAAGCTGAAGGTGAGTTGTGAAGAATCAGAGCGGATCAGATTGGAGGGAAGGAAAGCTGCATGAAGCTATAACAGGTTGCTAACCTGTTGCGTAGGAAAAATTGACTTGGCATTTTAATTGGATTGGTGAGTCAACGCCAGTTGTCTAGGGTTTTTTTCGTATTCTCATTGTTGCCCACCTAAAAAACCCTAATATGTTACCTAGAGAGACAGATTTTATTTTTTTGAGTAGCTTTTATTTTATGTCTTTAATTTTTTATAGTCGTCTTTTGTTCATGTTTTTCATAATTTATTTTCTTCCTTCAAGCTTTTGAATTACTTTTGTAAGACTTTTTCATAATTTATTCAGTATTTTACTTTCATAATCTATTCTTATTATTCATTAATTTACTTACTATTTTAATTCTTTACTTTTATTTCAATCCATTGTGTAGTTAATCATAAACCATATCATTTTTCTATTCAGATTAGTGAGTAGCTTTTTGTAAGTCTTTGGGTTAGGTGATATCTTAAGATATTACTAAGATTTAGGATATAATTTAGCTATTTAGGATGCACATTAGGATGTTTTAAGACTGCATTTTGAATTCATATTGCATAAACAGGTGTTCGTGTATCAAGACCAGAGATGGAGTAAAACAAAAGCAAAAAGGCAAAGACTATACGTGGAATTAAGTACCGGAGGGAGATTCTGTATCAAGAGACAAAACATTATAGAAAAAGAAGAAAAGAAAAGAATATAGGATGTAAATCAAAGAAAAAAGGAAACAGAAGGAGGAAGAAAACAAAGAATCAAGAGGATACCAAAAAACTACAACAATATGTACAACGGGTTCCTAAACTTATTGTGCACAAACAACGACTTACAAAACCAATGAAGCCGCAGTCCTCCTCCTAGGGCAAACTCTCCTTCTCTATCTATATATACATACCCCTATTATTTTCACAGAAAAAGGGGGCGGCGAAGAGAGCCAAAAAGAAAAATCTTAAGTTCTACTTTAGTTTAAATTTCTTCAAAGACTCTTTTATTTTATTTAATAATTCATATTTCTTTATTTATCGTCATTAATTTACTTGGACTTTAGTTAGTTTTTCGTTCTCAATACCAATCATATGGTTAACAGATCATCAACCAATATAAGTTTGTTACCTCTCATGTTTAGGTAGTAGACTCCCTCAATTTTTTGGGTTTGGTAATAGGGAGGATGTCTTTAAAGGAAAAACGATGATTGTTTAAAAAATCAATGAACAGTTCCCATCGCGTCCCTGAGATGCTTAATGTCAGGCTCCATAACAAACGCTCGAGCCTGAATCATAAGTCGTAACCGATCATGACCAGGATGTTTGTCGTGCTTGAACACCCTAGACACGGGCCTGGTTAAACATGTTCAATGAACGTTGACTTCGGGGTACCTTAATAACACCTGTTTACCAATCCATAGCTATTTTATCCACATAAATTAAGTAGAAACATATATTCTAGGTGCTTAAAAAAAATCCCCGAGTTGGGATGACACCCTACGTATTACAAACTAGGAATTGCAACACTTTATATCCATTAGGAAACAATGTATTATCAATTGGCACTGTTGCCAATTTGGGACTATTGTCGGTTCACATACCTCTAACTTGTGATTTGAGGTATATGCAAACATGAGTTGCATAACCATCACCTAGGACGATCCAATAGAAGACCGCACCGGGTACAAGAACAACATCAACACCTCCACCAGCAAGATACAAAAATCGATCATCCTTCAAATTCCAACATGGAGCAAGTAGAACAACCACTAAAGAATGGCAACAAAACTTCACAACCAGCTCACAACCCTCGCCCAATACGGGTAAGAGGAGCCTATGACCAACCAATAACGCATGGCATACAAAATGGAATAAGACTACTACCGATAGACAACAACAACTTCAGAATCAAAGCAAGACTTATCAACATGGTCCAAAGCAAAAAATTTCATGACTTACCAATGGAATATTCTCTCGACCATCTAGATTAGTTCGATATGATCTGCTCCAAAGTGAAGATCAACGGAATTTCAGAAGACACATTCAAACTGCACATATTCCCCATTTCCTTAGGAGACAAGGCACATATATGGCAAAAGAACATATATCCTAACACAATCACAAAATGGAGCGATTGCATGATGATGTTATTAACCAAATTCTTCTCCACTACTCACACTGCAAGGCTGCAGAACGATATCTCTGAATCACAAAATGTTCAACTAAGAGTATTAGGAAGCATGGGAACGATTCAAAGGATACACATTGCAATGCCTACATCATGGTTTCTCAAGAAAATCCCTCGTAAGCATACTTTACCGAGGTGTACTACCAAAGATCAGAACGCTGCTCCTCGACATTGCTTCAAACGAAAACTTTCTAGGCCAAGACGCAGAAAGAGGACTCCAACTGGTTCAATAACCTAGCCACAAGTGATTGGAACTATGGATAAATATATGATCATACTCCTCGCGATAACTCTGAGCGAGACTCAACAAAGAAAAAACAAAATCCAAGCGCTTAACGACAAACTAGACAGGGTACTCTAAGCCACCAGACGTCACACCAACTTTGTAAGCGAGCCAGAACCTAGTGGGGCAACTCATTCCACTAACCCGCCAAGTTACCCACCACCAAGAAAGTACTATGCCAAGCCCGTCATCCCAGAGAAAAACAACTCAAACTATAAATACCACCCACCTGCTACCGATGAAAACGAGATTGCAAAGACGCTCATGCAAGTGTTAGAATGACAAAGCAAAAGGGTTACTGACATCAACAACATGATGAAGGAAATCCACACAAAAGTTGATAAGGTATAGAGACCTTAATTTCAAGATAGAGAACCTTGTGATAAGGACATCGAGCCAGCCACTGCACCAACCATCCCACCAGGACCTCTCACATGGCCCAAGAGAAAGGCTTTAGGAGACAAGCTCAGCATGCTATTGGAGAGTGGAGCTGGACATGGACCAACCGTGCTGACCCAGCTGGAGCTGTCTGTGCCGACCGTGCCAGAGCCATCTGTGCCAGAGCCGTCCATGACGATCATCCCAGAGCCTTCCGTGCTTGGACCAACCGATCCATTCAAGCCAGACAAGGAACAATGGTGGTTCCTTCTTGAAGATTTTTCTTCCTCCGGTGTCTTTACCATTATCATCCGGTAGAGACACCAAAAAGTGCTAGGAAATTGTACTCTTTTTCCTATATTCGGTTTTTGTCCCACTAGTTTTTCCGAAGAAGGTTTTAATGAGACAATACTCTTAGTGCGCAAGACGGTGAATACTTGTTCTAAATTCAACTTCATTCACAAGTTCTCATCGATTTATGACCTAACTGTGATTAGGCTTTTTCTATCTTTAATTCTATTTCTAGACTAAGTATGTTATTTGGGCTTATGAGTCATGTTGGCTACTTAGGCACAAAGTATATTTTTAATTGCCATTAAGTAAACCTCATGCTGTTTTTATTTCTTAAGAGGCTAAACATCATGTCGTTTAGCCTAAGTTGTAACAAGGCATTATATAAGTGTTTTACCTATTCATTAATAAATTAACAGACAATTTTAGAACAAAACAAAAACCTAAGGCACTTTGTCTAAGTCCCAGGCGCCGCAAATCACCCTTGGAGCAGCCGTGTTCTTCAACCAAATTCTGGTTGAAGTTCTTGGAGTATCACAAGCTCTTTTCACAGCTTGTGTGGTCCCTTCGATCCACCCTTCACTTCCATCCTTTCTATCCAGCAACCTAAGCTTCTCAGTGAAAGACAGCCCACCCCACGGTTCTTGCATCATCTGGTATCAGAGTTTGAAGCTCGTGAACATCAGGTTGAATCTATCCTTTTATTTTTGGCAATTTATTCTTGTTTTTGTTGCAATACTTTTTGGCTTTTGATTTTTTTTCTCTCTTTTCGCTGAGGTTATCGGTAAGAAGGTGAAGAAAACAAATCTCATAACACAAACACCAAAAAAAATATCAGGTTCTATCAATCCTTGCACTTTGTTTTCATAAAAAATCAAAAGAGAAGAAGTTTGTTTGCTTGTTTGTTGTTTAAATTTTTTTAATACAAAAAAAGAAAAAAGTGTGTTTAGGTTGTTAAAACAAAATTAGGGCTTTAGAAACTCACCTAGAGCACTTGTTCAACACTACAAATCGTGAATTGCATAAGGTTCTTGTGTGTTATGTCCTATTCCTTCAAGGTAGAACTGCGCCATAGTCCCTTAGCTCCTAGTTCCCTTTCCGTGCGTGAGTCGGGTGGAGCCTGGGTCCCGCTTAGGTCTAGTTCCCGGTCCTACGCCTTTCCCTGAGTAGTCTAGGTTCCCGTTCTTGTTTGTCAATCCTAGACCGTGAGTAATCCATCCTCTAGGCTCTAGGTCCTCTCATCCTTTAGATCTCACCATGCCCGCTTAGTGCCGCGTTCCTCCCTTAGAGTCCCGCGTAGCCGTACCGCACCATAACACCCTCGCTAGCATTCTCGTAAACCAACCTGCAACTCGAGTCCCATAGTTCTGCACTACACGACTAGGTAAACAGTCTTCCTTAGTGTCTAGGTTCATAGTATCAAGTTGTAGGAAATTTTCCCCATAACATTTAGGCATATAATTAATTATTTTCCATTTTTCTTTAGGCTAGGAATTAGTTTATGAAGTTTACTAAAACCTCTTAAGTAATTTTCCTAAAATGTTTAGGCAATTAATAGATTTTCCTTTTAGTTTAGGATAGTTTTCCTTTTAGACATTAAGAATTAATTAGCTTTTCTTTTAGTTTAGTATAGTTTTCTTTTTAGTAGTTAGACCATTAACTTTTAGGATATTTGCCTTTTAAATAGTTTTCTTTTTCAGATTTAGGCAATCATTTTTAGGAAGTTTCTTTCCTTGTTAGATATTTCCTTTTTAGATAGTTTCTTTAATAAAAGTAAAAACAAAAATAATATATGTGGAAATTTTCCATTAAAGGAAAGTTTCCATTTCTGGAAGTTTCTTTATTGGGAAACTTTCCATTTTTGAAAATTTCTTTTTCTCGAAAAATGAAATATGTCAGGGAGTGATCAGTCGACGTCGGGACAGAACAGTCAAGCAATGATGCAGCTTCTGCAATCATTAACTGCCCAGATGTCGACCATAGCGACGCATCTCGAGAGATTAGAGCAACCTGCGCCTACACCAGCCCCCGTGCCACCCCCAGCACAGCCATACAATCACGCCAGACCAGAGGCGGCCAACCAAGGAATGTGTCGACATCAGTACTACGACGAGCCCATGCCACCACCTCGACAGCCTATGCACCACCCGGAAGTAAAGATGAACCCGCCTCCCCTCTCGGGAAAAGTTCATCCCTAGGAGTACTTAGATTGGGAGAGGAGGATGGAGCTACTCTTCGAGTACTATAACTATAACAATCCCCATAAAGTCACCTTAGCAACGACACAGTTCACTGACCACACACTGGCGTGGTGGGATCGAGAAATAACAGCTCGCATGAGAGCTCAGATGGGTGCTTTTACCTCATGGGTAAAACTCACTCAGATCATGAGGAGACGCTATGTCCCACCTCATTTCCACCGTGAACTTCAGAGACGTTTCAAACGCCTGACCCAAGGTAGAAAGATGGTTTCAGAATATTTTGACAAATTTGAGCACCTCCGCAACAGATTCGACGTAGACGAGTCCGATGAGAGTCTAATGGCCCAATTCATCGACGGATTGCACGAGTCCATCGCCCGAAAGATCGAGCTACAGCCCTACCATGATCTAGGCGAGTTGTTCTACCTAGAAATCCAGATAGAGAAGTGCCATAAACGAAAGCTAGCCGCACCTTCTCGACCTAAGAATACTTGAAGCACCGACTCCAAGCCATTTGAGCGGACGACCCAGCCAATTGACCTGCGCCTCAAGGGCAAAGTCGTGGTAAGCAGCTCGGCTCCTAGACTTCAACAACACTTGGCCAAGCATGTCATTGGACATCAAACCAGCTGTCCTTACACTCAACAAGAAAATGGAGTGGCTTAAAGAAAGAAAAGACATTTGATGGAAGTTGTGAGAACAATGATGTTCCACATGAAAGTTCCCGAAAATTTTTGGGGGGATGCTCTTGTAGCTGCATGCTACTTGATTAATAAGACTCCTACAAAAGTCCTAGATGACTTGTCTCTATTTGAGGTACTAAACAAAACTAGACCTAACATTGACCACATAAGAGTTTTTGGTTATGTTTGTTTTTTTATTAGTTTCAAGAGAGCAAAGGAACAAGCTGGAACCAAACAGTACCAAAGCTATGTTCATTGGGTATTCCTTTACCCAGAAAAGATACATATGCTATGATCCAGAGACTAGAAGAGTATTAGTATCCAAAGATGTCAAATTTCAAGAATCAAAAGGGTTCTATGAAGAAGGAACTTTGGATCAATTCAAAGACATCTCCAGAACAAGATCAGACCAAGCTGAGAACTTGATGAGACTCTTGGAAACCATTGGCATAGTCTCTCCTGCCTACGGTAACCTCGTCTCAGCCACCTGCACAAGCGGCGCTAAGCCTTAGCACAACCACGGCATCGGCACAGCCGGCTGGGTCGCAGCCATCCACCCCAGCCGGTCCATCCAATAAGCGGCATGATCTTCCCTTCAACTCTCCTGGCTTTCCTCCTTTTGAAAATGGGGGTAGATGCATCTATTCATGTCCAACAAGACTCAGCAGGAGATGAATAAATTCTCGTCTCAGCTTCCAAAAGATCAAGAGATGTGCCCACTCTTATTAAAGTTTTGGGTGAAGAGGAGGAGCCTGTCCAAGAATCTCAACCTACAGTGTTAAGGAGCACAAGACAAAGGAATCCACCAGTCTTCTACAATGGGCATGATGTGGTTCATTATGATCAGGGAGTTTGTAATATTGCTCACTTACCTACTAACCATGTTGTTTCATTTCAAGTCTTGATAAAGAACAGATTCCAAAGACATATGATGAAGCTATGACTAAGAAAGAATGGAGGGAAGCTATCATAGCTGAGAAACAAGCCATGGAAAGGAATGGTACCTATGCTCCAGCCACTTTACCTAAAGGAAAAAGGGTTGTAAGTTCTAAGTGGATTTTTAACATTAAATACAAAGCAATGGTGAAATTGATAGATATAATGCTAGGTTGGTGGCTAGAGGATTTCCTCAGACTTATGATGAATATTATAGGGATACCTTTGCAGCTGTAGCTAAGCTTCACTCTGATAATGTTGTTCTTTCACTTGCTACTAACCTTGATTGGGAATTATGGCAAATGGATGTTAAGAATGCATTTTTACAACGTGAATTAGAAGAAGATGTATACATGTCACCTCCACTAGGTCTAGAGGAAGAGGTAGGAGCCAGCAACATAATTAGACTGAGGAAGGCCATCTATGGCCTTAAACAATCTCCAAGAGCTTGGTACAACAAGCTAAGTGTAACTTTGATTGATAGAGGCTTCAAAAGATCTGAAGTTGAACATAATTTTTTTACAATAAAGAGTAAGGAAGGTATTGTGGTAATTCTCATTTATGTAGATGATATAATCATATTTGGTAGTGATAGTGTTGGTATTGCATCTACAAAAGAATATTTGAAGAGTGTCTTTGATATTAAGGATTTAGGAGAACTTAAATATTTCTTAGGAATTAGTGTGTAGGTTCAAGGAAGGTCTCTTCTTATCTCAAAGAAATTATGTTGTTGATTTACTAACCTCTACAGGTATGATGGAAGCTAAACCAGCCAAAACACCCTTACAAGAAGATTATAAAATCGAAACTAAGGGGGAGCTAGAGGAGGAAATTAATTTTCATGATCCTAAGCTCTATAGGAAAGTGGTTGGTAAGCTTATTTATCTAACCATAACTAGACCAGATTTATGTGTTGCAGTGAATCAGGTATCTCAACACATGCAATGTCCAAAGATGAGACATTGGGAGATGGCAAACCGATTTTGAGATATCTAAAAGGCACTCATGAACAAGGTATATGGATGAGTTGCAATAGAAACACAAATGTGATTGATTATTGTGATGCAGATTGAGCAGGAGATAGGGAGGATAGAAGAAGTACCACATGTTATTGTACTTTCATAGGAGGGAACCTTGTGACTTGGAAAACCAAGAAGCAAAAGGTGATATCATGCTCTAGTGCAGAATCAGAATATAGAGTAATGATGAAGCTCACAACTGAATGCATTTGGCTAAAGCAAATTTTAGAAGACCTGGCTGTGAAGTATGAGGAACCTATCACCATCCATTGTGAAAATCAGTCTGCCATACACATTGCCTCCAACTCTGTGTTCCATGAAAGGACCAAGCATATAAAAGCCACAAAGTAAGAGAAGCTATTGGGAAATGATTCATCTTGCCTTACTATACAATGAGTGAGGATCAACTAGCTGATGTATTCACCAAGGCAACAACTTTGAAGAATGGCTCCTCCATTGATGTGAGCATGGACGCTAGACCGGACCAACCGGTCGCTGGAACGCATGCTGACCCGGACGGACACCAACACGCTGGCCCGGACGATGTATCGGACGAGAACTTTGAGCAGCCGGATGGATGCATGGATGATGGTCTCGGACAAATGCATTAGTGGAAGGACGGCTGGCAATCGACCCACGCCTCGGCCAGTGCCCCGACCAAGACATCAACCCACACCACGGCCAGTTCCCCGACCAAGGCCTCGACCTTCGACCCAACCAAGACTTCACCTAGCCTTGTCCCAGAGCCATGGACCGTTCCACCTGGTCCCATGACCCGATTCTGGACCAAGGCTCTCCAAGACTCCATTGGGTTATTTCTGACCCATTCTTTTTTTCATCTTTTCTAAGCCCATTTTAATTTGTCTTTGGGCTTATGTGATTGGGATTAAGGGTACACTTGGTTCTCTTTTCCCATTTGAGGTTTTTCCCTTTGGGTTTTTCTCACATGGGTTTTTAATGGGGCCTAGTGCATCTTTAAAAGGAACAAGTCCATAAGGCCTTAGACATATTTTAATGGCATTTCTTCACGGCCCGCCCCATCTTCCTTTTGGTGTGTGCATTTACGTGTTTTGACCACCTTGTAATCTGTATGGTCTTTGTCTTGAATGCTTGGATTTCTGTGCCAATCATGCAAGTTACTTTGACCATGCAATTCGAAAATTTGGGTGTATATCTTCCAGGCCGTGGCCATTGTAATGTTTCAATCGATTTTTAATTAAGAACTTTTCATTCTAAAAGTGTTCTTGATCGATTCATCTTGTTCTTGCAAATCCTTTTCTAGTGTGTTATATCTAGATTGCTAGTTTGTAAAATCCTTGTTTGGATCCGGTGTGTCATATCCTGATCAAAACAAGTTTGATGATTCAAAGTCTTCAACCCCTTCAGAATCTCACCGTTTGTTTCACTCTATAACTACCTTGTCATCCGTTTTCATCTAAACCCAACTCGCCATCCTAACAATCCCATTGATTTCCCATCTTTGACAAGTCATAAACCTCCATCTCATCGATTCAAGCCTTTCGCCTACGGCTCACCCTGTTGCCGGTCTTGGATCCGTGCGTCCACTCCTACCAGGACCACGTCAAGTGGTATCAGAGCAGACATCAGGCTGAGCCCTTCATCCTTTCTTGTTCTTCATCGTTTATTTATTAAGAAAACCATTGATTTTCTTAAGTGAACATTCATATTCTGATAAACCGTGTGAGATCTTATTGTTTGATCATATTCTCGTGAACATTTAACTTGTTTTAAGTGTTTACATGGCAGAAAACGAAGAAGAGGAGTCTGAAGCAAACCGGTTCAACCGCCTGTTTTATGAGTTAGCAACCAGACTCAACAGGACCATAGAGGAGCGGTTTCAAACAATTCAGCTTGGTATCCGTGATGGCATCCGTGAGGAGATACATAGGGTTTTACAAAATGGAAGACAACCAGAACCAAGAAACCCAATCCTTTATACACGTGTCCGCGGTCTCACACCTGAACCACAAGAGCATACTTCTGACGCTGGAAGCTTAGGCCGCAGGACCTTTGTTAGTGATGAAGGAGCGGCTAGGTTCTATAATTCAGGAGGTTCAGACCACAGTGCACATGATCGACCAAGGCATCACCATAGGGTCCCAAACCTACCTCCTCAGTCTGATCAATTCAACAATCTCATGCTGAAGATACCACCCTTCCACGACCACAATGATCCCATTATCTATCTTGATTGGGAAACTAAAATATAACTCGTTTTTATTGCCAATTTTATAGTGAAATTAACAAAGTTGATTTTGCTGTTACCGAGTTTTATGACTATGCCCTAAGCTGGTGAGATCAGGTGGTTACCTCTAGAAGACGCAATGGACAATATCCCATTGAGACATGGGAAGAACTCAAGTTCCTCATGAGACGGCGCTTTGTTCCCAACCATTTCCACAGAAATCTACATCAAAGACTAAGACGTCTACAACAGGGCAACAAGAGCGTGGATGATTACTTCAAGGAGATGGAGATACTTCTGATCCAAGCCGGAGTCACTGAAGACCATGAGGCCACCATGTCCCGCTTCATGAGTGGACTCAACCAGGAGATTTAAGACCGGCTAGAGATGCAGCATTATGTGGAATTGGAGGAGATGCTACACAAGGCTTTACTGATTGAACAACAACTTAAAAGGAAGACTAACACTCGGTCTTATGGTGCAGGTACCGTAGGTCCCAAGGTAACCTTCAACAAGGACTTTAAACCAACCCGCGCCTTTGAAACCAAGCCGGTCGTATCTAGGAAAACTTCCAAATCTTTCCCACCTAGGCCGGATAAGAACAAGTCCGAGGAGCGTCCCACCAGAACCCGGGATATTCGGTGTTTCAAGTGCCAAGGTCTAAGGCACTATGCAAACGAATGCAACAACAAGCGGACCATGATCCTCATGGAGAATGGAGAGGTCCAGTCTGAAGAGGAAGAGGACCTTGACCCCTTGACCAGTGGGGAAGAGGAACCACCAGTCGCTGGTCAACTCCTTGTAGCAAGAAGGTCCCTTAGTGTACAATCTAAAGCAGATGAACCGGACCAAAGGGAAAACTTGTTTCACTCACGCTGCCTAATACAAGGGAAGGTATGTAGTTTGATAATTGATGGTGGTAGCTGCACTAATGTTGCTAGTGAGTCCATGGTCAGGAAATTAGGCCTTGAGGAGCTGCCACACCTAAAGCCATACCCCCTCCAGTGGCTTAATGACTCAGGCAAATTAAAGGTGACCTAGCAGGTCAAAGTGCCGATTGAAATAGGCAAATACAAGGACGAGGTCCTGTGTGATATTTTTCCTATGGAAGCAGGCCATATCCTCTTAGGAAGACCGTGACAGTCAGACAGAAAGGTGACCCATGATGGCTACACCAACCGCCACCACTTGACATTCAAAGGCCGTAATACCACCTTAATTCCTATGTCACCCTATGAGGTATACTTAGACCAATTACATCTTAAGAAACAAAAGAAAGAAGCTAGCAAGTCTAAGGAGCCTAAGTCTAAAACCAACTTTTACATTAAGGCTAGTGAAATAAAACGTAGCCTTAACCTTAAAGCCCTGGTTCTTATGCTCATCTATAAGGAACATGTACTTGTGTCTACTAACCAGAGCCGTTACTCCCGAGCATTTTGAGTAATCTTTTGCAGGGGTTTCGGGACGTGTTTTCAGAAGAGTGTCCCAATGGGTTGCCTCCCATTCGTGGGATAGAACATCAAATTGATCTGGTCCCTGGAACTACCTTACCAAACCAGCCAGCCAATCATACCAACCCCGTTGAAACCAAGGAATTGCAAAGGCAGGTGGACGAGCTCATGGCTAAGGGACACATCCGTGAAAGCATGAGTCCATGTTGATGAGGACATCAAGTCAATAACAACCCAGGAGCATAGAGAAGTCACCAAGGAGCTGACCAAAACCCTGGGAGAGAACCATCCTGAGCAGACCAAAGACATAGGTCTTTTCCTTGGATTACAACGGCCCAACCAGGAGGAGTTAAGCCACAAAACAACCTGTCCCAGATTCTTGACTCATCAAGGAGTCACTGACAATTTGAATCACTTCAAACCGGATTCTGAGTTGGAAGTTATAGAGGATACAAGTCGGCAAACCGGTTTCGAAGTACCATCCGAGATTGGGCCAAAGATCGAGCTGCACAGCCCAACTCACTCACAATCTAGACCTCTGACCAATTGGAGAATTTTAATGGATCACTCATGGTTTCATCAAGCCAAAGAAACCAAGAAGAATCCAAAGGAGGCCCAATTTGTCACAAAAATACAAGAACATGTCTACTTGGTTCCGTTTAAGAGAAATGCTAGACCAGATCGGTTTAGTGGCCTTCAGACCTACACTTGGCGACCAGGAGAGGAATCTAAGAATTCAGGAGAGCCATCTATAATATTACCATGCACCAGAATCCAGATAATCAGGCGAATTCTCTCTTATCTTCACTTACCATATTTGGAGCCATCTGCATTCTTACCATTTCTACATGTGCACGATTTGGAGGCATTCTCAACATTCAAGAAGGTTTCAAGGCAACACTCATTCATGCCCAAGCTTTCCAGATATAAAGAATCACATATTCCTAAAGACATGCTAGAGAATTGTACTCTTTTTCCTTATCTTCGGTTTTGTCCCACTGGGTTTTCCGAAGAAGGTTTTAACGAGGCAACACCTCTAGTGTGCATGAAGACGAGGACTTGTTCACCAACTACTATGCTTCACAAGTCCTCTAACTCAGCCAGAAATGTCATTCTGGTCGTGGCCCTATCTATGCTTATTCTAAGTCTTATTTACTTAAGCCTTAAACCCATCTTTTATATGTTATTTTATGTTTTAGTTAATTGTGTCCTTAAGCCCAATTTTAATTATGTTGTTATTCTCTTTGGGTTATTGGCCCAGTTGTAATCTGAATAATTATAAGCCCTAGACTTAAGGCATTATATAAGCCTAAGATAGGAGAAATAATAGGACAACTCGAATTTTAATAACAAAAACCCTAGACTTCTCTTGTCTTTGACGGCTGCATCCTCCATTGGAGAGCCTCTCACGATTTCTTCTTGTCTAAGAAGAATCACCCTGGTGTATCACAAGTCTTCCGCAGCTTGTGTGGTCCTTTCAATCCACCCTTTCCACCCAATTCGCTTCTGAAGGTCTCGAACTTCTCGATCAACAGTTGCACCACCACCTTAGCTCACATCATCTGGTTTCAGAGCCTAAAAGCTCTTTAAACATCAGGTTGATTCTATCCTCTCTTTATTTTTGCGATTTGTTATTGCTTTTTCCAACAGTTTTTGGCTTTTGATTTTGTTCCTTTCTCTTTCCCCTTGAGGTTCTCGGTAAGAAGGAGAAGATTCAAGTCATCTACCACAAACAATCTACAAAAAAACAAAAAAAAAATCAGGTTCTATCATTCCATTGTTTTTTTTGTTTCATATTACAAAAAAAATTATAAGAAAATTTGCTTGTTTCATTGTTTCATATTGTTAGAAATTTTTTTTTTTAAGAAAAGAAAAACAAAAATATATCTTGTTTAGGTTGTTAAAATCAAACTAGGATTCAAATAGAAAACCTACACTGCACTTTACCCTTTCAATTAATCTTCTTGTTGCATCTCCATTTACGTAGGCATTCACGTATGGATTGTTAGTAATTAGCTTATAACATTTGCGTTGCATGTTGCTATCATTCACGAGAGTCTGCGTTTCTTTGCTGATTACGTTTGCTTAATTAATTGTCTGCATCTTCACGATATGTTAGGCTTGCATCATTGATTAATTAATGCATCATATCTTCACGTTTGCATGTTGGGCTTGCATCATTGATTAATTACTGCATCATCATTTAGCTGCTGCGATTAGGTTTAGTCAACTAGCATTGGTTCTCTCCTTTTCTTAGCTAGATTTAGTAAGTCTTTAGTTGTATAGGTTCATTGCCTATTTTTGGTAGTTTTCCTCTTTTGTTTAGGCATAGAATTAATTAGTTCCCATTTTTCCTTAGGCTAGAAATTAGTTTAGGAAGTTTACCAAAACCTCTTAGGAAGTTTTCCCTAAAACTTGTATGCATTAAATAGATTTCCTTTTTTTGTTTAAGATAATTTTCCTAATTTTTATTAGGCCATTAATAGATTTTCTTTTAAGTTTTAGGTAGTTTTCCTTTTAGGAAATAAGCTTAATTAGTTTTCTTTTTTTTAGTATAGGATAGTTGCGTAGGTAGTTTCTTATTGTTTAGTAGAAAATAAATTTAAAAAAAAAAAAAATTGACATATTTGATTTCTTATTTCTACTCATTGCATATTTTGTTTCCTTTTATTGTTGTTTCCTTTTTTTTTTTTTTTTTTAGAAATTTTTCATTTCTGGAAACTTTCCATATTTGAATAACTTCCTTTTTCGGAGTTAAATCCACCTAGTTTTCTTTGAAAGTGAACTATGTCTAGGAGTGAAGAAAAGTTTGACCCAGAACCACCAGACGTCTTTTCGGGAAATAGCAAAGATCCTGAAGACTTTCTACAATGGAAGGCCAACATGAATCATTGGCTGAGATCCAACAACATTCCCTAAGAAAAGAAGCTAACTTTTGCTGTGAAAGCGCTCACAGGGGACGCTTACCAATGGTGGCTATGGGCATGTACTCCAGACTTTTACAAAAAGCCAATATTAGATTGGGGAGACCTCAAAGGAAGGATGTATACAGAGTTTGTGCAGAAGTATCAAAAACTCAAAAACTTAAAGGCCAAGCCCCAATACCAAGCGACACAGAGTAGAGGAATAGTCTTATCCTATCAACTCAGGAGAGAGCCACCAGACATGCCCAACCTTACAAAACCGCAAACATATCGAGGTAAGACACTAGACTCTCAAAGGAGAATGAAAGCTAACTTGCTTTCTCTTGGTGCAGATTATACAGTTTCGAGGTCGAAACTTTTTCAAGAGGGAGAGAATGATGAGGACATCAAGTCAATAACAACCCAGGAGCATAGAGAAGTCACCAAGGAGCTGACCAAAACCCTGGGAGAGAACCATCCTGAGCAGACCAAAGACATAGGTCTCTTCCTTGGATCACATCGGCCCAACCAGGAGGAGTTAAGCCACAAAACAACCTTTCCCAGATTCTTGACTCATCAAGGAGTCACGGACAATTTGAATCACTTCAAACCGGATTCTGAGTTGGAATTTATAGAGGATACAAGTCGGCAAACCGGTTTCGAAGTACCATCCGAGATTGGGCCAAAGATCGAGCTGCACAGCCCAACTCACTCACAATCTAGACCTCCGACCAATTGGAGAATTTTAATGGATCACTCATGGTTTCATCAAGCTAAAGAAACCAAGAAGAATCCAAAGGAGGCCCAATTTGTCACAAAAATACAAGAACATGTCTACTTGGTTCCGTTTAAGAGAAATGCTAGACCAGATCGGTTTAGTGGCCTTCAGACCTACACTTGGCGACCAGGAGAGGAATCTAAGAATTCAGGAGAGCCATCTATAATATTACCATGCACCAGAATCCAGATAATCAGGCGAATTCTCTCTTATCTTCACTTACCATATTTGGAGCCATCTGCATTCTTACCATTTCTACATGTGCACGATTTGGAGGCATTCTCAGCATTCAAGAAGGTTTCAAGGCAACACTCATTCATGCCCAAGCTTTCCAGATATAAAGAATCACATATTCCTAAAGACATGCTAGAGAATTGTACTCTTTTTCCTTATCTTCGGTTTTGTCCCACTGGGTTTTCCGAAGAAGGTTTTAACGAGGCAACACCTCTAGTGTGCATGAAGACGAGGACTTGTTCACCAACTACTATGCTTCACAAGTCCTCTAACTCAGCCAGAAATGTCATTCTGGTCGTGGCCCTATCTATGCTTATTCTAAGTCTTATTTACTTAAGCCTTAAACCCATCTTTTATATGTTATTTTATGTTTTAGTTAATTGTGGCCTTAAGCCCAATTTTAATTATGTTTTTATTCTCTTTGGGTTATTGGCCCAGTTGTAATCTGAATAATTATAAGCCCTAGACTTAAGGCATTATATAAGCCTAAGATAGGAGAAATAATAGGACAACTCGAATTTTAAGAACAAAAACCCTAGACTTCTCTTGTCTTTGACGGCTGCATCCTCCATGATGTGAGCATAGTGGTGGTGCAACTATTGGTCGAGAAGCTCGAGACCTCCAGAAGCGAGTTGGATGAATAGAATGGATCAAAAGGACCACACAAACTGCGGAAGACTTGTGATACACCAAGAACTTCAACCCTAGGCTGAAGAACACGGCAACTCTCTTAGAAGAGGGTGGCACCGATTTTTGTAAGACACATGTCTAGGTTTAATTTTCTGAAAAGTCTATCTTATTATTACTCATAACTTAGGCTTATAGAATGCCTTAAGTCTAGGGCTTATAATTATTCAGATTACAAATGGGCCAATAACCCAAAAGAATGAAAACATAATTAAATTGGGCTTAAGGCCACAATTAATTAAAACATAACAAATGGGCTTAAAAGCCTCTAAACCATACTTAGTTTATTTTTAATAAAAATGACGCATAAGTAGGAGTTTGATAGAACGCCTTGAAGACTTGTGGAATATGGGACAGAGTGAACAAGTCTTCTTCGTCGTGCACACTAAGAGTATTGCCTCATTAAAACCTTCTTCAGAAAACCCAGTGGGACAAAACCGAAGATAGGAAAAAGAGTACAATTTCTTAGCATGTCTTTTGGTGTCTTTACCGAATGGTAATTGTAAAGACACCGGAGGTGGAAGAATCTTCAAGAAGGAACCTCCAATGTTCCTTATTTGGCTTAAATGAGCTTTGAAGGGCCTCTGCATCGTCTAGTGGGCTTTTTGACTTGGAAGCTAGATCGATGTCCTCATCATTCCCTCCCTCTTGAAATGCTTTGGTCTCCAAAGCAAACTCCTCACCTAGTCTTCGGTGGGCTGCCTCTGGGATGTCAGGTCGACGCTGAGGTTGTGCAGGTTGCATCATGACTTGATTGTTATGCGGTGATAATGATTCCTCGCTACCTGCCATGTTTTCTTTTCCAAAAAAAAAAAAAAGAAAGTCTTCGAAAATGAAAAGTTTCAAAAAAAAAAAAAAAAAAAAAAAAAAAAAAAAAAAAATTCCTAAGTTCTAATTATGCCTAAACAAATATCTAGACTAAAAAGGAAAAATTTCTATGACTTAGAAAAATTTATGGAAATCTAACTTAAGGCCTAAAACACTAAAGGAAATCAGATATCTATAACTCTAGACAAAATAAAAATTAGTTATTGGCCTAGTCTAAGTAAGGAAAACTACTTAATATATAAATCACTAGAATGGAAATCTTCTAGTACCTAAAATAAAAAAAAGGAAAATCTGACTTTTTACCCTAACTATCAGAAGGAAAGTTTCCTAATCCTAGACTCGGACTCAACCACGCAAACCCTAATGCGACGACTAGAAATAAACCTAGGACTGCTACACGACGCCCATGAACAGAGAACCTAAGACACTCGCGAACCTAGACTGACTAAAAACCGCTAGCTAGAACGAGAAACTCGAGCCCTAACAAGCAAATAGAAGCGCAATCAACTACCCTAGCCACACGCGTGAGTTCAAGAGATATTGACTCACGATTTCTCAGGATGAATAAGTGTTCTAGGTGAGTTTCTTTTACCCCTAATTCGTTTTAAGACAACCTAACCCTTTTCTTATAGTTTTCGTTTTTATAAAGGAAATCAAACAAACACAATAGAACAAGCAATAAAATTTCCTTTTTTATATATATATATATATATATGAAAAAAAAAACAAGGATTGATAGAACCTGATTTTTTTTTTTTTGTAGGGGAGACTTGATTCCTTCACCTTTTTCCGAGAACCTCAGGAAGAAAAGAGAGAAAGAGAACAAATCAGGAGCAAAAATATTTTCAAATAAAACAAAGAAAAAAATCGCTAAACAAAACAAGGATAGAATCAACCTGATGATTTAGGAGCTTTAAGCTCTGATACCAGATGATGTGAGCATAGTGGTGGTGCAACTATTGGTCGAGAAGCTCGAGACCTCCAGAAGCGAGTTGGATGAATAGAATGGATCGAAAGGACCACACAAGCTGCGGAAGACTTGTGATACACCAAGAACTTCAACCCTAGGCTGAAGAACACGGCAACTCTCTTAGAAGAGGGTGGCACCGATTTTTGTAAGACACATGTCTAGGTTTAATTTTCTGAAAAGTCTATCTTATTATTACTCATAACTTAGGCTTATATAATGCCTTAAGTCTAGGGCTTATAATTATTCAGATTACAAATGGGCCAATAACCCAAAAGAATGAAAACATAATTAAATTGGGCTTAAGGCCACAATTAATTAAAACATAACAAATGGGCTTAAAAGCCTCTAAACCATACGTAGTTTATTTTTAATAAAAATGACGCATAAGTAGGAGTTTGATAGAACGCCTTGAAGACTTGTGGAATATGGGACAGAGTGAACAAGTCTTCTTCATCGTGCACACTAAGAGTATTGCCTCATTAAAACCTTCTTCAGAAAACCCAGTGGGACAAAACCGAAGATAGGAAAAAGAGTACAATTTCTTAGCATGTCTTTTGGTGTCTTTACCGAATGGTAATTGTAAAGACACCGGAGGTGGAAGAATCTTCAAGAAGGAACCTCCAATGTTCCTTATCTGGCTTAAATGAGCTTTGATGGGCCTCTGCATCGTCTAGTGGGCTTTTTGACTTGGAAGCTAGATCGATGTCCTCATCACATGTGCTGTGCCTATCCTCCTTGTTCCTAAAAAGGATGGGACTTGGTGTATGTGTGTTGATTGCAGGGCAATGAACAACATCACGTTAAAGTATCGTCATCCTATCCCTAGATTAGATGACATGCTTGATGAACTTCATGGATCTAGGTTGTTCTCTAAAATAGACCTTAGGAGTGGTTATCACTAAATTAGGATGAAAGAAGGTGATGAGTGGAAAACCGCTTTTAAAACTAAGCATGGTCTATATGAATGGTTAGTCATGCCCTTTGGCTTAACCACTACTCCTAGTACGTTTATGAGACTTATGAATCATGTGCTTAGGGAATTCATAGGACATTTTGTGGTTGTGTATTTTGATGACATCTTAGTATATAGCAAGACCTTAGAAGAACATGTGCAACATCTTGAACTTGTTTTAGAAGTGCTTAGGAAAGAGAGGCTTTATGCTAATATGAAGAAATGCACTTTTGGAACAGATAACATTGTTTTCCTAGGTTTTGTAGTAAGTGCTGCAGGTGTGACAGTGGATGAAGAAAAAGTCCGAGATATACGAGATTGGCCTAGTCCAAAGACCGTGGGGGAAGTCCGCAGCTTCCATGGACTAGCAGGCTGTTATAGGCGTTTTGTAAAGGACTTTAGTACTTTGGCAGCCCCATTAACTGAGGTGATCAAGAAGGATGTGGGATTTAAATGGGGAAAGGAACAGGAGGAAGCGTTCCAGCTGCTTAAGGACAAGCTCACTAATGCACCTTTGTTGCCTTTGCCTAATTTTTCTAACACATTTGAAATTGAGTGTGATGCCTCAGGTGTTGGTATATGAGCTGTTCTTATGCAGGACCGTAAGCCCATAGCTTATTTCAGTGAAAAACTTGGAGGAGCTAGCCTTAACTATCCAACATATGATAAGGAGTTGTATGCTCTTGTCCGTTCCTTGCAAACTTGGCAACAGTACTTGTGGCCCAAGGAGTTTGTGATACACACGGACCATGAGTCGCTCAAGCACCTTAAAAGCCAACATAAGCTCAACAAACGTCATGCCAAGTGGATGGAGTTCATAGAAACATTTCCATATGTCATAAAATACAAGCAAGGCAAAGAAAACATGGTAGCCGATGCCTTGTCACGCAGGTATGCACTTTTATCTACCCTAGAAGTTAAACTTATGGGATTTGAACACATGAAAGATTTGTATAGCACTGACCCAGACTATGGAAAAATCTATAAGTCTTGCCTTAAGAATCTTACAGGTCGCTATTTTGTGCAAGATGGCTACTTATTCTTTGAGAACCGCTTGTACGTCCCATCTTGTTCCATGAGGGAGTTATTTGTTCGTGAGGCCCATGCTGGTGGACTCATGGGACACTTTGGCGTGTCCAAGACTTTAGCCGTGATGCATAAATACTTTTACTGGCCACACATGAGGAAGGATGTTAAGAGAATTTGCAGCCGGTGTGTTAAGTGTAAGCAGGCTAAGCCCATGATTCAGCCCAACGGTTTGTATCATCCCTTACCTATCCCGGATCATCCTTGGGTTGATTTGTCCATGGACTTTATCTTAGGATTGCCTAGGACACGAAATGGAAAAGATAGCATTTTTGTTGTTGTTGATAGGTTTTCCAAGATGTCCCATTTCATAGCATGTAAGAAAACGGATGATGCATTACATGTGGCTAACCTGTTCTTTAAGGAAATAGTTAGGTTTCATGGTATGCCTAAGACTATTGTTTCTGATAGGGACACCAAGTTCTTGAGTCATTTTTGGCGCACTTTATGGTCTAAGTTAGGCACCTAGTTGTGTTTTTCTACCACATGTCATCGTGAGAGTGACGGCCAAACTGAGGTTGTTAATAGGACTTTAGGTTCCCTATTGCGTGCATTTGTAGGAAAGAACCTTAGAACTTGGGAAGATCATTTGCCTCATGTAGAATTTGTATACAATCATTCGGTACATTCAGCATCTAAGCATTCACCATTTCAGATTGTTTATGGCTTTAATCCTATATCACCTTTGGATCTAATGCCTTTACCCTTGAGTGAGTGTGCTAGCCTTGATGGAGAACAGAAGGCTCATTTAGTTAAGCAAATACATGAAAAGGCCAGAGTCAATATTCAGGCCAAAACCAAAAAGTATGGCGAAGCCGTTGACAAACAACGGAGGAAGCTTACTTTCAAGCCAGGAGACCAGGTCTGGATATACATACGCAAGGACCAGTTCCCTGAAGAACGCCGATCCAAGCTGATGCCGAGGGTGGATGGACCGTTCACAGTGGTCAAGCGCATCAATGACAATGCCTACCAACTTGACTTGCAAGGTAAGTTTTCCGTAAGCTCATGTTTCAATATTACTAATTTGATTCCTTTTTGTGCAGATGGACCGGATTTGAGGTCAAATCCTCTTCAAGAGGGAGGGGATGATGTGAGCATGGACGCTAGACCGGACCAACCGGTCGCTGGAACGCACGCTGACCCGGACGGACACCAACACGCTGGCCCGGACGATGTATCGGAAAAGAACATTGAGCAGCCGGATGGATGCCTGGATGATGGTCCCGGACAAATGCATGAGTGGAAGGATGGCTGGCCATCGCCCCACGCCCCGGCCAGTGCCCCGACCAAGGCATCGACCCACGCCTCGGCCAGTGCCCCGACCAAGGACTCAACCTGCGACCCAACCAAGACTTCACCTAGCCTTGTACCGGATCCATGGACCGTTCCACCTGGTCCCATGACCCGATCTCGGACCAAGGCTCTCCAAGACTCCATTGGGTAATTTCTGACCCATTCTTTTTCTCATATTTTTTAAGCCCATTTTAATTTGTCTTTGGGCTTATGTGATTGAGATTATTGGTACACTTGGTTCCCTTTTCCCATGTGAGGTTTTTTCCTTTGGGTTTTTCTCACATGGGTTTTTAATGGGGCTTGGTGCATCATTAAAAGGAACGAACCCATAAGACCTTAGACATATTTTAATGGCATTTCTTCACGGCCCGGCCCATCTTCCTTTTGGCGTGTGCATTTACGTGTTTTGACCACCTTGTAATCTGTATGGTCTTTGTCTTGAATGCTTGGATTTATGTGCCAATCATGCAAGTTACTTTGACCATGCAATTTGAAAATTTGGATGTATATCTTTCAGGCCATGGCCATTGTAATGTTTCAATCGATTTTTAATTAAGAACTTTTCATTCTAAAAGTGTTCTTGATCGATTCATCTTGTTCTTGCAAACCCCTTTCTAGTGTGTAATATCTAGATTGCTAGTTTGTAAAATCCTTGTTTGGATCCGGTGTGTCATATCCTGATCAAAACAAGTTGGTGATTCAAAGTCTTCCACCCCTTTGGAATCTCACCATTTGTTTCACTCTATAACTACCTTGTCATTCGTTTTCATCTAAACCCAACTCGCTATCCTATCAATCCCATTGATTTCCCATCTTTGACAAGTCATAGACCTCCATCTCATCGATACAAACCTTCCGCCTACGGCTCACCCTGTTTCCGGTCTTGGATCCATGCGTCCACTCCTACCAGGACCACGTCATCCATCTATCTAAAGCTTGGCCTTATGACCATTCCATAACAATGATCCCAACAAGGAGTGTTATACTCTTTTTTTCTAGAAAATGTTTTGTCCCAATTAGGTTTTCCTTCTTTAAATTTTTAATGAGTTAATGCTTCATGGTTGCAAGCTTAGGCATTCTCCATGTCCTAAGCTTGAGAGTGAGTGTTGGAATGAAAAAGAAACAATGAAGGAAGAAAGCCTTTAACACTTGTATTAAAAGCGTGTGTAGTCTAAGTCTAAGGGGAGTGTCTAAGACTTGTTTGTGTTCTAGTATTATGTTATCCTTGTAGCCATTCATGTATAAGGCAATCCTTGTATCCAAACAAGCCTAGAATAGATTAGTATAAATAACTATCTCTCTCCTCACTTGTAATTTAGAAACTATTATTCTCTTTTTCTTAATACAATCATTCTTCTTTCTCTCTAATCTCTCTAATCTCTCTAATCTCTCATTCTCTCATTGTCTAATTCTACAAATCTCTTAATCTCATATTCTTTCAATATCGAGACATTTCTCTACGTTATCAAGTACAAAAAGGGAACAGAAAACGTTGTGGCTGACGCCCTATCCCGCAGATACAGTCTCATTCACGTCATGGATTCAAAGGTTATGGGTTTTGAGATGATCAAAGAGCTGTATGCTGAAGACGCCGACTTCACTCAGGCCTACCAGGAGCACGACAAGGGCACCTACAGTAACTTATATCTGTTTGACGGGTTCCTTTTTAAGAACAAGCGTCTCTGCATTTCGAGAGGATCGATTCAAGAGCTACTATTGAGAGACGCCCACGGAGGAGGCTTAATGGGTCATTTCAGAATTGACAAGACATTAAGCATGCTTAAGGAGCATTTCTACTGGCTCCACCAGAACGAGATGAAGAGGCTCACTGAGCTAAGTGACTTATCTGCAAATGGGCTAAATCCAAGCTGCATCCGCAAGGTCCTGACATGGCGTTACCAGTTCCTTCTGCGCCCTGGACAGACATCTCCATGTAATTTGTACTTGGCCTGCCGAAAATCAACCACAAGGACCCCATCTTTGTAGTGGTCGACCGATTTTTCAAGATGGCGCATTTCATCGCATACAACAAGACCAATGACGCAAGCTAGAATTCCGACCTATTCTTCAAGGAAATAGCACAAATGCACGGCATTCCCAAGACAATTGTGTCCAACAGCGACACCAAGTTCCTCAACTACTTTTGGCGAGCCTTGTGGCGCAAGTTAGGGACCAACCTCTTGTTTTCTACAGCGTACCATCCACAAACTGACGGATAGACAGAGATGGTCAACTGGACATTGTCCCAGACACTGAGATCAACAATTGAAAGAAACTTGAAGAACTGGTTGGAGTGCCTTATGTATGTCGAGTTCGCCTACAACAGGGCTACACACTCCGGAACAAAGCGTTTTCCATCTGAAGTTGTCTATGGCTTCAACCCGACCACACCAATCGAGTTCACACCCATTCTGATGAGATCCTTCAACGAGAAGGATGCTCAACCCAAGACCGGCAACAAGCTGACTCGTGGAAGATGAAGGGTTGGAAGGTCAATCGTTTGTGGGATGGAAAGTACTGAACAACAATGTATGATTTGATCATGCGGATGAGTTTGGAGGCTAGTGGATCAATTGGAATCCAACCAAGGAGATGGGAGAGCCTTGATTATTCCGACTTGAACCTCATAGGATATGACACACCTAGCAAGCTCAAGGATTTCACAAAATGGCCTATAGATACTACACACTATAAGGAGTTTTGGCGAGAATATAAGTGATCAAACTTTCAAGTGAGTAAGAAAAGACATTCAACAAGAAAATTCGATAAACCCTTCAAGTGTGGCCACGGCCAAGTATAAATAGAGGTTACAAGAGGGCAGTGGTCAAGAAATCAAATCCATGCATGTAAAGCATGAATTTTCTGCCAAAGACCACACGGAAAACAACAATTATTTATGACATTTGACCATGTTTGAATTCGCAAACAATAAGAATGAAATGGGCCAGCCCAAACTTACTAATCCATAATCCAAAATTTGCCATGGGCTATAGACAAAGATCCTTAGAATTTCATTCAGGCCTCATCAAAACCTTGGTGAGAAAAACCAAATGGGAAAAACCTCACCAAGGGAAAAGAGTACCAAAATGAGAACTCTTCCCTTTTATCTAAGTCAAACGGCTTGGATAAGGACCAGCAAACCTGAGCTGGAAGATGGTGGTGAAGCCTTGAGGACAAGAACTTCAACAGCTTGCTTAAGTTCCTTGGTTCTGGCGCAAGTCAACGGTCCAGCTGGAATGGTCCATGGGTCGATGGTCCATGGTCGAGTGAAAGTCCGGTCGATTTCGAGTCTTGGTCAAGTCGAGGTCTGGTCGTGGTCGAGTTTTGGTCGAGTCGAGGTCCGGTCGTGGTCGAGTCTTGGTCGGAACCGGGTCGAAGACGGTCCACAATGATGGTGGAGGTCAGGGTTAGATGATTGAACATGGCCGGGGTCGGTCATTGGTACGATTTTCTGGTCGGGCTGGGTCGTCCATAGGTCGCTTGTCCGTTCGTCCGGCTTCTCGTCCCGGTACATGTTCGGATGATCGTTAGGGTGACCGTCCGGATGGTCGTCCGGGTTTGCGTCTGTGTGTCGGTCTGATACATCCCGTAGATCGTCCTTCCGTTCATCCCAAACCTCAATTCTCAGCCTGATCGTCTGTTCGACCACATGGTCGTCCGTGGTCAAACCAGGGTCGTCCTTCCTGGTCAGGGTCACATCATCCCCTCCCTCTTGAAGAGGATTTGACCTTAAATCTTGTTTATATGCACAATAGAGAAGCAAGTCAGTAACATTAAAACTTGAACTGATTGGATACTTACCTTGTAGATCCAGCTTGTAGGCATTGTTATTGATTCGGCCGACTACAGTAAACAGGTCATCCACCCTTGGCAACAACTTAGACCGTCGCTCAACTGGAAACCGGTCCTTCCTATGATAGTTCCACACTTGGTCGCCTGGTATGAATATGACTTCTTTGCGGTTCTTATTGGCAGCCTTAGCATATTGCATAGTCCTTGATTCAATGTTCTTGCGGGCTTCTTCATGGATCTTCTTAACTAACTTTGCCTTTTGTTCACCGTCCAAACTAGTTCTCACACTCAATGGAAGAGGAATCAAATCCAATGGTGATACAGGGTTAAATCCATAAACAATTTGGAAGGGAGAAAATTTAAAGAAGCTGAATAAACGGCATGATTATAGGCAAACTCAATGTGAGGTAAGCTATCCTCCCATGTTCTAATATTTTTACCCACAAATGATCGCAACAAAGAACCTAAGGTTCTGATGAGGACATCGAGCCAGTCATTGCACCGGTCATTCCACCTGGACCCCTTATGCGGTCCAAGAGGAAAGCTTTAGGAGACAAGCTCAGCATGCTATTGGAGAGTGGAACCAGAGAAGACCCTGAGCTGACCCAGACAACCAGCCCACGAGCAGCCGTCCATACGTCCAGCCCGGTTCACGCATCCGACCAGACCGGTCCGGTCCTTGCACCCACGTCCGGACCTCCATTCCAGCTTGCACCATGGAGGTTCCTTCTAGAAGACTCTTCCTCCTCTGGTGTCTTTACCATTACCATTCGGTAAAGACACCAGAAGTCTTTCTAGGAAATTGTACTCTTTTTCCTATCTTCGGTTTTGTCCCATTGGGTTTTCCGAAGAAGGTTTTAATGAGGCAATACTCTTAGTGCGCAAGGTTTGAAGACTTGTTCACAAATCCATTTCATTCACAAATCTTCAGGCGAATTCTGAGCCTAAGTATTATTGGGCTTTCTATCTTATTTCTGTTTCTTTTAGACTAAGTGTTTAAATTGGGTTTAAGTCATGTTGACTAATTAGGGCCCAGTATTTATTTTAATTGTCAATAAGTGAACTACATGTTGTTTTAATCTCTGAAAGGTTAAACGCTTTGTAGTTTACCCTGTAACAAGGCATTATATAAGCCTTCTTGTTTACCTTTAATGAAATAACAAGCATTTTGACAAAAACCTAAAGACCTTTAGTCTAAAAGTAGCCACCAGCAACTCTTGCTTGCAGCCGTGTTCTTCAAACTTGTTGGTTGAAGTTCTTGGAGTATCACAAGCCCCTTTCACAGCTTGTGTGGTCCCTTCGATCCACCCCTTCACTTCCATCGAATTATGTCCATTAACCTGAGATTCTCGGTGAAAAGACAGCCCACCTAAGTTCTTACATCATCTGTTATCAGAGCTTAAAGCTCCTGCTCATCAGGTGGATTCAATCCTTTCATTTATATTTTGGCAATTTCTTTATTGTTTTGTTCAACAGTTTTGGCTTTTGATTATGTTTCTTTCTCTTTCCGCTGAGGTTCTCGGTAAGAAGGAGAGGAAGCAAGTCACATACCACAAACATCCTACAAAAAAAAAAAAAAAAATCAGGTTCTATCATTCCTTATTCTTATTTTAAATTCAAAATAAAAAATAGAGGAGAAATTGTTTGTTTTTCTTGCTTGTTGGTTGCTAGAAATTATTTTTTTTTTTAAAGAAAAGAAGAAAACAAAATATTATTTAGGTTGATTAAAAATAATCTAGAGCTTTTAGAAACCCACCTAGAACACCATTCACATACCTGAAATCCTTAAGGAGTTGTGTTGTTTGTTCCTTGATAGGTTTCCCTTAGTGTCCCGGTCATAGCCTGTCCCGCGTATGTGCCGAGTTCACATCCGCTCCCTAGGTTAGTTGTCCGAGCTAGCGTCCTTACCGAATTGTGTCCGCGTGTGTTTGTTATTCTACGTCTAGGGTTCTTTGAGTTTGTGTCGCGTCCTAGCTCTAGGTTCTTTTGTTCGCGTCAGTGTGTTCTGCGTCTTGGGCTGCTTAGTTTGCTGGTCTCCAAGATGCGTCCAGCCCTTAGCGTCCCGCTCGTAGTTGCTTGTGTCCCACGTCTGGTTACCTAGTTACTTGCCTCGCGTGTGTAGTTTAGGTCGTTTCGTAGGTTTAGCGTGCCCCGCGTCCAGCTTTAGGCTTGTCCTAGGTAACGTGTCCCGCGAGTGTTGTTCGTCCAGCTCGCGCAAGGTCTTAGGTTTAGCTCTAGGGAGTATTCGTGTCCCGCTCGCGTTCTTGCTCGGTTTAGGTCGCCTTTTGTTCGACCCGCGTGTAGCACCTAGGCGTGAGTTCCCAACCGCGGTCGAGGTTTAGATTATCCGAGGTAGTGTGCTAGCGTCCGCCTTAGGCTAGTCTCGTGTACAACCTGGTCCGAGTCTAGTTCTAGGCTAGGTCAGCCGTTCGCATAGTCTCACGCGGCTAGGGTTAGGGTTTCGTTAGTGTCTAGATTCTAGTTTTAGTCTTTAGGAAATTTTCCCTATTATTTAGTATTAATTTAGATAGTTTCCTTAAGTTTCTAGGCCATAAATTAGTTTAGGAAATTTTCTAGATATTTATTAGGCATTTATTTAGTTTCCTTTAGTTTTTAGGAAATTTCCATTTAGGAATAGGTAATATATTTTTTTAGGATATTTTTCATCTTTTTAGGTTTCCTTTTTTAGATATAGGATATTTTCCTTTATTGATTGTTTCCTTTTGTGTGTAATTAGTTTAATTATTATATAAATAAAAATAAAATCTGTGGAAATTTTCCAATTAGGGAAAGTTTCCATAATCTGCAAGTTTCCTTTTCGGGAAACTTTCCATTTTTAGAAATTTCTTTTTCTCGGAAAAGGAAATATGTCAGGGCAAGACGAGTCTACGTCAGGGAAGCCAACCAAACAATGATTCAGATATTGCAAGATTTGATTGCCCAGATGTCTACCTTCTCGACCCACCTCGAGCGGTTAGGACAACCTGCACCGGCACCCACTGCAGCACCTGCCGCGCCTCCCTTTCATCAGGATCGACCACCCATGGGTCGATATCAATACTACGACGACGAGCCACCACCACCCCCACGTCGTCCAGCAGCTCACTATCCGGAGGTCAAGATGAACCCATCTCCCTTCTCGGGCAAACTTGATCCCGAAGAATACCTGGACTGGGGGAGACGCATGGAGCTTATCTTCGAGGACTACAACTACGACGATCCCCGAAAGGTTATCTTTGCGACAGTGCAATTCATAGACCATGCACTAGCATGGTCGGATCGAGAAGTCACCGCCCGTAGACGAGCTCATATAGGTTCCGTGACTTCATGGGTCGAGCTGACCCAGATCATGAGGCGACGATACGTGCCGCCCCACTTCCACCGCGAGCTTCAGCGACGTCTCACTCGCAAGACGGTGTCCGAATACTTTGATGAATTCGAGCACCTCCGCAACCGACTCGATGTAGAAGAGTCTGAGGAGAGCCTTATGGCCCAATTCATTGACGGCTTGCAGGAGTTAACTGCCAGAAAGATTGAGATGCAGCCTTACCTAGCAGTCCAGATTGAGATGCAGCCTTACCTAGCAGTCCAGATCGAGAAGTGCCATAAGCGGAAGCTTGCCGCACCTTCCCGACCCAAGAACACGTGGAACACTGGTTCCAAACCTTTCGAGAGGACGACTCAGCCCATTGACCCACGGCTTAAAGGCAAAGTCGTCGCCTCCAGCTCAGCCCTTAGACAGGCCCCTTCAGCCTCTAGACCACCCAGCACCACGACCCCTTCCCAGCCTCAGCGGAGCAGCGAGATCGTCTGCTTCAAATGAAAAGGCAGAGAACACATGTCCCGGGATTGTCCCACTCAACGGACAATGGTACTCACTGCTTCCGGAGATTATGAATCCGAAGATGAACAAGAGGAGCAAGCATTTCTGACCCATCAGTCCGACGAGGACATTGAGTATGCTGATTTTGGAGAAATGCTTATGATCCGACGCGTTCTTAGCTCGAGATTCGAGTCAGAGGAAGGAGAACAACGAGAAAACATTTTCCATTCCAAATGCACCATACTTGGGAAAGTGTGCTCGTTGATCATCGACGGAGGATCCTGTACAAATGCCGCTAGTAAATACATGGTGGAGAAACTGGGATTGCCCGTGACCAAGCATCCCAAGTCCTACAAGCTCCGATGGCTGAACAACAAGACAGAGTTATACATCTCGGACCAAGTAAAGGTCTCTTTCAGCATCGGCAGATACCAGGACCAGGTCACCTGCGACGTCGTCCCGATGTCAGCTGGACATCTTCTGCTCGGACGACATTGGCAATTCGACCAAGAGACTACACACAACGGATGAACCAACTTATACTCGTTCATCAACGACAAGCATAAATACAAATTAGCCCCAATATCTGCACACGCTGTCCAAGAGATGCAGTCCAAGATGGCGAAAGATCAACAAGCCAGAAAGGAGAATTTTCTGATAAATGTGGAAGACATGCGGAAAGCCACTTGCACCGCAGGCACTCAGGTCGTCTTGATGCTCTACAGATAGAGTTTACACACGGCTGGAACTGAGACTCCCCTACCTGCCGAGATCTGTGCTCTATTAGACAAGTATACAGACGTCTTCCCAAATGAGATCCCAGCCGGCCTCCCACCTCTCCGCGGGATCGAACACCACATTAACTTCATCCCCGGAGCTCAATTACCTAACCGTCCGGCCTACAGAGTAAACCCCGAGGAGGCTAAAGAATTAGAACGACAAGTCCATGACCTCATGGCTCAAGGATACGTTCGTGAGAGCCTCAGCCCTTGTGCCGTTTCGGTTCTTCTGGTACCCATTAAGGACGGATGTTGGAGGATGTGCGTCGACTGGCGCGCCATCAACAACATCACTATTAAGTATCGGCACCCGATCCCACGACTGGACGACATGCTAGACGATCTCAGCGGAGCCGCAGTCTTCTCCAAAATCGATCTGAAAAGTGGATACCATCAAGTGAGGATGCGAGAGGGAGATGAATGGAAGACTGCCTTCAAGACCAAGCAAGGTCTTTATGAGTGGCTAGTAATGCCATTTGGCCTATCAAACGCGCCCAGTACCTTCATGCGACTTATGAACGAGGTTCTTCGCCCGTTCATCGGCAAGTTTGTAGTGATCTACTTCGACGACATTCTCGTCTACAGCACGACCTACCGAGACCACCTGGAGCACTTAAAGGCCGTGATCACCACCATGCAAGAGAGCAGCTGTACGCCAACCTCAAGAAATGTACATTCTGCACCGACCAAATTGTTTTCCTTGGTTTCGTCGCAAGTTCCCAGGGACTTCGGGTGGACGACGAAAAGATCAAGGCCATCCAGGATTAGCCCACACCGACGACCGCCAGTCAGGTCCGCAGCTTTCATGGACTCGCCAGCTTCTACCGATGGTTCGTCCGAGACTTCAGCACGATTGCTGGTCCGTTGACCTCGACGATCAAGAAGAACCAGGACTTCTGTTGGGGACCCGAGCAAGACAAGGCCTTCCAGCTCCTCAAGGAATGCCTTACTCACGCCCCAGTCCTCGTGCTACCAGACTTCACGCAGACATTCGAGGTCGAGTGTGATGCTTCAGGCATTGGCATTCGAGCCGTCCTTACCCAAGGCGGACGACTAGTCGCCTACTTCAGTGAGAAGTTAAGTGTAGCTGCACTTAACTATCTGACCTACGACAAGGAACTCTATGCCCTTGTCCGTGCCCTAGAAAACTGGCAGCATTATTTGCTTGCCCGTGAGTGCGTCATTCACACCGATCATCAGACGCTCCAGCACCTCCGTGGACAGTCCATGTGTTACAGGCCAAGCCATCTGGTCAAGGAAGTGGTCGGAATGGTGGACGGGACAACCGAAAAGAAGAGCCGGTACGGACGGGTTCTAAACACTAGCGTACAGTCTCGGTCAAGGAAGAGCACGAACAAAGCCGGCCCGTTGGGGTTTGGGACTGTAGCCGGGGGCTTAGGAACTGGTTGTGAACACAAACGAGCAGTGACCTCGCGGACGTAGGCCTGAACTGCCGGACGATGATTCGGTCGTGAAAATGCGAGCGCCTGGTTGTACGGGACGGTCGTGGAAGCGAACGGCTGGTCGGTGCAATGGAACAAGGTGGAACGAAGAGGGTTCTTTTGACACGATTTGGACGATGATTGAGGGCAACTCACCAAGCTATGTCTGGCTTGGATACAGCCTTCCTTGAAGAGAGACACACTCAATCTTCATAGGAACTCTCTTCTCACTTGGAGACACACTCACACTCAAGGAAGAAGGAAAAGACCTAAGCGGCCGTGAACTATGTTTTTAAGTTCTAAAATTTCTCCATAGAAATGAATAAGAGTTTGCCTTTTATAGGCTACATTAGTGACCTAGTTGACCACAAGACTCGTGGTCAACATTTCTAAAACCCAAAATAAAAACTAAGTCTTTTAAAAGGAGTACAAACCATAATGCAAAGGCTAAACAATGCCTAAGATAGGATCAAGCCTAATTGATTTTAAATGGACATATCCAACTTAAAAATCAATGGGACACTAGGCTTGATGCCTTAGACTTTCAGGTCTCATTAAAAACCTTTCCAAGAACCCATTATGGTAAACTTAGAAAGGAAAAGAGTACCTTAATCGCCTAAGGTCTTTTAGGGGATGTCCTTACCCGTGGATAGTAAGGACACACAAGACCTTATCCCTAAGGCTGTGTGCATGGGTGCTCTGGTCAGGAACATCCAGCTGATCAACGTCTAGAGACTGTCCAAAGTCTTCAGTCTCCTCTTCCTCTCCATGACCGGATGCATGGGCTAGATTGGCTTCAGCTTGGTCTTTATGGGGTCGATCATCCTTGCTCATATCTTGAGCTCTTTGGGCAGTCCTACTCCTGGTCATGACGCGGTGAGACACATATGGAGTGGTCTGAACATCATCCTCCAAATACCGAGTCGGTGTGGCTTGGATGACCCCATCATCCCCTCCCTCTTCAAGTGCTTTGGTCTTCAAAGAGCCAACATCCTGTACATCAAAGGGAGATAAATCAGAAACATTAAAGGACGAAGACACATTATACTCACCTGGTAGCTTGAGCCTATAGGCGTTGTCATTGATGCATTCCACCACTTTGAATGGCCCATCTCCTCTGAAATCCAGCTTGTGCTTTCGCTTGTTAGGAAAACGCTCTGGCCTTAGGTGTAACCACACCCAATCTCCTGGTTGGAACACCAGCTGCTTCCTCTTCTTGTTGATCCTGGATCGGACTTGGTCGTTCCTCTTCTCAATCTTACCATGCACTTGTTCAAATATCCTCTTCATGGCTGCGGCTTTAGCTTTTCCTTCAAGGTCCATGGTCTCGGTCGGTGGCCACCACCATGAGCTTCCTCCACAAGTAACTCCCTCATTGAACATTGGGGTATGCACAATCGTTTGTCTTTGAAAAGGAACCCATCATGGAGAAACAACCGCGTGTAAGCTCCTGTCCCATGCTCCTCATAGGCTGTCTTAAGGTCAGGGTTTTCAGGGTACATGGTCTTCAGATGTCCAAATCCCAAGACCTTAGCATCCATTGTAGATATTAAAGCGTGCCTCCTTGACAGAGCATCCACCACTACATTATCCTTTCCCTTCTTGTATTTTATCACATAGGGAAAGGTCTCTATATACTCTAGCCACCTAGCATGCCTCTTCTTCAATGCGATTTGGCCTCTGAGGTGTTGCAAAGTCTCATGGTCTGTGTGGATCACACACTCCCTAGCCAAGAGGTAATGTTGCCACGTTTGCATCGCCCGGACCAATGCATACAATTCCTTGTCATAGGCTGGGTAGTTCAGGGTAGCACCGGTCAACTTCTCACTAAAATAGGCCACTGGTCTTCCCCCTTGAGTCAGAACCGCTCCTATGCCTACCCCGGAGGCATCACACTCCACTTCAAAGGTCTTCTCAAAGTTGGGTAAGGCGAGGATAAGTGCATGGGTCAGTTGGTACTTGAGCTCCAAGAAGGCTCCTTCTTGAGCTTCTCCCCATTCAAAACCAGTGTTCTTCTTGATCAGGGATTTTAATGGAGAAGCCAAAATGCTCAAATCCTTCACAAAGCGTCGGTAGAAGCTGGCCAATCCATGGAAGCTTCGGACTTAACTGATTGAGGTCGGTCTAGGCCAGCCAAGTATGGCTTCTATCTTCTCCACATCCACTCTGAGTCCCTGTGAGCTAACCACAAAGCCAAGGAAAACAACTTCATCTGTGCAAAAGTTGCATTTAGACAAATTTGCAAACATGCATTCCTTCCTAAGAGTTTCTAAGACTTGTTCCAAGTGCAGCACATGATAAGATAAGCAGGAGCTATAAATCAAAATATCATTAAAATAGACAACTAAGAACTTGCCCATGATCATGGTGCATGAGGCGCATGAAAGTGCTTGGGGCATTGGAGAGGCCGAATGGCATGACTAGCCACTCATACAAGCCATGCTTGGTCTTGAAGGCGGTCTTCCACTCATCCCCTTCTCTCATCATCACTTGATGATATCCACTCTTCAGGTCCACCTTGGAAAAGATGGTTGTTCCACTCAGCTCATCCAACATGTTGTCTAGCCTTGGGATTGGATGGTGGTATTTGATAGTGATGTTGTTGATGGCTCGGCAATCAACATACATCCTATAGGAGCCATCCTTCTTGGGCACAAGGAGCACAGGCACGGCACTTGGGCTTAAGCTCTCCCTCACATATCCCTTGGCCATGAGGTCTCGGACCTGAGCCTCAAGTTCTTTAGCCTCCGCGGGATTGACTTGGTATACGGGCCGGTTTGGGAGTTGTGCTCCAGGGATGAAGTCAATTTGGTGTTCTATGCCTCTCAAAGGGGGCAATCCAGCTGGTATCTCCTCAGGGAAGACATCCTTGTACCTGTCAAGTAAAGTTCGGATTTCCCTTGGCAAGACCACGTTAATACGTTCAACATTCAACAGATCCTAGTAAACTATCAAAACAACCTTGTTGGAATGAAGAAGAAGTGATGAATTTATGAAAGCCTTTATGTCTAGTTAAAAGGCGATTTATATGTGTGTAAAAGGGAGAGTCTAAGGCTTGTTTGTATTATAGATTTATGTTATCCTTGTAAGCCACTTAAGTATAAGGTTATCCTTGTATCCAAACAAGCATAGACTAGTATAGTATAAATACCTTACTCCCTTCACATTTTGTAAGTAAGAATTCATAATTCTCATTTTCTAATAAAACAATTCTTTTTCTCTAATTCTCTAATTCTCTCTAATCTCTCATTCTCTCATTCTACAAATCTCTTAAACTCATAATCTTTCATGGTATCAGAGCCAGGTTACATCAAATCTGGGAAATTTTCATCATTCTTTCATTGATTTCACAAGAATTCTTCTTGTTCTTCATCTGTTTCTGGATCAATTTCGAACGTCATCTTGCAAATCAAATTCCGATCAATCCACGACTCCAATTGACGATCGGCTTTCTCTGGAGTGTGTATCGGCGAATTCCGTTTCCATAGCCACCAAGATCGTATCATTTAGCCCAGGCAATCAAAAGATACGAATTTTCTTCCAAAAGGTGTTCGTGATCGTGTTTGTTTCGAACCTCTACATTACCCAGGTCTTCTCGACGTCAATATTTCGTCAAATCGTGAATTTCAAAAGCCTAAACTCAAGCCCCTTGAGTCTAGTTTCTGTTTAAAGAAAGCAGAACTCGATTCCATTGCGTTTTAAAGGTTTTCTTGAAGTTTTACTGAAAGTCGTTTGAAAATACCTGTGTCAAGAATCTGATGTTATAATTCTAAGATTTTCTTAGTTTTCTTTAAAGTTTTAATTCTGGAAAGTTTAAGAAGTATCTTGTGAGGGTTCTTACGAAATTTCAAGTCAATCCAATAGGTTTAGGATTTCAAGATTGATTTTCTTGAATTGCTTATTCAGTTTTGGAAGTCTTAAAATTTGATTTCTTGAATTTATCAAATGTTCTAGGGATTAAATTCGAATTTTCTTTAATTGAATCTTGATAAAGTCAGAATTAATATTCTTAATCTGTTACAATTCTTGTTACTAAGAGTTGTTAGGATTAGTTAAAGGTAGTTGTAGGTTGTTGAGGTTAGTTACAAGTGGTTGAACTTACTTGAAGTACAAGTAACTTGGTAAATTCTTTTGTTTTTCTTGCCTTGCTGGATTATACTGTCACGGCTCTCGTTTGTTTTTCTTGGTGTGGCTGTGTCCGTGTGCAGGAACCATACCTGTCCCGACCAAGGCGTGACCATTCCGACCAAGGCGAGACCATTTCGGACAATACTTGTTCCGACCAAAGCGCAACCAGCCACTGGAATTTGTGAGCAGCGTGTCCAAAATTGTGACCACACGTGACCAAGCGACCTGGTGGCCAGCAGTCTTGAGCGTGACCAGCTGATTCAGTGATCTACACGCCTACACTGACCAAGTTGTGACCAGCGGTTTATTCCGAAGCTGTGAATAGCCGGCTTCATACTTACCTTGACCAAAGGTTCTGTCTTGTATCACAATTTCTTACCTGATTTACTAACCTAGTCTGTCTATTAAGCATGGAGATTCAGACATCTCTTAGACCTCCAGTCATTCTACATGGAGCAAATTATCTCTTATGGTCTAGGACCATGAAAACCACTTTAGGTGGTAAAGGTCTTTGGAACCACATTGCCACAAATGGCATTGAGGACAATGAAGTGGCTGAAGTGAGTGATGCAGCTCAAGCCAAATGGTACCAAGAAGATCAGTTGGTACTTTCTATTTTACAAAATTCTCTAGCTAGTGATCTTTTAGAAGCTTATTCTTTTTGTGAAAATGCAAAAGATCTATGGGACACTTTGCTTAAGGTGTATGGTAACACTACTAACCTTTTGAGAATTTTTGAAGTGAAGAAAGCTTTGAATGAATTAAGGCAGGAGGATGCTGAATTCACAAAGCACTATGGCTCATTCAGAGCTTTGTGGGCTGAGCTAGACATGCTAAGGCCAGCCACTATTGAACCACTTGTACTCCTTGAAAGAAAAGAACAAGATAAGGTGTTTGGGTTACTTTTAACTCTTAATTCTACTTACTCAGATCTTATTAAGCATATTCTCAGGTCTGATATGTTGCCTAGCTTGGAGGAAGTGTGTGCTCAAATTCAAAAGGAGCAAGGATCACATGGATTGTTTGGCAACAAAGCTGAACTAGTAGCTGCTCACAAAAGTTTCTTTAGGCCAACAAATGCATCTAAGAAGAGGAGGCCATTTTGTGATCATTGCAAGAAGGAGGGACATGCAAAGAAGGATTGCTGGGAACTTCACCCTCATCTTAAACCCTCTTGGGCTTTACGCCCACCACAGCAGTCGGCCATCTCCTCAGCCAAGCAAGCTCACGGTTTGGTGTCCTCAAAGGCCGCCTTATGTAGCCATTCTCCTTCTCAATCAGGCGCCAACAATACTATGTCACAAACATCAGATTTTGTGACAAAATCAGACTTGGAAGCTCTCATTAAGGCAATAAAGGAGAGCAATGTGATGGGTAAAACTTTTCATGCTTCTTTTCAAACATCTTATACATCTAATGCTTCTAAATCCTTGGTTGTTGATTCTGGTGCTTCTCATCACATGATTAGTGATCTAGATTTACTAGAAAATGTAGAACCTGCCCTAGGGAATGTTCTTATTGCAAATGGAATCAAAGTACCAATCAAAGGCATAGGAAAATTGAAATTGTTTGATAAAGAATCTAAGGCCTTCTATATGCCTTCATTTACCTCCAACTTGCTCTCAGTTAAAAGAGCTACTACTGATTTGAATTGTCATGCTATATTTGGTCCTAATGATTTTTATTTTCAGGATATTGAAACTAGAAGGTGCTTTGGACAAGGAACTACAAAAGATGATTTGTATGTACTTGATAATATGACTAGTTGTAATGCATTAGAATCAGTGTTTCAGGCGCATGGTTTTAGTACTGATTCAGATTTGTGGCATGCTAGACTAGGACATCCTCATCCAAGAGCTCTTGAATTAATTGTGCCTGGTTTAAAAATGTCAAAAGAATTGTGTGATTCATGTATTCTTGGAAAGCATTGTAAAACAGTTTTTGAAAAATCAATACATGAATATGAAAATTGTTTTGAATTGGTGCATTCTGATGTGTGGACATCCCCATTTCCATCTAGAGAAAACCATAAATATTTTGTGACATTTATTGATGAAAAGTCCAAATATACATGGGTTACTCTCCTTAGTTCTAAAGATAGGGTGTATGATGCATTCTTAAATTTTCAAGCATATGTGACTAATCAATACAATGCAAGAATTAAGTGCTTTAGAACAGATAATGGTGGGGAGTACACAAGTACCAGACTTAAGGAACATCTAGCAAAGCATGGCATTGAGCATCAGACAAGCTGCCCTTATACTCCACAACAAAATGGAGTTGCTGAAAGAAAGAATAGGCACCTAATGGAGGTTGTGAGAACTATGATGTTCCACATGAAGGTGCCTAAGAGATTTTGGGGGGGTGCACTTGTAGCAGCCTGCTACTTAATCAACAGGACACCTACAAAAGTCCTTGATGATCTATCCCCATTTGAGGTATTAAACAACACTAAACCCACCATTGATCATTTAAAAGTTTTTGGGTGTGTTTGTTTTGTATTAATTCCTAGGGAACAAAGGAACAAGCTTGAACCAAAAAGTGTAAAGGCTATGTTCATTGGATATTCCTCCACTAAAAAAGGATACAAATGTTATAACCATGAGAATAGAAGGGTCATGGTGTCTAGAGATGTGAAGTTCCAAGAAGACAAAAGTTTTTATGAAGAAGGAAATTGGGAACAATTTAAAGACATATCATCAACAAGAACAGACCAAGCTGAATACTTGAGGAAACTCTTGGAGAGCATTGGAATAGGAGGTAGTCAGCATACACCTCAGCCAAATGTCCCAGCAACAGGTAGTTCAAGCCCCTCAGTCACGGCTCCACAGGATCATCCTCACGGCTTTGCAGATCCTGGTCCATCCGGCAATGCGGATATCTCTGGCCCAGCCGCGTCCTCACAGCCTATGTCACGGTCAAACCTTAGTTCTCCTGGGCTTCCTCCTCTTGAACATGGGGGGGGGGAGAAGCATCTACTCATGTCCAACAAGACTCAGCAGGAGATGATTCCATTCTAGCTTCAGCTTCCAAAAGAACAAGACCTACTCTCATTGAAGTTTTGAGTGAAGAAGAAGAGGAGGCTCAACCTACTGTTTTAAGGAGGAGCACAAGACAAAGAAATCCACCAGTCTTCTACAATGGAAATGCTGTAGTTCATCATGACCAGGGAGTTTGTAATATTGCACACTTACCTTCTACTCATGTTGCTTTTATTTCTAGTCTTGACAATGAGCAGATCCCAAAGACATATGAAGAAGCTATGTCTATAAAGGAATGGAGGGAAGCTATCTTAGCTGAGAAACAAGCCATGGAGAGGAATGGTACATATGCTTCAGCCATTTTACCAAAAGGGAAGAAGGCTGTAAGTTCTAAGTGCATTTTTACCATTAAATACAAAAGCAATGGTGAAATTGATAGATATAAAGCTAGGTTGGTAGCTAGGGGTTTTACTCAGACTTATGGTGAGGATTATAGGGATACATTTGCTCCTGTTGCTAAGCTACATTCTGTCAATGTTGTGCTCACTGTTGCTACTAATCTTGAGTGGGAATTGTGGCAAATGGATGTCAAGAATGCTTTCTTGCAAGGTGAACTAGAAGAAGAGGTTTACATGTCACCTCTACCTGGCCTAGAAGATGAGATAGGAAGCGGCAATATCCTAAGACTAAGGAAGGCTATTTATGGCCTTAAGCAATCTCCAAGAGCATGGTACCACAAATTAAGTGTTACTTTAATGGATAAAGGCTTCAAAAGGTCTGAAGTGGAACATACTCTTTTTACATTTAAGAGTAAGGAAGGTATCATAGTTATTCTTATCTATGTAGATGATATAATCATATCTGGTAGTGATAGTATTGGTATTGCATCTACTAAAAATTACTTAAAGAGTGTCTTTGACATAAAGGATCTAGGAGAACTTAAATACTTCTTAGGAATTGAAGTATGTAGGTTTAAGGAAGGTCTTTTTCTTTCTCAAAGAAAATATGTTGTAGATCTACTAACATCCACAGATATGATGGAAGCTAAGCCAGCCAAAACACCCTTAGAAGAAGGTTATAAAATCGCAACTAAGGGGGAGATAGAGGAGGAAATTGATTTTCATGATCCTAAGCTCTATAGGAAAGTGGTTGGTAAGCTTATTTATTTAACCATCACAAGACCAGATTTATGTTTTGCTGTGAATCAGGTATCTCAACACATGCAAGGGCCAAAGATGAGGCATTGGGACATGGCCATGCGGATTCTAAGATATCTCAAAGGCACACATGAACAAGGTATTTGGATGGGTAATAATAAAAACACAAATGTGGTTGGTTATTGTGATGCAGATTGGGCAGGAGATAGGGAAGATAGGAGAAGTACCACAGGTTATTGTACTTTCATAGGAGGAAACCTTGTGACTTGGAAAACCAAGAAGCAAAAGGTGGTTTCATGCTCTAGTGCAGAATCAGAATATAGAGCAATGAGGAAGCTCACAACTGAGTGTATCTGGCTGAAGCAAATTCTGGAAGACTTAGCCGTGGAGTGTGAGACTCCAATCACCATTCACTGTGACAATCAGGCTGCCATACACATAGCCTCCAATTCTGTGTTTCATGAAAGGACCAAACATATAGAAGTGGACTGTCATAAAGTAAGAGAAGCTATTGGGAAAGGTATCATCTTACCTTGCTATACAAGGAGTGAGGATCAGCTAGCTGACATATTCACCAAGGCTGCATCTCTGAAAATTGACACATCAATCTATTCAAGACTTGGCCTCATGTCCATTCCATACCCATGATCCCAACATAGAGTGTTATACTCTTTTTCCCTAAGAAAAGGTTTTGTCCCAATTGGGTTTTCCTTCTCTAGGTTTTTAATGAGGTAATACTTCATGGTTGCAAGCTTAAGAATTTTATGTCTTAAGCTTGAGGGGGAGTGTTGGAATGAAGAAGAAGTGATGAATTTATGAAAGCCTTTATGTCTAGTTAAAAGGCGATTTATATGTGTGTAAAAGGGAGAGTCTAAGGCTTGTTTGTATTATAGATTTATGTTATCCTTGTAAGCCACTTAAGTATAAGGCTATCCTTGTATCCAAACAAGCCTAGACTAGTATAGTATAAATACCTTACTCCCTTCACATTTTGTAAGTAAGAATTCATAATTCTCATTTTCTAATAAAACCATTCTTTTTCTCTAATTCTCTAATTTTCTCTAATCTCTCATTCTCTCATTCTACAAATCTCTTAAACTCATAATCTTTCAAACCTGACAAGTTGAATCAAAGAGGGAACGTCTAACATCACTAGGTGCAATCAAGAAATTAGTTTTAGACATGCATTTCTCTTTAGCTAACTTGACTTGCTTCTCATAAACTTGGGAAGGCAACAATGGGGCTAAACTAATCCGTTTCTTATCATAAGAGTATACTTGTTAGTCCTACCATCATGCACAACTTCCCTATCAAATTGCCAAGGTCGGCCTAACAAACTGTGAGTGGCTTGCATAGGGACTACATCACAAAGAACCTCATCAACATACTTGCCTATGCTAAAAGAGACCTTAACTTGTTCAATAATTTTCAATTCGGTCTTATCGTTTTGGCACCTTAGTCTATAAAGCCTAGGATGCTTAGTAGCTACCAAATTCAATTTCTCAACCATGTAAATGTTAGCCACATTAGCATAAGATCCACCATCAATTATCAGAGAACATACCTTACCACTTACCATACAACGGGTGTGGAAGATGTGTTCCTTTTGGGCTGTCTCATCCGGTTCTTGGATTGTGCTAAGGACTCTTCTTGAGACCAAGAGGTCTCCCACTTCAGGGTAAGCTACATCATCCTCCTCTTCATCAGCTTCCTCAGAAGGCTCCATCTCATCTTGGGATTCATAGTCACCAGATGGGGTGATGATCATGGCCCTGGGATTTGGGCAATCCCTTGCATAATGCCCTCGGCCTCGGTATTTGAAGCACATGATGTCCCGGGTTTTGGAACCAGTAGGTCTGGCTTCAGGTCTTGGGGCCGGAGTGGTCTCCCTGGGCTTGTATGGGGGTCTCGTCTCTTGGGCTATAGCTTTGCCTCGGTCAGATTGCTTAGTGAAGACATGGTTAGAACCAGAAGCTTGCGGATTTGAGTTTGGAGTAGAGGATCTCCATGGGTTGTTGACCACAGCTCTGGTCATTTTCTTTCTCTTGAGCTGACTCTCTACCTAAGTGGAGAGGTGTAGGAGCTCATTGAGATCGTTGTAGGAGTACATCTCCATCTTGCTAGCAATCTGCTCTTGGAGCCCATCCAAGAATTGGGCCATGAGGGTCTCCTCGGCATCTTCTAGTCCAAGCCGGTTTCTTAGGTGTTCAAACTCTCCAAAGTACTCTTCAACGCTCCTCTGGCCTTGGGTAAGCTTTCTAAACTTATTCTAAAGCTCCCTGTGGTACATGGGTGGGGATATACCTTCCTTTCATCATGAATTTCATGGTTTCCCATGATCGGACCGGCTCTTCTCCTCGCCTTCTCCTTTTGGCTGAGTCTTGATCCCACCAAGACAAGGCATGGTCGGTGAGCTGGGCTGCTGCATAAGCTACCTTCTTGGGTTCTTCAAAGCCTTATATATCAAAGATATGGTTCATCCTTCTCTCCCAATCGAGGTAAGCTTCCGGATCCACATTACCGGCAAAGGTTGGTGGGGCGATCTTGAGGTGGGGAGAGTGAGCCCTGGGTTGGTGATGACGATCCCTCTCCTCAGGTGGTCTCCTTTCCCGGGGCCTGGGTCTCCTAGCACGAGGGTGAAAAGCATCTTCTTTGGACAAGCCTTCCATCTCTTGATCGGGCCAAAAGGGTGGAGGCGTTCTCGGTCGTGGTTGAGGAGGATCTTGAGCGGGTTGGGGTTGGGGCTGTTCCACTCTGCCCAACCGGTCTCCTAGTTGTTGGAGTTGAGCTTGTAGGTTGGCCAAGATGTCTGCTAGGGCTGGGTCGGCCATTTAGCACCGGTACCTTGCAAAACAAGAAAATCAACTAGTCAACACTTTCTTAAATTAATTACCCTAGGATTAAGCTAATGACCTAAACTAAAACTTAATTTAATTTATGCTAAGCAAGATTAAACTCAATTAAACCTTAGACATGATATGATACTACCTAAGAACCGCCAAGACAAGACAGAATTCGAATTCAAATTTCAAAAACATGCAGGGGACAGGATGACATCATCCCGGGTGGACCACTAGTGAGTCACCGACCAAAGGACGGTACGGTCCTGGTCAAAAGTGGCCCTGACCACGCCTAACTTCTTTTTCCCCATTCAAGCTTCAACATTGGCGGTTTCTAACACAGATACAACAAGCCCTAATAACCAAACTAAACACCTTATTTCACGAAATCTAACAAACCTAAACAAGGATTCACAGGCAAGCAAGCAAACCCTAACAACCGCATAAAACAATTTTAAAACCCAAAAGTGAAAAAGTGGAAAGATGCAACCTTTCTTGGCAGGAACTTGGGCTCTGATACCAAAATGTTACAGGCCAAGCCATCTGGTCAAGGAAGTGGTCGGAATGGTGGACGGGACAACCGAAAATAACAGCCAGTACGGACGGGTTCTAAACACTAGCGTACGGTCTCGGTCAAGGAAGAGCACGAACAAAGCCGGCCCGTTTGGGTTTGGGACGATAGTCGGGGGCTTAGGAACTGGTTGTGAACACGAACGAGGAGTGACCTCGCGGACGTAGGCCTGAACTGCCGGACGATGATTTGGTCGAGAAAATGCAAACGACTGGTTGTACGGGACGGTCGTGGAAGCGAACGGCTAGTCGGTGCAATGGAACAAGGTGGAACGAAGAGGGTTCTTTTGACACGATATGGACGATGGATTGAGGGCAACTCACCAAGCTATGTCTGGCTTGGATACAGCCTTCCTTGAAGAGAGACACACTCAATCTTCAAAGGAACTCTCTTCCTCACTTGGAGACACACTCACACTCAAGGAAGAAGGAAAAGACCTAAGCGACCGTGAACTATGTTTTTAGGTTCTAAAATGTCTCCATAGAAATGAATAAGAGTTTGCCTTTTATAGGCTACATTAGTGACCTAGTTGACCAAAAGACTCGTGGTCAACATTTCTAAAACCCAAAATAAAAACTAAGTCTTTTAAAAAGAGTACAAACCATAATGCAAAGGCTAAACAATGCCTAAGATAGGATCAAGCCTAATTGATTTTAAATGGACATATCCAACTTAAAAATCAATGAGACACTAGGCTTGATGCCTTAGACTTTCAGGTCTCATTAAAAACCTTTCAAAGAACCCATTATGGTAAACTTAGAAAGGAAAAGAGTACCTTAATCGCCTAAGACTGTGTGCATGGGTGCTCTGGTAAGGAACACCCAGCTGATCAACGTCTAGAGGCTGTCCAAAGTCTTCAGTCTCCTCTTCCTCTCCATGACCGGATGCATGGGCTAGATTGGCTTCAGCTATGTCTTCATGGGGTCGATCATCCTTGCTCCTATCTTGAGCTCCTTGGGCAGTCCTACTCCTGGTCATGACGCGGTGAGACACATATGGAGTGGTCTGAACATCATCCTCCAAATACCGAGTCAGTATGGCTTGGATGACCCCATCACCATGCTGAAGAAACGCCATGCCCGTTGGTTGGAATTCATCGAGACCTCTCTGTACGTCATCAAGTACAAGAAAGGTACGGAGAACATTGTCGCTGACGCGTTATCTCGCCGATACAACCTCATATCCGTCATGGAGTCCAAAGTTTTAGGCTTCGAGATGATCAAGGAGTTGCACGCCGACAATGTCGACTTTGCCCAGGCTCACCTACAGCACGGAAAAGGCAACTACAGCCGTTTCTTCCTACATGACGGATTCCTCTTCAAATACAAACGACTCTGCATTCCGAGAGGATCGTCCGAGAGCTGCTTCTCAGGGAGGCATAAGGCGGAGGCCTCATGGGCCACTATGGCATTGACAAGACCTTAAGCATGCTTAAGGAGCACTTCTATTGGCCTCATCAGCGCCGAGATGTCGAGACCCACTGCGCCCGGTGCCTTATCTGCAAAAGAGCTAAGTCCAAGATGCATCCGCAGGGTCCTTACATGCCACTGCCAGTCCCATTCGCACCTTGGACAGATATCTCCATGGATTTCGTCCTAGGCCTGCCGAAATTACACAACAAGGACTCCATCTTCGTCGTGGTCGATAGATTTTCCAAGATGGCACACTTCATCGCTTGCAACAAGACCAATGACGCAAGCCAGATCGCCGACCTGTTCTTCAAGGATATAGTGCGACTTCACGGCATTCCCCGGACGATCGTTTCAGACCGTGACAGCAACTTCTTGAGCCACTTCTGGCGAGCTTTGTGGCGAAAATTGGGCATCAACCTCTGTTCTCTACAGCATATCATCCACAGACGGAAGGAGAGACCGAGGTTGTCAACAGGACCTTGTCCCAGACTTTGAGGGCAACAATCGGCCGCATACTGAAGAATTGGCTGGAATGCCTCTCGTACGTCGAGTTTGCCTACAATAGAGCCACGCATTCTGGCACAAAGCGTTCACCTTTTGAAGTTGTCTACGGCTTCAACCCGACAACTCCCATCGAGTTCACACCCATTCCGTTGGGCGACGACATCAGTTTGGAGAGAGAAGCAATGGCAGACTACATCAAGCGGCTTCATGAGGAGACCAAGGCCAATCTGGAGCAACGAAATATCCAGAACGTCAAGAATGTCAACAAGGGCCGCCGACACATGGTCTTCAAGGAGGGAGACTGGGTTTGGCTACACCTGCGCCCAGAGAGATTTCTCCAGCGACATAAGAGCAAGCTTGCACCCCGAGGAGATGGTCCCTTCTGCGTCCTTCGGAGAATCAACGACAACGCCTACCAGCTCGAACTTCCAGGTAAGGATTTTGCTTTGGGGACCAAAGTACTTCAAGAGGGAAGGAATGATGAGGACATCGAGCCAGTCCTTGCACCGGTCATTCCACCTGGACCCCTTACGCGGTCCAAGAGGAAATCTTTAGGAGACAAGCTCAGCATGCTATTGGAGAGTGGAACCGGAGAAGACCCTGAGCTGACCCAGACGACCAGCCCACGACCAGGCGTCCAGATGTCCAGCCCGGCTCACGCATCCGACCAGACCGGTCCGGTCCTTGCACCCACGTCTGGACCTCCATTCCAGCTTACCATTACCATTCGGTAAAGACACCAAAAGTCGTTCTAGGAAATTGTACTTTTTTTCCTATCTTCGGTTTTGTCCCATTGGATTTTCCGAAGAAGATTTTAATGAGGTAATACTCTTAGTGCGCAAGGTTTGAAGACTTGTTCACAAATCCATTTCATTCACAAATCTTCAGGTGAATTCTAAGCCTAAGTATTATTGGGCTTTCTCTGTTTCTTTTAGACTAAGTGTTTAAATTGGGTTTAAGTCATGTTGACTAATTAGGGCCCAGTATTTATTTTAATTGCCAATAAGTGAACTACATGTTGTTTTAATCTCTGAAATGTTAAACGCTTTGTAGTTTACCCTGTAACAAGGCATTATATAAGCCTTCTTGTTTACATTTAATGAAATAACAAGCATTTTGACAAAAACCTAAAGACCCTTAGTCTAAAAGTTGCCGCCTGCAACTCTTGCTTGCAGCCGTGTTCTTGGAGTATCACAAGCCCCTTTCACAGTTTGTGTGGTCCCTTCGATCCACCCCTTCACTTCAATCAAATTTTTTCCATTAATCTGAGATTCTCGGTGAAAAGACAGCCCACATAAGTTCTTACATCAAGTTCTATTTATAACCTCAGTCTGTCCATCACTTTCTTGATGACAAATAATAGAAAATATAACTTAGTCCCTCACTTAGACCAAAGTGTCTTCCATAAATGACTAAAAAATTTAGTATCCCTATCAGAAACAATACTCCTAGGCGTACCATGCAATCAGACTATTTTCCTAAAGAATAGACTAGCAACATGTGAGGCATCATCAGTTTTGTTACACGCTATGAAGTGAGACATTTTAGAAAACCGATCCACAACCACAAAAATAGAATCCTTCCCATTCCTAGTCCTAGGCAGTCCTAAAAAACACATTGACAAATCTAACTAAGAATGCTCAGGAATAGGGAGTGGGTGATACAAACCGTGGGGTTGGATTGTGGACTTAGCTATTTTGCAAGTGGAACATCAGCTACACAAACGTTCCACGTCCTTTTTCATGTTAGGTCACTGGAAATGTTAAGAGTACAGCCTGTTGGTGCTCTGATACCACTTGATGAGATCCTTCAACGTGAAGGATGCTCAACCCAAGACCGGCAACAAGCTTAATCGTGGAAGATGAAGGGTTGGAAGGTGAATCGCTTGTGGGATGGAAAGTATTGAACAGCAATGGATGATTTGATCATGCTGATGAGTTTGGACGCTAATGGATCGATTGGAATCTGATGTGAGCATGGACGCTAGACCGGACCAACCGGTCGCTGGAACGCACGCTGACCCGGACGGACACCAACACGCTGGCCCGGACGATATATCGGACGTGTACTTCGAGCAGCCAGACGTATGCCTGGATGATGGTCCCAGACAAATGCATGAGTGGAAGGACGGCTGGCCATCGACCCACGCCTCGACCAGTGCCCCGACCAAGGCCTCGACCAGCGCCTCGACCAGCGTCTTGACCAAGGCCTTGACCTGCGACCCAACCAAGACATTGCCTAGCCTTGTCCCGGAGCCATGGACCGTTCCACCTGGTCCCATGATCCGATCCCAGACCAAGGCTCTCCAAGACTCCATTGGGTTATTTCTGACCCATTCTTTTTCTCATCTTTTCTAAGCCCATTTTAATTTGTCTTTGGGCTTATGTGTTTGGGATTAAGGGTACACTTGGTTCCCTTTTCCCATTTCCTTCGGGTTTTTCTCACATGAGTTTTTAATGGGGCCTGGTGCATCTTTGAAAGGATCAAGCCCATAAGGACTTAGACACATTTTAATGGCATAAATGCTTCGCTTTCTGTGCCAATCATGCAAAGCATTTTGACCATGCAGATTTGAATTTCATTTCGAGTGTATTTGTATGGCCGTGACCATTGTACTCAGGCAGATCAAATTTTAATAAGAATTTTCTTGTTTGAAAATATTCTTGTTTGGTCTCATTCTCTCAATCCCCTTACTAGTGTGTAATATCTAGTTTGCTAGATTGAGAAATCCCTGTGAAGGATTGGTGTGTCGTATCCAATCGTGAACAAGTTTGGTTGTCCAAGATCTTCCATCATTTTGGATTTGTTGCCATTCAATCCATTCCATCTTACGTTCATCATTCTCATCATCCGCGCCACTCCTAGGTCACTCGGCCATTCGCCTTGATCATTACCATCTTAAACCTCCATCTTACCATTTCAAGCCTTCCGCCTTTGGCTCACCCTGTTACCGGTCTTGGATCTGTGCGTCCAGTTCTACCAGGACCACGTCAAGTGGTATCAGAGCAGACATCAGGCTGAGCCCTTCACCCTTTCTTGTTATTCATCGTTTATTTATTAAGAAACCATTGAACTTCTTAAGTGACCATTCATATTCTGATAAACCGTGTGAGATCTCATTGTTTGATCTTATTTCTGTGAATATTTAACTTGTTTTAATTGTTTACATGGCAGGAAACGAAGAAGAAGAGTCTGAATCCGTGATGAGTGGTTTCAGACAATCCAGCTTGGCATCCGTGATGGCATCCGCGAGGAGATCCATAGGGTTTTATCAAATGGAAGACAACCACGACCAAGAAACCCTATCTCTCCTAGACGTGTCTGTGGTCTCACGCCTGAACCACAAGAGCATGCTTTTTACGCGGGATGCTTAGGCCTCAGGACCTTTGTTGGTGATGAAGGAGCGGCTAGGTTCTACAATTCCGGAAGATCAGACCACAGTGTACAAGAACGACCCAGGCGTCATCATAGGTTTCCAAACCTACCGCCTCAACCGGATCAACTAAAATAGAACTCGTATTTATTTGCCAATTTTATAGTGAGATTAATAAAGTTAATTAGGCTGTTACAGAGTTTTGTGACTATGCCCTAAGCTGGTGGGATCAGGTGGTTACTTATAGAAGATGTAATGGAGAGTATCCCATTGAAACATGGGAAGAACTCAAGTTCCTCATGCGTCGGCGCTTTGTTCCCAACCATTTCCACAGAGATCTACATCAAAGACTAAGGCATCTACAACAGGGCAACAGGAGCGTGGATGACTACTTCAAGGAGATGGAAGTGCTCCTGATCCGTGCCAGAGTAACTGAAGATCGTGAGGCCACCATGTCCCGCTTCATGATTGGGTTCAACCAGGAGATTCAAGACCGGCTGGAGATGCAACATTATGTGGAATTGGAGGAGATGCTACACAACGCTTTACTGATAGAACAACAGCTTTAAAAGAAAGACTAACACTCGGTCTTATGGTGCAGGTACCGTAGGTCCCAAGCTAACTTTCAACAAGGACTTTAAACCAACCTGCGCCTTTGAATCGAATCCGGCCGTGTCTAGGACAACTTCCAACCCTTTCCAACCTAGGCCGGATTAGAACAAGGCCGAGGAATGTCCCACCAGAACCCGGGTCATTCGGTGTTTAAAATGCCAAGGTCTAGGGCACTATGCAAACGAATGCACCAACAAGCGGACCATGATCATCATGGAAAATGGAGAGGTCCAGTCTGAAGAGGGAGAAAACGTTGACCCCTTGACCGGTGGGGAGGAGGAACCACCAGTCTCTGGACAACTCCTTGTAGCAAGAAGGTCCCCTAGTGTCCAATCTAAGACAGATGAACCGGACCAAAGGGAAAACTTATTTTACTCACGCTGCCTAATACAAGGGAAGGTATGTAGTTTGATAATTTATGGTGGTAGTTACACTAATGTTGCTAGTGAGTCCATGGTCAGGAAATTAGGAATTGAGGAGCTGCCACACCCAAAGCCATACCCCCTCCAGTGGCTTAATGACTCAGGCGAATTAAAGGTGACCCATCAGGTCAAGGTGCCGACTGAAATATGCAAATACAAGGACGAGGTCCTGTGTGATATTTTGCCTATGGAAGCAGGCCATATCCTCTTAGGAAGACCGTGGCAGTCATACAGAAAGGTGACCCATGATGGCTACACCAACCGCCACCACTTCACATTCAAAGGCCGTAAGACCACTTTGATTCCTATGTCACCCCATGAGGTATACTTAGACCAATTACATCTAAAGAAACAAAATAAAGAAGCTAGAAAGTCTAAGGAGCCTAAGCCAAAAACAAACTTTTACATTAAGGCTAGTGATATAAAACGTAGCCTTAACATTAAAGCCCCCGGTCCTTATGCTTATATAAGGAGCATGTACTTGTGTCTACTAATCAAGAGCCGGTACTCCAGAGTATTTTGAGCAATCTTTTGCAGGGATTTCAGGACGTTTTTCCAGAAGAGTGTCCCAATGGGTTGCCACCCATTCGTGGAATAGAACATCAAATTGATTTGGTCCCTAGAGCTACCTTACCAAATCAGCCAGCCTATCAAATCAACCCCGTGGAAACCAAGGAATTGCAAAGACAGGTTGACGAACTCATGGCCAAGGAACACATCCGTGAAAGCATGAGTCCATGTGCCATGCCTGTCCTCTTGGTCCCTAAAAAGGATGGAACTTGGCGCATGTGTGTTGATTGCAGGGCAATCAACAACATCATGATAAAGTATCGCCAACCTATCTCTATATTATATGACATGCTTGATGAACTTCATGGATCTAGGATGTTCTCTAAAATAGACCTTAGAAGTGGTTATCATCAAATTAGGATGAAAGAGGGTGATGAATGGAAAACCGCTTTGAAAACTAAGCATGGTCTATATGAATGGTTAGTCATGCCTTTTGGTTTAACCAATGCCCCTAGTACATTTATAAGACTTATGAATCATGTGCTTGTGCTTAGGGAATTCATAGGACATTTTGTAGTTGTGTATTTTGATGACATCTTAGTATATAGCAAGACCTTGGAAGAGCATGTGCATCATCTTAAACTTGTTTTAGAAGTGCTTAGGAAAGAGAGGTTTTATGCTAATATGAAGAAATGCACTTTTGGGACAGATAACATTGTTTTTCTAGGTTTTGTAGTAAGTGCTCCAGGTGTGCAAGTGGATGAAGAGAAAGTCCGAGCTATACGTGATTGGCCTAGCCCAAAGATCGTGGGGGAATTCCGCAGCTTCCATGGTCTAGCAGGATTTTATAGGCGTTTTGTGAATGACTTTAGTACTTTGGCAGCACCATTGACTGAGGTGATCAAGAAGGATGTAGGATTCAAATGAGAGAAGGAGCAAGAAGAGGCATTCCAGCTTCTTAAGGACAAGCTCATTAATGCACCTTTATTGGCTTTACCTAATTTTTCTAAGACCTTTGAAATTGAGTGTGATGCTTCAGGTGTTGGGATAGGAGCTGTTCTTATGCAGGACCGTAAGCCCATAGCCTATTTCAGTGAAAAACTTGAAGGAGCTACACTAAATTACCCAACGTATGATAAGGAGTTGTATGCTCTTGTCTGTTTCTTGCAAACTTGGCAACACTACTTAAGGCCCAAGGAGTTTGTGATACACACTGACCATGAGTCGCTTAAGCACCTTAAAAACCAACATAAGCTCAACAAGCGTCATGCCAAGTGGATGGAGTTTATAGAAACATTCCCATATGTTATAAAGTATAAATAAGGCAAGGAGAATGTGGTAGCCGATGTCTTGTCACGCAGGTATGCTCTATTATCTACCTTAGAAGTTAAACTTATGGGATTTGAGCATATGAAGGAACTGTATGAACCTGACCCAGACTATGGAGAAATCTATAAGTCTTGCCTTAAGAATCCTACAGGTCGTTATTTTGTGCAAGATGGGTACTTGTTCTTTGAAAGCCGCCTGTGCATCCCATCTTGTACCATGAGGGAGTTGTTCGTCCGTGAGGCCCATGCTGGTGGACTCATGGGACACTTTGGTGTGTCCAAGACCTTAGTCGTGATGCATGAACACTTTTACTGGCCACACATGAGGAATGATGTTGAGAGAGTATGTAAACGAGCTTGCCTTTTTATAGGCTACATTGGTGACCTAGTTGACCCAAAATAAAAACTAAGTCTTTCAAAAGGATTACAAACCATAATGCAAAGGCTAAACAATGCCTAAGATAGGATCAAGCCTAATTGAATTTAAATGGACAAATCCAACTTAAAAATCGATGGGACACTAGGCTTGATGCCTTAGACTTTCAGGTCTCATTAAAAACCTTTCCAAGAACCCATTATGGTAAACTTAGAAAGGAAAAGAGTACCATAATCATCTAAGGTCTTAAGGGGTGCTCTTACTCAAGGATAGTAAGGACACACAAGACCTTATCCCTAAGGCTGTGTGCATGGATGTTATGGTCAGGAACACCCAGCTGATCATGATCAAACGGCTGGCTGGTATCTTCAATCTCCCTTTCTCCTTCTTGGTCTTGTGCTTGGACTAACTTGACTCCAGCTTGATCTCCATGAGTTTGGTCCTGGTCCCGGCTCTTGTCTTGCACTCCTTGGCCAGCCCTACTCCTGGTCATGATGCGGTGAGACACATAGGGAGTTGCCTGGACCGCATCCTCCAAGTACCGGGTTGGTGTAGTATGGATGACCCCATCAACATGTCATCCTGAGAGTGACGGCCAAACTGAGGTTGTTAATAGAACTTTAGGTTCCTTATTGCGTGCATTTCTAGGAAAGAACCTTAGGACTTGGGAAGAACATTTGCCTCATGTAGAATTTGCATACAATCATTCGATACATTCAGCATCTAAGCATTCACCATTTCAGATTGTTTATGGCTTTAATCTTATATCACCTTTGGATCTAATGCCTTTACCCTTGAGTGAGTGTGCTAGCCTTGATGGAAAACAGAAGGCTCGTTTGGTTAGACAGATTCATGAAAAGGCTCGAACCAATATTGAGGCCAAACCCAGGAAGTATGGCCAAGCGGTTGACAAGCACCGGAAGAAGCTTACTTTCAAGCCAGGAGATCAGGTCTGGATATACCTACGCAAAGACCGGTTTCCTGAAAAACGTCGATCCAAGCTGATGCCGAGGGTGGATGGACCGTTTACAGTGGTCAAGCGCATCAATGACAATGCCTACCAGCTTGACTTGCAAGGTAAGAATTTCGTAAGTCCAAGTTTTAATATTACTTAATTGATTCCTTTTTATGCAGAGGGACCGGATTTGAGGTCAAATCCTCTTCAAGTGGGAGGGGATGATGTAAGCATGGACGCTAGACCGGACCAACCGGTCGCTGGAACGCACGCTGACCCGGATGGACACCAACACACTGGCCCGGACGATGTATCGGACGAGGACTTTGAGCAGCCGGACGTATGCCTGGATGATGGTCCCTGATAAATGCTTGAGTGGAAGGACGGCTGGCCATCGACCCACGCCTCGACCAGTGCCCCGACCAAGGCCTCGACCAGCGCCTCGACCAGCGTCTCGACCAAGGCCTCGACCTGCGACCCAACCAAGACTTCGCCTAGCCTTGTCCCGGAGCCATGGATCGTTCCACCTGGTCCCATGACCCGATCCCGGACCAAGGCTCTCCAAGACTCTATTGGGTTGTTTCTGACCCATTCTTTTTCTCATCTTTTCTAAGCCCATTTTAATTTATCTTTGGACTTATGTGATTGGGATTAAGAGTACACTTGGTTCCCCTTTCCCATGTGAGGTTTTTCCCTTTGGGTTTTCTCACATGGGTTTTTAATGGGGCCTGGTGCATCTTTAAAAGGATCAAGCCCATAAGGCCTTAGACACATTTTAATGACATTTCTATGGCCCGGCCCATTTCTCCTTTAAAAGCGTGTGAATACTCGGTTTTGACTGTCTTGTTTTCTGTTTGGTCTTTTTTCATAAATGTTTGGCTTTCTGTGCCATTCATGCAAAGCATTTTGACCATGCAGATTTGAATTTTATTTCGAGTGTATTTGTATGCTCGTGACCATTGTACTCAGGCAGATCGAATTTTAATAAGAATTTTCTTGTTTGAAAATATTCTTGTTTGGTCTCATTCTCTCAATCCCCTTACAAATGTGTAATATCTAGTTTGCTAGATTGTGAAATCCTTGTGAAGGATTGGTGTGTCGTATCCAATCGTGAACAAGTTTGGTTGTCCAAGATCTTCCACCATTTTGGATTTGTTGCCATTCATTCCATTTCATCTTACTTTCATCATCCGCACCACTCCTAGGTCACTCGGCCATTCGCCTTGATCATTACCATCTTAAACCTCCATCTTACCATTTCAAGCTTTCGCCTTTTGCTCACTCTGTTGCCGGTCTTGGATCCGTGCGTCTAGTTCTACCAGGACCACGTCAGAATCCAACCAAGGAGATGGGAGAGCATTGATTATTCCGACTTGAACCTGATAGGATATGACACACCTAGAAAGCTTCAGTATTTTGCAAAATGGCCTATAAATACTACACACAATAGGGAGATTTGGCGAGAATGTAAGTGATAAAACTTTCAAATGATTAAGAAAAGATATTCAACAAGAAAATTTGATACACCCTTCAAGTGTGACCACAGCCAAGTATAAATAGAGATTATAAGGGGTCGGTGGTCAAGAAGTCAAATCCATGCATGTAAAGCATGGATTTTCTGCCAAAGATCACACGGAAAACAACAATTATTTATGACATTTGACCATGTTTGAATTCGCCAACAATAAGAATGAAATGGGCCGGCCCAAACTTACTAATCCATAATCCAAAATTTGCCATGGGCTTTAGAAAAAGATCCTTAGAATTTCATTCAGGCCTCATCAAAACCTTGGTGGGAAAAACCCAATGGGAAAAACCTCACCAAGGAAAAAGAGTACCAAAATGAGAACTCTTCCCTTTTATCTAAGTCAAACAGCTTGGATAAAAAACAGCAAACCTGAGCTGGAAGATGGTGGTGAAGCCTTAAGGAAAAGAACTTCAACAGCTTGCTTAAGCTCCTTGATTCTGGCGCGATGGTCCTGGTCGGGTCTGTAACGCCCCCGATCCTACTAGACCGAAGGTTTTACGATAGGCCCGAATCCTGTCCAACCGTTCTTCCGAATATAGTCCGAAAGCCCGAATAAACACGATCCGAACCCCGATTAAATCAACTCCATCTCATCCAAGGTTCCGTGACCAAGAACGGACATCCTTGTTGAGGTTAGCCCGGCCGGGACTTAGGTATTCAGAACTTAAAATTTAACTAAGACTTTAATAAGATATACGGAAAACCTCCATTTTATATATTAAACATACTTCTAAAAGTTCTTACAAAACCCGATTACAATACTTAGCGAAAGCGTTATACTTCCTATGAAATTTACACAAGTATAAAAGAAACATACTTTCTACTAAGGGGTCTTCAAATCTACACTGGACTGTTCCGCCCTCCTTCCACAACCTTGCCTTTATCTGCAAGAACGAGTTCGGTCAGCTAATGCTGAGTGAGCTGGTCGAAAAATACTATCTAACCCATCCCGCAATAATGCAAGTGAACTCAAACAAGATCAATCATGTTTAAGACCAATGTACTTATAACTCAACAGACGGCTTAACCAATCTTGACTTCTAATCTACCCATGCGCGCCGTGACCTTAGCCTATTCCTTCCCGTCCCGGTCAGGTCTTTAGCCACACAGGATACAAGGCACCTACGAAGATGGACGGTACTCACTGCCCCGGTCAGGTCCTTAGTCACCAAGAATACAAGGCACCTACGAAGATGGGCTTTAGCCTGGCAAGTCGCTCACAGGATGGTGGCAAGTCATCCCTCGCATGCACATGGAATAGCTAAGTCACAAACTCCCCATACTTCCCACAATAACCATACAACCATTTAACCATGAAACCACTTAACCATGAACCTACTTAACCATGAATCCATTTCGCAATACCTTTGATCCGGTCCAAGTCCGTTTATTTATTCGACTGTGCAACAATCAAACAAGAACATGCACAGCCGACTAAATAGAACCCGAACTAGATTTAGGGCATACTAATGGATTCACTTAACCAACACAATCATGACTTATCATGCATGCGACTGATCATGAAACATAACCGCAAAATTCAACTGTAATTCAACATGCATGCAATCCACCAAATCACAACACAACATTAAAATAGAAATTATTAATGCACAGCAAAGCATCATGCAAACAATCCCAACGTCCTAACCGAACTCGGATCAACTGTCTTGCTTTAAAAGAAAATAAAAGACCAACTCACAGAACACGGATGAACAACCTAAACACTCGGACAGGCCTGAGGACACTCGCGGATGGCCTCCTGTCCTCACGGTTGCACAGCCTCACACTAGGCGCCTATTTCTCTCTCTAACTCTCTTAGTACACAGCTTTTAAACTTCAGATTTCTAAAAAGAATTATGGTAACAAGGGTGGGTATTTATAAGGTGAAAGTGCATGAGTTTAACTTGACACCTGTCCCACTTAATCTCTTAATTTCACTAAATCATGACACCTGCCCCACTAATTAGCTTAAATTCACTAAAACCAGACAGCTGTCCCACTAAACAAATTAACAGCCTTAATTCCTTACACCTGTCCCACTTAAACCAAAATTCTACTTACTTAAAAAAAATTAAAATGACTAAGTGGAAATCCCATAATCACGCCATGCCACATCATCACCACGTCATCGCCACATCATTTTCTAACCTGAATTTTTCTGCGGATGAACGACCACACATCCCTCGGATCGACCACACGTTCCAACACAACTTCCCGTTCTCGACCGCGACTGTACCGTACGGTTGTCCTACGGAACGGGGCATTACATGGTCTGTCCATGGTCAAGTGAATGTCCGGTCGAGTTCGAGTCTTGGTCGAGTCAAGGTTCGGTCGTGGTCGAGTAGAGGTCCGGTCATGGTCGAGTCGAGGTCCGGTCGTGGTCGAGTCTTGGTCGGGACCGGGTCGAAGACGGTCCACCCTCATGGTCGAGGTCAGGGTTTGATGATGGAACATGGTCGGGATCGGTCACTGGTACGATCGTCTGGTCGGGTTGGGTTGTCCGTGGGTCGCTTGTCCGTTCGTCCGACTGCTCGTCCCGGTACATGTTCGGGTGATCATTCGTGTGACCGTCTGGATGGTCGTCTGGGTGTGCGTCCGTGTGTCTGTCCGATACGTCCCGTGGGTTGTCCTTCTGTTCGTCCCAAACCACAATTCTCGGCCTGATCGTTTGTTCGACCACACGGTCGTCCGTGGTTGAACCAGGGTCGTCCTTCCTAGTCAGGGTCACATAACATTCCTCTGGGAGACCCCATCAGTTTAGAGGGAGAAGCAAAGACATAATACATCAACCGCCTACATTAAGATACCAAGGCAAATCTGGAGCAACAGAACATCCAGAACACCAAGAATGTCAACAAGGGCCGCCGGCACATGGTCTTCAAGGAGGGAGATTGGGTTTTGCTACATCTGCGACCAGAGCGGTTTCCCCAACGACGGAAGAGCAGGCTTGCACCTCGGGGAGATGGTCCATTCCACATCCTTCAAAGAATCAACGACAATGCCTACCAGCTCGATTCTAGGTGAGTATAATGTGTCTAGTACGTTTAATGTTTCTGACTTAGAGTTGTTTGATGCAGGTGAATAGTTCACTTTGAAGACCAAATCACTTCAAGAAGGAGGGAATGATGAGGACATCGAGCCAGCCACTGCACCAGTCATCCCACCAAGACCTCTCACACAGTCCAAGAGTAAGGCTTTAGATGACAACCTCAGCATGCTATTGTAGAGTGGAGCTGGACAGAGACCGACTGAGCTGACCTAGCTGGAGCCGTCCATGCCGACCGTGCCAAAGCCATCCGTGCTGACCATCCCAGATCCGTCTGTGCCTGGACCAACCGATCCATTCAAGGCAGACAAGTAACAATGGTGGTTCTTTCTTGAAGATTCTTCTTTCTCCGATGTCTTTATCATTACCATCCAGTAGAGACACCAAAAGTCGTGCTAGGAAATTGTATTATTTTTCATATCTTTGATTTTTTCCCACTGGGTTTTTCGAAGAAAGTTTTAATGAGGAAATACTCTAAGTGCACAAGACGGTGAAGACTTGTTCACAACTCCACACCATTCACAAGTGATCATCGATTTCTTGCCTAAGTGTTATTGGGTTTTTTCTATCTTTAATTCTATTTCTAGACTAAGTATGTTATTTGAGCTTATGAGTCATGTTGGCTACATAGGCCCAAAGTATATTTTTAACTGCCATTAAGTAAACTTCTTGCTGTTTTTATTTCATAAGTGTTTAAACATCATGTTGTTTAGCCTAAGTTGTAACAAGGCATTATATAAGCCTTTTGCCTATTCGTTAATAAAATAACAAGCAATTTTAGAACAAAACAAAAATCTAAGACTCTTTGTCTAAGTCCCAGGCGCCGCCAAGCACCCTTGGAGCAGCCGTGTTCTTCAACCAAATTCTAGTTGAAGTTCTTGGAGTATCACAAGCCCCTTTTCACAGCTTGTGTGGTCCCTTCGATGCATCCTTCACTTCCATTCTTCTGTCTAGCAACCTGAGCTTCTCGGTGAAAGACAGCCCACCCCATGGTTCTTGCATCACCTTGTTTTACAAATATCATCATCTGAAGCATCTACATCTAAACGACCAATGGGAACACTTCCCACGAAACCTGAAACAAACCCTCACATTATCTCATTGAGAAGAAGAAGGGAGATCCAAAATCCAATCCCAAAATGGGACGTTTCATGATCAGATGAGGAGGAGGTGATAAATTTAGAAGTTGACAAGAAGAAAAAGGGAGAAACAAAACAAAGGGCTAACTACGTCAAAGTGAAGATATCAAACAACACCAGCATCAACTCACCATTCGCTACATCACCTTATCAGCCAAAATTCTCATTTCCAGGAAGATTCATGAAGCAATTACTAGCCAAATACAAAGACTTTTTTGACAAGAGGCCAATATCACACTACTGCTTATTGAAACATTTTGGATGGTACCCAAATGGACGAATTACTCGAAAGACGTTAAAATGCAACATATCAAGAATAAGATAGAAGATCTAAGAAAGCTTCACATTACTGTGCACTAGAGGCCAAGTCACCTTCTCCAGATGTCTTTACGACCTAGGAGCAAGCATCAATCTTATGTCATTATCTATAGCCATAAATCTAGGCTTCCAAAGCTTCAAAAAAAGCAGGATCTCTCTTGTCCTTGCTAATCGCTCCATAAGTAAACCTGCAAGAATAATAAAAGACTGGCCTATCATGATAAATATTTTCATAGTTGCTACGGATTTTGTAGTATTGGTGATGAATGTAGAACCAAAATACCCTATTATCGTTGGGCATCCATATGCGACTCGGTAGAAAAACTCTCAATTTCGACATATACAAGGTAAAAAAGAAATCAACAATAGGCGGCTAACTCTTCCGCTCTGGTCGACCAGATTTAATCGCATACCACACAACGAGAAATACAACTGAATTTTCTGACGGGTTTTATGACGGATCCTGCAAATGTCGGAAGTCTCCGTTGGTTTGCCGCCAGCTAGCCGCCGGTTCCATAATATTGACAGAATACGACGGAAAACCGGCTGATGCAAGAGTCCGTCGAAAGTTGTCAGTATTTTACTGATGCCTACCAACGTCGGGTAAATTTTGACGGAATCTGACAGCAGCCGATTTCGGTTGGTAAAAAGTCTGATGGAAACCATGACTGTTGACACTGGTCGAAAAACATTCCACTGTTAATCGACGGCTGCCGACACCGGTCATAAAATATTCTGACAGAAACCAATGGCCACGTCCAATATATATATGATTGTCATCTTTTTCTCATTTCTCACAATTCAAAAATGTTTTATATGAAAAATTTAAAAATTGTCAAAGATGAGTTATTATTTTTGGTGTATGATGGATGATCCGATGATAGATGAGGAATCCTGACTATTAAAATAGGATTGTGCAAAAGGTATATGCGAGTTCATGGATTGGTCATAAGGAATCTTGATCGAAAAAATTATGGTAAGATCTAATGTCCTTATTCAATGTTCGGTAATAATAGTAATGTTAATGTTGAGATAGTTTGAAATCACTTATACCAAAATGGATCTACGTCAGTTTATAAGATTTGGTATTTACATGGAGAGCGGAATTACGATAATGGTAGTACTAATGAACTAGCTGTAAGTGTATATATAGGTACAGTTCATATGTGTAATGATGCTTTCAGAGAGCATATGCATCTTTCGGAATATGATAGTTATCTGGCTGAAGAACCTAATCCAGAAACCCAAAGGTTTTTTATATGTTAGACGCAGTAAATCAACCACTATATAGCGGGTATAGAAAAGGATATTCACCGATATCTTCAGCTAGTAGGATAATGAATGTTAAAAAGACTAATTTTTTGGAAGATTGTGATGATGCCATGGCCGATTTCGTGAAAGATATTTTGCCGGAAGATAATCTTTCACCAGCAACATACTACGAGATTCTGAAACTTTTAGCTGGTCCTGGTTTGGTGTACCTGGTGATAGATGTGTGCATCAACAAGTACATGATATAGTAGAGAAAAGATGACAATCGCAAAACGTGTTGATTCTGTTGTAAACCATGAATTCAGGAAACGAATGGAAGAGTTCTGATTCTATTTAAGAGGATGTGATATTTACCATTAACATATAGAATGAAGAGACTATATTAATCTCACGGTACAACAGAGTCAATGAGATGGCATACAGAGCATCGTTAAGATGGAGAGATTAAGCATCTATCAGATGTAGAAGTGTGGTAACATTTTCAGTCGCCCTATCCAAATTTTGCATATAAGCGCCGAAATGTTTACCTCGGATTATGTATAGACGGTTTCAACCCATTTGGAAAGCATGAAAGACAATATTCATTATGGCCAGTTATTGTAACACTTTTCAATTTGTCATCATCTATGTGCATGCATAGAGAGTTTTTGTTTCTCTCTATTATAGTTTCCGGGCCAGATCATCCAAGAATATCACTTTATATATTCCTAAAGTCATTGAGCTATAAGTTACAAATGTTGTGGGATCATTGTGTTGATGCATTTGATGTTTCATGGCAGCACAATTTTAACAGGCATGCGGTTCTGATGTGGATCATAAGTGATTTTCCAGCGTACGGTATGCTATAGAAATGGACAATGCACGAGAGTTTATCATGTCCGTATTTCCAAGATAACACTGATGCATTTTAACTGCAACATATAAAGAAGACGTCTTGGTTTGATTGCCATAGGAAATTTTTACAGGTGGATCATCCTTATCGTAGGTCGAGAACACATTTTACAAATAACAAGCAAGTGTTTATAATCCACCTACGGAGATTTATGGTTGTAGTATGGTGGACCAATTATGAGATTTTGGTACTGATAGAACTCCTGTCTATGGAGGAAATGGTCATGTGCCCATTAACGGTGTTGGTAAAGTCATTACTGACACAAAAAGAGTATTTTTTTGGGATTTTACGTATTTGTAACACCATCTATTAATGCATTGTCTAGATGTAATGCATGTTGAAAATAATTTCTTTGACAACATCATGAACACGGTTTTAAACGTCAAAGGGAAGACTAAAGATAACTTGAACTCCATATTAGACTTGCCTAGATTTTTTCTCTTTCTTCTCTTCATGTAAAGCTGAATGGTACAAGTCCAATGCCTGCATACCAGTTAGACACAGCCAGAAAACAAGTATTTAGGGATTGGATTCGAGAAGACATGAAATTTAACGATACATATGCATTCAATCTACACAATTGTGTTGATTCAGTGGAATAAAAATTTATTGGCATGAAGAGTCATGATTGCCATATTGTTATGGAGCGGCACTGCAAGCAAAGGTTGAAGCATTGAAGGCACAACGGGAAGCCGATATGAAGTTGAGGGAATCAGATCTGAAGGAGCAGGAAAAAGAAATGGAATGTCTCTGTGAAATGCGACAGCATACATTAGAATTTTTGAGTAAAAAATCCACCCCTCAGTAATTTCTTTATTTCATTTGAACAACATTTTAAGTTTATGCTTTATGTTTTTATGACAACATTTTAATATGTACGCATTTTCAATTTTTATTTTTATATTCATTACAATTTATAATATTTGTAATTTAATTTTTTTATTATTATTATTAATTTAACCTCTTTTTCCCTTCTCTGTCAGCATGCCATGCAGATACTCCGCCAACAATAAACCCTTTCCGGAACAGAGCCGCTGCAATCAGAATTGAGCAAGAGCACGACAGACTATCAGCAGTAGGGAAAGCAATGCAAGGAACTGAGCACTATAGTTTTACACCATACACTGAGCTAATCATAAGCAGGCCCGTGTGAGAAGCCCATGAGCACATCAGCCTCCTGCCTCTATTTTTTTTTCTTTTCGTTATTCTGATTGTTTTCAATTTCTTACTCACACCGAGATGGTGTGAATTATGTTTGAGGGAAGGATCTTGTTTGCTAACATTTGTTTTTCTTTTTATTCTTTGATTGAGTCATGTTTGAATTTGATTAATGATAGAGTCCTAATCACACAGCACAGTAAATAAACGAAATAAACAAAAAATCATTAGATTGTTAGATTCATATGTATTATGATTAGGTAGTTAGCATAAGATCACACTTTGCTCTTTCTTGACTGCTCATCACCTTTGAGAATGTTGAAATTACAGAAACACCATGTTTGTAAATTCTCACCTTCAAAAAGGCTAATAGCAGAATCAGAAGATAGAGCCATAAAGAAGCTTACAACTGAATGCATTTGGCTGAAGCAACTCCTTGAGGACTTAGCCGTGAGCTTTGATGATCCTATCACCATCCATTGTGACAATCAGGCTGCTATACACATTGCCTCCAACTATGTGTTTCATGAAAGGACCAAGCATATAGAAGTAGACTGCCATAAAGTAAAAGAGGCTATTGGAAAAGGAATCATCTTGCCTTGCTATACAAGGAGTGAGGATCAAATAGCTGATGTGTTCACCAAGGCAGCAACTTTGAAGAATGGCGCCTCCATCTATCCAAGGCTTGGCCTTATGACCATTCCACAACAATGATCCCAAGAAAAGGTTTTATCCCAATAGAGTTTTCATTCTTTAGGTTTTTAATGAGGTAATGCTTAATGGTTGCAAGCTTAGGCATTCTCCATGTCTTAAGCTTGAGGGGGAGTGTAGGAATGAAGAAGAAATGATGAAGGAAGAAGGCCTTTAACTCTTGTATTAAAGGCGTGTGGTCTAAGTTTAAGAGGAGTGTCTAAGACTTGTTTGTGTTTTAGTATTATGTTATCTTTGTAGCCATTAATGTATAAAGCAATCCTTGTATCCAAACAAGCCTAGACTAGATTAGTATAAATAGTTATCTCTCTCCTCATTTGTAACTTAGAAACTATTATTCTCATTTTCTTAAAACAATCATTATTCTCTTATTCTCTCATTCTCTAATTCTACAATTTTTTTAATCTCATATTCTTTCACGTTCCTCTGTGGGACGCCTTGGGGATGTCTGGTTGCCTAGGAGACAAGGGATGTTCAAGCCGTTCCATCCGAGCCACAAGAGTAGTCATCTAGACTGTGTTGTTTGACAACATTTGCATCATGGCTCCCTGGTTTCTGTTTTGGTCTGAGGTGTCTGATCCGGTGGACATCCTCAAATCTCGCCCAGCATAGAATTAATTAAATAAAGAAAAAATCAAATAACGAAATATTCAAATAACGAAACAATAAAAAAAAAATCAATAAGAAAATATTCAAATAAAGGATATAAACGGAAAAGAAAATAATAAATTAAGGAAATATTCAAAAAAGGAAATAATAAAAAAGGAAAATAATTAAATTAGGAAATATTCAGATAAAAAAAATAATCGCAAAAGGAAATAATCGACCAAAGAAGTAAACGAAAAAGGAAATTATGCAGTTCAGGGTAAACATCAGACTTTTCTTTGTCTTATAAACGTTTTATGGATGCAACAAGGATATAAGGCATGTTTGCTAAACATAGGTCACACGGTTATATGCAAACCTAAAACCCTAGCACACAAATGGAAACAAAATTCTAAGTTTAATCAAAGTAGGCGCCGCGTTTGTTATTAGGGATCGAAGATCCGAGTTTTTTGTTAACAAATTGCAATGATGGGTTAAGGATGTGGTGTACAGTTTTAAACAAGATTCCTAAACTCGGTTAAACACTCCATTTCAGGGTGCAAGAACAAGTCAAGAACAGCAAACTTCAACAAATTTCGATAATTAACAATTTTTATGGTTTTTCTATAAACGATATAGAGATAAAGACAAAAAAAAAGAATGCAACAAAACAAAAACGTAAAGAAAGACAAGGTTGGATTGATACAACCTTTGAGTTAGGAGCTTTAAGCTCTTTTACCAGATGATAAACACACGATCTTGTGAGGACGTCTGGGTATTTCTTGGTGGAGGTTGCACTGGGTCAAGAGAGAGACTAGATCCTGATTTGGCGCGGTGGGGTGAGTTGAACTGCACCACACGAGAGGAGGCAATGTCGTGATACACCAAAGGAGTCCAGGTTAGAAGGGGAAGTTTTCAAGATCAGACTAGTATTCTTGCAATAGGTGGCTGCCGTGTGCAATGAGTTTACAGCTATAATTTTTTATTTCTGAATTATTTTTCTTTTATTCATAGAATGACTTGACTTATATAATGCCTAAGTCAATAATTTTTGACAACTAGGTCAATCAACAAGGTGTTCAAAATAAAACAACAAGTAGTTCATAAAATAAGAAGATACAGACAGTGGGTTTAGACATTGTCGCGGGCATAAATAACTAAGGAAAGAAGACGGGCCTAAGGCCAAAAGAAATAAGGGACAAGGCCCAAAAGAAGAAGATAGGTGTTTGTAAGACTTGTGAAAGATAATGATCCGAGAACAAATCTTGGTCCGCTGTGCACACTAGAGGTGTTGCCTCATTAATACCTTCTTCATAAAGCAAAATGGGAAAAACCCGAAGATGGGAAAAATAATAAAACTCCCTATCATGTCTTTAAGCGTCCTTATCCAGCGTGATGGTAAAGACATCTGAATTTGCGGTCTGATGGCTTAAGAACCTCCATGGTTCATGGGTCATGGACAAAACCCCATTGTTCCAGGAAGGTTCTGGTGGGTCGGTCGTATGCTTGGGTCCGGGTTCGTGGACCATTAGAGCAACCTCCAGAATATGATCTACGAACTGATTGAACAATGGTGGGATACGACTATGTTACGACTAATTATTATAGTTGTAAATCCTTAGTCGCTAAAATATATAGTCGTAATGTAGTTGTAACACAGTTGTAGAGTAGTTGTAACAGTCGTAAAGTAGTCATAACATAGTCGAATAACTTACAACTATGTTACGATTGATATACTATTAAGATATTTGAATAAAAGTAATTGTAGTGTAGTCGTAACGTAGTCATAAATTATTAGTGACTATCAAGCGACTAATTAACGATTAACGATGTAGTCATAGCGTAGTCGTTAATTTTTTTTGACAATATAGCGACTAATTTACGACTATTGATGTAGTCATAAGGTAGTCATAGCTTTAGTGACTATCTAGTGACTAATTCACGACAAATTTGTAGTCGTAACGCTATCGTAAATATTTGGCGACTATGTTGTGACTATTTTAGTCTATTTTATGACTGTTTTGGACTGTTTGACGAGTTCTGGTTTTAGCTAACAATAATCGGTATTGTTGGTAAGGTTTAATTTGAAATTTTTTTTGTTTCTTACATTCCATTGAAAGATTATGAGATTAAGAGAATTATAGAATAAGAGAATGAAAGATTAGAGAGATTTAGAGAGAAGAATGCTTTTATTAAGAAAATTATAATAATAGTTTCTAAGTTACAAATGAGAAGGGAGATAGAAATTTATACCTAGTCTAGGCTTGTTTGGATACAAAGATTGCCTTATACAGGAATGGCTACAAGGATAACATAACACTAGAACACAAACAAGCCTTAGACACTCCCATTTGACCAAGTAACTCACGCCTTTTATAGAAAGCTCTAAAAGCTTTCTAATTTCATCATTTCTTCTTCATTCCAACACTCCTCTTCAAGCTTAAGACATGGAGAATGTATAAGCTTTCAACCATGAAGCATTACCTCATTAAAAACCTAAAGAATGAAAACTCTATTGGGATAAAACCTTTTCTAGGGAAAAAAAGTATAACACTCCATATTGGGATCATTGGTGTGGAATGGTCATAAGGCCAAGCCTTGGACAGATGGAGGCGCCATTCTTCAGAGTTGTTGCCTTGGTGAACACATCATCAAGTTGATCCTCACTCCTTGTATAACAAGGCAAGATGATTCCCTTTCCAATGGCTTCCCTTACTTTGTGGCAGTCTACTTCTATATTTTTGGTCCTTTCATTGAACATAGAGTTGGAGGCTATGTGTATAGCAGCCTGATTGTCACAATGGATGGTGATAGGTTCTTCATACTTCACGGCAAGATCCTCCAAAATTTGCCTCAACCAAATGCATTCAGTTGTAAGCTTCCTCATTGCTCTATATTTTTATTCTGCACTAGAGCATGTTACCACCTTTTGCTTCTTGGTTTTACAAGTCACAAGGTTCCCTCCTACGAAAGTACAATAGCCTGTGGTACTTCTCCTATCTTCCCTATCTCCTGTCCAATCTGCATCACAATAACCAACCACTTTTTGTTTTTATTGCAACCCATCCATATACTTTGTTCATGAGTGCCCTTTAGATATCTAAAAATTTGGTTTGCCATCTCCCAATGTCTCATCTTTGGACCTTGCATGTGCTGAGATACCTGATTCACAGCAAAACATAAATCTGGTCTAGTGATGGTTAGATAAATAAGCTTACTAACCACTTTCCTATAGAGTTCAGGATCATGAAAATCAATTTCCTCCTCTAGCTCCCCCTTAGTTCCGATTTTATAATCTTCTTCTAAGGGTGTTTTGGCTGGTTTAGCTTCCATCATACCTGTAGAGGTTAGTAAATCTACGATATATTTCCTTTGAGATAAAAAGAGACATTCCTTGAACCTACACACTTCAATTCCTAAGAAGTATTTAAGTTCTCATAGATCCTTAATATCAAAGACACTCTTCAAATAATATTTAGTAGATGCAATATCAACACTATCACTACCAGATATGATTATATCATCTATATAAATAAAAATTACCACAATACCTTCCTTGTTTTTTAATGTAGAAAGAGTATGTTCAACTTCAGATCTTTTGAAGTCTCTATCCATCAATGTTATACTTAGCTTGTGATACCAAGCTCTTGGAGACTGTTTAAGGCCATAGATGGCCTTCGTCAGCCTAAGAATGTTACCGCTTCCTACCTCCTCCTCTAGATCTGGTGGAGGTGACATGTATACCTCTTTTTCTAGTTCACCTTGCAAGAATGCATTCTTAATATCCATTTGCCATAACTCCCACTCAAGGTTAGTAGCAAGTGAAGGAACAACATTAACATAATGAAGCTTAGCTGTAGGTGCAAAGATATCCCTATAATCTTCATCATATGTCTGAGTAAAACATCTAGCCACCAACCTAGCTTTATATCTATCAATTTCACCATTGCTTTTGTATTTAATGGTAAAAATCCACTTAGAACATACAACCCTTTTTCCTTTAGGTAAAGTAGCTGAAGCCTAGGTACCATTCCTTTCCATGGCTTGTTTCTCATTTAGGATAGCTTCCCTCCATTCCTTCTTAGTCATAGCTTCCTCATATGTCTTTGTAATCTGCTCCTTATCAAGACTTGAAATGAAAGCAACATGATTAGTAGGTAAGTGAGCAATATTATAAACTCTCTGATCATGATGGACCACAAGATTGCCATTGTATAACACTGGTAGTTTCCTTTGTCTTGTGCTCCTTCTTAGGACTGTAGGTGGATCTTCTTGGATAGGATCCTCCTCTTCACCTAAAACTTCAATAAGAGTTGGCACTTCTCTTGATGTTTTGCTAGCTGAGACCAAAATTGATTCTTCTCCTGCTGAGTCTTGTTGGACATGAGTAGATGTCTCTTCCCCCCTCCCATGTTCAAGAGGAGGAAGGCCAGGTGAACTAAATATACCAGGTGGCTGACGGATGGATGGATCGGTTGGTGTGGAAGTCCGCGGATCGGCTGGTGTGGCCACAGCTGGCTGGCTGGGACTGGTCATGGCTGGAACAGGCTGATCATGAGCAGCCGTGGCCGTGGGCTGCTGAGCATGAGGGGATACAATACCAATGTTCTCCAAGAGCCTCCTCAAGTTCTCAGCTTGGTCTGATCTTGTTGTTGAAATGTCCTTAAATTGATCACAAGTTCCTTCTTTATAGAAACCTTTGGATTCTTGGAACTTAACATCTCTGGACACCAAGACTCTTATAGTCTCTTTTAACTGAAATCAAGTTAGAAGTAAAGGAAGGCATGTAAAAGGCTTTAGACTTTTTATCAAAAAACTTAAGTTTTCTTATGCCTTTAATTGGTACTTTAATTACATTAGCAATGACAACATTACCTAAGGCAGGTTCTACATTCTCTAGCAATCCTAGATCACTAATCATATGATGAGAAGCGCCAGAATCAACCACCGATGATTAATAGACATTAGGAGTAAAAGAAGTTTGAAAAGAAGCATGAAAAGTTTTACCCAACATATTACCATCATTTATTGCTTTGATAAGAGCTTCTAAGTCTGATTTTGTTACAAATTCAGATGCTGGAGACATGGCACTAGTTGAGGCTGAGTGAAGAACTGAGGTGCTACACGCCTTTGAAGGAACCGTCACCAGGCCGTGAGCTTGCAATTGTGTATGGCTGGCCGTGGATTGTTGTGGCCGAGAAGCCCAACTTGGCTTCAGCTCAGGATGGAGTACCCAGCACTCCTTCTTTGTATGACCACTCCTCTTGCAATGGTCACATGTTTGTCTCCTCTTCCTAGATTCATTTGTTGTTGCTGATTTGAAGAAGCTCTTGTGTGCAGCCACCAATTCATCCTTATTGCCAAATAATCCTTGAGATCCTTGCTCCTTTTGGATTTGAGCACAAACATCTTCCAAGCTAGGAAGCTTATCAGACCTGAGAATATGTTTATAAGATCTGAGTAAGTAGTATTAAGAGTTAGTAGTAACCCAAACACATTATCTTGTCCTTTCCTTTCAAGGAGAACAATTGGGTCAATGGTGGCTGGCCTTAGCATCTCTAGCTCAGCCCACAATGCTCTGAATGAGCCATAGTGCTTTGTGAATTCTGCATCCTCCTGCCTTAATTCATTCAAAGCCTTTTTCACTTCAAAAATTCTTAAAAGGTTAGTGGTGTTTCCAAACACCTTTTGTAAAGTGTCCCAAAGTTCCTAAGCATTTTCAAAAAATGAATAAGCCTCTAAGAGATCACTAGCAAGAGAATTTTGAAGTATAGAGAGTACCAACTGGTCTTCTTGGTACCATTTGGCTTCAGCAGCCACAGCTTCACTAACTTCAGCCACTTCATTTTCTTCAAGGCCATTTGTAGAAATGTGATTCCAAAGGCCTTTACCATCCAATGTGGTTTTCATTGTCCTAGACCACAAGAGGTAATTTGTTCCATGGAGAATGACTGGAGCTCTGAATGTAGATTGAATATCAATGTTTTAAAATTTGTCCAAGGATTTTGCTTGCTTTATCGAGACGGATAGCCGGTCGGGACACGTGTTGGTCGGGACGCGATCTGTTGGGTGAGACGTGTGTGAGCGTGGAGCGCTGCTACCAGTATCACATAAGGCTGTTCACGATCAAGTGTGCTTGTGAGCTTGGGACACAGACACGGAACAAGGAGGCAGGACAGTTGGTCGGGACAGGAAGAACTGGTCGGGCGCGTCCAGCATACACAGAAGGAGCTGCTCAGGTGCGTTTCGCGTACCACGATCACAGGTTTAAATAACCGGCTGGTTGGGACTACTTGGATGCGTGAGCTTGGTACGTGAACAGGTGGTCCGTATGTGAACAAGACGGACAGGGAGCATGGACAGACGGCACGGGACAAGAATGTCTGAAGCTTGGAAGGCGCGTGATCGGCTGGGGCAGCACTCAGAGAATCAAGAAATGCTGATCTTGAGCAGCACCCAGGGACACCAAGGACACAAGTGAGGACAGGAACGTGAGCAACACACAGGAAGGCCACCAAGTGAAACCACCAAGGCGCGTGTTCAACCCTTCCTACCACAGTCAAGTGAGATTACTTGCCAACCAAGATAACCACCTAAACTCCTTTAACCAACTTCAATGAATTCCTACAATAAACTTTAACAAACTCCAACCAACAAATTTAACTAATAACAGTCCTTATCTCTACCAACAATCAAGAATCAATATAAATTTCGAATTTAATAAACCAAACCTAAAAAAAATTCAAGACTCCCTTCCTAAAAAAACTCCAAAGATTAATAAAGAAATCAAGAAAATCAATCTTGAAGTCTTAAACTTGTCAGATTGAATCAAAATTTCGTGGAGACCCTCACAAGATACTTATCTAACTTTCCAAATTAAAAGATATAAAGAAAACTGATAAATAATTAGAATTTTATCACCAGATTCTTGTGAGAGGCGAATTCGGACGTCTTTGAGAAAAACTTCAAGAACTTCCTTTAAACATAAGAGAATGGAGTCATTTGTACCATATCATAATTGACTTTGGCGTAGGATATGGAACCAGAAAGTGTTGATGGATACCATCTCCACCACGTTCAAATTTTTGGTTTTTCGAGTTTGTAGTGCTAATATGAATTGCATGGTCTGTGTTCCAGTGGCGCCACATTAACTTCTAGTTGTTATCATAGATGATATTAGGATTTTTGTTATTTTGTCTTTTCCTTGCTGATGTTGTTCGATATCATCCTCCGAAGTTGTTTAGTCCAAAGAGTTTTCACAATAGTATGATGATCTGAATCCCAAGTACTTTTGCTGGAAGAAAAAAGATTGAAACAACACTTGCTAATTAACTAAGTTGTTGTAAAACACGTGCTAGTTAAGAAAAACAGTGGCCATTAAGAAAACAAAGCTATTTGCATCTTACCACAAAATCAGACCACCAATTGTCTTCCTGGTCTTGTGGAACCTCACCAAGACTCCACCATGGTCCATCAAAATCATTGGTAAAAGATCTTTTGGTGTCATACTTGACCACATTGTCGATGGAGATCCTATCATGAGAATGGACAATTTTTAGAAAATGTAGCTCTTTAATACAAACCTTACATAAAAATGTCTTACCAAAGTGCTTTATCTTTCTTCTCACGATGGAAAATACGCTGGTTCCGTCGTGCAAGTGCTGTAGGAGAAATCACTTCATTTGCCCTTCAACTTTATTATATTATGAAACCTGTAAATTACTTATAACCTTAAACGATTCTACATATTTACCTATGTTTTATCCACCCACTCAAGTTTTTTGGATCTATCCATTGGTTATAAAATGGTTATGAATCGGTATAAAACGGCTAAAATCACTCATAAAAACAAAATTGTCTAAACATGGAATAACTGTTTGATTGTTTATGTAAAACTAGTAAAACTAGGTAAAAATGTTTGATTAATTATGTAGAACTAGTCGAACTATGTAAAAATGTTTGATTGTTTATGTAGAACTGATATAACTTGGTAAAACTATTTGATTGTTTAGATAGAACTAGTATAACTTGGTAAAACTGCTTGATTATTTAGGTAGAATTTAATATCTTGGTAAAACTATTTCATTGTTTATGTAGAACTATTTGAACTAAGTAAAACTGTTTGATTTTTTTTTGTAGAACTGGTATAACTGAATAGAACTGTTTGTTGTATGTTACAGGATTTCCTGAGGAAATGATAGCAATACCACTCATGGGAATGTACTTTCCTTTGAGCGACTACAAGAAGAACATTAAGATGACCACGAGGTGTTTCATATATGAAGCATTGTAAACACCTTGTGGAACATTCTCATAGATGGTATTGCTAATGTTTTCCCAGAAAATTCGGCGACATACAACAAACAATTATACCAATTATTACATGTTCTACAAAAAAAAAAAATCAAACGATTTTACCAAGTTATATCAGTTCTACCTAAATAATTAAAAATGTTTGACCTAGTTTGACTAATCCTACATAAACAATCAAACAATTTCACTAAATTATATAAGTTCTATCTAAACAATCAAACAGTTTTACCAAGTGATATTAGTTCTACCAAAAGAATCAAATAGTCTTACCAAGTTATAACAGTTCTACATAAACAATCAAATAGTTTTATATAGTTCAACTAGTTCTACATAAACAATCAAACAGTTTTACCTAGTTCGACTAGTTCTACATAAACAATCAAACAATTTTACCTAGTTCAACTAGTTATATATAAAAATTGAACATTTTTGCCTACTTCGACTAGTTCTACATAAACAGTCAAACAGTTTTACCAAGTTATCAGTGCTATCTAAACAATCAAACAATTTTACCTAATTATACCAATTATACCTAAATAATCAAATAATTTTTCCATGTTTTACCAATTTTACCTAAACAATCAAACAAGTTTATCTAGTCCGACTAGTCTCACATAAATAATAAAAAACATTTACCTTGTTCAACATGTTATACATAAACAACCAAATAGTTTTACCTAGTTGGACTAGTTATACATGAAAATTAAACAGTTTTACCTAGTTTCACTAGTTCTACATAAAATCAAATAGTTTTACCTTCATGATGTTGCTCACGGTGTGGTTGCTTCCTCCATCGTGTGTATTGGCATCTTCTTCTGCTAGGACTTATTCTTCTTCTTTTTTACCTTCTTCTTCTTCCGAGCATACTTCTTCTTCTTTTTCTTTTTCTTCTTCTTCTTCTCCTTCTGCTAGGACTTCTTCATCATCTTTTTCTCCTTCTTCTTCTTCTGACTGGACTTCTTCTTTTTTCTTTTATTCTTCTACTTCTTCAGACCCGACTTCTTCTCTTTCTTCTTCTTATTTTGACCCGACTTCTTCTTCCTTTTCTATAACTGGTGCTTGATTTAGGTTTTCTTCAACAACTAGCGGTGGAACATTATAAACAACCAACACTAGATTTAGGTTTTCTTCAACAACCGATAGAGTTGGGACCGACGCAACAACTGGTGGCTGAGTCTCCTCTTCAGTAACTACCAGCGGCTGCGATGTAGCTATTCTTCAACTACCTACCGCTAATATGGGGTCTTCCTTTAAATACATCTAGTTTTTGTTTCCATCAGTGAATCGCGCCGAACATGGAGAAACAAAGAATTGTGACGAATGAGATTGAGAAAGAGGAGAAAGAGAGATCTGCGATGAATCAGAAAGAGGAGAAAGAGAGAATATATGTTTTCAATTTTACCTAATTATCCTTCATTTGTGAAAAGGAACTCGAGAGGGAATATGAGAAAACAAAGATTCGAGAAAGTGGATCTGATTCGAGAGTTTTACAAGTTTTGTTTTAATGGGCAGTTTTAGCTGTTTCAAACGGCTCCAAAATGGTTCATATACCGTTTCATAACCCAATGGATAGATCCAGAAAAACCTGAATGGGTGGATAAAACTTAGATATAACATGTAAACATGTAGAATCATTTAGGGTTTCTAGTAACGTAAGTGGCTTATGATTTAAAAAAAATCAAAAACAAATTTAGATAGTGGAGTATTGAAAATTTGTAAATTTGAAATCTAAAACAATAGAGAATTTATAATTTAAGATTATCCATTGCTCTTGAATTGTTGTATGAAATCCTTTATTGATCTCTTATTGATATTCTCCTCTACACCTTCTTCCTTTTCACTTTCTTCGATGGAGAGGAATTTTGTTTTTTATTTTCTTATTTGTTATTCTTTCTGTTTTTCTAAGAGTTTTGTCTTAATCATCAACCACACCCTTTCTCATTACCTCTCATGTCCTTTTATTTTTGTAGAATGGACATGAGGAAAAATGTAGTTTTTTCAAACATTTTTTATTTATTTATTAAAACATCCTAATACTCTTACTTTATTTCATATATATATATATAATTAAAATCATATTATATGTGTATTTACATATCTTTATAACAACAAATATAATGTTTATGGTAAGAGCAGATGATCTCAATTTACCCATTATAATACTCATTTATCGAAGCCGATCCATCATGGTTTCACTTTTGACATATTAGAACCCGTAGACGTTACAAAGAACTCGAACTTTAATAATCAGATTGTTAATACTTTTTGTCTACTCTAGGGAAATATTTTTATATTCTCTCACTTGGCAGTTGTGTTAACTTAATAGTCCAATACCCTTTCATATGCATCTTTACATTAAGTTCAATAAACCATAAGTACCATAAATCTAGAGCTAGCCGAGTCATAGCGGTTTCCCATCATTTATTGCGATGGGGTCCCTTCCAAGAACTACACACCAACTCCAGCTTTACTAATTACTTTTTATTGAGATTTCACTTTAATTCTCAAAATTATTTATGTTCAGATAAACTATAATTCTCAACTTTATATATCATCTTTAAAAAAAAACTTTATATGCATAACTATCATGATAACGTTCTTTGATTGCAGAAAAATAACATCATCTTTGAGTAACAACTTTACATTAGCTCAAACTATCATAACATGTCTTATCTATTATGCCTATTTTCTCTACATGACCAGTAAATATATAGGGCGGTAATCATTTTGTCAAAGGATCTGCCAACATCATGTTATCTTTATATGCTCAAAAGTTGTTATGCATTTCTGCACTTCTTCATTTACATACAAGTATTTAATTCCCATGTTCTTAGCACCTTTCAAATACTTGTCATTCTTTAAAAAGAAGACTGCTAATTATTACAGTAAATTTTCAGCGGCTTGGCTATACTCTCAACAATTCCAAGCCTTAATATAAATTTTTGCAGCCACAATGCGTGAACCATGGCTTCAAAGCATACCTCCATAGTGGAAGTAGCAATGAAAGACTGCTTTTCATACTTCCAAGAGACTGCTCCCCCAGCTATTAGGAGCAGATAGCCAAACGTCGATTTCCTACGATCGACGCAATGGGCGTAGTCTAAATCTGGGTATTTGACGATATATGTATTGTCAGATCTCCTGTATGTAAGCATGTACTCTTTGTTGCCTTGCAAATACCTGAGAACTTTCTTTATACTTTGACAATGATCCTTTCTGGGATTACTTTGATACTGACCCATCATACCAACATCAAAACTGATATTTGGTTGAGTACATATTTGAACATAGTTCAAACTCCCAACCACTAAAGCATACAAAATTCTTTCCAGTTCTTTACGTTCCAATTCATTTTTTGGACATTGCATTTTGATGAACTTATCACCTTTCTGAATTGGAGAATTTTCAATAGAGAGCTTATCTAACTCATATTTCTTTGGAACTTTAATTATGTATATTTTCTGAGACAAACTTAACAAACCTTGTCATATATCACGAATTATTTCTATTCAAATCTTATAAGATGTCTCACCGATATCCTTCATTTCTAAGTTACTAGAGAGATATTTCTTTACATCGCTTAACATTCTCATGTCATTCGCAGCTATCAATATGTCGTCAACATATAATACCAAAATGTCAAACTTGGTCCCACTTACCTTCATGTAGATACATTGATCAACGATGATCTCTACAAAACCGTATGACAATATAGTATCATTAAACTTCATATACCATTGTATGGAAGCTTGTTGAAACCCACATATTGACTTCCTCAGCCTACACACTATATTTTCTTTTCTTGTGGCCACAAAACCTTCAGGTTGATCCATATAAACTTCTACCTTAAGCTCTCCATTTGGAAAGGCGTTTTTAACATCCATTTGGTGAAGCTTTAAATCATATGGAATCCATCTTTGAGATTGGAGAGAAGGTTTATAAATAGTCAATGTCGTCTTTCTGAGTAAATCTTTTAGCAACAAAGCGAGCCTTGTACCTTTCTATGTTACCTTTACAGTCTCATTTGAATGTAAAGATCCATTTACACCCAAAGATTTTGAAATCATCAGGTAACTCTACTAGGTCATACACTATGTTTACATTCATAGTAGAAATTCGTCTTCTGTAGTATTATACCACTTTCACTATTTTTGCTTTACATGGCTTTTTTAATGTTTTCGGTTCTTCATCAAGACTACAGTCATTCATTTTCAACATTGTAAACCTCATAGTCATCTGTAATGGCGGATCTCCTTTTCCTTACAGATCACCTCAGTAGTTATTGTGGCAAGATGTTCTATTCTTGAATGGCGAAAAGTTCATTTTCAGTTTCCTGATTTAGTGGGACCGTATGTTCATCATTTTGTTGTTCTATTACGATATTGGGTTGTGAACCAACAATAGGAACAACTACTTGAGTTGAAACTACGGGTGAAGAATCTTCTATCCGTATTTCTTTCATGTTCACTTCCCTAGATTTTGAACTCCCACTATTTTGACCATTTTCAATGAACTTATCATTACCCATCTCTAGTATTAGAGTTCTATGGCTAGGACAGTAAGAAATAGATCCCTTAGACTTTTCTGGGTAGCAAATAAATATCCACTAACTTTCTCTAGTATTAACTTATCTCGGTTTCATCAGAATATATTTAATACGTCTATCTCGATCTTGAGAGCATTCCGCCGGATTTTAAGGGGATTCCGTTGGAAATATTAAATATGTTTCCGTTAGAAATCCTTTGGAATATTTTTAGGGGATTCCGTCAGATTTCAAAAATAAATATTAACAATGTTTCCATCGGAAAACGTTAAAAACAATGTTTTCGTATTTCTTCTTCCCCTCTTTATTTTCTTATCTTCTTCTTTTTTCCACACGCAATCTCCACTACTCTCCTCACCACCGCCAGGTCTTCTTCTCTCCTCACTGACGGTCTTCATTTCTACTCGCTGCTGATTTTCTTCCTCTCTTCCTCATCTCCTTTTTTCTTCCCTCTCTTCCTCCTCTCTATAACTACGGCTCATCTTCCCTCTATACTTGCGCTGACGCCGTGATTCTTCTCTCCGACCGTGGCTCGCCCTCCTCCTCTTCGGTGGCAGCTCATTATCCTCCTCTCCGGCCGTGAATCGTCCTACAAGATAACAATATTATTCCTCCTCCCTTCACTTTTAATTAGTTTTAGAATAAACTAGTAACTTTTTTTTTAATTGTTTTTTGTTGTTTCTATTCCGCCACCGTTTTAGCCACCACCAAAAATTTGCCGCTGGATTCTAGACTCGCCGTGAGCATCGGTCCTCCTACCTCACGGCAAAAAAAAATGTAAATAGAAACCACCTATTAAAATTAAGTGATTGATGCTTTAGGATAGTGTTTAACTCAATTCGCTCTATCAATATTTGAATTTTAATGCATGCTTAGTTTATCCCATAGTCTCATATATATCCTTCGTTCTATCTTTTTTTTTTTAGAATCACTTCGTTCTACCTTTTGCATTTTACTTTTTTTGTTTTTTGTCTTAATTTAGAAACATAACAACAAAAAACTATAGAATGATTTGTTTTAGATTAATTTGGGTCTTGACTCTTTAATATTGCAGTCTTTTTTGTCCTAGACTCATAGTGGATTCAACCTCAATGTGCTGCAAACGTAATTTATAATGCATTTACAGTTTTGATTTTTAATGCATGCTTGTCTTAGTTGATCCCATGGTACAGCATATATTTTCCGTTCTACTTTTTGTATTATACTTTATTGTCTTTTCTTTCTTGGTTTAGAAACATAAAATCAAAACCATAGATATCTTTTGTTCTAGACTTGGATTTGGGAATTCGGATTTGAGAATTGGTATAGAATGGCATAGTACATGTGGCTTAAAACAACTGATCCTAGTTTCTAAGAAAATGAAATTACATTGATATTCACGTTAATTTACTATATCACCCTTTACTTTATATTATTTTTTTTATTTTTTTTTTGTCAACATAACCTAGCGGTTTTATTATCCCTTATAACATCAAGGGGTGCTAAGTTCGAACCCCAAACTTGTGTCATTAATTTCAGAGGTGACTACCATTTTGCCACATGATTCCGACATATTATTTCTTTTGTTTTACATTTATCTTTACCATATATTACCATTAAAGGTAAAAAAATATTATATTTGCAGTATATTATTTCTATTGTATTATATTTATCTCAACTGCCAAAATCTTTAACGGAAAAAAATTGAATTGGCAGACAAACCACATTCTCTTTTTTATTCAATATTTGTATTTTTTTAAAATGTCAAATGTCATAATATATGTAACTTTATATATATCGTAAGTTAAACAATTTTGAAAATAAATTAATATTTTAAAATGATAATTAAAAGTTTGAAAATTTTTTACTTTTATAAATACTTTTATTAGACTATTAAAAATTTATTAAAATATTCAAAATTAGATACAATAAAAGAATAATTTTAATTAATACTAATTATAAAAAAATTGTAAATAATAAAAGGTTTGTTACATTATACATATTGTAAGTTAAATATTTTTAAAAAATCAAAGACCACCTTTAAACATATATTGTAGGAGTTTTTCTGACTTTGGATCTTCATTCGGATCTCTGGATCCTCGTATCCATCAGTCAAGCGGTTCGAGTCAGATTCTGATGCGACCTAGGTTGAAGAAGAGGAACTAGGAGCTTTGGATATGACCACACCGGACGAAGGCACGAACGAGGGCACGAACGGGAGTACGAACGGGAGTACGACCGTGATGAACGAGGGCACGAACGGGAGCACGACCATGACGGACGGGAGCATGACCGTGACAGATGGAAGCACGAACGAAGATACGATTGTGGCTTATGTTGGGCACGACCAAGGCTCGACCCATACAGAGGTTCAGACTGACCCAAGGAAGACTGACCAAAGCACCGACCTGGCCCAACCCATGGCACGACCACGACCTGTTCTGGATCTGACCTGTGTCCGACCATAGGACAATTTAACTTCTACTCAATGACCATGGGATACTCCTGTGGGTCCTTTGACACGTTCAAGGAGTAAGGACCTCATCTAAGCGGTTGAAGTTTTATTACTTCAGACGCCAACATCAAAGAATAAATTAGGTCTACTCATCCTTATCCAAGCTATTTGAATTAGATAAAAGGGAAAGAGTTTCATCTTGGTACTCTTTTCCCTTACTAAAGTTTTTTCCAGTGGGTTTTTACTCTCTAAGGTTTTGATGAGGCCTGGATGGGTCATTAATGATCTTTGTTTATGGCCCATATTAATATTTGGATTAAGAATTAGTTAAATGTTTGGCCCGGCCCATCTATGTTTTCTTGTCTTTGGCGTGTGCATTTAAGAGATCAAATTGGTCTTGGTCTTGCATGCATTTGAATCCGCACTTTGCATGCAAGCCAACTTTTGACCAATTCCATAACTCTTCATCTCTCTTTCTCTCATGTATATAAACGCGGCCTTGGCTATTGTTGTAGTTTTCCTTTTCATCGAATTTTCTTAATAAAAAATCCGTTCCAATCAAAGTTAATTCGGTCATTTGCTAGTGTGTCATATCTAGCTCATTTGGTTTGTCTCTTTGTGTGTCATATCATAGAGTCGAGCCAAAGAACCTTGTTCCATTTGGTGTGTAATATCCTCTTGGGCAAGCCGGCACATCAAAGGATTACCATCCCTTTGTTCAGAGCCATTCGATCCCTTTCTTTCCTATTTCTCACGTTAAACATTCATCTACACTCATTCTTCCAAACCCTTCTCCTATTCAAGCTTCCGCCATCTCATTCTTCTTATACCAACCAGTTGTCTCATCCTTGTGTGATGTTCTACCTATGGAGGCGGGGCGTATACTCTTGGGAAGGCCGTGGCAGTCTGACAGAAAAGTTACTCATGATGGCTACACTAATCGCCACTACTTCACCTACCAAGGCCGTAAGACTACATTAATCCTACAAGAGGTGTACCTCGACCAGCTACAACTTAAGAAACAGAAAAAAGGTCAATGGTGGAACTACTACTTCAAAAACTAAGACCAACTTTTATATTAAGGCTGGAGAAATTAAAAGAAGCTTGGATGATAAGTAACCGGTTCTTTTAATCGTTTATAAGGATTCAATTATTGATTCATCTAACTCTAAACCGGAGCTTCCGATCAAATTTTATGAGTTATTGCAGGACTTCCAGGATGTGTTTCCAGATGATGCCCAAGTGGTCTTCCACCCCTGCGTGGCATTGAACACCAAATTGATTTTGTCCCTGGAGCGACTTTACCAAACTGGCCGGCATACAGAACAAACCCTATTGAGACAAAGGAGATTAGCCGGCAAGTAGAGGAGCTCATGAGAAAGGGCCATGTCCGTGAAAGTCTAAGCCCTTGTGTTGTCCTTGTGTTCATTGTCCCTAAAAAGGACGGTAAGTGGCGGATGTGTATTGATTGTCGTTCAATCAATAACATTACGGTCAGGTATTGCCACCCTATCCCATGCCTTGATGATATGTTAGATGAGTTCTATGGGTCTAGTATCTTTTTTAAGATTGATCTTAGGAGTGGATATCACCAAATCCGAATGAAGGAAGATGATGAGTGGAAAACAGCCTTTAAGACAGAGCATGGGTTGTATGAATGGCTTGTAATGCCATTTGGTCTTACAAATACATCTACCACATTCATGAGGTTAATGAATCATGTCCTTAGAGATTTAATAGTGCATTTTGTAGTAGTGTATTTTGATGACATATTGGTTTATAGCAAGAACTTGAGTGATCATATAAATCATGTAAAGGTCGTGTTAGAAGTTCTTAGGAAGGAGTGTCTGTTTGCTAACCTAGAAAAGTGTACATTTTGTTAGGATAATGTGGTTTTTCTAGGTTTTGTGATCAGTACAGATGGAATAAGTGTGGACCAGGAGAAGGTCAAGACAATACAAGATTGGCCGACACCTAAAACTGTTGGGAAAGTCCAAAGTTTCCATGGATTAGCCGGATTCAATAGGCGATTTGTCAAAGACTTTAGCAGCATAGCCGTGCCCCTTACAGAAATCATTAAGAAGGAAGTCGGGTTTAAGTGGGAAACGGCTCAGGAGGAGGCTTTCCAGAAACTTAAGGATAAGCTTACCCATGCTCCTCTCTTAAGTTTACCAAATTTTTCTAAAACTTTTGAAATAGAATATGATGCTACAGGCATAGGTATAGGAGCTGTTCTTATGCAGGAGAAGCAGCCTATTACTTACTTTAGTGAGAAGCTTGGGGGACCGACGCTCAATTATCCAACCTATGATAAGGAACTATATGCGACGGTGCATGCTCTTCAGACCTGGCAGCATTACCTCTGGCCCAAGGAATTTGTTATACATACGGACCATGAATCATTGAAGCATCTGAGAGGGCAACACAAGCTCAATAAACGACATACCAAATGGGTTGAATTTATAGAAACGTTTCCATATGTTATAAAGTATAAGCAGGGCAAAGATAATATTGTGGTCGATGCTCTCTCACAAAGGTATGCCTTGCTTTCTACTTTAGAAGTTAAGCTATTCGGTTTTAAACATATTAAGAAACTCTATGCCACTGACCCGGACTATGGAGAAATCTATAAGTTTTGTGTCAATACTCATACAAGACACTATTATATGCAAGATGATTTCCTTTTGTATGAGAACAGACTATGTGTCCCAAATTATTCTCTTAAAGAGTTTTTTTTATCAAAGAAGCCCACGCTGGAAAGACTGATGGGTCACTTTGGTGTGATCAAAACATTGGCCGTAATGCGTGAGCATTTCCACTTGCCACACATGAAAAAGGATGTGATATGTTTGTGCAACCTCTGTGTCACTTACAGAATGGCTAAGTCCATGACTCAGCCACACGGTTTGTATCACCCACTCCCTACTCCTAAGCACCCTTGGTTAGATTTGTCTATGGACTTTATTTTAGGATTGCCTAGGACTAGAAACAGCAAGGATTCTATTTTTGTGGTTGTAGATCAATTCTCTAAGATGTCTCACTTTATAGCTTGTAATAAATCGAATGATGCATGCATGTAGCTAATTTATTCTTCATAGAAGTTGTACGTTTGCATGGGATGCCTAGGAGTATTGTGTTTGACCGTGATACTAAGTTCCTTAGTCAGTTTTGGAGGACTCTCTAGTCTAAGCTAGGTACTAAGCTATGCTTCTCTACTACTTGTCATCCAGAGAGTGATGGACAAACTAGGTAGTAAATAGGAATTTGGGATCATTGTTGCGTTCATTTGTTGGTAAAAATCTTAGGACTTGGGAGGATAGTTTACCCCACCTTGAAAATGCTTATAAAGTACTCTCCATTTCAAATTGTATATGGTTTTAATCCTGTTTCATCACTGGATTTGATGCCTTTACCTTTGAGTGTAAGATATAGTTTGGATGGAGAACAAAAGACCAAATCAGTAAAGAGGATTCATGAAGATGCTCGTAAGAACATTGAAGCAAAGATCCGGCTTTATGCTAAGGCTTCTAACAAAAACCGCAAAGAAGTGATCTTTGAGCCAGCCGAAAAAGTTTGGGTCTACCTAAGAAAGGACCGGTTTCCAGTTGAATGTCGATCAAAATTAATGCCTAGGGTGGATGGTCCATTTACTGTGGTTAAACACATCAATAGCAACACATACCAATTGGATCTCCAAGGTAAGTATCCAGTTCCAGTTTTAATATAATTGATCTAGTTCCTTATGTTTCAGATGATCCGGATTTGAGGACAAATCCTTCTCAAGAGGGAGGGGATTATGCGACCCAGGATGAAGAAGAGGAACTAGGAGCTTTGAATATGACCATACCAGACGCAGGCACGAATGAGGGCACGAACGTGAGTACGACCGTGACGAACGAGGGCACGAACGGAAGCACGACCGTGACGGACGGGAGCACGACCGTGGCAGATGGAAGCACGAACAAAGATACGATAGTGGCTGATGTTGGGCACGACCAAGGCTCGACCCATACAGAGGTTCAGACTGACCCAAGGAAGACTAACCAGAGGACCGACCTGGCCCAGCCCATGGCACGAACACGACCTGTTCTGGATCTGACCTATGTCAGACCATGGGACAATGTAACTTATACTCAAGGACCATGGGACATTCCTGTGGGTCCTATGACTCGTTCAAGGACTAAGGACCTCATCCAAGCGGTTGAAGCTTTATTACTTCAGATGCCAACATCAAAGAATAAATCAGGTCTACTCATCCTTATCCAAGCTATTTGAATTAGATAAAAGGGAAATAACTTCATCTTAGTATTTTTTCCCTTACTGAGGTTTTTTCCATTGGGTTTTTCTCACTAAGGTTTTGATGAGGCCTGGATGGGTTCTTAGTAATCTTTGTCTAAGGCTCATAGCAATATTTGGATTAAGGTTTAGTTAAATGTTTGGCCCGGCCCATCTATGATTTCTTGTCTTTGATGTGTGCATTTAAGAGGGATTACCATTTTGTATATCGAATTGGTCTTGGTCTTGTATGCATTAGAATCCGCACTTTGCATGCAATCCAATTTTTGACCAATTCCTTAACTCTTCATCTCTATTTCTCTCCTCTATATAAATGCGGCCTTGGCAATTATTGTAGTTTTCCTTTTCATCAAATTTTTTTATTAATTTTTTTTTTTGCAAACAAAGTTAATTCGGTCATTTGCTAGTGTGTCATATCTAGCTCATTTGGTTTGTCTCTTTGTGTGTCATATCATAGAGCCGATCCAAAGAACCTTGTTCCATTTGGTGTGTAATATCCTCTTGGGCAAGCCGGTGCATCAAAGGATTGCCATCCCTTTGTTCAGAGCCATTTGATCCCTTTAATTACGGTATACCTAACGACGCTTTCTATTTCATCGGGTTCATCAGCCAACAGCTACGGGGTCCAAGTCATTCCATCATAGCGGCACTAAATGCAAAGGTTGAAACACTCGAGAAATAACGTGAAAAACATAGGATACAACGTGAAAAGTTTATGAAACAGCATGAAGAGGATCAACAACTTCTCCGTCAGATGAAAGCTCAAATGAATGAGTTTTTCGTCTTAATTCCACACCCCGTTAAACTTTTTTAATTGTTGAACAATATTTTAAATTACGTTTTTAATTGTGTTGTTCAACGTTTAAAATTTTGAGTACATTTCATTTCAACAATAATTATAATGTTAAACTTTTATATTGTTTTATTTTAATTTATTTATATTTTCTTTTTAACCGATTTTCAAAAAAAAAATTTTAAAAAGAATTTAATATATGATGGTCAACGGAAATCACTAGGAAAAGGGTTTGGCTCTCAGAAATCCCTCGGAAAGTCCAACCGTGGGAAATCTGTCGGAAAGTAAGTCTGTTGGAAATCCCTCGGATCCTAATGCCATCGGAAATTCCTCGAAAAGTTTGAAGTCAGAAATCTCTTGGAAAATCCGGCCATCGAAAATCCTTCGAAAAGTCAGACAATCGGAAATCTGTCGGAAACTCAAGTCGTTGGAAATCCTTCGGAAAGTCAGCCTGTCAGAAATCCCTCAGAAAGTGAGGCTGTCAGAAATCCATCGAAAATTCGATGGAATAAGTCTCTGTCGAAAATCTCTTGTTTTTTTCGACATCCGTCTCCCATCGGAATTCCCTCGGAAAATACAACCAGATTTCTGAAAAATATGGGATTTTCGACGCCGTAGAACCGACATACTCAATTTGTCGGTTTGCCGTCGGCATAGGCCCTTTCCGATGGCAAAACCGACGGATATAGGCCGTTGGAATTAAAGTGTTTTCTTGTAGTGTATGTGACCTAGTCTTTTATGCCACAAGAGTGCTGAATTTTTATTTGATGCAGTACGCTTAATTCCTTGATTTTCAACATTAAACAAAGACTCAGAAAAAACTTTTATCAAGATTAAACCTATACAGTGATTGAACCAAAGTATCATTACCATAAAAGTAGTCTTTTCGGTGCAAAGAAAATAAACTATGTCCAATCATAAAGTCAAATCCTAAATTGTTCAACCAACCTACTTACTGAAACAAGATTTCTAGCACATTCAGGAATATAAAGATAATTATCACGATCTATTAAATCATCAGTGTGAAAGATCAATATGTAAGTCACGATGATACTATTTGTGCCTTCATCCAGTTTCCTATGAATAAGAATTTTTCAGTTGCTTTTAAAGGTTGGATCGTACTAAATCATTGTTCAATATGAGATACATGAGTAGATGTACCAGAATCAAGCCACCAAATATTTCTGCACTTCTACAAGATTCAGTTCAGAATAAACAAATAAATGTTGTGTATCTTTCTTGCTAAACCATGCATTCCTTCTATGACAGTCTTTCTTTATGTGTCCATCCTTCTTGCTGAAGAAACACTTGACCGCTTTATGGATTTTACTTTAAGGTCCTTTAATGATATCCTTATCCTTCTTTTTGTTCTTACCACTTGGTTTCTTAAAGCTGCTATTGGCTCTGTTTAGTCCAGCGATGAGTAAAATTTGGACTTTCTGTTTTTTTTTAACCTCGCCTCATCTTGAATGATCATGACCTTTAATTTCTTGAAAGCTCCACTTATCCTTAAAGGTGTTGTAATTCATTGAAACTGGAATACTCAAGAGGCAAATAGTTCATTATGAACTGAACCAAAAACGATTAATGTACTTCCATCCCCATGGACGTTAACTTTGATGCCAAGTTTGAGACCAATCGAACTTATTCGTAGTCAGTTCACTCATGAGACTGCCTACTATCGATTTGTCGGCCATATCCGATTGGGTTTCTTACTTTATTTCCAGAATGAATTTTATTGCTTTCTCTGTTTTAGGCATAGATGGCTTTTTACTTTCTGTCATCGACATCCTCAGTAAGTTTAGGAACAGCCTGTTAGAACCCTCCCACGTCTCACAACAAGACTTTTCCAATTATGAGCTCTCATCCGTAATTGCTTCATGCTCTTCATCAGTGAGTATGGCTCCAAAGAAAACTTTATTTGTTCAGAATATTCCTCATAATTGAGTCCATTAAACTTTACCACAAAAGTTGTAGAAGTAAACGAATTTAATGAAGCTGCAAAACTTTCAACATGCTTACCGTTAGTGCTTTGAGACTTTAATAGATTCATCGACCAATAAAATCTAAATACTTTACTTTTATATATTAAAGCAACATATAGGTAATACATTAAATATATACACTTTTGATGATGCTTATTAAGATTTTACTTTAATAATTAATCAAATTATATATACAATTGATAACAATGATATATACACACCATCGACCGCAACATAAATGATTAATACTTTAGGCATAATCTATTACACCATATGATCCACCGTAGGTGATCTCCTATGAGATATTTAGTAATCAATTGATCAATCAAAATATTTTATGTCATTTAAACATCCTTCAATCATGATTAATTATGAATCTTTACTTTACTCTCATATTAAATATAACCAGAGCACTGTGGTGATTAACAAGTTATATATAATATTAATTCTTTTTATAATATATATATATATTAATATTTTATAATACATTAGACTAATTATTTTAAGATACCATATACATATATATAGATGTATAAACATTTAGTAATACATTAGTCTAATTACTTTACCATAATATATAATATATATATATATATACATTAATATTTCATAATAAAATAGTCTAATTATTGCAGCAGGAAAATTTAATAGAATTTTTTTCTCTAGTTTACTATTCATCACGATACTGTTCATCCATTTTACTATTCATCACAATATTATTCATCGTAGTTACTATTTATTGCGATATTGTTTATCTTGATACTGTTCACTATATATATTCATCACGATACTGTTTATCCATGTTACTTTTCATTGCAAAAAAACTTTCTTCAGCGATTACTATTCATCGTCTTCCTTGACGAAAACCACCAGGAAAATCGAGATTTTTGAAAAATTCATAATTTTTGATCTACTGAAAGGATTTTAACTAATTTTATACCTATAAAAATATATTTTCATCCTCTAAACATTGATATTATTTTTAACACATTTCAATTTATCAAGTTTGATGAGATTAAATTAAAAAATGGATTTTCTTTAGAAAAAAAAAAAACATTTCATCACCAATCCTAAACGCGAGAATAATGTGTTCTATATGGCTCTGATACCACATGTTAATTAAAATTTATGATTTCTATTTCTGAAATTTATCCCAAAACCATATGTCATTTTCAATCCACAAAACATTTTATATTGATGATAAAAACCTTTAAATCAAAAAATAAATTGAGAATTTAGAACTTATGATTATTCATTTCTTTTGAATTATTGTATGGAATCATTTGTTGATATTTTGTTGATCTTCTCTCTACAATTTCTTCTTTCCCATTTCCTTTGATGGAGAGAAATTTATATTTTGATTTTTTATTTGTTCTCCTCTCTGTTTTCTCTAACAGTTTTGTCTTAATCATCAAGCACATTGTTTCTCACTCCCTCTTATGTATTATTATTTGTGTCAGATGTAACGAGGAGAAATTTAGTTTCTTATAACCTTTCTTTACTTATTTATTATGAAATCCTTATATTTTTACTTTGTTTCATATATATACGAACATAATAAAAATTATATTATATGTGTATTTACATATCTTTATACGAATAAATTGTAAATTATCCTTTATGGTTTCAATTATGAAATCTATTCCAAAACCGTATATGTCATTTAAAATCCACAAAACCTTTTATTTTGATGATGAAAATCTTAAATCTAAAACAATGGAGAATTTAGAACTTATGATTATCCATTGCTCTTGAATTGTTGTATGTAATCATTTGAAAATCACTTGTTGATCTTCTCCTCCACACTTTCTTTCTTTCTCAATTTCTTTGATGGAGAGAAATTTATTTTCTGGTTTTCTTATTGTTCTCTGCTTTTCTTAACTAAGAGTTTTTTCTTAATGATCAAAAATCACCTCTTTTCTCACTCCCTCTTATGTCATTTTATTTATGTCGAATGGACACGAGGAGGAAGGTAGTTTTTTTTAACTTTTCTTTATTTATTTATTAAGACATTCTTATACTCCTAATTTATTTCATATATATAGACATATAATTAAAACTATATTATATGTGTATATACATATCATTATGAAAACAAATATAATATTTATGGTTAGAGGAGACGGTCTCAACGTATCCAATCTAATACTCTTTTATCGAGACCGATCCATCATGATTTCCCTTCTAACGTATTAGATACCGTAGACTTTACAAAGAATTTGAACCTTAATAATCGGACTGTTAATATATCAGCCACTTAACGAAAAATATTCTTACATTCTCCCACTTGGCATTTCTGTTAACTTAGCTGTACAATCTCTTTTCATGCGCATCTTTACATCAAGTTAAATAAACCGTAGGTACCATTTATCCAGATCTAGCCGAGTCATGGCGGATGCCCATCATTTACAGCGATGTGGTCCCTTCCAAGCACCACACACCAACTCCAGCTTTTCTAATTGTTTTCTGTTGAGATTTCACTTTAATTCTTTAAATCATTTATGTTAAGATAAACCATAATTCTTAACTTTACATGTATCTTTAAAAAAATATTTATATGCATAACCATTATGATAACATACTTTCATTGCAGAAAAACCACAAATATTAATGCCATCCTCTTTGAGTAACAACTTTACATGAGTTTAATAAATCATTAGCAAGATCTTATCTATTATGCTCATTTTCTCTACATAGCCAATAAATATATTGGGTGGTAATCCTTTCGTCAAAGGATCTGGCAACATCATGTTCGTCTATATATGCCCAAAAGTTACTCTGCGTTTCTGCACTTCTTTCTTTTTAGACAAGTATTTAATTTCCATGTGTTTAGCACCTTTCGAATACTTGTCATTCATTGAGAAAAATATTGCTGCGGAATTATCACAGTAAATTCTCAGCGGCTTGTCTACACTGTCAACAATTCTAAGCTCTAAGATAAAGTTCCGCAGCCACAATGCGTGAAATGTGGCTTCAAAGCATACCACAAATTCGGCCTCCATGGTGGAATTAGTAATAAAAAACTCTTTTCCACACTTCCAAGAGACTGCTCCCCTAGCTAATAGGAACAGATAGCCAAACGTCGATTTCCTACTATCGACATAACCAGCATAGTCTGAATCTGAGTATCCAATAACCCCAATACTTTCAGATCTCCTGTATGTAGGCATGTACTCTTTGGTGCCTTTCAAGTACCTGATAACTTTTTTCGAAGCTTTCCAGTGATCCATTCAGGGATTACTTTGATATCGACCCAACATACCACCAGCAAAACTGATATCTGGTCCAGTACATGTTTGAAAATAGTTAAAACTCCCAACCACTGAAGCATATTGAATTCTTTCCATTTCTTTACGTTCCAATTCATTTTTCGGACATTACATTTTGTTGAACTTATCCCCTTTCTGAATTAGAGCTTTTTCCAATGGAACATTTATTCATCTCATATTTCTTTAGAACTTTATTTATGTATCCTTTCTAAGACAAACTTAACAGTTCTTGTGATATATCACAGATTTTTTCTATTCCGATCACATAAGATGCCTCACCCATATCCTTCATTTCGAAGTTACTAGAGAGATATTCTTTACATCACTTAACATTTCCATGTCATTCGCATCTATTAATATGTCGTCAACATATAATACAAAATGGTAAACTTGCTCCCACAGACCTTCATGTATATACATCGAATAACAATGATCTCTACGAAACCATATGACAAAATGGTATCAATGAACTTTAAGTACCATTTTCTGGAAGCTTGTTTCAATCCATATATTGATTTTCTCAGCCTACACACGAGATTTTCTTTTCATGTGGTCAAAAAACCTTCAGGTTGGTCCATATAAACTTTTTCCTCAAGCTCTTCATTCAGAAAGGCGGTTTTAAAATCCATTTGTTGAAGCTCTAAATCATAATGAGCTATCAATCCCATGACAATACTTATAGTATCCATCTTTAAAACTGGAGAGAAGGTTTAGGTATAGTCAATGGCGTCTTTATGAGTAAACCCTTTAGCAACAAAGCGAGCCTTGTATCTTTTTATTACCTTTAGGTTCCCATTTGATCGTAAAAAACCATTTACACCCAACAGTTTTGAAACCTTCAGGCAACTCTACTAGGTCATATAATTTGTTTACATTCATAGAATAAATTTGGTCTTCTGCAGCATTATACCAGTTTTAAGAATTTTCAGTTTCCATGGCCTTTCTAAATGTTTTCGGTTCTTCATCAGGACTAAGGTCACATTTATTTTCAACATCGTAAACCTCATAATCATCTGTAATGGCAGATCTTCTATCCCTTACAGATCGCCTTAGTGGTTCTTGTGGTACGATTTCTGTTCTTGAATGGTGAAAGTTCATTTTTGGTTTCCTGATCTAGTGGGACTGTATGTTTATCATTTTCTTGTTCTATTGTGGTATTGGGCTGTGCACCAACAATAGGAACAACTACTTGGGTTGAAACTACGGGTGAAAAATCTTCTACCTGAATTCTTTTATGTTCAATCCCATAGATTCTGAATTTCTACTAGTTTTACCATTTTCAATGAACCTAAAATTACCCGTTTCGACTATTCGTGTACTATGGCTATGACAATAAAAGACAAATTCCTTAGACTTTTATGAATATCCAATAAAAGATCCACTAATCGTCCTTGATTCTAATTTGTTTTCATGTTGGTTATACGGCTTTACTTCTGCTGGACATCCCCAGACACGTATATGTCTTAAACTGGGTTACCTTCATTTAAATAGTTCAAACCGCTTTATAGGAACCCAATTTAATATATATGTTGCAGTCTTTAATGCATATATCCACATCGACATGGGAAGTTTGCAATTACTTAACATACTCCTAACAGTTTTCATTAATGTACGGTTACGCTTTTCAGCTACACCATTCTGCTGAGGTGCTCCCGAAATTGTGTATTGCGCACAAATGCCTTTATTTTCTAAAAGTTTTTCCAAATGGACCAGAAAATTATTCATTTTTTGTGAACTTACAGCAAAACTCACAATCTCTATCCGATCTCACAACTTTCACTTTCTTTTCTAATTACCTTTCCACTTCATCGATCAATAATTTTAGGACATTCACCACTCAGCCTTATCATGCAATAAATAAGTGTATCCATAACGTAAGTAACCGTCAATAAAAATGATAACGTATTTGTCACCACTCCATGACGGAACATCGAATAGGCCACAAGTCACTAAAATCTAATGGAGATAATAATTCATTCTTTATTAACCTCATCATCCTTTTTTAGATATGTGACCTAATTCTCAACATTAACCAAAGATTCAAAAAAACTTTTGTCAAGATTAAACTTGTACAGCGAATCAACCAAAGTACCATTACCATAAAAGTAGTCTTTTCAGTACAAGAAAATACACCATGTCTAGTCTTAAAGTTAAATCCTAAATCGTCCAACCTTGTTACTGAAATAAGATTTCTAGCACATTCAGGTACATAGAGACAATTTTCAAGATCTATAAAACAACCAGTGTCAAAGATCAATATGTACGTCCCAATGCCTACTATCCGTGTCTTCATCATGTTTCCCATGAACGAGTACCTTTCAGTTCCTTTTGAATGATGGGTCATACTGAATCTCTATTCAATATGATATAGATTAGTAGATGCACCAGAATCAAGCCACCAAGTATTTCTAGGCACTTCTACAAGATTCAATTCGGAACAAACAAATAAATGTTGTGTACCTTTCTTGTCGAACCATGTCTTCCTTCTAGGGCAGTCTTTCTTGATGTGTCCCTCATTCTTGCAGAAGAAACACTTTATTACTTTACGCTTTTTACTTTCAGGTCCTTTAAAGATACATGTGTACTTTATTTTATCCTTTCCACTTGGTTTCTTAAAGCTGCTACTGGCTTTGTTTAGTCCAGCGATGAGTGCAATTTAGTCTTTCAATTTCTTTAACCTCGCCTCTTCCTGATTGAGCATGAACTTTAATTCTTGAAAGCTCCACTTATCCTTAATGGTGTTGTAATTCACCTGGAACTTGTCATACTCAGGAGGCAAAAAGTTCATGATAAACTGAACCAAGAACGATTCATGCACTTCCATCCCCATGGACGTTAACTTTGATGTCAAGTTTGACATATGAGTGACATGATCATGGATTGTCTGAGACCAATCAAATTTCTTCATAGTCAGCTCACTCATGAGACTACCTACTTTCGATTTGTAAGCCATATTAGATTGGGATTGTTCCTTTATTTTGAAAATAAATTCCCTTGCTTTCTCTATTTTAGGCATAAATGATTTTATACTTTCCACCATAGACATCCTCAGTAAGTTCAGGCACAGCCGATTAGAGCACTTCCACGTCTCATAACGAGACTTGTCCAATTATGAGCTCTCATCTGTAATGGCTGCTAGTTCCTCATCAGGGAGTATGGCTTGGTCTAGGAACGTTACACCCAAAGAAAACTTTATCTGTTCAGACCATTCCTCATAGTTGAGCCCATTAAACTTTACCACATAATTTGCAGAAGAAAACAAATATGATGAAGCTGCAAAATTTTCAACATGCTTACCGTTAATGTTTTGAAACTTTAATGTTTTGAAACTTGTATGTAGTTAAGTAACAAGTGGTCAATACATTAAATACATAAAATTTTGAAGATGCTTATTTAGATTTTACTTTAATAATTAATCAAGTTATATATACAACCAATAGCAATGCAACATGTGGGTATATATATCACCACAATATAAATGATTAATACATTAGATATTACTTATTACACCCAATGATCCACCTGTGAGTGATCTTCTATGATATATTTAGTAATCAATTGATTAATCAACATATTTTATGTCATTAAAGCATCCTTTAATCATGATCAATTATGAATTTTTCCAGACCACTGTGTTGATTAACAAGTTATATGTAATACGAATTCTTTTTATAATTTATATGTATTAATATTTCATAATACATTAGACTAGTTATTTTACGAACAAATATATATAAATCTATTAACATTTCATAATACATTAGTCTAATTATTTTACCGTAATATATTTATAAATACATATTAATAATTCATAATATATTAGTCTAATTGTTGTTGCCGAAACATTTAATGAAATTTTTCTATGCAATTACTATTCATCGCGACTGTTCACTTACGTTACTATTTATTGGGATATTGTTCACCTCGACATTGTTCATCGCAGACACTGTTCATGGCGGTTATTGTTCATCATCTTCCTTGACGAAAACCACCAATAATATTCATAATTTTTGAATATTTCATAACTTTTGATTTACTAAAGGGATTTTAACATATAATATACCGTTGGAAAGATAATCTCAGGCTCTACACATTGATATAAGTTTTAACATATTTTAGTTTATTAAAGGTTTGATGAGATTAAATTAAAACTTGATTTTCTTAATAAAATTTCATCACTAATCCTTAATTGGACATTAATGGATTATATATGACTCTGATACCATGTGTAAAATTATTCTTTATCATCAATTATGAAATATATCCCAAAACCGTATAGGCCATTTTTAATCCACAAAACATTTTTTATAGATGATGAAAACATTAAATATAGAACAATGGAGAATTTAGATCTTACAATTATCCATTGCTCTTGAATTGTTGTATATAATCATTTGAAAATCACTTGTTGATCTTCTCCTACATAATTTCACTCAATTCTTTTGATGGAGAGAAGTTTATTTTATGATTTTCTTATTGTTTTCTACTTTTCTTTTCTAAGAGTTTTGTCTTAATAATCAAAAATCACCCATTTTCTCGCTCTTTCTTATGTCATTTTATTTTTGTTGAATGGACACGGGGAGAAAGGTAGTTTCTTCTAACTTTTCTTTATTTATTTATTAAGACATTCTTATATTGATATTTTATTTCATATATATACACACATAATTAAAACTATATTATATGTGTATATACATATTTTTATTAAAACAAATATAATATTTATGGTTAGAGGAAAGAGTCTCAACATACTCAATGTAATACTCTTTTATTTAGACTGATACATCATGGTTTTTCTTCTAACGTATTAGATAACGTAAACTTCACAAAAAACTCGAACCTTAATAATCTGACTGTTAATACATTTGTCACTTTACGGAAAATATTTGTACATAAATATAATGTTTATGGTTAGAGAAAAGTGTTTCTACGTATCGATTTTAATACAATTTTTTCAAGACCGATTCTTTATAATTTCGCTTTTAACATATTCGAACCCGTAGACTTTCTAAAAAACTCAAACTTTAATAATCAAACTATTAATATATTTGTTACTCTAGAGAAATATTATTACAAATTTCACCAAAAATGTAGAGGTTTTACTAAAAGAGAAAAGGGAATCGAAGATTTAAGATATAAACTAAACACTAAAAATGGAAAATTTAGCTTTATGAGTCTTTGCATTATAAATTGATTTCGAATTACAAATCGCCAATACCCAAATATATGGGAGAAGACGCTGGTTATTGTGTGTTTTATGTCGTGAAGGGGCTGAGATAAAGAATCGATGGAGAGAAGTGGCTGTATACTGTGTTTTCAAGTCACGAAAGGGCTGAGAGAGCAATAGAGAGAAGATATTATTGTATCAGTGTTGTGAAGATTAAAATGGAAAGTAAGATTGACGATCTGAACAAATTATGGGAAAAGGAAATTTTGGCCAAAACTTTTGGCGGAGTTTGAATATTTTGGTGAAAATTTTTGGCGGCCATGGAAAGGAAATTTTGGCGGAGAAGCAAGATGAGATTGCATGCCATATGTTGCTATATATTCGATGGGTTGATTTCTAATATATTCTCATTTGTGGAGAGTTTTTCTAACCTACTCTCTTTATTTCTCAAATACTCCTCAATTTTTGGAAAGACAAAAATACATCTGCTTGCGTGTGAAAACTAAACCCTAAATGCCTACAGGCATCACACAAATTCTCCGGAACCCACGCACAATCATCTCACGCACATATTTAAGTAATAATTCTGCACATACTGGATTTCGAACCGGCATCCTCAAGGTCGTACTAAGAATATGCTACCATCTATGCCAACATGTCTTTGTTGAAAAGTATTACATATATTAATATAAAACCCGTAAAAAGGACAAAATCGTAATTTTCTACATTATAATTTAATATTTATTTGATATATATATATATATATATATTGTAATTCAAACTTCATTCCATTATTAATGGACTATGAGATCGATGATGATCGTATTGACTAAGCCGTATTGGTTAGAATGGGATCATAAGTTCCAGGTAAAGGGAGCTACGTAGGCGACTCTCGGCCATGGCTCGACCCACTGTTAGGAATCTTATGTCACCACTCCACTGTATTGGCCGTCGTGTTGATCACCGACGATTCATACTCAAGAACAATTGTACGGGAATCACCGACCTCTGATAGATAGAAAGAAACCAAGGCTTATGATGATGTTAAGAAGTCTGGAAAATATAGAGGATTTAAAAACTCATAGAGAGAGAAACTTGGAGAGAGGTTTTTATGAAAATTATGAGATGATCTTTCACAAGGGGGTACACACATATATATAGGAGGATTATTGCACTGACATAAGCGCTTACCTCAGCAAACTAAATTATTGGTGTGATGACATCATCGCTGATATCAGGATGACATCATCATTGTCCTTATTTTATTTTATGCGATTTATAGTATCGCTTTAAACATATAATTATACAAGATAAGATGTAGGCTTATTTCTTAATGATCCATGGTGATGTGATTTTTGCAGTAGTCTCCAGGGTGGTCTTCATCGGGTTCTTCGGAGTTGTCTTTGATATCGATGTTGAACCTTCTTCCGATTTCTTCTATATCCATCGAGTCATCTTCCGGGAACTGCGAGTCTTGGAGATATTCTGGATGATAATTTGGTGGGGTTGGCTCCTTCTTTATTTCCTTTGTCGGGGTTGAGTTTTGCTTTTCTGCCTCTCGTTCCAATTTAGTCATGTAGAATTGGACGTCTTCGTCGAGGTTCATTTGATAGTCGATCGAATAGTGAGTCCATATAGGGTTGAATGGAATGGGGAATGTCTGTCTGGCGTTATTGAGGCGGAATGCATGAGTCTGGAAATCTTCATATACCTTGTTGTCATAGATATTAAAGTCTGGGCGAATACCCTTTTGATAGTCTTTGTGATGGATGAGAGTAGGAAGTGCATGAATCTTGTTGGTCTTGGCATTGACCTGAACAGGGCGGTGGAAGAAGTAGACTGTGTGCGGATTGAAGAAGGGATTGAGTCCTCCTTGACTCTTTAGCTTCTTGAATGGCACATTTGTTACTTTAGCAGATTTTCTTAATTTTCCGCTCCAATTGCTAAGTGGTGCTAGCGTCAGTCTGAAGTACACGTATTCCACTAGAGGGAATCTTTAAAGACGGCAACTTCTGCACTTCTAGCTTTAACTTTTTGACTGCTTCTGTATGTCTTGTTGTCCACTGTGGTGGATTCTTTGTTAGCATCTTCTGGAGTGGTCTTTTCAGTTGCGATAATTGCGGGATGAAGTCACTCACATAAATGATTACTCCAAGAAATTGTTGAACTTGTCTCTTTGTGAGGTTTTCATCAGGGAAGTCAAGCAGTGTTGCGGCTAAATGGGCTTGCGGTGCAAATTGTCCATTTGCAATTTGCATTCCAAGGAACTCGATGTTGGGCTGGGATATGATCATTATCCGGGCTGAAAGCATAATGTCATACTCCCTTACTATCTGCTGAAAAATTTGCAGGAACTTGACATGTTCTTCTTTGTCTGATGAGAACAGCAGGATGTCGTCGATGTATATCAAGGCTGTGTGCAACAGTGGCTTGAATATACGTAGCATCGCTTGTTGAAATAGTGATGGTGCAGTTTTGAGACCGAATGGCAGAACGTTCCATTGCAGGTGGCGATTTGGCAGGCAAAATGTTGTCTTGTATCTTTCATCTGGCTGAACTCCCAGCTGCCAAAATCCTGATTTAAGATCAAACTTGGAAAATATTGTCGCCTTTTGCAAATGCTGTAGAAGCGCCCTTTTATTTGGGAGTGGAAACTTGATATCTTCTAGATATTGATTTAAAGGCTTGTAATCAATAACCAGTCGAAGCTTTCCTCTTGCTTGTTCTGCTCTGTTGTTAACATAGAACGCTTTGCATGCCCATGGTGAATTAGTTGTAGAGACAATTCCTTGTGGTGCAAGTTGATCACATTCTTTATTGGCTTGCTGTAGCAGAGCTGGAGGCATACCCGCATGACTCGCCTTGGTCGGGGTGGATATTAGATTTTCTTTGAAAGGTAGGGATACAAAGAACTCTGAATTTAGCCATAAAGGGTTGTTGCATTTCTTGAGAAAATCTGTATGAGATTCTGCACACGAGATCAATGTGATATCTTCCTTTATTTTGTCGAAACTTGTAGTTGATAGATTGTCAATCGTGAACAGTCGAGGTATTGTTGTGTATGCTTTGTAGAGAGCTTTCCACCTTACTCTTCGTGGTTCGATAGAAATGTCGTAGTTCTTCTTAAAAGATGTATAGGTATCCCATCCTAAAACCAAATCTTTTCCTGGTGATGCCGATCCAAGTACTTCAGTAGTAATGCGACATCCAGGGAATACTTCGATAATGATTGGCTTTGAAATTAGCTTCACTGTTAATGAATCCGAATTTGCGACTCGAAATTCTTGATAATACGGTTTCCACATTGATGAAGGCAGCAGCTTTGGGTTCATGATTGTTGAATGTGCTCCCGTGTCGATGAAGGCAATTGCATGAATTGGATCTTCCATCTGTTGTGGATCGAAAATCGTGACTGGTAAATGTGGCGATTGTATCTCTTCTCGTTTTGGCACTTGAGTCATTTTGAAACAGTATTCTTCTTCTTCTTCATATGAAGATTCAGAGGAAGTGTCCGAATCAAAATAGCCACAGATTGCCTCGTTTTCATCACTATCGTAGGATAGTACTGATTCAAGATCGTGATTGTTGATATCGATGTCGGGTGCCACTTTGGAGATTGAGCTGATAAGATATTGCTTCTTCTTCTTTGATTTGTTTGGACAATTCTTTGCGTAGTGTCCTTCTCGTCGGCAGAGAAAACATTTTGTCGTTTTTTTGAAGCTTCGCTTTTTTCTGAAGAATCTTCTTTTTCGGAAACCAGAATGTTTCTGAAATGATCTTTTAAACCGTTGAAGCCGATTTTTTTTTGTCACACGAGCAGTCTTTCTTTGATTTGGCAAGACACTTCGAAAGGCAAACAAGAAGATATTATGCGCTGAACGGTCTCAATAATCCAAGTTTGAAGCAAGTATATCTCTCTTCCATTGATGACTACCTGAGTCAACAAACGAAGCTCTATATTAGAGACCAAGGCCAAACAATCGAAGAAATATCCATTGGCCAGATTCAGCAGTACGTATTCCAAACGTTAGACAAGCTTTGCAAGCAAAAAGAATTCTGGACAGAATTCATGGACAAGTCAAAACATCTTTCCAAGATATGTGCGAGTTCAAAATCAAAGAAAGACTGCTCGTGTGACAAAAGAAATCGGCTTCAACGGTTTAAAAGATCATTTCAGAAACATTCTGGTTTCCGAAAAAGAAGATTCTTCAGAGTTTTCAGAAACATCCACATGTCGTGTCCGATCTCTCGATATGATAGAATGAATCATTGTTTATGATTGATTGTGTTGAATGTTCTGGAAAATACACTTTCATGATGTCAAATACAAAATCTACAGCTATCGATTCCCATTTTGCAATATCTACTCTATCAAAACAAAAAAGCCGTTCATCTTCATCCACCATTAATTCTCTATACGAAATCGAATATGTTCCAGGAGATCAACTTCCTGAAACAACTCTTCCTCTCATCAATCCATATGAATATTTCTCAAAGAAACCAAGTACCTTTTCAGCAAAAGGTGTTCGAGAGCTAATACGACCTTCCTCAAGCAGAAAGGTTATGGAGTATGTCCAGTCCAGCAAGTTTTCATCATGCCAAGTCCCAACAACAGAAGAAGAACAGTTTATCTCGCTCAACATCCCCAAAAATCTTCCAAGATTGTGGCAACAACAAGGATACCCTCATCTACACTTCGGAGTTGTACGAATTGGCTTAACCCTACATGCTCGAAAAGGGTTAGCAGTTGTAGCACGAATAGCCCTGCTAGATTCAAGACTAAAGTCATACAAGCAGGCATGCATCGGAACGGTTCAAACAACATTAAATGCAGGAACAGTGTTTATAACACTTTTCCCAAATTTTAATGTCTCTCTACAAGATCCCAACCTCCTACGGACGCTCAAAGTTCAACTTCAAATCATTGGAGCACCGATGCAAGAAAAAAGTATTGTCGCAACATTACACCATCAAATCGTCTATTGCATACAAGACCATGCACTTGACCTAGTACTACCAGCTTCAGATGAAGCACTATATTTGGAAGTCAACTCCGCCTCACAAGCACCTAATTCTGTTCAGATACCGCGACAAGTCTCTCGTGAAGAATTGCTAAGCCAACTACCTGACTCATGGGTCACAAGTTATGAAAAATTACACCTCACAGAGCAGACATCAGTCCAAATGTCAGAAGTAAGTTTCCAGTCTCGGAGCGATGGTACAACAGAGATCAAGTTCGAAAAGCCTCGAACATCATCATTCAGAAGACAAGTGTTCACACAACTTGCCATTGAAGTCCACGAAAACGAAAGACAAACCCTTCAACCAATCTACTTCAACCAAGATGGATCTTTCGTATATCCATTCAAAGATGAAATTGGTCATCAATACTTTGATGTATGCTCGTGCACAGCATGCACAGAAGATATGTACGAATCTGATGAAGAAATTAGACAAAGAAGAAGAAAGAAAAAGGACCCATTATACAAAAGGTATCTTGAGGGCGATCCAACCGTTGGACCACTGGGAGAGGGCACCGGAAGATACGAGTTCATCGTTCAATACTCAAACAAAAAGGAAGAGCCAAAACAATTCATGATGATGCAATCAAGAAATGAATACTTCCCACCTCCAGAAGACTTCACAAAAGATAATATCATCCACAGTCCAAAGATCCTAGCGAACCCAATCAACTCTGCTGGACCAGACCAGCTAAGTCAAGGAGAAAAAGTTCTCAACTGGCAAACAGAGAATGCTCTTGCCCAAAATCGTCTTTTAACAACAATAAGTCTGTAAGTCGATCATGTAACAGAGAACCACATTAGAAGATTCAAAAGTCTGCAAAGTTCGATAATTGAGATCAACAATCGGCTCGGTAATCTTCATCAAGAGATGATGACAATGGCTCAAAACATGATGGTCAATACAACACATTTTCGATCCAAAGAAGCCGAGATGCAGAACCTCAAGATTCAGCTAAAGGATCTCCAAAGAAGTATAGAGAGCCTGGTACATAGTAAAAATCAATCCGATCCATACGCATCATATCTAAGTGGTATGTCGTCATCACTACCAATGTATCCAGGAGCTTACTCCTCTTGATTTCTCTCTGAATATCAAAGTCCAAAACCGAAACCCAAATCTTTTCCTGGATTTTTATCCTCAGAAGAAGCATTCACATCTCGATAAGGTGCAACTAAGACGAAACCACAAAGATCTTCACGAGAAAGAAGACAAAAGGAGTCAAGTTTTCTTGACAATCCAAACAAGAAACCAGCTCTAACATCCTCGTCAAGCCATGACTCTCATGAAGACACAAAAGGAAAAGGAAAGGATATTGGGATAATTGAATTTTCCATGTCTAGCCTGCTAGACAATCTGGGAAAAATCTCTTCCAGTACAATGCAAGAACCGGTTGCTAAAGAATCTAATTCGCCAATCCCTATGATCAAGCACTTCTCCGAGTCAAGCTCAAGCAATTATAGCACTGATTCTGATGACAGATCTTTACCAAGACAGTTTGCTATAGGAGAAAGGTCAAAGGCGAAGGAGGAACCAGATATCAATGTAATAAATTCAAGCGATGAAGAAATGAGTTACACTCCCCTTAGACGACAAGAAACACCAACAAAACAATTCTCTTCAAAAGTCTTAATCTTCACATTCGATGACATTCCTTTCGAAAAATGGAATGATCGACTTGATGAATTCCACGCATGGATGGTATCAGAAGAAATTACTTCGCCAACAGAGCAAGTAATTCAACAGTTCACTGCACGACTATCTGGAGCTTTAAAAGAATGGTGGACTTCACTTGGAGAATATAGACAACAGCAAGTCTATCAAACGACAATATCGTTGCTCTTGGGAGAAATTCATCGAGAATTTATCGGTACGCCTACCCATCTCAAAGAGAAGTTACAAGAAGAGTTCTTCACAGCAAAGTGTTGTTCTCTAAAGAAAAGAGATTTGGCAAGACATTTCGAAAGGCAAACAAGAAGATATTATGCGCTGAACGGTCTCAATAATCCAAGTTTGAAGCAAGTATATCTCTCTTCCATTGATGACTACCTGAGTCAACAAACGAAGCTCTATATTAGAGACCAAGGCCAAACAATCGAAGAAATATCCATTGGCCAGATTCAGCAGTACGTATTCCGAACGTTAGACAAGCTTTGCAAGCAAAAAGAATTCTAGACAGAATTCATGGACAAGTCAAAACATCTTTCCAAGATATGTGCGAGACCAGATCTTTCTATCAAGTGTTCAAAATCAAAGAAAGACTGCTCGTGTGACAAAAGAAATCGGCTTCAACGGTTTAAAAGATCATTTCAGAAACATTCTGGTTTTCGAAAAAGAAGATTCTTCAGAAAAAAGCGAAGCTTCAAAAAAAAAGACAAAATGTTTTCTCTGCCGACGAGAAGGACACTACGCAAAGAATTGTCCAAACAAATCAAAGAAGAAGAAGCAATATCTTATCAGCTCAATCTCCAAAGTGGCACCCGACATCGATATCAACAATCACGATCTTGAATCAGTACTATCCTACGATAGTGATGAAAACGAGGCAATCTGTGGCTATTTTGATTCGGACACTTCCTCTGAATCTTCATATGAAGAAGAAGAAGAATGCTGTTTCAAAATGACTCAAGTGCCAAAACGAGAAGAGATACAATCGCCACATTTACCAGTCACGATTTTCGATCCACAACAGATGGAAGATCCAATTCATGCAATTGCCTTCATCGACACGGGAGCACATTCAACAATCATGAACCCAAAGCTGCTGCCTTCATCAATGTGGAAACCGTATTATTAAGAATTTCGAGTCGCAAATTCGCATTCATTAACAGTGAAGCTAATTTCAAAGCCAATCATTATCGAAGTATTCCCTGGATGTCGCATTACTACTGAAGTACTTGGATCGGCATCACCAGGAAAAGATTTGGTTTTAGGGTGGGATACCTATACATCTTTGAAGAAGAACTACGACATTTCTATCGAACCACGAGGAGTAAGGTGGAAAGCTCTCTACAAAGCATACACAACAATACCTCGACTGTTCACGATTGACAATCTATCAACTACAAGTTTCGACAAAATAAAGGAAGATATCACATTGATCTCGTGTGCAGAATCTCATACAGATTTTCTCAAGAAATGCAACAACCCTTTATGGCTAAATTCAGAGTTCTTTGTATCCCTACCTTTCAAAGAAAATCTAATATCCACCCCGACCAAGGCGAGTCATGCGGGTATGCCTCCAGCTCTGCTACAGCAAGCCAATAAAGAATGTGATCAACTTGCACAACAAGGAATTGTCTCTACAACTAATACACCATGGGCATGCAAAGCGTTCTATGTTAACAACAGAGCATAACAAGCAAGAGGAAAGCTTCGACTGGTTATTGATTACAAGCCTTTAAATCAATATCTAGAAGATATCAAGTTTCCACTCCCAAATAAAAGGGCGCTTCTACAGCATTTGCAAAAGGCGACAATATTTTCCAAGTTTGATCTTAAATCAGGATTTTGGCAGCTGAGAGTTCAGCCAGATGAAAGATACAAGACAACATTTTGCCTGCCAAATCGCCACCTGCAATGGAACGTTCTGCCATTCGGTCTCAAAACTGCACCATCACTATTTCAACAAGCGATGCTACGTATATTCAAGCCACTGTTGCACACAGCCTTGATATACATCGACGACATCCTGCTGTTCTCATCAGACAAAGAAGAACATGTCAAGTTCCTGCAAATTTTTCAGCAGATAGTAAGGGAGTATGGCATTATGCTTGCAGCCCGGAAAATGATCATAGCCCAGCCCAACATCGAGTTCCTTGGAATGCAAATTGCAAATGGACAATTTGCACCGCAAGCCCATTTAGCCGCAACACTGCTTGACTTCCCTGATGAAAACCTCACAAAGAGACAAGTTCAACAATTTCTTGGAGTAATCAATTATGTGAGTGACTTCATCCCGCAATTATCGCAACTGACAAGACCACTCCAGAAGATGCTAACAAAGAATCCACCACAGTGGACAACAAGACATACAGAAGCAGTCAAAAAGTTAAAGCTAGAAGTGCAGAAGTTGCCGCCTTTAAAGATTCCCTCTAGTGGAATACGTGTACTTTAGACTGACGCTAGCGACAAATATTGGGGAGCAATATTGTTCGAAGAATTAAATGGGAAACGTCAAATCTGCAGATACAAAAGCGGACGCTTTAAAGATTCCGAGATGCATTATCACTCCACGTTCAAAGAAATCTTAGCGGTCAAGAAGGCCATTGAGAAGTTCGAGTTCCATCTGATTGGACATAAATTTCGAATCGAAATGGATATGTCTTCTTTCCCAAAGATGTTACAATTCAAGCAGAAGATGGTCCCTCATCAACAGTTGCTACGCTGGAGTGAATGGTTTTCAAAGTACGATTTCGAATCGTTCTATTTAAAGGGTTCGAAAAACACTCTAGCAGATATGCTAAGCAGAAATCCACCCAAAGAAATTCAGCTGATGGCAAGCTCCTCGAATGTAGCAAAAGGCTACTATGATTTTGAAGCAGACAAGCCCCTGGATGTGGACGACCTCATCAAGAGAGGAAAACAGCACGAGAATCTGCGAAACAAGATATTCCACTATCAATCCATAGTCCTATCCAATCACGGTCCATACTGTCATTACATTGCACCAATAGGGATTCATCCAGATCATCCGTTTGCTCAGCTCTACAGGATCGAAGCAACAGGAATGCCAGAAGAAGTACTCTGTTTCCTCTGGTACCTCTGCTCAGTTTTCACCATTGGAATATCTTTTGATATAAAATGGTTATACCAATATGTCAACGCTCAACAAGGAAACGTAGAATGCCTGTCAACATTCCTCACATGGTTTGCACCACTTAGCAATTGAAGCGGAAAATTAAGAAAATCTGCTAAAGTAACAAACGTGCCATTCAAGAAGCTAAAGAGTCAAGGAGGACTCAATCCCTTCTTCAATCCGCACACAGTCTACTTCTTCCACCGCCCTGTTCAGGTCAATGCCAAGACCAACAAGATTAATGCACTTCCTACTCTCATCCATCACAAAGACTATCAAAAGGGTATTCGCCCAAACTTTAATGTCTATGACAACAAGGTATATGAAGATTTCCAGTCATGCATTCCGCCTCAATAACGCCAGACAGACATTCCCCATTCCATTCAACCCTATATGGACTCACTATTCGATCGACTATCAAATGAACCTCGACGAAGACGTCCAATTCTACATGACTAAATTGGAACGAGAGGCAAAAAAGCAAAACTCAACCCCGACAAAGGAAATAAAGAAGGAGCCAACCCCATCAAATTATCATCCAGAATATCTCCAAGACTCGCAGTTCCCGGATCATGATTCGATGGATATAGAAGAAATCGGAAGAAGGTTCAACATCGATATCAAAGACAACTCCGAAGAACCCGATGAAGACCGCCCTGGAGACTACTGCAAAAATCACATCACCATGGATCATTAAGAAATAAGCCTACAACTTATCCTGTATAATTATGTGTGTACTTATCTTGTATAATTATATGTGTAAACCGATACTATAAATCGCATAAAATAAAATAAGGACAATGATGATGTCATCCTGATATCAGCGATGATGTCATCACACCAATAATTTAGTTTGCTGAAGTAAGCGCTTATGTCAGCGCAATAATCCTCCTATATATATGTGTGTACCCCCTTGTGAAAGATCATCTCATAATTTTCATAAAAACCTCTCTCCAAGTTTCTCTCTCTATGAGTTTCTAAATCCTCTATATTTTCCAGACTTCTTAACATCATCATAAGCCTTGGTTTCTTTCTATCTATCAGAGGTCGGTGATTCCTGTACAATTGTTCATGAGTATGAATCGTCGGTGATCAACACGACGGCCAATACGGTGGAGTGGTGACAAAAGATTCCTAACAGTGGGTCGAGCCATGGCCGAGAATCGCCTACGTAGCTCCCTTTACCTGGAACTTATGATCCCATTCTAACCAATCCGGCTTAGTCAATACGATCATCATCGATCTCATAGTCCATTAATAATGGTATGGTCTTGTATGCGATAGACGATTTGATGGTGTAATGTTGCGACAACACTTTTTTCTTGCATCGGTGCTCCAATGATTTGAAGGTGAACTTTGAGCGTCCGTAGGAGGTTGGGATCTTGTAGAGAGACATTAAAATTTGGGAAAAGTGTTATAAACACTGTTCCTGCATTTAATGTTGTTTGAACCGTTCCGATGCATGCCTGCTTGTATGACTTTAGTCTTGAATCTAGCAGGGCTATTCGTGCTACAACTGCTAACCCTTTTCGAGCATGTAGGGTTAAGCCAATTCGTACAACTCCGAAGTGTAGATGAGTGTATCCTTGTTGTTGCCACAATCTTGGAAGATTTTCGGGGATGTTGAGCGAGATAAATTGTTCTTCTTCTGTTGTTGGGACTTGACATGATGAAAACTTGCTGGACTGGACATACTCCATAACCTTTCTGCTTGAGGAAGGTCGTATTAGCTCTCGAACACCTTTTGCTGAAAAGGTACTTGGTTTCTTCGAGAAATATTCATATGGATTGATGAGAGGAAGAGTTGTTTCAGGAAGTTGATCTCCTGGAACATATTCGATTTCGTACAGAGAATTAATGGTGGATGAAGATGAACGGCTTTTTTGTTTTGATAGAGTAGATATTGCAAAATTGGAATCGATAGCTGTAGATTTTGTATTTGACATCATGAAAGTGTATTTTCCAGAACATTCAACACAATCAATCATAAACAATGATTCATTCTATCATATCGAGAGATCGTATGGCTCTGATACCATTATTAATGGACTATGAGATCGATGATGATCGTATTGACTAAGTCGTATTGGTTAGAATGGGATCGTAAGTTCCAGGTAAAGGGAGCTACGTAGGCGACTCTTGGCCATGGCTCGACCCACTGTTAGGAATCTTATGTCACCACTCTACCGTATTGGCCGTCGTGTTGATCACCGACGATTCATACTCAAGAACAATTGTACAGGAATCACCGACCTCTGATAGATAGAAAGAAACCAAGGCTTATGATGATGTTAAGAAGTCTGGAAAATATAGAGGATTTAGAAACTCATAGAGAGAGAAACTTGGAGAGAGGTTTTTATGAAAATTATAAGATGATCTTTCACAAGGGGGTACACACATATATATAGGAGGATTATTGCGCTGACATAAGCGCTTACCTCAGCAAACTAAATTATTGGTGTGATGACATCATCGCTGATATCAGGATGACATCATCATTGTCGTTATTTTATTTTATGCGATTTATAGTATCGCTTTACACATATAATTATACAAGATAAGTACACACATAATTATACATGATAAGTTGTAGGCTTATTTCTTAATGATCCATGGTGATGTGATTTTTGCAGTAGTCTCCAGGGCGGTCTTCATCGGGTTCTTCGGAGTTGTCTTTGATATCGATGTTGAACCTTCTTCCGATTTCTTCTATATCCATCGAATCATCATCCGGGAACTGCGAGTCTTGGAGATATTCTGGATGATAATTTGGTGGGGTTGGCTCCTTCTTTATTTCCTTTGTCGGGGTTGAGTTTTGCTTTTTTGCCTCTCGTTCCAATTTAGTCATGTAGAATTGGACGTCTTCGTCGAGGTTCATTTGATAGTCGATCGAATAGTGAGTCCATATAGGGTTGAATGGAATGGGGAATATATGTCTGGCGTTATTGAGGCGGAATGCATGAGTCTGGAAATCTTCATATACCTTGTTGTCATAGACATTAAAGTCTGGGCGAATACCCTTTTGATAGTCTTTGTGATGGATGAGAGTAGGAAGTGCATGAATCTTGTTGGTCTTGGCATTGACCTGAACAGGGCGGTGGAAGAAGTAGACTGTGTGCGGATTGAAGAAGGGATTGAGTCCTCCTTGACTCTTTAGCTTCTTGAATGGCACGTTTGTTACTTTAGCAGATTTTCTTAATTTTCCGCTCCAATTGCTAAGTGGTGCAAACCATGTGAGGAATGTTGACAGGCATTCTACGTTTTCTTGTTGAGCGTTGACATATTGGTATAACCATTTTATATCAAAAGATATTCCAATGGTGTAAACTGAGCAGAGGTACCAGAGGAAACAGAGTACTTCTTCTGGCATTCCTGTTGCTTCGATCCTGTAGAGGTGAGCAAACGGATGATCTGGATGAATCCCCATTGGTGCAATGTAATGACAGTATAGACCGTGATTGGATAGGACTATGGATTGATAGTGGAATATCTTGTTTCGCAGATTCTCGTGCAGCTTTCCTCTCTTGATGAGGTCGTCCACATCCAGGGGCTTGTCTGCTTCAAAATCATAGTAGCCTTTTGCTACATTCGAGGAGCTTGCCATCAGCTGAATTTCTTTGGGTGGATTTCTGCTTAGCATATCTGCTAGAGTGTTTTTCGAACCCTTTAAATAGGACGATTCGAAAACGTACTTTGAAAACAATTCACTCCAGTGTAGCAACTGTTGATGAGGGACCATCTTCTGCTTGAATTGTAACATCTTTGGGAAAGAAGACATATCCATTTCGATTCGAAATTTATGTCCAATCAGATGGAACTCGAACTTCTCAATGGCCTTCTTGACCGCTAAGATTTCTTTGAACGTGGAGTGATAATGCATCTCGAAATCTTTAAAGCGTCCGCTTTTGTATCCGCAGATTTGACGTTTCCCATTTAATTCTTCGGACAATATTGCTCCCCAATATTTGTCGCTAGCGTCAGTCTGAAGTACACGTATTCCACTAGAGGGAATCTTTAAAGGCGGCAACTTCTGCACTTCTAGCTTTAACTTTTTGACTGCTTCTATATGTCTTGTTGTCCACTGTGGTGGATTCTTTGTTAGCATCTTCTGGAGTAGTCTTGTCAGTTGCGATAATTGCGGGATGAAGTCACTCACATAATTGATTACTCCAAGAAATTGTTGAACTTGTCTCTTTGTGAGGTTTTCATCAGGGAAGTCAAGCAGTGTTGCGGCTAAATGGGCTTGCGGTGCAAATTATCCATTTGCAATTTGCATTCCAAGGAACTCGTGTTGGGCTGGGCTATGATCATTTTCCGGGCTGAAAGCATAATGCCATACTCCCTTACTATCTGCTGAAAAAGTTGCAGGAACTTGACATGTTCTTCTTTGTCTGATGAGAACAGCAGGATGTCGTCGATGTATATCAAGGCTGTGTGCAAAGCAACAGTGGCTTGAATATACGTAGCATCGCTTGTTGAAATAGTGATGGTGCAGTTTTGAGACCGAATGGCAGAACGTTCCATTGCAGGTGGCGATTTGGCAGGCAAAATGCTGTCTTGTATCTTTCATCTGGCTGAACTCCCAGCTGCCAAAATCCTGATTTAAGATCAAACTTGGAAAATATTGTCGCCTTTTGCAAATGCTGTAGAAGCGCCCTTTTATTTGGGAGTGGAAACTTGATATCTTCTAGATATTGATTTAAAGGCTTGTAATCAATAACCAGTCGAAGCTTTCCTCTTGTTTGTTCTTCTCTGTTGTTAACATAGAACGCTTTGCATGCCCATGGTGAATTAGTTGTAGAGACAATTCCTTGTTGTGCAAGTTGATCACATTCTTTATTGGCTTGCTGTAGCAGAGCTGGAGGCATACCCGCATGACTCGCCTTGGTCGGGGTGGATATTAGATTTTCTTTGAAAGGTAGGGATACAAAGAACTCTGAATTTAGCCATAAAGGGTTGTTGCATTTCTTGAGAAAATCTGTGTGAGATTCTGCACACGAGATCAATGTGATATCTTCCTTTATTTTGTCGAAACTTGTAGTTGATAGATTGTCAATCGTGAACAGTCGAGGTATTGTTGTGTATGCTTTGTAGAGAGCTTTCCACCTTACTCCTCGTGGTTCGATAGAAATGTCGTAGTTCTTCTTCAAAGATGTATAGGTATCCCATCCTAAAACCAAATCTTTTCCTGGTGATGCCGATCCAAGTACTTCAGTAGTAATGCGACATCCACGGAATACTTCGATAATGATTGGCTTTGAAATTAGCTTCACTGTTAATGAATCCGAATTTGCAACTCGAAATTCTTGATAATACGGTTTCCACATTGATGAAGGCAGCAGCTTTGGGTTCATGATTGTTGAATGTGCTCCCGTGTCGATGAAGGCAATTGCATGAATTGGATCTTCCATCTGTTGTGGATCGAAAATCGTGACTGGTAAATGTGGCGATTGTATCTCTTCTCGTTTTGGCACTTGAGTCATTTTGAAACAGCATTCTTCTTCTTCTTCATGTAAAGATTCAGAGGAAGTGTCCGAATCAAAATAGCCACAGATTGCCTCGTTTTCATCACTATCGTAGGATAGTACTGATTCAAGATCGTGATTGTTGATATCGATGTCGGGTGCCACTTTGGAGATTGAGCTGATAAGATATTGCTTCTGCTTCTTTGATTTGTTTGGACAATTCTTTGCGTAGTGTCCTTCTCGTCGGCAGAGAAAACATTTTGTCGTTTTTTTGAAGCTTCGCTTTTTTCTGAAGAATCTTCTTTTTCGGAAACCAGAATGTTTCTGAAATGATCTTTTAAACCGTTGAAGCCGATTTCTTTTGTCACACGAGCAGTCTTTCTTTGATTTTGAACTCGCACATATCTTGGAAAGATGTTTTGACTTGTCCATGAATTCTGTCCAGAATTCTTTTTGCTTGCAAAGCTTGTCTAACGTTTGGAATACGTACTGCTGAATCTGGCCAATGGATATTTCTTCGATTGTTTGGCCTTGGTCTCTAATATAGAGCTTCGTTTGTTGACTCAGGTAGTCATCAATGGAAGAGAGATATACTTGCTTCAAACTTGGATTATTGAGACCGTTCAGCGCATAATATCTTCTTGTTTGCCTTTCGAAGTGTCTTGCCAAATCTCTTTTCTTTAGAGAACAACAATTTGCTGTGAAGAACTCTTCTTGTAACTTCTCTTTAAGATGGGTAGGCGTAACGATAAATTCTCGATGAATTTCTCCCAAGAGCAACGATATTGTCTTTTGATAGACTTGCTGTTGTCTATATTCTCCAAGTGAAGTCCACCATTCTTTTAAAGCTCCAGATAGTCGTGCAGTGAACTGTTGAATTACTTGCTCTGTCGGCGAAGTAATTTCTTCTGATACCATCCATGCGTGGAATTCATCAAGTCGATCATTCCATTTTTCGAAAGGAATGTCATCGAATGTGAAGATTAAGACTTTTGAAGAGAATTGTTTTGTTGGTGTTTCTTGTCGAATAAGGGGAGTGTAACTCATTTCTTCATCGCTTGAATTTATTACATTGATATCTGGTTCCTCATTCGCCTTTGACCTTTCTCCTATAGCAAATTGTCTTGGTAAAGATCTGTCATCAGAATCAGTGCTATAATTGCTTGAGCTTGACTCGGAGAAGTGCTTGATCATAGGGATTGGCGAATTATATTCTTTAGCCACCGGTTCTTGCATTGTACTGGAAGAGATTTTTCCCAGATTGTCTAGCAGGCTAGACATGGAAAATTCAATTATCCCAATATCCTTTCCTTTTCCTTTTGTGTCTTCATGAGAGTCATGGCTTGACGAGGATGTTAGAGCTGGTTTCTTGTTTGGATTGTCAAGAAAACTTGACTCCTTTTGTCTTCTTTCTCGTGAAGATCTTTGTGGCTTCGTCTTAGTTCCACCATATCGAGATGTGAATGCTTCATCTGAGGATAAAAATCCAGGAAAAGATTTGGGTTTCGGTTTTAGACTTTGATATTCAGAGAGAAATCCAGAGGAGTAAGCTCCTGGATACATTGGTAGTGATGACGGCATACCACTTAGATATGCTGCGTATGGATCGGATTGATTTTTACTATGTACCAGGCTCTCTAGACTTCTTTGGAGATCCTTTAGCTGAATCTTGAGGTTCTGCATCTCGGCTTCTTTGGATCGAAAATGTGTTGTGTTGACCATCATGTTTTGAGCCATTGTCATAATCTCTTGATGAAGATTACCGAGCCGATTGTTGATCTCAATTATCGAACTTTGCAGACTTTTGAATCTTCTATTGTGGTTCTCTGTTAGATGATCGACTTTCAGACTTATTGTTGTTAAAAGACGATTTTGGGCAAGAGCATTCTCTGTTTGCCAGTTGAGAACTTTTTCTCCTTGACTTAGCTGGTCTGGTCCAGCAGAGTTGATTGAGTTTGCTAGGATCTTTGGACTGTGGATGATATTATCTTTTGTGAAGTCTTCTGGAGGTGGGAAGTCTTCATTTCTTGATTGCATCATCATGAATTGTTTTGGCTCTTCCTTTTTGTTTGAGTATTGAACGATGAACTCGTATCATCCGGTGCCCTCTCCCAGTGGTCCAACGGTTGGAACGCCCTCAAGATACCTTTTGTATGATGGGTCCTTTTTCTTTCTTCTTCTTTGTCTAATTTCTTCATCAGATTCATACATATCTTCTGTGCGTGCTGTGCACGAGCATACATCAAAGTATTGATGACCATTTTCATCTTTGAATGGATATACGAAAGATCCATCTTGGTTGAAGTAGATTGGTTGAAGGGTTTGTCTTTTGTTTTCGTGGACTTCAATGGCAAGTTGTGTGAACACTTGTCTTCTGAATGCTGATGTTCGAGGCTTTTCGAACTTGATCTCTGTTGTACCATCGCTCCGAGACTGAAAATTTACTTTCGACATTTGGACATACTCTATATATATATATAAGTTTGTATACATACCAGTAATTACTCAGACACGACATAAGTATCATCGGTTGAAGTTTCATACTGATATTCTGTAGTAGGTTCTTCAACTATTATTGGATTTTCAATTCCAACTCATCGTCGGTTTCATCGTCAACTGCATGTTCTGTCACATCTAATAGATCTGCAGGCACGACTATCTGGTTGTAGTTGCCATCTTGTAAAACTGATTCGAAAATTTGTGGAGAAACAGATCTAACACCACGTGGAATGACAGAACATATTTCCTTTGAGATAAGAAAAGATCTTTCTTGAACCTACACACTTCAATTCCTAAGAAGTATTTAAGTTCTCCTAAATCCTTAATATCAAAGACACTCTTCAAATATTCTTTTGTAGATGCAATACCAACACTATCACTACCAGATATGATTATTTATCTACATAAATTAGAATTACCATAATATCTTCCTTACTCTTTAGTGTAAAAAGAGTATGTTAAACTTGAGATCTTTTGAAGCCTTTATCCATCAATGTTACACTTAGTTTGTGGTACCAAGCTCTTGGAGATTGTTTAAGGCCATAGATGGCCTTCCTCAGTCTAAGTATGTTACCGGCTCTTACCTTGTCATCCAGACCTGGTGGAGGTGACATGTATACATCTTCTTCTAATTCACCTTGTAAGAATGCATTCTTAACATCCATTTGCAATAATTCCCAATCAAGGTTAGTAGCAAGTGAAAGGACAACATTAACAGAGTGAAGCTTAGCTACAGGTGCAAAGGTATCCCTATAATCTTCACCATAAGTCTAAGTAAATCCTCTAGCCACCAACCTAGCTTTATATCTATCAATTTCACCATTGCTTTTGTATTTAATGGTAAAAAACCACTTAGAACTTACAGCACTTTTTCCTTTAGGTAAAGTGGTTGGAGCATAGGTATTATTCCTTTCCATTGCTTGTTTCTCAGCTAGGATAACTTCCCTCCATTCTTTCTTAGTCATAGCTTTTTCATATGTCTTCGGAATCTATTCCTTATCAAGACATGAAATGAAAGCAACATGGTTAGTAGGTAAGTGAGCAATGTTACAAACACCCTGATCATGATAAACCACAGTATTACCATTGTAGAAGACTGGTGGATTCCTTTATCTTCTGCTCCTTCTTAACACTGTAGGTGGAGCTTCTTGGATAGGCTCCTTTTCTTCACCTAAAGCTTCAATGAGAGTAGGTACATCTCTTGATCTTTTGGAAGTTGAGACTAGAATTGATTCATCTCCTATTGAGTCTTGTTGGACATGAGTAAATGCTTCGCCCCCACCCCATGTTCAAGAGGAGGAAGGCCAGGAGAGCTGGAGGGAAAAACAGTAGACGGCCACATATTAGATGGTCAGGCCGGGGTTGATGGCCACGGCCCGGCTGGTCGTACCGGACCAGGGGCCGTCCTGGGGCTGGACGCGGATGGTACAGGCTGAGGAGCAGTGACGTGGGCTGAGGATGAGGAGAAACTATGCTAATGTTTTCCAAGAGCCTCCTCAAGTTCTCAGCTTGGTCTGATCTTGTTGTGGAGATGTCTTTGAATTGATCCCAAGTTCCTTCTTTATAGGTGGAGGAATACCCTGTTAGAACCAATCAGTGGCTTGTGTTACAAGCAATCGTTTACAATAATATAGTATTGATACAAATCAAAATAAAACAATAGAAAAACGAGATTACTGTTTTAGACGACAATCGAGGCCTTCTATGCAGTGTTCTTAGACAAAAATTCGCCCTCACTTCTCCAAGTCCTTGGCGTCCGTCTAGAGGATACAACGATTAACAGTTCTTCACAGTCGGATTTGATATGAATGTTATTAGAATGATATTTCAAGATTTAAATGTTTATGATGGTTTTTCTGTGTCTGAAAAAGGCCATGTATGTCTCTTTATATAGAAAACCAGGAGATATTTTGAATGGACTCAAAAGAATGGCCACAAAAGAAAGGACACAAGCGAACAGACACATATTTTGGTTCAGATACCCCAACAATACTCCACATTTTCTATTCAAACTCTAATAATACCCCACATTTGAATAGAAAATAAGATTTTTATTCTGAAACGTCGATAAAGTATCCATTGAATCGGTGTCTTTTAGGCTTGAACCGTTGTTAGTGTTTACTTATCGGATTCACTTTGTGAGATAGTGAACGATGTTCTTGAACTACAACGTTTTATAGTAAACCAAGACAATAAGCAACACACATACCATATCTTTCATATTTTAATCCTTACGGTTGTGTTCATTTCGGTCCTGAATATATCCTTCATTCATGAGATGTTTAAAGAAACTAGCCATATCGTTTCTTATAGATGCGATCCCACATCAGTCTCATATAGGTAATGCTAATTAAAGATAATCTGTATCTATTCCACCTTTGAGGATATCAGCATTATTAAGAACATATTTGTTCATCCCTTAATCGTCAACGGATACACATTTTTGTTCAGCATAGAAATGGGTAGGAATGTGTGTTTATCATCTTGAGTTTTCCTTAACTAGTTTGCCTATTGAACCGTTACCATGGGATCTCCAAAGGATCTGCAATATTTTCCTTTGATTTCACATAATCAATGGAAATAATTCCATTTTTCAGCAAGTCACGTATTGTATTATGGCGTCTCCGTATATGTCTTGATTTTCCATTGTATATTTGGTTCTTAACTCTTGTAAGAGCTGCCATACTATCACAATGTATGCACACGGCTGTTGCCGGTGTAGGCCATAACAGTATTCCTTCTAGAAAGTTTTTGAGCCATTCCGCTTCTTATGCGGCTTTATCTAATGCTACAAAATCAGCTTCCATAGTCGATCGTGTGTTTACGGTTTGTTTGGATGATTTCCAAGAAACAGCTGATCCTCCGAGGGTAAACACATATCCACTCGTGGACTTACTATATGAATTGTTTTAAATACAGTTAGCATCACAAAAACCTTCCGATACTGAAGGATATTTTGTATAATGTAAACCGTAACTCATCGTATGTTTTAGGTATCACAATACTCTAACAAGAGCAAACCAATGATCTTTTCCTGGGTTGTGAGAGTACCTACTTATTGTATATGATAAGTCTGGTCTAGTATAATTCATAATGTACGCAAACTTCCGATAACCTGAGTATATTCCAATTGAGACACATTTCACCTTGATTCTTCTTAAGGCGACTATATGAATCAAATGGAGTTATTACCGGCTTGTCATTGAAATGACCAAACTTTTTTAGAACTTTCTCAATATAATGAGACTGCGTCAAGATGTAACCTTCCGAACTTCTTTGAATTCGGACTCCAAGTATTACATCATATCGAAACAACATGTCATCAACATATAAACATACAACTACATATGCATCTTTGTATCATTATACATAGACACATTTATCGCATTCATTGATTCTTAATCTGTTTGATAACATCGTCATATCAAACTTTTCATGCCATTGTTTTGGAGCTTGCTTTAGACCATAAAGAGATTTGATCAGTTTACAAACTTTTCTTTCTTGACCAATTAGTTATAGTGCTCTAGGATGAGGATGTCCTAATCTAGCATGCCAAAGATCAGAATCATCACTAAAAGAGCTAGTACTAGCAACCGGTTCTACCCCTCTTGCATTGGTCATATTTTCAAGCAGATACAAGTCATTCCTTGTAGTTCCTTGTCCAAATCTCCTACTAGTCTTAATATCCTAAAAGTATAAATTATTAGGACCAAAGATAGCTTGACAATTTAAATCAGTAGTGACTCTTTTAACTGAAAGAAAATTAGATGTAAAAGATGGCATGTAAAAGGCTTTAGATTCTTTATCAAACAATTTAAGTTTTCCTATGCCTTTAATTGGTACTTTGATTTCATTAGCAATGACAATATTACCTAAGGCAGGTTCTAAATTCTCTAGCAATCCTAGATCACTAATCATATGATGAGAAGCACCAGAATCAACAACCAATGATTTAGAGGCATTATGAGTAAAAGAAGTTTGAAAAGAAGCATGAAAAGTTTTACCGAACACATTACCATCCTTAATTGCTTTCAGAAGAGCTTCTAGATCTAATTTAGTCACAAATTCAGATGCTAAAGACGTGGAACTGGTTGGGGCAGAATAACAATGGGAGCTTGTACATGCCTTTGAAGAAGCCAGGAGCTTGTACATGCCATGGTCGGCTGCTTGCATCTTGTTGGAATGAAGAAGAAGTGATGAATTTATGAAAGCCTTTATTCCTAGTTAAATGGCGATTATTTGTAAATAAATGGGAGAGTCTAAGGCTTGTTTGTATTATAGAATTATGTTATCCTTGTAAGCCATTTATGTATAAGGCTATCCTTGTATCCAAACAAGCCTAGACTAGGTTAGTATAAATACCTTACTCCCTTCACATTTTGTAAGCAAGAATTCATAATTCTCATTTTCTAATAAATCATTCTTTTCTCTAAGTCTCTAATTCTCTCTAATCTCTCATTCTCTCATTCTACAAATCTCTTAATCTCATAATCTTTCATGGTATCAGAGCCAGGTTACATCAAATCTGGGTAAATTTCATCATTCTTTCATTGATTCAACAAGAATCCATCTTGTTCTTCATCTGTTTCTGGATCAATTTCGAACGTCATCTTGTAAATCAAATTGCGATCAATCCACGACTCCAATTGACGATCGGCTTCCTCTGGAGTGTGCATCGGCGAATTCCGAATCCATAGCCACCTGAATCGCATCATTTGGCCCAGGGAATCAAAAGATACACATTTTCTTTCAAGAGGTGTTCGCGATCTCGTTTGTTTCAAACCTCTGCATTCTCCAGATCATATCGACGTCAATTTTTCATCAAATCGTGAATTTCAAAAGCCTAAACTCAAGCTCTTCGAGTCTAGTTTCTGTTTAAAGAAAGCAGAACTCAATTCCGTTGAGGGTGAAGGATTTTCTTGAAGATTTCCTCAGATACGTCCAAAATCACCTGTATCAAGATCCTGGTGATATAATTCTTATTCTTTCTCAGTTTTCGTTATTTTTTTTGAATCTGGAAAGTTTAATTAGTGTCTTGTGAGGGTTTCTACGAAATTTCAAGTTAATCCAATAGGTTTAGGGTTTCAAGATTGATTTTCTTGAATTCTTTGTTCAGTTTTGAAAGGTTTAAATTTGATTTCTTGGATTCATAAAATGTTCTAGGTGATTAGATTCGAATTTTGGTTATTAAATCTTGATAAAATCGAATTTAGTAGTCTCAAATTGCTACAATTCTTGTGACTTGAGTTGTTAGGATTAGTTACAGGTGGTTTTAGGTAGTTAGTGATTGTTACACTTGATTTGTTGGCGCCATTTTTTTTTAAATTTGTTACAATTTTTTTTACTTGGTTGATCATCCCTGTCCAGCATATAAGTTCTTGTTCTTCCAAGTTGTATTACTTATCTGTGCAGGAATTAAAATACTCGATTCCAACCAAGAAGAAAATATTATTCGGACAGGCTGAGTGTGTTCATTCCGACCAGCAGTCCAGGCCGCGTTTGTTGTCTCGACCAGCACACCTGATCACGCTTGCTTGTGTACCACCAGCTACTCGTGAGAAGCGTACCTAAGATTGTGACCACGCGTGACCAAGCAACCTTGTGACCAGCAGCCTTGTGTGTGACCAGCTGATCTCGTGATCGTATCGCCCACCCCGACCAAGTCGTGACCAGTGTGTTGTTCCGACCAAGTTGCGACTAGCCGGCTTCACACATACCTCGACCAAAGGTTCTATCTGATTTCTTACTCTGATTTACTGACCTATTTTGCCTCTTAAGTATGGAAATTCAGGCATCCCTTAGAGCTCCAGTCATTCTACATGGAGCAAATTATCTCTTATGGTCTAGGACCATGAAAACCACATTAGGTGGTAAAGGTCTTTGGAACCACATTGCCACAAATGGCATTGAAGATAATGAAGTGGCTGAAGTGAGTGATGCAGCTCAAGCCAAATGGTACCAAGAAGATCAGTTGGTACTTTCTATTTTACAAAATTCTCTTGCTAGTGATCTTTTAGAAGCTTATTCCTTTTGTGAAAATGCAAAAGATCTATGGGACACTTTGCTTAAGGTGTATGGAAACACCACTAACCTTTTGAGAATTTTTGAAGTGAAGAAAGCTTTGAATGAATTAAGACAGGAGGATGCTGAATTCACAAAGCACTATGGCTCATTCAGAGCTTTGTGGGCTGAGCTAGAAATGCTAAGGCCAGCCACTATTGAACCACTTGTACTCCTTGAAAGAAAGGAACAAGATAAGGTGTTTGGGTTATTTTTAACTCTTAATTCTACTTACTCAGATCTTATTAAGCATATTCTCAGGTCTGATAAGTTGCCTAGCTTGGAAGAAGTGTGTGCTCAAATTCAAAAGGAGCAAGGATCACATGGATTGTTTGGGAACAAGGCTGAACTAGTAGCTGCTCACAAAAGTCTCTTCAGGCCAGCAAGTGATTCTAGGAAGAGGAGGCAATTCTGTGACCATTGCAAGAAGGAGGGCCATGCAAGGAAGGGTTGCTGGGTACTTCACCCTCACCTGAAGCCATCCTGGGCATCACGCCCTCCACAGCAACCGGCCATATCCCCGGCTAGCCACCCTCACGGCCTGGTGTCATCCAAGGCGGGTGTCTGTAGCGGTTCTTCCTCTCATTCAGCCTCCACTAATATCATGTCACAAGTATCAGATTTTGTGACAAAATCAGACTTGGAAGCTCTCATTAAGGCAATCAAAGAGAGCAATGTGATGGGTAAAACTTTTCATGCTTCTTTTCAAACTTGTTTTACTTCTAATGCTTCTAAATCTTTGGTGGTTGATTCTGGTGCTTCTCATCACATGATTAGTGATTTAGAATTGCTAGAGAATGTAGAACCTGCCTTAGGTAATGTGCTTATTGCTAATGGAGTTAAAGTACCAATCAAAGGCATAGGAAAATTGAAGTTGTTTGATAAAGAATCTAAAGCATTTTATATGCCTTCTTTTACCTCTAATTTGCTTTCAGTCAAAAGAGCTACTACTGATTTGAATTGTCATGCAATATTTGGTCCTAATGATTTCTATTTTCAGGATATTGAAACTAGAAGATGTTTTGGACAAGGAACAACAAAGGATGACTTGTATGTACTTGATAATATGGCTAGTATTGGCGAATTAGAATCGGTTTTTCAAGCCAATGCATTTAGTTCTGATTCTGATTTGTGGCATGCTAGACTAGGACATCCTCATCCAAGAGCACTTGAGTTAATTGTACCTGGTTTAAAATTGCCTAAAGAGTTGTGTGATGCTTGCATCCTTGGGAAACATTGTAAAACAGTTTTTGAAAAATCTATGCATAAATATGAAAATTGTTTTGAATTGGTGCATTCTGATGTCTGGACATCTCCATTTCCATCTAGAGAAAACCATAAATATTTTGTGACATTTATTGATGAAAAGTCCAAATATACATGGGTTACATTACTTAGTTCTAAAGATAGGGTTTATGATGCATTTTTAAACTTTCAAGCATATGTTACTAACCAATACAATGCAAGAATTAAATGCTTTAGAACAGATAATGGAGGAGAATACACTAGTACAAAACTTCAAGAACATCTAGCTAAACATGGCATTGAACATCAGACAAGCTGTCCTTACACTCCACAACAAAATGGAGTAGCTGAAAGGAAGAATAGACATCTAATGGAAGTTGTGAGAACAATGATGTTCCACATGAAAGTACCCAAACGATTTTGGGGAGATGCCCTTGTAGCTGCATGCTACTTGATTAATAGGACTCCAACAAAAGTCCTAGATGACCTGTCTCCATTTGAGGTACTAAACAAAACTAGACCTACTATTGATCACTTAAGAGTTTTTGGTTGTGTTTGTTTTGTATTGGTTCCAAGGGAGCAAAGGAACAAGCTGGAACCAAAGAGTACCAAAGCTATGTTCATTGGATATTCATCTACTCAAAAAGGGTACAAATGTTATGACCCAGAGACTAGAAGAGTCTTGGTGTCTAGAGATGTAAAGTTCCAAGAAGAAAAAGGTTTTTTTGGAGAAGGAACTTGGGAGGATTTTAAAAACATCTCATCAACAAGAACAGATCAAGCTGAATACTTGAGGCAGCTCTTGGAAAGTATTGGAATAGGGGGTGGCCAGCACACAGCTTCATCACTCCAGCCACCTGCTCCAGCAGCCCAAAGCCGTGGCTCGTCAGACCCGGCCAATCCACAGGCCTGCTCAGATCCTGGCCCTTCCGGTTCGGCGGATTCACCCAGACCAGCCGTGGCTTCTTGGCCTCTGTCTCGCCCAACATCCCTTGATTCTCCTGGGCTTCCTCCTCTTGAACATGGGGGGGGACAAGCATCTACTCATGTCCAACAAGACTCAGCAGGAGATGATTCCATTCTAGCTTCAGCTTCCAAAAGAACAACACCTACTCTCATTGAAGTTTTGAGTGAAGAAGAAGAGGAGGCTCAACCTACTGTTTTAAGGAGGAGCACAAGACAAAGAAATCCACCAGTCTTCTACAATGGAAATGCTGTAGTTCATCATGACCAGGGAGTTTGTAATATTGCACACTTACCTTCTACTCATGTTGCTTTTATTTCTAGTCTTGACAATGAGCAGATCCCAAAGACATATGAAGAAGCTATGTCTATAAAGGAATGGAGGGAAGCTATCTTAGCTGAGAAACAAGCCATGGAGAGGAATGGTACATATGCTTCAGCCACTCTACCAAAAGGGAAGAAGGCTGTAAGTTCTAAGTGGATTTTTACCATTAAATACAAAAGCAATGGTGAAATTGATAGATATAAAGCTAGGTTGGTAGCTAGGGGTTTTACTCAGACTTATGGTGAGGATTATAGGGATACATTTGCTCCTGTTGCTAAGCTACATTCTGTCAATGTTGTGCTTACTGTTGCTACTAATCTTGAGTGGGAATTGTGGCAAATGGATGTCAAGAATGCTTTCTTGCAAGGTGAACTAGAAGAAGAGGTTTACATGTCACCTCCACCTGGCCTAGAAGATGAGATAGGAAGCGGCAATATCCTAAGGCTAAGGAAGGCTATTTATGGCCTTAAGCAATCTCCAAGAGCATGGTACCACAAATTAAGTGTTACTTTAATGGATAAAGGCTTCAAAAGGTCTGAAGTGGAACATACCCTTTTTACATTAAAGAGTAAGGAAGGTATCATAGTAATTCTTATCTATGTTGATGATATAATCATAACTGGTAGTGATAGTATTGGTATTGCATCTACTAAAAATTACTTAAAAAGTGTCTTTGACATAAAGGATTTAGGAGAACTTAAATACTTCTTAGGAATTGAAGTATGTAGGTTTAAGGAAGGTCTCTTTCTTTCTCAAAGAAAATATGTTGTAGATCTACTAACATCCACAGGTATGATGGAAGCTAAGCCAGCCAAAACACCCTTAGAAGAAGATTATAAAATCGCAACTAAGGGGGAGTTAGAGAAGGAAATTGATTTTCATGATCCTAAGCTCTATAGGAAAGTGGTTGGTAAGCTTATTTATTTAACCATCACAAGACCAGATTTATGTTTTGCTGTGAATCAGGTATCTCAACACATGCAAGGGCCAAAGATGAGGCATTGGGACATGGCCATGCGGATTCTAAGATATCTCAAAGGCACACATGAACAAGGTATTTGGATGGGTAATAATAAAAACACAAATGTGGTTGGTTATTGTGATGCAGATTGGGCAGGAGATAGGGAAGATAGGAGAAGTACCACAGGCTATTGTACTTTCATAGGAGGAAACCTTGTGACTTGGAAAACCAAGAAACAAAAGGTGGTTTCATGCTCTAGTGCAGAATCAGAATATAGAGCAATGAGGAAGCTCACTACTGAATGCATCTGGCTGAAACAAATTTTGAGTGACTTAGCCGTGGAGTGTGAGGAGCCTATCACCATTCATTGTGACAATCAAGCCGCCATTCACATAGCCTCCAATTCAGTGTTTCATGAAAGGACCAAGCATATAGAAGTGGACTGCCACAAAGTAAGAGAAGCTATTGGGAAAGGTATTATTTTACCTTGCTATACAAGGAGTGAGGACCAACTAGCTGATGTATTTACCAAGGCAACATCTCTTAAAACTGGCGCCTCTATCTACCCTAGACTTGGCCTCATGACCATTCCACACCAATGATCCCAACATGGAGTGTTATACTCTTTTTCCCTAGAAAAGGTTTTGTCCCAATTGGGTTTTCCTTCTTTAGGTTTTTAATGAGGTAATACTTCATGGTTGCAAGCTTAAAACTTCTTATGTCTTAAGCTTGAGGGGGAGTGTTGGAATGAAGAAGAAGTGATGAATTTATGAAAGCCTTTATTCCTAGTTAAATGGCGATTATTTGTAAATAAATGGGAGAGTCTAAGGCTTGTTTGTATTATAGAATTATGTTATCCTTGTAAGCCATTTATGTATAAGGCTATCCTTGTATCCAAACAAGCCTAGACTAGGTTAGTATAAATACCTTACTCCCTTCACATTTTGTAAGCAAGAATTCATAATTCTCATTTTCTAATAAATCATTCTTTTCTCTAAGTCTCTAATTCTCTCTAATCTCTCATTCTCTCATTCTACAAATCTCTTAATCTCATAATCTTTCACATCTGAGTGTGGCCGGCTGTGGGCTGTTGTCTCTCAAGGGCCCAGCTTGGTTTCAGCTCAGGGTGGAGTACCCAACACTCCTTCTTTGTATGGCCAATCCTTTTGCAATGGTCACAAGTTGGCCTCTTCTTCCTAGGTTCATTTGTTGTTGTTGGTTTGAAGAAACTCTTGTGTGCAGTCACCAATTCAGCCTTGTTGCCAAATAGTCCATGGGATCCTTCCTCCTTTTGGATTTGAGCATAAACATCTTCCAAGCTAGGAATTTTATCAGACCTGAGAATATGCTTAATAAGAGTAGGTTGTGTTAAGAGTTAATATTAACCCAAACACCTTATCTTGTTCTTTCCTTTCTAGGAGAACAATAGGGTCAATTGTGGCTGGCCTTAGCATCTCTAGCTCAGCCCACATGCTTTGTGAATTCTGCATCCTCCTGTTTCAATTCATTCAAAGACTTTTTCACCTCAAAAATTCTTAAGAGGTTAGTGGTGTTTCCATACACCTTTTGCAAAGTGTCCCAAAGTTCCTTTGCATTCTCACAAAATGAATAAACCTCTAAGAGATCACTAGCAAGAGAGTTTTGAAGTATAGAGAGTACCAACTGGTCTTCTTGTTACCATTTGGCTTGAGCAGCCACAGCCTCACTAACTTCAGCAATTTCATTTTCTTCAAGACCATTGGTTGAAATATGATTCCAAAGGATTTTAGCATTCAATGTGGTTTTCATGGTCCTAGACTATAAGAGATAGTTTGCTCCATGTAGAATGACAAGAGCTCTGAATGTGGTTTGTATTTCCATGCTTCAGAAAATGACAAACTCAGATTGTTTGAACAGGAAACGGTTGGCTGAAGCTTGTCGGGACAAAGCTGGTCGAGATGAGCTGGTCAGGACGTGGGACAGCTGATCAGGACGCGGGACAGGTGGTCAGAACACAATACTTAGGCCGTGAGAGCGTATACCGTGAGAAGAATATGAGAGCGTGTAGGCCGTGTTCGGACAAGGTAGCAGCTTGGAATGAACGTGGTCGCGTGTGCAGCTTGACTGGTCAGACACGGGACAGTGCAGGCCGTGTGGAATGGCTGGTTCTCGAGCGCGTGTGGAACAAAGTTTATACCCGGCCGCGTGGAACACTCTTAAGTTAAGAAACCCTTCAACCGACTCCTGTAACAGAATTTAACAAACTCCAACCAACAAGATCAACTTCTAATAAACCAATACAAAAATTCAAGTTTCCTTCATTTTTCAGAATTTCAAAGTTTGATAAAAGAATCAAGAAAATCAATCATGGAGACCCTCACAAGATGCTTATCTAACTTTCCAGATTCAAATATTTGAAGAAAACTAAGAAAGGATAAGAATTTTATCACCAGATTCTTGTGAGAGGCGATTTTTGACGTCTTGAGGAAAACCTTCAAGAACGTTCTTAAAACATAGAAGAATTGAGTTCTTCTTTCTTTAAACAGAAACTAGACTCGTTGGGGTTGACTTTAGGATTTGGAAAATCAAGATTTGGTGAAGATTTGACGATGAAATGATCAGAAAAACACAGAGGTTTGTGGCGGAGGCAATCGCAGAGGTCTGATGCAAGAAAAATCGTATCTTTTGGTTCCAGTGGTCAAATGATGCAAATCCCAAATCCAATTGACGAGGCTTCAGAACTCGCCGAAAAATAATCCAGAAAAAGCAGATTGTCAAAAGCTGCTGTGGTTTGACCGAAATTCGTGATCAAATTTGATGGACGATATAGGAATGAAAAACAGATTGTGATGTAGATGATTTATTCTTGATTCAAAGATTTAATGATGAATTTTACCCAAATTGTTGTAAACTGGCTCTGATACCATGAAAAAATATGAGATTAAGAGATTTGTAGAATTAGAGAATAAGAGATTAGAGAAGAATGATTGTATTAAGAAAATGAGAATAATAGTTTATAAGTTACAAATGATGAGAGAGATAGCTATTTATAATAATCTAGTCTAGGCTTGTTTGGATACAAGGATTGCATTATAAATGAATGGCTACAAGGATAACATAATACTAGAACACAAAAAAACCTTAGGCACTCCCCTTAAATGACTTAGACCACACGCCTTTAATACTAGAGTTAAAGGTCTTCCTTCATAATTTTTTCTTCATTCCAACACCAATAAACGACCAAGAAGGCACTGGACCAGATTTGGAGCTGACACTAACCAATGTGTTCTATGGACCAATGACTCGATCAAGGACCAAAGCTCAAATGATGGTCACTCAATACCTTGTCAAAATCGCTGATAAAGGAGAGAAGACCAAGAAGAAACCAATTTGTTGGTTTAATCAAATTATGGTTTGTAATTAGTCATTTTAATTGAACAAGGTTTAAATTTGAATTAGAATTAAACCAGTACACTTAAATTAAACCATTTTAATTAGGAAGTAGATTAGCTAAACCATTCTGGTTTAGCCCCTTAGAGTATTATCCTATATCAGGCGAAATTCATTGCTTGTAACAGCCATCATCGAATTTTCTAAAAGCTTTTACATCAAACTTGTGTTCTTCCCAATTTCTTTCTCTGTTCATCATAAGAATAGTGACCAATTACATAAGTAGAGTGATCTATTGTGACCATCTTAAACATTAAGTAGGGTAATCATGTGTTTAAGAGTAGCAATACATCTTTGGAGCATCCCCAACTCTGTGGAGAAGCATTACACCATCAATAGAGAGCTAGTTGAAAGATTATGAGATTAAGAGATTTGTAGAATGAGAGAATGAGAGATTAGAGAAAAGAATGATTTTTATTAAAAGAAAATGAGAATTATGAATTCTTAGTTACAATATGTGAAGGGAGTAAGATATTTATACTAATCTAGTCTAGGCTTGTTTGGATACAAGGATAGCCTTATACATTAATGGCTACAAGGATAACATAATACTAAAACACAAACAAGCCTTAGTAGACACTCCCCTTTGGCATAGTCAACTCACGCCTTTATACATAGAATTAAAGGCTTTCATTTTCTTCATTTCTTATTCATTCCAACACTCCCCCTCAAGCTTAAGACATGGAAAATGCCTAAGCTTGCAACCATAAAGCATTACCTCATTAAAAACCTAGAGAAGGAAAACCCAATTGGAACAAAACCTTTTATAGGGAAAAAGAGTATAACACTCCATGTTGGGATCATTGGTGTGAAATGGTCATAAGGCCAAGTCTTGGATAGATTGAGGCGCCATTTTTCAGAGATGTTGCTTTGGTGAGTACATCAGCTAGTTGGTCCTCACTCCTTGTATAGCAAGGCAAGATGATACATTTCCCAATAGCCTTTCTTACTTTGTGGCAGTCCACTTCTATATGCTTGGTCCTTTCATGAAACACTTAGTTGGAGGCTATGTGTATGGCAGCCTGATTGTCACAGTGGATGGTGATAGGATCCTCACACTTCACAGCTAAATCTTCCAAGAGTTGCTTCAGCCAGATGCATTCCGTTGTAAGCTTCCTCATTGCTCTATATTCTGATTCTGCACTAGAGCATGATACCACCTTTTGCTTCTTGGTTTTTCAAGTCACAAGGTTTCCTCCTATGAAAGTACAATAGCCTGTGGTACTTCTCCTTTCTTCCCTATCTCCTGCCCAATCTGCATCACAATAACCAACTACATTTGTGTTTTTATTGTTACCCATCCATATACCTTGTTCATGTGAGCCCTTTAGGTATCTTAGAATTCGCATGGCCATCTCCCAATGTCTCATCTTTGGTCCTTCCATGTGTTGAGATACCTGATTCACAGCAAAACATAAATCTGTGATGGTTAGATAAATAAGCTTACCAACCACTTTCCTATAGAGCTTAGGATCATGAAAATCAATTTCCTCCTCTAGCTCCCCCATAGTTACGATTTTATAGTCTTCTTCTAAGGGTGTTTTGGCTGGTCTAGCTTCCATCATACCTGTAGAGGTTAGTAGATCTACTCTACAACATACTTTCTTTGGAATAAAAAAGACCTTCCTTAAACCTACACACTTCAATTCCCAAGAAGTATTTAAGTTCTCCTAAATCCTTAATATCAAAGACACTCTTTAAGTAATCTTTAGTAGATGCAATACCAACACTATCACTACCAGATATGATTATATCATCTACATATATAAGAATTACCACAATACCTTCCTTACTCTGTAGTGTAAAAAGAGTATGTTCAACTTCAGATCTTTTGAAGCCTCTATCCATTAAGATTACACTTAGCTTGTGGTACCAAGCTCTTGGAGATTGTTTAAGGCCATAAATAGCCTTCCTTAATCTGAGTATATTTCCGCTTCCAACCTCTTCCTCTAGGCCAGGTGGTGGTGACATGTAAACCTCTTCTTCTAGCTCACCTTGTAAGAAAGCATTCTTGACATCCATTTGCCACAACTCCCACTCAATGTTAGTAGCAAGTGTAAGAACAACATTAACATAATGAAGCTTAGCTACAGGTGCAAAAGTATCCCTATAATCCTCATCATATGTCTGAGTAAAACCCCTAGCCACCAACCTATCTTTATATCTATCAATTTCACCATTGCTTTTATATTTAATGGTAAAAATCCATTTAGAACTTACAGCCTTTTTTCCTTTTGGTAGAATGGCTGAAGCATAAGTACCATTCCTTTCTATGGCTTGTTTCTCAGCTAATATAGCTTTTCTCCATTTCTTTTTGGACATAGCTTCTTCATATGTCTTTAGAATCTGCTGATTATCAAGACTAGTAATAAAAGTAACATCATTAGAAGGTAAGTGAGCAATATTACAAACTCCTTGATCATGGTGAACCACAACATTCCCATTGTAGAATACTGGTGGATTCCTTTGTCTTGTGCTCCTTTTTAAAACTATAGGTGGAACTTCTTGATTAGATTCCTCTTCTTCACTTAAGACCTCAACAAGAGTAGGCATATCTCTTGATCTTTTGGAGGCTGAGACTAGAATTGAATCATCTTCTGTTGAGTCTTGTTGGACATGAGTAGATTCTTCTCCTCCCCCATGTTCAAGAGGAGGAAGACCAGGAGAGCTGAAAGATGTAGTGAAAGGCCGTGAAGGACCGGCTGGGGTGATAGGCCGCGGTTCCATAGGAGGTGTGGTTGAACTAGGGCCGCCTGCTTCTTGGGCAGGTGACATAGGTGAGGTGGCCGTGTGCTGAGGAGAAGGGCCGCCGACTATTCCAATACTTTCCAAGAGCTTCCTCAAGTATTCAGCTTGGTCTGATCTTGTTGATGAGATGTCCTTAAATTGCTCCCAAGTTCCTTCTTCATAGAAACCTTTTTCTTCTTGGAACTTTACTTCTCTAGACACCAAAACTCTTCTAGTCTCTGGGTCATAACATTTGTATCCTTTCTGAGTAGAAGAATACCCAATGAACATAGCTTTGGTACTCTCTGGATACAGCTTGTTTCTTTGCTCCCTTGGTACTAATACAAAACAAACATAATCAAAAACTCTCAAGTGATCAATATTGGGTCTATTTTTGTTTAGTACACGGCACAATCGGATCATGGTACACAACACGACCAAGTGACAGCCTATGGTCGGGAGCAAGCTGGTCGGGACGAACTGATTTACTAGTCACAATCTTTGATTCCCGAACACTTGCTTTATTAACCCCATGTTCTTGTGTGCACCAGTACCTGCAAGTTTGTGTGTGCTAGACAGAAAAGACCAAAGGCCTTGTGTGCAAAGCAAGAATGACGCGTGATGTGCAAGAAAGAAAAGAAAAAAAAATATCTTGCATCAACCCTTAACAACTTCTAACTACTTGCAACAACCCTTAACCAACTCTAGTAACAATATTTTAACAACCTACAACCACCTAAAAACAGATTATAACTGTTAATAACAACCAAGAATCAAATCAAAATTCGAATTTAAGAATTAATAAATCCTAAATTTCAAGATTTCAAATTAAAAATTCCCAAAGAGTAATAAGAAAATCATGAAAATCAATCTTGATGACTTAAACCTATTAGATTGAACTGAAATTTCAAGGAGACCCTCACAAGACATTTACTTAACGTTCCAGATTCAAAGAATTAAATAAAATTGAGAAAGAATTAGAATTATATAACCAGGATCTTCATATATAGGTGATTTTGGACGTCTCTGAGGAAAACTTCAAGAAAATCCTTCGGACTGAATGGAATTGAGTTCTACTTTCTTTAAGAAGAAATTAGACTCGAAGGGCTTGAGTTTAGGATTTAGAAAAACTTGATTTGATGAAGAAACAACGTCGGGGTGACCTGGGAAACACAGAGGTTCGCGGCGGAGGCACTCGCGAAGGACCTTTGCAAGAAAATTCGTAACTTTTGATTCCCTGGGTTAAATGATGCAATTCAAACGACCGTGGCTTAAGAACTCGTCGACGTACAATCCAGAGAAAGAAGATCTTGAAAGAGAGTCGTGGTTTGGCCGGAATTTGAGTTACAAGATAACGTTTGAAATTGATCTTGAAGATGATGAAGAACAATGATGAATTCTTCTTGAATCAATGAAAGAATGATGAAATTTACCCAGATTTGATGTAACCTGGCTCTGATACCATGAAAGATTATGAGATTAAGAGATTTGTAGAATGAGAGAATGAGAGATTAGAGAGAATTAGAGAAAAGAATGATTTTTATTAAGAGAAAATGAGAATTATGAATTCTTAGTTACAATATGTGAAGGGACTAAGGTATTTATACTAATCTAGTCTAGGCTTGTTTGGATACAAGGATAGCCTTATACATGAATAGCTACAAGGATAACATAATACTAAAACACAAAATAAGCCTTAGACACTCCCATTTGACATAGTCTACTCACGCCTTTATACATAGAATTAAAGGCTTTCATTTTCTTCATTTCTTCTTCATTCCAACACTAGTAGCCTCTATTCCATTCGCCATCCTATCTTTAAGTGGACGCAAGTGTTTAATCACATAAAGGACAGTTCCTAATCATATTCAGAGCCACTTCAAGGTTAGGGTTTGAGTAGTCACTCGATTTTCACTTTTACCTATATCGATTTTCACTTTTATCAAACAATTTTTCACTTTCACCAAATACTTTTTCTATATATGTATGTCAACTGAGCCACTCTTAATTTGCAAAAGAAAGCAAGAAAATAAACAATAAAAAAAGGAACAAGGCTTAGGAGAAATCAGGCTGAGAGAGTTGTTTAATCAGTTGGCAAAAAAAATCTTGCAATATTTATATTTTAAGTCACAATTTAGGTTTTAGCTCTAGATCTTAGGTGATTGGCTTTGATCTTCACTGAACTTGTGAGAATAACAAGGTGGAGAGAAGACTGAGAGACTGAGTGAAAGAGAGACGATTTTGCTAATTTTTTGTTAAGTGATTTCAGGTAACTATGTCAAACATAGATGATGAACAACCTAGAGAGGAAGCAGCCGTCCAACCTCACGCTTTCGACCGGGTCAAAATGGAGGCATTGATGGCTGAGATCACTCGAAGCCTACAGACATATTGTGACAATAGAGCTAACCAAGCTAGTCAGTTTCTTCATGACTTTGAACCACATGCAGGTAGGCTTGCTATAGGAGGAAGGTTAAATAGAAAAGGACGATTTGCTAGAAGATAAGCCAGGTAGGAGGATGAAGAGGAGCCGTTTGACACCTCTGACAACAGTGGAGCAAGTTCACAGGCGGGAGAAGCCAACCGCCACCAGAACCGACCACCAAGGTCTGAAGATAACCTGGAAAGCCTCAAACTTATGATCCCACCATCCTCTATAAAGAATGATCTTGATGCTTACTTAGAATGGGAAAATAGGATTGAGTACGTGATGAGGACATCAAGTCACTAACAACCCAGGAGCATAGAGAACTCACCAAGGAGCTGACCAAAACCCTTGGAGAGAACCAATCTGAGCACACCAAAACCCTTGGAGAGAACCAATCTGAGCACACCAAAGACATAGGTGTCTTCCTTGGATCATATCGGCCTAACCAGGAAGAGTTAAGCCACGAAACAACCTGTCCCAGAATATTAACTCATCAAGGAGTCACGGACAATTTGAATCACTTCAAACCGGATTATGAATTGGAAGTTATAGAGGATACAAGTCGACAAACCGGTTTCGGAGTACCATCCACGATTGGGCCAAAGATCGAGCTGCACAGTCCAAGTCACTCAAAATCTAGACCTCCGACCACTTGGAGAATGTTAATGGATCCCTCATGGTTATATAAAGGCAAAAAAATCAAGAAGAATCCAAAGGAGGCCCAATTTATTACTAAAATTCAACAACATGTATACTTGGTTCCATTTAAGGGAAATGCTAGACCAGATCGGTTTAGTAGCCTTTAGAGCTACACTTGGTGACCAGGAGAGGAATCTAAGGATTCAGGAGAGCCATCTATCATATTAACATGCACAAGAATCCAGAGAATCAGGCAAATTCTCTCTTGTGTTCACTTACCATATTTGGAGCCATCAGCATTCTTACCATTTCTACTTGTGCACGATTTGGAGGCATTCTTAACATTCAAGAAGGTTTCAAGGCAACACTTATTCATGCCCAAGCTTTCCAGATATAAGAAATCACATATTCCTAAATACATGCTAGAGAATTGTACTCTTTTTCCTTATCTTCGGTTTTGTCCCACTGGATTTTCCGAAGAAGGTTTTAACGAGGCAACACCTCTAGTGTGCATGAAGACGAGGACTTGTTCACCAACTACTATGCTTCACAAGTCCTCTAAATCAGCCAGAAATGTCATTCTGGTCGTGGCCCTATCTATGCTTATTCTAAGTCTTATTTACTTAAACCTTAAACCCATCTTTTATATGTTATTATATGTTTTAGTTAATTGTGGCTTTAAGTCCAATTTTAATTATGTTTTTATTCTCTTTGGGTTATTGGTCCAGTTGTAATCTGAATAATTATAAGCCCTAGACTTAAGGCATTATATAAGCCTAAGTTAGGAGTAATAAAAATAACTCGAATTTTAACAAAACAAAAACCCTAGTCTACTTTCAAACCGACGGCTGCCTCCTTTGAGAAGCTTGTCATCGTTCTTCTTATGACAAGAAGAACAACTTGGTGTATCATAAGTCTTCCGCAGCTTGTGTAGTCCTTTCAATCTATAACTTTTCATCCGATTCGCTTCTGGAGGTCTCGAGTTTCTCGACCAATAGTTGCACCACACCTAGGCTTACATCATCTGGTATCAGAGCTTAAAAGCTCCTGCTCATCAGGTTGATTCTATCCTTTTGTTTTTGGCGATTTCTTCTTTGTTTTTGTGCAATAGTTTTTGGCTTTTGATTGTGTTTCTTTCTCTTTCCCCTGAGGTTCTTGGTAAGAGGGAGAGGAATCAAGTCAAATACCACAAACATCCTACAAAAAAAAAAAAAAAAATCAGGTTCTATCATTCCTCGTTCTTGCTTTTCATAAACTAAAAAAAAATATATAAAGAAAAGTTGTTTGTTTCATTGCTTGTGTTGCTAGAATTTTTTTTTTTAAGAAAAAGAAAACATAATATTGTTTAGGTTGTTTAAAATAAACTAGGGTTCTTAGAAAATCACCTAGAACACCTTTACCATACTTGAATTCCATAAGGATCTTGTGTGTTGTTTGTTGGTTGCTTAGGTTTTAAATTAGAATTTTTCTTAATCCTTGTCGCTAGCTAGGCTTCTTTTGTGTGAGTCATAGGTCTCGGGTGCGTTTGTGCTCGCGTCCTGTGTCAAGCCGTGAGTAGCCACCATCGCTTTTAGTTCCTAGCTTCCCCGTGCCTTAGTGTTTAGGTCTAGGCCCTTGTCGCTAGTTAGCCGTGTACCACTCACTAGTTTAGCATCCTGCCCCGTACCGTGTCTTTCCCTAGCGACCAGCCTTACCGTACCACTAGTAGCTTACCCACGTCTCGTGTCCCATTAGGTTTAGCGTGTGTGCGTGAACATCCTTACCCTAGTGCCGCGTCCTTGTAGCTGGGTTGCGTGAGTCATAGGGTTAGTTCTTTGGTTGTGTCCGTATTTTAAGTGTGTCCAAGTGTTAGGTCTAGGCTGTTTTGCGTCCCGCGTGTAAGCGTGAGCGTCCAGCCCCGTTTCGCGTGTTTAGTGTCCCGGTGTGTTCCTGTCCCGGGTAGCAACTTAGGTCGTGTACCGCTCGCTAGCCCTGCCCGCCCCGAGTGTAGCAACCGTCCGCATAGCGCATAGCGTAGCCTGCATGTAGTTAGGTCTTCCGCGAGCATATCCTACTCCCCTAGGCGGCTAGGTTAGTTTAGTGTCTAGGTTCTTAGTCTTAGTTTTTAGGAACTTTTCCCTAGTCTTTAGATAGCATATTTGTTTTTTAGGATAGTTTTCTTTTTCTTTTCTTTTCCTTTTTGCAAATAGTTAGTTTTTTTTTTCTTTAATATTAAAACAAAATTATATATGTGGAAATTTTTCGTAAAAAGAAAAGTTTCCATTTAAGTTTCATTTTCGGGAACTTTCCATTTTCAAAAATTTCCTTTTCTCGAAAAAGGAAATATGCCAGGAAGTGATGAGGATTCATCGAGCCAAAACAACGTAATGCAACTGCAGATCTTCTGGACGCAGTTGGCGCCATTTGTCAATCGTTTGGAACGTTTTGTGAAAAAGCGATCAACAACACCACGCCAAGAATGATGAGACCCCGGACCCAACTAACCACGCCCACGGCCCAAGTGGACCAGAACTCGACCCAGACCGTCTCAATTGTTTCCTCGACCCAGCAACCGACCCAAGCTATCCGGGAACTGACGAAGGCGTCCCACTCGTACCAACCGGACCCATGACCCGATCGAGAGCTAAGGCATTGGGAACCAAGGTCAACCACTACGTCAGGTTCTGTCTTGAGGTTTTTCCGCGGATGTCCGAGCCCGGCCCAGGACCCAACCAAGACCCGGCCCATTCATGGGAATTACATAGTCGGCGGAATGCCGACTCATGTGTCCTTACCATCACCCCAGGATAAGGACGCCAAAGACGCACCAAGGAATTATACTCTTTTCCCTACCTTCGGTTTTGTCCCATTGGGTTTTTCCGGAGGAGGTTTTAACGAGGCAACACCCTTGGTGTGCAATTCGGAATTGGGCTTCAACCAGACCCACGACCAAGTCAACGTTTTTCTTTTTATGTCTTATTTTGTCTAAGTATGGGACTTGGGCCTGTGACCAGCCCTTATGGCCCGCGGCCCAATGTTGGAATAAAGAAGAAATGATGAAAGATGAAAGCTTTTAATTCATGTATAAAGGCGTGAAGTGTGAATGTCAAAGGGGAGTGTCTAAGGCTTGTTTGTGTTATGGTGTTATGTTATCCTTGTAGTCATTCATGTATAAGGCAATCCTTGTATCCAAACAAGCCTAGACTAGAATAGTATAAATAACTATCTCCCTTCACATTTGTTACTAAGAGAAAATATTCTCTCATTATTAATAAAAAATTACTTTCTCTCATCCTCTTGCCTCTAAAACTCTCTCTCTATTCTCTTGATCAATGATAAACCTAAATCTATTATTCTTTCATGGTATCAGAGCCAGGTTACATCAAATCTGGGCAAATTTCATCATTCTTTCATTGATTCAACAAGAATCCATCTTGTTCTTCATCTGTTTCTGGATCAATTTCGAACGTTATCTTGTAATTCAAATTCCGGCCAAACCACAACTCCTTTTGTTGATCTGCTTTCTCTGGATTGTGCATCGGCAAATTCTGAATTCACGGCCGTTTGAATCAAAATTTGCGAATTTTCTTTCAAGAGGTATTCGCGATCGCGTTTGTTTCGAACCTCTACATTACGCAGGTCATCTCGACGTCAATTTTTCTTCAAATCGTGACTTTCAAAAGCCTAATCTCAAGCCCCTTGAGTTTAGTTTCTGTTTAAAGAAATCAGAAATCGATTCCATGGAGTTTAAAGGTTTTTCTTGAAGTTTTCCTCAGAGACATCCGAAATCACCTGTATCAAGATCCTGGTGATATAATTCTAATTCTTTCTCACTTTTCTTTAATTCTTTGAATCTGGAAATTTTAATTAGTGTCTTTTGAGGGTTTCTACGAAATTTCAGTTCAATCTAATAGGAGTTGGTTGAAGTTAGTTGAAGGAAGTTAGGTTGTTACTTGGTTGGCAAGAAACTAGTCATTGTGGGAGTGTCTGTTAATTGATCCCCCCAAGTGTCAACTGTCTGCACATGGTGTAGGAAATACAAGTGACACACGTCTGAAGGCAGTGGAACCTCTGAACAAGTGGATCATGGTTAACAAGAGAGTAAGCGAGCACTCCCGATGATCCGATACTTAGCGTGACGGAGTTTGGGTTCTTATAAACGAATTGACTCATTAGAGTGAGTATCCAAAGAAGAAGAGGACAAACTTGAGGAGCTTTTGTTCTCTCACTTTCCAGTGACAGAAAACGGTTTCAATGGATCTTGAGTGATGAAAAGCTAGAAGGTTGATCAGTCTAAGCAGGTGATTTGTTCAATGAGCATGGAGGGACTGAACTTCAAGGTGTTATAGTGCATCATCCTCAATTCAGAAAGAAAATGAACCATATTTTTCCGCATTAAAGCCTCGATGTCTGCTGGGAATAATAATAATTGGGAAGATGATCAAAAGATCATCTTGAGGATGAAGCTTTGCAGGAGGTTTTGTTTTGGTGAGGAGTGTCCTTATGGGGATAGGTGCAATTTCATTCATGAGGATCTTACTAAGTTTCGTGAGGAGTCAGGGAAACTGAGAGAGAGATCAGCTATAATCGTTGGTACTACCATTGCTGATCGACCGTCTGTTGAGAATGTTACTACTACTTCTCATCAATTTGAAGTAAATAGACGAGGAGGCATCCCTGCACCAGCACCATTGTTCATAGGTGCAAGTACAGCTAAGGAGAGATACTGATAGGGATGAGTAATAGGTGGCAACGAAATAGCACAGCCTCAGGAACTCCAAGACAACGTCTTATGTTCTCAAAACAACGAACCCAATAAAAGAAGAGATGGTGGCAACCACGTGGAAGCAATGGGATTTGAGAGAAATTATGTGCTGGAGGAAGCAAAAGCTCTCTATTTTGCATGTGATGAGTAAATGGAACTCGAAGCAAGATCACGTGATTTGCAAAATTCAGCTTCTGTTCCTAGGGAAATTAGTTTCTTGCTAGCCAAGCATTTCTCGTATTCATCAGATACGCTTCCTCCAACAACGTGTACTGCGTTCATCCAAAGAGAAGATCCCTGTACGAGGCTGAAACCAAGGGCCACTTGATTTCTTGCGCCACATCCGAGAGTACCAAAATCTGTGACCTCTGCTGCAATGAGACCCTAATCTCTTAGAGGAAAGAAAGGATAAACCTTCTATGATGGAAGGTTCAATTAATTCTACCTAAGTTGCTGCTCCAAGGGAGGAGACATTACTGGACCACCAAAGGCACTTTAAAAGCAACATAATGAAAGGGAGTGCCTAGATCAGAACCTGTTCCTAAACTCAAATGCAAAGACCTAGTATCAAAGTCTTATGCATTCAGGCTGTTTCTAAACTCTTATCCAACTATTTTATTGATTTCATTGATGGTTGTGTGAGTTAGAACTCTAGGAAATCTGGTATCTAGGTGGTTAGTAAATCATGAATTTTATTGAGTTTTGTTCATGTATTTAGAAATTGGTATAATGGGAAATTTTGAACCTAGTTTAGCTAGATGAATCATTTGTTCATGAATTGCATTGATCCTAGGGGAAGAGAACCTTGTCTTTTACTTAGGAAAATAAGTTTAAGAAGGCATGTTGAATCCAAAAGTCCTTAGGTAGTGTTTAAAATTAAGTTTGGTTACTCTTAATCAATCTCTTTCACTCACTATCTTTTGTTTAGAATCTGCCTATTCTCAACAGGTTCAAAGACTTAAGATGGGAGTTGATGTTTTGCTTCATTGTCTAACAAAGGCAAAAGATAGTGAGTGAAAGAACGTAACCAACATAAGCGGTTACGTTCACTCACTATCTTTTGTTTAGAATCTGCCTATTCTTCCAAACTTGACTCTTATTCTTAGTGTCAAGCTTGTGGGGGGGAAAGAAAATGAGCATCTAATCTAGAACAAGCTGGCTGTGACAAGGAGGCACATGATGCTGATCAGAGGCACATGATGCTGATCAGGCCTCAGTTCGAATTGGTACCTGGCCGTGATGTTCTAATGTTTTCATGCGGTTCATGCAGTTCATGTATGGACAAGGTTTCATACTGGATCATGGTTATTCCAAGATGTTTTTCCTTGGAAAGTAAGCACAAGAAGTGTGCTCAGTCTGGATCATGGTTATTCCAAGATGTTTTGTCTTGGAAAGTAAGCACAAGAAGTGTGCTCATTCTGATTTTCTAATGGAGGCTGTGAATAAGGTTATCCAATTCTTCTGTCATCAAATGAGGATAGAACCAATGGCCATCAAGCTACCAAATCTCATTGAGAAGGAGTAAGCTGGTGGAAAGTGATGAATCACCTCATGACAAAATTCTCTGATCAAAGGTTCTATCTAGGATAAGTTCTTTAATTCTATGATTTTAGGTTGAGAATTTGGCTAGATATTATACTTGATACCATACTTGATCTTATTCAAGTTCTGGAATACTAATCTTTATTTTTGAGTTGCTATGATGTTTTGGATAGGAAGTGATGGAAAACAATCATAAGCATGACTTACCCTACATCATTTAGTGGAAGCATGGTGGGAAAGTGTATTAGGAGATAAGTGTGCTCACTCTACTCAAGCCTAGTTCTACAATCTTATTCTCTTGAGTTAGGCTTATTGAAAGTAGAAAGTGAAGCCAAAATGAAGCTAGCCAAAGTGGATCCAAAACATATAAGGGAAGAGAACCATGTGATCATGATGAATCCATAAGAGAACCATGTGATCATGATGAATCCAAAGACCTTAATATGGAGTCTTTTGAGAACCAGACTTGTCTAGATCATATCATCCAAATCGCCATCCACATTTATAAAAAGGGAAGTTATAAATCATTCTTATATTATAATGCATTGGTTTATCTTGTGAGAATTGATACATGCATGTATATGTGTATGTGAAACAGGTTAAACTTGAAAGCTTTGAGAATGCTGGATCAAAATCACCTCTTAAAGACAAGGAGTCAAAAGAAAGGGGGAGAAATGGACCAGACTTATAAGAAGCTTCAAAACAGTCCATTCCACACCAATGATCCCAACATGGAGTGTTATACTCTTTTTCCCTAGAAAAGGTTTTGTCCCAATTGGGTTTTCCTTCTCTAGGTTTTTAATGAGGTAATGCTTCATGGTTGCAAGCTTAGGCATTTTCCATGTCTTAAGCTTGAGGGGGAGTGTTGGAATGAAGAAGAAATAATGAAAGATGAAAGACTTTAATTCATGTATAAAGGCGTGAAGTGTGAATGTCAAAGGGGAGTGTCTAAGGCTTGTTTGTGTTCTAGTGTTATGTTATCCTTGTAGCCATTCATGTATAAGGCAATCCTTATATCCAAACAAGCCTAGACTAAAATAGTATAAATAACTATCTCCCTTCACATTTGTTACTAAGAGAAAATATTATCTGATTATTAATAAAAAATTCCTTTCTCTCATCCTCTTGCCTATAAAACTCTCCCTCTATTCTCTTTATCAATGATAAACCTAAATCTATTATTCTTTCACCCAAGTCACTAGAATGTATCGTAGTTTTATTTAAAGTTATTGTTGTTTTCTTTTATTTAAAACTACATGTTGTTTGTAAGGGTAAAACCCTAAGACTTAGGCATTATATAAGAAAGTTCTTTCATAAATAAAAATCAGACTTTACACAAGAAATTAAACCCTAGTACTATTTGTTACATTCGTAGCCGCCTAGCCCCTTTGTGCTTGGTAGCCGCCGACTTGAACCTAGCCAGGTTCGAAGTCTCCTTGGTGTATCGCGGTCCCTCCCATAGCTGCGTGGTCCAATTCGCTCCACTCCTCCATCAACCGCGCATAGACCAGTCGAGACTCTCCTGTTCCAGCGCTGCTTCCCCACGGTTTCGATCGAGTCTCTCTTGAGCCGTCCTGCGTCCGCGTCCAAAGGAACCTCCCTTGGTTCCCTCACGCGTCCGTGCCCCCATCATCTGGTATCAGAGCTCAAAAGCTCCTGACCCCGGTTGTCCCTATCCCCTTTGTTATCTTGTTTGTTCTCGTTTTGATTATTGAAAAAAAAAAAAACATCTAGCTTGAGTCGTTTGCCTTTCTAACCTGCAAGGTTAAGAGGAGCCGGATTCAAGTTACAAAAAAAAAAAAAGAAAGAAGACAACCACCATAGAACCGCTACATCAAATCCATCCTAAAAACGGTTTCATCTCCTTTTCCCTTTGTGTTTGTTTGCTAGGTTGTTTAGATTGTTTGCAAT